>OY776675.1:105611304-115611304 GCA_963675555.1 Leptura quadrifasciata
AATCTACCTCCTGCCCCAGCCTTGTGAACTTGAGACATAAACACTTCGGCGTTGGCTTTCCTGTACCGGAGGAAATAAGAAGTCCCTCGCTGGAAAGGATTCTGGCCTTTGGTCTGGAGTCCGGCGTGGATGAGGCATTCACTGAACCAGTTACCGGATGCACAATGGGCCACAGGGCCTGTGTGCTGCGATTGCTTATTATGGCACTGCTAAGAAGAAGCCACTTCCGGTTAAGTCATTTGAAGGTAATAGCGATGATTTGTCAGTGATTTAAATGCGTGTGTAAAAGTTAAACTAAAATTGACTGGTGTGCAAAATACTAGAAATGGTAACAATACGTTTAAGAAGTATGCATTTCATCTAGCACCATAAAGTTACCGAAAGCTAATTAATGTTCATGAAATAGAAACGTTAATTTCTTGAGATGTGTCGTAAAACTTTTTTAATTACCCACGGCAATAATTACAGTAAGTTAATTCTACAATTTAATTATCTTAAAATTAAATTTAGCCGGGTTTTAAAATAACGATTATATTATTCTTTACAACTCTTTAATTAACTCCTGTTTTTTCCGTTTCGTTCCGAATTGTTGGGAACACAGAAATTAAAAACACTTCAACATTTTCGTCGAATTTAAATAATCACAATCATACCCTCAACCGGATTTATAATTACGATGCAAATTTTTCCAAGGTAACGGATGGGCGAAAAATTGTTTTACAACTTTATTGAACCTCGCTACTGGCTAATATTTTATTTGAATGAAAATTTCAAACTTATTTACATACATATAAAGAGCTTTGAGGTTTTGATTTTGCATATCCACACCGCGATTCGTTTCGGTATAGTGAAACGAGGGCATAAATAAATGTTATTGACTTTGTTCGCCGTTTTACGAATCTAAAGCATGCTTTCAAATTAGATTTTATTGGCTATTAGGGTAAACCAGATATTTTAAACCGTAAACTTAATGCAGAAGAAACACTTTAATGGAAGCCGGGTTGAGGGAAACCATGCGAATTTTAAGTGCACATATTTGAACAGTAATTATTTTCATAATACAAGAGATGTTTATTCGTAGTGCATTGTTTGTTTATTTGTTTTGTTTTATCTTCAAAAGAGCAATTTTAAATTTTTTGATTTTCTTTGTAGAAGGTACAATTCATGTTGAAGTTCAGCTCCATTTAACCATTAATTCTTATTAGTCGACCAAAAATGTGAGAACCGATGTGAACTTTAAAAGACTACCACAACTCCGCCCTTTAGGGTACATACATTTAGTTTTTTTTTACAATTTTTTGGATAATGTTGATCTACCAAGAGAAAGTAAAAGTGTTAAGTTAAATAGCACGAAATAATTTCTTATCGATTGATGTATATATCGTCTATATTAATGAAAATGTAAAGATAAGAATAGTAGTTAAAATAAAACAGTTTAATGGAATTTTAGAAGTTGACATATGGAAATTACTAATTAAATCAAGATATTGAACACATTTAAATAATTCTTGCAGTTTACATTTGACTAATTCCTCACACACTTTCCTCGCTTGAGACATTTTTATCCATTTTAGGGTCAGTCGGTTATATCTACCTGAATTCACATGGACCTGACGCATTAATCAGGGGTTTGCATGCATAAACCCATATACTCATTTGAAATAAAGCCCTTTTTCAGTGTTGCAAAATAGAATCTTGCGTAGTAGGTATAGCGTCAGGATTGTTGTTTAGGCAACAAGATATTTTCTTTCTGAACTGATTCGTACTATCTGATTTCCTCCCATAAATTAAAAAAGAAAAACGCGTCCAACTCTTTAAATATTAGTGAACCTAATTCAACCACTGAAAATAGTCTGTCCAAGATCTCACACGTTGGAACGGTAACTGAATCTAGTTCAACGCAGAGAATGCAGTTTTTTGTCTCCCTCTGATCTATGATATTGAATCTCATCCAACAAGGCTAATAAACAAAAGCAAACCACAGCTAAGTTTCGATTGATTCTAACTCATGGTGAATATTCCCAATATATTTTTTGTATTTCTCTATTCCGAAACGTGCCTGTTTTGAACAGTCTGGAGCAAGTTGTTGGAAATACGAGAAATAGTACGGTATAGTAAGAAGAATCTACTGTTTGCTATCTATGCATTTAACCTGGGAACTTCATCTAAATAATTAACTTTGTTTATCGTTTGCTCCACACAGACATCCCTTCATATCTCAAACCGAAATTATTGCATCTAAGAATACACTATCCCTAAACATAAATCTGCAATGTTTCAACATTCATTCTCATACATGTCAGCGTTGACTACGATATGGAACATCTTAAATGTGCAACATTCAAATATAGAATACGACAAAGTTATATAAACAGACTATAACTTCTTTTTTGTTCTAAATATTGCATAATATGACAAGTAGGTGATAATATAATGTTAGGATTATTTTTAGGTGGGTAAGAGTTTTCCTAGCATCAGTGGCGGTTTCTTCACTGGGTCGTTTGGTCGGCGTCCTTATGAACGATCTATCTTTTGCGTCTGAAGGACTTCTAATATATTTTCCAAACAAATGAATATTAACGTTCACAAAAAAGGGTTCAAAACGACTGTTTCAGACGAAGAATAATACAAAATTTATACTTACTGTTCGTTTATGCTTAACTGCTTCACTGATGACCTCGTAACACTATAAATCTAACACAGAAAGTACTAACATTTCCTTAAAATTAAACCTGAAAGGGAATTTTGAAAACACAAGAAAAAGACAATATAAAGTTCAAAAATAAATATTAAATCTCTTTAAAAATTCATGTTTTGCATCAACTTCAAGAAAAATGTTTTTGACAAACTATAGTCTGGCCCGTGTGCAACACATGATGAAGAACGGAACGACTTATAATGTACCAACTACCATGCAATATGCGATTTTTTTAAGCTAACAAAAAGATTCAAGAAAAGTTCAATGTTTATACATTTTTGGTGGGCTTTTGCTTGCCTGTCTATTTACGTATTTACAGTTCAATATCAATTTTGATCGCTCCAAGGAGCTTAAAAATGCTTGAATCGCAACGACTTTGAATTATATTTTGCAATTACAATTTCATGCGTTCAGGCAAGGTCCCATGCACATATGAGTAGATGGTAACTATACTTTTCTGACACCGAATCACTGAGGAACTGGTTTAGGGCAAATCTCGTTAAAACCCATCATTTTCCCGTCAAAAGTCAAATTTTGTTACTGTTTCTAAATTTTGGTGGTCGGGGCGACATTACGTCCCCGTGCAGCGACATTTATTACACTTTCTAAAATTACACCTTGATGAGTTATAGAAATTTTTGCATAAAAATTTCGAAAATATGATTAAAAGTATAAAAACCTCTTTCAACGATATTTTTACGTGAAGCACGCTTTTCATGCGAAATGTTTCGCAGTCGGATTTTGTTACAGTTTCGAAAAGTATATCGAGGGTTTTATCGTGTTCTTTAACATCCTCACGTACAGACGTTACTGCAATCCGCATGCGAGGGCGCTGACCGCATGACCTGTTGTAGAGATCGTTACTGCTTTATTATAAAGTGTAGTTTAAACTTCCTGTATATTTGAGGTTATGGGTAAGAGTAGCTCATTAGCCAAACGTCGCCCTGTATGTATTTGATAGTTTTCAATAAAGAGAAGATTTAATATTATTTTACTTGGTTATGTGACGTTGAACTAAAACGAAAAAGTATTGCTTTACGTCCTCTAAGGAGTGCCAAAAAGTGATATTTTATTCCCAGGCTCCCGGTCGCGAAAAAAATTATTTTACTTTTTTTAACTCACAATGTAGTATTTTTAAGTTTTCACGTTTGTCTTCAAATCTTGCATCCTTTATTTAATATACTTCCTGACATAATCAATTGATGAAATTTTGCACAGTTGCTAAGTTCGAATGACAAAAAAAAATATCCGCGGATAGGAAGCGCGGGTGTAAAAATTAGTTGAATGTATTATCCAACCGGCACCTTCGGCAAAACGTAGAATACAAAATGTGTCTTACCTGATCAGAGACTTCTACGTCCGTTTTTTCCCGTGCAAATGGTACGATATAAGTTCCGGTAACATAATGGAATGCCGTTAGGTTTATATCTCGGAACTCAGCTCCACCGAATGAATTTATGTAAATTGGTTCTATACGTTATAAATAATTAAAAGTGTTCCGAAAAAGTGGAAATTAAACAAATTTAAAAAAAAATGAAACACTTGCTTTTCTTAAAGTCATACTAAAAAGTAAAAAATAATTGCAAGGCGTGCGCATCATAAGTACAATCATACAAACTTTTTATAATAGCAATTCCTTTTCTGGTGGTTACTAGTCTATTAGTTTCCAGGATGAAAAGCACTCTTTGTATGACACGTTTCATTCCTTGTGTCATAGTAGTTATTTTTCTTCAACCGTCAAAAGGCCATTAATTACAAGTTTTGTGAACTTAAGCTGTCATTTCTGACACTCCGCCTAAGCGAAAGGCGAAGACTTTTATTTCCGCTTTCATAGTTCTGAACGGCGGTAAAAGTAGTTGAAGAAAAAATAGCGTTTTATGAGGGGATTTTTTATGTCTCGTCTGTTCTTCCTCGACACAAGAATGTCACTTTTACTCCACATAAAACAATATACCATTATAGTACGGGGACACAAAATGTGATTGGCAACCGTATGAGCACAAGAAACATTTTCTTCGTATATGTCAAACAATTTTGGATTAAACTGTAAGAAATATTGTATAAATGAATGATTCAAATGAATAATCTTAATAGTAATGCCACGACAATTTGTTTTAATTGTTTGTGGTATCCACTAACAATCGGACATTCTTTTTTCTTATAAATAAGTTTCACAAATCAGTAATTATGGATAATTAAGCAAAAGTTTTTCTATATGAAGGATTGCATACTTTGTAATATATAATTTTAAATTGAACGAAAAATAGTTGCAAAATTGATAATACTATTCTCATTCTCTCAATCAATGGTTATAGTCCAGTCAACGAAGCAAAATCGGCGGAAATACATTGTGTAGTCCCAGATTTTTGTACAGTGGTAGAGGGTACCTCCCTGAAGAGCATACTGTGACCTGACCGCTGGGGTGTGAGTGTTGGGGGAGGGGGGGAAAGGGTGAATATGTCGAAAACGGCGGCTGTAACAGAAAAAGTGTTATATGAAATTAAAGTAAATTAAATTTCTTACCAAAATAGTCCTATTCATTTTTTCTCTACGATCAATACTTACCGAGGTACGGGGGGTGGACAAATCGAAAAGTCGAAAAAACACGTCTTATTCGAGTAAAGTGAATGTGTACAACAGATTTAGAAATAATAATAAAAATAAATATTTGATGGATAATGATCATGTAAATGTTAAAAGAGCAAATCGTCAGGGTCATCGGAATATTCATAGTCGTCGAGTAAATCCTCCGTTGGGGCACCATTGGTACATGTACCGTAGCACATGCCGCCCACCATCGAACACCGGATCCCAGCTTTTCTGCATCCACAACGACCTCCACATCCAGTGGAACATTGGTAGAAAATATTATTCAAAATGGTTTCTGGAGCTACTGGGTCTGTTGTGGTGAGTGGGATCAATGAGCCATTCGCGCCTCGGATCCATCCTCAACCGATCGGTCGTATGGTGGAATTGTTCAGCCATTGTTGGATCTGTTAATGAGAAACGAAACCACTTTAAGGTACAAGAAATGTTGTACAAAGTTGAACAATATACAAATGTTGCAGGTGCAGTAAGCAAATACTTCAACAGTAAAAAAACATGAATTTGAATAAAATTATAATACCTGTAAATAAACTCTGAAAGAGTGTTGCTTGTTGCTTCTCTGGTTGGTGGTATTGAGACTAGGTCCAATTTTCGCCTCGTCGAAACTCTTAGGAAAGCTATGTATGGAAGTCTGTTTAATTCTTGTTCATTGGGAGTTGTCTGGTAGATTTCCAAAAACATCTCGCCAGCTTGTGCGATCATCTCTGGTGTTGCCGAGGGATCTGTGAAGGTGTCAGATATCTTTTTCATTTGGCTAGGCATTTTGCTGAATAGTTTAACCATAACGCTTTCGCTCTTATTGTAAATGGCCGAGGTGGTATCGCAGCCGCTGAAGGAGTGTAGAAAGATGATGGTTTCAGCAACAGGAAATTGTAGCGCGAAAGCACACAACAGCTTTCTTATTGCTTATTCGGCTGAAAAGAATGCGGTCCTTAAATTTGTCCTTCATTCTCTCTTTCATGGTTTTTATAGTAGGTATTGTTCCCGAAACTTGCTCTAATAACTCGTCCAAGGAGAACTCATCGTTTGCTTAAATATATTGAAATATTTCCTCGATTGCCTCAGAAACTCCTTCATCCTCTAGGCGTCCTGTATTTCTCGAGGTTCGTTCAGACGCTATGAAAAAATTTTTGTGGCAATTCTCATGGTAGGCCGCATCTGCAGCGTGAAAATCGGTAACGGCACAGATGCGTAGAGATTATTTAAATAGTCAGAATTTTCCATTTTTTCACCCCCCGTATCTCAGAAGTATTAATCGTAGAGAAAAATTTAATAGAAGTATTTTGGTAGCAAATGTAATTTCCAATTTTGTGTATGACTCTTTTTCCTCTAGAGGCCGCCGTTTTCGAGATATTCATAAATATGTGAAAACGGACCTTTCGACCCTCCCCGCCTCCCAACGCTCAAACCCCAGCGGTCATACTTTTAGTATGTTGTTCAGGGAGGTACCCCCTACCACTGTACGAAAGTCGAGGACTACACGATTTATTTCCGCCGAACGGCCTTTTTTTCGGTTTCGTTGACTGAGCTATTAGGTTATTGTAAAAGAAAATCCACTACATTAACGAAACAAATGGCAGTAATTTGTTAAAAATCTTACGAAAGGTGTAAAATTGAGTTTTATATGGAATTTTGCCAAAATAACACACTGTGTGACGTCTTAAGTGTCGTTAAACTTTTAATAGATTCACATTTTTGTCAAAATAGGGTTTTTATTAATATTTATATAAAATTTTCCAGCGGTTTTAAGCATTAAGGGTCCAGTTTATTTTCTTTTAATTATTTTAAAATGTGAATAAAAGATATAGTACTACATACATAGTTTTCTTCTCGTATATAATGTTCTAATATAGAAATAGAGTATGTTTTCAATAAGGTCGCGCCTATAAACCCCGAAGCAAACAGTCAATTAATCAGCTAGTATATGTTGGCTCTACAAATTGTCGGAAAGTTTTCGTCATAGGTAAATCATTTAATTGACTTGAAAATTAGACTTTATCAATAGTACAAAGCCCACATTGAGTGAAATGGAAAGTAAACATTGTCGTCATTAGCACTAATTACTGCACTCGGCGTAAACAGAGCTCAGTACACGGACGGTAATTATTTTCTCCGGCACAAAGCAATAATTCAAAATATGCATGAAGGAATCTGGACTAATTTTGATAATGAATTGTACCGTACATAGAACATACTAAATGCATGTCAAAGACGCAGTTAATGTGTATTTGTTTTAGGTTTGAAGTATCTAAAATAAATTTTAAATAGAAAATTTTAAAATATCAGTGGAGGCGCCGGGCATCGATCCCGGTACCTCTCGCATGCTAAGCGAGCGCTCTACCATCTGAGCTACGCCCCCCGATAGCATTAAAAGAAATGTTTATTCTGAGCTGGTGTAAAACACTTGTTAAAGTAGTTCTTGGAGGTGTGGTATTACGTTCGAGTATGATAGTGACATTCGATTTTATTATTATGAGATTGTGCTACTTTTATCAAGCATTAATTTCCTTAATTGGATTATTTTATATTCGGTTTTTCGTATTTAGTACTTCTAATTAACTCAAGCTGCTGAAAATAGTTCTAAGTAACAGCAAGTGTAACTGAGATCCGTCGTATATTTATTATTAGAAATAAATCAATAAAACTTTAACAGAAATACAATTACTTAGTCTACTTTCTGAGTAAAGATACGTTCTTTAAAAATGGAATCCTAAAATTAAATGAACATTTGCATATTTCGTTGATTATATCGGGCGTCTACGATGTTACTAGCCAGAATATAACTTTCTTGTTAAAAAGATATTGATTTCAAATTTTGGGAACTTGTATAGTTGAATAAAACAGATGCACATTTGATTGCTTTAACATATGTGTTTTTTTATTTCCGGTTCAACTAAAAACTGTATATACTCTATTATTTTTGATGTGTACCCTGTAGTAGTGGCTGATAGTCCATTTCCGTTGCATACCTTAAGGCCAGCAGGTTGGCCACTATCATTTGTCTGTTCCATGATCTATGGCATACTGATGAGAACATAAGTAGTTCGAAACCGGCCTATATCTAGCTAGGAATTGACAAACGATAGTTGACCATCGATCCATCAGGATTTACAAGTGTAATCCAATGTAGGTCGGAGTATTTGCTGTCTGAGTAGTTGTTTCCTGCAAATCCTATTTAGCAGAGGGCGTTTAGTTTACTAGGGCTAGAGGTCGCCGCTCTTGGTACTTGCTTTGCAAGTCGCTATACGTCATAGATGCATCTATGATGTCCGACGGATAGTAACATTGACCATGTAAGAGGTTTCACTTGCCTCCCACCATTACTTAATTTCCTTAGTCTGCTTTAAGACTAGCAATTTGGCCACTATCATTTGTCTGTTTCCTGACCTATGGCATACTGATAAGAACCTAAAAAGTTCGGAACCGGTCTATGTTTTGTTTCCGGCAAATCCTATTTTAGTGGAGTGTGTCGGAAAAACCGAAAATTGTAAATATTTTGCTAGGCAACGAGAGTACCGCTCCCCCCCCCATTTTCGAGGATGCTGAATACGATGATGCTGGTAGAATTTCTCTTTGGAGTTGCACAACCCCCCCAAACGGCCAAAAACCACCCCCAAAAGGGTTTAACGCTTATCACATCTTTTCCGACAGTGAAACTTAGCCTACCTCCCGTTTTCGAGGATGGTGAACACGGTGGTGATGCTGAACTTTTCTTTCGACCCCCTCCAGTCCCTCTACCGGCTAATAAACACGCCCGAAAGGGGTGAAAAATCTTTTCTTTATATCACCGGTAAAATGAATGTAACGCCCGTTTTCGAGGATGCTGAACACGGTGGTGATGTTGAATGTTTTTTCAGACCCCCTCCATCCCCTCTTCTACCGGCTAATAAACACGCCCGAAAGGTGTGAAAATCTTTTTTCTATATCACCGGCAAAATGAATGTAACGCCCGTTTTTGAGGATGCTGAACACGGTGGTGATGCTGAATGTTTTTCTGACCCCCTCCATCCCGTCTAACGGCTAACAAAACATCCCCGAAAGGGATGAAAAACTTTTTTTTTATCTCACCAGTAAAATGTATATGCCACCTGTTTTTGAGGACGCTGAGCATGGTGGCGATGCTGAATGTTTTTTTACCCCCTCCAACCCTGCTAACGGCTAATAAACACCCTTGAGAGGGGTGAAAATCTTTTATTCAAAAATATCAGCGGTAAAATTTATGTACCGCCCGTCTTGGAGGATTCTGAGTACGGTGGTGACGATGAATGGATTGCAATAATTGTCTTGAACCAAAATTTTCTGAACAACTGTTGATCTCGGATTTTTCGGGAAAGAATATCATTGCGCTTGTAAGACTGGATTAGATGTACAACAAAATGCACTTGCGTAATACTTGGTTTAAGATGTAGTGTTTTTTGTGCAAACAGTCGGGACGAGTATTGTCAAAATACTACAGTACAAGACGAAAATGACCTCCCTGAAACTGAATGTAACGAGACTGAAAATGATATTGACTAAATGTACCGGAAATTCACATCAGCGATTCTGACATGGAAACGGCTGATGAAACCTGTGACGTTCATGATTGTGATTTCGAAGAATATCTACCATGTAAGAGACGTAGGTTAAATTAATGTAGATAAGGCATGAATGAAAAAAAAGTATTGTAAGCATGTTTTATCTTTATGTATAACATATATTGTTTTTCATGTAAGGAAAGCGACTGTAACAATTTAGTTAAAACTTATTTGTATGTATTTGTATATAAGTTTTTCTATAATTTTTTGTGATAATATAAATTGTACGTATCAATGATTCAATAGACCTGTTTTGTAAGTACTCGATTATCGTTATCAGCAAAAGGGTAAAGAAAGACAATTATAATCACGAAGAGAAGTTTGATTATTTTTCCCGTGCTCAGCATCCTCGGCATATACATTTTGCCGGTGATATAAAAAAAATGATTTTCACTCCTTTTGAGGGCGTTCGTTAACCGTTAGAGAGATTGGAGGGGGTCGGAAGAAATGTTGACCATCACCACCGTGGTCAGCATCCTCGAAAACGAGCGTTACATACGATTTTCACCCCTTTCGGGGGTGTTTATTACACGTTAGAGCGGTTGGAGGGAATCAGAAAAAATATTGAGCATATCACCACACCGTGTTCAGCATGCTCGAAAACGGGAGTTAGGCCAAGTTTCACTATTGGAAAAGATGCGATAAGCGTTTAACCCCGTTAGGGGGTGGTTTTTGGCCGTTTGGGGGGTTGCGCATTTTCCAAAGAGAAATTCTACCAGCACCACCGTGTCAGCATCCTCGAAAAGAGGGTGGGGAGGGGTTTATGAAAAAGTAAAAAAATCGCTGTTTTACGGAAAATTTTCTCACAATTATGAGTTTGTTTGGGTTGTCTAAACATGATTTTCACCCCCCGCAGTTCCAAAAAAGGGTTGTTTTTGAGAAATATATACATATATATGAATTTTTGAGTTTTTACGCCTTTCTCTATATTTTCAGAAAAAAATCAATTTTGGTGAAAAATATCAAGAGAGCGGAGTTGTAGAGCATACAATTTTCTACAAATTTTGTCTCTACTTTTTTTTCCGGCCGCTAGATGGCGCGAAATATTATATATATATATATATATATATATATATATATTTATTTGCGCTTTTTTTAGATTTTGAGCCAAAATTATAATTTAATTTTAAGTAGAATCAGTCTTTCGGCTGGTGCTTGTTGCAATCGAAGCATTAGCGTTCTGTTGGTAATATGCTATTATTACACTTAACGCGCCAGGCTTGTAACTTGTAATTCAGCGCTCGGCGAGGCACATACCCCGGAGAGTAGCTGTTGGTTGCAGTCTGGTTACGTTCGTTATAGTAAAATAAGGATTTTATAGAGGAGCTTGCGACGGAAAAATTATATTTTAATTTTCTGCCCTCTAGGAGCACATTTGAACTATGCTAAGCCCAGTCAGGCTATTTATTTTTCGATTGCAACAGACACTGGACCGCTAGATGGCGCCTGCTGGCTATTTTGCATGTCGCTATCGTAAAGATACCGAGATATACTAAATAGTCAAGGATCCTCGTGTCGGTCGTCACAAGCCTACCTTGCACTGACGAGAGCCAACAGTTCCAAACTGCAGTCTGCAAGTGGTGTGGGGCGTCTGGCATGAGAGCTCCTTTAAGTAGGATAAGTTTTTCGGCCGGTGTTTGTTGCAATCGATGCATTAGCGTTCTGTTATATAGAGAGGAGTTTGCGACTGAAATATTATGTTATAATATTCTGCCCTCTAGAAGCACATTTGAATTATTGGGATATACAGGGTGTTGCATCATGAGAGGGACATAGCTTAATAGGAGGTAGAGAACATCAGTGGTAACCGGAACCTCCCATAGAAATGTCTCATTGGGCCTTTACTACGAAGTTACAGGGCGTTTTATAATTTTTGGCCAAACCTGTTTTTTTGTCATAACTTTGACAGGGAATGAAATAACGGATTCATATTTGGTACGGCTAATGTACTAACGAGCCCCAAGAGGTACATGTATAAAAAAAAATATATTCAGGTCCGGACTCACTATAATTTATGTTTCTTCTTTGCATCAATAAAACATCACCCTGTATATATTTTTTTGAAATTTCGATACGATATTCGAAAAGAGCAAGAAAAAACAAACAAAATGGCCTATTTCATTTTTTTGTTACACCTTCGTGGTTATTTAAATACGTTGTTAAATGTGCAAGAAAATGGATTACAGAACCCTATTAAATGAGAGGCACGTGAAATAAATAGTTTTATAACTAAAATTTGCAAAAATTCTATTGAGCCTAGGTGGTCTGGGTGAATCCTAATTCCGGCACGTTTTAAAGGTCCATTTTGGTAAAAAACTGTGGTCCTAATAAGTAATCGGGTATGAAATAACAAAATTTTGAATAAATCACAGTAGGCTTGTTCAAAGAATAAAAGTGACAGATAATTTAAACCATTTAGGCCTAAGCAACCAGTTACTTTGATCAAGAAAATCATCAACATTTTATACTTAATAAAAATTGGAAAAGAGAACTAAAATCTAAATAAATAAAATATTTTCCATTCAATTAACAATAAATAACAAAACAATAATTAAATGTGTTTAAAAATAAAACGTAATTGACACTAAAGTAAATTTTCAAAATGTCCTCCCCCACATTCTGTGCATTTTCTTGCGCGTTTAGAAAGGTCACCAATTGCTCGACGTATCATTTCTGGATTATTCCGTATTTCGTCGCAGGTTGTAACGATGCGCTGGATTAAATGTTGTCTACTTTCAATTTCAATGCTATAAACCTCGTTTTTTAAGTGGCCCCATAGAAAGTAATCACAAGGGTTACAATCAGGAGATCTTGGTGGCCATTCATGTGGACCCCCGCGTCCTTTCCATCTATTAGGATACACATTGTTTAAGTGTTCTCTTACTTGAAGGTTAAAATGTGGTGGGGCCCCATCATGCTGAAACAACATGCCTCTTATACCGATATTTTCTAACATATTCGGTAAAATGTTTTGAAGAAAATCAAAGTAAATTTCACCATTCAATCTTTCTTCAAAAAAATGTGGCCCTATCAAATGTCTATTCACAAGTCCGACCCAAACATTTACAGAAAACCTGTGTTGCGAACGGCGTTGGCGTACCGCATGTGGGTTTTCCTGTGCCCATTTATGATTATTTCGTGAATTGTTTACTCCATCCCTTGTAAATTGTGCCTCATCCGTAAATAAGGTTCTGTAAATGACTGGGCGATGGTTAGACAACCAATGACAAAATGCCAGGCGGGGGATATCGTCGCCTTGTTGAAGACGCTGTACCTGCTGGATATGATATGGATGGTAACGTTATCTTTTTAGGGTTCTCCATACTCGCCAATGAGGAATACCAGTTGCCAAACTGATTCGTCTAGTGCTCATATTTGGGTTTTCTTGAACTACGTTTATAATATTGTTTTGTTCCTGCACACCTTGTTGCAAAACACGCTCCACAACTGCAGAATTAGGAAACTTTCCGTGTTGTCTTGCATACTGGAACACCGTACTAAAGGTTTTATGATTAGGGCATCGACGACCAGGAAAACGCAGCCGATATTCTCTTTCCGCCGACCTACCATTTCCATTACAGAAACCATAGATGAATATTATGTCAGCATATTCCACGTTTGTAAATTTTACTGGCATAGTTAAAATATTTTCACAAGTTTTCACTAACTAAATGCGGATTATTGACACATTAAATTACTAACAAACAATTATTCAACTGTTTAGGAGATTTCTTTTTATTATCTGTCACTTTGAACAAGCCTACTGTGATTGATTAAAAATTTTGTTATTTCATACCCGATTACTTATTAGGACCACAGTTTTTTACCAAAATGGACCTTTAAAACGTGCCGAAATTAGGATTCACCCAGACCACCTAGGCTCAATAGAATTTTTGCAAATTTTAGTTATAAAACTATTTATTTCACGTGCCTCTCATTTAATAGGGTTCTGTAATCCATTTTCTTGCACATTTAACAACGTATTTAAATAACCACGAAGGTGTAACAAAAAAATGAAATAGGCCATTTTGTTTGTTTTTTCTTGCTTTTTTCGAATATCGTATCGAAATTTCAAAAAAATATATACAGGGTGATGTTTTATTGATGCAAAGAAGAAACATAAATTATAGTGAGTCCGGACCTGGATATATTTTTTTTATACATGTACCTCTTGGGGCTCGTTAGTACATTAGCCGTACCAAATATGAATCCGTTATTTCATTCCCTGTCAAAGTTATGACAAAAAACAGGTTTGGCCAAAAGTTATAAAACGCCCTGTAACTTCGTAGTGAAGGCCCAATGAGACATTTCTATGGGAGGTTCCGGTTACCACTGATGTTCTCTACCTCCTATTAAGCTATGTCCCTCTCATGATGCAACACCCTGTATATATTTCTTTCGCGCCTTCTAGCAGTGAAACTATGCTGAAAAGTAGAGACAAAGTTTGTAGAAAATTTTATGCTGTACAATTTTGCTCTCTTGATATTTTTCACCAAAATGCACAGTTTTTCCCGAAAATAGAGAAAAAGACGAAAAAACTCTAAAATTTATACATATGCATATATTTCTCAAAAACAACCCATTTTTGGAACTGCCGGGGGTGAAAATCATGTTTAGGCAACCCAAATACTTAACTTTTTACAGGTCTCACAACTGTGGGAAAATGTTCTTTAATTTTTCCTAATTTGAAAGGATTATATTCGGGATATCACCTTATATAATATTCAAAATGTATATTGCTCAGGATATTTCAAGTACAAAACATGTAGCACACCCTGTTGGCTACTGAAAATGATATATGTGTCGTAAATTATTCTGTTTGCACATAAAACGAATGTAGGAAAAAATCTATTACGGTTATTTTTTAGTCCTTTTGGAGACTAAAATTTGATAGTCATAGCGATATAATTTCGGGTTGAATCGAAAGTACTACAGAAAGTGACTTTCAGGCTCAAATTACTTCAATACTTTGAATACACCTTGCCTTGAACTTTAAATTTATATTCTACTGGCATATGTGGATATCGTTTGCTGCTAGTGGCCTGTCTTTAAACTTAATAGTTTTTAAGATACGGGCAACTGAATGTTCAATTGAACTTTGTGATATTTACAGCGCAGGTGAATCATATTTCTGATGATTTTTTTTCCATGCAAATTGAAACTTTGTCTCGAAAAGGAAAAGTTTATTCTTTTTCGAAATGACGCAAAGTATTGTTATATGCACGACTACGCCACTGCTTTATAGAAGGTTCGGGAACGGCTCCGGAGACTTCGTGAGTGAACATTCTAGAATATACGAATACATTCGACGCGGGTATATATACAGTGGATCTAAACGAACTGGAAACAGTTTTGATATTGGACGAGCGGGTGATGGGATGGAATGGAATGGTGGTAAGTTGTGAATTGTGGTGGATGGAACTTGTGATTGGTGTGTGCTGGTGTGTGTAAGGAGTTATTGTGGTTGAGTGATTGATAAGGTAATAGTTTGTGAGGGTTCTTGGTGCAGTCTGTTAAACCTGCGCACGCGTGTTTGCGGGGATCTTTTGTGATCTCAGCAGGGCATTCGACGTGGTGTGACATATGATTGGATAGCTTCTTTTTTGAATAACCGTGGACAGTATGTAAACCTAACATATTCGGACGATATTAGTACTAATATTATTAAATCAGAATTTCTCGATATAAACGTCGGTGTCCCACAAGGTTCGGTACTGGGACCAATTTTAGTTTTATTATATACAAACGAAATTGATACTTTAACCTCTAATCCATTTTTTGTTATGTACGCAGATGATACATCTCTACTAATTTCAGATCTTTCAGATGACTTGCTGAAATCTAAATGCAATAATGTTCTAAAAGTGTTAAGCGATTGGTGTAAGTCGAATATACTTTATATTAGCACTGAGAAAACCCAAGTGCTTAGATTCCATAACAGACAAAAAACCTGTTCACAGTTAAACATTTCCATAAATGGTTCAGACATCTTAAATTTTAATCAAGAAGTTAAATTCTTAAGAGTTACGATTGACGAGCGTCTCTCAACTGGAAGGCTCACTGTTCCCATTTAGTTTCAAAACTAAATTCGATATGTTATTTAATGAGAAATCTAAAAATAGTTTTGACAAATGAGCAACTTGTTATGGTGTATCATGCACAAGTCTCTTCTAGGCTGAGATATGGCGTGTGTTTCTGGGGTGGTTCCACCCAATCGGTGGATGTTTTATAAGTCACAAACGCATTATTAGAATTATAGCTGGGCTACCTAGTCGGCATTCTTTTTAGGAAATTTAAAATTTTAATTCTTGTGTGTGTGTTAATTTTTGAATTATGTGTTTTTATTTATACAAATAAAAGAAATTACATTTTAAACAGCGGCATACACAATATAAATACTAGGCAAAAGAGTCATGTACCATTTTGTAAATATAAGGTGTCTGCGAACTCTCCTACATATCTAGGTTTAAATATTTTTAATAGGTTACCGACTAAAATTAAACTTTCATCAAATTTAGTAATTTTTAAACGCCAATTAAATAGATATCTGGATAAATCTTTTTATAGTTTAAGTTAATTTCTTG
This sequence comes from Leptura quadrifasciata, assembly GCA_963675555.1. Classification (NCBI taxonomy): domain Eukaryota; kingdom Metazoa; phylum Arthropoda; class Insecta; order Coleoptera; family Cerambycidae; genus Leptura; species Leptura quadrifasciata. Next base: position 105,627,771 of record OY776675.1, read on the forward strand.
ACGATAGAGTAAGTTAGGTTGTAGGTAGTATTTAAATAATTGACCATTCCTATACAAATGTACTTTATTTGTCACAAAGGAAAATAAAGTATTATTATTATTGCTGGAGGTTGTAAACACATAACAGTATTTTTTATTCCAGTTCCGAAAAATTTTCCTTCAGAAATTTTTCGACGTCTTCGTGACAATCCCTGTCTGCTAAGCTAACGTTCGTTGTAGTTTCACATTGAAATACGCAAGGGACGTTTTTACGTCGATTACACATTTTTTTTACAGCAAGTGAAATTTTAGTCGCACTACATGTGAACGATCCATCTTTTGGAGTCTGAAGGACTTTTATTATATATTTAAAAAATGAATGTTAACGTTCACAAAATAAGGGTTCAAAACGACTGTTTCAGACCGAGAATAATATAAAATTTATACTTACTGTTCGTTTTTGCTTAACTGCTTCTTTGATGGCATCAATTGGACGTCGTAACACTATAAATCTAACACAGTAAGTACTAACACTTTCTTAAAATTATACCTGAAAGGGAATTTTGAAAACACAATTAAAAGACAATATAAAGTTCAAAAATATATATTAAATGTCTTCAAAAATTTGTGTTTTACAACAACTTCAAGAAATATGTTTTGACAAACTATAGTCTGGCCCGTGTACAACACATGGTGAGGAACGGAACGATTTATAATGTACCAACTACCATCCAATATGAAGTTTTTGAGCTAACGATTACACAAAAAGATTCAAGAAAAGTCCAATGTCTATAAATTTTTTGGTGGGCTTTTGCTTACCTGTCTATTCACGTATTTCTAGTTCAATATCAATTTTGGTCGCTCCTCGGAGCTTGAAAATGCTTGAATCGCAACGACTTTGGATTATATTCTGCAATAACAATTTCATACGTTCAGACAAGGCGGTCCCATGCACATATGAGTACATGGTAACTATACTTTTCTGACACTGAATCACTGAGGAACCGGTTTAGGGCAAATCCCGTTAAAACTCGTCATTTCCCCGTCAAAATCGACTGCTAGGAAGTAATGGGAGTCCCACGTCGCTAAAGGCTATTTTCGCTAAAACTCTCGAAATACTTTGTCTAGAGACTGGATTAACTTGTCCTCATATTTAATACAACGCATGAGTTGCAGTGCTTAACAACGTGGATTCGTAAAAGGGTTTTTAATTTTGAGTCAAATTTTGTTATACTTTCTAAATTTTGGTGGTCGGGGCGAGATTACGTCCCTGTGCAGCGACATTTACAACACTTTCTAAAATTACGCTCCTTGAGGAGTTATTGGAATGTTGCATAAAAAACGCTCCGTAGAGCGAAAATATGATTAAAAATATTAAAAACCTCTTCCACGATATTTGTACGTGAAGCACGCTTTTCATGCGAAATATGTCGGATTTTGTTACAGTTTCGAAAAGTATATCGAGGGTTTTATCTATCGTGTTCTTTAACATATACACACAACCACGGATTTCGTAGTAGTTCCGAAAGAATCACTTTAAGTGTTTTTCTTGATCCTTTGCATCTGGCGGTTTTAAATGCCAACAGTGTCATAACAATACCTCGTCATTCCTGTTACAATTTCAAAGACCCAATCGTTGAAAATCAATAAAGGCTTATTGTGCCAATTTATTTAATTTAAGAATAAAAAACTATAATAAGAGACACCTAGTAAAATTTAAGTTAATAAATTAATAGACATACATGCTCATATTGAATTGAAAACTAATCACTCATTAATTTATCAATTTTGTGAAAATCTTAGGAATTAATCTTGTTTCACGTTGAAAGCATATAAGATTGTCGTCTGCTAGAGCTTATAAACAAATTAAATTTCAACAAAACATTTTAGCTGTAAATATTTGTCCACATGATAGGGTAAACCGTTGGGAAATCGAACAAAATTCTGTGTTGGAGCTAGATAAACATTACGGACGAATTTGCATATCAAAAGCTTCTAGTATTATAAATATTTCCGTTGGCTTTAAACTAATCCGTTAAAATATTTTCATTAGTCGTTTTCGACACAGCTCACTTCCGATGATCTAATGTAGCATAAATTGAATGTAGTATGTACGTAAACCAAAAGTTAAGGAGTTTTGATCAAGAGAAGCCTGACTTGAATGTAGTAAAGTAAACCCCTATTTACTTCCCTATGCTTAGTTAAGATAGTATAGTAGTTCAATTGTTTTGCGACTGAGATTTTAAGTTGTGTCTGTTCTGATTTTACTTGTATCCAATTCGTATGTCGCTCTATGTGTGCATTCCATACAGTACAAAATGCATAGAAAACTCGTCAAATTCTATACTTTCTGGATAGCATTTTCCTGTAGTAGCTAGGGTTGTTCTTATAACCCATCAAAACCCTCTTTTGATCGTGTGACCAAACATTCGTTAAACATTTCTAGATATTTAAATGTAGGTATGCAAAATTTGAACAGAACCGATCTAGTCATTTGATCTCTAGGTGCAACAATAGAAGACTGACCGTAGACAGACATTTTAGGGTTAGGAGATTTGAAAACACATGAATGAATCTATCAAAAACACAAAATCGCGTATTTGCAGAACCACAATCAATACGTAAATATTGCGTAGTATGACGAGCATGTCATCAACGAAGCTGGATCATCGGGTGATGATTCCAAGTATGGTTATAAATTGATGCATATCAGAATGGTATTTTTATTTTACCTAAATTCTTATAACGGGTACGTTTTTATCAAGAGTAATACAGGGACACTTTTTATATGCTGCCTATAATTTATTAACTCGTGAAACTCCTAGGAGGGTACATTTTATATATTTTCTTTAGATATATTGACATTTTAGATCAATAAGAAAAATATATTTGTATCAGACATTCTTCTGAACCAATCTACATTATTTATTATTATTTTAGATCGAATATTCCTCTCTGTGTGTCTTAAAGATTTAAAGTATTCTTAGGGGAAAATGTTCGAAGTTTCCTATAAATCAATATTTAATGTTAAGATTTTTTTGTAACTTGGGGTTAGCAAGGTGCAGAATAAAATATATGCATTGCGCAGCTAACATACATTCTCGTAAAATGCTTGTATTATTCTCTAGCCTAACGTTGAACTTATATTTCTTCCTCGGCTGTAACAGATACATGTGCGTAATAAAGTTTTTCATATACTGTGATATAAATGACATAAATAAAAATGAGAGATACACGAAAAAGGGCTTTATCTGTTTTTGCTGTTGGCTCTGACCTCGGCTCCTTTGTGATTCTTTTTGAGAAATAGTTTTACTTTGTCTTTTCTGTTTTATTTGTGTATTGTGTTTTTATTAAGGCAATACTTTTTTGTGTACCATTTTATGATCTACATTTATTATATAGATTCTCTCTTTTTCTAATATATATTTCATAAGATGCGTTACAATATTTTACGATATGTATTCATCCAAGATGGTGGCGAAGCTTTATTTTTATCGGTAAGAAGTTATAAATGGTGTTAATTTTGTAATAAATCTAACAATAATTTCCTGATGTTGCCAGTACATAACGTTTTTATATGAGATTGTGAAAGTGTAACATACAGAGTAGCTCACTGACAGGCCATTCGGACTTATGCTATTTTGAAGCAACTTTGCATAAAACGATAGAAGATATTATAGCTTCTTTCTGAATTCAAACCATATGTCGCTTCTGTCTTTGCGTTTATGAAAAATTCGATTGTGTATGATCTTTAAGAGAGCTTTTAATGGGGGCTATAGTCTAACCTAATCAGCACATTCTTTGGAGGTAGCTTTCCTGGAAACCAGAACAACATTGGGATAGATGCTTCAGCAGATTACCAGTATCAAAGATGGATTAAATAGTCTCGAATAATGTCAATCATTTCAGAGATTTTATCGGTATTCATCAGGTTATGTTGCATTTCTTTTTGTGATGATTCTTTTAACTTATTCAACTTGTTTCAAGATTGTAGATCATTCCTTATCTGCCTCTAGTTCTTCAGTTGGTATTCTCTCATCATCAAACATCTTCCTAACATATTCCTTTTATCGATTCAGTTTTTGCCTAATAATTTTAATTCATTTCTACATATGTCCTTAACTATTCTCATTGGTACCACATCAACTCCAAAATATGAAGACCTGTTAATTAACATTTCATCTGAATCATTTTTACGGCGACATTTTACTTTTTAAATTTTATATGAAATCAAAAATTTACTTAGCTTTCATGTGTACATGTGGGGAACTGCTTAAAGGTTATGCGCTTCAGCGGCTGACATCTGCATAGAATGAATTTTTAAAGTGCTATATAATCGGTTCATTACATTATAATTGAAAATGTGCAGTGAAAAAGTTACCAAATTTTCAGATGATTCTTGAATTTTCAACGGCAGTTCACACTGAATCAGAGCACATAATATTAACTTAAACAACTCTCTTTAAAACACACATTATTGGGCAATTCCAGTTTTTATGCTGACTAAAAACTATCACTTTACACCACTATTTTTGTATCTTTTTAATGAAGGACAGTTTTTGCCTATTAAAAACACTTAACAGTAATTTTAATAATAATAATAATAATAATAATTTATTGATGCTAATACTCAATGAGTGTACATAAGTCAAAGAACAATATAAAAATATTTGTATATTACATCACATAATATATGTATATTATACATCGACAAACTGACAATAAGAACACTTAAATAATATATATGTATACAATTAATACAAAACGTCAGACAGAAACTCGTCTAATGAGTAGTATGCTCCATTCAGCAGAATTTGTTTAATTTTAGAGTGAAATTTTCTTTCCGGTAACTGCTTGATGTCTGGTGGTAACTTATTAAAAAATTTTGGGCCATAACAGTTTATTGCATTTTGGCTTTTAAACAATCTGGTATAATCTAAACAAATTTGGTCTCTATGTCTGGTATTATATTCATGTATATCTCTGAGTGGAACATATTTATTGATATTTTGTTTAACATGCATGAGCGCCGTAAGAATATAATAACTGGGAACTGTTAAGATATTTAGCTCTGTAAATTTTCGCTTTACATCTTGCCTAAACTTTAGTCGTGTCATTATTCTCATAACACGTCTCTGCAACGAGAATATTCTGCGTACATGAGAGGAGTGTCCCCAGGTAAGTATTGCATAAGAGAATACACCTTGGAATAAGGAAAAATAAACTGTTTTTATAATATTTGGTGGCAGTTCCGCCATTAAGTTTCTGATCAAGAATACAATTTTGGATAGTTTACCACATAGATAATCGATATGTTGATCCCAGCATAGATGTGAATCCATGATTACTCCCAAAAATTTCGCATTTCCGGGATTGTCAAAATGATCTAGGCCCCTGGTTGAAAAAAAACATAGTTTGTGTCTTTGACTCATTAAGATGCAATTTATTATATATATTATAATATAAATAATAAATGTGCAGTTTGAAACAAACCTGCTTTCCAAGATCCTCGATAGTAATATCCTTCAAACCTTACTTGCCAATATCTTCCAAATGCTTCAACTTTGTTTTCTCTATTAATCCAATTTCTTTAGCAGTCGACGTTTTTGTCCGTCAGGATCAGTCCGATGCATTCAATGCCTCCCATGCTGTGGAAAATACTAAGGCCATCGATAGTATTAACTTTAAAATCAGCATTGTCGAGTACAAACTGCACAAATGAGACCGGTTGTACTGCAGATTTTGGATGAAATAATGTGGAAACTTCATACTACATTATTCCGCGGTAAGAAGCGCTTAATACGAATCGTCGCGTCGTCTGGATCCAAATTTTCTATGCAGCATGGTTGATAAGCCTATGTGTAACGAGGACACGAGTTAGGGTGCCTTACCGCGGCCAATATCCCAGCATATTTCACTTCCAAAGACTGGCCTTTTTTGTTTTAATGATGATATTGCCCTGCAGTAAGTTGAGGGATTGTGGGATTGAATTAGCAACACCTTCGAAAAAATTGTCATTGGTGTTATAGTATTGTCTTCTCGAATTTTATCGGCAGCTTCGGATACAATTCGGAAACGTTCATCAGTATTAGAGATTGATTAGAGTTTGTCCGTAGACAAACTACGGGCAAAACAATCAGGATCTACACAGATTGTAGACAATCATTATTAGCCCTGAGAAATTAACAAAATTACCACAGGAGCAATATGAGAATGTCACCGAGTACTTGTGAGAGCCTCCAGCATGAATAACATACGGGTATGCTGGGTGAAAGGACATGCACAGTGTAGTGGCAACAAAGTAACCGACAGACTGGCCAAGAAGGCAGCAGGCCTAAGTATGGTTGGAGGCTCGGCGAGGGTCTGCTTACGGGGAGGAAGTACAAGGGGCCCAATGGAGCCTACGCGCTCTAATTCAATAATTTTCAACCAATTTTGTTACTACGGTTTTCGAAATTGGTTACAATTGTCGCCTTCAAATAGAGTCACTAACTCCATCAATAAGTATTATCACTCATCTTGCCCTTTTAAGTGTTTAAATATTTGTTTCATAGCTGCAATAATCCTCTCGTTGGCCGATAGATGCGGTTTGTTGACTAATGGACCCCCGGAGAAAGTCAACGGAATATTTCTCATGGTACCTGGCATTTACCGCCCCATGGAGAGTCGAAATCCATAAAGTAATAAAAAACATGAAAATTTGGAAATGGACTGCACGAGGTAGACAAGTATTGGAAAAGACGAGGGAAAAGATATTTAAAAAATCAAATTCTTGAATTCAGGTGATGAATCATAACTAAATTACTAAAAAATCTATAACTGTGGGGCTATGTTCGATATGAATAAAAATCCATTGGCAAAATAGCTTAAAAGAATAAAATATTCAAAAGGGCGAGTATCAGACTACGTCGGAGTTTTTTCTTTTCCTTGCACGATGAAGAGTAAAAATAAATACAAATTGATAAAGAGAAAGGATATATCAGGAACTTCAGCCAAAAACTCAATATATAATCCATTTTTAAACTTTTTTTGACAAATATCCATCATTTTGATACTTTAGGAATACAAGCAACTTTTCTTATACTGAAATATCATTTTTTTTAAACTTGTAAGGCACTCTTCAATATATAATGAACTGACCACAATGTTGAACAATCCCTGTCTGTAGCTATACATAAAACTTGTTTTGGAAAGTAATATAATGAATAAAGTAAGGCGAATTTTCTCCAGAAAGTGAGTTACTGTAACATTTTTATGAATTCCGGATGCATTTTTCTCTATTTTAAAAAGCTTTTATTTAACTTGCAATGTTTGTTTGTTAGTTAGTTTGTTTAGGTCAAATCTTGCAATGGAAATTTTGATTAGTTCTAATTAAGCTAGAGCTTTTAAATTTTGCACATGTGTATAAGTCCGGTAACAATACACTTTAACATTTTCATATAAGAAAAAAGCAAGGTGGCGGACGACTTTACCATTTATGATCCGATTCGACTCAAAATCGATATCTGGGGGTTTTCGAGATCGCCAATTATAAGTTCTTGGTCAAAATTTAGAAATGTATGGTCCAAATCGATCAAAATCTGGGGGTTTTCGGGTTCGCCGATTACGAATTTCTAGTCAAAAATTTAGTTCAGGATGGCGGACGACTTTCTCGTTTAAGATCCGATTCAACTCAAAATCGATATCTAGGTCTAGGTCGCGTATTACGAATTTTTAGTAAACATTCAGAAATTCAATATAACTGACGACTTTTGTCATTTAGGTCCAAATCGATCAAAATCGATATCTGGGGGTTTTCGGGGTCGCGGATTACGAACTTCAAGCAATCTTATTTACACAGGAAAATCTCGCGACAAGGTTTTATATCATAAAAAAATTATATAATGTAACAAAATGATGGGTTTGATTTACTTCAAAGTTTATTTTCTACTTTTTAGCGCATTTAAATAAAAGCTTTTAAAAAATATTTTTTATATAATTTTTTCACTGACAGAACAACTGGTAGTATTTCTCGCACTTTTTTCTTGACATCGTGGGATAGTTTGTGAAACTATTTTTAAAATCTCAGAAAATGTTTCATTTTACTTATTCATTTCGCAAACGACGTTCTGTTACCAGAACACACAAATCAACTAAACCTTATTTAACTTGTTTTGTAGCAACTTTGAAATTTATTCTTTAAATATACGCGTGAAAAGTGGGTATTCAAGCATGTCTAAATTTACACTTATTAAAAAATTACCAAATTATTAAACAAACTACTATTCTCTAATACCGCAACTGTCTTTTTTTCACACGTGCGTCTAAATTCAATGAGAACATTTCATAGGCCAAGTTTCCATTGGACTCCCCGGTAAATGCAAATAGAAGAAAGTGTGAATTTTCACTGAGTCACAGTATACGAATATACATATTGTGTATACGGAAGCTTGTGTACATTTTATTTAATAGCCTTCTTTTTAGACACATTTAATAGCCATAATGTGCTTATAAAAGCACTTTGACGACATCTGAGGCGTTGCTTAAATTTTAGGTCGGACTTTTAGTGCTTAATAAAATTTCGGGAAGTGTTGTAAATAAGTGGTAGATAATGACTACGATATGGACTATATAGAGTGAGTGTTTTAATAAAAAAAACTGAACTTGGAGACTAACGAAAATGTTCTTCTCGTTGGGAAATATTAATAATAATAACAATAATAACAACAACAACAGCAACAATAATGGATACCGACTATTATCTGCACAAGGTATGGAGACCCTCCAGACCTTTCTAAGGGAGCACGGCAACGAATGTATAAAGCAGTTTGTGAAGGTGAGACTTTTATTATACCTATAGTTATTGTTTTTGTAAAAGTGTTTCAGGTTCTCTGACTGTAATTAATTATTTATAATAGCTTATAAGATTAGAAGAAGATATATCCACTTTTGTTTATAACCCTGGGATTATTTTAATGTATTTATCTCGACATTTTCTGTATAAATGTGTAGGCTAACGACCAGAGTAACTTCAGATTATACAAACTACATAAATTTTTATACGAAGTTGGTAGTGGCATCTAACCATATTGTTCAATAACTTACTACATTGTTAACCTATATTGGCAGTAAGAGTTCCATAGCATGAACTCCAAACCTAACTTGCATATTCGAATTTTGAACACACAATGGTGATAAATGATGTGGTATATGTTGAAATATCTGTAAAATTCCGAGAATTTCTAGTGATGAAACCAAATGACTCACATGAGGAAGAAACTCTCTAAGATCTCTTTTTGTTCAATAAAGTTAAGCTTGCTGTCAGAACCAATACCAAGATTTTTTGCCGACGTTCATAAGTTAAGACCATGTTTCCTAATTTATAATCGAACTGAATTGTTATTTTTCGTCTAGTGAACTATATGCCGTTAAATTTTTGTATATATGATATTGGCCATTAATTTATGACGCATTCATTTTCAGGATTGATGAGGTCTGACTGAAGCATATTACAGTCAAAGGTTGAATTTGTGTTTTCAATATTTTACCTCGTCAGTATACAATAGTGACTCAAAGGTCAACTGCAGATTGATGTCATTAAATAAGGATAAAAAGGATATAGGGGACCCAATACAGATCTCTGTGGAATTCCAGAAGGTGATATGAATTAGCAACTCTGTGTAATAATTAACTACATAAGAGTACTGTAGAATTATTTTAAAAAACATATTTTCAATTTATTCAGAAGTATTCCTAGACGATGACCTCGGACTTACATTAAATATCCGGTTCGAAGGAAAAGATTTTATACACACGCTTAGTCTACTTCGAACACATAAGTGTTTGCTTATTAAATATTGTATTTACACAATTGGTTCTTCGGAACTTTTTTATATTGGCTTGTGAACTATCCGATAGCGGCTGGAAATATTTCAGTTCCGGTTTCACCGCAATAGTGTTGATCTTGGAATAAAGTTTCAAACCATCAGTACATTACACATTAAATAGTTAATATTATTCAAGTTATCCACCATATCATTGATGAATATAATGAAAAACAATGGACAGACCCTTGTGGTACTCCAGAAGTACCCACATATTCAGCAGTATATTTCCATATACGTCTTAAAAATACGTATATAGCGTTTATTTCTTTGATATATAAACATTTATTGTATTTTTAATAAACATATCTTTTAAATATTCAAGAATAATTAAGAAGTTGGCACGGATGCCCGCGACACAATTGCAAGGTATTTCTGTACACATAATTTAATATCTTCCATTTTGCTGGATGTGTGCATCAAGATATTAACCTGCTTACTCTGTGTACAGAAATGAAGAAACCCATTCGTATCCATAACTTAATTAAGAAATTATTGTCACACAAATGTGTGACCTAGTAATTATAATGAGCGAGCAATATCCGTGAAGAGTGATCGGAGATGTCATAAACAACTAGCGCTTACCATTTGAATAGGTAACATCGTAAAAATAATTTGAATCATTGAAATCATTTCAGTTTTATTATGTGTTTCTTTCCTTCTTTTGTCCGATATCGCTTCCCAGCATTAAATCTAAAAATAGGATGGTGGGTGTATATTTTACTGTGTTTGCAGAATAATAAAGCCACTTGTCAGTGTTGGTAAACAAGCATTCTATTGCTCGATGCTCATATATTGGAAATACGAATAGCCATATCTATATTGCGGTAAAGGAGGTTCTGAAATATAATAAGTGAAAATTGCAGTGGGGAGCGGTCCGTTGTTATTAAACTTCCACCTAATATTAAGCGCATAAATTGATTAAAAGCATAAAAAGACCCGAAGAAAATGTCATGTCTGTGAGGATCATTTCAATTTCCATTGTAACTTGTTTCTTTGGACCCAACGCTTTCACGAAATCATTGACCCTGTCGATATGGGCTGTTATTAATTCCCGAATGAAATATTCTCGCCTTGCTATATTTCCTGCAAACATATTGCGACGTGTTTTTCTCCAACTCAGCGGACGACGAGGAGAAAAAGGGCCACTCTTTGACACTCGAGCTTCGAAAACGGGTATTCGGTATGGTATGATTAGCTCGGGCGCTAATCCCAATTTTTAAGTGTCTAGGACAACGCTACCTATAAGCCGAATTCGCGAGGCTGAGTAGCTCGAGTGGAGAAACGGTATTCCAATGGGTCAATCAGGAAAATTAGACATTCACACACACAGCAGTGAGTCTCGCAATTTAACTATATACAAAACTAGTTCTAACGGATGCAGGCGGTGAAAAGAAAGTAGTACCAGATGATACAAAGCACAAGCGGGAGTTGCCATAGCAGGTGCTGGTTAAAACGGTTTCAACGGAATACAGTTATTAACGGTTATAATATGGATGGATAATAAAATGGAGCAGATGGGAAAGTGGTAAAACGAATGCTGACAAAGTACGGATACCAACTATGAGACGCAAGATCACAAATAAGTATACAGTGCAAAATATAGAGAAGTTATAAATAGAACTTGCTTAGTGCACGAAGCTGTAATACAAGTAGCTAGGGGTCTGACAGAAAGGTTGATTATAAAGCCTAAAAGGGTAAAATCTTGTTAGTCTCGTGGTTCATCTCTTTTCACTGTCCCATGCACCCCCGTAGATGTACTACCAGGATACCCCCGAGCTATAGGTCCCCCGGAACAGAGCTGGAAAGAATAAAGATTAATAATCCTGGTGTCGATGTCCGCCGGAATAGAAGTTGCTGGACTCTGATGGGAGGGCTGGACTCCCGTAGACGGTCTGGATTGGATGACGGTTGATCTAGCGGAAGTTCACGGCGGTTTTGCACTAGCCAAGGTTACTTATCAGTTTACCTTACTTCTCTATGGATGAACTTACTTCCTGGTGTTATGATCGGCACTGTCTGCTGCGATGGAGCGGTCGGTGCCGAATGAATCTGGGCGATGTTCACGGAGTAGTCGCCAGAGGGGTGCGCTGCTGGGTTGATGCCAGAATTCTACTGCCGGAAGTAATATATATGCAGTGACGGTACCTGGGTTCGGTTCGGATCTTAGGAGCGGACAGTTCTGCTGTCGATGAGTGACTCCACCAGCTCTCAGCGACGGTCAATCGGTATGCCAATCAAGTATGGTACTTTTCGTTGTACTCGGAACCTACAGAAAGAATTTCATGTGGTTAACTATTAATTTTTGAGAAGGTCAGAATGACGTTTGAGCTCGTATGCGACGGTCATAGAGGCAGCTAATTTGCATGCTGTTTTCATTAGACATTTACGTATCATTTTCAGAATGCATACAATATGGTTAATAATAAAAAAAAAATTATATAAAAATTCGACATATTTGAGTAAACTTTTCCCCTATTAGAAGACACGCTAGACGTATGCCTAAAGACGTAATAAATTAGCTCATATGATTTCATAAAAAAACAGACATTACACGGTCATGACCTTCCGAACTGTCGCTAGCTCCAGGTCTATAAGATGCACTGCTGTAACTGAATACTCTGTATGCGCTACAAAGTTACCAATATAACATTAACAATTTTCTATATAAACCGAACCTGTGTTTCTTGAGCTATTCATATTATACTGTCGCGACTTGGATGGCGGTAAGGCTATTAAGAGATACGTGATACCGATTATCATGTCAATATTAGATAGGGCATGTTTGCTGACAGGCTAGTTTACATCAAGAACTTCCATTACTACATGCCATCTTTCATGATTTAACGATTGTTGACTACCAATGCTTTTATTGAAAATACGTTTTTCACAATATTGGAAAGATTCTATTCTAATATTCAAGGCGGAGAGAAATACGGAAATATTTATTATTATATTTAGGACTATGACTTACTGGATCAACTTTCACACTCAAGTCAAAAGTTAAATCATCAACAACGAAATTAATTAACCCCAAAATCCTGGCCAGAACCTTTCTTTCTTTTTGGAGATCCTCATGGTGCTGTACCATTTATAGTGATTAATCTACTTTTGGTTAAAATGAAGATAATATGCTATATAAGAGTACTAAGTTTAAAGAAACATTATCAACAAACACAAACAAATTAGAAATCGCCCAAATATTCTACATTTGTATTTAGCAATGAATTATTAAACACATTAAAAAACAAACCAGTGTAGAGCCTACCAAACAGCTACTTTAGCCTAGTAAATTATTGTAAATTTTATAATAGTTCAATTTTTAAAATTGTTTATCAACTTTTCATATTAACGTAACGATTTGAATCTCCCTTATAGTGCAGTCAACGAATTTTCACATATAGGGATGTAGACTACATGGAGGGCGACAAAATATTTGATTTCAATGATGGGTTTGGGGTAGTTAGGAGGTAAACATCCTAAAAATCCTCGATCCTAGGAGGTGAGCTTTACGGTGGAGGGCCTCCAGAAGGCCCTAAATTTTGACTTTTTTACTTTCTCGCTTATAACTCGAAAAATAATGGTCCTACAGAAAAAAAAATTCTTACCTTTTTGAAAGCTGATAAAATTTCCCACATTTTTTCTTGAACAAAAAGTTTGTATCTTCAACTCTTGTCGAGTTCCCCGCTTCTGAAAATCAACGGTATCCGGAAAACGCTGTTTCGCATCACATTTTTCATCATACTCTGCTCCTAACACCTCAAATCTTCTTATATGGAGTACGAGTTGGCCCCGTACCCTCTGGCTTTCCTTAAAGACGGTGGAATCTGGAAATGTAATAAGGCGTCCCTATACAGCCTCTTTAAACCAACCGAAAAGGACGTACAATTAAGTAACCTTGACATAGTTGTTGATGGGTGATATGTAATTCACAAGGCAAATATATGCTATCACAACATCATCTATTTGTGATAGATACGTGCAATTCGTAAAGAACCACTATCTGGAAGGAAGTTGTACTGTGGCCACACCAACACATCAAAAAGTACTAAAGTTGCTGAACGGAATCGTAGATATCGACTTACGAAGTGAGTGGATGTGCAGTTCACCATGAAAACTGAAATCACGGTAAAACAAGAAATCTTCCTCTCGAATGCCAACAACAAGAGCCTTCTTATAAAGCTGTTGATAAAAAAACTGAAGGAAAATAATATCAATACCTTCCAGGCAGAGGATGAGGTAGATGTGGCAATTATATCACAGCCATAGAGAAGTCAGTTTCCTCTACCACCTCCGCAGCAAAGTCAGGTTTGCCAAATTATATAAAAAAAGATAAATCGGAACAGCTGAGGTGTTTACCAGCCCTTCATCGACACCATCTGAGGTCGAAAGAGCAGGACGTAATTGCATCCTTAGATGGTACGGTGCTCCACCTAAGGAGATATCCTTAGACGACTGCAGATATCGGTCATTTTTAAAGTCAGTCGCTTCGATCAAGCCAGACATTTCCGCTCTCCCACCAACTGAGGGAGGAAACGAATTACCATTCATGCAAGGTGTACTACTAAATCCAGCAGTGAATGAGAACCATATTGCCCTCACATATGTGGGGTTTAGGAATTTCTGGCTGGGAGAAGAGAAATGGGGAGCTGGTGCCCAAACTAACAGACAAAAATTCTGCCCCCGACGAAATTTTACAAGTTATATTTTGTCGTTGCAAAAAGATTGTGACTCCGTAAGATGCGGATGCAGAAAGCCATCATTGAATTGTTCGCCAGGGCAACTGCCACAATGGAGTCCCCGTAACAGAGGATGAAGAATTTGATGATGTAATAGTTCCTTTGGAGGATTCGTTTTCCTCTTCCGCTAGGGATATTTTTAAGTCGCTTTAATGCTCTTCACTTGATTTGATTGTATTTTATTTTACAAAAAAAAAAATTTGAAGTGTTAGTAGCAGAGTATGATGAAAAATGTGATGCGAAACAGCGTTTACCGGATATCGGCGATTTTCAGAAGCGGATAACTCGAGAACGGTTGAAGATAAAAATTTTTTGTTGAAGTAAAAAATGTAGAAAATTTTGTCAGCTTTCAAAAAAGTAAAAATAATTGTTTCTCTAGTACCAATAGTTTTCGAGTTGTAAGCGAGGGACAAAAAAAGTCAAAATTTAGGGCCTTCCGGAAGCCCTCCCCCGCAAAAATCACCTCCTAGGGTCGGAGGCTTTTAGGATGTTTACCTCCTAACTACCCCAAACCCATCCCTGAAGTCAAAAATTTTGCCGCCCTTCATGTAGTCTACAATAATTTGTCGACAGAACTATTATTAAAATTTAACTTATTAGCATGTTGTGACGCGTTTTTCTCCACCTCAGCCGGTGACGAGGAGAAAAAGAGTAGTTTAAGTGATAGGCATACTACCCACCCACAAGCCGGATACGCGAGGCTAAGTAGCTCAAGTGGAGAAACGGCACTCCAGTGGGTCAGTTTGGGAAATTAGACGTTCACACACAAACAGTAAGAGCTCAGAATTTTCTAAAAATTATTAGTTTATGCAAATTAATCTACTATGTACAAATCTTCTTGTTTACTATCTACCGGAAGGAGAGCAGGCGTTACATCGAAAATACTAGTACCAGATGACTCAAGTGACGGGGTAGCAAGCACTAAGTGGTAACAACAAAATAAACGGGAGAGCGTTAGCGCAAAATAAGCGATGAAGCGTGAGCACAAAGTAAGTGATGGCACAGGATAACTAGTAAAGCGGTGAAGCGAATGCAGACTAAATACGGAGGAGAAGTAAGATCACAGTTATAACAAATTACAGTAAAAACTTACATAAATTATATATGGTACTTGGCTAGTGTGTGGAGTGCTAATACCTATGGATCTGAAACAAAAAGCGGATTAATGAACCCTGAAATAATGAAAGTATAATTAAAGTAACTTTGAAATGCCGGCTGGAACGGAAGCTGAAAGGCAAGGTATGATTAGTACGAATATATTTATAATCTTTCAGTGCCCCGTGATCCTATATAAAGGTTACTACTGAAAGGCACCTACGAGTTATAACGCCGGCTGCAACTGAAGCTGAAAATCAATGTATGATTAATACAGATATTTATAATTTTTCAGTTCCCCGTGATCCTACATAAAGGTTACTACTGAATGGCACCTACGAGTTATAACGTTGGCTGGAACGGAAACTGAAAAGCAAAGTATGATTAATACAGATATCTATAACTTTTCAGTACCCCGTGATCCTATATAAAAGGTGACTACTGAAAGATATCTACGAGTTATAACGCCGGCGCCGGCTGGAACGGAAGTGGCCTGGACCTTCATAGTTGGACTGAACTTGCGACAGTAATTAGCGATGGTATTACACTAACCAAGTTTTACCTTTTTAGTTTACTTCACTCCTCTATGGTCTTACTTCTTGATGTTGGCTTCGGACACGTGTGCTGTGGTTGGACGGTCGGGATGGAATGAAATAATGCACTCCTTCTCAGGTCTTCTTCTGAGCTCGAACACGAGTGGACACGTCTGCTACCGATGAATCGCCCTATCTAACTGCCAACACGGGATGAATTTCATTAATCATTATTTCCTTCCAATACTTACAAGTGGGAGAAACGGCGGTAGCAGATACGCGGTGGATCGACCTGACGTCAAACGGAGTTTTTGTTCCACGAATATTTTATTTCCTTCATTTGCAGAAGCATACACTCGGAAAAATACTGATAGATATTCAAATATGATTTTTACATTGTCTTTAATTTTTTGTACACAGTGTATATTCGAGTAGTTAGTTATATTGCAGGGAAGAAAGGGTAGATGGATGAAAGTGATATTTATAGTTGGATATTAACTTATCCTTTCATACGTTTTATCACTGTTGTGAACGATAAAAAGACTTATTTTATTAAGCAAGAAATTATAGACTACTGAGAATTCATCTGGCGAGATAACAAAATTAACTGGTAGAGTAGTTTTTATTTTAAAGTTATTCGTAGTTCTATATTTTTGGGTCATTAAAATTCCATTTGTGTTGTCTCGCGTGACAATGTACTGGCGTGCACTCCTCTATTTATTTTCATTTATACTAACAGATCTATGCGACCTGATAACTGTTGTTGCATAGCGATTGTTTAGATTTCCTACATAGTGATAATATTTGATGCTACATGCTCAATTTAACATATTTAATAGGGGAATTATGTCAATAACGAGGTGTAGTTATTCAATATACTGTTATAAAATCAAATCATTTTCTCTCTGTTTGAAAACCCGATTTTACCTGATAGCACTGATGTCTGTGCGAATTTATTATATTTGAAATATGTGTGTTTTTTGATGCAGTAGTCGGCTATTTTACAATATTCTGTTAAAAGTAGGATGTCTATTTCTGAATACAGTCATTTTCAGCCAGCTTGGCGCTTGTATTCACCAATAAACGCATTGTTTATTGTTTCCGCTTATATCCCAAAGACATCAGCGCTCAACCTAAGTCGATGTAATAAATACCGCACGTATTATAGATTATATCAATTCCGTTATATATTCTACCAAGGAATGTCGTATTTTAGTTGTGTAATAATAATGTTTTCATTCAGCTTGAGCGTTTTCATATCGACAATATTGTCTATCTACAATACATAAAGTATATAAATGTACTATTCAGAGACAACCAGAAATTTTAAAACATAATATTTTTAGTTGCAAACTCCTCTATAAAATCCTCATTTTACTATAAGGAACGTAATCAGACTGCAACCAACAATTACTCTCCGAGCTGTGTGCCCCGCCGAGTGCTGAATTACAAATTACAAGTCTGGCGCGTTAAGTGTAATAATCGTATATTACCAACAGAACGCTAATGCTTCGATTGCAACAAACACCAGCCGAAAGACTGATCCTACTTACTTGCAGACTGCAGTTTCGAGCTGTTGGCTCTCGTCAGTGCAAGGTAGGCATACGTGGCTGGTGTTTGTTGCAATCGAAGCATTAGCGTGCTATTGGTAATATACGATTATTATACCTAACGCGCCAGGCTTGTAACTTGTAATTCAGCGCTCGGCACATAGCCCGGAGAGTAGCTGTTAGTTGTAATTTGTTTACTTTCCTTATAGTAAAATAAGGATTTTATAGAGGAGTTTGCGACTAAAAATATTATGTTTTAATATCCTGCCCCTTAAAAGCATATTTGAACTATGCTAAGCCCAGTCAGGCTATTAATTTTTCGATTGCAACAGACACTGGACCGCTAGATGGCACCTGCTGATTGTTTTGCATGTCGCTATACTAGAGATACCGAGATGTACCATATAGTCCAAGGATCCTCGTGTCGGTCGTCACATGCCTACCTTGCACTCACGAGAGCCAACAGCACGAAACTGCAGTCTGCAAGTGGTGTGGGACGACTGGCACGAGAGCTCCTTTATGTGGGATCAGTCTTTCGGTTGGTGTTTGTTGCAATCGAAGCGTTCTGTTGGTAATATACGATTATTACACTTAACGCACCAGGCTTGTAACTTGTAATTCAGCGCTCGGCGGGGCACATAGACCGTAGAGTAGCTGTTGGTTGCTGTCTGGTTATGTTCCTTATAGTAAAATAAGGATTTTATAGAGGAGTGTGCGACTAAAAATATTATATTTTAATAATCTGCCCTCTAAAAGCACATTTGAACTATGCTAAGCCCAGTCAGGCTATTTATTTTTCGATTGCAACAGACACTGGACCGCTAGATGGCGCCTGCTGATTGTTTTGCGTGTCGCTATCCTAGGGATACCGATATGTACCAAATAGTCCAAGGATCCTCGTGTTGGTCGTCACATGCCTACCTTGCACTCACAAGAGCCAACAGCCCGAATCTGCAGTCTGCAAGTGGTGTGGGACGACTGGCACGAGAGCTCCTTTATGTGGGATCAGTCTTTCGGTTGGTGTTTGTTGCAATCGAAGCATTAGCGTTCTGTTGATAATATACGATTATTACACTTAACGCACCAGGCTTGTAACTTGTAATTCAGCGCTCGGCGGGGCACATAGACCGTAGAGCAGCTGTTGGTTGCTGTCTGGTTATGTTCCTTATAGTAAAATAAGGATTTTATAGAGGAGTTTGCGATTAAAAATATTATATTTTAGTATTCTGCCCTCTAAAAGCACATTTGAACTAACCAGAAATGTGTTCAAGTGAACAGGACCAAATAATGGCTCTTACTACTATTACCTTATATACTTCGCTGACTCCCTAATAGTTATTGTCTGAAAGTTACTTGTGGCATTCTACGAATATTCTTTCCTTTTATTTGGGTTTTCTACCACATGTATTATCCTCTTCAAAAACAAATCACCGAATCTACAGAATAATAGAACTATTGGAAAAAAGCCTCTGCGCCTGTGACGTTTACGTCAAAGGAACAGTCAGAGGTTATGTTTCACAAATAATATAAATCGGAATAGACACAGAAATAATGTATTTTGCTGACGTTTCGGAAGATAGTCTTTCCGTTTTCAAAGCTTTTTTTCCAAGAAGTCTTATTTGCTGTGTATGTAATAGTTAGTTTGCAGTCATCAAAACAGAAAGCAAATCTGTCAAATATCTTGTTATAGGAAAGAATTTTAAATTGAAGATTAATACTGTCTGTCATGCAACTAATCCGGAAACATTGTATGCACCATGGAAAACGAGAAAAACATCACAAGTAAAACGTAATGAAATAGTGAAACTAATAATAGAATTAAATTTTTCGAACAAGAATTAGTAGCATATTTTAAGGCACTAGGCGAGCAGAAAAATGAGCGAAATTTGTTTGTAAGCAATCTCATATCGTGAGCAAGCGTATTAGATAAGGATATAAGTGAACACACGAGTCAATTCGTGTACCTTGGCGAAAGGAGGTTTGAAACGATCGTCCTTCGTGAGTTGACATGTGAAAAACTATAAAAAGGCGATAGAGCCAATGCGTTTTGTTATACTGCATGGTAGAACAAGGCGTATAAAATGCCCCATTGCTCTTCACGAAGATAAAGTTGTCGACGACCATGATTCAGCGAAACAAAATTCCTTTAAAAAATGGAACTGGGAAAGCTAGTTACTCTCGATAATAGTAATGAATACCTCATACCACAGTATAATTTCAGGAAATAAACCAAAATAATGATTCTCTTTTAAGCCTATAAGTTTCTGGCAACGTTTTGAAAATTGAACTTGTAAATTTGTGTTACCAGAACAAAGGAAGTTAAGGTAGTAGAATGCAGGTATTGTCCAATGAAATAATTTATTCCGGGTTTTGCCGTGATTGCCGAACTTGAATCGACATTTCACTGATCATATTGTTAGCCTCTTTAGGAGAACTCCAATTAGCTAAGTTGTATTCTGCTCCCCTTAATATACATCTTGGCACTGCTTCACTTCGTTGATCATTGATTGTGGTACCTGGCAAAGCTAAAGTGCATGTTTTACTCAGGCCATACCCATCATCTATTGAAATTAGTCCTATTGCGCGGGTTTGGTAGTTGATTTTATGAGCTCCATTGTGATGAACATGTTCTACCACTGCCGTCGTCTCTGTGTATCCAGGTTTAGTGTAACTATGGTGTTCTTTGATTCTACACTGGATACTCCGACCTGTTTATCCAATTTAACTCTTACGTCATGTAATACTTACGCATGTGCGATGTGAATGGCATGGGTCAGATTACTGTTGCTTGAACATTTCACCAATATGTCTAAGACAGACAAAAGTGCATCGTCCACATAGCGCAACCGGTAGTTTAGTTTTTCGGCATCTAGCTTCTATTTTTTTTAGTCATAGCCTAGCTATTTTCACTCAGCCAGGACACATAGACAACGGCCATTTCCTACAACATTGCCCTGTACCGCAGCTGAAACTCGAACTTAGGAAAGAAGACTGATTTGCCGTGTTGTCTCTGACGCTACCACGGTCTAGTCCACTGCTACCATCTTAGCAACGCATGACAAACGCCACTAAACATCTATACGTTAGCCAGGATTCGAAGCAGCAACTCCTTGGTCTCAAGCCTAACACATAAGTTCTAATTCGTTGAACCGAATGCTTCGATAAATATATTAGTGCGATCCCATTACTGCTCCATACTTCTGCTGGCAGAAGTCTCCGTTCCATAGAAAGTGGTTTGCAGAGAGGCGTAATCGGAGCAGGGGAGGGATATTTTATCTTAATGTTAGATCTGAAAAAAACGTGGCCATTTCCTCCGACAGTGCCAGTGCCGGAGCCAGGATTCAAACCCGGTGGTGCGATGTCCGTGTGATTAATCGCGATTGCCACCTCACGCCTTAACCCACTCGGCTATCGACCAGACAATTTAAATTTTTTTCCAGGAAAACATCAGTACTAAGGCAACCCACCACTGCCAATAAAATCCAGTCGAGTTGATGGAAAGGGCAGAAGGGATACTGTTGACATTATCATGTTAAATTGATCGAGAAATCTAACTACCCACTCAAAAATATTTCTTTATAATTCATCGACTAAGTAAATAATTGTTGGCAACTCATAAGAATATATTTAGAAGTATCTTTGTGGAGGTTCTTCCTTGACGTTCAAGTTCACCTGACCTTTCCCCTATTGAACATATGTACCTAAAAGCTTGTATCTACCACAATAGAGAATCGAAATAACTTGATTAGGAGTAGTTCAAAGTGTATCCTGTGGAATTATCGGTTTCATGAAATTGTGCAACGAACATTCTCGTTATTTTTTCATTTTGTTGTAAGTTCGTTATAATATGACGGCTTTCATATCTGAATATTGTTAAACGCCAAAAGAAATAGTTGGAAATAACTTCGTGTGCAGTTTTTCTTGGCACAAAGTATGTAACAGGAGAATTAGGACAGTGTACTTAAATTCTTAAGTTTTATCCAGACTCCGTTACATCGACATTGGCCTATTAAGTGGTCTTTTCATGTTTTACGTTGAGGAGAAATGCATTTCATTAAACTAGATGTAGCTTTTTGTTCTAATTTTTATACTTCAAAGTTCGTTAGATAATGCTGGCAACCTATTTATTTAAAGTAGGCGACTACGTGCTTAATAATTCTACTGTTGTAAGAAATCGTCAAAAACAGTACTTTTATTAATATGCGTTGTAGCGCTCTGAATGCCAGCGAGAGTTAAATGAATTTTTTTGTATTTGAAAAAAAAAGCAATGCATTTCAGTCCCATAAATCATTCCAGTTGTAGTATATTCTGTAGCAATAGACGAAACGAGGAAATTGAAAGGCCAAATATCCGTAAATTTCAGTAAGCCATTCGTATGTGAAATATTATGCATTTGTTCAATTGAATTTGTCTTTTCATGTGACTATCGCATAACAATGTACTATGAAACATGAGTACTGAACGTCATTCATTTGTTCACTTCGGAGCAAAAGTAAATGGACTGGCTACTTTTCTAAATATTCCCATTTATTTAAACAGGGCAGTACCTAGAATAACGGCAGCATGCTGACGCAGTTGATTCACCAGTGTAATTCATCTATATAGGTACAGGGTGACTTGAGCAAAACGGGCGGTTTTTGAATGGCTAGTACATAGCAGTTACAGATGGTAGGGAGATGGGGGAGAGCCCACTATCTTCGGAGTGGTCAAGTGGTCTACCATTTCTGTGTCAATGGAGCAGCGTACGATACCTTTGCTCAAAATTGTGAGTCTGTTATCGGAACACGGTGGATCTTTCGTCGCCATTTTAATATCGGTCGGAATTTGTCGGTATTTGAAAGAACGTGTTTATGTTCACAAAACCAAGCTGTTGCCTCGAGTTATGGATGATTTCGGGAAGAGACCTGCGTGACGAGAGAATTAGTATGGATATCATGCAGAATTCTTTTAGAAGTTTCTACTTTATTACTGTACGCATCAGCATATCCTACCGCAACAGTTGAGGACTTCCAGCCTCCATGTCGCTTTAAGTCCAAAATATCGGTGCCTAAAGCATTTGCAAAGAACGTAGCTGACGTTCTACTAAAAGAATGTCCGAAGGTATATTTATTTACGTCTTCAAATTTTATAAACTTGGCAATTTCTCTAGAAACATTTGAAATTGTGTGCTTTCCCACTACTTCATCAAATATCTACCACGTTCGTAAAGATAGAATAGGCGTTCATCTTGAGCATTCTTCGATCTAAGTTTTATGTAATCCTGTAATAACCTTACATAAGAAACCTTACCTCCATCATCGTTAGATATCACAAGACTTCTTTTAACATTGTTTTTGGTTTGTAACATTTTTCCTATCGCTAAATCATGTTTAAATTCCACGTCTGTTTTTTTCATTCTATGCATCTCATCTATTCGGCGTGCTCCAGCTACTCTCATTATTATTATAACTTTCATTGCCAAGCAACTTTGAATTGGAGCTTCAAATAAAAACATTGTCATTTTCCTTGATAAAAGTGTTAGATTTTTTAGCCACATATCCGTCATTATTTCTTTTAATAAAAGCAATTAGTGTTTTAAATTGGCAAATATCTTCATTTTTGGGAACTGAAATTGTTATTTTCAGCATTAAATAGTGTTCTTGGTGATAAAACTTTCAAGAAAGTACGCCAATTTTTTTTTCGCCGATTTCAGCATACCTTGCTTTGAATTTCTTGAGGTAAAGTGAAGCTCAAGCAATATTGGCTGCTTTCTTAACTCATTTTCATCGCCACCAAACATATTTGTTTATTTTAGTTTGAAACCATCAGAAATTAAAATGTTTAACATAAACATCGTTGACAGATAGTAATTGTTGCGTTGGCATTGAAACAATTTTCACAGACAGCCTCCTAAACTATAAAATTTATCAAAAACATCAAATAATTTTATGAAATTAGTATTAGTTTTAAATTGTTAAATCACATATATTTCTGTAGTAGAAAAAATATAATACATTATACGATGCGAAAGCCCTTTTTAGGTGTTCGATGTTTTTTGAAAGGTGTTGGCTTCGTCCCGACGATAAAAAAGTCGCCTCACACCTAAAAGTATACTTTCGCATCTAGTAATGTATTGCATAACCAGGAGGTCAAAGTACGCAAGTATCAGCAATCAAATTTTCCCTGAAAAGTTGTTGTTGAGAATAATTAATTCACATCAATTGTACTGTATTAAAGACAATGTAAATTTAATTTAATGTCTTACCGATTTATGGTGTGTGTGTGTGTGAGTGAAGTTTGGCATTGGAGAATTCCATCAGCCACAGAATGTTTTTTCGTGATTTTGGGAGTAATTTAAACGTTAATTTTAACTTTGCCAAGGAATTTAACTATCCTGTCAAATACATCTTTATTGTTGCTGCATAACAGAGTTGTCAAATTGGTTGGAAATTGAATATTTATACTATCTAGGAAGGACATGAATTCTGTAATTACATCACTATGATTTCTACAAGCAAAAAAGATATGATTTAAGTCGGCGACCGATATATTGTCGCAGCTGCATATTTGAGAGCTTACGATTCCGATTTTTTTCAGATGGCTTGGTATTTTTGCGTGACCTAGTTTAAGTCTAGTTATAGTAGTAGAGTAACTCTTTGGCACGTTATAATGAAATATATGCGGAATATTAATGCTGTGAGGTAAACTGGGGTGGATAAGCGTATATGAGTTATTTGAGGATCTAACATAAGCTAACCAGTCTTTTTGCCATTTTCCACGAATTGTATGTTTCGATATACTAAATAAATCATATATGCTAACCACGTTTAATATTTCTGGATTGTTGATAGATTCCTTGGCCTTTTTGTCAGCAATTTCGTTCCCCGTAATTCCTACGTGACCCTTAACCCAGATAAAGGTGACATTTCTCCTACTTTTATGTAACATGTGAAGCAAGTTCTTTATGTTGCATATCAGGCTATGCTTATAATTCTTGTGTGTTGGACCTTCAATTGCCTTCAAAACAGATTTAGAATCCGATAGAATAATTGAGTCTCTATCCCAATTTTCATAGATCCACGTTAGAGCTTGTTCTATGGCATAAGCTTCGGCTGTATAAATTGATGAGTATTTATGTATGTGGAAGTTGAAAGACACTTTGTTGTTAGCTATATAAAATGCACATCCCGTACCATCATTTGTCTTTGACCCATCGGTAAATATTGTCAATCTCTCACTGTAGTTGCTGATAATTGCGTTTATAATATTGTTATTAATTCTTGCTAAGTCGGTGTAGGAAGGATATATGACAGTTGGCTTGAACATCAGTGCATTATATTCTAGTTGAAATATTGGGTATTTTTTTGTGTCAGTTATATTTATCGTATTTTCGTGGTTATTGGTCTCTTGAAAGGCCTTTACAAGTGGCGGACTGTTTTTATGGATCCAATACTTATTAGTCAGATCCTCGAAATTAAGTGCATTTATAATATTTAGTATATTATTGAGGTTGATACTTCTAATTTTAAGTAGAGTCTTGTCGGCTAGGAATTGCCTTCTTAGTTTTAAAGGCGGTTCCTGAGCCTCAGCTAGGATTGCAGGACAAGGTGACGATTGCATTGCACCAATGCTTATTCGTATGGCTTTAAATTGTATTCGGTCTATAACTAACAAATTGGAATTAGACGCTGAACCGTATAGAACACAACCATAATCTATAATTGAACGTATGTATGACCTATAGAACATTAATGATATTAGTGGATCAGCTCCCCTTCTAGACTTGGATACACATTTTAACATATTAATGCCTTTTTGGCACTTATTTTTGATGTGGTTAATGTGTTTCGTCCATAAAAGTTTAGGGTCAAGTATTATGCCTAGATATTTATATTGTTTGACAATAGGTATATTTAAATCGCATATATTTAATGCATTAATATTTTGTAACCTATGTCTTGTAAAAAACATAATAGCGGATTTTTCAGCTGAAATGCTAAAGTTATGTTCCTCAATCCATTGTTTTAGGTAATATACCACATGTCTCAGATCGGTAACACATTCTGCGTAGGATTTTTGGATTGTGTATATACAGATATCGTCCGCATACTGAATACTTTTAATTGAGAGGTCGAAAATGCCATGCAATCCTGCTGTATAAATATTAAATAAAAGGGGGCTGAGAACTGAACCTTGGGGCAGTCCCAAAGATACTGTCCTGGGTCCATGCAGCGCGTTATTATGGTCTCTTATATAAACAGTTCGATTCCTGTAAAGCTCTGTTATAGCATTTGATATGTTGTAGTTAATACCATATTCTGTTAATCTGGTTTTTAATATGTTCAAATCAACAGAATCATAAGCTCCTTTTATATCAACAAACAGACAGGCCAAATAATTGTTATGGGAAAGTGTACATTGCACGTCAGTAACCAGTTGTGAAAGAGCATCAATTGTACCAATGCCTCTACGAAACCCAAATTGAGTACTAGGGAGAAGTGATCTATATTCAAAATACCACTCTAGCCTTGTCTTAATCATTCTCTCGAATGTCTTGGTAAGACAAGACATGAGTGATATGGGCCTATATGAGGTTGCTAGATTACTGTCTTTATTAGGCTTTAAAATTACACAGATGATGATTTCTTTGAGCTCTTCAACAAAGTTACCTCTCAACCACCACTCATTATATATATTAAGTAACAGTATTTTAGCTGAGTTGGGAAGATTTCCAATCATTCTGTAGGTAAAACTGTCTTTCCCAGGAGAAGAGTCACGTACGTCTGCGATTGCGGCATTAAATTCACTAAATGTAAAATCTTTGTCTAAAATATTTCCTTTGGAATTATGAGAATTATGTACGTGTTCTATTGGCTTTTGATTTTCCACAAAATCTGGTGCAAAATTATTTAATACTTCTTCAATTAACTGTGATGATAGAGGTAGTTTTTTAGTTTCAAAATTTTTATTTGTTATTTTCTTTATGAATCCCCATATCTCTGATGGAGAACTGTTTTTATTTAATTTATTTATGAAGGTAAACCAACAATTTCTGTATTTATTTTTAAAGATTAATTTAGTTAGGGCCTCCTTGTTTTTATAATTTAAATAATTTTCCAGATTTGCCAATTTCTTGTACTCATTTAATGCTGCTTTGCGTGCGTTGACTGCAATAGTGCATTCATCATCCCACCAGATAGGCCGGGATGTAGAGGTGGTAAACGGTCTTTTAAGTGGTATTGCGAAATTGGCAGCATTACTGATTGTAAGGTACATAAATTGTTCTATATTATTTGAGAATATAGGGCAGTTATCAATATCTTTATCAATTTGTGTTTGGAATACGGGCCAATCAGCATTACTATCCTTCCATCTAGAGGATGGTTTAATAGAAGTGGATTCCATGGGCAAGTTAGAGTCTAATAGTATAGGGTAATGGTCCGATCCCATTGGGTCAGATAAGACTTTCCAATTAAATTTGCTTATTATATCCGGTGTACCTATAGTTAGATCGACGGCAGATGGTTGTTGATTAAATGTGGTCACCCTGGTGGGAGAACCATCGTTAATCACAATTAAATTACAATTGTCAATGGCCTCTATTAATCTAGTACCGAAATTTGTGTCGACATGTGAGCCCCAAACGGTGTGATGACAGTTGAAATCACCACAAAAAATTGTTGATGAAGTAAACTGCGAAAATAAATTTTCCCAGTCACGTGTGCTAGATTGAATATTGGGCGGTTTATATACAGATACTATATTTAAGTTGTTTTGGTTTAGATGTATTGCACAGATTTCGATCGCTTTACTAAAATTATACTGTATATCTAGCTTAGAATATGAGATTTTTTGTGACACAAGGATGGCGACGCCTCCTTTGCCGTCATCTCTGTTTTTTTGAATAATATTGAATCCATGTATATTGAATTTATATCTAGGCTTTATCCAGGTTTCCGAGACAATAATTATGTCTACCGGATTATCACATAGAAAGTTTATTAGATTCGATTTATTTGCGACTAAGGATCTAGCATTCCACTGCAATATTTTAATTGTACTATTAATACGTTGATTCATTATCGCTTAAACTGATTACTTCTGGGTTATTACCCTGACTAAATATCGACGAGTATACTCTCCCTAATATTTAATTCCGTGTCTACATGTAAAGGTGTTTTGTCTTGTATAGAATCATTTATATTTCTTATTACATTATTTATATATGATGAAATTTGACAGATTAGTTTTTCCTTGTACTGCATAAATTCTTCACGATATGGATTTGGAGTTATGGGTTGGGATTTAGTATGAATGTCTCTTCTTGGAGGGGGGGTTTCTCGGATTGGTGTCGAGGGGGGGGATGTATGTTTACGTTTTTTACGTATTTGAGATGTCTGGATAGGGGGGCGTTGTATTTTAGTGGGTTGGTTGTTTTTTTCTGGAGGTTGGGTAGTTGGTAATTGAGGAAAGTTATTCAAATCATACAATAAAGAAAATCTATTATTTGTGGTTACTTTTGCATATGATGGGTTATTGGCTAAAGTCTGTGCTTCTTTAAATGACGCGTTTTCTGCTGCCATGATTTTTTTTATATTATATTGTGTAGTATACACTGGACATTTTGAGCCATGCTCTACACTTTTACAATGTATACATAAAAGAGTGTCACTGTCACAGCTCTCATTTTCATCGTGTGATTTTGTACACTTCCTACATCTAATTTGACCCTTACATAACTTACTTGTGTGTCCATATCTCAAGCACTTGTAGCATTGTACCACAGGGTGGATATAAGGCTCGACTATAAAATTTACCAGATTGATTTGAACGCTTTGTGGTAAAGAGTTACCCAGGAATGTGACAATAATGATTTGTCTAGGAACATATTTAGTTGTTCCGTCTGTTTCAATAATTTTACGTCTCATTCTCTGCACCTCAATAACCTCATTGTTACAAATTATATGTTTTTTAAGGTATTCTTCGTCAAAGAATGTATCTACCATTTTTATAACACCTTTTTTATGGGTATATAATTTAGGTATATAGGCTATTAATTGATTACTAATTATTGTCTCATGATTAACCAGTAAATTTGCCACATTATATGACTTAAAAATAACTTTAACTCTGTTTATGCCTACCGATTTTATGTCAATTATATCTTTCCTAAAGTGACTATTTTCAAATAGGTAATGTCCTACTCGTATCGGAAACGGTCTTCCTATATTTTTGTTTAAATGCTCTACATATACATTATATGGTCCCTTATCGGATATTCTATATTTATTATTGGTATCGTATGTTTTTTGTTCGCTCTTATCAGTATTACTTACTTGCTGTTCGTCCATTTCTTGCATCTCGTCAGGTGGCCGTGTTAGGCCGCCCGAGTTTTCACCCATTACTTACCTATATGTAACAAACTACACTGTTAATTTAAACTCTTTATAATATCTAGGATATTACTAATTCAATATGAATTTGATGTGTTACTCACACTCTATTTAAATAGGTTAATAAAACACTCTGGTTAATAAATTAGTCTAGAATTAACGCACGCACCTGTAAACAGTTCGACTGTCGCTTCCAAACTCTACCGATTTATGGAAATACATAAAAATAAAACTGCCATGTTGCATTTGTAGAAAAAAGCTTTAAAAATTTTAAAAACGGAAAGCGAATATTTTCCGAAATATTAATAACTGTTATCAACAATTCAAATTTATAAGAGAAAAGCACAAATCTGTCTAGTAGTGGAATTTAAAAAATGTATCGTTAGCGAAAATTATATCAAACGAATGAAAATTACCTCTAATAATGGCATAATGCAGAAACGGTGAAAAGTTTGCTCCAGTTCACGTATATTTAAAACGAGAGTATTCTTCTACAGTGGTCTGGTTGTAAAGGTTGTAAAATAAAAAGAGTTAGGCAGTACGTTTTGCAACGGTGTAATTAGACCAAATCCACTTAAGTAAATTACAGACCGACTTTATTAGTAACAACTTTGTGAATTTTGTTCGGTCCAACGTAATGAACATTTGGTATGTGTGAATGGGGAAATTTAAATGTAATTTTATGCTGTATGAGCAAAACATTAAAGATAATGACAGGGCACACTAATGAATGTTAAGTTGTCGGAATAAGTTTAACTAGGGCCGATACGTTTAAGCTCCGTATTTATGGTACCATTAAATTTAGATTTACAAGGTAATTATGTTTCATGCTCCGCAGAGATTTCATCGCATTATTCCCGCGTTAACTGAAACCAATTCTAATTTTTTTGCCACATCAGATTTTTTAAAACATGCAAATTAAAGAAATATATTATATACACTTTTACTTTTAAATAGTTATACAATAAGTATTGTTTTAGACTCGAAGCCTTTGTTTAAGCATTATACACAGATTTATAGTGTAAATTTCTGCCTGGAAGGTGGTTGGGGTGTTGGGGCAATCGGTTAAGTGGAAATTTTAATTGCAAGATTTTTTACATAAATCTAGTCTGGGGTCACAATTTTATATAATAACCGGTATTTTACTTATATTTAGCACGATCTGTATAGCATTTTGATTCAGTTTTTGTAAGTGAGACTGTTTCAACTATTGTTGCAAGCTTAATGTATATGCGACCCGCAACACACCTGTTGTGTTTTGCGGGTCACATATCACCAACAGTCGCGAGCCGAGGTTTGGCTACCGTCCGCTAAAGAGCGGTCGCATGCTCCCAGCTGGGAAGAACGCTGACGTGACTTCCGTCTGGATAAAAGGTAAACGTTAGCTTCTGTATGCGTGCACTGCCGATAATTCCTAGAAGCTTATTTATTTGAGCTATCTTAATGGATTTTGGATTATCGGCAAAGGTAAAATTCCCTTCGTTTTAAGTTGTTGCTCTGGTCAATGGTGGTCGATGATCTTCTCCACAAACTGAGTAATTCTGGCTTCAACGTCCAAGGTTATGCAGATGACCTAGTAGTGACTGTTAGAGGTAGACATGAGGTTATGATTTCCAACCTCATGCAAATTGCCTTAAACATAATATCCAACTGGTGCTCGTCAGAGGGACTTAATTTAAATCCGAGCAAAACAGTTATTGTTTCATTCACCACAGGGAGAAAACTTAACCTTAGAACTCCTATGCTGAACGGAACGATCCTAACCTTTTCCAGTGAAGTCCAGTATCTAGGTGTAATTCTAGATCAAAAACTTACCTGGAACCCACCTCTAGAAAGAACACTTACTAAAGTAACAGCGGCTGTTTGGTAAGACTTGGGGTCTAAAGCTGAAAATGATACACTGGTCCTACTTATCGGTTGTCAGACCTATAGTGACCTACGCATCATGTGTATGGTGGCTAAAAACAGAAGAAAAAACAGCTCAAGAAAATTTACAAAAATTGCAACGCCTTGCCTGTTTAGGGACTACAGGAGCAATGCACTCGTGTCCCACAGCAGCTATGGAGGCAATGCTTGACCTACTTCCGTTACACTTGTATGTATGTAAGGAAGGAGGCAGCACTTAATGCTTTAAGACTGCATCAGACGCTCAAATTTAAGCCAGGCGATCTGGTTGGTCACTTAAGGATTTTGGAACTAATCCATTTTGAGTCCATGACCAAACCTACTGACTCAATGCCAATCAGACAGGACTTTGACTGCCCGTTTGATGTGCTGATCGAAAGCCGTCAGACGAGCAAGTTGGAAACACTACGATTGGAACAAGGGTCACTCATCTGGTATACAGATAGATCTAAGATGGCTGAAGGGATAGGAGTGGGCGTAGCAGGGTCCAGATGCCTATCAAAAGCCCTAGGCAACACCCCAACTATCTTCTAGACAGAAATACTTGCTGTAGATCTGTGTGCCCAGGAACGCCTAAATAAAGGCATCCGAAAGGTAAAGATCTGTATACTATCAGATAACCAGGCAGCATTAGAAGCTCTAAGACCCTACACCTTTGAGTCTAAAATTGCCTAGGAATGCAAATAATCCCTCAAGCAACTGGCCAACAACAACAAGGTTACCTTGATGTGGGTGCCAGGGCATGTGGGGGTACAAGGTAACGAACTTGCTGGCAGCCTTGCGAGAAAAGGAGCTGAAGCACAATTTATTGGACCTGAACCGTTTTGTGGCCTGACCAAGGGATACATAACGGAAGAGATCCAGAAATGGGAAAAAGACCAGAAAAAGGCCTACTGGAGGAAGCGAAAAAGTTTATAACTTATTCGACAAAGAATGCCACAGGCCTCCAAAACGTTTAAGCGTACGAAAAAAATGTATAGGACCTTTAAGGTACAGAATGTACAGATGTGTACAATTTTTATAATAGGTGTTGTTCCCGTTTTAGGCCATAAAAACTAAGTTAATCGCCAATCAGTGATTTCCGCGACCTTACGAAGCGATTTTCACGAATTCCTCCAGGTGTATCGTGGTATAACTACCAAGTGTTATTCAGGACATCCAAATAAATACAATAAAAAAAATCGTAGAGCACGAATTTCGCAGTAAAAGTCTAAAACGCCTGGATTATCAAGCAATTTTTAGCAAGAAATATTTATTTAAAAATGCTAATAGTTTTAGTTTTTCTCTCCAATTGTAGGTAGTCTTACTTACTACATTAAATAGTCAAATGGATATTAAATTTAGATTCTGTCCGGGAAATAACAACTTGATTAATTGAGGAACTTCAATAAACAAATAGTCTAAAAATAAGATGTAGAAAGTGTATGCATTAAAACACGAAATCTCGCAGGAATACAACCCAGAATATTTAAAGTAAGACTCTGATGCGGTATAATCTCCGATTCAACGCCTCCAAAAAAAAAAGCTTCAGATAATTGATATTCCATCAAATATTAACCTACCTTATCTCTTCAAATAGATATTAGAAGTAGCACTCAGTTGACAAGCATGGTACAAAAAATAGACTATAGCAATTACAGACGTACTAATTAATCCCTTAATTAAAATTAATACACGGAAAACAAGAGCAATAAAGTTTTAATTATGTTATATATATTTCAGTAATTCCTGTAACTGCCATTAGTCTCCGGCACCTCTGCTACATTTTAAATTATTGAATTATTTCCATTACATTATTTTAAATTATAAATAAGCGTCTCACGAAACTGCATTTTTAATTTATGACCGTCTACGTTTTCTGGCGGAGTTTCATACACAAAGATCCTTGAATTCTCACAAATAATTCAGTTCATTCTAGTAATAAAATATTTTCGTCTCTGTTGTATGTTATTTTATAATAATGCTAGACTGGATAATTCGACGCTTCTCGTGAAAGAAAGGTTTCTCAACCCGTGTAAGCTAAAGTTAAAGCTTTGTTTATTTTGAAAACATTACCTAGGTGTGTGTAAAATTTTGTCTTACCTGTGGAAGAGATATTTTTAAATTTAATCAGTCATATATCTCATCTCTTGATTAATGTATTTGAATATTTTCCTTTATTGTGAATGCATTATCTATGGGTGTTTCAAATTGTAGATTGGCCCATTGGCTATGAGTTAGCCTCACTTTACTTCGACCTAAAAGATCTTGTATGAATTACCGAACAACTAATTGTTATCCAGAATTACAAGACTTTTTGCAAAACTTGTAACTTTTCTGAGAACTAGTTTCCCTATGTTAAACGTTAAACTACCCTATTATAGGTACGTTAGCCTAATGGAGTTAATACTTACTTACTTACTAATTAATCACAAAGTTCTGCAGTCTCAGTTGCAGCATCGCAGTATCTATATATACTATATCTACCTTGCCCATGCTTTTGAGGTGGTATCTCAAGGGGCAATAGCCCGTTAGGAGACCTGTAGTAAGCCTTATTTCGGACTTTTCCAGTTCGAGAAGTCTTGTGGCATTCCCTGTCGAATAAGTTATAAACTTTTTCGCTTGTCTTTGGCCTAGACTATTCCTTCAGTAGGACTTTTTCCGTTCTTTTTCCCATTTTTGAATCTGCTCCGTTATGTGTCATAAGCCACAGAACGGTTGGGGTCCGAAAAATGGTGCTTCAGCCAAAATATGTTTAAAAAATTTTTTAACAGCGTCAAAAAGTTGGCGTCGATACCTAACTTTAAAAAAAAAAAAAAAGATATGCGTTTTGGACTTAATGGCATAAAATGGCGGCCAATTCAAATTTTAAATATCAAATACAATTGCGCACACTGGGTTTAATATTTTCGCATCAAATTTGTTAGAGCAAAAGGCAGATTTCATGAAAGTTTGAAGCTGATCGGTTCGCCCAGCGGCTCTAGGTAACAAAAGAAAACTATTTTTGGCCAGATTTTTTACCTTTGTAGGTTATGGTTGCGCTCCTAAGACAGACCTACACTAAACGTAAATTTGTAGAAAATTTAATTACAAAGGTTTTTTTTTGTCTCGATCGGACCTACATATCTCGAGTTATTCACATTTTTAAGTTGAAAAACGCGGTTAAAAAAAATTTAATTGTTAATCACAATTGAACCACAGGGTTTTTGAGGTACAAAATTTTTTTGGGTACTTCTTAGCACCTCCCCCAACAGGATTCAACCATAAAATTGCTTATGGAAAGAGTTCCACTTCAGATCCTATTTTGACTGCATTATTTGTGTTTCATTTTGTATACGATGCATCCGAAATGTTCAGTAGCGAATGCTCACTTTTTTGAAGCTGTCTATTTTTTCCGGTCATTCTTTAAAAAATATTTAAACAATTTTTTTGATCGTTCTTTATTTGTTATTATTAAAACCGATTTTTCATAACTTTTAATGCTATCTTGATTGTCAAGTTCGCATTACCAGAAGTTATTAGAAAAAATATTTTTTTATTAATTTTTTACCATAATCCGTGCGCAACAAATTATTTTTACGATAAGAAAATGTTTATCCGCATTTTAAAGCGATTTCTGTGAGTGGTAATACTATCTTCACTGCGAGGTTAGCATTACCATGGGTTATTTTTAAAAATTAAAGAGCTACAAATGTTTTCTCACCGCAACAAAAAAGCTACAATTAATGGGATCAAAGCGATTTCGAAATTTTAAAGTGGTAGTGCTACCTTAATAGAGCTAAATTTCGCCTTCATATGTTCACGATCTTGTTATTTAACATGTAAAATCACTAAAATCTGGGTCAGTTTTGAAAATAAATTATTTGTGAGGAAAAATAAGTTATACATGGTTACCATTCGTAGTTTCGAACAATTCTAATTATTTGTTATTGATAGTGTACAATCATTTCCAAGTATCTTTTGTATAGGATGATTGACGATTCCAATAAAGAGGATCAGCGGTGACTAAAAAACTAATTTATCTAATAAATCTATAAGAAAGCCACGAGCATTAGTCTGATAGATGTAGCAATTTCCAAATGACGACGATAGCATCTGGAGACATCAAGTAGACCGATCTATCACCGAAAAGTTTGCATTGAGAATTCAGATACTACAAAATCAAGCTATTATTTGTATCTAATGCCACAGGCGTTTCTCGAGTTTTAGAAGAGGAAATTTTAAAATAATATACAAATTTTTCGCAGTGCACCTAGAATATTTGTCACAGATATTCACAATATTTTGTAATAGTCATGTTACTGTTATAGTATATTTCATTCATGGGAGACGGAAAAAAATTGCCAAAAAATCAACTCTTTCACCTCAGATAGTCAAACTATAATGAAGAAGTCCTTAAGACACTTAATTTCATGAAAAACTACAAATTTTTACGAGGAAATCTGAAAAATGCACAAACCAACGATAATTCCCAAACAACCCAAATTCATAATAGAAACACCCAGACAACTTAGTTATTTTACCTCAACCATTTCAAACTAACGTCCTAAAAATTCCAGCCCCCACATGAGCAAAATACATCAAAACTACTTTCCATACTCGTAGTCAAAATATTTTATTTCAATCACACAAACTTTTTATAAATTATTCTTATCGATTTCACCGTTCATTCGATTTCGCGTCTTAAATATTAACATACAATCAATCTCCATTCATAATGTTCCAATAGAGTACCGGTACTTTCGTTCCCCATCGTCGTCAAAACTTACTTCCATTTCATTCACCGCGGACCTAGCGGAACGTGCTCATATATCAATTCTGTGCCAAACTTTCAGGCAATTATCATGAATAACTTCAAAAATCAAATCGATTCAAATTTCATTTATACATCAAACAATTCCTCGTTTTAATGCCGAAACAGTCGTGTATTTCATTTCCGAATTTTTACATTTTCTGATGCAAGCGCCGAAATGACTGGCTGGGGACATTTCCAGACCTCATAAAAACACCTGAAAAACGTCCGTGTGACCTGAAAGTCCCCGTTCAAATGAAACGCACTGAAGCATATAAAAGTCCCAGCTCAGCAATCTCAAGCAAGTCCAGTTGGTTACGTGAATGTTGGACCTACAACCATAGCAGCTGCTGTACCAAGTAAAAAGGCTCAATTCTATTCTGCCATCGCGCATTTAACAAAAAAGTGATTTTTTTCAGACTCTTTAAATCGTGTTAATCATTTTTTTCATTTTAGTCTTAATATTCCCAAGTCGGAATTTCAGTGTACGAAAAGTTCTCGTCTTACAACCTGTGTAAATTTAGATATTTAAGTTAAACCCGTTTTACTAATTTTGTTCAGTTATATTAAATAAATTATTCTTGTTCGTTTTATAACAGAGTTTTAATCCAAAAAAGCATATACAGGGTGAAACATTGGACTCTGATATCGACAATAAATTAAATCAAAGTGATAAATAATCTATTTCAACCAAACACAAGTGCATCAATCAACTCCAGGTTGTGGCATTTGACCGTATCCGACTTTTTACGAGTGAATCCCCCCCACACATTTCTCTAACTCAAAATTAAGCGCACAAAGGGCTCCCAGGTCTCTATCAAGCTCTAACGCTCTATTCAAACTTTTTTATTTTTCCAAACTGGGAAGCTTTTTCGAGTTCATTTACCTTGTAATATGATCTTGAAGTTAAAATCGAAGGTAGCGGTAATATACTACTCTATATAAATCGGTTGTTAAGAAAGAAATTAATAATTACTTCCAATTTTTCCACTCTCGAATGTTGCAAACGTATATGAAAGAATTTTTAAAGAAAGATCATTGTGCTGAAATAAATTCAAAGTACTGTCAAATAAGCAATACGGATTTCTAGATCTAGTTTAATGGACGATGCAACTTCTGATCTAACAACTTACAATTCTTTAAAGTCAGTAGAAGAGTCTTTATGCGGCTTCGTTGACCTAGCAAAAGCTTTGGACACAGGGAATCATCATCTCTAATTTGATGTTGGGATTCCAAAGTTATCTGTGTGAAAGACCTTACTGCGTAAGTATTAGAGACAATTACAGTGATCTTAATATAGTCAAGTGCGGAGTTCCCCAGGGTACAGTTTTTATATATAAAATATTTATTTCTATTGATAAAATTGCAATTTTGAGGCCGCTATACCTTAGTAGCTATTGACTTTTAAGTAGAATTACTTGAGCCGTTTTTTGATAAGCTTTTATCAATACCAGGGTCATTATTATTTTCTTGTGCTCCGGCACTAAAACACGGGGTAAAATTCTCTTCTTAGAAAAAATGAAGTCCTCATATTGCACTGTAGAGTTCTTAAGATCTATTTACTACACATTTATAAGAAGAAATTTAAGGAAATATGCTCAGCATCCCATATCACCGAAATATCACATTTTGAAACTCGAGATACTGTATTATACAGTCAAGAGAAAAGAGAGTGATGTTTTGCTTGGGAGCACCATATATACCATACCATATTTACATATTATACAGTGAATTTAATGCAAGAGACATCATTAGTAATATTACTAAAAATTACCATTACAATTTATAGATAACATATAGATTTTCTCGTAAATTTTCTACTTTTATGTCAAATATTTATAGCCTGTTCTAAACAGATATTGCTTTTTGAAATTCCTTGTATCGGAATTATTATATTTTCAGTTAAACGAAAATAAAATTATTTCGTACAAGGAAAGTTCTACATGAGATAATGCAACGAAATTCCGGAACAGTTCTCCAAAACATGTATTGATTGCTTTTCTTATTTTCAGGTAAGCCTTGTTGACTATCCTGCCTACACAACTTCATTGTAAGTATAACGACAACAGTTATATAGCTGGTATTTAACTTTTCGATATAGTATACAGTGTATTTAAATCAAAACAAACCCATCCCCGCAATAGAGAAAATATTGCCATCATCGTGTCTTTCGCCCTCGAAAATGGGGTTATACCAATTTCTGTTCAATTTGAAACTTTTTGAAGGTATTTCAGTTTTGGGGGGTGTGGTTTCAACCCTTGGAGTCGTTCAGGGTGGCTTGCGGTCGGTAGTTGCTCAATTTACAAGATGCTGTTTATCCTGGTTTTTTCCAGACTGCACTCAGACAGACTTTCGCCTTCGACCTTAGAAACTCGCAGAATTCTAACACAGCAAATATTCATTTTTAAAGTAATACATAATGTAACAGATTGTAGCGCTATCTTAAGTTTACTAAATTTTTGACTCATTCTATTTTCCGACTTCTAGAACTAACATTCAGAAATTTTCGCCTCTATACAAAATATGAGAAAATTACAATAATCTTCAAAACCAGTTCCCCTACAATGTAACTGCGATAAAAACGTGCTTGAAATAAAATTTGATAGTTACACCTTTCGAGAAAGATTTGAAATTGTAGCTTCATACTATAGAAACAATAATTCTTGATGAGATGCAACTAAAATTGTTAATACTACTTATCCAAGAAAAAGTAACCTATAAGTTCGTAATGGGGAGTGCATAAATTTATGAAAATGGGATCAGTTCGTAACGGAAAATGTAACCCAATGCAACTGATTAATTTCGATCCAATGAAAGTTGCAGTATTATGAGCAGTTACAATTTACTGGCTAGAAAGAATTACGCAAAAAACCTTCAGTAATGTCACGTTCACTAGTCAGTTAGAAATAGAGAACGAGGGACAGGGGTTTATCAACCTGTTTCGATACTAACAGTAACCATATCATTTCTTCGGAATTCGCTATATATTGTATGCAACGGAGCCGTATTCCACTAACACTTGTGGTATTATAATTGGGCTATAAAACTACCATCAAAGAACACTCTGGCAGTGGCACGCTGCCTGTCATTTACACCGACTGACGTACGGGGCCACGCATCTTTTTAAGCGACGAGCGGTGCGATTGCTGATTCTTTGTGTGATTTTATATACTAACTAACCTACTATAGCAAACTGTACTCCAGAGGATCTCAGCTAGCAGCAGCCTATTAAAATAACTTAGAGTATCAGGTATTTTAGGCAGCAGTGTTTTTAAAATTCCTCAGACACAAATTTCATCCACATAAAGTAAAATTAGTACACGAATTACATGAGGATGATCCTGACCGTCGTCTCGAATTTTGTGAGCTAATGAGTCCAAGTTTAATTGCCACTCCAAAGTTTTTGTATAACTTACATTTATGTTCAATGGACTAGTAAATAGACGCAATTGCAAGTATTGTTATGAATGTGATCTACGTAATGGAAGAATTTCATACTCAGAGACCTCAAATATCGAATGTTTGATATGATATCCTAGGAGGTCATATTGTTTTTTATCGAGGGAAACCTAAATGGCGAATCTTATTTGGAATTACTTAGATGTGCAGTTGATCTACAAATTAATGAAATATTAGAAAACTACGAGACTCTTCTGTGGTTGTTGGATAATTAGGACAGGTCCAATAATGGAGTAGCCACCTCGGTCACCAGATTTGACTCCTTTAGTCATTTTATAGTTAAAGATGAAAATCTGTACAATTTAACAAGAGTCGCTAGATGATTTGCGACAGAGAATTGTTCAAGAATATGAACGCTTAACCCCACAAGTTTTACCCCGATTATTTCTTTTTAGATAAATTTTGATATAAAATCAATATATCACAATTTATTGGGCTGGATAGTTTTCATTGACATGGACTGTATAATTTTGACTAATGTAAATTTAGACCAACTTTTTTCTTTCTGACATGCTTATTTTGACATTTATATTGAAGTAAATAAATAAACGCTCGTCTAAAAGCTTAAATATGCATTGGCTAACATATATTTAATTATCTTAAAGCTCCCGGGTTTCTACGGGCGCGCCAATGGTAACCTCAACCACCGTCGTTTATCCACTGATTCAAATGGAGCTCTGCGGTTTAAATATGTCTATAGTTTGAAGCCGAATTTCTGTGTGCAAAGCAAACTGTAATGCTCGACCGGCAATGCGAAACCGAGATATAATCTTGTTAGTAACTTATCTCAGAAGTTACTTACGTACCACTGCTTTTAAAGTAACACGCTGCTTTATAGGGCGTGCAATTATTTTTAAAAGACAGCCGACTGTCCCGCTGACTGGTAAAATTAAATGTTTTCATTTGGGATGAAGTTACAGAGAGTTGAGGACTAAGAGTTATTCTACATTTTCATATTTACATTTTTATGCGGAAGGAATTTTAAGTACTTTTTCTACAATCTATGCCAAACTAAGACCAAAGGGAGACCTTCTTTTGATGTCTTGAGAATGTATGATAATTTGCATAATAGGTATCTTTAAGTTATATTTATTGATATGTAATGATTAAATTGCTTAGAATAAAGTTTGGGCATGGATCATATTACTGGGATATCATACAGAGTAGTGAAAGAACTCCCTGCGTGTGTTTTTTATTTGTCTCAATTTTGATCAATTACGTTTGTCTAGTTTTGCAAAAGTTATTACTACAAATACGTTGTGTCTATTGTAACCCAATTTTACGAGCAATTTTATCACTTATTTTCCCAGGTTCTTTTATGTAAAGTTTGATATCATTTGTTAATAGTTCTGATATGATTGTCCCATGGCCTTATAATATTAATCACAATTTAAACACTTTCGCAGAACAAAAAAATCTGATTTAGACCATTGGTTCTGGTATTACACCCTCTGCAAAAAATAGCTTGCTTCGACTTCCTTGCATAACACATTTTTGCATGTTAACCCGTTCGTCGACATAAAGAATTACTGTCAATAGCATATTATCTGCATAAAAGCCACGTTTAAGCAATATCTCGATTTTTTATGAAAAAGTCCCTAGTACCATAGAAGTATGGGGTCACTTGAGCCTGGGAAAATTTTGATTGACCGTAGGAAAATTGCAATTTTACCTAAAACACAAAAAAATGAAATAAAGGAAACCGCCACCTTTGTCTTCATACATCAAAGGAAGCCGCCAGACGGGTGTTAATTGGATGCCTCCAGGTATATTCAATCAATCAAATTTTCGGCCCACTTCGGAATATTTGGCAACTGACCCATTTCGGGATATTGAAACAGTTTGTGTTTGTTCGTTAAACTACCATACTACTAGTACTAAGTATTGGTCTTCAGTTGCGTGCTGGGACGACTCTGGTACCCGGAAAAACAATATAATAATAATAATAATTGCTCTTATTAGTGCTTAATACTAGATAAAACTACATAAAATATATACGTTATTAACTTAAATATTCGTTAATTGAATAAAAACATTTAACTGTTAGGTATTTTCTTGTTTCGTTTTTAATTTTTTTAATATTTTCAGTGCTTTTTAGAAGTCTTATATACAGTTTATATTCCTATGTAATTTGGACATTCCTCATATTTTGATAGTTTGTGAACAGGGTGCTTAAGTTATTTCTTTCCCTTGTGTCATATTTATGGTTGTAATTGGTTTGTAAAAAGTTACTTAGATTGTTTTTAACATATAAGAGTATTTCTAATAATAAACGCTTGGCAGTGTTAAAATCTTCAGCTCTTTAAATAAATTTCTACAGGACGTATATTTAGATGCTGCCACAATATTACGTACAGCTTTATTTTGAAGCTTAAATAATCTTTCAAAATGGCATGAAGAGCCCCAAAAAAGAATTCCGTATGTTGCCTTTGAAATAAAATGATATAATAATATGTCATAACAGTTATCTTACTATCTATATAACGCTTAACAGACGGAAGAAAGTTTTTTTGCTACAGAGTCAATATGCATTTTCCAATTTAATGCATTATCTATACAGGCTGTCCATTTTATCAAGGCAATCGAGAATATCTCACTTAATATCGGTCGTACAAAAAAAATATTTTTACGAAAATTGTGCCGATTTATATAACCTACAAAACGGTTTAAAGACATTTGAAATCCATGGCCTACTTTAAGGGTTATGGCGGAAAATATCGAAAATGCGGAAAACGTCTAGGCCAAATATCTCCGTTATTTGAAGAGATACGAGAAAAATTCTAAGGCGAAATTTTTTTGCAAAACAGGGTGTTTCAACGAGGTTGTATCTAATTTTTTTCAAAACCGCTGTATTTTGAGATTTGAGAAATGGCGCCATTAAATAGAGTATTTTCCTCCCTTTTCAACGATATATCACATGCCATATTTATTCATTGGTACTACGTGAGTAATTATAAAAATATTTTTTTAAAACCAATAAATTTTTTTTTTTAACAAGCATTATACTTGCCGTGGAGAAGTATGATTAAATAAAACGATAAAATAATTTAATAATGGTTCAAATCTTTGCTATAATAAAACATTAACACAATTAAGAAGAATAAAGTAAATTCGTTGAAAAGGGAGGAAAATACTCTATTTAATGGCGCCATTTCCCGCCCGTTTCAAAAGAATTTTTTTAACAGTGAAGAGTAAATCTCAAAATACAGCGGTTTTGAAAAAAATTAGATAAAACCCCGTTGAAACACTCTGTTTTGCAAAAAATTTTCGCCTTAGAATTTTTCTCATATCTCTTCAAATAACGGAGATATTTGGCCTAGACGTTTTCCGCATTTTCGATATTTTCCGCCATTACTCTTAAAGTTGGCCATGGATTTCAAATGTCTTTAAACCATTTTGTAGGTTATATAAATCGGCACAATTTTCGTAAAAATAATTTTTTTTGTACAACCAATATTAAGTGAGATATTCTCGAGGGCCCTGATAAAATGGACAGCCTGTATATATCCCCAGAAATTTTGTATAATAATATACTTGTTCTATAGATTTGCCAGCTATTCTTATCAAATGACTTTTATCTAGTACATTATGCCTCGGAGAAAATATAATAAAAACAGTTTAGTTTACATATGTTTCAGAACAACCTGTTTGATTTAAAGTGATCCACAAATTTTGTTATTGAAGTTTGTATATTAGATATAGCCGTTTCAAAAGTTTTCCTGCAACATAAATAGGAGTTATCATCCGCAAACATAATTAAAAAATCATCAAAGAATCCAGGTAATTCGTTGATATAAAGTAAAAATAATAACGGCCCAAGGGCCGATCCTTGTGAAACTCCAAATTTAATATTCAATTTATCAGATTTTACTCCATTTACTTATATACTACTATACTACTTATGTTCTATTTGTAAGGTATGATATCATCCAGTCGTTTATTTTGCCTCTTAAACCATATTTGTTCAATTTTTCAAACAGCTTTAAGAGTCCTATGCATTTATTATTTTGATCCATAATTTCATACAAGTTATTTAAACATGATAATATGGCAGTTTTAGTGGAAGCATTTTTTTCGAAAGCCATGCTGCGAATCTGAAATGATATAATTCAGTAATACGATCAAACATAACTCGTTCTAATATTTTAGAAATAGCTGACAATAGAGCAACGGGTCTTTAATGTTCAGATAATATATTATCTTCCTTTTTATCTAATGGAATAACTTGATTTTAAAATAGATGGAAACATTCCTTCTGATAGTGACAAATTTATTAGAAAAGTAAGTGGAAGTACTAAGTAGTTAAGAGTTGTTCGGAGAGTATTACTCATCCATGCTTCCAATTTTAATTGTAAATGACTTCACGACAATAAAATGACGCAGCCTAATGTACGGTGTGCTTGGAAAGCGAGTTGTAGAGATGTAATAGAATATGACATTGCACAAATTTATTATACCTAATCTTTAAATTTCTCGGTGCACTTGAGGACATTAGGGCTAATTTTATTTTAGTTCTATAAAAGGGAAAATGTTTATTTTAATAATACCTATGTGGGATGATAAGAATTATTTTTGCAAATCGAAAATAGAAGAAAAAAAAAATTTCTTTATGTATACTTTTTTTCTCTCATCGTCCCACATTGTAACATGTTTTTAATGTCTTTTAGTGAAAGCCGTTTTTTAAAATAATGATTTATATGAGAGTAAGTTGCACCGTCTTTCCGGCTTATATCCGGAGCGCTCTTAACTGACTGTTTGATCAAATTAGAACTCAAAATATCTAGGCCGAAAAAATCACTATTTTTTAATTTCATTATAATGTAAATTTCTGATTCCAATACTAGTTTTTAAAAAAGAGTGGGAAATTTTGAATTCGGATCAAAATTGATTTTACTAATATTTTCTCCAAGATCATTATTTAGTTTAGCTGGCAGATCTATAAAATACTTATTTAGATGTTGTGCAATAAGATATGGATCAGTTACCAAATTATTATTAATTTTAATTTTATTAATTTGATTTGATTTTTAGGTTTTTGACTATTCAAGTTGTTGTTTATTATTGTCCAAACAGCTTTCGGTTTGTAGGTAGCTTTAAGATAAATTGAATAGTTGTACATTTTTTTAGCAGCCACTATTACTTCCTTGTAAATATCGTTATATTTATTATACAAAATTTTATCATTTGGTTCGTTTGTTTGAACTATTATTTGGTGCAGTAATTTCAGTTGTTGTGAAGATATCTTAATACCTCCCGTTATCCATCCATTTTGTAAATTAATTTTGTTTTTTATTCTGATGACAGAAAGCAGATATTATGATAATACATTAAAATATTAATAAAGTTAGTGAATCCCTCTTCTGCCGTTACTGCGCTGTAGAGACTGTTAAACGATTCCTTGCCTAGATTATAAAAAAAATTGTTTATATTTTTTTTCGTTATAACTCCTGATATATCTGTAGTCTACATTAATATGTGATGGTACAATAAATTCATATGATATGATCTAATATACCATTATTTATAACTTGACATGTTATTTTATAATATTTATCACAAAACTTACGTAATCAATGCAAGTAACAGAATTATAGGATATTCTAGCAGGTTCATTTATTAACATCTTTACATTGTAGTTTTGTAGTAGATCACATA
Source organism: Leptura quadrifasciata (assembly GCA_963675555.1). Lineage (NCBI taxonomy): Eukaryota > Metazoa > Arthropoda > Insecta > Coleoptera > Cerambycidae > Leptura > Leptura quadrifasciata. The sequence continues at coordinate 105,672,692 of OY776675.1, forward strand.
ACTCATTCCTCTCGGTCGAATTTGAGAGATAATCAATATTTAAATCGCCACATACTATAAGATCATTTTTATTTATAATTTTGTTTAATACATCATCTAATGTTGTTATGAATATTGTGTTAATATATTTGTGGTGATCTATATATTGACAGGAGTTTTACTGAATATTCTGAAAATTTAATTTCAACACCAACTAATTCAATATCTTTTTCAATTGATGATTCAAGTGCAAGTGGAAGTTCCTTAATTTTAAATTCACTGTAATTTTTATAAAATATGATTGCGCCTCCATTATTACTTTTAGTCCTGCAAAATATTGTTGCCCTTGTATAACCATTTAGTTTTATTGCATCAATTTCTGATAATTTAAACCAGTGTTCTGTCAAACAATATCTACATTATGTAAATTCAGATATAACTCTAGCTGTTCTATTTTGTTTCTGACACGTTGTATATTTTGATGTAATATTTTTAAGTTTTTCTGTTTGTTCTGTTTCACTAGTATTTATTTTGTTTTTGAACATGTTACCCATTGATTGCCTTTCACCAAACACTTGCATAATTTTTTGCTTTTCAGTTTGTAACTTTTTAAAATATACAGCACATGACTTATCAAAAATAGAATGTTGAATATTTATATTGAGATTAAACTTGGAATTTACCTCTACACAATTAGCACATTTCATATTGTCACTTTCAGAATCCTCTGTTTTATGATCATATCCACAACACTGGAGGCATTTTTCTTCTCTATCACATTTTTCTGCATGGTGATTGAAATCTCCGCATTGAAAGCATCTAAATACACCAACGTATTCAAATATTCTACACCTTGATCAATTAATATATAAACTTTTTTCCTCCAATATCATTTTAAATGTTAAAAGGTCACATTCCACTATAGCCATGTACCTCATTTTAATTTTTTTAAACACTTACTTCCATTTGAAATAAATCATGCTCTATATTTATATTTTGCTTCTTTATACAGTCTAACAGACGGTCTTTTTCATAATGTTCTTCTAAAAGGGATCTCAAGTTGCATATTTATCGAAGCCAATTTTAAAATTCGGCTAGGCTCTAGGGCCTTTTGGGTCGCTTTATGGGGGCCCCATGGGCCAGCATGCGTCTGTTGGTCTCAAAATTACACAAGAACTCACAGATTAAAATATATGAATGTAATTCAAAGACATCCTATATAGAAAACTATTGCTTGTCTCTAATGTTGTAGTTCTTTGTGCTTACCGCAAGAAAATTGCTATTACTGTCTTAACTCTGACTGTTTACGTTTCTGAATAAATACAGACTCACAAAAGAGGAAGGTCCCAAAAGCATGCGCCCATATCAAATATAGAAGGACCGAAATGCCTAATGTTACCCAAAAATCGTCTTCCAGATAAATAATTAATAATTCATGTATTTTTAAGGTTCTAATTTGCAGAAATGTTGTACTCCATCGCTTTACTCTACATCATCAGTCATGGTAGAAACATATATAATAGATGAACATAAAGATGCATGTTTTTTATCCCAATGTTTTAGCATGTGACTCTGGTATTATCTTACTTACCGAAACTGGTCTAAAATCTGGCACTAACTCCACTGAATTTTTTGGCGATAAGTATAACTTGTACAGATGTGATAGGGAAAACTACAAAAATAAAAGTGTTGGTGTTTTGATAGCCGTAGATTCTAAGTATAGGTCTGAAGAACTTGCTGTAAAATCACCTATTTCTGAAGTAGATTTAGTGGCTATTAGGATGTATGACAATAATACAGCATTGACTCTCACAAACTTATATATACCACGATCTCACCACTCATAACTTATGAAGTCATTTTTGACCTGCTTGAACAACATTGCCAGCTGGTGTGTTCAGTAATTTTCAGTGGAGACTTTAATATTCCGGAACTCCAATCATACTATGAAACTAATAATATTTCTGTGTTGTGCAATATACTCGACAGTTTTCTAAGTATCTGTCATATGGAACAACATAACCATGTAAAAAATGGTAATAACAGGCTCCTAGATCTAATTGTTACATCACAAGACCTTGGTTGCTCTGTAAATAAGAGACGAATATATTTTAGATTTTAGTTGATGAAGATCCTCACCATCCGGGGCTGCACGTCACTCTGTAGGTCTCATCTTGCAATAATGACTTGTTTGAAAATAATACAAGCTGTCCTCGATACAACTTTCGAAAGGTTAATTTCCACGAATTATATCATGCGTTATCGGAGGTCGATTGGAGCGACCTGTATCTAGTTGATGATGTTCACACTGCATGTGATATACTTCATGATAAACTCTACACGACACTTGACATGCACGTACCAAAAACTATATCTAGAACTTCACACTTCCCGCATTGGTATATCAGAGATTTAGTACAGAAAATAAAATTGAAAGATCATTATTTTAAGATGTATAAAAAGCATAATATCCTCGAATATAATAAATAGATAAGGTGAAAATCCTCAAGCGTGATATAAAGTACAGTATTCGTCGTGAATATTATAATTTACTTAGGTCCACTGAAAGTAGCATTAAAAATTACCCGAACTAGTTCTGGAATTTTGTGAATGCTAAGAAGAATTCGTCGAGAATATCTGGTGCTATGGTTTATGATGATCGTCCTCTGACAACTCCTCGAGATATTGTTGATGGTTTTGCAAGACAGTTCAGTAGTGTATTTTTAAATGACAACTCATTGAGTATAGTGATTCCCTGTGTGATGATACGTCTGCTAGTGCCAATGTCCTGCGCAGTTTTACCGTTGATGTTATTGATATCAGAAGAGAAGTGATTAAGATTAAAACCAATTTCACAATGGGTGTGTATCTTATTCCAGCATTTTTGATCAGGGACTGTATTAGTTGCTTTGAACAACCATTATATAAGATTTTTAACTTAATTATTGATAAATGCGTATTTCCAAAGTGCTGGAAAATTTCGAAAATTTGTCCAATTTTTAAAGCAGGTACTAAATCTAGCATTATTAATTACCGGCCTATTGGCATAATTCCAAATATAGCAAAGCTTCTTAAGTGTATTTTGTCATTTGTATTTTATAACCATGTCTGCAGGCAGATATCCTTAACCAACATGGATTTCTTAGGGGTCGTTTCACTTTGACAAATATTGGCAACTTTATTCAATTTGTGTCTAACGCTCTCGATAATAGGTTACAAGGTGACGTAATCTTCATTTATTTCACTAAGGCATCATGGTACGATCATAAAAAAAAAACTTAAACAATATGGATTGTGTGAAAATTTAATTCAGCTATTTTATTCACTATTAACAGATAGGAAAAACTGTGTAGAACATAAAGACTTTAAATCCAGTACTTACTGTGCAACAAGTGGTGTAACTCAGGAATCCAATTTGGGTTCTCTTATGTTTTTAATGTTTGTCAATGACATTGAGAAATCTCTAGATTCCTATATTTTTCTCTATGCTGATGATTTATAAATTACAAGAATAATAAACATTGAGCGAGATTGCCATAATTTACAGAATTATGTCGATTCCTTATGTGCACGGTGTTTAGATAATAAACTAAATTTAAATATTAAGAAATGTGAGGCAATGACGTTCTCGAGAAAAACTGAATTGAATTGGACATTATTACCATTCTGAAACCGAATAAGAACGAGGGTTGAAGCATGGTGCAGCAAGTCGTTAGGATAATTAACGACGTCAAGGTACAATACAACCTTGGGAAGAGCACCACCATGGTGCTCCTCGACATTGAGAAGGCCTTCGATACCGTTTGGATCCCGGGTCTACTCTACAAAATGCACGACTACCACTTTCCGACACACATCATCAAACTTGTTCATTCGTTCCTGTCAGGCAGTTCGGGTGAACAACAAACTTTCAACACGGCGGGACATTCGCGCGGGAGTTCCGCAAGGGTCGTGCCTGTTAACAAAGTTGTACAACTTGTATGTATCCGATTTCCCGGAATTCCCGAATGCGAAGCTGGCCAAGTATGCCGATGACACAGCCATGTATGCACATTCGCATAATGCCCAGGCAGCAAATATGCTGCTGAAAACATATATGGCCCGTGCCACGGCGTATTACGACCGGTGGAAGATTCGGGTAAATGCCGAGAAGTCGGAGTCCATAGTTTTCACACGCCGCTTCACGGAGAATAGGATATTAACGCCAATTTTGATCAGGAGCAATCCCATTCCAGTCAAAAATTGTGTAAAATATTTGGGGGTCAGACTGGACAAAAGACTGACGTTCAATACCCACATAAACGAGACCATACGGACTGTCTACTCCATGTCCAGGAGTCTGTATCCACTTTTGGTCAGGGGTAACAGACTAAACAGACACAACAAGAAATTGTTGTACACGATGGTGGTCAGGCCGGCCATGATATTACGCAGCGCCGGTGTGGTGGAGCACGCCGGTGACGACAATGAAAAAACTTAAAGTCTTGGAACGCGCCTCGTATCAAATTCTGACAGGTACATCTCTCTCAGAGATTTGTATGCACGTTGTAACGACATAATGCCAATAGTGAATGGACTACGTCAGAGAAATTTCTCAAAAATTTTATAGCACCAAGCTGGGTGATAATCCGCTTACTAGAAACATTACACAAATCAGAGCGCATAATCCCCCTTTCCGAATCAAACACAATCTACCATACTAGGTGTTGCCTATCTTCCGGCAACCCCTTTAGCCAACCTTCCTCTTCCCATAACTTCTTTTTGCACTTTTGGCTTCTTTTTTACTCTCAACTTTAAATTTTTAATTCTTTTCCCATCCCTCTCTTTGTTTCCGTTTGTTATTTTTATTTTTTGTTTTCTTCTAAATTCTTTTCAAACCCCCTCCTATAAAATCATCAAAATTACCAAAAATTTCAAAAAAAATCACATTTTTAATCACATTTTGAGTGGCTTGGATGCGCCCTCACATGCATTCGCATTCATATTTGTCGTTTGTCTGTATTTACCCGTTTCAACAATCAAAATCGAATCAGTGAAGTCCGCGAGTTTTAGTTTTAAGTTTTAATTGTTTTTATCCGTCTTTTTGGAATTTTAAATGTTATTCATCCGTTTTATTCATTATTTTTATGTGAAAGGTGATGGATGCTTATGTTAGTGTCTGGGTCTATTAGGGTATTCTAGATTATACGTTTAGATTTAAACACTTTTGTTCACAGTTTTAAGTGTAACCAGCCTCGCCCCATCCAACCCATCATTTACCGCGGCGCTTCGCACCGCGGTTGGCGGATTGGCTCTGGGCCGGGGCCTGGCAATACATTGTATTATTTTAAACAGCAGATAAATACAGGGTTACTGGTAATTCGATATATTCCTTTGGAGATGTGATGGGGCATGGTCTAAGAAGTAAATTTAGCCCTAACATATATTATGCAAAACTCAATAGTTTTTGAGATATTTAATTTTTTTTGTTTTTCTCAAAAAGTAGATCTTAATGTCCTAAAAGTTAATTTTCGAAAAATCTATTTGACATTTTAAAAAATTTTTTTTACTGGATTACTTGTCCAATATTATAGATATACGTTTGGAATGAAAAATATCTGGAAACATTTCGATCATGTGAACATCTGAAATAAAAACTTTTAAAAAAATTTTTTTTAATCAGCTATGAAATTTACCTATTAGGTTTTTTCAAAAAAATATTAACGTAACACGCGTATAAATTATTATAAAAACTGCCTTATTTCAATAGCTATCTAACAAGGTACAAATGTTCAATGTACCCTTAATAGTTCTAAGAAAATACTAGTAAAAATAACACAAGTAGTACGAATTTTATTTTTAGATAAACAGTAAAAAACATTTTAAAAGTAGAGTTTAATTTTTCATTAATTTCAAAGTTGTACTTTATTTTTTATATGTCTTGCTCAAAATGGGAGCCCCTATTCCGTATACAGACACGGCAGTGTCTTCTTATTTCCGTCCTTGTTACTCTGGCTGTCATTATGCCTTATGTGTTGGGCAGCATCGACTATCCTTTGTCTAAGGTTTTCTATAGTATTGACTGGTGTGGCATAGACCATCTCCTTCATATGACCCCATACGTAATAATCAAGGAGTGTTAAGTCAGGGCTTCGCGCTGGCCAAGGTATTGGGCCCGCTCTTCCAATCCAACGGTTAAGGAAACGTTTATCAAGTAACTGTCGTACTGGCAGCCGATAATGTGCTGAACAACCGTCGTTCTGAAACATCATTCGCTGTCTGACGGCGAGAGGAACATCTTCTAAAATCACCGCCAGATCATTTCTTAAAAAAATTTCATAGATTTCCCCGTTTAAATTTTGAGGAAGAAAGTGTGGCGCTATTAAATAGTGGCCAATGACTCCCATCCACACATTAATAGAAAACTTCATTTGAAAACTAGTTTCACGTGTTAACTTGGGATTTTCCTCTGCCCAATAATGTAGGTTGTGGAAATTTGTTATACCCTCGCGATTAAATTTCGACTCGTCTGTCCATAAAATATAGCGGCAGAATTCCACTCTCCTTCCAGGATCACTTTCCTCCAAGCCTTGGATAGGGGTATAGTGGTAAGGATGACATCCAACTCTACGTATCGTAGACCAAACTTTCCATTGTGACGCTCCGGTTAGTCTTGCGACTTTATTAGTTGAAATAGTTGGGTCTTCCTCAAAATACCTCAATATTTCTTCCTCATCATCTGGTTCATAAACGGGAGGAGCACCAGCGTCACTTCTTCTACATTTCACGGAGCCAGTTTCAGCGATATTTCGATATGCAGTACTGAATACACGTGCATTTGGTAAGCGGCGGTTAGGGTACCAAAGACCATATTCTCGGCGAGGTTCAGCAGCGTTGCCGCCACAGTATCCATAGACAAACAAGATATCAGCGTATTCTGCGTTGGCATACGAGGCCATGGCACAGAAAATACAATAACAACAACTACGAGCAAAATCAAAGTCTTCGATAACTAATTTAACAAGACCAACAAACTTAAGGGACACGGAGATAAGAATGCCAGTTAATGACATATATGCACAAACGTCAAAGTCAAGGACCGACTGACTTAAATGAAAATGAACAATTAGTCGTTTAATAAATTCCGCCACCAGCATTATCTTTACTAATTTTTTATTAGAACTATCAAGGGTACATTAAACATTTCTACCTAGTTAGATAGCTATTGAAATAAGGAAGTTTTTATAATAATTTGTACGCGTGCTACATTAATATTTTTTTGAAAAAACCTAATAGGTAAATTTCATAACTGACTTTAAAAAAATTACCAGTAACCCTGTATATTGGTATTGGACATTATTGCAAAATAGGTGACGTTCGTTTGGAACGATGCATTAGGAAAAAAGACCTAGGTATTATTTTAGATCCTGCTTTATCATTTATTCCTGATTATGAGTATATTAATGGTCAATGTTTAAAAATGCTAGGATTTATTATTCGAAATACACGACAATTTTTGCATATGTTAGAAGTCGTTTGGGGTACTGTAGTGTCGCTTGGTGCCCGTACTGTAGCAGCAGTATTATAGTTATAGTGACTTGCTTAAAAGAGTTTGATATTGAGCCGTTATTCGTACGGCGTAGAGCAGTGAATATCACATATTTTTATAAAATTATTCAACTCTTAGAGCAGGCATAATGGAATATGCCCAGATTTGGAGCTAGGCAGTCGTTAACATTTAAATACGATACACCCCACACCATTCAGCACATGAATTCACCTTCACTCACTATGTCTAGACAATGCAATGAATTACACCACTTTGTTGACATATTCTGTGATAATTTTGCTAGTTGTTCTGGTTCCTTAAAGATGTCTTAACTAACTCCATATTTTAGTGTGTATATGTGTATTTTTGTATATATGTGTATAACTGCTTAATTTTTTACTATGTTTGTTCGATTTTTTTCTTTCTTTTATGTAATTCTGTTATTTTACTTCGTACTTGATCAGCTTTGTCTGCAGCATCCTTACTATCTATTGTTGTTTTTTATATACATTTTTACTTTAGTTGTACTTTTTGTATAATATGTAATCTTTAACATTGCTATGATTTAGTGTCCTATTTATGGATAGTCCTGTCTGTTGGATTTTATCTTGATAAATAAATAAATAAATTAGTATTGAAAAAAAACCAAGAGACTTTTCTCACAAAAATTCTTTAATGACAACCGAACAAAAATTTTAAAAAAATTGTATTTCTTTATTGTTTGAACCTATATCTAAGCTAGCCGGTTGAAACGCGCCCTGTAAACTCGGAACTTTTTCAATTCTTATATTATACATATTAGAATGCATGCCAATTTGCCTACCTATATGTTGCATTTAATTCCTTGCAGTAATCCAATTTACCTCGGCTGTGCGCCAGAAATATAATTTAAAAATAATTACTATGATTAACATAATTAAGGTCTTTAAAAGGAGACAAAGTGTTTTTGTCCTCTGAGAGGTCCAAGATTAGAATATGTAATTTGTTATTTAAAAAAATCACTTTTTTGACGTAACTTTATAGAGCCTTAAATATTGACCGCATAGTTTTGGCGAACTTAATTTTCCAAGCCACCAGTTTTAATTATATTAGTTTAACCTGAATCTCCATAAATACATTTCCAGGAGACATTTACCGCAACGAATTTGCATTGTAAGGTTTTCACTAGATTTATCTCTATATTTTACGACCCTATGGTGTTTCAGGCGAAAGTCGGTCAACGCATCAAGGATGCATCAGAAAGAATGATTTTATTATGCGATTTTTCTTCTATATTTTTCAAGACATATTGTTTATACACGAACATAACACTGCTGCTTTTCTTGGCTGTGTCCATTGTTAAAATTCAAATCAGGATTTTTCCTTTATTGAGCATGGAATATGAACCAAATCCGATCGTATATCTGCCTAAATGTTCATGACTGTAACTAATTTATATTCCAACAACGCCTAGGAATTTTGAGTATTCTATTGCGGAATTTGTTTTTGCTAGACTTAAACCCCAAGTTAAATGAATATGCGCATATATTTGAGATAATATAGGAAAACACACTAAAGTAAGTAAAATTTGTAGGGACTCTGCCTGCAATACGTAATACGGATAAGCCGTTTATGCAATAATAAGCTTTTCTGGTTCCAAAGAAAACCTCCCTTAAAACAAGTATTTGATTGGTATGAATGTAATGTATAAACTAACAACACTTCCAATGTATAATAGTAATAGTTAATTTTCTATGTGGCTTCCCCGCACCCCATAACCATCCATCATGTTTATCTTTTTGACTATATACTTCATGATAAGCAACATAACCTTTGCTTAAACCAAACTGGAAGACAATAACAAAAAGCGCTTTAGCGCTATCGTAGGCCCCTGCACCTTCTGACCGCCTTTACTTTCTGATACAGATTAAAAATTCATAATATCGTGGTAGCTCATTTTTATCCTTATTTATTTTATTTTAACAGACTAAAATTTCTCCTATTAATGTGCATTGATGGTAGAGAATAAAATATAACAAAAATCGCGTTACTGTTACCACAACAAAATACAGATTATAAATTTATGAAATCGTGTAGAGCTGATTTTTACCCTTATTCGCCTTAATAGACTAAGTTTTTTTTCTATTTTTTCTATTAATATACACTGATAGATGGTAAGAAATAAAATATTACCGATCAGACACTTCTAAAGTCATGTAGAAGCTCATTTTAAACCTAATTTATTGTGAAATACATTTTATTAATACATAATGATAGCCAAAAGCAAAATATTGCAGGTTATAAATTGTTGAAATCATGTGCAGTTAATGTTTCAACATTGTTTTCATAACAATAGAACAAAAAATCTGAACTTGGATTTCACAGTCGGAGTCTAATGCGGGACTTGTTGGAGAAAAACTTTATTTTCCAAACGTAGGTAAATAATTGATTACTTTACTTGAATTTCTATTTTGTCTTTACTTCTAGTAGTACTACCGTAGTAGGGGTACATTTTTCGCTGGCTGGGATACCCATTGAATTATGCAAGAAAAGCAGCAGCACAAAACACATTCCATATGTAATAGAAAAAATTGTCGTTACTAATTTTTCACTGTACTACTTACATACTTTTAATTAACCCACATTTATGAGTATGGGTCATATGCGTATATTTATATTCCAGTTTGGTTTAAGCAAAGGTTATGTGGCTTATTATGAAGTAAATAGTCAAAACCATAAACATGATGGATGGTCATGGGGTGCGGGGAAGCCACAAAATTAACTTGTATTATTATACATTGGAAGTGTTGTGAGGGGGGGATTTCACTTATTTTTCCATGGTATCCTCCTTAGTTGAATCCACTTGAATTTTTTGGGGATAGGAGTACAGAAAACCGGTGAGTGCCTTACTGCTGGTCTCGATGGTGTCTAAGAACTTACTGATTTCTTAGCACTTCTTGACGTGCCAGGTCGCCTTTGACTCCTTCTCCCAGAGTCACTAAGTATCCTGGTAAAAATTTGGGCGGTCGATCAAAAGTGGTGAAGAAGGTGTATCGAGGTCCTAGTTATCCTCCAGTAACGTTTTACTTATTTCTGACCTTTAGTTTGGTCACATCACACTTTTTCACGGAACGGTTGGTCGGCTCGAACTGAAACTGGTGGCATTCGATTCTATGACCTCAAGTTACTCGAAAATGAGGGATCGCGTTGCCTTTAACTCCATTTTCCAGAGTCACAAAGTATCCCGGTCAAAATTTAGGCGGTCGGTCAAAAGGTGTTAGTTGTCCTCCAGTAACGTTTTACTTATATCTGACCTTTAGTTTCGTCACAGCACACTTTCTTCCGGAACAGTTGATCGGATCGATTCGGAAATGGTCGGAACTGATTCCGCGTGGTCGACTTAGTCAATAACGATACCTCCCGCACCTTCGTGTGTCTTCGGAAACTTCGGAAGTGTTCATGCGAAGTTCGAATTTTTGCTTAAAATCCTAACTTTTACACGTGTGAACTTCCCTGAAACCTGTTACAGTTTTTCAATTCCCCAAGTCGTTGATAAGACGGTAAATTACGCCCTCGGGAGTGATTGGATCGAATCGATAACCAATTCCCCGTGGTCGACTTAGTCGATAACCGTACCTCCACGCCTTCGTGTGTCTTTGGGTGTCCTCGGGAAACTTCGGAAGTGTTCGTGCGAAGTTTGGACTTTTGCTTAAAATCTTGGCTTCCACACATGTGAATTCCCCTGAAACTTGTTTCGGTTTATCAATTACCCACGTCGTTGATAAAACGGTGAACAACGCCCTCGGGAGTGATCTGATCGAATCGATAACCATCGTAATCGATTCCCCGTGGTCGGTATAGTCGAAAATGCTACTACCCCATCCGACCTTGTACGCCTTCTATAAAAAGTGTCCTAAACCTCTTCGCCACCCACTCCCGCCTAGCTTCACTATGTCTTTAAAAATTTTTAGGTTATGTTTATACTAGATTGTTTGTGTCTATATTCAAGTTATTTATAAATGTCACTGTCACAGAATTAAATTACACGACTTCCGTATCCGTCGACGTCATACTTCCGTTTTTGAATACGTACTTCTATCTAGTATACAAATATAACCGGAATGACAGATCTCAAAATTCAAACATCAATAGCACTTTGTATTATCTGGAGAGGCTGGAGAGTTACATTGTAGGCTGAGCCCCAGATGCCAATACCATACATAATTAGGAATTCCGCTTTGCTGTTATATGCCACTAAGACAGTCTTTCTATTTAATATACTGTTCAGGTTATAGAATTTATATATTGGTTTTGTTAGCTTGCCGTTTAAATATTTAATGTGGCATCTCATTTTAGGTGATTATCGAAAATAACGCCGAGATATTTGATAGTAGTGATATTTAGAATGTAACTATTCGTTTTTCTATTTATAAGAATAGGTTGCACCCTTTGGGGTAGTCCTGCCTTCGTTGAAGAAAATGCCATAAATTTAGCCTTTGCTATATTTAGTTTTAACAAATTTGTGTCTAGCCAGTTTTTGACTTTACTAATTGCCTCAGCCGCCTTTTGTCGCACGAAGTTCCAGGTCACCCCCCTAACATATCCGTGCTGTGTCATCTGTATATGATATGATGTTGCATCCACAATTATTGTCCAGTAAGTCGTTGATAAACAACAGGAATAAGGTAGGACCTAAGACCGTTCCCTGTGGGTCTCCAGTTTTTACTATTTTCTTAGTGGTAAGAGCAGTGCCAATTATTACTTGCCGGAGTATATTTGACATATATTGTTTTAATAAGTTGTAGGCAATACCTCTAATTCCCATTTTGTTTAGTTTATCCAGTAACTGGCAATTTCACACCATATCGAAGGCTTTTCGTAGATCCAAAAAGATACCCATGACTTTTTCGTTCTTTTCAAATTTTCTTATAATTTTATCTGTTAGGACCTTCGGTGCTTAAATTTCTTTGGAAACCATACTAATTTTTTGAGATTACTTTATTTTTTCAAGATATGAAAGAAGCGTCAGGTTCAGACATTTTTCGAAAATTTTTGCGACATTATTTATCACCGATATTGGACGGAAATGTATCATGCTATTTATGTTACCATTTTTATAAATTGGGATAACTATGCTTTCTTTGAACGGTTCAGGTATGTCTGTGTCTTTGAGGATAAGGTTGATAAATTGTAAACTGTTATTGTATCTGATTTGCGTTGTACTCTGAGCATATTATTTGCCTCTATTAATTTCAATCAGAAACAGAAGTCTTTGAAAACCCATGTCGATGCTAATTTTGTTACATACATACTTTAAAAGTCAATAAACAGTTATTTTTTGAGGAATCAACTTGCAGAATTCTTGTGTTATCTATTTGAACTATGTGATTACTATTGATATATAAATTATTATTTTATTATTTCTTGTTTTAAAATTGCAAAACAATTTCCTCTAGTCGCAAATTTCATCCAAAGCGAACAATGTGACAGATTACGTGACGCTATGGGGAGACGTCGAACTAACCCAAACAGATTTTTTGCTGCCTCCAGCATAACTAAATGGATCAAGCAAAAACTTTCAAGCTTAAACAACTACAGTTTAATGGGAAATTTCGGCTGACCGCTTTAAGTAACCACTGGAATAGTTGAAAAGTTCGAGGGGATTTCATCCTGAAACAGAAACATTTACAATTTACTGTAAAGATTCATTGCTTGGAAAGGGGTACGTACAGTCAGTGCAAATTTTATGACCAAAGTGTAGGGTTGTAAACTGGCGGGGTATGGTGGAAATTCAGATTAAGAACGTAAAAATTAAGTTTTATTTCTCTGGTTTCCATTCTTAACCTAATGTGTCAATATCCACGTTTTTTATCAAATCGAGCTGGAATGTTAAAGGTCTATTTTTCATATAGCTCTGGAGCCTATTTTATTATTTTAAATACATGTTCAGTGGAGTTAAAGTAAAGCTAGAAATCGAACTAAAGCATCTGGGTAGGGGATTTTTTTTATGGAATATGAAGTACATCAAGTATAACTGGTAGTTTTCAGGCAAGGTCGGGAACATCTTCATTTAAAACAGTTCAATTTTAAAAAACTATAAAAAAATATTTAAAAGACCCGTTTTTTATGTATTTTTTGCAAAAATCTCCAGCCCTATTGGTTGTATTTAGTAAGTAATTTACCAGTACAAAATACATTGTACAAAGTAAATAGGTACAAGTTCGGCACATAGCCGTTCTTCCATTTGTCGGGAAATATAGAACTAAAACTAGAAAAATTTCCAATGCAGTTGAAACCAAATAAAAACTGAATATTACACGTGAATTAAACATAAAAGCTTAGAATAGGAGAATTTTATCAACATCTACAACCTTAAAACAACGTTTTTATGGGGTATTTTACCAAATTCAATCTTGGCTTGGAAAAAATATGCAGCCAACGCTGTGTGGTTGGAAAAAAATGGGCAATATTTTATCACCAGTTTTTACTACAGAAGCGCCTGCTCCTGTTTCTATTTTGAAAGTTATATCATGTAACTGTAAAAAGGGGTTGCGGTAAGCGATATGGATATGTAGATTACGTTGTTCAACTATGTGCTCCAACTCCCATGGACAAGATTGCCTAAATTCACCACCTGAGGAAATGATACATGAACAGGATCCAACAGACGAATAAAGAATCGAAATGTTAGTGGAGTAGATACTGGGGACACCACTTAAAACAAACGCACCATGGGTGGTGCAGAAACGAGCTCAAATTATAAAATGCTCAGTTCAATATTTTAGCTAAATTTTAAAATTTGACCTAGATAATTTTACCTATGTAGGTATATTGCAACTTGTAATTACCATTAAAACCTAATCCTTTATATTTTAAGAGCCTTATAAACGCTACCCCTAACTTATTATTATTATTATTTGCGAGAACTGAGTAAGGAATAGCTAAAATCTTGATATAACAGTCTTTGTGTAGAATTTAATAGGCAAGATTTTTGGTCTTATACGTTTTTTACGTTTGAGCAACGATTTACTAGAAAACTAAGAAAAACCGTCAGAGTATACCACCGGGGGGAGGTTTTTACCAAAATAAGGGATGTTGCGGACACTGGTTAGATGGGAACTTTTTTGGGTCTTGTTTCTAACAATATTAGGAATATATATATACTTTATAACTTATTTCTTCTAGAAAGTACTCTCGAAAGTACTATTTGCGTGTATGAGAAATCAAAAAGATCACTTAAAACAAGTAGTTATAGATAAATTTGCAATTTTACATGTACAATTCAAGTAGTTCAAATGAACATAATCGCAAGAAGTACGATATCTCAACTTCTAATTAACATTAAACATAATATCTCTAGTTGCAAACTCCTCTATAAAATCCTTATTTTACTATAAGGAACGTAACCAGACTGCAACCAACGCTACTCTCCGGGATATGTGCCCCGCCGAGCGCTGAATTACAAGTTACAAGTCTGGCGCGTTGTTAAGTGTAATAATTCCATATTACCATCAAAACGCTAATGCTTCGATTGCGTCTATTAATAATAGACGTTTATTTCCAACAGGTGTAAAACTCAATTACAGGAAAAGCAATACAATAAAGATACTATAACAATATTTAAAAAACTAACACATAAAGAATTAATAGATACAGTACTTAGTAGTAAGTGTACCAGCACATCAGTAACACATACTTCTATAGATGATACATGCATTCAATCATATTTCTATGGTATATATCAATGATGAATTTTAAGCTATTAAAATTGATATCACATAGATCTGATATAGTATTAAAAATTCTGCACATGTTAATAATTGGCGATTTATACATTACATTCGTTCACGCAAAAGAACAATAGAATGCTTGAGAGTGATGTGTCGTAGGTCTAGGAACTAAAAAGTTTACTCTGCTTAATTGTGCTGGACAATCAATGATATTATTTAATAAATTATAAAGAAATGAGATAGCAATGACTTTTCTTCAATCATACAGGGAAATCATATTAAAATTGTTAAGCAAAACTTTATTGGCTATGCCTCTCAGAGGATAAACCGTGGCACTTAAAAAATAGAAATTTCATACGCTTTCTCTGGATTGATTCGATGGAGTGGACAGCATTATTATAAATTGAGAACCAAATGAGAGTTGCACATTCCAATTTACTTCGAATAAATGAAAAGGTAAAATAAATTTTTAATGCTTTTGATCTTAAAAGAGCAACTCCAGTTTCTCAAAAAAAAAAATCCAAGTAGCGTAGATGGTGATGTTGAAAAAATTTAATTGAGAATCAAAAATAACTCCTAGATTCTTAAATTCCCTACAGCGGTCAATAATATTGCCATTTATATCTTGATTAAAAAACAAAGTTTAATTTGCGAGTAAAAGTTAAATATCTGCATTTAGGTACATTCAGTTTCAATGAATTGTTGGTGCACCATGATACTACTCTGTCGAGCTCATTTTGTAGATTAATGCAATCTTCCATCCTTGTTATTTTTACATAAATTTTGAGGTCATCCGCAAACAGAAGATGATCACATTTAATTTCTGATGGAAAGTCGTTAATAAAGACTAGAAATAGCAGTGGGTCCAAGTTAGACCCCTGCGGAACTCCCGATGTAGCAATATATCTTTGATATTTATGACCACCATAATAGACATATTGATTACGCAACGCTAAGTATGATGTAAATAATTTAATTAAGCCATCAGAGAAGCCAGTAAGCTGTAATGTATTTAAAGCAAATTCTGATCAATTGTATCAAAAGCTCTGTTGAATATCTGTGTATATTACATCAACCTGGCCTTCATCGTCCAGAGTATTGCAAATAAACTGTGTAATGACAGCCAAATTAGTTACGGTTGATATTTTCGTCATGAAACCATGTTTAGTTGGGGATATTAAACTTCTAGTTTCATTATAAATATTTTCATATATATTAAATTACTTAAATATTGATGGTATTTATTTAATATTGAAAGATTTCAAATACACGTTGATCGATAATCTTATTTTTCAACTTAGTATAATAAAACGTTATGAATACGGCCGGCTAGCGGGATTTGAAAATGTTATTTTTACGCCGTCCTCAGAGTTTTGAATGGAATGAAATTTGATATGGATTGATGTTTGGGCTCGTGTTTGGGTAACTTTATTTGAGTCAAAGTTAAATTAAGTTTGCGTGAGGAGGCGAGAGATGTAGAAACGGTGTTATAAAGATAATAGAAAAAATGAGAAATGTCCAATGCTGGGAGTAGTTGATTTAAAGGAGCCATATAAAATTTACATCTCTGGCGGTTTCTTGTGCTAAAAATAGTTTCAGTGAAGCATTTTTGCATTTTTACTGGATCTTACATTTAATAGAATGTTTGTGATAGCTATAAAGTTATAATAACTATTGGTAATAATTATTCAATTATTAAAGCCACGAACAAATATGACGAGGACAAAATATATGGAGGCGTTACGTATTTTTGAGTAGGTGGGAACCAAACATTTCCGGACGTAATCCCAGATTTTCTGGTGACAATTCAGACTGGCCGATACATGCTAGGCTTGGAGATACTATAGGTTGCTTTTTGTAGATTTGTTAGCTCTGATTAAGAATCTGGCGGTAAAAAATTCCTACCATATCAAAATTTTGAGTTAAATATTTTCGACACTATTGCACTAATTGTATCTATTAACTGAGCATAATACAGAGTGCTGAGAGCACGCAAAATAAAGCTTTTAACTTCTTGTTAATGTAGTAAGTATAAATTGAATAACCACAGACAGACATAAGTGATCCTCGTGTCGGTCGTCACATGCCTACCTTGCACTGACGAGAGCCAACAGCTCGAAACTGCAGTCTGCAAGTGGTGTGTGACGACTGTCACTAGAGCTCCTTTAAGTAGGATCAGTCTTTCGGCTGGTGTTTGTTGCAATCGAAGCATTAGCGTTTTGATGGTAATATGCAATTATTACACTTAACGCGCCATGCTTGTAATTTGTAATTCAGCGCTCGGCGGGGCACGTAGCCCGGAGAGTAGCTGTTGATTGCAGTCTGGTTACATTCCTTATAGTGAAATAAGGATTTTTATAGAGGAGTTTGCGACTAAAAATATTATGTTTTAATATTCCGCCCTCTAAAAGCACATTTGAACTATGCTAAGCCCAGCCAGGCTATTTATTTGTTGATAGCAACAGACACTGGAC
The DNA here is from genome assembly GCA_963675555.1 of Leptura quadrifasciata. Classification (NCBI taxonomy): domain Eukaryota; kingdom Metazoa; phylum Arthropoda; class Insecta; order Coleoptera; family Cerambycidae; genus Leptura; species Leptura quadrifasciata. The sequence continues at coordinate 105,690,382 of OY776675.1, forward strand.
CGCTAGATGGCGCCTGCTGACTGTTTTACATGTCGCTATCCCAAAGATACTGAAATGTACCAAATAGTCGAGTGATCCTCGTGTCGGTCGTCACTTGCCTACCTTGCACTGACGAGAGCCAACAGCTCGAAAGTAGTCTGCAAGTGGTGTGTGACGACTGGCACTAGAGCTCCTTTAAGTAGGATCAGTCTTTCGGCTAGTGTTTGTTGCAATCGAAGCATTAGCGTTTTGATGGTAATATGCAATTATTATACTTAACGCGCCAGGCTTGTAACTTGTAATTCAGCGCTCGGCGAGGCACATAGCCCGGAAAGTAACTGTTGGTTGCAGTCTGATTACGTTCCTTATAATAAAATAAGTATTTTGCGACTAAAAATATTATGTTATTATTCCGCCCTCTAAAAGCACATTTGAACATTGGAACTGTGGTTGAAAAAAGTCAATCCGAACAACAGCAGCGGCCATAGAAATTGCTTGCTTTATTTCAGTCAGATAAACGCGTATGACGTTACATGCTTGCTGAGTCGGCAGGCGCCAGATCATTTGTACGCTGCGTTGGGTTTGTCCGTGTCGTTCTCGTCAGAACAAAGTTTGAATTCACGGCAGTAACAATGCCTTTACTATTTAGAACGTCAAATAGAGTTTGTTTATTGTTGTCAAATATGGAGGAGGGTTTCCAGAAAGGAGATTCACATAATTTGCCGATTGTAGACGTGATTATGGTATACTATTTTCTCTCAAAGCACAGATAAATATGACTATAACAAATATCAGTAAAAATAACTACATCACTATAGCAACACAAACGTGGTTCAACTTTGAACTAAGCAGTGTGCATCGAGAGGTGACCGAGCGCAGACGTACCACCGACCCAAGAAAGTGCACAGTGAAGTGGCAGCCCCACAGTTAGTGTCGTCGACATTTCTCTAAGAAGAGGAAGTACACACGTCTTTTTCAAGACGGTGTACTATAAAAGATAAATAAAGTCTCCCTCCCTTGGAAACACCATTTTTACTGTTATTAATCATAACTTTTTCCCATAATATTATAGGTATTCCCTTGCAGGACACCCACAGCGACGTTACCGTGGAGGACGGTAGCATGGACTACAGCGTAGACGAAACGTCCCAGAGCGGTAGCTCCCGAAGGGGTATCCCAACCCCAAGGAATGACAAAGAGACGATAAAACGTCTCACAGAGGAGAACAAAACCCTCAGGAAGAAAATCGACGAGCTCACCGAGAGGTTGGAGCTGATGCAGAGGGAACAAAAGTCCCAGCACGAAGAGCTTCTGCATGCGATTCGAGGAGAATCGCAAACGCGGAAGAGGAAAAACCCGCCCGCCACCAATACGGACTCGGACGAAGAGGCCCCTAAGGCGGCAAAGAAGGTGGTTGAAGAGCCCCTTAAGTGCCCCCCCCCCGAGTCTGAGCCACCCAGACGAAGCAGATCTGGATCTAGAGCCCCCCAGCAGGAGGCTAGCGTCCTCCGACAAAGCGCCAGGGAAGAGGAGACCGAGGCCCCTCAAACAAGAACAAGAAGCCAGCGCATACCCCCGGTAGTGCTGAGAAACAAGGAGACATGGACAACGGTGAGCCGTCGTCTAACCGAAACCGGCATAAACTTTAGCAAAGCTAAAGTTACCGCGGAGGGAATCTCCGAGAGAACGAGAAAAGGGAGTACCACACGTACGCCCTGCCAGAGGAACGGCAGCTACGTGTGGTCATCAGGGGGATCCCGAGCGGCGTTACTTGTACAGAGGTGGCAGAAGACCTCCAAGACCAAGGTTTCGCACCCACCGCGGTGCAACGGATGACGCCAAGACGGACGAAACAGGAGGTGCCCCTCGTACTTGTCCTAGTCCCACAGGACCAGGACAAGATACTCCAAGTCACAAGGTGCTGCTCTCTAGTCGTAAGGACAGGGAGACAGAGAGCCAAGGTAGCGGCATCCCAATGCCACCGCTGTCAGCGTTTCGGCCACGGACAATCCAGGTGTACCGCGCAGCCGAAATGCGTGAAATGCGGCGAGGCACACCGGACGACAGAATGCAAGAAGAAGGCAGACGAACCGGCCAAGTGCGCGAACTGCCAAGGGGCCCACCCGGCCAGCTACACGGGGTGTCCAAAATACCCCAGGCAATCAGCCAACGCCACTCAAAGGCCGGTACAGAGGCCGACGATGACCTCAACAAAGAAGGGCGGCGTAGCGCCAGGTACGAGCTACGCAAAAGTAGCCCAGGGCAAGGCAGAACAGAACACCGTCCCTGCCTCAAAACAACAAGCATCGCCAGAGGCCAAAAACCTGACAGCGGTGCTAGCACAGATGCAACAAATGTGCTCAGCGATGAGTGCATTTTTTGCTCAAATGCCAAACTACTAATCTGTAATGCCTTTACAGATTAAACCGGAATTCCTGCAGATGGCGGCCTGGAATGTAAACGGCCTGCAACAAAGGAGACTTGAAGTCGAAGAGCTCCTGACCAGGTACGATATAGACGTCATGGCACTGCAGGAAACCAAGATGACCCCGGCCAAGGAGATCAACTTCCCAGGATACCACACGTACAGGATGGACTGGGTAAACATACCTCAGCGACCCGCAAGAGGAGTGGCTCTACTCGTTAAAAAGACCATAGCCCACCATCCGACGGTACTGCGTGAGCTAGAAAACATGAATGCTACCGCCGTAGTAGTGTCCACAGCACGAAACGGCGACGTCCAAGTGGTTTCATGCTACCAGCCACCCCGCAGCACGCTTACCGAGGGGGATCTGGACGCAATTCTGCCTGCCAGGACACAGGTCGTCGCAATTGGCGATTTTAACGCCAAATCCCAGCAATGGAACAGCAGCATAACCAACACTCGAGGACGAGAACTGCTGCGGTTCCTGGGACAGCACGCCGGCGAACTGATGGTGGTAGGACCGGACCAGCCCACCTTCGACAACGGCAGACACAGGCCAGATGTATTGGACATAGCCATCCTAAAGGAGATGACCTTCGAAGCGGAGATCACTACCAGAACGGAGGGATCTACCGAACACAACCCGATCTTCCTCGTCGTCCTCGAACTCTAGGAGGACAGGCGGGTGATGACAACGCTACCTTCACGAAGCGACGAACGGACTGGGAACCGTACCGGCTGCACCTGCAGCAGTACATCGCACAAATTCCCAGACTAGAAACCGTGGAGGACGTTGAGAGGGCCGTCATTACCCTAGAGGAGCAAATCCTGGGAGCAATAAGGGCCAGCACGACAGAAACAGAAGTAAGAAGACACCCAGCACCGATGACGAACCTACCAGAGGTCACCAGGCAGCTGATAAGGGACAGAAGAAGCGCCAAGAGACGGGCTCAGAGGACGAGGCTCCCCGCCGACAGAAGGGAGTATAACGTCCTCAGCCGAAGAGTGAAAGCCGCCCTCCAAGAACACCGCCAGGAGGGGTGGCAACGCTACTTTGAGTCACTCGATCCACAGGACAGAAGCATGTGGAATACCCAACGTGCCCTGCGAAACCGGAGGAAGCCTATGCGCCCGATTCACGGAGAGCGAGGGATCGTCTACACTAACCAAGAAAAAGCCGAGGCGTTTGCCGACAGCCTAGAACTGCAGTGTAAAGAGAACGAGCTCGAGGACAAGGACTGGGTGGACGACGTCGAGCGCAGAGTACGTAGGATCCACCGCCTGCCTGATGACGACCACATCTGCCCGACCACCCCCGAGGAAGTCAAGGAAATCCTTAGGAGCCTAAAACCGAGAAAGGCTCCGGGATGTGACAAGATAGGAAACATCGCTCTCAAAAAACTACCCAGGAAAGGAGTAGCGGCGCTAGTCAACATCGTGAACGCGATGTTAATGTTACGGCCGACGTCATTATGATCCCTAAACCAGGGAAAGAACTAATTTTCCCGTCTTCTTACAGGCCCATCAGCCTCCTCCCAGCCATGAGCAAGGTTGCAGAACGGGTCATCTTGAAGAGGCTTTTACAGAAAAGACAGAAGAGCTGAACATCATCCCGGATGAACAGTTCGCGTACCGAACAGGACATTCCACCGAACTCCAAGTACTTCGCCTCACCGAGGAGATTACTGAGGGGTTCAACCAGCGGCAAGTCACCGCGGCGCTGTTCCTAGACGTTGCCAAAGCGTTCGATAGGGTCTGGCACGACGGCCTCCTAGCTAAAATGATGAGTATGGGTTACCCCATCGAACTCGTCAAACTAGTGAGGTCCTACCTGCACCGCAGACAGCTAAGGGTGAAAATCTCGGACCAACTCTCCACTTACAGGACCGTGGAGGCGGGAGTCCCGCAAGGTTCGGTGCTGTCACCGCACCTGTTCGCTATCTACAACTCAGACCTCCCCAGGACCGACCACACAGTTCTGGCCCTGCATGCAGACGACACAGCAATAATTGCCAGATCCTGGAAAGCCAGGAACGCAACCATAAAACTCCAGGAAACGGCCACACTCCTGGAAGAATGGTGCACGAAGTGGAAAGTCGCCGTCAACACCGACAAAAGCCAAGCCATTCTCTTCAGACGAGGACATCCAATGGCACGACACCGTCAAGTACCTTGGTGTGGTCATGGACAGAAGCCTAACGTGGAGACGGAACACGGACGCTATCACAGCCAAGGCCCGGCGCACGAGAGCCCTCATCTACCCGATGATGGGAAACGGGAGCCGTCTCAACTTGAGGAATAAGCTCACGCTTATCAAGACCCTCATCAGGCCGCAGCTGACGTACGCCTCGGTAGCGTGCGGCAAAGTCCTATATGAAGAAAATCCAGGCAGTGGAAAACATCGCCCTCAGGACGGCAGTCGACGCCCCATGGTACGTGAGAACCGCAGATATCGTCAGAGACCTGGAGTACACCACGGTCACTGAAGTCATCCGGGAACGAGTGAAGAAGCTGTACGCCCAAGCCGAGGAGCATGTGAACCCGCTGATCAGACAGGCCACTGATTATGACCCTGCCGACGCCCCGAGGCATAAACGACCGAGGGTACATCTACTGGACAACGGGTGAGTATAACTTATATTTCCCGCTAACCGATCTGTTTCAGATACCCCAGGACGGACCACCACTACCAGAGACATGACGTTTTTCTACCCTCTACCGTCCAACGCCCGTTATCCCACCTGCTCCGTTGCTGCTGAGTCCGAAAGTGCTAAAATAAGCACTTAGGGTCTCCACACTCCCGAGCTACACAGCTCATATCCTTACCTTTCCGATGATCCGAGGTAGGATATCAATTGATGTCCTACGTACCGGCAGTCAGTCGCAGCCAAAACTTCCTAAACCCAACTCGACCGATGACTACCCCCGGGGGTGACAAGCTGGCGAAGAAAGAAAATATCAAGACAAGAAGAGCGCCAGAAGAGACCTCAGCCAGCGAGGTTCAACAGCCAGGACCAGGGGAGGTCTGCAGAAAATACCACGACACATCTCGCATTTGCGAGCTGGGTCTGGTAGAAGTAAGCGGGCCCACCTATCACGAAGGCTGGTCCAGGTCTACAGAGATAATCTAGGAGCAAAGAGTAGTAGTCCTACTCGGCCCTAGTTATCGAGACCGACATCCAGCCAATGGATATTGGCGCGTTTGAACTAAGTTCAAAATTCAAGGTTACAGTTGTAGCAACAATGGTATTCAAGGATTTTGAATCGAGTTTAAGTTGAACTGGAACTGAACTTTATTTGTAAAACTCGCCCTTAGGCAGATAACCTACTAACGCGACACGCCGCGTTGAGTAGCGCACGACAAAAATTTATATGTATTTATATGGCCCACAACCCACTAACACGGTATTGCAGCGTATTCTTCGGCCGAAATCTCTAGTCAGTAGAGCCAGGTGTGTGCGGATTTACAAGTTTTGTAAATTCCCTAATATAATATGTTTACGCTGTTACCTATTTATTTTCCTTAAGTTTGTAGAATTTTGACGAATAACATCAATTTCGAAGGAATGAAAGTCATCGGATTGAGTTAAAATGCACATGCAACATGCATGAACTACCATATCTTAAATTTAAAATATTATGCTTAAATCTGGCAACATTCTCCACGTATTCAACCGTGTTTGGTGCGTTAAACTGTTATAACTCAGTTTAATATCAGTGTACAGTGAAGTGTGTAGTTGATGGTGGTGACCCCATAAATTATTCCCCCGTCCGAAAATTGATCGTTTTTTTTCCTTCCTTTAAAAAAAGCATTAACTAATTAGCAATTAGCCGATTATATAGAAATAAAAGTAGCTGTTATATGTAAATAAAAGTAATTCAACAATAATAGTGCATTGTTTTTTTATAGAGGTATAGTCCAAGTAAGGACTTCCCAAGACATAAAAAACGCAACAAAAACTTTACGACCCCATTAAAATACCATTACGCTTTGTGTGCTGCCTCGACCACAATTAACTCGCTTACCTTTATAGGTTTTTAATGTGCGTCGGGTCGTTTGATGCAGCATGCCGCCATGGCCCGCAGCGATAATAATTATGCCGTAAAGTTTTTGTTGCGTTTTTATGTATCGGGAACTTATTACTTGACTATACATACCTCTCTTTTCCCAATGCTGCATTGTAGCTACACATTACTGTACTAAATGCAACAACTTACAACAATAAATAGATTTTCAAGGAATAACAATCACATTACGGTAAATAATCTTGAAATCCGTCATCTCAGCCATTAATTATATGTAGAATATATAATTCTTAAGTCAATTTAATTCTCATTACTTGATTTGGTTGTATTTTATATTACAAAGAAGATTTGAAGTGAGTCTGACGAAAATTGTGATCCGAAACAGCGTTCTCCGTATATCGGCGATATTCAGAAGCGGGTAACTCGATAACTGTTGAAGATAGAAACTTTTCGAGGAAATTAAAAAATATAAGATATCTTGTCAGCTTTTAAAAAGATAAAAATGATTTTTCCAATCGTTTTCGAGTTATCAGCGAGAAACCAAAGAAATCAATTTAGGGCCTTCCGGAAGCCCTCCCCCGTAAGGCTTATCTCCTAGGGTCTGGGATTTTTAGGATGCTTACCTCCTAACTACCCCCAAACCTATCCCTAATGTCAAAAATTTTGCCGCTCTCCATGTAGTCTACAATAATTTGTCGCCAGGACTATATATAAAAAAGACTTTTAAAACAACGCTTTTATAAATGAAGTAATAAGAAAATAATAATTTTTTTCTGATTTTTTTTTATTATTATATAGATCATTAAAACTAAAAGCGTTGAACGCGAGAAGTTGTACTCAAGAACTATAGAAATAACTTCTACAGCATCTTTTCTTTTCTTTTTTTTTTCTTATAATTCTTTTTATAAGATCGGAATATAAATTATTATTTTCTTTTTAGTACATTTATAATGACTGATGCTCGATAAGTAAGCGCACTTGCCTCTCATTCAAAAAGTTCCGGGTTCGATTCCCAGTTGTGGCAGTGGAAAATACTGTGAGGGGGATTTTTCCACTATACGCGGATATTGGGTGTGTGTCCCTTGACTCTAAATGTATAGCCTCCTCCCACACAAGGCTCTTCTAGAGCCTTCCGGTATAAAGGGATTCGTAATTACCTTTGGTGTTATTTATTATTTATAAAAGCGTTGTTTTTATAAGTTTCTTTTTTAAATATATTTTATTAAACCCTTTTTAGTTTTTGCCATAAAATATTGAAGTTAATTTTAATGATGTCAGCTAATCGCATTCTATTTGTCGAACCCTTTCATTTGATGCCCATATTAAGTGGTTGTAAAGAAAAGGTAATCTCGCCATCTTAGGACGTCCATCATATCAGGTTTAGAATGGTGTCAGGATAGACCTATCATTAAATAATAGTATATTCTGTAATAAGTTTGGAATGAATATGCCATTCCAAAGGAATTACAGACTATACTTTTTCTACGCCTATAAATTAGGTTTATTTGTGTCTATGTCTATTTGTTTTACCGCTGCAACGGTGAAACGTGAAAGGTTAACTGTCAATAGAAACGTCAACTGTCAACAGAAACGCAAACAGTATTACAAATTGCACTACTACTAAATGGCGCCACCTATGCTTGTTACATTGTAGAGGCATGTAATAAATATTACATATCAGCTACTGGAATATAGGTCATTCCTTATTTAAAATCGACATCATAATGCTCATATTACATAATAGGCGTAGAAAATAAATATTTACATGTTTGCCTGTTATGAGGAAAAAAAGCAATTCTATAATAAGTCACAATTATTGGAAACATTTTGTTATCTAATTTTTAATTATGACTTGATTTCAGAGAATTAATGGGAAGACGCATTAAAGAAATTATATATTTAATAAGGTTCGCCAAGCTTATGCCTTTTATAAATCAATAGTAAACAACCACCTACGCGTCGTCCGGCAGTACATAATTCAATTTTAAAAAATGTCCTACCTAATGGTAGAATATTTTTTTTTACAATTAAGTAAGAATTATATTCTGTTATAACAAAGGTGGTATAAGCAACTTACGCATGTAACTTGGGTTGTAAGAATGCTTCTAATACATCATGTGTATTAATTGCAAGAAAATAACATGAAAATCCATTACATTACAAAACAAACCAATATGATCTTTTTTGTAGAGAATTTAGTTTACTTCAAAATACTCAATATTTTTCTTTAAAATGGGTCCAAACCAAGATATTTACTGAAATTAATAAAAATTCCCCTTTTGCATAATTGTTTTTAATATGGCAGTTAAATTTGGGAGCGATAGATCGTGCAAAATTAACATGTCTTTCTAGAGGTCAAAATAACAAAATTAAAAATTACAACTTGTCCCCATTTTTTTTTTCTATAATAAAACCCTTGTCGCCTAGCCTACTAATAAACCGTATTGTAGTAAGGTAATATGAAAAACTGTATTAAAAATGGCTCCGCATACTTATCAGGACTGAATGTACCTTCGCAGTTATTGCCCTTTGAATAAAATAACTTCTTTCTAAGCAGAGCAAATAACTTTACGGAAATTCCCACTGGGTTGAACTAAAACATTACGGAAAATGCAATTATAAAGGTTTTATGCCGTTTGCCCATAAGCACGGCAGAGCACATCATAATATTAAAGTTGAAACATGCACCGTTTTAATTTACCAAGGTAATTCCCGGAGTTAATGTCTGGAGTTTTTTCAAGTTGACCAAAGTCCTTTGATAAACTGTTAGAGTTGGGACATATTCCTCTCGACTACGGTATCCTCAGTATTAATTAAACCGGCGTTTGGAGTTTGCTAAGTTAATCTTGTAGGTAGGTATTTCTGTTTTCAAAGGATGTTGTGAACAAGCAAGGAGGGCGAGAGACGCATATATAGTACTAATTAATTTTGATTGAAGTTATACGCAAATCAACTGTCCTTTGAGCGTCGCATATGCACAATGACTATTATTTTAAAAAATTAAATTCGATTTATTAAACTCCCACTGGTATGTTTTTTTATGTCTACTTAATTATAAATCGAGATAAGAACGCAGCGATAAATTCCAGACATGACTTTTACCTACAAATAATAACACAATATGGGCACGTGTTAAACACCATTCCCAAACAAAATAAGAATTATGAAATGATTAAATATTCTTATGTTATAAGCAATCAGTCTGTTCTCTTTACAAAAATTGAAAGAAAAAATTAAACAAAACATATAAGCCAACGCAAAGTGGATAAATTATTACAAATGAAACACTCCACCCCATATTAGGCTGCTTTCTATATTCCTTATTTTATTTCGAATTTATTATGTAAACATTATTTTCAAACAACTATTAAACAGTAAATATCATTACATCCTACAAGAAATTAAGTAAATTCACTACAAAATTACAACAGATTTTAGAAAGTTTTAAAATCTCGAGGCATAAGTTTAGATAATAATAATAATCATTTATTTAGCAATCTGCTATTTTTTACATTTCACAAAATATAACTTATATTACTAATACAAATTAAAAATGGCAATATATTCACATAACTTATTTCTAAAATCATTTAAAACTTTACAACCTTTAAGTGTGCTAGGTAGCTGATTAAACATCTTCAATCCTTTAGAGAAAATTGATCTTTCCATACAATTTCTATGGTAAGTGTCAGCATAAAAGTTATTGTTATTTCGGGTGAAGTATATGTATATGTCATTAGCATATCTTATATTGTCATATAGATATGACGGTAGCATTTTCATTTTAATTTTAAATATAAATATCATTGTTTTGTATATTATTCGTTGGTTTACATTCATAAAATTTAAGACTTCGAGCATCATTTTAATAGGTGTATATCTAATTACACTTAAGGATTACTCGCATTGCTCTATTTTGTATTTTTTGAAATTGTTGCATGTGCCCTTGGTCTAGATTAAATAATACTGTAGAACAAAGTTCTAAGTGAGGTGCAATTAAACTTTTATATAGTAAAATTTTTGTGTATAAACTAAGTGAAGCACTAATTCTTTTAAGGAAATTAACTTTTTTTGACATTTTATTCATAATATAATTGGCATGTTTCTTAAAATTAAGGTTCTCATCTAATATAACACCAAGGTACTTCATTTCAGAAACTCTTTCTAATTCGATGTTATTAATTGTTACTTGCTATTAACATATATTTACATTTATTTATATTTACACATAAACTGTTATAACATAGCCATTCAAAAATAACATTTAGTTCTAAATTAATAAACGTAATCATTTCAGTTATATTTTTACCTGTAATGTAAATCATCGTATCATCTGCGAATATATTTATTTGACACTTCTTAACACACACAATTATATCATTGACATAAAGCAGAAATAAAATGGGTCCTAAGACCGTACCTTGAGGCACTCCATATTTAGTTTCTAAAGCATCAGATGTGCAACTATTAAACCTTACTTTTTGATGTCTGTTATGGAGATATGATTTAAACCAGCATAATGCTTGATCCCTAATACCTAATTTTTCTAATTTTTTTAATAATAAATTTCTATTTACAGTTTCAAATGCTCTTCTAAAGTCAAGGAAAACTGCTACCACATATTCTCCATCTTCTAAAGCTTTTAGCCATGTATCACTAATGTTTGTTATCGCTGTTTCACACGAATGGCTTTTACGGAATCCAGATTGATTAGGCACTATTATAGAATATTTATCACAGAAATTTACAAGCTGATCTTTTACCACAATCTCTAATGTTTTCTCATATACAGGTACTGTATTTATTGGTCTATATTCTTCACACAAAATAGTATTAGTTACTTTGGGTACCGGAACAATTTCCATTCTGATGGGAAGATTCCACTACTTAATGATTCATTGATGACATCGAGCAGGCGATTTCTAATTATCTGGATTGTGTCTCTTAATATTTTTGTTGATATGCCATCCTCATCTTTAGATGTATTTTTTAAGTTTTTTATGGTCCTTTTCATATCTTCTAAAGTTATTGTATAGAATTTGTCGAGTGTACCTTTTGTATCAATTTTACTTAACGTATATTCATCATCATTAAATTTAATTATAGTTGTAGTGATATCATTTATGCTTTCTAGAAAGTAACGGTTGAACTCTATTGCGATCTCATATTTGTCTGTTTTTTCAGAATCATTAAATTTCACTACGTTTGCAGCTGATTTTCTATTGCTTGGTAATAATGTTTTCAAGTTTTTCCACATTTGACGTGAGTTATTTTTATTTTCGTCGATAACCCTATTAAAATATTTTTCTTTTTCTTCTCTGATTTTACTTGTGACTTTGTTTCTTAACACTTTATATTCATCCCATTCAATATCGTTATTAGTGAAAGTTGCTCTTCTATATTTGTTATCTCTCTCTTTCATCATATTTATTATTTCATGATTTATCCATTTATGAGTCACATATTTTTCAGGTATATTGAATTCAATTTTGGGGCACATTTTGTCCAGTGCATTTGTAATTGTAGTTATAAACATATTTACGAGATAATTTACATCTGCTATAGTATTGTCCCAGTATGCTCTCTGTAATAATTCATGGTATGTATTTACATTGTAATTTCTAAATGATCTTTTACAAATTTTTAGTGTATTGTTGCGTATATATTTTTTTCTTAGTTGTACTGAAAGAATACAGTGATCACTAACTTTTGGTGTTAAATGTACCTCGTGTATTATATTTTTGTCATTAGTTATTATGAGGTCAATTATTGTGGAGCTATGTTGTGTTATCCTGGTTGGTGTATTTACAATTTGGTATAACCCGTTTTGATATATAATGTTTTTAAATTTATTTGTATAATACGTGTCTTTGCTAACATCAAAATTAAAATCACCTATAATAAGTAAGGTTTCATTATTATCTTTATATGCACTGTCTAAGTAATTTTCGAAGAAGTCTAAAAATAAGTTGTCAGAAACTTGCGGAGGGTAATATATTACGGTAATTCCCATATGTTTGTTTTCAATTATGATTTCCATAGCTAGTACCCAGAGATAAACTCCCAATTTTTTTTTCATTATAATTCGATATTTAATGTTTTGTTTAATATACATTATTACTCCTCCAGTTCTTCGATTCATAGTTACACAATTTTCAATGTTGTAACCTTCCATTTGTAACTCACTTGAACTAACTTCAGCATCAACACGTGTTTCGGCTAAACAAAATATCATTGGTTTCCACTCTGATACTAAATGTAATAATTGATCTTTATTATTTATAAATCCCTGGCAATTTAAATATATAATATCTTTAGATTTATAAACTGACTTTTTTATATTGTTCGGGGTATCGTGTAATGGCTATAATCCATAGTTGGCGCGGTTAGTGATACGTTCAATATTCCTAATTAGACAGGGGCAATTTTTATCATATGATGTATGGTTACTATTTAATTTAATTTTTAGTTTTTCTGTTGTTTTGACACAGTTTATACACTTAATATAGTCATTCATACAGTCTTCTGTTTTGTGATTTCCGGCACATTTAAAACAAGTAACACTATTTTCACAGTCTTTCGCAAAGTCATTGTATCTCGCACATTTATAACATTGTACTATACTATGGTGTTCTTCTATCTCGCATTCTCTCCATCCAACATTTAATTTACCTCTTTTCATAATATCCCTAAATATGTTATGTTTTACTTCCATAATAATATTTCCACTATTCCGTCTCCGTTTATTTTCATACTTCCTTATTATTTTTATTTTTTCTTTAAATTCATCCTCCAGTTCATTTTGTTCAATTATATCCTGTAAAATATCCTTGTCTTCTTTTTCAATAAATTTTATTTCTGCATGCTTGATTTTTATTTTTGGATTCTTAAAATGGGGATCTTCAATTTTGTATTTGTTTCCTAATTCTTCTTGTACCTTCATTTTCAATTTACCTTTAGAATCTGCATTTGAACAGCTAATAATGATTCCACCATTACTTATATTTCTAACGTTTTCCACCTGTACTCCTAATTTACTTGGGTCAATTGTTTGTCGTATTTCTTCTTGTGTTTCATAACTTTTTTGTTGTTCATTAATTGGTTTTACCATTATCACTTCTTTATTCCTTTTTACTGCTGTACTGTACAATTTCGTCGTACACTGTTCTTCTCCATCTCTTTTGTTAAATATATTTGGTAAATTATCTTTTACACTATCTGACATTTTCCTCATATATTCTTTCACTTCTATCATTTCAGCTCTCATTATTTCAAACATGTCGTAGATTACTGGTATTTTTGCCATAATATCTTTTCAATGTTTACAAATTAACATCAGATTTCTTTTTTGCAGAAGCATGCATTTTGTTTCTGAAGCTGACATATAAAAAAATAAATATAAAATATCGTCTAAAACTTGCCTCCAGCATAGTGTGTTAGTTCTTATCTAAATCATATTAAAATCAACAAAACGTGGTTATTGGAATTTATAAACAAAACAATGTTCAGGCGTGAGAAGCTGAAAAGTGAAAATCTTCCTACATGCAAGCGTGTTAAAGAGGTAATAAGGTGAGGTGTTCCCTCCCTGCCGCTAGTTGCCGCAAAACATACAAAACAAGGGCAAGAAATTAATTATCTGTCGATGAAGAAGCTCTCTCCGGATAAGTTATCAAACTAATTGCTGTACTAGTTGTTCCTGCTTAACGAATATCTGCACCAACAGGAAATAATCTACCAAGTCCAAATATTAGAAGCGATCCTCTGGCGTATTATTATCAACGAAATTATCGTCCGCACCATCAACAACGACAGTATTTGACTTCAACAACATTCCTATATATCTCAGGTGACGCTGCAGTCAACTCCAACAATAAAATCCTCGCGTGAAACACCTTATATTACTCGACGTAAAGCGAACTGATAGAAGAAATGACGTTTTGCACATAAGGATAAGAAGTAATTCCCGTGTAAGCACAGCTACCAGACCTCACACTAATTATTCAACATTACATCACCTGGAACGCACAACTCAATATGCTGGGCGTAGGACAATAAAGTGTCAACAGCTATAAGCTTAGGCCAGGGAACCTATAGAGTCTCGAGGATGACAGATTTATATTTCCTCAGGTAGTTTTGTTTCGGACGTTGCGTTATTATTTAAAGTTGAATTTACGAACTGTCGTAATAAATAGTAAAACGTATACAAACCGTTGTGTAAGAATTCAGCAAATATATTACATCTTGAAGGATATACTCTATAACAGGTTAATGAGAAAGGTAAAAAAATAGCAATATGTACTTACATAGTAAACAAGAATATAAGAATTGAAATATAGGTATATGAGTGTAAATAAATGTGTTGTAGATTTGAAATCGACAATTGTTTCCTGAGGTGCTGCAATAGAACGGAGATACATAATAGTGCAAAAAAAAGATAACTGAGTTCCTAAGATATAAAAATATGTACATAAAACAATGTGAAATGATTTAGCAGTTATACAAGGAAAATTCTGATAGTTGAAAACAGTTTCACTTGCACAAACTGAATCAAAATGCTCTACAGATCGTGCTAAATATAAATAAAATAGTAGTTAATATATAAAATTATTAAATGGACATAGGCCATGTAACAAAACTAATATTTCTTTGTTCAGTAGCTGGTTATGTCTCATATGCCAAAAAGATATTGCAGCTACCCCTATGAACCCTTATATATCTGAAATCAGAGTAAAAAAATTTAGGAGAATATGTAAAAATATACAGGTTTCCAATTTTTTGTAACTATTAAGTGAATGTTAGCAGTATTCTAGTTTCTTTAGGTTTTTTTTTTATTTTTCAAGCGAGAATCAATTTACATCCGCGGCTTCGATTCCATTTGCCACTTTTACAAAAAAAAGCACACCCCGTTGCTCTTTGGTTAACCAGAAACGTTAAATTGAGTGAATTTACTATATTGTCTGCCGTTGAAGAGCCGGCAAGCTCTCTTGAATCCAACTTTGAGCCAATTTGCATACCAGAACGGAACAGGCAGAGTTCATAAGTTGTTGCCGTGGCGTTAGAGTGTAGGCGGTTTTAGTTCGAGAGGCCGTAACGTTCTATATAGGCAACCGCCAAAATGTTGCTCGGAAAGTAATGTAATCGCATTAATTGAAAATGTTAAATTAAACTGTGACATGACGAGGCTAATTGTGTTATTAGCTTATTTAAAATGAGAATTAGGTTAACGTCATATAAAATTTAAGCTTTTTACCAAAGTTCAGCTGTAATGTGATAAATATAATAATATTACCGCGAGCTCCGAGATTTTAGTACCCTCAGTTGCCAGAACTGCACAAATGATGATTGGCGTCTTTCAGTAACTATCACATTCCTAAAGAAAAATTAGCATTTTTCATCATAATTATTTCATGAATTAGAACAAAAGTCATACTGAAATATTTTTTTAAATAAACCAGTTTTTGTTTAGATTAACAGTATATCTAAAAAGTTTCCATATGAGAGTTTGAATTGAAGAATTGTATTTACAATTTCAAGTACCTGAGAAAGTGCTTTGATACATTGTTGACAGAATTTAATCATCTATCGTATTTATATTCGCGTGTGCAAAGACATGTGCAAATTCGTAAATCAAATCCTGTTCTAACTTTCAAAGCATACATTCTTTTATATAATACTTCTACCTGCAAAACAATTCTACAACTGCAAATTGAGTTATATGGATGTAACTTTGAAACTTCTGGGTTCAGATGGAAGCCGGCCTCGATTGAATCAACTGTAGAAAGAAAATACGGCAAATGTGTCGTACGTGCCGACCAATATTGCAACAATGTTTCTTGATCTCGCAGTACAGGCTTAAAGTTGTTCTTTCCTTAGGAAAAAGTTTTTAAAGCCAGTTTGCAACAAGATTTAATTTAATTCCAACAACTACTTTCAGTGCGTTCGCATTTTTCGGTCAGAAATGTTGAATACTAATATAATAAGTAAATAAATTTCTTTATTTGATATGGTGCATCTTTTTTATAAACAATCTTGATTTATGTATTTGTAAATAGTTTGCTTAACTTTTTGTGATTATTTAAACAGTTGGAAACATATTTTTTTGCAAGTATCTGAGCTCTTATTAAATATTATTAAAGTTCTAATAACCTCTCTATCCTGAATACGATTTTCAAATTTTATTCTACATGAAATCTCAACTTCGTAAATCCGACGTTTCAATAATTCGTCAGTGCTTATATTATGTGAGCATGAGTGGCAAGAAGGAACAATTCTTTAGATAAGTTTAGTTTTATGAGTAACCACTGACTGCAATGTGAAATCCTCCCAGTGCATTTCCAACAGACATTTGTATTTGTTCCAACCATTTTAAATAAATAATAACACTTACTACAACGATAATATACACTATATACATGATTAAAAGAGAAGTGAAAAACAAATATATACCGAGTATAAGATTACTTAAGATACTGCTAATTTTTAAAAAAGGGCAAATTAGATAAACCTATATTTTATAGAGATGAAAATAGTAAGACTTAAAAATTATGTTAGTAATAAAATTTAATTTAAGACGTGAAGTAATTAATATAAAATTGCATGTGCCTGTTATTTAAAACTGCAATGCCTTTTCCAGATATTGAAATTGTTCAATGATATTCTATTAATTCGATGTAAATTACATGAATGGCAACTCCTTTCTCGATAGAACTGTGACAAAATTTACAAAAGTTTCCAAATTTGTAGCTATCAATTTTCCAACTTGAAAACCTTATCCTCGACCTTATCCATCAATAAAGATATTTTGAGATTTAGAAAGTTTATTACTAATTCACCGAGCGCCTTTGGAATGGCTGAAAGTATAGTGAAGGGTCTGCTGGCTTTGATTTGTTACCAGGCTTAACCACAGGTGTTATATGTAGGTTTTTAAATATCAGGCAAAATTCCAATATCTAGAGAAAACAGAACAGCGAAAACAGAAAAAAACCTGCAAAGCAATATTGTAAGAACAATTTTTAAAAACAATAGAGGATATGCCCTCTTTTCCGCGGCGTTTATTTATATCCAAGTTAGAGGTAATGACAAATATAGGTTCGAGAGTAATATTAACGCGTTTAACGGCATCTTGTAATTCATAATTAATGTTAATTTTTTATTTAATGGTTGTATATGTATATTTTTAAAAGCTTGTGCAGAAGTATTAGCAATATTTGTTCCATCTATTATTTCATAATTATCTACAAGTAATAATAATAATATAATAATAAAAAGCTTTATTTAATGTGGCGGGGTGTCAGCTAAAAGCTGGTATAAATCCCAACCACGGCTTCAGTTGTTACATAAGAGGTATACACAGATAATGCATATCGATTATTAAACATATACATATAACTAAATGCTAACAATAATATATAGACTATGGCATATTAAAAGTTACATTATAACAGATAGGCGAGAAAGTAAGGAGCTAAACAAGTAATAAGATAGACATACACATGTGATATTGTATTGGTAATATAATTAGCCATTGAGCAACATAGACTCAATTTTATTTTTAAATGTTTGATATGAAAGAGTTTTAAACACTTCTAGAATTTTGTTGTATAAATTAGCTGATAGATATGAGAAGGACGATTTATATTGGGTAGTTCTATGAACAGGGATATGTAGAGTACTATCAACAAAGCGCAGGCTATTATTTTGCAATGAGGCACGGAATACCAGCCTCTCATACAAATATTTAGGCAGGTTTTTATTTATTATTTTGTGAACCATACATACTAGATGTAATTGCCATTTCTGTCGTAAATTAAGCCATTTATGCTTTTATGCTGGTGATAATAGGGTGTTATATGGTCCCGTTTTCGCACATTAGTAGAAAAACGCATATATGAATTTTGAAGTTTTTGCAGTCTGTACTGTTCAGCAACTATAAGGACGGACCATACACAATATCGCCATACTCTACAATAGATAAAATAAGTGACTCTGTAAGTTTTAACTTAGTAGAAGTAGGTAGTACATTTTTGAAACCATAGTGTTTTAGCTTGCCATATGAATTCTGCAAGACTTTTGTGACGTGGTTACTAAAAGTGAGATGATTGTCAAACCAGATTCCAAGATTTTTTATAGTTTCAACTACTCCAAGTTTTTCATTACCGATAAATAAATTACACGATTGATCTGAAAATTGTAACCGCTTAGGTTTATAGTTGATTGCGCTTGATTTTTTTGCATTTAGCTGCAAGCCATGTTCTATGGAAAAATTGTAAACAGCAAGTAAGTCGGTATTAATTCTTTCCATTGCTACGTCAACATTATCCTGGTTATACGATAAGTATAGTTGACTGTCATCCGCATAGTATTGTGATTTACAGAATCTAATGACATCTGACAAATCAGCTATATGTAAAATAAATAAAATAGGCCCTAATATCGACCCTTGAGGGACACCCTTATTGACAACCATTGATTCCGATAATACATTAGTTTTAACACTTTGAGACCTTCCAGATAAACAAATCCTAAACCAACCAGTTGATTTTGGATCAACACCAAAAAAAGTAAGTTTGCTGAGTAATAATTCATGGTCTAAACAGTCAAAAGCTTTTGTGTAGTTGTAGTTGTGTAGCTGCTGTGGTAACTTGACATCCATCAATGTTGTAATAGTACTATGACCTTCACGGAAACCAGACTGATTTAAGGGCAGAATGTTATTCATCACATTTAATAATACTTGGTATAAAGTTTTCGTGCTTTTCTGATTTGATATAATTCCAAAATGTTTGATGTTTTGAGGAGTGCTATTTTCGACATCTATATAATTCTCAACGATTATTGCGAATAAGGTTTTACAAGGCAATAAGGAGAATATGTATGTAATATCTTTCGATGTTTTATAATATCATAACTCTGTTAAATTATTTTAATCTAACGCAAAAAATTTACGATCCAACGGGACTAACCTCAAATTTTGCCTCTTTTCTTGATAATTTTTTTTTATGAACTTCAACTATAACAATTGTAATGTCGCAGATTATAGCTTTTCTGATCTACAGCTACAGCTCAACAAATACATTTTACGATAATTAAAAGTGACTTCAAAAACAATTTCCATTTCAAAAGGTGTTTTTCACAAATAAATGTTGACACTGTCAACATCATAGTGCACAATTTCATACATCTAATCAATGTACCGATATATCTTATAGTTCTTTAAATTCTTAATTTAATTCTCTAATAAGATATGTACCAGTCAGCTACGAGTTGTGCTTTCCTTATAATAAGTTTTCAAGTCAGTGAAAGAAAGCCGTGCATTACTAATAGTTATTTAAGATACAAGTGTGTCTTACAGCGTTTTATCTTCGATCGTTCCAATTATTGTAAGAAATGGGCAATTTTTCATGAATATTTCTATAACTGTATCAACTTTTTGTGAATGTCACTTTGACGGTTAGTATTATTCGAATTGTAGTTGAAGTCTCCATTCTAATTATATATTACTTCATGGTCGTGACTGAAAATCTGTGATGATAGTGTAACTAACGAAACGATATTATAAACTGTCGTAGTTTTAAAATTTTTTAGAAATCGTGGAATAAAAGCGTGCAATAAAATTTTGTATTGCACAGTTTCTTATAGTCCAGGCGAAATCAGTCATCGACCGGGAAAATTTATTCGGATGGAATATTTTTATGCCATCTTGTTCAAAATGTGCTCCTTTATAAGAAAGTATAGTTTGCCAGACCGAAATGAGGTCAGGAATTATTTAAATAAAGTTTTTTAAAACAAATTAGAAAAACTGACTTTTTTGTTTTGGAAAAAATTTTTTTCGTATTTTTCACACCAAATCAAAAATGTTCTTAGACATTTTTCTCTAGAGTTGACAGATTTCGAGAAAAAAATCTTGAAATCTCAAAAACGCGAAATTTGCGATTTTCAAGGCTCAGGAACTATATGAAAATTAATGTTTTTTAATGTAGGAAAAATTTGTATTTTTTCGTCCAACAATTGTAAAGCAAATAAAAAATACAACAAACTCTATAGAGAATAAAGACTCAAGTGGTTATGCCAATATATTAGCTAATTTAATAAACAAATGAATCACTATTCTGGCTGATGAATTAGCAAAACTATTTAACGAATCTGTTATTCAAGATATTGTCCTGGACTGTCTGAAAAAATCGCGTATAATACCAATTTTTAAAAAGGGTAACAGAAAATTGGTGAATAATTACAGACCAGTGGCTCTTATTACAACCTTTTCAAAAGTACTTATTTATAGCAGACTTTGATTTTGCCAAAAAGTTACCAACAATACTGTGGAATATAGAATGAGTTCCACAAGGTTCAATATTTGGGCTTCTTCTATTTTTACTTTATGTTAATGAATTGCCCGCTGTCGTTGAGGAAACAGATTTATTGGTTTGTAGTTATAATATAACATACAGTGATAGTATAATATAATATAAAGTTAAATAATTAGAACACAATAAGACAGAGGGAGAATATATAATTAATTATATTTAAATTTATTATATTTTATTATCTTTATTTTCGACTTGGTTAGTTACAAGAGTCGGTAATTACGGGGGAAGGGCTTGTTTTATTGTTTGGCCAATAGTTGTAGGAGCGTGGTATAATTATCTGTTGTATACATTTTACGGGACCTTTTGAATTTATTTTTGTTATGGACTTTGGTATATTCAGGTAGGTAGTTGGTTGTATAATTTACTTCCATTGAAATTGATTTGTTTCTGACACATTGTTTTGTTGTATTTTGGAGTTTGATACGAGTTTTTATATCTATTTCTTGTTTCATATTGATGGTTTACCGGCGATCCAAATGTATGTTTCCTGTGTGAGTATAAACTATAGCCGCATGCACATATAAACCCTTCACCCTCAGTAATTCATTATCGATAACTATATTTCTACAGTTGTCTCTACTTTTTATGTTAAAAATTGTCCGTAGTATATAATTTTGTGTTATCTGGAGAGGCTGGGTGACGTTTAACACACATATAAATGAGACCGTACGGACGGTCTACTCCCTGTCCAGGAGTCTGTATCCACTCATGGTCAGGGGTAGCAGACTTAACAGACAAAACAAAAAATTGTTGTACACGATGGTGGTCAGGCCATCCATCACATTATCACATACGCGGCGCCGGTGTGGTGCAGCATACCGGTCACGACAATGAGAAAACTAAAAGTGTTAGAACACAAATTTATGCGCCTCATCTCTAATTCTGGAAGGTACACCTCCCTCAGAGACCTATACGCACTTTGCCACGACATAACCCCAATAGCGGACTACGTTCAGGATATCTCCCAGAAATTCTACTCTTTCAAACTAGTCCACTAACAAGAAACATAACACAAATTAGACAGCATAATGCCCCATTTCGGATTAAACACACCCTACCGTACCAGACGTTACCGATCTTCCGGCAACGTCTGTAGCCAAACTTCAACAACTATAACTTTCGCTTACCCTATCCACCTTACTGATATTTCATACCTTTACATCTTTAAATCTTTCCTGTCCCCCTCTTCCTTTCTGTTTGTTTCTTTTTGTCTCGTTTGTTTCTCGTTCTCTCTTTTTGCATTTTTGTCTCTAAATTCATTTTTCATCAAAATTTTATAACAAAATCAAAGTTTTCCGAAATCCAAAATTTTTTTAAAACCAAAGTTTAGGCCAGCCTATGCGTAGCCCGACATTTGCACGTCTCGCAGATGGTTCCTCGTCCAGATTGAGGTACCAGCGTCAACAGCCAAATTAAAAGCAATGAAGTGCGCGAGTTACTAATAAAAGTGTAATTTTAAGTTTTGTTGAATCTGTTTTTTTAGATGTTTGTAAATTTGATCACCTTTTTCAATCTGCATTCTGCAGGAGGAGCTTAGGTATAAGTTTTAATTGTTTTAATACCGAATTGAATTGGATAGGCTGGAGGGTTGCATTGTAGAGCCAGGCGCTAATACCCAATCAGGGATTCCGCTAGGCTGTTATATGCCACTAGGAGAGTCTTTCTATTTAGTATACTTTGCAGGTTATAGAATTTTTGTATTAGTTTTCTTAGCTTCCCGTTTAAATATTTAATATAGTGATCCCATTTTGGGCGATTGTCGAAAATAACGCCGAGGTATTTGATAGAAGTGGTGATTGAAATGTAACTATTCGTTTCTCTATCTATAAGAATTGGTTGCACCGTTTGGGGTAGTCCTGCCTTCGTTGGAGAAAAGGCCAAAACTGTTGTCTTTGCTATGTTTAGTTTTAACAAATTTGTGTACTAATTACCTCAGCTGCCTTTTGTCGGGCTAAGTTCCAGGTCCTTCCCAAACATATCAGTATAGTGTCATCTGCATATGATATGATGTTGCATCCAAAGTTTTTGTCCAGCAAATCGTTGATAACCAGCAGGAATAAGGAGGACCTGAGACTGTTCCCTGTGAAACTCCAGCTTTTATTATTTTTTAGTTCTAAGAGCATTGCCAATTTTTACTTGCTGGGGTGTATAATTCCCATCTTATTTAGTTTATCCAGTAACTGGATATGTGAGACCTTATCAAATCCTTTTTGTAGATCTAAAAAGATAGGTCTTTTTCGTTCTTTTCAAAATTTGTTGTAATTTTATCTGTTATTTATTAAATGACCAGTTGCGGCAAAGAATAACTCATTCGAAAAATTTAAGCAACCAAATAATTCTTCCTGAGTAAGGCATACTATTCAGTTGCACAGCTCTTAAATGAGGAAATTGCTCTATAGAAAATATTGCAAATATGGTAACTGAAAGTATATTTGCACGTGATGGACATTTTGTTTGTATATTGTATATGTATAAATAGCTACCGAGGTACACAGATTTCTACTTTTTGTTTAGATAAATGGGACAACTTATAACTTAATGTCCTAAATAGTACAGATAACGGGTAAAGTATCCGTTCACATTCTCTTCTACACATGTAAATGTTTAGAAAATAAACTGTTCTATTCTGATTCTTATATGTTGCTTTTCTTTCTGTTATCACGTATTTCAATTCTTGAGTAAGCCACACTGAAAATTTACGTCCTTTGCAAAGTGATTTAGGATCTATTAATAAAATTCCAATTTATTCCAATCCAACTTGGAGAGCCAAATAAAATTGCAGTAAAGTCAACAAATACAAATTGATTAAAAGAATTTATCAAAAATACTTTTCTTCCTCATGTTGTGTTTGGTTTGTATTTGTTTCACTTGAAAATCATACACCTCTTTAAATCGTTTTCTCGACATTGCCTATTTTCCGTCTTTGCATTATTCATGCTCGGAGCTCCAGCTTGAAATTCTACGATACTGTCAATATTGTTATATAATCGCGATTGAACAAATCACACGTGGATGTGACCGACCATTCAGATATCGGGTATCTTCACCACGAATGCATATAAAATGTGTACGTGGAGAAGAAGCTGGAAACTTAACGGTAGACCCTTGTGCTCGGTTGATCCCCTTTGCATTATCCTTTGGCGGTATCTACCCTGTAACATCGATAGTTTATTGCCTTTTAGTGCCAGTCAACTGGAAAACTGGTGGTGGCGATCTGGCTTCTATTTCCTGAATGCAAACCACAACGCCCATCAGGACAAGTCATGTATAAATAAAAGTTCAATGAAGTATCTAAAATGTTATAGTAAAGTGCATCACATCTCGCGAGGTTTATCTTTACTCGACCTTTGTATAACTGTGCCTAGGAAATTGATAACGTAAAACACTAAATTGACATTCATCACTTTAATTTATCTATCTGGAGAAGAACTCATTAAGCTCATATTAGCACCGAATACGGTCACTTTGTAATTGCGAGAGGTATAAGAATAATTTTGTTAGTAACTTGAGTTTATAACTTAGAAAAAATATGATAAATATTATGGATTAATTCAAAATGTTTGCAACTTTGTGGTAGGTGACGCGCAATATAACATTACCAACGTATATGGTAGAAGACTAGATATTGTTTTATCAAATAAACAATGTCTAGTAGAAATAGGTCGTTTTTTTACGAGGACTCCCAACCTGGGCTGGGTCAGTATCAGACTCTTACTGCCTAAAACCCCTCCTCACAGGATCATCTGTAAACACTGTGAGGACACTGAGCCTCTTGGGCTTAATTGTGCACTCCCTGTTTCGATTTACACTGCCCATTTTAATACTCCTGTGCCACTGATGAGCTTGATACAGGTTTGAGAATGGACGAGTTTTAATCCTTTGCGGGTCTGTTTGTGTTTGCCCGTAAATATTATATATTCTGCAGGCCAATGCCTCACATTCATCTACTGTCTCTGGTACATTGCCACATAATCTGCAGTCAAGATCGCCATCGAACTTACCAATTCTGTGCAGGTGCTTCTTAACAGGAAAATGTCCTGTCAATAGACCTGTTTCGATTCTCAACTGTAAGCTATTCTCCTGCAGTTTGTTTTGGGCATGATCCTCTAATAAGTGTTTCGCATGTCGATTACCTGGTGTGTTCCTCCAGTAATGATTGTGTTTATTTCTGACCCAATCTTTAATTACCCCTCTAGCTGAGCCTTTGGTAATGCCCAGCACGGGCTCTGGGCTGTAGTAGTGTATTAGCTGCTCCCTGTCTAGCAAGTTCATCAGCTTTTTCGTTGCCGTCTATTCTGGTGTGTCCCGGCACCCAGAGTAATTTAACTCTGTTTTGCTCACCCAGACCTTCGAGCTCTTTGTGGTAGTACCATACCAGTCTGGAAGACACTTTGTTAGAGGCTAATGCCTTTAGTGCCGCCTGACTGTTCGATGCGATGGAGATCTGCTGGTTCACATATCGTCATTTAACATTCTCACGTATACACTTAAGGCTAGCCAGAATTTCAGTTTGAAATATAGTGGCGTGGAGTCCAAGAGAAAGACTTATACTTGCCCTCGGTCTCAATCCATGTATTCCTACTCCAGCTCCTGATTCCATCCTAGACCCGTCCGTATACCAGGCCAGGTCTTTGCGTAATATCTCAGGAGCTCCTGTTGACCAATCCCCTCTCTCTCCAATAGAGACACTAAAGGGCTTATTAAATGTGATTTTTGGGACCATGTAGTCTGACCTCAAACTTAATAAAGAATCTACTACAATGATGATTATTCTCATACGTCCTGACTCCCCTGTGTGGAGAGCCAAGTCACGCGAGTTTTGTACCCTGTGTGTCCCCATTCTTGCCTCTGCACCACCCCTTTTGCGACTCACAATACACTAGGATGCGTTATGAAAAGTAAAAATGAAAATTGGCAAAGTAGGCAATTTTTAAAACGGACATTGAAATGTTTAGTTATCGAAATTATAAAGTAACTTACACAAATTTTTAACTCAAGTATTCGCGTGAAGTCCCATTGCAGCTTCTGACCGAGATACACTCGTAGGAATTTCATAACCGATGCAGTAAGCTCTTCCATGGCATTGTTCGATCATGGAGAACTCCAGAGCTCTGTGAAGTTAGCACTACCACTTTAAAATTTTGAAATCGTTTTGGCCTCATCAATTGTAGCTTTTTTGTTGCGAATTTGTTGCGGTGAGAAAAAATTTGTAGCTCTTTATTTTTTAAAAATAACCCATAGTAATGCTAACTTCACAGTGAAGATAGCATTACCACTCACAGTGCTTTAAAATTTTGAAATTTTTTTGGCCTCATCAATTGTAGCTTTTTTGTTGCGAATTTGTTGCGGTGAGAAAAAATTTGTAGCTCTTTATTTTTAAAAAATAACCCATGGTAATGCTAACTTCACAGTGAAGATAGCATTACTACTCACCAGTGCTTTAAAATTTTGAAATCATTTTGGCACCATTAATTGTAGCTTTTTTGTTGCGAATTTGTTGCGGTGAGAAAAAATTTGTAGCCCTTTATTTTTTAAATATAACCCATGGTAATGCTAACTTCACAGTGAAGATAGCATTACTACTCACCAGTGCTTTAAAATTTTGAAATCATTTTGGCACCATTAATTGTAGCTTTTTTGTTGCGAATTTGTTGCGGTGAGAAAAAATTTGTAGCCCTTTATTTTTTAAAAATAACCCATGGTAATGCTAACTTCACAGTGAAGATAGCATTACCACTCACAGAGATAACTTTAAAAAGTGCACAAACATTTTCTTATCACAAGAATAATTTGTTGCGTATTTGTTGCACACGATTAATAGCAAAAAATTAATGAAAAAATGTTTTTT
Organism: Leptura quadrifasciata; assembly: GCA_963675555.1. Taxonomy (NCBI): domain Eukaryota; kingdom Metazoa; phylum Arthropoda; class Insecta; order Coleoptera; family Cerambycidae; genus Leptura; species Leptura quadrifasciata. The sequence continues at coordinate 105,717,026 of OY776675.1, forward strand.
TCTGGTAATGCGAACTTGATAATCAAAATCGCTTTTAATAATTAGCCCAATAAAACGAGAGGTTTGTCGATTTGGATGAAATAATTCAGAGCGGGCTGAAATTTTGGGAACAGGCGTATTTTGTGATAATTTTTAATATATCAAAAGGCCCCACCCGTAGACACCGGCGGAGGCGAGGGGAGGGAGAAAATAGGTAAAAAAAATCGGTTTTTCGTAAAAAACTACAAACAAGCAATTTTCGTCACCTTTGAAGTACAAAAAGGTACATTTAATAATATTTTTTCACTTTTTGAAGTATCAGAAATTCTCACAGAATAACTTCAGCCCGCTCTGAATTATTTCATCCCATTTCATTGGGCTAAATAATTTATAAATAAGAACAATAAAAAAATTGTTTAAATATTTTTTTAAAAAGGTCCGGAACAAACAGATAGCTTTAAAAAAGTGAGCAATCGCGACTGAACGATTCCGGGTGCATCGTATAGAAAATAAAACACAAAATGCGCAAGGCAAGTAAGGAAGGAAATTTGCAGATAACAGGTTTCAAAAGATTTTGTGAACAAAACGTGGACTACTGTAATTTATATTGAAAAACAGTAGCAGTTTACTCATAGAAACAGGTATTACATTTTATTTCGTAAACATTTTACTCAAAAATGTTTTCTAAGGAACGAAAAAGCATAAATCGCTAGAATTCTAAGGTTGTCATAAAAAGAGAACATAGTTTATTATGTTGAAACTATATTAGAGAAAACTTTCGTACACGACACGTAACAAAGTCTCGAAATGAAAAATACATCAAAAAATGCATTTGCAACGGTTTTTGCAGGTGGTAGTCTTAGGCTGCGCTGGAAATTCAAAGTTTCATTAAATTTTGCTAAAACTTTTTTCGCAACAAATTAGGTCTCGGTGCAACAAATTCGTACACCACACGGTACAAATACTCGAAGTGAGAAACAGATGTAAAAATGCATTTACAACAATTTTTGGCGGTGGTAGTGTCAGGTTGCGCTGGAAATGCAGCGCATTATCAATTTTTGCGAAAACCTGTTTCGTAACAAATTATTACTCAGCACAGCAAATTCGTGCATCACACGCTACAACTCATAAAAGTGAAAAACACATGAAATAATGCATTTACAGCCATTTTTGTAGGTGGTAATGCCAAGTTATGCATAAAATTCAACGTTTTTTCAGTTTTTACTGAAAATTTGTTTCGCAACAAATTATGACTCGGCGCAACAAATTTGTACACCACACGCTACAAATCGTCGAAGTGAAAAACACATAAACAAATGCAGTTGCAACGGTTTTTGGCAGTGGTAATGCCAGGTCGTACTGAAAACTCAACGTTTTATCGGTTTTTGCTGAAAATTTGTTTCGCAACAAATTATTACTCGACACAACAAATTCGTACACCACACGCTACAAATCTTGAAAAATATACGAAATAATGCATTTGCAACGGTTTTTGGCAGTGGTAATTCCAGATCGTATTGAAAATTGAACGTTTTTTCGGTTTATACTGAAAAGTTGTTTCGCAACAAATTATTGCTCGTCACAACAAATTCGTACACCAACACGCTACAAATTGTCGAAGTGAAAAACACACGAAATAATACATTCGCAACGGTTTTGGGCAGTGGTAATGCCAGTTTGTACTGAAAATTCAACGTTTTATCGGTTTTTGCTGAAAAGTTATTTCGTAACAAATTATTACTCGTCACAACAAATTCGTACACCACACGCTACAAATTGTCGAAGTGAAAAACACACGAAATAATACATTCGCAATGATTTTGGGCAGTGGTAATGCCAGTTTGTACTGAAAATTCAACGTTTTATCGGTTTTTGCTGAAAATTTATTTCGCAACAAATTATTACTCGGCACAACAAATTCGTACACCACACGCTACAAATCGTCGAAGTGAAAAACGCACGAAAAATTGCATTTGCAACGGTTTTTGGCAGTGGTAATGCCAGTTTGTACTGAAAATTTAACGTTTTATCGGTTTTTGCTGAAAATTTATTTCGCAACAAATTATTACTCGGCACAACAAATTCGTACACCGCACGCTACAAATCGTCGAAGTGAAAAACACATGAAAAAATGTATTTACAACAATTTTTGTAGGTGGTAATGCCAAGTTGTGCAGAAAATTCAAGTTTATACTGAAAAGTTGTTTCGCAACAAATTATTGGTTTTTGTGATTTTTGAAAAATGTCTGTATGTGTGTGTGCGTATGTATGTATGTGTGTTACCACGATAGCGTCGAAAATACTGAACGGATTTGGATGAAACTTTGCATGATAGTTTCTTCGGTGCTCCAGAAGATTTGAAGATTTTGGTTGTGATCGGATTACGTTTAGTGCCGTTTTGGCACAACAAGTTGTTTACTTTATAATTACTTACAATGTGTAATCAAATCATTGAAAAGCAGTTAAAATTCCGATTTCACCGATATATCACACTTGGACCCTTTCGATTTCGTTTCCGTGGGAGAAAAAGGAAAAAGAAACAAATGTGAAGCATAAGATCGCTTTTTGCGTGGCTCGGTCGATGCGCGGAGCCGTTGCGCCGTGATGAAACTTATCACGTCACGTGCATTCCTCGGCTTCAAAGATCCACCGGGTGGGGAGGCTCTAGCCGCTTCCAGTAGCTGCCGATTTTTTTCATTTCAAATTTCTCGTCATAAAATTATCGTACATGATGTATTATCAACATTATAATCAATGAAAAACGTTTCTGTGGAAAGAAGGTAAAGAAAATAGAGTGATTCTGTATTGAGCAAAAAAAAGATGTTAAAAAAACAATTGGTTAAAGAAAAATTTACCCATGTTTTTTTCTGTGTAAGGGTTTCTTCAAGGCGGCCCTTGAGGAAGCCATGAAAGGTTCCGGGAATGTACCAAGTTAGTTTACTAAAGTACGGGTTTCCTTAGGATGGGAATGTTGCTATTGGCGTACTTTTTAAAAATATGCAAAGTAAACAAGAAATATAAATTCATTTGTAAAAATTCAGGTGATTTCTTTTCACGTTAAATGGCACCTTTAATTTCACAAGGATAATACGATTCGAATTTCATTACTTCGTGAACAAATTTAGTCTCAATTTACATATGCATATTTAGAACTAGAAATTTCAGGATAACGATTACGGGCCCAAAAGAGGTTACCATATCTCTCCCCTCCTTTACACTGAATGAGGGCTTTGTTTAATGGAACAATGAGGAGCCTTACCAGGATACCAAGCTACTTGCAGATAACCCGGAAAACACCCGAATTCAATCAAATCATGTTTCATTTAATAAAATATGGCTATTGTTTAATGCTGTTTTTCTCAGCAAATATTGATACCACTTATGCAACATTTAGTGAACAATTTTTTTTTCTACTAGATACCCTCAGAGAACCAGGAACCCGCCTTTCGGGGCAGGTCTTTAAAGATCTCCCACTAGAGGCCTTGAACTTACTATGGCTGCCGCGAAGACACTATTCATAGGGATCATAAGACTAGTGTCAGTAAAATGGAGAGATTAAATCGGCTACGCTGGCAAATAATGTATGGAGCAAGGATAACAAAGTGCACTTTACTGTACTAGTACAATAAAGTTGCAGACGATGTTACGATCATTTGATAATGATACAAATAATGGCTGACTTAGTCCCCACTCCATAGGCCTATAAAAGCTTGTTTATATACTTGCTTTGCATAAATGCATAAAACTAAGGAATTTTCAACGCAACCCGGCACTAGCTCTGCCAAAAACCGCTGTAAATACATTTTTTCGAGTGCATTTCACATGGAGAATTTGCTACGTGTCGTATACAAATTTGTTGCACCGAGTCATAACTTGTTGCGAAACAAATTTTCAGCAAAAACCAAATAAACGTTGAATATTCAGTACAACCTGGCATTGCCACTGCCAAAAACCGTCGCAAATGCATTATTTCGTGTGTTTTTCACTTCAAGGATTTGTAACGTGTGATGTAAGAATTTGTTGTGCAGAGTAATAATCTCTTACGAAACAAATATTCAACAAAACCGAAAAAACGTTAAATTTTCTGCACAACTTGGCATTACCACCTACAAAAATTGTTGTAAATACATTTTTTCGTGTGTTTCTCACTTCGACGATTTGTAGCGTGTGGTGCACGAATTTGTTGTGCTGAGTTAATAATTTGTTGCGAAACAAGTTTTCAGCAAAAACCGATAAAACGTTGAATTTTCAGTACGACCTGGCATTACCACTGCCAAAAACCATTGCAAATGCATTATTTTGTGTGTTTTTCACTTCGACGATTTGTAGCGCGTGGTCTACGAATTTGTTGTGCCGAGTAACAATTTGTTGCGAAACAAGTTTTCGCAAAAAACGATAAAACGTTGAATTTTCAGTACGACCTGGCATTAACACTGCCAAAAACCGTTGCAAATGCATTTGTTCATGTGTTTTTCACTTCGACGATTTGTAGCGTGTGGTGTTCAAATTTGTTGCGCCGAGTCATAATTTGTTGCGAAACAAATTTTCAGTAAAAACCGAAAAAACGTTTAATGTTCTGCACAACCTGGCATTACCACCTACAAAAATGGCTGTAAGTGCATTATTTCATGTGTTTTTCACTTCTATGAGTTGTAGCGTGTGATGCACGAATTTGTTGTGCCGAGTAATAATTTGTTACGAAACAGGTTTTCGCAAAAATTGATAATGCGCTGCATTTCCAGCGTAACCTGACACTACCACCGCCAAAAATTGTTGCAAATGCATTTTTCCATCTGTTTCTCATTTCGAGTATTTGTACTGTGTGGTGTAAGAATTTGTTGCACCGAGACCTAATTTGTTACGAAAAAAGTTTTGGCAAAATTTAATGAAATCTTGAATTTCCAGCGCAGCCTAAGACTACCACCTGCAAAAACCGTTGCAAATGCATTTTTTGATGTGTTTTTCATTTCGAGACTTTGTTACGTGTCGCGTACGAATTTGTTGCATCGAGAAACGATTCGTTGCAAATAAAGTTTTCTCTAATATAGTTTCAACATAATAAACTAAGTTCTCTTTTTATGACAACCTTAGAATTCTAGCGATTTATGCTTTTTCGTTCCTTAGAAAACATTTTTGAGTAAAATGTTTACGAAATAAAATTAAATACCTGTTTTTATGAGTAAACTGCTACTGTTTTTCAATATTTTGAGAACAAAACGTGGACTATTGTAGTCCGCGTTTTGTTCTCAAAATCTTTTGAAACCTGTTATCTGCAAATTTCCTTCCTTACTTGCCTTGCACATTTTGCGTTTTATTTTCTATCGATGCACCCGGTATCGTTCAGTCGCGATTGCTCACTTTTTTAAAGCTATCTGTTTGTTCCGGCCCTTTTTAAAAAAATATTTAAACAATTTTTTTTATCGTTCTTATTTATAAATTATTTAGCCCAATGAAATGGGAAAATTTGGATGAAATAATTCAGAGCGGGCTGAAGTTATTCTGTGAGAATTCTGATACTTCAAAAAGTGAAAAAATATTATTAAATGTACCTTTTTGTACTTCAAAGGTGACGAAAATTGCTTGTTTGTAGTTTTTTACGAAAAACCGATTTTTTTTTACCTATTTTCTCCCTCCCCTCGCCTCCGCCGGCGTGTACGGGTGGGGCCTTTTGATATATTAAAAATTATCACAAAATACGCCTGTTCCCAAAATTTCAGCCCGCTCTGAATTATTTCATCCAAATCGACAAACCTCCCGTTTTATTGGGCTAATTATTAAAAGCGATTTTGATTATCAAGTTCGCATTACCAGAAAAAAACATTTTTTCATTAATTTTTTGCTATTAATCGTGTGCAACAAATTCGCAACAAATTATTCTTGTGATAAGAAAGTGTTTGTGCACTTTTTAAAGTTATTTCTGTGAGTGGTAATGCTATCTTCACTGTGAAGTTAGCATTACCATGGGTTATTTTTAAAAAAATAAAGGGCTACAAATTTTTTCTCACCGCAACAAATTCGCAACAAAAAAGCTACAATTAATGGTGCCAAAATGATTTCCAAAATTTTAAAGCACTGGTGAGTAGTAATGCTATCTTCACTGTGAAGTTAGCATTACCATGGGTTATTTTTTAAAAATAAAGAGCTACAAATTTTTTCTCATTGCAACAAATTCGCAACAAAAAAACTACAATTGATGAGGCCAAAACAATTTCAAAATTTTAAAGCACTGTGAGTGGTAATGCTATCTTCACTGTGAAGTTAGCATTACTATGGCTTATTTTTAAAAAATAAAGAGCTACAAATTTTTTCTCACCGCAACAAATTCGCAACAAAAAAGCTACAATTGATGAGGCCAAAACGATTTCAAAATTTTAAAGTGGTAGTGCTAACTTCACAGAGGTGAACTCCAGAGACTTTCCATGTGTATCCGCACTAAAAGAAAACGAAGTGTTGTCAGTAAAGAACATACTGTGATATATGATTTCACTCACCGATTACCCCAGGGAGGCAGTTGGGCAAAGAGGGAGCACTGGCGACATTTTTATATAAGAAATAAGCACTAGATATTATACCAGCGGCGGCTGGTGCTTCGGTAAGCAGTGTCTCAATTAAAATGTAAGAGAATTTCTTTTAAAGTGTGTGCACTGAAGGTTTTTTAAAGGTGCGTAAGATACTGCGGAATATATTCTTTTCAAAAGAAGGAGTGTTATTTTTTAAGAGATTCCAAATTTCATTAAGATGTGTTGATTATGTATATGTACATGACTATTCACTATATATTGACCCCCTTTATTTCTGTTATTATTTATTGAAAATAGAAAAAAAAGTTTCGTATAAAAGTTGTAGGATCTTGCCTATATTTTATTGAAACGTAATAAAAAAACAATATCGTGTAGGTCACGTAGTATGAAATAAACACATGGTTTTTTTTACGGAACACCCTACATATTATTGCATTTCTGAGAAGCCCCTTTTACGAATACGAAAATAATTATTTTATTGTTTATTCAATTTCAAACCGTCATTATTAAAATTTATTTAATCAAAATGGGTTATAGTGAGGCTGGAAAGGTCGAAATATTTTCCCTTTATATGAAAATAGAAATAAGTGTTCCGCAAGAAGAGAATACATGACGTCGTATAGTTTTTCAAGAAAACGACGTAACGTTACAGCAAACGAGAAAGAAGATATAGATATATTGTTATATTTTGATGGTAAAAAAATAATTTGTTATAAAAATAGATCGATACCTTATTTTAATGTTTGTTTTAGAAAATGCTGTTAATAGTTTATTAAATGCTTGTCGTGAAATGGAAAAAAGCTACTCCGAAGAACTTTGAAAAAGTATCAATAAATGCCTTACAAAATATCACCCGTCCAGGAACTGAATGAAGACCGAAAACGTAGAAGATTAGAGTTTTGTCAGAACATGCTCCATGAATTTAATGAAAGTCCTGATTTTGTACAGATAAATGAAGTTTTTCCACGGCGGGAGCTTTTAATAAAAAAAATAGGCAGCTACTGGAAGCCGCTGGAACCTCTCCACCCGGTGGATCTTTGAAGCCGAAAAGAGCATTAAATTGTGCCAAAACGGCACTAAACGTTATTACCATCCTATGGAGCACCCTCCAAAACGGGAATAAACAAATTTTCATGCATTTTGATGCCTACGATGGTAAAAAAACTAGGAATATCAGTGGTTTTTCGAGTTTAGGTGTAGTTTCTGAAGAATGGGAACCTTAAAAATATCACCATCGTGTTCAACGCCTTCAAAAATGGGGGGGGGAGGGGTGTAATATGTTTCATCCCTCTCGCAGAACTTTTGCGTTTTAACGTTGGTTTTAACCCTTTTTGCAACTTTTTCATGGAATATCTAAACGTATTATAACTGTAAAGAAATTGATGGAACTACTTGAACAAGTTGGCTGTGCTTTAACTTTTACACATATCCAGAAGTTAATACCTGATTTAGTTTCTGATATGGTTATAATCTATTTGAAACTATCATATCTCTTTATCTATTTGATTATAATATATTCACTAATCAACTGCTTTTGAACAAGTAATAGTATCCATAAACAAATAGCGTAGATTATAAGCGGAAGTTGCATAATTCACTAGATACAGCCAATCAACTTTCCGATACGGTGAAATGGAATGGTCCATTATTATTATTATTGAGGAAAGGAAGGCGATTTGACATGATTGATTAGTTTGACGTTTAACTGTTGACATTATTTTTTAAATAATATTTCTGTATACTTGCAATTTATTATTAATTCTTATAATCGTGGATAACGTATAGTATTCAGTTTGCTACTTTATCGCTCGTTGAATAATATACTATTATCGTATTAATAAGTTTAACATCACTTGAACAACTAAGAAAGTCTAGTTAGGTACCATAAACATTACAGGTTCGTAAAGTAACAAACTGAAAATTGGCAGTGATAATCTATAATAAAAGCATATGATATTGCTATTGTTACACCTACATTTAAAGTTTGTGACAATCCACTTCACTAAAAGTTGCAAATATGCCGAAATCTGTGACATGACACCAACGTATCGGATGACAAACTACTAAAACATAGCGCGGGGAACAAACGACAATCGACAAAATTTGTTCATTGCAAACCGTTCACTCATGACTCTTTGTTAAATAAACATTAGTTAGCTTGTATGTCAGTATTTTTACTAAATTTTAGAGGAATATTTGTAGTGTAATTCTTCGATTTGTCTCTGTATATATTTAACAAAACGGCACTAAACCTAATCCGATCTCAACCAAAACCTTTTCAGATATTCTAGAACATTGATGAAACCCTCATGCAAACTTTTATCCAAATCCGTTCTCCAATTCAAAATATTTGAAATTAAATGCGACAGTAAAGTTGTATAGTTGTTGTTGAATAGGAATACACGTGACGTGACCAGTTTCACGACGTAACGGCTACGCGCATCGATCATGTCACGCGAAATGCGATCTATGCTTCACATTTGCTTTGTTTTCAATTTTTTTCACGGAAATCCAATCGAAAGGATGGAAGTGTTATATATCGTTGAAATCAGAATTTTAATTGCTTTTCAATGATTCGATTGAACATTGTAAGTAATTACAAAATAAACAACTTGTTGCGCCAAAACGGCACTAAACGTAATCCGATCTCAACCAAAACCTTTTCAGATCTTCTGGAGTACTAAAGAAATGCACATGCAAAGTTTCATTCAAATCCGTTCAGTAGTTTCGGCGCTATCGTGCTAATACACATACACACACACACACACAGACATTTTTCAAAAACCACTTTTTTGGGTTCCTAGGACCTCAAAACGTAAAGATTTGATTTTATCTCAATTTTCGTTTTTGAACCAATTTTAGTAACCTCTCACAATTTTATTGTGGTGAGGTTAAAACAGACTTTCCTGGGAGAATAAAAACCAAAGATAGAGGGAGGACAAGCAAATAAAAAAATCGGGTAGATAATCAGTTCACGTTTGGTGCGGGATTTTTCAAAGCAAGGTAATTGCGCCTATATTTTATGATTTTACTTTGACACAACATATATCGAAATAATTTTACCAGAGGTAGATCGTTTAATTCAAGAATTCTCTATGGACGTATTGTCTAGAATGATTTGGCATCAGGAGGGAACGGCTCCACATACCGTTGTAGAAGTTCGGGAACATTTAAATAATAAATTTCCCATTTGGATAGGCAATGCTGGGACCATTCGATGGCCACCAAATAGCTCTGATTTGACACCATTAGATGGCTTTTTATGGGGGTTTTTAAAAGACAAAGTCAATTGTAATCATAATAATCTTCAGGCCATTAAAGCAAAAATTCAAGAAGAAATTAACAACTTAAACAAAAACCATAATAACGCTGTTGCCACATTTTCCTAAACTTAAAGCGCTATGAGCTTTGCATTGAAAATGAAGGTGGCCACTTTGTACAATATATTTAATTGATTACTTATGTAGTATTATTTTATTACAGAGTTTCCCCTTTTTTTGTTAAATCTGTTTTTTTAATAAATTAAATATGAAGTTAATTCTAATATCATATTAATTATTTATACGTGACTGTCGTGACTATAGTTAGGTTATATATAATTTACATGTTGAAAATAGCACTTAAAAGTACGTGTAAGAATACACGCTATGCGAAATCAATAATTTTCAAGTGTAATTAGTAGTGCGTAGTTAGTAGTACTTTTCAAAGCAGTCGTAGAAAAACTTTTTATTTTACTAGTGAATAAACAACTATTTACGGTTGTTGTTAGGAGTTAATAATGACGGTTTGAAATGTCAAAATTGAATAAACAATAAAATAATTATTTTCGTGGCCTACCTTGTTATTTCTGTTTCACTTGTGCTTTGACACGTATGGCTTACTCTTCTTGTAATAAAGCAGCTCATTTGCATTTTGGATGTCAAATATGTTAAGAAGTGTTTAAGATAGACCTATACAATATTATATATTTAAAATCAGGGGAAATAGGGTTTCTCGAAAATACAATAATATATAGGGTGTTCCATTAAAAAGACATATTTATTTCGTATCACGCGACCTATACATGATATTGTTTTTTAAATCACGTTTCAATTAAATATAGATGAAATCCTACAACTTTTATTTGAAACTTTTTTCTATTTTCAATAACAGAAATAAAGGGGGGGGTCAATATATAGTGAATAACTCTGTACATTACTTCGACTTACTCGTCTATTTACTTGTTTATTATTCAATTCAATCGCAGCATCTATTGTCGTATGCAAATTATCTTCTACAAGATGTACAATTTCTATTTTCTCTTTTACAGTCAGGCTTTCCAGGACTATTGACGCTAGACACTGTAATAACTTTCCTACATCTTAACATGTCAGTTTTGACGATTAACTTTTCAATTTCTTCTCATGGATAATTTAAATTTTGGAATAAATAGAATACAAGAAAAAAATACAAATATTTTATTATTTCTTTTAATTTTAAAGTTAAATTTGGCACATATGTATGTAGTGCTGTAAAAATAAAAAGAATATTACAAAAGTCTGTAAAATTATGACAAGAGGGTGAGATGTAGGGGTTGAAAACATTTTCTTCACTGGCAACGTCGAGTTATTCAGCTAGTTTTATATAAATTGATAGTAATTTAGCTTCTTACATTTAGCAAATAATATAAGTATACGAATGTAAACGCAAATTTATAGATAACGATATTTAAGTGATATTATTTATGATTAATTGGATTGAATCTGCGGTAGGTTCTTGATGAAACATATTCAATAGAATAATTATAAATATTCAAAAGAATAATTACTATACGCACTTGGTTTATTGTTTCATAAGTTTTGTTCAGTTTTGTCTCTGACATGTTTCGGCCTTGCGACCATTATCAAAGAGTCTTAGAAACTAACCTAAAAGTGACGGTTTACAATATATATTCTTGAAATATTCTACTTACTTAGAGCGGGATAATAACTTGATTTGCTATTTCTTTAAATTTAACAATACAGTCTGGGACTACGAACTATTTAATTTTATTGGGGTGTAGTACAGGATTGTTCAGAAATTCTGTTTGTGTATTTGTAACGTTTGTATGGTTTCTTGCGGCCTTCTTAATTTCAAAAATTTCAAGCATGTCTAGAATTTTTCTTTTGTTTGCATTATGCAAGTTTAACACTACTACCACTAAAAAAGTGATTTTACTCAATGCAATGTTCAGCGAAACCAGTTGATTTTTTATTGTATAAAATAGAATTTTGTGTTCTCTTAACGTTACGAGAAAATTATTCTATTGGATATGTTTCATCAAGAAGACCGCGGATTCAATCCAATTAGTTTTAAGTGCCAGTGAAGCAAAACTTGCGGTGGTGTATGAAAAAACTCTGCTAAATGTGAAAAAGTGCAACAATCATTTGTGGTTCAATAAGCAGTATATCAGAGAAAAAATGATCCCTAAATTTATGAAAATCGTGTGTCGGCATAACTCACGAGAAGCAAAGAAAGCAGTAGATAGTGCTTATATAACTTGATTGAAAGAAGAAATGAAAAAATGATACAAAAGACGCGGCAACTTATGCTTGCATTTGAAACTCATCCATTCCGAACTCTCTCACGTTTTACATCCTATTGTTTTTGACATCGTTGATGCAGAAATTCGACAAGATGTACATGAAAATTCACACAGTCAATACCTTAGACAGCTGAAAAAACTTGATAATTCCGTAGAAATTCACCACCCAAAAACTGCTCGAATACGAACCTGCCAGCTGGAGATTCAGATAAGTTTTATCCTAGATTAATTAATTTAACCGATATACAATTTAACGTTAACGAAACCAAGTTGTTCGAAAAGATCTAAAATATTGCCCTAAAATAACCAACAAGAAAGATTTAGACTATTAGCTGTAAACATTGAATTGGCGCTTAACTCGTTAGATAACAATGGCGAAAAATACCTTGTGTCAAACGTTTTAAAAAATTCACAAAAGAATATAACCTCTAATAAATTAGAACAGAAAACAGTAAACGGTATCCGTAGTAAATTGTCTTCTAACGGGTTAATTTTATGTAAAGCAGATAAAGGTAATACTGTGACAGTTTTATCTAAATCTGATTATAATAATAAGATGAATGTATTATTAAATACTGATGATTTTAAAGAACTAAAACATGACCCTACAAAAAAATTTCAGTCAGAAATCCAGGTACTACTAAAGAAGAATACACCTAATATAACAAATTTTCAAAGAAACAACCTTCTATTAATTTATGCTACAGCCCCCATACTTTATAGTTTACCAAAAATTCATAAGCAGGGTTTTCCTATGAGACCGGTAGTGTCTTATATTAATGAACCGGTTTATAGACTATGTAATAAACTCAATTCGACTTTACCACAGTTGATCAAGTTTCAATCCTCTTATAGTATAAAAAATTCTTTAGAACTTCTGAACAAATTGGAAAACATAACCTTACCCGAAAGTGCCAAATTAGTTTCCTTTGACGTTAAAAGTTTATTTACCTCTATCCATATTCATGAGCTTAAGGATATATACAACGTCTTATCTCGAACAGTGAATTGAATCAAAATGAACAAAAAGATTTACAAACATTAATTAATATGTGTATTAAACAAAATTATTTTAAATTCAATAATACAATGTATACACAAGTAAACGGCTTACCTATGGGTAGTCCGTTAAGCCCAGTATTAGCTGAAATATTCATGGCAAATTTTGAAAACAATCTTTTTACCGCAAACAATAATCTCCTTAAATACATACATTTTTGGGTAAGATATGTTGACGATGTGTTTTGTATATGAATCGGTACTGAGAGACAATTGTCACATTTCATTCATTTTATTAACTCTCAATTTACAGTTGAAATGAAAAAGAACGGTCAATAAACTTTTTAGATATTACGCTGACACGTAAAGAACATGGGTTAGAACTTGATATCTATAGAAAGCCAACTTTTACTGACACTCTTACACATGCAAATTGTAATCAATCTTGGAATATAAAAATGTCACCGTTTCATAGCTATGTACACAGACTATTGTCTCTAAATTTAAATAGGGTTAACTTTGAAAAAGAAGTTAGAATTCTTAAAACACTAGCAAAGAACCATGTCTATGATGAGTCACTTATTGACAAATTAGTAAAAAATAAACAGAAAATTATTACAAAAACATTTTTATAACGTACCAAATATAGAAAACAAAAAGTGGCGTAGTATAAATTATGTAAATAAGGTTAGCAACTCAGTATGTAATAAATTAAATAAATTAGGCATTAATACAATATCAACGAATAGAAATAATTTAAGTCGCTTGTTGGTTAATACTAAAGAAAAGACAGGAGATATTAAAAAATCGGGGCTATATGAAATAAAGTGTGACGACTGTGATGCCGTATATATAGGTCAGCGTGGCCGTAGCAGAGATGTGAGGTTAAGAAAACACAAAAAGTCTATTTTATACAATGAAAAATCAACTGGTTTCGCCGAATATTGCATTGAGCAAAATCACTTTTTTAACGGTAGTAGTATTAAACTTTTGCATAATGCAGACAAAAGAATAATCCTAGATATGCCTGAAATTTTAGGAATTAATAAAAAGTTCGGAGCCCTGGGCTGTATTGTTAAATTTAAAGAAATGGCAAATCAAGTTATTATCCCCCTCTAAGTAGGTGGAATATTTCAAGGATACATATTGTAAACCATCACTTTTAGGTTAGTTTCTAAGACTCTTTGATAATGGTCGCAAGGTCGAAACATGTCAGAGACAAAACTGAACAAAACTTATGGACCTCGGTCTGTTGGATATTGTAACTCAATAGATAAAATAAAAATAAATAAATAAATAAAAACTTATCAAACAATAAACCAAGTGCGTATTGTAACTATTCTTTTGAATATTTATAATTATTATTCTATTATTTATGATATCTTAGTTTAATTTATTTATTTAATTTTATTATTAGAAGTCACGGCATTATCGCTGACAGAAATATAAACGTTGCGATCGATATCTTTATTTCACCGTTTCCCAGGTCTGAGTTGAATGCACCTTTGTATTTATTTTTCTGTTTGTTTCAGGTATGGAAATATCCCAGAGTTTTGTTAGAGTTACAGCCCAATATAAATTTAACCTTTCCGTAAGTACTAGTTTATTTTTATGTTTCCCATATCTTTTCAGGGAAACGGAGTAGTTAAGTGGTAGAGTAACGATTACTTACGGTTACATAAAAAAAGTTCATAAATAAATCAACGATAAAATTAACTACTAGTTCTTTAGTAAGTCATGAAAATAATTACTGAAAAGAGACCGCCGCACCATAGTCATGTCATGGTTTATTTTGTATCGCGTTTTTAGAGGTATATTACCACAATTGTTGGCCAGAACGATTACGTTATTTATGATCTCTTCCTCAAGAATGACAACCAAAGTAATAAATCAATAAAGAATATGTAGACTACAATACATGAAATGCATCGCATGCAATTAAACAACCAACGAATACAAGAACTTAGCCGGTGCGGGGTTACACTTGAATGGATATAAGTACACTACACTATCTTTCTCACTACTGGTTCAATCAAGACGAGTATATTAGATACTGCGTGTCCCACTTAAGTCCTTTTTGAGTTTCTGTCCGATTTGAACCAAATTTTTCTCAATGATAGAACACATTATAACCTACTTACGGCCAAAGTAACATTCGCCTCCTTCTAAATAATATACTGCAATACCAAAATAAATGGAAAAATTATCGAAAAATAACTTTTCATTAGGAAATGTTACTGATAGAAAGTTTTTTAGGATACCCGAACAGCTAAATCCAACGTTTGATCAAAGAAGTGATTGCGATTTATTAACAAAAACGAACCCTTTTTTTAGCTCCTCAATTTTATGTGACATTCTTTAGGCCATGAATATCTTTATATAAAATGAAACTACTACAGCAATGTGCTGTTATATGTCCTGAAAATACGTTTGGAGGCTATTTTGTTGTATTTTTACAAGTAATGGAACAGTTTAGTGTGACGTATAAAGTCTTGTAGTATATAGAGTCATAGCGCGTTCAATGAAAATTTTTCATGCGTTATTGTGAACTTTCTGTGCATTACACATAAGGACCAAAATTAAATCGCATAAACAGTCGTCCCATATTTCATAAATTCATATTTGTATGGAATATTTAAAGATTTTTTACTCACATATCGTGAATTCTACATCTTTTTTACAACATTATACGTAGAAATAGTTAAATATTTTATGTAAGTTCGCATTTCAATAAATTGTACAGTTATAATTATAGTCCTAAAGTCGACCTAAACTGCATGTGAGTCGTAGGGTTCAATTTGTTTATAAGTTCCACCGTAGTATAAATTTTTTTCCTCACTCCCTGTAATGTGTTATTGCTTGCAATCGGGCGCTTTTAACTAATCTTAACGTCACCAATAAACTGATCCATTGTTATCGCTTTAAGTCGATATATCGGTCGGTGTTTATATTTCTTATACGAGGGGATTATGTGATTCTTAAAAATAATTAAAAATAGGAAAAATAGTAGAGGAAGCGGTTGCGATTGCTTAAATAAATCAAACATCACGTAATTCTGACATTATTTTTCATATTTTCAATCCTGTTTTAGAAGAATGAATATGTAATAATAATAATTGACATTATTTAGGCGGGGCTCAGCCAGATAGATACTGCTTAGGCCCAACTGTAAAGATTTTGCTTAAATAAACTCAAATCCAATGATTCAGCACTTTCCTCTCTTACCTCTTTAATCCCATAAATTCCCAACTTATTCAATCTTCTATATTGTCAATTATCAATGATCAACTTTTCTTGAATTATATTTATTTAATAATAATTTTTATTTTACCTTCTAGTTTATTTAAAGTTTCATATATGATATTAATTAAACTTTTTATTTATCTTCGTATCAATTTTTTCACAACTTTTGCTAATAAGTTCTTCAGTGAGAGTTTCCGGTAGACCACTGGGTGGTGAGTAACCAGCAGCTGTTTTCTTTTCATCTCTTGCCATTTTATCGATTTGGTAGAAATATAAGTAATGTATATGCTGATGAGTTCCTTCTCAGTTTTGTACAATATATTGCTTATTATTAACTTTAAGATATTAAAACTCTCAGATTGTAGTTTACAACTTTATATAACTGTTTGATTTATTTAAATACTCATTTTCTATGTTTTGCCATTAAATATTTAATACAGCAGAGACACAAAATAAGTGTTATCACCCACACACACTACGAGCTATCTATCTGAAGTTTCATTGATCCCTACATTTTTTCCTTTAAGTTAAAGACCACTGGCATGATATCCCAATAAAATGGGACGAAATTTGTCGATTTGGATGAAATAATTCAAAACGCGCTGATATTTTGGGAACAGACTTATTTTGTGGTTCTTTTTGGCATATCAAAAGTCCCCCACCCGTAGGCGGGGGGAAGGGGAGGTGGTTGAGAAAATAGGTTTAAATCGGTTTTTCGCAAAAAACTCGAAAAAAATCCATTTTACTGTAAAATATGTACACATGAATATTATAGGTAATAAAAATCCGCACAATTTAGGTTTTTTTTAACTTCGTACGACCCATTGGAGCCGAGATAGATTTTTGAAATTTTGACAGTTTTGCGACACAACGGAAATGCGCGAGTTCTTCGCTAAAATCTCAAAAATGGTCGGTCGGATCAGAAAATGTTTCAAATGAAATTTGTAGAGAATTCGATGACGAACAATTTCCTTTTATTTTTCATTTCCATTCGATCAATATTGGCAGAGATATGCATTTTTAAACATCTTTATAGCGCGCTGTCAGAACACTTGTTTCATGATAAAATGGATAAAAACTCCAAAACGATAAATTGTACGCATATAGTGTATGTATAGTGAAATTTAAAGAGAATCAAATTTTGAATATGTTGGTGTATGTACAAAATCGTTTTGATAACGAGTGAATGGGGATGAAAGGGAAAAACATGAAAAATTTTCTTTTTCAAGTGCATTTAGACAAATAGCTATTTTTTTTATTGGTTTTAGGCAATAATGACACTAAAGGTTTTTTGAAGAGAATTAAATTGTTTGTAAAATGAGCTCCAAGTGACTTTCACACGATGGATGGTTCATGAGTTACAGCTGTTTAAAGCTATGAGCAAAAATTTCTTTTTTATTATAAATTAAAATTTTTCTGCAAGAACTGTGCATAACAATTTTTTTTTAAATATGGGCCCAGTATGAATCGACTCAGAAATGCTCACAGAATAACTTGTATTACTTCAAAAAGTGAAAAAATATTATTAAATATATTTTTTTGTACTTCAAACGTGACGAAAATTGCCTGTTTGCTAATAATTAAAAATCAATCGCATTTTCAATCGTCAGTTCCTTGTCGCTACTTATTGAAAATCATACACAAAGAAGTGGTTTTTGTAGGAAATTTTTTAAGCTTTCATTTATGTCCTATGAAGTTTTGTCGTAAAGTCAAGAGAAACGATGATATATACAAAAAAAGGAATTAAAAAATTATATTGGTTCAATTTTTCTGAACAAAAACAGTTTTCAGGAACCTTTTTTTTAAGAAAATATACCTTGCGGACGACTTATGCTATTGCATTACTTTCATAAGTATATAAACTAATGAAAATAGGTCAGAACCAATTTTTAAAAAAAGTTAAAAAAAAAACCGAAATTGTGCGGATATGTATTACCTATAATTTTCATGTGTACATATTTTACAGTAAAAGTGATACCGATTTCTTTTACCTATTTTCTCCCCCCGCCCCCCTGCGCCGGCGTCTACGGGTGGGGATTTTTAATATGTTATAAAGTACCACAAAATGATCCCGTGCCCAAAATTTCAGCCCGCTCTGAATTATTTCATCCAAATTTTCCCATTTTATTAGGCTATGAGTGAATATTAATTAACAATTCAAGTAACACAGATCAGACTTACCTGCATTGTGAATTGCATAACTTTGAAACTTACTGATTTACCTCCTCTTTGTAAATTTGTTTCTATATCTTGAACACCTCCACGCCTCTTTTGGCGGGAAAAATAATATATTTTTTCGTGGAACATTAAAGCTGAGACCCCTGAGGCCGTAGATGCACTTTATTTGTATCGGGGGGTTGCCTTAAGAATGTTGGACAGGGTTGGACCCTTTATATAACCAGAACAGTTGGATCACTTTTTGTTTAATAGAAATCGCCATTGAAAAGGAGAATTTTTTGATATAAAAATGAAATTTGGATCTATTCGGGTTTAGGAGTTATTGAAGTTTTATTGTCTGAAAATTAAATGATTTCGGAATGACTCTGTAAAGTCGAAGCGAAGGTCCGACGTTTCACGGTTGCAAGATATGAATAAGATATGAGAATGTTCCCGATAGACGTGGAACGAAAATAAGATAAGATATTGGTTGCAAAGAGAATGCCGATATGGAATGCGGTATACGAGAGGCGATCGAAAAGTGGTAAAAATTGAATTGAGAAATGGGTGGTATAATTTGGTGAATCGAGTTGGAATGTGGTTGTCAGACGTACGGAGAGTAGTTTGATGTATACGAGGGGTGGTTGAAAAGTAGCGAAATTTTAAATGCAAAATCTGTTTATGGAAAATTAATGAATCGAGTTAGAATGTCGTGACTATAGGTATGAATAGTGTTTTTTATGAATTTTAAGATTATTTTGGTCTGATATTTTTAAGATAGATTTTTGAATGGGTTCGAGTCCTGAAATGGTGAATTTGAGTGTTTGGTGGTTACTTGACGATGAATGCATGTTATTTGAGAATTATCGGTTGTACGTGAATGTTTCCAGAATTATTTTTGAAAAACTGCATGTTTTGGTTAATTTCAGTAATATAATGACTTTTTTTTATTACTTTCGACATGGTGCATGTTAAATTTGATTTATTTTCGAAATTTTAAAATATTGAATATTTTTTATAGTGCTGATCGAAGAGAAGTACTATAACAATCTCTGTTCCTATTCATCATAGCGCAATGTATGAACGGATATTCCATCGAACATTGTAAGTTTTATCGAAATCGGTTCAGAGATTCTCAAGTTTTGCGCGAACACACGCGCCAGCGCACGGATATTCCAGTAGATCCTTGAAAAATTGCTTGTTCAAAATTTGATTTTAGAATTTTAGTAGCGATAGCCATTGTGATGATTAATTTTTCTGTTTAAACCGATTTTACTGACGATTGCTTCAACAAAAAGTTGACTTTTTCTCAGCTATAACGATGTATTATTTTGACATTTACTCTTGTCATAACATGTAGGAAATAATATCACCAGGTGGAGTATTTCCCGGATGTAATAAACCCTCGAATAGACCCATAATAATAAAAATTTGATTGCGTATCAAACATAAAAATGTCGAGGGATAGATACTTCTACGTAAGTAATTTTATAATCAAACATTCCTGAATGTCAATCAATAGTATATTTGTTATTACGTGACTGATGCCTTATTTCCGTGTCAGTTAAGGTTTTTCATTCAACGTGTGAATATATGTAGCTTTCATATATCTAGTTCGTGTATGCTGTGCTTACAGGAACTCTTGTAAATAAGTTGTGCGTGATACTTAAGCGATGATTATTAGAAATTAAGAAATGTTTGTTGATTTTAAAGGCGATAATTTGTAGACGTGTTTAGTAATACATTAAACCTGTTCATAGTTTTTATGTCAACGTAAATCAACTTTCCAGCCTGTTTAAAAAACAAAAGTAGTAGAGCCAGGTTGACACTTCTTTTTTTATTCGTTGACATATCAAGTTGAAAGCAACATTGCTGGTAACTGCCAAAGAAAGTGTAGTTTTTTATTTTTCTACTACTTTCTTACACATATATGAGGGAAGGTAGATGACATTTATGCGTATTGCGTATGTGCTAACTTTCTAATCTATCTCCATAATCGGATATTACTCAAACTGTAATTAGATAAGTCTTTCACAAACCCTTCCAGGTATTAATAGTATATTAAGAACAATGGAAGAAAAGCGCATTAGAACTTCTGCACAATGGATTTACTTGATACACAGATGGATGCTCCTAAGGAAGTTACACGAAATGGCCATCAAATTGCTCCCTTGGATGTGAATATCACCATTATTTCAGGAATCCAAAGGGAAATAAAATTTTGCAGAAAAGTTAATTATTTGCTAAAAAAATTTATTAGAATTTATGCAGTGGACAAAGAATTGTGAAGAAATTCTCGAACATAGGAGCCTTCCAAAAGAATTTCAGATTATTTGACATGATGGCCATGCTGAAAAAATAGCTTCGGTTTTATCAGAAAATCTGCCTTTTACTCTAACAAAAACACCCTGAAAATTTGGTGCAAAAATATTAAACCCAGTGTGCGCAATTGAATTTGTTATTTAAAATTTGAATTGGCCGCCATTTTATTCCAAAACGGATCTTTTTTTCAAAGTTAGGCCTTAACGCCAACTTTTTGATACAATAAAAAAAATTTAAACCTATTTTGGCCATAATTTGCATTTATTTGAAACCCAATGAACAAAAAATTATTTTTTTTTTATTAGATCATAAAAAGAAAATTTTAATACCTTTATTTATTATATATTTAAAAAAAGAGTTTATTTTGGTCAATTTTTTTTTCAAAATTGCATATAAGAATCTTTTTTTGTTGATTGGGATTTAACCAAATGCAAATAAATGACCAAAATAAGTTTTAAAAAAAAATTTTACGGCATCAAAAAGCTGACGTCGAAATCTAACTAAACCTAAACATGATCCGTTTTGAACTTAATGGGATAAAATGGCGGCCAATTCAAATTTTAAATAACAAATTCAATTGCGCAGACTGGGTTTAATATTTTTCCATCAAATTTTCAGAGCATTTTTGTTAGAGCAAAAGGCAGATTTTCTGAAAGTTTGAAGCTGATCGGTTCACCTCTGGGCAGCAAAATGAAAGAAGAAAAAACTATTTTTGGCCAGTTTTTTCACTTTTGTAGGTTATGGTTGCGCTCTTAAGACCTACACTAAACGTAGATTTGTAGAAAATTTAAATTACAAAATTTTTTTTATCCCGATCGGACGTATCTCGAGTTATTCTTAGGTTGAAAAACGCAGTTAAAAAATTTTAATTGTTAAAAACAATTGAGCACAAGGTCTTTTTGAAGTTCAAACATTTTTTGGGTACTCCTCAGCACCTCCCCAACAGGATTCAACCATATAATTGCTTATTGAAATAGTTCCACTTCAAATTATATTTTGACTGCACTATTATCCAAGGAATACATTTCAAATTGCGGTGTCCAGTTTCCTCAATCATTGGCTTTAGATCTGTGGATTTTGCATTACACGTAGTATGCTTTATTATGTTCTATATTCTTTTAATTAAAGTATTTTTTACTAGTTATGGGATAAAAGATAAATGTAATGAGGTCAAGTGGTTAGTTTCTTTAGAGGCTCATATGCGAAGCAGATAAACTTGGATTATACAAGAAGGCTAACATTGCAATAAAATATCAGATAGAGAAAATTATATATCCTACTTCCTTTCTCGAGTATATAATTAAACATATAATTTAGACCTTTTTAGCTTTTTAGCCCCAGTGTAGCAATAGTATGTTCTTCTCATATACGCATTGTTGTTCCTTCTATACTCTTTCGGATATTTAAAGATTTGGTTTCATCTTTATCCTGAACGAAATTCTCATTAGATACGTGTGTTTTCTCTGGGGAAATTCAGTTTACCATTATTGTTCCCATTGACTAGTCTATTGCTCTATATGCTCTTGGCCATATACAGCTGTAAATAAAGATTTAAATCCTTCGAAGATTGTTGCTTGTTGGGCTTCTAAATTTTGAAAGCATCTCAAAAACTAAGCTACAAAATCAAAATTCTTCCTGAGCTAATCTACACTACCTATTTAGAGATTACAAAGAATTTAGAAATGCAACAACTTATAGTTTATGGCGACTTATCACAATCTATGCCTGAATATGAATGTACAACATGGAGTCCCGTAATAAATATATCAAATGCCATTACGACGTAGAGAAAAAAATTAATAAAAATGTTATCATTTCACAAGTTTTTACTCAAGTTATTCAATTTATATGAATACAACATAGATTCATTCCAAATTGTGTCATTAGTGCATAGTTTTAAATTAGATATATTTTTATACTAGCATGTGCACTTATTATAGATCGCGATATTTTCGGTGACAGTTTAGTAGACATAATAATATTGAAATTTATGGTACACAAGTACCTAAATAATTTATGGCCCACCATATTGCTCTTGGCCATATACAGCTGGCATAAAGACGACAATACTTATGTATTATGTGGAAAACAATTGTGCATTCAATATTATGAAAAAAGAAGCAGTTATTACAAAATTTCTATTGCTTCTGGAAGTAAATTTATAAAAAAAATTAAAAACTTACCCTCTGCTATTAGTTGTCTGCCATAGCTGCTCTTTTATTTTCATTTTCCCACTACACTGTATTAGTAATTACTCCTTGCAATATAAACTTATTTATATACCCTTATTAAACCACTAACTAATAATGATTAACGAATTATTGGAAAAAATTAATGGTTTATTTACACAACAATCTTAAAGCGAAAAAACCAACAGGCATTGACAATATTCCAATTACAATTATAAAAGAAACTAGCTATTCTCACGTTTTTAGTTAACCTTTCATTAACTTCAGGCTTTTTCCGGATTGTTTTAAGTGCTCAATAGTAAAACTAATGCATAAAAAAGGTGACAAAATGATAATATCAAACTACAGGCCTGTTTTACTTTTACCTTCTCCATCTAAAATATTAGAAGCGGTCTTTAAGAACAACTCTTAACTTATCTTGATAAGAAAAATATCCTAACTGATTTTCAGTACGGATTTTGCAAGAATTGTAGCACCTCGGATGCCACGTTTCAACTGTTGGATATTAGTAATATAATAGAAAATAAACAGCTACCCCTTGGAATATTTTGTGACCTATCTAAGGCTTTTGATTGTGTAGATCATTCGATACTTTTAAGTAAACTTGAATATTATGGAATTAGAGGAATTGTAAACAGCTGGTTCAAAACTTACCTAGAGAATCGTCAAATTATTCTGCTTAAAAATAACTCATACAAAAAATACCAGTCTTCCCCAGAAAAATATTAATTGCGAAGTACCCCAAGGATCTATTCTGGGGCCTGTACTTATTTTAGTTTACATTAACGACCTTGTCTATAATTTCTCAGCATTAAAGTTTTCTTTGTATGCAGATGGCACGAGTATTCTGCTACAAGAACTAGACGTCGATACTCTAGTAATATCGGCACAAATATCAATAACTGACATGACGGACTGGTTCGCATCTAACAAGTTATTATTAAATTTCGGAAAAACTTTTAATATATTATTTCAACCTAACAAAAATATACCACATTAACTACAAATATAGGAAATATTGATCCTGTCTGCAATACTAAATTTCTAGGTCTGTATATTGATGAAAAACTTGATTGGAAATACCACATAACTGTAATCAACAAAAAACTCTCTAGTGTCGTATTTGCTGTAGCTACGATAAATAATGTAGTCGGTTTTGAAGCAGCTAAGACTTTTTGACAGAAGACAGAAGTTTTTGTACTACTGTTATTATTATTGTTTTTGTATTATAGGCTAGCTAAGTGTTACAAATTTTCTACTGCTCCATAAGGAGCTTTTCCTGTAAGTACATGAATTATAGATATGAGTGTATGTGTAATTGTACATGTGCGTGTACACATACATAAGAGTGAAATTATTATTATGTATATATTTGTTCTTTTTTAGTATGTACTTAATGGTTGAGAACAAAATTCTATAATATTCTATTCAATTACTGTAAGCTACAGTTAATAACCTAATTTGTCTATACAAAATAACACGATCTGAATAATTCAGTAATAGATATACCTCGTATACTTTCTACTTCCTCCCTTCCATGTATGACTTGATAGTTCTTAAATAATCTAATCCCAGCCCAGCGATATAAATGTCTACAGCAGATATATATCGATGTCGGTTTATAAACCCTAAATTATTGATGAACTGCGTCTGCTTGGATTTCAGATGCTGCTTCGGTGCAATTCACGGCAATTATCCGTAACCAGAAGAAACGCAACGGCACGTAAAGCATGTGGCACCGTACGTGACGCATCTCACCGATTGTACCAATCACTTTTACATCCGACCATATAATTTTAGAACCCATCTTAATTGGCACGGCTAACTATTGCGTTGAGAAAAACTTTAAACTCTGAAAACAAACCGCGTTTGAAACTTTCATTATAGACTATAATGATTTTCGTAATAGTTTTAAGTACCTAGAACCACTTTTAGAAGTTTTCTAAAATACGACCTGACTTTAAAACTGAAGGAACCACCGAAAAACTAAACACTACAATAGACACGTAATGTGCGTCTTGCCAACCAAATTATCTATGCATTCAAAAAGTATCTATAAATCGAACTTGGGATTTATGGTGTTAAATATTTTGTTGGTTATAGCTTTGGCAAAATTTTTATTGACTCTAATCGATAAATACCAAAAGTTTAGGTTTTTCAGATAATTTTCCTTCCGGCCACTACCAAATAATCGGATAAGGAACTGCCTTAAACGCCAAAGTCAGTTAACTGTTTTGCAAAGTCAGTCAACAGTTTTACAAAGTGAAATCGGTTGGCAACACATTTTTTACTTTTTTTTTTTGTAAATGAACGTTTTTTCGCGTTATTTCGCACAAATTTGTTTCTAGCGGCCGGGTCGGATCGCAATTTTAAAGAACCTCGCATGGAATGATAGATTGTAATAGATGCTCAATATTTTCAATGTGCCGGCTTTTTTATAAAGGAAGAAATATCGTACAAGTATCAAGCTTTTAAGAAAATACAGAATTGCCGATTTATTTACATCTGCTACTTTTTGTATATTGTAGAGTTCTATTAATCAAATTATTACGAGATAATAAACATCATACTAAAAACATTTTGAAAAATCCTCTTTTTATTGTTAATTTCAACTGTTTTACTAGAAATAGAGCGAAATTCAGTCATATTTTGTATTCTCTGTTACTGTTTGTTGCACACTGTTCCAGTTTATGATTCATTGAACGTATTTAATTAGTTCCCCTTTGAATGCCATAAAACGTGCATTTTGAACAGGTATTTAGTTTTTATCGTTACACTTGTTAAAAATAGAATCCCATCTCCCGTCGCTGATTATGTTCATGCATAGCGTTCTCTTTTCTATTGATCAGGTGAAATCAACCGCACAAATCGTATTATTCAGAATAATATAACAAACGTTTATTGATTTCCTAAATTTGAAACTTAAATAATTGTGTTAATCTCTTCTTTCATATGTGGTAAATGTAAAGCTTTTATTGTCCGTAGTGATATTGTCTAAAAGTTAATTGTTCGTTCTTAATGTGCTTTCTTTTTTCCCTGCCACTTGTAGCATGTAGCACTTAAGATGTGACAACTTTTTTCCAATTTAAACCAAATTTTACAGAAATGTAAGAAGAAAATAGAGTGAACTTATGGCCAAAAAAAATTCGCTCCTTACAAAGCTACCTACGATATCAAAATATATGGAAAAAATGAAAAAATCATATTAAGCATTTTTTATCGAAAATTTTTATTAATGAAAGTTGTTCAGAATTGTCAAAACCAAAGTCCAAAATTTCATAAAAATTAAAAAATATTGAAATTTTGTTTAAAATAATGTCCAAATCCGAAAATATCATTTTAATGTGTTTTTTTTTATTTAGAAAAGTGTTATGACAATGACACTTTAAATCAATATGAATTTTTATTTTTTCGTTTATTTTCCCAGTTTGTAGGAAGCGAATGGTTTTTTGGCTATAAGTAGATCCTACTTTGTTCTATATTTGAGTAAAATTTGGTTCAAACCGGAAAGAAAGGAAAAGTTGTACGACATACGAGCGACACACATATATCCTCATCTTAAAGTAATCTATAAAATAACACAATTAGTCCAAAGCAGTCCTGTGGATATATACTGCCGTCATAAGACCAACGATAACCTATGGAGCTGTGGTTTGGTGGCCTAAGAGCAAACAGACTGCAACTAAAGTCAAGCTGAGCCAAGTGCAGAGAGTTGCCTGCCTAAACATGACCGGAGCTATGCGAGCAACGCCAACGAGAGGTATGGAGGAAATGCTGTGTCTGCCACCACTAGATATATATCTAGGAGAAGTGGCTCTGATAACAATGGTATGCCTCAAATCCGTTGGCATACAATCAAATGGAGGTGGAGAGGTCAGAAGTCGACTGTGGAATGAGGCTGATGCATCTTCTACAGGTGTGCACAGATGGCATTTCTCCCCGGTTTATCTTTGACAGACCCTACAAAATACAGACGAATAGTGAGAACGAGGCTGCAGGCGAAGGTGCGATCAACATCTTCACAGATGGATCAAATAAGAAGGATTTGACAGAATGTGGAATATACTCCAGAAGTCTACAAATCCAATATAATGGGCTATGGATAGGCGAGCCAGCGTAGTACATACTGAACTAGCGGACATAACCATAGCTGTAAAAGAGATTGTCCGTAGACAAACTTCGAGCAAAACAATCAGGATCTACACAGATTGTAGACAATCATTATTAGCCCTGAGAAGTTAACAAAATTACCACAGGAGCAGTATGGGAATGTCACCAAACACTTGTTGGTGCCTCCAGCATGAATAACATACTGGTATGCTGAGTAAAAGGACATGCACAGTGTAGTGGCAACAAAGTAGCCGATAGACTGGCCAAGAAGGCAGCAGGCCTAAGTATCTTTGGACCAGGCCCGGCCAGTCTGTTATCGATCACGGCGATAACACAAATAATTAAAGAAAACACCC
The DNA here is from genome assembly GCA_963675555.1 of Leptura quadrifasciata. NCBI lineage: Eukaryota > Metazoa > Arthropoda > Insecta > Coleoptera > Cerambycidae > Leptura > Leptura quadrifasciata. The sequence goes on from OY776675.1 coordinate 105,744,465, forward strand.
ACAATGAATTCAAGAAGCTGTGGGATGAAACAAACAGCTGTCAGCTTGCTAGGGAACTACTAAAATATTCCAACAAGAGTACAGCAATGTACTACCTGGCAATGTCCAGAAAGAACCTACGTTTTATAACGGCAATCCAGAGTGGACACTGTCCGTTAAGGAAACATCTACATAATATGAGATTAAGCGAAATACCTCTCTGTAGAGGTTGTGAACAAGAAGATGAGACGGTCCAACATGTACTTTGTGACTGCTTCGCCGTCTCATCAATCAGAGAATTTTGGGAGAACGCCGGCCTACTTTGGCCGATGTAAAGGAGATGCTCCTAGACAGCGTCACCACCGATTTTGCAAGATTAGGTTGGTTTGAGGCCTAGGCGAGGGTCTGCTTACAGGGAGGGTGTACAAGGGACTGAGGTTCAATATTTTTTATTGACCACCCTCCCAACCAATTCCAGATTCTAGAGAACAATTAGCCATTATATTACTGAATAAAGACTTCTAAGTCTATGACATTTACATCAAATGAATAGTCAGAAAGAGTTTTGCCAAACAATACTAATCAGAGCCAAAATAAGAATAGTATATTTTGTTGATGCTTCAGAAATGAAATCTCTTTCCGTTTTCAAAGCTTTCATAAAGAAATCTCATGGTGTTTGTATTGTGTGTTAAATACACTACATGGCTTTAAAATTGTACTTATGAATATTATTCCAAGCAACGAAGTTCCAAAATGGAGGTGAAAATATTATTAATACGTATTATTTTTAAAATTGGTGTACTAGTCAATCTTGAAATTTGTGACACTTTGCATAATTGGTGTACCACCTATATAATTAAACAAGTTACAAATCATCTCACCTACCATCTCCTTTCAATTATATGTCGGTGAGCCAAACATCCTATATAATTGAACTCGAAACAAAATATATTGACTATTTACTCCATGATAGAATATATAAAAATTAAAAACCCACAAGAAAAGTTATATAATGTGGAAAAATAAATGTCGACATAAATAAAGGATATCGAAACAATTCTGACCTGGAATTTAATGAAAAATCCAATATATTATTAAACACAATAGAGGAGAAAAGTATGAAAGCTTGTTGGTGCTTCTTGTATACCTGAAAATAATAGGAAAAAGCAAATTTACGAACCTAAATTAAATGTGAATAATCAGTAGCATGAATAGTTAACCCTTATAATCGGAGATTTAGTGAATTTCTTGTGAGATATGCTCTAACTCGCTTTTTTTACAATAAGACGTGCTGATCATGGAAATTCGACTTTGTCGTGCTGGTCGTCAGCATAAGTGAGATAATATATCGCCAAGTTTATTACAAGCTAAAATTTTGTACGATGGACCATTATTAGAGCAGAAGACCGAAACAGACTAACTGAATAATGTAGAAAATGGGTGATCTTTAAGCCATTTCTTGAAACTCTGAGGATCTTATTTCCTATCCATACCTAATTTATATATCTTTTTGTAGACAATAATTTTATATAGTAATGGGTTTCTTCATGTGATCTTGACACTTCTTTTTACTTCCAAGAGTTGGGAACCACCCCAAAATCGAGAAATTTAAAACTGGAAAAGTATCACTGGTTTGTTTTTGAAACGTATATATATATATATATATATATATATATATATATAGGTATATATATATTAAACATAATATTTTTAGTCGCAAACTCCTCTATAAATCCTTATTTTACTATAAGGAACCTAACCAGACTGCAACCAACAGCTACTCTCCGGGCTATGTGCCCCGCCGAGCGCTGAATTACAAGTTACAAGCCTGGCGCGTTAAGTGTAATAATTGCATATTACCATCAAAACGCTAATGCTTCGATTGCAGCAAACACCAGCCGAAAGACTGATCCTACTTAAAGGAGCTCCCTTGCCAGTCGTCACACACCACTTGCAGACTGCAGTTTCGAGCTGTTGGCTCTCGTCAGTGCAAGGTAGGTATGCGACGACCGACATGAGAATCTTTTGACTATAGTACATCCCGGTATTTTTACAATAGCGACATGTAAAACAGCCAGCAGGCGCCATCCAGCGGTCCAGTGTCTGTTGCAATCGAAAAATAAATAGCCTGACTTGGCTTAGCATAGTTCAAATGTGCTTTTAGAGGGCGGAATATTAAACATAATATTTATATATATATATATATATATATATATATATATATTTTGAACATAGTCCATTGAAATTTAGGATATACTACATACATAATAAGCGGCACTTTTTGACATACAATTGATTTTTTCACTTCCGGTTTCGCCGGAAGTGACACTAACTTACGATTTTTAAATGGAACACCTATATTATTGCATTTTTGAATTCTGCATAATTTTCTGAATTCAACGATGTCAAATAAGTGACATTTCAAACATCAATTTTTTTATAATATAATTTTTAGTTTTCCATTTAAGTGTGCCATGACGGTTCCGATCTATTCTCCCGTGCAATGCTACAAAAATCGAAATCCCGTTAAAAACACCAAATTACGTGATTTATGAGCAAATAAAATTCACCAAAATTGTTTTTGGTTCAAAAATTCAAAACTCATTTGTTTCAAATGGAACCATATCGGTACCGTGGTACCATTTATTAGTACTATTAATAAAGAATTTATTCAAATGTCGTATTAAAATGTACGATAAATACAAACAAAAGTCCAGCTATAAGAAAATACAATTTTGTTCTAATTAAATGTTAAGAAGTAACTAAGGTGGGTTCGAAAACATTGAAATATTTAGCTTGTCAAACATTTGTTTGTTTAACGGTGTTTTTATTGTGTCTTTAAAAATCGTTTAAAATTCTTGTTAATTGTGTTCAAAATGCCTCAGATTTATACAAGAGATGAAAAAGTGGACATGTTAATCTCTTGTATAAATTTGTGGCATTTTGAACACAATTAACAAGAATTTTAAACAATTTTTAGAAACACAATAAAAATACCGTTAAACCAACAAATGTTTGACAAGCTAAATATTTCATTGTGTTCAAACCCACCTTAGTTCGTAATATTTAATTAGAACAAAATTATATTTTATTTTCTTTTAGCTGTAAATTTTGTTTGTATTTATCGCACATTTTAATACGACATATTATTAATAGTACTAATAAATGGTACCATGGTACCGTTATGGTTCCATTTAAAAAAATGAGTTTTGCCCCAAAAACAATTTTGGTGAATTTTATTTGCTCATAAATCACGTAATATAGTGTTTTTAACGGGATTTCGATTTTTGTAGCATTACACGAGTCATTTAGAATAAAATCGGAACCGTCATGGTACACTTAAATGGAAAACTAAAAATTATATTATAAAATAAAATTGTGTTTGAAATGTCACTTTTTTGGCATCGTTGGATTCAGAAAATTATGTCCTCGTTCTCTTGCATGATTATAGTTTGTAGCGATTGTAGGCCTTTCAGGGCCGCGTTCTAAGGACGGCGTAGGTTTTCCCTGGCCCTGTTCTCATTTTTTTGGTTGCTGAAATTTTGTAAATGTTGCTGCCTTATCGGGCAGTCCCTGTTAAAATGTCACTCGCCACAGTGTCTGCATGGTGACTGTGGATGTATGTTGCCTTGTGCCTTAGGTGCATTGGCAGTTGGCTGTTTTCTGGTTTCGGCTTTAATGTTGGTATTCTGGGGTGGCTTATTTTGTATATTTTCGGCTGTTGGGCCGTGCTTTCTTCTCTCTGTCTCTTGTTGTAAGAGCGCCATTGGCTTCGATTGTCCTCGATGACGTCCCTCTCTAGTTGGGTTGCAAGACGAATTAATTCGTCCGTTGATCTGATGCTTGCTCCTCGTAGTCTGGAGCGTATTTCTGGCCTAAGTTGGTCCAAAATGGTAGCGGCTTTGATGTGTTCGCCTTTTTCTGGTTCTAATCTATAAAATAGACAATGTTTGCGTGTAATGAATAATTCGACTGACTCGTTGTAAACTTGCTTTTCCCCATATAGTTTCGCAGTGTTTTGGGTAATATTCACTATAGAGTCGAATCTGTCGTATGGGCGGTCGATGAAGGTCTCATAGCTGTCTGGCATGTTCCGGTAGGACTCAAACCAGCGTTGTGTGTCCCCACGGAGTTGTTGTGCCGCGATGTTGATCTCAGTTCGCCGTCGCTACTTCGAGAACTTCAAAGCAACTACGAGAGTATCCAGCCAACTACAATCCAGCCTACCAGTCAGCTACAGTCCAGCCTACCAGCATCTGCTCGACGCACTAAAACCTTCAACACGGCGATTTGTCTGCCGCCAGCGCACGATACAAGGCTCTGTTATTGTTACGGTGAAGAGTACGATCAGTAGTACAGCGACAACGTGACTTTCAAACGAAACACAAGTGCATAGTAGTGCGGGAGCTTAGAGTCAGTTTTGGCTCAGTAAAGTTAGGGCTTAAATATTTTAATCATATTAACATTTTTTGTAACATCACGAACGCCATTCGAATTGCTTTTAGTTATTTTTGGAAGAATGTCCCTTTTATTTTAATTATAATTGCAACTCTGGGCATTAGAGCTCCTATAAGCCATCGTCTTAGGACGATCGGTGCTGTAAACAGTCAGCCTGGGCCCTCCTGCCATCGTGGAAGCCAATAGAAACCGACGCAGCAATACATATCCACAACATAGGAGTCTCATCGCCACAACAGTAAAAATCGGCCCTGAGAGCAACAGTCCGTCCACAGACTACAGGAGCCGTCGGACATAACAAACTCAAAAAAACGTAGTCTAAACGGGGATCTTGGTAATAGGTTCCCTTCTTCTTACAAACATTCGGAATCATCCTTACATATGATCGATACTATTAAACCTACAGAAACGAAAGATAAACCAAATTCATCATTACAATATTTCTTTTTCGTTTCTAGATTTTTTCCATTAAATATCATACTTTTTAAGTTATTAGTCGAGAACCATTTTTGGGATATCTGTTTTCTCAAGTCGCTTTTACTTAAGAACTATCAATACACCCGGAGAATTATATGGAGCCGTTTTTCTCAAAAGTTTCTCTTTCAATTCCAATAGTTTCTTTAGGCTCTTCTGCTTTAAAAAACTAGCATCTACCCCTATAAAATGTCAAACCGCATAATATGTAAACATTTCGTTGATATTATAGCTGTTTGTACTGTTTTCTGTTTTAGAAACAATATGCTTTTTCCGGTTTCGAAATGTTCCGGGCGTTCTCTCACATGCGTTTTTCTGGCAATATTTCTGTAAATATCTGACTAGATTACTCCACTATCATTTATTTATTTATATATTTTGAATTTTAGGAAGGAACTGACAAATCGCCCCTTTAATTCTTACTCGTTGCAATTAATCTGCCACTACCTTCTGCTCAATCAGTCGATGTACGTGCAATAAAACCGCGTAGAGTAGTCATATAACATTTTAGTTTATACTAAATGACTTGGGGTAGTCCATAATATTAACAGCTTTATAAGTATTCCATCCCTCTTATGTTGGAAGCAGGCGCGGTAGAGCGGCATTTTCATAATCAGCTTGTCCCACTTAACCAAAAAAAAAAAAGTCGATTCAAAAATAACTCGAAAAATAACCAGCTGTTAGAATATTCCACAAAAACAGATTGCCAGCGGCGGTTTTTTAAAATGTTTATAGTATCCAACCTGATGCGTGTACACCTCCTACAGGGAATATGTTTTGTTTTTTACTTGTGTACAATAATGTTACATAACTTCAGCACAAGCGTAAAGTGATTTGTTTTCAATAGAAGTATTATGACTCGATACGTATAGGTAAAGGAACGCGAAAGAGGACTCTGGGGATAAGTCCTTTTCAATAGTAGAACCCTAAAAGGGTGAGTGTCTGGCCACCTGGGTGTTTTACGTCCGCCTTGAGGGTTAAATGATTTGAATTACGGACAGCCGTTGGCGTTGTATTTGATGGATGTGCTCCAGTTTTTTTTTTTATGTAAAACTGAAATCTGTAGCTAATGTATACACGAGTAGTTATCGATGTAAAAATATAGAACTGAAATTAAGTGTTCTGCTTGAAATAAATAAGATCTGATTCAAGCTAATATTGCTAAGGTACCTCAGGAATTTTGAATAGTAATTTAAATATTTTTAATGCAAAATCTTTAATTTAAGGCATTATTTTTGCAAAATAAATTTCGAGTCATCTAATTGGTAACGCGACATCTACTCTTAACCTGAATTATGAAAATAAACATGAAAGACGATTATGGGCTTCATTTTAGCTCTAAAGTTGTTTTTTTATGTAAAAAAATTTTTAGATGCTTTTGTGAGTTACACCTTTCAAAAAGTCTAGGCATAAATCTTTGAACTTTTATATTGCAGATCTCGGATTTTGCATCAGTAAAGAAAGTTACTAAGAGGTACAAATGAAAAATATAAAAATTAGGGAATTTGGTAATAAAAATCATATATGCAATTAATTAATAATAAGTAATAATAAATACACCACAGGTAATGACGACCCCATTTATCCCGGAAGGCTCTAGAAGAACCTTGTGTGGGAGGGGGCTACACATTTAGAGACAAGGGACACACACACCCAATATCCGTGTATAGTGGAAAAATCCCTCACAGTATTTTCCACTGCTACGACCGGGGATCGAAGCCGGAACTTTTGGGTGGGAGGCAAGTGCGCTCACCTCCCGACCATCAGTCATACAAATATTGTTAGAATTGTTAGAATACAGTGATTAGAAATAACACTGTTACGAGCCTACGACGTTCTGGGAGAATATAATACCTCTAGACCATAGGCAACCCACTGTACTCTATATAAAATCGCATATGCATCACTTCAACATAGAGGGCTCTGAAAGAACTTCCGTCTCCGCCATAATTTCCCATGATATACGTCTCGTAGAGCACGCGGACGCTTTGTTGACGATTGCCAAGTTTATCTGTAGCCATGCTCGTGGGATTTGAAAATTTAGGCAATCAGCTGCAGTTTTCCCTTATGTTGGATATTGTTTTATTTTGTGGAACTAGTTTCGAAAGAAAACTATCATTACTAAGTAGAATTTTAATCGGCAAACGGTAAGCACGTTCCCCATGGTCGCCCTTTCACCTATTGACATGGGATTTTTATTATTTTTCCAGATTTTTTCTTTTTCAGATCCATGACGCAAAATTATGCAGTCGTCGAATGTTTCCTGCAATAAATTGATTGTGTCGTGCGCTGTGTGGCATGTTGCGCCGTCTTGTTGGAACCAAAGGATTTCCACATTGACGCCATTTAACTGGGGAATTAAAAAGTCAGTAATCATGGATCGCGCTCTCTATTGACCGTAACGTTCTGGTCGGCATCATTTTTGAAGAAATATGGGCCAATGATTCCACCAGTCCATAAGGCACACCAAACAGTGACTTAGTGGATGTAACCTCGTCATAACAATGGCTTCTGGATTTTCGTCACTCCAAATCCGGCAATTTTGCTTATTCACATAGTCATTAAGCAAAAAATGAGGCTCATCGCTGAACAGAATTGTTTGGTGAAAATGAGGATCAAGATCTTGGTTTCGGCCTATTCACCGAACGTCCGACGCAAATGATGGTCACGCGACTTGTTGTTCGAATAAGTTACTCGGATGGACGATTATGTCAACCGTAAAATGGACATAGCGCACGGTAAGTTTCGTGAACTGAACCACGATTTTCGAATTAAATTTACACTATTTGCAAGCGTTGTTCTGCCGTAAGTCAATTCATGGTGAAATGGCAAAATGTACTGAGCGCAAATCAGCTGTCAAAGTAACTGTCTCTAGAAACAGAGTCGCCAATTCCAAAAAACAAACATTCGTTATGTATAAGCAAGCGAGCATAAAAAGATTAATTATATGGAATCATAGTTACGTTGCTTCATTTAAACATAATTAATTATATGTTGTATTAAATAAGTATTGTATTAAAATCATAGGGAGTATGTAAATAATCTAGTTTAGGACTACCCTAGCGTTTCTGATTCCATTCGGTTTAATTGTAACATGCGGTAAATCGGCACCTGACAGGACTCCGTTCGCCGTAGATATACAGCGCCGCTTTTCACAGCGGTTTCTACTGATGCAATTTAAGTTGCGGTTATTGTCGACATTCTGCGGTCACATCATGAAGGCTAGAAATTCGCATTTGTAAACTTCCCAACCGTATGGTAATCAGTTTAAGACTAAAAGTTACTTAGCGGTAAGACTTTAAGACGTAAAACAAACGTGGTTATTTTAAAAGCCGGTAGCTATTCGGGTTGCTTTTAGCTTCGTTATGGAGTTTAAACATACATAAAGATTCCATCGGAAAGCAATGTCATGTTCCAAACTTTGCTAGTCTGTGCACCGCACAAAATTATGTAAATCATTTATCACTGTATAATAGTGCAGTAAAATTATGTTTTTTTAGGAAAACGAAAACGTTGCGAGTTTATCTTTTTGGGTTCTAAATTTTAAAATGAACATACAGTACGTAATAGTAAATTTTGGTAAATATCTGTCATGACTTATCTTTTCATTGAACATGTTTTCTTGCAGAATAGGCAATACTTCATGTTAACGAAAATACCTGGCGTTATTCTAAAGAAGTTGAACATTTGGATGCTGGAGGCCAAGTAGATGTCATTTATACAAATTTTTCTAAAGCCTTCGACAGACTGGACCACGGAATTTTGCTGAACAAATTATCCGAATTTGGACTAACTGAGCACTTCCTAAACTTTTTTGAATCCTACTTGGTAAATAGACGACTAAATGTTATTATTATTATTAGCCGTTACTCGAGTCCGAGTATAAAAATGTTACAGTCGATAAATTGTGTACAATAAAAAACAAGTAAAAGTTGTAGTCTATTGTAATTCCAATTCATCTACGGTGCACACGACTATGGCTATAGAGGCCAATTCGAGAGAGCACATGTCGACCGCAGTCAGGACAAACATAGACCTGGTTAGGTCTTGGATTCGGCCTTCTTGCAGCAATATTTCCTTGATAGCTGGCCACAACCCCTCGCCATTCGGTTCTGTCCGCTGCAAGTTGTTCCCATTGCTCGTCTGCAATACCGCAGGATTTTAGATTTTCAGGGAGAGCGTCTTTGAACCTCTTTCGTTGACCGCCACGCCTTCTTCTACCGCTTAGCAATTCACCATAAAGTGTACATTTAGGAAGGCGGTTATCATGCATACGATGAACGTGACCGGCCCATCTTAGGCGTGCTCTTGAAATAAGCACCTCAATTGGAAGGCTGTTTGCTCTCCTGAGTACTTCCACGTTTGATATGTGATGGAACCAACGGATTTTCATCATGCTTCTGAGGTGTCTTTGCTGAAAACGTTCTAATTCTTTCACATGACGACGGTAAGTGACCCAGCTTTCACATCCATATAGCAGTGTTGGAATGACAACTGCTCTGTAGACAGCCATTTTCGTTGACAAAGCAAGGTCGTGGTTGTCAAATACTCTCTCTCTAAGTCCCCAGAGTGCTCTAGATGCAGCGTTAATTCTATTGCAAATCTCGCTGTCCATGTTTGCTTTGTCATTAACAACGTTGCCTAAGTAATTGAACTGATCCACCACTTCAAGAGAATTTCCGTTAAGTGTAATGTCTATTTGGTTCACTTGATGAGGAGTTGACATAATCTTAGTCTTTCCAATGTTGATTTTAAGTCCCAAGGAATCATAGCTCTGGGCATACACATCTAAAAGTTCTTGAAGCTACCGTACCGTGGATTTTAGTCTATGGATATCTCAGCGACATCAGGTGTTCCCCAAGGTTCTGTGCTTGGGCCATTGTTCTTTAACATTTTTATAAATGATATCGTCATTGGCTTACACTGCAAAATATTACTTTATGCCGATGACCTAAAAATTTTTACATCTATCACTAGTGCAGAAGACTGTGTTCATTTGCAAAACGATCTTGTCCAGCTATGGTCTTGGTGTAGCATAAACAATTTACAGTTAAATATCTCAAACTGTAGCTTTATGACATACACTCGTACACAAAATCCAATAAAATTTATCTACACAATTAATGATGAAGAACTGAAGAGCTGTGGTCATTTCAAACATCTAGGAATTATATTCGATCCAAAGTTATCTTTTATTAGCCATATCAATCAAGTCACCGCTAATTCATTAAAAAATTTAGGCTACGTTATTCGTAATTGTAAAGCATTTAACGAAAATACACTGAAACTTCTCTTTAATTCATTTGTGAGGTCAAGACTTGAATGTGCTTCAATAGTCTGGAGTCTTGGTTATGAAAATCATAAATATAGCATTGAAGAACCTCAGAGGCGTCTTCTTAAATACTTCTGATGCAAAAGTTCTGGGAATTATCCAGAGAGAGGTTTTCCACATTGTGACTTATTACATAGATTCAACACGAGTGATCTTCAACTATGTCGGGCGTATCACTCTCTTGTATTCCTTTTTAAGATTTTAAATGGCACTTTTGACTGCCCTGAAATTCTTAGTTGCATTAGATTTCATGTTCCCATTTTGCAGACTCACTCGCATTCATCTCTATTCTATTTGCCTGCACCAAGAACAAATTTGCTGTTATTTTCTCCCCTGCACCGTATGTGGTCCAACTATGATTCTTTATATAATAATGTAGATATTTTTAATACTAGTATATCCAAAATGCGAAATGTTGTTCTCAATTCTGCACAACGACTGTAGCTTCTAAAATATTAGATTACAACTTTTAGGACTATACTGATCAGATTTATTTTGTTAATTTTTATTATAATTTAATTGTTTACTTTTAGTTAAGTTATTTAGTTTTAGTTATTATTTAGTTTTCTTTTTATGTTTGTAAAATTTCTGCTCTATAATTGGATTTCTCTGTGGGCAGTCGTAACCAAAATAAAAATAAAATAAAATAACCGCACAAAATTTTTCAATAGAAGAAAATATTTGTAACACATTTATTTCATAAAAAGCTCAACTCAAATATCAAGTAAGAAATAATATCTGTGTCACTGCCTCCTTCATGAATCTTACAATATTTATACTCTTCACAGAATCAGAAGAGTATATTTTATTAGTTTATTCGTGGCATTGACCGTAGTCAGGAATTATGCTTCAAATATTCATGGAGGCAATAATATTTTAAACCGATCTTGGGTTTATAGGCTTAAAATAACACTGTCAACCTTCAGTTTAACACGCCAAAAGTCATGTTTTGTATTAAGCCAGGTTTCCCAAATTCAAAGTCAAGCAGATCAGCGAAAGGTCAGAATTTTAAATTGATACAAATAAATAATGAAACAATGCGCAGACTGCGGTGGAAAAGTTGATAAATTTTTCCTTGCCATTATAATTATTCCACTGTTTCTTTTGTAGTATCCTCATTATTTAATTAAAAGTAATTATTAATCAAAAAATAGGTAAATCAGAAGTGACATATTTATCTGTATATCAAATAGGTCACAATTTCAGTGAGCTGTATAATTTACTAAAAGTATAGTTCGTGGACAGTATAAAGTAATGTGTTCCTCATTAACAAACTGTCAACAAAAAAGCACAAAAATTACTTTGCTTATCGTATTGTACGTTATATTGACCATACGTTTACTCAATTTAAGCGGCGCCATGTCGGCTGTTCAGATCCTCCTGAAAATCTCAATGAACATCATAGATAAAACAAATTGTACATACACGCCTGATACTTGTTGATACAATTTAACGAACTGTGTTTATACAGGGTGAATCCGAAAAAAAATTCCAAATTCGGGAATGTTTACTACACACAAGTATGACTAAGAAACCCAAACCTTGTAATCCGTTTTTTATTTTTTTTTTTCGAATTACGGCGTCTTAAATATTTAATAATAAGAAATCGTTTGTGAATAGTTCGTATTGTTGTTTAGCCAAGCAAACTAACTCTATTAGGAAAAAAATACGTATTATTTTTACAAATCGATTTCTTCTAAGTTGAAAATATGAGTTTCATAGTTTGGGCTCCAGACAACTGAAGCGTAATCCAACTTAGACCTGACAAAAGCGCTAAATAGCAGAGTGATAGTTGAAACATTTTTAATGTGGCTTGAGTTCCTTATGATGAAATCCAAATTTTTATTGGAATTGGCTATAATATAAGGAAATAATATAGTGAGGAATAAAAGTTAGTGTAAAATCAAAAATAACTCATAACTCAAGTCCTTAAATTCAGAACGTATGTTAATAGTTTTAGTACCTATATTATACAAAAGAGTTATTGAATTAGTTTTTCTTGTGAAGGACATAGCATTGCATTTCGATATGTTTAGCAGTAACTTATTGATATCACACCAAATATTAATTTTCGCGGTATCTTTCTGTAATCTAATACAATCAATCGCTAACTGAGCTAATCGAGATAAACAGCTTGAGGTCGTCGGCATACAGAAGAGCATTGCATATCTCAATTTCCTGACAAATATTAATAAACAGTATAAAAAGTAGGGGCCCAAGAACTGAGTCCTGCGGTACTTCTGAACTTGCCGAGACTTGAACAGATGTGAAACCAGGATTTAATAGCTTCGCGGTCGATAGCCGCGTGGGCTAAGGCGTGAGGTGTCAATCGCGATTAATCACACGGACATCGCACCACCGGGTTCGAATCCTAGCTCTGGCACTGGTACTGTCGGAGGAAATGGTTGTATGTACGCGTTTTTTCAGTATGTAACCCCCTTCGCACAAGTCCCTGGTTTCTGGAATTGGGGGTTGTCTAATTTCTGTTGTGTTTATTTATTTATTTATATTTATTAGACAGATATGAACAAAATAAATTAATAAAGTGCTAGGTTAGTCCAAGCGTTGCTAATTCTTTCAATGAAATACCAATATCAATGCTATCAAAAGGTTTGAAGAGGTCAGTATTATTACATCAACCTGACCAACTTGATCCAATGACTTAGCGGAGAAAATTGGTAATACTTATACAATTAGTGGTTGTTGATCTGTCAACTAAGAAACTGTGTTGATAAAATAAAATTTGGGATTTCTCATGAAAGGATATCAAGTAAAATAACTTCAAAAAGCTTGCCAAAGTTACAAAGTCTAGAACAAATATAGGTCTATAATTCCCAATTCCATTCCTGTCGCCGTTTTTGAATATGGGACAGATTTTTTTACCTACACCAAATTTGAAGAAATGTTTCAGACTGATGAACTAAATTAAAAATAGTAGTCAGAGATACAGCAAAGATAATGGCGCAGTTTTAACAAAATATAGGTCGAATTTCCACCAGGACCAGTTAGTTAATGTGATTTTAAACTTTTTTTTTAAAGCTGTGAACATATCTTCCTCTATAATTAATAGTATATTAAGCTGTGGGATATTGAATGCGTTATCATGCGCTGTTTTAACGTATATAGGTGATGAAATAAAAGCGGCCCGAAAATAACTAGCAAATGCTTTGACTATGCTTTGTGGATCATTTAACGGGGTATTATCATGAGGCATTGAAACATCCCCACCCCCAATCTATTCTTTACTAATAAAAATCCTTAATCGTGAAGCAATCAAGAATACATTTAATCCCATCCAGTAATTATTTATCTCAATTTTATGTTAAGATAAATAAACAAATTGGCCATTTACGTAATCGTCTAGTTTTACAAAGTTAGGACTCAAATTACGTTGTGTTTGTAGTTAACCCTTTATATTTACCCCAGGTCCTTTTATGCAAAGTTTGAAGTTACTGGTTTCTATATCTTGATTTTATTGCCTTTATAAGATTTAGTTACTTCATTTTAACACTGGCAAACCTTAGGACGCCCTGTATTTCTGTTTACTCTAGTTTTATTTTAGACGGGCGCGGCGTAGCACCCTAGCTAGCACCGTTGTTCATTTATTTAAACTGATTTGAGTAATCATTTTATTTCTAGACCAGTGAAATCTTCTTCACTTGTTTATGTTGCATTACCTGAAAGCCAAAATGAAAGAAAAGACGGAAATCGTTTTTATGCATATATTCAGATCTTGGTGGCAAGTCGTCAATAATGAAAATCGAGCAGTTGGGCAAATTTGCCTATAAAAAAATATTCGTTGAGACTAATCGTCTATCTAAAAGAAAATTTAATCCTGTTGTGACAAGCGTCAAACTCGGAGGGAATAAAATAGTACTCTCGAGGTGCGATTCAAATGCTCCTAGAAGTATGCTCATAAAAGAAACAATTTATGGCTTCATGACGTTCGTGATTACATGATATGTGGCGGAATGAACCAGCGTAAAACCTTACGACTGAAGATAATTCCCTGATTTAAGAAACACAATGGCGGGTACCAAATTCACGGTGGCAGCCACTACAGTCACTGTCGAAGAGATATTGTAAAGTGTATTAAATACATAATCAGTTGATTCCCTCAGTTGAGGGAAATACATTCAATTGTAGAGTGTAATAAATACATAACCAACTGGGCGAAATGCATTTAATCGTAGCGAGTAATAAAAGTGATTGTAACGGTCATTGCAACAAATCGGGTGTCGTGCCGCAATCCGTATAATTGGAATAAAATGACCCATAGTTGTAAAATCTTAACGTCAGAAGAAATAAATAATCTCCATACAAAAACCCCCTGTAGCGTGCCTCAACAGTACTTACATTGCGTTGACCGCAAATAAATAGAGTAAGCCACCCCCGCAAAAGGCCCTTGTTGAACGTGACGGCCATAAACTTTTAGAATATCGAATGATATAGTTTCTTCCGGGTCTTGCCGTGGTCGCTGAATTGACTTGACGTTTCGCTGATCATCCTGTTAGCTTCTTTTCTAAACACTTGTCCTTAGAATTCTTCTGAAGGAGACAAGACAAGTCTTTAGAAAAGAAGCTGACAGGATGATCAAGTTCGACGACCACGGCAAGACCCGTAAGAAACTATTTCATTGGACAATGGCCGTAGAAACTTGCTTTCTAGTTTTAGAATATTGCTAGATAGTTAGGATGACTGGGGTCGTTGTCCGTTGACCCAATAAAATAATTCAAAGAGTATTTATTACTAATCGTAGAGTAAAATTCAACCCCCGCACAAGCGGCACAATATTGTCTGTTAACTGTAGCAAAACAAATGAGGCTGTGGTCTGAACTAACCTGACTCTAATTTGAAATGAAAACTATTTGTCTGTTTATCGAAGAAAGCAAAAATGAAATAAACATGACTTTGAAACTGTTTGTAAGATAAAATAAATCTTGATGCAACTTAAATGCACCTTGAAACAAAAGAATGTTGTTCTCCATCCAGTAAATAAAACATAAAATTATGTCCTGAATTGCCCTAGCTCCGATTGTTTGTCCCGTAAATAAAAAAAACCCAATTAAGACACAAATTAACCTAACCTTATAAGCCTGAAAACTTTAGATACCACCGCGGTCGAATGGCTAGTGAACGATAAGCTCAGTATGTATAAGATTCTCCCCCGGATTCCTTATATCGTTGCCAGATTTAGAAAGGACCATAATAACGATGAAATTTAGTTAACTTATTTGAAAAATGAGTAAAGCTGCGGGACGGGCATTTGAGCCTCACCTGGGCAAATTGCAATCTCTCTCTCTCGGTAGCTACGCCGTTGTCTTGAAGAACCTCGTCAAAGTTTCGCGCCTCGCTGGGAAGTAAGTTGCACTTCATGGCTGGGAGTCTGCTTCTATTTCTTCAAAGTCAAGGCCTCGACACGGCAAGTGTCGGTAATAATTAAATCGGATCTAATTCTCTTGTACCAAAATACAAGGCCTCGATACGGAAAATATCGGTAATAATTAGATCGGATTTAATTCTCTTGTACGTCCTAGTAGAATCTCTGGTAGCTGGGCTTGGTTTCTCCTATGTGGTAGCTCCCCGGGCAAGTCGAAGGACCCTCTTTCGCGGTTTCCTCATCACCTTATGCAAAACGTAGCGAGAGAGAGAGTGGCGCTTAACGCCGACTTTACTTGAAAATGACGTTTGTTAAATTTTAGTTACGGGCTCCAATGACTAATAAGGTTCATTATGGCTCTTAACCTCTATAACATCTGTTTAGAAATGTAACACGATAGCATAGCCTAAGCGTTGCTTTTAAGACTTAAACTTATTCCTTTCTGTACAAAATAAACTTATTTGACTTTAAAACTTGAAATATTATGCAAATGCTATTTGAACTAATAATGACTTTTTAAATTTAATTCCTTGTGACTATGCTGTAAGAAAAAAATGATTGTAGATAAATTTAATAAGGGTAATTGAATTTTGATAGTTTTAACATTGAGTTTATTATCTACTATTAAAATATTAACTAATATTATACACTAATCCAAAGGCAAATAACAAATAAATGTGCTATTGATCACCACATCCCACAGTGGATTAGAAATTAGTACCCGGCTACCCCTGGCCTTTGCTTGTCTCTTAGAAAACATTTCAGCGTTTTTTAAATAACTAACATATATGAATCTAAGGTTAAACCTAACTCCAGAAGACGTGTCGTGACGTGACAAAAGATTTATTATCAGCTAATAATTAGAGACTTGACATAACGACTAATTAATGTTCAAACATTAGACTACAATGTTTTAGTGATAAGATAAATTTATATTTGTGTATTAGATAAATACTGTTTTTATAGTGATTTATTAAAAAATTCGGCGTCATGTGAATATGAAATTTAATACAATTAACGGTAATGCCTCATTTATAAGTTTTCAAAATACTTCATTTTGAAACCCAAAACAGCAATTTCTGTTGATTACTTTAAAAAGGAATGAATTGATACAGATTTTAAAAATCCTATCTCCTTTTCGATGAATTTATATAACCTCTACTTTAGTCTGATGTTATCCATTTATTATACCTATTTTAGTTGTCTCGTTTTTTGCAGTACCTAGGTTAATCATAATCGATATATGGCCTGTCTAGGGTAGGTACTTCTACAAACGTTCTGGTAATCCTTGCAACATATGAGGCTATTTACTGGGATAAGCGTTCCACTTTAGTGTTCATTCCACAAGAAAAATAATAGTTATAGGGCTATTATTGATGTATTCGCCGAAATTTTTGATAAATTTCAGGTAGGGCTCTAAAGCACGAAAACGTTTTACCCTTATACTTGGGGTGTTATGATTTTTAAATGACAGTAATAATTTTCACGCCCTATTATTACACCCCTACAAGTAGGATCAGGATCTATTGTTATGTGATACCGTACTGAATATCCATTATATTAGTTTGTTGAGATTTTTGCATTACTTATTTTTTCCATAACGATATTTTAAATGTTTCTTGGTACAAAATAAATATTTCTATTCATAGTACTTTGCCCCTAAACTTATTCAAATAGTGAATTGTCACGTAGTTTGTAATTTACCATTGAAGAAAAAATTTATATCGTTAAGAATTTTATTATGTTCGGTCTTTGCAAATTATCGACGCTATTTTTATCTAATTGTATTGGCAATGGTAGAGCGGAAGTCTTGACATTTCAAAACCGTTTTCCATAAAATATTGTAAATAATATTTTTTTTAATTCCATTTTTTTATCTAGTTTAACGACTTCATTGAAATATGCAAAATATGTTAATAGGCAGTTAACCACATGATTCAGCTCTATTGAAAAAACCTTTGAATTATTCGAAACCACCAGTTTTAGTAGATTATTTGACAAAACATTTTACATGTTTTAGTGAATTTGTTAAGCTAGATAAAGAAAAAATTTGCAAAGTTTAAGACATTGATTGAAATCGAATATTTGGAAACTAGCAAGGAAATAATTCGATAAAAGGTTATCACTAGACACAATAAGTCGCGCTTTTTAGTGATTCGCAATTTTTCAAATGGCTGTACAAAGATGGCGCTGAAGTGCAAAATTATATTTCGATAGCTGGAACATTAACATTTTTTTGTAAAAACCGAGGGGCCATTGTATAATCGTGTTTTGTTCAACTGAAAGCATCGGATCATATAAGTGTAATTGCTGTTCGATATATGGGTGAAATAAATAAAATATTTCTGTATATTTATTTGCAAAATAATGACAAGGAAGTAAAACATTTGATATTAGGTATTGCGATATATAATAATAATAATAATAATAATTATATTTATTAACCATTCTAGATACAAAATGTACATATGGCAAGTCAGTTTAAGTTGCAATAATGCATATAAATATACACTATATATAAAATTTTAATAAAATCTATACACAAAACAAATAGAATAATATGACTTTAACGTGAGTAAAGACGAACATAAGTGTATATAATAGTAAATAAAATGTATGTATAAAGAAAGTACAAACAAACAAAATAATTTTAAAACGCTTCAGATTCCCTATTTAAAAAGTCCTGGACACTATAAAAACCACCTTTGGGTAACAAATTTTTAACCATAGTTTTATATTTTTTATAATTTTGCAAACTTTTTATTTCTGTCGGGAGACTATTGAACAACATAATGCAATTATATTGCGGAGAATGTTTATAATTTGTTGTATAGTGTAACGGTATACTTAATAGATCTCCATGTCTAGTTATGTATGAGTGGCACTCGTTTCTTTGGCTGAATAATCCAATATTTTTCTTAGTGTATATCAAACATTTTACATGGTACAGTCAAGATTTTTTTATTTTTAAACGTCTCGGCGCAACTTTCATTATATCCCATCTTAAATATAAGCCTAATAAGTCTTTTTTGACTAATAAATACTCTAGATCTATCCTTTGAATTACCCCAAGCAATAATATTAAGAGAGATATGTGAAAAAGCAAGAGCGCAGTATATGTTCAATAGCCCTATTTCGTCAGGTTTATTTTTCAATTGTAATATAGCAAAATAAGCCTTATTAAGCTGTGAGCACACGTGGCCTATATGTTTGCTCCACGACAATTTACTGTCTAGATATATACCAAGCAATTTGACATTTTGTGATACGGAAATATCGTCGTGTATCATACTGTGTGGCAGTTGGTTTTGCAAAGCAAAGTTTATAACGGCTGTCTTACTCACATTTAAAATTAGTCTGTCCCTCTGCGCCCAAGTACTGACCTCTTGAAATGCTTGATCGACTAGTGAATGTAGTTGCTCTATTGAGTCCGCTGATAAGTTTACCGTGATGTCATCAGCAAACATTGTCAAATGCCCAATGGTTAGATAATCCGGGAGGTTATTTACGTATATCATAAAAAGCAGAGGCCCTATAACAGAGCCTTGAGGCACTCCAAACATGACGTCATAAGTGTCTGAATATACGTCGTTAAGTTGTACTTTTAGAGTTCTACCTTTCATGTAACTACCAATCCATGATAATAGATCGCCCCTTATTCCAATGTTGTACAGTTTTTGTTTTAGAAAGGAATTATTTACGGTATCGCGAATGCTTTGGATAAATCGAACATTATTGAAACAACGTATTTGCCACCATCTAGACAGATATATACGTGGTCTAGCAGGTGGCAAATTGCTGTTTCTGTCGATTTTCCATTATTATTCTATTGTACATAAACACTTTATTTTTAATATACAGGGTGGACCATTAATAATAGGTCATAGTTCAGGGGTAGATTCTTTGGGTAAAATATGAGGATATAACCAAATATGCTTTAGTAAAATGTTGCTGTGGGAAAAGATACAGGGTGTCAAAGTTCAAATTATTTTTTCGTTTTTTTTGCAATAACAGCATCTTTACTGATCTTCGCCAAATTTGCTAGAGGAACTTTTTTTATTCTAAGAAACAATAATTTATGTATTACATCACGTTAGATCATAGAGGGCGCCGCAGGACCTGTATCTGATGATGAATTTTTTTCATTTTTTTTTTTTGAAAATTCATTTTACTAAAGCATATTTGGTTATATCCTTATATTTTGGCCCAAAATATCTACCCCTGAACTATGACCTATTATTAATAGTCCACCCTGTATAACTTAGAATATTATCTGGTAAAATTATATCTGCGCGAATTTGTTATGGCACTTATAAAAATCCACACAAATTGGTAACTTCAGTTTCGTTTTATAAACTGCATATTTCTTTCTGAACTGAAAATATAAAATCCGTATAGTTCAAATGTTCGTAAAATATGAGTGCAAAGGATTTAATATTGTAGTAGGTATATAAAATGCCGCAGTATATACCACAATATAATGTGGAAATTATCTTTTCTTTCCACATATATTTTTTATTCAGCAGACGATAGGTCACTCGTTTAACTCCGGATTTCCGCCAAGTGAGCCTAACAACCAAACGTTTAATTCGATTTTACCCTTATTCCCTTTTTAGGTTTACATCTTAACCATAACCAACCAGTGAAACTATTAAAGTAACATTCGTAATGTAACTTCGCAAATATTCAACTCAAACGTTATTTTATCATTTCATACATAAATTACGGATAGTAAAGGGTATATTCAAATTGTTTAGAACTGGTCTTTTCGCCTCCCATTAAATTTATTCACTAGATAAATCCCATGAGAACATTTATTGATACAATTTTATTCAAGGAATTTATCTCTGGAATAAATTTAACGGGATATGAAAATATATTTAAATATACAAATTGGAATCAAATATCTGGCACATTTCAACACATTTAGACAATCCTTTTAGATTCGAAAAGTACAGAGAGCTTGAATGATAATAATTATTATATTTTTGTAAATACTTAGCTTTATGTCATTCAACATTCTTGCTTGTATCCTAATCTTAACTCGTTGATTGGCGAAGAAGCAGGCAATACATTTGTAATGATTTAAATTTCCCATGACTTATAAATTGGGTGTTTTATAATATCCGTGGTTGAACTGATATACACAAAATACCACCAATTATGTCAATTGTATGGATTATGATTATTTCAATTTTATGCAGGAAAGTGTTATTCTATAATTAAAAGTATTTTTCTATGCGACTGGTACAGTGTGCATCTATACACCTAGATATTTCCCGTTATGTTTTGCAGATGATTTCAGATTTTATTTACTCAACTCGATCAGGCGCATTTTTTTCACTCAGGTATCGATATTATTTTAAAGATATATATTGTTAATTTTTATATAAAAAAAATAATTTTTCAACGATTCGACTCCTAGACGAGAATATTATTCTGAACTTTTTCAGATAACTGTTTGCCTCACCTCTATCGCGAAACTAACCACAGTAATTTCACGTTTACTCTTAATCCCAGTAGCTTTCTATCCGACTCATGGACATGTATATTTAAATATATTGATGGCCGCTCATACTTTTGTAAACGCGAACCGATTTGGATGGTTTCTTTTTTGTTTGAAAAAGAAATCTTTCCCGTTGGGTTCATGCAACTTTCTGCTAGATAATTCCAGTGGAACCTACCAAAAATCTAAAAAAATTATTCGAATTATATTCGCACATTTACTGGAAGCGCTAGTAATACGTAAGAATTTATCATAGAAGTCACTAAAAATTATGAGAAATTTGTGTAGTGCAAAAAATTTGTCGCCTTAAAAAAATGTCACTAAAAAAGGCGAGAAATGCATTTGATCTCATTATTTCTTCATTTTACACAGTTTAATTTTTTTAAACTGAACTTTCGACAATGCAATGGAAATATCTAGGCTAAGTGAAACACACTGCATGTAGTAAATTTTTATTTGTGGCATTGTTCTTTATAAGTTACGATATTTATGGTCTTATCTGCTGTACACAATAGCAGTCAGATTTGTGTTTGAAGTTCCATTCATCCCTTGTCATGACGAAGATGATTTCTTCATCCATATGCAAGTACTTTTCTTCTTAAATAGGAAGAAAGAATATAATAATAATAAAAATAATAATAAATGCCTTTATTTTCATTTGAAACGACATCGCACATTGTTCACTTGCTCCGATGTCTTGTGGCACCCGGTCCCGTAGTGAGATGTATTGAAGAACTGATGCCGCTCTGGAGATCCCGCTTTACCATAACACCGGGTAACGATAGAGTCCAAACAGAGTCGGGAACATTTAGGAGGGGAGTATTTCAGAGAGATTCCCTGAGCCCAATTCTATTTTGCATCTCACTACTCCCATTATCTGTCTCTCTCCAGAAAACCCGCGGCCACAACTGCGGTACCTTCGGCGATAGGAAGCATGAGGTCACCCATCTATTTTATATGGATAGCTTAAACTTTATGTCTCCTCACACAGGGATCTCCAACAATTCCTCAGGGTGGTAGAGAAGTACACGCAGGCTGTCGGTATGCAGTTCGGGTTGGACAAATGCGCACTGATCCATCTCAAGAAAGGACGATGCGGTGACTTCGGAGAGGACGCGCAGCTCGTGGACGGAAGCATCTTACACTATCTAGATGCTGGAGATTCGTACACTTACTTGGGTGTCGAGCAACACCCCACCCAAGAAGTGAGTGTAGTGAAGAAAGCTCTCCGTGGCAAGTATCAGCCCCTACTCCGATAGATTTGGTCTTCAGAACTGTCGGGGAAGAACAAGGTGTCTGCTACAAATATGCGTGCCGTTCTGATCCTTTTCTACTCGTTCGGATTAGTAAAATGGACTAGAGAAGAGCTGCGTCAACTTGATGTAATAACCCGCAAAAAGATGCATCTCAATAGGAGCTTGCATCCTAAATCGTCCGTTCCACGGTTATATTTCCCACGACATCGGGGAGGTCGTGAACTCTTGAGCTTGGAGAATCTCCATAGCAGGATGGTTCTGGATGGAGCATAGAAGGCCATCAGGAGATCGGATCCCCTTCTCTGCGTGGCCCGAGACCATGAAAATGCAGGGCTAGGAGCTTTTATCTTTAAGGCAGCACGGAGAGCAGCCGATGAACTTGGTCTCATCTTCGACGTTGAGCGGGTATACCCCGACTCTGTCACCGTGTTGGAACCCGTTCGAGTAAAAGCCCACATTAGAGCTGTAGAACACAACATCCTTCTGCAGCTTCACAAGGATAAGCCATTGCACGGAGTCTTCTATAAAAATATCTAAAACCTCGGCTTATCTGAAAGGCTGACCTTCGCCTTTTTAAGGTCAGCCGGGATGAAATCCGAGACCGAGGGATTCATAATGGCTTGCCAGGATGGTGTATTTAACACCTTCGTCTATCGAAGTCGTGTCATGGGTATGGAGGTGCCTGATGTAAGCTGCAGGGTATGCCGCACGGCAGGCTGTAATGTACTTACGGTCGGGTTACCCGACATACACAGTCTTGGCCCACATTCACAGGCACAACGCAGCATTACGAGTGCTTTACTATCATCTAAGGCACTCGTATGGGATAGACGAAACACCAGTGTTGTCTTACGCTCCGGGGAGTATTGAGTCCGTTGTGGGGAATGAGAAGTGTCTAATTTATTGGAACTACTCGTTTCCCGCCGTCAGGCAAATACAAGCCAACAAGCCTGACCTAGTACTCCTCGACCACCAACTCAAGACAGTGTATGTCGTGGAGTTCTCAGCCCCCGCTGAGAGCAACATTATATTGAAAGAGAAGGAAAACGGACAAAATATCGAGATTTGCACTTCGAACTCCGCAGGCTTTATTCAGGCCATTCTGTTAAAATAGTGGTACAGATTATAGGAGCCCTCGGTGTAATGAGACAGACGCTGCTTTCAGAACTAAATATCATACCGGCATGCCGAGATTCGGCAGAGATCTTAGCCGGCAGAATGCAGAAGGCTGTCATCCTCGGTTCATTGCGTCTACTACTGCATCTAACTAATACATTTTACCGTTTAACATACTTACATTTTCTAAAAAGAAAATACAAGAACCACTTTTTGTTCTGAACATTAAGTATAAAGGAGTTACTTATTTTAGAAATAAGTGACACAATAACTTGCCTCATTTTTTGCAGACATTTGTCAAGTCTTCTAAGAATAGTTTGTCTGATTGGAGTATAAGAATATTTCGAAAAAATCCTCTTCATTTATCTTAGTTATGCTATTATGTCATCGTAATTGCTGATAGTCAGCGATAGTATTTAATGGCATGCTGTATATTTTTCACATTTCTTGAAGAGCTGACTTCAAGCACCTATCACGCTTAGGGCCTATTATACAGCCGATCGACAAATTCTTGCTGTTTTTTTAGTATTTTTTATGATAATTTTGGATTTCATTAATTTTTCAATATTTTTGAAGCGTCTTATGTGAATTGATTTCTGGCCGAGTTTGGTCTTAGCTATTCCACCACTCAACCAGAATATACGCATACACAGACAGTTTGCGAGGAGTCTTCCTCGACTACTCTAGGTGCAGACAGGTGAAGAGTCACTTTGGCGCTCGAGCGTTGATAGCGGTTACAGTGCAGTACTGTTGCGCGGGTGCCACTTCCAATTCTAAGTGTTGGAACAATACTACTCTTCAAGCCATTTAAGCAGGGGTTAAACAGCTCAACTGGAGAAATCGCAGGTTAAGGGAAAAACTAGAGTTTACAAACGATATTAGTAGGCACAGTTTCCTTTTATTGAAATCAAAACTATATATACAGATCTATCCAAAACTACTTATTTCCTCAAACTCCTGCTGGCACGCTTAAACAGTACGAGCACCGGTTCAGGACTGACCCTAGTACGAAACTTTGAATCCCACTAAAGTAAATTAGAATATTAATAGAATATTTTCAATAACCAAACTAATGACTGATGGTCGAGAGGTAAACACACTTGCCTCTAACCCAAAATCAAACATTGTTTAACAGTAATCTCTAAAACAAAGAAAATTTAATTTGGGACTCATTGTATCTATTATAGTTACTATTTTCTTACTGCAGCTGTGCAATTTATATCCAGAATTAGAGTAACTAATGACAAGTGATTCGGCTGTTGATAAAATGAACTCTCGCTGTAACAATACCCTGCGCTATAGGTTTTTTACCAATAATATAAATCGAGGTATGTTTTGTTCAAAAACTCACAAATATAACAGAACATTATTGTCAGATTGCCAATATTGAAAACTTGATATAGCACAGTAAACAATTGCGGCAGTCAACGAGCAAATCATCAATACACAAAACGTTTCAGTATCCACCAATAATCTGCCCTACAATACTGTTCTATTTCTCTTACCCCAGTCAGTTTATTTTAATTAATGGCTGTCAATGAAATTCAAAGCTCAAATATCTAAAAATCTACATTCAATTTCGCTATTCACTGTAAATTATTAATAAAATGTTGAGGTTATGATTTAACTTACGAATTGTGGCACATTAACGTATAGCTTTATTATTAATAAATTATTATATAGACTTAAACACCGTGAACAAATTACAGTAGTATTTATATACAGGGTTACTGGTAATTCGATACATTCCTTTGGAGATGTGATGGAGCATGATCTAAGAAGTAAATTTAGCCCTAACATATATTATGCAAAACTCAGTAGTTTTTTTTTGATTTTCTCAAAAAGTAGATCTTAATGTCCTAAAAGTTAATTTTCGAAAAATCTATTTGACATTTTTAAATTTTTTTTTACTGGATTACTTGTCCAATATTATAGATATCCGCTTGGAATTGAAAAATATCTGGAAACATTTCGATCATGTGAACATCTGAAATAAAAACTTAAAAATTTTTTTTTTTAAATCAGCTATGAAATTTACCTATTAGGTTTTTTCAAAAAAATATTAACGTAACACGCGTATACAAGGTACAAGTGTTCAATGTACCCTTAATAGTTCTAAGAAAATACTAGTAAAAATAACACAAGTAGTACGAATTTTATTTTTAGATAAACAGTAAAAAACATTTTAAAAGTAGAGTTTAATTCTTCATTAATTTCAAAGTTGTACTTTATTTTTTATATGTCTTGCTCAAAATGGGAGCCCCTATTCCGTATACAGACACGGCAGCGTCTTCTTATTTCCGTTCTTGTTACTCTGGTTGTCAGATTATGCCTTATGTGTTGGGCAGCATCGACTATCCTTTGTCTAAGGTTTTCTATAGTATTGACTGGTGTGGCATAGACCATCTCCTTCATATGACCCCATACGTAATAATCAAGGGGTGTTAAGTCAGGGCTTCCAAGGCCAAGGTATTGGGCCCGCTCTTCCAATCCAACGGTTAGGGAAACATTGATCAAGTAACTGTCGTATGTCAGCCGATAATGTGCTGGACAACCGTCGTTCTGAAACATCATTCGCTGTCTGACGGCGAGAGGAACATCTTCTAAAATCACCAGATTATTCTTAAAAAAATTTCATAGATTTCCCCGTTTAAATTTTGAGGAAGAAAGTGTGGCCCTATTAAATAGTGGCCAATGACTCCCATCCACACATTAATAGAAAACTTCATTTGGAAACTAGTTTCACGTGTTAACTTGGGATTTTCCTCTGCCCAATAATGTAGGTTGTGGAAATTTGTTATACCCTCGCGATTAAATTTCGACTCGTCCGCCCATAAAATACTTGTTAAAAAATTTGCACTTTCTGCATCTGAATTTAACATAAAGCGGCAGAATTCCACTCTCCTTCCAGGATCACCTTCCTCCAAGCCTTGGACAGGGGTATAGTGGTAAGGATGACATCCAACTCTACGTATCGTAGACCAAACTTTCCATTGTGACGCTCCGGTTAGTCTTGCGACTTTATTAGTTGAAGTAGTTGGGTCTTCCTCAAAATACCTCAATATTTCTCCCTCATCATCTGGTTCATAAACGGGAGGAGCACCAGCGTCACTTCTTCTACATTTCACGGAGCCAGTTTCAGCGATATTTCGATGTGCCGTACTGAATACACGTGCATTTGGTAAGCGGCAGTTAGGGTACCAAAGACCATATTCTCGGCGAGCTTCAGCAGCGTTGCCGCCACAATATCCATAGACAAACAAGATATCAGCGTATTCTGCGTTGGCATACGCGGCCATGGCACAGAAAATACAATAACAACAACTACGAGCAAAATCAAAATCTTCGATAACTAATTTAACAAGACCAACAAACTTAAGGGACACGGAGATAAGAATGTCAGTTAACGGACATATATGCACAAACGTCAAAGTCAAGGACTGACTGACTTAAATGAAAATGAACGATTAGTCGTTTAATAAATTCCGCCACCAGCATTATCTTAAATAGGTAAAAGGTAAATTTCATAACTGATTTAAAAAAAAAAAATTTACATGTTTTTATTTTAAATGTTCACATGATCGAAATGTTTCCGGATATTTTTCATTCGAAACGGATATCTATAATATTGGACAAGTAATCCAGTAAAAAAAAAATTAAAAATGTCAAGTAGATTTTTCGGAAATTAACTTTTAAGACATTAAGATCTACTTTTTTGAGAAAAAGAAAAAAATTGAAATATCTCAAAAACTATTGAGTTTTTGCATAATGTATGTTAGGGCTATATTTACTCCTTAGCTCATGCCCCATCACATCTCCAAAGGAATGTATCGAATTACCAGTAACCCTGTATAGTACAGGTGTTTTCGTATCTTAAAGTAAAAAAAAGAAACATTTGATGCAACGAACATACAGTTTAAAACTATCTACGCTGCCCAAGTGCACCTACTATATATACAATGTTTAAACCTCCCATGTTCAATCTTTTCCAATTTAAAACATTTCCCAAATTTGTGGCGTAGTGTTCGTCTCAATATACACCTATACTTAAGATTCCCACTTACTGATAAATATAAACCGGAATGCTATTTTGTAATAATCACAATAATTCATAAATATCACAGTAAGTGTATATTCTGAAACTTCTCTTTTTGTATTTTTGATTCCAGAGTTGTTCTTTTGACTGTTCATGTCCCCCATTTCTGATTCCGGTTGTCATATATCATTATTCATTATGATTATGATATCATTATGATTAATCGTTTCATGATATTCTGTTATTTTTTCGTGCCGTTTGTTCCTAGTGGGCTTGATCATTTCCTTGACTGCTCATGATTATATTAATATATATACATACAGTACGTATACCTGATCTACCTATTCCCTAGCACTTTCTTCAGTAGATGTGTTAGGTTCCTTTTTTAAATGGTCTCCAGTACTTCATTGCGCGAGTTTTTATCCTTTTATAATTATTTTTTCTCCTATTGTCCTGTGTCCACGTTTGCTGACATTCCTTTAATTTTATTGTTTTTGTGAACAGTTTAGCCATTTGAATGCTTATGTTCCATTCCCTACCCATAGATTATTTATTCGTTATTCCGTATATTCTAAGTGCAATATTTCTTCTAGTTCTAACCATTAGTACTGGTAGTTGATGTTGCCATGGTGGCTTATCAGAAGGCCAGCGTTATTCTGTTTATTGTGTTTCCTTCCTTTGAATCCCCGTCTTCCTCTAGTTTCTTGGTTCTATTCTGCACTACATACACATATACATACAAAATACAATAGGTGATGAGTAGTTGTAATTAGTTGATTTAACTTCTGTAATAGATCGATTCTTTTTATGTCTTCTGAGATGGTGTTATTATTGCTATTATTTTCCTGATAAAAGAATGATTACGTCTCTCGAATTATTTCAGATTTGATTTAGATTTTACTTGTGAATAAAGTTGTGATGGGTTTATACATGAATGCGGTTCGATAGCCGAATGGGTTAAGACGCGATTGATCACACGGACATCGCACCACCGGGTTCGAATCCTGGCTCCGGCACTGGCACTGTTGGAGGAAATGGTTGTATGTCCGTGTTTTTTTCAATATATCCGCACAAGCCCTGGCTTCTGGAATTGGGGATTGTCTAATTTCTGTGGTGTTTATTTATTTTATTATTAAAATAGCCTATACAAATATCAATAAGGAGAGTATTGGACCAATTGTTGTACACAATATGAAACAAGAACTAGAGTAAATAACGTGCATAATGCAGCACTTTATAGCAAAAATATCTCTTAAAAATACATTAAATACAACAAACCCAAGTTATATTCTTCCACCGCGCATAAAAATATTGATTTGATTTACCAACCACTTCTGAAAACAATTCAATGCATTAACCAACATGGTTCTCTTCTTTCTTTGAACGCTTCTTTTAGTCTTTCGTTTGTGTTCTGCTCCTATTATTGTTTGTGGCTTTCATATTTTTTTGGTGATCATATTTTTTTCCTTTTTTTAAGTACTCTCTGAAACAATTCCCCACCACCGTCGATTTTTTGCTTTAGTAGCTAGTGTGGCCACTGTACGTTTTCAATCAATCCTCTTTACTCTTTGCTTCCTTTTCACACTCACCCACTATCACACTTACCATTTATAAGCTATCTTAATTTATATCATTTAGTTTACATTCGCATTTCTCTATATGTACTTAAAAAGGTTACAACCTGATCCTTTATTTATAGTTTTCCGCCTTTTATCACTCATTTAGGAAACTAGCAATGTAGTAAGATACACTATTCAAATCGTTGACTGGTAATTTTTAATTGATTATTGACTTTGTATTTTACGATGTTGTGCGAAATTTTTAAAAGTGCGCTCCGGTTCAGTTATATCTCATTTCATAAAATTTGTACTGTTTGTAACATTTTCGTTGAAGCCCGTCTTTAAGCGATCGCTCTTTCCGTACTCATTAAAAGTATTGAGGAAAAACATTTTAGAATAGAAATCAAACAAATTTCTGATTAACAATTACTATACTTCTATCCGCTTTATGTGAATCAACAAACCAGCATCACACATTGTTCCCTTGCTACACTAGAAATTTACCTTTATATAGTCAAAGTCAATAAGTAAACCAAACCGATTATCAATCATATTTTTGTCGATCCAATTTTATTCTAATAAATACCTTTCTCAAGCTTTAACTCCTGTACTAGAAAAGCGATGTCATTCAGCTTTTCTTTGGAGTTATATAGCTAAAATGAGTTTTCCAACACTTTTACACCGTAATAAACGGATATATGGCTGTTATCACCGTAGATTGCGTTCGACTCTCAATTTCCCCTCACTTGGTCTGATCCGTTTTCTTTTATAGCTGCCTTCACATACATACGTTGGTGTTCATTGATGTGTGTCTTGATGCATTCCTTCATGTAATTATCCCACCATCGTTTTCACTCTTGACTCTTCATACAAGTAGTTCTTTCAAAAGTCATTGCTCCTGGAAAGTTCTTGAAGAAAACCGAGCCAACGGCGTTATTAACTGTTGGAAGTGCCCTGCTTTTTAATAATTACCCGTCTCAAAGGCCATATATAGGATGTATACAGGAGGGAGAGGAAAGGAGAAAATTTATGAAATTACCGAAGATTAAATTAAATAAATTAAAAATAATCGACAATATTCGCAAGTAAATCTCAGACACATTTAAATTTTAAATTAGCTGAATAAATCAAGATAAATAGATGGATAGACGTTCAGTTAACTATGAAATACATCAATATAAGAAATAAAATACGTGAAGAGTAAATCACGAATTTATTGTTACCCGAGGATAATATAATAATAATAACTCAAGTAATAATTTTATCTATACCAAGATACAAGTATAACATATATTAAAAGCTGTACATATCATGAATATAAATAAAAGGGAGTTCGCTTAAGTTTTATATAAACTTGATTGCGATTCAATGTTATGATAACGTACTGAAACAACTGTTGTGTACCCTGTTTAATTACTAAAGAAAGTACTGGTAATTATGTCACCAGTAAACTAAGTATCAATTATTTATTTGAAGAATAAACAAATAAAACTGGCCATTTGCGTGATCGTCTAGTTTTGTTAGTGTAGGACCCAAATTTCGTTGTGTGTGTGTGTAGTAACCCTTTTTAATTACCCAGGTTCTTTTATATAAAGTTTAATATTACTTGTTTCTGTCTTATACGATATACCTTAGAAAATTCATCACTCTGTTAACTGTAATACCTGGTAAAGTTGAACACACTGTCTATTAATTGAGAGACCTAGTTAACTATATATGTTATTTATGTAGTATTTTATTACTCAATATTGCACTGTACATTTATAGTTGAAGTTTGTTTTCTATTTTGTTTTGAAACAAAACCATTTAATTTAATTTATTACTTATATGACGAAAAAGGTAACGGTGAAGGAATAAGACAATAATTGATGGGAAAAAATAGTAAAAAAACCCATTTTATTTTATATAAATTGATGCAACAATAGTCGAACATGAAATCAAAAGTAATCCAAATATTTGGGACAATTGTCTAAATATTATAATACGAAAATTTGCGCTGCTATAGTAATGACCATACTATAGATATTATATGCTGCGTGGTTTCATGCAATAACAAGAACTTTGTTATACAAAAGTTTGCTGTGTTATTTTAATAGTAACGAGAGTTGTGGCAATGGCCTAGTAATGATAATTTATAATCGGAGCTGTTAGCAATTGCTAGGTTATAATGGTTTATAATTAAATAAAGTTATTAGCAATCGCTAGATAATAATGATTTATAATTAACATTGTTAGCAATAGCCAAATAACGAATCGAATGCAAAACAAAGGACATTAATCAAGTCATGTTTGTACATTATAAAAATTAAATTGTGAAATGAGCATTAAATACTCATGTAAAAGATCATAGCATATTGAGGAAAAATACTTTAATTATAATTAAAACAAGCAGTCTACCAAATTTTGTATGACTGCCCAACAACGTAAAACAAAGTGGGTAGATGTAAATCAAATAGACGAGACATCCCGGTCCAGTACTCGAAAAAGTAAACCCTTCTTAATACGACCAAGTTTACGGGCTAAGTACTCAAATGAAAAATAATGGAAGTGAAAGTTTCTTGTCATTGCATAAACGCAGAAAATATATAGTTCTTGAATATAAACTCGTTATTGTGCAAACGCAAATTTCCCTAGTAAAATATTCAGAAAGTGAAATTTTATGAATTAAAACCGTGAATGAAATCATAACTGAATAGCTGGTAATATAACATTCTTTATAGTTAAAAATCAAAGCTAGTATTTCATAAAAAAATAATATTCTTTTAGTACCACAAATGCGCCAATTTTCCCCATTACACCCCGACGAAACCAGAATATAAATGCAATTGCCAATAATAAAATAGAGTCTCGAAATAAGCAAGCGATCACCTTTAAAAATATATGCCTGTTGAATTTCTGTGCGCTCTGTACAGCGTTATATCGCCCGTGAATGCTCTCTCCCAGATTCTTCATGTTTAACGTACTCTTCGAGAATTGCATTTCATAAAGAGTACGCCAAAGAATGGTTGTCTACGACTGAGATGAAATAAGTGAAATGACTAAGTAGATCAAAATATTGTTGGACTCGAAGTTACACAAATAACCACACAATAATACCGTAAGTACAGCGAACTCAATGTCCAGCGATGTAACTTAGGTATGTTTAAATTCAATCTCCAAAGTACAGCGAACTTAATGTCCGGCGATGTAACTAAGGTGTTGTGCAATTGTAATCTCCAAGAAGCCACAGCGGACACAATATCCTGCGATGTAGCTCGGATCTGATTACCCTTTGGCATGGGCACTGCAGTTTCCTTTATATTTACGTGACGTCACCATTCTATCCGGATTTACGCGTCCCCCAAGTCTGACGTGGGAATTGTTTACGTTAACAACATTAATATTGGATACAGTGTAGTTGTGTGCAACGTTTCAGAATGACACTCAATGCTCTATCTTTTTCTATGGTTAAGATAGAAAAGAGGTAGGCGATTTCATACTCTGGGAAGTAACCGAAGTGCTTGCTGCTTATCGTGTCCATTGTAAACAAATGCTGTGACTAGACTCGATTTTTTGAGTAAATTCTTTCTTACAAATGTAGCGTTTAACGTGGCTTTAAAAGAATGTAATTTTAAAATGCTTTCTGTTAATTGTGTTCAATATTAAATGACTAAATAAATGTAAAAATGAAATGAATTAACTGCAATAATTACTTGAATTTGGAAATAAATAAGAAAAAACTAAATTTGTGTATGGGGTATATGCGGGGTATTTCAGTACATATAATTTAAAATGAGGTGCAACTAGTATATTAAACTATAAAAATGAGGTTCGTAAGTATATTATAACGTAGTCGAGGGACAGTTGGGAACTTACTCTCGTCCTTATAGAGGACTCTTGTCGAACAGTTGCTACTGCGTTCCCTCAAAACATAACCCCATAACTTATTTGATAGTGAATTAATAAATCGTACTGTTCCTGAGGGAGTTTTTTCAAAAGTTTGCAGATATTTCGGAAATTTAATTTTAAAATAAGAATCTACACTAAGTCGGCTATGGAATAGTAAACAATTAGATATATATTTTCTTTTAAAGGCTTTCAGTACATTAGAAATTAAACTTCAATGCTAAAATATTACACTTTACAAGAATCCATACTAAAGCGTAAGTACTAATATTGAAGCGAGTATATCTTGCAAAATACCCTTATTCTAATGCGATCAACTCCAAGTGATACTGGGAAATTTAGTTTTTTTTTTTTTTAATTAGAGTTCAGAACATTTTACTAAATTTTCAATCTACAATATAAGTTTGCGTCTTTATTTCTAAAACAGCAATCAGCATGCAATGGCGACTATTTTTCTATTTCGGCAAACGGTTTTTTATCTTGTGATAACTGAAACTGGTCGATAGTTAATCAGACTATTCTAGCCACCTTTCTATGTATTTTATGCTTCTATATAATTTGTGCTACTCGAGACACCTTATAGATATCCGAATAGGAACCCTTAGTGATGTATTTGCTCAACAGATTACATCAATTGATATGATGAAAATATAGTGTAATATTACTTTCTGTAAAGAGGACGCCAAAGAAAAATATACTTAAATACTTATATATACAAAAAGTTAATTGTGTGATTGGGTGACACCCGTGCCGAAAACTTGTCCATACATATATCCTTGCAACTTTTTGACTACTTCAACTGCCGGCTGATTTCAATATAAATTAACAATTATACGGATGTTGAACAGCGCCAAAAGCCTTTCGAACGCCAAATATTGACTGGAATCTTCATGTTATGGACGGTACATATGTGTTGTCTTAAATTGTGTAAAAGATATCTTCATTTCCTTTTAAATGGAAAGAAGCAAGTGTGTGTCCAGTCTTAAAAAGCGGAGACCCTGCCAATAGGGTTAATTATAGACCCATAACTTTATTAAATAATTTTGGTAAAGTTTTTGAAATGTCAGTATATAATCGCATCTACTATCCAGTAAAAAAATATTATTTCACTGGATCAGCATGGTTTTATGTCAAGCAGATCCACTGTTTTAATTTAGTTTGTTTCACGGAATATGTCAAATATACTTGATGATCAGGGACAAGAGATGTGATTTATACTGACTTTTCTAAGGCTTTTGATAGGATACATCATAGGATTTTATTAAACAAGTTCGTAACAGTCAGATTTAGTCAAAATTTAGTAAACTTTTACATCTTATTTATCTAATAGATCCCAATATGTCACATTCAAGTACTATAAGTGTGGCGTACCGCAGGGTTGCAATTCGGGCCCTTTACTTTTTCTCTTATTTATTGACGACTTAGCTAAAATTTTAGAATGTGAAAAGCTTCTGTATGCTGATGATGTAAAGATTTTTATTCCAAACTGACAGCATGCGTGACTGCATAAAACCGCAACAAAATATAACACAGCTACAGATTTGGTCAAATGTTAATATGCTTGATTTAAACATAGCAAAATGTAAAGTGCTCGCTTTTAGTAGGAAAAAGCGTCCTATTATTTTTGATTATGAGCTTAATGGTGAGATTCTTAATAGATGTAATTTTTGTAGAAACCTTGGAATAACTTTTGATGAATCGTTGAGTTTCAAAAATCACAGAGTGCATAACATCTGTAGCATATAAATCACTTGATGATCATCAGAAACAGTAAGTCTTTTAATAATGTGGATACATTGAACTGGGGTACTGTTCCTTAGTCTGATATCCTCATTACGTGTCTTACAATAATAGTTTAGAGTCTATACAAAGGAAATTTTAAAAATATGTTGCCTGTCGAGTAGATGATAGTTATCCGGAACAGGGAATCGATAATAACTTATTACTAACTAGATTTGAAATGATATCACTAGAAAATAGAAGGTTCACTTCATCTCTTTTTTATATAATTTATTGCACAATCAGATTGACTGTCCAAATATTTTGTCTCAGTTGAATTTTTTAGTACTTCGTCTATCTGCAAAAAATTTAACGTCTTTTTATTGTCCTGCTGGTAGAACAAGCAATACTTATGTTAATTCGCTTTTGTCAATTTGATCCATTATTGCAACCTGTGTTTTCTCTTGGTATTATCGAGTGTCATGATTTGTATTTGTATTTCTGTTATGATGTTCCATATGAAAATATTTACTTTTGTTTTTTTTTTAATCTTTATTTGTATGTTTTATTTTTATCTATACTATGTTTTTATTTATTTTAAAGTTCTGTTCATTTATATTGTTTATTGGTACTTACCATTATTTACTTATTTATCTACTTTTATGCATGTCCTGTAAGTGGGTATTCCTGTTGGACAAATAAAGTACTATTATTATTATTATTTATTATTATTTACATAGGTTATAATACGATGTTTTCTTTGCAGTGCAATGATGTAGTCGATCCTCAAAATAAGATTGAATGCCACAGGTCTCCTAAGTTATCTAAATCGATCTCAAACTCTCAGAGTAGAATTTTCGTATATGTCAGATGCCATTGTTAATTAGACGTCATATCAGTAGACTCTATATGTTCTTCCAAAATAAATTGATATGTAACACGCGGGGAAACACGTTAAGTTAATTGATACATACCGATTATTTCTCGCAGATCACAAACCACACCTATAAATAACTTGTTTAAAAATAAAACTTATGCTTCCAGTGGTAGCGCGATTATATTCAGTATCAGGGGGCGTAGCTCAGATGGTAGAGCGCTCGCTTAGCATGCGAGAGGTACCGGGATCGATGCCCGGCGCCTCCACTTATTTTTTTTTAAATAAATATATTTTAACACAATAGAAACAATTATTAATACATGGAATTGCGTAGGAGTGCTCGTGAAGATATACAATTTATATAGTAGGTATATCAAATATTTTCTATGTTTCTTGAAACTAATGAATTTTAGAATAGTGGAAATGTGATATCTCTAATATCAGGAATGTTTTTAATTTTTTTTGCTATCTATTGATTAAATTACATGAAGAAATGTGACAATTTATGAGGACCGCCCCACGTTTTTGTTTTTAATCATGTAGAGCTAAAATACTGTGATGTCTGAATAAATTATTTTCTATTAGCGCATTTTCAATAAAAACGTATTTTTTGAAATTTTGTATATTTTCTTGTTTTCAAATCTATTGATGATTTTCATACATTTCTATAATTATATAAAATTATTAAGTTTTTAAACGTTGTGTATCTTTTTACATAATAGCCTAACAGTTGTCACTGGATGAACGACTTTATGCAAGATTTGGCAAAAGACTTTGATAATGTGTCACATAGTAAACTTCTTTCTAAACTAAGGCTATATGGGTTTCAAGGCAAAGCATTAAGTGTAATAAAAAGTTGACAACAGAGTACAGTATGTAAAGAACGGGGATGCAGTTAGTGAACATCTAACAATAAAATGTGGTATGTCGCAAGGAAGGGTATTAGGACCCATTTTTTCATATTATACTCAACAGTATTTTTAAAATAAATAATACATGTGATATCGTAGCATAAGCTGACGATAGTTATGTCTATCATTTTTATATTATTATTAATATATCGGATTATTCAAGTCGTTTCCAAACGTGGTTAAAAGATGATTGATTAATCACGTTCATTCGCATCTGAAATCGTCGGGATAATACATAAATTATTCGAAATTAAATAACAATTATTAAGTAATGTTCTAAAAAAATAATATTTTATGAAACATTGACATCAGAATTTCTAATCAATTTGACAGATAATATGAATACCAAAAACATTTACTTGATTATAATCCCCTAGCTCCATCTAGTTATTGAGAACAATATCTTTCATTTCTGTTACGATATACGCTGAGGAACAATAACTTCGAAACACGTGTTCGCAACTGCATCGTTGTTTCTCTTTAAAGTATAAAGACTATTTTCTTTCTTGTAATTATTTGTCGTCTTTAGCCCTTTTGAAGAGAAAGATATTGAAAAAGTTTCTACAAAAAGTGGTTCAGAATCTTATTTTAAACCTTGGATAACAAGTTTCAAGGTAAAATTCGAATTTTGAATTTTTTTGTCATTTTCACTGAGAGTTCGAGTTTTTTACCAGTTTTAACTAGCAAGCGCTAGCAAGCCATTAAACAATAAAATTTGTCAATATTAATAAAAAGTCACCATAAATTATTTAATTAATAGAATTCAATCAGAAATTCAAACAAAAAAAATGCTATTCAAATATTAAAATATAAAATTATGGTATGTAGTCTCCTTCAATTAGCCCCACCTTCAAGTATTTTGTTGTTGTTGTTGTTGGCAACTCCTTAATTCAGGTACATTTATTCCTACCTTATTCTCTCACAAAGTTCTTCTTGATTTCGAGGCCTTGATTTGTAGATCTTGAGGTGTTGTAGAAGAAAAACGGGCTGATTCTTGCATCACCTAACCTAGACTAACCTAAAATGCTGCAACATCCTTTGACATTGTTATAGGCAATAAGCCTGACACGAGCCTTTCTTCCAACCCCATTGGCATGGGTTTGTTACATTTCCCAGCCAAGTTTGTTTGATGGTGTGCGCGTATTGACTGCTACCTTGCTGCATCCGATGTTGGTGGCAACCGTGCTAGGTTGGACGATTTTTTTGAGGCGGATTTTATAAAAAGCTCGTATCTCAGCTCGTGCACAGGCCCACTCTGTCCGTACAGTGCCAAAATCAGCTGTTCCCCTGCATGTTCTATCAAGTCTTGAGAAATAGATGGCTCGAGAAATGTAGCTGCTTGTGCTTTCAGATGTGGATGTTGCTCAATGATAGATAGAAATGTTCCATTTCCATGACCAAAAAATGATGACGCGGTGTCACATCCAGTAAATGAATGCATGAAGAGAACATGTGTGGGATCAAAGTTGAAGGAAGTGTTTGAGCACCATAAACCTGCTTTTCTCCCTTTCCCTGGTTTGTAGAAGTACAAGTTCTCGTACTTGTTTCCGAGGCCCGTTAGGAGAACGAGTACGTCAATGTCCTCGCTAACAATTGCCACACTATCAGATTTTGCTGCTAGGGAAATTCTACAATTAATAAATCTGCATCTTCTTCTGCCTGTTGCGCTTGGATTCCTCCTTCCTTAAATTTTTTAATAAGCGTCAAAACAAAATGGTTCTTGTTGCTCTAGATTGCAAGAAACTTTTCCTGTGACACTGCAGTATTTGTTTCTTCACTGAAAATGATGTCTGCTGAAGAACCTGGATGTCTACAAACGATTTTTTACAAGTTGTTGTTATTCGACCATACCTCTTGATGAAATTTCTACTTTGAGGTACCCATTCGAAATGAAATTTAATGCTCTTTAATTTTGATAATAGGTGACTTTTCGATTGGATGCATTGTTTCTAAGTTATAGACCACAAGCTGAAAAAAGTGCCAAAAATTCATGGTTTTCGCGGCCACACAAAAATTTGCCAAGGGTTTGGAAGTCTAAAACGAGACTTCTGCATACTTTCTACAATATATACAAGATGATAAAAAAAAATCTACTACCTTGTTTAAAGTGACTATGAAGTACCCCGTTATTAAACTAATATGGAGTGAGTAAGATTTTACATTTTTACTTCATTGGCTTTCTTAGCAATTCTTAATGTTGAAATGTAGGAAAGGTTTTATTAGTTAGTATATTTGATGGATCATCTGTATACATAAAGAATAGATATTTTTTGGTTTTCCTATTAAAGATTCGATATTAAATGTACGAGAGATCAATTTTTTTTTTTTTGAGATTGATAGAGGCCACTTGTGGAGGGGTTGGTCACTAGATAGTCTGGAATCTGGAATTGGTTGCAGTGATGCTGTCTAGGGGCGTCTCTCTTACATCGGCCAAAGTAGACCAACGTTCTCCCAAAATGGATTCCCTGATTGATGAGACGGTAGAAAAGTCACAGAGTACATGTTGAACCGTCTCATCTTCTTGTTCACAGCCTCTACAGAGAGGTGTTTCGCTTAATCTCATATTATGTAGATGTTTCTTTAGCGGACAGTGTCCAGTCTGGATTCCTGTTATAGAACGTAGGTTCCTTCTGGATATTGCCAGATAGTCCATTGCTGTACTCTTGTTGGAATATTTTAATAGTTACCTAGCAAGCTGACAGCTGTTTGTTTCATCGGACAGCTTCTTGAATTCATTGTGGGTGTTCTCTTTAATTATTTGTGTTATCGCCATGATCGATAACAGACTGGCCGGGCCTGGTCCAAAGATACTTAGACCTGCTGCTTTCTTTGCCAATCTGCCGGCTACTTTGCTGCCACTATACTGTGCATGTCCTTTCACTCAGTATGTTATTCATGCTGGAGTCACCCACAGGTGTTTGGCGACATTCTTCTTAGGGCTAGTAATGATTGTCTACAGTCTGTGTAGATCTTGATTGCTTTTCCCGTAGTTTGTCTACAGACAATCTCTTTTGGGGCTTTATGCCCGCCAGTTCCGTCTGTACTTTGCTGGCTCGTCCATCCCTAGCCCGTTTATATTGGATTTGCAGACTTCTGGAGTATATTCCACATCCTGCCCCATCCTTCTTTTGTGATCCGTTTGTGAAGATGTTGATCACACCTTCGCCAGCAGCCTCGTTCTCACTATTCGTGTGTATCATGTAGTGTTTGTCAAAGACAAACCGGGGAGAAATGCCATCTGTGCACGCCTGTAGAAGAGGCGTCTTCCTGACAGCTTCATTCCACAAGCGACTTCAGGCCTCTCCACAGCATACAACCAGTATTCCGACGGAATTGAGGCGTATCATCGCTAGATAGTCTTTCTAGAAAAAGTTTCACTATTTTTTTGAGATTGGTAATAACTACTCGTAAGAGGGTTAGTCTATAAATATTTTTTTGCACTATGAAATATTATATTTTCATAAAATATTCTGAATTTAGATCAACAGTATAGGCGGGTGTATATTTACTGGGCAGTCAAGAAACGCATCAAAAACTTTACGAGCTAATTATTATTAATTCCGGTAAATCATTCGGCATGGTCTTATCAAATAAACCAACGTGCATTAAAAACCTATAAAGATAAGTGATACAATTTGCAGGCGAGATGGTACAGCGAGTAACGGTGTTTTAATGAGGTCGCAGAGTTTTTGTTGCGTTTTTTGATTGCCCAGGAAATATACACCCGATTATATAAAAATAAAGATTAGTTATTTCTTTTTCGGTTAAATATTTGTCTGGTAAATACCCAAATAACATTTCTCAATATTTCAGTAATTTCATGTTTTCTGTATTCCCTTATTCGTTACGACTTGATACATTTAATTCTTGATATAATGCCCTGCCTAATGTATATATCAGAATATTTGTACACGAATTCCTCCGACGAAAATATGAGAAATATACTGACAAAAGGGAGAATTCTGTAATAGTAATTAAAAATGCTGTAGGGATTAGGTGTACTGTAAGCTTTTATATTAAAAGCTGGCTGATGCTTTGCACAGTGTTATAAAGCATTCTATCAAAAATGAAGTTTAAATTACAGCAGATACTTTAACAGGCACTCTGCAGGCGCTAGATAATTCTGCTTTGAGGAAAATGAGCTTGTTTTTATTTATTATTTTTAAAACTCGTTAATCTTCAAATGAATGACATAATTGTATGAGATTATATTACAAAATAAATTTACATCTTGTAATCAGGTTGTTAATCTCGACTATAATAGTTTTGCCTTTGAAATAACACTATTAAAGTGAAATTTGAAATATATTTAAAAATAACGTTGAGTAAGCAATTATTAATTAAAGATACTTTGCACAGTTGTTGATTTTTACTGTTTTCGATATTTTTTTATGTCAAAATGTTTTTTTAGAGTGCATATAGCTCGAAGTTTCTCGTAGAAAAATGGAAAAAAAGGATTTATATTCTAAAAAACTTTTAACAAGTTACACATTTTACAAGCTACGAAATAAATGGTGATCCAGATTATACAGGCAACACGTCAAAGAATGCTTCTATTGTAACGAAAACGCTTGAACATTATTAATGGAGCACGTTTCACTAACTAACTAACTAACCATGTCAGCATCATCAGGATATTAAAACTAAAACAAACCTAAAAATGTATCCTACATTTATAAAAAACTATTATCATGGTTCAACGAATTCATACTCCTACCTAAACTATAGTTGGGTTCGACGAACTAATCAATAAAACAGACTATTTAGGATAGGATAGAAAAATTTTGGTTGATTGTAATTTTGATTTTAATGAAATTAATAAAGATTTAATTTAATAAAGGAAAAAAGATTCAAAAAGAAACGGAACGCGGAAAGCAAAAAATACAAATGGAAGTAGAAGTAATAGTAGTTTTGGCTACAGGGGTGGCCTGAAATCGGTAACGTCTGGTAGGATAGGGTGTATTTTATTCAGAGTGGTGCATAGGGTGTGGAATCTCGGAAGAATAATACAATCCTCAAATTTCGGGATCAAATTTACACGGTATCGGGAATCCCGGGATTCGGGATCGGAATTAGGAATTGAAAAAATATTTTTGTAGGTAATATGTATATATTTTTTTAACGTCTTATTTAAACTAACTATTAATACATAAACAAATATAATTAAATTTTATTCCGTACTATGTCTAAGATAACAGAAATAAATAATGAATTTATTTCCAACAGATAAGTACCCAGTTACAGAAATCTTGTAAATTGTAACAGAGAACATAGAATGTAAATTACAAAAATATGAGAAACTATTCAAATACAGAGTAAGCGTAACATTATGAAATAGTATACATGTCAAAATAAAAAATATGAGAAAAACATTAAAATACATTATGAAAAGGAATAAATAAAAAAAATAGAATTCCAAATAAAATTATGAACTGGACCCTAACATTATACATCCTATGTATTGGAGATAACAAAAACCTAAATAAATGTACGCGCATAATAGGTGAATATGTATTATAAGTTTGTTTCTTTGATATAAGTCAATTACACTATTTAAATTGTCGCGACGAAGGGACATATTAAACATTGGTGATTTACACATAAGGTTGATAAATAATCACTATCACGAGAATGTAATCGAGAAATCAAAAAGCAAAGCTCATTAACTCATCGATATTGTTGTTAACTAGATTGTACAAAATGAAAGAGCAGCACAGTTCCTTCTTTCACTTAGTGAAATTATATTAAACATATCTAATAGGAGGTTATTATCAGTGCCTTGCTGTGAAAAAAAACCAATAGTTTAAAAAACATGAACTTTACAAATTTTCTCTAGGCAGATACAGTTAATAAAATCAAATTTTGGTCTATTGGAGACCATATGAGAGAGGCATACTCCAGCTTGGATCTAATGAATGTGAAATATAATATTTTTAAACTTTCAACACTAGAGAAACAGCTCCAGTTTCTGACAAAGATCCCGAGCAACGCAGAAGCTGACTTTGTCAACTGATTAATATGGTTAGAAACACTAAGTTTGCAGTCGAAAATCACACCGAGATCTTTAAATTCCAAACAACGCTGGAGTCTAAAATTGTTTATGTTGAAGTCAAATTGTATGGAATTGTGCCTACGAGTAAACGTCACGATTACTGATACTACTGATGCATTTGGAAATGTTTAATTTAAGAAAGTTCTTGAACATCACGTAGAAACGTTATTTATTTCTGTTTGTGAGTAAATACAGTCACTGAGACTATTTATATTTGTAAAAATTTTGAGATCGTCTGCAAAAAGTAAATGTTGACAGCTAATTACTGATGTTATGTCATTTATGAAAATCAAAAACAGCAGAGGCCCCAAGTTAGAACACTGAGGGACGCCTGACGTTGCCATACAATTAAGAGATCTGTGACGGCCGTGTTCCACAAATTGCTTCCTTGAGAACAAGTAAGATGTGACAAGCAAGGTTAATGTATCCGATAATACAAAAGCTCCTAACTTAGATAAGAACAAATAATGATCTATCTGATCGAAAGCTTTTTGGATATCCGTGTATATGACATCCACCTGCCCCCCTGAATCCATATTGTCACATATGAATTGGGAATTGGAACATTACAACATTAACATAATAAGAACAAAAACAGGCGAGACGTTTATTACTGAGAAAATTGAACCAGTAGCGTAAAGGGATCAACACGTTAAGGATATTATCCCCATGTCGGTATCTAATTTTCGCATATTTTGGTACCAGCTGCGGAAAACACCCTTTCAGATACTATACTAGTTGACGGTATTAATCAGCAAATCATATGTCAGCTGAAGATATGTACTCCTCCCACTTTCGAAAAGTGTCGTTTATTTTTTTTAAATTTGATGATCTATCTGTTTGAGGTTGAAAATGTTGGGGGTGGATCCGAGGGGAATCTTATTTTCATCATCGTCTTCTTCATCAGTTACCTCTGGAGTTTTTTGGAAATGTTTTATAAGACTCTAATATTTCCTTAATGGCATTTTTTAGGCACCTACAATAGTGCATCTGATTCTTGCTCATTAGGATTGTGTAAGTATTGGAGAATGCCTCATTAGGCGATTCTTATCCTTAGTGTATCATGTTAACTTGCCTAATTTCATCAAACATGAATTTTAAAGCGATATCCGATATATATAAATTCTCATCACGTCGGCAAAGTGCTTCTGCTGTGACTGTGGTAATTCCAACAGTTTAAGTCCCCAGTTTATATTCAGTCAACTGATCTAAAAATGGATTCTGCTATAGTCTCTATACTAATAGTAGCCAATTCCACGTATGTTTACCGGCGGCTCGGGCACCTGATGAGAGATTTCACTATAAACTCACCCGGCGAGCACGAAATTTTATTCAAGATCAATCCCGGATTTCAATCGACTAAAATCTCGGGATTTACGGTATCGAAATATCTCCAGGATTTCCAGTTTCGATATAGGGATTGCAAGCCCTAGTTGTCTAATTTGTGTTATGTTTCTGGTAACGAACTATGGCCCAGTTAAAAGGAGTAAAATTTTTGAGGCGTAGTCTGCTATTGAGGTAATTTCGTGACAACGTGTATCTAGATCTCTGAGGGAACTGTGTCTGTCAAAATTTAGTTCTAAAACTTTCAGCTTCTCCATTGTCATGGCCGACGTACTGCGTGATGTCGGTACTACATATGTTACGGCCGGTCAATTTGTTATTTTGTCTGTTAAGTCTGTTACCTCTGACCATGAACGGATCTGTATCCGTACTCCTGAACAGAGAATACGTACGTATAGTCTCATTAGTTGTATTAAACGCGAGATTAAACATCAGTCTTTAGCTCAGTTTGACTCCCAAATACTTCACACACCTTTTGATTGTAATTTGAGCACAGGGAAGATACGCATCTACGCTCGGCCCTCTTACATTCCTGATTAACCTTAAGTTATTCATATCCATTGTATGATTGTTATGAAGGTCATGGTGGGCATATTATTTTTTCCGTATTTAAGATATACCATATTATTCTACTTGAATCTGGTTATAATTGGATGTTCACTTATCCAGCATACTTCAGATTACAATCTTTACAAATGATTTCATATGTCCTGAACCTTTAGTCTGATTCAGTTTGGATTGCCTAAAACTTCCGTAATTTATTTCCTGACGGATCGATAACTGACATATCTTAGTTTTTAAAAATCTTTCTTCGTATCTAATTTTTTGTTCCTATATTCGGTTTGAACGGTCTAGAAGTTTCGGAAGATTTTTAAAATTCACGTTAAAAAACAACTTGATTTTCAAATCTCCTTGAAACTTAGCGTCTGAAACTTGATATTGCCATCTACTAGGTTTGCAAAAAATTTAAGCTCATATAGGAACATTTTTTTCTG
Source organism: Leptura quadrifasciata (assembly GCA_963675555.1). NCBI lineage: Eukaryota > Metazoa > Arthropoda > Insecta > Coleoptera > Cerambycidae > Leptura > Leptura quadrifasciata. The sequence goes on from OY776675.1 coordinate 105,789,344, forward strand.
GCACGTCTACTTTTCAAGAAAGTCAACCATTTCCACTTGAATGTGCCCGTAACTATCTCTTTAGGAGATTTATCGTTCTAGTTATTTATTCGCAGAATTTAGTTTTTAATAAAAAACACCACTATTTGATGAAAAATAAATTATTTGTCAAATAACCTTGATAGATATCACCTATCAAAAATTCGTTAATGCCACATACATTTTTAAAAACTATTGAAAATATTTTTTTGAATTACCAAGTTTTCGAGAAAATCGAATCCATACTTTTGGAGAACCCTGTATATTATATAAAACAAAACCTGTATGAGATGCATTTCGATGAGAAAAGTAAATTGTGAATAAGTAAACCCACCATTCCATATTATTACAGTGTATTATTTAAGACATTCATGGACCACTCCTATATAAACTGGTTTTAAAAGTATAACAGGTAGTTAATATTTTTTAATTAATCATGATCAATTGTATCAGGGGGCGTAGCTCAGATGGTAGAGCGCTCGCTTAGCATGCGAGAGGTACCGGGATCGATGCCCGGCGCCTCCATTTATTTTTTATTAGAACAAAAAAATTTATATAATCTTCTAGAAACATAATACTTGATAACTCATAGTTGCAATTCTAATATTCTATTATGTACATCTATGAATTATTTCAGAATTATTTTTTCTCTCGTATATCAGTCAGGAGGAGAATCTTACTACGTCTTATGTAATTTTACGTAGTTTTACTTGATAACTCGATCAGTTTTACACCATCATACCAAGATGAATGCCCGGGGTCTTGTTGACAATAATTAAAAGAAAACCAAATTCTATTTGTTAAGACAACAACTGACATCACTGTGGCTGAGGTGAATAATAAACAGTTATGCAAAAAAATATTTTTTAATAAACGATTTATTGAAATATACTAAAAAGGGAAATTAATATTTGTGTTTCTGCAAACGGTGGCAGTATATTGTCAAAAGGAAGGGAAAAGTTTTCATATATTTCGAAAAAATAAATTGTATAACATATGGTGGATGCGCAGGGCAACGATTCCGGTACCTCTCGCACGCCAACTCCTAAATTGTTTGATCTTAGACTTAATATAGTCCAGGGTATTTAGATCAAAATCGCCCGAATAGCGGAAATTTTTAGGCACAGCAGATATCGAGATGCGGTTTTCTGCATTGTGTTCAGGAAGGTCCCAGGAAACGACTCTACATAGTCTGGTTTAGCCATTTTTTGAAAAATGCCTTCTGGGTCAGAAAATGCATTTTCCAACTGCATCATTACTTGCACCATTATAGGAACGACTGGAAACTCGGGAAAATCGCTCGGAAATCGTTACTCGGGGGTTTTCGGGGCTGCCGAACTCGATTCTGGCATTGGAATTACCCGGTGGCGCGCGGGGGCGGCTCTGCGGGGGTATCCGGGGGCCATTCTGGGGGGGAAATTGCATAGTCCATGAAAATCGCTGCAAACTCGTTACTCGGGGGTTTTTGGGGATGCCGAATTCAATTCTGGCATTGGAATTACCCGGGGGCGCTCGGGGGTCCCTCTGTGGGGTTGTCTGTAGGGCATTCTGGGGGGGGGGAAATAGCATAGTCCATGGGAAGCGCTCCAAACTCGTTACTCGGGGGTTTTCGGTGATGCCGAATTCAATTCTAGCAATAGTTTTCCCCGGGGGTCTCTCTGTGGGGTTGTCTGGGGGTGATTGGGGGGAAATGGCAGCGTCCATGAAAATCTCTCCAAAATCGATACTCGGGGGTTTTCGGGGATGCCGATTTCAATTCCGGCATTAGACTTCCCCGGGGGTGCTCGGGGGTGGCTCGGTGGGAAATGGTAAAGGAGAAAGTGAAAAATCACAAATTATGAAAATAATACTTTATTCAAATAACAAATAGGAGTTTTTATTAATGTTGAATTATTCATTATAAACTTCAATTTTTAACTTAAATACTAAACATCTTGTTCAAATTCTTCTTCTTCTTCCCCTTTTTCATCTTCTCCCCCTTCTTCATCTTCTTCCTCGTCACTATTCTCGGCCCCGTTGGAAGTGCCTTTTTGGTTTGAGCAATTGCCATCGCAATGCTTGCATGCAAGTGAGCACTCCAACCCACTTCGGCGGCACCCGCACCTCGTGCCACAGTCGGTTTGACAAGAACAAGAAATTTTGCTTAAAATTTCCTCGGGACCGGCTTCCTGGGTCATGGTGACAGGACTGAGCTCTCCATCCACCAATTCCCACCCCCATTCCAACGGATCTAAGGTCTCGTCTTGACCTTGTGAACCATACCAAGCCTGTACTTGGAAATAGACACGCTTGATATGCTATCCCACAGAGGGACCCCCGAGCGCCCCCGGGGAAATCTAATGCTGGAAATGAATTCGGCATCTCCAAAAACCCCCGAGTAACGAGTTTGGAGCGATTTTCATGGACTTTGCAATTTCCCCCCCAGAATGGCCCCCCGGATACCCCCGCAGAGCAGCCCCCGAGCACCTCCGGGTAATTCCAATGCCAGAATTGAATTCGGCATCCCCGAAAACCCCCAATTCACCCCCCGCGCACCCCCACAGAGCCACTCCCGTGCACCCCCGGGTAATTCTAATGCCAGAATCGAGTTCGGCAGCCCCGAAACCCCCCGCGTAATGATTTCCGAGCGATTTTTCCGAGTTTCCAGTCGTTCCTATAATGGTGCAAGTAATGATGCAATTGGAAAATGCATTTTCCGGCCCAGAAGGCATTTTTCAAAAAATGGCTAAACCAGACTCTGTAGAGTCGTTTCCTGGGACCTTCCTGAACACAATGCAGAAAACCGCATCTCGATATCTGCTGTGCCTAAAAATTTCCGCTATTTTTCCTAACTTCCCTAGACTAATATTGGACTATAACAACGACATTAACAATAGATACGTCGCCTCTCGTCTATTTCTTTTTGATTTTATTTTTTTTAAACACACCTCAACTAAATGTACGGGTGTGTGGGTAGTTAGGTACCAATCACGGTATATTATATAGATGTAAAATATTGTCATCCATAGGGGGTAGTAAAGCTAATACCTGAACAATAATTCTTGTTATTATTGTTATATTGTTTGTTATTATTATTATGATACTAAAAATGAAAACATGGCGTGCCCTAGTTTTTTTTCTGATAGAATTTTCGCCCCACATTTTTATTTTTAGAACCGTAATATGAACTTACACCGTATGCCCAATAAGAAATATCATTTTTCCTTTTTAGTACACTTCAATAATATTTTGATTTTTTTAAAATATTTTTTTATATAAATTATTTCCTTTTTAATAGAGGTGGGGATGAACATCGAAGGTTAAGGGGCCCTTTAATGAAATTTAAGGTCTTTCTACTCATAACTCATAACGAGTGGGTTTTATAAGAAATTACGGTCTGGGTTAAATATTTATAAAAGATTCAAACTACCATTGGGGAGAAGCGTTGTAGTGGTCAGGTCAAATTTTCTGTAGATTGTGAAATAAATTCTTCACCTTAATTTATTTTATGTATTTAATATTTCATTTGTATATATAAAACATTCATTACATTTCATTAGGTACATTTATCTTCGTTTAACTTCATTATCAGATGTTATTATCAGATGAGTTCATCTCAGAATTCATGATTTTTTATTTCCAACTCAAGTGTTATAAAAATTGCCGGTAGAATAAAACATAAAATTTATTTACAATCTTATCTCTTTTAACCTTTAACTAACACCGTTCACAATAACTGGACTGACGCTTTTAAAATTTTCAGGGTTTTCTGTGAAGTATGAAGAGTTGTGCCTAGTACCAAAGAAAAGTACTTGCAAAATTCGAGTGGTACCCGATTCATTTTACTTATGAGTACAATACTCGTGATTATTTTATTAATAAAAAAGCATAAGTACGAGTAACATTCGCAAAACTATCAGAAATTCGAGTAAAGAGTACCATTAAAATAAGTTAATATTTTCTCTTTATAGTCTTTCGATAGAACTTTTTAACTATAAGTATAGATAAGAACAGACAAAAAGACACGCAGTCAAGTTTAAAATAAAGCTTTTATTCAAGAAAACAAATTTAGTGAAATAACATTATTAAAATAGAACATAGGCATAGGAGAGCATCTCACGTTTTATTAGCAGAACTAGGACTTCAACAGTCATCAGAAGACCTTATTTTGAGATGAAATTCTCTCCAAACGTTGCTCCTTATTATTTTTAAAAATAACCGCCCATAAAAAATCATGATATTGCTGCGAATGACGTGTTTCGTAGCAGATACTGAAAATCATCACCTATTATTTCCAATGACGAAAACATATTTAATAAAAAAATTAAGATTTGTTTAATAATAAAAAAATTATCGCTGAATTTTCCACACATTTTCAAAAAATATGAAACGGCATTCAATGATATAATATATGATTTGCAGGAAACAACTACTCAGCGGGCAAACACCCCGACCTGCATTGAATTACACCTTACGGGTTGGCCACTATCATTTATCTGTTCCATGACCTATGGCATACTTATGAGAACTAATAAGTTCGAAACCGGTCTATGTCTGGTCAGGGAATTGACAAATGATATTGGTTACCATTCTTTCATGATTTGTAAGGTGTAATTCAATGCAGGTCGGGGTGTTATTACCTCTTTTCTCTTATTATTTATTTTTGAGAAAGAATTGAGGCAACATATGCGGACGACTAGCTGGTTTAAGTCGGAGCAGAGAGCCGTGGGTCCAGAGTATTCGTAAGAGTGGAGAAACTTACCCTTTCTGACATGTACAGCATAAGCGACAGATATCTGTTTATTTCGAGAAAAGGAGACAAAGAAAAATTGATGTTAACTTGGGCACCATCTTTAGTAAAATAAGCAAAATTGTCTCTTTTTCTCGAATAACCAGTCTACTATAGATCAGACTGAAATTGTTGGTAAGAGAAATAAAAAGATAGTTTAAAATGAATGTTAAAATATATTACATGAAAAATAGACAAATCGGTTTGAAAGACAAATTGAAATTTAAAAAAAATATATATATATAACACAAATTTATACCAGTATCCTAGATTGATAATTGTTGAAGTGACTGGTTCTGGGACAGCAATCCAGGCCCACAATTGTCTCTTGTTGCAAGAATGAATTCTAAAGTATCCTTGGCAATTTACGTCTCTCAATGAAATGGGGTGAAAGTTGTAGGAAAATTAACCAACTGTGTGGTTTAATGAAAAGATAACGAAATTTTATCTATGAAAGATAAACTGTGCAAAAACTATCTAGTATCTCAGAATTTAAGTATCTAAGAATATAAGCATCGAAGCATGTAAGCATGTAAATATCTAAGCATGAATGCATGTACAAAATTTAAGCAAGTTAAAAGTACATATACAAGCAAGTTAGCTGTACAAAATTAAGCAAGTTAGCTGTACAATATTATAAGCAAGTTAGCTATACAAAAGCTGATTTCATAAAAACTATAAATTGCCAAAAAATGAAAAGGAAAGGGAAAAATATTTTTAAAACCATGTGGTACATATAGTATTTTAACTACTTATTAAATTAAAAAGAATTGATCTTGAATTCAAATTTATTTTAAAAATAATTGAAATTATATCAAAGGCAAAATTTGAAGATTAATTACATTTTAAATGAGTAATAAATGAAATTACCTGTATATTAAACACTTTGTAACTGGGATATAAAAATTGTAATATCAATTACTGAAGTCCACAGTTAAAAATTATATACGTTTGAATCAGTACAAAGGCTGCAAGCAAATGACTTCCTGGTGACTTTTACTGATAAGGTAAACTTTTTGTCCTAGCTACCAAAAAAATGTGAGAAATCTAATTCCCTATTTAAATTGAAAGTTATAAAATCTAAGAATAGTACAAGTATGGCCATCTGTCAATGGTTGCGTTAAGCGCACCAACTTGCCTTGTAGATTCCCGTACTCACAACTAAAATAGTGGCATATTAGTCGATAAAAGGAATCTATAATAAAAAAATTTATTAGGTACTTCCATAGCAGCTGATTTGCTTTTACCTCAGTTTGTAATTTCTATTTTATACATAACCACAAATATGAACAGATGTAAATAAATAGTAAAACGTATTGACTATGGTGTGAACTCAGTAAATATATTACATCTTATAGGATATACTAATATAGAATGAGAAAAGGTAAGGAAACAATCTTATGTACTAACATAGTAAACAAAAATATAAAAATTGGAATATAGGTACGTATCTGATGTAAATAAATGTGTTTGTAGACAAATTGTTTCCTGGGATGCTGTCTTACAACGGAACAGAGATACATGATAGTTTAGAATGACTGAGTTCCTAAGATATAAAACTAAGTACATAAAATAGTGTGAAATGGTTTAGCAGTTATACAAGTAAAATTCTGTTAGTTCAAAACAGTTTCACTTACAAAAACTGAATCGAAAAAATGTTATACAGATCGTGCCAAATATCCACAAAACACTAGTTTTTAAATAAAACTGTTAAATGGACATAGGCCATGTAACAGTGTTTGCCCGCTGAGTAGTTGTTTCCTGCAAATCATATATTATAACAGTAGGTTAAGTCCACCTAGGACTGAAAGGTCGCCGCTCTCAGGTACTTGCAGAATCGCAAGTCGCTATACGCCCATGGAGACATCTATGGTGTATAGTAGCAATTGACCATTTGAGAGGTTTCACTTACCTCTCACCACTACGGCATTCAATGTTGTCCCGAAAATAAATAAAATAAAATAATAAATAACAAGACAATGTAAAATCATGATTTGGCTTCTAATCAGTATTTTCGCTTTTTCTTGAAAACGATGCGTCCTATCGATTTCTGGCAAAAAGGCATTTTCTAATTATAATTGAATGCTGGCTGTTTAATATAGTTCTCCATCTTCGTGTCTTCGCCATTGGAAATAATATGCAATGGTTTTCAGTATTGAATAATTTGCTCTCAAAGAAGTCATTTGCAGCAGTATCACGATGTTTTGCAAGCGGTTATATTATAAAATAATAATAATAATAATATATTTACAATACAATGCACAGAAATGAAGCATTTTAGGAGACCTTAGAGCTTTCCACCGCCTAGGTACTTGCCGTGGTGTGTTTATATGTTTGTATAGAATGTCTTACTCATGACTGGTTGTTATATGGGTTGTTTAGAGTAGTACATAGGTTGCGGTGAGATGTGTGTAATTGAATGATGGTGTTTGTTGATTATTTAAGTTAATAAGGTTAGTTTCTATTATGTATTATTTAATATGGATGGCTCTTTTAATGGTAGTGGAGTGATACTAAGTGTGTGACTCTTTTGTTGTCTTTTATTGGTATTATGGCTCTTTTTATTATTTGCTTTCGGAACTCTTTTGCCTGAGGGGCGGTGTTAAGTCGTTTTCTATGTTTTCATTTACAAACAGTTATAATATTACTTCATGGGGTGAATATGTAATTGAAGGAAGGATATTTAGGAGCAGTGGACAATTTAGGAGTAAGAAGGTTTTAAAGGGAGGTTTTGTCGGATTGTATCAGTGTGTTGCCGAAGTTGGCTAGTAGTCTGTTAAGTATGAAGTTAGTCAATGCAGGTGTTCCTGTCAGGCGTCATGTAAGGTTTGGATGGAGATACATTGGGATAAGTTTAAACAGATTCCTATAGGACTTTGTTTTGTATGGTTTGTAATCAGGCTCTAGGTAGAAGGCTAGTAGGGGATACCAAATCGGAGCGACGTATGTTAATATTGACCTGATTTAAGCATTATATATTAGGATGGCGTTATCTGGGCGGAAATTTTTAAGGAGAGGATATAGTGGAGAGGTGCATCTTCAGTGTTTACCCGTCACATTGGACACATGTTTTTGGAAAAACAATCTCCTATCGAGGGTGACTCCGATATAGAAGGTGTCGTGTCTCCAGTAGAGGATTTGACTTTTAAGACCTTAATTTTATTAAATCCAAATTGAAGCGTAAGTCGAACCTACGTACTATAATTACCGTAAACAATGTGATATAATTTGTTTCTTTTGCTACATGTTCTGTAATTAGAGTTAAGTTTATATTTGAACGTATACCAATGGGGATTATTTTAATGTACATAGAATTCAAATTATTTTGATATTTCATTTATTAAATATTAAATAATTAGGCAGAGATATAAACATAATTTCTGAACTGAATCACTTCTATGAAAACATCAGTATCTCATATTCTTTCCTATTATTTGGGTTTTCTACCACATGTACTATTATCCTCTTCAAAACAAATCACCGAATCTACAAAATAATAGAATTATTTGAAAAAAAGCCTCTGCGCCCGTGACGTTTACGCCAAAGGAAAAGTCAGAGGTTATGTTTTGCAAATAATATAAATCGGAATAAACACAGAAATAATGTATTTTGCTGACGTTTCGGAAAGTAATCTCTTTCCGTTTTCAAAGCTATTATAAAACATAACCTCTGACTTTTCCTTTGGCGTAAACGTCACGGGCGCAGAGGCTTTTTTCCAATAATTCTATTATTTTGTAGATTCGGTGATTTGTTTTGAAGAGGATAATAGTACATGTGGTAGAAAACCCAAATAATAGGAAAGAATATTCGTAGAATGCCACAAATAACTTTCAGACAATATTCGTCAGTATCTCAATTTCACGATGTCCAATTGATGTAAAATTTTACGTGCATATGCTAGGTATCGAATATGATTGTCAAAGATTGCCAAAGAGGTTTGAAGTTATGGTTCTTACAACTCTTTCTTTCTACAAGCATGTGCAAATATATTATTGATACATAGTTTCTAAGTCCTACTGTATATGTTTAACTATTCTTATAATTTTATTTTATGTATTTCTGTACTCTGTATGCATTTGCTTTTAACTTCTTTTTTAATTACGTATATATTTTTATTTTTACATTTTGACCCACAAAATCCTATCAATAATAAATAAACAAATTATCTACAAAACCACTTAGTATTATTTATACTCAAGCTGTTCTTACAGGTTTCAATATTCCCATGATTAAATGAGATTATATAAAATTATATCATGATAATAATCAAACTATATCCTCATTTATCGAATATCGCATCGGAGAATTTATCTATTAATTGGCGTAAGTAGATTATGAACATTACAGAACTGCGTTGTTACTCACTGCTTTCCCTTTAGTTCCGTTCCTTAATTAATCTTCTTCTTAGATGTAGGGTCATCTTTTATGGATTAACGACCGTCACGAAATTGTTGATATTATAATCTTACTTTATAATGGCTTGGGGTGGTTACTTTGAGTGTCGCTTTCTAAATCAAATGGAAAATTAAATTTTAGTTTAAATTTCTTGTTTCTCTTCTCAATTTCCTTTAATTAACCAAAAGTATGCTTGCCAAGTTGTTCGTTGAGAAAATTAAACTCTACTGTTACATAATTTAATTTTAATATATTACTCAGTTTATAGAATATTTTTGCTTATACGTCCTCCTATAAAAGTTGAAAAAAAAAAAATTGGTTTATTTGACATGTATATCTCTTATTCTTCCATTTAATATGAGGTGTAGGCCTTGTAATTGTAAATAAATAATATCTGTGCAAATGCTACAGACTAATATTTATTTATTTAGTTATTTATTTGTTTATTTATTTCTCAAATAGACTGATAAAAGCCTACTGACCTGAGAGATTGTATAAATTAATTTTATAGGACACTTGCAAAAAATATTCCAGGTCCCTAAATCTAATTTATGTATGTGGTAATAACTTTACTATTCTAGTAAATGAGATAAATTGGGGCCATAATATAAAGCAAAATATAAATTATTGTGTTTAGTACAATTACCCTAGCCTTCTGATTTCTGGTCAATAAACCAAGCTCTGTGAAGTTAGCACTACCACTTTAAAATTTTGAAATCGTTTTGGCCCCATTAATTATAAATATTATATTAATAAATTGTTTAAATATTTTTTAAAAAAGGAACCGGAAAAATAGATAGCATTAAAAAATGAGCAATCGCGACTAAAAGATTCCTGGTGCATCGTATATGAAATGAAACACAAAATGTGCAAGGTAAGTAAGGATAAGATAACAGGTTTCACAAGATTTTTGGAACAAAACGTGGATTACTGTAATTTATATTGAAAAGTAGTAGCATTTTATATATAAAAATCGGCAGCTACTGGAAGCGTCTGGAACCTCCCCACCCGGTGGATCTTTGAAGCCAAAAAGAGCATTAGGTTGTGTGCCAAAACGGCACTAAACGTAATCCGATCTCATCCAAAACCTTTTCAGATCTTCTGGGACACTAAAAAAACTCTGAACTTAATGAATTTACAACATTCGCCTGCGGCTCGTGCTGCAAATTTCATCTATGCGAGTTATTACCTACATTATCGCTCCTTGAATAATATACTATTAGGATATTAACAACTTTAACATCACTTGAACGACTAAGAAAGTCTAGTTACCTAAATACTACAGATTTGTAAAGCAACAAACTGAAAATTGGTAAAGTGATAATGTATAATAAATTCACCAACGAAGGTACAGAAAGCATATGATATTGATATTGTTACATCTACCTTTAAAGTTTGTGACAATCCACTGGTGCAGTCACTAAAAGTTACAAATATGCCGAAATCTTATTAACATGACATGACACTAACGTTATGGGATGACAATGACAATCGTCAAAATTTGCTCATTGCAATCCGATCGCTCGCGGCTGTCTTTGTTAAATGAAACATTAGCATTTCAGTAATTTTACTAGATTTTAGAGGAATATTTGTAGTTTAATTCTTCGATTTGTCTGTATATATATTTAAAAACGGTACTAAACGTAATCCGCTCTACTTCTAAAGCAGTGAAGAAAGCCTCACACGTGAATTAACACGAGATGTTATAAGTTTCACGACGTAACGGCTACGCGCATCGATCATGTCACGCGAAATGCGATCTATGCTTCATATTTGCTTTGTTTTTATATTTTTTTTCACGGAAACCAAATCGAAAGAGTGGAAGTGTGATATATTGTTGAAATCAGAATTTTAACTGCTAATGGTTCCATTGCAAATTGAGAGTAATTATGAAATAAACAACTTGTTGCGTCAAAACGGCACTAAACGTAATCCGATCTCAACCTTTTCATATCTTCTGGGGCACTAAAGAAACGCACATGCAAAGTTTCATTCAAATCCGTTCAGTAGTTTCGGCGCTATCGTGCTAACACACATACACACACAGACATTTTTCAAAAACCACTTTTTTGGATTCCTAGGACCTCAAAACGTAAAGATTTGATGTTATCTCGATTTTCGTTTTTGAACCAATTTTAGTAACCTCTCACAATTTTATTGTCGTGAGGTTAAAACAGGCGTTCCATTTTATTGCATAAACATTTTACTTAGAAATGTTTTCTAAGGAACGAGAAAGCACAAGTCGCAAGAATTCTAAGGTTGTCATAAAAAGAGAAAGATTTCTCGAAAATAGTTTACTATGTTGAAACTATATTAGAGAAAACTTTATTTGCAACAAATTGTTAGTGGATATAACAAATTCGTACGCGACACGCAACAAAATCTCGATCTGAACACGTGGTAGTGCTAGGTTGCACTGGAAATTCAAAATTTCATTAAATTTTGCAGACACTTTTCGCAACAATTTAGATTTCTGTGTAACAAATTCGTACACCACACGCTACAAATCGTCGAAGAGAAAAACTTATGCATTTTCAACGATTTTTGGCGGTGGTAGTGCCGGTTTGCGCTGAAAATTCAAAGTATTATCGAAACTTGTTTCGTAACAAATTATGTCTCGCTGCAACAAATTCGTACACGACACGCAATAAATTCTCTATGTGAAGAGCACTCGAAAAAAATGCATTTAGAACGGTTTTTGGCAGTGGTAGTGCCAGGTAGCGCCGAGTCATAGAATTGTTGTAAATGCATTTTTTCATGTGTTTTTCACTTCAATAATTTGTAGCGTTATGTCGAGTAATAATTTGTTGCCAAACAAGTTTTCGTAAAAATCGATAAAACGTTGCATTTTCAGCGCAACGTGGCACTATCACCGCCAAAAATCGTTGCAAATGAATATTTTTATGTTTTTCACTTCGACAATTTGTAGTGTGTGGTGCACGAATTTGTTGCACCGAGACCTAATTTGTTGCGAAAGAGGCGTTTGCGAAATTCAATGAAATTTTGAATTTCCAGTACAACCTGCCACTACCACCTGCAAAAACTGTTGCAAATCCATTTTTTCATGTGTTTTTCAGTTCGAAACTTTGTTGCATGTCGCGTACAAATTTGGTGCAAGAAACAATTTGTTGCAAATAAAATTGTCTCTAATATAGTTTCAACATTATCGAGAAATCTTTCTCTTTTTATGACAACCTTAGAATTCTTGCGATTTGTGCTTTTTCGTTCCTTAGAAAACAATTTTGAGTAAAACGTTTATGCAATAAAATGGAACGCCTGTTTTTATGAGTAAACTGCTACTACTTTTCAATATAAATTACAGTAGTCCACGTTTTGTTCCCAAAATCTTTTGACGCCCGTTATCTTATCCTTACTTATCTTGCACATTTTGTACACGATGCACCCGGAATCGTTCAATCGCGATTGCTTACTTTTTTAAGGTCATCTGTTTTTTTTGCGGTCCTTTTTAAAAAAATATTTAAACAATTTTCTTGATCGTTCTTATTTATAAATTATTATTACTAAAAGCGATTTTTCATAAGTTTTAATGCTATCTTGATTATCAAGTTCGTATTATCAGAAGTTATTAGAAAATACATTATTTTCTTTATTTTTTTTGCTATTAATCGTGTGCAACAAATCCGCAACAAATTGTTTTTAAGATAAGAAAATGTTTGTGCACTTTTTAGAGCGATTTCTGTGAGTGGTAATGCTATCTTCACTATGAAGTTAGCATTACCATAGGTTATTTTTAAAAATTAAGAGTTACAAATGTTTTCTCACCGCAACAAATTCTTTTTATGTTAAAAAAATATTTGTGCACTTTATAAAGCGATTTCTGTGAGTTGTAATGCTATTTATTATCTTCACTGTGAAGTTAACATTACACCATGGGTTATTTTTTTTAAATAAAGAGCTACAAATTTTTTCTCACCGCAATAAATTCGCAACAAAAAAGCTACAATTAATGGGGCCAAAATGATTTCAATATTTTAAAGTGCTAGTACTAACTTCACAGAGCTAGTATATCAATGCACAGTTTTGTAGTCGTTATTTATTGACTATTTCGTCTTGTAAATGTTGCTGCGAGTGAAACAGTTATATATATTAAACTTTTATTTATCTTCCAGACGTCGGTAATACATTTTTTCAATGTCTGTATCTAAAGAGCATTTACATCTGTGTAGTTTTGTATAATTTTACATATCAGTCGTACATGGGTACTAGGTATACGCAACTTTTTTTAAAATTTTGTTGTTGAACTGTGTGTGCATTTACCTTACTTCTTACTGTTGCCATAGCGAACATTCATTAATTCTACTTTAAAATGTTAATAGCCCTAGTGACAATTTCCATTGCTTCGTAAATACTAAACCAAAATATTGTTCGCCGATGATTAAAAATACAAATGTATCTGCAATCTTTTCCATATAAAGAAAATTTTCTAATCCTTTTTGAGTTATTTTACCATAAAATCTGGTTGCTTTATGTGTTCTTGGGGATCGTGCGGTAAATACAAAAGTGTATAATTAATTAAGGGATTTTTTCTCATTCTCTGTAGCGACTACTTTTTAAATTAACTACATAATTAAAGCTCTGGCTGGGTTAAGTGTGTCGCGCAGTAGAACTCCTGTACAAGAAATGAAATGAAGGACAATTTAATTTCCGAATGAATAAGTTTTATTGAGTATAATTTTTAAATTATTTTTGGTTGTTACTAGTGCAGCTAGAATCGTTATTTATTTGCGTATTCTCATGTTCTTGTAACAGATATTTTAAAAACAGTAACAAAATGAAAATTTAAGCGCAGGCCATCAATTTAATGATGCATAAAGGCGTTTGTTGGGGTGGTAATGATTTTTTGGTTATTCATAAAGATGACGCTCCTAGTAAAAATTCCGATGAGATCAATTAAAATGGGAGTCGGGATCAACGCGTCATTTTATTTTTTAAGGGGTTGAAACTGATTTTCGCGGAATGTCTCCATTTTAATTGATTTTCCGTTAAAACGGGCTATCACCAATCTTGTCAAGAAAAAAATTTTGGGCTTTTATAAACTGAATATGTAATAGTCACAATGCTTTTCGACTATTTACCTTAATGATGGATAAATTTTTACTATCGACACATAGGTCATTTTCTTCTTGATCAGTTAATTGTAGGGTTATAGACGGTGCATTTTTCAAAACCAATATATCGTTTACGATCGCGGACACGTATTTTATGTCAATAATTAATCAAGCAATCACACGAAAATATCGAACTAATGTAATACTGCTTCCGTTTGTTACCAATATTCCATAAAATTGTTATGTACCGATAAAGCGAAATAATGTAGTTTCTGTCCCAAGTGAGCTTTACTAATTTTGTTATATTACTGTATGGCAGGCAGTACATGTAAAGAGTCATAAATATTTAATATGTCAATGAAAGTTTAATGTTGTAGACTGGATTAATTAAATGTCTAACGATATTACATTAACATATAACTAACTGCACTATTTACCTGTGTGTGTTAGTACATGATGTATGCTGAATAAAATATACCCATCTTCGGTTTAGATATAATATTGTTCATATAGCAAAATGCAGGAAGCAGCAAAAATAATTCCGTAATTTCAAACAACAACTTTTATACGCATTTTCTAATTTAATTCATTTTTTAAATTATCTACATTAAGTTTTACGATAGCCATTTCACCATTCAACCAAGAAACATGTACTTCCACAATTACGCAACAACATTTGCTTATGTGCCGCAGCTGAGACTCGAACTTAGGTGAGGAGAGCGACTAGCCGTTTTGTCTCTCACACAACCTCGGTCTAGTCCTATGTTGGTGAAGTTATATAATGAGGTTGTCTTATTCAGTACTTTCCCACCCTTACAAGCATCATCAGCCAATAAGCCAGAAAACAGGGGGGTCTGATCAAACTGTTTTAATACACACAATAGATAAAGTGAGATAGGACCAATGATTCACATAATAGTTTTGTCAAATTGCTACTAATGAAAAATCTACTGCTATACGATAACTTTAAAGATTCATGTGACTTAAGAGAGTGGTCTTTACATGCCCAGAGATCTTGAGGTGCTGATCTCAATTTAATCTCCTATTTTTTACTGCACTTTCACGAGATAAGATCTCACCGTAAATGTTTAAACTAAGGTTTTCACAAATAGACGTTAAATTTTTCTTAGGTCCAAAAAATATTAGTTTGCATTTGTTAGGATTCAATTTTAAGTTGTGTTCTTGAGATGTTTGTTTAATTTTACTTAAGTCGCTATCTATGTTATTAATGAATCTCTAATATGAAAGCTATTGTATACTTGGGTGTCATCGGCATATGCTTGTATTTTACAGTTTTCTACTGAATGTAATATGTTAGAAGTATAGATACTGAACAATAACGTACCTAAGACCTAGCCTCGAGGCACGCCAGATGGAACTTCCACAGAAAGTGAGATAGAGCATCGTAGTACCTTTTGTGATCTATTGTTTAAATATGAGTTGAAGAAAGCAATACTGTTACGTGTTTACAATCTTCAGTAAACACTCTGTAGGTCCAAATACCTTGTAACAAGAATCTTCACAAACCACTATTTTATTAATCACTTAAATTACAATAGTTAATCCTTAAAAATCACACAACTAATAATAACTTTAATCTAATGTAAATTAACTACTTTTAAATCACAACTGTACTTTACTTTTCTGATCACTTGTCAACTCTTATCTAACTAAAAAAATCTATCCTGCCTGTTCAACTTCACTTCTTTATATACACCCTTAGAATGTACCAGAATCCCTTTCCACAACCTTCTAGAACAGGTTGGAATCCTCCACAGTTTTCTACTACGTGCTAGATGGCGGTTCGTCAATTGGCCCAGAGATGGCGCCACCCCACCTACTGGCCATCAACAGAATAACAGGTTTCCCTTACTTTGACCAGGGACTTAATCACATCTCTCCCCGTTAGTGGGCAGCACATAACAAGACTCTTATGATCAAGACCAGAATATTTAAATTTTGCGTACATTATGTAATTCAAGACTAAGATTTGTTTAAATATGAGTTTAAAAAAAACAATACTCCTATTATTAAGACCAAAATATTTAAATTTTGCATACATTAGGTATTTCAAGACTAATCGTGTCAAAAGCTTCGGAAAAGTTAATCAGTACTACAGCAGTTACCTTATTTTTATCAGTGTTTATTGCGATGTCATCGACAATTCTAGTGAGGGCCGTTAAAGTAGTGTATCCTTTTCTAAAGCCTGACTGATTTTCATGCAAGATATTATTTTCATTTACAAAGTTAAAAAGCTGCTTATACACAATTTTTTACAATATCTTCAATAAGATAGGCAAGATACTTGTAGTGCTTCAACCAGTGAAATAATTTACGTCGTTAGTCTTAGGCAAAGCAATAATATTGCAGACTTTTTGCTATGTACTACTAATGCGACAGAATACTCATGCTACTACTTCTAAATAATGCAACAGAACATTTAATCCAGTACGAACCGCTTTTTTGAGTGAAATAACTGGATCACTCCAGCGTATGTGTGACTTACCACCTGACTAAATTAGATGGACAATTCAAACCTCGTGGGATGGATGAAATATATACAAAATGTGACTCGAAGTATTAATATTAATTAGTATTAATATTAAGTATATAAAGTATTAAGTACCTGCTTGGCCTGGGGAAACGTATCACATATATGGCGAATGATGAGAGTTATCTACCTACCGGAAATAAGTCGAACATCGGACCAAATGTCCAAGTCATATATATCTATAAACATCTTTCCTACTCAATACGTTGAAAAGGCTGTCTGTAACATTAGAGAAGAAATACTAAAAGTAAATCCTTTTAGTGAGCACCAGTATGCATACCAGTCCGTGAGATCGACAGATCTGATGTTGGATGAGTTAAATAAACTACTGACAAAGTTTGGATGACAAAGAAATAGAAGACAATACACTCGCTGACGGATGTATTGTCAAGCAAAGGAGTCCCAACAGTGATATGCCAGTGAATTAATGCCAGCCTAGGAAAGAGGGTAATAATATAATCCACAAACGCAACCACTCGCCAGGCAAATGTGCGGGAAAAACTGGAGTTAAACCCCCAATGCATATACACTATGGTAGTAGGACCCTACGAATCAGTGGTATGGTGGACTAAGACTGGTTAAGGCCAATCAACCAGCAAGCTTTTCAACTTATATCTATCTGTACCATCGCGAATGACAAATTTAAAAAGTTTCCGCATTCACCACCGTACATTATACTAGATGTACAACATTCATTATTTTACCAGTTTGAGATATTTTTTTATAGAGTATGGTAAATTTAACCTTTTAACATGTTTGATGATATGGTTGAAGGAAGTACAGGCTTTCAGTACATTTACTGCAACTATTGATTTTACAAGATGGCATTTAAACAAAAATTCTTTATATGAAACATTAATTGATTCAGTGCTCTATTGAGACCCATGTGTTATAGCGCAGAGTTTTTGATTAAAATTGGGCGATGCGGCGATAAAAATCCGCTTTCTAAACTAACTAATCTTCTTATGGCAATCGTCTCGAAAAATTACTTGTGCCTTGTAAAAATTGTAGGATTGTAAGATTATCACAAACAGTAAGATAAAGAACTTAAGGCCTAAGACTTTCTTAAGAATATCAAGTCCTGCCTAATTTGTGATTGACAGTAAATAAATTGGTGTAGTAAATCCGTTCCTTGACGGCATTAATTGGGTGTAGGTAGGGTAGGCTTATGCGGATCAATGTTTTACTAGTCCGTTTCGGTCCATGGAGCCTGATTTTGCGTTAATAACGTCCTTTGGTTTAAAAAACCGTGATTTGTGAACAACGTTTCAACTGTATAAAATGCAATTATTCTGTACACAGATAACTATGTATCATCTATTGTAGAAAACTAGTTGTGGTAGTGTCCAAAGCAGATCACCGACCTCCTCGAAACCTGAGTAGAAATGTCTGACCCGTATTACTCTCAATGTGCACTTTCCACATAAATTCAGTTACATTTTGAAATGTTCATTTATATGCAGATGATATTCAACCTACAGAATTTGTCCATTGTGAGAAATTCAAGCGATTACGTCACATTAATTTGGTCTTAGAACCATTAACACAGTACTTTGACAACCAATTTAAAATCAATTGCAGAAAACGGCCTAAGTGTGCCCGCAATGCCAAAGAAATAAGATAATATAGTAAAACGTGTTTGGTTAGATAATAACGTAGACAGAATTCTTCGTCTAGATAACTGGCTAGAGCAGTCACACAACTTGGGGTTAGTATTTGGTCTGTACTTATTTAAATATCAACATATATAAACTTTGTAAAAATCTCATTCTTTAAATTAAAATGTTTATATTTATATTTAAAGCATCAAATAAATGAGCAAACGAACACTACAATCGGTAAAATTTTTAGTTACTTTATCTTTACGTTACGTTATCTTTTTACTTGAAAGAAAAAACTCTAGATCCGTTACTTTTTCTTTCCGGGTGACCTCAACCCTGAAAATTTTAAATGACACATCAGTCTGACAGCACTTCGTTATAAAATTTAATACATCTATAATTTATTTTTTTAATTCGGGGTTATTGAGTATCTGCTTGTAAAGCATATAACCTGGTCTTCTTATAGATTTATCTGGAAGATAGATCGAAAGGAGAACTTCTAGTGAGTGGCTAGCAAGATCTCCCGAATTATATTCGCTTGGACTTTTTCTATGACAGTATTTAAAGAGCAAAATTTATGCAACATAACTCGATTCTTTGGAGGATAGTGAAGGATAATAATGTTCAATTACATAAAAAATATATAGATGTTTCAAACTTTGCAAAGTATGTGTACTTGACGGGAAGAAAGGATGTTAATCACTCACTTGCTGGAGGTAGAAAAAATAGAGGCGGCAGTGTTGCCAAATTTGAAACTCGATTCGTATTCACGGTTTGGAAAGTTAAAAAAGCAAAATAATGCTTCATTGCCTAATAGAAGTTTTAAAAATATACATTTTATTATAACTAATGTAAATACTATAAAGCGACTGAGTGAGTCAATAATCTCGTGTTAGGTTGAGAGATCAAGGGGACCCGGGTTCGAATCTTGGCTAGGGTATGGATATGTAGTGGCGTTTTTAACGTGTTAAAGGGTTGGCAGCAGTGGGCTAGTCGAGATTGTGTGAGAGGTAATAAGGTTGGTCGCTGAAGAACTCCTATTTCCTGTACTCCTCCTAATTACTTCAGTTCCGGCAGATGGTAATGTAGGGAATAATCGTTGTTTAATTGTCTGTATGTATGCGTCCCGGTTGAGTGGCGGAATAGCTAATACTAAACTCTACCAGGATATTAACGTAAATAAGACAATTAAGAAATATATTGCCTACGATATTCTTCCTATGTTTTGCATATTTTTTTCCTAGATACTGTACTATTTGTCTTAGCCTGACGTCATTGTTCTAGGTATGGAAGTCACGCTTATTGATAGCAAACTTTGACTACTTTACTACGTACAACAACGGCTTAAGACTAATAAACCAAAACATATTTATGTATATCATGAAGAATACTACGAAGTTTGCTACTATATAGATGTTAGCTTAAAATAATCAACTTAACTTTCAGAATTAAAAATAGTGTTTGTAATTAACTTGAGAGTTTGCTTTCCATAACAGTGTTGTTGAAAACTTTATATTCCTGATTTTCCATCATTCGGGCATCTTCCAAAGCGTTATGAACTACCTACTTAATGTTACACGAAACAAGTCTGGATCATAAAAACTGTAATAATCTGTTAATGCATGGGTAATTTAAATAAATGTTTTCGTAGCGCCTTAAGTCATTAATTATTTTTATTTACTAAGATAATGCTTATTTTATTGTAAGATAAAACAATATTTTGAAATATGTAGTTATTTTCGAGGCTTTTATGAACAGATCGAACAAAATTATCATTCTATCACGTATCATATGGGAGCTTGTACGAAAAAGTATTCAGTTTGTAATTAAGTTTTATTTTGATTAACCGGCACGATAGTTTGGTCGGCTAGAGCGTATTGTCTGGCGGAAACGTTTGGTTAGACTATCTGTCGCATTCTAGGTTGAATTTTCATCTCATCTGCAATGTCAGTGTAATGGATGTTGTCTGCATTTCTTCAAATGTATAACCTCCTTCCGGACAGCTTTGTCTGTGGATTTTAGGATCGTCTGCTACACCGAAGTGGTGTGTTTATGTTTAATTCTAAATAATTTCTTTGCTATCCGTTATTACAAAACTGTCCGATCTTGTAATAGTTGAAACCTAAATATTAAAATGGCTATTTATGCAGCCATGAATAAAGGTGCCATTTTTTGTCGCCAAAATGACATGATATATTTGTATGGCATAGGGTGAAACAATTTACACTTATTTTGTTTTATTTATTTGATCCAAATTATATACGAATGCTACAATTTCTGCATAACTATTCACGATAATGCAATGTCATACAGCTGTTAATCAATTTCCGATTCAGGCGAAGAAGAGGAGTCACTTCCCACATAAATTATCAGTGGCTCTATCTACTACAATGTCCATCATAATGTCAAACTGCCACATTTTTTCTTTTCATATTACGCATGTCGAATGGCCTTTTTCCAATTTTTTGCAGAAACATTTCCAATAGCTTGCTGATATAATGGGTGAAGGTCTTTCATTTTAAACGTGGTATCATTCCTGGCGGCTTCTCCTTTTATTTGGCTCCATATTAATTTAATAGGATTGAATTCACAATGATATGGAGGCAACCGCAAAACTGTGTGACTTTGTTTTTTCGCTATTTCATCTGCTACATATTTTGGTACAATGAGACACTATTTGACAATATGCAAGAATTCGACTCTCACCATATCCGCTTCGTAAGTAATCGACTTACTTGTCAACCAGGCTTGTATATTTGCTTTTTTTGTACCAGAGTTCAGAATTTTCTTCGTTGTTCTTCTGTGGTAGGAAGCAACTTTGTTTCATAACTAATATGCTTAATCCAAGATATTAATAATCTTGTAGGTTATTCTTGTCGACATTGTTTAAAAATCAATGCAGGTAAATCTGCTATTTTATTATTTCGAAAGAAAAGCAAAAGGCAGTTTATTACATATAACACCAATATTTTCGTGGATAATCAGCTTTCATAGATAGCGTAAAAAATTTGGGCTTATTTTTTACCGTAATTTAAGATTTCAACAACACATTAATAATCCTATGAATAGAGTTGGTGTGTGTATTCTATAGAACTCCTCTAAGTAGGTAGGTAGAGAGGTGAGTCCTTTAAGCAGGATCAGACTTTCGGCTGGTGTTTGTTGCAATCGAAGCATTAACGTTCTGTTGGTAATATGCAATTATTACACTTAACGCGCCAGGTTTGTAACTTGTAATTCAGCGATCGGCGGGCACATAGCTCGGAGAGTAGCTATTCATTTCAGTCTGGTTACGTTCCTTATAGTGAAATAAGAATTTTCTTGATGAATTTGCGAGTAAAAATATTATGTTTTAATATTCTGCCCTCTAAAAGCACATTTGAACTATGCCAAGCCCGGTCAAACTTTATATTTAACAGACACTGCACCGCTAGATGGCGCCTGCTGATTGTTTTGCATGTCGACATCCTAAGAATACCGAGATGTACCAAATAGTCCAAGGATCCTCGTGTCGGTCGCCACATGCCTACCTTGCACTGACTAGAGCCAACAGCTCGAAACTGCTATCTGCAAGTGGTGTGGGACAACTGACACGAGAGCTCCTTTAAGTAGGATCAGTCTTTCGGCTGATGTTTGTTGCTGAGGAGTTTGCGACTAAAAACATTATGTTTTACTATTATCTTTTTACATCTATGGTGCTGTATATGGCCTGTGCCTCGACCAAATAAATGCTTATAGTATTCAAGAGGTCCAAAATGTGTGTATGAATGAATTTTATATTTAGCTGTAAAGGGAGTGATGATATATCCCAGAAGTTAAAATCTCTCGAACGGTTAAATAATAATAAAATTTAACAATACCCCATCACACAGCAGCTTAAAAAATATTTTTTACCTACTCCGCATCAATATTTTATAATTCAATTCCTATTAACATTAAGCATGTTTCGGCATATTCTTTAAAATTTCATTATTAGAGATTCTTCAAAGTGGGTGAACTAAGATCAGAAACAAAAATGGAAAAATTAACATACAACATTATTTTAATTTATATTTAGTCTACATTTATTTTTGTTAAACTTTTTCTTTTGTAATTTTTTATTGTTTGAGTATTCGAGCGACTGCTGGGCTGGACTTATTATAATTGTATTAAGGATGGCAATAGTTCAAAGATGCCAAACGCGCAAATAAACCCTTTAAAACAAAAAAAATCCCACGAAGGGCATTTTTTCAGATAGATGGATTTTGAATACAAGATGATTGGATTAATATGTTAAAAATGAAAAAATAAATTACTTACCGAAGCATATCCATAAAAATGCTTTAGATTTTGTTTTCGCCATTAAATGTACACATAATAATTCCGCTTCCACGATATGTGCATATTAATTAAAGACCACATAATTAATTTTCAACTTGATCGATTAGTATACGTACTTAGTTAACAGGACATACTGCTCCGCTTTCCCTTACACAATTAATGCAGAAAATTTCGAGTGCCTGGCACAAGATTTTGCAGCAGTACAAAAATAATTGATGTAAATGAACTTCATGACCTAATTAAGTGGTACGTATGGAGACGTCTTCTGAATATTTAGATAAAGTGAGATTGTGCCCTCACGTGCTCTATACATTGAAAACTGGAATGAGAAAACTTGAATGCGGCCAATAAAAGGGGATTGCCGTGACGGTTGAATTAATAATTGAACTGTGCTTGACCAATTAAGTGATTTTAAAAGATTTATTGATAAATTCTGATCATCGCCTTACTAAATTGTAAATATTTACTTAAAATACACGCTTTCTAATATGATACCTGGGGCGAGCGTGGGTGCGTCTTAGGCGAGGGTTGTATAGGGGATATACCACCCTTCGGATGTAAAGCCGTCGGTCTCTTGTCTATTAAATGTTACGCAATTAAAAGATCCCTACTCTTCTTAAGGGAAGAGGTTTGGCAAAATTCCTGGTTGGGGGTAGCTCGTCTATAGGCGTCGGTGTTAGGCCTCAGTAGCGGAAATAGGCCGACGTTAAATAAATGTATAAAAAAAAATATGATACCTCGCACATCTGCTTGTTTTCTAATTTGAAAATTAATAAAAAAAATTTGAAAACAAATCAAACAAATTTAAAGTCATCAAGCAAGCATACATTTTAATAAGTTTTTCCGATCTTATACGTAACTGTAATGCCAGAAAACTACTGTATTAAATTATGTAAGGCCGCTTACAAAAAAAATAACAACAAAATTTAATAATGCAGATACCATGATGCTACTCCAGGTTACAATACGCATCAGTGATATGGAGCTTAGGATGCGAAATACACACGTTAACTATTGAACCGGTTAAGAGACGATGTGTAAAGTCTTTGTGGAACAAGAAAAATGCTGGGTATCCAGTAATTGGTTTTCCTCATAATGCATTTATTACAAGGTTTTATATTATCGATTTAAAAACAAGAAAGAGGTACCACTCAGTAACTTCCTTATTTACAATATTACATATAACTAGGTGGCTTAGAGCTGTATTTCAAGGTTACCGTTACTTGGCGGATAAAATCACCAAATTTTTTATGAAGGTATCTTAGGGTATACTAATAAATGTTAGCCTAGGAAGCCATGTGGAATTTCCATAAATTTTCATGTACAGCACTAAAATTTCAAATGGCCGTCACATAGGACAATATTTATAGATATTCATTCAATGGAATTCAGTATGCAACTGAAAATAAAAAATAAATTACACTTGCATTTGCAAAGTGGTGAGCAGTGACGTCTTGAAATGGTTGCAATACTTTCCAAATGGACTCCTTACCTGGCCTTTGAAGGCGGAGGTTGTGTTGCAATTAGAGAATGAGTCAAACAGGTAGTGCTCGTGATTTTGGCTCCCCCAGGCTTGTACAGATGTCGTTGATGTGGTAAAACCTATGTTTGCCCATGCCAAAGGCCACCCAGATATTGGCCAAAGGTTGATCACTATTAGATCATCATAGAACGTGCCAGCAAATATGACAATTACATCTGTGCCTACAGTACACACAAGGATACTATTTACCCTTTGCTGTACTGAGTGGAGTACATGAACCACAAGCCTCGTGTCTGCCTCTTCATGATTGCAGATTTCCACGGGTGTGTTCCAGCCGATTTGTGCAAATGCTTTCCCTGTTGTGACACATACGTCTTTGCCTGGTGGCCAGTTGAACTGTACAGTCTTGGAAGTCAAAAAGTTGAACAACTTTTTGTTCATTGAGTCACTGAGAAAATCAATCAAATTTCGTGGCAGTTTGGTGTTGCCAGATACTTTCCTTCGAATCCCCTCACCTCTTTTTAGATAAGGTAGAAATATCGTATTAGCATACTGTTTGAAGGTGTCGACACTAGTATTGTGCAGACAGTGGACGATGCTGGCACCGCCCAAGAATTTGGAGTCATAGGTTAAAGAGGGCTCTGATTGACCTAGCTGCTCAAGACATTGCAGCCTTGTTGGTTGGGAAATGAAGCGTACCAAAGTCTGAAATGCAAGGAGGGAATTACTGTATCTCATGGGCAAAAAACTCATCCAAATCAGGTTCCCGGTTTTGCATAGACATATATAGATATCTAAATAGTTCCACATTGTTCTGAAGCACTTTCAGCTTCTTCCCTTGCTGAGACGTTGCTTTATGCTTTGGTCTCTTGAAGAGTGCAAGAGAATTCCTCTTGATTGGGTCGAAGGTGCGCACATCAAGCACATTCTTAACAATACTGCCGTTTGCCTATGCAGGTGCGACTGTGAATACTTACCAGTCTAGGGAAATCATCCAAAAAGGAATTGTCCATTTCATTGATGATTTTACGTGACAAAAACCTGTTGCTGAGAGTTCTTCTGTGATGAAAGGTCCTTCTCATGATATTGGAAACTATTGAGATTATTTGTGTCATCATTATTCGGAATGTATTATTCTTCAAACTGTTTGATCATTTTGGTAGTCTCAGCCCCTGAAGGCATCCATCGTCGAAGAGCAACAGAGTTTTCTGTGATTCCAACAACACCACCCGAACATTTCACAATTTTGTTCGCTTGTTCGTGAGTCTTGATCGAATGGTATTATAGAAAATATGTTGCGTGTTTTTAAAATGGCCCAGTTAGAACACCGCTCAAACTGATCCTTGATAGAGTCAGGCAATGACTTCATATCCCTGATATGGACGGGCATTCATCCTGAGTAGTTTACATGACCCAATGCAAAGAATAGCGATATAAGTTCCTCTGAGACAGCAACATAGAGATTGAAGTTCTTCATCTTTGGGGCACTCAGGGAGCAGGAAATCTTGATGCTGGAGATCGTGTAGGGCTATTAGAGTGATTTGAAAAGCATTCCTAGTTCGAGTTAAATGTGCTGCCTTTAGGTAAGATTCAGCCTTGCCAAATGATGCCACTTCTACATCTGCAAGGGCAGTAGTCCAGCCAGATCCTTTCAAGACATCTCTCAATGTATTCCAGAAGGCCATTTTAGTGTGCAGTCCACGTAGCATAACCACTTGATGTCTCACCATAAACAGGAATGAAATCCAAGATGGCCAACAATTGCAACACAGCATCACAAATCCCGCTTTTTATTGATTTTGCAGTAGTGGTGCCTCGAAAAGAAAGACTCACATGTGATATTTTGGCGTATTCGTCGGCAATTTTGGATTTTAGTGCTATTCATGAACATTTTTAGAAATTGTAGAGGGCTCTTAGGCTAACATTTATTATACCCAAAGGTACCCACATACCAAATTTGGTACTTTTACAAATTGTCTAACAATAGCCGCTAGAAGACAATTCCGTTCACTAATACTTTTTCATAATGTTATTGTTAATGATGGTCCTCCATACCTGCATAATAAAATAAAATTCCGTTCAGATGTTCACACTTTGATGTTAAGACATAGAGGACAACTCTCACAACCTCCTCATGAAACCACCATTTACTACTATAACAGGTTACCTCCAATCTATAAACATATGTATGTCTACTGGTAGCTTTAAAACACGAATAAAAACATATCTAATACTAATTAATAAGAATTTGAACAACTATTTAATGCCAAGGCATGTCATACATATGCAATTTCTCACCCTTTAACAATTAATTTAATTATTATGTATGTAAATCAATGTAAATTCATGTTACTCGGACCTATCGTAAATATATTATTGTATTTAGATAAGGCTAGAACTAAGTTCAGCAGTCTCCGTGTGGGACATGTTGTTTCTAGCCTTTTTTGTAGGATTTGTGTTTACTGCTCGTTCTCCCTTTTGTAAAATTATTGTAACCACATACCTGCACCTGCAACTTTATTATTATTATTATTAAATGAGAGTTTCTAGTCTTTGTTTTAATATTTTCTATTACATTTAGATTTATAAGAAATAATTTAGAGAACAAATAAAAAATGTGAAAAGTCGTTAGGCAATGCTATTAAAACAAGGACTAGAAACTCTCATTTATTTGTAGCTGTAATTTGGCCACAGTGGTTGGCTTAATATGGTAGCTTCTGTTTTACTCAGAATTGTGCATTATGCTCTATTATAATACGTAAGAATATTCTTTAAAGAATGAGCAAAAAAATGGTCTATGTTAAATGATAATAGATTATATTTTTAAAAAGGATGGAGGCGCCGGGCATCGATCCCGGTACCTCTCGCATGCTAAGCGAGCGCTCTACCATCTGAGCTACGCCCCCTGTGGACTTATATGCTTTTAGACAAAATGCAATGTAAACAATTTGTATTTTAACCTGGTTTAAATACAGGTGTGGCCATGGCCATATTAAGTTCAATACAATATCGACATCAAGTTTCATTTCATTCATTCAAGTCAGTCAGCTTATGAATTAAACTACGAGACAACTACGAGCACTACGTTATTATTGTTGAACCAGTGTCTCTTATGACTATAATACTTATATAAATTTTCTTGATATTAAGGTCCGGTTTGTCAATACAAGGTTAACACAACTACAGGATAACTGTCAAATGAAATAATATGTATCTATTTTTTCGTTTGACATAATTTATCTCTAGATATGAGTTAACCCTGCATATGATAAACCGTACCTAAGTGATGCTGAACATTCTCTGTACTCCATTCATGACGTACTTGCAAACATACAAAAAACTTTGCAAAATAAGCAAAAGGCATGCCGAGATCGCTGGGCTAGTTGAAAGATGCTCGTTGTTTTAATTGGTAGGTTTTGCCAATAATTAACACATGTGATGCAATCCGGTGGATTTATTGTATTTTCAAAACGAATCCTTCATAGATACCAAAAAGGTCTCTACAGTCGTATAGTTTAATAACGAATTTAGATCGTTTTATTTTC
This sequence comes from Leptura quadrifasciata, assembly GCA_963675555.1. Classification (NCBI taxonomy): domain Eukaryota; kingdom Metazoa; phylum Arthropoda; class Insecta; order Coleoptera; family Cerambycidae; genus Leptura; species Leptura quadrifasciata. The sequence continues at coordinate 105,817,091 of OY776675.1, forward strand.
AGTTTAATATACAGGCTGTCCATTTTATCAGGGCCCTCGGGAATATCTTCCTTAATATCGGTCGTACAAAAAAAATGTTTTTACGAAAATTGTGCCGATTTATATAACCTACAAAATGGTTTAAAGATATTTGAAATCCATGGCCTACTTTAAGAGTTATGGCGGAAAATATCGAAAATGCAGAAAACGTCTAGGCCAAATATCCCCGTTATTTGAAGAGATACGAGAAAAATTCTAAGGCAAAAATTTTTTGCAAAACAGTGTTTCAACGAGGTTTTATCTAATTTTTTTCAAAACCGCTGTATTTGGAGATTTACTCTTTAGGCTCTTAAAAAAATTATTTTGAAACGGGCAGGAAATGGCACCATTAAATAGAGTATTTTCCACTTTTTTCAACGATATATCACATGCCATGTTTATTCATTGGTACTACGTTAGTAATTATAAAAACATTTTTTTAACAAGCATTATACTTGCCGTGGAGAAAGAAGCATGATTAAATAGAACGATAAAATAATTCAATAAGTTGTTCAAATCGTTGCTATAATAAAACGTTAACACAATTAAGAAGAATAAAGTAAATTCAGGTAACAAAAACAAATTAATAATAAAAAGAATATAGCACACAGAACATTAATATTGATCTAATCCTCAAAATAATTTTTAAGATATCATATCAAGTGTTCAAAGTGTCCACCGCGATTTCTTATGCACAATCGAGTGCGGCGAGGCACTGCATTTAAAACATTACTCACCATTTCGGGGGTAACTGTAATACATGCCTGTTGAATTCAAGCTTTTAAGTCCTCTACATTTTGCGGTGTCGTCGAAAACACCTTATCTTTCATATACTCCGATAGAAAAAAATCCATTGGGGTTATATCTGAAGAACGAGGGGGCTATCGAATAAATCCATTGGTACTTATCCAATGTTGAGGCAAAATTTCGTCTATATAATAATTTAGGCAAATCTGGGAATTGTGGGGAGGAGCTCCATCTTGTTGAAAATATTGAAAGTTGTGTCGATTCTCTAAAGGTAGGTCATCTAAGAATTCATTAAATTCATTTCTCAAAAAATTTAGGTACCTTTGACCACTGAGGTGACCATCATAAAAATAAGGACCTATTAAATTGGTGCCTAAAATACCTATCCACACATTTATTGAAAAACGATTTTGAAACCCAGTCGGTCTATGCCAGTGTGTATTTTCAGAAGTCCATTTGTAATGAATATTGCGATTAAAAAATCCATTATTGGAAAAATTTGCATCGTCGGACCAAAGTATTTTACTACATTCTTTTCCAACAGCCACCTATAAAAAGTCGTCCCTTTGGTTTGTTCCCCGCTTGTAAATTGTGAACTTTTTTGGTTTTATAACATCGGTAACCATTTTTCTTTAAAATTTTTCTAGCATTTGTTTTATTTGTATGACAAGCCGTTTGAATTTCTCTTAATGGCGTTTCCAAATTTTCTGTATTTTTATTTCTTACTTAATTAATAACTCGGTTTACCTTATTTACATTATCAGTAACACTGTTCAAGCTTGTCTTCTTTAAAAATGAACCATTATTTTTCAGTTTCGTAGCTGATTTTCTGAACAGAGTTTTATTCGGCTGTAGTGCTTGTGGAAATCTGTTTCTATATTCTACTTGAGCTCTAATCCAGAGTTAAAATTTCATTGACAATATGTAACGAACATATTATAACGATCAATGTGAGTGAAAACCATTTTTGAAAATTCTAAATTCTTAAACGAGTGCGATTGAGTGAGAGTTTAAGTATTAACTGAGATGATCTGTCAAAAAATTAAATTGTCAAGTTTATTCATAGCCAACTATTTTGAAATAATTGAAATAATAGTGAAACCATGAAATACAAACAAATGGATATTATACTTAAATTAATTGGTAGAGACATTTTAACTTTCTGAGCCAGGGGTGACGTTTTATGGAGGACCTCTATACATTGGCATAACTGCGAATACTCTTTCCATAATTGCTCCATGTTGCTTTCTTGATTATTATTAGTTTTTGTTACCTGAATTTACTTTATTCTTCTTAATTGTGTTAATGTTTTATTATAGCAAAGATTTGAACAACTTATTGAATTATTTTATCCTTTTATTTAATCATACTTCTCCACGGCAAGTATAACGCTTGTTAAAAAAAAATTATGGGTTTAAAAAAAAATGTTTTTATAATTACTAACGTAGTACCAATGAATAAATATTTCATGTGATATGTCGTTGAAAAGGGAGGAAAATACTCTATTTAATGGCGCCATTTCCCGCCCGTTTCAAAATAATTTTTTTAACAGCCTGAAGAGTAAATCTTGAAAAAAGTTTTGAAAAAAAAATTGATAAAACCTCGTTGAAACACTCTGTTTTGCAAAAAATTTTCGCCTTAGAATTTTTCTCGTATTTCTTCAAATAACGGAGATATTTGGCCTAGACGTTTTCCGCATTTTCGATATTTTCCGCCATAACTCTTAAAGTAGGCCTTGGATTTCAAATGTCTTTAAACCTTTTTTTTTTAAATCGGCACAATTTTCATAAAAATATTTTTTTTTGTACGACCGATATTAAGTGAGATATTCTCGAGGGCCCTGATAAAATGGACAGCTTGTATAGCTGAAAGCGTTTTGTATATACCCATGTACAAATTATGACTGATTTCTTTTAAAAGCGTTACTAGACATGTACTGCATTTGTTTTGTGGACTGATTTGCATTTATGCAAATTCGCTATGTTGGAATGTGTCGGAAAAATTCTTATACGACACAATATGTGGCTGAAAACTATTTTACGTGTAGCAAAAATAATTGGAGAGACACGGAAATATGATACTTCATTTTCACAATGAAAAATGTGCGTCAGTTACTGCGAGATTAATTTAACGCATCAGATACACCCACATATAATCCACTATTACGAGTTATTCAAAAACACAAAATACTCTATCAAATTTGTTTCGAAAACTCGTCAAAGGTTGGTCAGTGTTCAATATGAAAACCACATAAATCACAGTCATCTGAATAACTTTAGTTTTAATATCGGCGATGATTTTAACAAAACGCATACCTATGTAATAAAAAACGAAAAAATATCTGATAAAAAAATTTGTCCTTCAGCGTAATAGTCGAAGCTTCTACTGTAGCATCGAAAAAACGTGTATAATTCTTTGGGAACAATTTTTTCTCAATACATTTTTCAGAGCTGTGGATCATGGTATATCATTAACATATGTGAAACAATAAAAGTTAATAGTTATGACCTTAGTTAATAATATGAAGACATATACTTAATGATTATCGTGGCAACTTGAAATTTAAAATTTCATGTTTCTTTCAATACTGCCAAAATGCTATGAATTAAATTAGCTAGCTAGAGAACAAAATTCTGAAGTCCTCAGAAATTAAGTTGATAGCGTCTCAGTTCTATACATCTTTCTAATTAGTGGAATCTCAGAGATGTACTTGCTGAACTGTTGGTTAAAATTAGACAAATAATCTTTAATCTCCCCATAGATCCAATTTATTAATATATATTTTTTTAAATCTACCATCTACTATCATATTATATAAGTTCTGTAACCATTATAGAATATGAAACTTTTAGAATTCTCATTCTGGAATAAAGTTCGGCAGAATTAAAACTGCGTCATCGTATTTGGGATAATCTTGAAAAACTGAATTTTGTTGTTGATATTAATTTTGGATCTTGGAGATGGAAGGTCGGACATACTCTAAGAAATCGGTTGCATTTAGATATGTACATTAAAAACGAACGGTAAAAACTTTATAAATGATTTTCTAATTGATTTTAGGGTGGACTGTGTGGAGGCTTTGATTTCATGACTTAATTCAAGATATTTTGAAAATATAAAAATCACGTGTTTTAAATTTCGCTGAAATTCAGTCAATGACAATTTTAATCTACCTTGTGAATTTTTATTTGTATTGTGTTTAATAATGTTTCTTATGAATGAAGACAAAAATGTAAGTCAGTGCTTGAATTACTAAGAGCTGTACGTAGGGGTATAATGAATGTATCTAAATTGGCCAAAATAACAAAAAATGTTTTTCAACCAGATACCAACCTTATTCACAAATAGAAACTTTATTAATAAATAATGTACTGTTGACCAATGAACAAACATGTAATAAAAGTATCTTAAAGTAATCATAATAGTGATAATATCAAGGAAAAAACGCAAAACAGTGAATCCAAGATACACCAGCAGGAAACAGATGGTGATGAAAGTTATCACAAACGTAAAGAAAAATTGTTTATCCACCAACCACCCCTAAAACCACCCTCTTTTCTTATTTCTTTATACTGTGCATATGGTGACTTGTTACATCGGAGTTTTTCTAAACGATCCATCTTAACACGTCCGAAGGACTTTTACTACCCTGCCTAAAACGGATATTAAAATGTGCACCTGAAGGGTTCGAAGCCACTGATTCAGACGAAAAATACAAAATTTATACTTACTGTTCCTTTTGCTTAACTGCTGTCACTGTTGGTATCAATTGGACATCGTGACACTGTCTTAAATCTAACACTGTAAATACTAACACTCTCTTAATTAACCTGAAAGGGAATTTTGAAACAAAAGAAAAAGACGATATTTAAAGTTCGAAAAATATATATTGTTCTTTTAAAAAATCTTTTTACAAAATTCAAGAAATGTGTATAAGATTAACAAACTTTGGTCCGTATACCACACATGGTGAGGAACGGATCGACAAAGACAATGTTTCCAACTACCACCCAATGTTTAATTTTTAGCAAACGATTGACACAAAAAGGTTCAATGTAAAAATTCATTGTTTGTGAATAGGTGGGCTTTTGTTTGCCTGTCTAGTTACGTATTTTTAAATTGCACAGTGTAAATTTCGGGCGCTCGTTCTAGAGTTTAAAAATGCTTAAAATTTAGAATAAGATCATCACTTATCCATTCAGGCAAGGCGGTCCCATGTACATTGATTGTAAAAAATGCAAATGTACCCTCAAAAAATGTTGTCTTTCACGCCAAATTCGCCTTAAAATTTTGAATAGAAGCTTTTTAACCCATCCTCATATTTAGTAGTATAACGCATGAGGTGCAATACATCACAACGTCGGTTGTTAAAAAGAAAGAAATGAAAATTATCATCGTGGAACCCGGGGGGTGGATTAGATGTTGAATGGTTAAATTTCATACGGCCTACCCGAATCCTGCCCAAAAAACCGATCCGCATGTCTACGATGGAAGAAAATGCCAAATAGGATTGGTTTTTCAAGTTTAGGGGTAGTTACTGAGGGGTGGGAACCCTAAAAATATCACCATCGTGTTCAGCTCCCTCTGAAATGGGGGCGCCCATGTTTCATCCCTGTCACAGAACTTTTGGGGTTTTTCAACTTTCTCATGGACTAACTTGCGCAACCCTAATGAGCAAGAATCGGATGCACTATTCGAGGTTCTTAAAAAATATATCATTAAGGAAATACTATAGTCTTATAAAATGTTTTGATAAAACTTCAGAAGTAATTGATGAAGAAGACTATGATGAAAATAAGATTTCTCTCGCTGATCCAACCCCAACATTTCCAACTTTAAACAGAAATATCAAATTTAAGAAAAAAATGACTCGCTGAATCTGAAGGGGCGTTTTCCGCAGCTAGTACCATTTGTACGAAAATCATATCCCCACTTGGAGATATACCCTTAACGAGTTGATGTTTTAATTCTACTAGTTCAATCAACGCCGTAAGAAATAAACGTTTCTAGTCCTGATTCCGAGATTCCCGAGATGGTGGAAATTTGTTTCCGATATTCTGGGATTGTATTATTACTCCGGGATTGCAAACTCTACTGTTATATACTAGCTTGTACGAGATTGTTATTCGATATCTTAAATTACTGACGTTCCTACACTGTAAAAGCAAGTTTCTGTTTGTATAATTTCATTTATAATTTTTATCTTTTTAGATATATTTTACATTTTTCTTGGCTATTAAAGAGATTTGTAAGACTCTTGGCGTAATTTTAGATCTTAATAACTTGTACATAGACTATTTATACATGTGTTAGCCAAGAGAAGGAAATTTAAAATATTTTTGTCTTACAATTTAAATCACACCCACCTTTGTAAATGTTATATAAAACTTATAATTCTACCTCATACGATTACAAACAATACAATAGTTGGTGCATATCTTTCATTTACAAAACCCTAGTAATGAAAGTATGATTCTTTTGCAGACTCTTTACTCAAAAACAGTGAACTCGTGCTTTTAGAGTTCACTGCTCAAAAATAATTGCATGCGTGCAAGATTTGATATCTTACACCCACTTCATTTATAAGTTGAGGATGAAGCTTCTGTACAGTAATCAGAAATTTTCCATAACCCCTTTTAGTTAGTCATTGAACGTAATATTTCACTTTGATATAGGTAAACCTAAACTTGTACACAACTACTACTGAGGAAATAATCTATATATATTATAACCGGCCCTACCATATTTCTCTCAGTCAGATTGTGAATAGTTAATATCTGCCCTCTATGTCAGCAGTTGTCTCATCTTCAATGATAAATGACAGTACCGAGCTTGACGAAAGAATTTATACTAATTAGCGGCCAGGCACAAGGGGTGAATATTAATTGCGTGAAAGGGTGCTATGAAATTTTAAGATATTTTTAATTACTTCCAGTATAATAAAAATAATGAACTTTCGCTGTTTTTGTCAGTAGAGAATTGAACTGTTCGCCCGCTTCAATGTGCAGTGAAATAGTATAAAATGAGTATATGATTTAAACCTACTTTATGTGCCGCTAACAGTCATATGATTGTTTTATATATACCGATTTATACAACGATTTAATGTTAACCGACTGGAATTTTTTGAACATTATAGGGGATGTGAACACAATGGTTGGAGAGTTTTACTTTAAACTATACGATCTTATTGATAAATATGTTCCAAAAAAGAAACCACCCTCGCGAAAGTACCCAGTTTGGTTCAATGGTCACTTAATCTTTTTGCTGAAAAATAAACATAAAGCTTACGATGCTTACATAAAATGAAAGAACGATGAAAATTATGAAGTGTTTAAAAAACTGAGAGCCGAGTTTAAAACTGAAAATAATTTGGCATACCGACAGTATATACGTAAAATCGAAAATGATATGAATATGAATCCTAATAATTTCTTGTCCTTTTTAAAAGCCAAAAGATCTCTTTCGGGCATACCGTCTAATATGAAATATAACGATACAAATCTCGATAATCCCACTGAAATTGTTTCAGCATTTGCCGACTTCTTTTCTGAATCTTTTTCAGATACCAAAGTTAACACTACCCCGTGTAAACTCGATGGCATCACTCCAAATAATATATTGCATTTAAGGAAAGTTACTTTGAATGATGTAAAAAACGCTATTAGTCAGTTAAAAGCAAATGTGACTATGGAACCGGATAACATTCCTGCATTTTTAATTCGAGATTGTGCCACTCTTCTTGCATACCCGCTATCTATTATATATAATGCGATCTTAGAGAATTCTGTATTTCCAGACTTATGGAAATTATCTAAAGTTACACCCGTATTTAAAAGAGGTGATAATACCGACGTAACTAATTACAGACCAATTACTATAATTTGCAATTTTAGTAAGTTACTCAAAATTATTTTATACGATCCTTTATATGCCCACGTTAATAATTGTCTATTACCAGAGCAACACGGGTTTATCTCAGGTCGCTCAACAGTAACAAATTTGGTTATAAAAACTCAATATATTAGTGAAGTCTTGGATCAGAGAGGTCAGGTAGATGTTATCTACACTGACTTCTCTAAGGCCTTTGATAAATTAGATCATAATATATTATTACATAAGCTTCAATATTTGAATATATCTACAGAGTTCTTAAATTTAATAACATCCTACCTAAGTGATCGTTGGCAATATGTTCAAGTAAGGGGTTACAAGTCGAACAAATTTTTACAATCATCCGGAGTCCCACAGGGATCCGTTCTAGGTCCTTTATTTTTCATAATTTTTATAAATGACATTATCGCCAATATTGATGTAAAATACATTCTATACGCTGACGATTTAAAAATATTCTGTCAAATTGACTCGATGGTCGATTGTGAACACTTGCAAATCAACCTAAATCGCGTAAATACATGGTGTATGGAAAATAATCTGTTTTTAAACGTCAACAAATGCAATATTATGTCGTATTCAAGAAAGCAATTCACTTATGAATTTGATTATAAAATTGAAAGTATCTCTCTGAATAGACCTAGCAATGTTAAAGATCTCGGAGTTATGTTTGACTCAAATTTAACATTTGTTGATCATATTGACTCTACTGTTACATCATCTTTTAAGACATTAGGATTCATCTTAAGAAACATTAAAGATTTTCAAAATATAGATACGTGCAAATTATTGTTCAATTGTTTAGTAAGATCAAAATTAGAATACCCCTCGATTATATGGAATCCAATATATCATTGTCACATCACATCATTAGAAAATATTCAACGTCGGTTCCTAAAGAATTTACACTTTAAATTATTTGGCAACTATTCGCCTAGAGGATATCCACATGATATTCTTTTATCTACTTTTAATTTTACTTGTCTTTTAAAGAGGAGGGTGACGCAATCTATAATTTTCCTCTATAAAATCATACATAATTTTATTAAATGTGAAAACCTTCATAACAGTATTTTTTACGCTGTATCTCGTCTTAACTCAAGACATTGTGAAACTTTCTTAATACGTACTCCAAGAACCAACATCTTAATTCAATCCCCCTTCTTTCAATTTTTTTCTAATTACAATAATGTACACACAAATATTCGCAGTATTAAACAGTTATAATTATTTAATGCTATTTGTTTGTTCCGTAGATACTTGTCATGTAATTTATAATTTCATGTTTGTTTGAGTTTGTTTGTTCTTATTTACCTGTTTCTTTTATCTTTTTTGTATTATATCTACTTTTGTTCTAACCTTATCCTGTAAATGGACCTCGGTCTGTTGGATATTGTAACTCAATAAATAAATAAATATATATTTTTTTAACTTTTGGGTAATTTTTAATAGTTGAAATAGAATATTGTTCAATAGTTCGTACATTTTCGTAATCCATATACATTATTTTACTACTCCTTACTTAATTTTCTCGAATCAGTTGGAATCTTCAACCCAAGTAATCATTTACATTAGAAGATGATTTAGTTTTAATAAAAAATCTTAAAGACCTTTTTAAAAGAAAACTGTCTTTCAGTTTATTTGTTATTTAATAAATCTGGCATTGATCACTAGTTTATAAGGTAGTCACTGTAGAATACTAATAAAACTTAATAAATAGCCCGGTAAAATGGGAAATTTTGGATGAAATAATTCACAGTGGGCTGAAATTTTGGAAACGGGCTTATTTTGGGGTACTTTTTGACATATCAAAAGTTCTCACCACAATAATATTTTGTCACTTTTTGACGTATCAGAAGTTATTCTATGGGCATTTCTGAGTCGTTCCATACTGGGCCCATATTTTTAGGAATATTATTAAATGTACTTTTTTGTACTTCAAACGTAACGAAAATTGCCTGCTTGCTAAAAATTAAAAATCAACCGCATTGTCAATCGTCAGTTCCTTGTCGGTACTTATTGAAAATTTGTAGGAAATTTTGTAAACTTTCATTTAGGTCTTATGAAATTTTGTCGTAAAATAAAAAAAAAACGATGATATATACAAAAATATATTGATTTCATTTTTCTGAACAAAAACAGTTTTCAAGAACCTTTTTTTTTAAGAAAATATACCTTGCGAACGACTTATGCTATCGCATTACTTTCATATGTGTATAAACTAATAATAATAGGTCAAAACCAATTTTTAAAAAATTTTTGCTCATAGCTTTAAACAGCTGTAACTCGTGAACCATTCATCTTATGAAGGTCACTTGAAGCTCATTTTACAGATAATTTAATTCTCTTCAAAAAACCTTTAGTGTCATTATTGCCTAAAGCCAATCAAAATATATCTATTTGTCAAAGAGCACGTGAAAATGAAAATTTTTCATGTTTTTCCCTTTTATCTCCATTCACTCGTTATCAAAACGATTTTGTACATACACCAACTTATTCAAAACTTGATTCTCTTTAATTTTCATTAGATACACTATATACATATAATCTGTCTATTGTTTTCGAGTTTTTATCGACTTTATCGTGAAATAAATGTTCTGATAACGCGCTATAGAGATGTTTAAAAATGCATATCTCTGCCAACATTGATCGAATGAAAATGAAAAATAAAAGGAAATTGTTTTTTTTTTATATACATTTATTTAACGTCGGCTTATTTCCGCTACTGAGGCCTAACACCGATGCCTGTAGACGAGCTACCCCCAACCAGGAATTTTGCCGAACCTCTTCCCTTAAGAAGAGTAGGGATCTTTTACTTGCCTAACATTTAATAGACAAGGGACCGACGGCTTTACATCCCCTCCGAAGAATGGTATATCTCCTATACAACCCTCGCCTAAGGTTGTATAGCTTCCGCGCATACACTGATATACAAGCCGCTGGAAGATGTGTGAGGCGAGAACGCGGTTTCCGTTGGAATGGTCACCATCCAAGTACTAACTGCGCCTGTCGTTGCTTTACATCTCATACTGAAGTATGTACATAGTAAAGACGCACGTACGCTCGCCCCAAGGAAATTGTTCGTAATGGAATTCTCTTCTACATCTTTCATTTAAAACATTTTGCGATTCGAACGACCATTTTCGATATTTTAGCGAATAACGCGCGCGTTTCCTTTGCGTCGCAAAACTGTCAAAATTTCAAAAATCTATCTGCGCTAATAATTCGTACGAAGTTAAAAAAAATAAGAAATTGTGTGGATTTTTATTACTTATAACTTTCATTTCTACATGTTTTACAGTAAAATTGATACTTTCCGAGTTTTTTGCCAAAAACCGATCTTTTTAACCTATTTTCTTTTGATATGTTGAAAAGTACCACAAAATAAGCGCATTCCCAAAATTTCAGCTCACTCTGAATTATTTCATCCAAATCGACGAATTTCTTATATTTTTATTGGGCTATAAATAAACCTAAAATGTATGTAAATTGTTACTTGGACAACTTCATGTGAAAAAAGTAACTTTTCACATTTTCTTCAATTGCCAAGAATACACCAAGGAACAAGTTAATTCCATCCAATCCATCTTCTAGTACTAAATCAAAACGTATACTGAATCCCTTAATTGCATTCATTAATAAAGCAAAAATTAATATTTAGAGGAGACTTAGCTGTTATCTTTACATCTGTCCTACTGTTTAGCGACCCAACTTACATGTGGTCTCTACTTGTCTGTGTACTGAAAAAATGCCCTTATCGACCCCTGGGCGAGAAACATGTGACCCTGTTTTTATCCTCCTACATGTTACAAAATGATTTATGCCATGTCGAATGGACTAGAAAAAGATTAATTAATTATTTAGCTATTTAGTGCCATGCTGTGATTTAATCGCCATAAAAAACCCAAAAATATGTAGGCTTCGAACAGAGACAGGCCCTTTTCAATTATATAATCATTTAAAATCTAAAAACTGAAGTTTTATAGATAACCGTACCGTAAAACCTAAACATAAATTTGATTTTGATTCTACTATGATCATCTTGCAAAAAAATAAATAGTTGTATTGAGTAATACGAGAACTAAAGTTACCTGGTATACCGATCGCATATGAGTTCTGTAGAGTTACAAAATAAATCTGATACCCAATTTAAAGTCCCTATTAAATACTAAGAAAGCAAACTGTAAATCTGAGTGAAGGAAAGCGAATACATCTGTCATAGATATTATTTTCTAAAGTAACTCCCGAAACAAAGCAATGTGGAAAGCCATTAGTGACAAGAAATCGAGAAGTAATAAAACACACGTTCCTCAGATTCCTCTGTTATTAATTCTGAGGACTTGAACGTTTACGTTGGAAGGTTGTGGAAACCACAATAAATATTACACTCTTCAAATAACACCTTTGAAAACTCCTTATTTAATAATACCGAGAACACTACTAACGTGGATGGGTACAGCTCTGATTTTATTTTTTTCTTTAGTTTTCTACGTTCAAATACTTCATAACATAGTTGACAACTCAAGGTGGGCATATCCAATAGAGAGAGAGAGAGAGAGATCCGATAAGGAAATATTTATTATTTTTAGCCATAACGTTTTGTAATACATATATTGATCAAATAAAGTATAAGCCTACCTAAGTGGAACTATGACAGGTGTAGTGATCACTTAGATAGACTTATACTTTTTTTAACAATCTATGTATTAAAAAAAATTATGGCCAACAATAAGAAATATTTCTCCCCCCCTCCCTCCCTCTCCCTTCCCCCCTTTCTTGGGGCCAACCCTATTACTTATTTATTTGTATTATATCATTACCTTTTAATTATCATTTATTTTTACTTGCTGAAATCTGTCACTTAGAAATGAAGATAAGAATGTATTATCACTTTCACTGAAACCTACGAAGTGTAATATGGATAGTAGTACTTTATGGTTAATCATATCGAATGCCTTCGAATAGTCCCATAATATTAATATTGATATTTTGTCATTATCATATGCTGTAATAATATCATCCACTATATCTGCTAATGCTGTTGCACAACTGTGACCTTGCCTGAACCCAGATTATTTTATTGGTAATATATTGTTAAAATTTAAATATGATCTAATCTGTAGTTCCATAATTTTTTCTAGAAGTTTTGATAGAGTTGGCAATAAACTAATTGACCTAAGACAGCTAAATTCCGTAGGTTGGTTTATCTTTGGAAGATGTATAACTTCGGCTTCTTTCCATTTAATGGGAAAATATAACATGGCATTTATTAATGATGTAACAAATATATGGAACTAGAAAAGTACAGCATAATTGAATCAATGTGATATTGAGTTTGTCGGTCCCAAATGCTTTAGATTTTATATTCAAAATTACGTTGGAAATCACTGCCTCTGTAGTTTCTTCAAATGTAAAAGTATCATTTAAACCTGCTTTAATATTAGACATGTAGAAGTTTATTGTATCATCATTAGGCTGAACATTATTTTTGGTAGAGTCAATAAAGAAATTGGAGTTGACTTCATTAACATTACTTAATTTGTCAGGAATATCACTAATTTTACTTTTTGTTAAATTTAATTTGTTAAGTTCCTTCCATCCTGTCTGGTCGACAGCCGAGTGGGTTAAGGCGCGAGGTGGCAATCGCGATTAATCACACGGACATCGCACCACCGGGTTCGAATCCTGGCTCCGGCACTGGTACTGTCGGAGGAAATGGTTGTATATCCGAGTTTTTTCAATGTGTAGCCCCCTTCCGCACAAGCCCTGGCTTCTGGAATTGGGGGTTGTCTAATTTATGTGGTGTTTATTATTTATTTATTTATTTCCCTTTCGAATTTATATTTTAGATAAGCCCTTTTTTCGGATTTGATTGCAGTATTTGTAATATTTCTTAGTTCTTTGTAATATGACCAATTTTCGGGTAAACGAGACTTTAAATTTCTGTAATGCCCTGTTTCTTAATTTTTGCATGACTTTAATGTTGTAAGTTATCCGAGGAGCATAATTATACTTTTTTGAATTGAATGTTTTTATAGGCGCATGGATATCAAATAAATGAATAATATTGTGGTTAAGAATTGAATTTTTTTTATCAATATTATCTACATCATAAATTAAATTCCAAGGTAGTGACTCATGTTCCCTTTGAAATAGAAAGTGGTTAATATTTTTTTAGAGATCTGTATGATATTTCTTTTTTTAATACATTTTCCAAGGTATTTAGATTAAATTTACATTTTACTAAATAATGATCTGAAATTTGGCCATCCTCAACGGCAGATTCACATATGTTTTCCTCAAAATTTGTGATAATTAAATCTAATAAGGATATGCTAATGAAGGAATGAGATCATTTACATAAATTGGAAAAGTAAAGGGCCCAGTACTAAGCTCTGGAAGGTTTGTTTTCTATTTTTTATTTGCATATATATCGTCAATGGCCGAATTGGTTCAAATGTCGAAAGTTTGTTTATATTCTAGAATTGAGCAAGTCATTATCAATAATCAGCGAAATATATTTGCGTTTCGCATCAGATTGTGCATGAAATAATAAATCAAATTTCGATTTGAGTAGCCGTGCATTATGCAAATCCCAATCAGTGTGTTTCTTAAATTTATACAACTCCGCCAGTTAAGTGAAAAGTGACAGTAAAGTAAGAACATTTTACTAGGCTGCAAAATGTTGAATTTGATCCCGAGACACGTCGATTTTGGATTCTGAAATGACATCTTGCAACGTACAAATTTTATCCCTAAATTTAACCCTCTTCGAGTGGCAGTTGCAACCCATAAATTTTTAAATGAGAAGCAAGGTCTTGCCATATCTCATTGGTATTTTCATTCTCTATTCAAAAATGCTATGGTTTTAAAATTTATTACAAAAATTAACGGTAAAAAAATTAATTCATGTGCTTGACGTAATTCGCAACAGCAAACTTAAAATAACGAACTTTAGTAAATATTCAAAATCAGTTCCTTGAGCATCTTTTTCGTAAATAAAAATGTCTTCTAACGTTTTCTAATATCTGAGGGGTGACCGACTTAACCACATCCGTTATTCTTCTTAAATCAGCTATATCGCGTGGTTTAGTTTTGTATACAATACTTTTCACATATCCCCATAGAAATAAATCTTAGAGTGTAAGATAAGGAAAAAATGCTAGCCATTCTAGCGACCCACACCTCCCTATCCGCTGATTTGGAAATGGAAAGTCGAAGTATTGCCGGACATCGATTCACTAATGTGGTGGTGCATCCTATTGTAACCATATTACATCTGCTGGAACTGCTTGAGCGGGATATAAGTTTGCCAAACTTGGAACAACATTATTTTGGAGCGGAGCTAAACAATTATCTCCATTCAAATTGCCATCAATGAAAAAGGGACCGATGGACATGGTTTCCAATTATCGCCGCCCAAACATTAACCTTTTTAGGATTTTGCGCATTTAATTCTCTCATCCAGTAAGGATTTCGATTAGCCCTGTAGCGACAATTTTGACGATTACTATGGCCACGAAGAGTAAAAGTGGACTCATCCGAAAATAGAATATTTTCTAGTTGGATAATCTTGTTATCTACCATCTGCATTATTTGTTCACAAACATACGTTCTACCAAGCTCATCTTCGCTAAGCTCCTGAGTTGGGGACAGTTTATGGGGATTCATTTTAATACGCGAATAATTGA
Source organism: Leptura quadrifasciata (assembly GCA_963675555.1). Taxonomy (NCBI): domain Eukaryota; kingdom Metazoa; phylum Arthropoda; class Insecta; order Coleoptera; family Cerambycidae; genus Leptura; species Leptura quadrifasciata. The sequence continues at coordinate 105,832,441 of OY776675.1, forward strand.
GGAATGGGAAATATTCAATGCTAAATCTGCTAATCGGTTTGAATTATGTGGATTTTCTTCAAACTCGAGCAGTACATCTGATTTGCATTGGAAACTACTTTTTTATCTGCCGTACACTGATACTGACAACTATTTATTAACAACTATGACAACTATTTATTGGTGGTAATTACCACGGCGCCGGCGTTGTCAATAAAACTGTCAATGCTAACTATGAAGAATTTTGGTGTTTTTATGTCTTCTTTTTATCTAATAAAATTGAAAAAGAACACTGAAATTGTTTTTGCTAGCCTGCAAGAACAAAACGTTGTACGGTTTTATATTTTTCGGTTGTCATTTCGGAATCCAAAATCGACGTATCACTCGGGATTTTTATAAATGAATTCCATTTGATTGTTCCACGTTATATTGCATGTACACAACTATTTTATTTTGTATATATACTAATTTATCTTTCATTGCTAACATGCGTAAACAGTTTTGTATAATGAGTCAATAAATAAGTCTCTAGTTAGTTCTATTACTCATATATTTTTTTTACTGGATTTGGATATAAATTAGTTCACTTCATCATATTCCAATCTCGATCAAAGTTTTAATATAAAGTTACTGACTTGACTCACTTGACAAGATGAAACACGGTTGGATAGATCCATTCCCAAGGGGGCACATATATGTATGTATAGCGACGCGCATCGGGAGAGTCATAATCTTCCAATATCTGACACCTCTTGAATAAGGAGTTAAAGCATCAATGAAATGCCAATGCAAACGTAAAGTATAAATTTAACAGAATACGAAAACATTGGGTGTAAAATAATGAAGAGGAGTGTGGCTGGTTATTATAATTATGTTATATTTTATGGTAAACTTAGCGTTTATCATATATTTTTCGGTAGCCAATAGTAGGTATCGTAATTTTTCATTTACTACAGAAAGTTACAGCTGATCTAATACTGTAAAACATCGTTTTTTGATAGAAAAATCATTCAGAAGATGCATATATTTACGTAAATACGCAATTTTTAAAGTCACCTACGTTATCGTCTGGTAATATTGTGTTATATTTCTGATTCCAGTGCATATCAAGCGAAAATTTACGTTATTTCAATTTAGACGTTCGATAATTTTAAATTTGGCTTCACGTTGAAATTATAGGAGGTTTAAAATTCAATGAAAAGTATCAGAATATTTACAAATATTTACTCACCATACTTTGCCAGTATCCTTCCTGCTTCCTTATTTTTCTATTCTTTGAAGAATTTTCCATCCGAAACGCCTTTGCCGTAATATTTTCGACCGCAGGCGCAGCAACGTTATAAGTTTTTAATTATTATGTGGCTGCCTCCGCTTGATTTCAATATTGCAAGTTCGGGTTCGTAGTTCTGATGCCGGTCTTCTTCAAACCTAGAATGGTCAACTTATGTAGGCGAAAGATATTTAAAAATGGTGACATTTTAAACATTACTGCTAGTAAGGCATGCTGATAACAACTCTTATATACATGCATCCTTTGTATAAATAATAATTTTTCTATATTCTTATAGATGAAAATGGGTATAGAGACATGTTTTTGACATTTGATGTATATGCGGAGTGTTTTTAAAGTAGAACCGTCTAAATAATTCTTCGTGCCTGAGAACGTCTGTTAAGCAGAACTTCGAATAAGAAAGTTTTACTTTCGTTGATCGTTATCGATTGTCATTGTAACCTTTATATATTGACCAGGGTCGGACTGAATCATTCATGTTGCTAAAAATGGTCCAGCATTTTCTCTTAATGAACACAAATCATTATTTTCGCCTATAAAATACATTATCAAGATACTTTTAGTACCTTTTTACTTTCCCGCATACTACGTGTGTGTATATAGTGCAGTCTATATGCATGGAATAAATTTATTTTAAGCGTAATTATTTAATTTGAAATTGCCCTTTTTTAGCATAAAAATAATATCCTCGCATTCACCCCCTCTGAATTATGACTACCCCCCTGAAAGTTTTGAGTTAGAAAGGGGGTCGTGTAGTACCTCGTCCTAAAGGGATTTTTCTCTATTCATCAGTATAAAAATTTTTAAGTCTGATGCATTAATTACTGAGAAAATAATATTGCACATGTAAAACTTTGTCAATACCTTGTAAACCCAGTTGAGGTATTTGTTTAAATTTTGCTAGCACCAGCCCTTTCTATTTGATTTGAATAATTAACATCAGAAAAATATATTTTTAATATAGGTACTAAAAATGTCAAAAATCTAGTTGAACATCACCACTAACTGCGCCTTAAAAAAATAAGGGCCAATAACTCAATTGAGCTTTGCAAAACATTAATAAAATTTTGCATTTCCAAAATTAATTTTTTTTCAGTAATTAATGCCCCAAATTTAAAAAAACTGTATACTCCTGAATAGAGAATCAATATCCCTTTCAAACGAGATGCGGCAGGAGCGCCCTTTCTAATTTAAAAATTTTTGGGGGGGGTGGGTAGTAATAATTCAGAGGGAGTGTACGCGGGTTTTTTAAATCATAATTTTAGTAGCACCTTCACAATTTCCACCTTGGCGGCAAATTGAGGTAAAAGGCGAATTTCGTAAGTACACATTTGTTTGAGCGAGATTGGTAACAGGTTCCTTGAAGAAGGAGTTTGTTATTCCAGGAAGTATTATTTAAATTATCAATTATCATTTACATGATTAAGAAATTAAAATTTTGGCTACTTTGGTTAATTTTCGGGCCACTGATATTCGATCTCCTAATTGTACATTAATACTTTTATGTATTTATCGAAACATATTTTCATATTTTTTTCTATTGCTTCGTCTGTTCTTGTTCCCAAGCATTGTAAAGGTTTCCGTTAAAATGAATTCAATAGTCTTTATTTTCAAAGGTTCGGTTAAAGTTGTAGTTATGCAAACTGTAAGCGAATAGAGTTGTTTAATTAAATTTTCCAGAAAATTCTGCATTTATTCAGCCTCCACAATAGCCTGTAATCAATCTACGGGGCTCGGCGAATATGATATCCAGAGAAATAAATCAAATTTCAATAGAAATTATAATTAGGCTTCCTCGATTCAGTACCGCTGTTTCTATAATTAATTGTCATAAATATATTGACAGGGAAATTTAACGTCATTTCAATTTCAAATAAATAATATATAAACTACTCTGAAACCCCTAATTGGTCCCTTGTTAAGCGGAATGCTTTGTTATACAATGACAAAAATAATTTTAAATTCTTAATCGTGATTTTCAATTATTTTTACCGAACAAAAATTTGTTGCTGGCGGTGTGTTATCTTGAAATTGAGTTCCGTTTTCAAAGAATGAGCTCATCAAAATAATTTTTGACCACAAAATAAATACCAATGAAAATCAAATTAAATGAACATATAATTTATTGTTGGCTTATAATGTGTGTGGTAGAAGATAACTAGAATAGTTATCGAAGTTTTGTTATGACCACATGAATAAATAACTCAAAATAAAGGCTGGAATTTTCACAAATTTATGTGGAAAACCAGTGATTATCTTATTATAATGTTTCATACATATTACATACATTCTAGTATTTTATAAATACAAACAACAATTTTATGAATCTATTTCTATCATTTCCAATTTTCCTCCATATGAAAATAAGGCTATTTTGTAGTAGACTAGTACAGTAATTCTATTATTAACATTATAATAATATAAATCTTTCATACATATCACATACATTGTAGTATTTTATAAATACAAATACATTGTAGTATTTTATAAATACAAACAACAATTTTATGAATCTATTTCTATCATTTCCAATTTTCCTCCATATGAAAATAAGGCTATTTTGTAGTAGACTAGTACAGTAATTCTATTATTAACATTATATTCTTCTCTTTCAGGTATGTTTTCGATACGGTGCGACTTGAAATAACCATGAGAAAGTGGTAAGTGATAGTAATGTTGATGCATAAAAGTATATTTTATTGCTTAGTTGTAATGGTGGGTAGGTGGAGATACTCCGTAGCAAAAAATCAATTGAAGAATTTCCATACGAAATTTCGGTATAACCTTTACACAGTGACATTGTCGATTGCTAATTATTGTTTTGTTCGTGCATCGGGCAGTTTGGTCATATTAAGTATTTCATTCTTATTTTAAACTTATTAAAAATCATTTAATTATATTGAGTTAGTGGACTTTCTATCGCTGTTGAACAAAATCTTAATATTTAAACATTATTTTTTACTTTTTAGTTCGGTTTGCTATTAAAGCGTGTTTTTTTAAACTATAATTTTTTTTCGCCAATTTCCTCTTTTTTAATTGTATGTAACGTATTTGCCGTTGCATAAGCCCTTGTTAAACGCTAGTTCCGACTTTAATACATACATTATAAGGTAATATTAAGTATGTACTACTAGCGTATACTCAGCGGTTTCGAAAAGCTGATTTCTATATGTATCGGTGTTCATGATGCTAATTCAAAAATTCACCCAATCCAATATATTGGTGAGAAACGTGCCGAGGGATCAATGGCAAGGGGTGACTTAAAATGCCATGTCACTAGCGTCAACCTCAGACAACCGGGCACACCCTGCTGTATAAGAGCCTTATCCTTCTATCGGACCTCTGAAAGGGTTGACCGTTTGTAATAAAATATATATTAATAACAGCGGCGCCTCCGGCAAAATCTCGACATTAGGTTAGTAATTTTTTTAAAAATTTTATCCTGATGATCCTGGTGAGGATATTAGGACAAAGTTGTCAAATTATTGTATTGTCGTCGATCCTTGATAAGTGTGCAAAGTTTCAGTTTAATCTGATGTTTTGAAGTGGGTGACAATCACGTTCAAAGATTCCGTTACAAGCAAACAAACATACAGGTGAAGCTAATAAAAGCGTGTTAAAAATGGCGACCCTCAAAATTTAACTAATTACAGGCAGTGGCGGCTGCTCCTAAGGGGCATAGGAGCACGTGCCCCCCAAAGCTAATTCAGTTCTCCAAAGCTAATTTAACTAACTAGTTAATTTCTATTTATTTTTATCCATTTTTATCAACATAATAAACCCCAAAACTAATTTCCGGCGCTATCGCTACGTTACAACTTGAGTTTGCCAATATCTACTTTTCAAAGTGCACCACGTCTGTTGTGTATGGAAACCGCGTCATGTTTCTGCATGTGGCAGATCTAGCTAGATTTTGTTTACGACTTTGCCATGGCAACGACACGCGCCTTATGCTCTAATGCGGGCGGCACAGTTCACTTGTGTAACTTCATTGTTATATGCTTAGGCCCAATTTTATAATGTTAGATTAACCCTACATTTATCTTAAGTTTAAACTTAGAATTAAACCATGTTTAAACTTTACTTTACAAATGCCTGTTTTATAAAAATAAACTGAAATTTATGTAGTTGGTACTACTGTTTACCAGAAATTTCAACTTCACTTAGTTTGATTCTAACCTATTATGTCATTTTGATATGACCTTTCAAGTTATTTTTGTAAAAATGGAGGGAAATAGAACGATAAATACTGAATACGAGATAATTTTATTAGAGAAACATTTTTAATTATTCAAGAGGCAGTTGATTTCTGTACACTTCCAAAAGCGCTGGTAACAATAAGTATATATGCATAGAACTGCGAGGTAATAAAAAATAAATCTTTACCTTTCTACGCTACGAGGATAATAAATAAATAATAAATAAGCATCACAGAAATTGGAATAAAGTTAATATAACTGAGCGAAATAAGCTGTTCTCTTTTGTTTGCCTTTTAAGCAACAATTTGCAGTCTTCACCGTGGATTCAGGAAGGAGTACACTATTTACAACACTTACAGGAAAGAACAACGATACATGCGAAGAGTGCAACTCATTTATATGATTTAGTAGACTATGAAGTTTTAGGTAAAAGGTAAAAGTGACTTATCTCGAAAATATACGAACTTATAATGAAAAGGTCAATAAAAAACAGAGACTGTAGAAACTTATAATGCTTTAATAGACAAAGAGAAATTAAGAACTGAATTGAAAGTTATTTGTGGCAGGGATGATATGTGCTGCAATGGTGTTTTTACCTATTCTGACATTTATTAATAAAAATAATTTTCAGGAAGGCTTATCTGAAACGTACAGAATTTTAAGTATTATATATACTACACCTATGACGACCTGCGAATTAGAAAGAGGTTTTTCTACGTTAAAAAGAATAAAATGTTTTCTAAGGAACACTATGGGCCAAGAAAGGCTCAATGCACTTTCGATGTTATCAACTGAAAAAAATATGATTCAATTAATTCCTGACTTTGACAATAAAGTATATACTATTTCACAAAGTCAAATGTGTGCCCCCCTATAAAATTAACTACGAGCCGCCACTGATTACAGGCCAACTTCGGTGGTAATAAACAACTAATTTTGCTAAGATCTTCGAAAAATGTTTGAAAAAAGGCTTACGCATCTTCTTCTTTTCAAAAATATATATTACAGAAAGGAATATGGTTTTGGAGGTAAAAAATGTATTGAGGATGCCGTTTATGATCAAACTACCGAAGTGATAAATAATCTAAATAAGAATAAAAAGAGTCTTGTAGTATGACTGGTGGTCGAGAGGTGAGCGCACTTGCCTCTCACCCAAAAGTTCCGGGTTCGATCCCCGGTCGTGGCAGTGGAAAATACTGTGAGAGGGATTTTTCCACTATACACGGATATTGGGTGTGTGTCCCTTGTCTTTAAATGTGTAGCCCCCTCCCACACAAGGCTCTTCTAGAGCCTTCCGGGATAAAGGGTGTCGTAATTACCTGTGGTGTTATATATATATATAGACTTGGCAAAGACGTTTGACACAGTATGCCATAGATCATTATTTGATAGACTGAAAAATGTTGTAGTTAGAGGAGACACATTGAGTCTGTTTGAGAATTATTTTACTGGCAGAAAGTAAAAGGTAAAAATAGAGGAAACTTTCAGTAACTCTCAAACAGCCTTGGTGGGTGTACCGCAGGGTACTTGTATTGGGACCTCTGCTATTTCTCGTATGTATTAACGACATTGGAAATATACCAAATAATGTAACTGTAATCTCATATGTATACAGATGACACCGCTATTTTATTTACAGGAGCAAATTGGACAGATGTATACGAGAAAGCTGAAACAGTCCTCTAGTCGATACAAAATTGACTAAATTTAGTTTACTAAATTTAAATATGACAAAAAAAACATTTATATAGCTTTCTCCACCTAAGCGGGTGATCAGCCTGTTCAAAATTCCCTGCCCCTGAAATAAGGTAAAATCTACTAAATATTTAGAAATTATTTATTGATCAGCATCAAAAATGGAACGACCATAGTAATTTTATAGCAACAAAAATTCGTAAACTATTTCATAAATTTTATCAGTTAAGATTCGTCATAAATCATGAGTTGTTAATGTTCTTATAACAGCACCTTAGTCGAGTCTATATTAAATTAGCGCATTGTAATTTGGAGTGGATTATACAACAATTCATTACATAATCTGGCCGATAGCCGCGTTGGAAGGTGCAGTGTATCAAAATACTATAATAAAAATAATTTTTAGGAAAGATAGAATGTACTCCACTAACGAACTATATAAGAATACCAAATATAAAGAATATTTAATTATGAATGTCTATAGTTGTTTAAATTTTACAGTTAAAAATCAACGTTTATATCAATCTGTCATCCGTAATTATAAATCTGGAATGATAATTAACAAATCGCTAAAAGTTTTATTTCAAACAAAATCACACACTCAAAGATATATAGCGTGTCGCAAGTTTCATAGAGCCACTCTTATATCTCAGAGAGTGCTAGTGCGATTTTTTTGAAATGTGGGCGGTTGATCACTGCCCCCAATTAGAACCTAATGACGTGGTAAAATTTGAGAATCATCATTGGCGTACTTCAACATATTTCTGGAATTTATATTAGCGATTTTTTTACAAAAAAATCTAGTCAGTTATTCTTAATCGGCAACTTTAAAAACCCTATTGTACAAAATTTCGTTATAATGGGTTCAAAGGTGGTTGAGATATAAGCCACAAAAGAAAACTTTTTCAACGATTTTTTTTTTGCATAACGGTTACAACGGTTTACAACGGTAAATTGAAAAAATTCTAACACAGAAGAAAATTATATTAGTAATAGGGAACTAAATACACTTAAAACTATTTTTTCTATTTCTATAATACCACTATCATTACGAATACGACGAAATTCTTCTTCTTGCATGTTGTATAACTTTTCGAATCTCACCAAGAGTGGTTTCAACACATGCCTACCTAACTCTATCCCCTAATTTTTCTTGGCTACGGTGTCTGTTCTTGTAAACTTTATTTTTTAAATGATCCACAAATAGAGGTGTGAGATCGGAAGGCCTCGGGGGAAACTCCTGAACTGGTCTATGATCTATCCCATCTGCCCGGAAAATTAGTTTCTAAAAATACTCTTCTAACGTTGTGAGCTGGAGCACCATCAAGTTGGTAATGTAGGTTTTCTCTAACATCTCGTGGCAGATTGTTAAGAAACAGGTCAATTCATCCCGCGATAAATTCAAAAAGGCCTCCCCATTTAATCTTGGGATGAAGAATGGCCCAATGCTTCCATATGCCACACCAAAGACTAATTTTCGAAACATATTGCCGTTTGGTATTGATAACCCATTTGGGATTTTCGTTAGCCCAAAAGCAACAATTCTGGGAGGATACTACATTTGTCGTAAAGGTAGCCTCATCAGTAAAAATTATAATTTTCAGAAAATTTCTATTATTTAAAAATTCACCCTGTGCCCAAAAACAAAAATATTACCTTCTCTTTGTATCCCCATCCTCTAAAGTATGCAATATTTTTGGGTTGAAAACTCTGCTTATTTTTTTTTTAAGCAACGCCAAACTCGGTCCTTACTTACGTTAAGATTTACTGCTGCTTGTCTTACACTAGATTTTGGGTTTTGTCTATAATATTGTAAAACACGTTCTTCGTCTAGATATTGTCTATTTTCTAAATAATTTTCTTTTTGTCTTCATTTACGTACGTTTCCTGTGTTTTTAGAATTATTCATGATGTTTGCCACCAATTTATGTCGAACAGGAAAGGACTGCTAATTTATGTCGAACAGGAAAGGACTGCTCAGGATGCCGTGCGTTAACTTCAGCAGCAGCTTCTCTCTAAGATCTGGCATTATCTCCAACCAATAGAACCAACTAATTTTTCTCCTCGATAGTTAAACGGCGCACCATATTTTTATAATACATAAATTTACTCTATTTAGGTACTTATTTGAAATAAACTCACATACAAACAGTACACTTACAACTGTATGTACTTTCAATGATAAACTGGCACATGTCATAACCTTTGTTTTCATTGCTTACTGAGATTTGTATTTATACAATAATAAAATTTTTGCATTAAAATTGAAGAATTATCTTTCAATTCCAAATCACACTAGTAAAATACATTGTTCTGAACAAACAATGTTTTTTTTTTCAATTCAAAGGGGTTTTTTAAGGAGCTGATTAAGAATATCCGACTAGATTGTTTCTAAATCGCTAATATACATTCTCGGAAAATCCACTCATACGTTAGCCTATGTAAAGTTACGTCAATGATGATTCTCAAATTTGACTACGTCATTAAGTTCTAATTGGGGGCAGTGATCAACCACCCAAATTTCAAAAAAAATCGCGCTAGCAGTTTCTAAAATATAAGAGTGGTTCCATGAAACTTGCGACACGCTTTATGTATAACCTATTTTTCCCCTCAGTTTTATAATATCCTGTCTCTCAAAATTAGACTGATTAGACATTTTTCGCAAACGCTTTGACAACTGTCTTAAATTTCCATTTATCGTGGAAGCATGACGATTTGATTAGAAATTATATCTCTTTATATTATGACATGAATTAACTTTGAAACTGGATAGATACTCCATTCTACCGGATCCGTTATCATTAAGAATAGTCCTAAGAACATTTTCTTATTTTTATAAAAGATAATTTAAAATTCATTGTTTTATTTAAACGACATCCTTGACAAAAAGTATTCCTACAAAATGAAATGAAGTTTATTTTGGTAATCAACGTGATCATAGGGACCAGCCAAGTTCACCTAAGTTAGCAGTGGATTCTTGAATTAGGTTTTCTTTACCTCTATTAAAGGCTATTTGATTTATTAACATGGTAGGTATTGCTGACACTCTCGGAAAGCATACCGCCCGGTCGGCTATGTCTACGCTGGATTGAACTGATGTCATGCTTGTTGCTAGCAGCGAAAGCCACATGGCGCATGGTACAGGAATAGGATAAAAAATTTGGACCCCGCACATTTCTTATGGAAAATGGCCCCCGGGGAAACTCGCTGGAATCGATATACCGGGTGTAACAGGATCATGGTATACCCTACTTTTCTTCTTTAGTTTTGAAGATGATTGATTGAGATTGACATAATAAGCGGCACTTTTTGACATACAATTGATTTTTTTCACTTCCTGTTTTGCCGGAAGTGACACTAACTTTCGATTTTTAAATGGGACACCCTGTATATTATTGCATTTTTGAATTCTGCATGATTTTCTGAATCCAACGATGCCAAATAAGTGACATTTTAGATATCAATTTTTTTTATAATATAATTTTTAGTTTTCCATTTAGGTGTGCCATGGTGGTTCCGATTTATTCAAAATGATCCGTGTAATGCTACAAAAACCGAAATCCCGTTAAAAACACTAAATTACGTGATTTATGAGCAAATAAAATTCACCAAAATTGTTTTTGGGGCAAAATTCAATTTTTTAAAATGGAACCATATCGGTACCGTGGTACCAATTATTAGTACTATTAATAAGGAATTTATTTATATGTCGTATTAAAATGTGCGATAAATACAAATAAAATTACAGCTAAAAGAAAATAAGAAAATACAATTTTATTCTAATTACCTTGTTACACATATGGTGGTTTTGGAATACAAAAAATTAACACAAAACATTACAACAGTTATTCAAAATGCTGTCCATTAACGTCAATGTACTTCTGAACTCGCATAGCTGTTTCTCGAAGAACGTTCGCCAATTGCTGGGCCGTTGTGCTATTAATTGCACGTCTTACTCGTAGCTGCAGGTCTTCACGGGTTGTAACGGCGGTTGCACAGACAATATTTTTCAAATGACCCCAAACAAAGAAATCAAGGGGCGTTAAATCAGGTAACCTTGGAGGCCATCTCACAGGACCATTCGTCAAAATTACGTTTTCTCCGAAACTCCGTTGAAGGTAATCAATTACTATCCTTGAATTATGGGGAGGAGCGCCATCTTGTTGGAAACATATTCCCTGTTCTAAATTTTCATCTAAAATGTCCTCAATCTCATTTCTCAGGAATCTCAAGTATCTGACACCAGTTAGAGGTCCTTCAAATATTATTGGACCAATGATTCTACTACCAATTATTCCATGCCAAACATTGAAACCGAACCGCACTTGAAAGTTACCCTCCCGTAATAAATTTTGATTTTCTTGTGACCAATATTTTGTATTTTGTCGATTAAATAATCCCAAATTTGTAAACCTAGACTCGTCCGAAAATAAAATCAGTCCCAAAAAACCATTGTTTGGCTGCACATCATTATACAAAATCCAATTGCAATATTCCATTCTACGTTCGTAATCACTTTCGTACAAGCTGGTGCAATTGGTATTTAAAAGGTTTATAGTGGTATTTGTGTAAAATTCGGCTTACTGATTGGTGACTGATGTCCAATTCAAACCCAACTTGCCTTAAAGAAACAGTCTTATCTACTTCTATTTCAGCCAAAACATTCATTTCCGTTCCTTCGTCAATAATGAAGTTTTCTTCGGGATAATTGTTGGGCTCTCTTCGGAATTGGTTTTCAACACGTTTAAAATAATTTTTCGCTGGACATTGTCTATCAGGATATCGTTGCTCGTTGAGTTCAGTTCGACCAACGTGGAGCAGCAGTAAGGCAGCTTTCAGTGAGAACCTGAAGATAGCAGATGAGATTCTGCCGAAACGTCGTTTAGATAACCGTGACTTCTGGAGGAGTCGACCATCGACGCGGGAGTGCACCCGGAAGTCCAATAGCACTTGATATATATAAATAATTCAACAAGATTGTCCTACAGTATTATGTTAAATGTCCCAATACGATTTATTTGTGTAAAATTCAGTTTTGACAATTTTACGGCTTAAGCGCAAAAATTTAAACTCACAAAAACACAAACGAACTTTGGGACAATTTCTCTATAACGCAGTCTTCGTGGTTTCACATTTTAAAATATGCACATTACTTTGCTATACTTTTTTGATTTATTATGGCGTTATATATTAACTCAATAATTGGCCAGACATAACTAATCCTGAGTGACATAAAACATTTTCACGGTTTGTTTATTTTAGTTCTAAATCAATATCTCCACCAAACGGACGGGCGTAGAAGTGGAGTATAAAAGCCAAAGTCTTATTTGACATTAGGATTAAATTCAATTAGGCACTGTTGCAAGAAACACAAGAGCAGAACCATTGAATTTTTCATGAAGTAATCATCTGGCAGATCTTAAAAAATTCAAGGCCAAGAGAACCGACTGAAATTCCTTAATATAGCGTAGATTAATACCGTATAAAAAGTACGTCCAGGGGCGCAGCAGATTTTACTTTGTTTCAAAATTAAGATTATAATTGTTCGAAACGGGTATTCAGACATTTAAAAAGTTTCCAAAAAATTTTAAATTTTCATTTGTTGCTTGTCAACAGGCAAAGAACCTTATACTGAGTTCTCGGGCTCGATCTTCCGAAGGAGGATTTAATCTCAGATTATTCTGATACCTTGAGATTGCGTCACAATGTCTCTTTTGGAATACAGGGTGTTTTTTTGTAGTATTTAATTAATGTGTAACTAGATGTAAATATTATTCGTCTGTTTATTGGAAGAGTATAATTTTTTTTTATACATTTATTTAACGTCGGCCTATTTCCGCTACTGAGGCCTAACACCGACGCCTGTAGACGAGCTACCCCCAACCAGGAATTTTGCCGAACCTCTTCCCTTAAGAAGAGTAGGGATCTTTTACTTGCCTAACATTTAATAGACAAGGGACCGACGGCTTTACATCCCCTCCGAAGGATGGTATATCCTATACAACCCTCGCCTAAGGTTGTATAGCTTCCGCGCATACACTGATATACAAGCCGCTGGAAGATGTATGAGGCGAGAACGTGGTTTCCGTTGGAATGGTCACCCATCCAAGTACTAACTGCGCCTGTCGTTGCTTTACATCGCATACCAATTCAATTCAATTCAAAACAACTTTATTCAAGGTAAACTGAGTATAAAAACTGCCTCCCCAGAACCCGTCCCGGGACCGACCACCGCGTTGACGCGGTGGTGCATCGCAAGGTCGGACCGAGGCGGGGCTAGTTTGGCGTAAGTAAAAAATGTAAATATAAAACTCAAAACTTCTTTCACCACAAAGTGAATTAAAATAAGTAATATTGTATAAAAGGCTTAAAAAATAAAGCTTAACAAAGATTAAAACTATCGCTCGGTTTTACCCGTTTGCGCACAACACTTTGTTTAATTTTGGCACTTTCGCTGACACCATGACTTGTACGGAGTGCCATCCGCGAATTACTCCAGCGACGGGCTGCGCAAGGCTGGCCTAAACTGTGATTCTAAATTTTGAATTGTTTTGGCATAAAAAATTTGGAAACTGTTACAAGATTAATGAGGGAAGAATGAATTTACAGACAAAAAGGTACAAACAGAAACGAAGGACCAACAAACAAAAATACACAAAAACAAAAGAAGAGGGGGACAGGAAAGAATTAAAAGTCGATGAAAGGTATGGAATATCAGTGAAAGGTGGATAGTAGCAGGGAAGGTATGGTAGGTTACATCGCATACCGAAGTATGTACATAGTAAAGACTCACCTACGCTCGCCCCAAGAGTATAATAACAACAACAATTATAAGCATGTTTATTTAGCATATAGTCCAGTGAAATTAGCTCCAAGAGTACCCAAATCAGCACTTAAATCTGAATGGATAATTGTGAAGTGATTCAGGGAGTATCAAAGATGATATGTACATACTTTCTGGATGGAAGTTCGGTGACATTTGTTTATAACAGCACCTTGAATGTTGTGTAAACAGTTTTTTCTTAATAACTTTGATCGTAGTGCTCGGCGAGAAAAAAGTTTAATATAACATGTAGTTATTGGCAATACGAACATTTTAAGCCATATTTTATCAAAGTCGGTTCAATAATTTATTCATAAATCGTAAAAGACCGTTGAAAATCAATGAATTTTCGATTATTATTTAATAGAAAAATAAACAATATCCACGTGTCGACTATTTGAAGGTTTAGTCTGTGGTATGCTTAAACTACGGTCCAAATTTGATTAAAAAATATTCAATAGTTTCCGAGATAATTTAATTTGTTTAGAGAATTACGGTGACTTTAACGTCCAGTAAATAACATTCAATTTTTCAATCATACGATTATAAAAATGGGCTCATTTGAAAAATAAAGGTTGCTACTTCTTAATGCAATTGTTACCCAGTTAAATAATAACTTTTTTGAGTGTTTAAAATAGCTTTTAATATGGCGTTTTATTTTCCGCATAAACAAATTAAATTACTCACTGAATTTTTAACGCAACGGATTGTCAAACGAATCAAATTAAAATTAAGGCCTTGATGTTTATGTTGCGCCGAACTAGAATTTTCCAAATTGATTTGGAACAAAGATACATTTTTTTTTTTTTAATAATAATAGCTCCCATGTTTATTTATATGAAGCTATAAAATTTGACCCGTATGTAGAGGTTTAGTTGAATTATACTTGGACAGTACTTTGAACTTCCCTCGAATAAATATATTAATAATAATGAAATGGAAAGTATAACGTTGATGCGCGTCCCTGGAGAGGGGGCAGGAGAGGGGATAGACGCGCTCCTGGGCTCGTGCTCGCTTAAAATTTGCTCCAACTTCTCCTCGCTGCATGAATCGTCGATATCTCGGCTTCTAATCATCCGATTTCGAAGATTTTTTTTTTGATTTGCACTATCTCGACGAGCTCATTCCAAATGTATCAAAAAGAAATGACAAAATTCACTGTAAAATGAAGAAAATAGAACAGTATATGGAAAATTCAGTTTTATTTCATATTTTATTAAACAATACATAAACATATTATAATCTACGCATTTTTATTGTATTTGCATATTCATCTTCAAACTCATCGTACTCATCGTCATCATCAATATTATTTATGTTATCTTCATTTTTTATCTCTTTTTCGATATTTAAATTACTAACAACTTCCCCATATGAGTCAGTTGAAAGACCATCATCCATACCATCGTTTTTATTCAACATACTAGTAATAAATACTGCACTTGCATTTGTTGAACAGTTTTCCCTTCGCAATTAGTACACAAATTTGAATATTGTAATCCATGCTTCCTACATTCACATGGTCTCAAACAACCTGTCGTACAACGGCAGGTTATTATTTTTAAAATATTTTCCGGTGCAAGAGGCTCTTCACTCTTAATAGGCCTCAAGCCATACTGGCTCTTCTCCCAACCCCTTTGTTTCGGATCTATTTCATTTCCTAAGCACTTCTGGATTTGTTGATATGCGCGAAATGAATGCTGGATCGTTGCTCCTTCTGTTGGAGGAAGTGATTCCAATTTAAAAGCCGACCTAGTTGTAGACTTTTCGTAATTAATGAAACGAATTTTATGCAAAGATCCTTTGTCTTTTTTTGTACTGTACATACACGCGACTATTTCACAATCATTCTCGCCAATCCTCTTTCTATCAATTACACCAGCGCGAGCCCAGGAGCGCGTCTATCCCCTATCCTGCTCCTTCTCCAGTGACGCGCATCTACGCTATACGTTATTATTAAGTTATTTATAACGTTTATTTTTAGAAGGAGGTTTATATCATTGTTAAAATATAATTAATAAGTAATAATATGCCTTCTTTTTGTGCTGTTTTTAACTGTGGTACCATTCCAGCATGAGATGTAGGAGTCAAATTTTTTCGATAATAAACGAATTTTTTATGTATTTATATGTTAAATTACTCCTAAATTAATGATATGATATTTCGGAATGTGAATACGATCCATCCACAGATTCTAGCACAGGCAGGAGCATGAGAAGTTCCAATGATTTCAATCATCGTAAATATAAAATACATATGTTACAGAATTTTTAAAAAAGTAGTTTATTGATGGATTATATAATTTGGTTGCATAAAATTTGAATCTAGGCGTTGAGAAAGAAAATATAATGAATGCCTTATTCAACCAATTATTACTCAATCAAAGATTAGTACAGTAAATTTAAGCGGGTTGATCTTAAGTTCGTGAGCACTAGATACGACACCGAGACGCTTGAGTTCCTGATTAATCATGTCATTGGCTAAGACATAGTCACGATAGTCAAAGGAATAAGTAATTTGAGTATCATCGGCATATAAATAAGCTTTACCATGACTTATACATTTGATAAAGTCACATGTGTTCAGAGAGAACAGAACGGGACCTAATATCGAACCCTGAGGTACCCCGCACACTGCTTACGATTAAGACACAACTTTCAAAAAGTTTTAAAGAATATTCAGAGCATCCTATGAAATGCAAAATTAACAGTAATATCTCATGATTAATGGTATCGGGAGCTTTCGAGTATTCTTGTAATATCAATATCTCAGTCTTTTTATTATCAATGTCTCTGAATAAATCATCTGTAACTTCTCATAACATTTGGTACCTATGTCCTGGCCTAAAACCAGACTGCGTTGCGAAAGAACATTGTACTCATTAATATGCGAGCAAATTTAAAATTTCATAACTTTCTCTAATATTTTCGACAGAATTGGCAAAGTTGAAATGGGACGGAGTTTGCTTAAGCTTTTTTTTTAGGTAGAGGCAAAATATTAGAAAGTTTCCATGAGTCATGGAAAATACCTTCAATCAGGCAAGTATTTATAATATGTGAAATAAAAGGAAATATATAAGGACAACACAGAAGTAACATATGAATATTAATTTTATCGGCTCCGGTAGCAGTAGATTTTATTTCTAACAAATATTTGTAAACAACAGTCTCATCAACGGCAGTGAAAGAAAAGAGAAAGTTAATATTTTCTTTAAGATTATTGTTATAAATCTAATTAAATTTCCATCCGATGCAGTAACGTGCTGCTGGTTACATTCCTGTGAGGTGATAATGAAAGTATTGTGTTTTAGTGTTTTAACGTCCCCGCGACATTTACCTTTGTCCATTTCAACTACAACAGTGTCTAAAGGGTCGTGGAAAACCTGGAAAATCATGGAGTTTAATTTTAAAAAAATACAGTTGACCTTGAAATAACTTTCAGGAGGTTCATCGAATCAAGAAAATAAAACCGTTTTGCTTCCCCCTCGAAACCAACTTTTGTTGAAACATTTTTTTACAAAATGCGTTGTTCTCGAGATATTTCGTTGTTTCAACTTAAATTTAACAAGCTGGATATCTTCAAATTTATACAACTTATTCATAGTTACTACCTAAAATGTACTAGGAAATGCTAAACAGATAAATTAAAACAGTGTCATACTTAACATTTAGGCAATGTTAACTCGGTGCTATTATTCTGATGAAAAAGTTAGCATTTACGCATTTTACCCTCAATTAAACATCTCTAACTTCTGTGTTTGTATGTTTTTTGAGAAAGCGATGAAGAGTGTTGCAACCTTTCCTTATAATTCTACAAAAATACTGCATAGTATATTGACGAACGTTTTTCAACTATGCTGACATCATCAGGAGATGATTGACCTGTTTTTCAAAAAGTGCGGAGAGAGTATCATGTGGAATATTAAAAAATTATATAAAAACTTCAATAGTCTGGCGAATAGTTTAGTGTTGACTTCTAGTTGTGTATATAAGCAAATATTTCGAATTAAAATATTTAAAACGGAATAAAAGTGAATACCTGTGCATTTTGCGCTTGATGTATGAATTTATAAACGAAGTATGCATAAATCGACTCTT
Organism: Leptura quadrifasciata; assembly: GCA_963675555.1. NCBI lineage: Eukaryota > Metazoa > Arthropoda > Insecta > Coleoptera > Cerambycidae > Leptura > Leptura quadrifasciata. Next base: position 105,850,525 of record OY776675.1, read on the forward strand.
GTTTTACTGTCCCTGAATGGGGTAATTAGTAACTATCCGAAAATCCACATGTCATAATTAACTAACTAGCCGCGATATCTCGGAGGATATATTGCAGTTCATGCCGTCGGGGCCTCCCATTGCACTCTCCTATTCAATTAATGCCCCTCGGATGTCTTTATTGCAATCGTGTATAGCCATCAGGTTGTGCTGTGAACAGGGCATGAATGTCGTTTTCGACATTTGATCGTGCAGGTCTAAAATGTACATTTCAATGAAACTACCACAATGAACGTATTGCATTAACTAGAATGACTTCATTGTCATGAATTATAATACAAATGAAGGTATAAATTATGCTATTGATAAGGATATATATTAATGTTGAGGGCGAGCGGTGCACCGTAACAATAAGTTAATTAAATATAAATTTATAGAAATTCTGTATTTTTGGGGCTAAATAATAACATAATGTAACAACTATTATAGCTAATCCAAAATTATATCCCGAAGGAAGGCGCGAGGGATGTAATAATTTTCTCAGTTGTTGTACGGACTATTTTTTTCAGTATCAAAACACATTAAATATATCGCTAGAAAATGTCTTACACACTTTTGTGATTTCCGCCCTCGTTTTGCTCTCTCTTACGTCAACTCGTGTGTTAAGTTTTACTTTCCTGCTCTCGTTATGTTATATACTGTTGTTACCACACTGTGTACGATAAAGTACTGCTTACAGTGAATACAGACTAGCGCTGTAAAAATTGCTTTACCATACTGCGAGCGATATAGTACTACTTACCGCCCTAAAAACCATATAAACCTCCACATTACCGCATGATTTTAAAGTCATCATTATTTAAATAATAGTTATTTACGATGTGAGTGTCGTAACGCATCGTATTATAATATGAGATGGGAAATATCAAATGAGGCCATATGCCGAGTTTGATAACCCTCGAGGATTTTAATGTGAAATTACGATACGTAATTTCGCTTTCGTATAAAGTTTGATTTACTTTCATGAAATAATGGAATGAAGGCAAGAAGTTGATTTAGATAAATGTCTAAATGTGTGACATTAAAAATGGCAAAAGTAATTTTTTTCCCATGAACAAAAAAAAGATACATGTTGTTTTCTAAATAGCCTTAAATTACTGTTTTTACTGTGTTTTGTCCACTTTTGACCTACTAACTTTTAACTGTAAAAAAAATACAATTAACCTTTATATAGTCGAGGCAAGAATTAAAGCGATGCACGTCACAGATCAATTCTATAAATAATACAATACTGCTAAGAATCATGAAGCCCCATTAAACTGTACCTATTTCTGAAAAAAGCTTAATAACTCGGTGTCAAAAATTACTTTTTTTAACGTAATTAATTATTAAAAATTATGTTACTATTAAAATTTCTTTAATGAGATCACTCGTGACGTGCATCGCTTGAATTCTTGCCTCGACTTTAATAATAAAAATAACTTTTAATAAATCAATCTATTCATTTTTTTCCTTACTACTTTACCCTCGACTTTACCACACTACTGAGGTAAAAGTACGTCACTATAACACTAAGGTCAATTTCTTAAAGTTTGACATTACATACTGAAAGTGAATAAATATTGATAACGAAATAATATCACAGATATTAGCGGATACCATCAACAAATAAAGCAAACTACCGTGATATTTTTATTAGATTGTGGCAAAGTGATGTGAATCGATTATGATCAAATTTTTCAATTAAATAAGCAGTATTTTCAAAATTAAAAAATCGGCAGCTACTGGAAGCGGCTGGAACCGCCCCACCCGGTAGATCTTTGAAACCGAAAAGAGCATTAAATTGTGTGCCAAAACGGCACTAAACGTAATCCTATCTCAACCAAAACCTTTTCAGACCTTCTGGAGCATTAAACTCATACAATTTTTTATCCAAATCCGTTCAGTAGTTTTGGCGCTATCGTGGTAACACACATACACACACACACACACACACACCCACGCACACACTATTTCATTCACATCCAGAAGTTAATAACTGATTTAGTTTCTAATATGGTTATAATCTATTTGAAACTATTATATCTCTTTATCTATTTGATTATAATATATCCACTAATCAACTGCTTTTGAACAAGTAATAGTATCCATAAACAAATAGCGTGGATTATAAGCGGGAATTGCATAATTCACTAGATACAGCCAGTCAACTTTTCGATACGGTGAAATGGAATGGTCCATTATTATTATTGAGGAAAGGAAGGTGATTTGACATGTTTGATTAGTTTGACGTTTAATTTTGTAATTTAATATATTATTTGTTATAATCGTAGATAAAATATAGTATTCAGTTTGCTAAATTATCGCTCGTTGAATAGTATACTATTATCCTATTAATAAGTTTAACAACACTTGAACAACTAAGAAAGTCTAGTTAGGTATCATAAACATTACAGATTCGTAAAGTAACAAACTGAAAATTGGTAAAGTGATAATCTATAATAAAAGCGTATGATATTGCTATTGTTACACCTACCTTTAAAGTTTTTGACAATCCACTTGTACACAGTCACTAAAAGTTGCAAATATGCCGAAATCTTATATGTCACATTACACTGACGTATCGGATGACAAACTACTAAAACATAGCGCGGGGAACAAACGACAATCGACAAAATTTGCTCATTGCAAACCGATCGCTCATGACTCTTTGTTAAATAAACATTAGTTAGCTTGCATTTCAGTAATTTTACTAGATTTTTGAGGAATATTTGCAGTGTAATTCTTCGATTTGTCTCTATATATATTTTAAAAAACGGCACTAAACCTAATCCGATCTCAACCAAAACCTTTTCATATCTTCTAGAACATTGATGAAACTCTCATGCAAACTTTTATCCAAATCCGTTCTTCAATTAAAAATATTTGAAATTAAATGCGACAGTAAAGCTGTATAGTTGTTGGTGAATAGGAATACACGTGACGTGACCAGTTTCACGACGTAACGGCTACGCGCATCGATCATGTCACGCGAAATGCGATCTATGCTTCACATTTGCTTTGTTTTTATTTTTTTTCACGGAAACCAAATCGAAATGGTGGAAGTGTGATATATCGTTGAAATTGGAATTTTAATTGCTTTTCAACGATTCGATTGAACATTGTAAGTAACTACAAAATAAACAATTTGTTGCGCCAAAACGGCACTAAACGTAATCCGATCTCAACCAAAACCTTTTCAGATCTTCTGGAGCACTAAAGAAACGCACATGCAAAGTTTCATTCAAATCCATTTAGTAGTTTCGGCGCTATCGTGCTAACACACACACACAGACATTTTTCAAAAACCACTTTTTTTGGGTTCCTAGGACCTCAAAACGTAAAGATTTGATGTTATCTCAATTTCCGTTTTTGAACCAATTTTAGTAACATCTCACAATTTTATTGTGATGAGGTTAATAAATCAAAATAAATTGTCGAATAACAAATAGGGCGCGACACACAGAAGAAAATATTCTTTAACCCCCGACACAACGAAGAGTGTTGTCAGATTGTTGCGTATCTTTGTATGTGTGTATCTGTATGTCTGGTGGCGGTGGCCTCATATTTATTCAACAGGTGTTGTATTCTGACGTGATTTGTTAATTTTTATTTGAGAGAGTATTTTGTCGAGAGAGTTTTAAGGAAATTTTCTCGTAGAAAAGGCGAAAACGTTAAAGGACTGGGAATTCATCAAAACACATCTCCCCCCCCCCCGCCGTTTTCGAAGGTGAAGAACATGATGGTGACAATGGCTTAACACCCCAATTTAGCGCAAACCACCCCTTTTTCCGGTTTTTCGGGTCTAGGTGTGCGAGAGCTTGTCGGATCGGGTTTTTTTGCTCAATCTCATTAGATTGTGCAACTATCGACCACAAGCCACCCCCGCCCGACCCCAAGGGTTGAAACCACACCCCAAAAACCGAAATACTTTCAAAAGGTTTCAAATCTAACAGAAATTGGTATACCCCGTTTTCGAGGGCAAGAAACACGATAATGGCAATATCCGCCCCTCCCCAACCACCCCCAGACCCAAAAACCACCCCCTCGTTTTTCTTATCTGGACCTGGGCGTTGAAGGACGAGGTTTTTTTGCTTAACACCACAATTAAGCAACTTTCGACTACAGACCACCTCGTTTTTTACGTTTGGGGGTGGTTGGGGAGGGGTGAGTGAGAAAATATCGCCACAATCGTGTTTCTCGCCATCGAAAACGAGGGTATACCAATTTTTGTTCGATGTGAAGCTTTTTGTAGGTCTTTGGTGGTGTAATTTCAACCCTTATTGTCGGCGGAGTGGCTTGTGATAGATAGTTGCTCAATTTAAATTGAGCAAAAATCCCGATCCGACAACCCTCACACACCCAGGCCTGAAAAACAGAAGAAGGGGATGGTTTCTTGCATAAAGGGGTGGCCATTGTCACCATCGTATTTCTCGCCCATGAAAACGGGGGTAGAGATGTCTTTTGCCACCCTCCCAGTACTTTAAACGGTATTTGCATTTCCACAGGGGACTATCATCATTACTATTTTAGATACGATGCTATAATACTCGTATCACAGGAAGGAACCTCCGCTGTTTTTTAGAAAAAATAAATTGTATTTCTTTTTTTAATTTATTATTAATTAAAACATCTATAATTGAAAATGTTCAATGTCGGTAAGAAATGATTACCATAAGATTAGGTGAGAATGAAAAGTTTTGTGGAACTTAATATGACAATATTGTGTATAGTGGAGCAGATCTGGAAGAAAACCAGACTTGAATAATGAAACGTCCGATTATGATATTTTTTGATAATAAATAGAGAAATAGAGTTGGGTTCGCCCAACATTCCAACACATTTGTTCAGCGGATGTCAAAGGAGAGGGTAGGGGAAACGACATGTTAAATGTATGGGAAAATGGTTTTTCGAAGATAACTCAACGGCTTTTGGTCTGACGAAAAAAAATGAAGAACTCATGAAAATAAGCAAATTTTGTTCCTAACCTCATCGACGTCAGACCATTGATTCGCGAGATATCGTGAATCCAAAAGTGCAAAAATTAAAAAAGTATGATTCATTTTTTATCATGAAGGAGTAGAGTTGAGGACTCAGTTTTTTTTAATAGAAGGGTATTGGCAGATATTTTGTTGGGCCGGAGGCTGAGGGAGGTGGGATAATTAGGAGGGGAGGAAGAGGGGGAAAACGAGAACATTTCACATACTGATAAGTCCCCGTGTAGACCTATCGCGATCAGACCGACGTATATTATTTTATTTGCTACAAGATAGCATTCGCATGAAATGATTTATTCGCAAACAAACGCTTAATGAGTGAAATAAAAATGGCACGTTTTTTCAAACAATTTTTTTTTATCACGAAGGGAAAGGGTGGGGGAAATATCCTTTTTTACTAACGCTTAATTTCCGTGCAGCCAGATCGCGATAAAATGATTAGAAAGGGAGATAGAGGACGGCAAAATACTGTTTGTAAAAACGTTCAATTTTTATTTTGCGCACCAAAAGCGTTTGATTACGAAAAAAAAAACATTTTATTCGAGTGTTATCTTGTAGCTAATAAAAAAATGTACATCGGTCTGATCGTGATAGGTCAATTACACGGGGAGTTATCAGCATGTGAAATCGTTTTCCCCTCTCCCTCTCCTCCTAATTATTCCATCGTCCCCAACCTCCGGCCCAACAAAATATCTGTCAATACCCTTTTATTAAAAAAAAATCGAGTCCTCAACTCCACTCCTTCATGATAAAGAATTAATTAAATTTTTGCACCTTGAATTCGCGATATCTCGTGAATCAATTGTCTGACGTCGATGAGGTTGGGAACAAAATTTGTTTATTTTCATGAACTCTTCAGTTTTGGTCGGAATTTTTTTTTTCGCCAGATCAAAAGCCGCCGAGTTATCTTCGACAGACCATTTTCCCATACATTTAACATGTTGTTTCTCCTTCCCCCCCTTTGACATCCGCTGAACAAATGTGTTGGAATGTTGGGGGGGACCCAACTCTATTTATTGGCAAAAAAAGTCACAATCGGACGTTTTCTTATTCCAAAGCCAGATCGACTCCACTAGTAGTAGCGCAGTAAAAATAGCACGAAAAATCAATATAAAGGAACTTTTTCCATAAGCAATGTTATGGTTGGATCCTGTTGGGGAGGTGGTCAGGAGTACCCAAAAATTTTTTGTACTTCAAAGACTCTGTGCTCCAATTGTTATTAACAATTTAATTTTTGTAACCGCGTTTTTCAATTTAAAAATGTGAATAACTCGAGATATATAGGTCCGATCGGGACAACATAAAAGAAACAAAATCTTTGTAACTCAATTTTTTACAAATCTACATTTAGTGTATGTCTTAGGTGTGCAACCATAACCTACAAAAGTGACAAAACGGGCAAAAAATCATTTTTTCTTCATTTTCCTGCCCAGAGCCGCTGGGTGAACCGATCAGCTTCAAACTTTCACAAAATCTGCCTTTTGTTCCAACAAAAACACCCTGAAAATTTGGTGCAAAAATATTAAATGTGTGTGCGCAACATAATTTGTTATTTAAAATTTGATTGATCCGCCATTTTATGCCAAGTACGAATCATTTTTTTTTAGAAAGTTAGGCCTCGATGCCAGTTTTTTGACGGCGTAATAAATTTTTTTAAAACTTATTTTGGCCATTTTTTTAAACCCAATAAACAAAAAATGTTGCATTCTATATCTAATATTACGTTAATTTTTATTAAGAATCCGCCAAACAGAATGTATGTTGCTTCTTTTTGTGATGTTGAAAAGATTATGCTGAAGGACTTTCTTCTAAAAAATTAAACTAATCATATGTTCCTATTGTGCACATACCTTTAGTAAGTAGATGATCAAAAAATAATGAAATTTCAAGGTTCATGGAGATACTTCATAAACAATGAATAAATGGTGCCCGTTAAAGTCAAAGCAAAACCTCATGTAGAACATATTTTTGTAACATTTTGAATTAAAAAATTGTTATATTTTTAATAAATAGCAAGGCCATATTGTTGAAAAGAATAAATTTCTAATCTAATAGTGATTAGATGTCCGTTAAAATATATATGAAGAGAATTACCTCTAGTGTTTATAGAACCTTCCAGGCCTTATTTTTTACAAACACCGATATTTTTTACCAATATTTTCAAACCCTTACGCTATTTACTCTACCTTCTTTTATTATTAATTGTGTATTATAAGAATAAATCATGTAATTTATTTTCATCCCCATTCACGACGAGGCGATAAGTTATTAATGATGTTAGCATTTAGTGGATACTTTCTCACGAGAAATATATCCTTATTCATTTTTGTGAGAACCGTTAATGTTACTTATCTAAGGTTTATAATTTATTACTACGTCAAATAAAAAAACTATCGATTTTTCTCCATACCGGCTTATATACCGCTCGTCATTTTTTTTATATAAATTTACTACCTAGACGTTTAAAATTCGATTAGGTACAATATTTTAACTTTCGTAAATCATTTTTCATCGTGGTTGTAGATAATACTTCAGAATTTTGAAGAAAGATAAAGACAATAAAAATTTGTTGAATTTTTCGTATACTGTTATTTCCAAAAGAATATTACTACCAGTAGATTTATATTTGTTGATTTATTTACGCATCATATTGTTCTAGGAAACAAGGAAAAAAATCGCTTATTTTGCGATTCGGCATTTTTTGAACGTTTTGTAGCATGCATAAAATAACGAACAAAGAGATATCTTAAAAGACACATGAAGAAGCCATTAAAAGGATACACGAGCAAGATTATTAAATGAATGTTAGCGTTAGTTTTATTGATTCACCTGAAAATAAAATTTATATTCAGAAAACGTAGAACGACGAAAAATTTTCATTTTATGAAGTGCAATATTCAAATGGCTCTTTGCTTCACGTACTATTTTGTTGAACCGAAAATAAAACAGTTCTTCGAGCTTTTCTACCACAGGAGAACCTTTTGTAATTAAATACTCAAATATAAATTATGACATTATATAAATCATAAAACACACTAACTAAATAATGTAAAACTTATTAGAAGTGCTACAGAAAATTAATAACGTCATTTTTAGCTGCTAATAATAATTAAAGAAATTCATTATGTGCTTAGAATAATAAATAGGTTCTTGTAGTTTCCTTGCAAATAAAGGTATTGGAAATTTTTGCAAATATCGATACTCTTAATTTAGAATTTAATGAGTATCGAATCCCGAAACTCTTGAAGGTACCTGTTTCCAACCTGTTTTCTATGGAGTGGCGAATGCGCCAGTGTTATATTGAATTTATTATAGTTAAATGAAATGTTTGATCTAGTCCAGCGTTTTTCAACCTTTCTCGAACCATGACCCCCCCCTTACAAGAAAAAACAAGCTTACCCTCTCGCGACCCCTTACCTCATTCTAACACCCAGAGCTTGCGAGAGAAAAGGCTGTTAGTTCCATTAGCTACATCCTACTTGTGTGAGGTAATTTTGTCATCAATAGTTAAGATAAAAAATAGAAATGGACTGAATCTGGAGAAAAGTTTGATTATTTGCGTTTCAAATGTTGAGCCACAATTTAATAAACTATTCAAAGAAAAACAGGCGCAGCCATCTCATTAAAAATTAAAAAGTTGGTTTCATTAAAATTGTATGTGTGTAATATTTAGATTTTGGAATAAATGATTCAACTGTTTTGATTATTTATCTTAATAGCTCGGGACCCCATTGAAATTGCTTCGTGACCCCCCCAACGAGTCGCAACCCACAGGTTGAGAACTGCTGGTCTAGTCAACTGTGCACATTTGAAAACAGTTTTGGTTTGAGACTATATTAGCCCGAAACGATTTGCCTTTGACATGTCTTTTTGGTAGTTTATTTTAAAAATCCGAGGGATAAACCGCTGAGGAAATCAGATGTACAAATCGGGGGAAATCAGGGTATACATTTCTGCTATTTTGTTGGAATATATTATGCGCTTAGGCAATTCAGAATATCTTTTGCTTCAATAAAAGGGTATTTTTCGGTACCATAAGTCCGGCGGCATAGCATGCGTTTTAACCGGACCCGCGTTTCTCCGGAATATCAAAAACCATATTATATGGTTTAGTACGCTATTATTTACTAATGTGGTTGTAGAGTACGACAATATTAGGTTTTATTCTCTAGATTTCAAGTTGGCTTATTATTGTTATAGAGCATTGAATAGAAGATCGTCATTTTTGCTCGAGTCCACTTTCCGAGATTTTAGTGTATTCTTACGTTTCATATGATGTAGATTACCAAAATAAAGGATTATTCAATTTTGTCGGTATGTCTGTCTGTCTTTTGGCACTATTACTAAGAGACTATTCCATATAATAATATCTGGAATCTTGTCTGGCATACGCTATTGCACATACATTGTGATCCTCTTTCAATGGAAACATTGCTGTAAAAAATGAGTTTAATGACCGATTTTAATGCTTTTTGTAAGGTTCTGTATCAAAATAGCAAAAATCTGAACCCTTATAATTTGGTCATGTCCGTCCGTCCGTATGTTACACAGCCTTATAACTCCGCCATATTTTCACCGACAATTTTAGAGACAAGTGTCTTATGTGAACTTCCACACAATTATTTAATGAAATTACAAAAAAATAATTTAGGGTTAGCTTTCCATAGTTTCCATGCAAAAAACTGAGGGAAACATTTTTTTATTTTAGCGCACCCCTTTCTGTATCATTGAACTGGTCTTTAAAAATGTAATAAAAGTTCTTAAGTGACTTTTCCCTTAGGTGAATATTTCACGAGATATAAGCTTCTTATGTTGTTAATAATGTGTCCTCCCTCTAACTTTCCAATCACGTGATTAAAAAATCTTTTAAAAAAACAAGATAGTAGCACTTTATAAATACTTTCAACTAAAATTATTTTAAAAAAAATACTCGACAAGATATGTTAACAATTTTTTTAGATATCCACAATTTTCAGTTTTCAATAGCAGCACTATGGAACCCTTAGTTGATGCGTATACTACACTCACTTGGCCAGTTTTTTTAATGAATCATCGAAACCTTTACCGTCTGACAAAAATTTAGATATGATTCGATTAGCGATTTTTTAAATTAATTACAACACTAGAGTCAGTAAGCTCTCAAATGGGTTAATCCCAAATTTCGTGAAAAAATATTGAACATTGACAAATTTAAAACAAAATGAATGTAGGCAGTTATTTTCTACAATTATTATTATTATTATTATTAGCCGTTACTCGAGTCCGAGTATAAAAATGTTACAGTCGATAAATTGTGTACAATAAAAAACAAGTAAAAGGTGTAGTCTATTGTAATTCCCATTCATCTACGGTGCACACGACTATGGCTATAGAGGCCAATTCGGGAGAGCACATGTCGACCGCAGTCAGGACAAACATAGACCTGGTTAGGTCTTGGATTCGGCCTTCTTGCAGCAACATTTCCTTGATAGCTGGCCACAACCCCTCGCCATTCGGTTCTGTCCGCTGCAAGTTGGTCCCATTGCTCGTCTGCAATACCGCAGGATTTTAGATTTTCATGGAGAGCGTCTTTGAACCTCTTTCGTTGACCGCCACGCCTTCTTCTACCGCTTAGCAATTCACCATAAAGTGTACATTTAGGAAGGCGGTTATCATGCATACGATGAACGTGACCTGCCCATCTTAGGCGTGCTCTTGAAATAAGCACCTCAATTGGAAGGCTGTTTGCTCTCCTGAGTACTTCCACGTTTGATATGTGATGGAACCAACGGATTTTCATCATACTTCTGAGGTGTCTTTGCTGAAAACGTTCTAATTCTTTCACATGACGACGGTACGTGACCCAGCTTTCACATCCATATAGCAGTGTTGGAATGACAACTGCTCTGTAGACAGCCATTTTCGTTGACAAAGCAATGTCGTGGTTGTCAAATACTCTCTCTCTAAGTCCCCAGAGTGCTCTAGATGCAGCGTTAATTCTATTGCGAATCTCGCTGTCCATGTTTGCTTTGTCATTAACAACGTTGCCTAAGTAATTGAACTGTTCCACCACTTCAAGAGAATTTCCGTTAAGTGTAATGTCTATTTGGTTCACTTGATGAGGAGTTGACATAATCTTAGTCTTTCCAATGTTGATTTTAAGTCCCAAGGAATCATAGCTCTGGGCATACACATCCAAAAGTTCTTGAAGCTCTTCCGTGCAAAGTGCAAAGTTTTTCTTCTGTTTTGTGTTAAAAAAATACAAAAACATGTCAATAAGTAATATCAGATTGGGATTTACCTATTTGAGAGGTTACTGAATTTAGTGGTGTAGTTAATATTTCAATAAAAAAATAATTCATTAAATTTGTTAATTTTTGACATTGAAAAAAAAGTCATAAAGAATTAAAAGAATAATTGTCATAGAATGTAACTTCAAAGTCGAGTATTAATGTAGAAAAAAATCAAAGGAAATGAGAAGAAATCAGAGGGAAATCAGGAGGAAATTATAAAAGATTTCCCCAAAGGGGGAACATCAATTGTACAAATTGAACCTAGCGGTTTATCCCTTGATATTTTTTCATCAGTTTTTCCAAAATAATTCTATTTTATGTTTCAAATAAATAGTCTCAAGTAGGCCTTCATTTCTGGTGAAAATAAATCTTAGGCATCAAAAATAAATAGTGTGTTCATTAATGTAGACTTCTCAGATATCTCTCTTCGTCATGTTCTTATAGTAATACGTTTTTATGTATTTTTTTAAATATTGTTTTATACTGTATTGTGGATCGTACTATGTTGCTATTTAGTAGCTGCACTTATTTATCTATTAATACGTTTTTTCATTGTACATTTACCTTGAAAAGTTTCTAACAACCCTAGCAGTTCTCCAAAGCCAAAGGGCCATACTGTGTCCATTATAAGGAATGATTATTGTTCAAAATTTTAGACATTTAGATTGAATTAATTTTTTTTTATTTGACGTTAGATTTTTGACATTACCACCGAAATAATGGCATAGGAATTTTTATCTCCTTGTAAATACATGCTTTAATCAAGTGACCATAAAATATAATTTATCTTTCCTTTCACTGACTTATAGGTACATGGGCCTAAATAAAAGGTGTATTAAAACTGATTGATGTAATCATATACACACGAATTTTAGTGCTGTTTTCATTGAAATGCAGAATGTGACTTTGTGATTTTAAGTATGCGCTTTTTCTATTTTCTCACAGAAAGAAAAATACCTGCAGACAATTTATTCAGCACTCAAAGAAACAAAATAATACTTTTAAGTAGGAATACATTCCCAAAGGAAACTAAAGTGGAATGCATCCTTTAAACCAGCAGAGGCGTACCAGTACGTTAATATTTTATACCGTGAGGTTTACTAGTTTCGTTACTGATTGTTATAAACAAATATTAATTTGTTAACTAAGTATACTTATCAATAATTAACTGAATCTCATGGTCTTTATATTAATTTAAAGGACGATCGACACCTTCCACTGGATATTTCTTTAGTGATACATGGTGGCTACTTTTTATATTGAACAGTATTGCTATCTGGTAAACCACAGCAATTATAAAGTCGGTTAAATGAGAAAAAAGTTTCGTATTTTGAGGGTCAATAAAATGGGCTATAAAAATTTAAAAAATTCCGACTGGTTCCGGAGATATCACGATAAAATCCAAAATAGCTCATTTCCTGTTTTTTCTCTAGCGCTGTTATTTCGAAAAAAAAATGAAAAAAAAATCATTTCAATATTTTGTTATAAATTGACTTTGCTACAACTGGTCGTATTTAAATTTCTATTACAACGTTCCGTCTCTCCAGGGCCACCATCAACAATATTTTTTTAAATACGGACCTGTCTTTTTTATTTAAAATTTTGAATGCATTTGAAATGCTAAATTCGTGGGTATGTCACACTTGACAATTTTACAACGTTTCGCCAGAAAAATAATCACCTTTCATTTTATTAGCATTGCCCTTCATAAAATTGTTTTTCTTGTTGGTGACTCATCATTTGAAACTTTAAAAGTTTATTTTATGAACAGTCCAATGTAATGACTAACTTTACTAGTCTAGTTCTGCTCAATATTATTGTGGAAAATGGGCACGAAATCAAAAATCATTATCAACTTAACAATTGTATTTCTTTAAACAATAAACAAAATTTATAAAAACATAGTAACTTGGTGTGTGAACAAGTAAAGTGTAAACGAACTTAATTGAAACCGTATAAAAACTAAAAGCCGGCAAAAACAGTCGGCATCTCTTTATTGTGCATGGGCGGAGGTAAATAGAAATGCTTGTCATAAGAAAATGATAAGATTTTCGGGCGTCGTTATATTATCCTCTGTTTCAAATGGTCTCCAGAAAGCCATGGTAAATTAGTAAATAATTAAAATATTTTACCTTTTATATAGTAGTAAATATTTATAAATATGAACAATAACTAACTAAAGTCCTACGCTTGATATTATAACAGGTATTTACGCACTGCACTGGCACATCTCATAAGTCCACCGTTTACGATTTATGAGTTTTTTATGCTAGTAGGCCTGTCCGTTTTATTATCTTCAAACCAGTGCAGTCGTAGACGGTTCATTCAGGTTGATTACATTGCCAGTCTCGGACTCGCCTGCACAGTTTCAACTACCATTCAAATCTCGATACCATTGCTAAATATATAGGACAAAATATCAAGTTCAGTGCGCACGGTCCTGTGCTTTAACACTGACCAGTTTCAATTATCCTCGTATAAAGTATACACTCAATATTATTCACCTTTTTTCGTGTGCCTTGAAAAACAAAATAATTTCATTAAATGTCATTTTATTATAGTTTATCGTATTGATGACGTTTATTTTTGTTAGCTGCTAACTAAACAATTATAATTATACTTCTCACTATGGTTCGTTATTCTGTAGATGAAAAAAAGACATGTATGATGTTTACATTAAAAATTATAGAAATGTTGATAGGGTAGTGCAAAAATATGCGAATTTATATCCTGACAGACAAGAAATACTATTTACACTGTATCCAAGAATTTATGCGAAATTGACAGTGTTTGTAGATTGGAACGGAAGCACCAAATGAGAGAAACGATAAATGATATTAATGTACTAGCTCAAATATATATAAACCCCGAAAATTCACCACGAAACATTGCAAGTGAATGTGGAATATTAAAGAGATACAAATATCATGATTATAAATTTCAAACAGTGCAGAAATTACATGGAGGTGACCCAGACCGCAGACTAACCTTCTGCAATTGGTTTAAGAGAAAATTAACTCATAGATATTTCTACAATAACATTCTTTGGACTGATGAAACCATCTTTACAAATTCTGGTATGTTTAACAGGAAAAATAAACACTTTTACTCAACGGTTAATCCCCATCTAATGCATCAAGTTTTTCAATCAAGTACGATTTTCAGTAAATTTGTGGTCTGACATAATTGGCAACATTATAGTTGGGCCAAAGTTCGTAGAGGGCAATTTAAACAGTGAAAATGATATGAATTTATTGGACGAAGTATTCGATGAAACGCCATTACTGGTTCGAAGAAAAATAAAATGGTTCATGCAAGATGGTTGTGGTCCTCACAATGCTAATGCAGTCAGAACATATTTAAACAGGCATTTTCAAAGAAAGTGGTTAGGAACCAATGGACCAGTAAGGTGGCCACCTCGTTCACCTTGCTTAAATCCTCCAGATTATTTTTTATGGGGTTTCTTAAAAACAAAGTCTACTACAACATGGTCGAAGATGCCAATGAATTACGTAGGAGAATTGTTGAAGCTTTCACCCAAATTACTGCAAATATGATTGCTAAGGCTACTAAACAATTGTCTAAGTGAACGGGACTTTTTATTCACAGGAATGGTGGTCATTTTCAGCAATTTTTGTAAAGTTACTTGTTCACACACCAAGTTACTATGTTTTTATAAATTTTATTTATTGTTTAAAGAAATACAATTGTTAAGTTGATAATGATTTTTGATTTCGTGCCCATTTTCCACAATAATATTGAGCAGAACTAGACTAATAAAGTTAGTCAATACATTGGACTGTTCATAAAATAAACTTTTAAAGTTTCAAATGACGAGTTACCCCTTGTATTGCTTAACAAGCAGTTTTGTGAAGGACAATGCCAATAAAATGAAAGATGATTATTTTTCTGACGAAACATTGTAAAAATTGTCAAGTGTGATATGATATACCCACGAATTTAACATTTCAAACGCTTTCAAAATTTTAAATAAAAAAGACAGGTCCGTATTTAAAAAATATTGTTGATGGTGGCTCTGGATAGACGAAACGTTGTAATAAAAATTTAAATACGACCAGTTGCAGCAAAGTCAATTTATAACAAAATATTCAAATGATTTTTTTCATTTTTTTTTTCGAAATAACAACGCTAGGGAAAAAACAGGAAATGAGCTATTTCGGATTTTATCGTGATATCTCCGGAACCAGTCGGAATATTTTTAATTTTTATAGCCCATTTTATTGACCCTCAAAATATGAAACTTGTTTCCCATTTAACCGACTTTATAATTGCTGTGGTTTACGAGATAGCAATACTATTCAATATAAACAGTAGCCACCCTGTATATAACAATATAAGGATTTTGTTAATTCATCTCACATGTGAAAGCTAATTTTTGTAAACTCTACGAGGACTTAATAAATATTGATTTTTTTGGTATTGATCGAGGTACAGCATTATATTCTATCTTGAACTCTGTTTCACCGATAAAGAAAAACTTTAGCCGGAATTCGTTTAATGTTTATAACATCCGTAAAATAAAAAAGATATCAAATCTCTATAAACGTATTAAGGAAGCTTAAAAAAATTAAACCCAAAAGTGCTATAGGTGCTGATAGTATTTCTCTTCTTAAATATCGTGAGATTTTATTCGCAAAATGACTGATAGACGACTAAATGTACACTACCGTGGATTTTGGTCTATAGATATCAAGCAACATCAAGTATTTTCCGCAGTTATAAAGATTTTTAACGAAAATACACTTAAACTTATCTATAACTCATCTGTAAGATCAAGACCTGAATATGCTTCAATAGTGTCGAGTCCCGGTTATGAAAATCATAAAAGTATACCATTTCCCCATCGTATAAAAAGAAAAATCCATATTATATAAAAAATTGCAGACCAGCTGTCATAATTGTTTGAATGGGTTTCTAAATCGTCTATTACCTTTTCTTAACAAATTTTAAGTTGCATCAAATAATCAGCATGATTTGTTTAATTGTAAATTCATTATGAAAAGAATGTCTTTCAGCTATTTCACTTTTTCTTGAACGTGAAGGGTTCCACCGGCAAGAATCCTTTTACTGGTTAGAGCGGTTCACAAATATGGTCAAGTTAATTTCATCTACGCCAATGTATGTATCAAACAACATTTAGAGAGCTCCGGGTAGTATTTCTCAATAGCCTCTTACACCTGAAGTGTTAACAGAAACCATGTTCTACAATTCGGTACACATTACTCAATAGAATGCCGAAATTTATCTGCCGCTACACACATATAGCTCAACAATTTCCTTTCAACAAAAATAAATATCCAACAAAGGGAAGTTTTTTGGTGATAAGTTGTTTTTTGTTGATTATACTGTGCCTCAATCTTCTCTCCTATTATATTTGTATAGAGTTTAATACATTTTCCATTAATCGTAATCCGTAAAAAAAATATTTTATATGTTAGGACAAATAATGCTTTTCATTCTAGCGCTTTTCGGGATTGAGATAGGAATAAGGTTCTTGAAGATTTTCAGCGACATATTTAATTTTTAGTATTTTCATTATACTTACCGTTTTTATTTGTTTATCGTTTATTCAATTATTATATCAACGTTGTTTTCCATTAAATATAATAAATTATGATAATTAATAACGTAGCGGAACTGATGCAGAAATTCTGTTAGAACTATTATATGCCATATTAAGATTAGCAAATGTCAAGAGCAGAAACTGATATGATGAATGGATAATTGAAATTTTGACCTCAACAATGGAAACTATTGGTCTTCGATTTAATTATGTAGCGATAATTTAAAATCAAGTATTAAGTGCGTATTAAAACGTGGCAGCTTATTTAGCCGACAGTTTAATTAAAATTAAAAATATGTACAGTGTGTTCCAAAAATGCAACGCACTAATTCAGGGATATATTACGGTGTGAGTTTGCCGCATATCTCATGAGCGATTGAATTCACGTAAATAGTTTATTGTGTAAAAAATGGAGAAAATAATACTGTCCCGAGAATTCTGACCCAAATATTAATAAACCTATATTTTTATTCTAACAGAAAACAAAACCGCACGGAAAAATTTTACCGCTCTAGGCGTACAAAGTTATTCCAGTAGTAATAATTTTCTTGTCATCAAACAACAAATGTATCATTTTTCTTCGGACCTAGAAAAAAATTTAGTGCAATGTAGTACTTGTCTTTTTATCTACAATCGACGTGAAGTAGGCTTTTCTGCTCACATTTGACGTTACTAAGAAACTATAACTAACATTGTGCAAATGTGCTTTTAGAGGGCGGAATATTACGTAATATTTTTAGTCGCAAACTCCTCTCTAAAATCCTTATTTTGCTATAAGGAATGTAACCAGACTGCAACCAACAGCTACTCTCCGGGCTATATAGACACTGGACCGCTAGATGGCGCCTGCTGACTATTTTACATGTCGCTATCCTAAAGATACCGAAATGTACCAAGTAGGTAGTCATGAGATTCTCGTGTCTGTCGTCACATGCTTACCTTGCACTGATGAGAGCCAACAGCTCGAAACTGCAGCCTGCAAGTGGTGTGGGACGACTGACACGAGAGCTCCTTTAAGCAGGATCAGTCTTTCGGCTGGTGTTTGTTGCAATCAAAGTATTAGCATTTTGATGGTAATATGCAATTATTACACTTAACGCGCCAGACTTGTAACTTGTAATTCAGCGCTCAGCGGAGCACATAGCCCGGAGAGTAGCTGTTGGTTGCAGTCTGGTTACGTTCCTTGTAGAAAAATAAGGATTTTATAGAGGAGTTTGCGACTAAAAATATTATGTTTTAATATTCCGCCCTCTAAAAGCACATTTGAACTATGCTAAGCCCAGTCAGGCTATTTATTTTTCGATTGCAACAGACACCGGACCGCTAGATGGCGCCTGCTGACTATTTAACACGTCGCTATCCTAAAAATACCGAAATGTACCAAGTAGTCAAGAGATTCTCGTGTCGGTCGTCACATGCCTACCTTGCACTGACGAGAGCCAACAGCTTGAAACTGCAATCTGCAAGTGGTGTGGGACGACTGGCACCAGAGCTCCTTTAAGTAGGATCAGTGTTTCGGCTGGTGTTTGTTGCAATCGAAGTATTAGCGTTTTGATGGTAATATGCAATTATTACACTTAACGCACCAGGCTTGTAACTTGTAATTCAGTGCTCGGCGGGGCACATAGCCCGGAGAGTAGCTGTTAGTTGCAGTCTGGTTACATTCCTTATAGTAAAATAAGGATTTTATAGGGGAGTTTGCGACTAAAAATATTATGTTTTAATATAACTAACATTATTTTAACGCTAGTTCTTCATGACAGAAAGACCTATTGTGTATATCTGTGCACAACGAAAGATCCGTACGGTGTATAAAAATTGCAACGATCTTACTCACAAATCAAAATTTTTGGTAAGTTTTTCTTGACATGATTGAAGAATTATGGTTTGTATGAGAATAGAATAGAATAAGTTTATTTCCATTAGGCTGATTACAACAGTATCGGAATTGTCAAAGTTGATACAAATAATAATTGTGAGAAGTAAATACCTACATACTTCACTAATCAAGTATATATAGAAAAAATTAAAAATATTGTATAACACATGTTTGAAAAGGTGACAGACTACAGAATTAAAAAATAAAATAATACGAGAAGTATTCTTCCAGAGGAATTTATATTGAGGCTGCCTTGGTGTTTGTACCGAAAGGTGGTTATATAATTTTAGGGATATCATGTAAGGGCCCTTTTTACCTGTGTCGTTCGATACGCTGGTATCGAGAGGTTATCAGCATTTCCCGTATTGTGAAAGTGGATTTCATTTACCATAGTGAAAGATTCAATGTTTTTCCCAATGTGGCACAGACACTGATAAATATACATATTATAGATGCTAAGTATACCCCGTTCCTTAAAATAGGATCTGCATGACGTACCGTATGTTAGACTAAGCATGCTTCTAAGAATTCTTTTTGTATGGTAAATATTTTTGAAGCGCCACTGAATGCGATAACTGAATAAATTGACGCGTAATAAAAAGTTTTTAAGGTTTCAATAGTGACACTATTTTGTAATGGTAAGATCATATAATTTTTTGTTACCAAGGTCTTCGAAAGAGCGTTTATGTGACTAACCCATGATAAATTGCTGCCTAACCATACTCCCAGAAATTAAACTTCATTTTGCTGTTCTAGACTTTTACTATTTGTTTTTACCAGGAGGCTGTAATCAATTTTTTTGTTAATTGGGAAAAATATATTAAGTTTATTTTACTTACATTACTAGGCCATTTTGTGTACACCAGTCAGACATGGTTTTTAAACACATGTTTGCTTCGTTACTTAGTTGGTTTAAATTGTTTGATGATAAAATTGCAAATGTGTCATCAGCAAATAGTGTTAAGAAGGTATTATTGTTAAAAGCTTTAAAGATATCATTCACAAAAATTATAAATTGGAGTGGGCCTAGCACACTGCCTTGGGGTACGCCAGAGGTAACAGGAATTTTTTTAGATAATGTTTTTGAGTTGGAAGTGTTGACACGTACTAGTTGGTACCTATCTATCAAGTAAGACTTTAGCCATGCTAAGGCAGGTTCTCTAGTTCCATAAGTTTCAAGCTTACTCAATAGAATTGAGTGGTTAATCGTGTCGAATGCATGCGATAGGTCATAGAAAATTCCACGTTTTTAAGCGAGAATTAAGATTATCTAAAATTTTACCATAAAATGAAAGTATTGTCTTTTGCGTAGAGCGCCCTCTGGTAAATCCAAACTGTCTAGCCGACATTAACTCATGTTTATCAAGGAATGATATTAGTTTATTGTAAAAAACTCTTTCGAATATTTTCGAGAATACTGACAGTAAGACAATTAGTCTATAGCTTTTAATTTCACTGGCATCATCTTTTTTATACACCGGTACTATTATTGCTTTTTTTAGTTAACCTGGGAAATATCCATTTATCAACGAGAGGTTTATTAGGTGTGTCAGTGGGGCAACTGTATATTCTGCTACTTCCTTTAATAACTAACAAGGTCTTCCATCATTTCCTGATGATTTTTTGCTACAAGAGTTAATTATATCAAGCACCTCGTGCTCATTCATTACTAACATGTACATTGTATGTACATTTTGATTAGCTGGTTGGTTATATCGAGAGAGGTTATCGTTGCCTATTTTAGGGATAATGTTATTTATCGAGTCGATAAAGAAGTTATTGAACGTATCCGCGAGTAAATTTTCATTTACAGCAGCATGGTTGCGCATAATAGGAGGCATTTTATTAATTTTTTTTGAGCAGTTTCAATTATCACGAATTACTTTCCGTACCACCTGAGTCTTATTCTCAGCGTTATTTATTGTATATATGAGATTATACTAAGGAATACTGAAAATTTTTTTACTAGACATTTTTCTTCGTATACGTCATGCCATGACTCACTGGACCGTGGGGAAAACCTGGGGAATGAAACCCAAAGTGGTCATGTGGATATACACTGCCATCATAAGACCAATGATAACCTATGAAGCTGTGGTTTGGTGGCCTAAGAGCAAACAGACTACAGCTAAGGTCAAGCTCAGCCAAGTGCAGAGAGTTACCTGCCTAAGCATAACCGGAGCAATGCGAATAACGCCAACGAGAGCTATGGAGGTAATGCTGTGTCTGCCACAACTAGATATTATTTAGGAAAAGTGGCTCTGACAACAATGGTACGCTTCAAATTCGTTGGCATACAACCAAATGCAGGCTGTGGAGAGGCCAGAAGTCGCTTGTGGAATAAGGCTGTCAGAAAGACGCCTCTTCTGCAGGCGTGCACCGATGGTATTTATCACCGGTTTGTCTTTGACATACCCTATATAATACAGACGAATAGTGAGAACGAGGCTGCTGGCGAAGGTGTGATCAACATCTTCACAGACGGAACAAAAAAGAAGGATGGGGCAGTATGTGGAATATACTCCAGAAGTCTGCAAATCCAATATAAATGGGCTATGGATGTGCGAGCCAGCGTAGTACAAACGGAACTGGCGGACATAACCATAGCTGCAAAAGAGATTGTCCGTAGACAAATTACGGGCAAAACAATCAGGATTTACACAGATAGTAGACAATCATTACTAGCTCTGAGAAGTTACAACATTACCACAAGAGCAGTATGGGAATGTCACCAAGCACTTGTGGGTGCCTCCAGCATGAATAACATACTGCTGGGTGAAAGGACACGCACAGTGTAGTGGTAACAAAGTAGCCGACAGACTGGCTAAGAAGGCAGCAGGCCTAAGTATCTTTGGACCAGGCTCGGCCAGTCTGTTACCGATCACGGCGATAATACAAATAATTATGAGAACACCCACAATGAATTCAAGAAACTGTGGGATGAAACAAACAGCCTGTCAGCTTGATAGGGAACTACTAAAATATCCCAACACGAGTACAGCAATTAACTACCTGGCAATGTCCAGAAGGAACCTACGTTTTATAACGGAAATCCAGACTGGACATTGTCCGCTAGGAAAACATCTCCATAATATGAGATTATGCAAAACATCTTTCTGTAGAGGTTGTGAACAAGAAGATGACACTGTTCAACATGTACTCTGTGACTGTTCTGTAGATATTTTTTTTTGTACAACCTGGCTACCAATGTTAAAAGAAGAACTTAACAAACTCAACATTATCTAAAAGAAAATATCATCAGTTCTATGTTCTGTGTAAGTAGTAAGTATCTATGGAAATAACATAAACAGAATCTTAAAGCTGTGTATTTGACATACAC
This sequence comes from Leptura quadrifasciata, assembly GCA_963675555.1. Taxonomy (NCBI): domain Eukaryota; kingdom Metazoa; phylum Arthropoda; class Insecta; order Coleoptera; family Cerambycidae; genus Leptura; species Leptura quadrifasciata. The sequence goes on from OY776675.1 coordinate 105,872,615, forward strand.
AGCAAAATAAGAGTTCTTCCAAAAAATAGCTTTGAAAACGGAAAGAGATTACTTTCCGAAACGTCAGCAAAATACATTATTTCTGTGTTTATTCCGATTTACATTATTTGCAAAACATAACCTCTGACTTTTCCTTTGGCGTAAACGTCACGGGCGCAGAGGCTCTTTTTACAATAATTCTATTATTTTGCAGATTCGGTGATTTGTTTTGAAGAGGATAATAATACATGTGGTAGAACACCCAAATAATAGGAAAGAATATTCGTAGAATGCCACAAATAACTTTCAGACAATACTGTTCTGCTGTCTCATCAATCAGAGAATCCATTTTGGGAGCCTGTTGGCCTACTTTGACCGATGTAAGGGAGATGCCCCTAGGCAGCGTCACCACCTGTTTCGCAAGATTAGGTTGGTTGGAGGCCTAGGCGAGGGTCTGCATACAAGGAGGATGTACAGGGGCCCAATGAGGCCTACGTGCTATGGTTCAATAATTTTATTGACCACCCTCTCAACCAATTCCAGATTCCAGACTCACTGGACACTAGGTACTTGAAATAATTAATATTTTCTTCATTTAGAAGGCGTCTTTCGACAGTTTTGTTTGTTAGATTTTGGTCTTGGACATTTAACGTAACTATTTGAGCAAAGTGGTCCGAAAGACCTGTTTCAATAATTTTTGTATTTACTAATTCTGCGTCCACAGTGGATAAAACATTATCAATTTGGGGTTTTGCGTTCCCTTGCACACGCGTGAAGTAATGTACACACTGGCCATAACCAAATGAGTAAAATATATTTTTTAATTCATTTTTGCTTTGACAGTTATGATTAGCAAAATCAATATTAAAGTCTGCACAGATAAAACTAGGGTCCTTATTTTGTACTAAAAGTGTAAGTGATTTTTCAAGGTTAGATAGAAGTACCTTTTTGTCAGATCCCGGAGATTTATATGGGCATGAGAGATTTTTTTCTTTAAATTGTAGGCCACTCATTCGCCTCTTCGGGTGGTCCGAGAGTAATAACTTGCTAATATATATTGATCGAACTTGAGCTCTATTATAGTTTCATGTGGCTTTCAAACCTACCTCTGGATGTTCGTGAGGGTAAAAATAGTACAAATCATCAAAAGTCCTTATTTCCAGTAAATACCAACAACACAATGGTCTGGATGGTAACACGTAAGAATTACGAATGCGAAATAAGTCTTAGACAGTATGTGAGAGGGCCAATGTACAAGAAAGACGAAGTTCACATCGCATACCAATTTAGAACGATGGATCTCGAAAATGGCCTCTTGGATGGTGAAGGAGTTATCGGAGGTGACTTCTTCTTGGTGAAATTTGCAACAAAAAAAAAAAGTTGAGCCATTTGCAGGCAATTGAGAGAATCTAGTAGGCGCTTACAGTGAACTAACAGTTAAGTTTTTACGATTCAAACAAAACTCTGGATTTTATTAGCCTATTCAAATGACATCAGCACAGTATGTAGGGCTGATATCGTGCAAAACTTCCACAACCTTTGGAAACTCGAAGGACGTCCAGACAAAATTCAAATATAAAATTTAATATTTCATTTTTTGCGTATAAAATTTAATAATATCGTTAATTAATAAAAAAAACAACTATTATAATATATAAGTACCAATAAATATCATTCGTAGGAATATAGTTTGTCATTTTTTGATATTAAATTTCTACAATTTAGGGTTTGAGTGAAATAATTATGCAGTTGTCCAAATGTACCCCATTCCTGTCCTAATCTACCTCATAATGGGGCAAATGCATGTCTGAGGAAAAATTCATTTTTTGTTAATACATAGGTACAAAGCTACATATTTCTTATTTCGATAGAACTGTTTAGAGATAACATATTTATCGATCAGTACATCCATTAATCCTAAATGAAATGAAAATTGCGAAATAATTTGACATTAAAAATAGTTTACAAATCTGCCCCACCGTACCGTGCTCTAAATACAAATACAAATATTTTTGTCACTTCTTAAATTATACATTATACAGAAATATTATAGGGCCTCTACATTATTGCATTTTTATTAGAGTTTAGTTTACATATTTCACCAACAAGTTATATAGAATAACTTCTGGGTGAGACAGCTTCAACAAAGATTTAAAAAGACAGCAAACCGCTCTTTTGATCAAATAGAAAATGTTTGAGTTTATGCATCACGTCTCCTTAACATTCATAACGCTACAGCATTTTGTACCACATATGAGCTGAGTGGTAGGTTAAGTAATCGTAACATATCAAACACTTTTGTGAAAGCTTTTGTTTAGAAAATTGTCTCCCCCTTATTTCAATCCTCCACTAGAATCGCAGTACGGGTAATATATAATAAAGCACTTAATTTTATATCAAAACCTATTCATTACCAACATTCAAACTGTCTGAACTGGCTCGTTAATCAAATCGAGTTTAAAATCTAAAGGCTTCGGATGCGCGATGTGAAGTACTGCGTTTTTTATACCCTTTTTTCTGTAAACTTTCATCGTAGATATTGCAGATAGATATAAAAGGGCTTTCATGCTTATTTAGATAGTGTTATTCAAAACGAATGGATAAAATAACTTTTTCCCCCATTTCATTCATATCGTTAGTTCATTCATTCGTTGAGAGATGTTTTTCAACAATCATCAAACTTCGATTAATGAATTGTGTATAGTATACCAAAGCAGCATATAACTCGAGATTGTTTATTGATGTTTTATGTTTCAGCGAGTAACTAAACTGTTTGAGTTTTATTATATTTTGCATACTGCAAACTAGTTGAGGAAAAAATAAACCTGCGTAATGGTACAAAATTCGGCTGCATTTTTAAGAATTTATGGGAGATCATATTTTAAAAATTGAACAAATCAGCGAATGCCATCATTTTGGGAAAATGCAGCTGATGGCTGTCTTATTTTTTAAACTTTATATTAAGAAACTCATGGAAAAAGTGGCATTGTCATCTTCATTTCTAATAAATTTACCTAGGAACCAATTGATTTTACATACAATTTTAGCAAAAAGATTAAAATATGTGGCGTAAACATTTTAGTTTTGGGAGAGAAATTATCTGTAGTCAATCTATATCGACCCTATAGTTGTAGAAGCAACTAAATTTAACATTAGGTGTCGGTTATAAGGAAAGGACATTGGCTAATGGTAAATCCAAGGCCATTAAAAAAAAGCAACTAAATTGGGTTACATAACTATATTTAAGCAATACCAGATTCTTTTGTTCTAGGCAGTGACTTCAATGCCCGTCGTGGAGTGTTGGGATCGACTATTAATAATCCAAAAGGTGTTACACTTTTAGAAGCCCTTTCATTTTAACACTTATGTCATAGATGATAATAGTTCTGCAAATAGAATATCATCCCCTAACATTTCTACCTCAGTCATTAATATAACTATACGTTCTTCCGACTTAATAAACCTTTTTTGATTGGTATGTAATACCAGATACATGCGGTTCTGACCATTTCCCTATCAGAATTATATTTCATGAGTACATTACCGAGGAGATCTCAGTGACCTCTGTCGCCAATTGGTCTATGCATAATGCAAACTGGCCTTTATATAAAATCAAAATAGAAAATCTTTGTTGTCAAAATTTAGCTCTAGCAACGACATGATTATATTCCTCATTGATGTGATCAGCCATTCAGCTGATATAACATATAGGAGAAAAAAAAATCTGTTATTTCTATAAAGCCAAAATCGCTGCCCTAGTGGGACAATGAATGTTTTTCTATAACCAATGATAACAAACAAGCCTTAAGTACTTAAAAACATAATATGGCAACTTGTAATTATATTGAATATAAAAGGCTTGACGCAATATGTAAGCGTATTTTTAAGCTTAAAGCAAAAGAAAGATGGAAAATTTTTTGTGTAGGTTTAAATATACAAATTCACCCTTCTGAAATATGGAGAAGAGTTAATATAATAAAGTCGATGGAAAAAACAAAATAAAATATATCAAGACAGCAAAGATACCATTGAATACCTTTTAAATATACTTTCTCCTAGCTTTGTGGTCAATAAACAATGCCACATCACATCGATGAAAACTCCGATAATTTTCTGTTAACTCCTTTTAGTTTGGAAGAACTTGAACGCAATATAAAAACTTCGCACAATTCATCCCCTGGTCTTGATGGCATAAATTACTTTATGATTAAAAAGCTGCCAGTTCTAGTCGCCAAAGAATTTATGTGTGTGATATGTAATAATATCTTACTTAAAGGGGATAACTCCAACGTTCTTAAACAACCTATCACCAAACCTAATGATATAAATTCTGTGCGCCCTATTTCACTAATGTCTTGCCTCTTAAAAACGTTGGAAAGAGTTATAAAAGTTGGGCTGGAGTGGTGGTAAGAAAAAAAAATTTGTTACCAATTCTCAATTTGCTCTCCATAGAGGTAAAGGCACCATCGATGGTATTGCTAACTTGGTCACTTGGTTATGTATTGCTGTAATGACTATTGTCTTCAACAAGGTTTCGAAATTTCATCGCAAAAGTCAGGTGTTGTATTTTTCACTAGGCATCGCTTAACAAATGTCCCTAATTTAAGGCTTGCAAGATTTAATAATCCAGTTTGCAGTCAGTATATTTATTTAGAATAACCGCGGAGACTAAATTGATTTGGTGTCAGCACATATCCTAATTTTTAATCAAATGTGGGAAGAGTTTAAACATATTAAAAATGTCAATAGATATTTATGGGGTTCTGATCCTAAAATAAATTTATGTTTTACAGGGCATATACTAGGTGGATTTTAGACAATGGATGTGTTTTTATGGCTGCCCTACAAAATCAGGATTAATTAAGTTAGACAGGCTTTTCAGTATAAGACACTGAGAATTGTTCTCGGTGCCATAAGATCTACTTCTATTTCCTCTCTACTTGCAAAATGTAATGAACTGTCATTACATCGTACCAGCCCAAATATTTATCTGGAAATATAACCATTTTTCTCAGAATAGTTTACTTCCAAAACTTGCCCAACTGATAGCACGAGACTTGACAATTCCATATTGACTAAATAAATCATTCCCACCCTGACAGTTTCTTTTATTAAAATGATAGAATATAATTCTACTAGTAAAGGGGTTAATTTGTCCTTTAGTTCGTCGTTCAACATTTGTTTTTGCCAATCTATTGTGGTCACAACAAAATGTAGTAACACAACTAGAGACAACTTAATTCTGCAGGAAATTGTATCCAGATTCCACACCAATTGTATCATTTTTACAGATGGCTCCAAATCGTCGAAGTCATCCAAATAGAAATATTAATACAAAATATGTCAGATGTATCTTTGGGCAAGGAGCTGTGAATTTCCATTTATTTAAAATGAAGTTATTACACCATTATTATACCATCTTGCGACTGCAATGGTAATTAAGATAATATCAATAACTGGATTTTTCACTGTCACCACAATTCAAATGCATCCAAATTTTTAATACAAGAATTAATTAGTTCAAATGTGCTTTTAGAGGGCGGAATATTAAACATAATATTTTTAGTCGCAAACTCCTCTATAAATCCTTATTTTACTATAAGGAATCTAACCAGACTGCAACCAACAGCTACTCTCCGGGCTATGTGCCCCGCCGAGCGCTGAATTACAAGATACAAGCCTGGCGCGTTAAGTGTAATAATTGCATATTACCATCAAAACGCTAATGCTTCGATTGCAACAAACACCAGCCGAAAGACTGATCCTACTTAAAGGAGCTCCCTTGCCCGTCGTCACACGCCACTTGCACTGACGAGAGCCAACAGCTCGAAACTGCAGTCTGCAAGTGGTGTGTGACGACTGGCAAGGGAGCTCCTTTAAGTAGGATCAGTCTTTCGGCTGGTGTTTGTTGCAATCGAAGCATTAGCGTTTTGATGGTAATATGCAATTATTACACTTAACGCGCCAGGCTTGTATCTTGTAATTCAGCGCTCGGCGGGGCACATAGCCCGGAGAGTAGCTGTTGGTTGCAGTCTGGTTAGATTCCTTATAGTAAAATAAGGATTTATAGAGGAGTTTGCGACTAAAAATATTATGTTTAAGAATTAATTAGTTACTGATAATATACCATTACCACAATGCAGTAATCACTTTGCTACATTGTTGTCAGGAAAGATGGATTGAGAAGAATATTTTACAATTTCGTAAAATTTACTAGACATAAAATTTAATTAGTTACTTTAGGTTAGCTGTAGTTTTCATACATTTACATCCTTTGTGGCTTAACCCATCTACCGTTGTCTTTGTGGTCTAAATAGAAAAGTCGCCTTGACCGGCACCTTGACGTGAAATGTGTGTCCTCGTTTGTTTTCCTTTGATACTTTGTGTAATTGACATTTGAGTTATGTTAGTAAAAATTAATCGTGACTGAATAGACTTAGTCCAGAGCCAAATAGTGTATAAAATAAACCTTTATATCTTACTTATACAGGGCGTTCTTATCCTCGTGACTAAGAGCATTTTCTTTCCTTTTAATTATTACTTTTATTAAGAGTTATTTGGTTATTTAGCAGATAACTTTCATACATTCAGTATCTAATATTTAATAAGAAAGAAAAGGCATTTTCAATTGTGTATGTGTATGATTATTGATTTAATTAACTTAGAGCAGATTATTAATTTTTACTAGGGAGTATACTAATAATAAAGTTAACCGATGACATCACTCTGAAAGTATATATCTCGCTGACCGCATGTCTCATAGATAAAATATACCCTTCTATTGTCGAAAGATATCAACCATCTAACAGTTGCAGCAATATTTTCATTCTCATCTCAAATCTAAAGAATGGTATATAAATTATTCGAAATAAAATGAGTGATAGAGTAGTCTGAAAAGTATTTTTAATGCATCACTGGCTTTGGTATTGAAGTATTTATTATATACGAGAAATGTTGCAAAAAAATAAAACTGAAAAATTGCTGAATTTTTTAAATTAGATTTATCATGCAGGGTATGAATTGGAAACCCTACATGATAATCCAACAATATTTTCTTTCAGTATGTAAAAACTAAAAAAGGGACCACTAGCAGTTTGAAAAAAAAAATTAAAATTAGAACTGACTCACAATTGGTCCAAACCAGGATTTAGGCAGTCACAATTCTCAAAATTTAAATATATCTTTGTGTGTGTGATTGTAATACATGAAGAATATTTTAAGATCTACCAGCGCCAGAATTGAATGTAAGGAGGTGGTAGTGTACTTAAAATACATAGTGTTATGATTTTTATAAAATTGCTGTGAGAAGTACTATAGTTATATATGTATCAAGGCCGTAAAATTGATCTTTCTCGGCTGAATCCGAAGTTTGCGGCCGAGGCACAGCCGAGGCCAAGCAAATTTCGGATAATACTGAGAAAGATCATTTGGCCGAGGTGTACACAACATTTTTTAGGCAACTAACTCAAAAAGTAAAATAAAATATTTTTAAAATTGTTTCGTACAAATTACTGGAGACATGAACAAAATTTTGCAAGAAGCCTACTAGGCTGACAGTTTTAATTCATTTTCAAGTTAACAACGAAACAATTGTAAATGTCACTAGATAGTTTTTTGACAAGCTGTGCCATTTCTGTCATTAATATGTAACATAGTTATAAAGTTTCTAATATGTTATTTACCTGTATCTCAGTTTATTAATTTTAATATACATAACAAAGCTTTGAAACTACTGCTCACTTTTAATTTTTCTTTAAGCCTACCATTTTAAATATTATTGATGGTAAATTAATACATGAGGCCGTGAAGTAAAAGCGACCAAAAAATAAGATTGACAAATGAGTAGAAAGAGATGACACTTTAGGAATGCTGTCAGATCCGTTAAACATCACTTTTTGTGACAGTTACCTAAAAAAATATTTTGCTGTTTAGAGGGTAAATTTGAGGCATTATTTAGTGCAGGCAAACTGTGGAAAAAAGCCTAAATTAAAAGAACTGAATCTAAGTGATCTTTTGAAGAGTTGTTGTTTCTTATGTATATCAATATTTTTTGTCGAATAATCTGTCAATGGTGCCTGGGAAAAATAGTTATAAGCAAATTTTTAAAAAAAGTTCAGTTTTTTGCTCATATCTCTCTAATTTTAGAAGAATTCAATTTTGAAGCTCAGGAAATTCTACACAAATTTCATTACAAAAACATGTTTGTGCGAGCAATATTGAGCGAAAAAATGTTTATAAAGTTTTTTTTTTACACTATATAACAATCCAACTATTCCCGTATATTTTGAATATGTTCAATTGCAAACTATTTATTCCTATGTATTTTGACCTGAATTTGAATATGTTGATTGCAAATTGATACAAGCATGCCAAAATTGTTTAAAAACGATTGTTTAAACAAATTGACAAAAATAAATATTTTTATTTGCAACCAATTTTATTTAAAAAGTTACATTAAAACAATAAGAAAATTATATATATATTGTGCTGTTCTACTTTTATTGAACTTAATAATTTGCAGTACTAATCCAACTTTAACTTGTTTATTTCCAATAGATAAACCCATTAAAAAAAAAACTTTAAAACCAAAAAGATCAAATTAAAATCTCTTACCTTTTGATCCGAAAGGATGTCAAATTTATTTAATGGGCCGGCTAGCTTATCTTTTCCTTCAGGAGCAGGTTCAAATTCAGTTCCTGTTTTAAAGTGAAATTTTATTAAAGTAAAATTTTTAATCTGATATAAGTAATTTATTTTCCTTGATATTTAGATAATTTAGCAGTTTTATAACAGGTTCAAAAGTCTAATAAGTACACTATTTAAATTTTAATATACAACCATTAAACACACAAAACCTTCCTTCTTCGTAGCTACATTCTTCTCTTTCCAAATCCAACAATTCTCCTTTCATTAATTCTTCACCTTATCTCGTCCTTATCTCCTCTGCAATTCCTGTCCACAATAACACCTCTTCCTTCTTATTTACAGTCTATTTTTACTCTTCTTCGCTGATCTCCACAATTTCTGACCTTTTTATTCAATTTCAAATTATTAATCCTTGTTTATTGTTTTTCTTCTTCAATCCCTAATTTTCACTTGTTCTTTTTTTTCTTAAATTTGTTTTTCCAATTTTACAACCTCTCTTTTATCTGTTGTTTGTTGTTCTATCTTATTAAATATCAAAGTACCCAAAATAAACAAAACAAAACACCATATGAATTTTGATTAATTTCATTCCAAACATAACCTAACTTAAACCTCCTTGTCTTTCTCCAGGAAAATATTTACCAACTATAAAAAATTTCCTACTTAAAAGAAATGTCATAATGACTTAAATGTCAGAAATTATTTCAACAACAACTTAATAACCACTAACATAGATGTCAGTATCAAATTTACTGTTGACATCAAATAAAAACTTAAAAACTATTAAAACAACTCTAAACAAGTATTAACATTCTAAAACTCATACCTTTCGGATCTTTAGCTAATTTAAATAAGTTTTGAAAACCATCTAAAGGAAACAAACAAATTCAAACCCTGATTCAGCAAATAACACAAACATGCACTCTTCGTAATCGCCCAATATGCGAATACATAGCAATATATGTATGTATTATGTGCAAAAAGTGCATAGTTCATTGGTAAAGATTAGAAAATGTCTTTTTTATAATAGAAGTTAACTCATTTTCGGCTTTATCTATTATATTTTTATTATATTCTCATATATTTTTGTACGTTAAATTCAGATATCTGTCGAAATCCACTAATAATTAATAACAATTGTTTAAACAAATTTTCAAAAGCCATTTCATTATAAAATAAATATATCATGGTCGACGGCTCCATGAAAAATGCCATCTCGTCTTTCAGCAGAATGTTCGTTTAATGTTCTCAAACCCTTTTCCAGAACTCGTTGAGATTCTTCGTGGTATTGAATGGACACGTTACAAATCAAACAAATCTCTTTTTCACATTCGATGGTCTTAAACTGCAAATTTAAATTTTGAATTTTAATACAGCGAAATGCATTTATTCACATTTTTTCATTTTTTCTATTTATCTGTACTTAAAAGTACAAAATCTTTCAACAAAAAAAAAATAAAAGAAAACTAACAAACATCCACTTTTATTTGAATATTTGAATATTGGATGTATAAAATGGTTACAATTTTGCTAATGTAAATGTAAAAACGATCATTTTTGCAAATTGCCCTTACGTAATAATGCAAAAACATTAATTATAATAAATTTTACAATGGCTTCCATGAATAGTATAAAATTTAATGATTAAGCAAGCCTTATTTTCTAATTTTATAAAATGATTAATAAAAATAATTATTGTAAACACTGAAAAATGCTATTTACTTGAACATTACAATATTCCCGACAACACCTGTAAGTTACACAAAATAAAATATTTTTTTATAGCTTTTCCAGGCGTCAATTTTTTGGCAAGTTTTGGAGTCGCGTGGCTATCGCGTCAAATAGCCACAAATTTTTACTGATTATGTAAACTGTAAATTTTCATAACTGTTACAACTAAATCTTAAAGAGCAAGAGTTAAGCTTTTGAATTAGCCCACAAAGAATTATCCCAATTATTGCACTAATTGTATAATTATATTTTAAAATACAGTTATTTTGTCCAATGTTAAAAACTAAATTTTTGTAATTTTTTGCATTCCATGTAGTAATCAACTAAAGGGTCTAGAAAATGAATTTATACGGGAAAGTTGATTATAAAATTAATTGTTTATTTAACTGCGTATTGTTTAAAAAAACAGCCTGTTGTAATTTCATCTCTTATGCAATATACACAAAATGAAATTTTGAACAAATTTCATAATAGTCGCATGTCAAAAACTATAATTTTTCGACAGGCACTTTGTTTAATTAAAATAGTCCAATTTAAACAAGAGTTATGATGTTATAACGAAGCGTGCGCTTGCCTCCGCTCGCTAACCTCGCTCCCCACCACGCAAGAGTTATACATTATAAACATTTAGACTTTCCGCGCTTATTTTTGCTCTCACAAAAATGTTTTATAATGTTTTTTGGATGAACCTTATTTATTTATTTTTTAAATGGAACCATATTGATATATTGCTTCAGTATCTGACCTACGCTTTAATGCACTCAAAACATTAAAGGTACATAATCAATTAATTTAATTTTTTATTTGCGATTTTATTCCTATAGAATGTAGATGATTAGTTTCAAAATAAAGCTAAAAACTATCAAACAGTGATACTAAATTACTTTTAACAAATTAGTTCTACAATGAGAAAATAATGTATCAACGAGGCGTATATTTGCAAACTTAATCCTTATACTCGTAAACTTCAACAGAATATTTATTATCGCAGAAGATGACGCTCGCATTACGCGGTTGGAATGGGGAAGCGACTAAAATAGCTTCAGGCTGGTTCAGTAGCCTGTTATGTTTTGCTCGAATGAGCTCAACATGTAATATACTAAAAAATAACAACAAATTATAAAAATTGACATTTCGATGTTTTCGAGCACTTTTTATTTCTAGTTGAGTGAATTTGTACATAAAGTAAATTTATTAGTTTCATTTAGTGTTAAGGATTGATGGTATTTTAAAAATATCATGGATATGGTGTAGAGTGCCGAATAATATTCATATCTTTTAACATACAGGGTGTTCCTTATGAACGTGCTAATAATGGGGCTTAGATCATTTTATGAAGAGAAGTTTATATGAATATGTCCGCTATAGGGTGTTGAATTTTTTTATCGTTATTTTTTGGTATCTTAGAAAATATTTTAGATATTATGTCCAATTTTGGTACGTGTTAATAGGATTTAAAACCACATATTTTAGTTAGAAAAGTTATTTTATCGCTCCACCAGTGGCGTCTCTGCAAACATGTCCTCTGATATTTTTTACAAAAAAAAGTAGTACGCCACTGACATTTTTCCATATGAATATTTTTCTGATTGGCCTGGTCGATTTTACATAAAAACGGTATCTTGCGTTTTTCTCGTCAGATGCATAGTTCTTGAGTAAAACAATAATTAAATTGAAATTGCTTCATTTAGCGGTATTGACTAATAATTTTTGAACGCATAAATCTAGTTATCCTGAAATAAATTATGCTTTTACAAAATCATTTTCAAAACAATATTTGTTGACATAAAGTAAGTTGTTGGTGTAACGGATATTTATGAAATAATTATTTTTGTCTTCTGGATTAGATAAATTGTCTGGAATACCATTTAAAGTTTGTGACTTTATATCCAGACTTTTCAATATTCTCCATTTTCCATTGATGTTTGTTTACATTCATATACATGTTCTTATCCTGACAGCTCAACTAGATGGAACTTATGTAAACATATCCACCTCTTATGCAATTTTAAGCAACAACAGGCTGTCGATGATCAGAATTTAGTTATGTCGATTTGTTCAAGACCAGTAGAGCATCAGTTAATTGTAAAACGTAAAAGTTGGAGTTTTTTTTATCATCACGATGAAAAGTTGAATATTTGTGGCAACCTACTTGCATCTAAAGTTAAATATGAGGCAATACGGCCTCCATTATCTTCTATTAACTTTTCTTGAAAATTACTTCCTTAGTTAAAAAACTACTTTATGCGTTACTCTTGGTTCGCACGTGTTATTAAGACCGTTTAAATTTTTAGTGAGTTAACAACTACAAAAAATACTGAAATAAAGAAACATTGTGACAGGAAATAAATTAAAGTGTTAAAAGCATCACTAAAAAGAAAATTTGATGAAATTCTGGAGGATGTCACAAAGACTGAAGAATATGGAATAGTTGAGAAAACTTTGTTACCATTAAAACCAATTTTATCATCACTGAAAAGTAAATAGTTGAAACAATTTCCCCAAATTACAAGTGACAAAAGAAAGTTACCAATAAATCCACAAAAAAACTTTATATCGACTAAAAATAAAAGAAAAATCCTCAAATAATCGCTACACAGGACGAAAAAGATATAATTGCAATAAATTTACTGCTTAATAATAATGTAATTGCTGTTAAAGTATAATTTCTTAAGATTCTCAGTCATACTTATCTTTCGTTGATTTGAATTTAATTATAATTCCATCCCTACATTTCTTTAATTTGTCAATCAACCAAGGAGCTTTGGATTTTGTAAATTTAGCTACCCCTAAGGCGCACGTTTATCATATAATTTGATAATAAAATCATAAAATAGGGCTTGTTATCTATATCACTGGTTTCAATTGACATAAGCCATAGTACCTATTGTACTCCTGTATAAATATATTATGGTTAACATTTTTAAAATCTCGAAATTCTATTACTTACACGTTCTTTTTGTTTTCCTGTAAGCTAGATCACAAAGAACAAAATGATGATTACTTACTGCATCTCAGTTGATTAAACCAGATTTGCTTATAAATCTTCCCGGACTAGGAATAAAAATGGTATCAAGCAGGCTAGATGCAGTATTGGATATCGAGTAGGTTCATTTGTTAATTGTGAAAAATTATAAGCAATTGAAAGTATCAGTAATGGGATTATTTAAATAAATAAACAAGTTAGTAATGGTAAGCTTCTTGACCTAGTGCTGTGCTACCATCCAATTTCAATATTCTCAGTTCCTGGTAAAATGCTTAAGGCCAAAGTCTCAAATGAAATATTTTTTACAACAAAGAATTTGATTAGTGAGAATCAGCATGGCTTTTCCGCGGCCGTTCTGTGGTGACCAATTTAATGCATTTTATACATAATGTTTCGGACAGTATGTCAAATGGAAAACAGGTGGATGCAGTGAATACCGACTTTTCCAAAGTGTTTGATAAAGTTCATCATAATTCACTGTTAGTGAAGTTGGAAAATATCGGTATACATGGTAATCTTTTAAGGTGAATTACATCATATGTATTTAATAGATCACAATGTGTTAAAATTAACACTGTTCATCATCTTATATTCGTATAACATCAGGTGTTCCCCGAGGGTGACATTTGGGTCCACTTTTATTCTCATTGTTTCTATATGATATTCCCGGCTGTTTTCTTCATTCTAATTATTTTATGTATGCTGATGATCTCAATTTATATAAGACGGTAAATAGTTTATTTGACTGTACAAATTTACAAGAGGTCATGATTTTCAAGATTGCATGAGAATATCTTATTCTCATATCACATCAATAACTCAGAACTTCGTAAAGTGGATTTAATTAAAGACTTAGATGTCATATTAGATTCTAAGTTAAGCTTTGAAACCCATATAGAAGCGATAACTAGAAGAGCCTACAGAAATTTAGGTTTCATAATGAGAATAACTAAGTCTTTTACTAATCCTAAATCTATTATACTATTATATAATTCGCTTGTTAGTAGTCATCTTGAATTTGCATTTGTGATATGGAATCCTTTTTATGTCAAATATATTGAACGTGTTGAAAAAATACAAATCAAATTCGTACATTTATTAACTTACAAATTTAAGAGAACTTTGCACTATGATATTTATGAAGTAATCCTTAAACACTACAGAATATTAAAACTGTCTTCTAGAAGGACCATCCCATCCATATTTTATCCCTATTTAAAGTTTTAATAATATGGTTGACTCAATTATTATCACTGAATATCTTTCTTTTAATGTAAAGCAATGTGCCACTCGTTCAAATAATCTATTTTATTTAAAATCACATTCAACCAATTATACCAATAACTCTCCTATTTTTCTGCTTCAAAAAAATTATAATGAATATTTCAGCCATATTGATATACTTTTCAAATCATTGTATCATATCAGGCGTGAAGCTATTATGCTGTTTAGTTAATAGTTAATATCTGATGATTAGATATCAATTCAGCTTCTTCCCTAGGTTATGTAAGATTATGTTGTAGAGACATTTTCCGGCTGAATATTTCCAAATGGGGATGTTCACATGGAAATTTCAAATGAATATTGTGAATATTAATTTGTTTTTGATATACATGGGTATATATTTGTGTATATGTGTATGTTTGTGCATGCGGTGTAACTGGTGGGTGGGCGTGGTCCTCTGTGGGCGTGTTGGTGGGGCTCATTTTATGGGCTCCGTTAGCGCGCTCTCGGAGAAGTGCGTTCGCTTGCCGTTCTCTCTGTGTATATAATGTGATATACACGTGAATATACATATTTCTTCTTCTTCTCGGTTACCCTTTTTTTTTGCACTTGTAGTTTGGATAATTCTTGAATTTTATTTTTATTTTAAGCAAGTGTACACATTAAGTTATGTAAATGCGTTGCCCTGTTATTGGAATTGTTATTCTGATGGATTACCGTCTTTATAAATAAATAAATAAAAGTTAACATTACTATCTCCTACACAGATAACACCAACAGGGGAAAAAATTGTGGACAAAATTTTCTTAAAATTCATTTAAAATTATGTACAGTATTTACCCCTACTGCGTATCATCAAATTAGCTATTAATTTTTTATAAGATCCACATTCTTATCCCTATGATCGCCACAGAAAAAATTTAGCATTGGAAATTGTTTTTTAAATTTTAAACTAGCGATTCGTGAATTTAACGCTAGATAGGAGACGTAAAATTATCCAAATGAGAAGCATTCTCCATTAACGTCGATTAATGTCAGTCAAGTTAAGGGTTTGGTCCTGATAATAAAAATTATTATCTCCAAAATATCTTCCCATATCTATTACTACAAAACCAACTGTATATTATATACTTTATAATCGTTTTTGTCATAAGTGTGTGCTGGACTATTATTACTACTATTAACAGAATATATGGAGTAATAAATTACATATACTCTTTTTATGATTTAGAATAAAACCTTAGACAATAGCTCTTCCAGAACAAATAAAGAAGCATGATTTTTATTACGCCCAATAAATTTGTTGAAAAAAGTCTAGTTCTTAGATACATTTTTCAAACACGTCGTCCTGGGAGAAATGCAAAAAAATTACAGTCCACACTCCGGTGTATTCTCTCTCTAGTAATATACTTCCTCTGCCAGCAGGATCCCAGTTGTTAGAAAAGCAATAAAACCACTAACGAGACGCGGAAGCCGCGAAGGGGAATAAAATTGATGCATAGAAGTTGTTAGGGTGAAATGAGTGACTCGTATGGGTCTGTTTCAGACTCGAGCGTAATCTATGAGTTGGAACCGCCTCTTATAAGTAGAGCGTAAATGATGACCGCTTAAAAGTTAAGTCCAACATTTTAAACAGCCATATATGGACGGTGTTATAAAAAATAGTGTTTCCCTGAGGTTGTACAAGCTATTGGCAGATGATAAAGATGCTTTAGGAAAATACGTGCAACAAATGACCCAAGAAGTAATATAAAAAACAAGCGAGAAAATCGCCTTTCAGATGCCTATTTCAAAACTAATAATTAAAAAAGTTGTTTTAGAAATGTTCAAGAAGTTTTTTTCAAGGATAAAAACTCGATATGTTTAAACAAACTTAGTTTTGTCACACCCTGACGCCGATATTTACAAACTTGCACGTGGCTAAAATGAGAGCCGACTTTTACTTTGGGGACCAGTTTCTGTTTGGGTGCAGAAACACACTTCCCCTTACCAACCGCATGATAAGATCACAGAACTATCTATAGAGAAGACGGAGTTTCCAGGAGTTGCAATGTTTAGGCTGGCGTTTTCCTAAAAATAGACAGCTAATATGACTTGTAATTTTTTAAAACTGGACAAGTCTTATCAAAAATTTTTGAAATTGTGTAATAAGCTTACCGGTCTTAAATCATAACAACTAAACGGGTTACTGACTTTGGGTATGGAACACGTGTCTTATACAATTTATCCAGCAGTAAGAATATTAGAAATCAATAGTTTTCAAAAGTATGAGAACCACCTTTAACCCATGAAAGGAAACGACACTGAACATGTTAATATGTGTATAATGGACGTCATACGGAAATGTCGCTACGCTTTGGACCCTGACTCTGCGTAAGGTCTTCTTACACAGAAAAAAGTACGCCGTGTAAGTTAAAGGAGAGACAACTTTAATATCGATAATTTTTCGGTCCCGAAGGATCAAGAAGTATATTTTTAGTTAATACAAATTTTAATATACACTCAACGTGTTGCGATAAAGTAGCAGAGCCTACCTTTTATCTCCATTGCAGTAGACTTCTAAATGGATCTCTCGTGTTAAGGGCCAGTTTATCAATATAGGATTATCATTTAACTATAGGATAAATGTCAAACGGAACAATGGGTATTTATTGTTTTGTTTGTCATTTATCCTTTGGTTACGAGTTAACCTTGCATTGATAAACCGGCCCTAAGTTGGTCGGAAATAATTTTATGTAAAAGAGTATATTTATTTTTTTGATGAACTATCAGCCATCGGGGCATCATTTTGAATCACCGTGTATATGCACTAATATAGTGTATTTTTCTATTTTCTATGATTTGGTGATCGTATATAAGATAGAATATAAAATTATATATAGAATAGAATAATTTATCTTTTTTTTACGTAATCTGGTTATAAATGTGTATTTTTTACGATTTCGCACAATCGCAGCTTACAATGGAACCTGTTACACTATAGATCTCTCCCCGCATACCACTTGTTGATCCTTATATAGTGGCTGAGATAATAGCTTCAATTACTGAAGACGTTAAGCTGGTGGGATCCGTAAAATCAGAGATCGGCAGTTCAATATATTTAAGTTAAACTTCTACCTGCGATCGATTTATTTTTCGCTTTAAAGTTTCTCTTATAGGTTTCCAATTATTACTAAGAATATATCTAAGTATACTAATGAAAATACGTTCTTGTAAAATTGCAGCCTTCCTTTGCAACACTGCGTCGTATTCAATCTCTCTGCCATTTGTTTTCTATTCCAATGAAGTAGAAAATAATCTGATTATAGTTCGCATATAGAACAATCAACCCTAATCAATTAGCGCCCAAGCTCGACATGCAATACCTCAAGAGCTTCGACCGAGCTTCTATTGTAGTTTTACTTGGTTGCAGTTCTACTGGTCAGACAGCGAATACTTGCATTACATTATTTTTTTTTGGTTTTATTTCGTTTATCTAAGACGTTGCGTTTAGTTCCCAGCTTTTTTCGTATCCTACCATTTTTCTTGTTGCACTCATGACCCCGATAGATGATACAAGTTTGTTTTTGTTACGGCCCTCTTTGCGAATTGGATTTCAACATTTTCAATAGAAAATAGTTTGAATTTAGGTTTCTTACTCTTAATGTACAAGATGCTGTATACAAACGAAGGCAGCAGTGTTGCATCTTCACAGTATTTTACTTGTAGCATTTTTTTACGTATAAAAGTCCAATGTAATATTATATTGAAGAAATATGACAGTATGATATAGAGTAAGATCCCAGAGTCCCAGATTTACGTCGTTTTAGCAAAGCTAAGATTTTCACGATAAATGTGTAATATGTAGGTAAAAACGTATTGCGTACTTGCTAGTTTAAAATCGTGGCCCTTTTACAGATAATAAGTATTAAAGATAAATAAAAAAATCTTACTATTACGTTCATATAGCAAAAAGTATGCAGTTTCATTGACAGCAGTCGTGGTGCATTGGTTGAGTTGCCTGATTCTCACGCGCGAGGTTAATGGTTCGAATCACGTCTTTTGCATTTCTTTTCTTTTACATTTTGTACGAGATGTATTTCGGCTCGATTAGCAACTGAAATAACTAATACGAACATAAATACGTAAAAGTAAGTACGCATACGTTTTTACCTACATATTACATATTTATTGTGATTCTCCAGCTTTATATGGTGAAGTTAGGGTCTACGGAAAGCGTCTGGCAATAATAAATGTTCGTTTGTTAATAATATTGTGTAAAACATATATAAATACCAGCTATGCTACTTTAACTTAAAAGTATGTACGCATGCCTTTTTACCTACATATTACATACTCTCCAGCTTTAAAGTGTCAGGCGGAAGTGAGGGTCCACGGAAAACGTCTGGCAATAATAAATGTTCGTTCTTAATATTGGCTAAAACATATATAAAAACCAGCTATGCTACTTTAACGTAAAAGTAACTACGCATGCGTTTTTACCTACATATTACACATTTATTATGAAAATCTTAGCTTTGCTGAAATGACATGGGTTGGGAGGCTCTGGTATCTTACTCTATAAAGAAATGTTCATATTAGTTATTTCAGTTGCTAATCGAGCCGAAATACATCTCGTACAAAATGTAAAAAAAAAATTTAAAAAAAAGACGTGATTCGAACCCTCAACCTCGCGCGTGAGTATCGATCAATCAATAAGACTTTATTTCTTATTTTAATATAAAAAAGTACCTCCCCAGAACCCACACCGGGTCCGACCGTGCAACCACCGCGCTAATGCGGTGGCAGATTGCATGGCCGGGCGGAGTGGGACTGGTTCGGCTAAAAAGAAAATAAAAACAACTAAACCTAGGCTCCTTCCGTCGCAGACGGATTATAAAAGGTGTTAAAATTAGGAACATGTTTAAAGAACAAACTTAACAAAACTGAATAAAAACTACATACTAAATTAAAACACTTGCGCACTGATCACTTTTAATTTCGTATCTGACGCTAGCACCTCAATTTGAACGAGGCGCCTTCCGCGAGATAAGTCAATGCTGGACTGCGCATGGCTGGCCTATGCTTTGATTTTAAAAAATTTGGGTTGTATATGTTTTGATTTTTTAAAACATTGTGAAGCGAAATGAATTTAGAGACAAAAATGTACAAAATGAAAACAAAAGGAAGAGAGGACAGGAAAGATTTAAAAGTACAGAAGGTATGATATGTCAGTAAAGGTGGATAGGATAAGCGGAAGTTATAGTTGTTGAAGTTTGGCTACAGGGGTTGCCGGAAAATCGGTAACGTCTGGTACGGTAAAGGGTGTTTAATCCAAAATGGAGCATTATGCTGTCTAATTTGTGTTATGTGTCTTGTTAGCGGACTATCGCCTAGCTTGAAGGAGTAGAAATTTTGAGAGATCTGCTGGACGTAACCCGCTATCGGGGTTATGTCGTTGCAACGTGCGTATAGGTTTCTGAGGGAGGTGTACCTTCCAGAATTAGAAATGAGGCGCATAAATTTGTGCTCGAGCACTTTTAGTTTTTTCATTGTCGTGGCCGGTTGCTGCACTACACTGGCACCGCGTATGTGATGGACGGGCTGATCACCATTGTGTACAACAATTTTTTGTTTTGTCTGTTGAGTCTGCTACCCCTGACCATAAGCGGATATAGATTCCTGGACAGGGAATAGACCGTCCGTACAGTCTCATTTATGTGGGTGTTAAACGTCAGTCGTTGGTCCAGTCTAACCCCCAAGTACTTCACAAATCTTTTAGTTGAAATTTTGTTTCCCCTGATCGAAATGGGTGTTACGATTTTATTCTCTGTAAACCGACGCGTGACGACTATCGCCTCAGATTTCTCAGCGTTCACCGGAATCTTCCACTGGTCGTAATAAGCCGTGGCACGAGCCATGTGCGCCTTCAGCAGCATATTCGCTGCTTGGTCTTTGTGTGTATGCGCATATATGGCTGTGTCATCGGCGTACTTGGCCAGCTTCGTATTCGGGAACTCTGGAAAATCGGAAACGTACAGGTTGTACAACTTTGGTAACAGGCACGATCCTTGCGGGACTCCCGCGCCAATGTCCCGCCGTGTTGAGAGTTTGTTATTCACTCGAACCTGCAGGGATCTGCCCGTCAAGAACAAGTGAATGAGCTTAATGAAGTAGGTCGGAAAGTTGTAGTGGCGTAGTTTGTAGAGTAACTCGTAATAGTAAGATTTTTTATTTATTTTTAGTACCTATTATCTGTAAAAA
This sequence comes from Leptura quadrifasciata, assembly GCA_963675555.1. NCBI lineage: Eukaryota > Metazoa > Arthropoda > Insecta > Coleoptera > Cerambycidae > Leptura > Leptura quadrifasciata. Next base: position 105,893,424 of record OY776675.1, read on the forward strand.
GGTCCCGCTTTCAAGCGAGCTAGTACGCAATGCGTTTTTACCTACATATTACACATCTACTGTGAAAATCTTAGCTTTGCTAAAATGACGTAGGGTGAGCTCTGGGATCTTGGACTAATAGTATAATAACAATACGTTTATTTAGCCCTTAACTGTACAGCCTAGATATATAGTATAACTGGCTATTTTGCATTAAAAATCCTATTATATACAATACGCACACATAAATGTAAAAGTAAAAATGTTTAAAAATGAAAATATTTTATATGAAGTTTTGGGTTGAGTACTTGACTGACGAACGAAGCGAATCCGGCAAGAATAACCGAGACACATAAAATTACTTTCCTCCTCATAAAACGTACTATTTTTTCTTCAAAAGTCGAGTATGAATGAAATAAATATTGTTATTTTTTATTTAAGTGGGTACTATTAGTGCCGCTCGTGAGCAGCAGTAAAATACTTTTACTGCCATTGAGACTGATGACATTGGAAGTAACAGGCTTCTATTTCTGCTCGCATCATTAACACTTTAAGCCCTTTTACAACTTGAGTAGTGGTGAGAGGTAAGTGAAACCTCTCAAATGGCCAATTGCTTCTATACACCATAGATGTCTCTATGGGCGTATAGCGACTTGCGATTCTGCAAGTACCTGAGAGCGGCGACCTTTCAGTCCTAGGTGGACTTAACCTACTGTTATAATATATGATTTGCATGAAACAACTACTCAGCGGGCAAATACCCCGACCTGCATTGAATTACACCTTACAATGGTTACCATTGGTTACCATTCTTTAATGATTTGTAAGGTGTAATTCAATGCAGGTCGGGGTATTTGCCCGCTGAGTAGTTGTTTCCTGCAAATCATATATTATAACTTTTACAACTTCCATGCATTTCTTAAAACTGTCATCTTCCCACACTGTAGGGTAGTTTAACGGTAATAATTACCTCAACTTTCAATAACTTTGAATAAATTATAATAAATCAATTAAGATTAATCATAACATCATTAAAAAACAATGGTGATTGCAATGAAGCCCTAAGCGCACAATTCTTGAAAAAACATTGTGCCCTCTTGGCTATGTACTATTAAACCTTATAAATACATCACTCCAAAATTTTCCTAATAATTTAAAAACAAATACAGTAATTCCCGTCCCAAAAATTACAAACACAAATGAAGCATTGATCACCGACCCATAAATACTCTTCCGAATATATAAAAAGTGCTTGAAGTTGCTGCCAAAGAACAACTGGTAGAATATTTTAATAGCAATAATTTACTTGATGGAAGCCAGTCTTCTGGTTTTAGATAAAATCACTCATGCGAAACAGCTCTCCAGCTTACAGTGTCCAAATGGAAACAAGGGAAATACATTGTAGCAATTTTCCTTGATTTCAAAAGAGCATTTTGCATGGATAGACAAATTCTTTTACAAAAGTTGAAATATTATGGGATTGGTAGCAGCAATCTTTTAAAATGGCTTAAACAATACCTTAGTAATAGGTCACAGGTAACTAAAGTTGGAAATAAGGTATCTGATGAATTAGTAAATGATATAGGTGTACCACAAGGAAGTATCTTAGGCCCAATTTAATTTACTATTTAATTGAATGATGTAAATTGTATTGAGGGGTATGATTTCTTAAATTTGTTTGCTGATGATACACTTATTGCTTGTTACGGTGAAGACCTTGAGGAAACTATTATAAGAGTAAACGTATAGTGATAGAAGAATTTTAAAAGTATAAATAAATTAAAGCTAAATGAAAAAAACAAAGGGAATGGATATTAGGTAATAAATTTAAATTGAATTATATTAATTATGAATTATTACAGATTGAAATTAAAAATGAAACTATTGAAAGTGTGTACAATATTAAGTATTTAGGTTTTATTATTGATGGATGTCTAACGTTGAAAAGCCATTATGAATATAGTCATAAGAAAATGTCTAAAAAATAATTTTTTTGTTCAAGAACTTATCATTATACTCCAGAAAAACTATCTACAATACTATAGTTCAACCTCACTTTGATTACTGCTCTTCCCTTTTATATATTTCAGAAAATAATAGTAAGTGTGTATTACAGAAACTCCAAAATAGGTGTATGAGAATTTTACTACATTGCAATCTGTATAATCCGATTACATCAATGCTTAAAACCTTAAATTCACCGTTGAAGCTAGATTTCATTATTTAGCAATTATTTTCATTGTTAAAATAACAAGAAACATGTTGCCAGGTTTCTTTTAGCTCTTTTATCATTTACAACAACGAAATTCATAGTCACAATATAGGAAATATATAGAGATATGGAAATGATTTTTTCCATATCTCAAGAAACCGTCTCAAAAAATCGATTCAATCCTTATTAATTCCACGTCCAGTGGAAGCATAGTAACGCAAAAAATATTATTATTATTATTTGTTGAAATATCACGAAACGTCCAGATTTTAAATTTAAGAGAAAAAAATTCTGTCTGTCGGTCTGTAATTTTTTTTGTGCGCACATTACTCTGGAACCGTTTATGATATTGACTTGAAATTTAGTACACTTAAGTATTATAATGAGATCTAGAACTATATTATATTTTGATCTAATTCCGTTGAGAAGTTCGTGGGTAAATGTGTTAAATAAGGATAAATAGGCAAAACAAACAGGTCCATAAAATTACAATTTAGGGCATGTGCGAAAAATCAGTCTTAAAAATTTTTTTTGGCATCAGCCACTCCCCACTGTCACCCGCAATACCACCCCCACACTATTATGAAAGGGAGTAAAAAAATTAAAATGTGATTTAGTGTGTATACAAGAACGAAACGTCTCAAAAATTTTTTTGGCGTTAGTGTCGAAATCATCACTGAATAAGCAATTTTGATGATTACGCTCTGGAACTTAACAGTGTTTATGAGATGCGACCCAGATTAATTGAAGGTATACTCACTTGCATTGCACTGATGAGGCCCAAAAATAGGTCGAAACCGGTCTGCAGTTAGTGACATCCTGAGATGAAGGAGGCTTCGCATCTTCCTCGTAGCATTCGAGGAATCCGAGTTATTGTATTTTAGTGCTAACTAACTGTGTTGGACAAAATACGGCAAATTTTACCATTTAATTCAGCGCTCGTCGTCGGCATGTAGGTGGGAGAATAACTGTTTTGGTTTAATTTGTTTAGTCCTTATTATACCGGGTGTAACAGGATCGTGGTATACCCCCCCCCTTTTCTCGTTTAGTTTTGAAGATAATTGATTAAAATTTAGTAGTTCAGAAGTGCATTGACGTTAATGGACAGCCTTTTGAACAACTGTTGTAATGTTTTGTGGTAATTTTTTGTATTCCAAAACTACCTTGTGTAACAAGGTAATTAGAATAAAACTGTATTTTCTTATTTTCTTTTAGCTGGAATTTTGTTTGTATTTATCGCACTTTTTAATACGACATATGAATAAATTCCTTATTAATAGTACTAATAAGTGGTACCACGGTACCGATATGATTCCATCTGAAAAAATTGAGTTTTGACCCTAAAACAATTTTGGTGAATTTTATTTGCTCATAAATCACGCAATTTAGTGTTTTTAACGGAATTTCGATTTTTGTAGCATTACACGGGTCATTCAGAATAAATCGGAACCGCCATGGCACACTTAAATGGAAAATTAAAAAGTATATTATAAAAAAAATTGATGTTTGAAAGGTCACTTATTTGGTATCGTTGAATTCAGAAAATTATGCAGAATTCAAAAATGCAATAATATACAGCGTGTTCCATTTAAAATGAAAAGTTAGTGTTACTGTGAACGATCCATCTTTTCGCGTCTGAAGGATTTTTATTATATTTTCCAAAAATGAATATTAAACGTTCACAAGGAAGAGTTCAAAACAACTGTTTCAGACGGAGAATAATACAAAATCTATACTTACTGTTCGTTTATGCTTAACTGCTTCACTGATGGTACCAATTGGACGTCGTAACACTATAAATCTAACACCGTAAATACTAACACTTTCTTAAATTTAAACCTGAAAAGGAATTTTGAAAACACAAGAAAAAGACAATATAAAGTTCAAAAAATGTATATTAAATCTCTTTAAAAAATGATGTTTTACAAAAACGTTCAGGAAAAATGTATTGACAAACTATAGTCTGGCCCATGTACAACACATAGTAGGAACGGAACGACTCATAATGTACCAACTACCATCCAATGTGCTGTTTATAGCTAACGGTTACACAAAGATTCAAGAAATGTTCAATGTTTATAAATTTTTGGTGGGCTTTTGCTTGCCTGTCTGTTTATGTATTATCAGTTCAATAGTAATTTGTTTCGCTCCTCGGAGCTTAAAAATGCTTGAATCGCAACGATTTTGAATTATATTGTGGCAATTATATATTCATACGTTCAGGCAAGGCGGTCCCATGCACGTCTGAGTACATGGTAAAGATACTTTTCTGACACCGAATCACTGAGGAACCGGTTTAGGGCAAATCCCGTTAAAATCCATCATTTTCCCGTCAAAATCGACTGCTAGAAAATGAATGGTCACCCTTGTCGCTAAAGGCTATTTTCGCCAGAACTCTTAGAGACTGGATTAACTGTTGCAGTGCTGCACAACGTGGATTCGTTACATTTTTGTTACACTTTCTAAATTTTGGTGGTCGGGGCGACATTACGTCCCCGTGCAGCGACATTTACTACACTTTCTAAAATTACACTCCTTGATGAATTCAAGATTTTGGCATAAAAAACGCTCCGTAGAGCGAAAGTTTGATTTAAAATATAAAAACCTCTTCCAGTGGCATTTCTACGTGAAGCACGCTTTTCATGCGAAATGTTTCGGATTTTGTTACAGTTTCGAAAAGTTTATCGAAGGTTTTGGCGTGTTCTTTATCATTACTTCCAGCGAAACCGGAAGTGAAAAAGATCAATTGCATGCCAAAAAGTTCCGCTTATTATGTATGTAGTATATCCTAAATTTCAATTGATTATCTTCAAAACTAAAGGAGAAAAGGGTGTATACCATGATCCTGTTACACCCGGTATATAAGGCACTTGCAGATAGGTTGGAATATTAAAAAATACTATTTTTATATTTTTTATAGATTTAAATTTGTTTAAAGTTTTGTAAATATATTTCTAAAAATACGCTTAAAAATTGCCAAAAATCTTTTGGAAATATTTTTTATTTGACGAAAATTGTCGAACAAAAATCTTAAACTTTTAAGATGATTTGTACCAGTAATTGTAAGTTGATTGCTAAAGATACATATTTTATTTTAAATTTCAGAAATTTTGTGTGATAATTTGTTGATTTAATAACGTTCAATGGGATAACAAACATATTTTATTTTATAATATTGGGGAAAAAATTCTGACTGAGAAGGTTTTAGTAAATATGCACCTCACGAATTACTAAATCGTGTGCGTTGAGGTTGACGGATAACGTTAAGCAGTTAATGAAAGAACGTAAGAAAGCCCTTATATAGTAGGTATGAAAAATTTGAAAGCTGTCGTGACTTGCTTTTTACAGACCTGCTCAGAATATTACCCCAAATGCAATAAAACAGGAAAAAGCTGCTTATTTGTTATTTCAGAAAAACAGTTATAGTGCCAACGTTATTAAAACTGAAGTTTAGTCCGTTACTGACAAATTATGTTTCTAACCAAATTAACAAAGAATCAACTTCGTTCTGCTACAGTACAGTAATGTAGCCAGCTCATATATGACGTGTGCACTTCTATACAGGGTGTCCCGAAACTCCCGCATTCCCCTTTAGGTGCTAATTCTCCATGCAAAAATAGTAAGAAAAGTTCCTATAAACGTGTCCGGAAATGCTTCCTAAGGGAGCTACGGCCCTCTAAAGATGGCGTAAAAATAGGAGTTTTTACTAATTATCTCGGAAATTATTTGGGACAACTTTATGAAACTTGGTTAACTATTTTATATTATTAAAGGTTATTGTTTTACAGTATTAGCCTCAATTAATTTTTTCCAGGGGCGGAAAAACGAGGGGTCGGTGTTCTTTGTTTCTACATATTTATTTTCCAATTTGACATTTTTTGTATTTATTAGTATATTATTTGATTATGATTCCCTGGTTAATTCTGCAAAAAAAGGTCCTCTTTACAATTAGCCACATGGCAAACCGTTTTCGAATAAAGCGGTCTAAACGAAATACTGCGTATTCGGTTACTAAATGCGCATTATTTATTTTTCAAAGTAGGCGTATGTCATTCAGTAACAGAAATGGCTGAGTACACCTCACAGGAGTATCTCGATATGATTATCTGTTATGGTATGATTTTCTAAAAGGAACTATTTTCAATTATTTCGTAATAGTGGTAAAAGAAACATTGTGCAATAGTTTAATGAACATTTATGATTTAAAAAACAACCTGAATTAAGTTTGTTATTATATATTACAAAATGTGCTCAAAATGCCTTCCTTCCTGCTCAATGCAGGTCTCAGCATGGCGAACAATATTATTTGTGGCTCTTTGCGCCATTTCCCTGGTAATAGTGTCAAATGCCGCAATTATGTCGAATCGCATGTCGTCCTCACTAATTGTCTCATTAAAATGAACCAAATTTTTTATATGACCCCATACAAAATAATCCATCGGATTTAAATCCGGCGATCGAGGAGGTCAACTTATTGGGCCACTTCTTCCTATCCAACGCCCTCGAAAAGCTCGATTCAAATGACGCCTTGCTACCCTACTAAAGTGCGCCGGAGCCCCATCGTGCATAAAAATCATATTCAAGCGAGAAAGCAGCGGAATTTCATCCAGTAAACCGGGTAGTTGTCTCTGGAGAAATCGTACATAATTCGGTCCATTAAGTCGTGCGGGAAGAAATATGGGACCAATCTGCAAAATTGGTGGTAAATATTATTTGAAAGTTTTACCTAACCTATTAGGTACCCAATGAGAATGTAAATGTACTTACCATTAGGTTTCCTATTTGTCCCGCCCAAACATTAATTGAAAATCGGTATTGAAAATGTGTCTGTCGAATTAAATGAGGATTTTCATGGGCCCAGTAAACAAAATTCCTTGAATTAAATACTCCATTTGGGGTAAATGTCGCTTCATCAGTCCACAATATCTGATTAAGAAATTAAGGATTGACCAAATGATTTTCCAAAGAATCTGTGAAATTAAAAAAAAATCGATCGGTTTAAGTGGTAGAATATTTTGAATTACAAATTTATCACATTTGTTTAAAATTTGTTTTTTATTTCATGTAGATGCTGCATACAAAATTCAGCTTACTTGTACAGAAGATCATTCGAGGTTCATAGTCTCGCGGTAAGAGCTGCTGAACCCGTCGATAACGATAACAATGTTGATTTTCACGTCGAAGGATTCGATGAATACGTGTTCTTGTCGTCCCCAGTAGTCTAGCAGCTCGCCTAGTACTCAACCTTGGCTGATCAACAAATGCATCAAGAATCATCTCTTCTTCAGCTACTGGAATCCCTCTTGGGCGACCGTTACCTCGTCTATTTCCACTGTCCCGTACACGATTGAGGCAGCGCGTGATAACATTTGCGTCAGGAAAATGTGCTCGTTGCGGGAATCGGAGCGCGTACAGTCGTGCGGCTGGTACAGCTTGTTCATGAGCCATACCATAACAGATAATCATATCGAGATACTCCTGTCAGGTGTACTCAGCCATTTTTGTTACTGAATGACATACGCCTACTTTGAAAAATAAATAATGCGCATTTAGTAACCGAATACGCAGTATTTCGTTTAGACCGCTTTTACTCGAAAACGGTTTGCCATATGGCTAATTGTAAAGAGGACCTTTTTTTGCAGAATTAACCAGGGAATCATAATCAGGGATTAAAATACAAAAAATGTCAAATTGGAAAATAAATATGTAGAAACAAAGAACACCGACCCCTCGTTTCTCCGCCCCTGGAAAAAATTAATTGAGGCTAATACTGTAAAACAATAACCTTTAATAATCTAAAATAGTTAACCAAGTTTCATAAAGTTGTCCCAAATAATTTCCGAGATAATTAGTAAAAACTTCTATTTTTACGCCATCTTTAGAGGGCCGTAGCTCCCTTAGGAAGCATTTCCGGACACATGTTTAAAGGAACTTTTCTTACTATTTTTGGATGGAGAATTAGCACGTAAAGAGGAATGCGGGAGTTTCGGGACACCCTGTATATGCTAAATTTTCTTATAGTAGTGCCCTCGTTAAGTTCAATATTGCGGCATAATGCTGTTTGGTAGTAAGGTCGCGACTTATAAAAATATGTGTTTTTTTTATGTAAGTAGTAAACTCCATTTTAATTGGACTTCTGTGTGGTTACCCAATGCATAAAACTCATTTGTATCCGCCTCAGAAAGACCAAGTTCCTCTAGTTTACGATTTATGAATTCAGATGTGACGTGAATTTCATATTCAAGTCCGAAAATTATAATATTTTTTGTTTGCACTTTTTAAGATATATTTCAATATAATAGGTTGACAAGATATAAGATAACAGTATCACTTTCTTTGAAACACTGATTGTATTTTACTCTAGTATCATTATTGTTATTCTATTATATTCGTACTGTTAATATTACACAAACACTTGGAACAATATACTGAAAGGGGCATGTACTGGATAATGTCTTGTTTCAATTTTTACAATTTTCAAAAAATTTGGACAGACAAAAACATTGATTTAATATGGAAACAGTAGATTTAATTAGCTTAGCACAGGTCATACATAGATTCACAAATATTTTTATTTCTGTAGTTTCTCAGCACTCGAGCTGAGCACACAGATCCGCGAATAGTTTTTATTTTTCTAGTTCAAAAAATCGGGCCCCTACAGCAGTAGGGTAGGCAAGTAAATAAATATTCATTGATGTTTATGGTTGCTAGAGGGGGGCTTAGTCTGAACACGGGGGATACTCCGGTAACAAAAAAATAATAATTTGGAGCGTGGTTTGATACTTTTGGAGTACCTCGTACACTTTCCGCAGTTAAAGAAGTCAAAAAAACACTTTTTGAGGTTTCACTGTTTTAGCCAGGGTCAAAAGCTACAACCTGTATTATATGTTTTTCTGGGCCTTCTTGAAATTATAACACTTTTATAACGAATTTTAAAACTAAATGTTTTATTTAACAAAGTTGGGCATCAGATAACTATTCGACAACCAGAAGTTTGTCCATAAAATGAAATATTAAGATGCGAAGAAATAAATGAAAATATGAATAAAATAGGTGAATGTAAATTAAAACTGACAAAATTCGTGACGGCGACGGCGTCAGGGTAGTTTTACTTGACGTAGCAAGGATGTAGCTTAACGATACTTGGTTACAGGGAATAAGCGGAGCCCAAAGTGGGACGCTAGGTAGATGGTACTAAAATAATATAGTTGGAAAACTACAGATACAATAGCATTATCAGTAGTTATTAGGGTGAATTACTTAAACACGCACACGCGAAGATCTATAACACGAAGTAATCACTGGAGAACTGACATGCTATAGTGTAAAACTCCCGGCCTTATATAGGTCCAGAAGCATTTCGTTTAGACGGGGACAATATCTCGCCGGAACGTGTTTCCCTATTTTTTGCTTTCGTTTGTCGTGCTCTGTCGATTTAGGAAGCGATTTTATCATAGAAAGCCGAATTTTTTTAAACTGAAACTTATATAGAAAATTGGACATTGATAAGGGGCATCTTTTGAAGAAAGATCCAGAACTGTACGTGAAAAAACTATTGGGTTTTTAGCATTAGCTACCGCGCTAAGACGGACTGACGTTTATGTGGTCCGGTAATGTATCACGAAGGCCTCCACTTCGATATGAATGGCAAATGTGTATCAGAGAGCTTTTGCAGTTAACCCGCGACCTTTGGAGTTTACGCGAGAGCTTTAGCGTATATTTGGTTTACAATTTGTTAAAGGGAAATAACTTTTGATGAAAAAAGTTATACTTCGGAGACGAATAGTTTATGAGTTTACAATTGATATTAGATCATTTGAAAGAACGTGGAACAGAATTAGACGTTGATTAATAAGAATAGAAATTAATTGAAATAAAAATAATATGACGTGAATAGGGATTCGTGAGGCAGTTTAGATGAGTTTGAAGTTTATGTGGGGGCTTTATTTTTTAGGACGGCAATTTGTAATGATGTGACTGTAAAATTGTTATTTGGACAGTTATCGGTAATTTTGGTTTATTTGTGAATTATTGAGTGTTTGTGAATTTTTTTAGAATCAGGCATTGTGGTTTTTGATAAATTTAAGTGTCTAAATAACTTTTCCATATATTTTTTTAACTTGATTAATATTTCAAATGGCTGTCAAATAACCCAAGAAAGATATGGATCATATGGCCAGTTATTTTTTGTACTACTATAGATACAAAATAAAGCCCAACGATCAGATACGTAAACACATCCATTAGACATCTAATAGACCAAGAATTACTGACATTTTTAAAAATGTCACCAATTTCGGCAATTTGTATGTTCCCCAGTCCTGTTTAAATAGACACCCCACGCTGGAATCTGAGTCCGGAACGTGAGAGCGTTTCTGTATGAGGACTATTTTAATATCTTCAGTGTGAAACCACAAAATATTTCAACACTTCACTTTACTTGACGCGCCTTTTGCTGACCATGTTAGCATCATCACGAGATGATTAAAACTAAAATAATATTTATACTTAATTTAAAGGGGCGAGCGTAGGTGCGTCTTTACTATATACATACTTCGGTATGCGATGTAAAGCAACGACAGGCGCAGTTAGTACTTGGATGGGTGACCATTCCAACGGAAACCGCGTTCTCGCCTCACACATCTTCCAGCGGCTTGTATATCAGTGTATGCGCGGAAGCTATACAACCTTAGGCGAGGGTTGTATAGGAGATATACCATCCTTCGGAGGGGATGTAAAGCCGTCGGTCCCTTGTCTATTAAATGTTAGGCAAGTAAAAGATCCCTACTCTTCTTAAGGGAAGACGTTCGGCTAAATTTCCTGGTTGGGGGTAGCTCGTCTACAGGCGTCGGTGTTAGGCCTCAGTAGCGGAAATAGGCCTACGTTAAATAAATGTATATATAAAAAAAAAAAATTAATTTAACTAGCGACCTGGCTTCGCGCGTTTCATAATTTTATCTTTAACCGAACCTAACATAATCGAGCCCAAGCTAAGCTAACCTAACATAGATGCAATAATCCGACCTAATCTAACACAGATGGTTACACTACATCCTGTACTGTGTAACCAACTTTGTACCTAGTTGTATAAAATGGTACCTGTTGCGTACGGCAGATGTTTTTTGTGTGAGAGCAGACGGCTATGAGTTCGAAGTGTGAATTAAGAGATGGCGCCACTTGGTTGCTGAAAAGCCTCTTTAAAAATTTTGCCCAGTCAAGAAGGCAAAATGCTTGACCAAATTTACTTGACTTGACTTGAAAGTAATAAAAAATTTATGATTACTTATTTAAGAAGAAACAATAGCTAGCAAAGCAAATTACTAAACTAATATTACTAGAGGCGATACAAGTATCAAAAACAAGATTTCTACAAAAAGAACAATTATTATATGCAATATGTACACACTGGTTAAAGAGGTTTAGTTTAATTATGAAGTTAAAAGCTAATAATCAACAAGAAGCGAACAACAAATATTAGCGTGGAAATAATGTTTATCTAAGAGTATCGTGTATCTACGATGTTAAATCATTAATAGCTTCAATAATTCAATAATTTCAAATCATTAATAGCTACAAGGCTTATATTCTCAGAAAATATATGGTAAAGTTGATGTGAAAGATTTTATTAAAAGTGAATGACAAAATTAAGTAATTAAATGAAATTAAGATTCATGACAAAAAAAGGAAAGAAAAAATTAAACCTGCTCTAACAAAAAAACTTGCTCCAGCAAAACTTGCTCCAGCACTGATCGGACAACTCGTTTACAGCATGACTAGAATGTCCCGTATTTATCCTATTTGAATCAGGTTATATACGTTAAAAATTATGTTGTATCTTTGTTTAACAAAAATCCTTATTGCCATTATTTCCCATTACTGCGTTATGATATACTACGATTTTAAATTTTAATTCTAATCTGCTGTTATTGTTGAAACCACTTTATCATAAACGTCCCTATTCTAAAGCGAACAGGTGGTACAAAGGTATCACGAAATACAATTTACCAACCCACCCCCTGCGTAGAATCGTTTAAAGAAAACCTGGACCTCTTTCAACCAATGTATAAGTAAATTATACTGTGCCAACCTGCCAACGCAGAAAAAAGAAATTAAATTACACTTTCGGAATATTATAAATACCCCGTGCCAGCTTGAGTGCTTGTCTGATACCTCGAGAAAAATATGAAAATTAGCTAATATAAATTCCACACGCTTGGTGGTCCCTACGCACATTCAGTGGAAATGATGGTTTTTCACGCCTGTTACGAATAACTTTAACAAGTTGAAATTTATGCATCGAACAAGATAGATTACTTTGTTGCATGGGCGGGTCATTTGGATGAATCGCATAAGAGGTCCCTGCTAAGGGTTTTCCTTTATTTCAGATACAAGTGAGAGTAGCCCTGTTACGTAACAAGCTAAATGAAAAACTGTTTTAGGTTTTCATTAGCAGTGGATCTATTTTATAAAGCAAACCGCAAAGCAGGGATACACACTTAATTAGATTTTCTCCATGGTCCTGCATCCAGATGCATTTCAGATTATGATAACTGAATTGGCATGGCTTTTGCATGTCGGTCTGTCTGTCTGAGATACGAGAACGGCTCAACGTAGAGAGCTAATTTTATATATAGACCAAGAGCTACTGACTTTTTCAGTGATAATCTGAATACCTCCTTCCTTGAACTTTTAATTTGCATAGTCCTGTTTAAGAGACAACCCTACGCTGGGTTCAGGCCATGGCAGTGCAGGCGTTTTCGTGTGAGGAATATTTTTGATAAGTTAATAACTTTGGTGTTTAAACACCACTTTTACAAAACGCCAAAATTTTTTAGCACTACACTAGAATACGTTATTCAATGCGCCTTGCGCTAACCATGTTAATCTGTCGAATAGGTTTCGGGTGGAGAGCGATTTTTGTTGACGTCATCGGAGTAAGGTTACAAAGTGTTATTCATTATCAGGCGATGAACTGAATCTGCATAATATAGACAGACTGGGATTAACCATTATTGAATGCCATTTTGCAGGTGAACTTTAAGAGATCAATATATAAGTTAAAAATATAAAAATACTTATAGCGGAGTCAACTCGGAAGTCGGTCTATCCGAATTTTTGCCGTATATGAAATTGCCTGAAAAGGTAAATTTTATAAATGAAATGAATAGTTTGGGTAAGTAGAAGTTGTAGAAAAATATCCAATGCTGGCCCTACGGAACATCTTTTTCTTTAAACAATTTATTTCTTAAACCACGTGTTTTTTCACTTTTTATTACTGAATCCGTTGTATTTGTCATATCGAGAAAACAGAAATATGGACTCCTTCATACTTAAATTTCTGAATTAAAGGTTGTTTCTGGTTATTTGTTAATTTGCAAAAAGAAAAATTAAAGCAATGTTGCTACTTTTTAAAAATTTGTCGCGGAATAAGGTTTTCAAAGATTAGCGTTAATGCATTCCTAATAATTATGACATGAAACAACACACACACACACACACAGAATTGATTTGTATTACTGGTTGCTGAAAAATAAAACAAGTAATGGGATTTGTTTATGACGGATTGATTTTTTTTCACTATTTCTATAAGAACAATAATAGTTCAAATGTGCTTTTAGAGGGCGGAATATTAAACTTTAATATTTTTAGTCGCGAACTCCTCCTTATTTTACTATAAGGAATGTAACCAGACTGCAACCAACAGCGACTCTCCAGGCTATGTGCCACGCCGAGCGCTGAATTACAAGTTACAAGTCTGGTGCGTTAAGTGTAATAATTGCTTATTACCAACAAAATGCTAATGCTTCGATTGCAACAAACACCAACCGAAAGATTGATCCTACTTGAAGGAGCTCTCGTGACAGTCATCCCACATCACTTGCAGACTGCAGTTTCGAGGTGTTGGCTCTCGTCAGTCTAAGGTAGGCATGTGACGAGCGACACGAGGATCCCTTGACTACTTCTACATTTGACTACATTTCAGTATCTTTAGGATAGCGACATGTAAAATAGTCAGCAGGCGCCGTCTACCGGTCCAGTGTCTGTTGCATTTGAAAAATAAATAGCCTGACTAGGCTTAGGATAGTTCAAATGCACTTTTAGAGAACGCAATATTAAAACATAATATTTTTAATCGAAGCATTAGCGTTTTGATGGTAATATGCAATTATTACACTTAACGCGCCAGGTTTGTAACTTGTAATTCAGCGCTCGGCGGGGCACATAGCCCAGAGAGCAGCTGTTGGTTGCAGTCTTGTTACATTCCTTATAGTGAAATAGGGATTTTATAAAGGAGTTTGCGACTAAAAATATTATGTTTTAAGAACAATAATAATTAATCTTAATTAATAATATACATGAAAAGTTACTTCACCTTATTGAGGAAGCATTGTATTAATATCCTACCCATTTAGCCTCTTTATTTCCTGTCGTTCTCCTCCTGTTTGTAAAATATTTCAATTTGTAATGCTTATCATCAGTAAAAAAAAGTACCTACAAAATAACCTGAGCTATGGTCAATAGATAGAAACTAGTTCCAATAAAACACCTCATAAATCATGTATGTTTCGTTACTTCCTATTTTAGGTTCTTCTTTTGTCCTCTTGTCTATGATTTGCGCTTTATAAATTTCGGTATTTTTTTGTTCTTGTTGTTGGTTTTCCTCCGATACCGCTAGTAGTTGCTGCCATATATTTGACTGCTCAAGCTGTCAAGAATACCAACGAATTCTCATCGAGGACTTCCGTTTTTTTTTTTTTTTTTGATAACTTCGAGAACATTCCAGACTGAACTTTTCGTTAGTGAGAAAGTCATGTGTGATTAGTGGTTTTGGGATTTGAAAATATATATTATTTTATGCATCACGCAAGTAGTGATCTACACCTCACGTCCTAGTCTGGTAATGAGCTTTTCCGGACAAATTGTTTACTTTTCGAACCTATCGGTTTAGTAAAACTCCACATGCACTTGAGGTTGTCTTCTGACCCAAGCAAAATTCTAACGTCGAGCCAACGTTGGGGTCTCCAACTAGATGTCAGTATGCGACGTATGCAAAACTTCGTGCCAGCTCATATCTGTACCAAATTGGTCAATAAAATATGGGTTGCTACAACGTCGGAGACTGACTTACGTACCTCGGAAATATTCGGACCTCAATCTGGCTAGAGAGTCGGACTTTAGTAAAACCAACCTTATCTGCCTACTCTATCATCGTTTGTTTAGAACATACATATATCATAAAATGTGTTTGCCATTTAGAATAATATGTTAATTTTAACTTAAAATTTCATATGAAGGGAAGCACAAAATTCAAACAAAACAAATTTTATTGATAAATCTATGTCGGCTAGGTTTAAAAAAATAGTTACTCTTTAAGAATTATGTTCATCTTGAAAGTATTAAAATAATATTTTTATTTTCTTTCAAAAACAAAAAATGTAAAAAAAAAACTGAAAAATATCGCATATATAATTAATGAATAAATAAATGCTTCTCATCGCGTTACACTATAAATTTAATTCTAAAATCTTTGCAAACATTTATCCAACATGGCCACCTATCCTTGATTTTGATAGAATCAGTAAATATGGCGAAGTCGATATTTATTATTTATGACTTACTTAATTTACATAATTTAAATAAATATACTAATTCCGACTTAGGGTTGCGACAAGTGCAAATATTTTTACCAACATCGACGTTAAGTTACCTGCGTCTAACCGACGTTGAAACGTTACCCATAAGTTAACCAGTTCTATTTAGTCAGTTACTAACGTCTAATCAACTTTAGAAGATTACTTAAAAACCTACCAAACCTAAAGACGTCATTTTGTGACGTCAAACCAACGTTGGTAGGTGTTCCAAACTAAAGTAGTAGGTTTGTAAGGTCCAAGGAACCTTGCTCTGAGGTGAATTCATGACTATCAGATCTAAGTTACCATACTACTATTTGCAATAATTTTGACGTTGGAATTAGTAAAAAAGTAATCTGTAGTCGGTGAAATGTTGCTTGGGGAGTAAGTACACTTTCTTTCCCTCAATTACCTAATGACATTAAGGTTTTCTCTCCTCAATTTCAGTTCCATGCCGATTGGTATAGTTTTATTCTGTTACCGCGCCGTCTCATAGATAGAAAATCCTTCTAAGGAAGGTGAGTTACCTCTTTTAACACATTTATACAGGGTTACTGGTAATTCGATACATTCCTTTAGAGATGTGATGGGGCATGATCTAAGAAGTAAATTTAGCCCTAACATATATTATGCAAAACTCAATAGTTTTTGAGATATTTAATTTTTTTTGTTTTTCTCAAAAAGTAGATCTTAATGCCTAAAAGTTAATTTTCGAAAAATCTATTTGACATTTTAAGAATTTTTTTTACTGGATTACTTGTCCAATATTATAGATATCCGTTTGGAATGAAAAATATCCGGAAACATTTCGATCATGTGAACATTTAAAATAAAAACTTTAAATTTTTTTTTTTTAAATCAGCTATGAAATTTACCTATTAGGTTTTTTCAAAAAAATATTAACGTAACATGCGTATAACTTATTATAAAAACTGCCTTATTTCAATAGTTATCTAACAAGGTACAAATGTTCAATGTACCCTTAATAGTTCTAAGAAAATACTAGTAAAAATAACACAAGTAGTACGAATTTTATTTCTAGATAAACAGTAAAAAACATTTTAAAAGTAGAGTTTAATTCTTCATTAATTTCAAAGTTGTACTTTATTTTTTATATGTCTTGCTCAAAACGGGAGCCCCTATTCCGTATACAGACACGGCAGCGTCTTCTTATTTCCATCCTTGTTACTCTGGTTGTCAGATTATGCCTTATGTGTTGGTCAGTATCGACTATCCTTTGTCTAAGGTTTTCTATAGTATTGACTGGTGTGGCATAGACCATCTCCTTCATATGACCCCATACGTAATAATCAAGGGGTGTTAAGTCAGGGCTTCGCGCTGGCCAAGGTATTGGGCCCGCTCTTTCAATCCAACGGTTAGGGAAACGTTGATCAAGTAACTGTCGTACTGTCAGCCGATAATGCGCTGGACAACCGTCGTTCTGAAACATCATTCGCTGTCTGACGGCGAGAGGAACATCTTCTAAAATCACTGCCAGATCATTTCTTAAAAAAATTTCATAGATTTCCCCGTTTAAATTTTGAGGAAGAAAGTGTGGCCCTATTAAATAGTGGCCAATGACTCCCATCCACACTCGTCCGTCCATAAAATACTTGTTAAAAAATTTGCACTTTCTGCATCTGAATTTAACATAAAGCGGCAGAATTCCACTCTCCTTCCAGAATCACCTTGCTCCAAGCCTTGGACAGGGGTATAGTGGTAACGATGACATCCAACTCTACGTATCGTAGACCAAACTTTCCATTGTGACGCTCCGGTTAGTCTTGCGACTTTATTAGTTGAACTAGTTGGGTCTTCCTCAAAATACCTCAATATTTCTTCCTCATCATCTGGTTCATAAACGGGAGGAGCACCAGCGTCACTTCTTCTACATTTCACGGAGCCAGTTTCAGCGATATTTCGATATGCCGTACTGAATACACGTGCATTTGGTAAGCGGTGGTTAGGGTACCGAAGACCATATTCTCGGCGAGCTTCAGCAGCGTTGCCGCCACAGTATCCATAGACAAACAAGATATCAGCGTATTCTGCATTGGCATACGCGGCCATGGCACAGAAAATACAATAACAACAACTACGAGCAAAATCAAAATCTTCGATAACTAATTTAACAAGACCAACAAACTTAAGGGACACGGAGATAAGAATGTCAGTTAATGACATTATGCACAAACGTCAAAGTCAAGGACTGACTGACTTAAATGAAAAAGAACGATTAGTCGTTTAATAAATTCCGCCACCAGCATTATCTTTACTAATTTTTTATTAAAACTATCAAGGGTACATTAAACATTTCTACCTATTAGATAGCTATTGAAATAAGGAAGTTTTTATAATAATTTGTACACGTGCTACATTAATATTTTTTTGTAAAAATCTAATAGGTAAATTTCATAACTTATTTTTTAAGTTTTTATTTTAAATGTTCACATGATCGAAATGTTTCCGGATATTTTTCATTCCAAACGGATATCTATAATATTGGACAAGTAATCCAGTAAAAAAAAATTTAAAAATATCAAGTAGATTTTTCGGAAATTAACTTTTAAGATCTACTTTTTTGAGAAAAACAAAAAAATTGAAATATCTCAAAAACTATTGAGTTTTGCATAATGTATGTTAGGGCTAGATTTACTCCTTAGCTCATGCCACATCACATCTCCAAAGGAATGTATCGAATTACCAGTAACCCTGTATATTTCTTTTTTTGGTATATGCCGATATTTAGCATTTTTTGTAATCTTATTTCAGGGTTTTTAGGACAGGGAAATTTTTACGAGAATTTCAAGAAATATTGCTTTTTGGAAAAAAAATTTAAGGAGATTTATAAAATGTATTCTTTTTTTGTTTTTGTTTTGGGACACTGTCCGACGTATTGTAACTGTTGAAGTGCCCAGAAGAATTTGTCTGTCTTGATAGTCAAGATACACATATTATTATGTCCACAATCTTCCAATAAATGTAGTATCAGAATGTTTTAAATAACCAAACTCATAACATATTGAAAAAAAAAATTCATAGACTATGCTGTTGCATATATATTTATGTTTTTTGTTAAATTGGTAACAATGATATTATTTCTGATTTTAATGACTAATAACTTTTCACCTCATTAGTCCTGAGAAAGACAATAAAGATAGTCGAAACGTCTACTTTAAAGAAGAAATAAGGTTTGCTCTTTTTTATCCAATTGCCGACCAAAAAGCTGCTTAACATTCATTTTTTTGTTGATAAGAAACTTATGTACTAAAACAGAAATTGAAATATCCCTGTCAAACATTTTTACAATTTTTTAAGACCTGTCAAAATGTTTTGTATCCATAAATATAGAAACGTTTTGACATTAAGGGCACCGCTTAATATACCATAAACGGTGGCCTCATTTTCACCATAATTCTAACCGGTTGCACAAAAAATAGTGGTTATACCATGGCCGCGGGGTTTTTTAGCGCCCTCGAGATTATGTTACCTTAGCGACAAGCAGCCTCGGCGATAATTTTTCTCTCGGTATGCTAAAAAGAAATTTCGCGGCCCTGATATCAAAATAACTGTTTCAGACATGATGTGAAAAAATCATGCATCTTCCCCATTGAACTTTCACCAAATTTAAATTAGAATATATAGTTTTTCACGGTGTAGTTTAACATATTCCTTCTGCATATTTATTCCACCATTAGAATTTAAATATGTGCATATTTGGTGCTTTTTTATTATTATTATGCATAATATAAAGTCGAAGCGTACGAAAGTCTAACCTAGGGAGCACATTCCACCCTCTCTTCTATTATGCATATGATGATAAAGTTCATATATATTTTATGTTAAGAGTAAATAAGACACTTCATTTATAGTTAGAATTTATGTAAAAGACGAAGAAAGGAAACCCTTTTTTATTTTTAGCGTACGACGTGTAAAGGGGAAATAAATACGGTTCCGTCAATTTGTGAACTGCTCTAGCATGACGTTCGCGATATTGAATTGGCACAATTTATTTTTATTATTTTTTTGCATGGCTCGTTTGCGTTTTTGTTACCTTTTCTTATTGAATGCGAAGTGGAGAATTGTGTTAGGTTATGCATGTCTGCAAGAGGATATGAAATGTAATATTATATCGTAACCGGCAAAAATATCGCAGGAAATTTTCAATTTATAAAGTGCAGTCGGTAATAGCCATTTATACTGTAGACTATTCTTACGGCGCCGGCGGTCGTTTTTCCTTTTTATAGTTCAGTTGTTAAGAGTTCAGTCTTTATAACGATGGGTAAAATTTGATGAATTATAGGCATCGTCTTATTCAGGTAAAATTGAGATAACAAGTAGTAAGAGTAACAAAATCATATGTGGACTTTTAATAAGTCGTATTCTGTATAAATTGTTTTAATATAATTTTAGAGCAACATGCTAAAACGGCTTCTGTTTAAGCACACAATAATCGAAAACTGTTATGTAATGTATTTTTCTAATAAACACTAACTTTAGGTAGACTAAGTGATGTATGTAATTTTATTTTACGTTATCAGGTAAATGGAAAATATCTTAAAAATCATTAAACCATAATCAGATTTCAGATTCATACGAGGTAAACAAATATCAATGCATGCCAAAGCGTGATATCCTGAATATCACATTGCTGTTGGACGATCGGCCATAGACTCTCGCGTGTTTGTTTACAGAAATCTAAATACGCTGTAATTTTAGCTTCTAATATCATAACAATAAATTAGAACGGATAAAATAGTTGTACAAAATGGTAGAATATTATTGATGTTCCATTTGAAATAACGACATTTTGTTACATGGCCTATGTCCATTTAACAACTTTATATAAATAACTGGTATTTGTTTGTGTTTAGCACGATCTGGTAGCACTTTGATTTAGCTTTTGTAAGTGAAACTACTTCAAACTAACAGAATTGTGTTTGTATCACTGTTAAATATATTCAAATTTTATATATAATTATTTTTGCATCTTAGGAACTCAGTCATGTATTTTTAACACTAATTTATGTAATATGTATCTCTGTTATAGCACTACAAATCTCCTATTGTCTACCAAGCCTGCAAAAACATTTACATTTATTTAAATTTAATTTATTTATTTTGCTTACTCTGTACCACATTTAGTTATTTTTCTTACCTCTAAAATTTCTTTAATTCACACCTGTTATATAATGTATCTTTTATAATGTAATGTATTTACTGGATCATCACAATACAGTTTGAAAACAATTTGCTTTATTCGGACATTTCGCACTTAAGTTATATATGCAAATTATTTACTGTCAAACTTTTATGTGAATATTACTATATATTATTAGATTTACTTTATCGATTCTAAATCGGTTGTGTAATTTGGTTGAGAAAAGAAACCCAATTAGAGAAAGAATTCGATTATGGTACACTCCTATATTAATTGAGTCGCTCATCAACAGATGGCGACTCTCGTAAAATATTAATTTTCATTTTATTTAGTAAAAATATATTTGTAAAGTTTGTACAGTGGTAGTTAAAATAGTGAGATAAAATAGTCCGAAGATGCCATTTGTCTTCCAAATCTTATCTGATTAATACCATAGCACTTTTCAATTGTGAGATCCTCCGGTAATTACTATTACAATTAAATCCACATTTCATTATGTTAGAGAACACCATCAGGTAAATTTTATTCATTAATTATTTAATTTTCAATAATTTTCAAATATTTCATTAATGTATTTTCACTTTTATTAAATAAATTAAATTCTTTAATTTTATGTAACTAAAATTTTACATGTGACCACATGGCAATTTAGTTCTAATCGGCATTTACATTTATATATTAAACACAAAATATTGAAAGCATATCGAGAGCAATAGCAAACTTTAATTTTATTTGAAGCTTATTATTTTTTTTTGCTTTTGCTAAGACGCTTAAGCTTTCATTTTTTATTCGGCAATACTAGAAGTTATTCTGAGATCTTTCCTTTCAAATTTTTTTTAAAATCGAATGTTGCCCAGCGAAAATAAATTACCAAAATTATCTAGATTCGATGTTCTGAGACAGTTGGATCTATAGTGCAGTACCAGGACGTTCCAGCTTCAACTACATTCGATTTGGAATCCTAGAAAATTGGTACTATATCCTCGATTATATTTTTTGTATTAAATTCTACATATTATGTTTGTTTAAGATTTACTTTTAAATTCACTATTCGCTATAGATGGTCCCCAAATGAATCAAAATTCGTCTTATGTGTTGCACACACAAAAAGGGTAAGTTTCACCTCTCTTGAAAAGTTATCAGAATCCACGACTCTGCCCCGGCTAAAATCAGCTAGTCGTACGCATTTGTTGTTTCGTTTATTTGTCATAATAATAATAATAAGAGGAATAAACAAGTAACAATTTTAGATATTGGCAAAGTTAATGCCCATGTATGTAATCCCCCCTGTATACGAAAATGAACTTTCGCTTCACTCGGACATTTCAGCTAACCTATTTTCTCTTAACTGTCATTTTTATCGTGAATTTTCATATTTTGGATTAACTTGGCAACGCCGCAATATTTTCAAAATGACGTAAAATTTTAATCTGAAATCAATGGTATAGAAATATATAGGATGTCATTTAAGAAAATTGACCTTTTTGATGAGATCTATCTCAGCCCTATTAGGCGGAAGGGTGAAAGGATCACCGTGGCACTCGAGCTTCGGTGACAGTTACGGTGCGGCATAGCTTCTCAGACACCAGTTCCTGTTTCAAGTGTTGAAATAACGGTACAAGCCGGTTATGCAGAGCTTGGGCGGTTCAAGTCAAGTATAGAAACGGAAATTCCACCGGGATAGTTTCTCGTTGATAACTCGAAATTGAAGTTTTTCTGGAATCTGGAACCTACGCCAATCGATATAGCGTATCGAAATACATAAGACACTAACATAATATTCCAGTGTATATCAAAAGATGCGAAGAATCCCCACTTATGACAGTTCCTTGTGAATAGTTTGAGATAGGACTTACCCCATTTGATACAGAGAATCTAGGTACGTTAAACTGGATACAACATATTAATGTTTCTGTATACCTCACAAGAGAATACAAAAAGATACCATTTTCGAAAGTTTTTCGTAAATAATTCAAGATAAAACCACTTCTGAAATCTGGAACCTACACCAGTCGATCCAGCGTATCAAAATATATGGAATTGAGTACTGACATTAATATTCTACTATCAAAAGAAAATGCGAAGAAACACCATTTTTGACACTTTCTCGTAAATATCTCGTGGAGCACTTTTGGGATCTGGAACCTACGCCAATGGTTCCAGCTTATCAAAATACTTAAGAATAGATACTCACATGTGAATTTTCCCGTATATTTTAAAAGAAAATGTTAGAAAAGTATTTTTAGCACTTTTTCGTGAGTGATTCAGCATCGGACCACTTCTTGGGTCTGGGACACTAGTCTTGAACACTAGTACATAAATATTTCTGCATTTTTCTAAAGAAAATACAAAAATATACCATTGTTGAGATAGGATCACTTATTGGATCTGAGACTTTTACCAATCGATCCAGCTATCAAAAGAAAATACGAAAAAAACCAACATTTTTTACATGTTTGGTAAATAAGTATACATTGGACCAAATTTGGGATATGGGACCCACGCCAATCGATTCTACGGAAAATCTTTCGGACCTCTTTAGGAAAGTGGATCCCCCTTCAGCACCTAGACTACTATGGATAGCAATGACGTAGTTCAAACACTATGAATTTTATAACAAATAAGTATACTTTAATAATGTACATAAATTTTGGAAATATTTCAGTCACTGGCAATTTTGAGATCTAAAAAATTGTTCCTTTGGTCCATAGCGGGAATGGCGAAGCAGGTCGTATTAGATACATCTGACATATGCACAAAAGTGGAACATAATGGCCAGCGGTTTACTACAACTGATTATTATGTAAAATAAATAAATCAGAATACCTAAATATTATAATAATTATTTATCTTATAAAATACAAGGAAAAAATGAAATTACATTAATTTTAAAATAAATAGTTCTCCTCGTACCTCGTTACAACCTTAAGCTGTTGCCTTTAACGGAGAACACCCTGTATATGAAATAGCATGGATACAGGAGGATCACCACAGGCATGGATGTTCTCAGGTTTTACATAATCTAGATATATTTATAGTTTCAAAACCTTATTAACGTATAATAATAAGAAAATATATAGGTTGTGTATTAATCTCAGTTACACTACGTAAAAATGAATCGTGCCGAATCCTAGCAAAGTGTTAATCAAACAGGTATTATCAATCGGCCGCGCCTGACTGCCACTTCTACTCGATTACCATTAGAGTTGTAAGCAATAGCATTTAATATCAAATCCTTCATGATATGATATGATATGAAGAATTCTAAACTTGGGAATGCGATATATTACTAAAATTTTGCATAAATGTGTTTGGATGATGGTAAATCAATTTTTTAATTTAATTGTAATAAGAGTATTCAAAGGTATTTTTTTTAACACACACTTTTACATTATGAAATGCTCCTACTGTAATAGGAAGATATTTTACGTAGTAAGTATAAACCTCTACATCTCAGCTAAATTTGAAAGGTATTGATTTACTAACTGATAGTAGGGTATGGCATTGTAAAGTAGAATGCACCATAGTCGATAGAAATCCGGCTCGAAGGATCAAAAATATATGTCAAAATATGTTGTTTTATTTAAAGAAGTTTTATCGAATTCTTGACAAGAAATAAGTTTCTGTGACTTTTTAAAGTAATCTAGGCATCTTAATAACATAAAAAAACCAAGCGGACCCTACGTGATTGGAATTAACATATTTTAGAATAGTAAATTTTAAGCTGAAGGGATAATTAGTCGTCCTCCATATTCACTTTCGACATCCAAACATACCCATACACCGGCTTCTAAATAAATGCAAATATTTCCCCAAGTTAATACTGATTATCTGGGTTTAGTAAAATAAACCATACGTCGCTCATTTGCATGATGAAGTTGATCTTGTGCTCCGAGTATAGTGATCCCTGTTGGCTTCTTTCCCTATATTCACGTTATACAATTTTATGAATATCATAAATTATTATATGGTTTTCTTGGGAATATGAAGCTTTAGTTTGTAGATATAAGATAAGTTTCCACTGTTCAGATCGTATGGATGCCTAATATTAAGGGCACTATGTTCACCGTTTTAAGATGCCTTGAAAATTCCAATAAATATCATAGATAAGAACAAATTGCTCTGTCTCAAATGATGGTTTTTTACTTCTATCTTCTTCTATCTTTACGTCTATATGACATCGCATTTAAACCAGTCCAACTTAACTATTGTCAGTTTAATTTTATATACAGAAATAATTTAAAATAAACAATTTTGTCATGGAATATTCCAAAACTAAGAGCTTAGCTAGAATCAGTTGTTATTTTTTTGCGATTAGATATAGGTGTTTAAGCCTTGTATAGGGGAAATAGTAATAATAATAATATTTATTTCACCACATTACATACAAATTATTTACATATTGTAAGTCAAGTACAATAACCACAGTTAATAGAATAAAAATTAATAAAATAATATACGATTGGCATACGTCATTCATTAGTCATAGCCACAAAGTACGATTAAAACATCCATGTATATTCTAAAATTTGTAAGTACATCGAAACAACTACAATACAATTATTAATACAATTCATATCATTCTAAAAAATCTAGAACTGCATAGTAACACAATAAAATTGTTTTTTAACGGTTGATCCCATAGGTTCCCATAAAAATTGAAGGCCGGGAGGGTTTGTTGAAATTTAAAAAAGATTTGACACATTGTAAGGAAATTCCTAATTAAAGTTAGCTGGTTAGCACGAACGGTTCCAGCTGGACACCCTGTATGTATATATCTCATTACGGAGTAATTTTTGTCAAGGAAAATATCATATTCGGGTCTTTATTTCTTGTAATTGGGAAATAAGTTTGTCATAATCCACCGTACTATGAGTGTTTTGAACTAATTCGCTTAAACTGTTATATCTAATTTACCTCCTCCTACAATTGGGGCGTATTGACTTCGGGATAGTTATTAGTTTAATTTGCCGAAGGGCAGAGACCACTAGGGGGCTCTAACTAAAGTGCTATTACTTATACAATATTGGAAACATTAATAATCTTGTCAAAACATAAATTGGCCACGTACGAGGGGCGAGGAAAATTGAATATTTGTGAAAGGAAATTCAATGCAAGCATAATGACTCACTCGAATTTAATCTAATCTTGCTTTTATTGATGTGCCCTTACAGTTGTATGATGTATTCAGTGATTGGTCAATCGCCAATAAAATTATTAGATGGAATCGAAGAAAGCAATGCAGTTGTAGGATATTCTAAAGTAGTAGTTACATACATCTGCGGAAGTCACAAAAAAAAAATAAACAAAATATTGGCTATAGTCTAGCTAAGAATAATTCTAAAATATTTTAAAATACGTTCATCGCGGGACAGCTTAAAGGTCTGACCTTTTTAAATGGCATATTTTTACACCATTGACTTCAGAGTAAAATTTCATGTCCAGTACTAATTTTTTCAAATGTGCTTTTAGAGGGGGGAATAGTAAAACAAAATATTTTTAGTCGCAAACTTCTCTATAAAATCCTTATTTTACCATAAGGAACGTAACCAGACTGCAACCAACAGCTACTCTCCGGGCTATGTGCCCCGCCGAGCGCTGAATTACAAGTTACAAGCCTGGCGCGTTAAGTATAATAATTGCATATTACCATTAAAACGCTAATGCTTCGATTGCAACAAACACCAGCCGTAAGGCTGATCCTACTTAAAGGAGCTCTTGTGCCAGTCATCACACACCACTTGCAGACTGCAGTTTCGAGCTGTTGGCTCTCGTCAGTGCAAGGTAGGCATGTGACGACCGACACGAGGATCACTTGACCATTTAGTACATTTCGGTATCTTTGGGATAGCGACATGTAAAATATTCAGCAGGCGCCACCTAGTGGTCTAGTGTCTGTTGCAAACGAAAAATAAATAGCCTGACTGGGATTAGCATAATTCAAACGCGCTTTTAGAGGGCGGAATATTAAAACATAATATTTTTAGTCGCAAACTCCTCTATAAAATCCTTATTTTACGACAAGGAACGTAACCAGTCTGCAACCACTCTCCGGGCTATGTGCGCCGCCAAGCGCTGAATTACAAGTACTAATTTTTGTTTTGAAAATGCTGCTGCGTTACCAAGTTATTGCGAAGCATATGAAAATTCACGGAAAGACATCACAAATGACATCAAAAATTTTTTGTTAATGTAAATCATTTGATTAGTACAAAGATAAGAGTCAGCTGAAAACTTTGAAAGGAACGAAAGTTTTTTTTATATACAGGATATTTTTAATTCGTCCTCTTTAAAGCTAAAGTTTTAAAAATATAATAAGCGTGAATGAATTCACTGTTTTCTTGGTGAATACACTGAGCTTGTTCCTTCTCAACGCCAAAGCTTCTACAAGACTTGTCGGTCGGGCAACTTGGGGACAAATTCTTCTAGGAAAACGTCCCCAAGGGTAACAGTCGCGGCGATTGGGCTCGCTAACAGATTTACCTCACGACGGACGGGCTCCAACACCCGAGTCCGCGAGGTAGATTTATCGTAAAAGTCGTCTTTCCTTACACCTAACCTCTTTGAGGTCGTTAGGAAGTAGGTCCTTAAACCGTAAGAGACAAAAATCACTAGGAGAAAACTCCTGGTGATAATGTACTTCCACTTCAGCGATCAAGATGGTGAGGTGCATTTGTGGAAAAGAGTTTGCATCTGAAGAGGGGATAAGGGCACACATCCGTAGGCTCCTTTGCCGGGGGTCACCTCATGCGGAGGAGAATGCCTGCAGAGTGTGTGAGAAAGTCTTCGCCACGTATGCGGGAATGAGGCAACACATGCGTCGAACCCACCCTTCCGAGTACAATCGGGACCTCGAGGACCGGTACGAACCTCTTGGGGTGGCCATTCCTGAGAAATGGTCGGAAGAAAACCATATCAGGATGGCCAGGGAAGAGTCGTCTTATAAAGGTAGGTTCATTAACCAACACCTCTTGACCCTCTTCCCATCTCGTAACATCCACTTCATTAAAAACAAATACCGAAACCAGGGCTAAAAAACCTTGGTCTCGCAACTGGCAGAGGAACTCAACAACCTTCCACCTCGGGACCTTCGAGAGGGCGAAGCGGAGTCCTCTGGTAGTGAAGTGGATGATGAGCCCCAAGTGACCATCGAGGAAATATCGGTACTCGGAACCTCGGTTGTACAGAATGGCAGTAATGGGTTAGACTCTAATGCTTGCATTTTCGTCCCGGACGAAACTCTTCGAACTGAGAGTGAGGTTCGGGCTGTCCTGGTGGAATACACCAATTCCCGTACCTGGGGCCCAGAGGAGCGGCCGTTTTTACAGTCGGTTCTGAGGCCCAAACGCCCAGGTAGAAGGTGGAAATTAGAGAGGCCATGGAAGCCTATCTTCGGTATCTATACAGTAAATGTCAACCCCAAAGAGGGGTTGGTATAGATCCCGAGATGGAACAAGTGAACACCAACGGTCCACCCGATAATAACCGTACCCTCAATCGGAAAGGACGTCGGGAGCTACAGCTTTCGAACTTCTCAGTTACTATGTACGAAGAATAGGACATAACTGGCTGACCTAATGTTGAACAACAAAAAATTCGGGGAATGCGATAAAACTCCATGCATAGGCGGAATTACCGAGGAGTACCGAAACATTTTCTCTCGGCCTTCGTCTCCTGACGAGGACCCCATCGACGACCCAAAAGGGGAAGCGATGTACCTCGCAGCACCGATAAGAGAAGAGGATGTAGCCAAGACCATACGGGATACCAAGTTCAACGCGGCTGGCCCTGATGGAGTCAGGGTCTCTGACCTCAAAAGGGCCCAGCTGCTAAACCTGGTAATTCTGTACAACAGCATGCTCTTCTACTTGATTACGAGGAGCCTAAAAAGAAATGGGAGTATTCTCATCCTTAAAGTTGGGGATCCCCTCCAAACCAACAACTGGCGGCCTATTACCATCGCCATATTAATCCGGGTGTTGCATAAGATCGTAAGGTTCCGGATGTCATCCCTGGACTTTCACCCCTATCAAAGGGGGTTCAGGAGGATTGATGGAATCCTACTGAACACTATGACCTTTCACAGGGTTATTAAGGATTGTAGGGAGAAGAGGAAGCTCCATCACATCCTAACGACCTAAAACTATATTTTCTCGCAGCCACGCTGCCTCGGGATTCAGCAGCATGACTGAGCCGCGAGACTTACTCGTGTATTTTGCAACTTGGCAGTGAGGTCTCAGGTATGCATACAGTACAGTTGTTGGTCCTCATATTTTACACACTCCTTTGGCGCCTATAGGTTCAATCTACTGAATTAATATATCCTGATATATCGCCTGTAAATAAGTAGTGGGCCACCCTTATAACTTCCACATTTTGAAAGAAACCTGGATGAAATTTAATATGGGGCAATTAGTTATGATTTTCAAATTTTCGAGACCTATTCATCATATTTGTCACTTCCGAGTTCACTAGAAATAGCCCTACAAATTTAGATGTAAACATACATTTCTTAAAAAGGGTCGTTCCCGTCGATAACGGTTATACATTACGAAATTTTTTTGCGCTCTTACCAAATAGTACATTTTTAATAACCTGTGTATATTATAGAGACGAAAAATTATATAAGTATATAATATTGTAACATAAATTGACTGCATATAAAATGTACATATGTTTTTCATACAGTTTTGATATTGCCAACCAAAGTTAATTATTTCAATTTTGCTAATAGATAATGAAATACAGTTCCAAGTTTTCCATCGTAAGTAATCCGACTGACCTAATTAGACAAGTTATATTAATAGTCAATATCTTTCAAGACCACCCACCAAGTAAGGGGGAAATGCCTCGATTTGTGATGCCTAATTGCCAATATAATCCTTTTTAGGTTTTCAATTAAGGAAATGCGAATTACCAGCAGCAGTAAGGTTTCCTATCAAATGTTTGAATATAAAATTTCAATTCTCTTTTCTGAAATTAATGACTCGCAGGCGATAGAGCAATTTATTTCGCTTGATGGATTAAGGAACTTAGCTGAAGTTTAGGATGCCCCATTCAGTACTTGGGTTAAGTTTGTTATGCTACCTATTGCATATATGTGGAAAGTTTTCAAGGGCTGTTGAGTATATTTATTTGTTATTCATATATTTATTTGTTATTTACTTGTAAAACAATATACTTTGAGCCATGTCTGAGATTATTGATGTCTCGACGTTTCGGCTGCCGTTTCCGAACCATTTTCATGAGAAGGAAGGGGGCCAAGAAAAAATAATTAACGGAATTTAATTTTGGATTTTCAAATTATCATATACTTATTAACACTCAGAAGATCGGTAACGAATCTAACAACACATTTCCCCATCCTAGCAGCGAATAAAATATCTGTTCGCCTTGTAAATTCAGGTCAGTTGACAATTTTATACATCTTCGTCTCATACCGGTATCCCGATTTCTTCAGACATGGGCCTGGTGTGGTCAATTTATCACTTGGTTAAACAGATATCTATTCGTCAACGTTGGGATGGCACAAGTTATAAATTTACAAGATTTAAACACAAAGAGGTGACGGGGACTAAAATGGACGTAAATCCATCTGCACCTAACAGATGGGCCAAACGCCAAACGGGAAAAATGTTAGCCGATTCGCAGCGCAACAGTTGTGAACATATAATAGTGAATAGGCAGCAGTCCAGCGGACCATTCCATCTCGTTCACTCATTCTCATTAATGTCAATTTCATTTTAGTAACTAGTGCTCTTATCCCATCGTGTCTTTATCTCAAGGGAGTCTAGAACTGACTGCTAAATTTCAGATACGTGTATCAATTAAACCTTAATTCAGATTATTATAGTCTAAGATGGAATTTTGGGTTGCATTGCAATTCATTTATTTACACACACGTAGAATTTTGTCTGCTCCATAATAAGTTATTACTGTAAGTTTATTATAAACAGGTTATGTATTTATACAAGTATGTGGAAATGAGTTCTAAATTTTATCGATTCAGAGAAAATATAATAACATTTATTTACATTTATAATTGGATAATTTTTTGACGAAATAGAAATCCAATAAGTCCGTCCATTTCTAGTCACATGTCGAAATTCATCCAATTATTAAAGGATTACACTGATTATTTCTTTCATGTGACAAATCGAATTTTTTAACGAATCACAATATTTGAAATTCCTTAGAAACGAGGAATATCAGTGGCTATTTTCCGTTGCCATGGCATTGGCTGAAAATAGTCGCTTTACTTGTATTTGTTAATTTGATTTAGTAAACACATATTATATAGCTGTTTCTTATGTTTATTAAAAAGGTAGAAATTTGTATATCTCCAATTATTAACTCATTCAAGAAATAATCTAATAAAATATAACTCAACCTTAATAAATTAGCGGCTATTATATTGTCATAATTTTTCTCGAGTGCTCTCCAATTTGCCTCGACCACATTTGGCGTTAATAATCAAAAACTAAATCCCTCGAGCTAAAGCTCCTGGGCAGTCAGATTATTAACGCCAAATATGGTGTCATCAAATTGACAACCATCGTGCTCTCGAAAAAATGATGACAATATAATAGCCGACTATATATCATGGTCCTGTTATATTACCCTTGATAATTTTTTGACGAAATAGAGATTATCACCTTGTCATTATGTTGCTGTGCCACGAAAAATTATTGACAGTTTTATAATTTATTTAAAATGTCAGATTCACGATTTGACATATTAGAATTTCAAAAAATTATCTCACTGAATTTACCACGTGCACTGATAAATCCTTATAATTTTTTTCTAATAATGACCCTCAAGCTTGTTGCTTTAATTACCCTCCGCCTACGGCGTCGGGTGCTAAGCAACAAGCTTTCGGTTCATTATTAGAAAAAATTATCGCGTGATTATTAATGCCTTGGGTAAATTACAGCTGATAAGTTCCCCAATAGCCCAGGGTCGATCTGAAGTTTTATGTAGGAAACCATGAACAAATTAGAGACAAGCTGAAATTTGGTATATAAGTTTGTATTGGAGTCCTTCAAATATCACCAAACCCCACCGGTAATCCGCAATGCCTGTCACCCCTAAATAACCCCTGAAAGGTGTGAAAACGGACTTTTTCTAATTTTTGGGCAATATCCTACAAACAAAGCTATATACAAAAAAATATGAAGATAAAAAAATTAAGGAACATAAAATTTCTTATAAAAGCACTTTTAGCAGTTATATTTTGCTGTACCAGTGGCGGAGTTATGATATTTTTATAACTGGGTATTTTGTAAAACTACTCTAAGCATTACTTATTGGATTTTGACATTAAATATACATAACAATGTATATGGATATTTTGGTAAATACATTTAATACATTCTTACGTCAATAAATTAGAAATAAAAGCATACCAATGGAGTGCTGTATTTCTAATTCCATACATTATTTTGTATTAGCCAATAGAACTTTAACATTTTACGTTCCTATTAAATGTAACAAAATAATTATTTTAAATATCCGTGGAATTGAGAGGAATTATTTTAATATTAATAATATTTAGGACATATACCGCATGTCAAGGCACCAACTGTAGAAATTTTTAATTCATCAGTTGTCAAATTTCCACAAGAAGATTTTTTTGTCCAACACAACAAATAAGGAATGTCTTATTAAACAACTTAGAAAGTGGTTGTCGGAAAAGGGAATTAAAATTGTATATTCAGATGATGATACGGATACACTTATAGTAACAACTGCTACATCACTTAGTGAGACGTGTGAAAGGGCCGTGTTTGTAGTAAGTGAAGATACTGATGTAATGGTTTTATTGATCCACTACGCTAAACAATATTTGTATATGCTACGCCCAGGAAGAAGTTTAAAACCAAATAAAATTACAAATATTTCAAAGTTGGGACCTTTAAAAAATGTTCTTCTTGCCATGCACGCTATTTCCGGATGTGATAATACATCTGGCCTGTTTAATAGGTGAAAAATTAATTTGGTCAATACTGTAAAAAAAGAAGTTGTTTGATCTTCTTGAAGACAAAGACAGATTGAGGACCTTAATTTCGATATTTTTTATTCCCGTATAGGTCAAAAATAGAACAAGTAATCTGGCTTCACTTCCACCGACCATAAATGGAGCTCAATACCATGCACTTATGACATTTCATCAGGTAAGTCCAGCAACCCTACATACATATCTTATTTACATGTATGATTAACTCTTAGGTTCAAGCATGGTTGAATAATAGCTTACCACTCCAGGACTGGGGATGGATTGCTAGTGATTCCGGAATCTCTCCAGTCCAGATAGATCAAGATATAGATCCTTAAACAATTTTTTTGCAACTGTTCATCAGGTGGTTGAAAAAATACATGCTCATGTCGTAAAATGGGTCTAAAGCGTACCTTGGCATGTGGACAATGTATGGTATTACTTGTTTTAATGGGGCATTTGAGGACTTACAGGCGGACGACGACATCTAAACATACAGATAAATTATATTGGATAATTAGCAATTAAAAACATACATTATATTAATTTACTTAAATGTAACCTGTAAGTATTTTAGTTTATTTAAGAAAAAGCAACTGTGCTACTTACTACATAAAAAACTCATATTTTATGTATTATTATAATTTTAATGTGTTTTGGTGTAGAAGGCGTAAAATGTATTAATGTAATGTAATTATTTTGTGGGAAATGTGTGTTTTGTTAAAATATTTGGTAATTTACAGTACGATAACTCCATCACTGGTAAAGCAATATATATCTCTGCTAAACGTAATTTTATTGGAAATTTTATGCTCTCTAATTTTTCTGTCCTCATATTTTTTCGTATATAGCTTTGTTTTTAAGATACTGCCAAAAACTTTTTAAAAAATCCGATTTTCACCCCTTTCGGGGGTTGTTTAGGGGTGACAGGCACGGCGGATCACCAGCGGGGCTTGATAGTATTTTAAGGGCCCCAATACAAACGTATATACCAAATTTCAGCTTGTCTCTAATTTGTTCATGGTTTAAGTGGATCGACCCTGGGCTAAAAAGGTCAACAACCTTTTATCGATACATTTCCGTTTGTTTAAAAAATTTGTGAAGGCGTAGTCGAGGGGACCTAGGCAATGACGATGCACCACTCCTTGGTTTTTTGGGGACCTGATTTTTTTGCATTTAAAATATACTGATTATTTAAAATCCCCCAAAATAGTAACTGTCTGCTCCGTAAATCATATAAATTATGTGACAGTTTTCATTGTCGGAGTTAAGAATCGAATCCCATACGCGATAGGCAGTTGACTAGGCGTGCTTTCCACACAATACGCTCTAGTCTGCTGTGTTACTGTGCCGGTATAAAATTATTACATTAACACCAGAGCTAATCCAATTTCATTTTTCATGAACTGACTGATGGTCGAGAGGTAAGCCTACTTGCCTCTCACCCAAAAGTTCCGGGTTCGATCCCCGGTCGTGGCAGTGGAAAATACTGTGAGAGAGATTTTTTCACTATACGTGGATATTGGGGGTCGTAATTACCTGTGGTGTTATTTATTTATTATTAATTAGTAAATACAATCAGGTGAGGTTATTAAGCATTCATTTATTTTTTAGCTTAACTCTCTTATGAGCTACGCTTTCAATATTACAATTGCGTTCCTAACAATCATTTCTAGTTAGATATGGTTATAATGAAAAAATATAGGGATATACATTTTTTGTATGCTGAGCAAAACTTGTTTTATACAGATTTTATAAACGTACGTAAAATATCAATATTGTTGCCAGATGACAAATACATGTTTCATTTATTCAAAATATTAGGTGGATTATGATTCTGATCTGACATATTATACTTTCCTTTATTTTCCAACCCGATGAAAACGTGCAGATTCTGATGAAATATGTTGCATACATCCACATTCATACACATATACATACTATTGTCGTGTCAGCATGTTGTATTCATATTTATTTTATAGAATTACACCATGCATTGAAAATAATTTCCGGGACTTCATATTTTTCGCTATAAATATTAGTTGTTATAAGAAATGCCAGCAGCAACAGTGCAAATTGCTTCTTCATTCTAATGCTGTTTGATTATACTTTATTATGACAAAGTTTGTACTGCAGATATAACTAGGTTAAAACAGTGACAATAACTAGTGCTTTGTACGTTTTATATAAGCGGGAATTATAGATAAAAAGTTTCATGAGTAGTTACATTGCAATACTAGAAATAAATGAAGTCTTAAAAGTTCCAGTTGAAACTACTCTCTATTAGCTCTTAATAGATCCGTAATAATTAGACCTCAAAGAACTAAGTAAATTTTCAGTTTACTTGTTCTAGGCATGGTTTGACTCTTGGACTATCAACTACGGTAGTAATTCTCAACCTTTTATTATGTAAATTTATTATATCCTTTAACTTTTTTTACGTATATCCTCTTGTAAAAAATCTTCTCTCTCTCTCTCTCTCTCTCTCTCTCTCTCTCTCTCTCTCTCTCTCTCTCTCTCTCTCTCTCTCTCTCTCTCTCTCTCTCTGCCTCTGCGTCGATAGGAACGGTGTATGTATCGGAGCTTTCCGGAGTTAACGCGCGAGCTTTGGAGTTTACGGAAGAGCTTATAGGCATCCTGTTTGTAATTTGTTGAAATTTAGGTAGGTAAGTTTTCTTAGGGCTATTTATGTAAAGTATCGATTGTAAAATTGTCATTTGGAAAGTTTAAGAGCTATTAACGATAATTTCGGATTATTAGTGAATTATAGGGTGTTGTTCGTGAATTTTTTCAGAATTTGACTTGTTATTTACAGTTTCTGAATGACTTTTTTATTATTATTTGACTTTCAGAGTAGGTAAGCAATGAACACTATTTTGAAAACTAAGATGTTTTTAAAATTTATTTCCTCATTGATGAGTGAATCGGACTATAATAACACTTGAAACGATCACCCATCGAAGTACTAACCTCACCCGATGTTGGTTTTTACATCGCATATAGAAATATGTAGATATATAGCAAAGACCCACCTACGCTCGCTATCCACCACACGGCTGATGAACCAATTTGTATCATAATATTCATCGTAATTTGCAGAAGCACTCGTGGAATCTGTGAATCAGAATGGACATTGCGGATTTGCTCATCACCAACGAGGTAATAATATTATAATTCTTAGAAAATGTTACAATTACTCTTTTAGTTTATTATAGTCATACTTTTAAAAATATATCACCAATAACAAGCGCATGACCTTACGGAATTTTTGATCAATAAAGATTTATTCTGTCACCCTCTCTCTCTCTCTCTCTCTCTCTCTCTCTCTCTCTCTCTCTCTCTCTCTCTCTCTCTCTCTCTCTCTCTCTCTCTCTCTCTCTCTCTCTCTCTCTCTCTCTCTCTCTCTCTCTCTCTCTCTCTCTCTCTCTTACGATTGTAAATTGTAGAGTGAAACGGTATTCCTGTAAGGATTTCGCTTCTGGTATGTAGATCCAGTAGTTTCTCCATTGCTTTTATTAGAAATGGGGTTAAGCTAATGGGGTGATAGGATTTAGGCTCGTCTGATGGACGTCTGCCTATTTTTTGAATAAACGCCACCTTAACTTCCCCCAAGCTTGAGAAATATACCCAAGTGTACATCTTGCTATAAATATACTTTTCAGGCATGGGATAATCTCCTCAATTCCATGTTGAAGTAGGGCAAAGAAAATACCATCTCTTCCCGAAAACAGATGGTATTTTCTTTGCCCTACTTCAACATGGAATCACCGATGATTTAAAGGGTTTAAGGTGGATACCACCCATTTAATTTGGGTGGGGGGTAATAATTTTCCAGCCAAGCGTCTTCTTTCTCTGGTAGGATGATGTGCATCCTCATCCAGAGTCCTGTGGAAATTCACATTGAATTATGCGAGAGCCTAGAAAGTGAGTACACTCTTATATTTTACTGCTGACTATCTGCGTATTTGCCATCTCACTTTTTGAGTAGCCCTATCCATTTGAGTGGTCTTTTGCAAGGACTTTTTGTAGACGGACGCTGGGGACTATTTCCATGAATTTCTTTTAGACATTCGCAATTCTTTATTATAGTCCTCCCAGTTTCCAGAGTTTTTGGCTCTATTAAAGACTTTCCTAGTCTCAGCCAGACGACTGTGATCCCTATTCACAAAGGCACATCTCTCTGGACTGCCTTTTGTTTAATGGGACAACCTTTTTCATAACACGAGGTCATGACGTTTTGTAATTGATATGGTGCTATAATCTAATTCCTCTATTGTATAGATAGGATATGTTACACCTTCGACCTCCGTCCTTAAGTGATCTTTATAGACACTCCAGTCAGTCAGTCTAGGTATTCTACATTCCTCTAGGCTTGTTACAGCTGCCTCCAAGTCAAACCGTATGTGTCTATGATCCGGCATGAAATGCTCATTTGAAATATGCAACTTTTTAATTAACTCAGTTATGAGTGGATGTGGATCCGCAAGGGTTGCGTCTAGAACCTCTTTTTTAATCGCATTCATAAAGGTGGGTTCATTGCCCTTATTGATAATGTCGATATATTTGCCAACAAATATTCAACAGTCATCTCTAGTGTTTGTTTCAGTACTGCTCCACATATCATGGTGCGCATTAGCGTCGCAACCTATTATGTAGTTTTTATTTCTCCTCTTGCACCAGCTAATGCCGTTTCTTACTTCCTCTGAGGGGTGGATTTCCTTCTTCAACGAGGAAATAGGTGGAGGCGACTATGACCAGCCTTTTCCCCTATTCTTTAGGCACTTTCACAGCTACTGCAACTAAGTCCCTCGTTACGAACTCTGAAAGGAGAACAAAATTAGTGTCTAGAGCTGTTCTAGGATAGTCATACAAGGTAGAATAAATTAACTTATATGATTGTATAGGGAGACTTTTGATACACGTCCTCTAAGTGCTCAGGGCTCTTGGATTTACCCTATGTTTAATTTCTCCCTAATAAATTTCCTGC
This sequence comes from Leptura quadrifasciata, assembly GCA_963675555.1. Lineage (NCBI taxonomy): Eukaryota > Metazoa > Arthropoda > Insecta > Coleoptera > Cerambycidae > Leptura > Leptura quadrifasciata. The sequence goes on from OY776675.1 coordinate 105,931,389, forward strand.
TGAGCACACTCGAGGGTGCTTTTGCATGATGGAGGTTTATTTGGAGGCACTTTAGATTATTTAGGGTCATTATGACGACGCGGCGCTCTTTTTAGCTGTCTTTTTGCCCACACAATTAGTGACTAAATTGGACTTCATGACAATTCTACGAGTAGCGGAGGAAAAGCAAATTACCTGAGACAGTACCCCGCATACCCCAGGCAGACATTTATTTAAACCAGGGTACGTCAGGTTCCTATGGAGCAAGCATTCCTCAATAATCACCCACTTGTTCCACACGGTTTATACCAGGCAGGTTTCCACGACTGAGTCAAAGCTTTCCGAGTCTCTGTCTCTTTATGACATTTATGTACACTGCGTTTTGCTCAACACATACACTGGTGGCCTATCGGGAATGCGATACTCAGGCAGCGGATAATGGTAAAGATAGAACTGAACGTCGGCGTCGCCAATAATCAACGAATTAACGGACAAGGAGATTTCCATCTCCTCATTTGGGGTGATGAAAGCGGCGGCGGCGGCGGACCAGCTAACGTTGAAAGGAACATGTGCTATAATTCTGATCGACAAGGAAAAGTGACAATTAACTTTAAAACTATGACTCTGTTGAATGCTGTCACCATTAGAGACTGGTGCTCACCCGACATAAAGAGATAATCTTGTAGCAGTTCCAGGATACATTAAAGTTTCATGGAATGGAGAGGCAAACGAATTGTTCTCGCTTAAAGACAATGAGCTCTGTTTTGAATCTAAGCGTATGTTGAGCGTTACAAGTAGGCAGATCACTAATGAACAGATCTATAAAACACTGTTGAAATGGAGGTTAAGCGGAAAACATCCTCTGAACTTTATGACAGCGCTGAACAAATCATTTCCGGGCCAATCTACTACACTGAATAGTGTCGTCGAGCCAGGCTACGAGACTAAAAGTAGAAATTGGAATAAGCTAATCGAAATTCTGACAGAACACTGTAAATTTAGAAGACACCTAGAATTGAAGGGGATGAGGAAGAACTTGCCCAATGTGTGAAAGTAAGGAACATCCCCCAATTATTGAAACTTTAAGTAGGTATTTGGTTGGTTGAGGCATATCTTGGCCGCCCTAGTACTCCTAAAGGAAGTGATACGAAGAACGTAAAGAGAATGCAGCAGGGAGTCTATTTGCCACCCACAATCCTACTTTCCAGATGCCTTACCTTCCCTAACCTCGACCAATCAAATTCTGGTGCTACTACCAGATATATAATATTTTTTAAACTTATAGCTATTAATCTGTTTTGCTTCAAAGTAAGCTCTATGTGTTTGTACCATTTGCCGTACAATTTAAAATTTAAATTGAAATTATATAAGCATATACGTATGATATTTCACTTTATATTTTAACGCTCATCAGTGTGTCTCCATTTATTTTTTGAGCGTTAATTTAATACCCGAGCTAATTTATAAGCCTTTCAGTCGCTGCCGCCTAAAAATAAAAGAATATATATTTTCTGGCTGAACATTCGGGATTAAATTCTAAGCCGGGGTAACATGATAAAAATTGCTTTCAAAAAAATTACAAGTTGGAGATTAGGTACCCAATTAAAACATTATAAATAGCCAGTATGTATAATCTTCAATCTTATCCATCCTTGAAGTTCTGAGTGCTTGATGCAGAATTTTTTTTTTTTTTTATTGTATTAATTAACAGTTATAATCAGCAATTTGGGTTTACAAGATTAAACTTTCACTTAACAGAAAAACGAATGCTTAGGTTTAATATTTTCTAAAGTAATGAGAGGTTTTATTGTTAGTAATAAAAATATGTTAATTTTTTTCATATAATAATAATATGAACTATAAATATGTTACACCTTCAATGTTGTACTTCTTGTCGTTGTGAACAAGAGTCTCAATGGGCAACCTCCGAAAATGGACAGTTTTTGAGCTACACTGTAAAAAGATAGTATGGATGATGGTGTGTATTTACTATGATTTGTTTAAACAGGATCGTAGCGGAGATATGGCTCAGTGGCAGAGCGTTCATTTTGCATGTGAAACGCCCCGGATTCGATCACTGGTGTCACCAGAATTTCTTTTATATACCATTCCTGTTTAATTACTATCATTTTTAAAACTGCATATATAATTTTACAACCATAATTACTATTAAGCTAAAGAATTAAACAACAGGGCCATTAGACATAATAAAAATGGATTATATTTTTATTCCTGCTCCATAACTGCTACTATATGTATATCCTCTTGTCGCGGTCTATAACCTGCATCAATAATATTTGCAAGCATTGCGGTACTAGAATATTTAACTCATGGCTGATGTTTGTGATATCCTAAAAACCACAATACGCTTGCAACATGTGCACATGAACCAAGTGTTCTGGCTCCAGTTTTACAAGTGCAGTAATACCCTAAGATCGGTTCATTATCTTCAACTAAATCTTGTTCGTTAGCTTGTTGGATTACATCGTCATCAATATGATGTACTATCCAGAGTTGGTATTTGGTTACATTTCTGAAACGGGAATAAATCCGCACTCTGATTACACCTGGTTCATTTCCAAGTTCATCGTATTCAAATCTGTCTGAATCCTCCCTTTGTAGTTTATCTTGAACGTAAGCAGGTGCCAAGTTGATAAATTCCTACTGTCAGCTCCTTTAAATAATCTAAATTAAGTCTGGGAAAAAGGGGTATATGATTTTCAGTTAAATGAACCCATCTTGCATTTCTAGTATGAGGGTTGTCTATTTCAACTCTGGCTTGAAGAAATTTAGGTGTCTAAGATTTCTCTAGCATTATCTGAGCTAGTTTTGTGTTTGCTCTCTCCATAAGTATTGGCTCTCGATATTTATTAAGTATTGCTCCAGCAATCTGACAAAATTCTCTGATATTAGTAGCATGGTACATAGGAATGATTTTTTCAAAAAAGCTAAAAACAAATTTTATGTGACCACTACGTGCCTCTACTATCCACCTCGTTTTGGTAATCAATCTGGAATCATTAGCTTCTTCGTTACTAAGTTGCCGTTCACCACGCTCTAGACGTGATGGCATTTTGTAATTAATACCTAAGTGGCAAAACGTTTGAATAACCACGCTCCATAATAAAAATGTCATTATTATTGAACCATTCTCAAAGCCCATCGGCATCCACTTCAAATTCGTTAGCATTGAGGCGTCATTATTACGCGAATCGGAGAAGTAAGGACCATGAATATCTAATATATATCCATCCGGGGCTACAACGAGGCCTGGCTTTATCAAGCGACGGCCCTTATGGACTAAATATGATTGCCTCAGTGCTCTAAAATTGCTACTTTTCTGAATATAGGCATAAGTTCCATCTATGTATGCAATCGCTACACGCAGATCCCGATTAGAGTTACAGAGTTCATTCGCAGAATCCGTCACATGTCTTTGTTATTGCTCTCTTGTAATTGAATTCAATCCTATATGTAGAGGAACAAAACGTACCATCAATGATCTTCTTACTATGGTAATAACAAGACTTACAGCTTGCCAACTCGTGTACCTGAAAATGATTTTCAAAAAATCATTAGATAATCCTTGACGAAGTTTGCATATGAATAACAACAAATCTCTTTTGCTAATATGTCGATGATTATTTTGGCCAGGTACAAGTACAGGGTCACAATATGTAAACAAATCTTGAAATTGTTGACGTGCTATTGGGCTTATGGACCGAATTCATCCTCTGTAAAACTATTCTCATCGTTAAAATCGGGCTGATCGTCGTAAAACCTGTAAGATATTTTGCAACTGTGCACCGTTTAAGCGATATGGTCTATTGTAAAATTGCAAACCCTCCAACAGAACTCGTAGAACAAATCCATTGGCGTCTAAATGATGATGACAGCAGCGAGCTGATTCGGGTATATAAATATTTTTCATGATAAAGACTTTAACTCTATTACACTCGACAGTAAGCCTACTTGGATTGTATAACCCATTGCAAAACATACAAGAATTATTTGTGGTCTGCTTTAAAACATTTAATTTCAAACAATCAGAATCACGTGCTAATTTATCAATCTCTGCATTGACAGTTAAGAAATATGCGACAGTTAGCTTCAATATCTCGAGGTGGTAAGTTAACATCTTCACGTCGACGAATTGCAAGTTGACGCTTGAGCTCATTTTCATTTCCAGAAATGCTAAACATTGCTCGTGGCTGCAAACCAATGTTACATATATAACAGTTTACTCTTCGCCAAAACATGTCTGGATTTATAACAACCAAAAGTCAGACGCTTGTTATAGAATTTCTTCTATTGTTAACTAATACAATACCAAAGTTGTAACAAATAAACACACAAGTCGTTATTAAAATGTTTACAAATGTCAAAACATTTAATTTTAGACAGGCTATAAGCCTACTATTATTTTTTAATTAATTTTAAAATTCAAATAACGTAGACTTTTCGTTTAGACAAATATAAGATAACCACTGGAAAAAAAAAGCAAGTGTGTTCTTCTGGAAATGTATTTTTACTTGTGAATAATAATGATAACCAGTAAAACTACATACCCAAACGTTTAACTATATTTAAGGAATATTATCATGTTCTTTCATTTTTTTAGTTTAATAATAATTATGGTTGTAAAATTATATATGCAGTTTTAAAAACGATAGTAATTAAACAGGAATGGTATATAAAAGAAAATTCTGATGACACCAGTGATCGAAACCGAGGCGTTTCACATGCAAAAACCATTAACCATTAACCATTAAAAATTCTTTATTTTATTTAACTGTAGGCTAACATTTCATTTTGGTACTTTATTTATTTTATTTATCTCATTTTACAGTGTGCAATCTTCATCCCGACTAGATACAAATTTTTTATCAAAAAAAACGAATCTTGCCAGGCGGCGGATCTGATGCCATGTGAGATTTGACCAAAATTAAGTATTTTTCTGGTGCTATTGTCATCCTATTCAGTTTTGACAACTTAAATTAAATGAATCCAAAAGGTAAAAGAAATTAAAATAAATGCTGCTAAGAATAAATGTTATTTACAAAATATAAGTTTACACGCAGGAAAATAATCAAAACCTGCTTGATAAAATAAGTATTTACATAAAATAAAAATACACCGATTGTGTCAGAAAATAAAAATAAATGTGACTCTAAAATTAAATTGAAGTAAAATAAAAATGACTCAATAAAACTGAAAAATAAAAATGATTCTAATTGTGCATGTAATAAAAATAAAAATTAAAAATGATGTACATTCCTAATATCATCTTTCATGATAGAGGGGTAACCCCTCGTGTAGAAGCTTGTGCGTATGAGGAGCTTCGTTGAAGCTCCTCATACTGGTTAAGTTGGCGGTAAGTGTGGAATTCTGAACTTTATATTTAAGAAACTTATCAGCCGTCTCACGTATATAGTCTCTCATAAGTGGTATATTAGTATCATTGTGAAATTGTAAAATGGGTGTATACCTATTAGACTAAGGATCTTATTCTGTGTCCTCTGTAGGCGGTTGCATTGCGCATCAGAAATGGTATTCCATGACGCACATGCATATGTGAGGATTGGTTTAAGAATGACTTTGTAAATCGTTACCTTGTTGTCCTTAGATAATTTGCTCCTTTTGTTGACTAATGGATATAGTCGACTTAAGGCAGCATACGTACTATTTATTATATTTGTTATGTGAGGTCCGAAAAGCAGTCGTGTCTAGGGTGACCCCCAGATACTTGACCGCGCTCTTCTCCCTTATAACTGTATCGTTGATTTTAAGTTTATCAAATGTGCGAATGTTTGTGAACTTCCGATGTAAAGAACGCTCTGCCACTGAGCCATATCCCCGCTACGATGCAGTTTAAACAAATCTCATAGTGAATACACACTATCATCCATACTATCTTTTTACAGTGTAGCTCGAAAACTGTCCATTTTCGGAGGTCGCCCATTGAGGCTCTTGTTCACAACGACAAGAAGTACAACATATTCGAATTTCAGCCACCACCACCCCCTCTCCCACCCCCATTGCCACCCCATCCTATTATTGAAGGGACTGAAATATTACATTGGGATTTAGTTTATATAAGACTTGGATACAAAATCTGGATGTGGAAGTAGTGATTTTAATATTATCATAGATCAGTCCTATCTTGAATCATTCAATAGTACTGTTTGATTCATTTATTAAATGTTAATTTACAAACTTCTTATTTGCCAATACCGTTCAAATAGTCCCTTTCATAACTATAAGTCAAACCTCTTGAAATGATTTCTCAAGAGTGAAATTTAGAGACCGAGTGTTATAATTCAATATGCGATATTGAGGAAAGTGTAAGTTCCTTTAAATAATGTCCTTAATATTCTTTACTTCTAAAACAAGCACTCTAAATTTCCAATTTGAAAAGTATTCGCATGTCAGCATTGGGAGGTTCTGCAGTCTTTTTCTTATATTTATTTTTGGATTCTCGAGGCTCTTCTGGGTCTATATTTAACTTGGGTGTTTTAAAAATAATTGGTGTGGTAGGTATGTTGTTGATATTTAACATATAAATTATTTGTTTTCTAATTTTACGAGATGAAATATAATGCTTATATATACAGTATAATCAACGTTTATATTTTAACACTTGATTTCATAGAACCTAAAATTCTTCTTGAAGTTTGAATAATGATGTAGACTTTACAGCCACTAAATGTTCATTCTTTAATCAAGTTTTCTCCTAGACTAATTACTCGCTAACTTTTGAAAGTTAGAATAAATATTAACAATCCACTTACACTCACGGGACGTCTGAAGCCGCATAAAATATGCAACTTTAAAGCATAGTATTTGAATAGATAAAGGCCCTTGTGAAAGCAGCATACAATGAGGAATCCGTCGAGTATAAATATACGTAGCATCTTCCTGCAATTAATAATTCAATCTGTGTTTAAACGTTCAACTCGGCAATTCCATTTATTTTTTCCAACGTCAAGTTAAACCGCGTCAATTTATAAACTTTCTAGTTGGTACTGTCAGGAAAATAAAGGGTTATAAATTGCCCAGCTGAAAACTCGGGATTAATTTTTAAACGAATAACATGTAGAAGTGTCCTTTCAGGGAATCTTAGGAAATAAACATTAAGAATTAAAGACAAATAGCCCAGAGAGCAAACAGTTGAGGACGGAATATACACTGGTTAGAGCGCCTAACTTTTTCTCATTGTTTGAACCCGATCTTCTGCGCGAAACAATTTCTGATTTGATTTACCAGCGTACGTTAGACATTACTGCCAGTCCCGGAAAACATACCGCCGGGCCGGCTACGTCTCTACTGGGTTGGACTGAGCACATGCTTGTTGCTAGGAGTGAGAACCGCATAAAGCATGGTACAGGAAGAAGGGATGGGAAGTGTTTGTCTTTTATTTAAATAAATTTACAGTTATATAGAGGACTACTTGGGTATAGTCGAGGCAAGAATTCAAGCGATGTACGTCACAGATCGATTCTATAAATAAGACAATATTGCTAAGAGTCATGAAACTCCATTAAATTGTACCTATTTCTGAAAAAAGCTTAATAACTGGTTGTCAAGAATTACTTTTTTTAACGTAATTAATGATTAAAAATTATGTTAGTATTAAAATTTCTTTAATGAGATCACTCGTGACGTGCATCGCTTGAATTCTTGCCTCGACTTTACTCAGGAACGGCCATTGAAATTTTCCTCTCGCTCTTAATTTCTGAGATACAAGGTGGTAAACTGAGTCTGATCTGAATTTATTTTGGCCAGAACGTCCTTAATATTGATCGGATTTTGTTTAAATTTTGGACGCTTTATACACTTATCGCAGTTGATAGATTGCTGTTATATTTATTTTTTATTATTCCAGGGCCGGACTTTTTAAATTTGTTTTTCCTATTCCTGTAAAAAAAGATCACCCTGTATATATATTTTTTTAACATTCAGTTGCCAATTATAAAAGCCCATACATCACTAAACAAAACCATGTAATTAGAGTTTTTGTCGCACATTTATTGACTTTTTTACAAGCAACTGAATTTGGCAAAATGGGGAATTTGAAGAAAAACAACTTCATTTGCTTACATTAATTGTCCAAGTAAATAAAAATGGTCAACTTAAACTCGTTAAGAGTTGGTCGGAGTGTATTAGTCATCCATGCTTCCAATTTTAATTGTAAATGACTTCACGTCAATAAAATGACGCAGCTGAATGTACGGTGTGCTTGGAAGGCGAGAGATAGAGATGTATAGTAGTAGAATATGACATTGGACAAATTTATTATTCCTAATCTTTAAATTTCTCTGTGCAGTTGAGGACATTAGGGCTAATTTTATTTTAGTTCTACAAAAGGGAAAATGTTTATTTTAATGATACCTATGCGGGACGATAAAAATTATTTTTGCAAATCGATTGATGGGGCCTATACCCTATCGGCGTATGCGTCTATTCGAATAATTAATTATCAATTAAATAATTTAATAAGTGGACTGTATGTATAAATAATTATGGGTAAATATGAGTAATAAATGAGTCGAAAACTTACCGATGACTGGTCACTGGCTGGAACCGGTGATTTCTTTCCTACACAAGGGAGAGGGAGGAAGGGATCGTAGGAGTTTTCCGACACTTTAAACACTATTACGCCAGCAACCCAGTTTAACAAAATCTGTCTATGCACCCGATATCGTGATTTCTGCTTCACGGCAATTAAAACAATCAAAAAATGAATACTAAACAAATAACAAAATGCGTGTGTGTGTGAGACGGCCACCGTTGTATCCTTTACAATATTGCGAACCTAATACTCATGCGTGCCTTCTATCCACACGTTTCTCTCGCCCTATAGCCTTGACCATGCTTAGCAAGAAAACGCAAAAAAAACTGTTTACTTGTAACTACCATATGATGGCGCGTAACCATTCCCCCGGCTTTGAAAAATTATTTTCAAATACACCCCAAAACAAAAAACTAAAAAACTATTGAGAAAACAAACCTAACCCATTCTCATAGAGAAAATTAAAACAAAAATTTAAATAATAAACAAAAATCTACGTTTACTGATTAGGCAAAGGGCACAACTTAATAACGGGTCGTTTATAAGTGGTGTTCTTAGCTTTTACGAGCGCTACGCGAACCACGCCGTTTTTGCCTGGAAATACCTCTTCAATAACACCTAATGGCCATTGGAGAGGGGGTATGTTTTCTTGTTGTATAAGCACCAGTGTCCCTTTGGTAACGGGACAAGCTGGGGTGTTCCATTTCTGGCGACTTTGTAAACCGCTCAAGTATTCCACTCGCCACCTTTTCCAAAATGATTGCACCATCTGATCAAGTAGTTCTTTACGCGAAAGTAAATTTTGATTTGTTTCTGAAAAATCTCTTGCAGGAAGTGATTTTAATGGGGTCAATGTAAGAAAATGTGCGGGGGTTAGAACCTCTGGTTCAGAGGGGTCACTACTCAACCAACACAGTGGCCTTGAATTTAGTAAAGCTTCAATCTGCGTTAATATGGTTGTAAATTCCTCAAAAGTGAAAATTTGATTACCTACAACTCTATACAAATGCGTTTTTACCGATTTAATGTTGGCCTCCCAAATGCCTCCGAAGTGGGGTGCAGATGGAGGATTGAATTTCCATTCTATCTTGTGCGAACTTAATTCGGCGCCTATAGTATGAATGTATTCACGGGATTTAATTAAATTGTAAATTTGATCAAGTTCAGCTTTTGCCCCGATAAAGTTACTGCCACAATCAGATGAAATAGAGCATACAGGTCCGCGTCGTGCTACAAAACGCCGGAAACATCCTAAGAACGTAGCGGTTGACATATCAGAAGCTAACTCTAAGTGTAGCGCTTTCGTTGCCAGACAGACAAACATACATATATACGCCTTTTGACTTTTAATGCCTCTGCGACGCCCTAAAGTAATATAAAATGGACCAGCGTAATCCACGCCACAATTCACAAAACATTTGACTTCATTTACTCTGGAACTGGGTAAATTTGCCATTTGCGGAAATGTGGCTTTAGGTTTAAATTTAAAACAATAATTACATAATTTAATGCGACTTCGAACGATATTTCTAGCGGCTAATATCCAAAATTGTTGTCGAAGAAGTGATAATAATAAATGCGGTCCGGTGTGTAAGTATAGGCAGTGAAAATGATCAATTAAAATATTAACCAAATGATCCTTTTTGGGTAATAACAATGGATGTTTCATACTATAACTAATTTGTGAGTTTGCTAATCTACCACCTACTCTTATACACCCTCTATCTATAAAAGGATCTAAGTGACGTAATGGTTTGCGACATAGCTGTTTATTTTGTAACAGTTCAAAATCTTTGGCAAAATGTATTTTTTGAACGATTCGTATAAGCATTAATTCGGCTTCCTCTAAATCTGATGCAGTAATAATTGTCCTGATAGGCAATATTTTCAAAAATCTAAGTACGTACACTGTAATTCTACAGAGTTTCGACCAAGAAGACATCTTCAACATAAGATTACGTAATGGGTTACACTCATTGACCACAGCAGGCAGAACTATGGTTATTTTTTCTTCAATAATAGGCGAGTTACTTTCAGCTACAGGCTGAATAGGCCATTTATCCGTTTCTAATTTAAGCCACGGTGGTCCGGAGAGCCAAGTGGGGTGTTGAACGAAAAGCGCTGGCGTTAATCCGCGTGAAAGACAGTCGGCTATATTATTTTCGCTTTCTACATGATACCATTTTGCGGGGGGAACAGATTCCTGAATTTTAGCAACCCTATTAGCCACAAATATTTTCCACCTATGTGGAGAACTATTAATCCAATGCAAAACTACTGTGGAGTCTGAAAGTGCGAAAATCTTATTTATTTTAATGCGAGATGAACATGTGTCTATAATCGATTTGATTAATTTTGCTAAAAGAACCGCGGCACAAAGTTCAAGTCTAGGTATTATACAAATTTTCAAAGGTGCAACTTTTGCTTTTGCGCACATTAAGTTGACTCTAATATTATTATCAGGTGTAATCAATTTTATATAAACTATAGCACCGTATCCTTTTAATGAACTATCTGCGAAACCTATCAGTGTTGCACAAGAATTATTATCAAAGGCCCCTATGTAACGTGGTACTTGAAAATGCGATAAAAGAGGAAGCTCCTCATAAAATTGTGACCATTGTTTTTTAATGTTTATTGGCGGTTCTCCATCCCAGTCAACCTTAGAAATCCACAACTCTTTTATAAGGATTTTTGCAATGAATGTGACCGCTGATAAAAATCTCATTGGGTCCCATATACGCGCTAAAGTTGACAAAATGTTTCTTTTTGTACACATTTTGTTTGGAATATTTACCGAAAATGAAAATGAGTCTGTTGAAGGATCCCATTGTAAACCTAAAACCTTAAGTAAGCAATTATTTTCAGGAGGCTCGCTAAACTCTACTGTTGATGAAAAACGAATATTTGTGGGGATATTTTGTAACAAGTCCAGTGAATTTGTACTCCACTTAACTAATTCGAAACCCCCGGCAGAGAACAACCCCACCATTTGACGATAAAGCTCTATTGCTTGCGATGCCGTTGGCACACTAACTACTAGGTCGTCTATATACAGATCGCTTTCAACGACTTTAGACGCGAAAGGAAACGTCTCTACTTCATCACTAGCAAGTTGTTGAATCGTCCTTAACGCTGCGAAAGGGGATGATTTTAAACCAAATACTACGGTGGTTAATTCATAAATTCCTAAAGGCTCCTCAGGGTCGAATCTCCATAGGATTCGTTGAAATTTGCGATGTTCTGGACACACCCAAATGTTTCGGTACATTTGGCGAATGTCCGCTATCATTGCAATTTCAAAAAGTCTAAAATTAAGTAAAATTTTAAAAATGTCCGTTTGTAGTTTTGGGCCGGAATATAAAACATCATTCAATGAGCGTGAATTAGACGTTTTCGCGGAGGCATCAAACACAATACGGACAGGCGTACTAACACTATCTTTTAATACTGCAAAATGTGGAATGTAATATGCGCGACTATCAACTTGATAATTTGAAATTGCGGACACTAAAGTCATGTGACCTTGAGCTATATAATCTCCAATAACTTCACTATAATTATTTTTAAAGGACTCATCATTTTTAAACTTATTTTCGAGATAATAAAATCTTTTGTAGGCTATATCAAACGAATTTCCTAACACAGGCGGGTATTCCTTAAACGGAAGCGTTACTGTGAATCTACCTGTTTTGTCGCGAGTAGTGGTGGTTCTAAAAATGTTTTCACATTCAGTGTCCTCCTGATTAATCATAGGGGGCGCAGGCACCTCCTCTACTTCCCAAAATTTATGTAAAATTTGTTCTAAAGAAGGCTCTACAATTGAACAAAATGTTTGCGAATTTTCAAACTGACATGGTACAGTAATGGGTATGTTTCCCATTACAATGTAGCCTAAACTAGTTTGTACTGCCATGGGTAAATTAGGTGGGCCAACAACCTTACTAGTGCCTAAAATGTGTAAAAATAAACTGGCTCCAATAATACCGTCAATTTTTGAGGGTTGATAAAATTGTTTGTCCGCTAATTGGATATGGTTTAAATAATTAAGAGACTGAACTGGTACATTTGTTGTTGGAAGTCGATCAGTTATTTTATCTATTACTAATGCGTCGATCTGATATTTAATGTTCGAATCAAATCGAGAACTTAAAACAAAATTTATGTGACCTAAAACTGTTTGAGGACCACCGATTCCACTAACAGAAGAGTGATATTTTTTAAAAGGTAATTTAAGTCGTTGACAACATTTAACAGTGATGAAATGTGCTTGGCTTCCATTATCTATCAAAAAACGCGCGGGTTTATATTCGCCCGAGGCAGACATTATATTGACAACTGCTGTAGAGAGTAGAGTTGTATAATTATTTTGCGAAATTTCAGTGTTTGAAGTTGAACAAAAGTTGTGCGTGGATAAGTTTCCATTTACATTATCATTTGACGGGGATTGATTACTACCAGATGTTTCGGGATCATTATTATTATTATTATTGGGACACGATTTGTCGAAATGTAATAATGAATTATGACGAGCACGACAAATATTACAAACGTTTGTCGATTTACAATCGGCTATTCTGTGAATTGAACTTAAACAATTTATGCATAATTTTTTCTGTTTAACTAAACTATACCTGTCATGAGGTGTGAGTCTTAAAAAATCAGAACATTGAAAAATTGAATGTAATTGTTTACAAATAATGCAATTACCTACTGCGCTTTTATAAGGTTTTTTATTTTCCCCACTACCACTATTTGCGAGAAAAGATTGCGGAACAGATTTTGGTTTGTAAGCACCACTACTGTTCGTACTAAGCTTTGCGGAACTAATTTGGCTACTTTTTGGAAGGCTATTTAGAGCTTTTCTTTGGTTTTTAATAAAATCTACGATTTCTTTATAAGTTGGAATTTCAGAATGTTTTGACATTTCAAATAATTTACGTGTCTGACTGTCTAACTTCGAAAGCGCTAAAGAGGCTATAAAAAAATCTGTCAAATCTGGGATATCCAACTGCTTCATGGCATTAACGGAAGTGTCGAATTTCTCTAGAAAATTATTAAGACAAGCTGCGGATTCATGCTGGGCTGTTTTAAACTCCAACATTTGACTAAAATATGTGTCAGCTAGTAAACGCTTATCCTGATATTTACCTACCAACGTTTCCCAAAGAATAACGTAATTTGTAGCAGTCGGTAAAACACCCGCACAGACATCTAAAGCCTTGCCTTTTAAGGCGCCTAATAAATAATGCATTTTACTAGTATTGTCTAAATTTTTATTATTGTGAACAAGACTTTTAAAAGTTTCAAAAAACATCGGCCATCTTTTAGGATCACCAGAAAATTCAGGTATTTCTATTTTTTGCAATCTAGCGACGGCTGGTTGATCAGCCGTTTGCCTATTTTGTGCGACTTGCTGGTTTTCCAATGTTTTGGCTGCTTCTTTTATATGACAATATAGCGTATCTATCATTTCTAGTGGTTGGTAATTTAATACATAATCGGGATTTATATCTAAATTTACGTCATTAATACTATCGATAGTGTTTTTAAACAACGCTAATGTTTCATCCAAAGTATTCATTTGAATTTTAAAATTCGCTAAACTATCAGGTTTTTGTAAGTCTTTCGATAAATCATATAGCCGTTGTATTTTATTGAAATAAGTTTCTTTTTTCGCAAGAAATTTATTAAGTTTTACCTCTAGGTTTTGATCAATTTTTGGTGGCATACTTGAGCAGTTTAATATCACCCAAACTATACAATGAATAATCAAAATTATGTGAAATCAAGGTGCTAACAGCAAGAAACAATTAAATAGTTATTAATTGAAAATACTAATTTAAATAATTAATTGATCAAAGTCCAAATAAATTAGTTGTATTGGTGAATACTGAAAACAATCCCTCAATGCGAAAACTGAACGTAAACATAAACAATACTAAAATGTATGCGTGCGTATGAAATTAAACCTCAAAATATCTATGTGTGTTTATGATAAGAAGTGAAAACACGATATCGTGCTAATAGACAGAAAAAACTACTAAAAAAAACTGCCGGCTATAATCCGGTCGAAGTGGCCATATGATGGGGCCTATACCCTATCGGCGTATGCGTCTATTCGAATAATTAATTATCAATTAAATAATTTAATAAGTGGACTGTATGTATAAATAATTATGGGTAAATATGAGTAATAAATGAGTCGAAAACTTACCGATGACTGGTCACTGGCTGGAACCGGTGATTTCTTTCCTACACAAGGGAGAGGGAGGAAGGGATCGTAGGAGTTTTCCGACACTTTAAACACTATTACGCCAGCAACCCAGTTTAACAAAATCTGTCTATGCACCCGATATCGTGATTTCTGCTTCACGGCAATTAAAACAATCAAAAAATGAATACTAAACAAATAACAAAATGCGTGTGTGTGTGAGACGGCCACCGTTGTATCCTTTTCAATATTGCGAACCTAATACTCATGCGTGCCTTCTATCCACACGTTTCTCTCGCCCTATAGCCTTGACCATGCTTAGCAAGAAAACGCAAAAAAAAACTGTTTACTTGTAACTACCATATGATGGCGCGTAACCATCGATAATAGAAGAAAAAAAATATTTTTTTATATATACTTTTTTTTCTCATCGTCCCACATTGTAACATGTTTTTTGTAACATGTCTTTTAGTGGAAGTCGTTTTTTAAAATAATGATTTATATGAGAGTAATTTGCACCGTCTTTCCGGCTTATATCCGGAGCGCTCTTAAATGATGTTCAATATGGAAAAAAAATTAAAACCAAAGTTTTTTTATTCCAAAGAAAGAAAATATCATTAATATTATTCAGAAACACCCTGAAGTAAGTATACGACGAATAAGTGCCCAATTAGGAGTTCCTCATGTGCGGGTTTGAAGGACTCTAAATAAAGAAAGATCACATCCATATCATATTCAGCAAGCGCAAAGGCTTCAACAGGGTGAAGATGTAAATAGGTTAGAATTTTGCCAGTGGATTATTGATCTACATATCGAACTTTATTCACAGACGAGGCCCAATTTACACGGGATGACGTATTTAATCCAAGAACTTCGCATAACTGGGCCGAAAACAATTCTCATGCTATCAGAGAAACCCATTCTCAACATAAGTTTTCGGTTAATGTTTGATGTGGTATGATTAACAGCAACCTAATTAGCCCACATATTTTTCCGGCAAGGGTAACTACAGAGTGTATTTAAATTTCTTACAAAATATTTTACCTGGTTTAATGCAAGGTATTAGTATAAGAGGACGATACTTCCAGCATGACGGAGCTTCGCCTCATTTTGGTATTGAGGTTAGAAGGCATTTGGATAATGAGTATCTAAACAGATGGATTGTATGTGGGGTACCTCATCCTTGGCCGACTAGATGACCAGATTTCAACCCCGTCGATTATTTTCTATGGGGATATCTCAAAACTGAAGTCTAGAGAGTCCCAATAAATAGTAGAGAACAGTTACTTCTGCGAATTGTCCACTGTCCACTCCATTGTTTTTCTTCAAATTCCTCATTTTACCAAATTCAATCGCTTGTAAATAAATCAATAAAAATGCGACAAAAAAATATAAATTAAAAAAGTTCGTAGTAAGGACGTTCTGGCCAAAATAAATTTAGATCAAAATTACTAATACCCTGTATCTCAGAAATTAAGAGCGACTGGAAAATTTGAATGGCCGTTCCTGAATACCCATGTGGTCCTCTACCGCCGCTAGAAGTATCTATAGTTGCTCATGAAACACTCTGTATACATAAAGTAATAAATAAAGTTACCTTTACACACTTTATTTAAATGTCTATTTCAAAAAATAGTAAACAATGTTTAAAATTAAATTCGAATAACTACTATCTGTCAAATTCAGTATCTTAGTATTGAAAATTAAATTTAATATTAGAATGCAAGCCGTACTGGAAGCTATTTCGTACTCCCGGGAAGAATTGTAGGTCCATCTAATTAAATCGAAGTTTTCCAATTTTCATCTGCGTTTCTCATTTTCTTTTGGAATGTAACTGAAAAGTTAAATATAAATCAACATAATATAATTGAAAACCATTTAATTAATGGAGTATTTTTTTAAATCCAGTGTTTATTGTTGAATTTTGCTGCCCACTTCAATGGCAGGAGTATATTTAAATTAATCGCGAGAGGAATCTAGATTTCAGTTTGCCTGATGATCTTAATGTGGTTAATGAAACGTGTATCGAGTGTGTATCGTCGTTGGTTCTATAATATCTCCTATATGTTCAAATTTATACACAGGAGATATTACCTCGGTTACGAAAGAACTTATGAATTCCAATCAAATTTTATTTATTAACATGCTTAAGTAGTGAATTTCTAATCTATTGGTGTAGTATATACATGCAGTATTTTAAGAATGTTGTATTGGGGTCTTGACATCACCATAGTGCTCAGCATCCTCGAAAACGGGGGGGTTAACACGGGTTTAGCCGAGAGGAGAGGGCCTATCCGCGGTTTACCCCTTTCGGGGGTGGTTTTTTGCCGTTTGGCGAGGGTCGAGGAGGGGTCTCGACATCACCGTCGTGCTCAGCATCCTCGAAAACTGGGGTGACACAGGTTTGAATGGTAGGAGACGGCGGATACGCGAGGTGCCCCATTCGGGGGTAGTCTTTGTCCGTGTGGGGGGTTGGGTGACCTCGGAGAGAAATTTTACCACCGCCATCATGTTCAGCATCCTCGAAAACGGCTCCCCCCTCGTTGCGATTCTGCAAGTACCTGAGAGCGGCGACCTTTCAGTTGTAGGTGGACTTAACCTACTGTTTTAATATATGATTTGCAGGAAACAACTGCTCAGCGGGCAAATACCCCGACCTGCATTGAATTACACCTTACAAATAATCAAATAATGGTAACCAATATCATTTGTCAATTCCCTGACCAGACATAGATCGGTTTCGAACTTATTAGTTCTCATCAGTATGCCATACGCCCATGGAGACATTTATGGTGTAGAGTAGCAATTGACCATTTGAGAGGTTTCACTTACCTCTCACCACTACTCAATTTACTACAGTTTGTATAAAACTAGCAGGTTGGCCACTATCATTTGTCTGTTCCATGACCTATGGCATACTGATGAGAACTAATAAGTTCGAAACCGGTCTATGTCTGGTCAGGAAATTGACAAATGATATTGGTTACCATTCTTTGATGATTTGTAAGGTGTAATTCAATGCAGGTCGGGGTATTTGCCCGCTGAGTAGTTGTTTCCTGCAAATCATATATTATAATAGTGTAAGTCTTCTCTATAATCCATTAGGCGAGGAAATATACCACAAAATTAGTCCCAACCTTCACTTTTTTTTAAAATTTAAGGTTGATTGCTGTATTTCCTCGCCTGCATAATAAAATTGACTGTTTAATATTACTTGAGCTTATTGATTTTACAGTTCTAGTATTTAACTCTATACAAAATTTACCTTTTACGTATTCAATGCTAGAACTAATGTGTCGAAAAAAGTGCACATTTAGAATATGTCACAACTTTAGTAACATTTAGAATCAGAGCGATATTAATTTCAAATCAAGTACTTACATCCGACACTTTCAACTCATTTTTCGGCTGTTGTGGAAAATGTTTTCATCCAGAATGCCTGAAACTATTAAATGAGTAGTACACTATGTTAAGTAAACATACAAATATAACATTGGTTTCGTGTATTTTTGAAATTGATGCCATGTTTGTGGTAAATAAAGTCCTCGATCAAGGAACAAATATATGAGTTGAAACACTTATTTCTAATAACATTCCAATAAGCTTTGCTGAAGTCGTGGAGGAAGTTGCTTTAATTAAGCCCAAAACTTAGGATATTTTAAGGAAAACGTTAGACTCAGGCCAACTTGAAATGGAAATTACCCAAATACAAGATACTAAAGACGGAGGTGTGCTTATTAAATGCATAAATATAGAAGAAATAGAAAAATAAAAACAGGGGCAAATAAATTTTAAAAAGACTGCCAATTTAAGACGCCTGAGAAGAAATTGCCAAAGATAAGAAATGCAGATATAGAAGAGAACATAACAAAGGAAAGACTGGAAAGTTTCATTAAAAATTATTCATTTTTCATTTTTAAACCATGGAGATATTTATCTAGATATAAAAATAATTAAAAAATTGAAAACTAAATATAAGGCAATTGTTAAATAATGTGATCCTCTATCTTTCCATTTGAATACAACAAGGGATAGGATTTGCATTGACTACAATGTTTAAAGCTGGGTATTTGACATACACAGCAAAATAAGAGTTCTTCCAAAAAAAGCTTTGAAAACGGAAAGAGATTACTTTCCGAAACGTCAGCAAAATACATTATTTCTGTGTATTCCGATTTATATTATTTGCAAAACATAACCTCTCACTATTCCTTTGGCGTAAACGTCACGGGCGCAGAGGCTTTTTTCCAATAATTCTATTATTTTATAGATTCGGTGATTTGTTTTTTTGAAGAGGACAATAATACATGTGGTAGAAAACCCAAATAATAGGAAAGAATAGTGTTTGAATATATTCCATTTTTTAGATGTTATATTTTGTTCATAAAGTAGAGAATTATACACATGAGGAAAAATGTTTAAAATGTACTAAAACGGATCACAAAACCGAGACCTATGTAAGTCATAATTTGACATGTATTATGTTAGTTTAAGCTTCAGTTAAATACTAGTCATTCTGTATTTGACAGAAATTATCCTTTATTAGTAAGAAACATTGAAGCGGAAAAGCGTAAGATTAAACATTGTCACATAAAACTAGTTCAAATATAAATTATAATTTTCGTGTTCTGCACTAAAATATTCAAAGTATAAGAAATAAAATGGATCAGTTGGAATTCTTTTTAGATAATGAGAGAATAAATATAACATGTCTCACAGAGACTTAGTTAAAAAATAATGAATCTGAAAATATCAGGTGTGTGTTCAATAGATCTGGATATAAAAATGTAATTTTTTGATAATCAAAAAATTAAAATAAAATAAAAAAAGAATCATATAAGTTGTGGGAGGTTCTCGCACAGCTGTTCAAAATTTCATTTACTTAGTATAGCAGTTTCTAGAAAAATTTTTAAAATCGCAAATATCGCTCGTAGGAAAAAGCCATCTTGTAATAGTCATCGAATCCCCGGTCGTCTATCTGTCTACCTGTCCGTCATGTTTCTTGTAAGCATAATAACTAAAAGGCAAAACTCCAATTGAATTAAAATTTGGAGGGTACGTCAGTGTTAGACGAAGAACTCTGTTGTTCTTGAAAAATATTAATCACTAATATATTAGCTATTGATTCCATTTTATCTGATTTATTGTTTCATTTGTGGAGTATTTTGCTGTTTAATTGTTCTTCTGCAAACAATGCAATTTTTACCACCCATCGTGCATGAAAACCGATTTTTTTATATGTGCGACTATATATTATGATATTTCAAAAAAATACAGAAAACATTGTCAAAATATTTTTCATCAAGTGACAATATTTACTTAAATGCTCGGTAGTCCAAATCCAACAAATATTTTATATCCGCTTCTTATTCGACGCTTCCATTTGTTTTTGAGAACGTTAGTACTTGTGTAACTAATAGCTGTGGAAGATATAATACCTTCCTTAGTCTATTAATCACAATGATATATAAGACATTGTTTTTCTTCTAGTTGCAGAACCTGGTGCAAAGCGCATCTCTACCAAATAGTTTAATATATGGATTGTGAGATACCCTAAATAGCTTTTCTAAGTACATTTGTCATAGTTAGCTTCTGATGTCGGCTTGAATCAGAAAGAAATTGATAAACGTCTTCATAACAATTAATTGATTAGTAATTTATAAGGTTTTATATTCTTGTTTTACAGCAATGTAATTGATTCCCACATTCAAAAAGTGAAGCAATCAATGATATTTGCGTAAATGTTTATTTTCATTTAAATCCTTTATACCATCGGTGAGTCTTCCATAAGATGCAGGGCAGTTTTTTCCTTTATTGGTGAAAAAAAAGGATATTTTTAAATATCGAACAATAAGCATTTTAGCAAAAATGTCAAATTCTCTTTTAAAGCTTTGTGATGTTTCTGTTAATTTGAGATAAGGCATATTATATGCCATAAAAATTAACTGAATACGGCGTGCCTAGAAATAAAATACTATATACTACGAAGACGTAGAAAGGACAGTTCAATATCATCAATTTATTGAATTATACCAATGTTCTTTAGTAAGCAAATACGGGACTGACAAAAACGGCGTCTTAATGTTTAAAGGACAACGTTGTAAAACAAATAAAGAAAACATAACAAAATTGTACGTGGGTAACATTTTAAAACTAACAATTAAAATAAGAATAAAATAATTTTCCCACTTTCCAGCCAGCCAGGTACAACACCAATCAGCAATATTTTTAAATTCAACTTTTTAGGTACATTGGAATACATCAGATTTAACACATCTCCCCCGTCTATTGAAAGCTGATCCCCAGCTATCAATAATTGTAAGTTACAAATTAATACAAGTTTTTGAGTGTGCCAACGCATTTATGTAAGTTTTGGAACGCACACATACCAAGTTTCGAATAACACTGTCACTGACTTAGCTGATCGCTGTGGCTATCCAACCCTGCAGCATTTTGTCCTAACCAACTTTATTCTTCTTCACTTGGTATATTGACTTCAAACCTAAAATTTTGTTGATGTATTTCCAAGAGGTGAATTAATGTCAGAACCGCATCTGGGTGGCACCGGGGTATTAGGATGCCATGGGATATTTTACTAGAAGTAGAGAAAAGTAGAAGAAATCTAATTTTCTTTTTATACAAGGAAATTGAAATATATGGCCAAAGTTTTCTGTATTTGCAAAAGGGAAAGTTGCCAAATGAAAGAGTCCTCATAATTTATGCCTTAGGGTGTTGTTTTTGGCAGGGATGGTTTTGTAGATATAATAACGATTTGCTATGAATTGGATCTTCCAGGGGCTCAGTTCGGTTTCATCTTTGAGAGGTTATCAGAAGTTTGGCGAATGGTCTTTGTAATCATAGTCATTAACCTGAGGCACACACACACACGGAGGTTCTCACCCTCTTGATGTGTTGAAGTACTTCATGATTCAACTGATATGCCTAGTAAGTAACTTGTAGATGTTTAAGAGAAACTTTAATCTTAAATCTTTTAATGTCACTCGATGAAATGTCAGAGAAATAATAGTTTAGTTCACGAAACTTGTTATTAAAGTCATGTTTTTGGTCGTTCGAAGAAAAAAAAACTGTAAAAACCACAATAATGATTATAAAAAGTATATACATGTAAAATTATAGAAAGCCTTTTTATTGTATTGAATTGATAAATAGATAAGTAATTGTGAACCATCCAAAAAGTATGACTAAAAAGTAGAAAATAAAAAAATTAAAAAACACTTGCCTTTCTGTAAAAAGCCATATAGTGGAGTGAAATTAAATTTTCAGAGAAAATTTTACACGGGGCAATGCGGTATAAAAAAATAGTTTTGTTTTGGTGAAACTAAGAATACCCTGAGTTTTCCCTTCGAGTAGGTAGGGGAACCCTTTCGCAAAAAAAAGGTAAATTGTTCATTTTTAAGGGTGGTTTTTCAGTATTAATTTATTTTGGGCGCTTTAAAATGCTAGTTAAGAAAAGAGAATGGTGCCCTTTTATTATCGGTGGTCAAGGAACCTTCAGTTCAAATTTCGTGAAAATCGGTTTACCGCTTCCCACGATATGTATACAAATATGTTGAAAAAACTTGAAAAAAGATTGAATTACGGCTAACTTGGCCAAAATGAAACTGAATTGGATGAAATTTTAGGCGAAAATAACCTATATAACCAAGAAATAGCCCGCCAAATGTTAGCAAAAATATCCAACAGTTTGGCCACAATTCCATTTTAGTCCAAATTCCACAAAATTTTCAAAACTTTCCCCAATTTTCCCAAATGATTAAACGAAATTTTCATTTTACCAAAATTAAAGTATTCTTGTGTACTTTCACGTGATGTAACTAAAGAATAACTTTTTTATTTAACCCATTTTTTTGTCATTTTTGGTATATACATGCGCGCGGCGATTTCCCGTCATTTTCGGTATTATACGTATGCGCGCACAAGTATACGTGTAATTATTCATTATAAAAATTTTAATATTAATAATATAAAGTGTTTGTGAGCAGGTTTTAAATATTTAGATTAAAAGAACTATCGAAGGTAAGATATAATTTTTTTTCTCGAAAATTCACTTGATTTTTATTAAAATTTTTACATATATTGATTATTATTTTATTTTATTCATGTTTTCATTTTCTAGTAGTTGTACTAGATGTGCTACTACAAGAAGTGCCTACTTCCGAATCGGTAGTTTGGAATATTTCTTCACTCCCATCATCGCTAACATCGTAAAATCTGAGATATTATCTGAAGTACAAACATCTTCTTCATAATAATTATCATCTTCGAATTCTTCAATATCATAAATATCGGGACTAATTTCTAATTGCTCGTCAACAATATTATCATTTATGCATTTTGGCAAAGTATTTCTTCCATTGTGGCTTAAATTGCTGCATGTGACGGCAATGGTTTTGCATGAGCAACGATCTTACAACCACAAGCAATTATATTGAGTAATTCATTAGGAAGAAAAGCTTTATCAGTCCTTATTGGCATTAGTTCCTTATCTGTTGTTTGCTGCTATCCAAAATTCTGTCAATTTTGGTACTTCAGAGAATATCTCAGATGTATACGACTTTAACGATGACGAGGGTGAAGAAATATTCCAAACTTCAGTTACCGATTCGGAAGTAGACACTTCTTGCAGTAGCACATCTAGTACAACTACTAAAAAAAGAAAACATGAATAAAATAAAATAATAATCAATATATGTAAAAAGTTTAATGAATATTGTCACGACTGCGCGACGGGGGTTAGCAGGACGTCCACGGATATCGCCAGCATCACCCTGTAGAGGGTAAGTGCCGACGATAGCCATGGCTAAAGTCACTTTACTCGCTTGGCATGTCGAGAGGGTAAATTACGTTACTAAGTGAACACTCAAATAAAACATAGTGGTAACATAACAGATTGAACATTTATTATAACAGAATAAAATCAAACAATGAAATGAACATAATAAAATATACTACTTACATTGTACCACATCTAGCCACCCTGAGGGATGGCCTCTGGGAGGGAGTTGCCCCACGCACCACCTAGGCCTGCTTCTCTAAAAACCCAGACGACAACTAACTAACTCATTTACTTTTTCCATTTCGTTTCCCGATACTTGCACTATCAGCATTCCTGCAACTAGCGGACCGTGTGCACCATTGCTGAGTTTGCTGGATTTCCACGGTACATTGTAACAAGCAACTTGGTTTACTTTAAGATATCGGATTAAATTAATTTTGTAACTAAATCGTTTCCTGAATAAAATCTTATACCGGGTGGTCCAAATAATTGTCTAGGTACTGCGTGACAATATCAAGTGAATTTTGGAAAAAAAAATATGTCTTACCTAATAATAATCAATATATGTAAAAAGTTTAATAAAAATCAAGTGAATTTTGGAAAAAGAATATATCTTGCCTACGAGAGTTTTTTTTTCCCTAAATATTTAAAACTTGCTCACAATCACTTTTTATTATTAATATTGTAATTTTTATAATGAATAATAATTACACGTATACTTGTGCGCACATGCGTATAATACCGAAAATGACGGGAAATCGCCGCGCACATGTATATACAAAAATGACAATAATAATCGGCTAAACTAAAAAAACGTTATTTTTTAGTTACATCACGTGAAAGTACAGAATACCTTCATTTTGGTAAAACCAAAATTTCGTTCAAATCACTTGGACAAATTGGGGAAAATTTTGTGGAATATGGACTGAAAATGGAATTGCGGCCAAACTGTTGGATATTTTTTGCTAAAATTTGATAGACTATTTCTTGGTTATATATGTTATTTTCGTCTAAAATTTCATCAAATTCGGTTTAATTGTGGCCAAGCTAGCCGTAATTCAATTGTTGACGTTTTTTCAATATATTTGTATACATATCGTGGCAGGCAGTGACCGATTTTCACGAAATTTGAATTGAAGATTCCTTGACCACCGACAATTAAAGGGCACCATTCTCGTTTCTTAATTAGCATTTTAAAGGGTTCAAAATAAATTAAAACTGAAAAACCACCCCTTAAAAATGAACAATTTACCCATTTTTTGCGAAAAAAATGGTTCCCCCACCTACTCGAAGCGGAAAACTCACGGTATTTATAGTTTCACAAAAACAAACTTATTTTTCTGTCGCGTTGCTCCATATAAAATGTTCTCTATCGCCTTATTACTAAAAATTAAAAAATAAAAGAAATACTAATGTACGAATGTAAGAAAAACAAGACGTGCACGCTTTGTATATAAGTATATGTATCATCACTATGTATCCACCCCTTTCATAGAATCATGCGTACAATCGTACAAAGTGCGCACGACTTGCTTTTCTTGCATTCGTACATTAGTATTTTTTTTATTTTTTACTTTTTAGTACGACTTTTTACAGAGAAGCTAGTTCAAAAAAGAAGTATTTTTTTATATTTTAAACTAATCTTGTCTAACCTTACAAGTATAAAAATTACATCCGAAAGATAGTTTCTTAAAATAAATTTTATCAAATATTTGGAAACTAAAATCATTCACTCAGTACTGCATTGGCTTAGAAACAGTTAAAACAACTAGTTTTTATAAAGTAAAACTTTAATTACATACGTTTCGTTAAATTTGAACAAACGAGATTTTTACAAAACCCTTTCAATTGATCCTGTTTTTCTAATTTAAGCTCCTCCGATGAAAGGTTGCAAAAAGTAAAGCAGGCCTTCGCTAAATCCAAAGCTTCTGCTTTTGATTAACATTTTCAGCTCCAAAAAAGTGCATTATCGGAATTATTCCGACACAAAGTTTTAACGCCATCGACCGACCATCAATGAAGCAAATCTTTTTCGTTCTAATTCTCCCGGTCTAGCAATAATAACCAAGCAATGGGATTAGCTGTTCCATTTGTTCATTTCCAGAACAATGAGAATTCCAGAAAGAACGACATATTTATACATTAGTAACTACGGCTTTGCTGCGACTGAAACGGAACTTTCACATTAAATTAAACTACTTCCTGTACCGCAAAGTGATAATTAGTACATGAGAGACATACGATGCTCCATGAAATATATTAGAGTGGTATTTTGTCGAATACATATTAGTCTTGGCATTCTAAAACCGATGCTTGCCATATTGTGTTTAGAATTATCTAGCCATTCCCTCGCGATTTCGTTCGTGAAATGATTATGTACAAACGTCTGTCATAATAATATTCTACCAGCCTTTCCGCCTCGCAAGTCACAGAGTTGTCAAGGCGCGTACTGTACCTTGCTTCTATCTTAGTGCGTTATTTTAGAGAAGTTTTATCTTAACCGTTCAAAATATCGGTATGAAAGAAGAACCAAATTGGTACGGTACCAGTAATGTAGTGGATGATTAGCATTGATCCAGTAGTTCTTGAATTGAAACGGAAAAAGCATACAAACAAATATTTTTAAAATTCTGTTTTGCACTTACTGCTCATACATGAAAATAGTTCCACAGACACTTTGAAATATAAATTACAGATGGAAACTTAATTTGTTTTAACCGCCTTCCAAGTCAGACTGACGGCCTTAAGTCTAGAAGATCTAGATTTGCTTGGACAAAAGAGACGGGAGCCTACTAACTCGCCTTAGTTCTACAAGGTGTCATTTCGGGCTCTCAAGGACAGATCTAATACACGTCTAAAATAACATTTGATGTCTGTTTATTGATGTCTACTACTGAAAAGTTTCGTCATTAAAATGCTTCTTGTGAATTACATATGGGATATATCGTCGTGTATTTTGTTAATTTTGAAGAGCTATACATCTCTCACATATCATTTTGATGTATTCCCTACAGTGCTTTTTATGCATCAACAGTAATTTTTCTCGACTAACTGTTTCTGTTAACTGCTCAGCCCCCGAAAAACACGCATAAATTTTCACCAAATAATAGGTTCTTACAGATACATTGTGAGACATAGACTACACGTTCTTTTATACTAGCAGAGATGACTACTGCCTCGTGAAGAAACTGATTTAATTTTTTGGAATAACTGGAGATGGAAGGATGGATCATAAAATAATTCTATCGATAACACTTTAAAATTCCAGTGTAAACTGATTCGACATATTTTTTTATCGGCCCGGTACGACTCAGTGTTTTGTCTCACTCTAGTCGCATTAAGCTATCGGTTTATTCCGTTTGGCCTAATAAATCCTAAAATCGAAGCATATCTGGGCACTTATTTATAAAATAGTTTTTCTTTTTTTAGTTTGGGTCATACAACTCGCCGCACCCCCCCTAATGTTTGTAACAAACTGGGCGCCTACGATATTACTAGCCAGCGTATAACTTTGTTGTAAAAAAGATATCGATTTAAAATTTGGAGTAGTTGTATGATTGAATCATATTTTGTACAGATTTTGATTCCATCTCATTTTTGTTTCCGGTTTAACCGAAAGCGGTATAAACTTTGTTATGTCTAGCGGAACACCCTATATATTATTCAATTTAGATCGCTCGATATACAAAACATGTAACAAGCCCTATCTCTGTCTTTGACAGTTTTCGAGAAAATGGCAATTGAAACTGTTATATCTTTCATAGTAGTTACTATAAATCTAGCATTCATAGTGGTAAAGTAAAATAATTGCAAAGTAGTTAACAAATTGTTGTTACTGGTTCCTCAAGCCCCAAATGCGTTCGTGTTGGTCCTTCGAGCCGAATTTTTTTCCAGGCAAGGGTCAATGCTGTGAATTAATTTTCATGACTTCTGTTAGAGATTTCACTTGCATTAAAATTAAGAGAAATAACTGCATTAATCACAACAATTAAGCGTATTCAATTTTATCCTAGGGCTAAATTCTGCGGCTAGTGCTATTTTAAATCTATATTACTGATATATTTTTTTATACTAAAGACACACAAATATACGTTTTGTGGGAGCAATGCGTATACAGCTAGCTATATCTATTTATTCTGAATAATATAAATAAAATAAAATAATTTTAAACTTATTTTCAATAAATTTTCATGAGGTCCCTTTGCTTCTACGTTTACCAAACACGAAATGAAATCTCTTCCGGTGAATAATTTTCAGAAAAAAGTTATAGTACATTTTCTCTCTCAATAGAGTAGTGACCAATACCTTGAGTTTTGCGTTGAGACCACACCATTTGTTGTAAAAGTGGCCTCGACACTGAAAATAATTTTTTTCAAAAAATGTTTGTCATTTAATAACAAATCCTGTGCCCAGAAGCAATATTCCAATCTCCTCTCTGCGTCCCCTTTTTCCATAGTGTGTAAGAATTTCTCCTTATGTGGTTTTAAATTATGACGTTTAGGGCACCTCCAAATTTTATTTCTGTCTTCACTCAAGTTTAGAGATAAATCTCTGACACTAACACATGGTTCAGAATTAACAG
The DNA here is from genome assembly GCA_963675555.1 of Leptura quadrifasciata. Classification (NCBI taxonomy): domain Eukaryota; kingdom Metazoa; phylum Arthropoda; class Insecta; order Coleoptera; family Cerambycidae; genus Leptura; species Leptura quadrifasciata. The sequence continues at coordinate 105,959,533 of OY776675.1, forward strand.
CATCTAATATTTCTTAATCCAATGGATGATCGGCAACGTTGTATTTTTTGGCTCTAAGTTTGGATATATCTCCAGTTCTATCAAATATTCTATTAATTGAACCAACCGTGATGTAGTGAATCTGTGGGCGTTCTGGATGTCTCAAATTGAAGATACTGGCTGTATGTCGATAAGAGTGCACACTGCCACCAACAATTCTTATTATTTCAATTTTATTAGCAATACTTAATTGTTGTGCATCCATATTTAAGTTTAATTTGACATTCTATACAATTGTCAAATCCATTCCAAAGCACTCCATGTTAACAACGGTATTGATATGCCGAGTTCTAAGTATCTTAAAAAATAGCTACCAATTTTTAAATATTCATTTCATAATAGTGGATAAAAAATGTATCCTAATACTTAATTAACGTCATTATTACACGACTACCAACTTACGTAAATATCCCACAATAAGTAACTCGAATAGTAGATTGATTATTATTGAAATCATAGATATGATTTTTTTTGCAACGGAATGAATATTTTTTAACAAAATTTGGTATACAAGGGTTTTAGGCCATGCCGAACAAGACTCTGTAAAAATAAAAACCCTATCTCAATCGCTAATATAAATTCCTAATTTTTCTCAATTTTTTTTTATCATAGTAGGCGTATTTAAGTTCGAAAAAAAAGTTTTTAAATAACACACAACACAAGAACTATACCGAATTTGATTTAAATCGGTCAACAATTGGCCGAGATATTGGAGCGTAGTGGTAAAAAGTGAGACACATTGTATATATTTTTTGTATATACTTGAATCTCGATGTGCCTATTTCTACCAATAGAACCTCTATGTTATATTTGTTCATACTTTTTCCTAGCCGACACTAAGGTTAGTAACCTTTTAGCTCGACTTTGCGTAATTTGAAGGGTTTATACTTGTAAACTATTCTTTGAATAGAGACATTGTGTTGTAATTATTAACAACCAACGTATATAAATACACGTTTTATCTAATGCTGGCGGACATATTCATCCACAACAAGATTTCGATTGTTTCTGTAGCAGTATAAAACCTAACTCTTAATTAATCATCCGTGATCACTTCATTTTCATAAAGAAACTTTTCATATGAAAGTCTAACACAGCATTACATATAGTATTTCTAAAGTTTTCTGAGACGTTTTGTTGAATAATCAGGTAACTGCATCACAATTGTTCAACGACACAACATTTTCATACTTTTTTTGCAGGTTTCACGAACTCCTTTTTTAAAGAAATCTTCCCTAAAGAGCCCTATAGACTATTACTTTGGCCTTCCGCTTTAACTCGATAGTTTTGACTGACAAGATGTGGCTGATCGTATGTGGTGGTCTTATCGCTTTAGATTCATCCGTCCGACTGAAGAACTGAAACAAATTTCATGGATCTGTCTGTCCAATATGATTGCAGGGAAATAATAGCCGAGGTTCAGTGTTTTGTTTTATCTGTTCTTCTTGGAAGTGTTTTTCTTGACTTTATGGTTAAAATACTTTATGTTGGAATATGTTGGAGTGCTTAGGAGGATACGGGAGACATTGTGGAAAGTCATCTTCTTTTCTTTATCTGAAGGGCAGTAGCTAATGCAGTGTAGCATAACAATTCATCTTCACCCATTGCAATTTCAATTCAGTGACGTAGTAGGTACCTACTAAGCAACTGAAAAGGAACAAATCTCATAATGCAACATTTGGTTTAATCAGTTCACGTGATGAAAATTGATCAGTTTCAACTGACACAATTTCACTGAGGGTGAAATTAATAGTCTGTGGGGCATTTAAGTGAATCAACTGAAAACAACCATAAGCTGAAATTGCGGAATATGGAGTTACACCACTTCGTGATATTCTGTATTGTGACGACGTCATTGGTGACGACCCTCCTTTCGGAGAAGCCTTAAGAGCGCTCCGGATATAAGCGGGAAAGACGGTGCAATCTACTCTCATATAAATCATTATTTTAAAAAACGGCTTTCACTAAAAGACATTAAAAACATGTTACAATGTGGGACGATGAGAGAAAAAAAAAGTATATATAAAAAAATATTTTTTTTCTTCTATTTTCGATTTGCAAAAATAATTCTTATCATCCCACATAGGTATTATTAAAATAAACATTTTCACTTTTGTAGAACTAAAATAAAATTAGCCCTAATGTCCTCAAATGCACCGAGAAATTTAAAGATTAGGTATAATAAATTTGTCAAATGTCATGTTCTATTAGATCTCTATCACTCTCTTTCCAAGCACACCGTACATTAGGCTGCGTCATTTTATTGACGTGAAGGAAGTCATTTACAATTAAAATTGGAAGCATGGATGACTAATACACTCCGAACAACTCTTAACTGACGGCCACTTGGCTTGTGAGGGCGATAGGATAAGGAGTCGCACTTCCTAACACTTAAGAATAGGACTGCCTTAAGAATTCGACTGTCGCCCGCGCATTCGTATTTATATCCAGACCTTGTTTTTAATATTTGTTTATAATTATTGCAAAGGATAACAATTTAGAATTTGGAAAAATAATTTGTATAAATATGTAACTACCAGAGCTCTTTTTCTAGTTTTCTCCTCAAATATGAATACTCCTTACGTAACACATTTCCCTCTTCTAGCATTTTTTAGACAGCTGCAACTTGCACTGTGGTATGACTGTAAAAAATTCAATAACTGATGAAATTCAATTTTCGCATTTTATTGGTTACGTCAATTCACGTTTTTAAGGACGATTTGTTCGATTTTCGCGTATATTAAATCAAAATGTTACAAATGATGTGTTCTATCAGCTTTTCCAATAATTGAAATATTTTGGAAGAGTGAGTGTCTTAGAACATCTCAACTTCCAATGAAATTATTGAATATTATCTACCGTTGTAACTGGAAAATAATGTGCCTTCTGACGCAACAATTCCAACGCCTCCTAGTTATTCACGTTTTATAATCCTCCTGACTTTTCTGATAATCATTTCGCAATAAGCCGCTTCTGATGTGCATACCTTCTTAGTTTTCCACTCGGAATTATTTATTTTTTGCTATAAGTTTTAGCTGTGGGAACGGGAAAAGCAGCAGTTCAATATCTGGTGAATAAGGGAAACCGATAAAGAATTGAAATGCCCTTAATAGCCAAAAAATCCATAATTGATTATGTATTATGCATTATTATGTATGTATTATATTGTTTAAAGACAACGAGACAACGTATACATATATATATATACGTTGTCTTATATACAGGCTGTCCATTTTATCAGGGCACTCGAGAATATCTCACTCAATATCGGTCATACAAAAAAAAATAATTTTTACGAAAATTGTGCCGATTTATGTGTTATGGTTTAAAGACATTTGCAATCCATGAAGAGTTATGGCGGAAAATCTAGGCCAAATATCTCCGTTATTTGAAGAGATATGAGAAAAATTCTAAGGCGACAATTTTTTGCAAAATAGAGTGTTTCAACGAGGTTTTATCTATTTTTTTTTTTTCAAAACTGCTGTATTTTGAGATTTACTCTTCAGGCTGTTAAAAAAATTATTTTGAAACGGGCGGGAAATGGCCTCATTAAATAGAGTATTTTTCTCCATTTTCTACGATATATCACATGCCATATTTATTCATTGGTACTACATTAGCAATTATAAAAACATTTTTTTAAAACCAATAAAATTTTTCTTAACGAGCATTATACTTGCCTTGGAGAAGCATGATGAAATAAAACGATAAAATAATTCAATAAGTTATTCAAATCTTTGCTGTAATAAAACATTAACACAATTAAGAAGAATAAAGTAAATTCAGGTAACAAAAACAAAATAATAATCAAGAAAGCAACATGGAGCAATTATGGAAAGAATATTCGCAGTTATGCTAATGTATAGAGGTCCTCCATAAAAGTATCACTCCTTGCTCAGAAAGTTAAAATGTCTTTAAAAGTTTTTTTTTTATACATTTATTTAGCGTCGGCCTATTTCCTCTACTGAGGCCTAACACCGACGCCTGTAGACGAGCTACCCCCAACCAGGAATTTTGCCGAACCTCTTCCCTTGAGAAGAGTAGGGATCTTTTACTTGCCTAACATTTAATAGATAAGGGACCGACGGCTTTACATCCCCTCCGAAGGATGGTATATCTCCTATACAACCCTCGCCTAAGGTTGTATAGCTTCCGCGCATACACTGATATACAAGCCGCTGGAAGATGTGTGAGGCAAAACTCGGTTTCCGTTGGAATGGTCACCCATCCAAGTACTAACTGCGCCTGTCGTTGCTTTACATCGCATACCGAAGTATGTACATAGTAAAGACGCACCTACGCTCGCCCCGTCTTTAACAGTTAATTTAAGTATAATATCCATTAGTTTGTATTTCATGATTTCACTATTATTTCAATTATTTTAAAATAGTTGGCTATGAACAAACTTCATAATTTAATTTTTTGACAGATCATCTCAGTTAATACTTAAACTCTCACTCAATCACACTCGTTTAAGCATTTGGAATTTTCAAAAATGATTTTCACTCACATTGATTGTTATAATATGTTCGTTACATATTGCTAATGCAATTTTAACTCTGAATTAGCTCAAGTAGAATATAGAAACAGATTTCCACAAGCACTACAGCCGAATAAAACTCTGTTCAGAAAATTAGCTACGAAACTGAAAAATAATGGTTCATTTTTAAAGAAGGTCGAACAGTGTTACTGATCATGTAAATAAGGTAATCCGAGTTATTAATTATGTAAGAAATAAAAATACAGAAAATTTGGAAACATCATTAAGAGAAATTCAAATTGCTTGTCGTAAATTTTAAAGAAAAATGGTTACCGGTGTTATAAAACCAAAAAAGTTCACAATTTACAAGCGGGGGACAAACCAAGGAGGAGAACGACTTTTTGTAGGTGGCTGTTGGAAAAGAAGCGTGCCGATCCATTAATATGTAGTAAAATACTTTGGTCCGACGAGGCAAATTTTTCCAATAATGGATTTTTTAATCGCAATATTCATTACAAATGGACTTCTGAAAATACACACTGGCATAGACCGACTGGGTTTCAAAATCGTTTTTCAATAAATGTGTGGATATGTATTTTAGGCACTAATTTAATAGGTCCTTATTTTTATGATGGTCACCTCAGTGGTCAAAGGTACCTAAACTTTTTGAGAAATGAATTTAATGAATTCTTAGATGACCTATCTTAGAGAATCGATACAACTTTCAATATTTTCAACAAGATGGAGCACCTTCCGACAATTACCAGATTTGCCTAGATTATTTAGACGAAATTTTGCCTCAACATTGGATAGGTACCAATGGATTTATTCGATGGCCCCCTCGTTCGTCAGACATAACCCCAATGGATTTTTTTCTATGGGGGTATATTAAAGATAAGGTGTTTTCGACGACACCGCAAAATGTAGAGGACCTAAAAGCTCGAAGTCAACAGGCATGTATTACAGTTACCACCGAAATGCTGAGTAATGTTTTAAATGCAGTGCCTCGCCGCGCTCGATTGTGCATAAGAAATCGCGGTGGACACTTTGAACACTTGATATGATATCTTAAAAATTATTTTGAGGATTAGATAAATATTAATGTTCTGCGTGCTATATTTTTTTTATTATTAATTTGTTTTTGTTATCTGAATTTACTTTATTCTTCTTAATTCTGTTAATGTTTTATTATAGCAAAGATTTGAACAACTTATTGAATTATTTTATCGTTTTATTTAATCATACTTCTCCACGGCAAGTATAATGCTTGTTAAAAAAAAATATTGGTTTAAAAAAATGTTTTTATAATTACTAACGTAGTACCAATGAATAAATATGGCATGTGATATATCGTTAAAAAGGGAGGAAAATACTCTATTTAATGGCGCCATTTCCCGCCCGTTTCAAAATAATTTTTTTAACAGCCTGAAGAGTAAATCTCAAAATATAGCGGTTTTGAAAAAAAATTAGATAAATCCTCGTTGAAACACTCTGTTTTACAAAAAAATTTCGCCTTAGAATTTTTCTCTTATCTCTTCAAATAACGGAGATATTTGGCCTAGACGTTTTCCGCATTTTAAATATTTTCCGCCGTAACTCTTAAAGTAGGCCATGGATTTCAAATGTCTTTAAATAATTTGGAGGTTATATAAATCGGCACAATTTTCGTAAAAATAATTTTTTTTTGTGCGAGGGCCTTAATAAAATGGACAGCCTGTATATAATAATTATATTTCGTATAGGCATACTGAAGAACTCTGAATGAGGAAATAATATTTATACACGGTACTAGCGCGTCCCCATTCATTCGAAAGGCTTAAATTAATTACTAATAGTAGCTAGTAACAAGTAGCTCTATATCTTGTAACTAATTGGGGGCTTAACTAGGTGATTACTGGGGCTTGTCTCGTGGTAGGAGTATAATGATCTGTCAAAATTTCTCTTAAACTGCCATGTTCTATGTATAACTTAATTCACAAAGTTAATTTCTGCTTACGTACTGGACAACGTGAATCATTGTCTGTTAGTTTATAGTGCTTGAATGCACATAGTATTTTTTCTGCATAACCTAGATATAAAGCTATATATAAAGGTGTAAAGTATATGTTTTGCCCCCTGGGGAGAAAGTAGTATTTATGCAATAATTTGCAAAAAGTAGCTGTTTGCAAAGTTGCAAGTTGAACAATTATGAGGAGTGAAAAACAAACTAAATGTTAATGTTAGTGTTTGAGTGAAAAAAGTACCTTTTTATCTAGTGGAAAATATGACGTTGAGCAGTGCGCTGTTTATTACGTCGCAGATATGTGAAAAGTATCAGGATTTTTTTTTATTACGTGCAAATAGAGCAATCTGGTATTACTAATTAACGTGTTTTATATGATGATATTGAATTTAATTTTTTTTAGAAATCCTTACGTACTAAATATATATACATCATAGTATATAAATAATAAAATTTACAATATTTTTGCAATAGTATAAAGATCTACATTTTTTTTGTATTAAGTAGTCGATAAAAATTCATCAATATGTAGCAATTTTTGTTCGACAATAACGATTTTACTACAGTTTTGAACTTCTAGATTGTTGGTTAACATTTTCAAGTAAAACATTAAAAAATTTACATCCATTAAAAAAAGACTTTCTTGATACAACGCTATTTCGTGTTAATGTAGCATAAGGAGATCTTTCTTGTATTATACAGATGTTGAGCTCATAAAACAAGTAAGTTGATAAATATATATAGAAGATATCATAGTTAAAATATTTAATGATTTGAAAGCATTCCTACAAGATTCATTGTATTTTAAATTAGCTATGATACGCATTGCTCGTTTTTGTAGGAGAAAAACGCTATGCGCATCAGGTGATTGACTATTTTATGCCAGAATGAATTGATTCAAAATAAAATTGCCTTATAATTGATAAGCCGTACTGTTTGGATGTTAAAGCTAAAGCATAGCATACTTTAGACAATTTAGTACAGACATCCTGTATATGACTAGACTAAAATGAAAATCATTCTTTAACCGTAGCATTTTTTAATTCTCCGAGTACTCAATATTTGTCTTGCCATCTAAAACTAGACTGTTATAACTAACTCCTTAATTATTAGACTTTATAAGTAGAGTGTTTTTTTAAATATCGTTTGCTGATGCACACACTGCATCGAAGATGCAAGATCCTGTGTAATAAAATCTGGTAAATTATTCTGCTTTTATCCTTTTTGCCAGACCACATGACGGACAGAAGACCATTACGGTTTGGTTGATGTGTGCACCGTATAGTAATGGAACGTGGTGAGTGTCGCATCAAAAGAAAACCTGTTATAAATTCGTTTGTCACAATTCTCAATATTTGTCGGTGTCTCTTATTTGACAAATGGAGTACACTCTTTTTCCGCACACTCCGACAAAGCAGACATCAACAAAAATTACATTTGTGTTTTTTCTTCCTTAAAATCCAGTAAAGCATATTCATCGACACCTCGTCACAAGTTTCACAAGCCTGCTTTGTGAAATTTTATTAAATATCATTATTCAGTCAGCATCTGTTCAATGGTTATTTTATTTTGCTTAGATTATAAACACAACCAGACGAACGTGCTTTGAGTTACATCAGTTTTAAGAAACTTGGGTTACTCCAATATATTTCAAACTCATTTGCAAAAGTATAAAAAAAACCGACAAAATAAATGACTTCAAAGTATATGCGAAGGCGGTAAACATCAAACAGTGTTCGATGGTCCAATTGACATATAAACATTACATATTTAGGTTGTATTACTTGTTAGTTTTTAAGTAAAATTGTTATTGTAAAAGTTTCTGTTTGTCCCATCTCCTTTAACTAATTATTATTTCACGGCATGAAGTTGGTTTTATGTACAGCTTTAGTTTGCTTAATTTTCATTGTACATTAGGACGCTTAGTAGCTAAAATACTTTTCCTTATTCCTTACCTATGTTATTGAACTTTCCCAATTTTGGTCAGTAATTTATAAAAAAATTGCAAAAATCATAATAGAAAAAAAGGAAATTTAGAGCCCTTTCCAAAATTACGTCATTTGACACATATTTTCATTGCAGTTCATAATTTTCATTTTTATAATAGTTACCAAAAGCTCATTTTTAAATAACGTCATTAAAAATGATATTTATATTCAACATTCAATTCGATATAAAATGAAATAAACTTAGTAAACATTTTCACACAAATTAAATACGTCAATTTTCGTTATACTTTCCAAATCAAGTTTTTATATTTTTTGAGTCGCTTTTCATACTTCCTAAAACTCATTTTTACATGCAGTGGCCATTAGCTTGCAGACATCATTCGGACTCGAGTAATCTATTTAAAACAACCTTCACTGTTATCACGTGACCTATGCAAGCAATTGTTATTTTAATTACGTTTAAAATATATATATATATATATATATATATATTGGCTACCAATTTTTCATGATTTGTAAGGTGTAATTCAATGCAGGTCGGGGTATTTGCCCGCTGAGTAGTTGTTTCCTGCAAATCATGTATAATAACAGTATATAGGTTAAGTCCACCAAGGGCTGAAGGTCACCGCTCTCGGTACTTGCAAAATGGCAAGTCGCTATACACCATGGAGACATCTGTGATGTCTGGTGTATAGTAGCATTAGACCACATGAGAGGATTCACTTACCTCTCACCACTACACCATTTACATTAGTCTGTATAAGACTAGCAGGTTGGCCACTGTCATTTGTCTGCTCCATGACCTATGGCATACTGAGGAGAACTAATAAGTTCGAAACCGGTCTATGTCTGGTCAGGGAGTTGACAAATGACATTGGCTACCAATTTTTCATGATTTGTAAGGTGTAATTCAATGCAGGTCGGGGTATTTGCCCGCTGAGTAGTTGTTTCCTGCAAATCATGTATAATAAATATATATATATATGTATATATATATATATATATATATATATATATATATATATATATATATATATAATGTTGTTTTTTAGGTTTTCGCGGGTGTTAAATGAAGTGTTGTTATAATTCCGGGTGCTCTCCCGCGTCGATGATCGGCTCCTCCCAGAGTCACAGTTGTTTACACGACGTTTAAGTAGAATCCTATCTGCCATCTTCAGATTCTCGCTGAAAGCTGTTTACTGCTGCGCCTCGTTCCTCGTTCCATTCGAACAACGTCACTGAAATTATTACTTATTTTTCCTCAAAAAGCATTGAAATTGCAGTGAAATACTCATCATATAGACATTAAGTCATCGTGGTTATTCAAAATTTTAATAGACATTTTATACTTTTTACTTTTATTATTATTTTTAGGTCAAGGTATCATAATTTGAGTTTGGTTCCTCCTGTTTCACTTATACTTTTTTCAATAGCTTTATATAAATTAAGTTATATAAATCTATTCTTTTTATAAAATGCGTGCTTATTTTACCCGCCATTATTCAATTTATCAATATATATTAAAGGGACCCCTTAATCTTTTCTGACACGGCATATCCCACCTCTCTATAATCTGTTGTTTTTTAAAGTGAAGAAAATAATGCTTTTTCCGGATTGAATTTCCGTGGTAGTTGGAAATGGCACACTGTGTGTGCGTGTGTGTCGAGGTCGGTTTAATAAAATGATCACATCTTGTTTCAGGAATTCGCCACGCTCACGAAGGAACTCAATGCTGCCAGAGAACATCTCCTGGAAAGGGAAGAGGAAATATCGGAACTGAAAGCGGAACGGAATAATACTAGGGTGAGTGTTAATTCGATAATTCACTTAGTTCCTGGAGATAATGAATTGTGACATTTAATAAACCCACAATTCTTAAATACATTTGGCTAACCACCATGTTTGTTTGGTTAATATGTGTTTACAAAGCTTATCATGGTGACATATTTTCTTAATTCAGTCTATATTAATTTAAAATAAAAATATTTAATTAAATAGTTTATTTTTAACAGTTTTCAAGATTGTTGCGATATTATAGTTAGCAGCGACAGCAAATAAAAAAATAGGGGAAATTATTAAAAGATAGTAACAAATGACATATATCGGGCGAGTTAAAAATAGAGGATAGAAATGTTGTACAACTATTTTTTTAAATATTATTGATGTCTAATTACTTCAAAATTATAAGGCACATTAGTCCGGAGGATAAGAGAATCTATCTTGCATTTTATGCTCAAGCGTTGTAATTTGGTACACTTGTTCGTTAGACCCTACCTTTCGATATGAGAAATATTACCATGTTCGGAGCCCCCGCGGGGCCCTGTTATAGCATGGTTACCTACCTTCAAGGGCAAATCCGTATTTTTGCTTGTTTTTGGAGCTGAATAGTGTCGTGTAGGGCTGAAATTTGGTTAGATGTTTAAGGTCACAAGCAAGTGTCCCAGTGTCCATGGCTTATTTTTTCAAAATGGCGGCGGAGCAATGCACGAAATAACATTATTTTCAGAAAAAATTTACTCTATCGCATTTTTTGGAATAAGGTTCCGTTTCATATGTTTTTGGGGTCACTGACTTCTAAAAATCATGTTTTTAGTACGTGAAGTCGAAAATAATGAATAAATCAATATGCCAGTTTTCTTATAATAATGGTGGAATAAATATTGTCTGAAAGTTATTTGTGGCATTCTACGAATATTCTTTCCTATTATTTGGGTTTTCTACCACATGTATTATATTATCCTCTTCAAAAACAAATTACCGAATCTACAAAATAATAGAATTATTGAAAAAAAGCCTCTGCAGCTACACTTAACTAAGGCTTCGCACGCTTCTGAGGATACAGGCTTTGTGCGCCGCACGGGTTCCCAAATACTGTCACATTTTTTCCATCCAAAATCTGATGGATCTGGAAGGTGCTGTACCCGCTCAAGCGACTATCTCCATATTTGGCTTTGAAGGGAAGCGCGCTTGGCATGCTGTTCTAGAGCATCCCTTGTTGGTGGAATCGATTCCAGCTGACGATCGTTTTTTTATAAATAGCCTCACCGGCATTCGTTCACAGTGCCACAAGATACGGTTCTGGAAAAATAAAACAGTTTTTCATTTCATGTGATATGTAATATGTAGTTTTTAAAATTGCTCCTTATTGGTATATTTCAGTTACCTGCTATTAAAATGACAAATTTTTCGAGAATTTCCATTGCATTTTGAATAACTTCAGTCTGCTGAGCTGTGAATGCTTCTGTAGCTCCAGGATACTATAGCCAGGCATTAATAGCCGTGAGATTTCCAATTCCACGGAAATAGGTACAGTATCGCATCCGGAAATCCTATTATGGACAGATTTTTCAGGGCCTGGGAACAAAATTAATACGTCTTACCAACCGTGTTCTAAAATGAGTAAAATATAGGCTATATGTGGTGAATTATCAAACATTATTGTATGTTCACGGGCAGCTAAGAATTTGGCGTGTTTTCCTATGCCAAAATACATCCAAAGCTCCATGAGGTTAGGCAAGTGTTGCATACAAAAAACAATCGCAAGCACCAGTACATCCGTATCGCATGTCCTTATTATAATTTTTTCACAGCCATTAGTGAACACAGCGTCTGCCAGATGAACAGACAATCGTGTATCCGCCTCCTCATGGTTGCATGAGAGGAGCAATCAGCATCGTGCGGGCTTTTAGTGACATACTATTAGATTATTCAAAGGCATTTGATACGATTATCCATGAAACATTATTCTCTATCCTACATTATGTTGGATTTTCATGCAGTGCAATCAACTTTCTTAGAAGTTATTTAAACAACACAATGCAGTATGCGGAGACATGTAATGGTATATCAAATAAGGGAAAGATAATGTGTGGTGTAACACAAGGATCAATCCTTGGCCCCTTGTTTTTTTGTATTTATACTTGTGACATAACAAATTGTTTAAACAGTTGTAAAGCTCTCTTATACGCAGACGATACGCAAATTTATTTTTCATTTTTTCATGATGATTTGAATCGGGCTAATGACATCATCAATACTGATCTAAAAAAAACTAATGAAAATGTCAGAGCATCATAGACTAACTATGAATCCTACAAAATCATATGTTCTTATATTTGGATAGTACAAAGAGCGAGTTGAAACAGGTATAAATATTACAGTAGGTGACAAGAGTAGTCCTTCAGAAGGATTCTAAAGACAGTCTTTAGAATCCTTCTGAAGAAGCTGACAGGATGATCAGCGAAACGTCAAGTCAAGTTCGACGACCACGGCAAGACCCGCAAGAATCTACTTCATTAACGTCACACAGTTTAAATTTTTTCAACATTCTCAAAAGACACCTATAAGAAATGCAGGGGTAACAATTGCAGTTTCACTAATATATGATTATAACTGATGTTGCCAAACAAAACTTACCGAAAAGTCGATGTAGTGTTTAGTGACTTCTCCACACGTCACTAAACTTCACTTCAAGCACAAACCACACAACACTTAACACGATGTTCGCTTTCACAGAATTAACTTGTCGCAACTGGTTGCAACCTGTTTCTTCGAGGGAACCGTCAGGCGATCCTGTTAGGAAGGGGTGCAACAGTCGCGCCGCGATACCCATTGTCGCGCTCAAACTCGGACGGCCCGCCGCGTGGGCCGGCGCTGCTCGGCGTGCGGATCTCAGACACGCGGAAACCCGAATCACGCTTATTAAATTACACAGCCGGACAGTGGATAGCCACAGCACAGTATTGATCGACCGCGTGTACTCAAAACATGATTTTTCGAAATCACCCCTAAAACATATAAAACGAGACCTCATTCGAAAAAATGTGTTAGAATAATTTTTTTCTAAAAATAACGTTATTTTATGCATTTTCCTCGCGCCATTTTAAAAAAAGGGCCGTGGGCCCTGGGACACTTGCTTATGGCCGTATACATCCTAAATGCCGCACGTTTACCAAATTTCAGTCCTCTACGACATTTTTATTTAAAAGAATTATAGATCTGGTAACTGATCAACTTGAAAGCCTATTCTATGAATCCTTTTATACAGTGTGTTTTCCCTAAAGTTTTGAAGAAGTCATATGTTGTACCACTATTTAAGAAATTAAATACATAATCAGTTTCAAATAGTAGACCCATTACCGGCGAGCCATTACCTTTCTAAATACAACATCAAACATTTTTCAAAAACTTATGAACAGAAGATTATTGGAATTTTTAAGTAGGTAGCTGTAATATAACAAATCCAAGCCAGCTTGTATTTCTAAGTGGTAAATCAAAAGCTACCGCAGCGTATAGTACACCTAAAATCATTTTAGACAATTTGGAATCAAATTATCAAACAGTTTTCGAGAACGTAATTTACAAATAATTCTTCTGAATTTAATTGGATCACAAATATACTGGGTGCGACATTAACTTGAGATAGCGAGTTATCTCGAGACCAATGCATTTTAGAAAATAATGCTTCTGATAAAATTTGTTTGATGTCGAGGGGGGAACAAAGTGATGATATTGGTGTTTGACTTTGGCCATGTTCTCAAGGCTATTTCGGGGACAACTTTATCTTTTTAAATAGAATTCTATATTTTTTATTGCCGCATCTTATTTCCAGAAAATAAGAATTAACTTTTGTATGAAATCTTTTTTTACCTAACCTCAACGTTGTACGATATTAATTGCTTAACAAGATTTTTGGTTACTTTTAATTAACCAAAACCAGTAACTTTAGGAAGTACAACAGAAAAAATATATAAATACGTGTAAAACTGCAGGCCAACAGCTTATAATAAATTCACATTTGTATAATTTCATAAGATCAACAAAACTAATCTGTTTGTTTTGTTATTTTCCTAAAGCTAACAATTTATGATAAAGAAATAATGTTTACTAAGGTTTGCCTATTCAGTTTAATTTTGGATTCTTAAATTCTATAACGACAAAGAATAATATTTTTTTCTGTTATACTCTCTAAAATAACCAACCTAACTAAAGTAACCAAAATTCTTATTAATCAATTAATATGTTAAAAATTGTGGTCAGATAAAAAAGGTTCACACAAAATTTACCCATTTCTTTCTGAAAAATAAGATGCTGCCATTAAAAATACAGGTTTCCATTTAAAAAACGAAGTTGGCCCAGAAATTACCTTGAAAACGTGGCGAAGGTCAGAAATCAATATCATAACTTTATCTCCCCTTTGACAACAAGGTTTTATTTGAAAAGTTTTTTTCTAAAAGACGGGTCTTGAGATAAATCGCTGTCTCAAGTTACATGCCGCGACCGGTTTAAAGACAAATAAATAATAGTACCATCTTACCCGGCTACGGTTCAGTTCCTTTGTTATAATTCATTTACAAAGAATCTACTTGGAATAAAAGCTTCCTACAATTAACCTCAAATTTCACGTTTTTGAGGCAAAAAAATGAATTAATTTAATAGCCCAGGCGGGGGCGAGCGTAGGTGCGTCTTTACTATGTACATACTTCGATATGCAGTGTAAAGCAACGACAGGCGCAGTTAGTACTTGGATGGGTGACCATTCCAACGGAAACCGCGTTCTCGCCTCACACATCTTCCAGCGGCTTGTATATCAGTGTATGCGCGGAAGCTATACAACCTAAGGCGAGGGTTGTATAGGAGATATACCATCCTTCGGAGGGGATGTAAAGCCGTCGGTCCCTTATCTATTAAATGTTAGGCAAGTAAAAGATCCCTACTCTTCTTAAGGGAAGAGGTTCGGTAAAATTCCTGGTTGGGGGTAGCTCGTCTACAGGCGTTGGTGTTAGGCCTCAGTAGCGGAAATAGGCCGACGTTAAATAAATGTATAAAAAAAAAAGTAGCCTAGGCGACGCGGTATCTGCTTAAAATCACCTATGTTTGGGTAAATCGCGTAGTATGGTAGATTTTCGACTTAGTAAAAATCATAAGAAATGATAATTTCACTGTGCGCTAGTTTGAAAACGTGAGCGTAGTTTTTTATTAAACAAAATGTGTAAGAACTCCGTTTTTTTCTTCCTATTTCTTCATACATCTCAGTAACTATTGCTTTTAGAGAAAAGTTATACAAATGAAAAAGTTGTAATTAAATTTTAAATAAGATGCAGTTGGTTGCGAATCCAAAAATTCATTTTTACTATTGAAAAAGTAAGAAATTTAAATAGCAAGCTATTTGTGGAGTTTTTTTCAACTACTTATACTATACGTATGATCTTCATACTTGGCTAAAGAAAACTTTTTAATATATTAAATCTTCCCACCAAATTTCATCAAGATAGGACTTTTAGTTCTTGTATAATAATTTTGCAATCTAAACTTTGCAAAAGAAATTTGCAAATTTTTAAAATATTTCGGAGGTTAGTTAAACTAAAGCATTTAGAAAGTTGAAAATTTTTTGACATATAAAAGAGCACTGAAATTTTCAAATCCATTTTGAGATATTAAAATCTCTTAATTAGGAGAGCCTAGGGAATTGTTTAAAAATTGGTCAATTTTTTTGCTGAGTGAGGTTATGTCCCCCAAGGACGCGTTAGGTTATGTCGAAACGGGGCCCATTGGTGAGGTTAGAACAATTCGAATTTCCCGCGTTGCCAAAATTGCGTCGGCCGGCCGGAGGCACGCAGAACAGGGGGCACACAGGGCCCTTTAACAGCACGAGGGTCGCGGAAACGCTAAGGGGGGCTGGGGCGGGGAGCCCTAAGAGGCCCATTCTGGGGGGTGGAGCTCCGGCTCAACTGGGACCATTTCTACTTTTTGCTAGCCAAATTTTTAAACAATTCCCTAGGTTCTCCTAATTAACGAATTTTAATATCTCGCCCAACTCAAAACAAATATCGCCTGGGCTATAAACACAAAAACTAACTTCAGCACTTCAAAATATATAGTGTATATACCGAGTGTAACAAGATCATGGTATACCCCCTTTCCTCCTTTAGTTTTGAAAATAATTGATTGAAATTTAGGATAAGCGGCACTTTTTGACCAATTGATTTTTTCACTTCCGGTTTTGCCGGAAGTGACACTAACTTTCGATTTTTAAATGGAACACCCTGTATATTATTGCATTTTTGAATTCTGCATAATTTTCTGAATCCAACGATGCCAAATAAGTGACATTTCAAACATGATTTTTTTTATAATATAATTTTTAGTTTTCCATTTAAGTGTGCCATGATGGTTCCGATTTATTCTAAATGGCTCGTGTAATGCTACAAAAATCTAAATAACGTTAAAAACACTAAATTACATGATTTATGAGCAAATAAAATTCACCAATATTGTTTTTGGGGCAATACTAATTTTTTTCAAATGGAACCATATCGGTACCGTGGTACCATTTATTAGTATTATTGATAAGGAATTTATTCATATGTCGTATTAAAATGTGCGATAAATACAAATAAAATTACAGCTAAAAGAAAATGAGAAAATACATTCATTCTAATTACTTTGTTACACATAAGGTGGTTTTGGAATACAAAAAATTAACACAAAACATTATAACAGTTGTTCATAATGCTGTCCATTAACGTCAATGTACTTCTGAACTCGCATAGTTGTTTCTCGAAGAACGTTCGCCAATGGGCCACCTTGGAGGCCACCTCACAGGACCATTCGTCGAAATTACGTTTTCTCCGAATCTCCGTTGAAGGTAATCAGTTACTATCCTTGAATTATGTGGAGGAGCGCCATCTTGTTGGAAATACATTCTCTGTCCTAAATCTAAAGGTAACTCATCTAAAATGTCCTCAGTCTCATTTTACAGGAATCTCAAGTATCTGGCACCAATCAGAAATCCTTCAAATATTATTGGACCGATTATTCCAAGCCAAACATTGAAACCGAACCGCACTTGAAAGTTACCCTCTCGTAATGAATTTTGATTTTCTTGTGACCAATTTTTTGTATTTTGTCGGTTAAATAATCCTAAATTTGTAAACCTAGACTCGTCCGGAAGTCAAATCAGTTCTAGAAAATCATTGTTTGACTGCACGTTATTATACAAAATCCAATTGCAATATTCATCCTACGTTCGTAATCACTTTCATACAAATGCTGGTGCAATTGATATTTAAAAGATTTATAGTGAGTGGTATTTGTACAAAATTCGGCTTACTGTTTGATAACTAATGTCCAATTCAAACCCAACTTGCCTTAAAGAGACAATCCTATAAAGTCAATAATGAAATTTTCTTCGGGATCATTGTTGGGCTCTCTTCGGAATTGGTTTCAACACGTTTAAAATAATTTTTCGCTGGACATGTGCTATCGGGATATCGTTGGGCATAAAGGTCGGTAGCCGCAACTGCATTTCTTTTACATTCCCCATAAATAATTAACATGTCCACTTTTTCATGTCTTGATAAATTTGCGGCATTTTGAACACAATTAACAAGAATTTTAAATAATTTTTAAAGACAATAAAAACACCGTTAAACCAACAAATATTTGACAAGCTAAATATTTCATCGTTTTCAAAGCCACCTTAGTTACTTCTTAACATTTAATTAGAACAAAATTGTATTTTCTTATTTTCTTTTAGCTCTAACTTTGTTTGTATTTATCGCACATTTTAATACGACATATGAATAAATTCCTTATTAATAGTACTAATAAATGTTACCACGGTACCGATCGATATGGTTCCATTTGAAAAAATTGAATTTTGCCCCTAAAACAATTTTGGTGAATTTTATTTGCTCATAAATCATGTAATTTAGTCTTTTTAACGGAATTTCGATTTTTGTAGCATTACACGGACCATTTAGAATAAGTCGGAACCGCCATGGCACACTTAAATGGAAAACTAATAATTATATTATGAAAGAAATTGGTGTTTGAAATGTTACTTTTAGCATCGTTGGATTCAGAAAATTATGCAGAATTCAAAAATGCAATAATATATAGGGTGTTCCATTTAAAAATCGAAAGTTAGTATCACTTCGGGCGGAACCGGAAGTAAAAAAAAAATCAATTGTATGTCAAAAAGTGCCGTTTATTATGTATGTAGTATATCCTAAATTTCAATCAATTATCTTCAAAACTAAAGGAGAAAAGGGAGCATACCATGATCCTGTTACATCCGGTATACATATGCATATATAAAAAATATACAGACATGTACTTCATTTTTTGAAGTCGTTCAAGAAGATATTATACTCTAATTTTTACTTAACGTAGACCAGTCCAGATTCATTAATTTCTTGAAGGTGATGTGTCTAAAAAAACCGTTAAAAATGTTGTTTCTTTTCTTGTCGAATGTTTTTACTACTTCCATTGTACCAAAAATAGAAACAATGCAACCAAAAACAGTTAAATAATAAAGATAAGTAAAATATTACATTACATTAATATTCAGTAATATATTGTGTATTTGCGTCACTACTAGTGGACAAAATTTCAAAAAGAAAAAAGAAATTAATAAAGACCCGCAATTAACGTTTTAAAACACTATAGTCCCTCACATTTTGTGTTAATATTATTAATATAGCCACTGTTTTGTTTATACATAACCAGTATTGCATTTGCGATACAAGGAATATGTTAGTAATATTTTCGTAAAATAATTTGAATTTGGTCAAAATGCTCCTTAGTGGGTTTTTATTTTCCTAATGCGTTTTTGTTTCATTGTTCATAAGGATCGAAAGAGTAGCGCGCAAATAACGTTGAAGCATCCTTATTAATTCTAGGCAACAGGAAAATAATCCTGGGTGTATACTGGCTGTATACTGGTTCAAAGATTTGCGAAATTAATGTACACATGCGACTGCCCTGGGGTAAACGAGGGAAGAAAGGCATTGTTTACTTTAATAAGAAGGGATATTTCATACATTCTACCCAGGAAAGTAGCCTTCGAGCAATATTAAGGGCTGAATACCAAATCGGCCATATACGGGAATAGTCTCTGCACAACAATCACTGTCGCCAAGTCTTAACACTTGGGGTTGCACAACATGAAAAATTAAGGTTTCTAAATAGCGGAAGAAGCTTACACTACAAACATTTTAACTGTGAAAATGTTGCATATATTTAATATGCGGCAATATGTTTCATTATAATTTTAAAACAAATGTTAGTAAGATATTTGATTGAACACGTGGAAATATGAAAGATTTCGAAATTGTAATATACAATGTGTTTTGTGTTTCTCAAGTTTGTTGATCTTTAGGTAGATTAGGCGTTATATAGGTTTAACATGCAACTTTGGGTAAATAAACACCACAGAAATTAGTTAACCCCCAATTCCAGAAACCAGAGGCTTGTGCTGAAGGGGTTTTCACACTGAAAGACGCGGACATACAACCATATCCTCCAACACTGCCAGTGCCGGACCCGGGCTTGAACCCGGTAGCGCGATATCCGTTCGATTAATCGCGATTGCAACCTCGCGCGTTACCCACACGGCTGTTGGCTGGACATGATGATACAACTATCTAGAAATTATTAAATAATTAGGTAAGCTAGTTTAGCCAAATTGGAGTGTTCACATTCTGAACGAAAATTACTTACTGAAAAATTCTCATATAAATTACAACACTTCGCATCTAAAGTTTATTCTCTAGAAATCAGTTTAAAAATTTTAAGACCTAGAAATACAATATTTGTAAAAATAAATATAATAAGTGAATTAAACAGTGCTGTTGAATGATGCAACATAAGACTGATCTATGACAATAATAAGGACTGATAAATCATACCTGGACTTTAATAGATAGACTAGAAATGGCCTCCGGCCATTTCTAGCTCCTCGCGGAGTGCGGCGATGCCTGCGGCATCGCTGAGTTCGGCCTCCGGCCTCACGTCACTATATGCGGCTCAAAAGTTCTACAATCTGTCCGCCGATTACGGTCAAAATTCTAAGAAATTATCTTTGAATGTACGTCATAAAATAATTTTTCAGTTTTCCATTTTTCAGTTACCTATTGTCAAGTTTTTTATTTTTCAGGTTTTCATTTTTTAGTTTTTCATTTTTCAGTTTTTCATCAGTTTCATTTTTCAGTTTTTCATTTTTTATTATTTCATTTTTCAGTTTTTCATTTTTCAGTATTAAATTTTTCAGTTTTTAATTTTTCAGCTTTTCATTTTTCAATATTAACCGAACAATATTAACCGAACATATATTTTAAATTCGTATACGTTATAAAATATTGAAACGACATTCCCCGAATCGTTCGAGATACGAATTCATGAAAGAAATATCTATAAAATGTAATGAAAGATGAGGAAAATTTATTTAAATTTTTTTCTACTCCCATGCTTAAATTTGCCGTTTGCCGTACAGTCTACACTAGAATGGATATGAAATCGGTCAATCACAGCTAATCTTCCCAAAAACGGTATATCGCCTAAAATATTTTTGAAATCATTATACAGACAAAATTTTAGATCTACGCAAAAAAAAAGCAGCTGTGTGTGAGGATGGAAACGGGGACCAAAGCATCGACTATAACCGCTCGACCAGCGTGTCGCCTTAACGAAATGTTTCACGTACATCATGAGATTCAGAAGAAATTATTTGACGGCAACAAAATGTTCGGTTTAACTATAAAGTCGCATTTTCTAAAGGCCACAACCTTCTTAATATTTATAGTAGAGAAATGAAACTCTGCATAGCGGTAGATAATTTATTTCTTTATATTTTCGTTTAATAGATAGATAGATGTAAACTTTATTGTCTAAAGAAGTATCTTATTGATAAAGTGTAAGATCGTAAAACACAAACAATATTTGTATAGTCGTTACATAAACAGTAAAATAAATCATTACAGTGTAAAATAATACCAACAGATATAATGTAATCTAATATATAGAATGTCAATAAACGTATATTTATCGAAACAGATGTAATGAAAGTATATTAAAAAGAATCATCATAGTATTCTTATAGATTCTAGTAGGGTTTATCAATTAAGAAATTTTTTACAGCATTCCTAAATTGGTTATCTGATACAATATTGTTTAAAGTTATTGGGAGGTGATTGTAAAGTTTTTTACAATTATAAATTAACGATATTTTTATAAGGCTAGTCGATGGTAAAGGTATATATAGAAAAAATATAAGGGTATAAGTATTTATTTTACGTGGACATTCATAATATTGTATTCTTACACAATTAGAAAGGAGATAATCCACAGGATAGAATGCATTGCTGAAAGATCACATCTCAAGCTATACTGTTTTGGTTTGAAATTGAAAATGAATTGATCTGCAAACACATATCCCTAAGTAAAAGCAATGAAAGAATTTCTTTAAAAAAATTCTTATTCAAGAATACTTCATATCGTACAGACCAGAGAAGGTGCAGTCTATCCATTATAAATTATATGTTGAAACAACCCATTTAGGCAAAATTAGAAAAAGTTTGTTTTAATTTATCAGATTTTGACATAAAGTAACTTTTGGCAAAATATAGAAATTTGAACATGACAAAAGGTTAACAATGGAGACCAAAATTAAATTAGTCCATTTAACGAGGTCCCGAACATCAAAAGTTTGTAGAATCTTTTCCAATACATTTCTTCCTCTGTTTTCGAGGCTGAGAAGCGATGGTGATGGTTTTGAAATCCTTGTGTACTACCCCTATCAAGGAAAAGCCACCCCTATTTCCAGCTTTTCGGTCTTAGGCTTGCGAGGGATCGTCGGATCGGGTTATTTTGGGGGAATAATAATAAATTCAGTTAACTAACAGTAGAATACCCCGGAGCGACGCCCGAGGGTTGAACCTACCCTCGCCCGTAATAGCAATATCTCCAAATAAGAAAATACGAACTCGACAGGGTTTTTTATGGGTTTTCGAGGGTAGGGATCATGATGGAGGCGTTTTTTTTCACCCTACCCTCCTGCAACTACACCCCCAATGTATAAAAACCACCCCCAAGTTTCAACTCCCATGGGTTGCTTAGGTCAACTGCAGTTGAGTAATGGATAGTTTCCCTGATATTCTCATAAAAACCCCGGTCTTACCAATCCACGTATGCCTAGGACCGACAACATGGAATAGGGGGAGGTTTTGTATGTTGGTGGTAGTTTCGAAAGGGTAGAGTGAAAAAATACCAACGAAAACGGGTTTTCCGTTTTTCGGGTGATTTCGGTTTTGCGAGCAGGGTAGTTTCAACCCCCGGAGGCTGCTTAGGTCAACTGTGATTTAGTAATGGTTAGTTTCCTTGATATTCCCATAAAAACCCCGATCTGACGAATTCCCGCATGCCTAGAACCGACACCATGGAAGAGGGGGTGGTTTTTATACATTGGGGGTAGTTGCGGGAAGGTAGGGTGAAAAATACCACCTACATCATGATCCCTGCCCTTGAAAACTCATAAAATACCTCGTCGAGTCTGTATTTTCTTATTTTTTGGAGAAATTGCTATTACGGGCGGGGGTAGGTTCAACCCTCGGGGGTCGCTCCGGTGTACTCTAATGTAAATTAACCGAATTTATTATTATTCTCCCAAAAAAAACCGATCCGACGGTCCCTCGCAAGCCCAAGACCGACAAGCCGGAAATAGGGGTGATTTTTCCTTGATAGGCGTAATACGCAAGGATTTCAGAATTCGAAACCATCACCATCGTCTTTCTGACCCTCGAAAACAAGGGAGGAAATGAATGATACCACGACATGTATTAACGGATCACGAAACACTAGACGTACAATATTTATGGTGTCAGTATTTTTATAATTTTGCACTAGTCAGTTCCAAATCTCAAAAATGGAGAGAGAAAATCAAATTAAAGCGTGCGTAACTATTTTACTGGCATTTTCATTAAAGCGACGACGAGTCAGAAGAAAGCGGTGGACAAGATCGAGACAAATAAACACATCTTAATTTATTAAACGCAATTCGGCTTTACACTATGATATTAAAACCTTAAATTTATTAATTACTTAGCTCGAGCCTTGCTGTCTATGATTTATACTTCTCAAAGTAACTTTATAATTTAAAAGTTTATACCTTTCTAGTCTCTGATAGTAAATAACGCCTTAAATTTCACTAATATATGTGGCGTAGGAAAATTAAACTTAAAATTGACGATCAGCCGAAATAATTAGTGCAGTTTCGAAATTTGGTATAGTTTTTCATTGAGGTGTCCTGGTAAACAAATTAAAAGTGGGTGGGGAGTGAGCCGGCGATGGGGAAGAGGGTGGTCCCTTTTCTCAGTTTTTTGCTTATATCTCTAAAATCTTTAGGAATATAGACATAATTACTTATACCAAAATTATTTTACAAATTTGTTTATTAAAATCAAACAAAACATATACACAGGTAGCCTTATATAATGTCGTTCATCGTCTTTTATATTAACATCGTCATCTTTTTCATTTAAATCTACGGGCGCTCCGTTGGTACATGCTCCTAAGCAGCTATTACAGATAGGACTGCAGTAAATGCCAGCTTATCGGCAGCTACATTTCCCGGAACAAACTCTTGCAGCGGCAAAAAATAGAATTTAACACGGTGTCAGGTGCGGGAGGGTCCTAAGTTGTGATTGGCTCCAAGTTTCCATCAACTCCTCGCTTCCAACCCTACATTTCAGGAGGTAGTTGGTTCCCAAGCCACTCTTGTACTTGGTGGTAAACTCTAAACGAGTGATATTTCGCTGACCCTTTGGTAGCTGGCAGCGAAGAAAGATCCGGTTTAAGCTTGGTACTTAATTTCAAACAAACTGAGTATCGATGGCTGTTTAGATCAGTCTGACTAGAAGGCGCACGGTAATAGTCAAAAACATCTTTTCTCCTGATTCTGCTATAGCGTTGATGTTGGGTCATAGAAGATGACTGTTATTTCCTTTGTTAATGGATTTTGTTCAAAAAACTTAACAAAGCTTTGGCCCTTCCTGAAAATATCTGAGGTTGTATCGCAACCGCTGAAACTATGAAGGAAAAGAATGGAACAACAAAATGAAAGTTTTTGTAGTTCTTGGGAAGAAAATATTTTGGTTTCCATTTTCCCTCTTCCCCGCTTGACAAAGAATATTTCCTTCGCTGATGGTGTCGGGGCCATTAAGAATACTATTAGATCCACATCTCCAACAACAACAGTCACAGAATTGTTTGCAGCTTTCTCAATTGCAGTTCTTATAATTGTACAGTCAGCATCACTTACAGCCACTCTTGTTTCAATTTCCTCAGCCTGCATCTTTTCTGCAAGTAGTTTAATAAGTTGGCATTTGTTTTTTGCATTTGGCAGAAAATGCTCCTGTTGAACAGTAAGTTTCATAGTCAAATCAAAATTTATGTCAATAGACTATTTCGCTGCCCCTCTTCGTTTTTGCTCCGATGTCTTCGTACTGTTACTTGTATCATCGTAGGCATCATACAAGACTGTAGAATGGGGTCCATAGTGAGATTTTACGTAGTTAATGTACTGATCACATATATCTGAATAAGATGATCCCAGTTGCCACTTGGTATGGTGCAGAAGAGACCCACCATCTATGACCATGATACTATTTTTAAAATTAATAGTAATTTCGGTATTGGGTATATATCATATAAAGCTGCTTTTTTAGTTTTCCTCATACAGCCTTCATTAAATAAAGCCAATGGATAGGGAGCTAATTCATACTCCAATTGCGATGCCAAGTATTTATCGTCCTTCTTCTCAATCACAATCCTTTGGAATAATAGCAATGGATCGACAAGTACAGTCTCGTCATTAACCTTGATAGCACTGCTCATCTCTTGCAGCGATAATACTTTGTCCTTGCGATGTAGTTTTATATCTGAAAATTATTTCCCAAGGTTTTACTCATCAGCTGTTTACCAACTTCTTCTGCAAGGTGACAATTTACGTCAGAACTTCCTGCAATGCCTATTGATAAAAAAAATTATTTAATTATTTTAATCTTATCGTTCACAGCCTCCGCCCCTGCATTTTTTAATAATAACTGGCTATGTCATCTCATACTAGCACTAAGGGAGTATTCATGTGTTAAATTTGATCAAAATCGTTAGAGCAGTTTTACAGAAAAAAATTAATTTCCATTTTTACTGGTTTTTAGGGGTTAACTCCCCTCACATTTCAGCTAGGACCGCTTTTGCGATTTCGCTTCGAGGTGTGGCCTCCCTGAATATGCATGCAAGATTTGAGCAAAATCGGTCCACTAGTTTAGGCTCTAGGTGCGACCACAGACTACAAACGGCAGACGTATTTTTTAAAAACTACTTTTTTGGCTTCAGAGGACTTGAAGACGTGTAAATTTGTCAAAAACTGAAAATCGATTTTTTGCACGATCACAATACTTTCCTATTATACTACGTATATGGAGAAGTAACAAAGGGACCCCCTTCCCCACTGCCGGCTCACTCCACACCCGCGGGGACTTTTAGTATGTTTATCAGGACGCCTCAATGAATAACTATACCGATTTTCAAAACTACATGGATTATTTCGGCTTATTTCATTAATTCTCCCAGGCTAACATAACAACACAAGCTTTGACATCTACTTTTTCTTTGCCTCCATCGAACAAACCTTCTGTCTTTTTATTATTTTGACATATACTTTTTCAATTTACGTATATCTGTTTACAAAATTTATTATTGGCTTATCATTTCTTCTTTTAAATTCTATATTCTTGTTGTAAACTAAAGGTTCTACTTTCCGTTTATGTTTAATTTTTACAAGTATAACTAATAGTTTTTAATTTTTTTTTTTAACTTTAAAATCACTCAAGCATTCCAAGATAGTCACCTTCACTAGATTCGTTACTGTTTGCAAAGTGCTAAATATTTATTCCACGTGCACTATTTTTACTTCCACGTCCAGTGGAATATTTTTTTTTTTGTTCAAATTGGCTTAAAAGGTCATGAAACGTTGAGATTTTAAATTTGGGCGAAAAAAATTTCCTGTCTGTCGGTCTGTCTGTAACTTTTTTTTGTGCGCACATTTACTCTGGAACCGTTTATGATATTGATTTGAAATTTGGTATATTTACGTATTGTAACGAGATCTGGAATATTGATTATATTTTGATATAATTCCGCTGAAGGGTTCGGGGGTAACTAAGCAAAATAAGCAGGTAAGAATCAATAGAATTGCAATTTAGGGCATGTACGAAAAGTCAAGGTCTCTAAATTTTTTTTTGGCAGCAGCCACCTCTCACCCCCACTATCACCCCCAATATCACCCCCGGGGCGGGTAATTAGGGTGGTGGGGGGTAATTAGGGCGGTGGGGGGTAATTAGGGTGGTGGGAGGTAATTAGTGCGGTGGGAGGTAATTATTGTGGTGGGAAGTAATTAGAATGGTGTGATGTAATTGTAGTGGTGGGGGGTAACTAGAGTGGCCTGATGTAATTGTAGTGGTGGGGGGCAATTAGTGGAATGATGGGTAATTAGAATAATTGCATGATGGATAATTAGAGTGGTGGGAGGTAATTAGAATGGTGTGATGTAATTGTAGTGGTGGGGGGTAACTAGAGTGGCCTGATGTAATTGTAGTGGTGGGGGGCAATTAGTGGAATGATGGGTAATTAGAGTAATTGCATGATGGATAATTATTGTGGTGGGAGGTAATTAGAATGTTGTGATGTAATTGTAGTGGTGGGGGGTAACTAGAGTGGCCTGATGTAATTGTAGTGGTGGGGGGCAATTAGTGGAATGATGGGTAATTAGAGTAATTGCATGATGGATAATTATTGTGGTGGGAGGTAATTAGAATGTTGTGATGTAATTGTAGTGGTGGGGGGCAATTAGTGGAATGATGGGTAATTAGAGCGGTTGGTAATTAGAATGGCGGATAATTAGAGTGGGAGGAGGTAACTAGGCTGGTAATAGGTAATTAGATGTAGTACTGTGTAAGTATTGGAATAGGGTAATTGTAGTGGTGGGGGGCAATTAGATTAGTAAGAAGTAATTAAGGTGGTTGTAATTGTAGTGGTGGGAGGTAATTGTAGTGGTGTGATGTAATTGTAGTGGTGGGAGGTAATTAGGGTGATGTGATGTAATTGTGGTGGTGGGGGGTAATTAGATTAGTGAGAAGTAATTAAAGTGGCGTGATGTAATTGTGGTGGTGGGGGGCAATTAGATTAGTAAGAAGTAATTAAAGTGGTGTGATGTAATTGTAGTGGTGGGAGGTAATTAAAGTCGTGTGATGTAATTGTAGTGGTGGGGGGTAACTAGAGTGGTGTGGTAATTAGAGTGATGGGATGCAATTAGAGTGGTGGGAGGTAATTAAAGTGCTGTGGTAATTAGAGGACAATTACAGGTAATTTAAGTAAAAATAAAGGTAGTTGCAGTAAAAATAATGGTGATTAAAGCAATTATGGTCAATCCATCCGTCTAGTCGTTCGTATGCAGACAGTTAAATAATTCTCTATTATGTTGTATTGTCCTATTGCACTTTGTATTTTTTTACGATGAGATAACAAACATTCATTCTTGATTATATACCACTTTATTTACCTGCCTTATCCTTATGCTGATAAATAATTACGACCTATCTGTCTTATCTTTATGTCGATCAACAATTATTTTACCTGTCTTATCTTTAGGGACATCTTACTTTGATGAACCTGTCTTATCCTATGTTGATTTATGAGATGTACATTTACGACCTGCCTGTCTTATCCACCGAGATTTTATCAGTGAATTTGTGAAAGGGAACATTTACATTGTTATTTCAGTACCTGCAGCGTACCCTCTTTATGGCTTTTGTGTACTTAACATCCTGACATCACAAGTGAGGAGAACGTGTAGCTGTTTATTTTAGTTTTTATTTTTTAGAATTGAAACACATGATTTACATTTTCTTATATTATTTATTACCTATTCTGTCACATTACTATTTTCATACTATTTATTACCTATTCTACTACATTACTAACTAATTGTCTTTTTATTTTATCTTGCACCAAAAAATCCACCTTGAACTGATCCATCCAATGCATTATAGGTCAAGTAGGCATCGTGAAGTATAAGTTCAGGGAACTTTGTTTTTCGTGTCTCAAACTCTGTTATTATGTCAACTCTATAGTGTGGTAATAATTAGAATGGTGGGAGGTAATTGTATTCTTCTGATCATGCGTGGTGAGAGTGACTACTAATATAAATAGAATGCTTCTGCATCACACAATTAAAACCTATCATCGATAAGTCAAGAGCTAGCAAGTGAATGTTGTGCAACCATCCGACAGTAAACAATAATAAATTGACAATATATTTTCATCATCACATTTTGTGTAAGTTGATAAAAAAAATTATCCTTTCTGAATATGTATGATTAATATGTTTGTTTTATTTTATTTATTTTTTTATTTTAGTCCAACTGACAATGTGGATGCAATATTCAGCTCAACGGTGGGTACGGGCAGAAGACATTAAATCGGCCATTGAAAGGTTGTCTTGAGAACTGAGTGACTTAATCAAGGATTCGCAGCATTCATTAGTTTATGATACAAATGTCTTCTACGATATTGAAGAAACTGAACGCATTGAAAAAGATTGCAGGACGTATGCTGCTGGTGCAAATCTATGTTACAAATATTCACGAGGCTTTTTAAATTTGGACGAATTTTGTGAGCATATGATTAGAATAGAATTAAGACACTTTCTATATGACTTAGTGAAGTACCTGCCTAAGGAACTTATTGAAAAATATCAACTGGACCAGTCTGATGGTGATACGGGCAGTTAAATAATTCTCTATATTGTATTTATTGTTAGATATAAATAATTATTATATTGTCTTATTGCACAATTATAGTATCTTAAAAAAATTTCTTTGTATTTTCATATATTATGGTGAGGTTAGAAATAAAATAAATATTAAAATAATGCATGTATTTCATTACCTATCTTGATTACATAACTAAGAGGTATACCTTAATAAACCTAAAGAGTTTTTATTCCAATTTTACATTTAAATCTACGATATATTTTGTAAAGAAAGTGAACATTGCAAGAGCATAATGACAATAATTATTATTAAGAAGCCAGTATACAGTACCGAACACGGTAGCTCGGGTAATACCATCACCATCTATTAGACCCTACAATAGTGTACCTAAAGTGTGTTTACTTTAAGCAGAAATCCGCCTTACCTTAAATTTACTTCATCTTATGTAGTTTCAAAACCTCATGAGCTTTGCCTTCATATGCAAAGATACATAACTTCGGCCATCGCGTCGGTCGGCTCATTTACATGAATACTGATCTCCGGTTTTGTGTTGTTTTAAATATTGTTTAAAGACTATATGCATACTACTGTATTAGTATTAATCACTATAATTGAAACATATAAGTAATTTATTTTGTCAAACTTATGTAACGAGGTATATGGTAGATAACTTAGTAAATGTTTTCAAAATGTACTCATAACGGGCGCATTTCATGGGGGTTTTGAAAGTACTCTACTACATCACTAAACAAATCACGTTCAAACAAAATTAGGAATTAGAAAAGAGTATATTTATGCTATTTAGTTTGATACCTGGTAGACGACGCATAAAGTGATAATAGTATGTGGTGTATATTGTCTTGGACTATGTTTTCAATACGTAGGGTTAGAATTACTATCCCGTCGAAGTCTAGAAAATAAATTATTAAAGGTTTTAAGTATCAACTAAATTCGTGTACATCAAGGCAATTTGATTAGTATCGAGAGCTCGTTACATTGGTACGTGTTTATTTATGCCTACGCACGCCTGTGTTATTTTACACCACCACGTACATTACTCCTTAAAATCGGAGACATTAGAAATTTAGATTGTTGAAATGGCGAACAAAATAATGGGGTCCCATAAGCCCCTCCTATCTATTGAAAACAAAGAAAACGTATATGTTTACAAATAATTTATTTAAAAATAATGAAGTTATCTTCAACGAAGTCGCGAACGGCGTTATCAGTAAAGAGAATAATAATTTTTTTACTTAGCATTTACTAACATAATTTTGTACGTGGTCATTATTGTGCTCTAACATCAGTTTTGTAACATTCTTAGTAAATAGTTTTAAATTACCAGAGGTTTTAATTTCACTGGGTAAAACATTGTATAAGCGTAAACAATCACTAAACGTACGCTTTTTTTATAATTTTCAATAGATCCCACTGGATAATTGTGCAATTTAGCTCTTAACTAAGAAAGGTGATTAAGATAGGTGTACTCGATTTTTTGTCTATTTTATACATTAAAACGCTAGCAAAACTTTACTGATATGCTTGTGACAAATAACAAAATAAATGAAAATTACTAAACTAGAATACAAACGTGCATAAATTTAATTTAGGCTAGAATTAGAAGGACAACAACCATAACAAACAATAATTACAAGGCGGCTCTCTTTACGGTCTGTAAAAAAGTTTGCATTTAACGAGTAAAGAGAATTTACTCAATAACTCCAAATCTAAAATGTTATACTTCACTTAACACCCATTTACAATTTGATTTTGTATGTACTTCTTTATATTTACTATTTAAATCCATAATTAGAGGGCAATAAGTATATATCTAACTCGCCAACAGAGGTACCTCATATTAATGGCATTTCAAAGCCGTCCATGACTACTGGTTCACTGCTGTCAATCTTAAGTATTTTTAATTTGTTAATGTATTGCATTGTACTATATTTTTATCCTTTTACCTTCGTAAAGATATGGTAGTACTTTATACCACGAAACCAGTAGCCGCCTATTATAGAGTTTGTGAGGTAAAAGACCTTTAAATTTTTCTAATTTCGAACCTATAAAAAATTTTACCTACCCGTAATTTCGTTTTAAGTTGCATTTAAAATCGCATATAATGACAGGTAACACTGTAACAGTTGGGATTCTCTGTTGTTAAATCCTAACATATGAGATCTGCTTACTGCCAGGCAGTGCCAGGCGATAGATAGAATATCCTTGAAATCAAATAACAATGTTTACGTATCTGTTTGCGGTCAAAAATTTACTATAACAAATAATCTACGTCGACACTAGAGATTTAGCTGTAATGTAAATTCGCAACAAAACGTTACATTTATGTCAAATTTATGTAATAATACGAAAAATAAGTTAAGTAAAAATTTGTTGCTCCGCATAAACGACAGCCACTTACAAAAAGCTATGTACTATGTGATAGAGTCGACGTGATCGCGCAAAACAAATAAAAATATATATCATTTACAAAACACCTTATATGCACGACTATGTTGGTAGGCAGAGTGAACTGAGAAAGACATAAGACGTCTGATATACTTATAATATATGAATTGAAATGGGAAAGAAAAAAAAATGGCTTTATATATCCCATCCTATCTACGGAAACCATAGAAAACGCAAGTGTTTAGAAATAATTTATTTAAAAAAATGAAGTTCTACAACAAATGAAGTATGAAGTCCTAAAAAGCGTGTGTTATAATTTTAGATTAGAATAGATTTTTTATTTAGCATAAGCTATTCACAATAGTAATATAATTTTGTACCTAGTCATTATTGTGTTGTAACATCTATTGTATATAGTTTTGTAAAACGTACGAGCGTAAACAATCACTAAAAGTTGACAATTTTTATAGTTTTCAGCTGATCTCACCGGATAATTGTGCAATTTAGCTAGGTAGACACTAGATTTTTGTCAATTCTATATATTAAAACGTTAGCGCATCAATTTCAGGAAATTTTATAGATGAATTCCTGGCAGATTTAATAAAAAGTTATTATAGCCGCTAATTAATACTAAGTCAATTAATTTAATATGGTAATTACTTTTACACAATTAATATCAATATAATATGCTAATTTATCGCTCAATTAAATCCATTATTGTATATTGCATTAAAAATAGCTTCTCTTTTTGTTCTATGTACTTTCAAAATTTTTAACTGTATCGAGACTGCCAATATAGAGGTCGATGTAAGTACTATTTACAATAGGTATATGAAAGACATAGTGTCTACACTAATAGATCTTGAAAGATAAGACTCTCATGCTATCTATATAAGTAACGAATCTTGGAAATAAATAAATAACATAGAAATTAGACAACCCCCAATTCCAGAAGCCAGAGCTAGTGCGGTTGCCCTATCGACCAGACCAGACAAATACATTTATATATAGAACAACGTTGATTGTGCGGCATATAAACTAATGTTAGTATTATTAGAAAAGCAATCTAAGACGACGAGACAAATATAAACTTAGTATATACCTACATAAATCTTTTTACACAAAAAGTTTACTAAAATGGGTCAGCAAAAGGTAGTTTATAACAAACCAATTTATGTGGGTTTTTTCATCTTGGAATTGTCAAAGACGGTATTGTACAACGCGATCAAAGAGAGTTTGGGGATAAGACGTCTCTTTTATACTGTGATACTGATAGTTTGATTCTAAAAATAATGACAGAAAATTTGTATGACTTTATACTAGATAACCGGGACAAATTCGATACTTCAAATTATCAAGAAGGAAATATATTTGATATCCCGAAGGATCCATCAATTTCAGGAAATTTTAAAGATGAATTCCCGGCAGATCCAATAATAAGTTTTATGGTACCGGAGCAAAAGCATATCACGTACGATCTGTAGGTAAAGAACTAAAGAAAGCCAAAGGCGTGAAAAGGTTAGTTATTCAAAAAGAGCTATCGGCACATGATTACAGACAAATTGTTGAAAAAGGTGGTGTAGTATTTAGAAAAATGAACACGTTTCGCAGCGTTTTGCATGATATTCATACAGGAATGAAGAACAAAGTAACTTTGTCTTACCACGACGATAAACGTTTTCTTATTCCCATTACAAGAAAGGCTTTACCGTGGGGTCGCTCTGATATACAATTTTTTTAAAACCGAATCAGAACAAAACGTGCGGCGGTTAATGGCTGCCATAAATGACGTTGAGCATAGTTCTGTGGAAAACGATAAGTTAGATGTATTACTCGCAGCAATGGCGGAGTTAAATCCTAAAGACCTAGTAAATAAAATAATATTTATACAGATATGTCTTAAACAGAAGGACAATTTATTGAGTTAGATATAATAGAAGAGAAAAAATTCTTGTAAATATTGTTATTTATCACAATTAGATAATAATTTATTAGTGTCAGTATTACAAGCAGCAAATGACGTAATTTCCCCCGAATTCTTTGTTCATGGGTGGAATCAATATTTTTATTAATCTGTATATTCACGTAATCAAAAAGTCATGAGTACTTCACCTCTTTTTTTAATGTCCTCTTGGAGCCATAAGTTAAAAAGTTCTTCTATGGTAAAACGATACATGTCTCTAAAAAAATGTGTATCTAAATTACAGATTAGCATCTAAGGATTTACTAAAGATGACACCATTGTACTTTTAAATGGATGAGCCCGGTTGTCAAAGGTAGACAATTAAAGAATCTCACCTTCGCGATGAGTTCAATTTGAACTTGGTGCACCCTGTTTTCACTAACGAGGCTCTAACGACCGAGTAAGGGCGGAATAACCCTTACCTTTTGCCGTGAGCACATCCCTTCTCACGAAGAGTGCGGTAAAAATAACCCACCGTACATAAAGGTTGCTTTTGGAATCGTTTGGTTACCCCATCGTCGCAGTCTCCTTCTGTGCCATGGGACCACACCACTCGCCTTCCGCAACCGAGCTGGTCAGTTGCATACCTGCTCCAGCTAAAACTTCAAATGCAGCTTCGTTTTCAGTCGATTAAGGCTTTAAAAAATGATGGAGCGTTCAAGTGGGACAAAATCATCCGGAGGTAAAATACCCTCCCGATCGGATCTCCGGGGGAGGGTGCCCACAGGGACACCTCATCGAATGTCGAAAAAACACCGACAAGTTAAATCCAACAAAACTAATTCTTTCATCTACGGCGCTTGGAATGTTCGTACTTTGAACGACAGCACTCGCACCGATCGGCCTGAAAGAAGAACTGCTCTAATAGACAGAGAACTTCACCGACTCAATGTTGACGTTGCAGCTCTCAGCGAAACTCGATTTCTGGAGGAAGGCTCTCTCACAGAAAAGTACTACACCTTCTATTGGAAAGGTCTTCCCACCAATTCAAGAAGACAACATGGAGTAGGATTTGCCGTTCGGAATCAACTTGTATCCAACTTAACACAAGTACCACAAGGCCTATCCGAGCGTCTAATGCTGCTACGCTATGAGCTATCAGATGGCAACGCGGTAAATCTAATAAGCGCCTACGCTCCCACTCTGGATGCAAGTCACGAAACCAAGGAAAGCTTCTATCAACAGCTGGAAGAAACCCTCTGTAGAATACCTAAAACGGAACGACTCGTTATTCTTGGCGATTTTAACGCTAGAGTAGGGAGAGATGCAGACACCTGGCCAGGCATCATAGGCAAGAACGGTTTGGGCAACATGAACGCTAACGGTCAACTACTCCTAACTAAATGCGCCGAACATGATCTAGTTATAACAAACACCATTTTCCGACAAAAGGATAAATTTAAAGGCACCTGGCGTCACCCCAGATCAGGTCACTGGCATCTACTGGACTATGTTATCGTACGTAGGAAGCATCTCAAGGACGTCCAAATTACAAAGGCGCGCATTGATAGCGAATGTTGGACCGATCATCGTCCTGTTGTCTCTAAAATGAAAATTGTTATGAGACCCAAACACCGAAGAACTCAAGTAAAACGTAGACTTCGTCTCTGTATTAGTAAATTGCGTGACCAACAAACCGTCGAACAGCTAAAGCAAAAAGTTCAAGAGAATTTGAGTGCACTAGAAGAAACCAATTCTGTAGATGTCGCTGCTACCTGGACACAAATTAAATTAAAGTTTAAAAAGTGCGAGTGAGGAAATTCTTGGCACTGCAGCAAGTAAAAAACAGGAGGACTGGTTCAATGATAATGAAGCTTTTATACAAGAACTTCTTGACCGCAAACATACTGCCTTCCAAAACGCTGTCAACCACCCCAACGACTCATCAAAAGCAGAAGCTTTTACCCAATCTAAGTATGAAACGCAACGCGAAATCAGAAGAATAAAGAACGAGTGGTGGGCAAGCAAGGCCAGAGAAATTCAAAGGTACGCCGATTCACACGACTACAGGAATTTCTTTCAAGGAGTAAAAGCAGTGTACGGCCCCAGTCGGAAAAATATGTGTCCTATTAAAGATTTAAATGGAAATCTCCTCAAAGAAGACCAGGAAATAAGAGCCCGCTGGAAAGAACACTACTCTAACATTCTTAACCAGCAAAGTCAAGCAGATCACGATATTATAAATCTTATCCCTCAATATGACACCTTCGAAGACTTAGATAAACCACTAACAACGGAAGAGATCTTAACCGCCATTGGGCAGCTAAAAAATAACAAATCTCCCGGCGCCGACTCACTCCCAGCTGAGATCTTTAAAGCTGTGTCGTCAGAGCTCATACCCTACCTCAAAAAACTGTTTGATGTCGTGTGGGAAAGTGGTCAAGCTCCGCAGGAGTTTCGTGATACACTTTTAATCAACCTCTTCAAAAACAAAGGGAGCGCTGCGGAGTGTGGAAATTACAGGGGTATAGCTCTCCTGGCTGTTGGAGGGAAGATACTCGCTAAAGCGATGGCAAATAGGCTAACACCTGTTATGGAAAAGTTACTTCCTGAAACACAGAGTGGCTTTAGACCAAACCGAGGCACATCGGATTTGATCTTCACACTTAAACAGCTTCAAGAAAAAGCACTCGAACATCAAGGAGAAATTCACATGGCCTTCATTGATTTAACCAAGGCGTTTGACTCGGTGGACAGGGAAGTGCTCTGGAAAATTATGTTCCGCTTAGGTATCCCTAGAAAATTTGTGGAAGTATGTCGCAGTCTACATACAAACAACAACGCCCAGGTTATGTATAATAATGAGGCAACCGAACCTTTCCAAACCCTCACTGGAGTTAGGCAGGGATGTGTCCTGGCACCCCTACTCTTTAATTTGTTTACCACTGCTCTAACAATTATTGTTGACAACAAACTGACAGTCAGAGGAATAGGTCTCAGATACCGTTTTGATGGCGGTCTCTTTAACATAGGGCGCTTTAGAGCTTTCACGAAGACACGCACACGATTCATTTGTGATCTCCAGTATGCGGATGACTGTGCACTTTTAGCCTCTACGCCGGAAGAGCTTCAAGAACTTTTAGATGTGTATGCCCAGAGCTATGATTCCTTGGGACTTAAAATCAACATTGGAAAGACTAAGATTATGTCAACTCCTCATCAAGTGAACCAAGTAGACATTACACTTAACGGAAATTCTCTTGAAGTGGTGGATCAGTTCAATTACTTAGGCAACGTTGTTAATGACAAAGCAAACATGGACAGCGAGATTCGCAATAGAATTAACGCTGCATCTAGAGCACTCTGGGGACTTAGAGAGAGAGTATTTGACAACCACGACCTTGCTTTGTCAACGAAAATGGCTGTCTACAGAGCAGTTGTCATTCCAACACTGCTATATGGATGTGAAAGCTGGGTCACTTACCGTCGTCATGTGAAAGAGTTAGAACGTTTTCAGCAAAGACACCTCAGAAGTATGATGAAAATCCGTTGGTTCCATCACATATCAAACGTGGAAGTACTCAGGAGAGCAAACAGAATTCCAATTGAGGTGCTTATTTCAAGAGCACGCCTAAGATGGGCAGGTCACGTTCATCGTATGCATGATAACCGCCTTCCTAAATGTACACTTTATGGTGAATTGCTAAGCGGTAGAAGAAGGCGTGGCGGTCAACGAAAGAGGTTCAAAGACGCTCTCCATGAAAATCTAAAATCCTGCGGTATTGCAGACGAGCAATGGGAACAACTTGCAGCGGACAGAACCGAATGGCGAGGGGTTGTGGCCAGCTATCAAGGAAATGTTGCTGCAAGAAGGCCGAATCCAAGACCTAACCAGGTCTATGTTTGTCCTGACTGCGGTCGACATGTGCTCTCCCGAATTGGCCTCTATAGCCATAGTCGTGTGCACCGTAGATGAATGGGAATTACAATAGACTACACCTTTTACTTGTTTTTTATTGTACACAATTTATCGACTGTAACATTTTTATACTCGGACTCGAGTAACGGCTAATAATAATAATCGTCGTGGTAAGACAAAGTTACTTTGTTCTTCATTCCTGTATGAATATCATGCAAAACGCTGCGAAACGTGTTCATTTTTCTAAATACTACACCACCTTTTTCAACAATTTGTCTGTAATCATGTGCCGATAGCTCTTTTTGAATAACTAACCTTTTCACGCCTTTGGCTTTCTTTAGTTCTTTACCTACAGATCGTACGTGATATGCTTTTGCTCCGGTACCATAAAACTTATTATTGGATCTGCCGGGAATTCATCTTTAAAATTTCCTGAAATTGATGGATCCTTCGGGATATCAAATATATTTCCTTCTTGATAATTTGAAGTATCGAATTTGTCCCGGTTATCTAGTATAAAGTCATACAAATTTTCTGTCATTATTTTTAGAATCAAACTATCAGTATCACAGTATAAAAGAGACGTCTTATCCCCAAACTCTCTTTGATCGCGTTGTACAATACCGTCTTTGACAATTCCAAGATGCAAAAACCCACATAAATTGGTTTGTTATAAACTACCTTTTGCTGACCCATTTTAGTAAACTTTTTGTGTAAAAAGATTTATGTAGGTATATACTAAGTTTATATTTGTCTCGTCGTCTTAGATTGCTTTTCTAATAATACTAACATTAGTTTATATGCCGCACAATCAACGTTGTTCTATATATAAATGTATTTGTCTGGTCTGGTCGATAGGGCAACCGCACTAGCTCTGGCTTCTGGAATTGGGGGTTGTCTAATTTCTATGTTATTTATTTATTTCCAAGATTCGTTACTTATATAGATAGCATGAGAGTCTTATCTTTCAAGATCTATTAGTGTAGACACTATGTCTTTCATATACCTATTGTAAATAGTACTTACATCGACCTCTATATTGGCAGTCTCGATACAGTTAAAAATTTTGAAAGTACATAGAACAAAAAGAGAAGCTATTTTTAATGCAATATACAATAATGGATTTAATTGAGCGATAAATTAGCATATTATATTGATATTAATTGTGTAAAAGTAATTACCATATTAAATTAATTGACTTAGTATTAATTAGCGGCTATAATAACTTTTTATTAAATCTGCCAGGAATTCATCTATAAAATTTCCTGAAATTGATGCGCTAACGTTTTAATATATAGAATTGACAAAAATCTAGTGTCTACCTAGCTAAATTGCACAATTATCCGGTGAGATCAGCTGAAAACTATAAAAATTGTCAACTTTTAGTGATTGTTTACGCTCGTACGTTTTACAAAACTATATACAATAGATGTTACAACACAATAATGACTAGGTACAAAATTATATTACTATTGTGAATAGCTTATGCTAAATAAAAAATCTATTCTAATCTAAAATTATAACACACGCTTTTTAGGACTTCATACTTCATTTGTTGTAGAACTTCATTTTTTTAAATAAATTATTTCTAAACACTTGCGTTTTCTATGGTTTCCGTAGATAGGATGGGATATATAAAGCCATTTTTTTTTCTTTCCCATTTCAATTCATATATTATAAGTATATCAGACGTCTTATGTCTTTCTCAGTTCACTCTGCCTACCAACATAGTCGTGCATATAAGGTGTTTTGTAAATGATATATATTTTTATTTGTTTTGCGCGATCACGTCGACTCTATCACATAGTACATAGCTTTTTGTAAGTGGCTGTCGTTTATGCGGAGCAACAAATTTTTACTTAACTTATTTTTCGTATTATTACATAAATTTGACATAAATGTAACGTTTTGTTGCGAATTTACATTACAGCTAAATCTCTAGTGTCGACGTAGATTATTTGTTATAGTAAATTTTTGACCGCAAACAGATACGTAAACATTGTTATTTGATTTCAAGGATATTCTATCTATCGCCTGGCACTGCCTGGCAGTAAGCAGATCTCATATGTTAGGATTTAACAACAGAGAATCCCAACTGTTACAGTGTTACCTGTCATTATATGCGATTTTAAATGCAACTTAAAACGAAATTACGGGTAGGTAAAATTTTTTATAGGTTCGAAATTAGAAAAATTTAAAGGTCTTTTACCTCACAAACTCTATAATAGGCGGCTACTGGTTTCGTGGTATAAAGTACTACCATATCTTTACGAAGGTAAAAGGATAAAAATATAGTACAATGCAATACATTAACAAATTAAAAATACTTAAGATTGACAGCAGTGAACCAGTAGTCATGGACGGCTTTGAAATGCCATTAATATGAGGTACCTCTGTTGGCGAGTTAGATATATACTTATTGCCCTCTAATTATGGATTTAAATAGTAAATATAAAGAAGTACATACAAAATCAAATTGTAAATGGGTGTTAAGTGAAGTATAACATTTTAGATTTGGAGTTATTGAGTAAATTCTCTTTACTCGTTAAATGCAAACTTTTTTACAGACCGTAAAGAGAGCCGCCTTGTAATTATTGTTTGTTATGGTTGTTGTCCTTCTAATTCTAGCCTAAATTAAATTTATGCACGTTTGTATTCTAGTTTAGTAATTTTCATTTATTTTGTTATTTGTCACAAGCATATCAGTAAAGTTTTGCTAGCGTTTTAATGTATAAAATAGACAAAAAATCGAGTACACCTATCTTAATCACCTTTCTTAGTTAAGAGCTAAATTGCACAATTATCCAGTGGGATCTATTGAAAATTATAAAAAAAGCGTACGTTTAGTGATTGTTTACGCTTATACAATGTTTTACCCAGTGAAATTAAAACCTCTGGTAATTTAAAACTATTTACTAAGAATGTTACAAAACTGATGTTAGAGCACAATAATGACCACGTACAAAATTATGTTAGTAAATGCTAAGTAAAAAAATTATTATTCTCTTTACTGATAACGCCGTTCGCGACTTCGTTGAAGATAACTTCATTATTTTTAAATAAATTATTTGTAAACATATACGTTTTCTTTGTTTTCAATAGATAGGAGGGGCTTATGGGACCCCATTATTTTGTTCGCCATTTCAACAATCTAAATTTCTAATGTCTCCGATTTTAAGGAGTAATGTACGTGGTGGTGTAAAATAACACAGGCGTGCGTAGGCATAAATAAACACGTACCAATGTAACGAGCTCTCGATACTAATCAAATTGCCTTGATGTACACGAATTTAGTTGATACTTAAAACCTTTAATAATTTATTTTCTAGACTTCGACGGGATAGTAATTCTAACCCTACGTATTGAAAACATAGTCCAAGACAATATACACCACATACTATTATCACTTTATGCGTCGTCTACCAGGTATCAAACTAAATAGCATAAATATACTCTTTTCTAATTCCTAATTTTGTTTGAACGTGATTTGTTTAGTGATGTAGTAGAGTACTTTCAAAACCCCCATGAAATGCGCCCGTTATGAGTACATTTTGAAAACATTTACTAAGTTATCTACCATATACCTCGTTACATAAGTTTGACAAAATAAATTACTTATATGTTTCAATTATAGTGATTAATACTAATACAGTAGTATGCATATAGTCTTTAAACAATATTTAAAACAACACAAAACCGGAGATCAGTATTCATGTAATTGAGCCGACCGACGCGATGGCCGAAGTTATGTATCTTTGCATATGAAGGCAAAGCTCATGAGGTTTTGAAACTACATAAGATGAAGTAAATTTAAGGTAAGGCGGATTTCTGCTTAAAGTAAACACACTTTAGGTACACTATTGTAGGGTCTAATAGATGGTGATGGTATTACCCGAGCTACCGTGTTCGGTACTGTATACTGGCTTCTTAATAATAATTATTGTCATTATGCTCTTGCAATGTTCACTTTCTTTACAAAATATATCGTAGATTTAAATGTAAAATTGGAATAAAAACTCTTTAGGTTTATTAAGGTATACCTCTTAGTTATGTAATCAAGATAGGTAATGAAATACATGCATTATTTTAATATTTATTTTATTTCTAACCTCACCATAATATATGAAAATACAAAGAAATTTTTTTAAGATACTATAATTGTGCAATAAGACAATATAATAATTATTTATATCTAACAATAAATACAATATAGAGAATTATTTAACTGCCCGTATCACCATCAGACTGGTCCAGTTGATATTTTTCAATAAGTTCCTTAGGCAGGTACTTCACTAAGTCATATAGAAAGTGTCTTAATTCTATTCTAATCATATGCTCACAAAATTCGTCCAAATTTAAAAAGCCTCGTGAATATTTGTAACATAGATTTGCACCAGCAGCATACGTCCTGCAATCTTTTTCAATGCGTTCAGTTTCTTCAATATCGTAGAAGACATTTGTATCATAAACTAATGAATGCTGCGAATCCTTGATTAAGTCACTCAGTTCTCAAGACAACCTTTCAATGGCCGATTTAATGTCTTCTGCCCGTACCCACCGTTGAGCTGAATATTGCATCCACATTGTCAGTTGGACTAAAATAAAAAAATAAATAAAATAAAACAAACATATTAATCATACATATTCAGAAAGGATAATTTTTTTTATCAACTTACACAAAATGTGATGATGAAAATATATTGTCAATTTATTATTGTTTACTGTCGGATGGTTGCACAACATTCACTTGCTAGCTCTTGACTTATCGATGATAGGTTTTAATTGTGTGATGCAGAAGCATTCTATTTATATTAGTAGTCACTCTCACCACGCATGATCAGAAGAATACAATTACCTCCCACCATTCTAATTATTACCACACTATAGAGTTGACATAATAACAGAGTTTGAGACACGAAAAACAAAGTTCCCTGAACTTATACTTCACGATGCCTACTTGACCTATAATGCATTGGATGGATCAGTTCAAGGTGGATTTTTTGGTGCAAGATAAAATAAAAAGACAATTAGTTAGTAATGTAGTAGAATAGGTAATAAATAGTATGAAAATAGTAATGTGACAGAATAGGTAATAAATAATATAAGAAAATGTAAATCATGTGTTTCAATTCTAAAAAATAAAAACTAAAATAAACAGCTACACGTTCTCCTCACTTGTGATGTCAGGATGTTAAGTACACAAAAGCCATAAAGAGGGTACGCTGCAGGTACTGAAATAACAATGTAAATGTTCCCTTTCACAAATTCACTGATAAAATCTCGGTGGATAAGACAGGCAGGTCGTAAATGTACATCTCATAAATCAACATAGGATAAGACAGGTTCATCAAAGTAAGATGTCCCTAAAGATAAGACAGGTAAAATAATTGTTGATCGACATAAAGATAAGACAGATAGGTCGTAATTATTTATCAGCATAAGGATAAGGCAGGTAAATAAAGTGGTATATAATCAAGAATGAATGTTTGTTATCTCATCGTAAAAAAATACAAAGTGCAATAGGACAATACAACATAATAGAGAATTATTTAACTGTCTGCATACGAACGACTAGACGGATGGATTGACCATAATTGCTTTAATCACCATTATTTTTACTGCAACTACCTTTATTTTTACTTAAATTACCTGTAATTGTCCTCTAATTACCACAGCACTTTAATTACCTCCCACCACTCTAATTGCATCCCATCACTCTAATTACCACACCACTCTAGTTACCCCCCACCACTACAATTACATCACACGACTTTAATTACCTCCCACCACTACAATTACATCACACCACTTTAATTACTTCTTACTAATCTAATTGCCCCCCACCACCACAATTACATCACGCCACTTTAATTACTTCTCACTAATCTAATTACCCCCCACCACCACAATTACATCACATCACCCTAATTACCTCCCACCACTACAATTACATCACACCACTACAATTACCTCCCACCACTACAATTACAACCACCTTAATTACTTCTTACTAATCTAATTGCCCCCCACCACTACAATTACCCTATTCCAATACTTACACAGCACTACATCTAATTACCTATTACCAGCCTAGTTACCTCCTCCCACTCTAATTATCCGCCATTCTAATTACCAACCGCTCTAATTACCCATCATTCCACTAATTGCCCCCTACCACTACAATTACATCACAACATTCTAATTACCTCCCACCACAATAATTATCCATCATGCAATTACTCTAATTACCCATCATTCCACTAATTGCCCCCCACCACTACAATTACATCAGGCCACTCTAGTTACCCCCCACCACTACAATTACATCACAACATTCTAATTACCTCCCACCACAATAATTATCCATCATGCAATTACTCTAATTACCCATCATTCCACTAATTGCCCCCCACCACTACAATTACATCACAACATTCCAATTACCTCCCACCACAATAATTATCCATCATGCAATTACTCTAATTACCCATCATTCCACTAATTGCCCCCCACCACTACAATTACATCAGGCCACTCTAGTTACCCCCCACCACTACAATTACATCACAACATTCTAATTACCTCCCACCACAATAATTATCCATCATGCAATTACTCTAATTACCCATCATTCCACTAATTGCCCCACACCATTCTAATTACCTCCCACCACTCTAATTATCCATCATGCAATTACTCTAATTACCCATCATTCCACTAATTGCCCCCCACCACTACAATTACATCAGGCCACTCTAGTTACCCCCACC
Organism: Leptura quadrifasciata; assembly: GCA_963675555.1. Classification (NCBI taxonomy): domain Eukaryota; kingdom Metazoa; phylum Arthropoda; class Insecta; order Coleoptera; family Cerambycidae; genus Leptura; species Leptura quadrifasciata. The sequence goes on from OY776675.1 coordinate 106,003,613, forward strand.
ACTACAATTACATCACACCATTCTAATTACCTCCCACCACTTTAATTATCCATCATGCAATTACTCTAATTACCCATCATTCCACTAATTGCCCCCCACCACTACAATTACATCAGGCCACTCTAGTTACCCCCCACCACTACAATTACATCACACCATTCTAATTACCTCCCACCACAATAATTACCTCCCACCGCACTAATTACCTCCCACCACCCTAATTGCCCCCCACCACCATAATTACCTCCCACCACACTAATTACCCCCCACCACACTAATTGCCCCCCACCACCCTAATTACCCGCGCCCGGCGCCCCGCCCCCCGGCCACGCCCCCTGTGACGTCACAGAAAAGTGGTAGGGGGAGGAGTGAGCTCCGGTATAAGCACACTACTAAAATTAAAATGTGATTTAGTGTGTATACAAGAACGAAACGTCTAAAAAAAATTTTTTTGCGTTAGCTGCCCCCTCTACCACCCCCATTGCAACCTCCACCCTATTATTAAAGGGAGTAAAATATTAAATTGGGATTTAGTGTGTGTACGAGAACCAAGGGCCTTTGAAATTTATTTTGGCATTGGTCATCCTCTCAACTACTCCCATTGCCACCCCCCCCCTCCTATTGTTTAAGGGAATTAAAAATTAAATTGGGATTTAGTGGGTAATACGAGAACCAAGGGCTTCTAAATTTCTTTTTACATTAGTCACCCCCTCTACCATCCCCACTCTATTATTAACGGGAATAAAATATTACATTGGGATTTAGTGTGTATAAGACTTGGCTACAAAATCTGGATGTGGAAGTAGTGATTCCTTGAGCAGCGGTTTTTACGCGAGGAGCCTCTGTTGGATTGAAGGTAAATATATTTCTTTCTATAACCTGCTCATTAGTTCCAATAGAGCTCATGACGTAAATTAGTATTGTCGCTAGTAATTCACTGAAAATTTTATCAAAGCAGATTGTGTAAATAACACCTCACTTGATAAATGATGCTGTCGCTGTTTGTTGGTTGTTGGAATTCTGGGGCATTTGTCCTCTGATTTAGCATTCTCTGGGGCTTCCCTATGCAAAAACATGTCTTTTAAAAGAACGCCCAGTCATCCTGAACAAATACCGTTTCCATTGAGGAATGCTCAATTAAAGTGTTCTTGAGAGCTATAATATACGGATCCTATGTTAAATTAATGTAATCTGAGTTGCTTCTCCTAATAAATAAACCAATTGTTTAAATACTTCCTTGACACTATTTTATGGTGTTTTAATGTCACCTGCCCATTGAAAACATGTACTAAAAATTACTCACGAAACACACTACATACTTGTAAAAAGGAATGGTTAACAGAGGAACTCATAATTCAAAGTAACCACTTAAAAAAATCTGTTCTGGTTAATGCGAAATTCAAACGATGTAAGATTGAAAACCAACTACAAAGTAGAGAAAGGTAAATATAAATATAATTTAAAAGAGGCAAAACCATAGTATTACTGTAATAAGATAAATAATTCTACTCATAAAGCCAAAGAAACATGGAATATTGTAAATAAAAGGTTAGGGAGAAACAAAAAAGAAGTAAAAAACATTGTGTTAGATATTAATGGCAATAATATATCTGATGGTAAAATATTAACAGAATTATTTGCAACTTCCTTTTGTAATCTAGCTACAAATAAAATTAAACTTCACTTTGGCTCAAATATGTCATTACCATGTACAGTACAAAATTACAGGATAAGATCGATATACATATACCCAGTAACAGAGGATGAGGTATATGATATAATAAAACAACTTAAAAATAAACATTCTGCAGGTTTTGATGATCTAACTATTAACATAATATCCAGTATCTTAGATAATATCATCAGTCCATTTGTATTCCTAATAAATAAATCCTTGGAAGATGGTTGCTTTCCTGATGTCTTAAAACTTGCCGGTGTAGTTCCCATATACAAAAGTGGAGATCCCGGAGACATAGAATTATCGGCAAATATCAGTTTTAAGTTCCCTATCTAAAATTATGGAAAAAATATTATGTTTTCGATTACTTAGTTATTGTCAAATGAATAAATTAATGACAACATCTCAACATGGATTTATCTCAGGCAGATCTGTGGACACAGCTTGCTTTCACCTGCTAGATTATGTATATTCATCATTAGATAAAGGAAAATACGTTGTAACACTAATGTTCGATCTGTCGAAAGCTTTCGATACAGTCGATAAAAATTTCCCGAAACAAAAATTATATAATATGGGTTTCCGTGGGAATATCTTAAACTGGTTTATATCTTACATGGAATACAGAACGCTAAGAGTAAAGTTAAATAATGAAACTTCTGCATTAAGGAATTTAAATGTTGGGGTTCCCGAAGGGTCTGTGCTCGGCCCATTCCTTTTTTTACTGTATGTAAATGATATGCCTAATTACATTAAAAATGGGCACGTAACCATGTTCGCAGATGACACTACAATTACGGTATCTGCAGATGACCCTGCCCAAATAGAGCAATTAGTCTATAATGTCATCGATGATTTAAGCATATGGTGTCAGAGAAACTTATCTTAAACGATAAGAAAACTGTCTGTCTAAATTTTGGGCTTCAGAGGTTGCTACCATCTACAATAATATGTGACCATTTAACTCTATCTGAATATGGTAAGCTTTTAGGTACACATCTTGATATGAAATTATCATTTGATGCTCATATTGATTTTGTTTGCAAAAAACTAAACAAAGCCTATTTTGCAATGCTACAGCTAAAAGATGTACTGAATGAAAAAGACCTATTAACAACATATTATGCACTGGCTTATCCACATATTTCATATAATATAATCTGCTGGGGTAATGCTAGGAATAGAGAGCGTGTATTTATAGCTCAAAAAAGAATTATTAGACTAATATATAATCTTCTACCTCGAGAAACCTGTCGGAATATTTTTAAGGCAAATAATATTCTCACTATGCCCTGTATATACATATTAAAATCCCTATGTTTCACAAAAAAAAATATAGAATTATTCAAAACCAGGTCTGAAAATCATATTTACAATATAAGACATGGGCAATTACTATCTATTCCTAAGCATTCCACAACAAGATATGAAAACTCACCGTTGTATAGCTGTATGTTGTTGTATAATAGATTGCCCAATGAAATTCGAGATACGGTAAATTATAATATATATAAAAAAAGAGTAAAAGAGCTACTCCTCTCCAATTCATTTTATTCTATAAAAGACTTTCTACAAATGAGACCTTAACTATGGAACACTGCTATTTCTCAGCTTAGACTAAATGCCTGCTTAAACAATATTATTCTTGTGTATGATTTAATCTAATTATAAATTGTGATAACAGCATAGCATATCTCCTTGTATGTTTTTGTGTATGTGTTTGTATGTGTTATTGTATAGATGTATTATTTAAGTTGTGCTTTACCTGTCTATTTTATAGTTATACTTATATTCATGTAGGTATATGTAAACTTCTTTTCTTTTTGTGACTTGTTGACTTGCCATATATACCTCATGGTATTACAAAAGGCTAATAAGTAAACAAAACAAAAAATAATTGCTTAAGTTCTCAACAAAAAAAAAATTCTTACGATCTTTTTGAAAATTTATACATATATTTTTATTAATATTCTGCATACGTGGGAAAAACTTGAGTAGCCTTTGCGGTACTAAATTTGTAAATATTAGCACCTGAAATTCGCATTTTAACATACTAATCTCTTATGAATGCCATATTCACTTACGTTTTATTTAATTACAATGACAATTTCCTTGCGATTTTCTTCAAAATCTGAGAGCTATTAGGAGCAGGAAAGAGAAATATGTTTCTCAAAAAAAAAAATACTGCAAACGGTAACCGTTTTCCTGTAAAGTTTGTTGAAAATTCGTGACTTTCGGTCGCTCTCGGCTTGTCTCAGATAAGTTGGTGAGCAGGAGTTCGCGCCTTGGCAACGTTGCAATTACGCGGGAGCGTTTAAAATGCTGTTAACGCACAGTTTATGTTAAGGAATGCGTGTATTTTACAAATGTTAAGAAAATATGGATTGTCGTAAGAATATTTTTTTTTATGCATTTATTTAACGTCGGCCTATTTCCGCTACTGAGGCCTAACACCGACGCCTGTAGACGAGCTACCCCCAACCAGGAATTTTGCCGAACCTCTTCCCTTAAGACGAGTAGGGATCTTTTACTTGCCTAACATTTAATAGACAAGGGACCGACGGCTTTACATCCCCTCCGAAGGATGGTATATCTCCTATACAACCCTCGCCTAAGGTTGGATAGCTTCCGCGCATACACTGATATACAAGCCGCTGGAAGATGTGTGAGGCGAGAACGCGGTTTCCGTTGGAATGGTCACCAATCCAAGTACTAACCGCGCCTGTCGTTGCTTTACATCGCATACCGAAGTATGTACATAGTAAAGACGCACCTACGCTCGCCCCCCCGTCGTAAGAATAGAAATCGATATTTATGGCACATCTGCCATTTTTGATTCTCGAAAACATATTTTATACTTTGTTTTTAATCACAAAATACGATAATGCACTCTAAACCAAAGCAACAACTCACGTTCCGATGAGTATAAAAACGAGACGTTGCCAGATTGAATCAAGCGAAGCAGTAAGTTTATTTCTGTGCTTATGCGCAGAGGGGGTGAAGCGAAAAAGTGTAGTGCTTGTCAACTAGTTTTTAATGTAAGCATGGTAGTTTATATAGAGGAAATCGTTTTTTAGCTTGAGAACGACTACCTTTTGGGAACGTCCTTAAGAATCCGGTAACCGCGACAAGTACCATCTGAGGTAAAGCAGAGGGCAGGGGATGGTAATTGCAGTGGGCGTTAACAATTTAATAAGTGTTAGATCACATATTTCGTACCATATCTTCACAACTGTAGAAAATACAGGATACGTTCGCGAGATTTAAAATGTTTACTCTTTACGGCTGGCTTATGCGGAAGGGAGTTACACATTGAAAAACGCGAACATACAACCATATCCTCCACAGTGTTGGAGCCGGGGCTCGAACCCGGTAGCGCAATACCCATTGGATTAATCGCATTTGCCACCTCGCGCCTTAACCAACGCAGCTATCGGCTAGACATCAGCTGCAAGATAAAGAAATTTGGAAGGGCTGGAGGTTTAGTTAGCATTACTCGCGTTTTTTACGTAAATTAATGTTTTATCTTTTTATTGTTCTACGTGTTTTATACTTTATAGAGACTTGTTGTAAAATTCATTACATTATATTAAATACGTACCGTTAGATATAGACCGAATTCTTTTAATAAAGTATCTTATTATTGGATAAAGGAAATTATTGTTTTAATGTTTATTACGCATTAGGCGAGCTGGCCATTTTACTACAGTTTGATTTAATCAAGTATGCATATTGTAATCGGACAAAAATTCTTATCATTCACCAAAAGAAAAAAATTTATAAACTTGCTTTTCTTAAAGTCGTACTAAAAAGTAAAAAATAATTGCAAGAAAAGCAAGGCGTGCGCACTTTGTATGATTGTACGCATTTTTTAGTTTTAAGTATACAACTTTAAGAAAAGCAATTTTTTTTATTTAAATTTTTTTTTACTTTTTAGCCATACTTTAATTATTCATAACATATAGAACCAATTTACGGCATTCTGTTATGTCATTGGAACTAATATCATGCCATTTGTACGGAAAAAAGCGGACGTAGAAGTCTCTGATCAGGCGAAAATCCTTTTGTATTATACGTTTTGCGGAGGTGCCGGTTGGATAGTATATTTAATCAATTTTCACCCTGCGCCCTATACGTGCGGATACTTGCAAGAATAACGGTGGAATACTGTATTGCCATCCGATCTTATTAATTGTGCAAAATCTGAATTGATAATGTCAGGAAGTCTGTTAAATAAAGAATGCAAGATTTGAGGACAAAGATTATTATTCATTTATAAATATTACATTGTGAGTTAAAGAAAAGACCGAAGAAAAGCAAGTAAAAATCATTTTTACAGGAATCTGTTTTAGAATTATAAACTCAAATTAAATAAATTACTTACTCACCTTATTCTCCATACTGCTTTAATCCGCTTTTCTGCTTGCTCCGCTTTATAGTCCCTCGTGACATGCAAGGACACCAAAAGTATTGTAAACGCAGCAAAAGACATCTCCCCCCCCCCCCCCCCGTTTTTGAGGGTGAGGAACACGATGGTGACAATATTTTTATTTTTCACCCCAACCCTCACGAACCACTCCTAAATACAAAACCTCCCTTCCTCTGATCTGTTAGCTTACAAAAAGTTTTATATGTTAATATATATATATATAATAATGTGTTTGAATGAATAAAATAAATTAAAAAAAATTACCTCTGTAATAAATAAAAGAAATAAGAATTTCTTGCGTACCATTCCAACTGAATCCATTCTCTATTCCAAAAATGAATTTAAATCGGAAAAAAACCGATTGACGAGCCTCCGTATGCCCAGGCCCAGATAAATAAAACAAGGAGGTGGTTTTTGCGTTTCGTGGTTTTTAGAGAGGGGTCGGGTCGGTGAGAAAATATTGTCACCATCGTGTTACTCGGATTCGAAAACGGTGGTATACCTATTTCTGTTAAATTTCAAACTTTTTGATGATATTTTGGTTTTGAGCATGGGGTAGTTTCAACCCTTGGGGTCGGGTAAGTAAGTAAGTACTACTACTACTACTAATCACTACATTAATAAATATACAATTTACGAATAAAAGACTCATTTCTAAAAGTATATAAAAACAGATACAATACATCTAGACATCTAATAATAATATTGCTTTACATAATAAATATACTTTTTTTAAAAGATATTGAAATTACAGCATCTGATATCACAGGGTGGATTATTATACACTAGGAAAGCATTGTGGAACAATTGGTTTTGAGTACTATTATTACTATTAATTTTACTTAAATAAAAATTGTTTGTGACACTAGTAGAATAGTTGTGAATATCTTTGACAAACTGACAATTTTCTAATAGATACTCTGGTAATAGATTATTCAACATTTTGTAAATAAAAATAAAAACATTTAGAAAATTTTTTTGTTTAACATTCAACAAGTTTAATGCTTGTAACATATCTACTATTTTTGTATATCGATTCTGTCCTAATATAATTCTTAACGCTTTGTTTTGTTTTATTTGCAGATTTCTCATATCCTCCTTATTTAGAAACATTAACATAGTCGAACAATAATAAAAATGTGGGCTTATAATACTTTTATATATATTTAATTTTACGTCCACTGATAAAGCCTTTCTTAACCTGACTGATATCCCAATTTTTCTTGATACTTTTTTGCATTATATAATTTGCATGCTAGTGTAAACATAATTGCTCATCTATAGTGATACCTAAATATTTTATTTCTTTTACAGTTTCTATGCCACAATTTTTGATTTTTACCTTATATGAGTTGCCCTTATCAGTTACCGATTTTAATTTGTGTTTTGTTCCCAAAAACATAAATTTAGTTTTGCTTATAATCAGTTTTAAACTATTTACATTCGACCATTCATTGACAGATTCCAATTCTTTATTTAACACATTAACAATTCTCAAATAATCTAGATTCGCAAAGAATAGTATTGTATCATCTGCAAATAGCTGAATTTTGCATTGCTTTAATACATTAACTAAATTATTGATGTAAAATACAAATAATATGGGGCCAATCACTGAACCTTGTGGGACACCCGTTACGGTCTCGATTTCATTGGAAACACTTTCATTCCATTTTGTAACTTGCATTCTATCATGCAGATATTCATTTATCCATTGTAGCACCACATCACAAAAACCTGCTTTTTCCATTTGCATTAGTAGTAACTCACGGTTTATAGTCTCGAACGCCCTATGAAAGTCCAAGAACACTACTCCTACATACTGGTTTTCTTCTAGCATATGTTTCCAATTTACTAGAACCGTTTGTAAAGCCGTTTCACAAGAGTTTTTTCGAGAGTTTTTTTGTCTGAATCCTGCCTGATATTTTGAGAGTACATTATTTTTATTGAGGTACGCCACTAGTTGACCTTTTACCACTATTTCCAGAACCTTTTCATAGGGTGGTAGCATGTTCACTGGTCTATATTCATTGCATAAATTTGTACTGTTGTTTGTGTTGTTGTTAATTATATTAATTGCTTCAAATGAGAGCTTTAAAATTTCTACACTTATTCCATCCACCCTACTCGTTTTATTTGTCAGTCCCCGCATAATATTTCTTAACCCACTTGCTTAAAGGTGCAAAATTTTTCTTTGACCCTAATTACCCATTGTAATGCCTGTACATTTTTTTTTTACCTCCGATTTCGTCCACTACTTTCTGTATACTTTCAATAAAAAATTTATTGGATAACTTCAAAAATACGATTCCTAGAAAAAATACTTTAAACACAAAAGGTGAGGGAAATTTTTCTGAATATCTGACCTTGAATTTGACCTTGCCTCAATTAAATTTCTTCTGTGAAAATTGTCCTTACAAATGTAACTTGTTATAGATTCTAGTAAAAAGTTACGAGATTGCACTCAAATTCAAGATGTACCTGCTAACAGTGAGTAATGATTAATCACTGCTAGTAGTGAATAATGTGTATAATTATAAAAACAAGTATAAGTAATTACAAAAATTATGAATGTGTAGTAAGATACATACTACGAATGTCCAAATATTCCACTGTTTCCTATGAAATGAAATAAATTCATAGCTACCCATCAAGGTGCACAATGTGCGTTTCCAAAACGATTGAAAATAATGTCTAATATCTATCATCTATATACTACATCTTCAATCGGAAAACGCAAAATCTGGTTGCAATAAGTCCCTAGCAGGCAGATTAATCCAAAGAAAGCACTACAATGCAGGGCCGTTGTCAGCCGCAGACTAGTTTCGAGCTTGTTAGCTCTCATCAGTACGACATAGGCGAACGCACAACAACCCTACAATGTTCCTCTAGTTTATCATTTACAGACCAGAGGAGTCTGCAACTTGTCTAATAGCTCCATCTGGTGGTGACTTATTACAATCAAAGTTGGCGAAAAACTCGAACTAGGTTATATTAACAACAATATAAGCCAACACAATGTAGGGTTATTGTGCATTCGCCTATGTCGTACTAATCAGAAGCTCGAAATTAGTCTGCGGCTGGCGATGCACAACGGCTCTGCACTGTAGTCCTTGCGAATCTCTGGACGAATCTCCCTGTTGCTGGAGGCTTACTGCAATCAGATATTACGTTTTCCGATTGAAGACGTAGCATGTCGCAAGCTATAGGACATTATTTTCAATCGTTTTGGAAACGCACATTGTGCACCTTGATGGATGGCAATGAATTTATTTCCTTTCATAGGAAATTGTGGAATATTTGGACTTTCGTAGTATGTATTTTACTATACATTCATTATTTTTGTAATAATTAATCCACTTTGAGTTGGCTTATATTTTTGACAGTATAATTGGTGTATTATAAAACAGTCATAGATAAAATATTAAAACGTATTTTTTCCTTGAACAGTATTTTAAGTGTCAACAAAAGTACAATGCTATTTAAGATTTTGGAATTGACGTCAGTTACCATTAAGAATTAAAGTAATTTTGGAAAGTGAATTTCGTCACATTTGTTGCTCTTTTATTCCATAGGCAAAGCATAGCGTATATCTGATTTTAATATATTTTATAGTTTTAGGGATATTAAGGTGAAGGGCGCTTACTTTGTTTATTATTATTATTATCATTTCCTGATCATATCACCTGATATATGCTGGGATACTAATCTCAATAATAATTTTTATATATCGAGATGCCATAAAATTCTCATGGTTCTTAAAATGCAGTTTTAATCTATGCGAGATCCTTTGTATTATTTTTACGCCAGTAAGACATTTATTTCTCCTGGGATTTTAGTTTTTTCCGCAGTCCCATTAGATGGTATTTCTCGTTATAAAACATATTTACCATATGCTAACAAACTCTAGAACTCCTCTCATTTCTGTACAAAAAATCTATTTGCGCTGGATCTCAAATCATAACTGTGTAAAAAAGTGATGAAAGGCCTGTATGTAAAGTTATACAAGCCCATCTTACGACCTATCTTTCAAGCCTCGGATATATTATGCGAGACTCCGACGGTGAAGTAGGCGTTGATTTAATATTCCGACAGCGGGATCCAGGTGCCGTTTCTTCGTGGTTTCGTATTTTTAAAATAACAAGATTTGTCGATTTTCTTTTGTCGGTAGGTTAATTGCAAGCCGACTACTGCTTTAATTGCTGCCTTAATAATAATATGCGGTAAATTACATTGATTAGTCGTGTTCTGCATATTTTGCGTTCAAGGCACCACCGATTATTTAGTATGAACTGAGAAAACCTTGGATGTGAGTACACAGCTCTTCTTTAATTTTGCCAACCTTTTGCGTCTTACGATTTAGAAGTTACCTATATAGTCCCATGGAAATGTAGGCGCCTTTTATACTTGCTGCTGTGCTGTGAAAGTTATTGACTGTTCATGTGTGTACTGCTTAGTTATTGTTCATTTAAGTACCTTTTTTTATATGAAAGTATTATACATTGCAAAATATTCAGTAATAAATATTAACAGCTACAGGAATAGGCCGAAAAGTTCCAAAATCGAGTTGTAATTTTTTATACCATGACGTACCACTCTAAAAAGTCTGAAAAATGGTAGGGCAATAAGAGATGCTGTTACTTTAAAAAATAAATATATTCACATCATAAATTATAATTTCAAAGTATCAAAAATGTTTCGCAAGTCGAATATGAAGCAAAAAATCTGATATGCACCCTTGGCTGTGTGGGTCCTGATCTTATTGAAAATTTTAGACGCAACAGGAACATCGAAATGAAATAAATCTGAAAATCACCTGCCCTTCTGTAATTCGCCAGTAGTAGTGGTATGAAGTTAAAACGTCTCAGGAATTGTTTATTTATAGTGAGCTAACAAACCATCTGCACAAAGTGCAATTTTTCTTTGGGGCATTTTCCACTATGCTTGTCCTGCTATAACGTTAGCCGTTCCTCGAACAGCCAAAGGTACTTGGTGGCTTGTAGGATATCAACAATTTGGAAAACGGATGGATCCATAACGAAATAAAGTTATTGGTCAAGACGAGCAAATTAACAGATAAGACTTTCAAAAATTCAAGGTCAAACACTTCAAATTAACTTTACGCCAGTCGCTGACAGCTGCAACCTAAAAAGCAAAAAATGACTTACGTTTATAAATTTTCCTTAATTAAGGTACTATCAAACTACAAGGCATATAGGACGGGCCACATTGTATTGAAGAGAAGCTTCTCAAATATCTTCCAAGAAAAGATAATTTGTAAATTACATACCTCGCCAACGCTATTCTACATCTACTATGGTGCACTTCTCGGCCACAGTTCTAGTTTTAAATGTTGGAACTCCATTACCCTATTAGTTGCCGAAGTAGGGCTTAAGTAGCTACAGTGAAGAAACGGAATATCCGGCGAGTTGGTGGAAAATCAGGCCACACACACACACACACACACAGCAGTAAAAGGTACGGTTAACAAAGCAGTGTAACAACAACGACGCAACGGAGGTCTGAGCAGACAGCGCGTATCTATGCCATAGAAAGCAGCAGTACCGCAGATTAATATTTATTTAAAGCTCCAAACTTATATTACAGACTTAGCTAATACGTAGGATGTACCTAAGCGGCCCTAGCTAGCTCAACAGCAGGCATGAGAGAAGATTGGATTAAAGGGAAATAAACAATGTTAAATTTAATCCTATATTACAACAATAAAATTCATGACCCTGAGACCCTGGAACATAAAAATACATCAGTGTCAAAAACAAAAGTTCTTTAAAATATACTGTACTCGAATACGCAATCAAAGTCATAGAAAAGTAACTAAACTAATAACATGATTTTGATGACATGATTTTTTATAATAACAAAAGGTAATTTACAAACATGAACAAAATCCGGAGTATACCAGGAGTCAAAACTCATTTAAATATTCAGACATTAATACACAATTATTACTTTTAAAACCAAAATTTCGAAAAAAAAAATTGAGTGCCACGGATTTTACTTTTTTGTAAAAAGCCGAAAACCATCGAGTGAATTTAACAAGAACGTACTTACAGTTTATGATGAACTTTGTCACATGAAGCAATAATTGGCACTGAAGGAAATCTTCCATATACCTACTTGGAGGGCATATTGTTCGAAAATTTACAATTCAACCCCAAATTCACGAAGGGTTGCACGCACTAGACAAGGTCTATGCACCAAAATTTTTTATTTCACTAGGAAAGTTTAGGTTTACATTTTGGTAAAACAGTACAGAATACGGATTAACGCCGTGAATATAACAGAACTTAACGTGGGTATCTTGGAATATGGCGTACTTGCTCTTTATACCGTCAATAAATGGCGCCTTTCACAAACCAAATAAAACTTCTCTCTAAAATGGAACTTATGAGGGTAATATCGCCAGACTTTAACATCATAACGAATCCACAACTATTTAACACAACTTTACACATTAATTCGCGGTACTACACCATTTGGAATCTTTATTTTTACTCATTTTTAATCGCCGTTCTGTCCTGTTGCTCTCGTCGTACTCCATAACATCTACGTAAATGTCCCTCCACGCATCCTCTATCTCTCAAAGTTAAATATCTATACCAATCAGGGAACCGGATCCAAAAATGCACCAATAGTCTTAGAGCTGAACACGAATATGCCGCGCGGCTATAGGCTTTGTTTTTACCGATTCATACATGACATTTTAATATTTTGTTAAATTTACACACGATAAAAAATAGACCGTTACAATCAATAAACACCACAGAAATTAGACAACTCCCGATTCCAGAAGTCAGAGGCTTGTGCGGAAGAGCGTCACACATACAACCATTTCAAAGCCAAGTGCCGGAGCCAAGATTCGAACTTAGTGGCACGATAGCCGCGTGATTAATCACGATTGCCACCTCACGCCTTAACCAACGCGGCTATCGGCCAGACAAGCTGAAAGGAAATATTAATATTACTGCTACGAATAGAGATGACAGAAAGTATTGTTGGATACGACATACGCTTCTTTCTATTTCAGCCGAGGACAATATCGGATAGTCTGAAGACGTATTCAGCAAATTCGTTGCCGAGGACAGTGGGTTTTCTGCTCTCGTATAGGTAAGCAAAAAAATAAACTATAACTAAAAATAGTGAACAGCTAAACCTGGACAGAAGGTTTGATTATTTACGACATGCGTGTCATTCTGTCTTAGTCGGGGACAGTATCGGATAATCTGATTCACTAACGATGTTTTTCCTCACCGTTATATGTAACAAAAAATCGAAAAGTAACAGGAAACAGTGGTTAGCCAAATCTGAAATGAAAGTGCCATTAGCAACGACATAAGCCTCACTTGATTCGACTCGAAAACAGTACAGAATGAAGCAAAGAGTGTTTAGCAGGATCATGTACTTCTTCTGTTGTTGTTCAAGAGAATACAAACTGAAAAGAAGTAAGATCAGTTACTAGTGAACACCACGAGTGTTGGCGAACAAAGGGGAAGCTGTATGTAGAGAGTAGTATAGAGCTCGCATACGCATAGCTATCGTAACTGGTGTAGTATAAATTTTAAATAGTCCCAGCTGTCTGTGCCATTCTACGATAGGTCGACTATATTCCCCTACAGTCCCCACCACTCGCCAACACTCGTACGTTTACTGTAACAATATACGCTTCATCTGTATGAATGTATGACTGGTGGTCGAGAGGTGAGCGCACTTGCCTCTCACCCAAAAGTTCCGGGTTCGATCCCCGGTCGTGGCAGTGGAAAATACTGTGAGAGGAATTTTTCCACTATACACGGATATTGGGTGTGTGTCCCTTGTCTCTAAATGTGTAGCCCCCTCCCACACAAGGCTCTTCTAGAGCCTTCCGGAATAAAGGGGGTCGTAATTACCTGTGGTGTTATTTATTTATCTTATTCCGAGCGAGACAAAACCGAATTAAGCAAAGACTGTGTTAGTGTCATACACGAGACGTTATTATTAGAACTTATTTTCCCTCCTCAGAACATGTACAAAATGCAACATAAATGCACGAAACAAACAGGCACTAGCTTATTAAATCAGAGGTTATAGAAAAACGGAAAACGATACACCTGTGTTAAGGTTCAATATGCTCTAAATGCCACGGGAAAGGATGTTTAAATTCCGAATTAGAAAAACTGTTCGTTGATGAAGCACCCTCCAATGAGTAAAATTGGACAGAATTTTAGTGGAATATGCTTACATGGTAAACCACTTAAAAACGCTCCTAGAGTTCTAATAAAAAAACGCATCTTTGCGGTAAAAAAGGGAAAATAAATAAAAATCACTTGTGTCAACATCCGCTAGACATCCATCTTATAGAGAAAATTCCGCTCTATAAATTCATTCTTCTCTTTTTAAGATATTCGCTGTGAAACTTCATGTAAGATCGATTTTTACCTGTGCGCTCTATACTACCCCTCAGTTTGGACGCTGTTACTGCGAAACAGGTGCGAATAAGCTACAAGGTCAATAGAACATTTTTTTATACAGAATTTAACGACAAACTTTTATTCCCTATAATTTTTTCTTTTCCCTGTGTTAAGTCTTTGTCAGGGGTGTTTTTTTGCAAAAAAATGGGACTTTCGGTTCCTGAACGTCATCTCAAATATATATATTTTTTAAATTATTTCTTATATTCAGTGTTTTTTAATCTAATTTGCTTGTACTATTAGAACTTTTTTAATATAAGTACGATCCAATTTTTAAAAATTTATAATTAATTCGATTAATGACTTCAACTTAAGTGCAATACATACAGATGTTCTATAATACAAATTCATGGCCTGTTTGTTCTTCTACCTAATTTCTATTCGAAATCAGAGGTCAGTTGAGACGTAACTAAGCTTGGAGTTTATATATACAAAACTTAGCAATTGAGGGAAATTTTAAATTGAATTTGAAAGTTGTTGTTTTGGGTTAACTTTTATGAGATTTTCCTTTAACTATTTCATTAAATTTTTAATATTTGCCGTTCAAAAGGCATCTGAAGCTTTTTTGTTTCTTGTAAAGAGTTTGCAGAAATGGTGAAATGAAAATAAACTTAATAATAAGTTAGGCGTTAAAGTTATAGCGATATTCTGCCGAATTTATAAATTTTATATGCGCTGTGGGCTTGTTGAACCGCCAAAAGAAAATAAATAAAATGTTTCAGATTGTAGAGAAATAGCGTGGCATCTAACAGTATTGCGGAAAATTGT
The DNA here is from genome assembly GCA_963675555.1 of Leptura quadrifasciata. Classification (NCBI taxonomy): domain Eukaryota; kingdom Metazoa; phylum Arthropoda; class Insecta; order Coleoptera; family Cerambycidae; genus Leptura; species Leptura quadrifasciata. The sequence goes on from OY776675.1 coordinate 106,018,956, forward strand.
ACTTAATCACAGGAAATACAAAAGTTAGGCTGCAACTTATTAAATAAGTAATTAAGAACAATTTAAGTTTACGTAAATATAGAACGAACAAGGCATTTGTCCGTACGTACGTATTTGATTGATAGGCAGGTAGAAAACTTCGTAATTTAAAGTTACAGCGATTTGAAGTTGTACAATAGTAATTATTTCTTTTCAGAAGTAAATCTATTTGAAGTTTTATTAATTAGGTAATATATTTTAAATGTAGAAACATGAACGTCATTGACTGAAGTTATGTCACAGATAGGGGATATTTACTCCATAAAAAAGTTGCCAAAAAGGCTTAAAACACAAAAGTTCTGTTACAGGGATGAAACATGGGTACCCCTACGTTTTCGGGGGCGCTGATCACGATGGTGATATTTTTAAGGTTTCCACCCCTCAGCAACCACCCCTAAACTCGAAAAACCACCCCTATTTCGTGTTTTTTTTTTCCATCGTAGACATGCATATCGGTTTTTGTGCGGGATGCGGGTAGGCGGTATGAAATTAAACCATTCAACAAATTATCCACCCCCGGGGTTGAAACTACCACCACCCCTAGCATTGAAATCCACCGAAAATACAAAATAGTGGAAAATGTTTTCTCCCCGTTTTCGAGGGCGCTAAACACAATGGTAATATTCATTTCTCTCCCACCCTTCACCAGTCACCCCTAAAACCACCCCCTTTTCATATTGTTAAGTGACGACACATGCCATCAACTCCGGGGTTGAAACTACCACCACCCCTAACATTGAAGTCTACCGAAAAATACAAAATAGTGGACAATTTTTTCCCCGTTTTCGAGGCCCCTAAACACGGTGTATATACTATTTCACTCCCCACCCTCCATCAACCATCCCCAAATCCCCAAAACTATCCCCCTTTCACATTTAGTGGTTCTGGGCATGCGAGCACTTGTTGGATAGGATTTTATTATGGAACTGGGCATATTTCTAGTCCCCATATGCCCAGTATCAAGAAATATGAAATGGGGGTGGTTTTAGCGGTGGTTGGTGGAGGGTGGAAAGAAATAATAATAATAATAAATGAACACCACAGAAATTAGACAATTCCAGAAGCCAGAGGCTTGTGCGGAAGGGGCTTACACATTGAAAAAACGCGGACATACAACCATTTCCTCCGACAGTTCCAATGCCGGAGCCGGGATTCGAACCCGGTAGCGCGATACCATAAGTTTATTGGTACCTTGGGACAACAACCTCGAAGCAACATATTATTCTGTATATACCAGCCAGATAACATTTATTATGTGAGCAGAATCACTTCGGAAACAAAAAAATTTTACGTGGAGCTGGCAATACTTTTTCCTGCCTACTAGCGATCCCTTTATGGTCACAGGCTCCCAACTAAAACTATCATGGAAAAGGATAAGTACCGCCTAGCGGATGCTGTTCTTATTTTATTTTGTTGTAAATATATGTTTCTCTTTTCGGTGCATGGAAAATATCATATCAAATGTAATGTATATATTTTAATTAATTTCAGGCTAGATATTTGTTAGGTATATAAGTACGTGTTCTAGGGAAACCAAGTTTCTGTATCATATTTAGGTTGTAATAATATTATTGTGTAAAAGTTACATCATATAAATCATTGGACGTTGTATGCAGAAGTCAAACTATCTGAGTACTGTAATATATTTTCTTATATTTTAAGTATCTTGGTGTTTTCTTAAAGAACTATACTAGAGTCAATTTTAGGAATTTGATTACCCTGGTAAACTAAATTTTTTTGGGGGCTAAAGTACAATTTCTTGGCGCCCCTTATTTTTATTATTATTACAATAATTAACTACGTATTATATGAACCCGTCTCCACTGCAAGCAAAGCCGAGAGCATAAGCCAAAATCCTATCCAGTTACATAGGGATAAAATAAAAACGTAACAAAGCATACAAACACTCTGTTCCTGTTACTGTAAAAACAAAGCTAGTCGCTTGACAAAGTCGTCAAAAAATTTTAATTTCAAAATTTCTAAAATTTGAAATTACCAATGCATTATTTACAAGAGCATCATAATTTAATCCATCTTGCTTTCTAAGTCTGCTATATTTTCAGTGCCACGCTGATAGATGTGCGGAGTCTCACCATCTAAAAGTAACATGGAATTAAGAATTTGCTTCAGCCAGAGACACAATAATTAATAATGCCTCTCGGATTATCATTAATCAATAATAAAGCATCATTTGTCATCTTAGTCTATACAAAATCTAAATAACTTCAGGCAACATCTGCGTAAAGATGATTTCGCAATATCTTATTTCTTATGATAAATTTTCCACACAAAACATCTGATAGTCTTTAAAATTAAATCATGCCTAAACTCAAAGGCGTATATTTCATAATTTATGGGTATCTAACCAGCTTTGTTTTAATAGGGACATTAAAGGAAATATGAGAGTTGTTTTCATTGGTTGCGAGATGGCTTACGATGGAATTATTTATTTTTATTTTTAAAATGAGCCTTGCAATTGCGCACACTGACTAAAGCCAGTACAACGCAATAAGCAATTAAATTAGAATTTGTGAGTTTTACATGCTAAAATTTTTTCTTTAGTCATTTCAAATGAAAACATGTTGTTAAGGTTGCGAATTAAGCAGGTATCCGACATAAAACTGTAAATCACTCTAAAAAAATGTGTATATCTTTTTCAATATAAATAATAAGCTGATTGTCTTCGTTTTCAGTTAGAAACCATACAATTCTTTTTAGAGCGACTTACAGTTTTATGTTGGATACCTGCCCAATTCGCAACCATCCGATTTCAAAAATACATTCTCAGATTTGGCGAAGGCGCAGGGAATACTTAATTTTTCTCACTAATAATGTTGGTTGGTTGGTTGGTTGGTTGGTTGGTTGGTTGGTAATGAATACCGGTTATGGATTATTATTGCGCCTTGGTGGTTCATTGCAGTTTTTTACTGAACTATCTATGTTCAGTGTATAGTGGGCCTGATTCAAAAAAGAGAAGGAGCTCAATTTAACCTGCATGTGTACGTATGTCATTATATTTTGTCGCTGTGACTTCAAGGTCTGAACGATTTTTTATGAATTTTGGGACCATTACCTAATTTTTTTTTATAGAATCGCCTTCACAGAAAAAGGTCACTAAAAATTATGAAATAAAATTTCACCTCATCGCTCGGTTAATTGCGACTTATTATAATAATGTATTTTTAGATCGGGGGTAGGCAGCTCAGTGTGTTAAAGCGTCTGGCTAGCAAAACTGAGTTGCCTAGCGAAGTGGGTTCGATTCTCGCAAGGCGAAACAATTTTTCATTAAAAAAATTGCCCCAAGAGTGGTTCGGAGTCCACATTAAACTGTAGGTCCTCGTCTCTCTTTACCTAGCACAAGATCATTGAGATCTTCCAGGGGGTTACTTCGGTAACTTGAGAGGCGGTTAAGAAAACATTTTAAGAAACATTTAAGATGGGTTCTGCGATCATAAAAATGAACAAAACTTCCTTTTTTTAACGTGTCGACGTTTCGTTAAATTTACTAACTTCTTCAAGAGACTAAAAGGAAACGTATAAATGTAGATATAAATAAAATTTAACAATTGTTGTTTATACTTTATGACAATTAAAAACAAAAATTATAACTATATTACATTGTTAACACATTAAAACATTTTTAAAAAAGGCACATTCAAAAATTAGAGATTATTTTAAAAAATTGTGATGCTTGTTTTGCTGGGTAGCTGGTTTGGAGATTATTCCAGGGTTCAATATTAATATTAATTAAAATCCAGATCCAAAATAAGAGATTTATTCTCCTAATAATTATATGTACAGTGTGGCCGTATTTTTTATGGCTTAGGTTGCGACAATCTTGTTATTACATAAGTACATCATAGTAGTCGGAGAGAGAGAGAGAGTGTGTAACATATTTCCTCTATGTACGTCGTCGTAACCCCAATTCTCTAATCGAAGTTCCAGGACATAACAGACGCGACAAAGAAATCTGTTTCAGGAGAGATCCAGTTCAATACACTCGAATCAATCTGAGAGGAGGTCCAGTTCAACGCACTCAAATCCTCCCTAACAGATACTTGGCCAGCGGCTGCCACGGCGCCGGAGAAGCTTGATCTTCCGGTTATCCCAGTTCAATACACTCGAGAAAGGTGAAAGCCAAGCTCTGAATTTACTGGTTTCTGGCTAGCTATTTTATACCCAAAAATCGCGGTCACGTGGTTTGCACACGGGACGCAATGCACACGGCACGCAAGTTGCGGCCTGGTGAAGTCAGAAATAAAAGTTAAAAAAAGAACTAATCAGGTATTGAACTAATCTAAAACTGAACTACTTGAACCATGCATGATTAAAATAAGTTAAACTGGAATGAAAGTATACAGTATTCCTGTAGTATTGTATACTTCATTACAAAATTGAGTGTAAAACATAAAAATTGTATAATAAATTATAAAAAAAGAAAAATAACACTTACGGTTATATTAAAAAAATTTTTGTCATTAACTTTTTAATATCACAGTACATATTAGGTATGTAGCTTTTGTAATAGCTAATATTTCTTGTACAGTTAGTACAACATAAATGTATAACTATACGCTGGTACTCCTCGTTCTGGTGAATTGAAGAGCAATAATGTATGTAGGTACCTTTAATATTCCCAAAGTCTCAGCGTTTCTTTTTTATTATTATTATAAATTAGGTGTTTTTCAGATAGTCGATAATATTAAAATAAGAAATATCTGTTCTTTTGTTTACGCTGTTGGGATTCTTCTTATAACAATTCATTTCATTGGACATTCCCTTCTTGTAATTATTATTTTTATTTATTATTTTGGCATCATTAAATGCAAGAGTGTGGCCCTTTTCTATAAAGTGCTCAACCAGTTGTGTTGGATTTGTTTTGGTATGACATTTTTGCAGTCATACTTGTTCAGATATTCGTCTTTTAAAATATCTGCCTGTGGTGCCTATGTATACAGCATTACAATCTGAACATGGAATATCATATAGGCCATTAGACTCTAGGTTTTTAGGTGTTTTATCTTTTAATCTAGTAAATAAGTAATTATTTACTAATAGTGTTTTCACTTTCGTATGCAATGGTTGAACGACTTTTTATAAGAGTTCGATTAAGTTTCTCTGATAGGTTTCGGACATAAGGAATTTTGTAATATTGTTTGTTGTTTTCTTGATTATTATTAGATTTGTTCTGTTTGTTGGCCCCTCATCGAAAGTCATACTTCTATGACATTAGACTTCTTTAATTGTTTGTTTACTTTTTACATAGACAACAATAATTTTATATATAGCGGTCAATTTTATACACAAATATATGGCCTTTATGGGAAATTGCATGTCTCCAGTTTGTCTGAACATATAACCTGACTGCAAAAATTTCCATATAAAAAAAGTCCAACACAACTAACTGGTTGAGCACTTTATAGAAAAGGGCACATTCTTGCATTTAATGATGCCAAAATAATAGACAAAAATAATAATTACAAGAAGAGAATGTCCAACAAAACGTTTGTATTAAGAAGAATCCCAAGAGTATAGACAAACGAACAGATATAGAAAATCTAAATAGTTCTCATTTTAATATTATAGACTATCTGAAAAACACCTTATTTATAATAAAAAAAAGAAAGATCGAGACTTTGGGAATATTAAAGGTATATACATTATTGCCAATTCACCAGAATGAGTTGTACCAGCATATAGTTTATACATTTATGTTATACTGTACAAGAGACATTAATTATTACAAAAACTACATACCTAATGTCCTGTGATATTAAAAAGTTAATGACAAAGACATTTTTAATTTAGCTCTGTTCATATATTTTTCTTTTTTATAATTTATTATACAGTTTTTATGTTTTACACCCAATTTACTTTTAAAAATTTTTAAACTACCTTTTTGTCTTTTTAATATTTTAATTTGTTATCAATGTAATATAGTTATAATTTTTTGTTTTTAATTGTCTCTAAGTATAAACAACAATTGTTCGACTTTATTTATACCTACATTTATACGTTTTTTAGTGTCCTGAAGAAGTTAATAAATTTAACGAAACGTCGACAAGTTGAAAAAGAAAATTTTGTTCATTTTTATGATCCCAAAACTCAACCTAAAAATACATTATTATAATATAATGATGGACAAAGAGCGAAAGCAAACATATTTTCAAAATATCAGTTTGTTCGTGTTGTTTGTTTCTGTTGTTTATGTTACTTATCTTATTTATGTTGTTTTTAACCGGCTTCCAGGTCACTTGAATTTACCTTTTAAGTGTAGTAGATCTAAATTTGTCTGAGTAAAGGAGACGGGATCCTGCAGTTGATAGTGCGATCCGAATTTCTTCGCAGTAGGAAGGGTTCCAACTCTCTTCGCTAGGTATATAAGAAAGAAGGCTAGACGCGCTAATCGCTGAGCTACCGTCTGGCATAAGTATTATCTGCTCAAGTTCTGCCAAAGGGGCGATTGGGTGAAATTTTGCATTGTAATTTTTAGCAATCTTTTTTGGTAGATGATTTAATTTTTTACGAAATAGATTGCAGCTGTCCAAGCTTGAAAAAGTCTTCAGTATTGCCAGTGCTAAGTTTCATTATGTAAATGGGCTTATTGGGTAATTCAAATTACATGTTTAGCTTATAAAATCTGCATAAAATATATGTAATATAATATAATAAAGAACCAAAATGTATTCAACATTTCAAAAAGAAAATATAAGTTATAAAATGACACCATCAAAACATTTGTATTAAAAAATATTTAGCAAAGGAATTCAAATGCTAGGCTCTTAAAAAAAATAATAAATGAAAGGACAAATAAAAAATTAACATATGTGCGGATGATACGATCGTAATGGTTTCAGCACAGAGCGTTTTGAAGTTGGAGTATCTAGAAAATCATGCGATACACAGTTTCAATGCACTGTGCTCAAAAAATTGTTTGATTTTAAATATTACCAAAACTGACTACGTATTTTTCTCCTACAACAAAATCTAAATATTACCACAACTAGAAAAACAACTATTGCTGATAACTTTTTTAACAGAAATATTACATTCTCTAGGTCCCTTAAATTTTTTGACACATCCACGGATGCTGACGTGGAAAGATCAAATAGATCACGTAGTCAAAAAATAATAGTTATCTGTATGCTGATTCCTCATTAAATAAAAATATACATAAGGAATATCAGCTTATCATTTATTACGCTATAGTCTACATCTCTCTTATAATACTATGGTGTAAGGCGAGTCACGCACTGTCAATAGAATCTTAATACAAGAAAAAGGAACTATTAGATTGATCTTTAAATTTAAAACGACTTAGCTGAGCTTAGCTTAAACAATAAGATGTAATCATTAGAGCATGAAAGTCAACGGTTACATTAATTATTTTAACAGACATTAACTTGCCTTTGTGTATAGCGATCGTGTATGAAAATAATTTCTTCCTTTAACAGTTTTTCTTAATGAATACAGTTCGACTCAATTAAAGTGTCCCACTTAAAGGCAGTGTCCCCAAATGAATAATTCCGCCAAATATAATTTAAGAAATGAAATAAAACAAAAATTCGAAGTTAAGATTTCGGTATGACACCTCTGGAGTGCCCCACTTAAAGGCAGCAGGGTATTATTCGCGAAAATATGTCCCCACCGTATTTACTAACCATGATCGGTTACTTACCGAATGCAGAATTTATCAAAATATAACCAAGAGATACCTCAGCAGCGAGCCGTTTCAGTATATATCCGTGCTTAGACTATAATTCAGGCTATTCAACGCATGTTGCTCGGCCACATATGAGTAGAGCAGTCATCAGTCGGTGGCGAAGCTGTTTATAATCGGTAATGTCAATGAATATAAATAATAATTTCTCGATGATTTAGATGGCTGGGATCGCTTGCAAATAAATTTGTTGTATCATTTCGGAAGAGGAATGAATTTAATAGCCCAAGTATGAACATTTATAACTGTAAATCAAATTGATATTATTGAGCCAGTTTATATTGATAATTTCGATCGTTAACCTATTTAAACAATTAGTTTTCGCGTTTGAAGCTACTTGGAATCTATTTAAAATTAAGGATTTATGCGTCTTCGGTTTAATAATTATAAATAAAAAAAATAAAATATATTACTTTTGCCACAAAGTTAATATATTGATATGATATCATTTGTACTTAAGCTAAAAAACACATTCAGGTCAACTTGAGTTATGTATTGTGAATAAAATGAATTTTATATTATCTGAGTAAAGAGTTGCAAGCATTTTTTCTGTTTTCGTTCATTCGTTCTGTTTGAAAATACCAAAGTATTTTATAGAAGACAGATATTTTCAATAGCTACAGGAAATTTTTATATTTCAGCCATTAAAAACATTAGAGATATTTATAATATAATTGATATAAATGATAATTAGAATCAGTTATTTCATTTAAATATACTTAGTTATTGTTAAACTATCAAAATGTTTATAACATTTCGAACTGTTTACGCATGTTCATTAGATACAATATTTTTAATTTAATTTGTGCGAGAAAGTGATAAAACTGGAGAAATGCTCAATACCACGTGATGAGAATCATTTCGTTGTATCAAGTTGATGTCAAGAAAAATTCAAGTTGGTATCGGTGATTTTATTTATTTGCGGAAAATATAATGAGTGTGGAAAAATGGAAATTAGAGGTTGCTAGAGGACATAAAAAATAACGAAAAAATTACAAAAATCGTTTGATTTGAAAATTTCTAGAGAAAGTAAATATTAAAAGATACGAGAGAAAATAGGCTGTTGTTGGTGAAAGTAGAATACAGTAAGAAGAAGGAAGACAACCAGTTAAAAGAATTTGAAGCAAAGTAAAAGATAATAGTTTTTTTCAAAATTGTGACAAGTTGGAGAAAGAAGATAATTATAAATTATTTTAAGGTGCAGAAAACGATTCCTAATGGAACCGATATATCACTTGAGTTGTGTAGGAGCTTAGCAGATTGCAGCTGAACATCGAAATAAGTGATACTGTGTGGCTGGAGGGTTTTAATTGAGCTATGCGGACTAAAATGTTTTAATAAACTTCATATAAATTTCTTGTATATCTCTTTATAATTTGGAAAATAATTGAAAATAAATTAAATTGAAAATTACGATCATTAGTTTATTTTGTCAAGAAATTTTATTTTAAGAACAATCATTATCCAAATTAGATAGATAGATTATTAATTTTATTTTTGTATCGCATATTATTGTTCTCGCGATACTTACACTGTTCATTTTGACTTGAATTTGTTTTATTGCTGTGTTACTAAAATTGTGTCTACTTTTAATGATTCCGAACTTACGACTTTGAGATTTAAATTAGAAATTATTTTCTGTGATATTTTTAACTGCCCGTCAGGCGGATATCATAGCAATATATAAAGAAAATATATACAAAATTTCCCATTTAACATTAGCTTCATTACATCTCTTGAGTAACTTTTATGTCATATGTTCAAAAGAACTTTTCGAATACTACGCTGCAAAAGCTTGGAACCCTATTTTATAATCATTCTGCATATTATTGGGAAATTCTCATTAAAAGCTTGATAATGTGAATTGGTGATTTGCCATAGCTAACGATAATTTTACACTTAAATTCCTTCCAGAAGTACACCGAAACTGAATTATTGTTGGGTCGTAGACAGCCCTTGTTACCGTCAACTTGTATAGTATGAGTTAGAGCCGTTAGTACATACATAGGGTAGTGGTGGCGGCCGAGGCTTCGTGTTATGCATTACATATACAAACTGGATGTATAAATTATACCTATTGCTTTCATTGTGTCAGCCCGTATGCTGAATTATCCGCGTTGAAATTTCAGAAATGCGAAGTTTGTAAAGTTTATTTTAGTTTCCATGTCTGAGTATGGAAACTTTTGTCATCCTCTCTGCGGATTCCTAGCTTAATAAATTGTTCTTTATTACCTAAATTAAATATTGCAGTATTGTCATTTATTATTATATATTCCACGATTAGTTTTCATCGTATCTATTGGCTTTATTTATTCAAAAAGGTTACTTGAAACTGCCGAATCGATAACAGATTAATATTCTGAGCCGAGAAATACTAATTATCCAACCTGCGAATAACACATAAAAAACAAATGTAATCATTGAAGATGTATTTTAAAATATCATGGCAAAGTTTGAGGAGACATGGAAAATATGGTAGACAGGAGCTAGTGAATTTTTCAATGAGCGTCTGAGAACCTTTAATGGTTTATGGTACGTAATCCACGTTTACTAAATGTCAAAACATTTGAACGCTGCACTAGAATTCATTACTCGGCGCGCGTTTTACTAACCATGTCAACATCATCGGAAGACGGGTAAGACTGGTTTTTAATTTTGTTTAATTTTTTTAGGGAAATGTGTAACAGTAGGAGGTCTACATGTACTACTATTCAATTTAGTTGAATAAAATGTTCTTTTTTTAAAGAGGTTTTTCCTTAGTTTGCAAATAAAAATCTATAACCAATCAGGGCAATCAAATCAAATGATTGCGGAGGTCGATATGGAAACCAGTGTGTACGTAAATGAAAGATGTCATAGATATGATTCGAAGCAGAAGAAACAAGAACAATTCATCAAGCTTTTATAATCCAAGCATGTAGTAATTTAAAGGTGTCGTAGTACGCCTATTTCAAGTACACTTTCTCTAAAATTACGGATAAACCACATCAAATACAAAGGGATATATAGAATTATTTATAACCTCCTCACACAAGCTCAATTTTAGAGGACTTTAAAAAATTCCTTGATTTTCTGAAGGCAAGTGAAAACTGCCTTTTATAAATATATGCTTACTCTATTCATGAATATTTTGATTGTGCTTGTATTCGATTGTTTGTATATTATTAATTTTTGTATGTATTTGTGTATTTTATTACACTTTTATATATTTTATTTTTAAATGTATGTGGATTGCGTGTATATTTATAAATTTTATTATGTTTCTTATTGTTTAATGTACTAAATATTGACTTGTACTATAGCTAATATGTAATGCTCTTTTTGGACCAATAAAATATTCTATTCGATTCTGGGACGTAATTTATAATGAGTTTTCTTGTTTCCGAAGAAAGTATAGTAGATAAAACTCAGAGTCATTTATAAGAAGTAGACTCAGACCTTAGTCATATCAATAGCAGTCAATAGCAATAAAAATCCCTTCCGTACTGAAGCAAACAGTAATAATTTATGCCTGGTGACGTTCTCGGAAATTAAGATACTAAAATCACTCAAGAAAATTGAACCCAATTTTATCGAAGGACCAGACAATATACCTGCATTTATAGTAAAGGACTTTGCACACGTCTTTGCCAGGCCACTTACAATTGTTTTTAATTGTCTCTAAAATCTAAAAGTATTCCGTGATGTATGGAAATACCCTCGTTTGTGTCCCGTTTACAAAAAAGAGGACAAATATAATGCGGAGAACTATAGGCCAATAACCATCATTTGCAAGTTTTTGAGTTTACTCTGAACACGTCATTATCTAGACACGTACAAAACCAAATTGTAACAAATCAACATGGATTTATACCAGGCAGGTCCAGTGAAACTAATCTGTGTTACACAGTATGTTTCTGGAAAACTGATAGATATATATAGATAGATTTCTCAATAGATTTCTGGAAACTGGAAATATCGAATATAAAAAAGTGAAAAAATAAAACGTGTTGTGAACGAAGAAAATAAGTTTTCTGTGGTGCTGGCAACGGTTGTGAATCCCCATGTTAATCAAAGAGAAGTGAGCTCATTAGTAGGAATAAGTATACGGTCTGTGGGTCGAATCTTAAAAACAAATAAGTTCGTATCGTATTCAAATGCACTAGGAATTATCTGATGAAGATTGTCAAAAACGCCTACAATTTTGTAATTGGGCCAGAGGTGAAATGCAACATGATGTCACCTTCTTAAATACTGTTTTATTCAGTGATGAGGCAACTTTTCATAAAAATGGATTTGTTAATAGGCACAATTTCCATTATTATGCTTCGGAAAATCCTCGCTTTTTTATGCAAGTTGATAACTAACACATATAGTCTATAAACGTTTGGGGAGGAATTATTGGAGAACATGTAATAGGGCCACATTTTATTTTTTTGGAAAACTATCTGCCACAATTATTGGTAAATCTCCCTGAAAGAATTCGAAATAGGATGTGGTTTCAGCAAGATGATGCGCCACCACATTATTTAAATGCAGTTAGAGATCACTTAAATAATACCTATCCTAATCAATGGATTGGAAGAAATGAACCCACTAAATGTCCCGCTAGATCCCCAGATCTTACAAAAATGGATTTTTTTTATGGGGATACGTGAAGGAAATTGTTTATAGAGACACACCAACAACAGTACAAAATATGAAGCAAAGAATAATTTAACTGCCTTTACATCTATCACACCGGCAGTTTTAGGAACAGTGAGAACCTCATTTCAAAGGCACATAGAGATGTGTGTCAATCAAATTGGGCAACATGTGGAACATTTATTATAATTTTTTCTACTGAGTTATTTACTGCTCAACAAAAAGGAATTGGTTGCAATTAGCCCTAGGGAAGTACTTACAAAAAAATGTTCGTTTTTCATTTCTACATCACATCATCTAAAAATATACAGGGTGTTCCTTTTGAAAAAATAATAAAATAATTTTTGGCCACTTTGTACATTTTTAGGAAATGAAAATGATTCAAAAACATTAATTAGATGTCTCGTAACTGGTATTCACATAAGTTTTTCTTAAAACTCATAATTGTGACTTTGGTGATTTTTTAAATATCCATCTGCAGATTGCATTATTTCAACAAAAAAATTCATTACATCCTAGTGGTTGGGAGATATTCAATGCTAATATAGGAATGAATAGAGCCTAGAAAGAGGCTTCAAAAAATGTACTGATATACCCAATTAAGAAAAAGGCACTTGGTCCTGTAATTTCGTTTTGGCTCGCCCTGTAAGTTATAGACTTTTTTATCTAGTTTACTTGCAATTTTTTAAAAAAATTCCTAGCTATCGTAAAACTCGAGATATTGAGGTCCGACGCACTATTGCCCCACCCTGTATATTTTATGTGTAGAAATTATAACTCACTGCTTGTGAGCTTGATATATTTAATCGTAGTCTTGCCTCAATTAACACTTTTTATCTGTATATGGTCAGCTTAGTATTAGATAGTATTATTAGTATGTGTATAAAAATTGTATTTTTTTCTGCACCTTGTAATTGGTTGCCTGTTGATTGGTTGTATCTAAATAATGAATAAATGTCACGGCATTCAATAAAATAGCATTTTTCGGCCATTTAGTCTCTAGCAGGGAAGAAGAAACATACATACACACAAACACATTGGCCCCATTGCGAAGCGCAATCGGGTAAAAATTTAAACGAGCCTCAAACGCCTTACTGAGTATAATACGTCACGCTTGATTTTCATAATTCTCAACTAAACAACAACAATATCATAACTCACAACCCTAACTGGAAAGTTCGAAAATTTAACATATTATTCACACATTATGTACGTTTGGCGTTAACTCGGATGATTAGTTTTAGTTCTCATAACGAGAGTAGTTGTAAAATGGTTATGGAATATATAAGCAGACGGTGGCGGCGAGGCTGTTGATAAATTAATTTGCTGCTTCGTGTGGTAGTACGATGATACGACACCGCTAATCATAAACAACCGCCGTCATACCGTATACTCGCGCACCATTTCGCTAATCCACCGCAAATTCGACAGACTAGTTCGCATATCGTAACCGCATGAGCTTTACATACCTATGCCTGGGACATATTATGCGATTGTTCGAAAACAAGCATCAGTTAGAATTTTTACGTTGTACATATATAATAAGGTAATTCGCAAAAGTCCTTGAAATAACCGTTAACCATATAATTAAAGTGTATACGAACTTAATTGAAACCGTATAAAAACTAAAAGCCGGCAAAAACAGTCGACATCTCTTTATTGCACACAGGCGGAGGTAAGTAGAAATGCTTGTCATAAGAAAATAATAAGATTTTCGGGCGTTATTATTATTATCCTCCGTTTCAAATGGTCTCCAGAAAGCCATGGTAAATTAGTAAATAATTAAAATATTTCACCTTTTATATAGTAGTAAATATTTATAAATATGAACAATAACTAACTAAACTCCTACGCTTAATATTATAATAGGTATTTATGCGCTGCACTGGCACATTGACAGCACACCTCATCGAGTTCTGAGAAACGACTTACGAGTTTTTTATGCTAGTAGGCTTGTCCGTTTTATTATCTTTAAACCAGTGCAGTCGTAGATGGTTCATTCAGGCTGATTACATTGCCAGTCTCGGACTCGCCTGCACAGTTTCAACTACTGTTCGAATCTCGATGCCATTGCTAAATATACAGGACAAAATATCAAGTTCAGTGCGCACGGTCCTGTGCTTTAACACTGACCAGTTTCAATATTGCCCGTATAAAATATAACAATAAAATATGGAATAAGCACGACAAAGCGAATTATTGAAACTAGGAGGAATGAGTATTTTTCTTTTGTGTTTATATATTTTTTACATCTATGAGTCTATGTATATCTAGTCTGAGAATAGTCTTAATCCAAGATTTTTCTCTATTTTTGAACAAACGATAAGAATTTACTATTTTTATTTCTATTGCAATTTGTTATAGAGTTTAGATCCTACATATGTATGGCATATTTGTGTAATTACTTTATTAGGTCTAGGTACTTGATTAGGGGCATTTGTCATGCAACGTGTGCTATACTCATGGACAATGTTTTCCAACTCATTTTCGTTTTTATACTGCCTTAGTAAAAGATTGTAACAAAAGAGTTGCCGTATATCCAAGATCCTCCTTTCTAAGTACAGACTTTCAATTGGATAGGTCCCATTTTTTTTGTTTATAATTTTTGATATTTTTATTTATTATTAATTATTTGTAGTTCCTCCCCATGTCCTCATGCTATAGTGCCGTACGTAAGGTGGGATTCGACTAAAGCATGGTAAAATATTCTCATATAAACAACTTTAAGAGTTTTAGATAAGTATGCTACGATTTACACGTACATAAATAAATAAATACGTTGGATATTAATTATTATAAGATATTATATAACGAAACCACTTGGGCTACTGTAGCATAGCAGATATCGTAGGGCACAAACTTAACCCGGATAAGTGATGTACGTGCCTACGATAAAATTTCTCTAGCTCAGACTATCTCAGGGCGTTAAGCCCAAGTTTACATAAACTATGACAAATTATTAGTTTACTTACTTAACAAATCACTGAGGCTTCCATACGTAGTGGTCGCAGACGAAATAATGACACTTTCTTTAAAAATGAAATGCACTATATTACACAATTTACAGATATTGGTTCTCTAGCATGTAACCTCGCGATGTTCAAAAGGTGTGGCAAATTTCTCGATTAATAAGTTACAACGTTAATAAAATGCCTCGTGTAGCTACACATCGGTTTACAATGTCCTCATAAATGGTCATAAATCTTCCACAATGGGTCTGATTTAGAGAACCTGCTTAAATATATATAAATGCATAAAATCTTTAAATATGTACAAGTTAAAATACAAAAGTATGAATTGATATAACCGAGCCGAACCACTGAAGGTGGTCCCCGGTGAGTAAGAACAACAACACACTTATTTAGGGTGGTACGATACCGACTTCGACGTGGAAGAACTGTAGCCCTACGGAGGTGTCTTCGGGACAAAAGAAATTGACCCAAGGGTGGGGTTGATTATAGCCTCTCCAGCCCTGGAACTGTCTAGTGTGTGTAGAAGCCCCGTCCGTGGAACCCTAAAGATATCACGATTTAATTTGCAAAGTCAGAAATGCACGTGAAGCGTGCCTAATGTGAGAAATTCAAATCTGACATAACCTACAAAAGAAATAAAATTTACCTGACTGATGAGGGAATAATCCACCAATATTCCTCGAAAGCCTCCAGTTGGATGAATGGAGTCGAGTCCGCCTTTCAAGTCGACACGATATTTCCAAAGGAAAGCCTGCAAATTTGGGAAACACGTGGGTAGAGAACGGGTAAGATGGCGTTAAGAGGTTAGCTTACCTTGTATAATTAAATATCCTGCTTCCGCAGTTAAAATTTACTCGCAACAACAAAATATTCCGCTAAACGGAACAACAACAGATTGAGAAAATTTTCCTGTGTTGATAATTCCAAAATCCACCAGGATGCCTTGGATAAACCGAGGTTCGTAGAATTATCAACTACTTACGCCAACAAAAATGGTTGCCTTCCGTTTCTCTGCTTTTCACGTGACGCAAGTGTATCGCCCTCCCGTGGAGAATAGCGAAATGTGTTACGGACGTAGCAGTTGTTATTATGCGGCTCACAAAACGCTAAGGCGTATGGTGGGTCGCAACTATTTAAATTTATATAAAATTGTTCTTAATTTTTTTATATAAAATGTGTATGTCCCATTTTAAATTCTGATCTATTTAAATTCTCAGATGCTCAATGTTATCTGTAGAGGAAATTTTTGTATTTGTGCTGCCAATTTTTACACATAACTTTTGAAGTGTAGATATTTCGAGTAGGAGGTAAACGGTATGTAGTAAGTATTACTAAAGTTTAATGTTAATAATTCATTACCGAACCAGGTAATAGATCAGCTTCTATTTTATCCTTTAATGTACCCCCATTTTCAGCTTTATAAAATATGGCTGTATCATCAGGAAAACTTACTACTTTACCTTTAGATATACATTAAAGTGCCTTGATTCACCCCATATTCTAGTCTTTACATTACTTACTGTATCTGCGATTTGAGTACATTGCCTACGGTGTTCTAGATAACTCGACATTAATTTATATGAAGTCCCTTGGAAGCCTACCCTGTTCAACGTACTGAGAAGTTAGGTGTGGCTAATGGTATCGAAGGACTTTACCAGGTCAACGAAAGCACATATTACTGGTTTTTTGTTATCAATAGATTTATAAATTTTAGCAACAGCGTTTTGCGTCGACCTGTTCTCTCTGAACCCAAGTTGTTTTTCTGATAATATACCATGTCTTTTTAGATAACAGTTACTCCTATTTCTTAGTATTTATTCAAAAATGTTCGCTATATTCGAGATCAGAGAAGTTGGCCACATTTAGTTTATCATTACTTTTAAGAAGTGGTTTTATTATAGCCATTTTGAATAATGATGAAACGATCTATTTATTATGTATGTTTCGGACCGTATACCAGTACCAGGTGCATTTTTATTTTTTATATTATGGATATGCGTGTTAACAATGATAAAAAGATTTCCAATCTAATGATGCTATTTGAATCATTCTTTTTTAGGGTAGATACGACTTCAATTTTGTATGCGAAATTGGCCTATAGTTAGCCACATTTAGTTTATCATCACTTTTAAGAAGTAGTTTTATTATAACCGTTTTGAACAATAATGAAACGATCTATTTATTATGTATCTTTCGGACCGTATACCAATGCCAGGTGCATTTTTATTTTTTATATCATGGATATTTGTGTTAACAATGATAAAAAGATTTCCAATCTAATGATGATATTTGTATCATTCTTTTTTAGGGTAAATACGACTTCAATTTTGTATTTACCACTTTATAAGTTTAATGTCGATACGAAAATTTGATCTTTAGAATCAATTTCACGGCAAAATACATGATGTTGTTAATAATGATGATATTCATTATCGTTATTAACTCAAGAACTTTTATATACATCACACTTTTAAGGATTTTGTTCCAGCTTTTATAAATTTTATATGATTTTTCACGTTGTTTTATCCACCATTTTTAAGTTCAATTTTGTGCATTAAAAATAGCTTATTTCAAAAACACTTTGCATTCAGTTTCCTTCACAAAATACTGAAATATTTTAGCTTATTACATTTTCGGTGGTGTAGCAAAATAAATCACTTTTACATTAAATTGCACTGCACCATCTCGGGATTTTTTTAAATTTCAAATGCCCAATTATTAATTTAGCAATTTGGTGTGAAAAATTCACTTTCTCTGGTATGTCGTCATATTTCTATAAGCGGTAATTTACTTTTGCGACTAGCCAACCATTAATATTTGTGGCAAATAATGACCATTGTTTCATTTGTTTCAGTTATTATTAGAGCACCTAGAATGTCTAGTCTCAAGGCACGAACGATCCCTACGGATGACTGTCGTGAAACGACAGGCAGCGGCTCAATCTGGAGTGTCGAGCGAAGTGGAAGTTTTGAAGGCACTTAAAAGTTTATTCGAGCATCACAAAGCTTTAGACGAGAAGGTAAGCAGATATGGTTATGATAATGTTTTGATAAGACAAAGTATTTTTGCAAAATGTTGAAAATGGTATGTAAGTAAAACCGTTTAATTACAGGTTCGAGAGAGACTGAGAGTAGCTTTAGAAAGAAATTCAAATTTAGAAGAAGAATTAGCTTCAACCAAAGAAGAGGTAAGCTTACCTGTATATTTTTTGACATTTCGTCTAGTAAAGAATACGATAAACAAGCAGCGGGTTCTCTAGCTGCAGATTGAACCACCTTACGTAATTATTAGTCCTCTTGAGACGCGATATTCTTGGTGTGTAGAGCTTTAGAGGATGTATTTGTTAGAATGATTGGTGTTGTGCGAACCGAATTGATCGATATAGAGAAAAGTACGCATCAGAAAATTTTGAAAATTTAGATAATTACTAATGTCGGTGTGGTCAATCCAACTAAAATTACAAGCAGCTGGCACTTCCGCTTATACCGGAAGTCGATACCAACTTGCTTATTTCAAATGGAACACCCTATATATTTTAGGCTTTTCGAAAAGAGCATAAAATTCTGAGTCGAAAATATGTGGCATATCCTATACTTAAACCTAGCCGTTTCAGAGATATTTGACATTTTATAGAAAATTTGACAGGTGCAACGGTTTGCAAGAACCGTTATAAGTTTCTTCGTGTAAAAGATCCTCATTTGCTTCTTGTCATGTAAAAAGAACACAAGGAGAACTACGTTCTACAACTGAAATAAATTCAATAATATCATACCAAGTGTGTTCCGTTTTTCGCAACTTCAAACCGCGAAAACTTTGTTTAGGTCAAATGGAACACCCTATATTCTTTTACGTCAAGTTGTGTAAAATTGAATTTCCTTTTTTCTGATGTTAGCATTGTGGGAGTTAAAGTTACAACTATTTGAAATATTTGCGATTTTATTAGAAATTCATGAATTGTTGTAATCATTTCATCAAAATAGCCATGATTAGAAAAATCAGTCATTATCTTATGTCAAAAAATGCCAACACGTTTAAATTATACCAACGAAAATTTTTTAAATTTGTTTATTATTTATGGAGAATGTGATAAAGTAATATCAAGAACTTGCAGCACATTTGCTACTCGATATGCAGAAAAACGGAAACCGTCACCAAACACTGTAAAATGCATACTGGAAAATTTTAAAAATTATGGCTCCGTCAAGGCAAAAATGCAAAGAAGAAAGCATATTGTTGATGACGAAAACATTGAAATAGTCATTCTGGGATATTTTCATGCATTTTTAAGGATGTCATTAAGACAAGCTGCTGTGGAATCTGGACTATGCAAGGATTCAATTCACAGAATCTTGTTAAAACATAAGTTTCACCCGTTTTCATTCCATATAGTTCAAGGATTAAGAGAAACAGATTTCCTAAGAAGACAGAATTTTTGTGAGTTTATTCTAATAAGGTCTGAGGGTCACGATTCTTATTTGGGAAATATATGGACAGATGAAGCAAAATTTACTAAAAATGGACTTTTTAATAGACACAATTCGTATTATTGGAGTGACTCAAATCCTCATATGTTCAGAGAGCCAAACTTTCAGGAGAGTTGGCAGTTCAATGTTTATTGTGCCATAAGAAACGATAGAGTGGTGGCATCACAATTTTATCAGGAAAATTTAAACGATAAATTAAATTTTCTCTTCTGCTAATATGTATAAGTAAATTTTTGTTTTTTTTAGGTGAAAGATATCTGAATGTCTTACAAAATTTGAATAATAACTATTTAGAAATTTTACCTCTCGCCGAACATAGAAACATTTTTTATCTGCACGACGGTGCTCCCCAACATAACGCATATTTAATTAATAATCATTTACAAGAAACTTTTTATGATCAATGGATTGCCAATAATGGACCTTTCTTATGGCCTCTTCGCTCACCCGATTTATCAGTTCTGGATTATTTCATTTGGGGAACTATTAAAAATAAAGTTTATGAGAGCCCATTAACAACCATTGAAGATTGTATGCAAAGAGTAAGAAATGCATTTCAAAACATATCACAGGATTCGGTTAGAACTAATCCGAAGGTGCGAAAAATGTGTCGAGGTTCGAGGGCGGAATTTTGAACAATTATTAAATTAAAATGAAATCATATTTTAAATTGATCTTATCTCTGCTTTTTTAGTTCATGCCATATCTTCAATTCGATTAATAGCATGTTACAGTGTTAGTGTTATTTTGCGTTTTTGTGGATATCGAGTAGTAAATGTGCTGCAAGTTCTTGATATTACTTTATCACATTCTCCATAAATAATAAACAAATTTAAAAAGTTTCCGTTGGTATAATTTAAACGTGCTGGCATTTTTTGACATAAGATAATGACTGATTGTTTCTAATCATGGCTATTTTGATGAAATGATTACAACAATTCATGAATTTCTAATAAAATCGCAAATATTTCAAAAAGTTGTAACTTTAACCCCCACAATGCTAATACCAGAAAAAAGGAAATTCAATTTTACACAACTTGACGTAAAGGAATACAGGGTGTTCTATTTGGCCTAAACAAAGTTTTTGCGGTTTGAAGTTGTGAAAAACGGAACACCACTTGGTATGATATTATTGAATTTATTTCAGTTGTAGAACGTAGTTCTCCTTGTGTTCTTTTTACGTGATAAAAAGCAAATGAGGATCTTTTACACGAAGAAAGTTATAACGGTTCTTGCAAACCGTTGCACCTGTCAAATTTTCTATAAAATGTCAAATATCTCTGAAACGGCTAGGTTTAGGTATAGGATATGCTACATATTTTCGACTCTGAATTTTATGCTCTTTTCGAAAACCCTAAAATATATAGGGTGCTCCATTTGAAATAAGCAAGTTGGTATCGACTTCCGGTATAAGCGGAAGTGCCAGCTGCTTATAATTATTTTAGTTGCATTGGCCACACCGACATTAGTAATTATCTAAATTTTCAAAATTACCTGATGCGTACTTTTCTCTATATCGATCGATTCAGTTCCCGGTGAGACACCCTGTAGATAAATAGAATGATTCAAATTTGTTGTAGCATCAACAAGCAATCTACTACGACTTAAGAAAGATGTGACTTTTTTTAACAATAGAAATTATTTACAAAAGTTTTTCAAAATTCATCAAAATCCAAAGTTTAATTTGAATATATTAAAGAAAATGTTTCTATAAACTCCAGAAGTACAATTGTTTTTAATTTTTACTTGTTTTACTGGATTTATATTGTATTCACCCGCAGGCGTGAAACTTTCGATCGCAGTGTACTCACAGTGAAGTGAACCAAAATCATCAACAAGAAAACGTGTAAATGTAACACTTATTTTATAAAATATTAGTTTTGCAAAAGATATGTTATTCTGTACATAACAACGATACGACGCACGTCAGTCACAAAGGCGTGTAGTGTGTCATGTGTAGAAACGGTGGTAGAACGCGGTGAATGAGTTTTTGTCTCGTTCGAGATCGAAATATTCAAATAGTACGCATGAAATCACAAATAAAAACATAAATGTAGACAAACATTGTAGAAAAATTGTTGACTTTCAAATTTAGTCTTAGGGAAGGAATTTTGACAGTCGGATAATTCTGTTTGCATTAACAATTAAGAGTAAAAGCTTACGCGGTGTCATTAAGGGTAGCGCCGCCAATTTTAAAAAGGTGATTTCGTAGTTAGAACATTTCTCCTATATATCTGAACCGAATCAAGAAAAATTTTGATAGGCATTTAGGAAACACTTGTTAGAGTGGTACTGGATTATTGAAAACTCAACAAGAAGAAAATTTCAGAGGAGAAAAAGTCCAGTACTATTTCGTTTTTCACACAAGAAAAAATAGTCTGGTACTATTGTATCATGTTTTCTCTTTCAGAAATGTAGGAGAAATTGTCGAATTACACCTTAAGAAATTAAATGTAAGTTAAATATTTTGAAAAAAAAAAATCAAATCTCACAAAATTCTTTTATTGTGTGACCGGTTTCATGAACAAAAATCGCTTCACCTCATCAGACAGACACAAGACTGCAAATTAATAGAGACTTAAAAGAAAAGTTATGACAATAGTTCTACATCTTATGAATTAAAAATTAATTTAACTAAAAGGAATTTGACAAAAACTATTCATAAAAAATTATGTACATTGGCAATATTTTTGAAAAAATATTTGTACATCAGGCTAATTAGTGGAGCGCCTGGGGGTTTTGACCTCGAAATACAGTTACAGTTAATGAATTTATATGGTCCAGGTGGGATTTTGTTTTTTATAGTATAAATTGAAAAGTTTACTAAAAAAAAAATTTGTGCTCTCGAGTTTTTCATTTTTTAAACAAAAAACTGTAAAAAAAATTAAATTATTTAAGCATATAGTTTTATTTTAAATAGTATTTTTTATGTATACGTTGAATTTCACCTAAATAGATATAGAAGAACAACTGTCAAAGATACCTATTATTTGAAGTATCTCATCGCATGTGGTACTCCTGGATAAAATATAACAAACTTTAGATTATCAGGGCAAATACCCATACCTTTGCATCGAACTTAATGCACATGCCTTAATTACACTTATCCTGCAACTCAAAGATAGTAATCTTTTCCCAGAGCTTCATTTCGGCAGTCAGCATTGTGAGGCTTTATTTCGGGCTGCTCGTTTCAATGATTTCGTCCCACTTCACCATCTTCAACTTTAGTATTAAGGCCACAAAGGTCACAAAATTGCAAAAACTAGGACTGTCACTGACATAATCAGTGACCTGCAGGGCGTTTTTTCATTTCCACGGGCAGGAAATCGACTAAAAAGTTGAACCAGAATAGTGAAACCACCCACTGTTAGATATAAAAAAAGTAGTTGATAATGCTCAAACTGATGTCACAGCTTTTTTGAAAAAACTAGGTACTACTGGCCAAATAGTGACTATAACTTCGTGAACATTTCTCTAAAAGAACCAGAAAAATCCAAAAGTCAGACCAACTCAAAACAGTAAAAGTGGGATCAGGTGAAGAAATTGAAGCTATAGATGAAGACAACGAACACAATGAAGTGGAAATCGAGGAGTGTCAGCCTCGAGGTCAACCAGATACGAAGAAAAACGTGAATAATATTGACAGTGTCGCAGAATTAATTTTTGATATGTGTATACCTCAAACTGACAAGGATAAAATAAATCCTCTTATTGGCGAAAAATAACAAAATTAAAATTCATGACAATATGATTCCTGTTGATCTATTGCTGCTGTTTCAACGTATTTGTGTTTAAAAAAAACGATGAAGAGCTTAAAAATTATATGAATTATGAACTGGCACCATATGCGCTTGCTCTAATTGAAGATGGCGAACTGCGAAAGGCAAAAAAATCAACTTTCTACGAGTTATTCCCGGAAATTTCAATTCATTTAAGAAGTGTAGAAATGTTCATTAGTTTCATTGATATGGAGCCATGTTACAATATAGCTGCAAATGGCAATTGAATGAAACCTTTAAAATGATATGTGAACATTATGTAAGATATTTAAAGAATAATTATAGTAACATGTACGTGGTATTTGATGCGTATAAGAAAGAGAGTATTAAATCAGCCGAAAGGAGTCGTCGCGAATTGAAAAATAAATGTGCAGATATTGAATTCGATGAAAATATGTCTTTTAAAATCGCTCAAGATAAATTTTCTCCCATTAGTTTGTAGTTAAAATTTGGGGAAAATCATGTTCACCCCTCAGTAAAGGGTTGAAACGATTAGGATTAATTTTTTTGGTTATTTCAACTCTATTAGTCCAATATTATCAAGCTATAATAAGAAATTTAAAGAAAAGTTTTTAAAACAATTTTCGCAAAAAAAGGATCAAGCGTAGAAGGTTTTCCACGGGGGAGAAGCGAAAGGGTTAAATAATGTGGTCACCAAAATGGTGTATTCTTACGCAAAATAGCATTCTAAACACTTTTTTACTCTACATATTTTTTAGTAAAATCAATAGAAACGGCGGAAATCAAGAATAGATTCTTAAAGTCGGCCATTTCAGGTCCGCCATTTTGAATTTTCCAATTTTCACATCGGATTCGTAATCAGCGACCCCAAATACCTCCATTGTATGAATTTTAGCCGATTTCGTTGAAAACTTTGCGATTTATTGAATTGGGGTTGTAAAATGGGGGCTGCAATCCCCCTCGGGGTGAGTGCACTAATTTTCAAAGATTTACATTTCATACGTTGCCAAAACTTAACATAATGCAAACGGTTTCAAGTCTTTACATTGAAGTAGTAACGATTAAGAAGTAAATGCCATTCATTTTCTCTACTATAGTATGTATTATACTATTTGAATTATTGCAAATATCAATTATTTTCTTCAAAGACAAGATCACAATTTGAGTGAGTCTAAATGCGCTCCAGGTCATCTGTGACAGACTTAACAGACCAAACAAGAAACAAATATACACCACATATGCAGCACTACCGTGAAAAAGGTTTTAGAATACAAATTTATACACCTCACATCTAATTCTAACAGATACACGACTCTCAGAAGTCTCTACGTATGTTACAATGACATTACTCCCGTAGCGGACTGTATCCAGGAAATCTGTCAAAAATTCTATATATTCAAATTAAACGATAATGCCCCCTTTAAAATAAAACCCTTCCCAGACGCTGCCTATTTTCCAGTAACCACCTCTAGCCAAACTTTCATCTGCTACAGCTCCTTCCTACTCTATCCATCTTCTCTGAAATGTCAGACCTGTTATTCCTTAACGCTATCCTGTCTTCCTCTTCAACTGGTATTTTTTGTCTTATATTTATAATTTTGTTCCTTTTCTAAATTTGACTTAACTTAATATGAATTCAACCTCTTACTGTTACAACAGAACTTAACACTGCTGTTGTTATTTTTACGTTTACAAATTGCGACTCATTGTTTCCAGTATCCAGTCTTAGGAACTCCGCTTTGCATGCTGAATGGAAACTTCTTCTATATGTGGCAAAGTTTTCAAGTGCGTTGTATAGTTTTTAAATAAATGTACTCGAATATAATTTAAACTACTTGGGACGACCATGTAAACATTTTAAAATGTAAGAATAATATGTTATAGATTCAAACATGGTCGAACAGCAATGTATATAGTTTAAGTTATGGCGAAGGAGCCGGTGATATAGCGATACTCTTAACAACGCAACCGTGTACACTTTTGAATGAAGGTTTATAAACACAGATTTGACTTAATTTAAGTGTCATCGTCTTTGTTGGAACTTGGTTTGTTTATAATATTGTGGAAGTGGCTGTATTATTGTGAAAAATAAAAAATGCGCCTCTTAAATAGTCCATTTAAAGAGTCAAGATTTATGACGATATTACCGAATGTTTGCGCCTCGGACTAGACAATGTCTCCCCCCCTCCGTTTTCGGGGATGCTGAATCGATTCCCGGGGTTAAACCAATTTTTCCACCTCGGCGACCCCCACAAGTTGGCTAAAAACCGCCCCCAAAAGCCTCTCCTGCGTGAACCCGTTTATTTTCCCCAGTTTTTTCTCGACTAATTGTTGTTCCCTCGAGTAGAACGGAAGGTCGTTCGAGGTTCTTCCTTGTAGAATTTGGAAAATTGATATTTGTTTTTATGAGAAAAAAATAATAAATATAATAAAATCGCCACCTGTGTATTTCACCTATTCTGCACAAGCAATAAAAAAATAGCGATACTTCGATGATAAATTTCAGGATGAAAAGGAAAAGTTGCGTTATTACAAAAAGTAGTATATTTAAGTATAAGTATTAACGACTATTTTGCGACCCAAAACATTAAAAAAAAGTTCAGTAGAAACCGAGATATGAATTTTTGAAGTTGTCGACTTTTGGCCATTTTCGGACCTTAAATCGCCCTAACTCAAAAACAGTGCATTTTTCGAAAACATTACAAGAGACAAAAAGTGTTTATTTTTGCCCAATTAACTTGGAAAATATATTTTCAAATAAATTTTTTACATTTTTTTTACTTTGCAATTTCATTGTTAATAACAAATTACCTGCCACTCGGGCAAAAAAAAATATTTAGGGTTTTTGCTCCCTAAAACGTAACTAATCGATCGTCTCGCTCGCTTGCCTATTAATTATTATTCGACTAGGAACTGGGTCTCTCGCGGTTTTAAACGAAAGTGACGACTAAATAAACACTGGGATTACAACAGAATGATTTTTTACAAGTTCTGTGAAGTTAGCACTACCACTTTAAAGTTTTGAAATCGCTTTGGCCCCATTAATTGCAGCTTTTTTGTTGCGAATTTGTTGCGGTGAGAAAAAATTTGTAGCTCTTTATTTTAAAAAAATAACTCATGGTAATGCTAACTTCACAGTGAAGATAGCTTTAAAAAGTGCGTAAATATTTTTTTATCATAAAAAGAATTTGTTGCGAATTTGTTGCACACGATTAATACCAAAAAAAATTAATGAAAGAAATGTTTTTTTCTAATAACTTCTGGTAATGCGAACTTGATAATCAAGACATTTTTTAAAAAAGAACCGGAAAAAAACAGATAGCTTTAAAAAAGTAAACATTGGCGACCGAACGATTCCGGGTGCATTGTATAGAAAATGAAACAAAATGTGCAAGACAAGTAAGGAAGGAAATTTGCAGATAAAGGTTTCAAAGGATTTTGGGGAAAAAAGGTGGACTACTGTAATTTATATTGAAAAGTAGTAGCAGTTTACTCATAAAAACAGGCGTTCCATTTTATTGCATAAACATTTTGCTCAAAAAGGAACGAAAAAGCACAAATCGCTGGAATTCTAAGGTTGTCATAAAAAGAGAACGATTTCTCAAAAATAGTTTATTATGTTGAAACTATATTAAAGAAAACTTTATTTGCAACAAATTGTTTCTCTATGCAACAAATTCGTACGCGATACGCAACAAAGTCTCGAACTAAAAAACACATGAAAACATGCATTTGCAACTGTTTTTGCAGGTGGTAGTGCCAGGTTGCACTGGAAATTCAAAATTTCATTAAATTTTACAAACACTTTTTTCGCAAGAAATTAGGTCTCGGTGCAACAAATTCGTACACCACACCCTACAAATCCTCGAAATGAGAAACAGATGAAAAAATGGATTTGCAACGGTTTTTTGCGGTGGTAGTGTCAGGTTGTGCTGAAAATTCACCTTTTTATCGATTTTTACGAAAACTTATTTTGCAACAAATGACTCGGCGCAATAAATTTATACACCACCCGCTACAAATCGTCGAACTGAGAAACACATGAAAAAATGCATTTACAACCATCTTTGTAGATGGTAATGTCAGGTTGTGATGGAAATGCAGCGTATTATCAATTTTTGCGCTGAGTAATAATTTGTCGCGAAACAAGTTTTCGCAAAAATCGATAAAACGTTGAATTTTCAGCACAACCTAGTACTACCACTTACAAAAATGGTTGCAAATGCATTTTTCATATATTTTTCTATTCAACGATTTGTAGCGTGTGATGTAAGAATTTGTTGTGACGAGTAATAATTTATAATATATGATTTGCAGGAAACAACTACTCAGCGGGCAAATACCCCGACCTGCATTGAATTACACCTTACAAATCATGAAAGAATGGTAGCCAATATCATTTGTCAATTCCCTGACCAGACATAGACCGGTTTCGAACTTATTAGGTCTCATCAGTATGCCATAGGTCATGGAAGAGACAAATGATAGTGGCCAACCTGCTAGTTTTATACAAACTATAGTAAATTGAGTAGTGGTGAGAGGTAAGTGAATCCTCTTATATGGTCAATTGCTACTATGCACCATAGATGTATATGACCATATGAGAGGATTCACTTACCTCTCACCACTACTGAGTAATAATTTGTTACGAAATAAGTTTTTGCAAAAATCGATAAATCGAAATTTTGAATTTCCAGTGCAACCTGGCACTACCACCTCCAAAAGCCATTGCAAATGCATTTTTTTATGTGTTTTTTCAGTTCGAGATTTTGTTGCGTGTCACGTACGAATTTGTTGCATCGAGAAACAGTTTGTTGCAAATAAAGTTTTCTCTAATATAGTTTCAACATAATAAACGATTTTCGAGAAATCTCTCTCTTTTTATGACAACCTTAGAATTCCTGCGATTTGTACTTTTTCGTTCCTTAGAAAACATTTATGAGTAAAATGTTTATTCAATAAAATGGAACGCCTGTTTTTATTAGTAAACTGCTATTACTTTTCAATATAGATTACAGTAGTCCACGTTTTGTTCCCAATATCTTTTGAAACCTGTTATCTGCAAATTTCCTTTCTTACTTGTCTTGCACATTTTGTGTTTCACTTTCTATACGATGCACCCAGAATCGTTCAGTCGTGAATGCTTACTTTTTTAAAGCTATCTGTTTTTTCCGGTTCTTTTTAAAAAAATATTTAAACAGTTTTTTTGATCGTTCTTATTTGTAAATTATTATTAAAAGCGATTTTTCATAAGTTTTAATGCTATCTTGATTATCAAGTTACCATTACCAGAAGTTATTAAAAAAGATATTTTTTTCATTAATTTTTTGGTATTGATGGTGTGCAACAAATTCTTTTTATGTTAAAAAAAAAATTGTGCACTTTTTAAAGCGATTTCTGTGAGTGGTAATGCTAATGCTATCCACTGTGAAGTTAGCATTACCATAGGTTCTTTTTTAAAATAAAGAGCTACAATTTTTTTCTTACCGCAACAAAAAAGCTACAATTAATGAGGCCAAAACGATTTCAAAATTTTAAAGTGGTAATGCCAACTTCACATAACTTTTTTTACATAAGCTTCAACCGCAAAAGAGCATTTGATGGCCAACGCTCCATATTCACAACTAACTGACATTTGTTGCAAACGCTTTGAAAACTGTCTTAAATTTCCTTTTATCGCGAAAGTACGGCGACTTGGTTTGAATTTATATCTCATTATAGGGCATGAATTAACTTTGAAAATGGATACTTCATTGTCGGACGCGTCTGTATAAATTATGGCGAAGGAGCCGGTGATACTATAATATTCGTGGCAACGCAATCGTGTACAGTTTTGAAGGTTTATAAACACATATTTGACTTGATTTAAACGTCATCATCTTGGTTGGAACTTGTTTTGTTTATCATATTGTGGAAGTGGCAGTGCTATTGTGAAAAGTGACAAAAAACATGTCTCTTAAATAATTTATTTGGAAATTAAGAACGTGGTACATAATGTTCAGGTAAATTTCAAGTTTCTACAATAACTAAATAATTTCTAGTAAAAATTATATTCACATGTCGATTTATTAACTGCAGATACTAAAGAAAATAAAAGAGCTTCACAACCCGTACCCTGAAATAATTAGTTTGTGTTCGTAAAATATTATGGTCTAACGGTCATTAGATTTTGAAATGAAAACTAAGAGTTAGTCCATGTGTCGAAAATATGCTAGAAATAAATTATAATGTAGAATATTTTACAAGTAATATTTTGCTTTCGAAGCTATTTTTGCAAAGAATCGAAGTTAGTATAGTATAGGACACTGTTTCACTTAAAAATTCCAGAGATAGTAAAAATACTCTTTTTATCTAAGGGTAGTGCCAAATTTCTTTAGTTTTCAAATTATAAATGTATCACTAACGTTTTAAGTTATTTTCTGAAATTAAAATTATTTAATTAGAAAAATAATTCGCAACTTATTCAAAATAAGTAGCTAATTAATTTTAAAGAACTACGAGGGCTACAATCGTTTTATAAAAATAACTGCTCTGTAAATTTAATTCTATGCATTATTAGCGTGAATTATGATTTTTAGTTGCAAGCTAATATATCGACTTTTTGCAGTCTATAGTTCATAATCTGTTATACACTAGGAACATTTTTGAGTGAAAGCGATTTTAAGCTTGCGAGTAGCATTTTATGTAACAATTTGGCAAGCGGTGCTTTTAAGTGTTTTGACCCCGCTAAATCCGAAAATGCTTGTTGCCAGATCTAAAAATAGCCCGGAAGCCCGTTATTCAAGATGGCGGCTATTTTTGAAATATTCTTAATATGAATTTATAGAAAGAATACAAGGGCGTATCAGGGGATTGTCAACACCGCTAAAACCCAATTTAATAATTTACCAGTCACACTTCCAACCGGAAGTCCTTAATTAACTATGGCGACTAATATGGCGGATATGTTTGTAATATGCGAATATGAACATGTAAAGAGAATCCACGGCGTATCGGGATGTTTTTAGCACCTTTAAAGCCAAATTTAATAATATCCTACTCATATAGCTAACCGGAAGTTCGTAATTTAAGACATCGGCTTTTCTTATAGGATTGTTATGTGTACGTACTACTGGCATTGTTTGTGCTCAGATGAAAAAAGTCAACACATTCAGGAAAAGTTATCAGATTTATTACTTATCTAGGATGAAGGAAAGTAAAAAATGTATTAATTTAAACTGTTAAAACTAAATAACGGGTCACATTGTCATGTTTATGGAACGTTAGAAGTAATACTGAAGCCTTAAAACTCGAGTGAGAACCTGAAGATGGCAAATGAGATTCTGCCGAAACGTCGTTTAGACAACCGTGACAAGACTAATTGCATGTCTCTAATCAAGTGGCACTTAAGATACAGTACAGGTACAAGTTTTAAAATATTTGAGACTAGTAATCACTCAATCCTGTTTACGCATCGCAGTTGGAGGTACTGGAGGTGCATGACTTTAGACAAGGCAAATTACTTTTCCGGCAACCAAAGGCCCAGGTGGCGCATCCCGTCTTACACCCACAAGTTAGGATGTCCTTGCAGCCTTTCGAAACCCATTCCAGTGCCGTGAGAACCGGAATAAAATTCCCAACTACAGCTTTCCATCCCATTTCCCGAGAGTCCGGTAAGGGAGGGTCTGGCAAGTGAGCGTTTTTCTAAATGCTGCACTACGAGTGAAAAAATGTAATTAATGGAGTGTATTAAGTGCTAGATATGCGTGGTCTTTAAAATAATACTTAGTTGATGACGACTTCTCGTATGTGTAGTCTTAAAGCATCACTTGTGGGCGGAAGTCCCTCAGCCTTAACTGTCCCAAATAGAATGTGTCGTGCTTCATCACCTGTGGAAGTTGTGCAGTGGCACCTATAAGATTAAAAAGAATGATTTTAGAAAGTTTCAACAGTGGGCAGCGTTAGCGAAGTTTTAGTAGTATAAGTGCTGACCTTGTAGAATTGTAAGACGAATTTCTCCACATAAAAAATAGTCGGCCCCTCAAGAGGATGATTTCCTAGTCCGAAGAAGAGGGCAGATGACTTTGAGTACCGCGCCCATGCAGCCGGTTTACTGATGGTAGCAAGTTTGGATGTGGTATCCGAACGGGTGATTGCATGGAAAGCTAAAATATTTTCTCTGTATTGGGAACAGAGTTTCTGCGACTGCATGGACTGGAATGTATTTTCTGTCTTTTGTCGTCCCATACATTAGCCAAACTTCTGAGCATTTCATTGTGAGGAACGCCACGCACTTGTATATGATGCAAATATCTTCTGTGCTGTCTGTTCTGAGCAGTAACACCACTTTGCCAAGCAAGACTGAAGCCCGGAGCCCAAATTTTCCGATCACTTTTGGTGTCACGTATTTCAGAACTTTATGACACCACCTCCGACTTTCACTAATGCAAGTTTACATTTGCAAGCAGGTCCTAGGCCCACCGCTGAGTCGGCGGTCTGAAATGACATCTGTTTCGCAAAACAAAATGCATTCGGCGTCCCTGCACTCTATACAGTCTATTAGCTTGTACTCAGATCTACAAACATTTAGTAAAGTAATGCTTTTCCTAAATAAAGAAGGATAACTGGAAAGTGCTCGCGTCGGATGTGAAAAAATATTTTCATTTTATGGCATTTAAACGTTTAATACTGACCACGATCATGAATTATTGACTCGCAGTGGGTTTTTTGACTGTGATATTGTCATATTTAGTTTCAGCGGTGTCTAAAATCCCCGCCCCGGAATCCATCTATAAGTACGTATTTGCAACATTTTAGAAATAGCCGCCATATTGACCACCATCTTTAATTACGGACTTCCGGCGAGTCATACGACTATGGTATTATCAAATATACGCACTGGATTCCTTTTATAAGTTCCTATTAGCAATATTTCAACCATCTTCGAAGCCCTCTTGAATAACGGGCTTCCAGTTTATTTTTAGATCTGACAACAGGCATTTTCGGGTTCAGAGGGCTCGAAAATCTCTAAAAGCAGCGGTTGCCAAATTATTATACGAAATCCTTCTCGCAGCACAAATTTGGATTTCTGTTCCTAATCTATTACATCTATTGAAAATAAGATAAGGAAATTTTCTGTAAATTCTTTTTTTACACTGTTTTCTAATACTACACCGTTTTGCTAAAAAAAAATCGAAAAACTACAATAATTCGTATTTTTGAAAATAACAACAATACAGCTTTTTTCCAACGTACATGCCACTCGATGCTATCGATGGCATAAGTATAAAAATGTAGAAAAATAAATAAAAAAGTTCTAAAGAAGTGATGATTAAAAATTTATAAAAAGTGTGTACTGTCGTGAGCAGAAAACAATAGGGCAGTTTTTTTTCTAATGTAAATCTGTCTCTATTTGAATATGTAATGAGTAGCCGAAATAAAACAGATATCACTTCTAATTTACTTTTTATTTTAATGCTGTAGTTATTGCTGGATGGTTAATGTAAGTGATGGATGGTTAATGAGACAAATTGCACTGCGTTATAACATTTAACAAAAATTTGGTGTGTAACATTTTAAGAAAGTGGAGAATAAACGGTACGATTAGTAGAAATCCTGAATCAAAGGATAAAGGACCTATTTAACAGGAAACTAACTATTAATATTTCGTTATTGCACCATTTCTATTTATAACTTCTATAAGTCTGTTTGGCATAGAATTAAATAACCTTATACAATAATCATTAGTAATAATATTTTCCCATACATTATTTACTATTTCCAGTAATTCTTCGGCATTCCGTGGCCTCACATTTCGTTTTTGGATACTTCTTACGAGTAATCCCCATACTTCTTCCATAGGGTTAAGATCTGGACTATGACTGGGCCAGTTAAGAACATTGATGTTGTGATCTTGAAACCAGTTAGTTGCGGTATGAGCAGTATGAGCGGAACAATTGTCTTGTTGTAATATGAACTCGTTATTAGGAAATAATTGTGACACAGAAGGGAGCATAATATTGTGTAAAATCCTAATATACGTTTCGCTATTAAATCGTTCCTCAATATGCCACAAAACACCAGGACCACGTATCAATATCCAAGCGCACATATTGACGGAAAATCTACCACTTTTATCATTGTTAGATATATATTTCACATCGAATCGAGTATTCGGAGAGCGGTAAACACGAATACGACCGCTGTGTGTTGACTGGAAAGTTTTTTCGTCTGTAAAGATTATCTTGTTCCAAAAATTTACATCATGCGCTAAAAATTCAAGCGCAAATCCTACTTCTTTATGTTCAGCTTTAAGTAAGTATTTGCATGCTGCTGCGTGACAGCGTAGCTCCGATTCTCTTACTCGCCGGCGACCAGTACTACTCGATCCAGGAAAATTCGTTTCTTCAGCAGCCTGCATAACTGAGTAAAATGGATTTTCTACTAAAGCATTTACCAATTGCAAATCTTGTTGTTGAGTTGATATCCTTCATCGCCCTGATCCAGGATTTCTACTAATCGTACCGTTTATTCTCCACTTTCTTAAAATGTTACACACCGAATGTTTGTCAATATTATAACGCAGCGCAATTTGTCACATTAATCATCCATCTTCTGCTTTAGCAATAACTCCAGATTTAACTAAATCGCTTATATGAGGCATATTGGTTTTTTGCACACTTGCAATAAATTATGACAACTAACTGACATTGTCACAAAAATTAAAGTTAGATGTACACAACCAGATTTTAGCAAAATACCGTTATAAGACTTGTCCTATTTTTTTTGCTCACGACCGTACATAAAGCCGACAATTCATGTTACCATAAGAATATTCCATGTCGGCAGCTCTTCTTTTTTATAATTGGAAAGACAATTTTTCGAAAATATGCAAATAAAGAAGAAAATTAAAAATTTTGAAAATCATGATTTAGAAAGGTGTGTGTGTATATAAAGCGGATGATTCAAGATAAATTATTAATAGAATGAATGAATAAAATTCCTTGTCATATGTTATAATAAAAATTTGTTATCGACTATAAGCTTGGAGAATTTTTAAAATTGAATAAATTTCATATTTTTTCTTAATTATAAATTCAGTAGGTATGAGCAAGGAAAATATTTTCAATTCACAGAATGACTGATCTAATTAATACTTTTAATAACTTTAACAATTTTTATCTGCCATAAATTCTAGTGATGCGAAATAAAGAGTTCTGCGCTGCGCCTTTACAGTACAAAAAAAAGTTCATAATTTCGTCACAAATAACCGAACCTGCATATGATTGTTATTCATAGCAAGTATATTACAGATCTCATTAAAAATATCCTGTACTGTGTACTATGTATGTAAAGAGGATTTTAATGTATCGTCATTACAAAAAGGCATTGAACACGACGTGGAAATGGGATGTTTTGTACTCCTTTAGTGCGAGGATATCACCCAGGAACATTCTTAATCATAATAAACCACAATGCCTAACACCCTTCGGACGACCTACATTAAATTTCCAGCCCCGGTTATCGCGTCACAAAACCAAATTGGGATGATGAATAGCCTGTAATGTACCTAAATGGAAATTAGTTACCAGAGAACTGATTATTATGAGTCTTCCTCAATGTTAGTAGAAGAGCAGTGATCTATATTTTTAATTTGTACTAGGAATTGAGGAATTTAGATGTACATACGTAGAGAATTAATCGTCCGTATTTTATATTGAGTGTGAGGTATTTATTTTTCTAAACTGTCAATAAACATTGTGATGAAACCACCAGATGAAAGATATGAAGTAAAGAGCGATATGTAAGTCTTTTCCTAAAACCGTAATTTTGTGAAACATCGAAGAAATCCGGCGAAACGTCCAAAAATATCTCTTTTCGTAGAGTCGTGCTGCTTTAAATTGTCGACTTCACGGATGCCATCAACGATGTACATAAAACGACATCCATCCACCCTGTGGTTTCCCAGTTATCACTGTTTTTAGGCAATCAGGCTCGAAAATCGTATGTTTAGTGATCACTTGGGGTAGTTCATAATTTGAACATCGTATCACTACCTGTTATGGTCGCTGCCAGCTCGGCAAACTAGCATTTTCAAAATCCCTGCGTCTCATTTAACGATACGAAAAGTGATTGTCCTTGTGTAAATAACTGAAAAAAAGTTACCAGCTCTCCATATATTCCTTACTTAGGTATTTTCCCTATTTTGACATTTTTGTACTGTCATCGTATATTAAATTTTCAAACTCTACCATCAATTCGTCCCGTATAGTCCAATAAAGGGGACTATTGAATTTTTGACCAGAAATTAGTTTTAAGATGTACATCAAGCATCTGTAGTCAAAAAGTAGAAATTGAATTTCAGTGGCTGTAAAAAAATTAGTTAAGGGTTGAAACCGCGATGTCAAGAACGGAAAAATTCTCGAAAAAAAGATTTAGACAATAGTTGTAGAGGAAAAAATTCTATGTATAGAAATACTTAACTTTTTTTTCAAGTTTTTCAACGATTTAAACAGTCAAATACACTGCTGGCTCGTATGTCCTCAGAGAGAGAAACATCATGATGTTTGTCGTTCTCACTCATAGATCACTCTATACACATTCCATACGCCCCTCTTTCTGGCGGCGAGTAGAAGGCATACGCACCAGCGGTGTATTGACTAACTGTGACAGCGCAAAAAATTTTCAAATTTAAAATACACAATTAGTCGGCTTGGTGGTGGGATGGACAGTGGCGCGTTCTTCCACCCAGACGGCCCGGGTTCAAAACCGGGTTACCGCAAGCCGATGAGATATAGTGGATGAGCGGATCTGCTCGCGTCACCATCTTTCGAAAGAGATGTAAAACTGTGGGTTCCGTGTATCTATGATGTGAGCACGTTAAAAATCCCTACCCCACGACAAACTGTGGGGGTTCGGCAAAATTTCCAGGTTAGGGGTCCCAGTGCCTACACAGACACTGATGAGCTTATCCCCTGGCGTCGGTGATTGGCCTTGGTAGCGGAAATAGGCCGACGTTAAATAAATGATTAAAAAAAAATACACAATTCAACTTTAACTGCGCATATGACAGATATTCAACGACACTCCTCATACGCACAAATACATTTATGAAGGTCTCCCACTATTTCATGAGAGATAACAATAATTTGATCACGCAAAATTAGTGAAGTTTGAAGTACAACAATCAGCATTTATCATAAGCATATTATTGCAAATTGTAAATAATGTAATACGTATATATTCTCTCAGTTCATAGTTTTTGTATATAGTACCGAAAGTTAATTTTATTTATCACACAAAATCGGTGTATTTTTAATATGCATACAGGGTGTCTCACCGGGAACTGAATCGATCGATATAGAGAAAAGTAAGCATCAGAAAATTTTGAAAATTTAGATAATTACTAATGTCGGTGTGGCTAATTCAACTAAAATAATTACAAACAGCTGGCACTTCCGCTTATACCGGAAGTTGATACCAACTTGCTTATTTCAAATGGAATACCCTATATATTTTAGGGTTTTCGAAAAGAGCATAAAATTCTGAGTCGAAAATATGTAGCATATCCTATACCTAAAACTAGCCGTTTCCGAGATATTTGACATTTTATAGAAAATTTGACAGGTGCAACGGTTTGCAAGACTCGTTATAACTTTCTTCGTGTAAAAGATCCTCATTTGCTTCTTGTCACGTAAAAATAGCACAAGGAGAACTACGTTCTGCAACTGAAATAAATTCAATAATATCATACCAAGTGTTCCGTTTTTCGCGTTACATTTTGTCAACTTCAAACCGCGAAAACTTGTTTAGATCAATTAGAACACCCTGTATTTTTTTACGTCAAGTTGTGTAAAATTGAATTCCCTTTTTTCTGATATTCGCATTGTGAGGGTTGAAGTTACAACTTTTTGAAATATTTGCGATTTTATTAGAAATTCATGAATTGTTGTAATCATTTTATCAAAATAACCATGATTAGAAACAATCAGTCATTATCTTATGACAAAAAATGCCAGCACTTTTAAATTATACCAACGAAAACTTTTTAAATTTGTTTATTATTTATGGAGAATGTGATAAAGTAATATCAAGAACTTGCAGCACATTTGCTATTCGATATGCACAAAAACGCAAAATAACACTGTAACATGCGTATTAATCGAATTGAAGATATGGCATGAACTAATATAGCAGAGATAAGATCAATTTAAAATATGATTTCATTTTAATTTAATAATTGCTCAAAATTCCGCCCTCGAACCTCGACACATTTTTCGCACCTTCGGATTAGTTCCTCATGGGTAGCTCTTCTAATTGAATCCTGTGATATGTTTTGAAATGCATTTCTTACTCTTTGCATACAATCTTCAGTGGTTGTTAATGGGCCCTCATAAACTTTATTTTTAATAGTTCCCCAAATGAAATAATCCAGAACTGATAAATCGGGCGAGCGAGGAGGCCATAAGAAAGGTCCATTATTGGCAATCCATTGATCATAAAAAGTTTCTTGTAAATAATTAATTAAATATGCGTTATCTGGGGGAGCACCGTCGTGCTGATAAAAAATGTTTCTATGTTCGGCGAGAGGTGAATTTTCTAAATAGTTATTATTCAAATTTTGTAAGATATTCAGATATCTTTCACCTAAAAAAAAAAAAACAAAAATTTACCTATACATATTAGCAGAAGAGAAAATTTAATTTACCGTTTAAATTTTCCTGATAAAATTGTAATGCCACCACTCTATCGTTTCTTATGGCACAGTAAACATTGCACTGCCAACTTTCCTGAAAGTTTCGCTCTCTGAACATATGAGGATTTGAGTCACTCCAATAATGCGAATTGTGTCTATTAAAAAGTCCATTTTTAGTAAATTTTGCTTCATCTGTCCATATAATATTTCCCAAATAAGAATCGTGACCCTCAGACCTTATTAGAATAAACTCACAAAAATTCTGTCTTCTTATGAAATCTGTTTCTTTTAATCCTTGAACCATATGGAATGAAAACGGGTGAAACTTATGTTTTAATAAGATTCTGTGAATTGAATCCTTGCATAGTCCCGATTCCAGAGCAGCTTGTCTTAATGACATCCTTGGAAATGCATGAAAATATCCCAGAATGACTATTTCAATGTTTTCGTCATCAACAATAGGCTTTCTTCTTTGCATTTTTGCCTTGACATAGCCATAATTTTTAAAATTTTCCAGTATGCGTTTTACAGTGTTTGGTGACGGTTTCCGTTTTTCTGGATATCGAGTAGCAAATGTGCTGCAAGTTCTTGATATTACTTTATCACATTCTCCATAAATAATAAATAAATTTAAAAAGTCTTCGTGGGTGTAATTTAAACGTGCTGGCATTTTTTGACATAAGATAATGATTGATTGTTTCTAATCATGGTTATTTTGATGAAATGATTACAACAATTCATGAATTTCTAATAATATCGCAAATATTTCAAAAAGTTGTAACTTTAACTCCCACAATGCTAATATGAGAAAAAAGGGAATTCAATTTTACACAACTTGACGTAAAGAAATATAGGGTGTTCCATTTGACCTAAACAAGTTTTCGCGGTTTGAAGTTGACAAAATGTAACGCGAAAAACGGAACACTTGGTATGATATTATTGAATTTATTTCAGTTGTAGAACGTAATTCTCCTTGTGTTCTTTTTATGTGACAAGAAGCAAATGAGGATCTTTTACACGAAGAAAGTTATAACGGTTCTTGCAAACCGTTGCACCTGTAAAATTTTCTATAAAATGTCAAATATCTCCGAAACGGCTAGGTTTAGGTATAGGATATGCTACATATTTTCGACTCAGAATTTTATGCTCTTTTCGAAAACCCTAAAATATATAGGGCGTTCCATTTGAAATAAGCAAGTTGGTATCAACTTCCGGTATAAGCGAAAGTGCCAGCTGCTTGTAATTATTTTAGTTGGATTGGCCACACCGACATTAGTAATTATCTAAATTTTCAAAATTTTCTTATGCGTATTTTTCTCTATATCGATCGATTCATTTCCCGGTGAGACACCCTGTATATTATCCTGTAAGTTTATTTCCGCACTATAGCATAATAACTTCCCGGCAGTTTGTTATAATCCCTTTACTTTCCTAAATATATTTTAATGGAGATTATGCCATAATCTACCTGAACCTGATAATGGTTAACACAGTTTCAGTTACGCAATCTTTTACCCGTGGTCTCCTTTGTAAGCTTAATAATTAACCCGTTCTAGATTCTAAGTAACCCCTAATTACCCTGCGAACAGTGCCTTTTTCGTGATGTTATGACATTTACACTGCTTGTTTAAATAAGATGGTAATGTCTTTTATGGAAGCCTGTTGAATGGAACTCGTTCATCAAACTAAAACAAATTTGCCCCGAGTATAATTTGTTCGACTCATGATTTTAAATATTTTTTGTTGCTCTTAAATTTACTACCCGGAAGACTAGCGATTCATCTACCCCACGTTGGAAGCGCTATAAATAATACACACGTTAAAATAGTCCTCTGCATTTAGATGTCACTCAGACATTTTAGAGATAAAAATAATTCTGTGAATTCTTGTGGGCCGATTGGGATGCTGGAACAGAATTTTCACTAAATCAATCTGAAATAAAGAAAACCTGTCAAATGTAACTGTCGATATCTCGAACTACGTACAGCCTATATGATACAATTAGCCAGAGCTGTCTTTATTGAACCGTGTCTCCTTTGTTTTGAACGATAAGACTTTGAGTATATACAGGTTTAGAGAGTTGTATAAGGATATTAGATTTCAATATGCGCATAAATATAAGGATCTACTTTTAAACACCAATACGTTCAGTTCCCGAAAATTAGAGTTTTGTTTAGAACTGAATTTTATAACTGGTTTTAAATTGCAATAGACGCAATGAAAATTAATGGCAACGGCATCGATTAACCCATAGGCCTGTTAAATGGTTCTCTAGAGATTCGCATTTAAAGTAGATTGAAACAATTTAAGAAAAGTTTTTGTCAGTATCCAGTGTCACATCAATTACTGATGAGGTTCATAAATTAAGGAAACTCTGTCTTTGTTACATTTATTAAAAAGCAGTGATGAGATTATTTCAACTGATAAGCAAACGTCTAATACAGCACGGAAATTTTTATTTCAGATATTATATATTATATGAGATAGATAATCTAAGTAGATGCTGTTTCATATTGTTTTGTATGGAGTAGGCGGAGAAAAATTGCGAGACGACACAGTGAAGTTACTAGTTTTATGCTTGTAACAAAATATCATAATAGACGCATTGCAATGTAAATAATAATAATAACAACAATCTTTATTTACAACTAGATGATATACAGAATTCATTACAGAAAAGTAATGCACCTAAGCTCTTGAAGAGCTTGTTTTGTGCAAGCTAATATAAGTTACAAAATGTGCGTTAATACATCCGAAAAGAGGCAATAAGGTAATTAGTCGTAAATGAAAGATAAAATAAATAAGAGAAAAAAGAAAGAAAAATCACACAATACGAAAAGTTTTAGAACTTATATTTTGAATACGGAGACAGACACGAAAGCAACTTCGTATTCAACTTGAATATTTGTTTGTGATATATTAATAATACTTTTAAATTTCACGATATTTTCACAAACATATTTACACATTTCTTTTTTAAATGCAATATTACTATTTAGGTCTTTGTGCACCCCGGTAACATATTAAATAATTTTATTCCAGGGTATTCTATAAACGGAACAAATGCTGTTTTAGTACGTTTCGGGATTAGTAATGTTTTATCTGTCTGAGATCGAGTTTTATACAAATGTGGATGGACATTTCGAAAATTTTTATGTAGTTTAAGGACGAGATTATATATATGGCATTAATATCTAACAATTCTGACTCCTCAAATAATAATTTTGTACTACTTATATTGTTTCGGTTTGTTGAGAATAATTTTAATAAAGTGAATTATTTTTAATTTGTCTAAAACTGTATCATAGGCCGATCCCCAAATTATTAATTCAATCAATCCCTTGTAAACGTTAATTGTAGTTTTTGTATTAAAGATGTTTCGGAACTGATAAAATTTATATAATAATTTGCGTAATTTAATTCTGTGTTGATTCCATTTTAATAACTGATCAAGGTAAATACCTAAATACTTGATTTAGTCCGTTTTCTCTAAAAATTTGCTGTAATTACAATTTAAGACGTTGTTGAAGTCATGAGATGTGATATTTATATTAGTTTATTATATTCAGCGAGAAAATGATAATTTTTTTTTGTATTTAAGGTCAATAAGTTCGAATTTAGCCATTGCGTAATATTAAAGAGACCACGGTCTGCTTTAATTTTAACACTTTCCCAGTTTGAATCTGAAAATATTAGAACTGTGTTATCAGCATATGAAACGATTTGTCCAGAAATATCTATGTTTAGCATATCATTTATATACAACTGAAACAGAATGGGCCCTAGTACTGTTCCTTGTGGTAGTCCATATTCTAGATCTTTCTTCACTATGAACTGAATCGATACATACAACTTATTTTCTGTCTGTGAAGTAATTTCTTATCAAATCGTTGCATATACCACGAAATCTGTAATTATATAGTTTATCAATCAACCTAGTATGTGACACCGTATCAAAAGCCTTTGCGAGATCTAGAAAGGTCGCCAAAAGCTTTTGATTAAAATTTAGTGATTGATGTATTTCATGGGTCAGACTATATAAAGCGTCAACTGGGAACATATTTTCTTTAAATCCGAATTGCAGAGGAGAAATTAACTTATACTTGTTAATATGTTTTAGTAACCTAATCTTTATAAATTTTTCAATGATCTTGGCAATATTACTAATGAGAGAAATTGGGTGGTAATTTCAATTTCCAGCTGATCTCCTGACTTTAAAATAGGATTTATTACTGCTTTTTTTAACACCTCTGGAAATTTTTCGCTTTGATACACTAAATTTATATGTTTTAATGGTTTAAGGATATATTTCCCTGCTTTTTTGATGTCATTTACTTTAATATTATCTAGCCTTAGGGATGCATGATTTTTCAAACCATTTATACAAATAATTATTTCACTTTCTAAGATTGAATTCGGGAATAGAGGGTTTAGGTTTTATATTTATATTTTTGTCAAAATTAATGTTATATGGATTATTCACTCGGATTTCTTGTCCAATCTCTGAAAAGTATTAGTTATATGCATTACTTATTTCCATTTTATTTTCAGTTACTGTTCCATTTTCAAGTCTTATCTTATCAATTGCACCATGTGTTTTGTTTTCATTTATAGATTCCGTAATTATTATCCACAATTTTCTTACATCTTTTACCGCTTCTTGTATTTCTGTTTTGTAATAATTGTTTCAGTTTATCTCTTTCTTAAATTGAATTTATTAACCCTTGAGTGATCCAAGACTTCAACTTTTGCACATTCTCAGCATTTTTATAACACGTTTTTGAACAAGATCTTAATATATGTTTGAATTTAGCAATAAAATTAGTTGTAGCAATATCTACATCCGTTTTGTCATATATCTCGTCCCATGTTTCTTTTTC
Source organism: Leptura quadrifasciata (assembly GCA_963675555.1). Taxonomy (NCBI): domain Eukaryota; kingdom Metazoa; phylum Arthropoda; class Insecta; order Coleoptera; family Cerambycidae; genus Leptura; species Leptura quadrifasciata. Next base: position 106,062,088 of record OY776675.1, read on the forward strand.
TAACGTCTTGTAAGTTTAACCTGATCTACTTTTTGATATTCATACGACTGAGTTTTAAAACGTTCGTTAGATTTTATCATAGATTTATAAACCTCTTTGGATTTTATCTTATTCTGAGTTAAGGTTAAAATGGTTGCATAATGATCTGTTATGCTGCACTGTAATATGCTAGGTAAATTCGCGAAATTAAATTTCTTTTTATCTTTTAAAAAAATGTGGTCTAAACAAAAACACGACATCTCTGTTACTCGAGTCGGTTTACTTATTTGGGGATAATAACCAAGTGCACAGAGTGTGTTAAGATATTCTTGAACTACGTTATTATTTTTATTATTTATGTCTAAATTAATATCTCCTATTAAAAATTCTAAATCACATTTTTCCTTTACTGATATCCCTCTGTTCAGATCGTCGATAAAGCTACATAAATCTGTCGAAGGAGGTCGATACGTTGCTGTAATTTTATACTAGATTTTTCTGCCAAAATCGTTGTAAAAGTAATGTCATTGTATTTAGTGTTTGATACGTCGTTCGACTTAAATTAAATTTTCTACTTTGTAACTTTTAAAATAACTAGTTAATCTATTAATAATAACAATTGTTTTTACTTGATTTGAGCTAGCAGTTCTTCCACATTTTTGACGTGTGTCCTATGTTATGTAAAAAAATTTTGGGCCAAGTCCATCTACAGCGGTTTTGATAATCTCCATACGTTGTTTTGTGATGTCTTCCCTAATTGTTATTTTTCTTCCTTTCAATTTGGATTTTGCAAGGTAATAAATCAGATTTTTTAATATAATATTTGAAATCAAGATATTTATTAATAAAAAAAAGAGTGCGACAAAGTATACATTTTTTTATAATAATAAATTGCTAGGCTTCCGAATTTCTAACACTATTTCTGAGATTTAACAAACGCTCATTCCATAAAAACCTGGAAATCCCTCTAAAGAAAATTAGGGTATATGTTGTGTATTTAAGCATTCTTGTCTCTTAAAATTTAGCAGTAAGCCTTAAAGACACCATGTATGATACTGACTGACGGACTTACATGCGTTATTTCACTGAGTATTTCAGTTGAAACATTTATTTAGTCCAATAATAATCGACCGATATGGTAAAGTTCCAGTAAATTGGCTGTTTTTGGCATAAATTTCCTCTAAATGACTAATTAGATTATTTAATTTAATTTTTATTCGTGTTTACTAAAGTATAGACAAAATACTTTGGAACAACAAAAGAAATAATTAAATATGAAATATATGCATAATCACTTTTTAGTACAATATATCGTTTACTCAGCCTCCGGTTTGCGTGGAGTGTTTTAATAATGTTGAATTATTATTCTCCGCCTTATTTCATTCTAAGGTTTAATTCAAAAAAGACAAATAACTCTGTATTTTCAACAGTTACAACAATACAAACAAGGGGTGATATCCTCAAACGTACCTGCTGTAGAAGATAAGCCCAAAGAGAATGGACAAGTGGAAATAGGGGACCAAGTTCTAAATGTTAATAATAAGGTGAGTTTTTATATTTAATCTTCTACTTGAAATCATTTCATTTGGCATGGAGAGGTGCGATCGGCTGTTAATTTTAAATGTCGTTTTCATCAAGCATTTTAATTCTATTGCGCTTTCTTTTTAAATTTTTGTGTATTCATTATATTTGATAGGATATGAATAAGTGACTGACATTTTTGTTACATTTTACTATAATGTTTTAACACACTTTTGATGTTACGTGTATGTTATTTGTTACTCGCATAATTATTACTGTTTTTCTGCAGAGTGTTTCATAAAGAGTTATGTATATTTAGAAGGCAAAAATAACGTAGTCAGAAATCTATGAACTGTGATTAGGATATTGATGAAAATCTGCCGTAAGGAAAATCGTTTAAAAAAAAAATAATTTAACATTATAATTACAAATCCAATTGACTCCGAATCTCTCGTTTTCTTTGAAATTATATCACAAACAATTTTCAGTTCTTGCAATATTGCGGTTCGGCCACTAGAAATAGAGTTACCTGCGAGATACTGTGAAAAAGTGCTAATTTGCTAAAAATATTGTTAAAATACCAGACCCGCCAAGACAGTTCTTTTTTCCGATGTTTTCAAATCTACTTGGCCTCCGCTATATGCTTAATTGAAATTGATCAACATAATGGACTTGTGAATCCTAGATCGGACTTTGTGATAGTAATATGAAAAATGTCGAAAATCATGAATTTTTCAATTGATGGGGAAACTAATAAAATTGCACGCACTTGTTTATAAGAATTTTTAAAAAATTATTTATAACAAATGTCCGCCCCCACTTTCAATTCAAATTCTGGAAATTAGGGGATTTTACTTCAAGTGGGTTTTCTAATAACCATGTATGTGAAAGATTCCAGTGCTCTTAAAATTTGACTCGTTAATCCAAGAAATATCATATACTTTAGATTCTTCGTTTTGGACGTCTATGGTAAAATAATGCCAAGTGCCAATAATAAAATTGTATATTCTATTATCCATCAATTTATCATTATACCGGGTGTTAGAAAAGTATGGGAACGGTGGAAAATCTCGAACAGTTTGCATCAAATCGAAAAATAAAAAAATACGTGTCAAAAATTTTTCAAAAAACTATCTACTGATACCAAAATGACCTCCCCACTCACCACCCTGTGGGTGGGGTGAGGGGCAACTTTAAAATTTCAAATGGAAACCTCTATTTTTTATTGCGGAATTGGATTCTACGGCAAAAAATACGTAAATTTTATTCTGGACATTTTTTTCGATTCTTGCACGATGTCGCTGTAATCGCAAAAAATGAAAAGAAAACATGACTGTTTCAAGAAGCGTCTTGTGCCCATAAAAAAACGTCCAATTCAAAAACTGAAAAACACGTATTTGTTATTTTTACGAAATCTATCCAATGACATTGAATTCGACTCTCCCACCCCTAACCCAGTGGGTGGGGCGGGGGGCAACTTTGAAATTTGTAATAAAGATCCCTATTTTTTATAGCGGATTCGGATGCTACGGCCAAAAATACGTGAATTTTATATCGGGCATTTTTTTCGATTCTCGCTACTTTAATTAACAGAGGAAGAGAGAGTCTCTCTTATAATGATGCGAGGGTGGGGCGATAACGAAAGGTACTATGATGAAGTTGTGATTTTGTTCAACGAAACTTTCCGTGTAGATCAAGTGGGAATTTCGAAATCTACTGAGTCCCGTGCCATCAAAACGATTCCTAGACACAAGGACAAATAAAAGTCGGCCAAAATCTGGAAGACCAAAATCTGAAACATCGGAAGCTCGACAAATGGAAGTGGCCCAGGCATTTGTTGAAAATCGAAGGTTATCAATCCGAAAAGTCAGTCAACAGCTTGATATGAGTGCATTTTCAGTTCATAAGAATTTGAAACTTTTGAAATTTCATTCTTACAAAATTCACCTTTACCAAGAGTTAAATGAAGATAATTTTGATTGGCTACTTGAATTTAGTGAATTAATGATGGAAAGGAGTAACCAAAACCCAAATTTTTTGTCATCTCTACTTGTCTTCTAACGCAGCTTTCGAACTCAGTGGAAAAGTTAATCGCCATAATTTCAGATATTGGAGTGACAAAAATCCTCACTGGATGCTTGAAACACACACGCAGTATCCACAAAAATTAAATGTTTGGGCAGGAGTTTTCAGGGATCGAAACATAGGACCGTTTTTTATAGATGGAAATTTGAATGGAGAAAAACACCTGGAAATGTTGACAAATCAAATAGTTCTCGCAATACAATAGATTGCTGGTGATGAGTTCGATAATGTTTGGTTCCAGCAAGCTGGGGCTCCTCCACACTATCGGGATATTGTTAGGAACTATTTGAATGGTACTTTCGAAAATCGATGGATAGGTCGAAGAAGAACTATTGAATGGCCAGCAAGATCTCCCGATCTCTCGCCACTTGATTATTTTGTGTGGGGCTACGTGAAGAGTAAGGTTTATTTCACTAAACCTCGTGATTTGGAAGAGCTGAGGCAACGCATAATAAACATTTTTGCAGAAATACCACCTCAAATGATAAGAAGTGCTATTGAAAATTTTTACGTTCGTCTCGGGCAGTGCCAAGAAGTCAATGGGCACCATTTTGAACACCTGCTATAATCTTGAAATTAAAACCTGCTAGTGTAGCAATTAAGCTGTAAACTAATTGCCTCAACTGGCCGAAATCCTTACCTTGCCTTAAATGGCTGAGTTATCTCCTTGCCTTCACTGGCTGGGATCAAGAACTTGTCTGAAGTGGCTGAATTAAGAGGTAAAATCACTGTATTTTTTTTTTAAATCGAGTTTTTTATTGCCCTGTAAAAAATGTAAATTGAAAATTACTAGCTGCTAATAAATTTACAGAATGTTAATAGTTGTAATTTCCGCACGACCGTGTAAAATCACTGTTCTCAAAACAGCTCGGGAAATCATTCACTCTGAGATCCGTAGTTTTACTTTTCGTGTTTTAAGTATGCGTTCAAAACTTTCATGTTTCCACTAAATTTTTTGCTATTGCAGAGACACCTTGCGAGAATCGAAAAAAATGCCCGATATAAAATTCACGTATTTTTGGCCGTAGAATCCGAATCCGCTATAAAAAAAATAGGGATTTTCATTACAAATTTCAAAGTTGCCCCCGTCCCACCCACTGGGTTAGGAGTGGGAGAGTCGAATCCAATGTCATTGGATAGATTTCGTAAAAATAACAAATACGTGTTTTTCAGTTTTTGAATTGGACGTTTTTTTATGGGCACAAGGCGCTACTCTTGAAACGGTAATGTTTTCTTTTCATTTTTTGCGATTACAGCGACACCATGCAAGAATCGAAAAAAATGTCCGGAATAAAATTTACGTATTTTTTGCTGTAGAATCCGATTCCGCAATAAAAAATATGGGTCTCCATTTGAAATTTTAAAGTTGTCCCTCGCCCCACCCACAGGGTGGTGGGTGGAGAGGTCATTTTGGTATCAGTAGATAGTTTTTTGGAAAATTTCTGATACGTATTTTTTTATTTTTCGATTTGATGCAAACTGTTCGAGATTTTCCACCGTTCCCATATTTTTCTAACACCCGGTATAAGAATTATAATAGTTAGAAGTATTTTGTATTTGCTTTTCGATTATTGAGAAAATTGCCAGCACTTTACTAGTGGTAAATGAAATGGTCCATTGCATTGCCAGTTAGAGGGTTTGCCGGGATAATATTATATAATAAAAGACAATTCAAATGGGCGTTTATGCCAAAGAAAAATGTATTTAGCAGATGACCATACGAATTTTTCATGGTTTGTTAACTATGCCTCTCAAAATTATACCTAAACCTTTGTGAGCACTCTGTCTCATGTTTGATAGATTAACTAAACTCCTATCGGATCATTTTTTTAGGGCTGCAAACAAAATATAAAAAATTGATAATTCCAGTTTCTACAGGTGGTGTTTTCTTTCAATTTTTCAGGGCTTCAAATACTCTTGCATTTAATGAAACATTAGATCTGTGCACCTCAATGAAAACGATCCACACTAACTAAATTTGGATTGATTTTTGCAAGAAACGCAAAAACACGCAAAAAAGAAATAATACGGGGACACTTTCCTATGAATGGAAATAAGTATGAATAGAACTAAGATTAACTCGACCCCCTCACCCCCAAACTGTCCGTCAATTTCTTAATGATACATTAAGTCGTTGGATAGGTAGAAAAGGTCCGATAATGGAATCGCCACCTCGGTCGGCAGATTTGACTCCTTTAGACTTTTTGTAGGAGTATTTGAAGACGACAGTCTATGCAACTCAACTGTAGTCACTAGGTGATTTACGACAATGAAATAGAAATTTGTTTGTGCCAAGAAGCAATGTGTTGCACAAGTCAAAAAAATAGAATAGAAAATAGAAATACGATACATACTAATACAAAATACAATATAAACATAAAATAATAATACAAGATATTTTTTGTTACATTTCTAAAACTTTTAGAAGGCAACAATGTCACTGGTGGTGGTAGGGTTAAATAACTTAGGACCACAACATGATATTCCTGATCTAGTTTTATGTGTTTTGTAAAAGTCTATATAGATATTTGCTTTATGTCTTCTCACAGATGAGTGAATTTCTTCATGAGTTACGTAGTTTGGTAAATTGTCTTTAACATACATGAAACTGTAAAATATACAGTGTGTCCCGCTTTTCATAAATCCACCCTAATATCTTAGTTATTAATAATGCGATTTTCTTCAAATTTGGGTGGTAATTGTATGTTAGAAAAATTAATTATTTGGCATAATAAACATTTTCATTTTTCATTGGAGTACGGTTTTAGGGGGTAAAATAGGGTAGTTTTTTTGGCAAAAGGAATTTCTTGACACGCTTGCCTAATCCTAAGGCAAGATCTGTTATGCGGCCGAGTAGCATACACTTTATTTTTCAAGTACCTCCATAGAAAAATTCACAAGGTGTAATATCAGGCGATCTAGGGGGCCACGGTTCTAAAGGGCTATTTCTACCTATCCACTTCATAGAGAAATTTTCATTTAAAAAATTTCTAACTATCAGAGAATTGCGCGCGGGGGCATCATCTAACTGAAAGTATACATTTTCCCTCTGTGCTAAAGGCATTCTATAAAAAAATCATGTAAATCATTTTGTATAAAGTTTAGAAATATTCTGCGTTGAGGTTATTCAGGAAAAAGGGGCCAACAATTTGTTAGTTTAAAATGCCACACCACACGTTAACTTTTTCACTGTATTGGTTTTTACAGTTAATTACAAAGTTGGGATTTTCGGCTGCCCAATATCTACAATTTTGACTGAATACCACACCGTTTGTCGTAAATGTTGCCTCGTCACTACACTTTAAAAAATCTGTCGTTAAGATACCTTACAACCATAGACAAAAATCAAACCGCCGTTCAAAATCACCTTCTAAGTGAGTATGCAAATTTTTGGTTTAAATGCCCTAATCCTACTGCGTTTCAAACATCTCCATATTTTATTTTTGGTTAAATTTAGTGTTCTCGCAACTCCCCTTATACTACCATTTGGACTGTTCCGAAATTCTGTTAAAATGCGTTCGTCGTCTGGATATTGTCGTGGATTTAAATTGTACCTTCTTGGTCTTGTCTTGAAAATGGCTCCGGTTCTTGAAAATAGTTTGTTGATGTCACCAACGGTTTTATGCCACATTGATGCTCGATCGCGATGACGTTGATTAAATATTCGAGCAACCTGACGCGTAGATCTTTCATTATCACCAAATAAGCGGATAATTTCAATTTTTCTTCAATTGTAAGAACTACTCTCGGATTTTCTGCCATTATTAGTAAGATTGATAAATTAAATAACAATAACTAAATTAAATAACTTTTGAGACTTCTTATCAATCGCCAAATGTCAATGTTAATTTTCAAAGCACCTTTGATTAATGCCTATGGTAGCAAAGTAACTATCTTAACAACAGATTTTTTTAAAGAACATAATGTTTAATGACGATGCAACATTTACGACAAACTGTGTGGTATCATTGGAAGGTGGTTATGTTGGAGAATTTTAAAAAAAGTTGTTTTTAGTTTGTTATAGCAATTAAATAAAGTTTTTAAGAAATTAATTAATTTTTCGTTTCTGCCACAATTCGCTTTTGGGATCATTGAGAATATGGATTAAGGGGTTTTTGGACATGCTGAATCCAAATATGATAGAAAAAATTTGTCTAAAATAAGCCCTAATATCCTTTTGCCAAAAAACCTATCCTACTTTACCCCCTAAAACCGCACGCCAATGAAAAACGAAAATGTATACTATGCCAAATAATTCATTTTTCCAACATATAATTACCACCCAAATTTGAAGAAAATCGCATTATTAATAACTGAGATATTAAGGTGGATTTATGAAAAGCGGGACACACTGTATAGTACAGTGAGAATTTTAAGATCAATATAAGATTGCCTGCAATCTTCTCTATACCCTGGCTTATTTATAATCCGTAGTCTTCCTTTGTAGTCCAAAAACGCGTTTCATGTTATGATCATGACCGCAAGTATGGATGTCATATGATATTTTTGACTGGATAAGTGCACGGCAAGTTATTAACTTACTTGCCTGGACACTATTAGAGGCATATTTCTGATTACATAGATACAATGAATAAGCTTATTACATAATTTATCAATATGAATGTTCCACGAGAGTTTATAGACCGTAATACCACTGCAAAATATCTCTCACTAGCATTTTTGCTGTCTATTTGCCAATATTTTCATAGGGAGGAGGGAAATAAGGGTCGTAGCTGGGCGCGATCGTTTCGAGTTTTGTAATATTTGAATAATCAAATTTACCATTTATTCAAATTTCCCCATATTTCCTTATGCTTAACGCGCCCTGTATAACACATGGATGGATTTTTTGTAGCTGAAATTCACTGAAGATTGCAACTATTTGTTAAATATAGTGTATAACAATTTTGTACTGTTATTGTTAATACCATACTTTAATAAGTCTTGTATATTAATCATAGTTTAGTTATATTTTATTTCATTTCATCATTTTTGTACAGTTCTCAATTCTTCCAGGCGACTTCATCCTAAAACATAACTTTATTTAACTACAGTTTTTTTTTATACATTTATTTAACGTCGGCCTATTTCCGCAAAGTTAACACTTAATGATTAATGTGAAACTATACAGGTATATATACTCATAATATTTAGGTTTAAATGTTAAATAATTACTTACCTCTATGATTTATAGGTTATCCAATGGCAATTTGCATATAAATAAAAAATTGATTTTTCCCTGCTCACGGCCCATTTAAGCTCCCGTACTATACCAGCTAGCCGTTCGCAAATGTGTTGTGCTTTTGTTCTGTTTTGAGCATTCTTTTGGTCAGAACAGAAGAAAAGTGTTACAGTTTCTTAATAAATTCAAATTGAAATTTAACGTCGGAGGTTGACAACGCAAACGCTCCCTTGTTTAGTAAAATAAAAAAGTTTCTGCAGAGCGTTGGGCCTAAGACGTTGATAGAGACCTTGGGAACCTTTCGTGCACTTAGTTTTTTAATTTGAGAAGAGTGGGGGGGTCACTCGTAAAACGTCGGATAGGATCAAATGCTACACCCTGTATAAGTCCTGGAGTTGGTTGATACACTTGTAATAGATTATCACTTGGATTTATTTTATTGTCTATGGCAAGGCCCAAAGCTTCACCCTGTATATGCTTTTCTTGAATTAAAACACTTTGTTTTAAAACGAACAAGAAATGATTTATTTAATAACTGAACAAAGCTTTAATTCACAAAATTATATAACTAAGCTTTTCGAACACTGAAATTCCGTTTTATGAAATATTAAGATTTAAATGTAAAAATTTAACACGATTTTTATAGAGTGTGAAAAAATTCACTTTTATTTTGATGTGCGAGGGCAGATTGTAATTGAATTGAAAAACTCTTTTTTTACTTTGTTTCGGCTGCAGTGGCTCGTTCGCGGTGCACTTATCGAACTGGACTTAGCTCTAGCTTATCGTGCTCGGCTTTTTATATAGTTCGCCGGGGAATCGGCGTGCGGAGGTCTGGAAATGTCCCCAGCCATTCCGTGCGGGCACGATCGCGCAATATTGCATCAGAAAGGGTAAAGAAGAAAAATTCGGACATGAAAATTATATGACCGTATCGGCATTAAAATGGGAAATTCATTGATACATGAACGAAGTTCGCATCGATATGAATTCAGAAGTTATTAACGAAAATTAGTTGAAAATATTTATTAAATTTGAAGCGACCAAGTTCCTGCACAAAACGTTGAATATGATATGAAATTGTGACGATACGTTCACGGTGAATGAATGACGTGTATTCAATTTAATTTGATACGTAGCTTATGTTTTCGGGAGTAAGTTTTGATATTAATGGGCCAGCAAGCGGAACATACGAAATGGAAAAAATTTTTGATGTCAATCGGAACATGCGAAATGGGAAGTAGGTTTGATGAATGCTCAGCTGACATATCGGGAAAGAGAATGAAGTGTATTTTGATGTATGAATTAAAACTTGAATTGGAAGTTGAAATTGAGAGAAAAATGTTTAATAAAAATTTGTAGAATGGAAACATAACATTGTGGCTGGGGGTGTGGAGAGTGGTTATGATACGAATTGAGACATTGAGGGGGCTGTATTTTTTAGGGCCGTAGTTTGTAACTTTTGCGCTGTATTTCGGTTAATATGAATGTTTGAATGGGTTTGTTGATGAATTCGGACTATTTGTAAATTATTGGTGTTATGTGAATTTTTTCAGATTTTTTCCTAAGGAATTGTAATTTTTCATGAAATTAAGCGTCTTAACTTTTTTATCATAGTTTGACTAGGTGAGGGAAAAGAGTTGATTTTTTGACAAATAGACTTTTGCCATTTGTTCTGTCTCTTGTTTATGGAAGTTTTTTTTGCTGGTCATGTCTGGCTCCCAGGTCCAACGTCGGAAAATTTCGAAAAAACGAGTCCCGGGGCCATGATCATATGAGAAGCTTGCTCAAAATATTGCTTAAACGTAGCTTTTATAAAGCTAAGATGCTATTGACAGCAATTATTTGTGGCTCTGAAAGTGAACAGTTGTTTTAGAACAAATTTTATAAAAATCCGCAAGCGCAAATTCGCATTCCGCAACTATCTGAAAGGGGCTTTACGCATAGGTTAAGCAATCCTTAAGCTTACCTCTCGACCATCAGTCATACAGTCAAATCACTTTAAATTTACTAGAATTGCATTTAATGTATGTATTATTTATTAGCTTTGAGTTATGAGTTACGAATTACGTTACACTCCCACATGTATAAATGTTTATAATAAAATCTTCGAGGGGAACTAATGACCTAAAGAAGTATGGGGTGTTCCATTTAAAAAAGTTGTATGGATGACTCTGTGGGTGAGAGGGTGGAGCTAATCCGAGGTCTATTCATAAGAATTCTTTTTGATGTGTTTTTGTATTTTTTCCAAAACTCAATCAAACATATTTAGGGTATCAAAGATTAACACATGTGGATATGCATGCATTTTTATTATTTTGCCTGCTAAATATTATTTTATAAATTTCAGATATTCAATTAACTCATTGCCTTTTTACATATAGAGTTTTGTATGTATTTTCGAAACCTATAGATAACTTTACTCAGATATAATTGAAGTATATGCATTATGCATTGCTGGTAGAACGACTAAACGATTATTATAGAACATTGGAAGAAACTATTTTTAACTTTGAGAAAACTTTCAAAGAGACTGAAACAACAACTAAAAGAGTACCTCCTCAAATAGCTTGGAATTTTTTTTTACTGATATTATATTATACATAAGAATTTTAAATTTGTAAACTTCGTACTTGTACCTATTGTAACAGGTAACAGTTATGTGTTACTTATATCGATATACTTTGTATTTATAACTACTATCCATCTATCACTGCCCCTTAGTTTTCGAAGCAAGAAGCAACGGAATGTGGATAGCTTTCTTCCAAAGTTTTTAATTCAGTGTTTAACTAAAAAAACGTATTACTTCACCTTTGAAGATAAGATTGGAAAGTTAAGAAAAAGATAATTAAATAGGAGACCTACCGCAACTCTAAAATTCAATATCAAAGTTCAGGCTTCAAAGCTGACACCAAGTAGATTGGAATTACCAATTAGTCTTTGTTTGTTGCAGCAATAACTAGCACTAAGAGAAGATGTGCATACTTTTGTTATAATTTTTTCCGACAGTTTCTGTATTTTATTTTTTACTTATATTGTAATATACATAGTTGTTCTTCCATGGTAAAATGTTTACCATTGTACTATGTATTTTTATAAGTACTGCATGTTTATAATAGATGTTGTGATGTGGCATGTTGTTGTGGGCATATAGGCAGCTTCGAAGCCACGTCTCACTAATGGTGGGGTGGAGACGGACACTGACACCGCAGCTAGGATAACTGACCTCCAGGTGGCACTCGAGCAGCAAGTGAGTTCATTTCTATCAGTCTTTTTGTGTGTGGATAATTATTTTATTGTTATGATATATAGATTATTTCAAAATATATTTGAGAGTATTTGACAAACTACAGTAGCATTTTTGTGAATTAAATCTCGTTAGCTTGTGATTTGATAACAATCTAGTTTAATGCCCTACTAATGACCAATACATCTTATAGTATTAAGGTCTGTACCCATAATAATTAATTTTTAACATAATTACATTGAGTTGAGTCAAAAGTTCTTTATTATTTTGTCCTTATTTTGCGTTTTATATCCTTAAATAAAACATCAGCATATAAGTAAATTTATATCAGCTTGACCTACCACAGTTCTCCCTGATATAATTTAAATTGCTCAAAATGCTTATTATTCTGTATTATAATAAGACGTAATAATGTGTAAAGGGTCATTTACAATGAATGAAGAAGAACACAGAATTTTTTGTCACATTTGTAGATATAGTTTGACTGTATATTGTATTTTTTACCAATTTTTAAGCATAAGGGTTGATTTGTTTTATATGTATTTAGCAAAAAACCACAAGTAAATAACGAATAAGTTTGAAATATGCACCTTTCTCTTACAACTGACCTTAAACTTAAATTAAATTGCATTAAGAATATTCCAGAATAAAAAGTTACTGCCCCTAGCAAATTTTTTGCTGTTTTCTTTAAATGTAATGTTGCAACACTTTTAGCATGAAGTGTCATTTTTAAGTATAAAGAAAATTTATTGAGAATTTAGATCGGGTGGTTTTTACAATATATATAAAATACAATATAAAAAGTGGGTGTGAAAATGTAACCTCTTAAATATTTTTTTTTTAAAGAAACCTGTCGCTTAAATATTAAGTGAAATAATATGAAAATATTTACTTTCAAGGTTTAATATATTTTCTTAGCTGTGAGAAAATTAACATCTAATAAACTAACGTTATTAATAAATATGTTATAATTACCCGCACTATAAAAATAACGTTATTATGAACTTATTAAAATTAATGATTTTTCAAGATGCATTTTCAACAGAATTTTGAGTAGGTAATAAATAGACTAAATACAGTAGTTATAAATTATATATTGTTACTTTTGTAAAGAATATCCATTTAGCTTAGTCGATTACCGAATAATGAAGGGAAATTGTTTTAATTACCAATGGTTCTTTCTAATATCATTGAAATTTTATGAAACTTTTTGTCACAGATTAGTGAAATATACATGTTGCCTATATTGCTGTTGAAAAACAATTAAATTTGAACCAGCTAATTCAACACCCGAATTAAATTTTAATATTATGTTGTATTTTTATATAATTCTAACAGACTGGAGAGATAAGTAACTGGCAACGAAGAGTGGCAGAGATGCAAAATCGGGTAGGGGAGTTAGAAGACAATTTAGCCAAAGCACAAAAGGAGCTCCTGAAAGCACAAGAGTCCAATTCTAAGTTACAAAGGGATTTAAGGGAAAACGTGGCACAAAAGGAGGACCAAGAGGAGAGGATTGCCACATTGGAAAAGAGGTATTTGAATGCGCAAAGAGAATCGACGTCCTTGCACGATCTAAATGAAAAATTGGAGCAGGAATTGCAGCATAAAGAAGCTCAAATTAAGGTAAAAAAATGCAAAAGCTGATTTGTAATTTTATAATATTCAATAAATACTATATGTTTTTTACACTTTTAAGTCGAGGCAAATTATATACTGTAAATAGCTAGCTTATAAATGTGTAAGGTCCTTGTATGTATTTTAAAAATTGTTTATAAAGCTTTGATATATTATTTTCTTTGTATATATTTTTAATTAATCATGTACAATAGAAGTTTTTCCTTAGAATTTTGATAGGTACTTTATAAATAATATATTCTATTTTTGATGTATTAAAATATAATTAATCACCTGAATTTTAAGGAAATTAATAATTTTACAGTCTATGTCAATAACCTTTGGTCCTATAATTAGCCTTATCCATTGCAAACAACAATAACTCATTAGTGGACCCTTTATCAGCAAGAAAATGTATACTTACGCATAGTAAACATTAACCTTGATAATCCATAAACTTCTAACTGATACATTTTAACAATGTATCATTTTAAATTGTGAATTTTATTATGTTTAAATACATACTAAAATCTTTTCACTTGGTACTAATCCGACTGCACTTATCTTATATAATTGCTAACTTAAATATATGGTGTAAAGTGTCTATTTATCGTTTTGTGTGTGACAGAAATGCAAAATGTTATGGCAGTTATGGTATCTCACCTCATGCATGATTTTCAGTTACACGAGGAGAAGATAGCGGCAATTCAGGAGAAGCTGGAATTGGCAGAACAGAAATTGGCTCAATACTCAAAGCTTCCAGAGATAGAGGAGCAGCTTAAACAGCGTATGGAGGCGCTGACACAGGTGAGACCCCAGGTACGAGGCTCTCAGCTCACTTTGTTATTTTTTAAATGTTTCTATATTAGCACAATTTTTCATCATCCCTCTAGAAGTAATATTATCACATGACTTTAGTTGTACTCTCTTGTTTTCCTTGGCATTATGTGAGTGTATCTTTGGTGTTTTTAGGTGAAATGCTTTTTAGTGTCTTATTACTTAGTCCAGGTGTCGAAGCACCAAGAAAGGATGTTACCATGAATTGTTTCCAGAAAGTAGGAAAAGGTTTGAACGTCTTTATTTTTGCCTTCAGATGAACCTACAAAGTTTGCTCCGTTATGTGGGGTCCGTTTTTCTACTACTCTCAAAGAAATGTGCAAAAATCGCATTTTTCGAGAATTTCGCGTATATTGTTAATTTTACAATAAAAAGATGTATTATTCAAAATTAAATTCTCTACAGGAAGAGTCCTAAACTTATTTTTCATATAACTCAGAAGTTATAATGTTAAGAATCTTGACACTTTCGTTACTGTAAGGCAAAAGTTTTTTTGCTTCAACTATTGACATTTTTACATCGCCAGATATAGTGTAGAAAAGAAAAAATTTTACATGGAGCAACGTGAGCGACATAGAAAAATAAATTTGTTTTAACGAAACTACGAATAACCTGAGTTTTCTACATCGAGTAGATGGGAACCCTTTTGTTTAGCGAAAAAGGGGTAAATAGGTGATTTTTAAGAGTGGTTTTTCAGTTTTACTTTATTTTGAACCCTTTAAAATGCTAGTTGAGAAACAAGAATGGTACCCTTTTATTGTAGATGTTCTGGGAATCTTCAGTTCAAATTCGTGAAAATCGGTTCACTGCCTCCTACGATATATATTGTCATATTTTCAATTTGTAAAGTTATCAGATGAATCAAATTTTCTTAATAAAATAAAGTTAATATTGGGCCAAAATAACTATGTATTAGAAAATTTAAAAAATTTAGTTTTTCAAGCGATTATTAAAATTGCATGTTTGTTGTCATTTGCTTGTTTGTTTTTTTTTTTAGATAGTTTCAAAATTTGTTTAAATTATCTAAAGATCCGAAAGGTTAAAATAAAAAAAAAAATTAAGTTTTGTGAAATTAAAATTTATTATGTTAGTATTTGTTGAAAATAGTTTTTAATGAGGTTATCAAGAAGGTTTTAATTTCTGATATCCAAGTTAGTAATTTTTAATTTTAGAGTTACAATGTTTTATGATAATAAAGTCATCATGACATTTTAAATTAGTAATTTTAATTTTTAAAGTTATAATGTTTGCTCAAAATAAAGACAAGGAGGTTTAAGTTTTAGGTTATGTTAACAGATCAAAATTTGATGGGTATCTATTTTGTTTGTAAATTTTTGATATTTGGGGTTATGATATGATAACAACCACAAATGATAGAGGCGGTTAAAAATAAAAGTGAAAACAAAAGATGGAATTTGGTTGGGAAGGAACGGAAAAAAAAACAAGAGAGGGGGATGGAGAATTTTTAAAAACGGAGGAGAAAAAAGTCATATTGAAGAAGAGAGGTTGAAATCGAATGATAAAATTGGAATTTAGAAGAAAGAAGTGGCCATAATATATAAAAAAAAAACAAAAAAAGTAAGGAAGATAGTAATAGTAGTAGTAATCCAGAAGAGAAGAAATTATATCTGAAAAGGGAAAACGTCATTTTGTGGACAGATGCTGGAAGAAGCCTGTAGCTACGAAGAGAGAAGTTGGTATATTTGTATTAAGGTTGTATCAAAATTTATAGTTATA
The DNA here is from genome assembly GCA_963675555.1 of Leptura quadrifasciata. Classification (NCBI taxonomy): domain Eukaryota; kingdom Metazoa; phylum Arthropoda; class Insecta; order Coleoptera; family Cerambycidae; genus Leptura; species Leptura quadrifasciata. The sequence goes on from OY776675.1 coordinate 106,078,290, forward strand.
AAAGACTTTCATTAAAAATAGTTATTATATTCAATCATAAATATCAAAAAGGGAAAATATTTTACTTTAACAAAAATTTTTGAAAAAACAGATAACTTAAACCTGAACCTGCTCCTGAGAAAAAGAGTAAAGTATTTGGCATAAATTTATAGAATTGACACTTGGATCTAAGGTAAGAAATTTAATTTGATCATAATTTTTGAATTTTGAGTTTTGTCTATGGGGAATAAACAGGTTTAACTTAATTTAATAAGTTTGATTAGTATAAAAATAACATAGCAATATATACATACTGAAAAACTGTGAAAAATTGAATTACCGCTAACTTGGTAAATTAAACCCAATTTGATGAAATTTTAGATGAAAGTAACCTATATAACAAAAAAATAGCCTGCCACATTTTAGCAAGAAATATCCAATAGTTTGGCCGCAATTCCATTTTTAATCCAAATTCCACAACATTTTCAAAACGTTCCCCAATTTGTCCAAATGGTTGTACAAATTTTTTTTTTTTTTACCAAAATAAAGGTTTTTTTTATGTACTTTCATGTGATGTAATTTAAAAATAACTTTTTTTTTAATTTAGCAGTTTTTTTGTCATTTTTGGTATATATACAAGGAGATTTACTAAACGTGGAAAATTATTCAGTATTTTGTCCCCACCAAAAGGAGTTTAAAAAATTAAGAAACAAATAAATATGGAAAAAAATTACCTTATTTTTTTTGTAGAAGTGCGCCGCCTATGACTAACCAATCTGATAAGCCATACCATAGTCTGAGTTAACTCCAACCGATAACTACGGGTACTTATTGAAGGATCTTATTCTAGTAATTCTAGAACTTCTTCGTCATGATTTACTGCACGTTCTTTGTGCCCTGGTAAACAAGACCCGGTGTCACAAACTCATTGCACTGCACTTAAAATTGATCTTTCATTAGGTTTGCGCCTATGGGGAAATTTTCTGAAGACTAGTATACCATTTTATTTTTCGCATGTTTACATAAATCATCCTGTATGCGCGCAGTTATTTCCCGTCTTTTTCGGTATTATATGTATGCACGCACATGGAATTATTCATTATAAAAATTTCAATATTAATAATAAAAAGTGATTGTGAGCAGGTTTTAAATATTTAATTAAAAAAAAAATCGAAGGTAAGATATAATTTTTTTTTCGAAAATTCACTTAATTTTTTAAAGACTTTTTACATATATTGATTATTATTTTATTTTATTCATGTTTTTTTTTTCTAGTAGTTGTACTAGATGTGCTACTGCAAGAAGTGTCTACTTCTGAATCGGTAACTGGAGTTTGGAATATTTCTTCACCCTCGTCATCGATGAAATGGTATACATCTGAGATATTCTCTGAAGTACCAAAATTGGCAGGATTCTGGATGGCAGCAAACAACAGATAATGGACATGTTGATAAGGACTGGATAAAGTTCCTCTTCCCAATGAATTCCTCAATATATTTGCTTGTGATTGTATTGTAAGGTTGGTTGCAAAACTAAACGTTGCTCACGCACCATTGGCGCCACATGCAGCAATTTATGCCACAATGGAAGGAATACTTTGTGTCAAAATGCCGATAATGATGTTGACGATGCTGTGGTTGATGAAGAGTCTGAACAATTAGAAATTAGTCCTAATATTTATGATATTGAAGAATTCAAAGAAGATGATAGTTATGAAGAAGATTTTGTACTTCAAAGAATATCTCCGATGTATATGATTTTAGCGATGACGAGGGTGAAGAGTATTCCAAACTCCAGTTACCGATTTGGACGTAAACACTTCTTGCAGTAGCACATCTAGTTCAACTACTAGAAAAAGAAAACATGAATAAAATAAAATAATAACCAATATATGTAAAAAGTTTAATAAAAGTCAAGTGAATTTAAAAATAAATTATATCTTACTTTTGAGAGTTTTACTTTATCTAAATATTTAAAAATTGCTCACACTCATTTTTTATTATTAATATTGAAATTTTTATAATGAATAATTACGCGCATGCTTGTGCGCGCATATGTATAATACCGAAAATTGCACGAAATCACCGCGCGCATATATACTCATATATTGACGAAATTTGAACTGAAGATTCCCAGAACATGTACAATAAAAGGGTACAATTTTTGTTTCTCAACTAGCATTCTAAAGGATCCAAAATAAATTAAAATTGAAAAACCATCCTCAAAAATGACCAATTTACCCCTTTTTCGTGAAAAAAAAGGGTTCCCCACCTACTCGATGTAGAAAACTGAGATTATTCTTAGTTTTTATTCTGTTGCCACAAATAACTTTCAGGCAATATTCTTAGTTTCACTAAAACAAATTTATTTTTCTATGTCATGTTACTCGATGCAAAATTTTCTCTATCACCTTATTTTTGGCTATTTTTACTCCACTAATAAAGTTTTCTATTGTTTAACAAATAAGCAATAACACATTATTGTTACAGATATTTAGTAGGTAAGTAAAATAACTATAATTATATTGCATCTGGATCTTTCAAAACTTTTATGATTTGCTGCAACTTCTTGTCTTTTTTATGTACCTTGACGAATTTCATTCCATTTCCCTTTGTTCTAGGTTCTAGCATAATAAGACATTAATATTTCATATTGTTTATTTGCTAATTGATAGAAATACATATTTGGTCATGTAAACATGTCAAGTGAAAATATTTTTCTTGTAGAGTATCAGAAAAGAGTCCTATGGTTCATAGGGCAATAACTTCGAAAGTATTGGTCATACTAAAAATGAACTTAAAATATAATTCAATTCTGAGCCAAATTGGGGATAGCGTTTTTTAATGTATTATTAACAGTAAGTGGAATATTCTTGAAATTGTAACTTTTGCACCTTTCTTTGGGTGTAGCAGACAAATGGACCACATATGGGGGGAAAATTTTATGGACTCGTTTGAGGATGAAAATTAAGATATTAACACCTTTTTCAGCTTTCTAGAAATAATTTATCAATTCAACTACTTGACACCTGGTCTAATATTTCCTATCCAATAATAGTAAATAAATAAATGTACTCAGTAAGCATTATAATAAGACTTGTTTCGAGAACAACCCCAAAAGCTATTACCCAGTAATGTGCACTGTTCTGCTTGCAATTTAAATTTACTTATTAAAGCAACATGGAAACAAAAAGTTAACCTCGAAGTTGAGGCTACGTACAGAGGTTTATGATGATATAATACTTGTGAAAGTAAATTTTTATTAGTAATATATATGTTTGTTATGTCGGTAGATTATTACACTACATATTCAGTTCTCTGCCAAAACTTATAATATATCTTCAAAATAATGTGAAGCTCACAACAAGTTATATTACATTTTAAAACTATGAAAAATGTCCACAACATTATCCTTGTTTTTAATATTGTGTGAACTCTAAATCATTACTAAGTTATATTTCTCTATCGCTTTATGTGTGAAAGTATTCAATATATAATTAAGCAGAATATTAATTCTGGAATTTTTGTAACTCTTCAAAAAAAACTGTGCAACTAAATAATTATTCATATTAATTGTAACGTTTGTATGACAAATGAAGAATAACATGACAATCAAAATTAATACTATATTTTCTATCTAGCCGAACAGTAGCATATTTGATATATTGTTGCATGTTCTTCTATAGCATGGGCATGTTGAATAGAGGAAACATTATCGTGTTATTGTAAATATGTTGTTGAACCATCTCCTACTTCTTTATATTCTAGGGTATATTAAATTTAATCAGAAGGTCTTGCGCAATTGACAATTGATGATCACATATAAACCAAAAGACGTATTATTTTCAAAGTTCAGACAATACCCAAGCAACATTTCACCGACTACTTTTTTACTAATTCCAACTTCAAAATGGGTGCAAATAGTAGTCAGGTAACTTAGATCTCTTAATCACGTTCCTTGCAAACCTACTACTTCAATTTGGAACACCTCCCAACGTTAGTTTGACGTCAGAAAATGACGTGTTTAGGTTTGGTGTGTTTTTAAGTAATCTTCCAACGTTGATTAGACATTAGTAGCTGACTAAATAGAACTGGTTAACTTATGGGTAACCTTTCAACGTCGGTTAGACGTTGGTAACTGACCTAACAGATTTAGTTCTTTTTGATCATCTACCAATATCGATTAAACGTTTCCGACTGCCTAAATAAGCCTTTCATTTTTCAGTAACCTACCAACATCCGTTAAACCTTGGTAAGAATTTGATGAGATAAATTTTTATATTCATAAATTTGTATACGTATTTGTATTTGTATACCGACTTCGCCATATTTATTGATTCTATCGAAATCAATAATAGATGGCCATGTTGGATAAACATTTGCAAAGATTTTAGAAACACTAAATTTTGAGTTTAAAAATAGAATATGCTGAGAAGCACTTATTTATTCCTTAAATTATATATATGAGATATTTTTTACATTTTTTTATTTCTTTTGAATGAAAATAGAAGTATTATTTTAATACTTGACGTAATTCTTAAAGGGTAACTACTTTTTAGACCTAGCCGACATACATTTATCAATAAAATTTGTTTTGTTTGAATTTTGGTCGTCCCTTCATACGAAATTTCAAGTTAAAATTAACATATTCTAAATGGCAACCATATTTTATGATATATCCATGTTCTAAACAAATGATGGTAGGTTATGTATGACTGATGGTCGAGAGGTGAGCGCACTTGCCTCTCACCAAAAAGTTCCGGGTTCGATCCCCGGCCGTAGCAGTGGAAAATACTGTGAGAGGGATTTTTTTACTATACACGGATATTGGGTGTGTGTCCCTTGTCTCTAAATGTGTAGCCCCCTCCCACACAAGGCTCTACTAGAGCCTTCCGGGATAAAGGGGGTCGTCATTACCTGTGGTGGTGGTGGTGGTGTATATATGTGGACAAAGTTGGTTGATTTTACTAAAGTCCCACTCTCACTAGATTGTGACCCAAATATGACCGACGTACGACATAATAAAACAATTGCAACGGTGATAAGTCAGTCGCCAACGTTGTAGAAACCCATACTTTATTGACCAGTTTGGTATAGATATGAGTTGTCATGACGTTCTGCATACGTTGCACACTGACTTCTAGTTGGGAATCCCAACATCGGCGTGTTGCTTGGGTGTACGTTTTGAATGTAAAATTTTGTTAAAATCTGTCAATGTAACTCCACATGCTTAATTATCGATTGGTTATAAACCGAAATTGTGACTGTTCCCATATTATCTGCCAACTTTCATGTATTAGAGGGAGTTACAGACTGACAGACTGACGAACATTTAAAATTGTTGAATTCACTAAGGTAAAAGCATATATTTCTGTCAAGGCTCCTTCACGGTGCAATATTTCTTTTGTATAGAATATACAGAGCGTTAGAAGTATGATAGTCATAATATTTACATGAGAAATACAGGGTGTTTTTGAAATGCATTTAACAAAAATTTACACAAATATCGATAAACCAGTACCGGATTAATCCCAAGGCAATGAGGCAGCGCCTCGACCCCCAAAAAAATGGGGCCCAAATTGCCTTGAAAATTTGTTTTATTAAAAAAAATGAATGATTCCTGATTTCTTTGGAATGACAAATCAAACTCCCACCCCTCGGTTACTGTACAAGTACTGTCTGACTGTCAACAATATAGTGACCAAAGAAGCCGAGTATGTAGGCGTAATACTCATTTCAATGACAAAGGAAGCGAAGAATTTATTTTGGTCGCTGCTGACAAGTTCTGGGTAGAGAGTTTTCTACCTGTTTTGATAATTTCCTCACTTATTTAGCAAACCATATATCCGTATATGAAGATACTGATAGGCGTTTTGGTTTTCTGAATAAGCTGGAGACTCTTTCCAAATAAGATTTCTTAATGGAAGTATAAAAATTTATTCTATGAAGGATACCCCTTACAACAACTAGCCAGAACTCATCTACATCAATCTTAGATCTCAAATGATACAGCAGCCTCAGTTAACCTGTAAGTTTATAACCATATATAATATATTAGTTATTTTCTCAACAAGGGAATCCAAAATAGCTAATTGCTCGTATTTATTTTTATATCAACAGAATGCTTTTTCGTCTCTCGACGCTTAACGTTACTTGTCAACATTGACAGCTACTAATATGATTATTTTTCTACTAACTTATATTGGCCTAAACTTACATGACAAACTGATGCTGTCAGTCATTTTACATACATTTGTTGATAATTGCATAAAAAATACAATAAATACAAAATAGTTGGTGTTTTCCCAACAATGATATTTAAAAACACTTGACAAATCTAGTCAAGATTTATAACACCGATTTGGATGAATATTTGCACATTAAGCTACTCCAGTTTACAGAATTAGCAAGAATATTGATTCCGCATTCTGAATATGATGAGCAAAAAAAAATTAGTTACAAAGTTGTCTTGTATCAGCTATTGGTAGATAGAAATTTAAAAGTTTCGTTCTCCAATGTGAAGAAGCTATTAAAGATTTATCTTGTCATAATGACCACAAATTGTACTGATGAGAGATCATTTTCAAAACTAAAATTGATGAAAAATAGATTGAGATCATCTATGAGCCAAGATAGGCTCAATCATCTAACTAGTATGAGCGTCAATAGTAATATCTTACAAACGTTGGACTTCTCTGCTATTATTGACGAATTCGCTAATCAAAAATCTCGGAAGGTCGATTTAGTGTAGGATATATATCTCGAGATATTGGCTTATAAGTTTAAGTAAAATGTTAAACATTTCTACGTCTGTTACCCTGCAATTACCAAAAGTTATAAATATAAAAACATTACTAAACAATATATATAAAAAAAGGTCCTCATGATTTACACCCCAAGTTCCAGAAAGCTGTGGAGGCTGATTTTCCAAAAATCACCGGTCTTGAGCAAGCTTTCACCCCAATTTTGCCTCCGTCCATGTTCATCCGGCCTTGCGAAAAACACCTTTCGTGTTGATAAAGAAATAGGAGTACTAGTAAATAAGATATGAAAAGGACCCTTTCAATTTTTCAAAATGAAGTGAAGGTTTTGAAATTGAAATAGTATTCATGTAATTGCAGAGTAATACAGAAAGCTCTTGAGACACAGCATCTTTACTAATAAACATTTCCTGGATATAATTTGCCAGATCACAGAAATTTCAGACGTCACATCACAGCCATATGTGAATTTTATAAGTCCACATGCCTCGCCCACCATTCTTAAATTCATGGAAGAAAATCCGAGAGTCAGTGTGATAGGAATCTACTACCAAATGCGACTTTCACCTTTTGTTTTGTATCAAACATTGAATCAGCAAGACTGCCCCCAAACTGTGATGACCTTGAAAGCAGCAGATTTGATCAAATAAAAATCTGCATGTAATTTTTTTTTGTATTTATTTAATGTCGGCCTATTTCCGCTACTGAAGCCTAACACTGATGCATGTAGATGAGCTGCTCTCAACCAACGAACCGAATTAGGTTTGCAAGTTTAGTAGCTTGAATGCTTTCCAGTAGTACAACCACATCTGTATCAACAGTACTTATGAGGATGTAAGTTGCACCTTTTCGTAATGCATCCACTATATGAAGGCACATTTTCGTACCAGCTTCTTCGTGATCAGTTTCAGGTATAGTGTAGTGCTGTTTTTAGAAATGACACGTAACTTCTTGTATGTCATGGGCTGCGACTGCATCACTCAGTTCAGTTTTAGTTTCTGAATTTTGAAGAAATGTAACAAAGTTTTTAGAAAGTGTGGTTTCTCTTGTTACTTCTCTCTCCTTTCTCCTTTCTCAACACGGGTAGTTTTCTTTAGGCTGTCTTTTTTGTTAGAGTCTCATGCAACATCTATTCTATTATTGAACAGTCCGTAAGTTGATTATAGATTCATGGTAAAAATACGTCACAATAATCTCCAAAAGTACATGCCTAAAAGATATCTATACATATGTGTTTTGATAAATATTTTGTAGATATCTTTTTGCAATATCTTTTATATTGTTATGTGCTGCCCTCTGACAGAGAGGAGAGTTGTAATTACTCCCTGGCCAGAAGGGTGGCGCCATCTGTGGGCCAACTGGCGAACCACCATTTAGTAGTGCCTAAGAAAATTATAGAGAATTCCAGTATATTTCTGGAAAGTTCTACAATGATATTCTGGACATTCCAAGTGGGTATATAAAGAGGTGAAGCCAGCAGATGGGGGAACAGTACAGTACAGTTTAGTGAAGGATAAGGAACAGTTCAGTTTAGTATCCAGTACAGTTCTGGGTAATCTGTGGTTCTGGTTACAGAGACAGTTTGTGGAAGAAGAGTTCAGTTGAGTGAAGTAGGCAATACAGAGTTTTTAGGTTAGATAAAGTTGTCAAGTTTAGGAAGAAAAGTACATAGTGTTTTAAAAGTAGTGAATTCATATTAGATTAAGTTATTATTAGTTGTGTGATTTTTAAGTATTTACTAGTGTAATTTTAGTGATTAAATAAATCAGTGGTTTGTGAAAATTCTTGTTGCAAGTTATTCGAATCCACGGAGTGTTTACTGAAAATTGTAAGCACGTAACAATATATATTTTAGACTTTGGTATATCGGAATGTATAGGTGATTGGTGATTTTTCAACAGTCAAAAATGTATAAAGAATTCGAAATTTGAAATAAGGTGCATCTCACAAAATATTCAATCTACTAATGCGGTATTGGGCTCATATTGTACCAAATTTAATTGTTAATAAAACATATAATAACATGTTTTGCCGGAAACCCATCCTTTTGTGTGATATTCAGCAATTTTAAAAAAAACTCTAAACCCTTAATGAAAACAAAGATGGCTGACCTGAAAAACGGGCACCCTGCATAAATTGTTTGTACTGAGGGTACATAAGAAATATGCAAAAGCTGCCGCCTTAAACCAGCATGTTACAAAATTTTCACTAAGCCATCCCTATATCAGGAGGGCAATCACTCGTCAGACAAAAAATTTGTGTAGTGCTGTTTTATTTAACTCTTCAAAATCCATTTTGCTTTAAAATTTTATAACATTTCCTTTTTTTTCTAGTAATTACCTTTCAAAAGCAAAATTCAACTTATTTTGAACACCTGTATATCATACTTCTAACATCCTGTATATTTTTATTAAGAAAAATATTCTGTTTAATATTCTTCCATTGTATGAGCAAATGTTGTATAGTTATTTGTCAAATATAATTAGTAATTATATAAAATGAAACTAGAAGACTATATGTATTTTTCTTTACATTCATAAAAATATATGAACTTATTGAATGTAAGTAGGTAACATTTTTAGTACATAATTCACATACTCATTTAAAATATAATTTACTGCAGTAAATAACTTGAGTGAATAAGTACTGCACAACCTTTTAAAACCCCTTTCTTGCTATTACTAGAATATTAAATTCATATTATATTACATAAAGTGTGACTTTTCGCATAAAAGCTGCTGTGAATTTTCAGCGGCATTTAAAAGGTTTTGTAATATTTAGATGAAATAAAAAGAGCTCACATAATGCCTCTTCTCCTTCTATATTAAACTTTAAACATCCTAGATATTTACACACCTGATGATTTATTTAATCTTAGTAAATTTTGAGATACTAGAGGTCAGACTAATAAAGAATATTATGGTGCCTATGACTATAGGCTTTAATATAGTACTCCAGTCGAATTAGTATGAAAATGAGGTGATTTTAACAAAAAATGTTTCTAGGTATAAGCCAAATCCAGGATGTTCAGAGTGATGCTAGGAATGTAGAGTTCCTGAGGCTTCAATTTTTGCGTGGCAAAATTTTTAATTAAACAATAAAGATGTGAGAAAATGGATTTTTAAGTTTTAGAAAAAACTATTGATTTTAAAACAAAAAGTGTTTCCTAAAAGTTGTGCGCCTTGAAAAAAACCTACAAAATAATGACACCTATTTTATCAAAATCGGTTAATTTGTTTATGAGTTATTGCAAAAAAAAATAGTGAAACATATTTCACATACTTCTTACCACAGGAAAAAGGCTCTTGTAGCATAGAAAAGGCATGCGAAATCGGGAGCCATATGGTCGAATAGTTTTTGCACAATCAATTTTTTAATAACTTTTTGAATTTTTTTAACGCTTATTTCTCAGCGATATGGCGGTTCTACAGCAATTTGCGGGCGCGCAAATTAGAGTTTATGATTTAAATGTCAATTTCAAAAAGAACCAAATGAAGTATTGGTTTTAAATTGTTGAAAACAATTATCAAAGTTGGCATTAATTTTTTCGTTATTAACAAATAGAATATCATCTCTTTGGTGATGCATGGTATTGAAATGTTGACAACAGCATCTTATAGCTGACATTTTATCACGAATTCAAAAAAAAAGTATGACCAATAGAAGCTGAGATTTTTTTTTTTAATCACTGGTGTTGCTTATTAATATTAAGGAATGATTTTAGCTAGAATCTACAGGGGAATACTCAAAGAATCCAATGCAAAAGTTTTCATCTCGATTATTTAAAAATTGTTGATTTGGCAATTGTTTAAATTTGCCGTTGCTCCGATAGTCAGTGTGGAAGCGATGGAGAGGGAAATCAGTCACGCACGGCCAAAAACGAGTCTCGGGTGCTTCAAATTTGTTTCGCCAAAAATAATTTTTATTTTCTCGGCAAATATTGAACCTTCATTTTTTTTTTTTTTAATTGGGGTATCTCGATGAAATAGGATTAATGGAATGTATATTTTCTTTAAAAAATTATTTTTAATAATAATAATAATTAATAGCCTTTATTAGCCTTGCACTGACGAGAGTCAACAGCTCGAAATTGCAATCTGCAAGTGGTGTGTGACGACTGGCACAAGAACTCCTTTAAGTAGGATCAGTCTTTCGGCTGGTGTTTGTTGCAATCGAAGCATTAGCGTTTTGTTGGTAATATGCGATTATTATACTTAACGTGCCAGGCTTGTAATTTGTAATTCAGCACTCGGCGGGGCACATAGCCCGGAGAGTAGCTGTTGGTTGTGGTCTGGTTACGTTCCTTATAGTAAAATAAGGATTTTATAGAGGAGTTTGCGACTAAAAATATTAAGTTTTAATACCTCAACTACATGTTTGCAATTTGCACATCCAGTATTTGTGGATTTACAATCTTTCGATATATCTTCACCTGTGCATTTAGGACAAACTACTTTAGGATTATTGCATTTATTTGCCATATGGCCAAATTTCCAAAACTTGAAGCATTGTACAATATTTATGTAATTTGTAAGACGACATTTTTTCCGACCAATATGTGTTATCCCATCCTGATTTAATTGACTATGTTTCAGGGTCTACTTCAACAATTACATTATAACCTCTTTTATCACGTGTTTCATATTTATAGACTATTTTAATTATTTTCTTCTCTTCTGGAGTTTTTATACTGTTTTGGAATACAAATTTTTCAATGAAAATCTGATTATCTTCCAAATCCTTAGAATTAACTCTTTTTATTTTAACCTCTCCACAATAAAATTGTGAGAGGTTACTAAAATTGGTTCAAAAACGAAAATTGAGATAACATCAAATCTTTACGTTTTGAGGTCCTAGGTACCCAAAAAAGTGGTTTTTGAAAAATGTCTGTGTGTGTGTATGTGTGTTAGCACGATAGCGCCGAAACTACTGAACGGATTTGAATGAAACTTTACGTGTGCGTTTCTTTAGTGCCCCAGAAGATTTGAAAAGGTTTTGGTTGAGATCGGATTACGTTTAGTGCCAATTTGACGCAACAGGTTGTTTATTTTATAATTACTTTCAATTTGCAATGGAACCATTGAAAAGCAGTTAAAATTCTGATTTCAACGATATATCACACTTCCACCCTTTCGATTTGGTTTCCGTGAAAAAAATTAAAAACAAAACAAATATGGCATAGATCTCATTTCGCATGACATGGTCGATGCGCGTAGCCGTTACGTCGTGAAACTCATCACATCACGTGTCAATTCACGTGTAAGGGTTTCTTCACTGCTCTAGAAGTAGAGCGGATTACGTTTAGTGCCGTTTTTAAATATATATACAGACAAATCGAAGAATTAAACTACAAATATTCCTCTAAAATCTAGTAAAATTACTGAAATGCTAATGTTTCATTTAACAAAGACAGCCGTGAGCAATCGGATTGCAATGAGCAAATTTTGACGATTGTTATTGTCATCGTTTGTCATTCGATAACGTTGGTGTCATGTCAAGTTAATAAGATTTCGGCATATTTGTAACTTTTAGTTGATTGTCACAAACTTTAAAGGTAGATGTAACAATATCAATATCATATGCTTTCTGTACCTTCGTTGGTGAATTTATTATAGATTATCGCTTTACCAATTTTCAGTTTGTTGCTTTACAAATCTGTAGTATTTAGGATAACTACACTTTCTTAGTCGTTCAAGTGATGTTAAAGTTGTTAATATCCTAATAGTATATTATTCAACGAGCGATAATGTAGGTAATAACTCGCATAGACGATTGTAAATTCATTAAGTTGAGGGTTTTTTAGTGCCCCAGAAGATCTGAAAAAGTTTTGGATGAGATTGGATTACGTTTAGTGCCGTTTTGTTACACAATTTAATGCTCTTTTCGGCTTCAAAGATCCACCGAGTGGGGAGGTTCCAGCCGCTTCCAGTAGCTGCCGATTTTTTTAATTTACATTTTTATTTTAGGATTCCTTTTTTTCAATCATAGTTAGTTTTTCCTTGTTTCATTTATACGTCCTCACTTATTTTATCAACTGATTTTTCATTGCTGCAAGCTGCAACATATTGCTCCTCCTGTTACTAAAACTACGGTTTCTTTATTTGCTTTCAGTATTTGACTGTATGTAGCAGGTGCTTTTAAACCTGTATTATCTATTTTTTCTCTTAGTTCCGTTAACGTTTGTTCTAAAATGGTTATTGTTTTTTCTTCACTATTTATTAAATCATTTTTATTTTTAATTATTGTATGAAGCAATGTGTAAGTATTACTTGAGACAGTGAGGGCAGTAAAATTTCAATACTCTTCTTTCTTTCAATTCAAGGCATTTCACTTCGGAAGCTGTTAATTTACCACGAGGTTTGCATATAGGATTGTTGCATTCATCACAGTTGAAAACTTCTTTCCTTTTTTTTTATCTTTACATAATATGTCATTTTTACACTTAGTAATTTAACGAAAATTCGTATTTTTATATATTTCATAAGTAAGAAATAAATAAAGCAATGGAACAATATTTTTAATATACTCAGTGAATTTTAAACAGCAGATATTGATAGTACAAACCATGAACTTTAATTTGCGCACCTGCAGATTGCTGTAGAACCGCTATATCGCTGAGAAATAAGCGTTAAAGAAAGTCAAAAAGTTATTAACAAATTGATTGTGCAAAAACTATTCGATCATATGGCTCCCGACTTCGCGTGCCTTTTCTATGCTAAAAATAGGTCTCGAATTGGAGGTTTCTTCAAGGCTCACAACTTAAGAAACACTTTTTCTAAAATCAATAGTTTGAAAATACCATTTTAATAAAAAATGTTGCCTAAGAAACCCTACATTCCTGCCATCATTCTAAACATTCCTGAATATCGTTCCATTGCTTAATTCTTTATTATTTATGAAATATACGAAAATGTGAATTTTTGTTAAATTACTGTGTAAAAAAAAATTGTGAAAGAAAATATACATTCCATTATTCATATTTCGTCGAGATACCCCAATTTAAAAAAAATATTAAGATTCTAGATTCAATATTTAGAAAATACAAATTTTTACGGCGAAATGATTTTGAAGTGCCCGACACTCGTTTTCGGCCGTGCGTGGCTGACGTCCACCGCCTTCGCTCCTACACTGACTATTGGAGCAACGGTAACTTTAAACAATTGCCACATCAACAATTTTTAAATAATCGAGTTGAAAACTTTTGCATTGGATTTTTTGAGTATTCCCCTGTAGATTCTAGCTAAAATCATTCCTTAATATTAATAAACAACGCCACAGCGATTAAAAAAAAAACTATCTCAGCTTCTATCTTCGTAAAGACTTTTTTTTTTAATTCGTGAAAAAATGTCAGCTATCAGATGCCTTTATCGGCATTTTGATACCATGCATCGCCGAAGAGATATTCTATTTGTTTATAAAATTAATGCTAGCTTTGATAATTAATTGTTTTCAATAATTTAAAAACAATACTACATTTGGTTCTTTTTTGATATTGATGGTATAAATCATGAACTTTAAATTGCGCACAAGCAGATTGTTGTAGAATCTCCATATCGCTGAGAAATAAGTGTTAAAAAAAATTCAAAAAGTTATTAAAAAATTGATTGTGCAAAAACTATTCGACCATATGGCTCCCGATTTCACATGCCTTTTCTAGCCTTCTTTTTCTGTGGTAAGAAGTATGAAACATATTTTTCTATTGTTTATTAACAATTGAAAAAACAGCTATTTTAGAGTGTTTTTTGCAATAACTCATAAAAAAATTAACTGACTGATGAAATAGGTCTCATTTTATAGGTTTTTTTCAAGGCGCACAACATTTAGGAAACATTTCTTCCTAAAATCAATAGTTTTTTCTAAAACTCGAGAAAACCATATTCTCGCACTTTAATTGTTTTATAAAAAATTTTGCCACACAAAAAAATTAAAGCCTAAGAAACCCTACATTACTACCATCATTCTGAACATCATGGATTTGGCTTATCCTAGGAACATTTTTTTTTTGTCAAAATGCTAATTCGACTGGAGTATAGGGTAAGGACTCTCCTGCTAAAGCCCCTAACATGTGAACACCCTATATAATATCACAAATTAAGTTTTTTTGTTGACATTCAAAATCATAGTAGTATAAGTTTTAATTGCCAAGTAATAGTTTACCGAAAGAATATATCTATTAAAGTTAGTCAGAAAGTAATTTGAGATTTATTTATTATACATTAGCTGTGTGATCTATTTATTCGCAAACGTGCATGATGGAGTCTAGCAATTTCTTAAATTTATTTGATTAAATCCATTTGGTGTGAAATATTTTGTGTTAATCAGTGTTGCGCTTTTGATGTAATAGAGAATAGAAATAGTTACAAGTGAGCCTTGAGCTAACCAAAAATATTTTTAATATTTCTACACCTAGCTATTAACGATATTGTATACAAGAAAGTATACCTGCACTCATGAAATCAGAACAAAAAATAATGTTGATGGTTCTGTTGAAGGGCACTGGTAGAACTTTTAACTAAAGCATAATTTTTTGTACTGATTCTAATGACATTTTTAAAATAGTTTAAGGCACTTCTTGAATATAGTTAGATTGCTACCTGTTATTGCATGTACATTAATTGTAGTTTACAGTTTCATGCTACCTGTTCTTAACAATAATGTTGTCCGTTGATGTGATTAACACAATAGAAATTTTACTTTATTGTTTATGATATATAGGGTTGGCTAAATAAAAAAAGTTTGTTTGGTAACAGTAAAATGTAATTATTATACACAACATGGGGACCATAGAATTGGTAAATGGAAAAAGTAAAAGTGTAAAACAAAGACAGTTCTTTCACATATCTACACATGTCAGAATAGACCAGAAAATAACTAGTCGTCAATCCAGTGACAGAGTTATGAATACAACTTTAAAGTTAATAAAATTGTTACCTAGAGCTAAGAATATTAGTTAGAAATTTCCTTTTCAGAGTACATAATTAATTAATTTGTCTTTATACACATTTTCAAAATAATTACTGGTACACGCACTTTAAGAAAGGCCAAATTATTTTACCAGCTACTGATGAATTGATGCCATTTTGGTGACACGTTTTTTTCGCAGTTCTTTGTGAACAGTACATTATAGTACTGGTAGTATTCATTATGGCTGAAATTGATAGAAAAAGATTCTGTAAAGTTTCAACTGAATTGGATAAAATGAAGAGGGTGCCTCTAGGCCCTTAAACATTGAAATAAACTAACAAAATCGATTTTATTTGATTATCTTTTGAAATGTTTGAAATTTTGTAGAAAACATTTCAAACAAAATTTGTATACTCTGTGCTTCCAATAAATACAGCAGAAGAAATTGAAAGATTCCCTCCCTCTGAAAGCTCAAGTTTGATTTACACCACCATAGTAAATTTGTATAGATATAGAGAGTGAAACTCTGGATAGGCGGTGTAGCCACATTAGATGATTTATCTTGGATCTTGGCGTTTATATTAACCTTTTCTACATAAGCATGGTGAATTAAACATTTCCAAAAAACGCTAAGGGTGTAACTCACAGATACTCATTGACGCTTTAGTAATATTGCTATCAATTTTTCAAAATTTTACAGATTTTCATAACTTGGTGAAATAGCGGCTAGGCATAAAGTTGGTGTCCCAGGGCACCGGGTCCGAATTTCGGTGCAGTTATTGACATGTTCAAATAAATTGTTATGAATGAATATTGTTAAAACATATTTGAACGTATGAGTAGGCTGAACTTTTACTAATTAATATTTTAAAATATTGACAAAGAGTGTAATATTGTCTGTTTTTCATGGTAAGTCAGTTGTTCAGTTTAAATGTGTGGCTAATACTATCATAGTTCCTTATACCAAAAATTAAAACCTCAAATAGGAGTTTTCAAGCTTTGTAATACGACTACTGTCTACAGCATTTAAACAAGGTTCATATATAGTATCACAGTAATTCAACTATGAGTGTACTGTCGTGAACAGAAAAAAATAGGAGAATTTTTTTTTTCTAATGTAAATCTGTCTCTATTTGAGTATGTAATAAGTAGCCGAAATAAAACAGATATCACTTTTAATTTATTTTTTATTTTAATGCTGTAGTTATTGCTATAGTAAATGATGGGTGGTTAATGAGACAAATTGCACTGCATTATAACATTAACAAAAATTTGGTGTGTAACATTTTAAGAAAGTGGAGAATAAACGGTACGATTAGTAGAAATCCTGGATCAAAGAACAAAGGATATCCTACTTAACAAGAAACTAACTATTAATATTTCGTTATTGCACCATTTCTATTTATAATTTCTATAAGTCTGTTTGGCATAGAATTAAATAACCTTATACAATAATCATTAGTAATAATATTTTCCCATGCATTATTTACTATTTCCAGCAATTCTTCGGAATTCCCTGGTCTCACATTTCATTTTTGGATACTTCTTACGAGTAGTCCCCATACTTCTTCCACGGGGTTAAGATCTGGACTATGACTGGGCCAATTAAGAACATTGATGTTGTTATCTTGAAACCAGTTAGTTACGGTATGAGCAGTATGAACGGAACAATTGTCTTGTTGAAATATGAACTCTTATTAGGAAATAATTGTGACACAGAAGGGAGCATAATATTGGCTAAATTCCTAATATATGTTATACTATTAAATTGTTCCTCAATATGCCACAAAACACCAGGAACACGTGCCGATATCCAAGCCCACATATTGGCGGAAAATCCACTGTTATCATTGTTAGATATATATTTCTCATCGAATCGAGTATTCGGAGGGCGATAAACGCGAATACGACCGCTGTGTGTTGACTGGAAAGTTTTTCGTCTGTAAAGATTACATTGTTCCAAAAATTTACATCATGCGCTACAAATTCAAGCGCAAATCCTACTTGAGCTTCTTAATGTTCAGCTTTAAGTAAGTATTTCGGTGCTGCTGCATGACAGCGTAGCTCCGATTCTCTTACTTGCCGGCGACCAGTACTACTCGATCAAGGAAAATTCGTTTCTTCAGCAGCCTGAATAACTGAGTAAAATGGATTTTCTACTAAAGCATTTACCAATTGCAAATTTTGTTGTTGAGTTGATTTCCTTCGTTGCCCTGATCCAGGATTTCTACTAATCGTACCGTTTATTCTCCACTTTCTTAAAATGTTACACGCCGAATTTTTGTCAATATTATAACGCAGTGCAATTTGTCTCATTGACCATCCATCTTCTGCTTTAGCAATAACTCCAGATTTAACTAAATCGTTTATATGAGGCAAATTATTTTTAAATAAATTATGACAACTAACTGTCAATGTCACAAAAATTAAAGTTAGATGTACACAACTAGATTTTAGCAAAATACCATTATAACACTTCTTGTCCTATTTTTTTTTGCTCACGACCATACCAGAGAATTGTAAAGTACAGGCTTAGAGTTTTTGTTGAATACGAATCTATTTTGATAAATTAATTTTAATCTGAAAGCCTTTTGTAAACATTTATTGATATGTGGTGTTAATCTCAATTCTTGGTCTATTATGAGTCCCAAATTTTTTATGACAACTTAAAATTAGGTTCATCATTTACTTGTATACAATCTTTAGAGTCTAAAACAAACTTATTTCTCTCTGCTTTTCTACCAGATACAATCACAGCTGATTTACTGGAATTAAGTTTAAGACATATTTTTTTGTAAGTAGTGAAATAAACAAATTAGATCATGGTTTAAGGCAAAGATTTCCTGCTTGCTTTCATTCGCCTGAAAAGACAAATGAAACTGCATATCATTCGCATAGTAGTGTTGCCTACATGATAGAAAAATGAATGCAAAATTAGACAAATAAATTAGGAAAAGTAGAGGACCCAAAGTAGAGCCCTGTGGAAAGCTTATATTCACGTTTAATATACCTGATGATTCACCCCCGTACATTGCCAATTGAGATCTATTCTCTGAATCATTCGCTAATAATTTAGAAGCACCTTCAATGAAGCCAATGAAATGTAGAATAGATACAAACATTTTGTGATTGATGGTATCAAAATGGTGTAATCTTACTGGATTAATATTATTAGTTGACATCTGTCATGTGGTTTTATGATATCATCAGTTCATCAGTAATACTCAACAGTGCAGTCAGTACCACAGCTGTGGCTTTCTTAAATCCAGGCAGATTCAGTGGTGTAATCTGATTGTTTCCCTAATTTCTTCCAGTCATTTTGAGAACATTGGTAAAATGCTAATTGGTCTTAAATTGTGTAGGATTAGTATTTGTTGGTATCGGTGTTACTCAGGCTTGTTTCCATATAATGGGAAGGATAGAGTTAAGTAAAAAATGGTTTATTAAATGTATAATACATGGAATTAGTAAAGGCAAACAAGCTGTATAATTAAGATATTTATACCATCTAGACCACAAGATTTACTTTTTAAAATCGAGATTATCTGTAAAACATCAATTTCTGTGACTGTGTGAAAACTAAATGATGAAAATGATAAAATTCAATTAGGAATTCATTCGGTATAATTTGTGGTATAGAATTAACAAAATGTTTGCTTATCTGGTTAATATTGTATAGATTGTTAGACAAATTAATTTCCGTGTCATGTAATTGTGAATTTATTTCTTTTAATATTGACCATTTTTCTTTTTGATTTCTGCTAGTAAATTTTGTGGCATAATATTCCTTTTTCTCTTTCCTAATGACTGTAGAAACTAAGGTTTTAGGTACCGGTTTTTGAAAAAAATTATGTTTTGTAATGTCGGTAATCTTCAGTTTGCAGATTAATTATGTCACAAGAAAGTTAAACTTTAAAATGAACGTTTTAAACCGTGCATTATAAGCTTTCAGAATATTCATCATCTCAGAATTGATCAAATTAGGTGTTCTATTTTTATATTTGATGGATGAATTTGAAATTTTTGATTATTTATTTGTATTATGTAATATCTGATGTTAACAAAAAAATTATTAATGTAATCGAGAGTGCTCAAAGTCTTAGAACTTTTAGAATCAGAGCCACAGTTACATACAAGAATGCAATGAATATTGTTTTTAAAGATTTAGATTATTTAACAGTCACATTATTATTTTATAATATTACAGTCGCAAACTCCTCTATAAAATACTTATTTGACTATAAGGAACGTAACCAGACTGCAACCAACAGCTACTCTCCGGGCTGTGTGCCTCGCCGAGCGCTGAATTACATGCTACAAGCCTGGCTCGTTAAGTGTAATAATTGCATATTACCAACTGAATTACCAACAGACAAACTGAAAATTAGTTGCTACATCCAAAAGAAAAGAAGACTTTATTATAAGTTTAAAAACAATTGTATTAACAAGAATTAGTTTAAGTGGCTTTTATGCCATATTGTGATTGTTATTATTTCGTTAACTTTTTTCGGAAATCAGGCTCTAACACCATTAAAACTTGGTTGATTTAAGATTTAATACTTGCTTAACATGAAATCTATCAAAAATATTAACAAAGTTAGCTTTGACAGAGTCAAATTTAAGTAGATCGATGTTAAAATTGGCAATCCAAAATATTGCATCAGTTCTAGGGACGATCGTAAAGAGAGTTGTTTCAAGAGCATTAAAAGAATTAAGAGTCCCGTTTGCAAAGCACACAACTACTAGGCCGATAAATTATAATGAAAACACTGTACCGAGGGGTGGAGCTTGCATTGTAGTTATTGTTTTGCTATTGGCGTAAATATTACCTGAGATTTCACCAGAATTGGAGTCGAGCTCATTGTGCTATTTGTGGAGTGAATTATCATCAGAATGTTCGGCAATAAATGAGGCCACAAATAACACTGAATACGCGTAGAGACGCGCGGAGATATTGCATATACGAAAATCGAAAAAGAGCCACACACTTAAAAATACTTACAGTTAAGATAATTAATTTTTAATTTTTTTTTTGTGATAAATGTTATTATATTCTATGTTACTGCGTTTTAATTTTTTTGATTATCACATTTTAAAATTTTGAAAATTCGTAAAGAAAAAAGTAAACTTTTTTTTCAAAAAATTCCACGCAGAGACACAGATTGAACTTTTATGTATTTACCCTCCAAATTTCGAATTCATATCTTCGCTAATTATGTTACAGTTATCTGGCTACAATTTCATGTTTTTCGTGAACGCAAACGGAACTCTTAATATAGTTATACTTTGGAGGTATGTATACTACTGTGCAGTATACAGTTTATAACACCACCTAAAAAACGATGTTAGACACATTTTACAGTGACAGAAAAACAATTAATGTTAAATACACTCATTGTGGCTGATTGTTTGTAGAAAATTAATGAATTATTCTTATACAACTTAGTTGTATTGTCAATATTACTTTCTATATTCAATAATCTGATACTTCTATTAAATATTTATGACTTTATGTCCTTATCTTTCTAAGAAAGATTTGTCGAAACTTGATTATTATTTAAACATAATATTGTTACGTCCTTACAATTTGCAGTAAACACTGTGGATTCCAAATAACTTGCAACAAGAATTTTCACAAACCACTGATTTATTTAATCACTAAAATTACACTAGCAAATACTTAAAAATCACACAACTAATAATAACTTAATCTAATATAATTTCACTACTTTTAAAACACTAAGCACTTTACTTTTCTTCTTAAACTTGTCAACTCTTGTCTAACCTAAAAACTCTCTTGTCTGTTTACTTCACTAAACTGCATACTTCACTCAACTGAACTGTTCCCCCATCTGCTGGAGTCACCTCTTTATATACACACTTGGAATCCTTCTAGAACTTTTTTCTAGAATTCTCCAAAATTTTCTACCATGTAATAGATGATTGTTCGCCAATTGGCTCATAGACGGCACCACCCTACTAGTCAGGGAAGTAACTAAGCTTCTGAGGAAAACTTTGAACATGAACTTAATCACATCTTTCCTTGTTAGAGGGCAGCACATAACACTGCCCCCTCCTTAAGCCTGAACGTCCCGGTCAGGCAATTCAGATTCCCCAACATACTTCATACTTCGCCAACCTATCCAAGTGCACGATCTTCATCTTGGACTTCTTACTACGTTGAATTCGGTAAACAACGTCATTGATCCGAGTGATGACTGAATACGGTCCTTCCCAGGGTGGGTGAAGCTTCGGAGATTTTCCCTTCTTTCGCTGTGGGTTATATAGCCAAACCAGATCGCCCTCCTTGAATCCTGCTGACGTTCCCTTCCGGTCATAGCGAGCCTTCATTCTGTCACTAGCTATGTTAACTTGGTTTCGAACCAATTCGTGGACATTCCTCAGCTGTTGACTAACTTCGTCTGCGTAGTCATCCACGGACAGTGGCTTCTTATCTGGTGTACCAAACATCAAATCACATGGCAGTCTGATCTCGTGCCCAAATATTACACGAGCCGGTGTCTGTTTAGTCGTCTCATGAATGGCAGCCCTGTAT
Organism: Leptura quadrifasciata; assembly: GCA_963675555.1. Lineage (NCBI taxonomy): Eukaryota > Metazoa > Arthropoda > Insecta > Coleoptera > Cerambycidae > Leptura > Leptura quadrifasciata. The sequence goes on from OY776675.1 coordinate 106,100,489, forward strand.
GCCATTAAGAAAAATGGTATATGTCGATCCCAATCTCGCTGGTTCTTGTGAACTACCTTAGAAAGATGTTCCTTCATGGTTTTATTATGTCGTTCCACCATTCCATCTGACTGGGGATGGAGAGGGGTTGTCCGAGTCTTGTGAATGCCCAGCAACTCACAAATTTTCTGAAATACCCCCGACTCAAAGTTTCTCCCTTGATCGGAATGTAGCTCCAGGGGTACACCAAATCGGCATACAAGGTTATCCACCAAAACTCGAGCAACAGTAACTGCTTCCTGATTCGGAATGGCATAGGCTTCCGGCCATTTACTAAAATAGTCCATAGCGACCAGGATGTATTTATTCCCATCATCTGTCACTGGGAATGGGCCCGCTACATCTATAGCAATCCTCTCAAAAGGAGCTCCGACGTTATATTGCTTCATTTGGCCCCTGCTCTTCGTCTGTGGCCCTTTGGTAGCTGCACAAGCCTTGCATTTGCGGCACCAAGCTTCCACATCTTGACGGCTATTTATCCAATAAAATCGTTCCCGAACTTTAGCCAATGTCTTATTCATACCAAAATGTCCCCCGGACACTCCTTCATGTATTTCCTGAAGTACTTTTGGGATTCGACAGCTGGGTATCACCAGACGCATGGTAACTTCCTTCCCATCTGGACTTTCCCATGCTCTCTTTAATAGTCCATCTACAACCTTAAGGGAGTCCCATTGTGCCCACAATGCCTTCAGCTCCACACTTTTGTCCGAAACATCCTTCCATTCCGGTCGCGTTCCTTTTTCTTTTGCCCTTAATATAGGACCAATTACGCTGTCATCCATTTGTTCTCGTCTTAGAACTTCTTTTGTCCAATCATCTGGAACATCTACCTGAACTGTGTTTACTATCACCGTGCCCTGTGCTTTTTCAACCCGATAGCAGTGCTTGCAGTCATCTTTGCACGGTCTTCTTGACAGAGCATCTGCATTTTTATGAGACTTTCCAGGTCGGTGTTCGATTGTGAGGTCATATTGCTGCAGTCTTTCTATCCAGCGAGCCAGTTGACCTTCTGGGGTTTTCAGCTGCAGTAGCCATTTTAATGCAGCATGGTCGGTCCTGATTTTGAAATGTTGACCATAGAGGTACTTGTGAAAATGGTCCACGGACTTAACAATGGCCAATAGTTCCTTCCTTGTTACACAATAATTCCTCTCTGGTTTGGACAGTACCTTACTGAAATACTCGATTACTTTTTCCTCTCCATTTTGGACTTGAGATAGTACACATCCAATTGCGGAGTTGCTAGCATCCGTGTCAAGAATATAGAGGCCCTTTTGTTGGGGATATGCTAGCACAGGACTACTGCATAACGCTGCTTTCAGCTTCTTCCATGATGTTTCACACTCCGGTGTCCACTGATATTTAACTTTCTCCTCCGTTAGCTGGTGTAGTGGCTTTGCTATATCCGCAAATCCTTCCACAAAACGTCTATAGTAAGTGCAGAGGCCAAGAAAGCTTCGTAATTCGTGTACATTTGAAGGTCTTGGCCAATCACGCACGGCAGAGATCTTGTCCGGGTCTGTCTGTATTCCCTCCGAAGATACGACATGTCCAAGGAATTTCACTTCTTTTTGGAAAAGTAGACACTTCTTTGGATTCAACTTTAGATGTGCATTTCTGATTCTCCCAAATACTTCTTGAAGATTTTCCAAATGTTCCCTGAAGTTTCGTCCCATAACCATTACGTCATCAAGATAAACTAAGCACGTCTTCCAAGTTAGTCCTCGGAGTACAAATTCCATCAATCTTTCAAAAGTAGCTGGCGCATTGCAAAGTCCAAAAGGCATCACGGTGAATTGATATAAACCACTACCTGTTGAGAAGGCAGTCTTTTCCTTGTCGTCAGGGTGAAGTCCCACCTGCCAATACCCACTTCGAAGGTCTAGAGTTGAAAACCATCGTGACCCTGCCAGCGTACTTAATGTATCGTCAATTCGTGGTAGTGGATAGCTGTCTTTCTTCGTAACATCATTCAGCTTCCGGTAGTCGACACAAAATCTCAAAGTTCCGTCCTTCTTGGCAACTAAAACTACCGGTGATGACCAGGGACTGGTTGATTCCTCAATTACTCCATCTTGTAGCATCTTTTGAACCATCGCAGCAGCTTCTTCCTGTTTAGCTAGTGGCAACCTCCTAGGTTGTTGGCGGATTGCGGCTGAATCACCAGTATTTATCCGATGCTGTACTATATCAGTTTTCGTGAGGATGTCTGTGTTTTTGGCAAATACCGCACTTTCTTTCTCCAAAAACTTGATTGCCTCTCTACGTTCATCCTCAGATAAGTGTTCAAACTGGGAACTCAACAAAGTCACAACTTCCCTGTCTACGCTGGTTGACAAACATTTCTCCCCTTGTTCCTCGCACCTTGCTATCCACTGGACTGGTTCGTAGGATCCTATTGCCTCGCCTTCCTTGAAAGTTACCGAGTGGGAATTTAAATTAGCCACTCTAATTGGAATTTTGTCTTTTGTCCGGGTCAGAGTTCTTGCTAAGATTACGTTTTCTGTCTTAATTGAATCATCTTTTTCAACAAGGCCAACACGGTATCCACCAGAGTTTCCTTCCAGAATGGCCTCGATTATTTGTTCAGAACGAGCAGGAATCTTGATTGTCTGAGCCGTCAGTAGCCTCACTTTTTGAAATCGGTCATTTGCTGTTGACAAAATAAATTCTTCATTTCCAATCTTTAGGACTCGTTCTACCACGTCAAGTACAAATTGATCTTGTACTCCCATAACATCCAGCCCCAAAATGAAATCATCAGTGATGTCAGCCACAATAACCCTATGACTAAAGCACAGGCGTCCAAACTGCAGATCTAGGTCAACTTCTCCATGAACCCTTACCCTGTCTCCTGTGGCTGTTCGAACGACCAATCCATTTTGGCTTTTATCAACTTTTATTCCTGATAAAAATCCGGGCCGCACTATTGACGACGTGGCACCTGTGTCGATAGTGAAGATACATCTCCTTTTGTTTACATAGCCATCCAAAAGCAGACTACTCGGGACTCTTCTAATCTGGGAAACCCGTATCTCTCTGGGGGCACCGTGTTCACCAGCCAGCACAGCCCCCAAGGTGCTGGCTATCTTTAGTTTTCCTGCGGCTCTTCAGTCATTGCGGCATTTACTCTCTCAGGGCTCCGCTGCCGACAGTTTCGCTTAATATGCCCTGGTTTGCCGCACTTATAACACCGAATCACCTTCCTTGACTGTTCATCACTCTGTTCTCTTTCCTGCTTCCTTAGAGCATCTGGTTTTGTCATCAACTGGCTTATCATTTTGTGCATGTCGGCCATCAAAGATTCCATATTTGATTTTTCTAAACGGTCCTCTTCCTCTACCTTCATGGTTCGTACTCTCGGACGTGCAGTCTCTTTGTAAGCGGCTTCAACCTCGAGGGCATGGATCAAGGCTTCACTACCAGTCTTATCTCGAGATAATCTAAGGACTCGCCTGATCTCCTCGTCTCTTATACCATCGATGAAAGTACCAACCGTTAATTGTTCCTGGAATTCTTTGGGCGCATCCGGGTAAGCCAGGTATGTCAGTCGCTCAACAGCTGCTTCAAAATCTTGTAAACTTTCCCCAGCCTTTTGTGTGCGTGATTTGAGCTGAGTCCGGTATACTTGGGCGAGGTGTTGGTCGCCATATCTTAGATCTAACGCAGCCTCCAAAACTTTAAAATCCCTTTGCTGCGTCACTGGGATAGTCTGAAGCAACTCTGAGGCTTGACCTCTTAATGCTAGCACCAATGCCATAGCTTTGTCTTCATTACTCCAATTGTTTGCGCATGCCGCTGCCTCAAATTGTCTCTTGTAAGTTGACCAAGAAGTTTGACCATCAAAGGAAGGCGGTTGTAATCGAGGGCCTGACGATGATAATACCAGCTGGCCCCCTTGTTCTCTTAACAGTCGCTTAAGTCGTTCTACCTCTCCTTCAACTGCACGAAATTTTTCTTCCATATCAGTAACTTTCCCTTTAACTCCACTAACTTCCCCTTCGACCTTATTTACTTTTCCTTTGACATCACCTACTTCTTCTTCGACTGCGGTCACTTTTCCTTCGACGCCAGTCACTTTTTGTTCAACTTTATCTACTTTTTCCTTGACCTCATTAGTGGCTGACAAGATAGCATCTTGTTGCACCTGTATAATTTTTCTCAATTCTTCCTTTTCTTCTTGTCGTTTTCTTTCTTGTTCTTCCCTTTCTTCTTGACGCCTTCTTTCTTTTTCTTCTTCACGTCTCTCCTGTTCTTCTTTCTCTCTCTGACGTCGTCTTTCTTTTTCTTCTTGACGTCTCTCTTGTTCTTCTTTCTCTTCTTGGCGTCGTTTCTCTTGCTCTTCCTTTTCTTCTTGGCGTCGTTTCTCTTGTTCCTCTTTTTCATCTAGCATCATTTTTCTAAATGCGGCGAACATGTCTTGCATTTGTTTTTCAGCAGCCATGCTTCTTGTTTCCATTCAAAAACTAACAAACAACACTAACAAGCCTTATTTACAGTCTATGCCAGGTACAAGTCACACTAACACAAATTAGTCTTGTCTAATGTTTATTACTTCCCAGTTCAACTCACTTCACTATCTCCAGTGGTTTCCAAATAGAACACTATGGAACTTCGTCAAATTCTTCAGAAATTCTGTTGCAATTCCGCTTCTGACACCAATTGTTACGTCCTTACAATTTGCAGTAAACACTTTGTGGATTCCAAATAACTTGCAACAAGAATTTTCACAAACCACTGATTTATTTAATCACTAAAATTACACTAGCAAATACTTAAAAATCACACAACTAATAATAACTTAATCTAATATAATTTCACTACTTTTAAAACACTAAGCACTTTACTTTTCTTCTTAAACTTGTCAACTCTTGTCTAACCTAAAAACTCTCTTGTCTGTTTACTTCACTAAACTGCATACTTCACTCAACTGAACTGTTCCCCCATCTGCTGGAGTCACCTCTTTATATACACACTTGGAATCCTTCTAGAACTTTTTTCTAGAATTCTCCATAATTTTCTACCATGTAATAGATGATTGTTCGCCAATTGGCTCATAGACGGCACCACCCTACTAGTCAGGGAAGTAACTAAGCTTCTGAGGAAAACTTTGAACATGAACTTAATCACATCTTTCCTTGTTAGAGGGCAGCACATAACAATATTTTTAGTCGCAAACTCCTCTATAAATCCTTATTTTACTATAAGGAAAATAACCAGACTGCAACCAAAGTTACAGGCCTGGCGCGTTAAGTGTAATAATTGCATATTACCATCCAAACGCTAATGCTTCGATTGCAACAAACACCAGCCGAAAGACTGATCCTACTTAAAGGAGCTCTCTTGCCAGCCGTCACACACCACTTGCAGACGTCGCATGCCTACCTTGCACTGACGAGAGCCAACAGCTCGAAACTGCAGTCTGCAAGTGGTGTGTGACGGCTGGCAAGAGAGCTCCTTTAAGTAGGATCAGTCTTTCGGCTGGTGTTTGTTGCAATCGAAGCATTAGCGTTTGGATGGTAATATGCAATTATTACACTTAACGCGCCAGGCTTGTAACTTTGGTTGCAGTCTGGTTATTTTCCTTATAGTAAAATAAGGATTTATAGAGGAGTTTGCGACTAAAAATATTATGTTTAATATTCCGCCCTCTAAAAGCACATTTGAACTATGCTAAGCCAAGTCAGGCTATTTATTTTTCGATTGCAACGGACACTGGACCACTGGATGGCGCCTGCTGGCTATTTTACATGTCGCTATTGTAGAAATAGCGGGATGCACTAAGTAGTCAAAGGATTCTCGTGCCGGTCGTCGCATGCCTACCTTGCACTGACGAGAGCCAACAGCTCGAAACTGCAGTCTGCAAGTGGTGTGTGACAGCTGGCAAGAGAGCTCCTTTAAGTAGGATCAGTCTTTCGGCTGGTGTTTGTTGCAATCGAAGCATTAGCGTTTGGATGGTAATATGCAATTATTACGCTTAACGCGCCAGGCTTGTAACTTTGGTTGCAGTCTGGTTATTTTCCTTATAGTAAAATAAGGATTTATAGAGGAGTTTGCGACTAAAAATATTATGTTTAATATTCCGCCCTCTAAAAGTACATTTGAACTTGATTATTATTTGTTTATAAAACATGTACAGTACTTCCATGAATTGTTTTCCACAGTATCATTAATAATATTTTATCCAGGATATTTAATTTGCTAAATGTAAATACTAATTTAAGTGTGAATATCTTATATAACACATTATATATCATTATAACTACAATATGTCTATAATTTCTTTGCCCCTTGCGTAATGCTGAATAATACAATAGACCGATTGGTCACAGTGGAGGGTCTAGTATAGACAGACCGACTCACATTTCAACCTCAACCTATTACTGGACAATTCTCCTGTGTCTCTGATATACTGATGGGAGAAGCGCTCACAATGTATTTCATTATACTACAATTTCTCTATAATCTATTTTCCCCTTGCACGATGCTGGACAGTTTTCCCATGTCTCCAACATACTCACGGGAGAAACGCCAGCAAATTATGTACAGCCATTCTGAAATCATCTACTCTAAGCAGACAAAAGAGCCCTAGCATTTGGCCCACAAACCATTCAGCTGACTTTTATTGTATGGAAATAGTGCAAATGTTTTTAAAAAATGATAAAGCAAGCTTTTAACAAATCTTTCTCAAAAAGATAAATATTGAAAATTGCTGAATATTAAACTATTGAAGCTAATATTTTTTGCAATTTTGAAGTATGCTAATTATTTGTGTAATAAGGAACTTAATTCTTCATATTATAAGCAGTAAATGGATTTGCATATAATGGAAGAGTAATATTACCTTTGGAAGCACCATACAGGTAAAACTAGCTAAGTTGGGGCAATGTTAATTTTTGATGAGCATGATTAGAAGGAAAAAATTGATACAGTTTGAGCCAAGTTCACAGAACGCCAGTAGTGCAGGGTCCTTTGATATGTTCGATACCCTCTTTTAATATGTGAAATGTATAAATGGTTCTGTTCTTATTGTATGCATTTACACACAACCATTTACATACTCTTACAATCCCCATAGTGTATGAAAATCTAATTCTTTAAATTATTTTTGTTTTACCATTTCAAATTTTTTTCTTTATTGAATACTTGATACTACTCGTAGTATGAGGACAAAGGTAAGAAAAAGAGTATCCAGTGTGATAAGATCCCAAAACACTGAAGGTGTTATGGATGGTAGCTTAGTGATGAGTAGACTTTTAAATTTTGTATGTGTAAATAAATATGAATGATAAAATTTGTTCCAAATTATTAGTGGTTGTTCAATGTTAGGATAAATAGATATTAAGAAATACTTGCAATAAAAATGATTTTCAGGCACAAGAGAGGCACGGATCAGCTGAGGATCGAATCCAAAGGCTGGAGGCTAATTTAGACGAGAAGAATGCAGAACTTATACGCCTTAACCAAAGACTTAAAATGAATGAAGACCATAATTCTCGCCTTTCAGCAACAGTCGACAAATTACTGTCAGAGTCCAATGACAGATTGCAAGATCACTTGAAAGAAAGAATGCATGCTCTACAAGAAAAGAATAGTTTAACGCAGGAATTAGAAAAAACTAGGAAAATGATGGAGGAGTTAGATAGTCAAAAATCAGAAATTATGAAAGAATTAGCTAAATCTAGGTTAGAAATAGACAATGTAAAAAGGCAGATGTTGCAGCAAGAAATAGCTTATAATATTCAACAAACAGATGCACTGACCAGGTAAAAATATCATTTCTTAATGCCTGAAGGGGAATATTTAGTGTAACACTGGCACCGAAATAGTTTTGCAAACACCAAAACAAAATTTACATTATTGAATTATGTTAACTTGATTTGTGAATCGCATTCAGTGTCTGGATCTTTTCCTTAATTTAATTCATAAAAAAAATTAAGTGCTTATATTACTCACCTCAAATTATGTTGCAGGTCATTATCCCCTAATGCAGTGGATCCCAGTAGTTTTTCAAGAAGTGCTAGTCATTCCAGTTTCGATACTCATTCCTTACCTCGTAGAGCGAACAAAAGTAGAACACCTATTGAAGAAGACCCCAACAAGTTACCGTTTGGATCCAGATCGATGGCCGAACACGAATGGGAGAAACTTCAACAAGCTCACGTTCTAGCTAATGTCCAGCAAGCCTTCGATGTGTCCAGTGATGCGGAAGGAGACGATGACAGCTTATTCAGTACTCAAGATATTCTCTCGCCTAGTGGCCATACCGATGCTCAAACACTAGCGATGATGCTTCAAGAACAACTAGATGCAATAAACAATGAAATAAGGCTAATACAGGAGGAGAAGCAAAACACGGAGGCCAGAGCGGAAGAGTTGGAGTCCAGAGTGGGCAGCATGGAACACATGAATCTTCTGGCTAGAGGAAGGAGCGTGGAGCGCCAAAGCCCTCCTGTAAGCGGTAGATCTACACCTAAATCACATCACTCTCCCCAGAGGGATTATTTACATAAGTATCACACGGTGAGCTGGGTTCTATCTCTTCTGGACTTTGCTTTTATTCTATAAGGATTCACCACACAGATAAAATCAAACAGTGTGATTCTTGTAAATTTTCCTCTAAATACAATTTACTAGCAGCCTTAGAGTGAGTTAGAGCAGTTATTGTTTTTCACAGGGCTAAGAAACTATTACGTTTTGGTAGGATTGTGATGCTGTTTTTGTGGAGACTTTTTAGGAAAATAATTTAAATTTGAAAATAAACGGTTATTTGGTAAGTAATTTTCGTCACTTATATAAATATTCACTATTTAGGCCTTCAGTTGCGTTGTAGTAAGATGGATCAATAGAGGCCAAGAAGCTCCTCATAAATTGTCTTCTCGAAGGAAAAGAAGCAAAATAAAAATTGTATCAAAGTGTTACTCAAGATGTTGGCCATTTAAGAGAGAGAGTGTCTGATACTTTCAACATTATGACTAGTAGATGACAGGTTGCAAAGAGTAGCATTTAATTTTTTAAAACATGTTAGAGCTTGTACTAGCAGCAGCGATGGCCATTTTAAATAATCAATAAGATAATATGTACTTATTTAAAAAATTATTAAAAGAATTCATTTTGTTTTCGTTGGTTTCAATAATTATTTAGAAATAACATTTACTTTTTTCCTGTTTAGTTATTGTTATAAATTTTTCTTACAATTTTACTACTACTTTTCAGTCACTTTAGGATTTATCTTCTAAAAGAATCCTGGTGATTTGATTTCTTGAACACTTCTTTATTTTGATATAAATATCGTGTCAATAGTTGGAAATTGTGTATACAAAAAAAGTTACTCAAGGTCAATGGTCACGAAAGCCAGTTTTTCTCGAATATCTATTGGTTTTATGCTAGTTTTGGTTGTTATGAAAAATATTTATTATGTATACCTGCACAAGACTTTATATAAACTTTACTAGGACCAATAGTTTTCGAGATAGCGAGCTCTGAAATTTTTTAACAAGGCACATACTCCACTATACATATAGTTAAAATCACGAATCTTTTTGTTCACATTATCAATTTATGTACTTATCAACGACATGCAAATTTTCTATTTTTGTAAATACAAAGTGCATATGAGCTAAAAAGCAGAAAGTCATGTCTCCTAGGGCTACGACAGAAGTTCCATGCGTAATGATGCATTTTACAAAAGAATAATACAGCCGCTAGTCGTAGCTGCAACCAGCGTCGAGCATTCTGTCAGTTCAGCGGTGTACAGTGAATGCATATATCAAGTTTATTCATTTCCTATTTCTTTTCGTTTTTTATATGTTTGAAGTGTTCCTATTGTGCGTTTTAAATTTCCTGTAATTGTTTAAAATTGTTTTTAAATGCTTTAGTTTTACAGTGTGAAAAACAATACCAAAATGCCCGGCAAAAGACTGGATGCAGTAGCCAGAGGTATCGTGATGAAATTAGTTGAGCAGGTACTTCAACCACAAAAAATGTAACAGAAGTCCCATTTTATATTTGCAAGCAGTCCATGAGATGAATTGTAAAATTAATTATGGCAGCGGAAGTTATTTTGGAAAAGCAGACATCGTCCAATGACTGCGAGATTACAATATAGACGGTAATAAGTTCAAGACAGAATTATTAGTGTTAGCCAAAACACATGTAAAACCTAATAAATATGTTGTCAATGAATATCTGAGGGAACGGGAATTTATATATTTGACAAATAAAAATGTAAATAAACACTGTTAAAATTCATTGAATTGCATTCTATCATTGTCCATATATTTTCATTACAAAATACTTCCCTTTTGTGTTTATTGATACGCCCATACGTGATATTCTGTGTGACCTTGAGGTGATTTGGTTCATAAATTAAAGGATGATGACGTGAACGACAACATTCGTGATTTCAACTGTAGTGTATACATAGAATGTGACTCATCTATGTGTAAAAATTCGAATCATACACACATTAACATATTTTTTGGTTTGTAAGTAGTAGAGTATTTCTGAGTTGTCCTTGAATTGGCTCTTTTTCATAATAATAGTAGTAAAGACCTTGAGTTGCGGCTGTCTCGCATTCCATTGTAATCTCTTGGGTCAATGTATACCTGAAAATATTTGAGGAAGCTTTTGCCAATGACACTATTGTGACTGCTGTACATGCTGTGACTGTCCATGTTGAATGTCGTAAAAACTACGCAAAAAAATTCAACATTGAATTGTATAAAGAACATTGTATGAATGATTTTGTTTTAACGTCTCAGTGTTCTCATCATAAGCATAGATGGACCTCTTTTAAAAAGTACACTGTAATACAAGCAGTAGATGCATGTAATGACAGTCATGGAAGAACAGTGAAAAATCGTATTAACTTTAAATGCGATTTAGTTGCTTCAAATGCAAAATACCATAATAAGTGTTTTGATAATTTAATTCCAATCGAAAAAAAGTTCGTCCAGCAGATGAGAATTATGGATACAGAAAAATAGGATTACCATGTCTCATAAGTTTTGTATAAGGCTTTTTTTGTGCAGATTTTGATAATAAATATTTTAATAACCTAAATTAGCATATCACGAGATATTTGAGAAAAAACTGATTTTCGTCATCTTTGGCCTTGAATAAATTTTTTTGCATACACAATTTCACAATGGACTTTTGACACAATATTTATAATATCACAATAAAAAAAGTGTTAAAGGATCGCTTCATCAGGATTTTTTTTTAAGATTGGTCATTTTTAAACCAAAAATGATTTGATTATTATTAGTGCTATCAAGGCTCCGATATACTAGAAACTTGAATGCTTTATTTGCTGAATTTTAGGCATCCGATAAAAACTACTTATATTTACTACACCTGCTTCAAGAAATATTGTAATTCTTACAGTCTATTTTTTTAAAGTTGTGTTAATTTCTTTAAATTAGGATCTGATGACCTAATTTGGACCTCAGATTTAGTTTCAGCATTCATAGGGAGTACTAGGTTTATCTTGTACAAAGATTTTTTTCTTATAGGCCTATATTATTATCATAACAAAATTAATAGGATATATCATAGCAAATTTAGTCTCCGTTATTTTTTAATGAGCACATCATTGTCCTAGAATGCACGAGTACTGGCTGATATATTTTCTGCAGTCTTTTGTAAATTTCCTCGACATATTCAAAGCCATAAAATTGTGTCATTTAATGTTGTCATCTTACCATATGCTACACATTTTGTTTCATATTGAGATCAATGCCATACATACAAAGTAAACAAGAACAGTATCATAATCTGAAAAAACGTAATAGTTAATTAACTTTGATTTCTATTTGGGATCCATTTTATAAGATATTTTTGAATAAAGTATGTACATGTGTTTACAACTTTGAAAGTAATCATTTAAATAATAAATATTGATTGATTTGCTTATGGATGGAAGGGGCCAATTGTCAGGTCTGTCAATCAAATATAGTGCATTATTATATAATGTAAACAAGATAAAGACAATAATTGTTTACGTAATATAAAAGAAATTTTTTTTGTTAACTGAACAACGTTAGCCGATTTTTACCTATATCCTGTTATTGGAGTACAAACAGTCAACAACATTGGATTTGGGAAGAGACAGTAGCAATTTTCTTTCTTTATTCAATCCTAAATACTAAAATTAACAGGCAAGTAGATTTTAGCAAAAATTTGCCCATCACTAAGCTTTTTATTGAATATTTTTTCTTGCACAAAAGAAAAACATAAATATATCAATAAAATATAACGTTTATCACCTTTTTCACTATTTATGGATGTTTGGCAACATAATAGTACAGTCGAATTGCTGCAAGTTGATTGTTTTCGGCAACAACTTTCCAGGGAAAGTGGTTTCTTATGTAACTTGACCTGATCTTGAAAAAAAATGTTTTCCAAAAATTGGCTGATGCAGCAAAAGTTATACGAATTTTTCTATGCATATTCACGAATTTTGCACTTATCTAGTAATCGAATCTGAATATTGAAAATACTAACTTGATCACAAGGGTGAGCTAGATGCGTCTTTACTATAAACATATTTCGATATGTAATGTAGTGCAAAGTTAGGCGCAGTTAGTTCTTGGTTAGGAGAGTCCAGTGGACACATGAACTTTGTAAATCTATCGATTACCGATTATTAAGGCCTCTCTACCCTATATTTACCTTCAACAGATCACAATAAAATATGCCTAGTAGTACTGTATTAGTCCTGTCAGAGACAGGACAATAAAAAAGAAACACTGTTTTGCCGACATTTCGATTATTTGGCAGATACTTATTCAGGGCTTAATAGTTATAATTAAGGTGACCACGTGTACTTATTTTAGTTAGACAGTACTTTCTTTTCGGGTAGTGTCCTAGTGTTCTTAAAAGGTTCATTAATATACTCGTTTTTCTTGAGATACAAAAAATTCGAAATTTAAATTTTCATTTACTTTTTGCAAAACTGGAGTTCAAACTTAAATGAACTGAATGTTTTTGAACGTATGAATTTGAGAAGATAAGTTTCATGAAATCAATTTTTTTTGTTCATGTGAGGCTTTTAAGGACTACATAGGTCTGGTATTGAATGAAGACGAACTGCTCGGCGTAGTTGGTCTAATGCAAGCCAACGTTGCAGAAGATAAAATTGCCGGCTGGAATTCCAAAAATATTTACACTATCGCACTGAAGATCGCTGGCCTGACTCGAGAGTCTGGATAAAGTCAAAATAAATTTAAAATTTGGAGATTTTATGGGAGTTTATTTTTTGTTTTCATGAGACAAGTGCATGGATTAAGTGACTGTTACAATATTAATAACTATTAGAGTTCAGAAAAATTGTAAATGGAGATATTCACACTAGAGGCTGTGGTGCAAGTTCGCACGAACATCAATGAGAGTTGCAGCGAAATATTCCAGTTTCCAAAAGCCAGACCGGAAATTTTGAAAGCAATCCTTCCCAAAAGTGCGACTGGTACCAACGTGATCATTCAAGGGCTGTAGTTGCAGGCACATCGAGGGCAAATTGAAGAGCATATTTGTTATTTGGTTATATTTTATATTAGAATATAGAATACTTTGTCTTTTTACCTGATACAAATGTATTTGGTATTTTATATTTTTAAGCCTTGTGCCCACGAGGCCTACATTTCGAAGACAATATTATTTTAAATAAAACTTCTAACATTTAATTTAAGGTCGTTTGACCTTACAAAATCTGGAATTTTCGCCTGCGGCGCATTTTTGGTCCCTACAACGTCAACTTTGATAAAAAGATACTTTCATCATTGTATTTCTTTTTCTGAAAAAGATATGGTCACCCTAGTTGTAATGCAACATCTGTAGGCATAACAATTTCATCAACACCAATATTCAACATTAATAATGATGAAATTGTTGTACCTAAAGATGTTGCATTATGACTATTAAACCTCGAAGAAGTGTGTGCCAAATACACGAAATGCCGACAAAATAGTTTGTTTTTTTATTACCGTCTCCGGCTACTTAAGCGTTAATCATTAAATCCCTTTGCAGCCGATGCTATGTGTACAAAGCTATGCTGCCCATTTTTGATTTGAACTCAATGATAGCATCTGTTGTTGATAAATTTTCTCAAAATCCAAACTGGAATTTATATAATATTTTATTTTTCTGTAAATATTCAGTGATCTGTATTTTTATAATTTTTTCGAAAATTTTAGAAATAATTGGAAGAAGAGAAATTGGTATGTAATTATTTATATCCTTTGGATCACCTTTTTTAAATATTGGAATAACTGACGCAGTCTTGAGTAAGTCTGGAAATAAACCAGTCCTTCAGCTTTCCTTAATTAATTTTGTTAGCGGTGTTATAATATGATTTTTATTAAACCAATATTTAAACCATATTTATCTTTACTACTACTATTTTTTAATGAATCTAGTATGCGTCTTACCTCAAATGTATGTGACCTCGCGAAACGTAAAAGGTTCTGATGTCTCTATATGTTTAACGTATTGTGACGGATCTATATCTAGTTTTGGGAGACCACCCATAACCTCTCCCGCGACATTAACAAAAAAGTTATTGAAATCGTTTGGCTGAATATGTATCTCCAAAGGCAGCAAATTCAATTGTGTTTTATAGGATCACGGCCTTCTGCTTTAGATTTGATTGACAATAAACTATTGGATATCTCCTCATCACTGACACTAATCTTTAATACCTTCAATATCACACAATGTTTCTAGTATTTCCTTAAACCATTCAATGTGCTGCTTATGCTATAATGGGCTGCTCATTCCATATACTTTTCAATGTGCTGAAAATGTTATAACGTTAGACAAAGCACGCGATATTGGTTGTACCTTGTTCTCACGGAAATGCATATTGCGCCTGAAATTTTGAGGGATATTTGAAAATGGCGGTAATTTGAAAATGACAGGACAGCATTTCGCACTATTATCTCATTGCATTGTATTGCAATTTTTTGAAACAGCACAACAAAGCTTGTTTATTAATTATGAAATTATTATTAAGACTCTTGTTATCATTGATTATCAATAAATTACCATTTTATTAACTAATAAATTAAGTAATTTTCAACAGTCTTCAATTCAATTTTTTTTCCGACACAATTAATAATTGTAAGGATAAAAATATTATCTTTATTTTCATAGGGTCTTATAACAAGCATAGTAATTTAATTATAAAACTTACCTTAACATTAACAAATTATAATACAGAACAAATGAAAAATATTTAAGTACTGAAGATAACAAGAATCCTTTGATTTTAAGCAAAAATGCACTTTAAAGAAAAAAATGACTTCACCTTGAAGAACTGCAATTTAAAAAAAGAAAAATTGCCTTGGCTAAGATTTGAAATTATATTTCGTCCGCCAATTATGACCAATCTATTTGATTTACAATGTCAGGGTAGGATGCACTCGATTTGCTCCTAGATGCGCTTTATTTTTAGCATCTTTGGTGAAATTACTCAAAATTTAATTTTGAATTTTTGGTACTTCTTCATTTTTTCAAGATAGGGGATTGACCTATAAACGCTGAAAAGTTCTAGATTTTTAAGAATTTCATTGTGAATAATCTATATTTTTGCCATCCTGATTCTACTATTAAAATGTGATATATGATACAGGTAACTATAAATTCTGAAAGCACATTAGAAAAGTCATATTGCCTTTGATGCATCAACTAATTTGTTGAATAAAGAGATATATTAAGCAGATAAGTATAGAATTCGTGAAAGCACATTAGAAAGATACATATAACTTTTCATGTATCAGCCAATTTATGGAGGAAACATTCTTTCATAAGCTGGAGGACAAGATATATAAAAATTAGCAACAAAATTTACCATTGGGAATTGTTGAACTTACATCAATTCAAATCAAGCAATCATTTTAAATCATAGTAATATATTGGTTCCACAATATAGCAGAATTAGTGAATTATAAATAAATTAACATTTTTATTTTATGGAAATGATATATTAATAAATATCAAGCAAACTTAAAATCAACAAAGTTCCAGAAGGCAAAATCTACCTGCTGAAATATTCAAAAAAGGCAATGCCTTAGCCTTAGTTAGCCTGGTTATGTTTAATGTATAAGACCATGCTGGAGGAATGGAGTCTAGGACTGATACATCTGTTGCATATAAAAGGTAATATCTTTGACTGTAGAACTACAAACCATAACCCTAAGAAGCACCAAAATGCTATATGAAAATATTTTTCTTGGATCTGTCATATCCAAAAACCCTTTTGTACACTTTTTCATATTTTCAGACTCCACACATTCCAAGAAATGTCTAATATCTACTTTCTATGGGTAACCCCATATGTCTTCCTTTAAACACAGTTTCTCAGTATCTATTTTAAGGTCGATTTTAAGCTCCAATTAAATAAGATATAATTAAAAATTATGTTTTTTTGCTACCATTTTTCCTATCCCTAATATCGATAAAAAAAGATTTGATCTTAATCGAAGGCTAAATTTATATAATAATACTCTTCCATCCATCCTTACAACTGGCAAAAGCAATTCTTTATAATTAATATGTAATTGTTGTAAAATTCACTCTCCATACTTTGACAGTAGTATTATCCATATCTTTTAATAGAAAAATCATTATTTCTGATGCTACGTATCATTTAACTATGATGATAAATTCAAAAAACTTTTAAAATGGATCATCCAGCAACTTCGCCTTATAAAAGTGTGCATGTCCAGTTGTTTGTGTGTGCACAAAGTTTCTATAGAACTTGTTTGCAAAATAAAATCAAGAAAATGGAACATATATGCCTCGTGGACAACAAACCAAGCCTATGTGCCTTCGATAATGTGGGTAACAAAAGAAAGCTAGTGGTGGATTCTTACTTTCTAAAGCATGCACTCATATTTCCATAAGCACTTTTCATATTTTCTCTGGTCATATAAAGCCAACTTTTTGGTCGGACGTTTTCACAATTTAAAGGAAATATTGGAGTGTGAACATGTGATGTTGTAGGCACCGGCCAGTATGTCTCCAGCGCATTTGCAACAATATCATTCTACCTTGAGCCCAGGCACCTTGTCAGAATCGTTGCCTTCCAGTCAGGTTTGTTATATAAAAATGTCGTACAAATTTCGGTAATAATACCCACTGTACGATACTTAAACACTTGAAACTAGAATTTATTGCTTGATAATCCAAACATTAGAATGTTTAACAAATTGACAGCTGATGATTTTATTAATTTCATATTTACAATACATAAGTTCATTTAGGTAAATTTTACTGATAATAATTTACAGATATTTGATTTGTATTGTTACGTGCTTACACTTTTCAGTAAACACTTTGTGGATTCGAATAACTTGCAACAAGAATTTTCACAAACCACTGATTTATTTAATCACTAAAATTACACTAGTAAATACTTAAAAATCACACAACTAATAATAACTTAATCTAATATAAATTCACTACTTTTAAAACACTATGTACTTTTCTGTTCTAAACTTGACAACTTTTGTCTAACCTAAAAACTCTCTGTTTGTTTACTTCACTGAACTGAACTCTATTGCCTACTTCACTCAACTGAAATCTTCTTCTACAACTGTCTCTGTAACCAGAACCACAGATTACCCAGAACTGTACTGGATACTAAACTGAACTGTTTATCCTTCTATAACTGTACTGTACTCTTCCATCTGCTGGAGTCACCTCTTTATATACACACTTGGAATCCTTCTAGAACTCTTTTCTAGAATTCTCCATAGTTTTCTACCATGTAATAGATGATTGTTCGTCAATTGGCTCATAGACGGCGCCACCCTACTAGTCAGGGAAGTAACTAAGCTTCTGAGGAAAACTTTGAACATGAACTTAATCACATCTTTCCTTGTTAGAGGGCAGCACATGACACTGCCCCCTCCTTAAGCCTGAACGTCCCGGTCAGGCAATTCAGATTCCCCAATATACGGTCCTTCCCAAGGTGAGCGAGGCTTCGAGAATCCTTCTTCACTCCGCTGTGGGTTATACAGCCAAACCGAGTCTCCCACCTTGAATCCTGCTGAACTGGCATTGCGGTTATATCTAGCCTTCATTCGATCACCACTCCCTGTAGGTGACCTCTTGGCAGCCACATTCGCACAAACCTTGCAACTGCGACACCAAGCCTCTACATCCTGACAGCTATTTACCCAGTAAAATCGCTCTCGTACTCTAGCCAAAGTCTTATTTCTGCTAAAGTGCTCCCTGGATATTCCCTCGTGCACTTCCCGAAGTACTTTTAGTACTCGGCACCTGGGTATCAGCAACCGCATGGTAACTTCTTTCCCATCCGGGCTCTCCCATGCTCTCCGTAATAGTCCATCTATAACCTTAAGTGAATCCCATTGCGCCCATAAAACCTTCAGTCCAACACTTTTACTGGAAACGTCCTTCCATTCCGGGCGGATTCCTTTTTCTTTCGCCTTCAACATTGGTCCAATTTCATCGTCGTTCAGTTGTTCCTCTCTTAGAACTTTCTTTGACCAGTCCTTCGGAACCTCTATCTTAACTGCCTTCACTTCTGCTATATCCTGCTGCGTTTTTACATTCTCGGCATTCACTTCATTAGGGCTCCTCTGGCGACAGTACCTCTTGACATGCCCCAATTTGCCGCAATTATAACAGCGGATTACTTTTGTCGGACCTCCAGCACTTCGCTGCTGCTTCGGCTCCTGTTTCGGCGGTTGCGGTTCCTGTTTCAGCTCCGGTCGCGAACTTAATTCGTTTAGTAATTGTGCGACCATTTTCTGTATGTCGGTTAACATAACAATCAATCTCCTCTTATCAGAGCGAACTTCCTCTTTCCTTGCAGTGTTTACTTCCCCAGGATTCCGTTCTCGACACTGCCGCATCATATGTCCTGGTTTGCTGCACTGATAACACCGAATCACCTTCCTTGGCTGTCCATCGCTCTGTTCTCTTTCCTGCTTCCTTGGAGCATCTGGTTTGTTCATCAACTGGCTTATCATTTTGTGCAGGTCAGCCATCAAAGATTCCATATTTGATTTTTCTAAATGGTTCCCTTCTTCTACTTTCATGGCTCGTACTCTCGGATGTAGAGTCTCTTCATAAGCGGCTTCAACTTCGAGGGCATGGATCAAGGCTTCGCTACCAGTCTTAGCTCGAGATAATCTAAGGACTCGCCTGATCTCCTCGTCTCTTATGCCATCAATGAAAGTATCAACTGTTAACTGTTCCTGGAATTCTTTGGGTGCATCCGGGTAAGCCAGGTACGTCAGTCGCTCAACAGCTGCTTCAAAATCTTGTAAACTTTCCCCAACCTTTTGTGTGCGTGATTTGAGCTGAGTCCTGTATACTTGGGCGAGGTGTTGGTCGCCATATCTTAGATCTAGTGCAGCTTCCAAAACTTTAAAATCCCGTTGCTGCGTCACTGGGATACTCTGAAGCAACTCTGAGGCTTGACCTCTTAATGCTAGAACCAATGCCATAGCTTTGTCTTCGTTACTCCAATTGTTTGCGTATGCCGCTGCCTCAAATTGTCTTTTATAGGTTGACCAAGAAGTTTGACCATCAAAGGAAGGCGGTTGTAATCGAGGACCTGACGATGATAATACCAGCTGACTTCCTTGTTCTCTTAACAGTCGCTTAAGTCGCTCTACCTCTCCTTCAACTGCACGAAATTTTTCTTCCATATCAGTAACTTTCCCTTTAACTCCACTAACTTCCCCTTCGACACCAGTAACTTTTCCTTTGACTTCAGTTACTTCCTCTTCAACCTTATTTACTTTTCCTTTGACATCACCTACTTCTTCTTCGACTGCGGTCACTTTTCCTTCCACGCCAGTCACTTTTTGTTCAACTTTATCTACTTTTTCCTTGACCTCATTAGTGGCTGACAGGATAGCATCTTGTTGCACCTGTATAATTTTTCTCAATTCTTCTTGACGTCTCTCTTGTTCTTCTTTTTCTTCTTGGCGTCGTTTCTCTTGCTCTTCCTTTTCTTCTTGACGTCGTTTCTCTTGTTCTTCTTTTTCCTCTAGCATCATTTTTCTAAATGCGGCGAACATGTCTTGCATTTGTTTTTCAGCGGCCATGCTTCTTGTTTCCATTCAAAAACTAACAAACAACACTAACAAGTCTTATTTAAAGTCTATAAAAAAAAATCCTCACACTAGCACAAATAAGTCTTGTCCAATATCGATATCACTTTCCAGTTCGACTCACTTCACTATCTCCAGTGGTTTCCAAATAGAACACTATGGAACTTTGTCGAATTCTTCAAAAATTCTGTTGCAATTCCGCTTCTGACACCAATTGTTACGTGCTTACACTTTTCAGTAAACACTTTGTGGATTCGAATAACTTGCAACAAGAATTTTCACAAACCACTGATTTATTTAATCACTAAAATTACACTAGTAAATACTTAAAAATCACACAACTAATAATAACTTAATCTAATATAAATTCACTACTTTTAAAACACTATGTACTTTTCTGTTCTAAACTTGACAACTTTTGTCTAACCTAAAAACTCTCTGTTTGTTTACTTCACTGAACTGAACTCTATTGCCTACTTCACTCAACTGAAATCTTCTTCTACAACTGTCTCTGTAACCAGAACCACAGATTACCCAGAACTGTACTGGATACTAAACTGAACTGTTTATCCTTCTATAACTGTACTGTACTCTTCCATCTGCTGGAGTCACCTCTTTATATACACACTTGGAATCCTTCTAGAACTCTTTTCTAGAATTCTCCATAGTTTTCTACCATGTAATAGATGATTGTTCGTCAATTGGCTCATAGACGGCGCCACCCTACTAGTCAGGGAAGTAACTAAGCTTCTGAGGAAAACTTTGAACATGAACTTAATCACATCTTTCCTTGTTAGAGGGCAGCACATGACAGTATTATATAGGTGCTAATTGCTAAATTTAAATCATAACTAATAAATGTATGCAAAATATGTTTGTTGCTTAGTTAGTAAATGGTATAGTTATCCAAGCACCAGTTAGTTCTAAATTATCATAAACGATGTTGTGCAGAAGAGACCATCTTAAAAGTCTTAGGGGCTGTCTTATACATATTGTAAGGAAAGGGATTATAGTGTTTAACAATACAAAGTTAATGAGTTAGGAGGAGGGGTCAGGTAGTATGCAAGTTCATATTTAATTTCACTTAAGAGCATTGTTTTAAATCAAAACTAGTTCTAATTTTTAATGTAGATGGGATGTGTTATATTTTGCCATATTAGAGTGGGAGGCTCACTAAATCGTGACAAGGCATGACATGGAGGGGAGGGGGGGTAGTCAAAATAGCAAAAAATGGTGTAGTCCATGGACAGAATTATGATCATTAATGTTGGACTTCGAATAACAACAATGAAGAATACGCAAAAATAGTAAGACAAGTTTTTATAAATACCTGTGCAGAAATGCTTTCTATATTAGCTGCAGTCCTCTGAAGATGTAGCATTCATTTAAATATTAATTTTTTCTAATTTTCTCTGGGATCAACTTTAAGAGACTTTTAGACCAACAGCTACTGACTTTTGAAAAGTTATCTAAAAGCCTTCTTCAATATTTATAGTACATAGATCTGTTTAAGGAGGCAACCCTATGCTAGATCTGGATCCTGAAGATGGAGGCATTCCCGCATGAGGGCTGTTTTTCTTAAATCAATAACTTTTGATATCTGAAAATCACTTTCACAAAGCATTACACTACTCAATATATATCATATCTCACAGACCATCAGGAGATAGTTGAAACTGAAAATCAGTCTTATTCATCTCCCGATGATGCTAACATAGTTAGCGAAAAGTTTGTGGAAATTAAAATTGTAAGATATTAAAACAAAGACTCATACCAGTATAAACTCCTATATCCTTGGATACACTAGAAATAAAGACATATATGGGTAGCTATGAATCTGGTAAAAGCAGCAGTGACTGGAAGGAGTACAGCTCCGGAGAATTAAAATAATTTATATTATTTCCCACACGGCCCTCATTAACCCTAGTTAGGCAAGTGACATAAAGTATGTGAATGTACCTACACTATGAAATATATCACCCCCCGGTAGGTGATATTTTATTGAAAGTCTTGTATTTGTTTTTAAAGCAGGTAAACCTCATTTTTACAACGACAATTAGCTAGAAATTATCAAAGCATTCAATGATTAGTACTTATTAATAATTCTCATTTTTATTCCAAATTTATGTTGTAAAATCTTATAAAGCTGTTTGCTTTCAACGACGTAAATAGTACATCATCTCTTGATTTATTTTCATTGTTGTTATAACCACAATGAAAATAAATCAAGAGATGATGTACTATTTACATCGTTGAAAGCAAACAGCTTTATAAGATTTTACAACTGAGATGCGGTTAACATTGTCCTTCGACACCTCCAGCTGTGCCAGGGATGACTTTAGTGTAGTAATAAACTACCCGTCAACTCGGCCATCTGGGGCATCGACGACTGTATGGAGAGTCGAGTGTAATAATGAAACAGCTGAAATGAAAGTAAAAGTAGTGGGCCCGTTGCCCTTTTAAATACACCTATTTCTGTAAACCCTTTAGCCAACAATTTCACGCAGCAATGTCACATACAGGAGTCGGCGGCACAGAGAATCATTGACGAATTCGCCAACTAGAATATAACCTGGTGTGCATTAAATATTTACATTATTACCTGAAATTTAGTGTAAAATGTGAGATAGTAAAATTAGAAATTGGTACCACAAAACCGGGACGCAGTTGTGCCTAAATTTACCCCCCCCCCCCCCCAACCCCACATATGTAAAATTACGTGAGTCAAGAAAATGTTGCTAATGAAAATGTTCATAGACGCAGGGCAAAGCCGAGTTTGTGTGGCTTTTAGTAATATTACCTGGTGGATGGAAAATCGCCAAGTCGTTCTCTCCCTCGGCTATCGGGACCGTACTCGCGTGGTCAGCGGTAGCCTCCGCGAAGTACGTGAACTGGCACTTCATGGCTGTAAAAGTTAGCGATTTGGACACTCTAGAGCGGTTACTTCACTGGGCCTAGATTCGCAAAGTTTAGTAGCCAAACTGGATTGCTTCGTAGAATTAATGGATGTATTTAGAGAACTAAGCGGGCTCGAGTATTTGATCGTCGACAAGCGTCCTGCAATTAGGATCTCTTAGCAGATTCAGAGGGTTCGAAAATCGACGACAAACATCCTCGATGAAATTTGCTTTTACTGCAATGAGTATTCTTCCGGGCGAACTGAGAAGGCTCGTAGGTAAACGTCGGCAAGCATCCTCTATCAGTTCTGCCAGGAGGTATAGCATCGCCTGGCTTTTATTCTGTTCTTCCAACAACGCGGTTCCAAAATCACAGTGCCAATTCTCCCATTAGCTGAATGTGGCTTGTATATTTGACACATGAGACGTGGCTCCGGTATCCTGCCCTATCTCCGTCTTATACGTTTGCTTAAAGGCCCCCTATTCACTTCATACACAACTCTCGACGCTTTGCTGGTTTTACTAATGCATTAGTCTTGTTTTTAAAACTGCCAAGTTTTAGATACGAATTAATAACCATACTAAAAGCTATTTTAAAGTGGCACTTGACATATGTACAACTTTCTACCCCAATAAGTTAAAACGTAATGGAGTCCTGAAGTCGGCTATTATTTGATATTGAGAAAATAATTTCTGTTGTAAAATAAATATTTGTATAAATTTGGAATAAAATTGAGAATTATTAATAAGTACTAATCATTGAATGCTTTGATAATTTCTAGCTAATTGTCGTTGTAAAAATGAGGTTTACCTGCTTTAAAAACAAATACAAGACTTTCAATAAAATATCACCTACCGGGGGGTGATATATTTCAACTACAATGCTCATCATGTACCCAAATTGTCAGGAGGGCCATTTTTATAAAACAACATAAATACATTAAATAATAATAATAATACTTTTATTAACCAGGAATCTTACAACTGGTACAAAAAAGTTATGCAACCATTTTGGGATGTCAGGGACAGAAAACGTTACAGTAAACATTAAGTGAAAGCCTTCAGGTACGTTTAGATTGGGCACAAGTATCTGGATTTGTATTTAGATTCATTCATATATATGTATCAGAAAAGACTTTGTTTAAAAAACTTGTTTGTGTATATATGTCAAAGGTATGATAAAGTATTCATATTTAAAAAGAAGTTAGTCAATGTTTCACGAAAATGCGAACAATTTTCTCTTTAAGTGCATGCTTTCTTATTATTTATAAATTAAAAAAGAAGCTTCAATAAGTAGATGATGGTATACTTTAAACGAGGATAATTGAAACTGGTCAGTGTTAAAGCACAGGTCCGTGCGCACATGGTAGTTGAAACTGTGCAGGCGAGTCCGAGACTGGCTAAGTAATCAGCCTGAATGAACCATCTATGACTGCACTGGTTTAAAGATAATAAAACGGACAGGCCTAATAGCATAAAAAAAACTCGTAAATCGTTTCAATGGCGGCCTTAGAGATGTGCTATCTGTGCCAGTGCAGTGCGTAAATACCTGTTATAATATCAAGCGTAGGAGTTTAGTTAGTTATTGTTCATATTTATAAATATTTACTACTATATAAAAGGTAAAATATTTTAATTATTTACTAATTTGTCATGGCTTTCTGGAGACCATTTGAAACAGAGGATAATATAATAACGCCCAAAAATCTTATCATTTTCTTATGACAAGCATTTCTATTTACCTCCGCCCATGTACAATAAAGAGATGCCGACTGTTTTTGCCGACTTTTAGTTTTTATACGGTTTCAATTAAGTTCGTTTATACTTTAATATACATTTCTGAAATACAAGGAAAGTCAAGGGGCATACAACATGTTAATTTATTAAGTAATGTTGGAGGATGGGACTTATTTCATAAACTATGTGTCCACGATGACATTTTTTATACATCACGGCTTCCAAAACCAACACAAATTATAAATATATGCGGAGATTTGGCATGTATATAGAACTAACGAACCTAAACAACGCTTTACAACACAAATTTAACTGTAGTAAAAGTAAATTCTGAATTTATAATATAACAAACACCATTCTTAAAATAAAACTATAAATAACATATGAATTTATTATTATATCTATTTTCTCATCCAATCAAGAAATTCGTTTATCTCATAAAAGGTATGGGATGATGCGGAAATCTGTGGCTTTTCATTTTAAAGCCTCGTTATCAGGCCTCCATACATGGAACGGAATTTTAAACGATCTCTCCTGCCATCCAGATCTGCCAGATTGCATCTATCAGCTCTCAGGGTACAGATATTTTGGTCTCCACACACGTAAAGATTGCATCGTTTATTTTCGCGAAATATCAAGTCGTTAAGGGGACGGGCAGTTCAGTTAATGGTTAAATTCCGAAGCCTCTGAGGGGGCTGAACGAGCATTCAGATATTTTAGGCGTGCTTAAAATCCAGAAGGGATTTGTTGTCAGTAAAAATGAACATGGTCTATGTATCTGGCAAATTTGTGAAAATGAAAAGATGAAAAATCAAACGAAGTGGATGAAAACATGGATCTAGGAAAAAAATGTACATATGCATTTAATTCGAGAAGGACGAATGAGCAGGATGATTTACAAAAATTATTTACGAATACCAAGTTTTTCAGAAAATTTACCAAATTGCCATAATCTTCTCTTTTCATATTTTAACTTACGTATGAACTATCTTTAATTTTCCACAAACATGTTTTTCCTTATATAAATCTATAATATCGGTTAATAATTTCTTTGTCCATTCCATCTTTCAGTGACGCCTTTACTATTCGAACGGAATTGATATCTCTGTGTATGTGTACTGAAGGAACTGAACTGCAGCGATCTGTAATGTCACACATCGGATATTTTACCGATCAAATCTGTCACACGCCACTAACATAAACATCGATCGAAATATCAACAACAGATTTGGTCCGTGGCGGGACAAATTCATGGGGATTTTTATCCCTGGTGAGAGAATCATGCTTATCTGTACCTCTTACAAAATGACTATTATTATGCATCTACAAAATGGAGTCTGAGATATACATTCAAGTGACAGGGTTTTGAATAAAGAACAGGCATGCCGGTCAACCGGCGCTCCACACATTGTTCCTATCAACTTTTTTTTGCTATTAGTATTTTAGTAGCAGCCACAGTAGCTCCCCAAACTAACAAATTATATGTAAGTTGACGTGCAAGTCCAAAATAGGCACTCTTTAATACTTTCCATGGACACAACCTACCTTAATTCTAATTTAAAAATAATCGAGGAAACATGGAGTTCAGTTTGGATCCAAGCAAAAGCCAAAAAGCCTCACTTTTACATTCTCCATGGAGACTGCTTTCCTTCCACCAACCTAAGCCATTTTATTAGTTTCATTTTAATTGAGAGCAAAACTGTTGGCATTGAACCAGTTCTCAGCTTCTGATACAGCCCTTCTAAACCCTCGCCTTTCTCACCACTTTACAGTAGAATAGTATCATCTGCGTAAAGGAAAGCCTCAACCTTCTCTTCTGTTGGTTGTCTGGCAGATCATTCATATAAATAATAAATAATACAATAGACAACCCCAACTCCAAAGTTATGGCTGAAGTAAGTTACACATATGAAAAATGTAAGACATCTAGTGCATTGCCTCGATGTTGGAGCTGATGATCAAACCAAGTAAGTACACTTGAGACAGTTTATCAAGCGTAGTTACTATACAACACGTCCTAGCTCGTTGCGCTACTGGTAACATCATGAGGAAAGTCTCATAGAAGTTGCCCCTAGATATTCAGAGACATTCAGTAAAAATAAACTATTTGGATACCACTATTAGAGGACTGTAGATTCCTTACAATATATTTCTGCACACATATTTATTGGCGCACTTCTTGCTACTTTAAAATAAGATCAACCCCTAATATGGGTGGGAATTTTAAAATAATCTTATCTTCAGAGGAAAATAATGAAGTTGTAGATAATCCTTCTAATTGCCAGAATCTGTATCAATTCATTCACACTTTCTGATCTTGTAAACAACCTAACATTTAAACAACAATTCTGATTTGGAATGAGTCCTGCTATTATCCAGTATAAATAATTGTTTTGGGCCGTATCAGGAGCTATCACATAAATAAATAGATCTGCATCGATGAGCATGTCAATTTTCGGTGGCATGTAAATCGAGGGATCTGCTAATTTTAAGTCTGAAGGTATTTCTAATTTTTGAGTGCCAATAACTGAATGCAGTAAAGGACAAGTAACCTTACTATATAGCACTGCGCATGATGCATTAATTTTAAACGATTTGTCAATGTGCGATTCAATTTTTACATCAACTATGCAATTTCTTTGCATTATGTTATTAGAAATTCCTTAAGTATTTATAATTTTTCTGTAACCGATGATATTCAATCATTTATATAATTTTTAAATTGTAGAACTAGTAGTTTGTGAAGCGGGGTTTAAAACTGCCCGTGCTTGAATGTTAACATCTCTTTCTGAAAATTAATGTAACTAGTGATGTAGCTAATACTATTTGAGAATATTCCCTATCGATAACTAACGTAGGATGATGAGTAGTACCATATCCAGGGATGCATTAATTTGTTGTAAAACTAAATGACTATTATTCAAAGAGAGAATTGTCTTAGCTTGAGAATTAACCGTTTCTTCTTTGGGAGATTAATTTGTGGTTGAAAGGGTATTTCTATGTAAGAGATTGTGATGTGTCTTGAAACATACTCTACATCCAACACCCTGTATAAATGACTATTTATTAATTTATAAACATGTTTGTAAAATAATATGAGTACTACTCATAAAAGCAACATTATGTGATTTAAATCAACTGGCTCTTGGACAACCATTATAAATAACCTCTTTTGTAGCTCAAGACATACTCAACATGGGCTGTGAGTTTTTACTCATGTGACCATGACGATTTCCAATTGATTTAAACTGAACTACCAAACAATAATTATAATTAATAAACAAGGACTATAATACTCACAATAAAAAATATATAGTAAGGCCTTGGTGTCGTATACACTATTGTCGCTCTTTAAACTCCAATACTTACTTAAATAAATTAATTTTCTCAAAAAATTGAAAAGATTTCCAGAGTGATTATGAGATTTAACTGTATTACAATTTTTTATTTAAAAGGAAAATAAGGAACATTCTTCCAAAATTACAAATATTTTCAAAACTTGACATTATTAAAAATTCATCCCAATCAACATGCAAAAATGTCGATTTAATATTCTATTTTGTTTAAATATGTTTTAATACAGTTTTCATTAACAAAGCATGATGGCTTGAATTGAGAAATTATTGTAATTAGTTGTTTTATTCAATTAAAACATTGATTGTAATCAACAGCATAGTTCAAGTAAATAACAATGAGAAATTATGTCATTGAATATTTATTAGAGAGTAACCTATTTAAATTTAATATCGGTTATCATCTTGCTTGGACTTAGTGGAAGTAAAATCCTTATTTATCTAACAAACACTAATGTCTATTGATACGATAAATACACATTTTTACCGTAACTATGGAATAAGAATAATATATCAAAGGATGTTCACTCGCTTAAACTTGTTAGTACAATTTTAAATAAACTTCATATATTAATTTTTCGACCGCAAGTGTTTTCTTATTGTACAAAAGTATTAAGAAATATTTTGTTGGCTTTAACAGACATCACACGCACATTATTCTCTCTCACTCACTAGCTGCATGTTAGTGTAAATTTGTGAACTTTTAAAGTCTCATTTATCAAAAAATTTACATATGTATTTGACAGCTTCAGTTGGCCCCTCTGTCATCTGAGATATCTAGAGAAGAAATGCATATGGGTGATAGTAGTAGTGGAGGTGGAGCCTCTCCTCTAACAGCGAGGTCACTGAGGTTAGAAAGAGTCGCACAGGCTTTGGCGCATAGTCAGGAAGAGCTCAGAAGGTATGTGTCGTTGATTAACCTTTTATCATTTCTATCACATTGAAACTTTTTCATTTGAATTTTGTAAATAGAACAGGCCTAGGACCTATCTGAGGTTCTCTTAAAGACAAAAAAATTCTTCAGTTATTATTTACATTGAATTATTTAAAAATATACAGACTATACCAATTTATTCTTTTAGAAATAGTAATTATAGTAAATCCTGTATTACTTTGATGAAGGAAATTGACAGATGTAATTTCCAGTCTATGGATATTTCATTCCTAAACAGTAATTATTACATAATTGAATAAAATTGCAAACATTTTTAATGTAATTATATTTTTTCTAGTAAAAAAAATGTTATTAGTGTCTTCTGTTGTAATTAGGTGATTCATAAATTACGTTAATATTGACAAAACGTTAATTGTGGTGTTCTATCCATATCTTTTCTTCTTTTATGGATTTTTCTACCACAAGCATTTTCTGAGAATTCTACGGGAGCGTATGTAGTTAAAAAATTAAAATCATAAAATCTTCCACCGCAGTGAAGCTTGTGAGTTTAATTTCGTCAATGAACTCGGAGCCGATAATATATCTTCTTCTGAAAATGATCACAAAATCTATAAAAGTGACAGAATCATCCAGTACATTTTATAATTGTAGAATATATGTGGTAGAAAACCTTAAAAAGAAGGAAAAAGTATTGCACTTAAGTTTCAGACAATGCCATTTGTTTTATTGGACAAGTGTTTCCTTTCAGCTCCGACTTTGTTGCGTTGGAGCAATTTGATGCGAAAATCTATCATCAGATATATCATCTACCTTTAGTGTACATATTTATTAATAAAGTACCATATTAATGCTGAAAATCATATTGACTATCAATTTTCCTCTATATATACTGAATTAAGCATACCAAAGTAAAATTAAATAATAAAAATAGAATATGCAACAGTGATCACAAGAAAATTATAAATTTTAATATTAATATTGTTTTTACCTTGCCTTAAATGGGGGGGATGCCACTAAATTTGGATTTTTCAACTATACAGCAGAATTAAAAGAAATTTTAGATGGGTTTTGGTAAAAGCACTTTTTTTAAACAATTATTAATTTTTTTAAATATTATGTCACATATAGTTTTCATCAATGTCGCAACAGAGCACATATTTTGTAGGCTAATAATTTTTTTCTCCGAGTTATTTAAGCTTTTATATAATTGTTGAACATTCTATACAGGAGACTTTTTGCATTTTTTTAATTTGATTTGTTTGATTCCATTTTCTTCCATATGGCAGGCATTGCTGCTGCTTCCAGAAAACACACCGTCGGTCCGGCTATATCTACACTAGATTAAACTTAGGTCATGTTTGTTGTCAGCAGTGAAAGCCACATGGCATGTGGTACAGGAGTATTGGATGGGAAGTGGAAGTGTTGTGAGATGCATTACTGCATTATATCATGATAAAAAGTGCTGTTCCTTTTTTTGTGTTTTTGCTTCTAGGTGTTATGTTCTGTTCATGTCTATATCCAGCTCGACATTATCATTCTAGATTCGCTAGGGTATTCTTTTCTTTTTTTCTCGCTGTTCATTCCTAGTCTATTTGGTCTCTTCTTAATTGGTTCATGATCCTCTCAATTGCCCTAGTGTGGCATTATCTCCTGATTATTATTTTGGTTGCTGTTCAGTATTAACGTTTTTTTCAGTAGATGTGTTGACCCCTTTATTTAATTTTTTTGTAGTACTTCATTGCCTCATCTATATCGTTGTGAATAGTTAAGCTATTCGTGGGGATATCTCCTATTTTGTATGTAGAAGTATGATTCCATCCACGCTTTGGTGATAATTTCTGTAACTTGTTTCTTTATACGGCATCACCTTTACTATACTCGCCGGCTGGGGGCTATTGAATGAAAGACGACACTAATGGTATACAATATGCAGAGTGTACGGGGGAGGGGGGTGGACTTCATTTACCTTTTAAAATTTATTAGTTCTTTCTGGACACAAGGAATTAGAAAATACTCTTTGCTACTACTGTTTACCGCCTCCCAAATTTTACGGTCGGGTGCTAATAGTTTTAAAATGCTGCCCTAAAGCTGACATTCCATTTACACTTTCAGGTTCACTGTTCATTTATTCGTTGTTTATTTGCCTATTCCAGGTACTTCTTTTAACTTTAGCCATAGTTCCTTTGTTGTTGGTTTGAATAAGTATGAGTATTATTATTATTTTTGTATTTATTTTGTTTGTTCTTTCGCTGAGTTTCCTTCATTTCTTTGATTCAATGTTGCAACTTACTATATTTATAATTTTAATCATCTCTTAATGCCAGCTTGGTAGACGAAATGTTAGTTAATATACATGATAAAAAAATTCGAATGGGTGGAGTAGTTCATATATAACTCTATTGTCATATAGAACTACATATGTCTGCATAATTTCAAATTAGAAAGTGGATCAAAATTGGTTTACAAAATCTGAGCCTAATAAATGAACAAATTAATTAACTAAAAAGTGAAACCGAATAGAACGTCTTGAATATTTCATCTTTCTTTTAACAAAAAATTGCCAAATATAGTACCAATACTTTTTAAAATTATTTTGTTGTGTGAGATTTCCAAAAAAACTTTTGATAAAAGTAGCATTCCCAGTAGTAAAGGAACACTCATATTAAAATTTTAAATAAATATGCCGTAGTTAATAAGAAGAAAATATTAACGTTTGTAATTTATATTTACACTTTGCACTTCTGAAATAATTTTTTATATTTATTACTTTACAATGCTAGACGAACAGGCGCAAGTGGCCTACCACCAGGAGTTACTTACAGGTTATTACTTGTTTGCTAGAATAGTATTCTACATCACACATTTTTTTTTTAACATCTCACAAGCTGACTCTTAATGAAACATGTAAAAATGCGATATCAGAACCATAACTTCATAAAATTGAGACATTTTATTTGTTAATGAAATGTATGCTATATTGCAATATTAATTATCTATCACAATACACTCATCCCCTATTATGCGAACCTAATTAGTTATTATTAGAAAATTTACTCATAGCAAAAAATTATAATTTGTAAAAACTTTCAATTCTTCTTCAGGTATATTAAGTATCTGCAAAAAATGAATTGACAATTTTATTTTATCTTCATAGTGGCGTAGCCAGGGTTGATGAAACCCCGCTGCAATATATTAACTATAGAACTGTTCTCAAAAACCTCAATACTTCCACTCATGTGTGAAGATAATTTAGGGCTCCTGTACCCCACATAAGATTGCGCTAGCATAGTACTGCTAAATACTATGAGCTAGTTGAGATTTACTGTTGTGTGAGAAGTCAAATCTCAGCTGAAATAATGAGCTGGTTATCATCAAATTTAGACTTATAGTAAAAGGCAGTGGTTAACTATTTTGCTATTAGTATTTTTTCAGTCTTATACATTGCTGTGTAACATTCAACATCATCTCCATTTTGCACTTGCACTTCAGTCTCCAAATTTCGAAATTATTTTCTTATATATATTCAGCTCTAGTACAAGAAAATTGATATAGTAGAAATATGAAAAGCAGCCTCTTGGGGGGGGGGGGGGGGTGTGTGGCTTGTCATCTATCATAATTAGCACTGCAGCTGCAGTAATTATAATTTAAAACATGAAAAATACGTACAATTGGCTGTCGAGATGGGAAGTCAGGGGAATAGACCCCAGGGTCTGTAAGGGGCCCACAAGACCACTATTAATGTATTTTTGCTAGACCTCGTTGGTGCATGAAAGTATTATAAAAAAATCATGTGCAATATGGCTTATTGGATGATGAACAGTGAAGTTGTACTTTCCTCTAGAATATAAATTAGGGTCTGTTTGAAATCCCACAAAAAAAAAAAATGTATTACTATCTCAACAGGCATTTTCCCGCAGGTTCTTGTAGAGATAATTTTTAATGCACAAGTCTCTAAATATTTATCAACATAAGATACTATTCTTTACTCGTATTGAAATATATTTAAGCCGTGCATCATTTAGGACTATCATTATAAATTAATTTTTTTTAAGCATGTGAAGGCAAGCCAAATTCACTTCAAGCAATTTTTGATAGTTTTGAGGTTTGCAATAGGGAGCAGCATACCATTGCCAAAAATTAAATTAAATTTAAATCTTGTAAAAAGAGTAAGCGCAGGTCAGTAATTGCAGTTAGTATTTGGATAGGTGACCACCGGGAAGTATATACGCAGAAGCTATGCAGTTTTAAGCGAGGACTGCTTAGTAGATATACCGTCCTTTGGAGAGGATGTAAAGCAATCGGTCCCTTGTCTATTAAATATTAGGCAATTAAAATATTCCTACCTTTTAACAGAGAAGAGATTCGGCAAAATTCTTGGTTGGGAGGGGCTCGTCTCCAGGCGTCCGTGAAATAATCTTGTATAAACCAAAACTTTGATAATGATTGGTCGTGTAGCGGGGATTAGTGTATTTATAAATCATGTGTGTAAATTCATTTATCTATTAAATTACACTTTATGAAAATAATAATAATACTTATTACCAAGTTATAATAAGATTATGGTGAGATTATTAACGCTATTTAAGTCTTTATTTTGAAAAGGAAAGGAATATGGAATGATTAGCGAGTGTTCCCGATGTTATAGGCTAGCAACACACCACAAATTGCCAGTTAGCCCTTTTTACTCAATAATTAAAATACAAAAATATACCAAACATATTAGTCAGCTAGGTACACCCTGCAATAGATGGGCCTTGCATATTCCTTCCCTTTTTGTTTATGGTTTTTGCATTTGCATGTTATGCTTATGTGAACTTGCATGCTCGATTAGACATAGTTTAGAAAGTAGAATGTAGTGTGTTTAGGCAAGGGCAGACGCACACTCCTCCATCACCTCTGTCCTCTCGTCACAGCAGCCAGGAAAGCCTCCACAAGAACACCGTCACCGGCCTACCACGGGATATGACCTCTGCTGCCGCTGTTGCTGCTGCTGCCGCTGCTCAAAAGAAGAAAGGCATCAAATCATCATTAGGAAGATTCTTTAGTAAAAAAGAGAAGGTTAGAATTATTTGATGAGCCTTCTAAATTACATTAATTATAATACAACAATTTTACTGTGATTTCCAGGTGAAAGGAAAAGAAGTTTCGGGACAAGATAGTACACTGAATCTAAGTCAAAGTAGTATTGGAATGCCTGATGGCGACCTAAGTGAAACAATGAGCATATCTGGTAAAATAGGACAAAAGGGTGATTTTGACCGCAGGCAGAAGAAAAAGTGGGTGTATGAAATTTTTATATTACTCAAGCTTATTTCTCATATTCCTAAAATTTGGAAATTCTGTCTCTGCTACTTAAGAGTGTGCCAAATTGAGGGGCTTTTCCATGCATTAATTTTATTCATCTTCTAATTTTTTTAAAATCATTAACACACGTATATTGTGTTAAGGTGAAGTGAATTTAAAACACTATTTTAAAAATGTATAAGCTTCAAATGGTTCATTATGTAGCTATTACAATAAACTGAAGAAATATAGTAGAAATATTATAAAATCTAAGAAAAGGGCATCGTCTTTATGGTTTGCCGACAAGTACTACACTGTAAACAGATGTTCATTAAATGCAAATGGGGTAAATATTTTTATCGCAAAGTGTATTTGCTTAATTCCTACTGCATATAAATGGAACTAATTATAGTAAATTCATATTCACATGAAATCCCACAAGTCTGATGTTTATTTATAGCCCAATAAAATGGGACGAAATTTGTTGATTTGGATGAAATAATTCAGAGCAGGCTGCAATTTTGGGTACAGGCTTATTTTGTGGTACTTTTTAACATATCAAATGTTCTCACCCGTCGACGCCGGAGGAGGGGTGGGGGGGAGAAAATAGGTATAAAAAATCGGTTTTTCGCAGTAAACTCGGAAAGTATCAACTTTACTGTAATACGTGTACACATGAAAATTATAGGCAAAAAAAATTCGCACAATTTCGTTTTTTTAACTTCATACGACCTATTGGAGCCGATATAGTTTTTTTTAGAAATTTTGACAGTTTTGCGACACAACGGAAACGCGCGTTTTTCGCTAAAATCTCGAAAATGGTCATTCGGATCGCACAATGTTTCAAATGAAAGTTGTAGAGAATTCGATTACAAATAATTTGCTTTTATTTTTCATTTCTGTTCGATCAATGTCGGCAAAGTTATGAATTTTTATAGTGGTGAAAACTAATAATAATAAAATGGATAGTATGCAACAGATATGGAATGAAGTATAGTTAAAAATATGAAAAGGCATTTTAATTTTAATGCACAGATGACTGTTCATGAAAAATTACAATGAACTTGTACGTAGATAAAACACAATTTTGAAATATATATTACCACCACTTTTAGGAATAATTATTCTACATCGTAATTTTTTACGCATATGAAAATGCAGAGTACGACTGAGTCACTACGTGCAATGGTCGCCTGGGCCACACATCCCAAAAATATGGGCCGAGTATGAAACGATTCAGAGATGCCCACAGAATAACTTCTGATACTTCAAAAAGTGGGAAAATATTATTAAATGTACTTTTTAGTACTTCCAACGTGACGAAAATTGCCTATTTGCTAAAAATTAAAAATCAACCCCATTTTCAATCGTCAGTTCTTTGTCGCTACCTATTGAAAATCATACACGAAAAAATGTATTTTGTAGGAAATTTTGTAAGCTTTCATTTAGGTCTTATGAAATTTTGTCGTAAAGTCAAATGAAATGATGATATATACAAAAAAAGGAATTAAAAAATAATATTGGTTCAATTTTTCTGAACAAAAACAGTTTTCAAGAACCTTTTTCTTTTAAAGAAAATATACATTGCAAACGACATGCTATTGCTTTACTTTCATATGTATATATACTAATAAAAATAGGTCAAAACCAATTTTTTAAAAATTGTTATGCACAGTTCATGCAGGAAAATCTTAATTTATAATAAAAAAGAAATTTTTGCTCATGGCTTTAAACAGCTGTAACTCGTATGAAGTTAAAAAAAACAAAATTGTGAAGATTTTTATTACCTATAATTTTCATGTGTACATATTTTACAGTAAAATTGATACTTTCCGAGTTTTTTGTGAAAAACCGATTTACCTATTTATTTCCTCCCCCTCCGCCAGCATCTACGGGTGAGGACTTAAATAGGGTTGATTCCAAAATTTCGGCCCGTTCTGAATTATTTCATCCAAATTTTCCCATATTACTGGGTTATTATTACTTATTTAATGTCCTAAATAAGTTATTTCTAGCCCACAACTATGACTGTCTAAAATAATGTTATGTCTATCTTAATGTTATATCTATAATAGTATATTGAATATGCCCAATATATCTAGTAAAATTCCTTCGAGTAATTTCATTTTCCATACATATAATATTCCATTTCTATACATAATACAACATTATTTCTATATAACCTAGCTATGCCATTTATCGGCTTTCATTGATCAGTTCCTATTTCTATTATACTTCTTTGGTCCATTGTAGGTATTTTTCTTATAGTTTGAGTTTGCTGCACTAATAATTGACCTGGCCAATTACATATTACAAGAGCAGATGACTCCAAAAGTTCATTTGCTTTCATTTTCTTGAGGAGTTTATGGTAAATTAATACAGAAACATCATGGATGGCAAGAAAAAAATTAAACTTTATTTACTTCACCTTTCCACTTTTAAATCACGCTTTTTGCTTCTTTTTAAAATTGTCTGGCAAAGTTTTTTTGCTTTAAATGATATTATTATTTTTTTTATTGTATTATTTTTTATGGTTTAAGGTCTGTTCTATTTTGTTTATGAAAAAAAAAATACTTTTTTCATCTATTGATATTTTCTCGTATTATTAACCTTAGGCGAAATATCTATTTTGTGCTTTCACCAGGGCTGTACCCTAAAAAGGAGACCTCAAAGTGCCTAATTGTGACATTGTATTTTATCTTTAATATGGATATAGGCAGTGTCACAGTAATGTCACCTAGTTTTTAGTTGGTGATCTATTGCAGTAATACTGAGTATCGCTGCAACAGCAAACATAATAGAAGATGAAAAGTCCGTCCTACATACACCAGAAAGCAGGCAAAGAACAATTAGAGCAGTGAAAATGTCAATTATCCATCCTCTTCGGAGTCTGAAGTATTTTTTACTAATTAATATTTTTTGTATATTTTTTTCAAAAAAGAGGAATATGATTTTCACTATTTGTTTAGGATCAATCAACTCTGAGATAGATGAAATACATTGCCTGTCCATTTGTTAATTAATATTTTTAATTTGGATTCGCCCATGGATAACACTTTGATATGCTTGAATTGCAACAAATTATTATTTATGCCCAGGCAAATAATGATTCCTATGCACATAGCACATGGTATTCAAGGGCAAGTGGACCCCGAATTACTAAGGAAACATATGGACAAATACTGCATTAATCACGCTTACATAGTCAATTCCAAGGAAATTCCAGTCAATTCCAATAGTTTTCCCAAAGGAGAGTACTGTATGATAACCTTTTCAATTATTACAAGAAGCAATTCATGTGAACGGTCAAGAAAACGTTGTGATTATACCTCAAGAAGAGATTGTTTGATGGAGGGTGAGTTGCCCCTGCAAACAGTTGCATTCCTGTTGACCCCCTATCTCTCTGAACCAACACTTGTAATAAACTTGAGCAGAGGGCTTGGTGAAGTACCACATATCATATTGGGTCAGAAGTTCTTCCTCAGCAAGGTCCTTTTTTTACTTAAAAATACAGGCAATGATACAACACATACTCGGCAGTCTCATTTTCTAGATTACGTCTTCTCTACACTTGGAGTTTTCTGCAACTCTCAGTGTGTGAGGATGCTTATTTAATCTGGTGTTCTGTTAATATTCCTATGTAAATGCACCGACTCACAGATCCGTAGTTAACTTCGAATTGTCGCCACATCTATCCATTGATCTGATATGGCTTCTGCTGCCTATTTCCAAAGCTCAAAAATTTGTTTGGAAAGAAACTTTTCTGGAATAAAAACATTATTACGGCAAGAGTAGGCATTTTAGCAGACCTTATCAAATTATCTTTTAAGGCTGATGTTACTATACTGCTGATGGGATAAGTATATTAATATTGAAGAAAGATCTAGTTGAAGGACAAAAGGATTTAAAATTATATGCCGTTATAGCCATGAACTTTTCCCCTTTGTATGATTAAAAAATGTTGCCATAAACACAAAATATAAGGAATTTCTACTGTGGTAAAATGCTCTTTTGTAAATATTTTAATCTCAAATAATTTTTATTTTCGCATTTCTGTTTGTATATGGATAATATAAAAACTGTCAAAGACGGCTTACAATAAGTTTTTTTTTAACTTTATTTATACCTACTGCCTACTCACTTAATTTCAAATTTAAAATACCACATTGCAAAGGACCCAAATAGTACAAAACTTATATGTAATCAATGGCATCACAAGTGGTTTAACTCTGAGACTTTATTTTGGATAGACCAGTGTTCCACTGTCTATGGGCAAGGAGCTTTTGCCATACATGGTAAATAATTTATTGATTTTTAAAATGTCAGTGTTTTTGCTATTTGTTTTATTTTTTGAAAAAAGCATAAGAAAATGTAAATATCATAAATTGAATCACCAGTTTTGCAAAAAAATTCATAAATCACATTTTGTTGTATAAAACGGTGCCAAATAATAGTTGATTTTTCCTTACAAGTTTGTATCCTCAGATAGTTACTGTATTCTGTATTTTCTTTTAATCGATGACATTTGTAAATAATGGTCTCTTGTATTCCACCAAAAGAATGAAGCCATTTTATATAAGTAGGATATTCCCATAAATTTGGAAGATGTCGTATTTGAATAGATATAGCTATAAAAAACATATGACGTGTATGTTTTATTCTTTTCAGATATGAAGTAAAAGCCCCTAAAGTGTTCAAAATAATGTTAATGTTTTACTATTTTGGTCTGTTCGCTGAGATACTTGCTTACTTTAAGTGGAGGACTCACTGCCTATTGCAAATTTAACAATTAACATATAGCTTATAATCTTGTGCACCTTCATCTTTCACTTTTTAACGATATGTAAGTAATTAACAAAATAATTTATGACAACACCACCTCATGATGCTACGTTAAATAAATTGAACAGTTGGGAACATAAAGAACATGCCATTGCAAAAAGTCACAATTTAAATTTGAAATTACAGTAAGAACAAAAATGTTTTGAAGGTCTCGAGAGGTGCGTGTTATTAATTATCGAATTTTTCCTAAAGGGAGCGTGATTACAGACACGAGCTGCTGGCAGAAGCGATGAAAGCTGGTACACCATTCGCCTTATGGAACGGACCAACAATAGTGGCCTGGCTGGAGTTGTGGGTCGGCATGCCGGCTTGGTATGTTGCGGCATGTCGAGCCAATGTTAAATCTGGTGCAATTATGAGTGCTCTTAGTGACACTGAAATCCAAAGAGAAATAGGTATAAGTAATCCCTTGCACCGGTTGAAATTAAGACTGGCAATTCAGGAAATGGTATCGCTTACGTCGCCCTCGGCACCAAAGACTTCTAGGACGACTTTGGCATTTGGTGATATGAACCATGAGTGGATTGGAAACTCCTGGTTACCTGCCTTAGGTCTTCCACAGTACAGAACTACTTTTATGGAATGTCTGGTAGATGCAAGGATGTTAGATCATCTTACGAAAAAGGATTTAAGAGGCCAGTTAAAAATGGTTGATAGTTTTCACAGGTAAATTTTGTTGCTTCTATTATATAAGATTGATTAAGAACACAGGTTAAGCAAAAATTATAAATAAACGTGCATCAGTTTTACTTGCCATATGTAGAACAGTTGCTTTCTATAATTAAAAATGAAGACAAGTATAAGAAAGTACAAATATATGTATACAAAAGTAATTAAAAATAATATAATGCAAGATTGTTCATAATTGCAATGTTAACGTTAGGTACAGTGAAATAAATTTTTATATACATATTTTTATTAATAAAATTTTCAATTTCCTCTAGGTTAATATGTTGAGGGTGTTTGTGCCTGGTTCTGATTCCAGGAGTTCTTCCAATACAATATTTTCTTATTGTTTCCATGTTTAGAAGATTTTGGGTAAATCTAGCAGACTAGACAATTGGATCAGTCGTTCTTCGAAGGGTATTAGTCAGTTAGTAAAGGAGGAGGTTGAGTGGGTTATGGAGTAGATTATTGGGAAGCCAGATCTCAGTTATTTTCCTGATACAGATGTTTTATCTAATCACTCAGCTTTTTTAAAGCTTAGTTTTGCAGGTTAAAAACAAAGTATGGCTATTTTCAATCATAGGTAGTTTGTAAATTTTACTTGCAGTTGAGGTGTTTATTCCATTTCCTTTGTATGTCAAACTTCGAAAGTATTTTTGAGTTCTGTATATGCATTGAAATAAATCTTATTATCGAGGACGATGCCAAGATAGTTGATAGAAGACTGAGGAGTGACTGTATGTATGTAAAGTGCAGAACATATCCAGCATGAGAGAAATGTTCAGGATCTTCGTATTTATGATTATAACTGGCTGCACAATACAATCCGTATAAAAGGAGGCTTTGTGGAATTTCCTGATCTAGTGGGAATTTGTGTGAATTTAATTTTTCTGCCGTTTAATAGACATTATATTTTATACATGTTTAATTCTATTGTACATATTATACATTTTATGTTGTATTAATTGTTTACAGGACGAGTTTACAATATGGCATATCATGTTTAAAAAGGTTAAATTATGATAGAAATTTACTAGAAGATAGGAGGAAAAACTGTGAGAATACGATATCGGATGTTTTAGTATGGAGTAATGACCGCCTCATCAGATGGGTGGTAGCAATAGGTTTAAAAGTATGACCACAATAGAAATATACTCTATTATATTTCTTACTATTTACACATTATTTTTAGGAATATGGAAATAATTTATTAGAATCAGGAGTTCATGGTGCTTTAATTGCGTTGGATGAAAGTTTTGATGCTAACAGTATGGCGCTGGCGTTACAAATACCAACACAGAATACACAAGTAAGTTGTAGATTGGTAATATTTAAATTACCTCTTTCAATTGTTCTTATGTTTATCATTTTTATGATTCCATGAGCTTTCTTAAGTTAGGCTAAATAAGTTTGGAACATCCAGTATGCAGATTCTATATAGAGGGTATCTCAAAAACGTTTGTATATAGAGCTACTACATATTCCTGAGACCAATATAGAATTGATGATTTGAAGAAACCAAATTATTTTTTTCTGCCAAACTATGGCCAACAGCAAAATCGAGCAAGAAACAAGAAATGTTTAAATATGACTGGCTGTCTGTATGACCTGTTTTGCATTCGGAAGATCAACTTTTGACCATTTACATGAAACTAAGAACAAAAAAGTGTATCAAAAGACATTACAGACTCAACCCAAATTTAGTCCCCAGTCTAGAAGCAATCTTGTTTAAAACAAACAATTCTTAAAGACATTTGTCATTCAAAAATACGTATTAAGATTAGGAACCTTTTTAAACAGAGGTAAGTTTAGTTAAAACATTCTAACTTGGTTTTAGGAATCAATAATAGTTTTTGTATGGACCTTTTAGAGACTCCCTGCATTTATTTTATGTCCAATACTATTAACTGTCATTTATTGCTTCTATACAAATAATTCTTTATGGCATTTCCGTTTCAGGCAAGACAAACATTAGAAATAGAATTTGTAAACCTACTTCATGTAGCAACAGATCGGCGGCCCGAAGATATCCGATCCTGATATGGGGTGGAGCTCCACTAAGTTAAGAAAATGACCATGTAGTGTTCCGCTGCTCGCATTCAAATGCAGCCCGTGCTACCTCCCTTCTCGTCGATATAAGAATATATATAAAATGCGCTGCGCATTTGTACAAAACCAAATGAGAAAACAAGAAATATCTGATGACTTGTGTATGAAATGACATATGAGCTTTAATGAACTAAAACAAAAACCCTGTATCGTAAATAACTCATAGTATTATTAATTGTACATTAAAGTTGTTGTTTGTTGGGTTACCAGCGATGAGTAAATATTGTTGAATGTGGCAGCGACCGTCAGTATTACCCCACGCGTGCCTGCACTATCTCTTGGTGCTGTCATCTGTTAAGCTTTATAGCTCTGGAAATTTTTTTTCCAATTCTTATTGAGCGACTGAAAATTCTAA
This sequence comes from Leptura quadrifasciata, assembly GCA_963675555.1. Classification (NCBI taxonomy): domain Eukaryota; kingdom Metazoa; phylum Arthropoda; class Insecta; order Coleoptera; family Cerambycidae; genus Leptura; species Leptura quadrifasciata. Next base: position 106,142,761 of record OY776675.1, read on the forward strand.
ACAATTATTAGAAAATGTGTAATAATATGTTCGCTCAAAATTATTTATGTTTTTATTGGTTTTAATTTGTAGACATCGTTTTATATATTATAGTTACCAACAAAATATTTTATATATATAACATGATGTGAATCATACTACTGTTTTGTATAAAGTAACAGTAGCAATTTTATATTCAAAACTAAAAAAATGTTAAAAAATAAACTTACTGCAAATATACACTTTTAGTACATTCTTTCCAAACCAAAACCGATAGAGTAGCTGAAACACATGCACAAATGAAAAACTGATGAATTTTAATGAAATTTTGCATCAAATATAAAGACTGATTCCACAGTGAAGTAATTAGGGTAATCAATTAGATTATTTGTATAAGAAATTTAAATCGCTGGAATTTTAATAATTTTATTTATTTTAGGACGAAAAAAGTTTGAAGAACCTCTATGATTGTCAGTTTATAAACTTTTACAGAATGAATTTATAATAACCAGTAGAAAGACTGTCGATTGTGAAATTACACTTTTAGAGCATGTGAAATGTAACTGAAAGAAAAGTTCATCGCCTCATTTTTCATTTGCATTTTTTGTTTTGTTTTAAATCTATTCACTACGTACATTTGATTGATTTCACTGAATGTATTTTACATGTATGTATCCTACATTAATTTCATAATAGTTGAGCATCTTTAGACTCAAAAATAGAAAACCTCATAACTCTCCATGAATCGATATGAAGGTTTTTGTGGTATGTTTGCTACATTATTTACAACACATTTGAATACTTAAAAAAAGACACTTTTATTTTGTGGGAGGCCAACAATAAAAAATTAACCACCAACCATTTAATGAAAAAGTGGTATGGTCAAACAAGGCAATCTTAAATATCTCAAGTAATAGTCCAAAGGTTCAATACTTTTTGACTTGAATAACTGCGGAAGTTTTGGAAATTTAGGTATTCGTAGATTTCGATGAATGAAATAAAAGAAAAAACTGAAAATCCAATCTCTACCGCTAGTGGCGCCGCCATTTTGACAGAATGGCGCTGATAACTGTTATTTTGAACATATCTGGCTTTGGGCGTCCTATGCCAAAAAGAGTTATTATGAAATAGAAAGGACAGGAAATTTTCTACAATATATGACATGCCTTTTTTCCCTAAATTGAATAGTTTAGGAGCAGCAGTCGAATGAAGTCAAGTGTAACGTAGAAAATTTTTATTTTTTACAATTATTCAATTCAATGCGAGTTTTGTGAACAAGTATTTTTAAGTATTAGAGACAAAATTTGGTTTTATAGTTAAAGAAACGTCTACAAAACAGATATTAGTTGTCTTCTGCATATACAGCTGTATGTGGAATATTAGTTTTCATACCACCATGAGGTAGAGTATGTGTTAAGCACCTCCTCTGTGAGACCATTTATTTTTCTTTGTATTATCAAACATTGGAGGTGGATCTTAAAGATCATTTGCAATAAGAGCTTGCTCTGTACCCCCTCTCCTTAATCTGCGATGAGGGATTGAGAAAACTGCAAAGTCGGCTCCGTATATAACATTTCTGCAAATCACTGAAAACATTGTTTTTGAAAATTCCGTCCATATCATAGATGGTGGATATTTGCCGCATAGAGACGCATGGAAACATTTCATACCGTTTACATGAATTATGTTGACCTTATTGGGAGGTACTACAAACTGACTGCTATCATTGTTTTTGTGAACACTCTATGGATGTTGCTTCCAAAACATGACAGCTCAAATATGGTGTTTTAGTGTCCAAAGGGGCATATTTAATTTTTTAATATCTCGACAAAAAGTGCATGAAAAATCCTTAAAAGAAGGCAAATGTTATTGTATATTAAAAGACCAATCTAATTTTTTTACTATTCAATCTACGACCAATGGTAGTAGGAAAACCTTAAGTTGTACTTAAAAAAAATTTGCAAAATACCTATTGTTCCCCTCATAACTTTCTCATTTTTAAAGCTACAGGGATAAAAGCAAATCGTTTTGAAACCTTCAGTTTCTATATTATTATGCATCTTTAACTTTGAACTTATCAATAAGGAATATATATCATATATCAACTTAGAAACCTTATTTAAACTGCCATATTTTTGTTACGTGCTTGTCAAGTTTTTCATGCTATATAAATTTTTAATTAAATTAATACTTTGAAATCAGGGTGCTTACCAAATCTGGACGTTGAAATTTCTGGCTTTTCCCTTGTTTCTTCCGGTCTCTATAATATCAAGGTAATCAAGTTAAAAAATAATCATAAGTTATCATTTTCTAAATATTTTTTCGAAAATTTCAGTTCGTAGAAATTGTAGTTTACTTTAAAAAATATATTAACACCTTCCATTCGTACTATTTACAAAGAAACAAAAAGGCATCATAGGATTTTTCACTAGAAAAATATGCATGTGGATGAATTTGTAGAATTTATAAAAAATTTTAAGAAACCAATAAATAATTTAAATTAAAAATAATCGTATCCAACAGAAAAAATCGATATTGACAATTTTTATTTAGTTATAATGTATATGCTACTTTCATGACAAAAAGTTACAATTACCTACACGATTTTCAAAATTTTGGAAAACCAGTGTAATAATCTGACTTAAGTAGTATTTGTTAAAAAAAGCGGTAAGAAATAATTTATACGCAGTTTATACTCAATGGAGGTATATACACATTATGTATGCGTATAAATTTTAAGTTAATTGTTATAGAAAAGCTAGTTTTTCTTATTTTTTTTTTCTATTTTTTTTTCCGGGTTTGAATTGGCCCTGAGTATGTCCCATTAGCGGCCTCACAGATTACCATTATTTGTAAAGTGAGAAAAATAGAGCCAACTATGCATATAAACTAAGGGAAATTTTACAATGGTCACATGTTTTATTCCAAGGGGCGATCGTGGCGACTTTAATAACAATATTACAAGTTGGTAAGTCACGTATGGAAGGAGAAAAAAAAGACAAAGGGAAGCTTCAAATAGATGGAAGGGGATCAATAACATATTGTAAACCAGTAAGTTTTATTCCTAAACTATAAAATTGCATGTTTGCAAATCTTCCAAGAGAATTTTTAGTGCAGCAAAATTTCGACTAGTAAGGGTACATTTACAGAGCCATGGTGAAGCCTATGTTCTGGAGACAAGGGTGGATCTAGGATGAAGTCGAGGGGAGGGGCTTCATAGACCATAGAAAGAAAAATAATAGACGCCGCAGGCGAAAATTTTGCATTTTCAAGGTCAAAGGCCTAAAATGAAAAGTTAGAAATCACCTTAATGCGAAGTTAATTTGAAGGAAACGGGACTGTTCCAAATAAAATTTAATTATTTCAGAAAATTTAGTAAGAGGTCAAAATGTCAAAAAACATTTTTTTAATCATTAAAATATGTTACCTATATACCAATAATTAAAAGACTTTTAACACATTCGTTGTCAATCACGCAATTAATCGACGAAACAAAACTCGCTGCAACCAGTAACTTCTTATCCAGTGCATCTAGTTTTCTTCTTCCTAGTTTCGATAGTCTCTTGCCCCAAAGGCCCTCAGCCAATCTGCTTTTCTAATCGCCAACTCTCTGTAAGAGACAGACAAAGTAGAGTGAGGGCACTATACATTCGCTAGAATTAATGCCTGATGCTATAGATCCGCCCTTGCCTGGAGATGTATTAAATGATCAGACTATCTCTCTGTTTGAGTCTACAATTGAACAAAAGGTGGTTAATATTATTTAATATTATCAATATATCCGCATTCACAGAGGTTGCACTCTTATTATTTTAATTTTTATAAAAGGTAGGAAGGAAATCGTCCGTGGTTAAATTGCAAACAAGTTGTCGTTGTGTAGAATTGCCAGGAGATGGAGAACCCTTTGTGCCTTTAGACTTAGATATATGTGGATTTAATAGAGAATAATTGGTGGAATTTTCAGCTTTCATGCTTTTCAATCGTACTGTTTTGTAGAATAAGCACTAGAAATGAATTAATACATGGTTATAGCTTTAAAATTGTATATAAATGTTTTCGCAAATTTCCAAAATTTTGGAAAACCAATTTATTAGTGAACTCTGCAGTATTTTTACATCGTAAAAAATCATTTCTGATAGTTCCTATCAGTCATAGTAACAAGTGGACTGAATTCCTGTCTCTTTCCTGATTATCTCAGTTTTCTCGGTTGGTAGACATTCCAAAAGTTGTAACTGGGAAAATACGAATTTTGTGGAAAATTTGTGTACCAATTTCTTGTCTTAAAATTTAATTTTCCATCAAATTTTCTGGAAGAAGGATGCACCCCCAAATAAAAAGCGGCTCTTTTAAGTGTTCAGTTGTATTGTACATAATATACCAAGCAGGTTGCAAAAAGTTTATCTTATCATTTTGTATGCCGAATGTGTGTATCTTTACTAAGTTGGCATCATCGGGAGATTATTAAAACTAAACTTAATTTGGGAAGTATTCCATTTATAGCAAAATTGTTTTGGCTCGATGTAGGTATTAATAGAAGACTTTGAGAGAAGGTCAGTTCTGATTATCACCAAATGATGACAACTTGGTTGGTAAAATGTCGGGTAGTTTGTTCAGCATTTAAATTTGGAACATAAAAAATAAAAACGTTCCCAAGAAACTGGTCTGGATTTTGATTATTATGGGGGAGGGGGAGGCTAGGTTGCTCTCACGTTCACTCAAGCATCAAAAGTGGGCCTATTGTGCTATCCCCACAGATATTGGCGTTCCCGCAGGGCCCCTCAAACCCCAAGCCAACCAATGCTTGTAATAAACTTAAGAAGGAGATCAGATGGGGTATCACCTATACTGGGTAAGAATTCCTTCAGTGTGGATCCACTTTTTGTTAAGATAGCAGGGCAGTGAAATGGCCTTTATGTTCTTAAAAAAATAATATTGTAATGTTACACAATATATTCTTATGTTACATTTGTATGGGGTTATGGTTGACCTATTCCTAATAAAATATATGCCTGAGATTACCACTATATGTAAGATAAATACAAAAATTAAACCAAATATTCTATTTTTGTGTGTATTAGACAGATTGCCTTTGAACAGATTGGGTATATTAAATGGAGAATAGGAGTTAGTAGTGGGGTAATCACCAGTGCAGTGTAACCGAGATATCATAAACATCATAATTGATTCCTAATGGACAATAAGGCAAATCTTAAAACTAATAATATGCTTTAGTTAAGTAGAAAGAAAAAAATTCTTTACAGCCAGGTTATCTTTAATACACTAGCATTAAAGATATTTCCAACCATTCCTTCAAAGAAAAGGAAGAGGTTCTCCATTCTACTCATCTTTGTTTTTACTGATGTCTTCACACCAATTTGGATGATTCTTTCTTTTGTTTGAAAGAGGGAGCTTTCCTCGTGGTCCCATGCAAATCTCTTCTAGATAATTTGAGTAGAAGCCATAAAAATTAAAAATTTTAATCTTGAATAATATTAAATATGTTTCAGAACTTATAGTGGCAGTTACATTTTTTTTATATTGACTATGCATATACTCGTACATTCATAATTTTAAATTTTACACTAATGACCGTCAGTGTTGCCTTCGAAGGGTACATATTCACATAATATATGGCAGAGGCATCAATATTATATATTAATTAATACACTATGCATTTGGATTGCCAGGATATATTTGTTGGACCTACCGTACTTTATGAATAAACTAGCAAAGGACCAAGCACACTGGGAATGTACAGCTAAAAAAGGGAATACTATAATGAAACCACAAAGATATATGTGCTTCAGCAAGTATCAGAAACAGAGAAAGCAAAATCAAAAATAGGAGTATAGATACTACATATACCACAACATAATGCGAAAGATCTTATTCTTTGCGTGTATAAAAAAATTTGGGGACATACAGAATTTGTCTATTTAGTTATAAAAAAGTCAGAAAAAACTATGATTAGCTGATCAGACTTCGCACTTGCGCTGGACCAGCTTTAGAATTTATGTTCTGTTTTAAGTAATAAATTAAATCAGTCTTAGTTTTATTTTTCTTTTGTCACTTATTGATAGTAATTAAAATATTGCTCTTGTGTCTCCTTACTTTGCCATATAGTTATGTTAAAGAGCAATTGTGAACAACAGTGCATACAATATTCAGTGCAACCGTTATAATACTAACAAGCATTTCTAACGACTCCAAATAATTCAATGGTTTTACAACTTTTTCTAAACCTCCATTCAGCAAAGCCAAATATAAAATCATCATATATGTTAGAAAGATCTTTATTTTTTGCAGATCCCGGCTGCTCTGTAAGTCACGAACCTACCATGCATTTGCCTTGGTGCCTTCCTTCCTATCCAAGCCCGCATGCCTAGAGATATTTTCCAGCCGATTTAGCAACATTTCAAAGTTGACTCATTTATTTTAATTTGTACTGAATTTTGTATTAGAAATAATTCAAAGTATTTATGGTAAAGGAAAACATGACAAGGGTTTTCCATTATTTCTTTTTTTGGATAAATATTGCAAAGTTGGTGATCAATGCTTTTTCAATTTGAAAGCACTTATATACAATCATACAAACTTGATTAAAAATATACCTATATATTCGAGAGCCAAAATACTTCCGTTTGACACACCTTTTTAATTTTTATTTGATTTACTAAAAGAGCTATATTCATTTTCATCTGCCTATGCAGCATTATTTTTGTCATCACACACATTAGCACTGTACGTATGCAGCAGCGTACTGGACGGGTTCACAATGTGGGGGTTGGGTGTCCAACTTTTAGGGATTCCCGACTGTAGATAAGATCGTTGAAATTGGAAGTGACGAAATAGTCAAGATGCATGAATTTATTATGTACCTAACGATTGTTGTTTAACAAAATTGGAGGTGGTTTTTGATTTTGTGTAGACTTTCATCGCATATATTGCGGGAAGCCTGAGTTTTTAAGCTTCACCAGCAGCAGTACGTACGAATTTTAATGAAATTTTTAAAAAAATATTTCTTGTACTATATTATTTGAAATCGTAAACGTTCCAGCAGGGGCAATGAGATTTTTTTACTTTTAATTTTGAAAATTCGAATTTTTTTCCTCAAGTTTTAAATAATAATTCATAGATATCATATATGAAGTCTGTTTTTTAATGATAAAAATAATAGTAGCCCCTACAATCTGGGCCGCTGTTTACTAATACATTATCAAAATGAAGAATTTCAAAAATTTTTCGAAAATTATCACAATTATGGAAAATGAACATAAATAAAAGTAAGCTTCGCAAAAAAAATATATATATATCGAGGAGGATTTTTGGATCGCAAATTACGAATTTCTTATCAAAATTACTATTTTACCAAAAATTTGCAAATTGCAAAAAATTTTGGTGAAATTATACCTATTATTTTCTACATTTTTATTGCCACAATTATAAGTAATTTTTACAGTTGATTTTTAAAAATAATTATCATTCATAAAATGTTTCTGCGAATTTTCAAAAATTATAGATCAGAATTTTTTGCTAAGAAAATTAAATCTAGAGGATATCCCAGCTCGAAAATTAAAACTTTGGAATGTGTAATGAATTCAACTACAATAATAAAATATAGTCGTACAATATTTTTATATAAATTTAATTCTTTTTGTTGTTAAATTTGAAAATTATTAAAACGTGTAAAATAAACCGTAGGCTTAGTCATCAATTTCATTTGGATGTTAATCCTGAAGAATTAAAGAACTTTGCTTTGGTACTCGTCTATTGGTGGGTGGTTAGTCATTTCCACTGTAAACAACGTATGCAGATGAGCAGTGAAGGCCACTTTTTCTGCAACCACATGTCGGACCACATCCAGTTCTGCAGAAAATAATTTCTAAATATTACCTGGTGCTTCGGCTTGTGTCATACGTATAGGCAATAAGAAATTTGTTCTATTCCAGCCCCATTGTTTGGGGATGTTGGAGCGTAATTTTTGAATGTAAATAGACTCTTTAATGTGTTCTTCAATCTGCTGTTAGAGGTAGTGAACAAAGTTATACATATGTTTTTAGCAATTAAAGCAATGAATCATTTGAATCTAAATTAATTTAAATTAGTAGCCGTTTTCGCAGCGTATAATGCAAGAATACATTCAATCCCATTATCTAATTCACATTCACCGTTTGAAGAAAAAATTTCATGTTGTATGTGAAGTAAATTAATTTTTTGTATCTCGACTGTTATGCTGGACTCACATTGATCGTCTAAGTACATCCTCGACACAAAAAATGTCACTTTTACTCCATATAAAACAATATACTATTTCCAATAATAAAAGCAATAATAAAACAACTTTTTAATGGATTTGATCAATAGAAACAGAACTGTTCACTCCAAAGAGCATAGAAATACTGATGGTAGTCAGAATGGAAACAAGAATAGACCGGTTGAACATTTGTTGTTGACAACTTAAAATATATTGTCCAGGTAGTCTACCTGCACAACAAAAGACCGATTTGAATGGTTACTATAAAATATATTTTTTTGGCTAAGTGTTAGACCATATTCCCTGTGTTAAAATGTGAACGCTAAATTGTTTACAAAATTATATAAATAATTGAAAATCAATATTTTCCAATGAAATTGTTTTATGCTCAAATATTTTTTTATTATTGGGAAAAAAATTAATTTTTACGTATAAATTAATTATAATTATTTAAACAATGTGAATACTTGAGTCAGCCCGTCAGAATATTTCTGATTTTAAATTATGTAAGTTTTTTTAAAAAATTCATCCTAATCGGTCCTGCTTCTGAGGATTCCGAAGTGAACCTTAATTGATTCTGCTATGACAAAGTTTTGTTCCAGTATTTACTTCTATATTTTCTCAGTCAATTATGTTTAATTAATTTATTAAAGGACAAAATTCTAACATAACATACAGTATGGGGATCGCTACTTAGGCTTATGGGGAAATTTTATACACTTATGTACATGTGCAGTATGTGTTAGAATCAAGAACTGATATGAAATGGAAGGTGGAGCATATGATAGCTGGTCGATCTGCTGCAATTAGTAATTAATGTAAATGTATTTGGAGTGGAAGGTGTAGGTGACTGGTCGTCAAATGAGGAATTTACAAATTACCATGTGTCGTCCCAAAACATTTATTTATTGAAATTAATTATGGTGGTCAACAAATAACCAAAATAAATAAAATTATATTTCTCAAAATGGAAAGTGGAAGTGAGTCGATTTTCGTATGCTACATTAAATAAATTTATTGTATCACGCAATGAATCCCCACCATAGTACCATTTAATTATTTGTACTTTCTCTTTTGTTAAATAAATGTCCATTTTAACAGGTGCAATAATACTTATATTTCGTAAGGTTACCGGTGACCTAAGCCCAAATAAATCCTTAACATAGACAATCACAGCAGCCCATTGGATCGCCCCACCCCAATCACACTTCACTTCACACTTCATTCTCACCCGTATTGCACATGAACATAAGTGTAGAGGATTTCTCTATACGCCTAGTAGTGATAAATTCAATGTACTTAGTGTATAGGATGATTAATTTAAGTGTCTTACTTAATCACATGGCTTGTTTTTAGTTGGAAAAAAATCCAAAATTATATTGAACTGCATAGCTAAAGATAAGCTAAAGCTAAAAATAAAATGCTTATACAGAATTTAATATTTAAATAATAGTATTTTTTTTATGTGGAGCAAATGTGACATTTTTTGTGTTGAGGATGTGCTTGAACAGCCGAGGTACAAAAAAATCACTTTACTCCTCAGAAAACGTGTTATCTTTTTCTTCAAATTATATAAATACTGTTATTTTTTCATAAAATACTTTTAGTGTCGCTTGTGACCGACAGTAGCATGAGAGAGCAATGATGAGAGTGGAAGTAAATGACTTCTACTTCCGCTCCGATGAAGTGTCTGAGAAATGACAGTTTCAGTTCACAAAACTTGTCATTAAAGTCATGTTCCTTGTTTGTCGTTCGTCGAAAACTTGTTTTAAAATTTAAATCCTACATGTTGAATATGACAATGATAATTATGATATTGCGGCATCAATATATCTTACAGTTTTTAAATTGTTTAATTTTTCGATTTTTCGGTCATTACGTTTTGACATCAAATGCAACTTTTTTTTAAAATTTGGATTACTTAGAAAAAGTATAATATATTGTTTGAATGGTTTTACAGGTGAAAAATCTAGCAATGTAATTTTGATCACCCTATACACATGTCATATAAAATTGAAAGTAATAATTTACATATTTAGAGAAAAACATGATCCTGCCATGTTTTATTTGGGAATATACACATAGAAAGTTAAAAAATTAATGCCTTATAAATGATATTAATGTATAATATGTATTATGTAAACTTGTAAGATTTCTCTTGTGGTTCAGCAGGCACAAGTTATCAGCACTTATTATTTTAGTACATTAATGAAAATTCTAAATCTTGTCTAGGTAATAAAGGTAACTAGAAAGATGTTAATTAGCTTGTATGGTATTTTTTCGATTAAAACATCATTAACGTTACAAAGTTGTATTTGTGAATATGAAATATGTTATTTTGCATACAAAAAAATTTGTGCAGTATAGAAATATTTTAGAATTACAAATTCACATTTGCCTTGTGATACCTTCTAATACTATAATAACGAGTATGCTGTACATAAAATTTCAATCTTTCTATAGTAGGAATTTAATATTTTTTGAGATTGCAATCTAGAAGACTCAGCCAAAATATTATTACACAAATTCTGCCCTAGAAAACTTATTAAATAAAAAAATTTCCCGAGCTATTGTAGACACTGTTCATTTTGCTATTTAGCTAGTACAAAAATAAAAAACCGGTGTCCTTGTCAGGCTTTTGGATGTGAAAGGTGAGATAACCGAATTGTAAAGTAAAATCTATGTAGATGGAAATGTTTTAAAATTACTAGATATTGAGCATGGAAAATTAACATTTTTGTTTCACTAGGAGGCAAATTTTGTGCTGAATTTAAAAATTATTTTGATAAGAAATGGAGATTTTAGAATTTTTCTTTAATTTCTATCAGTTAAACATGATATGGTTTTATTTAAATTCAAAATTTGTCATTGCATAAAATATGTTGAAATAAAAAATTAGGATAGCTAATATATTCAATAATCCTATTTTCATAGATTATACTATACTCAGCTATTTCACATCTTGATTAGCAATCACACAAAATCGGAATGACAGTTATTTCCGTTTTAATTCCAAGTACCGTATTATAATACCTACAGTCATTAGTTGTAAAATTTCTGTATATATTATACAGATAATAATATATTTTCATGTTTTTATTACATTTAGTATGTTTTATACAATGTTTGTAATATATTTTTACTGTTATTTATTTTCAAACCTAAATATACAATTGTGCTTATATACTGTTATTAACTAAAAATAAAAAAGAATCGGAGTTGTTCTCAACACTCCGGGAATGATTGTCATTATTCGTATTTGATCTAATAATAGTGTTACTTTATGTACATAAGTACATATTACATAAATATAACGAAAAATCGAATCATTACATTTGCTTTTTTTCTACCCTATTTCATTAATCCAGGAATATGAAACAAAAAGAGCCAAATATTTAGGTAAAAATCTGAGTGAGCTAAATTTTCATATGAACCTTCGTTTATTTGGTATTTTATTTAACGCATTATTTAACATCTTCTAAAAGGGTTAAATAATCGATATTTTGCAAATTAACTTTATGATTAAAACAAATAAATATCATATATCCAATTATTCTCTAAATCTGCTTGGCTTAAGAGATACAGATACATTAAAGTTGGGAGGTTGCTGTGAAACCCGATTGAATTTTGACATTACCTTAAATAGTTGACTACATATCTGAATTGCCGCATATCTTCCATACATTTCAATACAAATATTTACGAGCTAAATTTATAAAGTAGATTTTCAAAGCACTTTTGGTTTTCGAGATATATCATCAAAGTTTTAAAAAAATCCATAAAGAAATTGCCATCACATGTCCAGTAAACGCCAAGAGTGTTGATGAGGGTAGGGGAATCTGTATGTAGATAGTGGTATAGACCCAGCATATGCATCGCTATCATGACTGGTGTAGTCAGTGATAAATTATAACGTGTGATCGTGCTGTTCTCCGATAGGTCGACTATGTTCCCCTATAATCCCCACCACTCGCCAGTACTCGTTGCATTGACAGTACTTAGTTCTTATTAGACCTAGAATGCAGAAATAGTTGTCACTTGTTGATTGAAAACGTTTTTTATAAATAAAAATCTTTCAATAAAAGCAGACTTAATGAGTATCCTCTGGTGATTAGGGATACCCTTTAAATATGAAGAAGTGAGGCAATGCTTAAAATTGCTTAACTGGTGAATTATAAAAATAATTCTCTTGAAATCAGGCACTTTATCAAAATATTGTCTGAAAGTTATTTGTCTCATTCTACAATATTCTTTCCTGTTATTTGGGTTTTCTACCACATGTATTATCCTTCTTCGAAAACAAATCACCGAATCTACAAAATAATAGAATTATTGGAAAAAAAGCCTCCGATGGTAATATGCCCCGCTCGGCGGGGCACATAGCCCGGAGAGTAGCTGTTGTCGTCCGCGCCCGTAGCATTTACGTCAAAGGAACAGTCAGAGGTTATGTTTTACAAATAATATAAATCGGAATAAACACAGAAATAGAAAAATTAAAGAATCAGCAATAATCTTATTAAATGTAGATAAGTGCGTATCGAATTGTTCTGTAGACATTTGTACAACCTGGCTACCAATGTTAAAAGAAGAACTTAACAAACTGAACATTATCTAAAAGAAAATATTATCAGTTCTGTGTAAGTAGTAAGTATCTATGGAAATAACATAAACAGAATCTTAAAGCTGTGTATTTGACATACACAGCTAAATAAGTGTTCTTACAAAAAATGCTTTGAAAACGGAAAGAGGCTACTTTTTGAAACATCAGCAAAATACATTATTTCTGTGTTTATTCCGATTTATATTATTTGTAAAACATAACCTCTGACTGTTCCTGTGACGTAGACGTCACGGGCATAGAGGCTTTTTTCCAATAATTCTATTATTTTCTAGATTTGGTGATTTGTTTTCGAAGAAGGATAATACATGTGGTAGAAAACTCAAATAACAGGAAAGAATACTGTTTATCAAATATTAACTAGAACTTCCTTATAAGTACTGAATACAACTTATAAATATTCAGCTAATTTGTAAGAATATTGAATTAGATATTCATATGAGCTTACTCATTGATATTATACATATATGCACAACTCAGTGATTACCGAAGGCATATTTAAATCCCATTTTCCCAGGAGTGTAATAATTGTGCAACTGTCGATAAATCATAAAAGTAAACTTGGACATCAACTGTATGCCTTTATATCTGCCATAGGCAAATATATAACACTACGCGTGAATTTATATTTACAGGAATTTTATCAGTAGAAGATGCCAGAAATTACCAAAAAGCAATTGGATAACAATGTGAGAAAGTGGCTAAAGTACATGTTACCTTGGTGGACAATGATACTGCATATACATATATATAAACACTATATGTATAAATGTACATATAATAATAACTGCATGATTTTTTTGCTAAAAAAATTTATTTTGTTATGATCACGACAGAATTAAAATAGTACTTTGCGTATCTAGTAGTAAAAGCAATACATTCCCAGACGACGATGTAAACTGTTGAACGAGGCATTAGCTGAGACCAACAAGCATCGAAATCCGGGAATGTGCTTTTACTATGAGGTACACATACTATTTTTTCTGAAATTGCAATCAATATTACCATAAATTAAGCACTCATTTTTAGTAAAAAAATATAGGTAAAAAACGACATTGGAAAGTCACTTTCCCGGCCTAGTTCGGGAATAGTACTTTACGTGCCTAGGGAGCAAAGGCGATTTTTCGTACGAATGTTCGGGATGGCAGAACACGAGTACAAAAACGCCTTGGTCCTAGGTACGTACAGTTCTTTTCTGTCACGAAGGCGCCTTTTTCCGTAACTGTTTTTGGGAACAGCGAGCGCTTTCGTCTCTGGGGCACGAAAGTACTTTCATGCCTGATATCTCCTACAGGGAAAAAAGCACCTCTTTCGACCCTAAAAACAGTTACGAAAAGAGGTGCTTTCGAAGCATGTTTGACAAAAATATTTTTTTTTGCCGATTGACAGCAAAGTACTAACTTTGCTGACTAATGTCAATCAGCAAAATGTCACTTTCCCTGCCTAGGCAGGGAAAGTAACACTTAGTTTCCATGGTAACCAATTAGTAACAACTGCGATTTTTAATGAATTTTATTGAATTTTTTACAACAAAAATAAAGAGATTTTTAATTATTTTAGAATATATTTATACAATCAGCGAAAAAATTATATGTTCAACTCAGCAGCAAAATAGATTGTCTGCCTTGGCTGAGTTATCGGCCACGGCAGTCATTCTACTATTTTGCTGCCTAGTTAAACAAATAACTATTTTCATACTGTTTTCTGATGGTTGCTTAGCAACGGACTAATATCTGATACTTTGGTATCTGAAATTACGCTGAGAAAGTAAACATTCTTGATGGATTTCAGAAAACATAATTTTTTCTGAAATCGGTCAAGAATGCCTTGCTAAGCAAGCATCAGAAAACAGTTCGGGAAAGTTTTTTCCGTCCTAAGCTGGGAAAGTATGTAACTTTCCTGTACCGGTTTTTTATATATATTTTAGACAGTAAATAAATACACGCAGACAATCAACTCACATTAAGAAATGCACAATTGAACATTTATTATTTATATTATTACACTTATGGAACGTTTATTAAAACTATTTGTTTTTATTTATAGTTATGTTTATACAAAACATTGGCTGAATTGTACATACCTAGGACCAAGGCGTTTTCGTACTTGTGTTCTGCCATCCCGAACATTCGTGCGAAAAATCGCCTTTGCTCCCTAGGTACGTAAAGTACTATTCCCGAACTAGGCAGGGAAAGTGACTTTCCAATGTCGTTTTTTACCTATATTTTTTTCATTAAAAATGAGTGCTTAATTTATAATAATATTGATTGCGATTTCAGCAAGAATAATATATGTACCTCATAGTAAAAGCACATTCCTAGACTTCAATGCTTGTTGGCTTCAAGTTAATGCATCGGCCAACAATTTACATTGTCGTCTGGGAATGTATTGCTTTTACTACTAGATATGCTATATACTATTGTTGTATTATAACGTAAACATAAACGCAGTTCATCATTAGATAACTCAGTAGCCTAAAGTCACAGCTGTCAAGATGGGGGCTACATTGTTGAAAGAAGACAAACAACAACCATTTATTGCAACATGCAATCTACACAGAATTTGAAGTCAGGAGAGATACACACCGGACTAGTCACATTTCGCCACAACATACTCTAGTCCACTGCGCTACTCTCCTTGTACACTGTACAAAGATATTAATTTCATTATGCCCTATACATGTTCAATTGGTAAAAAAGTTGGTTGATCTTTTGGTCTTATAGGCATCTTCTGGTTATGACGGTAGAGTTTTCAACCTCTGAAGATATGGTTAAGGTTATATTTTATTTATTTTTCTACTTAATCGCCTAATTTTGATTAACGTTCTGGTGTAGTTTAGTTTAAGCTATTCCACTACTCAATCTGATATGTAGACCATTTGCTACAACATTGCCATCTGCTGCAGCTGAGACTCGAACTGAGGAGTGGTACAGCAACTACCCGTGTTACCCCTCACACAACCCCATCTAATCCACTGCTGCCAACTCGGTAAGACATTAGAAATGCCTCTGTACATCCATACTCTAGCCAGGATTCGAACTGTGGACTCCTTGATCTCAAATTTAACGGAACTCAACTATGAATATCGGCATTCATATCCCTTCTAGAAAATGGAGAGACGACCTGCTTCCATATGTAATTGTGCCCCATTTTGTAACCCCCTGGTAAGTGCTGATCCCATTCTACACCAAACTGAATACCTGACCTTTTCCCATATCAAAAGTGAACTTTCTATCCCCATTCTTAGTTCGTAAACAGAATTATTCTTCACTGAACACTACTCAATTCCTTAGGCGTGTTAATGAATCTGATGGTCATTGATTAATAGCAGCTAAACATTAATTTGTTACAAATCTAGCTCTACGTCCTTATGATGGCAATTCTCAATAGTGCAACCAAATTTAAATTTTGGGGGGAAGCGCCGGTTTTAGCCTATAAAAATTGTATATTTACTCGCTTTGCTCCATTATGTATACAAGTTTAGGGGAGGCATGCACCTCTAATATTTCACCCTAGTTACACTGGTAGCAATCCTTTATAGACATTCTGCGTTTGATAGTTTTATAAGCAGCCTTGGTGCATATACAAAAGTGATGCTTCTGTTCTTTATTCCACATATTCCAAGATCATTGTTAATACAATTCAGCCAATATTGTCTACAATTTCTGGATAGTTTAACAAATTTGCCTCTTTTATTACCAATTATCATTACCTTATAAAGTCAAAATTATTGAGATTTTCAAATATAAGATGTATGCTGTAACTAAGTGTAAAAAATAACTCAATTTTTCATAAATTTCTTATCTGTGTATTAAAAAATTTACATCATTTTATTTTGCATTCTAAAAATACCAATTATAGACTTCTAAAAGGTTTTTCACACAGAAAATCTGTTGAATGTATTGATGATGTGCCCAAATAAATAATCAGCCAAGGAAAGATTAGTTTAAAAATTTAGAATATTTTTTGAACCATTTATTGTCTCTGGCCAAATATTAAATTCAGGTAAATATGAAATAATTTTTGTATAAATGACTACTAAATTTCTTGTTGATGTTAATTCAACAAACTTAGTAAAATTAGTAACATTTATAGTTGTGTAAAACTGCTTAGAACACTGATCAGCTGCTTGCTGATTATTATTAGCACAACTCGTGTAATTCATTATGTGTTAAAATTTGTAAATATTTGTTAATCAAACACGTATGAACTTGTTTGCTTTACATAATGGTGTTAATTATCACTGTCTACTTAATAAGATAGTTCTAGTTATTCTTCAAAGCAAAGTGAACTGAATATTTCGTTTTAAACAATGGTTCGGGCTTGGTTCATGGATGAGGAAATATTATTTCCCAGGAATGAGCATCATAGAATACCTCCAAAATTTATTACATTGGAAGAATTGTATCAGACATCCGGAGTGGAATATTTTCAGGTAACTAGGATGCTGATATATTGTGATCACAGGAGAGGTTACTTAAATCTGAGAAACCTTATTATTTATATCAAAAATACGAAAAACTATTAGTTGTCCTTTATTTTACAGCTTATATCTTTTAGATTGTACTAGTAATATGACAACACAAATATTTGATTCATGTTTATGATATATATCTTACAATTACAATTTATTATGAACATTGTTATTTACTCACATTTATAAATAATATTCCCTAGTAGAGGTAAAAAACGATATATGTATAAGATGTAAGACAGTATAAGATAAACCATCTGTCATCAAATTTGTAAATATACATATTTCAAAGTGAAAATAACGTATTTGGGGCATTACCACTCTGACTTGAATTTAGATTGGGGCAGTTTACCATAATCTAGTAACCAACTCCTACGAGGTACATTCGGATGATTGCCATGTTGTGTGGTCCAGCGTTGTTGTACACAAATGTGAAGTGGTGGCCAACAAACCGGGACACCCGGAGACAGCGGTTCAGTTGCGCCTTCAGAGATATTGCACCTAACATTATGGACAAACCGCCAATTATTTTCTGTGTCAGTGGCACACTCGCTGTCCTCTATTATTGGACTATGCTTAATTTAAAGTAAGGTAATGGCTTAAGCAGCTACCCAAGTCTGGCCCAAAACAATGGGCAAGATGAGCACCAGTGCAAGGATTCTTGTCTCAAAGGGCACCAACCATAAACTGAGAAATTATAAATATCAGTAGGTATTGTATTATAAATGTTCAAGAAGAGTCAGGTGACAGGATGATGAGGATCAGCTGTGAATATGATGCAGTTACACGGCCAATTTTAAATTTGAATTCATCACTGTCGTCTCTGTCTATAAAGCATAGACTGATTAATCATTCTCAGAATATAATAGAATGGTGGTAGATGACAAATGCTAGTTTTAAAATGATATTTATACATCTGAAACAGTGGCTGTTGAATGAAAGGTGCCACTGTTATTGCACAAAATGCAGAGCATGCGGGGGGCTTCATTTTCTTTTTAAAATTTTTTAGTCCTTTCTGAACACAAGAAATTAGAAAATGCCATTTACTACTACTGTCTGCCACCTCTCAAATTTTACTGCTGGGTGCTAACAGTTCCAAAGTACCTCCCTAAAGCTGGTACTGATCTGAAAATTATTATTTCGTTAGTTTGTAATTTATTAAATATATATGTATTTTTTTCCTCTAGATTTTTGGCCTATTGGTAATATTTTTGAACTGCTTATGACATAACAAATTTTCTGATGTGCGACCAATAGTGCAGTAGGTACAGGGATGAAATTCCCCCAGTGATTACAGATTTCAAATATCACGAGTCATTCTTGGGTTATAAGGAAAAATGTGTCAATTATTATTCCTTTGACTCGATTACTTTAAAAATACTTCTTACATTTGGAAAAGCCAACTTTTTGTTTGTTAACATATTTACTGCGGACTTTTTCTATTAATAGTTTCCTACCAAGAAACACCAGAAGTGCAGTTTTTTCATTAATTTTTTCGATATTTTCAATCGTTTTGGGAAGTTTCTATTCAATTAAGTTTTTGTTATTTTACCCGTTTATGACATATATAATATATTTTCTTACACGTGCCCAAAAGTGCAGTAAGTACAGACCTAAAACCCTCTCAGTTGAATAATGGAAGGAAATGTGAAGCAATCAAATGTGTTTACAGATTTTGAATGTCAAGAGTCGTTCGAGGGTTATAAGGAAATGTATATGTAACTTCAACAATACTGCTTTAAATACGAAAAGTGAACTTTTCATTTATTGACATATGGACTTCGGACTTATTCGATCAATAGTTATTATTATTATTATTATTATTAGCCGTTACTCGAGTCCGAGTATAAAAATGTTACAGTCGATAAATTATGTACAATAAAAAACAAGTAAAAGGTGTAGTCTATTGTATTTCCCATTCATCTACGGTGCACACGACTATGGCTATAGAGGCCAATTCGGGAAAGCACACATCGACCGCAGTCAGGACAAACATAGACCTGGTTAGGTCTTGGATTCGGCCTTCTTGCAGCAACATTTCCTTGATAGCTGGCCACAACCCCTCGCCATTCGGTTCTGTCCGCTGCAAGTTGTTCCCATTGCTCGTCTGCAATACCGCAGGATTTTAGATTTTCATGGAGAGCGTCTTTGAACCTCTTTCGTTGACCGCCACGCCTTCTTCTACCGCTTAGCAATTCACCATAAAGTGTACATTTAGGGAGGCGGTTATCATGCATACGATGAACGTGACCTGCCCATCTTAGGCGTGCTCTTGAAATAAGCACCTCAATTGGAAGGCTGTTTGCTCTCCTGAGTACTTCCACGTTTGATATGTGATGGAACCAACGGATTTTCATCATACTTCTGAGGTGTCTTTGCTGAAACCGTTCTAATTCTTTCACATGACGACGGTAAGTGACCCAGCTTTCACATCCATATAGCAGTGTTGGAATGACAACTGCTCTGTAGACAGCCATTTTCGTTGACAAAGCAAGGTCGTGGTTGTCAAATACTCTCTCTCTAAGTCCCCAGAGTGCTCTAGATGCAGCGTTAATTCTATTGCGAATCTCGCTGTCCATGTTTGCTTTGTCATTAACAACGTTGCCTAAGTAATTGAACTGATCCACCACTTCAAGAGAATTTCCGTTAAGTGTAATGTCTATTTGGTCCACTTGATGAGGAGTTGACATAATCTTAGTCTTTCCAATGTTGATTTTAAGTCCCAAGGAATCATAGCTCTGGGCATACACATCTAAAAGTTCTTGAAGCTCTTCCGGCGTAGAGGCTAAAAGTGCACAGTCATCCGCATACTGGAGATCACAAATGAATCGTGTGCGTGTCTTTGTGAAAGCTCTAAAGCGCCCTATGTTAAAGAGACCGCCATCAAAACGGTATCTGAGACTTATTCCTCTGACTGTCAGTTTGTTGTCAACAATAATTGTTAGAGCAGTGGTAAACAAATTAAAGAGTAGGGGTGCCAGGATCAATAGTAGGAAGCTAATAAGAAACAGGAGTGTGGGGAAATTTTTCTAATTATTTCTTCAATATCTTCAACCACCTCTGACATTAATATCCATTTCATAAATGAACAAAGAGAAGAATAATGTCAATATCAAGTATGGAAATTAAAATATGTTAGAATCAGGAAAAACACAGCAGCTGATATCTATAAATCAATATGTAGACCAACATTTGAATATAGTCACCTCCTTTACCTAAATGTCAGAAAACAAGCAATAAAAAAATTAAAAATATTTACGTTGCAGAAACATCAGCACTTGGAGCCATCACTAAATATCAACATCCCACAAATCCTATGCATAATTCATCTGTTGCTCTTTTCTATCGAATAACTAAGGTGGAGCCAATTCCACACAGGCTTGCCAAATGTTCTACTAAATTTGTTAAGACATCCCAACAATAGTTCAAACAGCTCTCTGCAAACAATTATATACAAAATGTTTCTTTTAAGCATATTCTTAGATATTTGTAACCACATTAAGTTCGATTTATAAACTATTCCGCTGCAGTTGAGGTTGCAGTTGGAGTTGCCGCAGCAGTATCAGTTGCAGTTCACGAAAATTCGTCATTTATAAACTCTTGCTGCTGTTGACGTCGAACGGGTTGAAAACTACAATTTCATTGGCTATCCGCTGGTAATTCCGCAGCGGTTGCCGTTCAAGATAAAAGTTGGTTATCTACCTGCGGAATATGAACTGCAACCGCAGCGGCAGCGGACTTTATAAATGGAAACATTCGTTTCATATTCTTCATAAACACTACAGGTGCGGCAACTGCAACTGTAACCGCTGCGGCTAGTTTATAAATTCACCTTTACTATGTAAAACCGCATTAAGTTGTAAAACTAAACAGGCCGAAGGACCTCCACCAAATGCCTTTTGAAATGTTATCTCATTTCAATAAAGTTCTTTTTTCTTCAAATTGCAAAAAGAATATGACTTTTACGACAAGTTTTTTAAACTTAAACTGCCATTTATCTGAAGCTTGGTCTGACTGGTTTGCGAAGTCTCTTATTGCCGATAATGAGCTCTAAGTAGCATTAACTCTTTAACTGCCTCTCACGAGCAGCAGTCTATCTTCCAACTTATGCTAATACTTACATAGATCATTATATTTTTCATGACTGTATTAGACAACAATCCAATGGAATAGTATTATTATATTATATTATTATTTGGTAAATTATTTCTTTTAGATAGATCCAGGTAGTTATGAAACCGATAGCACATTAAAACAGCTAATAGAGGACAGAGGAAACAATGTTCAACAAATAGTGGAGAACCCGGATGAAGCAGAATTAAAAAAGCACTTTACCGAACATTTACATTCTGATGATGAATTTCGACTTGCGTTGGAAGGTTGTGGGTATTTTGATATTCGTGATAAATATGATGAGTGGATCCGAATTGAGGTATTACCTGGTGATCTACTCGTTATTCCTGGAGGTTGTTACCATCGGTTCATGGTTGATAACAGGGTAAGGAATCAATTTCCAACAACATATATAAGCATCAATAACCCTATTAGGTTAGTATGAAGGCAGCCTTCATACTAACTCTCCTCTTAAGTCTGGCTTAAGAGTAAATAATAATTTATGTATGACAATTTTTTACATAATTGCAAAAAGTTTGCTGTTTTGTTGAAAAATAATCGGTAAACTTTGACTACTCGTGGTATTATATATGCTGATTACACTGGTTCTTATTTGTATTTAATTAAAAATGGATGATGGTACCTACTAATAATACTGTTACGTGCTTACAATTTTTAGTAAACACTCCGTGGATTCGAATAACTTGCAACAAGAATTTTCACAAACCACTGATTTATTTAATCACTAAAATTACACTAGTAAATACTTAAAAATCACACAACTAATAATAACTTAATCTAATATGAATTCACTACTTTTAAAACACTATGTACTTTTCTTCCTAAACTTGGCAACTTTTGCCTAACCTAAAAACTATCTGTCTGTTTACTGAATTGGACTCTTCTTTATACTTCACTTCACTAAACTGTATTGTTCCCCCATCTGCTGGATTCACCTCTTTATATACACACTTGGAATCCTTCCAGAACTCTTTTCTAGAATTCTCCATAGTTTTCTACTATGTACTAGATGACTGTTCGTCAATTGGCTCATATATGGCGCCACCATACAGGTTTCCTTTCATCTTGAACAGGAACTTAATCACATCTTTCCTCGTTAGAGGGCAGCACATAACAATACATTTAATTCCACAAAACTTGACGAGTCTAATTTCGGATATCCACACATCTGTAATCTGTTTCCATATTATTTACAATAGAAATGCAGGATATAAAAAATATGTTAAAACAGAAATAAATGGGATCATAGTTTTTCTTAATTTTTCAGATATATCTTAAATCGTTAAGTGATAAATCCTATAAGAGGCGCAAGTACTATGTTGAAATGTGTAGCCAGTGCTAGGTTTCACACATAGTATGGCGCTGCCGGTGTCTTGGTCTCAGATTTCTGTTAGCTGATGGTACTCGCAAAGTGCACGTTGCATGCCTTTACGCTTAGGGATTGTAGTATACTCTTTTCAGCTATGCTGACCCTACTCTTAAATGAATGTCATCGCCTTTGATAAAACCATATTGTGTGGTTTTTAATAGTTTCCTTTAACATTTAATAATAAAAATGAGTACTACAGAGAATCAACAACTGTTTTAAAAGGCGAGAAGTTTACAAACATATTAGTTTCTTTAAATTTCCTGTGAAAAATTGTAGTCGAGTGGAAAAAAATTCGCTTATAGGTGTGGCAGCTTTAATAGGCAGATTATTCAGCTCATTGCGTTTAAAAAAAATTCGACTGCGAATTTTGTACTAACAAATTTAGCAAAGGTGATGAAGAAATGATGAATAAAAACAAATTCTTTTTAATATGTAAATATTATGCCAGCGGACACAACATACAATATTTAAATAGACCTTCAGATGAATTTTCAAAAATTATATTATATCTTTTACAGACAATTAATACATCTTTTGATACACATAAATGTGGCATGAATGTTGGCAAAAATATAGAAACTGATTTAAAAAACCCTTTTTTCAACATGTAAAATAGGAGTCTGAAAAGTGAAATGTTGTTAAACCCTCAGTTAAACCTCATGGAAAGTCAATTCTTTCATATAAATATTTCATTATGTAAAAATTTTTTTATAATATTTAAAAATTTAGTTACTATAATAAATGTGATAATAGTCCAGAACAATTACGGTTTCAGCGAAAAACTGCAAAACTTAATATTTTCGCGGCAATTAAGACAAATTCCACTAGGGAAGATAGTTTAAAAAAAGGGGGTACTAATGAAAATGAATCACTTGCTAGTATCTTAAAAAATTAGGATTTCAAGGAAAAATGAACTGAATGATCTAATTCTTTTAATTTAATTCTTGTCTTGTCGATTTTCGATAAAAATTGACAGGTACAATACAGTTTTTTTTAAAATACGGTTCTTTTTTTTTAAATCATATTTTACGCATTGTATAAGTATTAAAAAAGACCTCTAAGCATTTTTCGATGAAATTGTTATTAGGATATCAGAAAAAAATCAATTTTGCGTCCCTTTTTTAACCATCTCCACCACGATAGATTTTGGATACCTACCTATAGTGGAGTCGAATTAAGATTTTAATATGAATTGTCTGATCTGGGCAATTTTTTGGTTTCAACATGTTAAGGGGTCAAGGGAAGTTCACAGTTCAGTTTTGCAGTTTCAGCGAAGTCGGCGTTATTTAGACAATTGAATTTTTAAGGGTGTGTTTTTCATCAGTTTTCTTTAAATACCTCGAGATCCGTAAGTCCTATGGGAACCAACAAAAATGGAAAATGCTCGTTATGACTTTCACAATAAATGTGCATAAATTAGAATTCATTTCAATTATCATAAAAAAAAATGAAATACTAAAATATTCGACATTTTTAAACAAAGTATTATTCTGTCGGTAATAATGAATAAATTTTAATGAAACTAAGGGAAAATGTAGCTCTTATGAAGTGCAATCATCACTTACACGCGTGCCTTTTCTAAAATTTTGCACCCTTGTGAAATCTTGCCATCAGAACCGAGAAATATGTACGAAGGCTTAAATTGTAGCTTCTTAAAGGTACTCTATGATGGTATAGAGAAATAATTGTTTCTTTCAATTTTTGATAATTTTTTTGCATTTGAAAAAGTTGGTTATAAACAAATTCAATTTTTAACACACAAGAATTTAAATAACTCGGCAAATAATATAGGTCGGTTGCCAGGGGTTTTAAGTCAGAATTAATTGTTAACTCTCTAATTTTTCATGAAAGGCTAGTTTTTTGCTAGTAGAAACGGACTCAAAAGAGTTTACCAAAATTCACTCCCGCGAACCCTTATAAAGAACCCTCTGAAACGGAAAAATTCAGTTTTTTGCTGATAGTACCACGTGAAAGAGTGGGAAATATTACAAAAAAATAGTATAAAATTTTTTTTAAATAAATTTTTCCCTTAGCATGAGAAATTATTGCTGTTCGTTCAATATTTCAAGCGCGTCGTCGCACAGGGAAATGAAGCATTTCTCGACCGCTGCTACATAACAAAGACAATTCAATTTGTACCCGAAACGAAAAAAAAAAAAAGGTAGCGGTTTAAAGAGGAAGAATTCAGCTTTCCAATGGTATACTTACTTACTTTTAATTTTTATTTCTTATAAATTACACGTGAAAGTTAAGCTTTATCATTTTTTTTCCACTCTATATTAAAACTTAAATATTTTAAAAAAAAAATCCTTGTAGATATAGCTTGTTTATACCTTAAACTTCAATTTAAGATTAATTTTTATGCTCTAAAGTATCCGGGATAAGAAAAGTTAACTTTTAAATCATTGGTATTTTTTCCATTTTTTAGGGTTAGGAAATTTTCACTTGAAAACTTGTTTAAAACGATAAAAAAAATATTTTTTTTACTTACAAGCTTTTTTGTTTTGTTTGTCTCTATCATCTTAAAGTACCTATCCTTAATAAGCTCGAATTTGAGCCTTTTGGTATATATTTCTCAATTTTGATGGCAGAAATTCACAAGGATGCAAAGCTTTAGAAACTTTAGCCGTTTTAATAAACATATTGATATAAGATTAACTATTGATTATATTCTATAAGAGCTACATATGTTCCCTTAGTTTTATTGAAATTTATGCATTATTGCCGAAAGTACAATATTGTGATTAAAAATATCAAATTATACAATATTTAATTTTTTAAAATAATAACGATTGAGATGAATTTTAGTTTATACACATCTGTTGTGCAACTCATATCAAGTATTTTCCATTTTTGCTAGTTCCCATAGGACTCACAGATCCCGAGATTAAAAAAAAATGATGGAAAACACGCCCTCAAAAATTAAATTGTTTAAATAAATAATACACCGACTTCGCCGAAACTACAAACTGAACTGTGACCTTCATTTGACCCTCTAAACACGTTAAAAACTGCTTGACCAGGCAATTTTACATTTTGAATTTTTTAACTCCACTATAAGGGCCCTTAAAGTTCACGTACTACTAATATTTTTTTTCCGAGATTAAGTTATTTGTTTTAATTCTTCTGAACTATAATGTCCAATTTTTGAAAAAATCAATTTTCTTATATTCCCTCCCACATGTACGCTACTGCGTGATGTGTTAATTAAAAGTAAAAAAGATGATTTTTGAGTTAAAAATAGTAAGAATTAGTAAATATCATAAAATGTATTATATTCACAATTGTGGATACAGTGTTTAAAATTTTATTTAAGTTTAGAAACATTATACACTTCCAGGAACAAAGTTTCAACCTGTATCGAAAATTACAACTCTTCGTAAGCTTATAAAACTGCAACGCCTTGCCTGTATAGGGACTACAGGAGCAATGCACTCGTGTCCCACAGCAGCTATGGAAGCTATGCTTGACCTACTTCCCTTGCACTTGCATGTAAGGAAGGAGGCAGCACTCAGTGCTTTACGACTGCACCAGGCATATAAATTTAAACCAGGCGATCTGGTTGGTCACTTAAGGATTCTGGAGTTAATCCATTTGAAGTCCATGACCAAACCCACTGACTCAATGCCAATCAAACAAGACTTTGACTGCCCGTTTGACGTGTTAATTGAAAACCGTCAGACGAGCAAGATAGAGGCACTGCGATTGGAACAAGGGTCACTCATCTGGTATACAGATGGATCTAAGATGGTTGAAGGGGTAGGTGTGGGCATAGCAGGGCCTAAATGTAGGCTATCCAAAGCCCTCGGTAACACCCCAACCATCTTCCAGGCAGAAATTTACGCTATAGATCTGTGTGCCCAGGAATGCCTAAATAAAGGCATCCGAAGGGCAAAGATCTATATATTATCTGATAGCCAGGCAGCACTAAAAGCTCTAAGGTCCTATACCTTTGAGTCTAAAATTGCCTGGGAATGTAGACAATCCCTGAAGCAACTGGCCAACAACAACAAGGTTACCTTGATGTGGGTGCCAGGGCATGAGGGAATACAAGGAAATGAACTTGCTGACAGCCTTGCAAAAAAAGGATCTAAAGCACCATTCATTGGACCCGAACCGTTTTGTGGCCTGGCCAAGGGACACATAGCGGAGGAGATCCAAGAATGGGAAAAGGACCAGAAGAAGTCCTACTGGAGGAATACTCCAGGTCAAAGACAAGCGAAAAAGTTTATAACTTATTCGACAAAGAATGCCACAAGGCTTCTCGAACTTGAAAAGTCCGAATTAAGGCTAATCACAGGCCTTCTAACTGGCCACTGCCCCTTGAGATATCATCTCAAGAATATGGGCAAGGCAGTAGACAACAAATGCAGATATTGCAATACTGCAACTGAAACTGCGGAACATATACTTTGTGAATGCAAGGTGTTAGTCCGCATTAGGCTAAAATTCCTAGAACAGGCGGAATTAACGCCTGAAGACATAGGGAAATTAGCCCCCAGGAAAATCACAAGCTTTGTAAAAAGTCTTGGAATCCTGGGCAACAACTAGATGTAGGGTTAATCACAAAAGATCTTTTAGGTCGAAGTGAAGTAAGGCTGTTCGAAGCCAAACGACCCCGTAAAACAATCTACAATCTACAAGCTTATATTATCACGTTTGGTCGAGACAACATTAATCGAGCTTCTGCTAAACGACAATGATGACAGCACAAGTCAATCAACAATATATGGATAGTGGCGTGCGGTGGATTATGATGAGTGAGACAGCAATATGGAACGCAATTACACATATATTTGCGCCTCTTATAGGATTTATCACTCAACGCTTAGATGATGATGATCTTAGTAGTTCATGATAATATATGATCAATATTAGGATGCATACTTTCAGTCATTGTCCAATGAAGCAGTTTCTTAATTTTTGTTGATCATACCATCAGCTTCTTCAGAAGTTTTTCAAAGTCTGAAGTTGTCTTCCATTCAATCACTTCGCTTCACTAGCAGCACATTAAATGATCTAAACTTATTATCTGAGGCTTATTAAAGATTTACTTGAGATTGAAAAAAACAGGAATAATTTCAGAGCGGATAGGTATCGATTGGGTAACACATGGAGACTGGCTTTGCCAAGTGATTTAGACAGTCACAGTCAATGGAGCATGGTGAATGAGCAGCAATGCAAAGTAGTGTCAATGTATGTATAAAGGGAAATAGAATAACTATTTCAGTCTTTGGAATCCTGCTGAAGAAGCTAACAGTATGATCAGTAAAATGCCAAGTCAAGTTTGAGGTTGCAGAAAAACCCAGAAGAAATAACGTCAACATTTGATCAAATGAATCGACTATAAATTGTTCTGAATTCTAAGAATGGATATTTCTCGGCCTGAAAAGTTATTATTTATATGGAAGATACTGAGGGATATGAAATGTCTTTATATATAAAATTATACAGATATTTAAGAAATAACAGCCATAACCAAAATATAATTTTTCTTTCTAGGGTGTTTATCGAGGATTACGGATTTTAAAGGATTCTGTATATCAAGCTCATGTTCGCCCTTGTGATGGTATGAACTGTAGAAAAGAATATGTCAAAAAACTTTATAACGGAGCATTTGATGAACCAAAAGAAGAAATTATTTTTGCTTAAAGTTGCAAACTTCTAATATGTAGTATAAAAATTTGCAGTGCCGGTAAAATCTTTATTATATATTATATTGCCTTAACTCTACTTAAAATTCAAAATCGACAAATTATACATAAATTAGTAAATATAGTTGCTTATTGTCAATAATATTTCTTAATTAATTTTAATGTTGCCAAAATGTGAAATTGCTAAAATTATATTGCGAATAATTTTTAATTATTATATATTTCCAGAGTAAAGTTGAGTTTTTACAAATTTATAAACAACCCTTATGGAACTACTGGGAAGCATCATAGAGCAGGTGCCTAGCATATACACCAGTTGTTTATTTGCATTGTTAGTCACAGTAAAGATTCAAGAGAAAGTTAAGTTCCTGATATATCCTTGCGTTAATTTTAGACTAAGACCTGGCGGCCGTGAAGGTACTATGATCGCACCTCCGGCTGGAACTTTGTGACGTGATTGGCGGAACCATCAGGAAGTGTCATTTACAAAGATTTAGTTCAGAACCTCTGCAAAAAACACACCAAAAAATTTAAAGTTGAAAAATATTTCTGCAAAAAAAAATGTTCGTACCTCCGGCTGAAAATTTACACATTACCTCTTTGAAGGCTACAGATGAAGTATGTAAATCATGAGACGGCTAGGTAACTGCTAAGGTGGTGTCACTGGTGTCAGACATATTATCTCAAATTAAAGCAAATTTATTGCGCCATTAGAAGTACAAAAGGTCTACTTGACACTTGCACCCGATGCAGCAGAACATTCACGGTATCGGAGCGCCAGAGTCGTGACACGTGGGGCTGGAGTGGATCGGGTGTTCGAGATAGGTTTTAAAATAATTAAAAAGTAAGGCCCTACTCCTACCTGCGTAGCAGGTTTATTAGGGCGCGATAAATAGGATGCCCAGGTAACTTAGCAGAACTGAAAGGACTAAAAAATAGAATAATGACTGACATACACAAAAATATAATGTAGTTTGTTGACTGCTAAGACAGGAAAAACTCATATATATGTGCTGCCGAAAGATGGAAGCTCCTGGTAAGGTAATTTGTGTTTAATCCGAAATGGTGTATTATGCTCTCTTATTTGTGTGATGTTGCTTGTTAGCGGACTACTACCAAGTTTGTGCTCATAAAATCTTTGAGAGGCTATTTTAATGTATAGTTTGCTAGCGGAACAATGTCGTTACAATGGATGTACAAGTCTCTGACTAAGGTGTATCTGCTTGAGTTAGAAATGAGGCGGAGGGCGGAGCAACTTGCGTTCCAGTTCTGATAGTTTCTTTGGTGTCATAGCTGATGTGCTGCTCCCACCTCATGACGACCATGTAAATCAACTTTTTGTTGTTTGTGTTTAGTTTACTATTCCCTGCCATCAGAGGGTACAGACTCCTAGACAGAGGATATACCTTGCATATCGTCTCATTTATGTGTTTTCTGTAGGTCAGTCGAATGTTTAAGTGAATCCCCAGATATTTCAGTTTCTTTTGTTTTAATTTTTATCTCCCTGATCGAGATTGGAGTAATAATTTTGTTTGTGAAGTTCTGGGAGAAAACTATGGCCTCTGATACTGTTCAAATTTAGTGTACTATTGCGGCCGAAAAAAGGTAATGGACCGATTTTCCCCATTGTAAATATGGTTCTTACCAGTGACGCATCAATCATAATATATTTTTATTTTTATTAGTGCCAATGTCAATGTGATACCTACCAATGATTTGTTGTCAAAATAATTTAACTGATATAAAAATAACTATTTACAACATGCCGATTTTTTTTTCAACTTTCAGTTGTCTGGCGTGTTTTTTTACAGGGGCTCTGAACTAAATCCTTGGGGATGACACTTCTTGATGGTCCGCCAACCACCTCACAAAGTTTCAGCTGGAGGTACGATCATAGTACCTATGCGGCTGCCAGTTCTCTGACTATATGTGAGGTTTGACTCACATATTAACGTGAGGTTATATCAGGGGCATCCCATTAGGAACTTAATTACTCTTGAATCATTGAATCTTTATATTGTTCACTTTAGGAATGACAACAAAGATTGAATTGTTAAACCTGATGTTAATTTACATATATATTATGTAAAGTAGTGGACAAAAAATAAATCCTTGTGATACACCGGTAGTTGATTCAAGATTATCTGACACAATTAGGTATTAATAGATATAATCTGCAGTTGTCACCGATATCTACACCATCCACTTTTTATGTAGTGGTACAAAAACAGATTCTCTAGCAATCAGACCACCTTCCTGTCTCTCATATTATTTTTTGCATATCTTAGAAGAACTTTTATTCTTTGCTTTGACATTGTTGACCACCAGCTGTTGCTACGCCAGTTCTAAGTTTTTGGTTAGCTGATTCCTCCAGTATTGATTCAAGTATTGCATATGTTGTTCGCATTTGTAATACATCATCCTGATGTCAGAATCTTCTTCAAATTCAGAGTGGTTATTTTGGTATTGAAATAAACTACTATTGGGTCTGTGTAATACAGAATGTCGCATTTTAATTTTAGTAAGTCTTTAAAACTGCTTCAACAAGAAAACCTAAAAAAACCTTATGAAGTTATAAATATCTATCTATCTATTGATTGTATGAAAACAAAAGACCATTTTAAAAGTATTTTTTTAAACTACAATCTGCTATAGAGATAACTTTTAACGATTAATATTTAGATATAACTGCAGTTATTTTTAGTAAAAAATGTTACATTTTGCACCAAGATTTAATTATATGTAAGCAAAATACCATATGCTTCAAAATGATTGCCATTATTCGTCTATATGAGTAGAATACTCTACACTTTGTCCACGAATATTAAATGTTTTTATTGTTACTATAGAATATATATTAAATAGATAACTTTATTAAACGTTTCAGAAACAGATCATTTTTATTACACATTTTTGTTTTTAATTTTATTGAGTAGGCTGTTATGTGTTAAGAAGAACGGCTTGTCATGAATGAACGTATTTTACATTTTACATATTGCTGAAAGTAGTTCAGTTTAATATTCTCAAAATATAGTAGACTTCAGTAGAAATTGTGTTAACGAATAATCCCATTTAACGTTTCAGAAACTTGCCAAAAATTCTAGTAAAAAGTAATCTAATAATCTAGTAATCACTGCTAGTAGTGAGTAATGTATATTATTATAATTGATGAAATACAAGTACTTATAATTGGTATATTATAAAACAGTTGTGGACAAAAGTTTTTGTAGAACAACTTACTGTCAAGTTACTTACAAAACTTTTTTTAAAGTCTTTATATTTCCTACTTTAACTATGACTTCTAGTCATATCGAAAAAGGTGTTATTTTACTAACTAAACCACAGACTAGTCTGTGACTAAACGTTTTGAGGTTATTGGCATGACTTGATTTGTATTCTCTCCAAGCAATCTTGAAAGATATGCAGATGCCCTATTACGCGACAAAAAAAATTAAGCTTGCACCTATTATTTCATGAATCGTATCTCTAAAGATTTGATTCATAGATAAACCAAAATACGTCCGTTACCAGTGAAACCTCTGGTTTGGTGCTAGGAGTGCTCAATAAAACGGGAGCCAATGCGGTCAGTGTATGCACTTTTAAGTAATCTTTTCATCTAACATGCTTGTTAAATAAATTTTCACCAACTTGATTAGGTGTTCTTTATCGTTAAGAAAAGTATACATTGGAATACGTAACCATTTCGATTGGTTTAAGGGGTGACATTAATTACAGGAAACTAAAGTGAACAAGTGAAGTTATAGGTAAATAGTACAATAGTGGGATCAATTTACCAACACAACAATTCAACACCATCACGAGTCGACTCGTGTGTCACCGAAAGTGCTTTCTATCTGAACCTTTGAATATATCGGTAAGGAAGGAATGTAATTCAAATAAAAGGCGTCGGAAGTTCGTAGAGAATTCTGAATATTATGGTTGATCAATATGGCGATGGACAGCTGACCATAATTACACTAGCACGTAAATAAATGCGCAAACTTTACTAACTCTTTAGAAACACATTTGAATAATCAAACGTAATTAGCTCAGTAAATATACCTATTTTTATAATATAGCCAACTTCAACAAGCAAAAACAGGTTTCACAAATGATAGCAAGATCCTTGAGCAAATATGAGTAATAATCGGTTGATCAAAATGGCTACTTCCGTCGCCTGAGAATGGGGAACAATCCAAGCCAGTTCCTAATATATTCAATAGATGACGCCATGCGTACTCGGTTTAATGTCATTCTCAATTTGTATCATATAATATATGACATAAATGGGGACCATTCTCTTTTATTTTATCCACTAGAGCGCACCATTTGTACTCGGTTGTTTGTCCCTCAATGTCAATACGAAAAAATATATTTTTGAATAAACAAAGTTAATTAGGATGTAAAATGAAAACGTGTTGCTGTGTACCAAAGTGTTCTAACACAGTCGGACATTTATTCCCTAAAAAATGACCGTTTCCGACAACTATATGATAAATCTAGCGTTTTAAAATTGTAATATATATCTTCATCTTCAAGTGTACTCACTAAAATATTGTCATACTTGATTAATCTAGAATAAAAGAGGATTTATAAACAAAAAATTCAATAAGTTCATAGATGTAATTATATACCTTTCAACCAAAAATCAGCTTTTTTCCATGAACTCTATGCACCTCTTTTTCTCAGCTCCGCTTTTAAAGTTTTAAACGATTTATGACCAACTACCGTAATCCTTTTTATCAATTTGCCTCATTTCTACGAATAAGAGATTGGGAAACTCTCGGAAATCGGGAAATTTAAACTATTTAAAGGTTATACTTATATGATACAAGTTAAGAAAGACATTTAACCAGCGAGTATAAAGTATCTTTATACTCGCTGCATTTAACCGAGTACGCATGGCGTCATCTATTAAGAACTGGCTTGAATTGTTCCCCATTGAGAATGACATTAAACAACAATTTAAAAGTTATATTATAACTTTTAAATTGTTTAAATTTCCCCATTTCCGAGAGTTTCCCAATCACTTATTCGTAGAAATGAGCCAAATTGATAAAAAGGTTTACGGTAGTTGGTCATTAAATCGTTTAAAACTTTAAAAGCAAAGCTGAGAAAAAGAGGTGCTATAGAGTTCATGGAAAAAAGCTGATTTGGTTGAAAGGTATATAATCACATTTATAAAAGAGAAAATTCCCCATTATACGGCTTGTATGGCGTAAAAGAAGCAGAATTTTGAACGAATGCGGGAATGCGGCAAAGCAAAATATATATAGTGGAGAGTTAATGCAAAGTCTGATTGAAGAAAATGAAGATAGGTGAAAAATGTAATTATTTGTAGTAATCTGTAGATATTAGATCTGTAGATTTTTAGCTATTTATTCGTAAATACTATGTCGATTGTATATGTCCGTACAGATATAATTTTGTACACACTTTCATCTGAAATACTGAATGCGTCAAATAAATAAATTTCACAATATTTACTTATATTTATAACCTTTCAAAAAGTGTGATACTTTAAAAAATGTGCATTTTTTTAAGCGATTCACACTAGCCTAGCGAGCGTTCCATTTGCCCTTGTCACAGTAGAGAATAGACTACTGTGCCCTTGTCGTGAGAGAGTTGGGACTAGTCGAGATAATGAGTCAACATAGGAGTTGGTGGGAGTCATGTAAATGGAAAGCACCCAGTGTGTTTTATTTTGAGGAAATGTGTCATCACGCGTAGATGCCTTAAGTTAGATTTTTGCGATCTCGTGGCTTACTCTAATGTCTTTAAGTGCCTTGAAGCGAGACGTCATCATAAATTCCTCCGTAAGAATGGGAGTCTTTTAAGCATAACCTAAAATAACCTTTAAATTCTATCAAACCTTCTCTCTTTTTACTAAGAAACATGACCTCAGCAAGTTACGAAATTGTGTGTTGTCTCCTGGATATGGATCAGGAATTAGTGTTTCACTTATTGACAATATTTTTAAAGAGACAATACAATATAGCGGTACAAAACATTTTATTACTGTATGAAAGAGAACATCACATTAGATCAATTTATCATGATGAATTCATTGATAGATATTTATGACTTCTTCTTGTTATTTTGAATTAATCTTTTTAAAAAACACACAAATTGTGCAACTTTACAAAACACAACGAGTATCGGCTGTCTCTGTTGACTTGACTCGTATCTCCACCATTTACCGTTTTCACATTTTCTAGCGTACTCCTGGAAGCCGCGCGATACCGCTGCAAGTGTCTTTAAGCATGACGTCATGACTTTTATTCGCTCGAATGGCACCGCTTATCACGTCTAATGCGCAAAATATGCCTCTGTATTATCCCAAACGGATATAGCTTAATAAGAATTGAACGCTGCAATTTGAGTTTTCCTGGAGCGTATGTGTAATATTATATATTTTAAAACAGTTCATAAAGCATCTGTACGTTTTTTCAAGATCATTGCTTGGAGAGGAAACAAGTAATAAGACATATATATATATATATATATATATATATATATATATATATATATATATATATATATATATATATATTTAGTTATATTTACTTTAGTTGGCTGATTGCTTGCAGGTGAAACAAATCAAGGATACTAACTTCAAAACACTTAGTTTGTAAGGAACTAAAGTAGCAATATGGGTTATTTGTTATCCCTCCAAGCAGCATCTTAAATAATGTGACATGTGAAGATGCCCTATATGATTGGTTATTACCATGGAATACATTTCTATTATGTGTAAAATACCAATGGTTACCCGGACAATAAAATACTATGAATCGAAAACTCCTATTGTTGATGAAATGTCATTCATTGTTTTCATTACACAGAAATTAGCCAGTCACTGTCACTAATCTCAATGTCTAATCTGTCATTATTGACCTTGACCTTTTATCAGTTTTGAGTTTTATCTTTTTACAGATTAAAATAAGAGGTATTCAGTGATAAGAGTAAGAGTGACTTTTAATATTTTAATTCGTTAAACATTTTATTATATCAGTGAAAATGGTTCGTGCGTGGTATATGGACGATGATTACAACAGTGATCAACGAAACGAGCATCAAAAGAATCCACCTCATTTTATTACTGTAGAGGAACTTTACGAAGTTTCTGGTGTGGAATATTTTAAGGTAAATTTGTTTTTATCATGAGAACGTTTAACCTTTTAAGAAAATTAAAGTTAATTTCATTGTAAAAGTATGTAAAACTTTGCAGTTAAATGTCGATACGCTTGAAAGTGACGGTATCTTAGAGAAAATAAAGAAAAAAAGGGGTTACACTTATGAGGATGAACTGGTATGTTCAAAAGAACTCTTGCCAAATTACGAGGAAAAATTAAAGACTTTTTATAAGGAACATTTGCATACTGACGAAGAAATTAGATTGGTGGTTGATGGTTCAGGTTACTTTGATGTAAGGGACAAAAATGACGAATGGATTAGAGTTGAAGTTGTGCCCGGAGATTTACTTGTTCTACCTAGTGGAATATATCATCGATTTACTCTGGACAAAAACGTAAGTTAGAATTATTCCATCAAATGTGTTAGAATAATTTGAGTGGATACTTTTATTAAGAATAAGATAAGATAAGAATCTTATCTTCGTGCAATTGTGGATGTCCACTGTGCCGCCCAATTGTAACATTTAGTATGTAATAGCCTCAACAGTCTAAAGAACTGAAATTCTGTTGTAGGCATTATTTGTGAATTAGAAAAAATTATTTTAATTTATCGGTTTAGTTGTAATATAGTTCTTAATATTTAGAGCGTTTTATTTCTAGGCAGCTATTTCTTGGAAGTAATAAATATTTTGTTTCAGAACTACATAAAAGCAAAAAGGTTATTTGTTGGCGAACCTGTCTGGACTGCCCACAACAGACCTTCCGATGATATGGAATGCAGACAAAATTATGTAAAACATTTAGATTTAGGCAGTTTTGTGAAAGTGTAATATTCTGTACGCTATTAAAATTACCCTGTTGCATGTAAAATATTTTAAAAGCTATATTCTCCCATGCTTTTATACATTAATATTGTTATTGTTTAATTAAAATGAAATTTTATTGAAGTTATCAAAATATATTAAAACATTTGTGTTATCATTTTCTTTCTAGTTATAAATATTTCATTGTTAACCACACATATCGCAATTATTGTAAACCAAATACCCATTTTGTTATTGTAGCGGACACATTTCATTATGTTTATTCAACTTCATAAGAGCCTGCAACACATCAGAAGAAATTGCCAGTTTATAATATATCGGTATATTGATAAGATATACAGGGTGATCCCTAAGTTGATACTTTTTTTAAAACTGTGTATAGAGTTCAGCAAACTAAATTGTGTTAAATAGCTCAAAAACAAGGGTGATGAAAACTTCAAAATCTTTAAAAAATATAAAGCAAGCCCCATGTGACATTCATAAAGTTCTGATAAACCAAAAGGAAAAATATAAACTTCTTTTTAATTAATTTAATTAATCCTTGGGTGATAACGATAGCGAATAAGACTTCGTGTTTAAGGAATTAAAAGTAACTCTGTTACTAAAAAGATATATGGTTGCGTCTAAGTTAAAGCAAGTGCTTGAAGTTGTCACCATTTTGGTTTACACAACGCTGTATACGACATAACCATGATCCAGTGATGCCGTGTAATAGTGAGACAGGCTTTTATCTCTTATTTGTTGCTGCAGTCTCTGCTATATGCATGTTATTAATCCCTTCCATACGTTTTGCGCCATTTCAAAATCTAAACTTTTCATGATTTCGTGTAACCCCACAAAAAAGTCGCACAGAGTGAAGTCTGGTGACTTCGGTAGTCACATCTGGTCCAACTAATATAACAACTTACTATCGAAATTTTGCTTCTTCATTTATCATGCTTATAAGAAATACGACATGCAGACACATTTTGAAAGTTCACCAACACAATAATAATAAAAAATTGTTTCCTTATAACCATTGAAATATAAGCAAAAAGCAACTTGCTTATTTTCAATGCTTATTTATAAGTGATACTTAGACTTAGGTGCTTCCACGCCCTCTTACGAAGAGAGGATTAATGTCTAGTAATAGAATAAAAGGGAGCCTGCTTAACAGGCAACCAGTAAAACAATAGTTCACCAGTCGGCCCAGTGTGGCGCTGCCTCGCAGAATACACTAGTCCCT
Organism: Leptura quadrifasciata; assembly: GCA_963675555.1. Lineage (NCBI taxonomy): Eukaryota > Metazoa > Arthropoda > Insecta > Coleoptera > Cerambycidae > Leptura > Leptura quadrifasciata. Next base: position 106,180,428 of record OY776675.1, read on the forward strand.
GTAAAGTCTGCCAATACAAGATCGAGGCAGTGATTGGTCCGTATGAAAAGTGGATACATAATGGCGGCGTCAGTAGGATACGTTGTAAATACACGCGCACACTGAAACCATCGCCCCCATTATGTATTGATATTGGTGAAGTGGGGGCCCAGTGACCAGACTCTACTTTATAGGGACTCTACAATACATTGGGTGCTTTCTATTTACCGACACAAGTCAACACGAGTCGACTCTTGCCTCCGAAAGTGCTTTCCATTTGATTTGTATCGCCGTGAGACACCAGTCACCTCAAAGAGACTCCAGTAGACAGGTGAATTCACGCTGTTTGAGTGTAAAAGAAGGTAAGTAAGTTTGAATGAACGCGACAAAGCAAAATGTATAGTGGAATGCAAAGTCTGATTAAAGGAAATGAAAGTAGGTGAATAATGTAATTATTTGCAGTAAATATGTAAATATTAGATCCGTAGATTTTAGTTAGGTATTTGTTTTGCGCGACACTATAATAGCCTAGCGAGCGTTCCATTTACCTTTGTGGTGAGAGTCGACATAGGAGTCGTATAAAAGGAAAGCACTCATTAGAATCCCTATAGAGTCTGGCCATTCGAGCTCGAGGCACTGATTGGTCCATATGAAAAGTGGATGGATAATGGCGGCTCCAATAGGAGTTTCTTTTGTTTTGACGAGCATAGTGTCATTAGACTCAATGTAATTGGTTAACACTAAAGTAACAGTCTGTTATGACTGATTTGGTCACGAAACAATTAGTGGGAACGTTATTATTTACATATATTTTTCCACTTTAACATAACAAATGCCGCAACCTGCTTTTAACATTTGCAATACGTTGGTAAACACACTGATGCACACGCGCACTCTGAAACTATCACAGCCATTATCCATCCATTTGGGTGGAGTGGGGGCCGAATGGCCAGACTTCACTTTACTTTACTTATAGGGACTCTAGAATACACTGGAAAAAATAGAAATGTCTCGAAAGACAGACTGGATTGATCGGATATATAAGTAGAAGAGTACAGTACAGTTCTGAAAGAAGTCAAATGTTCAGATAATAAAAGTTATAACTAGTGTGTTATTATAAGGATTAATTATAATTTAGTAATTAATAATTCGGTAGTAGTGAAAATTTGTGTTGCAATTATTGAACCCACGCTTGGAAGTGTTTATTACAGGGTGTAAACACGTAATAATTGGTGTCAGAAGCAGAATTGCAATAGAATGTCTTTAGAATACGAAGAAGGTCCCAGAGTGTTATATTTGAAAACCACTGGAGAAAGTGTTTTGAACTATAAAGTGATATAGACAATAGAGAACGTTTATTTGTGCTAGTATGAGGAAATTTCCAGAACATTCTATTTAGAAACTAGAGTGCAGTTAATTAAGTTCTATCTACTGGACAGTGATATAGACATTAAATAAAATCTATTTGTGACATTTTCAGAAAATTACTAGAACACTCCATTTAGAAATTAGTGCAGTTATTTCAGTTATTTTGACTGGAAAGTGGTATAGATATTAGATAAGACCTGTTTGTGACATTTTTGAGAAAATTTCTAAAATATTCTGTTCCGGACTTTCTGGGAATATTTGAATTGTACCTAATATAGACTTTAAATAAGACTTGTTAGTGCCGTTTCGATAAGTTTTTGATGGAAACAAGAAGCATGGTTGCTGAAAAACAAATGTGTTCGCAGAATTTAGAAAAATGATGTTAGACCAGAAAAAGAGACGACAAAAATAGGAAAAGAGACGTTAGGAAGAAAAAGATGAACTAAAGAAAATGATGCTAGATCAGGAAGAGACGACGAGAAGAAAGAGAAGAACAAGAAAAACGACTCCAAGAAGAAAAGAGGAACAAGAAAGACGTGAAGAAGAAAAAGAAAGAAAGCGTCAAGAAGAGAAAGAGCAACGACGTCAGGAAGAATTGAGAAAAATTATACAAGCCCTATCCTGTCAGTCACTGATAAAATCAAACTGAAGTCAAAGGGAAGGTAAATATGGTCGAAGAAGGAGTAGAGCGACTTAAACGGAAGTAGAGGAAGTTAGCCGTAGGTCGGTCTCCCCCCACCACTGACCTTGACCTTGACCGTGCACCTGTGGTCCGTTCCTTCAAGGCCACGGTGGCATCGTAGGTTCGCATAGCATATACCGTGACCTTGACCTTGGACGGCCGCAGTGCGTTTCGACTTCAAGGGCGCAGTGTTGCTGTTACCCAGAACGATCACTTGCGGTGACCTTGGCCTTGGCTAACACTATTAGAGAATGCAAGGACGGAGCTTCCTCCTTGCCACGCAACTCGTAATGTGCCGTGGTTTGATATTTTGTGACGTAGTATATCTTTTCTATAAAAGAGTGAAAGGAGTTAATATGGGATCATTCTTAACGTCAATTTCCTAGAGTAAAGAAGCAAATATGTATTCGTGCAGTTTTTGTGGTGCAAGCTTCACTCGCAGTGACAATATGCGACGTCATCAGAGGGAGGCGTGTAACAGTTTAAATGGTAATGGACCGCCAGCAAAGAAAGTGAAATTGGATTCGAATCCATCAACATCGGTAATTATGCAGACGTGTTATAGCTGTAATGTGACTTTAACAACTAACCAAATGAAGTCTCATAAAAGAACACTACAACACAGAACAAATTCATGTGTACGTTTGATGGATGGTACAGAAATTGTTCGCAGTGCTTTCAAATATAGAATCATAACATACCGAGTGCATAGTGATAATGAGAAACTGGACTATATAATATTTTTCAACGAAATTCGACATAAAATATTGAATTTACTAGAAGAAATATTATTACTTCATAAAACTGTGAAAGTAAACATGGAGACATTTGCCAGCTATATATTACAAGCACAAGAAATAGCTGAAATTAAATCGTTTAATACGTGTAATAAAATATTGGATCAAGGTGTGGATTTAAACATTGCACTCGACACTTTTATAGACATGATGGTTGCGCAAACTACTGAGTTCCAAGAGCGTGATTCTGGTATGTAAATATCTTCTGGTATGTGGAATAACAATTGACATTTTTTTTTTTATTTTTAGGGTGGGCCCTCGAACAAATAAAATTTGTTGAAATTAATATAAACAAGTACAGTCCAATGGGTGGTTCATCATATATCAAGTTACCAAAGTTCATCGCAAATAAGAAGGCCGTAGTGAATATAGAAAACCAGGACCAATACTGTTTTGCTTGGGCAGTCACTTCAGCATTGTATCCTGCAAATGGTGGTACATCTCAAATGTCATCTTATCCACATTATTCAAGAGTTCTAAATTTGACAGGTATGAATTTTCCAATGAAATTGAGAGACATTTCAAAATTTGAGGAATTGAATAATATATCTATTAATGTGTATGGGTTAGAAAAGAAATTCGAGAATAATAAAGTAAAATATGATGTTGTCGGACCTTTGCGTTATTCTCAGAAGAAACTACGTATTCATGTTAACTTATTATTAATTTCCGCGGAATGTGATCAGAATCATCATTGTAAATCGGATTGTGCTAAAACTCACTATTGTTGGATAAAAAATTTATCTGGATTAGTATCAAATCAAATATCCGCTCACGGACATAGAAAATATTTTTGTGATGGGTGTTTGCTGTATTTCTGTAACGAACGTCAGCTAATGTCTCACCAAACAAATGATTGTAATCATATTTACACTACAACACCATCGACACAATTTCGGGTTGATAAATATGGGAAACGTGTACCGGAAAATATATTAAAATTTGAGAATTTTGACAGACAAATGCAAGTACCATTTGTAGTATATGCAGACTTTGAATCCATTTTGAAACCGATAAATACTTGCGAGCCAAATCCTGAACGCTCTTATACCAACAAAACGTTTATTCATGAACCTTACTCTTTCGCGTATTACATAAAATGTTCCTTTGATAATAGCATTTCTAAATTTGAACTATATCGCGGATCTGATGCAGCAAAAGTATTTGTATCATGTATAGAGGCTGATTTAAGGGAAATTTATAATAGATATATGAAAGATGTAATCCCCATGTCCCCGCTTACAGCGATAGAAAGAGAAAATTTTGACAATGCAACCATCTGTGGTATATGTGAGAAGCCTTTTGCAGAAGGTGATATAAAGGTGAAAGATCATTGCCACTTAACTGGTAAGATACGATTCGGTGCCGCGCACTCGATCTGTAATTTAAATTATAAACTACCAAATTTTGTACCTATCATATTTCACAACATGAGTGGATACGATATTCACTTATTTGTAAAAGAGTTATGCGCTCATAAAGATAAAGTTGACGTAATACCACAAAACAAAGAAAAATATATATCTTTTACAAAACATCTTTACATGCATGATTACGTTACTGACAAGGGGGAAACAAAAAATAAATATTTGCGGTTACGTTTCATCGATAGTTTTAAATTTATGTCAGCATCACTACAAAATTTAGGGGAAAATTTAAATGAAGGTCAAATGGTTACAATGAAGAACTTTTTTACCGATAATGCAAAATTTATTTTAATGCGACGGAAGGGTGTATTTCCATATAGTTTCGTAGATAACTTAGAGAAATTAAATAATCGTGTTCTACCCACCAAGCAGGAATTCTATGACAGCCTAAATGAAACACATATATCAGATGACGATTATGAAAGGGCTAAAAATGTGTGGGAATTGTTTGAGTGCCAGAGTTTGGGTGACTATTCAGACCTGTATTTAAAATCAGATGTCCTTCTTTTGTGTGACGTATTTGAAAATTTTCGTAAAATTTGCGTGAATAAATATAAATTGGATCCAGCTCAATATTACACAGCTCCAGGTTTATCTTGGGACGCTATGTTGAAACTAACAGCGGTAGAACTTGAATTGTTAACAGATATCGATATGATACATTTTTTTAAAAAAGCTATACGCGGTGGTGTCAGCCAGTGTACAGAAAGGAAGCATATCGCAAATAATAAGTTTGTACCCAATTATGATCCCTCAGAACCGTCGTCATTTATCACATATCTTGATGCTACGAACTTATACGGTCATAGTATGTCCCAATCATTACCAACAGGGGGATTTGAGTGGCTGTCCGAAAGAGAAATTATCGACTTAGATGTTACTAATATTTCAGACGAGAGTCCACACGGGTATGTTTTTGAAGTAGACATACATTATCCGCAAGAGTTACACGATTTACATTCAGATCTCCCTTTCTTAGTAGAAAATATTATACCCCCCCAATCAAAATCAAAATCACCAAAATTAATCCCAAATTTGAATGATAAGAGACGATATGTTGTGCATTATAGAAACTTGAAACAAGCCATTGAAAATGGTTTAATGGTGTTAAAAACCCATAGAGTACTTAAGTTCAAGCAGTCGCCCTGGTTAAAAAAATACATCGATTTAAATACGCAAATGAGAAATTCAGCGACCAATAAATTTGAAAAAGACCAATATAAATTAATGAATAATGCAGTATTTGGTAAAACCATGGAAAATGTTGATAATAGAAGAGATATAAAGTTGATTACTCATTGGGAAAATGTTAGAAGAACTATAGGTGCAAACGCATTAATCGCTCGTCCAAATTTCAAATCTTGCACAATTTTTTCTGAGGATTTTGTAGCGATTGAAATGAGCAAATTGCAAGTAGTCTATAACAAACCAATTTACGTAGGATTTTGTATTCTTGAATTATCGAAGACGGTACTGTATAATTTTTTTTATGGTGTTATTAAACGTCAATTCGGTGCTAATGCTTCTTTGTTGTACACCGACACCGATTCCTTAATTATGAAAGTTTATACAGATAACTTCTATGACTTTATTGTACAAAATCCAGAAAAATTTGATACTTCTAATTACAGGGAGGGAAATAAATTTAATATTCCAAAAGGCTCGTCTGTGCTTGGGAATATGAAAGACGAATTCCCCGAAGATCCTATTATCAGCTTTTATGGTACTGGAGCGAAAGCGTACTACGTGCAATCGGTCGGTAATGAGTTGAAAAAAGCCAAGGGAGTAAAGAAATCTGTGATTGAAAAACAACTTACAATAGATGACTACAGAAAAATTGTTGAGCAGGGCGGGTTAATATTTCGTAAAATGAATACTTTCAGAAGTCACTTGCATGATATCTATACAGAGATGCGGAATAAAGTTGCTCTTTCTTATTATGACGATAAACGTTTTGTGATTCCCAATACCACTAAAACTCTACCCTGGGGTCACTCAGACATAACATTTTTTCAGAGTGAACCAGAGCAGAATTTAAAGTGGTTAATATCAGCCTTAAATAGTGTCGTTGAACGAAATGTTTTAAAGGATGATGATAAACTAGATGTGTTACTCAAAGCAATGAATGAGTTGAGTGATTAATTGTTAATAATGTTTCTACTTGTTAACGCAAAGGTCGACAATTATAATATTCAATTGAAAAATTCATTGTGATATTTCATGTTATGTGTAAGTCGAAGTAAGAGATATTTGTATGAAATAAAATGTTAATTTATAAATAAAGATTTAAATTACTAAATGGTATTTTTATTGTATGAGTACTGTAGGCAATAAGATAGAGAGAGACGATAGGAAGAGTGGGGTGGGAAGTAGGGGGTTAGTTAGAGTGTGTAGGGAAATAATTTGAACCAATAGGAACAAGAGTGGTAGGGAGTGGAGGGGTTAGTTCAGCGTTATGGGCTTCAGAGATGCTACAAAGATTCTTTCCGTCTCCAGCTCTCGAGTTGTAAGGAAGTGTGCAAAATAGTGCTGTCTGCTCTATTCCTAGCATTCTTTGTGTTCTGTGTTTTGTGTTTCGTGCCCGTTTCTCGTGTCCGTTTTGTGTTTGTTGTGACAATGGTAGGACAAAAAAAGATTGGTGTTTCTGGTGGTAGCGGTAAGGGAGGCGCTTTGTTGAGTGCTGTGGCTGCATACTTAATTAATTATATGCCAGGGCAAGACGACAATGGCGACGCTTGTCCGGGTAATGGTGTGGCGAACAATGGCGACGCTTGTCCGGGTAATGGTGTGGCGAACAACCAGACGAGCCCTGGCGTGGGTGACAATGGCGACGCTTGTCCGGGTAATGGTGTGGCGAACAACCAGACGAGTCCTGGCGTGGGTTTACTACCGGATATTGAAATCCCGACGGATTTGACCGATTTGAACGATGATTTGCTGGGTGATTTCGATTTCTCCGAATTGGACGCGCAGGCTTTGGCTTCAGATGAAGCCAGAGCTAGTACATCTAATGGAGAGGCCTACCCGAACGCCGCGTGGTCTAGGTTCCCTACGGTTACGGAGACAAATTCTGAGGACGAATTTCAACCTGCGCAACCAAAGATTTATTCGCAGAAAGGCCAAAAGAAGATGACGACGCATCCTTCAACATCTACAAAGCAGACGCAGGTAGAGAATACCGAGAAAGATGATGACGTGTCGATTCTTAGAAGAATTTTATCGGCGCAAGCATCTGTACCTGCTCGCCTGAGCCCTATTCCCGATGTTGGCTCAGACGAGGGGCAGGTAGAGATACCTGAAAAGCCTAAGAAAGCAGCAGCTAAAAATAAAAAGCCGTTATCGGGAAGGAAACCGGTGGTTAAAAAAGCTGCTGCAAAAAAGTCGGTAGCTAAGAAACCGAAAAAAGATGCTGCAAAAAAGCCGACGAAAGTGCAACCGGTATGTTCGAGCGCGCCGTTGCCAGGATGCTCTCATGCGGTGTTGCCAACGCAGGAACCCCGTAACCGTGCTCTGGTTGTGAATGAAAGTGATTCTGATTCACAATCGGAGTTATTCTCCCAAGAAGAGCAAAATGAAACTTTCAAAAATTTCTTGAACATGTATGAACAGTTGCAGCGGGAGGATAGGGAACTTAAAAGTGCAACTGATGATGACAGCAAATTAAAGGATCACGCGCAGTCCCTCAAAAGGAAGGCGGAGATGTTGAATTCTCGGGCCGATGAAATGCTCAGAGGCATTGCGAAGCGTCGCAAAGCCTCTGAGAGATGTACAAGGAAGCTAAATGCTATAAAAAAGAAACTGGGAATAAGGTAGTGCGTAAACACACTACAGAATGTTGCATTAAAAATGTTTGTACATAAATTTAGTATTAGGTTAGGGTTAAGAGAAAAAATGTAAAAAAATATAAAAGTAAAAATGTAAAACTGAAAAAAAATGAGGTTAGATTAGGTTAGAAAAATGTAAAAAATTTAAATGTAAAAAAATAGGTTAGGTTAGAAAAAATGTAAAAAAAAATTTAAATGCAAAAATGTGAAAAAAAATTAGGTTAGGTTAGGTTAGGTTAGAAAAAATGTAAATGTAGAAAGTAATAACACCCTTGCTAAATATTCTGATGTTATCCACCGCTGCCCTCTTTGGTGGGGAACATCTACGACGATACCCTCATCATCACTTGAATCGTCTGCACCCTCTTCAGCGTCAAAAAATTCCTCATCGTCTTCCTCGTCGCTTTCCTCATCGCCTTCCTCATCGTCTTCAACTTCTACCTCGTCGTCTTCGGGAGCAGCCAAGTCGTCCTCTACCTCTTCAAGGTACCATATATTGTTGAGGACATCTAGGGATGCTAACCAGTCCAGGAATCTGAGGTTAGCCCAACCAGCAGGTACAGCAGCCATATTAATACTTGGAAACGAATATATAAGACAGTAGACGGAATGATCAACGTTGAAGTTTGCAAAGCAACTGATCTAACGTGGAGTTACACCTCCTCTTTTAAACATGTTGCTGGTGACGTCACATCATCTCTAACGACATACCATGGCTCTAATATCGGCAATTCCAGCGACTACTTAAACAAACAAGACCATGAGGAGGAACTCAGTTATTATTCAGCTGTCATACCGTACACTTGTTTTTAAAACAGCAATGTCTTGTCCAAGAGAGTGGCAATCGAAACCAACAATCGCCGTATATCCATATAGTATGGATGGTGCAATTCTGTGCTATAATTGTTCCCAATTCTGGGCAAAGCAGCAAATTAATCCATGTACTGGACTATGTTCAAATTGTATAAAAGAAAATCCAGTGCCAGTGAATACCGTCCGAAAAGCAGCATCACGTGAGCGTCTGGAGCAAGAGTGCTACAAGTGTCTACAACCCACGACTCGTACAAATTTTGGAATTATCCGAGATGTTTGTGAGACATGCAAGGTGGAGCACCCATTGAGGCAGCGGTGTCTGGTTTGCAACAAGTACACTGGTGATTGTTGGAACAATATTTGCAGCAAATGCAGAGACGAGAAGACATACAGTGTTTTACTTTGTGAATATGTTGGACATATTTATGGAGGTGTGATGAAACACAACAGAGAATGTTTCTGTCAGGAAGCGTTACTGTCGAGACGGGGGGATTTCATCTGATTAATTCCATAAATATGTATTTGTATTTTTTCTGTATTATATACGTTTTAAATAAATATATTTAATCTATAATTCGTTGTAAATATTTTCTTCTCAATAAAATTTATTAAAATGATTTTCTTGATTTCATCTAATAATTTTTAGGAGTAAAAATTAATTCAAAAATTTTAACAAATTTGCATTTGTATATATTTTTTCGTTAATGTGTATATAATTACTAAGGCTTTGGAGTCTTATATGGGGAAAATAAATAAAACAAATATTAATGGAATACACACATTTTATTATGAAATTTCTAAACATAAGTAAAATATTAGTTGTTATAAATATACACATTTTATATAAAGAATGTGACAATATTAAATAAGAGCTGCTTCGTTAATCCAAGAGTTGTGGTCATTAGAGAATCCGAGCCACTTCACAAAAACCTTGTTCCCTCTCCTTCTTAAAACCTTTTCCACCAAGTAGACATCAGGGTATTTAGCTTTTTGTAGCTCCATTTCATAAAAGCACCCCTTTATTGGTTGGCCATGAATGTCCTGGAGTGTATATGTTGTGGGATTTGTTACATTTATTTTAACGATCTTGAAAAGTTCAGTTGAAAAATTTGGTGTGAACCCCTTTTCAAATATACCTTTATATTTACTGATTCGAACTATATCGCCAATACGAAATTTAGGTTTCAAAGCAATTTTAATGTGATTATAAGCATTTAAACGTGTAGTTGGTTTAACATCAGCAGGTTTCATACCAGTCGTACGATGTATTTTATTATTGTACAATTTTGTAATGTCGGATAGAATGTCAACCCATTTGTATTTACCTCTAGCTGAGAATTCTTTATATAACCAGGTTTTTAATGTTCGTATTACTCTTTCTGCAATTGCTGCTTTTTTCGTACTATACGTGGAGTAATGATTAATGATGTACTGTTTCATTAAAGCAGAAAAGTTTTTGTTGTAAAATTCCGTACCCTGATCGCTTTGTAGATTTTTAGGAGAATAATTTGATTCTTGTAAAATACTTCTCATAGCCTTAGTAATTTCAACACCAGTTTTATTTTTTAGAGGTTTAGTCCACAAATATTTTGAGTAACAGTCGATCACTACGAGAATGTATCGATAACCATTGTTTTCATCAGCGTATGGTTGCATTTCAGCTAAATCCATTTGCCATAAATCACCATAACCTTTGATTATTGTTCTTCTTCTACGGAAATTTCTCCTACAAGCTTTATGCAATTCGTTAACAACTTGTAATTTCTCATTACTAATCACCATAATTGAAGTTTAAGTCAGGCGTTTATATAGATAATTTAGGTCTGTTTTTTCACTTTTTTCCTAATGTAGCAGCGTTGTCCGTGACTTCAGCCACTATTTCATCTATCACTTGTTGATTACGATCGTTCCTCCCAGCTTGTGCCACAATATTTCCAAGTGATTTCTGTCGCACTGTCATACCTTTCAGACGGGATTCATCGAGAATGTGGTGCACTTTGCTTATTGCATCATATAAAATAGTATAATTGTCCTCGGTTAATTTCTTAACTCCAGAAATTTCTTTATTAATGTGTTGCAGAGCGTCATTAATCATCTCGGTAATTTTGCTGTGTACAAACTTACTATATTCAGTCCACTGATTCTCCATAAAAGCAATGTGTGACTTTTTAATGTCTTTCATACATTTATCGATATTTTCGTCTACATAGTTACGAGTTACACCATCTTTTTGATTTATTGGTTCACCAATGTTCAGTAAACGCTTATTTTGCATATCAAATTGATTATCTGCGGTAAGTTTAAAACCAATACCTGGAGGTCCATGTACGATAATCGATTTATTATTATTACTTCTTCGTCTACCGAACTTGTCAATTGTGTTGTTTACAACAGCCATTTCTGTTTACGTCTGACCCCGTTTAAGCATTTCACAATATTTTATACTAATTAAATAAGTGTGAAATGAATTTTAACTTCACTAATAGATTATCCTTTCTTCCCTCATTTCTTCCAATAAACTGACTATTTCGTTATTGACACCATTGTTACCAACCATTTTTGAGCTATAGAGCAGGCGTAGGCGGTCCACCAGTTCTTTCGGTTTATTCCAATATACATAGTCAACACCTCTATTATTGTATAATTTATTAATAGGAACACCTAAGCCAGTTTTAGATCTCGTCACAACTGTAGAAGATACCAATGGTTCTATAATATTAGTGAATTTCTTCCATTTAGCTTTATTCAAACCCTGTTTCATATCATAATTTTTATATGGTGCTTTTGTCTGTTTTAAAATCCCCCCATATAATTGACACTCTTTGTCGCCAATAATAGCCTCATTACTACGCGAAATTTGTGGTTGTTTCATAAATATCATATCATATAACTTAGGACTGCCAGAATACGTCCCCACCTTCTTAGTTCCACGCCACAATGTGATATTTCCATTAGAAAAGCGTATTTCAGCATTACCCATTTGTAGTTTTTCTGTATGGGGGTCTAAACGTACACCGTATATAGTATCATACCTAGCATTGTCGAATTTCAGATTTTCTAAATGTGTTTGCACTATATCACATTTTCCTTCTGCGCCACTAATAGAACTTTCTGAACATGGAGTGCTCATTAACGACGATCCCGGTGGTGTTTCCAAAAAATATTGTTGACTTGCATTTTTGTCACCATCTTCATCACTAGTTTCAGGTGTTGCTTTAAATGTACTAGTACTAGCTCTTGCACTTTCTATCGGTTGTGTTGGTTTCTGAGGTTGTGTTAGCGATTGGTTATGTGAAGCAGATGATATAACCTTTAATGGTTTTGTTATGGGTTCATAAATTTTTTCGAGTGTTAACTGATTCTCAACGTTTCTTCTCTTCACAGAGTTGAATTTTTTGCGCACTGAATCGGTGGCCTCAATCAATTCACGTTTCAGTCTTATTTCTTCTCTCATGTTTCTACCTATAGCACTACTGAGTTTATTCTCACCATTGTCATTCATGTCTAACAAATGCAGCCTCACTGCTGAAGTTATCCCGATGCTATCTGTAGACCAATTAAAATTTTAATTACAATACTTCATGGATATATGAAACTATCAAGTTCTTTGCGATATCTCCCTTCATTTACTTCTCTATCCTTGTCAATTACAAGAAACCCATATTTGTCTTTCCAGCACTCTGCACACATTTCTTGAAATTCTTTATAAGTCACATCCGGTGAGACATGGTCTGAGAAAATGTGGTGTAAATTCATATCATCCTGCTTAAAAATTGCTATGAAATTACTATTATCCCTTACCAACTGTTTAGGGACGCGGGAATACGTTTGTGCCAAATAGAAACAATCTACATGTTTATGACGCCCCATTGAGAAGTATGCTCGAATAACATCTTGCTTTTCACATATAACATCATCAAATATAAATATAGACTCAGGCTCAGCGTCGGATGGTTGCACTATTTCCGCGTTGTTACTGAAGGTGTAATATCCTAGCCCCGTAATCGGTGCTAATATATCGCGTAAATATTCATACTTGGGTTGATGTAAGGACTTTGAATATAAGTAAATGTTTGAAAAACGTAGCCCAAGTGGATGAGTAAGCAAAGTTATTAGTAAATTTGTTTTGCCACAACCACTTGGACCTATTAAGAGTCCGCGAATAGTTGAGGGAAGTAGCGGGCCATGGCGTGATTCGACTTGTAGTCCACACCCTACTTTTTCATCTAAATTATCTACAGCAAGTTTCTGTTTCTGCTTCACAATGCGCATCGTAGCACGGATGGATACTATATAAATAGATGTACGTATTGTGATTGTTATTTAAATGGTGTCAACCGAGAAGCACACACGTGAAAATCGTCGTGGTTTAAAGATTGGTAAGGGGGTAGTCAATTCTCTAATAAATAAGCTCCCATTTGAACTACACTTACCGGGAGGTTACCAGTATTGTGGTCCAGGCACCAAATTACAAAAAAGATTAGCCCGAGGTGATCCAGGCATAAACAAACTCGATGCTGCATGCAAGCAGCACGATATTGCATACGATCAAAACACCAGTAATTTAGCAGCCCGACACAAAGCAGACTATCAACTTGAACAAGCTGCCTGGAAACGAGTTAAATCAAAAGACGTAAGTTTCAAAGAAAAGGCCGCCGCGTGGTTAGTTACAACTATAATGAAGGGAAAGCAACGTCTTGGTATGGGTTGTACGTCAACAACACCCCGTACTACAAAGAAACGTATAATTAAAAAGAAAAACAAGAAAAAAACTAGAAATATAGCTTTTGGTGCTGGAATAGTACGTAAAGTACGTGATGACATACGTAAAGCCGGTGGTAAACGAAAAATCGCTAAGGACACAAAAAAAGTTACGCAAATTGCGCTTCAAGCAGCACGACGACACATGAGAGCAGCTGGTGGAAAACGTAATATTCGTACACCTAGGATAATACCAATACCGAAAGTGGGTGGAATTCTACCATTAATACCCATTTTTGCTGGATTATCAGCTTTGGGTAGTTTAGCTGGCACTGCTGCTGGTATAGCTAAAGCTGTAAATGATGTTAAAACGAGTAGAGAGGAATTAGCTGAAAAAAATCGCCATAATAGGCAGATGGAGGCGATTTCTATAGGAAAAAGTGGTAAAGGGCTATATTTAAAACCATATCGCAAAGGACTAGGACTTTATCTAAAACCACAAAGTTCAAAAAACTTCTAGATGCTCTACCCCGAAAACCTCTCACTAATATCGATCTTAAATATTATGCAGAGAAGGTGAAAGTGCCCTATTTTCGGGGGATATTTATGCGGGACACTCTACCATATTCTGGGCCACGTCATAATGAGTCGGCCATCATAAATCTAGACAGTATAAATGGCCCTGGAACACACTGGGTTGCATTTAAAAAACGTGGTAGTTTAGTCACATATTTCGATAGTTTTGGTGATTTACCCCCACCGACAGAATTAGTTTTATATCTGCGCAGAGGTTCAAAGTCGACCGACAAAATTTACTATAACTATGAACGCCAACAAAATTTTAACACAGTGTGGTGTGGTCATTTGTGTTTGAAGTTTCTCACTACAAAATAACTACAAACGCTTGTGAAATAACATCTGCAGACCTTGAAATGGATCGGGAAAGCATCAAGCAGATGGGTCAATCACTAATCGCATTCTCCCGTTTACGCAGTCTATTGAAGATGAGCAAACAACAACTGGCAAATATGCCTAAAGAAGTAATGATTGGATGTGCTGCACATGAAATTGCATTAGTATGGGACAAACTACCCCAGCATCTCCAGAATGATATTGATATTTTAAAATATCAATACTGTCAGGAACATTATCATGATGATGATGATGATGGCGGTGGTAGCAGTGTTGATGTTAATGATGGGCCGCCGCCTCGAAGAATATTTTGCTGCTACTGTAAAGTGCGCGATGTCAATGTTGCATCAAATAATGAGATACAAACGTCTCCGTCATCCAGCAAAAAACGAAAATTACACCACGATTATTGCTGTAGTTCACAATAAATTCATGAGAGAACACTAAATATCATCAGTCATGTCGTATACGTTCACTCTATCAAACCGATCTAGTGTGCTCAGTGCTGAGTTTTATCCTCCCATTGAATTAGATACTAATAGTCGATATGGGTTAGGATTAACAGGCTTCTATTCTTACAATTCTATATTCAATGTGGACGAAACCAACAATCGTTTTTGCTATCGAATTGGACCAAAAGTAGCCCCCACACTTATCCACATACCTTGCGGAGCCTATGAAATTGAAGAGATATATCGTGCAATACTGAAAGCTATGCCCGGTGATAAGAAAGAGGAAAAAGAAAAACTATTTCGACTGCGAGCGAACAACAATACGCTAAAGTGTGAGATTTGGTCAAAATATGGAATTGACTTTACACAAGCAAACTCTATTGGTAATTTATTGGGATTTGAATCGACTTATTTGCATCCAAACACTAATCATGAATCAACATTACCTGTTGATATTATGAAAGTAAGGATGATACGTGTAGATTGCAACATTATCTCTGGAGCATATCTGAATACCCTTAAATCCCATACCCTTTTCGAGTTCGACATAGACGTTGAACCAGGTTACAAACTTACCAGAGAGCCAGCGAACATCATATATTTGCCTGTTAGACCTGAAGGACGTCAGTTTATCGACAACATTACACTACGCATATTGGATGATAATGGAGATTTAATCAATTTTCGTGGTGAGAAGATTATCGTAAAGCTAGAATTGAAACAGTTTTAAAATCGCAAACACAATGGGTTTCCGATATAATCAACAACGATTAGCACACAATCGTTTCAATGTGATTGACGATAAAAAGACTAATGACTGCGGAAATCGACTCATTCAACGTGTAGAGCTTAAACGGTTAAGACATAACCTGCCAGCTAAAGATCGTGCATTTCTTCGATCCATCGGATTGAAACTGAGAGAAAAATAGTTAATAATGGTGACTTTTACATCTAGTGAAAAACTTGAGGTGTTCGAGGAACCTGTATTCGATCAGTCACTCGTTAGCTTACATGAGCATACATATAAACCACACGGTTCACCATATTATAGAAACTCTGATGAAGTACGCATTCCTGTCAATTTTCAGGACTTAATACTTGACATTACAGAGAGTTACATTTATATAGAAGGAAAATTTACCCCTAGTGATGTTACCAAGAAGTGTTATCTATCTAACAATGCGCTAGCTTTTCTCTTCGAAGAAATAAGATATGAAATGGGTGGTGAACAGGTCGCTGTCGTTAGGAAGCCTGGCATCACTACTACAATGAAAACTAGGGTGTCATATGGACAAACATCCCTCCCATCGCTACTAACTATAGGTTGGGGTCTCACCGAGAAAAAACAGGATATTTTAGATACTACCAGCCACATTTTCAGCGGTAAACTCCCTCTTAAGTACCTCATGGGTTTTGCAGAAGATTATACCAAAGGTATTTTAAATACAAAACAGGAATTAATTTTAATTATAGCACGTTCCTTTAAAGACTCTTACATTGGAGAAGTTGATGCACAGTTAGAAATTAACAAAATCGAATGGAAGATAAGACATATTGTGCCTGAAGTTAGACAAAAGGTTAAACTATTAAAGAAAATTGATACGAGCAGTAATAATGCTAAAGTTAAAATGGCTTACCGTATGTGGGATCTCTATGAGCTACCCACTCTACGTGATACTGCTTCTGATATATGGGCTGTTAAAACCACTAACAGTCTTGAGAGACCTCGATACATCATTATCGGATTTCAAAACAATGGCAACTCTAGTGACAGAACCAAGGACGCCGCAAGTTTTATACATGCAGATATAAATAATATTCGGCTATATTTAAATGCCGAAGTATTTCCATATGAACGTTGGAATTTAAATTTCGATAAGAAACTCGACTCTGCAGCCTACTACGCCTATGAAAATTTCCAACGTAGTTATTACGATAAAGATATGAGTGAACCTATGATGGACCTTGGCGAATTCAGAAAAAATCCATTGTTTGTTATTGATTGCTCACACCAACCAGATGCAATGAAATCATCCACCGTCGATATAAAAATTGAATTTGAGACACGGAAGACGAAGTTTCCCGAACAAACTCGAGTATATGCACTTATACTTCACGATGCGTATTTAAGTTATAGCGCATTAGATGGTTCAGTTCAGTGTGGCATTGCTGGTGCTAAGTAACGAATACCTATTACCATGACGTCATTAGGTAGCCAATTTCCTACTTTGATAGTTGACTTGCAGGGGTTTCAATATAAAACAAATGATTTTACCGTTAAAGAATTAGCTGTTCTATGTTGTAACACTAATCAGCAAGCACACTATTTCTTCAAACCACCAAATCCTTTCTCATCACTAACCCAAGGCGAACAGACTCACTACCGATGGTTAGAAAACAACTACCATGGGGGCATAAAATGGAGTGATGGATATATTCAACTGTCAGAATTCCCACTAATACTTCATCGACTTTGTCAAAACGCTGTTAATAATTTTCGACGCAACGTATTGTCAGAGGATGTTATAATTGTATGCAAAGGCAAATTAAAGAAAAATGTTCTACAGCATCATCTAAAATGGAATAGAGTTATAGATCTAGATGACTTCTCACCCTGCATACCCAATCTAAAATCGTTAAAGGTACCAAGATGTATGGAACACACCCAACCAAAATATAGTCACTGCTCTCTTGCAAACGTTCACTTTCTTAACAAATGTATTATAGATTTAAATATAGAGTTAAAATAAATATCTTTAAATATGTTTATATTTAGGATTAATAATTAATATTTTTTAATGTATGTCACCAAAAATAATTATAAATAAATTAATGTATAATCTAATAATGTGTTTCATTTATTTCAATTTTAATTTTAAAAATAAAAACAACTATATTTCCATAATAATAATTTTATTACACCATTTACATATTAATATTATTAACAGAAGAATTACAATAAGTGATTAACTACTAATTGAGTTGTCTTCATCCTGTTCTTCATCAGATTGGTCGAGTTGATACTTTTCAATAATTTTCTTAGGTAAGTATTTTTCTATGTCACATAGGAAATGTTTTAAATTTATTTCCACTAGTTGCTCACAGAATTCTTCTAAATTCACAATACCACGAGAGAATTTACCACATAGTTGTGCACCTCTGTAATACCTCTCAGAATCCTCATTAAGCTGTTTAACTTTTTCAGCATCGAAGCAGTAATTCAGATCATAATTTATTGCATGGAGTCTATCCATACTTAAGTCGCCTAGTACAGAAGATAGTCTTTCAATTGCCGAATTAATGTCTTCTGCCCTTACCCAACGTTCTGCTGAATATTGCATCCACATTCTTGCCAGTTATAGTGAGGCTAGAAATTACATAAATAAAATTAGAACAAGTTATCAAATATGTGATAAAACTACTTACATCTCTACTACTATTGTAGTGTATTTGTAATATTTCAGTCTAAGTTATACTTTCACTATACCTTATTTATTGGTCTGATAATTTAAAGTATACAAATATTTTAAATAGTTTAAATCACGCAATAATTTCGAATTTTATTAGTGACCTTGATTTGGCACCGGTATAAATGGGTGAATTCTCTCCTAAATAAATCAACGCATATTTACCACTAGACGAATTTATTTCTTCTATAAAAGTTATATTTAATAGTTCAGCAATACGTTTAGGCAAAAATGATTTAAAGGTAGTACTTGTACTTTCATCAAATAAATGTACTAATATCGATTTTCCAAAACGTGTATTAAGCATTAACATTTTTTTAATGGCGTAAACCTTATTTAAAATTAACGATGAAATAGGTTTTTGGTCTAAAACTTCAGTATCTTTAATAATAAGTTCATTAAGGGCTAATAAATCGATATTGGTAGTCATATTTAAGTAGTTGAGTACAGTGAAAGAATTACTAACCAAGAAATATTACAGAACTTTGCTTACTTAAAATATTTCAGATCACAACACTATGCTCACTTATTAACTGTAGGTGAACCAGACTAAATATGATTTTGTTCTAATAGTCCGTGCTTTTTTTATAGAAAAAGTATACTACGTCACAAAATATAGAACCCCACCACATTTTACTGTGTACGTATTGAACTAATGTAATTTTAGAGGTCAAGTTGCGTGGCAAGGAGGAAGCTCCGTCCTTGCATTCTCTAATAGTGTTAGCCAAGGCCAAGGTCACCGCAAGTGATCGTTCTGGGTAACAGCAACACTGCGCCCTTGAAGTCGAAACGCACTGCGGCCGTCCAAGGTCAAGGTCACGGTATATGCTATGCGAACCTACGATGCCACCGTGGCCTTGAAGGAACGGACCACAGGTGCACGGTCAAGGTCAAGGTCAGTGGTGGGGGGAGACCGACCTACGGCTAACTTCCTCTACTAACGGAAGTTGAATGAAAGTTATAGTAGTATCATCATAGGCCCTCGGTTATAACCGCTCGCCTTTGACTATCAAGCTTCATGAACGACGACGTATAAGAGACAGTTTGAGGTTGTTGCATGTGCCAACAACTGGAATAATGAGGAAAAGGCTATGGCACTAGTTTAGCGTTAAGGGGCCAGCATCAGAATTGCTTCAGACGATCCCAGTGGCGCAGCAAGCGATTGATACTATTGACACGATGTCAACATAGGAGTCGGTGGGAGTGGCGTAAATGGAAACCACCCATTAAAAACAAGTCTGTAATGTTCGATATAGTATAAACTATTTGTAACTATAAATGATGAGTGCTGTATTGGACAGTCCACATCTTTAGAGGCGCATCACAAGCCTATGAAACTTGCTATTAGTGCTAGTGAACTTTTAATAATGTATGTCAGAGTAGGTAATTATTATTATTATTATTAGCCGTTACTCGAGTCCGAGTATAAAAATGTTACAGTCGATAAATTGTGTACAATAAAAAACAAGTAAAAGGTGTAGTCTATTGTAATTCCCATTCATCTACGGTGTACACGACTATGGCTATAGAGGCCAATTCGGGAGAGCACATGTCGACCGCAGTCAGGACAAACATAGACCTGGTTAGGTCTTGCATTCGGCCTTCTTGCAGCAACATTTCCTTGATAGCTTGCCACAACCCCTCGCCATTCGGTTCTGTCCGCTGCAAGTTATTCCCATTGCTCGTCTGCAATACCGCAGGATTTTAGATTTTCATGGAGAGCGTCTTTGAACCTCTTTCGTTGAGCGCCACGCCTTCTTCTACCGCTTAGCAATTCACCATAAGGTGTACATTTAGGAAGGCGGTTATCTTGCATACGATGAACGTGACCTGCCCATCTTAGGCGTGTTCTTGAAATAAGCACCTCAATTGGAAGGCTCTTTGCTCTCCTGAGTACTTCCACGTTTGATATGTGATGGAACCAACGGATTTTCATCATACTTCTGAGGTGCCTTTGCTGAAAACGTTCTAATTCTTTCACATGACGACGGTAAGTGACCCAGCTTTCACATCCATATAGCAGTGTTGGAATGACAACTGCTCTGTAGACAGCCATTTTCGTTGACAAAGCAAGGTCGTGGTTGCCAAATACTCTCTCTCCCCAGAGTGCTCTAGATGTAGCGTTAATTCTATTGCGAATCTCGCTGTCCATGTTTGCTTTGTCATTAACAACGTTGCCTAAGTAATTGAACTGATCCACCACTTCAAGAGAATTTCCGTTAAGTGTATATATATATATATATTTTTTATACATTTATTTAACGTCGGCCTATTTCCGCTACTGAGGCCTAACACCGACGCCTGTAGACGAGCTACCCCCAACCAGGAATTTTGCCGAACCTCTTCCCTTAAGAAGAGTAGGGATCTTTTACTTGCCTAACATTTAATAGACAAGGGACCGACGGCTTTACATCCCCTCCGAAGGATGGTATATCTCCTATACAACCCTCGCCTAAGGTTGTATAGCTTCCGCGCATACACTGATATACAAGCCGTGTAACGGTCCATTTTAAACGCTAGGTAGATGGGTAATTTTGGCAATAAATAAAGGCTACGTTTAGTGTGTATGTAATAATTGGTAAGGGATGATTTCGTTAATTTTAAAAGAAAGGAAAAAAAAATTGGTGCATTGTTGTGGGTTTTTGTTGATTTTGTTTCTTTTCGGTCTATGTTAAGTTTTAGCTTAAATTCATAACTTTTGAAGAGAGATGCGGGTAGCAGGTAAGCAAGATTTTGGACCTAGAATTCGGTAGCGGTAATTAATTCTCGTGTCCGTACTTAGGATGTAGATAACTGTGGTCCGATATACTGTGTTGCCACCTAGGGTTGAGTATCTAAAGTTTACTTCCGAGTTAATTATTGATCCCTAAATCTCTGCAGAAAAGATAATGTATTCTTGCTTGACAATTTTCATGGTTGATAAAGAAATCTGTCGTCATGGATTTTCTTACTTTATTATTGTTCAATGAATATTTCACTAAATAATTGCTAATAGTAGGGGACGTCCTTTCGGAAACTTCGTTAGGTGTTATTGCCTGTTTTGCAGTCAAGCAATAATTTTTCGTTATATATTAAAGAGACACCTACCCAGACGTTTCTGAAGTTTCCATAGGAAAGGGTTTTTTTTTGAAAAAAAAAAACCCAGAGTGAGATTCATTTTTGACAGTACTGAAAGGGGACAGCCAAAGGACGAAATAGATTTTTGTAATCATCCGTCTAGGGATAAATCCTTTGGTTGCGATAATAGTGATTTTCCACTGTTGATGCATGGAACTTTGTGTTGTTGCAGTTATTTTAGTGGGAATCGCTCCTTTTGGGATTAATTTTTCAGTACCTGAACGAATATAATCATTGCCATACATCTAAGAGCAAGCAAATTAATGAGAATACATTTAGTCGGGGACACATCCGCATTTTTGGAGACGTTAGTGAGAAAACCCTTTGAGAAAAGGTAATGCTGTTTTTTGTATATAATTTTTCTTAGGGCAGTAGATATGTTATTTTTTTTATTAGCCAAATAATTCATCTAAGTGTTGTGTTGTCCATCTGTTCTGGTATTTTTGGGACAAATATCTAATGTTTATGAATTATTTAGGGTTTTTCCTCCCGGAGGCTGATTTGCATTGGATGGTGAATTTTGTTTTCCCTTGGGTATATTTTCCTGAATGTTTTGAGTTTCTTTGGAGAAGAGAACTTGGTGGATTTGTCTGGTGGTTAAAGCTTCGCCCAGCGAGGTGGTGCAAACGTTGAATCAGTCCGTAGATCGTCTGGTTAAGTGCAGGGTTAACAAGAAGGGCCACGAGGATCCCCAGTTACTCAGGTTTTTTTAGTTCATTTAAGTTTTGTTCATTATTATATTTATGTGTACGTACATATATTAGTATTTTTTGCAATTCCTTGGCTTAAAAAGACAAAAATAAGATCTTGATAGCTATAAATTATTGAACTTTAGACATACAGGGTGAGCCAAGAAAAGTAAAAGATTATTTTATAGTCCCGGGTAGATTAATGCTCACACCTACCTCATACCTTTGACCATTCTATAGATTGGTGGGACATGACATCCGGCGCACATGCTGATAAGTTTATTAAAAATTATATTAAACAATCTGGATGAGATTATTTTGTATATATATTTAAAAAAACACAATATTTAGCAGTTTAAGCATTTTATAATACCTGTGAACCTATGGTATAGCTATACTCCGGGGCGCGTAAATTTTGTTCATGGAGACATAATTGTTTTTTTTTTGTCTATATATGTATATGTATATATGTGCGTATAAACCTATATATTTGAGATTTTTTTTTAAATAAATGTAGGTATAGTTTGAATTTGAATTTTTTTTTTATTATTATTTTCTTCGTGAGGTCATAGCTCCCTCCGAAACCACAAAGTTTATCACTATTTCGAGGTTTTTTTTGTGTGTAACTTGATTCGATCCTTTTTTTTTTAAATAACCACACTGACTGGCCTAAACCTCGTGGCGCCCATATTCATACATATATATTTTTTTCTTTACATTGACTTCGACCCAACCCGTCTCCACTGTAGCTAGGGACAACCAGGTCAGTGTGCGAAGGGGGTTATGAATAATATAGGTTTAGCTATTATTTCGTAGTGACTTTGCTAAATTTTGGTATTTTTTTTCTTTTTATTATTTAGGCAAGGTCGTTTGGTGTAGTAAATTTTTGGGGCGGCCACAGCCGCTGGAAGATGGATGGGCGAGGACGTGGTCTTCGTTGGAACGGTCACCAATCCAACTACTAACCACGCCTAACGTTGCTTTACATCGCATATCGAAGTATGTACATAGTAAAGACGCACCCACGCTCGCCCTGAAATGTATATATAAAAAATAAACATTGAGAAAGGTGACTGCACGACATTCCTTGAGGCGTAGGTTTTGGTAATACGCTTACATTCCGTAATCACTGCAGTAAACTTACCAATAATTTACAATGTAAATGCTTCCAAATTAGAACGCTGAAAAAAGTTTTGGATATGTCTGGTCTATTACTGTTTTATTTTGAAGAAATTGACCAGATTAGTGTGACATATAAGCCCTTGAAAGTAGGAAATCTTATATTACATAGAGTCATAGCGCGTTCAATGAAAATTTGTCATGTTTATTATGGACTTCATATGCATTACACATAAGGACCAAAATAAATCGCATAAACAGTCGTTCCATATTTTATATAAATTCACATTTATATGGGATATTTAAAGGTTTTTACTCACACATGATGAATTCTACATCTGTTTACAACATTATGTAATACTTAGAAATAGTTAAATATTTTGTGTAAGTTCGCATTTCAACAAAATGTAGCGTTATAATTTTACAGTCGTATAAAGTCGACCTAAACTATAAGGTTCAATTTGTTTTTACTTTCCACCGCAGAATACATTCAGGACTCGCTGTAGTAGGTATGTGATTGCGTACATTCGGGAGCTTTTAACTAGTCTTGACGTCACCACTAAACAGGTCCATTCGTTATATACCATCATATGGTATTACTATATGGATATATTCCGTTAACAAACTTCAATAACCGAACCGGTAACTGAAAATTTGACAGCGGTTGTCTTTTGGTAAGCCCAGTTATCGTTTTTTAACAAGACGCAAAAGAACAAACAAATGGTGGGTATGACGCATTCGCAGTAGTTAATAGAACAGCATAACCTAAATTTTATGGCCAACTATCTTATAGGATAGGTAAAAGCCATAAACGTGGAAGAAGATAACCGGAATTTAAACACAAATCTTTTTATGTTCACAAATCCTTGCTTATCTTGTAAGTATAATGCTTAATTTCACAGTTTACTTTCGACAAGACTTCCACCCATTTACCGCTTTCACCTACTTAATTTCAGGAATTAGACATTTACGGAACGCAAAAAGTGTAACCAAACCGACCAAGGTGATTAACGGAACATATCCTATATGGGGAAGTTCTACTAGTGCACATCAGTGGCGGTCCCAGAAATTCGATATGGGGGGGGGGGGGGCGTCATCGAAGATAGGCAGCACAGCTGTGTACACGTAGGGTCAGCTGGGGGTTAAATGATTAACGCTTAAATAGTCGAAGACAGGACGATAAAAAAAAACTATTTCGTTTCGTGTATTTGGCACATACTTCTTCAAGGTTTAATAGTTATAATGCAACATTTTTAAGCACAACAATTTCAACATTATTAATGTTGAATATTGGTGTTGATGAAATTGTTATGCCTACAAATGTTGCATTATAACTAGTGTGACCATATTTTTTTCCAGAAAAAGAAGTACAATGATGAAAGTAGCTTTTTATGAAAGCTGAGGTTGCAGGACCTACAAATTTTTAGATTTTACAAGGTCCACCGGTCTTAAATTAAAAGTTAGAAGTTTTATTTAAAATAAAATTGTCTTCAATATGTAGATCTCGTGGGCGCAAGGCTTAAAAATATAAAATACTATATATATATTTGTGTCAGGTAAAAAACCAAGTATTCTATATTCTAATACAAAATATAACAAAATAATAAACATGCTCTTCAATTTGCCCTGCAATTGTGCCTGCAACTACAGCACTTGAATCATCACGTTGGTACCAGTCGCACTTTTGGGAACTTAGGATTGCTTTCAAAATTGACTGTCTGGCTTTTGGAACTGGAACATTTCGCTGCAACTCAACTCTTATTGATGTGCGTGCGAATTTGCATCACGCCTTTAGTGTGAATATCTCCATTTACGATTTTTGTGAGTGAACTCCATAATAGTCATTAATATTATTGAAGAACAGTCGCTTAATCCGCGCACTTCATGAAAATAAAAAATAAGCTCCGGTAAAATCTCCAAATTTTTAAATTTATTTTGACTTTATCCAGATTCCCGAGTGAGACCAGCGATCTTCAGTGCGATAGTGCAAATATTTTCCAGGGCAATTTTATCTTCTGCAACGTTGGCTTGCATTAGACCAACTTCGTCGCAGAGTTCGTCTTCTTTCAATACCAGACCTATGTAGTTCTTAAAAGCCTCACATGAATAAAAAATCCTGTCTAATTAAAATAAGTACGTATGGTCACCCTAATTATAACAATTAAACCCTGAAGAAGTATATGTGCCAAATAACAGAAATGTCGGCAAAATAGTGTTTTTTATTGTTCTGTCTCCGACAGGACTAATACAGCACTACTGGGCATATTTTAATGTGATCTGTTGAAAGTAAATATAGGGTAGAGAGATCTTAATAATTGGTAATAGGTTAATAGGTAGATTTACAAAGTTCATGGTTCCACGGGGGGGGGGGGGCTTAGGACCGCCACTGGTGCACATGATGTATTTATAGCACAAAAGAGCATTACGAGGTGTTTGGTGGAAGTAAGTACATAAAATTCATTCGTGTCGTAAAATTTTTTGACAATACAGATTTCTTCCTCTACCAGGTATATATATATTAGAATTACTATTATCTATTTACAATAATTAACATAATTTTGATAAAATTGAAACCATACATTCTTATAATACGCGGGATAAACATAATTTCCACGTTCCATTTAAACAGGTGTGTATAATCCGAAAAGCGCACAATATCTTAGGGTTGAAATTATATAACCTCTTAACCCTACAATACAGAGATTTAAAAAAGTCTTTATTTTCAATAAGCACGGGAAAAACTACTTTTTAAAAATATGTGCCTACTCTATTCATGAATGTTTTGATTGCGCTAGTATTTGATTATTTGTATATTGCTAATTTTTGTATGTTTTTGTATGTTCCTGTACACTTTTATCGTTCTCATACATTTTATTTCAAATAAATGTGGATTGCGTGTATATTTATATATTTTATTATATTTCCTATTATTTAATGCAATAAATATGGATTTGTCCGCTAGCTTAAATGTAATGCTAATTTAGAACCAATAAAATATTCTTTTCCATTCTATTCCATTCCACTCCACTCCACTCCACTCCCCTCCATTCCAGTCCATTTCATTCGATTTTATTGTATTCTATATAAATCTGGTCGATAGCCGGGTGGGTTAAGGCGCGAGGTGGCAATCGCGATTAATCACACGGGCATCCCACCACCGGGTTCGAATCCTGGCTCCGGCTCTGGTACTGTCGGAGGAAATGGTTGTATGTCCGCGTTCTTTCAATGTGTAACCCCCTTCCGCACAAGCCCCTGGCTTCTGGAATTGGGGGTTGTCTAATTTCTGTGGTGTTATTTATTATCATTGAAATCTCGTAATTGTTCAGTTACCCAGGTATAAATCATGTCTAAAACCTAAGTGAGAGGATTTAAGAGGAGGTACATTTTTTGTCGAAAGATTCTTTGGTTCAGAAATTCTCGAATTATGCGCCAACATTGATACAAAAACACGCATGTTGGTGAAACTGAGAACCGTGTCGCTGTTTTGAATATCATTCTGACTCACTATGCACTGGACATGAACATAAAAAAGCTACAAATGAACGACTGCCAAACAACAATACTTTATCGTTCGTAAAAAATATTATTATTGCAGATATAATATAAAGTT
Source organism: Leptura quadrifasciata (assembly GCA_963675555.1). NCBI lineage: Eukaryota > Metazoa > Arthropoda > Insecta > Coleoptera > Cerambycidae > Leptura > Leptura quadrifasciata. Next base: position 106,207,385 of record OY776675.1, read on the forward strand.
TTCACCGGCGCATTCGCCACATTTTCGAATCGAAAGCCTGTTCCTATTTCTTCCCACCTACTTGAAATATAAATAAACATAAAAGGCAAACGTATAGGCCAGTCATTACGGACTTCGATAATGGAAAGTTCGGTAATAATTGCAAAAGTTTTTAAATTTTGAGACAACATTGGAGAAGGTAAAAAATAAATCCAGTTTTGCACCCTTTTCCGCCTCCCCGGAACATTGTTATTTAAATTAACAAAAAACGCAAATTTGTAATAATTTTTTGAAAAAAATTCCGAAGTTTATGCAAACTTTGGAGAAGGTTTTAATAATTATTAGACATCTTCTTTAAAGTTTGCATCTTGCTACGATGACCGGAACACTGCAAATGTAGATTGTAGATTGTTTCAGGGGTCGTTTGGGTTTAAGTAGCCTTTCTTCACTTCGACTTAAAAAGATCTTTTGTGAATAACCCTACAACTAATTATTGCCCAGGATTCCAAGACTTTTGATAAAGCTTGTGATTTTCTTGGGGGCTAGTTTCCCTATGTCTTCAGGCTTTAATTTGTCCTAGGAACTTTAGCCTAGTGCGGATTAATGCCTTGCATTCGCAAAGTATATGTTCCGCAGTTTCAGTTGCAGTATCACAGTATCTGCATTTGTCGTCTACTGCCTTGCCCATGTTCTTGAGATGATATCTCAAGGGGCAGTGGCCAGTTAGAAGGCCTGTTATCAGCCTTAATTCGGACTTTTCAAGTTCGAGGAGCCCTGTGGCATTATTTGTCGAGTAAGTTATAAACTTTTTCGCTTGTCTTTGGCCTGGAGTATTCATCCAGTAGGACTTTTTCTGGTTTTTTCCTATTTATGGACCTCCTCCGTTACGTGTCCCTTGGCCAGGTCACAAAACGGTTCAGATCCAATAAATTGTGCTTCGGCTCCTTTTTTTGCAAGGCTATCAGCAAGTTCGTTACCTTGTACTCACTCATGCCTTGGCACCCACATTAAGGTAACCTTGTTGTTGTTGGCCAGTTGCTTCAGGGATTGTTTGCATTCCCAGGCAATTTTAGACTCAAAGGTGTAGGATCTTAGAGCTTTGAATGCTGCTTGGCTATCTGATAGTATATAGATCTTTGACCTTTATTTAGGCATCCCTGGACACACAGATCTATAGCATGGTTGGGGTGTTGCCTAGGGGTTTTGATAGCCTACATCTGGGCCCTGCTACGCTCACTTCTACCCCTTCAGCCATCTTAGAGCCATCTGTATACCAGATGTGTGACCCTTGTTCCAATCGTAGGGCCTCCATCTTGTTTGTCTGACGGCTTTCGATCAGCACATCAAACGGGCAGTCAAAGTGTCCTGTTTGATTGGCATTGAGTCAGTAGGTTTGGTCATGGACTCAAAATGGATTAGCTCCAAAATCCTTAAGTGACCAACCAGATCGCCTGGCTTAAATTTGAGTGCCTGATTCAGTCTTGAAGCATTAAGTGCTGCTTGCTTCCTTACATGCAAGTGTAAAGGAAAGAGGTCAAGCATTGCCTCCATAGCTGCTGTGTGACACGAGTGCATTGCAAATAGTTGTTATATACTTTGATTTGCAGTTTTGCATAACATTTTTTATCCCGAAAAATTCTTTTCACAATATTTTTATCTGACACGGCTGTGACCGTGGTAAGTAACAACTATTTGCAATGTTCCGGTCGTCGGTTGCAAACTTGATAGAAGCTGTCTAATAATTATTAAAATGTTTTCCAAGGTTTGCCTAAACTTCGGATTTTTTTCAAAAGCTATTACAAATTCACGTTTTTTGTTAATTTGACAAAGTTCCGGGGGGCAGAAAATGGTGCAAAACCAGATTTGTTATTTTTTTACCTTCTCCAATGTTGTCTCAAAATTTGAAAACTTTTGCAATTTTTCATACAGTACAGGTCGAATTAAGACCTTAAGGTAAATATGTTTCGACAGATGATACATATGTGAAAAGTATGTTTAGATATGGAACAGTTAAAATTGCAAATAAAATAAATATTTGCACGAATTAAGAGGAGGTTTAAAAGTATAACAGATTAGCAAATTTTTCAGAAATGGTCAACGTTCAACTAGCCCCGTGCCAATAATTTTTTGTAAAAAGTCGGAAAATTTAAGATTAATGGTATATAAATAGGGAAAAATCGACTAGACCCCAACAAATAACCAGAAGTAGGGTGGGGGTGGAAGAAGTTGTGTTGTTAGGGGTGAAACTTATTACGATTTCCTGCAAATCTAGACTTCCTATCGAAAAAAGTTAAATGTAAAAGTTGATAATTGTTGATGATAATTGAAAGATCTACAGTTTTTACAACCATTTTAACGGAACCGCAAAACTATTGGGGAAAACGCCAAAAACAAGTTTTTTGATGTGACGCTCTTTTCCTCGTACAGTGCGAGAAATAAAGCTGTCACTTTGACACTCGAGCTGTTTTTATTTATTACTCGGGTGCTAGTTCAACTCCACAGTGATTGAACAACACTACCCAAAATTTTGTTCCTCGGAGGTTTTGGGGGTCGCTGAGCACGATTATGCAGTTGGCGACGGCGTCCGAGGCACCTGGGGCCCAGGATGGGCGTCAAGCATGTCGTCTTCTGGAGCTTTGCCTCAAATTTATAAAACACGGAGCCAAAATACTTACTCGGGGGTTTTGGGGGTCGCTAAGCACGATTATGCAGTTGGCGACGGCGTCCGAATGCAAAAAATCCCATCGCGATCCATCTTACTGCACCAATTTGAGCTTGTTTGGCCTGATTTTGTGCTTTATTTCTTTGACTACAAGCAATATAGTAATATCAGCGGCAAAAGCGTATAAGCGGTGAAATTAGCGAGTTTATGATAAAATGATTGTTCAGCAGACAGTGTACGGATACCAGAAAATGCGAAGCAAACAGAATTATTTACAGTATTAAAACAGGTTATAAAACAGACCGGAAATTTGGCTAGTGCTTAATGATGTTAATCGTACGGGGCATTAAGTATCGGCAAAATGAGCAAATATTCTTGTCATGAACTCAATATACTGTGCAAATAAAAGATTAATTAAACCTGTCCTTTTACTAAGGTTCAGCCAGGAACAAACAATAATGTGACTATAAAAGAAAGTGTGAGAGAACCCTGTATGGACACAGGTCCTGAAATACAGGGGGAAAGTAGGAACTTGTAGGGACACGAGTCCTTAATAGTACTATTATGTGCTGCCCTCTAACAGAGAGGAGAGTTGTATTTTTGAAATAAAGGCATTTTGTGATTTTATGTACATGACAACTTTTATTCAGAATGACCGAAAGATTCTGTTCCTAGATTTTGGAACGATTCCGTCGACAACAAATTACCAGTGCATTTTGGTGCGGGGTCCTTTGTAATTCAAAGTATACCACTTAAACCGACCAATTTTTTTTTAATTTCACAGATCTTTTGGAAAATTATTTGGTCAATCCTTCATTTCTTAATCAGATATTGTGGACTGATGAAGCGACATTTACTCCAAATGGAGTATTTAATTCAAGGAATTCTGCTTACTGGGCCCATGAAAATCCCCATTCAATTCGACAGACACATTTTCAATTAATGTTTGGGCGGGACAAATATGGAATCTAATGATAAGTACTTTTACATCTTCATTGGGTACCTAATAATATTTACCACCAATTTTGCACATTGGTCCCATATTTCTTCCCGCACAACTTAATGGACCGAATTATATACAATTTCTCCGGAGACAATTATCTGCTTTCTCGCTTGAATCTGATTTTTATGCACAATGGGGCTCCGGCGCATTTCAGTAGGGTAGCAAGGCGTCATTTGAACCGAGTTTTTCAAGGGCCCTGTATAGGAAGAACTGGCCCAATTAGTTGGCCTCCTCGATCGCCGGATTTAAATCCGATGGATTATTGTGTATGGGGTCATATAAAAAAATTTGGTTCATTTTAATGAGACAATTAGCGAGGACGACATGCGAGCCGACATAATTGCGGCATTTGACACTATTACCAGGGAAATGGCGCAAAGAGCCACAAATAATATTGTTCGCCGTGCTGAGACCTATTATCTTAATTCAGGTTGTTTTTTAAATCATAAATGTTCATTAAACTTTTGCACAATGTTTCATTTACCACTATTAAAAAATAATTGAAAATAGGAAATCATACCATAACAGATAATCATATCGAGATACTCCTGTGAGTCGTACTCAACCATTTCTGTTACTGAATGACATACGGCTGCTTTGAAAAATAAATAATGCGCATTTAGCAAACGAATACGTAATATTTCGTTTAGACCGCTTTTACTCGAAAACAGCTTGCCATATGGCTAATTATAAAGAGGACCTTCTTGCGGAATTAACCAGGGAATCATAATCAGGGATTAAAATACTAAAAATGTCAAATGGAAAAATAAATATGTAGAAACAAAGAACACCGACCCCTCGTTTCTCCGCCCCTGGATAAAATTAATTTTGGCTAATACTGTAAAACAATAACATTTAATAATCGAAAATAGTTAACCAAGTTTCATAAAGTTATCCCAAATCATTTCCGAGATAATTAATAAAAACGCCTATTTTTGCGCTGTCCTTAGAGGGCCTTAGCTCCCTTCGGAAACATTTCCGGACACATGTTTATAAGAACTTTTCTTACTATTTTTGCATGGAGAATTAGCACCTAAAGGGGAAGGCGGGAGTTTCGGTACACCCTTTATACATATACTCTTATCGACTTTTCTAGTTGAGAAAAGTAATAAAATCATTTTAAATTATTAACCGCTAGCATCTAGCGTATGGCTTTACTGACTTTGAAAGCAATATCAATAATTTATTGTTTGATCGATTGATTGACCAGCGTATGGTAGACATTCCCGATATACCACTCCCGGAAAACATACCGCCGAGTCGGCTACGTCTACGCTGGGTTGGACTGTTGTGTTTTTTAAAGTAAAGTTCAGAGATTTTCTGCTGGGATTGGTGTACTAATAAATATTCTAATATTTTTTTAATTATCTACGAAAAGCTGTTTCTAAGTACCAATGTTTCGATGTTCAATTCATTATAAGTAACTTGAAAAATATCAATCACAAAAATTTTATACTGCCTTTATTCATTAAAATTTGATTTTCGATGAGGTCATATGGATAATTTTTTATTTTCCTGTCCATCTCTCATGTGGTGGCAGGAACTACCCTCAAATAAAAAGCAAAACCATTAAATTTGTTGTACATAATGTATAAATAATGAGAGAGATTGACCTCTAAATTTTTTATTTTCGAATTTAAAGACTCTCCACTATTTTATAATACTGTTATTGTTTCACGACTAAATACTAGCAAGTCAATAAAACTTTTAAAGTGGATTTTCTATATAAAAAAGTTGGAGTTCATTGCACTGATGTATCTATTTTATATATTTCCCCTCGGACTACACAACGCCGAGGCACAACTAATTCCCTTGCAAGAGAGAAACTTCCAAATGTGGTTACGATGCCCCGGGATTTCTGAGTCCCTTACATAACTTATCATAATATGCCGATATTGTCTTTGGTAAGGGTTTCTCAGAAACATGAAATATTAATGCAGTTTTCTAATAAGCTCATCGGTAAATTGTTTTCTGATATGAATAATATATTGGAATGATTGTGAAAAGTTCTGTCTATAATGGATTAACTGAACTGAAAGTAAATATGTACTTCAATTAAATTCCGTATAAAACTTCGATTAATCGTCTATTAATTATAAGCTTGGGTTATTTTAAATGGATGGATTATAATAGCTATTATTTCAAATAAGAACTGCTTTTCGATGTTTTCATATAATGTATTCAGAATACTCTATTCTACGGCTTCTTAGTCCCTTCTCAAGAGTATTGCAAGTTAAATATTACAGTCAAAAATAAAGTAATTATTTTAAACTTATACCCAAAATGCTTATAATTTGACTTATAATTTTCGGCTAGACCTAATCTGAAATCTGAAATTAAGATTAATTTGATGAAAAACAGCCCGCGAAAACCATGATTAACCAAAAGCATTCGGACATCTTGTAAATATAAACGCACTTTAGTTAGTAGTTATCAAAAAGAACAGTAATGATAAAGTCACCACTGAATATGTAACAAAATATTGCAAAGTTTTAAGGCAGTTAATAAAAATAGCTAAAGAAAAGTATTTTATTAATTGGATAAATCAGTCATATAATAAAATTAAAACAACCTGGAAAATTCTAAACTCTTTATTAAAAAAATCGGCAGCTACTGGAAGTGGCTGGAACCTCCCCACTCGGTGGATCTTTGAAGCCGGAAAGGGCATTAAATTGTGTGACAAAACGGCACTAAACGTAATCCGATCTCATCCAAAACCTTTTCAGATCTTCTGGGGCACTAAAAAAGACCCTTAACTTAATGAATTTACAATCATCTATGCGAGTTATTACCTACATTTTCATTCGTTGAATAATATACTATTAGGATATTAACAACTTTAACATCACTTGAACGACTAAGAAAGTCTAGTTATCCTAAATACTACAGATTTGTAAAGCAACAAACTGAAAATTGGTAAAGTGATAATCTATAATAAATTCACCAATGAAGGTACAGAAAGCATGTGATATTGATATTGTTACATCTACCTTTAAAGTTTGTGACAATCCACTAAAAGTTACAGATATGCTGAAATCTTATTAACATGACATGACACCAACGTTATCGGATGACAAACGATGACAATGCAATCGTCAAAATTTCCGAACGAAAAAATCCGATCGCTCGCGGCTGTCTTTGTTAAATGAAACATTAGCATTTCAGTAATTTTACTAGATTTTAGAGGAATATTTGTAGTTTAATTCTTCGATTTGTCTGTATATATAAAACGGCACTAAACGTAATCCGCTCTACTTCTAGAGCAGTGAAGAAACCCTCACACGTAAATTGACACGTGATGTGACGAGTATCACGACGTAACGGCTACGCGCATCGATCATGTCATACGAAATGTGATCTGTGCTTCATATTTGCTTTGTTTTTAATTTTTTTCACGGAAACCAAATCGAAAGCGGTGGCAGTGTGATATATCGTCGAAATCAGAATTTTAACTGCTTTTCAATGGTTCCATTGTAAATTGGAAGTAATTATAAAATAAACAACTTGTTGCGTCAAAATGGCACTAAAAGTAATCCGATCTCAACCAAAACCTTTTCAGATCTTCTGGGGCACTAAAGAAACGCACATGCAAAGTTTCATTCAAATCCGTTTAGTAGTTTCGGCGCTATCGTGCTAACACACATACACACATACGTACACACAGACATGTTTCAAAAACCACTTTTTTGGGTTCCTAGGACCTCAAAACGTAAAGATTTGATGTTATCTCAATTTTCGTTTTTGAACCAATTTTAGTAACCTCTCACAATTTCATTGTGGAGAGGTTAAAAATATTACAAAAAGTAATGAAAATATTTCAATTATGGAAAACAATAGATTATTAACAGATCCAGATTCCGACGCAAACAAATTTTCTACATTTTTCTCTACGCAAGCTACAAACTTAACCGCATCATTAAAAAGTAATACATCCTTTAACAATTATCTAGCAAATTCAAAATTTAATAACACTCCTTCCTATTTCTTTCAGCCCGTCACTGAAAACGATACAATGAGAATTGTAAAAATATTAAAACCAAAGAATTCTTGCGGATTTCATGGTATTCCCATTACAATAATAAAAGAAAATATTGATTTATTAAAAAAACCGCTAACCTACCTTATTAATCTATCATTAAGTACAGGTCAGTTTCCCGACAAATTTAAATTGGCAATTGCTAAACCATTATTTTAAAAAAGGTGGAAAATTTGAAATAAATAACTATATACCAATCTCTCTTCTTCCGAATTTCTCCATAATTTTGGAAAAGGTTGTGGAGGAGCAATTGTAAATTATTTATACAAACACGGTATATTGAGTACCGCGCAATTTATCTTTCAAAAAGGGAAAAATAATTGTGACGCCATATCCTCATTAATGAAAAAAAATATCTGAGACGCTGGAGGAAAAGGAACTTACTATATAGGTATCTTTTGTGATCTGTGATCTGAAAGGCTTTTGACTGCGTGGACCATACTATTTTACTTGAAAAACTTAATTACTACCCTATAAGAGGGATACCACTGCAGTGATTTGAGTCTTACTTGACGGATCGCAATATTCTTGTAGAAATTGAACATCAGAACAATGATTTTATTAGTAAAGCGAATTCTGAGGAAAATATAGTAAAATGCGGTATTCCATAAGGTTCCAGGTTCTCTTTCTGATTTATATAAACGACATTGTCGACAGTTTTCCCTACTTACATTTTTCTTTATTTGCTGAGGATACAAGTATCATCTTAAATAATAGAAATTACGAGGACTTAATAGACTTAGTCAAACATCAATGGCTAAAATTATCGATTGGTTTAGTGCAAATAAATTATTGTTAAATATAGAATAAACTTTCAACATGACATTTCAAACTTCGATAGAAAGTAACACAGACATAAGAACCACAAACGGTATCATCAGCTCTACAAATGATATAAAACTTTTGGGAGTTCATATTGACAAGCAACTGAAATGGGATGTCCATATGGCGCTATACTCAAAATAAAAAGCGAATTAGGTTACCAATGTGAACTTAAGGTTTACTATGCATATTTCCATAGCTTATTACAGTATGGTCTGGAGTTTTGGGGTGGAAGTAACTTATCACAAAAAATTTTAATAAGTCAAAAAAGGGCAATTCGTATTCTTATGGGACTAAAACCACAAGACTCTTGCAGGTCATTCTTTAATAGTCTCGATCGGGGGTTGTCTAATTTCTGTGGTGTTTTTTCTATACTGACCATTGTAAACCAGTACATCTATAAACTGGCAATTATGACATTTCAAAAGCGCACACAACTTAAAACTCACTCAGACTTCCATGGATATGACACCAGAAATAAATCTTTCTTCGTTACGCCAGATTTCACTTACAATATTACTAGAAGAGGGCCGTTGTACGCCGGTGCAAGGGTTTATAATAACCTACCATCTACGATAAAAAATATTGATAACCCAGTAACTTTTAAAATACAACTAAAAAAAAATGGATACTATAATTTACAAGAGTGTTTCTCAGAGCACTACTATAACTATCATATTTTACAACTAAGCAACTTTCGAAACGCCTCAATTGAGGCTTAACATACATATACCATGTACTTATTTTAAATATTTTAAAATACTGTTTGGATGTATTACGGAATTGTATGTATATATGTTTGTACATGGAAATAAAAATAATCTAATCTATGTATTTCACTGCAGAATTCTTAACATTCTATCTGTAATTGGGGTGCTTAAGAATTTTTGTTGGGCATTGGTGGTAAAAGGCTTATTTCTAATGGATTTTTAACATCTCTAATTGTTCAAATAGATTTAAATGTTTATTCACAACCATACATATACTGTATTCTTTTTTTTCGACGCTAGCAAATTCAAACGATAGATTTTGTGACTCTTGTATTGTTCTGTGATGTTAATTTGCGTTGCCATTTTGTTGATCAGATGTGAATTTGTAAATTAGGTATTTCGTATTTTTAATGATCTAAGTGCATTCCAGGTGTTTTAGTATTATTTTGTGCAAGCGGATATTCTGTGTAAGCTTTTCTCTCTCTCCGAATAGCATAGTTTACTTCATTTTGTAATAATTCCAATATGCCAGTGACATATTTACTGAACGCTTTATTTCTTACTTTCATCATCTCCCATATATTATACAGGGTGTCCCAATAGTGCGTCAAAGTCCAATATTAACCTTATTAGAAGACTTTGGAAAATTATTTTTTTATGGAAAGGCGCCGCACATTTTAAAAATATTTTGAGATATACAGGGTGACTCGCTACAGTTGAAAGTTGTATTAAATTTATCTGGATGCATCTTGGTTGCCTCAGTAGTATTTTTTTACAGTTTAATTAAATCGCATTTGAGTCTATCTTCAATATTTATAAATAATCGTTTAATATTACAAAAAAGTTGATATAAATAATAAGAACAGAAAATACGGTATTAGGTAAAATTACTGTACATTTTTCTGAATCCATTTTTCCGTATCCAGATTGTACCCTCGAGGCATCAGAGAAATTATTTATTTTGTTAATTATATCTGATTTCAATTGCTCTCATTAGGCACGTCTTACGTGCATTTCCGGCCGTGCAAATGAAAGTGGTGTATCTTCACGAGGGGAATTTATCGTTTATTTATTTTGTAACATATTTATCAGAATATAGCCATATAACCACACATCGCCAGGTTCATATTAGGGAACCATACGTTGTAACTACAGTAATATAGTCCATTTCATGTTGAGAGAGAGTGTCATTATTTCATCTGCGACCACTAAGAATGAAACTCTCAGCGACTTTATGTTAAATAAACTAAAAACTTTTAATAGTTTATGTTAAACCTGGGCTTAACGCCCTGAGACTTCTGAGCTAGTGAAATTTTTGTCGTGGGCACGCTACTTCATTTATCCGGGCTAGGCAGTGTCCATGATCTGCTACGCTCAGCAGCCCAAGTGTGTTTTCCTTCTGTATTATCTTGCAACCCTTACCGCCTCACAGTAAGGGGTTGATAAACCCGTAGCAAATTAAACTTGAATAAGGTAGCTTTTAATTATGTCAAAATCATGGCTACTAGATCAGTTTGAAATATACAGTAACGTATTTTAACGGGTTTTAATGACAAAGTAAAAATATCTCTGGAAATATCAATTTTTAGGTATAGGATATTATTCACAAAAATCGTGGAGAATTAACGTGCCAATTCAAAAATACATTCCATTAAAAAAAATGGAAAATTCACTTTGAAATGTCCTGAATTAGCGCTAATATAAAATACATTCTGTATAATTATAATCAATATTTGGTAGTTATGCCCTGTAATTCGAAAATAATTTCCAGTTATAGACTTTCTTATCTAGTTTACTTGCAATTTTTAAAAAAATTTCTAGCTATCGTAGAACTCGGGATATCGAGGTCCGACGCACTATTGCCCCACCTTGTATATAATTCCAATTTATGAAAATGTACAAGAAATTCATGTTCATCAAAATCTTTAAAGCTACGGAAAGTGACCATTTTACTAATCTTATTGGTTGTTAGTTTTTTTAATATCACAGATAATTACACAATTATTATTATCGAAATAATTTCCGACAACAATAACAAATAGATGAAATATTTATGAATTCTATCTATTTCTTTATTTAGATCTGTTGCTTGCGTATATTCGACATCCCCAAAGAGCATATAAATGGATTTCTTGCTTCTGTATGCATGAAACTCATATCTTTGATCAAATTCGCATCAATACTCAAAGTACATATTTATGTTGTTCACATGTGTGGAATGATATATATACACACACACACCTACATAGTTGTATAAGTATTATGAAATGCTATTTTTCAGTGTCCTTAGTGTATAAAATATATTTAATATAGAGATGCTACAAAGCGATATAAAACCAATTTAGAAAAATAGTTTTTTTACGTAGTAATTCTCTGAATACTTATAAACCTTGCTGTTACGCTATATTTATGTATGTACGTTCTTTTATGTAAGTTTTGCTTTGCTCTGCATATACAGGGTGAATACTTTTTATATTGACAAATATTACTATTTCGCAAACCATAACAGTTACAAACTCCGTTAAATAGGACAAAAGTTTCGTATTTTGAAGGCCAATGAAATGGGTTATATAAATTGAAAATATAGAGATTTATTTCGGAGATGTACAGCAACATACGAAATAGTTCGTTCCCTTTCTCTACCTAGCTTCGCTATATAAAAAATATTAACACAATTTATAGGAGCAATTTGTTGCATAATAACTTTGCTATAACTTACCGTATTCAAATTTATATTATGATATTCGTCTCTTCAAAACAACCGTCAGCTTTATTTTTTTTAATACGAACTTGTCTCTTTTATTCTACATTTTTAAATCATTTGAAATTATTAATTCAAGAGTATGTCACACTTCATGATTTTGCTGCGTTTTATCAGGAAAATAATTATCATTCTTTTTAGTACCTTCACAAAAACCCTTCACAAAACGTTTTCTGTTAAGTAACACAAGATATGATTTATCATGTAAAATCTTCTTTTATGAACAATCAAATGCATCAACTAAGGTGGCTAATCCATTCCTGCTGTTAACTCACTATTATTTTGAAGAGTGAACACCAAATAAAGACTATTTAACTCGTACTGTCAATTTTATTTCTTTAAACAATGAATAAAATATATAAAAAACAATAATTTGGTAACAAGGTAAGTAAATTTATAAAAATTGCTCAAAATGTCCTCCATTCTTCTGAATGTCGCGTTCTCTTAGTAATCTGTTTAGTAGCTTTGGTGTGGTTTGGTTGAAATCTTCAACAATTTTGTTGGGTAATTCATTGAGATCTTGGACGTCGTTGTAGTATATTTTGTTTTCTGTAAAACGCCACAAGGGACGAGCGTAGATGCGTCTTTACTATGTACATACTTCGATATGCGATGTAAGTCAACGTTAGGCATGGTTAGTACTTAGATGGGTGACCATTTCAAGTGTTATAGTACATTTCATGCATAAGCGAAGAAATAAAAACAAAAATTGCTAAATTAACACACCAGAAATTAGACAACCCTCAATTCCAGAAAACAAAGGCCTGTGCGGAAGGGGGTTACACATTGAAAAAATGCGGACATACAACCATTTCCTCCAACAGTGCCCATGCCGGAGTCGCGATTCGAACCCGGTGGCACGAAACCCGTGCGATTAATCGCGATTGCCAACTCGAGCCTTAACCAACTCAGCTGTCGGTCAGACCTAGATATTTAAATTATCAAAAAACTTTCAACCACATTCAAGGACACCAAAACCTGAAAAAATTAACAAATATTCGATAATTCCTATATAACACAAATTTACCGATGATAAACCTCTAACATTTAAATTAGTCATTTTACGAACAAATCGTTACAAAAGATCGACCTAAGAAATACCTTCTCCAGTTGACAACCAACAATATCGAAACTATTTTCCACGCCCTCATTCAATTTATTTTATTTCATTTCCACAAATATTTTATAATCGTATCTTACCTTATTTTCAACTTCCCATTCAATTTCCCATTCGTATATTAAATCGCGCCTAAGTCAAGTTCACAACGCATCAACATCATATTCGGACCCCTTTTCAATATTAATTCTCGCCTTCTTTCGTTCACCGCTAACCATCGGCACAATTTGATATCATGTTCAACTCTCCGTGCACAAACCTTCATGACAACTTTAGGGGGTCATTCCAAAATTAATTAATTTCTTCACCTATTTTCAATAATAACCCCTAAATTAAAGCCGACCAGAATTTCGTTCTTATATCAAAAAATTCTCCTTTTCAACGCCGTTACACGGTCATATATTTTTCAAATCATAATTTCCCGTTTTACCCGAAATGATGCAATATTGCGCAATATTTCGCAATCGTTGCCCGTACTGAATGGCGGGGGACGTATGCAGACATTTCCAGCTCTCGGCACACCTAAGCCCCGACGAAATGGTATAAATAAAATTAGAAAATATTAGAGTTGAATATGTTGTGTGTAAATTTCACTAACGTCATCTTTTGGCCTAGAAAACGATTTGGTTCATCTTAAAGACGAATTACTTGTCGTTCACATCGGCGCCAGCAATTTTACAAAAGTTCACTGTTCGGCCTAAAGCAACTCACATCCAAAGGCTGACAGACGTGAGTGCTATTCGGTGGTAAAAGGACGAACCTTATATCATTTGCTTTACATTCCTGCAAAACTTTGATTGAAATGTGACTAGAAAGATTGTCACCCAAGAGTACTTTTGGTCCACTCAATTTACGGAGGTAAGGTAGAGCCAGCGTCATAAACCAATCTTCGAACAGAGTTTGATCAAACCAATCAGATTTACTCTGGTTGTATCTAGCATTTTCTGGTCCTCGTTCCGTTCAAGTATTCCAGAGATGATCAGATTTATATACGATGTATGGTGGTAATGTTATACCAAATCCGCTTATACAAAACATTACAGAAGTATTTGTCTTTGTTGAGTCTATAACTCTGTCAGCTTGTTTTGCCTCTTTCCTTACCACCACTTTATTTCATCCTGGATCGTCGACAAACCCACTTTCATCATAATAATGTTGCCTGGTGGCACGTCCTTCAATGATGTCGATAATTATTGAAATATTCCTTAAGTATATCCACTGAAACCGCGGCCCTGCTCTTTTTAAGCTTTTGTGCCTGGAAATAAAACCATAGTACCAGCTGTTTCCTGGCCTGTTTTCGGGAAATTTTGTAATGGTCTTGCTTAGTCTATTTAAATAACCTTGCACTAAATCTTTTATGTCGCTTCGTTCTAATAGAAATCCCCAATCACTTGCAAGAAGGATTGCTTTGGTCATATTATTCTCCTCGCTTGCTGTTAGAATTGTTTGACCTCCAGTAGTTTTATTATGTTTATTGTTATATTTCCTTTCCAAACTTGATTTGGGGATACCATACTTGCTACTGGCTTCTCTATATATTAAATGAGTCACCTTAATATCGTCCAGCGCTCGCTGAAGAGTTGCGTCGTTGAAATCGCGATATTTGCGACTCCCCACTTTTCTCTTGTATTTATTAGGCATGTCCCAACTCATCCTAAAAAGTACGAATAAAAATAAAACGAAGCGTATGTAAAAATGTGAGGTTATGATTTTTAAAAACAATATAGATATATCTGCAGGATAAAACAAATATCCCGAAAAAATATATCCAGAACCTATATGTCAAACAGGCATGCAAGGCCGATAAGAAGTATAATGGACATATAAAAGCATCATATTTACTCACCGTTAATTTTAAATTCCTAAACAAACATTCAACGGTATTTTCGACAACTTTCCACACTGTCGTTTGCCTCTACATCTTAGTAACACACTCCATATGTTTTGGAAATTTGTCTACTTACTGGTAGATGGCAGCGCGCATCAAGGACTACCCAACCGTTTTATCCCAAGTCATGCGCCCGTCCCAAGACATCCGATATGGCGGTATTATTTTAATATACATATGGAAATCGTGAGAATGTAAACCGTGTAGGGAAAGTAGTTCATAGGGATCTCATCTCTTCATTATATATACACTGCTGTATATTCTATGGACATCCATTTCAGTTTCTGGATGTACCAATGACTTCAGAATAGGATAGACAAAGCATCCTCTTGGTTTGTTGTGTATCATTTATTTGTTTACATTGCCTTAAACATAAATACTGGTACTCAGCAGTCTATTGGCTAAAGGCACGTGAGTATATGCGCACGCAATCCCTCTCAACACGTTTTGTTTACAATCCAGTTGCAGCGCTGGCCGCCATTAAAGTGTTTGTTATAAACCGAAGTTAAACGTTGTAATTACAGTGGTTTTGTAGTGTTTTTGAAGACATAATTTGTTATTGTGTTTGTAGATGTCTCTTTAAAATTGGAGTTAGTCGATCTTTTCACAGGTAGGTGAAATTATCTCATAAAAGTAACCTCGGGTTAGGTAGTATAGAAAATATTTTTATGTTTTAAAATTGAGTAATATAGTTAAATGAAAATAAAGTGGAAGGGCAAAATGAAAAGATATTATTTAAAAGTGCAATATTATATTATGTGTGGAATTCCAAGGAATATTAAACGCCGAGAAATATGGGTCTGTCGCATTTTGAAATATTTGGGAAAGGAAAACATGGTAATTCTAAAGGAGAACGGAAACCTCGAATTTTTGCGTGATTTTTTCATGATAGTCTATTTTGGGGTCGTAGAACACGAATCTGAAATTAGTTTTGCGTGCATACGAACCATTTGCTCAAAAAAAAATTTTGAAAATTTTTCTTATGACACGCACTTTTTCATACACCAACAACACTTGTATATTGCCTTTTCCCTTATTAAGATCACACTATGGCCTTGATAGAACAATAAACCCTTCACTTATGACAGAAAACTTATTTTCCTTTAATAATAATAATAAAAAAAAGATTGTAAAACATCATAAAACAGCTACTGAAAACTGTACAACTGTCAACCCGATGCGCATGCATTTACAAATTTGTGTCTAAAGTACCGACACTGACCAATATCATGAGGCAATTTTCACGTTTTCAATGTTAAGTTAATATTGTTTTTGAAACCGGTATGGGTTATTCTATAGAACACCCCCCTCTTCTGCCGAAAAAACAGAAATACTAAACAACGCGGATTTCGAAACGTCGACTGGCCGCGAACGTGTCTTGTTTTATGTCTATAAACAATACTTTAGCGCCGTCTGCCCCAAATTTAATAAGGTACTAAGTACTATTATATATCCCTTGCCATTCTGGTCGATAGCCGAGTGGGTTAAGGCGCGAGGTGGCAATCGCGATTAATCTCACACGGACATCGCACCACCGGGTTCGAATCCTGGCTCCGGTACTGGCACTGTCGGAGGAAATGGTTGTATGTCCACGTTTTTTCAATGTGTAACCCCCTTCCGCACAAGCCCTGGCTTCTGGAATTGGGGGTTGTCTAATTTCTGTGGTGTTATTTATTTATTTATTTATTATTTATTCAAGATACGTTCGCGCCCGTCGACGCTTCGCATTCCGCGCGCGCGGATTTCGTAGCGTCGACAGGCGCGAAAGTGTCTTGAAGGGCAAGCGATATATATGTTTATAAATAATACTTAACGCTGCCTGTCCCAGATTTAATAAGGTGCTAAGTACTATTGTATATCCCTTGCCCTTCAAAATTTCGAAGCGTCGACAGGCGCGAACGTGTCTTGAGGGGCAAGAGATATATAATAGTACTTAGTACCTTATTAAATCTGGGACAGACGGCGTTAAAATATTATTTATAAACATGTATATCCCTTGCTAAGCGTCGACCGGTCGCGAATGTGTTTGGAAAAATAACGTCGCATAACCAGACCCGTCGTGCCTTTAGACACCAAGCCTTAATATTGCACACATATGCGCAAACAACGCATGCAAATATATGTACTCAAATGACAGATGAAGGTTGATACAATTTCAGTGAATAAAATTCTGATTTTTATGCAAAAGAAAGTGAGTTTTCTGCCATAATTGAAGGGTCTATTGTTCTATAAAGGCCATAGTGTGATCTTAATAAGAAAAAGGGCGATATACAAGTGCTGTTGGTGTATAAATAGGTGCATGAAAAAGTGCGTATCATAAGAAAAATAAAAAAAAATTATTTGGACAAACGGTTCGTATGCACACAAAACTAATTTCAGATTCGTATTCTACAACCTCGAAATAGGGTATCCTGAAATAATCACGCAAAAATTCGACGTTTCCGTTCTCCTTTAGAATTACCGCCGAGTTGTTCTTAAAGAATTTGCAGTACCTGACTTACCGAGTTCATCTAAGAAAAATGTACAAGTTGGGTAAGTTATCATTTAAAAAAAGTAGTACGTGATGGGAATAATTATAACATGTTTTTATTTTTTGGGTTAGTAATGCACTAAAAGGAAAACTGTATTAATCATTTTGTTTATGTGACATATATCTATACCAATTTATAAGTGTAAATTTAATATTTAAATAAATCATTTAATAAAAAAACAATGTTATTCATATTACTTTGAAGTCAAACTAGAAGAGAAATTAATATATTAATTATATGAAATAATCACCCTCTTTAACGTATACGCCACTGGCAATGAGTTCCAAAACATAAACAAAACTATCTCCATCCTTTTTTAATAATATAATGTATGATATGGTAGGGAAACGCAACAACTCATGTGTTAATGTATAGAACATGCTTTGTCTATTCTATTCTGAAGTCATTGGGATGTACTTTGTACTTCATGGATCTAAAATGTACAGGGTGTGTCAACCAAAAGTAGGCACTCTGAATAACTTTGGAGATAAACATTTTTTGAAAAATTGGTGAAACACGTCGACTTTGTTTCCAAGGGGGACATATTTTAATTTAATACTTGTATACCTATCATCATCCCTCTACCCTACACGGCCACCCGCTCAAAAATTTCAAGTGGCAAAGGGGGTCGAGTGATATATCTTTTGAAAGGTCTGTCAATTCTCTCCATAGCTGTGTATTTTTTAAAACTTTTATCTATTCGTTCCTGAGAAATAAATTGTTTCATTATTTTATGTTCGGAAAATAAAAATAAAAGAAGCTTAAATTATTGTATGTATTGTTCAAAATGACCCCCACCGACTTCCATACAGTAGTATAACCTGTTTTGAAATTCTGTACGAACATTTCTGAACATATCTGGAGTTCATAAACGGCATTCTCGAACAATTCTTTCACGTAACTCTTCCAGCTGCGGGTTTTGTTGCAAATACCTTGGATTTCAAATGTCCCCACAGAAAGAAATCCAAGGGAGTTAAATCAGGTGACCTAGCGGGCCACTCCACAGGACCTCTTCTTCCAATCCATCGCTTAGGAAACCGATTATCCAAAAATTGACGGACTGCTATAACAAAATGTGGGGGTGCCCCATCCTGTTGAAAAAACAGTTCGTCCTCTAAAAGATTATCGTCTTCTTCGAGGATTTGGGTAATCATTGGGTCGATGATTCGATGTTATTTTCTAACAGGTCGAGATACCTTTCGCCATTTAAATTGTCAGGAATAAAAAAGATGTTAAGATGCTAGCCCAAACATTTAAATTCTGAGGCCTCTGGGTATTAGTTTCCATGAACAAATGTGGATTGGTTTCACTCCAATACTTACAATATTGTGCCTGTTTACCTCCCCATTTAAGTAAATTGTCGATTCATCAGAAAAACACGTATTGTACAGTAGATTGGCATTACCGTTTAATTGTTCACTAAAAATCTCACAGAATTCAAACCGATGATCGGGATCATCTTCGTTTAATTCGTGTACCAATTTAAATTTTTATGGATGAAATTTGTGCTCTAGCATAATTATCGTTTTAAAATAAATGCTGACAATTTGTATTTTCTCCCGAAGGGTATAAACCATTTTGAGTACTCATGTATCTCTATTTAAAACTGGTTGTGAACAAATTAATGTTCAAGGACTATCAAATACTTATGAGTCTTTTATTATTCTAAAACTAAACGGACAAGGAAAGTGTTTTTTGTCGAAAAAACTCGTGTTGATTTGAGAGCACTAAAATATGTAGTTTTTTTTATAAATTCCAATACCCAGTGGCGTGTATTTTAGATTTTTTAAACGATATTTCGATTGTGTGTGATCACCAAAAATAAAATTTATTTTCCTTAAGAACGAATCGATAAAAGTTAAAAAAAAATGCAGGGTTATGTAGGGAATTGAAAGACCTTTCAAAAGATGTATCGCTCGACCCCCTTGCCATTTGAATTTTTTTTTGAGGGGGTGTAGGGTAGAGGGATGATGATAGGTATACAAGTATTATATTAACATATGTGCCCCTTGGAAACAAGGTCGACGTGTTTCACCAATTTTTCAAAAACATTTTATCTCCAAAGTTATTCAGGGTGCCTACTTTTGGTTGGGACACCTTGTATATCGAAGACGTCGAATATTATGTGGGTATTGTATATCTTGACAAATTTAGAACATCGGAGTCCCTTGTAATTTTGTGTGAAGGACCTAGACATTTTGAAAAATATGCATGTTGCGTTTGCAGGCGCTTCGGAAACTCGAGCTAGATTAATTTTACTTATGTTTGAGTTATAAATTCTAAATCTCGCTCATAAAACGTACAACAACAAAAAATGATAAAGTTATATCAATTTGACATCAGTACCAACGTAAATACAAGGCTTAATGAACATTGCTAGGCACGTCGGTTCTGGAGCATTTGTCAAATGAAAGAGGCATAAATCCTCTTCTTCGAAGAGTGCGCGAGTTTCAACGGGGCGTCGCAAACGCCGTTGACCAGGTGACGGTGCCGACGCTTCGCACGGTGTTCAGTACAGATTTCGCGTCTCACAGTTACGCGTAAGAACGCCTGACACAGCGTGAATACGGCGTTATAAGTACTCAGTGGTTCCAAAAAAAACTTTTCGAGATTTGTCTGTTGGTGTGTTTAAATCTTTGAACATATTTTCTGAGATCTGTGGCATTTCCTATTCAATTCCATAATATTTTTTGGTGAGTTTCATGTTAAATTGAAAAAATATTGCTTTATCGGATATCAATATGGTGTTTATTTTTGTGATGATTTTACGTTTCTTATTTCATGAAAAAATATGAGACTAACTTTCTATTATTTGTGAGTAACTTTAAAAGGTTTTCTAACAATTTTAGTTACATTTTAAAGATATAGAGATACACTGTATGTTCTATATTTGCTTGGTCTAATGCAAGAGAGTGATTATTTGGGTCATTTTTGGTGAAAAGTTAGTTTAAAGTTTGTGCCAAGCAGTTTAGTCCCCAAGTCACAAGTAAAAATATTTTTCAACAATTTCAAATTTACTTTATGATAACTGTAATATTTGGTACTATTTTATAATGAATTCACAAATTATATTGCTTCTCTCGGAGCGTACATGTGAGAGGAAGTGTCAACTCATTGTTTATTATTGCTGATTTTTCCAATTCTGTTAATTTCTTTAAAGCATGTGGTAAGCCACCTAAGCTGCCTCTGCCATTTTTGTCGATGTGTCGTACTTAATTTTAAAAAAAGTTTAAAATTTAAAACATTAGTTTAATGTTTTGTACTGTATTGCTTAATTCTATTTAGTAATATTCTCATAGAAAGGTATTATTTTATGTTAAGAATATAAATTTTTTCGTAATATTCGATTCGATCTGTCGGTGAATAATTTGACAGGTGCATCATTCAAAAAAATTCATCTCGGAATCTCTTACAATTGGACAGTTTCTTAAATGTTTTCTTAACCGCCTCTCAAGTTACCGAAGTAACCCCCTTGAAGATCTCAAGGATCTTGTGCTAGGTAAAGAGAGACGAGGCCCTACAGTTTAATGTGGACTCCGAACCACTCTTGGGGCAATTTTTTTAATGAAAAATTGTTTCGCCTTGCGGGAATCGAACCCACTTCACTAGGTAACTCAGTTTGCTAGCCAATTACAATTTAAAATTCTTTATTAAATTATATATAACATGTCATTTTTGTATTATCATAATATATCATTTATTTCATTGGTATATACAATGTTAGAAAACACCCGGTGCGGTTACAATCTGCTCATGGCAAAGAAACGGGACGGGGAGCTGATGTTATGCCAAACATGATAAATATAATACAAATTTAAATTAATACATATTCAATTGTCTTTCAAAAAAATGTTTAAACTAATTATATGATTTCATATACCTGAGGGGTTTTTGAAAATTAAAATAAAAGAGATTTAGCTAATACAAATTAATTTAGAGGTAAAATTTACAGGAAACTTAAAAGATAAAACCTGCTTAAGAAAAATATGTACATGGTTAAAAATACACCGATTGTATATGTATAAAAGAAAAAGAAATAAATGGTTTTGTTTTATTTACAAATTAACAAAAATTATAAGATTCTATTTACAATATGTACATTAAATTTTTATTATTTAAAAGATTGCTTCTTACAATGATTTTGCACGACTTCGCTAAAATTATAAGTTTTAAAACTATCCGAATAAATCGGAAGATTTTCATGTATGAACTTTTGAGTATGTTCAATGTTATGATGTTCCCGTGTGTCTACCATATGTGTGGTAAGCGGGGGATTGATGTATCTTATATTTAAAAAAAAATTGTGCAGTTTCTATAATATAATCCCTAATCATAGGGATGTTATACTCTCTATGGAATGTTTCTATAGGAGTATACCTATTTGTTTTAAGTAACCTAAGGATTTTATTCTGTGTCCTTTGTAGCCGCTAGCCAGTCGCTTTAACACACTGAGCTACCATTACATATCTTCAGGTGTTGAATTTTTTATTGACACTGACAATAAATGAAGAACTGGTAGAGGTACTATAGCATTTAATAATGCCACATTATTCTTATTGGCTAAGCTTAAATATATTTCTATGTCGACCAACTTGTGTATCTATTTCTTTAAAGTAGTAAGTCAGAAATGCATGCAGTATGGTGTGTAGTAGTATCAGAATTATAGACGAGACCTAATACACAGCCGTTTCTACTACTAAAGTGATTATTCTTATAGTACATATATTTTTATTTTAATTACATTTCTTTCTTTTTTTTTAGACCTTTTTTTTCTATCCTCCTTATTATTCATTTGATTTTGTAGTAAGTCAAAATCATATTTAAGAATTATTATGGTGTTAATCTAGCTACAGAGATGTTTTTTTTATTCCTGTGCACGTTCCGGTTTACAACTTAGAAACATATGATTTTAGGATGTCCTGTCTTTAATCTTGGGTCAAAATCTATATAAGGTTATTAACAACCCTTGGATAATTATTTGATAGTGGCGGATAATATTCCAGAAAATTCTTTTTTTTATTTCACCGTTGGATATTACAACTAAGCTACATTTTATATCACGTTATATTTATTGAAAATTACATGCTAAATTTACAGAACATTGTTGGCTAAAACTTTTTACAAACTATTACTCATATCTCTGATTATATGCAGATATATGATTAAATTTTATTGACAATTTTTTCTTCTTGCGGAGAGAAAACGTACATATGCCATTGGTAAATACATATGTATGACTATACAAAATATCACCATTCATACTACATTTTTCTAAATCCAACATTTACAACTAAACAAATATTTTATAAGTTTACTTATCAGATAGTTTTTGATTGCTATCCAAATACATCTCATTTATTTTACTGTCTGTATGTTCGTGTTTATCCATTTTGTTGTTGTCCCAAAAATACTTTGTCTATATCTTAATTGTTATAAACACCATAATGTACCTCATGGCTAAAGTTATTAGTTGGTTAACTATATACAGGGTATCTCAACAGGGCGTTAAAGTTCAATATTGGCCATTGGCCATATTAGGATACTTTGGAAAAATATTTTTCCATTGAAGATTAGTGCCAAAAGGCGCACATTTTAAAAATATTTTGAAATATACAGGGTGACTTGCTACAGCGGAGCATCTTTGAGGTCATTTTTATAATCGAACACTCTATATATTTTTACATTTGTGGATTCAGCGTAAAACTACTTTTTCAACGACCTCCAGATTTTTGGTTTTTGACGTGGCGTTGCCGAGTTATTCGAAAAAATATGAAAACTTTAGTCGGAACAAGGTTTAACAAATTAATTTGGTGTGTGTGTATTACTATTAATTAAGAAGATTTATTTTGCAATTATGTAGACAAGGGATGTACTACAACGACACAACCACAAAATATTGATTATAATTATACAGGGTGTATTTTATACTAGCGCTAATTCAGGACCTTTTCGATGTGGATTTCTCAATTTTTTTAAATGGAACACTCCGTATATTGTTGTATTTTTGAACTGGCATGATTTTTGTGAATAATGTCCTATGTCTAAAATCGATATTTCCAGACATATTTTTACTTTTTCATTAAAAACCGTTAAATTATAATACTTCAATTCGAACTGATCCAGTAGCCATAATTTTGACATAAAGTGAGAATAATGGAAAGTAGTATAACATTTGTTTCTGTGCGCGTCTTGGTTACATCAGTAGTATTTTTTCACAGTTTAATTAAATCACATTTGAGTCTATCCTAAAAATTTATAAATAATCGTTTAATATTACAAAAAGTTGTCAAATAATAGGAACAGAAAATACGGTATTAGGTAATACAAAAATTGGCACTATTTTAAAAATTCAGAGTTATTTTGAACCTAATTTAATGAAATAAATAATACCTAGTGTTTATAGGAACTGTTCAAAGTAGCCTCTCAGTACGTCTATGCATTTCTGTAGACGATTTACGAATGACCTACCACCATTCCTTAAAATATTTACAGCAATTTCCTAAAAAACTTCTCTTATTCTTTCTTTCATATTTTCTTTTGTAGTTATAGGAGCTTTGTACAATTACTCCATAACATAGCCCCACAAAGAAAAGTTTATTTTGGTCAAATCAGGGCTTCTGGCAGGCCAACTATGGGGTACTCCTCTTTCTATCCAACCATTTGGACAAGCGTCGTTTAAAGTTCGTGAATAGCTGCAGGGTGGTGCACAGTTCCTCCATCATGGAGGTACCACATTCTCTCCCTAATATCCCTCGGGACATCCTTCAGTAATTCGTCTAAGCTGTCTTGCAAAAATTCCAAATAAATTTGACCATTCACACGTCCATAAAAAAAACATGATCTTATCACGCAATCCCGAAAAATTTATCCCCAAACATACAACGACCATCTTGTTTGGCTATTTGTTCGTGAGATGTAAGGATTGGTGTGTCGTAATCAGAGCTGTACCGAGCGCTGACAAAAAGTGCTCGCGAGCACTCAGCACTAAGCACTTTTAAAAAATTTAAATAGTATCCTTATATTGAGTAGAACTCAATTGAGTTTAGTGTTATTTATTTATAAAAAATTATAAAAGCCAACAAAAGCACCCCAGAAAAATAATCTAGGAAAATATAATTTGCTGAATGTACTACAATTTTTTTTAATTTAGCGGAATGCCAATAACTAATAAAAATAACAAAGAATTTATTGTCCAAGAGAATATCCACTTACAGAACAACATGCCAAAAACCAAATGCAAGGAACAAAATACAACATTACATGTGTGCAAAGAATCAAATACATAAGTATTTATATATTAATTTACAACAAAATTACGGTTATTAAATTTAGGTTATATACAAACTATCTGGAAATTATTATTATTATATTATTTGTAAATAACATATTTATTTGAGATTTGTTTGTGTATCAAATTCCCACTATCCTGAAAACTGCAAATTTTTATTAAGTATTTTAAGCATCCTAATCTCTTCAGAATTACTGCAAGCAATGTAAGTAATCACATTATAATTTGCGAAATCCATTGATAGAAATAAATTGAATCACTTTCTTACAAAACAAAAATTGATGTGATAGCTGTTGTCATACTTTTAGTTAACCAGGACCTCACTTCTGATTTACTTAACCATAAGGTAACCAATACCTTCAAGTTAACTAGACATTTTGAAACAGATTTTTATAATAAACCAATATTTAAGCCCTAACTATTGGTTAACCAACGATTGTAAACTGGCTGTTAGTCATTTACCGAAATTTCGGTAAATTCTATGTTTTCACTTGCTTCGCGGTTCAACTATGCAAACAATAAAATAAATAAAAGCTGTAATAATTAACTTAAAATTGTTACGTCATTAGGTGTTACGAGTTTTCTTTATTTTATCGCGCGCAGGCTCGAACGATGCATGTAGAAGAATATGAATCTTAAGGTGTTAATCTCCATATGATAGTTCCTTCACTTCCCTAGTTATCAACCTACGAGAATCGACCCCCTGAAAATTTGACAGTCCTTAACTTCTCAACGGAAATCGATATTGTGCTGGGTTAGATTACTCTCTCAATTTACTATGATCTGTGACTTTTTCTATTGCTTTCTTTGGATATTCTGTAGCTGTCATCTCCTAAAGAAATATTGAATGTTGAATGGCAGAAGACACATCTTTATTTTCATTAATAAAATATAGCACTTTAATGGATTGTATCCACTTAACTTTTCACAAATTAATCTTTTTGACAGTGTTTTAAATTCCTTATAAATAATTTCAATATTAGGGATCAGTAAAACTTAAGTTGAGATTTGCATGAGCTGATAATTCTCACACGATTTCACAAGTGTTGCATATGTTATCCAATAAGGTCGAAAAGCTCACAGCATATGTCTGTTCAGCTTCTCTCTCTCCACTATCATGAGCTACAAGTTTGCTGCATTCACTAAAAGGGACATAATAAACTAACCAAATTCGGTAATTTTCAAACTCTTAAAAATTATTTGACTTCTGAATTTGTGACTGATTATTTTCTCTTTAAGTAATAACATTATATTTATCGGACAAAATGAGAAGCTCTTTTATAGTTACAGTCGATAAGTATTAAATAATTATTTTACTCTCAAAAATAATTATAGCAAATTTATTTGTTGGTAGAATTTGCCATTTGGTCCGTGTAACAAATTGATATGTTTTGTTTTTCTTTAGCTAGTCGAGGACGATTTTGCGCCCGAGCGTAGTGAGGGCTGGTAACAGAGTATGAGACTAAAAAAGCGCATATTTCCGTATAAACTGGGCAAGGATTATTGAAAGCAACATGTGTGCCAACTTTTGGATATTTCCAAAAAATCAGGAATGCTTAATTAGATCAATCAGAAACGCCCCGCGCTGTCCGTGAAAAAAAAATCCAAATATGTACGCATTAATTGTGGAGTTACAAGCCAATATATTGATAAAATTGACGAGAATTAACAATTATACATATCAGGGTCTCAGTAACATTCTCCAAAATAAAAATATTCTCAAAAGTAGGTATAAAATTTGACAGAACATCATCGACTTCTATCCATATACAACAATATTTTGTCAGGAGATAGCACATCTATAGCAAATGTTTCAATGGATTATTTATAGAACAATCATAAGACTTTTAAATTTTGATGTATGGAAAATAGTCCTAATTTGAGTGGTGCATTATTTGGCATCTGACTAGTTCGTTTATTATTAGATATATCCAAAACGTCATCATTTCTGTAAACGAACTTTTTTAGACTTTTATTGGTGATATAGAGAAACAGGTTCTCTTCGAGTAAGAAGAGGTAATAGTGAGAAATACCGTATTGTTAGAAATGTTCACATAGAAGGAAGAGTGCTGGACACAGTAGCCGCTAATTCATGAATAAATGCAAAAGTAGCAGCATTTCAAAGAGCACGGTGTAAAATTAAAACATCTGTATTTACTTTACCCATGTCATTTGCATAGGGTTCGGGAACTAAATCGTGACGAACGACAAGCAAGTTTAATGTTCTGTCAATAGTTATTTCGAAAAATGTAGAGTAGAGATTGGAATTGGTCGAGAGGGTGATCAAAGAAAAATATTGAACCACAGCACTAAGGCCCCATTGGGTCCTTTGTACTTCTTCCTTGTAGGCATGCTCTCACCTAGGTGTCCAACTAACCTAATCTTGCGAAGTAGCTAGTGATGATGCCTAGGGTCATCACCCATACATCGGCCAAAGTAGGCCAACGTTCTCCCAAAATAGATTATCTGATTGATGAGAGGGCAGAAGAGTCACAGAGTACACGTTGAACCGTCTCATCTGCTTGATCACAACCTCTGCAGAGAGGTGTTTCGCTTAATATCATATTGTATAGCTGATTTCTTAACGGACAGTGTCCAGTCTGGATTCCCGTTATAACACTCAGGTTCCTTATGGACATTGCCAGGTAGTCCATTGCTGTGCTCTTGTTGGGATATTTTATCAACTCTCTAGCAAGCTGGTAGCTACTTGTTTCACCCCACAACTTCTTGAATTTGTTGTGGGTGTTGCAGACTGACTGGGCTTGACCCAAAGATATTTAGGCCTGCTGCCTTCTTGGCCAGTCTGTCGGCTTCCTTGTTGCCACTGCACTGCCCATGTCCTTTCACCCAGCATACCGAAATGTTATTCATGCTGGAGGTACCCACAAGTGCTTGGTGACATTCCCCTACTGCTCCGTTGTAATTTTGTAACTTATCAGGGCTAGTAGTGATTGTCTACAATCTGTGTAGATCCTGATTGTTTTGTCCGTAGTTTGCCTACGGACAATCCATTTTGCGGCTATGGTTATACCCGCCAGTTCCGTCTGTACTACGTTGGCTCACTCATCCATAACTCATCTATATTAGATTTGCAGGCTTCTGGAGTATATTCCACATCTTGTCCCATCCTTCTTGTTTGATCCGTCTGTGAAGATTCTGATCACACTTTCACCAACAGTCTTATTTTCATTATTCGTCTGTATTATGTAGGGTCTGTCGAAGACGAACCGGGGAGAAATGCCATTTGTGCATGCCTGTAGATGAGGCGTCTTTCTGACAACCTCTTTCCAGGTGCGGCTGCTGGCCTCTCCACAACCTACATTTGGTTGTATGCTAACGGATTTGAGGCGTACCATTGTTGTCAGAGCCATATTCTTAGAGATAAATCTAGTGGTGACAGACACAGCATTACCTCCACAGCTCTCGTTGGTGTTCGCATAACTCCGGTTATGCTTAGGCAGACAACTCTCTACACTTGGCTGAGCTTGACCTTAGCTGCTGTGGTTTGTTTGCTCTTAGATCATCAAACCAAGTGTATATCCACATGACCTCTTTGGGCTTCATTCTCCAGGTTTTCCCCACGGTCTTACGACACTGCTCATAAGAAATGTAAGCCTTATTTAGTCTTCTACCTAAGTGAAGATTCCACGTTAATTTGGCATTGAAGGTTACCCCAAGGTATTTCACTTCTGACGTGAAACTTAGTATTGTATCCAGGAGGCAGTTGCCTTCAGTATTCATAGTATCCTTCTCCTTGTGAAGAGAACCATCTCTGTCTTATTAAATTATCTGCTTAGGCAATTGTATGGAATCTTTCTGAGTTGAGGCGGCACAAGAGGTTATCAAGAACGAGGTTCCATAGCAGTGGTGATGTTACACTTTCCTGTGCACAGCCTCTTGCAACCATGTCTCGTACAGAAGCATCTCCCACATTAATTTGTACAGCTCTTTTTGTGATCATGTTGGATATCCAGCTTCCCATAATCGTAGGGACATTCCTATCCGCTATGGCCACTGTAATTTTTTGAAAGGTGGTTCTGTCAAACGCAAAAGGGCTGTAGAGTAGATAATATATTTCTTAAAACAGACCTGTTTACATATGTAGTCGAATTTTCCCATAGAGGAAACATGCACTTTCACAACTATGTGCGTACTGATGAAAATTCGTTGACAATTTTTCAATCCAGTGATCAGGACCCATTTTATATCAATAGTGTGCGAATATGAAATTAACGCCTGTCATGTGAAAAGTAAAAAACGACTTTAGCCTAGAGACGTTTTTGTGCATTTCTAGGAGTACGTGTGCTATTATCCAGAGTTTTGGAGTACCCTGTATTATAGCATTGTCGAAGATATGCCGGGTAGAAAGACGGATTCATTTAAAAACATAAAATAAAAGTTTATTTTACTCCACTTTCGCAAAATTAATTTAACTGAACCAATTCTGAATTAAAAATGGTTTACAATTAATTCGTAACTGTGCGGTTGTTCAGAAAGATCATTGGAATATTAAATTTTAAATGTTAAGATTTTTACACTGCGTGGTGTTTTAAAGTAGAAGCCCCATTCGCAACTAACACTGAGGGATGTTTATTTCTTTGGCTGTCTATAGTTCCTGACCCCTTAAAGTTCTAGAACAAGTTCTTCACGTGTCTTCCCGATGATGCGGTGTTTACTAAAAATTGTCGAATGATGGACCGATGTCCATCGGCAGGCGTGAAAGGCGGAGCTAAATATGCTGCAAATTTATATACTGAATTTAAGACAAAAATATGGAAATTTTGACAATTTGTAGCTGAAATTTTAAATAATTTATAAATTTTGAATCAGTTGAGGCGGATGGAATATGAAACTTTTTCAAAACTGCATTAACAGTTTGTGTTTTTCGGCTTATGAATTTCCTGTGATGAAAACCTTTTCTAAACAGTACTGAAAAATTATCATTAATTATTTATTTATTGATGATTTTTATATGGGTGATAGAGACCGATAGTTTCGTAATTAAAAAGCAATTAGTTGAGAAATTTATTGATTCTGAAGTAACGACTGCTGCTAGCGAAGTTTGAGACTGAAAACAAAATATATCGTGCTCTTTTATTAAGTTATCGAATATGTGATTATTGATTTATTGTCTACCTTTGGGGCAAAGGAAAGCAATGTATTTTGAATAAAACGAAATTATTGGCACTTTCTGCAAAATTTTCTGGACGATGAACTTGTAAAAATAAAATTTAGATTGTGGTTTATGTATGATGGTATAACATATCGCTGTAAGTGCAGGTTGGGAACTGTGGCCTGCTCGTTTATCAGATTTAAGTCCATGGGATTATTTTCTTTGAGGTCATTTAAAGACAACTATTTACGTCATTGCCGCTGTGAATGATACATCTTTTATCGTCTGAAGGACTTTTATTATATTTTCCAAAAATTAATATTAAACGTTCACAAAGAATGGTTCAAAACAACTGTTTCAGACGGAGAATAATACAAAATCTATACTTACTGTTCGTTTTTGCTTAACTGCTTCACTGATGGTACCAATTGGACGTCGTAACACTATAAATCTAACACAGTAAATAATAACACTTTCTTAAATTTAAACCTGAAAAAGAATTTTGAAAACACAAGAAAAAGACAATATAAAGTTCAAAAAATACATATTAAATCTCTTCAAAAAATCATGTTTTACAAAAACGTTCAAGAAAAATGTATTGACAAACTATAGTCTGGTCCGTGTACAACACATAGTGATGAATGGAACGACTCATAATGTACCAGCTACCATCCAATGTACGGTTTATAGCTAACGATTACACAAAAAGATTCAAGAAAAGTTCAATGTTTATAAATTTTTGGTGGGCTTTTACTTGCCTGTCTGTTTACGTATTATCAGTTCAATAGTAATTAATAAAATAAAATAAAGCTTGAATCGCAATGATTTTGAATTAATTGTGGCAATTATATATTCATACGTTCAGGCAAGAGTACATGGTAAAGATACTTTTCTGACACCGAATCACTGAGGACCCGGTTTAGGGAAAATCCCGTTAAAATCCATCATTTTCCCGTCAAAATCGACTGCTAGAAAATGAATGGTCACCTTTGTCGCTAAAGGCTATTTTCGCCAAAACTCTCGAAATACTTTGACTAGAGACTGGATTGACTTGTCCTCATATTTAACACAACGCGTGACTTGCAGTGCTGCACAACGTGGATTCGTAAAAGGGTTTTTAATTTTGATATTTCCGAAATTTTGTAAGTACCATCTATTATAAAAATAAAATTAATTTTCATATATATTAATTTTATTGCGTTTTTTTTTGTTAAATAAAAATTGGTTTTTGGGTAACATCTTCAAACGACCACGGCTCCATTTGGAGACAAATATTTTCATGAACTTTCTTTCATATTTTTGCGAGTAGAATCTGCACCAAAAGTTTGTAACAGTTATTTTCGACGCCCTATATATATTTAATGCCCAATAATAGACGCATCCTCAGATGCTAATTATGCACCATTCAGAGATTGTTTTCCTTAGGTGAGAATCTGCAGCAGAAGTTTGTGTTCGGTATTTTCGGTCACTCTGTATTATTATGAATATTTATTGGTATTAGATTATTTTTATCATAATAATATTGTTTTAGCCTGAGACGAAAATTACAATTTTTCCGAGTTAGTGATTCTTACCCTCGATAAAAAGAAAGATCGAGAGTTTAATTAACTGCCAGCTACCAGAAAATCGTGACATGGAAAACTGTCTTATCCGATAAAGCAGTTTGTAGCTAAAATGTAATTATTTTTTCGTTCATCAAATATAATAGGTTGTATTTGTATGTCTCATTTATTTACTCTTATTTTATTAGCCTGTCTAAAAAATATGTTCGTTTAATATCTATGCTTTCTTAATATAAATTGAAAACCGAAAAGTATTCGTGCTGAAGATTTTCAGTTGGCTTTCCAACTTCTTGAATTAAAGATTTTCTACACGCGTAATCTCTTCTTGGCTCGACTAAAGAGTTTGATTGTGGTTCCAATCAATATTATTTGCACATACAGGGTGTCCCAATAAAAACTTCCAGGTGAAAAATTTCGAAAACTACCAGAGATATTTGAGTTCTGTAAAAGTCCATTGCTAGAATATATAAATGGCTTTACTTTTGAATACAAATAGTTTTTTAATATGTTAAGGAGTAGATGGCGCTGCAAAGAATTTTTTGGATGACAAGGACTTAGAAATTTTAACTATCTTAAAGAAAATTTAATTTCAACTAGATTTCATTGAATGGAATAAACTCGAAAAATTCGAGAAATTTGAGTTTAAAATATTTAAATTTTGAAAACTAAAATCGCCGCAACTTTCTTACATTAAATTTTAGACGGTAGTTCGTTTGAATGTTACTTCACAGAAAGGTAATGTGAATAATGTGGAAATATATGTTTTTTGCAACTTCCGGTTAAACCGGAAATTATTATCCTAATGTCCATACTTATTGTAATTTTAAAGCGTCCTGTATTTTATTAAACGACGTTGTATAAAAATATGTTCCATGCTTTTTGTCCAGTGCAACCATAGCAATAATAGGCGCATTTATAAAGTATTATATGGTTGACCTAGAACAATTAATATAAAGATGACACTAGTGGCAATTGGTTTGGTTTTGTGCACTGATTAACATACTAAAAGTCCCCATGCCGCCATTTTGCATAACACCCTCAGATTAAGGCCGCCATGCGAAGATCGCGTCCTCGCCTCACACATTTTCCAGCGGCTTGTATATCAATGTATGCGCGGAAGCTATACAACCTTAGGCAAGGGTTGTATAGAGGATATACCATCCTTCGAAGGGGATGTAAAGCCGTCGGTCCCTTGTCTATTAAATGTTAGGCAAGTAAAAGATTCCTACTCTTCTTAAGGGAAGAGGTTCGGAAAAATTCCCGGTTGGGGGTAGCTTGTCTACAGGCGTCGGTGTTAGGCATCAGTAGCGGAAATAGGCCGACGTTAAATAAATGTATTAAAAAAGGCCGCCATGTTGAATTTCAGCATATTTTCGATTTATTAATTATCACTCGAAAACCAAGCGGACTTTTAAGAAAATTCAAGAATGTAATTTTTTTTTTTAAGTAACGTTGTAACAAATATACAGGTATTCGAATTTAAGTTGTTACTAAAATTTGCTATTTTTCTTTTCGTTCTTATTGATATTGTAAATATGTATTAGGTAGGCATTATAATAATTACCTGCAGCAATTTTTCTAATGTGTAGTATAATTTTTGGAATTATTTTCAAAATAATCTTTGTATATGGCCCCTTGTTAGTATAGGAGCCTGGCAAATAGTCTCACACAGGAAAACAGATTTTTTTTATAAACGGCGGACATTTATTATATAAAGTTGTGTGGCAGTTTTCTTCTACATATGGCAACGTCTTTTCTCAATATCTCAATTATGTCGAATATCACTATGGCACAAATTACACAATTGTTTTCGATGGTTATCAATCAGTGACCACTAAAAACCAGGAGCAATTACGTCGTCATCCAAATGTCTGTGCTCATATTTCCATTTCCGATTCTACTATTTTAACAATTTCTCAAGAAAAGTTTTTAAGCAACCCCCGCAATAAACAGAATTTTATCCGTGCCTTAATAGTGCAACTTCGAGCTGCTTAAGCAACTACAATTCAAGCTGAAGGCGATGACTGATACAGAAATTGTCAAGACAACTATAGCCTTAAAGGAAAATAATAGTTCTGTAACATTGGTTGGAGAAGACACAGATTTAATTATTGCGCTAATTCACTTCATCAAGCTTTAGGGAATTTTTATTATGCGACCCGGTAGACAATCTAAACCAGACAGGATTACAGATATACACGAATTACAAAAGAAGTTAGGCGAACAAATAAAAAATCTATTCTATTCTTGATTCTTGAATGCTGTAACGGGTACTAATACAATCTCGTGTCTTTACAAACAAGGGAAGCTAAAAGCTCTTAAAACTATTCAAAACGAAGGGGTGGCTAGATTGGTTGGAATTTTTAAAGATCCTTCGGTTAATAGATGCGACAATAAAAAACGGAGAATCATTGTTAATAGTAATGTACGGAAAAAACAAGTATGCAAAGTCGTTCAACGGTATGCGATTTTATAAATATAATACAGCGCGTCAAAGCCTTCCTAATAACTTTGAAGTTGCAATACTTCCTCCTACTTTAAATTCCTCAAAATATCATTTTCTCAGGGTATACTTACAAATACAGGAATGGTTAGGAAACAAACTAGACCCAAAAGAATGGGGGTGGGTTTCAAAAAATAATATTCTCTTTCCTCAAACAACAACAGATCCGATCGCTCCTAGTTTTATTTTAAAATTGATTTACTGCAACTGCAAGAGTGATTGTGGGAAGTATTGCACTTGCAGAAAATCGAACGTTTATTATTCTAAACTTTGCAATACTTATAATGGCAATGCTTGTCACAATATTCCTTATTTTAATGAAGAGGATTTAGAAACTGATGAAGAAGATTTAAATAGTTGGGATTATTTTTAAAGCCATATTCTAATACAAGGGTTTCATAATTAAATGTTTTGTCTTAAAAATACTGCAGAATAACCACTTTCGATATTGAAATTGCAGGAAATTCTGTTCATAAACTATATAAATATTAATGTTTCATATGTCCATGTAGCTTGTAAACTTTATTTGACGTATATATACTATCTGTTCCTATATAACAATAAATTTTAATTTAATTTGTTATTTTGTTACTTATTATTTTGTTTTGTGTTTCATCGGCGAATAAGTACTGACATTAAAGATGTAGGAATCTGAAAATAACTTAGTCTAATGCAATTTTTTATAATCTTCATCTTTCCTTTCTTGCGTGTTTTTTAAATTTTTAGTGGTTTTTGAGTTATTGAGTGGTTAATTCGTTTTCTTGTCATCAATTTTTCACAAAATCAAAACCTTGTGGTATCGAAAATTTTTAAAGTTAAAGTTTAGGCCAGCCTTGCGCAGCCCGGCGTTCATAGATCTCGCAGAAGGCTCCTCGTTTGGATTGAGGGGCCTGCGTCAGCTGCAATATTTTAAAAAGTGTTTGTGCCCCAGTTTTTAAAATGTATTTTTAGTTGTGTTAAGTCTTTTTGTAATTAGACATGTAAGAATTTTATTACCTTCTTTTATCTGCTTTTGCAGAAGGTGTTTAGGTTAAGTTTTATCAATTTTTGTTTAACCGAACCAGGCCTATTACGCCCGATCCTGCAATCTGCCACCGCGATTAACGCGGTGGTTGCACGGTCGGTCCCGGGATGGGTTCTGGGGAGGTACTGTTGTACTTTTAATTTATAATAAAGCTTTGTTGATTGATTGATTGAGTTATTAGAACTTTTATCGGAAAAGTACCGAAAATCAAGACTGGGGACTTGGGGACAATGGGGACTTTTAGTATGTTAATCAGTGCACAAAATACTAACTATTGCCACTGGTGTCATCTTTATATTAATTTGTTCCGGGTCAAGTCGTAAGTGCACTGGACTAATAAAGGAAATATTAACATGGGTGGAAGCATATGCAAAATGCAATCATAGGTGCCTTTGGAATTCTTTATAAACAATACTGACAATATTGATAGTGCTTTGGACACTGTTTTAGTTTCTGATTGTCAAGTGATATATATTTAGTTCTTGTATTTTGTTAAATTGTTATAAAATGTGGTACCTACTTCATACAATAATAAACACCCAGAATTCAGACAACCAGAAGCCAAAGGCTTGTGCTGAAGGGGGTTACACATTGAAAAAGCTCACACATACAACCATTTCCTCCGACAGTGTCAGTGCCGGAGCCGAAATACGAACCTGGTGGTATGATACCCGTGTGATTCATCGCGATTGCCACCTCGCGCCGTAACCAACGTGGCTATCGGTCAGATAAGTCGGGATAAATTAAACATTTTAATTTATGGAGAATACCGTAAAAATTATTCTGTAGCTGTGGTTTTATATGGAAGACGTTTTCCTGAGAGACCAAGGCCTGATCGGAAAACTATTGATTATGTGCTAATTTAGATAATTATGGAACCTTTTAAAAAAATAAAAACACTTAGAAGAAAGAGAGGTACAACAGATGAAAATACGACGTTTAGTGTTAGAAACAATAGAAAAAAATCCCCACAGGGCATTACGTAACGTACTAATATTTCTGTAACTTCGTGAAAGATTCTAAGAAATAATGTACTTTATCCATATAAAATCCATTTGGTGCACCATTTAAAACCGGGAGACAAGATTTTTTGGCATACCTTTCCATTATCTTAGGGAAAAATTCTTTTTTTTTTTAAATACATTTACTTAACGTCGGTCTATTTCCGCTACTGAGGCCTATCACCGACGCCTGTAGACGAGCTACCCCCAACCAAGAATTTTGCCGAACCTCTTCCCTTAAGAAGAGTAGGGATCTTTTACTTGCCTAACATTTAATAGACAAGGGACCGACGGCTTTACATCCCCTCCAAAGGATGGTATATCCCCTATACAACCATCGCCTAAGGTTGTATAGCTTCCGCGTATACACTGATATACAAGCCGCTGGAAGATGTGTGAGGCGAGGACGCGGTTTTCGTTGGAACGGTCACCCATCCAACTACTAACTGCGCCTGGCGTTGCTTTACATCGCATATCAAAGTATGTACATAGTAAAGACGCACCTATGCTCGCCCCCAGAAAAATTCTAATTTGCTATATCAAATTATGTGGAGTGACGAATCTAGATTCCACAACAACGGAGTAATAACCAGACATACAGTCTAAAGACAGTCTAAAGAAAATTCTCAATGGATGAGACAAACCGGATTCCAGACAAGATTTAGGGTAAATATTTGGTGTGGCATTTTAAATGGACACATTGTTGGCCCATATCTTTATCATGAAAATTTAAATGATGAACGTTACTTACTCTTCTTACAAAATTATTTACTTGTGCTCTTGAATAATTTATCAGTTCAATTGGATACTATGTGGTTTCACTAATATGGTGCTGGCCCAAATAATAGCAATATTGTAGAAAATTATTAAAGCCAAATATACCCAAGAATTTGGATTGGTACAAACACTTGGTACTTTAAGTGACACTTCTAAAGTTCCCGTCATCGAAAAAAAATTAATCCGGCGTCGCGACGCCGTACTGTCAATGGCAACATTTTAAAGACAAAATAAAGTCACCAAGAATGTCTATCGACTGTCTTTTACATAATTTGAATATCTCTTTTCGTTACCACGGAAACTGCCTGGGGAGTTTTATGAGAATCACACTGTATGTAATGTTTGAGATAAATAAAATAGGATTTGGATTCACCAACATTGTAGGGAAAGTTTATTTAAAAAACATTAGATGAATATTTGTCTAGGAATATGAAGAAGAGGTTCGTGAACCCTTTTCAGAAACACTCTGTATAGTTAAACTAGTTGACAAAATTCAATTTTTTGGGACATGCGATTTATATTAACTTGGACTATGAAATAGAAAATGACTGTTGATATTTTGTTTCTTAGACATTGTTTATTAATATTCATTATTATTAGTAATCAGCAAACAAACTAGAGCTTCATTTACTTTAGTATGAAGTGTTCTTTTAGCGGATATCCACATGCCGATTCGATATGAATGCGGTTTTCGCTAATGTGACGGGTATCAACTGGGAAATATATTGAGCCATAGCGTCACGACCACAAAGAAGAGAGTTAGGCATGAAAGAGAGATAAATATTTTAAAAGGGTTTTAAATCACCGGCTCCTCCGCCATTTCTTAGAAAACAACGTTTCTATGCGAATGTACAGACGGTGAAAATATATGGAATAAATTCATGAGTATACGGTTTTAAAAAAAATTAGAGACAGGTCGACTTTTATTTTTAAATGCCCATTTCCTGATATGTATAGTTGAAATCACAAATGTTGTCGTTCACATCATCAATTTATGTACTTTCCAACTTTGCAAATACAAAGCGCATAGGATTTGAATAACAGAAAGTCACATTTGCTGAGGCTACAACAGAAGTTCCGAGCGTAACAGTTCATTTTAAAAACGAATATTTGTCAGTTCTCTGTCAACTCTGTAGCGTGCTATGGATAAAAGATTGAATGCAGTAACCAGACACATGGTGGGAAATTAAACGAGTGCTTTAATCAGGAAAATCGTAACGGATGTTCCCTTTTACATTTAACTGCCGATGTTAAAATTCAATGTATCGCATGCTATTATTGTGCAGATAATTTGATCACAGAAATTTGTCTTTTGAATATGTTGAATTTTGAATTTAACACCCATCTCAAAGTTTGGGACAATTTTTGATAATTTCCACTGCAATGGAAATTTGGGAAGCTTTAATGATTATTTAAATAATTTGATAAGGAGTCTAGCAAAAATACAAGCATAGCTATAAGGGCTAGATGTTATTTTAGATCTGTGATGCAGTCTGCGAATCAGACAATATCTAAATATGGCTGCTGTTAATAAAAGTTTCAGAATTATGCGCAACATTTTCCGATTCAGAATAAAAATGCTGAGAAAAGTTAGTTAAAGAGTTTGAATATTTTATAGGGAGTTTGCTATTTCAATTTATTTATCGTTTAAATGCCAACTGAACTTTGCATCAGCCATGTCACTAGAATCAACTCGTATTAATTGTTCAACTGAGTTTGCTTACGGATTGGTTTTAAATTTTCTACGAGTGTAGTCGCGTAAAATATGCTCCGGTAAAAATATTAAAAACAAACGGTAGAACTGCATCAAATGAGATAAAACTTAACCACAGCGTCCTTTAAAACATCGTGAAAGTTTGAAAAATTAAATGAAGTATCAATAAAAAATTTCCCGTCACTGATTTAAACAGTGTGTTTTATGTGTATAGTGCTAGTTTCCTAAACGAGTCATAAAAGGAAATTCAGCCAAAGAAAGAAAGCACTTAAAGAGGCAAGGCAAACGGTATAAACTAAAACGGGCTTATAAGATAAGACAACCTTTTTATTTTCATGATTAGTATAGGCGTATTTCTATGACGTTGCATATAATAGTTTTTTAACATTTATTTAACGTCAGTCTATTTCGGCTAGTGAGGCCTAACACCGACGCCTAAAAAACTTCAAAATTTCATAAATAAGTCAAACTTCATGCGTACCATGTCCAAAGTATAAAAAAGTAATTCCAATATTCAAATTAATCAAAAAATACACCATATTCAAAGCATTGCTTTTTTTCAATAAACGAATATATGAGTACTTCTGCATAATATTACTATATTTCTGTTTTTCCTTATCTTTATTGTTTTTAAATATTTTAGCATAACTTATGGTTATGTACTTACACTTTTTCTTTGAAATTATTTTATCGATTCTAGTTACGGTTATTTTATATTGTTTTGTGTGTGTTGTCAGTAAATAGTTAAAGCGCGGTTGAAGCAGACTGAACTAAATACAGATTCGCGTGGAACTACAAATTTTCAAAATAATATTTTAGATTGAACGTCAATTACAGTGTAAAAGCGTTTGACAACCTTAAATTTGCTAAACTTGTAAATATAACAATTTTGTGTCAAACTAATTAATCCTAAGACATTCTATTTTTCATGCTTATATTTAACTAAAATGCGCAGACGGAACTCTTTCATAAATAAAACAGTTCACATATAATTTTGCTATCTTTTCTATCTTTTTGTTTCTCTGCCTTGATTTCATTTTATGATACGAGCCACATAACAATAAAATAAATATCATCGCCTATTCTCCATTATTAGTTAAATTTAATTTCAGTAATCTGAAACTTTAATGTATGCCACTTTCGTGCCAAAAGCTCGTTTAACATTTTATGCCCAATGTAGATCCACCAGTTTCCCTACATAATTTATGAATATACTGTTCGTTGGTTGATAATGAATCGTCTAAATCATAGAGAGAAATCAACCAACGTTATTAATAATGTAAATTAAGGTTTTAATAGTGGCACCTATTATTTATTTTTATTATTTTGTACTGATATATTATGTATTGTTTTTCCCTCATTTAATCGATCGTACTGTGAATATAAACATGTGCACTTTAAGTTTCCTCTCAATGTTTTATTAATAACGACATTTGCTTTAGAGCACGAAATTTTCAGGGTGCATCTAACTGAATAATTTTTATTTTCTCATGAATAAGTAAATTAATTAAAATGGCTTGAAAAATGATGTATTGTGACGCATTTTTCTCCACCCCAAACTGTGACGTGGAGAAAAAGGGCCTCTTTTTGACATTTGAGTCCCGGAAACAAGCTTTCGGTGTAAACTCGGGCGCCAGTCCTAGTTTAAGTAGTAGGACACACTACCCGCAAGCCGAATATGCGAGGCTGAGTAGCTCAAGTGGAGAAAGTATACT
Source organism: Leptura quadrifasciata (assembly GCA_963675555.1). Taxonomy (NCBI): domain Eukaryota; kingdom Metazoa; phylum Arthropoda; class Insecta; order Coleoptera; family Cerambycidae; genus Leptura; species Leptura quadrifasciata. Next base: position 106,247,591 of record OY776675.1, read on the forward strand.
CCAGTGGGTCGGTTTGGGAAAATAGACGTTCACATACAAACAATGAAACTCAGAATTTTTAATAATATCAGTATAACAAAAATAATAAAAGTGTAGAAAAATATACCCACTACGACAGTCCAGTATTCCACTATTTCCTATGAAAAGAAATCGATTCATTGCCACCAATCAAGGTGCAGAATGTGCGTTTCCAAATCCAAATCAAAACATACTACGTCTTCAATCGGAAAGTGCAAAATAAAATATGATTGCAATAAGATTTTATTTTGCGTTTGCGAACTTATAAGACATTATTTTCAATTGATTTGTAAACGCACATTGTGCACCTTGATTGGTGGCAATGAATCGATTCCCTTTCGTAGGAAATAGTGGAATACTGGACTGTCGTAGTAGGTATATTTTTATTTTACTACACTTTTATTATTTTTGTAATAATTTATCTACGTTGTGTTGGCTTATATATTTTGTTAAATATCAGTATATTCAATTAAACCTACTATATACAAGTCTACGGGTTTACTATTTTTTTATGGCATTAACGCTCAAAACCATACAGCCAACCACAGTTTAAAACAAAATTTATATTATAACTATTAACCTATCCAACAACATATCTAATGTAAATGATTATACCAAACAAAGGATACACGAGGGCCACACGCTTCTCGTCCAGGAGTCCTTCAGAACGTTTTTCAGAACACACACACAAGCTCAGACTATGGTAAGGAGGTATATATAATACACAGGTGTAAGACATAAGGAACAAAGCTAACCTATATCTTGATTTGCGTTTCTTCTAAGAAACCAGTTAAATAAAATCAAAAATTTTCTTTTCATTTAGAGGGTTAACTAATTGATTACCTCGATCAAACTATCGGGATGAGGCCAAGCCACGCAACGAAAAGGGTAGTACCAGATGATTCGGATACCAGGGATAGTAAATTACAAAAGAGTAACACACAATACGCGGTAAAGCATTGGCACAGAATAAGCGATAACACAGGGCAAAATTATACAGTACTTGGCTAATACATTAGTTTATTTACTCATCCGTGAATTTACTTACTTCTTGTGGTTACGGTCGGGCACATCTGCTGCGGTGGAGCGATTGGAATGGAATCCAACTACACGGCTTCTCTGATCCTTTTCTGAAAATAAATCAAATATCGGAGATGGATGCGCTGCTGGTCGATGACGAGGTACCGGCTACGCCAAAATCTTGCTGTTCGGAAATGATATATGATAGCTGGGTTCGAACCTTGGAGTGACAAGTCTGCTTCAGATGAGTCGCTCTGGCTGACTACCAACACGGGCCGAATTCAATTATTTCCTTCGAATAATTACAAGCATCAGTTGGATGCGTGGCTTTACAAAAATTCTGAGGCTCGGAATCAATATATGATAATAACGGTACCTTAGGTTCGAATTTCGGAGTGGACACGTCTGCTTTCGATAAGTCGCTCTGGCTGACCGCCAACACGGGATGAATTTAATTATTCCCTTTCAATATTTACAAGTGGGAGAAACAGCGGTAACAGATGCGCGATGGATCGACGTGACGTAGAAAATATTTCGGTATATTCTCGACTTAGTAAACATAATTTAATGACCTGAATTTTTGGACGGAGAGCTCTACACATCTAATGCTGGCAGCGGCTACTCGCGAATTGAGATCGGATATTTTCAATTATTCCAATGCACTGAAAGGATGGACGTTATATGAGTGACGTCAGATCTACATTAGAAAATATTCTCATTAACTTGCTTTGGCACTAAGAATATTTCGCGATCGGTTCATTCAGGACGGCAGGCACTAACATCTAATGCATTCCGCAGCTGAGAACGTGCTAAAATATTTGCTGCTGGTTCGCGGGCCTATACATTTTCGTCTTGTCGCTCTCCCTCCACCTGAATTCATCTGCACTTTACAACTTAGTAGAGTTATTCGGTGCATCTACAAATTAATATTTTTATTAATTTATAAGCTAATTCACTTAAGGGTGGTACAATATATACAGTGACAAATAAACATATCCTGTTCAGTAACGAAAGACCAAACTTCGTTACAGTACTTTAAAATAATGTTTGGAATTTATAAAACATTGTGTGGAAATATTTAAGAAGCTGGAGCAACGAGGACTTTTACTATCGCTAATTAAATCTACGTATTTCATTCCTAACTGGCTAAAAACTACAATTTTCGGTGCACCTTGAAGCTAACTAACTCAAATAGCTAGTAATACTAGTATATTAATCTGGAGATAACAAGCTACCATAGATGTAGTAGATCACATTTTACAATTCTAAACAAGTGTTAAATATAGGAGCGTTATTGATAGACATTTATGATGGAGCCTAACCAACGTATACAATTTGTTATAAAAAAACACTTTGTTTTATATAATTATATTAGTGGATGAGATCTACATACTAGGCATTACATGAAACTACTTCAATTGTAGCATTCTAGCCTGGCAGACGGCAATATCCTCATAAAGTTTCTTGACATTTTCAAATTTTTTAAAGTAATGCTACGCCATAAATTACCTTATCAAAGTAACCTGCTGTAGTGCTGTACAGTGATACTAGGACACTCAGGGGTGGCTCGAGGTAAATTATCACACGGGCGAGATCGTTTTTTGGCATCTCCCTGTGATAACCAAGAGAATGTTACAGACATACCAATGCGCAACGATACCCCTTCAGACCCTGCGATCACTATTTCTTAATTTATTCTTATTAAAGCCAGTTTATTCTGTACCTGGGTTTATTTAAAGTATACTGGCGCAACTACTAAAAAAAAAAAATGTGTAAACAAATGTGGGGAGTTCACTGAAGGAGTTCATTCCTTTTGTGTGAAAAGGGGCCAGTCAAGGTATATAAACTTGTATGTTTGGTAATTTTTGATAAATGAATGGTGAGTTCTAATGTTAAAGACAAGGCCCGTGACAAATTCAGTGATTATGACGAATCGGGTGCTTATAACAAATCCGGTTGTTGTATAAATTAGGTAAACATTTGACAAATCAGGTGAGTAAAAGATATTATTAATTGTTTTTAATTATAGTTGGAAGACTATGTGTGTGGATTTCTGATTTATTAAGTTATAAAAAATATGCCGCGCAGTTTGAAGAATCCATTGTTTTAGTTTGGCTTTAGATTTTTCAGTGTTATTTGTATTTTTACGACTTTTTTAATATCTGGTGGTAATATTAAAGAACACGCCAAAACCCTCGATGAACTTTTCGAGACTGTAACAAAATCGGATGAAGAGCGTGCTTCACGTAAAAATGCCGTTGGAAGAGGTTTTTATAAATTTACATTTTCGCTCTACAGAGTGTTGTTTATGCCAAAATCTTGGAAACTCATCAAGGAATGTAATTTTAGAAAGTGTAGTAAATGTCGCTGCATGGGGACGTAATGTCGCCCCAACCACAAAATTTAGAAAGTATAACGAAAACAGACATTTTTAAAATAAAAACCCTTTTACGAATCCACGTTGTGCAGCACTGCAACGCATGCGTTGTGTTAAATATGAGGACAAGTTATCTAGTCTTTAATCAAAGTATTTCGAGAGTTTTAGCGAAAGTATGAATTTATAATTGCCAGAATATAATTCAAAGTCGTTGCGATTCAAGCATTTTTAAGCTCCGAGGAGCGACCAAAATTGATATTGAATTGAAAATACGTCAATAGACAGGCAAGCAAAAGTCCACCAAACTTATAAACATTGAACTTTTCTTGAATCTTTTTGTGTAATCGTTAGCTATAAACCGCACATTGGATGGTAGTTGGTACATTATGAGTCGTTCCGTTCCTCACTATGTGTTGTATATGGACCAGACTATAGTTTGTCAATATATTTTTCTTGAACGTTTTTCGTAAAACATAATTTTAAAAAAATATTTAATATATATATTTGAACTTTATATTGTCTTTTTCTTGTGTTTTCAAAATTCCTTTTCAGGTTTAAATTTAAGAAAGTGTTAGTATTTACTGTGTTAGATTTATAGTGTTACGACGTCCAATTGGTACCATCAGTGAAGCAGTTATGCAAAAACGAACAGTAAGTATATATTTTGTATTATTTTCCGTCTGAAACAGTCGTTTTGATCCTTTCTTTGTAAACGTTTAAATTCATTTTGGAAATTTTAATAAAAGTTCTTCAGACGTGTAAAGATGGATCGTTCACAGTAACATTTCATATAGCCTGGGTGCAAGATATGTAAGGCACATTTGATCAATGGTTTTCTGGCATCAAGGTTGTTGGCAATCATTTTGTTGTTGTTGTCTTGCGGTATAAGTATGATACGTGATATTTATTTTATTGTTAAAGATGGTCAACAACATACTTTGCAAAATCTACTGTCGAAGATTTCACTATTTTTATATAAGAGGCCGCTTGGATAGCAAATATCTTTAATGTATATTATTTTAAGTATCCATTTTTGCAGTATGTTTGAATTATTTGGATAACATTTACACCACCCTACACCCTGATACCATATGACATTTGAGATTGTATTAATGCTTAGTACAACAAAGTTGTTTTAACCCCATGATTTTTTTAAAGTATTTAAACCTTAACAGTAGTTTTCTAATTTTTTGTACTACATGTCTTATCTGTAGATCCAACTTTAAATGTATCTTACAATGCCTAGGCACAGATTCAGCCTCTGGTATTTTTGCACTGCGACCTAAATTTAATAAACCCGCACTTGGTTCGTTTATGATGTAAACGATAGGTAATACGTTTTATGGCAATTCAGTGTCCGCGTATTATATTGAGACCATTTCTTTACTAATTGCATGACAGTTTCTACAATGATTTTTAGTTCTTGCTAAGAACTTTCTTCGAATAATATTGCCGTATCGTCTGCAAATGATAGAATGGATCCTGAGACGTTAAGATATAATAAACAGTTTATATAAATTAAAAACATTACTGGACCTAGAACTGAGCCTTGAGCTATCCCATATTTTAGAGTGGTTAGATAACTTAACTTAATATCAACTTTTACGCACTGTATACTATTTACTAGGTAACTTTCTAAAACATTAAAAAAAATTCCTCTCAATCCATAACGTTTTAATTTATACAAAAGTTTTTTATGGCACACTGTATCAAATACCTTGTGGAGATCTATAAATACGCACAAGGCAGGCTTCTTTTTATCTAAATAATTATAGGCACTTTCTGTTAGGCGGCATATGGCATTTTCTGTTGAATTTCCTTCTGTATTGCCAGCCTGATATCATTTTATATTTAATAAAAAATCCAACGATTCTATATTTTAATATCCTCTCGACAATTTTAGATATATGGGAGATATTGGCCCATAATTTATTATTTGGATGGTAACACCACCTTTATGCATCGGCTTTATTAGGCCGTAGTAACTGTGGAAAACACCCTATGTTAAAACACTTGTTTATGAGAAATACAAGAGGGGTGACTGTTTCATCAGTTATTTCTTTAAGGGTTTAAGATTTTATACCGTCATGACCGGGTGCTTTTCCTGTTTTTAAACTTTATACTACTTCTCTTTAACTTTTACTATACATAATAATCCGAAAAATAGTAACATGCAATGATTGGCTACAAACGTGTATTATTTTGTCTATACTAATAGAGTGGTTAAAGATAGAGTGCAAGTAATTAAATACTGTGATCGACGCCTGATCTTCCCTGTTAGGTATAGTCCAAGTAAGAACTTCGCTATACTAAAAAAATGCAACAAAAAATTTACGACATAATTATTATCGCCGCGGGCCATGGCGGCATACATGTCATCAAACGAACCGACGCACATTAAAAACCTATAAAAGGAAGCGACTCAATTTGCGAACAGCAGTACAGAGAGTACCGGTATTTTAATGAAGTCGTAAAATTTTTGTTGCGTTTTTTATGTGTCGGGAACTTATTACTTCAACTATACGTACTGAACAATGTGCCTGACCAGAATCACGTGAACCCTTTCTACAGTGGCAATGCGACCACCTGAAATCGTTGTTTATTTTGAGTTCATCTATATCGCAAGTAGACTTTGTTACACTTTTGAATTATTAAAATTAGGCGCATTAAAAAAAACGTCATGCATTTTTGCCCTCAGTTTGGCGCCCCTCCATGTCAGCGCCCCGGGCAGGCACTCGGGTTGCCCGGCCCTTAAGCCGCCTCTGAGGACCCTTAACGTACAACAACAATTTTATTTTACCAGCAATGTTAAATATCACGTTACTAAAAATAACTCTCTTTCAAATATTTACGATGACAATAAAATGAACAAATATCAATGTATATCTCTCTATTTATTGTAAAGACCATCGGTCAAGGACCGTTTGTATTCTCATATTCCAAATTGTATCCTTGACGTAATGAAATGTTTTCATTTAAAACTAAATTGAAAAAAATTATTTCGTTCTTACAAACTAATCGATAATTATCAAGAAGCTAATAATTAGCTAAACCATATACCTTGCTGCGCTATATTAATTAGTCACGTTTTTCTTTTATATTAGTGATACATTAAATCTTCAATTTAATTTAAGAGTAAAAAGAATAGTGAATGGCGAAGCTTTGAAGTAAAGAAAAAAATATCGGTATAATTTTTGTAACTGTTTTGTTGCCTTTATAGAAAAAATAGTAACTAATAAATAGTAAAATTTAAATTAATACATTTTATATAAAAATACTTCTTATTACATAAAGCATCAATGTAGTTTTAAAGAATATAGAAAATCAGAAGCATCGAAATACCTTGAGCTACAACTCACATTCTATATATTTACACCATTAGTAAACACCCCAATTGTGTATTCAATAATTGCACCACGAATAACACTAACGACTTATTTATTTAACGATTAATGAATTTACAATAATTCGTACTTATAATGCAACACTAATTGTTACTTTTAATCACTGTGATTCAATATTTACCACTGTACTTTTTACTAATCTGATCACTTTCTTCCTTTCTGGTCTGCTCACTTTACTATCCAATATTGAACTACTCCAATACCTTAGTGCCCCATCTTTTTACACCATGCCCCTTATTCTAAATCTTTCTCTACTGTTCTGGTTCATGATACTAAGATGAAACCCGTAGCGTTCTTTAAAACCTTAGTTATTAACCTGGTAACGCCATCGCTAGGATTACTGGTGAACTACCATCCTATTAGTAGCTAATTAGACAGCCTTCTTTCCACTTTTCTAATAGGAACTAAATAAAGAGCTGTGTCCATAAGAGAGTAAACATATAACAGTATTGATTTCCATTAAACTGGGTGACACAGGAGACATATAACATGCTGTAACTTTGCTATTTAAGAAGTTAAAATTTTGAATATTAGCTGAATTGTATATTATACAGGGTGTCTCACCGGGAACTGAATCGATCGATATAAAGAAAAGTACGCATCAGAAAATTTTGAAAATTTAGATAATTACTAATGTCGGTGTGGCCAATCCAACTAAAATAATTACAAGCAGCAGGCACTTCCGCTTATACCGGAAGTCGATACCAACTTGCTTATTTCAAATGGAACACCCTATATATTTTAGGGTTTTCGAAATGAGCATAAAATATGTATCATATCCTATACCTAAACCTAGCCGTTTCAGAGATATTTGACATTTTATAGAAAATTTGACAGGTGTCACGTAAAAAGGACACAAGGAGAACTACCTTCTACAACTGAAATAAATTCAATAATATCATACCAAGTGTTCGGTTTTTCGCGTTACATCTTGTCAACTTCAAACCGCGAAAACTTATTTAGGTCAAATGGAACACCCAGTATTTTTTACGTCAAGTTGTGTAAAATTGAATTTCCTTTTTTCCGATATTAGCATTATGGGGGTTAAAGTTACAACTTTTTGAAATATTTGCGATTTTATTAGAAATTCATGAATTGTTGTAATATTTCATCAAAATAGCCATGATTAGAAAGAATCAGTCATTATCTTATATAAAAAAATGCCAGTACGTTTAAATTATACTAACTATTTGTTTATTATTTATGGAGAATGTGATAAAGTAATATCAAGGACTTGCAGCACATTTGCTACTCGATAATCAGAAACACGGAAACCGTCACCAAACACTGTAAAACGCATACCGGAAAATTTTAAAAATTATGGCTCTGTCAAGACAAACATGCAAAGAAGGAAGCCTATTGTTGATGACGAAAACATTGAAATGGTCATTCTGGGATATTTTCATGCATTTCCAAGGATGTCATTAAGACAAACTGCTTTGGAATCGGGACTATGCAAGGATTCAATTCGCAGAATCTTATTAAAACATAAGTTTCACCCGTTTTCATTCCATATGGTTCAAGGATTAAAAGAAACAGATTTCCTAAGAAGACAGAATTTTTGTGAGTTTATTCTAATAAGGTCTGAGGGTCACGATTCTTATTTGGGAAATATTATATGGACGGATAAAGTAAAATTTACTAAAAATGGACTTTTTAATAGACACAATTCGCATTATTGAAGTGACTCAAATCCTCATATGTTCAGAGAGCGAAAATTTCAGGAAAGTTGGCAGTTCAATGTTTACTGTGCCATAAGAAACGATAGAGTGGTGACATTACAATTTTATCAGAAAAATTTAAACGGTAAATTAAATTTTCTCTTCTGCTAATATGTATAGGTAAATTTTTGTTTTTTTTAGGTGAAATATATCTGAATATCTTACAAAATTTGAATAATAACTATTTAGAAAATTTACCTCTCGCTGAACATAGAAACATTTTTGATCAGCACGACGGTGTTCCCCCACATAACGCATATTTAATTAATAATTATTTATAAGAAACTTTTTATGATCAATGGATTGCCAATAATGGACCTTTCTTATGGCCTCCTCGCTCGCCCGATTTATGAGCTCTGGATTATTTCATTTGGGGAACTATTAAAAATAAAGTTTATGAGAGCCCATTAACAATCATTGAAGATTGTATGCAAAGAGTAGAAATGCATTTCAAAACATATCACAGGATTCAATTAGAAGTGCTACCCCTGAGGAACTAATCCGAAGGTGCGAAAAATGTGTCGAGGTTTAGGGCGGAAATTTGAGTAATTATTAAATTAAAATGAAATCATATTTTAAATTGATCTTATCTCTGCTATTTTAGTTCATGCCATATCTTCAATTCGATTAATACGCATGTTACAGTGTTAGTGTTATTTTGCGTTTAGGCTTTCTTCTTTGCATTTTTGCCTTGACAGAGTCATAATTTTTAAAATTTTCCAGTATGCGTTTTACAGCGTTTGGTGACGGTTTCCGTTTTTCTGGATATCGAGTAGCAAATGTGCTGCAAGTTCTTGATATTACTTTATCACATTCTCCATAAATAATAAACAAATTTAAAAAGTTTTCGTTGGTATAATTTAAACGTGCTGGCATTTTTTGACATAAGATAATGACTGATTGTTTCTAATCATGGCTATTTTGGTGAAATATTACAACAAATCATGAATTTCTAATAAAATCGCAAATATTTCAAAAAGTTGTAACTTTAACCTCCACAATGTTAATATCAGAAAAAGAGGAATTGAATTTTACAAAACGTGACGTAGAAAAATACCATTTGACCTAAACAAGTTTTCGAGGTTTGAAGTCGACAAAATGTAACGCGAAGAACGGAATACTTGGTATGATATTATTGAATTTATTTCAGTTGTAGAACGTAGTTCTCCTTGTGTTCTTTTTACGTGATGAGAAGCAAATGAGGATCTTTTACACGAAGAAAGTTATAACGGTTCTTGCAAACCATTGCTCTTTTCGAAAACCCTAAAATATACAGGGTGTTCCATTTGAAATAAGCAAGTTGGTATCGACTTCCGGTATACGCGGAAGTGCCAGCTGCTTGTAATTATTTTAGTTGGATTGGCCACACCGACATTAGTAATTACCTAAATTTTCAAAATTTTCTGATGCGTACTTATCTCTATATCGATCGATTCAGTTCCCGGTGAGACACCCTGTATAGTTGTCCTTGTTTTCAGCCTATCAAATATTTTCTTCAACTTCCGGTTTAAGCTGAAGTTAAAAACTTTTTTATTTTAAGTAGTATCCTTTATTTTTTCTACCTATCTGATTCGGCTTTATATTCACTTTTCAACCATATATCAAAACGTGGTATTTGTTTTTAAAATGGCAGTTAATAGCCAGTTTATTATATTAAGTCTAAGTTTCCATGATATTGATGCTTAGTATGCCGTGATATCGAAAGACTTCTCTGGTATGCCATTTTATGTTTCGTATTTTTTTGGGCATAGTAACTGAACAGGCTAACTAGATTTATTTCATTTAAAAGAAAAATCTCTAAACCCACGATATCATAAAAACCAAGATAGGAATCCCAGTTTTTTATGTGGCCTACTCAAAAAATACTTATTTGACTTTTATTTCTCTCCAATACGATTGCTGTACCTACCCTATTTTGTTTGCCTCATTAAAATTAGTATCGAAAATTATTGTAGAGTAATGAACATTGTTACTACCTACTGCAACCAAGATATTTAGTAGGAAGGCTGTGGAGACAAAATAAAAGAAGGTAAAACGAATTTTTTAACAAACAAAAACATTAGTGAAACATTTAAACAAAATTAATGAAATACCATTACATTATTTAATACATTTTTACAACCAAGGAATGAATTTTTTTTGAACATTTATTTAACGTCGGTCTATTTCCGCTACTGAGGCCTATCACCGACGCCTGTAGACGAGCTACCCCCAACCAGGAATTTTGCCGAATCTTTTCTCTTAAGAAGAGTAGGGATCTTTTACTTGCTTAACATTTAATAGACAAGGGACCGACGGCTTTATATTCCCTCCGAAGGATTGTATATCACCTACACAACCCTCGCCTAAGGTTATATAGCTTCCGCGCATACACTGATATACAAGCTGCTGGAAGATATGTGAGGCGACGACACGATCTTCCCTTGAAACGGCCGCCCATCTAAGTACTAACCGCGACTAACGTTGCTTTATATCGCATGTCAAAGTATGTACATAGTAAAGACGCATCTACGCTCGTCCCAAAGGAATGAAATTAAAATAAAAGATTTACTAAAACACTAAATGCAAAAAATATGCTTTACTCTAGATGCTCAAAATGTTTTCCTATTATCTTTGCACAATCCTGTTTTTGTGAGTGTTACCTAGTTGTAATTCAGTAATCCCATTAACAGTTTTTCTGACTGTCATTGTCATGTCTTTTCTGTTTGTTGGTGGAGTCCTTTAAACTTTTACTTGCGGTGGGCCTACAGAATCAAGCGGCGCAATATCCGGTGACCTTCCATTTTATCCAACGGGCCCACTTGATATCATTCAGTTTTCTCCCGGAAGGCTCTAGAAGAGCCTTGTGTGGGAGTGGGCTACACATTTAGAGACAAGGGACACACACCCAATATCCGTGTATAGTGAAAAAATCCCTCTCACAGTATTTTCCACTGCCACGGCCGGGGATCGAACCCGGAACTTTTGGGTGAGAGGCAAGTGCGCTCACCTCTCGACCACCAGTCATACATACAATTTGTAGTAAACATTATAATAATGATAATCTCCAAATGCTTCAAGTGCTTCACCCCCAGTAAAGGGTTGAAACGAATGGGGTAAATTTTTTTTGTTATTTCAACTTTATTGCTCCAACATTATCCAACTATAATAAAAAAAAATTAAAGAAAATTTTTATGGCAATTTTTGCAAAAAAGGGTCGGGCGTGGGAGATTATCTACAGAGGTGAATAAGGGTTAAATAATATGGTTACCAAAATGGTGTATTCTTATGCAAAATGGCATTCTAAACACTTTTTTACTCTATATATTTTTCAGTAAAATCAATAGAAACGGCGTAAATCAGGAATTGATTATTTAAGTCCACCATTTTAGATCCGCCATTTTGAATTTTCCAATTTTCACGTCGGATTCGTAATCAGCGACCCCAAAAATTCCCGTGTTATGAATTTTAGCCGATTTCGTTGAAAATTTTGCGAGTAACTAAATTGGAGCTGTAAAATGAGGGCTGCAACCCCCCCCGAGGCGATTGCACTAATTTTCAAAGGTGTACATTTCATATGTTGCCGAAACTTAACATTGCAAAAAGGATTCAAGTCTTTACATTGAAGTAATAACGATTAAGAAGTAAATACATTTATTTCATCTACTACTACGTCTGCTAAAAAATTTATTCAAGGTCAAAGGTAACAAATATCGGTTTTTTGCAACGGTAAGTGTTATCATAAAAAAAATAGGTCACACAAAAGTTGTACAATTATCTACAAAAATTGTTGTTATACTTTTTTCTATCTTTTGTACCTGTGATATCGCGATTCCAAAAGTTGAAGAAGTTGTATTCTACATAATATGCACATATTTCCGCACCACTTGTGAGGTAGTGTACTTGCCGCGTTTTTTAAACGTGGTTTCTCCAGTAGGCGTAGTCCACGATATATTGTGATTTAGTTTAATTAAATAATACTCTATTAACTAAAAAATAGTACTATTGGAAACGATTAAAGTGGCACGAATTATTGTTGATTTCAGGAAAATTTGACTCTTCAAATGCTACTTCAACAGTAATATCTTCTTCGCTTTCTTCTTCTTCTTGCTGGGTATCTGTAAATTGTTCTGAAAAAATGCATCAGTCGTCTCCTCATCGATATGCTAAAAATCCTTATACGTTGTATTTGATTCAACATTGGAGCAAGACTGGCGCTGACAATTGATACATGCTGGTAAACAAAATTATCCGACTTTTTTACAACCATAGTTTGCACTACAACCCTTTTTGCAATTGCAAAAATGGTCTTAAGGAAGTTTTTCTGAAGCAGGTGGGAGTAAAGTTTGAATCGACTCCAAACTATTATCTACTAATTTCCTGCCCCAGTCTGCTGGGTCCAGTTGATTGCCTAGCCGCACTTGAACTCAATAGTATACTCGATATAAGTGTTGATAAGCAGAAGCAGATGTTGAAGGAAGACAAGATAGTTCTACTCATTTATTGTTCCATGTATTTTTTACAAAACTTAAATATCTATACTTGTCTATAAAATTAATTTTTTTGGAGTTCCATATATAGTCAATTAAATCATGTTATTCAAACATTTTAAATACTGTTGTTATACCCCTTTTGATTTTGACATTTTGGATAAGCAGATAAACTTTTCGATGAATATCTTTTGGTTTGTTGTTGAGCCTTCCAAGGTTTCAAAAAGTAAATAATCTTATCAATTGGAGTTCGTGCAGTCAGTAATATTAACAAGTCAACATCTTCACCAACAATGACAGTTGTATTTACTGTATTGAATTGTTCTATTGCTGTTTCAATGATGCGTCATTGTCAGCTTGTTTCACTAAAATCTTCGCAGTTGTAAATTTTTCACATAATATTGTAATGAGGCGAGACTTGTGAGTATTTGCAAGAAATTGTTGTTGGTTTGTTGGAACTGTCATAAATTGATCAAAAACGACATCAGAAGATAAAGATGTTTTTGTAGTTCGACGACGTTGTTCTGCAGCTTTAATGTTTTTCTTATAATCAGTATAATCATTAAATACTATAAGTCATTCTATGATCAAAATGTCTATGTACATACTGAACGTATTTATCAAAAATACGTTGAGCTCACTGCAAAGGAACGCTCAACACTAAAAATATACGACCGGTCGCCACTCGAACAATAGAGTAGCAGACAGATGTTGCTCAAGGTTATACGGGCAAATGAAATTAGGGACTGAGTTGCTTTTAAGTGTATATTCTCAGAATCGGATCATTTGTATGTATAAGTTACACAAACTAATATTTTTATTTATAGTGAACGTCCGATGATGTGTATAGGCGACGTAGACGTCATATTAGTATTTTCGATGTTTCAAATAGTGATATTTCAGGAACGGTGATTCGTAGGAAAAAAGTATAATTACAATTTTTGTAGATAATTGTACGATCTATAACTTTTGTCTGACCCATTTTTATAACATTTACCGTTACGAGAAAAATGCAAAAACTTATATTATTGACCTTAGACCTTACATAAATTTTTTAACAGTAGTAGAATCGGTGGAGATTTTTGATATTTTATTTATAGTAGTGTACCTAAGACTTGTACCAATATTCAGCTCTATGCGAATTATTGTACACTTGCCACTATTTTTAAAACCTTTATTAAACTTGCAATGTTTGTTTGTTAGTTTATTTAAATCGAATCTTGCAATCAGAATTTCGATTAGTTCTAATTTGATTGTAGATTGTTTTATGGGGTCGTTTGGCTTCGAACAGCCTTACTTCACTTCGACCTAAAAGATCTTTTGTGATTTACTCTACATTTAGTTGTTGCCCAGGATTCCAAGACTTTTACAAAGCTTGTGATTTTCCTGGGGGCTAATTTCCCTATGTCTTCAGGCGTTAATTCGGCCTGTTCTAGGAATTTTAGCCTAGTTCGGACTAACATCTTGCATTCATAAAGTATATGTTCCGCAGTTTCAGTTGCAGTATCACAATATCCGCATTTGTTGTCTACCGCCTTGCCCATATCCTTAAGATGATATCTCAAAGGGCAGTGGCCAGTCAGAAGGCCTGTGATTAGCCTTAATTCGGACTTTTCAAGTTCGAGAAGCCTTGTGGCATTCTTTGTCGAATAAGTTATAAACTTTTTCGCTTGTCTTTGGCCTGGAGTACTTCTCCAGTAGGACTTTTTATGGTCCTTTTCCCATTCTTGAATCTCCTCCTCTATGTGTGCCAGGTTACAAAACGGTTCGGGTCCAATGAATGGTGCCTTAGCACCTTTTTTTGCAAGGCTGTCAGCAAGTTCATTTCCTTGTACTCCCTCATGCCCTGGCACCCACATCAAGGTGACCTTGTTGTTGTTGGCCAGTTGCTTCATGGATTGTCTACATTCCCAGGCAATTTTAGACTCAAAGGTATAGGACCTTAGAGCTTTTAGTGCTGCCTGGCTATCAGATAATATATAGATCTTTGCCCTTCGGATGCCTTTATTTGGGCATTCCTGGTCACATAGGGAGTCCGCATAATAGCGACTAAGCTTCCCCTTAGCCACACAGTCATAGGCTTATGATGTTCCATCTTTGACTTGGGGGGAGTTTTATTGTGGCTCCCATCCACTTGGTCGGCTGGTTAAGGCAGACCCCCACGTGGAGCAAGCAATCCTCAACAACCACCCACTTGCTCCACACGGTTTATACCATGCAGGTTTCCACTACAGAGCTCCAGGCCTTCGCGCAGCCGAACCATTTGACCTTACTCAGACGATTCCGGCACCTGAGCGACTGAGTTCCCGTCTACACGCTGTTGATCCTAGTATAGCTCCAGGACGTTGGGTAACGCTACCTCCTATTCTGCATCACTGCAGCCCTGTGACGGAGCTTGTTGCGACCTGTGATACCCATCCACAGATGTGAATAGATTCCATACCCATCCACAAACGTACACAGACATCCCAGGGCGTTAGTACCGATGCGTGAAACCCAAGCTCATGCCGGATTTACCTCCCTGGGCATTTGTGGCGAAGAGGAAGATAATTACGGATTAGTACCTAGTTCTAATTAAGCTAGAGCCTTGAAATTTTGCACATGTGTATAGCTCTGGTGACAATACACTTTAACATTTTCATATAAGAAGAAAACAAGATGGCGGCTTCAAGATGGCGGACGACTTTACCGTTTAAGATCTGATTCAACTCAAAATCGATATCGGGTGGTTTTGTAGGTCGTGAGTTATGAATTTTTAGTCAAAATTCGGAAATTCAAAATAACGGCGTCAATATGGCTGACAACTTTTATCATTTAGATCCAAATCGATCAAAATCGATATCTGGGGGTTTTCGGGTTCGCTGATTACGAATTTCTAGTGAAAAATTTAGTTCAAGACGACTGACGACTTTACAGTTTATGATCCGATTCGTCTCAAAATCGATATCAGGGGATTACAGTATATCAAAAGACTAAAAAGTAAAAAATAAAATTATATGAAAAAATATTTAAAAAAAGCTTTTATTTAAATGCTCTAAACAGTAGAAAATAAATTTTGAAGTAAATCAAATTCATTATTTTGTTACATTATATAATTTGTTTAATGTTGTAAAAGATTGCCGCGAGCAATCTCCTTTACACAGGAAAATCTCGCGACAAGCTTTTATATCATAAAAAAATTATATAATGTAACAAAATTATGGGTTTGATTTACTTCACTTTATTTTCTACTTTTTAGAGCATTTAAATGAAAGCTTTTCTTAAAAATATTCTATTATATAATCTAGTCTACTTTGACCGGATAATAAGCATAATGAACATTCGACTATTTTGGCATGGTAAAAGTAACTATGTTAAGAGTATATTCCATGTGAAACACTTTTAAGTAAAAATACATATTTTATTTGTATAGCAAATGTAATATTATTTATTAGTCCTTTATTTATAAACACGAAAATTTTCGTCGGTATCTTCACAAGTACGATATTCGATAATAAAAAACAAATTAATTCCTTTCATCACCTAAATAATAAATGGCTTTCTAATGTATTTCTTTGTTATAAATAATCAATTTTCACTCCCGCGGTTTACGTTGACAGACTTGATTGCTTCTCTGATATGCCTCCATTTTTTCGTTTTCAAGCTATATTATCATGTCATTTACCGTTCTTATAAGTAAGCTAGATAAACAAGTTTACTGTTGTGTTTATATAATCGTTATAAAGAAAACACACATATTAAGTCCGACAATAGTTTTATGTTCAAAACTTTTAAATTCATTTGTTTACATAAACCTACATTGCAGACGCAAGTACATAGTCAAGAAGTTAAGTGGAATTACTATGAGCTAGTTTTACTTGAAATTAATGTTAAATAGGTGCTAAGAAGGAATTTCAGTTTTACAACTTGTAAACTACGCGTGAAATAATGCATCTTGCTGTTTTTAAAGAAGATTTGTCTACAAACCGTACTTTATTCTTCCTTTAAGTTGCAGATTGATTCTTAGACAATATATTTTGTGGTTTGAATAAATCTGCATGCTTTCTTTGTATAACGTGCTTAAATATTTTCTACTATTTTCCAAGCAGACAGCAATGCAAAGTAACAGTCATCCAGACTATTAATTCGGCTCATCCAAACTAAGAAAATGAGTAAAATATTTTAATTAAATCGTAAAATAAATAATATTAACATTACGTTAATCTAGACTTCAATACGGTTTGGTAAAATAGAAACAATGTAATTTGCTATATGCATGCGAATTTCATTGCAAATCCAATTGAAATGTTCTTTCCTAGGAACAGTTAAATCACAGTAAAATATGAACCTAATCAAACACCAAGGTTTCTAGACTTTATAACCAAATATTATACCTCCAGTAAAGTGTTACTTTTCGGATCAGTAGCGTAAATACCTATTACGGTACTAGAAATATAATAGTTAATTACGATACGTATATTGCACAAAGTTATATCTACTTTCATGAAATAGTAGAAAAAGGCAAGCAATTCGTTTGAGCAATAAGAACATGTCAAATTAAAATGACAAACGTTTTTTTTCCTATGTTGTTATACGGATATACGTTTTCTAAGAAGCCCTCAATGACATTTTTTACTCTGTTTGGTCTACAAATATCGAACTGTAAATAGTTAATATTGATAATATTAAAAATTAAATTAAATTTATTTATTTATTTATTTACACTGCTCTACAGATTACAACAATCCAATTACAGAGCAGGAAGTAGTCCCGCAAAATTATTATAAATAACATACATAAATACCACATATAACATATATAACAACATACATAATATCAAATTTATATATTACTTTAATAGAGGTTATTTTTATGTTTTAGGGCTGGTGTGAAAAATATCAATACTCGAACAAAAATTATCAAAATTGTCACATATATAATAATAAAAAGTTGCGCGGTTACGTGTCGATACAGATGGAACTCTGAAATTAATTTGGTCTAGAATTTCTGGACAGTCTATTTTGCTATTTACAATGTTAAGAAGAAACATACACATGCAATACATTTTATCGCATTAAGGTGTAAGCCATTGTTTACACACCATGTATTTAATTTGCTGAGGTTACTTTGCAAATTTAGACAGTCATTAGTGTTTCGAATGTTTGTAAATAGTTTCATGTCATCGACATAGAGTAGGGTATTACAATTAAGGTTTTTATTGATGTCATTTACAAATATATTGAAGAACAGGGGTCCCAGGACTGATCCTTGTGGAACTCCAGATGCGACTGTTATTTCATGAGATTAATAGCCATTATAGTGTACAAATTGAGTTCTACCGCTTAGATATGACTTAAATAACTGAAGCAGTCCATTAGAGAGGCCATTTATATCAAGTTTGTGCAGTAAGATTTCGTGATCCAATCGATCAAATGCTTTAGAAAAGTCTGTATAAATGACGTGTGTTTGGACCACCTCATCTAATGACTACGACAAAAATTGGGTTATGCAAAATAGATTTGTTGTGGTAGATCTACCTTTCATAAAGCCATGCTGCTGTGTTATTATGTTTGGTTTTACATGATTATATATATTGTCATGTAATAAATACTCGAACACTTTTGCAAAGTTGCATATTATTTTAATGGGCCTATAGTTGGTAATAACAAATTTGCTTCCTTTTTTAAAAACGGGACATATTCTAGAGTTCTTCCAAACGTTCGGAAAACAACTGGTACTGACAGATAGATTAAATATAATAGTAAGTGGGACTACGAAAATATGTGAACAGTCTCTTAAAATAAATGCTGGTATTAAATCTGGACCGGCTGTCATTTTTGGTTTAAGTATATTGAACGACTCTAAAACGTAATTTTCATTTAATTCTTTTATTGTGAGGATATTGTTACTGTATGGAATGTCATTAGTGATATTAAGATTAGTTGGTTTGGTATAAGATTCTTGAAAGTAACTAGCGAATGTATTTGATATTTCAGCTGATCCATAAAAAATTTCATTTTTGTATGTAACAGAATTGGGCATACCTCGGTCACTCTTAAGTGAATTCGCAAATGACCAGAATTTATTCGGTTCGCTGCAAATATTGGATTCAACATCATTGATGTATTCTCTATGTGATATTTTTATATCGTTTTTTATGTTTTTCCTAAGTATTTTAAATTCAGTCAAATACTCTGTGTTTTTTGTTGTTTCATACAATTTTAATAATTTTGATTTATGTTTAATGTTATTTATGTTATTTTATATCTATTATTTTATATTATATTTATATCAGTCGTGTACCAAGACGGATAATCATGCTTTCTGCTAACCGTTTTGGGTACGCAATAATTGAAAGTTTGCCATAATTTATTATAAAATGCATCACATGCTTCATTCACATCTTTCAATTCGCCTAAGAAATCCCAGTTAATTAATGATAACTGCTCATAGAGAGTTGCAAATTTGCCTTACGAATATTATATCTAGGCTCAGTATTTAATTGTTTTTTATTATCAACGTTTTTAATATTTTGTTTAATTATTCTTAACGCAGGGTGATGTAAGTCTTCCTTAAGTGAGATGTCAATTGCCTTTCCTACTTCACAATAATTTTTTGCAATAACCAGGTCCAGGATTCGATTATTTTGATTTTTCACCGAGTTAAATTGTTTCAAGTCAAAGAAGTTTAAGAAATTTTGTAGTAAGATGTTATGGTGATCCAGGACATTTAAAGAAAAATTTGGAATATTAAAATCACCCAGAATCAAGAATTAATGAATTGAATGAATGAAAGAATTAACGAATTTATTTATTCATTTATCTTTATTACACTTTTAAAAATGATTGATGACATATCCTTGGAATTGGATACATCAATTGCATCTATCATGATACTCTTAGGTTAAAGTAAAGCATTCGATTTGGCAAATAGTGATCTGTTAAAATCCAAAATGAAAAATATGGATATCGAGAATGTAATATTTATTTATATAGTAATGCAATCTACAGCAAAATCCAACCGATTACTTAAATCTACTTAAAAATTGGACAATCATATGTGATTAAGCCATTTTTAAGTACCCAACACCAATTTACATATAATGAAAAAAGAAAAATGGATGACACACTTAAAAATTGTGACGCCTCTTCGTCGGTTTTGCAACTTGCACTTTGAAACTAGTGCAAGCGGTTTTTGCCTCGAGCGCCAGTTTCTGATTTTAAGTGTAGAAACACCACTTTCTCTATTAGCGGTATAATAGAGGCCCCAAATAGAATCAGTGAAGACGGTTTATTACCAGGGGTCGAAACGTAGGCCGTCTTTCTCAAGGAATGGACAGCTGTAAAGATTCTTATATTTGTGACACTTTTACTTTTCAGGACAGTCTAACCTAGAGGAGTGACTCAAAATAAGACACACAAAACGTTTTAATGATATATTGAAACTATGTACATGTCAAGAAGGAAAATCTTACGATATATCATATAGAAATATATTTAAAACTTCTGGTACATTTATCTACATAAAAATAATTAATACAGGTAGTTGACATTCCTGAAAATGAAAAGAAATTTACCCAAGTTTTGTAACCCTAATTTTATGCAAAATTTCTATTTTTACTCTCTGACTAGATTTACTACAAAATAATATTAAGTAAGTAGACGCGGCATATACAGGACAAACAGAAAAGTGAAAGCAAAATAACGGGTATGACTAGCAAAGCAAAACGGTGGCTCGACACGTTCAAATGTGAGTAATTTAGGACTGACTCCACGACAGACAGATAAGTTGCTAAATCTCTATGGATTTTAACAAAATGAATTAATCTAGAATATTTCGGAGAAGATAGAATTCCCTACTTGACGTTGCGAACCTGGTTATCGGGTTTTTACTGAATGAAACAAGTCGGTTCGGCTCAGTTGGAGTGTCCCACTTAAAGGCAGCGTCCCCTAAAGAGCCTCAAAGAAAATAAGCTACTAAGCAAACAGGTTCGGACATCAAATTTATCAGGAATGAATTGATCTTTGTTATTTGCGATCGTGAATGCAAAATGACTTATTTCGTTAACCGTGTATCTTTTCTGGCAAAGTGACAGTGCGACTCAGGTGGAGTGTCCCACTTAAAGGCAGCGTCCCCGACTGAGGATTTCGCAGTCACTTAGTTAATATGCAAAAATGAAGTTTTGAAAAAATTACTACAAGTCGCTGAAGGCGCAAATTATCGAAATGTAACAAAGATAAATTAACGGTATTCAAATGATTACGGCAAATATTCTAAGTCCAAAATTAACACAAATTGGATATGACTTTAAAATAGCAAATCCCTACCAAAAGTCGACTGGTCAGGTCGAGCGCGGAAAACCAAAGAGACCCTTAGCCGGAGGCCGATTCAGGATCTCCCCCGTGTTGAGCTAGAAATCAGAACGTTTAGCGCAGAATGCGCGGGCACACCTCAGCCAAGCAGTCTTCAGTCGACGGCGAGGCAGAATGTTTATAACTAGTAGCGTTAATTGATATAAATAATAATTTTCTGATAATTTAGATGTTCGGAATCGCTTGCAAATAACTTACTTATATTACTTCGGAAAAAGAATGAATTTAATAATCCCAGTATTAATAATTATTAATCTAAATAATTTATTATTAATCCGTTCCCAAATGAAATTTTAAACTTGACTTTTCCTTCAAATACTTTACTTCAAACAAAATACGGATATTTTAATTATGAAAGTATACCGGGTGTGATAAAAAAGAAATGGAATTCTGGTTTTCAAGAAAATCAAAATAAAAGTAATTCTAAGTAATATTTTCTATTCTAAAATAGCTTCATTACATATATATACATTACATATAATATATGTAATATAAATTTAATATTAACTTGGTTTAATAGCTATTTGAAAGACTGCACAAAAAAAGTTGTTATAAATGATAATCATTCAAAAACTGACACGATCAAAAATGGTGCACCTCGAGGTAGCATTCTCCGACCCATATTATTCTCTATGTATACTTTCTACGTAATATATGCTCCATTTCATATTGCAATATTCATCTATACACAGATGATATTCAACTTTATAGATCGTGTCCATTATCAAAAACCCAAGACGTTATCAATCACATTAATTTTGATTTAGAATCATTAACACAGTTGTGCACCGACAATGGACTTAAAATTAATCTCAATGAAATGACTGCACTGTGTCTAGGTAACGATCGACAAAGAAATGTAGTACGCCAAAATCAACTAATAACTAATGACATTGTCATTACCTGGGTGGAGTCGGCAAAGAACTTGGGGTTGATTTTATATCAATCGTTAAATTTCAACCAAGATGTATCATATTACAAAAACATTGTATTTTAAATTGAAATCATTATATTATCTAAAATTTGAGCTAAATGTGTGGACCAAATTTTAGCTGGTAAAATCATTAGTTCTTCCCCAACACAGACTATTATTGTAGTGCAGTGTATTATTCTTTCTTAACAAATTATAATCAACAAAAACTGCAAAAAATCGAAAATGGCTGCATGAATTTTGTGTGTTGCACTTTATACAAGCCATGTATCATATTTAAATATGTTCGTGTTTAATGCAGCAAACAGAGTAAAATATTAATATATTATATTTCTATTTCTGTATAAATTAATAACGCATAATAATTTATTAACCTAGTTGATTGTAAGTAATAATTAGTAAGTGTTAGAGTTTCAGTCTTTTTCTTAAGTACATTTTATCATTATTATGGTATGTCACAGATATTATTACTGTATGGTCTATCTTAACTTTGTAAAATATATCATGAATAATTGATTAGTTCTTATTTTATCAATTTACGATTTTTAAATTGTAATTTATAGTTCGTTTCATATTTTGTTAAAATGTTTAATATTTCTTTGCCATGGCTAGTTTTTATTGAGTTACGCTGGTGGAAGCTCTTTTGTTTGCAAAATCTCTATCAGTTTATTTTTAATAACAGCTTAGACTATATATCCTTTATACGGTTACAACAAGCAGTTCCTAGAAGGTATTATTGGATACCTAAAAATAAATTTAGTGCAATTTTGGACGATATTTTACTCTATATTATTCCTTTTACTACGAGAAAATGCGTCATTACACGAACAAAGATGTACATTATCACTACGATGCGATATATCAAGGCAAATAGAAATTCGAACTGTTTCTGTAACATCGCCAATAAATAAGTTTTCGTAACGTGTCATATTTTCATTTCCGTATTTTCTCACGTAAATATAAGACGTGATAAATGGGCTCATTAATCTTTAACGGTAACCATGATGTATAGATAAGTATAAAAGTTGAAATACTCGAAGATATTTAATGCGAGAGGAGATGAGATAATTAAAAGCCTTCACTTTGGGTGAAACCGCAAGTTTTGTGAGTGAATTCATTTCTTTGCTCTACAAAGCTTTTGTTTAATTTTGACCTTAGTATTAATTTGTGGAAAGCTTATTCTTATTATGACGTGTCTAATTTTCACGTCTCGTGCAATAAAAAGTAACTTTAGCACTTTTTTGGAAAAATAACTCTTAGCTCGGGAGATAGGGGTCCATTTTGAATAGTGTTTTCATATCGTTAAATTATTACTTTACCCATCGATAAGCTTTGGTTGATAATTAAAGCGAACGTCTGTTGACGCACCCGTGGTGGGTGTTGCTGTGAAACTTGTTAGAATTTTTTTTTACAGTTATTTTAGGCAAACTGAATTTTTTTAAATAAATTATTGGTGATAATTTCAGGCAGAATGAATTTGTTTTACATGACTTCTGACACATATAAAAGTATGAAAATAACGGTCTATTCCCCACTATACTTGTAACTGATTATTATTTTCATATTTTTATGTCAGAAGTCATGTGAAAAAATTTCTTGCGGCCTTTTTGCAAGTTCATACGGCCAACTGCCATGCAATCCCCCCCTCCCTCCCCACGATGCGGCTGACTGTTTAACGCTATATAACGTCGATAATTTATTTAAAAAAATATCAGCATTCCTGAAATAATTAAAAAAAAAAATGTTTCGGCAACTTCCACACCCTCCCACAACCGCTTCCATCCCTACTGGAGCAACTGCGCGTCGTCTTGGTTATTCGCTACATAGTATCTGCTATGTCTGTTAATATAAGCCTTCGTACAGTGGGGCAGGGATTCGGAAACGTGGCATTTAATCGAAAAATGAAATGAGCTAAAGGACTATATGTTGTTGACATATGGCAAGAGAGCATATAAGTGTATTATTTGTACCGCTATCTAACTTCACTCAAGGTCACCTCGCTTACTACCACCTCTACGAAACTGTTGTTGTTAAGTAGTATTTGCGTATGATCGATACGCTAAATTTGGTATAACTTTTAAGTGGATAAACTCATTTATATTTATAGATTTTAACTTAAATTACTATGCATCCAATACCATCAGGTATTTACTCAATATCTTACGTTATTTTACTATAATTGTTTATAGTAATTATAATTTCAAAAACAAGCCTATGCAAATATATCAATAAACTACAATATATTTTGTAACCATAGGAAAAGTTTACTTCCACATACGTCCACATTGTGAATTTCATGTATTAATGTAAAAATTTTGACATATGCAGTTTGAATTTGTCAAAGGCAAAACCAGCGAAACCAGTGCACCCGCTTACTTAATTTCCTCTAAAATTCATCAAATTTATAAATGAATATACCGATTACAAGTTTTAAAATAGTTAGTTATCAAAATTAGGAAAACTCTTACATGAAACACGTTAGGAAAATGCACTCTCGTTATAACGGCAAAACAAAAATAACACAAATAAATATCACTGCTTTTAGATTTTATTAAATTAATATTAAATGTTTTATTGATATTGGTTCATTCTTCTATATTATTTCTTGTTTCTCCTTCCTGCCTTATCGGTTCCAATATTGACTCCCTTGCCCCCTGAGTTGGTAACATTAATTAGTTCTGACCCGATGATCACTAGTACAGACAACTTCACAAAAAACCATTAAAACGTTTCCCTACAGAAGTTGTTGGGTTACTAATTGCTCCAAATATTTCAATATCAGACATTTCAAATACGGGAGAAGATGATGTTTCCTCATTACCAACATCAGATGATTCATGAAATGAGGCATCAAATTAACAGCAGTTATTAAAGATTAGGTACCATTGCCAAAAAGGTTACTTTCTTGTATATATGAATAAAAGTGTAGAAGATGCCCCTAATTGCACATGCCAAATTTGACAAGATGAAAATTTACATTGGTGTTTCAATGTTCATAGATTATAAGACAAAATAATAACCAAAACTGAAACCGTCCAGTTAATGTGATGAAATTTGGACTGTGGAATTTGGAACACCCTGTATAATATGTTAATAAAATTAAGATTAGGAGTATTATTTTGTAGTTATGGAGACAATAGAATGTGAAATTAGCTGGAAATCATAGAAAATAAAATAGAAATACAAATAGTAGTTCAAAAATCTCGTTTACTGCCATATTGAAATACATCATTTTCAAATTCTTCTTTCATAACGCAAAAACTTTTTGTTTTCAGTAGCACCACAAACTTGTGTTTATTAAAAGTATTTAAATTAATTCCAAAATAAGCGTCTTGCGCCATTTTTAATTTCTGAATTTCAACGTCAGTTTTAAAATTTACACCCTCAAAAACCCTGAGAGACGATTTTTTTGAAGATTGCAATAGAAAATAGAAATATTGCCACGTTTTCGAATTCTTGCCCCACTGTGCGGCGTGCGATGATTAGGTCATTTGTATAGTAAATTTCTGTTAAATATTCATATGTGTATATACCTAAGTATCTCATTATAAAAATTTAATTAACCTGCGAATAAATATTATTTTATTATTATAATTACTATTATTACTCCTATATTTTTACAAACATATATATCAGAAAAGCAAACTTCTTCAGCGTATCAATGGTATTAGTTCTTTTAAAATAATTCATATGCCGAAGTTGTTAAATTAGTGTTACTTTCATCTAGTGATTTGATTATTTTTTGTAAACAGTAAAATAAAACCCCTGAAAATCGTAAGCAAGTGATATAGGTAATAAACATCTAGATATCAGAAAGGAGTGTACGATATTTTTTCTTTAAAAATTGTTTATTTACTACATTGTTTAATAATCGTGCAGGCTCAGCTGTACTAAATTGTATGTATCACATGAAACGACGCTCTAAAAAAATGTTGCACTTTATTTTACTTTTGTAAAAAAGTGCTAATGGAGATGAAAAATGTCATCCTTCAGGCTGGAGAGGATATTCCAGATAATACCGACTGGATTACAGTTTGCAATTTGTTGACCTCCGTAATGCTGGTTAATTATTTAGAGCTTGTCCAACTCTAAGGCGAAAACTTCCCAGAAGTGAAACACTATTGAGTTGATGAACTGATTTATTTAGCTTGTGACATCCACTAAGATTTTAAGAGGGTACTTAACTTAAAACTTAAAAGCAACATATTCTTTTATTTTGTTTTCTACCACAAAATGTAGGATTAAAGAATTATTTCGAAGTAATAAGTGTTTCTTATCCTTTAATGATATTAATAATAACGAGTCCGGCAGAATGAAGTATCCATATTAAATTGAGTCGTTTTTATTAATGGCTAAATTTTTATTAAACATTTAAGTAAAAGTTTCTTAAGGGAACCTGGAAATTTTATTTTTTAGATATTACATCAATTAAATGCCCTCCTCCTCGCTGCTGAAAATAATTTTCAATATACTTTGCATTAAAAATTTAATAAAAACTTCAATATTCTTCTTATTATGACTGTGGACGTATTAAAAATATAATTAAAATCAAATTTTACGTACTTCTTTATGGTCTATTTATCATCGTTTGCCTTAAATTGTTTCATATAATGCAAAATCCTAAGTTTTCTTGCTGTCAACCTTTTGTATTGGAAAACACATTGAGAGAGCTGAAGGAAAATTGTGTGTGGTGTGAGAAAGGTCGTTGAGTGTGAAACCATGATTTTTTATTACAAAAGTTTTATTCCGGGGTCAAGAATACTACAAAGGATCCCATTTTATTATCCTGCTCCTATCTGAGTAAGGAACACGGTCTGTGTCATTATTTACGTTTTTGATTTAGAAACAGAAGCTGCCCCTAAATATTTGACGTCCCCAAATATTATAAAAGACAAAACTAAATATTTATGTTTCTGCGAAAGGAAATGATGTATTATTCAACAAAACAAAAATATATTGTAGCGTAGTCCTTTCCTTTTTTACATTATTTCAATCTAAATATGTAGGGGATAAATAAAATGTCATTTTATGTAGAAAATATAAAAAATTGATGTCGCAATATGTTGAAAATTAACTTAAATTACTGTTAAGATTCTAATTACGTTTCATTGGATATCGATTGAAATATTTGGCCAGGTATCTAAAAACAACAAACATCGTGAACCAGCATTTATGATTAATGAACACCATATACCGTTTAAGCAATTAAAAGTGATGTGTCGACATATCTTATGAATGTCTGCCTAAAATTGTAATGAAAAAAACAGGGAAATAAATGTAAATAAAATCAAATTTCATTGCCTTGACGTAATTTAACGATAATGATTTGCTTCAGTACGGTGGGGTACACAGTGGATATAAGGCTTTGCGAAATGTATGTATTTTCCAATATTTTTTATTACAATCCTAAAACATTTAATTAGTTAATAGTTACTTATTCAAGCAAAGCTTCTAAAAGTTGACTTTTTAATAATTTTATTTTTGTAGTTGTAGTTTTCAGTATATTTCACTGAATAATTTTGCATTCGATCTTTTAACTAAGAAGGGTTTAAAGAAGTTAGGTAATAAATTTTTGCCGATTTTAAATATTAACATTAAATTTGTCCTATCAATACGTTCCCCCACGAAATCCAATCCAACTGATTTAACATATTCAAAATACGTTTAATGTCACACACATTCCTTGATACAATCTATGCTTAGAAGCAGAATAATTACCACAAGTGTGGGGAATGAGTCGGCTACGGTGACTCTAGTCAGGCTTTATCCACAAGGTGGAGTCCTATCACCCTTGCTGTGTGTGATCATTGGTGGTTGATGATCTCCTTCATGAAATGAGTAATTCGGGTTTCAACGTCCAGGGTTATGTAGATGATCTCGCTATCTCGTTGTGATTGTGAGATGCAGAAATGAGGTTATGATCTCAAACCTCATGCAAATTGCTTTAAACATAATATTCAAAAAATAGTGCTCGTCATAGGGGCGTAATGTCAATCCGAGCAAAATAGTTATTGTTCCGTTCACCAAAAGGAGAAAACTTAATTTTAGAACTCATATACTGAATGGAACTATGCTAAACTTTTCTAGTGAAGTATCTAGGGGTAATTCTGAATCAAAAACTTACCTGGAACCCACATCTGGAAAGGATACTTACGAAAACAACAGCGGCAATATGGACGTGCCGTAGGTTGTTTGGTAAGACTTGGTGTCTGAGGCCGAAAACGACACATTGGTCTTACCTTTCGGTTGTCAGACCTATGCGACCTACGCATCATGTGTATGGTGGCCAAAAACAGAGGAAAAACTAGCACAAGGAAAGTTGAACGCCTTACCTATTTAGAGACTACAGGAGCAATGTACTCGTGTCCCACAGCATCTATGGATGTAATGCTTGACCTGCTTCCTTTGCACTTGCATGTGAGGAAGGAGGCAGTACTTAATGCCTTATAACTGCATCAGGCATATCAATTTAAACCAGGCGATCTGGTTGGTCACTTAAGGATTTTGGAGTTAGTTCATTTGGAGTCCATGACCAAAGCCACTGACTCAATGCCAATCAAACAGGATTTTGTCTGTTTGACGTGCTGATCGAAAACCGACAAGCAAGATGGAGGCATTGTGATTGTAGCAAAGGTCACTCATCTGGTATACAGATGGATCTAGGATTTCTAAAGGGCTAGGAGTGGGCGTAGCGCAGAGCCTAAATGTAGACCATCCAGGGTTCCCGGTAACACCCCAACAATCTTCCGGGCAGATATTTATGCTCTAGATCTGTGTGCTCAGGAATGCCTAAATAAAGGCATTCGAAGGGCAAAAATCTATATACTATCAGATAGCCAGGCAGCATTAAAAGATCTAACTCTTATTCTTTCGAATCTAAAATTGCCTCGGAATGTAGAAAATATCTGAAGCAACTGTCCAACAACAACAAAGTTATCTTGATGTGGGTGCCAGGGCATGAGGGAGTACAAAGTAATGAACTTGCTGACAGCATTGCGAAAAAATGAATGAAGCTTATATGGATCACGAATATGGACACAGTATGACCATCGTAATTATTTATTATGAAAATCTCACAACTGTCAAAAGATCTCAAACGTTCATCTAATAGAATTCTAAAATTCAAGGAATAAAGTTGCCCCTAAAGAACTAACCCCTAATGAAATTACTCTGTGGAAAATAAAACCTCCACTTATTGGAACTAATGTTCCGATTCGTTATTTGCTTATACCTAGAACTTTTATTAAATTGTCTCTGTCTCTGTAAGTGATGATTTAATCTGAAGTGCCCCGTGTATAGGCCGATTAGAGTCCTTAGGTGTAACCTATTTAACTCTTGCAGTCTTTTAGCTCTTAATTTCAAAGGATATGTAAAGAAATCATTCGAATGAGCTAATCCTGGTAGTTCCTGCCAGTAGTAGAGAGACTTGCTCTCGGCCTAATCTAGGATATTTGTTTTGGCAGTGCTTGAAGATATTCCAAGAACTGGTTCTGGTCCTATAAATTTTGATGCCGCGCCCTCTCTAGCTAGGCAATCAGCAATTCATTGCTCTCCAGCCCAGACTAGCCAGGCACCCAGACCAGAGTAAGTTTGTTGTTCTTACCCAATTGGATTAGAGCTTTTTGGCAGTTTCACACTGTTTTAGAATTACAGCGATAGAATCCAAGAGCTTTGAGGGCTGCTTGGCTGTCTGAGAAAATCTTTATTGATCTGTGTCTAGGGGTGTTGATTTCAGCCTCCATACACACGGTTCAATGACATATATTTCAGCCTGAAAAATTGTCGCGGTATCACCCAGGTTCGAGGTTATTCTTACCTTTGGCCCAAACTCCAGCTTCTGTTCCTTCAGGAGTTTTGGAACCATCTGTATACCAACAGCTTTCTACCTTCTATAGGTTTTATTCCGATCCCACTCAACTGTTTCAGGAAATAGGATGTTAAAAGGCAGCTCACGGTTGGTTCTGGTAAGCGTCACATCAGAAGGCATACCTAGGATGTTGTGACTGTTTAGGTCATCAATCAATCCATTGCGTTCCATGATGATAGCCTGCGGCATATTAATTGCCGATTGTTGGAGTCTATATGTTGCCCACTTAGCTTCACTCTCCGAGTAAATATGGAGGAGAGGTAAGTCTAGGAGGATTTCCAAAGCAGCTGACGGTGTGGTGCTTATAGCACCAGTTATTGCCAGGCATGCTTGTCTCTGTAAGCCAGGGAGTTTGGCTTTGGCCGACTGTTGTAGGAACAGGGACAGCATTGCTTTGTGGATTGTCTTTTCCAGGTGGGAATTCCAGTTGAGTGATTTATCTAGCGTGATACCTAGATTTTTCACTTCCTCCGAAAATGGAACGGATTCAACTAGTAGGGAAGGCGGTTCTAAGTTATCCAGCTTCCTTTTCCTGGTGAAGGGTACTATTACAATTTTGCGGGGGTTGATAGACATCTATTTCCTCTCACACCAGATGTGCTCTGTATCTAGTACCTCTTGAAGGGTATGAGAGAGTACCTCTTCAGATTTTCCTTTAACCATGATGACTAGGTCGTCTGCATATGCCAAAATCTCGGCTTCCCACAGAGATAAAATGGCCAACACGTCATCCACAAGAAGTGACCACAGCAGGGGGGGAAAGAATCCCACCTTGTGGGCCCCCTCTCGTGGCCCTGAAGCTGACCGTTTCCCCCTGTAAGGTTGTCGTTATGATTCTATTTTCCAGCATAGCTCGGATCCAGTTAGTTATAGTTAGCTCGATTCCTCTAGCAGCTGCCGCTGTGTATAAGGAATCGGGCAGTGTATTATTGAATGCCCCTTCAATGTCGAGAAAAGCAGCCACTGCAATCTCCTTTTCCTGAAGGGATTGAGTAATTTTCCCGACTAGGTTATTAAGTGCTAATTCTGTTGATTTGCCTGGCAGGTAAGCATACTGGTGAGCATTAAGGGGATGAGTGCTCAGGATGTTTCCCCTGATGTATCAAACAGCACTTTTTCCAGGCCTTTCAACAGAAATGATGTCAGGCTAATGGATCTTAGCGATTTAGGGCCCGATTCTGTCCGACCCATTTTTGGTATATATACCACTTTAACCGCCGCCCACCTGGATGGTATATGATTCCACACCAGACTAGCTCTGTAAAGTCTGATGAGGAATGGTAGTAATATCTTCAGTCCGTTTTGCAACAACGCTGGAAAAATACCATCCTCATCAGGCGATTTGAGTGGTTGGAAATATTTAATAGCCCACTCAATCGTTGTTGCTGTGATAACTTTTTTAGATACCAACCAATATTTTTACAGGGTCATTTATATCGACTCTTCGATGGTGGCAGCTCTTGTTTATCCGGCAGAATCGAACTTCCAGGGATGTGGTTCTGTGCTAGAAGCTCTAGGGTTTCCTTTCCAGATCGGCGAACGAGCCATCTGTTCGTTTTACCGTTCCAAACTCCCGTACCGGTTCTCTGGAAATGATAAGTGACATTTTGATTCGATTAAAAAAAAGACAAAATTAAAAAAACAAAAAAAATTAAAATAAAACAATAATTGCTTTTAGGCACATCCATTCCTTAGAACCTCCGCTATTTTATGGTACTACTCTACCATTATGGTTCCATATGAAAAAATTAAGTTTTGGTAAAAAAATTGTTCAGGCCAAATTTGACGGCCCACAAAATACGCATTCTCAAATGTTTATGCTCGATTTGATTTTTCTGACATCACACCGGTCCATTACAAGCATTTTTTCTGGTCATAGCACTCTAGATGTACCAACAAATTTTCAATTTTTTTTCATGGAGTCGAAATGTCACTTATGGGGCATCATCGTACTCAGAATTTTTCAAGTATTCCAAAAATAAAATAATATACAGGGTGTTACATTTAAAAATTAAAAGTTGGGATCATTTCCGTTGACACCGGAAGTGAGAAAAATGACAGTAATGCCAGAAAGTGTTTTCTTTGTTATATAATACATCTACTAAGTTTCATTCTGATATTCTTAAAAATAAGGAAAAAAAGAGCGGGGGTCTACCATGATCCGTTGACACCCGGCATGTTCTTACTTTCATTTCTCGTAATTTCAGTTTGGTGACCAATGAATTGAATATATAGTTGACTTTTTATAAACAGAGACCAATAATATAAAGAAAGTTCGTATACCACTATTTACAGATTTTTACATAAATTATTGCTTTTTCTGGGTCTCTACTGTGAGATCAACAGTGGACATATTTTTAACCTAGTATAGCTAGTTCAATTTTGTCTATGTCGAAAGTTATGCGAATTTCAGTTCTTACACAAATTACAAATGGTTCTTCCTTCATTATAAATTAGTATAACTCTGACATATGTGCTTGAATATCTATGCACAAACATTTCTTGTCATTTACTACAATTGGTACTCTATTTTAAATTTAGCTGGTTCTACGACTCCTAATAGAGGGGAAGAGACTCCTAAGATTTACATTTTTTATTAAATACGGTAATAAATCACACGCATGTTTACAATTCTTACACTCCACTTTACTATATTTTTAACTAGCAAGAGACAAACCGATTTTCGATTGACTCGAATTTGTTCACGATTATGAGAAGTAGTTTGTGAATCTGTATATGTCAGACGGAGGTTTAGATATTACCGTAGAATATATGACAAAACTAAAATATGAAAAATCGCTTCGAATAAGTATACCCCAGTGACTTCTGATGATTCCATAAGATTTGTTTCATTGCAATAATATAAATCGTATTCTAAAAATAGAGCAATTCATTTGGATGAGCACAAGAACCATTTTAGGAGAAAGATTGTGCTCATTTCCATGAATAATTTGAAGGATAAATTATGTCGACATTAAAGAAATTAACTGGGATGTTCCTTTCGTTAATATACTATTAGTTATAATTTTTAGTATTCACCTAGTTTCTTTACGTACTCGACACATATTTTTGCTTAAACTGTAAACAAGTCGTAAAGTTGCCAATTTAAAAAGAGGTGTTTAGTGCTGTGAGTATTTACAGTTTCCCTGTAGTCGAATGGAGTTAAATACTGGAATTTATCTGAGGATATCCGTAATCTGCCATCAGCTTTCTATTCTATGTCCAGACAAGGGTTAGACTTAGTGACATCTATCCCTCGATAATTGCATTAGAAGCATGAAACATCTGGAACTGAAAGGCCAATATTTATTAGAAAAAATATATTTTTAGAATAACTGTTCTACAGACATGTCACTACTATAGCGGACATGTATGCCGGTTATGTCAATATATGAAACGCATATAAGGATAACATCCCAATTGAACAATAAATGAATAATAACGATTATCGCAGTAAAATTGTGTGCTGTCTATATCATAAATATAAAAAAGTAGCAAATATAATGAATAATGAATTTATACTAATTAAATAATTTACTAATTAAGAAATATACATGGTGACCCTACTCATATCCTCTTAATGAATAGATGCAATTGCTTCTCCTCAAACTTGGTCTGAGGATACTGTAATCAAAAAATTTGTACCTGGTAAATTTTTTTTATTGAACCAGCGTCGAAACCAACAAAGAATAGATTAAGTGTATGTTACCAAAATGTTAGAGGCTTGCGCTCTAGAACCACGGAATTCTATACCAGTATGCTAGAGTGTGATGCTGATATTATTTGGCTCTGTGAAACTTGGTTGCAGGATGATATAATACTTGACAGTGAATTGTTTACTAACAATTTTAGTGTAATTAGAAAATATAGAAATTTGCTAAATACTGGTAAAACAACCGGTGGTGGAATATTAGTAGCGGTATGGAGCGATTGTCCCCTAGTGTTTATGCTCAGGACTACATGTCTCTTTATATTGGATTATAGAGTCATTACATTTTATGTGCTCCGGCAACATATTAATATGTGGGGATTTTAATATGCCCGATTTTATTGAAAGTAATAATCGTATAATAACGATAGATTTTTATAATATTTTATCTTTTTTTAATTTTAGACAGTTTAATAACACAAAAAATGTTAATAATAGAATGTTAGACTTGGTATTAGCAAATTTTGAGTCGTGCTATATCAGCAAAGATCACTCTGCATTTTTTAGGGAAGATGGGCACCACTTACATTGAGTATAACACTTAATATACCGAAATTAGATAAGGGTTGTAAATTAAACAATGATTTAAAATATAACTTTAGAAGATGTAAGTTTCATAACTTATATTGTAAAGTTAGGAAGGCAAATTGAGATACTGTTAGTGATAATACGGATGTTGATGTTACAGTGTCTGTTTTTTATGAGAAGTTTCACCAAATACTTGAATGAAACAGAGGCTGTAATAGCTATCCAGTGTTTTACACTAAAGATATTATAAACGCTATCAGGGAGAAAAATCACTATAGGAAAATGTACCTTAAATATAAATCTGAACATACTAAGACTTTAATTAATAAATGGAGATCAATCTCCAAAAAGTAGATATGAGCAGCTTATGATACATATGTCAACAGATGTGAAAGTGACATTTGTAATGCACCCAAATCGTTCTGGAATTTCATTAACTCGAAGAAAAATTATTCAGGCTTGCCATCTTGTATGATGTACAATGGTATTGAACTTAAAAATGGCGGGAATATTTCTAATGGGTTTGCTGACCATTTTGAATCTGTTTATTTGAATGTTGATGTTCTTGATCATAATAAATTTGATGATTTTTATAAGAATATATTTACAAAAAATAATTGTGTTAGGCTACAAGAAATTAATGAGTATGAAGTTGTCAAATTAGTGAAATATATTAAGAGTGATGGTATTGGGCCAGATGGCATACCCGGGTACATATATAAGGGATGTATTGAATATTTGAGCGCGCCGCTTACGTTTTCTTTTAACCTTAGTATTAGAAATAGCCAAAATCCGTCTGCATGGAAAAAAGGTAGAATATGTCCAGTATTTAAAAATGGTGACCGGAGTAACATTAGCAACTGCAGACCTATATGTATTCTTTCCACCCCGGCCAAAGTACTTGAATGTACTATTTATGATCAAATATTCATTGCAGCAAGCCCAAATGTTGCGATTCAACAACATGGTTTTTTACCGCATAGGCCAGTTACGTCAAATCTTTGCAATATTATCCAGTATTTGGCTGAAAATATCGATCAGCAGAAGCAATTTAATGTAATATATACCGACATGACAAAAACATTCGATAAACTAAATCATCAGTTATTATCTAGAAAATTAGAGCTTTCGGGTTTTACCGAAAATTTTGTTGATTATTTAAGTAAGACCTTATTTGTCTAACAGATATCAATAGTTTAAATCGAATATTTTTATGTATGCGAGTAATATGAAGCTTTTTATGCAAATTAATAATATATGTGATTGTCTGAAAATACAAACTGATATTAACATGCTTTGGTCTTGGCCATTGGTCAATGCTTTGCAATTTAATATAGCCAAATGCTGTGTAATGTCTTTTTCTCGTAAACAAAATATTATTATGTTTGATTACGTAATAATATAGTTAATGATTTGGGTGCCGAATTTGATAGTTAGTTAACATTTGCACACCATATCGAAGACATGTGTAAAAGTGCTCGGCGTACACTTGGGTTTGTAATAAGAATCACTAAGGATTTTTCTCCTCTTGAAGCCGTTAAAAAGTTATTTGAATGTTTTGTTCGTAGTAAGCTAGAAAATTGTTCAATAATATGGCCTCCTTTATATTTTAAGTATTCTGATATGATCAAAAAAGTTCTAAGACGGTACTTAAGACTTTCGAGTTCGAGTGTATATGTTTGTTGATGTAACTAGCTTGTATAGTGATTATAATATTGAAACATTAGAATGTAGAAGAAATATTGCATCAGTTATCTCCCTATATAAACTATTAAATAATTTGGTAGACGATATTGCATTTCTTGGGAAAATACAATTTGCCGTCAGTTACCAGGCAAAATATGCTATTTCTTAAACATAATATTTTTAGTCGCAAACTCCTCTATAAAATCCTTATTTTACTATAAGGAACGTAACCAGACTGCAACCAACAGCTACTCTCCGGGCTATGTGCCCCGCCGAGCGCTGAATTACAAGTTACAAGTCTGGCGCGTTAAGTGTAATAATTGCATATTACCATCAAAACGCTAATGCTTCGATTGTTACGTTCCTTATAGTAAAATAAGGATTTTATAGAGGAGTTTGCGACTAAAAATATTATGTTTAATATTCCGCCCTCTAAAAGCACATTTTAACTATGCTATTTCTTGTTGAAATACTCAAAACAAATTGCTTTAAACAGTCCCCATTATATCGTATGTGTAGCTTATATAAAAACTATTGTTTGCACATTGATTTATTTCATTTTTCCTTATTTTCATTTAAAAAATATGTATAAATTTCTTTCTCAATGTAGTGTGTTTTGTAAATATATTTGTTGCTACTGGTGTATCTACTTATGTACACTATTGCTCTGTAAATGGATCTCTTCTGTTGAGTAATACAGCTTATTATTAGTATTAATTAATTGTTTAATTAGATCAAAACATTATTGCGGCACTTCTATAAAGAAAAAAACAATTTGTCAATTTGTTGATAGTTTTTATTTATTTACAAAATGCTACAACGCCCAAGTCTTAAGCATTTCAGTATGTTGTTTCTGACATTTTTCCACATTGATTGATCATAAAATTATCTCCTGAGAAATAAAATCCAAACGAAAGATTAATTTTATTGTACTATATGTATTTAAAAAAAAAATTGATGATTGCACACAATCGAAATCATTTCAAAAATCTAAAATGCACGCCACTGGGTACTGGAATTTCAAAGAAAACTACGTGTTTTAGTGCTCTCAAATTAACACGAGTTTTTTCGACAAAAAACACTTTGCTTGTCCGTTTAGTTTTAGAATAATAAAAGACTCATAAGTATTTGATAGTCATTGAACATTAACTTGCTCACAATCAATTTTAAATCGAGATACATTTTACCAGAGTGAGTTCTCAAGATGGTTTATACCCTTCAGGAGAGAATAGAAATTGTCAGCATTTATTTTAAAAACGATAATTGTGCTAGAGCTACGGAGCGGATATTCAATAGAAATCACCCAGATAGAAAGGTTGGTTCTCAGTATGTTTTATAATTATTGAAAAAAATTATGGAAACAAGTTCTGTAGGAAACAAAAAGTATGAACCTCAGCGACCGATTAGGAATGAAGCAGTCGAAATGGCAGTTCTGGGTCATTTGCAGATGGATAATACTCAATCGATCAGAAAAGTAACTGAGGCTTCCGGTGTATCACGAAGCAGTGTTCACCGAATTCTGAAGGCCCACATATTTCATCCATATAAATTTAAATTGGTACACGAATTAAACGAAGATGATCCCGATCGTCGGCTATTTTTAGTGAACAATTAAACGGTAATGCCAATCTACTGTACAATACGTGTTTTTCTAATGAATCGACATTTTACTTAAATGGGGAGGTAAACAGGCACAATTGTAGGTATTGAAGTGAAACCAATCCATATTTCT
The DNA here is from genome assembly GCA_963675555.1 of Leptura quadrifasciata. NCBI lineage: Eukaryota > Metazoa > Arthropoda > Insecta > Coleoptera > Cerambycidae > Leptura > Leptura quadrifasciata. The sequence continues at coordinate 106,285,404 of OY776675.1, forward strand.
TCATGGAAACTCATATCCAAATGCCTCAAAAGTTAAATTTTTGGGCTGGCATCTTAGGGGATCACATTTTCAGGTGAAAGGTACCTCGATCTGTTAGAAAATAACATCGTCCCAATGATTACCCAAATGCTAGTAGAAGACGATAATCTTTTAGAGGGCGAACTGTTTCTTCAACAGGATGGGGCACCCCCACATTTTGCTACAGCAGTTCGTCAATTTTTGGATAATCGGTTTCCTGAGCGATGGATTGGAAGAAGAGATCCTGTGGAGTAGCCAGCTAGGTCACCCGATTGAACTCCCTTGGATTTATTTCTGTGGGGACATTTGAAATCGAAGGCATTTGTAACAAAACCCGCATCCCTGGAAGAGTTACGTGAAAGAATTGTTCGAGAATGCCGTTTATTAACTCCAGATGTGTTAAATGTTCGTAGAGAATTTCAAAATAGATTATACTACTGTAAGGAAGCCGGTGAGGGTCATTTTGAACAATACATACGATATAAACTGCTTCTTTTATTTTTATTTCCTACACCTAAAATAATGAAACAATTTATTTCTCAGAAACCAATCGATAAAAATTTAAAATACACATTTATGTAGAATTGAAAGACCTTTCAAAAGATGTTTCACTCGACCTCCTTTACCATTTGAATGTTTTGAGGAGGTGGCCGTGTATGGCAGAGGGATGATGATAGGTACACAAGTATCACATTAAATAAGTCCCCCTTGGAAACAAGATCGACTTGTTTCACCAATTTTTCAAAAAATTTTTATCTCGTCATTCAGGGAAACCCTGTATCTGTTGGTAACGTTGGACTTTAAAACGTACATGGAAATTGCACTTAAGTAAGAGAACTATTGTCTAATTTAAAAGTGCCTGACTATTTGAAACTTTTTGTGATTCCATCTTATTAGCTCATGCTACAATATACAGGGTGTTGCATCATGAGAAGGACATAGCTTAATAGGAGGTAGAGAACATCAGTGGTAACCGGAACCTCCCATAGAAATGTCTCATTGGGCCTTCATTACGAAGTTACACGGTGTTAAATAATTTTTGGCCAAACCTGTTTTTTGTCATAACTTTGACAGGGAATGAAATAACGGATTCATATTTGGTACGGCTAATGTACTAACGAGCCCCAAGAGGTACATGTACAAAAAAATATATATCCAGGTCCGGACTCACTATAATTTATGTTTCTTCTTTGCATCAATAAAACATCACCCTGTATATATTTTTTTGAAATTTCGATACGATATTCGAAAAGAGCAAGAAAAAACAAACAAAATGGCCTATTTCATTTTTTTGTTACACCTTCGTGGTTATTTAAATACGTTGTTAAATGTGCAAGAAAATGGATTACAGAACCCTATTAAATGAGAGGCACGTGAAATAAATAGTTTTATAGCTAAAATTTGCAAAAATTCTATTGAGCCTAGGTGGTCTGGGTGAATCCTAATTCCGGCACGTTTTAAAGGTCCATTTTGGTAAAAAACTGTGGTCCTAATAAGTAATCGGGTATGAAATAACAAAATTTTTAATCAATCACAGGCTTGTTCAAAGAATAAAAGTGACAGATAATTTAAACCATTTAGGCCTAAGCAACCAGTTACTTTGATCAAGAAAATCATCAACATTTTATACTTAATAAAAATTGGAAAAGAGAACAAACTAAAATCTAAATAAATAAAATATTTTCCATTCAATTAACAATAAATAACAAAACAATAACTAAATGTGTTTAAAAATAAAACGTAATTGACACTAAAGTAAATTTTCAAAATGTCCTCCCCCACATTCTGTGCATTTTCTTGCGCGTTTAGAAAGGTCACCAATTGCTCGACGTATCATTTCTGGATTATTCCGTATTTCGTCGCAGGTTGTAACGATGCGCTGGATTAAATGTTGTCTACTTTCAATTTCAATGCTATAAACCTCGTTTTTTAAGTGACCCCATAAGAAATAATCACAAGGGTTACAATCAGGAGATCTTGGTGGCCATTCATGTAGACCCCCGCGTCCAATCCATCTATTAGGATACACATTGTTTAAGTGTTCTCTTACTTGAAGGTTAAAATGTGGTGGGGCCCCATCATGCTGAAACAACATGCCTCTTATACCGATATTTTCTAACATATTCGGTAAAATGTTTTGAAGAAAATCAAAGTAAGTTTCACCATTCAATCTTTCTTCAAAAAAATGTGGCCCTATCAAATGTCTATTCACAAGTCCGACCCAAACATTTACAGAAAACCTGTGTTGCGAACGGCGTTGGCGTACCGCATGTGGGTTTTCCTGTGCCCATTTATGATTATTTCGTGAATTGTTTACTCCATCCCTTGTAAATTGTGCCTCATCCGTAAATAAGGTTCTGTAAATGACTGGGCGATGGTTAGACAACCAATGACAAAATGCCAGGCGGGGGATATCGTCGCCTTGTTGAAGACGCTGTACCTGCTGGATATGATATGGATGGTAACGTTCTCTTTTTAGGGTTCTCCATACTCGCCAATGAGGAATACCAGTTGCCAAACTGATTCGTCTAGTGCTCATATTTGGGTTTTCTTGAACTACGTTTATAATATTGTTTTGTTCCTGCACACCTTGTTGTAAAACACGCTCCACAACTGCAGAAGTAGGAAACTTTCCGTGTTGTCTTGCATACTGGAACACCGTACTAAAGGTTTTATGATTAGGGCATCGACGACCAGGAAAACGCAGCCGATATTCTCTTTCCGCCGACCTACCATTTCCATTACAGAAACCATAGATGAATATTATGTCAGCATATTCCACGTTTGTAAATTTTACTGGCATAGTTAAAATATTTTCACAAGTTTTCACTAACTAAATGCGGATTATTGACACATTAAATTACTAACAAACAATTATTCAACTGTTTAGGAGATTTCTTTTTATTATCTGTCACTTTGAACAATCCTACTGTGACTGATTAAAAATTTTGTTATTTCATACCCGATTACTTATTAGGACCACAGTTTTTTACCAAAATGGACCTTTAAAACGTGCCGGAATTAGGATTCACCCAGACCACCTAGGCTCAATAGAATTTTTGCAAATTTTAGTTATAAAACTATTTATTTCACGTGCCTCTCATTTAATAGGGTTCTGTAATCCATTTTCTTGCACATTTAACAACGTATTTAAATAACCACGAAGGTGTAACAAAAAAATGAAATAGGCCATTTTGTTTTTTTCTTCTTGCTCTTTTCGAATACCGTATCGAAATTTCAAAAAAATATATACAGGGTGATGTTTTATTGATGCAAAGAAGAAACATAAATTATAGTGAGTCCGGACCTGGATATATTTTTTTTATACATGTATCTCTTGGAGCACGTTAGTACATTAGCCGTACCAAATATGAATCCGTTATTTCATTCCCTGTAAAAGTTATGACAAAAAACAGGTTTGGCCAAAAATTATTTAACACCCTGTAACTTCGTAATGAAGGCCCAATGAGACATTTCTATGGGAGGTTCCGGTTACCACTGATGTTCTCTACCTCCTATTAAGCTATGTCCCTCTCATGATGCAACACCCTGTATATTACAAGGGAATATCGAAGAAAACGTTTGGTTTCATCAATTTGGTGTTTCAACTTACTACAATGAGTTGTTCTAGAATTATTATATGAGTTTCTAGACAGATTAGCCGAGGAGGTAGCAGGTAAAATACAGTGGCATCTAGATTGCCATATTTAACCTCATTGTCTCTTTTAAAATTATGCCTTAATATTTGGATTTAAAAAAAATATCGAGGATAAATATTTTTATCAGGAACCCACAATTTGCATTTTTTAAATTCATGGAAAATTTACTATTAAACATTTTTAAATGTTTCTATTAATAATATTGACTTGTTTCGGGATTTTAGAGCCTTGCCAAGACTAGGAAGAGAGAATATTGAATTGTTATGTTAATTACCTATATGTAACTATTATTACTTTGGTAAAATTATATGTTGAATATTTCAATATCTTCTGAGTTTAGCTGATTTCTTAAATATCATTATCGGTCAAATCTATTGATAAACAGATTAGTTATATTTTTAAATTATATATAATTATTACTATTTTTGTTTGTTCGAACATATTTAACTTTTGCTTTTTTTCCGAATGGTGTAGTTCTACATTGTTTAATTTACAAAATGTTTGCTTCCATACAGTTTGTTAACCTACCCGCACTATGTTGTGCACAATAGACTGCCGGTGTTCCTTGAGTCGCTTTCTTATATTTTGCCCAGTTTGACCAACACACAACACTTATTACTATTCAATGGGGAATAATCCAAGCCAATCATTCTCAATTTGCATCATATAATATATGATACAAATTGAGAATGACATTAAACAACAATTTAAAAGGTATATTATAACTTTTAAATTATTCTTATTCGTAGAAATGAGCCAAACTGATAAAAAGTATGAGGAACAATCTAAGCCAGTTCCTAATATATCCAATAGATGACGCCATGCGTACTCGGTTTAATATCATTCTCAATTTGTATCAGATTGATAAAAAGGATTACGGTAGTTGGTCATTAAATCATTTAAAAGCGCAGCTGACAAGAAGAGGTGCTATAGAGTTCATGAAAAAAAAGCTGATTTGGTTGAAACGTATATAATTACATTTATGAACTTGTTGAGTTTTTTGTTTATAAATATTCTTTTATTCTAGATTAACCAATTATGACAATATTCTAGTTAGTATATTTGAAGGTGAAGATATAGATTAAAATTTAAAACACCAGATTTATCATAGGTGTCGCAAACGGTCATTTTTAGGAAATAAATGTCCTCCTGTGTTAGAGCACTTTGATACACAGCAACAAGTTTTCATTTTACATCCTAATTATTAACTTGTTTATTCAAAGACATATTTTTCATATTGAGATTGACGGACAAACAATCGAGTACAGCTGGTGCACTCTGGCGGAGAATGTTTCCCATTGATATACTGCTGTTCCTTGTAAACGAACACAAATTTATAATTAACAGGATTAACATGAATTAAATACATGATTATATTTTTACTATTTCTTCCCAAATTGATTATCATTTGAGGCGTTTTTAATAAACATATGAAAAAAACTATTCGCAATAATCCAATTGAAAATGCACCTATTGCCACCAGATTTTTTTTAAGTTTAAAATATCTTAATTTTTCGAATTGCTTTAAAATCGATATATCCTTAATATACTGAAAAGTACTATAAAATAACAGCGTTACCTGACCTACCCAAACAATATTTGTACAAATACGAGGCGCAACTCTCCTTTATTAAACCACTGAATTCTTTAACATTCCTCATCATTAAGGCCGGCAAAAAATCTCTGTAACATTTTCATTAAGCTACTTTGTCGGGCAATGCCGGCGCAAGAGCGTTTATATAGCGACAGCTAATTACAGGGATGATAAATGTTGATCGCTGTATACCCATCTCGCTGGAATTCTCCGGAGATATTTCGTTTATTTTAGCTCGATTTAGATATCATCAGAGCAGAGTAGGATAGACATTCTTTTCTGGATTACGAGAATAATAATAAATATTTATACTCTCATTTGTACTGTTACAGAAAAGTGCCCTTCCCAAATATAAGTGCTTCGTTGATTTAAATCGTTCACATGATTTAGATAAAAATAAAAGAATTTGTAATGTACTGCAAAATTTAAAAAATGTATAATTTTTACTAAAGAAATACAAGGTGCAACTTAAGCATCTACATTAAAATATTGAAACTGATATTCTTTGGATAATTTTAAGGAAAAATAATGATATAAATTGGTGCCCAACAATTCCTCGTATTAGAGATACGGTGTTGAAATTTATAATTCTAGAGGGCAGAATATTAACTAAACGTAGTATTTCTGTCATAAGCTTCTCTATAAATCTTTATTTTTATAAGAATAAACGAGACTGCAACTAACAGCGTGCTTAAAGCTTGGATTGTAACACACATCAGCCGAAAGACTTTCTTAAAGGAGCTCTCATGCCAGTCATACCACACCACTTGCAGATTACAGTTTCGAGCTGTTGGCTTCCTTTTCGCATGTGTGTGGTAAAATAAAACCTCTCAGTTTAACATTTTGTCAATATTTGACGTTTCTTTGACACTTCATTTAAATAATTCTGGTCTTATTATAATACAAATGTATAAGTAAACCTTTAAAGCATGCATGGGTTTAGGGCGTAGCGAGCAGGGCCCTAAAGGACTATGTACATGTATCATTGTTTAAAATTGGTTGTTATCTAAGCAACTTGAAAGCTCTAGTGCTTTAAAGGCCTGATTTTGCACGCTTTTTGTTTCAAAAACATAGATTATAATTCAGATATAATAAAAAAACTATTAATTAATTTAAACTTTGTAAAATGATAAAAGAAAATACACCAGATTCACTTTTATTGAATGTTCTTAAGAACATTGATAACAAAAAGAAAACAAAATTTTATACGAAAAAAATAATAAAATATGTTGGAATAAATGTCATTCCAACACACTGACTCTGTTGGAATAATACCGCATGCCTCCTACCTCGTACGGCATTATTTCCACATAGTGTGTTGGAATGGCATTCTAACACAGTGTGTTAGAATGACACTTATTCCAACATGCTTTTTCTAATAATTGTGTCAAATAAATATATAAAGATAATCCCCATCGACCCAAATATTAAATTATTGTAATCCGTAACTGTTGTGAAATTCTAGACAAACTCCGCAAGTTCAATAACACAATTAATAATACATATGAGAAAAAACGCGGAGTCGGTCGTTGAGAGGAAGGTCAATGGTCATTCGATGAAAGGACGGTATCAGGAGATATCGGGAAAAGAAGGGTTTAAGGCCCTGGTTAAAAAAGTGAGTGAGGAGCAGTGACTGCAGGGAATTGTTAGAAAAAGGAGTTGAAGGATTTGACGAAGAGATAATGTAAGTAGTTCACTTTATATGAAATTAAATTGTTGTATTTCTTGCAAACTGTGCGTTTAATTTATTGTTGCACCAAGCGAGCGAATCTACCAGTTGTCGCGCCCGCTACGTCCTCCAACCCCAATACACACAAATACTGAGACCCTTTAAAAGGGCTGGGCATATAAATAATCAACTTTTTTGCATAATTTCTAAAATCTTGTTAGATAAAGTTGTTAACAGCTCAGTAGCTGACGTTGAACAAAAATTCAAATGTTTTTTTAGAAAAAATAACCGAAGCAATTGAAATCAATCTTCCAATCAAATCAAAACTTCAATAAAATTTTAGTTGTTCTAGTGTTACGTTGTTTAATGATGAACTAAAAAATATGCGTGACGAATAAATTTTTTTACGAGATGGTAACAAGCAAGATTTTACACTTATCTCCAGTGAAAGAGTTAAGGCTTTCAGAGAAAAGTATAAACATCAGATTTTAAAAGAAAAAAAGCGACCAATGACAAATATATCCAAGGCTCCACTAATTCTCAAGCAGCTATGTGGAATGTTATTAAAAACAATAATCCTAACTTAAAGACTCCATCCACTGACTTCTTGAATACAAACTCTTTTAATAACTTATTTATAAATATTGCTGCAAACATTGTAAACAACTTTCCACCGACTAATAAATACTTCTCTGATTACATTGAGTCCATCGACCCCAATTTAACTTTCAAATTCAAAGAAGCATCATACAATGAGATAGGGACACAATAAGTGTTCTAAAAAATTGTAAAAGTAAATATCCCTATGACATAAACATACGATTCATAAAGACCCTGAAAAATATAATCGTTATTCCTCTAACAAATCTAATAAATCAATGAATCAGGAACAACATTTTTCCATCAATTCTGAAGCTAGCTAAAGTTATACCTGTATGTAAAAAAGGACATATAGATGACGCTTCAAATTACAGACCTATTTCGCTATTACCCATCATAGCAAAAATATTCGAATTTTTTTTTAAAAAACAAGTATCAGTTCCTTGAGAAAAACTATCCTTTTCATACCGCTCAATACGGTTCTTGTAACAATAGATCCACTAACTTAGCTATTAATAACTTAACTAATCTCGTATTAAATAATTTTGAAAACGGTAATTTCAATTATCGTTGTTTCACTGTACGACCTCACAAAAGCATTTGACTGTGTTAATCATGACACCTTGATAGAGAAGTTTAGTTATTATAACTTTGATGTTAACAGTATAACTTTAATAAAATCCTATTTATCTGACAGGAAGCAATATGTTTCCTGCAATAAGAATACTTCTGACATGTCACTAATCAGACACGGAGTACCCCATGGATCAGTCCTGGGCCCTATACTCTTTCTTGCATATATTAATGACCTAGCGAACTGTGATAGAAACTCTAATATAATTTTCATTGCCGACGATACCACGGTCGTGAACAACTATAGGGTACTTGTTACTTTAGCAGAAAATGTTGAATTTACCCAAAACCACATTAAGGAATGGTTTGTCACAAACAGCTTAATGTAAGCAAAACACAAAATATTATATTTTCTCTGCGTCATACTGATAATGATAATTCCAAGAAAAGTAACTCTGTTAAATTTCTTGGTGTAGATCTGGATCCAGTTTTAACCTGGAAGCCACACATCGACAATCTTTCACAAAAATTATCTAGAAAATTTTTTTTCATACGTAATCCCTTTAAGTCTGTCTCTGATAATACTTTGATTACAGCCTACTATGGACTATTCCATGGTAGTATGACGTATGCAGTATTAAATTGGGGACATGCACCTCTCAGTACTAAAATCTTCAGTCTCCAACGCAAATGTAATAGAATTTTAGCACAACTTAATTATAGAGACGACTGCAGAAATCATTTTATAAGTCTGAAAGTTCTTACGCTACCATGTGTCTTTATTATAGAATGTCTAATTTATATTAAACTTAACCTTGATAAGTTCTCCACATACTCCCAGAATCATACATAACAAACTAGACTTAGAAATAACATAAAACAAAATTATTTACGTTTAACGAGACCCAGACATAGCACGGGTTACTACTGTATTAAATTCTTTAATAAATTGTCATGAGTTTTAGAGCCTCTAAATCTAAAACAAAAAGTTATTTAAAAACAATAGCTTTCTGTACTTTCGAAGAATACTTCCAAAATTATTTCTCAGATATGCTCGCATGTTTATTTAATATATTCTAATTTGTATTTAGTGTTATGTTTTAGTTTTTATATTTTATTCTTAATTGTATCCTTAGTATAGTTTAATTTTATCTCTCTTGTACGCTCCCACGGGATCTATTATCTTCTGACTTACGTAAACTGTTCTGTGATAATGTGAATGATCCATCTTTTGCGTCTGAAGGACTTCTACTATATTTTCCAAAAATGAATATTAACGTTCACAAATAAGGGTTCGTTTATGCTTAACTGCTTCTCTGATTTTATCAATTGGACGTCGTAACACTATAAATCTAACACAGTAAGTACTAACACTTTCAAACACAAGAAAAAGACAATATAAAGTTCAAAAATATATATTAAATCTCTTTAAAAATTTACGTTTTACAACAACTTCAAGAAAAATGTTTTTTACAAACTATAGTCTGACCCGTGTACAACACATGGTAAGGAACGAACGACTTATAATGTACCAACTACCATCCAATATGCGGTTTTTGAGCTAACGATTACACAAAAAGATTCAAGAAAAGTTCAATGTTTATACATTTTTGGTGGGCTTTTGCCTGCCTGTCTATTTACGTATTTACAGTTCAATATCAATTTTGATTGCTCCTCGGAGCTTAAAAATGCTTGAATCGCAACGACTTTGAATTATATTTTGCAATTACAATTTCATACGTTCAGGCAAGGCGGTCCCATGCACATATGAGTACATGGTAACTATACTTTTCTGATTCCGAATCCTTGAGGAACCGGTTTAGGGCAAATCCCGTTAAAACCCATCATTTTCATTCATTAAATCGACTGCTAGAGAATGATAGGGGACCCTTGTCGCTAAAGGCTATTTTCGCTAAAACTCACGATATACTTTGAATAGAGACTGGATTAACTTGTCCTCATATTTAACACAACGCATGAGTTGCAGTGCTTAACAACGTGGATTCGTAAAAGGGTTTTTTTGAAATTTCCGAAATTAAAGTCAAATTTTGTTACTGTTTCTAAATTTTGGTGGTCGCAGCGACATTACGTCACCGTGCAGCGACATTTACTACACTTTCTAAAATTACACTCCTTGATGAGTTATTGAAATTTTTGCATAAAAAATGCTCAGTAGAGCGAAAATATGATTAAAAATATAAAAACCTCTTCCAACGATATTTTTACGTGAAGCACACTTTTCATGCGAAATGTCGGATTTTGTTACACTTTCGAAAAGTATATCGAGGGTTTTATCGTGTTCTTTAACAATAACACCAATAAATTATTCTTGTTAAATAAGCAGTTTTTTCTATATAATTTCTAAAATATTGTTAGTGAAAGTAAGTCTAAAACATGTTTGGAATGCCATATTCCACACTCGTAAACCGTAGTCCTCGCTTTCGGCTCGGACTACAAATTTTTCGCTCGTGTAGAATATAGGCCATTCGACAACGTGTTGTTGAATGTACTATTCTTTGCTTTAAGAACACGGTTGTAGAAAAAATATCGTATGGAACATATATGGTGAGCATGTTTTTACCGCACTTGTGTGGTAATAATTACAAATCTAACTGGCACATTTGTTACACAATATACTATTCAAAGGCAAAGCGAGAAATAAAACAAAGCATATGATGTTCACAACCATACATACATAATTATTTAGGTATTCTGCTTAAACAAGCCTTGATTGCCTAATAACATTCGATTATTAAGAAGTTTGATTAAATTTGAAGCGTTACAAGTTTTCAATTATTTACCCACTCCTTTCTATTTATTTTTCATGTTTTTCCATTTATTTCATAATTTATTCCATTTTATTATCCACTGAAACTTGCTCAATATGCATTGATAGAATTTTAAAATTATTTTTAAACATTTTCAAAAAGACATTAAATTATATTATTATTTTCAGATCTTATGAAGTTGTTTTTTTTCCATTCCTTATATCTTCCCCTGGCCAAGAATAGAATACTTAAAAATATTTTTGTCATCAGTTCCTGCATGTGCCTAGTTTGTATAGGCAGTTTCAGAGTTTTCTTCGGCGATTATGCAGAAAACCATCAATCCAATGGTCAGCAGTATCAGCACCCACCAACTTTTGTTTCATTTTGCAAATCAAATTCTTTAAGTTGAAATTTATGATAGTTTGACTAATGATCAAGTAAATTTAAACATAGATATTATACGTAAGCGCCATCTGTCCATTTGAGGGGAAGTTTATCATTATGTACAAAACGAAAACAACAAGGTACAAAGAAAATATAAAAATAGAACTATTGTACGAAAAATTGTTAAATAAATTAGCGAAAAATAAAAAGTGTGGTTCTTTTATTATGTGATAAAAAGTTAGTTTAGAAAGTATAATATTAACTCACCCACAAAGATGCTCGTCTCACTGCTGGGCGTGGGTTGTATTCTTTTTACTCAAGTATTGTTTGTATACTTTAATATTAAGCACCGCGATCAAAGGAGTGGGTTATTTTTATTGAAAGAGGTAAAACTACACTAGACCTGTTCACTTTAGTGCTAAAGATTGTAAATACATAGCAATATACCATCTGTCAATTTTACGAGGGCTTAATATCTTATAGACGAATAAAGTTTTAGAAACAGTTATCCCATTTTTGGTGAGCTATATTTCAGTAAAAAAAAATTTGAAATCCATAGCTTACTTTGTGAGATATATTACAAAAACCTGAAAAATAGGAAAATTGGAAATGGTTATAGCTTCCTTATTTGAGGAAATACAAAAAAAGTTAAAGGGATGAAAGTAAATGTTGAACTTTCTTCATTTTGTAGCATCGAAATTCGGTTTTTTTAAATATTTTTCGTGCACTGTTTTTTTATGCGACAGTTTCTCCGAATTTGTTAAGAGGAAAATCAATGTCCAATAATAAAGTACCAGGATAAGGCTTACGCTTAATTACTTTTATGCATATATTTTTTAATGAAATAAGTAAGAGTAACTATGTTCAAATTTTAAGCGGGTATTACCTTATTGGTAAAAAGTATCCCAGTTCTAAAATGGTTTAACTTTAGCAGCCTGCTTTTAACACGTGCATGTTTTTGTCATGTGGCGTCGGTCCATCAAAACAATTTAATTAAGTAAAGTTTGATTCTAATTAACTATAGTCCCTTAAAAGTAGCTCATTAAACTTAAAGCGTTATTGTTCTTTGTGGATTTATAATTAAATGTTGTCGTAGTTGATATTGAATTTCGATAGCTCTGTAATTATTAATAGTGACAGGTAAATTCAAATAATCACTTTCTTTTTATTTCTAGCTACATGAAATTAAATATCCATATCTAGGCTCTTTCATAAAAATGAAAGGTAAATAAAGGAAAGCACTGAAACTGCTAATGGTATGAATAGATTTTGAAATTTACTCTTTACATAAGAGATAAGAAGAGATACCAATTATTTTTTTAGTATATGTGACAATTGTTACATGAATCTCGGAAAGCTTATTAATAAAATACCAATTTAGTATAAATACTGTAAACTGTTACTTGTTATTATTAAATAAGTGGTTGCAGCTTACAAATAAAATTAAATGGACGCACATGCAAACATTGATTTTGGTTTATGCTCAATTAACTTCATACAAAGGAACATTATTTGACAAAAAGAGAACATAATACATTTTGTTACAGATACTCAATACGGTATTGCTAAATACAGGTCCACTGCTACAAACCTATTCTGTGTGACTGACTTCTTAACTGATGCTATCGATAATGGATTTAAGGCTTTTAACAGAATTGATCAAATAAGCTGACTAATTTCGGTTTCATTCAAGACTTGTTGAAGTTCTTTAAATCCTACTTTCCAAACAGGATCCAACATGTAGTAGATTATGGTTGCAATTCTGTCTAAATATTTGCTAATTTGGGTGTTCCACAGAGACCAGATTTAGGACCACTTTTCTTATTCTTTAATGACGTTGTTGACAGCGTGACAGTACTATGAATGCTATATGTAGATGATTTAAAAATATTTTGCAGAGTTGCAAATATCGACGAATATGTCATGTACTTCAACAAAATTTATTTTATGTTACATGCTTGATAGTCTATTCTATTTCTACATTAATAGTAATTTTTGTCGTTTAATAATTAGTGCTCCTTTTAAATTGTAATTCGGATTGTAACATTATTTGGGCTTAATCATATATATTTTCTTAGCTAATATGTATGTAAATGTATAATTTCAATTAATGTACTTACAAATTTCATTTGTTTGTTTCATAATTATGTTAAAAAGTATTTTTGGTTTACATTATTAGTGGAGTCAGACAAGCATCAAATTTTAGTGAAAAAGGAACTGTTTCCAGTGTCATTTTTTTTAACATGTTAGTTACATCGTTAGTTACTATACGAAATTGACATTTTCTACCTCTAGGAAGCGCCGCTACGCAAGTTGTCGGCCATTTTGTGAAAAATCTACCATTTTGGTCGTTCTTTCTAAATATGGATAACTATATCTCGGTATGTGCGGGTCCAAGAAAAGCGAAAAAAATTGAGGTTGTTCGTTATGATATAGGTTATCAGCGGATACAATATGAAATTTTTATCTGCACAAATTACCTCAAAGAAAATAAAAACTGCTAAATTTTGGTTTTTTGGTTATAACTTCGAGTGTTTTAGGTGAAATTTGATGAAATTTTCATAAATTATATTTTATAATGTGAACAAGAACTGGCTAAAATTTCAAGTTAAAATATCTAATTCAAGTCTCAAAAATTGACATCAAATTTTAAAATTGATTGGCCAATTTTGTGCATCCATGTTCTTTTTCTAAAAAAAAAGAAGTTTTCTTATGCACTTTATGATGGTGAAAAGAAAACATTTTAAACTTGAAATAGTGGAAAAAATCGATTTCTTGTATTTTTTTCGTGAATTTCTTAGAATATTTTCACTTTCTTTGATAAAATTCAATTTTTTTGTGTTATTAATTAATGTTTGACATATTCAGATCTAATTTTTCGAAAGAGGATTAAAAATCATTTATATATAAAAAAATATTACGCATACGTATGAAAAGAATCGATTTTCTGTATTTTTTCGTAAATCAACATTCTTTAAGAGTGTATCATCAAATCCAAAAATGGAACGCATCTCCTTCTCTATCAAGCATAGTAACTGATGTTCGCATCAAGCAATGTTCTGTATATTCCTTCCAGTTTGGCAATTTCAAATAGAATGCTATCCCTTTAGGTACAGAACCAATCTATTAATACTCATTACGGACTGACATTTTCCTTTATTATATTTCAGAAAAACAGTATATCCGCCATATTTTTTGGGAGCAAAGAATATATTTTTTATAAAGGTTATAAAATCTTTTCCGACAATTGTAAAGGATTGTGTCTTTCATAATGACGCCGAGCAAGGCAAGTTAGTTGTTTTCATAATAAAGGTTGTTCATTAGATAAGTGAAGAAAATATAGCATGTTCTATGTTTAATCTCATTAATAAAGTGCTTTGTTCTAACAATATATATGTTACGATACCATCTAACACCAAGTGATTGCCTTTTATGACAACAAAGGGTGCATATGCATAAACATTTTATTTTTAATTTGTCTTGTTTCTTTGAGCAAATATGTATTGTTTTTATTTTATTTCTATTTTGTTGATAATAGTTTTTCTTAATGCATTTTGAACCGTATATTTTTTTTATTAAGGGTATTCAAAATTGAATGACATACTCTCAGTGGGGCACTAACGCGATCACTGTGTGCTTTTCATACAAATAACGTAGAAAGTGAACGAATCGACATTAAATTTGTCCATTTATTAACGAATAATAAGCAACTTTGAAGCCAGCTCTAAAGCATTCTCAAAATTACCAGCTATCCTGTTATCGTCAAAAATATTAACACGTATTGATATGTCTTACTGTGCTATTTATTTGTCCATGGAATCCACAGTTGCTTTTTCTCTTCGAAATATGGTAACATGGTTTTGAACCGTCACACTTCCGCACTCTTCCAATAAACATTAAAATCTTTTATCTATAAAATTTTTAATATATATATTTCATTTTGGCCTTAAGATACTATATTTATATCATTTATTCCATTGAACATTCATAAAGTCCCGACGCGTGACAATATGAAATTAAATAATTCATGCTCTGATTTTGTGGATATTTCATGTGGCGCAGTTCAAGGGTCTACCCTTGGAGCATTATTTTTCATAATATACACTGCTCATATCTTTAAATTCAGTCACCAATTGTAACATACAAGCTTATGCTAACGATACGCAATTATATTATAGTTTTCCATTGAATGAATTTAATCGAACACAGACTGTTATCAATGACGAATTAAATACTATTTTAAACAACAGTCAACAACACAACTTGAAATTAAACTGTACTAAATCTAAAGTCATGATATTTATATCCAAGAATTACTATAACCAAATAAAAAACAATATAAACACAATATAACTTAGATGGAAACATGCTGCCAGTTGTTAGCTCAGCTAAAAATTTGGGTTTAGAAATTTAAGTCTCACGTAAATAAGTTATTACAGATGTCCTATTCTGCTTTAAAAATCTTATATTCAAACAGATTTGTTTTAAGTTTTAAGGAAAACTTTATTAGAATCGCTTGTTCTTATTGTGATTTTATATATGGACCTTGTCTTAACATTTGTAAAAGTAGAACTCAAAAAGTGCAAAATTCTTGTGTTAGGTTTATTTTTGGTTTGAACAAGTCTGATCATATTTCACAAAAAATTAATGTGCTCACATGGTTAAATATGGTAAATATAATAATATTGTACTTTAATATTTTTGTGCATAAAATGTTAATTCATAAGAGTGGTATTATTGTTGATAAATAAAGTTACACAACGATCTCAATAATTCTGTTAAATTAGACAAAAAATAAACTCAGTGTTAGTCATCATTCGACAGCCTTGCCTTGTTTTGAAAAGTTTTACCTACAATGCTATTTTCTATTATAACAAAGTTCCTGTAGATTTAAAATCATTAAGCATCCTGTCTTTAAAAAATAAATTAAAGACATGTCATCAGCAGTGAATGTACATTATGTTGAAAAAGAAGAAAATCAATATTGCTTTTTGTATATTTTTACGCCATTTATCTTATTTTTATAATTTATGTCTGGTCGATAGCCGAGTGGATTAAGGCGCGAGGTGGCAATCGCGATTAATCATACGGACATCGCACCACCGGGTTCGAATCCTGACTCCGGCACTGTCGGAGCAAATGGTTGTATGTCCGGGTTTTTCCAATGTGTAACCCCTCCCACACAAGCCCTGGCTTCTGGAATTGGGGGTTGTCTAATTTCTGTGGTGTTTATTTATAATTACATTTTTTATTTTGTAAAAACGTTATTCCAGGGTTAAGTGTAAGAGTAGCCATGGCTAAACTTCATCTTCTGACTGCCCATAATTGTAGATGTGCTATTTAATAGAAATAAAGATGATTATTATTATTATATCAAAGAATTTCTACTATAATTCTCTGCAGGGTACTCCAGCACAGAAAAATTTCTAAAAAAATACGTAGGTTGCCATGACGACACTAGAGAAAACACGCATTTTATTGGTTAAAAAATACAGGTATGAAATTTTCACGGTTATTTGAACCTTTTGGTGAGTAGAATTGGATAAAATCGTAACAATTTAATTTCCGGTTGAACCCTTAGACTCAAATTACTTCGACATTTTTAATGGAACACGCTTGTACGTAATTATGTATTCTATTTACATTTGTGGATATTTCTTGTTCCTAACGGCCTGTGTTTAAACTTAATAGTGTTTGAGATATCGGTAACTGAATGTTCGTTTCCACTTTTATTTATTTACAGTAGAGTTTCCCGAGATATCAAGATTTTGAATAATATATAAGGTGGTTCATTAAAAGTAACAAAGTATATACTATTTCCGGTTAAACCGGAAATAAAAATCAGACATTAGTGCAGTCAAAATGTGCTTCTTATTCAATCAATAACACAACATCCCAAAATTTGAAATCGATATATTTTTTACAAGAATTTTATATGCTGGCTAATATTATCGTAGGCATCTGTTATTTAAGACTAGCCTCGCCTACGGTACGCCTGTAGGTGAAGAAGACGGATTGCTACTAAAACTAGAATCATATACTAGTAAAACCTTTGTCCGTATTTTATATAATCAGTCACAGGTTCCAGTGATGCAAGTCGGCAGATATATGAGGTTTCAGTTAGCTTTCTTACAGAATTGAATACTTCAGTAGTCACAGTATTTTCTTTTTTAGCACCCTGCACTTTGCCAGGTATGATCTATTCTATTTTCGCTTAGTACATTATAGCCTAGGTGCCTCGGTATCCTTGCTAGGAATATCCGGTTTAGTGGTTATGTGTTAGGCTTGAGACAAAGGAGTTCCGAGTTTGAATCGTGGCAGGGTTATGGATCTTTAGTGACGTTTTTCACGTGTTGTGGAAACGGTATAATGGGTTAGACCGCGGTTGTGTGGGAGGAAATACGGCTGGTCGGTCTCTCTTTCTATGTTCGAGTCTCAGTTCGAGAAATTGAAACGCCAGAGAGAATGGTTGTCGTGTAGGTACCTATGTACGTGTGGTTGAGTGGTGGAATAGCTAATACAAAACTCCTCCAGAACATTAATTAAATAAAGCGATGAAAAAATTCATATTAAAAATTTGTTGTTCTAAGGAGAAAATTTCATTCTATAATATCGCCTCATTTTCAAATTTGTAGAAATTTATATTAAATTTAATAATCCATTATATGTTGGTTTGTACAGTTAGACTACAAGCCCATGCTAAATTTTTAGGGGGTCATATGATACCGTTTGAAAAGGTATAATTTTTGTAGTCCTACAGAAATAAATTACTTTGAACCCTATGCCATACATTTTAGGTGGGACATGGGAAAGCAGCGGAAAAGTGAAAATCCTAACCCACGGGGGTTGCATTTTTTCAAACGATCCTGTACGGCTTACGTTTATTTGGACTGTATTTATATCTGTGACTCTTAAAAAGAGAATGCCGTACAAAAATAATGGGACAGAAGTACAGGAATAATTTTGGTTTTCCGGAAACTGACCTCTATATACTAAGGTGGTATACCGTGCGGCTTTTATGAAATTCGATTTTTATATTAACAAGGATGAACTTTTTTGCTATGCCGTACAAATCAGTTGGACCATGGGGTGGCAAACGCGAGATCAACCCCCTTCCTAGACCTCTATTAATGGTGGTGATCTGCTCCTGTACGGCATCAATTCCAAAATATTATACGACATTTAAAATGTAAAAAAAGACCCGTCTAAAAAGAATGGATATTATCAATGTAAATAAAAAAATCACCCCCGAGAAAGGGAAAAACTCACGTTTCCTAGGGTAAGTTTATTTGATACTGTATGGCTATTTATTTTTTGGATTAATATAGGTTAGAATTTTTATTTTATTTAGTAGCCGTACAAAAAAGTAATGGACTATAATAAAATTGGAAAATTGCAAAACAAGTGAAATTTTGTAAAAATTATGCAAATTAAAGAATCCTCTATTTTTTAATACAGTGGATAGATTTTCAACTTTACATCGTTTTTCCTTTCCTTAACTATAAAAGCATTTTCAATGTTGGGATTTTAGACACTAGATTACGTTATTCATGCGATTTATATGATCTTTAATGGTCATTAGATACCGTACGGCGCCAACGCTTGCAAAATATCATAGAAAATAGCAAAAGTTGATAAACAATCACAATGCCGTACATTTTAGATGGGCCGCAATGAAATACCAGAAACAAATATATATTTCAGAGACGAATTTTTCTTGAAGTAAGAAATTGGTATATATCACTTTTAAACTTTGAAATAAAATGTAACGTAATTAATTATAAAAAATGTGTACAAATTACCCAAAGTTTTCTTTTTTGGTTAACTTATTTGGAAACTTGAAAGTTTGTATCTAGGCAAACGTTTTTCCCAACATTTTTAATTTTACTTAAACTTAAAAAATATAATTCATCATTCATATGATAAAAAGAATATGCATAACTTAATTACTGATTTATTATAATGGATTTAACTAAAACTTTCAATTTCGCGTGATGATTTCTTAAACAGTAAATTATAAAATATATTTTATACATTTTTATAGTTAATTTCAGGTGGAATCGAGACATACTAGTTTTTTGATATTAATATGGATGTGAGTGGTTATAACAAAAGAACACAATTTTCTATAATTGCGCTATGCTTTATTAATTTTGAATAATTGGTTTCGAATAATTGCAATATCAAGTATTGCTCGAATGTAATAAAGTCTTACAATAATTTTTTATCCAGAAAAGCTCACTCAGGGACGGAAAATTCAATTTTCCAGACATATGTACCAGCTAAAATTTACGGCATGGTAATAAACATTATTATTATATAACATAGTATTAAAATAATCAAGCTTTATGTGGTATCAAATCACCACCATTAATAGAGGTCTAGGAAGGGGGTTGATCTCACGTTTGCCACCCCATGGTCCAACAGATTTGTAGCCAAAGCAAAAAAGTTTATCCTTGTTAATATAAAAATTGAATTTCATAAAAGCCGTACGGTATCGTATCATCTTAGTACATAGAGGTCACTTTTCAGAAAACGAAAATTATTCCTGTACTTCTGTCCCATTATTTTTGTACGGCATTCTCCATTTAAGAGTCACAGATATAAATAATAAACATAAGCCGTACAGGATCGTTTGAAAAACTGCAACCCCCGTGGATTACGATTTTCACGTTTCCGCGGCTTTCCCATGTCCCATCTAAAATGTACGGCATAGGTCTCAAAGTGATTTATTTCTGTAGGACTACAAAAATTATATCTTTTCAAGCGCTATCATATGACCCCACATGGGCTTGTGGTTTAAGTGTATGCATATAAGAAAACACTCTACATGTTACAATTCTTGACGAATTCATCTGATTTTTTTATTCACTTCACTTCAATCAGTGCAGAATTTTATTGAAATTGTTAACCTTATAATTTAATGCAATAGTACAACTTTCTGGGTGAGAAGTCTTGATTATACCGATTGTTTTCTACTTAAAACACAACCCATTTGCGTAAATTTGAAAATGACACTGTTCACTTCTTCGTAGGACAGACAAGAAAAACGTCAAGATAGTGCTTCTGGACTAATCCATCGTTCGCTAGAAATTTAAAATATAATTGAAAAACATATTGCTACGCTTGTCTGTTTTCTTTTACTATTTTTGTTAAAACAAATTTTATATTAAAATATGTTATTATACAGTTCAGTTTTCATAGCAAAAACCACTTGAAAAATTTCTGTTAGCAAACTTAGATTATATGCCTATTAAATATCTATAAACAACTTTAAGCAAATATGTAGAACTTTTAACTAGAATTTCAGATATAAGAGAGTTGTTAAGAAAGTTTTATATTGGAAAATGGCCAATATGTTTCCCATCACTTCTTTGTTGAAAACAAATAAACATATTTCAAAATACAGCAACTGAAAGAAAACTGTTTTGCATTCATTTTGAATAGTTACATACTGAGGTAAACTCTATAGTTTGTCTTTTATATCATACTTGAAAAGTAAAAATTGGACACGAACACAGTGACTATGGTACTAATAAGAAAAAAACTAAACCTTAATAAAAAAATTTGAAATATTATGGAATACTATTATGTAGGTATTCGAAATTTGTTTTCTTATAGTCGTGAATATTGCTATTTAGTAATTTAATACTAATCACGTATGTTTCCACTTAATTTTTGATTTTTATTGATATTTCAAAACAATCCACGACATACTCATGTATATAAGAAGGAACATCTCGGGAAAGTAATAACAATGAAATGGAGTACGGGATGAAGGAATCAGGAAAACGAATTGGATAATAAGAGAACAATTCCACAGATTACATTTTGGGTTTCATGAAAGTCTTCAATGCATATCCTGTATAAGCCTGTATTAAGTTTGGCCTCTATAAGGAATCTTACAACTATTCATTTAAAATAATTTGGTAACATCAGCGTGTCATCCGACTATGACCATACATCCAATGCATTGGGAGATCCTTCATTAGCATTATTTGCACCTTAGTTTTATTAACCCAGTAAAAATGCTGATTAGATCAATTATTATTAAAATAATAAACTAATTGTTTATACAGGGTGTCTCACCGGGAACTGAATCGATCGATATAGAGAAAAGTACGCATCAGAAAATTTTGAAAATTTAGATAATTACTAGTGTCGGTGTGGCCAATCCAAATAAAACTTTCTTCGTGTACAAGATCCTCATTTGCTTCTTGTCACATAAAAAAAAACACAAGAAGAACTACGTTCTACAACTGAAATAAATTCAATAATATCATACTAAGTGTTCCGTTTTTCGCGTTACATTTTGTCAACTTCAAACCGCGAAAACTAGTTTAAGTCAAATAAGACTTTTAAATTTGTTTATTACTTATGAAGAATGTGATAAAGTAATATCAAGAACTTGCAACACATTTGCTACTCGATATCCAGAAAAACGGAAACCGTCACCAAACACTGTGCATACTGAAAATTTTTAAAAATTATGGCTCTATCAAGGCAAAAATGCAAAGAAGAAAGCCTATTGTTGATGACGAAAACAATAGTCATTCTGGGATATTTTCATGCATTTCCAATGATGTCATTAAGACAAGCTGCTCTGGAATCGGGATTAAGCAAAGATTCAATTCACAGAATCTAATTAAAACATAAGTTTCACCTGTTTTCATTCCATATGGTTCAAGTATTAAAAGAAACAGATTTCCTAAGAAGACAGAATTTTTGTGAGTTTATTCTAATAAGGTCTGAGGGTCACGATTCTTATTTGGGAAGTATTATATGGACAGATGAAGCAAAATTTACTAAGAATGGACTTTTTAATGGACACAATTCGCATTATTGAAGTGACTCAAATCCTCATATGTTCAGAGAGCGAAACTTTCAGGAAAGTTGGTAGGTAGTTCAATGTTTACTGTGCCAAGAAACGATAGAGTGGTGGCATTACAATTTTATCAGGAAAATTTAAACGGTAAATTAAATTTTCTCTTCTGCTAATATGTATAGGTAATTTTTTGTTTTTTTTTTAGGTGAAAGATCTAGATATCTTAGAAAATTTGAATAATAACTAATTAGAAAATTTACCTCTCGCCGAACATAGAAACAGTTTTTATCAGCACGACGTTGCTCCCCCACATAACGCATATTTAATTAATAACTATTTACAAGAAACTTTTTATGATCAATGGATTGCCAATAATGTACGGCATAGGTCTCAAAGTGATTTATTTCTGTAGGACTACAAAAATTATATCTTTTCAAGCGCTATCATATGACCCCACATGGGCTTGTGGTTTAAGTGTATGCATATAAGAAAACACTCTACATGTTACAATTCTTGACGAATTCATCTGATTTTTTTATTCACTTCACTTCCTCGCTCGCCCGATTTATCAGTTCTGCATTATTTCATTTGAGGAACTATTAAAAATAAAGTTTATGAGAGCCCATTAACAACCATAGAAGATTGTATGCAAAGGGTAAGAAATGCATTTCAAAACATATTACAGGATTCAATTAGAAGAGCTACCCATGAGGAACTAATCCGAAGGTGCGAAAAATGTGTCGAGGTTCGAGGGCGGAATTTTGAGCAATTATTAAATAATAAATAAACACCACAGAAATTAGACAACCCCCAATTCCAGAAGCCAGGGCTTGTGCGGAAGGGGGTTACACATTGAAAAAACGCAGACATACAACTATTTCCTCCAACAGTGCCAGTGCCGGAGCCAGGATTCGACCCCGGTGGTGCGATGTCCGTGTGATTAATCGCGATTGCCACCTCGCGCGTTAACCCACTCGGCTATCGACCAGACAAATTAAAATAAAATCATATTTTAAATTGATCTTATCTCTGCTATTTTAGTTCATGCCATATCTTCAATTCGATTAATACGCATGTTACGGTGATAGTGTTATTTTGCGTTTTTGTGGATATCGAGTAGCAAATGTGCTACAAGTTCTTGATATTACTTTATCACATTCTCCATAAATAATAAACATATTTAAAAAGTTTTCGTTGATATAATTTAAACGTGCTGGCATTTTTTGACATAAGATAATGACTGATTGTTTCTAATCATGGCTATTTTAATGAAATGATGAATGACAACAATTCATGAATTTCTAATAAAATCACAAATATTTCAAAAAGTTGTAACTTTAACCCCCACAATGCTAATACCAGAAAAAAGGGAATTCAATTTTACACAACTTGACGTAAAAAAATACAGGGTGTTCCATTTGACCTAAACAAGTTTTCGCGTTTGAAATTGACAATATGTAACGCGAAAAACGGAACACTTGGTATGATATTATTGAATTTGTTTCAGTTGTAGGACATAGGTCTTCCTGTGTTCTTTTTATGTGACAAGAAGCAAATGAGGATCTTTTAGACGAAGAAAGTTATAACGGTTTTTGTAAACCGTTGCACCTGTCAAATTCTCTATAAAATGTCAAATATCTCTGAAATGGCTAGGTTTATGTATAGGATATGCTACATATTTTCGACTCAGAATATTATGCTCTTTTCGAAAACCCTAAAATATATAGGGTATTCTATTTGAAATAAGCAAGTTGGTATCGCCTTCCGGTATAAGCGGAAGTGCAAGCTGGTTGTAATTATTTTAGTTGGATTGGCCACACCGACATTAGTAATTATCTAAATTTTTTAAATTTTCTGACGCGTACTTTTCTCTATATCGATCGATTCAATTCCCGGTGAGACACCCTGTATATCAACTAGTAAATAAAATGCATCTAAAGTGTTAAATTAAAGTCATTTAGTTAAATGAATACGTTATTCATTGCATTAATACATATTAGTTTATATTTTTTAAACTTTTGTTTATTTATTTTTGTTAGTAATGTAGTCAACGTTTTATGTCTGGCTTTCGTAAATTTGTAATTTTATTTCATTTAATATACAGGATATCCCAGAATTGAGTTCCCGAAAGTGAACCTGTGATTTTTATTGGACCCATACAACCCAACTTACCTTAGTCCAAAAATGCATCCCTGAGGATCTACATTTTCTTAAAGTGAGACAGAAAAAAATCTCTAATAACTTCCGTTATATAATTATATTTTATATCTTTGAATATTTAAATCTTTCCTGTCTACCTCTTCCCTTCGGTTTATTTCTTTTTTTTCCGTTAATTTCTTGTTTTCATTATGTACTATTTAATCTCACCACAATAAAATTGTGAGAGGTTACTTAAAATTGGTCCAAAATCGAGCATTGCGATAACATCAAATCTTTAAGTTTTAAGGTCCCAGGAACCCAAAAAAGTGGCTTTTGAAAAATGTCTGTGTATGTATGTGTGTTAGCACGATAGCGCCGAAACTACTGAATGGATTTGGATGAAACTTTGCATGAGGGTTTCTTTAGTGTTCCAGAAGACCGAGATCTGATTACGTTTAGTGCCGTATTGGCACAACAAGTTGTTTATTTTATAATTACTTATAATTTTCAATAGAACCATTCAAAAGCAGTTAATATCCCGATTTTAGCGATATATCACACTTGCACCCTTTTAGTTTGGTTTCCGTGAAAAAAAAAAACAAAGCAAATGTCTATGCGCAGCTCGGAATTTTTACACACCGCGGAAGGCTCATCATTTAGGTTGAAGTGTCTACGTTAGTACCAAAATTTTAAAAAAGCGAAGTGAAAGTTTTTATAAAATGTGTAGTTTTTAAGTTTTAAAAAATTTGCCCATTTAGATATTGAAATATTAATGCCTTTTTAAATCTGTTTGTTAATCGAAGGAGTTTAGAATTAAGTTTTAATTGTTTTTAGCCAAACCAGACCTAATCGGCCCGACCCTGCAATCCGCCACCACGAGTCACGCGGTGGTTGGACGGTCGGTCCCGGAGCGATTTCTGGGGAGGGTCAAATTCTAACTTGAATAAAGAATTGTTGAATTGAATTGAATTGAAAGTATTACCTGGAGGTTCATTAATTTACCACACTCCATGACTTGCTTTAATCTAAGTGACATTATTGTATAGTGTGAAATATGTATTCGAGATATGCAACACCCGACTACAATTTTTGCCCTTTCATTCCCATTACTATCACAGTCATTTACCTTTATGACATTTAGAACAGGTCAACTTGCAAATTAATAATTTAGACTTTATTTTAAATATTTAACAGCTTAATTTGAATCGATTGTAGTAATTTATTCATTTCTCCAACATTAGAAATTAGCCGCTCTGCAATTAAATATAATGTATTCTCCTTCAGCCTTTGTTCGGCATACTAGGAATTTTAAAATGAACTCTCATTGCTTCCACTGAATATGGAACGATGTCTAGCACTGCAGGTGTGATAAAATGTATATTTTCTCCTTGCTTACGCCTATGTATACCAGCGGCATTATTGAGTCGTTCATTTTAATTTACTCTCTCCGTAGATTTGTATAGGTAGTGAATTTATTGAGTTGTTTATATGGAATTGTTATTGCTTCCTATTGTTGGCTGCAGTAGGTTGTTAACAAGTTGCTTTCTGTTATCGTGATATGTGTTTTAAGATGCTCCTTCAAACGATATCACCTTACAAGCCCTTGCTTTATTTTTGTTCCACTCAATTTATTTTTAGAACAGAAAAAGTCCACAGGAAATTTGCTAAAAATAAAGGTACATTAATTTGTAGAAAATTGAAAGCATATATTGTAGAAGTTACTGAATCTATTTGATTAAGACTTAATTATACCTTAATTCTTGTTTGGATAAGCACTTGTTTTGATTGAATTCAAGGACTTTGAGTAGGTGTAAATAATCTGGAAATTTAGTTTCTCTACTATAACATGATGTACCTGAAAAGATTTTAAACAGCTGGCGATACTTAAGGCGCTTAAGTTTACAGTAAATCTTCAGCACATTGTTAGCACGGTGAGTGTTGGTGTAGGCGTGATAAATATTTAATTTTCTTAGTACGACTTGACATCATCTTGACTTACGTTAGAATATCAACATAATTAGATATATGCATGAATCTTAAATTAAACATAATTTTGTAAATTTATTTACTAAATTTTTATCAAGAACTAAAGACCACAGAACACCGAAAGCGCTATTCGAAGTTTACGTTTATATAAGCAACAATTATAGACCAAAAGCTAGTGAATTTTTTTGATGAGCATCTCCTTGAACTTTTATGGTGCGTAGTCCTGTTTAAGGAGACAACTCTACGCTGTGTCCGAGTCCGGGTGGTGGGGATGTTTTCATGAGGGTTATTTCTCACAAATCAATATCTGTGATGCCCAAAACCCACTTTTAAAAAACGCCAAAACATTCTTGAACAATATACTCGTATACGCTACTCGACGCGCGTCTTGTTCACTATGTTAGCATGATCAGGAGACGATTATATTCTAGTGTAGCAGTCAAATGTTTTGCCGTCTTGTAAAATTGGTTTTTAGACACCAAAGGTATTGATTTATGAAAAATATTTCTCACACGAAACCGCCTCCACCAAAAGGTGAAAGCGGTTCTCAAACGCTCATTGAAAAATTAAGTAACGTTTTGTCTATTACACATAAATAACTCTCATCGACAAATAGAATGAGGACATAGTGATATTCGTTGTTCATGCTTGGCCATTGATCAGAAATTTGCATATAATTTAGATTTCTCTCTTTCGAAGAGTAGTAATTTATTACTTGCCTAACATTTAATAGCAAGGAGCCGACGGGTTACATCCCCTCCGAAGGATGGTATGTCCCCTACACAATCCTCGCCTAAGATTCCATAGCTTTCGCGCATACACTGAAAACCGCTGAAAGATGTAAGGCGAAGACAAGGTTTTCCTTATGAGCACGTCTGAGCCTCCTTGTCGGTGAAAATAAGAAATGATTGAGCCGGAGAGCTTTGGCAGAAACCCTTGGAGGCCTACGTGCAATATATTTTGTTTGAGAGAAGCCTTGGGGTTCGTTTTCTGAAGTTGTGGTCCGGGTCAAATGTTACACCCTGTATTTATATTCTTGAACTGTATATGCACTTAGTTTTAAAGAATTGGTTTACTTAGCACTTTAATGTTCTTTATTGTCTTTGTCAGGGTCAAAAGCTATACCCTGTAGATGGTTTTTCTTGAAATAATAACACTTGTTTCTAGAAAGAAATGAAAATTTATTTAACTTAAATTAACAGAGTTTTAAAAGTATTTAGATTAATATATTTTTATTCAACAAATTTGGGAATAGGTAACTATTCGACAGCAGAAATTCAGTGGTGTCTGAATTTTGCGAAAAAATAAAATTATTTGAATGATTTATAAAAGTTCCGAAAAAATTCACTTATGCGCGACGGCTGTTTGATTTAATAACTCTTTTTTATTTGGTTTCGGCCAAGGAAGTAAATCGTGGCAGCTGGTTACAGTGGTCGAAGCAGGAAAGCGAACTAGACAGTCGGAAATTTAGTTAATTAGAAACGGGACATAAATACTAGTATATTAGCTTATTAAATTTAAATTCACTTTTAAACAACTGCTAATGATTCCACTTGCTTAATAAGTTCACTTATAACTGACGAACTTAATTGAGAAATTTGAGTGCGATTTTACTTAGCCTGAGCTCGTTATGTTCGGCTTTTTAGATAGTCCGTCTGGGGCTAGGGTCGCTGGGGTCTGGATATGTCCCCCGCCTGTGAAATGTTGCGCAATTGCATTTAAATTTTGGAATTTGTAGTCGAAAAATATATGATAATTTAGTTCATGAAAAGAAAAATTTTTTGGTATATTTTTAAAATTTTAATGGAATCGGGTTTGGAAGTTATTGGCGATAACTCTCTGAATAACTTGCTGAAAATAGGCTTGGTCTAATCAAGCAGTTTGGACGTCCGTGCGGATTGAAAATAAGTTTTGACATCGATGAAGCCAGCATGTCAGGAAAGAAGCTTTTGATGAATGCGATGCTGGCAACTCGATGGAATGTTGTGAATAGGAATGAAGTGTATTTTAATATACGAATGGAAAATCGAATTGGAAGTTTAAATAAAGAGAAAAATAATTTATAAAACAATTGCGGAAGCGAAATAAAATATTCTGAATGGGGGTGTGGAAAGTAGTTTGGATATTGTCAGAGAGTGGGGGTATTTTTAAGTCAATAATTTGTAATGATCAGTTCGTAAAACCGTTGATTTGAGTGTTTGAGGTTGGTTATCGGTGAATTTCGGTTATTTGCGAATTATCGAAGGCTAGTCAATTTTTTCAGATTTGTTTAAATTAAAATGTGGTTTTTTGATAATGACTTTTTATCATGGCTTTTCATGGTAAGTGATTATTTTCATTATTTTCATAATTTAGCAATTTTTTTATTTTATTTTTTCGCTTATATCTGAAATGTACTATAACAGTTGAAATTACATAAATATGAAGCAAAGTGGTGATACAGTTTTACTGAAATTCATGTATTTTTATGATAAACTACATTTTACAACCAATTTTACTTAAATGTATTGGCAATCTATAAGTATATCTAATTCTATTTCTCTATTTGCAGTAATCTGGCTCAGTATTTTTTTGCTTGAACATCCCTCTTCCGTAAGTATTTAAATTTTTTTAAATTACATTTAAAATGTTCTATTTTATGGCGAATGCGCCGGTCATATAAATGTACACGTCTTTAATCTGGAGAAAATTAAAATTTTTATTACTAATTTAGTAATACAATGACAGCCTTCTGAATTCCGGCGGCTAAGATTTCTGCCGAATCTCGGCATGCCGGTATGATCTTTAGTTCTGAAAGCAGAGTCTGTTTCATTCCACCGGGGGCTCCTATTTCATCGGCTGCTCTCCGTGCTGCCTTGAAGAGAAAAGCTCCTACCTCTGCATTTTCATGGTCTCGGACTATGCAGAGGAGTGGATCCGAACTCCTGATAACCTTATATGCTCCATCCAGAACCATCCTGTTATGGAGACTCTCCAAGCTCAAGAGTCCACGGCCTCCCCGATGTCGTGGGAGATATAACCGTGGAACGTACGATTTAGGATGCAAGCTCCTATTGAGGTGCATCTTCTTGCGGGTTACTACATCGAGTTGACGCAGCTCTTCTTTATTCCATTTCGCTACTCCGAAAGAGTAGAGAATGATCGGAACGGAAAGCATATTTGTAGCAGACACCTTGTTCTTCTCCGACAGTTCTGAAGACCAGACCTGTCGGAGTAGATGCTGATAGAGTGTTTTTCACTACACTGACTTCTTGGGTGGAGCGTTGCTCGATACCCAAGTAAGTGTACGACTCTCCGGCATCTAGATGGTGTAAGATGCCTCTGTCCACGAGCTGCGCGTCCTCTTCGTAGTCACCGCATCATCCTCTCTTGAGATGGATCAGTGCGCATTTGTCCAACCCGAACTGCATACGGACAGCCTGCGTGTATTCCTGTACCACCCTGAGGGATTGTTGGAGATCCCTTTCTGAGGAGGCATAAAGTTTAAGGTCATCCATATAAAATAGATGAGTGACCTTATGCCTCCTATCGCCAGGAGAAATTTAAGTCTTAATACAGCTATTTTGAACTGCATATCAAAGTTACTCCAAAACATATATTTATTACTTTATGATAAAAGTTTTTTATTTATATTTCATGTTTATAAGTGGCATCTTCACATAGACACTCTAGAATATCCCAGTGGTCAACGCAATGCTCACATTTTTGACAATATATTCCGCAATTAATTACATAACTTTTGATTTGAGACTGTTTTTGTTTTGTGCAAATACTTAGTGACTTAGAAGTTACAAGAGACGGCCTGCAGGATCACCAGCGTGCTACACAGGAGTGAGTTTTATGCTACATGCATATTAAAGTACGTAATACAGTTCATTATCTACTGAATATTACTTTGAGACATTTTATCATCACCATTTTTTTATAAGTTACTTATTTTCGGAAACCTCGCCGTGAAAGCAATTAGCAGGAATAAAAATTTCATCCTAAACGCTCTCGAGTCAAGAAAAACGTTTTAATCTCCGGTTTTTTGTCCATCGACAATACTGCATTTAAAAAAACATTAATAACATTCAAAGTGACACCTAAAACATTAACATAGCGTACGTAGAACTTTGCAAAATGAATTTTCTAAACGATATATAAATCGCTACGGGAACCGGCGAATTATCGTCATAACTCTAATCCGTTAACCACTTTCAATTTTAAAATTGTACCGAATCTTCTCAATCTATCGTGTTACTAAGCTTATCGAATTCCATGAGATTCTCTAAGCACATATTTTAGCGATTTTATTAGGAAAATCATTTTCTCTACAGCCACTATCAAAAACATGTTTTCGTGCATGATTTATTGTACGCAGACTAGATAATTCGCACCAATATTTAAAAACGAATACTCAATTCAATTCAAAATTGGTTTATTGAAGTTAACAGTACAATAGTTACCCCCTCAGGACCTATCCCGGGACCGATAGTACAACCATCGCGTTAATCACGGTGGCGGATTGCAGGACAGGGCGGAATAGACCTGGTTCGGTTGAAACGACAATTAATAAAACCTTAACCTAAACAGGTACACAGAAAATAAGTGTTAAAACATAATATTTTTAGTCGCAAACTCCCCTATAAAATCCTTATTTTATAGTAGGGAACCGAGACATCTGTATCTTACACCTTGTATACCACTCGAGGATATAAAAAAACTGAATATTGGAACTTATGTAAAATGACCCACTGCGTCTGAATTTTTAGGTCGCGAATGAATTTGGGATTGCGAAATCAGTGAAAATGAGAGTTTTTGATTTTTTTCGAAAATCTGCGATTTCTTCATATCATATGTTTAACTTGCCCTATCTTTTTTATTAGCGATTTTATTGATCTAAAATTTTAAACAGGTAATATTCAAATATTTCTGATCGCATTGGAATAAACAAAGTTAAAAAATTTAAAATATTGAATTACTCTATTAATAAAAGAAAAAGGAGATAACGCAGCTTTACGTAATTTGTAGCAGAAAATGTAATCGCCTGCTAACTTTTTTATTATTAAAGATAACTAGGTATTATAAACGACAAAGTTGTAGACAATGCAACAAAGAAGTTTTTTTATTAAAACATTTTTTTTAAATTTTGCTTAGTTTTCGAGAAAACATGTGTTAAGGCAACTGTATTATTTGCGCACTGCTATAATATGCGATAGATCATATTTATGATTTCACCCGTGCGTGTCTCAAGTAGTACACGTCACACATCGTCGAATAGTAAGCGTAAGCTCATTTTGGTTGAAAATAATAAATATGCTAGTATTTGGTCATTATGTGTGTGCATATAAGATAGTTTTGTGAGTTAATTCAATACATTTATTATTTAAAATTCATTTTTATTGAACTTATTAGTGTTGGCCTATAGACAATTATAATTTAGTTTTTACAGTGCGCGTTATACAAAACCGCATATCAAGTGAATCCGAAAATACCAGATATTTTGGAATTTGGTTGGTCTCAGAAGGAAAATTTCTCCAGTCATGATGTCAATCGCATCTAAACCAGATTTTCTTAAACTGTCGCCATTCTGCAAATGTAAAGACTATTCTGCTAGATGTAGTTGTATGAAAGCAAATGTGCAGTGTGTTATAAGTTGCTTATGTGAAGGGAAATGTAATGTATTCTACCTGGAAAGTTAGAACATTAAAAGTATTATAATTTATCAGCAAACATATTTTTTATTAGATTTAATTCTGAATAAAAATTTGAGAACTATCAAATTATACAATATTATATTTAATATCAAAGAAAATGCCTAATCCAATGATTTCCATGTAACATAAATAACGAACAAAGTTCAACATCTGCCACAACGCGTAAATAAATAAATTTTAATTTATGCTGTATAATTTATTTATAATAGAAATGTGCACATAATATTTATTTTGTAGATTATATAATATACATATTACTTTTCCATATAATAATTGCCTAACAAATTTATCAAGGACTACCTAAATCATTTTTTCAAGAATAAATCTGCAGACATTAAATAAATTAATTGAACGGTATTGTGGAGTATATTATTTTAGATATATTTAAAATAGCACAATTAAGATGATTATTATATTCTTTATGAATTTATGTATCAGTAATACTTCCGTAAGAGATCTGGAAACCCCTAAAATAATTATATTTATTATATTTTAACACGTGATGGTGCTATCCGATGCGAGGTCAAGTATAGAGCAGCGGTAGCAGCAATTATTACCCTTAGATACGGCAAGAGAAGTGGAGAGCGCTCATAAAACTTTTGGGTTTAACTTACTATAACTTTTTTTGCATTGAAGCTAAAGGCACACTATTTTCACTAAAAATAATTTTGATGTTTTCAGCGAAACTTTGTCGCAGACTTCTTTTTAAATTTCAAGAAACAACAATCGCTCCCCGATTAGTCAAAATTTCACTACACACAAATGACAAGGTCTTATAAATATTTTTTTTTTTTTCAAAACGGCTTCATAGAAAACAATTTAACAGCACCAGTATTATAGCTAGATACCAACGATCATTTAGCAAAAAAAAAATAGCTCGATAACTTTTTTAATTGTGAAGATATGACTTGAGAAGTACTAAAAAACGTGTATTTTCGATTTTTAGATTTTTGGATAAAATTGACATTTAGGGGTGTTCGCAATTCCGAATTTCATCGGGACCTCAAAAATCGAATGCGGCAGCTAATTTTCTATGAGAAACTATTTTCATTTTTTTTATGTTCTCGAGTGGTATAGGCCTCTTTTTAGAAGCGTTTCTCAGGTGGCTCGGTTCCCTACTATTACTATAAGGAACGTAACCAGACTGCAACCAACAGCTACTCTCCCAGCTATGTGCCCCGCCGAGCGCTGAATTACAAGTTACAAGCCTGGGCGTTAAGTGTAATAATTGCACATTACCATCAAAACGTTAATGCTTCGATTGCAACAAACACCAGCCGAAAAACTGATCCTACTTAAAGGAGCTCTTGTACCAGTCGTCACACACCACTTGCAGACTGCAGTTTCGAGCTATTGCCTCTCGTCAGTGCAAGGTAGGCATGTGACGACAGACACGAGGATTAAGTGGGATCAGTCTTTCGGCTGGTGTTTGTTGCAATCGAAGCATTAGCATTTTGATGGTAATATGCAATTATTACACTTAACGCGCCAGGCTTGTAACTTGTAATTCAGCGCTCGGCGTGGCACACAGCTCGGACAGTAGCTGTTGGTTGCAGTCTGGTTACGTTCCTTATAGTAAAATAAGAATTTTATAGGTGAGTTTGCGACTAAAAATGTTATGTTTTAATATTCCGCCCTCCAAAAGCACATTTGAACTATGCTAAGCCCAGTCAGGCTATTTATTTCTCGATTGCAACAGAAACTGGACCGCTAGATGGCGCCTGCTGACTATTTTATATGTCGCTATCCCAAAGATACCAAAATGTACTAAATAGTCAAGTGATCCTCGTGTCTGTTCTCACATGTCTACCTTGCACTGACGAGAGCCAATAGCTCGAAACTAAAGTCTGCAAGTGGTGTGTGACGACTGGCATGAGAGCTCCTTTAAGTAGGATCAGTCTTTCGGCTGGTGTTTGTTGCAATCGAAGCATTAGCGTTTTGATGGTAATATGCAATTATTACACTTAATGCGCCAGGCTTGTAACTTGCAATTCAGCGCTCGGCGGGGCACATAGCTCGGAGACTCGGAGAGTAGCTGTTGATTGCAGTCTGGTTACGTTCCTTAGAGTAAAACAAGGATTTTATAGGGGAGTTTGCGACTAAAAATATTATGTTTTAATATTCCGCCCTCTAAAAGCACATTTGAAGAAAAGAAGACTGGACGGATTACAAGCACAAAAGAAATAAATTCTTACAAATAATAAGAGAAGAAAAGAAAATCAATTTTAAACGAAAAATATATATATGTAGGGCTTACAGTAAACAGATGTGGTAGAGAATTAAAACTTTATTGGGTAATAATAAAAACAGAGATTTTAAAGGAACCAATACAATTTTTGAAAACGACATAGGGCTTATTGAAGAAAATTTTAACAAATACTATGCTGATAGTATTGAATCTATTGCCAATAGTATTTACGATATTGTTACGTAAGGAGTATTCATATTTTAGGAGAAAACTATAAATCAGCTTTAGTAGGTTACATATTGATACAAATTATTTTTCCAAATTCTAAATTGATATACTTTGCAATAATATTAAACAAATATTAAGAACGAGACCTGACACTGGATTATTAAAAACAAACAATAAATACGAACTTGTACTCAATAGGTAACCTGCTAAGTAAGCAACTAGTAAAATGATAAATACGAATTTTATTAACGCGGGCGACAGTCGAATTCTTAAGACAGTCCTACTCTTAATGTGTTAAGAAGTGCGACTCCTTATCCTGACGCATTTCCCCACATCAGTGATGTTGGTAAGAGCCCTATTTGTTACTATTGTTGTGTGCCTGTTGATACTGTGACACTGTTTGTTTTTATTTTGTTAATAAATTATATTTGTTTTAAACTCGTCTTCTACTTTGACTACCCAATCTCCCTCTCTCACAAACCAAGTGGCCGTCAGTCGCGGCTTCCCGAAAGGGGGGGTCGTGACAATATATCTGAAGATGAAGATGTTGAGATACAGAATAAGGTGAGAAACGACTAAACTATTTGAGTTTAAGACAATAAGCTTGAACAAATTAAGAAAACTAATTCCTGTTTGGAGAATAAATCTACTGGAGACGAGTTATTAAATATTAACTCGTTGAAAAAAATATTTGACACAGTGGGACATCCATTATTAAATCTAATACATCGCTGACAATCGGAAAAATAGCGATTGAACTAAAAAAATTATATAAAATAATATTTAAAAAAAAGCTTTTATTTAAATGCTCTAAAAAGTAGCAAATAAACTTTGAAGTAAACCAAATTCATTATTTTATTATATTATATAATTTTTTTATGATATAAAAGCTTGCCGCGAGATTTTCTTCTGTAAAGAAGATTGCTCGCGACAAGCTTTTATATCATAAAAAAAATTATGTAACAAAATGATGATTTACCAGCAATTTCGAGAGAAAAGTATGAAATGCATATCAACATTTTATAGTGTTATGTACACGCTCCTTTATGGAGAGAGGTTAAGTCATGTATGCATTAGACTGGAACAAAAAATATAAAACTAAAACACTTTCTAAAAATATAATAATGGCGGGTATTTTCAGGAATTATCAAAATTTAAAAAATTTCCCGCTTTATGGTCTATTTATTCCTTATTACAGTCAACTATAATATTAATTATGGTATTCATATATCGATATATCCAACATGACATGTATTAAAAAAGACAATTTGTGAGACGCCTGTTTAAGAAAGTAAAAAATTTTACGTGCGAAGAAGTAAACAAATTCATTATTAAAGAAGTACCAGGTGACAGGTATCAATTAACAAAGGTAATTTTAGATAATAATATCCATATTGAACCAAGTACAATATATTATTTATTATTTTAGGTTGTAATAATTATTGAATTTAGTAATGCATGTCGGATAGGTAAATTATGGAAGACCTAATTTCTGCTCTATTAATAGAACTAAACAACACAAAAACCAAAACTCCCAGAAGCTTAAAATTACTGATATCTTTTATAACATCTGCAAAAAATATATTTCTTTACGGCTTCTAAAAATCTATATTTTTTATGCAATTTGTGAAGTACTGACCTTATTACTAATTAATAATACCTGCAAATATTTGTGAATGTTAAACCTTATGTAAGTTTTTATTAGGGTCTGCGTACCCTCATCTAACAATATCTGTTCATGTTACTTTCATTTCTATTTTTTATTCACCAGTATTTATATTATTTACAGCCCTCTATTTAGATTTATAACAATTTAGGAGAAATTTGTAATATAGCTATTATCTCATTGCAATTAGGGAAAACCAATATGCTACCACATATCTAGGTAAGGGTATTAGAAACGAATTATTTTAGATTCCGAACAAGAAACATTTACTATCTAGATACACACTTAAACTTGTAAATTATCAATATCTGTATATATTGTAAATATACGTATAAATATTAAACACCAATTTGGAATAAACTATCGTGTTTATTTCAATTACTACCAAAGAAATAACAAATCTTAGATGTGGTGCAGCAGCACAACCAGAGTGATTTAACCAACAATCACCACAAATATACATGGTTCTTCAAGCCGGATATATAACATACCACAAATATACAATCTATCTGAAACTCGATTTTTCTTAAACTATTATAATGACAAGTATACACAAGCTGCAGGAGTTAATAAATTTGATAAAATGTCTCAAGCAATTGCGTCCCTTTTAAAGTTGCAAAAGATCGAATTGGATGAAGGACATAAATTCCGACGAACCTCAGCAACCCTGTTAACAAACGCAAGGCCTGATCTTTGAAACGCAGTGGTGGTTGGCGTTCAAACAGCGACGCCGAAAGCTACATTGATGACTCATTACACTGCAAAATCAACATTGCAGGCAAAATAATGTACGCAGTTGAGTATTCAGCACCACCATGAGAATTGTAGAAAATGACGTTCTGTCAATTTCTAAAAATTTGGCAATCACAAGAAATTTTTGAAGAACTGACAATCCAGTATTTTAATTTTTACATTTTAGCAATTTTACCATAAATTATAATTATATATAGAGAAAATATATTCGAACAACAATTAACTTTTAGTACGTATTTAGTTACCTGTTGCATCTTAATTTGCAATAAATATTTAATGAAAATAATCTATTACATTTATGTTCACCGTTGTCAGTCCATTGTATCACACGTGCAGAAATGCAATTCTTCACTCGTTTATATTGCGTGTCAAAACTTCTTCAAAGTCGTGAGAAATTTGCACATTTCGGCACTTGTTATACAATATACTAGATACGACAAATCTTATTAAATGCCCGTAAATATATTAAACTTACTTATTACAAGTTATTTAAGAAACTATTTGGAATATCTGCATAAAATTTATTACAAAATATATGATCCCATGTCAAATATAATTTATTCTTAAACATAGTTTTTCAGTTATTACAATTCATAACTAGTCTATCATACAAACCAGTTTGATGTTGTTTGTATTAGTAATGAGTTGTTAAGTTATTAAAAGAATCAATGTATTCCAACATACCGGAGTTTCGATTCGTGTTAGCGGCAATATAAAGCAATATTTCGATCAACTATTTTCATGACATTGAATTACGAAAATCGGTCCATTATTTCATTCACTCTATTAATATAAATTGGATTTCCCTGTATCTAATTCATAGTTTATTTATTGCCTTGTACACTTTTTATTGGAAGCTAATTTTGGATATGTAATTTAATTATCTGTTTTATACATACATACATACATACATACATATATATATATATATATATATATATATATATATATATATATATATATAAAAGCAAAGTTATAGTTATATAAATAAGCAGTCGTCGAATTCCTCTTGAAACCTAACTATTTTGTTATGATGTGCACTCTGAATGGTATTTTAGTTACCAATTACTAGAAACGCAATAAAGTGTTCACAGCAGATACCGGTGAAGGTACCCATTATTAAAACAGAGGAGTTCCGGTAGACCGGTTTCGAGCTTTTGGCTCTCACCAGTGCAGAGCAGACCAAGACACAATCGATGCTGTGGACTCCTGATATAATACACCGCAAGTAACTCCATATTGGCGACTTGCAAACAGTACAAATGGGTTCCTCCAACGGCATCTACTACAAACACTTTAAAAGTATCGACTAAAGCAAATGTGACAAATAAAGTCAACTAGAGAAATGGTAGATGCTAAGGTGTACAAAGGCAGTTTTCGTCGTATTCCACTTGAAACTATTTTGTTAGGATATGCGCTCTGAATGGTAATTAAAGTGATTAAATAAATTTGATTAGCCAAATTGGCGCATTCACATTCTGAAAGAAAATTACTGAAAACTTTGTATAAAGCCTTTCTCAATATAGCATATTAAAATATAACACTTGGTGTCTAAATTTTAATTTGAGAAGTCAGTTCAAGAGGTTAAGACATATAATTATTGGAAGGAGTTATTTGACAAATAAGAAATTTGTGAAATAAATTAATAAGTAAATCAAACAGTACTATTAAGTGATCCAACATAGGACTGATCTATAACAATAATAACAATCAGTAAACCATACCTGAGAACTGTTAATAATAAAGGAGATAAAAGGATACAAGTATTTATTTTACGTGTACATATGCACTATTGTATGGCAGTGGCAGTTAAAAAGGAAGTAATCCACTGGATAAAAGATCACATCTCAAGCAATCTGTTTTGGATTGTTCTGAGTACACATCTTCCTGAACTAAAAGCAATGTGAAATAATTTCCTTTAAAAAATATTTAAGAATACTTCATACTGTGCATACCAGAGAAGGCTTAATGGCATGTATCCAGTATAAGTTATATGTTGAAAAGAGCTCGTTTTTGCAAAATTAGGAAAAGTAGTTTTAATCTATGAGATTTTGACATAAATTAACTTTTTAAGAAAATATAAAAAATTAGACATGTCAGGATGAAGACAATAGAGAAATAAATTAAATGTATCAACGATTTATACTCAAGTTTGAAAATGAGAAAGTTATTGGCAGTTTAAGATATAATAAATCTAGTTCCCAGTAAGAACAGAGAAAATTCTGTTGTTAAACATAACCAAGAAAATCATTAGGGGAACTATTTAAAAGAGAAATGCAGCTGTTCAAGAGTTAAAGAGGAGTTAGAAGGTCTGAGTGAGAAACTGTTTGGAACCTGTAAGTTGAGGATGAATTAAATCTGCCAAGAGATAAAGACATAATAGTACAGTGAAGGTCGTATACTATAGTTAAAGCATTATATTCCCTGATCAGGAATTCATTTGAAATAAGCTTTAATAATTCAAATATTCTTTCCAACTGAGTTTTCCTTTGTCGATTAAATATTACATTTTTAAATAAAAAACAGAGTAACTTGAACCGAACTATTGCTGGAGTTATAGATTGCTGGTAAGTTAACTGGAACAAACTGTATTTCCAATGTGCTTTTACACCAAATTACTGATTTTCAGTTTGACTCTATATTGAAAGTATTCGTTCTTATACATTTATTGTCTGTATTTTGAGTCCATGTTGCTCTTTGCTTTCTCTCACGTGCTATTGCGACCGAAAAAAGTAATGATTATCCCGTTTCATCAGCGATACTGTTAAAGAACACGCCAAGACCCTCGATAAACTTTTCGAAACTGTAACAAAATCCGAAACATTTCGCATGAAAAGTAAAACGTCACGTAAAAATGCCGTTGGAAGAGGTTTTTATATTTTCGCTCTACGGAGCGTTTTTTTATGCAAAATTTCAGAAACTCATCAAGGAGTGTAATTTTAGAAAGTGTAGTAAATGTCGCTGCACGGGGACGTAATGTCGCCCCGACCACCAAAATTTAGAAAGTGTAACAAAAATCGAAAATTTCAAAATTAAAAACCCTTTTACGAATCCACGTTGTTAAGCACTGCAACTCATGTGTTGTGTTAAATATGAGGACAAGTTAATCCAGTCTCTAGTCAAAGTATGTCGAGAGTTTTAGTGAAAATAGCCTTTAGCGACAAGGGTCCCCTATCATTTCCTAGCAGTCGATTTTGACGGGAAAATGATGAGTTTTAACGGGATTTGCCCTAAACCGGTTCCTCAGTGATACGGTGTCAGAAAAGTATAATTACCATGTACTCATATGTGCATGGTACTACCTTGCCTGAACGTATGAAATTGTAATTGCAAAATATAATTCCAAGTCGTTGCGATTCAAGCATTTCATATTATCAAAATTGATATTGAACTGAAAATACCTCAATAGACAGGCAAGCAAAAGCCCATCAAAAATTTTTAAACATTGAACTTTTTTTTGAATCTTTTTGTGCAGTCGTTAGCTATAAACCGCGTATTGGATGGTAGTTGGTACATTATAAGTCGTCCGTTCCTCACCATGTGTTGTACACAGGCCAGACTATTTTATGTCAATACATATTCTTGAACGTTTTTGTAAAACATGATCTTTTAAAGAGATTTAATATATATTTTTGAACTTTATATTGTCATTTTCTTGTGTTTTCAAAATTCCCTTTCAGGTTTAATTTTAAGAAAGTGTTAGTACTTACTGTGTTAGATTTATAGTGTTACGACGTCCAATTGGTACCATCAGTGAATCAGCTAAGCATAAACGAACAGTAAGTATTATTCTCCGTCTGAAACAGTCGTTTTGAACCCTTCCTTGTGAACGTTAATATTCATTTTTGGAAAATATAGTAGAAGTCCTTCAGACGCGAAAAGATGGATCGTTCACAATACATCAATCATAATATATTTTATTATTTTTATTAATATTAATGTCAATGTGACACCCACCAATGATTTCTTGTGAAAATAATTTAATTGACATAACTGACATATAAATCCATATTTACAACAGAGTTTGTTTGAAAAGAACATACTACCTGATTGAAAATCGATTACTTCAATTCGGCCGGAGTAGTACATGTGGATGCGGCTAACGTATTAACTGGAATACTCTATATACTGTTCGTATAGAGATTTATATAATGAAGCTGAACATTGTTCGCTGGAAATTTAAACAATTGAATATTCAAGTATTTAAAATTCCGGTAGTTAATAAAGTAAACCAAATTATTCCAATATTCTAATATTCAAAATAATCAAGTATTCAAATTAGTAGTTGAATGTTTAAATTGCTGAGGATTCAATATATCGAATGATTTCATTGGTTAGTTGGACGATTATAATTCTTAAAATAGTTGTAATTGTTTATTAGTAATATAAAAATACTGTTTAATTGTTCTTACGACTATTCCAACAATTTATAATTTTTTTCATGTAATAAATTTAACAATACACATTGTCCTCTGGCGTAATTTTCACAAACATACAAGTATTACAGTACTACTAAAAAGTTACAGACGAATAATTAAAATTAAGTGTTAATTACCCCCCAATGACGCCAATATGGTTTTCGAAACGCTCGTCGAGTAGAATATTCGAGCGCAGTGTTCAATTGTTCTGTTAAAAACACGTTAAAGGCACTCTCACATCAAGCTCCAACTACCTCTAAGACACCACTACCAAGGAAACTACATACTGTCTCATTAATTATTTTAAGTATTATATAATTAAATACATAGAATGTTTTACATAATAATGTACTGTAATATAGAAATTCAATCTGTCTTACACTTTAAATATGTAGGTATTATAATTGACCAGCACCTGCGAAGGAACGAGTATTTTGAATATATAATCTTAAAAATTAGGGACTAGATGTTAATATTTTATTAGTTAAGAAATATTCTTAACAATAATATTTTAAGCATATATATATAAGGCCTTAGCAGAGTTTATATTTCGATATGGTACCATAATCTTGGGTGAAAAATATGACACGACGAAAATTAAATTATTAATATAACTGCACGATGAGATAAAATCGTTCAGTATAAAACAAATATATGTTACGCAAGCTATTCTTTTTATCCACGCCATATTTGAGAAAAGATTAGCTCAACATAGACACATTACTAGAACGATAACCAAGGAAAAAAATGCAAATAAATGCTTACAGAAAATCTCTTTGCCAAAAATTTATAACATTCCTAGGGCACAAATATTACAATATCATCTTACAAAGTATTTAAAATATGAAAAATTTAAAACATGCCATAAAGAATATCAGAACCTTTTTAGAATTCTAATAAATCAATAAATCAGTATTATGTTTCTAAATTTCAACCTCCTTGAGTTCTCAATTCTTTATATCTTAACCCTCATATTATTACATTTATTAAGTTGTTGTAGTATTTATAAGAACATAATCAGATGCACAATAGAAATGAATCATAATAATTTAGGTACTCTTTTTATTTATCAATTTTTAATTATTATAATAAAATTATATAAAAAAATATTTTTAAAACAGCTTTTATTTAAATGCTCTAAATAAACTTTGAAGTAAATCAAACCCATCATTTTGTTACATTATACAATTTTTTTATGATATAAAAGCTTGTCGCGAGCAGTCTCCTTTACACAGGAAAATCTCGCTTCAAGCTTTTTATATCATAAAAAAAATTATATAATGTAACAAAATAATGGGTTTGATTTACTTCAAAGTTTATTTTCTACTCTTTAGAGTATTTAAATAAAAAATTTTTTAAACAAATATTTTTTATATAATTTTATTTTTTAATTTTTAGTCTTTTGATAAGCTATAATCCCCAGATGTCGATTTTGTGACGAATCGGATTATAAACGGTAAAGTCGTCCGTCATCATGAACTAAATTTTTGGCTAGAAATTCATAATCCGCGACCCCGAAAACCCCCAGGTATCGATTTTGATAAAATTCGTTATCCATATTGGCGCTGCCATTTTGGATTTCTAAATTTTGACTAAAAGTTCATAATCCGCAACCTAGAAAACCCCAGATATCGATTTTGAGTTGAATCGGATCTTAAATGGTGAAGTCGTCCGCCATCTTGAAGTCGCCATCCTGAACTAAATTTTTGACTAGAAATTCGTAATCTGCGAATCTGGAAACTCCCAGATATCGATTTGGACCATAAATGACAAAAGTCGTCCGCCATATTGGCGCCGTCATTTTGAGTCTCTAAATTTTGACCAAGAATTCATGATTGGCGATCTCGAAAACCCCCAGATATCGATTTTGAGACAAATCGAATCATAAACGATAAAATCGTCCGCCATCTTGAAGCCACCATCTTGTTTTTTCTTATACGAAAATGTTAAAGTGTATTGTCAACCGAACTTATACACGTGCAAAATTTAAAAGCTCTAGCATCATTAGAACTAATCGAAATTTTGATTGCAAGATTTGACCTAAACAAACTAACAAAAACAAACATTGCAAGTTAAATAAAAGCTTTTAATAAAAAACCGAAACAAGTAAAGCTTGTTATTATTTTTTTTTTTTTTTACAAAAAACCAGTCACCCTACTCTGTGGCTCTGACTCTCACAGAGGGGAGCTGGTAATACCAATAGCCACTCCCCACGCCCGTGGGGTGAGTGACTACCGGGCCGCGAATCGTGTGCCCTGAGTAGACGTAATGAACCGAGGATGACAGCCTTCTGCATTCTGCCGGCTAAGATCTCTGCCGAATCTCGGCATGCCGGTATGATCTTTAGTTCTGAAAGCAGCGTCTGTCTCATTCCACCGAGGGCTCCTATAATCAGTACCACTATTTTAACAGAATGGCCTGGATAAAGCCTGCGGAGTTCGAAGAGCAAATCTCGATATTTTGTCCGTTTTTCCTCCTCTTTCAAGACAATGTTGCTCTCAGCGGGAGCCGAGAATTCCACGACATACATTGTCTTGAGTTGGTGGTCGAGGAGTACTATGTCAGGCTTGTTGGCTTGTATTTGCCTGACGGTGGGAAACGAGTAGTTCCAATAGATTAGGCACTTCTCATTCCCCACAACGGACTCAATATCCCCCGGAACGTAAGGCAGCACTGGTATTTCGTCTATCCCATACGAGTGCCTTAGATGATAGTAAAGCACTCGTAATGCTGCGTTGTGTCTATGAATATAGGCCGAGACTGCGTATGTCGGGCAAGCCGACAGTAAGTGCATTACAGTCTCCG
The DNA here is from genome assembly GCA_963675555.1 of Leptura quadrifasciata. Lineage (NCBI taxonomy): Eukaryota > Metazoa > Arthropoda > Insecta > Coleoptera > Cerambycidae > Leptura > Leptura quadrifasciata. Next base: position 106,329,376 of record OY776675.1, read on the forward strand.
GCGCCCTGCGGCAGGCCCTGCAGCTGACATCAGGGACCTCCATACCCATGACACGACGTCGATAGACGAGAGTGTTAAATACACCATCCTGGCAAGCCATTATGAATCCCTCGGTCTCAGACTTCAGCCCAGCTGACCTTAAGAAGGCGAAGGTCAGCCTTTCGGATAAGCCGAGGTCTTCTATATTTTTATAGAAGATCCCGTGCAATGGCTTATCCTTATGGAGCTGCAGAAGGATGTTGTGTTCTGCAGCTCTAATGTGGGCTTTTAGTCGAACGGGTTCCAACTCGGTGACAGAGTCGGGGTTTACCCGCTCGACGTCGAAGATGAGACCAAGTTCATCGGCTGCTCTCCGTGCTGCCTTAAAGAGAAAAGCTCCTACCTCTGCATTTTCATGGTCTCGGACCATGCAGAGGAGGGGATCCGAACTCCTGATGACCTTACATGCTCCCTCCAGAACCATCCTGCTATGGAGACTCTCCAAGCTCAAGAGTCCACGGCCTCCCCGATGTCGTGGGAGACATAACCGTGGAACGGACGATTTAGGATGCAAGCTCCTATTGAGATGCATCTTCTTGCGGGTTACTACATCGAGTTGACGCAGCTCTTCTCTAGTCCACTTTACCACTCCGAAAGAGTAGAGAAGGATCGGAACGGCAAGCATATTTGTAGCAGACACCTTGTTCTTCCCCGACAGTTCTGAAGACCAGATCTGTCGGAGTAGGTGCTGATACTTGCCGCGGAGAGCGTTTTTCACTACACTCACTTCTTGGGTGGAGCGTTGCTCGACACCCAAGTAAGTGTACGACTCTCCGGCATCTAGATGGTGTAAGATGCTTCCGTCCACGAGCTGCGCGTCCTCTCCATAGTCACCGCATCGTCCTCTCTTGAGATGGATCAGTGCGCATTTGTCCAACCCGAACTGCATACCGACAGCCTGCGTATACTCCTGTACCACCCTAAGGGACTGTTGGAGATCCCTCTCTCCAGAGGCATAAAGTTTAAGGTCATCCATATAAAATAGATGGGTGACCTTATGCCTCCTGTCGCCGGGGGTACCGCAGTTGTAGCCACGGGTTTTCCGGAGCGAGACGGATAATGGCAGTAGTGAGATGCAAAACAGAAGGGGGCTGAGGGAATCTCCCTGAAATACTCCTCTTCTGAATGTTACCGACTCTGTTTGGACTCTATCGTTACCCGATGTTATGGTAAAGCGAGTCCTCCAGAGCGGCATCAGTTCTTCAATACATCTCACTACGGGACCGGGTACCACAAGACATCGGAGCAAGTGAACAATGAGCTCATGCGATGTCATGTCGAATGCCTTGCGGTAGTCGATCCAGGCCATAGAGAGGTTCCGCTTATACTGCATGGAGTCCTGCGTGACACATCTGTCAATCAACAGGTTCTCCTTGCAGCCAGCGACACCTCTCTTCGACCCTCGTTGCTCATATATCCGTTCGTAAACCGGTTCAACTGCGTGGAGCACCCGCATGTACAAAATGCGTGTAAACACTTTGTAACATGCGTTTAGACAGGTTATCGGTCTGTAATTCTTTGGGTTGGACAAATCTCCGTTCTTGGGGATCAGCACTGTCCGCCCCTCAACAACCCAAGAAGGGATTTGCTGCTCCCCATTTAACCAGGAATTAAATATTCTGGCCAAATGGTGGTGGGTGCTCGATAACTTTTTCCACCAAAAGTTATTTATCCCATCGGGACCTGGAGCAGCAAAGTTCTTAGAGCCATCAAGAGCCCTACGAACCTCTTCTGGGGTTATTGGTTCGCACACTTCCTGTGGTTGCTGAAGCCTTTGACAAAAGGCTTCAAAGTGTGCAAGGGCAGGAGAATCTCGGTTGAGTGGAAGCCTCTCCTCGTACAGCGTTTTCCAGAAGTTCTCCACCTGATCTGCAGTCGGCGGATTGTCTACAACACGCGGAGGCGGTTGGAAAAGGCGCGAGGGCTTCTCGCGGAACAGTTTATTTTCCGCAAGCCCCCTCGCCCGCCTCACTAATGACTTTTTGCAAGTCACTAGCATCCGTATTATTATTATTTTTTTTTTTTTTTTTTTTTTTTTTTTTACAAAAAACCAGTCACCCTACTCTGTGGCTCCGACCCTCACAGAGGGGAGCTGGTAATACCAATAGCCACTCCCCACGCCCGTGGGGTGAGTGACTACCGGGTCCGAGAATCGTGTGCCCTAAGTAGACGCAATGATCCGAGGATGACAGCCTTCTGCATTCTGCCGGCTAAGATCTCTGCCGAATCTCGGCATGCCGGTATGATCTTTAGTTCTGAAAGCAGCGTCTGTCTCATTCCACCGAGGGCTCCTATAATCAGTACCACTATTTTAACAGAATGGCCTGGATAAAGCCTGCGGAGTTCGAAGAGCAAATCTCGATATTTTGTCCGTTTTTCCTCCTCTTTCAAGACAATGTTGCTCTCAGCGGGAGCCGAGAATTCCACGACATACATTGTCTTGAGTTGGTGGTCGAGGAGTACTATGTCAGGCTTGTTGGCTTGTATTTGCCTGACGGTGGGAAACGAGTAGTTCCAATAGATTAGGCACTTCTCATTCCCCACAACGGACTCAATATCCCCCGGAACATAAGGCAGCACTGGTGTTTCGTCTATCCCATACGAGTGCCTTAGATGATAGTAAAGCACTCGTAATGCTGCGTTGTGTCTATGAATATAGGCCGAGACTGCGTATGTCGGGCAAGCCGACAGTAAGTGCATTACAGTCTCCGGCGCCCTGCGGCAGGCCCTGCAGCTAACATCAGGGACCTCCATACCCATGACACGACGTCGATAGACGAGAGTGTTAAATACACCATCCTGGCAAGCCATTATGAATCCCTCGGTCTCAGACTTCAGCCCAGCTGACCTTAAGAAGGCGAAGGTCAGCCTTTCGGATAAGCCGAGGTCTTCTATATTTTTATAGAAGACCCCGTGCAATGGCTTATCCTTATGGAGCTGCAGAAGGATGTTGTGTTCTGCAGCTCTAATGTGGGCTTTTAGTCGAACGGGTTCCAACTCGGTGACAGAGTCGGGGTTTACCCGCTCGACGTCGAAGATGAGACCAAGTTCATCGGCTGCTCTCCGTGCTGCCTTAAAGAGAAAAGCTCCTACCTCTGCATTTTCATGGTCTCGGACCATGCAGAGGAGGGGATCCGAACTCCTGATGACCTTACATGCTCCATCCAGAACCATCCTGCTATGGAGACTCTCCAAGCTCAAGAGTCCACGGCCTCCCCGATGTCGTGGGAGATATAACCGTGGAACGGACGATTTAGGATGCAAGCTCCTATTGAGATGCATCTTCTTGCGGGTTACTACATCGAGTTGACACAGCTCTTCTCTAGTCCACTTCACTACTCCGAAAGAGTAGAGAAGGATCGGAACGGCAAGCATATTTGTAGCAGACACCTTGTTCTTTCCCGACAGTTCTGAAGACCAGATCTGTCGGAGTAGGTGCTGATACTTGCCGCGGAGAGCGTTTTTCACTACACTCACTTCTTGGGTGGAGCGTTGCTCGACACCCAAGTAAGTGTACGACTCTCCGGCATCTAGATGGTGTAAGATGCTTCCGTCCACGAGCTGCGCGTCCTCTCCGTAGTCACCGCATCGTCCTCTCTTGAGATGGATCAGTGCGCATTTGTCCAACCCGAACTGCATACCGACAGCCTGCGTGTACTCCTGTACCACCCTAAGGGACTGCTGGAGATCCCTCTCTCCAGAGGCATAAAGTTTAAGGTCATCCATATAAAATAGATGGGTGACCTTATGCCTCCTGCCGCCGGGGGTACCGCAGTTGTAGCCACGGGTTTTCCGGAGCGAGACGGATAATGGCAGTAGCGAGATGCAAAAGAGAAGGGGGCTGAGGGAATCTCCCTGAAATACTCCTCTTCTGAATGTTACCGACTCTGTTTGGACTCTATCGTTACCCGATGTTATGGTAAAACGAGTCCTCCAGAGCGGCATCAGTTCTTCAATACATCTCACTACGGGGCCTGGTACCACAAGACATCGGAGCAAGTGAACAATGAGCTCATGCGATGTCATGTCAAATGCCTTGCGGTAGTCGATCCAGGCCATAGAGAGGTTCCGCTTATACTGCATGGAGTCCTGCGTGACACATCTGTCGATCAGCAGGTTTTCCTTGCAGCCAGCGACACCTCTCTTCGACCCTCGTTGCTCATATATCCGTTCGTAAACCGGTTCAACTGCGTGGAGCACCCGCATGTACAAAATGCGTGTAAACACCTTGTAGCATGCGTTTAGACAGGTTATCGGTCTGTAGTTCTTTGGGTTGGACAAATCTCCGTTCTTGGGGATCAGCACTGTCCGCCCCTCAACAACCCAAGAAGGGATTTGCTGCTCCCCATTTAACCAGGAATTAAAAATTCTGGCCAAATGGTGGTGGGTGCTCGATAACTTTTTCCACCAAAAGTTATTTATCCCATCGGGACCTGGAGCAGCAAAGTTCTTAGAGCCCTCAAGAGCCCTACGAACCTCTTCTGGGGTTATTGGTTCGCACACTTCCTGTGGTTGCTGAAGCCTTTGACAAAAGGCTTCAAAGTGTGCAAGGGCAGGAGAATCTCGGTTGAGTGGAAGCCTCTCCTCGTACAGCGTTTTCCAGAAGTTCTCCACCTGATCTGCAGTCGGCGGATTTTCTACAACACGCGGAGGCGGTTGGAAGAGGCGCGAGGGCTTTTCGCGGAACAGTTTATTTTCCGCAAGCCCTCTCGCTCGCCTCACTAATGACTTTTTGCAAGTCACTAGCATCCGTATCCTGTCGAGACAGTGCTGTTTGGTGGTTCGCAGCACTGCCTCATTGAGTGTGTGATGGGCGCGTCTTAAGTTGGCGGCTAATCGACGCACTTTAGGCGTGAACGGCCTGTTGGCCGCCATATAGTCCATCACACATTGGATACGGGATGCGTGTTGCCTCGCCGACCGGATCTTGGCTTCCATCTTTTGTATGCGCCGCTCCGCCCTCTCCTGTGGAGAAGCAGTGTTTTGCCCCTCCACCCGAGAAAAGCGTTGAGCAGCAGCATACACGGCACAATTTATGTGCCAGAGGTCAGCCCGTTCTGGTAGCACTGCACGAAGTTCTTCATCCACTCTGGCCAGGTCTTGTGGCCCGGGGGTTTTTATGTGGTGTAACCCCCGTCTGGTACTGAGGCCCTCTGGTGTTGGCGGAACGAGAAGAATCACGTCCTCAACCGGTGAATGCGGCGGCCCTTCTGCCACCTCATTCACCGGTCCAGGAGCAGCCCTCACGTAGCCCCTACTACGAAGGTGGGATACATAGTCACGCAGATTTTGTGGCGTGAAGGCGCTATGCTCTGGTAGCCTCTCACACCACAGAGCATGCATCCGCGCCATGTATCCCCTCCGCGCGGGCTCACTGCTTTCATAGCACAGCAGAAGGTCGTCCCTTAAATCATCGGTCCACTCAAAGCGTCCTTGTAGCTCGCGGTCGTCGTCATTAGGCAATCGATCCGGTTGGGCCCCACCACCTTGCCCGTGACCCCTATCCGGATGGGGTCGATTGTGGGGGCCCTGCCTTCGGTTAATCTGAACCGGAGTGTAGAACTTGTGGGTGGTTAGCCCAACAAGTCCACGGCCGACACCAGAGGGGAAGATGCTTTCCCCTCCCGGGTGCACTAGGGCTGCCGGTTCGGTTTTGCACCCCAGCTGGAGTAAGTGGTGGCGCTACTCACCAAAGGCTTGATAGATGGAGGTCAGCCCCTCCTGCTTATTATTATTATTATTATTATTATTATTATTATTATTTATAATGTTGTAAAAACATTGTTAGGTTGTTTTATTACTGAACTACTTAAAAATAAATAAATAAATAAATTATTTGAACAATATTGACGTTAAGTAATACTTTAGGGATCATGTATTATTTTCAGAAGTCACGTACACTACTGTAGCCACAAAGAAATAATTTACGTTTTTAAATTTTCTGCACGCATATTTTAGTCTTATATGTTGTTCGTCATGTCACTATATGTTGTCATTTCTCACAGAAAGCTATTAAAACGATTTGTTCTAAATCTGGAACGTCACAAAAGTTATTTATATGTGAAAACTTTGCATCGTTTAGAGAAACCCCTTGCGTGTTGAAAAATATCAAGATTTTACTATATTATAAACTTAACTAAAAACTACTTTCTCGAATAGTTTATATGTTGTCCAAGAAGTAATTATAAATAATTACGTAGATCCATTTATCGCCAGTAAACTACTTAACGCATTTGGATGAAAGTATGGATCAAAGTAACATTTTTTCGATGAATATCTATTAATTTTTAATAGACATTTCGCATGTGTCAATGTTCTGTTTTCTTTTTACTGTTTTTCGTCCAATATGAAATGTCCCAACTCGACCTCAATAGTGCTCACTGTCGACATGGCAGTTGATAGACAGATGTGTCAGGATAGTAAGAAAAATACAATTTTGGAGGAGATACATCACAAATGTCTTGTAACTTATTTGATATACATATTTAATTTCGAAGCGACATATGAAGTATTAAATTGAACCGAGTATGGTACAGTAAGCAGAAAGAAATTGATTTTTGAATTAAAGCTTCATATGTAATAACTAAAAATGAATATCAAAGCCTAATATCAAATTGCTTAAATAAATAAACGACATTTCCTTTTAATGTTTTGCTAAAAGTATAAATAAATAACCTTCTTTAATGCTGAGCTTAATTCGACGTTTAAGTAATGACTTCAAATTCTCTGTTTTCTTCATTTATGAAGTCGGTATATATACTTATTGACATTTAACGAGAATTTCATGACAGTCCGATAATGCAAAATCAAATCAAATGCCTACCTTCCACGTAGTTCTGTAAGTTTGTCAGAGGATGATTTTGCTTTTGTAATGTTAGATAACTTATACTAAAATAATAAATAAACACCACAGAAATTATACAAGAAATTTCAGGAGCCAGAGTCGTGTGCGGAAGGGGGTTACACATTGAAAAAACGCGGACATACAACCATAATATACTTGTGATAAATATGGTATATAATCATCTTCAGGTTCAATCCCAAATGAGTTATTCATATTAAATATATACTAAAAAGTTTAATGTTCGCAGAATTCTTTCATTAAGTAACTGGTTTCGTGAACAGCACCACAATGATCACAATGAAGAAAATTTAATTGATAAAATTGAATTCAATTCAGCCCAATTCAATTTATTTAACTTCATCTATACACGTTTAACATGACACATTCTAATGCATATAGTATTGGGTATTAGACATTAACCTAACAACAATTGTCAGTTTTTTACATTTCATATTAAAAACATTATCTGAAAGTTATTTGTGGTATTCTACGAATATTCTTTGCTATTATTTGGGTTTTCTACCACATGTATTATTATATCTTCAAAAACAAATCACCGAATCTACAAAATAATAGAATTATTGGAAAGAAGCCTCTGCGCCCGTGACGTTTACGTCAAAGGAACAGTCGGAGGTTATGTTTTGCAAATAATATAAATCGGAATAAACACAGAAATAATGTATTTTGCTGACGTTTCGGAAAATAGCCTTTCTCCGTTTTCAAAGCTTTTTTTGAGAGAACTCTTATTTTGCTGTGTATGTCAAATACTTACTACTTATACAGAACACAGAACTGATGATATTTTCTTTTAGATAATGTTGAGTTTGTTAAGTTCTTCTTTTAATATTGGTAGCCAGGTTGTACAAATATCTACAGAACAATTCGATACGCACTTATCTTCATTTAATAAGATTATTGCTGATCCTTTAGTTTTTCTTTTTTTGTTATCTGCTTCTTTTGTTAAAATTTTTGCCGAGTCCCAGTTTATTCTATGTCCATTTTACCGTTTTATTTTGTAGATTCGGTGATTCGTTTTTGAAGAGGATAATAATACATGCGGTAGAAAACCCTAGTAATAGGAAAGAACCAAAGGAATAGGAAAGACCATATTGAAAACCTTAAAAATATGATACATTTAGTATAATCCTGGCGAACAAGAAGACTTACTAAGCACTATAAGGTGCACTGTAAGGTGTTGTGTCGTTCTTCTTATATCGCCGAGGAAATTCTAACTAAAGCAGGAACATTGAGTAGTGAGCAGCGAATGAAAAATTATGACGGCTAAAATACAAAATAAAAAATTGAAACAGTAAAGGAGAATGATGACAACATAGTATATAATAATGAAATGAGGCTAGGAAGTGAGGAGGACAGAAGCGCATACATGAAATAATATTTTCTAATGTGGGATTAAAACACTTCAGTAAGATTGTCATGATTTTATTTTAAGCAATTTTGTATACTTAATTTATATGTACATATAACGAAGTTATATTTTTTTTGAGGTCAACAGATAGCCAAAAATAAAACATAGCCTCTGCGTGTGAATTTTCCTAAATATTGGTAATTTAATAGGCAAATTCTCCGCAAATCTAGTCTGTTTAATTTTTTAAAGTTACAACTCTTTTTATTAAAAAACATCCATATAACTTTTGGTAAATGTATATGCTTCTTATATTAAATAGGCCGCTCTAAGTTTTAGTTTGGTTTTATTAAAAATTATTTTAATATTTGTATTTTGTACACATTGTAGCTCATTCAGTATATTATTAAATAAGCCAGCCAATGCACTAGTACAGTATTTTAGTATCGATTCAACTAAAGAATAGTAAACATTGAGTATGTTTTTTGAGTCAGAATTTTCCTTATATTACAACATTTATAAATACGTTGTCTAAGCCATGTTTAATACAGAAGACATGTTTGTCCCATCTCAAATGCTGATCCATTATAACACCAAGATATTTTATTTTATCTGTTTTTTTCTGTTATTGGACATGTACTGCAATGTGTTTTACCTGCGCAGGTTATATTATGTATTTTTAGTGTGTTTTCTGTAGGCCTACCTGATTATAATAAAGTGAAGGTTAAATATTTTTTGTTAGAAACATTTAATGTTAATAAATCGAAATTTAGCCATCATATGTGTATGTTATTTCTGTTATGTTCAGCAGCATGATATACTTCATCCAGGTATCACTGTACATCAGCATAGGAGATAAGATGACCCTTAAAATTATTTATTCGGCTAATACTGTTGATGTATATGAGAAATAGTATTGGACCCAATATGTTGCCTGTGGGGCACCAACTGTAACTTCCTGTGGTTCACTTATACAATTATCTATTTTTACATGTTGCACAACATATAATTAAATGTTCATGAAATAGATGAACTTTAAATTTTGAATGAAAAAACTACTCTCATCCAAAATGTATCCAAAAGAAATCATAGGTATGCGGATGGATCAAATACGTACTGACACAAGTTGCAGGCTGTCAACCAGGGACAGATGTAAGCCTGAAATTGAGCAATTTCAAGTAGAAGTCGCAGCTATAGACGTTCTATGGCGCAACAAATAACACTGAAGTCGTATACTGGTGTAGAATTTCGTTTCATCACTGAGAGGCAAGCAGTTGTTAAAGCTCAGGAAGAGGTAGAGATACATCTTATAACACAGCAGTATACAACTTGACAGAGCCTGTGAAGCAAAAGCTATGCAAAAGAGAGCAAACTGGTCAAAGCTAATAATATTGCATACATTGACAGGGCGGGCCATTCGCGCGGGAGTCCCGCAAGGATCGTGCTTGTCACCAAAGTTGTACAACCTGTACGTCTCCGACTTCCCAGAGTTCCAGAGTACGAGACGCTGCTTGTCTTTATGTGCCGGTTTACTGAAAATAGATTCCTACAACCAATCTCGATCAGCAGAAACCAAATTCCAACCAAGAGGTGCGTAAAGTACTTGTAGGTCAGACTGGACGAGCGGCTGATGTTCAATATATTAATGAGACATTGCGGATGGTCTACTCCCTGTCCAGAAGCCTGTATTCGCTCATGATCAGGGGTAGCAGACTTAACCGACACAATAAGAAATTATTGTACACGATAGTGGTCAGATCATCTATCAAATACGCGGCGCCGGTGTCTTGCAGCACGTCGGTCACGATAATGAGAAAAATAAAAGTGGTCGAGCACAAATTTATGCGCCTCATATCAAATTCTGGAAGGTACACCTCTCTCAGAGACCTATACGCACTTTGTCTCGATATTGCCCCAATAGCGGACTACGTCCGAGACATCTTCCAAAAATTCTCTTCTCCTTAAAACTGGGCACTAGTCCGCTAACAAGAAAGCGGCAACCCCTATAACCAGACTTTGACCTACTATAACTTCCGCTTGTTGTATCCACCTTTACTAATATTTCATACGTTTGAATCTTTAAATCTTTCCAGTCTTCCAATCTCTCCTTTTCGATTTATTTCTTTTTGTTCCGTTTGTCTCTTTTTCTCTTTTCATATATTTTTGACTCCACATTCATTTTCCACCAAAATTCTAATAACAAAAACCACAATTCTCGGAAAACAAAAATTATTAAAATCAAAATTCAAGCAAGCCTATGCGCAGCCCGGCATTTCACACCTCGCGGAAGGCTCCTTGTTTAGGTTGAAGTGTCTGCTTCAGTAAAATTTTTAAAAAATGATAAAGTGAAACTTTTTAAAAATGTGTAGTTTTTAATTTTGAAAAATCTGTCCATTTAGATATAGGGATTTTAACATTGTTTATTAACAGAAAGAGGTTTATGTTTTAATTATTTTTAGCCAATCCGCCCGATTCTGCAATGCGCCACCGCGAATCATGCAGTGCTTGCACGGTTGGTCCCGGAGTGAGTTCTGGGGTGGCAATTATTTAAATTTTTAGCTCAATAAAGAATTGGTGTAAAATTTGTACACGGCTAGTCAGTTCAAAGTGATTTTCATTGTCTGTGTACTGTCTTGATAAATATCGTTTTATAAGTGAATAACGAATAAAATATTTAACTTATCCTACTCCAGGTTTGGAGCTTATGAGGCCAATAAACGTGTTTGTACCATTTTTGAAAATTTCTAAGCAATAAATAATGTTAATTAAAAATTAGTAATAGTTCTCTGGGAGTGACTAATAATTTGGCAGTAATAAACCCATCGAATGGTTTCAGCATAATAGCAAATCAAAATAGTAGCTAAGCATCCACTGCCCAACAATATAAATAAATAAAACAATTTTATTAAGAACTAAAATTGAGTTATTTCTAATTGATCGGTGCACAGTATTCAATTGTAGACTACATGGAAGTTTATTGAATAACGTGTATGTTAAAACATGTATATTTGTGTTATGTGTTGCAAAAGCAATACAAAACAGGATAATTTTGCTAGGGAAAACGAACTTATAATACTAAACACGTTGATATTCATCTTATATTTTTATAAACGAGGGCAGCTTACTTTCATGACAAATATAGACTTTAAATTCTTGTCAGTTTCAAAGTTATAAAGCCAGGGTTGTTAAACTAGAACGATCGAAAAAGTTTGAGAAATGAAAGGGACAGGGGAATATGTTAGAAAAACGACTTTTAAACATATTTTTTACTGTTTAATATACCATCACCATGACGTGACTTTGAATAGTTATGGGAAAATATTGACTTGTAAATTCACTGATAGTTTTATATATAAATGCATTTAAATTCAGTATATTATAAATGGAGTAATATTAAAATTCTTTTTTGTACAAAGGATGCTATGTTAGTAATTTAGATACTGTTAACCGGTTTACAAGATTACCATACGGATTAGAATAATTTTCTCGAAGAGAAATTATACAAAATAATATTTTCTAATTCGTTATTAAATTATTTTCAGTAAAAATTCTGAAACAAAATTTAAATATAAATTGATCAATATTATTTATCGATTTGTAATTACTTAACATGTCAACATAACATTCAGACAAGTAATATCCTTATAACAGAAAATTTAAATATACGGGAATATTATGATAGCTTTCATAAATATGCAGTGTAACATAACAGAATATTATAATCGTGAAGCGTATTTCTTGGCTATATTTAAGAAAAAACTGTTAAATAATCATTTGTCATTAGAGTGTACGTACTTTCAAGTTGAATTATAATCATCTCCTTCTCTTGAACAAATGAAACTTAGTGTTAGGTAACAATTTAACTTACTGCACAAAAGTTTATGATCAATAGTATGAATGCCTTGGAGAAGTCTATAAAGAGTACATAGCAGAGCATTCTCGTCAAAGAATTAGCTGTTATTTAATACAGAAGCGGCACCTCATTCTACTATAGAAATATATTGAATTTTATTCGTTTGTGTCTCCTACCAGAAATAAAAACCACGACTAGGATATTCTGTGTAATTGCCATAGTCGACCGAATGGGTTGAATGTGTGAACATGCCTCATTTATATCTAATAATTTGTTGTCTGCTGTAAAATAGGCTTTTATAGACGAAAGTCGAATATTCGGGTAGCTCGTCATCCAGTGGCGCCACATATATTTATTTATATAGGTATATATAAAATAATAATATTGTTCATATTTTATAAAATAAAACAAAAAATAAATATAATTAAATTTGTTTTTACACTCAACTGGAACTGGATTGGATTTTTTTGGTGAATAATAATAAATTCAGTTAATTTAAATTATAGTACCCCGGACCAACGCCTGAGGGTTGAATCTACCTCCGCGAGTAATAGCAATATCTCCAAAAAAATAAGAAAATACGGACTCGACAAAGTTTTTCATGAGTTCTCGAGAGTAGGGACCATGATGGAGGTGCTAATTTTCAACCTACCCTTCCGCAACTACCCCCAACGTATAAAAATCACACCCTCTTCCATGCTGTCTGTCCTAGGCATGTGGGAATTCATTGAATTGAGGTTTTTATGGGAATATCATGGAAACTAACCATTGCTAAGTCACAGTTGGCCTAAGAAGCCCCCGGGGCTAATACTACCCTGCTCGCAAAACTGAAATCACCCGAAAAACGGGTTTCTCACGGGTTTTCGAGGGAGGTCACGATTGGTATTTTTTTCACTCTACCCTCTCGAACCCTTATACATTGGGGGTAGTTGCGGGGGGGGGGGGTAAGGTGAAAAATAACACCACCATCGTGATTCACACCCTCGAAAACCCGTGAGTGGTTTCGGTGTTGCAAGCAGGGTAGTTTCAACCCCCGGGGGTTGCTTAGGTCAACTGTAGTTGAGTAATCGTTAGTTCCCCTGATATTCCCATAAAAACCCCGGTCAGACGAATCCACGCATGCCTAGGATCGACAGCATGGAAGAGGGTGTGGTTTTTATAAGTAGAGGGTTTTCGAGAGGGTAAGGTGAAAAATAGAGCCCACATCATGATCCCTGCCCTCGAAAACCCATGAAAAACCTTGCCGAGCCCGTATTTTCTTATATTTCTGGGATATTGCTATTACGGTAGGGGGTAGTTTCAACCCCTCGGGGATCGCTGCGGGGTATTATAATGTAAATTAACTGAATTTATTATTTCTCCAAAAAGCCCGATCCGACGATCCCTCACAAGCACAAGGCCGAGAAGTCAGAAATAGGGGTGGGTTTCCCTGATAAGGGTAGTACGCAAGGGTTTCAAAACTCGAAAATATCACCAGCGTTTTTCTCATCCTCGAAAACAGGGAAAGACATATATTGCAAAAGATCCTACAAACTTTTGATGTTTTGGCTTTTTTTGTACTGTCGTGAACAGAAAAAATAGGACAACTTTTTTTTTCTAATGTAAATCTGTCTCTATTTGAATATGTAAAGAGTAGCCGAAATAAAACAGATATCACTTTTAATTTATTTTTTATTTTAATGCTGTAGTTATTGCTATAGTAAATGATGGATGGTTAATGAGACAAATTGCATTGTGTTATTACATTAACAAAAATTTGGTGTCAACATTTTAAGAAAGTGGAGAATAAACGGTACGATTAGTAGAAATCCTGGATCAAAAAACAAAAGATATCCTAAAACATAATATTTTTAGTCGCAAACTCTTCTATAAAATCCTTATTTTACTATAAGGGACATAACCAGACTGCAACCAACAGTTACTCTCCGGGCTATGTGTTCCGCCGAGCGCTGAATTACAAGTTACAAGCCTGGCGCGTTAAGTGTAATAATTGCATATTACCATCAAAACGCTAATGCTTCGATTGCAACAAACACCATCCGAAAGAGTAAAAATATTATGTTTTAATATTCCGCCCTCTAAAAGCACATTTGAACTATGCTAAGCCCAGCCAGGTTGTTTATTTTTCCATTGCAACAGACACTAGACCGCTAGATGGCGCCTGCTGACTATTTTATTTACATATCGCTATCCCAAAGATACCGAAGTGTATTAAATAGTCAAGTGATCCTCGTGTCGGTCATCACATGTCTACCTTGCAATGAGCTCGAAACAGCTCGAAACTGCAGTCTGCAAGTGGTGTGTGACGACTGGTACGAGAGCTCCTTTAAGTAGGACTAGTCTTTCGGCTGGTGTTTGTTGCAATCGAAGCATTAACGTTTTGATGGTAATATGCAATTATTACACTTATCGCGCCAGGCTTGTAACTTGTAATTCAGCGCTTGGCGGGCAAATAGCCCGGAGAGTAGCTGTTGGTTGTAGTCTGGTTACGTTCCTTATGGTAAAATAAGGATTTTATAGAGGAGTTTGCGACCAAAAATATTATGTTTTAATATTCCGCCCTCTAAAACCATTAGTAATCATATTTTCCCATGCATTATTTACTATTTCCAGTAATTCTTCGGCATGTTCTCCCACATTTCGTTTTTGAATACTTCTTACGAGTAGTCCCCATACTTCTTCCACAGGGTTAAGATCTGGACTATGACTGGGCCAGTTAAAAACATTGATGTTGTTATCTTGAAACCAGTTAGTTACGGCATGAGTAGTATGAACGAAACAATTGTCTGGTTGAAATATGAACTCATTATTAGGAAATAATTTTGACACAGAAGGGAGCATAATATTGTCTAAAATCCTAATATATAGGATTCACTATTAAATCGTTCCTCAATACGCCACAAAACACCAGTACCACGTGCCGATATCCAAAGCCACATATTGACGGAAAATCTACCACTTTTATCATTGTTAGATATATATTTCTCAACGAATCGAGTATTCTGAGGGCGGTAAACACGAATACGAACGCTGTGCTGTGTGTTGACTGGAAATCGCCTGTAAAGATTATATTGTTCCAAAAATTTACATCATGCGCTAAAAATTCAAGCGCAAATCCTACTTGAGCTTCTTTATGTTCAGCTTTAAATAAGTATTTCTGTGCTGCTGCATGACAGCGTAGCTCCGATTCTCTTACTCGCTGGCGACCAGTACTACTCGATCCAGGAAAATTCGTTTCTTCAGCAGCCTGAGTAACTGAGTAAAATGAATTTTCTACTAAAGCATTTACTAATTGCAAATCTTGTTGTTGAGTTTATATCCTTCGTCGCCCTGATCCAGGATTTCTACTAATCGTACCATTTATTCTCCACTTTATAAAAATGTTACACACAAAATTTTTGTCAATATTATAACGCAGTGTAATTTATCTCATTGACCATCCATCTTCTGCTTTAGCAATAACTCCAGATTTAATTAAATCGCTTGTATAAGGCATATTAGTTTTTTGCACACTTACAATAAATTAAGACAACTAACTGACAATGTCACAAAAATTAAAGTTAGATGTACACAACTAGATTTTAGCAAAATACCGTTATAAGACTTGTCCTATTTTTTTTTACTCACGACCGTACCGCGTTTAATGGACTACCAAGCAAGTGAAGCTGCACGTTATCTCAAATTAGCGACTAATCGACTGTAAATATCCTTAAAGAAAATATTTGCGAATTTACGGAACATTGCTGTTGCGTTTATATATTGCTTTTTATAATTAAAATTTAAACGAATTGTCTTGTCAAAGACAACTTAATTTATATCATGTAATAAATTCTCTGAAAATCTGATATCAGTTAATTAAAAATGTCAACCATATTTTACATTATATTTATATTTTAAAATTTACAAATTTATTAGCTTAACTGAAAAGATAAATATGCTTTTTATGTTCCTATAGATATAGTATTTATTTTCGTAAATCAGTTTTTTCTCCACTGCATTAGTGAACCGTTAGTTTAGGTCCGTTAGCATTCTAACCGACGGGTAAAATACAGGGTTTAAAAAATACTTATTTCAACGTAAAAGCTTTCATGATAAAAAATTCAAAATCCCTAAATTACAATATTCCTTCTACAGGCAACGTCAGGGCGATGAGCTATTTGTAGGCATGACATGGATAACATCAAATTCAACGTATTTTGAGTAGCCAAATATAACTTAAATACCCAAACCCAAATAAGTACAGTTTATAATGCATGAATTACTGACAATATTGTAAATTTTGTGAGGTTATGTCTAATATTTCAAGGCCATAAATAAACCAGTTTCGACGTATTGGATTTTGTAACTCCCATCGCCAGACAATAAATATGTTTTAAAGCTATCCGGCGATAAAAAAGTCATGAATCTTTAAACAAAACTAAAAAAAATCCAAAATGGAAGAGTTTAAATATTGTAATGGAATAGTTTAGAATTGCAATTTCTGTTCAATTTTTCAAACAATCTTTTTTTGCATAGATTTCTATTTTCCACTATACAATTTGATTTTCTCACTGCACATTTTGTGTCCTACCACACGTTAGAATAACCACTGAATAAATACGTTTAGAAATTATACTTAAAATTTAATAATTAAACTGCCAGTTCGATCTCAACATACTTCGTGTCACGATAACGAACAGTTTTAGCAGTTTGAATTGTAGGGTACCATTTTTACCAGAATATAATTTTCTCTACTTTACTGAAATATTAACGGGTAAATATTGTACTGTTACGTAAGTATGTCTGAAAAAAGTGCAAATTTTGAAGGTATTTCATAAATAAAAGTAAACTATTGAAGTGAAATAAATTTTATTTTTTAGTATCCCTGATCCAGGCTTGTAAATGAGAGTATCAATTGGTAACAACATCACTAATGACTGAATGGTGACATTTAAAAGCAATTAAGTTTAGTAAGTTTGCTTTCAGACCAAATAAATTATTTATAAATAGTAGCGTAGGCAGTAAAACAGCATTTTTCAATATTTTCTTTATTAGCAAGTATATTTAATTTGGACAGTTTATAATTATTTTCTTCTTATTTTTAATTAAATTGCTCTAATATTATTATCATACAATGAAATTATGCAAATTACTTATTTATTTATTTACTTGCAATATCATACAGGACCAAGGTCTCATTTACACAATCGGAATACAATCAACAGAGAAAATAACCTTATGACTAACTCATTAAATTAACAATGTAACGAAGCATTTTTCGTTACGGAAATCTGCATAAAATTTATATTTAATTGTACTCTATATAATTATGTTTCTTGTTTTCTGTATCGCCTTAAGCGACTTACTGTATATTATCCGAAAATATTCACTATTTGAATGCCTGAATAATTATTTAAAGTATCAAATATTGGTAAACAGAATTATTGTTTATACTTTGAAGTAATTAACTCAATAATTAGTTATCTATGGCCGATTAAATCAGTTTCTTTTTCGTAGTTAGTTAGAATAATCATTTGAAACCGATTTTATGCCTTACAAAATTTAAAATACTTTGTTTATACTAACTGACGCGCGTAATAATAATTTACCAGCACTTCTAATAAGTCAATACAGCCGTCCTCGCTGTCTTGTATTCAATACATTGGGCATGCGCATTTCTAAAGCACGTGGGTATCCTCGCGATACCATGAGTGGGAAAGTGGCTATAAATCTGACCGTAACGGCCTGTAAAATCAGTAGTTATCCTACAAATTGGAGAAAGCAGTCGACTATCAGTGTACCAGTGCCCACCGAAATTTGAAAGAGTAAGACATTTTAAATACTTGGCTACTGTGACTATATTTTACTGTTAATCAAATTTTTATCTCGCGTTTTATTGTTAGTAAATTTTGTGCACTTATAAATATTTTCTATCATTCTGTTTATTTAACTGTTTGAATATCTATTGCTTATTTTTGTGATTTTCTTTTCTATCTTTCTTAAACCTGACTCTGCCCCATGTGGTGACAACAGATTCTCTCTTTTCTTTAACCTGACTCTGGCCCTTGTAGAAACAACAGGTTCTTTCTTTAACCTGACTCTGGCCCTTGTGGTGACAACAGGTTCTTTCTTTAATCTGACTCTGGCCCTGTGGTGACAACAGATTCTTTCATTCCTGTCCACATTTATCGACCTCTAATCACGTTGCTGTTAACTTCGCATAAATACCGGGTAATTGATTACATTTTATCTTTACATATTTTCTTGAGTCCGGGACTAAAACCTTCATGACATTTGCTCTCCGTACTATTAACATCGTAAAACACCAGCGAAGTTTCCGGTCTGTTTTTATAACCTGTTTTTAACACTGTAAATAATTCTGCTTACTTCGCATTTTCTGGTATCCGTACACTGTCTGCTTAATAACCATTTTATTATAAACTCGCTAATTTTACCGCTTATACGCTTTTGCCGCTAATATTACCATATTGCTTGCTACTCTCCCTCTACTGCCTAGACATATGTATATAAACTGATAATTTTGTTTTCTGTTCTGTTTAGGATTGTAATCATAAGATTTCAATAATATACTCAAATATTATTGAATTTCTGTGTTTTATTGTTGTGTTTGTGAAAGTCTAATTTCCCTTATTGACCCACTGGAACTTGTTTCTTCACTGAGCTGCTCAGTTTCGCTTATCGACTTTTGGGTAGTGTTGTTCAACCCCTTAAAACTTGAACTGGCGCCCGAGTAATAAATGAAAACTCGAGTATCAAAGTGACAGCCTTATTTCTCGCACTGAACGTGAAAATGAGCGTCACAACAGTAGACAAAATATCAGGAAAAATTATAATAAATAAATAAACAAACAAACATGCATGTTTGAGACTCTAACTAGCTTATTGTATGGATATGTTGGTTCCTGATGTAAGTTTATTTTGTATGTTAAGCACGATAAGTGAAGTAAGAACCTTTCTTGTAATAGGAGCCAATTTGACTCTGCAATTTTCGTGTAGGTATGATCAAACTTTCTAAGACAATAACAGTAATTAATACAGGAATTCTGAACTTTTTGCAGGCTTAAGCGATTTCTCTAAGTTAATCCTGGCTAATAGAGTACGTTAAAGTAGGAGAGAGTGGACAAGATCAAGGGATCACAGAGCTTGAGTTTTACCACAGGGTCTAGTACATCTTTATGCATATAACAAGTTTTAAGCTTACCATACGATTTCTTAATTAAGTAGTTTGTTTTGGAGTTAACTTTTACCCATTTAGGATAATATTGAACAATGGGTGATTTTCTATAAATATTTGAGTTTTTATCCGTTCCAAACCAAATTATGAGTTCTCGAAACATCAGTCATAGCATTAAGATCGAAATTAATATTATTTACTGCAGTGCCAATTTCAATAAAGTCGAATGAAAGATAAATTTGAGTATCGTCCGCATATTGATGGACTCTGCATATTTGGAGAAAATTGCTGAAGTCAGAGGTGTAGACAGAAAATAGAAGTGGGCCCAAAATACTGCCTTGCGGAACATCAACAAATTTGAAACTGGAAAACAGGCAGGTTTGGTATCTATGACTTAAGTAGTTTTGAAAAAATAGTAAAGTGCTGCTTATGCCAAAATATTTAAGCTTTTTACATAAAGTCTGATGATTGAAAGTGCCAAATGCTTTACTATATTCTGACAAGATTAAGCAAGTATTATATTTTCTATCATTGGATGTAAGAATGTCGTCCGCAATGTGAACTAATCCAATGGTTGTACTATGATTAGCTCTAAACCGGATTGAGTAGATGGTAGTAAACTTTTACTCATTAAATATTTGTTTAACTGGTCTGCAATTATTCTTTCAAACACCTTCGGTAAAGTAGGCAGAAATTCTAGAAAAATTTCATTAATTAAACATTATGTAAAGTCTATAGTTAGATGAGGGAAAACCAAGTTTTGCATTTTTAAATTAATGTTATCAGAACCAATAGCATTCGACTTCAAATGACGGACAATACGATCTACTTCCTCCGTAGTAACTTCACCGAATACAAACTCAACGTCAATATACGGATGTTTGCTATTTTCATATTTCTTGAAAATACCAGGATTGGTGTTCAGATTTGCTGTTAATTGAGTTATTAGTCACATCGGAGGTTACTTGATGCTTGGAATTGCTAATATTTAATCTAATAATATTTAAATTAAATTCAATGCCTATTTAAGTGCTTAAAACATTAAATATTTTGCAATCAAATATATCAACTTAATTTTTGAAGCCGTGACAGTTTCGGCATATTACATATAGAGGAGAGTAGTGCTATACATTTGTACGGTTTTAAAACAGGTTGTAGTCGAGGCACGGATTGCGAGGTTGTGGGTACTCCAAAATTTTATATATGCTATGTAACTGCCTGCGATTTTCGAGAATATTCGGCAGGCAGGTTAATTTTTGTGCTCAATTACATATAATTGAAATTTGAATTACAGTGTAGTACATATTCGAGTTATTGCTCCAATCATTTTGGCTCTACAACGTTTTCAGTGATTTAAAATGTTTGTTACTACAGAACAGATTTAATTGCAGCTTCTACAGGGATAACAAAATTTATTAAATGAAATCAAAGAGTACTCTCACGGATTCTTTGAGTTACTTGCTTCATGTATAGGTATGTTAAAAATTATATTTTAAATGAAATATCTATATCTAATCCCTTCTTCCTCCCTCGATCTAGAAATAAAGAAGTGCTTCTATTTTGGATTTCTAATTTTTTCTTAGCCAAAACAAAATGTAAAATTCTGCAACACATCGGGCATATAAAAAATATCAAAATACATCTCTTTGTTTTAAAATTCAAGAACGCATGCATGCTGATAAAAAAAATTCGAAATGTCGAGGAATTGCGATATTTCATGACATGTCTAAATTTTATAGTATACAGGTTGGTGTTAGCAACTAACCATATAGGAAAATTCTATACATTTATGTACATGTGCAATACGGGTGAGAATCTCATCTAATGGAGTGTGATCGGGGTGGGGCGATCCAATGGACTGTACGCTAGCGCTAGTATGATTATCGATGTTATGGATTTATTTATTATTTATTAGAGTCCGTTAGGCTTAGGGTTCAGGTAACCTTACAAAATTTAAGTATTATTGCACTCAAAATAATATTAACCTGTTAAAATGAATATTTGTTTAACAGAAGAAAAAATAGAAATAATTAAATTGTGCTATGGTGGGCATTCACTGCGTGATGCAAAATCGACCCACTCTCACTTACCTTGAGAACGATACTTTTGTTTATTTTGGTAATTTGTTGACCACCATAGTTAATTTCAACAAATGAATATTTTAGGATGATATCTGGCAATTCGTAAATTCCCCATTTGACAACTGATCACCAATAACTTCCGTTCCAAATATATTTTCTACTGCAGTGGCGTAGCGGATCGAGCTCGACCAGCTATCATGCCCACCATTTATTTCATATCATCTCTCATATTGCACATGCACATAAGTGTATAGGATTCCCATATACGGCTTGTCGCCTTTATCATACTGTATGATGTATTTCATCGAATATTTTACTCTTGAATTTTTTCAGATTTTTCCCAGAATTACAGCGCTTTGAAAATCTCGAAAGACCCGATTTTAGGTAAATTTAGAGGTTTTCCGCTTAAAATTGTAGTCTCTTTTAAAATTTGTAAATATAAATGTTTTGTTCAGTAGAAGTTATTTCCTATTTAGCCAACAGTAGCAATATTACAACCTAGATAAGATTTTTTTGCATTAGCCCCCCAAAAAGTGTTAAGAACCAGCATTTTTCGCCATTTTAGTATATTCGATTATCCAGCTCTTCAAAAAAATCAGAAAATTTATTTATTTGCTAATGTTTGGTTAAATTACAGTTCATTAACGCGAAACAATTTATTTAAGTTTTCAAAATTTACCTTAGAATATATAAAGCAGCTGGTATCCAGCTCCGCAGGGATCCATACTTGGCCCGCTGTTAATTTTAATTTATATTAACGTTTTCCCTGACTTCACCAAAAACTGTTTCACCATTATGTATGTCGATGGCACCACCATTATAGTAATGGCTACTAATCTTGATGAATTATTTAACAGGGTTAACATAGTATTAAATAAAATGGGTACCTGGCGTGATAGGAATCAACTACTTCTAAACTAGAATAAGACCATATTATTCAATTTCAATCTCAGGCGTACAATTACTTTTTCTAGAATAACTTTTAGCGAAAATTTCTTGGTACTTTTGTAAGCAGTCATTTAGCTTGGGATCGGTGTTTTAGTCAAGTATGTAAGAAGCGAAATCAAGCCTAATTTGGGTTACTGCAATTAAAAGACACATTTAATGAACCAGTACTTATAAATGTGTACTATGCTCTAGCCTAGTCACATATGTCACTAAATATATGTATTTGGGGTCGACCATCCCGTATAAAATAATATTTGTTTCATAAAAATGAATACTGAGGCTTATATTTAATTTAAATTATGGAGAAAACTACAAATAACATTTATAAGAAAAAAAATCCTAACAGTACCCAGTATGTATATTCACTAATGTTTAGTTTATGTTACGACGTAAATGTGGTTTTTGAATTTTATCTCCTGGTATAAATTGTAATTGAAACTAATAATTGGACTCTGTCTTATATTGCTTGACTGATTGCACAATAATAATAATGTTACATATAGGTATACCTTTAAACATAAAAAATACAAATGATCGTCTTAACAACTGCTCTCCTTGATTGATACATACCCATGAAGTCTACCCACACTGTCTTACTCTTCTTCCATCACCACCTTCAAGCATGTAACCAAGTTTCATATGTCATTCCAGTGGCACACGCTTCAAGGATAGGTGTAGTCTATGTAAATTATATTTAGGGTTAACAGTTTATGCTAATAACAACTTAACTATCTTAGCATGTTGGACCATCATCTATAAAACACATGTAACAAAAATATTTTAAAAGTTCCTTCACATAGGACAAAGATTCTCAAAGAATCACTCCATTACAATGCTCTTATATTGTATAACAAATTGCCAAGTTAAAAAAATGACCTTTAGGTAAATTCAAGAAAGCTATTCAAGATATTCTTATAATTAAAAAAATCTTAAAAAAATTTCTGTAAAAAATCGAACTAAATAGTAAAAAATAATAATGTACGACTGCAAGAAAAGCAAGGTGTGCGCACTTTGTATGATTGTATGAAAGGGGTGGAATCATTATACATATTAAAACATAATATTTTTAGTTTCAAACTCCTCTATAAAATCTTTATTTTACTATAAGGAACATAACCAGACTGCAACCAACAGCCACTAAGCCACAGTGTAATAATTATTACACTTAACTCGCCAGGCTTGTAACTTGCAATTCAGCGCTCGGCGGGGCATATAGTCTGGAGAGTAGCTGTTGGTTCTACCTCTACCGAGTATTTTCGTAGAGGGAAAAGTTCGCCAAAACGAAATCACTCACGAAAATTCAGTCTGTTAGTAATCACTTTAAAAAGGGGCGTCGGACCCCAGACTATTATTTATTATTATATAAATATTCTTTCCTTTTATTTGGGTTTTCAGACAATTTAATTATATAAACTTTTAATAACAAAGTTGTAAAACACCGAAAAAAGTTTGGCTCTCGATAAAAATAAAGCCATATATTTTGAAGTATGCATCCAAAATACGATAGAAAGTACCTATATGGCCATATTTGTAAACAGATCACCAATTAAATATCGCTCGACAAATTTTATAGCACTGAAACAATAAATCCATTTTATAATCGTTCAGAGCATTAATGACGGCTAAACACTGGTGTATGCTCCTTGTCATCATTCAACCGAAGTAGGAAGTTTGGTCAAATGATTTTCCCATTAAACATGATTAAGTTGTAATATATTGCAGGGGCTTATCTGTTGTTTATTTGTTTCTGTGATTTGAGATAAATCCTTTTGACGAAATCTACGTCCGCTTGTCAGCCTAAAGCATCTCTGTGCAATTTGTATTGTAACAGTATAGGATGTAGCTCGGTACGCAATAACACACATGGTTATTGTGCTTCCGCAGTTATTGGACTGTAATTTTTTGTGTGAGGTACTATCGTTGGCGCTTACTAATTTATAGAATATTCTGTTCGACGAGCAACAAAAAAATTAAAATAAAATTTTCAATACAATGTTTTTCTTGTAAATGATTTAATGAATCGCTTCAAAAAAAAGTATGTGGTAGAGACAAATACAGCGCATAAGCAAAAAACAACATTTAATTTAAGAAAATGAACTTTTAAAATAGTTAAATTCCTTAAACATACTATATGCTATTTTTTATATATATATTTGGGTAGTAACCTACAATACATATTTTGTGTGGATCGATCAAACGCGCAAATGATAATTTAGAAAATTAAGTTAATTTTTAACATTTCTTTTGTAGTAAGCAATGAAATAACTCAGTATTTTTATAATTACTTCCACGTCGAGTGGAAGTATAGTAACGCAAAAAAATATTTTTTTTTTGTTGAAATAGGCTTAAAATATGATGAAACGTCGAGATTAAAAAAAAATCTGTCTGTAACTATTTTGTGCGCACGTTTACTCTGGAACCGTTTATGATATTGACTTGAAATTTGGTACACGTATGTATTGTAACGAGATCTGGAACTAGATTATATTCTGATCTAATTCCCTTGAAGGGTAAATGGGGTAAATAAGCGTAAATAGGCAGATCAAGCAAGTAAAAGTCCATAAAATTGCAATTTAGGGCATGTACGAAAAGTTAAGGTCTTAAAATTTTTTTGGCATCAGCCAGCCCACCCGCACTATACCACTCCCACACTATTATGAAAGGGAGTAAAAAAAAATAAAATGTGATTTAGTGTGTATACAAAAACGAAACGTCTAAAAAAATTTTTTGGCGTTAATTTTCCCCCTCTATCACCCTCATTGTCATCCTCACCATATTACTGAAGGGGGTAAAAAAAATTAAAATGTGATTTAGTGTGTATACAAGAACAAAACGTCTAAAAAAATTTTTTAGGCGTTAGCTACTCGATATGGTAGGGAATGCTAAAATCATTTTTGGTTCTTGTGTTATATGTGTGATATACTGATTTTTTTAGGTAGTGCTTACTCTCTTTCATATATATTAAACACTGATAAATAAATATGCAGGTCAATGTTAAAATTTTTAGGTTGTTATATAACGGTTTACAATGTTCTCTGTATTGTGCTGAGGCTAATATTCTAACTGTTCTTTTTTGAATTTTCAAAATGCGCTCAGTGTCTGATTAAAATTAAAACATACAGGACAGTTGCCTAACCAGAGCCTGCCTCGAAACCGACCGTGCGACCACCGCGCTAACGCGGTAGCGGATTGCAGGATCAAGTGGAACAGTTATGGGTCGGCGAAAACGAAAAATTGAGAAAAATAACCTAAACTCCTTTTGTACAAGAACAAATAATGAAAGATAATTTTTTTTAACATTTCCAAAAAAATAAAATTAACAAAACTTATAACTATAGAACATTTAAAACACTTATGGGCACAATACACTTTTTAATTTCGTATCTGACGCAGGCGCCCTAATTTGAACCTACTGAACCATTTTTGAAAAAAAACCTACTTCACTGCTCACATTCACAAAACCATCTACGTTTATTCAAGATACACCACGAGGAGGTTGTCAGTCACGTTTACATTTGTCTATTCACGCTTGCAATCAGCCACACGTCTATACACACACCTACACCCACACAAACATTAACTTCAGATTTTTTTAAGCTGAAGAAAAACTAATCTTTATGCATATTCTCGTTGATGATTGGGCGGTTGTTTGAAATAAATAATAATAATATTTGTTGCATGGACGATACTATCGAAAATTCTAAGACCAGCAGAAAGTTTGAGTTGTTCGCACAACTTTACTTTAATTGCCCTTTTGTAGAATTAAAAACAGTAGTTTGCGCACGAAACTCGAAATGATATTCATATCGCTCGATGCCGATGTCGCAAGTGAAGAGGTCATTCATCTGTGAGCGATTGGGCATTAAACTCAAATTGTACAGTATACTTTTTCTTGACCTATCACCGAAAAGATGCAAAATAGAAACTACAGAATTAAATAAAATATTGAACCGTACTAGATAGTTAGATATGTGTAGGAGCTGGTTGGTGGCGCTATACGACTGCGACCATTTTAGATCTATTGTGGCGCTCCTAAGGAACATTTCCTTACGATAACTCATCGAGTTTTGTCCTGTGTATTAAACTCCACAGCTTTGATATCCCTTAATGCAACTAAGTAATTGAAATCTCAGCCTCACTAGGCCTTTACAGTGACAAAATATATAAGCTGAGGTTTCCTCCTTCCCTTGGCAGAAACTGCCTGTTGCGTCTTCTGCTAGACCCATTAGTCTCATATGTCTATAAACCGACAATATCCCGTTAGAAAACCTACCGTTATCCTAATAGCCTTTCAATCATGACTCAGTAGGTATTCCTAGCCTAGTTCTGTTTCGGGAATTTCCTTCACCAATCAAGTGATATATTTTCTACCCACTCGTTAATGGCTGTTCCTATACATGGTATTGCCACACCGCAGAGAGTTCCGGACACTATTAGGGCTTTAAGCGCTCCTTCTCTGACCAATTCATCTACCTTTTCATTTCCCTTGTATCCTGCGTGTCCTACTCGATCTATGCTAGGGTCACTTCATTCTGACTTTCTAGTTCTATAACGGCCATCAAACAGTCCCAACTAGTCCCGAATTAGTCTGTATGGAACCGATTGCCTTAATCACCGCTTGGCTATGGGAGACAATGGCAATCAATGAACCTTGCGTTATTATCTGATTCATAACAAGAGTGTATAGCGTTCACTTCAGTTTGAAATAATGTTGCATAGTTTCCTGATCATACTGAGATACTGGCTATTGGCCTTGTCCCATACATTATGGCTCAGATCCCCAGTTTTGTCTTGGAGTCGCCCGTGTACCAAACTGTTTGTGTAGATATTGGGGACCATTTTTTACTCTTCCCTGTCTGATATTACAATTTGAAAGTTTTTATTGAAGTTGTACTTTGGGACCAATCTGTCTGTAGGCATTCCTAGAATATGATCTGCCTCCATCCCTGAGTGTAATTTCTAGTGCTCTGCTCCGTGTTGCTGACTAATCAGCGTTGGGCCTTGCATTAGCCTGTGCACCACTGACCGAAAACCTCCATTGCAGCCATAGGAACGGTTTTAATGCCCTCTACGACGCATTGGCAACCAAGCCTATGCACGATAACAACCTTATTGCTTCCTACTGTAGTGAGTGATTTAGTCCAACTGATACATAGGTTATCATGAGTCTTACTGAGTGGGTCTGATTGGGTGGTTGGAACTTACAAATTGCCCATCTGATTTTGTCAGATTTTACTACCTTGGTGGCCAGCCTCTAGGTTTGGGCCATTCCGGCCTTTGGTCTGGGTGCTGTGTATTCTACAAGTCTATCATTAGCAGTGAGCTGGGGAAATGTGCCTCCATGAACAATTGAATACTTTCTGTCAATGTTTCTGTGTAAGTTTCATCTTACCCTTTAATAAAACATACTTCACTTGCAGTACAGCTATCTTTAGCCAAGACTCTATGGATTCTAGGAGGTACGAGGCCTCCGTAGAACCTTTTCCACCGAATCTTCTCAATTTGCGTTGCTGACTTCATTGATATACTGCGTAAGTTTTGTTCAGTAGGTATCTCAGTTTTGGTTCAATTTGGCCTTATTAACTAGCTTTCTAACCTCTGTTCTCAGGTCTTCTAAGTAATTACTCCACCAGATTGTTTTACCTCTAGTTTTCTTACTTTCCTCGGACAATTTTCCTGGTAAGCAGTTATTATCGCCTCGTTTGCCTGTTCCACTGTCACTTCAAGGATTTTTATATTTCTTTCGGACGCTATTCTTTCCTCAAAATGCCCTCTGTGAAGGAGCTGTGATGTCGAGTCTAATGTGTCGGTGATTACAGCCTGACGGCTTTTCTGACATTTGCGTAATATCATCCACGTTACTCGTACGTAAGACTTCCTTACGTACTGAAGAGAGGTAGGTTTCTTGCTTATATTTGCTATTAATAGCCTCTCACACAGGATGAAATGTTATAACGATTCACCTCTTACATTGATACTGGTGCTTCCCCACACCATATAGTGTGCATTGGAATCACATACGATTATAAGTGGAATATTCCTCTCCCCACTATGTTGCTCAATAATTGCGGGGGCACAATATCACAATATTTTCTTACCTGGGAAGTAGGTGGAGCATATGACCTAGCTTTTCGTTCCATCTTCCGTTGATGCAGATAGAGTAGCTATAACAAAATTTTCGGTGCAAAATACCGGGGTAGGTGTACACTTAATTCTTTTACTGTCTATAATACACGCTCTAGGTCTAGTGGATGGTGTATTGTACAATATTTACTTTATCGTGACTCTAGATTTGTCCTTAACTAGCCAAAGCCTGTGCAGGAGGGCTTTTCCCTCGAATCTTTTACACAGGATGGCCGAAGCACCCTTAGCGTGGTGGAGATTCACCTGTAGGACCTTGATTTCTTGCTGTACTGTACTGTAGACCATTGTTGATCCCACGAGTAATCGGAAAATTACGGTTGACCCCTACAGAGCGCATTGTGAGAACAAGACTAAATACAATGTGAGGTCGCCTGGTATCCCAAGGCCATCGTTCACGACAATGCTCCCGCAGTACCATGCAGCCAAAGTCACGATAGCTTCTAACCAGGCTCGGGAAGATGGTCCGCGGTGGTAGCCTTCGATGGCCCAACCCAGTTTTTAGGCTAGGCGGACCATCTTATAACCGTCACTAACCATGCTACCTGGACATAATTTCTCGGTCACCTGGCCGTCCTGCTAACCGCCACCTGATAAAGATCTTACCCCACAGGTTTAACGTTAATAAATACTAATTTGTACTAAACAAAACTTATTTTAATAACAATATAACCTTTTACTATTATAATATTGTAATGTCATATTATGTATCTGTTAATGATTTTTTCTTCTAATATATATGCAAAGCTTATGTACAGTTCTTATAGACAATGAATAATTTTGTTTTCTAAATTTGCATAAATGTTTTGTGTAATACTGTTATAAGTACTTAGAAGTCGATATCTTTTTATTTAGTGGAATATTTCTCGTCTATTCATTCGTCACTAGAATCAATCATTTTTGCTATTTTAAATTAAATTTAGCAATTAACCATGCAACAATAAGCTCTTCAAATTAGTTGAATGTAATACGCTGGTATGCATATTTGCCTAGGTGACACTATTAAGATGATTTGTAATTGGTGAATTTCATATCCATATGTGCGTGGATATGAAATAATATCCCTTCACTAAACTGGAATCGACTACTTATCCGTTCTGGAAAAGAAAATATTGCATTACATCTAACATTTTCGTTTACATAACTATCTATTGATTTCATAAGCTTTTTGATCAATACCCGTAAAAGATATTACTGTCACAGTGAATAATTTATGCACCGATATCATAAAATTGTCATTAATACTCTAGTAATTCATAGTTGTACAGACATATCAGATATAAAAAAGGTCATTGACTAATCAACTTGACATATTAAAAAATCACATTTTTTTAATTTTTGCTTTAACAATTATAGAAAAAATCAATGAGTATATGTTCAAAACAGCTGCAATTCACTTCTAAACAGTTAAGAACTTGTTTGTTTACTTCACGCTCTGTAGCGGCTCTAAATGCTGGGGAGTGCGTGATTCTATTTAGACAATACTCTTTCTTGACAATTTGAAGGACTAGCATAAACAACAATTTCCATATAACCTCGTACAAAAAACTCCAATTGTGTCATGTCCGGACAACGCGGGGGCCACGATTGTGGAACGCTATTCGCAAACCAGTGTTCACCGAAATTATTGGTTAAAACAGTGTCAATAACGGTTGTGAAGTGAGGTACGATGATGGGTTTAAGCACCGAGACCTCGATCAGCGAAGTTATGCAGCGTTGTTCGGGTCCGTCACTTGGATGGGCGATGTTATAGTATGTTATAGTACCTTTCCTATATCGGTACTATAAAAAAGTAAAAAAAATTGCAAAAATCAACAAATAAATCGATCTTTCTGTTCATAAAGTCAAAACCTGAAAAAAAAGAAATGACAATGCTTAATTTAATCAAAAAATGTAGTTTTTCAAAAATAATCCTGAAAAAATTCACGCAACTTGCATAATTCGTAATCACCATCAATTCTCATCAAATATTCAAATTCGCTATTTTAGGACTCGAACCTGATCAAAAAACAACTTTAAAAAGCACCAGGCCCAAATAGTCTTAAAATATGTATATCATACTTTCCTCACCTCTAATCATAATATTCTATTTCGTTCCGTTAATTTTGTACAACTCGTTTTAAAACCCTAATAACTTAATAACTAATAACCCGAATCGATTCAAACTTCGTTTTCATATCGAAAATTTCTTCTTCTCATTGCCTATTTTTCCATATAGTTTTTATTTCCGAATATTCAACTTTTGCAAACTATTGCGCAATATTGCGCAATCGTGCCGAGCCAGACTTGACGGGAACATATGTAGCTTTAAAAACGGGCGTTAAAAAGTTTCGGCGAGGCATGGTCCCAGAAAAACGAAACAGTACTGAACGTATAAATGCCGAGTTCGACGAGCTTCCGGCAAGTATTTTTCCAGTGGTTTCCTTCGCGTTATCTAATTTGTGTTAGAATATTTTAAATTAAAATTATAGAATTTCGTGTACTGTTTGTATTAAGAAATATATTAGTAATCTTTCGGTTTAACGAAATTAAGAGAGTAGTTACCAACTGTCTAGTTCCACTTATTGACTTTCACGTCGGAAACTTCTGTAATCGGGACCCTGAAAATGCTCCCTAGGCCGAAACATAGTAAAAAAGATTTTTCTAAATAATTATAACTTGCCCTCACGCATTAAAAAACTCAAGTGAATTTTTTCAGAAGCTTTTTCTAAAAGCTTCATAGAAAATTAAATAATTAAAGTAGAACTTCTCAAGTCGAAATTCATTTGTCAAAATGTTACCTAAAATAACAAAGTGTAAAGAATAAATGAATTAAGTTATAATAAATATCTAAACTCTGTTTAAAAATAATTAAATAAACATTACAATTTCTTTTTAAATCAAAGTGTCGTTTTTTCATCAAATTTCATATATAGGGTGGTACTTTCTACCCTGACAGTGACTCAATAATACTAAAAAATTAAAATAATAAATTCTATTAAGAAAAAAGTGAATCAACCAGTCTGGATATATACAAGGTGTAACAGTTGACCCTGTCCAATAGTTTTAAGGCACCCCCAGAACTTCTCTTCAAAATTAAAATTATAAATACTCTACCTCCCGACGGAGTCTCTACTAGCCCGAAATTGAATTTTCCATGCAAAATTATATTTTTTATTAAAACCAAGGAGTGTAGGCGTGTTTCCACTTATGACGCATAGAAAAATTTAAAAAGTTTTAAAATTTACAAAATAATTCAATCTTTTAGTTAAAAAAGTTAAAACATGATAAAAAGTAATCTCACACTGAATTTTATCGAAAAACTACGATTCATCGGTAATTCATAAATAACCCCAATCCATTAGCAAATATCTAAAAATATTCAAAATAGTAATTTTACGGCTCTAACATTACAAAATATTGTCCTAAATAATACTGGCCCCAAATGAACTTAATCGACATCAAAAGTATTTTCCGCGGTCCAATCAAAACATTTTAATCCGTTGCCGCTAATTTTTTATCGAATAATCTTCCCTTCAAATTGGACTCATTTAATTTCGCGTCTTTAATATCAAAATCCAATTGATCTCCGTTCAAATCGTTCAATAAATTACCGGTACCTCTATCCTCCATTATTATCAAAACTTATTTTCATTCGGTCCCCTTTCGCTATCAAAGCTTACTTCCTTTCGTTCACCGCGGACCTATAGGCACAAGTTCATATCATTTGAACTCTAAGTGCAGGACTTTCGGAACAACTTTACGGAGTAATTTCAAATTTAATTCATTTCTTCAACTCATTTTCGTCAAGAACTTCAGAAATACAATCGATTCGAACTTCATTCATATATCAAAAAATTTCCATTTCAACGCCGAGACGGTTGTATAATTTTCATGTCGAAATTTTTCGTTTTTATATTTGATGATGTAATATTGGGCAATCGTGCCCGCACAGAATGGCCGGGGACATTTCCAAAGATTTCCGACCTCCGCACGCAACGTCGCCGGCGGACCATATAACAAGCCGAACGCTACAAGCCCAGCCTAAGCCAAGCCAGTTTCCGGTGTACCATAATCTTAATTCTCGTGTCTTATCAAGTAAAGCTTTAGTAGTGAATTAAAAGTGAATATACTAGTAACTATTTTGGTTTTAAAATTAATAAAATCAATGCCGTCTGTCTAGTACAGTTTATCCGCTTCAATTTAAACGCCGTGACTGCTTCCTTGGGCGCTCCAAGTAAAAAAGCTATACTAATTTTTCGCCATCGTGCCCAATTAAATAAATAAATTTTCGAAACTTAATTTTCAACCATCGCGCCCCATAAAATAAATCTAACTTAAACAAATCTTCGGCCATCGCGCCCCTCAAGATAGATCTACATGAAACAAATCTCCTGCCCTCGCTCATAGTAAAACGAAAGTGAATTTTTTCAGAAAATTTAAACAATTTACATTTTAAAAATTTTTCCCAAGCCGGAATTTCCGTTGTAGAACAGTTACCCTTTCACAACTGTCTTTAGAATTAATATTTACGTTTAAAAGTTTTACGCACTCTGTTAAATTTAATTAAATAAATATTTTAATTTCGTTTTAAAATAAATTATTGTTATTTCAAGAAGTGATATACAGGGTGAAACTTTAGACCCTTACACAGACATTAAAAATAAAACTTAAAATAAAGTGACAAAACAAACTCAGATACTTATTTACAAGTGAAATCAAACTCAGGGGGGACAGGGTGTCGTATTGGACCCCCCGAAACTCTTCAAAAATAAATGAAGTGCATGAAAAAAACACATTTCTCCTAAGCTCTAAAGCTGCAGATTCAACTCCATAACTTTTTATTTTAACAACCTACGAAGCTTTTGCGTGTTTAGTGACCAGTATCTCATTTCGCCATCTTAGTTGAGTGGTAGAGTAGCTGTAGCTAAACTCTGCCAGGACGTTAATATAAATAAGGCATTAAAATAAAAACAAAATAAAATAAATAATAGTTATTTAAGATACAAGTGTAAAAAGCCATTCATTATTGCACGAGATTAAAAATACTAGCGAAGCGAGGGTTTTTAAAAGTCATGAGTGCAATAAAGAGGCTTTTTACAAGCGTGTCTTACAACGTTTTATCTACGATCGTTCCAATTATTGTAAGAAATGAACAATTTTTTATGAATATTTGTAAAACTGTATCAAATTTTTGTGAATGTCACTTTGGCAGTTAGTATTATTCGAGTTGTGGTTGAAGTCTTCATTCTAATTATGTTACTTCATGGTCGCGACTGAAAATCTGTGATGTTAGTAACTAAGGAAACGATATTATAAATAAACTGGCGTAGTTTATAAATTTGTTAGAAATTGTGCAATAAAAGCGTGCAATAAATTTTTTATTGCACAGTTTCTTATTAAAAAGGCCAGTTTTTACACTGGAAATGATGTAAAAAAACTGTTACTTTTTACACGATCCTAGATAAATAAATAAATAATACCTCTATCGTGTGGAGGAGCATCTAGATAGCACAGTAAACATTATATCGCCACGAATCTTAAAAATTTCTCTCGTGAACAGCGTGCGGATGATGAACATCACAATAATGGGAATTATGGAGATTGAAAATATCTTTTTTGTGAACTTTAATTCGTCGGTCCATGTTATATTTTCAAAGAATGTATCATCTTGGTTCCTTACAAGCACAAATTTGACATAATGCACTCTTCTTGCATCATCTCTGGGAAGTAATTTTTTTACCATTTGATAAGAATATGGGTGAAATTTATGTTTATATTGTGTATTGACTTAAATGATAAACCCTATTCTAATTCTGTATCTCTCAGAGAAGCACATGGGTAAGCTCTAAAGAATCCTTCATTTTCTTCGCTATCGACAGTTGGTTTAATTTTCTTATTATTGTTAGTAAAAGTTCCAACATTTTTACAATTGTTCATCAATCTTAAAATAGTATTATTGGTCGATTTCAGTTTTTCGGGGTACCTGGCGCTGAAACTATCAAAGGTTCTGGTGACCACTTTATTATACTCATCATAAATAAGAATATTTAAAAAATCTTGATTTTTTTCACAAGGCTGTCTGCAAGTTCGTCACCTTGTACTTCCTCATGCCCTGGCACCCACATGTATAGAACCTCAGAGCTTTTAATCTTGCCTGACTATCTGATAGTATATAGATCTTTGCCCTTCGAATACCTTTATTTCGGGCGAGCGTAGGTGCGTCTTTACTATGTACATACTTCGGTATTCGATGTAAAGCAATGACAGGCGCAGTTAGTACTTGGATGGGTGACCATTCCAACGGAAACCGCATCCTCGCCTCACACATCTTCTAGCGGCTTCTATATCAGTGTATGCGCGGAAGCTATACAACCTTAGGCGAGGGTTGTATAGGAGATATACCATCCTTCGGAGGGGATGTAAAGCCGTCCACCCCTTGTCTATTAAATGTTAGGCAAGTAAAAGATCCCTACTCTTCTTAAAGGAAAGGGTTCGACAAAATTCCTGGTTTGGGGTAGCTCGTCTACAGGCGTCGGTGTTAGGCCTCAGTAGCGGAAATAGGCCGAAATAAATGTAAAAAAAAAACCTTTATTTAGGCATTCCTGGGCACACAGATCTATAGCGTACATTTCTGCCTGGAAGATTGGCATTGTGTCAGTGGGTTTGGCCATGGACTCAAAATGGATTAGCTCCAAAATCATTAAGAGACCAACCAGATCGTCTGGTTTAAATTTAAGTGCCTGGTGTAGTCCTAAGCTATTAAGTGCTGTCTCTTTCCTTACATGCAAGTACAAAAGAAGTAAGTCAAGCATTGCTTCCATAGCTGATGTGGGAATATCAATCGTTTCCCTTATTTCGGCTATCATTCCTTGCCTATTAGATTGTTGTTAAGTAAGTATTTCAAATCATGCGTACAAGCATTTTCTAACAATAATTTGAAATTGAACTGTATGTTATGCCATAATATTTTTCGACTATTTGACTATTGTTGATTTAGTTAAATCATACGTAAGTACAACCGTACTCTACTTATAATTGGAAGGGGTACCGTGAAAAACTTGTGTAAAAGAAGAATCGTAGCTCCAATTTTAGTAATTTCTTAAATACAGTATGTCATTTGCTTTGATATGCGAATGCATTTGGCACGTATATACATTTATGATGAGGTAAATTAATATGTACATAGACGGTTATGTCGTATATAATTCATTATTATTATCATTATCATTATTATTATCTAATACCCTCCTCCTACTTCTACTACTACTACTTCTATTTCTGTTCCTAGAAAACACATATTTTCATCCTTTTAATTACATAAATAAAATCTCAATTAATGCATTAATTGTTCGCTCTACACATGCTATATAAATCACTTGATACTTAACTATAATTATAGTTATTACCAAGTAAAGACAGTTCATAAAGTTTATGATATTTATTACATTTGAATTGATATCTTTGTTTGCAACAAATACAAAATTATTTCATATAAATATGTTTATTTTTATTTAAAAAAATAATTTTAACAAATAGGGTAAGGACGTCGTGACACACCCTCTATCTTTTGATAGAAGTTCAATAAAAAATACTGTTCTTTTATTATTCTTTATAGAATGCTTTAGCAGTAAGCAAAATTTTATAAATTTTGAAATTTTTTGATAGTTAAAAAGAAACATTTTCATATATCAACTTTAAAAATGTTAGTGTCAACTAGCCCTTCATTGATTTGAATATACAGGGTGTTGCATCATGAGAGGGACATAGCTTAATAGGAGGTAGAGAACATCAGTGGTAACCGGAACCTCCCATAGAAATGTCTCATTGGGCCTTCATTACGAAGTTACAGGGTGTTAAATAATTTTTGGCCAAACCTGTTTTTTGTCATAACTTTGACAGGGAATGAAATAACGGATTCATATTTGGTACGGCTAATGTACTAACGAGCCCCAAGAGGTACATGTATAAAAAAATATATATCCAGGTCCGGACTCACTATAATTTATGTTTCTTCTTTGCATCAATAAAACATCACCCTGTATATGTTTTTTTGAAATTTCGATACGATATTCGAAAAGAGCAAGAAAAAACAAACAAAATGGCCCATTTCATTTTTTTGTTACACCTTCGTGGTTATTTAAATACGTTGTTAAAAATGGATTACAGAACCCTATTAAATGAGAGGCACGTGAAATAAATAGTTTTATATCTAAAATTTGCAAAAATTCTATTGAGCCTAGGTGGTCTGGGTGAATCCTAATTCCGGCATGTTTTAAAGATCCATTTTGGTAAAAAACTGTGGTCCTAATAAGTAATCGGGTATGAAATAACAAAATTTTTAATCAATCACAGTAGGCTTGTTCAAAGTGACAGATAATAAAAAGAAATCTCCTAAACAGTTGAATAATTGTTTGTTAGTAATTTAATGTGTCAATAATCCGCATTTAGTTAGTGAAAATTTGTGAAAATATTTTAACCATGCCAGTAAAATTTACAAACGTGGAATATGCTGACATAATATTCATCTATGGTTTCTGTAATGGAAATGGTAGGTCGGCGGAAAGAGAATATCGGCTGCGTTTTCCTGGTCGTCGATGCCCTAATCATAAAACCTTTAGTACGGTGTTCCAGTATGCAAGACAACACGGAAAGTTTCCTACTTCTGCAGTTGTGGAGCGTGTTTTACAACAAGGTGTGCAGGAACAAAACAATAATAAACGTAGTTCAAGAAAACCCAAATATGAGCACTAGACGAATCAGTTTGGCAACTGGTATTCCTCATTGGCGGGTATGGAGAACCCTAAAAAGAGAACGTTACCATCCATATCATATCCAGCAGGTACAGCGTCTTCAACAAGGCGACGATATCCCCCGCCTGGCATTTTGTCATTGGTTGTCTAACCATCGCCCAGTCATTTACAGAACCTTATTTACGGATGAGGCACAATTTACAAGGGATGGAGTAAACAATTCACGAAATAATCATAAATGGGCACAGGAAAACCCACATGCGGTACGCCAACGCCGTTCGCAACACAGGTTTTCTGTAAATGTTTGGGTCGGACTTGTGAATAGACATTTGATAGGGCCACATTTTTTTGAAGAAAGATTGAATGGTGAAATTTACTTTGATTTTCTTCAAAACATTTTACCGAATATGTTAGAAAATATCGGTATAAGAGGCATGTTGTTTCAGCATGATGGGGCCCCACCACATTTTAACCTTCAAGTAAGAGAACACTTAAACAATGTGTATCCTAATAGATGGATTGGACGCGGGGGTCCACATGAATGGCCACCAAGATCTCCTGATTGTAACCCTTGTGATTACTTTTTATGGGGCCACTTAAAAAACGAGGTTTATAGCATTGAAATTGAAAGTAGACAACATTTAATCCAGCGCATCGTTACAACCTGCGACGAAATACGGAATAATCCAGAAATGATACGTCGAGCAATTGGTGACCTTTCTAAACGCGCAAGAAAATGCACAGAATGTGGGGGAGGACATTTCGAAAATTTACTTTAGTGTCAATTACGTTTTATTTTTAAACACATTTAGTTATTGTTTTGTTATTTATTGTTAATTGAATGGAAAATATTTTATTTATTTAGATTTTAGTTTGTTCTCTTTTCCAATTTTTATTAAGTATAAAATGTTGATGATTTTCTTGATCAAAGTAACTGGTTGCTTAGGCCTAAATGGTTTAAATTATCTGTCACTTTTATTCTTTGAACAAGCCTACTGTGATTGATATTGTGATATTAGGACCACAGTTTTTTACCAAAATGGACCTTTAAAACGTGCCGGAATTAGGATTCACCCAGACCACCTAGGCTCAATAGAATTTTTGCAAATTTTAGTTATAAAACTATTTATTTCACGTGCCTCTCAT
The DNA here is from genome assembly GCA_963675555.1 of Leptura quadrifasciata. Lineage (NCBI taxonomy): Eukaryota > Metazoa > Arthropoda > Insecta > Coleoptera > Cerambycidae > Leptura > Leptura quadrifasciata. The sequence continues at coordinate 106,367,697 of OY776675.1, forward strand.
TTAATAGGGTTCTGTAATCCATTTTTTTGCACATTTAACAACGTATTTAAATAACCACGAAGGTGTAACAAAAAAATGAAATAGGCCATTTTGTTTGTTTTTTCTTGCTCTTTTCGAATATCGTATCGAAATTTCAAAAAAATATATACAGGGTGATGTTTTATTGATGCAAAGAATAAACATAAATTATAGTGAGTCCGGACCTGGATATATTTTTTTTTATACATGTACCTCTTGGGGCTCGTTAGTACATTAGCCGTACCAAATATGAATCCGTTATTTCATTCCCTGTCAAAGTTATGACAAAAAACAAGTTTGGCCAAAAATTATTTAACACCCTGTAACTTCGTAATGAAGGCCCAATGAGACATTTCTATGGGAGGTTCCGGTTACCACTGATGTTCTCTACCTCCTATTAAGCTATGTCCCTCTCATGATGCAACACCCTGTATACTTTCAATATGAAAAATTATACTATATTAATGTTGATGAAAAGAAAATATCAACCTATATTTATCTGTACCCTGTAAATCAGAAATAAAAATGCTAATAACAGACTCTCAATGATTTGCTGTAATTAACGAAATATGTCTGAATGAAATAAAAGCTGGTGGGATTCTTATCTTATGTGGACTATTTTATTTTATTTGAGTATTTTATTCGGCTACACGAAAATGTCAGTTACATTTTTTATTCAAACGATTTTGAAGAAAGCTGTTAAACGTCTGAGATATCGAATGTTTCAGCTGTAATTTAGGATTCAGTTTCTAAAATGTTATCCTTTATCATTTGTGGAGACATAGGCATGTTTGTAATGACATGGAGAAGCGTTACTGAGAAAATAAACGAAGAGTTATCATGGAAGGTTTGAGGCTGCCACTGAAAAAGCACGAGCGTAATCTAAGCAATTTAATCCATATATAGAGAAAAATCGCAATATTAAAGAGATTGGAGGGACTTAGATTTTTACGACTATTGTCCCTAAGGAATGACTTTAGTGTAACGCCGAATGGTCTCCTACAGTATTAAGTGAAAATAGTGCGGGCAGATAGAAGGTTAAAACACAGCAAAAAAAGAAACAAAATTAAGTTGTATCGCGTTGTCGAGAAAAACAGCTTTTAGTTTCCGTTCTAAAATTCACAACAAAGATTCCTCTAAACATTTTTTAGTTCATGGAAAAGGTTTGGACAGTGTATATATCAGGATGCGTAGGTTAAACTGTCCCACAGATAATACATAAATAAACACCACAGAAATTAGACAACCCCCAATTCCAGAAGCCAGAGGCTTGTGCGGAAGGTGCTTACACATTGATAAAACGCGGACATACAACCATATCCTCCGACAGTGTCAGTGCAGGAGCCAGGATTTGAACCCGGTGGCATGATACCCCTGTTATTAATCGCGATTGCCACCTCGCGCCTTAACCAACGCGGATATCTCTATTCATCCGTTCGCTTGAAGTGACTAATACTAAATTGCCTGAAGGTGTGCCTTTTACCATTTATTTCATACTGCCATGTAATTGTTTGATTACGTCATTAATCTGAGTCCGGAAAATGGGTTATTACGGGATCAGAGCCGGAAAAAATTTGCTAGGCAACTTTCCGGACTGTTTTTCTATTAACAAAATAAAACGTCAAAACGTAACTTTTTTGACATATTTAATTAAAGCAAAAAATGATCTAACCTAACTATTATTAATATTAATCGTAATAGACCATTCCAGAATGACGTCATTGACAGTTCGGCCATATTTGCTGGGTGGCATACAAAACCATTTGCGAATGTAAACATTGCAAGTATTTCATCATTAAATTGTTTAATCTTGGTTTAATTGATACAAAATGCGAGATAATGCATCGTTTTTCCGATTTCACGCTATTTTAACCAATAGGGGGATCATTTTAATACATTGTCTATAGAAAGAAGAAATGCTCGGATTAAGGCTTTGGGGCGGGGGCCACTGAGTAAAAGCCACCTAAAACACGGTCGTATTTGTTCAAAACATTTTATAACTGGTAAGTACTTAATTTTTGTACAAAAACTCCTAGGTTTTATAAGGTTAGAATCAAATGATGTGTGTGATTTTAGAAAAACTAGCTGCTTTAGAGGCTAAAACTACAAATACCCTCCTTTACAGAAGGCCAAACTCAGTTGTATCCTATAGATTTGGAAAACACACGAAACATTGCATGTTCATGTAGAAAGAATTATAGGTTTGCTCTCAAAAGAAAATTTAAGATTTTTCATGAAACAATACCCGCATAAGCATGTTGTCAAAACGAAGAAATTGAGTGCATTGGATAAAATTGTCGTGGTATGTAGTGCAATAATAAACGTGCCTTCTCAAATACTAAATAATATAAATAATGAATTATCTATGTGTCTATTAATAAAAAACAATTTTAATTATATATACCTATTTATTTCAATATATTGCACATCAAGAATATATATTTTTTTAGCCACAGTAAAACAAATGTTATTTAATATTCACTTTATTTTAAAATATCCAAGTTCAGGTTCAGTCAAGCAAAAAAAACATAAATTAGATACGGACATAAATAGGCGTAAGTTCATTTTTATCTATCAAAAGAAGGATGTTCCTAAGATAAACCTCTTGTTTCCTACTTTTTTGGCCAATCCGTATCCCGTATTCGCAACATTTCTGCATTTTTCATGGAAAGTACTGGCCATGGTACTACACCATGGTACTGGCCAAACGGAAAGTTTTTCAGTGGACGTTGAACCTGGACCACTGTCTTCGATGGTATTTGGACGATCATGCAGGTACAGAAAGGCTGTATGACTGCATACTTCTGATAAACCAGCCATACATGTACAGTGAACACTGGAAATGCTGGCATCCTTTAAAATAATAATCCTAACTTGAAGTAACTTTTCCCTCTTTCGTTGAGAGTGTTTAACCTACAACAAAGATTTAATCAAGTTTAAAACCTCTGTGGCATATCACAGTTATATATATTAACATACAGAATGTAACTGTAATATAAAATTACGCATTAACATTGATATCTTACCTTCCTAATGACAACAAATGTCTCATAGCTGATTTGTTTTGCCAAAATTCCTTAAACAGAGCCAGATTCGTAAAGCCTGTAGGCTTGCAAGCTTTTATGAGGCTAAAAATGTTGACCAGTATAATAAATATGAGTTAGTATTAAATAATTCACGTAGTCCATCATGGTAATATTATAAATTTCAAGCCTGCTTTCTTCAGAAAGAATTACATAGGGGCCAATCTTGTCAATAATCTCAATTTTTTTAACATATCTGCACTTAACGTCACCTCTAAGGGTTACATAATATTCACTTCGAGACATCTTGGCGAAAAAATTTGCAAAAAATCACAATAAACCCAATACACAGCACCAAAAACGAATGTAAACACACGGATAATAATCGCTTTGTGTGCCACCCAGGCAAAATGGAGGATCTGTCAAAGTCACGTGTTCTGGAATGGTCTATAGTACAATTCAAATTTGCTGAAAATTGAATTTTTGGTATACCACCAGCATCAATTGTTGTAGTAGTAGCAATTTTGGTTTGCTTAATGGTAAAGTGACTTTGATTAAATCACGTAGTATCGAAAGTACAAATGAAATAAGATATGATGCGACTTTAGTTAAATCACTGAATGTCAAAAGCACAGTATGAAATAAACTGTTGTACGTTACACATCCGGAAAGTGTTACGGTACGAATTAGATGACGAGGCGACGCAGGAGCCGAGTCCGGAATTTCGAAACGAGTACTATAATAACTATTTTGGGAACATTACAACTGACGGAACTGATTCCCCACTGGCACAGATGATGGCGCATTACTGTTCCTTTTTCGCCACTAGTAAAGACATCTTATGCCTTTTGAGGCAATAACTTTTTGAGGTCTTTAAACTGTGGTCGTTGCTGTCAAGTTATATATTGCTGTACCATCTGTAATTCTTGGATTAAGTTTTAGTACGTCAGTGAGATTTTTGAAGTATTTTTCGATGCTATAGCGACTAAAGACTATTGCTCGTGCTAAGCTGCATTTCTCCGGTGCTCTAAGAATTAACCGAGGATATCGGCTTCAAAAAGATCTTAGCCGCTCTGTGCCAGTAATTTTCTTTCGTTTGTATAACTCGGGAATATTTATGTTATTTATCTTTGGTGTCTCATGTGCCAAATTTCAACAATCAACATTTCTCAGACGATAGAATGTATACGCACAATCTGTTAACTATTTAAATAATGTTTGTTCTTGCTCTGAATAAAAAAAAATGGTTTATATTGCAGTTAGGAATTAACGTAATATGTTCACCTTAATTTATGTTTTTGGCTTTGGCATAGTATCTTCTTAAAGTTGGATATGTAAGTCCTTTGAGTTTAGCCGTACTCCGAATACTTTTTCTAGACCTCGCAAGTTCGAGAGCAGCTTTCATTTGTTCTTCTGTATGACAACCAATTTTATGTGGCTTTTTGGATCGCGCCGTTCTGCAAAAGAGTAAATATAATGTAACGTAAATTCAATTTAGTAGTAGTACACAATGAATCACCGGTTAGGCAATGTGTTATTTTCATTAATAACAATAAAACAATATTAATAATATATGATATAAATACAAACATTTTCGCAAAAATAACAATAACATTAAAACGTAATATTTCAGTTACAAACTCGTCTATAAAGCCTTTATTTTAATATAAGGAACGTAACCAGGCTGCAATCAACAGCTACTTTCTGGGCTATGAGCCCCGCCGAGCTGAATTACAAGTTACAAGCTTGGCGCGTTAAGTGTAACAATTACATATTACAAACAGAATGCTAATACTTCGATTGCAACAAACACCAGCCGAAAGATTAATTCCTATTTAAAGCAGCTCTGCGGCAGTCGTCCCACACCACTGGCAGACTGCAGTTTCGAGCTGTTGAATCTCATCACTGCAAGGTAGGCATGTGACGAACGACACGAGGATCACTTGACTATTTAGTAGATTTCGATACCCTTAAGATAGCGACATGCAATCAGAGAATTAGCGTTCTGTTGGTAATATGTAATTATTACACTTTTTATAATTGCTATAAAAAAATAACAACTTGTCAAAAATTTATAAAAATCGCCTCAAATATTCAAAAATTCATCGTGAATCCAAAAATATAATAATATATGAATTTAAAGTTAAAGTCCCGAAACCGGAAGTAGCATCAAATTACTTCATATGTCAAAAAATGCAGTTTTATAAATGGCTTTAGATCCCCTAGTTTAATTTCGATATGTTCAAAAATAAAGGACTAAAGTTCGTGCTCGACTGTTTGGGCAGTCAGCGGTGAGTTGCGCAGGACATTAGATGCCGTTAGGATTTATTTTAAAACAAATATCTGCGACATAAATGGAAACGATTCACTGTGTGCCATGGTTTAATTTGGGACACTCTACCCTAATGTAATTTATATCTGAATATAGTAAATATTGTTTTTTATTATACCGACCGACAGTTACAATATTTTTCTTTATTTGTTATAGCGTAAGTGCTTGATAAAATCAGTTTTCCACATTTTCTATTTATTTTTAATTGATTGATTAACTTGCATGCGGTGGGTATTGCTGTCGCTTCCAGAAATTTGCTTGACGCCCCTAATTTTCGCCAATCATGAATGGAGAACAAAAAATACCCGCATAACTTTTTAAAAGTACCTAGCGTTATGAATATTTAGGAAATAGATAATAATAACATTATAGCAATCCAATTATCTTCGATATAGTAGAAAAAAAAAACAGTAATATAGCAGAAAAACTTACTTAGAATCGTTATTAAATATCTTCTATCAGATGTATAAGCATATATGCAAATATTTTCATAACACTTGTTGAAATCAATTGGGCAGTTTATTGAAAATGATGGAATCACGTAGCAATATTTTAAGTAAACTGTCAAGAACTTTTTATAATTCTAATATAGACTTTGTTTCCAAATAAGTACAAAAGTCTTTTACTTCATTCTCATTGTTTGAAAATTTCTTGTTCACGCCCATTATTAACAAAAGTGGGTTAAGCATTTTCACTTCGGTGACGTTTGATTTACTACCAGACTTATCGAACGGCAGATTTGAATTATTTATTGAGTTCATTCACATTATTACATTTTGTACGTGCACTACTTCTAACACAGTCAGTTATATATTTCTATTAAAAAAGAAGTAATGATATTATTTATTTGGTATATGGATTTATCAGTTTCGCATATACTGGGTGTTAGAAAAGTATGGGAACGGTGGAAAATCTCGAACAGTTTGCTTCAAATCGAAAAATAAAAAAATACGTGTCAAATTTAAAAAAAAAACTATCTACTGATACCAAAATGACCTCCCCTCACCACCCTGTGGGTGAGGAGAGGGGCAACTTTAAAATTTCAAATAGAAACCCCTATTTTTTATTGCAAAAAATACGTAAATTTTATTCTCGACATTTTTTTCGATTCTTGCATGGTGTCGCTGTAATTGCAAAAAATGAAAAGAAAACAGTACTGTTTCAAGAGTAGCATCTTGTGCCCATAAAAAACGTCCAATTCAAAAACTGAAAAAAACTTTTTTGTTATTTTTACGAAATCTATCCAATGATATTGGATTCGACTCTCCCACCCCTAACCCAGTGGGTGGGGCGGGGGCAACTTTGAAATTTATAATGAAAATCCCTATTTTTATAGCGGATTCGGATTGTACGGCCAAAAATACGTGAATTTTATATCCGGCATTTTTCCCGATTCTCGCAAGGTGTCGCTGCAATCGCAAAAAATTGAGTGGAAACATGAAAGTTTTGAACGCATACTTAAAAAAATACGAAAAGTAAAATGACTGATCTCAGAGTGAATGATTTCCCGAGCTGTTTTGAGAACAACAACTATTAACATTCTGTAAATTTATTAGCAGCTAGTAATTTTCAATTTACATTTTTTACTCGATTAAAAAAAAAACTAACAGTGGTTTCACCTCTTAATTCAGCCACTTCAGACAAGTTCTTGATCTCAGCCAGTGAAGGCAAGGAGGTAACTCAGCCATTTAAGGCAAGGTGAGGATTTCGGCCAGTTGAGGGAATTAGTTTACAGCTTAACTGCTACACTAGCAGGTTTTAATTTCAAGATTATAGCAGGTGTTCAAAATGATGCCCATTGACTTCTTGGCATTGTCCGAGACGAACGTAACAATTTTCAAAAGCACTTCTTATCATTTGAGGTGGTATTTCTGCAAAAATGTTTATTATGCGTTGCCTCAGCTCTTCCAAATCACGAGGTTTAGTGAAATAAACCTTACCCTTCACGTAGCCCCAAACAAAATAATCAAGTAGCGCGAGGTCGGAAGATCTTGCTGGCGATTGAATAGTTCCTCTTCGACCTATCCATCGATTTTTGAAAGTACCATTCAAATAGTCCCTAACAATATCCCGATAGTGTGGAGGAGCCCCATCTTGCTGGAACCAAACATTATTGAATTCATCACCAGCAATCTCTTGTATTGCAAGAACTATTTGATTTGTCAAAATTTCCATGTATTTTTCTCCATTCAAATTTCCATCTAGAAAAACGGTCCTATGATTCGATCCCTGAAAACTCCTGCCCAAACATTTGATTTTTGTGGATACTGCGTGTGTGTTTCAAGCATCCAGTGTGGGTTTTCGTCATTCCAATATCTGAAATTATGGGGATTAACTTTTCCACTGAGTTCTAAAGTTGCTTCATCTGAGAGGACAAGTAGAGATGACAGAAAATTTGGGTTTTGGTTACTCCTTTCCATCATTAATTCACTAAATTCAAGTCGCCGATCAAAATCATCTTCATTTAAATCTTGGTGAATGTGAGTTTTGTAAGGATGAAATTTCAAAAGTTTCAAATTCTTATGAACTGAAAATGCACTCATATCAAGCTGTTGACTGGCTTTTCTGATTGATAACCTTCGATTTTCAACAAATGCCTGGGCCACTTCCATTTGTCAGATTTTGGTCTTCCAGATTTTGGTCGATGTTTATTTGTCCTTGTGTCTAGAAATCGTTTGATGGTACGGGACACAGTAGATTTCTAAATTCCCACTTGATCTACACGGAAAGTTTCGTTGAATAAAATCACAACTTCATCATAGGACCTTTCTTTATCGCCCCACCCTCGCATCATTAAAAGATAAACTCTCTCTTTCTCTGTTAAAGTAGCCATTATGCAGAAAAAAATGCGAGAACTAATGAAAAATGAAATAACTTTTTGCGTGTAAAAGTGCGCTCCTGCCTCTACAAAAGTTGGAAGGAACTGAACGTTCTCGTAAAAATTTCACAAAACAAATACTGTTATTAAGAACACTTAAAAAAAAACGTTCATAAAAACCAAGACATCACAGATATTGTTTTTTAAACTGAATGTTTTTTTTGTCAACACGAGTAGCTAGAGTTTGTAAATATTTACAAATTTATGGACGCTTCAGGTTTATTTCAATTTTGTGCGACTACAGTGACACCTTGCGAGAATCAAAAAAATGCCCGATATAAAATTTACGTATTTTTGGCCGTTGAATCCGAATCCGCTATAAAAAAAGGGATTTTCATTACAAATTTTAAAGTTGCCCCCCGCCCCACCCACTGGGTTAGGGCTGGGAGAGTCGAATCCAATGTCATTGGATAGATTTCGTAAAAATAACAAATACGTATTTTTCAGTTTTTGAATTGGACGTTTTTTTATGGGCACAAGACGCTACTCTTGAAACAGTAATGGTTTCTTTTCATTTTTTGCGATTACAGCGACACCAGGCAAGAATCGAAAAAAATGTTCGGAATAAAATTTACGTATTTTTTGCCGTAGAATTCGATTCCGCAATAAAAGTAGGGGTTTCCATTTGGAATTTTAAAGTTGCTCCTCGCCTCACCCACAGGGTGGTGGGTGGGGAGGTCATTTTGGTATCAGTAGATAGTTCTTTGAAACATTTTTGACACGTATTTTTTTATTTTTCGCTTTGATGCAAACTGTTGGAGAATTTTCACCGTTCCCATACTTTTCTAACACCCAGTATGTGCAAAATAAAAAGACCATGTCCAGGCACGAAGAGAACATTGTCATTTTTAATAATATGGCAAAACAAATACAACAACAGTAATAGCATAAAATTTAGAAAATGGTTATAATAGCAATAAAATGAAACAGTAATTTTCATAACAAGTTTGAAAATGAGTATTTCAAGATTTAATGCGATGCATTACAGAACAACTAAGTAGGAAATTGAAAAGTACTTAATATAGTTGCAGTTTTAAAACAAAATAAATCGAGGAAAACGATCAAGAGAGTAAAACCTAAAATATACCAGTGAATCGATAAACCAAATTCTATGATTGGTTTAATTAATAAGATTCACAAAGGTATCGTAGTTGCGACTAAGTTTTTCTAATCACCCTATGCAATATGCATATCAGAGAAAAAATATAAATTTTCCGTTTTTCCAAGCTTTCATATCGATGACATGAATTACACTGCATATATGCCTTTATATCTTTATTTTTGATGACATATTAAATATGTGTATAAACGTTACTGTTTTGTAAGATTTCATGATAGGTAAGATAGGTAAACATGAACATAGCAGGATAGATATATTTATGATAATTTTAAAATATTTTCAAATGTGCTTTTAGAGGGCAGTATCAAAACATAATACTTTTAGTCGCAAACTCCTCTACAAAATCCTTATTTTACTATAATGAATGTAACCAGACTGCAACCAACAGCTACTCTCCGGGCTGTATGCCCTGCCAAGCGTTGAATTATAAGTTACAAGCCTGGCGCGTTAAGGTGTAATAATTGCATATTGCCAACAAAACGCTAATTCTTCGATTGCAACAAACATCAGCCGAAAGACTGATCCTTCGTAAAGGAGCTCTCGTGCCAGTCATCCCACACCTCTTGCAGACTGCAGTTTCGAGCTGATGGCTCTTGTCAGTGCAAGGTAGGCACGTGTCAATCGTCACATGCTGTATTCTTTAATAATATTTTACTTGTATCTTTTCCACGTATCACAATGGAGCTGTCATCGGCATATAAAAACACTTTACTATCCAAAATATGATCCAGGGGATTGTTTATATATATTTAAAAATAAGAGGCCCTAGGAGACTACCCTGAGGTGTTCCTATATCTATATCATATATTGCAAATTTGGCGCCCTGAAATTTGATTTGTAATTGTCTACTACTAAGGTATGAGACTACTAAATCATTTGTTATTTCTCTTATACCCGATGTAACTAATTTTTGACCTACAAAATTAATGTCAACCGTGTCAAATCAAAAAATACAGTTACTACACATTCGTTATTATCCATTTTGTCGTTAATGAACTGTATATATTCGATCATTGCTGTTTCTGTTGAAATTTTTTTTCTGAAATCATGTTGATCGGCTGTTAATAAATTATAAGTATTTAAGGACCCTGTAATTTTGTCACTAATTATTATTTCAATTATTTTCGAAAATAAGCTTAAGATTGATACGGGATGGTAATTATTCATATTAGCAGTGTCACCTTATATGAAAATAGGTATAACAGATGCCAATTTTAGAGTATCTGGAAATTGACCTAAAGAAAGGAAGCATTGATTATATCAGATAAAGGACCAACAATCTCAGGTGCACATTTCTTAATTAAATTAATCGGTATTTCATCAAATCCACATGATTTTTTATTAGGGATTTTATTTATAATAACCAATACCTCAGTTTCAGTAACTGGTATTATGAACATTGAAATATTATATTTTGATTTTGTGCATTTTGTGGATAATGAATTTTGAAAATGAGTATTTGGTTTATTTCCTACAACATTAGAAACATATTCGCCGAATGAGTCGGCAATAATCTGCGTTCCAAACACACTGACGTTATTTACGATCAATTCAGAGTATAAATCGTTTCTTTTGTTATTTCCAAATGTGTTATTTACAAAATTCAAAAGGGTTTTTGATTTATTTGAGGATTTGTTAATGATCTGGGAGGCATACTTTTGCTTTTCTCCTTTTATTAATTTATTTGTCTGTTTTTTAGGTTTTTGTACTGATCATTTAGTTCTGCATTGTTTTTCCTTATCGCATCTTTAGCGTTAATAATTTTATATTTGTTTGTCAATAAGAGTATTTACAACGGCTCATTGTCTCTCAGGAAGGCTTTTGATCTATATTAACTCTATTATAGTAGCTCAAATAAAATCATTTTCAAGATAAGAATAAATTGTTAGCAAAATTGTTGACTTAAAATGGAATCACCGAAACGCGTATATCAGATTGTGCATACCAGATTACACAGAAACTATTGAAGGAATAAAAGCGTGAGAGCGTCCAGTTGCTTGCGTTCTGTTATAATGTTATAAGAATTTCTTCCATGGTCAAAATCTAAAAGTATCACTTTTTTGGAGTATTTTTAGAGTTTAGAGATAAAAATCCGATTTGTTCAATCTGATACACTCTGAATCGATGTGTTTATTCCAGCTCATTGAGTGTTCTGTACGGATGGGTTCATATGAACATGCTCAAATTAATTATCAATAAAGTAACAAATTTGTATTACAATGAAATTGTAAATTTGTGCACATCCTTCAATGCAATTATTAAATATCTTGTTTTTCTAAGTTTACTCGAATTTCGATGCATTGTTTGTATTTTTTTAATTAATGATTTACTAATAATATAAACGTCAAGTGTCCCTTTATTTGCTCATAGAAACAGTCTACAGAAGATTATAAATTCAGAAGATGGTAGATACATGATACATGAATAAATATATTTTTAAGATATACATAAAATGTGTTTACATTCTTCATAGGGGGCGAGTGTAGGTGCGTCTTTACTATGTACATACTTCGGTATGCGATGTAAAGCAACGACAGGCGCAGTTAGTACTTGGATGGGTGACCATTCCAACGGAAACCGCGTCCTCGCCTCTCACATCTTCCAGCGGCTTGTATATCAGTGTATGCGCGGAAGCTATACAACCTTAGGCGAGGGTTGTATAGGAGATATACCATCCTTCGGAGGGGATGTAAAGCCGTCGGTCCCTTGTCTATTAAATGTTAGGCAAGTAAAAGATCCCTACTCTTCTTAAGGGAAGAGGTTCGGCAAAATTCCTGGTTGGAGGTAGCTCGTCTACAGGCGTCGGTATTAGGCCTCAGTAGCGGAAATAGGCCGACGTTAAATAAATGTTAAAAAAAAACATTCGTCATATATTAGAATCAAGTATAAATTTATGTTTTTGCTGTAAATTAAAGAAAAAATGAATTTAACGTATAAAATATGTTCAACACAACAATCATAAGAATTCACAATTTAAATATAATGCAGTCAAAATAGGATTTGAAGTGGAACTTTTTCCATAAGCAATTTTATGGTTGGAACCTATTGGGGAGGTACCCAAAAAACTTTTGGACTTCAAAGACTCTGTGTTCCAATTGTTATTAACAATTTAATTTTTTTTGCCGCGTTTGTCAACCTAAAAATATGATTAACTTGAAATAGGAATAGGTCCGATCGGGACAAAAAAACCCAAAATCTTTGTAATTAAATTTTCTACAAATCTACGTTTAGTGTAAATCTTAAAAGCGCAACAATAGCATACAAAAGTGAAAAATCTGGCCAAAAGTAGTTTTTTTTTTCATTTTGCTGCCCAGAGCCGCTGGGTGAACTGATCAGCTTCAAACTTACAGAAAAACTGCCTTTTGCTCTAACAAAAGCACCCTAAGCTTGGTGCAAAAATATTATTAATAAATTCATTTCGGACGCTGAGTATAACGCTCTTGGGCTAACCGCGGAGACAGTTTGGATGAGAATCACGTTCAAAGATTCCTTTACAAACAAACAAACATACAGGTGAAGCTAATAATATATATATATATATATATATATATATATATATATATATATATATATATATATATATATATATATATATATATATATATATATATATATATATATATATATATATATATATATATTTATTTATTAGTAACAGCGGCGCCTCCGGCAAAATCTCGACAATAGATTAGTAATTTTTAATTTTTTCTGGTAAGGACATTAGGACAAAGTTGTCAAATTATTGTATTGTCGTCGCTCCCTGATAAGTGTGCAAAATTTCTAAGTTTAATCTGCCGGTTTGAAGTGGATGAGAATTACGTTCAAAGATACCGTTACAAACAAACATACAAGTGAAGCTAATAATAATAAAAATAAAAATAAATAAAAAAATAAAAGCGTGTTAAAAAAGTTTATTTTGGTCAAACTAGACTGAAGGCATTCAACTTTTTGCATTTTAACCAATTGTTAATTAACAAATGCTTATTTTTGGCCAAAATTTGGACTGTACCATTTTGAAACATATTCAGTTCACACCTCATATTAAAAAAAAATTTCTTTTCATAAAAACAAATTTACATACATTTGAATGTAGCTGTTAATTTATCTGAAAAGAATTTTTTAAATTTATTTATCTTAGTTGGAAAATGCAATAACTTCCTTGTTTTTGAACTTTTTTAGAATTTTTTAAAAATATTTTTTCCCAAACAATGCAATCAGCAACTTATTTTTTTGTTACGACTCATCATATAAATTTTATAACATAATATTGTTTATGAATTTGAAGGATTGGAATGGTTAGGAGCTGAAAGCAAATAGACGTAATTATTAATATAAATTTTTTGTTTAAAGTAAAGAAAATTAATATTCTTGAATGCATTGTATTTTATTGGCGCTTCAATTTCTCGCATGGTTGTTCAATTAGTTCGCATATAGTAGCAAGCCAGCTGTAAAATATTAAAGCCGGTACGAATAAAATTATTGTAGAGATTTAAGCTTACCGACATCCAGAGCAGTAAATTTAATTTCAAGAAAGAATTTAAGTATTTGATTTATTAAAGCTTTGTAGTTTATTATGACCTAAAGTCAGGACAAACAAACGAGGTCCCAGATCTTACAAATCCTTGTAGTGAGAGCGAGCAATAAAAAGAACAAGTAAAAATAGTAAAATTTATTATAAAAATCAGCAAAGTACAGTACAAATAAAAGGTAATTATCTTATAATAAAACAAATACCAAGAATATAACAAAATCTAGGTTTTTTGCTAACGCCATGGAAAAAGAAATTAATTTGAAACAATTTTACAATAAAAAGGGAATACAGTAGTTACTTAGCTTTTACAAATAATTTGGAGAGTTTCCAGGTACTACAGACTTGAAGGTTGTTGATCGAGGTCCTTGCAGTTTGTAGAAATCTTCACAACACAAATAAATAGGGTTTAGATATCTTCACAATGATTACATAAGTTTCTCTCAATCGTAATGCATAAATCAGGGCAAATTCGTATACCAAAATTCGTGTACCAAAGAATAGCATATGATCCAAAAGTCCGAAATCCAAATAATCCAAAAATAGAACAGTAGACAAATTCCCTACTCAAAAACTGCCCTTACCAAAATCGACTATAATTTAAAGTTACAAAATTCTTCGCAAAATTAACCTCTAACGTGAGCGCGTGTCTATAATTAATCAAAGAAATTAACACTTACCCAGAATACTCTTCTGAACGATAACCTCGCTAATTGATCAGAATAAATCGAAATTTCGATTAAACAAACCAAAATATTAATTGAAAATTAGGTTCAACTTAGATTTTAATCCGGTATTAAACAGACTAGTAACCACGTGCCTTTTAACTAATTTAATACTTAGCAAAGTTTTCAGTTCAAATTTCTTGATTTAAAAAGGAAGTTTGAAGCAATTTGAGTGATTTTATAACCTTTGGTAACTCACAAAAACAAGGGGAAATGATTTAGACTGACAGTTCGACTGTCAAGGTACCAACTTGTAAAATGTTGAAAACGAAATCGATTTTTATCAACTATCGATCATTAGCTATCTTTACACTATTATTTTGTAAATAATTTTTATACGCTAATTATTGTAATAGTCTATATTTTAGATTTCCTAAGATATACAAAATAATACACATCTATTTAATAAATTGATATATTTTCTAGGGAACGCCATCTGTTGGCGGAAAGCCTAAAGTGGTAATTTGGATAGAATTTTAAAGCGTGGTGATATTTATCGCTAAACGTAATTTATTACTATAGATTGATGAATTGATCTACTTATTAACTTACCAACACCAGCGAAAGGTGGCATGTCACAAGTTAAAATATAAGTTTTTATTCGTTACTTGAAATATTTGAAGAGATGGGTTATGAACAAGTTTAAAAACAAGAGAATTATTGCATTTTACTAGTAAGTTCGATAAAAAAATAAATTCATAAATAATATAATTTATTTAAGAATTAAATAATAGGTCATAACAAAAAAATTGCTCATTGCATTGCTTAGGAAAAAGAACATATTTTAAAACATTCCTAGAAAGGTTAAAAAACAAGGAAGTTATTGGTCGCATTCAGCGGACGTAACAGTTGTTGTTAGCTATGGTAAGTAGCGGTCACCGTTTTTGGTAGCGCAAAATATTTGTACTATAAGTTGTGAGCGGTGAGCAGTTGAGAGGAAAACTTAAAAAATAAACAAAATGAATACCAATACAATTTATTATATCCATGATGGACAGCTTCTGGAAGTTGAAGAGACTGATACTTTTAATGAAATAGCTGCTACTCACATATATCTAACATAAAATACTGAAAGTCGTTTTACCAAAAGAATTATAAGGTTCGCTAAAAAGGTATAGCTTACCATAAGAGACTTCCTTAAAGTTATAAAATTTTCAAATTTCAAATGATGAAAAATAAACACATATATTTTGACATTAGACTATAAGCACACAAATTATTATTTCAGAGAACGTTTCAACGGTTCCGTAACAGTAGGGGTAGCAGAGCGTTTTATGCTACGTCCCCTGAATGCGACTGAATTGCAAATAAGATCAATAAATAAATGAAAAAAAGTTCTTTTTAGGTAAATTAGTAACAAGTATATTTAAATGTATGCAAATTTATTTTTATGAAAAGAAGATTTCTTTGAATATGTTGTATGAGCTGAATATGTTTCAAAATGGTACAGTTTAAAATTTGGCCAAAAATACGTATTTGCTAATTAACAATTGACTAAAATGCTAAAAGTTGAATACCTCGGGTCTAGTTTGACCAAAACAAACTTTTTTCAAATTAAAATAAAGGTATTAAATTTTTTTTCTGACCTGATAAAAAAATTTCAAAATGGCCGAAAAAATTCACGTTTTGTTAATTAGGTTTTAAATAAATGCAAATAAATGGCCATAATAGGCTTTAAATTTTTTTCTATGTCACCAAGAAGCTGGTGTCGACACCTTACTTGGAAAAAAATGATTCGTTTGAACTTAATAGCATAAAATCGCGGCCAATTCAAATTATAAATAATAAATTCAATTGCGGACACTGAGTTTAATATCCTCATCAAATCCAGTCAGAGTGCTTTTGGAAGATCAAAAGGCAGATTTTCTGAAAGTTTGAAGCTGATCGGATCACCCAGCGGCTCTGGGCGGCAAAATGAAAAATCCCGATTTTTGGCCGGTTTTTTTCACTTTTGCAGGTTATGGTTGCGCTCCTAGACCTACACTAAACGTAAATTTGTAGACAATTTAATCACAAAAATTTTGGTTCTTTATGTCCTAGAGTCTAGAGTTATTCACATTTTTAGGTTGAAAAACGCGGTTAAAAAAATTAAATTGTTAATAACAATTGGAGCACAAGATCTTTGAAGTACAAGATTTGTTTGGGTACTCCTGAGCACCTCCCCAACAAGATCCAACCATAAAATTGCTTGTGGGAAAAGTTCTTTTATATTGATTTTTTTGTGCAAGTTTTACTGTGCTAACATAAATAAATGTATAAGTATTTGACAAAATAAGGTCATAGAGAACACTACATTGATGTGACGAATATTGATGGATGTGCATATATATTTTATTCATGTTGCTCCATAATTATTTATGTCAATGTTTAATTGATTCAGGTTTAGTATACATTGTCTTTTTACATTTTGATTGTAACACTTATTGTAAACTTTATCGTACAAGTAGTTTTCTCAAATGTGCTTTTAGAAGGCGGAATATTAAAACATAATATTTTTAGTCGCAAACTATCTGGCTCTTGGCTCTCGTCAGTGCAAGGTAGGATCAGTCTTTCGGCTGGTGTTTGTTGCAATCGAGGCATTAGCGTTTTGATGGTAATATGCAATTATTACACTTAACGCGCCAGGCCTGTAACTTGTAATTCAGCGCTCGGCGGGGCACATAGCCCGGAGAGTAGCTGTTGGTTGCAGTCTGGTTACGTTCCTTATAGTAAAATAAGGATTTTATAGAGGAGTTTGCAACTAAAAATATTATGTTTTAAGTAGTTTTCTGTTCGGCAAATAAATAAAATAAAATAGATAAATTAAAAAACTCAATATTTAAACAAAGGTCATACCCAGACTATGACTCAGCTATGAGGATAAAACAACCATATGTCATTCTCATAGTATGTATTGTCAGATATTTCAACAACTTAATCAGAATTGTTTGGTTACTAAAAATAATATATAATTTTGATTATTACTCAGGATTACCACAATTTCTATAACAAAGTAAATACTCCTCCTTTATTAAAGAATTGCGTACTTAATTCCTTCTTCAATTAGTTTCTAGAGAGAAGGTGAATAAGATGTCAAGAATATGTAATCCATTTCGTGCGGTGGACGTTCTTCAACCCAAATTGCTCGGAATTAATTTAATTGATAGGGCAGATGCAGTCAGTGCCAATGAGGGCTTAACGTTGATTGCTTAAATGAATTAATTAAAGGTGGTCTACGTAGAGATCTTTCAGGTTGATAGAAAGTGCTTTAATTGAATTAGGCTTGTCACACTCCAACCAGTTGTGAAATATTTAAGACATAATGTCCTTAATTCTTTCTACTGATTGATTGAATTCATTGTAGATCCTATTCGTCTTGTTGTACTCTTTCTTAGAATTTTATTACGTAATCCGAATACCAATACTTAAACAATGTCTGCCACTAGCTGTAAAATTTAATACCTACTGCCTTTAATAAATGCCATTTACTACAGACGGCACTCTAGTCATAGGAATTTTAAGTTGGACAGTTAATCTCTCAGGAATCGCAAATCGTATATTTAATGAAATCAAGTAGTCGCATTTAAGCTGTGGGAAATGGTGTTTAAAGCAAAATTGATATTCAAAGGCTCAAAATAATTATAGTATCCGTCGGCTGTTTTTTTTTTGTAGATAATCAAAGTGATGGTTATAACATATAATTACGGTAGAAATATTTCAAATTTTAATTATATTTAATAAAATTTTACGAATAAAATAAGTTGTGTTCTAGAAATACACATCTAGCAACTCATATATAGAGTGTGTCCAATAACGTGGCAAAATTAGTGGCGCGCTGCGATCCTATTGGGCACATTCTGTATAATACTGTTATTGAAGTTCCTCAAGGCCTTGTACTAGACCCGCAACATTTTTATTATTTGTTAATAACGTGCTTGAGAATATAATTCAGGCCAAGTAATAATATTTGTCGACGATCTAACGGTTACCTTGGTGACAGACACTCTTAAAGATCTCTACGTACATGTCGACAAGACAATGGAGGAAGTTACCAAGTGGGCCTAACGAAATAAGATTATACTCAATGAGAACAAAAGTGTCTGTAAATTTTACAACGCAGAGGTCTGTGACAGATAATTCACTCATGTATGATAATATTGCATCATTACAGACCACGAAGTTACTAGGCACCTATGTTGACTACCATTTACTTTGGGATGTAACGTGTGTGAGAAAAACTAAATAATGCGTTTTTTGCTTGACAAATTTTCATTGGGCGAGCTATGACTCTATGTACTACAAAATTGCCTACTTTTAGGGGATTTGTATGTCACACTAAAACGATTCATAGAACCAGTATCGTAAATATAATACTCGAAATAGGGAACTATTAAGCGCACCAAAATATCACACAATAAACAATAATCAATCTAAAAAATCGGCGGCTACTGGAAGCGGTTGGAACGTCCCCACTCGGTGGATCTTTGAAGCCGAAAAGAGCATTAAATTGTGTGACAAAACGGCACTAAACTCAATCCGATCTCATCCAAAACCTTTTCAGATCTGCTGGGGCACTAAAAAGAACCTCAACTTAATGAATTTACAATCATCTATGAGAGTTATTACCTACATTATCGCTCGTTGAATAATATACTATTAGGATATTAACAACTTTAACATCACGTGAACGACTAAGAAAGTCTAGTTATCCTAAATACTACAGATTTGTAAAGCAACAAACTGAAAATTGGTAAAGTGATAATCTATAATAAATTCACCAACGAAGGTACAGAAAGCATATGATATTGATATTGTTACATCTACCTTTATAGTTTGACAATCCACTAAAAGTTACAAATATGCCGAAATCTTATTAACATGATATGACACCAACGTTATCGGATGACAAACGATGACAATGACAATCGTCAAAATTTGCTCATTGCAATCCGATCGCTCGCGGCTGTCTTTGTTAAATGAAACATTAGCATTTCAGTAATTTTACTAGATTTTAGAGGAATATTTGTAGTTTAATTCTTCGATTTGTCTGTATATATATTTAAAAACGGCACTAAACGTAATCCGCTCTACTTCTAGAGCAGTGAAGAAACCTTCACACGTGAATTGACACGTGATGTGATGAGTTTCACGACGTAATGGCTACGCGCATCGATCATGTCATGCGAAATGCGATCTATGCCATATTTGCCTTGTTTTTAATTTTTTTCACGGAAACCAAATCGAAAAGGTGAAAGTGTGATATATCGTTGAAATCAGAATTTTAACTGCTTTTCAATGGTTCCATTGCAAATTGAAAGTAATTATAAAATAAACAACTTGTTGCGTCAAAATGGCACTAAACGTAATCCGATCTCAACCAAAACCTTTTCAGATCTTCTGGGGCACTAAAGAAACGCACACGCAACACACATACACACACACAGACATTTTTCAAAAACCACTTTTTTTGGGTTCCTAGGACCTCAAAACGTAAAGATTTGATGTTATCTCAATTTTCGTTTTTGAACCAATTTTAGTAACCTCTCACAATTTTATTGTGGAGAGATTAAAATACTATTGTATTATACAACATTTTTTTTTATATTTTATTTAACGTCGGTCTATTTCTGCTAGTGAGGCCTAACACCGACGCCTGTAGACGAGCTACCCCCAACAAGGAATTTTTCTCGAATCTCTTCCTTTAAGAGAAGGGAACTTTTACTTGCCTAACATTTAATAGACAGGGAACCGATGGCTTTACATCCCCTCCGAAGGATGGTATATCCCCTATACAACCCTCGCTTAAGGTTGTATAGCTTCCGCGCATACACTGATATACAAGCTGCTGGAAGATATGTATATGTATACCAGGTGTTAGAAAAGTATGGGAACGGTGGAAAATCTCGAACAGTTTGCATCAAATCGAAAAATGCAAAAATATGTGTCAAAATTTTTTAACTGATAGAAAAATGACCTTCCCACCCACCACCCTGTGGGTGGGGCGAGGGGCAACTTTAAAATTTCAAATGGAAACTCCTATTTTTTATTGCGAAATCGGATTCTACGGCAAAAAATACGTAAATTTTCTTCCGGACATTTTTTTCGATTCTTGCATGGTGTCGCTGTAATCGCAAAAAATGAAAAGAACATTACTGTTTCAAGAGTAGCGTCTTGTGCCCATAAAAAAAAACGTCCAATTTAAAAACTGAAAAACACGTATTTGTTATTTTTACGAAATCTATCCAATGACATTGGATTCGACTCTCCCACCCCTAACCCAGTGAGTGGGGCGGGGGCAACTTTGAAATTTGTAATGATAATCCCTTTTTTTTTATAGCGGATTCGGATTCTACAGCCAAAAATATGTGAATTTTATATATGACATTTTTTTCGATTCTCGCAAGGTGTCGCTGCAATCGCACAAAATTGAAATAAACCTTAAGCGTCTATAAGTTTGTAAATATTTACAAACTCTAGCTACTCGTGTTGACAAAAAAACATTCAGTTCAAAAAACAATATCTGTGATATCTTGGTTTTTATGAATGTTTTTTTAAAAGTGTTCTTAATAAGAGTATTTATTTTGTGAAATTTCTACGAGAACGTTCAGTTCCTTCCAACTTTTGTAGAGGCAGGAGCGCACTTTTGTACGGAAAAAGTTATTTAATTTCTCATTAGTTCTCGCGTTTTCTTCTACATAATGGCTACTTTAACAGAGGATGAGAGAGTTTCTCTTTTAATGATGCGAGGGTGGGGCGATAAAGAAAGGTCCTATGATGAAGTTGTTATTTTATTCAACGAAACTTTCCGTGTAGATCAAGTGCGAATTTCGAAATCTACTGTGTCCCGTACCATCAAACGATTCCTAGACACAAGGACAAATAAAAATCGCCCAAAATCTGGAAGACCAGAATCTGAAACATCGGAAGCTCGACAAATGGAAGTGGCCCAGGCATTTGTTGAAAATCGAAGGCTATCAATCAGAAAAGCCAGTCAACAGCTTGATATGAGTGCATTTTCAGTTCATAAGAATTTGAAACTTTTGAAATTTCATCCTTAAAAAATTCACCTTCACCAAGAGTTAAATGAAGATGATTTTGATCGGCGACTTGAATAGTGAATTAATGATGGAAAGGAGTAACCAAAACCCAAACTTTATCTCTACTTGTCTTCTCAGATGAAGCAACTTTCGAACTCAATGGAAAAGTTAATCGCTATAATTTCAGATTTTGGTGTGACGAAAACCCTCACTGGATGCTTGAAACACACGCAGTATCTACAAAAATTAAATGTTTGGGCAGGAGTTTTCAGGGATCAAATCATAGGACCGTTTTTCATAGATGGAAATTTGAATGAAGAAAAATACCTGGAAATGTTGTCAAATCAAATAGTTCCCGCAGTACAAGAGATTGCTGGTGATGAGTTCGATAATGTTTAGTTCCAGCAAGATGGGGCTCCTCCACATTATCGTGATATTGTTAGGGACTATTTGAATGGTACTTTCGAAAATCGATGGATAGGTGGAAGAAGAACTATTGAATGGCCAGCAAGATCTCCCGACCTCTGGCCACTTGATTATTTTGGGGCTACGTGAAGGGTAAGGTTTATTTCAGTAAACCTCGTGATTTGGAAGAGCTGAGGCAACGCATAATGAACATATTTGCAGAAATACCACCTCAAATGATAAGAAGTGCTATTGAAAATTTTTACGTTCGTCTCGGACAATGCCAAGAAGTCAATGGGCACCATTTTGAACACCTGCAATAATCTTGAAATTAAAACCTGCTAGTGTAGCAGTTAAGCTGTAAACTAATTGCTTCAACTGGCCGAGATCCTCACCTTGCCTTAAATGGCTGAGTTACCTCTTTGCCTTCACTGGCTGGGATCTAGAACTTGTCTGAAATGGCTGAATTAAGAGGTAAAAACCACTGTTAGTTTTTTTAAAATCGAGTTTTTTATTGCCCTGTAAAAAATGTGAATTGAAAATTACTAGCTGCTAATAAATTTACAGAATGTTAATAGTTGTAATTTCCGCAAGACCGTGTAAAATCACTGTTCTCAAAACAGCTTGGGAAATCATTCACTCTGAGATCAGTAGTTTTACTTTTCGTATTTTTTTAAGCACGTGTTCAAAACGTTCATGTTTCCATTCAATTTTTTGCGATTGCAGCGACACTTTGCGAGAATCGAAAAAAATGCCCGATATAAAATTCACGTATTTTTGGCCGTAGAATCCGAATCCGCTATAAAAAATAGGGGTTTTCATTACAAATTTCAAAGTTGCCCCCGTCCCATCCACATGGTTAGGGGTGGGAGAGTCGAATTCAATGTCATTGGATAGATTTCGTAAAAATAACAAATACGTGTTTTTCAGTTTTTGAATTGGACGTTTTTTTATGGGCACAAGACGCTACTCTTGAAACAGTAATGTTTTCTTTTCAATTTTTACGATTACAGCGACATCATGCAAGAATCGAAAAAAATGTCCGGAATAAAATTTACGTATTTTATACCGTAGAATCCGATTCCGCAACAAAAAATGGAGGTTTCCATTTGAAATTTTAAAGTTGCCCCTCTCCCCATCCACAGGGTGGTGGGTGGTGGGTGGGGAGGTCACTTTGGTATCAGTAGATAGTTTTTGAAAAATTTTTGACACGTATTTTTTTATTTTTCGATTTGATGCAAACTGTTCGAGATTTTCCACCGTTCCCATACTTTTCTAATACCCGGTAAAGTAAAGACGCACCTACGGTCGCCCCTATATACAACAGCTTGCCATGGAACATTAGAAACCATACCAACTGCTTAAAATATATACGAGCTTTAAAAGACTTACTTGTGAAGAGAATTTACACTATAAATGAAATACAGAACCTTAAGGTTATGTGATATATACATCTGAACGACGTTTCGGCAGAATCTCATCTGCCATCTTCAGGTTCTCACTGAAAGCTGCCTACTGCTGCTTCTCAACTTCAGTTCGAGCATTATCGTTAACGTTATGTAGTTAATAAATATCATTATTAATATTAGTATTGTACATGTTTACTAAATAAAATGTTCCAAATACACATACGGACTTAGATGGATATACAAAATTAACACGAACATACATTTGTCCGTAATGCTTTCAATTTATCATTGAGAGAGTAATGTTATCAGACATTAAAGCAATACATACACATAAGAACTACTGATATCTAAACTATTACATAATCTTGCATGAACGCAATTTACACACCACATTCGCAGACTTAAAATATGCTTACGCAGGTAGTTCTACTGTAAAATATGCTTCTTCACAAATATGTAAATTTTATAAAAATATTTTACTTCAATTTTCCACGCGATCTAATGAAAACATATCTATCATAGTTGACTCGATATCACTTAGTGGTGTACAATTTTGCAATATTCACAGAATGTTGCAGATATCTATCGAGACGAATATTCATTTAATTATATCTACATGATGTACATGAAAATACATAAATTTTATTTTCATATATGTACATGCTTTCGATGTATATTAGAGGGTATAATGTTGTGGCATACATTCATATACGGGGGTAGATGCCGTCATGCAAGGTGTTTCAAAGTTAAAGATACATACATTCTTGTGGATAGAGGGCATTTTAGAGGTTCCAAATTATCCGACATTAATGCATCCACCGTTTTTCCTTACTGAGATACAGGATGTTTTTATTGTCATAACTATTGAACCACCCTGTATAATCGGTTCATACTTAGAGTATATGTTTCACTTATTTTATTTGATAGAACTTGTATAAATAGTAATAATAAACCAACATTGAAATTCAGGTCCGGCTTAATAAAAAACTGACAATATGTTGTATGTCAAAATCAACAGCCTGTATGACAAAATTTTGTAGATCTGTTTCTATATTCGAAAAGAGCGGACAAAAATGAATAGAGTAGCTCACTTAATTTGTTTCTGCTTTTCATTCATCAACATTGATTACTTGCCGGAAACCTAATTTCATTAAAATGGTCGAGATAGTTGGAATTGGAATATTTACTTCAGGGTTTAATAAACAAAACAATTTAACTTGCAGCAGTGACAATTTTTACACTTCTAGACTAGGTAACTGAACTATTGTAAAATAATTTTAAAAACAATGAAGATCTGCACACATAAACCTAAATACTACTTAATTTTGTTAGTCTACATTTAAAAATATTTTAATGTATGTACGTACAATAATAATAAATAAGTAATAGATACATAGCTACAATGATTGTTCAAAGTGGCCTCCATTTCATTGAATATATGTCCTTGCTCTAGTAGTAATATTTCAAATTGCACGTCTAATCATATCTGGATTATTTCTAACTTCTACGCAAGCATTATTAACGCGTTCCAAATGTTCCTCTCTACAATTAATGACTACGTCATATACCTTTGCTTCTAAATGTCCCCAAAGATAATAATCAACAGGATTGAAATCCGGCGACCTTCTAGGCCAATGATGAGGTTCATTTCGACCTATTCACATATTTGGAAAATTGTTATTTAAAAAATTTCTCACAGTATTCCTAAATTAGGGTGGATTGGAGCGCCATTATTCTGGTAATACATTGTCGCAATATTTTCATTTTCCAATAACACAATTAAAATTTTTGCAAAAAGTCTAAATAAAGTTTATCTGATAATCTACCAGGGAGGATATGTGACCCAATCAAATGATTGTTGAAAACACCGCACCAAATATTAACAGCAAATCGATGTTGGGATTTATTCTGACTTAGAGCATGTGGATTCTCTTCTGATCAAACATGTGAATTTCATAAATTATAAACACAATCTCTTGTAAATTATGCCTCATCTGTAAACAGACCTTTGTTAAGAATTCTTCAATTCCGAATAATCCAGTTGCTGAAATTTAACCGATGAACTTCATCCCCTTCCTCTAACCTCTGAACCTGTTGAACATGGAATGGATGG
The DNA here is from genome assembly GCA_963675555.1 of Leptura quadrifasciata. Taxonomy (NCBI): domain Eukaryota; kingdom Metazoa; phylum Arthropoda; class Insecta; order Coleoptera; family Cerambycidae; genus Leptura; species Leptura quadrifasciata. The sequence continues at coordinate 106,393,264 of OY776675.1, forward strand.
AGATTATTTTTTTTAGTGTTCTCCAAACACTGACACCTAACACCTAAAGCATGACTCACTCTTCTTGTGCTAATTTTTGAATTATTTGCAATAATATTCAGTATATTCCCTTCTGTAGCTAAAGGTTGCCTTACTTGATGTTCATTTAAGGTGGCGGTTGGATACCGACCATGATTTTCACAATAATTGACAACTCTAGCAAAAGCTTTATGATCAGGAATTCGGCATCCAGGAAATCTTCTTTGATATTATCTGACAGCAGTTCGTCCATTGCCATCACAAAATCCATACACATAGATTATATCTGCATATTCACCATTTGAAAATTGATAAGGCATATTATGTACTTTATAATGTGGGTAATATTAATATAAATAACAAATATTTTAGAATAATAAAACGCAAGTATGTCGAACCAGTAAATATGAACTGTCAAATGTTAAATTTTCAGCATTGCCTACTTGACGACAAAGCAGCTATATTATAAAATCGTGTCTTAAGTTTTAGTAAATGGATAATTCGAAATCGAAGAATTCTTAAAAGATCTCTGTTTACAGATGAGGCACAATTTACAAGAGATGGTGTTTATAATTTAAGAAATTCACATGTTTGGACAGCAGACAATCCACATGCTGTAAGACAGAATAAATCCCAACATTGATTTGCTGTTATTATGTATGTATTTGGTGCGGTGTTTTCAATAATCATTTGATTGGGCCACATATCCTCCCTGATAGATCATCAGGTGAACTACATTGTTTTTAAAATTATTTTACAATAATTCATTTACCTAGTCTAGAAATGTAAAAATTGTCACTGCTGCACGTTAAATGTTTTTGTTAATTTAACTCTGAAGTAAATATTCAAGCTGCAACTGTCTCGATCATTTTAATGAAATTGGATTTACGGCACGTAATCAAGATTGATGAATGAAAGGCTCAAACGAATTAAGTGAGCTACTCTATTCAATTTTTTCTGCTCTTTTCGAATATCGAAACAGATCTACAAAATTTTGTCATACAGGGTGTTGATATTGATATACACAATATATTGTCAGTTTTTTATTAAGCCAGACCTGGATTTCTATTTTGGTTTATTATTACTAATTGTACAAGTTCTATCACGTAAAATAAGTGAAACATATATTCTAAGTATGAACTGATTAAACAGGGTGGTTCAATAGTTATGACCAAAGAAAGATTTGGGCAAAATCAGTAAAACAACCTGTATCTCAGTAAGGAAGGACGATGCCGGGTAATTTGGAACCGCCAAAGTGCCCTCTATCTACAATGTAACGCCGCTATTTCGGTGATGTAACTTGCACTATACTAGTACCAGCGGGTTTTTGTCTGGAGCGCCAGTTTCTGTTTAAAGTGCAGAAACACCACTTTCTTTATTACAAAAAAAAAATAATAATAATAATAAAGGCACTAGATAGAGTCAGTGAAGACGGTTTATAACCAGGGGTCGAAACTTAGGCCGTCGTTCTCAAGGAACGGACAGCTGTAAAGATTTTATATTTGTAACACTTTTATTTGCTCAGGACAATACATATTAGAGTAAAAACTGAAAGTAAGACACACAAAACGTTTTAATATTATATTGAAAATATTTACACTTTAAAATAAAGATAAATCAAAGTAAAATATCTATGAATTTTAAAGAACTATGTATATTTACGGGAAAATCAGAAAATAATAGAGTTAAAAGAACGTTTCAAATAAATTAATACTTTTAATTACGCAAGCTTCAAGTAATAATTAAATCTTAAAATTTTTTTAAAAACCAAAATCTCTGTAATCATGATCTACCAGGGTACGTAGAAAATGATAGCAAGCAGGTAAATGATAATATGCAGGGCGAAATGCAAGATAAAGCAAACAGGCGGTAAATATTATTAGCAAAGCAAAGCGGCGGTTTGGCAAATATGATATAAAGTGACTTGGACTGGTCTTTGATGATATACAGGCGGTTATTTAAATTTTAAGGAAATTTTTGACCAGAAGCAAATAATTTTTCTTTTATAAAAAATAACTAAATTTTTATAACTTGAAGTGGTGAATCTGGTAAAGTAATATTTAATGGTTAATCGGTGCGGTACATCTCAGGTGGAGTGTCCCATTTGCAAGGCAGTATCCCCAATTGAGAATTTCGCGGAAAATAACCCGGTGTGATTGTTAAGCTATCAAATAACAAACAGGATCAAACGTCAAGTTTTATTTTACTGAATATTAATTTGTCTTTGTTTAGTACGATCGTGTAAAATATTACGTTATGATTATTCGGCTCAGGTGGAGTGTCCCACTTGTAAGGCAGGGTCCCCGACTGAGAATTTCGCGGACTAAATTTATCGTTAGGCAAAATTAAAATAAAATTTGAAATTTACAGTTTAAAGCTTCGGCGTAACACCTCTGGAGTGTCCCACTTGCAAGGCAGCGTCCCCTGAGGGTATTATTCGCGGTAAAATGTTTTCCCCGGATAAGCTAGATACGATCATTAAATTCAAAGTTGTTACTGGTTGCCGAAGGCGGAATTTATCAAACTGAAACAAAGACCAATTAAAATTATAAGTATCAATACAGAAAATATTTTAAGTCCAAATTACCAAAATAAAAATAGATTTGAATTCGACACAGTGAATTCTTACCAAAATAATCGACTGGTCAGGCCGGCAGTTGAAAACCAAAGAGAGCGTTAGCAGAGGGCCTCCGCCAGACATCCCCGTGCTAGGCTAAAATTCATCCTGTCGGACGCACAATGCGCAAGCATATGTGAGACAGGCAGTCACTAATTGGCGGTGAAAGAAAATGTTTTATAACCGGTAGCGTCAATAAATAAATAACACCACAGAAATTAGACAACCCCCAATTCCAGAAGCCAGGGCTTGTGCGGAAGGGGGTTACACATTGAAAAAACGCGGACATACAACCATTTCCTCCGACAGTGCCAGTACCGGAGCCAGGATTCGAACCCGGTGGTGCGATGTCCGTGTGAGATTAATCGCGATTGCCACCTCGCGCCTTAACCCACTCGGCTATCGACCAGACAACTCGGCTATCGACCAGAATTGTTATAAACAATAATTTTTGAATAATTTACATGACTGGAATCGATTGAAAATAAACTATTTATATGATTTCAGAAAAAGAACGAATTTAATAGCCCCGGAATTACTAGTTATAATTCTAAAATCCGGTTTTATGTTAATTATTTCGAGCGTTAATTAATTCAAACAATTGACTCTCACGGTTTAAACTACTTGCAATCAATTTGTAATGAAAACGTAACCTGTTTGCTAAAGAAAACTGAATTTTATCTGCCCTAGTTTATTAATTATTCATCTAAATAAAATTAATGAGTTCCCATTGATTCTCTCATGACTTTTAAATATAATCTTTCTCTGAAATTAAATTGCTTGACAGCGGTTTCTTACCAATTTACTTATATACCCGGTGGATAAGAAAAATGTATGGCTTTAAATTAAAATTAAAATGCATATTTAAAAAAAATGACTTCATTACAACAATAACGTATGTACCTTTAACACCCTGTATATTTCACTACATTCTGAATTAATATACAACTAGTTTATTATTTGTTTGGGTTAAAATATAAGAGGGCTTCCTTCTGGCTCTAAAATTTAGACACATGAAATATGGGCGTCTTAATGTGAAACAGTCAGCATAAAATATTGTGAACGTGTGTTAATTACATTGCCATGCAAAAAGCTAAAAACCACGATGATTTATTTTTGCCTTATAACTTGATAAAATCGAATAATTTTTTCACGACCGTAAAATCATGATAACATATAGCGTGAGTATGTAAATTGTTTTAATAATAGTATAATTTCCTCTGAGTATTAGATTTTTAACGATATGATACGAGAGACTATGTATTAGTCTAGGTAGAATCTTTTATTGATAGTTCAGAACCAGTAAATTAATGTTACTAGTTTATCAGGCATTTAATTTCTAATAATTTTAAACAGGTATGTTATAAAATATCGTCAGGTTGATTATTAAAATAGCACTTCGTATAATGTAGACCAGCAAATTCGAGAGCAAGTAATGCAAGCATAGGTAAAAGTATCATAATGTTACACAAAGGTGTAATGACAGCAAGTTTTGATTATGCATTTCATAAAGGATATTACCATATTAAATTTGGTGATTGCAGAATTGCTAAAAGTGATATAGTGGGGTCGATCTGGATTTGGGTAAACGTAAATGAAATTAGAACTGCTGTAACGTCCGTAATTTTTTCCCCAAATCGCACAGCAAACGTGACATTGTGTACTAATGTGCCTACTTTGAGTTCCCCTCATATACTTTCAATTTTCGCCATAAATAAACAAATGGTTGCAAAATAACCAATTTATTGTTATTATTTTTAGAAAAAGTCATTTTTCTCCAGGAAGGAAAGGGGTGGGGATATTTTTTCGCCATCGAATGTGGAATTTCTTTCTCTTTGATTTAAGATTGCGATCGGATGATTAGGAGGGGAGAAGGGAAGGGTTAGTGACTTAGGGTTGGGCTCATTTTCAAGGGCAATCAATTCTTTTTCAAGATTTTTTTACCCTGAAGCTCTAACTTTATCAGGGCCTGCACGCGCGCGTGATACATTTACAAAAAACGAGTGCGACAATTCAGCAGCCATGCAGCGAGATGCCGGGGGTGGAGCCTAGCGCTCCCTCTTCTCTCGCTTCTCTTTCACAAATACAGGCCTTAAGATAGAGGGGGTCCGACTTCATAACATCACAAAAAAATTCGAAAAAAACTTGTCCGTTTCAAGCCATTTTTAATGCCAGATCGACCCCACTATACTTGATTTGCAGAAACTGACAAGGCTGTTTTCCAAAATAATAATATATCTCCATTTCCTTCAACACAAAAGTGCTGAATGTTTTTTGAGTTTTGCATCACGCTTTTTTTTTAAATGAGGAATCCAAATAACCACAGTTCGTGGTTTTCAGAGAGAATTTAAAGAATAATTCAAAATATTAGTTTCATATGATTGATGTGTGCTTGTGAACGATTCATGCTTTAAGAGTCAAAGGAAATTTGGTTATTGATGCACTCGGTAAGACAATGAAAGAGGATGGGATTTAGGTAAACGTTTTATATTGGGCCTTTTAGAAATTGTTAGTAGTACAATATAGGCATATGACAATGTAGAAAGTTAACAAAGATATTGCTCCATACCACACATGGTGAGTATTTGTACGACATCAGACAATGTGATTTCCAACGATCATCCAATGGTTTACGTTAGAGCAATCGACTGACGCCAAAAAGATTTAACGTAAAAGTTTGATATTTACAACTTAGTGGGCTTCCTCGCTCGCTTGTCTTCATTACATATTGTAAATTCACTTAGGTAATTTCGAACACTCTGTTATGAACCTTAAAAATGCATTAATCGTTACAGATTAATTCTATATTCATACGTTATTCTTCGATGCAGTTCCAAGGAAGACGCTTGTGCAACACGTCTGGTAAATTACGTCAGTCGGGTCAATTACGTCAGTCGGGTCAATCACGTCACGTCGTGTGAAATTTGAAAATCACGTTTTGTAAAATTTAGTTATAGTTTCGAACAAGAGCGACTATTATTGAAGACAGATAATTATGGAACGATGTACATCTTATTGCTTTATTGGTGGTTTCAAAATAGAAATTTCAATGTACTTCCGATGGCATATTTACGTACCCCACGCAGTTCCTGCAACATATTTTGTGATAAATCGGATTTCATTATTCTAAAATTTAAATAAAATAAATTTTAGGGAAGAAGGATTTATCTAAGAGCGAAGTAAACGTTAATACATTAATATCAGGAGAGGGGGTGATTCAAATCTAATTTATAATGAAACAGCTTAGCAAATGGTAAAATTTTTTGGAAGGGAGAGCAGAATATAATTCCAATAAAATAAATACATCACCATTTGTGACATTTAAGATGGTAACTAGCGGCGATGAAATGTTTGTAGTAAGTCAAGGTATATAAAAAAAACTGTACTAGCCTGGTTTGTTTATTGGGTATTGTTATTTCAATGTGATTTAATCAATTCAAGAAATTATTAAGTACTTTGTAGCAAACAATATCATGCATTTTTTCCTTCTAGTTTCAAGATTTAAAAAACTGAATTCTGTCCGGAAGGCTGCTGTACGTATACTATCATAGTCTAGATATGATCCGTATTTCCTTAAGTACAAGTTATTTTACACCTTTTCTATAATATGCTTATATTTGATATAACACGGGTGCCACATTACTGATGCATATTCCAGAATTAGTCTTACTAAAGTATTAAACAATTTCACTATTGTGGTGATATTTTTAAAGTGGCTGGACTTCCTGATTACAACCTAATACACGTAACGCCTTTGATGACACGTAAGTTATATGCTCACTGAAACATAATTTATCGTCATAATAAACACCAAGATCTTTAATTTTTGTTGCTTTTGGTAGATTATTGTCATCCATTGTATCAAAATGTCCTTGGCCTTTGCGTATATATCACATAACGGCACATTTAGATATATTAAAATTTAAATTGTTGTCCATTGAAAACGTTGATCAATATCTTGTTGCAGGCATTGACAATCATTTAGAGTCACTACTTTTTTGTAAAGTTTTATATTAGCGGCAAATAGCAGGCAATTGGAACTTGTTAATACTTTAGACATATCATTAATGAATGTTAGAAACAGCAAGAGTCCTAAATTTCCTGTAGTACTCCGGAATTTGCAATTAATTTTCCTGAGATTTTGCCAGCAAGTCTAACCAAGAATACACGATTTTGTAGATATGAGCAAAAAAATGCTAATGTATTATGAGTTGTACCAAACTAACAAAGCTTTCTTACTGTCGATTTTTTTGCAACAAATCCATGTTGTTCATCACAAATGTTCGATCGCACATCGCTCTATAATTTTGTATAAATTATTTGTTCAACTTAGCAATTGCAGAGAGCGCTGCTATGGGCTTATAATTTTCCACTTGATGTGCCTACACTTTCAGACTTGTGGATCGGCGTCACAGTCACTTCCTTCCACAAATGAGGAAACGTATTTGTTCTTAAAGGTAAATTGAGAATAAAAAGTAGAGGTAGTTCTAGCCAAGTTGCACACCCTTTAATTATATAAGGCGGAATCTTCTCAGGTCCTGCCGACTTATTGGGTTTTAACTTTTTACAGCAGTAATTTTATCTAAATGTATTACTTCACAATCAGTTTAGAGATTAAAGTTTATATTGTAGGGCGCCGGTACATCTCTATACACAGAATAAATATAATGTGTAAAACTGTCACGCAATGTTTAGACCATTAAATTCCATAGCCGTAGTTGATTCTGAATTTTTGTTAAAGTCGAGGCAAGAATTCAAGCGATGCACGTCACGAGTGATCTCATCAAAGAAATTTTAATACTAACATAATTTTTAATCATTAATGACGTTAAAAAGAGTAATTCTTAAAACCCAGTTATTAAGCTTTTTTCAGAAATAGGTACAGTTTAATGGGGCTTCATGATTCTTGGCAGTATTGTCTTATTTAAAGAATCGATCTGTGACGTGCATCGCTTGAATTCTTGCCTCGACTATATTTTATTTTGTATATGTCCAGAAAGCTTTAACATTGTTATCAATGTATTGTTCAGTTTGCTCCAAACATTTCTTATAAGCTGCTTGCGTAAGCGATTTTAACTTCTTACGCTCTTCTATATACAAATTGTTATGAAAATCAGATGAGTGCCTAAGTTTTTTTTATATTTATTGTTGTTATTAAATGATTCTTTCATATCAGTAGTAAACCAAATGGGAATTTTTTAATTGATAAATCAGTAATATTAATGTCAATTGTTAATGCGGGATGATGCAGATCTTCTACTAGCAATGCCTCATCTGCTTTGAGTAAACTGCAGCTATTTTTTTTACTAAAACCAGATCTAAAGTAATTCTGTTTATATTTAGAATATCATTGCAGAGCTCTAAAGAATGAAAATTTATGAAGCCCAAGAATTCCGTACGTTTCAAATCTAAATAATCTGATTCGCCATTGTTGATATTGGGGAGGTCAAAGTCTCAAAGATGTAGTGTATTTAGATTTTTGTTATCGCTGCAGAATTCTTCAATAGATTGATAATAATTTACTAAATATACTACAATTAATGTAATGACGGTTTTTTTAAATTTAATTTTTACATATAAAGCATCGTAGTAGATTCCTTTCCCCTCTCATTTTGTTATTTTATAATTTTTACTTACCGCTATAAACACGCCGCCACCACATGACATACCAGTTTGCAATTCACTTCTATCATGTCTTAATAAAATGTATCTGTTCGTATTAATAATTTCGGAATAATATATATTTTAATTTAGCCATGTTTCTGTGCCACAAATAATGTCGTATTGCTGTCTCTCAATATTTACATGTCTTTTAGTTTGGACCTAACTTCCCTAATTTTGAAATATATAGATATATTTGACATTTCATGTCAAACTGATGATGTCAAATAAGTCAGAAACTATAGTATTGTCTAGTATAACAATAATTACATTGAAAATCATTTTTCTGCTGGACATCTGCATTCAGTTCAATTTCATTGTTAGATATTTGTATAATAATAATAATAAAACTAATGCATTTTGTGGTGCATGATTTATTAATAGTTTTATTAAATGCAACAATGTATGTTAATGAGAATACTTGACTAGTTATGTAGAATATAATTGAAATAACTACTGCGTGGCCTTCAACCTTTCTATCTCGGTTTTGAAATTAATGAGAGATCCACTGCTTAAACTAACATCTATATCGGTCATAATACACATCATTTTGTTATTATTCAATTTGACTTATATATATATAAACACGATAAAAATATTTAATAATTAGCACAAAAGTGAGAAGAGATCGTTGAGAGATGGAGAGAGTCACAGTTGCAATTTTTACTTTGGCATTCGATCGGGATTCAATTATGTTCTCAACTTCATTGTTAAATAATTGTATAATAATAGTAAAACTTTTATATTTTATGGTGTATAACTTTAGAATGATTTCATTAAATGAAACAATTTACGTTAATGCGGTTACTTTGATGAAATTGGTAGAATATAACAGAAATGGCTGAGGCATCGTCTTTAAAGTTTCTATCTTGGCTTTGAAATCAATGAGAAAGCCACGGCTTAAACGAATATCTTTGTCTATCGAACATAATGCACATCATTGTCATATTATTGGATCTCATTTAATTAAATCGATATGTTATAACTCGATACAAGTATTTAATAGCTATCACAGAGGACAAATTCTTGCATTGAAATCCATTCCACGGTTCTCTACAAGGTGTTTGTGTGTACACAGTTTCTATTAAGAATAATAAATCTTTTTCTACTAAAAAGAGCATTCCATTGTTAAATGAGCTTAACAAGGTATATCACCGAAAATGTAATAGTAATTGCCGGCTCAGTGGCACAACGCTACGTGTACCGGGTTCGAATCCTGGCTAGGGTACTGATGTTTAGTGGTATTTCTCATGTATACTGAGTTGGTAGCAGTAGACTAGACAAGGTTATGTGAGAGACAACATAACTAGTTTATCTACCACTCCTGAGTTCGAGTCTCAGCTGCGGCAGATGGCAATATCGCAGGGAAAGATCGTTGCATAATTGTCTATGTGGATGTGTCCTGGTTGAGTAGTGGAATAGCTAATACTAAACTCCCCCAGAACGTTAATCTAAATAAGGCGTTACAATAAAAAATAGATATAATATATATTATAGTATTTACGAAAATTAACAAATAATATTTTTGGCGTGTTAAAAATTACCAATTAACTGTTAGGAAATAAACTCATGAGTTCCTATATAACAACTGACATCTCAAGCGCGAGCTGTTTGTGGAACTTGAAAGTTCTCATTTATCAACAGCATGAAGCCAATCCCATCGAGCTTAATTTGAGTTTGGCTTTGATAAAAGGAAGAATGTTTACGCATTTAATTTTATAAAGATGAAGAAAATCTACTGCTATTGTTATTAAAATTATGCAATATTTAGGATAATGTCAAAAAAGCTTGTGCCAAAATTATTTATGCCTTGTCATATTATGGAGATATCCCACTGTTTAGTTTAAATTGGCCTTGACTGTATGTCCAGTAACTGTATATTTTAATATCAAAAGAGCATATTTAGTATTCAGCCAGACAATATTTTGGCAGCGGGAAATGAAAACACGTAACTACAAAGCGAATAGAAAATGAGAAAATTCACGTGGCACATCAGAAACTTTGGGAGATTAGTGTTCTGGCGAAAGCATTTAATCTTACATGACATGTCACGTCAAGTAAATAGAAATTAACTTGCGGTTTGTAATAAATATATAAAATCGCCTGTATATTTTATAAATTCTAAATTATTACTTTTATATTTATTCAAATTTCAAATGCTTTTAAACAGTTAGTATCTGAATTTTTTGCTTTATATTATATACAATATAAGATTCGTGCAACAGAAAACGTAACATTACCGTTCGTCTCCGAAAAAACTCATTAACCTCTGATACAAAAATTAGTTTGACGCGTATCGTCATATGTCTTTGTGTCTCTCTATCTCTGACTTCATATCCCTCCAACCAGTGATGTATTTTTGCAGAAAAGGTTTTTAACAAGGTTCGACCTAGGTAGATATTCAGAAAGCTGCACACAGCTATTATTTTCGTAACACCAGATCCTCCGCCATTTGTTAGAAAAGAAAGCAACTGGCGTTACATTTTGTTCTCTTGTTATTCATTATAACTGATTACTTTAAAAAGTTAAGTCTTTTTCCTAGTGTTTAAATTGATGTTAATGTTGACTTTTGCGAAACTGAATTTTTAAAATTCAATGTATCAACAATTATAGCATGTTGGGCTTTTAAAAAAAAAAAAAATTAATACCAGGCAAGGACCAACCGGGAGATTTAGTTAAGATTATAATTAAGAGAAAAAAACGAAAATTAAACAAGACATACAGTGAAATTCTGAAATGGGGGCTTTGTTTAGGGGTTGAAAGTGGTTTTCTGTTATTTTCGGCGAAACGTGACCTTCTAGCGGAAAATGTCCGTTACGAAAATTGTAGATAATAAAAAAATCTAAAACTTCCAAATCAGTTATTTTTCAAAAAATCTGAATTTTTTTGAGAAAGCGGCAGAAAACCAGTTTTTCGGTTTTTTTATTTTCTTCTCCCGTAAAAATAATTCAATTTACATGAAATTATGTGAAAATAATAATATGCCCTTTTTACATTGAATAAGCATGATTTTTTTGGAATCTGAGAAACAAGTAGTTTCCGAGACATTCTTCGAAAAAAAAACCTAAATAAGAAAGTCTAAAACTTTCAAATCAGGCATTTTTCAACAAAACCTCAAATTTTCTGAGAAAACGGCGGAAAACCGGTTTTTCGGTTTTAATTTTTTCTCTGGTAAAAATAATTCCATTTACATGAAATTACGTGAAAGTACACCTTTTTGCATCGAATAAGCATGATTTTTTTGGAATTTGTGAAACAAGTAGTTTCGGAAATATTTACATTTTTCGGAAAAAACCAAAATCTTCCACGGAAAATTTTATTGGTGTATTTTTCGATTTAAATATTCTATCTGGGCTCATTGTAACCGTTGAAATGTCTATTTTAAAATGGTTTATATATATGTTGACGGTTTATTTTTCATGAAACCGCTTAAAATTGAGAAAAACAAAAAAAAGACTTTTCGAATCACGACTTTTTCAATGTGTTTTTATTATGTCCCATTTTTTTGAAATAAATAATAAATTAATAAAAAAATTCTTAAGTTATGCATATAAACGTGGTAGAAAAATATACAAAATTTTAAATTTGGAAATTTGGCAAAAGAACTGTACTATTAAAGAAATTGCAAATAAATATTTTTATTATGTTCTAAGCCATTATGCAGCTTAGTTTTATAGTATTCGATGGGTATCCCGAACTAAATAAAACTTTAGCTACTATACTTACAGCATCTACTTCCACTTCGATGGGCACGAAACAAGCCGAACGTTCACGTCGTCGTAAGAAATCTGCAAACATCCCTACATTTGAATATCAAAATATAAGTAAAAACCGTTTTCGCAAGAGAAATTTGTATCCAATCAAAGTAACAAAAACAATTTAAAACAAACAATGTCAGATAAACTACAATCAGAGAGATTTTTGTGTAGACAAGCTCCCGTAGACGTCGATGCATTAATTATAAATACTGCAATTGAACTAGCAAAACACGATGATAAAACTGTCATCGTCGTGGGTCAAGATATTGATTTACTAATACTTCTGCATCAACTAAATTCAAACGGTCTAAGTATTTTTTTCTACAAACCAGGCTCAGGCAACAAAAAGGATTCATTTTATACATCTAATTGTTTCAAACACGAATCGTACACAAATATAATAGCATTTCTTCGCTATTTTTCGGGTTGGGATACAACTTCCGGTTTTGCTGGAAAAGAAAAAAACAATGGTAAAGTCATTATTGAGCATCAAAAATTTACCAAGCCTAACTAGTATTTTTTTTAAGATACAGACCAAATAACCATTGCAAAAAAATAGCTGGTATTTACAGAAGTAAAAAAATGAATGTCGTTAAATCAATTAAGATTTGAGCATTACTAACTGGCAACTAACAAATCTACTTTTAAATTGGAAAAGCTTCGCCCAACTGAAGGAGCAGCTGCATAACACTCCTATAGAGTTTATTACCAATTGCAAACTTGGCTTGGTTATTTGGGCAACGAGTCCGATAACAAAAAAGTAAAGCGATAGGGCTGGAACGAATATTTAGGTAGACGCGTGCCCAAATTTATCCCAGACAGTTCAAACTTAATTCCAGAAAGATTATTAAAAAGTATTAGCTGCAGCTGTTGTAATAAACAAAGAGGTGGCTGCCGAAAGCACGGCTTATATACGAATTTATGCAGTAATTTTCATGAAAACTGATCAAATAGAGATGAAGAAATATTTGAAGACTTAAGTGATTCGGAAGAGATATTTATGAAGAGCCAGCAAACAGTCTCGATATTGAAATTGAAGAGCTCGAAGAACTTTAGTAATATTACATTGAATTCTGTCATTAAAATTTAATCCATTATTTACATAAATAATAAAAAAATGAAAAATAATAAAAAATATTGAAAAATTCGTGATTCGAGTCATTTTTTTGTTTTTTCTCAATTTTATGCGGTTTCATAAAAAATAAACCCTCAACGTATATAGACCATTTTAAAGTAGGTATATCAACGGTTACAATGAGCCCGGATAGAGTATTTAAGTCGAAAAAAACACCAATAAAGTTTTCCGTGCAAAATTTTGGATTTTTTCCGAAAAACGTAAATATTTCCGAAACTACTTGTTTCACAAATTCCAAAAAAGTCATGCTTATTCGATGCAAAAAGGTGTACTTTCACGTAATTTCATGTAAATTGAATTATTTTTACCAGAGAAAAAAATAAAAACCAAAAAACCGGTTTTCTGCCGTTTTCTCAGAAAATTTGAGGTTTTGTTGAAAAATGCTTGATTTGAAAGTTTTAGACTTTTTTATTATCTACAACTTTTGTAAGGATATTTTCCGCTAGAAGGTCGCGTTTCGCCGAAAATCGCAGAAAAACACTTTCAACCCCTAAACAGCACCCCCATTTCACAAAATCACTTTATCTCGTGTTTAATTTTCATTTTTTCTCTTAACTAAATCTCCCGGCTGGTCCTTGCCTGTTATTAATTTTTGTTTTAATATTCAAAATCCGCTTTGGCATTAGCCTATATCTGGATGGAAGAAATATGTTATCAGACAAATGTCAACAGAACGAACAAACACGCTTATAAACAAATTCACCCAGCTCGTAGCGTACGCAGACGACATTAACATCATGGCTCGTACAATAACATCTGCAAAAGAAACATACATGGATTTGGAAAACAAGGCCAAAGAAGTCGGACTTAAAACAAATACAATTAAAACAAAAATAATCACACAAACCAGGTCCAACTGGATGGGGCCGAATATTACGATCGGGGATGATAATATAGAAGTGGTAGAGAACTTGACGTATCTGGGCACCAATATAGCAAAGGATGGAAATGAAGACACAGAAATTCGTAAAAGAATCACCCAGGCCAACGGAGCATATTTCTCACTTTCATCAAAATTTAGATCACGGGACATCCACCGGAAAACAAAATTACGAATATACAGGACCGTTATCCGACCAATCCTATGTTGTGGGTGTGAAACGTGGACACTCGCTCAGAAATCGGCGGACGCAATCAACGCATTTGAACGAAAGATATTGAGGCGAATATTCGTGCCAGTGAACGACGGCGGTATGTGGAGAATACGATATAACCACGAACTGTATCAACTCTTCGAGGAGACAGCTGTGGAGGCCTATGTAAGATTAAAGAGACTGCAGTGGGCAGGATATATATAGGATATATAGGAAGGATGGAAGATGGCAGAGCTCCAGAAAAGGTTCTCAACGGAAAAATAGATGGTAAAAGACCAAAAGGAAGATCAAAAAGGAGATGAGAAGACGGAGTTAGAGAAGGCGCGCACAACATCGCGCAAGTAGAGCGATGGAGAACCATAGCTATGGACAGGACAGCATGGAAGAGGAAGCTGGAGGAGGCCAAGGTCCGAAATCGGGCTGTAACTCCATAGAAGGAGGATACAAAGTCATCGAAGTAGACATGAAAAGATATAAGAGTAATTCCGATTTTTTAAAGATTTGTACGATAAGTTGGAAGCGTTCTTCAGACAGAAATTAGTAGATATGTATTGCTGAGAATGACGGCCTTATTTGTGGTGTCAGCAGGTGTCCTTCAATTTTGTCCAGCAATTTTCTTTTAAGCTTATTTTCAAGTAATTTTTTTAAATAATGTTAACATGATACAAGTTTCATATTAATTGATTTTGAAATAATTTGAATAATTTTAAGTGAAAATTGTGCTCATTAAAAAAAATTGCAAGCACTTATCTGCTAGTTAAATTACTAATGAATTAAGTTAACCAATACCTACCATGCAATTTGCTCTATCATATACTGTCTTAAATTAAGCACATGCCCCTTAAACCATTTTGTTTGAGCAATAGACTTAAAGTGAGGTCACTTTAAATGCTAAAATTTTATAAACAGGTTTCTTATTGAAAAGTAAGTTTAGTTTGTTGCATAATTTGTTTTCCAGTGGACTTCCCGTTTACGTGAAATAAATTCACAGTACCCTAATAGATCTTCTTATTAATTTTAGGTTAAAGTTTGCAAATTATTTAAATGTGCTTAATATGTGGTACAAAAATAAGTAATTTTCTGAAGGCACTATTGTAGTATTTGGCAATAAATGTTGTTATATCAGTGCAATTCATTTATCAAAAAATATGACATTGATTGATTCAACACAAACATAAGACACATTAATGTAATAAGTCTGTAATCATTATTTTCTTTATATATAAAGTGTTACAGTTTAGTCCATACTTTTTCTTTTTGTTTTCTTTCCCTCTTGCTTGTAGTTATATGGTGTTTGTAAGAAGTATCTTAAAATAAACAAGAAAAATAAATGCACCTTCGACTTGAAAGTGCATATAGCTGTAATAAACCTTTCTCTACAATAACACGCAGGCCATTTGCACTACTGGATAATAGGTGCTCACTTAGGAAACGTAGAGATTCATTGTATTTTTGAAGATTATCTATTTACGCTGTACGAAAATTATTTTATCTTTTAAAACATTGCACGAAATAAATGTTTCCAAATTATATTATAGTTAATTTTTCTTATTAGTCTATTTGTTTAGTTGCTCATCAATAGGATACTAAAACTATAATAGAGTAAGAAGATTATCATCGCAATTATATGTTTAAAATTTTGAGTAGTCTAACAAACCTTTGGTTTCTCCCCTTAACGTGAGCGATACTGGAAGGGTAGATTTCAACTATACCAGGGCAGAGTGTTGTAGCATAGTCGTGGCACGGTTAGACCGGAATTGTGATGTAGTGCTCACGACAAGAGAAAAGTAATCTAGCTCAGTAATCTCTGGGCGTATCTGTGCGGGATGAATTAGTAGCTGCTCCCTCTTTTCTTGGCGTAACAATAAAATACAAGTACCTGACTCTCAATACAAACACTTTACTGCTACGACAACTGCATGGAGCAGACTATAAATTTCAATTAAACAATGTACGTGTCACATAAGATGTAATTTGTAGGTTAGGTTATGTTATATTATGAAATAAGAATATTAAAATATAAATTATAGATTATCGTTTGGTAGCTACCGCTGGCGTAGAGAAATGATGATTAAATTATGTTAAAAAAATATGAGTTGCAATTAGTCTTACAAGAAGGTCTGTCACGTGCGTTGTTCTCAATGTGGAATCCAGCAAATAAAGTATGAAATCAGGTGGGTATAAATGAAGTTTTACATACAGTATTTACCAACTGGAATCCTCAGCTTCGAGCCCTAAAGATAGGACAGGGTTTTTGATGATTCCGTAGGCCCTCGGTAACGTATGGGCCTGGTCCGGGTGACTGACGGCTGTGGAGTGGTCCTAAACGGCGACGAATGTGCTCTTCGAGTCGTATCCAGAAGGATATCAGAAAATAAACCAAAAGTGATATTAAAAAAACGTACAGTAGCGTACCCAAAATCGTAGGTGTTAACAGTGCGCCGGGAGCGGGAAGCGGCCTAAAATAGCAAGTCACATATCTACAGGTGAAAGAGGCACAATGGAGAAAGCATGCTTACCGTTTTGTTGCCTAAAATCCTAATAATTAGTGACAATTCTCGTTCAAAACTAGTTCCACAAAATAAATCAATATACAAAATAAACGAAACCTTCTGATGATCGCCTAAATTCAGAAATCCCACGAGGATGGCTACAGATGAATCACAACAAATCGGCCGCGTGCTTTACAAGACGAATGCCGAATGGATAATGATGGAAGTTATTTAGAATCCTCTATGCTCAACGATGTGGGTATGCTATTTTACATACATTGTGAGGTACACTGGGTTGATTATGGTTGAGCAATATTATGTTTTGGCCAGTTCGCGGTAGGCTCGTAACATATATTTAAAATTAAATTTGCCATGGCGATATAGCGATTATTAAATGATTAAGGTGAGAATATCCAAGAGAGAGAGAGAGGTCCAATTGGGAGATATTTACTGTTCTTGACCCTAACTTCTTATTCTTAAACGCATATTGCAAACGAACTATAGGACTACCTAAGTGTAGTCTTATAAATTTTCACTCAATAATTTCAAACATTGAGAAATAGTTAGATTTAAATTTAGGAAATACACAAATTAACTTAATTTTTAAAATTAAATCTAACTATTTTGCAAACAACTGAAATTATTGACTGAAAATTCATATAACTAATAGTCGGCTTGGTGGTGTGATGGACAGTGGCGCATCCTAGCACGTAGACGGCCCGGGTTCAAAACCGGTTCACAGCAAGTCGATGAGATATAATGGATGAGCGGATCTGCTCGCGTCATCATCTTTCGAAAGAGATGTAAAACTGCGGGTTCCATGTATCTACGATGTGAGCACGTTAAAGATCCCTACCCCACGACAAACTGTGGGGGTTCGGCAAAATTTCCAAGTTAGGGGTCCCAGTGCCTACACAGACACTGATGAGCTTATCCCCTGGCTTCGGTGATTGGCCTTGGTAGCGGAAATAGGCCGACGTTAGATAAATGAATAAAAAAAGACCTGTCATAGTAATATTTAGGTATATATTTCCTTATCGGATATGTTCACCTTAAGTTTAGACGTAATTTGACATTTCCTGTAGTTTGGCTCATGCCATCAAAGAATTGTACTTTATTTATATTTTAAGAAACATGTATTTTGTAGTAACCTTTTCATGTGTGAATATTTCACTTATGTGGTCTCTGCAGACTATTTTAAAAACATTTATATGGAATAAACGAACTTTTACTGATAACTTAAATATTAATAACAATATAAACAAATTCGCTATAATTTTCCTTAAAATTACTCACTATGTATGACATTTCATATTATTTTAAACATTCAGTTTTTTCAAACAATACCCACTTCCTTTGGCCAATTCTTATTTCCTCGCTAATCGAAGGAAAGTGTCGTATTCATGACAAAATGAGATTCTTCATATTATCAAGTTTCAGACTATGTAGATTTCCAAGGATAGGGTCTTTTAATTCTTTTTAGTCTCTATGTACAGCTGTTTGTCTGTTAGAGATATATGTAAAGAACTATTTGACGCAGAGAAATGGGCATCCTTAAAAATTAACTGATGAAAACACTGTTGTAGAACATGTGATGTTTGGTATGAAGCTTGTACAATTATTAAAAGACACCTGCTATACTTTTCATCATAAATATACAAGGTGGACAGTAGTCACAATGCGTTCAGTCCCGGAATGAGTTGTGGGGAGAATTTTAATAGAAATAAAGTTGGTACTCTCTCTCCCGTATCGTTTATATGAAAAGTAAAGCAATGAAATACAGAGATTTCGCCTCATCTTCTGGCGGCTTGTATATCAGTGTCTTCGCAATTTTAGGCAAGGATTTCGTAGTGTATATACCGTCTTTCCAATGGAATGTAAAGCAGTCGGCCCATTCTCCATTAAATATTAGGCAAGTACACGGCTTCTATTTTTGAACAGAGAAGAGGTTCGGCAAAATTTCTGGTCGTTTTGTACCAGTTTTAAAAAAAATTAAATATTAGTATATATAATTTTGAAAAATCAATCTTTTTGTGCACATAACAACAAACAAATGTTACCAGCTGGGTTGATTCTATATAATATGACTACTCCACTATGTACAATCTACAAGAGGCCCTTATAATCCTATAATTTTTAGTGGTTTGTGACTGACGATTGTATTAAGTTCATTCAATGTGTCATTTACACAATATATCTAGATTATTTAGCTGTAATAGAATGGTTTCTAACAAAGTAATTTCGTTGATAAGCATTGAAAATTAATCTGGAAGATACCATTTAACTTAAACTGTGTTTCAGTCCTCTCCAAAGTCATTTCAGTTCTTACATAATATTTTTTGTTCACACTTAGTCACACTACTTATATTTTGAATATAGAGAGTATCATTTCATTAAATGTTGCTTTCTTTTCCAAAGTCGGTTGATTACGCACATTGATCTCTATGATTATTTCACAATCATAATTTTAAGAGAAGCTGGGGAATCCACAGCATGATGACATCAATTGTGTTTAGATATGATCTCTATCAGTCTGGTCTGGTCTGGTCGATAGCCGAGTGGGTTAAGGCGCGAGGTGGCAATCGCGATTAATCTCACACGGACATCGCACCACCGGGTTCGAATCCTGGCTCCGGTACTGGCACTGTCGGAGGAAATGGTTGTATGTCCGCGTTTTTTCAATGTGTAACCCCCTTCCGCACAAGCCCTGGCTTTTGGAATTGGGGGTTGTCTAATTTCTGTGGTGTGGTGTTATTTATCAGTTCATTACTATTTAACTTTCTCTAATATAAAATTCTGGCGGTTGTTTATATTTAACAGTATAGCGACAATATCATCAAGTATTTGAGTTTTTCAATTAATTCTTTTACTTTTATTTGTTTATTTTCCCTATGCAGAGAAATTCACGTTAATTTAAGTTATTAAAGTGTTCCTAGCCTACTCCTTGCTCTTAGCTAAGAATATGTAGGCGGCCCTAAAAAGTACATTAATTAAGAGAAAATGGAGTAAAATAATATAATTTCAGCTTTTTGTCCTACGAATGGAAGATAAGATTGAAGAAATAATCAGAATAAAAATATAAACGGCAAGATTATATCTTATGCAGATGATACGGTATTACTATTTACAGCAAATAGTTATAATAAAATACAAACATTGGCATCTTTGAACTGAGCACCCTAAAATGCTAGGTAAATTATAGCCTATTGACACTTAATACGAATAACGATATTCACGACTTTTTACATCTTAAGCTCTTATCAGTGCAATAAAGAAGAATTAATCATACATACCGAGGAATGTCTTGGAAATGATAGATATAATTTCAAATTTACTCAAATTATCAGGGCCTAAAATGGAAATTCCATATTGAATATCTTAATACTAGAGTTAGAAAATGTATTATACAAACTTTGAGAATAGGTGACCTACATGATAATGCATTAAATGCTTTAATAATGACTGAAAACACAATTATGAAACCAATTTATAGCAAAAAAAAGATATGTTACAAATTAGTTTAAGTCATCCCTAGTATTTCTGTTTATATGGAAAAAAATAAATTTCATGAAATCTTTTACATAATATAATACTGAAGTAATGCATATAAACACTTAATTACAGAAGAAATTGTAAAAAATCAGTGTTAAAAATTTATATATCTTTTGGACCAACATTTTATAACATTCTTCGTCCTTATATTAAAAAAATAACAAAAATAAAAGTTTTTATGAAGATCGTGAACGACTATATACTAAAAAATTCATATCTCTTTGTACTCTTATCTAATATACCCACTTACCTATATTCTTCGATTGTCGCTGTTTAGAATGCCTGTCTCAATTTATTTTATTTTAATAATCATAATTATTATTGATTACTATATGAATTTATTACATGTGAACAAGTATGTCATTCGTTTTTTATTGCCATGTATAATAACCGTATTTAATTTGTATGAATTTTAATATTAAATTGTTTTTCTTACATGAGATATTGTAATGCAAGTGGGTTTTGCCTCGAACGCTTGTTTCTGACTTTAGAAACAACACTTTCTCTAACATCAGTATGATAGAGGCTGCAGGTAGATCAGTGAAGACGGTTTATTACCAGAAGTCGAAACTTTGGCTGTCGTTCTGGTGGAATGGGCAGCTGTAATAACTGTATGTCTGTAACACATTTGCTATGTTGGGAAAATATAAGTTAGATGAGAAACTCAAAATAAAACAAACAATATGTTTTAATAAGGTATTTAAGATATTTGCTGGTCAAAGAATTAACTTAGTATTGTAGAGGAAAACGATAAATAAAAACAATCACAGACGTAGTGAGAATAGTGGTGGGTAGTGGCGATGCATCATTACGTCTTACGTCTTTTATGTCGCGTGCATTAAAATGAGAGAGAAGGTCAACACGTGTCCGCCTTCTTAGCATCTCACCTCGCACCCCCTTCTCAATTATAGGTTACTTGCACTATATACAGAGCTTTCAATAATTATCACAGGACACGTGATTTTTTAGTTCATCTTTTAGGCTTATCATGTTTTAACCATGTCAGAACCTTCCATACTAGGGATATTTTAATTCCTATGTATCTAAGGGTGCGTTTTCAATTACCTTTGCTGACCAAGTTACACGAAATCTCGACGGAACGCACGGTTTAATTGGCTCTGAAACTGAACACGCCCAGCGGAGCCAATAAGGCAAAGGTTTGTCTACGCTGAATATTTAGCGCCATGCAGTCTTCTTGTAGGCATATCCTAACATTTAATTATTTATTTTAATCTGTAATGTCACATCATAGACGTAGTAGTAGTGTTTTGGTGGATATTGCATAATTCAGTTCTTTTTCACGAGTCTTGAATAGTTTTAATTATTATTTGAGTCTAATCAATTCTTTTCAGAACTATATAATTTACATCAGTTATCTTCTGGTGAGTAATGATAAAGAGAAAAAGAATGTTAGGTTATGTAATGTTTTTTAAATTTTATTCTAGTCCTGTGTTGCAATGGGTTTTACGTCAGAGCAAGATGCCTTCATTTTGATGGCTCATTTTCGAAGTGGAAATCACAAGGAAGATGGATCATGGAAGTATTCATTGCAATCATGCATCGAACAATTTATGGAAAAATTTCCTGATGCAAATATTCCATGTGACACATTTTCAAATCGTAAATATGTACTCGTTGAACGTTTTGCAAAGAAACACTGCTCTTGCTAGGGAAAATCCACTGGTAGACCAACTGTTTTAACTGAAGTAGTTATGAACGACGTTCGAGAAAAAATGAATCAAAGCCCGACAAAATCCATACCAAAGTTGTCCGCTCAAACAGGTAGGTACTTTTACACTAAAGTTTTTAATTACTGAATACGTTACATACCATTTAAATTTAGTTTCTTGAAAATATAAAATATGAATTTCTTTAGTGAAAATTGTTATCAACAACTAATAACGATACCTACTAAAACTCTTGTTTATATATAAAACCTGAATGCAAATGAAAAATATATAAAACTGGGAATCGGTTCTCTTCAGATGTCTCAATATACCTAAACGACAAATCAACGAAATTTTTTTTTTTTTTTTTTAGGTCTTTCAGTTGGAACAACCCATAAAGCACTCAAAAAACTCCATTTGCATCCATACAAGGTAACCGTTGTTCAAGAACTATTACCCCCTGATTTTGAAAGTAGAAAGATATTGTCGTCGGTTCAACGGAAATTTAAATTACAGCAATGTATTGGATTTAACCTATTTTACTGATGAAGCGTGGTTCCACTTAACAGGTTATATCAATAATCAGAACTACAGGACATGGGCTACAGAAAATGCTCACACTTACGTAGAAACAAGTTTACACCCCTTAAAAGTTGGTATATGGATGGCAATATCAGGCAATATCCAGAAGGCGAATTATAGGCCCTATATTTTTTCGTAAAACAATTAATGCCCAAAGGTATCAAACCCTTATTTTAGAGCCATTTCTGGCGCAGTTGCATGACGATGAACTGCAAGATGGTTATTTCCAGCAAAACGGCGCTACTGCCCATACAGCAAGAGCTTAACTTGATTTTTACTTGAGTTTTACGATGACCGATTAGTCAGCCAGAGACTATGCCAGATCTAACGCCCTGTGATTATTTCTTATTTGGACACATGAAGAACAGTGTTTTTAAAAATAGATTACATACCATTGACGAATTACAAGAGGCAATAGAAACAGAAATCCGCAATATTACTGTTGATCAATTACAGAACGTATTCGAAAATATGAAACGAAGAGTCCGTGTGTGTTCAGAAACTCAAGGCAGCCATTTTGAGCATTTGGTATAATTTCTTGGCATTTCGTATTAAAATGTATTCATTCAAATGTAACAAAAGTTTTTATTGTGTAATTTCTTTTATTTACTGTGAATTGTTCGATTTGAATGTTTATATTCATGTTTGTGAAAATCAAGATTATTTTGAATTAGGTGTAATAATTTATTTCTTGCGAACATTTTTTTATTCAGATAAAAGGCATCCCATTTAAATTTGATTTTAATATTAAAAACTTGTTCTTAAATTTGTTTGTGAAAATAAAGATTATTTTGAATTAGGTGTAATAATTTATTTCTTGCGAACATTTTTTTATTCAGATAAAAGGCATCCCATTTAAATTTGATTTTAATATTAAAAACTTGTTCTTAAATTTGATGAATAAATGAATTATCATAAATTTTTTACCTTTAACTAGAACGCCAATGGATTTAGGGTATTTCTGTTTAGTGCAATACCATCGTGTATAGCTGGTTGTCTATATTTTGCGATCACGTGTCCTGTGATCATTACTGAAAGCTCTGTATATGTGAGTATAGGAATTTTAAGGTATTTGCATATATATTTACAATAAATTAAATAAATAACACAAAGGGGGTTCGGTATTTAAGCAAATTTAATTACTCACGTATTGGGACGAGATCAAATTTTCCAGTTTTAAACCAAATCTCTAACGCGGTTATTGAATATGTTTCATACAAAATGACCAAAAGCAACTAAACGATGATATGTACGTGCTAAACGTAAGAAAATGGTAGGTATCACAAGCAAAGCAAAACGGTGGATCGACACGTGCAAATTTGGGTAACTTAGGACCAACTACTACTGAATTAACTTTGAATACTACGGAAAAGGCAGATTTTAGAACTTAACGTTGCCAACCTAGTTATTAAATATTCATTTATTGAATAACTCAATTGAAGTGTCCCAATTAAAGGCAGCGTCCCCAAATGAGTAATTTCGCGGAAAATAACCTGGAATGAAAATCAAAATTGCAAACTACAGTGCGTCTCAATTGGAATGTTCCACTTAAAGGCAGCGTCTCCAAAGGAGTTATTTCGCGAAAATAATCTGTTTTGTCAAATATGAGTTGAGAAAGGAAACAAAACAGAAATTCAAAGTTAAACTTTCTGTACGACACCTCTGGAGTGTTCCACTTAAAGGCAGCGTCCCCAGAGGGTATTATTCGCGACAATATGTCTTCCCGAATTTTACTAACCACGATCGGTTTCTTGAAAATTACAAGTTGCTGAAGGCAGAACTTATCAAAATATAATGGAGACAAATTAAATCACTCAAACAAATGCAAAAAATATTATAAGTCAAAGAGATTCCTGGCAGCGAGCCGTTTCAGGGTATTACCTTGCTGTGCTAGAATTTAACCTGTCTATCGCAAGTTGCGTGGTCACATATGAGCCAAGCACTCATCAGCCGGCGGTAGAGCGGAATGTTTATAATCGGTAGCGTCAATTGATATAAATAATAATTCCTCGACAATCTAGATGGCTGAGTCGGTTAATATTGATAATTTCGAGCATTATCTACTTTAAACAATTAGTTTTCGCGGTTGAAAGTACCTAGAATCGGTTTGAAATTAAAGTTTTACATGCTTACTGAAAAAAACCGAATTAAGTCATCTTCGGTTTAATAATTATAAATAATAAAAGTATATTACTTCAGACACAAAATCAAATCGAAAATATATACAAAATTTTCCATGTAAAATTAGTTTCATTACAGATACATACAAGCAAGCACAGTTACTGGAAACCTAAATGGATAATGAAGAATTTATTTATTATTATTAATAATTTGAGTATATTATAATCAAAAAATTAATAATATTATTAAAACATTTGTTACTTCTCTAATAGTCTAAAGTGAAATAAAAGGAAAGAAACTGCATAGCTGTGTTAGATGAAGTACTATACTGTCTTATAAATATTCTATGTATTATCTAATATGTACAAATATTTTATCTAGGAAAGTTGTCAGTGTCCTTAAATCATGTGGTTCAGTTTGTAAATTGTGAATATGTATAAATTACTAATAGTATAAGTATAATTCATTATTGCACTCGTATATTAGTTAATAATTAAATGATAACAATTATTAGATCTCTACCATATAACTTTTATCAAAGTTGTAATGTTTTACATAAACATTAAAAAATATCCATCTTCCAGTAGATTGTTATAAAGAGTTTTTGTTGCCCTAGGTAATGGTAATCAATAATATTTGAAATTGGGATATGTATAATATAAAAAAAATTAATTATTTTCGCATCAAGTCGCTATTGAGACTAAACATGACATCTATATGTATTTTGTATAGTGAATAAAAATAGGATCACTTTAGAAATACTATTTATATATACAATATATACAATTGATGTTAAATTCGTTAATCTATTCTAGAATATGATTGAAAACTATTATTAAACGACATTCGAAATGCAGTCATCAATTGCTTTAGTTAAAGAATGGCTACAACTGAATTCCTAGACAGCAGAATAGAACTATTACAATTAGAGTAGTAGAGTAAAAATAGAAAACACAGTTGTTTTAGTCAATCAATACTTTACCATGAGTTGATTGTATAGTCCTTGCCCTCATCTAAAGCGATAGGACAACAGACTAAAAATTATGTCAGTAGTTTTTCCTACGCATGCCAGCATAGTTTCAACTCATACATTTATCACATAAAACGTGTCTTTCGTTTTCGCAGTTGGTTGGAATCTGAAAAAATGGCCAAACATCTGAAACTTTGGAAATATAACTGGACGAGATAGGCGATCGTTGGAAAGATATTAAAAAATATATAGTCCTCGAATAGGGTTAGTAATATACTAAAAATTAGAACTTCGGGAATGTATAAATCAAAGTAAAAAGAGTAAAACAAATTCGAATCAAATGAGGCGAGCTTCAGGAGGTGAATCATTAATAGATTTTCATGGTACATCTCTTCTCAAGCTAAAAGAGCAATGTTTAAGCCGTTATAACTAAAAAATTAACAGTGTATAAAAAATTGTGTAGAACCTTTTATTTTAAAAGTTGAGTATCGTTCAGATTAAACAGTATTTTTCAACCCACTATTGAATAGAAACCGCCGTATAATCTAAATCTGGGTTATTGGGAGGATGTTGCACTCACGTGCACTCGGGCCTCGATAGTGAGCCCATTGTGCTACCCTCGCCGATAGTGACGCCAACCAACGCTTGTGATGAACTTGAGGAGATCTGGTGATAACGAAAAATTCTTTCAACTGTGGTGAGATACAAAACAATTTCAACAATTTTTAGAAAATTTCGAAGCTCGTTGAAACTTATAAACCGAATTTGTGTGATTTCTTTAAAAATCCAAGCAAATGTCGAGTTCGGAAAAAAAAATCCGGCCAGGGGTTCTAAGTCCGGACAATCGTACTAAATCCAAACATATTGTAAGCCTATAGGTACACCAGGAATATATTCAGTCGCCTCTCTGCCCTTGATTATTTAGACAATACAGAAGCGGTATGCGATAGAATGTCTTTCAATTATTTTTTTGCGAATTCTGGTTCCCTGTGGTTTCATTTATTATTTTCACGTTTGTATGAAAATGTAGTATAAGGTAAGTTTTATTTTAGATTTAATTCATTTAAAAATTGCTGATGCCCAAAGGAGTATATTTTACCGTAGTTTGTTGCATATAAAGAAACTGTCTTCAGACTATACTTAGCTATATTAGTAACTGATGTGGTGATAGTAATTATTTGCTAGGTAATAATAACGCGCGAGATATTTGTCAAATTATCATCCTTTAACCATGTTTTAACTCCCATAAACGTAAACTTAGCAAAAGAAGCCTGGTTTTCAGTTTTAGTTTCAATCATATCCCGATGATGCTAACATGGATAACGAAACGTGCATCAAGTAGTATATTCGAGGGTAGTGTTTAAGGGTCTTGGTGTTCGTGAAAGTGGTTTTCAAGCACTAAGGGCCTCTTGCATAAAAGTGGATCAATCAAAGTTGAGTTGAATTTGGTTCAAAATATGAGGTTACCAGTATTGTAGTAACTGTAACCCTGAAGTTTAAACTAAGTGCAGCTGAACCTTGAATCCACTTTTATACAAATGAGCCTAAAACTATTTATTTGTGTAAAATGGGCCTCAAGCAAGTTGAATTTGCAAAACTACTGGTATTCGTGCTTTTTTCAGCTCAACTTACACTACTTGTTTTTTTGTGGAAGCCGTCTAACTGTATTTCCGGATAAGCTGCAGCCTCTTGAGCTTAATGTGCTAATCTCCCAATTTCTTTATGACACACATTCTAATATTCTAGTCCCTTGTATCAATTTTTACACGGCCAGAATTGGTTGAGTATCATATTCTTCTGAACATAATTTTGGCTGTCCATACAGAGCCTGTCTCCTGTGATCTCCTGTGAGCCTCACATTCAGTCAGGATGTGATAGGTTGTCTCTGTTGACCCATTGCATTATCTGCATTTTAGGTCTCTATTGTACATGTCTATTCTATACAGCTATCTTAGGTAAACTTCTTGCATCTTTACGGTATATAATCTTGAAGCAAATCGCCGGGGTAGGACAGGGTTAAAAACTCAATCAGTTCATCAGCTAAAGTTTCGACTTTATTATATCAAGTCAAGTTATGTCAAGTCAATCAACTTTTAGCAGTAGTTAACTCTGTCCTACCACGGCGATTTGCTTCAAGATTATATACAGATGTCTTTCAGGACACAATGCCCTATCAGGAGACCTGTGACTATGCATAATCGATTCGTGCCCAGTAGCAGCAGTTCTTCAGTCTTCTTTCGAGATGGTCCTTTGATAAAGGTTTTCCTATGTTGGTGCCCGGTTATTTTGACCCAATATTTTTGTGTTGGTTTTTGACCCGTTCCCTTATTTGGCCTCGTATTGTGGTTTTAGGCACTCCCAGAGCTGGTTCTGAGCCAATATATGGAGTTGATGATCCTTTCCTTGCTAGCTCATCAGCTTTCTCATTGCCTTCGATACTAGAGTGTTCTGAAACCCACAATAGAGCTAGCTATCTTATTGTGATCTGCTAGGGCTCTTAGTTCATCTCAGCAATCCCATACCAGTTCAGATGTCACTTTCTGCTTTGATAGTGACCTTAGAGACGCTTGACTGTCTCTCAGTATACTGATCCACCTATTTATGTAGGTTCTCAGATTATTTTCTCTTACACAATGCAATATCGCATATATTTTGCCT
Organism: Leptura quadrifasciata; assembly: GCA_963675555.1. Taxonomy (NCBI): domain Eukaryota; kingdom Metazoa; phylum Arthropoda; class Insecta; order Coleoptera; family Cerambycidae; genus Leptura; species Leptura quadrifasciata. The sequence goes on from OY776675.1 coordinate 106,421,589, forward strand.
GAAAAACAGAAGTGTATTGTCCAACTGATATGCTAAACTATGATTTTCTCATATCACTATATATGCCAGAACCAGTGCCTTGTTCAGTCCTTGAGAGTCTGCAAACTGGATAGGTTCCCCAGGCCATTTGCTGTATTCTTCCTTTTTCCATTCACTTCGATCCGCAATTTTTACCTCGAAGTTTCTGTTGAAAGTGTGCTCAGGAATTTTGTGGTCCGTTCTTATATCAGATATGCTAACCCCAGCTCGATTCCTGATTTGGTTATGCCCCAATCCTGCTTAAATGCTACTTGGCTCTACTTACAGTCTAAAGTATCCGATCCTTGCCCCCATTATCACAAAATGAAGAGGAGGGAGGTCCAGCAACAATTTTCCAGTTGAACAATTTACCACGACAAGAATATCACCAAACGCACACGCGCAAATATCAGTTAGCTTCATTGTCTAAATTTTTTATGCCTATTAGTTATTTATGGGCCATTTGGAGGACAGATAGACCACAAATTGATGCTATTCAGTTCTAGAGACGTCTGTTATGAATTTCTGGATAGCCTACTGCGTCATGCTCTAGCGTGTTCTATCATTTTTTGACCGGAGAGGTGACAATATAGAAAGCGATGCAATATGTTTTACGGAAATGCACCTTAAGCGGAAACGAAGACCTCCTCCAAAACTTTGGCCTAATGTTTCCATAGGGACAATAGTAATCAGATTTTATGAATTCAAAGGGTAATAACGATAAACCGCGTGATGCTGTCAAATGTATTATAATTTCAAGAAAGGACAAAAAAATGCATAGATCACTAAAGGTCTGCCATGACAATATAAATCATAAGAAAGAATAGTTACAATTTACAATTACAGCAGCTTGAATGTCAATAAATCGTCGTAAACGATCCTATAGTTCGTTAAATGTTTACCAAATTTCTGTTGATTCATGATGAATGCCAACGCTAGTTTAATTACTTATTATTAGAGGGTAATTAGCGATTGCGACTTCAGTAAACTAATTAAGAGGAAAATATACATTCAAACATTTCTCTGTTTAATTAAAACTAAGCTTTCGACATTGCTTTCGTGGGCGTTTTAAATCTCATAATTATTTTCCTGGATCACGTAACCAATGTAGGAAAATTACAAGAATTTTGCAATAAAATTTATTAATACGTAATTATGACCGGGAATTTTCTATTGATCCTCTGGATCAAAGGCGGTTTTGATTTAAGATAGCTGAACAATGGTGCTTAATGGTGAAAGAATAATTTTATTGAGTTTACAAGTCTTTAGTTTCTTTCATGGTTTTAATAAAATCTTTGTGTTAGTTTATTGACCTCATTTCCAGTTCTCAACTTTGTGCCGTGCAAAGAGAATGGGGAAGTTTACGACTTCATTTACATGGTTTTAATGAAGAGTCATTTACGGATCTCTTGCAACAGTGTGTTTTTCAAGACACGGAATCTACTGCATTAGTATTGTTTATTTTAATTTGGATACTGCGAGGCATATCCAGAGGCAAAGCGTTGTCAAGAGTTAGCATATACCTACAATTTAAGCTAAATTTACTTGATATGATTGTAGACGTAAATTGCTTTCCTTAATTCTGCGTTTAAATATGTCGAGAGTTAAATAGAACTTGCAAATAAAATAGTTTTCAATATTTACACTATAGTTACATTTTTTTTTCTTTTTCCCTCAATATAATTATTTTAACAAATATAATATACAATCTATGAAGCCCATATTAGAGGACTAAATGAAGTAAAATATATAGATGATTTTAGGTGATGTGTCATACAAAAATTCATGTTTATATGACACAGTTCTGTTCTTGTAATTATTCTATGAATCCCGTAACATTGTGATGCGTTTTTCTCCACCTCGCACGTTGACGTGGAGAAAAGGAGCGGCCACTCTTTGACACACGAGCTTCGGAAACAAGTTTTCGAATTACTCGGGCGCCAGTCCTAGTTTAAGTGATAGGACACACTACCCTCAAGCCGAGTACGCGAGGCTGAGCAGCTCAAGTGGAGAAAGTTTATTCCAGTGGGTCAATATATGGGAAATTAGACGTTCACACACAGACAATAAAACTCAGAGTATTTCAATAAAGTCAGTATATTACTATAAACCTATATGTACAAATCTACTTCAACTATTAAAATCTATAAGTTACTTAGGCCGGGAGGAGCAAGCAAAAATCTAGTACCAAATGACTCAGGCGACAAGGATAGCAAGCACAAAACTATTATTTAAAACTTTAGCACCAAGCAAACAGCAAAGTGTTAACACAAAGTAAGCGGCGTTACGTGGGCAATTTAATGAAGCGATACCAAGGTGCAAATTAGATACGGATACCGGGCAAATGAAGCAAGACCACAATTATATACAGTATGAAAATGGAAAAAGGTAAAAACTACAGTGCAACAGGTTATAGAATACTTGGCTAGTGTTTAATGTGTCCTGAAAAGATAAGGCATGATTATTACAGTTATACGGCAATTTTACAAGATGCAGTTCCTCCTGGTGTCGGCTGAAACAGACAAGGCATGATTACTAAACACAAATGCAACTTTTCAGTACCCCCGAAAACCCCAGCGGGTAATATCGTGAGTACCTACAAGATGCAGTTCCTCCTGGCAATGGCTGAAATAGGCAAAGTATGATTAGTAAACACAAATGCAACTTTTCAGTACCCCCGAAAACCCCAGCGGGTGATATCGCGAGTACCTACAAGATGCAGTTCCTCCTGGCAACGGCTGAAATAGGCAAAGTATGATTAGTAAACACAAATGCAACTTTTCAGTACCCCCGAAAACCCCAGCGGGTGATATCGCGAGTACCTACAAGATGCAGTTCCTTCTGGCAACGGCTGAAACAGACAAGGTATGATTACTACACTCAGTTCGCACTAGCCAAGTCTTCCTACTCCGTTGACTCTCTTCTCTTTGGTCTTACTTACTTCTTGGTCTGGATTCGGGCACGTCTGCTTGCGGGAACGGTCAGAGCGGACTGACACACTTGCTCGGTGTACCGGGACTTTTCTATAATCAAACAACTTATTAGAGTAGCGGGAGAAATGCGCCAAATAGATGCGTGGTTTATTCAATGACAAAATGTGGTTCGGAATTAATATGTGGCAAGTATTATTTACCTTTAGTTTGAATTTTTCGGAGGAAACACGTCTGCTTGCTTCGAGTCAATCAGGCTGACTGCCTACACGGTATGAATTTAATTATTTCCTTCAGATAGGAAGGAGTGGGAGAAACAGCAGAAAACAGATGCGTGATGGATCATGGTGACGTCAGACGGACTTGGCAAAATATTTGAAAGATTTTGGGGACTTAGAAAAATAATTCAGAACCAGCTTGGGACTTAGAAGAATAATTCCACGATGGATTTGTGGACTTAGAAAATTATTGCAAATACAGATTTTACGGAAAAATTGATGTACCTGGCGGCTTCAAATATTTAGCGTGAACACGTCTGCTGGCTCTGAGTCGATCGGGAAGACTAACTGGTCGGTGTGAATTTAATTACTGCCTTCAGAGATGAAGGAGTGGGAGAAACAGCGGAAAATAGGTGCACGGTGGATCACTGTAACGTCAGCTGGAATATTTGAAATGTCTTTGGGGACTTAGGAAAATAATTTCAAATATAGATTTTACGGACTTTACGGATGAATATTACCTGATTTGTGGACTTAATATTTAATATTAATATTTTCAGGACAGTACCAGGGCCAACAGCAGGCACGTGTATCTCGTGGGACGGCAGCCAGAAGACTAAATGCGGAATAATTAAATTATTCCCGTGTACTGAAGGAGTGACGTCACATAAGTGACGTCGAACAAACTTGTAAAATATTTTAAAATATTTTCGGACTTAGAAAAATAATGCCACGATGAATTTGTGGACTTAGCAAATTTACCTTACTCTGGTACCACAGGACGGAGAGCTCTGCACAACTAACGCGGTCGGTCACTGAGAAGGCACTGACTCGTGCGTGGTTTGGCGTGTCTGAAATGTGGAAACTCTTCTCGTCGCTTCCCCACCTGAGTTCATCCGTACTTTACAATCTTATATACCTACTCGGGGTTTCTAGAAATTAATCAATTTTAAACGAATTCGCCTACGGCGGTACAGTATATTTACAAATATAACAGAATTATAAAATATTTTTGAGAAAATAATGATATTTTATACATATTTCGGTAACGAAAAATACTTCGTTACAACATCTAAAGTTAATATGATAAAATTATTATACTATCTCATAGATGAATGGAAGAAGAATGTGTGACGCGTTTTATCCACTTCAGCAAATGCAGAGGAGAAAAAGGGCCACTCTTTGACACTCGAGCTTCGAAAACGGGTATTCGGTATGATACGGATTTTAGCTCGGGCGCTAGTCCCAGTTTTTAAGTGTCTATGACAATACTACCTACAAGCCGGATACGCGAGGCTGAGTAGCTCAAGTGAAGAAACGGTACTCCAGTGGGACAATTAGGGAAATTAAGTATTTGCATACTAACAGTAAAACTCAGAGTTTGATAAATATGGTTAGTTTATCCAGTTAAGTATTCTATATACAAATCCACTCTTACTAAATAATTACCCCAAACAAACTTTACAAGTTACTAAGTAACAGTTAGTGCAGGCAAGCGGTGCAACGAAAATAGTAGATGACTTAAATGACAAGGATGGCAAGCGGACAAACGGTAGCACAGAGTAAACGGTATCACAGAGAAAAACAGCATAGTATAAATGGTATCACAGAATAACCAATAAGGTGGTAGTACAGAGTAAATGGCAACACTAAGCAGGTGGTAAAGAGGTAAAACGGATGCAGACTAAGTTAGGGATACCGGGTACGAGTAGCAAGATCACAGAAATACAGTCTAAAGTTATAGAGAAGTTATATACAGTACTAATACATCAGTTGGACTTACTTACTTCCTGTTAGTCGGGAACGTCTGCTGCGGTGAAGCGGTCGGGACGGAATGAAACTGGACGATGTTCACCTGTATTTTGGGACTTACAATATTTTCTCGCAGATCGGAGCAGGCGGCGGGCAGGCACGTCTAACGCTTGGAACGACTAGTGAACTGAAAAAAATTTCTCCTCGTGGAAATATTACTGATGTTATTAAGTGTGGATTTATGGAATTATTATTATTCATATATTTCTGTACAGCTATAGTCTGCATAAAAATATTTTCCACCTTCAAATCACTATCTGCAAAGTAACTTTGTGAAGCACTACACTAATGTAAGCAAGAATTTAGCTGGGAAAATAATATCGGAGCTTGATACTTGATAAATACAATTATAGAAAAGGGAGAATGCCCGAGTGAATTTAAAATAGGATTAATAACACCCCTCTTCAAAAACGGCGATAAGACGAAAGCAGTAAACTATAGACCCATATCTCTAATATCCACACTCGCAAAAGTCTTTGAAAAAATCATTAAAATAAGATTAGATAATTTCCTTAATAAATATAAAATCCTATCTAACATGCAATTCGGATTTAGAAATAAAATGTCAACAGAAGATGCAATAGCTTATTTATCAATCCTTAGATAACAAACAACCTACGCTATGTATCTTTATTGACTTAGAAAAGGCCTTCGATTCGGTCAGCCATGTACTGTTATTAGAAAAACTGAAAAATATTGGCATTAGGGGCACTGCATTTAAACTTATGGAAAGTTACTTATCCAATCGAAGGCAGTACGTTAAAATTGACAGGACCATAAGCGGCTCGAGAGAGATTGAATACGGCGTTCCCCAAGGCACGGTTTTGGGTCCTTTATTATTTAATATTTATATCAACGATCTACTAAACTTACCATCTAAAGGAAAGATATTGAGTTTTGCAGACGATACTGCAATTATATATGTTGCCGATACTTGGCAGGAATTAAAAAATATGGCAGAGGCAGATTTTAAATTAATCAAACAATGGTTTGACTATAATCTACTCACTGTAAATAAGAGCAAAACTCCCCTTTACATCCTACCAGAACAATCTTCCCAACCTTAGTTCTTTAAATATAAACCTAGAAAATGATATTAATATGAAGATCGAGGAGGCTGATTTTGTTAAATACCTGGGAATAATCGTGGATAAGCACCTTAGGTGGAACCTACAAATAAATCACATTATAAAAAAACTAAGATCTCTACTTTAAATTTTTAAGTACCTTAAACAATTTCTAAATCTAAAGGAACTTAACATATTGTATTACTCTTTAGTGCAATCACAATTAACATATGGTATAATTGGTTGGGGAGGTGTAAGTAATAATTTCTTAAAAAACTTAAATGTATTACAAAAATGGATTCTTAAAATCATCTACGCGAAAAATATTACATATAACACTGACAAATTATACGAAGAAACAAAAAAAATTGATGTGAGACAGCTTTTTTGTGAAAAAATATTATTAAAGTTATACAAGAACAGAGATCATGTCACATATACAGACCATATTTATAATACACGAAACAAAAATATTTTAACAAATAAACCCAAAATTAGTAAAACAGTGGGCCAGAGAAATCACACATTTATTGGCTTAAAAATCTATGATACCCTACCGCCCGAAATAAAAAATATAACATCATTAAAGCTCTATAAGAAAAAAGTTAGATTATGGATTCAAAATACACCTAGACTAGTAATACATCAATTAATTGATCTTAAAAATACATATTAATAGCTAAACTTACTTATGGGAAAAACAGTAATAATGAAAAAATTTAGATTAATCATTATAAGGGAATATTTTATTTTATTTTGTTTATTTATTCTATATTATTTAATTCATGTCATATCGCATTGATCTTGCATTATAATTTTAGAATTTAAAAGAAGAAAGCCATGTAACACCAGTTAGATAATTTTAGGATAACTCCACTGTCAAGTACTTTTACGGAGCTGACCTAAATATTGACTCATCCCCTTCTTGTACTACACTAAATATGTACCACTTTCTTCTGCCAACTTTTCATATAAAATTAATGTTAAATGAATTCTTACCTCGAAATCAAGTACTCTGTACTTCTGCGAGGCTTTCCCCGTTTATTTACAATGTATTGTTCGTATTTTTATTCTATTGTATTTTACTATATACTTTTATTTTATACTTAATATTTTACTTATGGTATTTGAATCTAAATGTAAATAAACTTATTATATTATTATTATATAATTGGTAAATTATAGTAGTCACTCCATTATTTATATTTCTTGTCAAACTTACTATAGAATATGTAAGTATTTCTGATATTTGTAAGTATATTTTGGATATATCAAAAATTATGCTTTTTAACAATGTCCTAGTATTATTTAAACGATAGTGTTAATATTGACTATAACAGTTATGCAATATTTATGGTAATATTTTGAAATTTTTATAGAGTCCAGTACGTATAGATTTACTTTAAAGGATACAGCAGAGATAATTTTTAATGATGAAGTAGTTTTCACATTGGCTAGTATCGAATAACTCACCCAGTGCTGGAGAGCACGTATTTCATATATACCTAAACTAATATAAACTGTATCCAAAAGTTAATGGTAAGATAATATTAACGCTTTCTTTGTTTCATCACCTGACTGTTGTCTATCGAACATTGGTAAGTATTACTAATATTTTTCCGAAATAGATTTCATTATCGTAATATCTCCTGATAGATATAACAGATACTTTAGTTGTCGACAACGTTTCTAAAAAATTCTTGAAATAAACTAAGTTTATTCTCGAGATGTTCTTCATTGTTGCTGATGTGAATATTCAGTCAAAAAATTAACAATTTTATTTTAATTCAGATATTGAAACGATTCATTTTTACAGTGTGTAAATTTACGGTAATTTTGTTAAAATTTAATAAAGAAATACGTTAAACCAGACCTGTACCCCTACCGTCTTTACGTATTTTAAAATTCCGAGGAAGAGTTCCTTGTTGAATTATACCGCGAGTAGCCCTAAGAATTTGATTGGTATATTTTTTTGTTTCATTCCCACGTATTTTATTTGGGTACTATTTTATTATGCATAAGAAAAGTAGTATAATGACGCTTGTATAACCGCAGAGAATCAGATAACGGGCATTTAATCCAATCAAGAGGTATGAGAGGGTACCAAAAATCCTAACAGCAAACAAAAAATATGGTCGTATAGAATTAAAAATTCTAAGAAACATAGTGTCAAAAGCCCGTGAATCCTCGATGTCTTTCATAACTTAAAAAATTCATAAAGTTGAAAAAAAAACGGTTTTTCACGCAAAAAAACTAAAGCTCGTAGAGAAAAAAGTTAAATGAGAAAGTTGCAGGTATTAAAAAGATCTATGGATTCACTTTTTGTCGATGTCGATCGGTGCATTAGATTTCGAGATAAATCAAAAAAAAACCGTCAAAAATCAACTTTTTTTGTTTTTCGTGTATCTTTTTTAAATTAACGCTTTTAAACTTATTACTCGGTGAAAATGTAGCCTGTGGCAAGCCAAATAAGTGCCTCTTTTCGAAATTGATATTTTTGATGTTTTAATTTTCCGAGATATAGAATAGATGTAGAAAGTTCTTCTCGGAAATCGGCTCCTCTTGCTCGACGGATAGTCGGAACGATATTCGGCTTGTTTTTTTCTTCAAGAGTTGTACTATTATGGCAAAAAAAATGATAACGATTTTTCAAATTTTAAGCGTTCAAAAATGAGTTTGAAAAAAAAATTTTCTTTTCGGTCACGTTCTTTTCAAATATCTTTTCCAGTTTTCATTTCTCTATGATAGCTATTACGGCAATCGATTAATGGCATTTTTACACGAATTTAAAAAAAAAACTTTTTTCTACGACCCTCTGGGGTCGAGATAATTTTTTTTTAATTCCAGAGGGCGCTATTTACGCACTACAGCGCCCATTTTTACTGAGATTACAGTTAAATACTTATATTTTCAACGAAAAAATAGAACACCTTATTTCATCGACCTTTAACATTATTAAACAAACACCAAAGAGAAGCGTGCGAGCGCGGCGCTAGTGGGTCGCGGAGTGGGGATAACCTCGCGCGGCTGGTCTGTAAACTGGATTCGCGCGTTCAAAATCGTTTGCGCTTCTAAAATCTTTAATATCTCGACTTCTTGACCACGTACAAAAATCCTATTGTACTTAATCTGTGGTAGCTCGACGAGATAAACACGACTTTGATGAATATATTTGTCTGCTTTGCAAAACAGACTTAGAAAAATTTATTTTTAATTTTTTATTATTCGTGTTATTTCCGTATTCCCCTCGGTATTCCCTATATGATGTTTCAATATTATAGCGGCAATATATATCAAATATATTATAATTTTTTAAAATAGGTCGTTATTATTTCACCCCTTCTTCCGGCTCGTTGGCGGTATCTCTTCCTTCCGCGAGACGTTATTCTTTATTGTAAGACTCCAAAACATACGTATTTTGGATTCAACTACCATTAATATTTGCCTCTTAAAGTATGACTGGTTGTGAGAGGTGAGCGCACTTGCCTGTCACCCAAAAGTTCCGGGTTCCATCCTCGGTCGTGGCAGTGGAAAATACTGTGAGAGGGATTTTTCCACTATACGCGGATATTGGGTGTGTGTCCCTTGTCTCTAAATGTGTAGCCCCCTCCCACACAAGGCTCTTCTAGAGCCTTCCGGGATAAAGGGAGTCGTAATTACCTTGGCGTTATTTATTTATTTGTTTATTTATTTACGTGGTCCGCTGTAAAACCTTAAGTTCTAAATCTAAATCTAAATGCAACTTCAGCCACGTCATACGACTTGCATGATAATAGTTTACTTTATTAACAACATTAAGAATTTGATACGATTCCATTATTGTATTTATTTGAAAAATATCAAAGAATCTAACATTGGAAAATAGCATCACGTGCTATTGCGTACAAAATGAAAATTCCTCGAAATTCAAATCGTGCCATCCCTACTGCGCACCAATAACTTAATTTTTCAATAATTGTGACATTACTGACTTACTTTATTTTTTTATGGAAACAGTATCTCGATGCACCGAATTACAGTATTTGCTTTAAACTCGTTTTACATTAAAATCGTGGATCTCATTTCAAATTAATAAGAGAATATTTTTGAATAATGTCAGTATTTGTTCGATAAAACATTTCAAATGCCATTATGAGAACAAAACTGTATGTAAAAATTGGGAGAGCTCTTCCCAGTTTCAACTTTTCCGCATGATGATATTTTATTGTAACGAAAGCGTAAATACAAACTTTCATTTATTCGGATGAAAATATTTACGATGCTATGTTATAACCATGTCAAATTTCACTTAAATAACATTTGCATATAACAGTCAATTGTCCAATCCATTACAATTAAGTATACATCTAAATTCATGAATAATATTATGCACATTTACACAAAAACCTATATAAAAACATACATCGAAATTTAAAATACTTCAAAGTAAATGTGTTTCAATATCGTTTAAAATAGAATAGAATATTTATTGGCCATTTATGATACAATGTATATATATGGTAAGTCAAAGAATACAAGATAGTAGTAAATATATGTACACATGAAAAAAGAACAAATGGAAAAGTGTATATAACAATTATCTCTAACATTACAAAAGAAAAGATAATACGTTAAAATTACAACGACACTAATAGACACATCAATCGTTAAAACAAAAGACAAGACATTACAATTTAAAAACAAGAAGTAATCCACTATGGTATGGTAAGAAATGTGAGGGTAAGCCAATGCATAATATGTTTGTAGCAATTTCCTTTTATCCAGTACATCTTTTAATTTGAGAATAGCGAAAGCCTATGCCTTGTTTAACCTTTTACATACGGAATCAATGTGTAGATCAAAAGATAATTTCATACCTAGGTTAGTTCTCAATAACTTACCTAATTCTGACAAAGTTAGATGGTCATGGATTACTGTAGATTGTCGCCGCCTTTGCAGACCAAAAAACCATTTGTTTGATCAAACACATTCTTCAGATAAATTTTGTATAGCCTCAACTTGCACACGCTGTATTGATGTTTTCACTAAAATAAGAGTTCCACCACGTAAATGATGACTTCTTGAAAAGCAAGTAATTAATCTATAATTTGGAAAATTAAGGTTATTTATGAATTGGGGACAAATGAAATTCTCGGAAATATCTAAGTTAGAAGTTGTGATAAAAAATTCTACTTCATTCAATTTGAAGTAATTTCTTTCGGCTATTGCATGGTCGTCGAACTTGACTTGACGGTTTGATGATCATCCTGTCAGCTTCTTCAGAACGATTCTAAAGACTGAATTTGTTGTTACACTCCTCATTATATACCTAGGCGCCGCTTAGCTTCGCTGGTCCTTCGTCGTGTTTGGTTGACCGTGACTTACTACGGTGTTGGTACTTTACAATACTAGTCTCCGCGTGTTACTAAGTCGATACCCATACTCTCTGTTAAAGTTCATGTTTTTAAAAATTTCCAGTGATTCCCTAATGATTCGGGGATATTAGCGCATATTCTAATATATTGACGTCCTCGTAGTCGATTTTATGGTTCTCGCTATCGCTGACCTATCCGTGTATCCAAATCTGGTATTCCTCTGGTGTTCTTTGATTCTGCACTGGATACTCCGTCCTGTTTGTCCGATGTAGCTCTTACCGCATATGCACTTCAACTGGTAAACCCCTTTTGATAAGAGTTTGGGGACAGGGTCTTTGATTGAGGAAAGCATCTGCTGTATTTTCTTCACTGTTCGAAACCGTACACCTACTTTCTTTTTGAATAAAATCTTCTTCAGCCTATCTGTGACTCCCGCGACGTAGAGTAGGCATACATACGTTGTTGGTTGTTGCTGTTCTTCTTCTGTTGTTCTCCTCTGGTTATTTACTATTCGTTTTATATTGTTTTGACTGTAGCCGCTCTTCTTTAAAGCTTGTTGGACATTTTGTAGTTCCTCGGGTTTGTTATCGCCGTCGCATATAGTGTTGGCTTTGTGGACCAAAGTTCTAATTAACGCTCTCTTCTGTTGTGGATGGCGGTGAGATGTCGCATGTAGATAACGATCGGTGTGTGTTTTCTTTCTGTAGACGCCGTGGGTCAACTTGTCATTGTGTGACCTTTTCACTAATACATCTAAGAAAGGTAAAGCTCCATCTTGCTCGGTCTCCATTGTCAATTTGTTTGTCAATCCTCGTACATTAAGGTGAGATATATTTATCAATCTATTATACAATTCACTGGGTTTATTCTTATTTATTAAAAGAGGCTTATTCATCACCCCGAAAAAAAAAATATTTTTTATCAAATTATCTGATGCCCAATTTTCACTATCAAATATATCATTAGTAAAATCAATGTCTACACCTACTTTAAAAGATTCCGTTGTAGCATCTTTGCATTTCGGTAGTTTGTCGATTTAAAATCTCTCTTCGAAAATTTTTCTGCCAGATGCGCACGCATATTCCGGGAGAAGCTCGAAGTTTTTCTGACAACTGCAGCGAACCCAGATTTAGTTCTGTTCAGCGATCCTGATCCAAAGACAATCTTAGACTTTGGTTTTGTTTGTATTTCTTCTCAGTTCTACGCGCAGCATAAAAATTTTGTCCATTATTATACCCATTTCGGTTATTGTACACATTTTCACTATTTGGAACAGTTTGTTGTTTGTCCGCGATTTTTTTTTGAGTTGTTCTTATCACCGGCTTAGATTGCATTCGAGGAATAGATTGTAGCTGTCTAATGTCTGTTTGATGAGATATATTTTTATAGTTATTGGATTAGAAGTGTCTCTTGAGATAATAGATAATATAACTTTCCTGATAAATAAAAATTTATATTTAATTAATTTCATAATATATAGCCGAAATGAGAAATTTAATAAATTTTGGATTTTTGTAACCATATAAATTCTTAAGAAAAATATAATTTTTCTTCGTTTAAAAGAAATTTGTGGTCAGAGAGTCATGATATTAAAGTTGATTTAGTATGACCAATATCTGAAAAAGCACGGGCCCAATACTGAACCCTTGGGGAACATCACTTCTTAAAGTAGGGCTATTTAAGCAGGTTTCGTTATAGTGCAAATTTGTCGCCTTTCACTGAGATAAGAATTTGTAAATAAGATCTTTGTTGTACAGTCAATTTAGTAATATGTTATGTGAAACACAATCAAAGGGCTCACTTAAATCAAAAAGTAAGCTACCCGCATATATGTAATTCTCAACTCATTCAACAAACCGTTCAACCAGTGACACAGTAGTTTGTTCAGAACATTTATTTTTTATTTATCCATAGTAAATCAATTGGCCTATAATTTGTTAGTTATTTAACAGCACTCTTTTTACGGACAGGGATTATTTTTGTTAGTTTATATACATTTGGGTATTCAGTTGAGTTTATAATAGAGTTGGACAGTATATTTACAGGAATTATGATGATACCTTTCTATAAATTTGATTATTTTATAGCTGATACCATATATTTCCATAGATTTTTTAGTCGATTGATGGTGCCTGTTATTTCAGTGTATTTAAGTAACCTCCCTAAATTGACTATTAAATTTGCTAATGATCTCGAGTGTTTTTTTTTAAATTAACTTTTTTTTTACTACTGCTAGAAGTTGTTCTATAAATTGATGCCGTACATTTACACAGTATTCGTTAAAATTTTCTGCTAAATTTTCACTCATATTTGTTTTTGTCTACATTTTTCAATTTTCACATTGATTTTTCTTTATTTTCCTATCCATCTATATAATTTTGATTCGCCTGATGCTTAACAGATACAGGACTAGTTCTACATATGGTAAATGATTTATTTCTAATTTTAGTTCGACTGAAGGATAATAATTTATAATCTAGCAATATGCATCCCAACTATCAATTTGATGTTTTATAGAAGCTGAAAGAATGTTTATGGAACATTTCTTATAAAACAAGATTGTTGATATAAACATTTCTAAAACGTTTATACAACGCTTATACACGCGAAATGGGCACAGTTTATAATACAATGTAGTTCTTTAATTTATTGTATTATGGCTCTCACAGGTGTTATAAAATAATTGTGTAAACGTTTACATAGAATTTAAAAAAATGGTAGACGATAATTATAAAATAGTTTTATAACAAACAGTTATAAAACTAAAACCTACTTTTGTAATATATCTATTATAAAATTTTATAAGCATTGTGTTATTATCTTCATTGCTACTTTTTTGTTATGTGCAGCAACAACAACAGAGGTTATTTATTTTTAAAGTTTTTGCAGACAATAATAATTCTCAAAATAGTTTTAAAATATTACAAAGGTAGCCTAGATTCTATGTGGCTATATATGGCGGCGGCGGCGTAACTAACAACATATTTAGTGGAACATGAGATAAAAGTTAACTGATTAAGACTTCGTTTCGCCAACAGCAAAGCGATTTTGGACTGCGAAGGAAATTTTCTGTGAAATATGTGGTACATATACAATGAAATTTTTGAGCGCCCTAAAAATAACGAATATTTATCAAAATAAAAAAAATAAAGTGGAAATAAATTTTTTGTATTTTATCTTTTTGTGGTGTTGCACCAATTGTGTTTCGCAATAATAGATTATTGCAATAATTTTTATTTTTGAACTATTTTTATTTTAAAGTCCCAAATGGCCACTATACTTCAAACATAATAACATTATGGCGTCCATCATATAAAGCATATTTATAATTATAAAAACACTTATAGAACAAAAATATTTTCCGGAGAACTGATACATATCAATAAACTGACAGTCTCGGACTCAGTGCTCATGGATGTTTAAAAAAATATATTTGCTTCGAAAGAGCATCTTATAAAACATATACAGGGTGTTGCATCATGAGAGGGACATAGCTTAATAGGAGGTAGAGAACATCAGTGGTAACCGGAACCTCCCATAGAAATGTCTCATTGGGCCTTCATTACGAAGTTACAGGGTGTTAAATAATTTTTGGCCAAACCTGTTTTTTGTCATAACTTTGACAGGGAATGAAATAACGGATTCATATTTGGTACGGCTAATGTACTAACGAGCCCCAAGAGGTACATGTATAAAAAAAATATATCCAGGCCCGGACTCACTATAATTTATGTTTCTTCTTTGCATCAATAAAACATCACCCTGTATATATTTTTTTGAAATTTCGATACGATATTCGAAAAGAGCAAGAAAAAACAAACAAAATGGCCTATTTCATTTTTTTGTTACACCTCCGTGGTTATTTAAATACGTTGTTAAATGTGCAAGAAAATGGATTACAGAACCCTATTAAATGAGAGGCACGTGAAATAAATAGTTTTATAACTAAAATTTGCAAAAATTCTATTGAGCCTAGGTGGTCTGGGTGAATCCTAATTCCGGCACGTTTTAAAGGTCCATTTTGGTAAAAAACTGTGGTCCTAATAAGTAATCGAGTATGAAATAACAAAATTTTTAATCAATCACAGTAGGCTTGTTCAAAGAATAAAAGTGACAGATAATTTAAACCATTTAGGCCTAAGCAACCAGTTACTTTGATCAAGAAAATCATCAACATTTTATACTTAATAAAAATTGGAAAAGAGAACAAACTAAAATCTAAATAAATAAAATATTTTCCATTCAATTAACAATAAATAACAAAACAATAACTAAATGTGTTTAAAAATAAAACGTAATTGACACTAAAGTAAATTTTCAAAATGTCCTCCCCCACATTCTGTGCATTTTCTTGCGCGTTTAGAAAGATCACCAATTGCTCGACGTATCATTTCTGGATTATTCAGTATTTTGTCGCAGTTTGTAACGATGCGCTGGATTAAATGTTGTCTACTTTCAATTTCAATGCTATAAACCTCGTTTTTTAGGCCCCATAAAAAGTAATCACAAGGGTTACAATCAGGAGATCTTGGTAGCCATTCATGTGGACCCCCGCGTCCAATCCATCTATTAGGATACACATTGTTTAAGTGTTCTCTTACTTGAAGGTTAAAATGTGGTGGGGCCCCATCATGCTGAAACAACATGCCTCTTACACCGATATTTTCTAACATATTCGGTAAAATGTTTTGAAGAAAATCAAAGTAAATTTCACCATTCAATCTTTCTTCAAAAAAATGTGGCCCTATCAAATGTCTATTCACAAGTCCGACCCAAACATTTACAGAAAACCTGTGTTGCGAACGGCGTTGGCGTACCGCATGTGGGTTTTCCTGTGCCCATTTATGATTATTTCGTGAATTGTTTACTCCATCCCTTGTAAATTGTGCCTCATCCGTAAATAAGGTTCTGTAAATGACTGGGCGATGGTTAGACAACCAATGACAAAATGCCAGGCGGGCGATATCGTCGCCTTGTTGAAGACGCTGTACCTGCATGGATGGTAACGTTCTCTTTTTAGGGCTCTCCATACTCGCCAATGAGGAATACCAGTTGCCAAACTGATTCGTCTAGTGCTCATATTTGGGTTTTCTTGAACTACGTTTATAATATTGTTTTGTTCCTGCACACCTTGTTGTAAAACACGCTCCACAACTGCAGAAGTAGGAAACTTTCCGTGTTGTCTTGCATACTGGAACACCGTACTAAAGGTTTTATGATTAGGGCTTCGACGACCAGGAAAACGCAGCCAATATTCTCTTTCCGCCGACCTACCATTTCCATTACAGAAACCATAGATGAATATTATGTCAGCATATTCCACGTTTGTAAATTTTACTGGCATAGTTAAAATATTTTCACAAGTTTTCACTAACTAAATGCGGATTATTGATACATTAAATTACTAACAAACAATTATTCAACTGTTTAGGGGATTTCTTTTTATTATCTGTCACTTTGAACAAGCCTACTGTGATTGATTAAAAATTTTGTTATTTCATACCCGATTACTTATTAGGACCACAGTTTTTTACCAAAATGGACCTTTAAAACGTGCCGGAATTAGGATTCACCCAGACCACCTAGGCTCAATAGAATTTTTGCAAATTTTAGTTATAAAACTATTTATTTCACGTGCCTCTCATTTAAAAGGGTTCTGTAATCCATTTTCTTGCACATTTAACAACGTATTTAAATAACCACGAAGGTGTAACAAAAAAATGAAATAGGCCATTTTGTTTGTTTTTTCTTGCTCTTTTCGAATATCGTATCGAAATTTCAAAAAAATATATACAGGGTGATCTTTTATTGATGCAAAGAAGAAACATAAATTATAGTGAGTCCGGACCTGGATATATTTTTTTTATACATGTACCTCTTGGGGCTCGTTAGTACATTAGCCGTACCAAATATGAATCCGTTATTTCATTCCCTGTCAAAGTTATGACAAAAAACAGGTTTGGCAAAAAATTATTTAACACCCTGTAACTTCGTAATGAAGGCCCAATGAGACATTTCTATGGAGGTTCCGGTTACCACTGATGTTCTCTACCTCCTATTAAGCTATGTCCCTCTCATGATGCAACACCCTGTATACAGCAACATGTTTTAATGTTTTACAAAATCTCTATTTGCAATACTTATAGAGCAATACATTCTGAAGCGCTTCTTAGTCGAGCTAAATAAACGGCAAATTTATATCTCAGGGATCTTTTATTCACTTGTTTCTTAACAGTGGAAATAAATTAAATATAATAATTGTGTGTTTGTCTTTAATCCATGCGTGTAATATTGTGTACCTACATATATAGTTTTAACTTTAGATGTCGATAGGCCATAAACCTACCCATGTTTTATAAAAATGGTAACGAATATATTATAGTCTTTAAAGACAATGTTTAGTTTATTAATTAGCGAATAACAAATTCTACAAAATGTTTTATAATTTAGCTGTAAGAACATTCTTAGCACATATTTATATGGTAATTTAGTTGTGAAGACTAAATAATCACCTTGGCGGTTTTAATAAAACAAAATAGCTTTTGCAGAACAGTAATGCAATAGTAATAAAATAAAATTATCCTATTATTTTAAACGTATAAAACAACTTTGTTAGTTGGGATGTCAAACTTCGCAATAAAAATTTAAACCCTATTTTTAGTCTTCATTTTTGACTCTCTTAAGAAGGCCATTGTTTCAGTTCTTTGGCCTAAAGTTAACTATAGAATCAGGCTCCATTCTTGACTCTCTTTGATTCTTTAGCTTAAAATTAACTTTAGAATTGACTTTGACAGTTGCTTATGCAATTAAGAAACTCTGTAAAATAATATAAAATTTTTAAATAAACTGAAGATCTACAACAGAAAAATCCAGCAAACTTGTATTACCTTAAAATTGCTACCACTTTGGTTTGAAAGGTTTTAAGAAAATAAAATAAAAACAAAGATGATCAAATAATACACTGCATCCTGTTTACTTTAAAAACATAAAAGCTTTCTTTGTCACGAGTTTGTACCATCAACAGCAAATATAGTGAAACAGAGAGTAAGTAGTAAAGCGGCAGTTTGAAGCAGAGTCGATTATTGCTACTTGTGTGCATCGTAAATCGTTCTTTCAGTTAATGCAAAAATTCTTGTAAGGTAAAATGTTGTTATGGAATATCGACACATCTCCATATTGCAATTTCCTATAACGAATGTGGACCTATTGAAATAAAATAAAAATGAACACAAGGAACTACGACTCCTTCTGCAATTCATGGTAGAATAATTCTAAATAGATTCGACATCATCAGCATTGGAAGGAATTGAATAAAATACAATGAAACCCAAAAATTATTTACAAAATTTCAAATATGTCTAAAAATAAATAGCTATCACCGAAAGTTCTGGAAGTTGCAGATTAATAGTTATTACGTTGTATTATATTATTTTGCTTGAAAGATGACGGCCACTTTATTGTTAATATTTGATGGTAATTATGCCAATTTTATTGCATAACGAAACAAGAAAACGGAACAGAAATAACGCATCAGAAAAATATATGAGTTGAACAAAAATATATTTTTTCTCTTACAAGATGCTTTCAAAATGAATATTTGAAACTTAGGAGCGTGTGGAGCAAGTTAAATTATGACGAAATTGTATTCTCTTTATTCTGTTCCACTATGTTTACATACTCGAGCTCACAAAGGAAATAAAAGGAACGGGTAATTTCTCAAACAGTGTGAGATAATTTAATTGAATAAGCTTGTACAAAATAAAAGTGCAATATACTAACCTTTAACTACGTTAGTCTGGAACATAACAATTCTTTTAAATTAGCTTAATTTAACTTTAATGAACGCTAGACGTAATATATAAAGCAATATACGTGTGTGTATAGATGTAATTGCGAAAACAGACAAATTAGAAAAAGTGGTAATATGCACACATAATAGAAACAAGATAGAAGCAACTATAGAATATAGTTTGTAATATTGGAAACAGTTACACTAGTAGGAAGAACTATTCTATATTAAAGTCTATTGGAAAGTACATAGTAATATTTCATTATTACTAATTTATTGATGTACTAACTTGGATTTTTTATAATTAGGATGCTTTAATACACAATCACGTTGATTGATAAATATTGTGTTAATGCGAGGAATATGCCGGAAGTGTATTTGAAAATTTGGATGCATATAACTCTCTTTTATTAGGGGCTCACCAAATATCTCGTTTAAAAACTATTGTGGAAGAAAAAGTTTCATTGACATTTTTCTGAGCTTTATGTCATTAAAAATAAGTTCCCAATTCATGCTTGCTTTGTGAGATTCAGTTGAAAAATTCGAAGAATAATAATCCTTATCTGGGCAGTTAGGAAAAACGAAAGGGATGAAAGTTGACGGCAAAAATCAGATATATAATATTAAATTATTTTTCTTTATTTTTCTCTCAAGACCCTTTAGGCGGTTCTTCAATTGCACA
Source organism: Leptura quadrifasciata (assembly GCA_963675555.1). NCBI lineage: Eukaryota > Metazoa > Arthropoda > Insecta > Coleoptera > Cerambycidae > Leptura > Leptura quadrifasciata. Next base: position 106,441,459 of record OY776675.1, read on the forward strand.
TTTTCTGCTTCAATTTAATTTATTTTTTGTTTTATTTCCGAGAGTTCACAGTTTACTTTATTTGTTAACTTTTTTATCTCAGATTCAACACCGTCTACTTTCTTTGTTAGAGTTTCATTGAAATTAAAGAGAGAACATGGGGCGAGCGTGGGTGCGTCTTTACTATGTACATACTTCGATATGCGATGTAAAGCGACGTTAGGCGTGGTTAGTAGTTGGATTGGTGACCGTTCCAACGAAGACCACGTCCTCGCCTCACCCATCTTCCAGCGGCTTGTATATCAGTGTATGCGCGGAAGCTATACAAGCTTAGGCGAGGGTTGTATAGGAGATATACCATCCTTAGGAGGGGATGTAAAGCCGTCGGTCCCTTGTCTATTAAATGTTAGGCAAGTAAAAGATCCCTACTCTTCTTAAGGGAAGAGGTTCGGCAAAATTCCTGGTTGGGGGTAGCTCGTCTACAGACGTCGGTGTTAGGCCTCAGTAGCGGAAATAGGCCGACGTTAAATAAATGTATAAAAAAAAAAAAAGAGAGAGAACATCTTCTATGGTAATATTTGCGGTACTCATATTACTGTAGTACATATTCAGTTTGATGTTTTTAGTTTCAATATTTCTCAATTGACAACTGTATTGATGAAATAATACATATACAATTTTTTGCCGTCCGTTACTAGATGACACCAGTATATTTATTTGGAACGATTTATCTTGAGGTTTTTGTTGCGTATTTACATTTATTCAGGTAGTGATTCAAACCTACTTCAGTTTAGTAATCTGTTTATGCATTTGGTCCCTTTTAGTCTTTACACTCTTAAGTTGCCAGATGTCCTTCTTCTGTTTATGTTTATCTCTCCTAATTCCTGCCTTTTTAATGTGCACGTATTGACCACTTGTTTACAGCCTAACGTTTCTATTCACTTCTTAGATAATACACTTTATCATTAATTATTAATTATGCCCCAAATTCAATATTATACCCGATTACACCAGTTTATTACACAATTTTTTCGGCTTCTATCAACATAACTTTTGCACAACTCTTTAATGCTTTGCCCGAGTTTTTTCATGTCTTTGTCTAGACCGAACTATCACACGTCTCTTCGCTTTGACACTTCAACAAACATGCCATGTAAATTTCGACAAATAGTACCAAAAGGCAGGACAAGCTATTGAAAAGTACCCCTGCACAATAACAGTAAACTTGTGCCCAAATGTTGTATTTTAAAGAGGCCGGCCATATTACAAAGTTTTATTCTCGTGTGATAGCTATCTGACCATTTTACCCCTAAATTGCTCTAATTGTTTTCTCATTTTCTATCCAATCGATTTGCTTGAAATTTCGCATAAATATTGCTTATATTTAATAAAATTAATTTAAAATCAAGAGCTCTGTACGCTTGTTTCATCTACTGGTTTTCTTTTTATTTATACATTTATTTTTAACGTCCTGACTGGGGACGGGCTACCTTCAACTAGGAATTTTGCCGAAGCTCTTCTCTGTCGAGGAGTAGAAATCGTTTACTCGCCTAACATTAAATAGGCACGGGTGTGACAGCATTACATCCCTTCATATCCACTAGCCCATCCTTGCTTATGATTATGCAAACATAGGCAAGGATTCTGCTCTTGCGCTAGAAGATTTAGCGAGGACACCTTATTTTCTTGAAACGGGGATTTCATTAAAGTACCAACTCTACCTAACGTTGCGTTACTTTACATATCAATGAAGGAGTCTGTGAGTTCTATGATATAAGTACTCAACTCAGTTTTTGTCAAACATGTTCCTAAAAAAAAGATTTAGTTCTAGAATTTATTCACCATGAATGAATAGTGAAATAATGTATTATGTAAAACAGAAAAAGTGAATATATATCATTCACCTAGAATTGAGGATAATTACAATGGCTTTAACAGTCTAAGTTCAACTGTAAAGACTCTATCGATGAGTAGTGACCTTTTTTTTGACTAACATTTAATAGACAAGGGATCAACGGCTATACATCATCTTCGAAGGATGGTATATCCACAACACAATCCTCGTCTAAGATTGCGTAGCTTCCGTTCTGATATACGTTGGAAAATGTGAGGCGAGGACGCAGTTTTCTTTGTGAACACGAATGATACTCCGGAGTAATAAAAAATAATAATTTATAGCTTGGTATAAGATTCCTAGAGCAGCTCGTGCACTTTAAGTTGAAGAAGAATTTTTTTTCTTGAAGCTGACGAAATTAAGAATATTGATTTTAAACGGACCTTTTATACTGCCAAATGCGTTTAGTTTCACTGGTATTCATAGTCAAACACAAACGTTTTTCCCCGCGTTTGCCGTGCCCCGTCCAGTCAATTCAGCGAGGGAGCGTTTCTCGTATTGAAGATGGGGGTTTTTTGAAATGTGATTTATATAGAAATGAGGCGAATGAAAAGGGGCATATTTTGAAGTAGGTTTCGTTGTTCTAAATTTCTTTTCTTTTTGCTGTTTCCATCCTCTTTGAGCGCATTCAGCGGGTTAGTGTTGTTGTCTTGTTTTGTTAGTCTGTGTTTGTAGGGTTATTGTGTGGGTTGTATTTGTTAGCTGTGTGTTGTGCGTATTTTAGTAATGCGTGGCAGTCGTCTGGTCGGTTTTTGGTCTATGAGGTGGGCTTTTGTTTTGTATGGGTTATCTTATGGGTTATATATGTAATTAATCGGGGGTATCTTAGATGACCATTGAATTTGGGGGTGAGTATGGTGCGTATGGTTGGATTTGAATGTGTAATGAGTCTTTCTGCGAAGTTTAGGATTACTTTTAATAATATTTGTTCCTGTAATGTTTAGATGTTTGATCTGTTATGCAATGTGGTTAGTTTAGTATTTTTCGGTAGGCTGGTGGAAAGTCTAAGTGTTTTGGACTGGATTTTCAGGAGGCTATTTTGATTTGTTTGGGAGGTTAAGAGATACCAGGCCGGTGCAGCGTACGTGAGAATGAGTCGTATGTATGTCTTGTATATTGTAATGACTGTATTGATGGTCGCGTGCTTTATTATTGGAAATAGTTAGTCCATTTTGATTTTTGCTTTATGTTTTATTTTGTTGATGTGTTGTCTGAAGTTCAGTTTACGGTCTATTGTTACCCCCAGATAATCAATATCTGTTTCCCATTCTATCTGTTGGGTATTGATGACTATGTTTGTGTTAGGGTTTTCTTTTTCCTATTAATGCAAATGGCTTTTGTTTTGGTGTTTTTTACGCGCAGGCCTATTTGTTCAAAGTATTTAGTGGTGATGTCGGTCTGTTTTTGTAAAAGTGTCTTATTGAGGTCGGTGTTAGTTGAGGTGGCTATGATTGCCATGTCGTCTGCGTAAATAGAGTAAGTGAGTCGATTGTCCGTGGGGGTTGGTATGCTGTTGACATAGAAATTGAAAAGGATAGGACCCAAGGTTGAGCCTTGGGGGACGCCTGAGGATATGGGGTTGAGGGATGAGCATTCCCCGTTGACTGCCACTTGGAATTAGCGATTGGAAAGATATGACTGTATTGTTTTCACAATATACGTCGGAATTTTCGCTAGATGTAGCCTATTTGGGATTAACTGTTTGAGTAAAATCAGGTCGGTCTCTCGTTTGAACTACGGCCGGTAATGTTTTTACGAAGTCTCTGCTTCGATAGGAACGGTTTATGTATCAGCCCATCAAAGCTCAGAGAGCTTTAAAGTTTACGCGAGAACTTTGGCGATTTGTTGAAACGAAAATAAGTTTTGAGCAAAAAAGTTACTTCCGGGGAACTGAAAGCTTCGGACTGAAGTTTTGGGGAAATCATTCGGAATTCATGTAGAGATTTTGATGATGTTGAAAATAAAATGGGGGCTTTGTTTTTTAGGGTTATTTTTTGTAACGTATTGAATGTAACATTATTATTTTGGAAGTTTATTTGTGTATTATAGAACGGTCATGATTTTTTTTACAATATGACTTATGAAACTGTTGTTTTTGTTATTTAGAGCTATTAAATGACTTTTTTATTACTATTTGACCCTTTGAGTGAGAAATGAAAACTATTGTGAATGCGATGATGTTCTTTAACCTTATTTTTTCCCTGATGCTCCAATATGATTAGCTATAAATGCTGTAAAACAAAACAGTTTTTGCATTATGTTTGCATACAGTGTAGTAGTGTAATTCATAAGTCATGTTTACCAAAGTTAAAAAGTAAAATTGCATTCCTCGAGTGAAATAAAATTATACGTTGTGATAAAGAACAATATAATACCTCTGATTCTGACGACGGAAATAAGGAACTTCTAGAAAAGACCATACATGAGCTAACAGAAGATGGAGAATTAAAAAGCAGCTACATAAAAAAGTTAAAGAATGACAACAAATTGTTCTCAGAAGAGGCAATGAAAAGGGAGGACGAACTTAACGAATTAATAACTAAACAAAGAAATACCATAGAGGAACTAAATGTACTTATCACTAAACTGAAAAAAATTATTTAAAATACAACAGATAAACATGTAAATAATATCTCTACACAGACAAATTCCATTGTGACAAAAAATACATCAACTTTAACTGAACCATTTAATTTAATTTCTGAAATACACAGTGAGACAAATAAAAATACAACACTACACATTGACGTAACAGCCAATGGTGGTAATAGGGATGCAAAAATTACTAGAAACAATGAATCTAATTGTAACGTAACCACTAACATTGACAGGAAAAAGAAAATTCTTCTATTAACAGATGACAAAAGTATAAATTGGCAGATAAGAAAATTAATTGATTTAAATGTTTATGAAGTAATGTCAGTTAAAAAGCCAGGAGATTTTTTGAACCAAGTGATGGCAAGCATTGAAATTTTAACAAAAAATTTCAGTTTTGATGATTGGGTCATCATAACAGGTGGATTTAATGATATTAACTTAAAGAAAACGCCTTCATTTCATACTATTTGTAATAAACTGAAATTGTGTACAAATACAAACATTTTATTTACATCTGTTCCTTACACTTCGAATAGCACTTCAATAAACAAACACGTATTTAAATACAATTCAAAGTTAAGTGACTTTCTGTTCAAATTCAATAAGTGCACGCAAAGTGTAGTACAATATGTAGAAGTAAATACCAGAAAGTCTAAATATTTTGATCATAAGTTGGTGGCTTCTAATGTAAAAGATATACTGCACTTAAAATGCTTACACAAAACTTTAAGGTTTGTTAATACCAGTAATGAAAACCTCAGAGCCTCGACAGAAGAAATTGCTATATCAAATCGGTATACAAACCTAGAATCTACAAATGTTGAACCTAACAATTCAATTCAGGAACCAGTGAATAACTTGTCATTAAGTGTTGAACTTAACGAGGCACATTTTTTATGTCCCGGGCAGCCTATGAGCCCACCTCTAAGACTGTCAACATAGTGCATCAAAATGTTCAGTGCATCAGCAACAAACTATTACATCTCGAATTATTTTTAAAGGAAGTGAATTCTGATGTATTTTGTGTAAGTGAACATTGGGCAAAATATGATCAAGAAAGTTCAAGTGTAATCGATGGGTATGTACTAGCCAGCTTCTACTGTCGCCAATTAAAAGCCCATGGAAGGGTAGGAATTTATGTAAGACAGAAATCTAGATTTGATAATATAGATTATGTTAAAGTTATGTCAATAGAACAACATTTTGAATGTACTGCAATAAAATACTATACTGACAGTAACAAATTTGTAATGATATTAGTGTTATATAGATCTCCAGAGGGAGACTTTTCTGTGTTTACTGAGAAATTTATTAAAATATTAGATCTATTAATAGATAAAAATAAGCAGCATGATATAATTATTTGCGGAGATTTCAATATTAATTTTCACACACGAGATAAACATTATATGGAAATTAAAGATATTTTTAACTCATACTGCATAGAACCTACTATAATGGCACCCACCAGGCTTAACAATTGTCTTGATAATATATGTGTTAATTTAAATTCAAGTTGTTATAACAGTAAAGTAATTTATAATTCCATGAGTGATCACAATGCACAAATGATAACAATTAAAACGCTAAAAGAAAGATTTAGTAAAACTAGTATAAAATATAGATCACTTAATAATCCTGATAATATCAATCACTTTTTAACACTGTTATCTAATGAAGATTGGAAAGAAATTTCAAATCCTACATATAATGCTGATGAGAAATTTAATATTTTCATATAGAGACTTTCTTACACTACTTTGAAATAGCATTTCCAATTAAAACTATCAAACTGAATACACAAAGAAATTAAAAAAATAATAAGTGGATTACACCTGGTCTAATAATTTCTGGGCAGCGGTTAAAGGAGTTGTACAATTTAGCATTGACAGGAGATGCGAGGGTAAAAGCATTTTATAGAAAATATAAATGTATCTATAGAAAATTACTTAACAGAGCTAAAAAAATGTATAACGAATCACTCTTAGTATACTCCAACAATAAATCGAAGATAGCGTGGAACATCATAAACCCTCAAAAAAACAAGAATATAATAGAATATAAATTATTAAACTCGGATAATGTAATGGTAAATGATCCTGAATATGTGTCTAGTGAATATAATAACTATTTTAATAGTATACCATCATTACTCTTGGATGCAAATATGCTAAAAAATGATATACCTAATCTTTTATTTAACAATAATCCTAACTCGTTTTATTTGGAACTTGCTGATGAATCAGATATTCTGCGTATTATAAAGACTATGAAAAACTCTAACTCATCTGGAGATGACAACATAAGCACAAATTTATTGAAGAAATGTAAGCATCTAATTAGTAAACCATTAACGAAACTAATAAATGCCTCACTTAATGAAGGTATCTTTCCTGAAAAATTGAAAATTGCCAAGATTATACCCTTGTATAAATCAGGTGACAAAACAAAAATTGAGAGTTTTAGGCCAATATGTCTATTAAGTTCTTTTGCAAACATTTTTGAGAAATATGTATCCCAATGTCTTCTAAGTTTTTTTAATAAATATAATTATTTAGCCATTTTCAATTTGGGTTTCGTAAGGGATTGTCAACTATAAGTGCAATCACCGAACTTCTTAATACCCTATATAAAACCTGAATGAGAAGAAAAAAAACAGTAGGTATCTTCCGCGATTTGAGTAAGGCATTTGACTCATAAAATCCTCTTAAATAAACTTGAAAAATATGGTGTACGAGGAATACCTTTAATGTGGTTTACTAGTTATCTTCAAAATAGGAAGCATTATGTAGAAATCGACAGTCATAAATCCAAATTATTACCATCTTCCATTGGAGTACCACAGGGATCTATTGTAGGCTCACTCTTATATATTATCTGTGTAAATGATTTTTGTTTACAAAACTCCGTCATGTACGCTGATGACACCACCATTCTTGTGAGTGAAGGAAATATGATGTCTCTTACTAAGAAAGCCAATTTACAACTTCAAGAAACTGATACCTGGTTTAGGCAAAATAGGTTAATATTGAACAACAAAAAATCATTAGTTTTAAGATTTAATTTATCCAGAAAGCCATTCGATCATAGCTTGTTAATTAAAATAAACAGTGGGACTATTAAACAAGAAAATGTCACAAAATTTTTAGGAATTAAGATATCAGACAATTGTTCTTGGAGTTCACATATTGAGAAAACATGTAAAAGTGTTGCACCAGCATGTTATGTAATAAATCAGCTGCGAAAAGTGATTGACAGACAGATATTACTAATGTATTATTTTGCGCATTTTCACTCAGTGATATCTTATGGAATAATAGCATGGGGTCCTTTTCATGATAGTATAAGGGTCTTCCGACTGCAGAAAAAGGCAATTAGGTATATCATGGGAGTGAGTAAAAGAACTAGTTGTCGAGAAATGTTTAAAGAATTAGGAGTGCTACCTCTACCATGTATTTTAATTTATCAGTTGTTACTCTATGCCAAGTCTGAGTTAAGTAGTTTCAATACTTTAAGCAATAATCACTCCTATGAGACCAGAAATAATTTAACCTTAAAGTACCCTTTCATAATCTAGTAACATATGAAAAGAGTCCAAAATATGTAGCAGTAACTGTGTACAATAAACTACCCAATAGTTACAAATTACTAAACGGACATAAATATAAAACAACCATAAAACGTCTACTGTTAGGAAAATCATATTACTCTCTAAGAGAATATCTTGAGGACAATTTGTAAAAAACATTCTTTACATTCATTATAAATACCTGTTTGTATATTTGGCGTGACTATATGTATTGTATATGACATGCTATTTTTCTATTTTTATTATTTATTTACTATTATTTTATTATATATTGACGAGTTTATTTATTGAAAAAAAAATGTCTTGTAAATTGTATTGTTGTTTATACTTTATTATTTTTGTTGTAATTTATTATTTATTATTTTATTGTAATTCACTTAAGTGTATATAGATTTATGTAATTTACTTAAGTGTATATATATATATATATATATATATATATATATATATATATTCCGAGAAGCTTCCGCGGTCGTTGGTATGAAAAATACTAGGTTCTCGGGTTGAACCGCGTCTGAGATTGTTAATGTCTCGACGTTTCGGCTCCCGTTTTGGAGCCATTTTCAAGAGAAAAAGTGAGTCAAGTGAAAATTGTCTAAGAAAATAATGCTAGGAGTTTACTCTCGAGTTCGCTCTAAGGAGTAGGCAGGTTGAGGCCTTAGAGACGGATCGCGGTGAGATCTGGGGAGTAGGCAGATTGAGACCCCGGAATCGAACCAGTTCCACGAACTCCTAGCATTATTTTCTTTGACAATTTTCACTTGACTCACTTTTTCTCTTGAAAATGGCTCCAAAACGGGAGCCGAAACGTCGAGACATTAACAATCTCAGACGCGGTTCAACCCGAGAACCTAGTATTTTTCATATATATATATATATGTATACACACACACTGTCTACTTAAATATTAACTGCTGGCTTACCATATATACATAATTTGTATCTCAAAATGGTCAATAAAATTATTATTATTATTATTATTATGAGTGAAACGGACTATAACACCTGAAACGGTTACCCGTCCAAGGAATATGTACATAGTAAACACGCAACTATGCTCGCCCCTAATAAACTGTTAAAATTATCGGAAGGATCAAGGTAAAATAGAACACATTCTTTTGATTTAATTATCGAGAATTATTCTCCATGTCAGTTGACTTTTCCCCTCACAGAATGCATTATATGTCAAATATACTAGAGATCTTGCAACTTACGGATGTGTTGAGATCTCTTCGAATTCTATAGCTATTTGGTATAGTATTGTTTAAGACAGCAGATGAAACATACATGCATTGGATTTTGTAATGGAGCTCAGACGAAGAGACTGGTACCCAATCAGTAACTATACTTTTGTTAAATCTTTGACAGTCTAGATTAAAGTTAAAGAAAGAAATTCTTATACCGGCTTGATTTTTCTCGACTATGATAGACTTAACTTGTTACTGCAATATCTCCGAAGGCAATACATAAGGCTTTACTGATCTCCATTATACCGTATCTAGTAAGAAATCGACAAATATTTGCGAAGTTAATAATTTGCATTACCGCCGATACGGCATACATAAGCAATCCCACCTTGAGTATGTATACCTGTCCATTTGCCCAATTATAAGATGATACAAAATAATGTGCAGCTAAAAAGATTATGTTGCGCCTTTAGTTTGACAATCACATAAAAGTTAATGTCAAATGTATTCTGACAGCAGCATGTCAATAAATCGATACGATATACGCTTAATACAGTTGATGGAAATTACACAAAGTAAAAAATGTTAAAAGGCATTATTACAATTTTAGATGGCAGAAATAAATGGAAATTGAAAACGATAAAGTTTTATATGAATTTCATTACTACTTAAGACTCTTTAAACCTTCCTGAAGAAATATAAATGTCGTATTAACATTTATATTATCAACATAATTATGCGCACAAGCTTTCTGATGAAGGCAGAGATTATATGTTGCTAAAACATTTAATGACTTTCAGAATACTTGGCATTTATGGAAATTATGGAATTCATGCCACGATATTAAGAAATTGAATACATGGCAATTCATGTGAATCTAAGTTGAAAAGGTCTTATAACGTTGGTTGGCCTTGTCGAAAGGTATCTTTTCAGTTAATGAATAAACTTAAATATTAATATAATGGTTCGCATGAAATGATTACTAAAGTTTCTGAATGAGACGACTTAGTTTCATAACCCAATTATATTAAGTAAAATACTGGATAATAGAATTTAATATTGTCTAGACTAGCAGAATTTAAATAATTCAGAACAGCGCGTGCATACTGAACGAACACTTTGAGATCTTTACGGTTCAACATTTAATATGAATCGATTATGCAGATATGATGGCTTCTAGAAATTTGATTATCTGGAGCATCTTCAGCGTAACTAAAATGTGACAAGTAATTTTTTAAATCATTTTAAGTAAGTACTTACTATCGAATGTATTGGTTCAGTTGATTTAAATGGAAACATCTGGGGGAAGCACAGGCTTGTATCACTTATTGTATGCCAAAGTGAGTGGGACTTTTGTATACAACTTTATTCTGATGTTATAATGAAGGTGTGAAAAGTCTCAATCGATATAGTCCCGGTGTCTCAAGTTATTTGAGGTGAAAGGTCAAGAAAGCTAGTATCTTGCTACCTATTGACCGGATGTTGTAGATTGTAGATTGTTTTATGGGGTCGTTTGGCTTCGAACAGCCTTACTTCACTTCGACCTAAAAGATCTTTTGTGATTTACCCTACATCTAGATGTTTCCAAGGATTCCAAGATTTTTTACAAAGCTTGTGATTTTCCTGGGGGCTAATTTCCCTACGTCTTCAGGCGTTAATTCCGCCTGTTCTAAGAATTTTAGCCTAGTGCGGACTAACACCTTGCATTTACAAAGTATATGTTCCGCAGTTTCAGTTGCAGTATCGCAATATCTGCATTTGTTGTCTACTGCCTTGCCCATATTCTTGAGATGATATCTCAAGGGGCAGTGGCCAGTTAGAAGGACTGTGATTAGCCTTAATTCGGACTTTTCAAGTTCGAGAAGCCTTGTGGCATTCTTTGTCGAATAAGTTGTAAACTTTTTCGCTTGTCTTTGGCCTGGAGTATTCCTCCAGTAGGACTTCTTCTGGTTCCTTGGCCAGGCCACAGAAAGGTTCGGGTACAATGAATGGTGCTTTAGATCCTTCTTTTGCATGGCTGTCAGCAAGTTCATTTCCTTGTATTCCCTCATGTCCTGGCACCCACATCAAGGTAACCTTGTTGTTGTTGGCCAGTTGCTTCAGGGATTGTCTACATTCCCAGGCAATTTTAGACTCAAAGTTATAGGACCTTAGAACTTTTAGTGCTGCCTGGCTATCAGATAATATATAGATCTTTGCCCTTCGGATGCCTTTATTTAGGCATTCCTGGGCACACAGATTTATAGCGTAAATTTCTGCCTGGAAGATGGTTGGGGTGTTACCGAGGGCTTTGGATAGACTACATTTAGGCCCTGATGTGCCCACTCCTACCCCTTCAGCCATCTTAGATCCATCTGTATACCAGATGAGTGACCCTTGTTCCAATCGCAGTGCCTCTATCTTGCTCGTCTGACGGCTTTCAATTAGCACGTCAAACGGGCAGTCAAAGTCTCGTTTGATTGGCTTTGAGTCAGTGGGTTTGGTCATAGACTTCAAATGGATTAACTCCAGTATTCTTAAGTGACCAACCAGATCGCCTGGTTTAAATTTATGTGCCTGGTGCAGTCGTAAGGCACTGAGTGTTGCCTCCTTCCTTACATGCAAGTGCGAGGGAAGTAGGTCAAGCATAGCCTCCATAGCTGCTGTGGGACACGAGTGCATTGCTCCTGTAGTTTCTATACAGGCAAGGCGTTGCAGTTCCTGCAACTTTCCCTGTGCTATTTTTTCTTCTGTTTTTGACCACCATACGCATGATGCGTAGGTTACCATAGGTCTGATAACCGAAAGATAAGACTAATGTGTCATTTTCGGTCTTAGACCCCAAGTTTTCCAAACAACCTACGGCACGTCCATATTGCGCTGTTGCTTTAGTAAGAATCCTTTCCAGATGTGAGTTCCAGGTAAGTTTTTGATCCAGGATTACTCCTAGACACTTGACTTCACTGGAAAAATTTAGTATTGTTCCATTCAGTACAGAAGTTCTGAGATTGAGTTTTCTCCTTTTAGTGAACGGGACAATAGTTGTTTTGCTCGGATTGACATTGAGCCCCTCTGACGAGCACCATTTGGATATTATATTTAAGGCAACTTGCATGAGATTGGAAATCATGACCTCATTTTTGCCTCTCACAGTGACGACCAGGTCATCTGCATATCCCTGGACGATGAAGCCTGAATTACTCATTTTATGTAGGAGATCATCGACCACCATTGACCACAACAAGGGCGACGTTGTGGACAACCCCTGACTGCAGTCACCGTAGCAGACTCATCCCCCACATTTGTGGTAATAATTCTGCTTCTGAGCATGGATCGTATCCATTTAATTGTAGGAGACTGTATTCTCCTTTTTTCATAAGAGGTGTTGTCAAAAGCACCCTCTATTTCTATGAAAGCACACATAGCCACTTCTTTTGCAGTAAATGTCTTTTCAATGCCTTGTGCTAGGCAATGTAGAGCATTTATTGTTGATTTGCCAGGTTGATAGGCAAATTGTTTTGCGTGAAGCGGATTTCACTTCTAATATATTGATCTAAAAGTTTCTCCATTGTTTTTAGGAGAAATAAAGTTAACCTAATGGGGCGATACGACTTAGGCTCGTCTGGTGGACGTCTGCCTATTTTCGGAATAAACGCCACCTTGACTTCCCTCCAAGCTCGGGGAATATACCCAAGTATATAGCTTGCTATAAATATATTTCTCAGGCATGGGATAAGCTCCTCAATTCCATGTTGAGGTTAATAGAGATTGTTATGAAAATTGTAAATCTCAATATTTTCTACAAAACAAATCCTATTCATTTTTCGGTATAGCAAACGGTTTAGGGAATAACGCATAATCTTCCTAGAAAGGCGTATGTGGAATATACATTATAATACGTCATTAATGTATAAATTTATTTATTTATTTTTATTTAATTCATTAATACATCCAGCAGGCTTAAATACCATTTATAGGAGGATTTAACAATAATTTTGAGTACAACAAAAAATATTAAAATTTGGTGAGATCAGAATCTAATCTAAGAAGCAAATTGATTAGAAACAAATTAATTAGAAATCACTGCTGAAACGTCTTTTTTGAAAATATTTATGCTTAAATTGAATATGTCCAGAGAAGAAACATTGTAATCAATATTATTACGGGGCGAGCGTAGGTGCGTCTTTACTATGTATATACTTCGGTATGCGATGTAAAGCAACGGCAGGCGCAGTTAGTACTTGGAGGGTGACCATTCCAACGGAAACCGCGTTCTCGCCTCATACATCTTCCAGCGGCTTGTATATCAGCGTATGCGCGGAAGCTATACAACCTTAGGCGAGGGTTATATAGGAGATATACCATCCTTCGGAGGGGATGTAAAGCCGTCGGTCCCTTGTCTATTAAATGTTAGGCAAGTAAAAGATCCCTACTCTTCTTACGGGAAGAGGTCCGGCAAAATTCCTGGTTGGGGGTAGCTCGTCTACAGACGTCGGTGTTAGGCCTTAGTAGCGGAAATAGGCCGACGTTAAATAAATGTATAAAAAAAAAATATATAAATATTATTACAACTTTTGCATATGTTATTGACTGGTCTGTGAAAATGGTGTTGCGAATTAGGTACAGTAAAATAAAATGTTGGTGATTTCTAGTTGACAATTTCGGTAAATTGAAGTAAATTTGTTCGACAAGACTTGGGCTGTCAATTCAATTCCGCACAATTTTATATAAAATTTAAAGTCCGGTTAACTCACGGCGCTTGTGGAGAGAACAAAAATTAAATTCATTAAGCAACAGTTGGTGATCATAATTTCTTTCCGGATAAGCATCATGTTTCTTAAAATATAGGTACTTCAAAAATTTCAATCATATTGACGTATTTTGCATTAAATGGGTTCCATACCGTACAACAATAATACTCGAGCTTAATCCTAACCAATGCAAAATAAAGTTTAGGAATTGAGCTTGTTAAGTGTAAATATTTCATTTCGTATGAGAAAATCTAGCATCTTTATGGATTGTTGTGTGATATTTTCTACATGGGGATTAAATTTAAATTTTTGATCAAAAGTTAACCTAGATTTTTGGTTTCTGTTACGCGGGTTAAAACTTTATTATTAATGGTGTGACTGTAGGTATATAATAAAATTAGTTTTTGAATAATATGTGATAATTATCGGGAGAATGTTATCCGCTTGGTAGACAATTTATCCTTTTTTTTGCTGGCACTTAAAATTTGATGATTGGAAATGTGGCTAATGTGTAAAAAACTACTTGGATTTTTATCTACATTTGATTTATTTGATGATGACGTTTTGTGGTAGATATACTCTCTTGAAGTGATCTGCAAAAACGTTGACAATTTGGTTTGTTTCAGTAATAATAGTTTTTATAACACATTATCCTAGAATGTGGGAGTTGTTCTTTTTTCCATTTGTAAATGATCAAAACTTTTGTGGATTTTTCCGCAACTCGGAGTCCGATTGCCTAAAGTAATTTTTATATGCAGTATTAATGGCTCCCACAAAAAAATCGTGTTTATTAGATAGTCCGGATTTCTATTGATGAGTAGGATATTGACTATGGCGTCGGGACTGATAGTATAAAATGCTTTCTGACGATACATGCATGAAATACGTGTAGTTTTATTCGTTCTTCCTATTTTTTCCTAGAAACCTTTTGATAGTGCATATATTGTCTTCCCTTGATCTTTGAGCTTGAATAAACATACTGTATAAACAAATGTTAACGTGTTTGGACAGATCTCTCTGGCTAAGTGAGCAAACCTTATCAATGTTTGCAAAATCCTCATGCATCTAATACTTAAAAATCGTCTGTGTGTAAGTTGATAGCGGTAATATACAGCAGTAGCTAGGAACGGTCCTGCAAGAGAAGATAATTCACTACTACCTTTACGCTTATACAGCGATAGCACCGACAACTAGACAAATATCTCCCGTTAAACATAGCTTATTAACAAGCTACTGAATCTCAGACTTCAATTAATAACCCAAACTGATTAAAGTTAGTAAATCATCTCCTTTGACAACAGATCAACTTGTTAAGTGTAGAGATCCATCTAGCTTTCAATTATATTATTCTTAAAGGGGCGTTTGAATGTTTTGATTTATTGTAGGTGATACCATACGTTATCGTTCAAAGTGATTAGAGACTTTTATTCAACATTATTTCATCGATTTTATTAGGAAGTAAAATGATTAAAATTTAAGTTTCAAAACGATTACCTCAACACAAAGTATGTGTTTTTTAGTTTAGTATCTAAGTAACTATCAATAAAACTATTCGAATAAATCGAATATAGAAGAAGTTAGAGAGAGCAGACGCTCGTGAGACGCTCCTATTTATTTGTGAAAAATAAACGGGAAAAGTATAAACGATTTAAACAAAGTTGTACAGTTCTGAAGTTAAAAAAATTCTTTGTGAAACGGTGTAACTTGCTATGTGATAAAATAATATAAACTTAATATTTGATAATATAATAAAGTGTATGAATATAATAATACTACAATGCATAACAAGTGTCGTGTAATATAGAAAAGGGCAGAACAAGTGAAATTAAACCAGCAAGTAATAACATCTGGCAAGACATAATCCCCATAAACATAAATAAGCAATAATAGGTTGGCCTGGTTATAGACTCTCGAGACTAATATCTACACAAAAATAAAACTGCAAGTATTTATTAAATTATCTATCATTAAATTGGTAGATAATCAAGTTTATCAAAGAGGATTTTTTCTCATTCTTAAACTGAATATAGGAACCTGCAAATAGTTCAAATTTACCTTGCATCATAATCACACCTAGCATGTGTAGTATACAAAGCAGCAGAGATAAGGGAACTATTGGCTACAATAATTCAACAAAATAATGACATAAAAAAGATATTGAACAAATTAAAACTGATTTGGCTTCTCAGTGTAAAAGAATAAATGATATCAATATTGACAGGAAAGTTGAAATATTGAAAAATGAAAATAAGGAATTGAATAATAAGCTACTCATAACTGAGAAAAAACTAAAAAGAAATAACATAGTGATATTTGGTATTAAGGAAAATGACACAGATAATAAATAAACTAATAAATAAATAAACACCACAGAAATTAGACAACCCCCAATTCCAGAAGCCAGGGCTCGTGCGGAAGGGGGTTACACATTGAAAAAACGCGGACATACAACCATTTCCTCCGACATTGCCAGAGCCGGAGCCAGGATTCGAACCCGGTAGTGCGATGTCCGTGTGATTAATCGCGATTGCCACCTCGCGCCTTAACCCACTCAGTTATCGACCAGATATCTTAACATATACAATACATATAACAACAGGGTAACTAGGGGTAAAAATAGCTGAACAAGAAATCAATAGCATATAAGAATAGGTCAAAAAGCAAATAACAAATCGAGACCTGTTATATTAGAACTAGTAACCAATATAAAAAAAACAAGAAGTGTTCAAACAAGTATCCAAATTAAAAAAATACAGGTATTACTTTTTCAAATGATTTATCACCACAAGACAGGGAAGAATAGAATAATCCGGTCAATTTAGACATTCGAAGGTGCATAAAGTCCCAACAAGCTGAAAATCAGTAAAATTGTTTAAAACATAATTATAAATAAAATTTAAAAGTTCCCCATCATTCCCGTGTATGGGAAAAATTTTACTCGAGGTCAAAGGTCAAAAAAATGATTTTTTCGCGATTTTCAGCAAAACGTTAAGTTTTATCATAAAAGTACCTCAGACAAAAATTGTAGATCATAAAATTATCTATAAGAAATGTACCAATACTTTTTTCCTACGAGCCACCGTTTCTGAGATATAACGACTCAAAAAGTTGTAAAAGTTGTTATCGTCATAATATGCACACGTTTCCACGCCACCTATGAGGTAGTGTACTTAGCGCATTTTTTTTAACGTGGTTTCCCCAGTAGGCCTACTCCACGGGTCAGTTGTGATCCTGTTTAATTTGAAACTATTGCAAAATAACGGAAAATTTCAAAGATTGGAAAAGATAAAATCGATGTAAATTAAAAAAAAGCGGTGAAGTTCATTCGTCTGATTCGTAACTTTCAAGTTCTTCTTATTCTTCTTCTCCTGCTTCTTCTTCATCTTCATTTTGGATGCAAGTAAATTGCGTCAATAGCGATGTATCGTATGACACTTCGTCGGAATCAAACGAATCCTCCACTGTTGGTGATTCAACATTAGAGCACGACCGGCCTTGACAATTTGTGCATGCCAGAGAACAAAACAGTCCGACTTTTTTGCAACCACATTCTGCATCCCTTTTTGCAGTTGCAAAAAATTGTGTTCAGCAGTTTTCCGGCGCAGGTGGGAGTAAAGTTTGAACTGGCTCTAATATATTGTTGACCAACTTCCAACCCCAGTCTGTAGGGTCTAGCTGATAACCAAGCCACACTTGAACTTGGTAATATACCCGAAAGAGATGTTGATGAGCAGCAACTGAGGTTCGAGGAAGACAAGCTAATTGAACTTGTTTTTTATTTTTAGTATTTTTAACGAAACATGCATATCGATGCTTATCTAAACAGGTAGTTTTTTTAGGAGCTCCGTACATAGAAAGAAGAAAACGGATGCCGTTGGTGATAACTTCTTGTTGAGTTGAATTACTCTTTTTAAAAACTTCAGCACATTGAATTAAATCTTGTTTTTCAAACATTTTGAAAACTGCTGTTTTACCCCTCCTGTAAAATGCAGATGTCGTATCACAGCCAGTTATTGCATGTAAAAATAGTACATGATTTTGACACTTTACGAAAGTAGATAAACTTTTTAATGAATATATATCCGATTGATGTTGAGCTTTTCCTGGTTTTAAGAAGAAAATAGTTTTTTCAGTTGGCGTTCGAGCAGTGAGTAATACGAGTAAGTCTACATCTTCACCAACAACAATAGTTGTATTTGTCAAATTGAATTGCTCTATTGCTGTTTCAATAATCAATACATCAGCATCATTATTAGCTTGTTTTACCAATATATTTTCAGCAGTAAACTTTTCTTTCAACATTGAAATGAACCGAGACTTGTTGTGAGTATTTGTAAGAAATTTCTGTTGACTGGTTGGAACTGTCATAAGTTCATCAAATAAAATATCAGAAGATGAAGATGTTGCTAAAGTTCGACGACGTTGTTCTGCAGCTTTGATATTTCTCGTGCAATCATCATAGCCATCATATACGACAGTAACCCTGGAACCAAAATGTCGACGTACATACTGAACGTATTTATCTAAGATAACGTTGAATGTTTCTTCGCTATCCCACACAACGCGGTGTAGTAAGTATCCTCCGTCAATGATGTATGTCGCATTAGTGTTGTTAATATCGATATTTACCTTTTCAAAACAATCGTAAATGGCAGACTTCTGTGTTTTATGCATCCCGATGTCATCAAACAACGATAAAGGGTAGGGAGCTAATTCATATTCAAAATATTTTTCTATTTGATCTTGAAATGCTGCAGTAATACTCATGCGTTGGAACAATAATACAGGGTCAATAGGTACTTTTTCTTCATGAGCTTTTATGGTACTACTCATAGCTAAAAGAGGAACAACTTTGTCAGCGCGTTTTAATTTAATATTATTGAATGTCAGTCCTGTCATTTTTGCCATAGAAGCAAGTCCAACTTCACGAGCTTTATAAAAATTAATTTTATCGTCACCAACGACACCACTCGCAATAGAAACAATTTTGTTAACCTCTGGAAAAGGATCATGCGTTGAGAACCACTCTAAAAGTCTTCGTATGTCTTTAGCATCTTTGTTTACTCGTGAATCACTTGCACTTCTTATAGTTATAACTTATGTATATTTTATATTTTAAGTATAAGTTACAATGACCGATAGAAAAATATTTCAACATATATAACAACTCTAGAGATGTATATACGTGGCGTACTCATGCATATTATGACGACAACAACTTTTACAACTTTTTGAATCGTTATATCTCAGAAACGGTGGCTCGTAGGAAAAAAGTATTGATACATTTTACATAGATAACTTTGTGATCTACAATTTATGTCTGAGGTACTTTTCTGATAAAACTTACTGTTTTGCTGAAAATCGCGAAAAACTCATTTTTTTTACCTTTGACCTCGAGTAAAATTTTTTCCATACACAGAAATGATGGGGAACTTTTAAATTTTATTTATAATTATGTTTTGAACAATTTTACTGATTTTCAGCTTGTTGGGACTTTATGCACCTTCACTCTCATTTTTTGGTCTGAATTGACCGGATGAGAAAGCATTAAGACGTCATCTAAAAATAGCACAACAGAAACAGTATAGTGTCAAAATTGTGAAAAACAAATTGATCATAAATGGTGACGCATATAATTATAAAGACTTAAAAAACCTAGAAAATGCAGAAATCGAATATCCCATTATTGCTACTGAACTAGATAATACGTCCTTATCATCAACACCGGTGATCAAACAATTCACTCCTATAACTCCTAGAACAGAATCACAACCAATTGTTACAAACCAAAAATACACAGGACCAGCTAGAAAAGTATTTACAGGAAACAAAAATTGCGAAAGCTCTGTACGGAAAGAAGTAAATAACAAAAAAGGATATAACCTGCGATCACATATGAAAGCAAGAACTGGAACTGGTAGCTAAACAAGCTAATATTATATATTCAATTTACATCTACATACGAATACGCAATACGAATTATTTTATTTTGGCGAAATACTTAATTTTACTTTTAGGTTAGTATCGTTTAGAATTTACATTTATACTTGGCTAGCTTGATAATAATGAATATTTCAGAATATAATTCACAATTAGAAAATTATGCAAATATGAAAACATATGTTGCTGAAGATCATAAAGATAATATTTTTAGTGATCAATTGGATAACTCTCTGCTAAATATTATTCATCTAAATGTTAGAAGTTTAAATAAAAATTTTGATAACCTACTTACACTGTTAGAAAGTTTAGAAATTAAGTTCGATTTGATAGTTCTGTCTGAAACTTGGAAGGTAAATAACCTAGAAAATTTCAACATACAGAGTTATGATATATTTTATTCCGAGGGAAGTTAAAATCAGAATGACGGCATGGTTATGTATATATCTAGCGATATTACCTCACAATTCACTACTATAAAATTTTCCGAAAATACGTTTATAAATTTAACATTAAGAAAAATGATAAATTATTTAACATAATAGGGGTATATAGACTACCGTCTACAAACAGTAACATTTTTCTACATGAACTGCAAAACGTACTTAAATAAAACAAAAGAATTCTTTACGTATTTTTTTGGGCAACATCAATATAGATTTACATAAGAAAAACGAAAATTTGACCAATGAATATATAAACATAGTAGCCGAATATGGATTTCTTCCATATATAAACTGACAAGAATAAGTGAAGAAAATGATTCATGTCTATATCATTGTTTTATTAGCATGCCTCCAAGCATAACTAAGAATATAAATATTTTACCAATTGTTTTGAATTCCAATATTGCAGACCATTACCCTATTATCATTTCACAAAAAAACATAAGATATAAATTTCAAAGGAAATATAAATAGCGAAAAAATTACTCAATCAAATTATAATTACAAATTGCTTATAGAGTTGATGCACTCAGAAACATGGCAAAACCTATTTCAAATTAAAGATCCAAATCTTGCTTATACAAACTTTATAAGTATAGTAAAAAATAACCTAGAAAAATGCTCAATAACTTCACTAGTAAAATCTAAAGAAAAGAGAATTAAACCTAGAATAACAAAAGGCCTGGTATTTGCAATAAGGAAAAGGGATAAAATGTAGGAAGACGCAAATAAATATAAAAACAATCCTACCCTAATAAATACAAAGAATATAGAAATCTAACAAATAATTTAATAAAAAAGTGAAAAGAGATTATTATCACAGCGCAATCTTAGAAAATAGAAATAATATTAAAAAAATCTGGAAAATAGTAAATGAAAGCCTTAGCGAACAAAAGTCTAGCAAAAAAATTATAATAAATCAAAATAATGTCGACATAGTTAATGATAGGGAAATTATTGAAAATTTTAATGACTTCTTTATAAATATTGGAGAAAACATGGTAAAGAAAATTCAAGTTAATAAAAAATTATAAAAAAGAAGAAACATTAGTTGCAGTAACATGACATCACCGAAGAAGAAGAAGAAATTATAAAAAATATAAACAATTTAAAAAATAAATTTTCCTTGGTTGAGGATAATATATCCTGAAAGATATTGAAGTTTTTGGATACAATCATTGCTAAACCCCTATCTTACGTATTTAACTTATGTTTTGAAAAAGGTTTCTTTCCAAACATGCTAAAAATATTAACTGTGACACCTGTATACAAAACAGGTGATGAGACAGTAGTAAGTAACTACAGATCCATCTCGGTAATTAACAATATTGCAAAAGTTTTAGAAAAATTTATAAAAAATAGAGTAATAGAACATTTAAATTATAATAAAATCCTTTCTCCTATTCAATATGGCTTTAAGGAAGGTATGAGTACTGAAGATGGTATGTATGTATGAGATTGTAAAAACTATATATAATTCTGTGAATAATAATAAACAACAAATCGCAATATTTCTTGATTTGGCCCAAGCCTTCGATACGGTGTCGCATGACATTTTACTTAACCAACTCAACGAATATGGTATAAGGGGTACAGTTAATAACTTGTTCAGAAGTTATCTTCAAAATAGGGAGCAATGTGTAAATAGTGAAAGTAGAAGTAATTTAAAAATAATAAAATATGGCATTGCCCAACGAACGGTTCTAGGGCCAATTCTTTTTAATATCTATGTCAATGAATTACTTCAACTTTCAATTACTGTTCTTCTGGTTGAGGATGACTTCTGGGAAAATGTTGCCAATAAAGCAGCGGTAGAGTTTTCAAAACTACAACAGTGGTAGTAGTAGTAGTAATAGTAGCAGTAGTAGTAGTAATTGTTGGGGGAGGCCTGGTGCCTGGCAAGTAGGCCACAAATGGGCCCTTTTTACCTATCCCGTGACGTCCCCTCAACCGTTCACTTCTACTCGACCTCCTACTTCCTCTTGAAACCTTCCTGATCTTCCAATGAAGGTCAGGACATGTTTCCATTCGAGAGAGTCCATTTCCTCTTTTGGGAGCGTTGTGGCGCCGAAGAGCTCATACCTCAGGCGCCCGAACGCTTCACATTGTCCCAAGAAGTGAAACGATGTTTCTTCATCACTTCCGTCTCTAAGGCAGGTGGGATCTTCCTCAACCCCTATCAGTGATAGGTGTCTTCTGAGCCTGCAGTGACCAGTTAGGACTCCGACTAGTTGATTCAGAGTCCTCCGGCTTCTGCCTAGCAACCAGGCCGCCCTTGACTTGTTCGGCCCCGTTACGACGTCTCGAGCCTGTCTGCAGCCACTGCTCAGCCTCCAATGTTCCCTCAATGTTGCATGTGTCTACTCAATAAGGGCCGTAGCGACATGCTTCTTTGAAATTCCCAACATGGGCTCCGGGTCAAGACAGGGCTCCCTGGCTCCGAGCCTAGCCAATTCATCGGCTCTTTCGTTTCCTGGGATCCCGGTATGTCCCGGAATCAATATCAAGCTCACTTTCTTGTGCCTTGTAAGTTTCTCTAGGGCATCTCCGAACTCCTGGACGAGGGGGGACCTCATCCTGGATGAGCAGACCGCCCGAAGTGTTGCCTGGTTGTCGGAACAGATACAAATATTTTGTTCCGTGCCGTTCCTCGTTTCTTCCTTATATGCCACTTTTAGGATGGCATACAACAGTGGTTATCGGAAAATTATCTAACAGTTAACCTAGATAAGACTAAATTTATGTGCTTTAGTATATAAGACAGAAACGTACCTAAGATAGATATACTTCAGTTACATACATATATACTCATTTATAAATAAACGAAAGCGTGACTGTAATTGTGCTATGAAACTGCAGCAATCAGAGAACATTAAGTATCTCGGAATTTGGAGCACATTCAACAATTGAACAACAAATTGCACAAGTTGGAAAATCTATCACCTAAAAAATATTTTGCCTTTTAACACTTTAAAGCCATTGTATCATGTTTTGGTCGAATCAATTCTTAGATATGGAATAATAACATGGGGAAGTGCATATTCGACAAATTTGGAATCTTTAAATATATCTAAAAAACATATAATAAAAATTATACTACTCCACTAAACTACTATTCAAACAATTTAATGTATTTAATCTGCAACTCCTATATACCAAATCTGTACTAATATTTACACATAAACATAAAATTTACTGAGTATAATACAATATGTACACAACACAAGACAAAAATATAATTTAAATGTCACAATACCTCAGATTAAATACACAACACAAAGATTTATAACGTATTATGGTCCAAAATTTTATAATATTTTACCTGTACATTTTAAGCAATATAATAACATAGGGCTATTCTGTTATAAAATAACTGATTATTTAATGAATAACAAACAGAAATTTACGAAATTATTGGTAGGTGGTTAAAATATTGAATATGGATATAATATAATAGTGTCATTTACTGACCGTATATTTCGCTTGCGATCATTGTGTAGGGAAATTTTAAATAATAATTAAGGTTTTACAATATAATTGAGTTGTTGCTAGTACACCCACAGAATGTTTATACAATCTAGATGTACTACATATCAATAATGATTAATATATATTAAAATAGATATTAAATATATATTGTTATTATATCTTAAGCACATTGTAATTATCGAATTGTAATTAAAAATTATTGATATTAATTCTTTATACCATTATTATTATTATAAGGCAAACTCGGTAATAAAATATCACATTCTTACACAGACATAAATTTCTTAAGAGACGTTGTCCTACTTTTTGCTCTTTCTTAAGTAAAAGAAGGATAGTTTACGAAATAGTAGGAAATTAAAGTAAGTCACGGGTAGGGATTAACATTCGAAATATTCACTAATTATTTCTGCCATGAGTTTAGAAAATACCAGGGATAGACTTCCGGTTCAACTTTTCGCTAACTGTATTAACTAAAAAGATTAAAGTGATTAGAAAGATGTCACGAGAAGGCTTAAATTCTCAAAGTCGCTAATCAGTTTTAAATGTTCTTGAATCTTCCTTGCATTTAATCTATACTTAAGATTGTTTTTCATCTGTTTGTGTACCGTAGATCTGACAAGAGTACAGCTATCGAAACATCAAATATTCACTTTCTTTGTCTGATTAATGCGAGTCTTAACAAAATAAGATGTAGTGTTATTCAGTGGCTCTAAAGAGGTGGATATAAATAAATTTCCTCTGATTGTATATGCACTGAAGAAGGTAAAGCATATATATCTCTTTGTTCGCCATATTTCACAGTTCGCCTTCTAATAATAATCTAATTTTACACGAATAAATGAGAGTTAGAACCTCGCGACAATCCACACGACGCAATGTTCCCAAGATAAAAGTACACAAATTGGTGCAAGAAACTCTACAGTCAGCACATAATAGCGGTGTTTCATTTGTCGTAGAAGGATCGCTGCATCGGGTTTGGTTTTACGTAAATTCTGAAGTAAATGATATAAATTTAAAAACTAATAAAAAAATTAACATGAAAATTACTTTTGAAAAATTAGAAATTTATTTAAAAAACGAAAATTGGAATGATGCTTTAAACTCAAATGATCCTCAGTCTGCTGCTGATCTTTTTCTAAATAAATTTAATAACTATATAGTCACAGTAAATGAGCAATTAAAATGGCAAATAGGAGAAATAATTTATACGAGGTTTGTCGAAAAATATAAATTTTGCTCACGAGTGTACCTTTATTTATTATAATATCGATAATCGTTATTAAGAAAAGTTGATCGTAATTGAAAACTACGGTCAGATATCCAATATTATCTATCTACCATGAAAAAACAGGTTTTGTTATTTTTACAAACTCTTCTCTGTACTTAAAATTGATAATTTATGTGTACAGATCGACATGCACTGACAAATTATGTGTAGTAGTAATTTATCTACAAGTCAATATTTAATCTAGGAAGCACTGACAAACCAGGTTATCATGTTTTTCAATACAATAAATGATTTATGATTTGCAAAATTAAAATATGTATAATTTATACCCAAAAATTATTAAAGATCGCTTTTTCATGGTAGATGGATAATATTAGATATCTAACCATAGTTTTCAATTAGGATCAACTTTTCTTAATAACGATTGTCGATATTTTAACAAATAAAGGTACTTTACCCTTGAGAAAAATTTACATTTTTCGACAAATCTCGTATACGACTGAAAAAGATTGATATCTCATAATTTCATATTGGGTTTTAGGCCATGCAAAACTTTTTATCAAGAATAACTTTTTTCATAAAACCGATAATAAAAAAGTTTCCTATATGGTGCCGACTTAGTTGGACACACTGTATAAGTAAAAATTAAATAAATAAATTAGTGAATAGTTAGCTTTGCGAGACGATTTCACACACGCATACATATCATACGGTATTCTTGGCATCGAAATCAACAAAATTATTTGCTTCTTATTCAATTTTTGTTTCATGTTTCTCCGTTCAAAATTTCTTTATTGTGCTGTTTATAATGAAAATAAGTTGCAGTAATAGTGAAGAAGGGATTCCTAATCATCAGTAGATGATTAAAACTGAAAATCTCATTCGTCTCCTGATGATGTTGGCATGGCTAGTGAAACTCACGTCATATATTTTAGTGTAATATTTAAATGTTTTGGCGTTTTGTAAATGTGGTTTTTTAGACACCAAAAGATATCGATTTGTGAAAAATAGCGACCCACCACCAGGACCCAGGACTACGCATCATAAAAATTGCGGCAGGTTCTCAGACGCCCATTGAAAAATTCAGTAACTCTTGGTCTATACTGTATCTTTGCATTTTGATAGTTCTTTATTATTACATTTTAATTTAAATATTTATAATGAAGAAAAATATAAAATGTACCAAAATATAAATATACCAAGATATTACCTATTTAAAAAATAAGTACAGGTGGAAAAGTGTAATGTTCCTTTTTACTAAAGAAATTAAAAGTAACGAGGAAATTTTATTATTCACAAACAATTCAAGGATTTGTTCTGCTAGATATTCATGGAATAAATTTGCTGTAGTAGATTTGAAACTTAATAAAAGATGAAAATAACTAGATGTAAAGCAGACTACATGCTCTAACTCACGCCCTATATGAATTAAACTTATAGTATCATTTTTCGTTGAATTGCGTTATATGGAGCATATCGAGAGAAACTAGTTTTCTTCTAAATCTGCAAGGTATGTGAAATTTAAATAAGGTATATGCAATAAATTTCCGCTTTTTATAATATTAAGCTTGGTCAACTAAAGATAAGTAAGAATAAACTACACGAAATCATTGCGCATTTCAAAGAAATATCCTATCTATTTATTGTAGGTATACAATTCTCTAAATGGATTATACTCTATTTCATACTGTTTTTCCGATTTCTCGAGCAACGAATTTAATATCGCTTTATTTGCAATGCCCTTTATTTCATGGTGAATACAAGAATCTGCATCGTAATTGCTTTCGACACACATTTTAATTTTTAAGACTTAAACACAAAACAAACACCTGTAAACCTTAACGACGGCGACGTGCAGATATTTTGCAAAAATATGAACTTTGTTCGCTATGCAAACAATCATGGCTATTTTAAAAGTTAATGGATTAGTGGTCAGTGCAAATCGTTGCAAATTTTCATTATCTCGATTTGGCAGATGATGCGATGGTAAACCTTCATATAAAATGATGATTGTAAAAAAAAATTTATGTAAGGCTTGCACAAAATGTGCTATTGCACCGCATCTGACGTGTTGTCTAAGAATTCTCACGCCTCGTACAATAGTCACTTCTTGCATACATAACTGTTAAATTTAAACTGTTTTGATTTCTTTTGGACGTTTTTAAATTTCGTTAATTTTATTTATTTAGATAAAATGAGATAAGTTTTACTTACACTATTGGCATATACCGGGTCAAGCCTATTTCGTCTCATCATTTACCTTGGCGCTTTGCGCCGTCGGCGTCGGTCGGTTAGCTCCGATCTAGGCTTTGGGGAAGTTTTTTGTATTTTAACTTCATTTGCTATTTCTTAAAATTCAACAAAACAGGCCGGAACTACGAACTTAATTTTATTACTGTGTCTAATACAGGATTGTTTATAAATTCTGTTTGTGTATTTGTAAGGTTTTTATGGTTTCTTAGGGCCTTCTTAATTTCTAAAATTTCAAGCATGTCTAGGATTTTTCCTTTGTTTGCATTATGCAAAAATTTAACACTACTACCGTTAAAAACGTGATTTTGCTCAATGCAATGTTCGGCGAAACTAGTTGATTTTTTATTATATAAAATAGACTGTTTGTGTTCTCTTAACCTCACATCTATGCTACGGCCACTCTGACCTATATATACGGCATCACAGTCATCACACTTTATTTCATATACCCCGATTTTTAAATATCTTCTGTCATTTCTTTATTATTAACCAACTAGCGACCTAAATTATTTCTATTCGTTGATATTGTATTAATACTTAATTTATTTAATCTATTACATACTGAGTTGCTAACCTTATTTAGATAATTTATACTATGCCACTTTTTGTTTTCTATATTTGGTACGTTATAAAAATGTTTTTGTAATAATTTTCTCTGTTTATTTTTTATAATTTGTCAATAAGTGACTCATCATAGCCATTGTTTTTTGCTAGCGTTTTAAGAATTCTAACTTATTTTTCAAAGTTAACCCTATTTAAGTTTAGAGATAATAGTCTGTGTACATAGCTATGAAAGTAAGAGTGTCAGTAAAAGTTGGCTTTCTATAAATATCAAGTTCTAGCCCATGTTCTTTACGTGTCAGCGTAATATCTAAAAAGTTTATTGACCATTCTTTTTCTATTTGTAAACTGAATTTTGTTGTTTAGGGAGTTAATAAAATGGATGAAATGTGACAATTGTCTCTCAGTACCGATCCATATGCAAAACACATCATCAACATATCTTACCCAAAAATGTATATATTTAAGAAGATTATTGCTTGTGGTAAAAAGATTGTTTTCAAAATTTGCCATGAATATTTCAGCTAATAATGGGCGTAATGGACTTCCCATAGGTAAGCCATTTACTTGTGTATACATTTTATTATCGAATTTAAAATAATTTTGTTTGATACATATATTAATTAATGTTCGTAAATCTTTTTGTTCATTTTGATTCAATTCACCATTAGAGATAAGATGTTGTAATATACCCTTAAGCTCTTGAATAGGTATAGAGGTAAATAAGCTTTTAACATCAAACGAAACTAATTTGGCATTTTCGGGTAAGGTTATATTTTCCAATTTGGTTACGAGTTCCAAAGAATTTTTTATACTGTAAGGGGATTGAAACTTGATCAACTGTGGTTGAATTGAGTTTATTACATAGTCTACATAGTCTATGAGCCGGTGCATAATGGAGGAAGCCGGATTTGAAACTGAACCAAATTTTCCATAATTAATTTCAATGACTTAAAGTGCATTTTGGAAATTAATAAATGCTGAACGCTGTAGGTATTGCTATTGTCTACTAGATGGCATCATAAACTAGATTTAAAATAAAACTGAATTCAGCCGCTTTTGGAAATAGGCGACTCAAATATGAGCGATAACTGTCTGAAAATATTTCTAAAATTGGATTGGTCCCGTAAAGCATTCCCAACGTCGTAAATTAAGCCATATCAATATCATATTAAGAATGTTCCGTCGCCAGTATTGAAGTGAAATGGAAGCAAGTTTTGATTACTGAAGTGAAGATAGCCGCGAGTTGCTGGCAACGCGTATGGGACATATGAATGGGAAATAAGTTTTGATATTGGTAAATCGGAAGAAAGATGTGATGAATGTGATGACGGCTTGTTGGAAATGTGAATGAAGTATGTTTTGATGTATAAATGGAAGGTTGATTAGAAGTTGATAGAAAATTTTCGGAAGTGAATTAAAATATTTTGACGAAGGGTTTGGAGAGTGGTTTTGATGATAATCGAGATAATGGGGAGGGGGGCGGTATTTGTTAGAGCAGTCATTTGTAAGGTTTTTGCTATAAATTGGTTAATTTGGATGTTTGAATGATTCTATTGATAAATTTACGTTAATTGTAAATTATCGATGTGGTGTGAATTTTCTCAGAATTATTTTTGAAAAATTATGGTTTTTGATTATTTTGAGTGTCTGGAGGACTTTTTATTGTATTGACTTGGTGACCTTGAAGATCGAATTACTTAGCAAATTATAGTACTTTTGAAGTTGACTATATCCTTAATGTGTGAAACATACTGTAACACTTGAAACGGCCACCCATCTAATTACAAATCACGCCTGACGTTTCTTTACATCGCATTTCGAAATATGTAAATAGTAAATACGCATCTACGCTCGCCCTTATAAAGTTAAAATAAATATTAGGAATCACCTTTCCTTATAAAATATTGCCCAGCATACCACCCCATAAATTTAATTTCTGAAAATACTGAGTTCATAATGCAAAAAATTGATGCAGATTTCCCCGAGACCAATAACGAACGATTGATGGATTATGTCGACCATGTAATGCAAAGGAAGATTTATCAGTGAAAACAATATTGTTGATGAAATTTTCATCACGGTTCGCCTTTTCACAAAAGATCATTCATCTGATATTGTCGTCGGGAAATATGTCATGAGTTATACTTACTTTGTATGACAGGTAACCATTTTTATTGACTATCCTTCTTACTACCCTGTCACTTGAATCTACCACCTTAGCAATTTAGCAGAAACTGTAGGAATTTCATTAACAGTAACCAAAAGCATTATTTTCTTTAATTCATTATTATTAATGTGATGCGGGACTGATTCTCTTTTATGTCTTCCAGGAAAAAGGCACCCATATTTTCGAAGTTTCTTATGATTCGACTGATTATATCTAGTACAGAAGAAGGCCTATTTCAAGAATTTCTTTAACTCTAGGCATTGAACGGCCACCATAATACAACTTAATTATCTGGACTTTTCGAATAACCTGATAATCATCCATTTTATAAATTATTAATGTAAAATATTCTATAAAACAAATGTTTATACGCTTCTTTTCAAAGTGGAATAAATGTAAATACCTTCATATAGCATGTGATGAGCCGCAGTCTCGATTGAGCCCCTACCATTTACATTCTTTTGTATTGTTGTGCATTCAATCTTTTTTCTTGTGGATGTGTATCTAATTTACATGTTCTTTTTTTTTGTTTAGATAACATATGTGGAATGAGATTTTAAGAAAATGCTTCCATCCATTAAATTATATTTTAGGTAGTTCGCTATGTCTTCTTCAACCTACAATTATTACAGTTACAATAGAGATAAATTTTATACTTACACTAAATGATCTTATATTTACAATAAAATATGATAACTTTTCTAAAATATTTTAGTTTTCTAATACTCAAAACACTAGGACATATAAACTTTTCGTTGATATACAATGTGGAGGATTTATAATATTTTTAAAGATTGTTGTTAACGTCTCGTAAGGGGAAAATTATTACACAATTTTCTCATTAATTTAGCTTTATTAATGTACTAGTTGATCGGAATTAGATCAACAGTATATGTAGAAAGTTTTTTCTATTAGTTAGAAAATTTTTAATCATAACCTAATAATACCAACATGGTTGGAGAAAAGTATCTCAAGTATAGTTCTCAAATATTTTGGTATTTGTGCTAACTGCTCCAAGTAAACTGAGATATTCTCATGATTTTAGGCGGAGACTAATGTGACTGATTTCGACAGGATAGCATTACTAAAAGAATGTTGGTCTTGTAGTTTCTTATAGCCTCCTCTCCCCGTGTGAACCAGTTGGAAAATATTTTGTAATTTTCTTAAAATTATTTATATAGGCACAGACACACTCAACGTAAATTTGGAAATATTTATCCATCAAATAAAAATAATTTCAATATTACCAAATTTAATTATTCTCGTCTGGAATTTCTAGAGTATACGTTTCTATTTAAAGAGCAACATTATTCCGAACTTCAACGATATTGGGGTTGATATAATATTTAGCGTCCTCTGTTTTTCCTGAAATGCGATATAAATTCCTCTCCCGGGAAAGGACAAATTCTGTTCTTTTATAATTTTCTTTTCGTTACTCAGGACTGATTATTATTCTGAAGTTAGGGGTGATTGAAATCAATTTTTATTTGGATGTCAGACTTGCCGGTTCCCTTTAGAGTTCTTCTCGATAAAGTTTGATATGACAAACATATAATACAATATCTTTAACTGTCTAACTTGAAGTGATCTTCTATAACTTTTCATCCAAGCATTCCTAATGTCTTTATAGAGAGCCGAATATTAATGTCTTGAAGCATTATATTCAACGAAGTGCCTAAGAGAAAGATTTTTGAATGTATATAAAATTAATAAAAACACACAAATACAGAGGTATGAGTTACTCGAAGTTCTTAAATTAAAAGTATTCATGAATAAAAACTAATGAAAACGAAGCGAATAATTTTAATAACAAGCCAGAAGTTAAGCTTTTGAAAACTTTGAGTTAGACAAGTAATCGAAACTCACACATTCACTTACCTGCCTTAAAAACCTGGCATGGATGTTTAAAAATATTGTTTTGCATATTTAACAATTTGTAACTCGATTTCTCTCAGCTTGTTAGACGGTAGAATGTGAAGCTTGATACTCGAGCTTCGGAAACGGTTATTCGGTACGATAATGTTTGCTCGGTCGCAAGTTCCAGTTTTAAGTGTTAGAACAATACTACTTACAAGTCGGTTGCGCGAGGCTGAGTAACTGAAGTGGAGAAATGGTACTTCAGTGGCTACATAAGGGAAACTAGACTTCCAACAAGAGAGAAGGGCCATTTTCCAATATTTTAGAATTGCAACAAGTTGAAGAAAATTTAATAATTAAACAAAATTTTTACATACGGCATATTGGTGTCAAAATTGGTTTTCAAAACGGAACATATATGTGTATAAACTTTTATACTCTTAAAATTTACAAAGTTAAAATAATTTTAGAATTCTTCTACAAAATCACACTTCAACATCATTGCGTTTCTCTTAAATCGTAGTGCAATTTTGACTTTCTACATTTTTTTCCCTATCTCATATTCAACGTAACAACATATATTTTTTGAGATATGATCAAAGAATTTCTTCATTGTCAAAAAAATTCACAGACTTTGCGTCTTACGAAAGTTTCGTAGGCATATTGAAAATACCTGCATCAGTAGCTAGTTTACTAATTTTAAACTTGTCAAAAATGTTATCCTTTAGTCTCTAGTTCTGTTGTTAATTGGCAGGTTATATTGTGGCATTTTATAGGCAAAGTTGAGTTCATCGAAATGGAGATTATTATTATTTTTAGTAATAATAATTGTAATATAATATTTAAAAAGGATCTCATGAGGTTTTATGTAAAATACAGCAAGGGCTATTAGATGATTCCTTGAAAATAATATTTGCTCGTTGATTCTGGGCAAGGCAGAGAGCGGAGCACAACCCTATATTTTACATAAAGTTAAATATGTATATACAAAAAACACCACATTGCTTGCGCCAATGTAAATAGTAGCCACAAAATACGCCGATCTCCCGTGACATACGCGAAATCGAAAAATCCCGATTTTGTCAACTCTTTGTGGTCTAGTTTAAAAACGGAGGCTTGGGCGACAATGTTATTAAAAATTGTTATAGGGATGATAACTTAACGTCATATAAAAATTCGACCAATTTGACCGAAGCCGTTTTTCCCATATAATGTGTGCTGGGTCCTTTCTGCGCTTTAAAATAAGATTTTTTTAGCATTACTATTTGTGCACTAAAATAATGATTAGATATTATTAAGTATATTGATTGTTTCACTATCTTGTATAGATTATCTATGTAAAAAATAAAATATCAAAGCGTACCTTTAACCCTAAAAATATGTATTGTAAATGAATAATTAGTGGGTCCATAACTAATTAAAGCTAAAGCCTATATCTGAAAAAAATAAAGGTAATATATTGAAATAAAAAAAATTAAATGATTTATTATAATTTAGCGTTAGCCATTGTACCTGGTTTTGCGCGGTTTCAAGAAATTTTTGATTAGGTTCGTTATAGTTGTTTTTAGGGTGCAGAAAATTTTGTTAAGGCAGAGATGTGTTGGAAAAATACTAACAACAACAACAACTAAAACGAACCTAACCAACAATTTCTTGAAACCGCGCAAAACCAAGTACATTGGCTACGCTAATCGAGTTGTAACACATAACATGTCCCACATCCCAAGCTTTGAGAAGCTCACACCTTACAGTGCTCATTTTACCTTTTTTAATGTGCATTTATTAATTTTAAAGCTAAAATAATATTTCAGTTGCTTATAAAATTTCTAGCTCAGAACCACATCGAATATATTAAGAGCAGTGAAATTAAAATATTATGAAAGTAATAATTTTAATGTAATTCTATTTAAATAATGTTATTTATTTCTTTTTAGTATGCATTATCTTTTTTCAGGTAAGTGACATAATGTTAGTCTGTTTATTCTAGATTAATTATATTTAAACGTAAGGACATTTATTTTTATTCAATACCACAATGATTTTTGAGATGTAAGTTAGTATTTATTAGTGTTACAATTAATAAATTGGTTTCCGGTAAATTATTGTATTGGAAAATAATTTAATGAAATGCTGGATTTGATTATTAATTAAGGAAATATTTATTTTAATGCTCAAAACCAATACCCATTATATTTAAAATAATGATCATTTAAACTGCCCCCTTTACAAATCCCACGAGGATGGCTACAGATTGAATTAGGCAATCGGGAGACAATGGCCGCATGCTTTGCAAGACAAATATTAAATTAAATATGGCAGAATTGGAAGTTATTCCAGAGTCCTTATTGTTAAGCGACATAGTATGTGATTTTACAAACTCTATGAACTACAGTGGGTTCTGATGGGACATGGCTAGCTTGCAGTAGGCCCGTAGCAGATGCTGAAATTATAAAGTTTCATTGATGATCCACATAGTTTGTGCCAATTAATGAATAAAGGCGACAAATTATTCCTTGATCCTGGTTTTCGAGATGCGGAGGACGCACAGGAGTCAAAGTGTTTTACAGTACTGATGCCAGTGCTAAAGGGTAACCAGTTGACAATCAAAGAATCAAACCAACCCCGTTTCATCTTAAAAATTCGCTCTGTCGTGAAGTCCTTCGACAGAATAATTAAACAAAACCATTGATTACTAGATCATACAATTAGTGACAAGTAGGTTCCGAAAGATTAATTTCTGCACAATTAAATTGTAAATGCGTTACAATCAAAAACCCAGATATTTGAAAATATTGCAACGCGAAGGATGCATCAAATTGATGTTAAAAATACCTTGGATAACTTAACTGAGGAGAGTGGATAGTTTCGTAAAAGTCTCATGTTCAAAGTGTCTGATCCAAAAACATACTTGATTTTCATGAGATGACGAGGAAGGAACTAAAAATCTTATTTGCGCTTTCCTACCAACTCCCACAAGCACATTCGTACTTGACCGAAATGATTAACGATAGTGGGTCTATTAATTTGCAATTTGTGAACGAATTGAGAAATACTCTAAAGGTTTAGGTACAGCCCTGACA
The DNA here is from genome assembly GCA_963675555.1 of Leptura quadrifasciata. Lineage (NCBI taxonomy): Eukaryota > Metazoa > Arthropoda > Insecta > Coleoptera > Cerambycidae > Leptura > Leptura quadrifasciata. The sequence continues at coordinate 106,476,460 of OY776675.1, forward strand.
TAAATATTTAGATTGGTTTAACCCATCTCTTCTTTTTTTAATAAAAGAACCGCCCCTAACTCACCTCACAGTAATTAGGCAGCTTGTGCGTAAATTCTTTTGAGTAAATGTACTTATTGGCATTTTACAAATTCTCTTCTTATTTTTCAAACGATTTTATAATGTATCATTTCTCCCACTGATTGCTTTAAAACTTCTGGATAAATGGCGTATATGTATTTATACATTTTTTTATACTTCAGTCAATGAGTGCTCAAAAGAGGGGTGTAGAGTACATGGAATATGCGACTTTTTGACTTCAGGACTTCGTTGGGAGTAGTTAGTAGGTAAACATACTAAAAGTCCCCGTCCCTGGGAGGTGTGCTTACGACGGGAGGGGGGGATGGTCCCATTTTTGGGTGTTTCGATTATATCTTGGAACGGTGGAGTCTAGATACAGAAATATGTTCTAAATAAAAATGAAAGCTAATTAAATTTCCGATAAAATTGTTTCTATACATATTTGTTGAATTTCCAGCGGTTTTCGGGATATGCGTTATTGAAAATCGATAATTTTCGAAAAAATCATTTTTACCTAACTCTTTTTGTCAAACACTTTCTAATGCCTCCCACGTTCGTTTCTCAGAAAAATTGTCTCGACCGAAGTTGTAGAGCGTTAAATTTCCTTTAATTTTATATACACTTTTGCTAGTTTATCTTCAACCAATCAAAGAAATTCTGACATGTACGCTCATTTTTAAAAAATTAAAGCTAAGTAAATTTCGTGTACAATTATCTCCATACATATCTCTGGAACTCCCAATGGTTTTAGAGGTATATGTACGTCAACGAAAAGGGATTATTTTTGAAAACGTAATGTTATTTATTATTATATAATATTATTAAAACGTCTGTACAGTTATTTGCAAGTTTGTTCCCTCATAACTTGATATATAACTTTAATAATTTCATTTTTTATATAAATAGAATGAAATGTATTTTATGTTGAATTTGAATAAACGTTTCACAAATGGAGTTGTAAAAGGTATTGAATGTAGAAAAAACAGTGTACGACCCGTCAAGGTCGCCGGTTCCAGGAATGGGTTATAGAGTCCCCTCGAGAGACAACAAATGCCGGGCACCTGGCTTCTTCCAATAGATCGGGTGGAGGGGGATGAGGTTCTCCTGTACTTTCTTTCTTTTCAGTTTCAATCCATTTCAAAGGTTCGTGTGTTGTAGATGTATTTTCCTGTCAGTGTTATTTGCGTCCGTTTGTTCTTCTCTCATGGTATGCTGCTTCAGCCACAGAACAATCTACCAACGAGTTCCGCTACAAATCATTAGTCAAAGCAGCTGCAAACATGAAGCCTGATTTCTCAATTCTCCCTCCAACTGAAGGAGCTGCTAAGCAGCATGTATTCCGGACGTACCACCAAATACACCTGTAGTTAGGGGAGAAACATAATGGTAGAGCGCCGAATTGGGGTTGGGAGAGCAGGAATGACCAACTAGTTCCAAAACTGTTAGAGTTGGATGCTGATCCTGATGAAATCTTGAAAATAGTTTTTTGTTGATGCACGAAAGGACGTGACAGTGGCAGATGTAGTTGTAGAAAAGCATCGTTAAACTGCTCTGTCGCATGCCCGAATTACAAGAGCAGTTGCAGCAATGGAGTCGGGATATTAATTCAGGAAGAAAGCGACGACAAAAAACCGAAAATGTCACCTTGAATGCTTATTTTTTCATTTTTTAATTACTATCAGTCCATGTAAATACTTTCCTTATATGATTTGTAATAATATAATAAAAGCTATAATTATAAAAAAAGTGTTGTATGTCAAATGCAACTACTTTATTTCTATTGTTAAAATGTTGTTAATTATCATGATAGCGTCAACATAATAATTTTTAGAGGAACATCAAAATTGAGCGTACACGTTAGAAATTCTATAACTTTTAATTGGTTGAAGATAAAGTAGCAAAAGTGTATATCAAAGTGAAAAAAATTGAATGCTCTACAACTTCGTCAATTGTTCTGAGAAACGATGGTGGGAGGCACTAGAAGCAAATGTTTGACAAAAAGAGTTAGGTAAAAATGATTTTTTCGAAAATTATCGATTTTCAATAAGGTATATCTCGAAAACCGTTGCAAATTCGACAAATATGTATAGAAACAATTTTATCGCAAATTTAATTAGCTTTCATTTTTATTTAGAACATGTTTTTTCTAGAGTTAACCGTTTCCCAGATATAATCGGAAACCCCAAAAATTGAACCTTCCTTCCAACCGTAAGCTCACCTCCCTGGGGCGGGGACTTTTAGTATGTTTACCTACTAACTACTCCTAACAAAGTCCCGAAGTCAAAAAGTCTCGCATATTCCATACACTCTACAATATATTCATTGACTGGACTATTAGAGAACTATATGTTGTAGATATATTTATCAATGATGTGACGTAAAAACCTACAAAAAACTATCTATTTCTATTTTTTTGATGAGAATATCAAGCCGAAAAGTACCTGATCTACATTTACATATTACGTTATGTGACTTCCATTTACACATGTTTTTTAAATAAATTACCTTAATCGTTGGATCTATTTTCCCCCTATTAGCCTTGGTTATAGTAGATCAGACAAGGCCTTTGTCTGTTCATATTACATTTATCTAACCTTTAAAGTAAAAATAGAAATCTAGTATGGACATTTTGATAGGCCAGGTGAAATATATTTAGATTCCCATCAATGAATGAATTATTAATTTATTGTATGTTACTTAAACAAACTGTTGATGAAGAGGATTCAAGGAGCATCAATAATGCATCTCACCTATTTAATTTTTGGTTTAAAATTCAATAAAATAAGTAACATTTAGACAACACACCTTTTTCTAACACGCTATACACCTAGTTTTCATCATTGCTTTCCTTTGTCTAATTAAATTTTAAGCAGAATAGTGCCATATACTATACCTCTATTGCTAAGCACTTAAATATAACCTCTAAAATATCGAAATTGTATGTCATATATGTCTATTTCAACTAAACGTTATTAATTTACAAATAGAATAGGATACTGCTAAATATGGATAACATATTTCATGTTTTTCACTTACAGGTTCAGCTATTTCTGCTTTATTTCTTAATATTACTGACGATGATAAATGGAACTTTATTGTACATTGCTTGTATACAACATGCCGGGTATACCTTAATTTGTTATTTGAAATAAGTACTATATCATGTCAAATCATAAGATTTGTTACTTGTAGAACATGATGTCTAAAACACCGGCGAATATAGATATTTTGTTTCAAAAACAATTTTTGTTACTGCTGTCATAATTTAGAAACATGAAAACTGTAAACGTATACCCAGTGACTCAATTTGGTATATGTGTTCCTGTAGCTACCATAAATCTTATATATTTATAAATCGCTATTCAGGTTCTATAAAATGATGTCTTCGATATTGTGTGAAGTGTGTTTCAAATGTGTGTATTGCTGTCTAATTAAATGAAGTTTTATAACGAAAAAATTTCATTAATAAACTTGTATTTTATATGAACTTGTGGATAAGGAACTGCGGATTGACTTTATAAAACTAATTTGTGCATCTTGTGAACCTTTCAAAATAAAGATTATGCCTGTTTAGCTGTTTATATATAATATTTAAGTTATCTACCATAAAACTTTGTTACAGTGACTGTTAATGCAGTGACTTTATTGTCGAAATCAACTACGACTGTAAATTTTGAAAGTGTAACCTCGATAATTCGCAAATAGTCTAAATTTATCCACAAAGTCATTCAAACATCTGAATTAACTAATTTACCACCAAAACATTACGAACGACTGCCGTAAAAAATACCACCCCTTCATTATCTCGATACATCTCAAAATCACTTTCTAAACCTTAAGTCAGAATATTTCAATTCACTTGTGTAAATTTTCTATAAACCGTTTTCCCGTTTAATGAACATCTAATTCAATTTTCTATTCATACATCAAAACATACTTCATTCACTTTTCTAACCAGCCATCATGACATTCATCAAAACTTTCTTCCCGATGTACCGATATCAAAACTTATTTCCAATTCATATGTTCGCGTTGCCAATAACTCACTTCAGTCATCAAAACTTACTTCCATTTCGTTTCAACGCCGGCGATAGAACATTCTCAACATGGCATTAATATGGCTTAAATTACGACTTTCAGGATTACTTTATGAGACCAATTCAATTTTAGTAATTTATTCAGATAGTTGTCGCTCATATTTCTAAAACCAATTTAAATTCAACTTTCATTCATATATCAAAAAAGCATATTTTTCATTGCCGTATTTATGATTTTCAGTCATGAATTCTAATTTTTCAAAACAATTTCGCAATATTCACCATTTCGAGCCCCATAGACCTGCCGGGGACATGTCCAGCTCTATCTAAACTTCGACGAGCTAAGCCCCCATCGTACCATATAAATAACGCGGCATGACAAGCCCAAAGCAAGTCAGTTTCGCCTCACCTCAAGTTAGTTTCTGCGTTCCGCGAACAAAGTCTCTAAACCAAGCGGTGTTTAATTCTTTCCCGGTTAACCTCAAATTTCAACAAATCGAGTGATCGTTCTACTTCCTTGGCCGAACCAAGTAAAAAAGATTAAAATAATTAAACTACCGTCGCGTATAAAATAAATAAGTGAATTTTCTCAGATTTTAAAAATAACTGAACCAAACTAAATAAAAATCTTCTCTAAGGAAAAATTTCAAGTGTCGATACGTTAAATATTTTAATTCGTGTAAACGATTTTTAATTCAAGTAAAATAAAACAATTAACTCTGTTCATTACGCTGAATAAATATTTTGTAATTTTCGTTTAAAACAAAGTGTTTAATTTCAAGAAAAGTATATACAGGGTAGGGTGTAGCTTTTGAGCCTACCAAAAAAAATTAAATTTAAATAAAGTGCTAGTCACACTCTAATAAATAAAGTACTGAAAACAACACTGAAAAAAATGAGAAAAATATATCAAAAATTTAATGACGTGGTTATAACAATTACAACAAAGGTTCCATGATATCATTCAGCATGCCATTTCTTATTTAACAATATATCAGCCAGAAAATGGCATGCCTACCACTATATCCTAACATTCAGAAAAATTTTTCTCAATGGACATACCGGTCGACATTTTCTGGTTGACTCCAAAAAAGTACTTTATTATTAAATAAGCAATGGCATGCTGAATTATATAACGGAACCTTTGTTGTAAATTTTATACTGACTTAATTATTTTTTAAATACTTTTTCCACATTTTTTCAATGTTGGGTTCCAGCAATATGCATGCCATTTTTATTTGAGCTTAAAACAACATTATTTTGCGAAATGCAAATAGGCATGCAAAATAAATTCACAAAAAATTTCCTTTTTTTACAACTTTTCTTATTATTTATGATGTTCTGGGCTTCTTCGGCATGCATGCTATTTAAATTTTAAGGACATTTTACACTATAAAATTTACATTTAAATTTATTTCTTTTTTTTAAGATCACGTCAAATCGTTTGAAATTTTCGCATCAAATTATTAAATAATATTGTTAATAAAAATTGTTACTAATAAATGTATCACAAAAAAAGATCACTTAATTTTTAATAATGAAATATAAAAATGATTGGTATTTTTTATTCTTTATTCGTATGGATTTTCTTTACATTAAATTTGTTACAAATGATATTCATTATTATTATTTTTAATGTAATAATATTTAAATTGTTACAATCATCTTAAAAAATCAATCGTATGATAAATGTATTTGAAAAAAAAAGGAAAAATTATGTATTTTCATTTAAAATAACAGTACACACATGCTGGAAACAAAGCCAGTTTCCAGCATGTGTGTATTTGTAATAATACAAAAAAGACGGGACTTTATCTAGTCGAGCATAGCTGCCGTGCCCTTGAATACTTCTTCAAAAATATTTTAGTTGTTGAAGTGCTGTTGAAGTACGATTATAAAAATTATTTTGTTGTTTTCTTTGTAATTGTCGAAACGAAAAACATTTTCTCTTTACAAAAATTTTGGTAACATATCGTAAGTAGGGTTTTAAAATTGTTAAATTAATGATAAACATTATCTCGAAAATTTATTTATCGATTTTAACTCATAAAAAATTAATTGAAATGTATTTTTAATACCTACAACTTTTACTAATACATCTTTTCTCTAAAACTTAATTAGAAAATTCTACTGACCGAAAACTGAATTTTCCGACTTTGGTCGTTGTTTATAAAAAAAATAGGGCAAATCTGAGTGTACGTCTATACGTACTACTTTCAGACACCGGCATTATTTTTTTGCGTGAAACCGATAAATTTTCTATACACAGACTGGATTAAAACCTGAATGAAGGATTTATGAGATGCTTTATAAGAATAAAAACGTATCAAATATAATTTTTACATATATGAATTTTATACGTATAGAATTCGTGCACAATTTCAATAAAATATTTTAAATATGCTTACCAAGTGAGATATTTTATACGGTTTTGTATATACGGGATTGTGTTCTGTAAACGTGAAAGATGAATATCAATGCATTAGGTGATTTATTTATGGATTTCCTGTTAAGTTATAAAACTTTTATCATGCAAAAATGAATTGTGAAAATTGCGATGTATAATATGATACCGGCTCATTTGAATATTTCGTTTTAAAACATTTGCTGAATTTAAATTAGTTATAAAAGTATGATAATTCGGCGAAATATCTATTCTGTGGGGTTAGCAAGTTTTAGAATTTGAAATGGAAACGGAAAAGTTTTTCAATATTTCTAGTTCCTTTTTTGTTGTCGAATGTTTTTGCTTTGACAATTACCTTCGCCAGAAGTTATACGCACTTAGTATTTAGGGTCGTATTTTAGTAAAAAATTTTAGATGGAATAAAATTGCTGCTTTATTCTCATCTAATGAATAATCGCAAAAAGACCTACATAATCGTAAATTTAAAGCTAAAAGGAAATTCTTCAGATGACTAATAAAATGAAATATTAATAGTAGAAAGTTTCATATTAGGAAATAGGACTAAATACTACAATCAAATGAAAGGCAATTTTATCAACTTTAATTGATCTCTCTTGATATTTTTCCTTAAAATCAGTATTTTACGAGATATTTACAATAAAGTAAAATTTGTTTCTTTTTAGACGTGATAAAAATTGGTTAGTTGAAAATGCGCATTTTTTTAAGTAAAATGGGTCAGAAATAATATTGTTGAACCCTTACAGTAGTAGTTGAAGTTAATATATTGCATAGACTCATTACGGATATTCTTCTTGCGAAAAACAGGTGTCTCAGTAGCGATGTGAACGTAGGCTCACGATATAGGAAAAAGCAAGGTACTTAATTAATGAGTGTATTAAAAAATTTTGAGTAGAACACGAACTACTAAAAAAATAATAGTGTACTCATTTCTTGTCTTAGGAAAATTACATTACAAATATAGATGTTTTTGAAAAATTTTGCGTTGTCTTTTATTACACACAGCCTAAGGGCGAGCTAATATAATATTTTACTATATTGTATGTCATGTTGTTCTTAGTAAATTTAACCCAAATAAAAGCAATTCAACTTTGTTTTACTTCACAATCATTGCAATGCAGATTATAAACAAAAATCCTCAAATTCTAGCGGCCATGATAGCATTTCTAGAATTTAATTAAAAAATGCAAATCCATCTCAGAGAGCAATTATCCAATTCTGCAAAAAAATAATCCTTTTTCTCCTGCTCAACATGGTCTTTTCAAATAAAAGCACCAAGTCGGCATTATGTGATTTTCATCACCAAAGTATTAAGGCGCTGGACAATAAAAATCTGCTCTATTTCTTTTTGTAGATTTTTCGCGAGATTTTGATATGGGTGATCACCAATTGGCCAAAGCTAAACACGAACGGTATGGTGTTCGAGGAAAAGCTATGCAAATATTTTCATCCTATCTTGACAACTGTAAAAATGGCCTACGTAGCTGAAATCGAGACTTGCTACATCAAGCAAGAAGTCCCACAGAGTTCAATTTTGGGACCACTATTGTATATTTTGTTTACCAATGACATTATCAATTACTTGCAAAGAACATCTAATGTTCATATCGTGTGCTATGTAGATGATATAAATGTTCTAATTACAGAAAATAACTCAACAATCCTGATCAATAATTATCATTCAGAAACAAAATTAAGCGCGAAATAAAAACAAAAGATGAAATTCCAATTCACGTAAAGACATATCGTTTTCCACACTATCATAAAACCAAGGTAAAGATGCAAATAAATAAAATGTTAAATGACGGAATTATTAGATCAAGTCGATCACCATGGTCAAGTCCAACTTGGATTGTTCCAAAATAGCGTACTGTCGTTGACTACAGATGTTTGAACGAAAAAACAATAGATGACAGATATCCAATACCAAATATCGCTGACATACTTGATAAGCTAGGCAAGTGTAACTATTTTACAACCATAGATTTAGCTAGCGGTTTTCATCAAATCGAAATGGACCAAAATAATATTGAAAAAACAGCTTTTAATGTCAAAAATGGCCACTACGAATATTTACGTATGCCACTTATCCTCAAAAATACCCCTGCCACATTTCAACGTCTGGTGGACCATGCTTTTCGCGAACTTCAAAATAAAATATGTCTAGTTTACATGGACGACATAATTATATTCAATACATCCCTTCAGAAGCATAATCAAAATCTGAAAAAAGTTTTTCCAAATTACGAGAATGTAAATTAAAATTTCAATTAGACAAGTCGGAACTTTTAAAACAAAACGTAGAATTCCTAGGACACATTATAACACCGCAAGGTATAAAACCGAATCCTAACAAATTTCGTGCAATGAAAAACTTTTCTGTTCCTAAAACAGCAAAAGGAGAAACCATTATTCATACACCAGAATTTTTGTCAGCATTCGAGACTTGTAAAAATATACTTACTAACGAACCATTATTACAATATCCTGACTTTACTAAACCATTTATATTGACATGCGATGCAAGTCAATTTGCAATAGGTTGTGTACTATCCCAAGGCCCTATAGGCAGTGACAAACCTATAGCATACTCTAGTCGAACCCTTAACACAGCCGAAATTAACTACAGTAAGATAGAAAAAGAATTGCTCAGTATACTTCATGCCATAAAAACGCATCGACCTGTCCTATTCATACCATAATATCGGACCATAAACAGCTACAACGAGTAAATAAGTTGAAAGAACCTAATAGCCGCCTTAAGCGCTGGAACCTAAAATTAATGGAGTATGATTACGACATTATGTACAAGAACGAAAACGAAAAGAAAGTAGCAGACGTCCTTTGACGTATTGAAATTCAACCCGAAATACACCCGATAGGAAACGCATCAACTGACGGAAACTTAGATAACGCGAACAAAAATACATTAGAAACTGACTTCCCCGAACTAACACTAGATGACCTGGAAAATCGACCAGATGACAATGTTATCCCACAAGATTTAATAGCAGAAAACGCTTCAAAAAGTAACATAACCTCAGATACGCAAATATGTCCCCCAAGAGCACAATCATCGAACGAAACAATACATTCCGCGATCGAAAACCCCATATTAGACATTCCAACTTCAGAAAACGCGATTAACACGTTTAAAAATCAATTAATAATCACAGCAAGTGAGGATACTATTCGCACTCACGTGAAGCTTACAAAACCCTTTGGCACAAAAACTAGATATCAAATAACTGTTCCCAACAGAGATAAAAATTTATTCGAAATCGAAGTCGTCAAAACATTCAAAGAATATTTCAAATGTGCTTTTAGAGGGCGGAATATTAAAACATAATATTTTTAGTCGTAAACTCCTCTATAAAATCCTTATTTTTCTATAAGGAAAGTAACCAGACTGCAACCAATAGCTACTCTCCGGGCTATATGCTCCGCCGAGCGCTGAATTACAAGTTACAAGCTTCTCGCGTTAAGTGTAATAATTGTATATTACCATCAAAACGCTAATACTTCGATTGCAACAAACACCAGCCGAAAGACGGATTCTACTTAAAGGAGCTCTCGTGCCAGTCGTCACACACCACTTGCAGACAACCAAGCCGACAGCTCGAAACAGTATTTCGGCTGGTGTTGGTTTACTAAAATTCATGACACACTTCGGTATCCCCAAAAAAATTACTTGTGATCTAGGAACCGAATTCAAAAATGCTTTATTCGAAGAACTTTGTAAAAGACACAGTATTGAATTACATTTTATAACAGTAAGAAATCCCGGTAGTAAATCTCCAATAGAACGATTTCACTCTACTTTACTAGAAGGGTTACGAATATTAAAAACAGGAATACACAAATCACAAACTATCGAAACGTTAATGAGTTATGCTATTTTAGGATAGAATAACAGTATACACCCAGCGGCAAAATATACACCTTTCCAAATTATAAAAGGAAATTGTGACAATAAAACGGCCTTTGAAATGTCAGAATCACCACATTATTAACGATTACGTAAATAAACATAACGCGAACCTAAAAGCGATGGAAAAACTCATAAATGAAAATAACGAAAAAAGTAAAGACTTCTCGGAAATTAACGAAAATAGAGATGAACCAAAACCGGTTACCACGCATGAAATCTCGTATGCAAAAATAACTTTAAGAAATAAAATTGCGACCCCCAAGAATCAGTTATGGTAGTACAAGACCAACAAAATAAAGTATTAACAATAACGGTAAACATCACAAATCAACCCTCAAACCAGCTAGAAATCTAAAAGCTAAATACCTGTTTCAGATGCTGAGACAACTAGCGATCCTGTCACTGATGATGCTAGCACACACCCAAATCAAGACAAATAAAATATCAAATCCCATTCTCCCTTCCTCATTAGGCAAAGCTCGAATTACGTCTCAAAAAGATTCATTTATAAAATATATCGATTTAACAAATTTTGGCACCCCTATATTAAGTATAAAAATAAATTCAATAACGATAATGCCCCTTATCAAGACAAAAGACGAATTTTATCCCCAATTAAATAACCTTCACAAATATCTAGAATACTTAATAAACGATAAGTCGAAGAAAAATTAAAAAATATAAAACCCTTAGGAAATACGCGACCTAAAAAGGGACTTTTTAACATAGTTGGAAAAGCATATAAATGGGCCTTCGGTACTTTAGATTCAGATGACACGAAGCGATATGATAATCCTATATCTACTTTAGAATCAAATCAAAAAGAAATGCATACAGATCTAGAAAATTATGTAACAATTACAAAAAATTTCATGAATGAAACAATACAAACTTTTTAAAAAAATACTATGAATCGAAATAAAATAAATGCAAGATTGAGAACTATTGAACAAAATTTAGAAAAATATGCACTATTCTTAAAACTACAAAACTTCTTAGATAATATGATAATAGATTGCTTATCGTTGATCACCATATTAGATAACATGCAAAATGCGATACTATTTACTCAAGTAGATTCAATACATAGTACTATAACACCAATAAATGAACTTATTAATATAACGTAAATAATGAACTCTTTGTATATCGGAGGAACCCCAAATTTCAAAAATATTCAGAGTTATTATCAGCTAATAAAAACAGAAATTTATTATACAAAACAAACCTTATGTTTCATATTTCACTTTCCAATTTTGAGCGAAAATTTATACGATTATTACCAATTATTCCCAATACCTGTTCAAAACAACACCATATTTCCTTTAAATAATATATAATTTATATAATAATAATAGAAAAACAATGCCAGGAACACGGCTACACCACCATCAATCAATCCCATTTGATATACATATCACAAAAATGTAGTATATCTATTAAAGGACACGAATTTCACAACACAGTTGGACTTATCCCAGGACCACCCTTGGAGATCCTGCCAATAAGGACATTTACAACTGGCAACAACGACCAGGAAACTACCCCCTACAAACAAGTAGATATGGACCGTCCCGCAGACATCAAACGTATGGCTGACGAAACCCATTTACATAAATGAAATACACTCAGTGACAATAGTGAAAATGATCATACAGACTTATACATATGTTTAACCATTATTATTTTTACTATTATGTTATTCTTGCTTTTTAAATTTATACACTCAAGAAAACATAATCCTTTTTATGCATTATTTAATGTCAGTAAAGATGCCGAACGAGAGAACCAGAATGCACCCCCCGAGGAAACAAGTCCTGAAAAAACTCGTTACCTTATTTTTTCAGTTTAGGGATGGAGGAGTTATGTGTACAGCGCTATGTTTACTGATGTAATCTTTTGCTTACTAGACTATTGTTATTTTATAAATAGGAGTGCTACTTATTTATTATTCAAATTGTTACCACGCTCGAGCTAGCAACTTGTAACTTATTATCGAAATAAAGTTAATTCTCGTGAACAACAAATTTTGTTTGGTTTTTAAAAATGCATCCTCCGTGCTTAAACACCAAACTATGGTTTTACCTCTCAAATAAATAAATTTACAAGAGAGCAAGATATTTCAAAAAGCTGTTTGGACCATATTTTTTTAAAAGGCGCCAATAATTGCCCGCAAAATATTATGCCTGCTATAATACAAGCAAATATCACGGACCGTTATAGAATTTTATTAAATGTACTGAACAATAAAACTAAATCCGAAAAATTAAATAATAACTACACAAAATTAAACAGACAAAAACTAATAGATCACATAGAAAATGAAAATTGGGGAAATGTATACGAAAATGATGACCCGAATATATGTACACAAATATTTTTGAATAAAATAAAAACAGCAATAAAACATTCATCAGGAACCAAACAATGTAATAATAAAACTCGGAAACTAAAGCCTTGGATCACAAGTGGTATAATAAATTCCATGATAAAAAGAGATATTTTGTACCAAAAGTATCAAAAAATCCCAGTGACAGTGATAAACTCCAGTACACCAGATACAGAAATAGAATAAATAACTTAGTAAAAGTAGCAAAATGTTCCTACATATAACAGCTTATCTATAAAGTGCTACGAGTTGAACGTACATAAACAAATAGATACGTTGGATCTTAATGATTATCAGATAATTACGTAACGAAATCACTTGGGCTACCGTGGCGTAGCAGATACCGTAGGCACTGACTTACCCGGAAAGTGATGTACGTGCCTACGATAAAATTTCTCTAGCTCAGACTATCTCAGGGCGTTAAGCCCAAGCTTACAAAACCTATGATAAATTATTAATTTACTTACTTAACAAATCACTGAGTTTTTCCATATGTAGTGGTCGCAGACGAAATAATGACACTTTCTTTAAAAAATGAAATGCACTATATTGAACAATTTACAAAATTGGTTCTCTAGAATATAACCTGGCGATGTTCACAGTTGTGGCCTATTTTACGCTTAAAAAGTTATAACACATTCTTAAAATGCCTCGTGTAGCTACACATCGGTTTACATTTTGATCATAAAATTGTCATAGATTCTGCCACAAAGGTTTGATTTAAAGAACCTCCTTAAATATATGTAAATATATGCATAAAATACTTTAAAATGTACAGGTTAAAATGCCAAAAAGTATAAATTGATGTCCAGCGGAACCACTGAAGGTGGTCCCCGGTAAGTAAAAATAAACACAACACAAACACACTTATTCAGGGTGGTACGATACCGAGTCCGGTGGAAGAACTGAAGCCCTGCAGAGATGCCTTCGGGACACAAGAAATGGACCCAAGGATGGGGTTGATCGTGGCCTCACCAGCCCTGGAACCTTCCACTGTTTGTGGATGCCCCGTCCGTGGAACTTCACTGACGTGCGTAGAAGCCCCGTCCGTGGAACCCTAAAGATATCACGATTTAATTCACAGTCAGAAATGCACGTGAAGCGTGCTTAATGTGAGAAATTCTGACATAACCTACAAATGAAACATAATTTACCTCACTGATGAGGGAACAATCCACCAAAACTCCTGGAAGCCACAGTCGGATAAATGGGGTTGAGTCGCCTTTTAAAGTTGACACTGTATTTCCACAGGAAAGCCTGCAAATTTGCGAAACACGTGGGTAGAGAACGGGCAAGATGGCGTGAAGAGGTTAGCTTACCTTGTGTAATTTAATATCCTGCTTCCGCAGATAAAATTTACTCACAAACACAAAATATTCCGCTAAACGGAACAACAACGGATTGAGGAAATTTTCTTGAGTTGGTTATTCTAAAATCCATGCGGATGCCTTGAATAAAATCAAGGTTCACAGAATAACAACTAACCAACAAGCCAAGCCAAGCCAACCAAAAATGTCTGCTTCCGTTGATCACGTGTCACAAATGTGTCGCCCTCCCATGGAGAATAGCGAAATGTGTTACAGACGTGTAGCAGTTGTTATAATGCGGCCCACAAAACGCTAAAGCGTATGGTGGGTCGCATACGCTAGAGGTCCGTAACAAAAGATAAAGTAAATAGTAAAGTGTTATGGGTTGGAATAAAAAAACTAACAAATAATAAAAGAGGAACTGATCAGGAAATTAAATGTATTGTTAATAATAACGAAATCGTAACTGACAAGAAAAAAAATACTATTACCTGTTCTAAGTAATTTCTAATTAAGCCAAATAAATACTTGTGTGTTCAGACGGATGTGCTTACTTATATACTACACCAAATGGCGTTGAAATGCCACGATTATGTTATTAGGTAATTATATAGTAGTTCAAATAGGAATATACATAATTTTAAACTAAATTTGTCTATTAATGTAATTCATCCTGTTTCCACATGTCGTGGATATGTGTGATGTCGCAAACAAGCATATAATATGCGACTTTTCTCATATTTATATTCATGTGATTTCATTTGAATATTGGATATTGCCATCATTTGCATATTTGATATTGTTATTATGTGTATTATTATTATGTGTATGTTGATATTATATTATTATGTATTATACGCAAAAAGTTATTATTAAATTAAGATAAGTTCATGTTACCCTTATTTCTATTTATACATTTTTCTATCTGTGAACATAAATAAATTATTATTATTATTATATATCGCCTCATTACGATCCGGTAATTATAGTTGGTAAAGACGTTAACCTTTTTATCCTTATGGCAGGATTATCCGCACGTTGTTCAAACATGTATTTTATGAAGCCAAGCAAGGGGAAAACGGACGAATGACGATTCTTCGAACTCTTTTAAAGACCCAAAAGAAGTTTAGGATAACATACTATTTCTCCACGAATTCAGTATGTGACACAACTTTTGCATTTTTTAGGCAAGGCAAAGTAAAATTCGTTAAATTATTACAAAAATCTGCAGGATTAGAAAAATACGAGGAATGTTTTAAAACCCACCCCGATGTTATAGATACAGCAGGACGAAAAGTTATATTGCCTCTTACGGAGTAGAACCCGACCAGCATTCTTTGAATGAATTTAGGTACACATGCTTTATTAAGTTAGTGGCAAAAAGTACATGTAACCTTGCATCGTTACCTCCAACTGTGTCTGCTGCACGCCAATACTCTTTTAGAACATACTGTCAAATTCAGCAGTGGTACGGCAATACGAAAAGTCCTCAAGATTGAGATTGGATGAAAAGAAAAAGGTCTACTAAAATGTTTCGTTATTTGTTCTGGCTGTCAAAAACAAACGTGTACAAATGTCGAAATATATCTAGACGACTTAGATCAAGCCGAAGAAATCGAAGATAAGGTATTAGCTTTTTTGGAACAAGATAAATACGAGGAGGCTGAATTTGACAAAGACGATGCAGACTATAATGAAACCGACACTCAATTTTAATGAAGCAAGGGAACGTTTTGGACCTTCAACTTCAAAAAAATTCAGATTAATGTAATGTACTGGCAGTAGAGAATAAGAGTTAGAAGTAAGTTAATCAAATAAACAAAAAGTGGACTAGGCCTATTGGGGACGTCACTTAAAAAAACGCGCCAAGTGCTCTACGTGGTGGTGTGGAAATAAACGCATAATGATAGTCAACACCGATACACCGACATATGTAATTTCAAAATTGATAATATATTTAAATACTTAAACTTCAAAAGTGACAATTAAACGTAATGGCAGGTAGAAAGCCTGGAAGTGTATAGGAAAGTGTCGATATAAAGAGTGAATGTGATACGGTGCTTTTCTTCCCGCGTCTATAACTCCAAGAATTTTACTAATATGTAAAAATGTGCCTGAACCATTTCGATAGCGAATTTAATTATCTTTAACTTTGATGAGCATCTTTTTTTCGTAGGAGCATTCACAATCGAGATATTTGCAAAAAAATGATTTTTAAGCGATATTGCTCCAAAATTGGTGGTGTTCCGGGGGAAGCGCGAGGGGGAAATATTAGTATATCTAAAAGAGACCTATAATGAACTGGTTCTAACAGTAAAATCTCTTATCCGATTTAAAATGATGTCAAGCTACCTGGCGATTGGCCTAACAAAAAAAGTGGTACTTAAAAAATGCCTGTCTGTCTGTAGATAGTAGTTTGCCGTGTGTGGTCGCACCTAGAGCCCAAATCACTGGATCGATTTATATATATATATATATATATATATATATATTCAAGGCCAAGTCGTTCAATACTTACATGGCTTGAGACCAATGAGTTTCAAGTTTGAATCCTGGCTAGGGTAAGGTTGTTTAGTGGTGGTTTGAACACCACCAATTTTGGCCCTGTATCTTGCAAACGAAGGCTCTTGACAAGGACAATTGTTTACATGACAAAATATTCTTAAATTTTTACGAGGAATACGCTTCTTCATTTATGACATTCAAATATGTTACACCCTGTATATTTATTGCTATTTCGAAAGTATTGTTCATTAATTTAGTTCAGAATGTTAAATAATTTGTAAAATAGATCATTAACATTTCTCGACACAAACAGTATATAGGCACTTCACATTGTGTGCTGAATGAGATCATCTTCTGCTCGTAAATGATTTAAACTTCAAAATTGGGACTGACATAAATGCATTTGAAATGGGAAAATCTGCTGCTGCAAATTCATTCACAACCGAGTTTTTGTTTACATTAATATTCCGCAAGAGTTTTAAGTACAGTCTTTTTCGCTTCTTGAACGGATAACATGTACTATCGCAACCTGTAAGTATGTAAATTGCTATAAACTGACTTGCAACATATCCGGACGATAACAACCCGGAATTTCATTTCTGTCTATTTTATAGTAGACGCCATGAAGTGGAATGCAGGAAACAGTAAGTATTGCTATCAAGTAAATGCAAGCGGACAAATAATTATTAATCATTTTAATTAATTGAAGATAAATTACAATTGCGGGTTGTTTTTGGATAATATCTAAGGTATTATTTCTAATAAAAACAAATGCAGAAAACAGTGGCCGCCTGCTCTTGGAGTTCGTATTTACCGTCAATATATCAATTAACTATATTTTTACTTGCTTTTCTTTAACTCACAATGTAGTATTTTCCATGTTTGCGTTCAAATGTTGCATCCTTTATTTAACACACTTCCTGACATAATCAATTGATGAAATTTTGCACAGTTACTAAAATGGGATGAGAATTCAAGTTTCCACCGTCACTTTCGCAAGTATCCGCTAGTAGGGGTCGCGAGGATGAAAATGAAATGGATTATATATATATATATATATATATATATATATATATATATAATCCATTTTCATCATATCTATATATATATATACTCTCCAACCGGCACCTCCGGCAAAACGTAGAAACCAAAGGGTTTCTCGCCTGATCAGATTACGTCTATATTTTCTCGTACGATATTAAAACTTTGTGGTTTACATCGCATATTTTTTTAAAGATCCAAATTTGATTTTGGTTTAGTTAGAAACAGGATGATCCAGCGCACATCATGTAGGCTGGTTTTGGAGCCTATGATGCACAGGGGTGTAAAGTAAGGTAAGTATGTTTTTAGCAAATTTCGCTTAAGGGGAAAGAAAAAAAATGTCGAATAGCATTTCTGGCAGCATGTGGACAGGTTTTTAAGAATTTTCTGGCCGAGTTGGATTTGGGGAGGGGTGGAAAATGGGAAAAAGCTTATAATTTTCGAAAAAAGCTGAAAACCGATATTTGTGTCAAATTCGGCGTTTTGAGACTTTTACGGGTCGATTATAATTTTCGGGATCGGGAGTGATTGAAAAATTTTTGTCGTGATGAAGTTTTATTGAGAAGAAATGCCTAGTTGCATTTTTGGCAATATGTGGACGAATAGTTAGTTTTTAAGAATTTTTTGGTTGAGTTGGATTTGGGGGTTGAAAATGGGAAAAAGTTTATATTTATCAGAAAATTTCTATTTGTGTGAAATTAGGTGTTTTGTTTTCCGGTTCGATTGTAATTTTCAAGAGTATCTGGGATACAGTTTTTGGGGTGGTCGGGGGTGATATTTTATTTGTTGATGTTTAGATGAGCAAAGAATGTCGAGTTGCGTTTTTGGCAGTATAATGATGAATTTTAAGAATTTTCAGGTCGAGTTGAATTTGGAGGTTGAAAAATAGGAAAAAGTTATAATTATCGGAAAATGCTGATATTTGTGTAAAATTCGGTGTTTTGAGGCTCTCCATGGACCGACTGCAATTTTTAAAAGAAATTGGGATGCGATTGTGAGGTAAATTTTTTTTTCTTACGCTGAATTTTTGTTGCGAATCGCTTCAAAATCGATATGTGGCGAGTTTTTGGGATATGAATAATGAAAAATAAATGTTCTGTAATTTTTTCGTTTATTTTCTCAGTTTTTAAATGGTGTTAAAAATTTTGGCCCTTTGTAAAAGTGAATTTGCAAGTAGATGTGCAATATCGTAATATACTAACGGACGGATAACTGTTGGATTGTTCAAATGTGGTTTTAGAGGGCGGAATATTAAAACATAATATTTTTAGTCGCAAACTCCTCTATAAAATCCTTATTTTACTATAAGGAACGTAACCAGACTGCAACCAACAGCTACTCTAAGGGCTATGTGCCCCGCCGACCGCTGAATTACAAGCTAAAAGCCTGGCTCGTTGTGTAATAATTGCATATTACCATCAAGACGCTAATGCTTCGATTGCAACAAACACCAACCGAAAGACTGATCCTACTTAAAGGAGCTCATGTGCCAGTCTTCACACACCACTTGCAGACGTCAGTTTCGAGCTGTTGGCTCTCGTCAGTGCAATGTAGGCATGTGACGCCCGACACACGAGGATCACTTGACTACTTAGCACATTTCGGTATCTTTGGGATAGCGACATGTAAAATAGTCAGCAGGCGCCATCTAGCACTTCAGTGTCTATTGCAATTGATAAATAAATGGCCTGACTGGGCTTAGCATAGTTCAAATGTGCTTTTAGAGGGCGGAATATTAAAACATAATATTTTTAGTCGCATTAGCATTAGCGTTTTGATGGTAATATGCAATTATTACACTTAACGCGCCAGGCTTGTAATTCGTAATTCAGCGCTGGGCGGGGTACATAGCCCGGAGAGTAGCTGTTGGTTGAAGTCTGGTTATGTTCCTTATAGTAAAATAAGGATTTTGTAGAGGAATTTGCGACTATAAATATTACGTTTTAACTGTTGGATTGTATTTTTCTGAAGTTTAAAGTGGTGTTACTAGTTGAAGATTAACTTGAAATGATTTGATTTTGTTCAATATTATCAGACTTTTTTGTTTAAAATAATTATGTTTACATATATTGTTGAGAGGCAAAACAATTTTTTTTCAATCTTAAAAGAGATCATTTAATAAAAAAAGGTTTTATTATAGTAACCCTTCGATTGTCACACAATAATTGTTATTGGTAACACTGTATTTAAAATGGAGAATGTGTGTGAGTTGTCTTTCAGCGAGCGGGGATCGAAGAGAGTAATTTGCAGAAAATAAAATATATAAAGTGCGTCTCGAACACGATTTGTGTTGTGAGATAAAGAATGAAACAGTGCGCGCTATATATAACAACAGGTACAGAATACTCAGCGAACTATTGGCATATTCTGTGGTAATACTGAATAACGTGTGTTTCAAAAATAACACAGGGGCGAGCGTGGGTGCGTCTTTACTATGTACATACTTCGATATGCGATGTAAAGCAACGTTAGGCGTGGTTAGTAGTTGGATTGGTGACCGTTCCAACGAAGACCACGTCCTCGCCTCACCCATCTTCCAGCGGCTTGTATATCAGTGTATGCGCGGAAGCTATACAACCTTAGGCGAGGGTTGTATAGGAGATATATCATCCTTCGGAGGGGATGTAAAGCCGTCGGTCCCTTGTCTATTAAATGTTAGGCAAGTTAAAGATCCCTACTCTTCTTAAGGGAAGAGGTTCGGCAAAATTCCTGGTTGGGGGTAGTTCGTCTACAGGCGTCGGTGTTAGGCCTCAGTAGCGGAAATAGGCCGACGTTAAATAAAAAAAAAATAATAAAAAAAAAAAAATAACACAAACGATATTACAAACCATTTGTTTTATTTCATCTCAAAAAATATTTTAGGAAATCTATTTTATGATATGGGGTCTTTTTGTGTTCTCATGTTGGTAACTTTGAAATATATTTTTCAAATGAAGAGTTTTGCCGTGATGCAACCATGTTGCATATTGTTTCAAAATAATTAATAATAATGTTTCTCCATCTAAAACGTAAGACAAATAATGGATTCAAATCATTCGTTTTAGCAGGGTGAAAATAGTATCCGCCACCATATCAAATTATCAGCTAATTTGATAATTATCCGACAATCGGCAACACTGGTTTGAATGCCGCTACGGCGATGAAACGGCGCTGCAAATTGTTCGATACTACAGTAGAATCGTCTTCCTCGTCCTCGGATGTTGTCAATGATGCCAAAGAACCGGGTACGTCATAGAAAAAAGGCAAATACGGCGGCCGTAGCGGTGTCCCCGCGATTCCCACAGACGATTTGTAATTTCATGACTTCACAGGATATTACCGTTTTTCAAAATTTTTAAAAACTTATGTTTGTGATTGCATTTTTGTATTATTTTTTATTTCCTAGCTTTAAGTTTATCGTATTCCACTGTATTGTCCAGTACTGCAATTATTCCGAGTTTTGTATTTTTCACAGTGTTTGAATATGTGTAACTTAATAAAAGTGTGAAAATTTTTTAAACTTTTCTTTAGTTCTATCTTGTACATGTTTCGGATTTTGTTTATGTCACGACTTTAATCCTTATTAACAAGAGTTATCTATTTTAGTTCCAGGAAAAACTGTAATAGCTATTACGTGGTTTGTGCCGTCGATAATTTCATTTATATCAAACTTATAAAACCAAAGTTTTAAAATGTTGGTAAAATGTAAAGCATGTTTTCATTGAAGGGCCTTCTTAACATAGTCTGTTATTATTTATATAATTTGTCGTTAGATATTAAGTTATAACAAAAATATTTATGTTGCATACTTTGCAAACCAGGCCTTCTTAAATAACCTGTTACCTACTTTCCCTTATTGTATATTTTTGGGAAATAATTGAGGCAACATATGAAAATGACTAGCTGGTTTTAGACGGAGCGAAGGGTCGTGGAGTACTTGTGAGATATGTGAACCTTACCATCTTTGAATGTATAACAAAAGACAAATTTTTGTTTTGTTCGAGAAACGGAGACAACAAAAAATTTATATTGTTTGGGTACCGTCTGTAGTTGATAATTAGTTGTCTCTTTATCCCGTAAAAAATGGATGATAAAATATATTATATATGTAAATAAATTTTATAATATGAAGTTATTTGAAATATAATTTTAGGTGAAATTGTGTGTTAATAAAATTGTGTCAGCGAAAAGGAATAATTTAATACAACAAAATAATAATGAATATGATACCAATCTCCTAGAATTCCAGACTAAGTATAGTTAAAGGTGGAGAGCTCTGGTACTACAGTTGAGGCCCCAATTGTCTCGTAAAGAATCCAATCTTTGGCAATTTATTCTTGACATCGCTTTTCAAACGTAGTTTATGTGTAAAGAGTGTAGAATAATTCCTAATCTATTTGTTTCTTGCAATTGATACAAAATCGAAGGTTTAAACGTCTTAACAAAAGCAGAGAAATATTATCCAACCATACGGCTTGGAAAAAGTAATAATCGCAAACGTAAATACAAAATTACCTAAAATTAAACGTAAATGCTAAAAGACTGCTAAATAAATCTGCTTAATACGTAAGAGTAAATTTAGAAGCAAATTTAGAATAACTGTAAATTTAGACTATATGTAGAAGTAAATTTAGAAGAAACATAGAATAAATGTAAATTTAGAAACTGATTTGCAAACTATAAATTACCAAAATTGAGACCATTTTAATAACATGTAGTATTTTAATTATTGAATTAAAAAGATTTGAATTAACTTTATTAAAAAATCGATTAATGATATTAAATTATTGAAATTTAAATGACTAATAAATAAAATTTACCTGGTAGTATTAAATACAACTAACGTAGATGTGATTCTAATGTAAACTACTGAGGATAGCACAGTTGAAGGTTTGTCGTCTCAATCAGATCAAATTCGGCAGGCAAATGATCACTTCGTGATTTTAACTAATAAGGTAAACTGTTTTATAGTACAAACTTGAAAAAAATGTACTTTTACTAATAAAATGGAAAGCTGTAAAATGGTTAAGTGTTGCCATATGTTGATGAGCGACTTAAGCGCACGAGCTGGTTTCTTAGTTAGGTTTCCTTACTCAAGCAAATTACAGATGAATAGAATCGATAAAGGGAATTTATAATATCTACATGAAGCTTGACAGCGAAAATATAACCTAAGAACGAACTGCCCTAATAAATAGTAAATCGTTTACAATAGTTTTGCGAGCATTCAGTAAATACATAAATACATAAATCATATAGGATACGCTATATAATAGCTTAATGAGAAGGTTTCACAAGTAAGGAAAATAACTACATGTACATAGTAAACAAAGTATAAAAATGAAATATAAATGAATGTAAATGTTTTTTAGGCTTGGCATAGACAATTGGTTCTGAAGTGCTGTAACAGAAATACATAATTTAGTGTTAAGAAAACATGACTGAGTTCCTAAGACACAAAAATATTTACATCAAACAATGTGAAATAATTTAGCAGTTATACAAAGAAAATTTCTGACAGTTGAACAGTCTCACTTACAAAAACTGAATCAAAATGCTGTACAGATCGTGCTAAATATAAATACTAGTTATTATATAAAATAGTCAAATGGACATAAGCCATGTTACAAACCGAGAGACAAATGTAGGAAATATAACCAATTTAAGCTTATTTACTTATTTATTTTTGTTACGACTGCCCAGACCGAAACTCAATTATTGGGCAGGAATTTTACAAACGTAAAAAACTAATAAATAATAAACAAAACTAAATAACTTAACTAAAGTAAACAATTAAATGATAATAAAAATTAATAAAATAAATATGTGATTAGTATAATCTTAAATATTGTAACCTAATATTTTAGAGGCTACAGTTATTGTGCAGAATTGAGAACAACATTTCGCATTTTGGATATACTAGTATTAAAGATATCTATATTATTATATAATGAATTATAGTTGGAACAGGCAAATAGAACATAGACGAATGCGAGCGAGTCTGTAAATTAAGAACATGAAATACAATTCATCTAAGAATTTCAGGGCAGTCGACAATCTTAAAAAGGAATACAAGAGAGTGATACATCCGACGTAGTTGAAGATTACTTGTGTTGAATCTATGTAATAAGTCATAATGTGGAATACCTCTCTCTGGATAATTTCCAGATCTTTTGAACCAAAGATATTTAAGAAGACGTATATGAGGGTTTTCAATGCTATATTTATGATTTTCATAACCAGGACTCCATACTATTGAAGCATATTCAAGTCTTGACCTCACAAATGACTCAAGGAGAAGTTTTGGTGTATGTTCATTAAATTTTTTACAATTATGAATAATGTAACTTAAATTTTTGAAGGAATTAGCGGTGATTTGGTTGATATGGCTAACAGAAGATAGCTTTGGGTCGAATCCGGAATTTTTGGGTGAGAAGCAAGTGCACTTATCTCTCAAGACCAGTCATACACTTTAATTGTATAGATTAATTTTATTGGGTTTTGTGCACGACAGTATGTCATAGAGCTACACTTAAAGACCATAGCTGTACAAGATCGTTTGGAAGATCAGCGTAGTCTTCTACATTAGTGATAGATCGGTATAAAGTAATATTTTGAATTGTAAGCCAATATCGTTTATAAAAGTATTAAATAGCAAAAGCCCAAGCACAGAACGTTGAGGAACACCTGATGTCGCTGAGATATCTATCGACCAAAATCCATGGTATTACACATTCAGTCGTCTATTTACCAAGTAGAATTTAAAAAAGTTTAGGAAGTGTTTAGTTGGTCCAAATTCTGATAATTTGTTCAGCAAAGTTCCGTTGTTCAGTCTGTCGAAGGCTTTAGAAAAATATGTATACAAATGACATCTACTTGGCCCCCAGCATCCAAATGTTCAGCTAGGAACTGAGTAATGCACACCAAATTGCTGGTGGTAGAGCGACTTGGCATGAATCCGTGTTGATTGAGGCGAATTTGAGATTTGACGTGATTAAAGATAATTTTATATGTTATGTTTACAAACAGTTTACTAAAATTGCACAATTTTACTATTGGTCTATAGTTTTCAACAACACATCTGGAAAAGTAGCTATTCTAATAGGTAAATTAAAAATAATAGCTCTCTGTTTTGCAAACAAAATAGCACAATCTTTAAGGAGAAAGGCTGGAATACCATCAGTACCTGTAGAGTTTTTGGGTTTAATTTTCTTAGGTGCCTTGAATACGTCATTTTCGGTAATACTGGCAATACAATGAGTGATATTTACATAATAAGAAAAGTTTGTAGATGTGAAATATGATTCTTGAAAGTAATTAGCAAATGCATCAACTATTACTTGTGGCTCATTTAATATGGAGTCATTATAGCTTTAATAACGATTGCCAACAAAGAAAACAAAAATCTCTAGACAGTACACTAGCCAACCCTAACCCACCGGTGTTCTAATTTATGATTTGGAAATCTTTAATATATGATATTCGCTTTAAGAAATACACATTTCAATGATTTTATTCTTGCTATCCATCCGCTTTACGAGTTTCACTCCAAAAATGAATCATCAAAATAATCTTGCTTTTATGTAAAAGCCATAGCAAAAAACACACAACCAACAAACATTTTAAATGCTCTAGGTAACTTAATATTATTTTTCTTAGCACTACTACTTGCCATGAAATAACTTACGTAAATTAGGTTAGTAGTTATGAAAACAACTGAAAAGGACTGAAATTGTAAATAAAACAATTTAAAATTAGTAACAAAGAACCATTTCGCAATGCTGAGTCTCAAATCACACTGATATTCATCAATGATATGACCATGAAAGCTTAAAACTAACGTTTAAGCCTTAAAGTGCGATTATAATATACGGAGCAAGATATTCCGAGACGAATCGTCAGTTACGTTAACTGAAAACTCGATTGGAGACACGATTTTAGATGTAAAATCCCTAGAATTCCATTACTGCCAATCGTTTTTAAACTTATATAATTGGTTGTCTATATTTGTTTCTCGGTTATTCATGAGGGCCAAATATATCACTATTAGAGAGGGATAATCTATCAATCTTTCTATTGCCTTCTTTATCCAATAAATTTGGTTTAGAGGTTATTCTCAGCAGTCCATTTTGCATTTTTCAATTTTGAAGTAGATTTATAATGGACAATATATAAAAATATAAACATTTAATGAAGTATATTTACAGATTTATTTGATATTGGAATATGCATTTTAACACGGAAGTTGAGGAAGGTATCATTCAAGTGGATCTATTCCTAATTTTAAGCTTCTCTAGTTATATTTTACAAGCAAAGTATAATTTACATTTCTTCTACAAAACTGTTTTTTTCCTTCATAAAACTTTAGTTAATAATTTCATTTACATTTTTGTTTAAAGAAAAAATTTAAAGGTTGCTATGTCTTTGATCTCTCGGTTTGTAAAATATTCTTTTAAATTTGCATGACTTTTAAGAGCTATTTACATACATTTGTTTCGTAAGTCAACAATACTGTTTTCTTTAAGACAACATTTTGAGCATAAAGAACTTTTAAAAGTTCAGGCCTTATCTTTATTTTAATGAAGCTGAAATGTGGGCAGCATATTTAAATACAGAGAATTCAAATATGCTACTCCCATTTCAACTTTATTAAAATAAAGCATTTATTTGTATCTTATTTTGTAACGTTATAGTTAGACGAATATAAGAATAATAATAATAGCCCAGGCGGTATCTGCTTAAAATCACATATATTTGGGTGAATCGGGTAGTACGACAGATTTTTATCTTAATTGCTCCTAAAAATCATAAGAAATGATAATTTCATTATGGGCTGGTTTAAGAACGTGGGCTTAATTTTTTATTAAACAAAATGTGAAAAAAATTCCTAAAAATTCCGTTGTTTTCATCCTATTTTTCATATATCTCGATAACTATCGCTTTTAGAGACAAGTTATACAAGTGAAAAAGTTTTGAAATTGAATTTTAAACAAGATGCAGTTGGTTGCGAATCCAAAAATTCATTTTTACTATTGCAGAAATAGTAAAAATCGCAAAAAATATTTTGAAATAGCAAGTTATTTGTGGATTTTTTTTCGAATACTTATATTATACGTAGGACCTTCATACTTGGCTAAAGAAAACTTTTTAATATAATAAATTTTACCACCAAATTTCATCAAGATCGGATTTTAGTTTTTGCATAATAATTTTGCAATCTGA
This sequence comes from Leptura quadrifasciata, assembly GCA_963675555.1. Taxonomy (NCBI): domain Eukaryota; kingdom Metazoa; phylum Arthropoda; class Insecta; order Coleoptera; family Cerambycidae; genus Leptura; species Leptura quadrifasciata. Next base: position 106,503,353 of record OY776675.1, read on the forward strand.
ACTTCGTTTTGAAAATTTGTAAATTTTCAAAATGTTGCTGACGCTGAACTAAAGCATTCAGAAAGTTGAAAAATTTTGGATATATAAAAGAGCACTCATATTTTCAAGTCCATTTTGAGATATTAAAATCCGTTAGTTAGGAGAGCCTAGGGAATTGTTAATAAATTTGACAAATTTTTTTGCCAAATGCAATAACTTTTAACGGATTTTTATTTTTAAAATATATTTTGAAAGTACTGGGAAAGACGCTTCTTGTAGAAAAAAGCACGATGATTCGTTTATTAGAACCGGTGTTATGATAGACCAAAGTTCAACTCAATTTATTTCGTCCTATATTATTTTGTGTAGCTTTAGGTCTCTAATATATTTTTTTAATTTCTTTTGTGTTTTAGCAAAAAATGTTTTAAACAAAAGTTGTAGGTGTAGATGAGTCTCATCAAACGATATATCTCATATACATATTTGATTCGAAATAAAATTTTGAGAATTTTTTAAAATCTTTGAACCTCCGCCATTTTTAAAAAATTTTCCTATGCGTTTCGGCAAAAAATGTTTTAGACAAAAGTTGTAAGGCTAGATGAGCACTATTCGAAATAAAATTTTGAAAATTTTATTTCGAATCAAATGAGTACTTTTCACTTGTATAACTTTTCTCGAAAAGCGATAGTTACTATGAAAAAATAGGAAGAAAAGAACGGAATGTTTAGGAGTTTTTTCACATTTTGTTTAATAAAAAATTGAGCCCACGTTTTCAAACTAGCCCATAGTGGAATTATTATTTTTTATAATTTTTAGGAGCGATTAAGCCAAAAATCTGTCATACTACCCGATTCACCCAACCCAAAATAAATACCGCTTGGGCTATAATACATTTGGCCACAGATATATTTAGGAAAATACGAAAAGGTGGTAAAGAGTTAACAGTTGGAACCTCCTACTAATCTATGCTTTGACATCCTCATCAAGATCACCAAGAAAAATAAGAACGCTGCCGTTATTAACAGGTGATGCTCTACAACCAACAACCTGCAGTAAATTGAGAGGAAAAGAACTGCAAATATTAAAACTTGGGTATCCAGCTTGGACATGTAGACTGTCGGATAATTAGGAGAAGTACGTACCTATCATGCTGGCCATAGTATCAGCTACGGATGTTGTGGCAATGCAGGTCTTAATATAATTGAAGTGATTTACCTTGCTACAATGTCTGTAAAGAGAACGGTGATTTTCCAGAGCTAACACAATACAAGAAGTTTTGTTTTGTGATGAAGGATAAATATTCGAAGCTTCTCCATCGGGCCAATTGGATATGATGAATTTCGCCCTTATTACAGACCTGTACCTAATAGTGTGCGTGAAGTATCAGTTAATGTTTTTCAGCTTCTGCCGAGAAAGCGTAAGGTTTAATTATATAATCTTGAAAGAGATCCATATTACTACAATCTATTAAAATACAAATGCAATTCAACACAAATTAAATTAGGCGAGAGAATTTAATACTTGATTTATTAATATGGTCCGCAACACTTTGGTTGGTGCAAACTACGATATAGTCTGATGATCGGCAAGAATGCTGCGCTAAATATTCGTACTTATCAAAAGGGTTCTTTTAAACAGAAGTCATGATTGTGGTCGACGAAGAAAAGTTTCAAATGTTAGATGTCAATGAACGTCCTGAGTGTGGTATTGAACACGAATTTCGATAAAATAAAAAGTGAATTCTACTAGCAGCTTCAAGTCTGTTCGTGTACTTCACCAGAGCATGCTTCTTGGGGTAGCTTGGGTTTCAAATATCACCTTGTGTATCACTCATTTCATATTGCAGGTTGGATGAAATAAGAAGTATACTTATTGAAAGTTTATTTTCGCACTAATACACAATATTTTAAATAAAATAACGATTTAAAATTTTAAAAAAAGAGGCAGATAACAAGAAAAGAAAAATTAAAGATTCAGCAATAATCTTATTAAATGAAGATAAATGCGTATCCAATTGTTCTGTAGATATTTGCACAAACTGGTTACCAATGTTAAAAAAAGAACTTAACAAACTCAACATTATCTAAAAGAAAATATCATCAGTTCTGTGTAAGTAGTATCTATGGAAATAACATAAACAGAATCTTAAAGCTGTGTATTTGACATACACAGCAAGTAAGAATTCTTCGAAAAAAGCTTTGAAAATGGAAAGAGTCTACTTTCCGAAACGTCACAGGCGCGAAGGCTTTTTTCCAATAATTCTATTATTTTGTAGATTCGGTGATTTGTTTTTGAAGAGGATAATACATGTGGTAGAAAAGCCAAATAAAAGGAAAGAACAAACCATAATTAAATAATAATACTGGTTTGTAGTCAGGTTATATGTAGCACAGTGTAATCTAATCACTATCTAATTTCAATAGTTAACTCATAAATTCGCCATTCCCAAAGAAAAACCTTTTTAATCAAAACTTATTTCCTTTCAATAAATTTGAGACCAGATACCTATACGTTAAAGCTCTCGCGTAAACTCCAAAGCTCGCGGGTTAACTGCAAAAGCTCTCTAATACACACATTTGCCATTCAGTTCGAAGTGGAGGCCTTCGTGATATGCTACCGGACCACATAAACGTCAGTCCGTCTTAACCTGGCAGTTAATCTTAAATAACTGAATAGCCATTTCACGTAGAGTTCTGAATATTTATTGAAAAGAGGCCCCTTATCAATCCCCAAAGGACCACGCACATTTCTTATGGGTAATGGCCCCCGGTGAAACTCGCTGGAATCGATATATGTTATTCCTCTTGAGCTCTTGATGAAAAGTCCTCATGGCCACAAGGTCCGAAAATGTACAGCTTTCCAAATATGGGGGGGAAAGTAGGTTTTTCGGGATTTTTTCACTAATAGTATGGAGCCATGGTCCCTTCAATGCGGCTTCGTTAGTGTTCAACGGGGGTTTTTTGGGGCAATGATTTCAAATCCGATGTCAAAAGTTTCACTAGTATGTGATAGTTGACAGCTGCCAGTGGCACTGCCAACTCGCCTTATTTTCCGGAAAAGATTTAAAAAAAATTATATACAAGGGTTTTTTGGGTCGCTGATTTCAAATCCGATGTCGAGGGAGGATTTGACAGCTGATAGCTCTCAGTAACAGTGTTAGCTGTATTATCCAGAAAAGATCTATCACAGTGTTCCCGGGTTACGCTAAATGTAGATGTAAACAATCCAATTAATATAACTGCTCAAGGGGAATAACATATATCGATTCCAACGAGTTTCACCGGGGGGTCATTTCCCATACGAAATGTGCAGGGTCCTTTCCATATAAGTTTCAGTTCCAAATATTCCATTTTATATGTGAAAATCGCTTCCTATCCGAAAGAGCGGACGGGGCACGGTAAACAAAAGCAAAAATAAGCAAAAACGTCCTGGAGAGACAGTATCCCCGTCTAAATGAAACGCTTCTAGACCTATACAAGGCCAAGAGTATTACACATCAGCATGTCAGTACTCCAGTGATTACTCCGTGTTATACTTCTTCGCGCGCGGAACCGAGTATCACTAGGCTACATTCTTGCTCAAGTCAATTAAATTGCACCTTGACGCCGTCGCCGTCATGTATATTTTTATACAGTAGATTTTTCAGTTTAATAACGATTTTCTAATTTATTCAGTTATATTTATTTTTTCGCTTCCTAACATTTTATTTTATGGACAAATTTCCGGTTGTCAAATAATTATCTTATTCCCAACTTTGTTAAATAAAATATTTAGTTTTAAAATTCATCACAAACTTTGTTCAATACTTTAAATAAATGCTATTCATTTCGTTTAATCAAAGTATTATAATTTCAAGAAGTACCAGAAAAGTCATATACAGGATGTAGCTCTTGACCCTGACCAAAACAGTGAAAGCTCAAAAAGTGTTTTTTGACTTTTTTAAATACAAAAATTGCACAAAGTACTCCAAAAGTCTCAAGCTACGCTCCAAATTATAATTTTTTATTACGGAAGTATCCCTCGTGATCATACGGAAGACTGTGTCTTCGCTTTTATCTTCCAGCGCCAGCGGTTTATTTATCAGTGTATACGCTGAAGCTATGCAATCTTGCTTACGTGAGAATTATGTAGTGGATATACGATCCTTCGGAGGAGATGTAAAGCTGTTGGCTCTTTGTCTATTAAATGTCAGGCAAGTAAAGGATCCCTACTCTTCGAAAGAGAAGAGGTTCGGCAAAATTTGGTAGGTGTTAGGCCTTAGTAGCGGAAATAGGCCGACGATAAATAAATAAACACCACAGGAATTAAAGAACCCCCAATTCTAAAAGCCAGAGGCTTGTGTGGAAGGGGGTTAGGTTAGGTTAGGGGGTTGAAAAAACGCGGATATTCAACCATTTCCTCCGACAGTGCCAGTGCCTGGTGGGGCGAAACCCGTATGATTAATCGCGATTACAACCTCGTGCCTTAACTAACGCGGCTATCTAAATGTTACAGAACAATTAAATTCAGTTAGAGAAAATGCCGGAACTGTGTATGTTAAGCCATATAAGTTATCAAATATGCAAAAGGGAGAAATTAACAAACAGGTAGAAAGATTGCTAAACGACGGTATTATTGAGGAAAGAAGATCAGAGTGGTCCCCACCGTTGTTAATTGTTCTAAAAAACGTAGACCTCAATGGTAATAAAAAATGGAGGATAGTTGTAGACTATATATTATTAAATAAACAAATAAAAGACAATACATTTATTACTACGTATATTCGAAATATTAGATTCCTTGCCCTGTGCAGTTGATTTCTCACACTCGACCTAGCGCAGGGTTATTATTAAGTAGAACTTGACCAAGCTAGCAGGCCATGCACAGCATTCGTAACGGAACGTGGACAATATTAGACGACGCACTTAAAAATTAGTAGTAAGTACATTTTCTCGAGTGATGACAATTGCGATGGCAGGTTTAAATTATGAGTCGTGTTTTGTTTATTTGGATAACTTGATTGTTTTTGGATAAAGTTTAATAAATCATTGTCAAAATCTTATTAAAGTTCTAACACGACTAAGGGAAATAAACGTCAAGATAAATCCAAATAAATGCACATTTTTTAAAAAAGCAAATTCTTTAATTTTGCTGTTGTTGATATTTTCTACAGGAGTATCCCCTAATGCTGAAACAATTCGAGTAATTCATAAATAATGTACGCCATAAAACTCTGGTGATACAAAAAGGTGTGTAGCTTTCGCAAATTATTATATGAAATTTAAGGTCAAGAATCTAAAAAAAGTGTTAACAATTTCTTAATCTCAAACCTGACTAATCCACTGGGTTTAGGATATGTTCAAATGGACGTGACCGAAATTTAACAAAAAAATATTAGTTTCTAACAGAAACATAACATAATTAAAATTTATGTGTTTTCAAAATAGTTCGAATATTCGCCATAAAAATTTTTATATGATATTTTTTACAATGCACCTTTAGATCGTTATTAGTTGCATTGTGAAAATGTATAACCAACAGTTATTCATAATATTGACAAAATTTGTTTTCTTTAAACATCTTCCATATTAAAGAAAATAATTTTTATTAGCAAACTCTGCAAATTCTTAAGGCGGGAAGAATTTTTTCTAAGGAACTTAGGGTTATTCACTATATATTGACCCCCCATTATTTCTGTTATTATTAAAATAGAAAAAAAGTTTCGTATAAAAGTTGTATGATCTTACCTATATATTATCGAAACGTGATAAAGAAATAACAATATCATGTATAGGTCACGTGATACGAAATAAATATGTGTTTTTAAATGGAACACCTTATATGTTATTGCATTTTCGAGAAACCCCGAACCCACGAAACTAACTATTTTATTGTTTATTCAATTTTGACATTTAAAACCGTCATTATTAACATTTATTTAATCAAAATGGGTTATAGTGCGGCTGAAAAATGTGAAAAATAATAAAAATAAATATGTCACAAGAAGAGAATACATGATGTTGTATCCGAATCGAGCGATTCCTAGTGTAAATACGTTTTTGAATGTTTATCGTTATGTAAATAGGACCCATGGTTTTTCAAGAAAACGACGTAACGTTACAGCAAACGAGGAAGAAGATCTAGATATATTATTATTTTTGAAGGACAAAAAATAATTTATTATAAAAATAGATTTTTTTTTTATATATTTATTTAACGTCAAAATTTGAATAAACAATAAAATAATTATTTTCGAGGCCTACCTTGTTATTTTTGTTTCACCTGTGTTTTGACACGCATGGCTCACTCTTCTTGCAATAAAGTAGCTCATTTGCATTTTGAATGTCAAATGTGTCAAGAAGTATTTAAGATAGATCTACACAATATTATATTTCGCAGTCTCGTCTCGAATTATAACACCATGTAGTTGTAGCTTAGAATCGTACGACGTTCAAAGATTAAAATTTTTTAATCCTATCCTGGCTGCGTGGCTACCCAGTTTGCCTCTGTATACACTCCCACCACGCAGCCATTGTTCATCACATACATCACTGTAGTTTGTCGTATGCATCTAGAAGCACATATTAATTAAAGTGCTAGTGCTTGTGATTTAGAAATGGGAAAAATTAACATTAAAACCAGCAACTTTATTAGTTCATATTTTAGTGCATAGGATACAAACTATATGATCAAAAATAAATAATATGTTACAGTTCTCTCTCTCTTACAGGGGCACGGTAGCTCAGTGTGCTAAAGCGTCTGGCTAGCAAACTGAGTTGCCTAGCGAAGTGGGTTCGAGTCCCGCAAGGCGAAACAATTTTTCATTTAAAAAATTGCCCCAAGAGTGGTTCGGAGTCCACATTAAACTATAGGACCTCGTATCTCTTTACCTAACACAAGATTCTTGAGATCTTCCAGAGGGTTACCTCGGTAACCTGAGGGGCGGTTAAGAAAACAAGAAGAAACATTTTTTAAGTTGGAAAATTATATCTAAAGAATTATAAAGGACAGGAATAATACTGGCAAAGGTAGACAGCAGCCAACACTTGTTTTATCTTATTTTAGGGATATTCCTAATCTTTGCTTGACGTGAAGTTTATTTTTAATTATTTATCAAAAACTGTAAAACATGGACTGCAAAAATAGCAATTTAAGCAATAAAAAAGCCAATATACACTACATCTACTCAAGCATTAAGTGAGTGGATTAAAAATGTGTTAAAGGCATGTGGGATTGATACAAAGCTTTATACAGGATATTTATAGTGCAATGTAATTTATTTTATTGAGTTTGTTGGCAAATTGTTGGCCAGGGAGTTAATAATTTTAATACATGGCATTGGAAAACTGGCTGTAGTATTAGTAACTAGTATAAATTATAAAGTATAATTATATTATATTTAATTATGTGTCAGACTACTACAAATTTGAAGACTGTTTGGATAGCATTAGAAAGTGTTAATCAAATATTTGTGGGGAGGTATTGTTTAGATGTTAATAACAGGAAAACAATATATAAATACGAGGATAAATTTAAATTGCATAGTCCTTTAAACATCTACATGTTGTTATAATTCGAGACGAGACTGCGAAATATAATTAATAGATTAATTGACTTACCTGTAAGGACGAGTGAAGGATTATAACAACCCTCCCAAAAAGTAAAATCCCAACCCGTGATAAAAGCAATTTAAACTTAAAATACTTTAAACCAGTGATGTGATGAACAACGGCTGCGTGGTGGGAGTGTATACAGAGGAGAACTGGGTAGCCACGCAGCCAGGATAGGATTCAAAAATTTTAATCTTTGAACGTCGTACGATTTGTGCAGCAAGCTACAACTACATGGTGTTATAATTCTTCGACGAGACTGCTCATATAATCAAGATTACTCTTCCTTACAGGTAAGTCGACTGATCTATTAATTATATATTTGAAATCAGAAGAAAAATGGCTTCTCGAAAATGCAATAATATATAGGATATTCTATTTAAAAAACATATATTTATTTCGTATTACGTGACCTATACATGATATTGTTTATTTTTTTCACGTTTCAATAAAATATAGGTAAGATTCTATAATTTTTATACGAAACTTTTTTTTATTTTCAATAATAGAAGGGGGTCAATATGTAGTGAACTAAAACTGATTGAAATCTCTTTTCTACAAAAATAATTTGTCGCTTTTTTCAGCTACCTGGTATTTAGATTATTGTCATATTAGCACACCGCCATTCCAAATGCATTCATTTTTCTTATGGATATCTGGGCGTTCACATAATTGAAGCATATTCCAATTTAATATTATGAAAAACTTGTTTTCCAAGTTACATTAAATTATTGGCTGAATTAACGTAAAAAAATACATGAGTCGAACTATAACCTCATCCATTTCTGAACTCGGTTAAAAATAGGTAGTTTCACATCAAATCATACAGTGAGAAGAGTTTTAATTTTCTAGAACATCTTGTCAAAAAGTTACTTTCCGGTTGGCAGACATGCAGGATGTAATCACAGTAGAAACTCCAATAACGTAATTAAATTTGTGTTACTACTTTGGTAGATTTTAGCTGTGCGCTGCTTGGTAGTATAGATTACTAAGCAATCATTTAAATTCAATCAGTGCGACATGTTTTCAAACTAGTTTAATTAGTTCTATTTTCAACAACAATTGGATACGCCTACCTTCATCCAGCTTAACCAGACAAAGAACTTATGTAGGCTTAAAATTAAATTTCCTTTCTATTAAATGTAGGGGCGTTATTGATGACAAAGAAATGTGGAAATAAAATGAAATTCTTCATCGGAAATTATTTTAAATCTTCCAAAAACTTATCGTAAATATAAACGTATATCTGTTTAAACAACTACTTTGGCAGTTGTACGTCATAATGAATACTGTAATTGCACTTAAACACTACATTAGATAGAGTACACTACAGGGCGCAGGTTCCACTAACTATGTTAGCAGCATCTGGAGGTGGTTAAAATTGAAGCCGATTCTTAATCATCTCCCGGAAAGAGTAATTTGTGTAAAATAAGTCCTCGTGAGAAAATATACCTACGCTTCGGAACGGAGCCCAATGTAGGGTTATCTACTTACACAGGACTAAATGCTACACAAACTGAAGGAATTCATTAGACAACTTTTCAAAAATATTAGTAGCTCTCGTTCTAATCTTAGGTACTGTTAGATCTCCTATCACATATTTGATAATAATATCAAGGTTCTATAACTTAACATTCCCCGCCGCAAACGCCCCGTATTATTCATATTAGCGGTGACACTGACACTTCCACTAGTCAACTAGTAGATAAGCTAGGAGAGTTCGGGAGCAAAATTCCATGTATTTTCTTATGGAGGTTCATTTTGCAGAATCTCCGTTCAGGGACAATGAAAACGGGTGGGTTCGGGGCAATGAGAATGTGTTGGATTCGGAATTCTGAAAAATTACACAAGTCTCTGAATAACACTAGGGAGTATATATGTTTAATGTACAATAATTACTTATAATTTGAATTAATGGGATTCGGGAAATTAGGAAAGGTCATTTTAGTTTATAATGAATAAAAAATGTGAATAGGGTGGGGATTGAACACGCGTCCTCTGGGTTGTAAGATGTCATTTTTGCCATATTTGCCATTTGAAAACATTTATTAACATTTAAAATATATATACAATATAAGTGTTATTTCCATGCTATCTCATTAATTTTATTTTATAATAGGTAGTCAAATAATAAAACTGCGGCGTGACACAAGACGCGCGGCCAAGACACGTTCACAGGGGCCGGTTGGTAAGGCCTGCAGAGAAACTAACACATTTGGTAATATTTGTCGACTAATAACCGCTCGCACCAGCATTCGGTATCTTAAAATTAATGATTTTGCCAGCAATAGGCTAAAAGTAATTGGGGAAACAAATGTTCAAGTATTTAAATGAGAGTACTAGAGTGCTACTATGAGAGTACTAGTATTATATTGTGCAGAAAAAATATACAAAAAATCTGCTTCAGCTAATGCCCATGCTATTTAAAAGTGAAATATATAGGAAAAAATTTAAAATGTTGTAACAGATTATATTTTTGGACCTGAAGGGTAATGACATAAGGAATCAGCCGAGGGATAATGGAGCAGTGGAAGGTAGGGTGGAATGTAGAGGAGATGAGGGGTAAAGAGGTAGGGAGATTTGATGGAGGAAAGCGTCGTCAGTCAGGTGCTGGTTCGTCATAGAGTGGTAGTTTCTCGTGAATTAATCTGTATGTATGTATTTCATAACTATAGAGTTATGATGTCGTCTTATGCCTGCTGTGTGACGCGTCAGATCGGAGCTATGAATCTTAGAAGTGAAAAACTTCTGCGACGCTTCTGTTATGTAATCTCTAATGGTCAAAAGTCCCATAATTATGTATAGTTCGTTAATCGCGATATAGCGGCTTGAGTTGGTGAGAAGTCTAAGTAATTTGTTTTGCGTCCGTTGAAGTCATGTACACTGTGTGTCTGAAATCATATCTCAGACAGCACAGACTTAAATCAAAAAGGGTCTGAATATAATTTTGTACATGGTCAGTTTGTTGTCTGTTGTCAGCAAGCTCCTCCGATTACACAACGGATAGAGCTTGCTGAGCGTCGCATACGTTTTGTTAATTGTCTGCATTATATGTGGTCAAAATGAAAGTCGGGTGTCAAGAGAGAGGTTATTGTCTGCGATTTGGTCTCGTTTATCGTTATTTTCCAGTCAGCATAATATTTTAGTATTTTTGTTAGGTGATAGTTAATTTTGTACGTCGCAGTCTGTGCATCGAATGACTTGGCGTAAAGTAAGATGTCGTCAGCGTAAAGTAGGAGATTAGCAGTAGAGTTAGCAGGAATGTCAGAAGTATATAAGTTATATAAAAGTGGGGAGAGCATGAAGCCTTGAGGGATCCGAGTAGGAGCCATTCACACACACCATAATTTGTCGTTGAGATAAGTAATTTTTAATGAGCGAGACAATATAGTCAGGAAATATTTTTTGCAATTTAAATGCAAGGCCGTTGTGTCAGACACAGTCGATCGCTCGCTGGATATCCAGCAACAACAAGATGGTGCACCGCTTCTGATTGTACCCATGAATTATATCCCTTACCACATGGGCAAGGGGAAGGGTGGTTCCATGGCCTGCTCTGAATCCAAACTGCCGCGGTACCACAATACCCACCTTCCACACATCAGGATAGTACTGCGTCCTGAGGATGGCATTTATAATGTAAGAAAACTGGAGTAAGGTGTTACGGGGGAGATTTTTTAAGAGGAGATTGGGAATATTGTCTGGCCCTGAGAAGACCGGCTGAAGAAACAAGGAGTTTGGACAGTTTACTGGGTGGGAAAGGTAGAAGGGGTGAATTTGGTTAGCATTATGTGTAATGTGCTCATGGAAGGGGGAAGAATTAGGAGAGGTGGTGTTGGCATGCTGCAGAAAGCTAGCAATCCTTGTCTTTGTCCGTGCTATATATTACATCATGGTCGATTAATGTCGGTATACATTCACGATTGTTGCGTAGGAGCTTAGTCATCCTTCACAAGGAATTATCTTGTCGCGTGAGCTGCGAAATCTTATTGTTCCTTGTGGGATGACAGTTTGTCACGTATAGTCTCTTCGAGGTTATTAAGTCGAAGTCTATCTATTTGGCCACGGTGTCGTTGCCAACGCGTCTTAATTTTATTTTTAAATTTTATCAATTTGATAATCTCATCGGGAATCATAAATTGCCATTGTTTCAGTTGAAATTTTTTCCTCATCTTGTCGCGTGCGTATTGTATGACCACAGCAAGTTTTTGTATTTGTTCGTCAATATCGTATCTTGTTATTATATTATTATTTATTTTTGTACGTTTGTTTAATATTTGTTTAAATCGTTGCCAGTTTGTCATCTTATAGTCATATCTGGTCAAAGTCATGTTATTTTCGTATGTTCCCTGTATAGTGCAGTGGACAGAATTGTGATCACTTCCTAGCAAAGGTAGGGATGTAAGTTCAAAGAAATTGGGGTAATTTTTATTTAGGATAATGTCGATGACTGAAGGGGTTGAGTTAAAAGGAAAGTGGGTTGGGGAGTCGGGAGCAAGGACAGCAATACCAAATTCCTGAGTATAATCAAAAACACTACTACCATTCCTATTGTTCCCGCAATTCGACCATATCTGACGCCTGGTATTTAGATCGCCTATTAGCAACATTTTGGTGTGTGCAAGAAGCTCATTTAATGCTTGGAAGGTAAGCTTGTTAGAGGGGGAGTTGTATGCTCCCATAATAACAGTCCCGTCAAGGAGTTTGATTGATTGTCGATATTGCTCTCGATATTGGGGATGCTTTTCTTGGCAAGCACCGCCACACCACCACCCCTATTTCTAGTCCTATCGTATCTGTAAATCTTAAAGTCTGGTATTTTAAATTTAATGTTAGGCTTAAGTCGAGTTTCTGCTATAATCATCATATCTATTTTTTCCTGCACAATATAATGACTTAATGTGGTTTTAAGATATACGTCATATCATTCGACCATCGTGGTACTTACTTAACACATGGGAAATATTTTTATATTGTTTAACGAAAAAGTATAGTGACTATTTAATAAAATATTATTAATGGAGCACTAAAATCAGAAATTTCTCAAAGGTAACGTACCCAGAAGTTGTAGATTACTTTGATCATCGAATGCTGTTTGTCCAATGGTTCTTTGCGTGTGTATCAAATTTGGTACTTATGTAAAATAAAGGATTATAAACTAATTTAAAATATTTTTTAGACAGGGACAAACGATGAACACAACAGGAGATCTGTTAAAAATATGTTAGGTTTGCCTCAAAAACATTTTAAATTATTTTATAGTCCTTCATTAAGTATATTTTACATAGGTAGACTACAAATTTCTAATTCTACTGACTGTTGTTATACAATGCACGATACGATGTTTTTCTTTACAAACCTTCTCAAATTTATGGAAAAATTCTTGTTGCCCGAGGATGTGAAGCAAAATTTTGTTCACAAAACCAGTAGCAAAGTAAAGAATTTTTGTTAGTAAAGTCTTGGTTTTCTTTCATAATGATTTCTTTTTAATAGCCAATAATATTTTCTTCTTTATTTTCTATGCAAATTTAAAGAACATATAAAAACACAAGTTTTGGAATTAAACTAACTAAAGAGAAGTTCTTAAGCAAACAAAATACAGATGAATAGTCATTTATTGAATTGAACCTTATCGCTTTCTTAGTAAGGGCTTCATGTAGAAACGGGGTTGCCAGACGTGAACTGAGCCCTTAATCGCACCCCATTCGACTTTTTTGAGGAAAACGAAGTTTCAAAGCAAAAACCTTACAAAATAAGGGAATAATAAATACATACATAAACTAAACAAAAACAATTAGCTCTAAATAATAGAACAAAAATAAATATGATTTTCTCAAAATAAAATAAATAAAATGAAAATATTTCTACACTTCCATAAGTAAATAAAATCAACATTATTTTAAATGAAGACATTTCCAAAATAAATAACTAAATAATACTCATGGGGGCGAGCGTAGGTGCGTCTTTACTATGTACATACTTCGGTATGCGAAGTAAAGCAACGACAGGCGCAGTTAGTACTTGGATGGTGACCATTCCAACGGAAACCGCGTCCTCGCCTCACACATCTTCCAGCGGCTTGTATATCAGTGTATGCGCGGAAGCTATACAACCTTAGGCGAGGGTTGTATAGGAGATATACCATCCTTCGGAGGGGATGTAAAGCCGTCGGTCCCTTGTCTATTAAATGTTAGGCAAGTTAAAGATCCCTACCCTTCTTAAGGGAAGAGGTTCGGCAAAATTCCTGGTTGGGGGTAGCTCGTCTACAGGCGTCGGTGTTAGGCCTCAGTAGCGGAAATAGGCCGACGTTAAATAAATGTATAAAAAAAAAATAATACTCATGTTCTATTGGGGTTTCTAATTGGGTAGCCTTTAGGGTGCTGCTCTATTATTTCTGGTAGGTAACAAACAGGTGAAATAAAACATTTTTAATAACGGCAACATCTTTTCTTCCCACAAATCTTCATCTCGTTTAATCTGAAAGAAAATTTGTTTTATTTGAAATTATTAGAGGCTGATCAATTGTTTTTCCAAAAAGATCCTACTGAGCAAAGCAGAGAGAATTATTAAATGAAAAGAATTAGAAGGAGGAATACACAGGATACACATTACAAATTACAGATTAAAAATAAAATATCTCTTCTACTAATAGTCCGTAACGGCTCCAAACGCAAAGTCGAGTGTCCTATCACTCCTATCACAAAAACTTATAAAAAGTACAATTAATGAAAATAAATGTTTTTTCACATTACACCAAGTTATACACTTGTTAGGAACGTGAATATAAACCACAGAGCACATGTAAACTAAACAACTCTTGAATAAACTGAAACACGATGGGCACTCAGAGCTGAACAATAAAATAATTTAAAATTTTTCCCCTCCATCTATCTCAGCTAAGAGCTGCTGTCTTTGTCTTTCGAGCGCTAGCTTTCCAGACACAAATAGATTTTTATCAATTTACAAATTTAGTCATAAACAGTGTTGTCAAATTGTTTTAGTTAAAAAATCAGGCCGCTACATCCCACAGTACAAATTCCAAAACATCGGGGGTATAGATTTGCGTTTTTAAAATTGAGTATTTTAGAATGTTGTATTTAGAAAAAGTTCTGGTATTCAACCAAAGAATTTCGCGAACTTCGTTATTTTCTTGGTAAATCACAATATGACTTTTTTTTCTTTATCAATGGTTTTATAACAATGTCACTGGCTTTGCGAAATACAAAACATTATTATAGACAAATCTCCATTCACAATTTTTAAATTAATACCTTCTAAGGAGCGTAATTCTACACCCAGTATTTTGGCAATATAGCGGACCTCCTTAGCCCTCTTAAATATATCTACTCCCTAGTGTTATTCAGAGACTTGCGTAGTTTCCCAGAATTCCGAATCCATCACGTTCTCATTGCCCCGAACCCACCCGTTCTCATTGTCTCCGAACGAAAATTCTGCAAAATGAACCTCCATAAAAAAATACATGGGATTTTGCTCCCGAACTCTCCTAGCTTATCTACTTCAACTAATATCTACATTGTGCGGTGGTCTAAAATCGGTCTATATAACTACTGTTTACTCATATCTGAGATGAATTGTCGATAATATAGAAATCTTTTAATTCTCCATGAATTTCATATTTACTACAAGCATATACAGGGTGTAATTTAAATACGTTAAAATATTTTAGGAGTGTTTCCTTAGTTAATTTAAAAAAAAATATATATAACCTGGTCTCCAAAAACGTTTTGTTTTGCAAATACGAGGGTGTTGAACTTTTGAAACATATCGATTTTCATTTGTACTGTCATTATTATTGCAGTTATTTATACCAAATTTGTTATGCAGTATACTTGGATAGAATGCCTTAATATGTAATTGTATGACGCACTTTAATTAACCAGTTCCGGAGATATGTGTATTGTGTTAAGGCGTCAAATGTATGTCAAGCCAAACAGTAACGCAATTCATATTTAATATTAGTTTATGTTATATCAATTAGTAAAATCAGCAATTTTTAGATGGAGTAGTAAAATATATATTTATAGAGGCTTCAGAAAATATAGCACAATCAAAACAGCAGTACGTGGTACATTTACAATTATAATTATTTATTTATTATATATTTTGTACCCTAAAAATTGAACATTATATAAATTTGGTACAAAAAATTGTAACACCCTGTAGAATATTAAAAATGACCACATCCCAAAGTAAGTTAGTTAGTTGTACACTGACTAAATTCTTTAAATAAAAAAAATATATAAACCCAAATTTAATCTGTTGAGCAGTATTCGCATACATTTTTATATTTCTTGGAGACAAAAATAATTGAAAATATTTCAAATAATAAAATGGACAGAGAGACAATGGTCAACTCAGTTCTCAGATAATTTACAAAGTGTTTCATTCAAGGACAATTATTATGGACAATTTGTTTTTGTTTTCATGAAAGAAAAGGATGAGATTTAACAGTTTTCGTCCTAACAATTGGAAAGAAGTTGTTGGTGAGAAGCCAGGAAAGCCGGAATTCAGTAAGAAATATATATCTAAATGATATTTGTCGCTAAAGTTTCAAGAATGCATTAATTACTGCTTACTAATTTGCACAATTCAGAATGCGAAATGGGATGTTGTAGTTTTTTGGTTTCGGAATAATATTCAGCTGAATTATTACACAGTTGCACATTACAGAATGAAGCGAGATATTATTATACAATAGAACAATAATAATAATAAACACCACAGAAATTAGACAACTCCCAATTCCAGAAGCCAGAGGCTTATGCGGAAGGGGGTTACACATTGAAAAACGGACATACAAACATTCCCTCCGACAGTGTCAGTGTCGGAGCCGGGATTCGAACCCAGTGGCCCGATACCCATGTGATTAATCGCGATTGCCACCTCGCGCTTTAACTACCGCGGCTATCGGCCAGACAATTAAGAAATTAATTAAATATAACGGACAATAGCCCCAACGTTTAAAACTTAAACATGTGTGCAAATTGCTCCTAAAATATTGTTCCCAGAAACAGCATCACATTGGTTAAACATCATCATTGATAGATTTTACACTTGTGTCACATCACTATGTTGTGGTATGCGGCTAATATGTGTACTTGTATCCTAGAAAATTAGATAAATGATTATTATCTAAATCACAATCAGTAGATAAGAGGAACTTTGACAATATGTATAGATATGCTAAAACCCCCGCCCCTCCCCAACACTGCCAATGTATACTACGAGCTAATTTTCTATGCGGCTTCCCCGCACGCCCTGACCATCCATCATGTTTATCTTTTTGACTATATACTTTATGATGAGCAACATAACTTTTGCTTAAATCAAACTGGAAGACAATAACAAAAAGCGCTTCACCATTATCGTAGTCCCCTACACCTTCTGACCACCCTTACTTTCTGATACAGATTAAAAATTCATGAAATCGTGTAAAGCACATTTTTACCCTTATTTATTTTATTTTATCAGACTGAAATTTCTCCTATTAATGTGCATTGATGGTAGAGAATAAAATATAACAAAAATCGCTTTATTGTTACCATAACAAAATACAGATTAGAAGTTTGTGAAATCGTGTAGAGCCAATTTTTATTTTATCATCATCTTAACAGACAGACAGAGTTTTGTCTATATTTTCTATTAATATACACTGATTGATGGTAAGGAATAAAATATTACCGATCAGAAATTTTTAAAATCGTGTAGAGCTTATATTAAACCTGGATTATTGTAAAATACATTTTTTAAATACATAATGCCAAAAGCAAAATATTACAGGTTATAAATTGTTGAAATCATCTGCAGTTATTGTTTCAACATTGTTTTCATAACAATACAACAAACAATCTGAAGCTAAATTCCGCAGTTGGAATCACATGGGACTTGTTGGAGAAAAACTTTATTTTCCAAACGTAGGCAAATTATTGATTACTTTACTTGAATTACTATTTTGTTTTTGCCTCTAGTAGTACTACCGTAGTAGGGGTACCTTTTTGCTGGCTGGGATGTCCAAATAGGCGGGTTCGGTCATAAAAGAAAAAATATTTTTCCTGGCAGATGCGAAGTTAAATGGTCAACAAGACGCATATGTGCAAAAAAATTAAGAAAAAAAAACGCAGCGCCTGCAATTGTCAAATTAAAGTTCCGTGATAATGGCGAAGCCTACAACATTTTCTAATTGGATTGACGTCAGTTACCAGATATAAGCTCCCCCTTCACCCCACGAGCACCTATCTTGCATAGCACAAGCAGTGAGTTACTGTAATATTTCAGTTTTGTGACTTCTATCGGTGGAGTTTTCAAACGGATACAATGCAAAAAGGGTACCATCGGGGGTAGAGGATATGAAATATCTGACAGTATGGCATTTGTTATAATCAGACCACGTTAGAGACTGCTGTAATGCATTACATGGTTTTTCAGCTTCTAAGCAGTCAATCACAGACTGCATGCGAGAAAATATCATCCGAAATGGAATAGGCAAATTTATCTGGGTGGCAATTTTGTCTGACCAAAAATTAACTGTTATAAAATTTTTTTAAATATTTCACTGGCACGAGTTTTCGAAATGCCGATGTTTGATTGAGCCAAAAGTCCGAAATCAAAACTACACAAATGTGATTAATACTTCGTGTTATTTTGACAGATCTCAAAATTCAAACATTAATAGCAATGCCATGATAAGATGACAAGTTAAAGACAGTACTTATTTGAAAGATGAAACGAGAAATAAACCATTTCGCAGGTAATTACTTACGCTAAATTGTTATGTTTTTTTATAAAAGAAAAGAAACATTCACTTGTATTTATGTATCCACAAATTTATCCACTGTTTGAATTAAGCGACTTAACTTCCATATCCGTCGACTGACGCCCTTCCGTCTAGTACATTTTTATAACCAGAATGATAGATCTCAAAATTGAATCATCAATAGCAATGCCGTAATAAGACGACAAGTTAAAGACAGGAATTTATTTGAAAGATGAAACGAAACTCATTTCGCATGTAATTACTAATGTTAAAAGATTGTTTTTTTTTTATAAAAGAAAATAAATATCCAGATGGCGCATTAAGCAATATCTCGTTGTATATGAAACCCAGTCTCGTTTCGCTTTCGCATGGGAGAGAGAGAAAATTAGCTGCGAAACCCGACCGGGTTTGTTGATGTGTATGAAATGTAGTACACGTGGCACGTGCTAGCACCTCCATGTTTACGAATTTCCCAACATTTCTTTTTTAAAAATAGGTAGCAAGTAGTAGTAGAATCTGACAAACTATTTTAAAAATCAACCAATCTAGTATTTGAAACAAAAATCATAAACATTTGTGATAACACAGTATTGAGATAGTAGATTTTTTTCGAAATATATGTTTAGTTTAAACCTGGCCTATCTTCTTAAAAATTTAAAATATATTAAAACTTTAATTTTTTTTAAAACTGTATTAACAGTTTAATGAAGTAGAGGATTAAGGAAAGAATTTGGAATATTTTCAGCTAATTTTAAGCCGAAAATATTATCCTGAAATATGCATAAATGAAGTAAATATTAAATAGTGAAATTAAGAAGTTTGTTAATTTTGTTTAAATATTGGGTCAGTACATTTTTAAAGATATTGATCACATTCTGGTGCTAATTACTAATTTTGTCCAAAATAATTTCTATGGATTCATCGGTTTAGCTCTTTTTCCAATTCTGCCAGAAGCGTTTCTGAAAACTCTTTAAGTAGTATCTCGTGAAATTTTTGCGATTTTTTATTATACTTACAAAATTATCTCTCTGGCATAAGCAATAATAGTAAACCGAGATATTTAAAAAAATGCATACAAAATTTGAGAAAATTGTCAATAAAGCCTGGAGCGAAGCATATTGAAAATTAAGTTTTACGTTGATATTAAATTTTCTATTTCCATTTTATTAAATAAAGACAAAAATAATAACGTATAATCTCGTCGACACACGGTATGGAAGAAAATCTCGTAGAATGTACTAATTAAATTTTTTCTTTCTCAACGATGTTTATATTGGACATGGCATGTTGAGTCATCACAGTCTCTCTAAAATATAGAATGAAAGTATATGAATGACAGAGCTCAGAAGTCGAAGTTAATTACATTATCTGAGGACTCAGAAGTTATCCTTGTAATTTCTTCAGACTACGGCGGAAAATAAATTAAATCAGAGCATTCTTAACTCTAATTTAATTCATAAATCAAATAACATTTTGTAAATACGATTGTGTTTACTGGTAGTCTATTTCTTAATATATATATTTAATGTAGTATAACTCAATTTTTATAATTCAATATTAATTTTATTAAGTAACACTTAATAGAAGTATAAACATATCATGTATTGGAGACCATCCCCAAATCCAAAGCCAAGGATGCCCATTTGAAAAACGCAGATAACATCCATACCCGCCAACATTTCCGGTGTCAGTGCTGGGAATCGAACCCAGAACACAGCAGAACGATGCTTAAAACTTTTAAAAAATTCTGTTTTTATTATCAGGGATTTTAAAAAGGTATACCGTGAGGTATAATCGATACTCTTTTCCACCCATATTACTGATTTATTTAATTTAATGAATAAAAAAGATGGCACTTAATATATTATTCTTTCGTATTATATATTGTATTTATCATCAAATTATATCGGTTTTAAGCCTCAATTCAATTCAATTCAAAACTTTTTATTTAACGCTAGCTTATACAAGTACCTCCCCACGGTCTAACCCGGGTCCGACTGTGCAACCACTGTGTTGTTCGCTATGGCAAATTGCAGGGCCAAGTGGACTAGGGTTTTAAAACGATTAAAACTTATACCTATACTCCTTCTGCAGACTATGGTTAAAAAAGGTGAAAAAATTTACAAACATCTAAAAACAGATTCAACAAAACTTAAAACGTTTTATTAGTAGCTCGCGCACTTCGCTATTTTCAATTTGGCTGTTGACGCTGATACCTCAATTTAGACAAGGAACCATCTGCGAGACGTGCAAATGTTGGGCTGCGCATGAGCTGGCCTAAACTTTGATTTTAAAAATTTTGGTTGTCGGAAAATTTTCATTTTGTTATAAAATTTTTACGGAAAATGAATTTAGAGACAAAAATGCACGAAAAGAAAACGAGAAACAAACGGGACAAAAAGAAAAAACATAAAGGAAGAGGGGAACAGGAAAGATGAAAAGGTATGAAATATCAGTAAGGTGGATAGGGTAAGTGAAATTTATGGTTGTTGAAGTTTGGCTACAGAGGTTGCCGGAAGATCGGTAACGTCTGGTACCTATGGTAGGGTGTGTTTAATCCGAAATGGCGCATTCGCTGTCTAATTTGTGTTATGCTTCTTGTTAGCGCACTATCGCCCAGTTTAAAAGAGTAGAATTTGTAGGAGATATTATGGACGTAGTCCGCTATTGGGGTTATGTCGTGGCAAAGTGCGTATATGTCTCTGAGGGAGGTGTACCTTCCAGAATTAGAGATGAGGCGCATAAATTTGTGCTTCAACACTTTTAGTTTTCTCATTGTCGTGGCCGACGTGCTGCACCATATCGGCGGCGCGTATGTGATAGACGGCCTGACCTCCATTGCATACAACAATTTTTTATTTTGTCGGTTAAGTTTGCTACCCCTGACCATGAGTGGTTACGATTCCTGGACAGGGAGTAGACCGTCCGTACTGTCTCATTTATATGCATGTTAAATGTCAGTCGCTGGTCCAGTCCAGGATTTTGTTTTCAGTGAAACGCCACGTGAAGACTATCGCCTCCGACTTCTCAGCGTTTATCCGATTCTTCCACTTCCACTGGGCGTAATACGCCGTGGCACTGGCCATGTGCGCCTTCAGCAGCATGTTCGCTGTTTGGGCGTTATGAGAATGCGCGTACATGACCGTGTCGTCAGCGTACTTGGCCATCTACAAATAATCATGTGTCGTCAACTGATACAATTATGATTATAATCTGTTTTATATTTCAAGATCAAATTATTAATGTAGTCTGGCTTCTGGTATTACATATCAGGTGTTTTATTTTCTTATCACGCCAGAGGAAAGTACACTAGTAAAATTGTTTTACCAACCCTATCCACATATTATTCACAAGAGGTAGAAAACTCGCGGCAAGATGTTCAAAGTTAAAATTAGAATTGTGCGAATAATAACAAATAAAATGATTTTCTTTCCTACTAACGATTTCAAATTCAAACTTAACACATAGATATTTTTTTGGTACAAGAAATGATGACTACTTCTTTGTAAAAATGTAGGGAGGGAGATTGTGGGGGGTAAAGTCTAGAAAATGTAGACAGGAAAGCTTACATTTAAGACATCTACAACATTAATAATAAAAATAATGAACAATAAGACTATCAGAAAGGACTTTTATAAATAAACTGTCGAATATTGCATGATATTCTACAAAGTCCTGTCTAAAGCAAAGAGTCGGAGAACCCACAAGTTTTAGTGCAACTTGCGCCAAATTAATTGATGTCATATGCTGCTCACACAATGTTTCAATCAAGGACACTCATGTTTCAGCTGCCTCCACTAGTTTTTCCGATCATTGTCTTGTATTCTGGACTGTGACAAACATACATATCAACCTTTTGAATACACTTGTCGTGATTACAGATATTTCAATCATGCCAGTTTTACCTATAATTTAATAAAGAATATTTATTTTGATCGGATATTCTATTTTAACGAGATTAGTGTTAATTGTTTCAATAAGCTTCTTCTCAATTTAATTGATCTCTACGCTCCAGTTAAAACTGTTATGATCCGCAAAAAAAGAGTCCCATGGTTAACTGACAATATTAGAGTCATGATGTCTTTTAGGGACAAGACTCTTACTAAACAAAAATTGCGAAATTGGTGCGAGACTGGAATTATTATAAAGATTTAAAAAATCAAACTAATTATCCAATAATGCGGGAAAAGAAGGCTTACTTTGAATTCAATTTAAATAATAACAGAAGCAATAAAAAGGGTATATGGAAACATCTCAAAGATTTAGATATTCATACCAAACAAAAAAATCGTTGTATCCCTAGCCATTTAAGTGATGTTGAATTATTAAATAAATATTTCTTAGCTTCATCAAACACTGATACACTGGTAGATGCTGATACACTAAATTATTAGTTAATTAATACTAAATAAAACATAGAGGACTTCTCATTTAAAGAAACTGACGATACTAAAATATATAAAACTATTTTATCCTTCAAGTTCAAAGCTATAGGTGTAGACAAAATTAGTATAAGCATGCCGCTGTATGACTGATGGTCGAGAGGTGAGCGCACTTGCCTCTCACCCTAAAGTTCCGGGTTCGATCCCCGGTCGTGGCAGTGGAAAATACTGTGAGAGGGATTTTTCCAGTATACACGGATATTGGGTGTGTGTCCCTTGTCTCTAAATGTGTAGCCCCCTCCAACACAAGGCTCTTCTAGAGCCTTCCGGGATAAAGGGGGTCGTCATTATCTGTGGTGTATTTATTTATGCTACTATATGCCTGTCTCCATATTTTGCCATATATAAGCCGTATTTTTAATTACGCATTAAAGAACGGAGTTTACCCTGTTATTTGAAAACAATCTCGAGTAATTCCTTTACCGAAGGTTACCAATCTAGAAGATTTAAAAGATTTACGTCCCATTAGTATCCTTTGTTTTCTTTCAAAAGTGTTCGAGAAAATTATTAATAACCAAATTAGATCTCAATTAAATGAATTTAATATTTTACCACTGCATCTGTTGGGTTTTTGATCTGGGTATAGTTGCACTAACGCGTTGCTTTAAGTAACTGATGACATATTTACCACCACAGACCAAAATAATTTGTGCTTACTTTTTTTACTAGATTACTCCAAAGCCTTGGATAGAACAAAACATCGGTTACTTTTGGCCATCTTTCATTGTATAGGTTTCACAGAGAAAGCCATGTTTCTGATTAAGAATTATCTAATTCAATGTTTTCAATCTGTAATATTGGAAGGATTGGAGTCAGAACTTGTCACTATTGAAAATGGAGTCCCACAAGGCTCCATTTTGGGCCCCTAATGTTTATTTTGTATACTTTTCAATTTTATCAATATTAAAATATTCTAGTGCTCACTTCTACACGGACGACACACAAATATATCTGTCCTTCCCCGAAAGGAATATACAAATTGCATGTAGTAATTTAAACAATAATATTGATTCATTGGTATCAATTTCCAATAAACTCTGTCTCTTAATAAACCCTTCTAAATCTAAGGTGATTCTATTTGGAAGAGACGCTGCTCGGAAAAGATGTTCAGATTTGATGGATATCGGGGTAAACAATGAAGTACTATCTATCACAATCAGACCATGAAAAAAATTTGGGATTAGTTCTAGACAATCGACTTAAGTTTTCTCAGCATGTTACAATGGTTACAAAAAGAACATTTTGTATCTCAAATTAATTTACAGTAATATGGGTATTCTCAATAAAAAGTCTAAGACAATCTTATGTGATTCATTAGTACTGTCATATCTCAACTATGCTGGTAGCATGTTGGATCAACACCGAAAGCAGAAGTCGCATAGCAGTGTCCTCTCCCATATAGTTGTAACTCAACAAAAGTCATCCTATCTATATAACAAAATCAAGTTTCGGACAGACGTCCAAAATATAAACGTACGTCGTAAAAGGCACCTTGCAATCCCCGCGCACAACACAGCTCTTTGCCATCATATTCATATAACTTTGCTAAATTATACAACAAGTTACCAGATAACATGAAAAGTCTACCCATATATTCCTTCAAGAAAAAACGTAAAGATTTGTTCATTACAGGTGCTTTTCAACTTAAACAAATAGGTTCGTATGTTGATATCCTCCCTTAAAACTCTTCGTTCTGGATGTAATAACTTTCCTATTTTGTATATTGTATGTATATTAATTAAGTTTTATTGCCCATCCTGGTGAATAGTATCGAATGTGCTTGTTTTATTTTTCCTAAATTTTCAAAATATTTTAATTGTTCTGTACCATTCACTGTCGGTGGGCGTTGCGGTTGAGTGAAAGAGCGCGGTTCTTCGTACTCCGATGAACAGCGAACTCTGCCGTTTGATAGATATTTAGTTTAAATTCTACCAATCCCATTTTGTATTTCTTTATCAATCAATGAAAGCAATTATTATGATTATTATTATTAAGAAGAGACAACATATTGATTCATATTACTACTTCAATAAATCAGTAGATTAAAAATTAATATTTTATAGTCACAACTAGATTAATGTTTTTAATAAATATAAATAAATTATACTTGTTTCCGTTTGCAATTCATACATTTTGCTGCAGCCTATATATCTCTAACGAACTTTGTTCTATAGATACGAATAAGTAAAAAATAATAATTGTATAGCGGTTGCTGCGCACATGAATATTTTCTAATAATTGCTCTTTGATGCAGCGAACGAGAATTACAGAGAGAACTAGACAACAATCTATGTGTCATATACATAGTTTTCTTTATTGTGACATCATAGTTTTCAGCAAATATGTTGGCATAAATAAAACAATCGACAGATACAGGTAAAAATTTAGATACACATATATTTAAAATTATATTATCCACTGTAATATAATAAGATGCACATTTTCCATTTTATTTACATGTTACTGTTATCTTTGCAAAAAACATCGAATACATACAGGCTCCGAATATCAACTCATGTACAGTTCTCAAGAAAGTTATCACATGTGTTTCCTTTAATTTTAATGTATTAAAATTTTCTATCTTTTATGTATTAAATTAAAGTGTTGGTGGATGGTTGCAATATCATTTGGATGGAAGGGTATAAAAAATGTATTGATAATAATAATAAAAGTTTTTTTATTGACGCAGACAATGCACACAAATATACATGCACATACATACACACACACACATACACACCATCACACACACATATATGTATATTACTAGGCCATCGACCGCGGTCCTTCAACCTTAAGACGTATTAAGACTTTCAATTTTTGAGTTACTTAATAATTGAAAGTGAAAGGAAAATTTTTATTTTAAATCCTTTTTTATATCACGTCATGTTTCTGGATGAAAGTTTGTGTTTGTAAACACTAATATCGGATGAACCTTACATTTTATTTAATGATTATGAAATTTGCTATTCCATAAATATTATTGTACCGTAATATTTTTCCCCTCCTGATTTATTGATTTTGGGACAGCTTATTATGATTAAAAGGTGGAAATCTTCTACCGGTGGCACCATGACAACATAATAGATTTATTAATTTCATTTTGATCCCCAGGGAAATTTAAAAGTTTTTAAAGACTCCCTTTATTGAAAGTTCTTAAACACAAGGGTTTTGTTTGTGAAAGATAACAAATCGTTAATTAAAATTAATTGATAAGATTTGCAATTTAAAGCTGATATTTTTAATTAATACAAAAATGCATTTTTAATTAATTAACTTTCTTTTTTCAATGTAAATATAGTTCAAATGTGCTCTTAGAGGGCGGAATATTAAAACATAATATTTTTAGTCTCAAACTCCTCTATAAAATCCTTATTTTACTATAAGGAACGTAACCTGCAACCAACAGCTATTCTCCGGGCTATGTGCCCCGCCGAGCGCTGAATTACAAGTTACAAGCCTGGCGCGTTAAGTGTAATAATTGCATATTACCTTCAAAACGCTAATGCTTCGATTGCAACAAACACCAGCCGAATGACTGATGCTACTTAAAGGAGCTCTCGTGCCAGTCGTCACACACTACTTGCAGACTGCAAGTCGAGCCGTTGGCTCTCGTCAGTGCAAGGTAGGCATGTGACGACCGACACTAGGATCACTTGACTATTTAGCATATTTCGGTATCTTTGGGATAGCGACATGTAAAATAGTCGGCAGGCGCCATCTCGGCGAAAATATTGTGTTTATTGTTAACACTTACAAAAAAACATTTAAAAATACATGAGTTCGGAGGATCTGAACCGTTAAATAATATTTGAGTAAAATATAGACGGACTTCGAAATTGGTAGTTAGATTGAAATTATGTTCGACAAACAAAATATACATATGAATAAAAAGAATTTAAAATGAGAAAGGTTTTCCTCGCATTACCTTAAGAACACGCTCGAATTATAGATAAAGAAATGGCCAGAACGTTTATTAAGATTAACGATCATCTATCGTGGTTGATCTGGGTTCGAAATTCAACTTCAAAAGAATCAATTAGTGTCCATTTTTTACGTATAATTCTAATCAGCATACTCTATTTTTTGGATTTGGAAGTTTTCTAATTTGTGTATGGCCTTTAAGTGTTTATGTCCAGATAAAAATGTGGTTATATAACACAATACAATGCAATATAATACAAAAATGTACCCAATACGATTATAAAATTCTCCAAAAGAAAGTGTATCAATAGATAGCCGCGTTGGTTAAGGCACGAGGTGGCAATCGCGATTAATCACACAGGTATCGCGCTATCGGGTTCGAATCCCGACCGGAGCCTCTACCTTCTGGAATTAGGAGTTGTCTAATTTCTGTGATGTTTAGCTAATAATTAGTGGTGTTAAATACAGACACAGCAAACCTCGCCCTGGAAAAAAAGAAAATTGGACGCTTATGCTACGCACTGGCAGTTAAGGCGTGAAAGTTGTCTGAATTTTTTAAATTGAAATTCAAGATCAAGATGCAGCAGGACTTCAGAATATTCATATCGTTCTTAACTAACTATTTAATTGAAACTTATGGGGACTGATGGATCGGCACCAATTGTCTAGTAAGGTGGCCACCTGCGCCACCTGATCTGACTCTCCTTGATTTTGATTTGTGGGAACATCTTAAAAGTAAAGTTAATTCCAGACCACTAACAATATTAGAAGACTTGCGAAATGGAGTAATACAGTCATTCCTTGAACTTACCAATGGTGAGTCAAGAAACGTTGCAAGTTGAAAAGAGCTTCGTCAAAAAAGAAGAGGAGAAGTTTTCAATTACACGCAATTCTTGTAGTTATTCGAAATTATGGTGAATGCCCCAGCAATAACTTGTGGTTCTTGAGAGTATCGGTCTGGTAAAATTTTTTAAAAGATATTTAGTTTCAAACGTTTCGGTGCAAGGCCCGGCACCTTCTTCAGTGTAAAAAAATCTTTATTTCTCATAAATTATAATAGTGAATACATTTCTGATTTAGTCAAATGATAAAATCTGTAAATAAATATATTTTCTTAATAATACATAATACATCATGTTTTAAGGTTAGGTATACTACTTAAAAAAAGAATCCAGAAGCATCCTAAATTAATTTTACTATTTATGGTGACCGAAAAATAGGATACATATACTGAATCAACTACATGTTATTGATTTTATTTCAGTTATATGGATGTTTATATTGTTTATAGATTACTTAAGTTTTTAACAAATAAAACCAGTGTGGCTTTTTGACTCAAGGAGAAAACGGAAATGACAAAATGTTTGACATTTTACACATTAATTTCTGTGGAACAGAATTTTATTTGAAGTTTTAATAATGTTACGTGCCTTGTAAAATAATTATTCTAATTTTAAAATAAATTTGATTTGGTAAAAAAATTGTTTTTGGTTTAAAGTTTAAAGTACGATTAAAACTCTAGACGTATTTCTGACCGAGTCACGTCCGGTGTGAGATATGCAACCACAACATGGGCGTTTGCTTGTTGTCTATTAGATCAATAATAGTCCATACCTAATTTTAATTATTTCTGGAATGAGATATGCATCCACAAAATCACATTTGGAAAATTGTTTGTTGTCTGCTAGATTGCTAATAGTTTGTACATAATTTAAGTTGTTTCTATTATTAGATAGTTTCAAAAAACAGCATAGAGGCTAAGCTAGGGGGCATACCTCTGCCTCCAGGTTTATTGCAAAATATTTCAATTAAACCCAGAGACAGAGCCCCAAAAACGGCAAGCCTCGCGATATTTAGAGAATTGTGATAAATTTTATTTAAGTTTTTAATTTCGGTTTTGTCATTTACAGCATTTGGTGTTTTTTAAATATGTATCATTTCTAAAATTGTGCGTTTTTTACTGTTATTCTCTGTTGCTAAGATTTTGGTTTCATTAAAGTTAAACTTGTGATAAGTATTTTTAATATGTTTGTTTAAAGCAGTAGAACAATTTTTTGTGTATTTATGGCTTTTAATTCGATTTTCTAAGTGTTAGCTACTTTCTCCAATATATACTTGGTTGCAGTTAAAATATGGGATTTGATATACAACGTGAGATTTTTTATTTTTAGGAATTTGCTTTTAAGTTTGGAATTATTTTCTTTAAATAAGATTATGAGCTTTATGTGCAATTTGTATATTGTATGGTTTTAATGAATTACTTAATTGTTCTGATAAAAATAACAGCGATGTGTGTAATATTATTTGTTTTTTGGGTGATTGTGAAACAAAGATTTTTTCGCACGTATTAAATATTTAAGATCAAATAGATTACCTCAGACGAACCGATAAAGATTACACTCTGAAAATAAACCCACTAAAGACTTTCAAGTTAAATCCTATTATAAAATGTACTTGAGCGCATTTAATTTTCAAACTTAGTTAAGTTATATACGATTTCATCTCCTTACGAATCGGTGGTTTCTTGTAAATTTCCTTTTCTCCCATTATATCTACCTCGATACAATATAAAGAAATATTTCTTTTTAACATGTATTTGATACTTTCTTGGAAACTTTTAAAAAGGTTTTATCATCCATAATAAGTAAAAGTAATAGTATGATAAAAATGAAACAAAGGAAATATAGAATTAGAAACAGTGTTAAATATTAACAAATAATTTTTTCACTGTGAAAATGGCAGCATTATAGAAATTCTTTCGAAATTAATTATTATTGTTTCACTTCTGCCTTATTTTGGTATAATATGCTACACATCTGCCTTGACTTAGTTAAAGAGAGTTTATTCCATAAACTTTGTAGTATCTGGGCTGTATGGATTTATTTATATTGCAATGGAGTTAGTTAGGAACAGAAGTGAGTTGACCAATGAGTGAATTATTATTTCCATTTTTTTGGTGATTAATTACATTTATAGTAAACGAAACGAAATTCGTAAACAAAAGTGAGTTTCATAAATAATAATAATAAATACATTCATTACAATAATCTTCAATATTATTATAGCCGTTGATCCATTCCATATTCCTTTTCAGTGTGTTGGACACAGGTGCAGATTCCCATTTCTTTTACAGGAATATTTACAAATTTATCAAGGAAGTTTCGGAAGTTACTTGATACGTGTATGCCACATCAAGAGACCCGGCTCAGAATCATAACTTCTATATTTATGAATCAATTTATTTAGAAATTTGCATCATATATTTTGGAAGAAGCGCAGGAAATAACCTATAAATCATAACATGTTTCGTGTGATTATCTATTATCGCCGTTCAATTTATAAGTGAATCTACTTGACTTTATATTATTAAATTAAGTTTAGGGTCAGTAGTTTAAATAACTAACAAAAAGATACTGGGGTTAAACCAAATTATACTTTGAATAATTTGAAAGTAGAAAATATCAGATAATTTGAAAACCAGTGGTTTTACAATAAAAATATATTGGTTATTGCAAAATTATATACCATTTGTACCCTATCGAGTATATTATATTTCAATGTTTCAGGCATCGAAAAATAATTTTGCACTTCAGAGTTATCTTTGTACAGCCATTCGAAAAATTGCGAATTACTTAAAGTTAAAGCTACCTATTATATCTTTCAGCGAATGTTAATTTACTTACTAGCTACCAAATATTAGACTGGCGAATGTATTTTTGCTTTACGTAGAAAATGGAATAATCGATAATGGAAAAATGTGTACTAGAAAAAGTACCTAGAATTAAACGTACTTTAATAAAAACGTATTTCCAACGTTCCTGTCCTCGAGAAATCTCTTTTCGGGGTCACGACGTCGCAGATACCACTGTCATTGGCAACATTTGAAAGACAAAATAAAGTCACCAAAAATAATATCTGATGATTGACTTTTACAGAATTTACCACGAAAACTGCTTGGGGAGTTTTATGTGGATCACGCTACATATACTGATGAATATTATTGTTTAGATTTTACGTCTTACATCAGGTTTTAGCGATTTCGTCGCTCTGGATAGCCTGCATTTAGGTCCCGCTACGCCTAAACTTACCCATTCAGCCATCTTAGATTCATCTATGTACTCGATAAGTGACCCTTTCTCCAACCGCAGTGCTTCCATCCTGCTCGTTTGGCAGCTTCCAATTAGCACATCGAAGGGGCAGCCAGAGTCAGACCCATCAGATCGCCTAGTTTGAATTTAAGTGCCTTGTGCAGTCTTAGGGCACTAAGTACTACCTCCCTCCTCATATGAAAATGTAGAGGAAGTGGATCAAACATTGCCTTCATAGCTACTGTAAGACATGAGATAATTGCTCTTGTCAAAAGCAAAAAGCTAAAAAGTTGCATACTATATGGGACAGGTAAACGGGTTAATTGTGGTAGGTAAGTAAAGATTTCTAAAACTGATGATTTGCCGCAGGCGAACGATTTTAATTGGAAATAATTCGAATATTTTAATAGTGATAAATGAAGTTTATTGCTGGAGTCACTAAACTATGTTTTAGTGGTATTAAACTTTTCAGCTAGGGTAACTAAATTATTTTCCGAGGTAAGTAGCAATAAGTAAGCCTTGCAGCCGATATGATTAAATTGTTGACTTTTCCTTATTAGTATGCTTGTATATCATTATGAAATGTTACATCTGTCTTAATTTAAGTATTCACTTGCGAATATTGAAGTATTCTAATTAAAAATAAAGGACAAATATACTGTTTATTTACCTTTATTGAACTAATTCATTTGTGACTTAGTGAAAAACTACCTAAAATAGGTAATTCAGTCACTTGGTGATAATACCATCACGTGAGTTTTCTGTGAAACCCCGACGGGCACATTGTTTTAAATGGAGGCTCGCTTACCAAAGCAATAGTTGTCTTGGTGAGTGACCCTTTATTTAAAACAATTTGCCGAGACTTCAATATTTAAAATATTTATTTATTTACCAATGACATCTCACATTGTGATACCGTTATTGCGGTATAGTATGCTGGGAAAATCCAGTTGTTGATGCAAGATTTTAGGGTATCTCGTATTTTATCTTTCGGAAAATGAGCCAATGTAGATTTTGTCTGTAAAATATTTATTTTATCAGACCATTTAACTTACTTACTAACTTACGTTTTAAATTTAAAGAAAAATTGAAAAATACCACGTAGTAACAGGAACTTTTTAATAAATGTTGCAGATAATTTTACTTGGCGTTTAGGAGACATTACAAAGGTTAGTAAAAGTATTTTTTCTCGAATTTGATTTGGGTCTTATTTTCCAAAGTGAATTACGGTACATCTTAAAAATTTCTATAAGGGGTATAGGAAAAATGATTCAGTATATATTATTAAATAATCGAAATAATTATCATGGCGGACATCATTGGTCTGACAATCGAAAGGTGGGACCAGTGTGACATTCTCGGCTTCAGACCCCAAGTTCTACCAAATAACCTACAGCACGCCGAAATAGCCACTGTTGTAAGAGTTTAATTTATGGAAATCATCAGCCATCATTGGCCACAGCAAGGGCGATAGAACCCCACCTTATGGACAACCCCTGTGTAAATGAACCCTAGTGGTTCATTTGAAAAAGCGAAAAGTGAACAAAAGAGAAACAAAATGATATAATGAAATGATTAAAGGCACTTTAGAATAAAATAACGGCTGTCAATATTCGCTTGACTTACCAAACTCTGGATTGGATACTACACTACACATAAAACAATAACGAAAGAACAGCGTAAAATATGTCTTGCGAGAGCTCTCAAATTCCGACGCGTTCTTAATTTTTACTCACAGCCATCTGTCTCTCTGTATGGCCAAGCTTCTCATTAACAGTACAGCTCACGCGTATGAAAATAAAGGATTTGAATGAAATTACAAATCTAAATAATTATAAGAAAAACAATTACTAATTATTACAACAAAAATAATGTTAATTAAAAAAACTGTTATTTAACACTCTGGCCGCAGTCACCGTTGCCGACTCGTCCTCCATATTTGTAGTAATTATTCTGCTTCTTAGCATGGATTGTATCTATTTGATTTTTGGGGGCTGTATTCTCCTTTTTTCTGTGGCCTTTTGTACGGATTCCTATGAAGTGTTGCCAAAAGCACCCTCTATATCTACAAAACACACATAGCCACTTCTTGTGGTGTTCCTGTAAGGATTTCGCTTCTCAGATATTGGTCCAGTATTTCCTCCATTGTCTTTAGGAGAAACGAGGTTAAGCTAATGGGACGACGTGACTTAGGTTCGTCTGGTGGACACCTGCCTAATTTTGGAATAAAGGACACCTTGACTTCCCTCCAAGCTTAGGGAATATATCCAAGAGTGTAATTTATTGATATTAATAGGCTTCTCAGGCATGGGATAAGTTCCTAAATTCCATGTTGAAGCATAGCAGGATAAATGCTATCTCTGCCTGGTTATTTAAAGGGTTTGAAAGTAGATTCCGCTCATTTCATTCTGTTAAGGGTGAATATTTTCAAGTTAGCATATACTATAATCATCCTTATCCCCGCGGAAGTTCACCTTCAATTATACGAGAGACTGGAAAGGAAGTACTATCTTATATTTTCCTGTTGACTCTGCATATTCATCATTGTGAATTTTAAGCAGCCCTATTTCATTTGAGTGGTCTTTTGCTAAGACTTTTTGTAGACAGACTGCTAGGTCTAATTCATCTATCCCTTTACAGAACTGCCTCCATGATCTTCTTTTAGAACTTCTCAATTCTTTGTTGTACTCCGTGAGGGATTTTTTATAGTCCCCCCAGTTTCCAGATTTTTTGGCTCTATTAAAAGTTTTCCTAGTCTCAGTCCTGAGGCGACTAAACTCCTTATTCCACCAGAGCACATCTCTTTGGACTGCCCTTTATTGAATTATGAACAGTTTGTCCAGTCTACATATTCTAAATTCCACGAGGCTTGTTACAACCGCCTCCAGGCCGAATCGGATATGCCTATGATCCGACATGTAGGGCTTATCTGTAACATGTTAGTTTTTTATTAAATCAGTTACAAATGGATCCGCAAGGGTTATGACCTAAATATCATTTTCCGGGCGCATTTATAAAGGTGGGGTCGTTACATTTGTTGATAATGTCGATATTATTTGCCAACAAATTTTCAAAAAGATATTTGCCTCTAGTGTTTACATCTGTACTGTCCCACATATGAAGGTGCACATTAGCGTCGCAACTTATAACGTAGGGTTTATTTCTCCTCTTGCACTAGTTTATGAAGCTCCTTCCTAACTTCCTTCCGCTTAAATAAATATGCAGAGGCCACTATGATATGCCTTTTCCCCTTTTTGTAGGCACATCCATAATTGCTGCAAGCAATTTCCTAGTTATGGACTCTGAAAAGAGAACAATATTAGTGTTTTTGTCGAACAGTAGAGCTGCTCTAGGGTTGTCATGCAAGGTGGAATAAATTAACTACATGTTTGTGTAGGAAGTTCTTTGACGCGTATTCTAAGTGTACAGGGCTTTCGAATTAGTCCAATATTTAGTTTCCCCTTTTAAATCTCCTGCTAAGCACACTCGAGGCTGCTTTTGCATGATGGACATTTATTTGGAGGCAATTTAAATGTTGTTGAGGAGTCATTTTGCCGGCTTGGGGTCTTTTTTGTGGTCCTTTGCTGTCACCTGGCCCTTACCTATATACGGTTTTGTATATGTAGGGCACTGTTTTTGCCTTTGATCTTGGTTTTTTCGATCGACCTACCGGAACCTTCTCTCGAATCGTCTTGTTTGCCAGGCGTTTCTTCCTGGGAGGTGCCGGCCTTATCCTTATCTTAGACAGAGGAAGACAAGGAGAATATAAAATTAATTATGTTTAAATTTATTATATCTTTATTTTCGACTTGAAATTTTTTTATTATCTGGAGAGGCCGGAGAGTTGTATTGTAGGCTGAGCTCCAGACGCTAATACCATACCTAATTAGGGATTGCGTTATATGTCATTAAGAGAGTCTTTCTGTTAAGTATACTTTTCAGGTTATAGAATTTATTTATTAGTTTTCTTAACTTACCGTTTAAATATTTAATATGGTTATCCCATTTTATATTGATAATCGAAAATAACGATTTGATAGTAGTGGTGTTTAGAATGTAACTATTCGTTTCTCCATCTTTAAGAATGCACCACTGTTGCACCGTTTGGGGTAGTCCTGATATAAAAAATATTTATTTATTGTTGCAAATACAATTTAATAATTATTAACAGAAAAAAAACAAACAAAAGTTGTATTTATAAATTAACTAAAAGAAGACGAAATATTTATTTCAAAATTATAATGCCTCTAGTTCATGTACTTCTATAATGTATTTTGATTCGATTGCATTTTGATGAATTAAGAATATCAGAAAGCTTTAAAATTTCTTCTGTAAATTATAGGGATGAATTAAATCTCACAAAAAAATTAATCGATATTAAACAAAAATAGAGGTTCATTCAAGCCACCAATAAATCTTGATTCGAATGTAATTGGCACTTTTTTCCGTCTGGCGTAATTGTAAGTAATCGAGTTCCACAGACCTAATACAACGTGATACTCATACAGATTTTTCGCAATTTCAACATAATCTCTTTTCCTCTGAAATATCACTTTCAGTTCTCTCATGGGTCTTAGTATCTGGTGTGTCCAATTAAATATTGGATTAGCTACACTCGTTTCATCTGCCATTTGTATATAAAAAAGGAACCTAAGCTTGCCTTAGTATGTACTACATATGCGGAAAAGGGCATTGTTAGCATTCGGGCGCCGACAACGGCAAATGTTTGTTTACTTTTTCTATTAATTAATTAAGTAGAACGTTCTCAATAAATATACCATAGCTTTTGTTGTTGAATATACATAAAAGAGGGTTAACTTTATCGTGTTAAAATGTATGGTTAGTAACTAACTGGTTGGAGATGCTACTCAGTGCCTCCAAATGAGGACCTAGACAATCGATATTATGAAAATTTGTGTTGGATCAATTTGTAGTAATAATATGAGGAAAAATATTGGAGTGGATTTGGGGATGGAGGGTCTGTACATTCAAATTCAAGGAGATTTTTTTTTAACAATTATTTAACGTCGGCCTATTTCCACTACTGAGGCCTAACACCGACGGCTGTAGACGAGCTACCCCAACCAGGAATTTTGCCGAACCTATTATCTTTCGAAGAATAGGGATCTTTTACTTGCCTAACATTTAATAAAGAAGGGACTGACGACTTTACATCTCCGAAGAAAGGTATATCCTCTACACAATTCTCGTCTAAGATTGCATAGCTTCCGCAAATACGCTGATATACAAGCCGCTGAAAGATGTGAAGTGAGGTCGCGATCTTTCTTGTAATCACGAAAATGCCCTCTAGGTTGGTAAAATTAAAAATTGTTGAGCTGAGACTGGAGCTTTAGAGCATTAATTTTATTTTTTAAGTGCTTCGGGGGGTGGCTCCTAAGATGTTGGACAAGGTCCGATGCTACACACTGTATAAATCCCAGGGGTTGGTTCACTTGTATTTCAAAGTCTTAGTCTATTTTCAACACTTTACTTTTAATTTTAATATTTTATTGTCTGTGAAAGTGTCTAAAGCTTCACCCTGTATATTACTTTTATAAATAACACACTTTGTATTAAAAAAAAATTTATTTAATTTAAAATGAACAGAGTTGGTTTAACTTTTAAACTTAAAATATTAATTCTAAAAAAGAGTTATAAAAGGTAATTGTTTGACAAAAAATCTTTTAATTATTGTAAATGGTTTTACTTTTGCAAAAATTCAGTTTATTTTAATTTGCGCTGTGGCAGAAGGTTTGGTTTAACTTCAATTTATTTTATGGGGCGCGCTGGCCGAAGATTAACTTAAAAACTAGATTTAACAGGCACGGTGGCCGGAGGTTAATTTAGCTATTTTACTTGGGATAACCAAGGAAGAAGCCACGATGGCGTAGTTGCAGGAAATTTATCGTTGAAGTAGAGCGATAAGCTTGGACTAGATAGAACTAACTTTGAAAATACCGAACTAGAACGCACTTAGCCTGAGCTCGTAGCGATCGGCTATTTATATGTTTCGACAGGGACGTTCATGCGGAAGTCTGGAAATGTCTGGGAACTGCCCCACGTCATTCCGTGAGGGCACTATTGCCAATATTGCACAAAATTTCACAATATTGTATCATCCAATGTAAAAAGGAAAAATTCTGAGATGAAGAGTATATGACCGTCTGGGGGAAATTTGGTTTAAGAATTGTGTGATCTATTAAAATAAGTAAATATATTAAAAATAAAGCTTAAAAGATTACCTAGAAGCACATCCTTTCATTTATATGCTTAGTTATTTTCCACTTAACCTTAGACAAAATTATATACAATATGGGGGGGGGGGTTGTGGCCACGAAAATATTATCTGCGGAATAACTCGGTTATTATGAAAGATAGGCTTTTGAAATTCAGATCAAGATGCGATTCTTTTAATAACACACTAATGTATGAATTTATGGACTTCACACCCAACAGTATTTTATGTTCACTGTGAAGTCTCCTGAAGAAATTACAGATACTCAAATATGTCAGCACTTTTACAGTTATTATATTCTACCAGAACACCGGGTTCAGGCCGGAACACAAGTGTAGTACAGCATTGGCGAAAGTTACTGTTTATTTAGTCTCCACAATAGGCCAAAAAAAGTTATCTGTTTTAATACTCCTAGACTAGAAAGCCGTTGATAGAATAAATCATGAATTATAACTAGCTAATATACACTATATGGGATTTTCATAAGGCGCCAACTCCTTGCTCAGGAATTAATTATCTCAACTGACGCACGCAGCGTGTTGTGTTAAACAATGAGGAATCTGGTTTTCCCCCAGTTATGTGTGGTGTGCCATAAGGGTCTAATCTGGGGTCCTTACTGTTCACATTATACATTTTTGAGTTCTATGAAAGCATATCATCATCACACGTTTCTATGCAGATGACACAAATCTACTACGCGTTCGACGAAGTAGATAGATGTGACGTCCTTAAGCAACACGCTAAAATAAATTCGTTGCATTTCCTTGGCATTGAGGAGAGCAGTGATGATGTGATGAAGTTGTTGATGTTATAGTCTCATTCATAAATAATATGCTGAAAGTTTCATGTTCTCTCCAAGATATTGATTGTGCATTTCGAATTGGCAAACAAATCAATTCAGAGAAGCCGCCGGCTATTTTAGTAAATTCTGTTAGTAACATTAAACACACTCAGGTGTTTAACTCAAAAAAACTACTAAAGAAGACTAATCATTCTATTTACGAGGATCTAACACATCGTCGCTATGAACTCCTTAAGGCTTGCTGAAAGGAAACGATAGTCACAAAATCCAAATACATTCTCTAGATGATCTGTAATTTATGATTTTATTATAGTGGTATAACCATATGTGTTGAAAATTATAATTGTATATTTATCATTTATCTTTTTTTTGTTAAGTCTCTTTTTTTCCCTTTTTTATTCATTTAATTTTATTGTGGTATATTTTTGAGTACATTTATATTACTCGGTATTTACTGAGGTCTTACTTCGCAAATAAGTATATGACCAACAATACGCTGTTTAATTTTTCTCATTTTAATGTTTGTTCCTTATGTGTTGGCTTTGATTTGTTTTCAGATTTTGTTGCAGAGGACTCTTTTTCAGTTATCGAGCTGTCTGAAACATGGTTAAATTCCGATTTTCCAGATATTGCTTTTAATATACCAGGCTACAAATTAATACGGAATGATCGTCAAGGTAGAGGGGGGGGGGGGTGTAGCTTTATATATTAGGGATTTCCTTAAATTTGCTCTCCTTGACGTCTCCTTTCCAAATAATTCACTAGAACAATGCTGGATTAGTCTGGTTATAGCAGGTAAGAAAATATGCTTAGGCACATTATATAGACCTCCGAATTCGAACATTTTGGATTTTATCAATAGCTTAGAAAATACATTAATACAATATTTACCTGTCCATGATTACATAGTATTTGGAGGTGACTTTAACATTGATTTTTTAAATACTGGTACTAATGCGTATCGTCAGTTTAATACTTTACTAAATAAATATTATTTGCATCACTCGATTAATAGTGCTACGCGCATGACTAACACATCGTCAACTTTAACAGATTTAATAATTACAAACAATAGTGAAATCGTTGCTGATACAGAGGTGTGTAATATGGATGACATTTCTGATCATAGTCTAGTTAAGTGTGATTTAAGAATTGGAAAAATTAAACAGGCTACCTGTTACCGAACGTTTAGAGATTTTCTTAATGATTTGAAAAGATTGGACTGGGACTATATTTTTAATCTTGATGAGGTGAATAGTATGGTTGAGTTTTTGAACCACAATTTATTACTTTTATTTGATTTACATGCGCCAATTAGAACGGTCAAAATTACTAAGCCGCCAGCTCCTTGGCTAACGGCTAACCTTAAATTAATGATGAAGTTAAGAGATAGAGCGCATTATAAATATAAGAAAACTAAAACCGAATTGGCATTAAGGGAGTATAGAGAACTGCGTAATTTTGTAAATATGGCAGTAAAAAACGAAAAAAAACTTTCTTGCATCAAAGACTTAAAACTGATCCTAAAGGTATCTGGCGTACTCTGAGATGGCTTAATGTTGGAAAATCTGAAAGGCCTCTTGTAAATTCTGGCGATCCTGACGAATTCAATGGTTACTTTGTTAACAGCGTTCCAAAAGTTAATGTTATTAACAATGACCCTCTATTAGATTCTTATACAAACGCAACTAGTCCAAATGTTAGAAACACTTTTGATTTTTCAGAAGTTACAACTGAAAAGGTTGAAAAAATTCTACATAGTATTAGATCTAACGCAAAAGGGGCCGACGGATTAGATTTAAAAATGATTATGTTTAATATTCCTCATCTAAGTACTCCCTTAACGTTTATTATCAACAAATGTCTTTTAAATTCTGCCTTTCCTTCTAGTTGGAAAATTGATAATGTCATCCCTATTCCGAAGAACAATTCACCGTCTCTATTTTCACATTATAGACCTATCAGTATACTACCCACCTTATCTAAAATTCTTGAAAAAATAGTTCGCGAGCAGCTAAGTCAATTTTTATTATTCAACGAGGTCTTTCCACCCACACAATCTGGTTTTAGACCACACTTTAGTACAACTACTGCTGTGTTAAGTGTGACTGATGATTTATTAAGGGCATTTTATGATAACAAAAGTACTTGCTTAATTCTCTTAGACTTTAGTAAAGCCTTTGGCACTTTAAATTATCCCATACTGTGTACAAAATTACGTTACTTTGGACTTAGCGAAGCAGCCGTACTATTTTTTCAAAATTATCTAACTGAAAGAAAACAAAGAGTAGTGATAAACAATTGTCTTTTGGAGTCTATCGATATTGAGCAAGGAGTACCGCAAGGTAGTATTTTGGGACCATTGTTATTCTCTATTTATACTGCTGATTTTTATAAACATTCGAACTTCTGCAAGTCCCATCAATATGCTGGTGACACTCAAATATACTACTCCTTTTATCTAACAGACATAAATCTTGCTGTAGAGAGAATCAACTCTGATTTTGACGCAATTTCTGGTGTGTCTAAATCTAACGGTCTTGTTTTGAATGAAAATAAAACGTAATTGTTACTTTTAAGCAAAAATAAGAACTCAATTCTGGAAGATGATGATTTTAAAATAATTGTTAATAATTTAATTTTACAACATAGTGATAATTGCAAAAACATGGGTATATTCATTGATGCTGAGTTAAGATTTTCTCAACACGTTTCTCATCTAATTCAAAAGTCCTTTGTCAAACTAAAAACACTTTACATTCACAAAGATTTCTTAAGTACTGACGTTAAATTAAGATTATGTGATTCGCTTATTTTATCCCACTTGGCTTACTGTGATATTGTCTATTGGTCAGCTCTATTACAGAGCGATAAAGACAGTCTCCAAAAAATTCAAAATTGCTGTTTAAGGTTTTGTTTTAATTTACGCAAGTTTGATCACATTTCGGCCAAATTTAAAGAATCAAACTGGCTTAATCTTAATGAAAGGTTTCAGGTACATCTAGGTTGCTTAATTTTCAAAGCTAACCTCGCTCGTTCGCCACAATATTTATTGAGTAAACTCGTTAAAGGCAGTGGTGTTCATACTCGTCCTACTAGGCATTGTAATCTTTATAATATACCTAAGCATAATACAGCTCTATTTCAACGTTCATTTAGTTTCAACGCCGCCAAAATTTACAACTCTTTGCATAATGACCTGAAAAATCTGTCTTCTGTTGCCTTATTTAGTAGACAAATCAAAGCCCACACATGTAAAAGAAATTACATTTAATCTTGTATTGTATTGTATTC
Organism: Leptura quadrifasciata; assembly: GCA_963675555.1. Classification (NCBI taxonomy): domain Eukaryota; kingdom Metazoa; phylum Arthropoda; class Insecta; order Coleoptera; family Cerambycidae; genus Leptura; species Leptura quadrifasciata. The sequence continues at coordinate 106,544,480 of OY776675.1, forward strand.
TGATTATGATATGATTATTATATTGTTTATTGTAGTTATGTTCTTAATTGAGATGGTTATATGGAAGAGCAACTATGTTGAATATCGCCATCTCCCTTATGTACTCTTTTGTATTTTTCGTGCTATATAAAAAATAAAGACATATTATTATTATTATATACAGCTTGCCTGCCAAGATATTAATTTAGGCATTAAAAATTTACTTCAAATATCCAATAAATTTTGCTTAAACATTCATGCCAGCAAACTGAAGCATGCTATTTGGTCGAATTGCCTCATGGAACCGAATAATGCTGCGAAAATGTCTGTGAACAATGAAATCATAAGTCTTATAGACAGTGCTAAGAACTTAGGCTTGATTGAGGAAAATAGGTATCGATTATTTTCTCATTTTCTTCTTTTCTCATTTGCTTGTTACCGCTGTTATAGTTATTATTGGCAGGGTTTGTAATTTAGTTAAGATACCCCCTTGTTTTTATAGTTATGTCGCATTTTTTAGGTTGTTTGTCAAATCTAAAATGATTGAACTCCGCCTGTTTCAGAATACCAAAAATTTTTTAAATTTTTTTTCGAATATGTAATTTCTGTGGAATAAGGACTATTTTTTTTTTGCGAGAGCGATGCTGGTTCCATTGATGTTTTTCAGTTAATACAAAAACATTCTCTTTAAAATTAGAAAACTGATGTCACTTCAAGTTAGGATGGAAGTACCATTTCGAGTACGATTATGTCGGATTCTGGATTTAGTGATTTATTATCCACGATCCTAAATTCATAAGCATATCTTTCAGAATAACCGAGTTATTTCATTGGAAATATTTTCAAAGCTACCCTGTACAGTGTAAACTGCGAAATAGGAAAAAATACAGATAATTTAAAATACATTTTCTTTTATGATTATATTTTATAATATAATTTAAGATTATTTGCTGTCTTGATATAACGGTTTTGCTTTAATATATTTACTGTTATTTAAGAAGATATTGTTCGACCTTTTTCTTAAGCTTTAAGAAAGGTAGACGTTTCAGTTCGTTAGGCAAAGAGATACACATTTTTCCAGCATTATACGTGAAAAACGTGCGGTGTTTTGGAATATGTAAAGCTTGGATATGTTTACGATGTAGAGTTTGACACCAAGTAAAAATATTTCTCACATAGACGAATGTAAAAAAAGTTATATTATTATGCGTATATGTTGTTATATGGACATATTATTTATTAGATTCATGTAACTAAGTCTGATTGTGGATCATATTTCTCGAAATTTTATATAAACTTACAGCAAACTTGTATTTCTGATTTGTTAAGTAGTCGTTATACAAAGTAGTTATGATGAAAGATGGATTGAATTAGTGGCTAAATCAAATCTTTGGTAATATACTACTAAAGATAGATTTATTTGAATATAATATATTTAATATAAAAGTATCATGTTTATATTAGTTTGGTGACATGATTATAAATATTAAACTCAGGTCTTTCATCAGAAACTGTCAGAAATAATGATTAGAGCTCAATTTTCGAGAAGTTTTTTCTCCATCAGATTTTATTGGATAAAATGATAGATTTAGGTGTAAATAACAGGAAAATCATAGTGCGTACGCACAGTTTTGGCTGGAAAACATATTTAAATGCACTTTTATGCAAAAAAGTGCATTTCTTGCTATTTTTTCGAGTTTTTCAAATATAATCATTTAGAAATAATTAATATTGACTAGAAACTTCTTATTTTATTATCACATAAACATTATTGTACATATAGAGTCATTTTTGACCCTCCAGCTGCAATTTCTAGCACTTGATTGCATTCAAAAGTGCATTTTATGCATGCATAAAAAACAATAATTTTAATAATGCTTGAATATTAAATATATCTCAGAAAAACTTTATACCCGGGGGTTTTCATGATCGCTGATTACGAATCTGATATGAAAATTGGAATTCAAAATGGCTAACCGGAAATGGCGCGAAATATAAATAAAAACGTGCTTTTTGCGTTTTTTTCAGTTAAAACGTAAAAGAATACCATAAAATTTTTTATCCCAGAATTTTCTATTATACATTTTTATTTTTTTGACCCCCTTCACTCCTCTTTTCGCTCTCCCTCGTATCCCTTTTACCATGTTTCTTTTAACCCTGAAGAAACAAATAAATGCATTATATTTATGCTTACCTTCTCTTGCAGTTAAAGTAATTTTATGAAAAAATCAAATAAAAATAATTTAATCATTAATAAAAAAATAGAAAATATAGTGATATAAAAAAAAGTTAATGTTTATAGGATACAAAATATTTTATAAATAAAAAAATGTAAAAGAATATTTTAATAAATAATATGTACATGCATTGTAAATATAATAAATTTAATCCTTAATAAAATATAAAACAAAATTAATGAATGTGTAGTAAAGTAAAAATATACCTACTACGACAGTCCAGTCTTCCACCATTTCCTATGAAAGGAAATCGATTCATTGCCACCAATCAAGGTGCACAATGTGCGTTTCCAAATCAATTGAAAATAATGTCCTATAACTTGCGACATACTACTTCAATCAGAAAACGCAAAATAAAATCTGATTGCAATAAGCCCCCAGCAGATAGATTCATCCTAGAGAAAGGACTACAGTGCAGGGCTGCTGTGCATCGCCAGCCGTAGACTGGTTTCGAGCTTGTTAACTCTCATCAGTAAGACATAGGCAAATGCACAACAACCCTACAGAGTTTCTCTAGTCGTCAACCTGGATACGAAAGAAGTCCGCAACTTGCCAGGTGGCTCCATCTGGTGGCGACTTATTGTAATCAAACTTATATTTTGTTGAAAAATAAAATATTTATTTTACATTTTTTAATCTATAAAATACTTTGTATTTTATTTTATTTGATATCCTATAAATATTTACTTTTTTATATTATATATTTTATATTTTTTTACTAATCATATTTTTAAAATTATTTTTACAATTATTTTTTAATAAAAATAAATAGCTACAAAAATCATTTTGGCCCAGAGCGCGAGCGGTCGAAGTGCCCTTAAGACAGAAGACAGCCGCTCGGGGTACATATGTCGTTGAAGAAAAAAGGTCAATTCATTATAGACTGTTTTAAAATTCTATGAGATAGTATAGTAGTATAGTATAGTTTATTGATCTTTAAGGCAATTTACATCGGATAGATAAGTCAAAAATAGATAAAAATTTAGTATGTAATTCACAGTACACCTACATAATTGTTAAAGAGATATATATTACAAACATTGCAAAGTACTTAACAAACAACATTATAACATTAATAACAGAGGAATGTCGAAAGCGCGAGACATATAAAAAAACAGCCCTACTATATATTATCTTTTCCATTTTTTCATTAATATATTGGATAAAATTTAGAGTAGCGGTTTCCGTGGAGTGCCCTACCCTAAATCCGTGTTGATTACGAGCAAAGATTTTGTGTGTTTCTAGGAATTTGGTCATTCTCATGGAGATAGCTGTTTAATATTTTTGAAATAATAATAAAAACGGCAATGGGCCTATAGTTTTGGATCAGTAGAGTATCATCTTCTTTATATACGTGGATAATAACTGAAATTTTTGGGCGTTTGGGAATTCAAAGAAGTTATCAATATCACTACTTTGAATTTGAGGAGGAGTGAATTTTTTTTAGAAGGAATTTGAACTCATTTATGTTGGTGGCGGAAAATTTTCTAGTAAATATATTGTTCCGTGTCTTCATGTACTATAAGTTTTCGAATCGTAAAGTTTTATTTTTTGTGCGGTGTGGTCTGAACGAGGGTCTGAAATTCCTGCGTCTATAATACTGTAATATACTCCGTATTTTACATTTGTTATTAGGTGATCTATAGCTGTTGCACTAGTATTTTCTCCATGGATTGTAATACGAGTGGGTTGCCGAATTAAAGATTCTACTCCATATGACTCTAGTATATCACATAGTGAATATTGCTTGGTAGGCACTAATTTTTATAGATTTTAAATTATCATCTAGCAACCAATGCTCAGTTACAAGAAAAAAATCAATTTTATGCTCTTCTAAAAGTACATTTATAAAATTTAATTTGTTGGAAATGTATTAAATATTAATATGTAAAATGTTTTTATAGCTATTTTCATTAGGGTAATAAGTAGTGCCACCAACCTGATTTAATTCGGCATGTGATATTACTGCTAAAACTATAACTGACGGGGAAAAGGGCGCTAACTCGTTAGGTTAGTGCGCTCAACTCGCAAATACCTAGAGAAGGAGATTTGTGCCCTGTTTACTGCGAAATAATTTGAATGTTAAAATTATGCCCAAGAAGTAGTTCGAACTCCGCTATAAACTATAGAATTTGTCTCTATTTACATAGCACAGAATCCAATGTTCTAGATTTTCAAGTGAATTGAGAGGCGGTTAAGAAACTGTTTCAAGAAAACAAGAAAAACATCAGTCGTTTAAATCAAACGCTAGTAGCGCCCATTTGAACGACCAATAAATATACTCATATATCGTCTATCGTTGTGAACGAACTAAAATTATTAAACTTGTGATGCAGGTATGTATACAAGTTTATCAGATTTGCTTTAAAGGTTGCGTTTTATTGAATATATAAAAGTTTCATACTTTAATGTCAAAAGGAGTTTGGAATATTTCTTGCTAGGAATTCCCGCTGAGTAAATGTCTAAAGACATTACATTAGATTATTACATTTTATTATCAAAGATGTTCAGCATTACATCAAAGATAAAATAATATTATTATAAGAAATAACTTTTCTCTAACGGTATGTGATTTCCTGTTATAATTTCCTGCTATTGCAAATTCTCTTTAGTTCAAAAATTTAAATGAGTTGTAAGTTCAATATAAAGTAGTTTGGTTTAAGATTATCGACTTGCTTATTTAATACTATGCTAAAACCAGTTATTTTCAATATTTTTATGTGATTGTGCAAATATGGAACTTACATAAACTTTTATATCGCAATCAACACATGCTAATTGTTAATTAATAAATTCAAAGACAATCTATTATATTGTCATCTTAAATAATAATAATAATACATTTATCAGACCAAAATACAATAAGGTATTGGAATCGTCAAAGTACAATAAGCAGTGAATAAGAAACAATATATTATAAAGTACAAATAAAATAAAAAATATATATATTAACATTTATAGTTTAGCATAAAAATCATAAAATATCTAAAAAAATTGTATCAGAAATCGAGCTCAAGTGAATTGAACAAAATATATACTTATATAAGAACTTATATATATCCTATATATACATACACACACAAATATTAAGAGTCAAAGGAATGTTGTAGAAAGCCATTTACGGTATAAAAAACAGATTCTAGCAATAATTTCTTTACTTGTCTTTGAAAGGACTTTATATTATTAGTTTGCTTGATGTATTTTGGTAGCTTATTATATAACTTTACACCAGTGTATGTGGGACTTTTTTCGTACAATGATAGGCAATGGTTCGGTGTCAATAAATTGTTCTGTCTCCTAATATTATATTCGTGGTTATAATTGTTTTTAAGAAAAATATTTAGATTAGACTTTACAAATACAACTATTTTCATGATATAAATACAAGGTAAAGGTAATAATTGCAATTCCCTAAAATACGTTTTGTATCTTATTGCTTTCTTTTGTAGTTTGAAGACTCTCTCAAAGTGATGAGAGGAGCCAAAATACAATACCGTAACGAAATTCTTGAACAAAATTGCGCATAGTAATAATATAACATAATATCCCTATTTGTAATATTTCACAGCCTGTACAAGCCAAAACAGACTAGTGACAGCTTGTTGCACAATACAGTAATATGACATTCCCAATTTAGAGCATTGTCTATATGCACGCCTAGAAATTTTGTCCAGATGACTTGTTCCAACAATTTTCCATGAATTTTCAGCAGATAACTCTCATTATAATTAATTAGTTTCGGAGTAAAATGAATGAACACTGTTTTATCACTATTAAGTATTAATTTTTCACGCGATACAGATAGTCTTCCGGATTTTGTATTGCCTACTTCTATTAGTTGGGTATGATTCGAAAGGTAGGACGTGAGCCATTCGCCAAATCTTGTCATAGCTTTGGAATTCTGAGTGAAGCCTACAAGTTTTCCTAAAATCATCAGGTATCTATTCTGTTGCTCCAGGGCTTTATCTGCTCCCAAAGCATTGAATGAAATGTTAGATTTATTTACAACCCTCAATCCAATATTATTTAAGTCTTGCCATAACAATTCGTTTGATGACTTCAGCTCATTCATTTGATGTAAATACAATGGAATAATCCGCGCACAATTTAATTGATCAATTGCAAAAAAATATTTATATAAATCATTAAGTGCAGCTAAATGCAGATACCTATCGGATGATCGTACAGCACGAATAAACAGCAACATAAATTTTACCATTTTCATGTATTGACGTATCATTTGGAATGTTGGTTTGTTTTGTCCGTAAAACTTGTCATTACTAATATAATAAAATATGATAATATGAAATATAAGGGCATGTAATATTTACGCAAAATAAGTAATATTGCTGTTATTAAGCAACATTTGCACCAACCCATAACATTTAATATTGTACAACAACTATATTTTGCTCGAGGGTAAGCATTTAGATTTCTTTGCCGATTTGCACCAACTAATAATGTCAAACCTTTGATAGCCCCTTTGATACAGTTTTTATTGCACTTTAGTAGAGGAAATTCAATGCTGGATTGGATAACCTTAGAAAACCACCTGCGCCAAGCCTCAGATTAAAAATTGACAACTCTATCTTTAAGTACATAATCTACAAACCGTTTTAAACAGTTTGAGGTATGGCAGATACTTCCTTCACGAAAATCGCCACGGCTCCCATTTGTTTAACACACACCAGGGCAAAATTCTGCTAATTCTCGTTTTAATGTACAAAAGTTAATACTGGCCCTCCCTTTAGTATGCCCAATTGCCATATACTGCTTCTGTGTGTCTGTCACTTGTTTGCTACTTTATCAGTTTTAGTATTATGACAATTATTATTTTTATTATATAAGATTAATTTATTTGATTTGTTCGAAGGGGTGATCAGGTAAGTTTTGAAAATGTTTGTTATGAAACAGGAATGGATTTCCTATTTGTCTTATGGTTAAAACTGACATCAAAAGCAATATGGTTTATGAACCGAGATTCTTAGCAATGTACTAACAGAATCGATCCGATTATCCATAATTGTAGAATGATACATAACCGAGTTCTACAAATTTCACATTTGTAATATAATGACAACCATTCCCTAGTTCTTGCATATTGCATAATGAGCTATTGGACGTGAAATCCATTACCCAGCCACTTAATTAAAAAGGGACTAACAACAACACATAAAATAAAAGATGAAATATCCAATACGAAGCAAACCTAAACGAATTTAAGGGAAAATTAATAGACGACCAACAACGGGGAAAGGGCAGGGTTACACTCTTCCTGCTCATGGGCCTATCAGAGCATTGATAACTAGACGCACAGGTTAAAGGCCACGGATAGAAGATATAATAAACAAAAGGTAAAACATAAGGATGCGATTCTAATCTATATACTTTATAAGAGTAGATTGTTGTTATTCAGGAAATTCATTAATTCTTTATATACAGGGTGTTTTATGAAGAACTGTAAATACTTCCAAGGGCGGTAGAGGACCACTTGGGTATTCAGGAACGGCCATTGAAATTTTCCTGTGGTTCTTAATTTATGAGATATAAGATGATAAACTGATTTTGGTCTAAATTTGTTTTGGCCAGAACATCCTTACTATTGATCGGATTTTGGGTAAACTTTAGACACTTTATACACTTATCACAGTTGATAGATTGTTATTATAATATTTTTTTATATATCAGGCCGGACTTTTTAAATTTGTTTTTCCGATTCCTGTAAAAAAGATCACCCTGTATATATTTTTTTAACATTCAATTACCAACTATAAAAGCCCATGCACTACTTAACAAAACCTTGTAATTAGATTTTTTGTCGCACCCATATTGATTTTTTTACAACCGATTGAATTTGGCATAATGGTGAATTTGAAGAAAAACAGCTTCATTTGCTTACATTAATTGTCCAAATAAATAAAATGGTCGATATAAAAAATATGGAAAAAATGTAAAACCCATTTCTTTTAATCTAAAGAAAGTGAAGCTTATAAATAAGTAGGTATATTTCAAAATAGGAATCATTAAACAGTTCTTTTATTATAATTACAGTAGAAGTTAATAAAAAAATTACATAGAAATGTAAAACTATCTAGATAGTTTGACATTTCTATGTTTGTCGTGATAAGCATTAGAACTAGTGTATTTTTAATGGTTAACTTAATCTGCAGATAATATTATAAATGAGGAATATGCCGATATTATTTATGTTTATGGATTGTGTGATGGTAATGGTAGACAAGCCGCAGAGGCAAACCATATTCGTTTTCCTAACAGAAGAATACCAAATCATGAGACATTTTCAAGTGTGTATCGCTATGCAAGGGAGCACTGCAGGTTTCCATCATTAAAAGTAAAACGAAATATTGTTTAAAACGTTGAGAAGCAAGAAAATATCATTAATATTGTTCAAGAATACACTAAAGTACATTCATATCATATTCAGCAAGCGCAAAGGCTTCAACAGGGCGACAATGTAAATAGGTTAGAATTTTGCCAGTAGATTATTGATCACAGACCGACTACATGTCGAATTTTATTCACAGACGAGGCCCAATTTACACGGGATGGGGTATTTAATTCAAGAAATTGGCATAACTGGGTCGAAAACAATCCTCATGATAAAAGAGAGGCCCATTCTCAACATAAGTTCTCGGTAAATGTTTGATGTGGTATGATTAACAGCAACCTAATTGGCCCACATATTTTTCCGGCAAGGTTAACTACAGAGGTGTATTTGATTTCTTACAAAATATTTTACCTGCTTTAATTCAAAGTAATAATATAAGATGACAATACTTCCAGCATGACAGAGCTTCTCCTCATTTTGGTATTGAGGTTAGAAGGTATTTGGATAATGAGTATCCAAACAGATGGTTTGGACGTGGGAGACCTTATTCTTGGCCGGCTAGATCACCAGATTTCGACCCCGTCGATTATCTTCTATGGGGATATCTCAAAACTGAAGTCTACAGTGTCCCAACAAATAGTAGAGAACAGTTACTCCAGCGAATTATCCGCTGTAGTAACTGATTGTTAAATATATATATATGGTGATTTTTTTACACGAATTCGAAAAAAACATTAAAAAGTCATGGAATCTAAAAAAATATATATAATAACAATCTATCAACTGAGATAAATGTATAAAGGGTCTAAAATTTAAACAAAATCCGATCAATAGTAAGAACGTTCTGGCTAAAACAATTTTAGACCAAAATCAGTTTATCAAATTAAGAGTGACTGGAAAATTTCAATGGCGGTTCCTGAATACCCACGTGGTGACAATAGGTGTAACAGATTAGTGGGAAGAGTAATCTTCAATTTCAGTAACACTTTAGTAAGTTCCTCAGTAGCTCCATTATGGCATGAATACCCAAAGAAAATGGGATCCAAATCACAAATAATATGGCATGCTGTGCATATATCTGTTTCCACAACCCCAATTCTCTTCAGATGTTGCGCATAACAAGCATGGCCAAACCTGAATCTAGAAATAGTGGTGGTAAATTTTCTGCTTACTGTCGTTTCCTGGATTTGTGATTTTAATAAATCATTTAAATTAAAATATAAATTATGTTCTAAGGATAAACAAAAAAAATGGCTTTTGATTTATGCTTATTTTATATATATATATATATATATATATATATATATATATATATATATATATATATATATATATATATATATATATACATGTATGCATCTCTATACTCTTCTTAATGAATGAGTTTTTGGTTTATACAACAGTAACAGGTTCCCTGGATTAATGATTTGAAATGTTTTGTTTTATGGAGCAGTTGTATTAAGAAAATCATCAATGGCTACAAAAAAATAGTATAGGGAGCATTAGATCCAGAGATTTTAGCGGCTGTGTTTATTATTTAGTCTTCTATTCAAAACTCAAATTTGTCGTTAAGGAAATTAATATCTGGTAGAATGTTATAGGACGATGATAATCTATTCTGTTGGAATAACATACAGTCTTCTGAAAATTAGAGTAATTGCCGCTTGTATATTGTAATTACAGTTCCTCATTTAAATTTCTGCAATATTTTACTGGATAAATTAAATAGCAGTTAATATTATAAATTAAGCTATATAGGAAATGGATATATGCATATGAATATTATTTGTTTAATACCTATTACAATTACATTAGCACATATTTAATGAAATAAATTGATTTTTGGTAAAGTCGATGCAATATTCAACTGGTTTTAAACCAGAAGTATATTATGGATAAAATACATATAAATGCTTCATGTATTATGTATAATGATTTCAATTATGGTGAAATAAATATGGATTTTGTTATGAATTATTAATTTCGAATGGAGTTAAACATAAATATTTAATGAAAATAATATTCTATTAGAACATTTCATTCGCAGTAGTTAGTTATATCTTTCATTGACATAAGAAAATAATTCTACAAAATTAATCGTCAATTTCTTGTCATACCACTTATGTGCATATTTTCTTGGTTTGGTTGTTGATGGATATGTTAATAGCTTAGTAATTATATATTTTCCGGGAACAAAATGGGAATATCGGAAATATAAAGATATAGTCTTCAAATCTTATATGCATACTGTGCATGAGTGTTAAGTAAACGTTAACTAGTTTTTAAGATACACTTTAGAGCCACCCCTAGAGTATTTTTAAACGGAAGACGATTTTTAGGTCATTGGTTTTTCCTCAGCGAGCTTATAAAAAATATATAAATGTGGGTCAATGCTGCATTTTATGAAACAAATAAAATTAAAATTCTATATTCTTGCACACATTATCTGAACGTATGAAGAGAAAATAGCAACAGTCACGATGAAAGTATGAATTGTCAGCATTTTCTGGATTCTCCCGTAGTAGTACATTGTGCTAACAGCATTAAGGGTAGCTGAGTTGTTAGGCTGATGCCCGCCTGAGGGGCATTGGCTTTGGGCAGGCAGCAAAAAAGGGAAAAAGGGAACAAACACTACCACATGTATGTGATCTGAAGTATAGCGCGCTGCTCGATCTGGAGAACCTCAGGGTCTAGATACGATGAGCGTCACTACCTAGAGGAAATGCAAAACATTTAATATAATAAATTTTATTTGATTATCACAGATCAGAGACAAAATTACATAAAAAATATGTATAGGCTTGTTCCGATGTAGTGGTGCAGACTCTGAACCAGCGGCCCAAACTATTGTTAAAATTATGACCGAGACAACAAATAAATGTATGTAATTAACCACTTCGTGGTAGTAAAAGGCGTTGATAAATACTTACAATTATTGGACCTGAAGGTTTGATTTTCCAGGTGTAGACTATTATTATTATTAGCCGTTACTCGAGTCCGAGTATAAAAATGTTACAGTCGATAGATTGTGTACAATAAAAAACAAGTAAAAGGTGTAGTCTATTGTAATTCCCATTCATATACGGTGCACACGACTATGGCTATAGAGGCCAATTCGGGAGAGCAGTCAGGACAAACATAGACCTGGTTAGGTCTTGGATTCGGCCTTCTTGCAGCAACATTTCCTTGATAGCTGGCCACAACCCCTCGCCATTCGGTTCTGTCCGCTGCAAGTTGTTCCCATTGCTCGTCTGCAATACCGCAGGATTTTAGATTTTCATGGAGAACGTCTTTGAACCTCTTTCGTTGACCGCCACGCCTTCTTCTACCGCTTAGCAATTCACCATAAAGTGTACATTTAGGAAGGCGGTTATCATGCATACGATGAACGTGACCTGCCCATCTTAGGCGTGCTCTTGAAATAAGCACCTCAATTGGAAGGCTGTTTGCTCTCCTGAGTACTTCCACGTTTGATATGTGATGGAACCAACGGATTTTCGTCATACTTCTGAGGTGTCTTTGTTGAAAACGTTCTAATTCTTTCACATGACGACGGTAAGTGACCCAGCTTTCACATCCATATAGCAATGTTGGAATGACAACTGCTCTGTAGACAGCCATTTTCGTTGACAAAGCAAGATCGTGGTTGTCAAATACTCTCTCTCTAAGTCCCCAGAGTGCTCTAGATGCAGCGTTAATTCTATTGCGAATCTCGCTGTCCATGTTTGCTTTGTCATTAACAACGTTGCCTAAGTAATTGAACTGATCCACCACTTCCAGAGAATTTTCGTTAAGTGTAATGTCTATTTGGTTCACTTGATGAGGAGTTGACATAATCTTAGTATTTCCAATGTTGATTTTAAGTCCCAAGGAATCATAGCTCTGGGCGTACACATCTAAAAGTTCTTGAAGCTCTTCCGGCGTAGAGGCTAAAAGTGCACAGTCATCCGCATACTGGAGATCACAAATGAATCGTGTGCGTGTCTTCGTGAAAGCTCTAAAGCGCCCTATGTTAAAGAGACCGCCATCAAAACGGTATCTGAGACCTATTCCTCTGACTGTCAGTTTGTTGTCAACAATAGTTGTTAGAGCAGTGGTAAACAAATTAAAGAGTAGGGGTGACAGGACACATCCCTGCCTAACTCCAGTGAGGGTTTGGAAAGGTTCGGTTGCCTCATTATTATACATAACCTGGGCGTTGTTGTTTGTATGTAGACTGCGACATACTTCCACAAATTTTCTAGGGATACCTAAGCGGAACATAATTTTCCAGAGCACTTCCCTATCCACCAAGTCAAACGTCTTGGTTAAATCAACGAAGGCCATGTGAATTTCTCCTTGATGTTCGAGTGCTTTTTCTTGAAGCTGTTTAAGTGTGAAGATTAAATCCGATGTGCCTCGGTTTGGTCTAAAGCCACCCTGTGTTTCAGGAAGTAACTTTTCCATAACAGGTGTTAACCTATTTGCCATCGCTTTAGTGAGTATCTTCCCTCCAACAGCCAGGAGAGCTATACCCCTGTAATTTCCACAGTCCGCAGCGCTCCCTTTGTTTTTGAAGAGGTTGATTAAAAGTGTATCATGAAACTCCTGCGGAGCTTGACCACTTTTCCACACGACATCAAACAGTTTTTTGAGGTAGGGTATGAGCTCTGACGACACAGCTTTAAAAATCTCAGCTGGGAGTGAGTCGGCGCCGGGAGATTTGTTATTTCTTAGCTGCCCAGGTGTAGACTACATACAAGGTGGACCATTAATAATAGGCCATACTTCAGAGGTAGATTTTTTGGTCCAAAATATTAGGATATAACCAAATATGGTTTAGTGAAATGTTGCTGTAGAAAAAGATACAGGGTGTCAAAGTTCAAATTATTATTTCGTTTTCTTTTTTGCAATAACTCAACAGCTTCTTGACTGATCTTCGCCAAATTTCCTAGAGGAACTTTTTTATTCTAAGAAACAATAATTTATGTATTATATCACGTTAGATCATAGAGGGCGCCGCAGTATCTGTATCTGATGATGAATTTTTTTCATATTTTTTTTTGACAACACGTTGTAATACTTCCAACTAAAAAATCGGGCGTCATTTCCACGTAGAAAAAATAAAAAATTGTATCCTTAAGTTAAGGGAAAGTGCCTGTCATACCAGTTAAAAAATGCAAAAGAAAAAATTGTTTAAAATTTACGTTTATTTTTTAAATATCTAATTTCCTATATTATTTTAATTATGTAAATAAATCCTGAAAAATAGCTTTTTATTAACTTTGAATTATTATTATCTTTGTTACTCGCCAACTGTTAACAGTTGTATTTACGTAATATCCATATATTATTTCTTCTAATCCAATATTGGTAGTGGCAAATACTGAAAAAGAAGTTGTTTAGGAAGAATTTGACTAAAATAATTTACTGGTATTTTCTGGCAAAATTTACAGAGCTTTTATAGCGTTTGGAAAGTGTATTTGTATTTTTGTAATAATTTAATTACTACCTTTTAAGATAATTATTATTGTTAACATTTGTATTGTACATAATGTGCATATTATCTTTGTTATAATTCAATATTCATTGTGGTATACAACCGAGTAAGTAGTTGTTTTATAAAAATGTATATTTGTAATATGTGTGTACCTATTTTTGTTATTCAAATAATTTACAACTATTTCCTGTTAAACCATTTCATTCTACCTATATAGTTGTAATTATCCTACAGTGCCTGTATCCCCTGTTTGATGCGGTCTAAATACATATAGCTATACGTTACTTGTGATATAGATTTTATATTAATTTGTGTGCTCTGATCTTCTGTTACTATTGCTATAAGCTTGTGGGCTGTTTGAATATTCAAATTACGCCTCTAAATACTGTGTCACAACTAGACAAGGGTTATCTTCTGTTTTCAGATAATTTGCGACATAGATTTATACAGCGAAATTAATTCAAGTTACTGTGTCAGGGAGAACCGTTGATTGACAGCTGTGATTAATCCTTCAGATTAAAAATATTAAAATTCTTCACAAATAATTCACAATTTTTATTAATGCGTATAACTATGTAATTAATACAATTTGATACAAATACAAATAGCAAGACGTACTGGTTTCCGTAAATTTTCATTAAAGTTTATGTAGAGTTATCTTAATAATAGAAACAAAGAGTTGAAACACATGACATTATGGGCGATCCAGTTATAAGAGAACACGGCGTTCTGCAGAGAACAGTCGTAGGGTCACTCTTATGTAACATCTATATTAAACCGTTTATTCAAACTGTAGAACGGAAAGATCCTTAGTTTTGCTAATGACACGGCCATTGTATAATTTATATAAAGACGAAACTCGAAATGTATAATAATATATTATATACAGAGTGATCCACGGTGGTTGGAGTATTAAAAATATATATATACAACCTATTGCTTTGAAACTTTGGTTAACAAGATAGTCGAGTATGGTCTTTCCAACTAAAATATTTTCGAAAGTGCGGTGTTGCCGCTTATACCTAAAACTGGCAACATCTTCGTTATTTTAAATGGAATACCCTGTATATTTTTGCATTTTTTGGATCGTCGTTTTTTCTGAATAACTTTTGTTAATATTTCCCCCAAGCCATTTTCGCGATAATAATTCTTTTCTGAATTTACTGTCGAAAATTTGACTTTCAGTAAATCGTGTCGTCTCCTACCTACACAGCAATTAAAAGACAATTTTTTTAGTTGTTGCTAGGCAAGGCCTGGGGACATCTCCATTTATCAAATGTTTCCAGTATCATACAGGGTGAGTTAGAGAACTCTTTCTATAAGTGACTTGGAAAAATGCACGAAAGTCAAATTTTTAAATGGAATGCCCTGTATATTATTACTGATTCGGAAAGGTGATACATTTACCTATTAAAAAAGGTAATATACCCCTTACCTAATGCACACCTTTTCGATATTGGCACTTTTCTGTAACCTTACCAAGAATATCAGTCTTTTAGTATATCATAACGGGTGTGCCATGAAATTTTTATTCTGCCATTTTGTACTTACAACAGACATGCTTTTTTTTATACATTTATTTAACGTCGGCCTATTTCCGCTACTGAGGCCTAACACCGACGCCTGTAGACGAGCTACCCCTTAAGAAGAGTAGGGATCTTTTACTTGCCTAACATTTAATAGACAAGGGACCGACGGCTTTACATACCCTCCGAAGGATGGTATATCTCCTATACAACCCTCGCCTAAGGTTGTATAGCTTCCGCGCATACACTGATATACAAGCCGCTGGAAGATGTGTGAGGCGAGAACGCGGTTTCCGTTGGAATGGTCACCATCCAAGTACTAACTGCGCCTGTCGTTGTTTTACATCGCATACCGAAGTATGTACATAGTAAAGACGCACCTACGCTCGCCCCCAACAGACATGCTATTTTTCTAAATAAATTTGACGATAGTAGTATTTACACTTAATTTGAACAGCTGTAGCATAAATATGGCAGAAAATAATTATACAGACACAGTTTTAATGGATTTGTTTATTATCCATAGAGTGCAATAAGATTATCAGCACAACTTGTATAAGCTTTAACGACAAATACCCGGATTTGCCACAGATGAACAACAGAAAGTTTCTACGAATTTAGATTATAATGTGCTGGCATATTTTCATGCAAATCCCCAGTATTCCATACGTTGTGCAGAAAGAGATTAAAGATTGTCATATTCATCCGTTCGAAGAATACTAGTAAACCATAAAATGCATAATTATAAATTTACATGAGTCCAGTTTCTCATGCCTCAGGATTGTCTACAGAGAATAGAATACTGTGAAATGTTACTTGTATGTACGCAAGAGGACCCCAATTTTTTAAAGAAAATTATATGGTCTGATGAATGAAAATTCTTTAGGGAAGGGATTTATAAAACACGTTATCGTCAACATTGGGCCACAGACAACCCCCACGTTACTAGAGACGTTGGTTTTCAAGTCAAATTCAGTTTCAGTGTGTTTTGTATGTTAATGCATGGCAAAATAAAATATTACTTATACGACAGAAAATTGAATTCCAGAAAATGTTTAGATATAATTAGAACAATTGTGGAAGATTTCGTTGATAATCTGTCAATTTAAATATATAGAACTTGTTGGTATCAACTCGACGGGGCTCCTCCACATTGTACACACGAAATTAGTATGGAATTGGACCGCGTTTTCGATGATCATTGGATTAAATGCTTGGGACCATGTAATTGGCCTCCGAGGTCACCTGATCTTTACCCGTTGGATTTTATCTTTGGAGTACCCTTAAAGATAGAATTTATAAAACTCCAGTCCACAACAGGGAAGAATTAGAACGTCGAGTGATTTAAGAGATTGAAAACTTGGGTACCGCTGAAATAAGAGCTGCTACAACTAACGCCATCCATCGTCTTATATTAAAGTGTCTGGAAGTTAACGGCCTACATTTCGAACAATTATTACAATAGATTTTTATTATTTATTACTGTTATTGGTATTATTTGTTATTGCTTCTTAGACTTTGTTACTGTTATTGTTGCTTAGGTATTATTTTTTTCTAATACTGACACGGTTATTGTTCTGTTAATGACAAACAAAAATTTATAAAAAAAGTGTGTATTCGTAGAAACTTTCTGTTGCTCATCTGCTGCAAATTCGGATAATTCTCATTAAATCTTGTACAAGTTCTACTGATCATCTTATTGCACTTTTCGTGGATAATAAACAAATCCGTTAAAACTGTGTTTGTATAATTATTTTCTGCCATATTTGTGCTACAGCTGTTCAAATTAAGTGCAAATATCACTAACGTCAAATTTATTTAGAAAAGTAGCATGTTTGTTGTCATTACAAAATGACAGAATAAAAATTTCATGGCCCACCCGTTATGATATACCAAAAGATTAATATTCTTGGTAAGGTTACAGAAAAGTGCCCATAAATCGAAAACGGTGCGCATTAGGTATAGGGTATATATCTTTTTAAATAGGTAAATGTATCGCCTTTCTGAATCAGTAATAATATATAGGGCATCCCATTTAAAAAAAATCGACTTTCGTGCATTTTTCCAAGCCACTTATAGAAAGCGTTTTCTAATTCACCTTGTATGATATTGGAAACAACTAAAAAATTATCTTTTAATTGCTGTCTACGTCCTACGTAGACAGGTAGGAGAAAACACGATTTATTGAAAGTAAAATTTTTGGAAATAAATTCAGAAAAGAATTATTATCTCGAAAACGACTTGAGGGGAAATATTAACAAAAGTTACTCACATTGAGACGACGATCCAAAAAATGCAAAAATATTCAGAGAATTCCATTTAAAATAACGAATATGTCGCCAGTTTTACGTATATGTGGCAATACCGCACTTTCAAAAATATTTTAGTTGGAAAGATTATACTCGATTATCTTGGTAACCAAAATTTCAAAGCAATCGGTTGATCCGTACTCCATATGCTTTTAATACTCCATCCATTGTGGCTCACCCTGTATATAATAGACAGGCCTTACTTAAGATGAATAATATTATTTAAAAAATAAGAAACTGTGCCTATATGTAAAAGTTTAAAAGAATACTAAGTGACCTATATTATTGCTTAATACAATCCCAATTGGACCCCTTATGCAATAAGGAATCAAACGCCAATTTTGTAAAATCCCGCTTTTTTACTAGGCTAAATGGATAAAGTATGTTTTGCAAAATAGAACCAGCCAATTACTGATTGTCAGCGGCATCTATGAGTAAGTAGAACCAATTGAAGTTTTATCGGCAGAAATCTATTCTGCAACAGAGATCCAACAGTTGGTTCCTTATTGCAAAAGAGATTATGTACAATATTGTTTGAATAGTGCATATTTTACGAGGTGTTTTACGATGAATGGAGGAAAATATATAATTTCACTGGTTCCAACAAATAAAAAAAATAGTGAAAATACCAGAACTGAACAGGTAAGTTGTTATTCTTTCGAGTATGAATACCTAACTATGAGATATTAAGGTGCTTTAGCAAAAGTCCGGATAAGCGAGGCATAGCTAGTGGTTACAATAAAATATCTAACAAGCAAAGATATGACGTAATAGATCATATAAATAAATTCCCTCGATATAAGTGGCATTATTGTAGAACCAAAAGAAATGAACAAGAGTTTTTGCCTGTTGGAATAACGCTTCCACTTATATATAAACTGTATAAGGGAGAGACTCAAGATTTTGTTAGTGTCTCAAGTTACAGGAAAATATTCCTAACAGAATTCAACCTAAAGACTAAAGCTCCCAAGAAGGACACTTGCAACAGATGTTATAATTTTCAAGCTAAATCACAGAGTACTACAAGCAATGATAAAAAACTGCAACTCATATTAGAACACAATGCACATGTACTTGTAGCAGAATGTGCAAAGAAACAAATGGAAGCTGACTTAAAAGCAGCTTCTGAAAATAATGAGCTGGAAACATTGACATTTGACATGGAGAAAACACTTCCTCTATCTAGACTGTCAACTATTATTATATTTTATAAAAGGCAGTTGTGGCTATATAACTGCGGAATTCACAGTAGAAAACTAACAGAGCTTTTTGCAATCTATGGATAGAGGATCAAACCGGACGTGGTGTGCTGGAAGTGGGATCCTGTTTAAAAAAATATGTGAAAGATAATGTTCCAGAAACAGTAGTAGACTTATACTTTGGAGTGGCTCATGTGGGGGGCCAAAATAGGAATGTAAAAATAATATTATTATTAAAATGGATTCTTGAGGAAAATCAGTTTTTGGAGAGCATTCAATTGAAATTTCTAATTTCCGGTAATTCATTTCTCCCCAATGATAGTGACTTTGAAGATATCGAGTGTGCGATAAAAAGACAACAAAAATTATGTTCTCCAGAAGACTATGCTAAAATTATGAAGGATTGTAGAAAGAAAAATTCAATAATGGTATCCTTTTTAAAGAAAAATGACGGGAAAGATAGAAAACAAATTACAAACAGAAAAAAGATGTCAACGAGGATAAAATAAATTGGCCGCATATAAAGGAAATTAAGGTGTAACAAAATAAACCCTACAGTATTTTTTATAAAAATATTTACAACGCCGGCGACTATCGCGAAATTAATATTAAAAAAAACAAGGCAGGCCTCCTTACGCAAGTGATAGCAACTTTTTAAAAAACTTAGAACAACTCTGGCCGAGTGGAAAATCAGTAGCACAGGCGAAACTGGATGACATCACATCCTATATGCATTTGATTCCAGCAGCAGCTCAATCATTTTATTTACATTTAACGAGAGATCCTTCAATTGAGGAGGATATTGATGGATTTAATATCGCTACGCTAGATTTTGAGGTAGAAACTGAAAACGCGGAATAAAATTCATTTTTGCTGTACACATTATTAATGTACTTTATTATTTTGTATATGAATATGTATTTAATTAAATATGCAACAAAGACCCAAGTGCTGTTTTTTCTTTAATTTTGAAAAAATATATTTTTTTGTTTTGATGTACTCGTATAGTATTCTTTTGTTAGCAATAAAATATTAAAATATAAATTTGTGTGTTTTAATTAAAACCAACATAATTTTTAGAAAGGAATATTTTTGTTTTCCAATTTACTCAAAACTATATGATTGGCGCTTGGTTCCTTATTGCATAAGGGGGTCCAATTATTCTATGAAACAATTGGTTGGCGTGGAGTAACAAATTGCCACCTTAAAAATTGTCATACCTTACAAAATCGTTTACCACATTTATCTACGAATCTACGGTATATATGACAAATTCTACAGAAACGATTTTCAGTGAATCAAAATATTAGACTTACGATAGCGATTTTGTTAACAAATATGAACTAATGCATTCAAAAACACACGGAGTATAAAACTCAGAGAAAATATAATACATAATATGCGCACAGAAAAGTGCCCTTTGAAAAGCCTTTCTCAAAAAATAGAGGACAAAGAAACTATATCTATCCAGCCACAAAGTTAATCGATATACTGCCACCTGAAATTATAAATACCAAATCATATAAATTGTGAAAAAATAGATTAAAACTTGGAATGGAACTGCACAGATAATCCCGATACATCAAATAATTAACACGAAATATTTTAATTAGTAAAAAGTACCGTAGCCTAATTTCATTCGTATCATAATAAATTGGTTATTAGCTTTACATACCTGGCTGTAATAAACTCAAATAAATTAAAAATAAATAAAGAAGTGTTAATCTGAAATTTAATATTTTCACAAAATATGAGAGTTACCTGACTGGAACATACATTTCCTCAGTTGTAACAAGACTTCTCGATTGCGACTTATGTATATGTACGGAAATGTTATATTTGCATGTGCAAGTGTAATCACGCCGCAGCAGAAGATATTTGTTGTGTCAAAACCTTGGCATTTAACTGAAAATTAATTGATTGACCTGTGTCTATGATACGGTTTGTAGAAACTGGAAAGTTTTGACACCACGGATTATATTTTTGAAATATGCATACAATCATTTTTTATTTCTTTCTTATATGACCTAGAAAACAAAACAAAGTGGATGCAATTTGTTGGATGCTGCGATATAATAGCTCGCATGAGTTTCCTTTATGTTTCTGTTTTATCATAGAGAACATCGTAGACATAAAATTTTACAAATGGGTGCTGATGGTTTGTAGTAAACATTTCCCTGAAGTCGTTATCGTCTCTTTTTTTATAAATAAATATTATACAAAAGTTTTCCATTTCACTTGTATTTAAACTACCTTTTGCTTGAAAATTTAATTGGAGTAATTATTTGTTATCGTACAAAGAGATAACACATTTTCTTGGGTTCATACATTTTCACGTAAAATTGTTTTACATATCTCCGAGTTGGTCCCATTTTGTCAATTCTTTGGTTAAATATATAGAGTGGCTAACCAAACTGCACCACACAACCATGATCTAACCCAAATCCTAGCTCGTTACGATTTGGGTTAATTTGGGTGTTAAAAATTTCTTCAATGATTGTGGTAAATTGTTTCTAATAAAGTCATGATACAAACCACGATAAAAAAGTAATTTAACATATAATTTAATTTAAGAAACTACAATTTTCAAAAACGAATTCTGGAAAAATTCATAATCCGTCGATAATTCATAACTAGCCTCAGTCCGCCACTAAATATAATAAAATATCCAAATTATAAATTTTACGGCCCTAACCTTACAAAATACCCGGCCTCAGTGCACTTCATTAATCTCACAACTACTTTACGTCCCTCGACTAAGACCTTTCAATTCACTTCCATTAATTTTCCATCAAATAATCTTCATCTCTTCTTGCATTTTTAATATCGATATTCAATCAGTCTTCATTCATATCCTTCAATTAAAGAACCGGTACTACCGTCCCCATTAATATCAATACTTATTTCCAACCCACTCCATTTCATCATCAAAACTTACTTCCTTTCATTCACCGCAGACCCTGTTAAAGGACACGGTAAAACCCTCGGTATACTTTTCGACGTTGTGATAAAATCCGGCTTAGGAAATATTTCGTATGAAAAGCGTGCTTCACGTAAAAATATCGTGGAAGAGGTTTTTAATATTCTTAATCATATTTTCGCTCTACGGAGCGATTTTTATGCAAACATTTCCATAACTCCTTAAGGAGCGTCATTTTAGAAAGTGTAGTAAATGTCGCTGCACAGGGACGTAATGTCGCCCCGACCACCTAAATTTAGAAACTATAACAAAATTTGACTTCAAGCACTGCAACTCATACGAGGTCTTAAATATGAGGACAAGTTAATCCAACTTCTATCCAAAGTATATCGTGACTTTTAGCGAAAATAGCCCTTAGCGACATGGGACCCCCATCATTTCCTAGCAGTCGATTTTGACGGGGAAATGATGAGTTTTAACGGGATTTGCCCTAAACCGGTTCCTCAGTGATTCGGTGTCAGAAAAGTATCTTTACCATGTACTCATATAAAATTGTAATTACAGAATACAATTCGAAGTAGTAGCGCTTCAAGCATTTTCAAGCTCTGAGGAGTGATCAAAATTGATATTGAAATACAAATACGTGAATAAGACAGGCAAGCAAAAGCCCACCAAATTTCAGAAACATTGAACTTTTCTTGAATCTTTTTGTGTAATCGTTAGTTCACAAAACTACATTTTGGATAGTAGTTGGTACATTATGAATCGTTCCGTTTCTCACCATGTGTTGCACACGGGCCAGACTAGTGTTTGTTAAACATATTTCTTAAAAGTTGTTCTAAAAACATAAATTTTTTGAAGATTCAATATATATTTTTGAACTTTATATTGTCTTTTAATTGTGTGTTCTAACAAAATTCCCTTTCAGGTATAATTTTAAGAAAGTGTGGTACATCCAGTGTTAGGTTTATAGTATTACGACGTCCAATAGATACCATCAGAGCAGCAGTTAAGCAAAAACGAACAGTAAGTATAAATTTTCATATTATTCTCCGTCTGAAACAGTCATCTTGAACCCTAATTTTGTGAACGTTAACATTCATTTTTGAAATATATATAAAGTCCTTCAGACTCCAAAAAATGAATCGTTCACAACCCAACGGGACAATTTTATATCATATTTAACTTTAAGTGCAGGACCTTCGGGACGACTTTGCGGGGTCATTCCAAATTTACTTAATATTTTCTACATATTTTCGTTAATAACTTCAGAATTAAAGTCGATTCAAGTTTCATTCATACATAAAAAAATTCCCCAATGCAATGCCGAAATGGTCATATAATTTTCACATCAGAGTTCCCCATTTTTACATTTGATGATGCAATATTGCGTAATCGTGCCCGCACGGAATAGCGGGGGATCCAGATCTGCACTCGCAACGTCCCCGAAGGACCATACGAGTATACAAGGCCGAACATGATGAGCTCAGGCTAAATGTGTTTTAGTTATGTATCAGCAAAGTTAGTTCTTGCGTCTTATTAAGTTTTAGCAGTGAAATAAAAGTCAATATACTAGTAACTTTTTCGGTTTCTAAAATTTTGTACCGTCTGTCTAGTGTCTAGTACAGCTTATCCGCTTTCACTCAACGATAAATTCCCTGTAACTACACCGTCGTGACCTCGTCTTTGTCTGCCCCTTGTAAAATAGCTAAACAAATCTTCGGCCACCGCGCCTCTTAAAATAAATCTAAGTTAAACCAAACCTTCTGCCATCGCAAAGTGAATTTTCTCAGAAAAATCATAAATCATTTACAACTAAAAGAAGTTTTTTCTTAAGTCGGAATTTCCGTTGTCGGACAGTTACCTTTTTATACTGTTTTTTAGAATTAATATTTTACGTTTAAAAAAGTTTTAGGATGTAAATTAAATAAATATTTTAAATTCGTTTTAAAAGAAAGTGTGTTATTTTAAAAGATGATATACAGGGTGAAACTTTAGACCCTTTCACAGACATTAAATACTAAATTTTAAATCAAAGTGACAAAACAGACTCAGATACTCAAATACAAGTAAATCCAACCTCTGGGATTTATACAGGGTGTAGCATTGGACTCTGTCCGATATCTTAGGAGCAACCCCCCGAACCCCTTAAAAAATTAAATTCAGGGCACTAGACCCAAGAGTCTATATTACGCTCTAAAGCTCCAGTTTCAGCTCAAACATTTTTTATTTTACCAACCTATAGGGCCAGTTCGTGTTGAAAGCCTGGACGATCTCTTGTAGAAATTGCAAAATTAAAAGATACATTTTAATATTATATTACGCAAGATAAAGAAAATTAATAAATAATCACCTAAAATTCAATTTTTATATTTTAATAAATTAGGTATAGCCTAGAATTTAACAAAAGAATGTTTAATAGACAAACAGTTCCTTGAGGATTCAAGTTTGACAAACAATGTTCTAGAGATCTATTTGTTTTGCCGTTTCTTTAATGAAATCTGTTAATATGGGGTGAGATAAATATCCAGGAAGCTGTAAGTATTGCTTGTGCATCGCTTTTACTAGTAAATATTACAGTCTTGTATCCCATGGTAATTAATAAATGAATTATAATTGCCGACTTAGTCTTAATAAAAATTTGTTAACAGATATTGCAAAAATGTTATAAAACTCTATTATTTAAAATTATATAAAGGTAATATATTTTTCATCTTATACGGCTAAGTAGCAACTTATTAAACTGAACGTTTGAAGAAGACGTCTTATATAAAATTATTTTTACATGTTTACAAAGTGTCTTTTGTTTTCTTTTCTCCTATATTATTCCACGTGGAAAAACTTCCATTTGTCTGAAATATGAAGAAAGTATATCATTTATAATAAATGAAGGGTAAAAGGAGGTATGGGAGTTCAAATCTCTTTTGTTCTTTTGTTACACGGTGGATTAATAATTTATGATTTTTCATTAGGCGAGTAACCTTTTCCGCATACGAGAAACTTGGGTCGTATAAAATGAATATATTATATATTGTGAATTACTTTTCTTAGTTTTTTGTTCATTATGAATAGTCTATATTTTAGCGAGAATATACAGGGGTTAAGATTAAATATAGGTATAGCTACTTGATCTATGCGTTTTTCTTTTCTGTATTTAACTCGCTGAGGACTGAATCCCTCAAAGGACCTAAGGTATCCTTTTGTTGAGTTTAACCCTTAGTGATTATCTAAATATGTAGCAAACCGCTCCTATACGACGAATTAGCAGGATGGATTACGTTGAACTCCTTATCTGATTATTCCTGCAATGGACAAGGTTTAACTGCCCATACTCTACATCATATGAAACACTCAGTTCCGCTTGTTTGTTCAATGTCATACATTTCTTGGACATACTTTTAAATTTAGGTCAACATAGGCAAAGCATTTCGAGTTTGCGTTCATTCCCTGTATATATTATTTACACGACATTTAGATTGTTTGTTTTTTTTTTATACATTTTATTTAACGTCGGCCTATTTCCACTACTGAGGCCTAACACCGACGCCTGTAGACGAGCTACCCCCAACCAGGAATTTTTGTCGAACCTCTTCCCTTAAGAAGAGTAGGGATCTTTTACTTGCCTAACATTTAATAGACAAGGGACCGACGGCTTTACATCCCCTCCGAAGAATGGTATATCTCCTATACAACCCTCGCCTAAGGTTGTATAGCTTCCGCGCATACACTGATATACAAGCCGCCGGAAGTTGTGTGAGGTAAGAACGCGGTTTCCGTTGGAATGGTCACCCATCCAAGTACTAACTGCACCTGTCGTTGCTTTACATCGCATACCGAAGTATGTACATAGTAAAGACGCACCTACACTCGCCCCATAGATTGTTTGTTATATATCTGGAAAACTGCAGATGCAATAAGTATCAAATGTTATACTAAATTGAACAATATATATTGACTACGATGGTCTAATTAAAACAGCGTTTTACTTTCGTCTCTTCTAGGAAGCCGAAATATTGTAAATGAAAATGTAGATCACTGTAACTTTTTTACTTCTAGAGATATAGTCCGTGTAATGTGATAATTTTATAGTACAAAATTCAAATTTAATTTAGTAAAAGAACTTGTACAGTACGATTAGGTTGACAAAAGATATCAGTTGTTTTATTTTGGAATAACAGAAAAACATACCACATGCGCCGATTACAGTGGTATGTATCATAAGTTGACATTGCGGTCTAATGAGTACTAGTGAAAGAGAATTAGGGGTTCCAAATTACAAAATCAAAGCTAGACTATTTGGCAGGTTATATAATAATATTGTTGGGCTTAATCTGTGGGTTAAAAATATTGTGGCATTTTATAATTATTGAATGAATAAAATTTTGAAAATTTTATTTCTAATCAAATATATACATGCGATACATCGTTGGATAGTACTCATCTAGACCTACAACTTTTGTCTAGAACATTTTTTCTTAAAATACATAGACAAAATTAAAAAAATATATTAGAGATCTAAAGCAGTACAAAACAATATAAGACGAAATAAATTGAGTTCAAATTTGGTCTACCATAACACCGGTTCTAATATACGAATCATCGTGCTTTTTCTTAAAGAAGCGTCTTTCCAAATGCTTTCAATATGTCTTTTAAAAATAAAAATCCGTTGAAAATTTTAAAAGTTATCGCATTTGTTTATGAGCAAAAAAAATTGCCAAATTTTTAAACAATTCCCTAGGCTCTCCTAATTAACCGATTTTAATATCTCAAAATTAATTTGAAAATTTAAGTACCATTTTATATGTGCAAAAATTTTCAACTTATGCTTTAGTTTAGCCTCAGCAACATTTTGAAAATTTGCAAATTTTCATAACGAAGTTTAGATTGCAAAATTATTATGCAATAACTAAAAGTCCGATCTTGATGAAATTTGGTGGGAAGATTTATCATAGTCCTCGCCTCACACATCTTCCAGCGGCTTGTATATCAGTGTATGCGCGGAAGCTATACAACCTTAGGCGAGGGTTGTATAGGAGATATACTATCCTTCGGAGGAGATGTAAAGCCGTCGGTCCCTTGTCTATTAAATGTTAGGCAAGTAAAAGATCCCTACTCTCCTTAAGGGAAGAGGTTCGGCAAAATTCCTGGTTGGGAGTAGCTCGTCTACAGGTGTCGGTGTTAGGCCTCAGTAGCGGAAATAGGCCGACGTTAAAAAAAAAAAAAAGATTTATCATATTAAAAAGTTTTCTTTAGCCAAGTATGAAGGTCCTACATTTAATATAAGTATTTGAAAAAAATCACAAATAACTTGCTATTTCAACGTAAATTTGTTCAATATTGGGAACCCAATTGACTCTTGTTTTCAAGCTTATAATTTTACTCAACTAATATCTGAGCCAACTAGAGTAACCAGTATATCTAACACACTACTTGACCCTTTGTTTACATCGGATAATGTAATTGTTAGTAATTCTGGTACAATCTTTATGGAAGGCATTTCTGACCATAGAATGGTTTTTTGTGATATAAAAACTAAGTTTTTCAAGATGAAACCTAAATATGTAGTTTTTAGTTGCTATAAAAATTTTGATGTGAATCTATTTACAGCGGATCTCTATGGCGTCCCTTGGTTTAATATAATTCCCGTGAACAACATTGATGATAAACTAAAATTATGACTGATTAATCTCTTTGATAAACATGCACCGGTTAAACAGGTGAGGGTTACTAAACCTCATGCGCCGTGGCTTAACCCTAATTTAAAAATTATTATGAAAGAAAGAGATAGAGTTTTACAAAAATATAAACGAACTCGTACTAACAATGATTGGTCTAGATATAAAGAAATTCGTAATTATACTTTGGCAATAGTAAGGAGAGAAAAGAAGGGTTTTTTACAGTCTATTTTCTCGAAAAAAAACTCAAAAAATACATGGTCAGCTCTCAAAACTCTTAATGTTCGCTCGAATAAAGACATAAATATTCCAGATAATTTAGCCAATCCTTCTGAAATTAATGATTACTTTGCATCTTTTGTTCAAAATGTCAGTGATAACTGTGACAATAAAATTGATTTTTACTATAATAACTCAAAGGACCCAAATATATCTTTTAGTTTTTCCCTTACTTCTGTTGCTGAGGTTAATAAAATTTTGCATAATATTAAAACAAATGCAACAGGCATCGATAGCATTTCGTCAACTATGCTTAAATATTGCAGTCCTTTCATAGATCAATTATAACTCATATTATAAATTGTTGCATTGAGGTGAAATATTTTCCACAATTATGGAAAGTTGCAGTAGGCAAGCCATTACCAAAAAATAATGACCCCTCCACGTTTTCCGATTTAAGAGTTATAAATTAAATTAAAATTATTGAGAAAGTTTTATTTTACAAAATATATGATTATTTCATACTCAATAAATTTTTGCCTGATTCGCAATGCGGCTTTAGAAAAGGGTACTACCACTGCATTAGCTGTTGTTACCAATGACATGTTTGAGGCGTTGGATAAGGGGTTGGTGAGTATGTTGGTATTACTGGATTTTTCTAAAGCATTTGATAATATCAATCACGAACTTATATGTGCTAAAATGAAATACTATGGTTTTGATCAACCTGCTATTGAACTGATGTCATCTTATTTAAATGGGCGCTCACAAAATATTTTAATTAATAATGCTTCTTCTCCAAGCTTAGATATATTATCAGGTGTACCTCAAGGGTCAATTTTGGGTCCTCTGTTACACGTCTGATATTATTTCCTCTGTTTCAAATTGTCGGATACAAGCCTATGCAGATGACACTGTGCTTTACTCACATTTCTGTATCGAAAATATGGCAGATGCGTTGATATCATAAATCATGAGCTCAATAAAGTTATGAGTTTATCAGTCGCGCATGATTTAAAGTTAAACTCCTCTAAATCTAAATTAATGTTATTTGGTAGTAAGAATAAAATCAATGTTCTACGCACCAGTTTTGATATTATAATTGATGGTACGACTTTACCGATTGTTAACGAAGCGAAATGTCTTGGAGTTGTCTTTGATTCTAACCTGCGATTTAAGGACCATGTAAAAAAATTGATGCAAAAGGCAGATTCCTCTCTGAAGCTAATATTTTCAAGTCGTCACATTTTAAATTTAAATCTAAAAAAAATGTTATGTGAGTCACTCGTGTTGTCTCATTTTAACTATTGTGATTTTGTATTTGGCTTTTGTCTTGACCAATCTGACAAGAATCGCATTCAAGAAGTTCAAAATTCATGTTGTCGCACTATATTTGGACTAAGAAAATCTGATCATATCTCTCATAAGATTAATGAATGTAAATGGCTTAATATGAATAATCGGAGAATTCATCACATAAATAATTTTGTACATAGAACATATATCTCCCAACTCCTCCTCTTTTCTAAAAAATAAATTTAATACACGATCCTCTGTGCATACAAAAAATGTAAGGTTTAAAAACAAGTTTACAATGCCTCATCACCAGACCGCCATATTTAGAAGAAGCTTTATTTTTAATGCTATATCAACTTATAATGTGATTCCTGAAGATTTGAATTTTTTTTAATCTGTTTTCTATCAAGCAAGCAACAGTGATATTTTTATTCTTTTTTTGGTCCTTGTCCGAGTAAATATGTTTAGCTATTATTATTCAAGCGCGTTGTTTATTTTTTTTTTATGTATATTTTTTATTTAATGTTCGTCAGGCTCTCTGTAACTTTTTTTGCCCATATTTAATTTAATGAATTGTTAATGTGCCTCATTATGGTTGAGTATGAGTAGCTTTCAGCTAGACTTCGCCATTTTGTGGTATAATTACTTTTTTTTACTTTTTTCTATTAGTTCTCTCTTTTCTTTTTTTGTTCGTTATAATAAAGTAATTTCTTTCCATTTATATTTTTATGAATGTTTTGCACAAAAAAGCCGATTTATTATTATTATTATTTAAAAAAATTTTCTTTGCTCTTTTTACTACTTTTGCAATAGTAAAAATGAACTTATGGATGCGCTGCCAAGTGCATCTTATTTAAAATTCAATTACAAAAGTTTTTCGTTTGTATAAGTTTTCTCTAAAAGCGATAGTTAATTAGATATATGAAAAAATAGGATGAAAAAAAAAGGAATTTTTAGAAATCTTTTCACATTTTGTTTAATAAAAACTTACGCCCACGTTTTTAAACTAGCGCATAGTGAAATTATCATTTCTTATGATTTTTAGGAGTGATTAAGCCTAAAATCTGCCATACTACCTGAATCACCCAAACATAAGTGATTTTAAGCAGATACCGCCTGGGCTATATACAGAAAATGATACTTAAACTTTGTACTTTTTTGTAAGTACTTATAATTTCAATAATTTAATTATTTGTTTATTTATTGCCCAACAGATAAAAATTCAATTACAGGACAAATATGAACAAAATAATACTATTGTTACCTATATTTACAAACAGTAATAAATATCATGTATATAATTAAGTAATACGATAAAATGGAACAGAATTAAAGAATGTAGAATTGAAATAAAATACATAATAAAACAAGACAAATGTATGTGTAAATATACGTATCCATAACCTATAAATAAGTAGGTGTAGTGACAATTAACTATTATTAGCTGTGAAAGTTATGGAAAAAACGTTGCTAATTTCCGAAAATGTACTACAATTGATATCACAAACATATAATATTTTATTGAAGTTATTGCACATAAAATGTAGTGGGGATCCAAGAAGGACATTAGTTCTGGATGTCTCACAATAGAACGTGTGAGTTTGACGTGAGGTTATTCGAGGAACACGAAAAGAAAACATATCTATTCTAAAAATGTATTTCAGAATTTGTATTGATTATTATCAGCAACAGGCGTAAGATCCAAATTGGAAAATGCATCGATGTGATAGGTTCATTACAAAATATTATTATCAGCTGTGCATACTAGATTATGATTACCCCGCAGTATTATACTAATAATATAAATTTATTAATAAATTGTCTGTAGAGAGTCTAAACATTTATATACATAAAAACGTTGTGGTATTTTTATTATACTTAATTTGCGATGTGTTACATTAACCTCCCCTTCTGTAAAAACTGACATTGTTGTCTAATTTCTGTGGTGTTTATTTATTATTATTTATTATTTATTATATTTTTAGCATTTAAGCGAAAACTTGCTTTAACTATGTTAGATGAGGGTAAGCCACAGTGACAAGCTCATGGGAGAAGTCAGTTTGAATAAAATATAAGGAATGAAATATTTTCCAAAGTTTGTAAGTCATTTCCAACTTATTTGATTGGAAAACAGCATTTCTACTGGGCCCGCTTGAAAAAATTTTTAATAAAAATGTTGTTCTAAATTAACTTCAATGATAATATTTAGTTAGTTTCTCAGCAAGAAATGTTATAACGCCGCTATTTCAGTGCTGCAACTTGCACTATACTAGTACAAGTGGGTTTTTGCCTCTAGCGCCAGTTTCTGTAGTGCAGAAACACCACTTTCTTTATTTATTTTTTTTAAATACACCACAGGTAATGACGACCCCCTTTATCTCGGAAGGCTCTAGAAGAGCCTTGTGTGTGAGGGGGCTACACATTTAGAGACAAGGGACACACACCCAATATCCGTGTATAGTGAAAAAATCCCTCTCACAGTATTTTCCACTGCCACGACCGGGGATCGAACTCGGAACTTTTAGGTGAAAGGCAAGTTACCAGTTACCAGTTAAAAGATTTCTTTATTTTATTTTAAGTACATTTCATTTTATTTAATTGATTTGTCCCTAGTCTAGTTTTTTACAATCCTGCACAAGTGCATATAAAAACTGGTTTCCCTGCTCTAAAATAAGTGTATCCTAATAGTTGCAGGCTGGCTGGTGGAAGCCGAAATCAATATGCTCATAAATTCAGATTTTTGTAATTTTATTTATTATTTCTTAAAAATTTTATAATATTTAAGAAATAATAAATAAAATATTTTAGGTGAAAGGCAAGTGCGCTTACCTCTGGACCATCAGTCATACTAGGCATACATATGCAAGGAATTTTTGAAGAAAAGTTTATATTTACAGAAAAAACACAAAATAGTACAGTTAAATTAATATTTCAACTATATTAAAAATATATTTTTTTAATTACCCAAGTTTCGAGAAACAATTAAATCCTTAGTTTTTAAAACAAAATCTCTATTATTATGGTATACCAGGTTTCATAGAAAAATGACAGTAAGCAAGTAAACGTTCATGTGCAGGGTTAAAATGTAAAATAAAGCACACAGGCGGTAAATATGACTAGCAAAGCAAAGCGACGGTTTGGCAAATGTTATAGAAAGTGACTGCTCTTTGGTGATGAACAGGCGGTTATTCAAATTTTAAAGAAATTGACCAGGAGCAAATAATTTTACTTTTATAAAAAATAACTAGATTTCAAGACTTGATGTTATGAACCTGGTTCAGAAATAGATAATTGCTAAATAATACGTCTCAGGTGGAGTGTCCCACTTAAAGACAGCGCACAGTGGGACCAATTCAATTTCTAGCCGGTAAAAATTAGTGTTTGTGAAATAATAACCTCTAGTGAAACACATATTATGAAAATAGCTAAAATTAACACTATTGTTAGTGTAGAACCAAGTACACTAAGCAAATTCACATATCGAGTGCAATAAAATTCCCCAAAGATAAACAACCCAAACTGAATACTGATGCTTTTATTATTAATATTATATATGAAAAAAATAGTGCCGGCAAGGGCTTGTAATATAATGGCTTGTCTATGCAAAAAAATCATCATTGTCGTCATCAGAAGCAATATCGTCATTTGAGTCTGCATCGGCAGTTCTTAATAATTCAACAGCTTATTTCGTCTTTGCATGGGTATTCAATTTCTTGAAAGATCTTAACTCCGATATTACTGGATCAGATGATACCAGTAACACATGAATTAAATCGTGGGTAGTTAACATTGGTGAAATTTTTCTGGAATGATACTGTCGAAACCATTTGCAATTCACGTTGCGTGCTTCCAGAGCTTCTTCAGAAGCCTGTTGGAACCAGTGTAAGATTACTTGTGACTCGTGCATTAATATTTTGTGCACACTTGGGGGCATCCGATACCATTTATACATCTGTACATAATATGTTGCAGTACCTTTGCAAAGTTGTCAAATTTCTCAGGATCCACTTCATGGCCTCGAAAGCACGGTCAGAATCGTTTCAAATTTATTTATTAACTCCACTTCCACCCCAGTTATTTCCGCAGCTTTTGCTGCGTCCCTTAAACATCTACGCGAAACATTTCCGGTATTTGATAGTCCCAGCCCTTGCACCACTTTGTCAACTTTGAGTATTATTTCCTTCCAAATTTCCTTCCCGATTCGTACAGTCGGAGCTTGAAGTTCTAACGTATAAGAAATATGAAGAATGCATTCAAGAAACTTAATTCAAGCATGTAAAATTGAAAGGCCATATTTCAAGTTTTCCTCCTGTATTGAGTACTCTTTTATTTTAGCCAAATTATTCATGTCTTTGATTTACAATTACACAGAAAGCAAGTCTGACTGGAAGTTGCTTTGAACATGGTACTTTCTATTTATCTGAAAGTATGAATAATTGAAATGAATTGGACAGGGTAATCATTTTTAGTTTTACTATTAATTAATAATTAAAATTTTAAATAGTTATGGCGCAACTTGGCACATCATCTTTTGAGCAATCATAAGGTACATTGTCTAGAAGAGAAAAATAAAATAAAGAAATATTCCCTCGCCCCATCTTTTTTTTGGGTCCTATTTAACATAATTATTGAATTGGGCCACTGCTGAGAAACTCAGCAGTGGCCCGTTTCATGAACTTACCGTGCTGGGCTAGAAATCATCCTGTCGAGCACACATTACGAGGTCATATGTGAGCTAAACAGTCATCAATCGACGGAGTGACAAAAAGTTTATAACCGGCAGCATTAATTGATATAAATAATTATTTCTGGGCAAATTAGATAACTGAAATCGATTGTAAATAATGTACTTATATCATTTCGGAAAGAGAATGAATTTAATATTTGAATAATAATTTTTGAAGCCGATTTATATTGATAATCTCGAGCGTCAACTAATTTAAACAATTAACTCTCACGGTTTAAACTACTTGCAATCAGTTTGAAATTTTGTCTGGTTACTAAAAAGAACCAAATTTAATCGATCCCGGCTTGACAAAAATAAAAATATATTACTACAGACACAAAATTAAACTGAAAACATATACCAAATTTACCATTTAAAATTAGCTTCATTACAATGTCTAATACAATTTCTCAACACCTTTTCACAGGCTACTGTAAAAAATAATTTCCGCTTCTATCAAAACAATAACACTAGAAGAAATTCATTGATGATTCAAATTTGGTTAATATCGGATCAATAATAATTTAGGCATCGGAGTGTCAACGTAAAAAATAAGAGGTACCGTAAGTATTAATAGAACAAAGCAATGTCCATAATTAGAAATAATTTCCCTATTATGTCTCCCTGTATAATTTATCAGTCTATAATGTAGTGTTGTGAGTTAGTAAATACACAACAATACATAAAGAAGCAAACACGTCACTTTTATGTAGCATTTTTTCATATCAGCGGGAAAAATTACACTGTTGTAAAAAGAAAGGTATTAATATCTCCATAAAATACTAACTGACTACTTTATGATATCGATAAGCTCTAGACAGATATTAACAACTTTTTAAATTTCTTTGTAAAATGCAATATATGCTTATCTGAGATAATATGGTTTGAACATAACGTAGGTCTACATAGTGTTATCCCTGGTGGTAAAGACATTAGGCGTTATCAGTACAAGGAAAAGATATTACGCTCTAATGACGGTTAGAGATGAGGAGCTAACAGTAAACCTTTCAGATAGATAAGGGATTTATCAAAACTTTGATCCTGGTTATAACTTTACTTAAAGTCAATAACAAGTTAAATTATCTTAGTATCAAAGTGAAAAGTTTCTTCGAGGTATTAAACAGTAAATATCTCCAAAATTTATAGTTGCGGGAGTTTCCCATTTCAATTATTATAAAGATCGTATGTGTATTATATATCGACAGAGTGTTTCCGAAACTTTCAGTGTGTGGGTTCTGACATAATATTGAACTTCATATGAAATGTGAAAAGTTTGTTGTTACCACATTTTTTTCAAATTTGAAAATGCTGTATGTTATGATGTTTGAATAATTTGTTATTAGTACTTATTGAGATAACCCAGATATACACAACCAGACGGATGAGTAAATATATCTACATATATACCAGCAAGTTTATTGTTTATTGCTATAATTGTATAATAATTGAAAATAATCAAATAAAAATTGCGCCCAATCCCTAAATGGGAATTGTGTGCGCACATATAACTTAATATATTACGTTAACATTAAAACTTAACGTTAACTTAATATTAAGAAACCAAAGATGAACTTGTAAGTTAATGACAACATATCCAATAATAGTTGAGAGATATTGTAATTATTATTATCTATTTCGTATCCTTAGGTTTTTTAATTGAATTTTCCTCGTCGGTGTAGGACAATAAACACAGAAATTTTACACTATGTCGACGTTTCGATTTATTTTTAAAATCTTCTTCAAGACTGAAAAGTACAGATAATGAGTAAGTAAATAAATACATTCAGTTTTAAAAATATAACAAATACTGATTTTTAACATACAGAACTATTAAAATATAAATATAAAACTATAAATATGTTGTAAATGTCTCGATATATAGCTCTAAATTAAAATTAAGATATAACAAAAATTACGAACAGAGAGACAAAACGGAAAAAAAAACATACACGTGAGGATGCTCACCTAGTGTAAAATATTCTTATCAAAAGACATGGTCCTTATCGTTAAATATGTATAAATAAACATGAAAAATATATATTATTGCTAATATATGTAAATATACAAACTTGCAATGGAGGAATATATCGAGAGGACACAAACTATGTACAAGATGTAAAGATCACGTATTAAGGATGATATGTGTATTATTTATGATATAAGTTTTTAAACGTTTCCTGAGTTTATGTAGATTGTTAATTTTTTTATTCCAACCGGTATGTTATTATAATAATGCGGCCCAAGGTAATCTATAAAGTTATGTTGTTTAGTTCTATTATACTTTGGAATTATGATATTTTTATTCATCACAGATCTAGCGTTATGTAAATTTGTAAGCAAACTAAATTTGAACAAAACACTAATGCTTCGATTGCAACAATTATAATATATAATAATATGCGATTATTACACTTAACGCATCAGGCTTGTAACTTCTAATTCAGCGCTCGGCGGGTCACATAACCCGGAGAGTAGCTGTTGATTGCAGTCTGACATTGCTTATAGTAAAATAAGGATTTTATAGAGGAACTTGCGACTGAAATATTATGTTTTAATATTTCTGCCCTCTAGAAGCACACTTGATATATATATATATATATATATATATATATATATATATATATATATATATATAATAAATAAACACCACAGAAATTAGACAACCCCCAATTCCAGAAGCCAGGACTTGTGCGGAAGGGGGTTACACATTGAAAAAACGCGGACATACAACCATTTCCTTCGACAGTGCGAGTACCGGAGTCAGGATTCGAACCCGGTGGTGCGATGTCCGTGTGATTAATCGCGATTGCCACCTCGTGCCTTAAGCCACTCGGTTATCGACCAGATATATATATTATATATATATATATATATATATATATATATATGCTGTTATTATACATGATTTGCAGGAAACAACTACTCAGCGGGCAAATACCCCGACCTGCATTGAATTATACCTTACAAATCATGAAAAATTGGTAGCCAATGTCACTTGTCAACTCCCTGACCAGACATAGACCGGTTTCGAACTTATTAGTTCTCATCAGTATGCCATAGGTCATGGAGCAGATAAATGACAGTGGCCAACCTGCTAGTCTTATACAGACTAATGTAAATGGTGTAGTGGTGAGAGGTACGTGAATCCTCTCATGTGGTCTAATGCTACTATACACCAGACATCATGGATGTCTCCATGGTGCATAGCGACTTGCCATTTTGCAAGTACCGAGAGCGGTGACCTTCAGCCCTTGGTGGACTTAACCCATATACTGTTATTATATATATATTATATACATATATATATATATATATATATATATATATATATATATATATATTATATATTATATATATATATATAATATATATATATATATTATATATAATATATATATATATATATATATATATATATATATATATAATGATCGCGTTATATGTCCTTTGTCGTAACCGTTTTGAAGAAGTGCTTCTTCTAATGTTTGTAGTTCGGATTGTCTGTTGTGATT
Organism: Leptura quadrifasciata; assembly: GCA_963675555.1. NCBI lineage: Eukaryota > Metazoa > Arthropoda > Insecta > Coleoptera > Cerambycidae > Leptura > Leptura quadrifasciata. Next base: position 106,581,906 of record OY776675.1, read on the forward strand.
ATCTGTTAGTCTGAGGGATCTGGTTACAAGAGTGTTGACAACGGAATTTATTTGTGATGGATGGTGGTGTGATTTTGAGTTAAGGTAACGGTTGGCGTGGGTTGGTTTTCTAGACACAGAGTAGGAGAATTGTTTGTTGTTTTGTTTTGTAATAAGGACGTCTAGGAAAAGAAGGGAACAATTGTTACTGAACAAGCCCCTTCTTATGTCAAAAATTCCACCCATTTCATTGATCTTCTTCAAAATCATTCTATTTCCCAGAACGACATTCTAGCCAGTTTCGATATTGTGTCATTATTCACCAATATCCCAATCACTGAAGCTCTAAACGTTCTCAAAACTAAACACAATATTTCTCCCAGCACTCTGACCCTTCTAGAACATTGTTTGTCCAACACCTATTATCTCTTTCAAGGCAACTACTACAAACAAATGAGAGGAGCTCCAATGGGATCACCTCTGTCCCCCGTCATAGCCAACATCTACATGGACAACTTCGAAACCCAAGCCTTGAATTCATCCAAACTGAAGCCCACCTGCTGGCTAAGATACGTAGATGACATCTTCGTTATCTGGCCACATGGTAGAGATTCTCTAAACAACTTCCTGTCTCACATTAATCTTATACACCCTCAGATGCAGTTCAGTACTGAAATCGAAAACAATTGTTCCTTCCCTTCCCAGACGTCCTTATTACAAAACAAAACAACAATCAATTCTCCTACTCTGTGTATAGAAAACCAACCCACACCAACCGTTACCTTAACTCAAAATCACACCACCATCCATCGCAAATAAATTCCGTTGTCAACACTCTTGTAACCAGATCGTATGTATTACTATTTAGAGCATTATCGTAGGCACCACCCCATATGATTATGCCATAGCATATGACGGACTGAACTATGGAATTATATACATTTAATAAGGTTTTTTTACATAAAATATCTCTGAGATGGTAGAAATTATATATCAGCTTTCTAATTTTGTTAAGTTATATGACTAGAATGTTCCGACCACCTTAAGTTTTTATCTGTCATTAATCCCAAGTATTTTATCGTACTAGTGGATTGAATTTTTTCATTACTATCTTGAATAGTTATATCATTAAAATTAGGTTTATTTAAGTTATATATAGAGAATGCTATATATTTGGTTTTAGATATATTAAGATATAACTGATTTAGGTCGAGCAACGGTGTGATTTTTTTTATATCTTGCGCAACAGCATTTTTCACATTACGCCAATCATCGCCTTTGCAAATAATAGTTGTATCATCTGCATATGAAATAATAATAAAGGCCAGATAAATTCAGATTGCATGAATTATTTATAAAGATTAAAAACAGAATGGGCGCCAATACGGTACCTTGAGAAACTCCCATAGTTATAAGTTATTCATCACTTATTTTATCTCCGACTTTTACATACTGTTTTTTGCCTTCCAGGTAACTAGCGAATATTCTCAACACTATGCGTCGGATACCAATTTTTTCTAGTTTTTGCAAGAGTTTTATATGACATACAGTGTTGAAGGCATTCGTCAAATCGAAGAAGACAGAAATACATTTTTTATTTTCTTGTAGATTGTTATTGATTATATTTACCAATCTATAAATTGCATCCGTGGTACAAGAAGAACTTTTAAAACCGTATTGATTCTTCGAAATAATTTCATTCTTTTCTAGAAATTCATCAAGTCGACTTTTTAGTGCCTTCTCAAATATTTTTGCCAAATTGTTGGTAACAGATATGGGCCTATAATTAGTTTTTCAGTTCTACATCCATTTTTATAAATTGGCGTTACAATTGAAACCTTGAAGTTACACAACCTGTTATGAAAATAGTGTTAATAATATGTGCTAGAGGTTTTATTAGAAAATTATGACAATGTTTTATTAATTTGGCTGATATTTGATCCATACCGGTGGCACTATCATTTTTTAAACTGCTTATAAATTTTATTACCTCATTCTCTTCAACTGGTCTTAAATAGACTATTGAGTGTAAGTGGTGTTATGGGCTCTATATTTTTATATTTATAAGAGTAGGAATTGAATTAGTTATCTCCTTACCAATATTACAAAAAAATTTGTTAAATTCATTAGCCTCTTTCACATTACAAATAATTACATTGTTATGTTCTTCCATTATATTGATGTTTGCTGTACCTTTATTTCTTTCAGTGTTAGTAGCTTCTTTTATTATTTTCCAAGTATGTTTTATATTTCCGTTACATGTGATAATTTGATTTGTGTAATATTTATTTTTTATTTTAATAATTTTTGTTAGGATGTTCCTGTAAGTTTTATAATGATTATGTAATTGTATATTATTGCCATTATTACGTAAAATCTGTTTTTTAGTCTATCCCTATTTTTTTATAGATTGTATAATTCCATTAGTAATCCATGGTCTGAGTTTCCTACTGATTTTTTTTGATAAATGAATAGTGGCAGATGTAATATGTTTTTTTATTGTGTTTACAAAGTTATTAGTACATGTATTGCTATCGTTATAATTGCAGACATTATCCCAATTTTCGAGACTTAGAAGTTAATAAATTTTTTATAATCTGTTTTTGTTACATTATTATTAGCCGTATATGATTTTTCAAATTCTGTAGGAAGATTTAAAAAAATTGGAAAGTAATTTGTAATATCAGTTTCTATTATGAATGATTTAGCTATAGACTCAGTATTACTTACAGCTGTTTTCAGAAAACATATGATTTAAACAACTTTTTGTTTCATTGGTTACTCTGGTTGGTTTATTTATCATTGATGCATAAACATATTTTGCCATTATATTTAAATACATATTAATGTGAAGGTCATGTTTATTTAGAATATTTGTGTTTATGTCACCTGTAAATATTTCGGTCTTATTATTACTATTTAATTTAATATAATTTTCTAATTCATTTATAAACAAATCAATGTTTGATGATAGAGATCGATATGCACAACTGGTGCCTACGGATATATTATCCATAACTATTGTTGCTTTAATAATATTTAATCCGCATAATTTATTTATTTTTACAGTATGAGATGAATTATGTTTAATATAAATTATTACTCCATCATTTTGGTTCTATTGAGATTCATTATAGTAACATATTTAACCCGGAATGTGGTGGTTGTTGATAGATAATATTTTCCATGTTTCCGATAAACAATTATATTACAGTTTACATACCCGTTGTTTATCAAAATTAGTAATTCATCAAAGTATTTTTGTATACTTCTGATATTTAGGTGGATGATATTTAAGCTGGGTTTTTTCAGATTAACGCTCTCTTTTATATCCTCTATATTTTCTACTACATTTGTGTCCACTTCAAGATATTCCTCCAAAACATTAAGAAAGTTAAGTTCCTCCATATTGTGCAACCAACGGCACCGACTATAAAAAATAAACATTAGAACAGTTTAGCAATTACTTAAATTAGTGGCTTCCTGTTATATAGATATAACAAATAAGTTAAGGAAAAAAATAAAACATTTTAGATGAAGTAACAGAACAAAATAATGAATTGAAAATAAAATTTGAGTTGATTTAGTTAATTTAAATATTGAAAATATTATCCCTTAATTATGGTTGTTCCATTTGTGCATTAAATTGTTTCATAGTGATTGCGGTATATTTTTTTCCATTATAAATCCAATTTATTCGGTCATCCTGAGTCCAGACATTTTTCTTATCAAGTTTCTCTAAAGCTCGGTTAAGTATTTTCATTCGCAACTGTGTTAAATCTTCATATATGGTTATTTTCGTACCTTTTAAATTATTTTTCTTTTTATATATCAGCTTTCATTTCATGGGAAGTAAATTTTACAAATATTGCTCTAACATTGTTTTGTTTTATTTGGCCAACCCTGTATGTTTTTCAATGTCCTCTTCCTTTAATGTTATATTTAATTTAGACGATATTAATTGACTGATTTGTTGATTCGTTTCTTCATTGTCCATTTCATTGCAGCCAGATATATATTTTAAAGAATTTAATATTATAAATCTCATTAAATTACGTAAAATTCTTTTTAAACAACAAATTAAACTTTCTGATGATGAAATTGACTTGAAATTAATAAAAAATACATTTGATGTCATTGGCTATCCATTATTACATATTATTAATACATTGCTAAATAGTGGAACATTTCCAGACATATTGAAAACATCATTAATAACTCCTGTAGCAAAAGTTCCAGGTACAAAATTAGCGGAAGAGCATAGACCCATAAATACATTACCTTCGCTGAAATTTTTAGAAATAGTAGTTCATGACCAACTCACTGAATTTATAGGCAATAACAAATTATTACATGAAAACCAATCAGGATTTAGAGAAAATCATTCGTGTGAAACGGCTTTACAAAAAATAATCAATGATTTCAAATATTCCATAGATAAAGGTGAAGTTGTGATAACCGTCTTCCTCGATTTAAAAAGAGCATTCGAAGTTGTCAATAGAGAGCTTTAATTAATAAAAGTATGCCAATATTTTGGGATTATTGACAGCGTACGAATGGTTTAAGTCGTATCTATATGGAAGGAGTCAGCAAACCAAAATAAATAAAATTAAATCTGAAAAACTTTTTAATAATAATGGAGTTCCACAAGGTAGTGTACTAGGGCCTATGCTTTTCATGCTATTTATTAATGATTCACTTCTAATCAATTCAGAGGAGTGCAAAATACATCTATTTGCAGACGATACTATACATTATATATTCATATTGCCACATAATGATGTCATTTATATCAGTCATTTCCTAGCATAAGCTATCTTGTTAATCAGCATCATATTACAAATGTGTGAGATTATCATTATAAAATATAGCTTGTATACAGATCTAACTTGTGCTTCAAGCAGAGCAGTCGTATTTGTAGTTAACCGAATAAAGACATATACGTGTACTGAACTTTTGAAAATTGTTTTTAAAAAGTGTTCCACCCCTTCTCGAACCATTATTGGCGCAGTCGGTAGGATAGCGAGGGTAATTTGCTGCAGTTTACCTTTCTATTTCTATAGAAAAATCGCTATTCGAAAAAGAACAGTTCGAGGTAATTGAAAGTGCAAGTGATCTCCAAGAGAGCCTAGCCAGATCTACATCGATGTAAGTTTGTCTATTTCCTTTCTTGTCCACTCCAATTTCTATAACAAATAGATTTTAAAGAGTATTTTAGTTTTAGAGCAGTTCATTCTGAACATTTTTGCGAAATCTCGATCAAGAGTATTTTACAAAACGTAACTATCCTTGTTACAAGTAGTACCAATAAAAATAATAATAATCCAGTTGTATATTGTTGAATAGAAAGAACTTTTATTTTTCAATTACATATTTTTTAGTATGTAATTTCACTATTTAAATATTTGTGACTATATTTACGCTTTGTAATTATAGTAGGTAAGTGGTCAGATTCCATTACCCATCCTAAATAATTTTATTATTAGAATATTTGTGACTATCTTTACACTTTGTAATTATAGCCGGTAAGTGGTCAGATTCCATTACCCATCCTAAATAATTTTATTATTAGAATATCTGTGACTATCTTTACACTTTGTAATTATAGCCGGTAAGTGGTCAGATTCCATTACCCATCATAAATAATAATAATAATAATAAACATTTTTGATAAGAAGTAGTTTTATAATTATCAACAAAAAACATGGACACTGGAATGTATAGGATTTATTCTGACAATATTCCCCTTTTTAATGGTGACAAACACATGTTACCAGCATTCATAGGCGCTTGTGATGATTTAGTAACGAGTTTTCAAAATGTAGCAGAACCGGCCAATGCAATTAATCGTGCAATAATCAGAACTATAATTTCAAAATTACGAGGGCATGCATCAGAATTAGTTAGTCCTAGAAACGAGCTAAATACATGGCCCTTAATTAAAAATTTTCTAAATTCGACATTCTCAGACAGACGGAGCGAAAAAACTTTATTAAACGACCTTATGACAGCCTATTTAAATAGAAATGAAACATTTACAGAATTTGGAACTAGATTACAGCTATTACGTAGTTTGCTTGTTGCTAAATTAAATGAAGCCGGTGAAACACCAGCGGTTAAGCAAATTAAAATTGTTAATTATGAACAAATGGCATTAACCACTTTCGTTAATAATCTAAGTAAGGAAATTCGCCTGTTGGTCAAATGTAGAACCCCCGAAACATTAGAAGGTGCTTTACAAATCGTAGCTAATGAAGAATCCGAAATTGAATACGACAATCGTATGCAAAGACGGAGATCTCAAAATTTTCCAAATTCACAAAATTCACAAGTACATCAAAATCATTCCCGGAATCAGAATCCGACATTTAGGACTCAAAATTTTAATCAAAACTTCCAAAGACCACAATTTCCAAGCCAACCAATTAATGTTCAACCTAGAAATTTACCCCCTCAAAGATTTCCGACAAATCAACAAGTATTTGGTAAACCTAATAATTTCAATAATGCGAATGTGTTTAAACCAAATAACAATTTTGTTCCAAGAAATAATCCAACACCAATGTCTACACAAAGTAGAATACCATCAATGCAAAGTCATCAAAATTTAAGCCATCAAAATTTTCCAAGACCATTGTCACAATCCCAAATTAGACGTAATTTTCCATGGTTCAAACCCTCACCAAAACTAAATTATATTGCCGAAGAGTTGACTAATATTGAGTACGATTCACCTAGAGAATCATTTGAAATTTCCGACCCAGCGGAACAACAATTTTTCAATGAGTACCCACCGAATGAATTCCCAGATTATTACGCTGACGAATTTTTAGAATTTTTGTCAAACACCCCAGATAACATCGAAGCTGAACAACAGCAAAATTTTACAGTTGCTTCAGAAACGCAGCCCCTGATATAGCATTCAACGCTTATACAAATGCACTACCTTTCATAGAGATTAAAAATCCCAAATTAAAACTCTTAATTGATACTGGTTGTAATATTAATATAATTAGACCCATAGTAGCCATTTTTATCCTGAATATATAATAAAAAGTCCTTCAGTTTTAAAAACACCTCTTGGCGACAAAAAGGTCTTAGGTAAAATCACAATTCCCGCTTTCCCTGAATTTTAAATAGAAAAGGATATTGAATTTACACTATTTCCATTTTCTGACTATTTTGACGGTATAATAGGGTTAAAAGAGTTTAGAAAATTAAACTTTAACATAGATCTTGAAAATCAAGTTTTACATAATAAAAATAAAATTAAAATACCATTCAATTATAGGCACGAAAGTACACAAAACCACTTTACTATCGAAATTCCACCTTTTTCAAGTTTACAACAAAGGTTTCCGGTAGACATAGCGGAAGGAGAAATAATTATACCAGATATTAAATATAAAGAAATGTGGATCCCTGAAACGGTCGCCTTAGCTGATAATTTTAAAGCCATTTTTGAAATACAAAACACGAGCAATCACACTATAAGTTATACAGTTTTTGAACCTTTCCATACTACAAAACTACAGACAGACGAAGTAGAAATCTTTAATTTTGAAACATTCATTCCTATATACAAAAATAACAAAATCGATACTCTAAGTCAAATTAGAACCGACCATATGAACGACGAGGAGAGACAAGCCATTTTAAAAGTAATTTCAGAATTTTCGGATTTATTCCATAACAATGATTCCCAGCTAACATTCACCAATAAAATTAAACATGAGATAAAAACAACGGACGAAATACCTGTACACACGAAAACGTATAGATTTCCCTTCTGTCATAAAGAGAAGGTGATTAAACAGATAAATAAAATATTAGATGACGGTATAATTAGACATAGTCAAAGTCCATGGTCAAGCCCAATTTGGGGAGTCCCGAAAAAAACTGACGCGAGCGGCAAAAAGAAATGGCGCATTGTCGTAGATTATAGGAAAATTAATGAGAAAACTATTAATGACCGATACCCTATACCCAATATCGAGGATATCCTTGATAAACTAGGTAAATGCAATTACTTTTCTACCCTCGATTTGGCCAGTGGATTCCACCAAATCGAAATGAATCAAAATTCAGTCGAAAAAACAGCATTTAATGTCGAGAACGGGCATTATGAATATTTGAGAATGCCTTTTGGTCTAAAAAACGCGCCCGCGACGTTTCAAAGAGTCATGGACCATGTACTACGCGATTTACAAAATAAAGTTTGCCTCGTATACATGGACGATATTATAATTTTTAGTACTTCACTTCAAGAGCATATTGCAAACTTAAAATTAGTTTTCAAAAAATTACGCGACGCCAAATTACGTATACAACTCGATAAATCGGAATTCCTTAGACAAAACGTTGAATTTTTAGGACACATCATAACCCCAGATGGCATAAAGCCAAATCCAAGGAAAATTAAGGCAATTCAAGAATTTCCCATTCCGAAAACTAGTCGTGATATAAAATCATTTTTAGGCATGTTAGGATTTTACAGAAAATTTATAAAAGACTTTGCTAAAATCACGAAGCCACTTACTTCATGTTTAAAGAAAAATGTTAAAATAGTGCATGATAAAAATTTTGTTGACGCTTTTGAACTTTGCAAAACACTTCTTAGTAACGAGCCATTACTACAGTACCCCGATTTTACGCAACCCTTCATACTAACGACGGATGCAAGCAATTTTGCAATAGGCGCGGTTTTATCGCAAAAAATAAATGGTTTGGAGAAACCAGTAGTTTACGCAAGTCGAACTTTAAATGACGCTGAGAGGAACTACTCCACAATTGAAAAAGAACTTCTTAGCGTGATCAATTTTACGAAATACTTTCGGCCCTATCTTTTCGGCAGAAAGTTCAAAATTATAACGGACCACAAACCATTACAGTGGGTTAACAGTCTAAAAGAGCCGAATTCTAGACTCATGCGCTGGAGATTAAAACTCCTCGAGTACGATTATGACATCGAATACAGAAAAGGGAAAGACAACAAGGTCGCTGACGCGCTCTCGCGCATAGAAATTCACCCTTTAGAAAATGAATCCATTATAGGTAACCCCGACGATGAAGAAAACCGTATCGAAAAAGACTTCCCAACACTAGACGACCTACTAAAACTCGACCTAGACCCTATTGAACATTTTGATCCTATAAACGAACCCCAACCTTCGACTAGTAAAATTAATATCATATCAGATGTAATCATCGCACCCCCTGTACCAGAAAAACCACCATCAAGCAATGACACTTTACACTCTGCTTTAGAAAACCCTATCTTAGAGATCCCCATATCAGACCGTGCTGTAAACACGTTTCATAATCAAATAATTATTACAATGAGTGACGATATTCTTAAGACAAATGTAAAAATCGAAAGGCCTTTCAACACTAAAACTAGACTTTCAATAGTTTTCCCTAGTGGAAATATAAATTTGTTAGAGCAGGAGATAGTTAAAACTTTTAAAGAACAAATTAAACCACAAGCGTTGTACGGCATTTTAATTGACGAAAGATACAAAAAACTGCTAATACCCATTTTACAAAAATACTTTAATAATAAAAGCTTTAAGTTAGTACAGGCAGCAGCTTATCTCACTGAATTAACAAAAGAAACAGATATTCAAGAAACTCTAAAAAAACATCATATAAATAAAACCGGACATTCAGGCATTACAGAAACCCTTAAAGACATACGAAAAAACTATTATTGGCCAAATTTATTTAATGACGTTAGAAACTTTATAAACACATGCGAAAATTGCAAAATTTGTAAATATGAAAGAAAACCTAATCAAATTGTATTGCAAAATACACCTATAGGAGAAAAACCTTTTGATCACATTTATATCGATACCTTTTCAATAGATAATACAAAGTTTTTAACAATAATAGATAGCTTTAGCCGTTTTGCACAAGCATATGTAATAAATCAAAATGCCCAAGGCGTGATCGAGGGCCTGCTTAAATTTATGTCACACTTTGGCGTACCCATGAAAATAACATGCGATAGAGGTACAGAATTCAAAAATTTATTATTAGAAGAATTTTCAAAAATGCATAGTATAAATATACACTATATTACAGCTAACAACCCTAATAGCAATTCCCCAATTGAACGTTTTCATTCTACTATTATAGAAAAATATCGCATATTAAAAAACGAAAGTCCTTACAAGAGTACCTCAGAAATGTTAATGAATCAAAGTTTATTAGTATACAATAATTCTATTCATTCCATAACAAAATATACACCATTCCAAATTGTTAAAGGCAATCTGAGCATTAAAACGAACTATGAACTGACAGACCACTGCATAATAAATGACTACCTAAACAAACAAGCAATTCACTATAAATTAATAAACAAGTTGGTAAACGAAAATAACGAAAGAGCTAGAAGACATTTATTTGAAAAAGAAATTCGAAAAGAAAATGTAGACTATACGCCACAAGAAGGCGAACAAATTAATAAAAAACAAGTCACAAGTTCTGCCAAACATACAAAACGCTATCAACCTGTAGAATTAAAAACGGACTTGGACAATAAAGTACAAACATCGCACGGGACCTATCACAAAAAAATAATTAAACCACCTAGAAAAATAACTAACTAAACTAAAGACTGTTGTTGCAGATGTTGCTGACAACATGGACAATACTATTTCTACACGCAGTAGGAGCACAGATAACTCTACTCCCTATAACTAATCCCTTACTACCCTTTCTAGTTAGTAAAGCCAAATTAATTAAACAAAAACACACATACGTGAAATATGTAGATGTACAAATCTTCGAGGATCCATTAAAAGCAATAGAAATAAATATTCAAACAATACCAAATAGTAACGAAAAATACGAATTATCCCTTTCTGTTTTAGAAATACTTAATCACCTAAAATATTTGCATAAAAAGGCTTTAAATAAATATAAAAATATAAAACCAATACACAGACAAAAACGTGGACTAACAAATGTAGTAGGAAAAGCCTATAAATGGGCCTTTGGACTTCTTGATTCTGATGACGCGGAAAGATACGATAACGCAATAAAAATATTAGACAATAATCAACAAAAAATACATCATGATTTGGAAAACATGCTAACCATCACGAAAGAGTTTATGAATGAAACAAATAACGTAATTGAAAAGATATTAAATAATCAAAATCAAATTTATGCACAAATTAAAATATTACAAGATAACATAAACGAAAATACTTTATTTTTGAAATTACAAAACTGGATAAATATAATGATTATTGATTGTCAAAATATGATTGAAATCCTAGACACTTTAGAAAATAGTGTATCATTTGCCAAAGTAAATATCGTAGACAATAATATTCTATCCCTGATCGAATTAGATAGTATTTTAGAATCAATCAAATCAATATAACCCTATGGTATCGTAAATTTCGAGTATAAACAATCATACCTAGACATAATTAAAATAGAAGTTCTTTATGTTCAAAGCAAACTATTATTTAACTTTCATATACCAATAGTTGATGAAAATTTATTCGACTATTACAAACTATTCCCTATTCCTAACAATGGTGAAATCCTAATTCCACCAGAACCCTACATTATAATAGACAATGAAGACCACTATTTCCTGCGAGAAGCATGTACCATCGTGGAAAATTACTGCATTTATTATGAGAAAACTCCAAACAAACTTCCGAGCTGTATCCCACAACTTCTAAGAGGGCACCAGCTTCATAACTGTAACACAATTATGGTAAATTCTATCCACAAAACGCTCATGAAACCAGTTGACGATGCCAATGTAATTGTCGTCCCAGCGAAAAAGGAAAAAATAACTAAACAATGTCCGCATCACGAATATGCAGAAATCAGCGGACCTCACCTAGTGAAAATTCCAAAAAATTGCCAAATTACAGTAGGTAATTATTCTTTTGGAAATAATGACGTCATCATGGACACAAAATCCATAGATCTCCTACCCATAAGGACAACTGTACAACTTTCGTCACGTGACTCACCATTAGTTCTACAAGAAATACACACGGACAGACTTACAGATGTTTACAAGTCCGCCAAATCAACCCATATACAGGATCTAGAGAGTGTTACGCTAACAGACTCTAATAATGTTTTACTCTATGTCGTATTGACTATTGTAATTATTCTTTGTGCTTTATTACTATATAAGTATTGCTTTAAAAATAGGAAACAAATAATTCAAATATTAAATAGACGCAAAAACGCCACAAATAATAGAAATGAAACGTCAATGACTGAGAGAAATGAAATCATGTCAGAAAACAAAAGTAAAACTCACCCTTTGTTTTCTACTTAGAGGGGAGTTATTATATATTCATATTGCCACATAATGATGTCATTTATATCAGTCATTTCCTAGCATAAGCTATCTTGTTAATCAGCATCATATTACAAATGTGTGAGATTATCATTATAAAATATAGCTTGTATACAAATCTAACTTGTGCTTCAAGCAGAGCAGTCGTATTTGTAGTTAACCGAATAAAGACATATACGTGTACTGAACTTTTGAAAATTGTTTTTAAAAAGTGTTCCACCCCTTCTCGAACCATTATTTATAATATATTTATCAGGAACTAATGCGAAGCAAGTTATCCAAAAAATGTACATGATACTGGAATTAATTAATGAATGGTTTACAACGAACAGATTAATGGTAAACGCAAAAAATCCTAATATATGATAATAGGTTCCAACAAATATTTAAATCAAAACATTGATAATATGCGTGTAAAATACAATGGAGAGAATCTTGAAAAGGTCATAACGATGGGATATTTAGGAATAACAACCATAGATAATAAACTAACATTTAACGACAATATAAACTACATATGTAAAAAGATATCAAACATTGGGATTTGCCTATCATGTTAGTAAACATTAAACTTCAAATACAAGGAAAACTATTTATTACACAATAATGAAACTACACTTCGAGTACTGCTCAAGTATATTATATATGTGTAATGACACCAATATAGATGTATGCGTTTTATTTTAAAATGTAATAGATATGCTAATATAAATACAATGCAATGTACACTTAAATGGTTTTCAGTAAAAGACAATATAAAATACAGGACACTAATATTCTTATACAAACTTCACAATAACTTACTACCAACATAATTGTCAACAAGTGTACAATATCGTAAGGATATTCATAATTACAATACACGGCAAAGAAATCATATAAATATTAATTACTCAAATTTAATGAAAACTAAGTCCTCCATATACGACAAGGGAGCGGCCGAATTTAACAAATTACCAGAATTTATATAGCAAGCTAAGAATGTCTTTCTGTTTAAAAAATATTTATATAAATTCATGTATAAATAACTTAGTTCTATTTTACTCATTAGGCTTATTATAGGTATGTTGTATAAATTATTGGTATTGTTAAATGTAGGTAAATGTACTGTGCTACACATGTATGTTACACCTCTGTAATAGCTGCTTGTGCTAAATAAAGATTGTTATTATTATTATTATATTCGGGCACAAGTACTAATATGTTCAGTAAAGTTCCGTTCATCAATTAACGTTGGCAAAAAATTATTATGGATATTGCTGCTTTTCCAAAGATTTTTACCAAGATGATTAAAGAGAATCCATTCAAGATCATGCATTGCGCGTTGCGGGAAGCAAAGATCCTTGACACTGGAGTATATGCATGGTAAAATGGCGTTGAGTATGGCATGTCACATTCTCAGGAGTTCACACTTTTGTAACATGGAACGTTACAGTTGGTCATGATTTCTATTTTTACTTCAAGGGACTGTATATCGTTTCATTCTTTACACTTTTTTTTTTTAGGGGGGGGGGGGGTTGGCATCAGAAAAATCTTTGCCACAGAGTAGTTCTTTACACTTGCCAAGACAAAGATCAATCACCTTGAAAGAAGAGTAAAAATGGACAAAATGCAGAGATCTTCGATATGATCTTTTTCAAGGCGATCGTCCTGATAATTAACGTAATCGGTCGGTGGTGTGTCACGTTCTGTTCAAAATTAAGAATCATGACGGCCTAGCCAAAGCGAGCACAATAGAGGAGAGTAAAATGCAAAAGACAAAAATTCTGGAATCCATTCGTCTACTTAAGTCATACGATTCAAGAGTCTACAGTCACTGACTTTGTGCAGATAATTTGATGGTACATATTCTCTGAGTATGTTAATGACACAGATGAACTATCCAGTATTTCACATGCTGTAAAGATGGGTTTTATGATAGGAAAATTCATAATACATCGATGTAAAAGTTCATATATGAATGAAACAATAGTTGCATAATGGAGTCAATACTACAATGTTAATATGACTAGCTTTTTCATACAATCTCAGCCATAAGGCAGCCTAATATATTTTTAAGACTTTGACTTATAGACAATGCAGCCAATGGTGTATTCTTCTTCCAGTTATACATGAACATATGAATTAATAAGTATAATTGAAAAGCTATAGTTAAATTTAAGTTGGTGTGGGCTTGGTGCATATGCGGTCCGCAGCGCACGTTTGAGTTTCGCTGACCGCATATCGCCAAGCCGCTAGCCACCGTTATCGCCAGGCCGCGAACCGTGGGTGGCAGAGATTCTACTACCGTCCGCTAGGAGCGGTCGTAACGTGATTTCCGACAGGTGTAAAAGGGAGAAGGTGAGAAGTGCTTGGCTTGGCGTACGCTGCCGGTAATTCCTAAAAGCTTGTTTATTTGAGCCATCTTAATAGATTTTGGATTATCGGCAACAGTAAAATTTCCTTCATTTTAAGTTGTTGCTGTTTATCAGAATATTTCGTTCCTATGGAGGGAGTTTAATCCGCATCTGTGCGGGATTTATGTGAGCACACGTGAGTAACCTATCATCGCCATCTTTTTCGACCTTACCCATGTATTTCAAATATTTATAGGCTAGTTGGCCACTTTCCCTTGGGAGTATCTTCGCTGTTAATCAAGCTGCAGCATTGTACAAGAATTTTGGTGGATTATATCCGAGATTATATTCCTCAAGAGGTCAAGTCAAGTCAGAGGTAAATTATTTCTTTTGTGGATTATATCTGTTTTAAATCGCTCTCATTAAGCACGTTTTACGTGCATTTCCGACTTACAAATTAAATGGGTTTATCTTAATGAATGGGTTAGAACGATCCATGGACGAGGTTGAAACGTTCCATGATTTAGGGAAGCTATAAATCCACTACCATCGTCTGTTCCGAAGTCACCACCGTAGGGCTGCAGTATCATCACTGGTTGACGTCTGGGTATCGTACCAACATTTTTTGATAAGTGTTATTGTGTCTTTTACCAAGAAACCACCTTCAGTGGTTCTATGTAACAATATTTCTTTTATTTTAACTTACGTTGTACATATTTAAACAAAGATTTTATTCACTCATATTGATTAAGTAAGTTCTCTAATTTAACCTATTGCGGCTAAATTTTATTTTAGTTAACCCTTGTAAACCAAGTGTAGCTACACGAGGGGTATTTATCTTTATTTTATGCTGTAAAGTATTTATCAGAATATAGCTAAATAACTGAACATCGCCAGGTTCATATTAGAGATCCATAAATTGTAAATACTGTAATATAGTACATTTCATATTGAAAGAAAGTGTCATTAATTCGTCTGCGACCACTATGAATGAAACCCTCAGTTATTTTATGTAAAATAAGCAACAAACTTATAATAGTTTATGTTAAACTTGGGCTCAACGCCCTGAGATTTCTGAGCTAGTGAAATTTTGTCGTGGGCACGTTACATCACTTATCCTTGCTAGGTAGTGTCTGTGATCTGCTACACATAGCAGTCCAAGTTGTTTTTGGTATTATCTAACAACCCTCATAGTTTATGCCCGTAGCAAAGTTTTGAATAATTTATAATATAATTAATGGTATGAACATCCTCAGAAAACTGAGAAACACCAATGCACTGATCTGTCCTTTATCCCCAAAGCCCAAATAAATTAGCAAGAAAAAAATCCTTTAAAAAATTAACATTTTATTCCGCTAAGTTGAACAATCTTTTTCTGAATTCTTCATACACAGATCAAATTCAACTTAGTTGAATGAAATTTTAATTTGTTAAATATATTGAAGTTTTCCTTATTTTGTAACTAAACTTAGTATTTAAGCTTTCCTTCATAATCGAATAAACTTTGTTAAACAAAACTTTTATCAAAAATGTAAAAAAGGTAGTTTTCTTAAAGTCTATTTCATATTTTCTAATTTGATGACTGTTCATGACTTCCTAAGACAAGCAAAACTTTTATCAAGACTCTTTTTCGGCAAATCAAAAATAAGACTATTCGGGGACACATTGTATAAGGTACAATTGTTATAGTGTATAATTATTCAATTTTGTGTGCTTATACTTTTGAAAGGCTTTATTTTTTTTATAGCTTTATTTAGATTAACGTCCTGGCGAAGTTTAGCATTAGCTATTCCACCGCTCAACCAGGGCACATACACAAATAATGGAGTAAAAATAGTTCAAAATAAGACGATGGAGAAAATTTTACATGAAGCAACGCGACATAGAAAAATAAGCTTGTTTTGGTAAAACTAAGAATACCTTGAGTTTTCCACTTCGAGTAGGTGGGGGAACTCTTTTTTTTCCCGAAAAAAGAGTAAATTGGCAATTTTTAAGGGTGGTTTTTCTGTTTTAATCTATTTTGGACCCTTTAAAATGCTAGTTAAGAAACGAGAATAGTGCACTTTTATTATCGATGGCCAAGGAACCCTCAGTTGAAATTTTGTGAAAATCGGTTCACCGCCTCCCACGATATGTATATAAATATACTGAAAAAACGCCAAAAATTGAATTACAGCTGAAACTTTATATGAAACTAACCCATATAACAAAAAAATAGCCTGCCAAATTTTGGCAAAAAGTATACAACAGTTTGGCCGCAATTCCATTTTAAGTCCAAATTCCATAAAATTTTCAAAATTTTCTCCAATTTGCCGAAATTTTATTTTTACCGAAATTAAGACATCCTTATGTACTATCGCGTCATGTAACTAAAAAATATATTTTTTTTAATTTAGCCGATTTTTTGTCATTTTTGGTTTATACATGCGCGCGGCGATTTCCCGTAATTTTCGGTATTATACGTATGCGCGCACAAGTATACATGTAATTATTCATTATAAAAATTTCAATATTAATAATGGAAAGTGATTGTGGGCAGATTTTAAATATTTAGTTAAAATAAAACTCTCGAAATTAAGATATATTTTTTTTTTCGAAAATTCTCTCGATTCTTAAACTTTTTACATATATTGATTATTATTTTATTTTATTCATGTTTTCTTTTTCTAGTGGGTGTACTAGATATGCTACTGCAATAAGTGTCTACTTCCGAATCGGTAACTCGAGTTTGGAATATTTCTTCACCCTTGTCATCCTAAGCCCTGAGCCACTGAATGTTATGTATTTTTATTTCTTCTCAAATTTCCACTCTCAGGACAATAATCAAAAGATTCACGTGTTTTTAATAACACAACTAATCCTGTGTACACACCAAGTCGTATTTTTGTTTATTTTGTGTCCTGCTCTATTGTTTGTAATGCTCGTGAGCGTCATTTTATTCGTCCCATTTATGGCTTACAGTTATATAATTTTTTTGCTGTAGGATGTATATTTTATATATATTCCTGAAGTTTTTATTCCTGGCTCAACCTATTACTCTGAAATTAACATTGTTTTTACGCTAGAGAAATAATACATTTTTATCTGGATGGACGATTTAAATGATACATTTAAAGATTTTTTATTACTAAAAATGAATTATTCATTTTTATCTCAAATGGAAACCAGCATAGACTTTTAAAAAACAGAAAAAGATCACAAAAAGAAAGTAATTATTTTGAGAGTGGTTGAATTCTGATTAAATATTAAAGGCAGAATGGTAGCTCAAGGGATGGAATACACTGTCAAAGGTTTCTGTTGCTTACATTTTGTATCCCTCAAACGTTTTAGACTTTGCTGTGTATTTACACAAAATATTACAAGTCAGACGGATCATTCTGTTTATACCGAAATTAAATTGATACAGATTTGCTTTGTAAGATAAACAATGAGACGTTCTTGGTATAGTTAGGTAAATAAAAGTAACACTTCTGTTCCTTTTGATGAGAATTTAAGCAAGAAAGTCTTTGTTCAGAATAAAAAGGGAAATTTGAGCGGTGTAATTCGAAACTGTGCATTAATAATACGAGTCTGTTGGTAAAGAAACCCAACCCATTTTATAAATGTACCAGTATAATGTTATGCATATATTTAACGCAGAAAATATATTTTCACGGGCGTTATTTCTGATTTAGAAAAAACCACCCTTTTAATTCTACTTGCAAAATTTTCGGATAACAAACTTAAAAAAGGCGTTTAAATATAATGATGTAGAAAATATAGAAAACTCCTTAAGAAACTACACTAAAAAATACTATATTATTGTCAATTGTGGAAATTAAACAAAAATAGATTGACAAAAAATAATGGATTACGACGGGGTTTAGAGTTCAATAAAATAAAAGAAGTTATTTATTCTAATGATAATGCACTAAGAGAGATAATATGCGATATCTGTATATTCAGAAATGAACTAAATAATTTAAGTTAAGTAGGAATTGTTCAACATACGAATTATAGTAACCAATAACTCACAAATTATTTAGCAAATAATTAATAGCATCACAAATAATGAGATAATATGTAAATAGAAATAAATAAAATAAAACTGCCTAATAATGCAACCTTAAAAAACAACAAGAAAATAACTAATCATTTTAGTCCTGTAGTTCTGAAGTCGTGTTTCCCTAGGATATAGTTGGGATATGTGGACGGTATATTCGGTGCTTGATACTGAAGTTGCAAATGTAGACAACTTTGTTTACCCAAACCGCATCACGTTGGTAAGATTCATCATCTTTGAAGTTGAAGACAACGGACAGCTACCATTTTTACTAGGAATAGTAAAAATAAATTAGAATTCGATATACCATATGAGACAAGTTTATGATACACGCATATTTTTTAAAAGCTTTTAACTTCCAATGTTTGTTTGTTTGTTAGTTAGTTTGTTTAGGTCAAATCTTGAAATCAAAATTTCGATTAGGTCTAATTGTGTAAGTCCGGTGACAATACACTTTAACATTTTCATATAAGAAAAAAACAAGATGGCGGCTTCAAGATAGATAGATAGATAGATAGATGTTGTTTATTTATGATTTCACAATTTACAATTTAATTTAAGCACAATCAACAATGTTCAAAATATAATTTACAACTTCGTAACAAAGCAATATAAACAAACAATTGATACTCACATAAGTATTAAAAATACTTGAGCATGAGAAAACAATGGAAAAATGACTAATATATGTATAAATAAATATTATAAATAACTAAATATATTCAATCTCATTCACACAAACATACATCCATAAATGCACATATGTACATATACACACGCATACACTAATTTATTTTTGTAACCATATATTACACGGCACATTTAACAATTCAGTTAACAGATTTGGGTGTGTGCAAGTATTCTTGAATTGTTTAAAAAAAAATTTATTTTATTTTAAATATGGGTTTAGAGTTAGCACTTCTTATTTCAAATGGGATGGAATTATATATTTTCGGGCCCAGGTAAGTACTGGAACGTTGCCCTGTTCTTGTGTGCATTAAAACTACTGGTAAGTTACATATAGTTCTGTTCCTTGTTTGATGGACTTGACTAATTATAGGTTTTTTCCAGAAAATATTTTTAATGCTATGTTATAGAAGTATAATTGACGAACATCATACACTCGTATCTCCTGAAACAATTCATCTCATGGGTAAGTTAACGGTTTATTGAAAATTATTTTTAAGATTCGCTTTTGCAAAATTTCTAAGCGTAGTAAATGAGTATTTAGAACACCACCCCAACCAATGATTCTATAGCTTATATGTGATTCTACTAACGCTTTATACAGTATCAATAGATTATTTGGATTTAATACATCCTTGACATATTTAAACATGTATATTAACTTCCTAAATTTTTTCACCACATAGTTGACATGTTCATCCCATCTCAAGTGACAATCGATATATATACCCAAATATTTTATATTATTAGTACGTTCTGTCTTATAAACATTTTCGTGTAATACTATATTTAGAGCTTTTATGTCATTATGTATTGAATTTTTATATATTCCGAATGGTATAAATTTTGTTTTTGTTACATTGATTGTTAGCAATTTAAAGTTGAACCGTTCTATGATTCTTGGCATATCCCTTTCGGCTTGGCTTTTTAAATCTATCCAGGTGTCCGCTTCGTAATATATAACGGTATCGTCTGCAAAGCTGATAATAGTACCTTCACTGTTTAATGAAAATAAATTATTTGGGTATATTAAAAAGAGTATCGGCCCAAGAACAGTTCCTTGTGGTACACCATAATTAGCCGTCATAAATCCACTTCGTGTACCTCCTATATCCACACACTGTTTTCTTTTATGCAAATAACTCATAAATAAATTTAGAACAGAGTCTCTTATTCCCACATCTTCTAGGCACTGAAGAAGGTGTCGGTGGCTAACAGTATCAAAGGCTTTCGCTAGGTCTAAAAATACGCCTAGCGAAGGTCTACTGTTATACAGGGACTGATATATTTTTTCAGTTAGCCAAAGAATTGCATCTTGGGTCGATTTTCCCTCGATAAATCCAAATTGCTTGTCAGATAAAACATTACATTTCTTAAGAAACTTACAAAGCCTATCTTTTAGCAACATTTCGAATATCTTAGTAAAGTTAGTTATCAGTGAGATCGGCCTGTAATTAGTGACTATCATTTTATTTCCATTTTTATGTATCGGTTTCACTACTGCAACTTTAAAGCTAAAAGGACAATGCCCGGTTTCAAATATTTTATTTATAATGAATGCAAATATCACAGATATTTCATTTGCTATATGCTTTAAGGTTTTAGCTTTTATGCCGTCTATGCCAGGTGATTTATTGGGTTTTAACTTTAATAAAGTTTCTTTTACTTCATTTGGCGTTGTGGGGACTAGAAACATCGTATCAGTATTACCATTAAGATAACGGACGACTTTACCGTTTATGATCCGATTCGACTCAAATCGATATCTGGGGGTTTTCGAGGTCACCAATTATGAATTCTTGGTCAAAACTTAAAAATTCAAAATGGCGGCGCCAATATGGCGGACGACTTTTGTCATTTATGGTCCAAATCGATCAAAATCTATATCTGGGGGTTTTTGGGTTCGCCAATTACGAGTTTCTAGTCAAAAATTTAGTTCAGGATGGCGACTTCAAGATGACGGACGATTTTACCGTTTAAGATCCGATTCAACTCAAAATCGATGTCTGGAGGTTTTCTAGCTCGATAATTATGAATTTTTAGGCAAAATACAGAAATTCACAATAGCGGCGCCAATACGGCTGACTACGTTTGTCATTTAGGCCCAAATCGTGGATTATGAATTTCTAGTCAAAAATTTAGTTCAAGATGGTGGGCGATTTTACCGTTTATGATCCGATTCGTCTCAAAATCGATATCTGGGGATTACAGAATCAAAAGACAAAAAAGTAAATAATAAAACTACTTAAAAAGATATTTAAAAAAAATCTTATTATTTAAATGCTCTAAAAATTACAAATTAAACTTTGAAGTAAATCAAACCCATCATTTTGCTACGTTATATAATTTTTTTATGATATAAAAGCTCATCGCTAGCAATTTCCTTTACACAGGAAAATCTTGCAACAAGCTTTTATATCATAAAAAAATCATGTAATGTAACAAAATGATGGGTTTGATTTACGTCAAAGTTTATTTTCTACTTTTTAGAGCATTTAAATAAAAACTTTTTTTTAAATATTTTTTTATATAATGTTATTAGCTTACTATTGAAATTAATCAATTTGCTAAACTAAGCACTATTTTTATGAATATTATTTTTTAATACATGTATAGACTCCCGGATAGTTTTATAACTATGTGAGGCCTACCTAAAAGTTTATTTTTCTTGTATGATTCTTCAATATTTAAATAATTTGTTTTAATATATTCATAATCAGATTTTTGAAATACTTGATTTAATAAACGTTATTATCATATTATTATAAGTTGTTTGATACGGCGTTTTAGGTCTAGACTTTTTAATAGACAAACGAATCTACTAAAAATACATTAACGCGCATTTATACTCACTTTTTCAGTCATCACTGAATAAATGAATTCATTGGTAAAAATTATTCATAGCTCTAATTGAAAATTTAAAGCTATACAAATCTGCACATAAACATACAATTTCGATTTATGCCTCACGTTCCATGCGAGATTTTAACGATGAAAGAATCCTACGTAAAAATATTAAATTTCTTTTATTATTATTGATATTAAATATCAATGAAGCATTTTTGTTTGAGAGCGAGTGTGATGTTATTTCATTAAAATTTCATCATACGAGTATTTTTCGCTTACGTCGTAAATTTATTTTTAACGTGGGTGTGGTGTTTGTTAGCTGTCAGATGCTCCTCAGTTTCAAAATATGACCTTGTTGGAGGGTTGTAATGCAGTCTCTACTCGAACGCTTTTCGGACACTATCAGTTAGCCGATAACGAGCATGAAATCTGGCACGTCCCCATTTCTCTAGCAGTAACCACTATCGCATACCACCATCTAAAGACCCACAACCCTCATAATTTGCACACAATTTAGATGTTTTTGTACCATCACTAAGAAGGGTTTCCTGATTACTAACAATGTTTGCTTAACTCCATGCTATCTAGTCTTTTACGAGGCCAGACTTTACACACAGAGGTGGGTCATAAGTTTCTAAATCTGATAAAAGGCAGTGATAAAATACGAGAAGAAAAATTTGTTTCATAAATTGGCATTATATACAAAGTCTCAGTAGGCCGGGGTTACACCTAGCATTTGAGTTGAATACTCTAAAAATGGGCTCTAGCAAAGTTCTACCCCTGCAACAAAATTCAAACTAATTCGAAAATTAAATTAATTACAGCGATGGCTTTATTTTAAGTGTGTCCATATTGTATGCAAATGTTAATTTTTCTGAATTTCATTAACTTTTGTCATTTAAATTATTTTTCCTAATACTGTAACATTTAATATTTTATTGTCAGAAGTACCCCTATTTTTTAAAATTCAATCAAAAGTTGAAACTTTCGTTAAACTTTCACTTACAATTTTTGAATAATACATGTTAGCGTGCTTCTTTTTTATTTGCCATACATTTCTTGACTCTAAGCTGTCCGGTACACAAGTCAGTAGTTAAAATGTGTTAGCTTAATGTCCTGTATTATATTTATTTCTACACCAGTGCTCGTGGTCCGTTTTATTATCAAGGGAAACTTTGTTACAGCCCATTATTATTTACTAGGGCCATCTTTCAGCTGATACACGTGAGGTTGAAGTTAATCTAACATCTCTTAATATATATTACAAAGTAAATTTTAAATAATACAATACAATACGTTTTGTAGATAAGGAAATCTTGAATGTTTTGCCTCCCTAAATCTATACAAAAATTATAAAGAAAATAATATAAAATATTCAGAATAAATAGCTAAGTGTGAAAATAGCAACTGACTTTGTTGTTGCTATAGTGGACTTTCTCGCTTGACATGTCACCACCACAATATAAATAGTTTACTATTATAAGTTATCTTTAAATTGTCTATATTGATTACCAGTTTGTTACTGAATGCTTTTTGAAGCTTGCGAAGGTCCTTCATAATTAAATAAAGGCTTATAAGCTATCGTTGAAGTTGCTCTGACAAAAGGCACCATGGGCTTTTTTTTGTCAAAACGTGTAGTCATGGCTTATGAATTATTGCACATCTTAAGAGTAATTAGCAATTTCATTTTAATCTAATCTATTAATAACATTGATAGACAAAAATAAACTTATTTATGGTGATATAAATAAAACATTGTGATTCTTGTGTAAAATTTGATCAGAAGGCAGAAAATTACTTCAGATTTTCTCTATTTCCTGTCATTTTTTATTAAAAAATACTGTTGCTTTGTAGAGAAAATGGTAAGATATGTATATGGTTAACGTTAAGCTCAAGTGAGCTTAACGTTAAATTAGAAGGTTGTTGCTATCGTTCCTTAAAAATATTTCATACACTTTTATATTTAAAACTATAAACGTTTTGAGAATCCCCAGCTCCTTCGCCATTTCTTAGAAACTACATATACATCTAAAAAATAAATGATTTTTATAAAACCTCCACTAAAGGAATGTTAGTCTTTAGAGGGACGGTTTCAGGAATGCCGATGTCACCAGTTCTCTTGCCACTAGAAATATTGATTTTTTCAATGAACTGCTTTAAAAAAAATCACTAAAAATCATGAAATAAAATTTCACCCAGTGACTCAATGTTTTTTAACGTCTTTTTAGTCAGTTTAATATTATTCAGAGATAACTTTAACATGTTATAATCGTCACTACTGATACATTTTACGAATTAATATGCGTTAATAATAAATGGTTGATGTTTCTATATGTTAACATATATTATAGAGAGTGCATTTCAATTAAGTTATTACTTCGCTAGTAACAAATAATTGACATTTGCACTGACAAAGTCCACTTAGATTAATAAACAGTAAACAACTGATTTTGTGAGAGAATTTGAAAATTTTTTGCATTCATATTTTATAAGGTGACCGGTTTAACTTTAACTTTAGTGACGACGCAATGAAAATGGATAAGAACGTTCTTTGCAGTTGGGTTGTTGCTCAAAGAGAATAAAATCGGTAAATTTGTGACGTAAGAAATCCTTATGCTGTTCGGAATTTGATTAATAAATATTCTGGTGTTCATGATTCTTCTATAGTTTTTACTAAATATTATAGTGAAGCATACAAGGAAATAAAAATAGCAATAGACATGGGACCATTAGTAAAACCCATTATTTTCATAGTACTACTCGATATAATCTAGAAGTGATAGGACTATACTAGATGGAAACTATAATGTTGCATCTATATTAAATATTGAATTCGGTTCTGGCTTCTGAATCTTCAAGTTTTAGTAACTGGCTGAGATTCACGAAGATTTGAGGCTGGTTACAAAATGCCACATTTTGCCGCCAAAAAATATATACTAATAACTGCTATGAAATGGTTTATTATATCGATGGAAGGCTCTAGGACAAGTGATGCCAAATTCTTAAATGCCTTTAATTTTTGATTTTGGGCCTTTTATTTTATCCGCCAGAGTGCACCAGCTGTACTCGGTTGTTTGTCCGTCAATGTCAATACGAAAACATATGTCTTTGAATAAACAAAGTTAATTAGGATGTAAAATGAAAACTTATTGCCGTATACCAAAGCACTCTAACACAGTAGGACATTTTTTTCCTAAAAATGACCGTTTTCGACAACTGTGATAAATCTGGTGTTTTAAAATTGTAGTCTATATATCTTCATCTTCAAGTGTACTAACTAGAATATCGTCATAATTGATTAATCTAGAATAAAACAGGCTTTATAAGCAAAATTATATACCTTTCAACCAAATCAGCTTTCTGTCCATGAACTCTAGCACCTCTTCTTTTCAGCTCCGCTTTTAAACGATTTCATGACCAACTACCGTAATCTATTTTATCAATTGGGCTAATTTCTACGAATAAGAGATTGGAGAACTCTCGGAAATCGGGAAATTTAAACTATTTAAAGGTTATGTATGATACAAGTTGAAAATGACATTAAACCGAGTACGCATGGCGTCATCTATTGGATACATTAGGAACTGACTTGGTTTGTTCCCCATTGTTTGCGCTATCTGTAATTATTTTCGACCACCCCGAATTAAGGAAAGAGAGGAGGAAGAACGTATTGTTAAAGGAATGCTTAATCTGCTTAAATAATCCAATCAGTTAAAAATGTTAGTATAATCTGAGAACTGGAAATAACTGTTGGGTAGAAAATGAATGCATAAGTTTTTATGGACTTCCTAAATTAATCCTCAATAAATTTCCTAACTTAACTCTTAGTATTTATCAAACATAGCAAGCAAAATCTTATACTGAAGAACATTTCGATGATTCGGAATGAGTAACTAGTTCATAAGCAACGCAGTGATATTGTGAACGACCCATGACAGGTGTCTGAGGTACGTTTTGTTACACTTCCTAAATGGACTGTTAGGTCGTCCACTTGATGGGTTCGACGTAAAATACAAAATTTGTACTTCCATTTTGCTCAACGGCATTCAGCAAATGGTATCAATTGGATGTCGCTACACTATCTTATATCTAATATTTTATTTTATAACACTTCTTAATTAACCTGAAAGAAAATGTTGTTTGTAAGGACTCAGTAAGACACAATGAAAGAGGATAGAATTCAGGTAAAGTTATATAATAGTCTTTTGGAAAACATTAATTTGTTAGTTAATGATTTATGTATATACAGAGGTATAAGGTTAACATGAGTGTCGGTCTATACCACACATAGTGAGGATTAGGACGATTTAGACATTGCAGTCTCGAACTGCCACAATCAGTGGTTTGTGTTAAACTAATCGATTGAGTTTAAAAATGCTTGAATGGCAACAGATTAACATATTAATTTTATAGTCATACGTTCAGGCAATGCAGTACGTATATAGTAATAGAGCGACATGTGTTCCGAATTACTGAGAAACCACATATAGGCAAGTACGATGGAAAACATATAAGTTTACTGCCAAACATGACTGGTATTTGGAAAATGTTGGGAAAAAAAGTTTGTCGCCCGCGAAAAATCTCCTTCAGGAACTCTACAGCAGGACTATTAACTGGTTCTCATAGTCCATACCATCTACGAGAAGCGGCGCTATACAACGTCGGATCGTAGGGTAGAGTTTTGTTTGGAAGTACTAGTCCGTTTTCGAGATAGTTGCTCAAATTTTCGCTTCGTACGGTTTTTTGCTGTAGTTGCAAAAATTATACCCCGTGGGGCGTTTTTTGTGGTAGTTCCGAAAAATTTAATTTTTGTTGTAGTTTCCAAAAACTCATTTTGCCCCCATGTCTCGATAAGTTTCATAGTACTTCTAAAAAATAGCTTCGAATTTTTTTATAGTTCCGCAAAATCCTTTCGAATGAGATTTTTGCTAACTTTAAGCAAGATGATTTTTATTGCGTTTAGGTAGAGTCTGCGATAATATCATTTCGAACGCGTTTAGCTTCAATCCTGACGTACATTTTCGAAGATATATAGTGTTTGAATACAGTATAATAAATATTATTATGCTCGGATTTATCAGTGCAAAGTAGGACTAGGTGTGGTAGAGTGCTACGCATACGTTGCTGCCATTTTGCAGTATTTGACGCGTCAGCGGCACGTAAAAGAATTAAGACCCCATACTACTGGTTTCGGAGATTATATATCAGATGCTACCGCTTCTAACTGATTGGACAGCGAAAAAGCGGTAAAAGAAGAGTCCGATTAATATAGTTTTATTTATTTTTTATTTTTAAAATATAAATGAAATTTAAAAAATACAAAGCACTTCACTGCGTATTTATTTCTTATTGTCCCACTTTGTAATATCTTGTGGCTGTTATGTTAAAAATTTTGGACTAATTTATTATTTTTCATATTAATTATGATCTTGCCTCGCACATATATGGTTAAGAACATTCTCAGGATCCAAAGCCTGCTTTATGGACCCTCATCCTTTGCTTTTTAAAAAGTTAAAAAATATACTTCAAATACCTCTTTCTACTTGACTGCTGCTTTATTGTTGAATTGACAGACCGTATGATTAAAAATAACAATTTTCTCGAACACTCTAAAGTAATGCGTAGATAGAAGATAGCATTGTAAAATTTGTTACATTAAATCTATTTAATTACTCAAAATGAGGAATTAATTATTCACTAATAGCTGAATATCAACAAAATCGATGAGGATTAAATATAGCACTGTGTTAATCCAGACAAAACAAAATACGTAGGCGCCTTTATCCACCCTAATACACGCGAGTATGTACTAAAACATTTATGGACAAAAATTAATATTCATCGTAAGCAGTCTTCCGTCTTTTCAGTATATACGCTTGATTTATCGCTACATGGACATAATTCAAATATGAGAGTAGTTATTATATTGGATAGTGTTGCTCCTACTAAATTTATAATTTCTATTCTCTGAAATGAAATACAGAATACAGAAATTTTTTTAGGACTATTTATTTTGATAGTAAATTAAGATACTCTTATCAAACTGCTGTTAAGAAAGTTTAACAATTGAACCATAATTGATAATGCGCTGTAACTAAAGATTTAAGGTTTAAATCAGCAGACCGTATGTTAAATAAAAATAGGAAATGAGGTAAACAAAGGACCTTTATCTGGATATAAATAAGGTGTCTGCTGAAATCTTCTTTAGGGCGAGTAAAAGAAGGATCAGGTACCAGGGATTTACGCATACTTTAGTTAAGTCCCATCCCATTTTTTTTTAAATAACCAATTAGTTTCTTAATGTACACTACTTAATACAATACAGTACTTAGATTAATAATTCGACTTGATTCTCCCTAATGCAATATGATACCATCTATCTGCATTATTTGAAATTAGAAATATTTATACCAAGGCGGTTAAACAATGTTGTCTAGTAAAATTTCTCAACTGAACTGAAAGTGCAAAGATTCAACTTGCCTATTTTTATAAAGCCGTATAGAGCCTGTGATAAGATGGCCGATTTAAATTTCCAATATTAACTAAACAGTATTTGTCTAGACTTGCTACAGCAAATGCTAAAGTAGTGAAAACAATTTAAAATCTGTTTAAGGACCCAGTCGTCGTTCGCTTGGCCTACTAGACATTCTAGTCGTGAGCTGAATATGTCAGAACACTGACAATATAGAAGTCTGTTTTATGGACGTGAAGACTTTTTTAAATAATGAAGTATTAACCGATAAATTGATATTTGAAAGTAACGTATGTACGTATGTAGTGGTAAATGAGAATAAAATATGGAAGGTTAGAAATTCACTACGCTGACGAGTATGGACAGACAATTACTAATAGTTCGAAAAATTATACAATGTTAATAGGAATAAACAAATATTAGGAAATTCAATTAATAATGATAAATTAAGTGAAAAATACACTACGAACACAATTAGCATAAGAAATGTTCAAAAAGGTCGATCACTTCTACATATTTCATATGCTTTGCTCCATTTTCTCAAATATGCCACTATTTTCCGACAACCTTCCATAACTAGGCCAGTACAATTAGTCAAAAATGACCCCTGACCCGGACAATTTAAACAAACCGAACATTTCTGAAAATATAATAATAATATATAATATAATAACTTTATTTTTAATCCAATTTTACAATATTATTATTACAGTTATTCTGTATTGTATAAACGCACCTGATTTCACAAGGAAATCGTTTTGTGTCTTAATATTCCACTAATATATTATTATTAACAATATCAATGGACATATCGTATTCGTTACTAACTAACAACTAAAAACTAAAACTAACAAATAAAAGACTAATAATGAATTATTAATAATTCTTATAAAATTATGGAGATTAAGTGCAATAATTGAATTAAAAGTTATGAGAATATTTGTTCAAATAAATGTAAATTATGCATGATAAATATTGACAGCTTTTTACAGAATAGTTTGTAATTATTTATTGCTTTTATGTATTCGGGAATAATATTATATATCTTTGGACCAGTGACGCCAAGAGATTTTTTGTAAAAATTAGAATTTGGTCTAGGTGTAAAAAGCGCATTGCGTTCATTTTGCCTTGTATTGTGTATGTGATTTGTTGGTACTCTTAGTTCCCTATTTCTGTAGATAAATTTTGCTACATTAAGGATATATAATCCATTTAAATTGAAGACATTACTGTCTAGAAAAAGTTGTTCTGTAGAATATCTTCGATTTTTCCACAGCATTACTTTAAGTATCCATTTTTGTGTTATTTTTATATTTTTCAATTGGCTGTTATATGTCCCACCCCATATTATAATGCCGTAGGTAAGTATTGATTCTACCAGCGATTTATATGTCATTTTAAAAATATTAATTGGAAGAATGTTGCGAAGCTTATAGAATACATGGACAAGTTTTCTTACTCTTGTATTAAGATAT
Source organism: Leptura quadrifasciata (assembly GCA_963675555.1). Classification (NCBI taxonomy): domain Eukaryota; kingdom Metazoa; phylum Arthropoda; class Insecta; order Coleoptera; family Cerambycidae; genus Leptura; species Leptura quadrifasciata. Next base: position 106,612,090 of record OY776675.1, read on the forward strand.
TCGGTATGTTCATTCCATCTGATTGTCTCATTTATTATAAGATCCAGATATTTAATGTTTGTAGTGTTCCCAATTACATTCCCGCACGTGCAGTTTATTAAGTCACATTTTTCGTGGAATTTTAAATTGTCAATTTTCGGTTGTAGTCTTGAACTATTGCTGAAAGTAATGAACTTTGTTTTTGCATGATTGAGACTTAACAAGTCCATCCAGCATTTAATTTTATACAGTCCCTTTTCGCTTTTTTTGGCGACCTCAGACCAGTCTGTACCGTGGAATGTTAGAGCAGTATCATCAGCATATGCGATGATATCTCCACTTATATTTAATTTCAGCATGTCATTTATGTAAAAAAGGAATAATTGCGGACCTAAAACTGTTCCTTGTGGAACACCATATGTCACATTTTCTGGACTACTTAATGTTTTATTAATTTTTACTAAGGCTTTTCTATTTGATAAATAGCTTTTTAACCAATCTAATGCTACTCCTCTAATTCCGTATTTCCGTATACTATCGAAAGCTTTAGCTAGATCTAAAAGTATGGCAATGGTTTTTTCATTTTTGTTAAGATGCTCATGTATTTTGTTTGTAAAGTGAAATAAGGCGTTTTCCGTGGAGCAGTTTTGTCTAAATCCGAATTGCTTTGGCGATATTATGTTGTGAGACAGTGAGTGGCTATGAAGTCGAGAGATCATGCATTTTCAAATATTTTAGCTATGTTACTAATTACCGATATTGGTCTATAGTTGTTCGTAACAAGTTTATCGCCACCTTTAAATATAGGTGTAATAATAGCTTGTTTTAGTGAATCTGGAAATTGTCCATTTTGGAATGAGAAGTTAATCAGATGTACTAGGATATTAAGAATATTAGATTTAATATTTTTAAGTGCTTTTGTGGTTATTTGATCTATTCCGGGAGATGAGTTTAATTTCAAATGATCAATTATGGTTGCTATTTCATTTGTAGTGACCGGTTTTAGAAATATAGGGTTTTCAATATTTGCGATTTTTGATGATATATTTGTTGTTTCTGACGTTGAACTTGATTTTATTTTGTTAGCTAAATTTTCACCAACATTAGAAAAGTATTTAATAAAAATTTCAGATATACTAATTTTGCACTTGTTTCAACTTTATTATTTTGATCATATATTTGGTAATTACTATTGCTATTATTTTCTGTCACTGAATTTTTTATTATTTACCAGAATTTCTTTGTGTTTTTATTTGCTTCATTTAGTTTTTTATGTAATAGTCTTTTCTAGACTTTTGTAATAATTTAGTTAACGTGTTTCTGTAGTTTTTGTATTGGTTCCATAACTGTTCATTATTTTTGTCTCTCAAACATTGTTTTTTCATTTTGTCCCTGTTTTTAATTGATATTATTAGTGCATTTGTGATCCATGGTTTAATTTTCTTGTGTACTTTAATATTTTTATATCGAGTACATTTATTTATGTGATATTTTAACTGTTTAATGAAGTTATTATAAGCTACATCTATATTTTCTTCCGCATATATATTATGCCACGTATCCTCTTGTAGGATGTTATTTAATTTAATATAATCAATATTAGCAATTTGTACAAAATCTTCCGGTTTTTGGTTGTTGGTCTTTGTATTATGTTCACTTATATTAAGTATCACACTATCGTGATCGGTAATGGCAGTTTCGTAGATAATTGAGGTGAATTTTTGTGCAACTACATGGTCAGTTCTTTTTTTTATAAATATGTGATCTAAGAAACTTTCACAGTTTTTCGTCACTCTGGTGTTTGAGTTTATATAAGTTATATAACCTTGAGAGCTTAATGTGTTTAAATATGAGTTTACTGTTACGTTAGGGTTTTTTATATTAATATTGATATCCCCTACCATGATATTAATGTCGGCTGTACTATTAATATTTAAATAACTGTCTCTGATATCTGAAAGTTCCAAAAAGTCTGGGTTGAGGAAAAGCCGCCAGCGCGGAAAACTCGCCGCTATCTTAAATTTTCAGGGTTTTGGCTATATCTTTTGAATTAATCATCCTAGCGAGGTCATTTAAGTGTCAAATTACCCGGTTTCGACTGCAGAATTAAGGAAATATAAATTAAATGAGTTATGGGCGTTTCTACAGCTATTTTGTTTGATGCATTATCGCGAATATGGCAAAAAACTACCTAAATTTTGATAAGTTTGAATCATCCACGTCGGCAAAACACAAAAATTGCTTAAATAAAGGAAAAACTGCAATTTAATATCACGCCTATATTTGAATGTCCCGCGAGTTGCGCAGGCGGGATTAATATCACGGGCGAACTGATCGTACTTGTGTTATCGTAAACAGATTGCGATTTAGTCGTGGTGGTGTTTTACTTTAGAAATTGACATTTCGGTATGTATTTTCTCTCAGGGCGAAAAGAGTGGTAAATTTGCCAGGGTAGAATGAGGTAATGACACTATCCGTCGATTTAGTAAAGTTCGCAATGACAGTATCGCCGCTCTAGTCGGCGGGTCGAAAACAGTTCCAATTCATTATAACTGTCGAAAATAGTATAGGCGACAACTTGGAGTTCCATCCAATACTACGCAACCTATCAAAAGAAAGTCCCGGTCGTCTGCTGACAATTTTGATTTTAAACGTCAGTGCTTCTTTTGCGAGTGCGATGTTAATGATGTTCTATGAAGAGGTGAGGAAGGGAGAGGGGGGAAGGGAAGGGAAGGGAAGAGAACAGAATAGAACAGAATTGGATACATATTTATTTACGGCTTAACAATTACAACATAAACATATTTTTGTTTCACATTGCAAAAATTAATATAAATAATCTATAAAGTCCAGACCTGCTGTAGATAATGTAAGTTTTGTGCCTAATGTAATATAAAATATTGCAAGCACGAATCCCTGTACGAAGAACCTCATGTGGAATAAACTGTCTTCTGCGAAAGGATTCTAGTATGCAGATCTACAGTTACTCATTCAGACCTTATGAAAAAATACTAACTATAAAGTAACTAATACTAAAACACTAAATATATTTAAAAGAGAAAGAAATAGTAGAAAACAAAATAAATTAATAATTAAATAACATATACTATCAGTAATGATAATACTAATGTCCATATTTAATTAGCAACAAACACCCACATAGATAAACAAATATAGTTGAAAGACGCAAGTAAGCACTGTTATTTATAACACAGGTGTATATATTTAGGATCGATTAATTTATAAGTATTCGTGCCAGATTTATTTTGTATCCAGGTTTTAATTTTCTTTTTACATAAATTCATTGAATTAAATTTCTTAAAATCAGATAGAATGAAATTGTCAATTTTGGGACTCAGGTAGAAATAACATCTTTGAGCAATGGTTTCTTCTATTTTAGGTACTCGGGTTCCGTTGCTTCTGTACCGGGTTTCATAATTATTATGAACAATTTTCTCTATAACTAAAATAATTACTGAATGTCGTTATTTGAGTTTACCTATATAATTCTTATGAGGGGCATTTATATGATTTTTTAAAAATTATTTTTAATATATATTTTTATCTATTCTCTAACTGGGTTAAATGATTGTTGGCCGCTTCTCACTATGCTATGATCCCGTAAATTAAGTGAGGCTCCACTAGGCCAAAATATAAGGTTTTTAATTGAGCTATACTTAGTAACTGGGATAGATGTTTGAATTTATACAATAACAATCTGAGCTTATTAGTTACATATTTTGTATGAATGTCCCATCTTAAAGTATTATCCATGTAAATTCATAAATATTTAACATATACGTTTCATTATTGTCGATCTTGATATTTAATCTTTGGAAATCAGATAAATTACTGCTATAAGATGTAAAAGGGACATAGTAAGCTATTGTATAGTTAAAGAAGTGAATGATATTCTTAGAATCGAGTTCAGCTTTTTCTTCAAGGCTCCTCCAGTTACTATCAGAATATATTATGGCAGTGTCACCGGCAAAACTTACTATATCACCACACAATGGTAAATAAAATAAACCATTCAGGTACATATTAAAAAGAATTAGCCCTAAGACGGTTTCTTGTGGTACACCATATTCTACCGTCATTTTATTACTGCAGGTGTTGCCAATATTTATACATTGTTACCTATTTGACAGGTAACTATTTATTAACATGTGAGGGATACCCCTAAACCATATATCTTCCAATATCTACAATAATTGGGAATAATTGAATATTTTGACTTTAAGTCTTAAGGCCCAGTCACATTAGGCTGGTTACCAGCCGCTGCTTAGTAATGGCTGGTAGTAGCACCAGCAAGCAGAGGCTGACAATGTGGTCAGTCTTCGCTGCTCTACAAGCAGCTAGCGTGAAGTAGTTCTCAGATAAATATGTCGTCTGTGATGCTACATAAGCGTAAAAAAACCTGTGAAAATGTTATTATTGATGGCAGTGAGGGACCTTTCTTTGAAATGATGACGCCTCCTTTACATTATTTTTTAAATAGTCGCCAGATGAGACACCCCACAAACACAAATACTTTTGAAAACTATTCAAAAACTGAATAATATATTTCCCCAGCCATTTCAATACCACAATCGACCGGGATAGCCGAGCTGGTGGTTGGCGGCAGCGACGACGAGTGAATCACGTGATCGGCTGCTTGCTGTTTAAGTTGACTTTATTAACCGTTGGTAAATGTTCATCAGCCAGCTAAACCAGCTGCTATTTCTGTGATTGCATTACGCTGTCTGACGACTACTAGGCAGGAGCTGGCTTACTAGCTGCTGGTAACCAGCCTAATGAGACTGGGCCTTTATTACACCCGGCGGAACATTTAAAATATGCGCAAAAACTTTACCTGTTAAAAACAGACCGGTAAGAACATGAACCTGTAAAATACAGAAACTGTAACTTTATAGAACTCGTAACAAAGTGTATAGCTGCTGAAGTTTTAAATTACCAGGGAAAGCTTGACTTTCTCTGGTTGACTGCCAATCGAGCCAAAAGTAGATGAGTGGAAACTGTTTGAAATGCTGTATTATGTACTTATGTATCACTTATTTAAATTTCAGCTCATGATGAACATGACTTAAGAGGTTTCTTAACATGCTTAAATGTAAATCAGTGTATTATGCAATCACTAACTTTCCACAGCGATTTATTTGTGAAGTATTTTATATCTTGTTTTAAGAATTGGCGAGAATATATTTTTGTATATAATGATATCAGTTACTATTTTTAATCCGCATGTCGAGAAGTAAAGCCGTTAGATAATTTTTATTAAGCGCTACTTTAAATGCCACGGTTATGAATATCCGGTTCACTTTCAATTTTTTTGTACCACAGTATTATAACTTTGTACTTCTACGTCATTGCTGTATAGCTCAATATCTCATGTATTATAATGTGTATGTAAATAATGAAAAATTATTGAAAATTGGCTACTTTAAATGTTGATATGATTAATATCAAATTAGGTTAAATTTGAGCATTAAGCTACAAACCTTTATTCCTATAGAAGGGGGATCAAGTGTGTAACACTGAGTAGGAGGAGATCAGAAAACTGGATAAACTAGCATCTCAACATCGAATTTCCATCAATAGAAAGTGCTTTCGGCTTAAAACCCTGATATAAATTTTCGGATTGCCAAGAGGCATTGTTATCATCACATTTGACTCCTATACTGTATTTGTCATTTCCCACATGGTTCCCAAGTCCTCGTTAAGTAATCTGTTCATTTATCCGTAAGCGACTTACGTATATACATTGCTCTATTATAATAATCGATAATAATCAAAATGATGACACTTGAATTATAAAAACTTTAAAAGTTTAAAGTTCTGTGGAAAATACATAATGAAAGAGGCAGTTGATCATTAAAATACCCAAGAAATAGCAAGTAACAAATTGTTATTAATGGCAAATAGAGATTGCAAAACTGTATTTTTAATTATCAAATCAGTTATAAGTTGTTGCTGTTAGGAACTCAAGCATATTTTTTTACACTAAATTATGTCATTCTGTTGCAGCACTTCAGGTCACCAATTGTCTCTACCGTACATGGAAAACATTTACATCTGTTTAAATTTTCATTTTTACTTTGTATACTCTGTATAACATTTAACTATTTTTCTTACCTCTAAAACTTCCTCCAGGCATACCTGTTATATAGTGTATGATATAATGTATGTATGTAATGTATGTACGGTTTTAAAATAATTTACTTTATTTGGACAGTTCGTACGGTTGTAAGCAAAAAAAAAATAGGACAAATCTTATAACGGTATTTTGCTAAAATCTAGTTGTGTACATCTAACTTTAATTTTTGTGACATTGACAGTTAGTTGTCATAATTTATTTAAAAATAATGTGCCTCATATAAGCGATTTAGTTAAATCTGGAGTTATTGCTAAAGCAGAAGAGAAGGATGGTCAATGAGACAAATTGCACTGCGTTATAATATTGACAAAAATTCGGCGTGTAACATTTAAAGAAAGTGGAGAATAAACGGTACGATTAGTTTAAATCCTGGATCGGGGCGACGAAGGATATCAACTCAACAATAAGATTTGTAATTGGTAAATGCTTTAGTAGAAAATCTATTTTACTCAGTTATTCGGGCAACTGAACAAACGAATTTTCCTGGATCGAGTAGTACTGGCCGCCGGCGAGTAAGAGAATCGGAGCTACGCTGTCATGCAGCAGCACAGAAATACTTACTTAAAGCTGAACATAAAGAAGCTCGAGTAGGATTTGCGCTTGAATTTTTAACGCATGGTGTAAATTTTTCGAACAATGTAATCTTTACAGACGAAAAAACTTTCCAGTCAACACACAGCTGTTGTATTCGTGTTTACCGCCCTCCGAATACTCGATTCGATGAGAAATATATATCTAACAATGATAAAAGTGGTAGATTTTCCGTCAATATGTGGGGTTGGATATAGGCACTTGGTCCTGGCATTTTGTGGCATATTGAGGAACGATTTAATAGTGAACCATATATTAGGATTTTAGACAATATTATGCTCTCATCTGTGTCACAATTATTTCCTAATAATGAGTTCATATTTAAAAAAGACAATTGTTCCGTTCATACTGTTCATACCGTAACTAACTGGTTTCAAGATAACGACATCAATGTTCTTAACTGGCCCAGTCATAGTCCAGATCTTAACCCTGTGGAAGAAGTATGGGGACTACTCGTAAGAAGTTTCCAAAAACGAAATGTGAGACCACGGAATTACTGGAAATAGTAAATAATGCATGGGAAAATATTATTACTAATGATTATTGTCTAAGGTTATTTAATTCTATGCCAAACAGACTTATAGAAGTTATAAATAGAAATGGTGCAATAACGAAATATTAATAGTTAGTTTCTTGTTAAGTAGGATATCCTTTGTCCTTTGATCCAGGATTTTTACTAATCGTTTATTCTCCACTTTCTTAAAATGTTACAAACAAAATTTTTGTTAATGTTATAACGCAGTGCAATTTGTCTCATTAATCATCCATCATTTACTATAGCAATAACTACAGCACTAAAATAAGTTAAAAGTGATACCTGTTTTATTTCGGCTACTCATTACATATTTAAATAGAGACAGATTTACATCAGAAAAAAAAAGTTGTCCTATTTTATTTGGTTATGTTTGCAATTTACGGATATAGTAAACATTTCTTATTGAATATTAAAGATTTCTTCATCGATTTTATACCAGTTCAATAATTTAATTGTAAACACAAACCTAACTAGAAAAGAAATGCAATTATAGTGCACTTCTTTTTACACGTTTTATTTTATATTAGCTTCACCTGTATGTTTGTTTGTAAAGGAATTGTTGAACGTGATTCTCACCCACCTCAAAACGTCAGATTAAACCTAAATAAAATAAAAAATGGCTAATTTATTGTCGAGACTTTGGCGCAGGAGTCATTGTCATTAATATATATGTTACTATTGGTGAGAAACGTGCTGAGGGATGAATGGCAAGAGGGTGACTAAAAAAAAAATATAGTTAAAAACTAAAAAAACACGCTTTAATAGAACTAAAAGTAAAAAATAATCTTTAAATATTCATTTTATTGTAAAAAGCGTGGGGTTTATAACAATTGATATCAAGCACCCCACGCTTTTTACAATGAAATTAATCTTAATATTTAAACATTATTTTTTACTTTTTAGTTTGGTTTGCTATTAAAGCGTTTTTTTAAACTACAATTTTTTCTATTTTTTTGGCAATTCAGTTGGCAATCAGCCAATTTTGTAATTATTTAGCGTTTTGTAAATACCAAGAAATTTTCATAATTACCTAGCACTTTCATGATTGTCTGGAAACTATTGTAATTACCTAATAATATTAAATATATTATTTAATCAAACCATTAGGATTGATAACTTATTTTTGACTAATGCTAATATGCCTTTAGCTTTTTTTTATTACTTTTTATTAATTAATATCTAATTATTGAAATAACTAAGAATCTATAATACTGCATTAGAAGCTACAGTCCTTAAAATCCACAAGAGCCTACCTTTTGTAATCATATACTGTAAAGCGATAGGACGATCACAATCTTGTGAGCGTGAAAGCCAAGGTCTTTGTGTAAAATTCTGCACAGAGTTCGATCACTGATTTTGAGCGCTGAAGCTTGTTTTCGGGCAGAGCGCTCTGGGCCACGAAGGACCGCTTGTCTCACTCTTTTAATGGTAGGCAGTGTTCTTACACTTCGACTACGGCAACGAGATTTCGGATTAATTGTCGATGCAGTCGTTCTAAAATTCTGAATCTATCTGATGATTGTGTCATGTTTCGGGACCGGACACATGAATCCTAGACAGACTAAAACATATTCTTTGGATTTGAAGACTAACGAATGCTTCTTGATAAATATTTAATAGTAATTTACACTTGTATATTGTCAGTATTACCAATATTTCCATAGTTATTTCCGATGTTAGGTTAGTCTCCAGGTTAATTGAAAGTAATAATCTTATTCGATATTTTCTAAAGTGTGCCTTCATTTGAGTTTTAAAATGGTAGAATTAAGTAATTTACAACTTGCCCAATTACTGATTTAGTTTATGACCAATAATTAGTTTTTATGAAAAATATGAGTAGTTTTTAACACAGCACAATGACATATAAGTCTATATTGTATTCCGAATAAATCCCATATTTAAAAAATGAGTACTTTATAACTTAAACGCCTCTCTACAGAATGGCCCATCACGGTGGGCCATGACGACGGGCCATCGTGTAGAGGACGCAATGGCCTAGGATCGCTTGTGGCTGATGGATGATGGATAATCATCGCCGACGATGTATCGGGTTTTGAAGACACATCAAAGATCCAGGTCCATCCTCGACTACCGTTATACCTGAAGATGGGCCAGCGTGTGGACGGTAGCAATGGTCCAAAGTGGCCGCCGATGGCGATGGCCGATGAATGGCTATCGTGATGGCCCGTCATGATGGGTCATCGTATAGAGGGGCCTTTAAGGCTCTTCTACACAATGGCCCATCACGATGGGCCATGACGACGGGACATCATGTGGAGGGCACAATAACCTAGGACGGACTGGCTGATTATCGCCAGCGATGGCCTCTGTATCGGTTTTTGTTCACACATCAAAGGTCCAGGTCCATCCTCGAGTACCGCTATACCCGAAGATGGGTGTGGATGGTAGCAATGGTCCATAGTGATGGCCGATGATTGGCCATCGTGATGACCCGCTATGAAGGGGCATTGTATAGAGGGGCCTTAAGAATATAATTTCAAGTTATTAAGTCGAAATTAAATAATTTTCCAATTTACGGATTTTTTGCCTCGTGGCAGGTATACTTTGCTTGCTTGCTGGTTTGAAATGATTTGAAATAAAATTATTTTTATAAAATGGCCTGAAAGAGTATTTCGTGCAACAATGTGGAGGAATTATATATTTAATCCATTAGATAGGTCTACCAAATGTTTCAGCTGCTTTTTAAATCCTGAGTCTTTTTTAAATCTGCGCTCATAATTATTTTACAATGTTTTTTGGTTATTTAGTAGATAGCTTTCGTACTCCTAACATCTAATATTTAATTTTAAAATAAAAATAACCATTGAAATAATTCCTATGTATACCGATAGGTATATATTATTTTCATTGATGTAACTCTCTGGTAAGAATGAAGAAGATTAATTAATTTTTCCAGAAAATAACATGTTGTCGTGTTTCAAGATGATTGACCTTATTAATGTACCAGAGTGGTGGTAATTAAAATTGATGCAAACTGGAAGTAACCTGGATGCAACACTATCAACTTACTCATGCAATCATAATTTTACCAGCCTTATTAACCTTCTATTGTAATATAATAGATAAAGTAAACTACCAATGTGAAATATATTTATCAAACAAAGAAGTACCTACTAGGTAGGGATACACATACTATTATTTCTTTTTGATTGATTATTGACTTTCTCGTAAGGGTGGAGGTTACTGATTAACTTTTTTCAGAATGATATATTGTTGTCACACCTCTTAATATACTACTGTGATCATAAATAACCTCAGCAGCACGCATAAAGAATAAGTTTATTAATATTATTTGTTAAGAAAATATGCAATACAGAATAACATTGCGAGTAAATCATATGATGAGTACTTAAATAATATTATGCGATATAATAGAAATGATATTTATATAAGAGGAAAAGTCTATGCATACGTAGGTGTAACCTATTAAGCTTAAATAAAGTTCTTAGTAACCATAATTTCAACAATTTGAAATTAAATAGGGACTAATATTATTATTTGCATTTTTTTTGTACATTTATTTAACCTTGGTAAATTTTCCGCGACAATTTTCCAATGCCCTAGAGCGGTGAAAGCCTAGTGTAGGAGTTTCTGAGGACAAATCCCTCGAGGGACTTTCCGTTCTACTCGAGGGAATAACAGTTAGTCGAAAAACTGCGGAAAATACATTTTCCATCCCTTCAGAGAGGGTGATAATCAGAGGGTGGGGGTGGTTTGGTTCATCTGCCTGGAAGACCCAACCTTTGTACTCGAGGAAGTCTTAACCAGGCCAAAAAAGGGATTCGAAAACCATCTCTAAGCTGGAGAGCGATTTAGGGGTGGTTTTTGGGCAATTTGAAGGAGTTGCCGAGGAAAAGGAAATTGTGGAACCCCCACCATCGTGTTCAGTGACCTCGAAAACGGAGGGGTCTCTAGATTGGCGCTCTGGCAAAAAAAGCTACCCTTTCCGACTCCTGACCTACGCCTAACATTGCAGAGCCCTAACATTTCATAGTTTCGGCGTATACACTGATATACAAGCCGCTAGAAGGTGGGTCGAGATCGCTGTATTTCCTTGACTGTCATCCAGCTAAATATTTACCTCAATTAGCTATTGGTTTACTTTTCTTATCGACTATACAGTTGTAGTCGCCCCTCTTCTTTGTAAATTCAAAACAGGCTGTTCCAAATGCTTGCACTGAAACATAGTTATCTATGTCATTTGGTAAGTTATTATACTGTAGTAAACTTTGATGAAAAGAAGGTGAAACTCCACTTGATCTTGTATTATGTACGTATGTCCTGTATATAAATTTAAAAAATGAATAATTATAAATATTCAAAAGAATAGTTACAATATGCTGTTTCATTAGTTTCAACCAAGTGCGTATTGTAACTAATTCTTTTGAATTGAAAAAAGTCTTAAAAAGTTTTTAAGACTCTTTGATTATGGTAGCAAGGCCGAAACATATGTCAGAGAAATCTGAAAAAGACTAATGAAACAATAAACCAAGTGCGTATTGTCACTATTCTTTTGAATATCTATAATTATTCTATAGACTATGTTTCATCAAGAACCTACCCCAAATTCCATCCAATTATTTAAAAAAATGATATTTGCTTTGGTAATAGTCCTCCCAGCATTCTGAAAACAAATATCATAACATTCAGTATATTGTTTATTTAGAACTAAGCCTTCAGTAGTTAAAAACATTCATACATATCTGTTACATTTGAGAATTATACGAAGTCCCTGGTTTGTTGGGATGATTGTATAATTAGTTTTTAAATATTTATTTGTAGGCTGTTGTCGCTTTCTTTCTCATTTATTGTAGATGTTATTAACGTTTTTGCAAATTAAGGTTTCATCTGCGAAGGGATGAATATTATATTTTTTGTGATTTATAAAATGTCGTTGATCCAAATAATAAGTAAACTTGGATCCATGATTGTCGTCTGTGGTACCCAATATATAAATTGGTTCCACGAAAACACTTCATGCCCGTTTTCTAAATATTCACCTAACAACATACATGTTTTTAATTACAACAAAAGTAACTGTCAGTTTATAGATTGAAAAACTCTGAGATGCGATGTAAAGCAACGTTAAGCACGTTTAGTACTTGGCTGGGCGGCCGTTTCAAAGAAGAACATGTCCTCGCCTCATATATCTTCCAGCGGCTTGTATATCAGTGTATTAGCGGAAGCTATACAACCTTAGGCGAGGGTTGTATAGGCCGAGCCTGTAGCTCGTCTACAGGCGCCGGTGTTAGGCCTCAGTAGCGGAAATAAGCCGACATTAAATAAATGTATAAAAAAAAATACTTATCCAGTATCTTGGATTCTATCCCAATAAAATTTAAAAATTCTTGTAAACTATAGAAGGATTCTTTCATTAAAAATAGATTTATTACCTGTTTACCTCTGGTAAGGCTTTCTAAAAAATTTTGGACCATAATAATTAAAGCCACAGTCACTTGACTTAAGTCTATTAAAGTTTATCGCTATATTCTGTTGAGTCCTCGTGCAGTATTTATGAATATCCTCTTGTTTTTTATAAAAATGAATATTTCTATAGATATACATCAAACAATGGAAAATATAAAGCGATGGAAACGTTAAAACACCCAATTCCACAAATTTATCTCTTACATTCTCTCTATATCCACGATTCGTAATTATTCTGATCGTTTTTCGTTGTAACCCAAAAATTTGGTTAGCTTGCAAAGCGTGACTCCAATTTATCACAGCATAGGACATATGAGACACTATTAGTGAGTAATAAGCCGTTACTAATATTTTAAAAGTTACGTCATTTTTAGGTTTCTTAAAAAGAATATATTTTTTTATATTTTTCTTTGCTACATAATCAACATGATGGAACCAATTTAAATTTGGGTCAAGATATACCCCTAATAATTTGGCTTTTTCCGGATTTTCAAAATTTTTCAAGTGGTCTGTGACTGAAAATCATATTTGTGGTTTTATTTTCATTAAGTGACAACTTATTTGATGAGAACCATTCAAAAGCATTTGATTTAGCTTCTGTTAATCGTCTTTGTACGACATCCGATTTATTGTCCGATACCAGGAATGTGGTATCGTCTGCAAATAATACCAATTCAATATCAGGTATGGACTTATTTAGGTCATTTACATAGATTAGAAATAGGGTTGGTCCAAGGACAGATCCATGTGGCACTCCGCTCCTTATATATTGAGATGTTGAATTTGGATTATTCACACTTATATACTGCTGTCTGTTATGTAAAAATGATTTTATTATGTTGCAGCTGTTCGTATCGAATTTGTAAAATTTTAATTTATCTATTAGAATTTGGTGAGAAACACAATCAAATGCTTTGCAGATCGCAGAAGGTGACTCCAACATAGTCTCTATTCTCATTTCCTTTAACAATTTTGTCTATTAAGTGAATAATTGCATCATTTGTACTCATTTTTGTTCTGAAACCAGATTGTTTACTGTAAAATAAACTGTTGTTCTGGATAGATACCTGCGCTGATGCACTGATTTATTAAACTGGTAAGATGAACAACTATTAGATTTTTAATATTTTTTATAATATTTATTGACATCTTGCAATGATCTTTGCTGTTTTCATTTTTTATTTTATTGATTACATTGCGTACTGTATTTATAGTAACTGAATTTGAAATTTGGTGCATTTGCTTGGAAAGTCTGCACTTGAAAGATAAACTATATAATTCCTATTTACCAATGGTAATTTTTGTGTAATATTTTCAGCTATGTTTATAAAGTAGTTAATTATTCATGTCTTCTGCGTTGAGAGTGGCATTTACAGGTTTTTTTTGTTTTGTTGTCTATTTTGGTTTATGATATTCCAGAACGTTTTTGGAGTATTACCATTTTTATGTAATATATTATCATAGTAATCGCTTTTGGCTTTATTTATTTGACGTCTGTATTCCGCTTTGTACTTTTTTAGGTGTTCTTTTAAGTTGATAGCTGGAAAATTATTATATAATTCAGTAAGTAAGCATACATTTTCCCTCATTTTATGAAAATCTGAGGTAAACCAATCTTTTTTAGGATTTTTCGTCCTGTTAATTTTTGCGGAAAAGTCCTCTCTACCTGTTGGTTTAAAATGTCCATGAAAAGTCCAAATTTTTCATTTGCATCAAGATTAAGCACGTTGTTTGATGCACTCACCCAACTCCAATCAACTGCTTCTAAGTTATTATACAGTAGAAACATATCTTCGTCTGTAATTTTCCTAAATTTGATAGTATTTATGTACCGAATATTGCTCTCAAACTGCAAAATAATATTTATTGCCTTATGATCTGATAATCCGGGGTTAAACACCTCCGTCTTATATTTATTACATGAATTAATTAGAATGTTATCCAAGCAATATTTTTGTCTTGTATTTTCAGAAATAATGCGCTGGAAAGAGAATGAATTTATTAAATCTAGGAATTTCAAATATTTCTTATCAGTTGTATTAAATTTGCTGTTAAAGTCACCATTTATTATTATATCCCTTTTAGAGGTCTTGAGTTTATTTAGTATGTGATTAAATTTAGATATGAAAGTAGTAAAATCCCCCAGAGGTGATCTATAAACAGTCAAAGTTAATGAACTTAATTTGCCACATTCGACTGCTACAATTTCGCAGTGAACTTCTATAGTACAAAAATTTATGTCATCACAGGGAATAAAATTAAAACATTCTTTTTTACTCAAAATTGCAACTCCACCATGAATTGAATTTTTTCTACAGTAGCTTGTTATGACCTCATATTTATTAAAAACCAGATTTTGCATTTCATTCACCAGATTTTTTACATTTTGGTCCACTTGCCGGCACATGTTTACATTTTTACATTCTCACTATGAAGTACTTCATTGCATTTGTTTTGAAAACACATCTTTTTTCTGTACCTAAAAATTCAGTGATTAGAATTCTGGCCAATGCTGAAGAATATAATCTCATAAATACAAATATTGAATGTATGAAAATTATTCGTTAAATATCTAAAACAACATTTTCATCTATTTTTAAGTTTAACAATTTTCTCAAGCAATTTTTGTTAATATCTCAATATTAATATATGTAAAATAAGAAATTCTATTTTAAGATGTATTAATTACCTTCTCTTAATATAAATTTAATTCAGCCGTGAAAAATAAACGTATAAAAACATTCGTCGTGTCTAATTTTATACCTGATTTTTAATTATAACCTCCAATGCAGTTTCCTAAATTTAAAGGGATTTTAGTTCCTTGAAATTTCCACACTAAATAAATGAATGTAAGCTTTGTGACTAACAACTTTGGCGAACTACCTCACCATAATTGCCCATTTATCAGTTCCTTAACTGTAGTAATTTCCAAATGTTACGATGTACTATAATTAACTGTCCAATAAAAAGATTATGCGCCTAATTTATGTGCCACGTTCTCCACCAATCCAAAATTCCTTTTATTAAAAGGCAGAAAGAAATCTAAAATAAAAATTTAATTACCCAAAACATTGTCGGTCGTATATTACAAAGTTTTGAATATTTCCAACAATAAATAATTTTCTATGCATTTATTTAAGCAGGGATGTTCACGATTCCTGTATAAAATTGAAGATGATTAATTTGATTAAACTACAGGGTTATTCAGTATATATTGGCCCCCCTTTATTTGTGTTATTATTGAAAATAGAAAAAAGTTTTCTATAAAAGTTGTAGAATCCTACCTACGTGATCAAAAAAACAATATCATGTATGGGTTAAGTGATACGAAATAAATATATTTTTTGTTAAATGGAACACCCTATATATTATTGCATTTTCGAGGAGCCCTTCTTCCTCTGACTTCGAATATATAGTTAATATTATATATAATAGGTCTATCTTAAATACTTCTTGACATATTTGACATTCAAAATTCAAATGGCTGCTTTATTGCAAGAAGAGTGAGCAATTCGTGTCAAAATACAAGCGAAACAAATATAACAAAGTAGGCCACGAAAATAGTTATTTTATTGTTTATTCAATTTTGACATTTCAAACCATCATTACTAACATTTATTTAGTCAAAATGGGTTAAAGTGAGGCTGAAAACATCGAAATATCTTCCCTGTGAAAAATAATAAAAATATTCCGCAAGAAGAGAATACATGACATTGTATCCGAATCAAGCGATTCCTAGTGTAAACATGTTTTTGAATATTTATCGTCATGTAAATAGGACCCATAGTTTTTTAAGAAAACGACGGAATGTTACAGCAAACGACGAAGAAAATCTAGATACCTATATTGTTATATTTTGAATGTAAAAAAAAATATTTATTATAAGAATTAAACAACAAATTATGATTAACAGTTTATGAGTAAAATCCTAAAACACATCAATTTTTAATTCTAAAATGATATTTATTGAGCATAATTTTATACGTCCCCCTTCAACCCCCTTGGAGTAACAGCTACTCCTTTAAAATCTTTAAATGGAACGAGGATGCATGTGATAACTCATTTGAAGTGGTTTTTCATTCTCTACCCAGCAAGATAAGATTTTTTGAATTTCTCTAATTTTTTTATTAAAAAACATTATATTTTTAATGTTACTAAGTAAACAAAAGAACATGAAACAGTTTAAATCAAATTTTCAAACTGGGTGCCCGTAATTACTCGACAATAATGTTGCGTTGCTGAAATTCTTCTGAAATATTTTATATCGTTTTTGGGGTGATTTGATTAATTTCTTGCCTTATTATATCTTTTAAGTTATCGACGTTATTTGGTCTATTGAAACATACTTTCGATTTTAAGTAACCCCATAAAAAATAGTCAAGCGGGGTCAAATCGGGACAACGGGCAGGCTACTCAATTTTACCACGTCTACCGATCCACCTATTGGGAAAAACTCGATTGAGATAGGCTCTTATTTCCAATGCATAATGTGGTGTAGCTCTGAGCTGCTGATAATAAATGTTTCTATCACTTTCATTAGGGTTGTCATCGTCTGGCAAAAGTATTCCTAACTCTGGAACTAAGAAATTTTCCAAGAAATCCAAGTAACGCGCGCTATCAAAGAAATGTGGTCCGATAATTTGAGAATTTATAATTCCAGCCCAAACGTTCACCTTCTCAGGATATTGAGTATTGGCCTCCATCATCCGATGTGGATTTCCTCGACTCCAGTATCTACAGTTCTGTTTGTTAACTGTTCCATTTAAGATGAATATTGCTTTATCTCAATAAATCATGTTTTTTATATATAACGGATCATCTTGGTATCTATTTACCATGATTTCGCAAAATTTCAATCGGCGATCAAGGTCATCTTCATTAAGTTCTTGAACTTAATAAATTTTATATGGGTGGTATTTTTCGTTTTTTAGAAGACGCAATATGAACGTTTTACTAACATCATTACCGGCGACAACTTGTCTTGTAGGTTTATGTGGATTATCTTGAATACCCAACAATATATCCAATTTCTTTTCATCGTCTAAAATTCGTGTCCTACGAGATTTGGGAATATCTGTGACACTTCCAAATTCACGAAATTTGTTTTCTATTCTATTAGCCGTAGACTGAGGAATGCGACCGTCAGGATACTTAATATTGAATCAAAATTTAAATTTTTTGTGTAACCGAAACATTCATTGTTAAAATAATGATCTTGACAATCGGCGATAAATAATTAGAATCATAAACTTACACAGATGTAGCAAATAAAAAATTATAATTTTTTCTGATATGTTAAAAGAATCTTTATTTTACTTCTTTCTTTTTGTTGGCTATTTTGCCACCTGCGTATCAGAAAAAAACGATATATTTAAATTGAAAGTTATGACACATAATTATTTAGAAAAGCCAGATTTGGCAGATATTTGGTACATAAAATAGTTTAGGGTACATTTGATGAATAATGTCATTTTAGAAATAAAAATTGACGTGTTTTAGGATTTAACTTATAAATTGTTAATTACGTAGATAATGAATTTATCCTTTACTTATGGATCTCACTATATATTCGACGCTTGTTGAAGACAGTGACGACGATGTTTTATGAGGAGTAAAGTAATTTTTTGTGTTCCGGCTATTCTTGTCAAGTACATCCTCGACATAAAAAATGTCACTTTTACTCCATATAAAACTAAATACTATTTGTTTAATCAGTCAGTTCTGTTTTAAACTCATAAATAATATTAGTTCCACTAGCAAAATAACAAATATTAAATATTAACAATGTATTTAGTAACAAAAATTGTGAATCTAAAAACAATGCTGTCTTGGCAAATTTTGATGAATATTTATAAATGTAATTATTATATACGGGAGTCTCACAGGGAACTGAATCGATCGATATAGAGAAAAGTACGCATCAGAAAATTTAAAAAATTTAGATGGTTACTAATATCGGTATGGCCAATCCCACTAAAATAATTACAAGCAGCTGACACTTCCGCTTATACCGGAAGTCGATACCAACTTGCTTATTTCAAATCGAACACCCTATATATTTTAGGGATTTCGAAAAGAGCATAAATTCTGAGTCGAAAATATGTAGCATTTATACCTAAACCTAGTCGTTTCAGAGATATTTGACATAGAAAATTTGACAGGTACAACGGTTTGCAAGAACCGTTATAACTTTCTTCGTGTAAAAGATCCTCATTTACTTTTTGTCACATAAAAAGAACACAAGGAGAACTACATTCTACAACTGAAATAAATTCAATAATATCATACCAAGTGTTCCGTTTCTTGCGTTACATTTTGTCAACTTCAAACCGCGAAAACTTGTTTAGGTCAAATGGAACACCCTGTATTTTTTACGTCAAGTGGTGTAAAATTGAATTCCCTTTTTTCTGATATTAGCATTGTGGGGGTTAAAGTTACAACTTTTGAAATATTTGCGATTTTATTAGAAAATCATGAATTGTTGTAATCATTTCATCAAAATAGCCATGATTAGAAACAATCAGTCATTATCTGTTGTCAAAAAATGTCAGCACGTTTAAATTACACCCACGAAGACTTTTTAAATTTGTTTATTATTTATAGAGAGTGTGATAAAGTAATATCATGAACTTGCAGCACATTTGCTACTCGATATCCATAAAAACGGAAACCGTCACCAAACACTGTAAAACGCATACTGGAAAATTTTAAAAATTATAACTCTGTCAAGACAAAAATGCAAAGAAGAAAACTTATTATTGTTGATGACGAAAACATTAAAGTAGTAATTCTGGGATATTTTCATGCATTTCCAAGGATGTCATTAAGACAAGCTGCTCTGGAATCGGGACTATGCAAGGATTCAATTCATAGAATCTTATTAAAACATCAGTTTCACCCGTTTTCATTCCATATGGTTGAAGGATTAAAAGAAACAGATTTCCTAAGAAGACAGAGTTTATTCTAATAAGGTCTGAGGGTTACGATTCTTATTTGGGAAATATTATATGGACAGATGAAGCAAAATTTATTAAAAATGGACTTTTTAATAGACACAATTCGCATTATTGGAGTGACTCAAATCCTTATATGTTCAGAGAGCGAAACTTTCAGCAAAGTTGGTAGTTCAATGTTTACTGTGCCATAAGAAACGATAGAGTGGTGGCATTACAATTTTCTCAGGAGAATTTAAACAGTAAATTAAATTTTCTCTTCTGCTAATATGTACAGGTAAATTTTTGTTTCTTTTTTTAGGTGAAAGATATCTGAATATCTTACAAAATTTGAATAATAACTATTTAGAAAATTTACCTCTCGCCGAACATAGAAACATTTTTTATCAGTACGACGGTGCTCCCCACATAACGCATATTTAATTAATAATTATTTACAAGAAACTTTTTATGATCAATGGATTGCCAATAATGAACCTTTCTTATGGCCTCCTCGCTCGCCTGATTTATCAGTTCTGGATTATTTCATTTGGGGAACTATTAAAAATTAAGTTTATGAGAGCCCATTAACAACCATTGAAGATTGTATGCAAAGAATAAGAAATGCATTTTAAAACATATCACAGGATTCAATTAGAAGGGCTACCAATGAAGAACTAATCCGAAGGTGCGAAAAATGTGTCGAGGTTCAAGAGCGGAATTTTGAGCAATTATTAAATTAAAATGAAATCATATTTTAAATTGATCTTATCTCTGCTATTTTAGTTCATGCCATATCTTCAATTCGATTAATACGCATGTTACAGTGCTAGTGTTATTTTGCGTTTCTGTGGATATCGAGTAGCAAATGTGCTGCAAGTTCTTGATATTACTTTATCACATTCTCCATAAATAATAAACAAATTTAAAAAGTTTTCGTTGGTATAATTTAAACGTGATGGCATTTTTTGACATAAGATAATGACTGATTGTTTCTAATCATGGCTATTTTGATGAAATGATTACAACAATTCATGAATTTCTAATAAAATCGCAAATGTCTCAAAAAGTTCTAACTTTAACCTTCACAATGCTAATATCATAAAAAAGGGAATTCAATTTTACACAACTTGACGTAAAAAAATACAGGGTGTTCCATTTGACCTAAACAAGTTTTCGCGGTTTGAAATTGACAAAATTTAACGCGAAAACGGAACACTTGGTATGATATTATTGAATTTATTTCAGTTGTAGAAAGTAGTTCTTCTTGTGTTCTCTTTACGTGACAAGAAGCAAATCAGGATCTTTTACACGAAGAAAGTTATAACGGTTCTTGCAAACCGTTGCACTTGTCAAATTTTTTATAAAATGTCAAATATCTCTGAAATGGATAGGTTTAGGTATAGGATATTTTCGACTCAGTATTTTATGCTATTTTCGAAAACCCTAAAATATATAGGGTATTCCATTTGAAACAAGCAAGTTGGTATCGACTTTCGGTATAAGCGGAAGTGCCAGCTGCTTGTAATTATTTTAGTTGGATTGGCCACATCGACATTAGTAATTATCTAAATTTTCAAAATTTTCTGATGCGTACTTTTCTCTATATCGATCAATTCAGTTCCCGGTGAGACACCCTGTATATAATTACTACAAGTGTGGGAGATGAATCGGTCACGGCGACTGCAGTCAGGGGCTGTGTCAATGGTGGTCGATGATCTCCCCCATAAAATGAGTAATTCGGGCTTCAACGTCCACGGTTATGCAGGTGATTTGGTCGCGACTATGAGAGGCAGGCATGATGTTATGATCTGAAACCTCATGCAAATTGCCTTAAACATAATATCCAAATAGTGTTCGTTAGATGTACTTAAGGCCAATCCGAACAAAACAATTATTGTTCATCAAAGGAGAAAACTCAATCTTAGAACTCCTATGCTGAATGGGACAATGCTGAACTTCTCCAGTAAAGTCAAGTATCTAGGAGTAATCGTGGATCAAAAACTTACCTGGAACTCGCATTTAAAAATGACACTTATTAAAGCCACAGTGGCTATTTGTACGTGCCATAGGCTGTTTGGTAAGACTTGGGGTCTAGCCCGAAAATGGCACATTGGTCCTACCTACTACAGTGACTACAGGAGCAATGCTCTTATGTTCCACAGCAGCTATGAGTCCATGACCAAACCCACTGACTCAATGCTAGTCAAACAGGACTTTGACTGCCCGTTTAATGTGCTGATTGTAATGCGTCAGACGAGCAAAATAGAAGCACTGTGATTGGAGCAAGGGTTACTCATCTGGTACACAGATGGGTTCAAGATGACTGAAGAGGTAGGTACAGGCCTGCTAACGGGCTACTGACCTTTGAGATACCATCTCAAGAACACGGGCATGGAAGTAGATGATAAAAGCAGATATTGCGAAGGTGCAACTGAAGCTGCGGATCATATACTTTGTGAGTGTAAGGTGTCAATTCGCATTGGGCTAAAGTACCTGGTATTAACGCCCTAAGACATAGGGAAACCAGCCCATAAGAAAATCACAAGCTTTATAAAAATTATTGGAACCCTAGCCAACAATTAATTGTAGGGTAATTCACAAAAGATCTTTTAGGTCGAAGTGAAGTAAGGCTACTCAGAGCCAAGCGACCCCTGAAAAATCTACAATCTAAAATATAATCAATAGTATTTGTATGATACTATAAGTAATAACCTTGAGTTGGTCTTACACAATACGAAAATATTTAATATAATTTATAAGTGTATAAGTGTGCATATTGTCATTAATTATAAATGTTTTAAAATAAATATTGATCGGTTGAATATAATTTTCGAGGTCTGAGTATATAAGAAATATTTTTCTTAATGAGATATGAAGAAGCCTTTTCATCTATGTATGATGTAAATGCCATGTAGGAAATTATTTTCTACTCTAAAAACACGTTAAACCCAATTATAAAATATAACGCCCACTGGATCAAACATTCTCAGTGATATATTCCATTACTAATAACTTTAAAATTTAAACCCAGCCGGAGGATATAATCAGATGATTGAATTCCAGGACAGGATTAAGAATAGCGGAAGAGACACATATACCTATATTATAGTTAATGGAATACGCAATACATATGTTATAGTTATATTATATTGTTACGTACCGGCCGTTTCTAGGCCATATACGCACTAGGGGGTAACTCAAATGGCAGAAAAGGAAAGTCAATTTAAAAAATATATAAATGAAATTTATGTGATGCAACGCAATATAAAAGATGGGTGAACTTAAAACTAATGAAAATGAAAAATTTTACTTACATAGTTATAACTGTCCAGCACTGCATCAGGCTAAGGATATATTTTTCATTACTTGCCACTACACTGTGTCAAACCCCAAACGTGAACTGATATAAGAATTTAGCTATGACATGTTCCTCAAAATTATTGCGGTCTATGCAATTGCTTAATTAAACTGACACACACGTTTTGCAATACTTTGTTTAAATTTAATGTTTATTACTTTTGCAATGTATAAGAAATAATGTAAACAAATTATAGAATTTAAGTTGATGAGTTTGTACTTAAGTTTATTGAATATAATTTATTTTTTAAAATATATGAAAACTTTTCCCTTCCTTTTGACAATATGAATGACGTAATTTTCTAGAACACAGCCTGTATATGGACCAAATATGGGCTATATGTGGGTCGTCACATATGAATCCTTTTTGAGACTAGAGGCGTGTTAATATTTCTAAGTTAAAAGCATTAAGTTTCGGGCAGATATAGTAGCGCACTAGCTAATCTTAGATGGAAAATATAAAGCCTACGTTCCGTTGAAAATTTCAAATAGAATATTTCTTAATTTTTTAAGCCAAACTATGTTTGAACTTTATTTTTTGGTTTATTTTTTGGCGTCTACCTTGAACTAGAGGGGGATATTTAAGTATTTCATATTTACTTTTTACTTACCGTGGTAACTGCCTGTTTCCAAAGTTTTATACTTCTGTTATAAGATTATTCATTATAAATTACCCACCCCTCATCATCGTTATTATTGCTTACAGAAAACAAGTTTTAAATAAAAATGGTTATAACTAAATTTTGTTAAAATGCTAGCAAAAGTGCAGTAACGTGCAGATTTCAGAGGATACGAACAAATATATATTTTTTAATTGGATACTCTGTATATCATTGAATTTTTGGAATGATCTTTTTTCCTGATTTCAAAAATATACCATATGTTACCCTTACCATAAACCATTTTTGAGTTATTAAATATCGAATATCTAAGTACAACTAGTTATTGTAAATGTGGAAAAGTTAACATTATTAAAGTGAGTTATGAAAATGACAACTATTATGTTTGGTAACTGACATTCCTTAAATGAAAATTAAAATGGTTTATAGTGAAGAAGAAATAGTCAAACTATTTATACAAAATACATAACAAAGATTTATTTAAGAAATTTAATTATAAATAAATGGCAATTCATAAAAGATGTTCGATGCGTCCAACATTATTGTCAATGCATAATTAATAATGTATCTTATATTTACAATTGCATCGGAAATGGCTTCATTTAGATTCATATTGTTTATTTCAAATCTAATTCTGTCTTTAATGACTTGAATATTATTATTATTTTTTGTTTTATTTTCTGTCATTCTCGTGGCGTGCAGTGTATCTAGTGAGGAAATACTTCAGTTTATCTCAACTAGTTAAAAATTTTCGGACGATGTGACATGTTTGCAGCAGGACTGCATGTTGTCCGATATCTAAGGTTTTACTCGATAATGGGGTAGTGAAGCGCAAGTTATAGCCTCTCCTACTCAATTGTTAACCTCACCTTCGCGATGAGTTCAATTTGAACTTGGTGCACCCTGTTTTCACTAACGAGGCTCTAACGACCGAGTAAGGGCGGAATAACCCTTACCTTTTGCCGTGAGCACATCCACCTTCTCACGAAGAATGCGGTAAAAATAACCCACCGCACACAAAGGTTGCTTTTGGAATCGTTTGGTTACCCCATCGTCGCAGTCTCCTTCTGTGCCATGGGACCACACCACTCGCCTTCCGCAACCGAGCTGGTAAAATACCCTCCCGATCGGATCTCCGGGGGAGGGTGCCCACAGGGACACCTCATCGAATGTCGAAAAAACACCGACAAGTTAAATCCAAGAAAACTAATTCTTTCATCTACGGCGCTTGGAATGTTCGTACTTTGAACGACAGCACTCGCACCGATCGGCCTGAAAGAAGAACTGCTCTAATAGATAGAGAACTTCACCGACTCAATGTTGACGTTGCAGCTCTCAGCGAAACTCGATTTTTGGAGGAAGGCTCTCTCACAGAAAAGTACTACACCTTCTATTGGAAAGGTCTTCCCACCAATTCAAGAAGACAACATGGAGTAGGATTTGCCATTCGGAATCAACTTGCATCCAACTTAACACAAGTACCACAAGGCCTATCCGAGCGTCTAATGCTGCTACGCTATGAGCTATCAGATGGCAACGCGGTAAATCTAATAAGCGCCTACGCTCCCACTCTGGATGCAAGTCACGAAACCAAGGAAAGCTTCTATCAACAGCTGGAAGAAACCCTCTGTCGAATACCTAAAACGGAACGACTCGTTATTCATGGCGATTTTAACGCTAGAGTAGGGAGAGATGCAGACACCTGGCCAGGCATCATAGGCAAGAACTGTTTGGGCAACATGAACGCTAACGGTCAACTACTCCTAACTAAATGCGCCGAACATGATCTAGTTATAACAAACACCATTTTCCGACAAAAGGATAAATTTAAAGGCACCTGGCGTCACCCCAGATCAGGTCACTGGCATCTACTGGACTATGTTATCGTACGCAGGAAGCATCTCAAGGACGTCCAAATTACAAAGGCGCGCATTGATAGCGAATGTTGGACCGATCATCGTCCTGTTGTCTCTAAAATGAAAATTGTTATGAGGCCCAAACACCGAAGAACTCAAGTAAAACGTAGACTCCGTCTCTGTATTAGTAAATTGCGTGACCAACAAACCGTCGAACAGCTAAAGCAAAAAGTTCAAGAGAATTTAAGTGCACTAGAAGAAACCAATTCTCTAGATGTCGCTGCTACCTGGACACAAATTAAAGACAGTTTAAAAAATTCTTGGCACTGCAGCAAGTAAAAAACAGGAGGACTGGTTCAATGATAATGAAGCTTTTATACAAGAACTTCTTGACCGCAAACATACTGCCTTCCAAAACGCTATCAACCACCCCAACGATTCATCAAAAGCAGAAGCTTTTACCCAATCTAAGTATGAAACGCAACGCCAAATCAGAAGAATAAAGAACGAGTGGTGGGCAAGCAAGGCCAGAGAAATCCAAAGGTACGCCGATTCACACGACTACAGGAATTTCTTTCAACGAGTAAAAGCAGTGTACGGCCCCAGTCGGAAAAATATGTGCCCTATTAAAGATTTAAATGGAAATCTCCTCAAAGAAGACCAGGAAATAAGAGCCCGATGGAAAGAACACTACTTTAACATTCTTAACCAGCAAAGTCAAGCCGATCACGATATTATAAATCTTATCCCTCAATATGACACCTTCGAAGACTTAGATAAACCACTAACAACGGAAGAGATCTTAACCGCCATTGGGCAGCTAAAAAATAACAAATCTCCCGGCGCCGACTCACTCCCAGCTGAGATCTTTAAAGCTGTGTCGTCAGAGCTCATACCCTACCTCAAAAAACTGTTTGATGTCGTGTGGGAAAGTGGTCAAGCTCCGCAGGAGTTTCGTGATACACTTTTAATCAACCTCTTCAAAAACAAAGGGAGCGCTGCGGACTGTGGAAATTACAGGGGTATAGCTCTCCTGGCTGTTGGAGGGAAGATACTCACTAAAGCGATGGCAAATAGGCTAACACCTGTTATGGAAAAGTTACTTCCCGAAACACAGAGTGGCTTTAGACCAAACCGCGGCACATCGGATTTAATCTTCACACTTAAACAGCTTCAAGAAAAAGCACTCGAACATCAAGGAGAAATTCACATGGCCTTCATTGATTTAACCAAGGCGTTTGACTCGGTGGACAGGGAAGTGCTCTGGAAAATTATGTTCCGCTTAGGTATCCCTAGAAAATTTGTGGAAGTATGTCGCAGTCTACATACAAACAACAACGCCCAGGTTATGTATAATAATGAGGCAACCGAACCTTTCCAAACCCTCACTGGAGTTAGGGAGGGATGTGTCCTGGCACCCCTACTCTTTAATTTGTTTACCACTGCTTTAACAATTATTGTTGACAACAAACTGACAGTCAGAGGAATAGGTCTCAGATACCGTTTTGATGGCGGTCTCTTTAACATAGGGCGCTTTAGAGCTTTCACGAAGACACGCACACGGTTCATTTGTGATCTCCAGTATGCGGATGACTGTGCACTTTTAGCCTGTACGCCGGAAGAGCTTCAAGAACTTTAGATGTGTATGCCCAGAGCTATGATTCCTTGGGACTTAATATCAACATTGGAAAGACTAAGATTATGTCAACTCCTCATCAAGTGAACCGAATAGACATTACACTTAACGGAAATTCTCTTGAAGTGGTGGATCAGTTCAATTACTTAGGCAACGTTGTTAATGACAAAGCAAACATGGACAGCGAGATTCGCAATAGAATTAACGCTGCATCTAGAGCACTCTGGGGACTTAGAGAGAGAGTATTTGACAACCACGACCTTGCTTTGTCAACGAAAATGGCTGTCTACAGAGCAGTTGTCATTCCAACACTGCTATATGGATGTGAAAGCTGGGTCACTTACCGTCGTCATGTGAAAGAATTAGAACGTTTTCAGCAAAGACACCTCAGAAGTATGATGAAAATCCGTTGGTTCCATCACATATCAAACGTGGAAGTACTCAGGAAACAGCCTTCCAATTGAGGTGCTTATTTCAAGAGCACGCCTAAGATGGGCAGGTCACGTTCATCGTATGCATGATAACCGCCTTCCTAAATTTACACTTTATGGTGAATTGCTAAGCGGTAGAAGAAGGCGTGGCGGTCAACGAAAGAGGTTCAAAGACGCTCTCCATGAAAATCTAAAATCCTGCGGTGTTGCGGACGAGCAATGGGAATAACTTGCAGCGGACAGAACCGAATGGCGAGGGGTTGTGGCCAGCTGTCAAGGAAATGTTGCTGCAAGAAGGCCGAATCCAAGACCTAACCAGGTCTATGTTTGTCCTGACTGCGGTCGACAGGTGCTCTCTCGAATTGGCCTCTATAGCCATAGTCGTGTGCACCGTAGATGAATGGGAATTACAATGGACTACACCTTTTACTTGTTTTTTATTGTACACAATTTATCGACTGTAACATTTTTATACTCGGACTCGAGTAACGGCTAATAATAATTAATATTTTTTAGAAAATTATCGGTCGATATTCCTTCTGCCGATATGACTAGTGGATAGATTTCTATTTTTCGAAGTTTCCAAGAGTTCTTCATTTCGTAGGCCAGATTTTCATACTTCCTAATTTTTTCCGTCTCTGTTTTCTTGATGTTATGTGACAGAGGTATGGCAATGTCTATGATAACGCCCAATTTCTTTGACTTATGAATAAGTACAATATCAGGCCTATTATAGTCCACAGTTCGTTCGGTGACTATTGGGCGATCCCAGTAAAGAACTTCCTCTGGAGACTCTAAGACAGGAAGAGGGTTGTATTTGTAGTAGGGAGGGGGTGCTATGTCTAGCAGTTATATTTTATTGCAATTTGCTGGTGTATTAATTTTGCAAGTTGGTTATGCCTTCCCAAATAGTCAGTCTCAGCGAGAGTAGGACAGGCAGCGGTGATGTATTCGATAGTCTCCCCAACATTTCCGCACTTTCGACATTTGTGAACAACATCAATTTTCAGACAATGCTTCTCATAATTTCTGGTTTTAATTACTCTGTTCTGAATGGCCATTATAAATCCCTCAGTTTCTGGGTAGAGTTGTATTCGTAGAAGCCACTTAAATGATGCAGATTTATCTATACCATCTGCTTGAATTAGTTTGGGGTATCTACCGTATCTACCGATTTATCGCACCATTGTTTTATATTATCAGCTGCTGAAGTCGTTTCCAGTACATAGTTGTGTGCATTCATTTTAAGTGGTGTATATCCGTTATCTTCCTGAGCTACAAGATGCATGAACTCACCCCCATCCATCAGTAGACGTTGTCTCATGCTTTTCTCCTGGCGAAAGCAAAGGTTCTTAATATTTAGGAGCCCTCTACTGCCTTCTTTTCTCGGAGTATATAGCCTAGCTACAGATGAATTAGGATGAAGACATCGGAATTTTTCTAATAACCTCCTGGTTAGGCGGTCAAGCTGTTTGACCACTTAACTATGCCAAAGGAATAGGTTAGAACTGGTACTGCCCATGAATTTATGGCCCTAAATAGATTGCCTCCGCTGAGTTTGGTATTAAGTAAGATGGTAAGTCTCTTTCTATATTTCTCTCGGAAAGCTTCTTTAAGTTCAGTATGATCTATCCTTTGATTTTGGGGTATTCCCAGATATCGGTACACTTCCTCTGGCGCCAGTTGTGTGATGTTGTAAATTGCTGGTTGTTCTTCATTTTCGACTGCTCCTTTCTTTATATGGATCATCGCACATTTATCAAGCCCAAAGGACATCTTAATATTTTCACTGAAAGATTTGACAATGTTTAGTAGGTGATGAAGTTTTGTCTGAGTTTCTCCATACAGTTTCAAATCGTCCATGTACAATAAGTGTGACAGTCTCAT
Organism: Leptura quadrifasciata; assembly: GCA_963675555.1. Classification (NCBI taxonomy): domain Eukaryota; kingdom Metazoa; phylum Arthropoda; class Insecta; order Coleoptera; family Cerambycidae; genus Leptura; species Leptura quadrifasciata. The sequence goes on from OY776675.1 coordinate 106,641,522, forward strand.
TCGGCTTCATTTACTGATCTTGTATCCAAAGTCTGTCCTATTTAAAAGAGCAGACAATGGATTCAGGGCAAGATAAAACCACACCGGAGAGAGTGAATCACCCTGAAAAGTTCCTTGTTTTATGGGTACTTTCCCTATGTTGTTGTTGTGTACCAAGATGTTTGTTTTCCATGTTCCCATCAGATGTAAGAGAATATTTCTTATTTTTGGGCATATTTTGTATATCTCTAGAATCTTTACTAGCCAATCGTGTGGTACGGAGTCAAATGCCTTGCTGTAGTCTATGTAACATGTGGAGATTACGGCGTTTAGTCTGTACTTGTTTTAATATTACAGCATCTATCGTTAGTTGCTGCTTGCAGCCCAGTGCTGCTCTTATGCATCCCTTTTGCTCTTCGGTGAAAATATTATTTATATTACAGTGTTGGTAAATCTTTTCGTTGATGATAGAAGTGAGTAGCTTATAGACCATTATTATTATTATTATTATTGACTTTTAGAAATCGTGAAAAAAATTAATCCAAAGGGGTCAATCCGGACTGTTAGGTAGCCATTTAATAGTTACATTATTCCATATCCATATTGGAAATACATTATTCAATGATCTCGAACGAGTAGGACACTATCATATCATTAAGTTCGGCTTCCGGAAAATTCTGCAAAAGAATATTTTTTGCTTCTGGTATAATTATTTCCAGATAGGTAACTCTAGTTAAAGTATAATCATAGAATAAAGGTCCAACAATTTTGTTTCTGAAAATTCCACACCAAACGCTAACAGTATTTCTTCCTGATTTTTTTATTTGCTGTTTCACCAATCTCTTGTGTTGTGTTTGTTTTCCACGACCTTCGATTTTCCATATTAAAAAGTCCTACCGTAGAAAAAGATGATTCACAATATTTTAGTAAAAAAATCGGGATCTTCATCCAACTTTTGAATCATCTGAATTTTCTAAGAAATAATACAATGTTTCAAAAAGTCTATTCGCGAATAAATATGGATAGGCTTACCTTCGAAATGCAGCAGTATATCTAGCTGTCTTGAACTACATGCTTTTTTCTATTAAAACTGGAGGTATTACTCACCTTTCGGGAAATTTATTAAAGATACTCGTAAAATAATATATTAATAGGGAAACCATTTGAGCTGACTTCGCATTCGAGAATGATAGCTACTGACATAAAAAGCCAGTCCATGCACTTATCCCAACTTCAATGTCCTTGGACTTGGAAGTAACTATTTTATGTTACCATAGTTTATTATCAGAAGAAGGCGAGATGTGAAAATTCTATTATACACTACCATTATGCAAGATATATAATAGACGCAATTAAAATCTCTAAAGTTTTTAAGAAGGCAATAAGTCATCGATGTTTCATCTAATTAATTAAGTAATTAATCTACCTCAATAAAGTTCCAGCAAGTTTGAAACAAATTAATTTATTAATAGTTATTATTAATAATACAAAAAAAATTATAAACCTACCTACTTTAAATATATTATTATTTGTAAGTAACACTCGCTATCTCCGACCTCTGACTAAAATTAACCTTTTTTAATTTTACAATTCGTTAAAATGTGTTTTGACCCTTGATTCCCTTAGTTATGTTCTAAAAAACAAACAATGATGTTATATAAATATTTTTTACGATTCTCTTTGAACAATGTTTCTGCCTTCGTAGAATGTCAATGATGCTTTAGATTTTAATGAAACAAATCCAGACTCTGAATGTATAATACCAAAAGTAAATTGGGCTGAAATGTCAGTTCAGGGAGTGAATTAGCTATAACAGTTAGCATTTCAACTTTTCCATTCGTTAGACGCACTTATCTTTCCAGTTTCACTCAATTTCATTTATTTAGGTTCATATTACTTTAAAATTTAACTGTGCTTTAACTCCCACTTACAGGATCTTCCTCAATCTAAATCCAAGAGTGGGTAATTGACTGTAAAATAGACATTTTCCGTTGCTTGCTTCAATGTCTGAATGTCATAATATTATTATAACACTCTAAATCACAGCGTGGCATTTAACGTTGAATTTTATGTTCCAAATTTTACATCGTTTTCCAGAATTATTAGCGAAGACGGAGTATATATTTCGCACAGTTTATACTCGCTCTCTGGAAAATGTAGTATTCAAATAAAACTGATTTTATCTTCTTAAAATAAACTCCTTAAGAAGCGATGAATAACGTAATGATACATTTGTTTTTATATCTTTCTAACCGACTTAGTTACAAAAATAAGTTTTTCCACTTCCAGTATGTAATGTCAAACTTTACGAAATGAACATTAGTGTCATAACGACTTGCTTTACCACTCATATATACGCATATATACAGGATAATATTCATATATTTTGTAACACTCTTAAAAAATTAAGCAATCTGTATTGCCGTTGAACTAAAAATATTACTAATTTCGTACACAAATATTTTATGCCATTCTACTTAAATTTTCAATATATACCTTGTGACCCAGAAAGTATCAACCCCCCCCCCCCACTTTTTTCTAAGGTTTTTTGAAAATAAAATTCTGAAATTTAGGAAATCAAATACAGATATCAATGGCCACATTTTGCCCGTTCGGTGATAAAAAAATCACTTCCGGTATGGCCGGAAATTGCCACAACTTTCTTATTTTAAATAGCACCTTGTATATTTAAGTCACTTTTCCATAAAGCAGTAATTCGGTAAATCGGAGGAAAAATAACCTTGGAAATGGCATTTATTTACTATTTCTAGTTGGTTTTGGAATTCAGAAACAAATTTAAACAATTTCGAAGTAGACTTTGAATTTGAATAAAAGGGTATTTCTCAACAAATTAAATGTTAAATTATAGTACAGTCATTCAACGTTAAAAAGGGGCCAAACCTCCGAAATCTGAAGTACTGCTCCGATCTTCTTGAAAATTTTGAATTAAGTTCATCTTACTCTCCTCTTCAAACCTGACTTGGTCGCAAAGTGTGCTTTTTGTTTTTAAGGGATGAAAGCTGCCCCTTACTTCAATAAATTGAAAACTAATATATTAACGCAGTGATGGGCTATAATTATGTTCAAATATGTTAAATATCAATTGCTTTTAATCATGGATCTAATATTTCAATATTTTACTATTTAACTACCCTTAAAAACAACCCCTCATACGAAAATTAATAAAAAAATGTGTTTAAAAAGCATGAAACCTTTTTATTTTGGATCGTAATAGGAGAATTTTTCCCTTTAAGTATAAGAAATCTGATACTTCTTTTTGTTAATGATGCAACCTCCAAAAGCCACCCCTAATAATAAAACTTAGGTAAAATTGAAAACTAAAAGATGGAAGCAGTGATAGGTTATCATTATGTTCAAATATGATAAATATTTGTTGTTTTTTATAATGTAACTAATATTTCGATATTTTACTATGTAACTACCCTTAAAAACTACCCCTCACACAATTATTACAAAAATGGTTTAAAAAGCATAAAATCTTTTTATTTTGGATCTTGAATAGAAAAAATATATTCTTTAAGTGTAAACGACCTGATACATCATTTTTCAATATGATTCAACCCCTAAAAACCACCCCTTACAATAAAAATTAGAGAAAAAATCCTTTTGAAAGCTCCAAGTAGTGGAATGCTTAAAAAATGAAAATAAATTGCTGCTTATGATATAATGAAATTCTTCTAAAATTTATACATGTGGGAATCCAGATATGTATGTATCAAGAAGACACAGCATGTACAAAAGAATAAATGCTCCAAAACGTTCAAAATTTAGGCGCTCCGTAATTTTCTAACGTTATCTCTAGAAAAATGTATTTAGTTTTTTAACGATAACTCGGCTTCCTTTTAAGCTTTTTGCATTCACCCACACATAATTTTGTAGGGAATTTCATAAGCTATAAAGTTATGATGATTGCAATATTTCTACACCCTTTCGTTCAGAGAATTTTAAGGTTGAAGGGCTAAAAAGAGGTTTCCTTCGCATAGAAATCAAAGCTTTAAATGCCCATATCTCGCTTAATTTTTAAGCTACATGAATTTAAAAAAAGAAAAATTTTCAGTAAAAATAAAGCTAAATTTTTGTTGAGAACACTTCTTTTCGTAAAACCATTATTTTTTGAGTTATTTTGAGAAAACAACGTATTTTTTGAAAAATTGAAAAAAAAAAATTACTTAAAACAACTTTTTCAAAATGTACATTCTCTAAAACTTTTGGAACGTGTTATTGAGACATAAATAAAGTCAATTTTTCATGGGCTACGATTAATTTTAATTTTGCCGCTCATGGCGCCAGTTTTATTGTCAATTTTTTTAAAAAAGTTCCAGAGACTTAACGAATCGCTTTGTTTTTTTATAAGCTTCAATTTTGATAAGAATAGTTTTTTCCAGAAACCGTTTAATTTTCGAGTTATTCACGAAAAACTGTTGAAAAACGTGCAGGGTGGCATTCACCCTCGGGGTGGAAGCACATATCGGCATTAAGTCAGGTTTGTTACTTGCATCATTTTTGAGCCACTGTCAAAATTTCAAATAAATCGGTCGAGTTGATCAGATTTCAGAGGTGAATCGGTTCACTGATTGTACTATTAGCCTATTTTGTTCATTTGCTTGGATTTAGAAATGTTTTTCCCATTTTTCCATTTCATTGAAATTCGATTTGCCATAACTCCAATTTTTCAAATAGTACCCTGCATGTTTTATTTTTTTATCAGACACAGTGGTAAATTTGCTTTAGATTAAAACTGAATGTAAACTAAAATAAATATTAAGCTTTTTGTGGAAACGTCTCGAATTATATGTCCATATCTTACTGCCACCCCAATATTTTTTGCATTTCGGAATGACTCTTCTAGAATTTTAAAATACTGCCGGTATGGCTAACGACGATCGGGAGATCTTTCATAATATAGACTGCCGCATGGGCATTTTTCTGACATTCGCCGTAAATTAAAAGTAAATCTACATTTTCATTTTGTGTATATTGCATCGTAAATCGAATTTTATTTTGAATAAAGCACCTAATTATAAATTTGCAAATAATAAATACGCCTCTATTTCGCTCAACAATAACGTTTTGACAGATCCTGTGTGAAATTTTTCATCTGTCTTTCATGGCTTACTGCAAGGTATGAACACGCAATTCGAAACGCTTCTACAAAAAGCTTAATATTTATTTTAGTTTAATTTAGTTTAGTTCAATTTTCAATCGGGAAAAGCCAATTTAAAGCAAATTTATCATTTTAGTGATACAAAAAATAAAACACACAGGGTACTATTTGAAAAATTGAAGTTATGACAAATTGAATTTCCATGAAATGGGAAAATGGGAAAAATATTTCTAAATCCAAGCAAATGAACAAAATAGGCCAATTTTACATTTAATTTGTTGAGAAATACCCTTTTATTCAAATTCTAAGTCTACATCGAAATTTTTTAAATTTGTTCATGAATTCCAAAGCCAACTAGAAATAGCAAATAAATGCCATTTCCAAGGTTATTCTTCATCCGATTTTAAATCTGAAGAAAGCGTTGGAATGAGAAATTACGGCTTTATGAGAATAGTGACTTAAATACAGGGTGCTATCTAAAATAAGAAAGTTGTGGCAATTTCTGGCCATACCGGAGGTGATTTTTTTACCACAGTATTTTCAAAATGTTTAAAACTGTAGAAAAAAGTGGGGGAGGTTTTCTGGGTCACCCGGTATTTATTGTATAAAATTCTGTAACAATATTTGTCCATTCCCATCTTGTAATTCAGTTTCTTATCTGTCTAGGCATCTGTATCCTAAATAAATATATAAATAACCAGTGTAGAAATAATAACGTATATAACTTGTGTTGAAGAACTTTTGTCGAGCTCAAAAAATTTCAGATTTCGACTTCTCTCTGTTGCAACTACCGTAAATATACTCTCAACACTTATTACACAAATAATTATTTTATATTTTATATTCGAGTTAAACAACAAGAAATCCGAAATTATCAAAATATAATTAACAAAATAGATTTTATAGTAAGGATAGCAACTAGGTAATTTACCGCATGCGAATAAAATTTGCAAACTGAGGCATAGGTAAGGTTGAAGAAACTCCAAGAGCGGTAAAGACGGTAACATTTTTATTATATACGGATCTTTATCTAAAACCGAGAGATAGTAAATAAACACCATCGTAGAAATTAGATAACCCCCAATTCCAGAAGCCAGAGGCTTGTACGAATGGGAGTTATACATTGAAAAATGCGAATATACAACCATATCCTCCAGTGCCAGTGCCGAAGCTGGGAGCGTGATATCCGTTCGATTAATCGCGGTTGTTTACTCGCGCGCTAACCAATGGGACTATCGGCATCTACCTTCTATTTAAATATACGTAGCTCCACTAACAATTGATATTGTCAAACTTTCTTGTATTTATTATTATAGAAATCAACCAGTGCGGTAAAATCACTTTACCACACTGTATCTAGTAAAGTACTACTTACGGCACTCAAAATCATGTGGTGAACCCCACTTTAGCGCACGGTTGTAGGTACAATTATTAGACTACAATAAATTGTCAACATTCCGAAAACGAAAAATCAGTAACTTTTTAACATTACCCCTAAGATGATACCTTTTTGTGGCAAAATAACTGTCAAACGTTGACCTAATTCATGGGAACTGGTGATAAACAGAACTTTGTAATGCTGAAATATATAACTCTTTTGTCTAATATATTTACAAAACATTAACATTGAATCGTATCTTTAGATGTAAATTATTCAATAATGAAGTATTTAGCATCTGAAGTTGCTGCTAATTTAACGCTTATATTTAAAATTGTTGGGTAAGATGTTACGAAAGGAAAACCAAAAATCATTAAATCTATTCAGAAAATTGTGATATACACTAATTTGCTTTTTGTATTTCATATCTTGTATTTTTATATTACCATATAAATAAATAACAATTTATTTTCTATGAGATATTGAAACAATAAGAAAAATCTTCCACCATGTAAACTTTTGTGGAGGATTATCACAATTTAACAACGTTTAGATGCTGTAGATCAATAAACAATCTTATTTATTAGATCTTTAAATTGTGAAAAAAATCTTTTCTTTGTACTAAATTCGTAATTAAAAATAAAGTTTTTATAATCGATGTTTTATTATATTCAAATAATTGTTATAATAAATTAACACGATGGGAATTTTACAAAAGTGAATAGAATTTCACAATTTAAGGTAAATCTACGTTACTAATAGTACGCTATTAATTCTCAATTAAGTGTTCAAAACGTCTATTTTCCCTGACACATAACTAAGTCCTATTTACAGTTAGTACATCGTAATACTTCTCTTAACTCATCTCCATTAATTCTACGCATTGCTTCCACAACTCTTATCGTTTAAATTCTGCAAAGTTACAGGAGATCGCAAGTAAACATAGTTTTCAATGTGGCTCCATACAAAGAAGTCAATCTTGTTGGAAATATGTATCTCTTAATATTGTCCGAAAGTTGTTTGTGGCATTCTACGAATATTATTTCCCTATATTTGCGTTTTCTACCATATGCATTATCCTCTTCAAAAACAAATCAATGAGTCTACAAAATAATAGAATTATTGGAAAAAAGCCTCTGCGCCTGTGACGTTTACGTCAAAGGAACAGTCAGAGGTTATTTTTTAACAAATGATATAAATCTGAATGAACACAGAAATAATGTATTTTGCTGATGTTTAGGAAAGTAATCTCTTTCCGTTTTCAAACTTTTTTCGAAGAACGAAGAACTCTTATTTGTTGTGTATGAATTTCAATAAGTTTTCGAGTGCTAGTCGTTCTGTCATTGTGAGTGAAGCGAGCCACATTTCCAGCCCCAGTCTTCTGGATTTTTTTGGATTCCATACTATTTTTGGACTTGGTACGTCCTAAACGTATAATGCCGCGCAGCGGCCCTCGTTGGTGGCAAAGAAGCAAGATTGAATTTGCTTTTGTTGCAGATTTAAAGAATGTTCGTAGTGGAAAGCAACGGGAAAGCGTGCGCCAGCCTCTGCGATGTGCTCTGGTCTTGCATTAAAGATGCTAATGGTGGCACTGAGTTCTGCGGTTTTCTGAATAAGCAAACAAAATTCACTGTAAAGTAGCGCACGGTATCCTGCCGTACCCCTCGCTCTTTAGAGGAGAGAGAGAGCTGCGCTTTTCAAAAGAAACAAAAGCACGCACGAGGAAAGGTCTACACCTGCTACACTTGCTCTAGGAATCCTCTGTTCCACAAACTAGAAAGGATATTCAAATGGATAAATACTCTTTACTAACCTATATTACGCCACTGCGGCGGTAAGATAATTTATATGTAATAAAAAAAATCACTGTAGTTTGAATTAAATATCACTGTATAAACTTATTGTAGTGTTTTATTATGTTTTGGGAAACATGTTCATCTTTCCGCCTCTGTAACTCGTTATATAGGATGGGGCAATAGTGCGTCGGAACGACACGGCAATTTACGCCAGGTCTTTTTATGCCGTCACGGCGTTACAAAAAGTGAGGTACCATTTAAATTCACTACTAAAATACCACCAAAAGTGGAAAATAAAAATAAACGCTGAAAAAACTGAAATCATTACGATGCACAGGAAGTTCACAAACATTAAAACCTTCAATAAAATTAAAATTAATGACAAGATTATTGAGGAAAGGAGCACGGTCAAGTATCTAGGGGTAACCCTGGATACGAGACTACGCTTCGGACCTCACATAACCAGAGTAATAAATAGTACGTATGCTGCCTTAAGTCTACTATATCCATTAGTCAACAAAAGGAGCACATTAACTAAGGATAACAAGTTAACCCTTTATAAAGTTATGCTAAAACCGATCCTTACCTATGCATGCGCGTCTTGGAACACAATTTCAGATGCGCAATGTAATAGACTACAAAGGACACAGAATAAAATCCTTAGATTACTTACAAGCACAAATAGGTATACTCCTATAGAAACATTTCATAGAGAGTATAACATCCCTCTAATCAGGGATTATATAATAGAAACTTCCCAAAAATTCTTTAAAACAAAGATACATAATTCCCCGCTTACCACTAATATGGTAGACATACGGGAACATCATAATTTTGAGCACACCCATAAGCTCATACATGAAAATCTTCCGATTTATTCGGATAGATAACACAATTTTTAAAACTTATAATTTTCTTACAGGTACAAGTGGAACTGTGATGATTTGATGTGTCCCTGAAACATTGCATACACACTTTTTAAATAAAAATATTATTTTAATTTATTGCTAATAGTTGTTTTATTTCCTTATTTTGTATATATATCACTGAAACCATCGGTGAATTTTTAATTGTAAATATATATTGTTTTTAAGCAGGTTTTTTTCTCGGCAATGAGTTTCCTGCGAGTTTATTAGATAATTTTATTCATCAGACAGTATTTCATTAATTTTTATTTTCTTAAACATTTGTATTTAAATTGATAGTTAGTTCAATCTGTTTGGAGAACGTTTTTATTTGATTAATTTTTAATTTTGTTTTTAATTTCATCTGGCATAAGATCGGCCCCCCGTCTCGTTTCTAAGCTTGATGCTTAATTGTGACGCGTCGGGAAATCATACATATTGTATTATACTATATGAATGAAATAAATGAAACAAAATGAAATGTACATAATATTCAATAAAGAATTTTATATTGTAAAAAAAATTGTAATTGGACCGCGATATCCCGAGTTCTACGATAGCTAGAAATTTTTTTAAAAATTGCAAGTAAACTACATAAAAAAGTCTATGACTGGAAATTATTTTCGAAAATACAGAGAGAGCCAAAACGAAATTGCAGGACCAAATGCCTTTTTTTAAATGGAATGCTATGTATATCAGTGCATTTTTTGAAGTCTTTTTCTAGGCTCTATTCATTTCTATATTAGCATTGAATATCTCCCAACCACTTGGATGTAATACATTTTTTTGTTGAAATAATGCAATCTGCAGATGGATATTAAAAAAATCTAACAAAATATATAAGCTAACACAAAGTGGATAAATTATTACAAAAATAATAAAAGTGTAGTAAAGTAAAAATATACCTACTACGACAGTCCAGTATTCCACTATTTCCTATTAAAGAAAATTGATTCATTGTCACCAATCAAGGCGCACAATGTGCATTTCCAAATCATTTGAATATAATATCCTATAACTTGCGACATACTACGTCTTCAATCGGAAAACGCAAAATAAAAGCTGATTGCAATAAGCCCCCAACAGGCAAACTTCTAGTGCAGTGCTGTTGTGCATCGCCAGCCGCAGACTAGTTTCGAGTTTGTTAGCTCTCATCAGTGCAGTAAATGCACAACATTACTTCACTGGCCTTCTATAGTCATCAAATTACAGACACGAGGTGTCCGCAACTTGCGAATAACTCTATCTGGTGACGACTTATTGCAATCAAGTTGGCACAGACACAATTATGGGTTTTAAGAATACCAGTTACGAGACGTCTAATTAATGTTTCTGAATCATTTTCATTTCCTAAAAATGTACAGGGTAGCCAAAAATAATTTTTCAATTAAGAACATTTTAAATTGAACTTTTTTCAATTTTCTTCAAATGGAACCATTTTCGTTTAATAAATAAATAAGTATTTATTTTTCAATTAAGAACTTTTTAAATTGAATTTTCTCAATTTTTTCAAATGGAACACCCTCCCTGTATATTTTTCGACGATGTGATGTAGAAATGAAAAACGAACATTTCTTGTAAGTACTTCCCTATGACTAATTGCAACAATTTTCGTTTTATAAATATAATATAATGTCAAATTCAAGAACAAACTTAAAAAAAGGTTACCTCAAATAATTTATTAAAATTTATAATAGGTGTTCGATGTGTTGCCCCTTTTGATTGACTATGCAATTTTGAAATGAGACCATTTAGTGGAACGGTTTCTTCCAATCCATTGAAATGAGTAAATAGCATTTAACCGGTCCTTTACTGTAATATTTTATTTGACATTTTTTTGCTGTTTTCGTTATTCGACAAGCATTAAAACCTTAGTTTGGTATAAATTGTCGTGTACAAAGGAGCATTTATCACACTTATCGGTCGTTAAAATTTGTATTGAATTTAAATTATTTGGAATTTTACAATATAAATTTTAATAAAGCGGAACTTGTAGAAATGATATTTTGTTTTGGGCGAGTCAGACAGAAATTGTTTACTTGCCAATAGAATTTATCACCAACGTTATCCCGAAAGAAGGATTCCTGATGCTAGCAGCTTCCAAAACCTTCTCGATAGATTCCTGGAAACTGGAAATGTCGAATATTAAAAAGTGAAAGAATAAACCGTGTTGTGAACAAAGAAAATGAGTTTTCTGTGGTGCTGACAACGGTTCAGAATCCCCATGTTAGTCAAAGAGAAGTGAGCTCATTAGTAGGAATAAGTAGATGGTCTGTGGGTCGAATCTTAAAAACAAATAAGTTGCATGCATATCATATTCAAATGCACCAGGAATTATCTGATGACGATTTTCAAACTTTTCATAAAAATGGATTTGTTAATAATCACAATTTCCATTAGCATGCTTCGGAAAATCCTCATTTTTTTATGCAAACTAATAACTAACACAGATGGTCTAGAAACGTTTAAGGAGGAATTATTGGAGAACATGTAATAGGGCCACATTTCTTTGATGGTACATTGACTGGAGCTGTTTATCTTAATATTTTGGAAAACTACCTGCCACAATTATTGGTAAATCTCCCTGAAAGAATTCGAAATAGGATGTAGTTTCAGCAAGATGGTGCTCCACCACATTATTTAAATGCAGTTAGAGACCAGTTAAATAATACCTACCCTAATCAATGGATTGGAAGAAATGGACCCATTAAATGGCCTGCTAGATCCCCAGATCTTACAAAAATGGATTTCTTTTTATGGGGATACGTGAAGGAAAATGTTTATAGAGACACACCAACAACAGTACAAAATATGAAGGATAGAATAATAATTGCTTTTTCATCTATCACACCGGCAGTTTTAGGAACAGTGGGAACCTCATTTCAAAAGCGCGAGATATGTGTCAGTCAAAATGGGCAACATGTGGAACATTTATTATAATTTCTTCTACTGAGTTATTTAAAGAAACCTTTTTTTAAGTTTATTTTTGAATTTTGTAATTAATGCGCAATTAGCCCTAGGGAAGAACTTACAAAAAATGTTCGTTTTTCATTTCTACATCACATTGTCGAAAAATGTACAAGGTATTCCATTTGAAAAAGTTGAGAAAGTTCAGTTTAAAATGTTCTTAATTGAAGAATAATTTTTGGCCACACTGTACATTTTTAGGAAATGAAAATGATTCAAAAATATTAATTACATATCTTGTAACTGGTATTCACATAAGGTTTTCTTAAAACCCATAATTGTGACTGTGGTAATTTTTTTAATATCCATCTGCAGATTGCATTATTTCAACAAAAAAATTAATTACATCCAAGTGGTTGGGATATAATCAATGCTAATATAGGAATGAATAGAGCCTAGAAAAAGGCTTCAAAAAATGTACCGATATATATATATAGAGCATTCCATTAGAAAAAGGCACTTGGTCCTGTAATTTCGTTTTGGCTTACCCTGTATGTTCGTAAATAATTTCTAGTTATAGACTTTTTTATCTAGTTTACTTACAATTTTTTAAAAAATTTCTAGCTATCGTAAGAACTCGAGATATCGAGGCACTATTGCCCCACCCTGTATATTAGACTTACAAACAAAATGTACAAAAAATGTAAGAAATTTTGTCTTCTTTAACTTTGTTGATGATATTTTTATCGTTGGATCAACAGCTGCGGAGTTATTTTCAAAAAACTAATTTTTTGTATATTTTACACAAGACGGCGGCTCGAGCGGTCCCCCCCCCCCCCAAGGTCGAAAACTTGGATTTTTTTGTCGCAGCCCAGACCTTAACAACATGTTTAAAAATTGTTTAAAAATTATTACTACCCCACGTTTTGTAAGGCAAAGGCTCTTTTTTATCCCTACTAACTAGATTATAAGTCAACTGTTAAATGTTTGAAAATTTTTTGTCTTGTTTGAAAATATTATTGCCGTTTCCATCATGTGTTAATAATTTTATTTAGATTATCCTCTGAAGCATAACTTCATTCATAATACATAAAATACGCTGTTTCTGCTATTTTTCAATAAGTGTTTTTTGTTTTGAAGTTTGGGCATTATTTACTACAATTTTAAAACAAATTTATTTTATTCCATATTTTCTGTTAATATATTACTGTAATCTGTTATAAATTATATCTGACTCGGATGTATCATTTAAAACGTTTAACTTATTAAAGGGGCCAATTTATAATTATCATGCTCTGTCGAAAATCGCGGAGCTAGTTTTAAAAAGTCCGTATTTATTTCAAATGTTAAAAAAATCCTTTATAGTTACTGAAACAAAGTCATACATTGATTTATTAATAATTTGTCAGATTTCATCATGCTTTAATGAAACCCGCTTTTTTACCTTCTTCATCTGATCCTTCTTTCGTTAAAGCTTCAACCATTTTATTTTTTATCTGAGTAGACAAATCCTCATCAAGAAACAACGCAATACATTGGGAGCTGAAATACCACATATGGTTTATTATATTTTCTCTGTAACTTTTGATATAGCGCTGTGTATTTCTCGATATTTCGTAAAAAGTAAAGTCGTGATAAGGTACTTTTCTACAAGCGTGATTGTGGACCAAACTAAATTGTGTATTTTAATGGGTTCTGGAATATTTTCCATCATGTTTATCCTAATGTATCCAGGAGGCGCCTCAGGATAACATCGCAGGCTCGCATAGGTGTTGTTATGAGGACGTTAACTATACCCCCTCTTTACGAATATAGAGAACCCTTGAAAATTATATTCTCTTATTGTTCTCTTACGCAGTTTTCAGAACAACAGATCTAAAATCTGACTGACGCCACATCACAATGTCAGACGGTACGTTAGATATCGGTGATCGACGAAGCAGGTAAGAAGGCAAATTAAATGAAATGAAATTTTCCTCGCGATTTAAATTGGAAATAACTTTACAAATTCATTACCAAACCAACAAAACAACTAAATAAAAAATAAACTTATCTCTCCCGGCAAATACATAATACAATGTTTGATTTACATGAAACAAAACGCAATATCTGTGTACAGCGAGAAGTCTAATACTGTGTATCGGGGCTACGGATAACTAGAGAAGCTATTAGTAAACTTTAAATTAATCACGGTCAGTATTTATAAAATGGAACAAACTATGATTTTTACTCTTATTACTTGGTCTCACACACACTTTAGAGGATATTTCTAATAGTGATTTTTCACTAATTTTGTTTATTTAAATTAAAACTTGTCTCAAAACGCCGCATTTACATTTGGCACTGACAGTTTTGACATCTACGGCAATCTATGTATTTCGTTGAGCATAATTATGGAATATTCATTCTGGCATTGGTTATAGAATGACAATACACGCAAAACACATAAGAAGCAAGTGTTTCAGAATAAATATTCTATCTCAAGAGTGAAAATAGTCATTTTCCTACAATGCCAAAAAAGGCTATGTTTGCGTATTAACGTCAATGTCTAAAATAATACATTTCGTATCTAGTGTGCCAAATACTACTTTGGTGGTTGAGAACGAAAGTTCTAAACGAATGAATGAAATTCCTTATTTTAGACACTGACGTTAATGCGTATTTTTTTTTTATACATTTATTTAACGTCGGCCTATTTCCGCTACTGAGGCCTAACACCGACGCCTGTAGACGAGCTACCCCCAACCAGGAATTTTGCCGAACCTCTTCCCTTAAGAAGAGTAGGGATCTTTTACTTGCCTAACATTTAATAGACAAGGGACCGACGGCTTTACATCCCCTCCGAAGGATGGTATATCTCCTATACAACCCTCGCCTAAGGTTGTATAGCTTCCGCGCATACACTGATATACAAGCCGCTGGAAGATGTGTGAGGCGAGGACGCGGTTTCCGTTGGAATGGTCACCTATCCAAGTACTAACTGCGCCTGTCGTTGCTTTACATCGCATACCGAAGTATGTACATAGTAAAGACGCACCTACGCTCGCCCCCACGTTAATAGTGCGTAAACATAGCCTTTTTTGACAGTTGTAGAAGAAAATCTCTTATTTGCCTTGCAGTATATACTATTTGTCTGTTTACTAGAAAATCTGAAAATGTTAAAATTAAAATGACAAATCATAAAAGCAATATTAATGATATAATTTGATTAACATCGCAAAAGAAACTGAGGGTTTCAAGTTTGAGCTGGAGTCATGCTTTTGCATAACTATACATACCGCTAAGTTTCTGATTTGTACAATTAAATGGTAATCGGCAACGCCCCATCGCTACTTCTACTGCTTGAACCGTGTTGTGTGTACAGACCCATAGAAAGCGGAACCAGCAATAAAACAATAATACTCATTAGATTTGTATCAATTCCAATTTTTGGCGGAGGAGCCAGTGTTAGCCAAATATTCTTCATAATGTAATCAACTATTTTATTCATTATTGCTAAATATATCTTGGGACTTACATACGTAATATAGTGTGTTCTATTTTGCCATCACCACCAAACAAATTGATAAACAAAATTAAACTTAAACTACTTTTACTACTGACTTGCTAAAAATATAGTTGTGTAGATAAATAGGAGGACGACTCTTGATAAACCTGAGGTAATGTATTTTTTTGTACATTGTATCAAATAGAACTGGTGGTTAACAGTTACGTCATACAATCGGTTTATCGATGACTAGGAATACACTAATTGAATATTTTGAATTTTAATGAAGACTAATTATCAGATGTTAGGTAATTACAATTCAATATAAAATTTTTGGTGACAGTGAATATTTCAATAAGGAATAACCTAAGTATCTGGAATATCTTTGCTATCTATTGATCATACCTAATTGATTAAATAATCATAGCAATAAAATATATTGTATAGAAGCCAATTTCCTAAGAAGTTGGAATGAAAGCCTGTAAGCGCATTAAGTTCATTTCTGGGACGTCTTCAAATTCTGATGTATATACATACATTCTTAATTGCAATATATTCATGGTTAATTCAAATAAAATCATTAAAATGAAATGTAAACGCGTTATATGGAGCAAAATGTTAATTAAATAGCTATACACGTTCGATCATGATATTGCAATTTTCATTTATTTAATCAATCTGCTCCCACTATAACCTAAGATTCATACATAGTGTTACATGGCCTGTGTTCGTATAACAACGTTAAAAATAACTGATATTTATTTATATTTAACACGATCTGTATAAATAGCATTTTGATTTAGTTTTTGTAAGTGGGACTACTTTCACAATTTTTATATATTTATTTTTGTATCTTAGGAACTAAGTCATGTTTTTTCTTATACTAAATTATCTACTTCTGTTACATCACTTCAGGTCACCAATTGTCTTTACCGTACCTACAAAACATTTACATTCATTTAAATCTTCATTTGTTTACTTTGTTTCCTCTGTACAACATGTAGTTATTTTCCTTACCTCTAAAACACTTCCAGGAACAGCTATATTTAATGTATTTACTGGATCATCACAATACAGTTTAAAACAGTTTACTTTATTTCGACAATCCATAGTAATTTATAATTGGATTACGTTATGTTTGCAATTTATTGATGTCAAACATTTCTCATTGGATATTAAAGACTTCCTTTATCGATTTTATAGCAGTTCAATAATTTACTTAGTCTAACAAAAAACCGCTGCCGAAGGAATCACTACTCCCACATCCAGATTTTGTATCCAAGTCTTATAATAATAATAATAATAATAATAATAATAAAACGTCTTTATTTAAAGGGCGAAGTTTAGCCAAAGGCTATTCCTCCACTTAACCCTGTAATTACAAGTTAAGTATGTAGATATAAACAAAGCGTAAAATAATATAAAAGAGAAAAAAAAAGAAAAGGTGAAAACAGTGGCAATTAGAAGGTAATAATGAGAAAGTAATAATAAGTAGTAACAATAATAATCATATGACACTAATAAATAACAATGAAAACCGTTTCATCATTGCGCTGCTAAAAGTGACTTTAAATATTTGCGGAAGGTAAAAATGTTATATTTTTTTATCTCTGAATTTAATGAATTGTACAATTTAACAGCGTTATATGTAAAAGATTTCTGAAACATTGCGGTAGAGTGATGCGGCATGGTAAAATTGTCGATGTGACGAATATTTAGATCGTGCGTCTGGTTACGAGTAATTAGTTTGTCTCTAAGATAGGCAGGAGAAGACGTGATACAAATTCTATGTATAAAAACTAAGAAATGCAATTTCCATGTACTGTCCATCTTTAGCCAATTTAGCTCGGAGAATTTTTCGCTAATGTGATCGAACTTTCTTAAATCAAATATTAGTCGACAACAAGTATTTTGAACTTTCTGGATGCGTTTTTTGTTAACTGTATCCAAAAATGGATAGTACATAGTGTCACAATAGTAAAAGATTGGTAAAATAATCGTTTCGCACAGCTTTTTCCTTGTTTTAAAATTCAGAAACTGTTTGTTGGCATATAGTAACTTTAGACATATATAAGATTTCTTAACTAAGTTGCTCACATGTGCGTTAAAACTTAATTTATTATCAAATATAACGCCAAGGTTTTTCGCCTCTTCTACAAATGGAATTATTATATTATCAACTGCTATTTCTATATGGTTAATTACATAATTATAGCGAAATCTGGAAGAGAATACCATTGCAGAACACTTTTCTATGTTTAATTTCAAATTGTGATTGGTACCGTAAACGTTTAGGAAATTGAGGTCACTATTTATATGTCTTTCAGCTGCAGGTAGATTGTCTACGTTAAAACTATACTTAAGTTGTACATCGTCTGCGTAAGATTGGATTTTCATATATTTAAGGTTATTGCCAAGATCCATTGTATATAATATGAACAGAAGTGGTCCTAAAACCGAACCTTGTGGAACACCAGAAGCCACGGGTTTTGACTCTGATGTTCCAGACTCGGTTTTAACCCTCTGGGAACGACCAATTAAAAAACTTTTAAAAAACCTAACACATACATTATTAAAACCATAAAATTGTAACTTTGCGCATAGTAATGAATGATCAACCGAATCAAACGCTTTTGAATAATCGAGAAAAACTAAAATGTCAGCAAGTTTATTATCCAAATCCCGTAAAATATTGTCCGATACATTGGTCAGTGCTGTACAAGTGCTGTGTCCTGCTCTAAAACCTGATTGATATTCTGGGAATAACTTATTTTTGAGTAAGTATGTTTCTGTTTGAAAATAAACTGCTTTTTCCAATGTTTTACTAAATATTGCCAATAGACTAATCGGTCGAAGATCTTTTATTTCCGCCGGGCAATTTATCTTTGGTATTGGGCATATTATTGCTTCTTTCCACATTGAGGGGAAAAAACCTTCAACAAGGCAGACATTTATTAAATGTGTTAAATATGGTATAATTAACGGACAACAGAGCTTTACCATTTGCAACGAAACTTCGTCAATACCAGAGGAATTCGACTTAAAGCCATTAATTATTTTTGCAGTTACTTCAGAAGCAACAGGTTCGAAAGAGAAGTTTAAAGTATTATTATATTTATTAGTTTTATAAAAAGTTAAAGTATTTAGGGGCACTCCTTTATTGTTATAAGCGGTTAGAAAATAGTCATTAATTAAATCAGGTTCATTTAAATTATCAGGTACATTTTTGTAGTTCTTTTTTGTAATTACATTTAAGTTTTTCAATGATTTCCAAAAAACTTTTGAACCTTGTTGTTCTGAGTATTGAATAAAAGCCAGTTTTTCTCTACGTATTGAGGCGGTTGTATAGTTGCGCAACTCTTTATAATTGTCCCAATTTTCAGCACTTGCATTTTGTTTATATTTCGTTAGAGCCCTATCACGTTGCCTCATTAAAACTTTTATGTTGTCTGTGATCCACGGCGCATAAGGTTTATTCATACGCGCATGACGCACAGGTGCATGTACGTCAAACAATGAAATAATATTTCTTGTTAAAAAGTCCACCTTATCGTCGATATTGTTGATATAAAAAATATTCTGCCACGGTATGCTTTGCAAATCTTCAGAAAATAGATCGATATTTAAGGATTTAAATTCTCTATACATATGCATCTTCTGTTTTGGCTTATTAGTTTTGATATTTATTTCACAATATACTAATCGATGGTCTGTTAGTGTATCTGCGTTAATGGTACCAGAACAATTTATAATCTCACTGTTGTTAACAAATATAGGATCAATTAGGGTTTGTGAATGATTTGTTATTCGTGTAGGCTCGTTAATAATTTGCGAAAACCCGTAAGCACCAAAGCATTGACTCAAAATATTATTTAAATTGAACAAATTAATGTTGACATCGCCAGTAACGATAATATTATCGTGCATGGGAGCTAAATATGATAAGATATTATCAAAAACATTTATACACCGCGCAGCATTATTTTGGGGTGGTCTGTAGACAACTCCTAGAACCAAGGATTGAGTATTTAGTTTTAAATTTACCCACACATGCTCAATAATATCATCGTCACCCATGTCAAGCATAATTCTAGAACAGTTTAAGCTATTTTTCATATAAATTGCAACGCCTCCTCCTCTGCCTGTTACACGATCATTTCGAAATAAACAGTAACCTGGTATATGTACAGCCTCAGATGGCACATCTTTCGAAAGCCATGTCTCTGTCACTGCAAACAAATCAAAGTCATTTCCTACAACTATATGGGATAAATCCGCAAAACTTGGTATTAATGATCTAATATTTATATGACCTATTTTAACTTTACAAGTTGTGTTCACCATAATCAATTTTATTTTTTAATGTTATTATTTGCTTATTATAACAAAAACAGTTAATTTTATCATTGGCAGTGTGATCTGAACGGATTTCATTATTACTTTTGGGATAGCGTTTACAATAATTATAGCAATTTATGCATTTTTTATCTTGAGCGTTGTTACAATCATAGGTGTCATGATTTTCTGCACATGTCGAACACACTGGAGTAGAGTTTTTGCAATCCTTCCTGAGATGACCAAACTGCATACATCGATAACACTGTTTGATTAAGAGATGGTCTTCCACTCTTACTTTTTGCCAACCAATGTACAGATAACCGTGGGATAATATTAATTCCCGTAAAGTTGCAGATACCTCAACTACTACATCATTAGAAAACTTTCGCTTAACTATAGTCACTATTTTAATATTTAATTTTTTGTTTGGTACCTGAAGATATGAATTGTGCTGAATAATATCATTTATAATGAAATCTCCAGATGTAATATTTTTATCTACACCCCTTATAATTAAACGTGGATCATATTTTTTAGCAGCATCAACATTAAATTTTTTACCAAATTGCTTATCGATTTCCATGGTAAGTTTATCCAACGAATCTTTATTGAGGCAGTTTATTAAAACTCCACTTTTAATTGGTTTAATTTTGTTAATACATATATCCAAATTGGCTGGATTTATTTTGTTTTTTATTTCCTGTTCCACGTTGATATTCGTATCAGAGGATGTTATAAACAATGCGGGAGAATTTTGCTGTGAAATGTAGAACTTGCTCCGCTCGATATTCGCATTATGTGTGGTTTTTATCGGTTGACTGGTGTTTTGCGGATTTTTTAACATATCACTATAAGAAATCGTACTCACAGTTTTTACAGCACCGGCATTATTGATTTGGTCTTTTTGTAATATGATTGTATATTCTAGATCGCTAATCCTCTTATTTAATAAGATATTTTCACGTTTTAAATACTGCACTTCTTTATGCAGCATCTGTTGATCGCACTTATTATCGGCACAGAGCGGAAATTCTTCCGGTAAAACTTGATCAGCACAATTTCTGCATCGCCAGTTTTCTTTGTTTACGTAAAACACTTTTGCCACTAACTCAAAACACTTGATATGCATAATGACATTACAACTATCATTTGCACATCTATTTATCCTATTTACATTTTTGTAACTTATAGGATTACTACATATATAACAGGTTTGATCGGAGAGATCAGGCGGGACCTCTTTATCACCCGACATACTTGACTTGTAATTATATTATACACATTAAATCCCAATGTAACATTTTATTCCCTTTAATAATAGAGTGGGAGCGGTAGAGGGGTTAGCTAATGTAAAACAAATTAAAAGCCCTTGGTTCTCGTATACACGCTAAATCTCAATTTAATTTTTTATTCTCTTAAACAATAGGGTGGGGGCGGCAATGGGGGTAACTAATGCCAAAATAAATTTTAGAGGCCCTTGGTTCTCGTACACACTAAATCCCAATTCAATTTTCTACTTCTTTTATTAATAGGGTGAGGGGTGGCAATGGGGGTGGTAGAGGACCAAAAAAATTGGGTGGCTGAGGCCAAATTTTTTAAAAAGTCTTTGACTTTTCGTACATGTGCTGAATTGCAATTTTATGGACCCTTACCTGCTTGCTTTGCCCCTTTACCCTTATTTACCCCCGAACCATGCAACGGAATTGGATCAAAATACAATCCAGATCCAGATCATGTTACAATACATAAGTGTACCAAATATCAAGTCAATATTATGATATTGTTCCAGAGTAAGCGTGCGTAAAAAAAAGTTACAGGCAGATCGACAGACAGACCGATAGACAGGAAATTTTGTTTCCCTCAAATTTAAAATCTCGACGTTTAAGCCTATTTCAACAAAAAAATACATTTTTTTTGCGTTACTATACATTCACTGGACGTGGAAGTAAAAAGGAATCGCTTATAGTGCACGATTTAATTAAGGCGTTCATCAACAGATGGCAAAACGCTCGTAAAATTTACAGTATTCATTATTTTTAGAAAATATATACTTTACTTTTAAGTTTGTATATTTGTACTATAATTAAAATTGTGATATAAAAAGTTTACTTTATTAATTTATCATCCGAAGTAGTCATTTGCCTTCCAACTCTGAACTGTGTGACATCTATCGAACTTTTTTATCGTGAGGTCTTCGAGTAATTACACTTATTACATTCATAATCCACAATTCTTTATTTAAACACCATACAGGTAAATTTTATTTATTAATTATTTCAATATGAATCATTTTCAGTTAATTTATTATTGTGCTTTCACTATTTAAATAAAATTAGATTCAATTTCTTTAATTTTATGTAACTAAAATTCTACATGTGACCACATGGTAATAAAATATACTTTTTCTATTTTTTGGAAATTTAGTTCGCAATCAGCATGTAGCAATTATCTAAAATTTTATAATTATCTAGCGTTTCGTAATTATGAAGCAATTTTCATAATTACCTAGCAATATTAAATATAGTATTTAATCAAACTATTAGGTTTTATAACTTATTTTTGGCTTATGTTAATATATCTTTAGTTTCTTTATTAATATTTATTAATCAATATCGGGTTATTGAAATAACCACGAATCTATAATATTGCATCAGAAGCTATTTTACATTCCTTTAAATTCACAAAAGCTTATGCGTTGAAATCATATACTTTAAAGAAATAGAACTAAATTGCAACATCGTTTAGATTTCCTGTGAGAAAATTGGAGACCGGATTTGCTGTACCAGGACGTGTCCAACTTCGCACATATCCAGATATAATTTCTGAACTACGTTCGTATGTTTTTTGTATTAATTTATTTTCTGCACAATTTTTTTCTGATTACACGTTAAAATGATACTTTTATAAATTTATATTTTTTAAGATTTACTTTTAAATTTCAGTCATTCAAAATTACTTTTTAAGTTTCCTTTGTAAACTTTGATTATTTTAAATATATTTTATCATTCATTTTAATAAGTATTACTTTTCCCCATCAACAAATTTCAGTCTCATTTATAGGAGACCGGTTTTAAGGGAAAAAGAGACAAATTTAGTCATTCTTTGCTACAGATGGTGCCCTCATAACATCAAATATTTCATTGTCTCTTTTCCCCAAACAAAACAAAACGTATAATGCACGCACGATAGGGTAAATTTCACCTCTCTTGCAAGTTCTCTGAACCTATGATCATTTGCTCCGACTTAAACTAGCTAGCCGTTCGCATTTGTTGCTTTGTTTATTGGCCATTTCAACAAGAAAGTAAGTAAGCAGACAACAATAGTGATACAATAAAGTTCGTGTATAATCACAAAATCGATGAGGAAAGTTATGGTGATTATTTACAGTTTATATTTATAAAGAAAACATAATTCAATTTCGGTCAAATAAATAATATAACTTAAAATTATTACCAGTTCCACCTCTTCGTAGGAATCAATTAAGAAACATGATTTTATTTATAAAAAAATATATTTATTTTTAGTCAGGGTGTCAATGAAAAAAGGTGGAAGGTATAGTAGAGGTTTTTTTATGGGTATCGGCACTTTAGTAGGTCTAGCTGAAGAATTCGGTTGATGCCAGTCTGGCACCCTTGGGCATTTTTATATATATTCAAGATGACGGCATATAATTTACCAAATGCGGGCATGTGATATATAATTTTTTATGGTCTTCGGGTTCAAGAACACAAATTTGAGGTCTAAAAAGACTTAGGAGCAATTTCTTCTGTGTTGCCCTATCAAAATATAAAATAGGTGTCGATTGTGGGTGTTAAAAACAAATTATCTAGGCTTATACATTCAACCTCTAAACTCAGGAGAACATTCTGACATTTTAATTAATATTGAATGTAGCCAAATAGCGGCCTCAGATATCAACGTAGACAATTCATGTGAGATTGGAGAGAAAATGGTATTAGCTTTCAAAGAATCTCTCCCGTAAGGAACTAATGCATCTCTCCATAAAAAATCGTAAATATGGACGAAAAAAAGTTCAAAACAGCAGCTCCTGTGATCTGCAATGATCTAGCCCTGTTGTATTCCAGAATAATTGCGCTGCAAACTGGTCAAAATATAATGCTACGGGTTTCACGTACATAAACAAATAGATACGTTGGATATTAATGATTATCAGATATTACGTAACGAAATCACTTGGGCTACTGTAGCGTAGCAGATATCGTAGGCACTGACTTACCCGGAAAGTGATGTACATGCCTACGATAAAATTTCTCTAGCTCAGATTATCTCAGGGCGTTAAGCCCAAGCTTACATAAACTATGATAAATTATTAGTTTACTTACTTAACAACTTATCGAGGTTTCCCTATGTAGTGGTCGCGGAACGAAATAATGACACTTTCTTTAAAAATGAAATGCACTATATTAAACAATTTACAGATATTGGTTCTCTAGCATATAACCTGGCGATGTTCACAAGGTGTAGCAAATATTTCACGATTAATCAGTTACAACATTCATAAAATGCCTCGTGTAGCTACACATCGGTTTACAATGTCCTCAAAAATTGTCATAGATTCTGCCACAAAGGTTTGATTTAAAGAACCTCCTTAAGTTTATGTAAATATATGCATAAAATCTCTAAATATGTACAGGTTAAAATGCCAAAAGTATGAATTGATGTCCAGCGGAACCACTGAAGGTGGTCCCCGGTAAGTAAAACAAATAACACAACACACTTATTTAGGGTGGTACGATACCGAGTCCGGACGTGGAGGAACTGTAGCCCTACGTAGATGTCTTCGGGACACAAGAAATGGACCCAAGGATGGGGTTGATGGTAGCCTCACCAGCCCTGGAACCTTCCACTGTGTGTGGATGCCCCGTCCGTGGAACTCTCACTGACGTGTGTAGAAGCCCCGTCCGTGGAACCCTCACTGATGAGGGAACAATCCACCAATACTCCGGGAAGCCACAGTCTGATAAATGGGGTCGAGTCCGCCTTTCAAGTTGGCACGGTATTTCCCAAAGGAGAGCCTTGTGTAATTTAATATCCTGCTTCCGCAGATAAAATTTACTCTCAAACACAAAATATTCCGCTAAACGGAACAATAACAGATTGAGGAAATTTTCTTGTGTTGATAATTCTAAAATCCACCAGGATGCCTTGGATAAAACCGAGGTTGGTAGAATTATCAACTACTGCCAAGCCAGCATGCCAACCAACAACCACACCAAAAACAATGGTTCCTTCCGTTTCCTCTGCTGATCACGTATCGCCCTCCCGTGGAGAATAGCGAAATGTGTTTCGGACGTGTAGCAGTTGTTATAATGCGGCCCACAAAACGCTAAAGCGTATGGTGGGTCGCATACGCTAGAGGTCCGTAACAATAAATATTGCAGATATTTTAAAATATGAATTATCTTCTGTACATCCGTCAATATTTAGAGAAGATGGGTCGATGAGATAGGCTTCTTCGAGAACTGTACTCATGAATACTATGGCAGTGTCGCAGTCTACTAGATTGACAACTAACCCATCACTTATAATAATGGATGGCTGCGCCATGCTATGGACTGTGCATTAGCCAATTGTAGGAACTGCTCAGGAATATTTAGAGCCTTTATGCAGAAACTGTCATTTTATTTACATGATTCTGACGTAAATTTGATTTTTGATAGATACTATGATTATAGCATTAAATCCTCAACCAGGGCTGGTAAAGGAAAGCACACAACAAGGCGCTTTGTTTTATCAGTACAGACATTACTTGCCCCACAAAAGGCAATATTAATCAGCATTGATAACAAAAAACAACTGATTAATCTCATATGTCAGTATATCAGTAGTGTAAATATTAACATCCCCTTTAAAAATAGTTTAATCGTTACGGGACTACAAAATAATCCCTTTCAGCTACAAAGTGGTGTGATATCCGAGAGGGCTGATCTAGCGACGCAACATGAAGAAGCGGATACCATTATGGTACAGCAAATTATTCTTGAGATTAAAGGAAATGCAGACATCGTGATAAGTAATGATACTGATGTTTTTGTCTTACTTGTATATTATTACAATTTATTAGAATTGAAAAACGAGGTTTATATGGTTTCTTTTAAGTCATAGCGCCACGGTTTTGAAAACACAAACAAATCATACCATTATACCAATTAACTATTATTTTCCGAAACGGCAAAGTATGTCTTATATATTTTTCATGTTTATTTATATATATTTAACGATAAGGACCATGTCTTTTGATAAGAATATTTTACACTAGTCCTGAAGAAGATTTTAAAAATAAATCGAAACGTCGACATAGTGTAAAATTTCTGTGTTTATTGTCCTACACCGACGAGGAAAATTCAATTAAATCATACCATATTTACCAGCCGCACATTCTTTATCTGGTTGCGAGACGGTAGCTCAGTACCATGATATTGGGAACAAAAAGGACATTAAATGTTTAACGGATGGTCGAGGTTTAAAGCATTTGGGCCGATAAAACAGCAATATTAAAAATGTTTTTCAAAAATGTACAATTTTTGTAGCTTCGCGTCATGGAGTAAACAATGTTTGTAAAATGACTGATGTTAGAACTTATCTATAGGCTAAAAAAGTCGGACAAGCCCAACTAAAAGCTCCGCCATTATCTGCTCTCCCATCGACTGCTGAATGATTTCAAGAAATCGTAAAAATGGCACATTTCCAAACATTTTTGGTTGGGTGTCTGTAATGGATTTCTCTTGGCCAAATATAAATGCCACTCAATGCGGGTGGCAGGCTGACGAGGATAAAATTTAATTACATCCAATCGCCTTGCCAAAAAATATTCAAATTGCCCCAGATTACATTGTGGCATTAGGAAAATGCTCATGCAAATGAATAAATCCGTGTAACACAACACGATGCAACTGCGTGGTTAATGGCTTGTCATGCAGTTTAATGAGCAATTGTCTGCAATTAAGCACAAAACATTCTTGGAAGAATCCTCATACGAGAATTTCTGAAAATATACCATCTGACAGTGAAGATTCCGAAGAAGATTAAATGTTAATTTTGACGTTTCGTCGTTTACACTTTTTACAATAAGAATTTAAAGAAAAATTACAACAAAGTAAGTAAATCATAAAAACATATAAAATAAAAAAATAATGATCAAGACTTTCCACCCTAAAAAAATACAAAAAATTAAATTTACGTTTGTTTAATTTTTTCAAAACCTTACTTGTTTTGAGCGATCAGGACCTTTTAACCAATATTTTCAAAAGGTCATCAAACTTGCTCACGCATACCACTTTTGACGATATGGTGTTATCCGTATTTGTAAAGCCTAACTTGATTATACAACAAAACTAGGTATTAGTTATTCTTGCTTTAAAAATTCATTTATTCTCCCGAATCAACCGCCCACTTAATAAAGTAGATTAGCAATATTTAAAGATTACGTAAAGATTTTTAACCTCAAATACTAATTCACAGACCTGAAAAACATATAAAAGGACGGGTTATACACCCATATAATGAAATATTAGGAAAAACCTGTTTTTCACTACAAGCCAGTCACCATCTTGAATATCTCAAAATGTTCAAGGGTGCCAAAGTGACATCAATCGGAATTGTAATGTTGACCCTTTGAAGCACCAAAAACAGCCAAAAGGCTTTACTATACCCTACTTTCAGGTTAAGGTAAAAAAAAATTATTTGGTACCCTGACTATTTCACGATTACTATAAAATACAAAATTAATAATACAACTACTGCTATAATAAAACGGAAACACAAGAAGGATATGAACTTTAAAACCTCCTCATTATTAGCAATTAATGTTATATCGCAAATGAATGTTTGTTAATGTCTTGTTTTCGTGTTACGTATAACATGCAATGGAAATTATGTTTTTAAAAACTGGGATTAGAGCAATATGCGAAATTTAATCCACTTAAACTTAAACGAAAACAAATTGAATATTTTATAGCCAGACTGTCACGCCACAGTAATCTATTACAAATCCTTTTACCACAGAGAATAATTATTTATGCGAATCTATCTTCCTTTTCTATTTTTTATATGTCAGTGTTTTAACGGAATAGATATTAGGCATGTGTAGTAATTTTCCATATATTACCCGATTTCAAAAAAATAAGACAGAAAAAAGATACTGTTATTATTTTCTTATTATACTTACGATTATAAAAGTTTAAAAATATGTAAGTATTGACCAAAATTTTACATACTACAAGTATTTATTCGCTACTGCGTATCAGATTATTTAATTATTTTCATTATTATAATAATTATTTAAAATAATTCTGAAATTAAAATATACCGTCTGTCTACTTTACGAGAGTCACATCAAATATCTCGCTTACTATCTATTGTAGAAGAATAAAGTTTTAGAAACAGTTATCCCATTTTTTGTGAACTATATTTCAGTAAAAAGAAATTTGAAATCCATAGAGTACTTTGAGAGATATATTATAAAAACCTGAAAAATAGGAAAGCCGCAAACGGTTATAGCTTCCTTATTTGAGGAGATACGAAAACAGTTAAAGGGAAGGAAAGTTGACGGCAAAGACAATAAGAATCATAATGTGAATCAAAAAATTCGAAAAACGTAGTTAGCTTTGACATACGCTCTTGTGCAAAAACGAAAATAACAAATATCAAAGTAGGCCATGACACCATTAATTTCGTTCATCTTTTTCTCTTTCCAACGATATAAAACATGTCAAAAAAATTTTAACTCACAGTGTCAATATTTAATATTTTACAAAAACCACAATTCATATCATTGAATCGTAAAAATCAGGTATGCCATAATAGCAACAATTCACTTTGTAATAATTATAATTCAGTAATTATTTATTACAATTAAATACAAACAAACAAATATCTCATAAACAAAAATACAAGTACAAAATGAACATAAAAACAAAGAAAAGCTGTAGTTGAAATCACTAACGTTTTCGTTCACATCATCAATTTATGTACTTATTAATGACATTCGATTTTTTTATTTTTGCAAATACAAATCGCATAGGATTCCAACGGAAACCGCGTCCTCGCCTCACACATCTTCCAGCGGCTTGTATATCAGTGTATGCGCGGAAGCTATACAACATTAGGCGAGGGTTGTATAAGAGATATACCGTCC
This sequence comes from Leptura quadrifasciata, assembly GCA_963675555.1. NCBI lineage: Eukaryota > Metazoa > Arthropoda > Insecta > Coleoptera > Cerambycidae > Leptura > Leptura quadrifasciata. The sequence continues at coordinate 106,670,594 of OY776675.1, forward strand.
TTCGGAGGGGCTGTAAAGCCGTCGGTCCCTTGTCTATTAAATGTTAGGCAAGTAAAAGATCCCTACTCTTCTTAAGGGAAGAGGTTCGGCAAAATTCCTGGTTGGGGGTAGCTCGGCTATAGGCGTCGGTGTTAGGCCTCAGTAGCGGAAATAGGCCGACGTTAAATAAATGTATAAAAAAATAAAAAAAGTCTCGAGTGCAACAATGAGTTTTACAAATGAATATTACAAGCGTTAGTCGTAGCCGCAACCAACATTCAGCATTCTGTCAGTTCACTGTCAATTCAGTAGCGTGCAGTGTATAAATGACAGAATGCAGTAGCCAAAGTCATGTGGTGGTGAAATTAAATGATTACTTTAATCAGGGAAAACATAACGGATGTTCCCTTTTAGTTTTGCAAGAAATTCATGAGGTGAATTGTAAAATTATATGCAGCAACGGATGTTAAAATTCATTGTATCTCATGCTATTATTGTCCATATATTTTCATTACAAAATACTTGTGTTTAGCAAACATTGATACGCCCATGCGTGCCATTCTGTGTGATCTTCAGTTGATTTGTTTCGGAAATTAAAGAGTGATGATGTAATGGAAAACATTCATGATTTCAACTTTATGTATAACAGTACTCCCTACTACCATACTGAAAAGAAAATGTGTGTATTTATTTTTCTAACTACAAATGCTCAAATTGTGCACCATACATTCTAGTACACAAACGTGCTCTACCAGACACTTCGCGCATTAAATTTTGGAGTATTTCAGGAGTATTTCACATGCGTTTCTAATTCTGGTTTTGATGTCCTCAATATTTCCAGGGGCAGTTTGAAATACTTTGTGTTTAATGTAACCCCGGATGAAAAAATCCAAGGGAGTAATATCTGGTGATCAAGCTGGCCATAGGTGCCTATCCAGCTATCTGACATAACTTGATTTAATTAATTTGTGTATATTACAGCAGTGTGAGGAGGAGCCCCAACTTGTTAAAAATATGAGTAATTTAATCTTTCTGCCACTGTTAATTCATAAAGAAAATCTTGAAATTCGTTTTGCAGGTATCTACGAGCGGTTAATTTGCCATCATAAAAATTAGGTCCAATTACTTTTGTCCCTAAAAGAAGCAGTCTCTCTGCGCCAATGTGTATTTTCTCGTGTCCACTTATAATGCATATTTCTATTGAAAAATATATTATTAGAAACATTTGATTCGTCTGACCAAAAAATTTTGCTAGATGTCAGCGGGTCATTCCTTTCTTTATTTAACAACTATCTACAAATTTTACTTTCTTCAGCTTATCTCCAGTTACCGTCAATGGAACGTCATGAATGGTCCGCGAAGCGAAATAGCGCCAAGGTATATAATGAGGAGTAGAACTCCAGCCTAATCCTTGGCATTTTTTTGAAGGAACTAATAGTATAATCAGCGAAATCTCAAGTCAAGTTTCATGACCACCGCAAAACTCGATCATTCATAATTCTGAAATAAATACACCTTTTGTTTATTTGAAAATGATCCTCACATATAATGGGAATATACTTTTTAGCAATGCTCAGTTAAAAACTAATTGTTTGTCCGACCACAAATGACACACATTGTATATGCCAATATAATACACTGAAATTATGTTTTACGTTTATTATTATATAAGAAAGAGTGAGTTTTTATTATATAATATGAAGTTATGAAATTTAAAAATTCATGCAGATTTAATAAAATGCTTGAAATTCATAACGTTCTAGTATCATACACAAGTCTGAATATACTGCTATTATTTCCAAGGTAACACGCGCTGCGCCTTTGGGCTTTTTAGCTTTGTTCTCTAAAAATCTTTCGCGACAAATAAAAGACTAAAAAAATGGTTTTCTCTTTCTCTTGTTATTGAATTTTCTCCTCCCTGAAATTATGTGGAACAGTAATATGAAGATTTAAACATAGAGAAAAACCCGACGCGGCATAACCTTCGTAACTTAATATTCTCTGAAAATAGAAAAATACATATTCCATTTGCAATTTCATCAATCACAGATACAAATTTACAAGAAGATTCAATATTTGAAATAAAAAACATGGAATAATAGAGCAAGTTACTTTGAATGTATCGATTTAAGTCGGCATACTGAAAGAAATGGGTTGGCGAAATTTTTATATGTAGTTTTATCTGAGTCTTAAATTTGTAGAAACATATAAAACATGATTGGAAAAGACAGCATGACAGGATTGCACTGTTTGATGTGTTTTTATTAAAAGGAAATTGTATCGCCGTAAAAATGTTGTTATAAACGTAGAGAGTACATTATGCCACATTCGTTTGAAATTGATATGGGACGGTGCTTGAATAGTTTGGGCAGTAAATAAAACTGTACTTGGAAAGATTTTTTTATACAACTGTATTTATTTGGTAGGTATTAAATATCTTATTAAATAGGATTTATATAAGTAGATATGCTATGATAGTTCTGGATCAAAAACCCATATATTTTCTTATGGAGGTTCATTTTGCAGAATTTTAGTTCGGGATAATATTGCCTCTCCGGAGACTCCTTGCGGCCGACCGTGCAACCACCGCGCTGTTTGCGGTGGCGGGTTGAATGGCCGGGCGGGGTGGCTGTAAAAGAAAATGGGGAGAGAAGTCCTGAATGCTTATGCTAAAAACAAATTAAAAAGGAAAATATAATTAAAAAACATTTTAGCAATAAAATTTAACAAAGCTTAAAACTAAACACAAACTCGGAGCTGTCGCACTGTGCTGAACTAATTTTGCTGCTGACACAGGTACCCAAATCTAAAACGGGTAACCTTCATCGAAATGAGGCACTGCAGGACTGCGCAAAGCTGCCTAAACTGTGGTTCATCGAAATTTTGAGTTTCTTAGAAATTTTGTAGGGAAGCTAATTTTGAGTGAAAAAATGCACAAAAAGAGAACGATAACACGAAACAAAACTGACAAACTGAAAGGAAGAGAGGGACAGGAAAGACTTATAGATACAAAAGGCATGAAATGTCAGTATAGGCGGATAGGGTAAGAGAAAGTTATAGTAGGTGAAGGTTTGGCTATAATGGTTGCCGTCCGTACAGCTCCGTTTATGTGTGTATGGAACGTAAGTCTCTGGTCTAGTCTGACAAGACGAACGCCATGTTGTTGAGTCATCGTGGTGCTCCCTCGACACTGTTTTATACGAGCATACTAGACTTTGCAATGTAGGTTATATAGGTATAAGGATACCCTTGTTCATATAGACTTTTCGCTGCATATATCGTAAAATGTTGGTAAATTGTGCATTATAAAACGAAATGTATTCGAGAATACGGCATATAATTTGATATGGGATTAGAGGTTCTGTTTTATTTGATATAGTAAACATGTAATTATAAATTTGAAATAATATATAGGTTATAAAAAGCATAGTTTACCCAACAGCGTAGTAGAATAGAACATACTCTCTATATTTAACAAACGATTTCATTACATAGTTTTTACACGAACAATTAGAATTATTACATCAACTGCGCATTCCTGTATACATAACAGAATCATTTTTAAAATAAGAATTCTTACAGTTAAACAATATGTACCTAGTACAATGAATAATATAATATATTAGTAGATCACAACCAAATCAAATCCAAATTGTATCTAATAATGTAATAGGATTATTTTTATCATATATTTTTATTATATATGTATTATAACCACAAAGATCAGAAAAGGGTAATACAAAATATATACGAGACATTCAGCTTTAATGAAAAATTAGCAGCCACAAATTGACTTATCAAGGATAAAAGTGTTTTTATAACCATATTGAACAGAACTGTGGTCTTCGCAAATCTTTCTTTGGGTGGAGACCCCCGCTGACAAATTCTGTAATGCACAAAAGAGGGCTGTACCATTTTCAGCTGATCTGTTATATCATCAATTAAATTCACCATCAAATGTACAGGGTGTTGACACATAAATGGACTATCTGTATCATAATAGAGAACCATATCATCTAATTTTTCTAGATTGTTGTAGAGTTTTAAGACTACTCTGTGTTGTAGCATTATCAAAGGACCACATACTTTGTTAACCTCTCCACAATAAAATTGTGACAGGTTACTAACATTGGTTCAAAAACGGAACCCAAAAAAGTGGTTTTTGAAAAATGTCTGCCTGTGTTGGTTTCTCATAACATGTGACCTCTTGTGTGTGAATGAGGGTGTACTATGACCTCTCCAAATATTATGACCTCATACATTCGATGCCACAATATTTTATTGTAAATTCTTGTTATTTACGTCATTTTATGACGTTTAAACTTTATTTTTAAAATTCTTGTGTATGATGTTGAAATTGATGATCATTCACATAGCTCACACATGATAAGTTGTGACGTCATTTCTACAGCAGGATAGTGGCGCCCTCTACTTTACACACTCTACGCATATAGCCGCGTGACCTTCAAGTTTTACGAGCAGTAAGGAATAAATAATATGATAATATCTAGTTTAAATTTGGCAGTTGACACGGCATTCAGTGTTCAATTAGTGACAGTAGTGACACGTTGTATGGGAATATTTATAGTAGGTAGTGGAATACATTATAAAGGTAAGTACCCGGTACAATAATATTTTTCTCTGCTATCACATGTGGTTATATTAAAATTATTTACATGAAAGTATCTATAATATATAAGAATTTCAATGAACAGCTACTTTATATGAAGTTATAGATTACTAGTCCATTTAACGAGGTACAAAAAGGCCAAAACATCAAAAGTTTGTAAGATCTTTTGCAATACATTTCCTCCCCTGTTTTCGGGGGTGAGAAAAATGATCGTGATGGTTTCGAGTTTTGAAACCCTTGCGTACTACCCCTATCAAGGAAAAACCACCCCTGTTTCCGGCTTCTTGGTCTTGGGCTCGCGAGGGATCGACGGGTCTGGTTTTTTTGGGGGAATAATTACAAACTAAGTTAATTTACATTAGAGTACCCCGAAGCGACCCTCGGGGGTTGAACCTACCCCCGACCGTAATAGCAATATCTCAAAAACAAGACAATACGGACTCGACAAGGTTTTTTATGGGTTTTCGAGGGCAGGGATCATAATAAAGGTGCTATTTTTCACCCTACCATCCCGCAACTACCCCCAACGTATAAAACCACCCCGTCTTCCATGCTGTCGATCCTAGGCAAGCGAAAATTCGTCGGATCGGAGTTTTTATGGGAATATTAGGGAAGCTAACCATTACTAAACCGCAGTTGACCTAAGCAGCCCCCGGGGGTTGAAACAACCCTGCTTGCAAAATCAAAATCACTCGAAAAACTTGAAAACAGGTTTCTCACGGGTTTTCGAGGGTGATAAACACGATGGTGGTATTTTTTTCATTGTAGCCTCTCGAAACTACCCCCTACGTATAAAAACCACCCCCTCTTCGGGGGTAGGTTCAAACCTCGGGGTTCGGTCCGGGGTTCTCTAATGTAAATTAACTAAATTTATTGTTATTCCTCAAAAAAAAAAAAAAAGCAGATCTGTCGATCCCTCGCAGCAAGCACGAAATTGGGGTTTTTCCTTGATAGAGGTAGTACGCAAGGATTTCAGAACTCGAAACCATCACCATCGTTTTTCTCACCCTCGAAAACAGAGGGGGAAATGTATTGCAAAAGATTCTACAAACTTTTGATGTTCGGGACCTCGTTAAATGGACTATACAGTACGTAATCTAGAATCATGTTTTTTGGGGTTGTTGCAAATGCCTTGACGAATATATTCATTGGAAATAAGTTTTATCTCGAAAAGTAATAAGCAAAAGAAAGTAACATGAGTCTGCTTGGTACATTGGGGAACATGATTAACGGTGAAGATACTTCGCACGGTTTCACCTTTAACTCCACCTCAACTTCAAAATTTTAAATAACATTGTATGTTTGTTTGTTTAACATACGCTTTATAATAGCACTAATTTAATGCGATATAAAAAATAAATACGCTCAATTTGTTTTTAATTAAATAGTTTGAAACAAAAATATCAGATTATTTTTATAGCTACTGATGGGTGTTTAAAATAAGATGGTGCCATTTGAAAAGTTGACAATTATAAATTAGTGATTTCGGAAATTTTGATTAAACCAATTCAAAAAAACTCACATTTACATTTTTCTCTTATTGTTTTGATCCATTTCATTGATTTGAGTGCATTCACTGTACTCTAGATGCAAAAATAAAAATAGCCCTAAAAAAATCTACCAAAACAACTTTTAAAACTAGGCACTCATACTTAAAATCGTCTTCGGAATCCAAAATGTAAAAATATACAGGGTGTTCCATTTAAAATTTCAAAGTTGAGCTGATTTCTGGGGAAAACGGAAGTGATGAAAAAGTATCAAATTATGAAAAATTTTGTCATTTTTGGTACATATTATCCCTGCAAAGTTTAAGACATATCTTGAAGACTCTGGAAACTATGGCTTGTCTAATGATCATGGTAGACCCCCCTTTTTCCTTATTTTTAAGAATATCAGAATGAAACTTGGTTGATTATATTATATTACCAAGAACCCACCCAACTTTTGATTTTTAAATTCAACGCCCTGTATATTATTATATTTTTGGAGTCCTTGAAAAATCCTGAGTGACATTTCGACTCCATGAAAAAAAATTAACTCGAAATCTGTTGGTACAGAGTGCCATATGACCAGAAAAAATTGATTGTAATGGACCGGTGTTATGCCAGAAAAATCAAATCGAGCATAAAAAACTGGGGAACGTGCATTTTGTGGGCCATCAAATTTGGCCTGAACAGTTTTTTTACCAAAACTTATTTTTTTCAAATGAAACCATAATGTAAAGTACTACCATAAAATAGCAGATGTTCTAAGGAATCGGTGGATATGACCAAAAGCAATTTTTTCTTATTATTTTTTTTTTTATTTTAAGTAAATTTTTTAATATCATATATACAGGATATTCTATTTAAAAATCAAAAGTTGGGGTCATTTCCGGTGAAACTGGAAGTGGGAAAAAAGTAACAGTTATACTACGAAGTGTCTTCTTGATCATATAATACATCCAAGTTTCATTCCGATATTCTCAAAAATAAGGGAAAAAAGGGGGTCTACCATGATCCGTTGACACCCGGTCTATATAAACACTGGTATTTCATCATTTTATTTTTAACAAGATACTGTACGTTCTGTTTAAATATGTTTTTTGTTGAATACAAAAATGAGATTTCTTGCAATAACAGAAAAAAATACTTTTGTTTAGGCAGTTTATTTTTTGTCTATTTTATTTCAAGGCTATTCTGCCGCCGAGGGCTAATGCGGATCAACAATTTTGAATTCCCCTCTATTCGAAATTCTTGATCCGGATTAGCTTAAACAAAGGTGAGTTGCAGGTTTCAGAAATCCGCTTTAAGCTTAGTTCTCACAGTTCCGAAATGCGAATTTTTTGTATGAAATTTGTGTAAAATTTCTTTCAAAACAGTTCCCAATTTTCTTGCAAAGGCAACAAAATATTCGCAGAGTGATTCATTGAGTTCTAATTTGAAGTTAAATCAGCAAATTAAGTTCACTAGGGATGAATATTTTAAATGTTGAAATAAATTTGCACCGAAAAATTCTCATTTTGGGAGAATGCGAATTAACGTTTACTGTTAAATATTCTTTTATTACTATTACTAACCAATCACAGGGCGGAAGGTAATCATGTGGCGGCAATACCCTATCCCGACGTTTCCCGGTACAAATCAATTGTGTCATTTATTTTTATCACCAGACGCAGTGTTCTAGTCTTTTCATTTTCATTATAATAACAAAAAAATATATTAATTTTCTTCATTATTTTCTCTTTAGAGACAAAAAAGGTAGACTATATTCTATAATTTGAGTTAAATCCATTTAATTTAACACTGAATTTGCCTCTATATTTTAGGGGCACCCACATATAATATATCGAAAATGAGTTGTTTTATTTTTGTCAGGTACCAAGGAAGCCACTAAATCCAAAAGGAACACTAAAGTCCCTTGGAGCAGTGAAGAGTTTATATGACCTAACCTAAGGACAGTGATAACTGTTGCGACTTTGACATTACTATTAGCTCTAAGGATAAATAAATTACCTCAATTTTTTAACAAACTATTTTACTTACCTATTTAAATTACAACTTATTTGTTATTATTATTACAAACCTGTTTAAAATAAATTAATCATTATACGGTTCAAACAGTTGTGGAGATAATTCACATTACATTTAAAAAAATATATTATATAAGTATTTAGTTTGTTCTGAACTAACAAAAAATGATATAATTATTATTGAAGTACCACAAACATTTCTTATTATTTCATTTGATAGTCCAAGCACTTATTTTTCTTTTGAAAATAGGTCAAGTTTCTGACCAATATTAGTTCATAATTTTGCCTATTGCAAGGTCTGACAATCGTATCTTGTGAGACATGCTAAGTAAGTAAACCATATATTTACAGGATTATTCAAAAATAGCGAAACAATGTGCTCAGTACCTATTCACTTTACAAAAAAATGTTACAAATAAAAATAGATGCTTAGAATATCACATGAAATAATAAGAAATGTCTGTGGTTCTTCAATAATAATTGTATCATTTGTTAGTCCAGAACAAACTAAATACTTATACAATATTAAAAACAAAATTGTAATATGAATTTTATAAAGTGAATAGGTACTAACCCTGAATAACCCTGTATATGGTTTGCTTACTTAGCATGTTTCACAAATTATGATTGTCAGGCCTTGCAATAGGCAACGTTAAGAACAAATATTGCTCAGAACCTTGACCTATTTTCAAAAATAGCTTACATATCTAATACGAAATTTAATGGTTTACAAAATTGTTTCATTGCTTCTCCCGTCGTTTTCGAGTTATCAATGAAAGCATAAAATAATCAAATTTTCAATTTTTTTAAATTTATTTATTTTTAATTGGTGCTCCAGAGTTGTTGATGAATCATTTTTGTTTTATGTATTAATTGTTTATTTTTATTGATTCGTGAAAGTTTCAACCGTAATAAATGAATTCGTTTTATTCGTTATATTATTTTATTGCCATAGCTGCTGACCCCTACTAGATTCGCGCGCCCTCGGTGGCAGGTTTGTGAGTGTGTCAAACTGACCTGAATCTGCCTTCAAAATTAGTGGGAGAAATCGGCCCATTCGCACTACCGTATTCGGCGACGGATGGGGTATTTTTTTTATTTTTACCCAAGATGCTGTATGTAGGTTTTCCATAAGCTGTAACCTCCTGTGTGTGAATGAAGACGTATCGTGACATCTCCAAATATTGTGAGCTCATACACTTCGGCCATATTTTAATGCAATATCTTTTTCTCTACGTCATATAACATTACATTTAATTTTTTGTTTGTATTTTTACTATGCTTATTTTGGTAATGATCATTTATAATATAATATAATAAATAAACTGATAATAATATCCAATAAAATGTAGATAACTATACATTTTCTGGAATGAAAGTAAAATAAATTTTTTTAAAGGTTGTCGCTTCAACCAATTCAAATTATTTTTACTGCAAATTTATAGGATTATAACTTTACTTTCCTCCTATTTTGAATGTATAAACTAAAATAAAATTATTTCTTACTTTCCCAAGATTGTGTATGTATGTAGGTTTTCCATAAGCTGTGACCTCTTGTGTGTGAATGAGTATATGCTGCAGCCTCTCCAAATATTATACCTTATGCACCCGATGTTACAATATTTTATTGCAATTTCTTGTTCTCTCCAGCATAAATGGGAATTATCATAAATAAACATACAGCATCTTGGGTAAAAATAAAAAACACCCCATCCATCGCCGAACACGGTAGTGCGAATAGGCCGATTTCTTCCGCTAATTTTGAAGGCAGATTTGGGCCAGTTTGACAGACTCATAAATCTACCACTAAGGGCGCGAGAATCTAGTAGGGTCAGCAGCTATGGTAATAAAATTAGGCAACAAAAGGAATTCATTTATTACAGGTTGAAACTTTCATGAATAAAAAAAAATTGAAAATTTGATTCTTTTATGTTTTCTTCTTATGCTTTATAACTCGAAAACGACATGGAGAAACGATGAAACAATTTTGTAAACCATTACATTTCGTATCAGACATGTAAGTTGTTTTTGAAAATAGATCAAGTTTCTGACCAATATTAGTTCATAACATTGCCTATTGCAAGGCCTGACAATCGTATTTTGTGAGACATGTTAAGTAAGCAAACCATATACAGGGTTATTCAAAAATAGCGAAACAATGTTTCAATTGATCTTAGTTCCTATTCACTACAAAATTCTTATTACAATTTTTTTTAAATATATAAATATTTAATTTGTTCTGGACTGACAAATGATAAATTATTACTGAAGAACCACAGACATTTTTTATTATTTCATTTGATAGTCCAAGCATCTATTTTTTATTTGTAATATTTTGCTGACCCCGATGACTGGAAAGGAACTAGGAATGGAATTTGTTTTCCTTCAGCTTATAAAAGATCGTACTAGAATATGGCATCTCTCATCGAACAAGAAATTCAGCAATTAATAATTAAAAACCATTTCGGATTTACTGCTGGCCGTTTATAATTTCCGTGCCGCCCCCGACGTCCAGAAAAATGAATCTGCGAATAGGATTTGTTTTCAGTAGGAGAAAGGAACGCCATACTAAAATATGAAATATGCACGATTTTCAATAAAAAAGTTATATTTTCCGTGCCGCCCCCGACGCCCGGAAAAACGAATCTGCGAATAGGATTTGTTTTCAGTAGGTGAAAGGAACGCCATACTAAAATATGAAATATGCACGATTTTCAATAAAAAAGTTAGATTTTCTTTGCCGCCCCTGACGCACGAGAAAAAAAAAATCTGCGAATGGCATTTGTTTTCAATAAGTGAAAGGAACGCCATACGAAAATATGAAATATGCACGATTTTCAATAAAAAAGTTAGATTTTCCGTGCCGCCCCCGATGCCCGGAAAAACGAATCTGCGAATGGCATTTGTTTTCAGTAGGTGAAAGGAACGCCGTAATAAAATATTAAATATGCACGATTTTCAATAAAAAAGTTAGATTTGCCGTGCCGCCCCCGACGCCCGGAAAAACGAATCTGCGAATAGGATTTGTTTTCAGTAGGTGAAAGGAACGCCATAATAAAATATTAAATATGCACGATTTTCAATAAAAAAGTTAGATTTTCCGTGCCGCCCCTGACGCCCGGAAAATCGAATCTGCGAATAGAATTTGTTTTCAGTAGGTGAAAGGAACGTCATACTAAAATATGAAGTATGCACGATTTTCAATAAAAAAGTTAAGTTTTCCGTGCCGCCCCTGACGCCCGAAAAAACGAATCTGCGAATAGGATTTGTTTTCAGTAGATGAGAGGAACGCCATAATAAAATATGAAATATGCACGATTTTCAATAAAAAAGTTAGATTCTCTTTGCCGCCCCTGACGCCCGGAAAAACGAATCTTGCATTTGTTTTCAATAGGTGAAAGGAACGCCATATTAAAATATGCACGATTTTCAATAAAAAAGTTAGATTTTCTTTGCCGCCTCTGACGACTGGAAAGGCGAATCTAGGAATGGAATTTGTTTTCCTTCGGCTTATAAAAGATCGTACTAGAATATAATATCTATCGAACAAAATATTCAGCAATTAATAATTAAAGATTATTTCTGATTTATTACTGGCCGTTTATTGCTAGCGAGTAACTCGGCTGTCGCAGGCCACAGTCGTAATTATCTGAAGAGTCCCTTCAGAGAATACATATTTTATTGAGTTGTGGAACGTAATAACCTGCTACATCATTTTCACATATTTATATTTACACATATTCATGTTCTCTTATGATTGCGGCAACATTGACACATATTATCATGTTCTGTTATTATTGCGACAACGTTTATACACATTAACATGTTCCTCTATGATTATAACATCTGAGGTCACGATATACAACAAGAGGTCACAGTATAAAAGTTTCTGTAAAATATTTATCATGGAGTGTATTCGTGTGAAACCTTGTTTGACGTATCTGGGCTATTTTTTGCTATCTCTCTCACCACAAAATTCCCTTGTGGTAACAATCGATCCTAGAGATGGTGAGGTTGCAATAATAGCAAAACTTGTATGTGTGTGTGTGTATGTGTGTATGTGTGTTAGCACGATAGCGCCGAAAGTACTGAACGGATTTGAATGAAACTTGACGTGTGCGTTTCTTTAGTGCCCCAGAAGATCTGAAAAGGTTTTGGTTGAGATCGGATTACGTTTAGTGCCATTTTGACGCAACAAGTTGTTTATTTTATAATTACTTTCAATTTGCAATGGAACCATTAAAAAGCAGTTAAAATTCTGATTTCAACAATATATCACACTTCCACCCATTCGATTTGGTTTCCGTGAAAAAATTAAAAACAAAGCAAATATGGCATATCTCGCATTTCGCATGACATGATCGATGAGCGTAACCGTTACGTCGTGAAACTCATCACATCACGTGTCAATTCACGTGTGAGGGTTTCTTCACTGCTCTAGAAGTAGAGCGGATTACGTTTAGTGCCGTTTTAAAATTTATATACAGACAAATCGAACAATTAAACTACAAATATTCCTCTAAAATCTAGTAAAATTACTGAAATGCTAATGTTTCATTTAACAAAGACAGCCGCGAGCGATCGGATTGTAATGAGCAAATTTTGACGATTGTCATTGTCATCGTTTGTCATCCGATAACGTTGGTGTCATGTCATGGTAATAAGATTTCAGCATATTTGTAACTTTTAGTGGATTGTCACAAACTTTAAAGGTAGATGTAACAATATCAATATCATATGCTTTCTGTACCTTTGTTGGTGAATTTATTATAGATTATCACTTTACCAATTTTGTTGCTTTACAAATCTGTAGTATTTAGTATAACTAGATTTTCTTAGTCGTTCAAGTGATGTTGTTAATATCCTAATAGTATATTATTCAACGAGCGATAATGTAGGTAATAACTCGCATAGATGATTGTAAATTCATTAAGTTGAGGATTTCTTTTAGTGCCCCAGAAGATCTGAAAAGGTTTTGGATGAGATCAGATTACGTTTAGTGCCGTTTTGTCACACAATTTAATGCTCTTTTCGGCTTCAAAGATCCACCGAGTGGGGAGGTTCCAGCCGCTTCCAGTAGCTGCCGATTTCTTTTTAACTGAATATGGACCATGGCAGTGCTATCCTTAACACCTGGATCACTTATTAATATTGCCTTGTTAATAAACATGTCAAAGAATTATTCAGGATAATCATTCATTATTTTCGCCATTGATTGACCCTCTCTTTGGTAAAATTTTCTCCAAAACGAATTTGAAACTAGTTTAATATGCACATTTTTACGTTTTTCACTGTAATTCATCAAATGAATAATTATTAAATACCGGGGATAACCTTACTTATTACCGCAAACTAGTATTAATTACCGCTATTTTTACCTAATTTAGCAGTGAAGTTCTTGAGAAACATACTGTATATTGCTGTTTAGATATTCCGGCCTAAAGAAACTTTTCTATATATTTTTCGGACATAAAATCAGCCCCAAATCAAAAACACTAGTAGTATTATATTTTTCGTAGTAATAACTATAGCAAAAATTGCTGTTGACGGTTATAACATTATATCGCCAGTAGTAGTAATAGGTAAATTCAAAGAGGGCGCTGCATTCGCTTCCCCTTGAAATTAGCGTCAGTTATTGGTTGAATAGTTCGCGGCGTTGATTTTTTTTGTTTTTGGTATCTCTTCGACAACGAGTCTTTTATCACTAAGATTGTCTGCTAGTGCTTTTGGTTCTAACCGGAATTCACACATCAGTTAGAACGGCACCTTTGAGTTTGCTAGTGCTCCAAAGACAACTGACTGTGTTCGTACAGTAAACTACTTATTTCTCTTATCTTTTGCAGAAGCGCTGCCAAAGGCATGTGTTAAACTGTGTTAAACTTCACGTCACTATATAAACTAATTCCAGTACTCTGTTTAGTCCTTACGGCCTCAGTTTACCCTAAGATCTGTTCATGTAGTCCGTTTCTTTCTGTTCACTTTAATTCACAACTTTTAGCTCGAAGTTTCTGTTGAAAGCCCACTTGGTTCTTGATTTGATTGCACCAAAGTCCTGCATAACTGCTATTTGATTCATTTTAGAACCGGATGTGTATTATCCTGCCATCTCCATATCCACAAGGCGTAGAAGAAAGAAGGTGCTGATGTTAGTATTAGTAAAGTTCCCATTGCTAATGTTATTCCTAAACAGACAAGTACCTGCAGCTTGATCAGTTCAGCAATAGCGGTGCGCTGCAACATCCTCGTCTACCAGACTAAAGACTTGTATGTAATCATGAGTCCTACTTAGCGTTGTTAATCCCTATATTCTTCCATGCGTTTCTGATTAATTATATCCCCAGAATTTAGTAACAGAGTGTAAACTTGGATACGAATTGAAATTTTTTGTTAGTTTAAAATCTGCCTACTCCTTAGGATTGAGGCCTTAGAGATGGATCACGGTGAGATTTCGGGAGAAGGCAGATTGAGACTCCGGAACCAAACCTATCGCGACAGTTTTTCTTGTGACTTTTCTTCTCTTACCCGTTTTATTGTCCATTTCTTCTTGACCTCCTTTTCTCTTGACCTTCTTTCTATTCTCTTGAAAATGGCGCCGAAATGTCCGGACATTAATAGTCCCAGACGCGGTCAACCCAAGAACCAAGCATTTTTCATACAGAAGCCATTGTTAAACTATATAATAATTTAATAAATCATGGCAACATTCTGGATTATCTAAGTGCATTCTTGGAAGAGGCGAAAATCAAGATACAGGTTAGCTTTGCTTTCTTATGTTTTACACCTATGTGCTATATATATATGAGTGGAAGAGTGCAGTTCCTCATACTCTGAATAACAGCGAACGTTTGATAGATCCACTGTTAATTTTTGTATTAATTTTTAATTTTGTAATTATTTTATAATTACTTTGTATATTTGGTTAACCATCAATAAAATCCATTATTATTATTATATACCTTCCTTACTATAGCTTCATCTTGTGCATTCCAAAAAATGTCCTGATAGGCTCCTGGATAAGAAGAGTGTGACCTTATGCGGCCTTCGTTTAAACATTTATATAGATATGTTATTGGATAGGTTAATATATAATTTTTTGTTTTAAATTATGGTTGGGTGTATAAGATGCTTTTCTGATATCATTACTATTGCTTTTCTAATAATTTTCCTAGGATCTTGGCGAGGCTGATCTGTAGAATTTCACTTTCATTTCCAATTTACTAGATTTGAAGCTAAGATTAGGTCATAAAAATATAAGTTATGCCATTTTTGTCGGGGAAGAATGAAAGCGGGAATATAGGAAGATAAGGAACATTTAGTATGGTGTTCAGTATATTTATCAAAGCCTTTTGCTTTTCACTTTTACATTATATCTTCCCAAGTTTTTCTGTCAATCATCTGAAGTTCCTATCAGGCATACTGCTTTGATGCCAGAATTGAAACCTATAAAATATACCTTCCTTATGCCTAGTAAGTATTTGCACGCTGATTATATAATGAATTCACATCGTCAAGTAATCCTAATAATTGTTTACCTCTGTAAATATCTATATTAAATTATTGCTGATAACCAGCATTCTGTTCGAAAGAATTCTTCCTAATTTTCTTTCTAATTTGTTCGCCTGATCTAATATTTGAAATTGCCTCCAGGAAAATAAAGGGAAACGTTTTATTGCCTGTCGGCATCGTAGCTTTCCTTCTGCCAGGAGATCTCTTTACACGTTTAACCGAAAGTAGAAAGATCTATTTGAAATTTAGTGGCAGTGCTTAGGTGGGAGATTATTGAGTGAAGAATTCATTGCCTAGAGACGTTTTCTAAAGTAGATGGAAGTATTTCCGTAGGGTACATAATATTGTTCTGATTTCCCGATTTCAACGTGCATAGGAAGAATAGTTGATTTACCTATATTATACCGAGAGATCAAAAGGGATACTTTTGAAAAGCTCATATGACTTTTTGATTAGATTGAAATGTGAAAGTTTCAGTTGAACTGGTTATTGACTTGTTACGATTTTCTTGGCTTAAAATGGATTCTTTGAGCAAAACATATTTTGCTCTAATCAAATTTTAGATATGAGTCCAAAAGTGAGAACGATGAGTGGACAAATTGAGGCACCTTCTACAGATTTTACAGTAGTAGTTACAAATTTCGAAGAATATTTAAAAACTATTCGAGGAAAAAGTCGGTCCGGGACAACTTAATCCAACTTAATCCAACTATTAAATTTAAGAATAAATTATTGATGTTGAAATTTTTTATTTCATATTATTGCAAATAACCCTTCCTGAGTTTTCTAGGAGCAATAAGTCTCACCATATTATATTGGTCCTAAGGAATTATCCATGTGCTAAATTTGATCAAAATCGTTAAAACTGTTTTAGAGAAAAATTATTTATTTACTTTAGCCTTACCCCCACAGCCTCTGTCCCTACATGTTATGGGGGTAACGGGTTATATTATCTTATACTAGTGCTAAGTGAGTATTTGTGCGTTCTACCTAATACGCTACATATACTCCCCTCACAAAAAACCAAATCAACCTACCAAATAATCAATAGCTAAATTTACATTCCTACTGTTCTACTTAGCAAGTGGATCAACCAAGTCAGTTAAAAACTACGCGGGCTTAATCCTGTCAACACTAACAGCGACATTCTTCCCGCGTGTACGGATCGTCATAATTTTGTCAGTGCGCGAAACTATAAAGAAAGGACCTTCGTAACAAGGAGTCAAAGTCGGCTTAAGCCTGTCCTTTCGAATGAAAATAAACTTGCAAAACTAGCATCAGGATTGACAAAAGTATCCCTGGTAAAACTATTTTTAGGACTAGTAAATTGCAAATTATTAAAATAATTCTGTAATCTAGTAATAAAGAAGGTACGTCCCTGGTAACGGCCTATTTAATAAAAAAAAATCACCAGGAAGCCGTAAAGTTTACCCGAAAACCAGCTCCGTAGATGAACACCGTAAGTCCTCTTTGGGCATTTCCCGCAAACCTAACAGTATGATAGGCGGCTCGTCAGACCAATGCACGGAGTTTAGCCCTGGCTATTAGTGCGGTCTTCAAGGTTCTGTGAAACCTCTTCACCATACCGTTGCTTTGGGGGTGATAAGCAGTTGTATGAGTTCTATGGAATCCTAAAAATTTCGAAAATTCACGAAATAACGTTGACTCAAACTGGACGCCTTGATCCCTAGTGACAGACAGTGGAATGCCAAACCAACACACATAATTTTGAAGCAGAGCTTTGGCGACAGTTTCAGCAGAAACGTCCGCCAACGGGTAAGCTACCGGCCAGAGAGTGGAACATTCGACCACAGCGAAGACGTAAGAGAAACCATTCGATGAAGGCAAAGGTCCAACGAGATCGATATGGATATGTTGAAAACGACCCTTAGGTACTTCGAAATCTCCTATCTGGTGTCTTGGTATGATGGGTGATTTTGGTAGTTTGACAATTCATGCAAGTTTTGATCCATAAAACACAATCCGTATTCATCCCCTTTAGGAACACCGCACTGGTTTTTTACAATATCTTTTAAACGCTTTATCTTAGGGAAAAAACATAAGTATAGAAAAAGTTTGTCACAAAATTCTCTACGAAAAAGGTTATGTGTTATGTATCGATATTTCTATTACTTTTTATGTTATTTATGTTATTAAAACTGTAGGGTTAAACAAAAATGAAAGTCTGATTATATTGAATACGGTACTTAATCGAACATAACGCAGCCCGATAATATTTCAAATGATCCAACACAATCCTAACCGCCTTATTCATAAACACAGTTTATAGCTCTAAAGATTTACAGTTGTCAAATGTCCTTAAGAACTCAAGAAAAACAGTTCTTTTTGCTCATGCATTTAGTGGTAGTGACACAACGTCTGCTTTTTTGGAAAAGGCAAACTCCAAACTATAAATTTATTAAACTCGAAAAAAATTTACAAGAATTTGTAAAAACCTTTAACAAATCAAATGTTACAAAACAGGATATTACTGAGGCTGGGAAAAAATTTGCTCTTGCACTATATAAAGCACAAAAAAATGAAACGTTAATAAATCATCAGAGGTATGTTCTGTTTAACACCTCGGTTGGCAATTCTAGTCAAAAGGTTACTGTGGCAAGGCTACCCACTCCGACGTTCGCAGCTTTGCAACAACATTCGTTGCGGGTTTACCACCAAATTCAGGCTTGGCATGGGAATGTTTTAGCGCCAGAAGAATGGGGATAGAAGAAATCAGGTGATATTTTAATACCTGTTTTGACTACTGAAGCAGCAGCTCCTTTATCAATTTTAGAGTTAATTTCGTGTGCCTGCAAAAAGGGCTGCGGAAAGCGATGCGGATGTTTAAAGGTTGGTTTAAAATGTTTAGCTGTGTGTATCAGCTGTCACGGAAAAGCATGCTTTAATGCAGAACGGATCGACGAAATTGTATTTTAAGCAAGAATAAAGCCTTTAGTGGATTAGGCCTCAAGGTTGAACCACATTTAAAAAACGCACCGACAAACTCTACCTCCTGGGTGGTGTGGAAACGAGTTTGGTTTAGAAATTGCTAATGACTTTTGGTTATTTTTTAAATTAAATTCCATATAATTTATAAAAAGTTGTTGAAACCGAATGCTACAAAACAGAATATTACAAGACTGGATAAATATTGTGTTTCCATCCAAAAGCGTTTTTGTTACCTACCCCTAAGTTTGCCGTCGATTAACGTAAACACCCTTAATAGTCTACCTACATGACATGTTTTATAGAAAATTTAATTTTGAATATTTTTCAATATCTCTATTTTTGTCGTAAACATGACATTTCCAAAATATTATTGAAAAACCAGCACGGTGTCATTATAAGGGTGAAAAAGGAATGAAGCTCATCAGTTAGGGATGGGAACTTTTTGATCCTGTATTGCTACTCCTATCAACTGTCGATTCAGATATATCAGCTTATTATAATTTTTTTCTTCTATTTTTGCTAATTTCCGTGTACTAGTATGTTGTCCGAGGGAAGAAAAATCGTTTGTACGTATCAGCTACGATGTTCTCTTTATCTCGAACATGTCTGATGCCGTTCGTGAACTGTGCAATATATTATAAATATCGAATTTGGCGAGCAGTCTTTTCAGAACGAGAAACTAGGGCTTTGGTTAACGGTTCAACATCTGTGAAACAAATAAATTAACGGCCCTCAAACAAATGTCTGAGATGTCTAACTGACGTATAAAGCGACAGCAGCTCCTTGTCAAAAATAGAGTAACTCTTTTGGGCATCTTTATACTTCCGCGAAACCTAACATTCCAAGCAACTATCGACCGTCCTATATCCATTATATCTGTGTTTGAAGAGATTATTGAAATTATGCTTAAAAATAGACTCACGAACTTGATGAGCATCAGCTATTCCACTATTCACCCACGACACATGCATATAGACAATTACAGATCGACCATTCCCTACCACATTGCCATCTGCTGTAACTGGGATTGGAACTCAAGAATTGTACAGCGCCTAATCGTGTTCCACTCACACAATCCCATTCGGTCTACTGCTACTAACTCGCTGACACAAATGCCATTAGAAATCCATACCCTAGCCAAGATTCGAATATAATATTAAAAATGGGTTCATAAAAGACTCTTCTAATGGATGTACTAAGGAAGGCTTATTTTGAAAAAAAAAGTGAAAAGTCACCTTAATTTTTGACGAAGAATCAAGGGTTTATTTTTCGCACTATACACCTTGTACAAGTTTGAATTATCTCTACAACATTAGCCATTCTGGGAGGGTGATCGCACTTGAAACTGAACTCGGAGTATATAAATTTACGTCTTCTATGTGTGCGGGAGAATTATGCAAATATATCATAAGCTTTTGTTGACTTTCTCATTGTTTTGTCATAACAAGCTTACTTTATTGGAAGTAGCTGTTTGTTTATCTAGGCGGTGAAAGTGGTTAAACTTCCTAATAAGATTTTATCCGCAATATTGTTTACGATTTAGAAAGTTAATCAAATTATTTCGACGAATTTTGTGGCAAAGAAAAATAGACAGTACAGTATTCTCATAGGTGAGATTTTTTCCTTCAATTATCCGACTAAGTTAGTATTATAAACATCTGAATTCGTTCTTGCGAAGTAAAAACTGAATAAGTCGTCAACAATAATTGATGAGCTGTATGTAAGAGAACGAATGCTGAAGAAGAAACTTTCTAAATTAAGTAAAGTTTACGGTCTTAACAATTAATATACACATTAGTACTGTAATGTAGTAGATGAAAAAAGAACTCAATCCGCAAAAGGTCGGTTAATTTCTATTTATCTATTAATGTAGAGGGTTCTAATAAAAATTCTCACTTTTTGATACCTCGCATTTACTATCGTGGCACCATTTTGAAAGAAATGGCTGGAACAAACGGTTTCTTTTTGACATTAGTAGACGCAAATTAAACATAAAAGCATAGAATAGGAGAAATAATTTATAAAGTATTTATATTACGTATATATTGCTTCGATATCCGCCTGAAGGACGGTTTACATACACATAAAATTAAATAAAATTCACTATCTAGCTAAAATATAAATACGATACTAAAAATGAAATAATTTAAAATAAAATTTGTTTATAAAAATAAATTAAGGATCGAAATTTTAATTTAAAATATTAAAAGATATTCAACAAGTTTATGTGAAGTTTATTACAAAGTTTTAGTTCGCGTAGCTTAATAAAAAAACCTCCAGCCGCACAGTATCACTTATTTCGATGTTCAGCTGCTATCTGCTAAGCTCCTACATTTTTACAATTCAATTGATATATCAGTTCCACTAGGAATCGTTTTCTGCACCTTCAAATAATTTATGATTATCTTCTTCTCCAACTTGTCACAATTCTGAAAAAATTGATTTTCTTTTACTTTGCTTTACATTCTTTAAATGGTTGTCTTCCTTCTTCTTACTATACTTTACTTTCACCCGTAAGAGTCTATTTTCTCTCATATCTTCTAATATTTGCTTTCTCTAAACATTTTCAAACCCAACGATTTTCGTAATTTTCTTGTTATTCTTCATGTCCCCTAGCAACTTCTAATTTCCATTTTTCAACACTCTCCTTACATTTTCCGCAAATAAATAAAATCGCCGATACCAACTTGAATCTTTCTAAGCGATGTGAATGTGTTAGAATTGGATTACGTTGTTCAACTATGTGCTCCAACTGCCATGGACAAGGTTGCCTAAATTCGCCACCTGAGGAAATGCTAAATGAACAGGATCCCACAAATAAATAAAAAATCGAAACGTCAATGGAGTAGGCCTTCTGGGGACACCACTTTAAAAAACTGCTCTACTGCTGCTTGCATCCTTCTTGACATGCTAATAATTATATTTTGAATGTATTCTTGAGGAATTGCATTCCATTCATATTGTGCTGCAATTCGAAGTTCTTCTAGGGTATTTGGAATAGAATTTTTTGTCGTATACGACGTTTTAGCTGATCCCACATATGTTCTATGGGATTCAAGTCTGGACTATACGGTGGCCGATCTAATCTTTGAATCTGGACTGCATGACTAATTAGTGTGTCAGATGCGTGGGGTCGAGCGTTATAGTGCATAAATACGAACCTATCGTATCCAATGTGGCCTACATAGGGCAAAACATGATCTTGGAGAATTTTTTCGATATACCAGTCACTAGTCATTCGTCCAACGACTTTCACGAGTTCGATGCGTCGTTCCCAACTAATACCCCCCCAAAGCATTATGCCTCCACCTCCAAAACTAACAGTTTGTATGAGATTGCAACTAGTGTATCATTCCCTAACTCTTCTATATACATGATTTCATCCATCTGGTTTCTCCATAACTGTATTCTAGTCTCATCAGTGAATTTTTGTAATGCTGGATATTCCACTGAAATTGTAATCGACGAGTTTTGTGATTTTGTAAAAGATGTGGAATTTTGGCAGGCCGTCTTGGTTTTAAACCTACTACTCTTAATCTTCGTCTAACCGTTTTCGAACTAACATTCACTTGTCTTACATTTAATAACTCATTTTTGAGATGTGTGGATGTCAGTGTGCGATTTCGGGTAGAATTAAGGATCAAAAAACGGTCATCAATTGCTGTTGTGCACCTTTCGCGCCCTTGACCGGGTCTTCGAACAAAATTTCCAGTCTCGATACCTTTTTAAAATATTCGATACTGTAGATTGACTTCTCCTAAGACGTCGTGCGATATCTTTTTGTCTATATCCTTCCTCATATAGAGTTACAATTTGTTTCGCTTCAGCTTCACTGCAGTATCTATTTGTTGGCATATTTTTTTCTTAAATAGATTTAAGAACAAATAAAAATCACGAACACTTACTTTAGTTCACTACAAAAAACTCAATTCGCTATAATTCTTGAAATAGTAAAAAACTAAAAATTGTTGTGTTTTGAGTATATTCTTGGGCATAAATTATTTTTTTATGGGTTTGAAGAAAATTCTGAGACTTTTAAATCGTACGTATGCAACCGGCGTCAGCCATTTCTGTCAATAATTCTAGATCGTGTTCAATTAATTTTATCAGGTGTACCACAAGGATCCATCCACGCATCATTGTTATAATATGTTATAAGTACAACTGATATTTTTGACCAAGTTAACCATACTCATTTATAATCATCCTGATGATATTTACTCTTCTATACGGCTTGAATCCATCGGACACCGTAATATTTTATTAAATGACAACGTAAATTCTATTTGTAGATATTCTAAGGAGCATAATTTAAGAATTAATTCAAACAAATCTGTTGAATTATTGTTCAGTTAAAAAAATGGTAGGGAATTTATAATAAAAACGCCGCGGCTTCTCGTAGTTATAGAAATATCTCGCAGGCCAGTACTAAATCTGAGAGCGATGATTCGCTCTGCAGTGTCTGTACACATCCATACTTTTACTTGCATACTACTGTTCGAATATATTTCGACGTTGAACGATCTAATATCATGTACATGTTTTAACACGTTTCCATAGATTTTGCCCTACATGCCTCTGCAATCGAGAATTGTAAAATCATTCCAAAAAATTGCGTAGCAATAAAAAAACCTCTTCCCAAGGAATCACTACTTCTACATCCAGATTTTGTATCCAACTCTTATACACACTAAATCCCAATGTAATATTTTACTCCCTTTAATAATAGGGTAGGTGTGGCAATGGGGGTGGTTATTGTCAAAATAAATTTTAGAAGCCTTTGGTTCTCTTATACACACCAAATCCCAATTTAATTTTTTTTACTCCCTTTAATAATATGGCGGTGGTGGCAATGGGGGTGGTAGAGGGGTAGCGAACGGCAACAAAGTTCTTTGAGACTTTTCGTTTTGTACACTAATATACACTAAATCACATTTTAAATACATTTTGATTTTTTTTACTCCTTTTTATAATAATGTGGGGGTGGTATTGGGGTGATAGTGGGGGGTGGCCGATGCTAAAAAAAATTTTGAGAGCTTGAATTTTTGTACATGTCCTAAATTGCAATTTTATCGACTCTTACCCGCTTGCTCTGTCTATTTACCCTTATTTATCCCGTTTATCCTCGAACCCTTCAACGGAATTAGATCAAAATATAATATAGTTCGAGATCTTGTTACAATACATAGGTGTACCAAAGTTCAAGTCAATATCATGAGCGGTTCCTGAAAAGCACGCGAGAGGCTATACCCGCGTTGACAAGCGCCAACGGACAGACAGCGATGACAGACGCTCAGAAAGCGGGCAACTTAGCTACACATTTTGAAAACATACACAATAACAACATACCAAATAATTTAGAGCACGACCGCATCGAAAACAACATGAACGAAATCATTGGTCATGACGTACAACTGACAAGACGCGAATTTCTGAAGGTCATGACCAAGCCCTCGGAAATAGCAGAAATTGTCAAAGACCTACCAAACAATAAAGCTCCTGGAAAAGACGGCGTCGACTACAAGCTGCTCAAATATCTTCCGAGGAAAGGTATTGTACAGTTGACGTACATCGTTAACGCGATCCTACGATTACAACATTGGCCTAGTCAGTGGAAATGCGCCAACCCTTAAGCCAAGCAAGAACGCGAAGTTCACCGGCAGCTACAGACCCATCTCGTTACTGTCGACGATTTCCAAGTTGGTGGAGAAGCTCGTCCTGACCAGATTTGAAGCTATTCAGGAGGAGCTCCACATCGACGATGAGTGCCAGTTTGGCTTCAGGAAGGACAGGAGCACGGTGCAGCAAGTCGTTAGGATAGTTAACGACGTCAAAGTGCAATACAACCTCGGGAAAAACACTGCCATGGTGCTCCTCGATATTGAAAAGGCGTTCGACACCATCTGGATCCCAGGGTTACTATACAAACTACACGACTACAACTTCCTGACTTATTTCATCAAACCCATTCACTCGTTCTTGACGGGCAGATCCCTGCAGGTTCGAGTGAATAACAAACTATCAACACGGCGGGACATTTGCGCGGGAGTCCCGCAAGGATCGTGCTTGTCACCAAAGTTGTACAACCTGTACGTCTCCGACTTCCCAGAGTTCCCCAATACAAAGCTGGCTAAGTACGCCGATGACACAGCCATGTATGCGCATTCACACAATGCTCAAGCAGCGAACATGCTGCTCAAGGCGCACATGGCTCATGCCACGGCTTATTACGACCAGTGGAAGATTCGGGTAAACGCTGAGAAGTCAGAGGCAGTAGTTTTCACGCGCCGATTCACAGAAAATATAATCATAACACCAATCTCGATCCGGGGCAACAAAATTCCAACCAAGAGGTGCGTGAAGTACTTGGGGGTCAGACTGGACCAGCAACTGACGTTTAACACGCACATAAATGAGACAGTACGGACGGTCTACCCCTGTCCAGGAGTCTGTATCCGCTCATGGTCAAGAGTAGCAGACTTAACCGGCAAAATAAAAAATTGTTGTACACAATGGTGGTCAGGCCGTCTATCACATACGCGGCGCCGGTGTGGTGCAGCATTTCGGCCACGACAATGAGGAAACTAAGAGTGCTCGAACACAAATTTATGCGCCTCATCTCTAATTCCGGAAGATACACCTCCCTCAGAGACCTATACGCACTTTGTCACGACATAACCCCAATAGCGGGCTACGTCCAGAACATCTCTCAAAAATTCTATTCTTTCAAACTGGGCGATAGCCCGCTAACAAGAAATATAACACAAATTAGACAGTATAATGCCCCATTTCGGATAAAACACACCCTACCATACCAGACGTTACCGATCTTCCGGCAACCTCTGTAGCCAAACTTCACCAACTATAACTTCCGCTTACCCTATCCACCTTTGCTGACATTTCATACCTGTTATATCTTTAAATCTTTCCTGTCTCTTCCTTTTTATTTGTAATCTTTTTGTCGCGTTTGTTCCTTGTTTTCTTTTTGTACATTTTTGTCCCTAAATTCATTTTCATTAAAATTTTTCAAAAATCAAAATTTTTAAAACCACAGTTTAGGCTAGCCTATGCGCAGCCCGGCGTTTTCACACCTCGCGGAAGGCTCCTCGTTTATGCTGAGGTGTCTGCGTCAGTACCAAAATTTTAAAAATGTGTTTAGTGTAAAAGTTTCTTAAAAGTGTGTAGTTTGTAAGTTAGTTGTCTATTTTTTTAGATATGTCCCATTTTATGACCTAATTTTATTCAACTGCGATGGAAGGTGTTTAGGTTAAGCTGTTTTTTTAATTACCCTTTAGCTGAACCAGGCCCATTCCGCCCGACATTGCAATCAGCCATCACGAGCAACGTGTTGGTTGCACGGTCGGTCCCGAAGTGGGTTCTGGGGAGGCAAATGTAAATTTTAATTTTTAAGTTGTATTGATTGATTGATTGAACGGTTCCAGAGTAAACGTGTACACAAAAAAATGTGTTAAAAGGTTTAAGCCTATTTCAACAAAAAAATAATATTTTTTTTTTGCATTACTATATTTCCACTGGACGTTTAATATACTAAATCTATGTCTAACAAAGAATATTCAATGTATAACTGATTTAAAAGAAATAATTTCATTTTCTTCCTAATCATGAAAGTATATTCTTGAACATAAATCAGTATTTTAGAGTTTAATTAGAACAATTTTTATTCTCCGTCTCAGCTTAACATTATTGGCTATGATCATTAATTACTTGAGTAGAATTTACTGAATAAATTTGACAATGAAAACATGAAATAAGCCAGCCTAACAGCTGTCTGTGTTCCACATTGACATAGATATGATTTCTGCATATTTGTGTTAAGGTTAGTCGTATAAGTCTTCAACTAACCCTGGAAATATGTACCGCAGCGTGGTGCTGATAACCCTAAATTAAATCCCTCTTCATGCGTAACTATGCTGAAGCAAATTTCGATTTGAATCAGTTAACATCGTGGCGTATTTAATTAAACCCCGAACACAGGATCAACTCGGTAAACAGATAGTTATACCAGATAATTCCCAGTTTAATATAGGGGTGCAGAAATGGTTATAGCAACAAAGGTGCATAAAAAAGTTTCATTATTGTTTTAAAGTTGAGATGGCCTGATTCTGAAGTGGGAAGGCTAGTTTTTGAAACAGCCATGAAAATAAATAAATAAATTTTCTTTTTTAGAACTGCTCAAATTTGTGTGAAAGTATTCTATAAAAAAAGTGTCTTATATTGAGTAGTTCTTTTAACCAACTTTTGGTGTGATTCCCAAATATTTGTGTTTCAGACTGATACAGTGTGTCCCACTTTTCGTCACTGCACCCCAATATCTCGGCCATGTGTTGATCGATTTAGATCAAATTTGGTATACTTCTTGTGTGTCAGATTCTGATTAAAAAATTATTTAAAATGTTTGTTTCGAAATTAAATACGCCTACTATAATCAAAAGAAATTGGCAAAAATTAGAAATTTATGTTAGCGATTGAGAAGTGGCTATGTGTGCTTTCGTAGATATAGAAAGTGCTTTTGACAACTCCTCCTATGAATCCATACAAAAAGCCGCAGAAAAAAGGGAATACAGTCACCTGCAATTAAATGGATACAATCCATGCTCAAAAGCAGAATTATTACCACAAGTGTGGGGGATGAGTCGGCTACGGTGACTGCAGTCAGGGGTTGTCCACAAGGTGGAGGCCTATCGCCCTTGCTATGGTCAATGGTAGTCGATAATCTTCTACATAAAATGAGTAATTCAGGCTTTAACGTCCAGGGATATGCGGATCTCTAGCGTATGCGACCCACTATACGCCTTTGCGTTTTGTTTGTTTTCCAGCTGGTGAAAAGGACAGGTGGCGGTATACTACTAAACTCGTTTTATCCGAGGCATCCTGGTGCATTTTGGGATTGTCAACACAGGAAAATTTTCTCCATCTGTTGTTGTTCCGTTTAGCGGAATATTTTGTTGTTGTGAGTAAATTTTAACTGCGGAAGCAGGATATTTAAGTATACAAGGCTTTCCTTTGGAAGTATCGGGTCGACTTGAAAGGCGGGCTTGACCCCATTCATCCAACTGTGGCTTTTTAGGAACATTGGTGGATTGTTCAGTCATCAGTGAGGGTTCCACGGACGGGACTTCTACACACCGTAGTGAAGTTCCACGGACGGGGCTTCCACACACAGTAGAAAGTTCCAGGGCTGGAGAGGCTATAATCAACCCCCATTCACGGGTCAATTTCTTTCGTCCCGAAGACACCACCGTAGGGCTACAGTTTCTTCAACGTCGAAGTCGGTATCGTACCACTCTAGATAAGTGTGTTGTTTTTATTTACCGGGGACCAACTTCAGTGGTTCTGCGCGGTTATATCCATTCATACTTACTTTTGTATTTTAAGTTGTACATATTTAAAGATCTTATGCATTTATATTTATTTAAGGAGGTTCTATAAATCAGATCCATTGTGGCCGAATTTATTACCATTTGTCCTCACGTTGTAAACCGATGTGTAGCGACTCGAGGAATTTTATTAATGTTGCAACTTATTAATCAAGAAATTTGATAATATAATATTTGTAAATTCTGTAATATAGTGCATTTCATGTTTAAAGAAAGTGTCATTATTTCGTCTGCGGCCACTACGTATGGAACCCTCAGCGATTTGTGTAAGTAAGTAAACTAATAATTTGTCATAGTTTATGTAAACTTGGTCTTAACGCCGAGATAGTCTGAGCTAGTGAAATTTTATCGTGGGAACGTTACATCACTTATCCGGTGTAAGTTGTGTCTGCGATATCTGCTACGCTACGGTAGCCCAAGTGAGTTTCTTTATGTAATATCTTATAACCATTACTATCCAACGTATTTATTTGTTTATGTACGTGTAAATCGTAGCAGGCACTGTGAGGGGCAAAAATGATGTCATTATTTCCAACCTCATGCAAATTGCCTTAAATATAATATCCAAATGGTGCTCGTCAGAGGGACCCAATGTCAATCCGAGCAAAACAACCATTATCCCGTTCACTAAAAGGAAAAGACTCAACCTTAGAGCTCCTGTACTGAATGCAACGATAATAAATCTTTTCAGTGAAGTCAAGTATTTAGGAGTCATCCTGGATCAAAAGCTTACCAGGAACTCACATCTAGAAAGAACTCTTACTAATGGAACAGCGGCAATATGGACGTGCCGTAGCTTGTTTGGTAAGACTTGGGGTCTAAGAGCGAAAATGACACATTAGTCTTATCCTTCGCTTGTAAGACCTGTGGTAACCTACGCATCATGCGTATGACGGCCAAAAACAGAGGAAAAACAGCACAAGGAAACTGCAACGCCTTGCATAGGGACTACAGGAGCAATGCACTCATGTCTCACAGCAGCTATGGAGACTATGCTTGACCTACTTCCCTTGCACTTACATGTAAGGAAGCACTCAGTGCCTTACGACTGCACCAGGCACATAAATTTAAACCAGGCGATCTGGTTGGTCACTTAAGTATTCTGGAGTTAATTCATTTGAAGTCCATGACCAAACCCACTGACTCAATGCCAATCAAACAAGACTTTGACTGCCCGTGATGAAAGTCATCAGAGGAGCAAGATGGAGTCACTGCGATTGAAAGGGTCACTTATCTGGTATACAGATGGATCTAAGATGGCTGAGGGGGCAGGAGTGGGAGTAGCAGGGCCGAATTGTAGGCTATTCAAAGCCCCCCAACCACCTTATGCCATAGGTCTGTGTACCCAGGTATGCCTAAATAAAGGCATCCGAAGAGCAAAGATCTATATACTATCAGATAGCCAGGCAGTACTAAAGGCTCTAAGGTCCTATACCTTTGAGTCTAAAATTGCCTGGGAATGTAGACAATCCCTGAAGCGACTGGCTGATAACAACAAAGTTACCCTGATGTGGGTGCCAGGGCATGAGGGAGTACAAGGAAATGAACTTGCCGATAGCCTTGCAAAAAAAAACTGAACACCGTTTATTGGACCCGAACCGTTTTGTGGCATAGCCAAGGGACATATAGTGGAGGAGATCCAAGAATGGGAAAAGGATCAGAAAAAGTCCTACCATCTCCATACCATTTCAAGAATATGGGCATGGCGGTAGACAATAAATGCTGATATTGCGATACTGCAACTGAAACTGCGGAACACATATTTTCCTAATGCAAGGTGTTAGTCCGCACTAGGCTAAAGTTACTAGAACAGGCGGAATTAACGCCTGAAGACATAGGGAAATTAGCTTCCAGGAAAATCGCAAGCTTTGTAAAAAGTCTGGGAATCCTGGGTAACCACTAGATGTAGGGTAAATCACAAAAGATCTTTTAGGTCGAAGTGAAATAAGGCTGTTCGAAGCCAAACGACCCCGTAAAACAATCTACAATCTAACGATTGAGATAGGGTTTTTGTTTTTACTGAATTTTATTCTGCATGACCTAGCACCCCTGTATTTTAAATTTTGTTAAAAAATATCCATCCCTTTACAAAAAAAAATCATGTCTAAGATTTCAATAATAATCACCCTACTATTCTAGTTATTTATTATTGGATATTTGCATAACTTAGTAGTCGTGTAATAATGACGCTAATTAAGCATTAGGACATATTTTTTCTTTAAAGAAAATATCAAATAACTAAACTTTTATTTTTGTAGTCATTGTAACTTAAACAATACTTAAAATTATTACTTAAACAAAAATATAATTTTAAAAAGTAAATATTAAATATAATATTTCTTTACTAGCCTTTCATGAATTTTGATTTTGAATTTTTTCAATTCTCTTATTAATTTTAACAACTTCTCTTAATTCTTCAACTGTTACTTCACCACATGCTTCTGTAATTCTATCACATAGTTTCGCTCTATTTCGTAGCCTATTTTTATAAACTATTTTTTATGGTACCCCAAAAATAAAAATCCATAGGGGTGACGTCTGGTGATCTAGGTGGCCACGCAAATAAAGGACTATTTCTTCCAATCCAACGCATAGGAAAGTTGTTATTCAGCCAATTTTTAACTTACTTACTGCATGATTGGAAGCCCCATCTAGTTGAAAATAAAGGTTCTGTTGTACGGTTAAAGGTAAATTTTGAAATTCTTGTGTTAAAAAATATAGGAACCTCACACTATTTAAAGTGTCATCAAAGAAAAATGATTCAATCAAGGTCTCATTTAATAAATTTCGGCACTAGACATTTACTTTTTCGGAATATTGCCGTTTACAATTTATAACCCAGTGTGGGTTTATCATCGACCAATACCTTGAGTTTTGCGATGAGACCACGCTTTGTTGTAAAATTAGCCTCATCAATGAAAATATTTTTTTCAGAAAATTCGTGTCATTTAAAAACAAACCCTGTGCCCAGAAGCAATATTCCAATCTCCTCTCTGCGTCTCCTTCTTCCATAGTGTGTCAAAACTTTTGCTTACATGGCTTTAAATTATGGCGTTTAAGCCACCTCCAAATTTTATTTCTGTCTACATTCAAGTTTAGAGATAAATCTCTGACACTAACACGTAGTTCGGCATTAACAGGAACTAATAATACTTGATCCAATGGACGATCGGCAACGCTGCATTTTTTAGCTTTAAGTTTGGATACATCTCCAGTTCTATTAAATATTCTATTAATTGAATCAACCGTGGTGTAGTGAATCTGTGGGCATTTTGAATGTCTCAAATTGAAGGCAGTGGCTCCATCTCAATAATAGTGTACGCTGTCACCAACAATTCTTATTATTTCAATTTTATCAACAATACTTAATTGTTGTGCAGCCATGTTTAAGTTTAATTTGACATTCTATACAAGTGGTTTTTGGACTATTTGTCTAGGGGATAGAAAGAAATTTTCCGTTGCGCCGGAAAAAGGGAGTTTAATCATGTCTTGATGATGTTCCACATATAGTTGGCTATTACCGTGTGCCATAACATTGATGAGTTGTTGTTTGCCAGCTGTAGTATTTTGTCCCATGGGGCAATTTTTGTACCAGTCCTTTAAATTGGCTGATTCTAGTTTGAAGTTAAGGTTAAATCTATCAATTTTGATTCCATATCCTCTTTTTCCCATTAGTTAATAATATCAGAATTTTGGTTATATTTTATTAACCACTTACTATCCGCCAGTTTCATGTTTATAGAACCCTAAGTTGTTGTGGATAAAGCTGGATTATATTTGATGTGGTCTGTAAAATTTCCTAAATTATCTGTTTTTCTTTGAAAAATTGAATACACGACGAAAAGCTTCCTCGTCAAGCTAACTGATGAGAAATAATATGAAACGTTTGCACTGCAAGCCTTCTGGAGTGTTTTTCTTATTTCATTAATTACTTTATACTCACCGTAAGTTAAGGCCGCTTTTTGATTGGTCGCTTTGTAATTTTCTTCTCTTAGCACGCCGAAGAGCCCTAGTGGTTACAAATTTCACGTCAGAAAATGGATTAAAAATTACTTTGCTGTGGAGTTCCACATCACCTTAACGACACTTTCCTTGTATTCGTCGAAATTATCCTTTTTCATATTAAAAGCATAATTTAAAATATTAGCCAGTTTTTCAGCACTTACAGACTAGTCTATTTTATATGTCTTTTCATTGTAAAATTGCCTAAATTGTTTCCACTCACTCGCTTTTATATTAAATAGTTGCGCTTCCTCCGCAATAACTTTTGACTTCATTCCCGAAAAGAGACTTATTAAAACACTAACATAGAAAAACAACATCTTCACGTCAACTAAATGAATTCGAATATGCCATAACAAAGTCTATCCTGCCTATGGACTGCAAATGAACTACGTATCAATTTATTTAAAAATATTAAGTGCTTTGTACTTTTCTTCGATTTTGCGGATAAAAGCAATTCATTAATAATAATAATGATAATAATAATAATACATCTTTATTCAGTAATACCTTGCGATGTAGAACGAGTGAGAGGTTTACAGAAAAATATATAGACAAATATAAACTAGTCATAACAACATTAATTTAATTTGCATGCAAACAAATTAACAAACATATAAATTGACAAACAAATAAATTAAAAGGAGCTAAGCAACATATTAAAATTCATCGAACAAGATAAGAATAACAGATTACTTTTAGTTAAAAAATATCTGAATAATATTCGTCCAATGAATAGTATGCCTTTTTAATTAGCACTTCTTCTAGTTTTTGTTTAAGTAGTTTAATGGTGTTTAGACTTTCATATAGTTGGAAAAATGGTTATAAATTTTTGTTACTTGGCCGATGACACTTTTCTTGCTAAGGTTAACTTTGTCTTTACAGGAAGTAGATTATTTTTTTTTTGAGCGAATCATGTCGAGCACCGCTCCACCCAAGAAGTGAGTGTAGTGAAAAACGCTCTCCGCAGCAAGTATCAGCACCTGCTCCGAGAGATCTAGTTTTCAGAACTATCGGGAAAGAACAAGGTGTCTGTTACAAATATACTTGCCGTTCCGATCCTTCTCTACTCTTTCGGAGCAGTGAAATGGACTAGAGAAGTACTGCGTCATCTCGATGTAGTAACCCGCAAGAAAATGCATCTCAATAGGAGCTTGCATCCTAAATCGTCCGTTTCACGGTTATATCTCCCACGACATCGGGGAGGCCGTGGATTCTTGAGCTTGGAGAGTCTCCATACCAGGATGGTTCTGGATGGAGCATGTAAGGTCATCAGGAGTTCGGATCCCCTCCTCTGCATGGTCCGAGGCCATGAAAATGCAGAGGTAGGAGCTCTTCTATTTAAGGCAGCATGAAGCGCAGCTGATGAACTTGGTCTCATCTTTGACGTCGAGCGGGTAAACCCCGACTCTGTCACCGAGTTGGAACCCGTTCGACTAAAAGCCCACATTGGAGCTGCAGAACGAACACAACATCTTTTTGCAGCTCCATAAGGATAAGCCATTGCAGGGAGTCTTCTATAAAAATATAGAAGACCTCAGCTTATCCGAAAGGCTGACCTTCACCTTTTTAAGGTCAGCCGGGCTGAAGTCCGAGACCTAGGGAATCATAATGGCTTGCCAGGATGATGTATTTAACACCCTCGTCTATCGACGTCGTGTCATGGGTATGGAGGTCCCTGATGTCAGCTGCAGGGCCTGCCGCAGGGACCCGGAGACTGTAATGCACTTATTGTTGGCTTGCCCGACATACGCAGTCTCGGCCTACATTCACAGACACGATGCAACATTACGAGTGCTTTACTATCATCTAAGGCACTCGTATGGGATAGACGAAACACCAGTGCTGTCTTACGCTCCGGGGATATGAGAAGTGTCTAATTTATTGGAACTACTCATTTCCCACCGTCAGGCAAATACAAACCAACAAGCCTGACATAATACTCCTCGATCACCAACTCAAGGCAATGTATGTCGTAGAATTCTCAGCCCCCGCTCAAAGCAATATTGTCTTGAAATAGGAGGAAAAACGGACAAAATATCGAGATTTGCACTTCGCTTTATACAGGCCATTCTGTTAAAATAGTGGTACTGATTATATGAGCCCTCGGCGGAATGAGACAGACGCTGCTTTCAGAACTAAAGATCATACCGGCATGGTCGAGATTCGGCAGGGATCTAGCCGGCA
Source organism: Leptura quadrifasciata (assembly GCA_963675555.1). NCBI lineage: Eukaryota > Metazoa > Arthropoda > Insecta > Coleoptera > Cerambycidae > Leptura > Leptura quadrifasciata. The sequence continues at coordinate 106,704,756 of OY776675.1, forward strand.
GAATGCAGAAATCTGTCAACCTCGATTCATTGCGTCTACCCAGGGTACACGATTCACGGACCCGGTATTCACTCACCCCACGGGCGTGGAGAATGGCTATTGGTATTTGTTGCCAGCTCCCCTCTGCGAGGGTCGGAATCACAGAGTAGGGTGCTGGTTTTTTGTAAAAATAATAATAATGCCTTTATATCACCGATATACAAGATAACTTAATATATTTCAACAATATGTTAATTCGGTGATGAAAGGGCGAAGTTCGTTTTTGTCAGTAGAGACAAACTCGCTCTTGCACTTAACCTTATTACTCTATATAAAATTCAAATAAAAGTTGTATCAATTCCAGAATTATTTTATCATTCATTTAAATTATATTTACATACATAAAGAAAAATATTTTTTTTTATATATATTAAATTTTATTTCACTATTTTTCCGAAAAAAAAAACTAAGAGGAAAACAGGGGAAAAACATTTACTGAATTAAATTACGTATAGAAAATGGTCGCCTTTTACAGTAGAATCAGAAATACAAATACCTGTTCGTTTTTTTTTGGTAGTCGAAAACTCATTCTTCATTGCTGTTTTAAGCTCATACGGTATCTTATTATAGTATTTAAAAATATTATAGGAAAATGAACGTTTATATAGGGTGGTTGAGTGTTTTGGAGGTAATATAAGTTTGCGATTCCTTGTATTTAATTGCTGTTATCTCCACAGAATTAAATTTTTTTATATATATAGTTGGGATTCCACCATTTATAACTCTTTGATACAAATAGCAGCTATGTAAGTACTCTCATTTCATGCACGTTCAACCAACTGATTTCCTTAATTTTCAGTGAAACAGAGTCATATTTTCTTAAACCAAATATCAGCCTGACACAGGAGTTTTGAATTCGTTTTCTTCTACTTTGGTAATGCAAAAATTATAGACTACATCCGCAAAATCAAAATGACTCAGTACAAGCGAATTACATAAAATAATTTTTGATTTTTTATCCAAAATTTCGCGAATAACTATAAAAATAACTTTAAATTGGAATATGCTTTTTTTACGCATTGATTAATATGTCCATTAAAAAGTCTAAATATAAACCCAGATTACGAGCACAGTGTACAAAATTTAATCCGAAAAGTATTACTTGCGACTTGATAGAGTTTATAGTCAAGCAGAGATTTTTTGAAGCCAACATTATTGAATCCAGATCAGCGTTTATTTTTTGAGCAGCCTCTTGAAAGTTTTTAGGACCAAAGGGCAAATATAATTGACTATCGTCAGCATAACAGTGGAATTCACAAAAGGATAAATATTAATATAAATTTGAAGTAAAAATTGTAAATAATGTCGGTCCTAATATAGAACCTTGCGGAACTCCATTGCTAATAACTTAGTGGTGTGGAAAATATATCTTTGATTCTAACACGCTGTAGTCGATTTTCTAAATAACTTCTTATCATCTCGAGTGAATCTTCTCCGAAACCATAATAGTGAAGTATTGCCAAAAGTAACCGACGATTTATTCTATTAAATGCTTTCTAATAATCCAGAAGTATTAAAGCTGTTAATTTATTTTTATCTGTAGCTGATAGAATATCATCAGTCACTTTTTACAACGCCGTAAAACAACTATGGCTTGCTCTAAATCCCGACTGAGTTGAGGGTAGAATCTTAAACTTATCAAGATGCTTACGTATTTGCACATTTAATACTTTTTCTATTAATTTGGACAATATTGGCAATATACTTATTGGGCGAAGATCTTTAAATTCCACGGGATATTGAGTTTTTGGTAGTGGCATAATATTTGCTATTTTCCAGGAAGTAGGAAGCTGGAAAATATTTCCTTTCGATACAACAATTCACAGTATGAGTTAAATTAGGTATAATTAAAGGACAACAAAATAGTATCATTTTTATGTTTAAACCATCTTCACCCATTGCCTTAGTTTTGATGGAATGTAAAATATTAGATATGTCTGTAATAATACATAATTGGTACCTAAATATACTATTAAATATTGTAATCGACTGCCAAAGAACTAATAACCATTTAAGGAAGGAGATTACTACAAAGAGCAGCCATTTCAAAATTGCTAAGTTCTTTAACAAGAAAACAATTAACACAATACAATTGCATAATTCTCCTACACAATATCTCCAAAATGCGATAAAATATATGTTTACCAAATTAAAAAATTTAGGTTAATAGTGCCGCAATCCATGCATTTATTATACAAAAATAATAAATACAAACAGAGAATGAATTCGCTAGCATTTTTTATGAACATGTAACGATGTTTATGAAACAACATTCAAGGCAGACTAAGCTGTAAAAAACTAGACTAGACTGTGGAATACGTACAAGATTCTCCAATTTGTATAAGAAAGCTCATGAGATTTTTATGTAAATTCTCCAATCTCTATTTAATTTCACTTGAAAAAATATCGCGCTGAAGACGAGCTTCTAAATATTCAACGCCACCACTGTTTGATGTTCCGTGCCAATATTAACGAACGGTTTACAAACGAATGTAGAGTTTCTTTAGAAACTAATTTAGAACCTTCTGGAATGCTTACTTAATAGGAAGAAAACTCTATGTTATCGAGAGAGATAAGAAATGGATTAGGACTGGCAGATAGTTATTTTCCAAGAAAGTACTGAAATAATCATTTGATTCAGATACACCTGGCAAAAGTTTCAAAGATATAAAACAACTTTAAGCCATACTACTTCTTCGTTGAAATAAATAACTTTAAAATATAGAGACATGGCTTAAAAGTGACATCAAATTTATTACTGGCATTTATAATATGATAACGGAAACTTTTATGTTCGTGTAATGTGGAATATTTCCTAAGGAAATGAAAATTGTGTAGAATTTTGAAATACATATTTTATAATTAAGTAAAGCAGGGCTGTTACGTTTTTACATCAAATACGATAACATATTTTAAATATTGCTTGTTAAGAATAATTGTTAGTATGAACAAAAACTATAAGGAATATAGTTCAAATGTCGCTATTGTAAAAATACCGGGATGTACCAAATAGTCAAAGGATCCTCGTGCCGGTCGTCACATGCCTACCTTGCACTGACGAGAGCCAAAAGCTCGAAACTGCAGTCTGCAAGTGGTGTGTGACGGTTGGCAAGGGAGCTCCTTTAAGTAGGATCAGTCTTTCGGCTGGTGTTTGTTGCAATCGAAGCTTTAGCGTTTTGATGGTAATATGCAATTATTACACTTAACGCACCAGACTTTTAACTTGTAATTCAGCGCTCGGCGGGGCACATAGCCCGGAGAGTAGCTGTTGGTTGCAGTCTGGTTACGTTCCTTATAGAAAAATAAGGATTTTATAGAGGAGTTTGCGACTAAAAATATTATGTTTTAATATTCCGCCCTCTAAAAGCACATTTGAACTATGCTAAGTCCAGTCAGGCTATTTATTTTTCGATTGCAATAGACACTGGACCGAGGGGCGAGCGTAGGTGCGTCTTCACTATGTACATACTTTGATATGCGATGTAAAGCAACGTCAGGCGCACTTAGTAGTTGGATGGGTGACCGTTCCAACAAAGACCGCGTCCTCGCCTCACACATCTTCCAGCGGCTTGTATATGAGTGCATGCGCGGAAGCTATACAACCTTAGGCGAGGGTTGTATAGAGGATAGGTTAGGCAAGTAAAAAGATCCCTACTCTTCTTAAGGGAAGAGGTTCGGCAAAATTCCTGGTTGGGGGTAGCTCGTCTACAGGCGTCGGTGTTAGGCCTCGGTAGCGGAAATAGGCCGACGTTAAATAAATGCATTAAAAAAAAGACACTGGATCGTTAGATGGCGCCTGCTGACTATTTTACTATTGTAAAAATACCGGGATGTACCAAATAGTCAAAGGATCCTCGTGCCGGTCGTCACATGCCTACCTTGCACTGACGAGAGCCAACAGCTCGAAACGGCAGTCTGCAAGTGGTGTGTGATGGCTGGCAAGGGAGCTCCTTTAAGTAGGATCAGTCTTTCGGCTGGTGTTTGTTGCAATCGAAGCATTAGCATTTTGATGGTAATATGCAATTATTACACTTAACGCGTCAGACTTGTAACTTGTAATTCAGCGCTCGGCGGGGCACATAGCTCGGAGAGTAGCTGTTGGTTGCAGTCTGGTTACGTTCCTTATAGAAAAATAAAGATTTTATAGAGGAGTTTGCGACTAAAAATATTATGTTATAAGGAATATAGTTGAAGCACATGTGCCCTGGTGTGCGATCTAAATGAATAAAGCTAGAAGCAATTTTTTAGGTGGTTTCATAATTCCTTTGTATCTCCTAAAGGATGCGAGATAGAAACTTGATTTTTTAAAATAAAATATTTGCATATAATGTTTAAGAATTTAAGCTACTATAGACGTTTGTCAAATGTTAAATATTTATAGAGTAACTTTACTAATTATGTTTCTTCTTATTTTTCCTTATATTTGAAACGTGTTTTAAAAACTTGTAGCTGGTATTGGAAGGTCCAGAATGGTTTTATGCATGCCATTAAACTAGTTTACTTATGCAAAAAAATAATATGATAAGTACGGTGTTTTAGTGGGAGTCCAAATCTACAATTTGAATTTCGGCACCTCATGAGGCAACATAGGTTCCTTTTCTTTATCTTTTGTAAATATCTACAAACTGAATAATTTAATACAGAATGTATAGATATGCTTGGCCAGAAAAAAACATTCTCTTGCTCAATTTTTACGTTTATTTATTCCTAAATGATTGTAATAAATTTCGGATAATATCTCGTTACGAAATAGTTTTGGTACTATAAGTTTTTTATTCTTATATAACAAACCATCTGCTTCTGTTCTTTAAATTTATAATAAACATTAACTAAAGAAGTACTTGTCTAATTAATTTTGATCAGCCATTTCTCATATAATTATCCAATATTTGCATTTCGATATTATTTTAATTAGCAATTTTTATCTCTTTGATTTTTCCATCAGTAGTATTTAAATTTAATCTTAACAAATTTGTGACTCAACCTCATTTTCAAATTCACTATTATTATTTTTAGGATCTGTTATATGAGCTCGTGGTTAAGTATCTACTATAAAAAGCTCTCTATCAGGTTTATGAATAAGTTTGATATCATATCTTTGTAATCTTATAAACAATCGTTGCAACCTTATTCGCAGCGCCATGTAATAAATACGATAAATAAGAGTTCTTCAAAAAAAATAGCTTTGAAAACGGAAAGAGATTACTTTCCGAAACGTCAGCAAAATATATTATTTTTGTGTTTATTCCGATTTATATTATTTGCAAAACATAACCTCTGACTTTTCCTTTGGCGTAAACGTCACGGGCGCAGAGGCCTTTTTTCCAATAATTCTATTATTTTGTAGATTCGGTGATTTGTTTTGAAGAGGATAATAGTACATGTGGTAGAAAACCCAAATAATAGGAAAGAATATTCGTAGAATGCCACAAATAACTTTCAGACAATATAAATACGATGTTTTATTTAAGACTTATGAATAAAAATATAGACACAAATATAGACAAAAATAAGTAAAGAAATAACAGATAACACTATAAGACATGGCATATAAAAAGTAATACTTTCACTAGATGTTTTTATTAATCAAAAGTTTTAATTATTTCATTTATGACAATAAATATAGCTAAATTATAAATTATATATAAATAAACAAGCGGCAGATCAAGGTATATTCCATGTTACTACTATCATTGCTGAGGTCAATTATTGTTGGTATTGTTTAGAAAGTTTTGTTTTTACAGACTTGTTCACCTCCCTTGTAGATGTAATGTTCTGTACACCTTAAGTACTCAGTAAAATAGTTGATGAATAAAACACCAATATAGCAGATATAAATTTCTAATACATGCATTGTTAGGACAATGGAAAGAAATGACAGCTTACCTGAAACAAGAATATTAATATATATTTTGATGAGGATATATTTTAAAAGCACTATGACTTTTCTTGAAAATCCGCCTGTCGTATCGTATTCTGACAGTGTAAGGTCTCCCATTGTATTTTGTTTAGTATAGAAGCCGTTGATGACACTTTTACATTTTTCCTCCTGGGCCCACTTTTTACTTGAAATATGACATGGTAAGGAAAACCAGCATACTACATTTGAAATGAGGCGCATGAGTTTGTGCTCAAACACTTGGAGTTTTCTTATTGTCGTGGCCGGTATGCTGCACCACACCGGCGCCGCGTATGTGATGGACGGTCTGACTACCACAGTGTACAACAGTTTTTTATTCTGTCTGTTAAGTCTGCTACCCCTGACCATGAGCGGATACAGACTCCTGGACAGGGAGTAAACCTTCCGTATCGTCTCATTGATATGTGTGTTGAACGTCAGTCGTTGGTCCAGTCTGACCCCCAAGTACTTCACGCATCTTTTGGTCGGAATTTGGTTTCCCCGAATCAAAATTGGAGTAATAATTCTATTCTCAGTAAAGCGACGCGTGAAGACTATCGCCTCGGATTTCTCAGCGTTCACTCGAATCTTCCACTGGTCGTAATAAACCATGGCACGAGCCATGTGTGCCTTCAGGAGCATATTTGCTGCTTGTGCGCTATGAGAATGCGCGTACATGGCTGTGTCATGGGCGTACTTGGTCAGCTTCATATTCGGGAACTCTGGGAAGTCGGAGACGTACAAGTTGTACAACTTCGGCGACAGGCACGATCCTTGTGGGACTCCCGCGCGAATATCCCACCGTGTTGAGAGTTTATTATTCACTCGAACCTGCAGGGATCTGCCTGTCAGGAACGAATGAATGAGCTTGATGAAGTGAGTTGGGAAGTTATAGTGATGCATTTTGTACAGCAGAATGCAGACGGTGTCGAACACCTTCTCAATATCGAGGAGCACCATGGTGGTATTCTTCCCGAGGTTGTATTGTAGTTTGACGTCGTTAACTATCCTAACGACCTGTTGCACTGTGCTGCTGCCCCCTCCTGAAACCAAATTGGGATTCGTTGTCGATGTGGAGCTCCTCCCGAACAGCTTCTAATCTGATCAGGACGAGCTTCTCCACCAGCTTGGAGATCGCCGACAGCAACGAGATGGGCTTGTAGCTGCCGACGAATTTCGCGTTTTTATTTGGCTTCAGGATTGGAACGACCAAATTGAGTAATAGTTGATAGGGCATCATATTCTAGTAAATCATTCAAATGGCATAAAAAACGTGAAGTTCTTGCGATAAAGAGTTAAACAATTTGTTAAGCGATGAATCTAATGAGGTAGACACACTGCATGGCCTCTTAGATCAGATTTATATTCACTAGATTTACAAAGCTTTTAATTTAAGGATAATTTAAAAAGATGATTAATTTTTAAAAACTACGATGATCAATTGTCATGGGTGTCCCTAGAGTCATTCTGAAATATACAGTGGGTATTTCGAATATTCACTTTGAATAACCATCAAATTGCTTCTACTTCATTTGTACCTTCCCCAATATTTATTCTAGTTCTAGTTATAGTTCATATTCGAATGATTTTTTAAACTTATTTATATGTGTTTCATAATATTATATATTTGGAATTTCAAACCATCTTCGAGGAGGCGTAGCTCCAATATATATATAAAAAAAAATGCACCCCAGAATTCAGGAGCAATATATAATTATTTATCTGTTGACTTCGACAGAATTAAAAACTGGTGGTCTTAATCAAGAAACATATTTTAACTTAGTTTTTGCTAGTTATTTTAAACAATTCACCTCTAAATTATTTGATATTTGTAGTGATAATTATATACGTATTAAACCCCCTTCATACTTTAGTTTGAAGAGATTGCACGATTAAATTACTTTATCAGCTTCGTTAATGCATGAAATATAGGAGTAGATGCTTTATTGTTTAATAGTAAATTCTACTTTTGGCAGCAGCTTATAACTTTAACGAAGGCATGGGGCGCAGTGTATTCTCTTTTCATGGAACCTTCTACTTGGAAAGATAACACCCTATTTGAAAAGCGGATTAGAGATTATAGAGTGATCTATTTAAAAGTTTTAACAATGATTCTAAAAGAGGTGTTACTTTGATAGATTGCTTCATTATAATAATAATAATAAGTAACACAATTTGTGTGTGCTGTAAACCCCATATAGGATAACGTCGACCACATTCTGATATTAATAGAGCCAATTTTGCAAAGGAGTTTTAAAATATATTTAAACAATTTGATGAAATTTGTATAAATGACGTCTTGTCCAAAAAACCTGAATTTCTATATTTGTGATAATCTAAGGTAAAATTTTGTGAAAGCTATTAAATTTAAATTAAACATTTATATATATATATATATATATATATATATATGAAGTGTTGTTGTACTTCCGGGTGCTCTCCCGCGTCGATGGTCGACTCCTCCAGGGGTCATGGTTGTCTAAACGACGTTTCGGCAGAATCTCATCTGCCACCTTCAGGTTGAACTGAGTTCAGTACGAGGAGCAGCAGTAGGCAGCTTTTAGCGAGAACCTGAAGATGGCAGATGAGATTCTGCCGAAACGTCGTTTAGACAACCATGACTCCTGGAGGAGTCGACCATCGACGCGGGAGAGCACCCGGAAGTACAACAACACTTCATTTAACACCCGCGAAAACCCAAAAAACAACATAATATATATATATATATGTATATATATATATTTCAAATTAAAGAAAGGAACCGCTAGATGGCGCCTGCTGACTATTTTACATGTCACTATCGTAATAATAATGAGATGTACCAAATAGTCAAGAGATCCTCGTGCCGGTCGTCACATGTCTACCTTGCACTGACGAGAATCAACAGCTCGAAACTGCAGTCTGCAAGTGGTATGGAACGACTGGCACGAGAGCTAGTTTAAGTAGGATCAGTCTTTCGGCTGGTGTTTGTTGCAATCGAAGCATTAGCGTTTTGTTGGTAATATGCGATTATTACACTTAACACGCCAGGCTTGTAACTTATAATTCAGCGCTCCGCGGGCCACATAGCCCAGAGAGCAGCTGTTGGTTGCAGTGTGGTTACGTTCCTTATAGTAAAATAAGGATTTTATAGAAGATCTTGCGACGGAAAAATTATGTTTTAATTTTCTGCCCCCTAGAAGCACATTTGAACTATGCTAAGCCCAGTCAGGCTATTTATTTTTCGATTGCAGCAGACACTAGACCGCTAGATGGCGTCTGCTGACTATTTTACATCTCGCTATCATAATAATACCGAAATGTACCAAATAGTCGAGGGATCCTCGTGCCGGTCGGCACATGCCTACCTTGCACTGACGAGAGCCAACAGCTCGAAACTGCAGTCTGCAAGTGGTGTGTGACGACTGGCACGAGAGCTCCTTTATGTAGGATCAGTCTTTCGGCTGGTGTTTGTTGCAATCGAAGCATTAGCGTTTTGACGGTAATATGCGATTATTACACTTAACACGCCAGGCTTGTAACTTATAATTCAGCGCTCGGCGGGCCACATAGCCCAGAGAGTAGCTGTTGGTTGCAGTGTGGTTACGTTCCTTATAGTAAAATAAGGATTTTATAGAAGATCTTGCGACGGAAAAATTATGTTTTAATTTTCTGCCCCCTAGAAGCACATTTGAACTATGCTAAGCCCAGTCAGGCTATTTATTTTTCGATTGCAGCAGACACTAGACCGCTGGATGACGCCTGCTGACTATTTTACATCTCGCTATCATAATAATACCGAAATGTACCAAATAGTCAAGGGGTCCTCGTGCCGGTCGGCACATGCCTACCTTGCACTGACGAGAGCCAGCAGCTCGAAACTGCAGTCTGCAAGTGGTATGAAACGGCTGGCACGAGAGCTCCTTTAAGTATGATCAGTCTTTCGGCTGATGTTTGTTGCAATCAAAGCATTAGCGTTTTGTAGGTAATATGCGATACGTAATAATTCAGGGTTAGCACAGTGCAACACGAGCGCAAACTATGTAAGTACGGTAAGTATGCAATATTGTCAGCAGCTCAATTCTATTTGTACTCTTACTAAGAGATTACCAAATCCCATGAGATACACTTCGTTTAACTTCAAAGGAAGCAGGCTATTTTTCGTGTAGTTAATAACATAGCTTTCATTAAATGGTCTTAAATTATAATTATATTCTTCACTCTTTCTCGGATTGCAATACAGCTTCCAGTTTTGCTGGAAAAGGAAAAAAAAACAATATTATTGAGCATCAAAAATGTATCAAGCCTAACTAGTATTTTCTTTTTAAAAAGATGCGGACCAAATAACCATTGTAAAAAATGGATCTCAAATTCTAGCTGATATTTACAAAACTAAAAAAAATGGATATGTCATTAAATTAATTAAGATTTGTGCATTACCAAATGGCAACTAACAAATCTGCTTTATCTACTTTTAAATTAGAAAAGCTTCCCCCAACTGAAAGAGCAGCTACACGACACTCTTATAGAGTTTATTACCAATTGCAAACTTGGGCTTGGCTATTTGGGCAATAGCCCGATAACAAAAAGGCTAAGCAATGAGGCTGGAACGAACATCTATGTAGACTCGTGCCACCCCCCCCCCCCCGACAGTCCGATGACATGTGATTCGAAAGAGATTATCTATGAAGAGCCGGTAAAAAGTCTGGATAATGAAATTGAAGAGCTCGAAGTTGTCGATAATCCTTCGGAATTTGAAACTTTTATCGACGAACAACAACAATGCAAAAGATCTAAAACTCAATAGAATATTATTTTTCATACATTTTTTATTTTTATAGAAAATCACAAAACAATATTTCTCTGAAAACGAAGCGAGTCAAAATTTGTAAAAACATATCAATAAATTAATTTTTTACTTAATAATTTATTCAAATTATTTTATTCAAATATACCTAAAACAGATTACTCATTGTTTACCATTTATTTAGTGAAAAAATGTAAAATAAAACGGTAAAATATACTTTAATAAAAATGCGCATTGGGCCACTTGATCTTAACTCTAGGTTACGACTTTCATTACGGTACGGTGCATTGCCATTAGAAACTTAAGTTTCAGAATGATTTCCCCCACTTTCTTCAACTAAATTCGTGCAACTTTAGTAATATTACATTGAAGTAAATTTTGTCATTGAAATTGAATCCATTATTTACATAAATAATTAAAAATGGAAAATAATAAAAAATATCGAAAAATTCGTGATTCGAATAGTAATTTTTTTGGTTTTCTAAATTCTAAGCGGTTTCATGAAAAATAAACTATCAACATATATAGACTATTTTAAAGTAGACAATTCAAATGAGCCTAGATAGAATATTTAAATCGAAAAAACGCCAAGTTTTCCGTGGAACATTTTGATTTTTTCCGAAAAATGTAAATATCTCGGAAACTGCTTGTTTCCCAGATTCCAAAAAAAATATGCTTATTTAATACAAAAACAGGTATTCTTTCACATAATTTCATGTAAGTTGCATTATTTTTATGAGAGAAAAAAAATAAAAACCGGAAAGCCGGTTGTCTGCCATTTCCTCAGAAAGTTTGAGGTTTTGTTGAATAATGCTTGACATGAAAATTTGGGATTCTTTTATTAACTACAATTTTTTAAAGAACATTTTCCGCTAGGAGGTCACGTTTCGCACAAAATCGCAAAAAACACTTTCAACCCCTAAACAGCATCCCCATTTCACAATATCACTTTATCTAGTGTTTAATTTTTGTTTTTTTTTCTTAATTATAACCCGGCTGGTCCTTGCCTGTTATTATTTTTTTTTTTAATATTCAAAATCTGCTTTGGCACCAGCCTATATGTCCTTATACCTACATATATAAACTGTATACGTATATATATACGTGCATACATTATACCTTTAACCGTCGTCGTCGCTTCATAGACTATCCAGTTTGTATAAAATACGCTATTTATGTTCGTATAGAAGATACAGGATAAGTTTACCTAGTCGTTAACGAGCCAGTTGTTAAAACAAGCTCCATTTTACTTGAAAGTAGACAACAAACAGCGAGATTAAATTGTAATTACTATCGGAGTTGATAGAAGTTTGTTTAAGATTGTTGTAATAATTGAAGCGTAGCGCAAGGATTCAAAATATTTTATTCATTACTTAAGTGGTAAAATTATTAACAAGAAATTATCAGTGCATAGCAGAACACAAACATCCCGAAAGCAAACAATTGTTATGTTGCTTTTAAAGTTAAGTTTAAAGACAATAAAGCTCAATGGACTTGGCAGGATATATCATGTAACATAACACTAATTGTGACTTTGCTTCATTTACAACTTGATTTAGCTGATTTTCAATGTAAATATGTAGTAATGGGCAGTTTATTGTATCTAATATGTTGCCAATCTACAAGCTCATAATACTTTTCTGTTGAACTCCAGAATAATATGCTTCGAATGCTGAATTCATTGTAAGTATACTTTTAATTACTTTATGTTTTAATATTTTAGGGTTGGCAAGCTTTCTAACACTCCAGAGCATATACCGGGTGACCCAGAAAGTGCCTATCCCCACTATCTTCAGTTTTAAAAATAAATTTCTGAAATTTGGGAAATCAAATATAGGTATCAATGACCATATTTTAACCATTCGGTGGTAAAAAATCATTTCCGGTATTGCCGAAAACTGCCACAACTTTCTTATTTTAAATAGCACCCTGTATATTTAAGTCACTTTTCTCATAAAGTTGTAATTTCTCTCTCTAACGCATTTTTTCAGATTTAAAATCGATTGAAGAATAACCTTGGAAATGGCATTTATTTGCTATTTCTAGTTGACTTTGGAATTCAGGAACAAATTTTAAAAAATTCGAAGTAGACTTTGAATGTGAATAAAATGGTATTTCTCAACAAATTAAATGTAAATTGGCCTATTTTGTTCATTAGCTTGGATTTAGAAAAGTTTTTCCATTTATCCATTTCATTTAAATTCAATTTGTCATAACTCCTATTTTTCAAATAGTACCCTGTATGTTTTATTTTTTTTATCATATAGAGCGTTAAATTGGCTTTGGCCTGATTTTCTCGATTAAAAATTGAATATAAATTAAAGTAAATATTAAGATTTTTGTAGAAGCGTTTCGAATTGTGTCCATATCTTGCAGAAAGCTATGAAAAACAGATGAACTATTTGTAATTAGAGAAAATATATTGTGATAAATATAACAAAAATTGTGATGAATTATTAGCAAAAAAACAAAAATTCCACGATTAAAACCAATTTATAAGTTATGATACCTATCTGGACAGCAACTTGTTAAATTTATAAAGAGTATAATTAGAACAATACATCACAATTAAATACCAAACATATAACAGGTGCTCAAAATGACGCCCACCCATTTTAGAACACTTGTTCACTCTTCGAATAGTTTCTCTCATAGCACTTTGTAACATGAGTGGAGTTATGGATTCAAAGGCATTTAAAATTTTATTTCGGAGTTCTACTAATGTTGCAGACGGCGTTGAGTATACTTTGTCCCTCAGATAACCCCAAAGAACAAAATCAAGTGGAGTGAGGTCTGGTGGACTAACAGACTACCTCATAGTTCCATTAGTAGATATTACCTGGTTGTCAAACTTTGTACTAAGGTAATTTCCAACAAAACCAGTATTATGCGGTGGTGCTCCATCTTGTTGGAAGTACATATTTTTGAAATCTTCCAAGAAACATTCATCCAGTTCGTTTTCTATTTCATTTTGCAAAAAGCTTAAGTAACGCGTATTTGTAGCATTTAAAACCATGTTTTTTTAATATACGTCTTACTGTCTCACGACCAATATCTATCTTTTTGCCAGCTCTCTTGTAGAAACATTTGGGTATACATGTGTGATAGCCAATACATTTGTCTCAATATCTTCGCTTACTATAAATCTGTCCACTGCCACCTCAATAGTTCCTGCATGCAGACGTGCGGCTGCATGGGCATTTTTCTGACATTATTGCAGACATAGTCATGGAATAAACATCAAAAACAGACAACAAAGTTACTGATTAATTAAAATTAATAAGATTGATGACAGTGAAGTATGGTAATCCCCCATTATATTTAATTTGAGGATCAATTTTCGTGAAAGATGAACCGTCTTTTACCGTTTATAACCACTTCAGCGATTTCGAACTTTATCATGAAACTAGTAGATAACGAGTATCAAATAATCCTTTTTTTTAAAGAAAGTTCTGTTGATTTGTTGTTCTAGACTTGCAAGCGAAGTTATTATTTTCTTTATTATGCCTTAAGTTGGCCACGAAAACGCAATTGTAGAAACAATCAAAGAATATTATTAACTGTCATTTAAGGTGTGAATAAGTTTTGTGTGCTAAATATTTGTAAAAATAAGTGATGTTTGTTATAGAACAAATAATGTTGAGGTACAAAATTGAAATAGTTCGCCTGGTTGATGATAATGCTCATTCGATAAGAGAAGCAGCTAAGGAATTTAATCTTAGACATCCCAATGGACCAAACGTCAGTAGTACAACTGTATCCAATATAAATAAAGTTTTCAATGACACAGGTGCCGTATCAAAACATATTATCAGATTCAGATATCACGAACACTTTGTAATTAGACATAATGAGAAACTATTAGAAGATGTCTAGTAAATTACCATTTGAAGCCATACAAACCAAAGTTTCTGAATACACTAGAGCTCGGAGATGAAGATAGATGACTGGAATTTTGTTTATGGCCTCAAGGAGAATACCTCAATAATTCTAATTTCATTAAAGAAATGTTATATACCGACGAAGCCACTTTCACCATCAACGGTATGGTTTCATCCCAAAATTCTCGCTAGTGGTCAGTAGGAAATCCAGACTGGGTTATCAATTGTAAAAAACAATATTTACTAAAATTAAATGTTTGGTGCGGCATACTCCATAATAAAACTATTGGTCCTTTCCCCTTTGAAGGAATTTCAAATAGATTCCAATTTTTGGATTTTTTGAGGAATGAATTTTCGGAAGCACTAGACAGTTTACCCATTCGTGGCCGAGTGAATTTAAAATTTCAGTTAGATGGGTGTCTTGTACATAATGCAGTGATAGTGAGACAGTGGTTAAATAATCGTTTTCGAAGAAAGTGGATAGGTCCCAACAGCCCTCTAATTGAATTTCCACCTAGGTCACCGGATCTAACACCAATATACTTTTTTATTTGTCGTATTATTAAGGAAAAAGTATATAAATCGAGACCCCACACAATTGAAGACCTCCGAGCTAGAATAAAAAACGCATGTCTAGAAATTACCCTTACATAATTAAGAAGAGTGTCAAATAATATTGATAAAAGATTATTATTACATTGAACGGTGGTTTGGTGGAAGCTTAAAAAATTATTTAGTTGTTTCTTCACTATCTTCATTTATTACATTACATTTATTGTTGTTAATAATTTTTTTTAGCGTTTCCTTGTTACAATTATTTCATGTCATTGATATTGGTTTCAAGTTAATGTTGCGGCGTGATTAGCGTCATTATGTTTTCATTGCCTATTAGATTTAATTTTGTTGTCTGTTTTTGATGTTTATTCCTTGCCTGACTATGTCTGCAATAATAAATGCGTACTAACATTTTCATTTTTAAGTTTATATGCAAAAATTTTATTAATTAGTATTTCTTTGAGAAATTTGGTACATACCCATTTAGGAGGGAGCTTAATAAAAGGGATGTATTCAGATTTTATGTAAAAAAATCACTAATACGATTTCTTAAATTTTAGCCCCTAGAAAAATCGCGGTAGGCCATGATTTTTAAAATTAAAATATAACGTTTTGCAGTTTTTGGTGTTGTATCTTTAAAAATGAACCGATCAAAATCGATTAATAATTACAATTTTTATGAGGGTGTTAAGGTTTGAAATGGGTCACACTGTATATGTATATATATATATATATATATATATATATATGAAGTGTGGCAGCTTTCAGTGAGAACCTGAAGATGGCAGATGAGATTCTGCCGAAACGTCGTTTAGACAACCGTGACTCCTGGAGGAGTCGATCATCAACGCGGGAGAGCATCCGGAAGTACAACAACACTTCATTTAACACCCGCGAAAACCTAAAAAATATATATATATATATATATATATATGTTATATGAAAATATACCCTGTATCTCTGAGACATTGGCCTCACCACTCTCAGCGGTATTATATTACATAGATATCAGATAACGACTCCTCTCAGCATCCGCTCTCCCGAGAATTAGATAAGATTGTATTCTTGCAAAACTGCATAATTGCAGTTCCTTTGTTCCCAAAGGTTATAAATGGGAGTAGTGTACTTACAGACAGCAGTCTTAAACTCATGTTGGAATAAACAAGTCAAAATTATTATTGTTCTAATTTATAAAGAGTCAACGTTGACTCCATTAATAAATAAATAAAGTTTTTAAAAAGTGATTTCAATAATCGATTATCTAACATTGGCGCAGTCGGTAGGATCTGAAAAACACCCTGTAACCCAGAGGTGGTGGATTTCAATCCTTCAATCAGCAAAGAATCTACGAGAAACAAGAAAAATACAATTTCAAGCAGACAAGCAACGTCTCAACAAGCTCACAAGAAGCATCATATACACATCGAGAAATAATTAGCAAGTAAGAAACATTCCTGGCCCCTGAAAGTCGGTGTCTTCGGCACTTGGAACACGTCACCGTGGATAGGAACACCTAGTGATACCCCTGACGGTACATCCCAGTGTAGCAACGCTTACGAAACCGCATTCGACCTTCCATCTGGACCCCAGGCATGAAGATAGTAATGTAAGTAATTTAAGAATCATCTCGATTTATTTTCTATTTCAAACTGCACTAAACATTTATATTTTATCATTCGTACATTGCATTCACATTTGCATTAAACCCACGACAGTTCTGCAATCTAATTTAGTTGAATATATTATCTAAATATCGTATTACTTTAGCCGATATTTTATTTTATTTTAACACATAAATATTTTCATTGCAATCAATATATTAATTTGACATATATCAAGTTTAATCTTTATCTTGTAACGTTTTTATTGCAATTTAATACTACTACTACTAATAAAGGTTAACGTATTGCTTATACCATATGACTATAATATCTGAATAAGTGCAAATACCATCGCAAAAATAATTTGTTACATACTTTATACAGAAAAGAATACAATTTCGTTTCTTTTTATTCATTATTATTGCCAGTGGCGTACTCTTGCACCTTTTACAATTAATTTTTATTATTTTTTGTGTGTACCAAATTAATTTTTGTTTGTTTATCTGAAATTTATATACAAATCTTAATAATACAAAATGGCGAACCAACCAAATACTACAGCAAATAATACCAATAACGCTGACGAAACCCTTACCATAGAACCCTACAGGTTAAGTGAGATTTTCTCAATAGTTCCAGAGTTCGACGGGAACCCCATTTTCCTACAAACCTTTATTTCCGCGTGTGTTTTCGCGAACGGAATGTCTATAGAGGACCAGCGTATTTTACTTACTCTACACATAAAAAATAAACTTCGGGGAAAAGCTGCCGAATTAATAAATTCGAGGAACCCTGCCACTTGGGCAGAAATTAAAAGCCTACTTGAGGCCCACTTCGGTGATTCACGCGACTTGACAGCCCTTATACAGGACTTACAACGGATTCACCAACTACCTAATGAAACTGCCCTGACATTCGTATCTCGTTTACAAACACATAATGCCAAAATGCACGCTGCTGTGCAAAAACAGACTTTGACGTTGGAAGAAAAGACAGCCCAATCATCCCTAATTGAAACCATGACTCTAACAACACTACTTACCGGACTAGAACCCAAACTTGGACAAATAATCATGCTAGAAGCAATCAATAGAATCAAACGCGAACTCCAACTGTCCTACTTCGAGTCACAAAAATTCCCAAAACAAACTATCAACAAAAACCCCATCCAGAACCAACAGAGGCGTCCCAACTCCCAACAATTCTGTAATTTTTGCAAACGTAACGGGCACAATTTTAATGAGTGCCGTACAAGACTACAATTCTCACAACAAAATCAGAACTTTAGACAAAACAATTTTGCCAGTCCTCCACAATTTTCTAGACCGAATTTCCAAAATTCTCCCAACCATCAATATCAAAGAAATTTCACGCCGCAACAAGATTTTCAACAGAATAGGCCTTCTGTAATAAGACCTAATCCGAACTTTCAGAGATCCCCAAATCAACAAAATTCAAATTTCAATCCTAACTTTAACAGACAAAACCCGCAGAGAACACATCACGTTAATTTTGACAATCATTTCGACTCTCAAAATTATGATACTAATTTTTACCATGAAACTGATAATTTCAGCGACCCACAATTCCATAACTTCGGAAATTATCAAACTAATTCTAGCCTTGATAATATGGCAAACATGCCACAAGTAAATTATGACGATTACCCCCATTTCCCGCAAAATAACGACGATAACATGCCATACCAAAATGAGAATTATACAGCTAATTCTCAGATGTCGCAGGATTATACTGCTACTCCTCAGGATTTTCCATTAGGCCCGGAGTATTCAATGAATACTCCAACCCGAGAAATAAATTTCGAAGTGGACCAAATGTCCAACCAAATCCAAACATTAAACCTGAACGACAATTACAACCCCCTACTGAATTTCTCAGACCAGAACTTCGCTTAAATTGGCCTACACACACACTATTGACCGTGAATTCTAGTAATCTTTATTTCATAAATGACATTTCGAACAAATTTAAACTCTTAATTGATACTGGCGCAGGTATACTGGCGCAGGTATTTCGATTTTTAAGCATAAGACGGCGGAAAATTTTAAAAATAGATCTCCAGAAAACGCGATTATACAAGGCATAACCGACGAAAAAATTAAAATTAGCGAATCTGTTCTTATACCATTTAACGCACGCGACCCGCACAGAGTCTATATTCACGACTTGGACATAGACTTTGACGGATTATTAGGTGCCGACTTCATGGAACACTACGAATGTAGAATAGATTTCAAAACCAGGCAACTAATTACAAATTTTAAAACATTGCCCATCTTCAAAGTAACTGACGATTCCCCAACACCCGAAATCAACAAAATCCGACAAAATTATAATTCTAGCCAAAATACCATCCAAATTGACGGTCGCACGGAAAAGGTTTACAAACTAAAATGCAATCTTAGAAACACTGACGCTGTACTGTCAGCGCAGGAAAACGAAAAAGTTCGTTTGCCTAATGCTCTTGTTAGGGTAAACGAAAATGGAGAATTTTTGACAACCGTAATTAATGCAAACGCCATTCCGAAAATTATAAATTTTTCTAATCTAAAATTAGAACCATTGCAAAAATTTAAATCGATTTTTAATTTAAATGTTCAAAATTCCGACTCACACATACAGACCGACCGATCATCTGAAATTATTAATCAGTTACGTTTAGATCATCTAAACTACGAGGAAAGTGAACTAATTACGCAACTTTGCCTAGACTTTTCTGAAATATTTTACCTGGAAGGAGACAACTTGACTTTCACTAACGAGATTAAACATTCAATCGACACTAACAATTCTAAACCTGTATTTACAAAATCGTATCGCTACCCTCAATGCCATAAACAAGAAGTCAAAACACAAGTTTCTAAAATGCTGGACCAAGGCATAATCAGACCTTCAATTTCTCCCTGGTCATCTCCCGTTTGGGTTGTACCCAAAAAACTCGATGCCTCTGGCAAACAAAAATGGCGAGTCGTAGTAGATTACAGGAAATTAAACGAATTGACTATTGACGATAAATACCCTCTCCCAAATATTTCTGACCTTTTAGACCAACTAGGCAAATGCCAATATTTTACCACACTAGACTTAGCTTCTGGATTCCACCAAATAGAAATTGACACGAAAGACATTCAAAAGACTGCTTTCACAGTCGAAAACGGTCATTTCGAATTCGTTAGAATGCCATTCGGTTTAAAGAATGCTCCATCAACGTTTCAAAGAGTGATGGATAATATCTTGTTAGGAATCCAGAATGAACGCTGCCTTGTTTACATGGACGACATTATCATTTACTCCCCTACTATTCACGATCATATTTCCCGACTGACAGAAGTATTCAAACGCTTAAGGAAAGCTAACCTCAAAATTCAACCCGACAAGTGCGAATTTCTACGCAAAGAAGTCGCTTATCTAGGACATCTTATAACAAAAGACGGTGTTAAGCCAAATCCCAGTAAAGTAGATGCCATTTTAAACTTTCCTCATCCGAAAAATCAAAAGGACATTAAATCTTTCTTAGGTTTAGCGGGCTATTATAGACGCTTTATTCCAAATTTCTCTAAGATTTCAAAGCCCCTGACCAAGCTACTACAAAAAGACACTCCCTTTAACTTTGACAATGATTGTATAAATTCGTTCGACAACTTAAAGCAAACATTGACGACGACTCCGATATTAATATATCCTAATTTTGATGAGCCTTTCATCCTAACTACCGACGCGAGCGCATTCGCCATCGGATCGGTACTCTCTCAGGGAAATATAGGCAAAGATCTACCAATTGCATACGCTTCCCGAACTTTATGCGGTGCGGAAACAAAGTATTCCACCATTGAAAGGGAATTATTGGCCATAGTATGGTCAGTAAAACACTTTAGACCATATTTATTCGGTAGAAAATTCAAACTAGTCACCGACCATCGACCACTTACCTGGTTATTCTCAATAAAAGACCCAGGAAGTAGACTTGCCCGCTGGCGACTCAAACTAGAGGAATACGACTACGAAATCGTTTACAAGCCCGGAAAAATCAATAAAAATGCCGATGCCCTCTCTAGAATCAAAATAAACCATTTTTCCAAATGTTCTAAATTCCATTCCAAAATCTTAGCCGCGAACGAAGACACAGACGATGACGGAAATCCAGACAATGACGATGAAATCACAAACGAACAAATAATTCAAGAATTTAATACTTTCTCCCGACTATACAAGACCAAATCTTTAATTGACTACTCTAAAATTCAAACTTCGAATAAACAACTCCTAGACCGAGAAAACAAACACATCATAACTTTCTTTCAACAAAATAACCTAAGAGATTTTCATCACCAAATTATTGACGACATTTTCGAGGAAAACCCTGAATTTTACGACGACAAAATAAATATCCTCTCTAGTAGATCGGTTAGACATAGGAAATACTTATCATTCCTCTACCCTTTGACCCTGAATCTGTAGTAGAACATTTGTTCTTAGCAATATACAAAAATCAAAATGAATTAGATCTTTCTAATACTTATCATGTCGAAAATAACTTAGACCTCCCCATACTCGAAATTCTGTCATTTATCTTCGCAGAAAAGGACCTAAAGCTCATTATCTGTCAAAACCTAGTACAAACACCTGACGAAGACCAAAGACCGATAATTCTTGACCAAAACCATACCGGCAAAAACAACCTACATCGCGGAATAAACGAGACAATGCGTAGGATCAAAAACAAATACAATTGGCAAGGACTAACCAAAGATGTTGAAAATCTCATTAAAAATTGCGAAATTTGTCAACGGACTAAAGTTTGCCGTAAAAATCTTAACAACCCTCTAGTAATCACTGAAACCCCGAGAACACCTTTCGAAAGAATTAACATTGATCTATTCGAATTTCCTACACGAAATTACGCTCTAACTATCCGCGACGAACTTACAAAATTCACACAAGCCTACGCAGTACCGGATAAAAGCGCAAAATCTGTGGTAAATACCCTATTGTTATATTTTCAACATTACGGTACCCCACTAAGGATTCACTGTGATTACGGCGGTGAATTCGACAACAACTTACTAAAAGACCTCTGTACCCTCTACGATATAAAACTGACATATTCTAGCGTAGGACACCCCCAATCTAACGGTTCTATAGAACGCTTTCACGCTACCTTAGCCGAAATGATCCGAATTCACAAAACTGAAAACCCAAATGAACACCCTTTTACCATATTACCATATGCAGTAATATGCTATAACAATTCGGTTAATAAAACGCATGGTTTTACACCATACGAACTGGTTTTTGGACACACAGCTAATAGACCACCAGAGACCCTGTACAACCAAAAAGACCTAATAACTAAATATGTTAGGGACTTAAATAATAGGATATCTCACTATTACCAAATTGCACGCAGTCGGACCGAAGCGCAAAAACAAAAAGCTAAAGTCAGATTCGACAGAAATATCCCAGAAAATCGCCCCACGTATAACGTTGGAGACGAAGTATATGTAAAGGAATCCCAAATCAAAAGTAAGTCACAAAATAAATTCAACGGCCGATCAAAGAAATTTTCCAAAATTCTGCCACTTTGTTAAATCCCGAGACAAATCAAACAAGTAAAGTAAATTTTGATAGAATGAAACCATATACTGAAGATTAAAATTTATTTTCAGGTTTCTACTGCTGTTCGGATCAGCATTTTCTCAATACGAAATAACACCAATAAACAATACTATCGGTGTTTACTATCACAAAGACACGGACATTGTCATCTCACACAAGAAATGGACGTTACTCGTACATAAAAATATATCGACCTTTAAGACAGCTCTTGACAGAAACGACAAAATTTTACAGACAATCCTTACCACCCTTGACCCAGCATACAAAAACATGAACGAATTCGCGAGTGAGGTTAAAACGCATTTAAACCTCCTAGGACAAATCTCAAAATCCATACAAACTAAATTTGACGAAATACATCTCGACACGAAACGCTACAAACGCGGAATCATAAACGGAATTGGTTCAATATTCAAAGCAATTACCGGAAATTTAGACGCAGAAGACGGTAAATACTACTCTGACTGTATCAATAAACTAAACCAAGACGAACGTCAGATAGAAAATTTGATGAAAAATCAAATATCAGTTACAAATTCAGTTATTCAAAATTTTAACACGACAATTCAAAAACTACTAATAGACGAGGAGACATTCAACAAAGACATAAAAGAAATCGAATACGCAATCTTAGACATTACGTATAACGTACGAGCAGTTGAAACAAAATTAAAATTCTTGGAAATTTGTGAACAACTCATGGCGAGCTACCTATTTATAGAGGACAACCTCAACGATATTTTAAATTCGATCACTTTCGCGAGACTCAAAGTAATTCATACGTCTATCATTAATCCCCAGGATTTGGTAAACTCATTGCAGGAAATTTCACAAAACCTACAAAAGGACCATTTGCCACTCCCAATTAAACTTTCAAATATTGCACAGTATTTAGATATTATTGAATTAAAAGCTTTCCAAATGAACTCAGAATTAGTATTTGTATTAGATATACCCCTAGTAAACCCTCAAACGTACTCTGTTTTCCAATTATACCCCATTCCTATCTTAGATAGTAGAACTGGTCTGTATCATATTTTGTCAACTTCTCAAAAATATATCGCGAGAGATGATGATTCTTTGATGTACATACCCGTTGCTGACCTCAGAGAATGCAAGCCACTCCATACCAATACTAAATTATGTCCAAATTTGTTTGCATATCCAATTGACAACAATGCCATATGCGAAGCCCGCCTTTTCAAGGATCTACAAACCCTACCAGAAAACTGTCAAACGTCAACTATCATCGGCCAAGGACACAACATCCAAAAACTAGATGAAAACGTGTGGATGATCATCAATACAGAGCCACTACAAATGAATATCAATTGCCCGAAGGAGACTTTAAAAACCGACACCATCTTCAAAAACTCTATAATTAAATTACAACCAAATTGCTACGCCTTCATAGGCATCACGAAGATCCAAGCTAGCACAGACGAAACGACAGACGTGAAGAACGACGCTCACCCCATACAAATCCCTTTCGAGTGTTGCAACCAGGTTCCGGACAAAGTTCGAGTGCCCAATCTGAAACCACTAAAACTAAGTGATCTGAACACCGAAGACCTCGATATCGCCAGACACCAATTAGACCAGTATTCAAAAGACTTAGACGACCTAATCAAGGAACCCTTCATCACGAGACACATTTCTTGGTTTACCTACCTTACCATAGTGCTAATTTTCGGACTCTTATTCTTGTATCTATTCTGTAAGTGTAAAGCAAGAAGACGAAGACTAGCCATCAACGTTTCCACGACTCCTTCATCTCCACCAAGGCCTAGTGAACCCCTCAGGACATTTACTAGCCTATTTCATCAACGAAGACGACCCCCACTAAGAAGAGAGGACGAAGAAGGTGAAGACATCGAACTTAATTAAACCAGACTGTTTGTGCCTTTTACTGACTTTTTGTACCAAGACTCTTCAGTGAATTTTTACTTCATTTCATTGTTTATTTAGTGTATTTTATTATTCCTATTTTTTTGTTAGTTTCAAATGACTAACATTTTAACATGCTTTTCGTAACACAAACAAGCTAATACGCTTGCGTCTTACGCCTAGCATTTTTACATTTTATGCTTTTACATTTTACGCTTTTTGTATTTTTACATTTTATATTTTACATTTTATATTTTTATATTTTTCAATCTTACAATTTTACCATTTTACATTACTTTATATTTTTGAATTCTTGTTAAATCACAAATTTTGTTCAACTTAAAAGTTGCTGTATAAACAACAACTTTTTTTATAAGGGGGAAGTTGTTATATGAAAATATACCCTGTATCTCTGAGACATTGGCCTCACCACTCTCAGCGGTATTATATTACATAGATATCAGATAACGACTCCTCTCAGCATCCGCTCTCCCGAGAATTAGATAAGATTGTATTCTTGCAAAACTGCATAATTGCAGTTCCTTTGTTCCCAAAGGTTATAAATGGGAGTAGTGTACTTACAGACGGCAGTCTTAAACTCATGTTGGAATAAACAAGTCAAAATTATTATTGTTCTAATTTATAAAGAGTCAACGTTGACTCCATTAATAAATAAATAAAGTTTTTAAAAAGTGATTTCAACAATCGATTATCTAACATATATATATATGTGTGTGTATATATATATACATATAATATATAATATATAATATGTAATATGTAATATATAATATATAATATATAATATATAATATATAATATATAATATATAATATATAATATATAATATATAATATATAATATGTAATATGTAATATGTAATATGTAATGTAATGTGTAATGTGTAATGTGTAATGTGTAATGTGTAATGTGTAATGTGTAATGTGTAATGTGTAATGTGTAATGTGTAATATGTAATATGTAATATGTAATATGTAATATGTAATATGTAATATGTAATATGTAATATGTAATATGTAATATGTAATATGTAATATGTAATATGTAATATGTAATATGTAATATGTAATATGTAATATGTAATATGTAATATGTAATATGTAATATGTAATATATAATATATAATATATAATATGTAATATGTAATATGTAATATGTAATATGTAATATGTAATATGTAATATGTAATATGTAATATGTAATATGTAATATGTAATATGTAATATGTAATATGTAATATGTAATATGTAATATGTAATATGTAATATGTAATATGTAATATATAATATATAATATATAATATATAATATATAATATATAATATATAATATATAATATATAATATATAATATATAATATATAATATATAATATATAATATATAATATATAATATATAATATATAATATATAATATATAATATATAATATATAATATATAATATATAATATATAATATATAATATATAATATATAATATATAATATATAATATATAATATATAATATATAATATATAATATATAATATATAATATATAATATATAATATATAATATATAATATATAATATATAATATATAATATATAATATATAATATATAATATATAATATATAATATATAATATATAATATATAATATATAATATATAATATATAATATATAATATATAATATATAATATATAATATATAATATATAATATATAATATATAATATATAATATATAATATATAATATATAATATATAATATATAATATATAATATATAATATATAATATATAATATATAATATATAATATATAATATATAATATATAATATATAATATATAATATATAATATATAATATATAATATATAATATATAATATATAATATATAATATATAATATATAATATATAATATATAATATATAATATATAATAAATAAATAAATAGCCTGACTGGGCTTAGCATAGTTCAAATGTGCTTTTGGAGGGCGGAATATTAAAACATAATATTTTCAGTCGCATGCTCTTCTATAAAATCCTTATTTTACTATAAGGAATGTAACCAGACTGCAACTAACAGCTATTCTCCGGGCTATATGCCCCGTCGAGCGCTGAATTACAAGTTACAAGCCTGACGCGTTAAGTGTAATAACCATATATTACTAACAAAACGCTAATGCTTCGATTGGAACAAACACCAGCCGAAAGACTAATCCTACTTAAAGGAGCTCTCGTGCCAGTCGTCCTATACCACTTGCACACTGCAGTTTCGAACTGTTGGCTCTCGTCAGTGCAAGGTGTGATGAACGACACGAGGATCCCTTGACTATTTGATACATCTCGGTATCTTTACGATAGCGACATGTAAAATAGTAAGCAGGCGCCATCTAGCGGTCCAGTGTCTGTTGCAATCGAAAAATAAATAGCCTGACTGGATTTAGCATAGCTCAAGCGTGCTTCTAGAGGGCGGAAATATTAAAACATAATATTTCAGTCGCAAGCTCCTCCATAAAATCCTTATTTTACTATAAGGAATGTGACCAGACTGCAACCAACAGCTACTCTCCGGGCTATGTGCCCCGCCGAGCGCTGAATTACAAGTTACAAGCCTGGCGCGTTAAGTGTAATAATCACATATTACCAACAAAACGCTAATGCTTCGATTGCAACAAACAAACTGATGTTAATAAAATTACTAATATTTATTTATACATTATTTCAATGTGTAAAATATAATTTATGTTGTCTTCAGAGTCCTGAGGATGTGTTTAAATAAATACGAAACGTCAAGTAGTTAAGAAACGGGTTTTCTTCAAATTGATGACCTTCTTCCCACAAAGTCAAAAACTACAAATACGGGATAAGGTTACAACATTTCAATAAGTGCGCAACGAATGCGAAGACAGGCGGAAGCATGCCTATTAAGTGAAGATGGCCAACAAATTTTATAAAACAAAATGTATCATTATCAATCAGTTTCAATTTGACTTTAATTGTTTTAATCAAGAACTGTGCGTCTGACGCGAAAAATGCAAAAGATCGTTTTTATGTAGAATTGACCAAGCTAATCAGAAAAAATATCCTTATGGAAAAACGTCAGTGGCGTACCACTTTCTTGGTAAAAAATATCAGAGGACATGTTTGCAGGGTTGCCACTGGTGGAGTGATAAAATAATTTTTCTAATTAAAATATATGGTTTTATATCCTATTAATACGTAGCAACATTGAAAATAATACCTAAAGTTCCTACTTTCTGAGATATTAAAAAATATTAAAAACGCGATTTAAAAAAAATTCAACACTGCAGAAAATAATTTGAGACGTTGCGGAGATATGTTTTCTTCATAAAATAACCTAAGGAATCATACCCTGAAATATTAGAAAGTTCAGGAACACCCTATATCTAAAAATAATAACATGCATTAATTCTAATAGAGTTGCAATAGTCCCATTAAATTTTTTGATAAGTTTCGGATTCTTTTATTCGAAGTTTAATTTTATTATTATTTTTTAATTAACACACATGTAGTTGTAAAAACAAATAATTTAAATGGTAGCATTAGATATTATGTCGTGAGTTATATATAAAAACAAACTGGTTTATTTTATTTACTTCTATGAAATGATAAATTGCCATGGAGGAACAACTTCGTTAATTAATAATTTACCAGTACTTCGACATCACATAACTGCAGAAATTCAACAAATTTGAGCAATTTCTTAAGATAAAAATCAATTAAATTCTCACTAATGTACAAATAAAATAATAATAATTTCTCTGCTATCATGAAATTGTTATATTAATAATAAAAAAGGTAATTAACCACTTTTTCATATTTGAACATACACCTCCAAATATTCCCTAAACATATAAAGAATAATCCTTCCCTTTCCATTTATTTAAATTATATATAAAGAAGTATAAATTCAAGACCTTGCTCTAATGAAGTTGTATCAGTCTAATACATTTTTCTTTTATCCTATATTCCCTTTGATAAATTTATTAACTGAATAAAAAATGCTGAGAAGCTGGTGGATTTATTTTACTTTCTAAATTTTCGTATACAAACTTTCGGAACCTTTTTCGGATAAGATTAATGATCTGCCTTGAGCGAATTATTGTTTATTATATGGAATCTGAGCTTCAAAATGTACATTTATCATTTTTAAGTATTGGTCTAGCGTAATTAGCTTTTAGATAATTAATTTTGTGTCAATTTATAATTCAATGTCGTATAAAAACATATAATAAAATACTGCTGATAAAATTATTACTTCCTGATGGAAAGCATGGCTTGACAATGGTTAACTTGTTATGACACATACAACGGCGTATTTATATTCTGTTGCATAATCTCTAACATGTGAACATTAGACATATATATTATAGTAGATATGCTGAAATAAAAAAAATATAAGATTGTATTAATAGAAACATACAATGCAGGAAATATAGATTAGAAACTTGGTAAAGCATAGAAATGTAGAAAATCGAATATTCCGTAACACTATTATAGCGTTGGCAAAAATTTTCGCCAGTTAAGTATCGTACAAAGATTTTTTTTTTATACATTTACTTAACGTCGGCCTATTTCCGATACTGAGGCCTAACACCGACGCCTGTAGACGAGCTACCCCCAACCAGGAATTTTGCCGAACCTCTTCCTTTAAGAAGAGTGGGGATCTTTTACTTAAAAAAAATGTTTTCTTAACCGCCTCTCAAATTACCGAAGTAACTCCCTGGAAGATCTCAAGGATCTTGTGCTAGGCAAAGAGAGACGAGGCCCTACAGTTTAATGTGGACTCCGAACTACTTCTGGGGCAATTTTTTGTAATAAAAATTGTTTCGCCTTGCGGGAATCGAACCCACTTCGCTAGGCAACTCAGTTTGCTAGCCAGTCGCTTTAACACACTAACAGCTACCATTTAATTAACATTTAATTTTAATAGACAAGGGACCGATGGCTTTACATCCCCTCCGAAGGACGGTATATCCTCTATACAACCCTCGCCTAAGGTTGTATAGCTTCCGGAAATACACTGATATACAAGCCACTGGAAGATGTGTGAGGCGAGGACGCGGTCTTCGTTGTGAACACGAACACGACCTCTGTTCGGTGAAATAAAAAATCTGGAACGGTGGGGGTTTAGAGATGAGACCTCAGAGGGCGCTCGTGCACTTATTTTCGATGTGTAGAGTCTCAAGGTTTGATTTCTGGAAGTGCTAGATCGGGTCGAATGCTACACCCTGTATATTGTGTTTTGCACTATTTTGTATCACTTGGTTTTATTGAGCACTGTTTTGAGTTTTACAGCTATTGCAGGGTCAACGGCTACACCCTGTATATTATTATTTTTGAAAATGAAAAAAATAACACTATGGTTCAAAGGAAATACAAAATTATTTATTAAAGGATATTGAACAGAGTTGAGAAGAATATTGTATTTTACAAGTTTCTTTTGAAATTGAAACTAATCGACAACAGAAATTCTGTCTTAAATTGGTTTAAAATATATTTGAAAAAATGTTAAAAAATAATTAAATTTGGGAAAAAATTCACTTTGACGATTGAGCCTCATAGGCGAAGAGAAAATAGAAAAGTGGGCCACTTAAGGCGAAGTATTTTGGTATAATTAAAAATAAAAAGGGGCCACTTAAGGCGAAGTATAAATATTTAAAAAAAGGAAGGGGCCACTTAAGGCGATTACTTAAAGCTAACTCTTTTTAACCAGGTTTCGGCCTGGGTAGCTAGAATTGAACAGCTCGTCAGGAACAGATTGCAGGGACTGGGAATAAGAAAGCCTAGCTAGACGGAGGTATCTACAATATTAGTTAAATAGTAACCGGACCCGTTCAACAGCATAATCACTTATTACACAAAAATTCACTTTTTGAAACTTATATTTTTCCACATGAACACTACGCGAATACTTAACACTGGAGTCACTGTCAAAACTGAACTTAACTTCGGCTTGTTGCACGCCGGTATTTATAGTGTTTGAGAAAGTTTCGTTTGTCGCGCTCCATCGAGTCTCGCATCCCGTTATAAAGATCTAGAAAGGCTTGGAATCGCTCCGTGTGGGCGAGGATGAGTCATCGATTGCGACATGTTGCGCAATACTGGAAATTTTAAGATTTCGAAGATAAAAGTTATATAGAATGAAAATAGGAATTTATTAAAATTAGAATGAAAGTCGGAGATATTTCGGTTTAGAAGTTATTTCAGTTTTTATTAGCAAAATCTGACGCGACCCCGTAAGGTATTAACGGAGGTCCAATGTTTAAAAGTTGAAACGATATGAAAATGTTCCTGATAGGTGCGTAGTATCTGAAGATAGGATATTAAAATGTTCCTAATGGGTACGAGTCGAGTTGAACGGAGATATTGTATGCTTGTATGTTATTATACGAGGAGTGATCAAAATTGGTGAAATTTAAAATAACAATCGAATTGCAGAAATTTGATGAACTGAACTTTTAAGACTCGAGGCACGGAACGTGATTTGAAGTATGCAGGGGGTGATCGAAAAGTAATAAGATTAAAATTTGAAATGGATGCAAGAATTGGATGAATTGAAGTTGAATGGCGTGTTTGAAGGTAAGTTGAAGTATACGAGGAGTCGTCAAGAAGTAATAAGATTCTGAAAATAAAATTGTTTATAGAAAATTTATGGATTGAAGCAATACGTTGAAAATTTGGATTTAGATAGTGATTTTGGTTAGGTTGATGAATATATGGGGGCTATATTTTTAAGAGACGTTTTATGTGAAATTCCTTTTATAAAATTACTGGAATGAATGTTAGGAGTGGGTTCTCGGTGATTTTACGTTACTTGTGAATTATGGAATGTGCGTGAATTTTTTCTGATTTTGGTGAGCTTGGATGTGGTTTCTTGGGGTAAACTAGGTCTGGTTGACTTTTTTTATCATGGTTTGCCATGATGCCTGAACTAATATGAAATTTCTGTTAATTTTGCATTTTTTTGATTTCTGTTTTTGACTTACAGGGGGAATACAACTACTAACCGCGCCTTACGTTGCTTACATCGCATATCGAAGTATGTACATAGTAAAGACGCACCCACGCTCGTCCCTGACAAAGATGTCATTTAACGAAAACATTTACAATTTATAATGTCAATATAGTTAGTATTCATTATTTTAAGTTTGCACAATTTAGAAAGTAATTTGATTTTATTTGTACACCTAAGCTACAGAAAGCTTGTCTGTGTACATATATCTATCTTTTTATATATAAACATTATTTATGTGTGTATTATGACTGATATATTAGAATTTATATTATTATATATGTAATGTAATTACACGTTTAATAAAATTCTACGCACACCTTTATTGCAACAAAATATTCAGAATTCAAAATTCAGAAATATTACTCATTATATACGATATTTATTTATCCTCAAATAATATGTTGTATTTTGTAGCTTGCTTTGTACATGAGTATTTACACACTATCAGGCACCGCCAAAGCGAGAGACCCACACTAAAAAGAAATTACCAAGGTAATTTCTCCCCAGTATGAATCCCCAGCCCATGCAGCACCAAAACAATGTACAAATATAAATATATGTTTATTCACCATAAAGTATCCTTAAAAATATTAAATTATTGGATATTAGATAAGTACTTAGGTTTCTTGTGAATAATTTAATATTATTACTCATTTTTATTTCAATTGGTAAAAGATTATAAAACTTTGGACTATAGTAAAACATAAATCTTTGACTATTTTTTTTATTTAAACAGGGGACTTTAATATTACAATTTTCGTTACACCGCGTGTTGTAATTATATTCTATAGAGTTGTGTTAATATAAATTACGTTTATAGGAAAATACAAGTACCGATTTT
Source organism: Leptura quadrifasciata (assembly GCA_963675555.1). Classification (NCBI taxonomy): domain Eukaryota; kingdom Metazoa; phylum Arthropoda; class Insecta; order Coleoptera; family Cerambycidae; genus Leptura; species Leptura quadrifasciata. Next base: position 106,736,929 of record OY776675.1, read on the forward strand.
ATATAGATGAGGTCTAGGCTAAAAACTTTGAATTCTTGAAATATTTGGTTTGAAGGGTATCGTATGTTTTTAATAGTATAACTTTTGTTAAATATTTTTGAGTGATTTTAAGCATTTTTAAGTTTGCTCCGCCCCAGATTGAAATTCCATATCATAGTACTGACTCGACCAAGACATAAAACACTGTTTTTAACATGGGTGCAGGTAAAATCTTTCGCAGTTGATAGAACTTCCATATAATTTTACGAATTTTATTATTTAGATTTTTTATATGTTCAGTCCACTATAAAGTTTGATTTTATTTCATAGTATCAGTAGATGTTAATACTTGGGTATAATGAAAATTTAAATAATTATTTGAAATACAGGGAAAAGTGTGTAAATTTATTGTTCGAAAATATGGTGGTAAAAATTTGTTGTAAATACTGAAACACATAAATTTAATTTTTTTAAGATTTAAATAAGTAGATTTTCAGTTAACCATTGTTGAATTTTGGAAAATTCTATTTAACAGTTCTTTCGCCTGCTCCCAGTTTTCCCCTTCCACCAGTAGAATAGTGTTGTCAGCATAATATATAATTTTGGTCTGTAAAGAAGTTCATTAATATAAATTGAAAATAATGTTGGTCCTAACACAGTGTCCTGTGGAATTCCATATTTTAATTGATGTTTATTATTGCCATAAATTGTCCTACTTTAACACACTATTTTCTGGGTTCTAGATAGCTAGAAATAATTCATTTTCTACTCTTTGACTACCATATGTCGCTAACTTTTCTATTTTTTGTGACACAGAGTCTCAAATGCTTGGCCAAATCAAGGAACACAGCGATTTGTGTTTTGTTCTTATCAATTGAATTATATAACGTTTTAGTTACTTCGTGCATTGCATCCTCAGTACTCATATTTTCCCTATAACCAAATTGAAAGTTTGATAATAATTTATTTTCATTTAAATGTTTGACCAATCTTCTTTTCATATACATTTCTAGCAATATAGCAATATTATTTATAACAGATATAGGTCTGTAATTTTCCATTATATATTTATCACCTGTTGTTGCAAATGGAAAATATCGTATATTATTTCATTTTAACTTTTGTCTAGGTAATAATTTTCTTGCTCACCTGGTATATTTCAGTAAAGAAAAATAAATTTAGTAAAATCCGTGTCGTTAATAAAATATTCTGAGAATGTAGAACTTTAAAAAACTGATTTGGGCAGCATTAGAAGTAACTAACTTATTTATATTAATAAGAAAAAATATTTATTAAGCCAGGGATGATTAAATTCGATTCTTTTCACCGAAAGGGGTGAAAATAATTTTTTTATATACGACCTGTAAAATGCATATAGCGCCCGTAAAAAAAAGGTGTTCACCCCTCTCGGGGGTGTTTATTAGCCGGGTGTAATGGGGTAGTGAAGCGCAAGTTATAGCCTCTCCTACTCAATTGTTAACCTCACCTTCGCGATGAGTTCAATTTGAACTTGGTGCACCCTGTTTTCACTAACGAGGCTCTAACGACCGAGTAAGGGCGGAATAACCCTTACCTATTGCCGTGAGCACATCCACCTTCTCACGAAGAGTGCGGTAAAAATAATCCACCGCACACAAAGGTTGCTTTTGGAATCGTTTGGTTACCCCATCGTCGCAGTCTCCTTCTGTACCATGGGACCACACCACTCGCCTTCCGCAACCGAACTGGTCAGTTGCATACCTGCTCCAGCTAAAACTTCAAATGCAGCTTCGTTTTCAGTCGATTAAGGCTTTAAAAAATGATGGAGCGTTCAAGTGGGACAAAATCATCCGGAGGTAAAATACCCTCCCGATCGGATCTCCGGGGGAGGGTGCCCACAGGGACACCTCATCAAATGTCGAAAAAACACCGACAAGTTAAATCCAACAAAACGAATTCTTTCATCTACGGCGCTTGGAATGTTCGTACTTTGAACGACAGCACTCGCACCGATCGGCCTGAAAGAAGAACTGCTCTAATAGATAGAGAACTTCACCGACTCAATGTTGACGTTGCAGCTCTCAGCGAAACTCGATTTTTGGAGGAAGGCTCTCTCACAGAAAAGTACTACACCTTCTATTGGAAAGGTCTTCCCACCAATTCAAGAAGACAACATGGAGTAAGATTTGCCGTTCGGAATCAACTTGTATCCAACTTAACACAAGTACCACAAGGCCTATCCGAGCGTCTAATGCTGCTACACTATGAGCTATCAGATGGCAACGCGGTAAATCTAATAAGCGCCTACGCTCCCACTCTGGATGCAAGTCACGAAACCAAGGAAAGCTTCTATCAACAGCTGGAAGAAGCCCTCTGTAGAATACCTAAAACGGAACGACTCGTTATTCTTGGCGATTTTAACGCTAGAGTAGGGAGAGATGAAGATACCTGGCCAGGCATCATAGGCAAGAACGTTTTGGGCAACATGAACGCTAACGGTCAACTACTCCTAACTAAATGCGCCGAACATGATCTAGTTATAACAAACACCATTTTCCGACAAAAGGATAAATTTAAAGGCACCTGGCGTCACCCCAGATCAGGTCACTGGCATCTACTGGACTATGTTATCGTACGTAGGAAGCATCTCAAGGACGTCCAAATTACAAAGGCGCGCATTGATAGCGAATGTTGGACCGATCATCGTCCTGTTGTCTCTAAAATGAAAATTGTTATGAGACCCAAACACCGAAGAACTCAAGTAAAACGTAGACCCCGTCTCTGAATTAGTAAATTGCGTGACCAACAAACCGTCGAACAGCTAAAGCAAAAAGTTCAAGAGAATTTGAGTGCACTAGAAGAAAAAAATTCTGTAGATGTCGCTGCTACCTGGACACAAATTAAAGACAGTTTAAAAAGTGCGAGTGAGGAAATTCTTGGCACTGCAGCAAGTAAAAAACAGGAGGACTGGTTCAATGATAATGAAGCTTTTATACAAGAACTTCTTGACCGCAAACATATTGCCTTCCAAAACGCTATCAACCACCCCAACGACTCATCAAAAGCAGAAGCTTTTACCCAATCTAAGTATGAAACGCAACGCGAAATCAGAAGAATAAAGAACGAGTGGTGGGCAAGCAAGGCCAGAGAAATTCAAAGGTACGCCGATTCACACGACTACAGGAATTTCTTTCAAGGAGTAAAAGCAGTGTACGGCCCCAGTCGGAAAAATATGTGCCCTATTAAAGATTTAAATGGAAATCTCCTCAAAGAAGACCAGGAAATAAGAGCCCGATGGAAAGAACACTACTCTAACATTCTTAACCAGCAAAGTCAAGCCGATCACGATATTATAAATCTTATCCCTCAATACGACACCTTCGAAGACTTAGATAAGCCACTAACAACGGAAGAGATCTTAACCGCCATTGGGCAGCTAAAAAATAACAAATCTCCCGGCGCCGACTCACTCCCAGCTGAAATCTTTAAAGCTGTGTCGTCAGAGCTCATACCCTACCTCAAAAAACTGTTTGATGTCGTGTGGGAAAGTGGTCAAGCTCCACAGGAGTTTCGTGATACACTTTTAATCAACCTCTTCAAAAACAAAGGGAGCGCTGCGGACTGTGGAAATTACAGGGGTATAGCTCTCCTGGCTGTTGGAGGGAAGATACTCACTAAAGCGATGGCAAATAGGCTAACACCTGTTATGGAAAAGTTACTTCCTGAAACACAGGGTGGCTTTAGGCCAAACCGAGGCACATCGGATTTAATCTTCACACTTAAACAGCTTCAAGAAAAAGCACTCGAACATCAAGGAGAAATTCACATGGCCTACATTGATTTAACCAAGGCGTTTGACTCGGTGGACAGGGAAGTGCTCTGGAAATTTATGTTCCGCTTAGGTATCCCTAGAAAATTTGTGGAAGTATGTCGCAGTCTACATACAAACAACAACGCCCAGGTTATGTATAATAATGAGGCAACCGAACCTTTCCAAACCCTCACTGGAGTTAGGCAGGGATGTGTCCTGGCACCCCTACTTAATTTGTTTACCACTGCTCTAACAATTATTGTTGACAACAAACTGACAGTCAGAGGAATAGGTCTCAGATACCGTTTTGATGGCGGTCTCTTTAACATAGGGCGCTTTAGAGCTTTCACGAAGACACGCACACGATTCATTTGTGATCTCCAGTATGCGGATGACTGTGCACTTTTAGCCTCTACGCCGGAAGAGCTTCAAGAACTTTTAGATGTGTATGCCCAGAGCTATGATTCCTTGGGACTTAAAATCAACATTGGACAGACTAAGATTATGTCAACTCCTCATCAAGTGAACCAAATAGACATTACGCTTAACGGAAATTCTCTTGAAGTGGTGGATCAGTTCAATTACTTAGGCAACGTTGTTAATGACAAAGCAAACATGGACAGCGAGATTCGCAATAGAATTAACGCTGCATCTAGAGCACTCTGGGGACTTAGAGAGAGAGTATTTGACAACCACGACCTTGCTTTGTCAACGAAAATGGCTGTCTACAGAGCAGTTGTCATTTCAACACTGCTATATGGATGTGAAAGCTGGGTCACTTACCGTCGTCATGTGAAAGAATTAGAACGTTTTCAGCAAAGACACCTCAGAAGTATGATGAAAATCCGTTGGTTCCATCACATATCAAACGTGGAAGTACTCAGGAGAGCAAACAGCCTTCCAATTGAGGTGCTTATTTCAAGAGTACGCCTAAGATGGGCAGGTCACGTTCATCGTATGCACGATAACCGCCTTCCTAAATGTACACTTTATGGTGAATTGCTAAGCGGTAGAAGAAGGCGCGGCGGTCAACGAAAGAGGTTCAAAGACGCTCTCTATGAAAATCTAAAATCCTGCGGTATTGCAGACGAGCAATGGGAACAACTTGCAGCGGACAGAACCGAATGGCGAGGGGTTGTGGCCAGCTATCAAGGAAATGTTGCTGCAAGAAGGCCGAATCCAAGACCTAACCAGGTCTATGTTTGTCCTGACTGCGGTCGACATGTGCTCTCCCGAATTGGTCTCTATAGCCACAGTCGTGTGCACCGTAGATGAATGGTAATTACAATAAACTACACCTGTTACTTGTTTTTTATTGTACACAATTTATCGACTGTAACATTTTAATAATAATTAGCCGGTAGAAAAATTAGCCGGGTCAGAAGAAACATTCAGCATCACCACCATGTTCAGCATCATCAAAACGGGGGTTTCATCGTTGGAAAATATGTGATAAGCGTTTAACCCCTTTTGGGGGTGGTTTTTGGCCGTTTGGGGAGTTGCGTAACTCCAACGAGAAATTCTACCGGCACCATCGTACTCAGCATCCTCGAAAATGGAGGTGGGAGGGACTCTTATTGCGTAGCAAAATACTTACAATTTTCGACTTTTTGTCTGACTCATACTCCACGATAGTTTCAACCTCGAAAACTAGTTGTTTAAATAGGTTAATGCTTGAAATTATCAATATCAATCAGGCTCAAGAATGTCAATTTGAATTACAGTTATAATTGTTAATACTTTGGCTATTAAATTCATTATTTTTCCGAATAATACAATTAGGTTAGTTCCAAGCAATCTTTGTCGTTTAAATTGTCGGGAAATCATTATTTATATCAAATGGCGATACCAGTTACAAACATTTCGCTCCGCTGCTGGTTGATAAATGCTTGACTCCTATGTGGCCACGCAGCTTGCGCTAGACAGGTTGAATTCTAGCACAAGAACGGCGGCACTCTGAAACGGCTCACTCCTAAGGATCTGTTTTTGGTTCCAGAGCTCTCTAATTTAAATTTTCATTCATCATTGTGGTAATTTTGGATCTATAATATTTTCTGCATTTGTTTGAGTCACTTAATTTGCCTATGTTTTATTTTGAAAAATTCCGCCTTCAGCAAAGTATGTAATTTCCAAGTAATCAATCGTAGTTAGTAAAATTCGTGAAGACACATTTTCGTGAAATTATTGAGTTGGGGACGCTGCCGTTAAGTGGGACACTTCAATTGTGTCGAACTTTATTTTGTAAGAAAAACTATTAAAGGAATAAATTGTCTTCACACGCGAGCGCTATACACAAAGGCAATTTAATATCTGATAAAATATTTAAAGTAACCGTTGATTTCCTTGCTGTAATTTTTATTCAATTAAGACTTGACGTTCAAACCTATTTGCTTAGTTGACTGTATGTACTACAATTTACATCGAAATATTTTCCTCGAAATTATTTAGTGGGGGACGCAGCCTTTAAGTGGGACACTCCAACTGAAAAGTTCTAGTGTGATTTAATTCCGGATTATTTTTCGCGTAATCACTCATTTGGGAACGCTGCTTTTAAGTGGGACACCCAAATTGAGATGTATTGCGTTGGATAGTAAGTAAATATTCAATAATCAGGTTTGAAACGTTAAAGATTCTAAATTCTGTCACATTATAATTAATTCTTTTCCGTAGTATTCAAAGTTACCTTATTTTTCTTGTTAGAAATTTGACTTTGAATAACCTTCTGTCTGTCATAGAGTTTGTCCTAAATTACCTCAAATTTGCACGTATCGAGCCACCATTTTACTTTGCTTGCCGTACATGCCATTTTTTGCTTTTGCACCCGTTGCTTGCTTTCCGTCGTTTTGTATGAAACATATTTAATAACCGCGTTATAGATTTTGCTTTTTAATTTGATACAATCTAGAACTAGTAAAGTTGGTACCGTCCCAATACTTGTGTAATTAATATTTTAATTCGTATAATACCGAATCGCCTTTATGTTATTTATTTGATTTATTGTAAATATATATACCTTAAGAATACCTATACTCACAAATATTTAGTAATTCATTAATAAATTATTAAAATTGTTTGTTTTGTTTTGATATTCTCCTCTAATTCGTATTTTACCGAAATAGTAAAAATTTTACAAACATAAAGTTGTTACAGATGCCCATTCCACCAGAACGACAGCCAAAGTTTCGACCTCTGGTAATAAACCGTCCTCATTGATTTCATCTGGAGCCTCTGTCATAGTGCTGATATACAAAGCGGCGTTACAATTACATTTTAGATATTGATATATTCAAAAATTATTTATACATATTTAAAAGTGAAGCCATATTAATGCGCTATAAACTAGTTTTTACAGAATTAAAATATTTAAATATCGCTACGAAGATATCCAGTTTGGGAGTTTTTATTGGGACACCTTTCATGTAATGCATTGTGATATATAAATGAATAATCCACGCTCAGGCATTCTGTGGACTTCGCCTTGTTAATTTGTTTATTTTGTAATATATATAAAATTGCATCTCTTGCGTTTTTCAATGAATAAATATTATTATTATTGCTCAAAAAAGTAAACAATGTAAGATGTCAAATATAAGAATTGATCGCAAAAATGTAAAAAAATGTTATGATAAACATCTAAGTTGTATTACCAGATTGATTAAAAACTAATGGAGGTTATATAATACAAAATTATTATTGTTTGTTTTTGAACCTTGACCGCAAAAATAAATACGAATGCGAGTAATACATGCCTGCCTGAAGCTAATCATGAAAACTGACTCTGTAGTATAAAATACTAAACAAGCAGAGGATGAAAACGAGGACACATGTTTATGATCCAGGAGTCCTTCTGACCTTCTGAAATAAAACAAACATGGTTGTATTATGAAATAAAGGGATCATATTAACAGATTAAGAAAATTTGACGGGCGAAAAATTTTTAAGTACTAAATCTTTAGAATAAAATGTTGCTTGCTGCTAGATTGTTTTCTTTTATTATTTCTTACACTTATCATATTGCCATGAAAATAGGTCATAAATATATTTGGATCTTATATTTTTCTTCTGATATAACAGTTCCACAGTCACTATATAACATGTGGTTACTGTGAAGTCTTGGCATTCTAGCGGTCTATTTAACTATGTTTATTAACTCCTTTAAAGCAAAAACCACATCTCACTTGCTCTTTACTAAAACCCAAATAGTTCATCGACTAACAACTCCCACATACATATCCTAGTTTAAAACACAAAGGAATTAATTCGAAAGTTAAAATATATGTATGGCTCCTGATGTTCCCTGTCATATTCAAAGATTTGCCTATATACAGAGTGTCTCAGAGTGTCTTTTATAATTACTATCTTTGTTATTTGAAAAGTTGAATTACAAACTATTTTACACTGCATCTAAACATCTTGCTGACTGTATCTTAAAACCGTTTTGGTTTTTTCAACCCTTAAGAACCACCTTCAATTTGGTTTTCAAATTGCATCCTTACCGTTTGCTTATTATATGTGCACATAATTTTCCAAAATACTGTAACAGCAATGTGACGTGTTTTTCCTCCACCTCAGCGGATGATGAGGGTGAAAAGGGTCACACTTTGACACACGAGCCTCGGTAACGAATATTCGGTACGGTAAAGTTTCAGCTCGGGCGCCAATTCTAGTTTAAAGTGTTGGAACAAAACTAACCACATGCCGGATATGCAAGGCTTAATAGCTCAAGTGGAGAAACGGTACTTCAGGGCACAATCAGGGAAATTATATTTTCACACACATAGCAATAAAAGTTACAATAAGGTCAATAAGATGGTTTTATTAAGTTATGTCTACATAGGATTTAATATTATTGCATCAAATTTTTAGGGCATTTTTATTACAGCAAAAGGCAGATTGTATGAAAGCTTGAAGCTGATCGGTTCACCCAGTAGCTCTGGGAAACAAAATGAAAAAATAACGATGTTTGGCCAGTTTTTCACTTTTGTAGGTTATGGTTGCGCTCCTAAGACCTACATAGATTTGTAGAAAATTGAATTATAAAGATTTTTTTGCCCGATCGGACCTTCATATCTCTAATTATTCACATTTCTAAATTGAAAAACGTGGTTAAAAAAATTAAATTGTTAATAACAATTGAAGTACAGTGTCTTTGAAGTACAACATTTTTTTGGGTACTCCTTAGGACCTCCCCAACAGGATTCAACCATAAAATTGTTTATGGAAAAAGTTCCAATTCAAATCCTATTTTGATTGCATTATTACAATATATTACTGTAATTAAAAGAGTATATTAAATATATTTTGAAATAATTGCATAAACCTATGTATTAAACGTAAGTTTAAAGTTTGTAAAATGAGGAACACAAAATAACTTCAATTGTAATTGTAGAAATGATTTTTTTCACGTTTTCTTTTGCAAACAACTAGTAAAGAACTATGCTCTTATAGGTAGTAGTAGAAAACGTATATTAAATTATTTAGAAGAAGAAAAGCATATCGAAGAGTGCTGGAAGCAGACATGAATTGAATCAATTACAGGACTGTTCCCCTGGAAATGATTTGGTCCGGGGTCCCACGTCCCCACGACGAATTCTCGTGAGTGGTTTCGTTTTGGCGAATCTTCCAACGTTTTCCTCTGTGAAAATTCTCGGTAGAGGTAGATAAAGTTCTATGCAGCCGTTAAACATACTGATCGTGCAACTGACACTTTCATGACGTAGGACTGGAAAACCTGCCAGAAAATTTGTAAGACAATATGACCATTCAATTTCAAAAATATTAGTTAAACAATAGTATAAAAATCAGCCCGTTAGTAATACAATTTCGGACCTCGTTATTTTCATATATTTACATACTTCTTACATATTTACATCGCTTTTGTAAGACAAGCACAGTTGACTGTTTTTTTTTATACTAACGGGCGGATTTTTACACTATTGGTTAATTAATATTTTTGAAATCGACCGGTCAAATTGTCCTACAAATTTTCTGGACGGTTTTTCAGTCCTACGCCATGAAATTGTCAGTTCCACGATCAACATGTTTAGTGGCTGCGTAGAACTTATCTATTTCTACCGAGAATTTTCGCAGAGGAAAAATTGGAGGACTCGTCAAAACGAAGACACGCAAATTCATCTGATTAGTAATCACTTTAAAAAAGGGGCGTAGGACCCCAGAATAATTCTTAGGAATTAGGTAGCAAATAGAAAACTTGTTATTATTAAAATATCTACTTATAAATAAAATATGCTCATAGAACATAATGATAATATAAATTATAATTTAATATACCTATAAAATAGCGTAAATGACCATTAACACCTCAAATTATGCTTTGTAAGTATCACGGCAATATTTACTGACATTATAATCTTGTTTCAGGCTGAAATGGATACAATAACGCAACGACTATAGCTGCTGAAATGCTCCACCGAAGCACATCATCTCGGCGTCGGCGGGCATCCCGCAGCGCAGCGTCCTCACCACAAACAAGAGGTACGCGGTCGGCTGCAACGAGTCCCGGACGTCGGGCTAGCATAGCCGTGTCTCCTGTGGATACTGAAAGGGCAATGCGTAATTCTCTGGCTCCCGATATGAACCGCAGTCCACGCCACTCCATTATTCCCGACATATCCCTGGACACACACATTATACGAGATCGAATTTCTACGGAAAACCAAAGCAACAGAAGCCCAAGGCCGAGCCTAGTTCCAGATTTCGATAGAAGTCCGAGGAATAGTTTAGTTCCTGATTCACAAAGAAGTCCGAGGCACAGTCTTGTACCAAATGATAATTATTCTCGAAGTCCTCGGAATAGTTTGATACCTGATTCAGCTTTAAGTCCAAGAAACAGCTTAGTTCCGGATCAATACAATAGAAGTCCGAGAAACAGTCTGGTCCCGGATTCAAATAGGACACCAAGGCATAGTTTAACGCCGGATAATAATGCGTATGGGTCACGGTTAAATATCGCGACAGACTATAATCGTAGTGCAAGAAATAGCCTAGTTCCCGATAGTAATAGGACACCGAGACAAAGTTTGACACCTTCTGAATCTACAACGTGGATAGGAGATGAAGGTAAAAATTATAAATTTACGTAACTTTAAATATCTTATTTTATTTTTTATTTTAACGACTTATACAAAAAATATGATCCGAAATTAATTCACAATCATAGGCCCATATTGGGCTATTTATATAAAATTCCTGAAGAAACAGTGCCAATAGAATTTACTCGTACTTAGAATCAAATAGCTTATTAACGAAGAGTGAATTTGGTTATAGAACCAATAAATCTACGGGATAGTAAGTATTGAATTTGTTCAAAAAAATTAAAACCACTTAGATAAAAGTCAAAAAGTAATTGGTCTCTTTATTGATTTGACTGCACCCTACATTCGGTAAATCCCAAATTTCTAGAAAGTAAGTTAAATGCAAACAAAATATGTGGCAACATTCTCAATCTTATTTAGAATATAGAAAAAAATTATGAACTTGGAAACATCTAATATAGTTGATATGGAAATTGGTGCAGCTTAAGGTTCCGTTATAGGTCCACTATTATTTTTATTTTCATTAATGACTTGCGAATTATGTAGCAGAGAAATATTTTTATGTATGCAGATGACACATATGTTATAATTCACAGTGATAACGTAAACAGGTTGGAACCGAGAGCCATGGCACAATATGAGGGATGGTATTATAAAAAATCCTTTATTATTAATATGAAGAAAACGGTATTTTTATATGAAAAATATGTGGCCTATTAAAGATTTAAATGGAAATTAAAGATTTAAATGGAAAATGGAAATCTCCTCAAAGAAGACCAGGAAATAAGAGCCCGATGGAAAGAACACTACTCTAACATTCTTAACTAGCAAAGTCAAGCCGATCACGATATTATAAATCTTATCCCTCAATATGACACCTTCGAAGACTTAGATAAACCACTAACAACGGAAGAGATCTTAACCGCCATTGGGCAGCTAAAAAATAACAAATCTCCCGGCGCCGACTCACTCCCAGCTGAGATCTTTAAAGCTGTGTCGTCAGAGCTCATACCCTACCTCAAAAAACTGTTTGATGTCGTGTGGGAAAGTGGTCAAGCTCCGCAGGAGTTTCGTGATACACTTTTAATCAACCTCTTCAAAAACAAAGGGAGCGCTACGGACTGTGGGAATTACAGGGATATAGCTCTCCTGGCTGTTGGAGGGAAGATACTCACTAAAGCGATGGCAAATAGGCTAACACCTGTTATGGAAAAGTTACTTCCTGAAACACAGAGTGGCTTTAGACCAAACCGAGGCACATCGGATTTAATTTTCACACTTAAACAGCTTCAAGAAAAAGCACTCGAACATCAAGGAGAAATTCACATGGCCTTCATTGATTTAACCAAGGCGTTTGACTCGGTGGACAGGGAAGTGCTCTGGAAAATTATGCTCCGCTTAGGTATCCCTAGAAAATTTGTGGAAGTATGTCGCAGTCTACATACAAACAACAACGCCCAGGTTATGTATAATAATGAGGCAACCGAACCTTTCCAAACCCTCACTGGAGTTAGGCAGGGATGTGTCCTGGCACCCCTACTTTTTAATTTGTTTACCACTGCTCTAACAATTATTGTTGACAACAAACTGACAGTCAGAGGAATAGGCCTCAGATACCGTTTTGATGGCGGTCTCTTTAACATAGGGAGCTTTCACGAAGACACGCACACGATTCATTTGTGATCTCCAGTATGCGGATGACTGTGCACTTTTAGCCTCTACGCCGGAAGAGCTTCAAGAACTTTTAGATGTGTATGCCCAGAGCTATGATTCCTTGGGACTTAAAATCAACATTGGAAAGACTAAGATTATGTCAACTCCTCATCAAGTGAACCAAATAGACATTACACTTAACGGAAATTCTCTTGAAGTGGTGGATCAGTTCAATTACTTAGGCAACGTTGTTAATGACAAAGCAAACATGGACAGCGAGATTCGCAATAGAATTAACGCTGCATCTAGAGCACTCTGCGGACTTTTTAAAAGCTTCAACCTTAACAATATACAATAAATCTTCATCTTGTACTGGTAGTTTTATATATAACAAAATTCCTCTACAAATAAAATGAGAGAAATTTTTCAGGTTATTTAGAAAAATAATTAATATTTTTGACTCAACATTGTTTTATAATATGACCAATTTATTATAGGTGAAAAAAAAATGTACAATTTTTATTGTATTTATTCAGTTGTCATCCGCATATATGCACATACTATTTGTGATACTTGTACAACGTGGTTTTATTTTAAACACTTTTTAAAATTTGTATTTTATATACTTTTATGGACTTTTATTGACAAAACCGATATTGTTGCATAACAAGATGATGGTTAATAATAGTATATTATACACTAAGGGAGAGAAACGTCTTATTTTTCCTGAGGTGTAATTTGAGGACCGAGGGCAACAAATACATCGAGGGAAAAATGGGGGTCTCTCCCGAAGTGTATATGCTATTTTTTCCGCGATCGGGAGTAGAAACATTTATTTCATAAATAAAGAATTGTAATAAATTGGAGCGAAATTACAATATTTAGAAGCCTTTGGGATATTTCCATTCAACGTATCATGGCAACAGATATTTGTTTATAAATACATTTGTCAAGTGCAAAAGTTGAGTTTTGGCATATTTGGTATGAAAAACCAAGAAGAACCGCAAGATATCGTTGAAGCTGCCGGTGCGGCAGTTTTAAACTTATTATCCACAAAGTCAAGAAATTTGTATGATAAAGCGTACAATCAGTTCAGAGAATGGTGTAAGAAAAAGAAGGTACAAACGTACATTACATTTTGTTTAACTATTGGGCATGAAATAAAAACTCCCCTAGGGAAATTATTGTCTTATTTCGTACCTAGGGAGTAAATGCTTTACTTCTGTCACAATTCTGATGGCATAGAAATCGATTTCTACTCCCGGTCGTGGAAAAAATATATTATATTCTATTCTATTATCAACATGTGGCGCGTTGACCAGACAAACAAAAAAAAGTCTTATATAACATAGAGTCTAAAGTCCATAGTTTTGGAGAAAGAAAATGTTTAAAAAATTAATTAATTGTTAATAAAATTGGTTGAGAACTTCTGGAATATTGAGGTAGGCAAAGTATTCCAGAATAGAAGTGAAAGTTCAACCAAGTTCAAGTACAACTCTATTGTATAAAACTTTAAAGGCTTGCCGCCCTTATGGAATGTTGAGGTAGTGTTGCCAGTCGTACAATTTTAAAAATATTTATACAATTATTTGCTATTACATACCTGCACTTTTTTAAGTCATAAATTATACTATTATTTAGAATTTTTTAACTTTTTATACCATTTTTATTGAATTAATAGTAAAAGTTGACAAAAATACCAAATTTAGATTGAAAGTCAGTCCTTTCACTCACTCCTATTAAATGAGCAAAACTAAATGAAATTTTTTAGTCATTTACAAATCGGTACGCCGCGCAACTCTATTCAATCTGTATTCTGAATAGCATGGACCCATTATAAATCACAAATTAATTTTTTTCTTTAAAAAGTGTAGGTCAGGTTTCAAAATATTTTTTGTTACCTATTTTTAATGAATAAAGTTTAATTGGCGTTAAATACTTAACTAATAAATAAGAATTATTGCCCTTTCGAATTTATCAAATACACATGATAACGTATAAGTACCAAAACTACCATGATTTGTTAAAAAATACCATGAAATTTCGTTGCGCCATGTAAAAATCTCACACATCTGACGATACTGGTCAAGCAGTGAGCATTAAATTAAGATGTAAACCGCCGAGAACCACCGATAAAGTAGGCGACTGCCTTTATGTTTTTTTACTTATGCGGGTTTATTATTTACCTAGTTAGCCGGAATGCGTATAAAAAACTGCACGGATAAACTTTCAAATTTAAATTTAGCCAATAGCATCAGTTAATGTGGACTAAGGACCAATAAAAGACACTTTAAAAAGTAGAAGGGACAAAATATTCCAAACTGTTATTAGAAAAATCTACTTTAGTTTAGTTCGTATCGGTTACTTGATTACGTATTGCCGTGAGCAGAAAAAAATAAGACAACTTTTTTTTTCTAATGTAAATCTGTCTCTATTTGAATATGTAATGAGTAGCCGAAATAAAACAGATATCACTTTTAATTTATTTTTTATTTTACTGCTGTAGTAAATGCTATAGTAAATGATGGATGGATGGTTAATGAGACAAATTGCACTGCGTTATAACATTAACAAACATTACGATTAGTAGAAATCCTGGATCAAAGGGCAAAGGATATCCTACTTAACAAGAAACTAACTATTAATATTTCGTTATTGCACCATTTCTTTTTATAACTTCTATAAGTCTGTTTGGCATAGAATTAAATAACCTTATACAATAATCATTAGTAATAATATTTTCCCATGCATTATTTACTATTTTCAGTAATTCTTCGGCACTCCGTGGTCTCACATTTCGTTTTTGGATACTTCTTACGAGTAGTCTCCATACTTCTTCCATAGGGTTAAGATCTGGACTATGACTGGGCCAGTTAAGAACATTGATGTTATCTTGAAACCAGTAGTCAGTATAAGCAGTATGAACGGAACAATTGTCTTGTTGAAATATGAACTCATTATTAGAAAATAATTGTGACACAGAAGGGAGCATAATATTGTCTAAAATCCTAATATACGTTTCACTATTAAATCGTTCCTCAATATGGCACAAAACACCAGGACCACGTGCCGATATCCAAGCTCACATATTGATGGAAAATCTACCACTTTTATCATTGTTAGATATATATTTATCATCGAGTCGAGTATTCGGAGGGCGGTAAACACGAATACGACCGTTGTGTGTTGACTGGAAAGTTTTTCGTCTGTAAAGATTACATTGTTCCAAAAATTTACATCATGCGCTAAAAATTCAAGCGCAAATTCTACTCGAGCTTCTTTATGTTCAGCTTTAAGTAAAAATGGATTTTCTACTAAAGCATTTACCAATTGCAAATCTTGTTGTTGAGTTGATATCCTTCGTCGCCCTGATCCAGGATTTCTACTAATCGTACCATTTATTCTCCACTTTCTTAAAATGTTACACACCGAATTTTTGTCAATATTATAACGCAGTGCAATTTGTCTCATTGACCATCCATCTTCTGCTTTAGCAATAACTCCAGATTTAACTAAATCGCTTATATGAGGCATATTAGTTTTTTGCACACTTGCAATAAATTATGACAACTAACTGACAATGTCACAAAAATTAAAGTTAGATGTACACAACTAGATTTTAGCAAAATACCGTCCTATTTTTTTTTTTGCTCACGACCGTACAATCACATGGTTCTTTTGTGTCGTTGCTTCTGTTCTTTTTCGACTTTCGATGACGTTTTTCTCTATTCTTAGTTAGAATTTATTTTACTGACTTACTTTCGTTTAGTGTAGTATTTTAAAACGCTGTATTTAAAATGAATTTTGGATATTATGGCATAAAATTACGCTTATCCAGAGCTCTCGGATATGCACTTGTTGTATGGAGAAGGTCGTGGAAATGCAGCTGCTACAGAACGTCTTTATGCTCAAAGATTCCCCAAGCGACGTCATCCTTGTCAACGGACATTTGTTAGTATTAACTAGCGTCTTCGGGAAACAGGTCATGTCAATGGATATGCGGGCGAACGAGGTCCACAACGCGAGAATAGGGTAATTGAAACGTAGGTTCAAGTTTTGGAACTTATTAGAAGACGATTCAACTTTAAACACCCGCGATATTTCAAGCCGTGTGGAAGTGTCCCATTTTGAGGTATGGAGGACATTGCGAGTTATGAGTTTTACACCCTTAACATTATCAACGTGTCCAAGCCCTAGAACCTCAGGATTATGCAGACCGAATTAAATTTTGTAGGTGGATTTTGAGAAAACACGTAAGGAATAAAGTTTTTTAAACGTTATGTATGTCTCTGATGAGTCATGTTTTACCAGGAACAAGGTGTTTAACTTCAAAAATATGCATTATTGGTCAGATGAAAACCCGCATGTAAAAAGAAGGTCTCACTTTCAACGACGTGTCTCTGTTAATTTGTGGGCAGGAATTTGTGGTAATGAAACAATTCGACCAACAGAATTGCCCAATATATTAAATGGTGACATCTACTTAAATTTCTTGCAACAAACATTGCCGTATTTGCTGGAAGATATACCTTTGGCGACGCGCAGACGTATGTGGTATATACACGATGACGCACCCGTTCATTTTAGTCTGGTGGTTGGAAATTTTTTAAATACACAATTTCCTCAACAATGGATTAGACGTGGTGGACCGGTTGGATGGCCTGCTATGTCACCCGACTCAAATCCAATGGATGTTTATTTTTTGGGCATCTTAAATCGCTTGTTTACCGTGATCCAATTGACACTTTGGAACAATTGCAGCAACGCGTTTTAATGTGTATAGAGACCATAAAGAATGATCCTAATTTACCCAATGTGTTAAACGGAGTGCGTATGTCTTTACTTCGTCGTGCTGAAAAGTGTATTAATGTAAATGGAGGACATTTCGAACAATTAATGTGAATAAACAACACTGGTAAGCTATCATTTGTTGCCTGTCACTATGCAATTTTCTTCCGTGGAAAATTATTTTATTTCGCTCAGTTTTTAAGAACCAAGAAGTCGGTCCCCTTGTCTTCTTTGTTAATTCAAGTCGCGAATCCCGGCACCGACGGCCGGCCCAAGAACAAAAGCCATCACTTTTATGATTTTTAAAAAGTAAGTGATAAACATCGTTCATTGCCCCATAAGGCAGAGGTTTTCAAACTTTTTTTAGAAACTATTGAAATTATTGACCTACGTCAGTTTTTTTCCAAAGTGCTCCTAGAGCAAAAAATTATATAGGTTTTTTATTTGTCTGGTCGTTCCCCATTACCAGTTTTTTTTAATGACATGAAACTAATGGTACCCTGCATACTAACATTAAACCCGTAAATATAAAATGAAACTGAAAAAAATTATCAGTGCTACAAGAAAAAATTTGTTTAACATATTGAAACTTTGGCCTTCATTTTATTTTATCAAAATACAATATTCGTACAAACAAAGGAGGTCAGGGAAAATAGTTTTGCATTTAGTTGCTACTATTACTAATGTTATCAACAATATTTGAAGGGTCTGAAGTAATGTAATTACTAATATAATGATCTTTGTTGCCTTGTCAATAAATTTTATTCATATTTGATTTTACAGTCTACGGTAGACATGACTGCCACTACCGCAAAATATACCACTGGACTGCTAGCAGGGAGTGCCGCATAGTTTGTGAGATGCGTTGCCTTATTATGTCATGATATGGAGCGGTCATGCTCATCTTTTATGTCTTTGTTCCTAGAGTTGTTTTTTTTAGGCTTCTATTCCTTCATTTTCAACTATGGTAGTACAAGAATTATCCTGGTTGCATTATGATGTTCCTTTATTTGTGCTGTTTGTTTCCAGCGTGCTTGGTCCTTTTCTAGTTTGTTCATAATTATCTCAATTCTTGTTATCTTTGTGCAGCATACTTTTATATTTCATTGTGTACGTTTCCTTTAGCTTCATTTGTGGATAGTTAAGGTATTTCTATGGTTCTGTTCTACTTTGTAGGTAGATACATGATTCCATTGATGCTCTGGCGATAATTTCTTCTACCCTTTTATTATCCTGCCCTCTAGCGCATTTATTCGTTGTTTAATTTTAGCTATTAGCAGTTTACCTTTTGATGAAAGCTTGTCCAGTGCTAGTGTTCCTTCTTGTTTTGTCCGTTCTTTATTATATGCATGTCATTCCATAAACCCGTATATAACCATAAATACATATACACATTGTATATACACACAGATATTTATACATCGATATTCACATAATATATATTTTTTCTTTCAATGCACGAGGATTTGGTTCAATCTTTTTCCTGCTGGGCAGGTTTCTACGCTTTTGATAAATATTCTAAGCTTGTGCTTTCTTTTTCTTTCAACATTTCCTTTATTCTTTCGTTTATATTCCGCTTTTGTTGCTGTTTGTCTGTGGGTTTCACATTTTTACTTTACACATATTTTGTTAGTGTATTTTTTTTTATTTAAAATTTGGAACATACCCTCGTGGTGGAGAAAAATGTGTGAAATTTAGAGAAGTTGACAATACACCTCCGTACCACCAAATAACGAATTTTCGCTTTTAGTTCAATTTTTGGTAAAAACGTCCTCTACACTTAAATATAAATCACTGTATGTGAATATCATAAAAAGTAGTATTTATTATTACAATGAGATAAACAAAAAGGTATTTAGAATTAAAAAATAATACATTTATATCTTCTGAGAAATAAAATACATTTTCAAAATAAAAAATCCTTCTCTTTTTAGAAAAGTTCGAATGGCTACCGCATTCATTTGTACGAGAAATAACGCGGCATATCAGAAATTCCGTTTCATCCGCGTAGCATTAATTAAATCATCTCTTTTATTTTTAACGTCTTATATCAGTAAATAATTTGGTCTAGTTTGGCACCTACCAAGCCATTCATTTATATTTTATCATGTTCAGAACCAGAAAATCCGGTCAGCAAAATTAATTAGCACAATAATTTAGACGCAGCATCAAACAGAAATGGTCTCTTGGGATTATTATTCTAGATGTAATTTAGCTACTTCTGCTACTCAGAATAACAATCATCTAATTAAGGTCGAGGGCATCCGCCAGTAACCGCCGAGGAATTTATTAGTATTTGTCTTGTAAACACTGACAATGTTGTTATGCACCCTTACCTAACTGTCTGGTGAGCTTAGAAATACACGCCGGATATCCTTTGCAGATTTCTCCATTATATGCAGGAAAACAGAAAATTGCACTTGACATTTTACTGAAGGGTATCTCAAATGGCATAAAAATCAATAATTCATTGTTTTATCTATCTGGAATCACGGTTTAATATTCATTCTTATCCGACAAATAATATGGCGAGTCAAATGTTGAGGCACGACTTGTTAATTAGTAGATATGCATAATGTATATACCACGCTGTAATGAAATTATTTAAATATAGCATAAACAGTTGAGGGTCCATACACAATCACTCAGGACCTTTTTAAGATTTCACCGGACTTTTAGCAAAATATTAGTAAAGGCCGTGCGCTTGAGAAACTCTTTTAGAAATCAGGTTCGTGGTATATTTAAACTATATCGAGTATTTTGTTGGGTGTTATTTGGAATGTATGTCGATCCCGTAAATTTATTTGGCAATATCGGTGTGAACATCCTGAGAGTCTGGGAACTGAAATAAAACAAGAATTTAGAACATTTTAATAACTATCCAACTGCAATAACATTTTTCTGATTGGTTAAGAACTAAACGAGTTTACCCAAGAGAGCGTAAAATGGTGTTCATATGCTTAAGGTTTGGAAAAGGGAAAATAACTCTGAAAAAATTTGACTACTTTGACTATTGAATAATGATTACTATATCTGCTTTTACATGCATGGCAGATTTATATAACTTTCTTATGGATCATTGGCTTTCTGTGAGATTGTCTAAATTTTCGATATTTTCTAGCTTGTGAGCCTCTAAATAAAAGTTTCGACAGACATGATCTCAAATAATTTTGAGATATTTGTCAAAATTAAACAGTTTCCATCAATTTATCCTTTCATGAATCATTGATCATTAAGGTCAAACGTACAAATGTATTCTACCCGATAAAATTTAAAGAATTATCGACTTTTAAAATATATAATAAAACCTATATCGTCAGTGTAGATTTAAATCATTACCTTTACTATTTAGTATATTAAAATAATTCATGTTGACAAGAAGATTTCAAACTGTGACATTTGTTTTCTCTCTAAGGTGAATACTCTGGGGATTCATTCGCGAGAGAAGACTATTACACTTCTCATGCCTTCCAGTTCCATTCGTTTTCCACAGTAATTTATAAGTTTAATATTTGTACTAATTTATGAAATAACAAGGACTTTTCTTACCCATTTTACGTTTGTGTGACTTATCTTGCTAACACATATTTAAAACATCGTGTCGATCGTTTTGCAATAAATCTTGCTTGAACTGGATATTGTCAAATTATGGACGATATCTGGAGTTCTATATTCTGGAACGAGTTAATTAATCTTCAAGGGGTTTCTGGTAAAGGTTAGAAAAATTCATTGAACATGGACTGACGTAAATCTATTTATTGATTAAGTAGTCCATTATATTGTTGTTAAAAGTCATCGTTCTCCGAAGTCCCCAAACATATTTTTAAATTTTTTAAAACATGTTAATTATGATCTATAAATAATACTGCTGGAACAATTGGGGAATTTTTTTATTATCTTTCTCATTAAACGAGATAGAAGATCTTATACAAAATTGTACGATTGAAAGAAATTTGAGTTGCTAATTTGTTGAAATCTGTATGCCTATGGCAAACCGCATGAATAATACTGGTCAATCTTTTTTCATCATCGGCGTTAATATTAATATTAATATTAATAATCCTGTAAATATTTCGTTAAAGATCGAATTTTTTAAAACTATTTAGGCACACCTAAAATAACTGTAGCCCCCTCTGCCCTCAGGCGCAGTGATAAAATAAACTGTTGCATAGATAAAATAGATATCAAAAATAGGCTATATTTGGACTGACGCATTTTTGGAATGAGATATACAGTAAATGGCAAGCAAGTGTGTACGTCTTGTAGCGCACGTAGATGTGATCTTAGAGTTAATAGGTATTTACTAGCCAGGCAGTCACAGAGTCAGTACTACGTTGTCGTTCGTTGGGATTTTCTAAATTTTCAGCACCATTTTTTCGAGGTCATTAACATGTTTAAATAGTACTACTATTATTAGTTATTGTGTGGTATGGGACAAATTGTGAATTGTGTTATTGAAGATGAGAACACTGAGATGTCTGGTATTCCAGACTATATGAACAAAACTTTGTTTTAGTGAAAGTCTGACAAATATGAAGTTGGTAAAGGCATAAGACAAGGCTGCCTTCTACAAACAATTTTTATTAATATCTATAGTTAGCACATAATCCGATGGATGGCTGACAAAAGAGTGTAACTATAGGAAGAACAAAATTTTCCAAGTTGAAATGTGCATACCATCTATCAGAATTTAGGCAAGCGAAGATGAGCTCATACACGCATTCTGCAGTTTTGAAGCAATAAACTTTGATTACGTTTTAAGTTTAAATTACAACAAAATGAAAGTTGTAGATTGTAAATTGGGCAAAGAAAACCAACCTCAATATTTTTAGAGTTGGTTGTAAATCAGATGGTATACTTTGGAGTCGTTGTTGACACCCAGTATGAAATTTGTCAGAAACGCAAATAACGTGATAAGCAACTTGCCAGATGGAAAGAAATTTCTAGTTTTCCTTACTTTTTTTACGTCTCTGCCACAGAGACGGGGGCAGATTGATGACGTGTTGATGGTCTTCAAAATGTGTGTTTGAAGACGGTTGTTGCTAATTTCTTGTACATCTTAATGCATGAATACATTTTACTAGACAATGACTCTCCAGTATCATTTTCTCTAGGATCTTAACAATTTTGTGTTACACCAAATTAGTATCTTAGTTTATTACGATTGTGGGTATTGAAATTATACACGGCATTGGCATTGGCAGGAAAGTTCCTTGACCAAACTTGAGCAAAATTTGCTGTAATATAAATATCAAGAACGCCTCAGTATTCTACAATTTTTTCTATCAGTTTGCGACACGAACCATAGAGAAGGCAAACTACGCATTGATTTGGGTTCGCATTCTATGGAATGTCTGGAAAAATTAGGAAACCTAAAGATTCTTAAAATACGTAGAAATATCACATAGTTTCATAACTTTTGTGTAAATACAGCAAAATATTTCTTTATATAATTAAAAAATAAAATAAAAATTACGATAAACAGAAAGTATGTAACTGTGTCTTAACTAATTTTCCACAAAAATCCACGAAACAAATTGTTTAGATGAAGAAATACCTGGGAAATTTGGGAACGCTTTTTAGCTACATGATGTCCGAACTTTGTTGGCGTTTTCGAGTTTTCAGACCCGTTGTGTCTGGACACCAGATAGCAAGCAGCGTAGGAACCTCCTCTAAGACGTTGGGTTGATGTTTCCAAGGAACTGTATGAAAAATAGACGGTAGACTTAACAAACAACCGCGGTAAGGATCATTTGTTGTAAGACATGTTCTACTGCCAAGGGAACCAACTAGAATAATACAGTGATCTCAAAAATTATGCGTTGTGAATGAAAACGAGAATCAGTAGCTTTGAAAACATTTCAATCTATTTTAATTTATTTAGCACTAATGATTAGCTGTCTTATTCGTTAATCTTTATAGATGCTAATTCGACAATGACCTATTCAAACGAAATGCCGAAGTATTTTCTTTAATAAAATTGTTGATATTTATATTAAAGCTTTCGCCAGAAGTGGAACTTATTTTTTAAAATTACTTATTGTTAATACATTGAAATCGTAAAAATTTGTGACTTTATAAGATAAAACCGCAGATACATCAACTGCTTAAGACATGCAATAAATAACTCGCCTGTTGGCCGCCAAATTAAATTAATAATAAAATTCGTAAGTCTATGAGTAAAAGAGTGTTTTATTATAGTCAAGTTCATCTGTTCTCGACGCTCAAAAAACGCAACAAAAACTTTACGACATAATTATTATTGCCGTTGGGCCAAGCGGTATGCTGTCATCAAATAAGCCGACAAACATTGAGTTTTTGTTGCGTTTTTTGAGTGCCGAGAACGTATTTTTAGTAAAAATCCTATGTTACATAATAAATGCAGAAAATAAAACAGTAATTGCGTAAATATTATAAATAATAATATAAAACGAGTTACAATGATCCAAGTCTCTAATATCAAATTGTTTTTAAAACAAACAATTGGTAACACTGTTCAATGTCTGTCAATTGGTAAAGTCTACTCACCTTTGATTATTTTTTTTTTAAATTAAGAACTCGAAATATTCACTTGCTACGTTAACGTTTTATAATATGTTTTTAATTTTAGCTAGCCGGTATAGATTACCCGATTTTGGATCAAACTTAATACAAAGCTTCAAATAATACTTTTATCATATTATTATCAAGATTATTGTCCAAAGGGAAAAATTGAGTAAGACTTTTTTTATATATACATTTATTTAACGTCGGTCTATTTCCGCCACTGAGGCCTAACACCGACGCCTGCAGACGAGCTACCCCCAATCAGGAATTTTGCCGAACCTCTTCCCTTAAGAAGAGCAGGGATCTTTTACTTGCCTAACATTTAATAGACAAGGGACCGACGGCTTTACATCACCTCCGAAGGATGGTATATCCCCTATACAACCCTCGCCTAAGGTTGTATAGCTTCCGCGCATACACTGATATACAAGCCGCTGGAAGATGATGAGGCGAGGACGCGGTCTTCGTTGGAACGGTCACCTATCCAACTACTAACCGCGCCTTACGTTGCTTTACATCGCATATCGAAGTATGTACATAGTAAAGACGCACCCACGCTCGCCCCCGAGTAAGACTTTTAATAATAATTTTTGGCAATTTTATTATAGATGATTTAGAGAGGGTGTATAATTCTTGGATATTATATTTTGGACTTTGGACTTTTGCAACTATTTTGGTATACGATACGTCGTTTATTTGCAAAATAAGCAAAAACATCTAAAAAAATATAACATTTCATTTAAAAAAAATTGTGGAAGCTGTTGCAACCATATATAAAGATGTGATCTCGTCTGTCTATGAAAAATTTAGAAAAATATTAGAAAACGTGTACTAGTAGGCGGTCTACATGTAAAACCGTTGAATAAAATGCATTTTTTTACAAGAAGTTTTTCATTAATTTACAACCAAACTTCATATTTAAACTTTTCTTCATAATTGAAGAACTTTATTAAATAAATTTTTTATGAAAAATGTAAAAAAGTAGTTTGCTTAAAATCGATTATATTTTCTAATTTTTGGAATATCCTGTATGATTTATCTTAAGTTTGGCAACAGTTTATAACTTCACAAGACAAGCAAAACCTTTTATAAAAAATGACGTTTCTTGGAAAATCAAAGATAACAAATTTTACAAGAGTGTAGTACATCATCCGGGGACACACTGTATATACTAATAATTATTCAAGTAAAAAACACAATGGTATTTAAACACACAACCGCTAATAACTTGTAATTCTACAGAATACGTCCCTTACTAGCATGAAATTAGTGACTTTAGGAAAGATATAGTAATAAAATTGAGACGTTTAAATTCTTCTGAATCCAGAACGTAAAATGTCACAGTAACTTCACTTTCAATTTTTATTCCAGGCAACAGAAGCCCGCGACACAGCATAGTCCCGGACAGTAATCGTAGTCCCCGTGGAAGTATTGCACCTGAGAATTTGTGCGTGCGAACGAGCCCTAGAGGCAGCATAGCTAGTGAATACATAGGAGATAGAAGCCCCAGGGGTAGTATTGGCCATGAGAACGGGGAGAATCGTAGTCCGAGAGGAAGCATCGCTAGGAGCACTCTAACAGCTGATGAATGTGAAAAGAGAAGTCCGAGGGGTAGCCTCACGCTGACTTTTCAGGAGCCTCCTGCTATTGAGAGGAGAGCTAGCGCTGATAACCCTACAGGTAAGATATGCTAATTTGTTTTCCCATAACGAATCGTAAAGAGCAATTTTTATTTTTCAAATTTCATGTTTAATTTTCTACATATCTCTTACCGTGTTATAACTATTATCGTTTATGTTTATACAAAATGTGGTCCAAAATTGTCTTCGTATATTTCAGTAGCTGATAGTATATCCAAAAATAATGGTAGTCTCTTATATAGACTTACTTCCCAAAATGAATAATAAGGAAGATATACCCCTTAAAAGGGGATAATAAATTTCAGTTTTTATGCAATATTTTCCAACTCTCTTAAAATATAAAATGCATATATTAAACTTAGTCACAGACTATCCGGACACTAGTTTACATGGTATCACTCAAACCCTTTATTCTGCTTAAGGGGTGATATTAGGGGATGACTGTCAGAATTTTCCTCATAACATTTTAATTTCTTCTCATATTTCCAAAAATTATTATAAAAACTAGTTTTTCTACAACCGGGCTTCCAAAAGAAAGCGCAAAGTAGCACTTTTCCGAGGAGCGAGCGTTTTTTTACTTTGCCGCTCGCGGAGCGGCAAAATAAACGCTTAGTTACCATGGAAACCATAATAAAGAAACGTACTTATTTTCATCAGATTATAACATGTAAGCTGGTATAGTAGTAGCCACGGTTTTATTAACCTTAAATGTTAGGCAAAACATCAAGTACCCCATAGTTTGCATGTTAACGCTTAATGTTATGTCAGTAAAATACAAATTACCAACTTTAGTTATACAGAGTAATAAAAATTCAGGTTTGGATAGTCTAATATTTCGTTCTTAGGGAGTTTTCTTCCACTAAATAATAGCCCATGTCAACATCAGATCTTTAAATTCATCTTTTGATGACTTTTCAGCATTGGTTACAGAACAGGAATTTGATCTCATTGCAGTTAGTGAGACATGGCTTATATCTAATGGCGATTCAGAATATTTCAGTTTACCAGAGTATAATTTAATACGACCAGATAGTCACTAGGGGAGGAGGTGTATGCTGGTATGTAAGCAAAAACATAAATTATAAACTAATTAATATCAACTATGTCTCGAATACACATTTTGAACCGCTATGGATAATGATCAACATCAATAGTAAAAAATTAGTCCTTGGTGTAGGTTATCGTTCACCACATCACAATATTAGCTGTTTAAATGATCTCGAAGAAGTCCTTAGTAACGTTTCTGCTATCGCTGATGACATAATTTTTGTTGGAGACCTGAACGTTGACATTTTCAAGAATAATACTCCCAGTTATAGATATCTGGCAAATATTCTTATCTGTTTTAACTTGCAACAACATCTTGATGAGCCAACCAGAATCAGTGACAATACTGCTACTCTCATTGACATAATTTGCACAACCACTTCAGAGAAAGTATTAGAATGCAGCACACTGGATACTATCAATATGACTGACCACAGGCTAACTTATTGTAATCTAGATTATACTGTTAGTAAAAATGTACCACGGAAATCTACTTACAGAGATTATCGATTTTTTAATATCAGTGAGTTTGCCAAAGATGCTGTATCAGTAGACTGGAATCACATAACTTCAATTGGTGCCATTGATGGAAAAGTTGATTTTTTTAATAAAGCTGTCCTTACATTATTTGATATACATGCTCCCTATAGAACCACAAATCACAGTCATCCCTCCAGACCTTATATCACAGATAATATCAAACAAATGATAAAACTGAAAGACAAAGCTTACAATAAATATAAAAGAACTAAAGAAGATACGCATTTACAACTTTATAAAGATCTTAAAAACCACTTGTCCTTGGCTATTAAAAATGAGAAAAAAGCATATATAGCTTTTCAAATAAAGAAAAATAAAAACAATCCTAAGAAATTATGGAATGATTTTGCAAGTTGGAACGTGCACAATAAAATGAGTAACCATATATCTGATGAAATTAATAACCCTGATGAGATCAACCAATTTTTTGCCAATATTCCTGCGGAATCTATTAATCACGATATTTTAACTTTGTATCAAAATAACACTGATGACACTGTTAGTACAGAAATGTGCTTAGAAGATGTTAGTGTCAGGGAGGTTGAAAATATCCTTATGAATCAAGTGAAATCTTTTGCCTTTGGCTCCGATGAAATAAATCTTAAAATGCTACGATATGTATTTCCATATTGCAAAGAAACATTAACTCACATCATAAATACATCTTTTCGGACTTCTATTATTCCTGCCATATGGAAGAAATCAGTTATAACGCCACTACCGAAAGTATCTCATGGATATGAATTAAAACATCTTAAACCAATTAGTGTACTACCACCATTATCTAAAGTCCTGGAGAAAATTGTGAGCCATAGACTTATACACTATGTTACAAGTAACAACATTTTGCCAAATATTCAATCTGGTTTCCGAAAAAATCACAGTACCTCAACCTCACTTTTGAGAGTCACCAATATTGTTCAAAGCATTGATAAATCACAGGCAACACTTTTAGTACTTATAGACTTTAGTAAAGCATTTGACGTAATTAATCATGACTTACTTATTTCCAAATTGAAATTCTACAAAATTCATCCAGCAGCACTAAAATGGTTTACCAGCTACCTTTCTGACCATTCTCAAATTGTAAAGTTGAATGACAGATATTCGGATAATATATTAATCACCAAAGGAGTACCGCAAGGAAGTATCCTCGGTCCCTTACTCTTCACCATTTACACTAGCGACCTTCCAACAGTGCTAACAGCCAACTGTAAAATGCATATGTATGCAGATGATGTCCAACTTTTATTGCCGTGTGATACCCAATCTCCTAATGATGCAGTGAAAAAAATAAATGAAAATTTAATATCCATCTCAGAATATTCAAAAAATCATGGTATGGTAATTAATCCCTCTAAAACAAAGGTCTTGTGCGTAGGCAGTTCCACCTTATGTGCGAGAGTCAAGTTCAACGTGACCTGTGATATAGTTTTAAATGGAAATGTAATCAGTTTTAGTGATGATGCAAAAAACCTTGGTGTAACCTTTGATGAAAATCTCACTTTTGAAAAACATGTAACATCGAAATGTAAGATAGCTTATTCTAAAATTAAGTATCTTTATAAATATAAACATATCTTGCCTAGTAAAACAAAATGGACCCTAGTTGAATCGTTAATTCTGAGCCATTTTGACTACGCGAGTAGTGTGTATTATAGTTTTCTAACTAAACAATTCAAGAACAAAATACAAATTATACAAAATAGCTGCTTAAGATTTTCTTATAATATAAATAATAGAGACCATGTAACTCCTCATTATAAAACCAACTCCATTTTAAAAATTGAATCTAGGTTTACTCTATTGTATGGTTCACTTCTATATAAAGTTATTGCAAATAATGCACCAATATATTTGTCTGAGCTTCTTGAACTTAGGTCCACCGATCATGATGTCAATCTAAGATATGTAAATAGATACTCTGTACCTAAGCACAAAACTACAAAATTCCAAAGTTCTATGTCATATACTGCGCCAACTTTATTAAATAAATATCACAACGTGATAAATTCTTCGTGTTCTGTCAATCAATTTAAAAAAAATCTTAAAAAAGAACTTCTGATGAGACAGGAGTCATGAATATATATGTGTGTATCTATGTGTCTGTGTATACTCTTTGTATAATTTAATTTTCTTTTATGTAAAGTTTTAATAGTGTGTCTTTTGTTTACACTTATAAATTTTTATTACCTTCTGAATTTATATCTTTTAGTACAATATTAATTTTAGTTAATAAGTATATCTGATTATGTTGTATACGGTATTTGTGATTTTTGTATCTTTTCTTTCATGGGGGAGTTGAAAAACGACTTTGTCGATACTTTCTCCTTTTTGATATTATATATGTATGTAACGTGCATGTATGTATTTCAAATAAAGAGAGTTATTATTATTATTATTATTAAAGGGGGTAGAAATTTACTTTCTTATAAATAAGTCAAAGAAATAATATTAATACTAAATAGGTACTGTAAACTGGGGTGACTTTGCGAGGTTTTACAAGTTTCTTGTTCATAACTCAAAATGTTTTAACTTTCGGGCTTAATCCATGATATATGTCAAATTTTAACTAATTTTCTATAAGTAGTTAATTCTTTAAAGCTCCATCATAATAAATTATATTTTTAGTTTCTTGCCAAAAAGTTGGCAAAGTTACCCCAAGATTGGGGTAACATTGCCGAATCATATAACTAATGTAAGTATTCAAAATTAGGCCTATTTTTTTGAAATTGTACTTAGGCTTGATATTTCCTACATTTTGGTAAAAAAATCATTAAAATATCTTAATAAATAAGAAAGTTATCGTGTATTGAAAAAGCGCCTTTATTTTAAGCATAAAAATATCTTAAATAACTAAAAACAGTAAGTTTAACTTAAAAAAAACCTCTTTTTCGTTTAAAACTTTAGCAAATCACCTAAAATAAAATATTGTAATTTAACTAAAAAAACGAATCTAATTAATTTTAAAAATAAAAATATTTGTCTTGAGGAAGGACACTCTGGTTGCTGTAAAGCTTTGACAATTCCATTTCTTCTAACATGTGAAATATCATTTTCGTCAGGAAACATGAATGCTTTTCTTATCTTTCGTAAGAATTTTACTTCACATCTAATCATCTTAATCACATCTAAAAGGCTTCTGTCAAAAACCGCTGATAATATTGTAGGTGATCCAACATTTTGTCCATGTTAATTTTTTATTTTATTAAGTTCTTCGAGGAATATTGTAACTTTCTGAAGCTTCTGCCATCTTCAGACTGCCTCTTCTAACTTTGGATATGGCTTCTTCAAGAGCTTCATGCGTATAATCCCTGTAACGTAGGGAACCAATGGACCTTTTGTAACTTCTTGGTATTTTGACCCTAAACAAATTTCATATTATTATTTGGATTAGGAATGTAAAAGTATGGGGTAACTTTGCGATCACAAATTTAAAATGCATCAGATTGCTTTGGCAACACGGCTTTATAACGATTATAACCTCAAAAGCAACACAACCAACATATTTAAAAATAAAGTTTCTATTCTGTGAAAATTGATGGTACATACCTTAGTATAGCAGGGTGCCTCAAGATCGACGATTTTCTCAAAATAAATAAATCCTTGCAGAATTTTGAATGTCTCCTTTTCACACTAATAAAAGGGCGCGAGCTATGTACTCACTTCTAATGGATTTTTCAAACTGCTTACTGAGCTTGCAATGTTGCCGGTGTTTCGTGCAAGTATTTATTTTTTAATCGATATATCGCTTGGCAAAGTTACCACGTTAGGCAAAGTCACCCCGGTTTACGGTACATAACTACATTATTACGTTAAATAAAGCAAATTGCCAACTTTAGTTATAGAAAGTAATGAAAAGTTAGTTATTATTATAAACTTTCATTTTCTGATATTTTCATTTCACTAAAGGCGGTAAGAATATAAATATATGTTTTCTAGTAAATAATTCGAAAAAGAAGCATAAAATACATTCAAATACACATAAATCACAATTACCACAATTTACCAACTTTATTGGTGCTCAAATTAGCGTTAAATAAAATACAAACTACCAACTTTAGTTACAGAAAACAGTTCAAAAATTGGTTGGTAGCGACTCATCTTTCATTTTTCAACAATTTTGTGCTACTAAAGGTGGTAGAAATATCAAAACATTCTTAAAACGGCTATTTGTGCCAAATACATTTATTTTTAAAATTATCAGATAATGGAAAGTTTCGAAAAGTATAATTTATGTGATACTTGTAAAGAATTCTGTTATATAATCCGAACCTAACATGCCACAATGGATAAATATGAAGCTTTTCAATATGGCTATATCGTATTGAATGCTGAAAATTATGACACGTTGAGTGCCAAAAATATATGACGAGCCTATTTAGTCACTAAACAAAAAGTAATATTTATATAATAAAAAGAAATGAAGTGAATATAAACAGTAGCGTTCGAGTCGCAGAGGCTCGCAACAGGTGTGCCGAGGGCTAGCTCAGCTCTAGTCGGTGAGGGGGTAGGTTAAGGTTCATACACAAAAAAAATAATAAAGCATATACACATTAGCTACTCATGTATATGCATAAAGGGCGCCACTAGCTAATAAAGTGACTGCAACCTAGCTAGAAGGCTCCCAAAATTTTCAAGGGTACCCAAACGCTATACTATATTTATTCGT
The DNA here is from genome assembly GCA_963675555.1 of Leptura quadrifasciata. NCBI lineage: Eukaryota > Metazoa > Arthropoda > Insecta > Coleoptera > Cerambycidae > Leptura > Leptura quadrifasciata. The sequence continues at coordinate 106,768,639 of OY776675.1, forward strand.
GGTATGAATTTAAAAGAAAACCAGTATGTAAAGTTAGAATTTGGATATCAAATTCATTCAGGTAGGGTTTTCACCTGGAGTAGATATATATATTCACAAACAATAAATATATTTGAACCGGTCCTTGGTTATATAATTTAATCTTACCGTGCCTGATATCACGAAGGGTTCACATTAGGTTCACACGAGATAATAAAAGTCGTGCATATGAACTTATTTATATATACTTATATATCATAACTTATATAATATACCTCCCCAAATGATAAAAGGTTTGAATTGAATTACCCGACATTACTTATTTACATTTAACATAAAAAAAGGAATCATATCCAAATACTTAAAATTTTGAATAGCCAAAAAAATTTATTAATTACCAAAATACAGGCATAATATATTTACAAATCATACACTATATATAAAAGAAAACTGTGCTCAAATACTTAAAATTTTCAAATAGTCAAAAGTGAAATCACAAATTATGTATCCCGAACTCATACGCTAAGTATAAAAACCTGTATGGCGAGCTGAGTAGCTGCCTCCCAAGAAGTACCACGAATCATTGTCCAAATTGGCCGCATAAGTTGTTGTTAATTCCCATCCATCGAAACTGATCCAGACCACGAATCGTTGTCCTATGTCGAAGCCTGCAATTGTCAATTCGGTTCCATGCCTGTTTTCCAAAACCCCGAATCGTTGTCCAAAGTGAAAGCAAAAGGTTGTCAATAAAATTCCAATTAGGGGTCCACAAGTGGAGAACAAGAGTAGGTGACCGAAACTCAGGCTTCTCTTGCTCTGGAGATGGGTAACGCCAGGCTCAATAAATATGTGGGGGGAATTCGTAAAATTCGGGATTGAACATTACGAAAACAACAAAAAGTAACGTAAACACAAAAAGTTGAATAAAATAAAAAAGAAGAAGAAAAGAAAAGAAGCCCTAAAAAAATAATTTCATAAGTATGCCAAAAAAAAAATTAAAAAGATCTTTATTCCTTACTCAAAGGTGTAGGGCGGCTTAAAATCGGCGATCCAAGAGATCAAACTTGGAAGTAATTTCTCGTGGAACGGCTTTAATTCAAAATCCGAACTAGTCGAGTAAGGTGTGTCGTTCTAAACAACCATTACGTACACAACCAACCATGAATTTCCAATATCCCATGAAAACATCAAATGGAAAACCCCATTAACGGCATTTAAAAGGAAAATTCACAAAGAACGCCAAGCGCCCCGCTACTTAATGGCTACCCGTTCAAACTCAACTTCCTACCTTCATCTCGTGACCTTACAAGCCGACAAAAAGACGCAACCCCTAATACACCTGCGAGATGTCTACTGTATAGCCAAACGATTCTAGCCTCAGCTACAAAATTTAACAGCGCGGCAACCCTGGATACACCTCTCAATAATTACCTACTGTCTACCTAAAAGGCATAAATCAGCATTTAGCACGTAACAAAATTCCGTAGATTAGTGGAATGTCGAATGACTGCAGTGATTATATCGTATGTGCAAACTCAAATAAAAGACATATGAATATTTGAAGACAAAAACTTTTTTTTAGGAATTATTTTTCCGTAAAACGAAAATGAATTTTCAACCTTGCCCGTGTACATACTGTAATAAGTGAAATCAATAAATCTCTGCCAGATACGCCGCGGGATGAAAAATTAAATTTTAGAGCACAATGTTGCACGAACAAATATTTATTTCTATTAAAATCAAATACACTTCAATTGATTGAACATTATTAATATAGAACATTTCTATACTTTCCAAGCAGTCCGTCCTCAAATGAAAAATGTTATTAAGATAAAAGCCTTAGGCTGGCAAAATGTGAGAATTTCATGTCAAAATAAGTAATACATTTCAACGGGAAATTTTGTTTCATTTAAGTTGGTCTTGTTAGCACGCTATGGTTCCAAAGCTCTCTTATTTACTGACTAAAAATGTCAAAGTTTAATTAAGATAACACAAAACGACATCCCGCTGCGAATTAAATATTTCCAGGCAGGAATTGCGTCCATAAGAATTAGGTTGTTATTTTAATGGGAGCACAAACCTTGAATATTGACTAATTATTACGGAATAGGTAATATTTTCTTAAACAAATTATGCGGTAGTGTGAAATTTTTACATTTGATAAATCTTCTGAAAAATGATAAGAAAATAAGGATTAAAATGGGATTCCTCTTCTTTTCAGTTTCAACGTGCAGTTAAGTTTAGCAACTTATTGATGCATTACATATTTTGTACAAGAAGCATTTGAAAAATTCTAGATTACATGTAATGCATACTTAATGTGTTTTATTCCAGAATAATAAACAACTAGTAACTTCTGTTTTAAAATTTTGTTCGGCGTCACAGTTACAATTATGAAGCTGAAAATTATCTTCGAATGAAAATATTTCGTACCATTTATTATATATGGTATTAAAACGGATCTAGTTGATGTAATCTGAGAATGCCAGCATACTAGGAAGGTAAGACAACTAAGCAACACGTGAAATAGGAGGCGGTTGAAATCAATTTCATTTTATTTTCGAATACTTGCTACATCCTAAAAGGGACCACCACATTTTAGGTGGTTTGAGATGGAGTATCTTCACCTAAATAGAAAAATAGGGAAGCCGGTTAGCTCCAATGATTGGATGAAAATAACATTGGGCCAAAATTAATAATAGATTTAAATTAGTTTAGACACAAATACTTTTCTAAACGTTTGGCAAAAATCACAAAATTAGTCAGTCCTTTATTACCTCCGGCAGGTGTGAGGCAGGTTGTTGGTGATGAAACAAAGAGAAGTATTGCTCGGCTGCTTTTGAAGTCTATAATGGCCAAAGCTGCAGGAATAGAAAAAAGTGATGAGGTCGAAAATATCGACGAATTTCGATTGAAGAATTAGATAGATAGATAAATAGACGAGCTGCTTATTTGGTCTTTACCACCGCGACCTATTTAGGTCTGTGGTCCTCCTAGAATACATTCCTTATAGCACTTCATCCAGATTTGTCCTTTATACTAGACAGCTTTGATAAAGGCCCTTTTGTATAGCTGTCCGCCTTTGGTTTTTCTTCTCTGTGTACTTGGAATCTCACTTTCGCCAGGCCTTCACAGTGACACAATACGTGAACTGAGGTTTCCTCTTCCTTTTGACAGAACCTGCATGTTACGTCCTCTGCCAGACCCATTAGACTCATGTGTCTATTGAGCCGGCAGTGCCAAGTTAGAAGATTTACTATTACTCTGATGGCCTTCCTAGTCTGGCTTAGTAGATCTTTCGTGAATTTGGCCGAAAGTTCTTTAATGAACTCTTTGACCTGCCTCTGTCTTGGGAGATTCCTCCACCATTCTAGAGATTTATTTTGCACCCATTCCTTAGTGACTGCTCGCATGCATGGCTTTGCCACGCCACAAAAAGGCTCAGATCCTATTGGGGCTTCAAGTGCGCCTTCCTTGGTCAGTTTATCAGCCTTTTCGTTTCCTCTGTGTACCTCGTGTCCTAGTACCCATACTAAGGTCACTCTGCTCTGACTTTCCAGCTCTATAAGGACCATCAAGCAGTCCCACACCAATCTTGAGTCGATTTTCATGGAACTAATTGTTTTTATTGCCGCTTGGTTATCAAGTAAAACAACTCAAAACTGCAGTGTTTTGATGGCAATATGCAATTATTACACTTAACGCGCCAGGCTTGTAACTTGTAATTAAGCGCTCTGTGGGGCACATAGCCCGGAGAGTAGCTGTTGGTTACAGTCTGGTTACGTTCCTTATAGTAAAATTAGGATTTTATAGAGGAGTTTGTGACTAAAAATACTATGTTAATTTATTCTAAGCGACCTGAAAACTTTACGCACGATATTTTTGTGAGATCACTAGACATTTTTATGAAAATTTTGTCTTGGTCTGATCAGCAATGATATGTCCGCTATTTTTAATTTTCATTGAAAACCCTAGTAGTACGAATTTCTAATTTCAACTTTTCAAATTACAGTGTTTTCAAAAATTAGAAAAGAGAAGTCTTGGCGCGATCATTTAAATTTCATAGAATATTAGAAAAAGATTAAAACTAAAATGATATATATATAATTTACTACTTATTGATTGGATTTTTGCTTCTACGGCTTGGTTGTATCCTTGAGAATTTGAATATGAATATTTTTATCAGCACATACTTTAATACCACGTATAAAAACATATACAGAACTAAAGATTATTTTGAATTTTTTTTTTATATTATCTCCCTAATTAATTGCATGTATTTTAAAAGTCATAATTTACTCTTAAGCACCTATAAAATAAACTCCTTCAACTTCATCCGTCTTTATTACCTCATTATTCAAGGTTACCCGTAGCACCATTCGTTGACCTTTCCGCCCGGTATATTTCATACTCCTTTATTAAATTAATTAAAGCATAATAGCAGCTATTTTTCTAACTTACGGCCTTAATAAATAAGTGTTCCATTATATTAACATAAAAAGTTTCAAGGGAGCTTTAAGGTGCCATAAAACAAAGCTGTGTGAGTACCGCCCTGAGAACTGCCTCTATGGGGTGCACGCGAGCAGGCGATATAAATTTCTATTGGAAAAGATAGCGAATACCCTTCTTAATAAAATTTATGGGTCCCGCAGGAATGAACAAATTGATAAAACCGTAGATTATGAAAGTTACACTGTGATAAAAGCTACATTTCATACAACTGAATTTTTTTGATTTTCATGATGCTAGAGGAAAGAGTGCAGTATCACTAAATGTTATTGCATATTATTAACATTTCTAATGGTGCCGCCCGTTTAGGAATAAGATAAAAAGTAAGTAACCATTAAAAATTGATGATCATAAAAATGAAAGGTTTTATACAATTGCACTATATTAAAATTTAAATTCACCTGTGCCAAGAACGTAAATATTTAAGAATATTACTACTTGAAGAATGCTTATTTCATTGATTGGAAATAAATATGCTATCGAAAAATGTACATTGATTCAGAAATGTGGTACTTCCTTTAGTCCATAATACTTTATTTAGTATTAGCAAAACTGATAATTTCAACGGATTATAATCAGAAAACATACGGTACTTTTGTTGAAAGCTTTAATTTACTTCTCAATCGGTCTCATTATACATAATATTTTTAAAACTTTTTGGCTATATCAAATAGCCTCAGTAGTTGTAGTGTTCCCAATACTGGACAAACCATTTTCAGTATTTTATTGGAAGATTGTGTATTAAAACAATTCTTTCTACTACCATTCTTTAATTGATTTATTAGATATTTACTACCATTACTATAATAGTATTCATTATGATACAAATTTTATTATGATATAAGTTTATAATCAATAGCAATGCAACATCACAGCAATCTTCTTCTTCTTCTTTAGCCCGTTCTCGTCCACTCCTGGACATAATCCTCCTCCATACTATTCCAACGGCATCTATCTTGAGCACTCAATATCCAATTTCTGCCGGCTTGCCTTTGGATATCGTCTCTCCATCTTGTGTGGGGGCGTCCGACACTTTGTCTAGTTTTTCTGGGTCGCCACTGCATTATCGCCTTCGTCCACTTTATATTATCTCTGGCAAGGTGCCCCGCCCAGCGCTATTTATTTTTAGCGATGCGCTCTATGACGTCAGAGACTTGAGTGTTGTTCCTAATGATCTCGTTTCTAACTCGGTCTTTCAAGCTGATCCCCAGCATTGCACGTTCCATTGATCGTTGGCAAACCCGAAGAAGATTTGTTCTGTTTATTGTAAGGGATACAGTCTCGAGGTCGTAGGTCATAACCGGTACTATACAAGCGTCAAAAACTTTACGCTTCAGGTTAATGGGGATGGCCGGTTTCCAAATACTGCCCACGTCAGGCCAACTCGCCTGGTAATTTCTGCGGTCTGGTTGTTTTTATTGAGCTTGATATTATGCCCGAGGTGCACGTATTCTTCAACCACTTCAAGTGTGCGGTTGTCGAGTGTGATTTGAATATTATCTGGGCTCATAATCTTGGTCTTCAGGAGGTTCATCCTCAGGCCCACGGCCTCCGAAGCTTTTTTCAGTTCTCGCAGCATAATTCCAAGTTCGTCAGCATCATTGCTTATCAGAACGATGTCATTAGCAAAGCGTAGCTGACTCAAGAATTTTCCGTCGATGTTGATACCTTTTCGCTCCCACGTCAGGTTTTTAAAAACATTCTGCATAGCTTAGAAGAGCTTAGGCGAGTTAGTGTTGCCTTTTCTGACTTCTCTCTTGATGGGGATTCTCCTGGTTATTAAGTTTTCCTCGACTTTGACGTGGAGAGTGGCGTGTTCATAGATTTCTATAATGAGATTGGAGTATCTTGAGTCAATCTTCGCCGCGTCCATTGCAAGTAGCACTGCCCAGATTTCCAACGTGTCGAAAGCCTTCTGATAATCGACGAATGCCAAGTGTAGTGGGACGTTATACTTAGTGCATTTTTCGATAAGAGTACGCACAACCTGGATGTGGTCGATCGTGCTTTCTGAACCCAGCCACATCACAGCAATATTCAGTCAATATCAAATATTGCCAGAAGCATGACAGATCTAAAATTTATCAATTTTGACAAGTCATACTTACTGTTTACCTAGCAAATAATAGCTATTACCTATATGCGAGTAGATAGGCGAGAAAATATAGCAGTCATCTGTCAATTTTTTTTTAAGTAAGTCGGACTGATATAATATATGATTTGCAGGAAACAACTACTCAGCGGGCAAATACCCCGACCTGCATTGAATTACACCTTACAAATCATTAAAGAATGGTAACCAATATCATTTGTCAACTCCCTGACCAGACATAGACCGGTTTCGAACTTATTAGTTCTCATCAGTATGCCATAGGTCATGGAGCAGACAAATGATAGTGGCCAACCTGCTAGTTTTATACAAACTATAGTAAATCGAGTAGTGGTGAGAGGTAAGTGAAACCTCTCAAATGGCCAATTGCTACTATACACCATAGATGTCTCTATCGGACTGAGATGGGATTTTTTGCATTTGCATATCAGATTCGGACGAGCGACCCGAAAAACCCCCGGGTAACGAGTTTCGATCGATTTTCCATAAGTTTACAGGAAACTCCAGGTGATGACGTTCCTGGTGCCGTCCTGACTTTCAGGTGCACAAGGGACTCATCATATTTAGGCCCAGCGACCAAAAAACCCCGGATACTGAAATTTGTATGATTCGGGTGTTTTTGTGGAAGATATGAATTTTTTCTTCATAACTTGAAAATATGCACTAATAAGAATGCACTTTTCGATGCAGCAATGCAATTTCAAAAAATACAAGACTAAAATATAGCACAAAGTTTCTAGACGAGTTAACGAAGCGAATGCAAAAAACCCCATCTCAATCCGACTTTTTTTTTTTTATACATTTATTTAAGGTCGGCCTATTTCCGCTACTGAGGCCTAACACCGACGCCTGTAGACGAGCTACCCCCAACCAGGAATTTTGCCGAACCTCTTCCCTTAAGAAGAGTAGGGATCTTTTACTTGTCTAACATTTAATAGATAAGGGACCGACGGCTTTACATCCCCTCCGAAGGATGGTATATCTCCTATATAACCCTCGCCTAAGGTTGTATAGCTTCCGCGCATACACTGATATACAAGCCGCTGGAAGATGTGTGAGGCGAGGACGCGGTTTCCGTTGGAATGGTCACCCATCCAAGTACTAACTGTGCCTGTCGTTGCTTTACATCGCATACCGAAGTATGTACATAGTAAAGACGCACCTACGCTCTCCCCCCAATCCGACTTACTGCAAAAAATTGAAAGTTGAGTCTATTTTTGTGTTATATTTCCTCGCCTAAGACTTTGTCCACAACTATGAAATGTTTTTATTGTTACTATGCTACTAATTTATGAATAGATAGCTTTATTTAACTATTCAGAAACGGGCCCCTTTTTATCATACAATTTCGTTTTAAATTTTATTAGGTGGGTAGTTATGTGTCAAAACGGCTTGTCATAGATTGTAATCTATTATATTTTTCTATATATTTTCTATATATGTTGTAATCTATTAATTAATAAATTATTGTTAATTTTCTATATTCTTATGACTGGTCGTACAAAAAATAGTGCATGCAACACACATTTAATGGTTATTAAGGCACTCGTATTCATTACGATACTCGCCTACGGGTTCTTATACTCGTGTCTTAGTAGCTATCGTTAAATGATCATTGCATAATATACTATGAATCTTTCAATTATTATGAAATAGCTTTTACGGATAACTGACTTACATTAAGGAGTTTTTATCGTTGAACTATTCAGTGGTGAATATATTGGTCCAAGCAGTGATCAGATATCAACACGAAACAAATTTAAGTCAATAATTGAGTAATAACTTAACATAAAACTGCTGGTGTGCCTAACTTTCCATGGCCGCAAAGTGAATAATCAACTACTTTCGGTACGATTTTTTTTTTGTTTACCTACATCATATCCACATTAAGTTCTTATTTACTTACGTAATAAATAGCTGTGCGTTATACTTATATATGCTTAAGCCGCAAATGTGCTCCTCAAAGCATACATGGTACGTGCCACAGCATACTAAAGACCGATGGAAGATTGAAGAAAATGCGTGAACTTACTTCTACTGGTAAATCGTGAGGGAATCCGTCAGTTCCGCGGAAGAACGGCGATCGTAACCGTACTTTTATGATAGTTTGCGTCGGCCAAAAATTATTGTTGTTAAATCTGTGAATCAGAACGGACATTGCGGATTTGCTCATGGTCAATGAGGTAATAATAATATAATTCTTAGCAAATATTGCAGCTTTTCACTTATGTGCTCGAAGGTGTTGACACTAACTTTAGAAAACAGCAACCACAATAAAACAACAAATGTATACTGAACGCCTGATGCTTTTGCGCCAGCGTAAGTGGTTACAGATTTGGCTATTCTCGCTGAATTACTTCACGTTCACCACCTATTCACTGTACTTACGGAATGAAGTCTAGGACGGTCGGGTGAGATGCGTGTGATGGAGCTGTCGCTTAGCACCACGAATTATGAATTCGCACCCATAATTACAGAATAGAGGTCCAGTTCAGAATATGGAAGATTTAAAAAATTGTATACGAGAATTAGGTGACATCATGGGAAACACTCCGGTTGAAAGGCATTTGACTTCATGTATTCAAGTTGGTGGTGATCATTTCGAACAATTTCTTTAGAATCTAACATTGGGCTAAAACATCATTCGAAGCCTAATTTCTATGACGCTTTAATAATTGAATATTTATTTCTTTTAGAATTCAGAATATGTATAATATGATTCCTTTGTAGTGATTAAAAATAAATTACTACATGTATCGCTTACTTCCTTTCAAAATGTTATTACGTATATTTGGCTAAAATAAAAATTATACAGGGTGTCTACTTTTTAAATTGAACAATATCGCATCTTGGAAACCATAAGAGTTATAAAGTCGGTGAAATGGGACAAGAGTTTCATATTTTAAAAGGTAAAGAAATGGTTATAGAAATTGAAAATATTTCCGATTGGTTCCGAAAACATACGAAAAAATCCAAAATAGACCCGTTTTTTTTCACCTAGCGCTGTTATTATAAAAAATATTTAAAAACTTTATAGCAATATTTTGCTACTAACTAGCTTTGCTATAACTTACCGTATTACAATTTTTATTGTGAAATTTTGTCTCTTAAGTGTCACCATCAACTTCAAGGACCTGTCTTTTTTACTAAGAATTTGCTTTGAATAGTTTTTATGTTTAGAAAGAGATTTCTTGGATGATTGGATAAAAGTGGACATAAAGCACTATAAATCTGGTCCAATAAACTTTTTAGAACCATTGAAATAGTTATGTGCTATACTTAGCGAGATATATTATTTCCTATAAAGCCAGAATCACAAATAGGCATTTAAATGAAAACAATTCTATTATTTCTTTGATAGATAAACTTGCCAAAATTGAAAAGAAAAATAGTCCACCAATCTATCTAAATGCCATATATCTACCGTTAATTGATGATTTGATAATAATAACTCCAGAAAGGATACTCTACTTGATAGGGAGCATATTAAAATGTGTATAAAGAAGTACTTTAGTTAGAGAGTTGAATCAAGTCAATATTGAAAGAATCCCTTTGTTATCATTTAATTTCAACGAAGATGCAGTTTCAAGCTTTTCCATAGGTTACAATGAAGAATATAAAATAATGATTTATTTAAATTATAAAAAAACTAAATAAATTAATTAAAAAAACTAAAACTGACTGTTATAAAAATGTATAGATAAACAAAAAAAAAGATACAAAAAATTTATGGGAAACCATTAATCAAATATTTACGAATTCTAAATCAACTGAAATAACTTGTATAAAAACATCAATGGTGATATAATAAATGACCCAAAAGAAATCGCAAGAAAGTTTAATCAGTCATTTGTTAATATGGGGAAGGATTTAGCTGGAAAAATAGTTAAAAAAAAATAATTATAGCATAAATAGAAATACTATGCAAAACTCTATTTTCTTATTACCTACTAACAAAAAGGAAATAAAAGCAATAATTCCACAACTCAAAAACAAGAAACCACCAGGCATTAATGAATTGAAAGCCGAAATATTAAAATTAATATCAGAGTATATATCAGACCCGCTCACATATATAATTAACAAATCTATGGAGTTAGGATACTTTCCGACAGCATTTAAAATATCAATAATTGGTATATACTGGTACAAACCAGTATATATCATTAATAACTAATTTTAGTAAAATTAGTAAAGTTTTGATTGACAAACTATCTAAACAAATATAAACTGAACGCGATAAAAAATCTGACCACAAATATCCATGAGTCTTTAAATGAAAGTAAACCATCAATATGTGTATTCCTAGATCTTGCAAAAGCTTTTGATACCGTTAGTCACTCCATACTATTACGAACAATGGAAAATCTAGGAGTACGAAATAATACCCTAAATTTGTTCAAAAGTATTTAACAAATAGAAAACAATATGTAAAAGTTGGTAATGTCCTAAGTAAGGAAGGAACAATTATATGTGGAGTACCACAGAGTTAGTGCTAATTTTATTTACAATATATATTGACGGTATATTTTCATTAAAAACTGAAGGAAAGATTATAAGTTTCGCAGATGATACGGCAATTTTTTCTGTGGTAACAATCGGACAGATTTAAAAAATACTGTAGAAAATGATATGAATGTAATCAAAGACTATCTTGACTATAAATTATTATCAGTAAATTAAAAAAAACATTTTACTTACCATTCTGTAGCTATAGAATATCCTTACCACTATTTTCGTATATAAATGTACAAGAGAATTTAACATAACATCTTACATTTAACATCTTACATATAAGACAAAAAAAGATACTCTATTATAGTTAGGTGGATTATTAGTAGGTGGAAAGTCATCTATTATACGGCATTATCGGTTGGGATGGAGTATTAAAAACTTACCTTAATCCTTTAGAAGTGATTCAAAAAAATTTATCAGAATAATTCTCCTTAAAGATAATCTATATCCTAGCGACATGTTATATAAAGAGACAAATATATTGGACGTTAGAAAAGTGTTTCATATTAATATAAATACAACACAATATATAAATAAAAACGAATTACTCACATTTAGCCATAAATACGAAACCCGTCAACAAAATAAATACATAAACCCTTTAATGTATAAATATATAGGCCAAAAATGTTATAAATACTTTCGTTCAAAATTATTCAATACTTTACCAGATGATGTAAAAAATAAAAATACTCTGCATTCGTTTAAAAGCAAAATAAAAACTAATTTAAATACATTTACAAGAAATGAAATTCACGACCTAATGGATTTGTAAAATGTTGAATTGCTTCATTAACATTAACATTAACATATATATGCATGTTAGATTTGAAGTTTTTCGATTGATTTTTTAAAAACAATTTATTTAGAATAGATACAATTATTATTATTATTATTGATGTTTCACAATATCCACTTAAAGACTTATGTTATGTGGGTGAGTCATCCAGACCTTTCAGTGTGAGGTTGGATGAGCACAAGAATTACATTAGAAAGAATGAAATTCAGAAATCAAAGATTTGTGAACATGCTTGGGAAAACGGACATAGAATAAACTGGGACTCGGCAAAAATTTTAACAAAAGAAACTTAAAGAATCAGCAATAATCTTATTAAATGAAGATAAGTGCGTATCGAATTGTTCTGTAGATATTTGTACAACCTGGCTACCAATGTTAAAAGAAGAACTTAACAAACTCAACATTATCTAAAAAAATATCATCAGTTCTATGTTCTGTGTAAGTAGTAAGTATCTATGGAAATAACATAAACAGAATCTTAAAGCTGTGTATTTGACATACACAGCAAAATAAGAGTTCTTCAAAAAATAGCTTTGAAAACGGAAAGAGATTACTTTCCGAAACGTCAGCAAAATACATTATTTTTGTGTTTATTCTGATTTATATTATTTGCAAAACATAACCTCTGACTTTTCCTTTGGCGTAAACGTCACGGGCGCAGAGGTTTTTTTTTTCCAATAATTCTATTATTTTGTAGATTCGGTGATTTGTTTTGAAGAGGATAATAGTACATGTGGTAGAAAACTCAAATAATAGGAAAGAATACTTATGAAGCGTACAAGCTTAATACATTGAATAAATAAATGTGGATCTCGAATGAGAAACACTGAGTTTAACTGTAATCGGTTAACTGACTGGCATAGGTCTTTTGCGTGTATTTATAATGTTTACAATAAATGCTGAATTAGCATCAGATTGCTATATTCATATTTCACAGAGTAATTCCAGACGGTACGTTTTTTAAAACGGCAGACGTATTAGGTTATAAAGATAATAAAAAGGGATATGATATAATTTATTAATTTATCTGTAGTGGTATTGAATTACCTTGTTAGAATGTTACTGATAATGAACTTAGTACTAATAAGATATTAACAATGTGGAAAGCTGATATAACATGCATATATAGGCAAATGTTATGTTCTGTTTTTATATTATAAATGTAGGTAGATATGTTTGTATTGTTTGAGCTTAGATTGTTACATGTGATTTAAATTATTCAACGTAGCATTAAAATAATATGTCACAGATGGCATTTAAATTTAAATTGAGTAATGAAAGTTGTCAATTTTAAATATAATTTTCAATTTATTTTACTGTTGTATATTGGGCCTTAAAACAAGTATACTTAAGGTACGATGTACAACTTACATATTTATTCAATTTGTATGAATATTGTGTACTAATGTTTAAACTCTGAATAAATATTATTCTATTCTATAAATATATGAAAATATATTAAATCGCGTATTATGCATATTTTTGCTACTTTCAAGTTTCTCAAAATAATAGTATTCAAACATTTATATTTACATATTTGTCCCAATAAAAGATTTACCCTTATTGAAATACCAAAAATAACATTCTGTCAGTCTCCTTTTGACACGATACCGTAAAGAAATGAAAATAGATTGTACAAAAGCAGTATTAATTTCCTTTGCGTTCCAAGTGATAAATCTGTTATAAATGGATTTTCTCTGAAAATATTATTAATTTCAATACGAAGTTTGAGATTGCGATAAGTCAGTGATGCTTAATTAATGGTAGATACAACAGAATAAAATAAAATTATATGGCAATGGAAAATACGTCAAGATGATAAATATAGCAAGTTATGAAATAACAGTAAACACCTCCAGTGATACGGTTCCCTTCAACTCTAAGGTCACGTTTGTACTCAAAGTAACTGGGACAGGAAATGCAACGGAAACTGAAGTTGCTCAAATGAGAATTGCTGGTCTCAATTCACAGATTACAAGTCATATTCGTATTATATTAATGTCGTTTGCACTAGATCTCCATGTGAGGGGGATGCCGCATAGTATGACTTTCTTCAAATTTAGGAAATAAAAATTCAGATTCTAACAGAAGTAGTTTTGCTATTAGCTATTTATAAATAATCAGATTAACAATTAATGTTCCCTCTTTAGAATGTAAACGTTTCTATTACAGACTAATTAAATTTAACTCACTTTTTCATTTGTGTTTTGAAAATGAAATAAACTTAACAATAATGCGCCACATATTTGCCTTCTTGGACGTATAAATGTAAAATTTTATAAATCTGATTTTAACACGCAAATTTTTTCGCATACACCCACAATATTCTTTAGGAGTTCTTCTTTACATCCAAAGCTTCAATTTAAAACTAATTTCAGTGTCACTTTGGTTAATATAAATTTTTTAAAAATCTTTAAATGAGGTATTTCAAAATTTTTTATAATTTACTGTTTCAAAATTTAATTGTTTGCTGCAAATTCTTTTTAGAGGCACACCTATAAAATTTACAGTAAAAATTTTTTTTTAGCAATGAGAACGTGTTAACAGGTCCAACGTTAATCAAGGATAAAGTTTTTAAATTCTTTGTTTTGTAATTGTATTTTTAAAAGTTTCAAACGCAATGTTAAAGTTTTTGCCTTTATTTTCTGGATCATGTACTTTAGGTATACTTTTGGAACTCTTATGATTTAATGTAAGGTGTTGGAATGTCGCGTGTTCGATACCCGCTGCCGCCTAGAATTATAAGTGACACATTATATACAATGTTCATGAATCTCTGTTAATGCAACCCCTAACATCAATAGCTGATTTCTCGAAAACCTCTGTTCTAAACAATTTAGGTAATAAACATTTTTTTAAGCAGAATTTTACTGGGGATATTTTTTGTCGGTATTATTTTTTTTGTAGCACAAACGGTTTTCGAAAAAATCGCAAAAAACTACCGAATTGCACTTTGGGGTTGTGCTTTAGGGATGAAGCTCCTACTTGTTGCTTGGGAACACTTTTTATTTTGAAAGTACATCCCTTAACAAGTTTAATTCCCAAGTGGCAAAATTTTATAATTTTTTTTCTATTGGGCTATTTTTAAACTAATGAATGGCTTATAGTTTCACGCTTTTTAAAATATATATGAATTTTTTCATATTATAATTAGTGGGGGTCGATCTGGCATTAAAAATAGCTTGAAACCGACTCGTTTTGCTCGAATTTTTTTTTGTGATGTTATGAAGTCTATCATCCGAAAAATTTTCCTGTCGAACTTTTCACGAGAAGGGGGGGAAATTTACATGTAAAGATAATGAAAATCAGTTTTTCGGACATAACTGGTTTAGTTTGATTCGGATCGAAAAAGTGTAAAAGAGATAAAGAGATAAAACGGACGACCAGAGTGGGACGTGTATTTGTGAGAGAGAAGGGAGAGAAGTGGGAGAGCTAGGCTCCTCTCTCGGCATGTCGCTGCACGGCTTCTGAATTGCCGCACTCGTTTCTATAAATGTATCAAACGCGTGTGCAGGCCCTAATGAAGTTAGAGCTTCGTAGTAAAAAAATATTGAAAGAGAATTGATTGCCCTTAAAAATGAGCCTGGCCCGAACCCCTAACCCTTTCTCTTGCCCTCCTACAGGGCAAAAACTTTGCGGGCCCCCCTCTCCCCTCCTTATCATTCGATCGCAATCTGGTCGGGCTTAAATCAAGAGAAAGAAATTCCACATTCGATGGCGAAAAAAAAAAAGAATCTCCCGCATCCCTCTCCTTCCTAGCGAAAAATGACTTTTTCTAAAAATAATAAAAACAATGAATTAGTAATTTCGCAGCCATTGTTTATTTATGGCAAAAATTGAAAATATATGAGCGGATTAGTACACAATGTCACGTTTGCTGCGCGATTTGCAGAGAAAATTGCGGAAGTTACAGAAGTTTTAATTTCATTTACGTTTGCCCTTCATATTGTGCATATTACGACGAACCAGCAAGGATTTATAGTTGTGTGTGTCAAGTAACAGATCGTGTGGAAAGCCAATAGGAGGATACACTTTATTTTCTTTATAAGGCAGATACTTTTAAAATCTCCGTTGCGCTCTTTCTAATACTTCGATATATTTTACGTAATTTGGGCACCAAATGACAGAATTATATTCTAGTCGGGATCTGACATATGAGTTGTATAACAGTTTAATTGTTGATGATCTATGAAACTCACGGGAATTACGCATGATAAATCCTAAACTTCTATTGGCAGCTGAAATTACTTCATCTATGTGATGGATAAAATTTAATTTTGAATCAAAAAATACCCCTAAATCTTTAATATATTCTGGTCTATCAAGTAAAATATCGTCGATACTGTATGGAAACATTATTATATCTTTCTTACACGAGTATGTGATAACTTTACATTTGTTTATATTAAGTGGCAACTTGTTTCCCCTACACCACAAATCAAGCCTATGGGGGTTTTCCTGAAGGATGATGCAATCCTGAGCGCAGTTTATCCTAACATAAATTTTCATATCATCTGCGTATAGTAGATAAGGAACATTCAAAGTGCTAATAGCGTTATTAATAAAAATGTTGAAAAGTAACGGCCCCAGGATTCATCCTTGAGGAACACCAGATAGGACATCAAATTTAGTTGAAGCAAAGCCCCTGTAGCATACGTATTGTAATCGATCAGAGAGATAGGATTTGAAAAGTCTCAGTGCATTCTGTGACAGACCACATTTATCTAACTCAAGGACCAATATACTATGAGTGAGCCTATCGAAGGCCTTGGAGAATTTTGTATAGACTACGTCAACTTGACCTTGATCATCCAAAACCTCCGATATATACTGTGTAATACACATTAAGTTTGTAGTTGTCGATCGACCCTTCATAAAACCATGCTGGTGTATACTAATACTGTTTTTCACGTGACTATATAATATATCATGAACGTAGAATTCAAGTACTTTAATAAAATTACAGATGATTGTTATGGGGCGATAATTCTCTATATCATTTAAATTGCCTTTTTTAAAAACAGGACATATACGTGACACTTTCCAAATTTCGGGTATTGTATTTGAATGCACGGCAAGATTAAAAATTATTTTTAGAGGTTCTACTAATACGGGAGCGCAATCACGAATTAAGAAAGCTGGAATATTGTCCGGACCCATGGTCATATTTGGCTTTAATCTTCTTATGCATTTTAAAATATCATCTTCAGTGGGAGCGTTAATATTTAGAGTAATGTTTGCATTTATATTTGATAATGTCTCATCAAGGACATCTATGTCATCAGCATCTGAAGTATATGCGTTTTTAAAAAATTTTGCAAAGCCCTCTACGACTGAGTAGGCATTATCTAACTCTTCATCATTCAATGTCATATTAGCTGGGACCGATTTATTTTTCCGTATATATTGGAGATGTAGGACCAAAATCTTTTTGGCTCGTTCTTAATATTCTCTTCGGTAGATATTATAAAATTTTTGCGAGCGTTGAAAATATCAGCTTTTAATTTCGCTCTCAGTTCACTAAAAGCTAAATTAATAGCAGGGTCATTAGATTTTTTGTAAAGCTTCGACAGTTTCTGTTTTTGCTTAATGTCACTAATAATTTCCCTGTTAAACCACGGAGGATACTTGCGCTTTCTATTATTTGGTGATGTTGAAGGTACACATCGATCTAATACACTATATAAAATTTCATAAAAATACCTACAAGCCTTATTGACATCATTATGTTCATTCAGAGCCGACCAATCAATATGTAAAATCTCATCGTAAAGTAATACCAAATTAGCTTTTTTGAAGTTATAGCTCTTGACATCGTTATATGCAAGAACATTATGAGTATCATAATTCATTGTCACGGATATGTCCAGTGGTGGATGTTGGATATCCTTTTGAACTAAGTACAGCGATGGTGTAGAAACGGAGCAGGTTATTGTACTAAAAACTAGGTCAAGCATACGATCTCTGTTATTATAAATATTATTGTATTGTGTAAATGAAAAAAAAATTACTAATTCATTTAGGCACGTAACCGAGGCGCTATCAATATTCAAAGAAAATTCCGGTATGTTGAGATCCCCTAGTAGAATTATTTCAGAACCATATAAGTATTCTAATGAAATTATGCCTTTGAAAAACAAATTCAATTGTTCGCAAGTAACTTTAGGAGGAATATATATTAATATAACATACCAACAGTTTATGCCTTTCCCAACTTTTACACCTAATATGTTTATCATAGGCAACTGACTAAAATACTCATTGTTTTCGACAGAAATTCTGGTAACCATCAGCGAACTTTTACAAGCAAGGAGCACACCGCCCCCTCTGGATACGCCTCTGGATACGCCCATGTCAGTAAATTTACGATCTGAGCGAAAGACTGTATAATTTTCATCAAACAGTTCCCTATCTAATACACCGGACGTCATCCAAGTTTCAGTCATCGCGAAAATATCATAGGTATTATATAATAATAACGCGTTATTATATATTTCTTGCGGTTTACTTTTTAAACCTCTGACGTTTTGGTAATATATATGAGTAACAAATTGCTTAATTGTTTTATTAGTTAAAGAATTGTTATTATTAGCCTCATTTACTACACTTGCAATACTCTTATCTACGTAAATATTAATATCATTTGATAATTGCTATAATGATCCCATGATGTCACTTTTAAATTCCTGTAACTTACGGACGTATACCGGACAGCTTTTATCCCACGATGCATGATCAGACATCGACTGAATATTTTTATCTTTATGATTCTTACAGTTGACACATTTTAAATTTTCAACAGTACAATCTTTGACCTGATGGATGCCCGCACATCTAGGACATGCTAATACATTTTGACAATTATTGGATATATGTTGAAAGCCGCAGCAATTAAAACACCGCATTACGTCGATACCGTCATAAACTTGACAAGCATTATATCCAATGAATACGTGTCCACCATTGATAGCCCTCTTATAAAGCTCATGATCAACTTGCAAGACAGCATAATATATCTCTTAGTTTTAACTTTATTAATGCTTATACATTCAATTTCGGACTCTTCATTAAAAATACATTTATTTTGACCACGAATTAAATTAACTAGAACTTCAGGATCATATTTATTATAGAAAACGTCGATCTAAACATTTTCTGTTCTTTGATATATTTTGATATAGTGCACAATTTCCGAGATATCATAGATCTTTCACTTATGGGATGCCAGTTGTTCCATGGTTCCGAAAAAACGGGTGAAAAATGACAGATTTTTGTTTTCTTATTAAAATCGAAGATCTGAACATTTTTCATTCTTCCTTGTTTTTCAAAAAAATGCATAGTTTTCGTGAAATAAGTGATTTTTATGCAATTTTTGCATTTGTACTTGATACTTATTCTAATGTCTTATTTCCAGGAATCCGGAGCAGAAATAATTCTCCTTACAGATCGGCCTCCAGGGGCACAGTGAATATGGGATATAGTGGTAACTCTGTATTTTCAGAAAGCGGGTCTCGAAGAGCCAGTAGTTCAGTAAGCCAGGTAAAATAACATTTCACCAAAGAAATAAAAAATGTGAGGAAGTTGTAAAACAATTTTGTTTTCCAAATATAGAATATTGGATACTTTAAAAATATTTAGTGAAGGTCAATTAATCAATAAATGAATTAAATTACTGATATATTTCATTGACTATAATTACTAATAACTTTCATTTTATCATGATAGAAATTGATTTAGGCTTTTGTTCTTAACTATACTTAAATGAGTGCTGTAACGTCTCACCATTTATTTATTTAGTACTAATTCTCTGTGACATATTATTGGAAACAGCACCTTATATTTAATAATAATATTTCTACTTTTTTTCCGCAGATTATACTAAGTAAATAATTTATTGGTGTTAGCTACAGAATCTGTTTACATGAGTTACAATATACAGGTTCGGCGAAAATAGTTTTATATATCCTAAAGTAAACGACTGCGAGAAAGAAAACAAAAGTGATGAACAGAGAAAGTCGGATATACTACCCAGCACGCTCCACATTTCGTAAAATCTTGTTCTTATTACTTTGTCGTGTATCAATGCAGGGCATATCGGTATTGTTCTGACAAACGGAGTAGTAGAATGCGGTCACGGTGAGAAGGGATGTCGAGAAACTATCATTGGTGCATTAATAATATAACAATCATCTGTCTCGCTTTCTCGTAAACGATTTTTTTTCTCTTTCTTGCACTCGTTTACTTCAGAATACATAAAACTACTTTTGCAGAATCCGTATATAACATAGCTTTGTAACATTAATACAAGAAGTACATAGATACAATGCATTTAAAATTATTAATCACTTATACCTACATTAATCGTACAGTTACTAAAATTATTAGCTGCACTGCGGTTCCTCAAAAACTGATCACAAACCGATTTACCAACTAGTTACTAACTAGTAGCGCCATATGCGGCATTCGACAAAACGACATAGGATGTGACTGTCGAGTAATTGGTTAGTAACTTCACTCAGGAATCAGTTTATTTCGAGTAGCCCCGTGTGCAGAAGGCCTTACTTTTGTACTCACTAATAGAGCAGAATCATTTCTTCTTGAATAACTTTTTTGAAGATTATAAGAGGAAAATGATTGAGGAAGAGATTATAGACTGGTGGAGGAATCTCCCAAGACAGAGACAGGTCAAAGAGTTCATTAAAGAACGTTCAGTCAAATTCACGGAAGACCTACTAAGTCAGAATAGGAAGGCCATCAGAATAATAACATACCTTCTAACTGGGCACTGCCGGCTCAATAGACACATGAGTCTAATGGGCCTGGCAGAGGACGCAGCATGCAGGTTCTGTCAAGAGGAAGAGGAAAGCTCAGTTTACGTACTGTGCCACTACGAAGGCCTGGCGAGACTGAGATTCCAAGTACTCGGAGAAGAAAAACCAAAGGCAGACAACTACACGAAAGGGCCATTATCAAAGTTGTGGAGTCTAGTACAAAGAACAAAGCTGGATGAGGTACTATAAGGAATGTATTCTAGGAGCACCACAATAGACCTGAAAAGGTCGCGATGGTAAAGACCAAATAGCCAGCTCCTCTGTTTATCTATGTATCTATCTAACCGCCCCTGAAACCACCCCCTTTTCATATTTATTGATACTGGGCATATGGGGACTCGTTGGATCGGGATTTTTAAGGGGATTTCAACATTGTAAAGGAATTGAGTCACGAGACCTTCCCTCGAATACTGGAATAAACAAGTTTTCATGCATTTTGACTTTTTGGGGATATTTTAGTATTAGGGAGGGGGTAGTTTCAATCCCAGGGTGGATAAGATGTTGGATGGTTAAATTCCATACGATCTACCCGAAACCTGCCTAAAGACCTGATCCGCATGCCTACGATGGAAAATAACGCGAAATAGGAATGGTTTTTCGAGTTAAGTAGGTAGGATAATATCATCATCATATCTAGCGCCTTCGAGAATGAAGGTACGCATATTTCATCCCTCTCACAAAATTTTTATGGTTTTTAAAAACTTTTTCATGAACTATATTTTCCATTTTCGATAGACGTGGTTTTTTAATTAGAAAATAATATTCCTCAACAATAAAGGACATGATCAAAAAATTAAAGGACATAATCACGAAATGATGATAACCCTAAATTCCCTATATCGATGTTAAAATACAAATTTAGCCAAGCTCATCTTAAAATCCAACAAGGAAAACAGACTGCAGTAAAGCAGAGTTTAAATAATGAATTATGTTTACTTATTTCCTGAATGTAAAATTGTGGAAATGATAACGTTCACGATTACAAACCGAGCAGGGACTAATCTATACCAATGCTAAGTTAAACACCGAATTAGAGTTAATTTTCGTGTTCTAAGAAAGAAAACAATATCATCGTGCTGTCAGTGAAACTTATTCGAAAAATGTATGTATATGCACAGATAACAGTCAATGAATCTTCCCCAATGTCATTTTATGTGCTTTATCTATTATTGGTAAGAGCCAATGAGGGAACAAATTAAATAACTAGAACTAGAGAAAATAAAAATTCTTATTTCTTTCAGTTTCAGTTTGGTACACTTTGCTGGAATACTTACAGTACAGGTGTAAATTTCATCTGAAGCTAATATAAAAAATAATAATATATAATATGAAAATAATGAGAATGATTACATTTTATGTATCTACGATTTTGTAAAATGTAACAGTTTTTTTACATCATTTCCAGTGTAAAAAAATATTCTTTTATAAGAAACTGTGTCACAAAAGATTTTATTGCACGTTATTAAAAATTTATCAGCAAGAACAACAGTATTTTATTCACTATCCATTTTTAACAATATTTTCTTCTACTTTACAATTAACACAATTTTCAATAAGGATCCTAAGCAATTCAAGACTCGTTGATGTAGTAGGCAGTATATCATTAGCGTCAATGGCATCGTTTGAACTTGCTTCATCAGATGGTCCTTTTTACAAAAATTGGCGTGATATCTCTATTTTTTTTTAATTGATTCTTCAACGTAATACCACCGTCGATGACTTCCAGCCGCCATGCTTTTTCAACTGTAAAATATCTTCTCCTGCACCTGCAAGCATGGTGGAAGATGACTTATTAATTACAATTAAACTTATGTGGATGCGAGATGTCTCGCATATCGCTTGGTATTTTTCCATTTTCCCTATTCGACTGAACAGAACACTTTTCATTGCTGTGGTTTACAAGCAATCGATCATGTTTTGTTGCTGGTGATCTAGAAGTGGAGTATTCTCTATATATTTTAGCAATATTTTTCAAGTCTCATGTTTTACCGCCAATAATAATAGTTCGGAGGATTATTTGTTTTTGATGTTGGAATTCTCACTATCAACATATTACAAATATCTTTCACATCACCAATATACAGTTTGTGAAATTCGTCTGGTCTACATGCACTGGCAATGCCAGAAATTACTACAATCTCCATCGTTAAATATCTATCATTAGGTGCTTCGTTTACGGATTTGTATATTTCATCTTTGTTAAATACTTTTGAATTCGTGTTTTAACATAGCCAATCGTGTACTAAAAGATGACTTTTTTTAAGTATTTTTATCTTAAATATCTATTTTTTTTGTACTATTGTCTAATAATGGAATCTTTTAGTGAATCATTTTTATTGCAAAAAGTATATCTTTGTCGCATTAGTACAATAAAAAGTGCAATAAAATTTTTATTAGAGTATATCAAAATAGTATCAAAAATATGTTGAATGGCAGCCTATACCTGTATTAACGAGTAAAAGTATAATATGTACCAGCAAACATATTTGGTATTATGATGTTGCAGCACTTGTGTTATATTAAATAATATATTGACATATCTTTTTAAATTTACGTCAATTCGCTGTACCTCGATTTGAGTATGTATAAACTTGGATATCTATATGTCTAAAAATTTTAATGGTCAATAATTTAATGATTCCTTTTTCAACAACTGAAAGATAACATATACTGCTGTGTAAAAATATATTAACGATTGGTAGTTCTAAACCTGGTTAATCCTCACATTTTTTATTTCTTTATTAGGCATGATCATTAGGTGCTCTAAAATGCTCATTTGCTCATTTTCGCTTGTAGTTCATAAGCTAGTTAGTAAAGTAAGATAAATAATTTGCATTAAAACTAAAAACTGTACCGTACCTTAGACAAAATTATTATCTATAATTGTGATTTGTTACCCAGCCACAGAACACAGACCAACATGAAATCTTGAAATAATGTTTAGTAATACTAATTGTTAAAATTCACATTCATTTTTAAATATTAATTATCATTGCATAACTTTGTAAGTGAGAAATAACAATACATTTCCAAATTCCAAACTATTATCGCTAAATTGTTGTATGAAATTCTAGTATGCATCCATTGTATGGTCGATTCAGGTTAGATAAGGACGTAGAACTAATTCCCACAATATTGTTTTTGTTTTAAATTAACAGTAGCCGTTCAAAGTTTTAAAAATATAAATAAATAATTTTGAGCAAAAAAATATATTCGTTTTGAAATATTCAGGTACAACATATGGAGGGTGTATGACAAAAAATCAACACGTTATAAGGACTTTGGGCAGTTCAAGATGCAGTGATATAACATATGCTATGAGTTTGCTTACAGTATACTTCTCATATCAGTAGTGAATAACATACTGACATCTAACGTTCGGATAGCGAGGAATTTTTAAGATATGAAAAGTAGACTGGAAATTTTGAAATCTCAGAATTTATATAATAGTTCTTGTGGTTCATCGATTAGTTTAAGTGGAATTACAAAAAATGAGAACAAAATTATGGTACAAGTTATTGGAAGATAAATTGAAGATAAACTTACTGGCAAGTTTTTCAAAAATGTAACTATGTTGAAGTTTGACGAAACAGTTACCATGAAAGTATTAAACGAGGGTATTTATATCACTGACGAAACCCATCACGTTGATATAAGACTCCAGATGCAGGGCATGCTTGTTTGTTTCTCCTTCGATTATGTCTCAGAAGACGCAAGGCAATACTTCGTGTATTAACCTCAACAGGCTAAGACACACGAAAATGCTTGCTATGCACTTGGTGGTGACCATTACTTTACAAATTACCGTGGTCAAAATCGGAAATATTTGGTACTTTCACAAGACAATATGAATTATAGATCTAAAAGCTGTATGACAGTTATAGTTTATGATGGATATTTAATACCTACTATAAGAGATGAATGTCACAAATAGTCAGCTGTTACTGGCTCTGTAGCTCGACACATATGTTAGGCTTGCAATCAAGGAGTCCCGGCTTGGAATCCTGGCAATGACCGCCATGTTTTTCCTCTTTTAGCTGTCTCCTTTTCTGTTAGATTCTAAACAATAGGCAAATTACCAGCACATTTTCTTCCTGGTGGATTACATGTTCCGCAATTTCCTCATATCTTTTATTATCTTCCCTAACAGTCTGTTAAGAAAATTTCTCACGCTAATTCCCCTGTAGCTACGTGGGTCTTTTCTGCTGCTCTTTTATATAGATATACAATGATTTTTTCATTGCTTAGCTATATTATTTTATTTGAGGTAGTCGTTAACGAGCTTTAATAGGTATTTGTGTAATACATCTCCTCCATTCGCAATTTACCAGATTCCTTAAAAGCAAATGTACTCATGAGCAAATGTATAACGGTCAATTTATGGTTAATAACTATTCAGACTTGCTGCATACTCTCGTGGCATATTAATCCTGTAATACTACCAAACGAGTTTCAATTAGTCTCCGCTTAATCACCGAGCACTTGCACATTCATATTCAAGTTTGATATGGATGACCTGCCAACGAATCTTCGGTTTCAACACAGATTACGAGTATTAAAATAACTATTTAGGAGCAGATGCAAAGAAAGTAATTTCAGTAAAATAAGTTCAGTATAAAGAACGATAATTAAATTAAAATATAGACACCATAGAATCATGAGGAAATAAAGTGCACGTCCAGACTGAATCCTCAGCTTTGTCATCACTTTGATGTGATGACAAAAGACCTACGTCTGAAGAATGAAGGCATTGCGTATCATTGTATACATTTCCAGTTAGAACAGCATAAAACACTCAACCTCGCATACATAAATTTAGTTATATCCACAGACGTTGTGGGTATATTATGAAGTTTTTATTTCTAGTAAATTAATCAATTATCTATTTATTTTAAATCCAATTAAATACCTCGTAATGTTTATAAAAATTAATAATTCTAATTAGTGTAATCAACCTCGATCACTAGACCAGGACATATGCTTATATATACAACTACACGATAACTAGTTTCTGCGACATTGTCGCTTGTAGTAGTTGAGACTCGAACTCAGGAGAAAAAGTGACTACCCATGTTGTATCTCGCCAAAGTTGGTAATGACAATAGTAACCTAGAACATGTGATGGGCCGACCTGGACTTGGACAAATGAATAATAACGGAGAATTTTTCACCGAGTTATGCCCTAACTTCGGTCTTGCAATAGGTGGTACATTATTCCCCCACAAAAGTATTCACAAAGCTACCTGGTACTCACCCAATAGTGTGATGGAAGAAATCACTATTAGATGTCAGATGTTACCGAGGGGCAGACGCAGCCAGTTCATCAACTCTTAATTGGAAAACTGCGTCTAAAAATTACAAAATGTATTCGAACAGAAGCGCAAAACAGACAGAAATATAACGTAGAGAAACTGAACGGTTCACGAATCCAAAAGGAATTTGAGAAAAATCTGGCTAGGAGACTGAGAGAAATAAACGAAACACCGGATAGCACGAGCACATGGATAAAATATGAGAAAAACATCCTTAAAATAGTAGCGGAAACAGTTGGTCTTACAAAACATAGCAAAAAGCCATCGATAACGCATACCACTTGGGATATAATAGCAAAGAGAAAAGACAAAAAGAGAGCCGTAATCAACGCCAGGATCGAAGAAAAAAAGGACAAAGACACTAGAGAATACCGGGAGCTTAATAAGACAAGCGAAGCGCCAGACAAGATAAACGACGGTGGGCCGATAATGGTGCCCAAGCTGCAGAAGAAGCTGGTGAAGTAGGGAATAGCAAAGGGCTTTATAGAATCACCAACTGTTTAGCAAATAAAAATAAACCGGAAAACCACCCTATCCTGAAAGATAAAGACAGCCGGTCATTAAACAACCCAGAAGATCAACTAAAGAGGTGTCATGAGTATATTAGTGAGACGGTTAGCCCACCCCCACAAAAAGAAGAAGAACCACAACAGGTAGCAGCACCCCCAGTAACTGACATAAGAGTAGCAACTAATGAACCCAGCCTCCGGGAGTTCAAAAATGACATCAAACTCTTAAAATCAGGAAAGGCTCCTGGCCCCGACAATATACCACTTGAGCTATTTAAAGCAAGTGAAAACACAACGGCCCAACTTTTACACCCAATAGTAGCTCAGGCATGGAACGAGAAGAAAATACCTGAAAGGTGGAAAGAAGGCATTTCTAAGAAAGGTGACCTATCTATATGTCAAAACTGACGGGGCATAACCCTGCTAAACACACTCAACAAGCTACTGGCTATAGTAATACTGGAAAGGTTAAGACCCCTCCTAGACTCAACCATCAGACCGGAACAAGCTGGATTCAGCCCCGGCAGATCTTGTATTGGCCAAATCAACACCCTCGGGATAATCATCGAGCAATCCCATGAATGGCGCTCGCCACTCTTTCTGATCTTCATAGATTTTGAAAAAGCGTTTGACACCGTGGCCCACAATACAATCTGGGAAGCCATGAGGCAGAAAGGGATCCCAAGAAAAATAATAAGTATAACAAAAGAACTCTATAACGGTGCAACATGCCAAGTATTACACGAAGGGCAAATGAGTGAAAAAATTTCTATTAGCAGAGGAGTGAAACAAGGATGTGTACTCTCACCACTGTTGATTAATATTACACTAGACTGTGTAATGAGAGAAGTAAACCATACGCAGGCAGGGATTAGATGGGGCTCACGGGTAGGTTAGAAGACCTGGATTATGCAGACGATATTTGTCTCGCACCTTACGGGATATTAAGGTGAAGCTCGAGTCCCTGGAAAGAGAGGCAACTAAGGTAGGACTGAAAATAAACACCAGTAAAAGCAAAGAAATGCACATTATGACTCTGAACCAAGAAGATCTATATGTTCAAAATTCACTAATAGAGAGAGTCACCGTATTCGAGTACTTAGGTAGCATAGTCAATAATACGAGAGGAACGGATCGTTATATACAACAAAGACTCGTAAAAGCGAAGAGAGCGTATGGTGCTCTTAACGGCATCTGGCG
The DNA here is from genome assembly GCA_963675555.1 of Leptura quadrifasciata. Classification (NCBI taxonomy): domain Eukaryota; kingdom Metazoa; phylum Arthropoda; class Insecta; order Coleoptera; family Cerambycidae; genus Leptura; species Leptura quadrifasciata. Next base: position 106,796,403 of record OY776675.1, read on the forward strand.
GTCCTCCATATACTCGAAGAGAACCAAACTACGTTTATTTAACAGCAACATCATATCAGTCCTACTATATGGATGTGAAACGTGGAAGAGTACTAAATTCACTGACTACATGATACAGGTCTTCGTCAACCGGTGTTTGCGCAGGATAATGCTCATATTCTGGCCAAATCAAATCGCTAACAGGGAGCTATGTAATATAACAGGACAGAGAGAAATACGACTGGAAATAAGATCTCTGAAGTGGAAATGGATGGCCACACGCTTAGGAGACCAGAAGACACTATCTCAAGGGCGGCCCTTTATTGGAACCCCCAAGGCAGTCGAAGAGTGGGACGACCAAAGGTGACATGGAAGAGAACCGTGTTAGAAGAAGCAATGAAAATGAACAAGACATGGGGAGAAATAAAAGTACTTGCCAAGAACAGAGTCAGATGGCGACAATTTGTGGAGGCCCTATGTTCCTTAATGGAATGATGGGAATTATCATCAATATCATGTTGTATCTCATACAACCGCGGTCTAGCCCACTATCATAAATCGACTCGGCAGCACGTGAAAAATACCATTAAACATCCATATCCTATCCAGGATTTAAGCTCGGGACTCCTTGATCTTAAGCCTCATACGTGAGCACTAGGACATTAAGTATTCATATTATTTGCATGCTAAATACTTGAATTATAAGCATTTGAAATTTTTGGCTTTCCCATTTCCGTTAATCTTAATAATCGTAAATTTGATATAATCATTCCTTTTACCTAATTAGCTGATTTTTGTTCCAACCTTAATCATTCATACATAACAACTGTCTGACATATAAGATGTAAATGCTTGTCCTTAAACTCCCAGCCAAAGATGACATTATCGATTATGGATTTTAAACTTCGAAAAAAAAAAATTTTGCAGTTGTAGGAAGTGTGATATTGATTCTGTTAGTTGTACTTCTTCCAAAAACTTTCTTTGCTAAGTTATTTGACTAGACCGCCACTCTTAGGTCTGCCAAAAATGTCTACGTCCCACAGTTGGTTCAAGCCAAACCAAAGAAAAAGTGCAACCCGCATTCGAAGGTTTTTCTTCGCTATACCATCGCCTGCTGAATATATCCTATTATTCCGTATGGAACTACCCCCTGGTAAGACAACTGTTATCATAATTTTAACTGATAGTTGACTGCTTCGAAGAACAACACTGGATACGGTATATGGACACATAATATAATAAAATTGAACTTACAACCCCTATATTGCTTTAGAAAATCGTTATTCTCTAATATAAGTAGTGTAATATAAATTTAGATGTAGATTAGCTTATGTGAAACTTCATATGGGAGTCAGCCTCATCATATCTATCTAAAAATATTCAATGTCAAATTTTTATAAGGAATAGAAGGTAAGAAGGCTTCTAATAACTTACAAATAATTCACGAGGACATCAAAGTTGAACCACTCTGTACAAAGTAGAATTCGTTAAGTTTAGCAACTGATTGGGTAAACGTGGAAAGTTATAATTACATCGTGTGCAATTAATGGAATCCAGATATAACATTAATTTCGGAACTACTAAACAAGTAATTAAAACAAAGAGCACTTAATATGTAATCAAGTCGGGGCTAGAGAGTACAAAATAACAGTCATCATTAATTTCTAATGAAGCCTAATTTTAAATACTATCGATGTAGGGATAGAATATCGCTGAAAATAAACAATTCTTTAATATGTACAGTCGAATATTTACATAAATTTTTCAAATATTATTATTAGTAAATTATTGTTGGTAAAGAAGATAAAACATGTAAATAACCACAATCCATATTTACAAATGAAGAATAAAAATTCTAATCTAGTATTAACTGAGCATAAAGCAGATAAATCTGTAATAATAGCTCTTTATTGAACTGGTTGTTCTCTTAATTTTAATTGGTTTTTTTAATTGGTCATGATCACTAAATTTTAATAATGGCAAAGATTGTTTCCAACCCTAAAGCTTCCATAATCACCCAACAATATTGCACACATTGTGGTTTATCTTTTAATTTGAAATATTAAGTCTAGAAAGGCCATAGATTATCCGCTTATCATATCAGTGTAATAGGTTTAGATACTGTACTAATTGGAATGTCGAACTGTAATTTAACAGAGAAATTGCTACAATATCCTTAATTGACTAAATCTCTCTTTTACTTTGTTTTTATCTCTCTCTCTCTCTCTCTCTCTCTCGGTAAATTACTAGTTTTCTATGTGTCATGTGAGCTGGTCATATTTTAAAGTACGTAATAGAAATGAAATTTTTAAATTTTTAATATTTATTTGACCTCAATTATGTTTTATAAATAAGTACATAAGGTTTATTTTTACTCTACTAAATAGAATGATGTATACTGTCTGTTTACGTGAAACTCTAGATTCAAGAATTTAAATCGATATCTCTTTTTATATGAAAGTTTTAAGTCAAAATGTGTGTAATTTAATCTACTGCCGGCGCCTTCGGCAAAATATAGAACGCAGAGCGCTAGGTCTGACAAAAAATTTTTCACGGGACAACGGTACCCCGCAGAAAAACTTCCAAGAGGGTTTCATAAAATAACCCCCGCCACTTTGTGTGTCCATAGTCGGAATGTCGATTTTCAATTTTTTTTTTGTCCAATCCTGAAGGTTGTACAACCGTACCGTCAAAACAGTAGATCTGTCGCAATTATATCCCTACACTTTTCTATTCCCCTTCCCCTGCCGCACCGTCATTTGGGGGTCTCGTAATTCTCCGCCGAAATTTACGTTGCGTTGCGTCATTAAGATTTTCAACCACCAACTCCCACCTCCAAACCCTCCTGGAGTTGAAACGGCCAGCTTTGTACGGCCGTACCTCCACAACCGTACGTCTGTCGCGATTTTACCCCTATGCTTTTCGGTTCTCTTCGCCTCTCCACTGTCATTTGGAGTCGCCCCGTTTGTAAGGCCCATTTTGCGATTTTCACTCCCACCACCACCTACCCCTAAACCCCCTCTCGTCCGAGGGGCCTAAAATCGTTTTTGAAACGCCTTATGTCGATCCTCACCCCGAACGGACCTCCCAATTTTGAAATGGCAAAATGTCCGTTTCCTCAATGGGACTGAATAAATTTTCTGCGTCCGAGATCTCAGCAACTGGTCATCGCACAGAGCTGCTACCCAGCTTCCTGTACGCGTCTCACCGCCCCATTTCAGTAAAATTCGTCCATTTTCTCGATTTCCAAAAAATTTTACCCCCCACTCCACCTCCCCTCCGGGTACATGAGGAGGCTTCACCCTCTCCCCCTCAAAGATTCTGGCGACCACCAAAACGGTTTTAAGGTCGGTTCCGGTCCTCGGCTTAGAGCAGCATAAAGTCACATTCCCCATTGGCGTACTGATCTCGATAATACTTTCACTGTTATAAGTTATCCATCTATGTGATCGAGTCGCGAATGGTCTGTTGGTATTGCTAGCAGTTTTATTTTATCAAGTTTCTGTACCCAAAATCTAAAAACTGGCAAGATAATCTCTATGGATCTTTCTGATCTGGAACCGCGTTACCACCTCAACGCGATCCACGTGTGCTTAGTTTTTGGCTCGCTATGCAGGGTGGACCATTAATAATAGGTCATAGTTCAAGAGTAGATTCTTTGGGCTAAAATATGAGGATATAACCAAATATGCTTTAGTAAAATGTTGCTGTGGAAAAAGATCAAATGTCAGAGTTAATATTATTTTTTCGTTTCTTTGCTATAACTAAACATCCTCTTGACTAATCTTCTAAGAAACAATAATTTATGTATTACATCACGTTAGATTATAGAGGGTGCCGCAGGACCTGTATCTGATGATGAATTTTTTTAATTTTTTTTTTGACGAAACGTTGTGGTACTTCTGACCAGAAAATCTGATGAGGGCGTCATTTCCTCGTATAAAAGATACACTTGGTAGAACTTAATAAGTCCGTTTTCGAGGAAAGTGCCAATGGACATTTCAATAAATTTTTAAAAGACAAATTCAAATTTAATGAGAAACAAATTGTATTTGAAGGGAAAACAAAATCGTAGTAACAGCGTAAATTCTTTCCCACTTTCTTATAAACTAATGGATTATTTTCATGGTATTCACACAAATACATAAATCAAAAGATTGTCAAAAATAAGGATCTAATCATATTGGAACACAAAAAAAAGTTGACTAAATGACATTATAAGCTTTCCCCCCATGCAAAAACCCCATTGCTGCAACTTAGAGTAAATGTTCGATATGGACTCCACCTACCTTTTCTAATTCTATTCATAAAAAAATTTCTTACATTGAAAAATACATTTTCCTGTTCTCTAATAAAATTCGCTGCGTTTTGTATTTTGTCCCACAGTTCTTTTCTTGAGTTGATAGTATTTGCATAGACTAAGGACTTCATATGTCCCCAATAATAATGGAAAGAATTATAATCAGGACTCCTTGGTGACCAAGCAAGCTCACTTCCTCGATCGATCCATCTGCATGCGAAAGTCTCATCAACATAATTCCTGACTTCAATGGAGAAATGAGGAGGAGCTCCATCTTGCATGAACCACATTCTGTTCCGTATGTCTAGCACGAAAGCATGTAATACAGGGTACGGCAGAATGGATGGGTGCCTTTGGAATGGGTAGTATGCGCGAACGAAGGGGAGTAGAGCGTTGTAGATAAGGTCGTTCAACTCGTGGATATACGCCATTTGTTAGTCACAATGATTATCTGGAAGAAAGAACATCGTGCGTTTGCAGTCGAGGAGTATTTGATATCGGGAGGATCTATGCTTGTTGTGCAACGGCGTTTCCGCCAACATTTCAATATTTATTTGTCGCCATGGTCCGGTCCCGAAACATGACACAATCGTCAGATGGGTTCAGAATTTCAGAACGACTGCATCGGCAATTAATCTGAAACCTCGTGGGTCGTACTCGAAGTGTAAGAACACTGCCTACCATTGAAAGAGTGAGGCAAGCGGTCCCTCGCAGCCCAGAGCGTTCTGCCTGAAAGCAAGCCACAGCACCCGATTTCAAATATTCCTCGACTGCGAACGCACGATGCTCTCTCGTACAGATAACCGTTGTGACTAACAAATGGCGTATCTCCGAACGACCTTATCCACAACGCTCTATTCCCCTCCGTTCGCGTATAGTATCCATCCCAAAAGCACCCATCCATTCTGCCGCACATTGTATATCAGCAAGAGTATTTTAAAGCAAAAATCGATAAGACTGTCAGTTAAAATTTTTTAGGAATGACAAGTATTTGATCGCCGATGATACCACACCAAACGTTAATCTTAAATTCTTGCTGAAAATGCCTTTCTTTAACGGCATGAGGATTTTCTACTTCCCAGTAACGGGTATTTCTTCAGTTAAAAACGCCTCGGCGAGTAAAAGTTGCTTCGTTGGTAAATAAAATGTTTTAACAAAATTTCGACCCCTGTTGTGTTTATTTAGAACAAATTGACAAAATTGTAGCCTTTGTGGAAGATCCCTTCGAAGTAAGTTTCGTACAGGAGTGAGATGATATGGTAGAAACGATCTTTGCGTAAGACTCTTAGGACAGATTGTTTACTCACCCCTGCTGCCGCTGCTAAACGACTTGAGCTGACTTGAGGATCTTCATCCACATGAACTAAAATTTCTAGTTCTTGATCTGGAGTAATTTGTTTCTGTCGTCCTACATCGTCTTTATGGCGAAATAAATCCGTTTCTCCTAAACGACGAAACAGATCTTTGAAAATCTTATGGTCTGGCTGTATTCTATTTGGATATTGCAATGAGTATCTCATCGCTGCAGCACGTCCGGTATTTTGTGCGTAAACACATATCATATATACGAATGGAACATACGGAGTGGAAATAAATTTTGAAGTCAATGAACCCAGCATATCGGGAAGTACGTTTTGATGAAGATGACGCTGGCACATTGGGAACGTGAATGAATTGTAATTTGATGTATAAATGATAGATTGAATTGGAAGTTTATCTGAAGAGAAAAATAATTTATAGAAAATTTATGGAAGTGAATTATGACTGGGGGTGTGGAGAGTACTTTTGCTGTGATTCGAGTTAGTGTACTTCATTGTCATCTAAACTAATACTGTATTTATGCTAATTTTAAACTTATTTTTCTATTTCTTATTGGGTTTCAATTGGGTCTATATTTACGTTATCCTACGTTTCTTTTTTTCGTTAGACTCTTTATATTCCGCTGTGGTGCTATTAAAAAATTGGAAAATGAAATTACCTTAGACGGGTCTGATTTTATACCGGATATCAATGTAATTAAGTATAACCAAATCGGTCGGAAATATACTCATATTACCAAATTTTTCTAGATATTTCTATTTATAATTGTTGTATTGGAGCATTGTAAGAATTAGAAATTGTTTAAGATGAAATTTCAAACAAAGCTGAAGGTTCTGGAAGCCAATCGTTAGTTATTTTAAAAATACATAAAATGTTCGAGAGGATTTCAAACATATTAGCGCATTGCTGAATATACTCAATATTTTTTAATGAAACTTGGAGGCATATGCTACTGGATAGCTAGAACTGTAACACCAAATTTGAACCCAAAATATTTACCGGTATTTACGGTAAAACTGTTTATTTACATTTAAGATTTCAACTGGTAGCATGTATCCTCCAAGTTTCATTAAAATATATTGATTATTTTTGCAAACAACAAACAATCTGATTGGTTTCTCGAGCCTTTAGTTTATTTGAAAATTTTACTGCAAAGAATTGTCAATTCTTGCAATTTTGCGATACGATCACTAGAAACAGAGATATTTACAGTATACCCCTAAGAAACGCTAACTTATAAAAAAGTTTATTAAAAAAAAACGTTTCCAACCGATTCTATTCCAAAATTAGATACTTAACTGTGAACTTACTTTAGTTAGTTTTTTGTATTAAAATTATGTGTGTCCTATGTTGTGAATTAAAAAGTCACCATATTCCCGCACATCTTCTTGTATAGCTGATGAAAATAACAAATTTTATTATTAGAAGGGTTGAATTTGTTTGTTCGGTTCGGGGATCTCGTTCTAGAATTGTCTCTATTTCTGCAGCTACCACGTTGATAGTTCGGTACTGAAGGCTTATGCGTTTCTCGTATTTTAGATCGTGTTTGTATGCAAGGAATTAATTTGCAATTCCATGTCATGCTGTTTTTGGGTAATTTGAGTTGATGTGTTCCGAAACCCTAAAGTAAGACTGTTGAAAGTATTAACATCTTTCATTGTATTTACCTCCTTGAATTATCAATAGGTGAAAAGTTGGATGCCGATGAATTTGAGTGAATAGAAAGAATATTGGAATTTTGGTATGATTCCCAAACTTTGACCGAAATATCAATTATATCATTAATATTTGATTTACCGGAAGCAGTAATTGGTACGAGAACTGTTTTTGGTAAACGTCGTTTCCACAACTTAATTAATGGGTCTTGAAGATCACCCATTTGCAAACCTGATAACAAATCATCTAAACATTTTTCTTCACTTGTAGTTGGTCTGTGAATAATTACTTCTTTAAGGTTATTATAAAGAATACTTTCTGGTGGATTGTCAATCACAACAATTTCCAACGACAAATGTGCCAAAATGTGATCATATTTTTTTCTATCGTTTACCATTTTGGACAAGCTGAATTGTACCTCTACTTGAGTGAACCAAATGACTTTGATACCCAAAAAGGTGGTAACTTTAGTGTGGCGGCAATTTAGATTCATTGCTCAATTAACTGCTTAAATAATTGATTACTTCTTGCTTCACAATGCTTTAGAAAGGAAGAAAACTAGAAAGAAAATATGTTTTTAAATTTCTCTTTCTAATTGTTCTTTCTTGCGTTTTCGTTTTCCAAAATTTATCTGGTGTTGCATAATTTCCAGGACTAGTAGTTCAATTTCTAACTGCTGCTTTTGGGTTTAATTTTTTTTGTCGGGTTTAATTTTCTCTTGTTGGGGTTACCAATTTGCGGGTTCAACCACAATAAAAGGAACATTGACATGTATATTTGACATAATTTATTGTATATAATTACGGACAATATATAATTATATATACTACTTTCGATGCCAAATATAGAATTCATATATCATTCCAGAGGTATATTTCTTAATATAAGAAAATCCCGATGGCAGGGGCCAGTCTGAAAGGTAGATTTCGTCTTTCGTCCTATATTGTTTTACACTGCTTCAGGTCTCTATTATTTTAGTAAATAAATGATTAAGTAAGTATATCTTTATTAGAACTATTCAACTGCCCAGCTTCAATCTATTGTCATCGATTTATGAACTATTACCACGTAGGTAGTCTCCAAAATATAAATAAATCCGGCTTTTTTTCTGTGGGGCTAGATGAGCACTATCCAACCATGTATCCACATGTACATATTTGATTCGAAATAAAATTTTGAGAATTTTTTAAAAATTTTGAATCGCCGCCATTTTGAAACGAAGTAGGCGATTTGACCCATCTTCGATCTTATCCGAGATATGGATCCAAAGTATATGCCTGCCATATTTTGTTTTGATCCGTTGAGAAATGCGCCCTCTAGAGGAGTCACGGTAGTCTAAACGACGTTTCGGCAGAATCTCATCTGCCAACTTCAGGTTCTCACTGAAAGCTACCTACTGCTGCTTCTCGTAGATACCGGGTGTAACAGGATCATAGTACACCCCCCTTTTCTCCTTTAGTTTTGAAGATAATTGATTGAAATTTAGAATACACTACATGCATTTTTCAATTCCGGTTTCCGGTAGAGGGGGTAGCTAACGCCCAAAAGTTTTTTTAAGACGTTTCGTTCTTGTATACACACTAATTCAGATTTTATTTTTTTTACTCCCTTTCATAATAGTTTGGTGTGATAGTGCTGAGAGGAGGGGTTGGCTGATATCGAAAAAAATTTTGAGACCTTGACTTTTCGTACATGCCCTATATTGCAATTTTATATGCTCTTACCTGCTTGCTTTGCCTATTTACCTCTATTTACCCCATTTACCCCCGAACCCCTCAACGGAACTTGATCAAAATATAATCTAGTTCCAGGTCTCGTTATAATACATAAGTGTACCAAATTTCAAGTCGCCAAGATCATAAACGGTTCCAGAGTAAACGTGCGCACAAAAAAGTTACAGACAGACCGCCAAACCTACAGACCGACAGGCGGGAATTTTTTTATCGCTTAAATTTAAATTCTCGACGTTTCATGACATTTTAAGCCTATTTCAACGAAAAAAAACAACATTTTTTTTGCGTTACTATACTTCCACTGGACGTGGAAGTAAAATAAATAATTGACTAGTAGTAGATACACACCACACTGAACATGTGGTGAAAAGAATAGATCCATCTAAGGCCGTTCCATTTTTCAATTTTATCGAGATCATTCTGCCTCTACTAAATGGGAACTTCAAATATTATTATTTTGACCTACTATGAGTTGTCGTAGGTTGCTATTTAAGAAACAAGCTGGAGTGGTTGGAGGTGCGGGAATGGAAAACAATAACGTAATTATCATATGAGAAGATATACAGGGTGGGGCAGTAGTGCATCGGACCTAGATATCTCTCGAAATTTTTTACAAAATTGCAAGCAAACTGGATGAAACGTCTATAACTGGAGCCAAGACAAAACTACAGGACGAAGTGCCTTTTTTTTAAATAGAATGCTATGTATATCAGTACATTTTTTGAAGCATCTTTATAGGCACTATTTATACCTATATCAGCATTAAATATCTCCAAACCACTTGGATGTACTGAATTTTTTTGTTGAAATAATGCAATCTCGCAGATAGATATTAAAAAAATCACAACAGTCACAATTATGGGTTTAAAAAAAAACTTATGTGAATACCAGTTACGAAACATCTTGTTAAAGTTTCAAGAATCATTTTCATTTCCTAAAAATGTACAGGGTGGCCAAAAATTATTTTTCAATTAAGAACATTTTAAATTGAATTTACTCAATTTTTTCAAATGGAACGCTCTATATATTTTTCGACGATGTGATGTAGAAATGAAAAACGAACTTCCCTATGGCCAATTGCAACCATTTTTGTTTTATGAATAAATAAGTGTCAAATTCATGAATAAACTTATAAAAAGAGGTTCCCTCAAATAATTCATTAGAAAAATTTATAATAGGTGTTCGACGTGTTGCCCATTTCGATTGACACACGTCATTATGCAATTTTGAAATGAGGCCATTTAGTGGGACCATTTTTTAAAATCCATTGAAATGAGTAAATAGTGTTTAACCGGTCCTTTACTGTAATGTTTTTTTGTATATTTTTTTGCTGTTTTCGTTATTCGACAAGCAATAAAACCTCAGTTTGGTATAAATTGTATTGTACAAAGGAGCATTTATCACACTTATCGGTTGTTACAATTTGTATTGAATTTAAAATATTTGGAATTTTACAATATGAATTTTAATAAAGCGGAACTTGTAGACATGACTTTTGTTTTGGGCGAGTCAGACAGAAATTGTTTACTTGTTAATAGAATTTATCACCAACGTTATCCTGAAAGAAGGATTCCGGATGTTAGCAGTTTCCAAAACCTGCTCGATAGATTTATGGAAACTGAAAATGTCGAATATAAAAAAAATGATAGAATAAAACGTGTTGTGAACAAAGAAAATGAGTTTTCTGTGGTGGTAGGGGTTGAGAATCCCCAAAGAGAAGTGAGGTCATTAGTAGGAATAAGTAGACGGTCTGTGGGTCGAATCTTAAAAACAAATGTTGCATGCATATCTAATTCAAATGCACCAGGAATTATCTGATGACGATTTTTAAAAGCGCAATTTTGTAGTTGGGCCAGAGGCGAAATGCAACATGATGTCAACTTCTTCAATATTGTTTTATTCAGTGATGAGGAAACTTTTCATAAAAATGGATTTGTTAATATGCAGAATTTCCATTATTATGCTTCTGAAAATCCGCACTTTTTCAAAAGCGCATAGAGATGTGTGAATCAAAATTCAATTTAAAATGTTTTTAATTGAAAAATAATTTTTGGCCACCCTGTACATTTTTAGGAAATGAAAATGATTCAAAAACATTAATTATATGTCTCGTAACTGGTGCTCACGTAAGTTTTTCTTAAAACCCATAATTGTGATTGTGGTGATTTTTTTGTAATATCCATCTGCAGATTACATTATTTCAACAAAAAAATTCATTACATCCAAGTGGTTGGGATATGTTCAATGCTAATACATCCTACCTAGAAAGAGGCTGCAAAAAATGTACTAATATACATAGCATTCCATTTAAAAAAAAGGTACTTGGTCCTGTAATTTCGTCTTGGCTGTATGTCCTGTATGTTCTATAGACTTTTTTATCAGTTTACTTGCAACATTTTAAAATATTTCTAGCTATCGAGATATCGAGGTCCGACACACTATTATCCCACCCTGTATAATTAAAAAGTGAAACCAACATCTCTGACGAATTTTTGAAAAGTAGGGATGTTCTGAATTATTGCAACTCAAACAAAATTCAACCATTTAATATTTTTATTTTACATATTTTACATTTATAACACTATATAATTAATAGTAGACAATTAAATTACAAATTGCATTTTAGAATACAAATACCCAGAAAATGTTGGATATTACTGTTATTCCGTTGGGCAATTTAGCAAGTTAATTTAAGCTTTTACATCCACCACCTGTTGATTTAAGTTAGGATTTCTACAAGAGATTCGCTTTCCTCGTTGGCTATTAAAAGCAATTGCCTCAGAAATTAAATAATAATTAATTATTAGTACAATTCCAAATTTTGTCCCTTAAGTTGAATACTTTTCATGGTTACAAACTGATCTCTCTTTAAAAATATTGGTCTGTAGTTTGGTAGGAGCTTAATACTTAAGCTCTGTTTCATCAGGCTGATAGCACAAGTTAAATCCAAAACATAAGCTATGATAGAGAGAACATGGTGTGTTAAGAAAACACAAAAAAACAAGGGTCAAAGATATAGCAAAAAGTTACTAATGTTTAGAATATTTCATAATTCTAAATTGTATTTTTGAAGATTACGTAAATAATTTATATTTTCAATTTTCTTTCTTATTTCTATAACTCGGTCCCAATAAAAATTTTCTCAGACTTCTTAGTGAAAAATATTAGAAATATGGATTCAAAACGATGAGATATAGATTTTTCAATGATAATGATAATGTCCGTCTTTACATTTTACAAATCTAACCATCAAATGAAATTATGTTGATATACCAAAAACAAATCTCCATTTCGCTTTAAATATTTCACATTTTATGTTCTCCATCTGATGAGATTTTATTACATCTTACATAAATCCATATCTGCAATAGCATAATGTTTCAGTTGCATGGAATTCTCCAAGAATCACCAAGATACTTTTCCGCTTGAATAAAATTTAAAAGCACAAAGTGCTGTGATTTCAAAATCTCTATAGATGTCTCAAAAGATATATTTACTTTTACATAAATTGCAAGCTTTCTGACAATCTCAACCTAGAATATATTGTTTATAGACATTACAAACAGGGATAAATTGTGTGTAGTTCCGTTCTTACTGGCAATAAAATAAAGTCGAATGTTTCTTTTCAAAGTAAACTACACTGTTTACTTTTTTATGAACAGAGCATTTACAAAAAATATATAGTTCTAATCGATATCATATACTGTGTGACCCGCAAAAAATAATATTTTTAAAACAACCATTTAATATTTAATCGATGCTAATAAATATGAAATCAAACTATCAGTTTTTCATATATGCAATATAGAAAAAATAAGGAAATATCTTTATAAAAATAAATTTTAAAACCAGACTCTAATGGATGTGCATTCTTTTTTTCTTTTCAACATGAAGAAATTAAGTTCAAACTTGTAATGAACTGCTCTATTTTTATCTTGAAGGCAATTGCCCTTTACAAAACTTTAAGCTATATCAAAGAAATAAACTCAAAGGAACTAATAATTCTATCTGACTCTCTTTCGGTTCTTTCAGCTGTTAGATATACTAGACTCTTTTTCATAAAAACTAACTCATATGTTGAAAATTAGAAATGCAATTTACAGTATTACACAAGCTGGTAAATTCGTCACATTTGTCTGGGTCAAAACCCATATAGACTTAGTACATAACGATAATGTCGATATTTTGGCCAAAGACGCCACCATTAATGGGACTCTATTAGACCATAAACTATGTCTGATCGCTCCAATTTGTATAAAGTTCAATTAAAAAATAAATGGATTCACACCTGGGAACAATACCTTTTAAATAGCAACAAAGTGATGCAATATACAACCAACTATCCCGTTACAGTTCAGTTCTGGCATGACAGTTTAAACGTTCTACGAAAATATGTTACCACTATTATTAGACTGAGATTTATTCATACCTGCTTTCCCGTCCTTTTGTATAATATTGGTGTAGTCACATCGCAACTTTGTGATCTATGTGGTGTTATCGGCGAACTTGATCACCTTTTTCTTCACTTGCGATAAGTACAAAACTGCTACAGATTTACTTGTTAAAAATATCTCCTAATGCTGTAATATGATGGCTCTGTTCAACGTAGTTTACTTGCAATAATTGGCAAGAAAATCTTTGAACTAAGCACTGGTTTTTTGATAGATATTAATATCAAACTATAGGTTAGCTTTGTTTTCCTCTTGCTTTGAAATTATGTTTTTACTACCCTACCATGGTATTTTTTTGTGATATCACACTTAATGTCCTGACAGACCCCTGGACAAGAAGCATGTTTCCCTGAATGTTCCCTCATTGCTCTTCTTCACTATTTTTCTCCATTTTGTTTAGGTTTAGATTAATTTTAACATATTGTGACTGGCTGCACGGTCTCTGACCCAAAGCCATAAAATAAGTTAAAGCCCACTTTTTTTCTCATCTTCTGAATAAAGTTAAACTATATTCGTCACTATGCAAATTTTAATACATAATTTGATGTGTATAGTTAGATGTGTCTTTTGCTGATATTTTTGTTTCAATATAATTAAGTGGAAATGCTGATAGTATAAGCGTGAAGCTAAGAGTGAACACGACGACGTACAGTTAATCGGACCAGAATAAGAGCACAGAGAATATAATGAGCCGTTAAATCTATCGGGGATATTATAATGCAAATAGCTAGCTTTTAAAAATTAGGACAAAAAATCATTGAGGATTATTGTAGGGAGTCTGAGCTGATATCAAGCGATACACCCACCCACACCCAGGTCGATATTTTATTTAGTTACTACCACTGTTAAGACATGCTTGGGCCCTTTTTAGCGAGGAATCGCGTACTTTTAAAAACACATTAGCATTCCATAGTCTTTTAAAGGTTGCAAAGCTGACACAAAGGCCCTACCTTCAGAAACAGGTTTATTAGAAAACCGTTACTGATAAAACATGCAAGTACAATGTAAAAGCATAATAATTCACTATTGTCACGTACGCGTATGTTGTTGTATTTCTTTTCCTCGGGCACATGAGTAGATGAATACAGATTTAAAACGTTCACAGTCAGATTATAGATGTGACGCGTTTTTCTCCACCTCAGCTGGTGATGAGGTGAAAAAGGGCTACACTTTGACACTCGAGCTTCGGAGGCGATAACCCAGGTCAACTAGAAAAGCGATAAAATGGGCGCAGACTGAATACTGATACCAGGTATGAGAAGCAAGACCACAGATATATAAAATATTACTGTGCAAAATTATAGCGAAGTTATATTCAGTGCTTGGCTAGTTTACCTACTCCTCCATGAACTTACTTCCTGTGGTTACAGTCGGGCACGTCTGCTACAGAGGAGCAGTCGAAACGGAATACACTGCACGGCTGCTCATATCTTTTTCTGAAATGAAACAACTTACTATAGGAGGTAGAGTAGGCGCCAAATTCATGCGCTGCTGCTCGAAAGAAACATATCATACTAACGATATCTGGATTAGGATCTCGGAGTTGACACATCGGCTGCCGATGAGCCGCTCTGGCTGACTGCCAACACGGGATAAATTCAATTACTTCCTTCAGGTACTTACAAGTGGGGGAAATGGTGGTAGCGGATGCGCAATGTATCGACGTGTCGTAAAAGAAGAAATATTTCTATTACCTTAGTTTGATACTTAGAATATTTCATACAGATCGGTGCAAGACGGAGAGCTCCAGCACACGCGAGACGGTTGGGTACTTACTGAAACATTAGTCCACGTGTATGTAAAATCCCTTCTCGACGCTCCCCCATCACCCAACTTCATCTGTACTACAACTAGTAAAGTTATTACTACTTCGTTACATAGTTTTAAAAAAACTGTACACCATAAATCTTACTAAATTACGTAAAATTGTTTTTGAATAAGAAAATAATACATTTTTTTCTGAGGATGAAATTGATTTTAAATTAACAAAAAATGCATTTAAAGTCATTACTTATCTATTAAGTATTACATACCTTTAGTAACGGACAATTTTCAGAATTGCAGAAGATATCACTAATAACTCCTATAGGAACAAAATTATCGGAAGAGTGTAGAACCATAAATACATTACTTTCTCTGGAAAAAACTTTGAAAGTTGTAGTTCCTGCTCCTAAGAAAGGTTTGGAAAGACTATACCTGGTTCTCACGTTTTTAGTGGAGTCTGGGTCGTGGTTCGAATATATAAAAAACTTTACTTAATCAAAAAGATGGCGCCAGTAATTATATAGCTATACCTTTGCTTAAAATAAAAATGTACCGACTGAGGCTACTCAGTGGTCTTAAATATTGCATAAGTATCACAAAAACATATATGTAAATTATTCTCACCAACAGTTTATTAAAAATGTAAAAACATGAAACAGTAATAAATATAACGATTTCTAACTTAAGATTTTATGAAAATAGCTATTTTCTTACAATTGGTTGCAAGATATATGTATATAGAAAAGTTGAAACGCTGAGGGCTGAAAAAAATAAATAGCTGATGGCTAAGTAATAAATAGGAGCTGAAGGTTGTAATAAATGTAAAAAGCCGAAAGCTAAGTAACAAATAGGAGGTGAAGGCTGTAAAAAAGTAAAAGCTAAAGGCTTTAAAAAAATACAAAATGCTACAAACAATTGAGTGTTGTGCTGACTTGGGGTTCTCACCACACGTAGAATCACCACCCGTTTCTCTCCAGCTGCCAGGTTCTCCGTGACGTTTCTCCAATGTAATACTATTCTTAATAAGTAGGCAGCCAGTTGTCCAGCATCAAAATTCCCAAAACAAACAAAGGAAGGGTCCACCAACCAAATTCAATGGTTTCCATCAAAATATCCAAAAAAAAAACCCTCAAAATAAAAACTCCATTCACCTAGAAGGATCCAATCTATTAATTCACTGCCAATATTAAGTTGCAGGGTACACTATGGTGCGCTGTTGTTTCCACATGTCTTGTTTTTTAGTAGCAAAAAAATAAAAAATAAATTATAAATTTTTTTTAAATTTTAGTTTAGTAATAAGTAACCCTTATCGGTTACGCTACGTGTTTTTCCCTTCAACTCAACTCAACTGCATGACGACAAAATTTTCTCTAGAAAATTGCCCCTGTATATAACCAGACCAATTCTGACCAAAATTACTTAAAATTGCATAAGTTATAGCATAACTTACAACATTACCTATATTACAGTCAAATCCGGTTATCAACCAGGCTATTCCTAAATAATAGTCCCTCCCTAAAATGACCTTGGTCGCATTCACATGCCTCCATACAGTTAACACAATAATTCGAATTTACCTTAATCAACTTTAACTATTTTATAACATAAACATGTTAAAATTAAGTAGCAACAGCAATATAATTTGATAATTGAATGAAAATGAAAGATTTTGATTACCTATCCCAGGAAGAAATTTCACACTGAAGTGTAGCGGGAAGGCAACCCAAGCGATCGGGTCTGCGATCAAGAAGCAAATGGCCCGTTGCAATTGATATGTAGAAAATTTCCGGTGCAAAACAATACCGCTACCAACTGATGAAATTGAATCTAGCTACCGGTACATTAACATTAAATAGGAAAAACCGCTACCCAAGGAATCACTACTTCTACATCCAGATTTTTATATCCAAGTCTTATACACACTAAATCCCAATGCAATATTTTACTCCCTTTAATAATAGAATGGAATGGCAATGGGGGTGGTAGAGGGTGTGGCTAATGCCAAGAAATATGTAGAGGCCCTTGGTTCTAGTATACATGCTAAATTTCAATTTAATTTTTACTCCCTTTAATAATAGGGTGGGGGTGGCAATGAGGGTGGTAGAGGGGGTAGCTAACGCCAAAAATTTTTTTGAGACGTTTCGTTCTTGTATACACATTAAATCACATTTTATTTTTTTACTCCCTTTCATAATAGTGTGAGGGTGGTATTGGAGGTGGCATTGGGGGTGGCTGATACTAAAAAAAATTTTGAGACTGACTTTTCGTAGATGTTCTAAATTGCAATATTATGGACTCTTACCTGCTTGCTTTGCTTATTTACCCTTATTTACTCCATTCACCACCGAACCCTTCAACGGAATTAGATCAAAATATAATCTGTTTCTAGATCTCATTATAATGCATAAGTGCACCAAATTTCAAGTCGATATCATAAACGGTTCCAGAGTAAACGTGCGCACAAAAAAAAAGTTGCAGTTAGACCGACAGACAGACGGAAATCTTTTTCGCTCAAATTTAAAATCTCGACGTTTCCTGACATTTTAAGCCTATTTCAACAAAAAACTTTTTTTGCGTTACTATACTGGACGTGGAAGTAATTAACCTTTAATAAATCTTTCACTCATCTTTCAATAAAACAAACAATGACAACAATTAATAACAATGATTTTGATCTTTAACCTGGGTAGTAATCTACTGGTAACTGGTAAGGTATTTTGCAAGTGAATTAATAGATGGCGCTCGGTGAATGTTTTTAGATTTACATGTTCACAATAATTTTGATCGAAATGACAAGAACGGAGATATAAGCTGAAACTAGTAGACAGCCAGACAGAACGGTTGGCACTTCTAGGTGGGCATCTGTAAAATATATAAACAGTTAAAAGTTACTTAAAGTGAATGCAACTACAACACCAAGCCAGCGGCGTGGAGCCATTATTAAATACTGAAAAGAACTTTCCAAAATTCAACGAAAATATAGCAATAAAATTTACTCAAACGAACATTAGCTTTTAAATGAGGTTCAGTTGTACTCGTAAGGTCCAGGCAAAAATGAACGGTATAATTTAAAAAAAAATATTCATGTGAGACTGATTTCTGAAAAATAGTTAATAACGT
The DNA here is from genome assembly GCA_963675555.1 of Leptura quadrifasciata. Classification (NCBI taxonomy): domain Eukaryota; kingdom Metazoa; phylum Arthropoda; class Insecta; order Coleoptera; family Cerambycidae; genus Leptura; species Leptura quadrifasciata. The sequence continues at coordinate 106,814,726 of OY776675.1, forward strand.
TTTCCTCGATTTTAAAAAAAGTATCCATAGTAAGCAACAAGAGATCTTTTACAAAAAAATATTTCAAAAGTATATCGGGATTGTTCACATATCAAATCTATAGTTTAGGTTCTTTCAAGCCAAATGCGTATCTTTGGTAGAGAAATAATTTTAATTCAATCCGCTTAGTATATTTATATCTACTCTTTATGTTACTTGCATGCCAAAGGTTATTAGATCGTTATTAAATATTTCATTAAAGCTCTTTCTCGTTTCACTGAGTACTACTGTATTGAATTAAAATGTATCTTAAATTAACCCAAGCTATTTCTCCAGCTTTAGCTGCTCCTCTGCTTATTTTCTTTAAGCTTACTGTAAACAAATATGTAGTAGTGGAGCCAGCGTATATCACTGGGTATAAACGCTTGACTGACAGGTGGGCCTGCCGCAGGTGTCCGGAGACGAGCAGCGACGACTGTGTGCCGACCAGAAATACAGCGCGGAATCCCAAAGAATCGGCCTGGGGCTATCCCTCACCACCTATGGCAGCGTGGCTTACCAACTCAAAGACGCCAATTTAGAGGCTACAGGGACTTGCGATTTCGTTTGTAAGGCCCTTAGCATCGTTAATAAGACTGGTGAGTAGTTAATTAATGCGTAAAGTGTTTGCTGATGGTATAAAGCATGGAAATTATTGTGTGTTTGATGTGTGCAGTTGAAAATATAGCTTCCTGGGAATTAAGTAATAATAATAATTATCAAAATTCATGAACTAAAATTATGGATAAATTATTAAAAGTATGATCTAATACATTGACTATTTTAGTACAACAAGTATTGCCCAATAATAAACATAGTTAGATATGTCTCTATTTGATGCAAGCTTTGTTGACCGGCAACTTAAGGCTTTAACTTAATAAAATCGTTAATATTATTTTAAAAGTTTTAAAATCAGGTCCTATTTTAAAAGAATTAATTATAAATTGGATCTTGTGTGATAATAAACACACATACGTTTTTAGAACCTATATTCAACGTGACTTTAAAGAATGAACTATCGAAAAAATAAACATTGTGTACGCATTGTGAATTATTGAAAAGCAAGAAATTACATGATTTTCCACGAAAAACGGTGGTTGTCCTTTAAAAATAATTAACGTGGCATAAATTAATTCTATCGATACTCAGAATCTACAGTCACTATACAGGGTGTCTCACCGGGAATTGATTCGATCAATATAGAGAAAAGTACGCATCCGAAAATTTTGAAAATTCAGATAATTACTAATGTCGGTGTGGCCAATCCAACTAAAATAATCACAAGCCGCTGGCACTTCCGCTTATACCGGATGTCGATACCAACTTGCTTATTTCAAATGGAACATCCTATATATTTTAGGGTTTTCGAAAAAAGCATAAAATTCTGAGTCGAAAATATGTGGCATATCCTAAACCTAAACCTAGCCGTTTCAGAGATATTTAACATTTTATAGAAAATTTGACAGGTGCAACGGTTTGCAAGAACCGTTATAACTTTCTTCGTGTAAAAGATCCTCATTTGCTTCTTGTCACATAAAAAGAACACAAGGAGAACTACGTTCTACAACTGAAATAAATTCATTAATATCATACCAAGTGTTCCGTTTTTCGCGTTACATTTTGTCAACTTCAAACCGCGAAAACTTGTTTAGGTCAAATGGAACACCCTGTATTTTTTACGTCAAGCTGTGTAAAATTGAATTCCTTTTTTTCTAATATTAGCATTGTGGGGGTTAAAATTACAACTTTTTGAAGTATTTGCGATTTTATTAGAAATTAATGAATTGTTGTAATGATTTCATCAAAATAGCCATGATTCGAAACAATCAGTCATTATCTTATGTCAAAAAATGTCAGCACGTTTAAATTATACCAACGAAAACTTTTTAAATTTGTTTATTATTTATGGAGAATGTGATAAAGTAATATCAAGAACTTGCAGCACATTTGCTACTTGATATACACAAAAACGCAAAATAACACTAACACTGTAACATGCGTATTAATCGAATTGAAGATATGGCATGAACTAAAATAGCAGAGATAAGATCAATTTAAAATATGATTTCATTTTAATTTAATAGTTGCTGAAAATTCCGCCCTCGAACCTCGACACATTTTTAGCACCTTTGGATTAGTTCCTCATGGGTAGCTCTTCTAATTGAATCCTGTGATATGTTTTGAAATGCATTTCTTACTCTTTGCATACAATCTTCAATGGTTGTTAATGGGCTCTCATAAACTTTATTTTTAATAGTTCCCCAAATGAAATAATCCAGAACTGATAAATCGGGCGAGCGAGGAGGCCATAAGATAGGTCCATTATTGGCAATCCATTGATCATAAAAAGTTTCTTGTAAATAATTATTAATTAAATATGCGTTATGTGGGGGAACACCGTCATGCTGATAAAAAATGTTTCTATGTTCGGCGAGAGGTAAATTTTCTAAATAGTTATTATTCAAATTTTGTAAGATATTCAGATATCTTTCACCTAAAAAAAAAAAAAAAACAAAAATTACCTATACATATTAGCAGAAGAGAAAATTTAATTTACCGTTTAAATTTTCCTGATAAAATTGTAATGCCACCACTCTATCGTTTCTTATGGCACGGTAAACATTGAACTGCCAACTTTCCTGAAAGTTTCGCTCTCTGAACATATGAGGATTTGAGTCACTCCAATAATGCGAATTGTGCCTATTAAAAAGTCCATTTTTAGTAAATTTTGCTTCATCTGTCCATATAATATTTCCCAAATAAGAATCGTGACCCTCAGACCTTCTTTTAATCCTTGAACCAGCTTGTCGTCTTAATGACATCCTTGGAAATGCATGAAAATATCCCAGAATGACTATTTCAATATTTTCGTCATCAACAATAGGCTTTCTTCTTTGTATTTTTGCCTTGACTTGAATTTTTTAAATTTTCCAGTATGCGTTTTACAGTGTTTGGTGACGGTTTCCGTTTTTCTGGATATCGAGTAGCAAATGTGCTGCAAGTTCTTGATATTACTTTATCACATTCTCCATAAATAATAAACAAATTTAAAAAGTCTTCGTGGGTGTAATTTTTTGACATAAGGTAATGACTGATTGTTTCTAATCGTGGCTATATTGATGAAATGATTACAACAATTCATACATTTCTAATAAAAACGCAAATATTTCAAAAAGTTGTAACTTTAACCCTCACAATGCTAATATTAGAAAAAAGGGAATTCAATTTTACACAGCTTGGCGTAAAAAAATACAGGATGTTCCATTTGACCTAAACAAGTTTTCGGGGTTTGAAGTTGATAAAATATAACGCGAAAAACGGAACACTTGGTATGATATTATTGAATTTATTTCAGTTGTAAAACGTAGTTCTCCTTGTGTTATTTCTATGTGAAAAGAAGCAAATGAGGATCTTTTACACGAAGAAAGTTATAACGGTTCTTGCAAACCGTTGCACCTGTCAAATTTTCTATAAAATGTCAAATATCTCTGAAACGGCTACGTTTAGGTATAGGATATGCTACATATTTTCGACACACAATTTTATACTCTTTTCGAAAACCCTAAAATATATAGGGTGTTCCATTTGAAATAAGCAAGTTGGTATCGACTTCCAATATAGCGGAAGTGCCAGCTGCTTGTAATTATTTTAGTTGGATTGGCCACACCGACATTAGTACTTTTACTATATCAATCGATTCAGTTCCCGGTGAGACACCCTGTATTCTTGGTTAAGTCTATATTCTCTTCCAGTTCCCAAGTAAAAATATAAATTTTCTTAAATAAATTTGACTGTTTCTATCCCACTATCTGGGCTATACGGCAATTACTCTTATCTTTTAATTTCGTCTTTTGAATTTACCTGTTCTTACTCCTTCTTTATGAGCACTTCTTCCTTTCAAATGTTTATCTTTTAGGCAATCAAAAATATAATGCTTGAAATGTTTTTATTGAAGTTATGTTTGTGGGCATTATAAGAGAGATTTACATATAAATATGAAAAGAGAGGTGTGACGAATATACTATTATTGAATAACCAGACGTTATTATGCGTTCCCTTTTCATTCGCTTGGGGAGTTATATATCAGGAAAATATAATTTTATAGCTCTTTGAATAGCAGTTGGAAAATGAGCTTATCAAAAACATACAAAACATGTATTTAATGTACCTCTGGAAGTATAAATTACCCAAAAAGAAGGCAGAAGACTTTATGTGTTTATAACAAGTCTAATTCACAAGATTACGTGGGAACATGTTCAGTTTCTGCAATCAAATACTTGGATATATTTCTGTCAAAATAATAACAAAGTAAAATGAATATTAGGCGCATTCCAGTGAACGCAAGATGTAATAGAGATATGTAATATAGATAGAAAGTGTTTGTTATAAATAGCGAAGTCTTGTACAAAATGTCAATCAAAGCAATGCCTTTTTAGGATCTGTTTAATAATTTATCCATATCGCTTGTCCAAAAATTATTAGTCTTTTTGCTTAGTGAATTTATCATTATTTTATTTTTGCTTTTATTAATTATAAATTGACAAGCCAGTAAAATATCAAATACTCCTTGGGTTATATCTCCTCAATTTAAAATTTTAAATTAAAAATAAACTTTAATAATATTTTAGAACAACAAATAATATCCAGTTGAAACGCGGCCAACTAAAACTCACTTGTGGTAATTAACGTAAATTCCCAATAGACATTTAAATAATTTAGTATTATATAATGTACACAGCTTTATCAAACATTCTGTAGTTTGTTTATATAATGTGAATTATACAAACTACTGCTCTGCCCATGTTTACATTTAGCTGTATTGATAAATAAAATTACTAACTAATTAGTAAAGATAATGGCATATTCACAGGTTGGCAATATTTCCATATTTGCAACATAGAAACAAAATATATTTACTATGTTTATATGTTTACTATTTGTTTTATTTGTTTGTCGCAAAGATAATGTAAAATAAAAGTTAAGATTCAGTGGGAAAGTTCTTTATTTTGACTGGTTTTTATATAAAAAGAATCAGTTCAAGTGCAATTTGGGCACATTTGTCTCCCTTTATCCTGCCATGGTCTTTTAGTCAATAAATACCAGAACCGGGTTTACACATTATGGCATATAATACAGTAAAATTATACTGCTGTCCTATGTGGTGCAAAAAATGTTTGGTCAAGCTGAAATTTTCAAGTTTTTTCGGGAACTGTCTTCCGAGTCCGAGTATCCAATCAAAGGATCACACTTGAACTTTCGTAATGAACGACGCAGTAGGGGTGGTTTTTTAATTTAAAAATTACCCTGATAATAGTTGTAGATAATGAAAAGCTACATAATCCAGTCAGTAGAGGTAAAAAAAGCCTCTGCCTTACAAAAGGTGGGGTAGTAATAATTTTGAAATATGTTGTTCAGGTCTGGGCGTTGACAAAAAAATCCCAGCTTTCTCTTCTACATGCACCTATTTGAAGATTTCTGGGATCAATTAGTTTCTTTGCATCTATATTTCAATGAGGGGAAAGACCATTTTCCCTCAGTAGTGAAGCCATTTACATATTCTAGTGAATGCCTTTTACAGAATTCAGAATTTCTTTTGGTCATTCAGGAAATGGCACGAAGAGTTTAGAGAGAAAACTTAAGTACGTTACAGTACTCACCAGCTAATTGATATTAAAATATATAATTACTGAAAAATAATTTAAAAAAATTCAGTGCATATATGTATTTAAAAAGGGTAAAATTATATGATTGTATACATATGTATACGGATATACATGTGAATATGGGGGTATGCGTTATGATAGTCAACTTTTTTTTTCAAATGGTTTGCTATACTTTTTTTGCCGATTATTGTAGAAATTTTATTTCTGCCAGCAACTGTGTAAACAAGTAAAATTTCGAGAAAATTAATAAAATAGGATAAAACTACGTTCAAAGGTTTTGCTTCTGAATCAGCGTAGTTGGCCATGGAAAGAATTGAATTTTGACATTGTTAGTAAAGTCAAATTGAAAATATAGTTATTTGCTTTGTTCACGAGTGTTATCGTGTTATTGTGTTACCAATACCGACTATACTGTGACCAATAAACAGTTGTCCATATTTATTTTAACGATAAAATGTTTATAATTTTTATTTATTACACTATTTTATACATTTTGTTTTTCCTACAAATAAATTACTGGACTATGTTGAAAAACATTAAATACCTTAACAATCCTTGTTTATCTAAAAAAAATGTAAGTAACCTATTTTATCCTATATTTAAACCATACCTAATCAAATATTTCGTACCTTATTACCATTAATTTTCTATATTAGTTTGAACTATATACATTTTTTCAAAATTCCAATACCAATAACATTTTACCTTTTATATTTATTTATATATTAGTTTTTGTCATAACTTTCTCTTTTTTAAATAAATTAATTTTTATTCCTAAAATTTTAATACTATTGTCTTAGATTTTCATTAAGTTTCTATTAACTTATTTTTAATTATATATTGACCACATGCAGTCACTAATGCTTTTCCTTTTATAACATTGTTTCCCTGTAGTCTTGTGACTGAGGATGTGAAGTAAGTTTTTGTTCACGAAACCGGTAACATAATAAAAAAGAATTTTGTGAGATCTGATTCTTTTTTCTCATTAAAAATGAATTATTACTCACATTGGACAAATCTGTACTTGTTACTTATAAATAAATTTATACAATGGTGTCTTACAGCAACGAAGAAAAATTGGATATGATATTAATTTATGAAGAGTGCGGAAAGAACAATAAAGCAGCCAAACGTTTATATTGTGAACGCTGTCGAAATAGGGCAACGCCATCAGATAAAATGTTTACAAAATTGGTAAAAAATATGGGCGAAAGTGGAACTTTTGACAAAAAAGATACGTTTTAAACCCAGAACCGCACGAGATGAAGAACATACAGCTGCAGTTTTAGCCCGTGTTTTTGTAGACCCGCATATTTCTATCCGTCAATTAACGACAGAAACTGATATTTCGTATTTTTCGATTCAAAGAATTTTGAAAGACAATAAACTGCTACCATATAAAATACACTTACATCAGGGTTTGGTTCCTGGAGATTACGAGAGACGTCTAAATTTTGTAGTATGGTTGGCAGTTGCTCAAAAAATGACTATCTTAGATCGCATCATGTGGTCAAAGGAATTCCGTTTCCATAATAATGGAATAGTCAATCGACATAACTACTAGTATTGGTCTCAGGATAATCATCACTGGCTTAGAGAAACTAATTTCCAAAATATCTGGAGAACTAATGTATGGTGCGGAGTTCTTAACGGACAAATTATAGGACTCAAGTTTTACGAAGGCACACTTACTGGAAAAAGATATATACAGTTTTTAAGAGAAGAATGGTTAAATTTCATAGAAGACGTTCCATTACATATTAGGCATAGCATGATATTACAGCAAGATGGGGCACTGCCACATGATGCTATAATTGTAACACTTTATTAAATGCAACTTATCCAAGTAGATGGATCGCAAATCATTATGGTTCGACCGGAATCTTCTGTGACCTTAGCTGGGCATTTGACTTTTTGATTACTTCATAAGTTATATTCATATGGAATAAGAGGTAAACCATATGATTGGTTTGCCTCCTATCTTAGTGAAAAAAACCAAATGGTTAAAATACAGTATACTGAACAAAGTAAACATATTAAATAAAAAACTAGGTGTACCGCAAGGTTCTGTCTTGGGGCCTATTCCATTTATTATTTATATTAACGTACTTCCAAATATGCTTACTGAGGCTTTTATTTCATTATATGCTGATGACGCCACGCTTTTTTTTCTGATAGAGCTCGTGTTGCCTTTCTATATAAAATTGATACCGCTGTCGTTCATTTAAATAATTGGTTTCGAAGCCACTTGTTATATTTTAATGTTCCTAAAACAAGTCATATGACATTTTGCACTCGTCAAAACAATAATACTTCCACCCTAAACATAAAAATCAATAATGTTTACATTGAGGAAAGCAACTGTACAATCTTTCTTGGTATCTTTTTTGACAACATACATTTAGTAATCACTGTAGTACGCTAACCAGTACATAGTACCCTAAATGTTTTCAAATCAGGACCTTGAAAAGTGTTTTGGATATATCTAGTCTGTTGTTTTATTATGGGCAAATTCAGTCTAGATTAACGTGTGGCAGCCAATTCATCCCTGTCGCAATCTTTTTAAACAATATAGAATCCTTCCTCTACTAAATTTATACGTTTTGGAATGGTTAATATATGTGTACAAAAATCAAGATAAATTTGATAAAAAATTAAATGATCCATATTCATAATACACGTGGCAAAAATAATTTCCATATACCAACTAAACGTTTAAATATATCCTCAAAAGCACACAATGTCCCAGGTCTGAAATTGTATAATCATTTACCACACACATATAAAAATTTGAAGAACATATATATATTTAAAAAACAAATTAAAGAATATCTTTTAAATATGTGTGAATACTCTGTTAAAGAATATTTTTTTTATTGTAATAACAATTGCTAGATACTTGCGTATACCCCATTATTTTAATATTATTTGTTTGTTTGTCAATTATTTATTTTATTCTTTTGACGTTTAATGTTATTTATTTAGGTTTATATGTTCATGCGTGTGTATATGTGGTTGCATGTTTTTTGCGTCTACGCGTATATATACGCGCATTTGTATATTTATATAACTATTTTGATAGTAAATAATTGTACAATCTTGGCTTGTCCTATAGCATACTGATTTGCTCTTAATGCTCTTATTCTATTCTATTCTATTCTATTCTATTCTATTCTATTCTATTCTATTCTATTCTATTCTATTCTATTCTATTCTATTCTATTCTATTCTATTCTATTCTATTCTATTCTATTCTATTCTATTCTATTCTATTCTATTCTATTCTATTCTATTCTATTCTATTCTATTCTATTCTATTCTATTCTATTCTATTCTATTCTATTCTATTCTATTCTATTCTATTCTATTCTATTCTATTCTATTCTATTCTATTTCAATCTATTCTATTCTATGTTATGCTATGCTATCCTATCCTATCCTATTATATTCTACTCTATTCCATTCCATTCCATTCCATTCCATTCCATTCTATTCCATTCTATTCTATCATAGTGAGGGAGTTAAGTAGTCTGCCAGATCTCCGGGTCTTACACTGTTGCATTCTTTCCTTTAACCCTGTCTAAAAGAAATAGTTTACTTTACGCCTCTAAATGATGTCGAAGATCTTAAAAATAGAATACGAGTTGATACGCAGATTATATGTTGAAGTTCTTCAAGATGTATGTATCCAAGGCGTGATGAACAATTATGTTTCGAAGCTAACGTAGGTCACTTCTAACATGTGAAGTAATAAATAATGTTTTCATTTTTTAATTGTTAGTTATTAGTTAGTTTTCTTAAGTATTATTAGATTTTTATTAGTAATTGTTATTTATTTTTAATTGTTATTTAAATATTATTATTGCGTATTATTATCATAAATTAACTAAAGATACTATTTAATTGTTTGTTTTTATAAAAATGAATTACATAGTTATTTAAAAACAAAACTTTTTTTAGTTAAATCATCAAACTGTTTCGAAATTTTTACGTCTCATTAGTGTCGTATACGATCCTCGATGAAATTCGTCTCTTTCGAGTCGGATTCTCCTTGGTGGTACTAACATTACTTCAATGTCAAATTTCAGTTGTTTCCATGGCAAACTATGCTGATTCTAAAGAAAATCTGTGAATGGAGTTTTATCATATTTTACTCGAAATTTTTCTTATGGAAGTGTATACTTTTTTACACAGTTGTATGCACAAATAAAATCTCTACTATAATCGACAAAACATATAGCATACTATTTGAAAAAAAAAATTGACTATCGCTACTTTAGCATATGTTATCACAGAAATGATTCAAGTACGTCATTTGATAGAGTTTTGTTGCAGTTTATTGTCGAAATAAAAAACATACAGGGGCGCGAATACCGCAAACCTAATCACCCGGTATACAAAATTTGTACACACTAAATGGGAAAATAAATTATTATGATCATTATTATTACAACATTCCTATGGTGTTACAGTGGGATTAGGTTCCTATTCTGCGCGGCCTTCATCGAAGAGTAATCTTGTTGGATAGCACAAAATAATGATTTTTATTAATCAATGGTCAACGGAAAAGCTCATTACTGTAGTTTAAATTCTTCTTTCAGAAAGCCCAAGACACTTCCAGACTCAATGATATGAACTATTTGCACATTTTATTACGCAGATTCACCCTGGAAATAGTAACCACATAGCTAAAACACCCTTTATATAAAATATTGTTACTAAAAAATAACTATTATAATGGTATATCTATATATGGTTCAAACTTGAAAATACTTGTCCTAGTTAATTTCACTTCACTTTAAATCTTGTACATTGCTATTGTATAGTAATTAATGCTTTTCTTTTTTTTCAGTTGTAGTAACAATCGTGTTGGTGTGTTTGTCCATTCTACCTCTAATAATGCTTATCATGGGTAAGTTGAGTAGCGTGTGTATAGATATATTCCTCGAAGTGCGTGTTGCATGCAATCCTTCTTCTAGCTTCCATTAATACAGTACGCTGAACAATATTGGCAATATACCCACAACACTCTAATTTAACGGGAATAACGCGGATGGTGAATCCATTTTCTTATAGAATAAGGCAGTTTTCTTTTATCAAAAACGAGAAAGGTAGTAGAAATGTAATCACCAGCGTTGAAAGAAAGTAAATGGAGAATGATTATTATTTTTTGGTTTGTAATTTAACCAACTGGAAATATAAAAATATAAAATATATTAATTATAATATTCCAACCTATCTGCAAGTGTCTTATATAAATAAGGACTCAACAAATTAAACCAAAACAGCTATTCCTCCTTACGAGCGCTGAATTATATGGTAAAATTTGCGCATTTTGTCTAAACACAGTTAGCACTAAAATACAATGACTTGGAATGTTCGAATGCTACGAGGAAGATGCGAAGACTCCTTCATCTCAGGATGTCACTAAGTGTAGACCGGTTTCGACCTATTTTAGGGTCTCATCAGTGCAGTGCAAGTGATACTTTCAATACTGGAGTTCGCATCTCATAGACACTGTTAAGTTCCACCCCAGTAGAGCATAACTAGCGCCATCTCTCAGTAGTCTCGAATCAATCCAAATCGAAAATAAAATTTATAATCATCATCGTAAGGGGGAATAGCTGTTTTGGTTTAATTTGTTGAGTCCTTATTTATATAAGGCACTTGCAGATATGTTGGAATATTATAATTCCTATATTTTATATTTTTATAAAATTTCCTTCAGCTATAAACTTGCTATTCAGTGACAACTGGTAATAATTTAATAAACACTTATAATCAGGTAATTGTCGCACTTAACAATTATTTACAATATGTTTATATTGCAATACATACAGTGAGAAAATTGACCAATAGGTTGAGAAATTTGGGGAGGTAAATTTTAGTGGGCGGGAGATTTTTAAGAAAAATTTGAAAAAACATCACAATCGTTAGACGGCCTTTTTATTGTTTTCGTTTGTTTTTAGAGTAGTACTTTTGAGTTTGTGTTAGGACTGATTTTATGATTTCTCTCTTGCATGGTCTGCAAAACCAGAACAAAGTTGGTTCAGTAATTTGATCTCTAGGCTCAACTCCAGATAGGGCGATAGGCAAACAAACAGACAGGAAGGAATACAGAGACTGTGGTTCAACATGACCTGTTACTAAAAATATATATAAGTATGGAATAAGAGGAACACCCGATGACTGGTTTGCCTCCTATCTTAATGGTGGGAATCAGATAGTAAAAATGTATCGGGAACATGATCAGAAAACATGTTGCATGTCAACTATATTAGACAATAATATGGGCGTGCCGCAGGCTCTGTATTGGGGCTCGTACTTTTTATCATTTATATTAATGAATATCCTCAGATCTTAAATGAGTCATTTATTTCATTATACGCTGATGACGGCAATCTTCTAGGTACAACTATTGAACAATTGTGTGGTTAGTTTAGCAACAACTTGTTATTCTTCAATGTAGCCAATACTAATTATATGACTGTTCATGTTTGCCAAAACAACAATACTCCCTCCGTTGATATAAATATTGGCAATGTTGAATTTGAGAAAACAGGTGTGACATTTCTTGAAAGCGTATTTGATCACACTCTTACATTTAAAAATCACTGTTACAAGCTTACTACTACCTTAATTTCTAAATGTTTCCAAATTAGAGCCCTGAAGAGGGTTTTGGATGGTTCTGATCTGATCTATTATTATTTTATATTGGCCAAATTCAGTCTAGATTGATTTATGGTATTGTTATCTGGGGAAGTTCTTCTGGTGTATATAATGTTTTTCTAGCAGAAAAACGAATAATAAGATGTATAGCGGGAGTACCTCCTACACATTCATGTCGCGATCTTTTTAAACAGTATGGAATCCTTCCGTTTCCAAGTTTATATATCCTGGAGCTATTAATATAGGTGTACAAAAATTGAGGAAATTCATTCTTATGATACCCTTAAAAATATTAACTTTCATATTCCAAATAAACGTCTAAATATATCTACAAAAGCCCATAACATCTTGGGACTGAAATTGTACAACAAATTACCACTAGCATATAAAAATTCAAAAAACATATTTACCTTTAAGAAAATTTTGTGCATACTCTGTTCAGGAATATTTTGAATATTGTAATCAACTTTAAATACCGCAATTGTTATCCTGTTATCCGCTTAACTTATTTATATGTAATACTTATATTATATTTGTATGTTATTTTAGTATTTGTTACATCATATCCAAATGTGCATTTTGTCATATATATTATATATATTTAACTTATGTCTGCTTCTACATTCTACATATTGTAAAAATCTTGACTTCTTCAACAGCGCTGCTCTGACTGGACTAATAAACTAATTTGATATGATAAAAAGAAGAATACATTTTTAAGTAAATTTTTCTAATACTTATTTCAATATATCACAGACTACCAGACTGGCAACTTCCCTGAGAAATTTATCCGGTCAAGGTCGAGGCAACAGAAGCCAAATTCAGATGTCGCTCTTAACACAAATGTCGTTTGAAACGTCAAACGTCGTCCATTGTTATTATGTTATTTATATTGTGTATTTTTGTAGAAACGTGACTTTTTAACATAGAATACGTAGTTTTTAGTGCCCTTTAAAAATTTCTATTTCCAAAGAGGAGTTAGGTGAGTGTTATTGTGCAAATATACATTGGATTACAGTAATATATAATATTGCATTTTACAGATTATTTCTTAAAATGTCTTCTGCCTTCTGCATTGTTTGTGAAACTGAAGAAGTTGATGTACAAAAATTGCACTATTTTCCCAGGAACCTTCATAAGTAAGTGTGCATTTACTCCAGTCTTTGTTTTTGCACAGTGCAATATATATTTCTAAATATCGTAAGACTACTTCAAATTATTGTTCTGCCTTACCACAGTATCTACTTCAAATAAATAAATAAATATTATCGTTTTCAGATCGAAAATGTGGCAGGACTTAATGGGAATGAAAGTGTCAGAAAATACTATACGCCATCTTAGAATTTGTAATAAGCACTTCACAGTAGAATCATACTCAAATGATACCGATTACATCCTCAATAGAAATGCAGTTCCTACCCGGTATCCATGTGGAGACACAGTAGAAACACAAAGGGATTGTACACCTGTACCCATACAGGTCGAGGAACCCAAAGAAGATATATGTCTACCATCGACATCACGTGGTCTTCGTGTTTCTTCTGCACATAATGAGGAATTGGAAAACCCGCATCCAGACACATCTAGTAGTGTGCCAAGTACTCCAGTTGATCGTTCATCAACACCTCTACCATCGTATACCAAATCTGGGGGATTCAGAGGCCAAAGTTCAATTTTTAAAAAATTGTGTCAAGAAGATACAACCCCAAGGAAGAAAGTTATGTTTAAGGTAATTTCAAAAAAGGCAGATCACATACGAAAATTAAAAAAGTTGTGTAAAGAGCGAGCAAATAAAATAAAAGAAATGTGTGACCTGAGTAACTCTGATGTTGTCAGAAATATTTTTAAGGACCTAAAGTTAAGTACTGTTGACTTTTTAATATCTCAACTACACTGTGCAAAACCATATATTTCATCAGGTCCAGCGGCGGGATTCTAAGTTGCTATCGTATTAAGTCGATACGATACTACTGGTTCTAAGTACGTATCTTATAACAATTTTAACTCTTAATCGACAGAATACGCTCGACACCAAAGAAGTTATTGTTCCAGTCTTACGATATGATAACAGTTTACTCTATAACAACTTAGAATTTCAAACGACACGTGTTTGAAATTCGTTGCTCTCATATCGATTCGATAGGAACTTAGAATCCGGCCACTGTAGTCATGTTTGCCTTGAGTTTTTTTTATTGAGGTATAACCTCGTCATCACTGATAATTCGAATTTGGAGAACATTGTTATCATGTAAGAGGTTGCAAGGCGAGTATTTACTACAATTAATAAATGCACACGAAAAGAAATTAGCAAGAGAGTTATTGTAAAATATAAATATGGTTCTCTTGATATTGATAATTTAATTGAATATAATAAAACAAAAGCGCCTTAAATATTAATAATAGTAATAAATTGTCTTTATTTGTGGCGGAGTTCAGCAAAGCTACTCTTCCACTCGACCACATAAAAATACAAGTTTTATGATGTAATTTTTAAAGTATCTATTTAGGTTAAGGATATGTGTGTTTATAATTCTTATGCTTTCTTTTACTATGTATTTTTCCTTTGTCATACTTTTTATTACATGTTTATTTATGTCTGACAAAATAAAGTTCTATGATGATGTATTACAAATTTGACTTAATTTTCTATAGTATATATATATATATATATATATATATATATATATATATAATATGGCGTATTTGACATTGAAATTTGTGATCAAAGATTAAGCATGAAACGGCATTGCACTTTGATCACAAATTTTAAATGTCAAATATGTACATAAACTGTAAGTTAAAGTAAACAAATGGTCAAATCTCCCGCGTCTGCAACTGTGGCGCCCTCTGAATTTGGCTTCTGCAAATGGGAGAGAGAGAGAGATAGATTTCTGGACAAAAATTTAACATTGAGTTGCCAGTCTGGTAGTCTGTGAATATATGAAAGCAAAAAGCAGCTGGGGACAAGTTCAGTAATCTGGCATTGAATGAGACCATTACTGACTCGTCTCGTTAAAGCCGTAAATTAATAGTAACTTTTCCTAATATATTTTCTACTAAAATTGACAGTTAATATTTTAAAAATATCTTTCATTGTTCTACGATATCTGCAACCTGACAAAGTCACCTCAAAAATAGATTACATATATCTTCCTACCAATTGTCCACGACAAATATTTAGATAGATAGGTAATACGTTTATTTAGCCCCTGGTTATACAATCAAAAATACATAGTATAATTTTCGTTCGCCGTCGGTCCCTTGTCTATTAAATGATAGGCAAGTAAAAGATCCTTACTCTTCTTAAGGGAAGAGGTTCGGCAAAATTCCTGGTTGGGGGTAGCTCGTCTACAGGCGTCGGTGATAGGCCTCAGTAGCGGAAATAGACCGACGTTAAATAAATGTCAAAGAAAACTAAACGAGAATATAGTGTTTGAGTACGAGAGAGCGCAGCGACCGAGTAACTCAGAAACTAATTTGAGTTTAGTATAACAGCTTTTCTTAAGAGATCTGTTTATACTGTTCTTTCGTATTTTGTGTTAGTAGGTAATTATAAGCAAATAGTGATAGATATGAAAACATTACAAAGTTTGAAATTTAAAAAAAATCATAGTAGGTACTTGTGTAGGATTTCTGTAACCTAATAACTAACACGGCTTTGTTTATTTATTTAATAACTGATAGTTATAATTTTTGCGGATCGAATAGATTCTAATTTATATATTAAATACAAAAGTGAGTTTTGCTACTGAAAACAATTTAGAAAATTGCTCTGAAGACATTTTAAATGCCGCTCCAAGGAAAAATACGAGAAGCAATATTCACTTAGTTATTGTTAAACTAATTATCAAAATGTTTATACCATTTCGAACTGTTTAAGCATTTATTATGTTCATTTAGATATAAGATTTTTTATTTAATTTGTGTGGGAAAGAGATAAAACTCGAAAAAAGCTTAATACCACGTGATGACAACCAATTCGTATTATCAAGTTGAAGTCAAAGAACATTCAAGTTGGTATCGGCAATTTTATTATTTGCGGAAAAATAAGGGAGAGTGTGGAAAAATTGGAAAATTACAAGTTGCTAGGGGATGAAAAATAAATAACAACGAGAAAATTATTGAAAATTGCAGGGGTTGAAAATTTTAGAGAAAGAAAATAGTTAAAGATAAGAAGAGAAAATAGACTGTTTGTTGGTGATAGTCAAGTCTAGTAAGAAGGAGGAACACAACCAGTCTACAAATTTTAGAGAAAGAAAAGAAAATTAATTTCTCCCAAAATTCTGACAAGTTGGTGAGAAAAGATAATTCTAAATTATTTTAAGGTGCTGAAAACGATTCCTAGTGGAACCGAGATATCACTTGAATTATGTAGGAGTTAGCAGTTGTATAGGAGCTTTTCAGATTGCAGGTGATCATCGAATTAAGTTATATAGTGCACTTCGAGGTCGTTCATTTGAGTTGCGGGGACTAAAGGTTGTAATAAACTTCATATGACTTTCTTGTAAATCTTTTAATAGTTTGGAAAATAATTAGGTATATTTTAAATTGAAAATTTCGATCATTAATTATATTTTTATTAACAAATTTGATTTTAACCGATAATTACCCAAATTACATAACTTTTAGTATCCTTTGTATATTTTAACTAGATAGGGAATCTTAGTTCATCTTTTATGTGCATCGTATTTTGTTTGTTATCACAATACACTGTTACAGTTTTATTGATCTGAATTTGTTTTATTGCTGTGTGTTTTCTAGAATGTGTTCAATTTCATGATCCGAACTTACGGCTTTGAGATCTAAATTTCGAGATTTCGCAATCGCACCAGCCCGTGTTCCAGTAGAAGATATAATTTGTGGAGTAGAATCAGCAATTTATAATACGGATAACAACATAGCTGAAACTATACGCCAAGATGCATCACGTATACTGAGAGCAGCAAGGGCACCAAAGAGAAATCTATCACGTGGCGAATTAAGGGCATTGAAAACATTACGGCAAAACCAGGACATTCTAATCTTGCCATCAGATAAAGGCAACGTCACTGTAGTAATGAGTAGCAAGGACTACTACAGTAAAATAGAAAAAATACTGGAAGACACCGCATACCAAGCGATTACGACAGATCCCACTACGTACCTGGAGAAGACCACCAAATTCAAAATTAAAGCCAGTCGTATCGACGATCAAGTGAAAAACCAGATTATACCGAGAGAGAAATCTTCAAGATGTCCCAAATCATATGGCCTACCCAAGATCCATAAAGAAGGTGCCACATTAAGACCTATTGTTAGCTCTGTAGAGTCACCGTTACAGGAGTTAGCGAGATATCTGGCTAGACAGATGCAGCCACTAGCAGAAAAAGCAAAGTCTTATGTGAAAAACGCACAACATTTTATCGAGTTACTAAACAACGAGACTAACTAAACACTGTTTAAACAAATTCTTTATATACAATGATCAGCGCTACAAGCAAACGGAAGGAGCACCGATGGATTCACCGTTATCTCCAGTCATCGCTAATCTCTTCATGGAGGACCTAGAAGTTCGTGCAATACAAACGGCACCACTCAAACCAAAACTTTGGTTGATATATGTGGACGACACATTCGTAATCTGGACTCATGGAAGAGAACAACTAAATAGTCTTTACTATGTACATACTTCGGTATGCGATGCAAAGCAACGACAGGCGCAGTTAGTACTTGGATGGGTGACCATTCCAACGGAAACCGCGTCCTCGCCTCACACATCTTCCAGCGGCTTGTATATCAGTGTATGCGCGGAAGCTATACAACCTTAGGCGAGGGTTGTATAGGAGATATACCATCCTTCGGAGGGGATGTAAAGCCGTCGGTCCCTTGTCTATTAAATGTTAGGCAAGTAAAAGATCCCTACTCTTCTTAAGGGAAGAGGTTCGGCAAAATCCCTGGTTGGGGGTAGCTCGTCTACAGGCGTCGGTGTTAGGCCTCAGTAGCGGAAATAGGCCGACGTTAAATAAAATGTATAAAAAAAAAAACTAAATAGTTTCTTAGACCACCGGAATAGCGTTCACAATAAGATCAAATTCACCATGGAGATAGAAACAGAAGGCAAACTTTCATTTTTAGACGTATTAGTAAAAAAGAAACAAGGCAGGACACTAGGTCACATAGTATACAGAAAACCCAGATATCTAAATGAGGCATCACATCACCATCCAGCACAATTAAATTCAGTAGTAAAGACTCTAGTGGCACGTTCTCAGAGGTTGGCAGACGTCGGCCATATCAACGAGGAGATGCCGTCACTTCAGAAAGCACTAATGAAAAATAGATTTTCGAGGTACACCATACAGAAGTCGCAGGGGCCATGCAGACAAAAAAACCCGTGAGGAATCCGAGAAATCAGTGGCAAAAGCATATCTAGCTTACGTGAAAAAGACGACAGATGAAATTGGCAAACTTCTATGTAAACATAACAGAAACAATATTTAAAACAGACCTAAAAATCAGTGCAGTCCTCCGTAATCCAAAATCAAAAACTACCCTAGAAAACCAAGGCGTATACGAAATCCCGTGCCAACATTGCAGTAAATCATACATAGGACATTAGTGTAAAAAAGGAAGAACATATGAATGCAGTACGAAAAGAGGAGAAAACATCGTCCCTAGCACAGCATACAAAATCCACAGGACACAAGATAGACTTCAATAACACCAGAACAGTAGCTAATATTGAGCATTATAGGTCAAGGATTACCAAAGAGGCCATAGAGATCGAAAAAAGACCACAAAATCTTAATAAACGGGATGATGCGCAGAGATTACCCAGTTCTTGGAAGCCCGCTCTTGTAGGAAGATACGTAACAGAAAATACACGACGATCTACCATGGATGAACCAATCACGAGGAGGTACGTTCAATCATTGATAAATAGCGAAGATACACAGCAACCTGCCCGAAATGGACCTATCACGAGGAGTCAGAACCGAGCGCTGACCAATCAGTGAGAACCTCGGAATTCTACGGCAACGATTGGACACGAGGATGCCCAACCACCAACGAGAAGTCACGTGGGGCGTGACGTTTCAGCGAGGCCACTTGTCGGGTTGGCTCAGCCGCCCGCTACGCCTCCCACAAGTAGTAGGAGACCAGTAATACGCAGCCAGTCGCGCAGGCGCGCCCTAGACCACAGCCTATATAAGGAGCCGCACAACGCGGAGAACGTCAATTCAGTTCGAGCAACGAGAAGCAGCAGTAGGCAGCTTTTAGTGAGAACCTGAAGATGGCAGATGAGACAACCGTGACACTTGGAGGAGGCGACCATCGACGCGGGAGAGCACCCGGAAGCACAAATAACACTTCATATATGGAATGCAGATAGAGAATCATACTTCTTTTCAGGAAGAACAAGTGGAATTGAATGAATATGGTGTTGTTACTTTTAAATTTGAATATTTGTACTTTTAATATATATATATAACAATATTTCCAATATTTAAATAAACAATTTTATGTTTTTATTAACACTGACATTACTATATAGTAAAGTGACACTTTAATGTGGTAAAGTGTCACTTTATTAAACGATTTTGAATTTAGTAAAATAGCTTATTATCAGTCAAAATCCGAAAAAATTATTTATAGCAAAAACTGTACCTATCCATCAGATGGATTATATAAAGAAACTGCCACAATGGATCTACGGCAGCTTTTTTGTATACTCCAGCATTAGATTACATCTAAATGAGATAGCGCTGAAAAAAATTGATCATGCTTATGACACGAGAAATTTTTTTTAACATACTTACCACCATTAATGAACAAGGTCATTGGATCAAAAAGTTTTACTTATCTAGGACCAAAAATGTATAATAAACTACCTAGTGAAATAAGCAACATAAAGTCTAGATATGTATTTAAGAAACATTAAAAAAATATATACTCTCTATACTCACCATGAAGTACATGATATTATTGAAAGTAAATAAATAAAAATAAGAAAAGCAATAAAAAATACAAAAAAAATTTAAATATCCAAGAAATATATGTATATGGATCCATATATTATTGTAGACTTAATATAGGCTTTTAAATGCGAATGAAAGTGCGTGCGTGTATCAATGTGAGTATGTGTGAGAGTGTATAGGTATGTGTATGTGGTCATAGTTATCATCAGTTTATCTAAGGTATTACTATTACTATTATTATCTTTTCTTCTTAATGCGTCTCTCCATCGACTAAGTTTCGAGCATTCGGACATCATTTCTCTTTTTTCTTTTTCTCTAGCAGTTTATTAAAATAGATTATAAATGTGTGAGTGCATTGGAATGTGGTTGGTGGAGAACGACATACGGTCATACTCCGTTCAAAGTGTTCCTTAATGAGTTCTCTTGTTTATTATATATGTTATTTTCCTGTATCTTATATTTTATCATTCTTTTTTTTTTTACTGTAATAAACATTATTCTATTGTAATGCACTTTCACAACTAAAGCCTTGTCTAAGGCCAGACTGATATTTACTCTTTTTTTTCTATAATAAAATCTAAAAATTGCAGATATACTACTTTCTCTAATATTTTTTCAAAAGCTGGTAACATTATTGCAAAATATCCTTACTACTTTACTTGATTTATTGACGGGGTTTCCATCGGTCCATGAATATTACGCTGTTTGGCTTAAAATGCAAAATGGGGACGCATAATGTCCTTTAGCTTCTTTTTAAAATGAAAATACTGATTAGAGTTAGACTTTGAAATTGATCTTTCACAATTCATTTAAAATGAAAAATATTTTCATATTTCAAAATCATAAAAAATAGATTAGTGTTATTTTACTGACATTCCCGTAAAAAAAATTCAGCTGTTGCTATTACGAGGCAAATGCTAATGCTTTTACTGAAAAATGTAAAATGTTTTTTCTAATATTAACTTGTCTTGTTACTCCTACATAGTAACTACTTAAGTACTGCCTAATGGACAAGCGCATCCAGAAATAGGGAATATTACAGCTTCATAAAAAAAGAAATATTAACCTCTATTAACATTATATTCCTGTACTGCTGTTTTGCTACCCAAATACTTTTTACACTAACTTCATTCCCTTTCTTACTTGTACATTCACTTTAATTTCCTTTACTCGGTTATTCTTGATGAAGATAGATGAAATTGATATATACTTGCGTATATAAGGTGTATGTTTATAATTGTTGGGTTTATTGCTTTTAATTATCACATGTTATTTTTATAATGTTAATAAACCGTGTTAAGAAAACCGTAAACCAAGTAATGAAAAAGCCAATCAGAGTAGCGTGTGGTTAATGCAGTTGACATTCAATTTACCTTGAAACTTAATAATCGATCTTATTCACTCTTATTCATTGAAGGAAGTTCAGATTTCTAACACCGGAATTGTGCATTGCAATCCTTCAGCTGTGCTTCAGGCTTTGCGTCGATATGTCATTGATCATTGGTAAAATTAATATCTAAATATCCATTCTTAATATCGGCAACAAGAAAATTAATTCATACAATTAAATGTGTTGTAAATTAGTCCTTTTGACATTCATATATAGAAGTTTGTTAGATTTAAATCTTGAGATCGTGGCGGTCAATTTATTTAATTTGTTTGATTAATTCAGTTTTTATGAAAAGTACTACTTCCATTATATATCTGGTCTATTTTTTCTACAGTTTTCGTTAGAAAAAACGTAAGACTGATCATCCTAAACAATTTAGTAATGTGATTATATCCAACTTGACTGACCTTGACTGAACCTTAGGTCAACAGAAGATATCCTAGTGCCCCGATCTGAAAAATTTCCCTTAAAATAGATAAAAGACCTTTTTTAAACAGAACTGCGAAGACGTAGAAAGGCCACAACAACAACGAAAATAGATAGGCAGAATTCCGACCTTTATCCCAGAATTCTGACTTTTATCTCAAAATGAAAGAAAGAATAGTATCGCACTTTAGGATAGTCTCATTCTATTTTGTTTAAATTGTCGAATAAAAGCAGTCAGTCGGTGACTTTCTAGCCTTATTCTTATTTTAGGAAGAAGACTATGCTTGGATGTAGAATCATATCTTAATTGGACGGGATGTGGGCTGGTACGGCAACTTACATATAGTACTAGAGACATATATTATTTAGTAAGAAAAATAATGACAATTTATTCAGATTATGGATCCCATAGCTCAGTTTAAAATCAAATCAAAGAATATCATAAGTTAAAGTTGACGTGAGTGCTTTTACTAAAAATGAATGACACAAAATTAAGTTAATTAAGTAATTAAGACTCATTGACAAAGAAAAAGAAGAAGAAAACCTGCTCCAGCACGGATCTCGCAGCTGGACTGCGACATGGCTTGGTCGTCTTTATGAAACCCAATGAAGGCTATTGTTGGTCTCTGACGATTATGGCTGGTACTCCACTAATTGCACATGAGTCCAAACGTCTAATTGTTAGATGATAAGTAGTATGGAAATGACAGAGGTTTGGTGCGCGGTGCAGTGTTCATTTTAAGAGGGGGGGGGTAATGAGTGTGGTGGAAGGTAATTAGGGTGCGGAGCTTAGAGGGCGGAGCTTAGGGGGCGGGGCGTTAGAGGGCGGAGCCTGGTAGTGATGGTGGGGGCAATTGCAGTGGTGGGAGGTAATTGAAATAGTGAGCGGTAATTGAAGTGGCGTGGCAATTAGCGTGGTGGGGGGGGGGTAATTAGGGTGGTGGGGGCAATTTAATTATAATTAAGTTTGATTTTAGTACCAATGAGGGTAATTGCAGTAAAGTAAGGCTAAATGTAGCAAAAATAAGGGTAAGTACAGTAACAATAAAGGTAATTGTAGTAACAATGGGGGTAATTACAGTAACAATGGGGGTAAATGCAGTAATAAATAATGAGGGTAATTGAAGTAACAAGAGTAATTGCAGCAACAATGTGGTAATTGCAGTAACAATGAGGGTAATTGCAGTAACAATAAGTGTAATTACCGTAATAAAAAGGTAATTGCAATAAAAATAATGGCGATTAAAGCAATTATGCTCCAACAGTCGGTCCGCCCACCCGCATGCCCTTCTGTCCGTTACTGCATTGTCCTATTGCACTTTGTATTTTTTTACATCCTATTGCACTGATCTAATTTTCCACTCAATTTTACTAATTTCCAGCTCCGCGTCAACTTCACCAATATAACAGTCGTTGAAGAATCGAGCTACGATTAGAACAAATTCTTGCTTTGCATTTAAAATACCTTTGGTGTAATCTTCACCACAACTCATGAGGTATTTAAGAGGAAGTTTACCACTGAACACATGACTGGTAGTATCTAAAATATCCTGATTTCCAGGCTTTCTAACGACGGCCACTTGCTGTCCACCTATTTCATATCTTATCTCGTCGAATAGAAAAACTATTGTATTATTATATAAGTAACACCGTTTGATAGCATCGTTATGTGTAAATTTTCCTTCTATCTAAATATAACTCTCTGCAACGTCGAGTATGAGATCTTCAAAATTTATAGGAATATGTATTTCATCAGAGTTTTTATAATATTGCGAACCATATTTGGGGTTGTTTAATTTCTGTGGTGTTTATTTATTTATTTATTATATGGTTTATATGTATGCTCATGTAAGCTAACAATTGACTGGTCATATACAGGCTCGTAGAACACTTCAAGTTTTTCACTAGATGTGATTAGTACCATTGTTAATTTATGATCCTCAATTCTAGCTTTACAATAACCTTCTCACCTCGAAAATTAATTAAATCACCTTTGTCATCCAGTATGCTTAGAGTGATGTTGTCGATATACTGATGCCCTTCAGGTGTGACAGGCAAATATATAGTGTTAGCCGGTTCTCTAGTAAGTTTGTAACCGGGTTTAGCATCTATGTCAAATTCGAATAGGGTATGAGATTATTTCATAATATTAACAGGGAGTGTTGATTCATGGTTCTTGTTTGGATGTAAATATATCGATTAAAATCCCAATGGACTTCCAATAGAGTTTGGTTGTGTAAAATCAATGCCGCATTTTGACCAAATTTCACACTTCAGCGTATTATCGTTAACTCGTAGTTGGAATAACTCGTCAGTTTTATCATTCGGCATTGCTTTTAATATTGCACGATATATTTCATCAACTTCATAGACTCCGCATGGTATACGGAGAACTGTGAGGGCCACTTTCGATCTAGTTTTATAAAAAAATCACATCCGTCCATTATTCGTCTCGTCTGCATTGAATATGGAATTATAGGAATAGAATACAGTCGATCCCAGTCCATATCGACTAGCAGTATTTAATACAATGGGTGGATAAAATTCGGCACTAAGTACGCTTGAATGACCCGATAGTGCAAAAGTGCGCGACATAATTAACATTATTTGGACATTTTGCATGAATTTATTGTGGTGTAGACAATAGTCTATCCCCTTGGTTATCTCTTATCGTAAAAAATATAAAGTGCAATAGGACAATGCAATAACTGATAAATGGGCATGCGCACGGGAGGACCTACTGTTGGACCATAATTGCCTTAATTACCTTTGTTGTTGTTACTGCAATTACCCTCATTGTTGCTGCAATTACTGTTATTGTTATTGTAATTACCCTCATTGTTACTGCAATTACCCCATTCTTAGTGTAATCACCGTCATTGTTACTACAATTATTCTTATTGGTGCTATAATTACCTTTATTGTTACTGTAATTACACTTATTTTTGCTGCATTTTCCCCACTGTTACTGCAATTACCCTTATTGTTACTGAAATTACAAATAATTATATTTAAATTGCCCCCCACCACTCTAATTACCACCTGTCACACTAATTACCTCTCACCATTTCAATTACCTTCCACCACAGCAACTGCCCCCCACGACCACTCCTAGGCTCCGCCCTCTAACGTCCTGCCGCCTAAGCCCGCCCTCTAAGCACCGCCCCCTAATTACCCCTATCCCTAAACTGAATACTGCACCGTGCATCGAACCGCACCTCTGTCATTTCCATACTACTATGAGACATCGGGAGATCACAAAAGTTGACTTTTGATCGTGGCTTAACCCCAAGAATAACCTGTCCCAAACACTCCCTATAACTAGACAGTAGGTCACGAATTCCATAGAAAAAAAACAACACAAAATCAGGAGGCTTCTTATTGATCAAATCGATAATATAATTTTCAGGTGATAGCTAACCAAGCTTCCATATGAAAGAAACTGAGTTGAGCCCGTCCAACAGAGAAATGTCTTATGCACACGTGCCCCCTACAAATAGAAAAAAATCGCAATTTTTCATTCTGAAATTTGACGTCTTTCTCAGTACTGTCAACTTAAACTTCGTCTCAGAAGATTTCCTGTTGCCAACCAATGAGATTACATAGAAATATAATTACATTAAAAGAGAAAACAACAACAAAAACATTTAATGAATACTAAACAAATAAACAATCTGAAATTAAATTAATTGTCAAGAATCATTCATCAATTGGTAATTATTGTCTAATCAGTAACACAACATTAGGTACAACGTAAGTTACTGCAATTGCCTTTATTGTTACTTACTCGTCGTTGATAAGTAGTACTTTAAAATGCTACAAAATTAATTTTTACTGGGTAATTTTTTTTGGGCAACCACTTATTTTTCTTCAAATTATTTGAAAAATAAGAGCATGAGCACCTCTTATATACGTTAAGTTGGTGAACGTTATTTAAAAACACCCTGTTTATTGTAAATTGTAACTTCGCTCGTAATCAATGGAATACATGGATCGGTGCACTTGTCTTATTCGAAAGACTTCTGCATAAATAACTTCCGTTCGAAAACCTTTGGAATCTGAAAGAAATACTGTGGGAATTGCAAATGCATCGGTCATGTATTATTTATTACATTGTCCAACGATGAGTGCTACTCGCAGCTAGCTATAGCTTTTGATGACTCGAGAGAAATTACCTTGGGACGTTCTTCTCTCAGATCAATTTAAGCTTCGATATAATCTTTTATCTATGGAGATAGAAGAAAACCAAAATAAATTTATTATCCTTTTAAACTGGCCAATCAATTTTCTATTTATTTTTATAGGTTTCATCTTCTTGCTTTTGAACAAGGAATTATCTATTTTGTAATTGATTTGAAATTAAACTGGTTTCTGATTTATATTTTTACTTCTCCATTTCCCATGGAAAGTTGTAAAGATCTGACACATAGTATGTGTAATATAAAGAAAATAAATCTATAAAATTTCGAAAGTTTCTGATTAGGAAGCGATACAATTGGTAAGAAATACCTGACTTGTGTTAAAAGAATTTTAAATAATACCGAGTGTTGCAGTATTCGTGGCACGAATTAATATAAATAAGCATTAATTTGGAGAAAATACAATTAGAATAAAATATGGCAAAAATGTTCAATTTATGCACTCAATCTGAGGTTTAAATGTAAATAAATATTTTTGTATCGTTCTTTCATAGACATGCCCAAAATAATGTCTAGAAAGAAGACAATCCTTTACTAAAATGACGTCAAGTATAGCCGTAGCGAGTCGTTAACAAAGGAATATTTAACAATCGATTCGCTACAACTGAAGTGGTGTGTACGTTTCATCCCCTTTTCCATCGTTAGACACCTCCCCCATGTAGCAGTTCGTCGAATTATTGCTCTGGTGAGTACGTTGTGAAAGTTTCTCACCAAATATAAAGTGTCCACAAGCAATCAATTTCATTTCGGACGTCGGTCAAGCGTTTTATTTAATTTTAACCATAGTTGATTCACCTCATATCAGTAACAAGGTACGCAAACCGCGCCCTGTCAGCCAATAGTTCGCGACAGCCATCACATTACCCCCTTTTAGATGTCAAAACCTTTAATATCGGGAAGGTTAGGAACGTCGGGGTTGATCACGTCGGAAGGTCAGGAACGTCGGAGTCGATCACGTCGGGGCCACCAATTTGTTTGGGGACTAGCCACATAGGGGGTACTTTGATAACTCTTGCGAACTGTTGGCTGACAGAGCGCGGTTCGCCTACCTCGTTACTGACATGAGGTGAATTAACCATGGTTAAAATTAAATAAAACGCTTGACCGACGTCCCAAATGAAATTGATTGCTTGTGGACACTTTATTATTTGGTGAGAAACATATACAACGTACTCACCAGGGCAATAATTCGATGAACTGCTACATGGGGAGGTGCCTGACGATGGAAAGGAGACGTACACTCAGCTCTATTCTCTGGCTCCTCCTCGCTTCCGTCCTCTCTTCAGGCGATAACGCGTCCGGGACTAAGTAACTCCAAAACAACAGGGATACATGTGTTGTCGGGATGTTGGAAAAACCAATTACGTGGTACATTGGAAGCACCGGGAAGGTCACTGGTATGTGGGGACTAACCACATAATTA
This sequence comes from Leptura quadrifasciata, assembly GCA_963675555.1. Taxonomy (NCBI): domain Eukaryota; kingdom Metazoa; phylum Arthropoda; class Insecta; order Coleoptera; family Cerambycidae; genus Leptura; species Leptura quadrifasciata. Next base: position 106,842,469 of record OY776675.1, read on the forward strand.
AAATCATCTTCAAAGATTAACAACGTTTTATTCATAGGGTAAAAGTAATGTTGAAAATGGTAGAACAATTTTATGAAATTGACATGTTATTTCAAAATTCTGTTATTTTATTATTTTTGTTTTTTTTTCTTAACACGTTGAGCTACGCTGTCGACCCGTGGTCGACATAGCTATTCGTGACTGTACGGCCAGTGTCGATCTGAAATCGACAAAACTATTCGTGACTGTACGGCCAGTGTCGACCTGGAATCGGCATATTTGGGCGGGACCCCCACTATATCGGCTGTTAGAATACAGTCTTATTACAATTTTCTGACAAAAAATTTTTAAATTTTTATTTTTTTATTTTTCAGCTAATATGCTCAATCACTGATGTCTAACGTTCGTATACGTACTAACGAGCTTATCTTCTGGTGTTGGTGATTGATATCACGGTAGGCGAAATTAAAAAAAAAATAGAAAGCTAGCGCTCGAGATCATGCGATAGCGAAGCGGAGCTCAACGTGTTAAAATCCTTCACAATTGTTTCTAAGATGTAGCCGTGAGTACGCTACATGGTATCTAATCGTTTAAGAATCAATATTTATTTGAAGCTGCCTAATATACGCAGAATATTTGAGAAGGTTAATCACTATAGAGTTTTAATTAGCTAAAGACATGTTAAAGGAGCTTCACATAGAACAAGAAAGTAAATGAATGGTAACTGTGTAAAATCTAATTGTGGAAATCCTTTAATTTTACCTTTTTCTTTGTTTTTCTGTCACATAAACAATCTCCTAAAATGAGATGAAATAAATCTTGTGGGTAAAACTTTAGAGAAAATCTTCTAAAATATCCAAAAAATGTACAAAATAACTGGCCTATGTACATAAAAAATGAATTCTAATTGCCTATAATAGTTTGTCTAATTGTTGATTTTTATTCATTTCATTGTCATATTCTTTTCATTTTTGCTCTATTTTACTGCCATTTTATTCTTTTACACTTTTGCTTTTCTACGTACTTTCACATTCTTCCTTGCACTTGTGCTTCTTCGTCATTTCCTAGTAAAATTTCACAAAAATATTTATATGTATTACAAAAAATATCACGGCAATTTCTCGACATATACTTTAATTTCTTTTTGATGACTTCTAATATGAAATGGTTGGTTCAATTAGCGAGTTGTTCTTTCATAAAAGATCTATTTTTAGGTTTGGTATATAGTTATCCACACTTTCCTAGTAGATACTATTTACATTACTCTATACTGATTTGTATTAATTAGTGGAATGTATAATTTGTGAATTATATGTTTTCTCCCCTAATTTTCTTGATAGTTTTTGTTGCCTATAACGGGTGTAACAGGATCATGGTATACCCCCTTTTTCTTCTTTAGTTTTGAGGATAATTGATTGAAATTTAGGATATACTACATACATAATCAAAATCAGAAGTGAAAAAAAAAACAATTGTATGTCAAAAAGTGTCGCTGATTATGTATGTAGTATATCCCAAATTTCAACCAATTATCTACAAAACTAAAGGAGAAAAGGGGGTATACCATGATCCTGTTACATCCGGTATTTATTTTAAAACTCATTATATGTTTGCTTGCGTAGCCAATTAAGATGTTTTAATTCATCAAGGTCTTTATAGAGATTGCTAAAAAAGGTTCTGTTTTTATTGTGTTTTAGTAGGTTTTATTTACTTGCCACAAGCAGCCTATTAGAACTGATCAGATCTAAGCATCTCCCGATGAAGCTAACATGATTAGCAAAAGGCGCGTCGAGTGTTCAAGTGTTCGGTGCACTGACTTTTTTATTGGAAACTAAATCAGTATTAGTGTCACACTAAATAATCCGGAGAGTAAGAGAATCCACCGTGAATTTTATGATCAAGCGTTGAAATTTCGTACACTTGTTCTTTAGACCCTACCCTTCGATATGAGAAATGATTTCATTTTATATATTTTTGCGGTTCGAAGTGCAACCCTTTTTACAGCTACACTTAACTAATTCTTCGCACGCTTCTTAGGCTACAAGTATTGTGCGCCATACTTGTTCCCAAATACTGCCATATTTTTTCCACCTAAAATCTGATGGATTTGAAAGGTGCTGTACTCGCTGAAGCGACTGTCTTCATATTTGGTTTTAAATGGAAGCACACCTGGCATGGTGTTCTAGAGCATCCCTTGTTGGTGTTGGTGATCGATTCCAGCTGACAATACTTTTTGATAAATAGCTCCTTATTGATACATTTCAATTACTTACCTGCTCTATGGTAAAACAACAAATTTTTCCAGAATTTCCATTGCTTTTTCAACATCTCTTTCTAGTCTGCAGGGCTGTAGATCTAGGATACTATAGCCAAATATTAATAGCCATGAACTTTCCAATTCCACGGAAAACAGATACAGTATCGCATCCGGTAACTGCGTGAAATCCTATTATGGGCTGAGATTTTTCAGGACCTGTGAATAAAATTAATACATCTTACCAACCGTGTTCTAAAATGAGTAAAATATATACGATATGTGATGACTTACCAAGCACCCTTGTAAGATCATGGGCAGCTAAAAATTTGTGCTGTCCCATGCCAAAGTGCACCCAAAGCTCCTTGAGGTTAGGCAACTGTTGCATACAGAAAATCGCAAGCACCAGTACGTCCGTATCGCATGTCTTTATCATAATTTTTTCACAGCCATTAGTCACAGCGTCTGCCAGATGAGCAAATAAGTGTGCATCCGCCTCCTGATGGTTGTATGGTGCCGAAGAGGAACAATCAGCCTCGTGCGAGCTTCTAATGACATTCTCTTCCAATGTGGCAAAAAATGTTTTTTCTGGGATGTTCAAATCGACAATGCTGGTGGCAAGCATGTGTAAATAGTGCCGTCTTGTTGACGGCATGCTGGAGAAAATTTTCCCGTTCCTTTGGCACTTTGGTTGACAGTGCTTATTAAATTACACGGCTGGACAGCTGCAATGCATCGACCGCATGTGCACAAAATATGATTTTTCGAAATAAATGACTCCGATAACATATGAAATGAGAGCTTACTCTAAAAATGCTGTAGAGTAAACTTTTCGAAAAATAACGTTATCTTACGCATTTCTCCGCCGCCATTACTTGCTTGTGGCTTTAAACATTCCAAATGCAGCGTGTGTGTCAAATTTGCCCATAAAGGTAGGCAACCATGCTATAACAGGACCCCGCGAGGACACCGACCGTGGCTATATTTATTATATCAAAGGCTAAATTCTAACGAACAAGTGTACCAAATTTCAATGCTTACCGCCCGGATTAAAAGACTCCAACACTGTCCAAGACTCCAGGACTAAGGAGTTCAGGATACACAGATAAGATCACATCACATTTATGGTTGCAACAGCTTCCACAATTTTTTGCTTGAATAAAACGTTATTTTTTTAAGAAGTTATGCTTCTACTAAACTAAACTAAAACTAAACTTCATACTTAAGCTTTCCTTTATAGTTAAAAAACTTTTTTTAACTAAAATTTTCATTAGAAATGTAAAAAGGTAGATTTCTTAAAGTCTATTTAATGTTTTCTAATTTTTAGAATACTCTATATAATTTATTTCAATTTTGCTGTACCGCATCCGGGAGCACACTATATATTTGCTTGATAACATTGATATATTTTTTTCGATGCATTTAATTGCTTAATAGATTATTTATTTATATAAAAACTGAAAATGGTCAAAAAACAACGGGCGCTTATTATCTAAGTGATAATCGAAAAAAGTATAGTTTAACTCCATTATTCTTTTTATACAAGAATTTACGATATACCTTATAAACATGAATATTCTAAGCTAGCGTTTATGTTTATGAGTATGAATGTATTATGAAAATTATTACTGAGAACATTAATAATTAATGAGATCGATAAATGTAAATTGAAAGTCAACTTCGTTAACAACACGCTTCCCTAATTGATTTTCCATTACGTGAGAGACGATTTTTTCAACGATATTTGTTAAGTTTGTAAGTATATGCCGTAATTAACAGCAATTCAACGATTAGAGAATTGCACGCAAACTTTAAACTTATTTCTCCTCCGCCAAGAGTAACTGTATAAAAGAAAATACAATGAAAAAGTAAATATGGAAGAGAATGGTAATAATATAAAAAATATTTTAATAGCAAGAAAGTAATAAAAATATGTTAATGGTACGTAGTAGGTATTTCAATCCTACCTATGTGTGTATCTATGTGTCAGATTTAATAAAAATCGTTAAAATCGTTTTAGAAAAAAAAATTATTCTTGTCTTACCCCACAGCCTCTGTCTTTACATCCTTTGAGGGAAACAGGTGATATCATATCATACTAGCATATTACTTATAATAATTAGTCTTTATATTTACACTTTAACTATAATTTGTAATTAATATGAATTCACTATTTATTGTTCTTTATTTTTCTGATCAGTTGGCTCGTCTGAAATATAACTGACTCCGTGCGTTGGATCCGTTTCTTATATAACCGTGACGTTTATTTTCAAATCATCTAAGACAATTTCTCCTTCCTTCTGGTATGTCATTCCAGATGACTCTATCGTTTTCTAGTCTGCGGCAATGGCACCATCTTTGGGCCAACTGGACAACTACCGTTTCACCGGTAGTTAATTAGATGGTCTTCCTACTAGAGCTACTAGAGATTAAACTTCCTTTTGGAAGAGCACGCGGGTGTGCATATAACACTGCCCGCTCCCTAAGCCTGAATGTCCCGGTCAGGCAATTCAAATTTTCCAGTATACTTCCCAGTCTGTCCAAGGGCACGATTTTCATCTTGGACTTCTTACTTCGTTCAATCCTATTAATAGCGTCATTAATCCGGGTGATGACAGGTGGATGAGGCTTCCGAGATCTTTCTTTGTGGGTTATATAACCAAACCAAATCTCCCTCCTTGAATCCTGCTGCTGTTCCCTTGCGGCATCTGTTTAGTAGTCTCATGAAAGGTAGCCCTGTAAGCCATTAAGAAAAATGGTATGTGTCGAACCCAATTTCACTGATTCCTGTGAACCACCTTAAAAGGTTGTTCGTTCATGGTTTCGTTTTGCCGCTCCACCATTCCATCTGACTGAGAATGAAGAGCGGTTGTTCGAGTCTTGTGAATGCCTAATATTCCACAAATTTTCTGAAATATCTCTGATTCAGAGATTCTCCCTTGATCTAATTCGAAAACGAAAACGGTATATCCGAATTAGTTCCATATTGGAAAGTGGAATGATCAGATCAAAAGAAACAAAAAGATTAAAGGAGTGAAAGAGTGGTTAAATAGTAACATAGTGACAAGTTTTAATTAGATTTGTACTGATTATTGTAAATAATTAGTAGGTAAATAAATCAGCGGTTAGTATTACTTGCGTCGAAGGTTTAGTAAATCCCTGTTTGGGGTATTTACTAAGGGGTATAAATACGTAACAATTAACGTCAAGAGTGGAATTGCAACAAAAGATTTCTGTAGTATTCGAGGAAGTTCCAAAGTGCTCTATTTGGAAGCCACTGGAGTTAGTGCAGTTCTTTCGCATTAAATGAAAATAGTCCTTAGATAAGACTATTTGTATATTGTAGTTAATTATGTGCTTTCAACAGAGCAGTAAATCTCGCCAATAGAGAAGCAGAGCGAATGAAACTACAGTTGAGGGAAAACGGAGGCCATCTATTAGTATCATCGGGTCCTTGGTTACAACCTATTCGATGGTCAAAATTCATGGTTAACGTATAAGATTCAGTTTGAGATGGCCGCGCGTACAAGCAACTGGAACTACGAGGAATATGTTATGGCATTAGGTACTGCATCCACTCCTGTGGAGAGACTGGCAAATTTGAATTACTCGAGCGAACCAAGGAAATTCGAGGAGGAATTGGCAGTTATTTATGGCACGAGAGACTAAGAAATTAGGCGTATTCTTAGTCTATCTCGGCATCAATATAGCAGCGAATCACTGGTACACGAAAATGAAGATTCTTAATTTTTAACATTTTAAATGGTAGGGAAACATAGAAGGGTGTATAGAATAAACCAATCAAACATAACACAGTTTGCACTTCACCTCGAGAAGACTTGGAAATGTGTGTATTGATAATACATGATTACACGATAAAATCTCTTTAACCTGTAAAACATCTGTTACTCTTACACAAGAAATAAATATAACCTTTTTCATAGAGAATATCCAAGTCTAGTAATTTTATAATACCAATTTATACATTCCACTCAATACAAGTTAAGATATCGACGAACATGCGGCATTTTTGCCTTTAACCTCGGATATATTTTGAATCTCAAGTGACAAAGATAGGGATTTTTAACAGTTCATTTATATATTACAAAATAAAGGCGTATATTTATGACCCATAAAATCCTAATATTATCGTAGTGTGATGCGTTTGTATAGAATTATAATTTTTAAATCTTTATAACTAGAGACTGGCTAGTTAGTTTCCTACCAATGCCATTAGACAAACACACACGCACAATCCTTATAACTTGTATACCTGAAAATTTTCCAATGCTTCGACTTTTCATTTATCTGTGAAACTTTAAACTTGTAAAATGTGTATATTTGAATTAATCATCTCCGCCTCCCCCACCCTCTCATCGGGCCTGCTCGTAGACGGTATCCCTTTTATGTGTAAGGAATTTTTAAATAATATTTTGAAACAGATCTCGGATTTATTGCAATATTTAAAACTTTTGACAAGACAAATCTGTCTGAATACCGTCCATGTAGATTCGCCATGGCAAGGAGTAAGAGCTGTCTCTTCAGAAGAGGACCTGTCAGAGAAAACAACCTGCACACCAAATTGAAAGTCATGAATAAAATGTTAGGTCAATTGCTGACCAAATCCAAGATAACAGGAAGCCAGGCAGAAGTATGCGCAACAAATTACGCGAGACTGTCGACAGCGACATCCGTAGAAGGAAAATACCTGGTAACAAATTTTCTTTTTCCAACAACAGCACTGATACGACCTATATCGTCATTTCTTTCAAACTAGGCTTTTAAGAAAACGTTAATAAGTATCCCCACACTAATTTGATATTAAAATTATGCGCCACTAATATTTAAATCGATCACAAACTAACAGGACCTCTAATGTTAAATTCTTCAAAATACCTACGGAACCGTATTCAGGCTGTCAAATGATGACATCACTGCTAGTATTCCATTGAACCTTATTTTTATGATGTCAAATTAACCGCTCGTAGGTACCTTAATTTCCTGCAAAACGAATTTTAAGATTTTGTTTATGAATCAACAATGGCAGAAAGATTAAATTATTATTTTCAACAAGATGGAGCTCCCTCTCACAGTGCTGTAATATGTAAAAATTATTTAAATCAAATTATGCCAGTTAGCTGGATAGGCACCTATGGACCCATTCTATGGCCAGCTGGATCACCAGATATTATCCTCTTGGATTTTTTCGTCTGGGTACATTAAAGACAAGTTATTTCAAACTGCCCCTGAAAATATTGAGTACATCAAAACCAGAATTAGAAACGCATGTGAGGCAATTACTCCTGAAATGATCTAAAATGTGATGCGTGAGGTGCCTCGTAGAGCACGTTTGTGTAGTAGAATGCATGGTGTACAATTTGAGCATTTGTAGTTTGAAAAATAAATACACACATTTTCATTTCAGTATGGTAGCTGATTACTCTTATACATAGTTTTTCGTTTTTTTGGGATGTTCATTATGTACTTGTATTTTTATTTATGAGATATTTGTTTCTATTAAATTGTAATAAATAATTAATAAATTATAATTATTATAAAGTGAATTTTTACTATTATGGCGTAGCTTATTTTTACGATTCAATGATATAAATTGTGGTTTACGCAAAATATTAAATATTGACGCTATCAGTTAAAATTTTTGTGACATGTTTTATATCGTTGGAAAGAGAAAGAGAAAAAATAAACATAATTAATGGTGTCATGGCCTACTATGAGATTTATTCTTTCCATTTTTGCACAAGAGCGTATGTCAAGACCAACTGCGTTTTCTGAATTTTTTGATACACATTATTATTCTTATTGTCTTTCCCGTCAACTTTAATCCCTTTAACTTTCTTCGTATCTCCTCAAATAAGGAAGCTATAACCGTTTGTGGTTTTCCTATTTTTCAGGTTTTTGTAATATATCTCACGAAGTAGGCTATGGATTTCAAATTTCTTTTTACAGAAATATAGCTCCCAAAAAATGAGATCACTGTTTCTAAAACTATATTCTTCAACAATAGATATTAACCGAGATATTTGATGTCGCCCTCGTAAAATAGACAGACGGTATGTGCTACAGTGTCTGTAATAATTAGTAATATTATAATAGTAAATTAGTAACTTTTGCTGAATAGCAATAACTTCAGACCCGGCGGTGAGTTTGTCGATAGCGGCAGCCATGCCTACCGTACGCTGGTAAATCAAATAAGACATTAAAACAAGTCCAGGTAATACAGTTTGTATAAACCTACAAATATTGTATTTTGCATTTTTTTATTCATTTTTAACACATTTTGAAAATGGTCGAGATGCCGATACATGTCAAATACATCTGAAAAAGATTGTTACTTTTGATTCTAATCAAATTTCACCAAGACCAATTTGTATTTGTAATTCAATACTATCTTTCAAGCAACTAATATAAAAAATAATTCTTATACAAATAATATTTTCAAATAAAAGTATATACGAACATTAAGACCACCGTAATTTTGATTATAATTGAGAGATTATTCTCGACATTCCTTTGCTTCGCAGAATGCAATATCATGTAAATGTGTAGGCTAAACCAATTTACGTGTGTTGCTGCGAATGCTAATCCGTTTTACCAGTACGTTGTAGAAATGAGATTTTCTCGTAAATTGAATAGCATCATCTACTTAGCAGTGCGAATATGTCAGTTTCAGACATCAAATAGTTTATATTTTATTATGAATTATTATCCTACTACCTCTATATGTACAGAACGCGAAATTTTGCGTTACTACTTTACATATGTAAACTAGCATTTATCTGGAACTAAATTAGTTGTTGTTGAAATTGAATTCGTTAATACAAAGGATAATTTCGAATCCACAATAATGTACTTTGAAAATTTAATTGAATATGTAACATGTATACAGCATATTTTTAAATAAATGAAATTAGGGGAACTATGAACAGATCCGGTAAAAACATGACGATCAAACTCTCACTCCACTAGGCAACCGAAACATTCAATCACAACACTCCACAATCACTCTTGACAACAGGAACGATAACCTACAATACTTAGTTTGCTCCAATTATGCAATTATAGTTTCCAGTCCCGATATCTAAAAATAAAAATTGATTTTAAGGGTAGATAGTAAAAGAAAGTTCCGATCCTCAGATCGGCATTGTCATAGGAATTAACTCAGGATCTAAAGGTAAAATTTAAATAAAATTTTACAAAAACTCATCTCTTCCCAATTTGTTTAAGGATCTCGTGTAGAGCATACATCTTGCTACGTCGTGTGATTGCATTTAAATCTAGGAATTGTTCAAATCCGATCACGATATTGTCTAAAATCAATCAGCATCTAGAGTTCTTGACATAGGAAATGTTGATGCATATCCAGTATTGAAAGATGAATAAGAGGATAACTCGAAATCGATTGAAATTAAGCCAGATGAAACTATTACTCATACCAGCGGCGAAGACGACAGTCATTTAGAAACCAGATGAAATATTATTATTAATCTTGGCAATAAACTAGCCGACGTTTGAATACCAATAGGCTCCCTAGTTTGGTAAAAATAAAATATTTCGGCGGAGCATGGAGCCTTAGAGCTTGAGAGAGACCCTGAGAGCCTTTAGTGCACTTAATTTGTAGTTTTGAGAAGGTGGGGTGGTTGCGCTTGAAGATGTTGGACAGGGCCAAAAGCTTACGCACTGTATATTTTCCTGTCATTTGGATTTGAACTGACACTAAATTTTGAAAGTCTTGAATGATCGCTATGAAACCAACACCCTGTATATTAAGCGTTTCGTACTTTAGATTCGTTAGACTCCAATTAGAAAGTCAAAAATCACTTTAGTTTAAATTTTAAATTATTTCTCAGGTGAAATGGCAACACCATGTATATGAGTTTATGAAGTAACACTGTTTTTTTAATATCCAAATTGGTTTCTGATTCACTTTATTTAAAATATTTGAAAATTTGTATTTTTCTGATTTTTTGTAGATACTTGCCAGTCACCTTGTATGCGATGACTGGATGAATAGCACTTTGTTTTAACGGTAATTACTATTTTGATTTACAGAAATGAAAAAATGTTCGACGGATTAAGTTTAACAAATTTATTTTGAATTTCAATACAGTTTCTAAAATGGTAACTCTTGAGCAATAATAATTCTGGCTTAATAAGATGGTTTGGGGTTCGTATTTTTTTTTGTTTAAAAATCACTTTTTGTTAACACGCGGAGGTAGGGCAGATTAATTGTAGAATTTTTCTGGAAACTAGGGCACTAGGTGCGATTTGATTTGATGCGCGAAGGCAGAATAGATTAAAATATACTTAAAAATTAGGGGCACTAGGTGCGAATTGATTTGATGCGCGAGGGCAGAATAGATTTCTTAAAATTAGGGCACTAGGTGCGGAAAAGACTTTTTAACTTGGGGTCACCAAGGAAGTCGTCGCAGAGTTTTTTGAAAGTAAAATAAAGCTCGAGAAATAGGAAGCTAACTCGCAGTAGAAACTGAAGAAATTTATTTCAGAAATCTCCGGATGTCACTAATTACAATTTTTAAACACTATTTTGTTCAAAAAGAAATTATGTCACTCGCGGCACTTTTAAAACACTTAATCACTTCCGGAACAGAACTTGCACACGCTTGTTACGAGGGGACTTTTATATGTTTCAGAATGGTTGTGTTTTTCGCACCCCGCGAGTCTCGCATCCGTTTTAAGGTCTGGAAAAGGTTCGTGCGGGCGAGGATGACTCATCGATTGCATAATATTGCGCAACATTATGCAATATTGTGAAATAATTGAAATTTTGAAATGAAACCTATATGACTGTGTAGGGCACAAAAAGACGAAATTTTTTATATAAAGTTTATGCCTGAATCGATTCGGATTAAAAAGTTACTGAAGGTTTTTTATGCAGATAAATTGGAGAACATATCGGATTACCCCGTAATGCTGCGTTAAAGCCACGCACGTAGTATTAAAGTGGATACAATTTGCGTACCCGTGTAGACAGGCGGGACGAAGCTAACGGAAATAATGTTTTAAGAAATAGAGAAAGGTGCAGATGTTGTATACGGGGGGCGATGAGAAAGTAAAGGTAACAAGAATTGACTACGAATGTCGTATACAGGGGGCGATAAGCAGTTAATGATAATGAAGATTAAAGAAGAATTAAAAATGTTTACGAATACCGTATATAGGGGGCGAGGAGATTTTAATCAAGAATTTGAAAGTTACAAAAGTTGTATAAGAAACATTGTCTAAGACTTAGGAAAAGCGGCGAATGTCATATACGGGGGGCAACGAGAAAATATGGTTTATGAAAATGAATTGGCGAATGTTACATACGAGGGGTGATGGGAAAGTAAAATCTTTTTAAAAGAAACTAAAAATATTCTAACCGAGTATATCGAAGATGATCTTAGAATGTATGGGGGCGATATTTTTAAGGTGATGAAATTTTAATGTCGGGGCCGTAAAATTAATGTTTGAAACGGTTTGATGACTTTGCTGATGAAATATGATTATTTGAGAATTATCAAGTATCTGTGAATTTTTTCAGAATCAATTTTTGAAAAATATGGTTTTTTGGTAAAATAAAAATGATCATAACTTTTTTCCATAGTATGACTATGGGGTGTGGCAGATTAGGTAGGAAAGTGATTTTTAGGATTTTTTCTAATTCATTTTTCTATAGTACAAGAAATGTACTATAACACGTTACAGCTGAAAGAGAAAAGATTGGAATGAATGCGAGAACCTGAATATTTGCCTCTATCTTTTACCTCTATTAATAAAAAGAGCCCCAATTTTCAGTCCTATCGAGAGACGAGCCCTTCAATAATTCTGTTAAGGTCTCATTACGTTATATCTACAAAAATTGTCGTGTCGTAGCTTAGCTTAACCCTCCCACCGTTAGTAATTGATTGGTATAACAGTGGAAATCACACTTTAGTGTCACTTTCCCAGTATATGTTTACCATGGCATATATTTAGCTGAGCTATGCAATAGCTCTTAGTACGAGTACCTAGGGAGTACCTAATTTTATTTTATACTTCTTACTTTTTCTGATAAGCATTTTTACGATCCGAGTTTATTAATTGATTAAATATTATTTATTTAATAATACTTAAAGTACAAATATCGACGTTTCTAGTAATAATTTTGTTTACTTGATACCTATATGTTTTCATATATATTTTATTTTATTGAAATTTTACTGCAATTGTAATAAGCACAAAATGTAAATATAAGTAACGAGATATTGTAGAAATACCTCCTCAAATAATTAAAATAATATAACGAGAGTTAAAATTATTATATAATTATGTTTGCTGGATGGCAAAGAGTAGTTTTTGGGAATTACAGGTCTCTTTGATCTTTTAATGTTACTGTAAAATAATATATTTATCAGAGGATAACAGTCCTTTATGGCTATTTATACCTCACAAATCTGAATTGTAAATATCGCACCATACTGCAAAAAGGCCTGTGGTTGTTTTGAATGTAAATAACATGTTGAAATTAACGAAGTTTAAAATTTTATACCATACAGAATCAACATTGAGGTTAAATAAACAAAGATTTTATCACTGATATATCAGCTTTTCCCACGAGTTACAGCTGTATTATATGTTGTAGTATTCAATCCGTACTCACTTTCATTTGCACATATTTACTGGCTATTTTAATTAATAGAATATATTTGAAATATGGAGCTTTTACAATACATATAGATAGATATAACGGCTTTAATATGAACTGTGATGATAAAGCTTAGCGTTAATATTTAAGCATAGCTACCAATTTTTCTTCTGCATATAAAGGCCATACCAATATACCATGTGCTATGAAATTTAATTAATAATGTGCCCAAAATGGTTACGAAATCTTACAGTTGTTTAGATATTTTTCAAAGCGCTTATAACCCACATGAGCAAACTGTGGTAGAGAATAATAACAATAAGTTAAATTATGTCTGAACTGATACGGAAGAAGTTCTAAATATTCCAGTTCATTTGGATGAAAACAAAGGACAAAAGACAAAAAAGATGTCTTACCAATAGGTTCACTTATTTTTCCTTTGTTAGCTGAGATATTTATGACGAATTTAGAAAACTTAATTTTCAACAGTAATAATAATTTGAAGACACGTGTTTTCTATTGGGCTCGTTATGTTGACGATATTTTTTGCATATAGACCGACATAGAAAGAAACATAAGTAATTAGCTTAATTTCTTGAATTCATTTAATAGTAAAATTCAGTTCACAATGGAGTTTGAACAGAACAGCCAATTATACTGTTTAGATACTAGTATTAGAAAACATAATAATCAGTTAAAATTCAGTATTTATCGTATATCTATCCATTATAATTCACAGCAATCGCGACAAATTAAGTTCTCACCTTTTCATAGTCTAATACATAGACTTACAAATTTTCCTTTAGACCAAAACGATTTTGTTAGGGAATTGAATACAGTTAAACAAATTGCAAGAAATAACGGATGCAGCCAATCGTTAATAGATAATATGGTTAAACAAAAACAACAGAAAATGCTTCAAAAGGAATTTTTCAACGCACCTAACAAATCAACAAAATATATAGTTTTATTAATTATATCCCAAAATATAGTGACAAAATTTGTAGGAAATTGAATAATTTAGGTATCACTACAATAAGCGTGAATAAAACTAATTTAGCAAAAATATTGGTCAATAATAAAGAAAAATCATCTAAATAATAAATCAGGTGTATATGAAATCAAATGTAAAGATTGCAATGCCTTCTATGTAAGTCAGAGTGGTAGAAGCATTGAGGATAGGGTAAAAGAACATCAAAAATCAATTTTAAATAACAATAAAAGTACGTTAATATCAACACGCTGCATTAAAAATAACCATTTCATGGACACGGTTAACATAAATTTACTTCACACAGAAGGAAAAGATAAAAATCTAAATCTTCTTGAGCAATTAGAAATTAAAAAATCGCTTAAAAAATCCTTTTAACATGAATGACCAGAAAAATTTGTTAAATACTCCTATATTAGATAAGATGTTAATAATTATGCCTTGATTTACATTGTTACATTAGGTTTACCCGAAAAATTCCCATAACTAACGTTTAAGTCATAAAGATATTAAGTCACAAATGTTTTCAGGTATATATAACTACTTCTGTTATTTTAGTATACACTTTGTACTCTTGATAGTACATAGTAATTTAATACATCTAAAAGCAGTGTTTACTTAAAAACAATTAAAATAAAGGGGTTGGTCCAGACAGACTTGCCTTCCCATTTTATAAAAGATGCATTCAGAGTCTTTGTGAACCGCTCACTTTAATATTAATAAATCACCTGCTGAAGGCGAATTTCCAATCTTGTGAGAGCCCATTTTGTTCCTGTTCACAAAAATGGCAACAAAACATTGTAATAATTTTCAACAGTTGTAAATTAAATATTTGTTGTAACTTTGTTTAATTTAATGTTTACTTCTATTGAATTTTTTATTATATTATGAGTACATTACGACTGCCATAGATTCCCAAATCCAGAACGGCTCTGTGTAACCTGACTTTAGCAAATCATTTTATAAAATAAGTCTTCATTAAATTAGCCGAGACCGGCGTGCATGGAGACTTCCTGAGGTGGTCCACATCTTATGTTTAATAGATCACAAATATTAACGACTAGTGGATACAAGTCATCTCCATAGTTACCTCAGGAGTATCTCAGGGTTCACAACTCAGGCCGTTGTTATTTTTTATCTTCATCAACGACATAGATATGTGCCTTAAATTTTTCAAATTATCGTTATACGCAGACGATATAAAAATATACCCCCAAATAAGTAATCTAGCTAACTGCACCTCATTCCAGAAAGACTTACATACTTTTTACAAGCACTGTATGAAGAACAAATTATTTTTAAATCAAAAAAAGGATCTACTTTACACGCAATTTAAATATCTTTAATTAAGATTATAATTTCAACAGCAAGGCACTAAAATAGGTAAAACATATTAAGAATCTACTTACATATAGATTATGTAATATCAGAAAGTAATAAAATGCTAGATTTTGTTATTAGAATATGTAAAAAATTTATGTCCACAATTGCAATAAAAACAATTTATTTTTAACTCCTGCACAGTAAGTTGAACTTTGCATTATTAATCTAGAATCCATATTTGGGGTATTTGTGTTTGGTTATATTTTTAAGGTTCTCACTCCTCAGCAACTACTCCTAAACTCGAAAAAAAATCCTATTTCGAATTTTTTCCATCGTAAGTATACGGATCAGTTTTTTGGGCAAGGCTCGGGTAGGTCGTATAAAATTTAGCCATATAACATCTTCTCCACCCCCAGGGTTGAAACTACCTCCTCCCCTAATACTAAAATATCCCCAAAAAAATCAAAATGCATAAAAATTTGTTTATCCCTTTTTCGACGATGTTTAACACGCTGGTAATATTAATTTCTCCCCCATGCCTAAAACTACCCCCTTTTTATATTTCTTGATACTGGGCATGTCCCCACATACCCACCCAGTATCAAGAAATATGAAAAGAGGGTGGTTTTAGGGGTGGTTGGTGGAGGGTGGGGGAAAATGAATATTACCTTCGTATTGAGCACCCTCGAAAACTTGGATAAACAAATTTTCATGCATTTTGATTTTGTGGGGATACTTTAGTATTAGGAGAGGGGTTAGTTTCCACCCGGGAGATGGATAAGATGTTGAATTGTTAAATTTCATACGGCCTACCCGAAAAATCGATCCGCATGCCTACGATGGAAAAATGCGAAATAGAGGTGGTTTTTCAAGTTTACGGGTAGTTGCTGATGGGTGAGAACCTTAAAAATATCACCATCGTGTTCAGCGCCCTCGTAAACGAGGGAGTACTCAGTTTTCATCCCTGTCGCAGAACTTTTGTGTTTTAAGCTTTTTTCTGCAACTTTGTCATGGACTATTATAAGCATACAATTAAGTCTAGTGCCGATAATTTTTGTCCAAAAAAAATTCTTAGCAGTATATGGATGGTCGGAAAATATAAGATTAATGGTAAATAAATGGGGAAAAATCTTTAACAAACAACCGATAGTAGGGTGGGGGTGGAGAAAGGTGTGCTTTTAGGTGTGAAACATGTTTTTTTACGATTTCCAGGAAAGCTAGACCTCCTATCAAAAAAAAGTTAAATGCAAAAGTTGTAGATAATTGAAAGATCTACAAAATTTATTAATTATGCTTTCTCTTATTTTTTAATATAACCTCAAAACTATTGAGAGAAATGTCAAAAACCAATTTATTGATTTTTTATTTCTATCTCCCACAAAAATAGACAATGTCATGTCTCAGATAAGCTGTAATTTTTTTGAATTGAAATATTTATTTTTTGACTTTATGCGAGTTTAATTTGAAAAAAAGGCCTAATGTTCAATCAAAAAAGTTGATGAACGAAATTTTGATTTTTGAAAATTTCAGGACAGAATTTTTTTCGTCGAATCCTCTACTTTAGGATGGTGTAAAAAAATCATACTGTTACTGTGGGAAAACATTGTCAAAAATGGGAAAAACCAAAATAAAGATTTTTCAAGATCGATTTTTCCGTAATTGTCACGAATTCTTCATTGTTTTTTGAAATGAAGTTGAGAGTGATGTAAAATGGAAATTTCAATGTAATATCAAATAAGGGTACTTTGGTTAACCGTTTAAGGTTCAGGCTGTTGAGAAACAAATTGTTTAAGTAGTAGTTTTACATAAAAAAATTGCTAGAAATTACAGTTTTTGTTCAAGAAAAATTTGTGCTTCAAACATAAATTGAAAATAAGTTTATTAAAACAAATATTTAAAATAAATTCATTTCATAAAATATGAATATAAAATCAAAAATCCATTTTAACCTCAGTATTTTGGAAAGTTGCACTACATCATCAGATTCAACATAGTTTTCTGTTTCTTCAGGATCACCAACAAGGTTTTCGACATCGTCAAGGTCTTCAAGTTCATCAAGGTCTCTATTTCCACTATTAATTTTTTAATTTGTATTTGCTTCGTCATCACTTTCCTTCGAATCGCTGATATCCTCTAACGGTTCTTTTAATGCAACATTTTAAGGTACCTATCTCATATTCTAATTTTTGGAAAATGAGAGAAATTTAGATTTTGTCTGTAAAGTATTTTTTTATCAAGGAAATATATATGTATGTAAAATTGAAAAAGATCACGCAGTAACAGGGACTGTTTAATAAAATTTGCAGATTATTTTACTTGGCGCTTAGGAACAAAGACTATGCATGTTTGAAATAGCGGTTAGTAAAGGATGTTTTGCCTTGAATTTGATTTGTGTCTTGGCAACAGTTAAATCTTCTGGTTGCAAATCTCTTACTTCTTCATCAGCTCAGTCATTGCTGTTAAACGAATCACTAGGAACCATATTATTAAGTTACATCAGATACACTATGACATGCATAAACATATAATGGATATGTGAGACGTATCATGGAAATATAGTAAATTATATGTGATGAGAACCACATAAACTTAATATTGAAAATTACGATCAACAACGACAAAGCGCGTGTCAGTTGTGGAAGCGCGGAAAATCAGGGACAAGCGGGTTACATGCGAGCTAGCAGAGATGAACAAAAAAAGAGATGCGTGCGCGCTCGAGGCCGCATAGCATTCCATTTCAATCATTTGAAATATTTATTTTAATGACATTATTTTCAGTTTATTTTTGTCCATGAAGCATTAAACATTTTTTTCATGAACAAAAATTGACATTTCTAGCATTTTTTTAATGTAAACCTATTTGTTTCTTAACAGCCCGAACCTTAAACGGTTACCTTATTTGAAATTACATTGAAATTACCATTTTGCATCACTCCCAACACTTCATTTCAATAAACAATGAAGAATTCGTGACAGTTACGGAAAAATCGACCTTGAAAAAATCTTTGTTTTGGTTTTTCCCATGTTTGACAATATTTTTACACAGTAATAGTTTACTTTTTTATACCATCTTAAAGTAGAGGCTTCAACGAAAAAAAAATTTAAAAATAAAAATTTCGTTCATCAACTTTTTTCATTGAACATTAGGCCTTTTTTCAAATTAAATTCGTACAAAAAAAAAATATATTCCACTTCAAAAGAGATGCAGCTTATTTGGGACATAACAACGTCCATTATCACCAAATTTCAGTAAAATCAATCATTTCTGTGGGAGATAGAAATAAAAAATCCAAAAATTGGTTTTTGATGTTTCTCTCCATAGTTTTTAGGTTATGTTGAAAAATAAGAGAAAGAATACAAGAATGAAAGTTGTAGATCTTTCAATTATCTACAACTTTTGCATTTAACATTTTTCGATAGGAGGTCTAGTTTTACTACTGAGGTTTTTGTCTGCTTTTGGCCTCTGAAAACCGGTTCGGCACCAGCCTATAATTCTCATGAACTATTTACCGTTTTCGTTTGGTTGGCTGTGGTCGAAGGGTCGTTGACGATACTCACGTTTCGTCTACAATTACGGTAACTGTGTGCGAGCTACCGTGAAAATAACTTCAACTGCGTCTTTGAAAACGCACAGTTGTGGACTAAATGTCAGCCATTATCAACCACTTTGGACCACGGCCAAACAGTCCAAAAACGGCAAATAGTTAATACATTTCCGGCCATCAAACATTTTGTTATTAACTAATTCTCAGTGTACTAAAATCTTCTTATTTTCCAGGTATACAGTTTCTACGAGATTGCCCAAGAGAACCACACATTCCAATTTACATGGTGGTTGGAGGAAGCGTCGGTTGCGTGAAAATGGGTCTTACCCTCTACTCCCAGCTACATACACGAAGAATGGATACAGCAGCAGTGAACGCAACCTCCATAGGGTCCAAAGTAGCATCAGTCGCTCTAACGGTATTTCTTATAATTTGGTTCTCGCTCGGAAATTACTGGATTCTCAGAATTAAGTGGCCTGATTACGCACCCACCACGCTATTTGAGCCCAATCGATGGTGCCATCGCACACTTTACGTTTTCTCCCTGGTACACTTATGTATTATATATTCTTTGCTAGGAATTGTTGTAATACTAATGATAGTTCTGGCAGGCTGCCAATTATTTGGCTGCCCATGGCTGGGACCAGCAACGTACAAATAGCAGAACCCGCCCGACTTTTTTGAACTGTGGGACGTTCCAAGGACCTATCATTAGACTATTTTGCTCAATGTAGAAAAATGTGTGGGTGCTTTTTTATATTAGGAACTTAGGTCTATTGATAGTTGTGTTGCTTCCATTCGTGTCATTTTGATGTTTATGTAATATACAAAATGCGGTGCATTTAAAAAAACATGTGACATTTACAAATAAACTTACCTACAAGATGTGCTCTTTATCCGAGAACAGTCTTTGTCGAAAGATTTCTCAAGTATTAAATTTGAAAAAGTGCATTTTAGTATACTTAAAATTAAAAAGTAAATGATGTATAGATCCTTTGTAAAATAATTAAATAACGTTAGTAGAAAAATGAATAGTATAACTCCAAAATTTGATGTGTATGAACAGTTCCAGAAATGACAATAATAATTTTGAAAAGAAAGAAAATATAAGAAAATCACAGAGAGTAGAGGAAAAATAAATTATTAAGAGAAGTAGATTCTTAGCTAGAATCTGAAGTACACATATAAAGGAGTATGACAAACAGTTTTAGACTTGGAGTGAGGAATGAGACATTTTCCTTTAAACAATAGAAATGCCAAAAATTTGATCTATATTCGTTACAACAACTCATATTTTTATACAGTAGCACAGCGTATTTTGTGATAATTAACAATACGTACATTTCCAACAGTGTATTTTTTTACATAATTCCATTTGAGAAAAAAATTTCATTACGGTTTTTATGTGTTGAAAGACACTATTGAAGTAAGCAGTGTTAGACACCTTTTAAATTAATAACATAAAGGGCAGTAACTCCACCGCCTATTAATGCTGTGTAAACATTATCATTATTTCTTAATAAAACGATGAGCTTGTACTTTGTTAGCATTAAACAATAAAATTAAAACATGCAGACAGCAAGTAATCAATAATTTCTAAATAAACATCATATCCTAGGGTCCTCACAAACAATTATCTCATATTTGTTTTATCAACTTCCGTTTTTTTTTAAAAGCATTTAACTAATTAATGTAAGATATTGACGTTAGATGGCGTTTTTAATATAACAAAGCTCTTATAAAACTGTACGTCATTGCCATATGCATCAATATTTTAAGGTTTACTATTCAATTTTTTTTTTACTTATTCAGGTATAAAATTTAACAGTCTTATATAATTTACTGGCTAACGATAATATAGACAATTGTTTAAGGTAAGGAGCACACCTTGTTTTATAGAGCTCATTTCAGTGTTGTTTGTTCTACTACCACTTTTCTAAATATATGGGGTTTTATTTACTGAAAATAAGAGATACATTTTTACTTTCCCAATAAATATTTGAATAACTTGAATATTAAATATTATCCATATTAATCTTTAAAACATTCGTTTTATACAAAATTATTGATAATGTAATGAAGAAAATTAAATCTTCTATATAAATTGGTTTTATAATACTTATTTTGATACATTTTTTTAAGCGTAACATTTGTAACCGACCAAACAATTGATGTGTAGGTGCTTTGTTTAGCGGTATTATGAGCTTATTCTAGTCCGAATAAAATATCAAAATAATATATTGCTTTAAGAGACAATTTTTATAAAGTTTTATTGTAGGGATATATTTTATGACACAAAATAAATAAAGCTAAATACATAAGAAACTGAGGCTTAATTATTGAATTACTCGACGAAATCATGACTAATTGAAAAGTGCATGAAATAAAATTAGGTACTGTATTAAACGTAAATTAGCTTATGTTATTGCATACCAATAAACGCAAGCAAATTGTAGTTTTGTATATACCTATCTGTCTTAAAAAATCCATGAAAGTATCTTTCAATTTTTGAAAATTTAGGAAAAATGAAAATATAAGGGAAAATCAGCTCAGCGAAACTAAATAGTCCTGGAAGACAATAGAACGTGCAGCAAAGAAAGCTACAAGGTATTCTTCGTCTTCATGCAAATTAAAAATAACAATCTTATTAAAGAGAACGCCCCTCACAGAGAGTAAAATAATAAATCACATAAGTTCTAGCATTCTCTCTTTTACTGTGTACCTGAGGAAGAGAGAGGCATAATGTAATATGATGGTGTATTCTGTATCGCTTTACAAGCTGCTTGATGTCGCTGGTGGGGCAGGTCCAGATTTGTATAGATTCAGAGTTTAAAATTTTTTTAAATAGTGAAAAGCGTGGTTTCATTAAATGAGACCGCGCTCAACTATTTTGTATTTTTTATAAATCGAGTCGCTTTGAACAAATTATGGACAATTTTTTTCAACTGTATACTTTCAGTTAAAATGTACATATAGAAGGATATCTTGGGTTGATTCTCTCCCTTCAATTTCGTGTACCTGACAAAGACATTCAATAAATTGCGAATTTCTTGCCTATGGTTTGTTTACAACGGAGAAAGATTATTCAAAGCTGCAGCTTTCTTTATTTTTATTGCTGTCGAGGACTTTTTAAACAATCTCTACTATATTTACTGTATCTGAAACTGAGAAATCTCACTCATGATTGTAGGATCATTGTATTAAAGGGATGGGAAATGCGGATGCGGTCAATATAGAAATATCCACAGTTTCTTTTAAAAAAATTTAAATTCATATCATGTAAATCAAAACATTTTATTGTAGATTTTCCTGAATTTATACAATTTGCGACCTAACAACTTACAATTGCAGTTAAGGAAAATATTTAAACATGAGTAGGGATGTATTTAAAAATATTAGTAGCTGTGTGTTCGAGTTTGGATAAACCATTCATCAATTTTTCTGCTCTTGTAGCAATGAAGTAGTTAATATCTGCATGTTGTATGTAAATTAGAATTGTTTTAATGGTCTTATTTCTCTCGAAATTAATCATTGTCCACCGATCATGTGACTTGGGTTGATTCTCTCCCTTCAATTTCGTGTACCTGAGAAAGACATTCAATAAATTGCGAATTTCTTGCCTATGGTTTGTTTACAACGGAGAAAGATTATTCAAAGCTGCAGCTTTCTTTATTTTTATTGCGGTCGAGGACTTTTTAAACAATCTCTACTATATTTACTGTATCTGAAACTGAGAAATCTCACTCATGATTGTAGGATCATTGTATTAAAGGGATGGGAAATGCGGATGCGGTCAATATAGAAATATCCACAGTTTCTTTTAAAAAAATTTAAATTCATATCATGTAAATCAAAACATTTTATTGTAGATTTTCGTGAATTTATACAATTTGCGACCTAACAACTTACAATTGCAGTTAAGGAAAATATTTAAACATGAGTAGGGATGTATTTAAAAATATTAGTAGCTGTGTGTTCGAGTTTGGATAAACCATTCATCAATTTTTCTGCTCTTGTAGCAATGAAGTAGTTAATATCTGCATGTTGTATGTAAATTAGAATTGTTTTAATGGTCTTATTTCTCTCGAAATTAATCATTGTCCACCGATCATGTGACTTGTCTGAATTATTTACTGTTAACAGTTGCATCTCTGCATTGCTTATTTAGAACTTAAGTACTTTAAAATCGTTATTATTTCTTGTAGAGTGGCAACTTGTTCTAACACACGATAATGATAACGTATCCTTCATATTCTTTAAAGACTGAATAAATCACTGGAGCCTTGGGCCTATCATGCATCTATTCTAAGAAAAAGTGTTTTTCAGTTATTGATTTTTACGAAGGGCAAACCGCTGGGGAAATCGGGTGTACAAATCGGGGGAAATCAGAGGAAATCAGGAAGAAATCAGAGAAAATCAGAAGGAAATCAACGGAAATCAGGGGAAAAGCTTCTGCCATTTTGTTGAAATATATTATGCGCATAGGCAAATCAGTTAATATCTTTCGCATGAAAAAAAAAAGCGGCACGTCATATGTTTTAACCGGACCCGCGTTTCTCGGGAACATCGAAAACCATAATAATAAAATATATGGTTTTAGTACGCTATTAGCTTACTAATGTGGCTGTAAAGTATTGTAGAGGAAAACGATAAATGAAAGCAACCACAAACGTAATGGGAATAGTGGTGGGTAGTGCCGATGCGGCATCACGTCTTACGTCTTTTATGTCGCGTGCATTAAAATGAGAGAGAAAGTCAACCATGTGGTCCGCCTTCTTACGTCTCACCTCGCACCCCCTTCTCAATTATAGGTTTCTCGCCCTTTACAATATTATAAGGTTTTCGATTTTCTACAGTTCAAATTGGTATATTCATGTTATAGAACATTGGATGGAGGATCGTCATTTTTGCTCGAGTTCACCTTCCGAGATTTTAGTGTATTTTTACGTTTCAAATGATGTGCAGATTACGAAAATAAAGGATTATTCAATTTCGTCGATATGTCTGTCTGTCTTTTAGTACTATTACTAAAAAAACTATCCCATATAATAATATCTGGAATCTTGTCTGGCGTACAGTTGACGCCAAGGAAGAAATCGAACATCATGACGACCCACTTTCAATGGAAACATTGCTTTAAAAAATGTATTTATTAACTGATTTTAATGTTTTTTTAGGGTACTGTAGCCAAATGGCAAGAATTTGAACCCTTATAATTTGATCATGTCGGTCCATCCGTATGTTACAGCCTTATTACTCCGCCATCTTTCCATGGATTCTGATGAAATTTTACGAACCTGTGTGTTATGTGAACCTCCACACAATTATAAAATGAGATTACAAAAAAAATAATTTAGGATTAGCTTTCCATGCATAAAACTGAGGGATGAAAATTTTTATTTTAGCGCACCCCATTGTGTGGGGGATCGTTGAAAAATGTAATAAAAGTTCTCAAATGACTTTTTTCCTTAGGTGAAAATTTCGCGAGATATGAGCTCCAAAATTTGTTAATAATGTGTCCCCCCTCTAACTTTCCAACTACGTGATTAGAAATCTGAAAAAAATCAAGATAATAGCACTTTATAAATACTTTCAACGAAAATTATTTTTGAAAAGAAACTCGACAAGATATGTTAACAAATCTTTTAGATATCCACAATTTTCAGTTTTCAATAGTAGCACTATGAAACCCGAGACGAAACCCTTAGCTGATGCGAGCACTACACCTACTTGGCCGATTTTTTAATAAATCGTCAAAATCTTTACCTTCCGACAAAAATTTAGATATGATTCAATTTTTAAGGCCTATTACGATCTTTTTTCAATGTCAAAAATGAACAAATTTTATTCGCGATTTTTTTCGTTGAAATTTGAGTTAGAACACTAGATTCAATAGGCTGTTAAATGCTCAAATCCTAAGTTTCATGAAGAAATATTGAATAATGACAGATTTAAATCAAAATAAATGTAGACAGTTATCTTATATAATGTGTCCCAAAAGAAATGCATAAAATTTATAGTATTTCTTCTGTTTTGTGTTAAAAAAAATACGAAAACACGTCAATTAGTAATATCAGATTGGGATTTACTTATTTGAGGGGTTACTGAATTCAATGGTGTAGTTAATATTTCAATAAAAAAAAATCGTTAATCGATTTTTTTGTTAATTTTTGACACAAAAAAGTCATTGCGAATTAAAAGAATGATTGTCATATAATGTAACTTCAAAGTCCAATATTAACGTAGAACGAATCAAAGGAAATGAGTAGGGTATAAATGGGCAGAAAATCTCCCCCCCCCCCACTACTCCCATGCTCCCCCATTCCTCCTACCCAAGCTCTCACCTGATTGGTCGCGATAGGTGGGGAAAGCTCCGTAGGCATTCGTGCGTCATGGTACAGGTACAGGTACGGCTTTTTACTGGTCTCCATGGCACGGGTACAGCTTTTTACTGATTTTATCCTAATTTATCAATGTCCATGTTGTAGAGCAGTAAAAAGCCGTACCTCTACCATGACACATGAATTCCTACGGAACTTCCTCCACCTATCGCGACCAATCACATGAGAGCTTGGGTAGGAGGAATGGGGGAGCATGGGAGTGGTGGTGGGGATTTTCTGCCCATTTATACCCTACTGAAATGAGAAGAAATCAGAGGAAATCAGAGCGAAATCATGAGGAAATCAGGGAAAATCAGGAGGAAATCAAGGGAAATCATACAATATTCCCCCATAAAGGGAAATCAGATGTACAAATTGCGCCTAGCAGATTTTTATGTGTTGAGAAAAAAGGCAAGATAAATAAGTTTAGGATTAGGAATCACAAGAAATCTCAAATAATGCATAATTCGTAGATGAGCCTAAATCAAGTATCTCCTTGCCAGTAAACTGTCTTCTGTGCGCCCTCTGAAGAACTAGATACTCGAGAGCGTAAAGAAAATAATTAATATCTGATCTTAAATCGCAGACTTCAACCACATAACACACACTTGATACATTCACTTTTGAAGAAATTTAGCAGTATGTAGCATTTTCAATCATGGCCTATTTTAACATCTATAACAATCAATATTTTATACTCGCAAATGCAATGCACTCAAAAACAATATCCCCAACATCAAAAGTATTCTACATAAGTTTGAAAAATCATTAAAAATATTGAACAACAAATTAAAGTTAAGCAATTAATTTCTTCTCTTTTTCACATTGATGAATATTGAACTATAACAAAGTAAACGTCGAATCTGAAACAAAAATATTTATTTTGATCATTTTCTTAGTATTGTTATTACTACTAAGTTACATTCCTACTTGCTGCTCCAGTTTTATTTATGTGCTGGATAACCACACACTGGTGATAATCCTGATATATTAATGATAAATCGAAGTTCGTATTCATCAGTTAAATAATGGAACCTTTCTAAATTTCTTGTATTATTGTGACGCAATTTTTTTTGACCTATTATAGGCGGAAAGGTGTCACTCTGATGCTCGAACTCCAGAATCTATTACGATTCAGTATGGTTGCTCGGTTGCCAGCTCAAGTTTTAAGTGATGGAACCACACTACTCACAAACCGGTTATGCGGGGCTAAGCAGCTCAAGTGGAGAAAACGGAAATTCCAATGTCTCAAGGGAACAACTAGACTTCTATTCACAAACATAGCAGCAAACGACACGGTTTTCAGTAAATTACCAGATTTATTGAAATAAAATCTGTTTGCAATTCCACTAAATCTGCAAGAAACAAAATTATATGAGTTTCAGAATTTAATATTAATGCAAAAATTAAACAAGTAGTGCAGGTGACGGTTAACAAATCATAGTAAAACGGGAAATTAGCAGGCAAGAGTTAACACGCGGATACCTGCAGGAGGAAGCAGAGAGAACGGTGGTAGTCTTAGACTGACTCGTTATTTCGAATCCCACACTACAATAAAGTGATTGGTATTAGTGGTGCTAACGATCTAGTGGATGGAATGGCTAATAGATACGTCAAACCCTTTCAAGCGGTAGTCATTGAGTTTATAACCTCACAGTAGAATAAAGTCACAAGCATAATAGTCGGGAGAAGCCTGGTATGTTTTGGCAAAGGACCTGTTTAGCGGTGATGTCAAGACTAGTTAAAAGCGCTCGAATATATGAAATCACACTCTACGGCAAGTAGTGAAAGTATAAACAAATTGCACCTTATGGCGCACGTAATTTGGGTCGACTTTTGGACTATAAAATTAACCCTCCACATTTTATTATTGAAATACGAACTTACATAAAATATTTAACTATTTTTACGTACTACATAATGTTGTAAATAGACGTAGAGTCAATATGTATTCTATGTCATTATTTAGTCATTCGTTTAATGCTCGGTTAAGTAAAAAACCAACTGCTGCAAAGTACGAAACCAAATATATGACTGGTGGTCGAGAGGTGAGCGCACTTGCCTCTCATCCAAAAGTTCCGGGTTCGATCCCCGGTCGTGGCAGTGGAAAATACTGTGAGAGGGATTTTTTCACTATACACGGATATTGGGTGTGTGTCCCTTGTCTCTAAATGTGTAGCCCCCTCCCACACAAGGCTCTTCTAGAGCCTTCCGGGATAAAGGGGGTCGTAATTACCTGTGGTGTTATTTGTTATTATTTAAATATGTGGTGTTATTTAACAAAATGTTAAATGTTTAAGTCGATTTGTAGTCAAGTTATTATGCCAAAGCTGTTATTGTAAAGTGTCGAAAATACTCACCAAAAATACCTTCAAAATAATGAAAACTTACGAAAATGCAAGAAATCATATAAAATTAAGGATTTTTAAATATGAGTTTGAAAGGATTAAAATGTAAAATTTATGGAGTACGACTGAAAATATCGAAAAAATATATTTCCAAATTAAATTTCCGTATAGTAAGCCTGTAAATTAAATTTTTGTTTTCAATATTTTTGCTTGTAAATCGTGAAACTACCAAGACTTTTTTAATTACTCAGGAGACGTTTTATATTTTAAAAACGAGCATAGAATCTTATTCATCATATCGCAATGGCATATTTCATATTAACACGTAACTCAACCAGTGGCAAATCTACCGTGGTTCTCGGGTTCGTCCCCCCCCCCCTTACGCACTTTTGGCAATTCTTTAATTTAATTGTAACAGAAATATCTGGAACACGAAGTTTGGTGCTTGACAACGAAAAATTGAGAAAACATTATTCACGAATCGATGTTCATTGTTATAACAGAAATAATGTGTTAATTTTAATTTTGTGCGAACTAAAATTTGAGTAGACTATAATGATTGTTATTTGGATTCAAGTTCTTCGGACTTCTTATTTCATGACAAAATATTTTGGCTCCATAACAGTATATAAAAAGAAATTCATCTAAAACCCCCTTGACAAAACCCTGGATCCGCCACTGAACTGAATTGTCGTTTCATATGAATATAATATTTTTTATGCTTTAAACCAGATTGCTGATATGCTGTAGGGTTCATTTGACTTTATGAAAACAAACAACCGACTTTCCTCAAAAATTTCTGGTTTAACTGCTCTGTCACTGCGTGTTTTTTCTTCATTTCTTGTAACTACTCGCCTATGGGTGTCTGACTGTTTATATTTACGCCAGGACCATGTAAAGCCGAGCTTTAAACTTTATTAAAGTAATAAATATTATAAAATATATAAATAAATAAACACCACAGAAATTAGGCAACCCCCAATTCCGGAAGCCAGGGCTTGTGCGGAAGGGAGTTACACATTGAAAAAACTATAACCATTTCCTTGGACAATGGCAGTGCCGGAGCCAGGATTCGAACCCAGTGGTGCGATGTCCGTGTGATTAATTGCGATTGCCACCTCGCGCCTTAACCCACTCGGCCATCGACCAGATTATGTATGTTCACTCTCGTAGGTTCTTTTGCCAATAGACTAACATCGATATTTGACAGCACAAAAATTGCATCATCGAAGTCTTATTTAACCTCTATTACGACAACCACTTTATAACCTCTTTTAAGATGCTATCTCGTGCTAAGGTCCTATGAAATTTTATCATGTTTTTTAGCGACTCTTGTATAACTATTTTCGTGCAAGATCATAACGAGGTAATATTATTTTTTTAGCGACTGTCATACAACCATATTCTTAAGTCATGTTAAACGTTGTATTGTAGGTGATATCGACCTCTTTACGACCCAGTAATGACCTTTTAAGGACAGTCTATTTTTGGTTACCAATTAGACATTTTATGCCTACTATCAGACACTCATATGGCAAGGAATTTCAATACTCGTGTGTAAAACTTTATAATGAGTTTCATAAGACATAGAGTTATTAAATTTATTTTAAAGACCATTTTACAACCATTATACAATTAATAGAGCATGTAGAGTAAAAATTATAACTCAAAAGGTTACTTGGGGCTAGTATTACTAACATAATATACTAGAACAAATTTTTGATTAAGCGTTAAAGAGAATTTCCTTTCCAAGTAATATTAAAAAATCCCGAGAAATACTAGTTACGAAATATTTGTTTTCTTTGGAAAAAAGTTCTTTGGGATTTGGGAAGAAATTTTTTTCTCAGAGGCTGTTATCGCAATACATGATATTAAACTATATAGGACAGGTATCAAAGAGTTGTAAATGTTTTTGTTGTGTCTCACTTTATCGAAAATGTGAAAAATATTTAAAAAAATAAGAAACACGGTCGTGATAATGCTTATGCACACACCAGTTGAAATTTAAAATGTCGACAAGTGTGGAAGTGATAAGAGTGAATCACTCAATTAGCAACTTGTACTAAGTCTAACTTAAGATAAAATGGGCTGTCGTGGACTATTATAAATATTGATATGTTATCACCATCGGACAATTTTTAGATTAACATATATTATATTGGCATCCATGAAGAATATTCGGCAGAGAATTTATGATTGCTCTACTAATATTGGATATATTTTTAAATTTTCTCCCTTTTGTGAATTTTCCACATTCTCAATGGAGCGGGCCAAACAAATATTACTTACCACTATTAATTAGCGAAGCACCAAACTATACGAGCCGAAACAGAATCATCAGAATATACAGAACTAGAATTGATAGCAGGTTATATTGTTAGATTATCAGAGTTAAAACATACAATAAAATGAAAAAAGCGTTTGTAGCTACGTATATTTTCGATACCAGTAGCAAATACCTTACGGCGTTTCCGTATATAAGAAATATATATAAAAATTTTATTGTTCCATCATTTTGTATTTGAAGCAGGCATACTAGAAAATATCCCTCTGTAACAAAATCTAGTACCATATATTTCGCGATAGATACTTTTGTTTTCTAAATTAAAATCTGTAAGAAAACATGGATATTTAGCTAGATTTAATGTTATTTAGAAAGAACCCCTTGATGTACCGGCACATTACCCGTGCTTACCCAGCTATGGCAGTTGTAAGAGTTATCAACGGTATACAACGTATAAACACCAAAAAAAACTATGAAAAATTCTAAGCTATGTTACAAGTCCTTATGTAGAATATAATCTGAAATCTTAGAGTAGCTAGAAGTTGCTTGATATTATCTTGAGCTTGCCTCGAAACAATGTTAGTCTTTCCCAAATGGTACCTTAGAGATAATGCAAACAATCTTAAACACAACGTGTACTGTACAGCGTACGTGTTATGTAAATATATTTAGCAGCGTATCTGAAGTTGTAAAATTAGGTGATATACCTTCCGAGTTAAGTATATTGTACATGATGTAATAAGGAAGCGTTGGATGGAAACTATCAGGAGCATAACTGTAAAAACAGAAACTATTGCTTTTTATAACAGGCTATTAATAATTTTCAGCTAGTTCTGATAATCCATTATATTTGTGAATAAACGCATAACTTCACGAAGTTAGATAATATTCTATCCTGCAGGTAGAGTAAAATGGCCAGTTATGTAAATTGTATACATGTTTAAAGATCAGCAACCTTCAAAAGATAAGAGTATTAAAAACTATGAATTGAAGTCACCCGGAACATTGAACGTTATTACCTAATGTCTTTACTTAAGTCTGCTGAAAATACGTTTTGTTGTGTTGTGCGTTTATTTCACACTAACCTCATTATCAATATTTGATAACTATTTACATTTAAATATCAATGTTTACTAAGAAACGACGGAGGATCCGGTTTATATCCAATTCAAATTTTCATTTTTTTACTGTCTATTTGTCTACCCTATGATAAGGCTGATATATTCCATTTTTTATAATTAATTGATCGATCTTTCCTTGATAAAAATCCACGTTAACGTTGGATAAATAAAAACTTAAATTTGTTTTAAAATTTTTACAAAATTTGTTGATTTATATATTTTTCCAGTCAATTTAGGATTGTTATGGAAAGTTTTGCAGAAATTTTTATTTCATCATTTTCATGTTGTCTGAGGTGCTGAATACAAATTTTAAGTTTGCTGCCTCGTATCTTTCCTACTTAAAAAGTTATAATCGGGAAACCGTGAACAAATTGTGTTTTCTTCGTTTTTGCCAAGGCCAAGGCATAATACAATGTTTTTAGTATACACGATCTCCCAGATTAGTCATAAACTAATGACAGATAGAGCACACTTTGCTGAGTTCAAAACACCCCCACACTTATCTTTAAATCCTCATTGTTTTCAAGATACATGTTGTTTTATGAATTTTGGCTGAAACTAAAATTCACTATATTTTTGAAATGAGCTGACGTATTTGGATAA
Organism: Leptura quadrifasciata; assembly: GCA_963675555.1. Lineage (NCBI taxonomy): Eukaryota > Metazoa > Arthropoda > Insecta > Coleoptera > Cerambycidae > Leptura > Leptura quadrifasciata. Next base: position 106,873,942 of record OY776675.1, read on the forward strand.
AAGTTGGTACACATATAGTGCACTCTTAGTCCAATCAACAGCATAATTTAGTTTGGAAAATTTCCAGGACAATACTTAACTTTTATTGTTTTACATTTAGAGCCAATTACATCACCCTGTATATCAGTTTCTTGTAAATGGCGGATAACTATTAAAATGTCTATGTATTATTGTGCAAAATACTGTCATAATATTTTATGGCACGTTTATGGTTATTTCTTAGTATATTTTCGAAAACAATGGTGAATGATATTTAAATTTCACAAATTACCCAAATAACTAGTTAACGTCGCTATTTTATTAATTTTACTTAAACACTAATTTAATAATTATTTAATGTATTATTGTTACTTAAAAAGGAAAACGAAAAACAGAAAAAAGGAATAAATAAAGAAAAACATTTTGCTTAAAAATAACAGCAGGCGTGTGTCAATTCTGTCGTTATACAGTTTAATACATAGTAATGTAAATTGCCTTTAGAAATTAAGGTTAAAATATTCAAAGAAGTCGTTTGAGTGATTAAAGTAAAGTTTCATATTAACAAATATAATAATTTTAAAATGCCATTCCAATTTACAAATGAAGAGTATGCAGATCTATTATGTGTAAGGTTTTTGCGATGAAAATGGAAGAGCTCTGCAGAGAGGGAATATAGAAGACGTTTTTGGAAATCATCGTACACCAAATCATACAACATTTTCAGACGTAATTAACATGGGGAATTTTCCACACAGGCAAAATATGAACATGTTCCCAGAGATTTTCAACAGCGAGAGGAAATATTACACATTGTTGATATGAATTGAACTGAAGCGTAATAATCAGTCATCAATTAGAAATTCTCAGAACAAGAGCTTTTGAAAAAGAAAATTTATATCCTTTTCATGTTCAAGTAGTTCAACGACTTGAAGACGACAGCGTTCCGCATTTAACATTTTGTAGGTGGGCAGTTGCGCATAAACGAACAGTGTCTAGAATTCTGTTCACCGATGAAGCTCAATTCACGCGTGATAAACAACACGAGAAATCAACCTCTTTAAGTGACTGAAAATCCACATGCTACGCTTCAGAAAAATTCCCAACACAGATTCAACATAAACGTCTGGTGTGGAATATACACTAGTCACCTAATAGGGCTACACATTTTTGAAGGGAGACTGACGGGTGAAGTTTATTTAAATTTCTTAATAGATATGTTACCAAATTTATTAGAAAACATCAATGCTAGAGTTATGTGGTTTCAACACGATGGTGCTGGATCCCATTTTTCTTTACCGTTGAAGGAGCATGTTAATCAACGTTAGATGGATTGGTAGAGGGAGTCCAGTTAACTGGCCACCGATATCTCCTGATATAGTCTAGTATACTTTAACTTGGCGTGTGTATGTATGAGTTAATATTTCCGTACGATTTCATTTTCTCCCATATTGTACACAAAGTTAAAGCAATAGTCCAGAAATATTGTCTACGTGTACAATATTTCTGGATCTTTGTGTACAAGGGAAAATGAAATCGTACGGAAATTAACTCATACATACACACGCCAAGTTAAAGTATACTAGACTATATCACTGTACAGTGAACAATTACAACAATTTTTTTTAATGTGTGTGACAATTTTAGAGACAACCCGGCTATGATCGATAGATCGATGAAAATCCTTTTTAAACGTTCACAAAAATCTATTAACGATGGGGATATTTCGAAAATGTATTATAATTTTAATAGTTTTGTACTAGAGTATAAAATAATTAGTGTCTTTTTAAAATTTGTGCTGTAAATTATGACTAAGCAAGCTGTTTTTCTTTATTTTCCCTTTTTTGTATTTTTCGTTTTTCCTTTTAAATAACAACAATACATTAAATAATTATTAAACGAGTGTTAGACTAAAATTAATAAAGTATGGCGAATTTTACTTTCAGTCAAAATTCATAAAACATGTATCTTGAAAACAGTGAGGATTCCAGGGTAAGTGTGGGATTGTTTGGAACTCAGCAAAGTGTGCCCTATCTCACATTGGTCTATGTCACTTTAAATCTGGGACACCATGTATAATTAACTATTGTATTGCTGATAGGGTAGAATTTTTGTAAATTAGTTTTCGAATTCTATTGTTTAATGTATTTATTTGCTCACTACATTTTAGCCACTAGTGTATAGGTTATTTTCCAATAGTGTACTGGATAAGTCCGTTATTTTGTAGATTCCCTGATTATTCTTTGAAGTGGATATATGTGACAGGAAACCAACAATGAAAGAACGCCATATTTTGTGACGGTCAACATTTTTAACTACTAAACAACTAAATCAATTTTCTTAAAGCTTAAGTTTAATTTTAAATGAAAATTATAATTGTACTGTTTAAAATGGAATTGTTTCAATGATTTATTTTTAATTGTGTAAGAAATTCACATTCAATTGGCGCATACAAGAAACTACCAAGAAATAAAAACAATATAACTCATCCCGGATCCGTGCAATGATTTGAAATACATTAGTATTCAGGTGTTTCATTTCTGTTATTTTATGCTGGCTAAAGTTACTTTGTATTGTAAGAATTTAATTACGTGCCAGTGAGAACTTTATTGGAGTTCAATTTCTCTAGAAACATCAACTGGAAATACTGATTAACTTTTTGTATACATCTACGAACCAATCTAACTGTTTTTAAGTTTATACGATAATATTGTGCCTCTTTAATAGTCTTTAATTTGTTTTTTCCTGCATCCTACCTGCAGTTCATTTAAAAACGTGAACCTGTCTGTGAATTTAATTGGAAACTGAATTTTTACACCTCAATTCACAATAGATTTTCTCGTTTTTACCTTTTCCATTTGCACTGTTGTTTTACTAAAAATGTTGTTATAACTGGCGGTGGATTTATACGTGGAGCGTTAAATCAATAGAGCGAATGGTGAGATTTATTTTCAATTATTCAGGTTTATTTTGAACTTATTCGCGCTTCATAAATTTTACTGGTTGGAAATTGATAAATTGACGGATATCTTGCAGCAAATAAAAATAAATGCCGCTAAAATTGAAAATGGAACTTATTACAAAACATTACACTTCTAAAATAATTCGGGTTTTAAAGCATAATTTGGAACCAGTTGGAATATTTGACTTAACAGTTGGTATATTTTAAACGGAATTGTCTGGAAATGTGAAATTTATTACTAAAGCGACCGGCCAGTAATTTTGCGGAACCTTTCGCAGAATAGGAGTCTTTTACTTGCCGAACTTTCAGTAGACATGGGACCGATCGACGACTTTACATCCCTCCGAAGGATGGTATATCCACTACACAATCCTTGCCTAAGATTGCATAGCTTCGCTTCCGTGCATACACTGATGCACAAGCCGCTGGAAGATGTGAGGCGAGGATACGGTCTTCCTTTGAACACGAGGGATGTTCCAGTGTTAAAATAATAATAATTCGGAGCGTGGTTTAACACTCTTGGAGGACTTCGTGCACGTTTTGTTGTTGGAAAAATTAAAAACACTTTTTAACATTTTGGTCAGGTTCAAATGCTTCACTCTGTATATAAGATTTATAGGTCTTCTTGAGCGCTGTTATTAGTTAAAGAAGTTGAAAAAACACTTTTTTTGAACTTTTACTAAATTGGTCAGAGTCAATTGCTACACCCTGTGTATGACTATTTTGAAATTACGTGAAATTAGAACACTTTCGATTAAACAAAGTTAACAGTATTAAGGTAATTTAACATAGTTGGTAATGAAATTAAAACTAAATATTTCATTTTACACGATTGTGAATAAGATAACACGACAACAGGAATTCAGTCTTAAATGAAAATTTTAATAAGCGAAAAAATAAATGAAAATAAATAAAATAAGTGAATCAATTGAAAACTGAAAAAATTCTCTGGTGTAAAAATATTCGCAACGGCGACGGCGACAGGCTGTGTTTTACTTGATTTAAACAAGAAAGCAGTAACAATGACCTGATTACAGCGAAGTTCACTCGCGGCACAGGGTAGCAAATCAGGCACAGAAAACGTATTAGGCAGGTTGGCACGAAGTCCAAAATTTCATCTAAAATACACTTTCTTGAAAGGCTGCCAAAATTTATTCGCGACGTTGTAGTAGTTAGCAGCAGGTACAAAGAATGCTCTAGGCAAGGGTACTAACATTATTAACACCAAATATCTCTAGAAGTTCACTTTCTTGAATGGGTTACCAAACTACACACGAAGATGCATAATACTTAGTAGATCACCTGACTTGCTGAGGTGTAAAACCCTCGGCCTTATATAGTTGCAGTAGTGTTTTAATGGGAACAGTAGCTCGCCGGAATGTTTTTTAACCTATTTTTTGATTTCGTTTGCCGTATTCCGTCCATTCTTTTGGTCAGGAAGCGATTTTCTCATAGAAAATGGAATATTTTCTTACTGAAACTTATATGTAAAGTGGGCATTGACAAGGGGCATCCTTGAAGAAAGAGTTAGGTCTGTATCTAAAACGGCTATTAAATTATATACAGTTAACTGCCGGGCATAAAAAACTAATTTTGAACTGGGGTCCGGTAAGATATCACGTAGGTCTCGGAGAGTTTTCGCAGTTAACCTCGCGAGAACTGCAGCTGGCTTCGATGGAGCGCGGGACAGTTTTGATAAAAACAGTTAACTTTTTGGCATCGGCGATTTGAAGGTTTACCTATTGAAATTAGATAATTTGAAGTGTTGTGAAACTGAATTAGACGCTGCATGAATGAAAGAAAATTAATAGAAATAAAAATAAAATATTGTGAATATGGTTTTGGAAGGTAGTTTTGATGTGATTGAAGTTCCGTGAGGGCGATATTTTTTAGGGCAATATTTTGTAATAATTCGTCTGAAAAATAATTAATTTGAATGTTTGAAAGTTATTATCGGTAAAGTTCGTTTATTTGTCAGTTATCGAGAGTTCGTAAATTTTTTCAGAATTTGTGTGCAAAAATTATAGTTCTTCGTGAATTTAAATTTATGTATCATTTTTTATCGTATTTTGACATTATGGACTTAATAATAAAATATTGTAAATATAGTTTTGGAAAGTAGTTTTGATGTGATTGAAGTTCATGTGGGGGCGATATTTTTTAGGGCAATATTTTGTAATAATTCGTCTGAAAAATAGGAACGTTTGAAAGTTATCGGGAAAGTAAATTTGTTTGCAAAAATTGTAATTCTTCGTGAATTTAAATATCTGTATCATTTTTTTATCGTATTTTGACATTATGGACTGAATAATATGATCAATTTGAAAATTATGCAGCTTTTGAATTTTATTCTTGCGCCTATGACTGAAAGGTACTATAACACCTAAATATGCGCAGACGCTTGGCCCTGAAACGAGTTCGTGTAGGCAGAAATTCAGGAAAACTATTTTCTAGAACGCTGGCCCTACTGAACACCTTTTTTAAAGCAATTTTTGAGTAACATTTTTCTTCTTTTTTGTCGAATATCTATGATTTTAGTTGCGTTTTCAAAAATATAAGAATACTGTTTCTTCGAAATTAAATATCGATGTAGTAAAAGTTGCTTTTCTTAATTCGTTGACTTGCATGAAAATTAAAACTAAAAGAAATTACTGATTTTGTAATTTTTTTATATATTAAATTATTCTAAGCCAACATATTCATCGTATTTATTAAATATACCTTTTAGACCAAGTCATCTTGAAAGGTGTCTGTCAACCTCTGTCAAATTTATGGTCCGCGGCCCTGTCTAAGAAGACAATCGTACGCTGCGATATAAATCAGTAGCTTTCGCATATAAAAGCCACTTCTACAGAACTCCAAATCATTCGAACCCTACACACAAATAAACTACTCGACGCGTGTTTCTCTAACCATGTCAACATCATCGGGAGGCGAGTAATATTGGTTTTATTTTAATCATCTGATGATGCGAGCATGATTAGTAAGACTTATGTCGTACAGGGACTTCTAGTGCAGTGTTCAAATATATTGGTACTTTGTAAAAGTAATTTTCAGATACCAGAGATATTGATTTGTTAAAAATAGCCCCCAAACGAAAATGCCTCATACACAGTTTCAAAATGTCTGTAGCTCTTGGTGATTTTTATTAAATGAAAATATCGTACCTGATTTGAAGTAAAACATGCAAACGAGCTTTATAAATAATTATGACCTTAATTATTTATAAATGAACAAATTGATGTACGAACCTAAAATAGCAATAATTTATAAATCCTGTGATAATATAAAAACCATAGAGAAGTACAAATTTTCTCCCTTTGAATTATGTTGCACATGAGATAAATAAAGAGCACATGATCATGTGCGGAGGGAAGACCTGATCACTCAAACACATTGTTCCTTTTGCATTAACCTAGACGAAACTACAACAGTAAAGGAACGTAATTGTTGTTTTATGTTAATAGGTAAATAAAAGAGATGCTTGAGTGCCAGAGTTTTTCTCTCCATCTGTGAGCTTGTAAGAGTACCTAGCTCTATAAAAGGTTAAGGTTATTTATATCAAAGGGATATACATTTTCTATGATTTTTATACTGTTGCAAGTTATATAAAGCGATCTAGTGTAATTAGGTCAATGTATCAATTTGCTTATTTATATACAACAAAAGCGGTCAATGTTCAGTATATTTCTTCGTTTCGATGTAATTGATTTTGAACTGATGGTGAAAATGAAAAATTAAAAAGGGGGATCTAATATGCTAATTGAACAAAAAAATTTGGATTACAAATAAGATCGGCCACATTCCTTACCTCATAATGAATACACTTTTTTAATATTATCTAATGTATCATAAAACAAACATAAACACACCGCATATAGTAGTAACTCCCCAAATCCAAAGTCAAGGGCTGCCCGGAAGGGGGTAGCACATTTGAAAAAACGCAGACAACATCCAATACCCACCGACATTGCGAGTGTCAGTGCCTAAGATCGAACCCAAAACACAGCAGAGTCACGTCAAAGTGAATTTATTACATAACGCGCTCTAGCCGACTGAGTTACCGTGCTGGTTAACACACGTACCTGTAATAGCAAATAAAAACGTACTCTAAGGTATTGAGTTCAAAGGGCCATAGCTCATTTAAGAAGCATTTTCGGCCATACGTCATACTAACTATTTTCTATGAAATGACTTTATCAACACGTTGAATCAAAATGTTGAGCATGTGAATTATAGACGTATAATTTTTGTAACATGTGTGAGGTGCTGGAAGATGTTCTCCATATATAATGCTTTCCTAAAATAATGAATAAATTCGACAAAAAGTGTTGACATGTTAATAGGTGCATATTGAAATATTTTTGAAATTTTTTGGCAAGTTCCTACAAGGCTATGAAGCCATCAATATATTTTTTTAAATGGCAATTACCATCTTATTCCTACGGAATTTTGATAAACCGTATATTTTAAAATAAAATTCCATAAATGTCCATGTAAATTGTTTACGGAAATTTTTAAGAAACTTTAAAATCCTAATTATCAGAAGCGAAAAATTTCAAAAACACCGGAATTAACTGTTCAAGTTGCGTTCCATTGTAACCTGTCAATATTCAAGACAGCTAGTAAACTCTATTTGAACCTTGTCGCTAATTTCCAGTAATATACACCATATTTCGTGGCGATTTGCTCCCATAAATGTTAGATACTTACTGTACGATTCACTATACTTTGCCTTAAGGTATGCTCAAAGAGGCATCAGATCTGGCGATATGGCTGGCCACTTTATTGCTTCCTTTTTCCTATCCAGCGATCTGAAAATATCTTATTTAAATAGGCTTGGATAGGGAGCATGAAATGGGGAGGTGCTTTCTCTTACTGAAAGAAGAAGTCGTTACTTTGAAAATCGGGTTCTTCTTCAACTAGATACAAGTTACCAGTTCGGGGATGAGGGTATTTTCACAACAGTACAAATGCCTCGTATCGATTAGGATCCCGTCAAAGAAATAACGATCCAGAATTCTTCCATACACATACACATCCATTTTTTCATGGTTCTGAGTGTAACACACTCTGAGTGTGATAGACCGTCATACAGTAGGGATTATCTGCAGCATAATTACGATCATTTTGTCTATTATTGTTGACGTGATGGTCAAGCAAACATAGGAATTTATACGTTAAGGGATGAAATAATAAAAACATTCAGATGAGGATATTTGAGACATTTACCATCGAAAGCGCAAAAACTTGAATTTAATTTAGTAGTTCCTGAAATTCCCTCAGCTGTAGTAAGGTCAGTATATTTAAATTTTAAGAGGCAATCTATCCAAATTTTTACCAGGTATAGAATTTTTGGACACATATCTACATGAACTTTTTCATATATTTTTTTTATTATTACTATTATGTAAAGTTAACGAAGGAACTTCCGGACATCCAGGTTTTCTCAAAATCGAATTCAGTCAAAAATTCAAATTCAAATTCTTCAATAATTTTATATTAACAATATTTTTTGTTGTTTTTTCACCACCATGACGCTTAAAAATTATACAAAAACAAAGATAGCTGAAGTAACTTATATAAACGAATATGCTACATATTACTCCCCTTGCAAAAGTAAAAAATAAAACCAGCAAAGCATCAATATCGAAACAAACTTTCTTAAAATTCGATTTGACAGGTAGGTCTAATAACATTATTTAATAAATAGGTAGGTTTGATTCAGTCAATACTGACAGTAAGGTCTTTCCCATATTTAAGGACAATAATAAGTTTATTTGTACGAGAAACCACTTGAAAATGCCCTTCGTACCAAGGGGACCTGTCTTTTCTTATGAAAATTAATTTACAATATTTAATGTCCAGACTAATAAATGTGTTTTGAAGAAGATTTCGTTTAGGATTTGTAAACTGTAAGTTGTCAAAATAATTTTGTAATTTATTAATAGGCAATGGTATTTGAGTATCAGAATGCCATTTAATAAAATATTCACCTGGGAGACGCAAGGTTTGACTGTAAACAAGGTTTTAAGGTTATATGGAAACGTTCGATCATACCATTGCTCTATGGGCGATATGTACTTGTGCGAATTCGATGGAAAGCCAAAAATCTCGAAAATTCATGAAATCGATTTGATTTTAATTGAACTCCTTGATCAGAAGTGATATGAAATGGAATGCCAATAAAATTTTAGCAACGGTTTCAGCAATAATATTTGGTATAGGGTAAGCTTCCGGCCAGGCAGCGGGTGAACCGTTCCATTTATGGAGTTATATTCATAAAATTACAATTCAAGATGTTTCTTGCAAATATTTGTTCATGTCTTCAATCAAAAATTAAAGTTCTTTAACCATTCTCTATTCACAATATTTTTTGTTGTTATTTTTTATCTTCATGATGCTTAAAAAATGAAGATGGTTGAAGTAGGCTATGAAAGCGAATCGCATAGATCATAATATCAAAAATGTTACGAGCTCCCTAATTATTATGTTTTATAAATAAATAAAATAATTACAAATTTAATATAAGAAATACTACAGTATGCAACAAGTTGTGAACATTTAAATAATCTTCTTTTAACTTAGAAGTTATACTCAGTACTAAGATTAATTTAAAAATTGCATTAGATGTTTACATATTTTGTCAATAATTAATGCCTCTGATTGTCATGTTCTTGAGAGTTTAGTAGAAGTGCTTATTAATATGTGTAAATTATTTATACCGTTATAAATTGCCTCTTAAATCAATATAGTATTTATTTGTTCGTTACTAAAGAAGTAGTAGAGTTCGTGTAAGTATATGTTTGGTGTGAAATAAAATATGATGCGTTATCACGCAAACTTTTAAGGGATTTCCACGCGATGAGTGAATTCGTGTCGCTTATAAATATTTCGTGAAAATCACTAACAAATACTTAAAATGTCGGGTAGCGTTTTGATTTAAACATATACATCTATATATTCCGAAACCAAAATATATTTTTGATTATTATTAAGAAGAAGGCAGAAGGTGTCCCCTGGTTAAATATTTAGACAGCATTTGAAAGATAAATGTCTAAATAATTTTGATTCGCGTACTGTATTCCAAACAGCGAAACAATGTTGAAATGTTTCTTTAATTATTGGCGAAATAGTAATTGTTTCATAACTTTATCAGAATGGACCCATTATTAATATGTGTTTTACGGGGTCGAATTGATATTCCAAGACACTAAGTAGGTTTAATTTGAATATACTGATTGTTTATTTGAATACTATCTTTGGTACTAGCATAGGTACCGAAATGTACTTAAAACTGTTTCTACAACACAAATGGAATGTAGTATATCTTATAAAGTAACCTTCTCCATTCAGTTAAAGCATTCACTGGAAATAAGTCTATTGATGGCAAATTAGAAAACAGTATAATGCCTACAACAATTGATAAAATAAATAATAACATTCATTATCAAAATAAAAGCAAGGCTAGTGAATTGAGTAAAAATATCAAAACAGAATAGTGATATTAATAATTAATATACAAAAGATATGAATAAACAAATTTTTTAACAGTGCACTACGCATTCAATCCCAACTGCCTAGAGTAAATACTCAAAATGACTTCCATTACTTCCTTATAAATAGGCAGTAGTAAAGTCTATTCTAAAATTATTCCCGAATACTTTGAGAAAATTATCTGGGTTTAAATTATGTGCTGTTACAAATGACGAAACTAACAAGCACTGGATAATGAGAAGATATTCCATCTTGTTGGAAATGGATAAGATATCCCTTTAATTTTAAGATATTTATTATTTCATCCAGTATATCATAACATATTCTATTATCAAAATTTTCATAAATAGTAATTTTAATAAATGATGAACCACTAATAAAACTTCCAAAATAGCTGCTCAGATTTCTCAATATATCTGCTGTACATATATTGAGAAAGTTAAAGTCTGGGCAGTTGTTTTTGAAGTTAATATTGTTAGTGGTTCATTATGCCCTTTATTGATAAGATAAAGATTTTCATTGCTCTAATAAAAACAATTTTGTTTGTTGATAAGGTAAAAAGTCATCGCTGAAGTAAATGTTTTATAGTAACGGTAGCTCAATCGCTATCTTACTGGGTATGATTTCACAAAACTCAATTCAATATATGCATCATCATCCACGAGTTTTTGGGCAATACATATTATGTTACATTGATACTTGTTAATCTAGATGTCCGATGAAGTCATAGTAGGATCCACAACAAATTGACCAAGAATTTGAGCTGCTTTCTTTAGTAGTCTAGTTTATTTCCTTTTTCAATCACAAACAGATCTCATTGGTTAATACTTTACAACTAGCTCTTAAACATAATTATGTCACGTCTTTGCCAGTCACGTCATATATGTTCTTGCAGATCTAGAGTAAAAGTATTTTCGGCAACATATATTTAAAAGTAATTTCAACATGTTCAGCTGTTGTGTGTAATTTTTGAAAAAAAAAAAAATCATAAAGCGATTTTGAAGGCTCAAAACTATAATTTTCACAATGACATGAAAACATGAAATCAATTTAAATGAAACAGCGCAAGTCTCGCTTATAAATAAAATTTTAAAAAATGGTTTGCATGAACACTATACTTGTTTCTCGTTAACTTCCACAAAAATGTGAAAACGATAATGAGATATGACACAAATCTATTGATAATAAATGCTTTAATTTGGCATTAAATTCAAATATAGGAATCTGATGTTTATTTCTTGTATTACTAGGAAATTAAACTAATAAAAGTTACCTTATTTGGTAGTTTTAAAAAAATATTTTTTAATTTTTCAATGTAGCATTACACGGAGGATGTCACCGTTAAAAAACTGTATACAGGTATCTAGAGAATAAAGGGTTGCATGGAAAAGGTCATTTATAAATCATATTACTTCTCCTCAATGTTCTAGAAACGATTTTAAGAATTTATCATATGCTTCAGTTTGTAAAATTGTATGATTTAAAATACTCATTTCGCCATTCGATTTACATAACAAATTCTAACTCAGGATAGCCTTCTGCAAGGAATATAAACGGTTATATGTATGAAACATCTTATTATTATACACGAAATATATTCTAATGAGGAATTTAAAGGAACCATTTCAGCTAAAATAATCAAAATTAATAACAATGCATTAGTCAGTAGAATTTCATGATACTTATGTAGCCCAGTGCGAAAGGTCTTGTTTGACTTCACACTAATTAGAAACGTGCGTATTTTGATATAGGAATAGTATTTTATATACAGGGTGACCACTTTTTATGTAGAAAAGTATTGCTATCTCGCAAACCATAGCAGTTACAAAGTAGGTTGAATGGGATAAAAGTTTCTTATTTTTAAGACTAATAGAATGGTTTATAGAAATAGAAATTATGGTGATTGGACATGGAGATACACGATATATCTTGTTTTTTTCATTAATGAACTGAACATTTTTCTCTATAACTGAATGAATATAATATAGTACAATTTTTCTAAGATGACACTATCGGCAATAAAACGTAAGACGAAGAGAAATGCATGTCTCACCTTTTCTCGCGCCTATTCGTAAATAAAAATAATGAAGTACTTATTTCATTATTTTTATTTACACTTTCAGAAGTTATCCTTATTTAATTCTTGAGCAAGAGCAAGACAAGAAATGAAACCATGTGTATCTACAAACTTAGGGGCGGGGCTGCAATAGTTCTCTGCTCGAATAGGCGCGAGAAAAGGTGAGATATGCATTTCTCTTCGTCTGGCGTTTTATTGCCGATAGTGTCATTTTAGTATAAATAGAATGTCATAATAGTTGCATGGAGTCGAAAAGTTGACTTCTATCACTAAATCCTAAAACCTGGATCCACTACTCTATTCATTCACTATCACTCTCTTAGGTAAGTGATTCACTTGCAGTTCTACATACATTACTAATTATATTAATACATTTTTCAATTGCATAACGCATTCCTCACCTGATCAGCATTATTATTTTACTTCTTTTTCTTTGATTAGGTATGAAAATTATGGTACAATTCTATGTCGTGTAATAATTGTGTGTGATTTCTTAAATCAATGATAGGTATCTCTTTTTATATTTTTTCGACCATTTTTTCTGCGATGCTGCGATGCCTTTTGATTACATTATGTTATAAAATCATTGCACGTACGATAAACGACGAAAATATCTTTTTCGGGTAAAATCTTTCTCTTTTTTATTTGATACGAACTATTTTTTACATTTTACATTCGATATTTTAAAGAAATATCGTTTCTTCTTATTATTTTTTTTAACCGTCTATGGTGTCCATTTCATTTTCTTACAAAATACTACTTCTGTTAAAAATTCATGCGGCTTGTAATTAATGAGAGGTTTACGTACATATCGGCCTTTGAGAACTGTGCATTTTTCTATAATTAGTAGCTACATAGAACGCTTGTACCAATTATCAACATAGAGTAAGTATAACGTCAATTAGCTTTGAGATATAGATAATATACGCTACATATATATTTTTAACTATTTTATAAAATATCTAATTATGCTGGATACTTATGAACTTATCTTATGACATGAAATATATCGTATATTACATATTATATACTCATTTGCTGTGTGTGAAAATTTAATCTTTAATATGTATATGTATACAATATAATATACAAATAGAAGTATAGAATCTAATTAGTGAGCTTTTTGTACATAAAGATATTAAGTTTCCATTAATGGTTGTAAAAATTTCTAGTTTAAAACAAAATGTAATATTACAAAATATTTAATAACAAAAATCCATTATTCTAAAATAGTCTATACTGGTTCCGTAGATAATATAGCGTCACTATAAAATTATGTGCTAGGCAATTATATTGTATTGCAGTATCTTCAGACCCATTTTTTTTGTAAGGGACATAGCGTTACGTATACCAACGTCCAACCTAAAAAGGGGTGACTAACTTAATAAAGAAAGTGAGACACATTATTTTAGAGAACTATCCATAAGAGCGACAATAAAAGATTTTTACTGTATCATCTCCTCTGGAGTGTCTTAGAAATGATAGTTTAAGTTCACGAAACTTTCTGAATTAAAGTGTAGAAACACTACTTTCTCTATCAGCAGTATGATAGAGGCCCCAGATAGAATCGGTGAAGACGGTTTATTACCAGGGACGGAAGCTTAGGCTGTCTTTCTCATGGAATGGACAGCTGCAATGAATTTTTGTAACACGTTTACTTTTTCAGAACAATACAACTTAGAGAAGAGACTCCAAATAAGGCACATAAAATGTTTTAATAATATATTGACAATATTTACAGTTCAAAGAAAATCCACTTAAGATATGGTAGATATTTTAAGATATTTGCATATATATTTACAAGAAAACAATTTAGTAACAAAATTTTTAATTATCCAAGTTTTTGGAAGTGATCAAATTTTTTTTTTTTTTTTTTAAATAAATCTCTACTATGACTATTGACCATATTTTATACAAAATGACGGCATGCAAGTAAGCGATGATATATAAGCGCAAAATGAAAATAAATAGCAGGTATGACAAGCAAAGCGAAGCGGCAGCTCGACACGTGCAACAGTAGGTAATTTGGATAAACTTTATGACAGGCAGACAGTTATTCAAATTTTAAAATTTCTAACCAGAATAAAATAATTTTTAATATTACGAAAAATATCTAGCGTATAGAAAATCTACTAAACAAACGGGTTCGGACGTCAAGTTTTATTTTATCAGCTATTAATTGGTCTTTGCTTATAACAATCGTGTATGATATTAGTTTATTGCAGTTCGACTCAATTGGAGTGTCCCACTTAAAGGCAGCGTTTCCATTACTTGCGATGATATGTCTTCCCTGATTTACTAGCCACGGTCGGTTAATTGAAATTTACTACAAGTTGCTGAAGGCATAGTATATCAAAGTAAAACAAAGGCAAATTAAAATTAGAACTATTCGAATAAAATACAATTTCTGGACAATTTATATTATTGGGATCGATTATAAATATTGTTATTTCGAAAGAAGAATGAATTTAAAAGCCCTCGTATTAATAATTATCGTTCTAAATCAAATTGTTATTTTTGAAGCAGGTTTATATTGCTAATTTCGAGCGTTAACTAATTTAAACAATTAACTCTCGCTCTTTGAACTACTTGTAATCGGTTTCAAATTAAAACTGTACCTGGTTATTGAAAAGAACTGAATTTAATCGTCCCTAGTTTATAATTTATTAAATCTAAATAAATTAGTTATTTCTAATTTGTTCCCAAATGACTTTTAAGAGTAATTCCATCAAATCATCTTACTCGGAATGCGGTTCTTTCCAATTTTATTTATGTTATGAGAATATGCTCGGTGGACAAAAAAATTCTTATTTTCACCCAAAATAAAAAAAAACAAAACTGATATTTTTTTATCTGAAAAATGACAGTCGCGATAAAATTCTACAAACTTATAATATTTTAAACATTCTAAATTTCAGCAGGTTTAGGCTTCATTATATGAAGTTTTAAAGATTATCTCACTGATGTCTGTAGATAAAACAAACTTTAGCTTGTGATTTAAGAATTACAAATAATAAAAATTGTTTTAAAACAAAATAAAGAAAAGTGGAATAGGAACAAAAACAAAATGTAATTAAAATCAAATTTTAACAGCTACAGTTCTGTGAATTATTTTCCTAACGGTAATATATTTTCGGTCGTTAAATTTTTACAGTTTGCAAATCACATTAAAATTGAACCTCTTGGTGATCGTAGTACAATTTTTATTATGGGTGCATAACTTTTATTACTTCAAATCTAGAGAGATGCAGCAAAGAGGGATTTTATTATTGCTCTCATATGAAATTTTAGAGACAGAAGTTGTCACATAATAAAATCCTTCATCTAAATAGAAATAATCAAATTGTTTTATTAAAAATCTTCTACAGAAAGTGACGTAGAATTAAAGCTTGTTGGTTTTCATTTACGATGAGTGTGTGATTTAGTAGCGTTGCAAACTGTTGATGTGCTTTGTCATTCTCAAATTTGTCAATCCACATGATCCTATTAATCCTTTTGAGCCCACTGACCGAGTTTTTCTGAGTTGTTTATTGAGAATGAATGATAGCCGATCATATTAAGGCGACTGTTGGCTGAAAAACATGTCTATTTTTCCTTTCGTCAGAGCAACAAGCAGATTTGATTTGTTTGATGCTATGTTTGGATTAATATTAAGAAGAATAATTACACATACAGGGTCACTCCTTTGAAATTTTGTATCCTATTGTATCCAATTATTATTTATATTTATGAGACCAATTAAATATTTTCATGGGTTATATCCGGATAACTGTTAATTGTACGGATAGGTGAGAGATTAAATAATTCACGTTAACTTATATAGTGAATTATTCAGTTGAGAACATTTATTTTAAGGCAAAATGGTGCAAGAATGTGACTATCAGTAATTTACATGATGGTATTTATAGCTAAATGGGTATGTGCCAAAATTGTTAAAATTATGACGGAGGCAGTAACACACCCCATACGTAGACAACTCCAAAATCCAAAGTTAGGAGTGTCCGGAAGGGGGTTACACATTTGAAACAAAATGCCGACAACATCCATTATCAACCAACATTGTTAGTGCCAGAGTTAGGGGTCGAACCATGAAGAAGGCAAGCAGTCTGACTAAGCTTTCTTGTTTACTACTACTAAGTTTGAAGTATTGCAGTTTTTTTCCTAATATAAGTCGGTATAGAGAGAGAGAGATTAAACAAAAATCTAGTATATTTTTCGCTTGTATTCGGACCAAGTTATGTGCCAAATGGTTAGTTATGATGTAACAATTACCAAAGAAAATTTTTATGTTGAGTATACGATTGGTATCGTAACTACAGAGGGTCAAAATGGTAGTTCACTACTAAGAAATATGACAGACACTATTAGACTTTTACAACACTAATGTTCATATTGAACAAATGTCTCTGATATTCTTTTCTATTATTTGGATTTTCTACGACATGTATTATTATCCTCTTCAAAAACAAATCACCGAATCTACAAAATAACAGAATTATTGGAAAAAAACCTCTGCGCCCGTGACGTTTACGCCAAAGGAATAGTCAGAGGTTATGTTTTGCAAATAATATAAATCGGAATAAACACAGAAATAATGTATTTTGCTGACGTTTCGGAAAGTAATTTCTTTCCATTTTCAAAGTTTTTTGGAAGAACTCTGATTTTGCTGTGTATGTCAAATACACAGCTTTAAGATTATGTTTATGTTATTTCCATAGATACTTACTACTTACACAGAACATAGAACTGATGATATTTTCTTTTAGATAATGTTGAGTTTGTTAAGTTCTTCTTTTAACATTGGTAGCCAGGTTGTACAAATATCTACAGAACAATTCCATGCGCACTTATCTTCATTTAATAAGATTATTGCTGATTCTATAATTTTCTTTTTTTGGTATCTGCTTTTTTTGTTAAAATTTTTGCCGAGTCCAAGTTTATTCTAAGTCGGTTTTTTTCCCAAGCTTTTTTTTATCAAAAGAAGCAACCTGGCTACCAATGTTAAAAGAAGAACTTAACAAACTCAACATTATCTAAAAGAAAATGTCATCAGTTCTATGTTCTGTGTAAGTAGTAAGTATCTATGGAAATAACATAAACAGAATTTTAAAGCTGTATATTTGACATACACAGCAAAATAAAAGTTCTTCCAAAAAAAGCTTTGAAAACGGAAAGAAATTACTTTCCGAAACGTCAGCAAAATACATTATTTCTGTGTTTATTCCCATTTATATTATTTGCAAAACATAACCTCTGACTATTCCTTTGGCGTAAACGTCACGGGCGCAAAGGCTTTTTTTCAATAATTCTATTATTTTGTAGATTCGGTGATTTGTTTTTGAAGAGGATAATAATACATGTGGTAGAAAACTCAAATAATAGGAAAGAATATTCGTAGAATGCCACAAATAACTTTCAGACAATAAATGTCTCTGATGTCTCTTTTCGGATCGTTGAGGAATTCGTTCAATAATTCGAAATGACGGATCAATTATGATGAACATAATTCATGAGTTTCGCTAAAATTGAAATTTATGGGTTTATAAGGAAGCCGGTTACGATTTCATTATCAAATAGCAGACATGAATATTTAGAAAATCGATACCAAAAGGAAGCCAGAAAAGAAATAATAAAAGACGAAAACTCGAGTCAACGAAAAATAAAGAAAAAATGTATATATTATATTTTTATATGTCATAAAGTGCAAACTTCGCGTTTACGAAATTGCTGAATTAAATCTGATAGTAACAGTTTTTGTCACATTGATACTTTATCTAAGTACATTAATTTTTTTATAAAAGCTGCATACAATGGATCCATAAGATACTTGATTCGTCCATATATACTTTAAAGTGCATCACAAATATAAAAAAAACTGAGCAACAGAAGGTGGTATGTATACATACCACTGTCCTTGAAAGGCTTAGGATAGTACTATGTGAAAAGAACCAAAAAAAATACATTACCGTGCCGCTCTCTCCATCATCTTTTTTTCTTTGAGTCAATAAACTGTATTGTGCTCAACAATATGGTGCATACTTCAAGTTATTATAGAATCCTCAGACATTATTTTATTTGAATATATTATATCATACAAGTATCATTTTACGAATATCGAACATCCGGTAATCAGTGACAGAAGGAAATCCCTGTGTATTAGTTACCACAAGAATTGACTATATAATCCTCCATATTAGATGTATCATTGTTATTTATGAATTTGGACAAGTTCATAATCCGCGACCCGAGAAACTTCTATAATTGCCAGACATAGTTGTACAAGATGAACATTAGCAAATAAAAAAATATTACTGTCATACATCTATTGTAAATATGCAACTTTTCCTACGATATGGAAACAATCAATTATAATTCCACATAATACAGACAAATAGTGAGAACGAGACTGCTGGCGAAGGTGTGATCAACATCTTCACGGACGGATAAAAAAAGAAGGATGGGGTAGGATGTGGAATATACTCCAGAACTCTGCAAATCCAATATGAATGCGCTATGGATGTGCAAGCCAGCGTAGTACAAACGGAACTAGCGGGCATAACCATAGCAAAAAATATTGTCCGTAAACAAATTACGGGCAAAACAATCAGGATCTACACAGATTGTACACAATCATTACTAGCCCTAAGAAATTACAAAATTACCACAGGAGCAGTATGGCAATGTCACCAAGCACTTGTGGGTGCCTCCAGCATGAATAACATACTAGTATGCAGTGTGAAAGAACACGCACAGTGTAGTGACAATAAAGTAGCCGACAGACTGGCTAAGAAGGCAGCAAGCCTAACTATCTTTGGACCAGGCCCGGCCAGTCTGTTACCGATCACGGCGATAATACAAATAATTAAAGAGAACACCCAGAATGAATTCAAGAAACTGTGGGATGAAACAAACAGCTGTCAGCTCGCTAGGGAACAACTAAGATATCCCAACAAGAGTACAGCAATGGACTACCTGGCAATGTCCAGAAGGAACCTACGTTTTATAACGGGAATCCAGACTGGGTACTGTCTGTCAAGGAAACATCTCCATAATATACACACCTCTTTGTAGAGGTTGTGAACAGGAAAATGAGACGGTTCAATATGTACTCTGTGACTGCTCTGCTGTCTCATCAATCAGAGAATCCATTTTGGAAGAACGTTGGCCTACTTTGGCCGATGTAAGAGAGATGTCCCTAGGCAGCATCATCACCTATTTCGCAAGATTAGGTTGGTTGGAACGGTTGGAGGCCTAGGCGAGGGTCTGCCTACAGGGAGGCCTATGTGCTGTGGTTCAATAATTTTCTTAATGATATATAACTATAATTAATTTGACCCTCCATCAATCGTAAGCTCAACGTAATATTTTTTTGTAATTATTATCTCATTGTATTTAATCATTTGGCACATAATATAGTTCTATTCGGGGGTCCAAATCAGGTCGGTACTGATATTTCTCACCTTGTTAACAATATTTGAATGAAGTCGAAATTTAGCTGCAAAAATCGGCATGGTACTTCAGAACGTGTTGTGTGGCTAGTCAGCTGTCTATCCTGTACTGGGGTTGATTCCAATCTCCAATGGTGGCAATGTCGCTGGGTAATGGATATCTGTCAGAGTTTTTAGAAATGTACAACCCTCTTTCATGTGTGGTGTGTTTATAGTCATGGTGTGTTTAAATTTGAGTTTATTGAAGAAACACTTGATTCTTATTGATGGTTATTTTTATAGGATGTTGTTCTTGCACATTATATTGCAACGAATATGGTTGAGAGGTTAGAATAAGATATGAAGATTAGCACTATTTTTAAATCTTAAATTAACTAATTTTGCCAACAACTGAAAAATTATTGAGTGAAAATTCATATCACTACACACGTAATAGTGTTCTACTTAGATAGTCTTATACTTTTTTTTGCCAATATATGTATTTAAAAAAAGTTATTGCCAAAAATAATGAATATTCCCTTATCGTATCTCCCTCTCTCTCTTGGATATGCCCACCTTAACAGATTTTGATAGGATCTCCATTGAATAGTGAAACAAGCATTATGGTATTTAATTTACGATGCAATTAAATCATCTCTTATTCTTTTGAGAATGTTCGTATTTTTTATATATATATAATTTTAAATTTGGTGTCCACGTTTTTCGTCATTACCTGGTGAGCTTTCTATCTTTAAGTCTTTTTTGACAAAACACACATTTATTCCTATTATAAGCTGCAATAGCATTTCTTACTTTTTTTTTCAGAGGCGGCTCATTATGCAGATTTTGTGGCAATGTTTTTTTGGGTACAATTTTTTTATTGTGTTTAGCCTTAAAAAAGTTCAAGTTATGTTTGCTAGTAAATGTGCATGACTTATGACATGCATAAGACCTTGGAAGCTGTTTCTGTTAATGCTAAATTTTTTACTAAGGTACACCATTTAGAATCCAACAAGTTTGTGTCTATAGAAAGCTTTAACTTAATCCGAAATTGTTTGCCTTGACTTCAATCATCAGAATATTAAATGACTTTATCTTTTACTTAACAAAATAAGCATTGCTTTAGGCCAAAAACTTTTTTCTTTGGCTTGATATTTAATTGTATTTTGCTCTCTCTCTATTTCACTATTATCTGAACTTGTACCGCTTGTTCCGGACATTTTTATGGTCTAGGCTACAATTTATTTATAATAATAAAGTAATGATGTAAACAATAATCATTACTACATTACCTTGTAACAGTTATAACTGCACTCACATATCACTAGTAAATATATAATAATTGTCTTTAGTAAAATATTAAATATTGACTATTAAAAGATGTATTCAATAAAAAATCTTCAAAAAGTTAAATAATATTATTAATATCTTAAACTCATAAAGAATCAAAACCAAATATAGGTAGATAATATGTTTTGTCTACTTTGACTGCGTCTTTATTCAACACATTGCGATATAATGTTCTGACTCGATCTGTCTTCATAGAGGGGATGCGTGTGAGCTGTCGCTGGTCCGAGTTCAGTGCGGCGGCATCATTACATTACTTCAGTTTTTGATAAATATCTCCCTTATAAAACAAGCTATTTGAAAAGAAAAATATGAATAAGACGTACAAACGTTTATATTAAAAATATTTTCGAAAAACAAAAACGTTTTAAAGATATTGTTACTTAAACTTAAAGGCAGTTAGTTACAAAGTTCGATGTTTCGATAAAATTGACGTATAATATTTATTACTCCGTAAGACGCAATATAAAATATGATTTTAAATAATTAATTTACTGTATCTATAATTAATATTTTAGTTTCAAACTTAAGTGACCGGTAGTTAATTTTGCGTAGATTCTAATAAATAAACGCCACAGAAATTAGACAACCCCCAATTCCAGAAGCCAGGAGCTTGTGCGAAAGGGGGTTACACGTTGAAAAAACACAGACATACAACCATTTCCACCGACAGTGCCAGTGCCGGAGCCAGGATTCGAACCCGGTGGTGCGATGCCCGTGTGATTAATCGCGATTGCCACCTCGCGCCATAACCCACGCGGCTCTCGACCAGATATAAATAATTCAAAAACGCCTTTTTCTTTTTAAATAGCCCCCTATAGCCCCCTGCACCATAAAAATTTTATACAACAATTAGAAATTATTTTCATAAAGGGTAAGTAATAATTTGCGGGGGGTCCCAAATTTTAACAATCGATTGCAGACGGAATAGTGAAAGAGAGCATTTTTGCTCGGTGGAAAACTCCACTATATGGAGTATCATTGACAAAACTGGAATTGTCACTATGAATCTGCGTTATTGGGTCATATTTAGAATTAGAATAAATATGATTGACCACTAGTATATGAGAGAAATAATCTTCTTAATTTCTTTATATGAAACGTATGCGGACTGTAAAAATTATATATTTTTTTAACATAGAACAATGAAATCCTCAAAAGCTTCATAAACATTTTAGTGCGCTTTTTATTATATCATTTAATGACGATATAGCCTCTGAAAGTTATATGTTACTGCCATTGCTTATGAGACAAATAGAAGGAAATGACTATTGCAATATTTTTGTTTCGTCATAAATATTACCCGCATATTAGAGAGGTATATTAATTTCTAATATTTATTTATGTAGTCAATCGATCCACAATTATTTTACTATTTAAGTTCAAAAATTTTGGCTCAAGTTCGTCCACTGCGGCTGAGCCAGTGGGAAATTTTAATATTTTGGACGAAACTCTGAACTTAGATATGGTTTATGATTGCAAACATTAATTATGACAATTTTCTCCTCTTAAAGCAAAAATACTGATAGATTTATCTATCCGTGTCACGACAAATGTAAAAATACGCCGAAGAACATCTATATTTTATAATGTATCAGACAGAACTAATTTATATAATAACCTATCTCAATTTCTATTTACAAAGAGCCCTATACAGGGTGTCTCACCGGGAACTGAATCGATCGATATAGAGAAAAGTACGAATAAAAAAATTTTGAAAATTTAGATAATTACTAATATCGGTGTGGCCAATCCAACTAAAATAATTGCAAGCAGCTGGCTCTTCCGCTTATACCGGACGTCGATACCAACTTACTTATTTCAAACGGAATACTCTATATATTTCAGAGATTTCGAAAAGAGCATAAAATACTGAGTCGAAAATATGTAGCGTATCCTATACCTAAACCTAGCTGTTTCAGAGATATTTGACATATTATAGAAAATTTGATAGGTGCAACGGTTTGCAAGAACCGTTATAACTGTCTTCGTGTAAAAGACCCTCATTTGCTTCTTGTCACGTAAAAAGAACACAAGGAGAAATACGTTCTGCAAATGAAATAAATTCAATAATATCATACCAAGTGTTCCGTTTTTCGCGTTACATTTTGTCAACTTCAAACCGCGAAAACTTGTTTAGGTCAAATGGAACACCCTGTATTTTTTTACGTCAAGTTGTGTAAAATTGAATTCCCTTTTTTCTGATATTAGCATTGTGGGGGTTACAGTTACAACTTTTTGAAATATTTGCGATTTAATTAGAAATTCATGAATTGTTGTAATCATTTCATCAAAATAGCCATGATTAGAAACAATCAGTCATTATCTTATGTCAAAAATGCCATCACGTATAAATTATACCAACGAAAACTTTTTAAATTTGTTTATTATTTATGGTGAATCTGATAAGGTAATATAAAGAACTTGCAGCACGTTTGCTACTCGATATATACAAAAACTCAAAATAACACTACCACTGTAACATGCGTATTAATCGAATTGAAGATATGGCATGAACTAAAATAGCAGAGATAAGAACAATTTAAAATATGATTTCATTTTAATTTAATAATTACTCAAAATTCCGCCCTCGATCCTGGACACATTTTTCGCACCATTTGGATTAGCCCCTCATGGGTAGCTCTTCTAATTGAATCCTGTGATATGTTTTGAAATGCATTTCTCATAAACTTTATTTTTAATAGTTCCCCAAATGAAATAATCCAGAACTGATAAATCTGGCGAGCGAGGAGGCCATAAGAAAGGTCCATTATTGGCGATCCATTGATCATAAAAAGTTTCTTGTAAATAATTATTAATTAAATATGCGTTATGTGGGGGAGCACCGTCGTGCTGATAAAAAATGTTTCTATGTTCGGCGAGAGGTAAATTTTCTAAATAGTTATTATTCAAATTTTGTAAGATATTCAGATACCTTTCACCTAAAAAAAAAACAAAAATTTACCTATACATATTAGCAGAAGAGATAATTTAATTTATCATTTAAATTGTCCTGATAAAATTGTAGTGCTACCACTCTATCGTTTCTTATGGCACAGTAAACATTGAACCGCCAACTTTCCTGAAAGTTTCGCTCTCTGAACATATGAGGATTTGAGTCACTCCAATAGTGCGAATTGTGTATATTAAAAAGTCCATTTTTAGTAAATTGTGCTTCATCTGTGCATATAATATTTCCCAAATAAGAATCGTGACCCTCAGACCTTATTAGAATAAACTCACAAAAATTCTATCTTCTTAGGAAATCTGTTTCTTTTAGTCCTTGAACCATATGGAATGAAAACGGATGAAACTTATGTTTTAATAAGATTCTGTGAATTGAATCCTTGCATAGTCCCGATTCCAGAGCAACTTGTCTTAATGACATCCTTGGAAATGCATGACAGTATCCCAGAATGACTATTTCAATATTTTCATCATCAACAATAGACTTTCTCCGTTGCATTTTTGCCTCGACAGAGCCATAATTTTTAAAATTTTCCAGTATGCATTTTACAGTGTTTGGTGACGGTTTCCATTTTTCTGGATATCGAGTAGCAAATGTGCTGCAAGTTCTTGATATTACTTTATCACATTCTCTATAAATAATAAACAAACTTAAAAAGTCTTCGTGGGTGTAATTTAAACGTGCTGGCATTTTTTGACATCAGATAATGACTGACTGTTTCTAATCATGGCTATTTTTATGAAATGATTACAACAATTCATGAATTTCTAATAAAATCGCAAATACTTCAAAAAGTTGTAACTTTAACCCCCACAATGTTAATATCAGAAAAAAGGGAATTCAATTCTACACAACTTGACGTAAAAAATACAAGGTGTTCTATTTGACCTAAATAAGTTTTCGCGGTTTGAAGTTGACAAAATGTAACGCGAAAAACGGAACACTTCGTATAGTATTATTAAATATATTTCAGTTGTAGAACGTAGTTCTCCTTATGTTCTTTTTACGTGACATGAAGCAAATGAGGATCTTTTACAGGAAGAAAGTTATAACGGTTCTTGCAAACCGTTGCACCTGTCAAATTTTCTATAAAATGTCAAATATCTCTGAAACGGCTAGGTTTAGTTATAGGATATGTTATATATTTTCGACTCAGAATTTTATGCTCATTTCGAAAACCCTAAAATATATAGGGTGCTCCATTTGAAATAAGCAAGTTGGTATCGACTTCCGGTATAAGCGGACGTGCTAGCTGCTTGTAATTATTTTAGTTGGATTGGCCACATCGACATTAGTAATTATCTAAATTTTCAAAATTTTCTGATTCGTACTTTTCTCTATATCGATCGATTCAGTTCCCAGTGAGACACCCTGTATAGACTGTATTATATTTTATAAACAAAGTAAGAATATTTGTATATATATTAAAAGAATTGACATTGGCCTCAACAATTGTGCAGATTCAGCACGTCTCAAGTTCTGCTTTAGACAGCCAGATTCCTTAACAGTAACGTCCGCTTTCACGTTTTCAAGTTTTCAAATACTTTGTAAAATTTATCGCATATTAGACTACGGCTGAACTCTTAGGATAAGAAAATATTTTTTTAAGGAATGATCCTTTGGAAATTTGTAATTAAAAGTATTTGCAAGTATTGGATACTTTATACGGGAGCACACTGCATATGCAGAAAGACTGAATGTTTGCAATATGTAAAAATACAAAATGCATAAATTTTCTGTAAAATGTATTGGAAAAATTTGATCCATAAAAATTAACTGTAACCCCGTATAAATCAATGAATAAATGATTTATGTTTTATACGGTCAAATACATTTTTTAAATTCTATTCAGTAAAATCCTGGTTAAAATGAAAATCTCGCATCAAGTAGTCTTTTGTATTCATTTACTTTACATAGTGAAGCATTTTTATGATAACTGCTGACCTGTGTGTTCTCTTTAAACAACAAAGTGTGTTTTCCACAGTTGGCATAAAAAGTTGATTGAGTACTGCTGTTGAATCAGCATAATTAAAATAAAATTGTTTACTATGCGAATGTTTAAAATGTCGATTTGATAATTTATTTTTTAATAAAGACAGTGAGATAATGAGTGAAAAAATACCATTTGAACAAACATCAGTCATCGCCGACATCACGAACATTTTAAAGTTTAACAGAATTCTTGAAAGTATGATAATATAGAAAAATATTTTCCTAAAATGTCTTAATTTAAGAAAAATGTTAGTTATGCCACTTAGTGAAATTGATAACTTATTATTGCTGTAATAAACAAATTACTTGCATCATATTTATATTCTGAAAATCTGAAGTTCTAGATAGCAACATATTTGCGAAAAAAACACGTTAAAATAAAAAAAACTGCCCTGGCCAGACAATTCACATTCTGTATTCTTCAAGTCTTAATTTGACTTCACTATAGTTAAATTTATAAGTAGCATAAGTTACTTCTGACTTCAAAAGAGAACAACAATCTCAAAAAAATATAGTAAATCCAGATGGAGCTGTGAGACTTATTATTAAAGTACTTACTTGTTTCTTTATACCTCTGTCAAATAAATTACATATTGCACTTTCAATGTCAGGGTGTGTTTTGAACAACCATTATTCAGATTGTTTTGTAATAACAGTAGTAGTTATTATTTCGAATAATATATTTACCATTCTGAGGATTTTAATGAGAATGAAGAAACTTTTGCCCGGATTTTTAAAAGGTTTGAGATTCATCGATAGTAGAAGGGAATGTTTATTTACTAAGACATAACGTAAGCGATATTAGTTAAGCATACTTTCATTTATGTTTTTTTTGTATAGCTGCTAAATTTCTTCACATTTTTTTATATAATTATTTTTGTATCTTAGGAATTCAGTCATGTTTGTTTACACTAAATTATATACTTCTGTTATAGAACTTCAGGTAACCAATTGTCTCTACGATGGCTGCAAAACATGTACATTCATTTGAATTTTTATTTTTTTGCTTTATTTATATTTTACCTCTAAAATTTCTTCGAGGCACACCTATTATATAGTGTATAATACATAATGTATTTACTGGATTATCACAATACAGTTTACTTTATTTGGACAGTTAGTACTTATTTGATTATGTAAGCAATTTATTATTGTCAAAATTTTATATTATATATTAAAAAATTGTCGTCGATTCTTTACCAGATCTATAATTTAATTGTGAATAGAAATCTAACTAGAAAAGGAATCCGATTATAGTGCACTTCTGCATTAATTAAGTCGCTCATCAACAGATCGCAAGACGCTCATAAATATTACAGTTTTCATTATCATTAGGAAAAATATATTTTTAAAGTTTGTACACTGGTACTCTAATTAAAATCGTAATATAAAAAAGTTTACCTTATTAGTTATTCATCTGAAATAGCCATTTTCCTTCCAAATTTGTACTGATTGACATCTAAGAACTTTGTTACATATTTATTTGTGTTTGAACAGCATACAGGGAAATTTTATCTATTAATTATTTCAATTTCGATCGTTTTCAATTACTTTATTAATGTGTTTTCATTATTTAAATAAAATTAAGTTTAATTTCTTTATTTTTATATAACTAACATTCTACATGTGGCCACATGGTAAAAAAATATTTTTCTATTTATTTTGGCAATTTAATTAGCAATCAGCAACTTTCATGAATATCTAGCACGAAGTAATATAATACATTAGGAGTAACCACTTCCTATACTCTGCCGGTCACACTGCTGTTCCCATAAAGCACGCATGTGAGCGAGACCGAGAGTGGAGAGAGACACTATTAAGAGGCCACCTAATAAAGGAAATATTCATTCTTTGACCGCCAAAATAAAATAATAGTTAGGTTTTTTTATGATTTATTTTTATGAACTTGAAGGTATATTAAAAATAATGTAATAAAATATTATTAGGTTATTTTTTGTATGTATGTTAATTAATAAGTAAGTAATGTTTTCACCTGAAAACATTGTTTACAATGCTATACATTTATACAATAACAGGTTTTACAAAAAAGTTGGTTATATTTACCTCAATGAGATATACATATACAACCTATTACAAATAATAAACACATATCTATGAAAATAGGAATGTTATATTAATGCCCTACGTACGTTGAATGATATACACACAACATTCTCACCTATATATATATATATATATATATATATATATATATATATATATATATATATATTATGTGCATCTACTTCTAGATATACGGTAAAAAATTACACAAGTTACATAATATTTAATAAACTACACGAATATATTGTATTAAATAATTAATTATAATAATTGTTATACGGGGTGACCCAGAAGTACACTACTATTTTTTCATTATTTTTAAAGGTATCGATTTGCAATCTTGAGAAAGTGTGTGTGGTATTAAATGTCAAGTTTTACACATATTTTGACGTCCGGTTTAACCGGAAGTGACGTGATCTTTTCTTTTAAATGGTAACCCCAATTAGTTCCACATCCACGTAGTGGAGTGGTAGTATATTAAAAAAAAATTTTTGACAATACATATCATGAAATGTCGAAATGTTTGAGTAGAACAAAAATTGTGTCTGTCGATCTGTTTGTAATTTTTTTGTGCACACGATTACTCGGGAACTGTACAAGATATTGAAGTGAAATTTGGTACATTTGTATATTATAATGAGATCTGAAACTAGACTATTATTTTGGGTCTATTCCGTTGGATTGGAGGGTAAATGGAGATACATTGGGAAAAAAGCAAGAGTCCATAAATCTGGGATTTAGTATATATACAAGAAGCCAAGGCCCAAAAGGTTTGTTTTCATTAGCCACCCTCACTACCACCCCCATTTATCATCTTCCGATAATGCAGGCTTTATTGGTGAAACTTTCACGAGTATACTATGCACGTTTTTTTATGTTTTCAGAGTTTTACCAAAGGGTGCAACACTGAATGTACATTGTATTTTTTATTAAACTGTTTAATAACGCTTATAACTTAATTTACTAATTGGTTTTTCAAGAACAATAGGATTCTTCTTCTAGCTAACTTACTTTCCATATTTCAATACAATCGAATGTTGCCTTCACAAGTTATCGTGCTTATAAGAAACGTGACGGACATACAGATGGTTTGAAAGCTGTTCAGAATTCAGACGATTAATACTGACAAATGCCCGAAAAATACAATATATACCTGCTGACGGCACAGTATTTATTATTTAATTTATTTCTAACAAATGAAAAAACGAGGCAAACTTACCGTAGTCAAACCATTAGTCCATATTTTAATGATATATCTAGGATCAAAGTGTTTTTTACAAACTCTGTCGTTTCAAGATAAAACTCGGTCATCTCGCGGTATATTTTTTTCCATACTTCAAACCTCTCAGGATCCCGAGGGGGAGAAAATAAAGATGTCCTTTCTAGACAGGATGCATATCCCGAACGACAATTAGGCACAAAACACTTTCTACCCATTTTATTATGATAAATATCTTTAAACACGACTAAAAGCCAATGCAGGTCAATACAAAATAATGCAAATGTTACACGTGTGTCGGACTCCCTACTTCATCTTTGTCTTAGATGCATCTCTCACACAATGCGTGCATTATAAGAGCAGGTGAAGTGGCCCTAGTAAGCTCTCCTAACCATATAATATTACTTCGTGATATCTAGCAAATTTTTATAATTATTTGAACAACTTTATTGCTTATCAATATTTGTGATTATCTAGCAATTTCATAATTGCCTAGCGTTCTAGCTACCTGCCATCGTAATGATATTAAATATTACAAACCATTAGGTTTGATCTCATTTTTTCCCTATGCTAATATGCTCAAGCCCTTAGTTCTTTTATTAATTATTTTTAATTAGTATATGATCGTTATCGAATTAACCAAGAATCCACAATACTATATTAGAAGCTATTCTACAATTATTATTCAAATCAAGCTTATCCTTTAGAATCAGATGCTGTCTAGCGATAGACTAAATTGCCGAAAACGTTTAGATTTGCTTTGAGACTGTTGGAATCTGGATTACTTCACCAGGACGTGTCCAACTTCGTACACTTCCAGTTTGGAATCATAGGTCTACATTGGTCCATTACTATTTTTTTGTATTAAATCCCCTTTTTTTTTGTAAAATTTCTTTCCATTTAAAACTTTTCATACAGGCCAAAATTATATTTTTAGATTTACTTTTAAAGTTCACTTTCTCAAAATTGATTCTTAAATTTCTGTTCTAAACTTTGATTATTTTAAATACAATTTATCATTTACTTTAACGATTATTTCTTTCCCTCACCAACAGGTTTCAGTTTTATCTATAAGAGAACGGTTTCAAGGGAAAAAGAGGCAAATCTACTCATTCTTAACCCAGATAGTGCCCACCTAACATCATATATTTCATTGTCTTTTTCACCAAACAAAACAAAGCTACCATACACACAAAAGTGTACATTTCACCTCTCTTGTAAGTTTTCTGAACTTACGACCACTTGCTCCGACTTAAACCAGCTAGTCGTTCGCATTTGTTGCTTTGTTTATTTCCCATTCTAACAAAAAGGAAAATAAACAGGTAACAATATGTATTAGATTTTGAATGAATGATGGTTATCTGCTAGAAACTCAAAAAAAGAATTTTTCACTCATCACATTTAACAGATGCAACAAATATTTTTCAATCAAGTCACTGTTTAATTCAGAAAATTTGATGTGTTTTTCTATAGTTAATTGGGCGAAACAGAAAAGCTGAAATTTAAAGTTTACATTAACAATAGATTATTACAAAAAAAACTATTCAACTTTACTACCGCCTAATTTTCTTATCACTCATGTAGATTAGAATGGTACAATAAACAAATAAACAGAAACCAATATAAAGTGAGCATCTAATGATGACCAACAGATGAAATGCAATGGTTGAAACATATTTCGCGCAACCCAGGTTAATTAGAAACTTATTTGTATATCTAATTGTAGGTTAGATCAATAATTGAGAAGTCAAATCATAAGTACTCCCTTAGTGCCAATGTGAGATGACATGACCAGTTATTATTCTTCTAATAATCTTATGCTTGGTTATAAGTCTACGCACAAAACGTAAAAAAAATCTCTGTAGAAATTTGGAGTTGCCGTTGTTTCACTCGCACATCTTTACCAGAAAGAGCATGTTTGTACCACAATTTTGCTTCATTCTTTGCGAACAGAATAACCTAATATTTGAGATATGACGGTACTCACCATTGTATTGCAAGGGTAGCATAAGTACAACTAACTTTACGTCCCTTGTTACAGCACTCGCATAGTCTACACTTTGCAACAGGTTGCAACAATATAATGTGCTTTTGATAGAAAATTTTTCTGAATACAGGAAACGAGACCATTAAATTTACACTGGAATCCGAAGCGATATTAACGATAATTCATAACGATAAATTTATTTGACGAAAACCGCACAAAATACCAACTAAGTATATTCGTTTTTAATCTTGCTAAGCTAATCTCTGAGATGACCAGCTACTAGTTGAGTCCATTGTTCATTATCCGGATAACAAGCAGGGTTTTCTGTGCTGGCTTCATAAAGTTTGACACAACATATTTCGTCAGAACATCGATAATGATATTTATGATACGTCTGGTCGAGTTAATGAGTGTCTAATGAAAATACTTTAATAACTGAACCATGGTGATAAACAGCTAATAAAAGCAGCTTGAAGATCTGGATAAATTTATCTGATAAAATCTGCGACACTTTAGCTATTTTTAATATTTTTTTGGTTAATTATTGTATATGGAAAATATCAGAGGGAAGATACCATATTTCACTGGCATTAAATTTATTTAAGTCTTCCAACATATATGTGTAATTTTATATTTTTGCTAGTACGCGATATACTAGCCAAAATTTTATGATCGTTGTTTATGGACAATGATTAAAGTATACGAGAACGTTATTGCAATACGGCGAAGAAATTAAATTCCTAATAGTATCATAAATAGTGTGTTTTATGAAAAAGACAGTTATACATCTGTAAAATAAAAATTTATTGTGCATTCGGCACTTAATTACGTATAATATCACATAAAATGAAACAAATAAATGGTCCATATGCTTTAGAGCTTTAACATTTTGAATATTACTAATTTTGTTATTGTACGTTACATATATTTTATTGTTTTGTAGATATTTTATTTCTTTATTTAAAATATGAAAAAAAATTCTTCTTATACGTATACATTAATGTTTTTATTGCCACAACTAAAAAGTGTTTAAATTTATAATTAGGCTTGGTTTGACTTTCAAGACAATTTGATTTATATTATTTCCGCATTATACCATTGATTCAAATAAAATGTACAATAAAGGATTAGAAAAAAATTGTATATAGCAGATGTAACTAAAACAATAGGCAGGTTTTTTATTTTAACTGAAATCGAGAGATTTTATGATTAAAAAATGATAACAAAAAATTTGAGCGCAAAATTTTAAGATTTACGTTCGCTGTAAGCATTTTAAAGCCAAGGATCGGCGGGTGGCTAGAAAACGTACCTGTGCGCGAGACTAGGCCGCGTGACGTCAGTAGCCAGACACAAGCTCCGCAGTCGCAGGGGGAGTATACGGATTCACGTAAACTGCGACCTACATTTGTGTATTTTATTTATTCGTGACCTTATTTCTGTTTTTAATCATAACACTAGTTAGCACAATGCTGCAAGGTTATCAGAAAACTGAATCGTGAAATTTACCCCATGTGGATGTGCAAATGATGTACTTGTTTTTGGCTAATAACGCAAATTTAAATGAACCTCAGAGCAGCGGCGTTAAAGTAGTCCGATAATTATACAACTGTATTTTACTTTGTTGTAGCACCAATGGGTAGTAGTTCTCCGAAAAATTTTATTCAGCTCTATTTCATTGTATTAGAAATTAATAATATTAAAACATAATGCCGGCTCGTGATATTTTTTTATACCTAATATATAGGAATAACAAATTAGATTACTTATCGGAAAATCGAAAGGACTACTTGGCCAATAAAATATTTTTTATAAGATAAACAAATAAAAAATACCTCACTGTTCGACAAATCCAACGCGGAATGGAATGGTGTAGGTAGAGTTTCCATTAAATTATTTTATTGAATATAAATATTATAGTTACTATAATAATCACTTGTCAGCAATAATACTCACCTTTGTAGTTTGTGAAAGACATTTTGTTAAATTCTATTAGTACAGGGTCGACGTGGGTGAAACTGTTTTTACATCTTTCCGACCTGCGTCAAACCAATTTTTACGTTTTTCAGGAGCTTTTGGGACAGTCTCAAAAATTTTTTGGGGTGTTGTAATGGACGTATTTGTACATTTTGGTACAAAACACCACTTTTTATTTGGCATTTGAATATCGTATCCATTCTAACCCCTCAAACCGATTACTGCGGCGTTGTGCGTTTAAGTGCGCTATCGTAAATGCAGCGGGCCAGCTGGAGCGGCGTGTCTGACTGCTGACGTCACGCGGCCTAGTCTCTTTCACGAAAAATGTCGAACCTGCCTATTACCAGCAATCTCAAAACCATAATATTTGGAGACGATTTAATTAATATAATCGGTTAAATAACTGAAACACTGGCAGCCATTATACAGGGCTGGGCAAATGTGTAGAAACACTTGATTTCTCGCTAAACTATAATTTCAATAAAAAATACCCATTGCAAAAGTTCTTGTAGTATTTTTGTTCTAGTCAGTGAGGTACTCTGATTTCCAATAGCTACCCTACTTTTGGAGATATGACGTCATATAGTTTTTTAAACAGATGAGCCTGACCCCTATTTCTACATTTTCAGATATAGACACTTTTTCATCAATTATAATGATATGGTTTGGTGGGTGGGCGATTTGTGGTTTTCTGAATATTAAATAAAATAATAACTTAAAGAGTAATAAATATTTATTACTTAAGAAAAATTAAATTTGTTGTTCCAAATATTGAGCACCGTAATATTGAGAAAGAAGAAAATATTCATAACAAATGTTCACACTGGAGACCTGACGATATCCTAATCTATCAACGAAGGCTCTTAAGGAATTTTTAATAGCATGCTGTGATATTTCTTGAACAGCCAGCCTAATTCGATTTCCTACTCTTCTTATGACTTAGGTATGGTCTTATAGACAGCGGATTTTAAATGACCCCAAAGAAGATAGTCTACAGGACTTAAACTTGGCGATCGCGATGGGCACTCAATATTATATCCTCTTCGACCTACCCATCTCTGTGGAAATATTTCATTTAGATATTGACGCACACCAACTCCATAAGGAGGCGAAGCTCCATCCTGCTGATACCAAATTTCATCTGAGACTCGTTCAGGATTTGCCTGGTTTGGAAATAAACGATTTAATGCTCGAATAATTTGTTCGCGCAAAAGTTGTAAATAACTATTAGAGTTTAAATTTTCTTTAAGAAAGAATAGTTCGATGATGTGTCCTCTGACTATCCCCGCCCATACATTTAATTTTTGTGGGTATTGGGTGTACATTTCTCTCAGTAACGACAGTTATGTCCATTTTCAAAACCATTTGGGCAAAATGCTGCTTCATCGGAAAAGACTATATTATTGAAAAAGTTACCATTAATCACAATGTTACCCATTATCTCTTGATAAAACTGCATCCTTCTATCAGGATCATCTTCATTTAATTCTAGTACTAAATGTACTTTATATGGATGAAACTTATTTTTTGACAATATCCTTTTTACCGATCTCTCGCTATAATTGTGATATAAGGCTAGTTTTGGTGCCGAAGTCTTTGATTCTTCCTGCAGGTTAAGAAGAGCATCAAATATCTTCATTTGTAGCCGATTTACTTCGACTGGATTTTGGCCGATTTTTAACACTTCCCATTTACTTTATTTTTATTTTATCGCCTTACTTAGATTAACGTGGTGGAGTTTAGCATTAGATATTCCACTCAACCAGGACATATACATATATATACAACGACCATTCCCTACGATATTGCCATCTGTCGCAGTTGAGACTCGAACTTAGGAGTGGTACAGCAACTAGCCGTGTTGTCTCTTACACAACCTTGGTCTAGTCGACTGCCATCGACTCGGTAATACACCAAAAACACCACTAAACGTTCATACTCACCCGTGAAACTTTTGCACAACCTCTGAAACTGTTGATTTAGAAATTTCTGAATTTCTATCAGGGAATGTTCCATTACAAATGTCGCATGTCTCTTTTAGAGATCTCTGCCTGTCTCCAAACCAACCATCATTAACAACGTACTTCTTTTACGTCCAGTTGTTCACCCAGAATTGAAAAACAATGTTAATATTCCATATGAAATCTACCTGATTGCTTCTTTCATGTGTCAAATTAAATTTTTTAACCAATCACAATATTTGAAATTCCTAAGAAACTAAAAATATCAGTGCCTATTTTGAACTCTACATAGCAACGGGAAATATCAGTGGCTATTTCCCGTTGCCATGGCATAGACATTTATATATCTCCAATTATTAACTTATTCAAGAAATAATCTAATAAAATATAACTCAACCTTTATAAATTAGCGGCTATTATATTATCACAATTTTTCTCGAATGCTCTCCAATTTGCCTCGACCACATTTGGCGTTAATAATCACGAATGATTAAGTTATGGTAAAGAAAGTTTGCAAAAACCAAAAATATGTCTTTATCAGATAGCCTTGATGATTAAAGATGTAAACAGCCAAGCCAAGTATGCCGCTAAACACTTTTAAAGTCACGAGAGGGATCATTATAAATTACTAATGGTATAATTTTACGTTGAATTTTTTAGCAGCACAGCATTCTAAATCTCCCTCTTTACAGAAATCATTTTTAGGAAAATGATTTCATTTCTTTGATATACAGCTACTCCACCATGTTTTAGGAATGACCTAATATCATGTTATAAGAGGAAATGGAATTAAGGAAAATTCAGAGATAAAAACACATCGTAAATATTTTATTTTATAATGAAATAGGACACAACACTTGTTTTAAGATTGCTTTTACGGAACTGGAATAAGCCGGTTTATTTAGAATTCGTAATAAGAGAAGTGTACAGCTTTTAACTCAATTATTTCTTGTATGCTAATGGCTAAAGTGTCTCTGGTATACTTTGAAGAAACTAAATAAGCGACTAATTACGAAGTGAGTGCCTGTTGTACTTTTGCTATAAACATAATTTTTATCAGAAAGAAATCCGCATTTTCTATCTAACGTTATAACATCTTGTTTTGAATCTCACAATCAAAGCTGTCAACGGTCCAAATCAAACTTGTGACTGAATTTTCAGATAAGCGGGTTAAAATTATATTATTTAGTTACTAATGTACCTGTACATTAGGGTTAGAATATTAGTCACTTGAACTCACGTAGTGTTACCTACTTTCCCTTATTGTATATTTTTGGGAAACAATTAAGGCAACATATGCGGACGGCTAGCTGTCCAATCGTATTAAATAAAATGGAAAATTATTTTGAAACAAATAAATAAATATATAAACACCACAGAATTTATACAACTCCCAATTACTCCCAATTAATTTAAAAAAATTTGAATTTAATTTATTTAAAAAAATTGATATTACATTAAGGACGTAATTGAAAATTATTGAAATTTAAATGATTAATAAATAAAATTTACCTGATAATGTTAAACACAACCAAACGTGGATATGAATGTAACATAAATTACTGCGGATCGCACAGTTGAACGTTTGTAGACTCAATCAGATCAAATCTGGCAGGCAAATGATCACTTCGTGATTTTAACTAATATGGTAAACTATTTTATATTACAATCTAAAATACGGTACCAATATACAAACTTGAAAAATCTACTTTTACTAATAAAATTGAAAGTTGTAAAATAGTACGGGATTTGCCATACGTTGATGGACGACTTAAGCGCACAACCTGTTTTCTTAGTTAGGTTCCCTTACTCAAGCAAATTACAGAATTACAGATTAATAGAATCGACAGAGGGAATCTATAATATCTACATAAATTTGAGAGTTAATAAATGGCATTTATTGCAAATATAACCTACGAACGAACTGCCTTAATAAATAGTAAATTTTTTACAACTGTTTTGTGAGAATTCACTAAATACATTATATCATATATGACACACTATATAACAAGAGAATGAGAAAGTTTCACAGGTAAGGAAAAAATTACATGTGCATAGTAAACAAAGTATAAAAATGAAATATTAATGATTGTAAACGTTTTTGCAGGCTTGGTATAGACAATGGGTTCTAAAGTGTTGTAACAGAGATACATAATTTAGTGTTAAAAAACATGACTGAGTCCCTATGATACAAAAATATGTACAATGTGGAACAATTTAGCAGTTTTACAAAGAAAATTTCTAATAGTTGAAATAGCCTCACTTACAAAAAACTTAATCAAAATGCTATAGAGATCGTGCTAAATATAAACAAAATACCAGTTATTACAAAAAATTGTTCAATGAACGTAAACCATAACAATAGCAAGTATTTCATATTCCTTGATATATATATATATATAATATTCAACATATTTTCTATTTATATTTCGGTAGTTTCTTTCTTAATTTCTTTCACATAACTAACATGATATCTCTTATTGGGACTGCGAACTCTTTAAAATTTTCTCTTTTGAAATATATGTATCCAATGAGATTAGAAATATTTTTTATATTCTCAAGAGTTGAGGAAAGTTGCTTTCAAAAGTAACTAGTTAGTCATTACAGCAGTATCATTAATATAAGTAAAATTTTCCCCAAAATCTGCTTGAAAAGTGGCGAAAATATTGTTAATGGCATAATTGACATACATCGGTTCAGTCGTGGTTTCCCTGCAAATGCATAGGCCGGTGCGTCCTGCAATGTATATTTCTACCCATACCACAGCGCTATCTACTCTAAAGTCTTCTTTGTTTGAATGAACAGGATGATTCTCAATTAAAGTTTCGTCTATTAACTTGGTTGTTTTTAAATTGACTTGAGAATTTAAAAACAAATAAGTCCTGGCAGATTTTGTACGTCATGTTTAAAAAATAATGACTTTCAAATTTAAAAATATACAAAGTTGTACTTAATTTTTAAATACAATAGTCTGCATCTGAGTCAAAAATCGCAATCTTCATTTTGCTTTATTTCAACAACATAATCACTATTTTCCACAGTTGTTCCTCTACAATTTGACACCCTTCTATAAGGCATATTTTCCAGCAAATAGATATCATTTACTTCAATAATTTTATCTCAGTTCATCAAGACTATCAGATTCTTTTCTATAAATTTGAATTTACATATAGCTACATACACAAGTGGCACAAAATCGGGACTTCTATAGGCCTATTTGCGGAAGATCTCGATGTAAAACATTATATTGTTGAAATCAGAGAAACTAAGGATTGCATTTCCAGAGCCCCGTTTAAAAATTCAAGCATAATCCTAATGGATTCCATTAGATTCAGGGTTATTGTTTTTTCGGCATGAAGTGCAAAATCATGCGAGAAGACGATTTCATCCGTTTTTTTTTAATTCTTGGATAAATCTAGATAAGTCTAAATACAAGGGAACATTTGTGATAAATCACACTGTACGCAAGGCCAATAAATTTGAGAAAGAAACCTGATATTTATTTTTTAAAACTAACAACTTGTTCAAATTCTACTTCTAATTATATTTCATTTAAGATGCTGTACATATTATCTTTGTAGAAATGTTATCCAACAGCAAAAGAGAGTGAAAGAATATCTGTGAAACTTGTTATCTCGTCTGCATGGTAATGCGTTATTCAAAAGTTATGGTGTATTTCAAACTATTTTACATTGTTTAAAGCTACTAGAAGACGCATCTCCAGAAAGTTCCATTTGTTTCGTAACGACGTTCTTTTCATAAAGTTTTGGGTCACTCGTCATTACTTCAGACAGGTAGCAAAAAGCCAATATTATTTGTATAAATCTACCAATTTTTTACTTTAATAAAACAGAGAATTCATGAAGAAAATGTAAAATATCAACTAGATATACATGACAAGGAGATACATCTAATGTCATTGATATGCTTCACCCTGTATATGCTTCAGAGCAGCACTTTGCTTGTATTTATTTATTAGATTCTGACTAGCACATTATTTACATTTATTATTTATGGCAGGGTCAACGCTATATCCTGTATATACTTTACTTGAAATCAAACACTTGATTTTAAATGAGAATTAAAAAAAAAAATAAGTTTAAGTAACAGAGTTGAGCATTTTATTTTATTTAAATTAAAATTTGTTTACACAAGATAAAATAGTTAAAGTATCGACACAAATCGACAAATTTTGCTTTTAATACGATTTTATTTTTATTTGGTTTTATTTAGATTATTTAAGACTGAGAAAATTCACTTTTTATTTTATGCTCTATGGCAGTTTAATTAAATTACTATTTTTTACTTGTGTTGTCCACGGAAGTAAAACAGCGACATAGCTACAGGTGAATTCTTGATGTTACAGCAAATAATTGGAACTAGACAGACGGCACTATATTTTAAAGCTTGAGACCGAAAGATTTACTAGTAGGTTGCGTCAACTAGACAGACGGAAATAAAATTTTTCCAGGATTTATTATATATCTGTTTTAGAACTCGAAAGCTTACTAGTATACGACAACTGGACAGACGATAACTATTAAGTTAGGTAAACCGAATGCGTATACTAGTATACTTCTTACAACTAATAACTGTCGAACATATATAACTTGAATAAGACAGTGGAACTGACTTGCTTTGGGCTCGTCGAGTTCTATTTATACGGCACGATGGGGACTCTGGATAGAGCTGAATACGTTCCCGGCCAGTCTATGGGTCAATTGTTTTGAAAAATTCGAATTCAGGACTGAAAAATATATCATAATTACCGCGATGAAAAATAAGATTTTTCGATATATAAATGAAAGTTGAATCTAAATTAGTTTTTGAAATATGAGCTGTAAGTTTTGATGATTGAAGTGAATATAGTTGCGAGTTGCTGGCAACGCGTATAGAACATATGAATGATTGATGAGTATGATTTGACGTATTAATGAGTGATTGAATTAAGAGTTGATTTGAAGGGGAAAATAGTTATAGAAATTATTTGGAAGTGAATTAAAATATTTTGACTTGGGGTTTGGAGAGTGATTTTGATGTGAATCGAGATAATGAGGGGGTAATATTTTTTAGGGCAAACAGCTGTAAAGTTTTCCCTACAAATTAGTTAATTTGGATGTTTCAATATTCTATTGATAAATTTAGGTTAATTGTGAATTATTGATGTGGTATGAATTTTCTCAGAATTATTTTAAGAAAATTTGTGGTTTATGACTATTTTGAGTGTATGAGGGACTTTTTATTAGGTTTTGATTTGGTGACCTTGAAGATCGACTTATTTTGCAAATTATAGTACTTTTTACCTTGACTATATCTTTAATGTGTGAAACGTATTATGACACTTTGCGAACACGAACGGGCCCTCGAGATGGGGAAAATAAAAATTGACTCAGTCAGAGAGCAAGAGTTGAGACCCTTGAGGGCGTTCGTGCACTTAATTTTGTTGTAAGAAGCCTTGGGGTTCAAATTCTGTAGTTGTGGTTAGGGTCAATTGCTACACCCTCTATAATATCGCCTGGAACTGTAGCACTTTGTTTTAAAATTTTAATTTATTTAGCACTGTTTAGTCTTTTAGTTCTGACAGGGTCGAAGGCTACAAGCTGTATATGATATTCTTGAAAATAACACTTTTTTTAAACGGAGTGAACAAAAGGTTTATTCAAGTTTTATAACAGAGTTTAGAAGTTTATTTTCAGAATAGGTAACTATTCGACCACAAAAATTTAGTCTAGCTGAATTTTGCGAAATAAATATTTATTGAAAGTTTATCTGAAACAATTCACTTTGTTATTGGGGCCGCGAAGGCGAAAACTTAAAACTACTCTTTTTAACTAGGTTTCCGCCTGCGAAGCTAGAGCTCGTCAGTTAGTTACGATAAGTATGCTGGGACCGAAAATAGGGAAGCCTAACTAAACGGTAGGAAGCTACAACTTGAGTTAAATAGAACCGAACCGATTACACTACTTGGGATACCACTCGCGAAAACTTAGCATAGCAGTCACTGTCAAAATCTGAACTTGCCTTGGGTTCGTGGTGTTTCGGTTGCACTAACGTTTTTGACCCCTATTTAGAGCTGGAAATGGTAGCGTCAATTCTGGATCTGCACGATTGCGAAATATTACGCAATATTGCACAATAGTTTTTCAAAAAGTAAAATTTCAAAAATAAAAGTTATATGGGAAAATCGGCAAAGAAAGGGAGAATTTGTTGGTATAAAAACAAAGTTTGAATCTATTCAGGTTTGGGAGTTATTGAAGTTGACTGATTAAAAATTTAATAATTTCGCGGTTGAAATGTTCCCGATAGATGCGAGGTGACTGGAAATAAGATATGAGAACGTGCAAGTTGAGTTTAATGAGTTAATAAGTTAAGTTTAATATCGGTTGGGGAATCAAGATATTTTATGTGTTACGAGAGGTGATCGAAAAGTAGTGAAATTTTAAATAGTAATTGGGTTGCAGGGAATTGTTGAAACGAAATAGAATATTATGGCTTGAGGTACGGAACGTAACTGAATGTATACGAGGGGCTATCAAAAAGTAGTAAAAATTTAGAATGTAAGATGGTTTATGGAAAGTTAACGAAATGAAGTAAAACGTTTTTTAGGTACGAATAGTAGTCTAGGTCTTGTTGATGATTATACGGGGGCTGTATTTTTTAGGGGTGTACTTTGTAATGATTCTTTGTAAAATGACTAGAATGAATGTTAAAAGTTTGGTATCGGTGAATTTAGGTTATTTTAGAATTATCGACTGTAAATTTTTTCAGATTTTTCTGACTTTGAATGTGTTTTTTTGGTGTAAATGGTATCTCGTTCACTTTTTTATCATGGTTTGCCATGGCGCGTGAATCAACATGTTTTTAAATTAATTTTGAAATTTTTTATTTTGATTTTTTGACTTGTAGGGAAATACCCTACAACACTTGAACGGCCACCCATCTAAGTACTAACTGCTCCTGGCATTGCTTTACATCGCATCTCGAAATATGTACACGTAAAGACGCATCTACCCTCGCCTATAATACCAGTGTTTTAACTAAACATATTACAATTACTTTGGTACTTATTTCAGTTACGGTATCAGGAGGCTTGTATACTGTATTTGTTTCAAAACATTTTATTCTATTCAATATTCTTTTTTTATGTATTTTGGAGATGCCTGACAATATTAATATACGGCGTTAATTTATTTTTTATTTTTCTTTGCGGTGCAACTTTGGCAGTTTTAATACATTTAGGGAGATGCAAATAATAAGTCAAAAACATCGTAATATTAAAAATTAATTTAATTCATAATGGTTGGGTAATTAATATTTACTTTAAAATTATAGCTACTACTATTATATCTACCTTGGATTTTTCTTTAACCTCCCAAAATATATCTATTAATTTCCTTCATCCAGCCTATAAATATAACAACATAAAAACCTGAAAATTACGAACTTTCTCAACAGTTATAAACTGGGCAGATATTGACAATGATACTTCTAGGATACTTGAGCCGCTTCTAGAATGTTGAAAATCCTAAAGAAGTTAAACTGCCAATTTTCTGTAAGTGCGTCTCTAAAAATTTCAATAGCGGTAAAAATTCTTCAAATAATAATTTGCTGAAATTAGGGGCTAATATTCGGTAAAGATATTTTCAGAACTTCAACATGTTTAAAGGACGTCATCAAATTTCACTGAGTGATAATTAACAAAAAAATTAAATCAAAGATGTTCCAAAAATGCATTAACTTTTTTTAATCGCATAGAATCCCAATGAATGAATATAGTAAAAAATGTATTTTTTTATTTATTTAAAGTACACCA
Organism: Leptura quadrifasciata; assembly: GCA_963675555.1. NCBI lineage: Eukaryota > Metazoa > Arthropoda > Insecta > Coleoptera > Cerambycidae > Leptura > Leptura quadrifasciata. The sequence goes on from OY776675.1 coordinate 106,917,206, forward strand.
CCTATAAGTAAAGCTTGTTCCGGCGAGGCAAATTACAGCCAAAGTTACATACATCTGCACGCAAAGTTGCCAATATCTATATCTACAAATATATCCAAATACATGAACTGTAGAAAAAAACAAGTAATATGTTTATAAAAAAGGAATAAAGACAAAGCGGTATAAATATGTTAAAATCTACTGAGCACTAGCTAAAATACATTTAATACCATCAAGATTCGATTGAAATATATCAAGCGGTTAAGAGGTACATGTAAGTTTCACAAATAAAGTATAAGAGTGAGAACTTAAGAACGTACGCAGACACCATTTACAAAAATCAGGCTTCAACCTGTAAATGGGGCTGTCAAATTACTACTTTATTTATCTTACCTAACGGTTAATTCCCTCGACAACTTTTTCTTAGTCTTAGAAATTTACTTCGATTGTTACAAATTGTTTGTAATATATCTCAAATTCGGATATCTATTACATGTACATCGAGAACTATTCGGTAAAAGTTGAGAAATTTATACCGATTAATTCTAAATGAAACGCAAAAATATGTGCTTTTATTCGCTTTTGTCTAAACTGCAAGCTGTTCTATTGTGTACAGGTAGAATACTGAAAAGCATAAACAACTATAAAGCTTTTCATTTCCATTTATATGCAAGAGTCACTCTATTGTTGCATTCATAATTTTTTGCTACTTTACTGTACACTATAACACTATAATCTTCATCATTAGCTCTGAAAGAAAAGAAAAACGTGACTCTTTGTTGAGTTATATTAAAGCTGTTACCATTTTTATTATACTACGGAACACACAAAGTCAGAGTAAAATGTTAATGAATTCTATAGTGAAAAAGCAGATTAGAGTGGGTCCAACTTTAATAAATTTTAATATATAGTAGGTATATTGAATACATAAATTTTGCTGATGTTCATGAAGAGTATTAATTAAGCTAATTTTCCGTGAAGGATTCAAAACCCGTATTCAACGCGATGAAAATAAATTTTACAAAACATTTTCCGTATTATATCACACCAGTAATATACGGATTTATGTAATGAATTTCATTAATAGATGGTAGATTTTATTAAACATAAAACAAATGAAATATAAAACACACCACATATAATAGACAACTCCCAAATCCAAAGTCATAGGCTGTCCGGATGGGGGGTAAACAAAAACGCAGGCAATAACCATTACACGCCCACATTGCCAGTGTCGGAGCTGGGGATGACATTTAAAAAGGTGCATGCGTAAAGATATTTACTTAAAAGTTAAAGAGAATGTTTTAGAGTATGATAGAAAGTGTTATATATTCGTTCACAAGTTTATGTAGGCAAATTAATTGTCTAACCGGCGCATTCGCCATTTTTTAATATTTTTTTTTTTCCCCCCTATCTTGTATATTTTAACATACTAGGGCAATAGATTTTCTTGCTAGCTTTAGTTCAAAAATGTTTTATTCTTTTTGCCCTTCAAAACATATTGCCTTGTTGACTTTATACAAAGCAAATTCTAGACCGGAAGTGAGCTGTCAAACTGTGGATCGCATGTCTGAGGAGGGCTAAGAAAAGAACATGGTGAACTACGGAAAGAAGAACATGGCGTTATAGAAAAACATGCGCCGTGGTCATTGTCTTCAGGAGCCTCTGGTCATTGTCTTCAGGAGCTGCCGGTCTTTGCAGTTCGAGCTGAAAAGGGTTAAGAAAAGTACATATGACTATTGATGAGAAAACCATCTGCAGTGAGGTAATAGAAAAGAACATCGTGGTTGATGGGAGAAGCGTGCGCAGTGGGATAATAGAAAAGAACATGGCGATTGGGGTTATGACGTGAGTTGAAATAAATAAAACACATTATTCTTCTTGGTTACATAACTTAAAAAATGTTAATTATTATTCCTAACTATAAACATATTTAAAGATCATTTTAACTCTACATTTAAATCTAAAACACATTTATTAAAAAATTGAACGTTTGCAAGAGCACAGTGTCTATATTTTAGTTGAATATGTTCCATATATTTTGGCACCTTTAGGCTAGGTATGAAGGGTGAAAAGTCGTCTAGATCTATTGCTGTAGAACATTTTTACGATGCATTGTGTTGAAAATTATTAACTGCACTTTGACAAAGTCGATGAAGAATCAGTGGGAATTCGGACAGTTGAATATATCCATCGAAATGATGTGCTTGCTGATTAGTGTTACAACATAGAGCATGGAGCAGCTTGATCAGTATTGGCCGTGGTAGTGGTGGAGAGCAGTAAATTTATTCAATAATTCCCATATGTCATAAATTATTTATATATACATCATATTTCAGACCAAAACAGTTATTAATGCGAATCATATCGATGGTGATGTTTGGATCCGGGCTTTTATCCCAATCCAATCTATGTCCGACAGGGGGCGTTTTTTGACATTCACCAGCTGAATTTACAATATCTGGTGCTTCTTCATCATCGTTGTTCATGTTTTCATTCCGCCCAAGTCCGTGATCATATTCTTCTTCTTCCTCTGATGGTGGAGAAAATTTTGATATAATATTCCTATGTTTCCAGTTTGAACTTCCATTAGCGCCGTTTTCATTATCATCCCACCCCTTATTTTCTTCTGTCCTTTTTCTCTTTGGCGGAAACAATTTTGCTATAATGTTCTGATATTTCCAGGACTTATTGGGTTTGATTCGACGCACATCCCCATATTTTCTCGTATGTGCATCAGGTAATATTAGTATATTTTTGTAGTTTAATAAATCTCTATCATTAAAACTCTGCGGTTTCCTCTCTGTTAATAATTCTGTTAAAGCATCTGTTAGAGAAAAGGCGTTTCCTCCGCCGATATGTAGAAGGCCATTTTTAGTTAGTACTGGCATTTCACCAACCATAAAATTTGAACCAGCATGGTTTAACCCATAAGAGTCGGGCTCGGTATTAAATAGAAATGACATGTTGTCTTGACAAATCTATATGCATGAATAACTCAAACCCCTCTGTTTTACCATTTTATAGATATTCATGGGCGTATCATGGGTAGTTCATGGGCGGTTCATGCCGATGTTCATGGGGGTCTCATAAGAAGTTCATGGACAGTTCATGGGGGAGTCATGGGCAGCTCATGGACGATTCATGGGTAGTTCATAAGAGTGTTATGGGTAGTTCATGGGCGGTTCATGCCGATGTTCATGGGGGTCTCATAAGTAGTTCATGGACAGTTTATGGGGGAGTCATGGGCAGCTCATGGACGGTTCATGGGTAGTTCATAGGAGTGTTATGGGTAGTTCATGGGCGGTTCATGGGGTCTCATAAATAGTTCATGGACAGTTCATGGGGGTGTCATGGGTAGTTCATGGGAGTAATTCATGGGAATGCCATGGACAGTCCATGTATGGTTTATGGGTGGTTCATGGATAGTTCATGGGGGTGTTTGGGTAGTTCATGGGAGTGTCGTGGATAGTTCATGGGTAAATCATGGGAATGCATACCTGTATAAAAAGCTGATCCCGATAATTATACTGTGCTTTTTCTGGAATGTGGGCAGACGAGGCAGTGAATCCTCCACATATATGCTATAATATATAATCATTCAACAAATATAGCTACTAATAACCCCAATCGCCATATTCTTTTTTATTACCCCACTGCTCATGCTTCTCTCATCAACCACCGTGTTCTTTTCTATTACTTCACTGCGTATGCTTTTCCAATCAACCGCCATATTCTTTTCTTAACCCTCTTCAGCTCGGACGGCAATGACCAGAGGCTCCTGAAGCCAATGACCACTGCGTATGTTTTTTCTATAAGCCGCCATGTTCTTTTTTCCCATAGTCCGCCAAGTTCATTTCTTAGCCCTCTTCAGCTCGGACGGCAATGACCAGTAGCTCCTGAAGACAATGAACAGAGGCTCCTGAACACAATCACCAGTAGGGGGCCCAAGAATTTTTCTTCAGCGATAACAATGACCAGCAACTGAAGACAATGACCAGACGCTTATATTTTGGTCTCTCCCACAGTTTGACAGTTAACGTCCGGTCCGGCATTCCCTTAGTATAACTACTATTCTCACATATAAGTACTTCAAAAGTGAAACAATGTATAAAATCTTGCAGTTATATGTCTTCTAATTTTTTAAATTATGATGTGTCTCAGAGCTAGATGTCAGTAATTTATAATCCTGTGACAAGTAAGTCTTTAATTTTACTCTGTAACTGAGGGCCGGTTTATCAACTCAAGACATTACTCTACCAGTTACGCAGTTAGTTATCTCCCAGTTAATAACTATTATAAGATAAAAGCTCAAGTTTGCAAAAAGTGATTTTTAAACGGTTTTCTAACCTGTCAGATCTATAATATATAGATAATTAATGATGACAATGTTGATAATAAGTAATATTGATATAATTAGTTCATCGGGGGGCGCAAGATATGATAAAAAATATTTCATTTTTATTAATCTTCGTCTTTATATTGCAAAAATAGATTTAAATCTATTCTTATAATCCATTAAGAAAATTCAACGGGCATTAACGAGTATCCTTCGATCCTATTCCAAAAAAATGTTTATTAGGTTTTTCATGTTGTACCATCATTTTGTTTCACTGCAATAACTGTTACAATTATAATTAGACCTTCATGAGGTGTTTCTTTTCTTAAAACTCATTATACGTCAATAAATTGAAAGAAAATGGAGCCAAATTATAGATGACACTACTTCATAAAATAGAATATGAATAATATTAGATATTGTTAACTATTTACTCCCCTTATTGTTATTATGACAAATAAACGAAGCAACAAACTAGCTGAGTTTAGCCGGAGCAATGAATCGTGGATTCTGTTAACTTTTTAAGAGAGGTGGAACTTAAAATTGATGTTATTTGAATACCATCTATATGAATAATGAGATGATTTGACTCTTTTTCCCCTTAAACCAATCTCCAATAGACGAGACTGAAATTTATGGTAAGGAAGAGAAATAGTTATTAAGATGAATAATAAAATATATTATACAAATAATCAAATTTTACAAAATGAATTTTAAAAAAACTTTGAGTAAAATTTTATATCAAAAAAATTGCATAAGTAAAAGGAACTTAATACAAAAAATAATCGAGGATTTAATACTGATTTCCTGGTTCCAAATTGAGTATAGTTGAAGCTGGAACGTCCTGGTACTGCACTTCATATTCCAGCTGTCTCAGAACATCGAATCTAAATATTTCGCTAGGCAACATTCGATTTTAAAGGAAATTTGAATGGAAAGATCGCAGAATGACTTTTAATATTGTCGAATAAAAAAATGAAAGCTTAAAACGTCTTAGTAGAAGCCGAAAAAATAATAAGCTTCAAATAAAATTGAACAGTAAGCCTGGCTAATTAACCAACGGATGTTCAATAATTAAATCAAGTTGCTAACTCAAATACATAAAGTTGCTTCTCAAATATAGGAAGTTGCTTCTTACAGTTAAAGTTCAAGTTGTAGGAAGTCAAATAGAATTAAAGTTGTTAATGCTCTCAATATGCTGATTAGAACAAAATTGCCAAAATAAAATAGAAAAAATATTTTGTTACTATGTGGACACATGTAAAATTTTTGTTACATTTATTCAATAAAAATGAAAATACATTAATAAAATAATTGAAAATTATTGAAAATGAAATGATAATTTATAAATAAAATGTACTTGATGATGTTCTCTAACACAATGAAATATAGATATTTAATTGTGATAGTAATTACTGGAAAAGTCGAAAAGTTCTATGGTCAGATCAGATTTGTAAGGTAAATTGGCCACTTCGGATGATTAATTAATAAGGCCAACTTTTTTATATCACTATTTTAACTACAGTACCAATGTACAAACTTTAACAAAATATTTTTACCAAACAAAATGAAACCTGATATTTTATGAGAGTCGCCATCTTTGATGAGCGGCTCACTTATTTAATACAGGAGTGTACCATAATCGGAGTTAGTTAGGCTTCCTTTCTCAACTAATTACAGAAATCTATAATATCGATATAAAAGTAAAAGTAAATAAATTGCATATATAACATAAGTACGAACTGTCCAAATAAAGCAAATTGTTTTAAAAGTGTATTGTGATGATCCAATAAATAAATTTACATTATATAAAATACACTATATGGCAAGTGTGAATGAAAGAAATCTTAGTGGTAAGAAAAATAACTACATGTTGTACAGAATAAACAAAGTAAAAAATGAAACTTAAATGAATATAAATGTTTTGCAAGCATGGCATCAACAACTGGAGACTTAAGTGCTGTAACAGAGATACAGATTACAATTTAGCGTTAAAAATACATGACTGAGAGCCTAAGATACAAAAACTAACTATATTTAAATGTGAAGACATTTAGCAGTGATACAAAGATAATTCTGCTAGTTTGAAGTAGTCTCACTTAAAAAACTAAATCAAAATGCTATACAGATCATTTTAAACATAAACAAATATCAGTTATTTTAACAAAGTTGTTAAATTGACATAGGCTATGTAATAGTATAATGACAGCGATTTGTCGCGGGATAGGTACCGCACTCTTGATAACTTTGATTTTTAAAAACAAAGCAATGCAGTCAAAAACAGTTCGACAGAACGATAACAAATATAAGATTAAATAAAACATTATTAATATATAAGTTTTAATAATATAGAAATCAATGCTTTTAGATTAGTTATTATAGTAAAATTGATTTCCCGTAATTAATTTTTGTTCTCTTATATACTGTTTTCAAACAAACGCTTCCTTGCACATATTTTCGTAGATAGCCATTTGCACTAAAAAGGTATGTGGTGGCAAATACTGGATAACCAAGATTAGCATTCTAAGAAAAGGCGCTGTCATTGCCTTTATTTGTATAAATTTTGTGTAGTAGTTTCAGGTTTGACAGTTTTATCCCATTCCTTTAATTTAAGATTCAATGCAAACACTATCAATTTGTACCAAACGAATACATTCACTTTTTTAGCAACACGCGCCTATTATAAAATGAAATTATTTAAATATATGGACATAAATATGTTAATAATTTTACTATTTAAATATATGCTGACAACAATTTTGCTACACAAATATATGTACCTATTGTGTTCTACGAAAAAGGTATTTTCATTTACTCTTAATTATACAAATTCCGTACGAAAATTCCAAACGAAAATTCCAAATTTAATTAACTGATTACTAATTAACTTCCCCAATCGAAACTCCTACCCAAATATATGGCATTACAAAGGAAGTTCTTACTTAACTTTAATTAAAGAGTGATGTTGTTTAATACAACCATACGAACATTGTTATGCATTGAATGATACGAAATGAATGGATCTTATTGTTGTATAAACACATTACGTTGCACACAAATATAAAATGTGCGGAAGAAAATTCAAAACAAATTTAATTATAACTATAGCGTCTTTAGAAATAACAAATATGTGTAAAATAGATATAACATAAATGAGAAATAAAAAAAAATATTCTGAAAATAAAGGAAACATATTTTTATTACAATTTAATTACCTAATAACAGACAAAATCAGAACAAAAATTTTTAAGTTAATTTGAAATCGAAACTTGAAGTTAACTCATAGTTCATCCTAGGGTTATCTCAATCTTGATTTAAAATTTGCATTTAAAAAGCTTACTTTCAGTAAGCGTTTACAAATATTATGGATTATGGCGAAGGTGCCGGGAAATATTGATGTTGACTATTAATTTGTTAATAAGCAACGTACTATTTCACATATGGGCACATTTTACCACTTCTATTGCAGAAATAATAATTGATATTACCCGTAGATATTTTAATTAGCTTCAGATTTACCTTACCTAGCATTTTAATTTAAAACATACAGTGTTTCCCAGAGTGTAGGAGCATGTATCTTAATCATGAACGATGCATCTTAAGACGTTTTGTAGTACTTCCCAGTTGAAAGATTAGGACCATCATCCTTAATAGATTCGACTTAACTCAGACAGGTAAGAATACAAGTTTTTATACTTATTTCGATTTTGCTGAACAGTACACTGGCAGATAGTATCAACTGGTTTTGCTGTACTTTCTAATATCTAACACTTCTTAATATCACTTCTTGAAAGTAGAATTTTATATTAGCTTTAGTAACACCACACCACATCCCTCGGACTCAAACCCATGGCAATCGGCACACTTATGAAAGCTGTAGGCATAAATCCATTACCAATGGCCTTGCCCATTAGCATTGCTGTTTATCGATGTATATTGGGTAACATATGTTAGTGGAATTAATGAAATTGTTGGCAACAAAGTCTGCAAATGCATCTACAGTTTGCTGATGAGAATCCAGTCTAGTCTCATTGTGAGTTATGACGGATGGAACTGATGAGTGTTCTTTTTTATTCGATATATACGATCAAAATTGTTTTGGATTTGACTTTATATTGAGTTCAGTTTCGGCAATATATCGTTGATAACCTTGGCTAATTTTATTTTTTAAGTCACTTCTTATGGTTTTATTGTAATTGTAGTTTAATTTAGTGGGGTCATTACGATATTGTTTCCATTCTTTATTTTTTTTTATTAAAGTGTATGGATAAGGTCTCTGTCAAACCATGGCAGATAATGTTTATTGGTGGATATTTTTTTAGGCATATGTTTACTGAATATTTTATTTAGTTTTTCATAAAAAATATCGTATACTGCGTATATGGAAAAGTAAAAATTGCGCAAAATATAACAGCACCTGACCACCACAGTAACACAGCTGACTAGAACGTGGATGGAAAACATGCATGATCAACAGTCTAATGTGTACCAGGTTTGATTCTCCGTCCGTCACGGTCAAGGCCATTGGTAATGGATGTATGCTTATAGTTTTCATAAGTGTGCCGGCTGCCATGGGTTTGAGTCCAAGGGATCTTGCGTGGTGTTACTGAGACTAATACAAAATTCTACTTTCAAGAACTGATATTAAGATGTGTTACATATTAGAAAGTACAGCAAAAGTTCCACTTGATACTATCCGCGAGAATACTGTTCAGCAAAATCGAAATAAGTATAAAAACTTTTTTATTTTTGCCTGTCTGGCTTAAGTCGAACCTATCAAGGGTGGATGTCCTAATCTTTCAACTGGTAAGTGCTACAAAAGCCTTTTCTTAAGATGCATCGTTCACGGTAAAGATACATGTTTCTACACTCTGAGAACACTGTATTTATTTATTTAAAATGCTAGGTAAGGTAAATCTGAATCTAACTAAAATATCTACGGGTAATATCAATTATTATTTCTGCAATAGAAGTGGTAAAATGAGCACATATGTGAAATAGTACGTTGCTTATTAACAAATTAATAGTCATCAATATTTCCTGGCACATTCGCCATAATCTAGAATAGTTCGTTGAAATCAGAATTATAACTGCTTTTCAATGGTTCCATTGCAAATTGAAAGTAATTATAAAATAAACAATTTATTGCGTCAAAACGGCACTAAACGTAATCCGATCTCAACTAAAACATTTTCAGATCTGCTGAAGCACTAAAGAAACCCTTATGCAAAGTTTCATCCAGTTTCGTTCAGTAGTTTCGGCGGTATCGTGCTAACACAAACACACACACACAGACATTTTTCAAAAACCACTTTTTTAGATTCCTGGGACTTCAAAACGTAAAGATTAGATGTTATCTCAATTTTCTTTTTCGGACCAATTTTATTAACCTCTCACAATTTTATTCTGGTGAGGTTAAAAAGGTAGATTTGTGCTGAAAATATGTAAGTTATTGCAATGCAATAAATTAGTCATATTAACAGGAAGTGGCATGTTTGGTGAAAAATTGTATTAGTAATTATTCTTCTGATATTTATATATACAATTTAAGAAAATACAGTTCATAACTACAATAGATTCATTATAGCATCAGATACACAAACAACTGTCAAGAACTGCGATGTGAACGAAATGAGTTAATTTCAACTTGCTAATTTAAGACACTATTTGAGTACTTATATGGTAGCGTGGTGCTGCGCAGTAATTTCGCGTTGGAAATATATCGTAATTGGCAAAAAAATTGTACAACTTGAATAACATGAGTGAGTTAGGCACGAACCAGGAACAAATTAAAATGAAAATGGTGAATATGTAGTTATTGCTAAATATATTTTATCTTACTCATGCAAATGTAATTTAATTTTAATTAGGCAACGCATATTTCACATGCAAAGCCATTATTCGTACTGTGGTTTTAGTAGTTACAATCAATTTTTAATTGTCGAGTAATTGCAAGACCATGTTCCACAGGCATTATACCGAAAATTAATCATGAACTTCGGAATATAAACATAATATATATTAAGTATCGCTAAACCCAAGGTAATAGCATTAACCTTAAACTATCTATTATCAATTAGCTAACAAAATCAAACTATACCGATGGGAGTGTAATAAAGAGAACAAACTGTTCGTGTAATATATATTTTGAAATAACATAACATGAACTAATAATTAAAATAATTGTTTATATTTATGGTGATAATTTACAACAAATCACGTGAAAATATTGGCAACTAATTTTAGCTCCAATAGAAGAAATTAAATAAAATATATTCAGATTTAATCAAACCTATCCGTGTCCTATTTAACGATTATATAATATCGGAATTACATAATCCAAGAATATTGGTTTCACAAACACTAACCTTTAGATAATCAACGAATCAGAGCTAGTTCCACCTACTAGTCTTCTTGTGATCCATGTATATATAGCGAGTGTTACAACCTTTGATATATATATATATATATATATATATATATATATATATACTTATAAAAATATCGTTATGTAGCCCACAGCATTACTGGTATGTTGTTGAACCCGAAGATATCTTTCACACATAGTGCAGCCCTCCATATATTCTTTTCATTCAAGGTTATCTTCAGCTGTTCTCGCTGTTTTCGCCTTACAGTGCAGATTTGGAGGTCTCAAATGATTCTATTTTTAAAAGATTTTATTTAACTTGCAATGTTTGTCAGTCGGTTTAGGTCAAATCTTGCAATCAAAATTTCGATTAGTTCTAATTAAGCTAGAGCTTTGAAATTTTGCACGTGTATAATTCCGGTGACAGTACACTTTAACATTTTCATATAAGAAAAAAAAAAGATGGCGGCTTCAAGATGGCGGACGACTTTATCGTTTATGATCCGAATCGACTCGAAATCGATATCTGGGGGTTTTCGAGATCGCGAATTATGAATTCTTGGTCAAAATTCAGAAATTCAAAATGGCGGCGCCAATATGGCTAATGACTTTTGTCACTTGGATGCAAATCGATCAAAATCGATATCTGGGGGTTTTTGGGGTCGCGGATTACGAATTTCTAGTCAAAAAATTAGTTCAAGATGTGCGGACGACTTTACCGTTCATGATCCGATTCGTCTCAAAATCGATATCTGGGGATTACAGCATATCAAGAGACTAAAAAGTAAAAAATAAGATTATATAAAAAAATATTTAAAAAAGCTTTCATTTAAAGAATGCTCTAAAAAGTAGAAAATAAGCTTTGAAGTAAATCAAACCCATCATTTTGTTACATTATATAATTTTTTTATGACATAAAAGCTTGTCGTGAGCAATCTCCTTTACACAGGAAAATCTTGCGACAAGCTTTTATATCATAAAAATTAATATAATGTAACAAAATGATGGGTTTGATTTACTTCATAGTTTATTTTCTATTTTTTAGAGCATTTTTTAAATAAAAGCTTTTTTTAAATCTTAAAATAACAACTCTGTTATTTAAATATTTCTGATAACAACTACGGATACTGAATATAGTTTAAATAACAAATTCGTATTTTTCCATATCATTTTTAGGTAGGGAATCTACACATGTGCTGTGCTGTACAGTCCACGACGTTCGAGCATTTTTTTATTTTCGTTAGCAAGCCGCTTTTAGCAAAATGCAAAAAAAGCTATGGACATTTTGTTAATTTTATGCTGCTATTTTGTATCGCTAAAATTAAATTCGTATCTTGAACCATTTTCGAGAAAACTAAAAACTGCTAATGTTAATCAAACGTTAACAATGACCGCGATATTTCAGTAGCTATTAACGCTAAAATAAAAATTCCCATGTTAGAATTTGTCACTTTCAAAGTGCTTCCAGATGCCAATAATGTATTTTTGATTAGACCAGTTTTTAGCTAATAATGTTCCAGTTAATATTTAAAAAACCTTGAAGGAGTAATAATAAAACCACATTCAGAAAAATATTTAAAAAAATCATTGGACATGTTGGTACTTTCTCGTTGCTATTTTGTAGCACCAAAATTAATTTTGTAGCTCGAACCATTTTCGAGAAAACTAAAAACTGTTAACGTTAATTTAACGTTTATTTACATTACTAACTGCGGAAAATAATTTTACACAAGTTTCTCTATTGGTTCTACATAACTTATTCTGGAACTTAATCATCGGCGCATGCGGCATGTGACATGACAATCTATTATTAATGGCCGCTTGATCAAGTGTACTGTTGTACATTTTTTTCTTTTCTTTTGTTGTTACTACTGTTGTATGTACTCCCAAAATTAATTCTGTACCTTAACCGTTTTCGAAAAACCTAAATACCGCGATATCTCGGTTGCCATTAACGTTACATTAAAATTGCGGTGTCAGAATTTGTTTAATTTAGAAGTACTTGTAAAAATTCTACTTTTGTTACTTTTTATGTTGCCATTCTCCTCCACCAAAATTAATTTGCTACCTTGAACCGTTTCCAGCAAACACTGCTAACGTTAATTTAAATTTAGAAAAGAAACTGAATTTATCCCCTCCCTCATAATATTTATAAAAAAAATTAAATTGGATAAAAAAAATAATAAGGAAAATATAAAAAGTTGCAGCACTACTACAATATTAGCAAGAAACAGTAATTAATGCAGATACAAATTTGCTAGAATTCTTAAATAGTAGAATAACATCTGACAAAGTTAATTCGTAAAAATATTTTTTTATCATCTATAAGTTTTATTTACTAAGTTTATAAATTCGAATATTTAAATAGTTTTTTTTTATTATTTATCTTATTAACGCCTAATGTAACAAATATAACTTTAATCAATTAGTACGTCTTATATAACTTTATATTTGATTGTAGATGGATTAGATTCTGAATATCTACATTGCAAGTTAATAGAGCAATTAATAAAACAAGAAAAATGGTTTATAGTAACATCTTTTCTTGGTCAGTGTTTGCCTATTCATTCCCTAACATCTGAGGTAATAAACCATTTATTGTTAGCAATTATGTTGTTAAAGGGAGAGGTATCTTGTACAACTCTAAAGTGAATTACACACCTTAAACTTTACCAATATCTTTCGCAAACCACACCGCGATTTTGCTCGTTAGTAGAACAGAAATTAAATAAATGATACAAATTGATTCAATGTCTCAAATAGTAGAATAGCATCTAATAAATTTAAATGCCCAAATATAAGTGCAGTGTACTACAAGCAATAAAGAAGACCAAATTTAATGTAGGTATAAATATCGTAAATTTTTAATGTTTTCGTAGCACTTCACTCTCTGTGCTCAAAAGTAACATGTATATTTTATTTTAAGGTTTCACATATTAAAGTACCGTCTCTGAAATTCAGTAATAGAAATAAGTTGAGTTTGGTATAAGTGAAATTATATGAATTTATAAGTGCACAGTGAGAGTTTTTTATTTAGTATTTGTCTGATGTATTGATACACAAGAACATTTCAAATCCCAGATGTAAGACACGGATGCTATCAGCAAACGTGTGCTTAAAAAATGATCATTTTTATGACTTCTTCATTTCATCTTAAGAGATTCTAGCTAGGCCGACAATAATACACGATATTTTTATTTTTGCCATTGTTATAGCAAACCAATAAAAAATCTAACAATGGGATAGATGTAAACAGACTCCCTATTTTTTAGTATTTCTCAAAAGCGTACATTTGGTAAGTATTGAAAATTTTTAGTAATTTTTAATTGATAATGGGGGCAGTTTAATGAAAAATAAGTTGTAAATAGAGCTTTTTGATTTTTTGCCAAGAAAGGAGGGTTAATAACTTGCTTGGTAAGCTAAAGCTTTTATAACACTTATCTAGTAAACTGAAGAGATAAGATAAAAATAATCAAGAATAAAAGTGCAACATTATATTTTGCCAAGCAGTAAACAATATACAGTGTGTTCCAGTTTATTTGTTATACTTGATATTTTCTGAAATTTTTTAGATAAATTTTAGGTTGGATATCCAGCCTAACTTAGTATTTTCTGTGGAATCTGATGCTGATCTTAATTGACTATAAAAGGGATGTAAAAACATATACGTAAAATTATAAATATCACTTCCGGTTTACACGGAAATGACGTTATTTTTGCCAAATAACAAATTTAAAATCGAAAAATTTTATTTTTCAAAAAGACCATTATTAATTTGTTGAAACTTTTAAAAGATTTGGAAGAAAATATTCAATAATATTTTTGTTATTGTTTAGCTTGTATTCCTGAATATAAGCGTAAAATAAAAAAAATTAAAAATCAGTTTTTTAAAAGTTTCTCACAAAATATCAATTTTAGGCGCATAGCACCTACCTTATCACTTTTTTACTAAGAATTGTGCGATTAATGTGACGATGCGAAAAAAAATGGAGCTATTTAAAAAAAACGAAATTTTTTAGATTATTTTCAATTTATAGCATTTAGCGCAGTCAAAATAGCACAAAAAGTCAATATAAAAGAACTTTTTCCATAAGCAATTTTATGGTTGGCTTCTGTTGGGGAGGTGCTAAGAGTACCCAAAAAATTTTTGTGCTCCAAAGACTCTGTGCATCAATTGTTATTGACAATTTAATTTTTTTAACCGCGTTTTTCAACCTAAAAATGTGAATAACTCGAGATATATATAAGTCCTCTCGGGACAAAAAAAAAAACAAAATCTTTGTAATTAAATATTCTACAAATCTATGTTTACTGAAGGTCTTACGAGTGCAACCAGAACCTACAAAAGTGAAAAAACTGGACAAAAATTGTTTCTTCTTAAATTGTGCTGCCCAGAGCCGCTGAGTGAACCGATCAGCTTCAAACTTTCAGAAAATCTATCTTTTACACTAAAACACCCTGAAAATTTGGTGTAATAATATTAAACCCAATATGAATTTGTTATTTAAAATTATAATTGACCGCCATTTTATGCTATTAAGTTCAAAACGGATCTTTTTTTTGAAAAGTTCGGTCTCGATGCCGGTTTTTGGATGCCATAAAAAAAATTTAAAACCTATTTTGGCCACTTTTTGCATTTGTTCAAAACCCAATAAACAAAAAAATGATTTTTTTCGGCCATTTTGAAAAATTTTGAAATTTTTTTCATCAGATCATAAAAAAAATTTAATACCTTTATTTTAGGAAAGAAATGAATTTATTTTGGTCAAAATTTTTTAAAAAATGGCCGATAAAATTAATTTTTTGTTAATTGGGTTAAACAAATGGTCAAAATAGATTTAAAAAAAATTTTTTTAGGGCATCAAAAAGCTGACGTCGAGACCTAACTTTTGAAAAAAAAGATCCGTTTTGAACTTAATGGCAAAAAATGGCGGCGAATTAAAATTTTATATAACAAATTCAATTGCGCACACTGGGTTCAATGTTTTTGCTCCAAATTTTCGGGGTGTTTTTGTTAGAGTAAAAGGCAGATTTTATGACAGTTTGAATCTAATCTGTTCACCCAGCGGCTTTGGGCAGCAAAATGAAGAAAATACGATTTTTGGCCAATTTTGTAGGTCATGGGTGCGCTACTAAGACCTGCAGTAAACCTAGATTTGTAGAATATTTAATTACAAAGATTTTGTTTTTTTTTTGTCCCAATAGGACCTATATATCACGAATTATTCACATTTTTAGGCTGAAAACGCGGTTAAAAAAATTTAATTGTAAATAACAATTGAAGCAGGGTCTTTGAGGTACAACATTTTTTGGATACTCCTTAACACCTCCCCAACAGAATTCAACCATAAAATTGCTTATGGAAAAAGTTCCACTTCAAATTCTATTTTGACTGCATTAATTAGAAGGCGCGCTCGAATTAGCATTTTACTTGGAACATTGGATAAGTGCTTGGATTTTCTTGAAATCTGTATTGGGTTGTTTGTTATCTAGAAAAAAGCCCCTAACTTCGGCTTTGCCACTCTTGTTCAGAAATTGTTGTAAATAATAACTTTGTTGTTAATTTGCAAAAGACAAGCAAAATAAAACAATAAAACAATGTTCGTGTTTTTTGTTAAAAATTAACGACTTACTCATTAAATTTTTGAAAAAACGCGTAGATACAATGAAATTTTTCAAAAAGGGGAGAACGGAACCCATATTATATAAGAAATCCGAAAAAAATCATGTAAGCATATTTTTTAAATACAAAGCTTCTTTTCATTATTGGTTTTCCCATAAAAGGCATACCTGCATAGTTTTCCCTTAATTTTAAACAATTTTCGTCTCTAATAATTTTTTTAAAAATGCATATTTTTCAAGATACTAGCATTTGTGAGTAAAATAATTGTAATTTTTTCCACCAAAAAAATGCTCATATCTCGAGAAATATGCATTTTTAAAAAAATTTACAGATAGAAATTGCTTGCAGTCAAATTAATGTTCTACTGTTATGAATTTTTTCTGATTTTTAAGAAAACATTTTTTCAGTGATTTTTTCTCAGTTTTTGCGACGGGTTTTGCCATTTCTATAGGTACCTCACAGGTATGTTTTTTCTGGAAAAATCGGTATAGAGAAAAGTTTATTATTGTAAAAATACATTTACCTAAATTTGATCAGATTTTTTTAATAAAATTTTGATTTCCTCTTCCTCCTTTCTGAAAAATTTCGAATTAATGAATCTCGGAAAATTTGTGTTTAAAAAAAAAACGAATAAAAAGCTATTCTTATCATAGAATACAGAAATACGTATTTTTGTGATATTAATTGGTATTACTGCATTTTTCATGGAATTAGTTGGTGTTACAGAAATTTTCATGGTATTACTCTGGAGTTGTGAAATTACTAAGATATTATAGTAGTATTGCAATGCCAAAATGGAATTAGTGTATAGAATTTTGGCACCGGTTTACCCCTCGGGTATTTAACCATTGAACAAATTAATATAATTCTTCTTTGTTAGGATACATGCACATTTTTGGCTACATAAAAATATTTTCGCTTTGTTAATTATAGAGTTATAATGATAGTATTTAATAATTATATTACACAATGGTAAATAAAAATTGGTTAATAATAATAATAAAATTAATGTCATGTAAAATTAAGGAAAATTTAAATGTGGACTAAATTGATTCTTTAGATTAACGCCATGAATTCAAGAACACGAAAAATGCTGGAGTTGGTAACAAGTAAAAGTAAAAACTTACTAGATCTACCAAAGTATGACTCTACCAAGGGTACAAGGTAAGTAAGAAGAGCAATCAATCGCTTCGTTAGCGCAAAATAATTTTTTACACCCAAATAAATCTAACATAAAAGACAAACAGGAACTGGAGCTGAGAGAAACTCCTGGAACAGCAAAATGTACGGAAATAAAAAATAACCAAATAGAAAATAAAAAACCAGTAAATAAATTGCAGAAAGTTAATAATGAACGGATAAAACAGGATATGAACAACGAAAATGAAAGCGAAAGTGTGATCGAGGAAAATAATGACCATTCGAATTCCCAGCCCAACACAAATGTCTTCAGGTAATGAAGCACCCTTCAAGTTGTAAGATGAAATTGCCATTCTGCCTATCATTGAGAAGTCTTATTTATTGCCTCTAAATAAACACAATACAGTATTATGTATAATGTCGCTATGGGCTAATCAACGAACGCGTTCTAAATGGCGTGTATCTGTATCTGACGAGAGCGCTACCTCATGGGAATTGTATTGAACAATTCCATATCTTTTAAGCGTTGAACCGGTTATTATTAAGCCCTTCTGAAATTTTGTGTAGGGGTTCCTTATAGCAATATGTGGCAAATAGTAATAGGATACACGCAAAACGCTGTTTAGCCCAAGGATGGGCTACACAACGTCTGTGAAGGCTAAACAACATACCACTGATATCTAGTTTGGGCTTTATAATGTCCGTTTATATGTCTATATATATATAAAAATACTGCATAGAACACTGTCAAATATTTCGCCAATCATGCTGGTATCATCGAGAATTAATTAACATTAAAAATGTGGAAATTAAATATAATTAATTAAAATTTACATAGCGCTACCTCTATTATCTGCTACAAATGAAAAAAAAAATAACAATACGTCAAGACGTCTTCGATATTATTTAGCCATCTTCAGGCAAATTCCGTAACTATATGAAACGTCGAGTAATTAAGTTTCAGTTTGATTCGGTGTGTAATAAGACGTTACGCCATAAGTTTCGGATAATATGCTCCTCCTGTAGATTGAACATAGCCTTACATAATCCTATAGCCCGTGACCCAGTCATGATGTCACTACTATTAGGTGGGACTAATCAGCACCTACGTTTTTAGATTGTCCTATATGTGAGTTAAAAGAAATCACCTTCTGGACATTTCAGATTCCCAGCTAAATATGTTTTTTAGCCGCCGTTTTGAAAAATGTTCACCTTTTTGACTCAATAATGCCCGTATCTCAGAAATTGTTGATCCTAGATGAAAAACACCTCATAGTAAAGTTATTCAGAATGAAATTTTATCTATAGCTGTGAAATTCGTATACCAGTTTAAGGCAGTTTGAGATAGAAATTGTGAATAAAATGATTTATTGACTGTTGTGTTTCTGGTTTTTGTAACAATATCATTTTTAAAATTACGATTCACCATTATTTGGTTTCATTTCAGGTTTGTCGGAATTTGCTGAGAAGATAGGTTGAAGTGCAGGAAAAATGAAAAAAGGAAGCTAGAGGAATAATTGATGAGAAGCTGTACTATATGAGGGAAAGATTCGAATTTGAACGAACTAACCAGCCCTCAAGACAACCGTTCCTGGAAAATGCATTGTAAGTCTGCAACAGTGAGACAGTTTATCCTAATTTTAACATTACATTGCCTCAAGGTGGTTCTCAAGGTGTAATGATTTTTGGATGGTGACGGAAAATTTCTAGCACATTGACAATTAAGTTACAGGGACATTAATTGTTCGAGGATATCATACCGTGTCTCTCGTTACTTGGATATCATTTCTTGTTAAAATATTGAATCCAGCCCAAGAACAGATTATCTGGTTTTCTGTGTCATATGCCCTCAACAATATCCACAGAATATTCCGCTGAAGAGCATTGAGATCTGCATCGCCCAATGTAGTGCAACGATAACCTGGAACGACGGGAGGTGGTCCTTGCCTTTTTCCTACGCTATGCACGGGAAACGGTGTCTCGACTGGTTCGATAGGTCGCTTCTTTTCTCCCTTGTTGACACTGTATGGTTCACATGACAAGGATCTGGACTGAAAAATTATCCCATTAACAAGATGAAACGTACCTATGCCGCTGAGTACCTCTTCTTATCTGTCAATGTCATACACCGGTACTGTAGGTATTGATGCTGCTCAGGAGAGGAACTCCATCTCTGTCTGCTATGCTAATTTTATTAATACACAATACAGTTTCTATCTCCTCCAAAGATGAGTATAAACATCAACAATTTAATTCCTCTGGATATGGTGGCCAAGATTGTTCTTTGACTGTTAATTTTATTTGGTTTCGAAAAAGCAAAATAACATCATTAATTACAGAATTTGGTTTTTGTTGTTCAGCGTCAAGCTTCTTATTCAAACATTTATATTCGGTGGCAATTGCTTCGACTCCCAAGTTGTCAGGCATGACATAACTTCTTCGTCATACTGTGATGAAATGCAATGACTCGTTTTACTCTGACACTAAATTTTTTCGAAAGTGATTCATAGTCAGATTTGAAACGTCTCCAATGCCCTTGGATTGCAAAAACGATACGAGTTGAGAAGTCAATTCTGCAAGTGGAATAATTAGAGGATTTGAAAAGAGTTCATTTAGAAATATATCAAAAATCATATTAAAAGCACCTTTTTCGGCTATTTGGTACAAGTTGCCCATGTCGCGGGCATTTTTATCAGGCCTTGTGCTTGTGGAGTATTTGTAACAGGTTTTATAGTAATGTGCTTTAGCTGCTACGATATCTTTTGAAGTTACCGACAATAATCTGTTATGTAGGCGTTGTACAACAATTTCATGAATGATTTTGTCAGCCATAAGTTCTACTGCTGGTTTTAAGGGTTCACAACTATTTGTCCCTTTCATATACTTAAATCTTTTTCATACAGAAAATGAAAGTCTTATTATAAACTCTAGATTGCATGGCAATATTTGGAGCTTGCCTCATGGATTACCTTGGTTGCGGAGTTGTTTCTTCCTTAGAAGTTTGGAATAGTTGTACTACCTTGAGGTAATTTTACAATAGGGATAAACTGTCTCACAATTGCTACAAAGCCTTTCCCAGGAACGGTTGTCTCGAGGGCTGATTAGTTCCTTCAAATTCGACTCTTTCCCACATATAATGCAGCTTCCCATAAATTTTTCCTCCAGCTTCCTCTTTTTCATTTTTCTTGCACTTCAAACTATTTTCTCGACAAATTCCGACAAACCTGGAATGAAACCAACTAATGGTGAATCGTAATTTTAAAAATGATATTATTACAAAAACTAGAAATGCAACATTCAGTAAATCATTTGATTTACAATTTGTTTCTTAAACTGCCTTAAACCGTTATAAATATTTCACAGAAATAAGTAAAACATTTCAAAATGGCGGCTAACAAACGTATTTAGCTGGAAATCTGAGAGGTCCAGAAAGTGATTCCTTTTAACTCACATATTGGACAATTTGAAAACCTAAGTGCCGTTTAGACCCACCTAATGGCAGTCAACTCGATTTTTGTTAGACCTGGCTCATATACTATTAGTAATTCCTGTAGATGGTAAACAATATCGTAATATAATGTTAATTAAATGGGTATTTGTAGTTGGTACCTTTTATTTTGTATATTACTATTTTTTAAGTTGCATATTTGGATGTCAACTTAAAGAAAATATTTACTGTTCCATTGTGGACACATTTTAATTCTTATAACAACTTATTGTCCAATACCAATTCAAGCATATTTTTCAATTTATTAACCGAGTTGTGGTAGACTTCTTTGAGTTCTGTGTTATTAAAACCATACAAAATATAATAGAGTTTTGGCGTAAAATTTAATTAAAACCGCATATCCCTGCTTTAGACATGCGGCTGAAGAACATTAGTTAACAAACATATTTTTGTAGGATTACGCAATGGATAATTTCAGTTATAAAACAAACAGATTTATATAGCATCGTTGGAAATAATTTTATATTTTGTATTTTACAAATATGCAGAAATAAAGTTAATATATTTAATTGAAATTGTATACATACAAATAGGATTTTAGCCAACTGAACGTAACACAGTTAAATAATTTAATAAATGGAGATTTATGTTGGGTTTATATATCGTTACATATATAATGCTTCCCGGGAAGATATTTCCTTTTAGAAGAAAATAACCTACTGGTACTCTAAGGAATCATTATGCATTATGGCGAGAGAGAGAGATCTAGGGACAGAGAGATAAATGTTTCTCTGTGATTTCCATGGCTAGAGTATCATACTCTGAAGATTACAACTTACTACTTAAATTGTAAATTAAATTTTTTTTTCTTATTTAAAGAAAGATTAGAAAAATGTGTACTAGTAGGAGGTCTATGTGTAGGATAGTGTTCAACTTAGTTGAATATATTTTTTTAAGAGGTATTTCCCTATATTGCAAATAAACTTCGTATTTAAGCGTTTAAATTTTTTAAATTTTTATTATAATGTAAAAAGAGGTAGTTGGCTTAATGTCAATCTCATATTTTCTAAATTTTAAAATACCGTAAGTTTGAAAGTTATCTATCACTTCGAGAACGAAATTGTAATATTAAGCCACTGTAAGTTACCAAAAGATATATCACCCTGTGAAAGTTTAACTCAGACACCTTTGTGCTTATATGTTTATCAGGCAATTGTAGTTTATCTACACAAATTCACTGGCTGCGACTAGTAAGCTCTTCTAGAAGGCAAGAGTCGTAGGTAAGGATTTTTAAGCCACATCAGAGTACTGTACTATGGTGCGAGAAACTTAAAGGCGTGTGCAAAAATAATAAAAAATAAAACACACGAGATAAAACTATTACATGTACTCTCGTATACCCAGATAAAAAAATATAGAAAAAATAAACGAAAGCTCTAATGTACGTAATATGGATTCACACTAATAAACAATACGATACTTATATCTTTAAAGTACTATAAAGCAGACTTGACTACTAAGTTAAAATATACTAAATATTACAATGTACTGACGGCGATTATTACACACTGGGACTAAAAGTAGTTTCGGTACTTATTGGCTTATTTCATAATCTTACCACAGGGACGAGTGGTTTTAGCCCTAATAAAATTATGACAAACACAAAAACCAACAAAATGGTGTCAGCACAAGATATCGTCCACATGGACACATATAATTAAACTATAGCATAACATTAAATTAATGCGATTTAATCCTACATCGGCAAAGTAATTAGATCTTTACAAAGAAAATTTGCAAACAGAAATTACCTTATGAGGTTTACTCCGAGACACCAAAATTAATTTTGTAAGTAGGTAAAAAGTACAAGACAGTGCTAAAACTAGGTATCGTATTGCTATGGCTAAAATTATGTAAGCACGCTACAAGTCCACATACAGATATATCCGAAATAAAACACAAAACAAATATTGTAAAAGGGACGCTAAAAATTTCGTTAAGAACCGGTATCCGCTGAACTCAGATCATTGATAAAATAGATATAGCAGTAAATAGAATACAAACGTCGGTTAAGCCGAAATAAATTAAAGATTGTACTTACCTTTTAATAAAATTGAAGTAGATGAAATCTATCCTCCTGCAAGGATTGTGCTTCTACAAATTCACCTCACTTTAAGTGATATCTAATCTAACAAATACAGCTCCTCCCAGAGGCAAAGAAAATTCTACATAAATGATGGGGTTAAGTATTCCTGAACAGCTGATGGCCTCTTATGATTGACCTAGTAATGCTGATTACTAGCATATTTTCTGCAGTCTTCATTCGTAACCTAATACATGTCGTGAGATTTACCTTGTCAAGCGATTTAAAACACTAATTCCTTCGGATTCCCAAGAAAACTGGCTACCAAATGGCGGCACGTGGAAAATTATAGTAATTTTATTTTCTTCTTAACAGGTATATATATGATATCAATGACTTCATACACGGTGTTAAGAGGCGAGCGTAGGTGCGTCTTTACTATGTACATACTTCGATATGCGATGTAAAGCAACGCCAGGTGCAGTTAGTAGTTGGATGGGTGACCGTTCCAACGAAGACCGCGTCCTCGCCTCAAACATCTTCCAGCGGTTTGTATATCAGTGTATGCACGGAAGCTATACAACCTTAGGCGAGGGTTGTATAGGGGATATACCATCCTTCGGAGGGGATGTAAAGCCGTCGGTCCTTTGTCTACTAAATGTTAGGCAAGTAAAAGATCCCTACTCTTCTTAAGGAAAGAGGTTCGGCAAAATTCCTGGTTGGGGGTAGCTCGTCTATAGGCGTCGGTGTTAGGCCTCAGTAGCGGAAATAGGCCGACGTTAAATAAATGTATAAAAAAAATTACACGGTGTTAATTTAAGCTGGTTATTGAAACTTGGATATCTCCTAGATCAAATCCAAATTAATCCGCATCCATGGGACGAATTATTCAAATTCAAAATTTAATCCATATACAAATAATTTCATATACCATAAATTTTAGAGCCTTCATAAGCAAAGATATAATACGGAAATCCAGATATCCAGTTACAAAAGTTCCATAAACTGATTTTCATCAATAATAATTATAACAATTACTATAATAATGATATGATTGTCCCAACTTACAAATATCAGTCCAACGGGATACTGGGGAATAAAAAGTTCAAATTATACTGGGAGATAATTACAGACAGGCCTATAGAGTACAATAGAGTTGACATACGCACTATTATCACCCTCTCTAGAGTTTTTTCCTGACACATGGAAAACAAATTTAGGTTTCTGTTAATTCATATTCCACACAAAATTTTAGAAAACGTAATTTTTATATCTACGTAGTCTTTACTAACATCGACTTTGCCAGTACTGGTCAATATAAAGATGTGAATAATAAAACATATGATATATTTTATTCTATATTTTAGTATTTTAGTCTGTTTTCGCTTTAAAAAGTTTAGCCAAAAGGTAAAATATATTCCATTATCTCTCCATACTCCCAAATAATATTAATTAAATAAAATTGTTTCCGACTAAAATATATAATTCTCAAACTAAACTTTTTAACACCACTAACATAAATTTAATTAATTTTGAAAAATATTGGCTAATAATCTTTATGCACCATTATTCAATTATCAACAAATATATGCAATAGGGCAACTTAATAATAATGAATATTTATTAGTCCATCCCAATTACTAAAAGCATATCAAATATTATTAATTCTCTATCAGCAGTTTCTGAAGGCTTTGTGTACATTATGAGATTTGTTTTCTGGTAAAATCAATTTGCTATAAATTTTGGAATACCTAGTTCATAGGTTTAAGCGTTTCTTGTTAGCTTAATTGAATAAGTGTGGTTGCAAAATATACATATCCTAAATCTCAATATTCTGTACCACTGCATAATCGACTTAAGTCTGATTTAATTCTATTTAATTGTTTGATAACTAAAATAATAAGAATGTGATCTAGTTGTAACTCACACTTCATTCAAAGTAACCGTTCACTGTGATTATCTTTTCGATAATACAAACACTAAACCTAGATAACAATTTTGTTTACAACTGTGTGGTAATGTGGGATTTGTCACGTGATTTTCAGTGCCATAATTAGTATTTTACCATACGCAGTGTTTTAAAGTGATTTGACCACACTGGTTGGTTTCTGTATTAACGAAAACAAGAAAGTTTGACAATCAGTGAAGTTAGCGAAGTTACGCATATTTAAGAACTGTTTTTCATATTTCTAAGAACTAATTCACGATTGTATATGGAGAGCCTATATAGCATGGATGGTAACCTATTTACAGCCACTGAGTAGTTGCAAACCTCGTCTATGGATCGGTTTGCAAATTCGGTGCGGTAAAGACTTAGTAATTCTTAATTGCTTAAAGTGATTAGGCAATACATTATTTTGTGAGAGGGAAGTATTTTAAATAAAGCAGATTTAAATGTAGGCATACTAAGTGTGTTTTTTTGACGAATATTGCTAGAATGTAATTTATTTATGGGAGTAATTTTTTTTTAATATGGAGGGCAAGAACAGGTAACGACCTTGTGACTAAAAGGCATTTGCTGCAATTTGATACGATCGTTTATATTTAACCAATTTAAATTATTAACTTCATGGAATACCGAATCGAATTTACGAAACCTACAACAGGTATTTTGAATGTTCTATAATCTTGATTCATGAATAACATTTATTCTAAATGGTGTCAGTATACGAAACAATAATCAAACCCTTAGGGGAGGATAGTGATGACGTGCTATTGTAGGAAGGGAGAGAGAGTTCGCTTGGCATGTCAATGCCTGTCACCAAAGTCGTACAACCTATACGTCTCTGACTTCCCATAGTCCCTGAATATGAAGCTGGCCAACTACGCGGATGAAACAGCCATGTATGCGCATTCACACAACAAATTGCTCAAAGCGCACATGCCTCATGCTACGGCTTATTACGACCAGTGAAAGATTTGGGTAAACACTGAGAAGTCGAACGACAAAGTCTTTACGCGCCGATTCACCGAGAAAAAAATCATAACACTAATCTCGAGCCAGGGCAATAAAATTCCAAACAAGAGGTGCTTGAAGTACTTGGGGGCAAACTCGAACAGCAACTGATGTTTAATACGCACATAAATGTGACAATATGATTGGTGTAGTTCCTGCCCAGGATTCTGTATCCGCTCATGGTCAGGGGTAGCAGACTTAACCGACAAAATAAAAAATTGTTGTACACGATGGTGGTCAAGCCGTCCATTACATACGCGGCGCTGGTGTGGTGGATAAATTGTTTGGGATGCCATTAAAAGTTTGTGACTCTCTAACTATATTCAGGCTTTTCAGAATTTTCCATGTGTCTTTAGAATATCAATCAATTTATATATAATATTTTGCAGGTCTAATTGCTGTTAAAGTGTAATTTAATAATTGCTTATAAGATTTAAAGTCATGCTTATCTTTTGGTGATTTAAATCAGCCTTATCCCTATATTTCATTATTAACTTTAATACGCCGGTTAATCAAAGAGATTTGGATTTTGTAACTTTAACTGCCCTTATAGGTGCACATTTATTATATAATTTAATAATCAAATCATTGTTGTATTAACGTGAAAATATGTGCCGGCTAATTTCAGACTTCAAAATTTCACGGCGAAGTTTGAAGCTTTCTTATTTCTACAGAAAAAAAATTAAGAATCAGAAATCAGGTATTTTCGCTTTTTACTCAAGTTACGTAGTTAAAAGAATATTGTAAAATTTAATATATTGTATCGAAAGGAGGCTATTATATCTCTGATTTTACGTTAAACTATTATATTTTCCATATTTTGAGGTCTGTATTAGCACTAGTATTATTTATATGCAAACTGTATGGACATTAATCGGACATTTTATGCTTTATAAAAAGATTTATTGTGCACTTTCTGAGAAATAGAGATTTATGGAAAAAAAATTTAAACCGATAAATTACTTCGGGGGTGGTTTTTGGATAGTTAGGCCATTAGGATTATAGAGAGTTTTTGGTCCACTTAGATATACCATCGCTCGAAAGTCAACTTGTACCATATTTACTTTAGGTCACACATTAATTTCATTGTACTATGATGTCAGTTTATGTACCGCGTTCGCCAAATCAAAAGTCAGTGGAAGGAAAGACGCCAATAGGAGAGAGTCGGTCCACTTAGATATACCATCGCTCGAAAGTCAACTTGTACCATATTTACTTTAGGTCACACATTAATTTCATTGTACTATGATGTCAATTTATGTACCGCGTTCGCCAAATAAAAAGTCAGTGGAAGGAAAGACGCCAATAGGGGAGAGTAGGTGTTTATTACTCTCCCTCGATCACATTATATTGCTACAGTTTGACGGCTAAGATAACTAACTAATGGATGTAAGTACAGTGGTAAACAATATTTAAAAAAAAAGGGTTTAAGAGTTACCGGCGCCTCCGTCATTTTACAGGAAAAGAAAATAGTAAGAAATTATCATTTCTTATCATTTTTATAACCGATTACCAATTTTCATCATATTTTTGCTTTTTAATAAATTGCACATGAAATTTGTTTTTAGCACTACACAAAAAGGTTGATTTTTATTACCACTCAAATTCGGCTGCGGTAGATAGCAATCGCACAGGGAATGAATTTTATCTAATTGTCTGAGTATATGCGCCCAGTGCAATTGGTGGAGTAGCTACAGTTAAAGTCTCCCAGGATGTTTATCTAAATAACACGCTTATGAGATTCACATTATAATTATTATTATAAAATTTATAATTATAAACAATATATATTTAAGCAAATAGAAGATAGCGCATTTCAATTGCACTTAATATAATTAATTATAATTATAATTAATTATACTAAGTGCAATTATAATGCGCTATCTCCTACTTGCTCAAATATATATTGTTTAAACACGTTTCTCAAAAAATTCTATCGGAGAATAACGTGACATTTCATACCGTAACTAATAATATTTTATGTACAATATTGGTGAAAATCCTAATGGAGCATAAATTATTACAAAAATTTTCATACTAATTTTTTATTTGCCATCTTACAATCATTATTATGGAGAGATATTCTCCGCAGATTGCAATCTGCAAATTAGGCGATGTTCGTTATAAATTAGTAGGTAAATGTTTAAGTGTAGTTCATTTTTATTTTAACCTTGTAGTCTGAAGATGAGGTGTTACATAATATCTCCGAAACGGTTGTTATAATATACAATTTTGTGAGACAATGAACTTATTTTTATCCTTATTGGGATTTCAGTATGTGTTACAGATGATTACTTATGGTTAATATTATTCTTAAAGGCAATTGAAATTAATTTATTTTTATAAGGACACACATCAACGTACAGTATTCATTCATGTGATCTCGGTTGTGATCCACAATGCCAACATTAATCATATTACACATACACAATAATATGATTCAATTAACAGAGTTTTATTAGAACTAATTTAACTATTATTTAACCAATACAAACATTTTGCTATACATATGTACTGGTAAATGTAAAAGTCTGCTGATTAAACTAAAAAAGAAAAACCTACGAAATATGCAGTTTTGGTTGAAAATTTGTCTGAAATATTTAATTTACGCCTTGCAGGATTCGCAGTTGTATATGCATAATATATTTATAATCCTACCTCTCCATGAAATTATGCAACGTCGCCTTTATAATAGTGATATCAAAAGTAACTCCTTAGCACTGAATAATTTGTCAGTGTTAGACCTGCATTCTAATATGCTAAGTATGTGTTTTTCTATATTTTAATATTATTGTGTACCCTTACTATTTCTATTTAGAATTTTCGCAGATTTCTAACAATAACGAATGAAGAACTATTGCCAGTCTCTATATTTTTCCATCCTAAAATGCTTTTCGGTTACTCTTTTTATATATATCTGGAGCTTATAACCTTAAGCTAACTAGGAAAACATTGTTCAACAAATAAGTTTCAATAAAGTATCTGAACTAATAGTAAAAAAAAGTGTTTACTCTCTAAACAAATTCCTTTATCAAGTAATACCTATTAAAAAACCTCGAATCCAACTTATAATAAAAGCCAGTATAGACTATTTTATATAATAAAATTAGGTTAACATTTTGATGGTTTGTGTATTATACAGAAAGAAAATTCTAATATATTTTTAATATATATTTTCAACACTCAAAAAGATTTATTAATCTAGTATAATAAATGTTATGTGTAAGATTGCTGTGCAAAATTTGTATATGCTAATTATTTTTTAATGTTATGTTATGTATTTTAAAACTGTTGAAAACAACAGTTATAATAACGCGGTCCAGCTTTAACATAATATTGTATAATAAGGGAGGGTGGTATTCAAGTTAATGAAGCAGGGCAAGAGCTAAATTAGTTTATTATTACCATAATGAACAATTATTATGGTAATAAGTGGTTAATATCGGGAGATCCAACTTAACTGTTCATGAAAATGTATCACTAAACTATAGTAAATGTGCAAAATACAGAAACACTATACATTTAGGCACTTCAAAAATTATTGAAAAAAAAAGGTCAGTATCCAAAATTATTTAAATTAAGTAAAATTCAAATCCAGTCAAACATGATACTACGATGAAAATCAAGTTTTTTTCATAGCGTTTCTAAAAATTTAGTTAACAAGTATACTGTCTATATATCTATAATTTTTACCTTATGGGTGTAGTCTATTTCGTGACATATATGTCTAATTGTTTAAACGTAGGCAAATCGTGAAGGAAAGCGGTATAACAATAAATTACATAAACGCTGTCAAATATTAAGAGCAGAGAGAAAATATGCCGAGTGCATTCAAAAGAATTCACTGTAAAGAGAGGTTATGACGGTACCTGGCACTATCCCAACTTTATTTAGAATCTACATGAATAAAGAATTCAAATCTTGGAAAAGGAAGATATGGCTCTGAAAATTGAAGAATGCATAATATTCAGTTCATTGTTCGATAACTAAGTATAAATTGCCAAGGATGCAGATGGATTAAGCTACACGTTATAACAAGAAGGACATCAGAGATAGCTCTTAATTAGAACAATAATTATCTAGTATTCTAATACTCTTCTACCAAAAGAAACACAAAGAATTAATCGCGATTGCTACCTCGAGCCTTAACCAACGCGGCTATCGGTCAGACCAATTAATGGTAAAGAAAGTTAGAGGATAAGACAAAATGACGACCAGAAGATGGCATAAAGATGAAGCAGTAGAGGGAGGTTCAGTTAAGCCTAGATAGTAATCCTGAAGATAAAAGTCATATCAAAGTGAGTCTGAAGAAGAATTTTATGATGAATCTCAGGATTAAGAACAATATCGAGTAAAAGAACCTCCGAGTGGTTTTGGACTCTAAAATACAAAATCAGAAATAATTGAGACTTTTTTTCAAGGGCCACCAACAGACGTATTTTTTGAAGTAGTCAACAGACGATCTCAAAGACCTACAGGACCATCAGACAGATTCCAGCATGAAGTAAGGCTAAATAAAAGAAGAAGATAAAAAGTCAGACACTCGTTCAGAAGCTGTTGCTGGGCAGATTATGGCGACTAGATCAAGGCTGTGGATGAAGAAAGGAAATCAATGAAGAATCATACTTTGAAATTAACTCCCAGAAGGTATTGGCTGCAAATGGGTTTTCAAAAAGAAAATAAATACAGAGACCGAGTGAATAAAGTATAAGGCAAGACTTGTAATAACATTTGCACCAGAAACTAGGGTAGTCACATTCGGCTACTACTTGCAATCGTAATAGAAAAGGGTATTCACATACCTCATTTTGATGCTGAGACAGTCTTTTTGAATGTAGACTTGGAAGAGGCCATTTACTAAGAGACATCAAAAGGGCTACAACACTATAATTGAATTAGTTATTCTGTAAGTTCATCAAGAGGAAGCATGAACTAAAATAGGGAGTAAAAGTCTGAAATGGGATTATGCTCAAGATAATAGTCAATTTTGAATTCAAGAGAAGCAGAGTAGATCCATGTTTGTGTTCAGGATTATCCAGAAAAGTAAAATAAATACTGTATATAGTTTATGTATAACGACATGACGATATGAACACGGGAAACAAATCAAGAAAACAGCGAATGAATTAAAAATGAAGGTTGATCTAACTAGACTGGGCAGTTCATCTTGGATCGACGTACACAAGGATTCAAAAATTGTGTACTATACAAATCGATAACACATTCAGAAAATCATCAAGATTTCAAAATTCGAGAACGTTAAAGATACTGTTGCATACAAAATACCTCAAGGCAACTTTTAATGGAAAAGTAATGAATTATAATGATGAAATTAAAAAATCATTTGATTTATTGTGTTGCAACCAAGGTCCTCATATTGCAAGAAATATGTTGTATGTGTTTCCTTTTAAGTCAACTTACCAATCAACCGAGACATAATGGAATGTAATGAGGCATATGCAGGCGTCAAATATTTGAAAGGTACAAAACATTTCAACTGAGACATACACGAAACGAAAAAGACTTTAGTATATTCAGAGTCAGACTAATCCGAAACTTGCTTAGCATGGTCAAGTTGTAAAGCTAGATCCACCTCCCTGGCAAATGCAAGTCAAGAAATACGGTGATTCAAAGAACTGCCAGAAGACAACGAAGAACACGTCACAGCAATTGCACTATATTAAGACAATTAAAGTGTGATGAAGTTTGTGAAGAGGAATGCATTTAGATACAAGACTTTACACGTTGGACCCAGTGTCACTTAATCTAGTCAAAAAGAATAACATGGAAGTGAAATATCTTTCGATAGAAAGGACAACTGCTGATTTATTAAAGAAATCACTGGAGGCTGTTAACCTTGAGACACAGAAACGGTTGTCAAGTGGTGGAACTCAAAATGCTGTATTATTAATATATTAATTTGTACGACCGGTATGAAGTCTTACAAAAAAAGTTAACTAACATAAATAAAGCCCAATAAATAGCGATAGAGGCATATAGACATCTAAACATAATATGGTACAAATATTTAGAAATTACTTTAATATGTAATGGCGGAGGCAGCCTCGGCATTTAAAACAGAATAAATATGAAAAAATATCTTGACAAATTCGGCAATGTAAGCAAATGATAAAATGATGTACCAAAGAAAATGTCTCAAAAGGATGTTGCTAGATCATGATAGAAATAAAACAGCCAAATAACTAATGCTAGACGATATATTATCACTTGTTAACAAGAAGGAAATAGCTACTGTAATTTAACACATGTGGAACTCATGTAGGTTGTCAAGGAAAGGGAACTGGAATAAATATGATGTAGAAATATTTGTAGTTAATTTACTACGGATGTTTAATAGATTATAAGTTTATTTACTTCACTCTTTTTTATTGCGTTGTTGGCAAGAGCAAAACTATGGACCTTCTCACTAAATGGACAAATAATTTGTAATGGTATTGAAATAAAATTTTATAAGTGTAGTGTCAGACGAATGCCGTCTCAAAAAATTAAAATCAAATTAGAATCTGCCGGAAATCTGCTAATACGTTCATGAGATTTTTGATTAGTTTGATACTTACTACTTTTTATACAAACAGCTGATTTACTTGATAAACATTAAATGAACATAAAGTTAAATTAGGGCTTTCGATGTTATAAACTTAAAAGCTCGTATGTCTCTGGGTCATTCACATTGTACATATATATATAAACTAACATAACTTGAATACGCCTTGTTTTGTATAGTACATAAGTAGAATAATTATATGTAATAACTATATTTAATATTAATCCTAAAAATATTCCTAAGAATATATACAAGGTGACAATATAAACGTGTAGAAGTGTGTGTGTTGTAGAAATTTGCATCACCTTGTATTACCCACAATATCCTTATTATGAATATTGATCACTTAACATCGAATACAACTGTATTGTTTAGAAAATTTAGTGTAATTGTATATTAATATATAATATTTTTAAAAAATTCTATACTTTAGTATCTATTTTAACTATATGAAAAGTATATAATTTAAATGTTTGTCAGATGGTAATATTTACTTGAAATCATAAAATATGTTTATGTCACAAAGTTATTTCTTATAATATTAGTTTGTTTGTTTATCTTTACAAAACATGTTTGTTTCTCCTTATAAAATATCTACGTCACAACTACATCTATGATAACTTTTTAAAAGCAGAATTCTCCATCATACGTGTTCCTCTCTAGAACTACTATCCAAGCAATGGACAAAGTTAACGAATATATTGGAGAATACTACTTATTTGCAGATTGTTTGGATTTTATTTTTAGAAAAAACACACGAAAACAAAAAGTAAAATTAGTTTGTGATAGGATGGGGTCACTCCAAAAAGAGATACCATACAGTACTTGTAACTATAGCTTTCTAAGATATAAATTGATTAATTTTCACATTTTTAAACAAAAAATTGTTTCAGATACTCATCTTGGAAAAAGTAAATTACAATTGGCTTCCTAATTGTTATTTTCACCACCAAGATTTCTTAAGTAACTAATGCTACCACTACCTTATTCTCAATTGTTAATCGATATTAACCGTTACAAATTTTTGCTTTCCATTTGTGGATTCTGATTATCTTATTTTTATTTGCGTTGAAATATAAATAATTCTGAATAATTTAGCTACCAACACTAGAGCGCTATTTACTTCTAAAATGTAAATTGTTAAACAATATTTTATTAATAAAAAGGAGTGTTGCATGTGATAACTTGGCTACTATTTGGTAGAAGATCTGGTGGTCAATATGGTGAAAGATAATAATCAGAGTTTTCATTCATGAAATCAATCTACTGATCTTTGAGTATCTGAAGGCCAGTTATTTGCCATATCAAAGTGATGGGCATTGATTTAGATAAACATGACACTTCGAAAGTCCAATATTTATTGGTCCCTAGAAATGTCACATTAGTAAAATCTGATTATCTTTCATCATTTTGTGTACCGGCTGTCATACTAATTGAATTAGTTCGCTTGCAGATTAATTAGCATCTAAATGTTAATATGCAGACACAATTCATTGATTAATTTGAAATTAGTTCGAAATAATTGTTATTTTGCATTATATGTATCAATATCTACACAAATAATCGGACTAGTTGATCGATGAAAATTTATCTATAATTAAATAAGAATTGCGTTTGATTTTTCAATGATACAAATAAAGTATGGTTTAGGGGGGCGAGCGTAGGTGCGTCTTTACTATGTACATACTTCGGTATGCGATGTAAAGCAACGACAGGCGCAGTTAGTACTTGGATTGGTGACCATTCCAACGGAAACCGCGTTCTCGCCTCACACATCTTCCAGCGGCTTGTATATCAGTGTATGCGCGGAAGCTATACAACCTTAGGCGAGGGTTGTATAGGAGATATACCATCCTTCGGAGGGGATGTAAAGCCGTCGGTCCCTTGTCTATTAAATGTTAAGCAAGTAAAAGATCCCTACTCTTCTTAAGGGAAGAGGTTCGGCAAAATTCCTAGTTGGGAGTAGCTCGTCTACAGGCGTCGGTGTTAGGCCTCAGTAGCGGAAATAGGCCGACGTTAAATAAATGTATAAAAAAAAAAAAGTATGGTTTAGCTTTTTGGCTGTTTTAAAATGAAATGTTAATGTTTTAAATGTTTTTGGAATCCTCCAAAATTGAGTAAATTCGATGCTTTAACTTCCCAAGTACAAAAACATTATTTAAAATTATATTATAATAAGGAATTAAATACCTAGGCTAATTAATAAATGTTTTAACTGAACATACTAATTGTAGTAGTACTGCTTATATTATGTATACAACACAGTAGTTTTAACCATTAATGGTAGTGAAAACTCCTTTTCAGTGCCTATTCAAAAGCCCTAATTTCATTAGGAAGCACTTAGCCAGTTTACACGCTTTCGACCGATTTAAGGAAATGTGGATTAAGTGAATTCATGAATACAGCACATTTGGGTTTACAATATTACATTATCAGTGAATTTTATTACTACCATTTTGCTGAAAACGTACATATTCATTACGTTTACATATTAATCAAAAATTATATGGTTTTAGGGAATTTAAAATGGAAATGAAATTTCTTTGTTAAGGATTGCCTTGGTCTGCAAACTCATATTATTATAAGAAATGACTTTGCCTCGTGAATTGTGTTGTAATTCTCTGTGATATTGTTTAAACAATTATAACTGATGGTTTTGTTAAGTTTTAGAGTATTATTTGTACTCAGTTGTAATGGTTTGTCGAAATAAATATATAATTATTAATTTTGTTTTATTATTAAAGCCCAAAACAGCATATAACAGATTAACTTAATAATTTACATGTATTGTGAACAGTTATTTCTAAATTATTATTGCAAAATTGCAAATGACAGTTTTATGTCCTCTTAGGAAATTGTGTGAAATCTTACCTAACTTGTTCAGTACTCTTCCATATCATTTAAGAATTTTTTGAAATTTTATTGGCCACTAATTAATAAGATTTAATGACAATGTTAAATTCTAAATTAGTTTTCAATTATGTTATTACGACCTAAAGTCACATAACGAAACGAGGTCCCAGATATTAAGAATTCTTGTAGTGAGAGTAACAACAATAAAAATAAAAAGTAACAAAATACAATTTATTAGAACAATATGCAAATACAAAGAAAAATTTTAAGGTTAAAAATATTGCAATAAGATATACAGTGCGACCCATTTGAAACCTTAACAGCCTCATAAAAGTTGTATTTGTCAATCGATTTTGAGTGGTTTTTTTTAAAAAGATACAACACTAAAAACTGCACTTTTGGACAAAACGTTTCTAGAGGCTAAAATTTAAAAAATGGTATTAGCGATTTTTTTATATAAAATCTGAATTCAGCTCCATCCTAAATGTGTATGTACCAAATTTATGAATTTTTTCAGATAAATTTAAAAATAAAAATATTTGTACGCATTTATTATATCAGACATAGTAAGTCATGGAATAAATATCAAAAACAGACAACACAGTCACATCTAGTAATATTACTGATTAATTAAAAAGACTCACTTTTCGTGAACGATGAACAGTCTTTTACCCTTTATAACCACTTCAGCGATTTAAGGAAATAATTTTTTTGAGCTTTATTATAACGAAACCGGTAGAGTATCAAATAATCTTTTTTTAAAGAGAGTTCTGCTGATTTGTTGTTCTAGACTTCAAAGCGAAGTTATTATTTTCTTTATTATACCTTAAGTTGGTTATGAAGAGGCAGTGTAGAAACAATAAAAAAATATTGTTAACTGGCATTTAAGGTGTGTATAAGTTTTGTGTGTTAAATATTTGTAAAAATAAGTGATATTTGGTATGGAATAAATAAATTTGAGGCACACATTTGAAATAGTTCATTTGTTTGGTGATAACGCTCGTTCGAGAAGAAAGCAGCTGATGAATTTAATGTTAGGCATCCCAATGGACCAAACGTCAGTAGAACCACTGTATACAATATAAATAAAGTTTTCAATGACACATGTGCCGTACCAAAACATATTATCAGAGGCAGAAATCACGAACATTTTGTAGGTGGACATAATGATAAAATTTTGGAATATTTTCGATATATTCCTAATTCCAGCTTAAAAAAGGCCAGCCTAGATTTAAATATTCCAAGAGAAATTATTAGAAGATGTCTTGTAAAGAATCATTTGAAGCCATACACACCAAAATTTTTGAACACTTTAGATCCCTTAGATGAAGATACGGGATACTCCATAATAAAATTATTGGCCCTTTCTTCTTTGAAGGAAATTCAAATAGATTTCAACTTTTGAATTTTTGAGGAATAAATTTTCGGAAGCACAGACATAATGTGATAGTGATAGTGAGACAGTGGTTAAACAATTATTTTCAAAATCAATGGATAGGTCCCAACAGCCCTCTAATTAAATTTCCACCTAGGTCACCGGATCTAACACCAATGGACTTTTTCTTTGGGGTACTATTAAAGAAAAGGGATATAAATGGGGAGACCCCAGACAATTGAAAACCTCCGAGCTAGAATAAGGAACGCATACCTAGAAATTACCCCTACACAATTAAGAAGAGTGTCAAATAATGTTAAAAAAAGATATGAAAAATGTTTTGCATTGAACGGTTTGGTGGAAGCCTCAAAAATTTAGTTGTTTCTTTACAATCTTCATGTATTACATTACATTTATCATTGTTAATAAAATGTCTTTAGTGTTTCCTTGTTACAATTATGTCATGTCATTGTTATTGGTTCCGTATTAATTTTGCGGCGTGATTAGAGTCATTCTGTTTTCATTGCTTATTAGATTTAACTTTGTTGTCTGCTGTTTCTGTTTATTCCATGACTTACTATGTCTGCAATAATAAATAATGTGTACTAATATGTTCATTTTTAAATTTATCTGCAAAAATTTTATCATTTAGTATTTTTTTATGAAATTTGGTACATACCCATTTAGGAGGAAGCTCAATACGATTTCTTAAATTTTAACCCCTATAAAAATGGCGGTAGGCCATGACTTTTAAAAATAAAATATGACGTTTTGTCCAAAAGTGCAAAATCGATTAATAAATACAACTTTTATGAGGGCGTTAAGGTTTGAAATGGGTGGTATGTCTAGGAGAAAATAATTATTAGAAATTTTAACAATTTTACAAGAAAATAATATACAGGAATCACTTAAGTTTTACAATAATTTGAAGATTTCTCCAGGCGCTCCAGACTTGAAGGTTTTCATTGTCGATTGAGGCCCTTGCAGGACGTAGTCTTCACAAATCTCAAGTTAGATAAATTGTTCGTATTATCCAGGGGGATATTTTCAATTAGAATTATATAAGGTTTTCTCAATAGTAAGGTGCAAATCAGGGCAAATTCAAATACCAAAAATCATGTACAAAGAATAGCAAAATGATCCAATAATAGTCCAAATCCAAAATCAAAAACAGAATAGTTGGTAAGTTCTAACTGTAGCGAAAATCTATATACCAAATCGTCTATAATTAAATTTACAAAAATTGTGTCAAAATTAACTTTTAACGTGAACACGTGTCCATAATAAATCTAAGAAATTAAAACTTACCCAGAATAACTCTGGAGACGATACTTGCTAATCAAATCCAAATAAATAGAAATTTCAATTAAAATAATGCAAGATATTAATTGAAAATATGTGAAATCTAGTTTTTGATCCAGTACCAAACCGAATAACAACCATGTGCCTTTTAAACTAAATTAATCACTTAGCAAAGTTTTCAGTTTAATTTTTTGATCGAAAAAGGAAGTTTGCAGGAATTTGGGCGATATTAATAACAATTCTAATTCACAAAAACAAAAGAGGATATGACTTAAACTGACAGTTTGACAATCGGCAGCCATCCAGAGAAATTTTAAAACTAAATCGACTGTTAATGAACTTTTCGATCATTACTATTATCTTTATGCTATTAGTTTTATGTACAATTTTTATGCCCTAATGGTAATAATAGTTTACATTTATTATTTTATGATATACACATCTATTAAACAAATTGGTAGATTTCCCCAGTGAGAGCCATCTGTTGGTGGGAAGCCTAATTTAGTAGAAGTGACATCTATCGGTGAAACTGTAATTTGTTTCTTCAGATTGATGAGTTGATCGACTAAAATCTTATTTTTACATGTTACCATTAATTAGTCAATACCAGCGAAAGATGACACTCCACAATATATATAATATAAAACTAATAGGTAAACTTTATTATAGGATATAACAAATATAAAATTATAATTATTAATTTAACGGACTGCATTTTATTTTTTGTTATCAATAAATAGCAGCAATGATATAATTAGGAACGATCAAAAGAAAACAAAAAGACGTAATAAATGGCAGATAATTCACAAGTAAATGTAAACAAGATTCCAGTTCTATAAAGTATTATGTAATGTATGTAGAGAGTTCGGAAGTATTCAACAACAAACTAAACGCAATGTTTTAGTAGCTATTTGTGTTTTAAGAGCAGACAGATTTTCTGCTTGAGCATACAAACTGTTGACCGAGATTCAGACTCGTACTTAAATTGTTAGATCCTAAAAATATCACTATGGCATTTCGAAAACTATAAATCAAAAGTTTTATGCGAAGAACTGCCTTTTATTGACCACACACTATTTTAAAATAGAGAGTTATCGTTTTAGTGGTTTGTGCATTGGGTGCAATTAATGCTGAAGGATTAGATGATACCATTTTGAATAATGTATTATAGGGTAATCATGCAAATAAACCGGGCAGAAAACTATCGGTCAAAAAGCCAATTAACAATAGCAGAGATGATTTTTAATAATTATTCCACAGGGGATTGTACGTTCGTTACGTTTATTTTGAGTACAGCTCTCCAAAGAGCCAACTCTGAGAATGGTTTTTCCAAATATCTCCAAAACGAGTTAAGATATTGTCTGAAAGTTATTTGTGGCATTCTACGAATATTCTTTCCTATTATTTGGGTTTTCTACCACATGTACTATTATCCTCTTCAAAACAAATCACCGAATCTACAAAATAATAGAATTATTGGAAAAAAAAGCCTCTGCGCCCGTGACGTTTACGCCAAAGGAAAAGTCAGAGGTTATGTTTTGCAAATAATATAAATCGGAATAAACACAAAAATAATGTATTTTGCTGACGTTTCGGAAAGTAATCTCTTTCCGTTTTCAAAGCTATTTTTTGAAGAACTCTTATTTTGCTGTGTATGTCAAATACACAGCTTTAAGATTCTGTTTATGTTATTTCCATAGATACTTACTACTTACACAGAACATAGAACTGATGATATTTTTTAGATAATGTTGAGTTTGTTAAGTTCTTCTTTTAACATTGGTAGCCAGGTTGTACAAATATCTACAGAACAATTCGATACGCACTTATCTTCATTTAATAAGATTATTGCTGATTCTTTAATTTTTCTTTTTTTGGTATCTGTTTCTTTTGTTAAAATTTTTGCCGAGTCCCAGTTTATTCTATGTCCGTTTTCCCAAGCATGTTCACAAATCTTTGATTTCTGAATTTCATTCTTTCTAATGTAGTTCTTGTGCTCATCCAACCTCACACTGAAAGGTCTGGATGACTCACCCACATAACATTTATCACATTCGCACGGGATATTGTAAATACAGTTTTTTGAATTCTGCTCCCTGTTTATCGGTTTTGTTTTTCTATGTTCTGTGTAAGTAGTAAGTATCTATGGAAATAACATAAACAGAATCTTAAAGCTGTGTATTTGACATACACAGCAAAATAAGAGTTCTTCAAAAAATAGCTTTGAAAACGGAAAGAGATTACTTTCCGAAACGTCAGCAAAATACATTATTTTTGTGTTTATTCCGATTTATATTATTTGCAAAACATAACCTCTGACTTTTCCTTTGGCGTAAACGTCACGGGCGCAGAGGCTTTTTTTCCAATAATTCTATTATTTTGTAGATTCGGTGATTTGTTTTGAAGAGGATAATAGTACATGTGGTAGAAAACCCAAATAATAGGAAAGAATGTTAAGATAAAAAATGAGATTAGGTGAATTTTACATTTAGATACTGAAGCAGATTATGTTATCAGAACTTTAAAATTCCAATCAAATATTGTTACGTAAGGAGTATTCATGTTTGAGGAGAAAGCTATAAAACAGCTTTAGTAGGTTACATATTACAAATTATTTTTCCAAATTCTAAATTGATATACTTTGCAATAATATTAAACAAATATTGAGAACGAGACCTGACTTGAATTATTAAAAACAAACAATAAATACGAACTTGTTCTCAATAGGTAACCTGTTAAATAAGCATGTAGTAATATTATAAATACGAATTTTATTAACGCGGGCGCCAGTCGAATTCTTAAGATAGTCCTATTCTTAAGTGTTAAGAAGTGCAACTCCTTATCCCGACGCATTTCCCCTCATCAGTGATATTGGTAAGAGCCCCCCAATTTGTTACTATTGTTGTTGTGCCTGTTGATACTGTGACACTGTTTGCTGTTATTTTCTTAATAAATTATGTTTGTTTTAAACTCGTCTTCTACTTTGACTACTCAATGTCCCTCTCTCACAAGCCAAGTGGCCGTCAGTCGCGGCTTCCCGAAAGGGGGGTCGTGACATTATGTTAACACCGAGCAGGTCGATGGTAAAAATGTCCCCGCTTTTTTGTGTGCAGTTGTTATATCACCTTTGATACGAAATTATAATTTGTTTTAAGTTCTCATGCAATTTGAATATTATGTTACATGGCATAGAAAGTTTCACCTTTTATAATTCAGTTTTAAACATGTCATGAATTACAACTGTCAGTTCATTTGACAGTTCTGTTAATCCTTTTGAAAAGCTGTTTGTAATAGCTTTATTTGTCAGAATTAAAAATGGAAATTTTTTTTCAAAGAGAAATTGCTGATATACACTTCGTCTAAGGACTGTGTAATGGAAATTCACTGGCTGTAGTTCGGGAGTCCATAGAAATTTAGTTGAGCGTGAATCTTTCAAACGTCTACTTGGACAATGGCGGCTTATAGTAATTCATAATGTTGAAATTGCTCTTATTAAATAAAACAAAATCCAAACATTAGTACTCGAACAGTATCAAGAAACTCAAACATTAAAACATAAACACACCACATATAGTAGGCAACCCCCAAATCCAGAGGCTGTCCGGAAGGTGGTTACACATTTCAAAAAACGCAGGTAGCGTCTATACCCACCGACATTGCCAGTGTCGGTGCTGAGGATCAGCACTCATAACTCAGCGGAGTTACACAAGAGCTAATTTTCCACATAACTTGCCCTAACCGACTAAGCGACAATGCTGGTAATTCCTAGGACAATTGTAACACAAATTAGAAGTACTTATTTACAACACAAAAATAATAGGAAATATTAATTTAAGGTTGAAAGAATTACACAAATGCAAAAGCTTCATCCATATGTCTACTCGATAGCCGCGTAAGTTAAGGCGCGAGGTGGCAATCGCGATTATTTGAATGTGTGTCGCGCTACCGGGATAGAGCCCCGGGTCTAGCACTGCCGGAGGATATGGTTGTGTGTCCGCGTTTTTCAACGTGTAGTTCCCTTCCGCACAAGCCTCTTCCTTCTGGAATTGGGGATTCTTTAATGTGTGTGGTGTTGTTTTTATTATTTATTCATAGACAGACAGACTTATCACTACCTGAGGATTTCCCGGCTAGAGTGGAATTCTGTAATTGGATTTCAAATAATGAAATGATATTACCTAGGATGACCGATGATCGGGAGGTGAGCGCATTTGCCTCTCTTAAAAGCTTTTAATTGCCAAAAAAAATGCATTTGCCTCTGACACAAAAGTTCCGGGTTCGATCCCCGGTCGTGGCAATGGAAAAGGGCTCTGCTAGAACCTTCTGAGATAAAGGGGGTCGTCATTACCTGTGTTGTATTTATTTATTATTCTGTGGTCTGACAAGGCCATTGTTAAAAGGGACGGTGTGTTTAACATACATAACTCACATTTTTGAGCCAACGAGGGGTATGGTGGACCAATTTTCGAACTAAGTTTTTGTTTTTTTTATGGATCGGGGTCGTGGGCAATCAACCCTTGCGTTTAAATGTTCTAAGTTATTTGAACTTTTTGTAAAACGACCTACCAGAATTAATAAATCACGTCCCAGTAGATGTACGATTAAGGCTGTACTTTTAGCATGACGAAGCTGTAAGACACTGGCTAAATGAAAACTATCCGGCTAAGTGGATAGGTAGGAGTTCTCCGATAGTCAAATCACCTCGGTCGTCGGACTGTAATCCTTTAAATTAGTACTTTTGAAGTAATATGAAGGCTATTGTGTGTGCCACTGAATTAGAAACTCGTGCAGAATTACTTCAAAGGATACATTTGACTGGAAACCTCTTAAGACAAAATTTTGTTGTTGTTATTCTAATCCTGTTCATTAAATGTTCTTAAACTTTAATGAAGAAAACCACATTATACTCATTAAGTCATCCTTTAACTAATAAAATATACAGATTGCAAGCCGAACAAATACGCCGCATCCGATAGTAAATAAAATTTGTCAGTTGAAAAAATTAAAATCGTTTTGCGTTTACAAAAGTTGGAGCCTTAGACCCCCTCCATTTATTAACCCAATAAATTGAACAAATTACAGCCATGAAATTTCATATTAAGAATGAAAAAAAAGTATTGCATGGCTTGCTTAAACTAAAAAAGCTTAAACTTTCTATGGTAACATAATTCTCAAATTGATTTTGCTCGAATACCGTGTATCCTATTGAAGTGAAAAAAATATCACTTTTTTGCGTGAAAAATTAAAAAAATTCATAATTTTGTATCAAAAACTACACACAAGAAAGGTTGGGAAATTTCTAATTGTTACCTTCTCCATGTGTAAGACATCTGTTTGGATATTTAAAGTTTTGATAACATAGTCTGCTTCTAAATGTTATAAAACTGAAAAATTTTGTTATTTTATTTTAACTCCGTTTCGGAGATATTTGGCAAAAACCATCCTCGGGGTTGGCTCTTTGGAGGAATCTAACTGATCCAGTAAGCATTTTTCAGGTCATGTTTGCACGAGCTTTTCGTCGTAATTATTAGTTGTAGAATACGCAGTTCAAAGGTTTACCAATAACATTTGGACACCCTGTATAGTGAGCTTCGCTTTTTTCCTCCTTGAACTGTGGTATATATGATGTAAATCACTTTTAGAGAGATACGTGAACTTTTTTTAATTTGAAAACAGAAGTGTGGTATCATCTGCAAATAGAATAAACTTATTTGGCTGCATATACTATGAATTATTATTGACATATAAAGTCAGAAACTTATTTGGCTGCATACACTATAAATTATTATTGACATATAAAGTCAGATTTTTTGTCTCTTTATGTATTTGAAATGTATAACAGAATTTTGATGTGAATGGTAAAACTAAACTGTATTTACTTTACGCTTTGTTGATTTTTTAAGCACGAGTGTTATAAAGACTCACCCTACACACTGATATTGTCATTAAACCCAGCTAAGATACGTAAAACTATTCAAGGTAAATAATCAAGGAAAACATCTAAAATTACTTTTTTGCGGCTCTCACAAAAGCGATCACACGTGCAGCGTCGAGTAACCACTTTGAAAGTCGAAAGTGTCCTAAAATTTTACTTGCAGCAAAACATTTGTCACTGGACGTTAAGGCACTTCTCGAATGAATTAAACGAAGCTACATCGTAAGTTTATTTGGCAGAGTAATTATTGTGACGCTGAAATATTCTGGAAGGAATACCACTTCTCGATATTTCTAAATCTTTCCGGACGAAGTTTTATGGTACTCAGATTGTACCAAATTTGGTTCCGTCAAATTATTAAATTCTGCATAATTTCATATATAAAAATGTTAAAAATCTTAAGGAATTTGCTGGTAGGGCATTTATATAGCTTGGAATGTATGACCGTGACAGTAGCGGATAATTTTTAGTCTTTGCTGAGTCAGAATCATAAAATATCGATATATTTATACTGTTTTTGTTTCAATATGTATTGTATATAGATTTGAACATTGATATATCAACATAATATACTGAAATATAGTGACTGGCTTATGTACATGTATTTATGTAAAGAGACCTGTAACGTTTGGGATTGACTCATTTTGCATAGATCTGAATTGTGACCCATAACATGGCACTGTGTCATTACATCATAGATTCACAAAAGAATTACGTCGTGATAAAAAAGTA
Source organism: Leptura quadrifasciata (assembly GCA_963675555.1). NCBI lineage: Eukaryota > Metazoa > Arthropoda > Insecta > Coleoptera > Cerambycidae > Leptura > Leptura quadrifasciata. The sequence goes on from OY776675.1 coordinate 106,961,903, forward strand.
AGAGAGATAGTTGATAGGACAATAAAAATCTATCCTATTCGGACCCGCAAAACTTTCGATGGGTACCTAGTCCAAAGTTCAGTCATATTTCTTTATATGCATACTCCATATTTCATCAAAATAAACTGCTTGCCTGGACACTTTTTTTACTTCAATTTTCAGCATTATTCTTACTCCACTAACTGAATCAAATAATTGTTGAGTTAAAAGGTAAGACTTGTAACGTTCTTTACACCCTAGATTGAATTTAATTTTGAATAATGACATGAAATAATGTCTCTTATTATAAATAAATAATGCACCAAATTTCATAGCTATAGAGCAAAACGTTCATGAAATTTTAAATAAAAACCTGCACTAGACCCTACCTTCAAAGAGCCCCACCTCTCTTAGGGAGATACCGTTTTCGGGCATATGTCTGTTATGGTTTAAAAAGCCACTTGGTCAACATTGACCGCTAAGTGGGTTGCTGTATGTAGGCTGCGCTAGAAACAAATGTATATAGCGAGTTGCGCTTAAGAGAGCACGAATTCTGTTGGATATTTTAAAACAAAAATTAAAACCTAAGTGAAAGAAACACATGTTTTGAAAAGTGTGCATGTTTATTTATACTATTTAACAGATGAGTCTAATGTGTACTCCAACACGCTGCTCTAGCAGACAAATATGGAAAACATCCTAAGTCTGCAGTTGCGAAACACTATAAGGGAACCGGCCACTGGATAAAATTTGACGAGATCAAAAGATTGGCGAGCACGAGACACTACTGAGCCAGAAGATACAGAGAAGCCATAGAAATATACAAAAATCCAAATAATTTCAACCGTTACGCCAGACTACAGCTACCATTGACATGGACATCAATGTTCCGGTCCATGACCATGTGACATCACCGGAACCAAGTCACGCCTCCTGACGATACATATAAATTTAACAGAGTTCACTTCGCTTTAGAAGAAGACCACGACAAGATGGTCGAAACGTCAAGTATTCAAAACTATCAACGCGGAAGAGAACTCGGAAACCTAACTATGGATCAAGACTATTAATGTGTTCAACTTTTCACTCATAACGGCAAAAGTTATCAATCTACAACAAATGTCGATGTGTACAAAATCAATAATTTTCTGTCTATTACTGGACTACAGCTTTTTCTTGTCATTAAATTCACAACATGCTAGGTTAAATGGAATGGTAACTTTTTACTTAAATTCACTCTGCATTTAAAACTTTATGAATGCATTATACGTATGTTTTTTTTATTACTGTAAATAAAAAGTAATTCTACTGCTACTACCAAACGTACCTTCCATTTTCTCATTGTACTTTGAACATGAATATTCACTTAGTGGTAACTAAAATGTAAATAAATTATTGAATTCTCGAACTACAACGCATTAAATGTTCCGCTGCTTATTCGGCACTATATTACCGATGATTGAACATGGAAAACGTTTTGTTGAATCGTATTTGCTAATTTTGCAATTTACAGTAGCAGAGCTAACTTTGCAAGCGATAAATAACGTCAGCGTATAGCCCTTATGATTGTAAAAGAGAAAATCTTATACTCCTGTAAAATAAAATTTTTAAATTAAATAAATTGATTGTTATAGATATATTTAAAAATTGAAATTATTAATAAGTACAATCAGAATTTTCATTGGATAATCTGAAGTTTAGTCACTTGCTGCTTGAAATCATGTCTGTCCAGTGTATGGCAGACAAAATGAAAAGGATAATCATTTTTGTGTCTGTATTTATGTTTTCTAATTGAATCAAACTACTAAAATCTGATTAAAAATTTTGCAAAATTGTAATATTTATAATTTGCAATTTTGATCGTGTTTCAGATAAACTATATTTCTCAGCGTTTTAATTTTAGGCCGTGCTGAAGGATGAAAGCATCCAATCCAACCATATTTCATAACAATTTTACTTAACTTGTACTCTGAAATATCTTTTGTTTATTTGTCAAAGAGAGTGGAAGAATGAGGTTGCCGAATTTTTTTACACTTTCTCATGGGTAAGAATAAAATGGTGAAGCATATCTTAAAAAAAAATTAGAGTACCCTAAAATACAGATATTTAAAATTTTGGAAAGGTAATTTTTTTAATTACTCCTAAAATTTTTCCAATCCTAATGAATCAATAAGATTGCGGTTTAAAAAATTCACAGCATATTTAAAAAATATGGAAAAGAATACGATATAGTCTATCAAGCCTAATGCTGTTTATCATCTGTATACTCCTTTTCAAACAGTTAATACACATTTTAAAGAATCTTCACTACTACACTTCATTATCACTTATAAATATATGAAACAAAAACACTATTAAAATAGAGATGCAAATATTTTATTGCATCTGACAGAGTTTCCAAAAACACCAAATCATTTAAACACAATGTTCGAATACACTAATCGTCTCTGATTTCGATAACCACGGTGGCATCATCGGATTATAATTTAAACTAAAATAAGTCTAAAAAATCATCCTATATTGACACTAAACTAATGTCACGTGCATAACTTAAATTCAAGCCATTTTGTTTCACAAACTGTATAACTTCATTTGAAATAACACTTTGCAACTCGAACTTGAATAAAATTTGGGAAAGCTGAATAATGTTTACAGGTTTTTAGAAACAAATTATCTAAACTTATTAACTTAATTTCAATGCTGACCTTGGAATTTTTATCTTATCGCTATTATCACCCAAATTGGGTCCTATTACTACATACTTAATTAGAATCCGTAATATACCAAACAGAGATTTTCCATTTTACTTTTTGTGTGCCGTATATTTCATCGATTGTCTCAAATCGTTTCATATAAAGAAAAATCCAAGGTCTTCGCACTGTCAATCATTTAAATTGAAAAACACATTGAATGTGGTGAAAGAAAATTGAGTTCAGTGTGAAAACCACAATATTCTTATGGTCGGTAGCTTCAGTTTATCTAAGGGTTGTTTTCTATTACTCAGAGTGTTCATTGAAGTAAGTATACTGACAGGAATTAAATATGAAATTTTGTTTTAATTTATATTTTAATAAAGAGACCTCATCATTTAATTGCATATGCTCAAATACGTATAAAAATTTGTAGATATTTTGGAGTGGTGAACAGATTAAATAATATTCGGATTGAATTAACAAAGATAAATGCTTTTATCATTGAATTTACAAAAATCTTTACTCTTTTGAAATCATGTCTGCTTTCGATAGAGCATCTTCACAGATCTGATGAACAAAGTTTGAACCAAAATTTTAATACTAGAGATTAATTTTATTGTTTGAAAATAAATGTTTAATAGTAGCCTCACATATTTCATTTGACAACTTTTCATTTTATAGAGTATGACTATGTAGACTACCCAATATTTGCAATAGTTTTTCTGAACATAGTCGGTCTTTAGCAAAAGGTTTAGTTTTTGCAAATGATATAGCCGCAGTGGAATATGAGAAAAATCTATGTGGCAGTTGAAAACATAGAAAATGAGTAGATAGAAAACTTACATTGAAATCAGACAAAAAGATGTTTACGGTTTTTTCCACTGAGAAACGAATTATTAGATTTTTAGATCATAGAACCCAAATAAGATTGGTGAAATTTCGTTCAATTAATTTTAGTACTATTTTGGGTACGGTTCATTTAAAAAAATTAACTTTCTGGTGTGAAAAGGTGAACATTTAGATTTGTTATCATAATTCGCTCTTTCATTCATACACAACTTAATCCAGTGCAGAATATTTACTGGTAATTAGATATTTAGTAGTTCCACAATTAAAAATTGTGTACATATTGTGTCGAATGACTTCCAAAGATAAAAAAATAACAAAACGACTAATATTACAATGCTTAAGCTTTTATATACAGGTTGTTTCAATGTTAAAAGTACATACGTTACTTTTGGATAGAGGGCACTTTGGCGGTTCTAAATTACCCATTGTCCTTCCTTACTGAGATACAGGACGTTTTATTGATTTTGGCCAAATTTTTCTTTGGCCATAACTATTGAACCACCCTGTATAATCGGTTCATACTTAGAATATATGTTTCCCTTATTTTACTTAATAGAACTTCATAATGAAGTCCGTCACTTGGATAGGTTATGTTATAATATATTTCCCAAACGGAAGCCAGAAAAAAATGGCAAAATTCGTAAAAAAATTAATTATTTCCCATAAACTTGTCAAACTACGTCAAAAAGTCATTAAGATTTTCAAATTAACATAAAACTACAATTCCATAGAAAAATTCTAGAAAAATTCACTTAGCCTCGATAAATCAAAAATAATATATCTTAATCAAAAACATACCTCAAACATTCATATCAGTCATTTTGTAGCGAAAAAGTTACAAACAATAGCCACCAAAAATACAGCCCCTTCACTGACCCGATCTACATCATATTGACTTTTCATAAACCAAACCACAACTTTGTATTTCAATTCTATCAAATTTTTCCCTTAATTTTAAAATTTTATTTAAGTTTCATTCGGCCTCAAAACATCTTTCATTCATTTCCCCAAAACGCCAGCTAGTCACTTATTCAACTTTCTTTCCATTTTACGTATTCTCGTCAACGATAAAATTAATCCCATTTCATTTGTTCCGCTAACTGACTAATAAATTGCAATGCTACTTTTCATACCCCCCTGTATAATGCTTAATTTCAATCAGACGAACTTCTTATAACATATTCTTCTACCGAATTTCACCATTCACTCGCCTTCGCTTTCAATTTATCCACACACAATCAGTTCCCTTTCAAAATGCTAAAATAGGACCGTTACTCTTGTCCCCATCAATATCAAAACTCATTTCCAGAATCATACGATATTATCACATTCAATTGAATCCACGTCATTCCCTTCACCGAGCGCGTATCGGTACACTTTCATATCATTTCAACTTTCCAACACAGAGACCTTCGGGAGCACTTTACGGGGTCATTCCAATTTACATATAAGATTTTCGTTAATAACTTCTAAACCCGAAGTGATTTAGAATTCATTCAAATATCAAAAAATTCCTCCTTTTCAGACCGATACGGAGATATAATTTTCATTTCCCAATTTCAAGTTTTTTCGATTTCTGATGCAATATTACGTAATCGATGAGTCATCCTCGCCCGCACGGAATATGTGGGGGCGTATACAGCCTTTTACATACTTTTCCAGCTTTCTGCTCGTCGTGTCCTCGACGAGAGTATAAATAACCGAGCCCGGCGAGTTCGCGCTAAGTCAGTTTCTTCGGTGTTACTCGCAACAAATAAAACAAAGTGAATTTTACAAGTCTTATAATAAGGACCATCGCGTTGATACATTTAGTTTCTAAATAAAACGGTGTCGAATGTAATTTTTTAATCTGTGTAGAATAAATAACTTATTTTAATCGTTACTTAAACTGTGTTCAGTGTTTTTAAATAAACTTCTTCTTGTTCGTTTAAATCAAGTGTTTCAATTCAAGAATTGAATACAGGGTGAAGTTGTGGACCCTGCCAAATACAATAAGTTAACTAAAGTGTTAATCAGACGTTTAGAGTGAACGTTTTACGTGTGACCCACCCACTCTTCATAAATTCAAAAAATAAAGTGTACGCAGGCTCCCAGTGTCTCTCTCAAGCTCTAAGGCTCACGGCCCTGCCGAATTTTTTATTTTACAATAAACGGGAGTCCTCTTCGTGTTCAGTGAACGGCATCTCATTTCTCCGTCTTGGTTGAGTGGAAGAGTATTTGTAGCTAAACTGCGCCTGGACGTAAATATAAACATTGTATTAAAACAAAAGTAATAATAATAATAAACCAAAATAGAAATCCAGGTCCGGTTTAATAAAAAACTGACAATATGTTGTATAACAAAATTTTGTAGATCTGTTTCGATATTCGAAAAGAGCGGAAAAAATTGAATAGAGTAGCTCACCTAGTTTGTTTGCGCATTTCATTCATCAACCTTGATTACTTGCCGTAAATCCAATTTAATTAAAATGATCGAAACAGTTAGAACTTGAATATTTATTTCAGGGTTTAACTAACAAAAAAAATTAACTTTCAGTAATGACCATTCTTCTACTTCTCGACTAAGTAAGCATACTATTGTAAAATAATTTTAAAAATAAGGTAATTCACCTGATAATCTATCAGGGAGGATATATGGTCCAATTAAAGTTGTTGAAAACACGGTACCAAATACATACAGAAAATTGATGTTGGGGTTCATTCTGTCTTATAGCATGTGGATCCTTTTCTGCCCAAATATGGCCAAATTATAAACACCATCTCTTGTAAATTGTACATCATCTGTACACAGATATCTGTTAAGAATTCCGAATAATCTATTTACTAAAACTTTAGAGATGATTTTATAACATAGTTGCTTTGTTGTCAAGTAGGTAATGCCGAAAATTTTAATATCTGATAGTTCATATTTACTGGTTCGACATACTTGCGTTTTATTATACTAAAATATTTGTTATTTGTAGTAATATTATTACCCACATTACAAACTACAGAATATACCTTATCAATTTTCAAATGGTGAATATGCAGATATAATCTACGGGATTTTGTTATGGCAATGGATGGGCTGCCGTGAGAGAATATCAAAGAAGATTTCCTGGACGCCAAATGCCTGATAGAGTTATCAATTATTGTAAAAATCATGGTCGGTATCCACCCTAAATGGCATCAAGTAAGGGAACACTTAGCTGTTGATGAGAATATACTAAATATTGTTGCAAAAAATCCCAAAAATTAGCACAGGAAGTGTGAGCCATGCTTTAAGTATTTCATATGTCAGTTTTTGGAGAACACAAAAAAATAATGTATATCCATTTTATGTTCAACAGATTCAGAGGTTAGAGGATGGGGATGAAGTTCATCGGTAAAATTTTAGTAACTAGATTTTTCGGAATCGAAGAATTCTGAACAGATATCTGTTTACAGATGAGTCACAATTTACAAGAGATAGTGTTTATAATTCAAGAAATTCACATATTTGGACAGAATTAAATCCACATGCTGTAAGACAGAATAAATCCCAACAACGATTTACTGTTAATATTTGGTGCGGTGTTTTCAACAATCCTTTGATTGTGCCACGTATCCTTCCTGGTAGATTATCAAGTGAACTTTATTTGGACTTTTTGCAAAAAATTTTAACCGTGTTATTGGAAAATAAAAATATTGCGTGAATGTATTACCAGCATGATGGCGCTACACCCCATTTTAGGAATATTGTGAGAAATTTCCTAAATAACAATTTTCCAAATATGTGGATAGGTCGAAATCGTTGGCCTTCAAGGTAACCGGATTTCAACCCTGTTTATTATTATCTTTGGGGACATTTAATAACAAAGGTATGTGACGTAACCATAAATAGTAGAGATGAACATTTGGAGCGTGTTAAAAATGCTTGCGTAGAAGTTAGAAATAATCCAGATATGATTAGACGTGCAATTAGAAATATTACTACTAAAGCAAGAAAATGTATTCAACGAAATGGAAGGAAGCCACTTTGAACAGATATTGTAGTTATGTATTTATTACTTTCACTTATTTATTATTATTGTACATACATGCATTTAAAATAATATTATTTTTAAATGTATACTAACAAAATTAAGTAGTATTTTATTATGTCTGCAAATCTACGTTGTTTTTAAAATTATTTTACAATAGTTCATTTACCTAGTCTAGAAGTATAATAATTGTCACTGCTGCAAGTTAATTTTTTTTGTTAATTAAACCTTGAAATAAATATTCAAGTTCCAATAGTCTCGACCATTTTAATGAAATTGGATTTACGGCAAGTAATCAAGGTTGATGAATGAAATGCACAAATAAATTAAGTGAGATATTCTTTCCAATTTTTTCTGTTCTTTCCGAATATCAAAACAGATCTGCAAAATTTTGTCATACAGGGTAGGGTGTTAATTTTGATATAAAACATATTGTCAATTTTTTATTAAGCAGGACTTGGATTTCTATTTTGGTTTATTATGAAGTTCTATCAAGCCAAATAAGTGAAACATATATTCTAAGTATGAACTGGTTATACAGGGTGGTTCAATAGTTACGACTAAAGAAAATTTGGCCAAAATCAATAAAATATTCTGTATTTCAATAAGGAAGGACGATGGATGTATTAATGCCGGTTAATTTAGAACCACCAAAGTGCCCTCTATCCACAAGTAACGTATGAACATTTAACTTTAAAACACCCTGTATATTTATAAATATAATTCAATATTTGAGATGTTGACCACCAGCTATTGTCTTCAAGTTTTCTAGTCACATTACAGCTAAAAATACTTTCTAAATAGGTTAATGATATTTTTGTTTTCTAATAAATGGCGAAGGAGCCGGTATTATTTTAGGGTCTGGCAGAATGAAATGCCCATTTTGAATTGAGTTGTTTTTATTAATGACCAAAGTTTTATTAAAAAATTAAACACAAGGTTCTTGAGAAAATACGAAAATTTTATTTTCAAGCATCCAAGTGTGCATACAGAACGAGTTCTTCTTTTTGGCTTTTCTCTGGCACATGAAGCACTACTGCGAAACTTGTGTATCCACTTTTTAATAGTTATGCTACTAGAAAATGGATCTCGAGATTTAAATTAAAGTGACGATAAAATAAACCCCCCGTGATTACAATAGAATAGACATTTTTTAAATAAGCTTCAACTATAAAGAACGTTGAATATTTGATCAACGCTCCATATTCACACCGAAACTGGTCTTTCTCGCAAACGCTTTGACAACTGTCTTAAATTTTCATTTTTGTTAACCCAATAACACTAAACTAAAAGGAATCATTTGATATTGGCTTCATAAAATTCTAAAACTGCTATCACTGACCGCCATATTGGTTTAACAAATTTTCATGTACTTAGTGGCACTTCCAGGGTTATCATGAATTGTTTAGCGTTTGGACCTTGAAAATATAGACACTCGTTTAGGCTGCAGTTGAGAGCGAATAAAGAAACATGCACATATATAGACACATTGCCTTTCTTTGCGTAGCAATGTCGGTAAAGTAAGATTTATCATGGATACTCTCCAACAGGATATAAAGAAATAAACGCCTCGTTTTCACTGCAACAGTAATATTTTACAGGACCATAAAAAATGTTAATAAAAAGTGTGATGCAAAATCAGAATATTTTCTCCTCATATGAAGTTAGGGTCTCGCTATGAGTGAGAAACATGTTATATGTAAGTAGGTAGTCTGAACCGTCTGTCACGTATACGCTGCAATACGGGGAAGATAAGTTGGTGAATCCAACAAGAGGAACGAACTAAATCTAGAAAAGGTCAAATTTATTGAACTCTAAACTTCAAGGAAGATAATCGTACCGTAACTCATGTATAGTAATATCATCAATCAATCCGACAAAATCTAGTAAATCGTATGTGGTGTTGAATTTAGCAATTGCTTTGCTTTAGGAAAATTATTGTACGAGGTAAGGTAATTATATGTTGGTGCTCAATACAGCAAATATTTACAAATATCAATTGAAATAATTGAAATAATTAAAATAATTATACTCATAATAATTCAAAGAAGAGAAGAATTCTAGATATTTGTTTTATATTATATGCATTCCAATCATTTGGAAAATGTTTCGGAATCATTTTTTACTCCAAGAAAAAATGCGATAATCATATTAATTATGAAATCAATACCACAGAAATACAGGGTGTAATGCAATTTATAGGAAAAATTTTACCCATAGAGATACCTTTAAATTTTCTAAAAATAATAATAATAATAAATAAGCAGGAGGGGCTGACTTCTAACTATCAAGCCTTTGGTGAGTAGTGCTATTAGTTACTCCAGCTGGGGGTGCAAAATCGAACCGGCAGCCCTAGTGCACCTGAGAGGGGAAAGCAACTTCCCCTATGGTGTCGGTCGTAGGCCTGCTGGGTTAACCACTCACAGGCCCTACCCTTTGGTTCCAGCAGGCCGAAGACAAGGCCACCACGATCGACCCCGTACGGATAGGGGTCAAGGGCAAGGTGGTGGGGCCCAACCGGATAGACCGCCCGTTGACGACATAGGCAATGACCCAAGACGCTTTGAGTGGACAGATGAACTGAGGGGGTGAGCTTCTGCATTGTTATAAAAGCAGTGAGGCCGCGCGGGGGGGGTAAATGACGCGGATGCATGCATGCTCTGTAGTGTGAGAGGCTTCCAGAGCATAGCGCCTTCATGCCATAAAATCTACGTGACTATGTGTCCCACCTTTGTAGTAGGGGCTATGTAAGTGCTGCTCCTGGACCAGTGAATGAGGTGGCCGAAGGGCCGCCGCAGTCACCGGTTGAGGATGTAGTTCTCCTCGTTCCGCCAAGACCAGAGGGCCTCAGTACCAGAAGGGAGTTACACCGTATGAAAATCCCCAGGCGACGAGACCTGGCCAGAGTGGACGCTGAACTTCGTGCAGCGCTACCAGAGGACGCTAACATCTGGCACATACATTGTGCCGTGGCTGCTCAACGTACGTCTGAGGTGGAGGGGCGAATCACCTCTTCCCCACAGGAGAGAGCGCAGCGGCGCATACGAAAGATGGAGGTCAAATTCTGGCCAGCGAAGCAACACGCATCCCGTGTCCAATGCGTGATGGACTACATGGCGGCCAATAGGCCTTTCACGCCTAAAGGTCGACGTATAGCCGCCAACTTAAGACGCGCCCATCACACATTTAACGGGGCAGTGCTACAAACCACCAAACAGCACTGCCTCGATAGGATACGGATGCTAGTGGCTTGCAAAAAAGTCACTAGTGAGGCGGGCGAGGGGGCTGGCGGAAAATAACCATTTTCGTCAAAAGCTTTCACGCCTATTCGAACCGTCTCAGCGTGTTGCTGACAATCCGCCGGCCGTCGATCAGGTGAAAAATTTCTGGAAAACGTTGTTACGAACAGAGGCTTCCGCTCAACAGAGACTCTCCGGCCCTGGCACACTTTGAAGCCTTTTGCCAAAGGCTTCATCTACCACAGGAGGTGTACCAACCAATAACTCTAGAAGAGGTTCGAAGAGCTCTTGAAGGCTCTAAGAATTTTACTGCTCCAGGTCCCGATGGGATTAATAACGGGCGGACAGTGCTGATCCCCAAGAACGGAGATTTGTCCAACCCAAAGAACTATAGGCCGATAACCTGTTTAAATGCTTGTTACAAGGTGTTCACACGCACCTTGTACATGCGGGTAATCCAAGCAGTTAACCCGGTTTACGAAAGGATATATCAGCAACGAGGGTCGAAAAGAGGTGTCGCTGGGTGTAAGGAGAATCTGTTGATTGCCAGATGTGTCACGCAGGACTCCGTGCAGTATAAGCGGAACTTCTCCATGGCCTGGGTGGCATTTGACATGACATTTCATGAGCTTATTGTACACTTGCTCTGATGTCTTGCAGTCGCCGGTCACGTAGTGAGATGTATTGGAGATGCCGCTCTGAAGGACTCACTTTACCATAATATTGGGTAACGATGAGTTCAAACAGAGTCGGTAATGTTCAGAAGGGGAGTATTTCAGGGAGATTTCCTCAGCCCCCTTTTGTTTGCATCCCGCTACTGCCATTATCCGTTTCGCTCCGGAAAACCCGCGGTTACAACTGTGGTACCTCCGGCGACAGGAGGCATAAGATCACCCGTTTGTTTTATATGGATGACCTTAAACTTTATGCCTCCAATGATCTCTTAGAGTGGTACAGAAGTACACGCAGTCTGTCGGTATGCAGTTCGGGTTGAACAAATGTGCACTGGTTCATCTCAAGAGAGGACGATGTGGAGACTACGGAGAGGACGCGCAGCTCGTAGACGGAAGCATCCTACACCACCTAGATCGGAGCCGGAGAGTCGTACACTTATTTGAGTGTCGAGCAACGCTCCACCCAAGAAGTGGGTGTAGTGAAAAACGCTCTCCGCGGCAAGTATCAGCACCGACTCCGACAGATCTGGTCTTCAGAACTGTCGGGGAAGAACAAGGTGTCTGCTATTAATATGCTTGCCGTTCCGATCCTTCTCTACTCCTTTGGAGTACTAAAGTGGACTCGAGAAGAGCTGCGTCAACTCGATGTAGTCACCTGGAGAAAGATGCACCTCAATAGGAGCCTGCATTCTAAATCGCCCGTTCCACGGTTATATCTCCCACAACATCGGCGAGGCCGTGAAATTTTGAGCTTGGAGAGTCTACCAGCAGGCTGGAGCCTGTAAGGTCGTTAGGAGTTCGGATCCCCTCTTCTGCTTGGTCAGAGACCATGAAAATACAGGGGTGAGAGCTTTTCCGTTCAAGGCAGCAAGCAGAGCAGCCGATGAACTCGATCTCATCTTCGACGTTGAGCGGGATAATTCAGACTCTATCACAGAGTTTGAACCCGCTCGGCGGAAAGCTCGGCAGAACAAACCATCTTTCAGCAGCTTCATTCGGATAAGCCACTACATGGTGTCTTCTATAGAAATATAGAAGAATTTGGCTTATCTGAAAGGTTGACCTTCGTCTTCTTAAGGTCAGCCCGAGTGAAATCTGAGACCGAGGGATTTATATTGGCTTGCCAGGATGGTGTATTCAACACACTCGTCTATCGAAGTTGTGTCATGGGTATGGAGGTCGCTGACGTCAGCTGCAGGGCCTGCCGCAGAGCGCCGGAGACGTTTATGCACTTGTTGTCGGCCTGCCGACATAAGCAGACTCTGCCTATATCCAGAGGCTCGACGAAGCATTACGAGTGCTTTACTACCATCTGAGGCACTCATATCAGATAGACGAAACACCAGTGCTGCTTATGCTGCGGGGGATATTGAGTCCGTTGTGGGAAATGAGAGGTGTCTAATTTAATGGAACTACTCGTTTCCCACGGTCAGGCAAATACAGGCAAACAAACCTGACGTAGTCCTCATAGACCGCCAACTCAAGACAATGTTCGTCATAGAGTTATCGGCTCCCACGGAGAACAACATTGTCTTGAAGGAGGAAGAAAAACTGTCAAACTGGCGATACTGATTATAGGAGCTCTCGGTGGAACGAGACACACGCTGCTTTCAGAAATGAACATCATGCTGGCATGCCGACAATCGGCAGAAGTCCTAGCCTCGTGAATTCGTGTCTGCTCAGGGCTCACGAGTAACAGAACCAGCGATCACTGATACGGTGTAGAGAGTGGTTATTGGCGCTCCCAGCGTACCCTCTCTGGTATCGGAGGCAGGGAGAAGGACGACTGGTTTTATAAAAAGATAATAATAACGGGGGTTACACCACATGGAAACCCCCGGGCCACAAGTTCTGGCCAGTGTGGATGAAGTACTTCGTGCAGCGCTACCAGAACAGGCTGACCTCTGGCACATAAATTCTGTCGTGTATGCTGCTGCTCAATGCTTTTTTCGGGTGGAGGGACGAAACACTGCTTCGCCACCGGAGAGGGCGGAGCGGCGCATACAAAAGATGGAAGCCAAGATCCGGTCGGTGAGGCAACACGCATTCCGTATCTAATATTTAGTGTCAATGAGGCAATGTTGCGAACCACCAAACAGTACTGTCTCGACAGGATACTGACGCTAGTGACTTGCAAAAAGTCGCCATTTGTTATCCGGCAATACATTAAAAAATTTGATGGCATAGTAACTTGTGCCATTTCTGGTCTCTGGTTAGACGTAAAAAATTATGGTTTAATCTTTTATTGTTCCTGGTTGCATGGTTGTGGAGCAGGTCTCGTCTCGTCTATGTATCCTAGTTTTCTTTGATATAAAGGAGACAGTTTAATATGTATGTGCAGGGCAATGTTAAAATAAATAATTGCTTAAAGACGTCCTTACAATATTCTCAATATCCTAGGTCTGCAATAACTATGATAGCTTTTTTTGCATAGAGAAAATGTTCTTGGTATGTGCGGAGTGTCCCCAGACCAGAATTGCATATGAAAATGCTGAGTGAATGAGCCCATGTTAGGGCTGTTAGTAATGCTGACTGTGAAACAATACTCGCCAGGCTGCGTAGCAAAAATATACTGCTGGACATTTTTTTACAGATGTGGATGGTATGTTTGCGCTGTCGGGAAAGTCAATGTCCACTATGTGATGCCTTAAACCGAAAGTTATTCATGTTTGATGCGAGACGATAGCGATCTGCCAGATTAGCTGCCTTGGGCTTATTCGCGGATATTCTCTCATGATATCTAATATTTCTTGCTCGGCATTTACAAAGCGTTGTGGGTGAACTCGATTCCCTCTTGTTCACGGTTTTGGCGAAAATTTTCACTAGCATGTTCATGTAGAACCACTGCCGTAAAAGTTTCGTGATGGGATAAGTGCCTATTGGGAAATCGCGAGCATAAAGGCGAGAAGCTGCTAACAAGTTTTGCCCTGCTTCTTCGTACACTAACATAATATCTATCCACTCGTCGTTACTGCACATACGCCAGTTTTAATGAAAAAGAAAAAAAAATAATATCACTTTAGTACCAACAATTCATACACAAGCTGATCGTTATCCACTCACAATAGTAGTAGAAACCGCATTATTAGCTTGGATTTATAAAAAATCATTAGCTCAGCGTCTTCACTCACGATAAAACCTACATTGCAGCTCTGATGACAGTGACAACATGTACGATGAAGACAAGGAATTTGTATCTTTTTTGTCAATTTTTTCTTCCATTGTTTACTTTAAAACCATCTACCAGATAGTCCAGATACCAGTATCGTCCAATTAAGTATAGTATAATAAATCACCATTTTTATTATTTTCATCAATTTATAATTTCAACAATTTGTATCTCGCTTTGTATTGGACTTTTATTTTAAAAAAATTTTAGATATCGACTTCTTATTTTAAAAGGTGCATGTATGGTTAAAATTTTTCGAATAAGTTATGTTACACCCTGCATAGGCTCAAATTTTTAATAGAAAATTTGAACCCAAGACAAATTAAAATATTATTATCAGTCACTTATTGAATCACATCTAGAGTAAGGAATTTTAGGTCAAGGAGATATATGGGACACACTTTAAAATAGTAAATGAAATGTTGTTAAAAATACTACTTAATAAAGACTTACATTCAACCTCCCTCTTCAAAGATGCCGTAATGAATGTTAGATTATTGTACTTTTTTAATGTATTATATTACCAGCAGCCTAATGTATAAAGACTTGATTTATGAAAAACAATTAAAAGTGTAAATTATAACATGAAACTACCAAAAACAACATATGAATAATATTGTTTATTAAAATACAGGGGCCTGGCATGGTGCTTTGAAATTGCAATAAATGTAAATTTCGGTTTAACCGGAAGTTGTATAAAAAAGTTTTATTGCCATATTATTCCCATTACTTTAGTAGTTACTCTTAGTTTATACTCAAATTTCCAGAAAACGGTTGGATTTTCATTTTTTTCCTTATAACAAAATCTAATTGAAATTATAGCGTCTTTAACATAGATAACATTTCTAAGTTCCTGATATCCAAAAAATTATTTGTAGCGAAGCGCCATCTACGCCATAACATATTAAAAAGCTACTTGTATTCAAAACTAAAGCAAATTATATGTTCTAACAATGGGTTTTTACATAACTCAAAGTCTCTAGTAGTTTCCGAAATATTTCACATGGTAGTTTTTATTGGCACACCCTGTATAGCATACTTAATATGACAGGCTATTATAGAATTTTACATTTTAGACTTCCGTTACTTACTTACAGGGATGTAATAACAATAGTTCATAACATATAATGTTAAATATATGAGGGATAATAATATAGATCATACAAATTTATTTTGAAAGCAATTACAAAGAAGTTACTAAGACTTTGTGTAAACATATAAAACAAGATTTTCATAAAGATTAACAATGTATCTGATATTTGACCGGGAGCGGAAATGTCTGTAATGTTTGCGAGCGGGTAATTCACCCTAGTCCTCATTCACTGTACAATAATAGGTCGGCTATGAAATATTGGCAAACAAAGGCTTATGGCCGCACCAGTACTGTAGGTTGAAATTGAATAATGGAGAGCTAAAAATTATAAAATAATAACGGCAAAATTACAATACGAGACTTATAGAGGTAAGCGGCAAATAATATTTAATTTTTTCCCTAGATTTTTAGAAAGGGAGCATATAGAAATTTAGGATTTGTTATGAGGAATGCATCTGAATTTAGTTGGCAAACAATTAGAATGCTTTGTTTCAGATTTGTAAGATCAAAATTAGAATTTGCTTCACAAATATTGGTTCCCAGAACTACAGTAGTCATGGGAACGATCTGTGCTAACGTCTTCTTATTACCCTTCCTAAAAATGGATATTAATATGTTCACCTGAAGGATTCGATGCGACTGATTCAGACGAAAAATACAAAATTTATACTTACTGTTTCTTTTGCATAAGTGCTGGCACTGAATGGTATCAATTGGACGTCGTGGCACTGTCTTAAATCTAACACTGTGAACAACTAATATTCTCTTAATTAACCTGAAAGGGAAATTTGAAACGAAACACAAGAAAAAGATTATATTTATTATTCAAAAAATATATTGTTGTTTTAAAAAATGTTTTTACAAAATTTCAGGAAATGTGTATAAGGTTAACAAAGCTTGGTCCATATACCACACATGGTGAGGAACAGGACGACTTAGACAGTGTCTTCAACTACCATCCAAGGTTTAAGTTTTTAGCAAACGATTGACACAAAAAGATTCAATGTAAAAATTTAATATTCACGAATATGAAGGCTTTTGCTTGCCTGTCTTTTTTCGTATTTAAAATTTCACAGTAATAATTTCGGACGCTCGTTCTAGAGCTTAAAAATGACCGAATCGCAACAATTCAGAATAATAGTATTACTTATATATTCATACGTTCAGGCAAGGAGGTCTCATGTACATGTGAGTACATGGTAATTGAGCTTTTTTGCTGTCGAATCACTGAGGAACCGATTAATGGCAAACACGCGGAAAACATATAATTTTTTCACCAAAATCGATTGCAAAAAATGGAAATGTACCCTCAAAAATTTTGTCTTTCACGCCAAGTCCCCTTTAAAATTTTTAATTCGAAACTTTTAACTTATCATCATATTATATATCACGAGTTGCAGTGCCATACAACGTCGGTTCGTAAAGTGTAGGTTTATTTGGAAGTAAAATCGGATTTAATGATAGTTCCTAAAATGTTGGTGGCCGGCGCGACGTTACGCCCCGTGCAGCGACATTCATGTTAGTTTCTAAAATACAATCCGTGGAGCGATATTTTTATTTTTGCAAAAAATGTTCCGTGGAACGAATCTTTCGGATTTCGTTGCAGTTACGAATCATTTCTCGAGGGTCTGGCGTTTTCTTTGACAGTCTCATAGTAAATAGAAACTATTCAAAACAAATTCTTAACTTATATTTACAGAAAAAAAACACGAAAGTTTCCGATTTACAATCAGTACCATACAATAGGAAACGAATTTCATATTGCCAAACTGTCGTTAAGAAGAAAAGTAAATAATGTGATGTTTATAGGCAAAATAATAAACGGATATATAGCACCAGAGAAAACTCTATCAAAACTAAATTTTTATATTCCATCCAGACTTAGAACCCAACTAATTATGTTGCAAGTGTATTATGAGACTAAAAAACTCGCCAATTGTTTGTGAGGTTGTGAATCGATGTAAACTATATCTGCCATGAATCAAATTTTAACATATTTAACCTAACACAACGTAAACTAAAGAAATATATAGAACACACCTTCTGATATACTGAATAAAGTAGTTCTTCTGCCTTTTGATTCTAATCTTTAATTAAAATAATAAAAATTCGATTGTATGTGATATTTAAATATTTATAATTAATGACAATATTTAGATTAATAATTATTATAAATAAGTTTTTCTATGTATACGTACTCTGTATAGCTAGTTTTTTATAAGTACACTGGCATACAATGTGATATAATTGTAAACTTAGACATTTGTTATTTATCTGTTTTACATCAGTAAATAAATAAATAAATTTTATACTTCTTTACACGTACACTATGAGTTGGAAGAGGCTATTTTCAGTTTCATATTGTTGTGTTGGTATCAATACGTTTTCACTTGTAATTTATGAAATATAATTAATTATTTGCCAGAAGTGCTATTAAAATTAAAGCTAATGGTTATAATTATTTGGCATATGTTTGCAATGCGCATTAATAAAACAGCCTATAATGTGGAAATATGTATAAACATGATGCCGCCTCATGTGAATATTCAGTGGCTTCACCTTCAATTAATTTATACAATTCCTTTCTTGTTAAATTTTCAATTATCTAACGGATTTATATAATTTCTCATTTCTCATGAAAATTTCTAAATTAAAATGACAATTTACTAAAACCTTTGTCTACTTCAATAAATCTAGTTGTTTTTTTGTAGTAAATACTGCATTGAATAATTTTACAAGATTAGATTCAGCGCATTTTCACGTGTTTTCAGAAATATCTGATACACAAGGTAGGTAAACACTATTATTTATGATGGAGGTTTATGAAGCTAAATAATTAAATAAAGAAACAAGTTATTGCCTTATACCTCAAGAGAAACAACAATGCAGCTACGGATACGTGTTTCGGAGTTATTGCTCCTCATCAGCGTAGCGTAGCTTAGCGAATACATCTTATAATCGAGCAAAACCAACAAAGGTCGGAAAGTACAGTGCACAGCACTCGATTTCTGCTTTCATACTTCATGTGCCACACATAGGGCCTCAAATGAGAGCAATCTTGTGAAAAAACGAAAAGAAAAAGTCTCAAAGTAGGCAAGATATATTCGCTAAGGTACGCTATGCTGATGAGGAGCAACAACTCCGAAACACGTGTCCGTAGCTGCATTGTTGTTTCTCTTCAGGTATAAGGCAATAACTTGTTTCTTTATTTAATAAAGTTAATAATTATTTTCCTGTAAAAGACTCCAAATACAATGAAATGAAAACATTTGACTCTATCTCCTTTCTCGAATGTTTACAATGTGCTTGAGACACTAAATGAGCCGGCGCCGGTGTATCAACGAAAAATTTGTTGAAATCTGTAGCTATCACATATGGACTAAACTACCATTTTTATTAATATGAATATTAGTGTTATTTCTTATTATTTACTAACTCAGATACCATATTCCATGAAGCTTTCGCTGTATTATCAGAATTAATTATACGGTTTGTAATGTAATCGTTACCAATTAAAAAAAAAACATAAATATGTATCCAATAGCACAACTAAGTCCATGATTTTTTTTCAATATGTTGTGAAATATTTCAAATAACGAAATTCATAACATATTTTAAAAAAAACATGTTGAAAAAAGTTATGGACTAAATTTTGCTATTGGATATATATATTTATGTTTTTTTGTTAAATTGGTAATGATGATATTATGTCTCATTTTAATGGATGATAACTTTTCACCTGATTAGTCCTGAGGAAGGCAATAGATATTGTCGAAACTTTGACTTTAAAGAGGAAGTAAGTTTTGCTCCTTTTTTATCCAATTAAAGACGAAACATAATTTTTAGAGGATATCTTTTGTTCATTAATTTGGATGACAATGGCCTGAACTATTGTATGTGGATCTATATTAAAATAAAACGTGTACCAGAATCACGTAAATTACAATTTTAAACGCTATTTCTTTAATTGCTTTATCAAATTGTTCATGTTCGTGTGTAGACCATTTCAAATTAATCACAATAATAGGAAATAGTTTTAACGATTATCGTTCTGTTTTACTTATTTGTTGCGTTCTAATTGTGTTATTTTAATTTTAGTGCAAAGCATTAAAACTGTCATAATCAAGTTAAAAACCAGTTGCCTAAAACATTTACTGTAAGCCGTTTCTTTAATTATTGAAGAAAATATTAGAGGCCCAGTATACCCACATGAAATATCACGATGAAATACATTATGAAAATGAAATACTGATTCCCTTTTCCGAGGCATCATCAGGTATATATTCCAAGTTTCATTAAAATTAAATGCCACTATTTCGAAGGAAATAAAATTCTATATAGGTGAATATTGTTTCGAAATTTAGGCATCATTAAATGGTCAAATACTGTTATTTATTGAATTATTAAAAATATTTCCTCTTGTGATTTTATGTGGTTATTTTTTTAATGAATATTAATCTTTGTTCGCTTAAAATTGGAGACGACACAGTCATACTTAATTGGAAACAATATCTGCGTATCGCTCACATGGCTCCGATACGCACACGGTAATTATTTTATTTCACAAAGCATTAACCATCCATAACTGACAATTAATTTTGCGGGCACAATCAGCCGCTGACTGCACGCAAACCAAAGTTAATCTCATATTCTCTGATTCTCCGCTGCTGCACCGATGCCCGTCCGGTAGACAAATCCGTTGCATGTCGTTTTCGATTATATGTAAGCGATACTTTTATAATAGTATTTTCAATACTATAATTTGTAGATGTTTTAAGATCTAACATTCTTCAAGTCCTAATATTAGAAATTGGATAGTTTGACGGACAAGATCATCCAAATTTCGTGATCCATAGGACATTAACTCTTGGTGCCCATGCCATTGGTGCGATTTCCAGCTGTAAAACCGAATACTACATATCATGTGCCTGAACGTTGACTCTAACTCAATACATCGCATATAGTTTCAAATACCCAAGTTCTGATGAAATCATAGGAAATTATCAAAATTTAAATTTTACGATAAAAGCAAATGTACGAAATTACATTACATTACGAAAAACATTACATTTCAAAAACCTAATCTCTTTATGCCGTCGATAGTATACTGTCACTTGATCTTTGGATAGTAAGTTTCACTAGTTTCCCATATTCATCCTGTGTGGTATAGGACCTGAGTTTATAAGAATCAATATTGGCTTGATCCTATGGGTGTGATAAGGTTACCAAAAAATACGAGGAACTGCTTCCTAGTTCTCTCCAAATATGTAGATTACTGTCGTCAGCAGAAAAAAATAGGACAACTTTTTTTTTTAATGTAAATCTGTCTCTATTTGAATATGTAATGAGTAGCCAAAATAAAACAGATATCACTTTTAATTTATTTTTTATTTTAATGCTGTAGTAATTGCTATAGTACATGACAAATGGTTAATGAGACAAATTGCACTGAATTATAACATTAACAAAAATTTGGTGTGTAACATTTTAAGAAAGTGGAGAATAAACGGTACGATTAGTAGACATCCTGGATCAAATGACAAAGGATATCCTACTTAACAAGAAACTAACTATTAATATTTCGTTATTGCACCATTCTATTTATAACTTCTATAAGTCTGTTTGGCATTGAATTAAATAACCTTATACAATAATCATTAGTAATAATATTTTCCCATGCATTATTTACTATTTCTAGTAATTCTTCGGCATTCCGTGGTCTCACATTTCGTTTTTGAATACTTCTTATGAGTAGTCCCCATACTTCTTCCACAAGGTTAAGATCTGGACTATGACTAGGCCAGTTAAGAACATTGATGTTGTTATCTTGAAACCAGTTAGTTACGGTATGAGCAGTATGAATGGAACAATTGTCTTGTTGAAATATGAACTCATTATTAGGAAATAATTGTGGCACAGAAGGGAGCATAATATTGTCTAAAATCCTAATATACGTTTCACTATTAAATCGTTCCTCAATATGCCACAAAACACCAGGACCACGTACCGATATCCAAGCCCACATATTGACGGAAAATCTACCTCTTTTATCATCGTTAGATATATATTTCTCATCGAATCGAGCATTCGGAGGGCGGTAAACACGAATACGACCGCTGTGTGTTGTCTGGAAAGTTTTTTCGTCTGAAAAGATTACATTATTCCAAATATTTACATCATGCTTTAAAAATTCAAGCGCAAATCCTACTCGAGTTTCTTTTTGTTCAGCTTTAAGTATTTCTGTGCTGCTGCATGACAGTGTAGCTCCGATTCTCTTATTCGCCGGCGACCAGTACTACTCGATCCAGGAAAATTCGTTTCTTCTTCAGCAGCCTGAATAACTGAGTAAAATGGATTTTCTACTAAAGCATTTACCAACTGCAAATCTTGTTGTTGAGTTGATATCCTTCGTCGCCCTGATCCAGGATTTCTACTAATCGTACCGTTTATTCTCCACTTTCTTAAAATGTTACACACCGAATTTTTGTCAATATTATAACGCTGTGCAATTTGTCTCATTGATCATCCATCTTCTGCTTTAGCAATAACTCCAGATTGAACTAAATCGCTTATATGAGGCATATTAGTTTTTTGCACACGTGTAATAAATTATGACAACAAACTGACAATGTCACAAAAATTAACGTAAGATGTACACTACTAGATTTTAGCAAAATATCGTGATAAGACGTCCTATTTTTTTTGCTCACGACCGTACCTTGGAAGACAGAGGTTCTTGCAACTCTTTATTTTCAACAATTCTTTCAATAAAGAACATTAGATATAAATAAATGATACTATTCTCCAATGCGATACTATTTTGGACAGCAAATACTTATTTTTATTTAAATTTTAATTCCTCATATGATTTTCACATTTCTAATCATCTCTTAATTAGCCACTCGCCTAGCCCTCAAATTTTAGATGGTTGTACATCAGGGCGACGAAGGATATCAACTCAACAACAAGATTTGCAATTGGTAAATGCTTTAATAGAAAATCCATTTTACTCAATTATTGAGGCTGAAAAAGAATTTTCCTGGATCGAGTAGTACTGGTCGATTACAGTGTAATCTTTACAGACGAAAAAACTTTTCAGTCAACACACAGCGGTCGTATTCGTGTTTACCGCCCTCCGAATACTCGATTCGATGAGAAGTATATATGTAACAATGATAAAAGTGGTAGATTTTCCGTCAATACATGGGCTTGAATATCGGCACGTGGTCCTGGTGTTTTGTGGCATATTGAGGAACGATTTAATAGTGAAACGTTTATTAGGATTTTATACAATATTATGCTCCCTTCTGTGTCACAATTATTTCCTAATAATGAGTTCATATTTCAACAAGACAATTGTTCCGTTCATACTGCTCATACCGTAACTAACTAGTATCAAGATAACAACATCAATGTTTTTAACTGGCCCAGTTATAGTCCAGATCTTACCCCTGTGGAAGAAGTATGGGGACTACTCATAAGAAGTATCCAAAAACGAAATGTGAGATCACGGAATGTCGAAGAATTAGTAGAAATAGATAACGCATGGGAAGATATTATTACTAATGATTATTATATAAGGTTATTTAATATACCAAACAGACTTATAGAAGTTATACATAGAAATGGCACAATAACGAAATATTAATAGTTAGTTTCTTGTTTAGTAGGATACCCTTTGTCATTTGATTTAGGATTTCTACTAATCGTACCGTTTATTGTCCACTTTCTTAAAATATTACACACCAAATTTTTGTTAATATTATAACGCAGTGCAATTTGTCTCATTAATCATCCATCATTTACTAAGCAATAACTGCAACATTAAAGTAAAAAATAAATTAAAAGCGATATCTGTTTTATTTCAGCTACTCATTACATATTCAAATAGAGACAGATTTATATTAGAAAAAACAGTTATTCTATTTTTTTCTGCTCACGACAGTACGATAAACGCTCCCAAAGAAATATGACATAATATAATAATATAACATAGAAGTCCTTAAGCAGGATATGGACGAATTATTTACAAAACCAGGTAACGAAAGACAATTATTTTCTTGGATTGGAAGACATAATCTTTATTATTTATTAACTAAATTCTGTACTAAGTATTTAACTTAGAAGTTAACTTTAATGACAGTTTTATCAATAAAATACTATTAACCATGCTAGTAAATTTTTATTGTGACACAATTTTAAATAGAGTTTAGCGTACTGTAATAAAATGCCTAATAAACGGGTAAAGCGATGTAATAATTCATTTCAAGGAAATTGGACTATATTTCATGGGAATATAAATGACGGATTATGTTAAAAAATATGTTATAGAAGGATTACGATTTCATTGTGTAGTACAGGGCAATATAAATCAACATTATTACGATTTATTACAATTTATTTGAAGATTATGTTATATATTTGTATTTAAAAGTATCAAATGCTGGAAAGATAAAATATTGTCAATGTTGAAAGAAATTGACTTATCCATTTTTCTTATTTAAAGCTTTATGTTATTGTATTTTTCAAAAAATTTTAATAGAACTCTCATCATAACTTTTTGTATACGTTGCTTTGGACTGCGTTATCAATGGAAATGCTCCTGTGCGCATACATATGAGAACCGTCTACGCAAATATGCAGCGACATGACGGATCTGGCAGCTGGCTTACGCTGCAGCGGAGTGTAAGAAAATATGAAAGAGTAGATTTTGTTAGTAGTTAGCGGTTTGTTGGTTGATTGTGTTTGTAGAATTTGTGGTTAGTTAGGAAAATCATCTAGGCCTTTAGAATGATAAAACAACCTTGAAACAGGGCTGGCCCGATTATATGGAATTTTAATGAAAACAGACAAAAGGGTATAAACATGATAATGCCCGCTGAACAGGTGAAGAAAATCAGTTCCATAAGAATGTCAGTATTTCCCTTTCATAATATCTGATCGAAGCAAAATTGGTATGCTAGGCATCAAATAAGATCGTTTGCCGTAAATATTTCAAAATACCCTTTTCTTCCAACTTCATAAAAATTCATAAAAAAATTAACCAAATACAATCACAAGAGAGATTATTATTACATACTGATAAAACCCATTATTTGCACGAAAAAAGACTTCTACTGCTAGGAAAGTCATAAGTATACAAAAATTTGGTTTTAATATAGACAATAATAAATTAAACTTTACAGATATTTTGCAATAATTCTACGTTAGGGTTCCTAGATTTAGTACAAGACACCATGATGTGTTCTATGTTGATTATTTTCATTCTAACTATAGTAGTCACTGTCTGGTTGCAAAGTCACTTCAGCTATTAATAATTTATTAGCAAATATTGATGTCAATTTTTGTTCTTTTAGAAAATTCTTAAATTGTGTCTCCGTTACTAACAATCTGGTTTAGTGTGTTGTATTCGGTTAGTTTTTGTCATTCATTAATTCTTTATTTTGTAATTCTACTAGATACAATATCATATAGTTATTTTACATTTTCTGTTACATATATATGGGATAATGTAACAAACATCAAAATTCATAAAAGATTAACAAAATCACAAGAGGGGATATTTTTGACAGTCCGCAAATGAAAATATTTGGTCACCTTTGGTTATTTCCTTCAATTTCTTACGATACTTGTGTAAGATGCAAAGTCTGTGAATTCTTCAGTGTCTGCCTTTAGTTTAGAATAGGCATTGTATGGACAAACAACTGTTGAAACGTAAATATATATTATTTTGCTATTTATGGCCTTTAATTTGCATTTCGAGGATCCCTCGTATATAACGAAACATATTTACTATGAGTAAACATAACGTATGGAAACAGGATTCAACGTTAATGTCAATATCGAAAATGTGTTCTTTTCTAAATATAGAAATTTAGGCATTAGATTGAGGCTAATGAAAACCTTCAAAGTCAGCCTCACCATCACACACACACTAGGCATTAAATAATAATTAATACGTAGAATGCAGCTTATAGTATACAAGTAACATATTGAACCAGATTACAAAATAGTACAAATTCTTACTTTCACATTTTTTAAAAGTATCAACACAGCTGCTTAACCATACAACAAGAATACAAAAATAATTACAGAACGGCCGTTAGTTACGACATTGTCATCTGCCGCAGCTAAAACTAGAGCTCAGGTAAGGAAAGCGTTTATTTATGTTGTCTCTCACACAATCGTGGTATAGCAAAATGCTGTCGTCCCGGCAAAAAGTGAAAAATTCCACCAAGTATCTATAACATAGCTGGAATTCGAACCCCGGACACCTTGATTTCAGTGTGTTCGAACTGAACTACTAAACCAGATTTTCATGTTAGTAGTTAGAGTTAGTTCATCATTCTCATAATGTAATTAAATTAATACATCGTTAAACACTTTTACTTTGACTACCGTGTGGAGTAACGGAAGTGATATATTTCAAAGTTACGACAAATATAACTTTTGCATTGCAATGCTTTTACACGAAGGAATATGTTAATTTCTCGATTTCATACTAGTGACAATGCCATATTTAAAAGACATATCTGATTGTGAAATGTTCATCATATTTGATAGTTTTTATTAATACGTATTACAAAAATACTGTACAAGACACAAATTTTAAAAATATGAAAATCTACCAAAATAATTTCAAAGTTGAGTTTCTGAAACATGACACTGGTGTTAAGTACATATGATACGTGCTCTTTTTTAGAACAATTGATATACACATTCCTTCCATTATGACTCAAATGAAAGCCTTGATTTTCAACATAACTTTTTCCTATATTTCAGTGAAATTGATGTTAGTTAAACTAAGACGTTACAAATTAAATTTGACTTAAAACATAACAATTTTATATTTTGCATTGTTTTACAGACTAGAATGGAACTTTAAAACTATCATTCATAAATATTGGTATGTTTTAATATTTCCATATGTATTGCTATGATTTCCGGCTGAAGAATCATATGATAAATTTCTAATTTAATTCTGAAAGTTGTAAGTTCGGAATCGTTAAAAGAAACACAAATAAGCAATAAAAAAAATTCGAATCAAACTGAGCAATGTATTGCGAGAACAATATTTCATACAACTTAAAGATAGAATTCCCCATCTAGCTAAATAAAATAAATACGATACTAGAATAAAATAATTTGGAAATGATTAAA
Organism: Leptura quadrifasciata; assembly: GCA_963675555.1. Classification (NCBI taxonomy): domain Eukaryota; kingdom Metazoa; phylum Arthropoda; class Insecta; order Coleoptera; family Cerambycidae; genus Leptura; species Leptura quadrifasciata. The sequence continues at coordinate 106,988,760 of OY776675.1, forward strand.
TTTAATAAAATAAAAACGAAATTAATTGTCGAAATTTGTAATTTAAAATATTCTCAATTATTTTCAAACGATAAAATGGTGAATATAACTTCCAGCCGCACATTATCACTTATTTGCGATGTTCAGTTGATATCCCCAAAGTTCCTTCACCTTTCAAATGGTACATCGTTTCCACCAGGAATCGTCATCAGGACCTAAAAATAAATTATGAATATACTACTTTCTTCTACTTGTCAAAATCTTGAAAACCTCATGTCTATTTTTTTCTTAAAAATTCTTTAATTACTCGTCTTCGTTTAACTTTTCTTCAATTCAATCAACAACTATCTATTTTCTCTATTTTGCTCCAATATTTTACTTTCTCCAAAATTTTTCACCTTCAATTTGCACAATTTTCTTGTTGTTCTTTATATCCCCTAGCAATCCAACCTCTAATTTTCAATTTTTCCACAATCTCCTTTATATTTTCCTTAAAATATGAAATCGCCGATGCCAACTTGGATCTTTCGTGACTGCAACTTTACAAAACAAATTGATTCTCATCATGTGATACTGAGCCTTCTTTCACTTTTATCAATTTCCCGCACAAAATCTTACATATACTTAAACATATTAAATGCGTAAACAGTTTGAAATGTTTTGAACATTTTAATTAGTATAGGGGGCGAGCCTAGGTGCCTCTTTACTATGTACATACTTCGATATGCAATGTAAAGCAACGTCAGACGCGGTTAGTAGTAGTTGGATGGGTGACCGTTTCAACGAAGACCGCGTCCTCGCCTCACAAGCCTCCAGCGGCTTGTATATCAGTGTAGGCGAGGGTTGTATACGGAATATGCCATCCTTTGAAGGAGATGTCTATTAAATGTTAGGCAAATAAAATATCCCTACTCTTCTTAAGGGAAGAGGTTCGGCAACATTCCTGGTTGGGGGTAGCTTATTTACAAGTCTCGGTGTTAGGCCTCAGTAGCGGAAATAGGACGACGTTAAATGAATGTATAAATAATAATAATAATAATTAGTATAACAATAATTAAGTGCATTCAAATAAAATAGCTGATTCAATTTACCATTAAATTTTGTTATAAATATCTCTATCTGTTTTTAACGGCTGAAATATGAAAATTGCATGTATCTATAGAAAATATCTGACTTCTGTAAAATACTTTGGTATTTTATCAAACAGAACAAATAAAAGAAAACAGAAGACATGCAAGCAACTCTCTACTCAGAATAAAATAAGATGCATTTTATTCACAATACATAACTCAAGTTGACCAGAGTATGTTCTTTAGCTTAAGTACAAGTAAAAATCATATCAGTATGTCATAAGAAAATGTATAGTAATAGATACGATTAACTTACTTCCATATATTATACTTTTTCGCTATCGCACGCCCTACAAATATGCAAATAAAATTGATATTGACATATATGATTTTTAAAATAAAATGCTTTTCCGAACATATCCATTTATACTTCAAACTGAAATGAAAATAAAGTATATTTCTTAAAGAAAACAAGAACAAATTGATACTTCAGTTTCACCTTAGCATAATAACGATCAATAAAATTATGTATATATGAATCTATTTACGAATACCTCGTTTATAAGTATAAAAAATACACAGCCCTTAAAATAACATACAGTATACATATGTCACACCTTTAGAGAAATTAAAATCGCTTATAAGAAGTGGTCTTATAAACTACCCTACACTCCCCTATGCGGTAACTTGATCGCCTTTTTTACCAGAATTATCCGTCAAATTACCGTATCAACCCATCAAATACCTCATTGCATAAGGAGTACCCACAGCAAAAGTGACGCAAATAATGTGTGAAATAAGTTAGGAGAGAATAAAGGAGGTCCTCAAGAGGTGTGATTCTGCAGTGTACATATAAAAGAAATCGTTCCCACCGTGAAAACAGCGATATTTGCGGAAAGTTTTTCAAATGGCTCGAGTTCTCTAAGTGAATTATCTACGGTGCCGTTCTTCTCTAGCCCCTAGCTGCAAACTTCAAACGTTTTTGATACGATTCTACGGAATTCTTTAACGCGTTTGTTGATGCCATTTTATGAAGTGCTAGCCAGGGGATTGCCATTTCCCAAGATCTATCTAAGGATGAACAATCTCAGAAAATATAGCGGTTGGGGAGAAAGTGCCGAGCAAAGTATTAACTATGTCATTATTTGAAATATAAAAATGTATAGAGGATATTTTTTAGCGCGTGAACAATGGTAAATGGCATGTATATATTATGATACGTAATATACAGGATCACCAAAATAAATTGTTACAAAATTATTTGCTTCATTATGAAACTGAGAAGCTGCTCAATTTTCAAAATACGCAACTTAATGTGGTTTTAATATACCGGGTGTTAGAAAAGTATGGGAACGGTGGAAAATCTCGAACAGTTTGCATCAAATCGAAACATAAAAAAATACATGTCAAAAATTTTTCAAAAAACTACGTACTGATACTAAAATGACCTCTCCACCCACCACCCTGCGGGTGGGGCGAGGGGCAACTTTAAAGTTTCAAATTTAGACCCTATTTTTTATTGCGGAATCGGATTCTACGGCAAAAAATACGTAAATTTTATTCCAGACACTTTTTTCTATTCTTGCATGGTGTCGCTGTAATCGCAAAAAATTAAAAGAAAATATTACTGTTTCAAGAGTAGCGTCTTGTGCCCATAAAAAAACGTCCAATTCAAAAACTGAAAAACACGTAATTGTTATTTTTACGAAATCTATCCAATGACATTGGATTCGACTCTCCCACCCCTAACCCAGTGGGTGAGGTGGGGGCAACTTTGAAATTTGTAATGAAAATCCCTATTTTTTTATACCAGATTCGGATTCTACAGCCAAAAATACGTGAATTTTATATCGTGCATTTTTTTCGATTCTCGCAAGGTGTCGCTGCAATCGCAAAAAATTGAGTGGAAACATGAAAGTTTTGAAGGCATACTTAAAAAAATACGAAAAGTAAAACTACTGATCTCAGAGTGAATGATTTCCCGAGCTGTTTTGAGAACAGTGATTTTACAGGGTCGTGCGGAAATTACAACTATTAGCATTCTGTAAATTTATTAGCAGCTAGTAATTTTCAATTTACATTTTTTACAGGGCAATAAAAAACTCGATTTAAAAAAACTAACAATGGTTTTACCTCTTAATTCAGCCACTTCAGACAAGTTCTTGATTCCAGCCAGTGAAGGCAAGGAGGTAACTCAGCCATTTAAGGCAAGGTGAGGATTTCGGCCAGTTGAGGCAATTAGTTTACAGCTTAACTGCTACACTAGCAGATTTTAATTTCAAGATTATAGCAGGTGTTCAAAATGGTGCCCATTGACTTCTTGGCGTTGTCCGAGACGAACGTAAAAATTTTCAATAGCACTTCTTATCATTTGAGGTGGTATTTCTGCAAAAATGTTTATTATGCGTTGCCTCAGGTCTTCCAAATCACGAGGTCTAGTGAAATAAACCTTACCCTTCATGTAGCTCCAAACAAAATAGTCAAGTGGTGCGAGATCGGGAGATCTTACTGGCCATTCAGTAGTTCCTCTTCGACCTATCCATCGATTTTCGATAGTACCATTCAAATAGTCCCTAACAATATCCCGATAGTGTGGACGAGCCCCATCTTGCTGGAACCAAACATTATCAAACTCATCACCAGCAATCTCTTGTATTGCGGGAACTATTTGATTTGTCAACATTTTCAGATATTTTTCTCCATCAATGAAAAACGGTCCTATGATTCGATCCCTAAGAAGAACTCCTGCCCAAATATTTAATTTTTGTGGATACTGCGTGTGTGTTTCAAGCATCCAGTGAGGGTTTTCGTCACTCCAATATCTGGAATTATGGCGATTAACTTTTCCAATGAGTTCGAAAGTTGCATCATCTGAGAAGACAAGTAGAGATGACAAAAAATTTGGGTTTTGGTTACTCCTTTCCATCATTAATTCACTAAATTCAAGTCGCCGATCAAAATCATCTTCATTTAACTCTTGGTGAAGGTGAATTTTGTAAGGATGAAATTTCAAAAGTTTCAAATTCTTATGAACTGAAAATGCACTCATATCAAGCTGTTAACTGGCTTTTATGATTGATAACCTTCGATTTTCAACAAATGCCTGGGCCACTTCCATTTGTCGAGCTTCCGATGTTTCAGATTTTGGTCTTCCAGATTTTGAACGATTTTTATTTGTTCTTGTGTCTAGGAATCGTTTGATGGTACGGGACACAGTAGATTTAAAAATTCCCACTTTATCTACATGGAAATTTTCGTTGAATAAAATCACAACTTCATCATAGGACCTTTCTTTATCGCCCCACCCTAGCATCATTAAAAGATAAACTCTCTCTTCTTCCGTTAAAGTAGAAATTATGGAGAAAAAAACGCGAGAACTAATGAAAAATGAAGTAACTTTTTCCGTACAAAAGTGCGCTCCTGCCTCTACAAAAGTTGGAAGGAACTGAACGTTCTCGTAGAAATTTCACAAAACAAATACTGTTATTAAGAACACTTAAAAAAAAAACATTCATAAAAACCAAGATATCACAGATATTGTTTTTTAAACTGAATCTTTTTTTTGTCAACATGAGTAGCTAGAGAATATTTACAAACTTATGGACGCTTAAGGCGAGAATCGAAAAAAATGCCCGATATAAAATCTTAATCCGCTATAAAAAATAGGGACTTTCATTACAAATTTCAAACTTGCCCCCCGCCCCACCCACTGGGTTAGGGGTGGGAGAGCCGAATCCAATGTCATTGGATAGATTTCGTAAAAATAACAAATACGTGTTTTTCAGTTTTTGAATTGGATGTTTTTTTATGGGCACAAGACGCTACTCTTGAAACAGTAATGTTTGCTTTTCATTTTTTGCGATTACAGCGACATCATGCAAGAATCGAAAAAATGTCCGGAATAAAATTTACGTATTTTTTACCGTAGAATCCGATTCCGCAATAAAAAATAGGAGTTTCCATGTGAAATTTTAAAGTTGTCCCTCGCCCCACCCACAGAGCGGAGGGTGGGGAGGTCATTTTGGTATCAGTAGATAGTTTTTTGAAAAATTATTGACACGTGTTTTTTTATTTTTCGATTTGATGCAAGCTGTTCGAGATTTTCCACCGTTCCCCTACTTTTCTAACACCCGGTATAGTAGGGAGGCCAAATGAATTAAAAATTATTGTCATGGGACTGAGTAGTTTTATACCGACAAGTGGTATTATTATAATCAGCGTAATGTCCTGAGCAGCAAAAAGCCTGTTGTCGCTTTCTCAACTTATGGAGTAAGTACTTATGACATCACAAAGATGGCGTCTCTTGGTATAAGATTTTGTCGATTATCTCGATAACTATTTAACCAATTTAAACGAGTAATATATACAAAATCTAATTATTTTCAAAGATATATTTTTGACTATATTAACATAACGCAATACATAACAATCTGAAAAATACTCTGTTAACAGAAATCTTGCTGCATTTGATAGCTATTGGATGAATTTTGAATTTCTTAATTCGGTCCAAAAATGAAGAAGTAGTGGCAAATTAACTTAAGAGGTGCCGCGTGACGCTTCAAAAACAGGTACGAATAAAAACTAACTGCTAACTATATTTATAGCCATAGGCCTCAAATAAAACGCAAATTATTCTATTTAAGCTTCTTCATGAACTAAATAAGTTTTATAGAACATACACATTTTTCAGAAAAAACAAATCAGTAAATTTTCACAGCGATTCAGTATCATCTTGGCTTTCATAATTATAGTGATTAACATTCCACACCGATATGGCAAACATCTTCCATACATTTCCGCTTTCTGTCAGCACAACCACAACGGGATGTCTAACAACCTGTCTTGCAACTACAGGAGATTACTCCAAATCTTTGAGCGATATTAGATTTTTCAGCGATGCTATGGGATGTAGTTTGTCATCCAGCATCGTCCAACCTTTCTTTCGACAGGTAAAGGTAAACTTTGCATTGCTATGCCAGCAGTGTTCCAGCAAAACGCTTGATAATTTACCCGTTGTAGATGGTGGCTGAGAATATGTCTTGATAGTGGTAGTTTGTCAAGTTCCTTAACATGCTGAAACATGGCTGCTCTCAAGTCGTCGATGTTGCAAATATCTTTAAACGCCGGATTTTTTTAACATTTGAATGACGAATGCCTCTGTCTTCTCGAATTTCTCGTCACGGAGATGAGGATAACAGCCAAAATCATGCAGCAACTTAAAGTGCTTTTTAAATACAGGTAACTAGATTTTTATGTATGGCCAGAGAAGACACTAGTGATATCACATCCGATTATAGCAAGGTAGGCAAGTAAAGTATTTCTCATATCAAGATCCATATTTTTTGCAATGTCATGAATTAGTATAAATTTGGGTTTCTTAGTTATTCCAAACTTTATCCACGCAGTGGATGGTAGCTTTTCATAAAAGTGGATCACCAATAACAGTACGCCCGTGTCACAACTGTGTGCTATTAAACTATCGAATTCAGTTAGGTTGCAATCTATCCCATGGAGGACAAAACGAGTATCAGCTTCCTCTTGATTGGATTGCAAGTGGTCAACGTTTCGAGAGATATCATTGCTTACGTCTCAGCATCAGCAAAATCATCATAGGTCAAAAGTTCGTGATTAGCATCTGGCTTTGATGCTTGCTCAACAATTTCCTTGGACAAAAATTTGGTCAAGCTTGCTTTATTTTCAATTGAATGTATGAAGCGGTCCCATTTTCTAGGAAGGATTGTATCATGATTTGATATTTTGTGTTAAATTGCAATAGTCGATTGCCTATGCTTTAATCGAGCTCCAGACTTGATGGATGCTTTGTTGTAGCGATCGAACAGAACATGAACCCTTTGACACTCATTTTGCTTGAAATTCGACATGACAGTCCATAAAAATGCGTCACTGAGATCTTCAAAAGTCTTTGCATATTTAAGTTTCCTAATAGTCTGAACCAGTGCTTGACGATCGATTAAAGTAGTAGATTTCATTTTTGGTTCATTAACTAATGTTTGCAACGTATTTACTTCTTCTTGTAACTGGTTGGTTAATAATACTTTCTAAGTTTATCTGAGTTCTTCATTATTATCAAACAAAGAAGGAAGCGGATCGCGTAACTCATTTTGTAACATTTTTTTAACATCAATTTGACGCCCACTCTTCACAGCAGAAAACATCTGACGAACTAAAACATTTGTATCTATTTTAACGGCTTTATTAATTTAACTGTTATATAAAGCATCTATTCCGGCGAGCCGCAATACGAAGCGAAGCCAAAGAAATAGTATAATGAATACACTCGTGCACAAGTCTAGATTTGCTTATATTGCGCAACAATAACAATCTCGGTTGGTATCTCAAGCGGGCACTCGGGTCCCAGTGGATGAACGTCACGTGCCGGCCGGCAGTTACTAAAATGGCCATGATTCAAAATTCAAATTTTTTAATAGAGTCGAGAAATGCCGCCAGATTTTTGATATTGGGCTATTTTTTAGGTGGTTGTTATTTATTGAGTTATTTAAAAAAAATAATAATAAATCCTTCAAAATATTTTTTTTTGTAAATATCTTTTTTAGTATAAAACCTACATATAATATTGTGAGACAGTTTTTGTTAGGCATTTAAATACCTATCATATGACACTACACTCATTTAAATCGGTTAAGTAATTATTGAGATAATAGACAAAATCTTATACCAATAGACACCATCTTTGTGACGTCATATCTATTCACTCCACATGTTGAGAAAGCGACAACAGGCTGTTTGTTACTCAGGAGACCCCGTTAATTACGATTATATCACTTGTCGGTATAAAACTACTCAGTCTCACGAAAATCGTTATTTTACGAGTTAATTTGATATGGCCTCTTAACTAATAGTGAAAGAACGCCAGCTTGTTATTCTTTGGTATTAACCAAGTTATATTAAATATCTTATAAGAAAATTGCCGTGTAACTTTTGAGTAATTTTTAGGACCCTAAATGGCCATTAATTAGCACTACATAATAAAAAATGAAATGTTTCTCAGTGTGTGCGAATGCGTTGGACCAATTTTGATGAGAATTTTTCCGTTCTGCAGCTTGCGTTGTAGATATTTAAACATTCACGATGTTGTCATTTAAAAAATCAGGAGTTAGATTCTAGTAGTAAAAGTTCATTAATGCTGATCAAATTATGTGTGCATCACATTCTTGAAAGCATAAAGGATGAAATTGAGGGAGTTTGATTGTTATTAGCTATGCGATGTAAAGCTACATTAGGCGCGGTTGCTACTTAGATGGGTGGCCGTTTCAAGTATTATAATGTATTTCACACACAAGCGAAAAAAAAAATAATTGCAAGATTAACAAAAAAAAAACAAATAAATTCACTCACCATGACAAACCATTGTTACCTCCTTTCCCTTGTTATTTATTTTTGAGAAAGAATTGAGGCAACATATGCGGACGACTAGCTGGTTTAAGACGGAGCAGAGAGCCGTGGGTCCAGAGTATTCGTAAGAGTGGAGAAACTTACCCTTTTCGATATATACAGCATAAGCGACAGATTTCTGTTTAGTTCGAGAAAAGGAGACAGAGAAAAATGGATGTTAAATTGGGCACCATCTATAGTAAAATAAGTAAAACTGTCTCTTTTTCTCGAATAACAAGTCTACTATAGATCAGACTGAAATTGTTGGTAAGAGAAATAAAAAGATAGTTAAAATGAATGTTAAAATATATTACATGCATAATAGACAAATCGGTTAATAAAGACTAATTGAAATTTAATATATATATTATACCAGTATCCTTGATTGACTATTGTCGAGGTGACTGGTTCTGGGACAGCAATCCAAGCCACAGTTGTCTCTTGTTGCAGGAATGGATTCTAAAGTTTCCTTGGCAATTTACGTCTCTTAATGAAGTGGAGTGATAATCGTAGGAAAGTTAGCCAACTAAGTAGTTTATGAAAAGCTAACGAAATTTTATCTTTTTGGAAGATAAGCTGTGAAGCTGTGCAAAAGCTATGCAGAAACGTATACAGAAATGTATAAGTATATATGTGCATAACATACAAGTACATATAAATATATAAGTATATAAATATTTAAGTATATAAATATCTAAGCATGTAAGCATGTAAGCATGTAAGCTGATTTCATAAAAACTGTAAATTGCGAAAAAATGAAAAAAAAGGAAAACAAATATATTAAAACCATGTGGTACATATAGTACTGTAACTACTTATTAAATTGACCTTGAATTCAAATTTATTTTAAAAGTAATTGAAATTACATCAAAGACAAAAATTGAAGATTAATTAAATTTTAAATGAGTAATAAATGAAATTACCTGGATGTTGTTGTTAACGCGGATTTAAAAAATGCAATATCAATTACTGAAGTCCACAGTTAAAACTTATATACGTTCAAATCAGTACAAAGGCTGCAAGTAAATGGTGAGTTTTACTGATGAGGTAAACTTTTTTGTCCTACTTACTGGGAAATAATGCTACCAAAAAAATAAACTTGAAAAATCTAATTCCCTAATTAAATTGAAAGCTATAAAATATAAAAATAGTACAGGTATGGCCATCTGTCAACGGTTGAGTTAAGCGCAACAATTTGCAGGTCGCAAATTCTACAATTTCCTTTATTCACAACTAAAACAGTGGCATATGATCGATAAAAGGAATCTATAATAAAAGTTTTTATTACTTCCATACCACAGCTCAGCTGATTTGCCTTTGCCTCACAATTTGTAAATACAGTACATAACCATAACCAACAATATGAACAGCTGTAAATAAATAGTAAAAACGTATTGTGATAACTCAGTAAATATATTACATCTTATAGGATATACTATATATAGTAACGAGAAAAGGTAAGGAAAATAACCATATGTACTTACCTAGTAAACAAAAATATAAAAATTGAAAAATAGTTATCTGATGTAAATAAATGTTTTGTAGACAATTGTTTCCTGGAATAATGCTGTATTACAACGAAACAGAGATACATAATAGTTACTAGAACATGACTGATTTCCTAAGATATAAGACTAACTACATAAAACAGTGTGAAATTGTTTAGCAGTTATACAAGTAAAATTCTGTTAGTTGAAAACAGTTTCACTTACAAAAACTGAATCGAAAATGTTATACAGATCGTGCTAAATATAACCAAACACTAGTTTTTATATAAAACTGTTAAATGGACATAGGCCATGTAACACCATGAAAAAGTCACCTAGGCACTGAAATCATTAAAAAACCACATTCAAGGTCAATAAAATCTGAAAAAATTCACGAGCATTCGATAATCCCAAACTAACCTAAATTCACCGATACCGAACTTTCAACGATCAATCTAGTCATTCTACAAACAAAACATTACAAAAAAATCTTCCTAAAAAATACAGCCCCCCTATAGTCATCAACAAGATCAAATCTACTATCCGTATCTATAGTCACAACATCGTAATACATCAAAACTACTTTCTCTACCTCTAGTCACAACATTCTATTTCGCTTCGTTAATTTTTTATAACCCGTTTACTAGTTCAAATTTCACTATTTATTGATCGCCCCTCGTATACAATATCGGGATTTCCTTTGCAACCGACATCCAAACTTACCTCTGTTCCATTTCGCTCGCACCTATCAGGAACATTCTCATATCTTTATATTCACCTCGCATCTATCGGGAACATTCCCATATCTCTGCAACCATAAAACGTCGGACCTTCGTGACGACTTTACTTACTTACATTTAAATAAATGTCAAATTAAAGAATAAACTTAAAAAAGAGATTCCCTCAAGTAATTCATTAGAAAAATTTATAATAGGTGTTCGAAGTGTTGCCCATTTTGATTGACACACATCTTTATGCAATTTTTAAGTGAGGCCAATTAGTGGAACCATTTCTTCCAATTCATTGAAATTAGTAAATAGTATTTAACCGGTCCTTTACCATAATGTTTTTTTGTACATTTTTTTGCTGTTTTCGTTATCCGACAAGCAAAAAAAACCTCAGTTTGGTATAAATTGTCGTGTACAAAGGATCATTTATCACACTTATCGGTCGTTACAATTTGTATTGAATTTAAAATATTTGGAATTTTACAATATGAATTTTAATAAAGTGGAACTTGTAGACATAACTTTTGTTTTGGGCGAGTCAGACAGAAATAGTTTACTTGCCAATAGAATTTATCACAACGTTATCCTGAAAGAAGGATTCCTGATGTTAGCAGCTTCCAAAACCTTTTCGATAGATTTCTGGAAACTGAAAATAAAAAAGTGAAAGAATAAAACGTGTTGTGAACGAAGAAAATGAGTTTTCTGTGGCGCTGGCAAGGTTGAGAATGCCCATGTTAATAAAAAAGAAGTGAGTTCATAGTAGGAATAAGTAGATGGTCTGTGGGTCGAATCTTAAAAACGAATAAGTTGCATGCATAGCATATTCAAATGCACCAAGAATTATCTGATGACGATTTTCAAAAGCCGTTTATTTTTGTAATTGGGCAAAAGGTGAAATGCAACATGATGTCAATTTCTTCAATACTGTTTTATTCAGTGATGAGGCAACTTTTCATAAAAATGGATATATTAATAGGTACAATTTCCATTATTATGCTTCGGAAAATCCTCACTTTTTTTATACAAGTTAATAACCAACACAGATGGTCTATAAACATTTGAGGAGGAATTATTGGAGAACATGTAATAGGGCCATATTTTTTTGATGGTACATTGACTGGAGCTATTTATCTTCATTTTTTGGAAAATTATCTGCCACAATTATTGATAAATCTCGCTGAAAGGATTCGAAATAGGATGTGGTTTCAGCAAGATGGTGCTCCACCACATTATTTAAATGCAGTTAGAGACCACTTAAATAATACCTACCCTAATCAATGGATTGGAAGAAATGGACCCACTAAATGGCCTGCTAGATCCCCAGATATTACAAAAATGGATTTCTTTTTATGGGAATACGTGAAGGAAATTATTTATAGAGACACACCAGCAATAGTACAAAATATGAAGAAAAGAATCTTAACTGCCTTTACATCTATCACATCGGCAGTTTTAGGAACAGTGGGAGCCTCATTTCAAACATGTGGAACATTTATTGAGTTATTTGAAGAAACCTCTTTTTTAAGTTTATTTTTGAATTCTGTAATTATTGCTCAATAAAACGAAATTGGTTGCAATTAGCCTTAGGGAAGCACTTACAAATATGTTCGTTTTTCATTTCTACATCACATCTTTGAAAAATATACTGAGTGTTCTATTTGCAAAAAGTGAGAAAAATCAATTTAAAATGTTCTTAATTGAAAAATAATTTTTGATCACCCTGTACATTTTTAGGAAATCAAAATGATTCAAAAACATTAATTAAATGTCTCGTAACTAGTATTCATATAAGTTTTTCTTAAAACCCATAATTATGACTGTGGTGATGTTTTTAATATCCATCTGCAGATTGCATTATTTCAACAAAAAAATTTATTACATCCATGTGATTGGGAGATATTAAATGCTAATATAGGAATGAATAGAGCCTAAAAAAGGTTTCAAAAAATGTACTGATATACATAGCATTGGCTCGTCCTGTATGTTCTAAAATAATTTCCAGTTATAGACTTTTTTATCCAGTTTACTTGAATTTTTTTTTAAAATTTCTTGCTATCGTAGAACTCGTGATATCGAGGTCCAACGCACTATTGCCCACCCTGTATATTACTACCCCAAAAAATACCACTCACCACACTACCTCGATTCGTGTCTAAACTGCTTTCCGCACACCCAGTCAGAATATATTATTTCGCTTCCACAAATTTTCTATAAATCACTTTTCTCCTTAGTTCAACTTCTAATTAAATCTTACATTCGTATATCAAAATACACTTCATTCACATTCCCAATGTCCCGTAACGGTGCCAGCACCGCATAACTCAAGACTTACTTCTCGAAATGCTGGCACCATCGACATCAAAACTTATTTCCACTTCGTTTTAATGCAGATCTACAGTAATATTATCATACGATATCAACATAACTTAAACGACTTCCAAAACTAACTTACGGGACCGGTTCAAGGTTCATCAAGTTATTCAGGCAGTTATCGCCTATTTCATAAACCGGATTAGATTCAAACTTCATCTAAAAATTTTATCTTTTGCTGCCGTATTTGTCATACATTTTTCTTCTCCGAATATTTACAATTTACTATTAATTATTTAATATTGCGCAATCGTGTCCAAATGACTCTTCGGGGGACCTTTCCAGTCCCGCGCGAGCCTAAATCCTCAACGAACCATATAAATGGTCAAGCATGACGAGCTCAGGATGTCAGTTTCTGGTGTCCCACTAAGTGGGATATGTTCGCGAGTTTATAGTAGTTAATTGAAATAAAAGCGTTGTAATAAGTAATATATTAGTAATTCGTTCGAATCTAGAAAAATTTTAGTAACGTCTGGTTTCTAAAACAGAAGTATAGTGCCGTTTGTCTAGTTAATCTTGCTTACTTCGACCAATACAAATTTCCCTATAACCGAGCCACTGTGACTGCGTACTTGGCTGTACCAAGTAAAAGGCTCACACCAATTTTCTGCCGTTGCGCATAATAAAATAAGTGAACTTTCTCAGACTTTAATCTACGTTAATATTAAAAAAAATAAAAATTCTAATCAGCCAAAATTTCAGTTGTCGAGAAGTTACCACTTTCACAGCTCTAGTTAATTTAAGTACTTAATCTAAATACGTCTTACGAACTCTGTTAATTTACTATAAATAAATATTTTCTTTCGCTCTAAAACAAAGTGTTGTTAGTTCAAGAAAAGCATATACAAGGTAAAGCTTTTTACCCTACCACAGACAAGAAATTGAATTAAAGACTAGTCGAACTTAAATAAATACAAGTGTACCAAAGCTCAAATGCATGTACAGGATGTAAAAGCTGGTCCTTTCGAACTTTTTAAGAATATTCCTCCTCGAACCATTTCAAAATCAAAATTAAGTGCACGAGCGTCTTCCGGAGTCTCAACTATAGTTTTTCAGCCCAAACATTTTTATATTTCAAATCATCGTACGCTCGAGCGTGTTTATAAGGAAGACCGCGTGCTCGCCTCATATCTTCCAGCGACGTGTATATCAGTGTATGTGCGGAAGCCATGCGATCTTAGGCGAGGATTGTGTAGGGGATATTACCATCTTTCGGAGAGGATGTAAAGCCGTCGGTCCTTTGTCTACTATATTAGGCAAGTAAAAATTCCCTACTCTTCGAAGAGATTCGGCAAAATTACTGGTTGGGGGTAACTCGTCTATAGGCGTTGGTGTTAGGCCTCAATATCGGAAATAGGCCGACGTTAAATAAATGTTAAAAAAATACACATACTATATCTAGTTTTTCATGCAGGAAATCAGGAATAGACGGAAAGATTCTAATTATGAGAAAAAATTTCAGAAATATTAGTAGACTTCTCACGTTTAAACATAGGTTTTTTCATGTTCTGCTATCTCGCGAACTATAAGTAAAAGTAATAATTGTGTAATTTGTTTGTATAGAATTCCACTTCAAATATACTGTCGATCATTGAGGTTCGATGTTACAAGGGCAAATTACCTATTTAGCTCTCTGTTAGAACTTGACAGTAAATCAATCAATATGTAATTACGTTTAAAATTCTTGGAATTCATTTTGATTTTTCCCTTAACTGGAAATGACGTGCTAATTTTATTATTAATAATAAATGTATCACCAACTGTACTACTATAAAAATATCTCCTTTCCAGTAGCACAACAGTACGGGTATTTTTTTATCCTGGTATAGAATAGCGTTTCCGGTACGGTATTAACAAATCCAAAATTAATATTTTGCACGTTCACAATATTTTGCTTATGTTAAGTATATGGAAGGTCAGAAATAGAAGAACTGCTATAGTTTTCATTAAGTTTCTCCAGTGTTCTCGATTCCTCAAATTTCTCTTAAAATTCTCAGCCAATACGTTCCAAAATGAAAGAGGGCATAGTAAAATTTAACATTTTTAATGAATATGCTGACATATTTAAAGAAAATTCAATATTTTTTGAAATTATTACTTACCTCTTATAAACCCTGGATCGCTTTCTTAAATCCCACATTTTAACTTAAAAAAGGCCATCAAAAAATATTTTTCGGCCATCCAGACCAAGTTGCCTGCGAAATACCAAACTCCAACTATATGTGAAATTTCACGTTTCTGGCTACAAAATTTTCGTAGAGAGAATGTTGCGACAAGCGAGTCCCCATTTTTAAAAGCTTTTATTTAACTTGTAATGGCTGCTTGTTTATTTGTTAATTTGTTTAGGTCAAATCTTGCAATCAAAATTTCGATTAGTTTTGAAATTTTATATATGTATAAGAGAAAAACAAGATGGCGAACGACTTTATCGTTTATGATCCGATTAGACCCAAAATCAATATCTGGAGGTTTTCGCCAATTATGAATTCTTGGTCAAAATTTAGAAATTCAAAATGACGGCGCCAATATGGCGGACGACTTTTGTCATTTATGATCCAAATCGATCAAAATCATCTTCAAAGTTTATATTTTCTACTTTTTAGAATAAAAGCTTTTTCAAAAATATTTTTTTATATAATTTTATTTTTGAGTCTTTTGATATGCTGCAATCCCCAGATATCGTTTTGAGACTAATCGGATCATAAATGGTAAAATCGTCAGCCATCTTGAAATAAATTTTGACTAGAAATTTGTAATCCGAAAACCCCCAGATTTAGAGCATTTAAATAAAAGTTTTTTAAAAAAATATTTTTTGGTTATCATAAATTTTTGCCTCCAGGGTATAAGTTTAATCATTTTAATTTAGATAATGGAATGAATTTTTTATGTTGGGTAAAATATAATAAAATAATAAAAAATTCATTATAAAATTATATTAAATCTTCTAATTGTTCGAGTTAATTTATAATGACTATATTAAATCAGGCATAATTATAGGATACCGTTAGATTTTATTTAATGTTCCTCAGAACAGTATATACATCACGTCCAATGGTTACCTCTTTTAAATCAAACGAACGATTTGTTTTCTTTTCAAGTTTATATTTATTCTCCCAAAATACACATGCACGCAAACAAAAATAAAAGATAAAACGTTTTCAGAACAAAGTTGCAATACGATATAAGGTCTACATTTTGGGAACGCTATTGTACATTAGGCTGGATTACAGGATTAGTGGATGTCCTGGTTTCGTCCTCACCGCAAAACAAAGCGCCGCAAGCGCTGTGTCGCATTTTGTCAAGACCTCGACGTGAGATCAGTAAATAAAGGGAAACCAAATGAAATTTAAAAATGTCCACTAAACTTCTGGTAGAATGTAAAGGCATAGAGCTAACGGATTATGAGAAATTATCTCAAAAATAATTTTTAAAATGAATATAAAACGGAAATGAGTAATTTAGTCAGTTGTTTGAAAAGCTGCGCAGTTGGATTCGTAATTGGGTTTTAAATTAGGTTAGTGCGATTTATTATTGCTTCTTCTATTACGATTCTACTGATTAACCAGACTTTGCTTGTAGTATATTTTTTCTATATTGTAATGGAGCAATTATTTCGTTTTCGAACAGCAATTTCAACTGGCAGAGGTAGGAAATTTGGATAGGTTAAAAGTTAAATATCGCTTTCACAAAAATAAAGCAGAATAATCATCGTCCCTCATAAACGAATATTTCAGAATTAATGAATTAGTGATATTTTCGATGAATATAACATTTTATGTGTGAAGAATTACTTAAAAAGGCACCGTACATTTGATAAATACATACAGTGTGTAAAATGTAAATATAGATATTTAGCAGATAACTTTCATATACTCAATATCTAATATTTTTTTATAATGGATAGCGTTTATTTACATTAAATGCATACATTATAAACCTTACCAATAACACGGAATTTCTCATCGCTCCTGTAGAGTGGTGTATAATAAATAAATAAAAATATTTTGGCGAGTAAAATTTGATAAAATAATAATTTAATTTCCGATTGAACCGAAAGTACTATAAAGACCAATTTTTATACTCAAGTTACTTCGACAGTTCTAATGGAAGTTTCAGTATAATTGAAGTACATTTTTAAGACTTATAGTTTAGGAATATAATATATCGTTTCATTGTGTCTGGTCGATAGCCGAGTGGGTTAAGGCGCGAGGTGGCAATCGCGATTAATCACACGGACATCGAACCACCGGGTTCGAATCCTGACTCCGGCACTGGTACTGTCGGAGGAAATGGTTGTATGTCCGCGTTTTTTCAATGTGTAACCCCCTTCTGCACAAGCCCTGGCTTCTGGAATTGGGGGTTGTCTAATTTCTGTGGTGTTTATTTATTAGGAATAAATTACAGACGAGCCACAAAAGCGCCTTTTACTCCGAATAAGACATATTATTTTTCTTCAAACGTTTAGCTATATAAAAAAATAAAGATAAAGGGGGAAACGTGTGGCAGTTTGTGTTTCTGGGACTCTATTAATAATTGTAATGCTTTTGATGCATTTTTGTTCCTTATAATGATATAATGTTTATATTTGCTATCTGTTGTTTAAAAATAAATAGAACCCTTCCCAGAGATAACACTAATTTACTGCCTAAATTTTTTTTTTCATTAGTCAGTTATTATGTTTACAAAAAAACCTTAAGCGCAGTCAGACATACGGGCAGATATTAGGGTAGTCCTTATTTTTCAACTTTAAATTTTTAACGGTTTTACCATCTATTCTTTTTTTATTTAACTGGAAACTAACGCCAACCCTTACCCGAGACCCAAAGGGTGCGAATATAGGTGTTTAAATTCATTAAATTCTTTAAAATATAAATATGTATGTTTCGTTAATCATTTTTTTGCAACACAAAAGAATATGCTTTCCTTTTATTTGGGTTTTCTACCAAACTCAAATAAAAGGAAAGAATATTCGTAGAATGCCACAAATAACTTTCAGGCAATAAAAGAATATGCATTAATCTAGCATTTTAAATAATTCTGCCATTAAATAATATCAAAAGACCACGAGAGCGCATAGGTAATAGCCGATCCTCAATTCGGCGGTATCGTCAAAAACCACGTGCAAAGAGCGCTTTCATATTGAAAATTGAATTTATAAGTTTACATTTGAGAGGTGATGTCGTTCATTTGGATGGAAAACTGCTTTCAGTATTAATTGGGAACGAAAAAGTTGATCGACTTCCAGTAACTGTAACAGTCAACGGTAAAGAGTAACATTTGGAGTGCCACTACTGACTTCTGGAACAAGGGATGAAATGGCAACAACTATTGATAACTTGCTTGAGGAAAATCGGCTGTTAGATTCAGTCGAGGCTCTGTGAATTTAGAGAAAGACCTATTATACTTACATTGCAGACACCAAATTTTTGAATTAATATTAATATCTGTGTTTGAAGTGTGTATTGCTACAACACCTGGACCTGATGTAGGTTTGTTTAAAAATTTTCAACCGGCCTGGACTGACTACTAAACGCTACTAAGTATGTAACTGGAACAATAGATGAATTTATTATGATTGGTATTCAAAATTGTAGTCAAGAAGTTTTTCAGTTTGCATTAGAACAGTTGAAACTACACCACACAAGGGAAGGCTATGGAGAGCTTTTAGAGCTAGTTGTCATATTTCTAGGAGACCATCCGTCAATGGGAGTTAATTTTCAGTTCCCAGGCACTTTCCATCACACTAGACGGAGGGTTAAGGCTATTTATTGTCTCAAAATTATTGTATTCAGAAGCGAAATTAAATTGACAAGACTAGTGTTAGAAGGCCTAAGGAAAATTTGTATTTTTATTATTCGCTTGTACATAAAGACATGGTACAATGTCCTTTTAGCTTCCAAAGCTCCATATCAAGATTTAAAATTTTTAAATGATCTTCATGCTTACAGAGTCGTAAATGAACAAATTTTCCAAGTTACCTCAAAGAAACTTTGTGGTCATTTAGGTATGCTGTAGCTTTAGCATTTTTTGACAATTTCATTTCTTACGATACAAAATTAAAAATGGCTAAGGCTTTTAATGAAAGGGAACTTGAAAATTATGACACTGAACGTGTAATAATTATTATCACAGAAAGCAAAGGAAAGCAGAAAGCAGAAATAGCTGAAAGACATAAAGCAATATACAGATAAAGAGCTACATCACATTATATCAAAAAACACCTTCAAGTTTCTCGAACGATTTGATATCTCATATGACTTTCTTGAAGATGACTCCCTAACATGGTCTTCAGGGGACGATTTTCAACATTGTTTGTCACTTGTTCGAAATCTTAGGGTTGTAAATGGTACTGCAGAAAGGTGTGGGATGTCAAATTAATGGAGGAATACTCATTTATTACAAAAAATTGAGAGCAAAAGCAGTGTTTGTTGCAAGTCGTAAAAGATTATCGTATACAATTCACATGGTACTCTAAACAAGTGTTGTCCGAAAACTATTGTTAAGTTTTTTGTTAATTCCTATATTTATTTAGTTAAAGTCAGTTACAAATTCAAACCCTCTTGGGGCACATGTTACAGCACAGAGCACTAAGACTAACAGACCATAGTTTTTGAGAAAATGGTTTTAAATTTTATTTAAATCCAAACAAATTCCTGGCTAACTCACATTATGTGGCAAGTGATTGAACATTTTAGGTTATATATAATTTTGAGAGTTATAGTAATGAATAATTTTCTATGCGGTAAATAATTCTCTGTTTTTAAAAACATATATACACATTGCAAGAACCAATAGAGCTGGTGAAGTTTAGATATTGTACTGTTTAAAAAATCCTTTACAAGAATGAATGCTAGATATGAAAGCTATACAAGGCAATGCCTATATAAGTATTTGTGAAATATACGCATTCCGTGAGAATGTGGGATTTCTTGAGAAACGGATCCAATATCTTAACCTAGAGTCTACTTAGGTTTAATACCGATTCAGTAGCTGTATCTTGCTTAGTACTGTTTTAATATATCTGAAAAGAAAAGAAATTCAAGCTAATTTAGCGTGAATCACAATGTTAATATTGAGATTTTTAGCTCAGTAACATCAAAATTTATCAACATATAACGACAAAAATGTAACACTTTCATTAGCGTTAGCAAAATGTGAATTACTAATATTAAAATGGGTGAACAATATTTCCATCGATTATAGAATTGAATTCGCTGCTTGTGCGTTATAGTTTTAGTTTTCTCATTGTCGTGGCCGGTATGCTGCACCACAACGGCGCCGCGTATGCGATGGACGGCCTGACCCCCGTGATGTACAACAGTTTGTTTATTTTGTCTGTCGAGTCTGCTACCTCTGACCATGAGCGGATACAGACTCCTTGACAGGGAGTAGACTTTCCGTATTGTCTCATTGATGCTTGTGTTAAACGTCAGTATTTGGTCCAGTCTAACCCCCCAAGTACTTCACGCATCTTTTGGTTGGAATTTTGTTTCCCCTGATCTAAATTGGTGTGATAATTCTGTTTTCGGTAAAGCCGTGGCACGAGCCATGTGCGCCTTCAGCAGCATGTTCGCCGCTTGCGCATTGTGCGAATGCGCGTTCATGGCCGTGTCATTGGCGTACTTGGCCAGTTTCGTATTTGAGTGCTCCGGGAAGTCAAAGATGTACAAGTTGTACAACTTTTGTGATAGCCACGATCCTTGCGGGACTTCCACGCGAATGTCCCGCCATGTTAACATTTTATTATTCACTCGAACTTGTAGGGATCTGCCCGACAGGAATGAATGAATGAGCTTGGTGAAGTAAAGTTGTAATGGTGTAGTTTGTAGAGTAACCCCGGGATCCAGGCGGTATCGAACGCCTTCTCAATATTGAGGAGCACCATCGTGGTGCTCTTCCCGAAGTTATGTTATACTTTGACGTCGTTAACTATCCTAATGATCTGTTGCATCATGCTCCTGTCCTACCTGAAACCAAACTGGAATTCATCGTCAATGTGAAGTTCCCCCTGAACAGCATCTAGTCTGGTCAGGGCGAGCTTCTCCACCAACTTGAAGATCGCCGACAGCAACGAGATGGGCCTGTAGCTGCCGACAAACTTCGCATTCTTGTTTGGCTTCAAGATGGGAATGACCACGGCATACTTCCACAGGCCGGGCCAGCAGATGGCATATAAATTATTTGAGATAAATTTGAAATTAAAAAATATATGAATGTTTGAAAATTTCTGAAAGTTATTTTTTATGCAACACCGACATTGACATTGGAATATTAAGATTATTTGGTAGATATACAAGAAACACATTTATTCCCTTATAGATTCACGAATAATATCTTTTATTTCTGCTTCCGCAATTATTGAAAAATATTTATTCGCATAAACTAAATATCTAATATTTAATATTAAAAAATAATAATAAAAAAATTTAAAAACTTGCTTTTCTGTAAAAAGTCGTACTAAAAAGTAAAAAATAAAAAAATCTAATGTAACAGTGGAATACTGTATTGTCATCCGATCTTAGTAACTGTGCAAAATTTCATGAATTAATTATGTCAGGAAGTGTGTTAAATAAAGAACGCAAGATTTGAACATAAACATTGTGCACGCATTGTGAGTTAAAGAAAAGTAAGTAATAAGAAATTACTATATTTGCATCTTACTTAGAACTTAGTCAAAATCTTTTTATTTGTAGCCAAGGGGACTCTGTACCCTATATCCATTTATTCATGTTGGATAATATAAAAATAAGCTTTAGGTTATTTACAGATTATTCTGCGATTTGTATCATTTAACCGCTCAGCAGCAGTAGTAGCCCTTTGGTAAGACTTTTTAAACTATAGGTGCTAAATAAAATGTGAAAGATATCTAAGAGGTAATAAATTTATATAGTTTATTTAGTTTTGCTGACTTTTATTTGGCCCATACATGTTTTCCAGTCATAGAAACTGATAAAAATATGTATTCAAAATGAATTAAAACTGTAAGAAAGCTAGAGGTATGAATTCATATTCTGTATCAGTTATCAGAATCATAAAAAATGAAATTCTTAAAAGCGTGAAATACAAAGTTTGGAGTAGTTCTGAAATTTAAGTCTAATATTATCACAACGGATGTTACTGTATGCAAAATCATAACCATTATTATTTTAATTTTGGTTGAGTATTCATAAAGTTTCACGCGAAATATATATTATGAAAAAAAGTTGTGACCAAAATTAATAAACGTTTCCCTTATTTGAGTTCTGTCTCTCACGAATATGACAACTTTAAAGAGCACATTAAAACCACTGTTGACAAGGAGTCTGAAGCAAGCGTGAGAAGGGTAGTTAATTAAGGTCAGAATGTGTCATATATCCCTACGTTTCGTAACCTTTTCATATATAAACATTATATTAAAACCAGAAACCTTTATTTGGGAATTTAATTACGAATATAGTAAGTTTATATCATTTCAGGAAAATCTTTCTACAAAAATTTGTTTTATGACACACGAGGATATAAAGTAAATCAATAAACTTATTACCTATCTGAAAATCTCTACAAATACGATAATATGTTTTATTTCTGCACATTAATTTATATTCAACTTTTATTTGCTAATTAGAAATAAGAGGTGAAACTTCTTGATTCCAATATTATGTGAGATACGTAAAAGGGAGTATTTCGTTAAAATAAACAATACATTTAACTCTCATAGAAAAATTAAATATGGAGTAACGCAAGGTACAGTATTGAGTCCGATACTATTTAATAATATATAATACTTGAACGGATTATTTTCTGTAGAAAGCAGTGGTGACATAATCACTTACGAGATGATACTGCGAGTTTTTACTCTAGCGAAAACTGGGACACTCCAAAGACTAAAGTAGAATTCATGCCTGGTTCAACCGTAAATTACTTATTATTAACTTTAACAAAACTATGTATTTACCTTTGACATGTAGTAAAGTTATTACCTAATTTCGAAGTTCTTAACATCAACAATCAATTTGAAATAAAAAGTACTACAGAAACTAAATACTTGGGAATAATTATTGACTCTCGCTTAAAATGGGACGCTCAGATTAATTATATTATCAAAAAGGTGCAATGCCTAATTTATAAATTTAAAAAATTAAGAGAAATATTCGAGTTTAAGCAGCTAATAAATTTATATTACTCCTTAGTAGAGCCACATTTCGCCTACGGCATATTAGAATGGGTGGTGTCGGAAAAACTATCTTAAACAGCCTCGAAGTTGTCCAAAAAGAATCTTAAAAATAATATTGAATAAAGAAACTACTTATCCGTCAGACAATCTTTACAAAGAAGGAAATGTAATGAATAGACATCAGCTGTTTTTTATGCATTCCAGTAATAAACATAATAACAAAACGTTCTTAAAAAAACAGGAACATAATTACGAAACAAGAAATAAAGACAAGACATACTTAAGTCCGTTTATGACCAAAGCAGTAGGACAAAAAAGCTATGCTTATCTAGGTTCTGAGATCTATAGCTATTTGCCTACTAAGATAACAAATATGAAGACACAATATGCATTTAAAAAACAAATAAAAAAATTCGTATCTTCCTTAACTCGACAAGAAATACACAATATTTTAGTTAGTATACGATTGTTGATTAAGCTCAACGCAGGTTACTAATTTATTGAATTTAGTTTAAACTAATTTAATAATTTAATAAAATTATTATTACTATTATTATTATATTATTTCATTGAATAATTTTCTCCCAATTAAGTATATCAAAACTGACCAACAGGCGTTATTCATGAATATCGTTTTCGTAAATATTTTTAATAAAATGTTTACTATTTATTGACTAATTTTCTAATAAAAACGATATTCATGAATCACACCTGGTGGTCAGTATTGATGTAGTTAGTCGTTCTACCAATGTTCCGGTAGAGAAAACATTGCAAAATTTAGACAGCATATATGTTTAGCTCTTCTTGTCCAAAACGATAATATCTCTGTAGTTCATTGTTGTTTGTATAGACCACACAACACGCCTTTGATAGCCTGGTCATCCTTGCTGCTTCCTATACAAACTTAATAATTATGGGAGATTTTAACATGCCCGAGATAACCTGGCATGCCTTTTTGGACTCACACGTGATCAAATCATCTCAACTACTGATTGATTTTTTATCAAACTCACATGTCTTTCAAATTGTATCTGAACCAACCAGATTTCGTCAAAACCAGAGACCCTCCCTCTTAGATTTAATAATGACCTCTAATAGAAACCTACTAGGTGTCCTCACATATCTCTCACCAATTGGGAATTTCGATCATGTTGTCCTGGGGTATATAACATTCAAATTCGTATTGAAAACAAATCCCGAAAAGAGTCTGTTAAAAGGAAACACACAAGTTTTACATTTCTTCATAGCGGCGTATTAGCACTTGACTGGGATACGCTTTTAAATGTGGATAATATCGAACTTTGTTGGAATATTCTTAAACAGAACCTCTTTAACGCTGTCAATATGAACTCCCATTACAAAACTGTTGTAACAATTCCATCAAAACCGTGGATTAATGAGGATATCATGACAATGATTAGGCATAAAAGAGCACTATGGCAAAGATGTAGGCGCAGCTGAAGTGATGAGAACTTACATGCTCACTGACTGTTTTCTAATCATCTGTCGCTGCTCATATCACGTACCAGGAATGAATTTGAACAAGAATTAACAGTTAGTAATGAACCGAAGAGGCTGTACAAGTGTGTTCGCTGTCAACTAGATTCGGCCGCCGCTATGCCTCAGCCCAGAAGGGTGGATGGATCCATTTCTAATAATCACAGCGAAGTAGTTAATTTGTTTTCCAGCACTTTCCCTGAGACCTATACAGTCGAAAAGCAAATTGCTGAGAAAATTCAAGCACTAGACCCGTCGACTGCACCTTAACGGTATTAATGAAATATCCACCATATTGCTTGAAGCTTGAGTTAATTCCATCAGCAAACCACTTAGTATAACAATGAAGTTGTCCTTTGCTTCTGGGATATTACCTTCCGAATGGAAACAAGCATGTGTTAATGTCTTTTTTAAAAAAGGGGATAAGTTCAGCTCTGATAATTTTCGTTCAATTAGTCTTACTTCCGTTGTTGTCAAGATGATGGAATCAATCATTGTGAGCAGTATGCTTTTTCCCCTTGCAAGTCAAATTATCCCTGCCGAACAACACGGGTTCAGTCCAGGTCGATCAGTTGACACTAATTTGCTGTGTTGTGTATTAGACTAGTCTTGCAGGTTAGATCGTGGTGAATGCGTTGACAACGTATACCTAGATTTCCGCAAAGTCTTTGATACAGTGCCTAAAAACCGCTTGTTACAGAAACTGGAACAGTTTGGCATACGTGGGAATTTGCACATGTTTCAAGATTTCCTTATCGGTCGAATGTTTTTTATTAAAGTTGGTACTGCAGTGAGTGACAGCAGAAACGTGCTCAGTGGGGTCCCCCAGAGATCTGCCTTAGGACCCCTGCTGTTTATCGCATATACATCCGATCTGTGGTATTGTATCAAATCCCTGTGTTCTTTCTATGCAGACGACACAAAAATTTACTGCAACCCACTAACGGTTCATGTACGCTTGCAAGAAGATCTTGATATCATTCAGAAATGGAATATATCATAGTTACTACCGTTAAACATCGATAAGTGTGCAGTATTCCATTTAGGAAAACACAATCCACGTTTGGGGTACAATATTAATGGCAAACAACTAGTTTCATCCGACTCTCGCGATGATCTGGGAGTCATCATTACACACAATCTTTCCTGGTCCAACCATATTTCCCGAATAAAAATCCAACACCAAAGAAGAATAAAACTTTCGTCCACTTGAATCCCACCACCTTATCCAAACGATATAAAACATATGTTCGTCCAGTACTCGAATTCGTAAACAGTGTAAGGTTTCCTACCTTAATACGTGATTCAAACCTTTTAGAGAATGTTCAACGCCGCATGACCCGGATACAATTCGGACGTATCCGCCCATGTTACGAAGATCGGCTTGTACAGTTTACTCACCTCACTGGCTGCCAGAAGACATTGGGGCGACCTTATCACCACGTACAAAGGGATGCGAAATGAGTCATCTCCAATTCATAATTTATTTGCTCTCGTCAATGATAACAGGTTACGTGGATACCCATTTAAGATCACCAGGGATCCCTTCAGAGCCTCTGTTCGCGCATGATTTTTGCCCTATGAAGTCAGTCACCCTTTGGCCGACTAACACAGTTAAGATACGGAGAGTAGTAGGGTAGTGGGTTCAAGTAGAGGGCGCCAGACTATAGACAGTCAAAAAAAAGTCAGAGTTTTAGTAGTGTATAACAATATATTACAATAGAAAAATATAGTGTACACTCAATTACACTTTATACCAAACAAGGAAAATACAGTACAAATTGACAGGTGATATATATTACACAGGGATAAGCAATAATATAATTTATCCCTAAATGGGGAAAATACAGTAAAATTTGAAAGGTGTTATTTTACACACGGATAACCAAATATAATACATATCTAATACACCCTATTACCAACGAGATAGCAAATATATAAAAATATGTATAAGTTTTATTAGCCTAAGAAATGTGACAAAACAATGCAGAAGATAATCTACATTAATAAAATTACAGAAAAACAACTTACGAATAGATATATAGCGTACAATCATATAGTAAAAAGCTTATTTTCCATATACCAACCAAAATCTTGAACCGCTGTTTATTTTATGACTATAGTTACTAATTAATTTCCAAATCCCTAATATTCCAGAGGACTTTTAAAATTCCATTGAATTTCACCAGTTTTCACGAGTTCTATTAAAATTTCATAAAAAATAACTGGAACTAAAATAGTAGTACCCAGAACGAAAAATAAGCCGAAAACTCAAAATAAAAGCCTCAAATATACGATATAATTAGATCCACCACGATATTTCGTACCTATTTAATTTATTTCTTACCTTATTCTCATAAGGCTTTTAATTAACATCGCACGTTACAATGCATTGCTATTTAACCTTGTGTCTTTTGTTGATGAGCATAATGGGTTATTTCCCCTGCCCTTATTTTTGTATAATAAATAAATAACTATGTATGGCAGATTTTGAAAATAGACATATTCAAAATTATACACTGAAATCGAAAATTTGCGAACATCCTTTGGAAAACGGGTACAGAATAATATAATAGTAAAACTATAATATTTTAATAACAAAAAAGAAAAATTAAAAAATGAGTATTAATATTGTTAAATGAGGATTAATGCGTATTTCATTGTTCCATAGATTTTTTCAGATTACCAATGATAAAACTTAACAAACATAATATTATTTAGAATATCAGCAGTTTTGTATAAATAGTAAATATATATTGATATGACGTAAATAAAATCTTAATCTTGTGTTTTTAACATAAGCGTGTAAGAATTGCTGTCATAACTCTAAAAAAAGAAACAGATTTATTTTCTAAAACGTTAGACAAATACTATATACTTATTTTTGTCATAATTGGTATTATTCGACAAAACTAGCCTCTGGCTGATCTTTTGACATAAACGCTATAGGCTTAGAGATTATTTTTTCGATACACTGATTAACTACGTTATTTTTGTAGAATTTGTGATCAGAAGGTATATGTGGTAGAAAGGCGTATAAAGAAAGGAATTAATATGAACAGAAAACCACAAATAACGTTTAGACAGCACTCGATGCACGTTCTGCCAATCATGCTAGCTTCATTAGGAGATACTTAAAACTAAGTAATAGCAACGTAGAATAATTGTACTAAGTTAATACCTCAAACTGAAAATTATGAATTTCATTGCATGGCTTATCTAATTAAAATCAGAAATCATCAATGCAATACGATTATGTTTAACAAAGCGCTATGACGTTAAACATTATCAGGTATACCTATTAGTGGCAATTAATTATTATAATTCGTTATTTGCATGCTTGAAATGAACAGGGGACAATTTGCATTATTATCTGTCCGTTAGTTATATGAAAACCCGATGACAATGTGCAGCTTCCACATTTAACATAATTATATCAGCGAATTATCTGCAATTATCTGACATGACGGTTCGTAAGTCTGCTACAGAAACCTTACTATGTGTACGTACGGGACAGAGGGATTCACCCCGTATTTTCACCCATCAGTGTCAAACCGAATTAGTGTTTGCCAACTATTATTACCTTGCTATACTGCATTCGTTGTGTCTTTAAAAGGTTACCTTTTATTCAGTGGCGTATCAAATCGCACGACTGTCGTATTAAATTATTATATCCATCTTAAATAATAAGTTAAATGAATGTTATTTCTTGCGATATAAAAATTTATAAAAATTGTTGCACCTAGGAAATGAGGAATATATTTGTATTTTTGAAAACTGAATAAATATAACAACGTCTGTTTCATATACTGATAATACTGTTATATTAATAATTGAATATGTTTACTTAATAATTATAAACGATAACAAACTACTTATATATAATATAAAATTTAATTAAGCTTTAGAGGCTTTTGTTCTTTCTTTTAAGTGTATACTTTAACGAAACCTTTTTCGTTACCGAAATATGACCAGGATTTACATTTAGTTATATAGTTAAGTGTTTTGTTGTTTTCTGTTAAAATAAAATATATGTGTACCGCCTTAAGCGAATTATAGTATATTACCAGACAATTTTTACTATTTCAGTACCTAAACATTTATTTAAAGTAAAAATATTTGTAAACTAGGAATTATTGTTTATTCTTTGAAGTAATAAGTTTAATAATTAGTTATCTGTGGCCAAATGCTTTTTCGTAGCTATTTAGAATAATTCAAAAGTCTACAAAATAAAACTTTTTGATAGATGTTTTGGTTCTGAGAAGTGATTTCTTATAATTTTGGTAAGATAATTCCGAAAATCTCACGCATTTTTTTGGATATTTTTATTACAAATGATAAAGGAAAACATTTTTTTATGGAAATAGAAAACCGCGAAATGCAATAAAACACTCATCAGTAGAGTTAAACGACGACTGATCAGTGTAACAATTAAATGATAAATGAACGTGTATCGACAAGTTTCTGCGTCGAATCTGATGTGTTGCTGAGATAACTGCTGTAAAACTGTGTTGCTGAATCACAATGTTGAGTAATAAATTTAATTATAAAGAGCACGGGATAAAATAGGACGAAGAATGTCCCATTCGGTAACCTTTCAAAAGTATACCTATGAAACAATACATTTTAGGCACAATGCCGTGCTGTGACCTGTATTATTTGAAACCGATTATAGGTATTACAATATTTAGAATACTCTGTTTATACTAACTGACAAAAGTAATAATTATTTACCAGTACATTCAATAATTCAATACAGTCGCCGTCACTATCGTAGCAAGCAGATTGTTCGGTGCGCATTCATAAGGAGTGTCAATTCTCGCGATTCTCTAATAGGGAACGTGGCTATAAAACCGACAGCGACGGCCTCTGAAGGCAGTAGTTGTTCCAGTGCTCGAATCGACCAGTCGAATACCAGTCTACCATTGTCCACCGCCGAAATAGGAAGGAGTGAGATACTTTTATACTTGGCTAGTGCAATTTTATTTAATATTTTACTGACTGATATTTTTGATATTGTACTTATTTCTGTGACTTCCTTCTACCCTTGCCTGTATTAGGCCTTCGCGGTTCGACAGGTTTCCTCCTTCCAACCTGTATTAGGCCCTTGAGGTTCGGCAGGTTCCCTCCTTCTACCTTGCATTAGACCCTCGCAGTTCGGCAGGTTCCTCCCTTCTACCCGGCATTAGGCCCTCGCGGTTCGGCAGGCTTGTTCCTTCTACCCCGCATTAGACTCTCGCAGTTCGGCAGGTTCCACCCTTCTACCCTGCATTACTATTACTATTACCTATCTGTTGTCACATTACTGTTTATTCCGGGCTGGTACTGATTAGTTAACTGTATTCCGTTTTTGCATATTTTATTAAATCTGAGACTCGTGCCTTCGCGGCACAAACCAACGCTAAAAATAAGTATTGTTATTTATTTTCATTTTACTGACATCGTCATTACGCACTAGCTAAGCCTTCGCGTTATATCATAACCTGTGACTAATTTTGTTTGCTTCTAAATTTCTGATATCCCTGCACTGTCCGCTTATTAACCATTTTATTATTCCTCGCTAATTTTACCACTCATTATAAGGTCATACTCGGCTTATACCAACTTTACCGCTGAAACTGTTTTTCTACTTGCCAACTCGGTCTGTCGTCTGCATAAACTTGTGTTTAGTTTTTTTATGTATTTTTAACTTAGAATTGTAAATCGTAAGGTAACGGTAATATGCTTTGTTATTTTTGGAACGTCTGTGTTTTTTTGCTCTGTTTATGACCGCTTCTTCACTGAGCTGCTCAGTCCAGCTTTCAAACTTTTGGGTAGTGTTGTTCAATCACTTTAAACTTGAACTGGCACCCGAGTAAACAAATAATAAGGCTCGAGTATCAAAGTGACAGTTCTCTCTCTTACTGAGCGGGAAAAAGTCGTCACAATACATTAATATAGTCGCCACATGTGTCAATATCCACATGGATAAAACGGTTGAAAAAATGAGGCGGCTCAAAAATTGGGCAAGTGTCAGAAACAACGCCTTTGAGGGGGTACTAAAGAAGTATTTTGGTATCAGGAATAGGCGATATGCATGTGAAACTACCAATGTTCCATATTTTTGTTCCAGTTTATGATGACTGATAAAGCACTGATATTAACAGAAAATATTTATTAGTGGCCTTTTAGATTTTTATTTAAGACATTTTTGATAAATTCTTATTTTTCGATTATCGTATATAAATATATTTCCATTTTATGCAACGCAAAAATACTGAATATTTCTTGACAGAACCATGTAGATATACAGAATATAGCATATTGTTTTATATGGAGGGAAAGTGATATGTTTGGTACTGTTTTCCTTCAAACGTTGAATATGAATTAAATAATACGTGATGCGTGATAATATATTCTAGTCAATACGAACTGCAGTCGCAAATAGAAATATATAGTGATATTTAATAGAAATTTTTTTATCTTCTTTAATGGAATATTACAAAGTAACAGACAAATTTATTTTTTAAATGAAATGTTTTTTGACATTTGGAGAAAATGGTATATTGTTTTATTAGGAGTAAAAGTGATACTTTTGTGACGGATCTGTAAGTTTACAGACGAGTCACAAAAGTGGCTTTTACTCATACTTATTAATTGTCATGATTTTCTGACGTTTGAAGAAAAAATTAATTTTTCTTCAAACGTCAGAAAATCATAACATTTTTTACTCACTTCACGACACTAAAGTTTGACATTTCAGACGGCTGTGCGTTGCCATTAGCAACGGAAGTAAAAGTACTTTTTCTTCCGCTCCAGCGGACTTTTACTTCTGTTGCTAATGGCAACGCACAGCTAAATTTATTATATTTATTCTTTTTATAGCTAATCTACATTTGAAGAAAAAATAATATGTTTTATTCGGAGTAAAAGCAATTTTTACTCATAATAAAACAATGTACTATTTTCTAAATGAAAATGTCGGAAATATCAAACTTTAATGTCATGAAATGAGTAAGAAATGACGTATCATGATTTTCTGACGTTTGAAGGCAGTATTTAATTCATATTCGACGCTTAAATAAATAATAGCGTGTTTTGTGAGGAGAAAAGTGATTTTTTTCTGTATCGGTTATTCCTGCCGAGTATCCTTGACACAAAAAATAAACTTTTGCTCCATATAAAATAATATGCTATTAGTAATATTTCTTAATTTTTATAAGCGGACTGTATCTAATTTTATGGTCGTTAGTTCTTTTATACCGGATTTCTAGTGAATTGCCTGTTTACACATTCGCAAATTAGATATTTGAACAGTAAAAAAAGTGTGAATAAAGATCTTGCACTTACCAAAATTGTAGTGAAAAATCGGGAAATATCCAGACGGGTCGAAATCTTTTTTGTAAGGTGTGTGAACTCCAGTGGCACAAAAACTAACTACCGGCCGGGGTATTTAATGCAAAAAAATAGGTTTTATACACCAAGCAGTAAATATAAAAAGCAGTAGAGTAGGTAAAAAATTGTAGCTTCTAGAAACAATATGTCTGCACTCGTCACTAGCTGCTAATAGACTCTACTCGCTCTCCAATTTCAGTAGGAATACAAAAAAGGAGAAGGAGAGGGGATAAATGGATAAAAAGAGCAAAACCATAATATAGCAAAAAAAATAAGAAATGAGAAAATATTTGTATCAAATGGCACATTAATGTTATATGTATATTATGTATACTGTTGTCTCTAAAATGAAAATTGTTATGAGACCCAAACACCGAAGAACTCAAGTAAAACGTAGACTCCGTCTCTGTATTAGTAAATTGCGTGACCAACAAACCGTCGAAGAGCTAAAGCAAGAAGTTCAAGAGAATCTGAGTGCACTAGAAGAAATCATTTCTGTAGATGTCGCTGCTACCTGGACACAAATTAAAGATAGTTTAAAAAGTGCGAGTGAGGAAATTCTTGGCACTGCAGCAAGTAAAAAACAGGAGGACTGGTTCAATGATAATGAAGCTTTTATACAAGAACTTCTTGACCGCAAACATATTGCCTTCCAAAACGCTATCATCCACCCCAACGACTCATCAAAAGCAGAAGCTTTTACCCAATCTAAGTATGAAGCGCAACGCGAAATCAGAAGAATAAAGAACGAGTGGTGGGCAAGCAAGGCCAGAGAAATTCAAAGGTACGCCGATTCACACGACCTCAGGAATTTCTTTCAAGGAGTAAAAGCAGTGTACGGCCCCAGTCGGAAAAATATGTGCCCTATTAAAGATTTAAATGGAAGTCTCCTCAAAGAAGACCAGGAAATAAGAGCCCGATGGAAAGAACACTACTCTAACATTCTTAACCAGCAAAGTCAAGCCGATCACGATATTATAAATCTTATCCCTCAATATGACACCTTCGAAGACTTAGATAAACCACTAACAACGGAAGAGATCTTAACCGCCATTGGGCAGCTAAAAAATAACAAATCTCCCGGCGCCGACTCACTCCCAGCTGAGATCGTCAGGGCTCATACCCTTCCTCAAAAAACTGTTTGATGTCGTGTGGGAAAGTGGTCAAGCTCCGCAGGAGTTTAGTGATACACTTTTAATCAACCTCTTCAAAAACAAAGGGAGCACTGCGGACTGTGGAAATTACAGGGGTATAGCTCTCCTGGCTGTTGGAGGGAAGATACTCACTAAAGCGATAGCAAATAGGCTAACACCTGTTATGGAAAAGTTACTTCCTGAAACACAGAGTGGCTTTAGACCAAACCGAGGCACATCGGATTTAATCTACACACTTAAACAGCTTCAAGAAAAAGCACTCGAACATCAAGGAGAAATTCACATGGCCTTCATTGATTTAACCAAGGCGTTTGACTCGGTGGACAGGGAAGTGCTCTGGAAAATTATGTTCCGCTTAGGTATCCCTAGAAAATTTGTGGAAGTATGTCGCAGTCTACATACAAACAACAACGCCCAGGTTATATATAATAATGAGGCAACCGAACCTTTCCAAACCCTCACTGGAGTTAGGCAGGGATGTGTCCTGGCACCCCTACTTTTTAATTTGTTTACCACTGCTCTAACAATTATTGTTGACAACAAACTGACAGTCGGAGGAATAGGTCTCAGATACCGTTTTGATGGCGGTCTCTTTAACATAGGGCGTTTTAGAGCTTTCACGAAGACACGCACACGATTCATTTGTGATCTCCAGTATGCGGATGACTGTGCACTTTTAGCCTGTACGCCGGAAGAGCTTCAAGAACTTTTAGATGTGTATGCCCAGAGCTATGATTCCTTGGGAGTTAAAATCAACATTGGAAAGACTAAGATTATGTCAACTCCTCATCAAGTGAACCAAATAGACATTACACTTAACGGAAATTCTCTTGAAGTAGTAGATCAGTTCAATTACTTAGGCAACGTTGTTAATGACAAAGCAAACATGGACAGCGAGATTCGCAATAGAATTAATGCTGCATCTAGAGCACTCTGGGGACTTAGAGAGAGAGTATTTGACAACCACGACCTTGCTTTGCCAACGAAAATGGCTGTCTACAGAGCAGTTGTCATTCCAACACTGCTATATGGATGTGAAAGCTGGGTCACTTACCGTCGTCATGTGAAAGAATTAGAACGTTTTCAGCATAGACACCACAGAAGTATGATGAAAATCCGTTGGTTCCATCACATATCAAACGTGGAAGTACTCAGGAGAGCAAAGAGCCTTCCAATTGAGGTGCTTATTTCAAGAGCACGCCTAAGATGGGCGGGTCACGTTCATCGTATGCATGATAACCGCCTTCCTAAATATACACTTTATGGTGAATTGCTAAGCGGTAGAAGAAGGCGTGGCGGTCAACGAAAGAGGTTCAAAGACCTCTCCATGAAAATCTAAAATCCTGCGGTATTGCAGACGAGCAATGGGAACAACTTGCAGCGGACAGAACCGAATGGCGAGGGGTTGTTTCCAGCTATCAAGGAAATGTTAATGCAAGAAGGCCGAATCCAAGACCTAACCAGGTCTATGTTTGTCCTGACTGCGGTCGACATGTGCTCTCCCGAATTGGCCTCTATAGCCATAGTCGTGTACACCGTAGGTGAAGGGGAATTACAATAGACTACACCTTTTACTTGTTTTTTATTGTACACAATTTATCGACTGTAACATTTTTATACTCGGACTCGAGTAACGGCTAATAATAATAAAATAATACAGAAAAAATACAAAAATATATAAAAGAAAAAATGAGAATGGAACACTATTATTTCACTTTATGTGCTGTCTTATACAATGACGGAAAATAAACCAGAAGCTATACTTTATGGCTAGTACAGCAACAATCATGTAATAAATATTTTGTTAAACTTGTTGCAATAACCCTGTTTTGAAGACGTCAAAAATATGGCTATTATGACAAATTTAGAGAACTCGAACATCTATCTCTTTGATGCTTTATCTGGACAGTAGTAAAACTGCTATTAACGAGCAGAATTTGAAGAAGAAATAACATGTGGAGCAAAGTAATTTTGTTGTCTCGGCTATTAAGTATACTTATCCTAGATACAGAAAATGTCACTTTTACTCCATATAAAACAATAGTATATTATTTTATTAGGAGTAAAAATGATACTTTTGTGACAAGCCTGTAGACGAGTAGACGAGTCACAACAGCGGCTTTGACTCAGAATAAATCGTGCTATTTTTTCTTCAAACGTCGATTAGCTATAAAAAATTAAAGTTAAAAAATTTAGCTGTGCGTTGCCATTAGCAACGGAAGAAACGCTGCTTTGAATTCCGTTGCTAATGGCAATGCACAGCCCTTTAAATGTCAAATTTTAATGTCATGAAATGAGTTAAGGAATGTCATGTTTTTCTGATATTTGAAGAAAATATACTATTTCTATTACGTATTGTTGAAATAATATCTATAATTCTAATTTTATTTTGAAATAATATTATTATTTAAATGAGCCCTTGCTGTATGGATCCCTTATATTTTAATAAAAAATGCCTGAGGTTATAAATAAAGATATTTTCAATATTTTTATGCACCCTTCAAGAAATATTCAGCAATTTTATGTTAAATGAAATGGAGATATATTTATATATGGGCAATTTCTATTTTGGTATCGTTGATTTGCAACAAGTCGTAGTAGAGGGTCCTCATTGCAATTCGTCCAGTTATAAGAACTTTATAGTCCGAGACTTCAACGTTTTGTTTATACATCCTGGAACTTAATAACAATTGTTTTCATACGTCTCTACTAGGGATGGAACAGTATGTTAGTGCAATGGTCCTGCAGAACCGCGCTAGATTTATTTTCTTTACTCTTGCAAAAAAAATAAAAAAATAAACCAAATTTCATTTATTCCTCTTAGAACTACAAAGTTTTAAAAAATCTGTGCACTATTCTTTGCAAGAAATGTATTTAATTTGTTTTGAACCGTCTGTCATTTTAATAGTATGTTTTTAACAATATTTAAGAAAAACAGACGGTTCTTCTAGGTCTAATATAATAATAACAAATAATAAAAAGATATAATATTTATATGAGATAGACTAAGAGAATATTATGTAGGCGCGCGAGTGCATGAGAGAGAGAGAGAGAGAGAGCTATATGAGAAAGATCATCAACGTGTTATTGATGGCGAAATTCAGTACCTTAGAGTGTATTTACAAAGAAATTCTACGTGATATGAAAATCGGTTTATCTACTCGAGAATTTTGATAAAAAGTCAAGAAATTTTGAGCATTCGAATAATGAACCATTTCAAATATAAGAACGTTCAACTTACGACTAATATTAGTGAAACTGAAGGAAGAAAAAAATATTACCAACATGACGTCATGGAAGCACCAACACCGGGCGTTTAAATAATAAAATGCGTGAAAAGATCAATAATACTCACATAAATATTATCCAGGTTCTTCTCTTATTAAGATACAGAATAGTTAAATACATTGTTAAATATTTGTGAAGGAAAACAAGAATAAATGTCCTTTTTTTATTGCGACTGAAACATCATTGAAAAGAAAACAAACGTGAAAGGGTACGTTTATGTTGGAGCTAAGATAAATGGTGAGAGCTGCGATACCTGCAAAGTGGAGAAAATCATTTGATTATTTTGTACGAACGTGTCTATATTGGAGCAACTAGCTCAGACACGCTTAGTAGCTGAGGCTGAGCAACTACTACAAGAGCGGCGAGAATTGATTTGTCTATTTTTTTTGCTTTTGTCGGGTTTGGTCGGTATGGATATCGACAGCTTAGTAAGTGAAGTATTTTTATCGGACCATATCGGAGATAGAAACCACCACAATAGAGTTGTTCTCGACAAATTATAGAATAAAGTGGCTGTCAAATTAAATACAACACTTAAATGGAAATTTTAGTTTTATTACACAAGTGGTAACTATTTAAGGTTATAAATAATGAAGTAAAAAAATATTTCTCAGAGTCATTCATTTCAAAACAATATTGTAGTAGTTTGGTAGAAGCTAATCAACCTCGATCTGCACCGCAGAAGATGTCGTCGCTGTTATCGCAACTCTAGTATAAATATTTAAAAAGAAATGGATTTTACGCTGTTCTTGCGACTACTCTCATCGCTGCTCTTTATCGTTCATCACAGCTCCAACATAAATGCATCCTTAGGAAAAATGCTTGAAAATTGTGGTGACAAGATAATAATGTATAGTAATATAAGTTACTAGAAAATGGTTATAATATTAAAATACAGTTTGCCGGTAAACAACTAAAATTATATTTAAAAAGTTTGACAAAAAATATATAAAAATAATAAAGTAAAAAATGGTGATAAAATTTATTTTAGAAAGTGTTTAATAAAATACCAATTTATAGTGACCAGAATTGTTCAATTAATAAACGAATAAATAGTTTGGGATTATAAGTATAACGCAACAGATTAGATATAGTTTGAGAATTTACTTACATTTTAATAGTTTAAACAAGCGTTGTCCGAAGACACTCTGTTTTTCAACCGATTCCATGATAAATCGCCTTGCTCGTACCCTGACCATTATTAATTTTGC
Source organism: Leptura quadrifasciata (assembly GCA_963675555.1). NCBI lineage: Eukaryota > Metazoa > Arthropoda > Insecta > Coleoptera > Cerambycidae > Leptura > Leptura quadrifasciata. The sequence continues at coordinate 107,026,484 of OY776675.1, forward strand.
TGGAAATATTTTGTCTTTTAGTATCACTTAACGTATGGAAACTTGTAGAAATTTCAACGTTTTGTCTGCTTAGGGACTACAGGAGTAATGCTCTCCTGCCCTACAACAGCCATGGAGGCAATGCTCCACCTACTTCCTCTTCATTTGCTTGTGAGGAGGGAGGCAGAACTTAGTGCCCTAAGACTGCATTAGGCACTTAAATTCAAACCTGGCTGGTCACTTAAGAATTTTTGGAGCTTATCCATTTCGAGTCCATGACCAAACTCAGTGCCAATCAAGCAGGACTTACCCCTTTAATGTGTTAATTGAAAGCGATAAATTAAGTAAGATTGAAGCACTGCGGTTGGAGAAAGGGTTCACTCATCTAGTACACAGACGGATCTATGATGGCAGAAGGGGTAGGTATGGGCGCAGCGGGGCCTAAACGCAGACCATCCAATTGCCTTGACAACACACCAACCATCTTTCAGCCAGAAATTTACGCTATAGATCTGTGTCCAGCAATCCTTAAACAAAGACATTCGAAAGGCAAGGGTCTATATACTTTCAGATAGCCAGGTAGCATTAAATGCTCTAAAGTTCTATATCTTCGAGTCTAAAATTGCCTTGGAATGCAAAAGATCTATGAAGCAACTAGATAATAACAAGGTTATCTTGATCTGGTGCCAGGATATGAGGGGATAGAAGGAAACGAATTAACTGACAGCCTTGAAAAAAAAAAGAAGCTGAATCGTCATTTCTCGGACCCGAACCGTTTTGTGGGTTATTCAAGGGACACATAATGAGGAGATTCAATAATAGGAAAATGAACAGAAGAAATCCTAGTGTAGGAATACTCCAAGCAAAAGGGAAACCAAAAAGCATATAATTTATTTGGCAAAGATTGCCACAGGGCTTCTCGAGTTTGAAAAGTCCGAATTAAGACTGATTACAGGCCTTCTAACATGCCACTGCCCCTTGATACATTACCTCAAGAATATGGTCAATACAGTAGATGATAAGTCCAGATTCTGCGATGCTGTAACTGTAACTGCGGAACATATACTTTGTGAATGCAAGATATTAATACGTATTGTGCTGAAGTACTTGGAGCAGGCGGACTTGCCTGAAGACATACGGATAATAGATCCCAGGAAAATCACAAGCTTTGCAAAAAAGAAATTTTGGCCAACAATTAGTTAGAGGGTAATTCACAAAATATTTTTAACAATCTACAATCACTTGAAAGTAGTCCTCAGTTAAATTTATAGATCTTTATCTTAGCTCCCTTTTAAGTAATAATGTCTTAATTTTTTTAACTGAAAATTTTTAATAGGCTAGAACTTCAAAGATAATCAAGATAAAAAAATAGTTGGCATTATTTTTGTTTTGAATCGTATTTCCATAACAAAACATCTATAAAGTTCATAACTATTGTCTTCGAAATTTTTATCAGTTCTACACAATTTTTTTTAAAGATAGTTGTGTTTTTTATTCAAAAAAATATCGTGAGAAATTTGACCAATTCCAAGCCTAGTAAAAACAATGATAATAATAATAATTAATATTCAATGATAAATCAATAATTAATATTGATTAATATCTTAATAATTTAACTGTGAAATAGTATTTTGTAAAATTGATTAAAATTATTATTAATGATTAATGGACAATAAAATTATTGATTGTTCATTTTAAATATATTAAAATTGAAATTTAAATGGAGCCAGAATACATCGCGTTCTCATAACTCTCTCTCGCATCAAAATACAATTTGTTTATTATTAGATGTTAGACATGCTCTTCAACATTTATTTTTAAAATATATTTTAAAAATCTATGTCAAAATGACAGACGGTATAAAACAAATTGAATGCATTGTTTGCATGCCTAAAAATCGTTTGCCAGGTGCAAACAATCTGCCAATTTCTCTTTAGATTTCGTTAAGTATGAAAAAAAGGCTGTCAAAGTTTCAAGAAGTATAAATGTAACTCTGCTTATCTTTTTACAAAAGCATAGAAAACAAATATTGAAACGAAAATCATTTCGGCAAAAATATATGGCATCTACAACTGTAATGTAATAGTAGGAGGCCCCCTTCCGTTTAGAGTTACATTTACCGTCTCATTCTCAAATTAATATTTTTTAAGAGAATCTAGTCTTTTTTCCAAAAAGGTAAATGTCTCACTATTGAACCTCTCTGGTAAATCACATGGCCCAATCACTTGTCCACCCAAGAGTCCTGTTCACGAGTAGCACTAAACTGGAAATTGTGACGACGAGTCAATTTCGGTTTTTTTTATCGGCCAAGTGGTTTAATTATGTATTTCAAGAATGTCAGGTCTATTGAAAGTCTGAAGAATGTTTGAGAAAGTCAGTTGGTAGACGCCATCTGATCCGCGCAGGTTAGGTGCGGAAGAGCGATAGTCTGGCTTGCAAGGGCCCCAAACTTAAAATGTGGTTGACTTTTGTATGACTGATGGTCGAGAGGTAAGCGCACTTGCCTCCCACCCAAAAGTCCCGGGTTCGATCCCCGGTCGTGGCAATGGAAAATACTGTGAGAGGATTTTTTCCACTATACACGAATATTGGGTGTGTGTCCCTTGTCTCTAAATGTGTAGCCCCCTCCCACACAAGGCTCATCTAGAGCCTTTCGGAATAAAGGGGGTCGTCGTTACCTGTGGTGTACCTGTGGTGTATTTTTTCATTTAGGCCACTATAAAGAATTGATAAGCCACCAAGAATATGATTCTTAATAAGAACTACAAAGAAAACTGAGAGTGAAATGGTAAAATAAATACTGTCTCATTTTAACGCTAACCAATCTTATTATCTGCAATCAGAATACTAATAACAGGCACAGCAAATTATCTCTCTTTTCGAATAATGTTTTAGATTGAAATTAAAAAGTGTCTTTGGGCATAAAATTTTAAATTTTCGATGTGTAAATTAGAGGTATTTTTAAAACGGACACTAAAATATTTTATCACTAATGTTGTGTGGGAATAATTTTTGCTTTAATAGCATTTTATAAAGATTATCTCGGTTATATTAAGAAAATTATTTCAAAAATTATGACTCTATTTCTAATAGTTAAACCAGAGTGACGAATATTGCATGCAAAACCGGACTTTAGCTAAAAATGCATGAAAGCCTAAGTAAATCCTAAACTAAAAACCGCTGCCCAAGGAGTCACTACTTCCACATCCAAATTTTGTAGCTAAGTCTTATACACACTAAACCCCAATGTAATATTTCATTTCCTTTAATAATAGAGTGGGGGTGGTAGAGGGGGTGGCTGACGTAGAAAAACATTTAGAAGCCCTTAGTTCTCGCATACCCACTAAATCCCAATTTAATTTTTTTTCCCTTAAACAATAGGGTGGGGGTGGCAATGAGGGTGATAGAGGGGGTAACTAATGCCAAAATAACTTTTAGAGACCCTTGGTTCTCGCACACATACTAAATTCCAATTTAATTTTTTACTACCTTTATTAATAGGGTGGGAATGGCAAGGGGGGTGGTTGAGGGGGTAGCTGATGCCAGAAAATTTTTGAGATGTTTTGTTCTTGTATACATAACAAATTACATTTAATTTTTTTTACTCCCTTTCATAATAGTGTGGGAGTGGTATTGGGGGTGATAGTGGAGGTGGGGGTGGGGTGGCTGATGTAAAAAAATTTCGAGACCTTGACTTTTCGTACATGCCCTAAATTGCAATTTTATGGACTCTTACCGGCTTGCTTTGTCTATTTACCCTTATTTACCCCATTTACCCCCGAACCCTTCAACGGAATTAGATCAAAATATAATCTAGTTCCAGATCTCGTGACAGTTCATAAGTGTACCAAATTTCAAGTCAATATCATAAACGGTTCCAGAGTAAACGTGCGAACAAAAAAAGTTACAGACAGACCGATAGACAAAGAAACCGACAAACGGGACTTTTTTTCTCTCAAATTTAAAATCGCGACGTTTCATGACATTTTAAGCCTATTTCTACAAAAAAAATATGTTGCTATACTTCCACTTGACGTGGAAGTAAAAATAACATGCATAAGGGTTAAAGTGATGTATACTGAGGTCATCTATCACTCTGTGCCGAGCTAGCTTGTCAATAGTGAAACACTGTATATAATTTTTGACGTTAGGAAACATGAATTTGGATATCTGTCTTCGATTTTGAAATCGATATTTAACTTACAAAAATCCCGTCTGCAATGTATCACACCAGCTATGTATAATTACCCAAAGAATATACTTAAATATATAATTAGCCATGATTACTGCGAATGTACATTCTGAATAAAATTCATAAATCTAAGTAACGAATCCATGTCAAATTTATATTTTTTGAACGTAGAGTTTTGTTCCTTTACAATAACCACTTGCCGCCGAATCGTGTGTTTCCTCATGAAATTTGCGGTACTTCAGTATTTCAAAGACAGTTCAGATTTTACAAATATTAATAATTTTTTGAAAAAATGAAATGCTAAAAAGAGATGAAGTAAATATATTCGTGACATCACATAATCTTTCAGTTTTCACATTTTTACATGAACTGGATTCAGGACGCCACTGTGTAGGTCATCGAAGGATACTATACCATTGTTATTTATCTGAATCAAGGTTTCAATCTGTATTATACTGAATGGGTTATATTGTTGTTTATTTTATATTGTGAATCTGTTCTCCACCTCTTTCTTTTATATTCATTGTGGGAGACTACGCCAAATTTTTGTTTGCTCTCGGATGAAATGTTTTATATTTGCCGTAACAATTGATCGTCTATAGGTGAGCTTTTATATAGATGTTTGGTTAGTCGTTTTATGTTTTCTAGAGGTTAAAGGTATTCAGAGATGGATGGTTGTGGTATTAATGGCCCGTTGGAATCAGTTTTCAATGTTATTAAAGCAATAAAACAGTATTGATAACGCTTAGGCACACATTCGCTAATTTTAATAGTGTGGAATGTTCATGGCTTTACATATGTTGTGCAACCATACAAAGTATCTTTCATATTTGGCAAAATAATATCGTTTATTTTCTGCTGTATGTAATAATTTATTAATGAATTTTCAACACTATCTGTTTCTGATAATAAATAAATACGTTATATGAGGATAATTCATTGTATCAAGAAGGAAATTGCCTTGCAGTCAGTTAGGAAGATGACAGAGCAAATTTATTAGAATAATTACTAAAACTATCAAAAGCATTGAGAAGGGGTGCAAGTAAGGGCATGACAAAGCACATCTTTTATTTCTATTTGCCCTGCGACACCAAAATGTAATTAATACCAATAACTATGTAGTTATGCGCTGATTACCACTTCTTAAAACGTCAAAATAACTAACAAAAGATAAATTACTTTATAGCATTTACATAATATTTCAATTACTTTAATGAATATTTTATTTAAATTTTAATATGGTGTACATTTACCGACAGAGTCGTTAACAGGAGGTAATAAAAAATAATGAATTGCAGGATTGACATATACTCACTGTAAAAAAATATAACAATGCAGAGGATTGGGTGAATTCAATATCTTCAAATCTCACGTTGTCAAATTCTTCAATATGCGTATAATTGATGTAGGTTTGAATATATTCGTATATGATACTTAACATACATTAAAATCTATTTATTAAAATATAATTTAATTTCTTATGCTTTCATGGAACTATTCAGGGGGCATCAAGTGGCCAAAGGGGGCATCAAGTGGCCAAATATTGATTTATCAAAAATATTTTCTTATGTGATTTTATTCAGTTAATTTTTTTATGAATTTTTATATTTGTTCAGTTGAAATTAGACAAGGTTAAAGTTGAGGCCAGTTTAGTATTTTTTACAGCAAACGATCATATTTGATGCTTAGTATACTCATGAAAAATTTTACTTCGATCCAGACATCGTGAAATTGAAATAATGACATTTTCATAGAACTGATTCATTTCACCTATTCAGCTACCGTTATCAGCTTCATATCCAATGCCATGTGTCATGAACTCAAAGAAAGTAATATGTGAATATTAATAATAATCTTTATTGAAATAGGATGATCTTAATATAAATACATCTAAATTACATACAAATGAAAATGAATAAAATACAAGTGTACTATTGTGACTTAATTTGTTTAAAAACAGCTTTTTAAATTAATTTAAATTATTACACATTTTAACAGATGCAGGTAACATAATATACTCGTTAAAATCCTTGTAAAATAGACAGTTCATAGTGTTAAAGTAATCTGACCACGTGAAAGTTAGTAATATTGCTGGTACTGTACTCATGACTTCTGAGTTATGTACAATGGATTCATAAAAATAATGGGGCCGAAGATTATGAAAAAGCTTGATAATAAATAGCATTTTTAGACACCTTGGCTAATTGTAAACTAAAAATTAATGATTAAGTTGAGAGATAAATCACTATATCGTAACAAGAAATCAAAAAACACTGAGCACTATAACTACCATAAAATGCTAAGAAATAATCCACCGAAAGTGGCGGAAATTGAAAAAGCATACCTAAATTATATAATTAGAACTAGTAAGTCAAAACCATTTTGGAAAGATTCAAATAATTTAAACATGCAAATTTGAAACACCAACTAGTTTATCTAATGTCAACGATATCATTAATTTTTATTGAATCTGTTAAAAATATACTTTGTGACAATTTAGAGGAATCTCAATCGTTTTACTCTGAGCATCTATTTACTAATTTCGAACAATTTTTTTCCTTTTCTCTGGTAAATAATAAAGAGATTTTGATATAATTAAATCAATAAGTAGTAGTGCTGTGGGCTATGACAAAATTAATATAAACTTGATTACATATTGTTGTCCTTACATTATACCTTTTATTACTCACATAATTAACTCTTGTATGTTGGAGCATTATTTCCCAAACCTTCCTTCCAGACAGACAGACCGATAGACAGACAGACAGACATAATTTTTGTCGCTCAAATTTAAAATCTCGAGGTTTAATGACATTTTAAGCCTATTTCAACAAAAAAAAATATTTTTTTTGCGTTACTATACATCCACTGGACGTGGAAGTAAAATGGCGGAACCCAGGCATAATGTATGGATTTGAATTATTTTTTTTGGATTTCTAATGTCATAAACTAAAAAGTTTACCCATTGAAACTTACCGCAATTTCAATCCGTAAAGTACAAAAAAATTTTAGAAATCTCAACGAAAAATACAATTATGGGGATTTTTAAATATTTCTTTTAAAAAATAATGATTGTTATGGTTGTCGAGGTTGTTTCTAAGGAATTTGCAGAAAAATTAAGATTTTTAAAATTAATTTGAAGATGGCAGAAGCTCCAAAAAGCAAAATAAATTAAAGAAACATTAAACAATACAAACACATTAGTTTTTTATACAAAATAATTTACTAACAACATATGCTGAATAATAGTTATTGTAAATTTTAATGGCATAAATGATTATAAATTTTCATAAAAAGGATAATCATGTCTAATTGTCTCCAACGTTTTCGTTTTCGATGCCATTCATTAGTATCATTCGTGCAGCATTTAAGCCGCTAAATTCTTTGCATAGTAAACATGCTGTAGAACAATTTAAGCCTCTTTTTCTTCATGGACAAGCAAAGCCACAGTCAGTTTTACATGAACAAAAAATCATTTTCAATTTTTAGAAGCTCTTGGTTGGTTCATTGTAACTGGTACTAGTAAATTGTCTTTTTTTTCCATCTCCATTCTTTTGACAACTTATCATGTCCCTTCCACAACTGGGCTTCTAAATGTACTCATTCTATATGTTCTGAACTAGCATCGAATGTATACTTCGGCCGAAAACTCGAGTCAGTAACGCAAAAAATAAGTGACTGTCTCGTCAAAGGATAGTAGCTCTTATTTAATACTAAAGCGGCACCTCGTTCTACCATAGAATCCCATTGAATCGAGAGAAATATATTAAGTTTTATCCGCCTACTAGAAACGGAAACAACGACTACCACAAACAAGTTTAATTACCTAGTCAACCGCATAGAGTAAATGATTTAACGTGCCGCCTTTATACCTAATAATTTGCTCGACTATTCAGTCGTAAAGAAACTTGGAAAGAAAGAAATCGTATATCCCAGGCACTCAGTGGCGCCACATACGTATTTATGTAGGTACATATAAAATAATATTTTATAAAATAAAAAATAAATATAGTTATAATTGCTTCCCGTTCCACTCAGCCAAAAATAAGTGGAGTTCTTTTAAGAAAATTTTTAATGGCAGGCATAAATTTATTAGAAGTGGAATACTTACGTAATCCGACATTAAAACTGTAGAATGGTTGATGTTTATAAAAATTTTAACCATGCCAGTTGTTCTTATTGCCCCAACGTGGAGGCGCGAGCATATTCCTTGCCGGGAAAGGATGGTGACAGGGTTAATAATTAGGAAATAACAGGTTAAAGAAGAAAATAAAATAGACTTACAACTTAAAAATAAATAACTGTTCTAACAACATCAATAAACTATCTTGTTAAAATAGAATAATTAAAAACAAAACATACCAAAGTTAAAAATAAATAACTGTTTTATAACAACATAAATAAACGTTCTTGTTAAAATAATATAATAAAAAACAAAACTTACCACCAACAATTTTCCACAATAAATAATTCATAATATCTCAATCACTACATGACACTGCCACATATTATCACTCACTCACTACTATCATTGTCACTATCACTGCTAGCTACTACATTTATTATTATTATTGGCTCAATCACTGAGGCAATCCGAATATCCATATTCTACATTTTTTCTTCAACTTTTTTAACGTGCCCTATGCATTTTTGCTAATAATCAGCTGTACCTCTTTCTAATGCGCTGGAAGCCCTTTTATATGTTCTAATTTAAAAGTTTAACTTTCTCTTGCCACGTTCCTCTTTACTTCAGTCCAAATAAGCTCAACGGGATTGAGTTCACAGTGGTAAGGCGGCAGCTGTAATACCTCAATACCTCTAGCTTTAGCCATTTCATCCATAATATATTTCTTATGTATCGGCGAATGCAGTTTCGCGAAGCACGATCGAATAGGATACCTTTACCATCTAACCTTTCTTGAATTTGCACTTTTCGCCATGCACTGGATGGTAATTTTTCCAGTAATCAACTGTGGTATGGGGCGTTATCCATAACAACGATAGATCCGGGTTCAATCTTAGCGAGAAATTTTGCAAACAATTTCTCGAAAACATCTGTATTCATGTCCTCATGATAATCGCCACTTTTTTTCGACGCGAACGATAGAAGTCCATCTTCCACGAATTCTGAATCACTTCCTATGTGCGTTATTATCAAGCATTTTCCTTTTCATATTGGCATTTTTAATCCTGTTGACCAATCTTCCATATGGCCTTGACGAACACTTTTTACATTTCTATCATGCCAAAATTGCGTTACAGTATGTCCTTCATTTAACCACGTCTCATCTAAATAATAGCATTTTCTTCCTTTTTCACGGACAGCTCTAATTGCCCGAATATAATTCCTTTGCCAACAAATAATATCATTTCTCTCAAGTATCAGGCTTATTTCTCTTTCCTTTTGCAAATGCAAAGTTCATATCATTCAAACATTTTGGGTATACGTTCATCATCATTCAGGGACTGTAAAATTTTTTTAACAGTGGGGATTTCATTATCATAGAAGAATTTATGAACTTTACGTCGAATTCCATTTAAGGAATTTGTCTAATATTATTTTTTTCTTCCAGACTTCGCTTTAGGTTTTTGAACATCCCCTTCACTTTTTTATTCCCTTAAAATTCTGTAAATGGTCCGCTCACTCACGCTGATATACCTTGAAGTCATGTTAACAAACCTGTTGATCCTGATTTCTTTCTCCAATGCATGATATACATTCAAAATAATTTTCTTCTCCTTGAAGCTTAATAGAGATTTTCTAGGGGTATGAGCGTTTACCACTTCTTTTGAAGAACCGGGAACCGCTTCCATTTTTGCACGTTTAAATATATTACGATATCCCACAATTACAATTATTTTCTCACCAACGCACTAACAAAATAAAACTTTAAGGCACTGTGATACAACAAGTACGTAATTTATAAATAAAAATTAAAGCCGCCCAATTCATAAACGATTTACACAATAAATATTTAAAACGAAATAAATTTTAAGGCACTATGATACCACAAATACGTAATTTATAAACAACAAATTAATACCGCCCAACTGATAAACGACAGCACTCTATGTACACTGAGTTATAATGGTTTAACGCACCAAACACCGCTGAGTACGTGGAGAATGCTGCCAGATTTGAGCATAATATTTTAAATTGGTAGTTCATGCATAGTTAACTCAATCTGAGGACTTTCATTCCTTAGAATTGATGTTATTCGTTAATATTCTCCAAACGTAAGGAAAACAAATAGGTAACAGCGTAAACATATTATATTAGGGAATTTAAAAAACTCGTAAATCCGCACACCCCTGGCTCTACTGACTAGAGTTTTTGGACGAAGTATAGGTATCAATGAGGTCAAGTTGACACAGGTATTTTTACTTATTGGTTTAAGAAACAATTGGTATCGAAAATTATTTATATTTTCTTGATTTTTAGGAGCACCATGTAATGCTGACACATAAAATACCTGACTGCAAGATATTAGTGACGTCAGAATATTCATCAGTAAAGATACTAGCAGCATATTTGTAAATTTGTACGATTTTCGAATAATATAGCAATTTTATTTTTGCCCTTTTTGTAAAACGCTGAAGTTGTGTTATATCCAGTTAATGCATGTAAAAACAAAATTTGATTCTTACACATTGGTAATGTTTGTTCAAGGCTTGTATTAGAACAAATTTTTTCGTAACTTTTGTTGCTTTGAGAAGATATATTTCTCTATGAGGTATTAAAGCTATTAATAAAACTAACACATCAATATCTTCAGCAACAACAACATTTTCTGATTTAATCTTAATTGCCGTTTGTATGATTAATGTATCAGCATCACCTTCTGCTTGACACGAGAAAATATTGTTATCAGCTAGTTTCTTCCTTAATATTTCGATGAATCTACCTTTATTGTTGTTGCTTTCAAGGAACTTTTCTTGGCGAATTTTTAAAGGCAAAAATTAAATCTGTTGAAGAATTTTTCAATGATCAACGATATCTTTCAGCTGATTTAGTGCAGTTGATGGTGAGATATTCATCAAAAACGACAAAAACATTCTTTCTATAATTATTTCTTAAATGTCGTATGTAATGATTGCATATTGTCTCGAAATTTTCATCTAATTGTCATTTGCAACGATGTAATAACATTCCTCCGTCAATAACATACAAAAATGTATTGTTATTATTTACAGTAATATTGAGCTGTGTAAATAAATCATAAAAATTTGATTTAGTTGTTTTTCGCATTAACAAATGATCGAACAGAGTTACAGGATATGGAGCTAACTCAAAATTCATGTATGTTTGAAGTTCTTCTGATTTTTAGACAAATACGTTGGAAGAGCAACAATTAATCCATTGGAACGAGTTCATCATAAGTTTTGATTTTGTATGCTTTATATAGAAATTAAATAATTTTCCAGAGAAAAAATGAATATAGCTCTAAAAGGGATATACTATACTAGAAGTAACGTCATTTTCATTTCAAAATCATTAGCGGAAAGTTTCAAAGGGTAAACTTTTACTTTTTAGTATAAAAAATTCAAAAAGCATGGAACATTCAAATCCATTCATTATAGCTGGGTTCCGAGGTATAAACCTAATGGCACTGGACTAGTTTTAAGATTGTGTTATCACTCTAGATGTCGAGACAGTTCGTGTGATACCCCATATTGTGGCGCAGCATCACCATTTTTTATTTTATTTGTTTTATTTTATTTTATAAAGTAGCACTATACCTACATCATTTTATCTAAACCTGTTAATTTGGTTTTTATTTTCTTTAAATCTATTTTACAGCCGTCTTTATTTATTTTTGTTTTTCATGTTTCGTCTTTTTTTACCTTATAATATTTAAACATAAATTATTTTATCTAAATCTATTGAACAAAAATAGAAACATATAATCCATGACTGACAATAAATTATAACAACGCAACCGACTGCTGGCGCTTTCGCTGATTGCGGTGGAACAAAACTAGAGAAACAGACTAGAGTAAACCCTGGTATCATTTTCTCATTACCGATGTTATTACTGTTAGATACAACACGAGTTCCTTTCAGTTGTCAACTCATACAATGAGCATATTATTATGTAATTTTAATAAATATATCAATACAGTGCCCCCCCCCCCCCAGATTGAGTACTCTTTGAATAAAATATTTTGCATTGAAATTTGGAGCTATATGCCAACTTTCATGGCATTTGAACACAAAAAAAATACTACAAATTAAGGTAAATAGCCTTTTATTCTTTAACACAAGTATGTTTTGATTAAAAATTGTCAACTGGCTATAAAGTGTCAAAGATTTGATATTATTAGTTGGTTAAAACCGGTAAAGCAATAAAAAATCCTTACCTTCAACCAAGCATATTTGTAATGTTATGAATTGAGGCAAATCGGCTACAAAGGAGTAATCAGACTATTTGAACAACCGTTTCCAGCGACGTTACCGTCAGAAGTATTGCGTCAAAATTTTCAAAAACTGGGACCGTTAAAAATTGAAAGAAAGGGAACAAAAGATTGGACGAAAACGATGTGACAACAGCTTTAGTTTTGGGTAACGTCAGAGCAAATGACAAAAGAATATTTAATATAAATAAGATAATTCCATACAAATCTAAATTTTGTGACACTTTGGAACCAAACGACGCCAACGAGAGAAAATTTTTGGACTTTTGTCTATGGAATGGAGAGAATTGTTGCACGGAAAGAAATTTTGAAAACAACATTACTTTTAATTTAAGTCATTTATCAACATTGGAGTTGTTTCTTCATAAAATTGTGGATACTGGTCATGTGCAAATCCAAATTTTAGAATAAATTGCAGAAGGCAGTATTCAAGAAAGTTATCGCTTGGTGTGTCATTTCAAACGATGGGATAATTGGACCTTATTTTTTGGATGGAAATTTAAATAATATGCGTATTTGGAGATATTGTAAAATTAGATACAAAATTACCTTGATGGAATGAATTTGGCCAAAAGACAAAAAATGTTTCTTCTGACAAGGAATTATTTGAACAATATATCTGGGTAAAATGGATTGGTAAATTTGAGCCGCAGCCATAACCATCAAGAAGTCCGGATTTAACAATTTTGGATTTTTACTTTTGGGGCAAACTAAAACAACCGACAACTGTGACAATTATTCAGAAAGATTAACAAACAAAATAACTGATGTGATTGTTAAAGAACACGATAAAACCCTCGATATACTTTTCGACGTTGTAACAAAATCCAACTTAGAAAATATTTCGCATGAAAAGCGTGCTTCACGTAAAAATATCGTGGAAGAGGTTTTTAATATTCTTAATCATATTTTCGCTCTACGGAGCGACTTTGATGCAAAAATTTCAATAACTTCTCAAGGAGCGTCATTTTAGAAAGTGTATTAAATGTCGCTGCACAGGGACGTAATGTCGCCCCGATCACTAAAATTTAGAAAGTATAACAAAATTTTAATTTTGGAAATTTCAAAATTAAAAACCCTTTTACGAATCCACGTTGTTAAGCACTGCAACTCATGCGCGGTATTAAATATAAGGACAAGTTAATCCAGCTTCTATTCAAAGTATATCGTGAGTTTTAGCGAAAATAGCCTAGCAGTCGATTTTGATGGGAAAATGATGAGTTTTAACGGGATTTGCCCTAAACCGGTTCCTCAGTGATTCGGTGTCAGAAAAGTATCTTTACCATGTACTCATATGTGCATGGGACCCTTGCCTGAACATATGAAATTGTAGTTGCCCAAATATAATTCAAAGTCGTTGCGATTCAAGCATTTTCAAGCTCCGAGGAGCGACCAAAATTGATATTGATATAAAAATACGTGAATGGACGGGCAAGCAAAAGCCCACCAAATTTTAGAAACATTGAACTTTTCTTGAATCTTTTTGTGTAATCGTTAGCTCAAAAACTGCATATTGGATGGTAGTTGGTACATTATAAATGGTTCCGTTCCTCACCATGTGTTGTACATGGGCGAGACTATTGTTTGTTAAAACATATTTCTTGAAGTTGTTGTAAAAAACATAAATTTTTGAAAGATTTAATATATATATTTTTGAATTTTATATTGTCTTTTAATTGTGTTTTTAACAAAATTCCCTTTCAGGTATAATTTTAAGAAAGTGTTAGGTACTTCCATAGTGTTACGATGTCCAATAGATACCATCAGAGCAGCAGTTAAGCAAAAACCAACAGTAAGTATAGATTTTATATTATTCTCCGTCTGAAACAGTCGTTTTGAACCCTTATTTTGTGAACGTTAACATTCATTTTTGAAAAATATTAAAAGTCCTTCAGACTCCAAGATGAATCGTTCACATGATCAGAGCCATTCCTCTTGAAGAAATTAGAAGAAATAACAAAGAATTTAGAAAAAGGGTGGAATTATGTAGTAATTTGGATAGGTTTTCAGACGAATTCGTTGAAATTGTTAATTGTGTTAAAAAATAAAAAGTATTTACTTTAATTTGTTGTATTATTTTTTTGTTCAAATGCAATGAAAGTTGGCATATGGCATTAACTTTCAATGCAAAATATTATATTCAAATTAGTGGACCAGATCTTGCAGAAAACCGGACTCGAATAAGGAAACGTCCGATTGTGATTTTTTTTATTCCAATAAATAGAGTTGGGTCCCCTCAACATTCCGACATATTTCTGCATCGGATGTCAAAGTGGGGGAGGAGGAACGGCATATCAAATGTAGGGAAAAATGATATTTCGAAGATAACTCGGAGGCTTTTGATCTGACGAAAAAAAATTTTTAGACCAAAAATGAAGAGCTCATGAAAATAAGTAAATTTTGTTCCTAACCTCATCGACGTCAGACCATTGATTCGCGAGATATCGCGAATCTAAGCTGCAAAAATTAAAAAAATTGAATTCATTTTTTATCATCAAGGAGTGGACTTGAGGACTCATTTTTTTAAATAGAAAGGTTTTGGCAGATATTTTGTTCTACCGGAGGCTGGGAGCGGTTAGACAATTAGGAAGGGTCGGGGAAAACGAAAATATTTCACATGCTGATAACTCCTCATGTAATTGACCTATTGCGATTAGACGGGCGTACATTTTTTATTTGCTACAAGATAGCATTCTCATAAAATGATTTTTTTCGCAAACACTTGGCGCGCGAAATAAAAATTGCACATTTTTCAAACAGTTTTTTTGCCGTCCTCTATTTCCCTTCCTAATCATTTTATCGCAATCTGGCTGGGCGGAAATTAAACCTTAAGTAGAATACTATCAAGTGGAGAAAAGGATTTCTCCCCCCACTCTTTCCCTTCGTGCCTGTCGGCAGTTATACATGAAGAAAATGTACGCATACGAATGTTCCCTTACTGATATATTGTCATCTGCAGAAGTTAAGCTTCGGACTCAAGGCACGTTAGTTGAATTTGTCGTAATTCCAAAATCACCACCACTACCATTACACTTCTCCCATCTATAAGTTAGCGGATTATATTTTCGGGGTTACTTTAGCTCCCATATAACGAAAAATATCTACGAAGTAGACAAGTCGATATTTTTTTCTTTTAGGAAAAAATAAAAGATATTACAATATTTTATAATTTACGCTAAATATATTGTTTTTTCTTAGACATTTACAAACGAATCGTCACTGTTTAACTAGTTAAAACGGATTTATTCGCTTGAAATGGATGAAGTGAAATAAATATAGAAAGACAAAGGTAATCAGCTTAGTAAAAGATGTTTACGATGTTCTAGACCATAGGGAGGACGTCATGTTATTTAACTGTGACATTATTCTTCTAATGTATATTTGAAGTGACGTTAATCTAAAAATATAACGTAGGTGGAAATTTATTGATTCTAGGAAAAGCGGACATCTTAGAAGAATATTTGAAAATATATAAACTAAACCGTTGCTTTTATAAGTTTATGAACAAATAAATAACTACTTGTGTATTTCTTTAATTCATAACTTTGCCTTTAGTGTATCGTTTAGCCTTGCCATAAAGTAAAGTAATATAATAGGCTGGGGCCGTTACCTTTTTGAGATGAAAAAATTAATAGCAGGCAACGGCAGGCTGGAATATATAGTTTAGGTCATAAAAAATTAAAAAAAAACTTTGGAACTTGAAATGAAGGGAAGTAGTGAAATGGGGTGCTATTTAAGGGATTAAAACGGTTTTTCGTTATTTGTGGCAAAACGTGACCTCCTAGAGAAAAGTATTTCATGAAAAAGTTGTAGATAATAAAAGAATCTAAAACTTTTATTGTATATATTTTTCGACATAACCTCAAAGTTTGCGAGAAAATGACGAAAAACCGATTTTTCTGTTTTTATTTTTTTCTCGCGTGAAAATTTCTTAATTTAAATGAAACTCTGTGAAAGTACGTAATTATTTGCATGTAATAAGCATGTATTTTTTCAATTATGGGAAATAAATATTTTTCGAGATTTTACCATTTTTCCGAAGAAACACCCCTATCTTCGGCGAACAACTTTATTGATTTTTTTTTTGATTTTGATGTTCTACTGGTGCTCATTTTTTTCGTCGAGATGTCTACTTTCAAATGGTACATCGATGATAGTGATTTATTGTCATTTAGCAGCTTAAAATTAAAAAAACCGAAAAAAAAATTCGAATCTCGAATTTGCCGATTTTTTTCATTATTTTCAATTTTTTAGCATATTTATGTTAATAATTCATAATATTTTAATGAAAAAACTTACTTTGGTATAAAATAAATAAAGTTGAATGAATTTCATCACGGAAAGGTAGGGAAAACTTCATGAAACTTAACATTTACATGGAAATCAATAGTACTTTATTAATTTGCATAAGCTACAGTTAAGTTTCGAAAACTTTATATGCATATTAAATTATTCTAAATACATATGATTAAATACAACATACAATTTATTTATATTGGCTACGAATTCTTTACTTTGTTTACAAATATTTACTTTATTAATATTGGTTGTGTATAGCTTATAAAAAGAAAAATCAATAAAATAATTGTTAAAATCTAATCAATTTTCGGCCTTTTTTTGTTGTGGATCGTTTTCTTCATCGATCAAATTCTCAAGTTTTATATTATCTTCAAAATCATTGGCATTTTCAGGCTCTTCAATTTCGATGTCATTATTCTTTGTGGCTCTTCATCAATATCTTCAGAATCACTTAAATCTACAAATACTTCTCTGTCTCTATTTGAATAATTCTCAGTGCATGTATTGCATAGATTGGTACAAGCCATGTTTTCGGCAGCCACACCTTTGATTATTGCATCCACTTTCACAAGTACAGCTAACGCTTTTTAACAACTTGCCGGGAATTAAGTCGGAACTGTCAGAGATGTATTTCGGCACGAGTCTTCCTACATTTTCGTCCCAGCCCCAGCCCCTTGCTTTTTTGTTGTCCTGATCGTTGTTAAAATTACTCAACCAAGTTTGCAATTGGTAATAGACTCTGTAGGAGTGTTGTGCAGCTACTTCTTCAATTGGAGGGAGTTTTTCCAATTTAAAAGTGGATTTGTTTGTAGCTTGCTGATACAGCTCAAATCGTAATTGATTTAATGAGTTATAAATTCTCTTACTTTTGTAAATACCAGCTGTAAGTTGAGATCCATTTTTTGCTTGGTTGTGTGGTCTGCATCTTTTTGATAATAAACACTGGCTAGGTTTAATAAATTTTTATTGCCCAATAAAGATCTTACTATTGTTTTTTTCCCTTTTCCAGCAAAACTTGAAGTTGTATCACACCCAGAGAAAGCACGAAGAAACGCTATTACACTTGTGTATGGTTCGTGTTTAAAACAATGGAATGTATAAAATGAATCTTTGACGTTGCTTGAGCCTGGTTTGTGAAAATAAATATCCAGCCCATTCGAATTTAATTGGTGTAAAAGAACTAGTAAATCGATGTCTTGACATACGATTATTACAGTTTTATCATCTTGTTTAACTAATTGGATCGCAGTATTAACAATCATTTCACTACTAATATTTCATTTTCACTTTCACTTTCACTTTTTTTTTGTTTGAATACGTAACAGTATTTTTTTTGTTTGTAATCAATTTTAGCGTGATTTGCAATAACTAAATTCATTCAACTTTATTTATTTTATACCAAAGTAAGTTTTTTCATTAAAATATTATGAATTATTAACATAAATATGCTAAAAAATTGAAAATAATGAAAAAAATCGACAACTTCGAGATTCGAAATTTTTTTTTTCGACTTTTCTTCATTTTAAGCTGCTAAATGACAATAAATCACTAACATCGACATACCATTGGAAAGTAGACATCTCAACGAAAAGAATGAGCACTAGTACACCATCAAAATCCAAAAAAAAATCAATAAAGTTGTTCGCCGAAGATAGAGGTGTTTTTTCGGAAAAATGGTAAAATCTCGAAAAATATTTATTTCCCATAATTGAAAAAATTCATGCTTATTATATGCAAATAATTACGTACTTTCACAAAGTTTCATTTAAAGTAAATAATTTTCACGCGAGAAAAAAAATAAAAACAGAAAAATCTGTTTTTATTTTTTTTCTCGCAAAGTTTGAGGTTATGTCGAAAAATATATAGAACAGAAGTTTTAGATTTTTTTATTATCTACAACTTTATACTTTATGCTTCTCTCTAGGAGGTCACGTTTCGCCACAAATCACAAGAAACGGTTTTCATCCCTTAAATAGCACCCCATTTCACTACTTCCCTTCATCTCAAGTTCCAAAGTTTTTTTTCATTTTTTATTACCTCAACTATATATTCCAGCCGGCCGTTGCCTCCTATTAATTTTTTTTTTCAGCATTAAAAATCGGTAACGGCCCCAGCCTATAAGTTTATCTGAAAACATTAAATAACACAATACCGGGTGCCTACGATATTACTAGCCAGCCTATAAATTTTTTGTAAAAAAAGATATCGATTTGGGGGCGAGTGTAGGTGCGTCTTTACTATGTACATACTTCGGTATGCGATGTAAAGCAACGACAGGCGCAGTTAGTACTTGGATTGGTGACCATTCCAACGGAAACCGCGTTCTCGCCTCACATATCTTCCAGCGGCTTGTATATCAGTGTATGCGCGGAAGCTATACAACCTTAGGCGAGGGTTGTATAGGAGATATACCATCCTTCGGAGGGGATGTAAAGCCGTCGGTCCCTTGTCTATTAAATGTTAGGCAAGTAAAAGATCCCTACTCTTCTTAAGGGAAGAGGTTCGGCAAAATTCCTGGTTGGGGGTAGCTCGTCTACAGGCGTCGGTGTTAGGCCTCAGTAGCGGAAATAGGCCGACGTTAAATAAATGTATATATAAAAAAAAAAAGATATCGATTTCAAATTTTAAGAAGCTATATGGTTGAATACGGTGCACAGTTTTGTTCCTCCAAAATCTGGTTTTAGTTTCCGGTTTAACCGGAAACAGTATAAACTTTGTTATTTTTAATGGAATACCGTATATATTATTTAAAATTTAGATTATTCAAGAAATTCTAGGTCCAAAACATGTAGCATATCCTATATCTATCTTTAACAGTTTTAGAGAAAATGGCGGTTGAAATTGTTATATCGATCATAAATTATTTCATTTTCATATAAAATAAATGAATGTAGGTATGTTACGGTTATTTAAGTTTTTCGGTGATTAAAATTTGATAAAGTGATAACAATTTTATTTCCGGCTGAACCGGACGTACTACAAAAAGTGATTTTCAGGCTCAAATTACTTTGATATTTTTAATGGAACACCCTGTATTGAACCTTAAATTTACATTTTACTAACCTTTCTGGATATTTTTTGTTTCTGGTGTCCTCTGCCTAAACCTAATAATTTATGAGATCAATTGGATGTTCACCTGCACTGTAAATATATCACAAATCTCCTCAAAGCAGAAAAATAAAATAAGTATCAAAAGTGAAACACTAAAAGTAATAGGCAGGTACAATATATTTTAGCCATAATTTAAATGTTCAAAATGTACACCGTTGACTTCTCGGTAAGAAGTCCTTTCTTTAAATTCCCGAATAACATTTTCCATCTGAATTGGAGTAATAGAGTTTATCACTTGCGTAATTCTGTTTCTGAGGTCTCCTATGTTATGTGGTTGTGTGTGATACACCTATTCCTTGATATGGGTCTAGTAAAAAAATCCAAAGGTGTAAGGTCTGGGGATCTTGCCGTACCGCATAGGATAATGGGTAGCTATCCAGCGATTATTAAAAGTTTCACTTAAACAGTCGACCACTAGTCTGGTATTACGGGGCGATGCACCATCTTGCTGATAAAAGACATGTTCATGCTGCACAGGTAAAACTGCAATAAAATTTCGTTCTGTAGGAAATGTAAGTATCGGTCCCCGTTTAAAGGTTCATAAAAAAATATTGGCCCTACAGTGCGCCTTCCTATAACGCCCAGCCAAACGTTGATGCAGATGATTAGTTTCAGTTGCCCAATATCTCGTGTTGTTCCTGTTAAACATTCCCATGTTCGTAAATCGCGATTCGTCAGAAAATAAAATGCATATTTTATATTGCGAGATATCCCGATACCACTGGCAATTTGCCTTTTAGAGCTTGTTGGACTTCAACAAAGGCCAGTGTGTTTATCTCTATCTCTTCATTTACAATACATCTGTTTCCATGTTCATTATCATTTTCCATTTTTAAATGTTCCTCCAGCCATGAAAAATATTGTGCACAAGGTTGGTCACGTTCTGGATAACATCAAACATACAATGCTCTGGTTTCTCTTCGGTTTTTTTTTACGTCTCCATACACTAATCAATTTGATGCTCTCGTTTAAAGACGGCCATTCATATTAGCATAAACAGAAAAAAATATATATAAAGTTCTGCCACTTGGAGATTAAACTTATCAAGGGATGTACTTTCAAAATAAAAAGAGTTTCCAAGCAATAAGTGGGAACCTCATCCCTAAAACCCACCCCTAAAGTGCAATTCGGTAGTTTCTTCCGTTTTTCTCGATAACCGCTTGTCCTACAAAAAAAATTATACTTACAAAAAATGTTCCCAGTAAAATTTTGCATAAAAAAAGTATTCATTACCTAAATTGTTTGGAACAGAGGTTTCGAGAAATCAGCTATTGATGTTAGGGGTTGCATTAACAGAGATTCACGAACATGGTATAATCATTCATGTATTTTAGGCGTAATTTTGGAACTCTGTGATTTAATGTAAGGTTGTATTATAGTGGAGAAGGTGTTTAATTAAAAAGTTTTGCGATGTATACAAGAGTACTCGTTTCCACACCACCATTGTTCCATTAAAAATATCAAAGAAATTTAAGCCTAAAAATCACTTTTCGTAGTACTTCCGGTTTAGCCCGAAATGAAATTGTTATGACTATATCAAATTTTACTCACTAAAAAACTTAAATAACCGTAATAGATTTGTTTCTACATTCATTGTTGTTCACCATATACACCAGCCAATTAATTAAATGCCTTTGTTACTGTGTACACCACATATATTCCGATGACACTCAATTTTATATTTCATTTAAACCTGCTGATGTAGATAGAGCTTGCTACCAAATTAATCAGGACCTCAATATGCTTGTTGCTTTAGTCAGGGATCACTGCTTGATCATAAATCCAAGTAAAACTAGTATTGTTACATTTGGTGAAAAAAATATGCTTAGTAATCTGAAGCAACATGTCAATATAACTATAGACCTAAATAAAATTCATATAGTAGAAGAAGCAAAAACCTAGGAGTTGTGATTGATAGTGATCTCAGGTTTAACAGTCACATTAACAAACTTATGCAAAAATAAAGTTAACAAGTAACAGGCACTATCTCACAAGGCAAACTAAAATTGTTATGTGAAAGCTTAGTGTTGTCATTATTAAATTTTGCAGACTCTGTGTACGGACCTAACTTAAGCTCTGTGTTTAAACACAAAAAACTTATAAACTGACTAAACACAGGGTGGTTAAACATGGAATGTCGGAGAATTTTACTCTCAGCGTGTCTATAACATTATAACTATTAGTATGCGTAAAATACCTCATTATTTATATAATAAGATATAGTGTAGAACAGATGTTCATACTATTAATATAAGATTCAAAGGTTTATTAACACCACCTACTCATCAGCAAGAATATTTTAAACGGTAATTCAGTTACCAAATATGCAATGTTTATAACAAACATCCAAACTGTTTGAAATAAATGAGCCTGAGTCAGTTTAAATGAAATTGTAAAAAGATTTTATTTAAACAACAATGTGAACAAAATCAGCCCTTTAATATCTATTTTCATCTATATGATTTGCAAAGTTAATCCATATATCTTCAAAATAAAAAATATCATTCATCAAATACACTTATCTGGGAAAAAAGTTACATTCGTCTGGGTCAAAGCACATATAGGAATTAAACACAACGAGCACGTAGATACATTAGATAAAAAAGAAGCTTCATCAAGACACATTCTAGAACATAAAATCGGTTTAGCAGACACGTATAGTGTTCTTAAACTAAATTTGAGAGTCAAATGGAATTACCAATGGAAAGAGTATTGCTTTATCAACCCTACCAGGTACACGATGATTCATTCCAGTATAACCAATAAATTTTGGCATGAAGATCTTCAAGCATCAAGAAAATACGTAACACCTCTTATCAGATTAAAATTTGGTCACGCATGTTATCCCGCACACCTATACAAAATTGGTATATATACCTCACCAAATTGTGATCAATGCAACATCATAGCAGATCTCGACCATATATTTTTGGATGTGTGAAATATCAAAATGCCTCTAATGCATTAATCACTAATATTGCACAAAACTGCAATATATTGGCTCCCTTTAATATGCTCTTCTTATTGTCCTTGGGATCTCGTAAAGTTTATACGTATATTTTTGATTTCGTAAAAGAAACATGTATTAAGCTTTAGGTTATGTTGGCTACCGTATGTTTTTCCCTCTGTTGTTTTTCCCCTGTCAACCGTGGTCCTCCCTGTATTGTCTATTTTTAAATGTCCTGACAGACCCCAGGACGGGAAGCGTGTGTCCCTGTTGTATCCTTTTTTGTTGTCTTAAATTTATTTTCCCTTTTATTTTTTCTTCGTTTTTAGGTTAGAATTAGGTATATGATTTTTTTTGTCATACTATTCGCTACCATTATCAGGGTATTTAATAAATTATTTTAACGTTAATCTGACGATCAATTAGATATTTTGTGACTGGCAGTATGGTCTTCGACCGAAAGCCATTGAAAAAAATCTATATAATTTCATGCATTCTCCTTATTTTTTTAAGTATACCTACTATTTTAAGCACTAAAAAAATTATCAGTACTGCGTGCGGTGCAATTTAGGTTAAATGGTAGAACAAATCTATAATCCTGTTATAGATTTGAACTTCGCCTTTTATGCCAAATGTATTATATTAATCTGTAAATTTATTGTACAATCAAAGTTGGCTAATAAAGACGTTTATTATTATTATTATTTATTTTACATGAAAATGAAATAATTTATGATCGATATAACAATTGCAACAGCAATTTCCTCGAAAACTGTCAAAGATGGATATAAGGCATGCTACACGTTTTGGACCTAGAATTTCTTGGAATAATATACAGGGTGTTCTGTTAAAAATAACAAAGCCGATAAATCGATATCTTTTTTTACAAGACATTTATAGGCTGGCTAGTAATATCGTAGGCACCCGGTATATTATAGTAAAGGAAAATTTTAAGATATTTTTTAAACTAGCCATTTATAAAAAGACTTCATTTATATCTATTCACCTTCACCTTAAAAATTTGATAAACTCTTACCTATTTTCTTTCTGCAAAATGCTCGATATTTTTGGCCTGCGCGAACTTTTAATATCATTTGCGGTTTTCGCTGAAGTTTTGTTACTTTAAACACCTTTTTACCTATTAATTTAGTTTACAGAGCCTACCTACAAATTTAATTAATTATTAGCCTCGCACAGGGATGTTTTTGCGAGCCATCAATAGAATCCCGTTCGAAGACGGTTGAAGCCTCGGCATGATTTTTATTAAGAATTTTGTCTCAGGAACTTGTAAAGAATCTGCCATTACGAGCTCAACCGGTAATTTTGGGACATCCTGTATAAAAAGAGCTTTTATTTTATTTCCAGAACCGAATGTACACTATTTGGGAGTTAGTTAGACCCTTGTATACCGGATATTAACTTGCTCTCATTCTACATCAGATTACAACACACTTCGCAAATAATTCACTAAGAACTTTATTTGACCATTAAACTCCTAGTGACCGCTCTTAACCCCGTGCCGTTTTAAAACCAGGTTAATAATTTATATTTATTACGTACACCCCATATGGAACCAGTTAGTTCAACTATATTCTATCACCTAAAGTTGTAGGTTACATGACTACAATAATCTTATGCGTTTTCAGTCATGATAAGAATTGTGAAAAAAAGATACCTAATATTTTAATTTTCAACGAACATAGAAATATGTTGCTGCCGTATTACCCATATTCAGATACGATTTTACCCTAGTTTGGAAAATGTTATCAATAATATAAATAAATAACACCACAGGTAATTACGACCCACTTTATCCCGGAAGGCTCTAGAAGAGCCTTGTGTGGGAGGGGGCTACACATTTAGAGAGAAGGGACACACACCCAATATCCGTGTATAGTGGAAAAATCCCTCTCACAGTATTTTCCACTGCCACGACCGGGGATCGAACCCGGAACTTTTGGGTGAGAGGCAAGTGTGCTCACCTCTCCACCACCAATCATACTTAATATAATAATAGTAATACAAAATATCGAAACTTCTCACATGTGCCTAAAAGAATTCACAGGTATGTAAAAAGATGAGATAAATCGAATGGCGCAAACCTCAATACGATAACTTCGTAGTAATCGAGATATAATGGCGAGAGCGCTACGAGAGTGTGCAAAATAAACATGAAAAAATATTCCGGCAGCCACACGAAGAAAACCGACAGAGATAGATACTTCTAGACTGAACCATTCGATTCTCCGTGCAATTCGATATTCCATACGATAAATGAGGTGAATTCGGCTTTTATTTTAAAAGCCAGGGACGAATAAACCAAGAATTGCCTAAATCGCACCATTCCGACACCTCTATCCCGAGAACCTTTCGACGTAGCGATCTGCGGTTTACGCCATTCGATTCGCCGTGCCGACTTTCGTAACCGTGAATTATTTGAGAATTTTTGAAGAAATTTTTTTAAAAAAAGCCGCTCTATAAATTAGAGAAACCAACAGATGGGTATTGGTTTCTGAAAATTTCGTGCTGGCTATATGTACCGATTTCGAGAAATGAATTAACATATTTTCTGGGTTGTTTATTATTTTCCGCCAATCGGGAATTTTACAAGTATTAGCCGCTGACCTTAAAATTATTCACAAATGTAAATAGACGAGATAAATCGAATGGCGCAAACCGCAATACGATATCTCGATTAATTATCGAGATATAAAGGCGAGAGTGCTACGACAGTGTGCAAAATAAACCTGAATAAATTTTCCGGTAGCCACAGGTAGAGAACCAATAGAGACAGATACTTCTAATCCGAACCATTCGATTCTTTATGTAATTCTATACGATAAATGAAATGAATTCGACTTTTATTTTAAAAGCCAGGGACGAATAAACCAAGAATTGCCTAAATCGTACCATTCCGACGCCTCTATCTCGAGAACCTTTCGACGTAGCAATCTGCGGTTTACGCCATTCGATTCGCCGTGTCAACATTCGTAACCGTGAATTATTTGAGAATTTTTGAAGAAATTTTTTTAAAAAAGTTTTAAAAAAATCTACCATGTACTCTCTTTATTTCCAACTAGTCCATTGAAGGAGTCGGACGAACTACCGAATGTTTGCGCCTAGGACTAGACAATGCCCCTCCCCCATTTTTGAGGATGCTGAATCGATTTCCGGGTTCAAACCAATTTTTCCATCTCGGTAGCGTCCTTAAATTGATCAAAAACCACCCCCGAAGCCCTCTTTTCCGTGAACTCGTTTACTTTCCCCAGTTTTTCGACTAATCATTGTTGCTTCCTCGAATAAAACTGAAGGTCCCTCGAGGAATTTGACCTCAGTCACCTATATCGCAGACTTTCACCCCTGTAGGGGGCTGGAAAACTGATATTTTTTTGCGAGAAAAAAAGTGATAGTCTACAAAAGGTGTTCTTTTGAATAAGGTGGTAGGTGACCAGGGTTGTGTAACCAACCCGGGGGTTGGTTTCACTCTTCATGGGGGTGAAGATTTTTTTTTTTTATACATTTATTTAACGTCGGCCTATTTCCGCTACTGAGGCCTAACACCGACGCCTGTAGACGAGCTACCCCCAACCAGGAATTTTGCCGAACCTCTTCCCTTAAGAAGAGTAGGGATCTTTTACTTGCCTAACATTTAATAGACAAGGGACCGACGGCTTTACATCCCCTCCGAAGGATGGTATATCTCCTATACAACCCTCGCCTAAGGTTGTATAGCTTCCGCGCATACACTGATATACAAGCCGCTGGAAGATGTGTGAGGCGAGAACGCGGTTTCCGTTGGAATGGTCACCAGGGTGAAGATTTGTTTCCATCTATAATGTGATCTATGTAAGTTAGCTTTAAAATTAATAAGTAGTGTATATCTAAAGAAAAATCCACCCATCGATAATTTTTACTCCATCCGATGGCAATATTTACAGACACAAAAGAAAAATTTGAATGTCAACATGCTACTCCTGAACACGCTCTGGTGTGGAGAACTTCAGTTGAGACCCCAGACGCCGTGTGTGCACTTAATTTTGTTTGAATCGTAGTTGGGGTGATTAATCCTTAAATGGCTGGAACGGGCTAAAATCTTCGCCCTGTATATGTTTCAGAGCTAACTTTCACTTTATTTGGGTTTAATGAGCACTTTTATGAATTTTATTTTAACTGGCAGGGCCAAAGGCTACACCCTGTATATATTTATTGCACTAATTTGAGATTAAACACTTTGTTTTAAACAAAAATTATAAAGATATTTATTTAAGCGTAAAGAACAGAGTTGGATATTTATTTCACTTAAAATTAAAATTGTTTTACTTGAGATAAATTAGTAACTTATAGACACTTGAAATTTTGCTTTAAGTCGGTTTTGGTTTAATTTGTTTTGTTAAATTATTTTTTACATCTGAGAAAATTCACTTTATATTTTATGCGCGACGGCGATTAAATTAGATTAAAATACATGCACTGGGGCAATTTTATGAAAGTACTTTTTTACTAGGACCTGCCAAGGAAGTTGCATGGGCACTGGATTTGTTATCGCGAGATGCACCCGGAAAACACACTTGCCGGGGACTTGGCGTGCTCCCTTATTTATACTGATGATGGGGACTGGTCTCGCGGAGATCTGGAAAAAAGCTGGATTTTTCCCCAGCTCGTCTATGGGGCTCAAGTTGTGAAATATTGCGTAATAAAAGTTAAAAATTTGAATTTTGGACTGAAAAATATATGATAATTTCGGCGATGAAAAATAGGATTTGTTGATATATGAATGAAAGTGGAATCTAATTTAGTTTTAGAATTTTGAATAGACTGTCAGCCCACTGTACCCAAATCGGCAATGATTATAACCAGTATGCTCGTCAGGCTTATGATACTTCGACATATAACTGATTGTGAAAAATGAAAATTAAAATATCCCCGTGGACCATTCGTCGGAAAATGTAATTATTATTTTTGTACAATAATAACCGTTTTTAAAACGATAATAGTCAGTATACCAAGCATACCACATGTTATTTCATTAATAAATAATTCAGGAGCACGATTGGTATACAGGAAGGGGGGACCTAAGCGCGCGTATCGGTCTTTACATATGTAAATAGTATATAACATTTTAAATGACAATAGTCAGTATGCCCTTTTGAAATTAAGAAGATTTTGTCATAACTTGCACAATGAAAAGTCATACTGAATATTATCGTTTTAAAAACAGTTATTATTGTACAAATAGCAATAATTACATTTTCCAGCGAATGGTCCACGGAGACATTTTCATTTTCATGTTTCACAATCAGTTATACGCCAAAATATCAAAAGCCTGAATTGCATACTGCTTGTAATCATTGCCGATTTGGGTACAGTTGGCTGATGGTCTAGAACGATAACTGTCCGAATAAAGCGTTAAAATTGAATGGGTCCCGTGAAGTAATGTTGGAAGTCGTAATTTAATCCATTTTTGATGTTATATTACGGTCATATTGAGAGTATTCCATCGCCGGCGTTGAAGTCAGTTTTAGGGTAATCGAAATGAAGTTAGCGGCAAGTGGCTAGCAACTCGTGGGGAACACGTGTTATTTACACTTATGTTCGGACGAATGTTTTATGGGCTGATTGGAAAGGCGAATGAAGGATGTTTCTAGATCTGAATAGAAAATCAGTTTAGAAGTTAATTTGAAGAAAAATGTGTTTATAGAAATTTTTGGAAGCGAATAAAAATATTCTGACTTGATGTTTGGAAAGCAGTTTAGAAGTGAATAGAGTTGTATTTTTTAGGTCAATCTTTTGTAATGTTTTGACTGTAATTTGGTGAATTGTGAAGTTTGAATGATTTTGTTGATAAAGTTAAATTGTGTGTGAATTTATGTTGCACGAATTTTCTCAGGATTATTTTTGAAAAATTGTGGTTTCTGATTGTTATGAGTGACTTAATGACTTTTTAATCGAGTTTTGATTAGTTGACCATGAAGATTAATTTATTTTGAAAATTTTAGTAATTTTGGCCTTGACCATGTCGTTAATATGGGGAACATACTATAACACCCACAACTGAAGAGGCGATTCGAGAACACGATTTAAGAGTGTATTTTCAATGTCAAGCATGGCTAGGACATGAAATGTTTAGAAAAGATTACAACTGTGCTTCTAAAAGCGAATATACCAAGCGGTGCAGTTGCGTAAAGTTAGGTCTAGCATGTAGTGTTTTATGTAAAAACTGTAAATGTATCGAGGGTCAAAATTGTACGACAGAGAATGAACTTGGCGTACCATCCGTAGAAACAGACGATTCTTACGATTTAGACATCGAATGTCACGAAAATTGGGAAGAAAATGAAGAATACAACCCTTCATGTAAGCACCTACGATTTTGTAGATCCGCTGTCACAAATAAAAAAATATATATGTACCTATACAGATATGTATTTACACATGTATTCATACACCAATGCCTCTATATACAAAATTTATAAAAAATAGTCTAATAAACATATTTTAGTATTGAAAATACTTTCGGTTGTGATGTGTATATTGGAGCTGTCTTTAAAAAAGCGTAGCGAGTATTTCGTGACATGCAACAAGCAACATGCTCGGGATTTGCATATGTTCCAAGGGCTGTAGAGGCCGGTTGACCGTCAAGGTCGTGGATAACGGAGGATAAATTTACTAATAGGATAGAAATTTTAAATGCTGACTGTGAAATAAAATAAAATCGAATAAACACTTGCTAAATATAGAGTAATATACTGAGTGACGCTCAAGACATATAACTAATTATAATATATAAAATGCTTAACAAAAAAATTAGTTTTACATATAATAATAATGAATGACAAGTAGATGGAATAATGTGTATATATAAATACACAATTGTAGATAAATTTATACAATTGCAAATAAATTGAAAATTTCTTTCTTTGTAGTACTGACTTAATCTGAAATAATGGGAGGAGTACTATTTACACGTAATTCCGGGCTCTTCGTATGTACCGCGTTTCTCTTTATACTTTCCCATACGGTCGCACCTAGAGCCCAAACTACTGGACAGATTTTGTTCAAATTTTACATATGTATTCAAGACAACCACACCTCGAGATGAAATTGCAAAATCGATCCTA
This sequence comes from Leptura quadrifasciata, assembly GCA_963675555.1. Taxonomy (NCBI): domain Eukaryota; kingdom Metazoa; phylum Arthropoda; class Insecta; order Coleoptera; family Cerambycidae; genus Leptura; species Leptura quadrifasciata. The sequence continues at coordinate 107,056,545 of OY776675.1, forward strand.
GCTCAAATGTGGGGGGAGTAAACCCCTAAAAACAGGAAAAAAATAGAATATAATTCTTTTCTCTAAAACGGCTCTAACGATTTTGATTAAATTTGACACATAAATATTCCCTTAATACCAGCATAAGATGACATAATCAGTTGCTTCCAGAAAATGCAGAGAGGGTTGCTATAAGGGGTGAGCTTTAAAGAATTTAATAATTTTTTTATCTAAAACGGCTGTAACAATTTTGAGCAAATTTAGCATATGGTTACTTCCTTATTTTATTTAATATATGGTATAAATATATAATAATATTCAATTTCATAATCTAAAAAGAAATTTAAAAAAATTGCACCTCTCCCGGTTTCGAACACACGATCTTAGTATTACAAAGCAAGCAAGTAAGCAAACAGACTTTATTAAAATTAATACATAATATTGCCTCTCCGGAGATTACCTTGCGACCGACCGTACACTCACCGCTGGCTAAACGAAAATGGGGAGAGAAGTCCTGACTCCTTTTGTTAACAAGAAATTGAAAAGGATAATATAATTAAATAACATTTTAAAAATAAAATTTAACAATATTACAAATCAAAACGCTTAATATTGCGCCAACGTGCTTAAAGCCTCAAGCGATAAAGTGATTAGAAAACATTATTTATGCATAAGGTGACCATTTGTTCCGTTTTTATATATACATATAAATTATGGAATTCTTGGTTGGGGTGGAGTGTAAAATATATTTAAACAAATAATTAAAAATAATATAGAAAAGTGTTTGACCCAAGACAACTATTCTACTATGCAATATATTTAAATCAGTATAAAAATAAAAGTAATCTAAATATACAATAATTATAAAATTGTGACAAAAAACCTGCTACTCAAAGGCGGTTTTTATAGTATGCAAGATTTTTTAAGTAGGGAACCGGAAGGAATATAATAATTCTGTTTAACAAAATTTGTTTGTCTTACAAAATACTTTTCGTTTCTCGTTTGTTTTATATCATATAAATGTTCACCTCTCTGTGGTTGTATATAATATTGTATATAATATATGTATACCTAAGAATACTTTACGTATAATAGTATCATATAAAATTATACTATTTTTATATTTGACTTGCCATATATACTTATGTATCTGGAGTGGTTAATAAAGATTATTATTATTATTATTATTATTATTATTATTATCGCTTATCCCTACACGACACGACAAACAGAAAAATATGAAATTGATTTTATGAAAAAAACTCTAGGCCAAAGAAACTATAAATACCTGAGTCCCAAAATTTACTCAGTGCTGCCAGAAAACTTTAAAAGATCAAAGTCACTCAATATTTTTAAAAACATAGCAAAAAATTTTTAAGACAAACCCTCCATACGAGTCCATTGCTGCACCTACTAATGTTATATTATGTGCAATTGTATTAAATGAAGATATGAATAATTGGTTTCTGTATAGCGTGTGTACGTTTGAGGCTATCTGAATGTGTCACATATAAAATGTATGTGATGAAAAATTTGTGGTAAGCACGGAAGTTTTTTCAATGTCTGTATATAGAAAAATAATAAAACATGTACTTACCAGTATCTGGACCATATTAATGAACATGAGTCAGATAAAAACCTTAATTACTAGTGAATGAAAATTAATGAAAATATACATTGTTCTACATATAAATAAAGGAGTTTGCAATTAGCTTTGACTTACTTCATTCCGCTCCCGCAGTGCAATTTGTCCACACGTGATTTATATGCTGTTTTACTCACCAGACAATGCAAATTCTACTGGAAATAACATACAATTTATTCTCATTGTTGTATCACAATTTAGTATATTTCAATAGAGTGTGGTGAATAAAAATAAAAGAGGATATATAAAGCTTTTCTCTAATTAAGACATACTGTAAAAGAAACATTTTAGCTCATAGAAATTTTAATAGCATGAATTACACAGTTATAGATGTTCTTCTATATGTAATCTTGCTCCATAATTTTCTGTTATACATTGAAGTATCCTCCATGATATAATCCCCATATAATAACTAATATCAAATTAAAAATCGACAAAAAATCCTACATTAAATAAATTTGTTGGAATAGCTGAAATTAATATAAATAACAATCCGACTATATTTTGGTAGTTTATAAATAATAAAAAAAGATCATCTGGCATATTTAGTAAAATGTAATACAGGTGGGAATTTAACAATGCGTTAGACATTATTAACGCAATTGCAGATTTTTTTCTCCAAGTCTTATGCACCTTCGCCCTTGGCTAGCTTGATATTCGGGAACTTCGGATAGTTGAAGATATATATGTTCTACAGTTTAAGAGACAGATACGACCCCTGCAGGGCTCTTGCGCGAATGTCTCGATGTGATACTTTTTTATTCACTCGAACCTGCAGGGACCTACCGGTCAAGAACGAGTGAATAAGTTGTATGATGTGCGTCGAGAAATTGTAGTCGTGCATTTTGTAAAGTAGTCCCGAGATCCAGACGGTATCAAAGGCTTTCTCAATATCGAGGAGCACCATTGTAATGGTCTTCCCGGGGTTGTATTGCACCTTAATTTCGTTAACTATGCTAACGACTTGTACTGTACTTCGATCCTCCCTGAAACCAATATCAATCAATATGAAGGTCGTCTTGGGCAACGTCAAGTCTGGACAGTATGAGTTTCTCCACCAACTTGGACGTCGCCAATGGTAACGAGATTGGGCAATAGCTACCAGCGAGTTTAACGTTTTTGTTCGGTTTCAGGATGGGCACAATCACAGCATACTTGTCCAATGTTGCTATCGTAGGATCGCGTTAACGATGTACGTCAACTGTACAATACATTTCCTCGGGAGATATTTGAGCAGCTTATATTCAATATCATTCTTACCTGGGGCTTTGTTGTCTCGACAATTTCTGCTACTTCCGAGGGCTTGACCATGACTATTAGAAATTTACCTCTTGTCATTTGTATGCCATGCTCAATAGTCTCGTTTATGGTATTTTGGATGCGGTCGTGCTCTGGGTTGTTGGGTATGTCATTGTTATGTATTTGGTTCGAAATAGCGCATATGTATAGAATTCTGTCTCCCCTTCCTCAGAAAACTTCTTTATGGTATTGACATCTCAAGTTTGTTTGATGAAGTTGTTCATTCCTCAGTGATTCTCTAAGTGGCCATGTATTATTATAGGTGGCGGCCTCCTCACCGTTGGTATTGGTGCACTTTCTGCTTCCTTCTCCTCTCTTTCAGAGGGCTGTATCTCCGTAGCTTTATCAACCTTCGCCGGTCCATCGAATCTATTACTTGTTTTCACTATCACCGCTGCCGCCTGTTTATGAGGTTTGCCCATAATTGATTCCCTCCTTGTCTATTAACATCAACCTTGGTCGTTTCGAATTCATCTTAAATATGTCTCCATCATTGGCTTATTTTATTTTATTGGAGCAGCTTTTGCGCTGCTCTGGCTGGCGTCTGACCCTGTACCAGTTGTCGCTGGTCTGGACTGAATGGCCGTTTGAGCGGCAGCAATTGTTTTCATTTTAACTTTCTTTTACAGTTAAGTGGCGGTCTAAACTAACACAACTTGCGTCTTCTACCGAATGCGAAATCAAATTAATTTGCTTTCTGTATTCTCTCTGCGATTGACTCGAGCTCGTGACTTCTTTTCTGTTATTTCTACTGTCCAAATTAATTTATTTATCAGCTACCGAAAACAGTTCCTATTCTTTAGTCACGGTGTGTCGCAAGGTCCTCGAACACAACCGGAAAGATTCTTTTTAAATTTATAAATTATGTTTCTTCCATCAGTTTCGACCAACCTCTCGCCAAAAAACGTTCTGATTTGAGGTTATGTCACTAGAGAGAATTTAGTTACTTATCTATTTGTCCAATTATGTTAACGAATTTATTTAAAATTTAGATTATGTTAAAACCATGTCTACCTTCACCGTTATAGTTTAACAAAATATTATTGTCACTGTGAGATACCTAAGCTATGAGAATGATGGAAAATTTTGCCCTATGTATAAAAAAGGCATATATAAAAAATTCATATACCACCATATCGGCTTTAAAGCATGGATCGATGGATGGATGGAGAGGCGTTCTACAACAACGAATCTTATTTGTATCACGCAGTTCAATGGCGAATCATTTAATATGCAATCACAAACAGGCATAATTTACACGGACTAAGAATTTAGACAGGCTTGATCATAACCTGCTAATATCTAAACTTTGTATTCTTGTTTTTTCTATCTAATCTATCTATTTGATTAACTTTTTAAAATTATAATTACTTAACAGAACTCAATATGCTGTATTTCGTGGGTTTTAGTCTGTCGAATACTTGGAAACATTCCTCAAGGGTTCATTTATACTAGGCTCGTTGCTGTTTAATATCGTTATCAACGATGTCATATAGATGTCATTGGTATAAATTGCCTCATCTATGCTGACGCCTTAAAAATGTTTACTACCGCCAAGACTCTTCATTCTTCATCTTCAAAATATGATGAGCAATCTCATTTTGAAACGTCCGATTATCTTTTGTCATCTTGGTGTTTTCTCTGAAAACTTACTTTTGCTGCGCATATCTCTTTGAGGGGCAAATAATTTTGTAAAAAATGCCTAGTGGGGCACAACCATTTTATTCTATTTATTTTTTTATTTGAAATAAGTTACAAATCAGAAATATATATTACAGAAAATTAATGTAAAAAATTTTGCAAGTTTTCTTGCACATTTTTGAAAAATAGATGGTACAAATAATGTATATATTATGTATATATTGACTGAAAGTTATTTGTGGCATTCTACGAATATTCTTTTCTATATGACTAATGGTCGAGAGGTGAGCGCACTTGCCTCTCACTCAAAAGTTCCGGGTTCGATCCCCGGTCGTGGCAGTGGAAAATACTGTGAGAGGGATTTTTCCTCTATACAGGGATATTGGGTGTGTGTCCCTTGTCTCTAAATGTGTAGCCCCCTCCCAAACAAGGCTCTTCTAGAGCCTTCCGGGATAAAGGGGGTCGTAATTGCCTGTGGTGTATATTATTATTATTATTATTTGGGTTTTCTACCACATGTATTATTATCCTCTTCAAAAACAAATCACCGAATCTACAAAATAATAGAATTATTGGAAAAAAGCCTCTAAGCCCGTGACGTTTATGCCAAAGGAATAGTCAGAGGTTATGTTTTGCAAATAATATAAATCGGAATAAACACAGAAATAATGTATTTTGCTGACGTTTCGGAAAGTAATCTCTTTCCGTTTTCAAAGCTTTTTTTGGAAGAACTCTTATTTTGCTGTGTATGTCAAATACACAGCTTTAAGATTTTGTTTATGCTATTTCCATAGATACTTACTACTTACGCAGAACATAAAACTGATGATATTTTCTTTTAGATAATGTTGAGTTTGTTAAGTTCTTTTTTTAACAATGGTAACCAGTTTGTACAAATATCTACAGAACAATTCGATACGCACTTATCTTCATTTAATAAGATTAATGCTGATTCTATAATTTTTCTTTTTTTGGTATCTGCTTCTTTTGTTAAAATTTTTGCCGAGTCCCAGTTTATTCTACGTCCGTTTTCCCAAGCATGTTCACAAATCTTTGATTTCTGAATTTCATTCTTTCTAATGTAATTCTTGTGCTCATACAACCTCACACTGAAAGGTCTGGATGTCTCACCTACATAACATTTATTACATTTGCACGGGATACTGTAAATACAGTTTTTTGAATTCTGCTCCCTGTTTATCGGTTTTATTTTTGTTAAAACAGATCTTAAAGTATTCCCCGTTTGAAATATCGTCATAACATCAAATTTGTCACCTATAGTAGCTTCTCCGATAGTCCGTATACATAAGGAATTATTGCTGTATAATGACGTTCAGGTTTTTGTCGTACCTGATTGTCCCTATTTTCAACATTTATGAAAACTCTATCAACAAAGGCTTCAGGATATTGATTTTGTACTAGAACCTCTTTGATAATTTTTTTTTCGATATTTAATATTTCATTATTAGATGAAATTATTTTAGCCCTATCGTATAAACATTTTACAACACCCCTTTTAACATTTATTGACTGATTTGAGTTAAAATTTAGATATCTATTAGTATGTGTTGGTTTTCTATAAACGCTTGTTTAAATTGCATTATTTAGCCTTCTAATTAAAACATCTAAAAACGGTAGTTCATCCCTACTTTCTACTTCTAATGTGAATTTAATAGACGGTTCCTTACTATTTATATTTTCCAAAAAACTATTTAGTAAATCGACACCATGAGGCCAAATTGCAAAGATGTCGTCAACATATCTCCACCAGACAACCGGTTTGTTTATACAATTTTGAACATGTGTGTTCTCAAAGTTCTCCATAAATATGTTGTTTAAAGTTGGTGATAATGCACACCCCATAGCCATACCAAAATCCTGCTGATAGAACTCATTGTCCAATAGGAAAGAATGTTATGTATATGTTATGTATATGTTACGTATATGTTATGTATATGTTATGTATGTGTTATGTATATGTTATGTATGTTATGCATATGTTTTGTATACGTTATGTATATGTATGTATATGCTATGAACCACTGCCCCATTAAATAAAAAAATTTCATGATAAATTTTATTTATGTACCAGTGCCCCTCAAAGAGGTATGAATACTGTCGGCCACGAAGCAAATAATGCTTATGGATGTACAGTGTGAAATTTCCTAATTTTCCAATCCGGGTACTATTAAATTATTGTACTTTACTTTCGTAATGTCTAAACTTTAATACAGTGCACACATCAATAGCTTAGAATCGGTTCAACGTTGGTTCTTAAAGTATCTATGTTTTAAACTGGACGGTATGTGTCCACCTTCAGCTTTTCGCAACGGGACTTGCTTGCCAAACGATCATTATGCTTGAAAATAACCGCAAATGTTTTCCCCAGTGTTTTTTCCAAACTAATTCATAATAAAACGGATTGTTAAGAATTATTATCTAAACTAAATTTCATTGTCCCCAGAACAACCTCGAGGAATAATTCAACTTTTTATCTGCTTATCATTCGTACAAATGAACTTTTACATTACCATCTTCATGCGGTTTGTAAAAATTGGAACATATCTGGAGATGATCTAGCTAGTTTCAAGTGCGACCTCAATGACTTAAAAACGTTTTATATTATATGTATATTTTTTTATAACTGCTGTATATATTGTAGCTTTTTATCTCATTAATTAACCATATTTCTTATATTTGCTTGCTTCTTGTTCTGTAGTTGGGTTAATTTACTTAGAGAACAGTTCTAAACAAATAATTAAAATAAATAAATGAATATTTTAATAACACTTTCCTTTCTCTTGAAACAGAGACTTATAGAAAATCATAAATAGCCTATCATTACCTATCCATTAGTCATGCCAGACCGATATCCGAGTGAGAAACAGTAAATTTCCTACCTAAATCACTTGTAATCTTTTCACTTCTCTAAAAATAGATTAATGCCATAGATCCTGCCTTAATGCAATGTATTCTGGGTAGGTTTATATAACCACATCACGCCAAACCCGAAATCCTTTCCTTGATTCCTAGTTAAACCTTTTTATTATACACTATTCCAGAGAGCCATAACGTACCCTCCGAATTAAATAAAAAATAAGATTTCTTATTCCAGTCATAAACATGATACTCTAACTACTTGAATAAATGATTGCTAGTATTAGGAAGGTTTTCATATAACTAAATAAAAAAATATGTAACTATGTATACTACATAACATTAACCATTAAATAAAATAAAACAATTTATAAAACGTATCTAATAACATTACAAACATTATATTTGTAGAAAAGACTGAGGGGAGTGATATTACAGTTATTAAAGGTGGTAAAGGTAATAAATTAAATTCAATTGACAGAACTAAGATAATTACAATTACTAGTGGAGTAAAAATAGCCGAAAATAAGACGATAGAGGAAATTTTACTAGGAGCAACGCGACATAGAAATATATGTTTGTTTTGGTAAAAGTAAGAATACCCTGAGTTTTCCGCTTTGAGTAGGTTGGGGGAACCCTTTTTTTCGCAAAAAGACATTCAAGGAACGTTCAGTTCAAATTTTGTGAAAATCGGTTCACCGCCTCCCACGATATGTATATAAATATACTGAAAAAACGTCAAAAATTGAATTACGGCTAACTTGACCCAAATTAAACCGAGTTTGATGAAATTTTAGGTGAAATTAATATATATAAACAGCTCGCCAAATTCTAGTAAAAAATATCTAACAGTTTGGCCGCAATTCCATTTTCAGTCCAACTTTCATAAAATTTTCAAAACTTTCCTCAATTTGCCCAAATGATCGAACGAAATTTTTATTTGACCAAAATGAAGGTATACTTATGTAATTTTACGTGATGTAACTAAATAATAACTTTTTTAAATTTAGCCTATTTTTTTAGTAATTTTTGGTATATACATTTCTCGTCATTTTCTGTATTATACGTATGCGCGCACAAGTATACGTGTAATTATTCATTATAAAAATTTCAATATTAATAATAAAATGTGTTTGTGAACAGGTTTTAAATATTTAGATAAAAAAAACTGTCGTAGGTAAGATACTTTTTTATTTCGAAAATTCACTTGATTTTTATTAAACTTTTTACATATATTGATTATTATTTTATTTTATTCATGTTTCTTTTTCCAGTAGTTGTATTAGATGTGCTGCTGCAAGAAGCATCTACTTCCGAATCAGTAATTGAAGTACCAAAATTGACAGGATTTTGGATGGCAGCAAAAAAACAAATAATGAACTGATGCCGATAAGGAGTGATAAAGCTCCTCTTCCTAATGAATTACTCAAGATAATTGCTTGTGATTGTAAGATCGTTTACAAAACTAAACGTTGCTCATGTAAAACCATTGGCGTCGCATGCAGAAATTTAAGCCACAATGGAAGGAATACTTTGTGTCAAAATGCAGATAATATTGTTGACGAGCAATTAGAAATTAGTCCTGATATTTATGATATTGAAGAATTCGAAGAGATAATTATGAAGAAGATGTTTGTACTTCAGAGAATATCTCAGATGTATACGATTTTAGTGATAACGAGGGGGTGAAGGAATATAGGAATATTCCAGTTACCGATTCGGAAGTAGACACTTCTTGTAGTAGCACATCTAGTGGAACTACTAGAAAAAGAAAACATGAATAAAATAAAATAATAATCAATATGTGTAAAAAGTTTAATAAAAATCAAGTGAATTTTCTAGAAAAAATGTATCTTACCTTCGAGAGTTGTTTTTTTATCTAAATATTTAAAACCTGCTCACAACACCTTTATTATCAATATTGAAATTTTTATAATAAATAATTACACGTATATTTGTTCGTGCATATATATACCAAAAATGACAAGAAAAAGGCTAAATTAAAAAAAGTTTTTTTTTAGTTACATCACGTTAAAATACATAAGAATACCTTCATTTTGGTAAAACAAAAATCTTGTTCGATCATTTGGGCAAATTGGGGAAAGTTTTGAAAATTTTGTGAAATTTGGACTAAAAATGGAATTGCGGACAAACTGTTAGATATTTTTTGCAAAAATTTTTCGGGCTGTTTCTTGATTATATAACTTACTTTCATCTGAAATTTCATCAAATTCGGTTTAATTTAGGCCAAGTTGGCAGTAATTGAATTTTTGACGTTTTTCCAGTATATTTATATACATAACGTGGGAGGCGGTTAACCGATTTTCACGAAATTTGAACTGAAGGTTCCTTGACCATCAACAATAAAAGGGCACCATCCTCGTTTCTTAACTAGCATTTTAAAGGGTCCAAAATAAATTAGAACTGAAAAAGCACCCTTAAAAATGACCAATTTACCCATTTTTCGCGAAAAAAGAGGGTTCTCCCACTTACTCGAAGCTGAAAACTCAGGGTATTCTTAGTTTCACCAAAGCAAACTTATTTCTTTATGTCGCGTTGCTCCATATAAAATTTTCTCTTAAAATCTAATTTTACTCCACTATACATTACATACCTAACATACACTTATTTTATAAGTTTCTTATACAAATTTATTTATTCATTTATTTGTCTGTTTCCCTAATCCCTCCCCCCCGCTCTTTCGTTTCCGTGACCCGTCTAAATTATGAAAACATGTATACAGTATCACAAAGAAAAATGGGAAGAAAGGAAGAAAAATTAAGCTTGATCAAAAAAATAAAAGCAAAGTTGGTTGAGATTACAATGGGAGGTTTGATCTTCTACCTACTATTTATATAGTTATAATTATTATCTAACAAAAATTATGAAAATGAAGAGAGAGAGAAATAAGAAAAAGAAAGAAACACTGAACCTGGACTTGAGGTGAGCAACATCAAACTGTCCTAATTATAGATTACTTTAATCCTTTTATCCTTATAGTTAGCAATAATAAATATTTGTAAACTTTTCTGCAGTTTATTTTTAATTTCTTTTGTATTTGGGTAACACGTTATATAATTTTAGACCATAGTAAAAGAGAAATCTTTGGGTATGGCTTTAGTTGCATAGTGGCAGCATGACTGAGATGTTTTCTTTTGTTCTATTTCAAATCATGGGATAGTATTGATAATCTTGTAGTGTGTTTTAATAACGACAGTAAGACATAACAAGCATAAAGTTCTCTTATAGTAAATAAGGTTAACTCTTTATATAACATATTGGTGGAATATCTATAATCCTTTTTAAACAATATTTCTAATATAGTATTTTGCATTGTTTCCAGACAATAGTTTTTAAAAACGCTACCCCATATCAGTATACAATCTCTAAGTACAAATTCGGTTAAAGTATTGTATATTATCAATAATACTATCTATTTCAATATATCCCTGATTTGATGGAATCTATGTAACAACCTTCTAAGTCGTTCTGTGATTTATTCCACATGATATTTCCACTTTAAGTGTTGGTCAAACAGCACCCTTTGATATTTAATACAGCGTTTTTTGAGTAACATCACTGTTACAATTTGTTTGTTCATTACATGACGTAGTATGAATTCTTAGGATATTTTCTTCTGATTGATCAGTCACTATAGACGACAATTTATGGCGAATTTAGTTTATTCAAGATCTAGACTAAGAAGACTGTTATCTAGCCAAGTTTTGAAAAAATGATAGCTTTGTCGTTAGTATATGGTATTATTTCTTCACCTACTAGATCTTTTATTTGGACTAAAGTATTGATATGTATGAGAAATAAAATGGAACCCAGCACTCTGCATTGTGGAATACTCGTTGTAACGGAGAGTGGCTCATTGTGTATATTATTTATTTTCACACGCTGACGACGCTAAGAGAGGTAATCTAGAAAAAGTTTTAGCCCCACTCCTCTTACGCCTACAGACTTCAATTTTCCCAGTAACAGTTCATGATTAACCATATCAAATGGATTTTTTTCTTCGATAAACGCTGGTATTGGAAATGTTTTATATTATCTAATGAGTTGTAGCGATAAGTACATAATAGTATATTGTTTTATATAAAGGTGATATTTTTGTGACGGACAAGCGAAGTGAGTTCGGCAAGAACAGTCGATACGCAAAAAATCACTTTACTCCACATATAGCATGCAATTACTTCCACGTTCAGTGGAAGTACAGTAACGCAAAAAAAAAAATTTTTGTCTATCTGTCGGTAGGTCTGTAACTTTTTTTGTGCGCACATTTACTCTTGAACCGTTTACGATATTGACTTGAAATTTGGTACACTTATGTATTATAATGAGATCTGAGACTAGATGATATTTTGATCTAATTCCCTTGGAGGGTTCGCGGGTAAATGGGGTAAATAAGGGTAAATAAGCAAAGCAAGCAAGCAAGTAAAAGTATATAAAATTGCAATTTCGGGCATGCACGAAAAGTCAAGGTCTCATTTTTTTTTGTTTTAGCCTCAATATCACCCATACACTATTATGAAAGGAAGTAAAAAAATAAAATGTTATTTAGTTTGTGTACAAGAACGAAACGTCTCAAAAAATTTGCCACCCCCATCGCCACCCCTACCCTATTATTATTTTTTTTATATATAAATTTATTTAACGTCGGCCTATTTCCGCTACTGACGCCTAACACCGACGCCTGTACACGAGCTACCCCCAACCAGGAATTTTGCCGAAACTCCTTAGAAGAGTAGGGATCTTTTACTTGCCTAACATTTAATAGATAAGGGACCGACGGCTTTACATCCCCTTCAAAGGATAGTATATTCCCCATACAACCCTCGCCTAGCTTCCGCGCATACACTGATATACAAGCCGCTGGAAGATGTGTGAGGCGAGGACGCGGTCTTCGTTGTGAACACGCAGGTGCCTCTGTTGTTGGGAAAATAAAAATTGTTTGGGCTGGCTAGCTTCGACTGAGACTCCCAGAGGCCCCTGGTGCACTTAATTTCTTTAAAAGTTAGGTCGGGGTGGTATGTCCTTAAACGGAAGGATTCGGCCAATAGGTACACCCTGTATAAGTTTCAGAGCGTAAGTATGCTTTTGATTTATTGTAAGGGTATAAATCTTCACCCTGTATAAGCTTTCGGTAATTTATTCACTTTTGGTTTCTTTGGTAGGGCCTACTTGATTACCCTGTAGATCTTTTCTTTCAATAATAACACTGTATTTAGAACACGAAATTAACAAACTTTTTATTTATGCGAAAATCACATAGTTGAATATTTATATCATTTAAATTAAACAAATTTCTTTTCAGGTAACGTATCGACACTTAGAATTTTTCCTTAGACGGTGCGGGTTTCGTTTTGATTTAATCAGATCTGAAATAATTCACTTACAAACTAGAGTCACGAAGACGATTTATTTTTACTAAAAACTAGGGCCGCGTGGGCGATTTAAAAATGTAGCACTTGGGCTGAATAAAAAAATATAAAAACCGATTTTTTACTAGGGGTTGCCTAGGAAGCGGACGCGGGTACAACTTTAGGTTTCGTTAGATACGCCGGAAAACACAACTTTGAGTTTAGGCTCTGTGGCGACCAAAGGGTAACGCGGGTAGTGAGAACTTATTCGTAGATACACCGGGAACACAACTTGCCGGGGGCTTGGCACGCTTCTTCTTTTATACAAATGACGGGGCACGACGTAGACGAGAGCTGGATGAGAATTAAAAGGGTACCGGACATTCATTTGGGCTATTATTATTATGAAATGTTGTGCAATAGTTACTTAAAGTTTTGAATTTCTAATTGAAAATTATACTGATAAATCGGCTACGAAAAATGTAATACTTTGATATGAAAATGTCATGGGAATCTAATTTAGTTTTGGAAATATTCAAGATAACTGCGGATATGACTGTTGTCTGGAAATGGTCCCGTGAAGTAACGTTGAGGGTTCCACTTTAATCCATATTAATGTTACATTTAATGTTACATGTGATGCTAGGTTTGGTCATGATAAATTTATATGTCATGCTAAATCCTATTTAGGGTAATGGAGTGAAGTTGGCGATGAGTTGCCAGCATGCAAAAGGGAACTAGTGAATTGGACTTAGTGTTTTATTTAAGAAAAGAAGCTGAATGCGGGATAATTAAGTGAAGATAGCAACTCATGGGAACACGTAAACTGGTCTTGATTTGGGGAAGATTGTTTTATGGGCGGCTCGGGGAGATAATTAAAAGATGTTTAAAGATATTTTATGGAAATTGAATTTGACGTGAAAATTAAGAGAAGGGGCTCGTAGAAGGTTTTGGGAAGTGAAATAAATTATAATAGATTGAAGTTTGGGGAGTGAATTGAAAGTTGTTTGAAATGTTGAGGGGGCTGTATTTTTGAGGGGTGTCGTTTGTAATGTTTTGTTGGTATTTGACGGAATTGGGGTGTTTTGACTAACTTAATGATAGAATATGAATGTCGGTGAATTATCGAGAATACTTGAAATTTCTCAGGTTTTTTATTTATAAACTGTAGTTTTTTGGTATGTTATGTGTCTTAAGGAGTTTTTTTATAGTGTTTGCCAGGTTGACCTTGGCAAATGATTTATTTGCCAAATTTTGGTTATTTTTTGGTCGGCCATTTTGGTAGTATGGGGAATATACTACAACAGTTGGAGCGGTCACCCATCCAACTATTAACCGTGCCTTACGTTGCTTTACATCGCATATCGAAGTATGTATATAGTAAATACCCACCCAAACTCGCCCCTCACCCTATTGTATGTACGAGAACCAAGAGCCTCTAAAATTTATTTTGGCATTAGTTACCTCCTCTATCACCACCATTGCCACCCGCACTCTATTGTTTAAGGGAATAAAAAATTAAATCGGGCTTTAGTGCGTATACGAGAACGAAGGACCTCTAAAATTTTTTTGACATTAGCCAACCCCTCTACCATCCCCATTGCCACCCTCACCCTATTATTAAAGGGAGTAAAATATTACATTGGAATTTAGTGTGTATAAGCCTTGGATACAAAATCTGGATGTGGGCGTAGTGATTCCTTGGGCAGCGGTTTTTCTTCTTCAAATGTTGAATATGAAATAAATAACTACAGTATTTCCTCATTCAGCAACTTTAGTAACCACTGCAGTTTACTTATTAATTCGATATAATTTTTCTTTTTCTGAAAATTTAATGCATCAAGCATTTCACCAAGAACCAAGGTTGTGCGTGGTGGACGTTATCAAAAACAGCACTTGCTGTCACCGTTGGTAGTCGATTTCCCTGAAACAAAAAATGCAATATTGGCACGTGTGGAAAAAGATTTGATGACAGTAAAGCAACTGATAACATTATCTTCTAATCTGTGGTTTTACAAACCAAGTTGACATTGTAATGTGATGATTAAAATTGCGAATGTGGTAATTATACTTAAAAAATTATCTTATTAAAAGAAATTGCTAAACGTATCAATGTAAACAATTATATAAAACATTATAGAGGGAAAGCCCTTGAACAAAATTTCGTGTAATAACGGCAAGGATAAATTCATGAAAAATGTTTAATTTTCCTTGCAGCAGTCCCAAAGTGTTGCGGAAGGGGCGAAAACTCATTTTCAGTCGATCAAAAAAATTGATATCATTTAATTACAGTGTACCATCAGTCCTTGATGGAATCTTGTTAAACAAGTAAAACAGATCACGAATTAATCAAGAACTGATATTTAGCGCGTTGCAGAAAATTTATAACAGCTTGGTATTTAAAAAGAGTCTCGATAGAGTTACAGGGGCAAGGATGAAACCTTCACGAATCGATTTCTTAGGCTCTCAAACCGCCATTAAAAATAATAACTGATGTTTGCGGCGTTGCACCTATAGTGAAGACAACTTCGATGAAGATACTGATGAGGATGATTTTCAAACTTGAATATATACATTTAATATAGATATAATTAAGAATATAGTTGTTTCCATTCATTCGATATGTAATGAAATGGCAATTAAATATGACTCAACTCAATATTTTGTCTAATTTATATATAGAAGCATAAGAACGCATGTCCTGTTTATCGATGAAACTTTCAATTGTAAGTATTGTCATTTCATATAAAATCATCTACTGTATATTTATTGTTTTTTTAATAACTGTAAAAACTGAACTGATATATTTATATTTATTGTATAAAAGCAGAGCCATACTAATGAATTTCCGAATTTTCTGTTTATAAAGAAAGAAAAACAACATCTATGGCACTCGCAAGGCTGAAAATGTCAGTTATTATTTTCCCCACCACTTTCCGTGCATTATCAATCATATCAAGTAGGAAACAGACATGCCGCTATAACTCGAAAGTCCTTAAAAATTTTACAATAAAAAAACTCCAGGCCTTTCGCAGTCAATGGCCAAATTAACAGTTGACATTTTTCCCTGGTTCTCCACCATCAAAAATATGTAATTACTGACGTGTCGTGATGAAAATATTTCCCAGGTGTCATATTATTTGAAGTTTCCTCCACTAGGAACGCAGGCGAGACGGAAAATGTTATCATTTTTTCTACATTGATTAATATTACCTTGAATAGAAAAACGAGGAAACTGGCGTGCCGCGATAAAAAATATCATTTATTTTTACATGTTCTATAAATGAATTTACCCCTTTAACAACGGCCGAAATATCAATGGTAATGTAACATTTTCTTCGGAGAGATATAAACTATTGTAATCTTCATGCCGCGATGAGGTCGAAAATCCTGTTCAAGGACTCTCCTACTATCAACAACCAGGAGAAAAGTATATTGCTTACATTCAGATTTCAATTTATTTTTAACGTGTAACTTTTTTAATATATGATGCCTAAATGTCTACATAGTTATATCCGCAGTGATATCCTTACCAAATATGGAACAAAAAATAAGGGACTGCTATTTAACAAAATTAATAATCACTTATCTATCAAATAAGTTGATAGCAAAAATTTTAATTTTACAGAAAGATATGTATGTAATGTTCCAAAACACATTTAATTTCATAGTTCAAATGTGCTTTTAGAGGGCGGAATATTAAACATAATATTTTTAGTCGCAAACTCCTCTATAAATCCTTGTTTTACTATAAGGAAATAACCAGACTGCAACCAAAGTTACAAATCTGGCGCGTTAAGTGTAATAATTGCATATTACCATCAAAACGCTAATGCTTCGATTGCAACAAACACCAGCCGAAAGACTGATCCTACTTAAAGGAGCTCCCTTGCCAGTCGTCACACACCACTTGCAGACTGCCGTTTCGAGCTGTTGGCTCTCGTCAGTGCAAGGTAGGTATGCGACGACCGACATGAGAATCCTTTGACTATAGTACATCCCGGTATTTTTACAATAGCGACATGTAAAACAGCCAGCAGGCGCCATCTAGCGGTCCAGTGTCTGTTGCAATCGAAAAATAAATAGCCTGACTTGGCTTAGCATAGTTCAAATGTGCTTTTAGAGGGCGGAATATTAAACATAATATTTTTAGTCGCAAACTCCTCTATAAATCCTTATTTTACTATAAGGAAATAACCAGACTGCAACCAAAGTTACAAATCTGGCGCGTTAAGTGTAATAATTGCATATTACCATCAAAACGCTAATGCTTCGATTGCAACAAACACCAGCCGAAAGACTGATCCTACTTAAAGGAGCTGGAGGAGGTTTTGATGGTAATATGCAATTATTACACTGGCAAGGGAGCTCCTTTAAGTAGGATCAGTCTTTCGGCTGGTGTTTGTTGCAATCGAAGCATTAGCGACTAAAAATATTATGTTTAACATTTAATTTCAGTTTTTATCAATTTATTTCATACTTTTGCAACACCTATATAACGCTTCTGCTTTAATGCAAGCGGTATATATTCTGCGAAAATTCTAGTTTGAGATTTATGTAGCGGTGTACCGGCGGGTGAGAAAAGAGATGTAACTTATTGGGGTCTGACACGGATGTGGTTTTTCGATAAATAATAAAATAATTATGCAATCCCTTTTACCTATAGTCTGAAACTCAACGAGGTATGGAAATATACCGTTAGTAAAATACGAATACGAGTTCATTGGGTAAAGAAGAAATCGAATTTACAGTTTATGTTTATCACAAGATAATTTTTTTTTTTGGTAAATATTGTGAATGTACTTGCTAGTAGTATATGAAAATTATGGCACTGCGCGAATGGCCCAGCAGCCTTAGCCATCCTATCCAATGTAGATAGATAGTAGATGAAAATTACGAAAAATTTTTAATTTTCATGAATTTCTGAATTATACATTTCTATAAAATTTTTAAGATGTGATTTTATATTTCTTGATATAAAATAAATATGTGTGTGAATAAAAGGCCTTATGATAAATATTTTTAATGTTTAAAATGATTGTTTTTGTTTATAAATGTTTTCTTCGCTCTCTTCCAGGTGATCTGAATTACCCTCTTAAATCTAGGAGATCTAGATTTGTCTAAGTGAAGGAGACGGGGTCCTACAGATTATAATGGAATCCGAACCACTTTATTGGAATAATTTATAATTGAAAATTACTTCGCAGTGGTGCTCGAACCCACTTCACTAGGTATGCTCAGAGAGAGTTAGACGCGCTACCCCAAAGAGCTACCGTCCCACAAATAAAACACGATGTCTTGTTTCTTAACGGCGCGAAGGCTTACTAACCAATTTCAAACAACAGTAAATTACAATGTTATGAATTAATATTTTTACATTTTTTTTCTGATACGAAACGTTTTTATTCATTTACCGACAAAGTCATGCCTATAAATAGTCTTAAGAGCTGCGTAACCAAGCTATTTTTATTTCTAGATTTTGTTCTCGTTACAATTAGTATTAATTAGGTTAGTGTGCCTATCCTATATATTCTGGCCTTGAAATATTAGTTTAAAATGAAAATATTAATAAACCGGGAAATATTTAATTTTACAAATTGTTCTTTTGAATTACTAATTCAATAATTATTTATCAGTGAGAGAATAACTCGTTTCTTTTTTTATAACAAAAAAAAAATATATTGACAACTAAATAATGCCAATATTAAGCGTCGACTAGAAATATATTTTTGGGATCCCATATAGCGGTTCAGTGGGTATAAATTAAGAACGATGACTATTAAATTTTAATGTAGTCTCTAGTCCTTAATCGAAGAGGACCTTACGATACCTGATGGTAAAACACAACCTGCTTACGTATTATTCCAATCCTTGGGGACTTTGTTACTTTTCTAAACATAGGACAATTTTTTTGACTCGTAATATTTTTCCTATTTTTTTTCTATTTCCCGTTGGATCTTGTTGTCTCATCCTGGCCACGGTGAATTTGTATATAGTAAGTTTAATTTCAATATACGTTGCAATACAACAAACTGTAACTTTTAGTGCTCTGTTTGTGAAGTCTAGTTTTCTCATCTTCCGTTTCTCCCCTGGAGTTGATCAAGTCCTACCTAATACTTAATATAAGAACTGGCACAACTGCTACTGATCTATTGCCCAAAAATAGGCTGCTCAAAAAATTTCGCAAATGAAATAATGAACCAAATATTGATACTAAATTGTTACATTTAAGTTTTTGGTTTGGATATTGCCAACCGATATATAGACATTCGTCAACGGTTCATTACAATTTTGTGAACCTGTGATTGACAAATGTCACAATAAATCACGACTCCTAAATTGCATATTTAACAACTGCTCATGTATACCGGAGCAGAGAAAACTACAGTTTTATAGTTGCGGTGGGTCCTAGAAGCCGTCGTCTTCACCAAGGCTATTAGGCTTTATCCTCTTTGATTACTATTTGTGGACTTATCTGAAATA
Organism: Leptura quadrifasciata; assembly: GCA_963675555.1. Classification (NCBI taxonomy): domain Eukaryota; kingdom Metazoa; phylum Arthropoda; class Insecta; order Coleoptera; family Cerambycidae; genus Leptura; species Leptura quadrifasciata. Next base: position 107,075,835 of record OY776675.1, read on the forward strand.
GTACTTTCGATGTCTATTTTAATGGAATACAACATTTCGAAGACTAAGAGTGAAATTCGCTAAATTGGCCAAAAAATCTTTTAGAATAATTATTGGTAACTATACTTGGCCATCGTCCAAAAATTAATGCACAATTGTGTGCGTTCTAATATTAAACAATTTGTCTCCTAAACTTTTATTACTCTTTATATTTATATTGACAAGTAGAAGATATAGAAGCGAACATCGATCTCGCTTTATTACATTGATAGTAAATGTAAAATCGGAACCTGCTTTAGACCCAAACATTAGAAAACAATAGCCTAGTTTTTTGTTTTGTGGTTTTCTCTGTATGAGCTATTAAAATTAAATCAGTATTCGATCTCATTTATTAGCTATATAACTATTATATTTGTACATTTTAATTAGATTAATTCTTAATTAAAGAAGGGAATGTGCAACAACTTTTGCTTCACATCAAAACGGATAAAATAAACTAGTATACAACACAAGTAGCATTTACTTTTAATTCCCTTGATCACAAATCTGAAGAAGTTTGATTTAAAACCAGAGTTTCTAGACAAAAATAAATAAGTGCCTGTGGAACTTTTCGTGGAGCCAGAGTTGGTAAAAATATACAATAAATTATTTCAAAGATCAGTTCTGCAGATATCCAAAGATTTAACGTTACCGACACTTTACACTCTCTGGTCACGAATGTCGAATTATAGTAACCGAGGTTGAACGACATTAATTTTAACTAGGCCAGAGAGGTTTAGGGTTATTGCTGCTGGGATAGAAACTATGTTTTTCGGAGCCGCTTCGTTGAAAAATAAAACAGTGAAAACATGTGAAAATGTAATAAGTTGGTAATAATATTTGTTGATATAGAATTAAAATACGAAAAATAATACACTAAGTTATAACAAAGTGTGTATGTATAATCGATAAATAACTTAATGACCAATATATTCATAATTTAAACGACTGTTTGGTAGTAGAAGTACTATTGGGACCAAATTAAAGTTATAATTCATCGAGAAAATTTCCTGTTGCGAACGGAGTGCTTATGATGGTTTTGCCCATTATATTATTTCGATAACCAGTCATTGGCGATGCCATATTCAACTGACAAAAAAATCGATATACATGGCTTTAATATTTTACATACATTTTTAATTCTTCGACGTTATAATCATAAATATGGAGTCAAGTTTGTGAGTAATGTACAATTTTTCTGTTTTATTATGATTGAATTCATTTAAAATTTAAATGCTAGTCAATTGCTACTCAATTTTTTCAATATTTAAAGAGTCAATTGCCGATTTTTCTTTTGTATAGAAATCTAACAATGAGGCAGTAATCTATAACACCACATAAGCTCATACCGACAAAAAGTTTTAATCAAATTATAAAACATGAATAATAAGTATCGATTTCCCCTTTTCTACCTTGAATAATACATACAAAATGCTGCTTTCTTCGTACAGTTCAAAACGACGGCGGCTACACAATAATAAGCCTCACTTCTGTGTTTGAAGGCTCCATTCAATCGAACAATGCATTGTGATTTTATAATTGTGTTTAAAGTGAAACCCTCTCGAGACTATCAAATCGCGGCATTAAAAGGGGCTGACCATGTGGAACAGTTTAATAATCGAATTATTGTCGTGTTTGCTCAATTTCTCAGTAATGCCGAATTAAAATAAGTTTACTTTTCATTAAAGTTGAAGAAAGTAGGGAGAATAAGAATGATTGTCAATGAAATGGGGACTTTAATAAAAGTAACAAAACTATTCAATAAAGACTCAGTAACAGGGTTTCTTTTCCATTATACGTCCGAGTAAACGAAATAATATAGAAAACATTTGTGATGAATTAAAAAACTTTGGGGATCCTGGATTTCTAATCTTGAAGTCCTTTCATAATCCTAAAGTTTTTAGTCTAGCAGTACTAGAGGAAGTTAAAACCTTCCGAGACATGTTTAGAACGGTTTTAATCATCTCCTGATGATGCTAACATGGTTAGCGAGTTTCTATACAGGGTATTCTTTAACGCACTTTTAACGCTATAATAAGACCTACGGGTATTTATCAACAGCTATAAAAATTATCTGCTCCCGTTAATTTCTTAGACAAAGTTACAACACACATTTTATCAGAGGTTCCTTACAATTTATTACACTTTGATTAAATTTTATACACGCCGCATCTGATATACCGGATGAAGTATAATGGTAAATTACTACATTTTTCAGAAATGAAAGTTGTAGAATTAAATAGATTAATTTTGTTCGATCTGATTTTTTATAAAACTTTAAGTTTTTGATAGAAGTGACCGAAAAAGCTGCAAAGCGGAATTCGACCAAATTACTTTAGGAACTCATTAAGCTCGAAAGCTGGAAAGTCAAAATTGACCAAAACATTCTTTGCTCATTCAGGACGATTTTCTAGAAGGTACCTACTGTAAGGTAAACTGGTACCATAAAGAAGAATATTCTTTAAAGGAAATCATTGATGTTACCCTGATATGTAGTTGAAGTTAGAAAACGAACAAATTGCCGTAGAATTAGTATGTTACATTTTTTATTACTAATAATCACTGCAGAAATGAAACTGGAGAACTGAACAAACTCATTAAATTTAATCCTTGTTACTATCAAGCAACCCGGTCGGGTTTCGTAGCTGATTTTCTTTCACTGTCATGCGAAAGCTATTACAGATGGAATGTATTTTGTGCTGCTACTTTTCTTGCATAATTCAATGGGTATCCCAGCCATCGAAAAATGTACCTCTACTACGGTAGTACTATTAGAAGTAAAGACAAAATAGAAATTCAAGTAAAGTAATTAATTATTTACTTACGTTTGGCAAATAAAACTTTTCTCCAACAGGTCCCTTGTTAGATTCCAACTGTGAAATCCAGCTTCAAATTTTTGATTGTATTGTTATGAAAACAATGTTGAAACATTAACTGTACATGATTTCAACAATTTATAACCTGCAATATTTTGCTTTTGGTTATCATCATGTATTAATAAAATGTATTTCACAATAAATCAGGTTTAAAATAAGCTCTACACGATTTTAGAAATTTCTGATGGGTAATATTTTATTCCTTACCATCTCTCGGTGTATATTAGAAAATAGAAAAAAAACTTAGTGTGTTAAAATGAATAAGGGTAAAAATCAGCTCTACACGATTTCATAAATTTCTAATCTGTATTTTGTTGTGGTAACAGTAAAGCGACTTTTGTTACCTATGTTTTATTCTCTACCATCAATGCACATTAACAGGAGAAATGTTAGTCTGTTAAAATAAAATAAATAAGGATAAAAATGAGCATTCACGATTTCATGAATTTTTAATCTGTTCAGAAAGTAAAGGTGGTTAGAAGGTGCAGAGGACTACGATAACGGTAAAGCGCTTTTTGTTATTGTCTTCCAGTTTGGTTTAAGCAAAGGAAAGCCACATAGGAAACTAGCTTGAAGTATTATATATTGGAAGGGTTTGGGGGGGGGGGATATATATTAACTGTAATTTTATTGCAGTTAGAAATTTCAAGGCTACTCATAAAACTGCTATCCATCCAAACGAATTTCTCACCTTCATTTTATTGTTTTACGAAAGTAAATTACACTTTGTACGATCTATTTATCGTAACTTCGTATTACAATCCTCAGTGGGTTATCAAACTCGACCTTCGGCCTCATTTAATAATTTTCTCATTTCATATTGTAGTATGATACGGTAGGATGACATCGTAAATAACGACCTACAATGATACATTACTTTCAAAATTTATTTGATTATAATATAGTTAAAGCTTTTCCCATTTTCCTTTCCCTCTTAAGCTTCTTCTTAATCACGTTATTCAAGCATCTCTGGTTGATTGTCCTACTACTTCCCTTACCTTTTGACCCAATTCTTCCTTACCTGCGGGACTTTCCCTCACAAATACTCTCCTAATATAAATCTGTCACAATTGATTCAATAGCAAATTCTCCATAAAATTCTCAACTCAATTTTATGAACACTTGTGATATCTTCCGGACAGGCGTTCGTCTAAAATTATTGAGCCAATTTTCTCGACCAAATCTGACTTGGAAAAATGCCCTCCGAACAGGTTGATTTTCGTGAACCCAACAGTGAACATTTTGACGGCTAATGAATATCAAGTTCGTGAATTGTGATTCATCAGGAAAAAATACTGTGCTGGTGAAATTGACATTTTCTATCTCGAGGAAGAGCTTGAGTAAATTTGCGAAATTTAGTTTTCCTTTAATATTAGTTTTATACTAATTTTGGTGGACTTAGTATTCAAATCAAAGATCATGATTTTGCGACAAATTACAAAACATTAATTATTCATTTGTGCATCGGTAATTCATCGGTTCGCTTTTGAATCGTGTTCTATATTCTTAAATTTATTATGAGCTGGGTACTCAAGATACTGCCTTTCTGCAAGCGCTGTGAGTGTAAATTTTTAGCAACAACTTCATCTTGACGTTCCCCATAAATTAGCAATATAATCATTTACTCCCCTCTTGTACAAACATGCGGTGTTTCCAGAGAATCGATGATTAACGAAATAAAAAATGAAGTAATCAGCACCAGTTACTAATAGTTCATTTGTCAAAGCATGTCTAGGCCCCTGATCAGTTTAACGGAATTCTGTTTTTTTATGGTTTAGAGTACGTTTAGGCACACCCAAACCAGTCCTGAGGGCACTAAGTGCTTGCAACATCGGCCGCCTGATTCTCTAAAACGATGTGATTTTTCTTATTTGCATAAGCTATGCCTGTAATTTCGCGAATACTTTCTAATATTGCCTATATTTAGGCTTGGAATGCTATAGTCTGTTTCTCAAGAGACTTGCTCTCCTATTTTGTTCATATAATCCAAACCCTGTTGCTGTTTCAGCAATACGCCCACTGTATATTTCTTCACGTAGGAATTCTATAGCCTCGTCTTTATATTGTTCTCTCTGAATTGTATGTTAATCCTTTATGCAGGAATCTTCGTAGCACATCTTTTCGTTGATTTAGATCAATATGCGTGGTAGTTTTAAATTCAAGCTTCTCCTGTGTTACATCAACAAATAAATAAGAAAATGAACAACTCGAGATTTGCGCAAGTACTTTGATACCATGTAGTTAGACGCCATGTCAAGGATAGAATCAGCTACAGCTTTTTTTATTTTCTCATTAGCCGAGAGAGGATCTTGACTCATCAGCTCCCAGCATTTTGCGGCCTATGGTATCTTTTTCTAATCTCTCCCTGTATCACCATGTAAAATGGGGGAATGCTTAATAGAACTCACATCGCTGCTGTTTGACTTGACCCTATTCCTTCGTTCCATGTCCATGCATAGCAGCTTCTGTATCTGACTTAGCTTGTTTTAAGATATTGTCTTATGATCATAGCGTAGAGCTAGTGCACCAAATCAGGTTTGCCCCTAGGTTTTTCCAGATTTCTTTAATTGTAGTAAGAGTAAAAAATCAGTTTTATGCTATCAATACGCTGTTTCTAGATAAATTTGGACACAATTACGACGCAATTACGACCCTAATATTGTTAATTCGCTTGAGGATAAGTCTTAGAGGTAAGTTTTAGGAAGTTTCTTCTGCTTTGAGAGAACTGAGAAATCTGATATTGGAGCTTTAGTGTGTTTGTTTATCTTTGAAGTTTGACAATTAAGGCAAGTTTTAGCCCATAAAATATAGTTTGAATTCATTTTAGGCCAGAAGTAATTGGATGAAATAAGTTTGTTTAGTGAATGAGTTATCTGGTGGATAGCCGAGTGGGTTAAGGCGCGAGGTGGCAATCACGATTAATCACACGGACATCGCACCACCGTGTTCGAATCCTGGCTCCGGCATTGGCACTGTCGGAGGAAATGGCTGTATGTCCGCGTTTTCTCAATGTGTAACCCCTTTCCGCACAAGCCCTGGCTTCTGGAATTAGGGGTTGTCTAATTTCTGTGGTGTTTATTATTATTATTTAATTATGAGAGACATGAAAAATTAAATGTCGTAAAGATTCTGGAACGTATGGTCGACATTTACAATTAAAGAATGTGAAAGAATAGTTGCATTAACTAAGCTTTGTTTAGCTGAAATGAAATTATTGATATATTCTATTGGTCAAGAATCAATATCTTTAATTTTATCTTTAGCTAATTGAGTACTGAAAATATGAAGTGAAGCTAATATTTCTGCAAAATGAGGAATAAAACGATGATAATAATTTATAATTCCTATGAAGCGCTGTAATTGTTTAAATGTTGATGGTTTTGAAAAATTATTAATAATATCAATTTGTTCAGTGGTAGGTGAAATTCCATCAGAAGAAATTTGATGTCCTAGAAAATCTAGTGATGGCGCACCAAAAATTCATTTTGAAGGTTTTATACTGATGCCAAAATCTTAAAGGCGTTTAAAAACAGTTTGTAAATGAATTAAATGTTCATCATGATTTTTACTAGCTATCAAAAAGTCATCTAAATGAACAAAAATTAATAACAGTTCTTTTAAAACTTCATTCATGAGTCTTTGAAAAGTTTGACCAGTGTTATAAATATCGTCATTTGCGACCGATAACTCATGGTATGCACGAATTAAATCTATTTTTGAAAAAATAGTGCATCCATGTAAATTTGAATTGAAATTATGTATATGGGAAACAGGATATCGATCCGAAAAACAGTATTTAACTGTCGATAATCACCGCATGGTCTCCAATCATTAGGTTCTTTTTTCGCAACCATATGCAAAGCTGAAGAATCTGATGAAGAAGAAGGTATGCAAATTCCAAAATCGACCATTTGTTTGAATTCATTTTTAGCAATGTTTAATTTGATATTATCAAGCCTACGTGGTCGACAATAGTAGTTTGTGCAATAAGAGTGGCCATGGATAATCCACTCGAGTTGTATAGTATACTTTTTCAACAATCGGATTAAGAAAAAACTACAAATAAAAGTTTTAACCAAATTTTAATATAAAAACTTAGCTTCTGCTAAATCTTATGCTCTAGGTGCAAACATTTTGTAAAAGCTTCAGTAGCCTAGCGGTTATATGGCTGTCTTTCTATGCAGAAACGGCCGTCCAAAAGATACGGCGTCATCTTACTATATTAGACAAATACTATAAAGACTGGAAAATACATATTAACGAACAAAAGACAGAGACAATAACTTTATACAGAAAATTTACGAACGTGACTACATACAATAAAAAAAAAATTAACAACAAACAGATTGGGGAAAAAAGCAGGGTTAAGTATCTGGGGATGACCCTGGACACGAGGCTCTGCTTTGGACCCCATATTACAGCGACGTTACAAAAAACCTACGCGACATTAAACAAATTGTATCCACTGATAAACCGCAGAAGCAGACTAACTACTGACAATAAACTGACGCTATTTAAAGTTATATTTCGACCACTACTAACATACGCCTGTGCGTCTTGGAATTGCATTTCAGACGCACAGTGCTTAAGACTACAGACTACTCAAAACAAATTACTTCGACTACTACTAAACGCGGACAGATATACTCCGGTTGCGGAATTACATGAAAGGGCTAAAGTCCCCTTCATGCGACTTCTTCGTTAAGTGTTCTAGTTTTTATACAAGTTTTATGTTAAGCTTTCTTTTTGAAGCAATGTTATTATACCACCTAATTTAATTTTATTTTGTAAAAAGGAGTTTAGGTTTAGTTTATTTTTTATACAATTTTTGCTTTAGCTAAACCAGTCCCGTCTAGGCCCGGCTTTGCGATCCGCCACCGCGTCAACGCGGTGGTCGCGGTGTCGGTCCCGAGATGGGTGCTGGGGAGGCAGCTCATACACTGTACGATTATTTTAAATAAATATGTTTTGAATTGAATTGAATTGGTTCAATCCCCACATATAGCTACTTTTTTTTTTGTCATAATATATCTCTAAAATTTTGTCTGTATATAATAATTTCAATAAAATTTTAGGTGGTATACCGTTTATCGATTCTTCACTGGAATCACTCATTTTGAATTATTTTCTAGCTCAAACTGCGCGAATACACACTGACAATTACTTTGACAGCTCACGCACTAACTTGAATTTTTTTAAAACGAATAGTTGCCTATGTACTTAATACACGAACTGTGATTGGTCGATTTCATATCCATCCTAGAACGTATATGAAATATATCCGTTCAGTTAACTGGAATGGCCCACTTATCCATTCTACAGACTGTACGGAAAACAGCAAATTTACATAAGGGAGTAGAAAAAATGGTAAACGTCCTTCTGTTATGATATGATATTTAACTGTATGTTTGAGTGGTAATGAATAATTTGGAGAACTAGTTAAACTTGGATATTGAAGTAATAAATTAGTATATTGGTTAGTTATTGAAAGCAATTTAGAAATAATCGCCGGAGTACTTGTATGATCAACAATACAATTAATATATAAAGAAGTTTTGTTATCAATTAAATGTTTATTTTTTATATCTGTCATTAATCTAAAATGTTTAAGAAAATCAGCACTTAAAGTTGGTATTTGAATGTCAGCAATGTTAAAAACAAAGGTGAAATTACGGCGTAAACCTAAGTTAAGTAACAGTAATTTTATACCATATGTAGAAATCCCTGATCCATTAGCTGCTGTTAAGGTAAGATCAGGATTCTTTTCCAAATCAGTAAAATCCTTTCTTGGAATAACTGATACATTGGCACCAGTATCTACCAAGAAACGTAATTTATTTGCAGTGTCATAGACAAAAAGACGAGATCTATGGAGAATACTAACGTTTGCTAGTGTTTATTAGTTGTTTGACTGACTTAACTTATTTGACATGTTTTCTTTAGTGAAATTAGAATTATAAATACACCATGATTCAGAGCAATTTCCGGCTTTCTTTTTAAATATTTAATGAAAATAAAAAACTTTTGAAATTGAAGTATTGTAATAGGAGCGATTAGGAGAGAAATTTCGTGGTCGAGATCGATTTTGACAATTTGTTCAATGATGTACTTTTTCAATATTGGTTGAAGTTGATGGATATCATAGAAACCTGAATTTACAAAATTTGTTCGATTTCCGAAATTTGATTAGAAGTATGGCGAAAATCCATTTCTAATGAGTTTAAGCGAGTTAATACATCTTTTAGATTAGTTGATGAATTTAGACTTGAAGGTTGTTGATTAACTTGAGACATGACAGGGTTTTAACAAGCCTCCCAGCCTTTGTCAGTAATATCAATAATGTCTTCAATATTTGTTTTGTCAGAAGCTGTAATAGCTATATAAATAGTCTACGTTGCCAAAGTTTGATAAGTAAGTCTTGGTTTACCGTTCTAGAACCGCCAACATGTGGCAATGAAAATCAGACGGTTTACGTTCACTCAACTGCGAAATTATCGAGCCTTTTCTTTTTTTCGCTTGAAGATAAACGAGTCAATACTGTTGAACGTAAATTAGCATACAAATTTTGTTCAGGTGGGCATTGCATAACATCATAAATAATATCTACTGCTTCTACCCCGTCTGGGTTCCGGGCCGCTTTTGTAGAATAGACCCAGGGAACCCTCTGCCTGTCGTAAGAAGCGACTTATTGAGGCGTCTGTCCTAAACCATATTCCTTTTATCCACCTGTATCCAAATCCCCTTGTACCTTTTCCTAAAGTCCTTTTAATACTTACCTCATTCCTTAATTCCTTTCTACCCCCTCCCGGGGAGTAAACCCCGCTTCCAAATCCGAAATCCTATGGTGTCCTGTCGAACCGTGCCTAGGGGATGAATGGCTCCACGTCACGGAGTCCCTAACGGTGACCGTACCCCCCACGTAAAGGGTGGCGTGTGTCCCCTGCGACAAAGGGGAAATTATGAGGAACTATGAAGAATAGCCAAGCCTCGGAAACCTCGTTGGGCAGTCGAGGAGAAACAGCCCTTAGTGCAGATCGCGTTGCTGGGTCTGCTCTGGACGAGCGACAGCATACCGTGGACACCGGTGGCGTAAGCAGCGCCGATCCACGAATGGTTACTGCAGAAAGGGTGGATAGTGGCTCCAAGTCGCTAAAAAACCCTCCAACCTTTCCTCGGGGAAAGAACAAACGCAGCTTTTCGAAGTTGCAACTGACCAACCAAGAAACAGACATACTGTCGCGTTTCTTGGTAGTGAAACGTTTGGAAGGGGACTTCTCAAAGGTAAGCCCCTTCTTAATAGATAAGGTTCTATCGAATGTGGGCCAAGTAAAAAGCGTAAGAAAAGTGAAAGAGGGACTGCTAGTGGAAACGTCTTCCTCTAGACAGTCAAAGAAATTACTAGATTTAAAAACGTTCCAAGATTTTGAAATTTCTGTAGCACCACATCCAACCCTTAACTTCTGCAAGGGTGTTGTTACTTGCCGTGATCTCTTGAATTGCTCCATTGCTGAAATATCAGAGAACTTGAAAAGCCAGGGAGTCACAGACGTTAAAAGGATAATGGCAAAAAGAGAAGGAGAGCTGCAAGAAACTGCATCCCTCATCCTTACATTTAGTAGAGAGGACTTACCAAATAAAGTGAAAGCAGGAATACACTCACTGCCTGTTAGACCGTATATCCCCGCACCGTTAAGGTGTTTTAAATGCCAAAGGTTCGGTCACACATCTGTTAAATGCGACAAGCAAGAAATATGTAGTTGTGGTAATCTGTTGCATCCAGATACTCCCTGCCCAGATCCAATTACATGTGTTAATTGTAAAGGAGGACACTCAGCGAGATCTCGAAACTGCCCAATGTATAAAGAGGAAGCAGCGATCCAAAAACTAAAAGTAGAGCAAAAAATATGGTATATAGATGCTAGAAAGAAATATAGGGAGAATGTAATAAGACCATTACCTGAAGTCAGTTATGCGCAAGTAGCAAAAGCAAACTCTTGTTCGTCGAGCATCAAAGAAGTGATTGAACAAATGATGCCAGAAATTGTTAAAATTTGTGTCAATGTGATTTTAAAACAATCAAATATACCAGTGGAGGCTACCATGCCCCCACCCCCGCCGGAGGTGGTACCTTCGAAAGAAGTGGCTGCATCTAAAGCAGCCAATAAGGTCCCTGCTTCTCCAATAGCTACAGATATAGCTGCCTCTTCAACAGCCACTTCAATCGCATCTGAATCTGAGATGCACCAAGAAGATAACTCGGAATCTGCCATTGAAGAAGAAGAAGAATCAGAATTAGAATGTACCCAAACAAAGAGAAAAAAAAGAAAAAGGCGTGGTTTGAAGAAGGGTCGACCTAGGAAAAAGATCTGACCACTTGTGATATAATTATCTGTGATATATTTATTTGTGATATTTTTATGTATTATATATTTTTAACATTTATATCTAAGTACTGTCAAAAAAGTCCTATGTGTGTAATGTCTATATATAAAATGTCTCTTTTAGTCCGACTGTACATTGACAAGTATTTATTTAGTTTCGTATTATTTATTTTTTATTAAAATTCAACATTATACGATATAATTGCAACGGTGTTAAAACAAACTATTTCGAACTAAAAAGGCTACTAGTTGAAAAACAACCGTTATGTTTGTGCCTCCAAGAAACTCATCTGAAACCAACTGAGTCGTTCAATTTAAGAGGATTCAATTCCCATCGGAAAGATGTCATACCACAGCAACGGGCCAGGGGTGGAGTGGCTATTTATATTAAGAATAACATACCAACGTCAGAAATTCCTCTGCAGTCCCGCCTACAGGCTGTAGCGATTCAGTTGACACACCCGCTGAAAATTACAATATGTAATATTTACCTACCAGATGCTGACTGGGAGCTAGATGACCTTAGAGAACTGGTAACACAATTACCAAATCCTTGTCTAATTGTTGGCGACTTTAATGCTCACAACCCCATCTGGGGATCCAGCAGGCTTGATACTAGGGGAAGAGTAATTGAACGGTTGTTGGATGAATATAATTTCGTTTTATTAAATTCCGGGGAAGGTACCTATCTTAATTCTAGATCTAGTAATTTCTCAGCCTTAGACTTGTCCTTCTGCTCACCGATAATCGCCCCAAGATTCACATGGTCAGTGATGAACGATCAACTCTACACTGATCACTATCCTATTATGATTGAGTATTTCGAGGCAATAGCACCTAGAGAAAATATAAGAAAATGGAAACTAAATCAGGCAGATTGGACGCAATACAGAAATGAACTTGTTTTACCTGAGATTAACGAAGATATTGAGCTGTCCGTAGAAAATATTACAAAGTCCATACTATACTCGGCAGAAAAGACAATCCCTAAAACTAAAGGGACACCAGCAAGACCATCAGTACCCTGGTGGAATCCTGAAGTGAAGAGGGCGGTATCTGAAAAGAAGAGGGCACTAAATATCTTTAAAAGAAACCCTACTAGAGAAAATATGATTTCCTTCAAACAAGCTCGAGCTCGAGCTCGATGTATCATACTCGGTAGCAAAAAGTCTTCTTGGGAGAATTATGTCAACTCTATAACAGCTCTTACTCCCGTTAAAGAAGTATGGCAAAAAGTGAGACTTATATCAGGAAGAAGAGCTCAATTACATCCACCAATCCTTATGCATAATAATCAATTGTTTTCAGAGGTAGTAGATACTATTGAAATTTTGGGGAGCCAATTTGAACAAGTTAGTAATTCAATGAATTACTCCCAAAACTTTCTGACAGTAAAGGAAAGTTTAGAAGTAGAACTAGATTTTTCCACGAATGAAATATTAGACTATAACGATGCCTTTCAAATGATAGAGTTAGAAAACGCATTAAAAGAAGCAAATAACTCGTCTCCAGGCCCGGATCAGATTCCGTATGAGTTCATACGCCAACTGCCTACATCTTTTAAGCTCAAAATCTTAGAACTATTTAACCTCATATGGAGAAAAAATACCTACCCTGAACAATGGCGGGAGGCTATTGTAATCCCTGTACCAAAAGAGGGGAAAAATTCTCAAATGGCATCTAGCTACCGCCCAATTTCTTTAACGTCTTGCCTTAGTAAATTGTTGGAAAGGATGATAAATAACCGCCTAATTTGGATAATAGAAAGACAAAATTATCTATCTGAATATCAAATGGGATTTCGAAAATCAAGATCTACGATTGATCAGATGGTATCTCTCAAAGGTGCAATTCAGGACAGTTTTGCAAGAAGGGAACATTTGGTCGCAGTATTTTTTGATCTTGAAAAAGCCTACGACACTACCTGGAGGTATGGTATTTTAAAAAAAATACACGACTGGGGATTCAGAGGACACCTACTTCTCTTTCTTAAAAGTTTCCTCGAGAGCCGTTACTTTAGGGTGCGAGTAGGCAGTACACTTTCAAATCAGTTCTCCATGGAAAACGGTGTGCCGCAAGGTTCCACCTTGAGTGTCACCCTATTTTTAATAGCCGTTAATGAATTACTGCTGTCAGTTAATGATCAGATAAAAAAATGCTTATATGTAGATGATCTGGTGATTTATTATTCAGCGAAGACTATGCCTGAGATAGAAGAAAATTTGCAATATAGCATAGACAATGTGTCATCCAGAGCGGAGAGATTAGGTTTCAAATTATCTTTATCTAAAACTAAGTGCGTTCATTTTTGTCGACTGAGAAAACCCCATAATGACCCGCAACTACATATAGCAAATACCCCAATTGCTGTTAGTCAGACAGCACGTGTTTTGGGCCTAATCTTTGACTCGAAACTTACATGGACGCCTCATATAAAAAATATTGCTGAGAAAGCAAAAAAAGCATTGAATGTTATACGCTGCGTATCTAATATAAATTGGGGGTCAGACAGGGAAATTCTTCTTAAGCTGTATACATCCTTAGTGTTATCTAAGATGGACTATGGATGTATTGTGTATTCATCTGCTCGCAAGTCTCGTCTACATGTTTTAGAATCTATTCATTGTACAGGCCTGAGATTATCCACAGGAGCATTTCGCACAAGCCCATTAGATTCTATATGTTGTGAGGCGGGCATTCCACCCCTTAAGTTCAGGCGAGATCGCTTACTTCTAAATTATGCAGGAAAGATATGGGCCATGCCTCATCACCCTGTTCATTCAGTACTATTCAACAACGAATTGGAAGAAGTATACGAAGAGAGGCATTCTATCACTCGCCCAGCAGGAATAAGGGTTAAAGAATTGCTGAATAAACTGGGAATCACCTTACCTAGAGTGCTACCTATGAGATTCTCTGACATACCGCCCTGGAAAATGCCCATCCCGTTATTACGATCCGACCTTTCTATCTATAAGAAAGAAGACACTTCCAGCATATATCTACGTCTCAAATTCAATGAAATATTAAACGATTATACAGATGCAATAAAAATATATACAGATGGATCAAAAACAGACCATGGTGTTGGTAGCGCACTGGTCATAGCAGGGGAATGCCATTCGTGGTCTCTGACACCTGCTGCCAGTATATATACAGCAGAAGTATACGCGATTTGGCAAGCACTGAGGTATAGTGAAATGCTTGATCACAATTTATTTCTTATATGTTCAGATTCATTAAGCTCTATACAATCCATTAGAGATATAACTACAACTGATCCATTAGTTTTGAATATCCTTTCATTACTAGATTGGTTAACTAAAATGGATAAACAAATAGTATTTGTATGGTCACCAGGGCATATAGGTATCGCAGGCAATGAACTAGCAGATATAGCTGCCCGTGAAGCAACTGACAACGTTGTTGACGACATTGCCATCAGACACCTGGACTTACGAGCACAGTTTGGCAACAAAATCAATAATAATTGGCAAACAGAATGGGATAGAGCTGATACCAAGCTAAAAGCTATAAAAGGAAATATAAAGACGTGGACAATGCCTTGTAAACTAACAAGACGGGAGCAAGTGGTACTAACTCGTCTGAGGATAGGCCACACACACCTCACCTCATTTCATTTGTTGAGAGGGGAAAGACCACCAAGATGTCCAACTTGTGACCATCGACTAACAGTTCATCATATTCTATTGAACTGCAACAATTTCCAACACATCAGGCGAATGTTAAATATGCCAAATTCTATAAACAAATGCCTTGTCAATAATTATGAAGGAATTAAGAAAATAATGGAATACGTGAGGAGAACTAAAATTTTTCATAGGATATAAACCAGAAAATATTTAAACATACATCCTCAAATAAATTGTGATTATTTAATAGTCAGAGCGAATACACAAAACACACGAAAGTGAAGAGCTACATACAGCTAATGACCCTAGCAGTCGATGCTGTATAAAAAAAAAAAAAAAAAAAAAAAAAAAAAAAAAAAAAAAAAAAAAAAAATCTACTGCTTCTATAGGAAGACTGAGTATAACTGTATCATACTTCTTTCGATCACTAGTGATTCGAATAACATTGAACCGTTAATCAATTTGTGTAAACCACATTTATGGACGTGAGGTCCAAAAGGGCGGTAATTTGAACGAAGAAGCAAAATTTTGATGTGGAGTTAAGTCTGCGTCTTGATCAATCATGTATGAAATATATTAAAAAGGCTAAAGTGAAATATTGACTCCTTGACAGCAAGATGAAAAGAATAAACAAGGAACTTGCACTCTCTAAAGGCTATCTTTAATTTTGCTGTTGGTTATTTACTGGGATATGATGCTCAATCGGACCGGCATTTCCGAATCAGTCTTGAAAATAGCTGCATATATTTTGCTCTATATCATGTGGCTCCGTGAATTCAATTAAATGTTTTTTAATAATGTCTCTTAACAAGAATGTTCATTTAATTGTCTTCGGAAATGTTCGGACTGGTATTTTTGTATTAATATGATGACTCCATCAAAACGTGGTAACTTCAGTGTACTCAACGTACTCCCAATTTATACCGTGTTCCCAATTTATACCGAATTTTTGGTATAAGTAAATTTAAACCATATAGAATAATTATTTTACTCAAAGATTAATTATTGTAAACATAATAATAATATTAATAATTTTGTTTTTGTGTCCTACATACTACAAATTGACCATATTTAAAAGATGGCTATTAAGTCAGCAGTCTGTATGTAGCGTGAGAACACTACATGCGCGTCCACTACAAGATACCACAAGAGAGGGAAAAGTACCTTCCTCTCTTTCCTATAAACTGCTTTTCTTAGGAGTGGCTATCATCTAGGTTCTGCCCCATTGGCTTCCCAGTTAGTTTTTCTGAGGTTTTCTTAATAAAGCGAACTCACATTGTATTCAAACGCATATTGTTATAACCCGACGAGCTCTTCTCATCAGATAGATATAACCCAATTTTTCACAAAGCTATTCACGTATAAACTAGCTAGTATTACATCTACTGCCTTCTGTTTTCTTATCGTTATGAAAGCTAGTAGCCCTTATTTTTATTCACTATTTATAAGTTATTTGCTATAGTAAACTGAAATAGTGATTCAGAATATGTGATGTTCAATAGCATCATAACCAATGACTATCTACGATCCGTTCTTACCCATTCTCACTACGATTACACGTACGTAAGAAGGAATTTGTAATTTGATTGCGTATAGTTCAGAATTTAGTATATTTAGCGTTTCCTCTTAAACTCAATACTGGAGGTAAATCGGTGAGTAACTCACTTCCTTGCATCCAGTCACCATAACAATCCATTGAACTAAAGTCTGTCTGTCTGCCAAGTTGCATCTTCCTAGGCTTCTAGGTTACTTATTAGCGTTAATATTGTTTTCAATGTTATTTTGATCGATGAAATTTAGACACAAAGGAATGAAATAATTGTATATTTTGAGTATTATCATTTATTCATATGTTTATTATTATTGATATATAAATGTGTTTAAATACTGGAAAGAAAAATGAAATATTTTATTTAAATACATACTAAGTATGCCATTAATTAAATAAAAATAATTAATGACCAAGAATATTTAAATATTTAAAAATTACTTTCCTCGTTTCTGTGAATTGTTAGCGTGATTTCATAAGTGTTTAATAGCATGTGTTCCTTGAAATCTAATTAACAATATATATTTTCTACATGAGTAGAAATAAGAGGCGTGAAGTCGCAGACAGCTGTTTGCTTTTTAGAATTTCCAATTTGAAATTTGATGTAATGGTGTGACGCGACATTTCGTCATGCCCAGATTATTTCAAGCCTTTATTTCACATACATTGCTATTAGATAGAGCAGGTTACATTATATGTAAGAGGAGGGTGGACTTTTAATAAAACGTCCCCCTTTTTGCTATCATTCTTCACGCTCTGTGACAACTTGCATAACTAACGTGATCGGCATTTTAATTTAGAAAATATTGTCCTCTAACCTGTTTTATTTTTATTAGGTTTAGATGCAGTTGAAATATAAGGAATTTATTGATTTGCTATGCATCCGCAGTGATTAAAATTTTTATTATGCCTGAAATGAACGAGGAAAATAATATTTGCCAGTAACACTCGTCCAGATGTTTGAAAATCTTTAAAAAGAATCGTTTTCTTATTTATACTGATAATTTGTAAGGGAAATATTTATATATTGAACAAACAGTCACGGGTCTATTGTAGAGATTTTTATATAATTCATGAAAAGTCAAACAACAACGTTTATTCATCATTTGTAAGTACAATAAAAGTACATATGATATGTCAAATATTTGTCTACTAGAAAAAAATGCATACACATTGAAATGGTCAAAAATGTATTGAAATATAAAAAATGTGTAATGGCGCATAAAATGTATAAAAATCTTAAAGTGTTTAAAAGTGTATAAACATATAAAAATGTATGGAACATACAAACAATAGTTCAAATGTGCTTTTAGAAGGCGGAATATTAAAACATAATATATTTAGTCGCAAACTCCTCTATAAAATCATTATTTTACTATAAGGAACATAACCAGACTGCAAGCAACAGCTACTCTCCGGGATACGTGCCCCGCCGAACGTTGAATTACAAGTTACAAGCCTGGCGCGTTAAGTGTAATAATAATTGCATATTACCATCAAAATGCTAATGCTTTGATTGCAACAAACACCAGCCGAAAGACTGATCCTACTTAAAGGAGCTCTCGTGCCAGTCGTCACACGTCACTTGCAGACTGCAGATTCGAGCTGTTGGCTCTCGTCAGTGCAAGGTAGGCATATGACGACCGACACGAGAATCACTTGACTATTTAGTACATTTCGGTATCTTTGGGATAGCGATATGTAAAATAGTCAGTAGGCGCTATCTAGCGGTCCAGTGTCTGTTACAATCGAAAAATATATAGCCTGACTGGGCTCAGCATAATTCAAATGTGCTTTTAGAAGGCGGAATATTAAAACATATACATTTTATACTTTTCTATACACTAATATATTTGTACATTTTTATGCATTTTGTACATTGTTTGTATTAAAACATAATATTTTTAGTCGCAAACTCCTCTATAAAATCCTTATTTTACTATAAGGACCGTAACCAGACTGCAACCAACAGCTACTCTCCGGGCTATGTGCCCCGCCGTGCGCTGAACTACAAGTTACAAGCCTGGCGCGTTAGATGTAATAATTGCATTCGAAGCATTAGCGTTTTGATGGTAATATGCAATTATTACACTTAAAGCACCAGGCTTGTAACTTGTAATTCAGCGTTCGTCGGGGCACATAGCCCGGAGAGTAGCTGTTGGTTGCAGTCTGGTTACGTTCCTTATAGTAAAATAAGGATTTTATAGAGGAGTTTGCGACTAAAAATATTATGTTTTAATACAAACAATGTACAAAATGCATAAAAATGTACAAATATATTAGTGTATAGAAAAGTATAAAATGTATAAAGGTACATAAACAGAATGTATAAAATATATAAACGTATAAAACAGAGTGAAAGGATGTATAAAACGATGTATAAGAATGTACAAGTGTATACAAATGTAAAAAATATATAATATATAGCACGGACTAAAACATGTAGTATAAAATTAAAACGTTAACCATGAATTAATTTAAAAATTCATTAATGGTATCGTCTTTACTATGTACATACTTCGATATGCGATGTAAAGCAACATAAGGCGTGGTTAATAATTGGATAGGTGACCGTTCTAACGAAGACCGCGTCCTCGCCTCACACATCTTCCAGCGGCTTGTATATCAGTGTATGCTCGGAAGCTATACAACCTTAGGCGAGGGTTGTATAGGAGATATACCATCCTTCGGAGGGGATGTAAAGCCGTCGGTTCCTTGTCTATTAAATGTTAGGCAAGTAAAAGATCCCTACTCTTCTTATGGGAAGAGGTTCGGCAAAAATTCCTGGTTGGGGGTAGCTCGTCTACAGGCGTCGGTGTTAGGCCTCAGTAGCGGAAATAGGATTTACGTTAAATAAATGTATATAAAAAAAATTAATGGTATAAAATGTTTTTCAGTAACAAATAATTTAACTTGTTTTTTAAATACGTGATAAGTTGTAATTTCTTTCAAGTTTGCTGGTAATTTATTGTAAACATATATAAGTTCTTTAAAATAGCAGTTTCGTGTTTCGGAATTTGGAATTCACCTCCATGTCTAGTACCATAGCAATGAGAGTCCCCGATACGCGAAAAGTGCAGTTTATAAGCATATAAAGCACATTTAAATAAAAATACAGAAGGGACAGTTAAAATATTATTAACTTTAAAAATAGGTTTGCAACTTCCATGGGTTTTAACTTAAATGTTAGTCTAATAATTCTTTTCTGGCTTACGAATACCCTATTTATGGATTTACCAACTCCCCAGGTAACCATATTATTTGAAATATGGCTATATGCCAAACAATAATATATATTCAGTAGGCCTTCTGCATTTAGATACGATTTCGTTTGAATTATCGCAAAGAAGGCAGAATTTAACCTGGAATAGACATGATCAATATGTTTGTCCCATCCCAGTTTACTATCTCAGTAAGTTCCTAAAAATTTTGTACATTGAGATAAACTTATGTCGTTCTCTATTTCAAAATTTGGCGGAAGGATATTTTTGGTGTGAAAATTCAAATATACTGTTTCCTTGTCGTTTGATATTAATCTATTTCGATGACACCAAGCTTCAAGTTTGCCGCACACACTGTTCATGGGAAATGATAGTCCTTCAGGAGTCCGTGCGGAGATAGTTATTGACGTGTCATCGGTGAACATATTAACTTTACCAGTTGAAACGTATTGTAGTAAGTCATTCACATATAACATGAAAAGCAGAGGTCCCAGCACAGAGCCCTGAGGAACTTCCACTTCTATGTTCTGTTTTTCATAAAAATTGTCATCATACTTTACTAACATTTTACTGTTAGTCGTGTATGATTTAATCTACAACAACAAGTTATCCCTACCCATAGATAACTTGTTGTATAATACTTCTAGCAGTTTTTTGACAATATGTTCGCTTTTAGATACAATCGCTATATTTGAATTTAAATCATATCTCGATGGTGCCAGCTAGTTTGGAGAAATTCTCGTTAGCATAATTACTACGCACTATTATTGTTCTAGTGGAACCTTACAAAATTGCGTCTGAAGTAGATTGTACTCTGAAAACTTTTGAAATATTTCTGCAGAAATATTAGGGCCCTCTAGCAGACACTAATTTAAAAATTTGACCTTGAGGTGACCTTGGCTTCTTGGATTACCGTGCTTACTAGAAAGGTGACGGACGCATAAGGGGGCATTTTGAGAGTTACCTAGAATTATAATTCAGCGAAATAATATTTTATACTTCATTGTGAACTCCGCTTTAAAGATAACTTTAAAATAAAGGCGGCTTTGACTTTACTCTACCAACGAATTATTATTGTTTTTTTTTATAAAGTCAAATGGAAGGCGAAAAATTCTTCTAATGCATATAAAAAATGAGAACGAGAATTTGCTAGATACTCGTGAAATTAGTTCCTACAATACTCTATATATTCACTTAATTCATTCTAACTTTATTCAAACTTCAGGCGTTTCAAACACATTTATTTGCAAAAATATTTGACATTGAACTGGTATGATTCCTGGGCGACATTCGTACACTGTAGGCCTTTAGAACAGTGTGGAACAATTTACAGAAATATTTAGACGACTTATTCTTCTTTAATTCCTAACCAAAATTTTTGGATTTTTTTAAAATTCTTAAATGGCTGCTCGTATGCATGGCTTTGCCACGCCACAAATGGGCTCGGGTCTTATTGGGGCTTCAAGTGCGCCTTCCTTGGCCAGTTGGTCAGCCTTTTCGTTTCCTCTGTGTCCCTCGTGTCCTAGTACCCATGCTAGGGTCACTCTGCTCTGACTTCCCAGCTTTGTAAGGGCCGTCAAGCATTCCCACACCAATCTTGAGTTGATTTGCATGGAACTGATTGTTTTTATTGCCGCTTGGCTATCAGAGAAAATGGCAATCGACTGGTTAACAGTACCTTGTCCTATTATCTCCCTTGCGCAACAGTGTATGGCGATCACTTCAGCCTGAAACACCGTTGCGTATTTCCCTAGACTTATCGGGATATTGGCTTTTGACCTTGTCCCGTAAATCCTTGTTCTGTCTTGGAGCCGTCAGTGTACCAGACTGTTTGTGCTGTTATGGGAGGACCGTTTTTCCAATCCTCCCTGTCTTGTATAACAGTCTGGAAGTTCTTGTTGAAGTTATACCTGGGGACCATTACATCCGTGGGCATGCCTAGAATGGGATCTGCCTTCATCTCCAAGTATAACTTCTGGTACTCCGTCCCGTGTTGCTGGCTAATTGGCGTTTGGCCTGCTTACTTAATTCGTCATCATTTTGAAAGATTCTAGTTAACAAAAACATATGTTCGTTTTAAATTTTCATAAACTAACCTTGTCGACAACGTTTTAAATGAGAAATTGAACTTTTATTCCTTGAATTTCGAGAAAACTCTTTGTTCTAAATTCGATGACTTTCTACTAGGTCTAGATTTGTGGTAGTAAAATCCCCTAAATGTAATGCTCTATAATGTAATTTATTTTAAATTAAAAAAATACTCTGGACAACATTATAAATGTTCATTACTTAATGAATTGCTATCGCTTTATTTTTCACAGTGATTATTAATTATGTGTGGAGATTCTTCTCCGGTGTGTATTGCCTGAGCAAATACTATTTTTTGAAGATCTCCACGAAAATCAAAGGGGTTCATGTTGTTACCTCCTTTCCCTTATTATTTATTTTTGGGAAAGAATTGAGGCAACATATGCGGTCGACTAGCTGGTTTAAGTCGGAGCAAAGAGCCGTGGATCCGGAGTATTCGTAAGAGTGAAGAAACTTACCCTTCTTGAAATGTACGGCATAAATGACAGATTTCTGTTTATTTCGAGAATAGGAGACAAAGAAAAATTGGTGTTCAATTGGGCACCACCTATAGAGAAAATAAGTAGAATTGTCTCTTTTTCTCGAATAACCAGTCAATATAGATCAAACTGAAATTGTTGGTAAGAGAAATAAAAAGATTGTTTAAAATGAATGTTAAAATATATTACATGAATAATAGAAATTGAAATTGAAATATATATATATATATATATATATATACACATATACACATTGGCTACCAATTTTCATGATTTGTAAGGTATAATTCTTGGGGCGAGCGTAGGTGCGTCTTTACTATGTACATACTTCGGTATGCGATGTAAAGCAACGACAGGCGCAGTTAGTACTTGGATGGTGACCATTCCAACGGAAACCGCGTTCTCGCCTCACACATCTTCCAGCGGCTTGTATATCAGTGTATGCGCGGAAGCTATACAACCTTAGACGAGGGTTGTATAGGATATATACCATCCTTCGGAGGGGATGTAAAGCCGTCGGTCCCTTGTCTATTAAATGTTAGGCAAGTAAAAGATCCCTACTCTTCGAGGTTCGGCTAAATTCCTGATTGGGGGTAGCTCGTCTACAGGCGTCGGTGTTAGGCCTCAGTAGCGGAAATAGGCCGACGTTAAATAAATGTATAAAAAAAAAAGGTATAATTCAATGCAGGTCGGGGTATTTTCCCGCTGAGTAGTTGTTTCCTGCAAATCATGTATAATAACAATATATATATATATATATATATATATATATATATATATACATATATATATATATATATATATATATATATATATATATATTAAGTCCACCAAGGGCTGAAGGTCGCCGCTCTCGGTATTTGCAAAATGGTAAGTCGCTGTGCACCATGGAGACGTCTATGATGTCTGGTGTATAGTAGCATTAGACCACATGAGATGATTCACTTACCTCTCACCACTATACCATTTACATTAGTCTGTATAAGACTAGCAGGTTGGCCACTGTCATTTGTCTGTTCCATGACCTATGGCATACTGATGAGAACTAATAAGTTCGAAACCGGTCTATGTCTGGTCAGGGAATTGACAAATGACATTGGCTACCAATTTTTCATGATTTGTAAGGTATAATTCAATGCAGATCGGGGTATTTGCCCGCTGAGTAGTTGTTTCCTGCAAATCATGTATAATAACAATATATATATATATATATATATATATATATATATATATATATATATATATAACAAATTTATACCAGGATCCTAGATTGACTATTGTTGAGGTGACTGGTTCTGGAACAGCAAAGGAGTCTAAAGGTTTCCTTGGCAATTTACTTCTCTTAATGAAATGGAGTGAAATCAACTATGTGGTTTTTGAAAGATTAATGAAATTTTATCTATATGAAGAAAAATAAGCTGTGCGAAAGCTATGCAGAAATGTAGAAGTTATGCAGAAACGTATACAGAAATGTATAAGTACATAAATTTATAAGTACATATATAGAAATATATAAATATATAAGCTGATTTCGTAAACTATAAATTGCCAAAAAATGAAAAAGAAAGAAAAAATATTTTTAAAACCATGTGGTACATATAGTATTTTAACTACTTAATAAATTAAAAAGAATTGACCTTGAACTTAAATTTATTTTAAAAATAATTGAAATTACATCAAAGACAAAAATTGAAGATTACTTAAATTTTAAATGAATAAATAATAAATGAAATTTACCTGGATGTTATTGTTAACGCGGACATAAAAATGTAATATCAATTACTGCAGTCCACAGTTAAGTTTATGTATGTTCGAATCAGTACAAAGGCTGCAAGCAAATGATTTCCTGGTAAGTTTTACTGATAAGGTAAACTTTTTTTTGTCCTAGTTACTGCAAAATAATGCTACCAGACTTGAGAAATCTAATCCCCTAATTAAATTGAAAGCTATAAAATATAGAAATAGTACAGGTTTGGTCACCTGTCAACTATTGAGTTAAGCGCAACAACCTGCCTTGTAGATTCCCGTACTCAGACAAATTACAGAATCGATAAAAGAAATCTATAATACCGCAGCTGACTTAAATTGCAACAGTTTGTAATTTCTGTTTTATACATAACCAACAATATGAACAGCCGTAATAAATAGTAAAATGTATTGTGACTATTTTGAGAACTCAGTAAATATATTACATCTTATACGATATACTACATATACCTAGTAATGAGGAAGGTAAAGAAAATATCCATATGTACTTCATAGTAAACAAAAATAAAAAAATGAAATATAGGTATCTGACGTAAATAAATGTTTTGTAGACAATTGTTTCCTGGGATGCTATACAGAGATACATAATAGTTAATAGAACATGACTGAGTTCCTAAGATATAAAAATATGTACACAAAACAGTGTGAAATGGTTTAGCAGTTATACAAGTTCTGTTAGT
Organism: Leptura quadrifasciata; assembly: GCA_963675555.1. NCBI lineage: Eukaryota > Metazoa > Arthropoda > Insecta > Coleoptera > Cerambycidae > Leptura > Leptura quadrifasciata. Next base: position 107,100,547 of record OY776675.1, read on the forward strand.
TGAAGACAGTTTCACTTACAAAAACTGAATCAAAATGTTACACAGATTGTGCCAAACATAAACAAAATACTAGTTTTTATATAAAACTGTTAAATGGACATATGCCATGTAACAATGTCAGGTGATCGAGTTGACCAAGTTATAGATCTCCTTTGTACAATTCACTATTTTGGAAAAGTCACATTTAGGTGGGTTTTCACCATAATATTAAAATGTGGCAGGGTAACACGTATATTTATTTTAGTTTCGGGAGAAGCATAAAGCGAAATCTCAATTTAATCATGATAGTAGTATGAAAATTCCACAAATTAATTAAGAGCAATTCTTCTTCCCACGAGTGAAATGAAATTGTTACTGATGCTGCATCTCAACTGTAGTGTATGAATTCTCATCCGATCAGAAATGTAACAAAACTATCTAGCAAAAATTTTACTCTGGTTTTGTAAACACTTTATCGAATATTGAATCCTTGCCAGAACCATCTCCAGGCATTTCATGAAATTTAGGATAGAGTAACAGTTACTAATTGATTAATTATTGCTCCTCACTACTGTTGAATTAGAAGAGTTATACCAGAATGGTAACTTTCGAATGCTAGTCAATGAATATTGAATAACCAGCAAATGCAGTTTCTTTTTCAAACAGCAACGCTCTCGGTATTATTTAGTGCTTTCAAAATAAGTAATGGCACAGAAATAGAAAATGAATATTTTAGATGTGGTTTGCTTTTGAATGTCTGTTTGCATTTTTAGCAAACAAGAGCATATTTTCCGAGGTAAATGGTTAGAAATATTGAAATAAGTAATGGCACAAAAATAGAAAATGAATATTTTAGATGCGGTTTGCTTTTGAATGTCTGTTTGAATTTTTACCAAACAAGAGCATATTTTCCGAGGTAAATGGTGAGAAATATTCAACTAAATTTAGAATTTAAAAAATATAACAACCGAGGTTTTTAAAGCGTAAGAAGATTTGAAGATTTGGGCTAGGTCACTCTTGGACCCCGTAAAGTATTTTTAAAAACTGGATACCACTCTAACGTTATTTACAATCTAATTTAAGAATTATTGTAACAATTCAATGACAAATAATTTTTTCTTCAAGAAATTCTGATTTATACCTCTTAATATAAGTTACATTATTTGAGCAGGAGTTAAATCTAGGAGACAATTTTATATAAATTTGTAAAGCGTGATTTTTATCCCCAGAGAAATTGTCCTCCATTTACGAGACATTCTGTATAGTATTGATTTTGTCTTAATGCAACACGCTGGGTCCATATATTATATGGTGCAAGGTACTAACTGTCAGGATAAAACATGCGTATATACAGAATTACTGAATATAAATAAAATTTCAACTCCATCGGTGAAGAATTTCAGGCACGTTTTGAGCTGTCCGCAATAAACATTGGTATGAAAATAAAGCATTTTCAAAATATTAGTTATATCTTAACCCCTGCCTTTAATGCAGTGGAGAAGCAGTGTACAAGATAGAAGGGCAAATAAATATGGTTTATTTAAGTCTTGGTTTAATATCTCATGTATCACTATATCTATGAAGGAAGGCTTATGACTGAAATCTTAATGAGAAGCTTGGCTCAAAGAACTTCAAACCTACACAGTTTCGTTAATATAATATAGACATATTAATTTATTTCTGGTAAGAAACACTTAAAATATGTCATTTTCTAAAATTTACTAATAATTTCAAATGAATTATTAACAAATTAATTAATACACAACGAAAAATATGAATCTACTCTTTGTATTTCATTAAAATATTTTAATTGAGTCATAGGTAGAATCAGTCAAGTTCACAATGAATTTTTGTATAGCTACTTAAGTAGCTCTATAGCTTTTTGGACGGAATTTTAAATTATATTTAGTTTTAGAATTATTTTGTAGATAACAAAAGGTCTAGAATTTTGACTGTAGTTTACAATATTCTCGTTATATTCATTTAATCTGAGACGTCTCTGAGATTAATTCACCGTTAACATCTGTTTTAGGATTTAAACTTTCTGAGTATGTTAATACAACACATTCAAAATAAGGAAGGGCTTTACGGTGTGAATAGAATCATGAAGCATTTTAGTGAAAAGGGATTAATATCTAGAATATCTGGAAGCCGATGACCTAATAACGTATAATATCATGCATGTTGGAAGTTCCAGTGGTTTTGTAAAATATTATATGCTCTCATTCACATTACAAGTAGGTGATTATCATGAAAATATAAACGCAGATGTTATCGAGGTATATTTATAAATAAGTCTTACATCGCCGCGATATGTAATTGTACTGGATAACGCTAGTTATAGTTCAAGTACGAAGAAACTGAGACATAAAAAAACAACAAAAACCTCATTAAAATACCGGTACTCTTTTTGTGCTGTTCGCAAATTGACTCGCTTACCTTTACAGGTTTTTCATGTGCGTCGGGAATGTTTGATGTCAGGCTTGGCGCCATGGTCCGCGGCGATATAATTATGTCGTAAAGTTTTTATTGCGTTTTTTATTTACTGGGATCTATTTATTTCAACTAGCGCGTTGGCCCGCGGCGATAATAATTATGTCGTAAAGTTTTTGTTAGGTTTTTCTGTCCCGGGAATTTATTACTTGAACTATACCACCTTAGGCAGATTGAACGGACATCTACGACTGAAAGCCGATGTAGGCCATATTATTTTGAATGAAAATCGGAAAAAATATTTATTTTGAATTGTCTGAATAATTTGAATAACATGACTTAAAGCGGACTCGTGTCCCTTGTGGGTCTTAATAAAAAGCCCTTTAAAAAATGCATTATCGATAAGATGGGAGTCCTCAACTAACTGAACTTAGCTACCACCGTACCACTTTTACTTTAACACTATAGAATTGGTGTTGTTCGTGTAAAATGTGAAGTGGTCAGAAATAATATCAACAGCATTGATTTATTAGAGCAGTTTATAGTGTCATATGATATTAAACATCCTGCCATAATTAATGTGATCTTATCTAAGCGCTTTTCGAGGTTAAGTCGCATATAATACCTTAGGTAAATCTATTTCTTCTAAAACCGGATTGTCTATCCGAGATTATTTTGTATTTGTCTATAAAACATAATAATCTCTTTTTAAGGCCTCTTCCCCTCAGGGCGCGATCTGATCACGCGATTCGAACGCTTATCACATTTGTACTCAGTATATCCTCTCCAAAAGATTCGAAACTGATCGAGACGATCTCGGTGGAACGAAAACGCAGTGTGGAGGGGATTACTGAGTACAAATGTAATAACTATAACATGAGATCGCAAGCGTTCGGATCGCGCGATCAGATCGCGAACTGTGGGGAAGAGGCCTAAATAATATTGTGCAAATTTTCGTAAAATTTGATATAATAGTTGTAGGTCTATAATTACTTACCGTCCCCACCATTCATTCATTTTTATACACGAATCTGATATCTCTAACCTTAAATACTGATGGTATTATTTCTTGATTATTTGCTATATTTATTAAGTGAATATATGATTTTATTATTAATGCACTGATTTTTTATCCATTTATATTTTATCTGTCGATTCAAGGGAGTTTAATATCCTTTAATCCATTGATAATTCACCATAAACTGTTTTATGATTATTTAGAAAATAGAACGCAATATGTGAACGTCAATAACAATTTTAGTGAACCTTAGACCATTATATGTGGACTGCCCCAGGGAGTAGTGCTTGCCCCAATCTTATTTATTATTTACCTAAACGATATACTAACATAGGCTATAAAAAGTCCGTTAGTATCTTTAATGGATGAAACTGCTTTACTGGACAGTCTTAGAATGAAATACGGCTCACTATTGAAGTGGACCTAAATGTAATTAAAGACTGGTTTGATGAAAATATATTGACAATTAATATAAGTAAAACATTACAGTTGCCGTTCTGTTCATATACAAATAAGTTACCTAATTTTAACGTAATTTTTATAAGTAATACAAATCTAAACATACAGAGCTCACAAAGAATTAAATATCTGGGAATATATTATAGATTGCCATCTAAAATGGGATCGCCATATCAATAAACTAGTAAAAAACTTAAATATCTGCTTTATAAATTTTCCGCAATAAAAAAATATCTTGACAGAAATCAAAATATAGATCATAGATATACACAAGACACAAAACCATCAAAGTAAATCTTGTATAAGAAACTATTGGAGAAACTACGCATACTTGGCACCCCGACTGTTTAACACTATTCGAGATAACATGATAAATACAATGTACTTTAAAAGATTTAAATAAAAAAATGGCTACTCAATCAAGATTATAAACAAACTTATATGATGATTGATACTGGACGTCTCTAACGAAATAAAATTATTTAAATATATGTCTATAGGTAGGCGTATGCTTGTGTGGTTGGATATATGTATATATGTAGGTGCATGTATATATATATATATATATATACATATATTAATTTGCAGAATGTGTTTGTAAACTCTTACTGGAATATGCTTAAAAGATACTGATTCGTGTAATTGTTATTAAAGCTATTTGTAAACTCACTTTGTACAATTTATATTCTATATTTACAGATATTTCAGATTCAATACTTCAATACAGCTTGTAAATAATTCATTACTTAAAATATGATTTGCAATTCTAAGTGTCACCATTAAAAATAAACTGCAAATAAATAAAAATTTGAAATCGAAGTACATATTTGAAGTCAGTTGATGCCTGACATCAATTCAAAGCTAAGATAAATTTTTTATCCCACCTTGTATACAAAACAATATTTCTATATAAAATTTTCCGTTTAATAAACTTTCTATTAATAATATTATCAAGACCAGGAAATAAGCGAAGTAAAATATATATAGTAGAAAGTAGAGACTTAACACATTTTTCGGTAATTAAAGGGCTTAAACTTGGAATACTTAGATTTGCACTTTTAATGAGTCGGCGGAATTTAAATTTTATGATTGCTCAAATATTGGCGTTCGGGTGAAGTTAATTTTCCAAAGGGTCTTATTTAAATTCCCTCTACATTTCCAATTTCCTTAAAATTGTTTTCAGGTCTCTCTAAATCCTCTTCCTATTTACTAAAAATGTTACCGGTGAGTATTCTTCAATTCTAATTTAGAAAACTCAGTTTTGTAATTTCTAAGGTAGCATAAGAAAGTGGATAAGATAATTTATTTTATATATCAAGCCAAATGGATTTGTATAATGGTGCAAGTATTATATAACATATTTCCGTATATCATCTTTCACTTTCCAATATGTCATATTTTTCTTGTTCAATTAAAAACGAAAACGATTACTTAATTAAGGTCAGTAGAATCTTCTCCTTCTAAATCTTGTCTTCCAAGACCTTAGTTTAAGTGACACTGTATGGGTGTTGTGCACACCTTACTAGTTTCACAGTTTTGCATTGTATTCATAATTATAGTTAAAAAAAACACGCTTTAATAGCAAACCGAACTAAAAAGTAAAAAATAATGTTTAAATATTAAGATAATTTTTGTTTTATTATAAAAAGCGTGGGGTGGTTGATATCAATTGTTATAAACCCCACGCTTTTACAATATAAAATGCATCTTAATATTTAAACATTATTTTTTACTTTTTAGTTCGGTTTGATATTAAAGCGTGTTTTTTTATTAGTTTTTTTAAACTATAATTTTTTTTAGTCGCCCTCTTGCCATTCATCCCTCGGCACGTTTCTCAACAATAATAAAATATGTATTAATGACAACGGCTCCTCCGCCAAAATCTCGACAATAGATTAGCCATTTTTTAAAATTTTATTTTATCCTGATGATCCTGGTGAGGACATTAGGACAAAATTGTCAAATTATTGTATTGTCATCCGTCCTTGATAAGTGTGCACAGTTTCAGTTTAATCTGACGTTTTGAAGTGAGTGAGAACCAGGTTCTAAGATTCCTTTACAAACAAACAAACATACAGGTGAAGCTAATATAAAGCGTACAATAAAGCGTGTAAAAAGGGGAACATTTAGTTTACGACTATCATATCACAGCATAATTCCACTGACGGCAGTAGTAAAGTACACATCGCTGGTTAGACAAACTTTAAAGTGTGGGCGAGTAGCTCAATGTTTAAGCATTAGCCTAGTAGTCGTAAGGTCCCAGATTCGAATCCTGAACAGGTATGGAGAGTGGTGCTTTTCGTGTGTTCCCGAGACGGTAACGGTGGGCTACACCAGGGTTCAGTGAGAGACAGCACGGCTAGTCACTGCTATTACTTCTGAGTTCAAGTCTCAGTTACGGCAGATGGCAATGCCGCAGGGAATGAGTGTTCCGCTAATGTCTATATGTAATTGTTTGGCCTAGTTGAGTGTGTGGAATAGCCCATAGATTAGGTACACAAAAAGCATACCAACTGAGAAGAATCTCCGGGTGTAACAAAAATAAATACCATCGATCAGCAAAAAGTCTCTCCACAGCATAAAACATGGTCCGGTGAGGTAGAGCAATCGATACCAAGCCTTGGCAGACGACACTCGAGCTAAAGGTAACAAGAACTTTCCTTATTCATCATTGCCATGTTGTCAGAAGACACTCAAGTGTCCCACCCTGTAAAAGGATGGGGAAGGTCGCTGTGGAGCCATTCCTAAATTTAAATTAAACATACATAATTTCATATTTAATTAAATATTAGAAATTGTACCTATAACCAAACAAGCGACAGCAATAGGAGATTTCCGGTGGCGTGATATGCGAGTTATGATTCTAATAAAATAGTGTCATCATAGGATATTGCTGACTCGGATATCGGGCCAACGGAAAGGAATAGAAAACATTCTTTTCCCATCCTAGGATCCCATAACATCTAATGCTCAAAATAATATGTACTTATTGTACTTCTATAAAAACCTAGTAGAGTATATGTTTCCAAAAAAACATAAATTTTGTTATCGTTGCACAAAAACCTAGGGGTTCACAAACATTAAAAATATGAAGCTTTTAATCCTCGTAATTTCATAGATGAGTATAGATCTAAGCCTAAACTGACTTTTACCATTATCACTACTATAATAGTGGAGTCAGACAAGCATCAAATTTTAGTGAAAAAGGAATTGTTTCCAGTGTCAAATTTTTTTTAACATGTTAGTTACATCGAATATTATACGAAATAGGCATTTTCTACCTCTAACAACTGCCGCTATGCAAGTTATCGGCCATTTTGTGAAAAACTGACCATTTTGATTGTTCTTTCTAAATATAGATAAGTATATCGCATATGTGTAGGTCCAAAAAAAGCGAAAAGTGAAAAAAAAAACGATTTAAAATTTTTATTCATATACAAATTCAATTATTCATTAGATTAAAACATAATATTTTAGTCGCAAACTCCTTTATAAAATCCTTATTTTACTATAAAGAATGTAACCAGACTGCAACCATCAGCTATGTGCCCCGCCGAGCGCTGAATTACAAGTTAAAAGCCTGGCGCGTTAAGTGGAATAATTGCATATTACCAACAGAACGTTAATGATTCGATTGCGATATGCAATTGTTACACCTAACGCGCTAGGCTTGTAACTTGTAATTCAGCGCTTGGCGGGACACATAGCCCGGGGAGTAGCTGTTGGCTGCAGTCTAGTTACATTCCTTATAGTAAAATAAGAATTTTATAGAGGAGTTTGGGACTAAAATATTATGTTTTAATATTCTGCCCTCTAGAAGCACATTTGAACTATCCATTAGATTGACAATGACAAATATTAATGACATCGCGTCTTGACTTGGATATTTCATTTTATGTATTTTTGGGTGTTTATTCTAAAATCGTTATTAATAGTAAAATCTTTTACTAATTTTTTATTTGATTGAACCAAATACTATTCAATAGTAGAATGCAGGTTTTCACGGCCGTTGTCTAATGAAGTAGTTTCTCCCGGGTCTTGCCGTGATCATCGAACATGACTTGATGTTTCGCTGATCATCCTGTCAGCTTCTTCAGCAGGTTTCTAAAGACTTCTAAAGAACTTCTAAACTTCTAAAGATTCTAAAGAACTTCTAAACTTCTAAAGGTTCTAAAGTCTTTAGAATCCTGCTGAAGAAGCTGACGGGATGATCACTGGAACGTCAAGTCAAGTTCGACGACCACGGCAAGATCCGGAAGAAACTACTTCATTATCTGATTTGTGTTTGTAAATATTTATATTATAACACAATTTTCAGCTATTATAAGCTTAACAGTGACAGATATATTGATGACATGACGTCTTAATTTGGATAATTGATTTTATGTATGTTTATACTAAAATCGTTTATTAATAGTAATATTAATCAAATTCGTTAATACACGGTCGAAGGAAAAGTACTATTTTTTTATAAATATTCTGTAGCTTGAGTGACGGTCTTGAGTGATATTGTTAACTACGGCATTTTATAATTATTATGCTTCAAGCGATACTGAAAATCAGTCTGATGATTCTTTATCAAGTGAGACAAATCGAAGGCGATTAATATAATTCGTCACGTATATATATTTTTTCAATTTCGAGTAAAATGTTTTTATTTTTTTATACAGTATTTAAATACAATAAATATACATTTGCATAACAAATAGTGCTTTTATTGAGCTATACCTAATTATAAATATGTATACGTATAATTTCTTTATAATTAATTGATTTTTTTATATTTTTTAATACTCTTTCAAAAAATTAAATCAGAATATGTCAAAAATTAATTAATAATACAAAAAATTGAGTTTTATCAAAAAAATGAAATTTTTCGAAAAAATTTACGCAAAAATACAAAAAAATCGATTTTTTCACTTTTTTCCAAGTTTAAAATTTTTTCTTGTTCACCATCATAAAGTGAATAAAGAAACATACATTTTTGATTGAACAATCAATTTTAAAATTTGAAGTAAATTTTTGAAACTTGTATTAGATGTTTTGGCTTGAAATTTTAAATAGGTATTGTTCACATTATAAAGTATAATTTCTGAAAATTTCATCAAACTTCACTTAAAACATTCGAAGTTACAACCAAAAAACCAAATTTTAGCAGTTTTTACAGTTTTTTTTGAGGTTATGTGTACAGATACAAATTTCATGTTGTAACCGCTGATAGCCTGTATCATAACAAACAGCCTGGGTTATTTTCGCTTTTTTTGGACCTACACGTGCCGAGATATATCCATCTATATTTAGTAAGAACGACCAAAATGGTCGATTTTTCACAAAATGGCCGATAACTTGCGTAGCGGCAGTTGCTAAAGGTAGAAAATGTTCACTTCGTATAGTATTCTATGTAACTAATATGTTAAAAAAAAATGGACACTGGAAACAATTCCTTATGTTTTGCTTGTCTGATTCCACTATAATAATATGTATCTTAACTACCGCTAGCACTACCTCCTCCACATCCCTTATTAAAACATACTGTCTGACTCTTAGAATGACTTCAGTAAATACCAGCTTCAAGTTTAACACATCTTCTCTCACATCTTAACCTCGTTGTATCGAATACATCCATTCAATTATAAACGACTTGCTATAAAACAATACCTATTAAATTTCATACCCACAACAAATCTGCAAAGATTTGCTTATTTTCTGGTAATGTAACATCCATATAGGCTATACATTCCGACAACAAAATCCAAAATCTAGCTGATCATAACCATCATAGATCACCCGAGGGTACGTATGAACAAAGTGGCCTTGGAGGATGGGGGAAGGGAGCCAGATGCGAGGAATCGATTGGAAGCATTTTCAGTACGATTCGAGTTCTTAAAGCAGTTCTTTTAGAAAAAATGGGCTGAAGCCAAGTTAAAGGTTTGAAGTTTGACCTATACTAGGGGGCAACCAGTACTTCTTTACACCATCCACACCATTTTTTGACAGCCACCCTACCAGAATTAATACTATTATTTATAAATAAGTTTAAATTTTTACTTTGAATTTCGGTGAGATGTTTGATAATTCATATATTGTTGGGATAGCTTTCTTTGCAGATAAGAAATTCTTACACTATGAGACAAACTACTCTAGTTCCTAATCCCATATTTTACTTTTGTTACAAAATGTGCATAGCAGGACATTAACAAAACAGTTCGGTTTACTAGCTCTTTAAGTCTATATAATAAATTACAATTATTGAAGTTTAATACCAGTGTTATCTACATTTGTCACCACTCACCAAATAAAGGTTCTTCTATAATCAAATGTCTAAAAATGTCTCAATTAAATTTACTGCACTTATTTACATTAATTCATACAAGATGGCTACTTTTGAACGTAAAATCCATAAAAGCATTAATAAACGTATAGTTTTTAATTTTTTTTGATAGAATATACTTTATACAGAGTGCGCCATTAATAATGGATCATAGTTTAAGGGTAAATTCTTTGGACCAAAATATGAAGATATGTTTTCATAAATTTTTTCTATTGAAAAAGATACAGGGTGTCAAAATTGTATTTTTTCCCTTTTTTTTGCTATATTATCTCTGTACCTATCTTCTCCAAAATTTGTAAGGAAATATTTGTTAATCTAAGAAACAATAATTTATGTATCGCATCATGCTAGCCCGTGGAGGGCGCCTCATGAGCTGTACCTGATGATAAATATTTTTTCTCTCATTTTTTTAAGAATCGTTATGACACTTTTGACTAGAGAATCTCATCTCAAGAGTACACTTGGTAGAACCGTTGTCGAGGAAGCTGCCGCAAAAGACTTCGATAATTCTTTAAGAACAAACTTAATTTAAAAAAGGACAAATTATATTTATTGAAAAAATTACAAAACGTAAGTAAAAACTATAGAGTGACAACTACTCAAACTCAGATTTTCTTACGAACTAATTTGCTGCAAATTAGAGTAAATTTTCGATGTGGTCTCTACCTACTTCTATGCAACTTTGAAACCCTGTACCTTTTTCCACAGCAATAATTTACAAAAGTATGTTTGGTTATATCCTCATATTTTGCACCAAAGAATCTACCCTTAAACTATGGCTTATTATTAATAGTCTACCCTGTATAATAATTTAAACAGCAGGTCATATTATTTTCGGTACGCAAACAGTTATCATATACAAACATTACTAATTTATTTTGTGTGTCAATGACAGACAGCCTATCTATAAAAACAAAAAATAAATGGGTAGATCCTTAAGGGACACCGCAATAATTATTAGATTTGCTATTATTTATTTCTAAGCGGTGACAAATATTGGACAAATGTGATTTTATCAACTAAAATACCACATGACTAAAACCATAATGGAAGCAGTTTTCCAAAAGTAAAGCAAGGTCTATAAGTTCAAGAGAATAATAATAAATAATAATGTAATAATAAATAAACGCCACAGAAATTAGACAACCCCCAATTCCAGAAGCCAGAGCCGTGTGCAGACTTTGAAAAAACGCGGACATACGACCATATCCTCCGACAGTGCCGGAGCCGGGGCTCGAACCCGGCAGCGCGATATCCGTTCGTTTAATTGCGATTACGACCGCGCGCCTTAACCAACGCGGTTATCAGCTAATATTTATGAAATCCAAATATATTTATTATTTTTAACTATATGGTTAGGTTACTACCGTTTATTATTATAATTTTTTATACATAGTGCCAAGACATAGACAACAGAGACAGCGCCACTTCCTTCTTTATATTGTACTGATGTATACAGGGTGCAACAGGATCATGGTATACCCCCCTTTTCTCTTTTAGTGTTGAAGATGATTGAAATTTAGGATATACTACATACATAATAAGCGACACTTTTTGACGTACAATTGATTTTCTTTTCACTTCCGGTTTCACCGGAAGTAACACTAACCAACGATGCCAAATAAATGAATAATAAACACCACAGAAATTAGACAACCCCCAATTCCAGAAGCCAAGGGCTTGTGCAGAAAGGGGTTACACATTGAAAAAACGCGGACATACAACAATTTTCTCCGAAAGTGCCGGAGCCAGGATTCGAAACCGGTGGTGCGATGCCCGTATAATTAATCGCGATTGCCACCTCGCTCCTTAACCCACGTGGCTATCGACCAATAAGTAACAGTTAAAACATCAATTCTTTTTTATAATACAATTTTTAGTTTTCCATTTAAGTGTGGTTCCGATTTATTCTAAATGACTCGTGTAATACTACAAAAATCGAAATCCCGTTAAAAACACTAAATTACGTGATTTATGAGCAAATAAGGTTCACCAAAATAGTTTTTGGGGAAAAACTCAATTTTTTCAAATGGTACCATGGTACCATTTATTAGTACTATTAATAAGGAATTTATTCATATGTCGTATTAAAATGTGCGATAAATACAAATAAAATTACAGCTAAAAGGAAATAAGAAAACACAATTTTATTCTAATTACCTTGTTACACATAAGGTAGTTTTGGAATTCACAAAATTAACACAAAACATTACAACAGTTGTTCAAAATGCTGTCCATTAGCGTCAATGCACTTCTGAACTCACATAGCTGTTTCTCGAAGAACGTTCGCCAATTTCTGAGCCGTTAGGCTAATAATTGCTCGTCTTACTCGTAGCTCCAGGTCTTCACGGGTTGTTACGGCGGTTGTATAGACAATATTTTTTAAATGACCCCAAACAAGGAAATCAATGGCGTTAAATCAGGTGACCTTGGAAGCTACCTCACAGGACCATTCATCGAAATTACGTTTTCTCCGAATCTCCGTTGAAGGTAATCAATTACTATCCTTTAATTAATGGGGAGGAGCGTCATCTTGTTGGAAATACATTCCCTGTCCTAAATCTAAAGGTAACTCACCTAAAATATTCTCAATCTCATTTTCCAGGAATGTCAAGTATCTAGCACCAGTCAGCGGTCTTTCAAATATTATTGGACCAAAGATTCTACTATCGATTATTCAAAGCCAAATATTGAAACCGAACCGCACTTGAATCACATATTTCAGAAAGCCCACATGTCCAAGGATGTTAGTTTTGAGAAAAACAAAAAAACCGTTTTATGCAAAACCAGGTCATGCAATTGGAAATATACATTTAGGATTTGTTGAAACCATATGGATACAATAGAAATCTTACAAAAATTTGAAAATAAAGCCTCTGCTGCAACAAGAAAAAAATAAAATGGCGATTGGACATATGTGGTTTCTAAAATACTTATTTTTGCAGAACTTTTTCCTTTATTTATTTTTATTTATTAACAAATATTTTTAATAGGTACATTAGTGAGTGAACATTTAATATTCATGCACATCTTCTTCTTCTCCACCCACTGTTGGCCAGGAAAATATTTCTTGATAAAAATTTCTTATCAGTTCTTCTTGGTCGCGAGTAAATCGTTCAAATTTTTTTATGGATATCATTTGCATAAAAGTTGAGATATTAAAAGACACTTTTTGATCTTTTGGTACGTCTCTACCGTAGGAAGCTGTAGACAAGCAGTTTATTTTATAAAACTGGGTCCACTATTTTTTGTAATTTTTCAACACGCTGTTTTCTTCATCCATTAGGTAAACAGACAAATTTCCTTTGGAGCTTGACGTGATGACTAGTTCAGCATATTCTTTCATTAAAAAAATTCTGTCATTTTTCCTTATCTTCTTTTTAACCACAGCGAAGTCCCTATCACATGGCATAAAGGAATATCCTCTTATTGGAAAATACTGATTGACAGTCTTAAAACGCCCAAGATCTACTAACGCCCTACACATCCTTATAACGCTGTGATTTTTGTTCTGCCCACCGCAACCGTCAGAAAAAATATTGAAATGTTTAATATTTTCAGGAATTTCTCGCCTTATGTAGTCCATAATAAATGAACAAATCTCGTTAGGCCCTTTTTTGCCCAAACCTTCGTGATAGATGTAGAAAAACGTCTTACCAGTTTTTAAATTGTGTATATTAAAGACATTTACTGTGAGCTGGTGTAAGTAAAATGTATCCTGGACGGGAATCGAAGGAAGAGAAAGATTTTGCATATAGTCAATGCATATTCCTCCGACCGCTGAATCGGTCCGGCATAAATCTTCAATTACGTTCATTTTCGTGAAAAACTTTTTCGCTCTTCTTTGATGCACTACCTTCTCAGCAACAGCAACCCTTTTTGCAGCATCATTTAAAGACTTAACTTAACTAAGACTTAAGACTTAATCTTGTTGCTAAGCTCTTCGCACGTACAGCATGTGTCCACTTGGGGCCTCCCAAAGGATAAACTAAATTTATCTCGAAAAATTTGTCTATAGAAATGTATTTTACAGAACATTCTGGGTATTTCTCAAGAAGAAGTTGGTGCATTTTCTTTATATCCAGTTTTTCACTCAAATATAGTCGCGATTACTATAATGAGCTGATTTGACACGAAAAGATCTAATATGTTCATCTATCAATCTTACGACTTCTCCAGATTTTGCATTTCCAGAAGTTTGTTTTCCTCGTTTGTCATGAGGAGATTTTCCTAGAGAAAGTAGATTAGACAAACGCCGCACACGCTCAAGAGTAATGGCATATATACTAATAAATGCGGTCTTACATACTTTGAACTTGCCAGAACTGGACGATGCATTATACTTGAAAGTATGCGACTTAGGTTTAGCATCCTCTGAATTTACTCGAGGACGTTTTCTTGTTACTGGATTACATTCTATCAAGGCCTGGAGATACACATCTTGTTCATTTTTGGTATTAAAATCATAAAACTTTTTGAACATTTCAGCTCGATCACCTTCGGGTATTTTTGAGAAACACTCTGCCTTGCACCTAAAAATATATCAACAAATTAATTAGTTTGCAAAATTGAGGTTAAAAATTCGTACAACTTACCCACAGTTTTGTCCTTGAGCTCGAGCTCTTACTACATTTCCTTTGTAGTTTGTATATTCCTCACCTTTAACCCTTGCTTTTTTTATTACTTCGCACTTATAAACGACACTTTTAACACCTTTTTTTCGTTTCATTTTCACATTTTCGTGTGCCGCTTCTTCCTCGGACGACGACATTTTGATAAACTGAAATACTTATAACAAGATGTACGACACTGTTATTCGCCGCTGTCAACGCCGTCTAGCGGAATATTTTTGAAACCACAAATGTCCGGAACATGTGGTTTTTCTCAAATAAATGAATATTTTCATTATGTACTGTAGGCAAAGCAAACAGTGGGCTTGAGTGGTTTCTCTCTAAAAGATAGATCTATGCAAAAGAAGTCGATTTTTGGTAAAAACACCATATGTACAAAATGTGGACATGTGGGCTTTCTGAAATATGTGATTCATTTGAAAGTTACCTTCCAGTAATAAATGTTGATTTTCTTGTGACCAATATATTATATCTTGTCGGTTAAATAATCCCAAATTTGTAAACCTAGACTCGTCCGAAAATAAAATCAGTCCCAAAAAATCATTGTTTGACTGCATGTTGTTATAAAAAAATTAGTTGCAATATTTCATCCTACGTTCGTAATCACTTTCGTACAAATGCTGGTGCAATTGGTATTTAAAAGAGCTATAGTGGTATTTGTGCAAAATTTGGCTTACTGTTTGGTGACTGATGTCCAATTCAAACCCAACTTGCCTTAAAGAAACAGTCTTATCAAATTCTATTCGAGCCAAAACTTTAATTTACGTTCCTTCGTCAATAATGAAGTTTTCTTCGGAGTCATTATTGGGCTCTCTCCGGAATTGGTTTTCAACACATTTAAAATAATTTTTCGCTCGACATTATCTATCAGGATATCGTTGGGTATAAAGGTCGGTAACCGCAACTGCATTTCTTTTACATTCCCCATAAATAATTAACATGTCCACTTTTTCATCTCTTGTATAAATTTGCGACATTTTGAACACAATTAACAAGAATTTTAAACAATTTTTAAAGACACAGTAAAAACACCGTTAAACCAACAAATGTTTGACAAGCTAAATATTTTATAGTTTTCAAAGCCACCTTAGTTACTTCTTAACATTTAATTAGAACAAAATTGTATTTTCATATAGCTGTAATTTTGTTTGCATTTATCGCATATTTCAATACGACATATGAATAAATTCCTCATTAATAGTACTAATAAATGATACTACTACAGTACCGACATGGTTCCATTTGAAAAAATTGAGTTTTGTCCCAAAAACAATTTTGGTGAATTTTATTTGCTCTTAAATCACGTAATTTAGTGTTTATAAAGGGATCTCGATTTTTGTAGCATTACACGGGTTATTTAGAATAAATCGGAACCGTCATGGCACACTAAAAATTAAAAATTATATTATAAAAAAAATTGATGTTTGAAATGTCACTTATTAGGCATCGTTAGATTCAGATAATTATGCAGAATTCAAAAATGCAATAATATACAGGGTGCTCTATTTAAAAATCGAAAGTTAGTATCACTTCCGGCGAAACCGGAAGTTAAAAAAAATATTTGTATGTCAAAAAGTGCTGCTTATTATGTATGTAGTATATCCTAAATTTTAATTCAATTATCTTCAAAACTAAAGGAGAAAAGGGGGTTTTACCATCATCCTGTTATACCCGGTATATGAAATATAATATCAATAAATGGATGTCCTTTTGTTTATTAGAAAGTAGAAAAATGTACCTCGAAATGGAGAAAAGTTTCTCTGTGTAAGCTTTTTCGATACATATCAATAATTTGTCATATCAACCTTTAAAGGGAACAATAAATCACACACGCTGTGTAGCAATAGCTCTTAGGCCTCTCTGTTTATGATTGGGGGTTGACGTCTCGTGAGTTTCTCTTCAACATATTCCGCGTGTGTTCAATAATCTTAAGATCTGATGAACTCGATGGAAATTGTGCTAACGTAGTACTGTTGGAAATATACCCTGAAAGTGAGAAGTAATGATGCCTTGAAGACTTCAGCATCCTCTGAACTTGTCATGTTTCTATTCAGTAGATATATCGATTTTTTCCTTCATATTTGTGCATCTACAAACAAATGACAGAGAATAGGAAATTGCATGAACTCTAAATAGAATTATTAGAAAACTAAAACGCATGTTAAATGTATATATGTGTCAAATTTATAACACTAATAAAGCAGAGCATACAAATTTACCGACGAGTTTAGATAAATTCGAAGCGATAAATGATACATTTATCTTACAGTATATAAAAAATTGTATGAAGTATGTAGAGATGCATAATGGAAAACGATACTTTTTAATGGAATTGTGCGGGAAAGGATAACCAAACGAAATATTAAGTTTCACTAATATTAATTTTAAGTAAACCTAGAGGTATGTCTAGACAAACTTTGTATTCCTAGAAAAGCGCAGAAGGGCACGCGCAATGGCGTAGCATGACCTAAAATATTGAAGGGGTAAAATATTCTTGTTCTAATTTTGACATAATTATAAGGTAATATTTTTCAAAACTTACCAAATTTGTATATTTAACCGACATCCATAATATTTTCGAGGAATTTTTATTTTTATTTATTTGATTTTTATGGTCATCGATTCTAGTGTTTCTATGATTAAATATAATTTATTACAATTATAACCAGCTATTTTTTATTTCGATTAATTCCACTATTTTTGCATGTAACTCACATATACTTTAGTTTGCAATTTTTTTTATTTCAACTATTTTTATGCATTGCTAGTTTGTATATAAATATATCAGTAGTTACATTTGGTTCAAAGATTTGATGAAAATCCTGCCCATTTAAGTGTATTAAATTATTTCTTAGTTTATTGTTATCGCTCGATTCTCGGTATATTTTAAAGTACGAGTTTTCTTTCTTCCGGTATTTTAGATTTATAAAATATAGACCAAAAGCGACTGAAAATATCCTTCAACTCTTATGGTGTGGAGTTATTTGAAGAGACAACCCTACGCTGGTTCCTGTCCTGGCAGTTCTCAAACGAAACACCCGTTTTCTAATGAAGGCTATTTTGCACATATCAATAACTTTGGTATCTTGAAACCACTTTTACTAAGCACCACAAGATTTGAACATTATACTCAAAAATACTACTCGACACTTGTTTCACTGACCATGTTTGCATCGTCAGGACATGGTTTAAACTAAAAAACCAATCATATTCATCTTCTGATGATATTGATCATTACTTCACTACTTCAAACACAACTGAGCATAGTCTTATTCTGAACCGTTATTATATTCTGTATAGATCTAAATATAATGTAAATTAATAAATTAGTTTATTAATCAAATTGAGCAAGACCTCCGAAAAACTTATATTTTCCAATAGAGTGAATTAATTAAAAAGTAATATTATATTATTTAGTAATGATTAATTAAATAAAAACGTGTTAATTAAATTACTAACCTGTAATCAATCTGTTCGGCGTCTATGTCTCGGTAGGTAACTGAATATTGACAAATTATGAACGCTCTCGAAGGATGATTGAGTGAGTTTAAAACATGACAGGGGCAGATATATTTTAAAATTTTAATCAACTAAAACAAAACGAGAACGGTACATAACCTTTGATGTTTTAATAACGTTGAACTTTGTAATATTCTTTTTCATAAAAGTCATATATGTTTGAGTTTATATAAAATAATGGATATTGAACTAAGGTAGCAACGAGTTAATATAGCTTTGAAGTTAACGATGCATTAGCTAATTAATAAATTTTTAATAATTTTCTTCCCCTTAATAATATCCTACACTAAATAAAGCACAGTACCAACGCTTAAGAAAATCATATGGATCCCCGTGGAACGCCGTTTTTTATAAACTCGGATTTAACATTTGTCCTTTTAGTTCAGTCAAAACAGACATTCAACCTCAGAAAAATTCACATAGGGCTGGAAAGTGATTCAGACCTTAAAAACGCCATTACAAATGAAATGTCTTTTCTACGGGATGTATTATTGTAAAAATAGTCATTAGAAACTGTGTAGGCCATGCCATTCTCTACAAGAAAGGATCTTATATTTTTCATGCGTATGGTTATTCGTGAAATACTAATATACACTAATACGCGGCCTGTTTACGTCATTGGATGGAATTGGAATTCTGGAATCGGTTGGGAGGGTAGTCATAAAAATTATTGAACCACAGCACTTAGGCCCCATTGGACCCCTTTTACATTCACCGTGTAGGCAGATCCTCGCCTAGGCCTCCAACCAACCTAATCTTGCGAAATAGGTGGTGATGGGTGATGCTGCCTAGGGGCATCTCCCTTACATCGGCCAAAGTAGGCCAACGTTCTCCCAAAATGGATTCTCTGATTAATGAGACAGTAGAACAGTCACATACTCTTGTTCGAATATTTTAGTAGTTCCCTAGCGAGCTGACGTCATTGGATGTTCAGTAAAATTCTCGACTTACATGTGTTACACACAAGATAAAATAAATACACTTTATACAATTATCCACATAACTGTCTGTCTAAGATCGTTCGTCCGGTTATGCTGATGATAAGAAGATTATCATAACTGCAGAGCAACGTCGCTGGACTACTAAAACATCTTCATCTTATAATGTTCTTTTTTATCGACTTATGACTGCTCCGACAAACCAACAGTAATTCCTTGCTAATACTAATAAGATTCGCTTCATTTCAATGTTATGTGGCAAATTGACAGATGCTGATATGTTTGTGAAACAAGCTGATAATGATGCTGATGTCATCATAATTGAAATAACTGTAGAACCGTCCAAATATTGTTGTTGGTTGAAGATCGATTTGTTAATAATATTTAATATTGACTGAACAAACTCCTGTTGATAAGATTATTGTTTACTTTTTAAAACCTGGGAAATCTCAAATAGAAACAAAAATATATTCGTCACAAAGTTTAACTTATCGACGGAATATCTTAATTTTTACATACAATAATATTTTGCGATACTACCTCAGCATTTTTCAGAACAGGTAAAATAAAATCATTTAAAATATTTAAAAAACGTCATGATTTAATTGATTGCGGTAAAGTATTTAGGAATATCGACTCTTCTCCAGACATCATCCTCACCAATGGAATTCATTTGTTATATATGTAGCTCCAAAAAAATTATTCCATGGGCAGATATAGATGTTTAGGTTTTGTAAAAAGCATATGGAACAATGAACCTTTCTCTAACATCTGACACTGTTTATCAACATTTATATTATGTCTATTATCAAATTCATGGCTAAGTAACAAACTGGATCTTGAAGTCTGGTGATGGGTGTCAAATAATAATTGTTTGGAGCCAACTCAAAACTCTATTTCCGCTTGCTTCAGAAAAACTTCTCAATACTATTTTGGTTGCAGTTATAATTGTGGCTGTAAGAAAGTCGGACTATATTGTTCAACAGTTTCTGATAATTGCCAAGGCTAATACTGATCCAATGTTTCATCAACTACATCAGATGATGATGCTTATAATATCAACGAAGATATGTTTGTTCCATTTTGTTTCTTACAACAGTATACAGTAATCCAGTAACAAGAGGAATAAGACGAAGGTGAAAAAGATGAAAAACCTAAAATTGTTGTTGTAATTACATGTGTGGCAACTCTGTCCGCCTGAGCGCGTTATGTCGTAAGTAAATTAGCTTCTGGGTTCGATCCCCGGCACCGACACAGTTTATGTTTATGTAAGGAAGATTATTAATTATTATAACACAATCATAATAGTCAGTTGACAATTAACCACAATATCATTTTTTAATTAATAGAAATCTGTCCTTGATTGATTATAACATCTATACACCCGATACCAACATTAAAGGATTAATTATTGCTACGAGTTTGATTTATCAGTAATCGCCCATACCAAAAAGCATAGAACTGGCTCCTGAGATTGAAAGTCGTCATGTCTACGACTGAGTTGTTAAGTTCCTATGACGCAGCATAGGTGGCGCCCAGGCATTCTTGTACGGTCGTGAACAAAAAAAAAATAGGACAAGTCTTATAACGGTATTTTGCTAAAATCTAGTTGTGTACATCTAACTTTAATTTTTGTGACATTGTCAGTTAGTTGTCATAATTTATTGCAAGTGTTCAAAAAACTAATATGCCTCATATAAGCGATTTAGTTAAATCTGGAGTTATTGCTAAAGCAGAAGATGGATGGTCAATGAGACAAATTGCACTGCGTTATAATATTGACAAAAATTCGGCGTGTAACATTTTAAGAAAGTGGAGAATAAACTGTACGATTAGTAAAAATCCTGTATCAGGGCGACGAAGGATATCAACTCAACAACAAGATCTGCAATTGGTAAATGCTTTAGTAGAGAATCCATTTTACTCAGTTATTCAGGCTGCTGAAGAAACGAATTTTCCTGGATCGAGTAGTACTGGTCGCCGGTGAGTAAGAGAATCGGAGCTACGTTGTCATGCAGCAGCACAGAAATACTTACTTAAAGCTGAACATAAAGAAGCTCGAGTAGGATTTGCGCTGGAATTTTTAGTGCATGATGTAAATTTTTGGAACAATGTAATCTTTACAGACGAAGAAACTTTCCAGTCAACACACAACGGTCGTATTCGTGTTTACCGCCCTCCGAATACTCGATTCGAGAAGAAATATATATCTAACAATGATAAAAGTGGTAGATTTTCCATCAATATGTGGGCTTGGGTATCGGCACGTGGTCCTGGTGTTTTGTGGCATATTGAGGAATGATTTAATAGTGAAACATATATTAGGATTTTAGACAATATTGTGCTCCTTTCTGTGTCACATTTAGGACAATTAATATCGCCTATAGTAAAAATGAGTGTATAGTCGCGTCGTAAACCTAAATTGATTAGTATTTTTGAGTTATTAGCTGCGGTCAGAACTAAATCATCATCTTTCTTGCTACTATCAAACAAATTCGGGAATAGTCGATAGATCTGCTCCTGCATCTATTAAAAACCGTATCTTGTTAGTGACATCGTAAGTAAAAGACGAAGATTGTCTTCTAGAGAAACATTGCCCATCGTCGTAACGTTGGTTTCAACTAGTTTTTTTGAATAATGATTAGGACTTTTAGTTTGCGTATGATAAGCACACCATGATCGTCAGTATTTGTATAGAAAAACGTACTTACCCATTGAACATTTTTAACAAATTTCTAATAGGGATTATATCAAAATGAGTGTAGTACTTTTCTAACGGTATTTATCCTGATCTTTATATTCCTTTTGTAATTGTAGTTATCCAAATCTTTATGGACCCTGAACCAGATAATCTCCTGCTCTTGTATTCTGCTGTTTGAATTGTGTTTATATTTCATGAAAATTTTAATGAACTGGCCTTTTGATCATGTCGGAATCACCAATTTCATGGAGTTACCACTCTTTGGGTATTTTTATTCAAAACAATTATTAACTGGATACATTTTTAAGTTTTTTATTTAAATTTTTTTGCCATTTCACCACCTAGACTTATCTACGATATAAAATTGCTTCTGCATCACGCTCTCCACAATTATTGATAAGCACGCAAAGTACTTTCAATATATGAATCTTACGACGAACCGCAAATTTACTGCTGACTATTCTTCTATTATAGTTTTCTTGTGTCAAATCAATAAAAAAAATAATAAATGTTTATATTTTTAGTCGAAAGTCTATATTAGCACTTTTTGCTGCATGGACGTAAGATGAACCAAACGGTACGGTTTGAAGGGAATAAAGTTATAATGAAAGGAGAACAAAGAATATAGGAGAACAAGAGATATTTGTTTAGAATAAACAGGGATGGAACAATAGTATAAGGCAACGCTTCCCTGCAAATAAAAAATGCAACAAAAACTTTACCACCTTATTAAAATTCCCTTTCCCCTTTCAGAACTAAGCATGCCCTACCATACCAGGTGTTACCCGCTTTCCGGCAATCGTTCTAGTCAATTTTTCACTTACTATAATTTTGTTTTGCCCTACAATCTGTCTCTAACAATCTCACATTTAAAAGAAATATCTTTCCTGTCCCCCTCTTTATTTCTGTTTGTTTCTCTTTGTTCTTTCTGTTTATTCTAAATTGTTCGTCCTAACCAATCATCATCGCTATAATAATAACCTCTTTGGACCCTTACATCAGAAAATCATATACGCCACGGCTGCCGCCTCGCTACAGTATGGTTTCTTTCGTTTAATTTTTCCGTAGTAAATAACACAATTTATGTCGCTTACATTTAATAGTTTATGTTTCAACCGCTCAACCTTCTAATTTCCGCGGCGCTTCGTGCCGTTGATGTTTCGCTGAGTCTGATTCAGGTTTCGGGGCAGCATTGTTGATTCCTTAAATTATTAATAAAGTTGTTTTGATAGATTTACTGACTATCACCCAGAAAATTCGGCTTCAAATCCTAACCGGTTCTTTTTTTTTAATTTCTCTTTTCATTGCCAATTTTTTTGTTTGTTTGAATAATTAAATCTTTTGCATATTTTTTTAATATTGGTTGAAAGATAACGGAAATTTGACGAAATATAAATTTGGGGAACAGGGCATTTTAGTTAGGCAGATTTACAAAAAATTTTAAAACAGAAGCTTAATTATTCCTAAATGGAAAATTTTTTCCGAGTTGTCATGGATTATTATCGTTTTCTCCTTGTGATATTTCACTATCTATTAACCGAAAAGCATTTCGAGTTACCTGCATTTTGTAGGCAAATTGAAATTTCTAGGTTGCGATACTTTTAAGATCTTTCTTTCATAGAATTTCATTTTCTGTCGATTTCATTGGTTATTTTTTGTGTATGTCCCTCCGCATAAGGCAGTAATTTTTTTAAAATCCATTTTCAACCAGTTTACAAAAAAAAAATCTGTCACCATCTTACTTTCCAAAAGACTTATCCTATGCTTTAAATCTTGAAATGCTTACTTACAACAAACAAAATTTGAAATATTTCCTTGTTCAAGAAAAAAATGGTAAGAATTTTACTTTACTAAAAGAATGGAGATTAATAGTAAATGATAATTAAGTAGTCTTTACAACAATAGAACTCCAGCAAATTCTAATAAACTATAAGTACTCTTTTCATAAGCTATTAAAATCACATTATATAAGACTTATCACATGATAATTTCCTACGCCAACTAGGGAGCGTATAAGACGCGGGGTGTAAGGGAGATTAGATCTAAATCGGATAAAACAATGGTACTTCACGACTGAAGTGGTAACTTGTGCGTGTTGTGAGGATCAAGCAATTGGATTAGAGAGAGATCAATATCTATGTGAACGTTCTTAGTTTTAACGTAGTGTCAGCTTAAATGATTGAACAACTATATGTAAATAATTAGTTGGCAGCCAATTTTAACATAGATTTTTATAACATTGTGTTATTTTTAGTGATTACTAATTATCAAGTAAATTCATTATATTAATTGGATAATTAAAATTACACAAACTTAAACTCACTCCATGCCCTAGGAGGCAAAACTATATAAATGAGGGAAAATACCTGAGCCTTAAACGGGTCATGATTAAAATACATAAAGAAATATTCATTTTATGCGGTTCTTATTTTGTAAAACATTGGCTTACAAATACTGAACCAGAATTGAGAGTTTCCAGGTTATTTCTAGTTTTTGTAGATCGAACAAAATTCATGGAGGCGTAAGTATTGTTACATGGCCTATGTCCATTTAAAATTTTTATATAATAACTAGTATTTTGTTTATATTTAGCACGATCTGTATAGCATTTTGATTCAGTTTTTGTAAGTGAAACTGTTTTCAACTAGCAGAATTTTATTTGTATGACTGCTAAATCATCTGACACTGTTTTATGTACATATTCTTAGATCTCAGGAACTCAGCCATGTTTTTTTTACACTCAGCTGTGGTATGCACTATTATTATTATAGATTGCTTTTATCGATAATATGCCGCTACTTTAGTTGCTTTCAATTTAATTAGTGGTAATAGATTTTTCAAGATTGTGTGGTGGCATTATTTTGCATTAAGTGGGTCAAATAAAGTTTACCTTATTATAGTCTAGTATACTTTAACTTGGCGTGTGTATGTATGAGTTAATATTTCCGTACGATTTCATTTTCTCTTGTACACAAAAATCCAGCAATATTGTCCACTTAGACAATGTTTCTGGACTATTGCTTTAACTTTGTGTACAATATGGGAGAAAATGAAATCGTACGGAAATATTAACTCATACATACACACGCCAAGTTAAAGTATACTAGACTATAGTAAAATTCACCAAGTAATCATTTGCTAGCAGCTTTTGTACTGATTCGAACGTATATAAACTTTAACTGCGGACTTCAGTAATTGATATTACATTTTTATATCCGCGTTAACAAGTGTTTAACATCCAGGTAAATTTCATTCATTAGTAATTTAAAATGTCAGTAATTTTCAGTTTTTGTCTTTGATGTAATTTCAATTATTTTTAAAATAAATTTAAATTCAAATTCAATTCTTTTTAATTTAATAAGTAGTTAAAATACTATATGTACCACATGGTTTTAAAATATTTTTTTCTTTCTTTTTCATTTTTTGGCAATTTATTGTTTACGAAATCAGCTTATACATTTTTATATTTCTGTATACATTTCTGCATACATTTCTGCATAGCTTTTGCACAGCTTATGCATAGCTTATGTATATCTTTCTGTATGTAGATACTTTAAAAATTTTCTTCATATTCAAAATTTGACTTTCTTCTTATTTTATGATTATGCTTTATATTTAAGCTTTATATTTTTTGTATTGAAAACTTGAACATCCACATTTGCATTCATTAACTTTTCAAAAACCATATAGTTGGACTATTTTCCCACAATTTTCAAACTTCGTTTCATTTAGAGACGTAAACTAAATTACCAAGGAAACCTTTAGACTCCATTTTTGCGAGAGACAACTGTGGGCCTGGATTGCTGTTCCAGAACCAGTTACCTCAACAATACTCAATTCCGGAATCTAGGATCCTGGTATAAATATGTTATATATTTTCTTTTAAATTTTAATTAGTCTTTGTTAGCCGTTATTACTAAGTAGCTTCAAAATTTCACTTTATACAAACCGATCTATCTATTCATGTAATATATTTTATCATTCATTTTAAACTATCTTTTTATATCTCTTGCCAACAATTTCAGCCCGATCTATAGTAGACTGGTTATTAGAAAAAAAGAGACAATTTTACTTATTTTCATTATAGATGGTGCCTTTGTCTCCATTTCTCAAAATAAACAGAAATCTTCATTTATGCTGTACATTTCAAAAAGGGTAAGTTTCTCCACTCTTACGAATACTCCGGATCCACGGCTCATTGCTCCGGCTTAAACCAGCTAGTCGCCAACATATGTTACATCAATTCTTTCCCAAAAATAAATTATAAGGGAAAGTAGGTAATAGTATAAATGCCAGAAAACCTCTAAAGTGCTCACCACTGCCATTTAAAATTAATATTATCTCTGATGAATTGCACTGTGATATAGCAGACATCAAATAATAAAACTACCAAATAATAGTAGGTACCGATCTATTATAGATCTCCTTTGGGGATTTTAACATATTTATAGACAAGTAACTATTGATTTTAATTGTAAATTTAACATCCCTGACAACAATGCACTGTTGGTAATACTATTCTTACTTTTATTTTGAGACAAACAATTTTTGTTAACACTAGAAATATAACTCATGCTTGGGTAATATTTTCATCAATATGAATTTCTGCAGATATACTCGACATGATACTTTTAGACCATTTAGGTATTCCCATAAAATTTAGATTTACGATATATTAAGCAAAAAACAGAAAACATCAGAATCGATTATAGGCCAATAACCGGCAAGCCATAGGGATGGCCCAGCCATTTTATTCTCTTCATGGGTAGTTTATACCATCCAAGGCAATATTCAACTTAACACAACCACCCTTTCCATCAAGTTAGCATGGTTAGAAAATATTTGCTTTTAAGTCTTATAATTATCCACAGTCATATTATCAGCAATTAACCAGCAATAGACTAGTTTATTAGTTCGGTCAAAAAGTTACAATTAAAAGTAAATTTACAATTAAGTATCAAAAAAAGCATCGTCTGCATAAGCCACAAATTTTATACGTGACATAAAATGAAATAAAGTAAAAGGGTAACCTTTCTCTGCCAAAATGGGCCGAGAGGCACAGTCAGAGGCCTTGGTGAGGTCACATAGGGTAAAACTTACACCTTTACCATCCTCAAGACCTCCTACTGTGACACTTAATACTTTCTGCATAGCAAGTATTATAAAACATTTACTACTAAAGGTAAACCTTCAGAAATTTAAAATTAAATATTCAGTTTTAAGTAAGCAGTAAACCCAATTTGCGGAGTTTAGTTACAGCTACTCTTCCACTCAACCAGGAGATAGCATGATGTATGTGTGATTTTGTTTTAGTATTACATGACGTTCTAAAATCACATTAAGTTTATTAAACCAAATAGAATACAAAATTATTATATATCTTCATCCTATAATAAAGTCTATAATAAATTGATTGAATAGGTGAGAAATTAGGAGATATTTAACATAATATATTGATTATAAGTAAAGGTGGTAAATAACTAGCCAAATTGGAAAGTCTGATTTTTGCAACTTTATTATTATATGTTTTTTTTTATATATATATATATATATATATCAAAATTAATTAAACAGGTAAGGATCGAGATACATTATTAATTGAGATTTCTTTTTATATAATCTTGATTTTGAGTAATAAATTTTCTTACATCAATTTTGTATTTATTAAATTCCTATTTTTTTATGTAAAGTGGTAAAATGTTATAAAGTTTTATGGCATAATAAAAGACATATCTTTGTGTATGGCTTTTACTAACCAATGGTAAAGCAACATACATATTTTCAGTAAATCTACAAATCTAGTTATACAGGGTGTCCCGAAAATGGTGGGCAATCTCTCAGATTTGGGTAGAACTAGTGAAAATAATGTCACAAGTTCGTATATTTTTCTTTTCCCCGAGGTACCTCTACGAAGATATTCGCTCTTGAAGTTGAAGGTTAAAAACCGATTTTTCGCGATAACTTTTTTATTGTTCAATCGATTCTAATCATTTTTGGATCAGTATTATACTATTTCGATCCAGTTAGGTCAGTGTATAAGAACCTTGGATAATATTCTTGGAAGCTCGGAGGCAGAGCACCCATTGCCTTAATAAGTTGAAAAAAAATTCCAGCCTATTTTCTTTTATTTCTAAGGTTATTTTCAAATTCTTGAGCCAAAACATCTACTTGTTTGATGTCAGTAGTATGAACCGTTTTCGAGGTAAATGCACCTAACGATGAAATTGCGATTTTGAATCGCACAAATAATAGTAACTTTTAAAAATAAATAAACAAAGACTATTTACTTAGTATTATTTTGTAATATTATGTATGACCTTCCCGTCGATAATTTAAAAAAAAAAATGACAAAACATGGTGCCGCACATGCTGAAGCCCAATTTCTGGGGTCAGCATTGAACGTGTTAATATTAATTTTTTTAAATATTTAAAAATACAGCTACATCGTCTTATCTATGTAGATAAGACGATGTAGCTGTTTATGTACAAAACCAAATGAGTAATAAATACAGTTTATGGTTGCCATGGATCAAAATATCAGATAATTGGAGTGACATAATTTTTCAGTATTAGCTTAATCCGACCTTAATTAAGTAATTAATTGGTTGAAATATGGCTTACACTCACAGTGAATACGCAGATATGCATTTAATGTATGGAATGGCTTCTTGTAATGCCTCGAAAGCACGAAGACTGTACGCTCGACGGTATCGCCACCGAGGGGTTCCTGATCGCAAAACTTTTGAACATGTTGAGAGAAATATGATAATTTTTTTGGAAACTAAAAATCTAAGAATTACATATCTACTTAGGTCGATTTGCGCCAAATGACGCAAACAGGGGTGCTCCGCGGACAACACGTACTGTTGAAGTAGAAGAGAACGTAATGGATCCAGTCGCTGCGAATTCATCTGTCAGTATCAGATCATTATCATTACAAATGAATGTCCCAAAATCGATCGTTGGAAGAATTTTGAAAAGGCAACTGCTTCATCCGTACCATATACAGAAATTACATGCCATTACCCCAGATGACTTTCCTGCTAGGGTGCAATTTTCGCAGTGGTATATATAGAAATATGAACAAAATCATGCCTTCATTCGATCGGTTTTGTATACGGATGAAGCGAGCTTAGGAAGAAATGGAGTCATTAACTCCCACAACTTACACGTTTGGAGCGAGGAAAACCCACATGCCACAATTCAAACGTGCCCTCAAAGGCAATTTCATATTAATGTTTGGGCCGGAATTATTGGCCGGTACTTGTTGGGCCCATTCGTGTTACCAAATCGATTGAATGGGCAACTTTATATTGAATTTCTCCAACAGTAGTTACCACACTAAGACGATGACATTGCATCTCGAGAGAACATGTGCTTTATGCATGATGGGGCGCTCCCGCATTTTAGTCTTATAGTGAGGGGTCATTTTAATAGAGTATATCCAAACCGGTGGATAGGTCGGGGTGGGCCTGTTCCTTGGCCTTCCCGATCACCCGATTTAAATCCCCTTGATTTCTTCCTGTGGGAGCATTTAAAGAGTCTCGTATATGCCACACCAGTAGAGACAAGAGAAGAATTATAAGAGAGAATTATGTACCATTCAAATGCAATTAGAGATAACGAAGGAATGTTGCGGCGAGTCCAGCGTTCGTCAATTCGTCATGGACAAGCATGCAATAGAGAGGGACGTGCTCATATTGAGCATTTGTTATGAAATTTCATAATTTTCATGTCTCTAATGAGTTTTCTACAGTAAGGTTTCAGATTTTGCGTTTTGTGTGTTCAAGATTTTTTCTTTTTATAAGTTTAGGTAAGTACTTACCACCTCATAAAGGAATAAATGTTGCTTTGTACATAATCCTCGTATTTATTTAATTTTAAAAAATGACTATTATTTGTGCGATTGAAAATCGCAATTTTATCGTTAAGTGCATTTATCTCGAAAACGGTTCATATTACCGACATCAAACAAGTATACGTTTTTTACGTAAAAATAGCTAAAAATTTGAGAATAACCTTAGAAATAAAAGAAAATAAGCTGAAAATTTTTTTTCAACTTATTAAGGCAATGGGTGCTCTGCCTCCGAGCCCCCAAGATTGTTATCCAAGGTTCTAATACACTGGCCTAACTGGATTGAAATAATATGATACTGATCCAAAAATGATTAATATGGATTGAACAATAAAAAAGTTATCGCGAAAAATCGATTTTTAACCTTCAACTCCAAGAGCGAATATCTTCGTAGGGGTACCTCGGGGGAAAGAAAAATATGCGAACTTGTGACCTTATTTTCACTAGTTCTACCCAAATCCGAGAGATTGCCCACCATTTTCGGGACATCCTGTATAACTAGGATGGGTTGGTGGATTGTTTTCGCCAAACATATGTATTAAACACTGGTAGACAAAAAGATTTGTTATTTAAATACCTCTGCCTCTATGTATAACATTGTGGAGGAATACAGTTTTTTTCTTTAAAATTATCTTTAGAATATAATTTTGAGTTGTTTGTAGAATTTTTAGTACGCTATTGTAAAGTCCTCCCCAGATAATAATACAGTACCTAATTAGGAATTTATAAAGTCATCAATTTTTTTTCTCTTTAATGCGTCCCTTAAAATATACAGTTTATGCGTAAGTTGTCTAATTTTATTTGTAATATAAGATACATGCTCATTCTATCTTAGGTGATGGTCAAGCATAACTCCTAAGTACTTTATTTTATTAGCCTTTTCGATAATAATGACCATAAATTATTTGTTGTTAGCATACATTATTATGTATATATAGTATTTTTTTAGAAGGTTGATCAGTGGCTAATAATGTAAACGTTAAAAATTTGCTTTTTTGTATGTTTAAGCTTAATGAACCCAAGTTTAACCACTTGAAAATTAATAGTAAATATTCTTCTGCATTTCTACGTGCCAAGTCCCATGAATCTTCTACAAACACAATAGCAGTGTCATTAACGTAAGATACTTAAACGGCCTTTAAATTGTTTTAAATTTGTAATACTATTAATATACACAAGGCACAAAATTGGACCCAATACTGTTCCTTGTGGTACGCCCATGGCGACAGTGAGACAGTTACTATATTTTATCTCATAAATTTTTTCGCATTGTTTTCTATTAGCGAGATAATTCTCTGACATAATGCAGGGCCACGTATACTAACGTTTTGAAATCGATTTAGTGAGATTTGGTGTGATACAGTACCGAAAGCCTTTGCTAAATCAAGAAATACTACCATGTTTTTTCGATTTACCTCAACTTAGTCCAATTTCTTTAATTAAGTCCAAAACTTCTTGTATTTTTTTTAAAGCCCAACTGCCGATCCGTGTTTATTGAAAAATTCCACCAGCCTGTTTTTAAAACAGTTTTGAAATATTTTTTCAAAATTACTGATAACTGAAATAGGTCTGTAGTTATTCAAATGTTTATAATCGCCAGATTTGTGTACTGGGGTTACACTTGATTCCTTCCATTGATACGGTATTATATTTGTTTTAAGTGTTAAGTTTATTATATACAGTAATGGTTTAATGATACATAAATGTATGGATTTTACTAGTTTGACTGATATTCCGTCAGGGCCAGCAGATGAATTTAACTTTGTACTACATGAAACTATGTATTCATTTTTATATGCAAGGTGATGATATCATTAATCAAGACTGTGATATTTCTTCTAATAGTGTTAATGTGTTTTAAAATAGACTTCTTTTAATACTCTTTTTCTTTCAATTGCTTGTTTCTTCCCTATTATGTATTACTTCGCTAATAAATTTGTTTAAGCAATTTTTTGGGTATGTAGTTATTAGTATTTCTAACGAACATTGTGAAATAACTCCATTTTTTTAAAATGAAGTTGTAACATCATCAACGTTTTAAACTTAAGTTATTAAATAACTGATATTTGGTATTTTATTAATTTATGCTCAACTCTTATGTATCTAGAATGATAATTTTTAAGGAAAATATGTCTGTATTTTTAGTGGTGCAGCAATCCAATTGAAATAAAGAAGGCACTGCTATTTACTTTAACACTCCATATGACTAACAAAATAAAACTAACGAAGGAAACTGCGAATGTTATTTGAAAAAATAAAATCCGATAAGCCACTGGTTACGGCACGTAAACCAGAAAACTTGACGAGAAGAGAAGTTGTTTGTACAATTTTCTGTGTTGTCAGCAAATTCATAAAGGCATTCAATCACAATCCTTAGCGTGATAAAAGTGATTTATCACGGTTTGTCATTTCCACACCTCTACAGTGCGTTAGCGTCTGCTAAAATAACTCATGACATATGTAGACTATTGTAATCAGAGGTAATGAATCGAGTGCCTTCGTAATTATTATACATGAGAGGTGACATTCACTCGGCATCGTTATGCCACTGGAATTTCTAGGGTTATGGAGGACAATACTTGTAGGTATAGAGAAATGGTATTTCATCACGAATAACTTAGATTAATAATAATTTCATCCATGGGTTTAATTGTGACACCAATTAAGATACACATAGAAAGTCGTCAGGGATTTATTTATTGATGTAACACAGGACAAGTTACCTATGTTTACAGTTACATCACTTAATTTACCAACAGTAAAAATATAAGTAACATTTAGAATAGCCTTAAACTTAATTAAATATATATTAAAGTGAGATGAGGCAGCAGCAAAAAAAATGAAAGATAGATAAATACAATAATTAGAGAGTATTTACTGTATCGTTCATTCTGATAATAAGAGAGTTTTCTCTAAGCTTAGTTCTATAAGTATACTAAAATAATATATCCCTAGGCCTTACTCTTTCTGGATTATAATAATTTAGTCGCGATATAATTTCGTAAGAACGCATACGTTCAGTTGCTATATAAGAGATAAATAAGACACTAGCTATTTTCATTCTTACTGATAGTTTAAGAACTATTCACTGCAATTTGGTTATATTTTATATTTTTTGTAGTATAAGTATGACAGAAATTTATTGTGTACAGTTTGAATAAGTTTCGAATGTCTGTCCACAGTCCCTGGGTCTCAAATTTGTGAGCCGAATTTAGACCTGACAAATGAAAAATATAATAGTTTTATACTGTCTGTCGCAAAATTGAATATCGAATAACAAAACCCAAGTTTCTATACGCCTTTGCTACCATGTTTACAATATGTTCTAGAAAATTAGGGTTTTATTAAATAACACTCCTAGATCTCATTGCTTTGTCACTTGAGTCAGTTGCATATTATTTATATTATATGCATAACTTAAAGGATTTTCTTTTATCGAGCATGTCATGGTGGTACATATTTTAACATTCAAAGGTAGTGTACTAATTTCACTCTCAATTCTTCTTCTTCAATTTCACTTTCTTTCCTCTTGTAATAATTGTGTGCCTTTCTCGATTTCAACCTCTTTATATAATTTAATGTCATCTTCATGCATTAACCATTTAGAATATTTCAGATTATCAGGTATATCGTTGACAAAATATACGAATAGCAAAGGCCCCAAGTTGCTTCCTTGAGGCACGCCAGATCTGGCTAAGTAGGGAGCAGACAGAGTGATCATTTGTTTTACTTGCTGATATCTAGATATTAAGTATGATTTTAAAAAAAGCAGTGAATTGTTAGAAATTTTATAGTCTGTAACTTTTTTTAACAAAACATCGTGATCCACTCTGTCAAACAGCTTTGCAAAATCTAAGTATATAATATCCGTCTACCCACATCTGTCTATAGTAAATCTAAATTTAAATCTAAATCGTCTGTAAATATTGTTAAATTAGTAACTATTGATTTTTTAACTACAAAACCATGCTGACATTCGGTAAGTTTATTTCCCATATGTGCAATTAACTTATTATAATATATTATTTGTTCAAACACTTTTGCAACTGCTGACAGTACGGATATGAGTCCATAATTTTCTCTTGTACCATTCTTATATATTGGAGTAACAAAACTTTTTGTCCATACAGCAGGAAACGTATTTTTTTCCACAACTAAATTAAAAATAATTTGAAGAGGCTGTTCAAGTAATTCACCACATCCTTTGATAATATAAGGTATGTAAGAATATAGAATAACAAAATGTATTGCTCCTATAAAAAGACGGATAACGCGAATTACTATTTTTAGAAACGACCACACTAATTATTGGTTTAAGTTTTTCAGTTCTATATATAAATAATTGCACACAGAAAGCTTTGATAATCTTTAACTGGATTAGAATAAATTATCCCTATATTAAAAATTGTTAGAAGATAACAGTACTACAGTGTGGTTGGTTATAGTTAATGGATCAGTAAAAGCATATAAAATTTCCCTAGAAGACAAAGTAAATCTGTTATAGGATAAAATAATCACAAATTAATAGCGTTGGTGACCCTTAACAACAAATAAAAATGGTCCATCTATTGTTCTTCAAAAAAATTTTCAAAAATGTTTGACAATTCGGTTCTTTAAAAACTTTACCTCTGATAATGCTAAAGCACCATCTGAATCTAAATGTAAATGACCTATTTTAATCGTTGAAGTAATCGTTTTTCAAAAAAATTATCTCTAACTAGACGAAGTTCTATCATCACAAAATGTATTCGAATGTAATTCCATTCCATCTATATTCTACATAAAAATATTCTGTATAAATAAGGTATCTTTGGTCGATAAAGCAATATATTTTTATTAATGATTTTATGCCATTAAGTTTTCAAGGTAATTATTAATATTTCATAAACAATGTGACTCTTGTCCAACAGATAAAATCAATCATGACTATTGCCAAAGAAAAATTATTATTTTTAGCTTGTTCATAAAAGTTCTGCATTATTTTATGCTAGTTTACACATCTTTAAAATTATTAAAGCATTTCCCATTTCCGGGAAAAATCGTTTGTGGGATTACTGGAATAAATTATGAGAACATTAATATACTTATTAAGGGTTGGTTGCTTCCTCTGATCTTAGCGTTTCTATCTTTTAAACAGATTTTATAAAAGACAGCTTCATAAAATATCGGTTTATATATGTTTCACTCATCCCGCGTATATCCTTGTATCTAAATTAAACCATAATTAAATTGATTCTGATTTGAAAGAAAATTTAAAAGGATATATTTGGAAATATGTCAGAAGTAAAATTTAGTTAATATACTTAATAAGTATTAAAAGCTTGAGTATTAATGTTGAAAATTTGTAATTTCTTTAAATTTTAAAATGGATTGTATGCGATGGTTTACTAAATGTAGTTTACTTTTTACTCATAAATCTTGCTCAGAGCCTTTTGAATTAAAATTTGATGACATCTATGATTTATTAGTCGAAACTGTTACTCTAAACTATTTACATGCGTTTTGATAGCACATAAGATTAATAAGTGACTTAAATATAATATAGTCTAAACTTCTCACTATTACATAATGTTCGGACAAAATAAACTCATATATGCGCAAGACTCAACTGGGTATCACAAATAAAGGAAAGCAGTTGAAGTAAGAAATGAATTCATTTTGTTAATAATTGTTAAATATTTGTTAATAGTTTAAGTTTCAAAAGAATAAAAAGAGACATTTGTACTTACGAAATGTTACAACCATTCTATAAATTATACAAAGTTCTTCAATATAAAACTCTAATAAACTTCTACATAGTGGCACAACAATGTTTGAAAAACAGAGTTCTAAAACCCCAGTGGAAACGAGAAAAAACTATCCAATAGTGGTAAAACTGCAAAATTTTATATAAAAAATTAATAAAAGTTAAAATAATCACAAGAACTCTAATGTAATGATAAGAATAGCGAATGGTAGTGTAATCACAAAATCAGTGATAGAAAAAGGACTAAAACAGCTTGGAAATGTGGTATAGGTGTCACAGCCGGCATTCTATGTACAGAATTTTTATAAAAACCTTTCGTGAGGTGTAAATTCATGCCATGGTCAAATCAGAGGTCATGAGGAACAATTAGTGATAGATTTAAACTACGTAACTCTTCAATAAAGTCTGGATTTTCCGGCAACCACTATAGCCAAGTTTCAACAACTATACCTTTCTCTAATCCCATCCACCTTTCGCTAGTATTTCATACCTTTTAATTATCCTTAAATCTTTCCTGTCCCCCTCTTCCTTTCTGTTTGTGTATTTTTGTCGTGTTTGTTAGTTTTTCTTCATTTATTTTTGCACATTTTTGTTTCTAAATTCGCTTCACACCTTTTAAAAAATTGAAACCTTTTCGAAATCAAAATTTTTAAAAATCAAAATTTAGGCCAGCCCTGCGCATCCCTGCATTGAAATATCTCGCGGAAGGCACCTTGTTCGAGTTGTGATGCATGCGTCCAGATACCAAATTTAATAGTGTTTTTTGTGCGCCAGTGTTTTTTTAAAAAAATAATGTAGTTTATAAGTTTTGTTGAGCTTGTTTTCAAGCATTTTTGTTAATTTTATGACCTATTTTTATTTTATATTTAAAAAGGAGTTTAGGTTTAGTTTTGTTGAATTGTTGTTTTCGCTGACCCAGGTCTGTTCCGCCCGATCCTGCAATCCGTCACCGCGTTAATGCGGTGGTTGCACGATCGGTTCCAGAGCAGGGCCTGGTGAGGCAACTATTTTATCATTATTATTAATAAATACTTTTTGAGTTGAATTGCATTGAATTGAATTGTTCGTCAGCTACAAATTTGAAGAGAAAATATAACCTCAACAAAGGAGAAGAAAGATTTTGACAGACAAAGTAAATGTGAAGTTAGTACATCAAAATATTTTGAATTTAATTAAATAAGATAATAATATACCTAATTAAAGGTAAGTAAGTATGAAATAATCCGAAATACAATATAATCGTTGATTATACAAGTCCGTCTACGCTTGTTTAGTTTAATATTGTGATAAAAT
Organism: Leptura quadrifasciata; assembly: GCA_963675555.1. Classification (NCBI taxonomy): domain Eukaryota; kingdom Metazoa; phylum Arthropoda; class Insecta; order Coleoptera; family Cerambycidae; genus Leptura; species Leptura quadrifasciata. The sequence goes on from OY776675.1 coordinate 107,137,450, forward strand.
TGTAGATTAATAGTAAAATTTAACCTATCTGTATAATAAACAAAGTGCGTCGAACAATCCAACAAATCCACAAGCATAACTTCAACATTTCAAACAAGAAATAGCAAAATAAACATAGTATGAACAAAAACTTTTCACTTCGCAAGTTGACAGAAGTAATTAGTATACGTTGAACTCAGTTCATAGTGAATCGAGTGAGGCGAGTTTCTGCGAGACAACGAAGGAGCATACCAATAACCGGATGGTTATAAAAGGTATACCTTTTCGTCCATATGAGCTCTATCATAAAAATTGTATGCATAAATCTCTCATTCCATTCGTCAATTTAATTAAATTAAAAAGGCCTAATTAGTATTAAGTTTATTTATTGTTATAAAACCATTGAAATTTAAAAAATATTCAATCTTAACTCATTGTACTGTTGAAAACCATTTAAATAATTATAATATAATAATAATAATAATATATGTTTATTTCCAATAAAATAACAACAATTACATATTACATCGTTATTATTGAATGGTTTAATTCCATATCGTTATTTAAATCGATATAGCATTCCTCGAATTGTTTGTGCAACATGTTTTGCTTGCAGGTCCCAGCTAAAGTGTTTGTCAATGATGATACCTAAATATTTCACTGAATCTGCTTCTGGAATATTAAAAAGATTTTCAATATTTAGTGGTCCAAAGTTAGGTAGATAATTAGCATATGAGGTAAATGGTAAGTAACTAGTTTTTTAAGTTAACAGTGAGTAAATTGTAATCGAACCATTTTTTAATATATTTAAATTTTTTTCAGATTTTTCCATGAATTGGCTTTAAGAAGTATTGCTGTATCGTCAGCAAAACTTAATGTTTTAGCCGTGAAATCTCGCATCGATAGTAAATTGTTTATGTATACAGCGAACAGAAGTGGTTCTAAAACTGTTCCCTGTGGAACTCCGTAGCTGACAATTCTTGGTTCACTAATAGTTTTACATATTGTATTCTTTTGGACAAATAACTTTTTATTATATTATATACATTTCCTCTCAAGCCACAATATTCAAATTTTTTTAAGAGGTTGCTATGTGATACCATGTCAAATGCTTTCGCAAGGTCCACAAATATACACAAGCATGGTGATTTTTCATCTAAAGCCTCATAAACATACCGTGTTAGGTATGCTATAGCATCTTCGGTGGATTTGTTTTTCTGAAAACCAAACTGTCTCTCAGATCTAATGTTAAATTTATTAGAAAATGTCGTTATTCTGTTCTTCAACATGGCATTGTTAGAAATCACGGATATTGGTCTATAATTAATTGGCTCAGTTATATCTCCACCTTTATGGAGAGGTTTTATTACACCTATTTTCAAGATATTCGGGAACTGACCTATAGCAAAACTTCTGTTTATTAAATATACTAATGGATCTACAATTTCATCGTCAATTTCTTTTAGCGTTTCTGCCCGTATATTATCTAATCTATGGGATTTTTTTGGTTTTAAATTATTTATTATGCTTTTTACTTTCGTCAAATCTGTGTGATATAAATACATTGAATTATTTATTATGTTATAATTTTCTTTAAAATTTTTGGGTATTTTTATTTCTTTAGCATACTTTTTGCCTAGTTCTGTATAATAATTCACAAATGTGTTTGCAATTTCTTTTGTATTTATTATTATATTGCCGTTCTCAGTTTTTATTTTATTTATTGCCTTTTCAGATTTATTATTTTTATTGCATAATTTATTAGCAGCATTCCACAAATTTTTACTAGAGTTGATATTCTTGTCTATTTCCATTATATTGTATTTTATTCGTGCAATTTTTATTAGTTGTGTGAGTTTGTTTTTATATCTTTTATATTCTGCCATTAGGTTCGTGTAGTTTGGATTCTTCAGCGCATTTTTATGCATTTTGTTTTTTGTATTAATTGATTTGATTAAACCCGGAGTTGCCCAATACTTTTTCGGATTTTCTTTTCTTTTTAATTTAACAGTTTTTGTATTTCGAGAGATATAATATTTTATTTTATTTATAAATAACTCTGTAGCTACATCCACATTATTATTATTATAAATTTCCTGCCAACTTTCTTTCCTTAAATCTTTTTTTAAGTTTGGATAGTTTGTATATTGTTTATATTGGATTTGATCTAAGGTTGGTTTTTGTTTGTCTAATTCTAATAAGACTATAATTGGATAGTGATCAGTTATATAGTGTGAGAAGATTATAGGTGTAATGTTATGGATTGTGTTGCTTTTAACAAAAAAATGATCTATGCAAGATTGTTGTATTCCCTGTACTCTAGTATGGTCATTTATATATGAAATAAACCCATTTACATTTATAATAATTAGATATTCTTGTGCATAATCATTATTTGATAAAATATTTATATTTATATCTCCTACCATTATATTTTTATCACACGGTTCTTCGTTTTTATTTAAATAGTTTATTATATTTGAATTAAAATTATAAGGATGAGTAGCTGGCGAACGATAAATGGCTGTTAGTTTTATTTTTTTGTTTTGTAGTGAAATATTCAATTCTAAACCACTTACTTCTCCAATTTTAATAACATCGTATGCGTACATTAAATATGATTTTACATAAACGATTACGCCGTCATTCTTATTTACATCTTCAAAATTATACAACAGATCATAACCGCTTAATTTATATATAAATCTGTATCAAAAATTGTAAATGTTTCTGTAAGAACTAATACATCGAATTTTTCTGAAAATTGCTTAAGAAATATTGTTAGTTCATCTAAATTTTTGGCAAGACTCCTTATGTTAATAAGAAGAATTTTTTATATTCATTTATTATCTCAACTTGTGAGTATTATTGATATCTAGCTGGAGCCGAACCTACAAAGACCCTGGAGAAGAGAAACGTTGTTTATAATATATAATTTCTAGTGGGAGTCGAACCCACTACATACCCTGATAAAACAAATCTTAACAAAAATTATTTAAAAAACTCTTTTTTTGATATTTAAATTATATTAAACTATATGTGAAAAGCACAATAAAAGTGAAATTATAAAAAGTATTAAATGTATCTACTCAAGCAAAATTCTGACGTTGATTCAACGTTGGGGATTTCAACGTATGCGACGTACAGACAACGTTGTGCTAACCCATATTTGCACCAATTTCGTCAATAAAATATTGCAATGCGTTATAATATTGAAAACTCGGTGTGTAACATTTTAAGAAAGTGGAGAATAAATGGTACGATTAGTAGAAATCCTGGATCAGGGCGACGAAGGATATCAACTCAACAACAAGATTTGCAATTGGTAAATGCTTTAGTAGAAAATCCATTTTACTCAGTTATTCAGGCTGCTGAAAACGAATTTTCCTGGATCGAGTAGTACTGGTTGCCGGCGAGTAAGAGAATCTGAGCTACGCTGTCATGCAGTAGCACAGAAATACTTACTTAAAGCTGAACATAAAGAAGTTTGAGTAGGATTAGCGCTTGAAGTTTTAGCGCATGATGCAAATTTTTGGAACAATGTAATCTTTACAGACGAAAAACTTTCCAGTCAACACACAGCGGTCGTATTCGTGTTTACCGCCCTCCGAATACTGAATTCGATGAGAAATATATATCTAACAATGATAAAAGTGGTAGATTTTCCGTCAATATGTGGGCTTGGATATCGGCACGTGGTTCTGATGTTTTGTGTCCTTCTGTGTCACACTTATTTCCTAATAATGAGTTCATATTTCATACTGCTCATACCGTAACTAACTGGTTTCAAGATAACAACATGGATGTTCTTAACTGGCCCAGTCATAGTCCAGATCTTAACCCTGTGGAAGAAGTATGGGGGCTACTCGTAAGAAGTATCCAAAAACGAAATGTGAGACCACGGAATGCCGAAGAATTACTGGAAATGGTAAATAATGCATGGGAAAATATTATTACTAATGATTATTGTATAAGGTTATTTAATTCTATGCCAAACAGACTTATAGAAGTTATAAATAGAAATGGTGCAATAACGAAATATTAATAGTTAGTTTCTTGTTAAGTAAGATATCCTTTGTCCTTTGATCCAGGATTTCTACTAATCGTATCGTTTATTCTCCACTGGCTTAAAATGTTACATACCAAATTTTTGTTAATGTTATAACGTAGTGCAATTTGCCTCATTAACCATCCATAATTTACTATAGCGATAACTATAGCATTAAAATAAAAAAATTAATTAAAAGTGATATCTATTTTATTGCGGCTACTCATTACATATTCAAATAGAGACAGATTTACATTAGAAAAAAAAAGTTGTCCTATTTTTTCTGCTCACGACAGTACCAAGAATGAATAAAACGATAGGACAACGTTGCCACACTTACATTGGACCGAAATTGTATAACGTAGTTCCTCATAACACAAAAAATATTGATTCTATAGTTTTTTCTAAAAGAAAAATTTTCCAGTGGATAATGGAATGGAAATTCACTACATATTAGATTATAAAAATCTGTATTTTATTTAATAGTTTACCCACAATTATTTTCCCTGCATACTTAGGAAGTAATGGTAAACTCTAACAAAGTAAAAAAACCTTATAAAATGAAATAATAAAAAACAATGAAAAAACATAGTAAATAATATATTTTTTTAAATCACTATATTATACATAATTATTTAAAATATGTTACTTTACTTTCTCTTATTTTTAAATGGTCTTCACCTAGTAATTTTAGATTGCTATTGTGTTTGTGTTTTTGCTTGCACCACTTGTTAAGTCTAATATATAGAAACCATACTCACTAGCTAATCTGACTCTTGTAAGTTTTGTATTTATTTATACCTGATAAAGATCGTTGTATTTCAATGTGTTGTTATTGTGCACTTTAATATGTTTTATTTCATTGTATTATTATTATAATTTCGTATGTCATAAATAAATATTATTAATATTATTAATGCTATACCTCCTATCCTGTAGTTGGGTAGTGACCTGTTGGACAGAGTAAATAAATAAGCGAATAAATAACGTTGTGATATAACAGTAACCATCAAGTCAATTTCCTCATAGAGTAACGGTCCGAAAGTTCCAAATGCGGATACTGGACACCACACTACACAGTAACCTTTTTGCTATGAAGCGGTACTTCGTGCAATTGCAGAGAATTTTCTGTCGACCAGGAGCGAAAGTTCTGTTTGCTAACATATTTAGAAAGATGAAAATGAACTTCATCTGACATCAGCAAGCAACTAACGATATTCGGAATTTTGTGAAACTTGTGTACCCACTTTTTAATTATTATTTGACGATTTGAATGAAAGTAATGATGAAACAAACGCTGGGTGATTACAAAAGAATAGTTATTATTTAAATAAGTTTCACCCGCAAAAGAACGTTGAACAACTACCTTAAATTTACATTTATCCCGAAAGCATGGCGACTTGATTTGTATTTATCTCATCGTATTATGACATTTTGAATTAACTTCAAAAATGGATACTTCATTCAGCACTGTCGTAAAATAATTGCCATTTATTGCTGATAGAATTTATTCCAAGAACACAAATGGAGCAAATATTATAACTTTTAAATTATTTTAGAGGTAGGTATTTCCCTAGTCTTTAATAATTTTTAAATTTTCAGTGCATTAAATATGCAACTATTTTTTTTAACTTAGTAAACAGACAGTACATATTAAAGTAATGTATTAACAATTATTTTATGTTACGCACGTTTTCACTTAACTAGGCCCTTAATCATATGCATGGAGGTATAGTAATTAATCACTTAAACCCACCAACTTTCTGGATTTTATCAATGGACATACTCAGGTATAAAATTCTTTTATTATAATATTTTCGGCTAAAAATCTACACGTGTTTCTTAACAATTAAATGAGCCGAAAAATTAGAAGGAATGTATCCATTTAGAAATATCGTAATAGACCTAAATTATCCTCTAGGTTCTCTAATACATTGCGTATTTGTCAACTTGACTTTACTATTATTTGTCCACCGACGAACTTGAAAGTATGAATGAAGTGGCTATAACAATGCAAAAATCATTTACTCAAGTGGAAAGAATTCACAATAGACCATTAAAGAAAGCTTCGAGATTACGTCGGCGAAGAAGAGAGATTCTTGACACTAAACACCTTGTTAACGTGTTGTTGTGCTATTATTGACCATCTAGAAGTGACCCGTCCAGGTGCAGAGGTAGGTATGATTTAAGTGTATGGTCCCTCTATTTCGCATAGTAACATGAGCGTAAACGTGGATGGTTTATTATTATTATGGGAAAATGCAGGGTAATACAATTTATACTTTGCGAAAATATGTATTTATGCTTAAAATCCATTTAATGTAATATGTAGAAATTGTAGGGCGATCAGTAACTTAACCAACTTTCTACTTTTTATTATTGAGTTTTCATTGGTGTTTTGTAAAAAATATTTCATGTTTAAAATATTGTAATTATAAGTACCTATATATAACTGTGAATATTTAAAAATTGTTACATTTTAAAACAAAAAAAGTCCGCTTTGGTTCAATAACAATATTATTAAGAAATAAAAAGAAAAAACTAGAATCTAGAATGTGCAGAAAAAATATATAGTGGATTTAAAACATTAAAAACATTAAGAAATTAAGAAATCTAATTAATACGGGCACATATATTGCTCATAAAATATATTTAAATAATGTTCAGAACAATATTAGACCAGACGTTAAATCCTTTTGGAACTATATTAACTCTAAGAAATATGTATCCATTATCCCCAAAATTTAGCATATAGAGAAGACCAGTTAAATAGTACACAAGAAATTGTGGACAGATTTGCATGATTTTTCAGTACCTCATTTACTAACCCGAGAGCAACAAATAATTATGCGTTTGACCAATTGTTGATTTCGAATAATAATAATTTACATATTGATAAATTTTCTACAAACCTTATCTGCCTTCAAAAAGTTAAAACCTTTTACAAAATTACCTGATAACGTAACAGCTTTTATTGTTAGGGATTGTGCACATGTTTTTGTAGGGTACATCCGTATAATGTTTAATATGCCTTTTAGGTCTGGTATATATGGAAAAAAATTTCGTATCTGCCCGGTTTACAAGAAGAGCGGAAAAAATTATGTAGATAACTATCGGCAAACTATTGGAAATTATAATTTTGCTAAAATGTTTAAAATAACACTAAATAACGTGCTGTATCCTCATATAAAGGGGCAGATTAGCATGCATCAACACGGCTTCGTTAAACATAGATTTACGCTCTCAAACTTATTTTGCGTTACGCAGTATATCGCCCAATTTATGGATCTAACTGGTCAAGTAAACGTTATTCACACGGACTTCTCCGAAACCTTTGATGGAATTGATCACATTCTATTATTACACAAGTTAAAGCTCGCTAGGCTACTACTGTTAAATTTATTTAAATCTTGTCTTAGTCAAAGAACATAATATATTGAATATAGGGATGTAAAATTATTCGAAATATTAGCTACATCAGGGGTTCTCCAGGGCTCTATTCTGGGGCCTGTCCTTTTCATACTATTTGTTAATGATATTTTAGATAATTTTGATGCATGCTATTTACGTTATGCTGATGACATGAAGTTGTTTTGCAATATTAGCTCTGAGGTAGACTGCGATAAATGACGAAACGATTTGCAGAGGATGAATGGTTAGTGCTTATTGAATAATCTTCTATTAATGTTGAGAAGTGCCATATGATATCTTACTACAGAAAGCAGAGTCCACTACTAAAAGATTTTCAATTAAATGGCTACATATTACATCGCCCTAAGCATATGAGAAATCTTAGAGTCACCTATGACAATGAATTAATTTTTAACATATAAGTAGGCCAATAACGTAGTGCAATCTTGTTTTAAAAACCGCTGCCCAAGGAATAACTACTTCCACATCCAGATTTTGTAGCCAAGTCTTGCACACACTAAATCCCAATGTAATATTTTATTCCCTTTGATAATAGAGTAGGGCCGATAGAGGGGGTGGCAAATGTAAAAAAAATTAGAAGCCCTTGGTTCTCGTAGAAGGGGTAACTAATGCCAAAATAAATTTTAAAGGCCCTTGGTTCTCGTACACACACTAAATCCCAATTTAATTTTTTACTCCCTTTATTAATTGGGTGGGGGTGCCAATGGGAATGGTAGGGCTAACGCCAGAAAATTTTTTTGAATCGTTTCATACTTGTATGCACTCTAAATCACATTTTAATTTTTATACTCCCTTTCGTAACAGTATGGGGGATGGTATTGGTTCTGACAGTGGTCAAAAAATTTTTGAGACCTCGACTCTTCGTACATACCCAAAATTGCAATTTTATGGACTCTTGTCTGCTTGCTTTGCCTATTTACCCTTATTTACCCCATTTACCCCCGAACCCTTCAACGGAATTAGATCAAAATATAATCTAGTTTCAGATTTCGTTACAATACATAAGTGTACCAAATTTCAAGTCAATATCATAAACGGTTCTAGAATAAACGTGCGCACAAAAAGTTACAGACAGACAGACCGACAGACAGGAAATTTTTTTTATCGACGTTTCATGGCATTTTAAGCCTATTTCAACAAAGAAAAATATTTTTTTTTGCGTTACTATGCTTCCACTGGACGTGGAAGTAAAATTTGAGCTCAATAATAAAAAATTCTACCGTGTTTACTGACGTTAACACTGCTTTTCAGTTCTTTGGTCAGATCAAAACTTGAATATGCTTCACTAATATGGAATCCCAGCTATTTGACCTATATCGACAACTTAGAGGCAGTGCAAAGACGATTCCTTAACTATTTATCCTTTAAGGAAGATAGGTTATAGGTTATATCCGCCAATTAGCATACTACAAAACCTTCTACTTAATAGATTATCATTACTTAGCCTGAAAGATTAGACAGTCATTAATATTTTTGTATATAATACTAAATAATAAAACATACTGTCTTCAGGTATTAGAGCAAATACATGTGCCAAGAACAGAGGCTCGTAATAACATTATCTTCTATCTTGCCAGACCAAAGAGTACTTAATTTGTTAAAACATTCACCGCTTCACTTTATGTGCGATAATTACAACAATCTGCAAGACAGCGCTGACGTATTAATTGTAGTATAAAAAAATAAGACACTGAATACTGTGTAATATTTTTTCCTGTTTCTCATCTAACTATTGCAGAGTGCAGCATGTCACGACTTATTTAAGCAATATAACGAAATTTGTAAACACTCTAGAGGGGGCAATTCTCAACGGATCAAAACAAAATTTGGCAGGCATATACTTTGGTTCCATATCTCGGTTAATTTCGAGAATGGATCAAATCGCCTTCTTCGTTTCAAAATGGCGGTTGTTTAAACTTTTTAAAAAAAATTCAGCTTCACTCGGGATGTGCTGTCTTGCGCGTGCTTTCCGCAACTTCATTTACATTCTTTTTTATTTTTTCTATGCATTTATTTAACGTCGGCCCATTTCCCCTACTGAGGCCTAACACCGACGCCTGTAGACGAGCTACCCCCAACCAGAAATTTTGCCGAACCACTTCCCTTAAGAAGAGTATGGATCTTTTGCTTGCCTAACATTTAATAGACAAGGGTCCGACGGCTTTACATCCCCTCCGACGGATGGTATATCCCCTATACAACCCTCGCCTAAGGTTGTATAGCTTCCGCGCATACACTGACATACAAGCCGCTGGAAGATGTGTGAGGCGAGGACGCGGTCTTCGTTGGAACGGTCATCCAACCAACTACTAACCGCACCTTACGTTGCCTTACATAGCATATCGAAGTATGTACATAGTAAAGAAGCACCCACGCTCGCCCCCATTTTTTTTCATTGTTTACTAAATTTTTCTTATATTATTTTGTTTTTTGCAATTTTGTGCAATAAAATTCTCTCTCTTTTTTAGAAGATCGTTAACTTTATAATGTATCTCTTATTTCTATTCAATTCTAATTTGAGCTAATCGCGATTTCTTATAGACGTTTTTAACCCTCTAGTTATCCATGGGTTGATCTTTTTTTCGTTAGGTTTTATTTTTAAAATGTTTATAGATTTGTTTATACAATGTAACAACTTATCTTTGAAAAAATTGAATGCAACATTCGCGTTCTCCAATATTCGGAATAATTTCATTTAAAATATTCTAATTTATATAAGATGTTGATTGTGAATTTGTATTACCGCTAATTTTTTTGGTGTCGTTTTCAACTTTCAGAATTATAGGGTAATAATCGGCTGTATCATTTTGTAATATAAGTGGTATAAATTCAAAGTTTTTTTATGTATTTGGTGTAAGGGTGTAAAGTTTTATCAATAATTACGCTTTTCAGTTGTTTCAATGCCCATTCTGATTTGAAATTTTAATTGAAAATTATACTCCGTATGAAATACATTTTCTTTAGTTTCATTGAAATGTGCTCATTTCCTCCAAAAAATTATAATTTTTTTAAAAATTCCTAATTTTCAGTCAACTAATAAATTTTCAAGCCCAGAATCTGTAAAATGCAACATAACGCAAATCGCCCGGTACAACCCCCATTATTGTAAACGTTGATATAGTCAGCGAATACATCCATTGAATAAAAATAACAAGCAATTCCTTTATTATCATTCGACCTTTTTGTTTAAAAATACATCAAAATATTTAACGAAGTGTGAACGCTTCACCATCCTATCAATGCGGTACAATCTTCTCAATGTAGCTTCATAATAAATAAAAAACAAACATTCAATAGAGCAAAACTGGCGTAAGAAGACAGATTCGAATAGCATTAGTGATCAGGCAAAAACAAATTTCTGCATCAAATAATTCCAATCGATTTCTGAAGCGGCAAGCGGTAGCTTCAATGCTGACCCGTATACACTAAAATCAAATCAAACGTACCCGACAGATAAGCATCGAGGAAAATAGCAACCAAAGGTAAAGGGTTGTGGGTTAGCTGGGACTCATGTATGCTTAATCGAGTTCGCCAATTCAATTTTTCTCATTTGAACTTTCCGGCTGAGATCAGCAGGCTGTTATTTAATTTTCTACGCATAATATTGTTTGAACTGTAACTAGATATGTGAAGATTACAACTTGTAAATTGTATTTGTTTTATGTTGTAACTTTATACACCAAATAACTGTATACTGATAATAGCAAAAATTGTTAGATTTACTCTTTATTGTAATAGGTAATAACAGTAAAATGACTTATAACACACATAAAAAGGCAAATTATGGCATGGTGGCGGCATATTTTATGTCAGATGCTCTTTCATATAACCATTCGAATATAGAAAATAATTTAATAAAATAAACTCTAGATACATAGTTAGAGTGTAAATACTTTAGTGTATTGTAATAATAACTTCTGGAAAAATATTAACTCATACAAATCGTAGCAAAACGTATTAATTCATAGATTATACCCCGAGAACTCTGAATTTTATCGAATAAACTGCAAGTAGCTTTTTTTATAATTTTGCTTAGAAAATAAAACTTAATAATTTACCGTTTTGGTAAATTTTTAAAAAGGTTCAATATATCACGTGAAGAGAAAGTTGGTATTTGCGATTTTTATTTTTGAAGAAAAAATAAAGGAGATTGTGGAAAAATTTTAAATTGGAGGTTACTAGGGAGTATGAAAAAACAAGAAAATTATGAAAATTGAAGTGGGGGAAAATTTTGGAGAAATAAGAATATTGGAGTAAAACAGAGAGAATAGACAGTCGTTGGTTTAATTGAAGAAAAGTAAAACGAAGGAGGACAAGTAGCTGAAAAATTTGGAAGAAAGGAATAGAAAATCGAGTTTTTAAGATTTTGACAAGTAGTGGGCCAGTCACTGAGTACATTGAAAAACGCTAAAATCGCAAACTAACGTGTAGTTCTGAATGTTTGGTATGTTGGTAGGACCAGTACCAGTAGTGTAAATCCAAGTTTGTAGCTTCGAAAGACCTGTGCTACCGTCGTGGCACTTAAAAAAAGCAGGAAATTTTTGGACTTTTTTCGGTTTTTTGATTATATCTCCTAAACTATGCGTTACATCGAAATGGCCATTGTAAGAATTTTTAAAGCAGATTAAATTTGCTACAATTTGAGACCTGAACCATGTCAAGTAGTACTCAAGTTGCAGCAGGGTCAAAATTGACCATTTTTTTCAAAAAAGTGAATTTTTAATTTTTTATCAACCTCCGGCTCAAATATCGGGGGGAATATTCATTTAGCCCATTTCGAAGCTAAAAATACCAAAAATAAAAAAAAACCAGCCCGCCCGTGAGGATAGAACCCACAAGACCGCAACTTAAGGTTGTTGATATGTTGTGGGCTTGTATTAAAGAAGTTAGATCAATAGCGGGGACACTGGGGACATAGTTTTGTATAGGACTATAGCCTACCAACAACCTTAAAGCAATCACTGGCAATCACTGGCAGCAGCATGCTTAAACTTGTTTGACTTGATAGTTAAAATTGACGTATGCAATATTACGCCAATTACCAATTAAAAACATTTTATTAAATTTTCTAAGTACATTTCATTTTACTTATGCCATTGTTTTCAGTGGCGTAACAGAAACTGAGTGGATCCACCGCAAACGCTTTCATGGGCCTGCTCTCTATAACGAGTGGAAAATGATCTTATCTTCATTACTATTAGGATTTAGGTTCAGGTTTATGAATTTTTGAATTTACGATGTTTTTGTTGCCAACAATGCGTCGCGCTTATCGCGGCAATTGTACTATCAAAGATTCAAAGATCAAGGGCGAGATATAGCCCCGAAATGGGCTTCTCGACTTGTCTTTGTGCTTTATGCGCCATAAACGGACAATATATTCTTTCCTTTTATTTGGGTTTTCTACTACATGTATTATCCTCTTCAAAAACAAATCACTGAATCTACAAAATAATAGAATTATTGGAAAAAAGCTTCTACGCCTGTGACATTTACGTCAAAGGAACAGTCAGAGGTTATGTGTTACAAATAATATAAATCAGAATAAACACAGAAATAATGTATTTTGCTGACGTTTCGGAAAGTAGTATCTTTCCGTTTTCAAAGCTTTTTTTGAAGAACTCTTATTTGCTATATATAGCAGGTATATACAGGGTTACTGGTAATTCGGTACTTTCCTTTGGAGATGTGATGGGGCATGAGCTAACGGGTAAATCTAGCCCTAACATACATTATGCAAAACTCAATAGTTTTTGAGATATTTCAATTTTTTTGTTTTTCTCAAAAAAGTAGATCTTAATGTCTTAAAAGTTACATTTTTAATTTTTTTTTACTGGACCACTTGTCCAATATTATAGATATCCGTTTGGAATGAAAAATATCCGGAAACATTTCGATCATGTGAAGATTTAAAATAAAAACTTGTAAAAATATTTTCTTTAAAATCAGTTATGAAATTTACCTATTAGGTTTTTTCAAAAAAATATGAATGTAGCACGCGTACAAATTATTATAAAAATTACCTTATTTCAATAGCTATCTAACTAGGTAGAAATGTTTAATATACCCCTGATAGTTCTAATAAAAAATTAGTAAAGATAATGCTGGTGGCGGAATTTATTAAACGACTAATCGTTCATTTTCATTTAAGTCAGTCAGTCCTTGACTTTGACGTTTATGCATATATGTCATTAACTGACATTCTTAGCTCCGTGTTTGTTGGTCTTGTTAAATTAGTTATCGAAGATTTTGATTTTGCTCGTAGTTGTTGTTATTAGTTGTTGTTATTGTATTTTCTGTGCCATGGCCGCGTATGCCAACGCAGAATACGCTGATATCTTGTTTGTCTATGGATACTGTGGCGGCAACGCTGCTGAAGCTCGCCGAGAATATGGTCTTTGGTACCCTAACCGCCGCTTACCAAATGCACGTGTATTCAGTACGGCATATCGAAATATCGCTGAAACTGGCTCCGTGAAATGTAGAAGTGACGCTGGTGCTCCTCCCGTTTATGAACCAGATGATGAGGAAGAAATATTGAGGTATTTTGAGGAAGACCCAACTATTTCAACTAATAAAGTCGCAAGACTAACCGGAACGTCACAATGGAAAGTTTGGTCTACGATACGTAGAGTTGGATGTCATCCTTACCACTATACCCCTGTCCAAGGCTTGGAGGAAGGTGATCCTGGAAGGAGAGTGCAATTATGTTATGTTAAATTCAGATGCAGAAAGTGCAAATTTTTTAACAAGTATTTTATGGACCGACTCGTCGAAATTTAATCGCGAGGGTATAACAAATTTCCACAACCTACATTATTGGGCAGAGAAAAATCCCAAGTTAACACGTGAAACTAGTTTCCAAATGAAATTTTCTATTAATGCGTGGATGGGAGTCATTGGCCACTATTTAATAGGGCCACACTTTCTTCCTCAAAATTTAAACGGGGAAATCTATGAAAATTTTTTAAGAAATGATCTGGCGGAGACTTTAGAAGATGTTCCTCTCGCCGTCAAACAGCGAATGATGTTTCAGAACGACGGTTGTCCAGCACATTATCGGCTGACAGTACGACAGTTACTTGATCAACGTTTCCCTAACCGTTGGATTGGAAGAGCGGGCCCAATACCTTTGCCAGCGCGAAGCCCTGACTTAACACCCCTTGATTATTACGTATGGGGTCATATGAAGGAGATGGTCTATGCCACACCAGTCAATACTATAAAAAACCTTAGACAAAGGATAGTCGATGCTGCCCAACACATAAGGCATAATCTGACAACCAGAGTAACAAGGACGGAAATAAGAAGACGCTGCCGTGTCTGTATACGGAATAGGAGCTCCCATTTTGAGCAAGACAAATAAAAAATAAAGTACAACTTTGAAATTAATGAAGAATTAAACTCTACTTTTAAAATGTTTTTTACTGTTTATCTAAAAATAAAATTCGTACTACTTGTGTTATTTTTACTAGTATTTTCTTAGAACTATTAACGGTGCATTGAACATTTGTACCTTGTTAGATAGCTAATGAAATAAGGCAGTTTTTATAATAATTTATACGCGTGTTACGTTAATATTTTTTTGAAAAAACCTAATAGGTAAATTTCATAGCTGATTTAAAAAAAAATTATTTAAAGTTTTTATTTCAGATGTTCACATGATCGAAATGTTTCCAGATATTTTTTATTCCAAACGGATATTTATAATATTGGACAAGTAATCCAGAAAAAAAAATTTAAAAATGTCAAATAGATTTTTCGAAAATTAACTTTTAGGACATTAAGATCTACTTTTTGAGAAAAACAAAAAAAATTAAATATCTCAAAAACTATTGACTTTTGCATAATATATGTTAGGGCTAAATTTACTTCTTAGATCATGCCCCATCATGTCTCCAAAGGAATGTATCGAATTACCAGTAACCCTGTATATTTACAATATCCTGTGCGAATGTGATGAATGTTATGTGGGTGAGTGTGAGGTTGGATGAGCACAAGAATTACATTAGAAAGAATGAAATTCAACAATCAAAGATTTGTGAACATGCCTGGGAAAACGGACATAGAATAAACTGGGACTTGGCAAAAATTTTAACAAAAGAGGCAGATAACAAAAAAAGAAAAATTAAAGAATCAGCAATAATCTTATTGAATGAAGATAAATGCGTATCGAATTCTTCTGTAGATATTTGTACAACTTGGCTACCAATGTTAGAAGAAGAACTTAATAAACTAATGGGGGTCGGCCATCCGTCAATGTGCCCCCCCCCCCCCAAATGGCCGGCCCCCCCCGCAGTGCGGGGTCTGCGAAGGTGTTTGTTAACCACTGTTCTAAAATGTAATATTTTTACAAGCCTTCACTACTTGAATTACAATATTACTTTTTCCGTAACTGCTTCTATCCTTCTGGTGGTCTCGGCAAGTTAGTTGGTTGTTGGCAGCCGAATAAATAACTTGGCATGAATTCTAATTATTCTTCACTATTCTGCTGCCCTGATATGTTTGAGCGAATTTATATGTTTGTTTCTGCTTAAAGTAGTTTGTATAATAATTAATAAATAAATAAATAAAAGTAGGGAATATTCTTGTTAGTTGTTAATTTGTACAGGAAACAAAATAGAAAGAACCTGTTTTACTTTATAAATTCGAAAAATTAAAAATAAATTCCAGTTAAAAAATATTTATGTACAATTAAAAAGTGAAGGAACTTAGTGAAAAATTCTATGCACTAAAAGTCCGAGATCCAAGAGGTATTGGTGAGGGGGTGGGTAGGAGGGAACAGGGGCTCATACCAACTACCATGATGGGGGCCAAGTGGTACCATCAACCCTTCTGAAAATTATTTCCTACCAGTGCATGCTCCTCCATGTGCAAAGTTCTGCTCTGGCATTACCTGCCAAAACGTCGCCGTTATCCAGATCGATGAAGGATGGGACGATAACGACGGCGATATCGACACACTACCCGTGATTACAATAGAGGATTCACAACCAAGTTCGAAACGGGTTAAGTCAACTTTATTACCAACTGTAGTTGTAGATTCTTATTATTAAGATTTTACATAAATATTCATGAGTAGTGCGTTTAAATACATATTTTGTTAAATTGGTATAGCTTTTTTCATTAAAGCTACCATCAAACCATCCCGAGAACCAGTGAAGTCGAATTTGTGAAAAATGCAGTTTTCCCAAGCTTAGAATGACCACATAATCAAAAACCAAGAAAAGTCCGAAAATTTCCCGGTTCTTTAAGTGCCATGAAGGTAGTACAGATCTTTCGAAGCTGCAAATTTGGATTTACACTACTAGTACTGGTTCTAACAACATACCAGAAATTCAGAACTACACGTTATTTTGCGATTTTAATGTACTCATTGACTGACCTGTAGAGGAAAAGGAAGAATTATAGATTATTTTAAGGTCAACAAAACGATTCCTGGTGAAAACGAAATATTATTTGAAAGGTGAAGGAACTAAGGAGATAATAGCTGGACATAGCAAATAATTGGAAGTAATTAAGTATATTTTAAATTGGAAATTTTGACAATTGCTTTCATTTGGTAAACACATTTTATTTTAAACTTAATCTTATCCAAATTATTTTAATTTCAGAATCATATTTATTTTATTTAGCTAGACAGGGAATTTTATCTTCTAGTTGTATGGAATATTGTTCTCCCAATGCATTGTTCAGTTTCATTTGAATTTGTTTTATTGCTTATTTGTGTTTCTATAATTGTGTTTTTTTACTGATTCCGAACTTTAGACCTTGAGAATTAAATTTAGAAATTATAATGTGTGATATTTGACCGTCCTTCAGGCGGGATATCATAGCAATATGTTTCATGAGGAACTGTACATACTTCCAGGGGCGGTAGAGGACCATTTGGGTATTCAGGAACGGCCGTTGAAATTTTTCTGTCGCTCTTAATTTCTGAGATACAGAGTGATAAACTGATTTTGGTTTAAATTTATTTTGGCCAGAACATCCTTACTGTTGATTGGATTTTGTTTAAATTTTAGACACTTTATACACTTATCACAGTTGATAAATTGCTATTATAATTTTTTTTGAAGTTCCAGGCCCGGACTTTTTTAATTGACTTTTTCCGATTTCTGTAAAAAGATCACCCTGTATATATATTTTATTGAAACCCGGTTTTTTGACGGTTTCAAAGTGACAATCCAATATCCTTATTGTCATTCTTTTTATTATGACAGTAACGATTTTAGAGTTCTGCACTTGTCCCAGTCTTAAGCCTAGTTCATATAGCCACGAACTGCGAATTGCGAATATTGTTCTGATTGGTCAGTTTAAACGAAAATGTTCGCGGGTAAACAAAAGCTCAAGTTCTAGCGAATTCGCAGAATTTTAAATTTAGGGGGCGGGAATCTTGACTTAATTGGTGAATATTCGTGCGAAATTCCCCTCGTTGCATGCACACAAAGTAGATACCGACAGGGATAAAGAATTTTAGACCATAATTTTATTTGTATTTTTTTATGTTGAAAGAATTCGATCTCCCAGGTTCATGAGTATAGTTTACTTAAAAATGATGAAACTTTTTTAAATAGATAAATTCATTTACACACATTCTGTAATCATTTTTAAAGTTCTTTGCGTCTTGCATTTCCTGAACCAAATTGTGATATACATCGTGCTGCTTTCTGAACTAAATAATTCCTATGTTCTCACTGTTTCGTCGTTTCTTTAATAACAAATAAGCAGTTACATGCGTTAACTCTGATCATCCGTCGCCATCATAATTTAATGTTAATAAGGGACTTTTAAATATTACTTCTTAAACTGACAAACTAAAACACTATCAAATTCCTACCCAGAACTGCAACAGGGCAGCACAGGTCAAATTAAAAATTCCATATCTCTGCGAATGTTCGTAGTATGTGAAATGGTGTAAAATTTTGCGATTTTCGGTGGTGAATATTCGCTTTCGCGATTCGTGATTCGCGACTATATGAACTTGGCTTAAGTTTGTGCAATATTAGAAAAATATTTCTGCATTTCAGTAACCTCACAGAGTTTTTCAGGTACCTCAGTTTAACACGTTCACTGCGTTACCTGATATTTGCGTTTTGCTATGGGAGCGATACGGGTCTATAGAATCCCGTAGTCGTGCGTGGCATCTAGCGATACGGGTTACATATGTCTCGTACCTGTTTAATTCAAAATAGCCTCTAATGACATCTATCAGTCACTGACAAAATTAGTTCTAGAAAGATGTTTGTTATTGGGCTTTGATAGCCCGGGATACATTTAACCCGTATCGCCAGGACAGGAGAATATATAGATTAACTTATTTACAACAAATATATTTGTAAAATACTTTTATTATTATTATATATACATCATTTTCTGCCTCAGAGTAATCGCTGTTATCACTACCGGGATATATTGATAATACTACATAAGCAACCACTTTGCTCCAAAGTAAACAAAATGCATAACGCGACTGTTACGATTGAAAACAGTAACAAGACTGAGCCTGTAATGTGATCCCCTATTACTAATTCCAAAGAAATTAGCAAAGTAGATGATAGGGGAAAGATCTCGTACCGCTAGATCGAATGAATTAGATCCAAACGAGCGGTACGGGGCACATTGGACCCGTGTGGTTTTATAAGACAAATTTCTTGTATGTAATGTATCAAACGGAAAGGTATGAGTTTTTTTTGAAACATATCAATATATAAGAAAAGTATCTTGCTCACCATATATAGTCTAGCTAATTGTCGCTAGATACTATAGTGCGATACGGGGCACATATGTCCCGCATCGTAGCGAACGTGTTAAGGTTTGCGGTTAATATATAATTTTTTAAATGCTTTTCAGTTTTTTTTTTTATACATTTATTTAACGTCGGCCTATTTCCGCTACTGAGGCCTAACACCGACGCCTGTAGACGAGCTACCCCCAACCAGGAATTTTGCCGAACCTCTTCCCTTAAGAAGAGTAGGGATCTTTTACTTGCCTAACATTTAATAGACAAGGGACCGACGGCTTTACATCCCCTCCGAAGGATGGTATATCTCCTATACAACCCTCGCCTAAGGTTGTATAACTTCCGCGCATACACTGATATACAATCCGCTGGAAGATGTGTGAGGCGAGAACGCGGTTTCCGTTGGAATGGTCACCCATCCAAGTACTAACTGTGCCTGTCGTTGCTTTACATCACATCGCATACCGAAGTATGTACATAGTAAAGACGCACCTACGCTCGCCCTCTGCTTTTCAGTTATTTGCTCAATTTTTGAAAAGATGAAATTCTAAAAACGTCTTTGTTTCATTTTTGACGCAAGTATTAATAAAATTTCATAACCCCTCATACGGGTGGGCTTTTGAAAATGAGTAAATGCTTAGAGCGCACACCACGTTATATCTTGCCAGCCCAACTATCAACAGTAGATTACGGTTATTATCATTATTAATAGTGAGTACGATACAATGACTGACTAGAGATTTCAGATTTCATACAATCTATGTGATTTAATGTACGTTTGTTGTAAATATTGAGCTAAGTTAATAAGCTATTAATATAAAAGTATATTTAGTTTACTTATGACGTCTTAAACCTTCATGACATTTTTACTGGCAGATATGTAAAAAATGTTTAAATTGTTGGGAGACAAATATAATACAATAAAATTACTCATTAAATTGCTTGAGATGTCGTTGGAAAAATATAAAAGGACTACACATGTGGCTGACTGGAATAAATGCGGGCGGGCCATTGAAAACGAAACACGCCTGTCTTGGGACTCTTAGACTAGTTTCCTGAAAAAAAAACGCTCGAACAAGTCGATTCTTTTGAAGTCAAACTTGACATTGACACATCTACTCTCTAGTTTCAGCAGTCCCTAAGCCAAGAATTTAAATGGGGAAAGGGGGTCGAACGACCCCTTATTTGAAGCATCAATTCTCTATGCGACAGCATGGTCGAAATTGGTTTTTTTCAATTTTTTTTCGTCCCTATGAAAACCACCCTCTAGATTAACTAAGGTGGGGGTGTTGTTTGGGAAAAATCCTGAAACACATCACCGTTTATCTTTTAAACGGCACATTTTGATGTCAAATTTGACTTTGCCAGGTCAACCCCCTAGCCCCAACAACCCCCCAACAAAAACAAAAATTACGGTAAGGTGGTCGAGTGACCCCTCATTTTAAGGGTCTTTTTATCCTCTATGCGAGTGTATGACTGTTTTTAGGTTTGCTCGTGTTTTGTTCTAAACAATTATAATACGCTTATTAATTTAAATTTTAAAAAAAGTATACAATACATTTTGACCTCCCGAGACTCAGATACAGTGATTTGAAAGCCCTTTCTGCCCTGAATACTAAACGGTTAAAATTTTTCAAATTTGTCGATTTGTCTTCCGGATTATTTAATTTCAAATATGAACTCGTTCTTGGTTTGTCGTTAAAAGGAAATTCAATTGTTCAATCTGCCTTTGGAAAAATTGGAAAAGCGTAGAAAAAATATTGAAACATCAAAATTTAACGTCAGAAGACATTTTTATTAGTTCAACAAATGCTCAAATTGTTTCTTTTTAAAAACCTATAGTACACATGTTTTTCTTAAGAAGTAGGTTTCGTTCTGTTATCGGAATATGAAGATAATTTTTTATTCTACTTTTATTAGATAATTTTTTATTCCATTTTTTATTTTGTGAATTGTCATTGTCATTGTGATTCAAAATAGACATTGATTGTGCAAAAATGATTTACTCTATTGGGGAGAGGGTCGAAATGATCGCTGTGTTTTTAAAAAATGGTGAATGCGGAAAACGTGCGGCAGATTTATTTAATCAAGAGCATCCCGATAAACACGTAGAAAGAAAATACGTATTGGAATTTGTCACGAAGTTTAAAGAAACAGGTTCAGTAGCTAATAAAAAACGATACCCTCAACGTGAACTCCCGGTGACAAATGAGGCTACTGTGCTTGGACTTTTGGGACAGGTGGCTGTAGACCCGACAAGTACGAGTAAATTGGCCACTGTAACCAACATCCCTTGAACTACTATTCGACGAATTCTGAAGCAGTCTAAATTTCATCCGTACAAAATTTATTTAGTCATCAGCTGAATGAGGATTATGTCAGAGAATTTGGATGCAAATTTTCTATTCAACATTTGTTTTTCTGACAAGTACACATTTTTTTAAACTCTATTGTAAATCGCCATAACTGTCGGTTTTGGTCGGATGTGAATCCAAGAATTTTCCACGAAGTGCATACTCAACATTCACTAAAACTAAATGTTTGGGCCGGTATTTTTGGAGACCGCATGATTGATCCCATTTTTTCTTGATGGCAAACTGACGGGCGAACGTTACCTCGAAGTGTTGGAAGATCTTGTCCAGTCATTGCTTTTAGATATCGTTGAAAATGATGATCGTTATCTAGAAGACCATTTGACTTTCCAACAAGATGGAGCTCCACTTTATTATGCGCTTGCTGTCCGGGAGTATCTGGACAGAGTGTTCCCGAGACATTGGATCGGACGAAGAGGTTCTCTGGAATGGCCGGCCCGTTCACCAGATTTAAGCCCTCTGGACTTTTTCTTGTGGGATGATCTGAAAAATAAAATTTACGCAAGAACTAGGGTCTCTGGAAGAGTTGCGTCGACGCATTGTTGAAGAATGCCGCCAAATCACACCACAGATCCTCCAAAATTTAAGAAAACGTTTCGAGCAGAATTTGTATTATTGTATGGAAGTTGGTGGCGCACAATTTAAGCATTATTTGTTGAACTAATAAAAATTTCTTCTGACGTTTAATTTTGATGTATTAATTTTTTTTACACTTTTTCCATTTTTATAAACATAAAAAGGATCAGGCACTCGCATACAGAATCAAAAAACCTTTAAAATGAGGGGTCACTCGTTCACCTTACCGTAATTTTTGTTATTGTTGGGAGTTATTGGGGCTAGGGGGGTGACGTGACAAAGTCAAATTTGACATGAAAACGAGTCGTTCAAAAGATAAAAGGTGAGGTATTTAAAGATTTTTCCAAAATGTCCCCCCATAGGGACGAAAAAAAAATTAAAAAACCAATTTCGACCATGCTGTCGCATAGAGAATTAAAAGACGCTTCAAATGAGGGGTCGCTCGACCCCCCCTTTCCTTATTTAAATTCTTGACTTAGGGGTTGCTGGGGCTAGGGGGTTGATGAGTCAATGTCAAGTCTGACATCAAAAGTTGTCCACTGGTTACGCGCCATCATATGGTAGTTACAAGTAAACAGTTTTTTTTTGCATTTTCTTGCTAAGAGTGGTCAAGTTTATAGGGCGAGAGAAATGTGTGGATAGAAGGCACGCATTAGCATTAGGTTCGTAATATTAAAAAGAATAAAAACGGTGGCCGTCTCACACACACGCGCATTTTGTTATTTGTTTAGTGCTCATTTGATTGTTTTAATTGCCGCGAAGCAGAAATCACGATATCGGGTGCATAGACAGATTTTGTTAAACTGGGTTGCTTGCTGGCGTAATAGTGATGTAATTTAAAGTGTCGAAGTCGAAAAACTCCTACAGTCTCTACCTCCCTCTCCTTTGTATAGGAAAGAAATCACCGGTTCCATCCAGTGACCAGTCAGCGGTAAGTTTTCGGCCCTTTTATTACTCATATTTAACCATAATTATTTATACAGTCCACTTATTAAATTATTTAATTGATAATTAATTATTCTAATAGGTGCACACGCCGATAGGGTATAGGCCCCATCATCCACCAAAAATCAAGAATCGACCTGTCCGAACGTTTTTCCAAGAAACTAGTGTAAGTAAGTGTCCCAAAATAGGCGTTTTCAATAGCACACCCGTATTTATTCCAGCCAGCCACATGTTCAGTCATTTTATATTTTTTCAAGGACATCTGCAAGCAATTTAATGAGTAATTTTATTGTATTATATTTGTCTAATAATAATTTAAACATTTTTTACCTGCGAGAAATATTTACTATTTTAGAAAAATATCTGCGAGTAAAACTGTCATGCCGGTTTAAGACGTCATAAGTAAACTAAATATACTTTTATTTTAATAGCTTATTAACTTAACTAATATTCACAACAAACGTACATTAAAGCACATTGATTGTATGAAATCTGAAATCTCTAGTCAGTCATTGTATCGTACTCACTATTAATAATGATAATAACCGTAATCTGCTGTTGATAGTTGGGCTGGCAAGATATAACGTGGTGTGCGCTCTAAGCATTTACTATCTCATCAGGAGATTGCACTTGAACGTGTGGGAAACATCAAACATTCACAGCGGGAAGCATAGCAGAAGGGCATATGTCTGACACGCGGCCCTTAACAAGGTTGCGGGGGTTGTCGAAAACAGCAGCTCCATGGAGCATCCTTAACGCGTGCCAAATACGCGTAATTGGGCGTCCATTGGATTTTATCAAATGTAATGTTTTGTTATGAAATGATAATGAGATCTTTGGTGGGTAATTGAAATTGAATACTGGACTAATTAGAAGGTGCACTAAGGAGGGTCACAATTTGCTGAATAAAATTGTTATAAAGCACGTGCTTCTTTTATATTTGTATGAATACTGTAACGAAAATATTGGCCTTTCAGAGTCAGCTATTTAAATAAAAGTAACTTAAATCCGTTACAGGTATTTTATGCTCTCATGCTCATCAAATGAAAGTATTATAAACGTAGGTTACACTAATTAAATATTTTTATTCCTTATATCTAGATGGTTGTCCGTCGGTGCTATATTTATAAAACTATTTCAGAGAAAAGTAATAGTTGATGCTATTGTTCAGGATGAGACGTGATACACTAGCAGTGAAAAGTATAATAGGGTTTTCCCAGAAAAAAAATTATTGCTGAAATACTTAACTCACGTAAGAAAAATGATTTATGGCATATTTATTATCTTATTAATTTTACTAATGGTAAAAAAAAACTTGAAGTTTGAAAAGTATTGGGTTCATTTTATACAGTCATAAATTGGCGCGTTGTGACGTCAACACCCTGAAATCCAATCACAGAGGTTGTCTCTGTTCAAGATTGTTTATTAATCTTGGTCTCTGTTAACATAACATAACCACAGCATTATTGACAGCACTCAGCACTTTTCTACTTTAGGGCGCCTTTAATATATCCCTCTTCCACTTGATTCCATTTTGATTTTAGAATTAATAAAACATAAACCAGAAACTGATAAAATAATAATTTCACTTCAAACAATACAAACATAAAAATATAAATTTAACATTTTAGGTTAGTCATCTGATGTGTAATGTCGGTGAAGGTTAAACCTAAACTACAGTACAAAATATTAACATCCGACGCTTTCACGAATAACTTGTGCGTCATTTACCTGGATTCTGATTTCTTTAATACACAGTTAGAATCTATTACAAACTAATTATATCCATAATCTCATTGGTTTTCCGGGTAGATACGTAATTCTGGCGCGTAAAAATGCCCGTTTTAAAAAGCAGTGAAATTATCAGCAAGTTGTTTTAACGATATTTTCTTAGAAATAATTCTTATTAGAAAAGTAAATTGTTGTAAATTAATAAAATGTTTTATTACATCATTTTCACGACACAAATTGTTAAAATAAAATTAGTGGGAAAATCCTATTGGCTGATCAACATACAAATTAATTAATTAAAAACGACATAAATATAATAATAAATAATTGTCATTATTGTCAAGTACAAAAACTTATACAGCCTTCACCCACCATTGGGGAAGGTAATTAAAAAATAACAGGTGCTAAATAGTGAAAGGTTATAACATTGATAAAATGTATTGATTCATTCAAAATATAAACGAGGAGTCAAGTGAAAATTAAATTACTTCTCGTGGAGTTATGATGGGACATTTTGGAGGATATGTTGGCATGCCCAGTTTTTCTCAATCATATATTGTAGACCGATGAAGCGACATTTAGTCCAAATGGGATATTTTATTAAGAGAATTTTGTGTATTAGGTCAATGGAAATTATCATTTGCTTTGGCAGGGACATTTCTAATACTGCTTTTCTATTCATATTTGGGCAACAGCAGTAGGAAATCTAATACTCTAAAAATTATCATTCAATTTGGAACAAATTTGTAAAGAAGCTACTTTTATGGAGAAATTTTGAAAATTTTATATCGAATCAAATATATACATGCGATACATCGTTGGATAGTGCTCATCTAGCCCTACAACTTTTATCTAAAACATTTTTTGCTGAAACGCATAGGAAAAATTGAAAAAAATGGCGGTGGCTCAAAGAATTTTCAAAATTTTATTTCGAATCAAAGATGTACATGCGATACATCGTTGGATAGTACTCATGTGGACCTACAATTTTTGTCTAAAACATTTTTTGCTAAAACAAATAGAAAAAAATTAAAAATTATATTAGAGACCTACAGCAGTAAGTTCAAAACAATATATGATGAAATAAATTGAGTTCAACTTCGGTCTGTCATAACATCGGTCCTAATTAACAAATCATCGTGCTTTTTTAAAAAAGAAGTGTCTTTCCCAGTATTTTCAAAATATATTTCAAAAATAAAAATCCGTTGAAAATTTTCAGTTATTGCATTTGTTTATAAGCAAAAAAAATTGCCAAATTTTTAATCAATTCCCTAGGCCCTCCTAATTAGCGGATATTAATATCTCAAAATGAATTTGAAAATTTTAGTGCTCTTTTATATGTCCAAAAATTTTCAACGTTCTAAATGCTTTCGCTTAGCCTCAGCAACATTTTGAAAATTTGCAAATTTTCAAAACGAAGTTTAGATTGCAAAGTTATTATGCAAGAAGTAAAAGTCCGATCTTGATGAAATTTGGGATTCATTATATTAAAGAGTTTTCTTTAGCCAAGTATAAAGGTCCAACGTATAATATAAGTATTTGAAAAAAATTCCATAAATAACTTGCTATTTCAAATTTTTTTTTTGCGATTTTTGCTGTTTTTGCCATAGTAAAAATAAATTTTTGGATTCGCGACCAACTACATTTTATTTAAAATTCCATTACAAATCTGTTTCACTAGTATAACTTTTCTCTAAAAGCGATAGATACTGAGATAATGTAACATTTGAATAATCAAATTTATCATTTATTCAAATTTCCCCATATGTCCTTATGCTTAACGCGCCCTGTATAACACATGGATGGATTTTTGTAGCTGAAATTCACTGAAGATTGCAACTATTTGTTAAATATAGTGTATAACAATTTTGTACTGTTAGTGTTAGTGCCATACTTTAATAAGTCTTGTATATTAATCATAGTTTAGTTATTATTTTATTTCATTTTATCATTTTTGTTCAGTTCCCAGATCTTCCAGGCGGCTTCATCCTAAAACATAACTTTATTTAACTACAGTTAACACTTAATGATTGATGTGAAACTATACAGGTATATAATATGTCAATTCATACTTTCTATTATTCATAATATTTAGGTTTAAATGTTAAATAATTACTTACCTTTATGATTTATAGGTTATCCAATAATCGTAACAAATCAGTTTGTCAAACTAACATTTATTATAGCAGACTTTATTAACAACTTAATGTAAAGCACTGACCTCTGCTGGTATAGAAACTAATAGTTTAGTGTTTACAGTGTCGCTTATTTGTATAGTGATGGTACTTACATAATTCGATACCAGGTGGTGCTACCTTTTACAGAATGCATTTTTAAAGTCACAATTGGTATAAACACTAGCTATTATAATTAGGTTTCTTTACTTTTACCAAAATGGTGTTATTTCAACTTAGTTCCTTTAGATTTATAAAGTTCTTTTCTGGTATGAAATTAGTTTTCTTTATTCAAGTAGTGGCATAAAACCATCATTTTCTATTCGACTTTTGAGATTGGCAGACCACTTTTGAACTTATTTACGAAATATAGTAATTCTTGAAGATTACATCTTTGGGTCGTAAATTAATAGTGTGCTTACATCAGAAAGAGGTAAATCTTTTATTAACTAAAATTTTAGTAACTATTATTTCAACATATTTTTTATCGTTTTTTAAAGTATTATATCTATCTCTATTTTTTTTATAAAGTTTCACGTTTATCAATGAGTGTAGCTAATTTATTTTTTTTCTCCCGTATGGCTTCAGTTCATACCAATTTAAATAATATCAAGATTAATTTAAACATAAAAGGATTCACTTTAAATATCAAGATTAATTTAAATATCAAGATTAATTTAAATATCAATATTAATTTAAATAGTATCAAGATTAATTTAAACATAAAAATTAATTTAAATAAATGAAAATTTAATTTAGAATTCATTTTAAATTTAAATTTGAGATTTAATCCAAATTGAAAATCAGAATTTACCTTCGTGATTCATCCTGTCTTATATAATTATAAGAATACCTTGAGGCTTGATCATCATAATTGAGATTATGATATATGTATTTTTGGAGCACGTATTGCTAGAGTACATAACTACCTAAACTCCACAGTGGAATTGTTCAAATTTTATTAAAATAAAGTACCACAAAATATTTATGCTTTGTTAAGATCTACTGGTTAGATATGAACTGATCCCATCACCGCTAGATATAGTATAAAGGACCAAGACTGCTGGAAGTTGGAATTGCTAGGGAACTCCTCGCCAGAATCAACCAACTCCCGATTTGCGACTTGATAATATCTATTTCATTGTTAAACCAAATTAATTTCAACGACTTGAATTTATTATACTAAAATATTTTTTTCTTGTACATACTTTTTATAGCAATCATCAATTTTCTCTTTTAATATACATTTATTTTAAACTATTCTCGTTTTAATTGAACATTTCAGATAACTCAAATTTGTCTATAGAAATTTGTTTTTGAAAATTTAAAGAGTAGCACTGAATATACTATAAAGGGCGCCCTCTAAATATCACTAATAATTTACCTTAAATTATTCACGTTATATTGACAAAAATTAGACTGATTAACACAGAATATTTTCCATATAAATAAAAATTGATTTTTCCCTGATCACGGCCCATTTAAGCTCGCGTACTATACCAGCTAGCCGTTCGCAAATGTGTTGTGCTTTTGTTCTGTTTTGAGCATCCTTTTGGTCAGAATAGAGGAAAAGCGTAACAGTATATGAAAAAATAGGAAGAAGAAAACGGAATTTTCAGGAATTTTTTCACAAATTATTTAATAAAAAACTAAGCCCACGTTTTCAAACTAGCGCATAGTGAAATTATCATTTCTTATGATTTTTAGGAACGGTTAAGCCAAAAATCTCCCATACTACCCGATTCATCCAACCCAAAACAAATATCGCCTGGGCTAACAAGCTTTATGTACAATTCTCAAGCAACATTCGTGTGCGTGGGCGCTTTTAAGTGCGAATTTCGATAGAGGCATACCCTGAAAATTTCAGAATATGTTAATTTTATGATAAAGTCATTGTACGGCAGTTTATTAGTATAAGCAATTGTAATAGGGTGTACGGAATGTTTTTTGTTGGTATTTGGGGTGCCTAAGGTTTAATTTTAAGTGTAATTTAGAAAAAGTTTCAAAATTTATAAATTTGTTAATATCCATCGTAGAGTCGTGGACAGGGGTATCAAAATGGCCGAGGTGAGACCTACATAAAGAATGTGAAAAAACATTTTGGGTCATTTATTAGAATAGGCATAAAAATTCCATATTTAGATTGAAATTTCAGAAATCCAGGAGGCCAAAATTGCAAATTTTGAGCACTTCCATGGTAACAACGTCGAAAGAGAGGAGGATTTTCAATGTTATAGTAAGCACGTTTTTAATTTTCTCCAGAGTTAACCCCACTTTTTGAAATTAATATTTGCCATTTTGTAAAACGTCAGAGTGACGGAAAGTAAAGAAAAATATTATAAATACAAATATAATACGCGATCAAATGTGAATTTTGAAACGTTTCCAATAATGGGGAACATTCTCTTTTATTTTATCCGCCAGAGTGCACCAGCTGTACTCGGTTGTTTGTCCGTCAATGTCAATACGAAAAAATACGTCTTTAAATAGACAAAGTTAATTAGGATGTAAAATGAAAACTTCTTGCTGTGTACCAAAGTGCTCTAACATGGTAGGGCATTTATTTCCTAAAAATGACCGTTTCGGACAACTATATGATAAACCTGGTGTTTTAAAATTGTAATCTGTATATCTTCATCTTCAAATGTACTAACTAAAATATTGTCATAATGGATTAATCTAGAATAAAAGAGGATTTATAAATAAAAAATTCAACAATTCATAAATGTAATTATATACCTTTCAACCAAATCAGCTTTTTTCCATGAACTCTATACCACCTCTTCTTCTCAACTCCGCTTTTAAACTTTTAAACGATTTAATGACCAACTACCGTAATCCTTTTTATCAATTTGGCTGACTTCTACGAATAAGAGACTGGGAAACTCTCGGAAATCGGGAAATTTAAACTATTTAAAAGTTATATATGATACAAGTTAAGAAAGACATTAAACTGAGTACGGATGGCGTCATCTATTGGATATATTAGGAACTGGCTTGGATTATTCCTCATTCTTTTTATCAATTTGGCTCATTTCTACGAATAAGAGATTGGGAAACTCTCAGAAATCGGGAAATTTAAACAATTTAAAAGTTATAATATAACAATAAAATTGTTGTTTAATGTCATTCTCAATTTGTATCATATATTATATGATACAAATTTAAAATGACACTAAACCGATTACGCATGGCGTCATCTATTGGATATATTAGGAATTGGCTTGGATTGTTGCCCATCGTTTGTAACAATTATTTCAAAAGGGTAAAGTGCCGGAAAAATAAATTTCGCACTTACCAGTTATATTTGTTAATCCAAAATTTCATAAATATAAAGTGTCTTCGCTTCGAATTTATTGTAAAGTGCTTCGAATTATAAAATAAAGAGTTTTGCTTCATCACTTCCAGAAAAATAGAATAGGATTTTCGACAGCATCGTACTTGTGTTCAAGGTTAGCCAATTTACGTACGAAAAGCAAATAAAGAGCTCTAGATGCCAAAAGGTATACTTAATTTTATTTAGTTTAAATCGATTTCCTAATCGATATATAATTGTTCTTTTATGTATTATAGTTTTAAGATTTCTCACTGTGTATTTGTAAATATTTACACACCAAATACCAAAAATAAAAGGTTAATTGTTGTAGCTCCTTTAATTTCAGTCATCGCCAATACCGAATTGCTTGAACTCGCCAACTGAGATAGAGGTTTTCATCTCTACTGACTGAGCTTGTTATGTTTCTATGGCTTAATATAGGTAGCGACCAGGCATTTGTCTATAAATAAAATTTCATTATTTCTAAATTTCATTTTCAACCCTTTCCATTTCATAAACATTTTATTTCATTTAGTATTTGCACAGACTTTAAATTCACTTTTCAATTTGAAATACTATTTTTGTTTTACAACAATTTTCAATCCATTTTAAACAGTGTAATACATATAGATACCGTTTGTGATATAACGGTTGTTACATTGCAACATTTCATAGGCGGCATCGCATCGACACCGTCGTGCCACTAAAACTCCTAACGACCTTAAAGAATGTTTTCGATGTGAATTTGCTCGGTAGCCTGTTAGTATTTTTGATGACATTTCTCTCAGGAAAACCACAAAATTATTACGATATTTCGATAGTAAACTTAGTCCAATTAATGTCTACTGGAAAGTAATAAACACTTCATCATTAACGGGGTAACTTAAATTATGCAAATTAAATTATTATATTTGGGCCTAATTATAGGTAGTCTTTCTATGATCATTTATTTAGAAGTCACCCTAGAACAATAAATATGTGAAAACCCAAAAAAAAATAAACATAAACATATTTTTCTTGTTAATTCATTATGGATAACTTGCTTTTATTTTACTGCTTAATTTTAAACAAACAACTAAATTCGTAGTTTGGCCCAGTCAACATTTTCCATCCCCTGGGAGATAATTTGTGCAATTAATAATGTAATAAAGTGGTGTAATATTGGCTATATTTGGGGTAGATTAATCTATTAGCGTAGGGTAGCGTGTAATAATAAAAGGGAAGCATATGTAGAACGCGTGGAGGGTAAATACGTATTGTAGGTGACCCATACAAAAGTGCCCTTCAATTCATTTGAATTATTTGATGATGATTCTAGTTCCACACGCTATTGTAGTATCTTAGAATTACATTTTATTAATAGTATGCACAATGAGATTATTATTCATTCAAAGTTTGTAATTTGTCAGAAAAAATGTTAATTTGAAGTAATATAATTAGCTCTATTTTTCTGAATTCATTAATATTCGTTATTATGAAGCATTTGTCACATTTTATTCACTGAAAAAAGCAAAAAATAAAAATGGAACACAATACAAATCTGCTGTAACGAAGCGAATAAGTTTAGTTGTTATTAATTATATATAATAAATTAGTCTGTTGGATTTATAAATTCATTATTCTCATGTCATGTGCAGTAGACAGTTAAAGTTCCTGAGCAATTATAACGTGATGAGTTTAAGGATCCACTTTTTACTTGAGTTTGTTATACTGGTAAAAATTTAAATTAAAATAAAATCCAGGATTAGTTAAATATAATAAAACTATACATAATAGTAATGTGTATTCATTAACTCAATAACAAATAACTGCAAGTAGAATAATAATAGATAAACTATTAATAATAGTAGTACTGATTATTTATTTATTGACAGATAGGTAAACCTAGGGAAGAGAGACACAGGATTAAATTAATTTGCACGCACAAACTTCAAAATCAGTTATCAGTTATACAGATGATGCAACTACACTTCAATTGGGCGCAATTTACACTTACTTAATTCCAGTGTCATAAGTATGTAGTGTTGGAGAATCTAAATAGTTTGAAACGCATAAAAGAACTTCTGAACATAAAAATAATTCTTTAAAATAAAAAACAACTAATTTTGCAAACTCTTTTAATGTACCGTCCGTTGTAAATTCTCCTAGTTTTTACCATGACCGAACATTGTTTGCATTATCTGTGTATGACCACATATAGGGTGGCCTATTATTACGATGGAGTCCAATATCTGTCTTATTATAAGAAATATGAAACAATGTTTTAAATAAAAGTTATAGACCAATCATTGTTACATGTTTCTAAAATACCTCGAAATACACAGGGTGTTTCTTTAACGAGGGAGAACCTAATGATTGAATGTTTTAAACAACACACTGTATATTTTTACTTTATCGTTTTCAGTGTAAAATATTACGTACAATTCTAATTTTTGCTTTGATACTGATGGAGCGTTGCCAAGATCACAAAGGAACTTCTTAGTGGGGTCGATCTGAAATTGAAAATGGCTTGAAATGAACCCTCTATCATCGGGAAAATTTTCCGGTCGAACTTTTCGCGAGAAGGGGGGGGGATTTACATGTAAAGATAGGGAAAATCAGTTTTTCGGACATAACTCGTTTAGTTTGATTCCAATCGAAAAAATGTATAGTGATAAAATGAAGGGCTCACGAATGCGCGTAAATTGAATTTTGACTCATCGACCAGAATCGACGGGTCAAAATTTAGTTTCACTTTATTTTATACATTTTACACTTTTTCGATCCGAATCAAACTAAGCGAGTTATGTCCGAAAAACTGAATTTCCCTATCTTTACATGTAAATTCTCCCCCACCCTCCTCGCGAAAACTTCGACCGGAACTTTGTTGGGATGATAGAGGAGGTCCGACTTCATAACATCACAAAAAAAAAATCGAAAAAAACGAGTCCGTTTGCAAATCCAGATCGACCCCACTATATGGTGATATCTCAATTTAAGATCAAAGGTGGTCATATATTATGAAGTTGGCTTGGCAGTATGCTAGAGGTTATCGATTCTAAGTATGGATACCGAGCTTGATAGTTAACACAAAGTCGTATGTTTCCAGTGTTTCCATTAAGTTTCGACAAAAAAGAAATGTCATTGGTAAGTTTCAATGCATGTTGAATATATGGAGTAGGTTCAGAGCTTAAGGTAAATAATAACTTATACTCTTTTAAAAGATGGTTGATTTGTTTTTTTTCACCAAAAGTTCGCTATTCTCCCACATTAGCATGCAACTCTGTAGCACGCATGTTTACAGAGCAGACTACTTTGGTCTGGTAATTGATAGTTTGCTTCATAAGTACCCAGGTAACATTTGGTCTTTCTCCGAAATACCATTCTCCATTAGATGCATTTAACACTATGTTCTCAAGTTTGATAAAATCAAGATCTAATAGGGTACTACTTTTTCGTGATCCCGAACGGTCAATGATGATATAGATACAGCCTACCGAGCAATAAGCTGCGATATAGGTATGACTTCATATCGTAAGCTTACACCGACGTCAAAGAGATGTTCGTTCGATTCCATCGGCAAGTGTCATCGTAAATTCTTGTTGAGTATACGCCAATCTTTTATCCATATAAGTACCTACCTTAAAAAGAGTTGTGCCAGAAATACTTCTTTTCGCACCTGTATAGGTATGATTTGAAGATGCATAGATTTTGTTAGGAATAAATGCACAACCTTGGGCTTCCTCAGATATTGAATGGCAGAAAAACTCTGAAGATATCACAGAAGTAGTACTTGAAGTTACTGGTCGACATATTTGGACAATTACTGCATATAGAGCGATGATTTCTACAACCATAACAAGTAATTAGCGAATAAGTCAAAGGTGTAGTCGGAGTTGAACTGCCGCCCACTTTGAACAATGAGAAGCAGTAGTAGACAATCGAATTTTTACTAAAGATTTTTGTTCGTGATATTTGGTTTAGTATTTATTTTTGTTGTTTTTTCCTAATTTGCTATTTATTTAAAATGCTATTAATTTAGGGATTAATTTTAAGCTCGTAAACGTTATTTATGATTATTACATTACTTTAAAAATCAAATACATTAAATGTCATATTGTTTAATACTTGAAAAACTTGGATTTAGAGTTTTGTTCCTTGTTTAGACAATTCAAAGCTAACAAAAATGCTAAATCTTCATTGCTTCACCTACAATTTTAAACTATATTATTTAACAGACCTTCCAAAGTACAATCAGAGTAGTAA
Source organism: Leptura quadrifasciata (assembly GCA_963675555.1). NCBI lineage: Eukaryota > Metazoa > Arthropoda > Insecta > Coleoptera > Cerambycidae > Leptura > Leptura quadrifasciata. The sequence continues at coordinate 107,172,008 of OY776675.1, forward strand.
ATTTCTTGACAATGTTCTTTGATATTTTCTTTCACATGTTAAAGTGCAGTTGGTGACTCTAATTGTATTAGATAAACCACTTGATTTTTATTATATGAGAAGTCAGAAAAAATATTTTTGCAAATTATCTATAAGCATAAAAATTTATTTCAAGTATTTTCTGCGACTGACGTTCTTTCTGACTGTTCTAATAAATGTAATTTGTCATAAATATTAATTACTGAGAAAAAACACTAAATGTTTGCTTCATAAACCACTGTTATTTGTTTAATTAGAGATCTTAAAGTTTTTAATTACTCCAAATAGATGCTACTATTAAACTACTTAAAACGAAATATGTATATGGGTGACTTTAACTTAAATTTTAAATGATGATAATATAAAAAAATTGAGCAGCTTGTTGGGCTCATTAGGCCTTATTCAAGTAATTGATAAACCGACTCGAATATGTAGATCATCGTTATCGTTGCTAGACTTATTTTTTACTTCAGATAATAGTACAATTTTAAATAAGGATGTATTCGTTTGACATATTAGATCATAATTTAATTCACTGCATAACCTATTTGGTTAATTCTAATAAAAGTGTAAATATTAACTTCGGTAGAGACTTCTTGGTTTTTTACTATAATACATTCCTCAGGGATTTAAACTCGGTACCTTTGTTCTTAACATTCGATATGAAGAATATTAATGATAAAATACAGTTGCAATAAGAGAATAAATAAATAAAATAAATAACACCACAGAAATATCAAAAAAGAAAATAATCGTGGATAACAGATAATATAAAATTTATGATAAAACTTAGAGACAATGCTCTTAAAAATTTTTAAAAAAATAAAAATTCCAGGACATTGGGATTATTACAGATCTCTGAGAAATTTAGTTACGAACAATATCAAAAGAGAGAGAGAGAGAGAGGGAGAGAAATGCTTATTTAGAATATCAGATCTCAACTTGCAGCAAGTTGGGTGAAATCTTGAAGGATATTTATAAAATAAAAATTATAAATGAAACAAGAAATAGTTCTATTCCAGATAGCCTACAAGATGTGAATAAAATAAATCATTATTTTTTAAATTGCTGTACTGATAATAATTTTTTAATTGGTTGAGTCTGGTCGATAGCCGAGTGGGTTAAGCCGCGAGGTGGTAATCGCGATTAATCACACGGACATCGCACCACCGGGTTCGAATCCTGGCTCCGGCACTGGCACTGTCGGTCGAAATGGTTGTATGTCCGCTTTTTTTTTCAATATGTAACTCCTTTTCGCACAAGCCCTGGCTTCTGGAATTGGGGGTTGTCAAATTTATGTGGTGTTTATTTATTTATTTGTAGAACTTCATAACTTCTATACAAATAATATAAACAACAATGTTAAAACAAATGCTATGGGGGCGAGCGTAGGTGCGTCTTTACTATGTACATACTTCGGTATGCGATGTAAAGCAACGACAGGCGCAGTTAGTACTTGGATTGGTGACCATTCCAACGGAAACCGCGTTTTCGCCTCACACATCTTCCAGCGGCTTGTATATCAGTGTATGCGCGGAAGCTATACAACTTTAGGCGAGGGTTGTATAGGAGATATACCATCCTTCGGCGGGGATGTAAAGCCGTCGGTCCCTTGTCTATTAAATGTTAGGCAAGTAAAAGATCCCTACTCTTCTTAAGGGAAGAGGTTCGGCAAAAATTCCTGGTTGGGGGTAGCTCGTCTACAGGCGTCGGTGTTAGGCCTCAGTAGCGGAAATAGGCCGACGTTAAATAAATGTATAAAAAAAAAAAAAAAACAAATGCTACTGGTTATGATAATATAAACGTTAAACTTTTAAAAATATGCTGCCCTCATATAACACTTTATATTAAACACATTCTAAACTTTGCTTAAAAAATAGCGTTTTTTTCTGGTATATGGAAAAAAGCATGACATCATTTCCTAAGGTAACAAATCCTAGAGAACTAGAAGATCTTCGCACAATAAGCATACTATGCACTATATCTAAGGTTTTAGAAAGGATTATAGAAGAACAAATTAAACATTTTTTAAAAAATATGATATTTTAACTGTAACGCAATCTGGTTTTCGATCTGGATATGGCTGCAATACTACACTTCTTGACATGACTGATGATTTATTTAGAGCTACAGATGACAATAAATAAATCATGAAATTTTATTATTAATTCTCTCTTTTGTTGGTTTTGATATCAAAGCTATCAAATTACTAAAAAACATATCATTTCAATAGGTTACAAATGGTAAATTACCAAGGGCATTAAATGTAAAACTTGGAGTCCCACAAGGTTCTATATTAAATCCATTATTATTTTCGATATATATTTGTAATATTAATTCATGTTTAAATCATTGTAAAGGACCCCCACGGAATAATAGGAAAATGGCCCTTGGTTAAATTGCACCTAATTTTAGTATGTAATAGGTCTTGATCTTCTGAACAATACTTCTTATGGGTACAATGCTCAAAAATCAATATAACGCAAGCCACTACTTGTTGAAGACAGAACCATTAGTAGTCCATTTAACGAGGTTCCAAAAAGACCAAAACACCAAAAGTTTGTAGAATACATTTCGAGGGTCGGTCCGAGACATTCTAATGTAAATTAACTGAACTTATTATTAACCACCAAAAAAACCCGATCCAACGAGCCCTCGCAATCTCAAAACCGAGAAGTCGGAAAATTGGGGTGGTATTTCCTTGATAGAGGTAGTGCGCAAGGCATTCAGAACTCGAAACTATCACCATCGTTTTTCTCACCCTCGAAAACGGAGGGGAAAATGTATCCTACAAACTTTTGATGTTTTGGAATTTTTGGAACCTCGTTAAATGGAGTATTAATGGTTCTGTCTTCAAGAAGTAGTGGCTTGCGCTATAATGACTTTTGAGCATTGTGCCCATGAGAATTATATATTGTTCAGAAGGCCAAGACCTATAACATACTAAAATTTGGTGCAGTTTAACCGAGGGCCATTTTCCTATCATTCCGTGCGGGGTCCTTTCACATGTATGCCGACGATACTTACATTTATTTTAACTTTTCACATAATCACTCAAATGAAGCAATGACTTTAATAAATTCAGATCTAACGAACCTTCTGGAATTCCGTAAGATGCATGCCGTTAAAATTAATTCGTATTCTGTGTTACTCGGGAAGAGGTTCATAAGACACAATTACTCAAGAATTTACGGCAAAAGTGGAAGACAAAGATCTATCACAATGCAATATATGTAATAATTTGGGTGTTTTAATAGACAATGATTTACGCTGTAAAGAATATATTACACGAAGCATGCAGTAAGCATAATGCAATTTAAAAATTTTATATGCAAATAGATATTATCTCAGTAAAGATTTAAAAATATTACTCTGCGATGCTTTAGTACTATCGTGTTTCAATTATTGTGCCCTTTTATATGATTCTTGTATAACCGAATATGTTAAATCTTGTATACAGAAGGTGCAAAATATATGCCTTAGGTTTATTTTTGGTGTACGTAGGAGGCAACCAATATCACACACTTTTCAAACTGCTGGATGGCTCAATATGTCTAACCGGCGTAAATTGCACAAATCTAATTTATATTATAAAATGATTAAGCTAGAAACTCTTCCTAACTTCTTTAAAAAAATTGATTTAGACGTACTGCTCATAATGTTAACATTCGTTCAAATAAGTTACTAACAATACCCTATTATAAAACTTCATTTACAAACTGTCATATGCCTATAACATCCCAAAATATTATAACACAATTATTCCAGAGAATCTAAAATTCTTATCGATATCAGGTTTCAAAAAGGCCTTTAGAAGCATCCTGTCTAATTTTCAATCTTGAGATAGTTTTTATTTAAAATAATGTTTTATTCTTTACTCTCAGGTAGTGTGTAGTATATTGGCGTTTTTTTTGTTTTTTTTATTATTTTATTGATAACAAAAAAAAATTATATGTTGCGGACTAAATGGAAGAACAGACGACTATTCATTTGTCGAACTGAATTTGGCCCCTTTTTCTATTATTTACGCTATATAAATCTTTGTTTATAAAATAGATATTTTAAAACATAATATTTTTAGTCGCAAACTCCTCTATAAAATCGTTATTTTACTATAAGGAACTTAACCAGACTGCAACCAACAGCTACTCCCCGGGCTATGTGCCCGCCGAGCGCTGAATTACAAGTTACAAGCCTCGCGCGTTAAGTGTAATAAATGCATATTACCATCAAAACGTTAATGCTTCGATTGCAACAAACACCAGCCGAAAGACTGATCCTACTTAAATGAGCTCTTTTGACAGCCGTCACACACCACTTGCAGACTGCAGTTTCGAGCTGCATTAGCGTTTTGATGGTAATATGCAATTATTACACTTAACGCGCCAGGCTTGTAACTTGTAATTCAACGCTCGGAGGGGCACATAGCCCGGAGAGTAGCTATTGGTTGCAGTTTGGTTACGTTCCTTTTTACTATATCTTTATTTTGCTAAATAAGGATTTTATAGAGGAGTTTGCGACTAAAAATATTATGTTTTAATATTCCACCCTCTAAAAGCACATTTGAAGAAATATTTTGTTTCCTCTTGTACAATAATTTGTCTTTTCTTTACTGGAAAATAAATATATGATTATTATTATATTTCGTGTAAAATAAATATTTACATTCCATATTTATTGAGTTATAAGATTATTTATAAAAATGAATGAAAAGATGGAAAATTGATAATATATTAATTTCTATCTTTTGTGCCAATATCCAGGACTACAAATAGCTATAAGAACCCTGTTCTGTGTCTGCTGACTCTAGAGATAAAAACACTCTTAATTCTCGTCTAGGTATGCGAACCAATTCCTATTCGATGAAAGTAGATTCTTTTCAGTGAAGGAGTTCCCAGATATTTGATTATTGGTTTGCATTTCTTACTATGAACTACCAAGTAATCTGTTAGTGTATTGCCTGTGCTCCTTAATATCATTTATTTACGAATCGTGGAAAGTATTGAACAAGTTGGGTGTAGAAAATGAGTAATCGAATGCAATTTAGTAAATAGAAAGAACCGGGACGTGCAAAGGTTAATGATGATCTAAGAGCATTTTTCAACATCAAAGTTTAAACTTAGGAATCATGCAAGGAATATTAATAGTAACAAGAATCACCTAAGAATGGTTGGTTTATTATTACTGAATTCAATAAACAGATAGTAGATATAGTTTAGTCGGACGACAATAATTAAAATGAAGTAAACGTGTGAATGTATATAGAATGTTTCCAAACTGAAGTCGAGAAATTCGAGAGGTAATTCTACATAGAGAAATGAGAAGAAAAGTAGCTGTAAATACATATTCGAAAATGGTTCCTAAGGAAGCTACAAAGAAAAGAATGTATTTTTTTATTTAAATTTGTACCTTGAAGTGACAATGGCATTTCTAACAAGAAGAACATTGTTTGAGGTAATCTGCAATGTACCAGTGCAGTGGTAGACAGTTTTGACACTTGCCGAAACTGTCATCAATCGCAAGTAGTTATTTAATATACCTCTAACTATAAAATAAAAAAAATAAATAGCTTTTTGGAGATAATTTGATACAGAAGAACATTACGTAATGAAAATATTGAAGACGAGGTAACAGATGCCGTCGATGTCAAAGAATCCAGCTGGGTGTTTAAGAACCAAGATCTCAGCGTCTTCCTTTAAATATTTATAACTACCTAAATGGAGAAAGATAATCAAATGACGGATACAGGCATTATAAAAGAGTGTTTGAATTAATTAATATTCCGATTTCTAATGTTAATTTCTGAAGAGTTAGTATTTTTAAAATATTTTTCGTTTCATTTCAACCACGCATTGAAGACATGTTCAGATGCTCAATGTTTTTAATTTTTTTAAATGCCTTGTTCATATTTACGTCCTGGCGGAGTTTAGCTGCTATAGCTACTCTTCCACTCAACCAGGATGGCGAAATGAGATGAACACGAAAAAGGCCCTCCTGTTGGGCAAAAAAAAGACTGGTCCAGAGGGGGGTTAGATCTGAGACCTTAGAGGGCGTTCGTGCACTTATTTTTGATGTGAGAAGCCTTTGGATTCAATTTCTGAAGTGGTAGTAGGGTCAAATGCTACACCCTGTATAATGTGGTCGGGAACTGTTGTAGCACTTTGGTTTAAATTTTATTTTTATTTAACGCTGTATAGTCTTTTGAGTTCTGACAGGGTCAACGGCTACACTCTGTATATGGTATTCTTGAAAAAACAACACTTGGTTTAAAACGGAACGAACAATTATTTATGTAAGGTTTTTCTGAACAGAGTTTAAAAATACAGGGTAATTTAATGTAACAAAATTTTCTTCTTTTTGTGTGTAACTGTTGTCTGACAGCATAAATTCTGACTGTAGAATTTAGCAAAAATGTTTATTAAAGTATTTGTCTTGATTCTTCTGAAGAAATTCACTTTCTTGTTTAAAACGGCGTGGGCCGCGAAGGCGAAATGAAATGGGGCCACTTAAGGCGAAAGGAATTACTTAAAATTAAATAGGGGTTTTTTCCACTAAATCACTTTACTTACTTACTTAACATAGGAGTCACCGCCAAAACTGAACTTGCCTCGGGTAGGCTGTGCTCGGGTATTTATACGTTTGGAAAAGTTGCGTTTATCGTGCCCCATCGAGTCTCGCATCTCGTTTTAAAACGTCTGGAAAGGCTAGAAATCGCTCCGTGCGGGCGAAGATGAGTCATTGATTGCGACACATTGCGCATTACTGAAGATTTAAGATTTCGAAAATGAAAGTTACACAGAAAGATCGGCAATGAAAAGAGGAATTTTTTGAAATAAGAACGAAGTTTGAATCTATTTTAGTTTGTAAGTTATTAACGCTTAATTGCACCTTCTGAAACGGCCCAGTAAAGTATTAACGGAGGTCCGATGTTGACGAGTTGAAATGATATGAGAATATTCCCGATAGGTGCGTGGTGCCTGGAAATAAAATATGAAGATGTTCCTAACGGGTACGAGTTAAGTTTGAATCGAGATATTGTATGCCGTATTACGAGGAGCGATCAAAAGTGACGAAAATTAAAATAGCAATCGGGTTGCAAGAGATTGATGAAATTAAATAGAACATTAAGACTCGAGGCACGGAACGTGGTTTGAAGTATACCAGGGGTGGTCAAAAAGTAAGAAGAAATAAAATGCGAAGTAGTTGCAAGAAAGATGTGAAGCGAGTTAGAATGTTAAGTTTTAACGTAGTTAAAGTATACGAGGGGTGGTCAAGAATTATTCAAATTTTGAATATGAAATGGTTGGACTATTGTCTGAATATTTGGTTTGTTTAACTCCATGTTTGGCTATTTTCTATAACAATTGTTATAAAATTAAATGTTTTCTGGGACTATTGTCCCAACAATTAAAATGATTACTGATTTTCTTGATTTAATTTCAACCAAATAAAATAGAAAACAAACTTCAACTACAAATTCACAATACAATCTTGAGTTACAAAATAGCAGATACATGAAATAAATGATCAACTAATTTTCTCAATTAATAAACAGTGTGTTCAAATCTATGAGGTATTTAAATAATAAACACTACAGAAATTAGACAACCCCCAATTCCAGAAGCCGGGGCTTATGCGGAAGGGGGTTACACATTGAAAAAACGCGGACATACAACCATTTCCTTCGACAGTGCCGGAGCCAGGATTCGAATCCGGTGGTGCGATGTCCATGTGATTAATCGCGATTGCCACCTCGCGCGTTAACCCACTCGGCTATCGACCAGACAGACAGAATTAACAGAGTGATTAATTTTCTCAGGTAAATAATATCAGATAGGAAACAGTAATGCCAAACTTTGCATCAAGAATTTGAGTAAATAAATATAAAAGATTACTACAAATACAACGTAATTTGGGTCCTAACTTTGCAAAACTATACGATCACATAATTGGCCAATTTGTTTATTTTTCTTGACATAAAATTGAGATAAATAATTACTGGGTGGGATTTAATACGTTCTTGATTTTTTCACGATCAAGGATATTTGTTATTAATTAATAGGGGGGATGGGAACCTCTTCAATGTACACGTTCCATAGCTCTAAAGAATACAATGGTTGTCTTCGTCTTTGTCTTCTATCTATGCAACCTATACATAATTCCTCAAAGTATTTTATTAACGGAGGCAATAAGTCTTCATTTTTCACAAAACTATTGATATTAATAAGTTGGACATATATATACTACCGGTACAAATGCTAGTACTGCCAAATGTCGCAACTGTAGAACAAAATTTGCGTCTGCGCTGTTTCTCATTTGAAATCCTGCCCACTTAATTAATACAGGGTGTTGCATCATGAGAGGGACATAGCTTAATAGGAGGCAGAGAACATCAGTGGTAACCGGAACCTCCCATAGAAATGTCTCATTGGGCCTTCATTACGAAGTTACAGGGTGTTAAATAATTTTTGGCCAAACCTGTTTTTTGTCATAACTTTGACAGGGAATGAAATAACGGATTCATATTTGGTACGGCTAATGTACTAACGAGCCCCAAGAGGTACATGTATAAAAAAAAATATATCCAGGTCCGGACTCACTATAATTTATGTTTCTTCTTTGCATCAATAAAACATCACCCTGTATATATTTTTTTGAAATTTCGATACGATATTCGAAAAGAGCAAGAAAAAACAAACAAAATGGCCTATTTCATTTTTTTGTTACACCTTCGTGGTTATTTAAATACGTTGTTAAATGTGCAAGAAAATGGATTACAGAACCCTATTAAATGAGAGGCACGTGAAATAAATAGTTTTATAACTAAAATTTGCAAAAATTCTATTGAGCCTAGGTGGTCTGGGTGAATCCTAATTCCGGCACGTTTTAAAGGTCCATTTTGGTAAAAAACTGTTGTCCTAATAAGTAATCGGGTATGAAATAACAAAATTTTTAATCAATCACAGTAGGCTTGTTCAAAGTGACAGATAATAAAAAGAAATCTCCTAAACAGTTGAATAATTGTTTGTTAGTAATTTAATGTGTCAATAATCCGCGTTTAGTTAGTGAAAACTTGTGAAAATATTTTAACTATGCCAGTAAAATTTACAAACGTGGAATATGCTGACATAATATTCATCTATGGTTTCTGTAATGGAAATGGTAGGTCGACGGAAAGAGAATATCGGCTGCGTTTTCCCGGTCGTCGATGCCCTAATCATAAAACCTTTAGTACGGTGTTCCAGTATGCAAGACAACACGGAAAGTTTCCTAATTCTGCAGTTGTGGAGCGTGTTTTACAACAAGGTGTGCAGGAACAAAACAATATTATAAACGTAGTTCAAGAAAACCCAAATATGAGCACTAGACGAATCAGTTTGGCAACTGGTATTCCTCATTGGCGAGTATGGAGAACCCTAAAAAGAGAACGTTACCATCCATATCATATCCAGCAGGTACAGCGTCTTCAACAAGGCGACGATATCCCCCGCCTGGCATTTTGTCATTGGTTGTCTAACCATCGCCCAGTCATTTACAGAACCCTATTTACGGATGAGGCACAATTTACAAGGGATGGAGTAAACAATTCACGAAATAATCATAAATGGGCACAGGAAAACCCACATGCGGTATGCCAACGCCGTTCGCAACACAGGTTTTCTGTAAATGTTTGGGTCGGACTTGTGAATAGACATTTGATAGGACCACATTTTTTTGATGAAAGATTGAATGGTGAAATTTACTTTGATTTTCTTCAAAACATTTTACCGAATATGTTAGAAAATATCGGTATAAGAGGCATGTTGTTTCAGCATGATGGGGCCCCACCACATTTTAACCTTCAAGTAAGAGAACACTTAAACAATGTGTATCCTAATAGATGGATTGGACGCGGGGGTCCACATGAATGGCCACCAAGATCTCCTGATTGTAACCCTTGTGATTACTTTTTATGGGGCCACTTAAAAAACGAGGTTTATAGCATTGAAATTGAAAGTAGACAACATTTAATCCAGCGCATCGTTACAACCTGCGACGAAATACGGAATAATCCAGAAATGATACGTCGAGCAATTGGTGACCTTTCTAAACGCGCAAGAAAATGCACAGAATGTGGGGGAGGACATTTTGAAAATTTACTTTAGTGTCAATTACGTTTTATTTTTAAACACATTTAGTTATTGTTTTGTTATTTATTATTAATTGAATGGAAAATATTTTATTTATTTAAATTTTAGTTTGTTCTCTTTTCCAATTTTTATTAAGTATAAAATGTTGATGATTTTCTTGATCAAAGTAACTGGTTGCTTAGGCCTAAATGGTTTAAATTATCTGTCACTTTTATTCTTTGAACAAGCCTACTGTGATTGATTAAAAATTTTGTTATTTCATACCCGATTACTTATTAGGACCACAGTTTTTTACCAAAATGGACCTTTAAAACGTGCCGGAATTAGGATTCACCCAGACCACCTAGGCTCAATAGAATTTTTGCAAATTTTAGTTATAAAACTATTTATTTCACGTGCCTCTCATTTAATAGGTTTCTGTAATCCATTTTCTTGCACATTTAACAACGTATTTAAATAACCACGAAGGTGTAACAAAAAAATGAAATAGGCCATTTTGTTTGTTATTTCTTGCTCTTTTCGAATATCGTATCGAAATTTCAAAAAAATATATACAGGGTGATGTTTTATTGATGCAAAGAAGAAACATAAATTATAGTGAGTCCGGACCTGGATATATTTTTTTTTATACATGTACCTCTTGGGGCTCGTTAGTACATTAGTCGTACCAAATATGAATCCGTTATTTCATTCCCTGTCAAAGTTATGACAAAAAACAGGTTTGGCCAAAAATTATTTAACACCCTGTAACTTCGTAATGAAGGCCCAATGAGACATTTCTATGGGAGGTTCCGGTTACCACTGATGTTCTCTACCTCCTATTAAGCTATGTCCCTCTCATGATGCAACACCCTGTATGTCTAAATATGTATTGAGTGAAGTGGAAAAAACAACAACGTAATGCATAATTAGGAATTTGGTTTGAGAAAGCATTTTCAAAATTAATCATAACATGTTGGCTGAAGATATTCAATGACTTTAGTAATGGAAGAAGTTGAATGTAATTTCTGTAAGATTTGGGAGGAGTGGATAGTGAGAATTACATTGCTGTATTGTACCCCATGAAATTATATATAGTTGACTGAATAATTGTGGATGATAGAAAAAGTACCATCTGCATACCAATGATTATAGTGTTTCATAAAATCTAAGTTTATTTTAGTTGAAAATAAGAGAATTGTATTTTCTCTGGGGCCACTATCATGTAATGAAAGACGCTGTTGCATTCTTCGGGTAAACTTAACTTCATAAGAGTTTTAGGGTTAGCTGGAGCAGCTTCTTCTGCTTTTCTGATAAGATGTATTGTTCTCTTCAAGGCATTAACTGACGGTTACTGGGCCGATACAGCCGCAGATAATTTCGAAGATGTACCTACCATAATATTTTGAGTAGGTAGTTGGCTCTATCTGTCTTACCATCTCCTTCATATCTGCTATGGCTACTTTTCACCAACTTTTACAGTATCGGCGTAATTAAGGTGCACATTACTACATCATTACCTAGCGTATGCACACTTCCAGTACAACGATTCTTATTATAATCCTTGCATTTACAAATAACTCTGTTTTCTCTTTGTTTTACACAAAAACTTCAGATCCGTGTTAAGACTTTTACAGTTACATTATCATAAAATATCAACGTGACAAGGAATGTTAAACAATGTTATAAGAAGACCATGCGATATCATAACGAAGTTGCTAACCTCTTTATTTTTTAAAACATAATATTTTTAGTCGCAGACTCCTCTATCAAATCCTTATTTTATTATAAGGAACGTAACTAGACTGCAACCAACAGCTACTCTCCGGGCTATGTGCCCCGCCGAGCGCTGAATTGCAAGTTACAAGCCTGGCGAGTTTATTTTTTGTTATAAATTTATGTAAAGGAATTTGGGTGTGATAAATTTTTTTAATAAAACAAAATATACTCTTATTTTTGTTTATCGATGATCTGATATCGACCAGTCAAAGCACGCTCCTATATTATCGCGTCCAACTGACATATGCATCTAATTGCCCCGCGTTCGACTGACCGTGGTCAATTGTTCCACGTCCAATTTCCTGCGATCAATTGACGGGACACCATATCCACGATAAACTCACCAACGAGAGGCATGGATTTGAGTTTTATGCCATTTTTTTAAAACTTAATGATGTTTCTTATAGAGAATTGAGATGAAATTGACCAAAAATGTACGAAACCTTCCGATATTGCGACGTTATCCCAAAATTGTCAGAAATACATTGATTTTCTTTAATTACTTATCGTTGTGTTCCCTGTAGTTATGTATGTATATTTTTAATTTAATAAATTTAAAATTTTTAAACAAAGAACTAATAATTATGTTGAAATATTTACATGTTACGACTTATATTAAATATTTTGTGTATCTAATATAGAGAAAAAATGTTAAAACCTTATATTCGTACCTAGCCATAAAAACCGAAATAAACTGACAGGCGTTGATAAATTAGTTATATTTTGAAGAACTTTTTATGAATAGGCTACGAGGCTGTCCGCCTTTCGGTACTGACGAGCAAAGAAGTGACATTTTACAGTCAATTACCCAATGAATGATAGGTAATTTGATGAAAGTAACTTTGAATTTCCATGGTATAGAGAGTAAAAGTTTCCTTTTTAAATAGGCGTCATTATGTTGTCCAAAACATATGTTGTATTCACATGAGTATAAACGTTTATATGGATGATTAATTCAACATGTATTGTAGCTTGTACATTTGCAGGTACAATCTATAAAATAAAATGTACTGCAACCACTGCATTGTAATGAAGCGTTTGCATTCGATATTAAGTTACATTTCATTATAGCCCGGCCCAGGTATATTAACATCAATGCATACAGGAATTATCTGGAGAGGTGGATTTTATTAATTTTTTACATTTATTTAACGTCGGCCTATTTCCGCTACTGAGGCCTAACACCGACGCCTGTAGACGAGCTACCCCCAACCAGGTATTTTGCCGAACCTCTTCCCTTAAGAAGAGTAGGGATCTTTAACTTGCCTAACATTTAATAGACAAGGGACCGACGGCTTTACATCCCCTCCGAAGGATGGTATTCTCCTATACAACCCTCGCCTAAGGTTGTATAGTTTCCGCGCATACACTGACATACAAGCCGCTGGAAGATGTGTGAGGCGAGAACGCGGTTTTCGTTGGAATGGTCACCCATCCAAGTACTAACTGCTCCTGTCGTTGCCTTACATCGCATACAGAAGTATGTACATAGTAAAGACGCACCTACGCTCGGCCCCGATTTTATTAATAAAATGAATAGTTTGCATACGAAGAAGTTGTGGAAAATATTTCATCTAGTGCTTACCCTAGGGTGCACCTTTTTTAAACAATTTATTTTCTGAACCATGTTTTTCTCTCTCTTTGTCTCCGAATGTGTTTATAACATCGAGAAAACAAAAACGCCTCTCCTTCGCATTTAAACCTTTTATGAAACTAGGGCAGTTGTTTCTGTTAATTTGTTAAGTTGCAAGAAATTCAAAATAAAGAAAATTGATTGTTAAAATTTGTTAATTCTCAAATTATTGCAAGTTAGTATTCACTATATTCAATATATAGTACATACCTCTTATTAAACTAAATTAACATGGTATAATTAAAGTCAAAATATATTCTGATAAAAATTCGGACTTCTCAATTAAATTTCAGATAAAACTTGAACAATAAAAGTTACTATCGTTAATTTAAGTTGGAATCAAGCAATCAAAATAGATTTATTCCAATTATAAAGGCACAGTTACACGGCGCGTGGTTCAACGAACCCTGCCTGACGAACCATAAACTATAAGTCGTCTGACACAGGTGGTTTATATTAATCCGTGATTCGCGGTGCGTGCTGGCGTGATCTATCAGCTGTCGGTACATTTGCATGGATCAAATGACCCGAGCTCGTCGGCTCGTGCAAGGTTCGTACAGGTTTATATTATCACGAACCGCAATATAGCCATGCTTTGTGATTCTTCAGTGTTCTGGTATTCAATTATGCCGCCTGGTCTACAAATAAAACTCTAGAATCGAAGACCTACAATTATAGCTATATGTAACCCAAAACACCAACAAACCTCAAACCAGTTCACACCGCTTGAGAACCTGATTTTTTACCTAAAATGCGACATTATCCACCACATTTTTTTACGTTTTTTCAATTGTTTTTGCAACAACAATTCAGAATAAATAATACATAAGGAAGAACACGTAATAATTTGCTGCCTAGCATCCATAATCGTCGGTGCAGTACTGACTATACATTAGGCAAATAATAAAACAAAATTTCACATTTTTTAACGAACCAGATGCGTCCCAAATCTGAACAAGCTGCGTACCGTATTGACACCTTTGGTTTGTAAACTCTGTCGAACCACGCGCCGTGTAACTGCGTCTTAACAGTATATACCGCCCTGGAACCCATCCCGGGACCAGCCGTGCAACCATCGCACTAACCATAGTGGCGGATTGCAAGATTGCAGAATTTAGCCTTAAACCTAAACACCATTTAACAATATAAGTAAAAGTAGGTAATAATATTAAAATATCCAAACATAAAAGATTCGAAAAAAACTGAAACTACACATACTTTTAAATAAATTTCATATAATACTTTTTTAATTTTGCAGTTGACGCAAGTACCTCAATCTAAATAAAGTACTTTCTACTAAACGAATGATCCCCGGGCTGCGCAGGTCTGGCCTAAACTTTTGGCTTTAATAATAATTTTGAATTCAGAAAGTTTTGATCTTATCAGGGATATGTGACGAAGAATGAATTTGGGGACAAGAAGTTACAAAAAGGAAACAAGAATAACAAACACGACGAAAAGGATACAAACAGAAACAGGAAAGATTTAAAAATAGAAAAGGAATGAAATATCAGTAAAAATAGATAGGGTAACCAGAAGTTATAATTGGTGAAGCTTGGCTACAGAGGCTGCCGGAAAATCGGTAACATCTGGTATGGTAAGGGGTGTTTAATCCGAAGTTAGGCATTATGCTGTCTAATTTGCGTTATGTATCTTGTTAGTAGACCATCGTCCAGTCTGAACGAATAGAAGTTTTGAGAGATGCGCTGCACGTAGTCCGCTATCGGGGTTATGTCGTTACAACGTGCATATAGATCTCTGAGGGAGGTGTACCTTCCACAATTTGATATGAGGCGTCTAAATTTGTGTTCAAACACTTGAAGTTTTTTCATTATCGTGACCGGTATGCTGCCCCAGACCGGCGCTGTATATGTGATGGACGGTCTGACCATCATCGTGTCCAACAATTTCTTATTTTGTCTGTTGAGTCTGCTACCCCTGACCATGAGCGAATGCAGACTCCTTCCTGGACAGGGAGTGCACCATCCGCTCTGTATCATTTATGTGGGTGTTGAACGTCAGTTTTTTGGTCGAGTCTCACCCCCAGGTATTTCACGCATCTCCTGGTTGGAATTTTGTTTCCCCTGATCGAAATGGGTGTTATCGTTTTGTTCTCAGGGAACCGACGCGTGAAGACTATCGCCTCGAACTTATCAGCGTGCACTCGAACCTTCCACTGGTCGTAGTAAGCCGTGGTAGGACCCATGTGCACCTTCAGCACTATATTAGCTGCTTGTGCGTTATGGGAATGCGAAACATATTAGCAGCTGACGTCACATCAAACTGCAACTTCAGATCCGTAGGTGCCAAAAGTTTTATTATTTTGCAAATGGTGAGTTAATTTTAGCAATGAGGACTACTAAATTTGTTAAAAATTTGACATACACGCTTCATTTTAGGAATCACCAAGTTATATTTCTAAGTTAGAGTATATAAATGGAGTTGATCCATGTAGTTTAAAAGTGGGAGATTCAACTGCATCGTTGCATGATATCCCAAAAATTTCTAAAACTGTCGTAATGAATTATTTGTTATTTCGACGAGCCCTGTGACCAATGACGAAATTAGAGAATCCAAAAGTTTAGATGTCTTTGCTCACCTTGCCTGCAAATTGATAGAATCACTGAATGGATAGTGATATAACATCATATCATAATGTTGGTAAAGTAATTATAGGCTCTATGATATTTAAAGTTTATTACTTGTCTATGTCCATAATATCTAATCACCAATAACTGCTTTTTAATATTAGAGTATAGTTATAACGGGTTAAGGATTAATGTAATTTTTTTAGGTTCGACATTCTCAAAAAATATATTGACATAATCCATGAAAAAGTTGAAAAACCCCAAAAGTTCTGCTACAAGGATAAAACATGGATGCCCCTATTCTGAGGGCGCTTAACACGATGGTGATATTTTTAGGGTTCCCACTCTTCAGCAACTACCCCTAAACTAGTAAAAACACCCCAATTTTGCGTTTTTCTCCGTCGTAGGCATGCGCATCGGTTTTTTTTTGGCAGGATTCGGGTAGACCGTATGAAATTTAACCATAAAACATTTTATCAATCCCCTGGGTTGGACTAATACCAAAATACTACTACTAAAATATCCCCAAAAAAATGTATAAAGAACTATTTTATGTAATGATGGCTTATTACAGTTGTACAAAAATAATAAACAAGACGACGCAGCGTTTATGTCTGTAATTTCTCTCTATTATCTTGCGTGATTTACTTCTGTGAGAAAGTAAACAAAAATCCATCTCATTAAGATATAAATAATGCTTCATCCAGAATATATTTTGGCAGCTTACAAATGTAAAATCAATTGATATTATAGCTAGTCAGTATAATTAAAAGTATTTCAGTTTAAAATTTATTTCGATGAATATTTTTGAATAGTATAACGATCATAATTTAAGTTAGATTAATTTTAATATTTTTAAAACTTTCAGTAACCTAATATTCTCTGTACATGCTCATATTAATAAATAATTTGATTTTTAATTTACTTTGTTGTATTATTTTGACTTTGGCTCCTTCACTTACCGATTGATTTTTATAATATCCATCCCATTTGTATTTTTTCTGCCTCAAGTCGCTCTCGATTTACAGGACTTATGAAACGAACACCTCACCGCACAGTCAATTTATCATTTTGAACGTGGTGGAATTGGGGAAGCCTATGTGACTGGATACTCCATCTTTACCTCTAACCTACGCTGATGACGATAATCACGAAAATATCTAATGCTCGAGATGAGAGAATAGAAGCAGTTTTAATGGAATATTATAGCAGTTATAGCCCAAGGCAATTGCGAAAATTAATCGGTAGCTGCTGTTAAGGCATGATGTTCTTTGGAAGAGAATGTAGAAATATTTATGTCTTTATGAATTTATATTCTTATTGATAATATGTTAACATATTTCACGACTGTTGGCATGAAATTGTGAATAATTATATAACAAATCATGCACCACTCCTCTATAACTTTGAACTTGATAATGGCATCTCAACCTTATGCGATTTTTAAAATTTTTAAATTTACCACAACTTAATTGGGTACAAAATGTCAATGGTAGATTATTAGATCTTATTCTAAATAATGTATCGTGGAAAGAATAAATAATCGTACAGGTAAAGAAGATATTGACATCCATCTCTTTATCTTTCAACGACTATAAACTTACTACTTACTAACTATAAGTCATACTTTAAATAATAACTTTACCATAAAATTATCTTTTTGGTGTAATTAAAAAACACTAACTTCTTATTATTAATCGAGATGCTCCAGCACGTAAATTGGCCTGCTCTTACCAGATGTAGCAAACTGCTGATACGCATGTTAAATGTGTGCTTATCAAAATGTGACATAATAAACCAAGAACAGTATTCTTCTTGATTCAATTCGAGCATTATAAGTTAAATAAAAGTAAAGCGAAACTTTGTCGTAATTAAAAGAAACCCTTTGCCTACACTGAGTTTAAAATATCGTGAGTTGGAATGAAAGGAATACAAATGCTGCTCAGAGAAACTTTGTAAAATTTGCTAAAGGCAGTATTAAAACAGACCACAATACAACATTGAATTATAAAAAAAATAAGTGGGGAGAATGAAATATATAGATAGATAGATAGATACTTTATTAATTCAAAGCCAATTACAGAATATTGGATAGAACAAGTCAAAATTGTAAACTACAAAACGCACAAAGTAATGTATAACAAATATAAACAGCACAGTATAAATCAGTCGGTCGAAATATAAATAAATAATAATATGATATATAATGTATACAACTTATAAACGAATTAAAATTATATACAAAAGTATTCATCCAATCTATAAAAACATTTATCAGCTAAGTATGTTTTTAAACGTTTCTTAAATTCAAAAAAAGTACTACTTTCTTTGATGTCAAGAGGTAATTTGTTGTAAACCTTTAGTCCCAGATTATTAGGGGAATTGAACGTTACATTTAATCTTTGAAATGGTATATGAAAATCGTGTTTTTGTCTTGTATTAATAGCGTGCACATTTTTGTTATATAAAAATCTATCCTTATTTTTGAATATATACAAACAAGGCTCATATATAAAAAGAGACGGCAATGATAAAATTTTGTATTTTTTAAATATATTTTTGCATGAGTCAGTATTTAATATACCAGTCATGCGCCTTATAACCCGCTTCTGAGCTATAAAAACATTAAGCGATGAGGTGGAGGCGCCCCAGAAGCAAATACCATAACGAAGTCTTGAATCGAGTTGAGCGTAATATAGCTTTAGCAACTGATCAATATTTAGTACATTTCTTATACTTCTAAACTGAAAGACTATAGAATTTAATTTAGATATAACACTTTCACAATGGATCTTCCAATTTAGATATTCATCCACGTGTATTCCCAAAAATTTTATTTGTTCATTTTTACATGACAATTTCTGGGTGTTTATTTGCAATTCCAGGTTATCACATGTTTTTTGTCTGTTATGAAATCTCAGTGCCTGAGTTTTATTAGCATTCAAATGAAGACTGTTCCGGCTAAACCATTCATTTAATTTATGTAATATTGTGGTACATTTGATTTTTAACGACTTTTCACTTCTGTCAGATATAATAATTGACGTATCGTCAGTGTAAATGGTGAAGTTAGCATCAAGATCATTTATATAATGCAGGAATAACACCGGGCCCAAAATTGAGCCCTGTGGTACTCCTATGTTAATATCGACATACTCTGAATTAACATATTCGACAGTGCTAGTTTCATTATCAATAAGGGACACATATTGTTTACGATTAAGAAGATAACTCTTAATCTAATCCAATGATATGCCTCTTACACCATACATAGACAGCTTGGTGTGTAGTATTTCGTGATCGATGCAGTCGAATGCCCTGCTAAGGTCACAAAAGATCCCAACGGGGCACTCACCTGCCTCAATGTATTTCATAATTTCTCCATAGAACGAGTGAACAGCAGTTATAGTATACTTCCCTGACAAGAAACCATGTTGATTATTTGATACTATATCATAACTATTTAGAAAAGACAATAGTCTGTTCAGGAAACAATATTCAATAATTTTTGAAAAACCTGTGGGAATGGTTATTGGTCTATAATTTTCCAGTGTTTGGGCATCATTTTTTTTATGGATCGGAATCACTTTTCCGACTTTTAAACATTCAGGAAACTTTCGGGTTGAAAATGATAGATTCACCAAATAAGCTAACGGTAACGCTAAAACATCTAGCATTCGTTTTATTAAGAATACAGGTATATCGTCATACCATGAGGAGTGTTTGTTTTTGAGTTTCCCCATCAACAATTCGTGCATTTCCATTTCAGTATACGGTATCAGCACTATTGTGTTTAGCTGTAGCAAAATATTTTGAGTAATTGTATTTTCATTATTATTTTGTGGAATTTGGCTTAATACATCTGTGGGAGAATTTTTAAAATACATATTAAGTTTGTTGGCAACCTCCATTTGTTGTTCTATGACTACACCATTATTTTTTATTGAAATATTTTTTAGATGTTTTGTTTTATTAGAGAGTTCAGAAACTATTCTCCAGGCTGACCTAGCAGGATCGTTAGAATTATTTATTTTATTTTGATAATATAATTTCTTAGTAGATTTGGTTAAAATATTATGTTTCATTTTTTCTGTTTTATAGACTGATTTGAATTCCGGATATGTATTTGTTAAAACGAGCAGATCTTTCAATTTTTGGCTTGATAACCTAACCTCATCACTAACCCACCTCTTATCTTGTCTATAATTTATATAATACTTACGTTTGGGAAAATTCACATTAAAATGGAATAAAAAATCAAATGCACCATTTAAGTTTTTGATACGGTAAAGCTCAGACCAGTCATCTTTTTGAACCGAATCTCTAAAATTGCAAATAGCATTTTCGTTAAATGATCTTTTTATATAGCATTTATTACCAGCCTGTAAATTGTGTTTATTTAAACTTAAGTCAAGTAGAATTGTTCTGTGGTCAGATATGTTATTATCGAAGACACATAATATGCTATTTAGGTTATAATTACTAAATATTTGATCAATTGTTGTAAGTGTGGAAATTGTCACTCTGGTGGGCCACTTCACTATTAATTTAGATTAAAAGTAGATAAAATGTTACATATTTTTTTAAAGTCATTGGATGGTTGATACGAGTCCATATTACAATAACCACATAAGAAAATATTAATATTAGGTTTAAATATAAAGTTTAAGACATTAACAATTCCATCGAAAAAATTATTAACATCTCCTGAAGGAGACCTATAGCACGTCAGAATTATTGACGTTTCACCTGTACTCATTTCCCAAGCCACTGCGCAAATTTCTAACTGCTTATCAATACAACAATTGTCTAAATTGATATGTCTTACCCTTAAGTTATGTTTAGCAAATATTGCGACCCCACCACCTTTAAAGATGGTTCTACAATAATTAGCTCTCAACATATAGTCAGGTATATAAAATGATTCGACTGAATTTTGAGTTACCCGCGTTTCTGTTAGACATACAAAATTTGGTTTATAGTTTAATATATTTAGGTACAATTCATTTAATTTATCACTATTTAAGCACTGCACATTTAACAACAGAATGGCAGGATTAAATATTATGTTGCTAGAATCGTCACTTTCTTCCTCATTTCTAAAAAACGGCTAACACACGCTCCGTATGGCCAAACCTCTGCATTCATTGCCTTTCCAAAATCTTCTTCCAATATCGTAACTTTAAAGGATGAATATATCTCCGGATGTTTGGATATTATTTTTTCACATTTTAACTCTTGAAAATTGCTTGTTAAAAGAATAGTAAGTTCATCGGACGTTGTATTCTTGTCCAATCTGTAGACATGTAGAGCAGCAAGATTTGGCACTCCTTTGATTAAACGAGACTCTTTATTATGTCCCACAATTAATTGGCGTTTTCTCCTAGTTCTTATGACTAGATTCCATTCATCATTTTTTTAGTTGATTTAGAATTTGAAGTCGTTGGTAGATTAGTATTATTGTCATTTAAATTAATGTATTTGTTTAATTTATTTTCGGTTTCAACATGCATAATTTCTAGTGCAACTTGATCTTTTGTAAACAGAGAATCCCCTTGTTTATTTACATTTGAAGAGTTAGTCACATTATTTTTATTTCTCAGGGCTGAGTTTTTGCCTTTAATTTCTTGGTTTGTATTTTTAAGAGTTTTTATAGTGCTGGTACTTTTTATTTTATCTGCCTGCTGTTTTTCGATATTAGAATTATGATTTACTATATCTAATAAATGTATTTGTTTATTCAACAGTTCAATCTTATCACGTAATTCTTGTATTATTAGGTCTTTTTGCTTAATAATGTAGCTAAAAATACGTGTATCTACCTTATTTTCAGAATTTAGATCCTCTAGAGCATTAAAAAAGCCGTTGTCACTTTCACTAACCGTTAAACTTTCACAACATAATATTTCGCTATTGTTGATAAATTTTACATTGGTGCATAATTTTGCACAGCTCAAATGATAATGATTCTTACAGTTATTGCACTTTATGGCATTAGTTGTATTCTTTTTACATCTTTTACATGAAGAGAGAGCTGCAGAAACACTTTGCCCACTCGCCTTCTTTTTAACTCCTATCGAATACTATGGCGTAAAAGATCGGAACCTTTTGTCATTCCAGGTTTAGGCTAAGGTTGTGTAAAAAATTTGTAAGAAGTAGTATACTGTTTTATTTGGATTAAAAGTGACATTTTTTTGCATCGAAGATGTATTTGACGGATGAGCGAAGCAAGTCCGACGAGACCAGCTCAGACACAAAAAATTACTTTGTTTTCTGATGTTTGAAGAAAAAGTAAAGAAAAATGAAAATTCATGACATTTCTTACTCATTTCATAACATTAAAGTTTGGCATTTCAGACGGCTGTGCGTTATTATTGGCAACGGAAATAAAAGTACTTTTTCTTCTTCTCGAACGGACTTGTACTTTCGTTGCTAATGACAACACACAGCTAAACTTTTATCTTTTTTTTTATAGCTAATCGACATTTGAAGAAAAACTGACATATCTTATTCGAAGGATAAGTCACTTTTTATTCATTTCGGTCGTCCGACAAACCTACAGACTCGTCACAAAAGTATGACCTTTACTCTTAATAACACTATACACTATTATTTTTTGTTCGAATACTTTTAGTGCTGCTCGTCAGTGGCAGCAAAAGACTTCTACTGACGTTCAGAACTCATTAGCGGCAATAAGGGACTAAGTAAGCAGGTCAGACAAAGTATCAGAGAAATGCCAGTTTAAGTTCAAAGAACTTGACAAAAAATTCGTGTTCTTGACGTTTGAAAAAAAAACATATATTCATCCAACAAAAATTATGTCTATTACTTTCACACGGTTTCGAATAAGTATATCTTGAAAATGAATCAACCCATTACTCTAGAAATACTGTAATTATAAATTTTTCCAAGCTTTATGGAGAAATTCTCATTTTGAAATTTTATTATTATCGATGTGCCTGTATGTATAAATATATATTGAGTTTTTGTTGAGGTAGGTTGAAGAAAAAAGGAGGATAACAAGTAAAAAAATACGTGTCTGTCAAAGACGTATTATATAATCAATTTTCAATCTCCATCACACTATAGTGGAATAAATATAGATTTGTAGAGAAAACTTTACACGTAGCAACGCGATATAGAAAAATAAGTTTGTTTTGGTGAAAATAAGAATGCCCTGAGTTTTCCACTTCGAGTAGGTGGAGGAACCCTTTGCACCCTTTTGTGGAAAAGAGGTAAATTGTTCATTTTTAAGGGTGATTTTTCAGTTTCAATTTGTTTTGGACCCCTTAAAATGTTAGTTAAGAAACAAGAACGCTACCCTTTTATTGTAGATATTCAAGGAACTTTCAGTTCAAATTTTGTGAAAATTGGTTCACCGCCTCCCACGATATGTATAGAAATATTATAAAAAAACGTAAAAAACTGAATTATGGTTAATTTGGCAAAAATTAAACAGAATTTGATGAAAATTTGGACGAAAGTAACCTATATAATCAAGAAATAGCCTAAAAATGACGGGAAATCACCGCGACCGTGTATATAGGGTGTCCGGAAACAAAGCAAGAAAAAAATTCGTTTTCAAGTTATACCCCCTTTAAAGGGATAAAAACTATTTTCATTTTTTACTCAAATAATAAAATTCCAAAAAACAAAACATTTAGCACATCTACTACACTTATTGAAAGGCGTCTTGTGAATTTTTTTCATCCCCTTGAGTGCTTCACCAAGGGGTGGAATGTTCAACCCCTAATATATTTTTAAAACCCATTCATTTTACATATCAAAATAAAATATTTTTTGATTCCCTTGTTCATTCTAAAACGTTTTCTTCTTTTTAAAAAATGCCGTGTTACCAACCGTTTTCGTGATAAAAAATAAAATTTACGTTTATGCATTTCAATCGTTACTGATACCGATAAAGTTTTTAAAGTTTTAGTAGGCTGCTATAATCGAAAAATCTAAACATTCATTAACAACTTCTATGCAATAATAAATGTACACATTTTTTAAATCAAATTGACAAATATCATATTTATTAATGGAATAGTATATTAAATACAAATAATAATATTAAAGAAAACAATTAAAAAATTTATTAAAATTCCAAAAAACAAAATTTTTGGCATATCTACTACAATTATTGAAAGGCATCTTGTAAGTTTTTTTTCATCCCCTTGAGTGTTTCACCAAGGGGTGGAATGGGCAAGCCATAATAAATTTCTTCGGAAAAATTTAAACTAAATGCATGTATTTTAATACAACTTAAACCATTTGCATAATATACAGTGTGTCCCATTTTTCACGACTACACTTCTTGTGTTTCAGATTATGATTAAAAAGTTATTTAAAAAGTTTTTTTTTCAAAATTATACATACATACTATTCGACTTATTTATTATCGGATATTAACATAACTTGGTACCATCCATTTTGTATCCAGTTCAACGTCTAGAAGACGGCGACGTTCCCCGCTTAACATTTTGTAGGTGGATTTTGGCTCACAGAAGAACAATATCGAGAGTTCTATTCACGGATGAAGCCCAATTCTCACGTGACGGAATTAACAACTGTAGAAATCTGGATGTTTGGGCAACCGAAAATCCACATGCAGTGATTCAGAAACATTCCCAATACAGATTTAACATTAATGTGTGGTGTGGTATTTACAATAATCATCTAATAGGATCCCACATTTTTGAAGGAAGGCTAACTGGTGAGGTTTATTTAAACTTTCTTAGAGATATCTTGCCAGATTTATTAGAGGGTATCAATACTAGGGGTTTGTGTTTGTGGTTTCAGCACGATGGTGTTGGACCCCATTTTTCTGTACTCGTCCGGGATCATCTGAACCAGAACTACACCAACACATGGATTGGTGACGGAGGTCATGTAAACTGGACACCTAGATCTCCTGATCTTACACCTCTAAATTATTTTTTATGGGATCATCTCAAGTCAGCTTCTAGAAAAAATTATTACTGTATATGATAACATTAGAAATAACCCGGAAGTGATTGATAGGTCAGTGAAAAACATATTAAAACGTTCTCAAAAATGTTATGACGCTGAGGGCGGGGCATTAATTTTGAAAACCTGTAATAGTTTTAACTATTTGCACCGTTTTAATTTTTTTTCAATTATTTAAGGTTCTAAATAAATGTGTATTATTTTGGATGAAATTAAACTAAAAAAGATGAAAAACACTGAATGTCAAAACAAAAACAAATAACAACCTCTTCTGCGGGGTATTTAGCTAAAATTAATAAAATAATGATGTTAGCAACTGGATTGTGTTATTTGCAGAATGTCAAATTTATTGAAGAATAACAATAAACGTGCCATCAAGTATTATGACATTATTTCACAAACTAGCCCATAGGCTTTTTAAAAGTTTACTAACATTTACCAAAAAATAATATACTGTGTGATATTAACGACCCAAAGGGCCATATTTAAAAAATGGAGGTCGGTTCTTGAATTTTTCCAAAGTCACTTAAGCTATTTATTAACCTAAACGAGTATTAGATGTATTCCAAATTTTATCTAAATATGTGCAGTCATTTCAAAAATATGGCGGACTAAATTTCTGGTCAAAAACTATAAAACACCGCGTGTCTCAAAAACGGTTCACATTCAACGGTAAGTAGACTTAGAGAGAGAGTATTTGACAACCACGACCTTGCTTTGTCAACGAAAATGGCTGTCTACAGAGCAGTTGTCATTCCAATACTGCTATATGGATGTGAAAGCTGGGTCACTTACCGTCGTCATGTGAAAGAATTAGAACGTTTTCAGCAAAGACATCTCAGAAGTATGATGAAAATCCGTTGGTTCCATCACATATCAAACGTGGAAGTACTCAGGAGAGCAAACAGCCTTCCAATTGAGGTGCTTATTTCAAGAGCACGCCTAAGATGGGCAGGTCACATTCATCGTATGCATCATAACCGCCTTCCTAAATGTACACTTTATGGTGAATTGCTAAGCGGTAGAAGAAGGCGTGGCGGTCAACGAAAGAGTTTCAAAGACGCTCTCCATGAAAATCAAAAATCCTGCGGTATTGCAGACGAGCAATGGGAACAACTTGCAGCGGACAGAACCGAATGGCGAGGGGTTGTGGCCAGCTATCAAGGAAATGTTGCTGCAAGAAGGCCGAATCCAAGACCTAACCAAGTCTATGTTTGTCCTGACTGCGGTCGACATGTGCTCTCCCGAATTGGCCTCTATAGCCATAGTCGTGTGCACCGTAGATGAATCGGAATTACAATAGACTACACCTTTTATTTGTTTTTTATTGTACACAATCTATCGACTGTAACATTTTTATACTCGGACTCGAGTAACGGCTAATAATAATAATAAAAAAAGTATAGTATAGTAGATAACTCAGCTGAGTGTGCTCTATCTTCCACTAGAGTATGTCCGTTCAAATCTGGGACACCCTGTACATATAAACAAGATATGTTACATTATTTTTAATTATTTTGCACTCCGTGGCTGCATATTTATGTTTATTACTATTTTTGCAAACTTATTGCCATAAATTTTGTTTTCATGGCTTCTATATACAACATGCTGTTCTTTAGTTATATTTTCCTAAATTTTTGTATGTAATTCACGAACACATTTATATACTTATCAAATAAATAAATAAATCTATCGCTCTAAAAGGTAAGTACTCATTTTTTTTTCTAAAGAATTAACGTTACCAAAGTCACTGGCAATTTTTATCAGCCTCCTCTAAGGGTGAGCTACCTTGTCAGGGTAGATTAAAGCTAGCACAGCTGTGCTCACTACGCGCATCTCATTACCAGTCCCGAACAACAGATTTTTTATCGCTTAATGTGACATAAAAAATCGAGTTAATTTATTGCAGTATTTCAGTACGTTTTCATCAATTAGAAGAATCGTATATCAACAGAGACGTACCTACAGATAAATAGTGAATTAAATTAGCCCCTACTTTGTTTAAGCACTCGTCCATTTCAACAGAATATAATTCACTTTTTCACTTTGTTTTAAAGCGACATTTGAGTTTGTGGCTACATAAACCGCGCGCCTGCCTCGATGGGGTAGAATGTAATAATAATAAATGCAGCGACATAAATTTTGTTTTTTACGTTCCCATTATATATGCATGATTCTAGAGTGTTATTTACCTGAACAATCACGTCTGTAATTATAACACGCACTTTGATAATAATTTGTATTTGTTGGTTTTAAACAATAGGCAATTATGTTCAAGTCTGTATATTATATGCACATCATAATTGTCTAGGGAATAAATAATTAGTATTTGAAACAAGCATTTTCTGGTTTATATTGTCAAGTAGTAATTATTCTGCACTATAAAATTAACCAAAATACTTTTTAGCACATTCTCTACAAAATATAATTTTCAAATATTCAATAATAAATTAAATAAACCGCAAAACTAAATCGATAAATAAATTCTACATTCTATCCAAGTTAAAATTTTATCATTCATATTTTATCTCTACAATATAAATTCGCTATTTTTTAACAAGCACAAACCTTTATAGGAATATTGCTGAATAAGTATTTTGGAATCATATAAACTGTCCAGAATTGATACACACTTTACTCATTGGTAATCAATCAGTCAACGAGCATCTAACTGACTTATATGGACTGGTAAGATCTTTTTATTTTATATTTTATTATTTTTTGAACTATTTTCCTTTATGGACTTGTTTGTTATTTTCACCTTCAATAAAATGTTGGTATATTTCTGTTTTACATCTTTATTTTACTTATAAAATTTAACCTCTCCAAGCTCGTGACAATATTTACAATAATATACAGGATAATGGTTATTAATGAAGCAATGTTTCAACAATTAATAATACAAATGAGGGTATAAGTTACATTTTTAGCTTTAGACATTGCAATTGACATAATAACCTTGAAGAATAAAATCGTGTCATATTTGATATTTCATGGTGTTGTTTATGTAGATTTCTTAAAATGTTTTCTACAGATTAGAATGTTGCTGCGAATAGTTTTGGACAAATAGAACCCCCTCCTAATATTTCTCAGCACTGTTTACTGATTAGGGGCTTGAGTGTGCAGTCCCGTAATGTTTAGTCTACAGATATTTTAGTAACATCAGGTGTTCCCCAAGGTTTACTGCGTGGGCCTTTACTTACATTGCAAAACGTTACATTACGTTGATCACCTAAGAATTCACATCTATTACTACTGCAGAAAACTGTGTTTGTACAACTCTCGTCCTATAAAGCGCCAAATAACATACAGCTAAACATTTAGAAATGTAATTTTGTGCACTGAATCCAATAAAATTTATCAATAGAATTATAAAAATACGTCAAGCAGTTAACCACTATTCTATTCGATCCAAACAAGTCGTTTTGTTACTCGTTTATTTTCCCTTTTGTTAGAATGGTAAATAAACCAAGCAATAAATGCCAACGACTAGCTGGTTTAAGAGGGAGCAAATGGTCGTAGCTTCAGAGAACTTACAAGAGAGGTGAAACTTGCTTTTTTGTGTATATAGTATACAAGGGAAATTTTGTTTTGTTTGGGGAAAAGAGACAATGAAATATTTGATGTTAATTGGGCACCATCTATAGTAAAAAATGAGTAGATTTTTCTAAATCTTAAAAAACATAAACTTGTCAAAATATGATTTTTGACCTGTATGAAAAGTTTTAAATCGAAAAAATTCTACAAAAAAAAAAATTAATACAAAAAAAAATGAAAAATATAATACCAATGTAGTTCTATGATTGCAAACTGGAAATGTCTTTCAGTAAATCTAAACGTTTTCGGCAATTTTGTATATCTCTAGTCAGCATCTGATTCCAAAGAATAAGCTCAATTTGAAAAATTGTAGAATGGCTTCTAATATAATATTGTGGATTCTTGGTTATTTCGATAACCATCAGATATTAATTAATAATAGTTAATAAAAACTAAAGGCTTGAGCATACTAGCATAAGCCAAAAATAGAATCAAACCTAGTGGTTTTATTAAATAATATATTTAATATTATTCTGGAGATAAATAGCTAGAACACTAGCAATTATGATATTGCTAGATATTCATGAAAGTTGCAAAATTTAGATAATTGCAAAAATGTGGATAATTACTAAATGCTGTGTTTGGTAACCATTTTTTTGTTTATTTTTTAACCTATTTTCTCCAATTTATTTGTTTTCGCGTTTTTCAATAAATAATAAATATTTATTGTTTTTATTAGTAGCATCAGAAGACATTACATATCGAACTGTGTAATTATGATTCACTCCGCAGTCATTTTAGTTCAAATGCGGTCTGATAGTTCAAAGGGGCCATAATTAATCTCTCGCTCTCAAACTTACTAAACTATTTCTGTGTATCTGTGCACCCACGAAGAGAAAAAATACAGTCCACACCTTACTTTGACGAGATAGTTGTAACTTCCCGAGGAGCCCAGGACATCGGCTGTCACCAGGTGGATTGTATGTACCTAAGCAACCAGACCGAAATAAAAATTCTATGTATCAATCATGCTGACTGCGAACTAAATTACCAAAAGGAATAGAAAAGAAATATTTTATTACCATCTGGTCACATGCAGAATTTTAGTTACATACGATTAAAGAAATTGAATTTAATTTATTTAAAAAGTGGAAGCACATTAATGAAATAACTGAAAATGATTGAAATTGAAATAATAAAAAAATTTACCTGTACGGTGTTCAAACACAAAGAAATGTGGACTATAAATGTAATGGTAATTACTCGAGGATCTCACAATAGAAAAGTTCGTATAGTCAATCACTTCAGATTGGGAAGGTAAATGTCTATTTCGGATATTCAACTAATAAGGTAAACTTTTTATATTACAATCTTAATTATAGTACCAATATATAAACTTTTAAAATTATATTTTTCCTAAAGAAAATTAAAACTCTAATATTTTACGAGCGTCACGCCATAAGTTAATGAGAATTAATATGGTAGTGTACCATAATCGGATTCATTTTCTAGTTAGGTTTCCTTTCACAACCAAATTACAGAACCAATATAGAATCGATAAAAAAATCTTTAATATTCAATATAAAGGTTTAAAACTGAATACATACATAACCAAATAAGTGCTAACTGTCCAAATAAAGTAAATTGTTTTCAAACTATATTGTGATAATCTAATAAATGCATCATATACCATACACTATAAACAGGTGTGCCTGGAAGAAGTTTTAGAAGTAAGAAAAATAACTATATATTGTGCAGAGTGAACAAAGTTAAAAATAAAAATTTCAATAAATGTAAATGTTTTGCAGGTATGATAAAGACAGTTGGTAACCTGAAGTGCTGTAACAGAAGTACATAATTTAGTGCAAACATAACATGAAAACATAATATGACTGTTAATCATATCAAATTACCTCTAGGTGCTTCACAATTTTTTAGTTAAAGGGGTACAGCATTTATCGTCTGAGACCTCTTCAACTTTTGTGGGGAGTAATCCTGTTTAAAGAGACAATCCTACGCTGGGTCCATGTACTGGAGGAGCGTTCTCGTATGAGACTTATTTGTCACAAATCAATATCTTTGGTGTATATAAACTACTTTTACAGAACGTCTAAATATTTGAACACTAAACTCGATTATACTACTCGAAGCGTATTTCTCTTACCATATAAACACCATCAGGCGATGACTAAATTCATACTAAATTACTGTCACGGTTGAATGAATTTGCCTGATCAGATTTTTCCATACCACTACCCAAACATAGGGATAGGTCATTTGTCATTATTCACACTATTTTTATATTTTGCATTTCTTTGCTTTCGAATGCATCCAACTGTCTATTATTTGTTACATTTCTAATTAATAATACATTATTAACATTTATTTTATGATTATTATCAAGTGAATGTTGGGCAATACCAAATTTTTTGTCCTACTGTATTTGGGATGGACCATATGGCTCTTGAATCTAGGTATAATTAGACGTTTCGTTTGTCCAACATATGTCAAATTATAATATTCACAACCACTGATTTCTCAAATCCGGCGCCTTTTGTTTAACTCAATTTTATCCTTTGGATTGCTAAAAGTTGTAATTTAGATCCATATGGATGGGCATTTGTCATATTTAAAATTTTAAAAATCTTACTTATATTTCACGGTGTTTATGGGATTGATGCAAATTTTTTATTCGTCTGTTCAATTTCTCTATCTTTACGTTCTCCAATCATTTTATCAACTAAACTTGTAAGGTACTATATCCTAATTGTTTGCAAATCTCTGATAATTCAAAGGGAAACTTAATAGGAGGCGAATTACGAAATTAAAAGCAGGTTCATTCGTGCTAGGCATAAAGCTGTGAGTAATTAGGAATATACCTCAGTGTGTTGGTATCTGCTCTATGTGTATGGAATTATAATTTATTTTCACTATTCCTAATTGATAATGTATCTAAACATGGTAGTTATCCATGCCTTTCGACTTCAAAGGGAAATGTTATCGAGGTGAATCGGTTATTTAATTTAGAAGCAGAATTGTCTACATCCGCAACTTTAGTATTAAACACCACGAATATCTCATACAATATAAGAATTCTGTCATTATCTGCATAATATCAAACCTGCTGATGAATAAGGAAATAAAAGGCGGTAAAGATTCTCATTGTAGTCCACGTGTGGTGCTCGAAGACAGTTTTATCGAAGTTAAAGCAGTATTACTTTATCTACCATGTTTTTGGAATTGGTACACTTGGAAACAATGAACAAAACATTAAAAGAGTTTACAAAAATAATAAATGTGTAGTAAAGTAAAAATACCTACTGCGAAAGTCGAGTATTCAACTGTTTCCTATAAATGGAAATCGATTCATTGCCACCAATCAAGGTGCACAATGTGCGTTTCCAAATCAATTGAAAATAATGTTCTATAATTTGCGACATACTACGTCTTCAATCGGAAGACGCAAAATAAAATCTGATTATAATAGGCCTCTAGCAGGTAGATTAATCCTAAAGAAAGGACTACAATGCAGGGCTGTTATGCATCGCCAGCCATAGACTAGTTTTGAGCTTGTTAG
This sequence comes from Leptura quadrifasciata, assembly GCA_963675555.1. Lineage (NCBI taxonomy): Eukaryota > Metazoa > Arthropoda > Insecta > Coleoptera > Cerambycidae > Leptura > Leptura quadrifasciata. The sequence continues at coordinate 107,204,219 of OY776675.1, forward strand.
CTCTCATCACTAACTTACAAGTCCCAGAGTTGTTTCGACTTCTACAATTGCTACAAAATGAAGAAGAGGCTGGTGGAGTAGAACCTACAGAAGTGACTTTGGACTGAATAGCTTGTAGCACTCTGAAAATTAGTTGAAATTTTTTTAAACATTGATGCCAAATCCGATACAGAAGGTATGGGTTCCACATTAAAAGGGGATACCGATGAACTTCCAATCGGACCTTTGGAATATACAGATGCCACCATAGAGTTCTGGCACGATTCCCAAATACGATTCGCAATATCTATTAGCTCCTTAATGTCTGTCTTACAAGAGGCGGTAATTGCAATAAGAATAGTTTTTGGTAAGCGCCTTTTCCATAATTTAATAAGCAACTCTTGGCTAACCATATGGGATCCTCCTACAATGCTTAACATAGACTGATAAAAATCGAAAGGTTTGAAGTTTCCCATCTGGGAACCACGCTTTTCCTCACTAGACGTCAGGCGCGAAATTAACGTATGCTTCAAATTAACATACAAACTCTTTCAGGTGGGTTGGCTATAATATCGTAAACATTCTTTAAAACTTTTAAAGTTAAACTAGCGACTACCTGGTCATATTTTTTACGACCGTTGCTAATGCGAGCCACGGCTAATTGAGACTCAATTTGAACAAGCCAGACCTCGGGTTTTGAGATCCAAAATGGTGGAAATCTGACGGTTGCGACATACCAATCGTAAGCCGTAACTACAGGATCATCAACTACAATTTCATTTGTGGGATGTGCTATTATGAATGAATGATTGTTCTGTCTTGTCTAACAAGAGGTGATGGAGACTCACTTACTATAGACTATTAGCCAAAATATATCCTTTCGTAGACGTTTTCCTCGCTCCTCCAACGACCGTACAGGACCAGTCAATACTACCCAAAATAATCCTCGAAAATCTTTTCAAAAATGAAAAACATATCCATACATCTTCTGTAGGGGCCAAAAATATATAGCAACAAGCACGGCCGCCGTCTTTCCAGGAGGACAAATGTACAGTATCAAACGTCGGGGTCACTAATTATGGGAGTTAAACCGTAAATAAAATAGATACATTTGATAGTAAATTGTGATTTATTTAAGTTATCATATATAAAATTAAAATTCAAATTGTTGTTATTTTTTTATCTTCCTATGGTTAGCATCACGGGTCACTTACAAACATCGTTGTAATTGTAGAAACTTGAGGTGAGTGAGCTGCTACAGTTGGTCGGACTATATATATTAAAAGATATCAAAATTTAACTTTGCAATTGTGTATTGTTAATCTTATTGATAACGTCATTGGTATTAATTATTATTGCCAAGTTACCTTCTGTACAAGTAGGTACATTTTCGCACTCTGCTATTAATCGTTTTGAAAAATGGTAAGTTGGTGGTCCAACTGCTGATAAAATGGGGCGCGCTGACTTTATTGGTTTATATATCATTGGCAAAGAGTATAATCTATGTACCTACTGTTGAATTAGATAAACTTAATCAACTTTCTTTACCTGGATTAACAAGGTCCTTGCAATCTTTAATTGTGTTCCTGACTTCATTTTTGGCGATGGATTTCTTTAGTTTCGTTTCCTTTGTGGATTTCGATTTTTTACTGTTATTATTAAAAATGTCTGGGATATTTGTTTTCTGCACATCTCTCTTGCAAAACCCTTCATAGAATCAGGCAAATACTGAATTAGACTTTCAGCATTAGCCATAATTTCCTCTAGAATGCCCTCAGAGGAAGGTAGTACAAATTTCAATCCTTTGTTTGATAAACTAAGTTCCTTTTTTATCAAATGATTGCAAAGAATGAATTTCCACAATGTTGATGGATTTTTAAGGAACGTACTCGGTTTACAGTTAGCGGTTAATGTCCATATTAATATAAATTGATAAGTTAGTTTACAGAATATTTGCGTAGACGGAATAAAGTTATTTAAATAAATTCCTAAAATTCCTTGAATTTAAATGGCTGAACGTAATTGAACATTTTGAACCATACGCCACTTGCTCAACGTATAAGATTAATAAATTAGAAATAGCTAATTATTTACTCAAAAAAATAGTTGGGATAAAAAAAATACTCACAGTTGCTCTACAAATAATTTTTACAATGTTCCTATTTTCAATAAATTTGATTTGTGTGCGGGATGACTAGAGGCAACAAAAGAACAGTTCATTAATTTCCAATATAAGAAAACCACTACTCCCCTGCTAATTAATAATAGAAAATCCTTGATCGTGAAGCAAACAAGCACATATTTAATTTCACCCAGTAATTATTTATCTCAATTTCTATGTTAAGATGGATAAACAAATTGGCCATTTATGTGATCGTCTAGTTTTACAAAATTAGAATCCAAATTACGTTGTGTTTGTAGTAACCTTTTATATTTATTTACCCAAGTTCTTTATGTAAAGTTTAATATTACGGTTTACTATCTGATATTATGTAGCTGAAAAAATTAATCACTCCATATTAACTGAGAAAACTGGTTAATCATTTATCTGGTCGATAGTCGAGTGGGTTAAGGCGCGAGGTGGCAACCGCGATCAATCACACGAACATCGCATCACCGGGTTCGAATCCCAGCTCCGGCACTGTCGGAGGAAATGGTTGTATGTCCGAGTTCTTTCAATGTGTAACCCCCTTCCGCACAAGCCCTGGCTTCTGGAATTGGGCATTGTCTAATTTCTGTGGTGTATATTTATTTATTTTTATTTATTTAATTTACCTTGTATTTTGTTACTCAAGATTGCCCTGTGAATTCTAAAGTTAAAATTTGTTGCCAAATTTCATTTGATTGAAATTAAATCATTATCATTTATTTAGTTGGTATTTTCAGAAAGTTAAAGTTGAAAAAAATGCAGATATTGTTAAATACATATATTATCGTTGGGACAATAGTCACAAAACACCCATTTTATTTTATAACAACAATCCAAATATTTAACACAATCGTCTAAATATTATAATATAGGACAGTTTACGCTGCTATAATTATGTTACAGAATGGTTATGCAAATAACAAGTACCATGTTATACAATAGAATTTCTGAGATACGTTGATAGAAATTAGAGTTGGACAATTGCCGGAAAAATGATCGTTATTGCTAGAGATTAGAGTAGGAGCCATCGCTCAGATGATCATATTATTTATTGTGCTGTAGATGAAAGTTTACACTTACGTACAATCTTGTAGAATGTTGGGGAAATCTCCCTATAGTAATTAAATAGAAGAGCAACCAGCAGGTTGCGTATGATTGTCAAACATATGAAGACCCAAATCCGCGAAGGTCGAAAGTTGCATTGCATCACCCTTCAATCGAACAAGTGAAGAGACAATAGTCTGAAATATTAAACATATTACGTTGTAACGGCCCTCAATCGAGAACCGGACAGCCAATAGACCGTTGTCAATGTTACAAACCTTTGTTAGCGCATAATATATCGAATTCATGTAATAATAATATTTTATTGTAAGTAAAATTGGCAACAATCGGACAACCTTGTGGTTTCAGTAGGAAAATATCCCTAGCCTACTTTGAATATAAAGTATTCTTGCAATACTTTACGTGAGATGTGGACACGAAAGTCATCTATTTGTTTTATAAAACTGCAGAATAATGATTAACAATAAGTTTGACTAGTCTCTGATAAAGTATCTTGTCTTTGCATAACCCTAAATATATTCATTTACTGATAGAAAATTATAATTCAGTAAACGTAAACTTCCCCAATAAAGTATTTAGAATGTGAACTTTTACCTGCTTTCATTATTATTATTGAAATTAATAACTGAGTAAACTGTAACGTAATTTTATCCTATTTGCTTGTTAAAAATCAAAACTAATCCTTCATAAAAATCTAATGTTTCTTTAGTACCACAACAAGCAAATTACACATTTACCACCCGAAATCAGAATGTAAAGTCCGAAACAAATTTACCTGAGTCGATATTAACCTCTATGTTGTTCTCCAGGACTCTATCGGTGCCCTCGTCGATGCTTGCATACGTTGTCATTGTGCAGTGTACGGCAGCGTCGACTCGATTATTGAAATAATGGAGTAGAAGTAAATACGTTCGTTGACGATGGCTACGACGACAATTTTGGTGTTAATAATATGCCCGAAGAATATCCTCTAATACGCGAAATGATAGATTATTTCTAGTAGGTGCAGAGATTCCTTATGTGAAAATATCTTGTAATTTGTTCATAAGCTCAGAGAGAAAAACACTCGTTGACAGGCATGTAGCCTCTTCCCCATAAACCCGAGTTTATATATCATTATTGGCCTAGAAGAATGTCAGAATTTCGTCCCTATACCACGCTGTCCACGATATGTACGCTTGTTTACATTATTGAGATACGCGTTCTAACTACGACGAACTATCTCCCTTTCTCAGTCCTATATGTGTTTTCTAATTATGTTGGTTAGTTGGTTGGAATACAATGTAGCGACAGTCCCTATTTTACCAATAATCAGTTGGTCGTTTATTTCAACACAATTTAGATAAGAACTACCACCATATACTAAGGCGATCTTTAAACGTTCCTTAAATATGGTATTGATCTAAATTTTCGACTGGATGTTTTAAAACATTGTAATTTTGTATTGAATTTAATTTCTTGTAGGATGTAATGAAAATTACTGTTCAACCGTTGTTATAAAAATAACGTTTACATAAATTTGAAATAACATAAAGAATATTGTTAAATATAGAGTACCCTACTACAGAGTGTTTCACTGGATGAACTATAGGCAACAAAAAAGAGGTCATTAATTTTCGGTATAAGACCCACTACCCTCAAATTTCGAAATAATAAATCATATTGAACTATCTGAATGTATAAAATTCTTAGAGATACGCTTAGATAGTAAAGTAACTTGGAATAAACACATTGACTTTGTCTATACTAATTTTAATTCAACGTAATTTGCAACATTACAAATGAAACCATGTTTAAGCGAAGAGGAATATTTGGTATCGCCTGGCGTACAGTCAGCTAGCTACTGTTTCTTGGAGAATTGCTAATAACACACGGTGGATAGTTACAAAAATGTGCACAACGCTCTGCTTTTTCGCAATTTTTCGGGATTTTTCAAAACGTACCGTATCTTTGAAACTTGTGAAAAATGTGTATAAATAAAAATTGTAGCATATTCAATGCTGTACAAAGAAGGATACAATGACTTTTTTGTAAGACGCATTGGTAAAGAGTTATTGAGCAAAAACTGAAGAAAGTAAAAAAAGCTGCGGTTTTTTCGGCCTCCCGAAGCGAACAGTGAGTCTGGGAGGTCAAAAACTTGGATTTTTCACTAGCGCTTATACGTGCAACATACCAATAATTTATATAATTTTTTTGCGACCTATTCCGAGCTAACCACGCATTTTAAGACTTGTCGATGAGAGTATTATATCAGCAGTCTAACATGTTTAATATTTATTTTGTCTGTGACTAGCCACATGTACATTTTATCTAATTTACAAATTATTTACTGACCAATAAACTGTATATCGATTTATTTCTGCTCCAAGATAACAGCATGGAAGAACAATAAATAATTGAACGTTGTCATCCTAAGATAATACTTTCTTTAAATTAATAGAACACTATTTATTTGTTTAATTTGTGTATAAATAAACGTAACTATATTGAGTCCACAATCAACTAGGTAATTTAATATTGAGAAAAGAAGAATTCAGAAAATTTTCATTTACTTAGTAGGTACCTAAATAATATGTTTCGTAACAAGAATGGTGAATAATAACAAAATGGTTGTTTAAGAAAATACTTCATATAAATACACAAAATAAAGAACTGGGTTTTACAACCCCGCAATAAGTGTCCTTTCTCGTTCTTAATCGACTCCGTTCAGTTGGTGAGATCCTTAAACAAATCGAGGGGTTTTGAGACGTGCATATGCATCATTTGCATATAAGTATGCTAATGTAAGGATAATGGCTACCTGTATCGAATGGGATGTTCATAAATAAATTAGCTTTCACGTTTCATGTCACAAGCGAAGGGTGTTATACTATGGAACATATTTAAACCTCTTGTAATTATGGTATGATTGTCTTCCTTTGATATATACGTTGTGTTTATAATTGGTACTTTAGGTTTCGCGTAAAACATTTATTTACATTTGACATTGCGACTGCAGCGTTTTGAATACGTGAACTAACTTGGTATTGTAATTACAGTGGTTTTAATAATTTAGCTAACTTCTGTTTAGGACAAATGTAAACACCCTCCGCCAGTTTAATGAAGATTTTGTATAATCGTTTAATATTCTATAGAATATGCAATTCTATGAAAACAAGTTAATTCAAATATCATATTTGTAATTTTAATAATATTCCAATGAAAGTCCTGTCAGTATACTATACAGTGTTCTTGTTTTATCTTTTCATAGTTTGTAAGAATCTTCGCGCACATTTTGTTTTTAAATGTTTCATAAATTATACAGAGTATACGATATGTGTTAAGAATATTTTTTTTACAGAGCGCAAAAGAATTACAGAAATATGACTTTTACTTAAGGGTAAAAGGATATGTGTTGCCCGCCATGTAAACTCTTTGTTTTTGAGTTACAGTTAACATAACACAAATGGCATCTGTTGATGTTGAATGGTTTTCCTCTCAATTTAACTGAATATATATTTACAATTTAATCAAGATATTTACCACACATATTGATAACATACTTTAACTCTAGTGAATAGCAGTTAAAGATGCATGTGCATATGTTATTGTTACATTCGCTAATAATTTCAGTGCTCTTAGAAAGAGTATTGCGACGACGTTCCACATCGTGGCACTGTCTTATAGCTAACACTTTACTGTCTAACACTAAAATGATTTCCTGAAAGAGAATTTGGTTAATATGAACTAAGTAAGACACAATGAAAGAGGACGACGGGATTTAGGATTATATATGTATAAAGTTAACAAATATATCGATCCATACCGCACATAGTGAGTATTGGGACGACTCGGACAATACAGTTTCCAACTATCATCCAGTGATTTATGTTAGAAAAATCGACTAACACCAAAAAGATTCAGCTTGAAGAAGTTTAGTATTTGCAATTTTGGGGTTACTTCTGGCTTGCCTATCATCACAGATATTTTTTAATTCACGTAGGAAATTTTGGCCACTCTGCTATCGGGCTTAGAGATGCTCGAATGGCAACATATTAGGATATCATGTTCATACATTCAGGCAATTTGCGTCCCATATACACAGAACATGATAAAAGGGCGATATGCCAAAAAGACTGCTAAGTGTGTAAAATGAAATTGGAAAATTTTGACGTCTGAAGGAAATCTCCCTTCAGAGAGTTTATTGAGGAACTACTAATCAGTTCTCATAGGCTATACCTTATATTACGTCTCGGGCATCGCGTTACAAAAATTACGCTGCGAATTTTCGTTGCAGTTAAAAAAAATAACATCGTGTGAGGCGTCACGTCCCTTCAGGTGAATTTTCATTGCAGTTCCAAAAATGACAGCTTCACGTCCCATCTTGTAAATTTCACCGCAGTTACAAAAATGACGCTTTGTAATCACATCTCTGGAACTTTGAAGGTATTTCCAAAATATCTTCCCGGCAGCATCTTTACGTGTCGCACGCGGCTCATATAAGGTATTTCGGATTTCATTGCAGTTCTGTAAAATGCCGTCAATGGAAATTTCCTCTGGCTTAGAGCAATATGATATTTGGTGTATTTAGGTAAGTTCTTTAATAGGGGCACCATAGCCCTGACCAGCACCTTAGGATCATCCTTGAGAAAGAGACAGATGCAGAGGGGAAACGGTCAGACATACAGATTAATGAAAATACAATTTGAAAGATGTTTAAATTTCAATAACACAATGTAATTTCTTTACCCTACAAGTAATATTTACAATTTCAGAGAAGAAAATTCAATATATTTCCTATGAAGAAGTTAATTATTTAGATCTATAGAAAATTTAAATTCCATTATTATAAGAAATTAAAATTAAAATTTATCAGAAATTATGAAATGCCCATCATATCGCATTGTAACTTGTAACTTGACTAATATATATTTCTTACAAAAATTAAACTTTTGTTGCGTATCAGTATAAAACAGTCACAAAGAATTCCCAAGACGGAATTTCAGTCTAAACTAAATATTTGTCTCACGTGCGGGTAAAGTGTCAGTTACACTTTTTTTTCTCTTTTATATTTATCATCTGTGAGCTGTATGTCCCAACTCTTAGTTCATGTATAAATAGCTTTACCTTCTAATTCCCTTACATTCAGCATAGCATATAAATGAGAGGCATTAAATAAATATTACAGAGAGTGGTTTTCGTATAATATTTTTTTTATTCTCGTCCCCTTTTCTGGTTTTTATTAAGATATTTAAGAATACTAGGCGCTAATATATCACAAATATGATAAAGTATAGAACTCTTTGTTAAATAAGTAAGTAAAAGTACTTTAATCCATCTATGTACACGTTGACAGAGAAATACGTCGGAATGTGAGTATCATGTCAACATGTGATTGATTCACAAAGTGAAAAAGTTCTCTGCTCTATGAATCAGGCCATTGGATTCCAATATACGTTCACTCACTGAAAGTGAATATGACATCAGTTTTTCCTCTATAAGTCAGGATATTTTACTACAGCCAAAACATCTTTTAAAATCCATTATATTTTAGATATCACAATTTAACGTCAAACTACGTAGCTGACTCAGCTCCAAACAGTCACTAAGCATCCCATAAATTTTTCATACTAATCTTATAACATGTAATTAGATTAGAGGATTATACGATCTAACTGGGAAATTCATGTGTTACAAAATATGAACCAGAAAACTTTTTATTTCTATAATTCCGTTCCTCATTATTATTATGTTCCTCTCTTCAACATCCTGTAGAGGTCATTCATCATATTTAAGTCCCATCTATTATAATAATGACGTTCCATTTCTTTTAAATAGTGATGAAATCCCCTTGCCCTTCACTGTAATCTCCAAAGATTTTTTAGGAAGTAATCAAGATGTGAATGGAGAAAGTGTGCTTGTAATTCATCAGGCAAGCCAATTGCTCCTATTTTGTAGACATTCAGGAACAATGTAACTATGGGATAACCAAATAAGTATAAATTTGATGGTACTCTGTGGACATATTTCAATACTTCTGATCCTTTCACAAATATGTACATAACTCTACAAGCATTATAGTACTACTCTTTTCAGAGCAGATAGACAAATAAGTTGGTTAGAATATTTGTTCCAACCTGAGGTCCATGTTGTTATTGGGAGTCTGTTAAATTTCCCGGTTTATCAGGTCATGGAGTTACGGTGTTGAGAGTTATGGGGTTATGGGATTTGCTGTTCGTGGATATCGGGATTATAGAAATATAAATCATGTAACTCATAAATTTTCCATTTTAGATCGTATGTTCTTCGTTCGGACTCAGAGTTATAGTGTTATTGGGTAATGAAGGGACTTACAGGTATAGAGCCGTTGGGTTGGATTGTTATGTGCACGCCCACGCCCTCTTACGAAAAGAGTCTCTTGATAGAAAGAAGCTAGCCATAGGATGATGGTGAGAACTACAAGGTGAACCTAAAATAAATGCCACGGAGTGTATAAGAAGTGGGATTAACGCATCGGAACAGTTCAGTTCTAATTTGAAAAGTAATGCGTTCAAATCATGAGAAGGAACAAGTGAAGTACAGTAACAAGAATGATTTATAATAATTAAAAGTTATGATAGTGTGTAATTATAAGGACAAATTATTGTATGTTAATTTAATATTAAATAGAACAGTGGTTAGTGATAATCAGTGTTGCAATTATTAAGCCTACGCTTGGGGTGTTTATTGGAGGGTGTAAATGTCAAAGTATCCAAACCGAACCAAATATATATACCATATATTTATATGTATACCAAAACGTATTCAAAGTCATCACTTGAAATCGGCAAAAAATCTCATCAAAAAAATTTTGCGTAACTTTTATGTATCTGTAATGAATGTCGCTGCATGGAGTATATGTTAAGTATAATGAATGACGTTCCACGGACCGTAAATTTAGCAACTACTTCTTCGGAATATAAATTTTTATCACGAATCGGCGTTGTGTAGCACTGCATCTTATGCGTTATATTAAATATGAGGACGAGTTAAAAATTGCGTATTACAGTTTCTGAAGGGAAATTCGCGGAACCGACAAATTTTTTATGGTAAATTTTTCACATTTTGCAATTGTTTTTGGCAGTAAACGTATACGTTTTCCGTCGTCTTTGCACTTAGGTGGTTATTCAGTTATTCGGTGTCATAAAAGTAACCTTACCATGTACATAGTGCATGGCACCTAAAGTTCCTGAAATTAATGTAATTAAAAATAGAATTTTATAAAATTTGAAGATTAAAAAGAAAAGGATGCCTTGCCTGAACTTATGAACATAAAATATTTTTTTCGAATTTTGACTGATAATAAGCTACTTTACTAAATTCAAAATCTTTTAATAAAGTTGCACTTTACCACATTGAACTGTCACTGTACTATAGTAATGTCAGTGTTAATAAAAACATAAAATTGATTATTTAAATATTGAAAACATTGTTATATCGTTATTATATATATTAAAAGTACAATTATTTAAATTTGAAAAGTTAACCACACGATATTTATTCAATTCCACTTGTTCTTCGTGAAAATTATTATGATTCTCTATCTGTATTCTTGAATGATAAACAGAAGCGAGTAGATAGAGCATCTCGTGCCATGACACGTCACTCATAAATGACAAGGGCAATGGAAATCTATCATAAGCAACTATACTGCATCAAATAATATTAACATATATTTAACTTAACGAATTAACCTAAAGAAATACTCATATTACGTATTTTAGTTGTTGTTAACAAAATGTAGTTAAAAACATGTTAAGGGCAGGAGAAATTATCGATCATAAGCAACTATACTACATCAAACAATATTAACATATTTAACTTAACGAACTCACCCAAAGAAATACTCGTATTACGTATTTTAGTTGCTAACAAAATGTAATAAAAAAAACTGTAACAAAAGGATTCGAACCCTCGAGCTCGCGTTTGAGAATCGGGCAATCAATTAATCATCAATCAATACAAATTTATTAACAGTTAAAATATACCTAAAATTTGCTCCTCCGGCATCCGGTCGGAGCCACCCATGCCTCCGCGGCGCGCAGCGTCGCGGGATTGTATGGTTGGACGAGGCGGATCCCGATCGGCATAATGAAAAGGCGACAAAAAACTGAAGCTTCTTTTGCGGAAGTGCAAATTAAGATTAGCAATAACATTATGAAATGATTAATAAAAGTCTTTAAGATAATTAAAAATAAAACAACACTATGAAAAATTGGAGCACAACACACACTAATAAATTTTGGCAGTTGATACGTGACGAAGTTCAGCGAACAAACCCATTTGATTCAACCACCAACCGGCTCAGCGGTCTCCCGGCCGACGGAAAATAGAGCAAAACAAAAGATGGCATTTAAAATATATACAGAAGCAATGAGACACAAACAAAACAGAACAAGCAAAGAAACAGACAAAAAGGAGGAACGAAAGGGAAAGACTTGCACGTGACAAGTAAAAGAATATGGGAAAAAATGGAGAGAGTGGGTAGAGAAAGATAAGGGTAGAAAGAAGTTTGGCTAAAGAGGTTGCCGGAAAATAGGCAACGCCTGGTATGTTAATTTGTGTTTGATCCAAAATGGGGCATTATGCTGTCTGATTCGTGTTATGTCTCTTGTTAGCGGACTATCGCCCAGCTTAAATTCGAAGAATTTTTGCGAAATCTGTTTGACGTAGTCCGCTAGTGGGGTTTATGTGGTTACAACGTGCGTGAGAATTGCGCAACCTTCCCATTACACCACGGACTGCTGATAACAATCCTACATACTTCTTAGTATGTCAATACGTCAATCGCGCATGGGCGTCACGACGACTGGCATCACGGTACGAGATGCTCTATTTACCCGTTTTTTGATAAACAACCATGTCAGTTACTAGGTTACGGAAACCCTACACAAGTACCTACTATGAATTTTTTTAAATTTCAAACTTTTAGTGCTTCCATATCCATCACTATTTGCTTGTAATTACTTACTAACACAAAATGCGAAAAAATAGTGTAAACAAATCTTGTAAGAATAGGAGTTTTACTAAACTTGTTGTTTAATGTACTATTATCATTCAGACTTGTTGCGATTCAAACATTTTCAAGCTCTACAATGAGCAGCCGATATTATTTATGATATATTTCTAAATATGTATAAAGACAGGCAAGCTAAAATGCCACAAAGACGTATACATTAAACTTTTAGTTGAATATTTTTGTGTCAATCGTTTGGTTAAAAGTCAATCATTGAATGATAGATCTACGATATAATTTTTCCGAGGTGGTTTTTGGCTGAAGCAAAAAACCCGATGTAGAGACAAAACTGATATTCGGTTGCAGTGAGCGAAAATACATAGGAATCCAATGATCTAATTGATGGCTCAGACAACTTTTTTCTGGGCCTGTGATGAATGGTTAGTAAAATAAAGCTTTAAAAATGCAAAACTATTATTGGAATTAAGAAACATAAATTAATTAGCGTTTTTGATTACTAATCAGTTGTAACACTGCTGCTGATTCATCGGTCGAAGAGTTATTACATATCTATTTTGGCTTGGTAATAAATAAGAATTGTCAGATTAGGTAACAACTAGTTTCTTAATGAATGTAATTTTATTGATTGATATCCTGATCGTTAAGAGTAGGTGATAGGGACGAATTTATAATTCACATGCCCAATCACTTTTTATAATGTATGGGGTGTCAAATTTATTTGAGTAATTTGAGTTTGTAGAATAAGCGAAGTATAATTTTCTGGATAGAAAGGGGATTTTTAGGAATAGATTGTTAAGATGTCGTATTCTCATGTAGTTGTTTATTACAGTAGGATAATGATCGCTACTTACGATCTCAAATGTTCCTGTCTTACATGGATGGTGAAAATTTCTAACAATTCTAGTGTCTACAATTAACCAAACGTGTTGGGGGCAGGTAAGCTGGCCAGAGGCAATGAGTTTTAAATTGGGATGGTTGTTAAGATAATTGGATAGATTTCTGGCAGGAGTGTGATGCTGAGAATTAGAAGGATTTCAGAAGGGGCTGTGTAATATAACTATTAATTAGTATACGTCATTGAACAAGAATAATCCTGTTACTCGGATTTCAATTTTTTTTATTCAGTAGATACTTTTTTATTCGACTCGCCTACTTTAATTTGAAGCATTAAGTGAAAAGATCAGGTAAAACTGCATTTGAGATTCTGCTCATCATTGTACTATGAGGTAACAATTAGTTTAATCTTCTATTTGTTTATCATACCGTTGAGGGGTGTATGAAAATATGTCTAATAACCATTAAATACGACAAATATTTTTTATCATCTTATTTAGATTAACGTCCTGGCGTAGTTTACTATTAGCTATTCCACTACTCAGGCAGGACACAAACACAGACAATTACACAAGACTCATTCTCTACGACAATCCCATTTGCCGCAGCTAAGACTCGAACTCAAGAGTGTTGCAGTGACTAATCATGTTTCCTCTCACACAACCCCGTCTAATACACTGCTCCCAACTCGGTAATATATTAAAAACGCCATTAGACATTGATACTCTAACCATAATTCGAACCCGGGACCCCTTAGCCTCAAGGCTAACGCGTAACTATGAAGTCGCTGAGTCGGCACGGCGCCGGCGTTTTAATTGATTTTTATTAAATATTATAAGAAATACTTAAAAAATCAAGAAGTCTAACGTTGATTTATAATATGTGATCTTAACTGCTGTTTCATTAGTATTTAGTTTTCACTAATTTCATTGATTATGTATAATTTTATTTGCTTTGTTTTCTTTTAAATATGTAATTTGATAATTTTTCGATTTCTATTTATTCAACAATTCCTCTACTTTACAGCAATTTTAAAATTGCTCGTATTTATTAGCTATATGTTTCAGCGCCTGCAACATTCGAGGCATTCTCTTGAAAAAAGTCCGCGAGCACTGCAGAAAAAAAACATTTCTCTGTGTGCTAGAGGGACAATGCTTTATAGTAAGTATACAATTTATGTGTATTAAATATAAGTGCCACAAATTCATCCCCGAAAAGAAGGCTCTCAAGAAGCCATTCCCAGGATCTCAGGACAAGTCAGAATTGAATTTGTGTAAGAGAATTTCTCGACGTCATCTCTACTATCATTTCCCGCTTTTCTTATTCAACAATTATTATACTATATATTAACGCAAATTATCAGAAAATTCTGTAACAGTCTGAGATTTTTAAACAAGAAATCAATCTTTTTATCTGAATCCTATACAGTTAGAGAAGATTCAAATTCAAAAATGAATTCTAACAGATGTGACATAAATGATTCATAATAATACTAAAGTAATTAAATTATTTCTTGAAAATATTGTACAGTATATCAACCAATGTACATGTTTGAATTTATAACATTTAGACTTTAATTCAGTATATTTTCTTGTAATAATAATTCTTTTCTATTTTCTCTTCACTTTCTTCTCATCCCCCCTTGTAATAATATATAATTCAATACCTAAAATTAATTGCCATTTATCAAAATACACTAATATTTAGAAATTAAATACAGTACATGTTACCAGCCTTTACATGTAACTACATTTTACTATGTCAAAATAATCTGCCATCATTATATAAAATATCAACCTCTCTAGAGCTTTATTCGATACAATGATATGCTTTCAAAACTAATATGTTTTAATATATTGTTTAATATATATTTTATTGAAATATTGACCAATTTCTCCTGACAAAAAACGTAACGAAATTTCATATAAAAATAGCGAACGATTTGAGTTCTGTATCTTATGCAAGCATTCCATATAATGTTCGAGAAAACATATTATATAAACTTTAACCAAGAAAGAACGGATATTACAATAAATTGCAAACATCAAATTTACGGTCGAAATAAATTTCTTTGCTTTTACGCTGGACAGCCTAATGAACTGGAAGAAACATATTTTAGCATCGAATGAGAAATTAAATAGTGTGTGTTATTGTTTAAGGGCTGTGGCATGGCAAACAAGGGTCTACTCAAAAACATTCTGAAAATAGTTATCGCGAAGTTTTCGGTGCCTTTGTCTCATATGGAATCATCTTTTGGGGTATCTCTGTGTAACTATATTTGTTACACAAAAACGAGGCATCAGATCTGGATTAATAGTCGTCCTGAAGATTATAACAGTCCTTGTAATATTAAAAACATTATTTGTACATAAAAATAAATTAGCTTGCACCTCCAGTAGTTCAGAAACGAGACAAAACAGTAACTTAATAATTTTACCACATCATAAGACCTCTATGTATGAAAAACTATGTTCTTTTAAAGATGCTGTACTGTACAATATAGAGGCTGTCCGTTTTATCAGGACCCTCGAGAATATCTCACTTAATATCGGTCGTACAAAAAAAAATATTTTTACAAAAATTGTGCCGATTTATATAACCTACAAAATGGTTTGAAGACATTTGAAATCCATGGTCTACTTTAAGAGTTATGGCGGAAAATACCGAAAATACGGAAAATGCCTAGGCCAAATATCTCCGTTATTTGAAAAGATACGAGAAGACAAAAATTTTTTGCAAAACAGGGTGTCAGCGAGGTTTTATTTAATTTTTTTCAAAATCGCTGTATTTTGAGATTTACTCTTCAGGCCGTTAAAAAAATTATTTTGAAACGGGCGATAAATGGAGCCATTATATAGAGTATTTTCCTCCCTTTTCAACGATATATCACATGCCATATTTATTCATTGGTACTACGTTAGTAATTATAAAAACTTATTTTTTTAAACCAATAATTTTTTTTAACAAGCATTATACTTGCCGTGGAGAAGTATGATTAAATAAAACGGTAAAATAATTCAATAAGTTCAAGTGTTCAAGTGTTCAAAGTTCAAATGTGCTTTTAGAGGGCGGAATATTAAACATAATATTTTTAGTCGCAAACTCCTCTATAAATCCTTATTTTACTATAAGGAAAGTAACCAGACTGCAACCAAAGTTGCAAATCTGGCGCGTTAAGTGTAATAATTGCATATTACCATCAAAACGCTAATGCTTCGATTGCAACAAACACCAGCCGAAAGACTGATCCTACTTAAAGGAGCTCCCTTTGCCAGTCGTCACCACACTCACTGGAATTATGTTACCGCTGTCTGTGGAATTTATGTTTGGTTGTTTATCTTTGTTGGGTTGAAAAATTATATTAACCGTTTTTTCTAAATTTAGCAATAATTTATTAGCCGCAAACAAGTCTAATATTTTCGATATTGTACCTTTAGCCAAATTTAGTAGTTCAGCTTGGATTGAATGATGGAATAAGATACTTGTATCAACTGCAAATATAAAAAACTTTGTTGATGAAAAGTTTTCAACAATATCATTTACATATAATAAAAACAATGTTGGGCCAAGTATAGATCCTTGGGGTACACCGGTTTTTAGTAGATCGGATGTCGAGTGACTTTTTTGAAGTAGCTGGTTCTCTAAACATGTTACTTCCACAGACATTGGACGATTTTTAAATATGAACGAAACCAGTAATTTGCTATACCCCTAATTCCATAGAATTCTAGTTTCTCTAAAAGTATATTGTGGTCTACACAGTCAAATGCTTTAGATAGGTCACAGAAAATGCCGAGGGGAATTTCTTTATTTTCAATAATACCGTTTAAGTTATTAATTAGGTTAAATGTAGCATCAGAGTGTTTAGGTTTTTATGAAAGCCATATTGTGATGTTGTAAGGAGATGTTTTTTTTCTATATATTGGACTAATTGTTCTTACACTGCGAGTTCTAATATTTTTGAAGGAGAAGGTAATAATGAGATTGGCCTATAATTTTGTGTTAAGTATTTGTTACTTTTTTATACAAAGGTTTTACTAGGGCAGGTTTTAAACAGTCGGGGAATATTCCGTTGCCTAAAGAGATGTTTATTAAGTATACAAGGGGACTCTTCAGGATGGCAATATTTTCTTTTATTAATGTTATTGGTATACCATCGTGTCCCGTTGATATCTTTGGTTTTAAATTTTTAACCATTCTTTCAATATCAAAGTCTTGTACTGGTTGGAAAAAGAATGAGTATGTATTACCAACATTTAATTTAATTAAGTATTCTTTAGTTTAGTTAGGTCTTTTGCAGCGCCTATAAAAAAATCTTTAAATTTTTCTGCTACCTCGTATGGATCTTGGAGTACCGCATTGTCTAGTGTCATATTTTCAGAGATTTTGCAATTGTTGTTCTCATTTGTACTTTTATTTATAAAGTTCCAAGTGGTCTTAATTTTGTTTTCTGAATTTAATAATTGAATGGAGAAATATGTTTGTTTTGAAATGTTTATAGTGTCTTTAAGAATTTCACAATATTTATGTATATAAGTTAAAATATTTTCATCATTTGTGAATATATTATATAATTATAATATTCAGGAAGTACATAAGTAAAGTATGCATTTATTCTTTATTTATGCTTGTGTATTATTAGTGCAATTTAGTATTATTGTAATATACACGATTACATGTATGGGACTTTGACTTTTCCTATACCATCTGTTTCTTTTTCGCGAGAGCGATGCTGGACAGTTCTACCGTCTCACTGACATTCTCACGGCAAAAGGGCTAGCTAATTATCTGCAGCCACTCCCCACGTTCTCGCAGGATTGGTGACTGCGAATCGCCAAATTGATTACCCTGAGTAACCAAGAAGCCTTCTGCATTTGACCTGCCAACCGTTCGGCTAACTTTTGGTAGGTCAGTATTCTTCTATTCTGGGAGCAGTGTAGACTCCATATCAGTCAATACTTGGATTATTAGGATGACCATCTTGATTGAGTAGTCGGAGCGGAGTTTGCGACTAAAAA
Organism: Leptura quadrifasciata; assembly: GCA_963675555.1. Taxonomy (NCBI): domain Eukaryota; kingdom Metazoa; phylum Arthropoda; class Insecta; order Coleoptera; family Cerambycidae; genus Leptura; species Leptura quadrifasciata. The sequence goes on from OY776675.1 coordinate 107,222,259, forward strand.
TATTATGTTTAAGTGTTCAAAGTGTCCGCCGCGATTTCTTATGCACAATCGATCGCGGCGAGGCACTGCATTTAAAACATTACTCAGCATTTCGGGAGTAACCGTAATACATGCCTGTTGAATTTGAGCTTTTAGGTCCTCTACATTTTGCGGTGTCGTCGAAAACACCTTACCTTTAATATACCCCTATAGAAAAAAAATCTATTGGGGTTATATCTGGAGAACGAGGGGGCCATCGAATAAATCCATTGGTACTTATCCAATGTTGAGGCAAAATTTCGTCTAAATAATCTAGGCAAATCTGTTAATTGTGGGGAGGAGCTCCATCTTGTTGAAAATATTGAAAGTTGTGTCGATTCTCTAAAAGTAGGTCATCTAAGAATTCATTAAATTCATTTTTCAAAAAGTTTAGGTACCTTTGACCACTGAGGTGACCATCACAAAAATAAGAACCTATTAAATTGGTGCCTAAAATACCTATCCACACATTTATTGAAAAACGATTTTGAAACCCAGTCGGTCTATGCCAGTGTGTATTTTCAGAAGTCCATTTGTAATGAATATTGCGATTAAAAAATCCTTTATTGGAAAAATTTGCCTCGTCGGACCAAAGTATTTTTCAACATATTAATGGATCGGCACGCTTCTTTTCCAACAGCCACCTATAAAAAGTCGTCCTCGGTGAACTTTTTTGGCTTTATAACACTAACTATTTTTCTTTAAAAATTTTCTAGCAGTTATTTTATTTATATGACAAGCAATTCGAATTTCTCTTAATGATGTTTCCAAATTTTCTGTATTTTTATTTCTTACATAATTAATAACTCGGTTATTAACCATTATTTTTCAGTTTCGTAGCTAATTTTCTGAACATAGTTTTATTCGGCTGTAGTGCTTATAGAAATCTGTTTCTATATTCTACTTGAGCTAATCCAGAGTTAAAATTGCATTGACAATATGTAACGAACATATTATAACGATCAATGTTAGTGTAAATCATTTTTGAAAATTTTAAATTCTTAATCGAGTGTGATTGAGTGAGAGTTTAAGTATTAACTGAGATGATCTGTCAAAAAATTAAATTGTCAAGTTTGTTCATAGCCAACTATTTTAAAATAATTGAAATAATAGTGAAATCATGAAATACAAACAAATGGATACTATACTTAAATTAATTGGTAAAGACCTTTTAACTTTCTGAGCAAGGAGTGACACTTTTATGGAGGACCTCTATACATTGGCATAACTGCGAATTACTCTTTCCATAATTGCTCCATGTTGCTTTCTTGATTATTATTTTGTTTTTGTTACCTGAATTTACTTTATTCTTCTTAATTGTGTTAATGTTTTATTATAGCAAAGATTTGAACAACTTATTGAATTATTTTATCGTTTTATTTAATCATACTTCTCCACGGCAAGTATAATGCTTGTTAGAAAAAATTTATTGGTTTTTAAAAAATGTTTTTATAATTACTAACGTAGTACCAATGAATAAATATGGCATGTGACATATTGTTGAAAAGGAAGGAAAATACTCTATTTAATGGCGCGATTTCCCGCCCGTTTGAAAATAATTTATTTAACAGCCTGAAGAGTAAATCTCAAAATACAGCGGTTTTGAAAAAATTAGATAAGATCTCGTTGAAACACTTTGTTTTGCAAAAAATTTTCGCCTTAGAATTTTTCTCGTATCTCTTCAAATAACGGAGATATTTGGCGTAGACGTTTCCAGCATTTTCGATATTTTCCGCCATAACTCTTAAATTAGGCCATGGATTTCAAATATCTTTAAACCATTTTGTAGGTTATATCAATCGGCACAATTTTCGTAAAAATATTTTTTTTTGTACGACCGATATTAAGTGAGATATTCTCGAGTGCCCAGATAAAATGGACAGCCTGTATGTAAATGTATATAAAGAAATTGAAATACTATCCGCACAAAAAATGAAAAATAAATAAAAATTATGTAAAAAAGGTCTATTATTCTGTAGATGATTTTATCAGTGATAATATATGAGACTATCAAATAACGGAGGGTGAATCTATATGAATGCTTGTGTAAGTTAGAAGACCTATAAAAATAAAAGTACTAATAAATTCATTTACTTATGAAAGGATTGCCTTTCAATAAAATAATTCGGAGCCAATTTAACATTAGTTTCATCCCAGCAAAATCCAAATGAAAATATTATGTACAGTAAATGATTGAATATAAAATTAAACAATAAATTAAGTACGGTATACACGGCGAAAATCAGTGATAAAGAATCTATACTACAATTTTAACATATTCTTATTAAAATCTTAATTAGACATTAGAATGTAAATCTAGAAACTATTTTGTTAATTGAATGCATGCAATTGTATGTTTTTTTTTGTATACCTTTAATATATTTCCATACTTATAAACATGTTTTTGAAGCATTGTGTTATATTCTGTGTTGTGTTCTGTCAAGCTCTGTTCACTTCCATTCCATTCCATGCCATCACATCTCATCCCGCTCTATTCCATTTTCTCTAAAACATTCTTCGACTTGTTTATATTTACAGTCATGCTGTTTATTTCCCACACAATGTCGTTATATAAAATAGCATTGTAATTATTGCAAAACTCGAATTTTAATATAAATAATTATTTTTCCAGACGTGTTGCTTTCATAATTATTATAAATCTTATGCAAACAGAAAAACGTGAAATATTTTTAGACTGCATTAATTGGATAATCAAAAACAATTAAAAATAAAGTGGATTCTAGCATTATAGATGTTACATTTACAAATATTTCCCGCATACTTTTATAGTAGAGGAATCTTCATTTAAAATTTAACATTTCCAGTTGTTTGATTTAGATATTTGATGATAAGGTTGATTAATGTAAATTCCCTTTCATTCTACCTCAGATATATATTCGAAAAAGCTCAGTTTCCGACGTAAGTTGTTGAGAACTCGATAATCCAATTTAACACCTTAATCAAGTTCTATTAAAACAGTATTGATTATGTCAAGCTGGTGGTTTATAGACACGGCAAGTAAATTCTTTTTACTCGAGTTCAAGTACGCTCCAAAAGAAATTTAAAACTTGCAATTTATGTATCACTGTATAAAAGGAAATACACTAAATGTCTTTACTGTAGGACCATAATTTGTAAAAAAAAATGCTTTTCACTAATTAAGCGCCTTAAAAAATATTTAAATACTTAACAAATCATAGGATTTTAAAAAAAATTAGAATATAACATATATTTCATAAAAATTACAATTTAATTTTACAATACAAAATATTAATATTAATATGTACATGTAAATATACATTTTAATCGAGATTCAAATCTTATAAAAGGTAGATAGGAAAAGACAAATGAATTAATGGTCAATAATTAATAGTCAGCCTTATATAAACGTGAACATGATAATTATGCTAACCATCATATCAAGTAAAATTTCTTTCGTCACTTTTAGAAAAATCTAAATAATCATTCAAAGTATAAAATGGTAATTTTTAAAATAAAGCTTTCAATTTTTGTTTAAAATAGAGATATATTGGTGTTTATACACTACAAAGTATTTGCACAAGTTACTAATATAAAGGTTAAAATTAAAAATATAGATAAAACTTAAAACATAGGACTAGGACTGTAAATATATAGTACATTATACACTAAGGGAAAATGGCGGTCTCTCCCGAGGTGTATATACTATTTTTTCCACGAACGGGAGTAGAAATAATTATTTTATAAATAAAGAATTATAATAAATTGGAGCGAAATTACAATATTTAGAAGCCTTTGGGATATTTCCATTCAACGTATCATGGCAACAAATATTTGTTTACAAATACATTTGTCAAGTGCAAAAGTTGAATTTTTACATTTTTGGTATGGAAAACCAAGAAGAACTGCAAGATATCGTTAAAGCTGCCGGTGCGGCAGAGGTGCTGGTTCTTTAGCCTTTACCACCGTGACATTTTCAGGTCACATTGTGGTGCTCCTAGAATACATTTTCTTATAGTACCTCTTCCAGCTTTGTCCTTTGTACTAGACTCCGCGGCTTTGATAAAGGCCCTTTTGTATAGCTGCCCAACTTTGGTTTTTCTTCTTCCAGTATTTGGAATCTCAGTCCCGCCAGGCCTTCACAGTGGCACAATACGTGAACTGAGGTTTCCTCTTCCTCTTGACAGAACCTGAATATTGCGTCCTCTGCCCGGCCCATTAGACTCATGTGTCTATTGAGCCGGCAGTGCCCAGTTAGAAGGTCTACTATTACTCTGATGGCCTTCCTATTCTGGCTTAGTAGATCTTCCGAGAATTTGGCCGAAAGTTCTTTAATGAACTCTTTGGCCTGCCTCTGTCTTGGGAGATCCCTCCACCATTCCAGAGATTTATTTTGCACCCATTCCTTAATGGTTGCTCGTATGCATGGCTTTCCCATCAAGCAGTCCCACACCAATCTTGAGTTGATTTGCATGGAGCTGGTTGCTTTTATTGCCGCTTGGATATCAGAGAAGATGGCAATCGACTGGTTAACAGTGCTTTGTTCTATTATCTCTCTTGTGCAACAGTGTATGGCGATCACTACTGCTTGAAACACCGTTGCGTATTTCCCTAGACTTATCGAGATACTGGTTTTTGACCTTGTCCTGTAAATCCCCGCCCCGACTCCTTGTTCTGTCTTGGAGCCATCAATGTAACAGACTGTTTGTGCTGTTATGGGAGAACCGTTTTTCTAGTCTTCCCTGTCTGGCATTACAGTCTGAAAGTTCTTATTGAAGTTATGCCTTGGGACCATTACGTCCGTGGGCATGCCTAGGATGAGATCTGCCCTCATCTCAGTATAACTTCTGGTACTCCGCCGCGTGTTACTGGCTAATTGGCGTTTGGCCTTGCATTAACCTGTGCACCACTGACCGAGCTTCGCCTTGTATGAATATGTATAATGGTGGCAGGTTAAAAAGAACCTCAAGTGCAGCCGCAGGAGTAGTTTTAGGCCCCCGTGACGCACAGGTAAGCAAGCCTTTGTACGCCACCTAACAGCCTTATTGCACCCGACTGCACCGTCTTAGTCCACCATACCACTGATCCATAGGATATCATGGGTCTCACTACCCTGGTGTATAACCACGGGTTCATTTTGGGATTTAGCCTCCAGTTTTTTCCACACATTTGTCTACACCTTCCCAGGGCGATTGTTGCTTTATGTCTGACTTTTTGAATGTGGGAGTTCCATATTAATTTTTGGTCAAAGAGGACTCTTAGATTAGTCTATATGATGTTGGTGGTAAATTAGTGTTATCTCTCGTTTCATAATGATGTATGTCAAGGGTTTTTTAAATTTTGAGCTATTATTTTTTATATACAGGAAGCATTCTAGAATAAATAAACAAGGGGAAGTCAATGTCTTGCGTTTAATAAACTAATTATTATGAACCAAAATGCAGAATATTCCCAAGTTAGCAATGCATGTGTCCTGACAGATTGACAAAGAGCGGTTTCCAATGCCGATGGAGAAACATATTCACTGGACGAAAGTGGGAGATATATATATTGCTATTTAGCTGATCTTCTACTGTTAAACCATTTTTGTCCCATTTCAGGGTAGATCCAGAATTACCCCCAAAAATTTGACCTCATTATTATTGTTGAAAAATTCAATTTCCTCTAATGAAAAAATCATAGTTTGCGTTTTATTTGCATTCACATTTAAAAGATAACTTTGAAACCGTAGTACAGAACCAATTTGGGATTTCTGGCTTGCGTTAATAGCATTAATATAATTTTGAGAAAAATTTTACGTGGACGTGTCATCAGCAAAAAAATATGATATCGGTTACATCTACATTTATTGCAAGATCATTTACATGTATTAAGAAAAGTAAATGTCTCAGAACTGATTCTTGGGGACTCCATATTTACACCTTTTCTCCAGAAAAGGTTTTATTAAATTTGACTTTCTGTGTCCTGTTCTGTAAATAAGATGTTATAAAAATTTGGGCTGTTGATATCGGAGTTGTATCTATTGAGTTTCTGTATTAATAAGTTATGTTGGGCACAGATAAAAAAATTCTGGCTAAGGTCGCACGCAACATGTGGCTAAATACTCTTCTTTTATAAAACAACAAATAGTATTTTCCAAAAAAATCAATATAACGTCACTAGTACTCCTGTTTTTCTTAACACTGAATTGCGTTGATACAAATAAATTATTTTGTTCAAAATATGTTGCAATTTTTAGAACTCTCTCGTAAATTTCGGATAATATCGGTAAAACTTAATATGTCATTAGCATCACCCTGTTAATTAATTTAGTCAAAGGCACCACGGCACGGGACTTTAATATTATTATAAGTTCTGATATTGCCAGTTTTCCGAATTTTGCCTCAACGACTTTCGCATATTTTTAATAAAACATTATTTAAAGTGTCTATCTTTTTGTAACCTTTTCCTTCGTATGCTTAAATATTTATTCTATCGATTTAAAACACTTAGCAGAATTAAAATGCAATAGAAAAATATTTATGACCCAGTGAAAATTCTAAAATGTATTACTGTAATATCGTACTCCGATTTTACAAGCCAGTAAATAAAAAATCTGTCATATAACATGTATTCACATATATTTTAAAATGTCTTTGTTCTTTGCTCTTCTAATATTTTAGTCAAACAGAAAGTTTATAATATGGTAAAAGCTCTCAAAAGGGTTAGTTCACCCGAAATGGAATTATTCTAACTTGAAAATTAAATAAAATGAATTAATATATAGGTACAATGTTCAATTAAAATTTAAAATCAGAGTAGGTACTGAAACAGCCGATTTTTTTTACTTGCTTTTCTTTAACTCACAATGTATGCACAATGTTTCTGTTTAAATCTTGTTCACTCTATTTAACACACTTCCTGACATATTCAATGGTTGAAATTTGGACAGTTACTCAAATCGGATGACAATACAGTATTCTACCACTTTTGCAAATATCCGCACATAGGAGGCGCGGGGCTCAAAAATCTGCAAAACGAAGGAACGAGAATGCGAAGGAGTGAGAACGCGAAGGAGCGAGAAATCAAAATAAACCCCCCCAGAATGAATGACTATAAAGAAGAAAATAAAAAAATCTTCTTTTATAAAACTTACTTTTCTGTAAAAAGTCGTGCTAAAAAGTAAAAAATAAAAAAATACTAATGAACGAATGCAATAAAAGCAAGCACACTTTGTATATAAGTATATATATATATATATATATATATATCACCTTTATATACGCATGACTGAAGGCATTCCACCCCTTTCATAGAATCATGCGTACAATCATACAAAGTGTGCATGCCTTGCTTTTCTTGCATTCATACAATGGTATTTTTTTATTTTCTACTTTTTAGTATGACTTTTTACAGAAAATTAAGCTTCTAAACAATTTTTTAAAATTTTTATTTCAATTTTTGACCATTTTCTTTGCATTTCACCGAATTTGGTTACAATCAAGATACGTTTCAACGAGCAGAGACTTCAAATATAGCATATACTTATACGATTTAAATGTATATAAAAAACGTATAATTTGCGAAAATATTTTTTTATGCATATTTGCCGGTTTTTTTTCGTTTTAAAATATTGATAATAAACTAATCAACCTATTAATTTAAAATTGGCCCTGACTGTTTCAAAGTATGTATTTTTTGATTTTCGTAAGAGAAAACGATTAAAATATTATTAGAAGTTAAATAAATAATTATGATAAAGAGGCGTTCGACGCAAATGGATACGAGCGTAGAGTGCACCATCACTGCATTAATTAGGACGTGTAAAGCTTCCTTCACTACTTTAGTCCATCCGAGAGGGAAACCTGTGTATTGGATTAGTTTTTATAGAAACGCTCTTATTTTTCACTTCAAATTATTTCATATATATTTTTATTTTATTGCCAGAATCGGTGTATTTTTATTTAATGTACATACAATTTTTGAAAGCAGGTTTTGTCTATTTTCCTGCATATAAATTTATAATTTGTAAACAACATTCATTTTACCACCATAACTTTTATTTTATTAACCTTTTGGATAATTAATTTAATTTGTCAAAGCTTTATTAGGATGGCAACCGCATATGATTATTTTGAAATTTTTGTAAGTGTCTCATGGCATTAGATCCGCCGCCCGGAACGATTCGTTTTTCTTGTTAAAACTTGTATCGAGTCGGGTTACAATCAGTGTAAAACGTGTAAAATGAGATAAATGATATACAATCAAATACAAAAATGAACTGTAAACCACAGTTAAATAAAATAAAACATTTTTAATGGTTAATGGTGGAACCCAGAGATTGCAGCGCTGCGGGGCAACTGTCTCAAAGCTAAAAGAGAACTGCTGCGGGATTCTAAGTTGCTATCGTATGGAGTCGATACGATACTAGTGTTTCAAACACTATCGTATCGTATTTTTGACACTTACTCGATAGAATTCCCTCGATACCAACGTAGCTGTCGTTTCAGTAATACGATATATTATGCTTCTATTTTTGTGCCAACTTTCTTTACTTTCGCTAGTTGACGCGTTGACGTCATTTGAATATTTGATTTGAGGCATAGTTCGAGAACTATTTTACATTTTGATAATTAATTCATATGATAAATAAATGTATGTATTAGCATTCATACGGCGCTACTTATGGAATTTTTTAAATATTTATTTATTTTAGAATGCTGCCAATATTTCATCAAGAAATTTTACGACAAAATCACCAAGATATCCGTCGGTTAAGATTTAATAGAAACTAATTAAGAAACCAATCAAATCCGTTTAATTTATCTGACAGGCGATTTATTGAATAGAGTTAATTATTCGTTTACTGTCATAGTTACAATCGTGACAACAATTGTTACTATGACATTTATGCATAGATAACTTTATTTTGCGTTTCAGAAACAGACCCAATATCGATTATCTAAAACTCTTGTTAGAACACTAATAAATATAGTAACACCACTCTTAAGAAGTCCACTCATATCTGGCGGTGTATCCGTAGAAAATAAGATATTTCGAGCTTTACGTTTTTATGCCATTGGTAGTTATCAGAGGGGTTTAGGGGAGGAATACAATATTTCGTTAAGCCAAACTGTAGTTCATCGAGCTGTACATGAGATAACCCGAGCTATAGTGCAATCGATGGCGGCAGATTACATTAAATTTCCAGCATCGATGGAAAAAGAAACCGAATAAAGTTTTGTTTTACGGAAAAATGGAGTTTTCCAGGAATAATTGGTGCAATCGATTGCACTCACATTGCAATTCTAAAACCACGAAATGACGAGCACAATTTTATTAACAGGAAAGGGTTCCACTCCCTTAATTGTCAAATTATATGTGACGACAATTTAATCATAAATAATCTATTAGCCAATTATGGAGGGTCAACTCATGATTCTTTCATTTGGAGGAATTCTTTAATTAAAGGCTATTTGCAGGATCTGTACAATCATGATGAAAAATCTTGGTTAATAGGAGACTCAGGTTACCCTCTCCAACCCTATCTCATGACACCATTTCTAAATCCTCTTGAGGGCTCGCCAGAATCAAAATACAATCATGCTCATATAAGAGCAAGGAATGGTACAGAAAGGTGTATAGATGTACTTAAAATTAGGTTCAGATGTGTGTTGAAGGAACGGCACCTTAGATATGCCCCACAATTTGTAACCGACTTACTAAAAGCTTGTGTCATTTTACATAATTTATGTGTTAATGAGGGGGTTCCATTACTTGAAGAAGCAGTAGAAGATATTCAATAGGCAATTGATTTTGCTTTACCACTAATAAATGAGCTAAGGCAACTAGTACTGGCTGGGTTAGCAGTACGAGATACTATTGTAGAACAGTATTATCGATAAAGTGTTCGATGTTTCCTCTCTTTATATCACCCTCTACCTGTTCTTTAACTAGTCCGTGGCTATAGATAAATTATTGCTCATTTGAATGTATTAAATAATGAATAAAAAGTTAACATTTAGGTATATAAGTACCTAAATGTAAAACTAAGTAACTATTCCAATATATGTTATATTATTATTCATAAAATATAAATACGTATCCTGTAAAAGTACCTATTTCCTAACAGATAAAGCTTAATATTGCCTTAAATAAATTATCCATTATAAATGTTTTGAAGAAGGATCTGTTGAGCTTGTAAGATCTGGAAAAGTATAATTTTTCAATAACTTAAAAAAGAATCTAATTTTATTTATACCTGAACAAGATTATTATTTAATTGCCTGATTTCTGCAGTAATTTCTTTCAAATCTTTGGAAACTCCTTCTAAAGAGGTTTTCAAAGTCGTTTTTATATCACTAAGTTCGTTTAATGTTTTTCTGTATTCTTGTAAATATTCAACAGCCTGTCTTCTACGTGCAGACTGTTGATTATTTATTGATCTTTTTTTAATATTAATTTCTGGCGTGAATTCAAGCGATGCTGCAGATATTTGGGAATTTGTTACACTATTTGTAGTAGATTCTGAAGGCACTCCGCATTCTGGTTCATTTAAACCTATGAAATTTTCACATAGTACGTCCAGTATTCTTATTTCTAGATCAGACAAGTCCTTTTCCTCGGAAATTCCTCCGCCGGTTTTATTGATATTTTTTTAAAACTTGCTGCATTTGGTTTTAAATTATATTTAAAATCACTCCATATCTAAAAAGTATATATGAATTGAAATTAAAGAATTAAAATGAAATATAGAACAGAACAGTTATTATAGTTTAATTACTTTCTGCCATTTATCGGTATATAGCCTTCTACCGAAACCAAGAGTATTTAACTGTTTAGCAGTTTCGTCCCATACTTGCCTGTAAAGTTCTCGTCCCTTATACCCCACAAATTATCCAGTTGCTATGACTGGATTTGCCTCCATTGCCTCCAACAAAATTTGCCAATGGGCCTCACGTACTTTAAAAGACATAGCTAAAATAATTCAATATAGTTTATTTGTTTTAAAAAATGTTGGTTCAATCTCTCACTTTTAGAAATACAAATAATTAAATTCAAAATTCAAATATGACCCGGTACTGTCAACTGCCAAAATTTGACATCACTGGACATAATTTCTTTTCTCATTGGATAAATTCCGACGATACCCGAAAGATTTACTCGATAGCAACTTAGAATCCCACTGCTGACGAGGCTGAAGGCCGCGCGATCAGATGATTTGTTGATCATAGAGAGTAGCTACGAGATTTATCGTCAAGCCAGAGGAAGCTTAAGGGAGGCATAAAAACGTCTAAGCGGCGATGCTGGAGGCCGACAATTACATTTGGGGCGATGGCTACCGCATCGCCTGCAAGCGGACGGGTGGCCGAGCTGAGTTGTCTCTGAGCACCGAGCGTAAGCTCGAACTTGTCTATGAACTGTTCCCGCAATGGGCGGAGGCTACGTGGCAACCCGAGCAGTGGCAGGCACCACCTCCTCAAGTTACTAGCGAGGGAGTGCTGAAGGCGGCGGCCAGACTAAAGCCTAATAAGGCTCCGGGCCCGGATGGCATACCACCCGAACTGATTAAATTGGCAGCGGTTAATCACACCGACCGACCGCTTCTCAAAAACGTTTAGCGATATCATGACGACGGGAACCATACCTCTATAGTGAAAGCGCGCAAAATTGGTATTGGTACCTAATCCAAGCAAACCGCCAGGCGCGGCTCCACGACCAATTTGTCTGATCGACACCAGTGCCAAGCTACTTGAGCGAAGCGGTCATACATACATACATACATACATACATACATGCGAGACGAGAAAAGAACAGACTGAGACGGCTTTGGCTGCGAAATCGCGATGTCAACGCTAGGGCCGAGATGATCAGGCTGCAAAGGCAAATCAGAACAACATCAACATCAACACTGTAAACAACCAGAAATGGGGGGATAAACTGGCAGCGCTAAATCCTCAGGACAACTCGCTGTGAAAGCTGACGAGGACCTTAAAAAGCGCGCGGGAGGCTATACCCGCGCTGACACGTGCGAAAGGACAGACAGCGATGACAGATGCTCAAAAAGCGACCGACTTAGCTACACATTCACAATATCGTTAACGCGATCCTACGGCTACAGCACTGGCCTTACCAGTAGAAATGCGCCGTGGTCGTGCCCATCCTTAAGCCAAGCAAGAACGCGAAGTTCGCCGGCAGCTACAGGCGCATCACGTTACTGTCGGAGATCTCTAAGTTGGTGGAGAAGGTCGTCCTGACTAGACTAGACGCTATTCAGGAGGAGATCCACATCGACGATGAGTCCCAGTTTGGCTTCAGGAAGGGCAGGAGCACGGTGCAGCAAGTCGTTAGGATAGTTAACGACATCAAAGTGCAATACAACCTCGGGAAGAACACCGCCATGGTGCTTCTCGATATTGAGAAGGCATTTGACACCGTCTGAATCCCGAGGTTACTCTACAAACTACACTACTATAACTTTCCGACTTATTTCATCAAACTCGTTCACTCGTTCTTGACGGGCAGATCCCTGCAGGTTCGAGTGAATAATATACTTTCAACACTGCGGGACATTCGCGCGGGGGTCCCGCAAGGATCGTGCTTGTCACCAAAGTTATACAACCTGTATGTCTCCGATTTCCCAGAGTTCCCGAATACGAAACTGGCCAAGTACGCCGATGACACAGCCACGTATGCGCATTCACATAATGCCCAAGCAGCGAACATGCTACTCAAGGCGCACATGGCTCGTGCCACGGCTTATTACGACCAGTGGAAGACTCGGATAAACGCTGAGAAGTCGGAGGCGATAGTCTTCACGCGCCGTTTCACCGAAAACAAAATCATAACACCAATCTCGATCCGGGGAAACAAAATTCCAACCAAGAGGTGCGTGAAGTACTTGGGGGTCACACTAAACCAGCGACTGACGTTTAACACGCACATTAATGAGACAGTACGGACGGTCTACTCCCTGTCCAGGAGTCTGTATCCGCTTATAGTCAGAGGTAGCAGACTTAATCGACAAAATAAAAAATTATTGTACACAATGGTGATCAGGCCATCTATCACATACGCGGCGCCGGTGTGATGCAGCATACCGGTCACGACAATGAAAAAACTAAAAGTTCTTGAACACAAATTTATGCGCCTCATCTCTAATTCTGGAAGGTACACCTCCCTCAGAGATCTATACGCACTTTGCCACGACATAATCCCAATAGCGGACTATGTCCAGGACATTTCTCAAAAATTCTACTCTTTCAAGCTGGGCTATAGCCCGGTAACAAGAAACACAACACAAATTAGACAGCATAATGCCCCATTACGGATAAAACACACCCTACCATACCAGACGTTACCGATCTTCTGGCAACCTCTGTAGCCAAACTTCATCAACTATAACTTCCGCTTGCCCTATCCAACTTTACTGATATTTCATACCTATTTTATCTTTAAATCTTTCCTGTCTCTTCCTTTCTGTTTGTAACCTTTTTGTCGCGTTTGTTTTTCGTTTTCTTTTTGTACATTTTTGTCTCTAAATTAATTTTTATTCAAATTTTTCAAAAATCATAATTTTTCGAAAACCAAAGTTTAGGCCAGCCTACGCGCAACCCAGCATTTTCACACCTCGTGGAAGGCTCCTCGTTTAGATTGAGGTGTCTGCGTCAGTATCAAAATTTTAAAAAAGTGTTCAGTGCAAAAGTTTTTAAAAATGTGTAGTTTGTAAGTCTAGTTAAGTCTGTTTTAGGTATATACAATTTTATCACCTAATTTTATTCATCTGCGATGGAAGGAGTTTAGGTTAAGCTGTTTTTAGCTGTCTTTAAGCCGAACAAGTCCCATTCCGCCCGACCTTGCAATCCGCCACCACGAGCAACGCGGTGGTTGCACGGTCGGTCCCCGGGTGGGTTCTGGTGAGGCAGATGTAAAATTTTAATTATTAATAAAGTAGTATTGATTGATTGATTGACAGATGCCTCCTTGTCGACAATCACATTAGTGTTATATGCGGGGTGCGGTGCTCGGTTCACTCCTGTAGAACTTTTATACGACGTATTCTTGGGCTGGATACACCGAGCACTACTAAAGGCTATCGGCTGATTAATAATAATAATAATAATAATAATAATGTTTAAGCAGGAGAGGCTAACTTCCATCTATTAAGCCTTTGGTGAGTAGCGCCACCACTTACTCCAGCTAGGGGTGCAAAACCGAACCGGCAGCCCTAGTGCACCCGGGAGGGGAAAGCATCTTCCCCTCTGGTGTCGGTCGTGGGCCTGCAGGGCTAACCACCCACAGGCTCTAACCTTTGGTTCCGGCAGGCCGAAGACTGGGCCCCCACGATCGACCCCGTTCGGATAGGGGTCAAGGGCAAGGTGGTGGGGCCCAACCGGATAGACCGCCCGTTGACGACGTACGCAATGAACAAGGACGCTTTGAGTGGACAGATGAACTGAGGGATGAGCTTCTGCATTGTTATGAAAGCAGTGAGCCCGCGCGGAGGGGGTACATGGCGCGGATGCATGCTCTGTGGTGTGAGAGGCTACCAGAGCATAGCGCCTTCACGCCACAAAATCTGCGTGACTATGTATCCCACCTTCGTAGTAGGGGCTACGTGAGGGCTGCTCCTGGGCCGGTGAATGAGGTGGCCGAAGAGCCGCCACATTCACCGGTTGAGGACGTGGCTCTCCTCGTTCCACCAATACCAGAGGGCCTCAGTACCAGAAGGGGGTTACACCGTCTGAAAACCCCCGGGCCACAAGACCTGGCCAGAGTGGACGCTGAACTTCGTACAGCGCTACCAGAAGAGGCTGACATCTGGCACATAAATTGTGCCGTGTATGCCGCTGCTCAACGCTCGTCTCAGGTGGAGAGGCGAAATACCTCTTCCCCACAGGAGAGAGCGCAGCGGCGCATACAAAAGATGGAAGCCAAGATCCAGTCGGCGAGGCAACACGCATCCCGTATCCAATGTGTGATGGACTATATGGCGGCCAACAGGCCGTTCACGCCTAAAGTGCGTCGATTAGCCGCCAACTTAAGACGCGTCCATCACACACTCAATGAGGCAGTGCTGCGAACCACCAAACAGCACTGTCTCGACAGGATACGGATGCTAGTGACTTGCAAAAAGTCATTAGTGAGGCGGGCGAGGGGGCTTGCGGAAAATAAACTGTTCCGCGAGAAGCCCTCGCGCCTTTTCCAACCGCCTCCGCTTGTTGTAGACAATCCGCCGACTGCAGATCAGGTGGAGAACTTCTGGAAAACGCTGTACGAGGAGAGGCTTCCACTCAACCGAGATTCTCCGGCCCTTGCACACTTTGAAGCCTTTTGTCAAAGGCTTCAGCAACCACAGGAAGTGTGCGAACCAATAACCCCAGAAGAGGTTCGTAGGGCTCTTGATGGCTCTAAGAACTTTGCTGCTCCAGGTCCCGATGGGATAAATAACTTTTGGTGGAAAAAGTTATCGAGCACCCACCACCATTTGGCCAGAATTTTTAATTCCTGGTTAAATGGGGAGCAGCAAATCCCTTCTTGGGTTGTTGAGGGGCGGACAGTGCTGATCCCCAAGAACGGAGATTTGTCCAACCCAAAGAATTACAGACCGATAACCTGTCTAAACGCATGTTACAAGGTGTTTACACGCATTTTGTACATGCGGGTGCTCCACGCAGTTGAACCGGTTTACGAACGGATATATGAGCAACGAGGGTCGAAGAGAGGTGTCGCTGGCTGCAAGGAGAACCTGTTGATTGACAGATGTGTCACGCAGGACTCCATGCAGTATAAGCGGAACCTCTCTATGGCCTGGATCGACTACCGCAAGGCATTCGACATGACATCGCATGAGCTCATTGTTCACTTGCTCCGATGTCTTGTGGTACCCGGTCCCGTAGTGAGATGTATTGAAGAACTGATGCCGCTCTGGAGGACTCGCTTTACCATAACATCGGGTAACGATAGAGTCCAAACAGAGTCGGTAACATTCAGAAGAGGAGTATTTCAGGGAGATTCCCTCAGCCCCCTTCTGTTTTGCATCTCACTACTGCCATTATCCGTCTCGCTCCGGAAAACCCGTGGCTACAACTGCGGTACCCCCGGCGACAGGAGGCATAAGGTCACCCATCTATTTTATATGGATGACCTTAAACTTTATGCCTCTGGAGAGAGGGATCTCCAACAGTCCCTTAGGGTGATACAGGAGTATACGCAGGCTGTCGGTATGCAGTTCGGGTTGGACAAATGCGCACTGATCCATCTCAGGAGAGGACGATGCGGTGACTATGGAGAGGACGCGCAGCTCGTGGACGGAAGCATCTTACACCATCTAGATGCCGGAGAGTCGTACACTTACTTGGGTGTCGAGCAACGCTCCACCCAAGAAGTGAGTGTAGTGAAAAACGCTCTCCGCGGCAAGTATCAGCACCTACTCCGACAGATCTGGTCTTCAGAACTGTCGGGGAAGAACAAGGTGTCTGCTACAAATATGCTTGCCGTTCCGATCCTTCTCTACTCTTTCGGAGTAGTGAAGTGGACTAGAGAAGAGCTGCGTCAACTCGATGTAGTAACCCGCAAGAAGATGCATCTCAATAGGAGCTTGCATCCTAAATCGTCCGTTCCACGGTTATATCTCCCACGACATCGGGGAGGCCGTGGACTCTTGAGCTTGGAGAGTCTCCATAGCAGGATGGTTCTGGAGGGAGCATGTAAGGTCATCAGGAGTTCGGATCCCCTCCTCTGCATGGTCCGAGACCATGAAAATGCAGAGGTAGGAGCTTTTCTCTTTAAGGCAGCACGCAGAGCAGCCGATGAACTTGGTCTCATCTTCGACGTCGAGCGGGTAAACCCCGACTCTGTCACCGAGTTGGAACCCGTTCGACTAAAAGCCCACATTAGAGCTGCAGAACACAACATCCTTCTGCAGCTCCATAAGGATAAGCCATTGCACGGGATCTTCTATAAAAATATAGAAGACCTCGGCTTATCCGAAAGGCTGACCTTCGCCTTCTTAAGGTCAGCTGGGCTGAAGTCTGAGACCGAGGGATTCATAATGGCTTGCCAGGATGGTGTATTTAACACTCTCATCTATCGACGTCGTGTCATGGGTATGGAGGTCCCTGATGTCAGCTACAGGGCCTGCCGCAGGGCGCCGGAGACTGTAATGCACTTACTGTCGGCTTGCCCGACTTACGCAGTCTCGGCCTATATTCATAGACACAACGCAGCATTACGAGTGCTTTACTATCATCTAAGGCACTCGTATGGGATAGACGAAACACCAGTGCTGCCTTACGTTCCGGGGGATATTGAGTCCGTTGTGGGGAATGAGAAGTGCCTAATTTATTGGAACTACTCGTTTCCCACCGTCAGGCAAATACAAGCCAACAAGCCTGACATAGTACTCCTCGACCACCAACTCAAGACAATGTATGTCGTGGAATTCTCAGCTCCCGCTGAGAGCAACATTGTCTTGAAAGAGGAGGAAAAACGGACAAAATATCGAGATTTGCTCTTCGAACTCCGCAGGCTTTATCCAGGCCATTCTGTTAAAATAGTGGTACTGATTATAGGAGCCCTCGGTGGAATGAGACAGACGCTGCTTTCAGAACTAAAGATCATACCGGCATGCCGAGATTCGGCAGAGATCTTAGCCGGCAGAATGCAGAAGGCTGTCATCCTCGGTTCATTACGTCTACTCAGGGCACACGATTCGCGGACCCGGTAGTCACTCACCCCACGGGCGTGGGGAGTGGCTATTGGTATTACCAGCTCCCCTCTGTGAGGGTCGGAGCCACAGAGTAGGGTGACTGGTTTTTTGTAAAAAAAAAAAAAAAAAAAAATAATGTTTATTTACTAAAATACATAAATACATAATAATAAATATAACAACAATATGTTTTCCCAAAAAAAAAAAAGAAGGGAAATTTTGACAACAGTTTTCATGTAAAGGGAAAAGGAAACATTTACAATTTTTCACTCGTCTCATTTTGTAAATAAACATGAAGACCCCAGGAAGTACTAGGTACTTGTATAATGGGGTAGATGCTAATTACTTACAGTTTATTACACAATGTATTTAGCTGTAATGGGAGTGCAATCCTTGAGGAGAAGAGAGGGAAAGGAGAGCATGACATTTTAGTGAAGAACAACAAAAAAGGAAGAAAAGAGAAAAAAAAAACAACCAAGTTATAAATGATAAACAAATATACACACTTGGACTTTCCCATACTGATACATGTTAACGCAATAGGTGTACATGCATGAGAATTAGATTTTTTTTTTTTTTTCAGGTAAGTTTATATATTTCTTTTCTCAAATATTTGATGTACTACTGGTCTTGGTGTATTCAGTAACCATAAATTAATTTTAATATTATATGAAGATGCAGTTTTTATGTCAGGTGGGATTAAATCATAGATATGAGCAGCAAGGTAAGAGAAATTTTTTTGACCTATTGATTTATTTACTTTGGTTTTTAGTGTAATTATGTGTTTATTACGGGTATTGTGGCAATGTTCGTGATACATTATTGTTTGCTGCTTGTTCTTGAATAAATTTAGTAAAATTTTTTTGCAAAAAAGTTGTCTAATATCCAATTTTTTTACCTCATTTAAAAAGGCATTAGTGGGGTAAGTAATATTTTTATTGTAGATTATTTTTAAAAACCATTTTTGGATGGTATTTAGTATTCTTAGATAGTTGTTGTTAACCCCACCCCATCCAATAATTCCATAGGCAAGTTGTGACTGGACAAGGGAGAAGTATAATATATCAAGGTGACGTATGCTTAAGAACGACTTTAGGTATTTAAATTTTGAAAGGAGAGGCCGTAGTTTTCTAACAATGTTATTTACTTGTATGTTCCATCTAAGATGTTTATCTATTGTAATACCTAAATATTTTATATGTTCTGCTTCACTAATGGTCATTAATAACTTACCATCGTGGCTGATCTGGAGAGGACCAAAGTTGGGTAAGTTGTTTTGGTACGATGTGAATGGGAGATATTTAGTTTTGTCACTGTTAATTGTAAGATAGTTATAATCAAACCAATTTTTCACTATTTTAAAAATTTTTTCAGCTAGGTTTTTGAGATCAATCCAATTATCGGCTTTATTTATGATGACGGTGTCATCTGCAAAACTAAGTATTTCCCCCTCAATTTCAGTCGTTAGTAGTTCGTTAATATAAATATTAAACAATATCGGTCCCAATACCGTTCCCTGGGGTACTCCGTACTCAATATTTTCGTGGTTACTGATAACATCGTCAATTTTCACGCATTGGCTTCGGTTGGTTAAATAGCTTTCCATTAATCGATAAGCCTTATGTTTAAACCCAATTTTCTCTAATTTCTTTAAAAGCTGGGGGTGGTTAACCATATCGAAAGCCTTGGCAAGGTCGATGAAAATACATAAGGTGGGTTTTTTATTATCTAAGGCTGTATATATCTCATTTGTTAGGTATGATATCGCATCTTCTGTAGACATACCGCTTTTAAACCCAAATTGTTTATCTGAGAGAATGTTGTACTTAGTTAGGTAACTGTCGATTCTGATTTTTATGATTTTCTCAAAAATTTTTGCAATTGTTGAAATTAGTGAAATAGTGTCTGAAAGTTATTTGTGGCATTCTACGAATATTCTTTCCTATTATTTGGGTTTTCTACCACATGTACTATTATCCTCTTCAAAACAAATCACCGAATCTACAAAATAATAGAATTATTGGAAAAAAGAGCCTCTGCGCCCGTGACGTTTACGCCAAAGGAAAAGTCAGAGGTTATGTTTTGCAAATAATATAAATCGGAATAAACACAAAAATAATGTATTTTGCTGACGTTTCGGAAAGTAATCTCTTTCCGTTTTCAAAGCTATTTTTTGAAGAACTCTTATTTTGCTGTGTATGTCAAATACACAGCTTTAAGATTCTGTTTATGTTATTTCCATAGATACTTACTACTTACACAGAACATAGAACTGATGATATTTTTTAGATAATGTTGAGTTTGTTAAGTTCTTCTTTTAACATTGGTAGCCAGGTTGTACAAATATCTACAGAACAATTCGATACGCACTTATCTTCATTTAATAAGATTATTGCTGATTCTTTAATTTTTCTTTTTTTGGTATCTGTTTCTTTTGTTAAAATTTTTGCCGAGTCCCAGTTTATTCTATGTCCGTTTTCCCAAGCATGTTCACAAATCTTTGATTTCTGAATTTCATTCTTTCTAATGTAGTTCTTGTGCTCATCCAACCTCACACTGAAAGGTCTGGATGACTCACCCACATAACATTTATCACATTCGCACGGGATATTGTAAATGCAGTTTTTTGAATTCTGCTCCCTGTTTATCGGTTTTGTTTTTGTTAAAATAGATCTTAAAGTGTTCCCCGTTTGAAATATCGTCCTAACATCAAATTTGTCACCTATACGGCGTAGCTTTTCCGATAGTCCGTATACATAAGGAATTATTGCTGTATAATGACGTTCAGGTTTTTGTCGTACCTGATTGTCCCTATTTTCAACATTTATGAAAATTCTATCAACAAAGGCTTCAGGATATTGATTTTGTACTAGAACCTCTTTGATAAATTTTTTCTCGTTATTTAATATTTCATTATTAGATGAAATTATTTTGGCCCTATCGTATAAACATTTTACAACACCCCTTTTAACATTTATTGACTGATTTGAGTTAAAATTTAGATATCTATTAGTATGTGTTGCTTTTCTATAAACGCTTGTTTCAATTGTATTATTTATCCTTCTAATTAAAACATCTAAAAACGGTAGTTCATTCCTACTTTCTACTTCTAATGTGAATTTAATAGACGGTTCCTTACTATTTATATTTTCTAAAAAACTATCTAGTAAATCAACACCATGAGGCCAAATTGCAAAGATGTCGTCAACATATCTCCACCAGACAACCGGTTTGTTTATACAATTTTGAACATGTGTGTTCTCAAAGTTCTCCATAAATATGTTGCTTAAAATTGGTGATAATGCAGACCCCATAGCCATACCAAAATCCTGCTGATAGAACTCATTGTCCAATTGAAAATAGGTTGTTTTTATACACAGTGTTAAGAGTTCCATTATGCTATTTACACTTAATTTAGTTCTAGTTTCCAAATTATTATCATTTAGCAACCTGTCTTTAACTATTTTTAATGTTTCATCTACCGGAACATTGGTAAAGAGGCTAACTACATCAAAACTAACCATCAGGTGTGATTCATGAATATCGGTTTCATAAATTTTTTCTATGAAATGTTTACTATTTTTAATATATGAATCGGTATTTTCAGATAATGGATCAATAATTTTAAGTAAAAATTTTGCCAAATTATGACATGGTGAATTAATAGAACTAACAATTGGTCTTAAAGGAATATTTTGTTTATGTGAAATAGGCCTATAATTTATTATTTTTTGTTTATCTCCACTTTTGAATAGCGGCTTGACCAATCCCACTTTAAACGCATCTGGACATATACCCTGGTCTATAATGAAATTAATTAAATAAGTTAGTGGGTCTACTATTGCCTCAGCGATATGTTTTAGAATGTCTCCTGTAATACCATCCTTGCCTGGAGCTTTGCCAGTTTTTAGTTGAAGAATAATGTTTTTAACTTCATTTTTATCTGTTGGCGTAATAAAGATTGAGTTAACTCTAACCTCTGTGCTAATATTAGGTTCTTCTGATTTTGTAATTTTACTGGCAAGATTTTTACCGACATTAGCGTAATGTGCTGCGAACGAATTTGCTATTTCCAATTTTTCAGACAGAACTGTGCCGTCTTGTAATTTAATTTGTTTTATATCGTTTTTATTAATATATTCGTTACAAATGGTTTTTACACATTTGTATAGTTTTTTTGAAGATGAACTGTTTTCGTTTATTTGCGATTTATAATACTCTATTTTTGTGTTTTTTATAATTAAATTCAATTTATTACGATATGCCTTGTATTTAGTTTGTAATTCTGTCTGATTGGGATTTTTTTAAAACTTTTTATACATATTATTTTTTGTTTCAGTCGATTTAATTATTGCTGTAGTTATCCACGGGCTTTTTTTGATTTCTTTCCTTTTTTGTTTAACATATCGCGTAACTTTTTCTAAGTTATTTTTTAATTTGTTTATTAACAAATCAGCTGCAACATTAACATCACTTGACGAGTAAAATTCCTGCCAGTTCTCATTTTTTAGGTTTGTTTTAAGTTTTTCGTAGTCTATATATTTTTTGTGCTCAATTTTGTCTATTATTTTTTCTTTATGTTTACCTAAGTCGTAGTGCAAGATAATTGGAAAGTGATCTGTTATTTTTATGTCCCAAATTAAAGGTATAAATTTCTTTTGGTCTTCTTTGGTTTTTATAAAGATATGGTCGATGCAGGACCTCGTGTTCCCTTCTTCCCGAGTAGTTTTATTAATAAAAGATACAAACCCTTCCTCGCTCATTATATTTAGGTACTCTTGGGCATATTCAATACCGTGATTGTTTATATTAATATTTATGTCGCCTACAAAAATATTGACATCTTTTCTAGGTTTATTATTAATTAGTAATTGTCTAAGTTCATTGTTGAAGCTATAGGGGAAAGTAGATGGGGGTCTATAAACAGCTAAAATATTTACTGATTTGCCGCTAATTGAGAAGTTGATGTTGAGGGTTTTTATATTCCCAATATTTAAGATGTTGTGTTCATAAGATATGTCATTTTTTATGTAAACTAAAACTCCATCATTCTGGTTTATTGCACCCTCATTATATAGTATGTCATAACCTGGTTTACTGAATAAGGTTAGATTATAGATTCTCCAACATTCAGTGAAAATTAGTATATCGTACGTAATATCATGACAGTTCAAGAACAAATTGAATTCGTCTAAGTTTTTTGCGATACTCCTTATATTATTATGAACCAGTATAAGGTTTTGGTTCGTACTTACTGTACATTTTTTATAATCTTGACTGCTATTAACTATATAGGTTTCTACTGGTTTAAATTCTAAGTCTCTGATGTATGGGTCCATGAATATATTTATTTATAGAACATATGCTATAACGATAATATTATAAGGATAAGGATTGTTATTTACATAGAATATCTTAAAGTTAAGACATTTACGTACATAGTGAAATTATTTTTTTAATTTTTTTGCAAATGGAGAGGAAGTAGCAACATCACCTTGACTGGAAGACTTTTTGGTGGATCTTGTGCTTATAGTTAGACCTGCCATGGACATCTGTTTGGCCTCTTTCTGCTCTGTTCTTTTCCCTTTGATATTAGGCTCGGAACTATTCTTATTTTCATCTACATTCGAATCATTCTCAGAGGTATAATTTTTATTTACATTTACATGGGATGTTGGAGTTGCTGGCGCATTGTCACTTTTGCAATCAAGGCTTGTAGCGGGAATTTCGGATGTAATAAACGTTCCTCTATTTCTTAGATCTTCGTATGTGTAGGATTCTCCATTTACTATTAGTTTATTTTTAGAGATTTTAGCATGGTACTTCTTTTCTTTAGCTTGTTTCAGGTGGTAGTATAATAGTTTTTGTTCATTTCTTTCCTCTGGTGTCAAATCATGTGCAATACTAATACCTGTGCCTTTTAGCTGTGCCACATTTTTAAAAATTTCTTGTTTTGTTGTATTTCTTACCAGCTCTACTATACAAGCTCTTGGTTGGGTAGTTGTTTGTGTGCCCAGTCTGTATATGTCGCTAATGTCCGTTTCTTCTAGTTGAACTTTAAGTAGATCTTTTACAGCTCCGCTAATTTGTGTTTTTATGTCTGCACCATCTACTTCAGGTACTCCAAATATAATTAAATTATTTTTCTTGAGTTTTCTTTATGCTGCTTGCAATTGTACTTTCAGATTTTTATTTTCGCTCTCCAATTCACCTACTCTGTTATCTAATAACTGAAAATGATCGTTATGTTTAGCTAAGTCAGACTTTATTTCTTTTACATTGCCTTCGCTGATGACCTGATCGTGGTGGTTATTGACCGTACAGGGTGCTGTTGTTAGGATTAAGTCTGCGATCGTGGACGCCAACGGATGGTTGAGGGATCATAACCTCGAACTGACTCCAGAAAAAACAGAGGTGGTCACACACACCGGGCGGAAGCATGTCGGTGAAATGTCAGTTAACATACTTGGGCGGGAGATTAACGCTAAAGCCGCCATGAGGTATCTAAGGGTGTACATAGACAGAAATCTATCTTTCAATGAACATATTGAGTATTCTACCCAAAAGGCATAGAAAGTGGCCATCATCATGCCGAGACGCGGTGGCCCGAAGACGAGCGTCAGGCGTCTTCTTAACTCGGTAGCTATATCACTGTTCTCTATGCAGCCCCAGCATGGGTTGAAGCTCTGAAAATCGGCAGAAAGCGCGACCGGCTTCTTAAAACACAACGATATATGCTGCTGAGGGTCTGATGCGCATATCGCACTGGCTCTACCGGCGCCCTGCAGGTCATCGCATCGGTACCACCTATTGACCTACTGGCCAAGGAACGGTCCTACAATCAAGGAGCCGATAGTGCAGCAAGAACTATCAATCGGGATTCTCTCATCGACAGATGTCACTGAAGGCAGGTGGACCTTTCGGATTATTCCGAACGTTCGTGTATGGTACATAACACGACTAATTAAATTATTACTTGGCACGAGTTTTAACTGGACACGGAAAGTTTGCCACATACCTTAAAAGGATAGGTGGGAGACAGACAGACACGCACCAATACTCTTCATCGAGTGATACACCTGAAGACCATACCCCCCCGGTGGGTCGACGACAGGTACATAGCGTACGGAAGGCTAGGACAAACGGTTACTGTCGACAACTTAGTAAACATTATACTCGCCAACAACGAACAATGGCTGATTGTCAATACTATGTGCTGTGATATTATAAGACTCAAGGATGAAGAAGAGATAGAGAACGGAATATATAGTTTGGCAACATCTCCGACGTCCGAGTTTTTTTTAGTGGGTAAAAATTCAGCATATCCCAACAAGACAGAACATCAGTGCGGGAACCTGTTGGTTTTTTCCTTCCACAAAAAAAAATTTAAAAAAATAAAGTAAAAAGGCGTGACCCGGGCGAAGCCAGTTCATATGAAATATACAGAGTGTTAGGAAATTCCTAACTTTGAAAAAGTTAATGTCTTGTCAAAACACAAAAAAGTTCCTATAGACGTGTGCACGCAAATGCATGCTAAGGGAACTAGAGCCCCTTAAAAGTGGCGCCCTAGAGTAGGTTTTTGTTTAATATTTCAGAAACCTCTTGTGTTACGGCAACGGTGCGTTATTTATTATCAATAATTATTATTATTTCATGGTACTAACCAAAATGAAGTTCAATTAGTGGCGTAAAGAAGTGGGGGTGTTTCATTTTTTTCAAATGTTTGTACTGAAATGTGGTTTTCTGATCAAAATTATACGAAAAGTTCCTCTTTGTTATACAACGTAGGACAGCTTTTTATAAACATTGATTTAGAACAATTATTGTGGGGCCATATTGTGGTCCTGCAACAAAATATTTCTGTTTTTATTATTCTTAATAAATCTGTATGTGTCAACTTTCTATTGATATACCCTTATATGAAGTTATTGCATTTGTAATTTTCTCTTCACATTGTATATTATTTTCGTCTATAGTACCTGATATATTATGGAAAACTAAATTTTTGTGATTGCATGAAGATTCTAGAAAATTAATTTTATTATCCAAATTTGTTGTTGAAGTGCTTAATATATTTTCATTCTACATCGTATCTAAGTTAGTTTTTTATTGCTGAGATATCTACTTCAGTTTTTGCCCTCTTAACAAAATTATTTATAATCATTTTATATACATTTGTAGGTAATGATGTAGCCCTATAAAAATGTTAATTAGTAAATGACCTATTGTTATAAAAATTTCAATGGAAAAAAAAACAGAATGCAAACATACTTGTGTTAATTAATAATGTTAATATTGATACCAATAATAAGATTGTTATGCATACACATTACTCAATTTTAATTTAGAATGCCTTTATTGAAAATATTTATTAAAATCAAGTGTCTCCTTATTCCTATTGAGTAGTCTAATATAAAGAAACTGTTGAATATTCATTAATATTTGTAAAATTACTTTTATATACTTATATATAATGCAAGTAATAAAAGCAAATATTCAAGTCAAATGATTACCACTCAATTTTCAACATTAAACCGTTATATAAGTTGGTAATTTTTATTAAAATATCCATTATGTTAACCTTAAAGGTGGTTCATAAAACACGTTTAATTTTATAGAATTTCATTTAATGCTTCAGTAAAAACATATTAGAAAATTTTAATGAAGTATTCATTTTTACATTAATACGTCGAATGACTTGTTGTTCTTCTTTTGCACGGTTTTCAGATCCATTAGTGAATATCACCTGCTTGTCAAATCGATTGTTTTCATAAAGAGGAATTCGAGAGCCTTAAAGTGTTTAAAAATAATATATTCTATACGCTTTTAAAATGAAAACCTTCTATTATTTTGTACTCCTTATATTAATAATAATAATAAAAATAACCGTCGCCGTATTTTGTACTCCTTATATTAATAATATTAATAGAAATAACCGTCTCTATTACTTTTGAAATACAATATAGTTATATAATTCAAGTAAATGATATAAAATATATTAAATCACGAAAGATAAACGGCGAAGTTCAGTTTTCCACATAATGGACCGCATGTCCTTTATGTGGAAAACTGGACTGTTTTTCCATTTAACCAGAATTTAACAAAATTGATAAATTTATAATGACACTTATAGATCTATGTAATGTTAGAAATGTGTGACGCAGGTGTATAAAGAACATACAATTATATTCTAATTAATTAAAGTTTTGCATATTTACAAATGTAACTATGTGTTAAATAAATTTGGGGAATAAGTAGCGCTTTATAATATTTTTCTTAAATTGATGGATGTTTGTTTGCTTTAAATTATTTTCGATAACATTATAAACTTTGCAGATTTGACAGCTGCAACTTTGAAAAGTTAAAGTTGATGTAATGGAGGTGCTAATATAATCCCTTAAATCTAACACTTGGTGTGTGAACATCCGTTCTATTTTTTTTTATACAAGTATGGCTTCAGTATATTAATTTTGTGATAAAAGGTTGCTGTGTGAAGTTGTCTTCGATGTTGCATATTCAACCAATTAACCTTTTTTAATTTATGTGATATTCTTCGACACCTTCATATACCATATATTAGACGGAGGCAAAAGTATTGAACCTATTGAATTTTACGTATGTATAAATACTTTTATTCAGGACCGTAAAGTACATTAACATATTCAAACAAAGACAGAATCAAGGACTCACATAACATAATTTTAGTTTATTGAGGTAAACAGTGTCCGTTGGCGTATATTAATTTAACATTTAAATAAGCTTCTTGTAATAATTCGTTAATATGACAAATAAATCTAATTTCACTGTCTAAGATCACACCCAAACTTTTAGCTGCATCAGTTTTTACCAGTAGAGTTATCTATGGTTAGTTATGTTTAAATTATTTTTATTTATTTCCTTGATTTCTTGGTCCGAAAAGAATAATATTGATAATTAGACAGTGATTCTTAGCTTCTTCGGTGAAATTATTAATGTCTTCGTTTATACGGATACAATGTCAATCACTGATGGAGGAAAGGATTACTAGAGTTGTGAATCATTAGCGTATACGTGAATTTCACAATATTTTAAAGGACTAATAAAATGGCTGGTGTAAACGGTAAATAGTAGGGACCAAGAATTGACCCCTGGGGTACTTCAGTTTTTAAGTTTTAAGGTAACAGCTTCTGAGGTTGCACCATCAAAGCATACTTTCTGCCTTCTGTTCTTTAAATAGTTTTCAACTTATTCTGCTTATTTCTTAGAATGCCTAATAATATATTATGATTAAACTTATCGAACAATCCACTAAAGTCCACCAGAACTAAAACAGTGCAGTTTCCAGTTCTCTCAACTGTTGATCCATGATTTCTTCAAAGACTTTCGATAAAGTTAATAGTATATTGATACCACGAAGATCTTTAAATTCTGGAGGATTGGATTCTTTTGGCAACACTGTTACTAACGATCTCTTCCAAAAAGTAGGAAAAACACTTTCAGTCAAACAAACACTAACTATGTGGATAATATGTGAGACGATATGAGGTTAGCACAACTTCAGAAGTTTTGTATTTACAACGTCACAACCAACATGATTGATAAGAATATCGTTAATTAATATTATTAATATTTATATTTACTGTCTGGAACAAAAAGTTATTGCCGTTTAGGGAATTATTTCTGTAAAGATATAAAAGTGAATCTGGTGTCGACAAATTTGTTATAATATGGATTAATTGTTTATTTCATTGACATTTTTCAAATGGTCTGGGATATCTCTATTTCCATAGAAATGTTTCTTTCTTCAAACTTTACAGTATTCACGAGAAGTAGTCGTACTGAAAGAGTGCTCAAAATATGTTTTCTTTCCTTTTTATTTCTTGAGTAGTATAATTTCCAATTTTATTTATAGAATTCCCAATAAATCTGATTTTTTGACTTTATGTAACATCTTAGTGCCTTATCACGAATAGATATTATTTATGTAATATTGTACGTTAACCAAGGCACAAAAGGTTTAGTAAATATTACAATCGCTGTATCAAAATCAAAAAGTACTACGAGATTATGAATGAGATATGTAATTTTTTCATTTAACTTTTCTAAATTGAATATAGTATGCCACGGTATGGTGAAAAGATTCATAGCTAAAGTTCTTGAAATTTCTGTAATTGTAAATTCTCGAATTACTGTTCCCACCGCTTACATTCGTTTTAAATAAAATCGTTTGATGATCAGACATGTCATTATCTAATACACTATGGTTCAAAACCATTTCTTTGTTTGAGACAATCTAAAGATCAATTAACGAATACTTTGACCCAGTTATTCTGGATGGCTTCTCAATTATTTGATTTAAATTAAATTGTTCTACAAATGAAAACAAATTATTTGCATATATATTTTCAAAGTTTATAATTTTTATATTAAAATCCCCAGTACATATAAAATTATACTCCGGAGTAAGCAAACTAAAGAAATCCTCAAGTTGCTCTAAAAATAAATTTATTTCAAAATTTGGTGGTTTGTATACAACGCCAAGAGCAGTATAATCATTTTATGTTTTTATGTTTAACCAATGGTGTTGCCTAAATCAATCAAAGTACCTTTAAATGATTTTTTAATAAACATACATACCCCACCGCCTTTTGTACCCATATCTTGCCTAAATAAATTATGCTACTCTATATTTATTATATTATCAGGTATAGCCAAATTTTTAAGGGATGAAAATATCATAATAATTATTGGTAAAAATAATTTGTTTAATTTCTAGTAGCGAGGGTAGAATAGATTTTACATTTAGACTTACAATGCATAATATATTTAACATCCTGTATAATAAACATAAACAAATACGTCCCAAAGAATTATTCTTAATTATCTTTAAATGGTAACTAGTTCTTTTTACGATTAAACTTCCCGTTAAAAAAGTGTTGATCGCCAAGAATGATTTATGTATACTAATACTTAAAAAAAAAATAATCGATAGATTGATATATAAGAAAATATCCGAAACAGAGCTGTTTTTACAGAACAATTAGTAAGAAAAAGGTCATACTCATTTTAATGTACTGAGTAAAATAAAAACATTTGCTCTAAAGTGTTTAGCTTAATTTCCCAATTTGTTTATATCTTCAACACAATCAATTTTGTAATTTGTATCTCCATTTAATGTATCAAATATGCGACTTCATTTTTGGTTTTAGTTAGTTTCAAAATTTTTACTTTGTCTCGTTTCAAGTCTTCTCGTCTACTATGCCTTTATCCATAAGATTCTTATTTTACTCATATACTAATTTATTTTCTTCTAAATTTATAAATGCACAACAATAGGACCCACCTCCATTAGTCTTTTCAGATTATTATTTAGATATGAGAATATTGTTTAAGATGCTTTCATTTCAACTACAAAACACAATTTAAGTGCAAAAATTCAATTCACAAAACAAACATATGTTCTTTTCAAGAAAAATTTTCACATAACACATTGTATATAATAATTGTAATATAAATTGCAAATAACTTTCAGAAGTATTTAATACACAGATATATTTTACAGATAGGGAAATAATGTACTCATTCTCTATATGTTACTGACTTTAAACTTTTCTCATACAGTAAAGTTGCATTCAAAGGTTTGCTTTAGATTCCCATTAGCACGAGGCTCCGAAAATGGTCTGCTAGATACCGTACTACTTACGGTCTCGAAGATTAGATAAGAGCACTTACCACAGTAAATTTTCAGGGAAATTCCAGTAAAGACTTATATTTTCGACAGTAGTAGAACGAGATCGATTGCTGTAGTCTAAATTTCGCTGTATAATCAAGCTAACTATGTTAGTCTTAAAGTCTTATCACATTTTTATTAACTATAAATATACCAGACGAAAATGCGATTATTTCCTCATTACCTCTTTTATTTTGAATGAGAAAGCGTAATCGTGCAAGAATTTTAACATACCAAATTTTACTACTTAATTTCTGTTTTTTTGTCGTTCCAATCTAATTGGAAGCAAGTTTAAATCTGTGAGTTTACGTTAACCAAATGTCATTTTACGGGTAAACTTCGGTCGTCATTGTCAACCCTAGATGCAGATTTTTAATCCATTAGCACTTTTCATCAATATACACTAGTTATGGCAAGTCTAATTAATGATAGTCACAATTAGCTTTTTCGAAATTTATTTCATTTGTCTTAAATTAAAATGACTTTAATTTTACATGACCGAGAAAAAGTGATCAAATTGCAGCTAACGCACATAGGCATTTCATTTCATTTTTATTTCAGTTAATTGGTATGATGCATATATCTGTCTGTTGGTTT
The DNA here is from genome assembly GCA_963675555.1 of Leptura quadrifasciata. Taxonomy (NCBI): domain Eukaryota; kingdom Metazoa; phylum Arthropoda; class Insecta; order Coleoptera; family Cerambycidae; genus Leptura; species Leptura quadrifasciata. Next base: position 107,253,251 of record OY776675.1, read on the forward strand.
CTCTCTTTTCTCAAACATGACTATACTTACAAACGTGAAACTTTACAGTCATAAAGTCCCATATATTACCATTGACGAAAGAACGGAAGTTATCCAGAGACAGAATTTGTCATGGTAGCACAAAAAGTCGATCAAAAATGTTTTGGATAAGTGTTTTACCTAATAAACAAATATTTTGAAAAAGTCCTTAAATTTATCATTAGATTACCAATAAAAGTAATGAAATCCTTATTCTCTAAAATTGAAATTGTATTACTGAAATGAGGAACAAACTACTATGTTTTTACCACTATATTTACAAAGTGTTGTGACTGCAGTTTCGACCTTACGTCATTGTCAAACAATGATTTAAAATAGAATGAAATACAGGAAATTTTAAACTATTATATTATTATTATATAAATTACAAAAAAACTGCATCAGGTACTAGCAAAACAGGAATGAAAAGAAGTGATAGTGTAATGATGCTGCTGAACAACACAGCATTTATAAATAAACTTAAAACATTACATATTAAAAACGATTAAACCGTGGATTACATTTGGACTAATAAACTCTATAAGACATAGACATCAGATTAAAAAAAATATGTTAAGGACTGGAACAGAGAAAGTCATCAAACAATACAAACAATATAAAAATAAATTGAATATTTTACTACAGCAGACAAAAAATTATTATTATAAAACAAAAATTGAACAGCCTAATAACAGTTATAAACAGATATGGAAGATTGTTGGTGAGGTTACAAATGGTAAAAGTAATAATAAAAAAATAAATACTATTAAGCAAAGTGATATTCTTATAACTGATAATACGGAAAAAGCAAATGCTTTTAATAACTTCTTTATAAATATACCTAGGTAAGGAAATGGCACAAAAAATACATAGTGATCAAGAAAACTTTCCATCAAAAAATATATCTAGTAACTCAATGTATGGGGCGAGCGTAGATGCGTCTTTACTATGTACATACTTTGATATGCGATGTAAAGCAACGTCAGGCGCAGTTAGTAGTTGGATGGGTGACCGTTCCAACGAAGACCGCATCCTCGCCTCACACATCTTCCAGCGACTTGTATATCAGTATATGCGCGGAAGCAATACAACCTTAGGCGAGGGTTGTATAGGGGACATACCATCCTTCGGAGGGGATGTAAAGCCGTCGGTCCCTTGTCTATTAAATGTTAGGCAAGTAAAAGATCCCTAAAGGGAAGAGGTTCGGCAAAATTCCTGGTTGGGGATAGCTCGTCTACAGGCGTCGGTGATAGGCCTCAGTAGCGGAAATAGGCCGACGTTAAATAAATGTGTTAAAAAAAAACTCAATGCATCTAAACTCGGTGACAGAGCATTGCATCTTGCACCGGATCCTGATGGAATTTCTGTTACCTTAATAAAAAATATTCATTGTTATATTCTAAAACCACTAGTACATATCATTAACTTAATTTTAACAGCCTCTACAATACCTATAGAATTTAAAGTTTCAGTTGTTATGCCCGTATATAAAAACGGCGACCTTCAAAATTTAACTAATTACCAGCCAACCTCGGTAATAAACAACTTCGCTAAGATTTGCAAAAAAGGCTTACGGATTTTCTTCTTTTAAAAGATATATTTTACAAAAGCAATATGGTTTTAGAGGTAAAAAATGTACTGAGGATGTAGTTTATGATCTAACTACTGAAGTAATAAATAATCTAAATAAGAATAAAAAGAGTCTTGTAGTATATATAGACTTGGCAAAGACATTTGACACAGTTTGCCATAGATCATTATTTGATAGACTGAAAAATATTAGAGTTAGAGGAGACACATTGTGATTGTTTTGAGAATTACTTAACTGACAGAAAGCAAAAGGTCAAAACAGAGGAAACTTTCAGTAACTCTCAGACAGTCTCAATGGGTGTACCGCAAGGTACTGTGTTGGGACCTCTGCTATTTCTCGTATATATTAACAAAGTTAGAAACATACCGAATAATGGAACTGTAATCTCATATGTAGGTGACACCGCTATTTTATTTATGAGGAGTAAATTGGACAGCGGTATACGAGAAAGTTGAAGCAGGTCTCCAGTCGATACAAGATTGGCTAGATTTTAGTTTATTAAGTTCAAGTATAAAAAAAACAACATTTATAGCTTATTCCACCTCAGCTGCTGATCAACCTGTTCAAAATACACTAAAAATCCACAAAAAATACTGCAATGTCAATTGTAACTGCCCTGAAATAAAAAAAAGTAAAATCTACTAAATATTTAGGAGTTATTATTGATCAGCATCTGAGATCTTTTGTATTCTCTTCTGCTGATGTGAAAGATAACGGTAATAACGTAGTAGTCGCATTGGCACAAAAAACAAAGTTTAAAATGAGACAGAACAGCAGATAAAACTTCAGTGTAAGCAAATCAAACTGACCTTACAATTCTAAAAGTTGGTAATACAATGAAATAAGAAATGTTACTAGAAAATCCCTATAAAATCGAAGGAAAATAATACATATTCTAGATCGCCCGATTTATTGTCGAATTTTACTTGGCTAATAAATCCGCAGATTTTATTCATTACACACACCAATAAATTTAAAGTCAAGAAATCGGTCGGTTTATTGGATCATGTAACATAGCTATAAATTAGGGCTAACAAAGATGAAATACAAAAATAATAAAAGTGTAGTCAAGTAAAAATATACCTACTACGACAGTCCAGTATTCCACTATTTCCTATTAAAGGAAATCCATTCATTGCCACCAATCAAGGTGCACAATGTGCGTTTCTAAATCATTTGAAAATAATGTCCCATAACTTACGACAATCGGAAAACGCAAAATAAAATCTGTTTGCAATAAGCCCCCAGCAGGCATATTTCCAGTGCAGTGCTGCTGTGCATCGCCAGCCGCAGACTAGTTTCGAGCTTATTAGCTCTCATCAATGTGACATAGGCAAATGCATAAAATCACTTCACTGGCCTTCTATCAAATTACAGACACGAGGTGTCCGCAACTTGCAATAGCTCCATCTGGTGACGACTTATTGCAATCAAGTTGGCGACAAACTCGGATATTTTGTTAAAGATGAAATATAATAGCTTCAGTGTGTCAATATTCTGAAAGTTTCTGATAATAAATTCTAAACCTTTGTAAGTCTTGGTGGAAATGTACGTGATGTGCTTATTAAAGGGCAATTTTTTATCAAAGATAACACTCAGATCACAAGATATTTCGGGTTTTTAGAGCGTATTATTAACAGTAGAGTAGTCAAAGTGGATAAATGATTTTTTGGTGGAATAAGACACTGCGTTACATTACATATTTAAAGGTAAGTTATTTAATATTAAGTACCAATCCCTAACACACTGTCAGGCTGTCAACGATATCATTAAAGAATAGGATAAAAAAGACGTCCTAAAACTGATTCTTGTGGTACACCCGACGTAGCAGATATTTGGATAAAATTGCAATCGCTATATACAACACGTGTAACGAGATAATGTTAACGTTTTAAATTTTCAAATCTTACTGGCTTAAAGTCTCAACCAATCCAAATTCATCACAATTGCGTATGTACGTGGCGCACTGCCGTCAATAGAATGTCTGTAGATTTCTTATTCTTTAGTTTTCATTTAGAATTATTTCAGTCAAATTTAGTATGCTAGATACATTTGAATAACAGCTCATCGAATTATCGCTCATGTAAATTTTGTATTTATCATTTAAACCATCAATTTGCATTACGCATGTGCGCCGGTAACCGATCTTCCGTTTGAACCGCTATTCAACGTTTTGGATTATTTAGTCAATTTTGGTCTGATAAATTTGGATTGGTTGCGTTCATCACGGCGAGCGATCAGGTAGCGCTCACTTATCACATGTTTAAACTAGCTTATTGTACTGTCCTCATTGGCTTCTTGTGATCAAATGACATAATGACACGTGATCGCTACCGCGTGATGAATACGACCCATATTAGCGAGCCGGCAAAGCAAGCTGACATAGACATAACCCTAGCAAGCTGGTGACATTTGCGCGTGAAGAATTTTATACCTTTTGGAGGATTCTATATCTATTGTGTCGAGCTGAAGTAAGGAATTGTATTGACATATCCATTTGCTGGAAGACCTGCATTGCAATGTAACAGCTGCTGTGATTCCTTGCTTGTACTGATAAAACTCACCTGACACCAGATCTTCAACAAAAGTTTTTTGTAGTAGAATCCGTTTATACTGTTTGTTTTACAAGTATGTTGCGATGTTTTGCCGTAGCAAGTTTTCATAGAGATTACATAACTTTTTTCTTACTATCTAGGTTATACAATAACTTACTTTACTGTGTGCTGTAATTTAGACTTCTAATCACAAGGCTATAGCTTGGCTATAAATGTCCCTGCGGACAATTAATTTTGCTTTTGAACCTGTTGTGTAGACACTATTTTGTAAATTTTGTCACAGTGTTAGCTAGTGTCGACATTACTCGTCCCTGATAAGGGAGCATATTGTAGGCTAGCGAGTACCAAAATTAATTGTTAAGCCCTTAGTTGCGGGTAGGTGTAAATGCAGTACATTAAGTAAAATATTTGCTTTAAAGACCCTCCAGCACTAAGTAGTTGAGTCCATTTTATAAACGTCGTATTGTAGGTATCGTATCGCTTACGCTACAGACATTTATTTTTTGTTGAAGCTTTTGCTTATTGATTGTTATTTAATTATATTATTTTTTTAAGCTTGCGATTGCTTATGCAATTTTTGTATCTTTATACGAGATTAAATTTCGAATTTTATCTCGTGTGTTTCATTTTTTTGCTATCTTTCTGGGATACTATAGCCCTGGCGCCCAAGTACCTTTAAATTATTCACAGTAGGGCATTACTCTAGTTGTTGGCTTAACCACCCTTACCTACGACCCTTGCTTTCTAGAATAGCTGTCTAGCCGTGGCCAGTAATTTTGTGTGGAAATACCTCAGCAGTCTCAATGAACATCGAGATCCAATAAGCTCAGATATACAAAGTACTGTATATAAATTAATCTTTATTTTTTCATCGCAGGGTGTACACTGGCGACTAAAGCTTAAATTTGTTTTTTTATTACCTTACTCAGGGTAAAGCCTAGTTCATATAGCTGCGAATTGCGATTTGCGAATATATTTCTGAACATTTTCGTTTAAACCCCTCATCGATGGCATGCATCAATTAAAAGAGAGTTAAGAACTCTGCCATACAAAACAAGTTGGTAACAGTGAACCTACATTTAACAAAACCATGTTGCGCAAGCTATGGTCCTTGGAACCGTAACAACTTTTTTAAAAAATGAAAATTAATTTAACATAAAATTTATTGACTTGTGAAATTTTACAACAAAAATATAGAGAAATTGAAATTAACAATGTCAAGTTACGAAGCGAAGTGAGATTTCTAGTGGAGCTTCTGCCTTTATAACCTCGGTTGCTAGATGTCGGAGTCAGCATCTTTGCCTTTGTACAGTGCCATAACTCCCCCAACGTTAGAGAGGACTTCAGGGTTGAAGTTCGACAGGTTCCTCCTTGGATTGGTTGGACTTAATTCGTTCTTGAAGTCGTGGTTTAAGTTTGTATATAATGAAAAAACTGAAACATATGAGGATAATATAAAGTATAATTGTCCAAAGACTAGGAATATAAACATGATCAATTTTACTACTATTTTCTAATACATTTTCTTGTTGCTCTAGTTTGTATTTTATTTCACTTAAATTGTCTAAATTTATTGGCAATAATTCGATATTTTCAATTGAATAATTTGTGTCAATGCTAAAATTATAACTTAAATGTGGTATAAATAACTCTTCCCTAGTTTCGATATGAGGAAATTGAATCTCTTTATTATTAATTTTTAAATTACAATTTTCAAATTTATTTAACAAGTATGTACCACTGTAGTAATTGATTTTGAGAATTTTTTTCACAATTATATGTAACTGAAATCTCTGAAGGAGAAATGAGAAGTATTTGTTTATTTTGGATAAATTGTATTTTCTCTTTTGATAATTTGAAAAAGCGTGTTTTACATTTTATATATGGTTTTTGTGCTAAAAGTAACTGAGTTTCACATAAAGGGCTATCATTTAAATTGATTAAATCCATATTATTACAATAGTAAGTGCTATCAACTAAGGTACAAATATTATCCAATGAACTGTAATACTGATTTGTCAGGGCTAGGTATTTGTTGGTAGGTATTATTGTTTGGAAGGTGTCGGTTATTTTTGGGACAGGGCAGGAATAAATATGAAATAAATTGTAGTTAATATCATCTATGATTGGGATTTCTAACAAGAATGTTAATTTAAAATGGATTTGATATGCTTTTATTTTAATGAGGTTTTCGAAATTGATCAATTGATCCGCTTGTACGGGGAATGGTAATGACATAGTTTTATCTATTTTATTGAGATTTTGGAGTAAATCTTCAGGTTGTATGATTGATGGATGCATTACTTGCAATTTTGAGAATGTGATGGATTCTTCAATGGTTTCCAATATTTGCAATATATTTTGGGCCATGACAGCAATTTGTGTGTAGACAATGTTGGTATGTAGAGTGTGGTATCTTTTTATTTTCTCAACGTGTATCGCTCTTTCCAATTGTAAAATTTTGTTCTTTAGTATACGTTGATTTAATGTTAGATTTCTTACAGTAGTATTGAATTGTATTATTGCCTCTTTAGCTAGTGTCGTTTGGGTTTTTAAAATTTGTATCTGATCCTTGTCATCTTTCTCCAACAATTGTAGTCTTCCTTCGATTCGTTGTAAATCGTCGTTGTCCATATTTCCTGTTATAAATTTGACTGCACTCCCCAATCCATTTATTAGTCCTCTTTTCTTCCTTAATTTACTTTCAGGAGATAGCTGATTAAATTTTTGTTGTATTTCTGTTAAAAGAAATTGGCAGAGTATATTATAGTTGTTGAATTCGCTTCTCATCTCTTCGGGTACTTTGTTTTGCGAGATTATGTTTTTCATATAACTAATGTTGTCCTTAAGATTATTGTATTCTATTACTAATGGTTTTATGTCTATAATTTTTATTATCGTCCAATATCTGACGATGTTTTTACATCTTCCGAGTGACACCGGTAATATACCAGGGTTGTCCGAGATATTCTCTATTCGTTGTCCTGCGCAGGCTGCGATGTAGAAGCTGCAACAGAGAGTTTTTGTAAGTTTCTCGTATGTGTTCGTTTTGGCTTACTATTCTTTTTTGATTTATTTGTTATTTCACAGGTGTTGTCGGGGTTAATTTTTGTTATGTGATAGGGGCCGGTGAAACGGTTTTTTGTTTTATGACGACCAGATTTAAATGATTTTTCATATACCATGTCTCCTAGTTTAAATGTATTCTGTGGTTGAGTGAGTTCCTTATTCGCTCTTTGAGTGACCTTTTTCTTTTGGGTGGATGACTGTATTTGAATGCTTTGATATATGAGTGCCATTTTGTCTTTATGGTTCGTTAGATAATTGCTAAATGCTGGTTGATCATATAGCAAATCAAATAAGTTTTTCCTGTCTGAATGACCAAACGTTAGTTCGTATGGTGTATATCCAGTGGCGTTGTGTACAGTACTATTGTAGGCTATTACGGCATATTTTATTAATTTTGATGCTTGTTCGTCTGCCTGTTCTTTAAATAATCTAATGTGTTCGGGTAAAGTAAGATGAAATCTTTCTATAGCGCCGTTGCTGTTCGGGTTGTGAGGAGTAATAAAATGAATTTCTATTTTATGCAGTTGTAGTAAGTGTCGTATTATATCGTTTTTAAAGTCAGTTCCGTTGTCCATTGCTATAGATTCTGGTGTTCCATAATAGGAAAAGTAGTTGATAAGGGCGTCTGCAACAGAAAGTGCAGTTTTGTCAGGTATTTCTATAATTTGGGCTAATCTTGTGAATTTATCAATAATTGTTAGATAGATTTTTGCCTCAATAGTAATGATATCGATATGTAGCATTTGGAATGGTCTAACTGGTGTGTCAGTGACCATCAATGGAATATTTGGCGGGTGACGGTTGTATTTAGCTCTTTTGCATATTTCACAATTTTGAATGAATTCTTCTGTCATAGGTCGCATGTTTGTCCAGTAAAAAGTTTCTTTCAGGCGAGAGGTGGTTTCATTAACTCCTCGATGATTTGTTTTTGATTCGTGATGTTTCTTTATTGTTTCCAGTTGGTCTTCAAGATTTTCTATTTCTGGTAATAGTTTGGTACATCTTATAATTTTCACACTTTGACTGAAGTGAGTTGTGTATACATTACATAATGATATATATGTTGACTCTGCATCAGTGTATATGAAGTATGTTTGTCTATCATTAGTGTATTCTTTCAGTAAATCTAGCAGTTCTCTTTCTGCGTTATTTATTGTTATTTCTATATTAATAATAGTTCTTCCGTTTGATTTTACGACTTTAGGTTTTTGGGGATTCATAATAACTGTATTGATGCGAATTTGAGTTTTCTTGGGGTTTATTGGAGAGTTTAAAATTGGGATGCTGCCAGTGACGTCGTCGTCATTTACAGATCGAACAGTTTGAATATCTACTTGAACTTCATTTTGATTTTCTAAGGTTGATAAATTGAATAATGATGGTGTTGGGGTATTTAGAGACGTGTTGTCTAGGTTTTCTATTTCGTCAAGTAATGATTCGAAATCGGGGTGAATTTGAATATCATCAATGTTCACTTGCATAGAGTCGGTTTCTATAGAGTGTATTTCGATCCGGGATAGGGCGTCGGCGTTTGTGTTGGATTTGCCCTTTTTATATTCCACTGTAAAGTCGTATTCAGATAGTTTTATTTTCCATCTGGTTAACCTCGAATTTACGTTGTCTTTTAGGTTAAACAGCCATTTGAGGGGTTGATGATCTGTCCTAATGATAAATTTGTGTCCGTATAGGTATGGTCGGAAGTATTTAGTACTCCAAACTAAACATAATAATTCCTTATCAGTTACGCTGTATTTAGCTTCGGTTTCGTTTAATGTCCTACTTGCATAGGCGGTAGGCAAATCCTGGCCATTATTCATTTGTGATAAAACGGCTCCAAGGGCAATATTTGAGGCATCTGTAGTTAATATGAAGGGTTGTTCGAAATTTGGGTATTGCAGTATTGGTGGGTTAATCAATAACTCTTTGCATTTTTCGAAAGCTTCGATGAAATCAGGTGTATGAATGAATTTTGCATTTCTTTTGAGAAGTCGTGTCATTGGTTTCGTTAATTTTGCCATATTCGGTATAAACTTTCGGTAATAACCTACGAGGCCTAAAAAGGATTTTATTTCCTTTGGTGATTTTGGAGTTGGAAATTTTTTTACAGCTGTTATCTTATCAGGGTTAGGTCTTATACCCAGAGGTGTAATTACATGGCCTAAGTACATCAGTTCTTGTTTTAAAAATTCAGACTTGTCTAACTGAACTTTTAATTGTGCCTCACGTAGTCTTTCGAATACTTGACGTAGGCGAGACATATGTTCTTGAAGACTGGTGGCAAATATTATTATGTCATCAAGATATATCATGCATATGTTATTAGCTAATCCTCGTAGAACATTATCCATGACCCTTTGAAATGTAGAGGGTGCTCCTTTTAAGCCAAATGGCATGCGGGTGTATTCATAATTCCCTTCTTCTGTCGAAAAAGCTGTTTTTTCTATATCTTTTTCATCCATTTGAATTTGGTGAAATCCTGAACTTAAATCCAACGTTGTAAAATATTGTGCTTTGCCTAGTTTATCAAAAATGTCCTCTATACGTGGTATAGGATATTTGTCGTCAATGGTTGCCTCATTTAGCTTTCGGTAATCAATAACTATTCGCCATTTTCTGGTACCTGAAGCATCCAGCTTTTTAGGTACGACCCATATAGGACTAGAATACGGGGATATTGATGGTCTGATGATTCCCTGACTAAGCATTTTTTGTAATTGGTTTTGGACCTCTTTTTTGTATACTTGGGGATACCTATAACTTTTGGTATAAACTGGAGTTTCGTTCTTTAGACGTATCTGATGCCTGATTTGGTTGGTAAAAGTCAGTGGTAAACTTTCATGATGGAATATGTCTCTGAACTCGTAGCAAAGTTGACGTATTGCTTCATATTCCTCTTGATTTGTATGACTGAGTCTTAAAGACTTTAAGTTTTGTTTCCTAATTTTATCGATGGTGGCATCATCTAATGTAGGCTGTGAATACTGAATGTGGTTTAATTCGGCTGGAATTAATATTTCGAATACTGGTAATGGTTGATCAAATTTCACAGACTGTTCTTCGTCAGAATTGTTTCTAATTGTTGTATAAGCTTCTCCATTCAATATGGTTACGAGAGCTTCGGGTATTTCCAAATGTTCGTTAATTTTTGTATTTGCCAAAAGTCCTTCGTTAATGTCATTCTTGTTTATGACAGGGATTTTTATTATTTGTTCTGTATACGGGGGTATTACAATATTGTTTAGAGAGTTATTGTGGATGTTACCAGTATTAACATTATTGTTTCTGAGATAACTTCTTACTGGTTCGTTACTAATATAGATTGGAATTTTCGACGTAGGGGTTATAAATAATCCTTCGTCGAAGTCAATTTTTGCTCTTAGTGTTAATATTAAATCGTTTCCTATTAATCCGTCGTAATTTGGATTGCAGTTAAACATATAGTGTTTGTGATACATTTCAGGCAAATTAAAAATTCTCGATAGTTGAATATTTGCGCTGGAGTTATGGATTGACGTATCATGAGGTGTAGTTATTAAAAATGTTGAAAGTGGTGTAGTGCAATTTCTTCGTTAATAAATGTTTTTGTTGAGCCAGTATCTATCATAAATTTTGCGTTGAGTTCCGGTATAATTATATATGGTAGACGGCTGCTCCTGGATGTATGAATCTCTATTGATTCGTATTTTGGGTATCCGAGGCAGGTATAGGAAAATTTTCGTCTCCCAGATGTAGGTTTTCTTCCTGTGTTTCGTAAGTTTCGTAATATTCGGGCTCGTAATTTTCGGGTTCTTCAGAATAACTGAAATTTTGATAATCTGGTGTTTCGACTTCCTGAGTTGTTAATTCTTCTGGCCTGAATCTTGGTTGATTTGGGGTAAATTGTCTTGAAAAGCGGGTGCGATCAGAGTCGACATCCATCGGTGTGGGTTGGTACATTTTAGATTGTTGCGATGTTCCTGGTGCTTGAAATCTTTGGCCATAATTTTGTTGTTGAAAGAAAGGGTATTTAACAGGAGGTGGTCTCGGCGTCCATTTTTGTTGAACAGGTGGTGTAAACTTCTTAATTTGTTGTATTGGTGCAGGTGCAAAATTTGGTTGTCTTGTCTGCGGCTGGTTTATTCTAAGCTGGTAGGCCGGTTTATGAGGTGGCTTATTTGTGGTTTGATAATTTAGAGAAGTAGCTCCAATTTTAGTGCGGTGGTAGTTGAGGTTTTCTTCTTCTATTACAATTTGTATTGCCTCTTCTATTGTTGTCGGCTTCCTGCATCTTAATAAATGGGATAATTGGGGATTTACTCCGGTAATGAATGCTCTGAGAGTAAAACTATTATACATATTAATTTTTGTATCTTTAACAACTTGTTCTACTGCTTGGCACGATAACTTTGACAAGAGTAGACATCTAATATCAATGCATCTATCTGCAAATTGATGTGGAGTTTCGTTAACTCTTTGTTTTAGGGTATTTAAATCAGAAAGTAGGGATTCTTCATTTCTTTGGTCGCCAATTAAGCTGATTAAAATTTCTTTTAATTCTGGGAATGTTTTAAAAGTTCGGGCTGCTGTTAAATTTGCTGTTTTTCCGACAAGCTTAGTTCGTATGTGAAGCATTGTGAAGGATATTCTTGCTGCGTCGTTGTTTGGGGCCATTATAGGAAGAACTTGTTCACAGGCGTTTATAAAAGTTGACAATTTTGTTGGATTGCCATCGAAAGGTGCAATCAGTTCCAGGTAGTCTCTTACAGAAATTTGCGGTATAGCCATATTTGGAGAATTATTAATTGATTGAATGTTGATTCTTCTTTCCGTTGGAAAATTTGCCAATTGACTTGCTAATTCGTCAATTAATAGAGACATAAATTATATTTGTATGATAAAAGTACAAGTGTTGGAGTCGTTGAATGTAATACGATATACGTTATAAACTTTCAGATGGACAGATTTATGCAGTTTTAATTCTTGTTAGTATATCACTTTTGTTTAAGATTGTTTTAATATGTGATGCATAAAACGTGTTTAATCTAGAACGAGCGAACTCGGTTGAAGACAATACGTTTTAATTATCAGCGGGACATATGATATTATATGGTGTTTTACACGTATAGGTATATATGTTAGTAAGCGCCTACAGTTACGATGGAATTTTATTTCTCGCCTACTCGATCCAGCGATACTCTAAAATTCTAGGAATAAAAATGTAGAAAACTAATAAGGCGTTATGTAATAAAGCTTTTTGATTGATTTTAATGACAATTTGTGGAGTTTAGGATAGGTAAAAAAAAATGGAATGGCAAAATCAGTATTACTTACAAACTAGCTTGAATTAAAGGTGACTTCATGCTTCGTTCTTGATATAATAAAAGGAAAGGGCAATTAGGAAATTATTCTCCGTGTTCGCTGTCGTCTAGCTTACCACACCTCCGAAACGGAGTAAGTGTGAGTGGACAGCTTCTTATAAACACTTTGAACAATATTTTAGGAAGGGTAGGTCTTATTTGCCGTGCTCGCTGTCGTCTTGCTTACCACCCTCCGAAACGGAGTAAGAGTGAGTGGACAGCTTCTTATAAGCACTTTAAATAAGACGTAGAAATTTTAGGTAACACTTTTTTCTTGTTTCTTCGGTTTCCTTCCAATTTCCAATCTGGTTGTCTTCGATAGACTGTCGTTGATCCCCTATGGATTTGTGGTTTTTGGTAGTGTCCAGACCAATGATTTGGACCAAGGCTTTTGATTTTTGAAAAGCTTGTGACACTATCCTACCGCGGTGACTGCGCCAGCTATGGTTCTTGGAACCGTAACAACTTTTTTAAAAAATGAAAATTAATTTAACATAAAATTTATTGACTTGTGAAATTTTACAACAAAAATATAGAGAAATTGAAATTAACAATGTCAAGTCACGAAGGGAAGTGAGATTTCTAGTGGAGCTTCTGCCTTTATAACCTCGGTTGCTAGATGTCAGAGTCAGCATCTTTGCCTTTGTACAGTGCCATAACTCGCATCTGTGATCAAGTGTTTACAATTAAAAAAGTACGATGAAATTTAAAAACGTTTTGCAAACTTACCAATTATGACAATTGAACGATAGTTGCAGTCATACTAATTATCTAGCATTATTTTAAAGGTTTATGGCCATCACGTTCAACAAGGGCTTTGTCATGGTGGCTTACCGTACTTATTTGCAGTCAACGCAATGTAAGTAGGTACTATTAAGGCACACTGCAGGGGGTTTTGTACGGAGATTGTTTATTTCTTCAGGCGTTAAGACTTTACAACTATGGGTCATTTTATTCCAATTATATGGATTACGGCACGATATCAGATTTGCCGTGGGGCTGTTACAATTAAATGCATTTCCCTACAGTTGATTATGTATTTCATATAGTCTACGATATCTCTTCGACAGTAATTGAGTAGCTGCCACTGTAAATGTGGTACACGCCATTGCGTTTCTCAAATTAGAGGAATTATCCTCGCATTAGTCGTAAGGTTTTACGCTGGTTCATACCGACACGTGGCATGTAATTACGAACGTTATGAAGTCATAAATAGATCTTTTAAGAGCATACTCCGAGGAGGTTTGAACGTACTTTGAGTGTAAAATTTTATTCCTTCCGAGTTTGACGATTTGTCACTAACATCTGAATATATGTATTGTATAAAAATGATTTCTGTCTTTTCTTTCCACTTACCTTCCTAGTAATACAAGTAATAAACGAAATATATGTTAATGGGTTAACTTCAATCAACTAAACACTAAAACAAACTTTACGCATAGATCCACAGTTCAATCTTGAGTAATAAAACAACAACTAAACTCTTTAATCCTTGATTTGGTATACTTTTATTATTTTTTATTACCTTTATATCTATATATATTATTAACTTTCTGTATATTGTATATTATATCTTTTTGTACTGAATCTGCTGTTCTCATATTGTATTGAGCTCATTGTATTGTATTGTTTTATCTTTATTTGTATTTTTCCTACCCCGTAATTGGTTTTATTGTGGGGTGGTGTACCTAAATAAATAAATAAATAACATAAATGATTAACAAGGTTCCTCAATTCATAAACAGTGTGTTCAAACATACACGGTACTTAAATTAAAATGTGATTAATTTTCTAAGGTGAACAGTATCAGATAGAAACAGGTAATATCAAACTTTGCATAAAAGAACCTGGGGTAAATCTAAAGGGTTGCCACCAACACAACGAAATTTGGGTCTTAACTTTGTACAACTAGACGGTCACGTAAATGGCCAATTTGTTTATTTATCTTAACATAAAATTGATATAAATAATCTTTAGATGGGCATATTCTTAATTACTTCACGATTAAGGATTTTTATTAGTAATTAATAGACAGGGGTAGAGGGCTCTTCATAACTAATTTAACATTATAAGCTACAAATTCATACAAAACATGAAAATGGACCTTCTGTTAATGAGATTATTTCAAAACCAGTGGTATATGCAAATATACCAGAACTAGTTTATTTAAAAAAAGAAAAATCCAATTCTTTTGAGAGACCTATCAGTGTCAGTCCTCTAGAGATTAATTTCTAATACATTTAGGATCGTATTTACTAGAAAAACATTTAACACCTCACTGGTGAGCATTAAAGTTAGGCTGGTTCATTTTAGAAACACGAGTTGATGCTTATCTGCTGACACTAATAGCCCCCCATAGTGTAAATAATAAATCGTTTAAACTCCCGATGACCTTTAAACATAATAAAATAATAATCAGGTAGTCACGAACCCACGACAGAGCTTTGTCAAATGAGAGCAGTTGTTCTGCCTTTGAAAGGGATTAAGTTACTTTAGGGCCCGCTATTTCGTAGGTCAATATTTAACTGTTATATAATTATATTGATGCAACTAACAGTAGCACCAGTTAAGATTGGGAGATAAGATTATTAAGTTCTGTAATTACATATGAGCACGTCGGGCATTCATTTAAGTGGAGTGTGGAGTTGCAAACTGTTAACTACACTTTGAAGTAGATGAAGTGCCTACAAGTAACATATGTTTAAGTAATTATAGGGACTATATTAACTATAGTTTACTGTGTTATTGTTTTCTGATTAATGTTAAGCGTAGTGAGGAATAAAGTGAAATGTGGATGAATTAATGAAAGAGAAAAGAAATAAAATTAGATAGAATTATTAAAACTATACAAAAGTTAAGCGGAAGAAAATAATTATATAGGGTATAACAGAATTTATTAAGTATAATATTATAACCTTAACAACTTTAAAAACATAACTAAAACACCAGAAATAATAGTATTTATTTTTTATTGAGATTACAGGAAAATTACATTATTTGAATATAATATGCTACTTGTAAATGGTTACCATTAACGTTACGACAGTGTCCGCGGCCGTGTAAGCATAGCTATTATGTCCTCGCAGCTACAGCACTGATATTATTTCTGTAGTTTACTGTCATTGGCACTTACTAATTTCTAAAATAAAATTTGCGCGAAAAATTAAAATTAAAATTTTTGAGCTAATTTCGATATCGTAATCATTTCAAAAAAACATTGCGGTTACAATGGGATCACTTAGTCAATTCGAATTTTAAATTCAATTCATATGTTAATTATGGCAGATCTAATGAATCTAAAGCTACGTTACAAAAATTAAGGCATAATGAATACATAAGAGATAAGAATGTTACCTGTTTACTTTCCTTTTTGCTAAAAGGGTCAATAAACAAAGCCACAAATGCCAACGGCTAGCTCGTTTAAGTCGGAACAAATTGCCGTAGGTTCAGAAAACTTACAAGAAAAGGGAGGGTTTGGGGAAAAGAGACAATTAAATATTTGAAGTTAAGGGGGCCCCATATATAGCAAATATTAGTAGATTTGCCCCTTTTTCTCTTAAAATCAGTCTCCTATAGATGAAACTGAAATTTGTTGGCAAGGAAAAGGAATGATTATTAAAATGAATAATAAATTATATTTAAAATAATCAAAGTTATTAAAGTTACTTTGAAAGAGGGCAGCAATTTAAAAGTAAATCTTAAAAAATATAAATTTATAAAAATATAATTTTGACGTGTATGAAAAATAGTTAATCAGAAAAAATAATTGTAGAGAAACGAATTTAATAGAAAAAAATAACAACTGTACTAAAATTAAACACTGGATATGCGCGAAGTTTAGCACGTCTTGGTACAGCAATCCGGTCTTCAATTGTCACGCAGCAAATCTTAACATTATTAGGCAATTTAGTTCTATCGCTGGAAAGTATATGATTCTAAAGGATTTTAAGAATTGTAGAATATCTTATAATGCAGTATTATAGATTCTTGATTATTTTAATAACCAGATATTAATTAATAATAATTAATAAAAAACTAAAGGCATACGCATATTAGCTGAAGCCAAAAATAAGTTATCAAACCTATTGGTTTGGTTAAATAATATATTTAATCTTATTAGGTAAGTAAGTAGCTAGATAATATGAAAGTTGGATAAATACGACATTGCTAGGTAATTATGAAATTAATTTGCTAGACGAAATATAAATCCAATAAAATCACATGTCAAAATTCATCCAATATCACTTATGTTGCTATGCAACGAAAAATTATTAACAGTTTTGTAATTTATTTAAAATGTCACATTCACAATTTGACATATACTTTTAGAATTTAAAAAAATTATCTCACCGAATTTACCGTGTGCACTGATAAACCCTTATAATTTTCTCTAATAATGACCCTTAAGCTTGCTGCTTTAAGTAATTACCCCCTCCGCCTTACGGCGTCGGGTAAATACTAAGCAACAAGCTTTCGGTTCATTATTAGAGAGAATTATCACGTGATTATCAGCGCCCTTAGCAAATTACAGCTGATGATAGTTTCCAGATAATCATGACAGTTTCTAGGTAATCATGAAAGTGCTAGGTAATTATGAAAACTGCTGATTGCGAACTAAATTGCCAAAGGAAACAGAAAAAGAATGTTTTATTTCCATGTAAAATTTTAGTTGCATAAAATTAAAGAAATTTGAATCTAATGTATTTAAATATTGAAAGTACATTAAGAAATAACGTAATTGAAAATGATTGAAATTGAAGTGAAATTGAAATAGTTAATAAATAAGATTTTACCTGTATTAGGGATGCAATACAAGATGTATTACTCGAAGATGTTACAGTAGAAAAGCTCAGTACAAATTTGGAATTCAAATGATTACATCAGATGATTAATTAATAAGATAAACTTTATATCACAACTTTAATTGTGGTACCAATAATGTAGAAACTTTAAAAATATATTTTTCCTATTGATAATGAAAACTGTATACATTACGAGCGAATTAGAAGTGCACTATAATCGGATTTCTCTTCTATGGAGGTTCCTGTCTACAATTAAATTATTGAACCGGTATAGAATCAATCGATAGCGAATATTTAAGAAATTTAATATTCAATAAGAAATATTTATTACATCAGTAAATTGCAAATATAATCAAATAAGTACGAACTGTCTAAATAAAGTAAATTGTTTTCAAACTGTACTGCGATGATCCAGTAAATACATTGTATATCATACGCTATATAACAGGTGTGCCTGAAAGAAGTTTTAAAGGTAAGAAAAATAACTACATGTAAAGAATAAACAAAGTAAAAAAATGAAAATTTAAATGAATATAAATGTTTTTCCAGTTATGGTAGAGACAATTAGTGACCTGAAGTGCTGTAACAGAAGTACATAATTTAGTGTAAAAAAACGTGACTGAGTTCCTAAGATAAAATAAATCTATGAAAATTGTGAAGAAATTTAGCTGTGATACAAAGAAGATTCTGTTAGTTTGGAGTAATTTTACTTACAAAAACTAAAACAAAATACTATACAGATCGCGTTAAACATAAATATATATCAGTTGTTAAATGGATACAGCTCATGCAAGATAAGCTGGTCTACCGGGCAAATGTCCAGTAAACCCACCGCTAAAAGTGTTGCAATGATTATTTTGCCCGAGCACTGTTATACTATTTTCTTCATTTCTCAATTCATCTATCGATTTACGTATAACGATTAAATTTACATAAACATGTCTTACATCTAACATAATTAATTAAATAATCAAGAGCTTTGTATTCCTGTTTCAAATAGTGAAACATTTTTTGAATTCATATCTCACATCTAGAGGGTTGAAACACTTTACTATACATTCAGCATATTTTCATAAAATATGTGTCTATCTTACGTTATATTTTAATATAATATTTTACTGTAATGGAACATGTAAAATAATTAACCCTAAGTCTGGTCGGTAGCCGAGTGGGTTAAGGCGCGAGGTGGCAATCGCGGACACCGCACGGACATCGCACCACCGGGTTCGAATCCTGGCTCCGGCACTGGCACTGTCGGAGGAAATGGTTGTATGTCCGCGTTTTTTCAATGTGTAACCCCCTTCCGCACAAGCACTGGCTTCTGGAATTGGGGGTTGTCTAATTTCTGTGGTGTTTATTTAAAGTATACTGGGCGGTCACTATTTGAATGGGATTGCATTAGTGACTTCTAAACCGAACGAGATAGAAAGTATGGGAGAAAGGATCGTTCATCAGAAACTAATTTGAAGGGGGTTGAAAAATCTATTTCAACACTAATATTTAATACGCTAAAAAATATCGTTTGTAAATATTTTAGCGTAAAACAAGTCAACCTCTCGAGTATTTCGGATCAATGGATATTTTGTACAATATGGTAAAAAGAGAAAATTATTTTATTCAACAGCCACTATTTATAGACATTATTTATTTAATAGAAAGTTTCTAGACCACTTATAATAGATTGTGAAAATCTTTTGGGGTTAGGTCCAAGTGTATTAAAGAAAACTACTTTATTAATTTGCCGACGTTTCGATATTTTTTAATATACAACATTCAATATAACAACTAAACATAAATGTATTTTAAGAAAAATAAAAAAATAACATATATTGAAATTTTTAAAAAATATTACTTTTTTTAAGGTCACTATCTAAAAATAATCACAAAATATAGTTATTAAATAAATAAAATATATATTATAAAATTGTTTATGTATATATAAAAGAACACATTAGGGATGTTAAGAATAAAAACAAAATAAATTTAGTGGAACATTGCAAAGATTTTGACCGTGAATTTAATGTCGAAGAGACTATAAACCAATAGGTAGACAACATAATTTAGAAAAAAGAAAATTTCAAGAAATGATCAATATAAAAAATCAAAGTCGGTAAATTCGAGGAAAGATATTGAGAATTTAAACTCTTGTTATTTTAATCTAATTACTAGAATAAACAATTTGTGATATATAATTGTCCAGGACGATATGGCCATAAATGCATTTTTCAGTTTTTGAAGTACTGTATTTGTTTGCGTTTTTTATCCCTATTCCTTTTTATCATACAATGTTTTTCGTACCTGTTTTATACTTACGGTTTAAAGTAATAATAACATTCGTGTCACTGCTATCCCCACAAGAAGATAGTAATTTTACTGTATGTTTATTAAACCCTAAGTATCTGTTATGTTTCTAGTACATTATTTATCTATTTTTATACTACACACGGAAAACTAAATATTAATGTAAGTATTATCTTAATGTTTATTATGTTGGATAATTTCGTATGCTTATATAATTTTAATTAATTATTTTTTTATAGATACCTACATAAACAATTTTAAAATATATATTTTATTTATTTAATAACTATATTTTGTGGTTATTTTTAGATAGTGACCTTAAAACAACTAATATTTTTTAAAATTTCAATATATGTTATTTTTTTATTTTTCTTAATATACATTTATGTTTGGTTGTTATATTGAATGGTTGTATATGTACTATTCTGATTTTATATCTTTTAGTGCCCTGGGGATGATATTAAAAAATATCGAAACGTCGACAAATTAATAAAGTAGTTTTCTTTAATACACTTGAACTTAACGCCAAAAGATTTTCACAATCTATATTATAAGTGATCTAGAAACTTTCTATTAAATTAAGAAGAATTTGGGACATTTTGCCGCTGGATAGATATAATGGGTTTTTTAGAAGATATACGTGATCAATATGGAGAAGAAATAGTTTAGCTTTTTAAGAAATGGGCCAACCTTACTAATTACGAAAACCATTAAAATTTTTAAAACAATGCAGAAGATAACGAATTTTACCTTCTCACATACAACATATGTCAAAGTGCATGCACTTTTTAATTAATGAGAATAATCCTTTTATGAATACTTGTTTTAAGACTCTTTTAAAATTCCAACACAATTTTTTGAATATTGAAATAAATTTTATATATTGGAATTGAAATTAAATACTCTTTATATTTAACAAAACAGATTATCTTACAATCTGTACCACAGAACATTTTTCTAGAATTTGATACCAGTCAAAACAACTATTATAGAAAAATATTAATTGTTAAAAAAGGAAACAAATACTCAAAATACAGAAATTAATTAGAGAACAAAAAAATTTAAACAATAACTATAATACTGAAGATAAGTGGTTTGTTAATTATATAATATAGAAATTCCACATAATACACAATATATATTAAGGTTAGGTGACAAATTCAATTTGCCATACACAAATAAAGACATTTTAAGTGATACTGAATACATCATTAACAAATATGAAATAGAGGAAGAGCGTAATGAAAAAAGAAATAAAATAATTAATATTGTAGCTAATTTTGCAAATAAGAATTCTCTCTCAAATATGAACAAAACTAACAACAAGCAACTAACGAAAGATATAAAAGATACCATAACTTTTCTTAAAAATAATAAAGATAATATTATTGTTACAAAAGCAGATAATGGTAACACGACAGTGATTTTAGAAAAAAAGGATTAGATTACCTTAATAAAGCCTATACACAACTTAATGATCAATCCATTTATCAAAAATTAACAAAAGATCCAACAATAAATATTTCAAATAAAAATAATAAATTAATAGATAAATTAGTCAATAACAACGTTATAGACAAAAATCAAGCGAAAACACTTAAATGTAATACAGGGGTTTTTCCAAAAATGTATTTTACTCCCAAAATTCATAAACAGAATTTACCACTAAGACCTATTGTTAGTTTCATTGGTTCTACAATTTATAATTTGTCAAAGTACGTCAGTAACCTTTTAAATTTTGCCTTTTTAAAAGAAGAAAAATATGTTAAAAATTCTTGTGAATTTGCGGATTTCATTAAAAGACAGACTATTCCAGATAATCATATATTAGTATCCCCGGATGTGATATCTTTATTTACAAATATTCCCATAGATTTGACTATTAATATTATTAAAGATAGATGGCACCTGATTGAAATTAATACAACAATAACATTAGATATGTTTTTAGAATTGTTTACTTTTTGTATTGAAAATAACTATTTCAACTATAATGGGGAATTGTTTAAACAACTTTATGGACTGGGAATAGGAACCTGCATGTCTCCAGTTTGCTCAGACCTAGAGATGTCGCAACTACAGGAGGTATGTCTTAATAAACTGTCATTTCCAGTTCCAATTTTTAAAAGGTATGTTGATGATATTTTTTTAGTTATACCTAAAGACACAGAGACAGAACTGTTAAAAGTGTTTAACAGTTTTCATGAAAAATTGAAATTTACTATTGAGATCGATAAAATAATAAAATAATAGCGTTTTAAGTTACAGAGATTATAAGAACATCTGAAAATAAATTACTCATTGACTGGTATCACAAACCTACCTTGCTTTTTTGTTATATTGAATGATTGTATATGTACTATTATGATTTTATATCTTTCAGTGTCCTGAGGATGATATTAAAAAATATCGAAACGTCGGCAAAGTAGTTTTCTTTAATACACTTGGACCTAACACCAAAAGATTTTCACAATCTATTATTTATTTAGCTGTAGATAAGTAAACTACCAGATAACATACTAGTTAGTTATGACTTATAATTTATCCTTTTTTTCAGAAAACAAAAAAAAATAATTTCTATTTAAATTTGCATTATTAATGTTGAACGAGAAAAAACCTTTTCGTCAGTTTTATGACAGTATGGGAGAGTTTATTTATTAAAAAGAAACAGAAGCCTACTCGGCCATATGACAACTAAATTTGACGAAAATGGCGTGTTTTAAAAATGATGCTGCCTTATTCAATCAAATCAAAACTTTTATATTTTTTAAAATGTGATAAATGCAGTTGTTGGACAAAATTTTGTATGGTACTTATATGTATAATTCACTTGAGAAAATTAGCTAACCTCTATGTAACATAATACATTAGTACTATAAATAACTATTATATCACTCGCTGGTTGCTGGTTTAAGCTGTAAAAAATTGTATGTGAGAACTACTTTTCTCCATTAGCTTTATTGATTCAAAAAGAGTAAGATGTCAGGATCCAATGAAATTTTAGGCCTTTTTAAAAAATGGGAAAGAATCAACTACTATATCAAATGTCATGCAATACAACGGCAATGAACTGATTGAACCCGTCCAAATATTAAATGCGTTTGCGGACTTCTTTAGTAATTCATTTACTCCTCATAATGCCAGTGTGTCGGATATAAATAGAGAAGAATTTAAAAAAGATGATGTGATAAAAGCACTATAAAGATTTAAAAACAAAATGACCACTGTCCCGGACGGTATGCCAGCTGTCTTATTAAGAGACTGCGCTTGTATTTTCGCTCTACCCTTAACGACAATTTTTAACTTGATATTAAAAAATGGTAATTTTCCAAATACGTTTCCAGAATGTTCTAAAGTGTGTCCGATTTTTAAAAAATTAGACAAATTTGACATAATCAACTTTCGTGCTATATCAATAATATGTAATTTTCCCAAAGTATTTGAATTTCTTCTGCATGATGCTATATATGCTAAAGTTAGTAATGACATCACTATACATCAACATGGTTTCATGAAAGGACACTCTACAACTACCAATCTGGTTACGCAATATATTTCGAAATCCATCGATGATCAGTCTCAAATTGATACAATTTATACTGACTATCCCAAGGCATTCGATAGACTTAAGCATACTGTGCTGCTTAAAAAATTGAATGATAATAGCCTTTCGGGAAATTTGATAACTCTATTCAGATGTTATCTGTCAAACAGAACTCAATATGTTACCTTCAATGGATTTAAATCTGTCGAATACGTTGCTACCTCTGTAGTACCGCAAGGTTCAGTTCTTGGTTCACTGTTGTTCATCATATTTATCAATGACATAGCGGACGATTTAACACACGAGGTTAACTATTTAATGTATGATGATGACTTAAAGCCTATTTCTAGAATTCATACTGTCAGTGATTGTCTTCAACTGTAGGATAACTTGAACAGAATTAGTAATTGGTGCACTAAAAACAACCTTCCATTAAACTCGGAGAAATGCAGTGCCATGCCTTTTACACGAAAGAATAATATGCTTCGCCGGCCTGAAACACTGCGTCACTTAGGCGTTATCTTTGACAAGACCCTTGCTTTTAATATACATATTAACATCATAGTTTTGGAAGTCAGCAAGACATATGTGCTTATAGTTTCGTGATCTTTCAAGCCCTGATACACTGAATATGCTCTACCGTTGCTACGTTAGATCGAAACTTGAATCCTTAGACCCCACACTATAATGTGCATGTTAATAATCTAGAATTGGTACAACATAAATATCTGAAATTTATGTATTTTAGATCAGAAGGTGCTCGTTAATTAATTTGCAACGTAGGCGAGAATGCATGTCTCAGATATTTCTTTTTAAAATTATTAACAACATTATTAACGCACCACTATTACTATCAAAACTGTCTTTTAATATTCTCAGAACAATATCCTGTCATAGTTTAGTATTTTATCTAGCTACGCCTCGCACAAATATCTGAAAAGTTTCACATATTTGTGTAATATGCGGCAATTACAATGCAATTTGTGGTGATATAGACATTTTCAATTGCTCCGTAAACAACCTAAAAAGTATTACTACAGGCACTGATTTAACATGTTTCTTGTTTTATACATTTTTTTTATATGTTAGTGTTATTGTTTAATTACGTATCTATATTAGTTTACTGTACCTCCCTGTTCTCTAATTGGATCAAAAACCTGTTGGACAGTGTATCAAATAAATAAATAATGAGGTGCGTCGCTATTTAAACGAGTAACTTCTCGCCGTTGGATTGGGTGATGTGCTGAACAAGATTTGGCAACTCGCCTGGCTAGGCTCTCTTGGCCCCAGCCCGACAGTGTTGTTATGATCCTGAATTTGTAGCGCGACAAACGTGACGTCAAAGCATCGACGGCAAGAAAGCATCTTCCGTTCTCGCAGTGAGTATTCGTGTTCGTAAATACAGGTATGCAAAAAGCTACTTTTATTATTTGAATTGGCAATGGTTCCTATAAACCCTGGTTTCGTTAAATGCGATTTTGGGAATTTGGCATGTGTTGATTTGCTAATGGTCAGGGAATATTTCAATAAAAATAAAGGCTTTCTTAGCGCAGAGCTGATAGGCGAAAAATGGAGCAGTTAGTTATGAACTGATTTCAAGTTTTGAAAGAACTGTTCATTTATTTGACATAAAATTTTGTAATTTTGTAAAATTTTATTACTTGAATTCATTACAGTATTTATGCTTGTATCTTGTATCTGTTATTACAAATGCTCTTCATAAATTGCCGTTATTATTTATACATACAAAACTGAATAAAGCCGAAAATACCTTCGTCCGAAATGGAAACTATCTTTGGGGCTAAGGGAAAAAAAATATGCTTTAAAAATAAAGGATGATGAAATAGAGGAGTAGAAAAATATTTCTTTTAAAGGCAAAGTCCAATTAATCTGGTAATTCCAAATAAAACAGATTTATCTCGAAGTTCTAAGTGCACAAGCTACCAAGGGTATGTTGAGTCATTTTCGCCGTTCACGTATTATTTATAGAAAAGATACTACTCATTTTTTTATAATTTCCCCTCAATAAGTTCAGTTAAAAGCATGTTTACTTATTTATATATATATCAAAAGCAAATTCATGTTTTAAGCAATTTCTGAAGGTAATGATAGTCATTTTCATTTTAGAGAAATATTTACTAACGCGAGCGATCATATTAATCCATCAGGAAATCCAAACTACATAGTAATCAAATCTTTGCAATCCATCAGGTGAACATAAATAGTTATTGTGGCATCAAATTTATGGTCGATAAAGCTGATGTTATTAGTATGTAAAGACCATTTGTGTTTTAGCCTTGAAATAAAATTTTCATAGATATTGGTGCCTTATTTACAGACTAATAGGAAACATGCATATAACGCCAGAATTCACGATCAATAAAATAAACAGTTATTAAATACATACAATGTATTTAAATATATAATCATTACTTTATTGTTGCTCTAATAACAACCAAAATTTATTAGTTGTTTAAAAAGAGAGTTGTTTTCGATCCTAGCATAATATTTAAAGCAGAATTCGGCAAAATTTCTAAAAAAAAGTAAAGGTTGATAATTTTTCTTGTTTTCTGTGCAGCTCCTGCAAATCCTATAAATTTTATACGACAGATATGAGATAATTAACTAAATGTAACTAGCTGTACAATTGCAATTTTAATAGGATTAACATATGATGCGAAGACGTTTCATTTCTCTACATTGCCTACTTCCATTTTACTACTCCAATACATACTGCTTAAACATAGATATCAAAATTGCGTAGTTATGCGATCCGCTAATAATTTCTCGTTTCAAATACGGTGATGGTGTGTATGGTCCCTGCTTGGACCTTCGTAATGATAATAACGTTTATTCATCTAACGAAACATAAAATGACATTACATTTTAATAACAATAAACAAACGTACTACAAACTCACGAAGTACTCACCCATCCTGGACTGGGAGAGCTTATACATATATATTTTGTCTATTATCGTTTATATTACATTGCTGGGAATACCAAACAATCATTTTTTAATATGATTCTTTAATGAATGAATTGCATTTAATTTTCAAATATTTTGTGGTAATATGGAGTACTTTTTAGAGCACAGGTAGATGCAACATCTCTGACCAACTGTTTTAATATATTTTATGTTTATAGGGGTGGGTGCAGTTATTTCATTAAATTTGAATTTGTCTTTCAAAAAATTATTGAAATGTTTAACGGCACTGAATTGGTTATGGGGTACCCTGTTTAATTACAAATGAAATCCTGGTAATTATGTCACCAGTTAACTTCATTGCTATTTATTTATCTGAAGGATAAACAAATAAAATTGGCCATTTGCGTGATCGTCTAGTTTTGTTAGTGTAGGACCCCAATTTCATTGTGTGTGTGTAGTAACCCTTTTTTAATTACCCCAGGTTCTTTGATATAAAGTTTAATATTACTTGTTTCTGTCTGATACTATATAACTTAATATACCTTACAAAAATTTAATCACTCTGTTAATTTAAATACCTGATAAACTTGAACACACTGTCTATTAATTGAGAGACCTAGTTAATTATATATGTTATTTATGTAGTATCTTATTACTCAAGATTGCACTGTACATTTAGAGTTGAAGTTTGTTTTCTATTTTGCTTTTGAAATTAAAACATTTATTTAGTTTATTACTTATATGACGAAAAGGTAAAGGTGAAAGAATAAGACAATATTTGATGGGAAAAAATAGTAAAAAAAAAACATTTTATTTTATATAAATTGATGCAACAATAGTCGAACATGAAATCAAAAGTAATACAAATATTTGAGACAATTGTCTAAATATTATAATAGGAAAATTTGCGCTGCCATAGTAATGACCATACTATAGATATACTGAGTGTTTTGATGCAATAACAAGAACTAAGATACAAAAGTATGCTGTGTTATTTTAATAGTAATTAGAGTTATAGCGAATGCCTACACATGTCTACATTGAGAGATTAATATAGGCAAGAATAAGAGCAGTGACAATAGTCTATGTACATAATAATAAATAATTAAACTACACAGAAATAAGACAACCATTTCCTCCGACGGTGCCAAGGCCGGAGCCGGGATTCGAACCCAGTGGCGCGATAGTCGTGTGATTAATAGCGATTGCCACCTCGCATCTCAAACAACACGGCTATCGGCCAGACAGTACTTATTTTAAACAGTTGTGACAATAGTCTGGGAATTATAATAACATGAGTGAACAAACGTCAAAGATGTTACTTCGAAACAAAGAGAACGCAACTGCAGTGTCAAAGTTTACGAACATAACAGAGAATAAGTGTTTCAACCTAACAAAAGTTATTTGATATTTTCTGAATTAGTTGGCTACGACGCCAGGTTTCAGTGAAAACACTCACCAGCTGTGGGAAAAAAAACTCCCTTTTGCAAGTAATTAATAGTTGTGGAAATCTCCAGTTTTCTTATAGTTGTGCTCTCGTCTACTGATAAGAAAGATAGCACGATACAGTATATGGCAATTACCGACTGCACCTAACCAATCGGTTTCGATAGTATTAGAAAGAACAATCTAAACAACGCTGGAAATTTAATTTTGCGTCAATTGACTGATAAACTAAACAGCAGTAGTAAGTGTTTAGCACTGAACAGATGTTAATATGGGGTGGCCAAAAAGATCGACGACCTTACAGATTGGTGTAGACAAGTGTCCTTAAAACAGCGGACTGTTAATTTTAAATTTAGATGGAACTCCGATAGTCCATAAGGCACCCATTTTACTGTTATGTTCTGCAAACACAGTTCACAAGCAGTTACGTTCTCGTAGTCACGAGAACATTACATCGTTGACAATTTAGTAGTTAAATAAATAAAATTGGTTAAAGTCGACAAAGACTCTTATAACAGCTCTTATATCAGCGTAAAGCGCCTAAGAAAAAGTATTTGTAAACTTGTAGTGTAGGGTCAAAAGCTATAGTTCTTGAATATAAACTTGTTATTTTGCAAACGCAAACTTCCCTAGTAAAATATTCAGAAAATGAAATTTTATGAATTAAAATCGTGAATAAAATCATAACTGAATAAACTGTAATATAATATTATGATAGTTAAAAATCAAAGCTAATATTTAAAAAAATCTAATATTCTTTTAGTACCATAAATGCGTCAATTTCCCCTATTACACACCGTCGAAACCAGAATATGAATGCAATTGCCAATAAAAATAGAGTCTCGAAATAAGAAAGTAATCACCTTTAGAAATTTATGTCAGCTGAATTTCTGGGCGTTCTGAATAGCGTTATATCGCCGTGAATGCTCTCCCCCAGGTTCTTCATGGTTAGCGTACTCGTCGAGCATAACAGAGAGGTTAAAATGGTATTTCATAACGAGTACGCCAAAGAATGGTTGTCTGCGGCGTCAGTACAGCGAACTC
The DNA here is from genome assembly GCA_963675555.1 of Leptura quadrifasciata. Taxonomy (NCBI): domain Eukaryota; kingdom Metazoa; phylum Arthropoda; class Insecta; order Coleoptera; family Cerambycidae; genus Leptura; species Leptura quadrifasciata. Next base: position 107,281,886 of record OY776675.1, read on the forward strand.
AATGCCCAGCGATGTACTTATGGGTATGCTTCAATTCAATCTCCAAGGTACAGCGAGTTCAATGTCCAGCGATGTACCCAAGGGGTGGTGCAATTGCAATCTCCAGGGAGCAACAGCGAACCCAATGTCCTGCGATGTAGCTCGAGTTTGATTACCCCTTTTCTTGGGTCCTGCAGTTTCTTTTATATTATAAATGACGTCACAGTTTAAGCGTCCCCCAAGTCGGACGTGGGAATTGTTTACGTTAACAATTTCAATATTTGATACGGCGTAGTTTTGTGCAGTGTTTCAGATTTAAAACTTCACCCTCTATCTCCTCCTATAGTTAAGATAGAAAAGGGTAGGCGATTTCACACTATGGGAATACACGAAGTACTTGACGTTTATCTGAATATACGATAAACAAACCCTGCGACTCGACTGGATTTTATGTAAATTCTGTCTCAAAATTATAGCGTTTAACTTTGCTTTAAAAATATAATGTTAAAATGCATTCTGGTAACTTTATTGTGTTCAATATTAAATGACTAAATAAATGTAAAAATGAAATGAATTAACTGCAATATTTACTTGAATTTGGAAACTAAATAAGAAAAAATAAATTTATATATATGGGGTATATACGGGGTACTTCAGCACTTTCCTCGAAAACGGTTGAAGTTGTCAAGTTCTACCAAGTGTACCTTTTATACGTGGCAATGATGCCCTCATCAGATTTTCTGGCCAGAAATACTACAACGTGTCGTCAAAAAAAATATGAAAAAAATTCATTATTAGATATAGGTCCTGCGGCGCCCTCTATCATCTAACCTGATGTAATACATAAATTATTTTTTCTTAAAATAAAAAAGTTCCTTTAGCAAATTTGGCGAAGATCAGTTAAGAGGCTGTTGAGTTATTGCAAGAAAACGAAAAAATAATTTGAACTTTGACACCCTGTATCTTTTTCCACAGAAACATTTTACTAAAGCATATTTGGTTATACCCTCATATTTTGGCCCAAAGGATCTATGTATGAACTATGGCCTATTATTAATGGTTCACCCTGTATATCCTCATTGCACATATTGCGCATCTTTATTAATAGCATGTGATAATCAGAAAATCGCCAGGTTGCAACTACTGCAAAATAAAGCAATGAGAACTGTAATAAATTGCAATATTATTTTGTGCTCCTATAAAGTTCATGTTAGTCAGGTTACTCTTAGTTGGTTATCTGTGAAGCATAGTATATAAAAGGCAAATTTGGTCCTAAAATATAAAATAATTAATGGAGAAGTTCCTACATTCTTACACGTATTAAAATAACGCACGCCAAGATACACATAATTATAATATAAGATCGAAAAATAACCATGATATTGAATTTATCAAAAAATCTTTTTTATGAAGACCAATAAAGATTTTTGTTAAAAATGTATGTACATTTCTGATATGTAGTTATCTAACATATTTATGTATGACTGATGGTCGAGAGGTGAGCGTGTTAAAGAACACGCTATAACCCCGATATACTTTTCGACGTTGTAACAAAATCCGACTTAGGAAATACTTCGTACGAAAAGCGTGCTTCACGTAAAAACGCCGTGGAAGGGGTTTTTAATACTTGTAATCATATTTTCGCTCTTCGGAGCGTTTTTTATGCAAAATTTTCACTAACTCCTCAAGGAGCGTTAATTTAGAAAGTGTAGCAAATGTCGCTGCACAGGGACGTAATGTCGCCCCGACCACCTAAATTTAGAAAGTGTAATAAAATTTGACTTTAACTTCGAAATTTTCAAGATTAAAAACCCTTTTACGAATCCACGTTGTCAAGCACTGCAACTCTTACGAGGTATTGAATATGTGGACAAGTTAATCCAACGACTATTCAAAGTATATCGGAAGTTATAGCGAAAATAGCCCTTAGCGACATGGGACCCCCATCATTTCCTAGCAGTCGGTTTTGACGGGAAAATGATGAGTTTTCACGGGGTTTGCCCTAAACCGGTTCCTCAGTGATTCGGAGTCAAAAAAAGTATTATTACCATGTACTCATACGTGCATGGGATCCGCCTTGCCTGAACGTAAAAAGTTGTTACTGTAGAATACAATCGAAGTAGTAGCGCTTCAAGCAATTTTAAGCTCCGAGGAGCGACCAAAATTCATGTGAATTAAATATTACGTTTATAAGACAGGCAAGCAAAAGCCCACCAAAATTTCAGTTACATTGAACTTTTCTTGAATCTTTTTGTGCATCGTTAGCTTATAAAACCGCATATTGGATGGTAGTTGGTACAGTATAAATCGTTCCGTTCCTCACCATGTGTTGTACACGGGCCAGACTAGTGTTTGTTAAACATTTTTCTTGAAATAAAAGTTGTTGTAAAATCATAATTTTTTAAAGATTTAATATATACATTCTTGAACTTTATATTGTCTTTTAGTTGTGTTTTCTAACAAAATTCCCTTTCAGGTTTAATTTTAAGAAAGTGTGGTACATCCAGTGTTAGGTTTATAGTATTACGACGTCCAATTGATACCATCAGAGCAGCAGTTAAGCATAAACGACAGTAAGTATGATTTTTTATATTATTCTCCGTCTGAAACAGTCGTGTTGAACCCTAAAATTTTGTGAATGGAAATATTCATTTTTGAAATAAAATAGACTAGAGGAAAAGGAAAAATTTATTTTTTCTTTTTTCTATTTTCTACTTTTTAAAGTAGAAATAAGAGTCCTTCAGACATCATAAAGATGGATCGTTCACAAGCGCACTTACCTCTCACCCAAAAGTTCCGGGTTCGATTCCCGGTCATGGCAGTGGAAAAGACTGTGAGAGGGATTTTTCCACTGTACACGGATATTGGATGTGTGTCCCTTGTCACTAAATGTGTAGCCCCCTCCCACACAAGGCTCTTCTAGTGCCTGCCGGGATAAAGGGGGTCGTCATTACCTGTGGTGTATTTATTTTATTATTATTATATAAAACATAAGCGCAATTATTCATAGTTCTATTCTCTGTTAATGTTCATATCTATATTATTATGGTACTATTTATTAAATTTTTTCTTACATTACTTTTTTTATATTTAAATAGCAATGCTCGATAACCGCGGTGGTTAAGGAGCGAGGGTGAAATTGCGATTAATCACACGGGTATCGCGCCACCGGGTTAGAATCCTGGTCCCGACACTGGCACTGTCCGAGGAAATGGTTGTATGTCCGCGTTTTTCAATGTGTAATCCCCTTCCACTCAAGCCTTGGACTTCTGGGGGAGGGGGGTGTCGTCTAGTTTCTGTGGTTTTTATTTACATTTATTATTTATTATATTTAATATAAATAAATAAATAAAATAAAAAATATGTTGTGAAAATCTTGGCAAATCATATGTTGGATTACCATGCTTTGCTTAATCGCAATGAGGGTGGACAATGAAACAATTGGTAAATGTTTGCCGGTTTAGACAATTATTGGTAAAATTGAAAGTAGAAGATTTCACCAAATGAGTTTGCAAAATGTTTGATAGTAAATGTAAGAGTTTTGTAAAGAAAATATATAAAACTCCACGAAATTTCAAGATGGGTCAGCTCGTAAATCTCTTACATTGACTTAATTCATGTATTTTTAAAAAGATTTGCTATTAGTCAGAATGGAAAGTATCAACCGCTGTAAGCCTTTAGCTACCCTATAATGCATGAAAAAGCACTGCTCGATACTCACTGTCATCGCGAAATATTTAAAATTCTTATTAGCTGCCATACTTCAGTCTTTCAATATCTGATACCTTTATAATTAAATATGTGGCTCGTTTTGTCCGTGGTTGCACAATGGGCCATATGGCCTGGGTGCACACTTGCACAGCTAAGCAGAAGAAGAATGTCTTACTTGATTTTGCAGCCTTCTATGCTTCTATATTTCATAATTTTTTTAATTCTATTTTCCACATTCGATTATTAAAATTAGGCAAATTGTTGCCCTTATTGTGTTTAATATTGACTGACTGAGAAAGCACTTTATTGATATCCACTACAATAAATGTTTTTTGTGTGTAAATGTTTTTAAATTAATTTATTTAGGTATTTATTAACTTATTTATTTATTTAATTATTTAGTCTCATAATTTTAAAAAAGTCAAATAACTCAATGAGAAATCAAATTAAACTAATACTATTTTTATCAAAATAGGTACTGAAAAAATATTACTTTTTAGTGCATTAGCGCAACTGCACTTTCATATATATGTGCTACAAAATATAACATATTGCATTGTGTGTACTAAGTACGGTAAATTTCCATATACATAAAAATTACTACTTATTACTAATATAATACCCTTTTAAGTTTGAATTACATTAGATCCTACTCGAAGGTGACAATGCAATTTTGTTTCAAATTCAATTTCAACAAAAGCTTGAACCCCTAAATTTCCGAGCAAATGTCGCTTGAAGTGTTGACGGTCTCGTTGAAGAGTTTTATTGATAGCTTGAAGAGAGTTTGACGGCTTTACCCATACATATTTTTCTCCTTAAAATTAATATAAAGTAAATATCTTTCTAAATTCTTTTATAATTTAAAATCTTCCCTTAGGTTAGGTTTAAATTAAGTTATTTCCTGGAACTTATAATTCAATTTTAGAAGAGCCAGAAAAATAAATCTCCGTAACTTCCATAAACGCCCGATAATATTTTTTACATATAATAATTATAACTTTTATTGTCAAAATTTTGTTAGGCTATTTTTACTTGCGTAAATATTTTATAGCCTTTATACAATGGACTACAAATAGATTTTTACCTCGGAAAAAATCATCAAAGAAACAATTATTTTAAAATTTTCTCTTCTTAATCCATTTACTTCAGGTGTTTAGTTTACAGATAAATTAAAAATAAACAAAGGTTTTTAAACCAATTTGAAAAATATTGCTTTTAGCGAAAAATATCAATAGTCTGTCATTTTTAGATATTCCATTATACACTCACTGTCAAAATTAACGCGCCATTCAAAATTTACTATGACTTTTGAAGTAGATTCTTTCCTAAACCGTTTGAAAAATTTTAGTGATTTATTTTGTTTTATAGGTTAGCACTTCCAGAAAGGAAAAAATTCTAATTTTAGATAAAAGTAATTTTTCCATTAAATACTGGACGTAACAATAAAGAAATATTTTTAAATTCAAGATACGTGTACTAGTCACCAGTAGCAAAACTAAAATCTAGTTTTGACTCAATTATGGTCTAATTTTTTTCACTTTTATTTTATACACAATCAAAGCCCTACAAGCCCCGCACATTAAACGCCATCGGGAACGAAATTGGGCTGATCAATCGGTAAATGTTGGGCAAAGTAACCGAAGATTTTAAAAAATGGCTTGAAAATTGTATCTAGGAAAACGGTTAATCACTTGATGGACGTTATTTTTCGCACATATTATTTCTTTTTTTGGCATGACATAACCCTTCATTTTTTATAAGCAAATTTGAATTTTTCCAAAAAGTAACTAAATTATAATAGACCATGTTCGGGGGTAGCTTCTTTGGGCCAAAATACGAGAATATAACCAAATTTACTTTAGTAAAATGTTGCTCTGGAAAAAGATACAGGATGTCAAAGTTCAAATTTTTTTTTATTTTTTTTTTTGCAATAACTTAATAGCCTCTTGACTGATCTTCGCCAAATTGTCTAGAAAAACTTTCTTTATTCTAAGAAACCATAATTTATGTATTACACACGTTAGATCATATAGGGCGCCGCAGGACCTGTATCTGATGATGAATTTCTTTCATTTTCTTTTAACGAAACGGGTGGTACTTCTGACCACAAAATCTAATGAAGGCATCATTTCCACCTATAAAAGGTACACTTGGTAGAACTTGATAACTCCAACCATTTTCGAGGAAAGTACCGTTAAACATTTCAATAATTTTTTGAAAGACAAATTCAAATTTAATGAAACAAAGTGTATTTATTGAAAAAAGTACAAAACGTAAGGGAAAACAAAATCGTAGTAACAGCGTAAACTCTTTCTCACTTTCTTATGAACTAATGGATTATTTTCATGGTATTGAGATAACTACATAAATCAAAAGATTGTCTAAAATAAATCTTCTTAGAAGACCAAAAGTAACGTAAAAGTTGATTTAATGACATTATAAATTTTCCCACCATGCAAAACCCCATTGCTGCAACTTAGAGTAAATGTTCGATATGGTCTCCACCTACTTCTATGCCTTTTCTAATTCTATTCATAAAAGAGTTTCTTACATTGAGAAATACATTTTCCTGTCCTCTTATAAAATTCGCTGCGTTTTGTATTTTGTACCACAGTTCTTCTCTTGAGTTGATAGTATTTGCATAGACTGTGGACTTCATTTGTCCCCACATATAATTATTCAATTATGGTTTTTTGATCTTTTGAACACATATTTTAACTTGAAATTTTCTGTAGTGATTAATGTGTGTATTTTTTTCCAGAATTATATCTACATCCTTACACTATGAAAGATATGTAATATTGTTTGAAAATGTATATATTCATTTCTCACTTTTTTCAAGATTAAGCATATATCTGGAGATGAATTGAAGAGGTTAGTATGAGGTATAAAGATCATGAGTGTATTACTTATTCTCGCCGTTAATCTGTACACTTGGTATTTAATTAGGGAAGCAATTGGAGGACAGTTGATATTGATTAATAATTTTTTATAAAAAATTATTGTAGACATTACCCGTCTCCCAAGTAGACTACACCTATCAAACTTATTCAAATATGACGCCTAATGTGTGCCCCTCTGGAATCTGAAATTGGTTGGGACAGTGGTCAATAAAAATTATTGAACCACAACACTTAGTTCCTCTCTGTAGGCAGACCCTCGCCTAGGCCTTCAACCATCCTAATCTTGCGAAATAGGTGGTGATGCTGCCTAGCGGAATCTCCCTTACATCGGCCAAAATAGGCCAACATTCTCCCAAAATGGATTCTCTGATTGATGAGACGGCAGAACAGTCACAGAGTACATGTTGAACCGTCTCATCTTCTTGTTCACAACCTCTACAAAGAATCAGGACTCCTTTTTGGCTAAGCAAACTCACTTCCTCGACCGATCCATCTGTGTGGGAAAGTCTTATCAAGATAATTCCTTACTTCAATGGAGAAATGAGGGGGAGCTCGATCTTGCATGAACCACATTCTGTTCCTTATGTCTAGCATGAAAGCATGCAATATATCAGCAAGAGTATTTTGAAGAAAAAACAGATAAGACTGTCCATTTAAATTTGGAGGAAGGACAAATGGTCCCAATAATTGATCGCCGATGAGACCACACCAAACGTTAATCTTAAATTCTTGGTGAGAAAGCCTTTCCTTAATTTCATGAGGATTTTCTACTTCCCAGTAGTGGGTATTTCTCTAGTTAAAAACGCATCGGTGGGTAAAAGTTGCTTCGTCGGCAAATAAAGTGTTCTTAACAAAATTTCGATCCCTGTTGTGTTTATTTAGAACAAATTGATAAAATTGTAGCCTTTGTGGAAGATCCCTTCGAAATAAGTTTTGCATAGGAGTGAGATGATATGGGTAGAAGCGTTCTTTACATAAGACTCCTAGGACAGATTGTTTACTCGCCCCTGTTGCCGCTGCTAAACGACTTGAGCTGACTTGAGAATCTTCATCCACACGAACTAAAATAGTTCTCTAGTTCTTAATCTGGAGAAATTCGTTTCGGTCATCCTACATCGTTTTTATGGAGAAATGAACCCGTTTCTCCCAAACGACGAAACAGATCTTTGAAAATCTTATGGTATGGCTGTATTCTATCTGGATATTGCAATGAATATCTCCTCACTGCAGCACGTCCGCTAAAATTATTTTGTGCGTAAACATATATCGTATCCCTCATTTCCATGTTTGAAAATTATTATATTTAGGCATTGTAAATAAAGAAGTTAAAGAAATTAGTTCGAGGAACACAAGAACAAAATAAAATGATTAAATGACGTAAATGACAGAAGTAAAACGTAACCGAAGCACACTTTTCAATAAATACACTTTGTTTCATTAAATTTGAATTTGTCTTTCAAAAAATAATTGAAATGTTCAACGGCACTTTCCTCGAAAACGGTTGGTGTTATCAAGTTCTACCAAGTGTACCTTTTATACGTGGAAATGAAACTTTCATCAGATTTTCTGATCAGAGGTACCACAACGTTTCGTCAAAAAAAATATGAAAAAAATTCATCATCAGACAAGTCCTGCCGCGCCCTCTATGTTCTAACGTGATGTAATACATAAATTATTGCTTCTTAGAATAAAAAAGTTCCTCTAGCAAATTTGGAGAAGATCAGTTAAGATGCTGTTGAGTTATTGCAAAAAAAACGAAAAAATATTTTGAGCTTTCACACCCTGTACAATTTACTGAAGCATATTTCGCTATATCCCCATATTTTGGCCCAAAGAATCTATCCCTGAACTATGGCCTATTATTAATTGTCCACCCTATATACATATATTTTTTTTAATACTTCCTATGACAACTTTTATCATCATCCATTTTCTACTTCGGTACCTTATGTACCTTCGACCCTCGTAATAGATATATTATCTCGCATTTTTTAAATAAAATATTAATTACCCCAGCTCATGTATTTGATCAAAAAATTGTACCAAGTAAATAGACACAGAGTTTTGTTAATATTCATTTTGAGAGATCCCTGTACCATATGTAGCAAAATACTTACATATATACGCAATTAAATTCAGTAAAATACTCCATATATCTGTAGTCTAAGTAAATAGACACGATCAATTAGATACCAATTAATTTACCGAAGTCACGTATACGCAGAAATTTCTAATTAAATTATTGTAAGCGTGTCTTCGACGCCAAACTTGAAGTAGGTGTGCTGCTAAAAAATTTCCTAATTAAATTATGCTTTTGAGAATTCTCGTGGAACTTTAATGCGTTTCATACCGACTAAACAAAAATTCAATTTGCTTGTTTATTAACTAAAAGAAGGGGGTAATTATGAAATAACTGGACATTCACATTTGAGCAGAAAACATGTAAACCGCTGTGATATTTTTTAACACAATTTTATGTTTATATATTGGTCTATCAGTAACATCTGTTACGTTAATATATATACAGTGAGGTCGATAAGTAACTGTTGAAGCATACTTTCGATTTTAAGAAACCCCATAAAAAATAATCAAGTGGAGTCAAATCGGGAGAACGGACAGGCCACTCAATTTCACCGCGTTTACCGATCCACCTATTGAGAAAAACTTGATTGAGATAAGCTCTTACATCCAATGCAAAATGTGGTATAGCTCCGTCCTACTGGCTGATACCAAATATTTATATCAATTTCATTAGGGTTAACATCATCTAAGAATAGTATTCTTAACTTAGTAACTAAGAAATTTTGCAAGAAATCCAAGTAACATGCGCCAGTTAATGTGCTATCAAAGAAATCCGATAATTTGAGAATTTATAATTCCAGAACAAACGTTGACCTTCTCAGGATATTGGTATTGGACTTCATTATCCAATATGAATTTTCTGTACTCCAGTATCTACAGTTCTGTTTGTTGACTGTTCTATTTAAGATGAATGTTGCTTCGTCAGGAAAAAGAATGTTTGTTTATAAATAACGGCGATCAGGGTCATCGTCGTTAAGTTCTTGAACGAAATGAAATTTATATAGGTGGTATTTTTCATTTTTTAGAAGACGAAATATGGTTTTTTTCACATCATTATCGGCGGCAACTTGTCATGTAGGTTTATGTGGATTGTCTTGATAATCTAACAATATATTCAATTTCCTTTCATCGTCTAAAATGCGCTTCCTGCCAGATTTAGGAATATTTGTGACATTTCCAAATTTATGAAATTTGTTTTTCCTTTACTAACCGAAGACTGAGAAATACGACGGTCAGGTTACTTAGTATTGAAGATTTCGGATACCTTTTTCTGCATTCTTGTTCTATCACCACATCCTAATAATAACAAAATTTCAATTCTTTGGCTAACCGAAATACTCATTGTTAAAATAATGATTAACTTAATAATCCGCGATAAATAACTAGAATCATAAGTTTGCAGAGATGTATCAAATGAACAAATAATAATTTTTTCTGATATGTAAAAAGAAACTCTTTTTAGTTCTTTTTTTTTGTTGGGTATTTTGTCACCTGCGTATTAGAAAAAACGATACATTTACATTGAATGTTATGACACAAAATTAATTAGAAAAGTCAGATTTGACAGATATTTGCTACACACAATGGTTAGGATACATTTGATTGTATACATTTCAAAATTTTCAAATTTAATTTTCTTGATGAAGAATACACAAAATTCTAAAAATCTTATATTGCTGAATAGAGAATTAAAGACCCTTTCAAATGAGCTATCACACGCACCCTCGTTCTATTTAAGAATTTTAAAGGGGTAGCTGTTACTCCAATGGGGTTGAAGGGGGAGGTATAAAATTATGCTCAAAAAATGTCATTTTAGAATAAAAAATTGACGTGTTCTAGGATTTTTCTCATAAATTGTTAATTACGTAGATAATGAATTTATCCGTTAGTTATGGACCTCACTGTATATATGAACTAGTGGTCAATAATTATGTTTGTTAAGACATCCTTGTCATAATGTTTAATCATGCAGTGGCAGTCGCATGCCTGCTGTGTGTATTTATCATTAGCATCACAAAAATATTCATAATTAAAAAATTGTAAGTGTAAACAATGTTCTAAAGCTACAATAATAGCATTAAAAACTCATTTGTTTACTTTTTTTTTTAGGTAAGATAGATTAGACTTTGGAGATATGACGATGTAATCGAAGCATTAGCGTCTTGATAGTAATATGCAATTATTACACTTAACGCGCCAGGCTTGTAACTTGTAATTCAGCGCTCGGCGGGGCATATATCCCGGAGAGCAGCTGTTGGTTGCAGTCTGGTTACGTTCCTTATAGTAAAATAAGGATTTTATAGAGGAGTTTGCGACTAAAAAATAATATTCCGCCCTCTAAGAGCACATTTTTAGAAACAACATGTTTCTGATGTTTTTTCGAGATAAAAAGTTCTATGCAAAAAAATATCTATGGCAAAAAAATGTCCATTACGGAGCCTAATAACCTATTCTACAAAGGCCATAAGATCTCATCTGGATCTAGGCGAAAAAATACCGATACATTTCCCCTTATTTCGCTGCGGATAAGGGACGTTCCCACCTTAAATGGACCGTAACGCTTCTGATTGGTCAGAAATACTAGTATAATTGGTTTTAGATTTGTAGTTATGCGGTGGTCGCACTGGTCACATAGTTTTGTTCTTGCTTATGGTTGTTTGATGTTGAGAGTCAAAGTCAAACCTGACATACTTAGTAGATCTCAAGAAAGGGGGTTGCCGAGGAGGATTTGGGCCTGCATCAGCGCATATTCTACCTCGTTCTCTAAATTTACAACTAAATTTAACACACCTTCTATAGCTGCGGAAAATTGCTTTAAATTATGGTGGTTTGTATTGTTCACAAATATGTTATATGAATACCTAATTTTACAGTTTATGGAAATCGAACTGTTAATTGTCATTTTACACACCAAATCTATCAAATAGCGTCTACCATTCGGAACTCGTGCAAAAGCTCTTATGCAACAACCCCCTTATTTTGTTGACCGTATTTGGCCACGTGACATTTAAGGTTAACGTGAGTGGTATTTAAAGGAATTGGCAAAAACTCCCTATTATTAGACATCTTCTATCAAGTATGCGCCCTGCTACGATGACCGGAACTTTGCAAATAGTTGTTATTTATACCACGGCCACGGCCGTGCCAGATAAAAATATTGTAAAAAAAATCTTCCCGGATAAAGAAGTTATGCAAAACTATAAGCGGGTATGTAACCATATTCTGCCGTATAAACAATCATTTGCATAACTTTCGCAATTTTTCTCGACAAAATATATCAAAGTATATAACAACTATTTGCGATGTTCCGGTCATCGTAGCAGGGTAGAAGATGTCTAATAATTATTAAAATGTTCTCCAAAGTTTGCATAAACTTTTTTTCAAAACATTATTACAAATTTGCGTTTTTTGTTAATTTAAGTAGCAATATTCCGGGGGCTGGCTGGTGCAAAACTGGATTTGTTATTTTTTTACATTCTCCAATGTTGTCTCAAAATTTAAAAACTTTTGCAATTATTATTGAACTTTCCATTATCGAAGTCCGTAATGACTGGCCTAAGGAACATTATAATTTCTTTATATGACAAGCTAAGGAAGCGCCATCTATTAGAATATCTTTAAATGACACACCACCTGGTGTCACAAGTATATGTTTAAATAAAAATCCATTTGTTCCAGAAAAGTTTGTTAATCAGTATGTTGTTTTGAGTCCCGAAATATGAGTGTGACACAGTTTTTTAAATCTGCTATCATCGACTAACCAATATTTAATTTTTAATATTTAATTGTTTCTTGGTTCATTGAAGGTACATTATTTTGTATTTTTACGTTTACGTTCTTTGAGGTTGAAACTTGTGTACTAAACGCTTACATCTGTTAGTCGAGGTCAGGATTGGAAGGGGTACCTTTTTTACCAGAGTGTCAATATAGAGACCCTCCCCCGCTTCGAGGTCGCTGAAAAAAAATTATGGGACCCCCACTACCGTGGTAGTGGGAGTCCCATAATTTTTTTCCTTGGAAACCCCTTCAAATTGGCTCAAAACTACGCCCAAGTGCCCTTTTCCGTGAACCCGTTTATTTTCCCCAGTTTTTCGACTACTTAACTGTTATTTCTTCGAGTAGAACGGAAGGTCCCTCGAGCGATTTGATCTCAGCCAGCCAACCCTACACCAGGCTTCCACCCCTATAGAGGGTTGGAAAATTGATATTTTTTTGTGAAAAAAAATTTATATTTTTTTATGGAAAAAAATTGATATTTTACAGGAGGTGCTTCTGTGAGGAGGGTGTTAGGTGACCAGAGTTGAGTAACCATTCCCGGGGGTTCTTTTTACCCTTCAAAGGGGTGGAAAAAAAATTTTTTTTGGGAAAAAAATAATATTTTGTAGGAGGCGTTTCATTGAGGAAGGTAGTACGCCTACTACAAAATATTATTTTTTTCCCACCCCTTCGAAGAATGAAAACAACCCCCGGGGCTGGTTATACAACCCTGGTCACCTGCCACCTTCCTTAAAGAAACACCTCCTACAAAATATTAATTTCTTTTCCAAAAGAAAATCAAATATCCACTCCTTTGAAGGGTAAAAATAACCCCCGTTAGTGGTTACACAATCCTGGTCACTTACCACCTTCCTCAAAGAAACGACCCCTACAAAATAGTTTTTTTCCCAAAACAGAAACATTTTCCACCCATTTGAAGAATGACAACACCCCCAGGGATGGTTACACAACCGTGATCACCTGCCACCTTCCTTACAGAAACACCTCCTGTAAAATAAAAAAATTTTCCACAAAAAATTTTAAATTTTCCAACCCCCTAGAGGGGTGGAAGCCTGGTGTAAGGGTGGCTGAGGTCAAATCCTTCGAAGGGACTTTCCGTTCTACTCGAGGGAATAACAGTTAGTCGAAAAACTGGGGAAAATAAACAAGTTCACGGAAAAGGGCACTTTGGGGGTGGTTTTTGGCCAATTTGAGGGGGTTGACGAGGAAAAAATTGCGGGACCCCCACCATAATGTGTGATGCTTGTTTTGCTCGGGTAGCTGGTTTGGAGATTATTCCAGGGTTCAATGTTAATATTAATTAAAATCCAGATCCAAAATAAGACATTTATTTTCCTAATAATTATATGTACAGTGTGGCCATATCTTTTATGGCTTAGGTTGCGACAATCTTGTTATTACATAAGTACATCATAGTAATCGGAGAGAGAGAGAGAGAGAGTGCAACATATTTCCTCTATGTACGTCGTCGTAACCCCAATTCTCTAATCGAAGTTCCAGGACATAACAGACGCGACTAAGAAATCTGTTTCAGGAGAGATCCAGTTCAACACACTTGAATCAATCTGGCAGGAGGTCCAGTTCAACGCACTCGGATCCTCCCTAACAGATACTTGGCCAGCGGCTGCCACGACGCCGGAGAAACTTGAGCTTCCGTTATCCGAGTTCAACACACTCGAGAAAGGTGAAAGTCAAGCTCTGAATTTACTGGTTTCTGGCTAGCTATTTTATACCCAAAAATCACGGTCACGTGGTTTTGCACCCGGCACGAAATGCACACGGCACGCAAGTTGCGGCCTGGTGAAGTTAGAATTTAAAGTTAACAAAAGAACTAATCAGGTATTGAACTAATCTAAAACTGAACTACTTGATCCATGCATGATTAAAATAAGTTAAACTGGAATGAAAGTATACAGTATTCCTGTAGTATTGTATACTTCATTACAAATGTTCAGCGACCTTGAAAACGAGGGGTTTCTAGATTGGCGCTCTGGCAAAAAAAAGCAAAACCCAAAAAAATCCCGACTCCTGACCTCGACCAATATGGGTAAGAGTGTAGGATACTACACTCTTGGATCAACTATAATTCTTAGTACATATTACTTTAATTTAGTGTTATTTTTGTAGATAGAATTATGTTGCGGGTATATAAAAGAAAAAGTGAAAGAGCCATAAAATGTACTAAAGATACCTTAAAGAAAGCAATTTTAGACATTATTAATGGTGTCATTGGAGTTCATAAAAAATATGCACCACAAATGACTCTCAGTTATTATCGAAGGAGTTTGAGGGGTCAAAAAAGTGTAACTGTGGGAAGAAGTACAGCAATTCCATTGACAGAAGAAATGAAGCTTGCAGAGAGTTTATTTGCTATAGAAAATTGGGGTTGAGGATTAACAAGACAAGAAGCCTTTAGAATTGTCGGAGAATATAACACAATAAATCGTCTTAAAACGCCATATAAAGATGGTTGTTCGGGAGAGGACTGGCTTCTCAGAAGTTCACAATATATCAATCAAAGTCACAATCAGTTGAATTTGCAAGAAAGAAATGTATAGATCCGTTTATTATCAATTAATATTTTGATATATTAAAAAAGAATATGTAATGGGGTAGTGAAGCGCAAGTTATAGCCTCTCCTACTCAATTGTTAACCTCACCTTCGCGATGAGTTCAATTTGAACTTGGTGCACCCTGTTTTTACTAACGAGGCTCTAACGACCGAGTAAGGGCGGAATAACCCTTACCTTTTGCCGTGAGCACATCCACCTTCTCACGAAGAGTGCGGTAAAAATAACCCACCGCACACAAAGGTTGCTTTTGGAATCGTTTGGTTACCCCATCGTCGCAGTCTCCTTCTGTGCCATGGGACCACACCACTCGCCTTCCGCAACCGAGCTGGTCAGTTGCATACCTGCTCCAGCTAAAACTTCAAATGCAGCTTCGTTTTCAGTCGATTAAGGCTTAAAAAAAAATGATGGAGCGTTCAAGTGGGACAAAATCATCCGGAAGTAAATTACCCTCCCGATCAGATCTCCGGGGGAGGGTGCCCACAGGGACACCTCATCGAATGTCGAAAAAACAGCGACAAGTTAAATCCAAGAAAACTAATTCTTTCATCTACGGCGCTTGGAATATTCGTACTTTGAACGACAGCACTCGCACCGATCGGCCTGAAAGAAGAACTGCTCTAATAGATAGAGAACTTCACCGACTCAATGTTGACGTTGCAACTCTCAGCGAAAGTCGATTTTTGGAGGAAGGCTCTCTCACAGAAAAGTACTACACCTTCTATTGGAAAGGTCTTCCCACCAATTCAAGAAGACAACATGGAGTAGGATTTGCCGTTCGGAATCAACTTGTATCCAACTTAACACAAGTACCACAAGGCCTATCCGAGCGTTTAATGCTGCTACGCTATAAGCTATCAGATGGCAACGCGGTAAATCTAATAAGCGCCTACGCTCCCACTCTGGATGCAAGTCCCGAAACCAAGGAAAGCTTCTATCAACAGCTGGAAGAAACCCTCTGTAGAATACCTAAAACGGAACGACTCGTTATTCTTGCCGATTTTAACGCTAGAGTAGGGAGAGATGCAGACACCTGGCCAGGCATCATAGGCAAGAACGGTTTGGGCAACATGAACGCTAACGGTCAACTACTCTTAACTAAATGCGCCGAACATGATCTAGTTATAACAAACACCATTTTCCGACAAAAGGATAAATTTAAAGGCACCTGGCGTCACCCCAGATCAGGTCACTGGCATCTACTGGACTATGTTATCGTACGTAGGAAGCATCTCAAGGACGTCCAAATTACAAATGCGCGCATTGATAGCGAATGTTGGACCGATCATCGTCATGTTGTCTCTAAAATGAAAATTGTTATGAGACCCAAACGCCGAAGAACTCAAGTAAAACGTAGACCCCGTCTCTGTATTAGTAAATTGCGTGACCAACAAACCGTCGAACAGCTAAAGCAAAAAGTTTGAGAGAATTTGAGTGCACTAGAACCAATTCTGTAGATGTCGCTACTACCTGGACACAAATTAAAGACAGTTTAAAAAGTGCGAGTGAGGAAATTCTTGGCACTGCAGCAAGTAAAAAACAGGAGGACTGGTTCAATGATAATGAAGCTTTTATACAAGAACTTCTTGACCGCAAACATATTGCCTTCCAAAACGCTATCAACCACCCCAACGACTCATCAAAAGCAGAAGCTTTTACCCAATCTGAGTATGAAACGCAACGCGAAATCAGAAGAATAAAGAACGAGTGGTGGGCAAGCAATGCAGAGAAATTCAAAGGTACGCCGATTCACACGACTACAGGAATTTCTTTCAAGGAGTAAAAGCAGTGTACGGCCCCAGTCGGAAAAATATGTGCCCTATTTAGATTTAGATTAGATTTAAATGGAAATCTCCTCAAAGAAGACCAGGAAATAAGAGCCCGGTGGAAAGAACACTACTCTAACATTCTTAACCAACAAAGTCAAGTCGATCACGATATTATAAATCTTATCCCTCAATATGACACCTTCGAAGACTTAGATAAACCACTAACAACGGAAGAGATCTTAACCGCCATTGGGCAGCTAAAAAATAAAAAATCTCCCGGCGCCGAGACTCACTCCCAGCTGAGATCTTTAAAGCTGTGTCGTCAGAGCTCATACCTTACCTCAAAAAACTGTTTGATGTCGTGTGGGAAAGTGGTCAAGCTCCACAGGAGTTTCGTGATACACTTTTAATCAACCTCTTCAAAAACAAAGGGAGCGGTGCGGACTGTGGAAATTACAGGGGTATAGCTCTCCTGGCTGTTGGAGGGAAGATACTCACTAAAGCGATGGCAAATAGGCTAACACCTGTTATGGAAAAGTTACTTCCTGAAATACAGATTGGCTTTAGACCAAACCGAGGCACATCGGATCTAATCTTCACACTTAAACAGCTTCAAGAAAAAGCACTCGAACATCAAGGAGAAATTCACATGGCCTTCATTGATTTAACCAAGGCGTTTGACTCGGTGGACAGGGAAGTGCTCTGGAAAATTATGCTCCGCTTAAGTATCCCTAGAAAATTTGTGGAAGTATGTCGCAGTCTACATACAAACAACAACGCCCAGGTTATGTATAATAATGAGGCAACCGAACCTTTCCAAACCCTCACTGGAGTTAGGCAGGGATGTATCCTGGCACCCCTACTTTTTAATTTGTTTACCACTGCTCTAACAATTATTGTTGACAACAAACTGACAGTCAGGGGAATAGTTCTCAGATACCGTTCTGATGGCGGTCTCTTTAACATAGGGCGCTTTAGAGCTTTCACGAAGACACGCACACGATTCATTTGTGATCTCCAGTATGCGGATGACTGTGAACTTTTAGCCACTACGCCGGAAGAGCTTCAAGAACTTTTAGATGTGTATGCCCAGAGCTATGATTCCTTGGGACTTAAAATCAACATTGGAAAGACTAAGATTATGTCAACTCCTCATCAAGTGAACCAAATAGATATTACACTTAACGGAAATTCTCTTGAAGTAGTGGATCAGTTCAATTACTTAGGCAACGTTGTTAATGACAAAGCAAACATGGACAGCGAGAATCGCAATAGAATTAACGCTGCATCTAGAGCACTCTGGGGACTTAGAGAGAGAGTATTTGACAACCACGACCTTGCTTTGTCAACGAAAATGGCTGTCTACAGAGTAGTTGTCATTCCAACACTGCTATATGGATGTGAAAGCTGGATCACTTACCGTCGTCATGTGAAAGAATTAGAACGTTTTCAGCAAAGACACCTCAGAAGTATGATGAAAATCCGTTAGTTCCATCACATATCAAACGTGGAAGTACTCAGGATAGCAAACAGCCTTCCAATTGAGGTGCTTATTTCAAGAGCACGCCTAAGATGGGCAGGTCATGTTCATCGTATGTATGATAACCGCCTTCCTAAATGTACACTTTATGGTGAATTGCTAAGCGGTAGAAGAAGGCGTGGCGGTCAACGAAAGAGGTTCAAAGACGTTCTCCATGAAAATCTAAAATTCTGCGGTATTCCAGACGAGCAATGGGAACAACTTGCAGCGGACAGAACCGAATGGCGAGGGGTTGTGGCCAGCTATCAAGGAAATGTTGCTGCAAGAAGGCCGAATCCAAGACCTAACCAGGTCTATGTTTGTCCTGACTGCGGTCGACATATGCTCTCCCGAATTGGCCTCTATAGCCATAGTCGTGTGCACCGTAGATGAATGGGACTTACAATGGACTACACCTTTTACTTGTTTTTTATTACACACAATCTATCGACTGTAACATTTTTTTATACTCGAACTCGAGTAAAGGCTAATAATAATAATAATATTAAAAAAACAAATTAATGAGCTACATTTAGAAGATAAACCCCATTAAATCTGAAATCTGCACGAGACAAATAAATTTTTCATGAGACCCTTCCAAAACAATAATTGTTGGGAAAAAGGGAACTTCGTCGTGAAGAACAAGATCTGCAAGTGACAGGGAAAATACGACAGTCTTAGTTGCAGCTAACACTGCAGGACTAAAATCACCCCCCTGATGGTCTCTAAAGGAAAGAATATTTGGGATGAATGGATAGCATCTCTGACTGATACATTTCCGAGCACAACATATCCTGTCAATTCCACGGGGTGGATGAAATCAGATTTCTTCACACGCTATTTTTAGAAAACGTTATTAGAAGCTTTTGGATTTACTAAACCGATTTTACTATTTGTGATAGTAATACATCTTATATAGATGAGAGATTCATGGCGATATACAATAAATGACAAAAAAAACCAAAGAAAAAATGTAGTACATTGGTCGGAGACATATGAAAGCAATTAAAGTCCGAAATAATTTGTAAGATTTTTCGAAAGGCGGGGAAATTTCCATATAAATCTAATATTATTATTAAGGGGCAGTATGGTCCTTCAGCATACAAACGATAGGAGGGATATAAGAGAGAACAGTTTGATACTCCTGAAGCCAATGCACATTTTGAGTTACCTGCACAACAAGAACCTCAAGTTGGTACTTCTCTTATCATTCACACAAAGAGATCTGCTTCTTTGAGGTGCAGTGAAACAAAGCAGACCTATAGAAGTAATAAAACCTAAAAGAAAAGTATATTACTTCGGCGAGGCTTAATTTGATTTGCTCTTGATTTTTCCAGATATAATGTTCAATAAGCTACTTTATTAAAGCAGCAAATAATTTATTCTATATATTTTTAAGTTTAATATCCGTTAATTCGTTTTGATAAACAAGTTCCTAAAATATTTGCCTTTTATATTTTCCAATTCTGCAAAAGTATTTAAAAATTATATTAAATTAATTATATTTTAAAAATCACGCTCTTTAACACTGTTGCTCCATAAAGTATCTACAAATAATCGTACCATATAGATACGTTATGCACGTGCCCCATATGACACGGCAACTGTGTAGTGTTGACATCATTTTTAAAAAGTCAGAAGAAAAATTCGAAAATAAGGATTTCGGTCTAACATCATCAAAAGATCAATAGCCAATACTAATGAACATGACAAATGGCCAAAAAATTATATAAATCTAGTTTTAAGTTATTTTGATTAGCAGAAAGATCTTCATTAATTTATCATGATGCTTGGTTTACATCGTTCACTTTAAAAGAATTAAACAATTGCGTATAATCAACGAAGGCTTACGTATTCCTATATTAAGAACATTTAAATACATCGGCTGTATATATTAAAAATAGAGGATGCCCCAAAGCGGAACCTTGTAGTACGTCAGAAGTGATATTTATTATGTCAAAAGATTCACTATTTGTTTCCGTTTTGCAAGATAGGATGAAAAGAAATTTACTGCTGTGCTGTCAAAACCAATATCAAGAGTATCAAATGCTTTTGAAAAATCGAATAAGAGTAATGCGCATGCCTCGCAATTGTCCAAAACATTAATGATGTTGTCGGTTATGTTTAGTAAAACTGAGGTGGTATTGTGCCCCTTTCTGTAGCCAAATTGTAAGGTTGAAACTATATTGTTTATTGTGACAAATTCGTAAATTTGCGAGAAATTACTTTTTCTAGGACTTCTGATACAGCTGGTATAATGCTTATTGGTCTTAAGTCAGGCCATAATTTTGGATAATTTAATTTTGTTTTACAAGTTTACAGGAAAGTAACCTACTTCTAAGCAGCAATTAATTAAATGAGTAAGATATTTATATATTACGGGTTAACAAATATTCAACATTTGAACGCTAATTCCATCAATCACATACGCATTTGATTTAAAACTGTTTACAATTTTAGTTATGTCATCATAAGTTGTAAACGTAAATTGAAAAGATAAATTTACAACAAATTTGCTCGTTGCAAAATAATTTACAGAGTTAGGACAATTATTTGGTGGAGTGTAAACGGAGGTAAAATAGTCATTTGTTTGATTAGGTTTTTGTTAAATTACTAGAAATTTCGATACATTTTTTGTTTGTTTTATATTTAGAGTATTGATAGCCTTCCATAATTTTTTTGTGCTATTGCAATTTTGGTTATATGTCAAATAAGTTACTTTCTCACGTCAGATGGCATTTAGAGTCATATTGTGACATGATCAGTTTTAAATGGTCCATGTTTGTTAGACAGCTGGATATTTGGTATGAGAAAATCTATTTTTTCTTCAATATCATTTATATAAAAGATATGATCCTAATTAACGCAATTTAAGTCAACAAGTAACATTTAAATAGAAATTTTTGGAGTCACGATATGTTATTAACCGAGGTATACGAGGCTGGTGAGATAAACAGAGCTCACAGTAAATAATTTTGTGATCTGATATCAAATCACCATTTAATGTACCAGTATTTTTTACTAATGTAAGCTGGTTAAAAAATATTACGTCAATCGATTTTGCAGTAGTACTAATACGAGTAGGTTCATGAATTAATTGAGTAAAGTTAAAGGAAGACATACAATTAGCCACATGGTTATCAAAATTTTGATACACGTTTGCATCGCCTAATATTATTATATTGTCGTATATTGGAACTACTTGCGAAAGTAGACATCCAGGTGTTCAACAAATTCATTTACATTTTTTGAGGGAACCCTATATAGTACTTACACATACATGCAATAACATATGATATAATCTAACCTCTAACCATGTATATTCGATACCATCTACAGAACTAAATTCACTTACAGTTTTAACATTTAATACATTATTTACATAGATACCAACACCACCACCTCTTGTTAATCGATTTTTCCTAATAAAATTATATCCAGGAATAATGAAGTGTTTTCATTCAAAAAGGTCTCGGTATTGCACATAAAATCAAAATTATTATCTAAAACAATATCTGAAAATTCTAAAAACCCTGTAAATAATGATCGCACATTTAAGTGGCCAATTTTTATTGATTTATTTTGATTGTTATTATACATTACAGTTTGTATTCTGTGTCAGTTCTTCTATTTTGATTTTATAAGTGTGGCAACAAGGCACAGCATGGTCTGTAGATAAATTTGTTTTAAATCTTAAGAAATAAATCGAGGAAGTTGCTTGTTGAATTTGCTTAACGAATTGAGGCTTAACGCTTAAGAAATATTTTAAATTGAAATGTAAAAATTTCTTTTTATGTAGTACAAAGTAGCATAATGGCATCCTTTATTAGCCTTTTAAATTTCCCGATAATAAATGAAAATTTGATAGTTAAAACATTTTTCCATTATATAGCTTCCTCATTCGCGCTTAAAATATTAAATCTTGAAGTGCAGCCATTCTGAGGCAATTTGCCGTTTTATGGCCTCTTTCTAGGCTATAGTAAATTGTCCCTTAAGTATCTGTCACTCAACGATTATTGCCATATGAAGTGTCGCGCACCTAACAATGCTGCTAGAAGGGCTTGGTTACATTGATTAAAACCTTTAGTTTTCAATTCTGAAGTCACTCAGTCATATAATTATTTGTTTGTTCCGAAATTGGAAGCGATCTATTATAATCTATCAACTTGTGTCAACAGCCTATTGTATTTCAAGCAGGTATAATATACTCATTGATATTAGCATAAAACAACTTATGGGTAATAGGCTTGAGAATTATGAATAATAAACACTTAACCGTTAGGTTTCTTTGAGAATTGGTCGCATTACTGCCTTCTGAATGGTGCAATATCTTTAAAGCAATGTCCCGTTTGCTATTGTTCCGCACGTCGCGTTATTATTCGCATCATTAAACCCTAATCTGAAAACTTAACCAAGGAACTCGAAAGAGAATAATATTGACGTACGAACTTTTTTGTGTTTATACTTGTAACTAAATGGCAAATAAACATCTGTCGGTTAATACGGCCGGAACCGGAAAATTAAGCAATAAAATTAATAAGCACATATCAGTCAAAAGTATATGACTAATTTCTGTTGTCAAATTTATGCGCAGCCTCTCCTGTATTTAGTGCTCATAGATTATGAACAATAATTTTCATTATTCCCATTTTTTTCTCAACTGTTAAACATATACTCATTATTAAAAAAATCACAATTATAAGATTTATGTTATATCACTTAACATTACATTTCAGTGAAGTCAATAATTATTATTGGTTGGTTGCTTTATCGCTCTGTTGCCTTTATTAATCATATCCAGTGAGGATAACGAGTTCATAATATTGGAGAAACCTTATTCGAAAAATTCTACTTTAAATACATTTTTGCAAGTAAACCTTTAATCCTGTATTACCAAGAGGTCCATTATTTTACATGCTGAAAAACGATAAATTTTTATATACAGGGTGTCCGCAATTTAAACAGGTATAGTGAAATGAGTGATAGAGCAGGCCTTGCTGAGTTCAAAACACTCCCACACTTACTCTTGAAAGTGAAGAGGTTTTCGAGGTACGTGCATCCTTTATGATTTTTGACCAATTATTTATACCATGATTTTTTCAAAACGGCAGCACATATTGGCATACAATTTGGTATCAATATTACACTCTTTTAGTCTAGTCAAAAGTATAATTTATTTGAGATGAATTTCAGGGCCGAACTCGTTTCTTTAAATGTTGCTCCCAGTGCCCTTTACAACACTTTGTATATCATTTATTGGGAACTATTAGTAAACATTTAAAAAGACCATGAATCTGTATGTAAAATGATGATATAATAATTGATGGTACATTTATGGTTACTCTTTAATAAATTTTCTAAACTGTCGATTAACCAAATTTTATATTTTACAAATAATGTACTCAGCTAGCTGACGTCGTTATATTGTTTATTTCACTTAAACAGCCTACAAAAGACCTTATTATTTATTTTTCTGTACATGGACTGTACTTAAGCTTTTATCAGTTTAAATTTTTATTCAAAATGACACATTCCATTTCACTCAGAAAGAAATTGACTATAATAATAACTCCTTTATTATCCATAAAAACCAGTACATAAATAGTACAAAATGGCATTGTATTCGTCATTACAAAGAATACAATAAGCTAAAACACAGTAAAGTAGTGGATATCTAAGAAGAAGAAAAATAGTATAACAAAATAAAATTATTATAACAATATTGATATTATAAATAACACAATTCAATAACATATTTAAAATTACGTCACATGCTTAATTAAAATTACAAAAGTAAGTTTGATAAAATTATAAATTGATAAAATACGTCAACTTTAAGATAAAAAGAAAATAATATATGTACAAATATGTGTATGTAATGATGGTATACTTATACTTATTTAACAAAAATCACGTTTTAAATTAATCATTCATATATTGTTTAATTGTATAGAAATCTTTTCCCGTTAAATAACTTATTACTTTATTTTTAAATGTCTTAATATTTTCGATATCTTTAAGGGTTAGAGGTATGGGGCGAGCGTGGGTGCGTCTTTACTATGTACATACTTCGATATGCGTTGTAAAGCAACGCCAGGCGCAGTTAGCAGTTGGATGGGTGACCGTTCCAACGAAGACCGCGTCCTCGCCTCAAATATCTTCCAGCGGCTTGTATATCAGTGTATGCGCGGTAGCTATACAACCTTAGGCGAGGGTTGTATAGGGGATATACCATCCTTCGGAGGGAATGTAAAGCCGTCGGTCCCTTGTCTATTAAATGTTAGGCAAGTAAAAGATCCCTACTCTTCTTAAGGGAAGAGGTTCGGCAAAATTTCTGGTTGGGGGTAGCTCGTCTACAGGCGTCGGTGTTAGGCCTCAGTAGCGGAAATAGGCCGACGTTAAATAAATGTATTAAAAAAAAGGGTTAGAGGTAACTTGTTATATAGTTTTATTCCCATATGTATAGGACTTTTTTCATAAAGCGATAAGGAATGCAAGGGAATAGATAAATCGGTATTCGCTCGTGTGTTGTACATATGGAAAACATTATTTTGCCGAAAATATGAAAATTACTCTTGACGTACAGGAGAGTTTCCAGGATGTGCAATGATGTTAATGTGAGTATTCTAAGATCTTTAAATATTTCTCGACAAGAAGTATTTCTTGGCACTCCTATTATATTTCTGACAGCCCTTTTTTGAATTTTAAATATACTTATATTTTTAGGTGAGGCACTCCAAAATAAAATACCATATGACATTCTGGACACGAACTGAGCATAATAATAAGCTAAAACAACTGTATCTACAACTATGTAAATCTCTAAGTATATATATAGCATAACAAATCGGTGATAATTTATGTGAACTTCCCAATTTAAGCTAGTATCTAAATGCAGTCCTAAAATTTCACTGACGTTACCTGTTCTATTGACTTGCTTTCCACTTTTAATAAGTTACTTTTATTAAGCCGGTTGCTATTTGGGGTGAAATGCATAAAAACTGTCTTCTCCCTGTTCAAATATAATTTGTTACTCTTGAATCAAGGGACAAATGTGTTTAATATATTCTGAGCCTGTAATATTACGTCGGGTATATTTAAATTTGAACAAAGGTAATTGTTGTCATCAGCAAACATTATAAGGCTACTGCCAGTCTCTAAATTGGGAAGGTTATTTACAAACAAAATAAACAGCAGGGACCCAAGAACGGACCCTTGTGGGACCCCATATTTAATCTCCAACACATCTGATTTGTACCATTGTGATCTACCTCTGAAACCATAATTATGCAACTTACGTATGAGTATATCATGATCTACCGTGTCAAACGCCTTACTCAGATCCATAAATATACCAATGCATTTATCATTATTATCGAGCCTGTTGTAAAGTAAATTAATAAATTGCCGTCTTAGTGGATAAGTTTTTCCTAAACCCATGTTGTGCTTTATCTAAAATTTTATTTTTTGTAATAAAAGATAATATTCTGTCAAACATTACTCTTTCTAAGATTTTGGAAACAGATGATAGTAAAGATATGTGGCGATAATTTATTCCCCTTTTTTGTATATCGGAAAAATACGAGCTATCTTTAATATTCCTAGAAACATCCCCTCTGATATTGATATATTAACTAAAAATGCTAGAAGTTTTACTATAAAATTTACTGCACATTTTAGGACATTGCAACTTATGTTGTCTGAACCCGCCGAATTTGTCTTTTTTAGGTCATTTATTATATTAAAGACTTCTACTTCAGAAACAGGCTCTAAAACATTGTATTAAGTATATGTTTATCTTCGATAACATAATCGATATTAGTTTTAATTTTTGTATGTAATTCAGATGGTACATTTATGAAGTAAGAATTAAAATGGTTAGAGATTAACTTGGGGTCAGACATGTTTGCACCATTGCATTTTATTGCTGTTATGTATTCTTTGTTTTTTTTTGTTTTTCAGACTATTATCAATAATTTTCCATATTAATTTTGATTTATTATCGTCAAAATTGCATAATTTGTCAGTATCTCATTATTTTGCTGCTTTTATTATTTCTCTGAAAATACTTTTATATTTTTTGAAATAACTCATATCTTCAGTTCTTTTTGTTAACTTTGCTAAGTTGTAAAGTTGTTAAAGTTTCTCTGATGATTTAAGTATTCCTCTAGTAATCCACATGTTTTTTTTTAAATTTGTTTGATTTATTTTTTAACGGGAAAAACTCAATCTATATAATATTTAAAAGTATCTATGAACAGTTCAAACTCTTTATCAACATTACTAGATTTATAGATATCAGTCCATGTTTCTTTGCTTAAATGATACAAAAACGTGTCATAATTATTGTCACTAAAAATTCTGGTTGTAACATATTCATTTTTAAAGTTATCTATTCATACTTAATGGTTAATATTTGACATGAATGATCTGAGAGATCACTGTGAATTATTTGACATGAAAGACAATTTTTAATATTAGAGCATACATAATCAATACATGATGAATGTGGCGCAATTCTGGTAGATTCTAAGATCAAGCTACTGATGTTATATGCTTTTAAGATATTTAATAATTCATGTCTTTCATCAGAATCGCTAAGTTGGTCAATATTTAGATCTCTGCACATAACAATATTCATATTTTCGTTCAAGCAGATTTTATTTAGAACGCAATTTAATTTTATAAAAAAATTTGTTAAGTTTCCAGTATTTATTTGCTATTCGTATTCAACTGTTTTTATTTTACGTTTATTTGTATTTAATTTTCTTTGATAGATTGGGCACATATTACTAAAGATAGAATGGTTTATAGTTAAATCTAATTTAAATTTATCATTTACCGCTAAGCAATTACCACATGCAAGATTTTCATTATCATAATGTTCTGTAGAGTGAGTAGAACTTGCACATTTTATACACTTAATATCTGATTCACAAGTGTTTGGACAATGATTGTACCCTCCACATTTAAAACATATATACAGACGAATATATTCAAACGCTCATCCAATGCTTACTCTGCTCTGTTCATTATCCTCTGATAAGCTAAAGGATCATACTCAATAATTGCCTGATATCTAGTAAGCATTTGTTTAAATACTTTATTATTATTATTATTTTGACATACAAATGCTCATGTCGTAGAAACTGATTTTGTTTTAATAGTGCGTCTTTTGATTATCTTCCTCAAAATTTTCCTCTATATCTACTATTTTTACACAAGGATTTCTGATTCAGGAACTTTGATTTTATAATTTTTATTCAATTTTTTTTCGGCTGCCACTTTAAATTTTTCTCTATCCTCTTTAGTGGAACATTTTATTAGTACGGAACCTTCTTTAGTATTTTTTATTTCATTTATACCAACTTCTAACTTCTCTGGCTTCAAGTTTTTTTTTTAGATATCTTCCTTAGTTATCTTGCTTTCCTGTGCACATCTTATTAAGAGGACTTCACCAGTTACTTCCATATACGTTTTCTTGTTATTTTGTTTAAGAGAATGGACATGCCTTGATTTAAGATCTAAACTCATTTAACTGATTTGAGACTGATTCATTAAAGTCCAATATTTGCTCCTGAATCTCCAAGAAAGATTCAAAATATATTATGCAGCTGTCACATAATCATTTAAGGTTTCTGGCATGATTGTTTATGAAATATTTTTCCTTGCTATTCTGAAAACCTACGCATTTTATATGATATGATTTTTTATAGATCCCTCCACATTTTATAATAGACTCATTTTGCTTCATTTTATATTCAAATCTCCTACATTCTTCACGCATTTTGTTTAAGAGTAATTGTACGCCAGTGGATGGTGGCACAATCGTGGTCGAACTCGAAGAGCCTCCACTGTGCGTATCTGACAGTCTTTCTATTTTGAATAATATTACTCTATGCCGAAGCCACTCGAAAGTAGGTTTTATGTTATCACTACTTTATACCGTTATCACTCAATGTTTATTGATTTTTTGTCTAACTGGATTAATTATGTGAATGTTTTATATGAATTTTTACAAATGAACTCACTTATCAACGAAACAATTAATAATTATTGATATTCCCACTATTTTTACTTGAAAGTTTAGCACTATAGAAATACTCGGTATCCATCACAATCGTAATCGTATAAAACTAGGTATAGGGCTTGTACTAACATGAATGATTAAAATCGTTAGAAGAACATTTGACTTTCGAATCACATTGATTTACATTAGGTACTCGTATCTTCAGTTTGAGTTAGATGTGTATTATTGATAATAATAAGAAAGGCCTTTATTAAATAAATATAAAATGAAAATCTTATAGACCGAAGTTTAATCCAAGAACTAGCCTTACACTCAACTTTATAATACACGTAAAATTAAATTTAACATTGAATTAACTTAGCATACAAACAGAATTATTTAGGGAACAAATCATAAAGAAAGAGAAAAAAGACAGAATAAAAAAAACAGGAAAAAGTAGTGAAATATCTGCTTAACTGTTTAAAACGTTTGCTTGTTTGCTTCTGCAAGGTACCCTATTATTACTTCTTCCACATACCCAATAATATCACTATTATCACTAAATAATAATGCTTCTAATTTATGTTTAAATGTTATAGGATTACAGGTTTTTAAAGAAAGGTGCAGAGAATTATATAGCTTTATTGCATTATAAGAAAACGATTATTTAAATAAAGCTGTTCTAAATCTTGGTATATTGAACACATGATGTGACCGTATATTTACGTAATGTTGATGATGCCTTCTTATGAACTTCTCTCCAATATACGATGGCACACCAGAACGGATAGTGGAATGTAAAAAGGATAACAGATGTAAGTGACTTCGTCCTATTACAAATATTTAACCACCGTAATATTTTTATTTTGGCAGAATTTCCTCGATCATATTTACGGAGCCCATATATAAGTCTACAGCATGAACTTTATATTTTTTGCCATATACCTTTGTATACTGTGCCCATACTCTCTGCGAGAAGAAAATTATCTTTTTGGAAACTGCAACATAATTGAGTGTCATCCGCATATGCTTGATATGATAGCTCAATTTTATTGAGAATCTCTGTCGTGTAGCACACAAAAAATAATGGTCCCAAAATTTAATCCTGTGGGACACCAGTTAATACACAAGCAAACGCCGAGTTTGAGTCACCTTCACGCACTATCTGCTGTTTATTGTATACATATTATTTGACAAAATTAACAGCAGTTTGATCAGAACCATAAAATTTTAATTTGGCATACATTAATTTATAATGGATTTTATCAAAGCTTTCGAATAATTCAATAAGACCAAAGAGTACCTCTATCTTTAGCCCTGATAATGTCACCTTCTGTAACTTGACAAAGCGCATACGTAGTACTTTGTGTGCAGATGTTAATCCTGACTGATATTTACTTAAAACTTCATTTTTAACAATAATATAAGAAAGTATTTGTAAACACATTATTTTTTCTAAAATTTTTGAGGAAACAGGCAGAACACTAACAAATCTTAAGTCACCAAATGATGATTAGTTATTTTAGGTAATGGCGTCAATAGAGAACATTTCCAATAACTGGAGAATTATCCTTCTTCTATACAACAATTTAGGATGTCTAATACATATTTTTCTATAAATGGACTACAGTATTTATCCGTTGTAATGTTTGTGTTATCTGTACCACCTGCCTTTGGCTTAATTCTGCAGATGACATTATGAACGTTCTCTAGTGATGTCAACTAAAACTGAAAGTTTTGTTGGCGCTAAATGAGTTACTATTGTAAATATTTGCAATATCCTGACTGTTATTATTTTTTCGATGAACTGAACAGTGGTCGTTAATTAATATTCTATTAAAAATCCCAAGCAAGCGTTTGTTAAATTTGTCACTTTATTAATAAAATTAGTGTTAACTGTTTTTGGTAATTAATATAAATTTCAAAATGATAATTGAGTGGATTTTTGAAATTACAAAAGCGAAAATTTTATGATGCCGCTTCAATTTAGTAATGAGGATTATGGAGATATTATTCTTGTGTACGGTTATATGATATGAGATAATTTCGCAGGGGGCGGCAAACTCTTATCGCCGCCACTGACATTGATCGCTTATATAAATTATTTAATTTTACCATTTGTTTTGATCTTAACAGGTAAAAATATCTCAAATAAATCAAATTTTATATAATATGCAAACAGTACGCTTAAAAACGTACATAGCTGATAAAAACATGAAGTATATTCCTTTAAAAACATAGACGACATGGAGGTGTATCTGAAGTGATGTTTACTAACGCGAATATAGTAGTCTTAAACTTAGTTGGTTATTCGTAAACGATAAAGATATCAAACATGAAACAAGATTATTAGGGACAACAAATACAACAAAAAACACACATTTAATTGGAAGAAGCCTGATTAGCTAGATTAACCTAATTAGATAACTTGCTCATCGATGGCGTCAATAAAACAAACGCAATTAATATTCAATTTACGTGTCCGACTGCAGTGACAAAATATCACAGATTTTTAAGTTACTCATTTTATTCCAAAACTGTTTTCACTCTGTATATACTGTTAAAGTTTATGAAAGGCAACAACCACGCTTAATCATCATACAGTTTCATGTTTAGAGAAAAGAATAGGATACTCTAGTGCCATCATGTCTGATGAAGAGAACTCCATTTCATTCAGTATTCATTTTTTTCAAAGCGATGCGCTTAACATAAGAACCATAAGGACCTTGGTAATCTAATGAATATTTGATGAGGGCGAAGAGCTGAGGTCACAGTAAAATGCTAATGCAATTATCGGAAGTTGCTAAAACCTGAGAAAGTATTCGTCAAATAGTCGGTTAAATTTAAATTTATTAATGATTTTTAAAGGAAATGGTGATGTCAGTAGATATTGATGTTTTAATACAAAGTATTAAGATTATTTTAAATTTGCAAAACTCGTACATTTGTAAATTTCACCAAGTTTCATGGAGTAATATTTTTATTTATTTATTTTTATACGTCTACAGTTTTCACAAGCCAATTACAAACTATATATACTTAACTGAACTATAGACTAATCTTAAACAAAGTAAAGTATCCTAAAAATAAGGGTAATAGATATTAGAAAATACATAGTATATTGTTTTATATGGCGTAAAAGTGACATTTTTTGGTCGAGGATGTATTTAACTGACGAACGAAGCAAGTCCGGTAGGAACAGCCGAGACATAAACAATCAGTTTTATTTACCCCATATAAAACATGTTATTTTTTCTTTAATTACATTTAGCACCATTCGTGAGCGGCAGTAAAAGATATTTACTGGCGCTCAGATTGATTAGAGAGGAAATAAAACACTTCTATATTCGCTTAGATGTAGTACCAGAGAAATGCTAGGTTAAGTTCATGAAGTCTACAATTAAAGTCATGTTCTTTTGACGTTCGAAGAAAAATTAGAACACTTATTGTTCCTAATATATATTAACATTTATCCTTATATATTTATATGTTGTTTCTTAGGTTTTCACGGTTCTTAAATGAAGTGTTATTGTACATCCGGGTGCTCCCCCGCGTCGATGGTCGACTCCTCCAGGAGAATCTCATCTGCCATCTTCAAGTTCTCACTGAAAGCTGCCTACTGCTGCTCCTCGTTGCTCGAACTGAAGTTCTCCGCGTTGTGCGGCTTCTTATATAGGCTGTGGTCTAGGGCGCGCCTGCGCGACTGACTACGTGTTGCTGGTCCCCTACTACTTGTGGGAAGCGTAGCGGGCGGCTGAGCCAACCCGACAAGTGGCTTCGCTGAAACGTTACGCTCCACGTGACTTCTCGTTAGTGGTTGGGCATCCTCGTGTCCAATCGTTCCCGTAGAATGCCGAGGTTCTCTCTGATTGGTCAGCGCTCGGCTCTGACTCCTCGTGATAGGTCCATTTCGGACAAGTTGCTGTGTTTCTTCGCTATTTGTCAATGCTTGAACGTACCTCCTCGTGATTGGTTCATCCACGGTGGATCGTCGTGTGTTTTCTGTTACGTATCTTCCTACAAAAGCGGGCTTCCAAGAACTGAGTAATCTCTGCATATCATTTCGTTTATTAAGATTTTGTGGTCTTTTTCGATCTCTATGGCCTCTCTGGTAATCCTTGACCTATAATGCTCGATATTAGCTACTGTTCTAGTGTTGTCGAAGTCTATTTTGTGTCCTGTGGGTTTTATATGCTGTGCTAGGGACGATGTTTTCTCCTCTTTTCTTCCTTTGTTACACTAATACGTCTATTGGTCTGTCCTATGTATGATTTATTGCAATCTTGGCACAGGATTTCGTATACTCCTTGGTTTTCTAGGGAAGTTTTTGATTTTGGATTACGGAGGACTGTACTGATTTTTCGGTCTGTTTTAAATATTGTTTCTATGTTATGTTTACGTAGAAGTTTGCCAATTTTATCTGTCGTCCCTTTTATTTGTCCCCTTTCAGAGGAGAACACACATACTCTAAATCGAATAATGAGGACAAAGGAAGAGGACAAAAGAAATCTAGCAGGGAAAACGTGGGAAGTTTTACTAACACCAATACAAGATGAACGACCCGTAGCCTGATGGAAAGCGAAAGGAGTTCGAGGTTTACGTGGGGACACTGATTCAGGAGGAGTTTTAGACGGTAGGAGTCCGACACTACCCAGCGCGGCAGACCCTAGCGCCGACCGGGTGTCCATGTAGGGTTTCCTCTCCATCGTATAAAAAAAAAACCTTGTACATTAACTCGATTGGTTTCGACTATTTCTCGAATGATGCCTGTCAGTCCGTCTGAATGTCTGTATACCTCTGTCTTTCTATCCGTACTTCGATTTATCTTTTTAGGTATATTCAACATACAATGTCCCACTGGAATTTAACCAAATCTAAAATTTAGGAATTTTATGGATTTTGATGATACGAATACTGGAATTAATCGCTAGGTATATTAATATTATTAATAATATTATAATATTAATACGTGAAACCAAATTACGAAAGAAACTCGCATATTTCCTATAATAAATTATATACATACAATAAAAATTTTATACTTTTTCAGCTCTAAAACATTTTAAAGTTTCGATTAGTATTAAGAGCGAAATTTGCCAATCCTTTTCTGCTACTGACGGAACGCTTCAATTTTAATCCATTAAATATTCTTAAACTCACAGTCTTGTCGAGTAATATTAACCACTGAGACGTTGACATTTCCAAATATATAATGAAGTTCTTAAGAAACTTGAAAAGGCTTTAAAACTCTATTTCTTGAATATTTCCATAATTTAAAATTTTCTATAGCCCAATAAATCAGAGGTTTATATCTTATAATGACTAAGTAATAAGAACTTTCCTCATTAGGACCGAAGGATGCATCTAAACTTTTAAAGTACACATTTTTATTCAAGTCGCGAGGCATAACTACTTAATGCCGAAACTAATTGCAATATTTTTAGACAATTTAATGTTATTCTCGAAACAGATTCGATGTGCTGAGTACAAGGAAAGATTCCTGATTGATTTTAATATCTGCTTTATTCATGCTTTAAGAGTAAAATTTTGTTCTTACATTATCATTCAATGTGTCCACGGCAAAGCGGTATTATAGGTGTAAATGACAACTTCTTTAGATTACAAACACAGTTTTTTGTATTCTGCTCTTGCTTCACTCAAAAACTATTTTTAGTATGTTAGACTTTAAAGTAAG
The DNA here is from genome assembly GCA_963675555.1 of Leptura quadrifasciata. Taxonomy (NCBI): domain Eukaryota; kingdom Metazoa; phylum Arthropoda; class Insecta; order Coleoptera; family Cerambycidae; genus Leptura; species Leptura quadrifasciata. The sequence goes on from OY776675.1 coordinate 107,315,900, forward strand.
GGCGCTAGTAACAACTCAGAATTAAAAAATATGACGTTGTACCAAATTAGAGAAGTAAATAACATTTCTTTTAATTTATAAAATTTTAATTTTTTTAAATATTATAAATGTAATGATAATTTAAACTTATTTATTCTTTCTTCCTCCATTTTCAGTACACATCTCAACTCTGTTCTTAAATTCTTTGTAACTGTTTTGACTGGCTTGAAGGTTAATTGAATTTATAGTATTTGTAATTCTCTCTTTCAATACATTTACATCCGTTATTAAATCATGGGAATAAACAATTTGCTTCAGATGATTCCATAAATAAAAATCGCAAATAGTCAAATCAGGCGATCTGGGTGGATACGGAAAGGATTCAATCCACTTTTCTGGAAAATTATTATTCAGCCAATTCCTTTCTATTTGTATGTTGTGGACTGAACAACCATCTTGCTCTTTCATCCAGTGGCAACGTATGTAAATATTCATAAAAAATGTTTCCAGTAGATTTAAATATTTATTATGATTTAATTTTCATATCGGACCATACTTCACCGATGGAAAATTAAATCATCATAAATATTTAAATCTGCTGGAAATTTTTTTTTATGAATATTTATATACGTCAAGAATTCAAACAATTCTAAAATTTGGGCTTGTATCGCTCCAGTAGCGGTAATTCTCATTAGACTCAACACCATTGGTGGTGGTAAAAGTTGCTTCATCAGAGAAAATGATATGTTGATGAAAAAACCGGTATTCTGCAAATTTTTCCCCATTAAGTAAGTATAAGCTTATCTTCATCACCGTACTCAAAATTATGTCGAAATTTTGGTTTGAATGCAAAAAATTTGTTTTCTTTGAATATTTTACAAATTAAGGATTTACTTATCCCTATAGAGAGAATCCACCGCTAATAATGTTACTGTATCATCTTCATTGTACTGTTTCTTTCAGTCTTGTTATTTACATTTTCAATTTTCTTGAATCTTTTCACAATAATTCTCCATGCCTTTTGTATCGCTAGGATGATATTCGGAAACTTTTCATTAAATTTTGAAATCACATTTTTCATGCTAGATTCGCTAGTGCCATAGTATACATAGTACTAGATAAACTTTTCTTATAAACATTTTCAATATAAACAATAAAATATTCTGACACAAAGACGGATCACTTTTATTTTTGTTTCCATGGCATATTCTTATTAAAAAATTTACATTTTATAAATTAAAGAAAATGTACTTAGTTCTGTAATTTGGTACAACTTCATATTTTTTTAATTGTGAGCAGAATACAAAAAATTGTATTTCTAATCCAAAAACAATTGCCATTTACACCTATAATACTGCTTTTCTGTGAACACATTGTATAATGCAGAAACAAACCAAAATACATTGAATATCTTAAATCTGCCATTATTGTGAACAAAGAATTATTTTTATAAATAGGGGCAACTATTTTGGAATTACTAACAGCGTTGGCGAATCGTAAACTTTATACGAGGACAATTGAAACTGGTCAGTGTTAAAGCACAGGACCGTGCGCACTGAGCTTGATATTTTGTCCTATATATTTAGCAATAGTATCGAGATTCGAATGGTAGTTGAAACTGTACTGGCGAGTCCGAGACTGGCAATGTAATCAGCCTGAATGAACCATCTACGACTGCACTGGTTTAAAGATAATAAAACGGACAGGCCTACTAGCATAAAAAACTCGTAAATCGTTCCTTAGTAGTCAACAGTGGACTTATGAGATGTGCTGTCAATGTGCCAGTGCAGTGCATAAATACCTGTTATAATATCAAGCGTAGGAGTTTAGTTAGTTATTGTTCATATTTATAAAGATTTACTACTATATAAAAGATAAATATTTTAATTATTTACTAATTTACTATGGCTTTCTGGAGACCATTTGCAACAGAGGGTAATATAATAAAGCCCGAAAATCTTATCATTTTCTTATGACAAGCATTTCTATTTACCTCCGCCCATGTATAATATAGAGATGCCGACTGTTTTTGCCGGCTTTTAGTTTTTATACGATTTCAATTAAGTTCGTATACACTACAGGATTCATTAAATGTCACTGTCTTCCATCTTGTATACTTAGGAGGTATAGATTTTTTGAATAGAAGAAGTAGTTATTAGTGAGTTGAGATGATTAAAACTGTTTTAATCATCTCCCAATGATGGTAAGCGAAACACGCGTTAAGTGTAGTGTTCAATGCAGTATTCAATTGTTTTTGGTTTTATGGAAACTACGTCAGTGTTGGAAAATGTATAATAATCTATTATTATACTTGTTATAATACATTATTTAAATATTTTGTATTTCCTTATAACATAGTTTAGCGTTACTTGTTTATTATCCTTTTGTTAAAATAGCCAATAAAAAAGCAACAAATGCGAACGGCTAGCTGGTCTAAGTCGGAGCAAATGATCGTAGGTTCGAACGTACGAGAGAGGCGAAACTTATTTTTTTGTGTGTGTTTCATTAATAATTGTACATAAGCTAACTGAAAAAGCGTTGGCCCAAAATAAGAAGATGTAACCCAAAACACTTAGATAAAATATTCCTCCTTACTGAGAGGTTGTTTTATTTCAAATTTTAAAAATTATTTTTGACAATTATTTTGTTACTGTTTAATATTTTTTTTTCATATTTGGCAGGAAGTTTAGGTCCTTTAGGTAACATCAGACCATGGTAAAAGATAGTTTCTCACTATTACCAGAGGCGTAAGGCAGGGCCAGAGGAGTAGTTTACTTCCTCTAAATTCTACGAAACTGGTGGAATAGTTTTTTCAGTTTAATTTTTTTTGTCGTGTATTGCTGGTTGAGTACATTTAGGATTCATTTAAATGCTGGCACTAGACGGCTTTTACAAGCCTTTTTTTATTTCAAGAAAAAATAACACGTCTTTTTATAATACTGAAATATAATTTATGGAATTATTAACCACGCGGTTGTGTGTAATTTTCGCATCGCATTAATATTAATATTGTAGCTAATTGTTAAAATTTCCGAATTGAAATCTTTTATTTTGGGACCTTTTCATAAGTTGACAGTTGTTTAAATATTATCACTGGTGTTGTGGATCAATATAAATATTGTGGGAGAAAAGAAGACAATAAGGGTTTTTCAGCAGAAAAGGCCTTTTCGTCAACGATCAACCCTTAAGAAGACCACCAAACCATCACAAGGGCAAGTCGTCTTGTGCCTCCAATTTTCCTTTTATTTGCTATAGAGAGTTGCAACACAATTATATTTATTTTGTAAATTTATATATACAGACATACAGTCCATTCTTCTCAAACCAAATTATGTGCTTTGGTACGCTACATTTTTTTTTTTACAAAAATAATGTACTCTTACTTCATAACGGCAAATTAATTATTTTTCGAGATAATTGAAGTTAAAGATAATGCTCCACAAATTCTGCTATTAATGTTTAATTTATTTTTCATATTCGTATTGATCATTTTGACATCTTTACTCGTAAAACTGCATTGGTTACGTGAAATAAGTATTAGAGTTACATTCTTGCAACATATTTAATTCAATTTAACTACATTCTTGATAATATGTAATACAATAATTATTTACAGAAGGAAAACTTATTCATTTGTTGTGCTATCAGAGAGTTGTGTCGTTGCTGTCAATTTTTGATATCACTGTCAGTCATTTCGCTTGTTGTAAAATTTAAAAAGGTATCCAGTGAAATGCCACTGTATAATAACTTTTCAGATTTTGAAAAGCGGGATATGATGTGTGTTTATATACAAGAAAATTATTCCTGTCGTGCGGCTACTCGAAGATATTTCCAAATGTATCTAAACAGAGTCCAACTCAATCACCAGACATTCAGAGATATTTTTATTTATTATTAGATATTGGAAAGGGGCATTTTAGTGCGAATTGCTGATAATCCCCAACTAAGCAATCGACGTTTATCAACAATTACTGGGGTAAGCAATACTTCAGTATTTAGGATACTTAAAAAAGAAGACCTGAGACCTTTCCATTTTACACCAGTCCAAAATTTATTATCAAGGAATCTTCCTGTATGAGTGTAATTTGCACAGTCTATTAGAGATAGAAAAATTTTAAATCCTAATTTTGTTAACAATATTTTCTTTACCGAAGAAGCCACTTTTACTCGTAGAGTAGTTTTCAACTGGAGGAACAGCCACAGTTGGGATATTGAAAATCCACATGCCGTCAGAGAGGCACATTTCCAATATGAGTGTAAAATATGATGCGGTATTTTCAGAGATAGCTTGTTGGGCTATTATGAATTACCCGCAAATTTGAAGTGTAATTCGTACTTGGAGTTTCTTCAAACTACAATTTTCGACGAGCTCGAGCGATTGCCGGTTAATCGAAGAATAGGTATGTGGTTTATGCAGGATAGCGCCCCGGCTCATTTTCGTTTAGGAGTGCGCAACTACCTAAATAACCAATTTCCTCATCGTTGGATTGGTAGAGGAAACGAATTTTCATGGCCACCTCGAAGTCCGGATTATAATCACTTAGACTTTTATTTCTGAGGACATATGAAATGTTTAGTATATGCTCAAGAAATTAATACTGTCCAAGATTTATGGCAACAACTAGTAAATTCTGACAACTTTATTAAAAATCAATCGAACATATTTTTTAGAAGATCGTTTAACAAAAGAATACAAAAACGTGTTGAAGCAATTGAGGGTCACATTGAACATTTGCTATAAATTATGTTTAATTTATGTGCAATATCAGCTATTCCAGCAAAAACGTGAAAAAATCTTTGTGAATTTGTTACATGGAATATGACCGTTTACCAATTTTATATAATAACTGGTATTTTATTTATATTTAGCACGATCTGTATAGCATGTTAAATCAGACTGTTTCAACTAACAGAATTTTCTTTGCATAACTGCTAAATTATTCATTCACATTGTTTTATGTAACTATTTTTATATCTTAGGAACTCAGTCATGTTTTTGTTTAACATTAAATTATGATATCTCTGTTCTGTTACAGTACTTCATCAAGCCAATTGTCGATCTCAACCTACAAAAACATTTATTTACATTCATATATATTTCAATTTTTATATTCTGTTTACTATATAAGAAGTGCATGTGGTTATTTTTCTTATCTTTAACTTTGTCATTAACCTGTTATACAGTATATCCTATAAGATGTAATATATTTACTGAATTCTCACAAGTTTGTATACGGTTTACTATTTATTACAGCAGTACGTTGGTAGGTTAAATTAGCAATAAATGCCATTATTTACAGATTGATTCACTTATGTAAAAGTAATAGATTTCTTTTATCGATTGTATACCTGCCACTATTTTAATTGTGAGTAAGGAAATCTACCTAAGGAAACGAGCTTGTGCGTTTAAGTCGCCAACCAATAGATGGCGATACCTGTACCAATTTACGGATTTTATTAGTAAAACTATATTTTTCAATTTTGTGTATTGGTATTATATTGAAGAAGGTGAGATAAAAAAGTTTAGCCTGTATCTCAGTAAGGAGGAACATTTTATCTAAGAGTTTTGGGTTACATCTTCTTATTTTGGACCAAGTATTCTTCAGTTAGCTTATGTATAATTATTAACGAAACAACCACCACCACCAACGTTCTGTTTGGGGAAAAGAGACAATGAAATATTTGATGTTAAGATGTCACTATCTATAGCTAAGAATGATTAGAATTGTCTCTTTTTCCTTTAAATAAAACTTAGATAAAACTTAAATTTGTTGGTGAGGAAAGAAAATAATTATTAACATGAATGATTAAATATATTTAGAATAATAACGGTTTACAAAAAAAAAAAAATTAGAAAATAATTTTGAAAAGTAAAATTTTAAAGAAAATCTTAAAGAATATAAATTTATTAAAGTACAATTTTGGGATGTATTAAAATAGTAAATCAGGAAAAAATTGTGCAGCGAGAAATTTAATACAAAAAAAATATTAATGGAAGATATAATTTACCAACGTAGTCCTATGACTACAGACTGGAGGTGTACGAAGTTGGACACGTCCTGGTACAGGAATACGCATTCCAATTGTCTCGTAACAAATCTAAACGTTACACAGTGGGACGAAATCTCCGAAAAGCTGGCCAAAACTCTAAAAGTAATAAGTCCAAAATTTACTCGTCATTACGGTAAAAATAGTTTAAAAAATCCCTTTGATAAAACGGGGTTGTTTCAAGGGGTGGAAATTGAAAAAAAATAGTTAAATTCTGAAACATCGGATTCCTATAGAATTTGATAAGCGAATTAACGAAAAAATAGTGAAAAATTATTTTTCTATGAAATAGGGCTGTTTCAAGGGGATGGAAATCAAAAGAGCTTAGTAAAATTCTGAAATTTTGGATTCGTAGTGAATTCGACCCGCGAATTAATGAAAAAATAGTGAAAAATTATTTTTCTATGAAATAGGGTTGTTTTTAGGGGATGGAAATCGAAAGAACTTGGTAGAATTCTAAAATTTCTGATTATTACAGAATTTGACCTGCAAATTAACTAAAAAAATAGTGAAAAATAGGGTGATTTTTAAGAGGTGGAATAGAAAGAATTGATCAAAAGTTGGAAACTTCTGATTCTTTTAGAATTCGTGCCACGAAATCTCTTTGATGAAATAGGGTGGTTTTTAAGACATAGAAATCGAAAAAACTGAGTAAAATTTCAGAACTTTACTGAGTAAAATTCAAAATCTTCGGATTCTTATGGAATGCATAATAGTTGTCAAATGTCTGACGTAAAGAAAAAAAATCTTGTTTGTAAAATTTATATATTTATATTTAGGCATACCTATATGTCAATATTTATAAATCAAAAATCTTTGACAGGGGTCCTGCAAACTATCACGAAATTTTAGTATGAAAGATATTCTTCAGTATCTTCTTCAGAGTCACTAGCAGCATCTTCTTCAGAATCTTCTTTGCTTGTTGTACTTATTCCAGATTCTGCAGGTAATAGCAAGGCCAAAACTTCCTTATTGAACAGTTTTGCATTTCTCCTTGGGAGTTTTCGAAGGCTTGATATGTAAGGATCCGAGCATAATAAAAGTCGATTAAAAACATCTTCTAAGGTCTTTTCGCGTGAGCATTATCTTGAATATCCTTCACGATACTTCTTTATGTGTTTATTTAATGCTTCTTGGGCCTCTTCCGAAAGCTGCTCAATTGGAAGTATTGCAGACTATATTACAGCATGGCTATGTATTAGGATCTTGTGGACAGTTGTTGGCATACTATACCAGGAATATTTCTCTGCAAATAGTCTGGCTGTCGTCAAAGCATAATTTTCAAACATTTGTATATTTATACTGTATCCACTTGATATTGTTTGTAAAATTACTTTAAATTATTTTATAACCTCTATGTCTATTCCCGTAATGGTGGATGAAAGTTCGGGATTTTCAAAAAATCGACGGGCTGTATTACCATCATTACTACTACCAAAACCAGGTTTCGGTCGATCTACTATGAGACCCAACTTAGATTTGAATTCGTCTTGAATTTTCTTCTTCGTTTCTGCAACTATTCTCTTATTATTCTCCCCACGAGCCTGCCACGATTTAATAGGGAGTTTGTATGCCACATGTAATAAACATTCGAAAAAACGTATCCAGGCATACAAAGTAGATAGTCCGAAACGGAATGTTGAAGTATCTACCTTCTGTTTCATCATTAAATTTATGTTATTAAATGTCTTCGAGGTAGCACCACACATATAGCATTTTTGTGTAGAGGTTGTGGAGGATACAGCATTGCAAACTTTGCCATCTATCATTGTAAATACCAGAGTATGCGTAATAAAAATTTCCGTTTCTTCGAGTTTAGCAGAAGATGGAACAAGTTGATAAATTTGAGTATCCACATAATCTTCTTCTTGCAAAGTAATATCGGTCGTTTCATGTACAAATTGGAGCCTAATGGGACGACAATAACGAGGAGAAGGCGGTCGGGGGTTTTGCCAAATTATAACTTTATTGGGTGAGTTAGGTGCACCAGATATAAGTTGAAGTGGTACAAAAGAAGTAAGGAAGATGCTCGCATCTGAATCTTCTTCATCGTCAAATTTCTGTTTATATTGACTTTGTCCTGAACTCCAATCACACCCACACTTGGACAATAATACTAAGCTACTAAGTTGCTCTTTTGAAAGTGTTTGTAAAACTTCTTCCTGTACTTTCACAATTCGCTTAACTGTTTGATCCAATAGACCCTGCAACCCTACAGAAGCGCTCTTTTTTATTACTGTAATAGTTTCACGTTCAAGATAACAGTGCTTTTTTGCTTCTTGAATCTTTTTGTAAGAAGGAAATTTTTGTTAGGAAATTTAGTTCTATCGCTAGTAAGCATATGATTCCAAATGATGGGCTCTTGTGGATTTGAAGAATAATAGAAAAACTTCCAAAATTTAAGGTAGCATTCTAATACACTCCGATAACCAAATATTTATTAATGATAATTAATAAAAAAAATTAAAGGCATAAGCACATTAGCATAAGCAAAAAATAAATCATTAATCTTAACGGTTTGATTAAATAATATGTTTAATATTATCAGTTACTTATAAAAGTAAATAAGTAAATAGCTAGAACGCTAGATAATTAGCTGATTGCAAACTAAATTGTCAAAAGATACAGAAAAAATTATTTTATTATCATGTGGTCACATGTAAAATTCTAGTTACATAAAATTAAAGGAATTGAATCTAATTTTATTTAAATAGTGTAAATAAATTAAATAAAATTAAAATTAAAAAATTAATAAAATAATTGACAAAAATTAATAAATAAAATTTACCTGTATGGTGTTCTAACATAGAAAGAAATATGGATATAGAATGTAAGTTTACTCGAACATCCTATAATAGAATAGATGTCAATCAGTTTAAATGTGGAAGGCAAATGCATACTTCATATTTTTTTTTTTTACGAATACAGCTGCCCAGACAGATATGCATCCAATTACAGGGCAGGAAATATACAAAAAATATACAGAAATAGGAACTTAATACTAAATAATTTACAGAGTATAATTACTATTAAACTAAACTACTAAACTAATAAACTGAAGAGAGGAAACAACAAACAAAAATAATATATATGAAGACATAGTTTAAACGGTGGCTTAGTAGAAAACTGAAGGTTAACCTAAGAGTGATTTAAAATACATTGTTTTATATTATTAATACTACAATTGAAAATATCGAGGTTCGCCTGATAGCTGAGGTAATTTGAGCACATATTGTGAATAGGAGAAGATTTTAGTACATTTGTTCTTGGTGTATCCAAATAGAATAGAGCGTATGAGCGAGTTTGAAAAGATGGAATATTAAATTGGATGGAGCTAAGAATATCCGGGCAGTCTATCTGACGTGTTAAAAGTTTAAATAGGAATAGTACCGAAAAATAGACTCTACGCGTTGCTAAGTCATTTAAATTAAATCTGGCTAGCAAGTCAGATTGTGGTGTGCCCCTGGGAGGATAAAATCCATCAGCTTTGTAAGAAAGATGTTTAATGTATCTTCTCTGAACCCGTTCCAAATTAAGGATATGATTATTGTAATGTGGATTCCAAACAATACTACCGTATTCCAATTTTGGCCGTACAAAAGCATTAAATAGGAGAGAAAGTGTGGAGATATCTTTAAAGTGCCTTGAGTTACGCGAGATAAAGCCTAGATTTCTGTAGGCATTAGCAGTTATGTAATCTATATGAGGAGCAAAAGTTAATTTTGAGTCAAAGATGACTCCAAGATCCTTGAACTGAGTGCATCTTATAACCATTTCATTGCCTATTTTGTAGGAAAAGTTTATTGAGTTATTTCTCCTCGTAAAAGTCATCGCATTACATTTGGATATATTTAAAGGTAGCCTATTGATTTCACACCACGAATTTATTTTTGAGAGGTCATGTTGTAAACGACGGCAGTCTTCTTCGGAATTAATAGATGCAAACAGTTTAAGATTATCGGCATATAGAAGGACATTACTTTTCAAATCTCGGCAAATATCATTGATGAAAATTATAAAAAAACAGTGGGCCGAGAACAGAGCCCTGCGGAACTCCTGACGTCGCTAGTACTTCAATAGATGAGAATCCATGATACTTGACGTTTAACCCTTGTTACAAAGATATGACTCGAAGAAACTTAGAAAGTCAAGACTTAAGCCAAAGACTGACAACTTTCGCAGTAGGAGCCCATGATCCAGTCTGTCAAATGCTTTAGACAGGTCTGTGTAAATTATATCTGTTTGACCACCTTGATCCAGTGTATTTGCGATGAAATGTGTAACACTTACCAAGTTGGTAACTGTAGATCTACCTGCCAAAAACCCGTGTTGACTGAAGGAGAGTTGAGATGTTGCACGGAAAGAGATTATATCGTATAAAACAATTTCAAAGAGTTTGCCAAAATTATTCAGGATAACTATGGGTCTATAATTTTCGATAAAAGTCTTGTCACCTTTTTTAAAAACAGGACATATTTTAGATTGAGTCCATATGTGGGGAAAAGCAGTAGTTAAAGATGATAGACAGTGGTAAGGCAAAGATTGGGGCACAGTCTCTAACAAGAAAGCTGGTATACCATCGGGACCCGTAGTGAGTATATTTTTAAATTTTTTTAAAAATCTTTAATTAACAAAGTAAACTTTTTATATTATAAATTTAATTGTAGTACCAATGTATAAATTTCATATTAGATTGGTTTTTAAAATGTATTGTGATGCTCCAGTAAATACTTTTGTGATAGGTGTGCTTGAAGGAATTTTTAGAGGTTAGAAAATAACTACATTTTGTACAGAGTAAACAAAGTAAAAAATAAAAATTTAAATAAATGTATATGTTTTCCAGGTATTGTAGAGACAATTGATTACCTGAGGTACTGTATCAAAAGTAAATAATTTAGTGTAAAAAACATGACTGAATTCCTAAGATACAAAATAAATCTATGAAATATGTGAAGAAATTTAGCAGTGATACAAACAAAATTAGATTAGACACTATTAGTTTGAAATAGTTTGACTTACAAAGCCAAATTAAAATGCTATACATATTGTTAAATACAATATCAGTTATTTTTATAAAGTTATTAAATGAACAAATGCCATACAACATTAGTTAGAAAATGTTCTGGAGATTGGAAATGTGCCTCATTTATTTTATGTTTATTCGTTCGAATGAGTAATCTTTCAACAATTATTTTTAACGACAAACAAAGAAAAAATGTCGACAATTACTCGTTCTCCTTAGGCGGCTAACATCAAAGCAAGAAACCTGTAAAATTAATTTTTGTCTCAGAAGGGTTGCGATAAGTGGGCGAGGATCCTTTATTATGATACCGATGTTTCTAAGATTTAATCAGATATAATTTCTGTACAATTCGTCGTTTTTCTCACAAAGTCGTTTCTCACAGAAATATTAAGGGTACTTGAACTTACAGAATGCGGATACTAGAAAGTGCAGTAATACGAGAACTGGTGACATTAAATTTTTAATGATTGTTTGCAGGTATATAGGGGCTTTTAAGAACGGCAAGTGCGGCTTTTAAATACAATAGGTACGTTTAGTCTAACAGTATTCATTTTTTCACTAGTAGGTTAGCGGAATATTACGGTTTGCAAAATTTAAACGTCAATTCAATTACTTTGATGTCTAAAATTGATTCCGCTTTTCTACAAATAAAGGCTTAACTATACAGAGTGTCCCATAAGTAATAGGACACAGAGCAATCGATCTTACTTTTGTGACCAACCTTGATGAATTCGCCTCTTCAATGGTGAGCTGATACTGCCTGGGATTAACTGCTGCGAACATTTTGTCTTGTATTCCTAAATTAGTCAAAAAGTTTTGAGAGTCAGGGTATGAAGCAAAAAAAGTGTCACCTTTTGGAATCAATTTCTTACACCAATCAAATCCCATTGATATTCGTGTCTTAACACCGCCCCATCATTATTTATCATGTCCGAAAGAAAAGAGGTTTACACATCTAATATATATTCATTGGGAGCAATAATTAATGCTGGTTTCGGAAGATAATAATAATAATAAACGTCTTCTTTATTTCCAACAATAATAGAGGTCATACATTCGTATGCATGTGACATAATGCATTCAAGGAAATAATTAGCGAAGTTCAGTTCCGGGTAATTAAGTTGTGAGCAAAACTATCCGATCTGTTCTTCCACTTAACCACATATAGTTTACTAACAGTTACATATACATATTTATTTTGACGTTAAACTTAATAAAATTATATAAGGAATACTAAATACAGTAGGTTTACAGAAAAATGATAAACGAAAAATAAATAAGAAGTAAAGATTTCAGTTAAACAGATAAATAAATAGGAGGTTTTATAATTAAGTAAGAATAATAGGCAGACGTATGAAACGGAAGAAGGCGGGTTATATTACTTATTGTGGGTACTGCTAAGTATTGAATAAATGTAATTTCTTTATTTTTTTAAATTGATGTTTACTAGAATTAACAACACTATTATAGACTTTACAGACTTGGTAGCTAAAACTTCGTTTAAATAGTTCAGTTCTATGGGCTGGTGGGGTTAGAAGACCCTTAAATCTAAGATTTAATATATGAACTTCTATCCTAAATTTTATTTTCCGATATAAATATACTGGGGATTTATCTATTACTATATTATGAAAAAGGCATGCTACGTTGTGGAGTCTTCTATTTTTCATGTTTAGCCAATTTGTATCTTTTAATTTATGAGATATTCGCTGGTTCCAACGTATTCTATAAATTAGCCTTAGAGAGGAGTTGTGTAATTTTTGTATTTTGTTAATATACACTGACTCCAAACAAGGGCCATACAAACTGTCTGCGTAATTTAATTTTGATAGAACTAATGTTTCACATAGTAAAATTTTTGTTTTATGAGGAGGAGAATGTCTGTTGTTATATATTAATTTTAGGGAGGAATAACCTTTTTGTAATAGTTTGTTTGTATTTTCTTTAAATCTTAAGTCCATATCGATTATTACCCCTAGGCTTTCGACTTCATCTTTTCTTTTCAATATGTTGGTTTCTATTTGTATATTTATACTATTTATAATATTGTTTCGTTGAATTTTTGGACCAAAAACAATAAAGTTAGATTTACATGGATTGATAACTAAACAGTGATCTTTTGCTACTTTCAAAAAGTTATCAAGATCTTCATTTATATATAAACAAGCTGTATCTATATCAATAGCAGAGAAAGAGTAATAAAGCTTTGTGTCATCAGCATGTAGATGAATTTTTGAATGTCTTAGCTTAATTGAATTACTTGTGTATATGGTACGGGAATATACCTTTGTGGGACACCTGATTTTAATCCTATATAGTTAGACTTAATGTTATTTAGACGTACACACTGTTCACGGTTTCTTAAATAATTGTCAAATAATTTTTTGCGTCTTCTGAGAGCCCGATGTAGTGTAAAATCGCTAAAAGTATATCATAATTTATTGTATCGAAGGCTCTACTAAAGTCTAGTGAAACTAGTATAGGACAGAGTCCCTTATCAGTGCCGGTAATAACATCATCAACAATATGCAAAAGAACTGTAGTGAAACCGTGTCCTGGTCGAAAACCAGACTGAAATATAGTTATCAATGAATTCTGCTCTAAATGTTCTCTTAGTTGTATTTCCATAATTTTTTCAATAATCTTTGACAGAGTTGGTAATATAGTAATGCATCTCAAATCTTTAAAAAATTCAGAATTATTATTATTATTATTTTTTTTTTTGGTAACACTGTTACAACAGCTCTCTTCTACAATGCAGGAAAATTATTTTCATTTTAACAGTGATTAATAATATGTGTTACATATGGGATTATGTGAGGGTAACATATTTACGTTAAGTCTGTCGCACCCTGTAGCGGTAGTTGTTATATGACTTAAGTTTTCATATACATAGCTATCGCTGACAGATTTAAATTTAAAATTATTATCATTGACTTTGTTATTACTGTAAAAATTGATTACTTCATCTGAAAGAGACGTCTACACCGTTAACAAATAAATCATTAATCGGGTTTACGTCACTTAAGTGTACCAGTATTTCTTTATATTTTTTTCATGGGCATGCAGTTGTTTTCTTTAGGAAATTTCCAATTCTGCTTTGGGGTCCCATTTTCTATCTTATATTCAAAATAAGCCTTTTTTCCCCGTTTTATGGCTTGGGTTGTGTAGTTTCGCATCTTTTTATAATTTTTTTTATGAACATTGTTGTTAGTATTTTTAAATCTTTTAAGGGCTTTATCTCGTATAGAAATCATTGTTTTTATGGTGTCTGTTATCCAGGGCGCATATGGCCTTGTAAATTTAGATGTTGTCATAGGTGCATATGTTAAATTATTTATGAGATAGTCTACTTTTTCATCTACATTATTTAGATCAAATATTACATACCACGGGATATTATATAAATCAGTCTCAAATTTTCCAAAATCAAAGTTTTTAAAATTTCTATAAGTGAATATTCTCGGGCCGCCCTTTAAATCACATACCTGTAATGTACAATGTATTAAATGAAGATCTGATAACTAGTTCTCAATTACGCCTTTTTCTACAATATCTTCCTCCATGGAAACGATAATTAAGTCTAATAATGATTCAGACGTTTCTGTGACTCTTGTTGGTACATCGACAATTTTTATTAAATTAAGAGTTTCTAAAACAGAATAAAACTTATCAACAACAGCACTTTGTAAGTTCAGTAAATTAATGTTAAAGTAATTAGAATATTTTTTACAGACATAGTTAACAAACTAAGTGTATCTTCCAACTCATTTAAAAATAATTCGGTATTAAATGTTGGTGGTTTGTATACTACACCGACAGCAGTTGTCTCTTTGTCTATTTTTATTTCTAACCATAGTTGTTCAGTCACCTCACTGGTTTGAATAACTGTAGTATTTATTTTATTGCTGACGTAAATACACAAACCATCCCCTCTTGTGTGCCTATCACATCTGTACAGACTAAATCCTTCCAAATTAATCAAATCATTTGAAATTCCCTCATGTAACCAAGTTTCTGATATTGAAAAAATGTCAAAAGAATGTTCCATTATCAGTGTTCTTAATTCCAGGATTGATCCAGGACATCCTTTATTGTGCATAGTAAGATGAAGTAGTACTTGGAAAGTCCGTCTCTTTGGAATTTTTATATACGTTCTGTCTGTATACGTTGTGGCCCCTCGATTATTTGGCGCAGAACTGTAAAGAGAGTGTGCAAAATCTGATACATGTCCAATATATTGGTCTCTATTTAAATGTTGAACACTCAAATTTCGTGATACGAATTGTTCTAATGATGAAAGGACCACTTTTGAAATGTTCATACTTACAACTTGGTGCTGGAAAAAGAGAACATTCCCATCAAAAAGTGACCAGAGAGTCTTTGATGTAACTTGCAATTACATATTACAATATTCAAGTTTTAAAGATTTTTCTGGAAATTTTTGCCAATATTTGTTAATATTTGCATTTTACTCATTACTTAAGCCAAAACAACAAACACTCAAATCAGATTTCCACTTCTTGTATCTCGGAAATGAATTGATTTAGAGCAGAATATACTCATAACATATATTTTTTTAAATTGCTGTTCTTCAACGTCGTGGAATTCTATTCGTTAAAACTAATGTTTTCTGTTTCTCAATATGTGAAAATTTGAGGCGAATATTTATTAGAAGAAAATAATACCCTTCCAATATTTAGGTTTCAAGTAATTTTAACAGACCAGCAATCGCAGCATACGCTGCTCATTCTGTATATTGTGAATTGTCAAATATATCTATATACGTATTTATATGAGTTCTTTGATTGCAAAATGTCTAATCATGTTCTAACATAAATAACAGAAATCTAAGGTTATAAGCACAAATGGTTTTAATTTATCCCTTTCGATTAGTCGGAAGCCTGTAAATCTCATAATCTCATTTATATATCACGGAATTTACTTTTAATTATGATTGATGAGCGAACGTGTTGATCATACGTAATTTTATTTGCAGGTTTCAAATATTTACAATGTTTTTTAGTAGATTGAATAAATATTTGTGGAACGTATAATTTGATTACTCTTTGGAACTCGCAATTGAATCTGTACGATTATATTCGAGTTTCTGTGGAATAAGGGAACCCACGTTCTTATTAAAATATTTTAAATTAAATGACTATTTTAGTTGGCGAGGGTATAATTCTACTGAAATACAGATGAATTGAGATCAATCAATGATATTAAGAATAAGAATAATTTAAATATGTGATACCACACTTGATTAAAACCAAGTATCCCAAAATACCATCGGTAGCTCTAGGTTATAGGATAGGAAAGTGAAGTAGGAGTTCGATACTTACGCGATTTGTTATCTTTGCTTGATAAAACTTATAAATAGAAATAGTAGATATATAGAAAAAAATTAGATGTTCAGATCTTCACCACAACTTGAGAATAGATTTAGAAGCATTATGAAAGCTATGGAAAATAATACTTGATTACATTAAATCAGATAATTAGCTCACCAATATAGCTACTGAACTGCTGTAAGAGAAAGAATACACACACGTTAATAATAAATTAACTTTAATAATGGATATTCAAACTATTATGCTGATTTAAATACACAAAATATTAAAATTTGAATTACTTATAGTTTGCAATATATACTAAAAGATTTGAAACTGAATAAAATATTGAAATTTTTGGTATTTTTTAAAAATAGTAAAGTTGAAATATTAATATAAAATTTCTAAAAAAAAAAACTGAAGATTTATGCAAATTGGTAATACATTTTACAAAATAATAAAAAATCTAAAAAACTTATTGTAATTTGAAATCAATTTCAATAAAAAAAATGAATGTGAGGATATTACATTCATCCTTATCACATATAAAACATCTGGTGCAAGTTGAAAAGCACGCCACCGGAGGAGTTCTAGACGTCAACCATTGTCCAAAATCTCTTCTCGGCGAAATAGTGACATGTGGCTCCTATTCATCAAATTGCCATTCTTGTTTTAATCAGACTGCATTGATTGACTCTGACCTATTTTTCAAACCATGATATATATTTATAAAAAAGAAATTGGTACCGCTTTTGAGGGAAAGTTGAGCCCTAAGATATAAAAAATACCCTTTTGAAAATTTTATCAGAAAATTTGAAAACCCAAAACTTACCCCAAGGGGCCTAGGGGTACCTGAGTCTCTTAATATTAAGCGTAAGCTTAGGGTGTGCAGCATACTTGCTGTTAATAAAATAAGTCTATCAGCAAAGCGATAAAGCACGTTGGACCGATCATCGTCCTGTTGTCTCTAAAATGAAAATTGTTATGAGACCCAAACACCGAAGAACTCAAGTAAAACGTAGACTCCGTCTCTGTATTAGTAAATTGCGTGACCAACAAACCGTCGAACAGCTAAAGCAAAAAGTTCAAGAGAATTTGAGTGCACTAGAAGAAACCAATTCTGTAGATGTCGCTGCTACCTGGACACAAATTAAAGACAGTTTAAAAAGTGCGAGTGAGGAAATTCTTGGCACTGCAGCAAGTAAAAAACAGGAGGACTGGTTCAATGATAATGAAGCTTTTATACAAGAACTTCTTGACCGCAAACATATTGCCTTCCAAAACGCTATCAACCACCCCAACGACTCATCAAAAGCAGAAGCTTTTACCCAATCTAAGTATGAAACGCAACGCGAAATCAGAAGAATAAAGAACGAGTGGTGGGCAAGCAAGGCCAGAGAAATTCAATGGTACGCCGATTCACACGACTACAGGAATTTCTTTCAAGGAGTAAAAGCAGTGTACGGCCCCAGTCGGAAAAATATGTGCCCTATTAAAGATTTAAATGGAAATCTCCTCAAGGAAGACCAGGAAATAAAAGCCCGATGGAAGGAACACTACTCTAACATTCTTAACCAGCAAAGTAAAGCCGATCACGATATTATAAATGTTATCCCTCAATATGACACCTTCGAAGACTTAGATAAACCACTAACAACAGAAGAGATCTTAACTGCCATTGGGCAGCTAAAAAATAACAAATCTCCCGGCGCCGACTCACTCCCAGCTGAGAACTTTAAAGCTGTGTCGTCAGAGCTCATACCCTACCTCAAAAAACTGTTTGATGTCGTGTGGGAAAGTGGTCAAGCTCCGCAGGAGTTTAGTGATACACTTTTAATCAACCTCTTCAAAAACAAAGGGAGCGCTGCGGACTGTGGAAATTACAGGGGTATAGCTCTCCTGGCTGTTGGAGGGAAGATACTCACTAAAGCGATGGCAAATAGGCTAACACCTGTTATGGAAAAGTTACTTCCTGAAACACAGAGTGGCTTTAGACCAAACCGAGGCACATCGGATTTAATCTTCACACTTAAACAGCTTCAAGAAAAAGCACTCGAGCATCAAGGAGAAATTCACATGGCCTTCATTGATTTAACCAAGGCATTTGACTCGGTGGATAGGGAAGTGCTCTGGAAAATTATGTTTCGCTTAGGTATCCCTAGAAAATTTGTGGAAGTATGTCGCAGTCTACATACAAACAACAACGCCCAGGTTATGTATAATAATGAGGCAACCGAACCTTTCCAAACTCTCACTGGATTTAGGCAGGGATGTGTCCTGGCATCCCTACTCTTTAATTTGTTTACCACTGCTCTAACAATTATTGTTGACAACAAACTGACAGTCAGAGGAATAGGTCTCAGATACCGTTCTGATGGCGGTCTCTTTAACATAGGGCGCTTTAGAGCTTTTACGAAGACATGTACACGATTCATTTGTGATCTCCAGTATGCGAATGACTGTGCACTTTTAGTCTCTACGCCGGAAGAGCTTCAAGAACTTTTAGATGTGTATGCCCAGAGCTATGATTCCTTGGGAATTAAAATCAACATTGGAAAGACTAAGATTATGTCAACTCCACATCAAGTGAACCAAATAGACATTACACTTAACGGAAATTCTCTTGAAGTGGTGGATCAGTTCAATTACTTAGGCAACGTTGTTAATGACAAAGCAAACATGGACAGCGAGATTCGCAATAGAATTAACGCTGCATCTAGAGCACTCTGGGGACTTAGAGAGAGAGTATTTGACAACCACGACCTTGCTTTGTCAACGAAAATGGCTGTCTACAGAGCAGTTGTCATTCCAACACTGCTATATGGATGTGAAAGCTGGGTCACTTACCGTCGTCATGTGAAAGAATTAGAACGTTTTCAGCAAAGACACCTCAGAAGTATGATGAAAATCCGTTAGTTCCATCACATATCAAACGTGGAAGTACTCAGGAGAGCAAACAGCCTTCCAATTGAGGTGCTTATTTCAAGAGCACGCCTAAGGTGGGCAGGTCACGTTCATCGTATGCATGATAACCGCCTTCCTAAATGTACACTTTATGGTGAATTGCTAAGCGGTAGAAGAAGGCGTGGCGGTCAACGAAAGAGGTTCAAAGACGTTCTCCATGAAAATCTAAAATCCTGCGGAATTCCAGACGAGCAATGGGAACAACTTGCAGCGGACAGAACCGAATGGCGAGGGATTGTGGCCAGCTATCAAGGAAATGTTGCTGCAAGAAGGCCGAATCCAAGACCTAACCAGGTCTATGTTTGTCCTGACTGCGGTCGACATGTGCTCTCCCGAATTGGCCTCTATAGCCATAGTCGTGTGCACCGTAGATGAATGGGAATTACAATAGACTACACCTTTTACTTGTTTTTTATTACACACAATCTATCGACTGTAACATTTTTTTATACTCGGGCTCGAGTAAAGGCTAATAATAATAATAAAAGCACGTGCTACTCCTTCACGCCAGAAAGAAACGCTAAGATGGCTTCGCTTTCCTAAGCGTCCTTGCGAACCACAAAAAAAGCAAGTTTATATACAAGCCTCAAATTTCAAATAAAACTAATGGACTCGTGCTTTTATTAAAATCAAAGGAGAAGAAGAGGAGGTAGAATTAACTGAAACGTCAAATCCACAGTTGAAGAAGAAGAAGGTTGTTCTCTGCAACCTGTAATATATGTAGTCACATAGTAGGTGGTCTATCTACCGAGCAAGCAGTTTAAACCTTTAAATTTATCACAAATTCGACCTGGAACATTTACATTGTTTCACATGATGCACCAGTTTTATAAAAAAATATGAGATGGGCTATATAGATGTTTAACTAACTCAAATCGCTGGCCTCTGGTGGTATCAATTCGGCTCTTATACCAAGAGTCGCGGATATACAATTGGATCACTTGTATTATCAGTTAATGCCGAACACGTCAACAAAATTCTCAATCATATAATTATCCAAATTTTGCGTTGCAAAATAATAACCCAAATTTTCAAAGGCAGTATGCTGCTCTACAACAATAGCAACAGCGACCATTTCAACAATAATTTTCAAACCAAAATCATAGGCCAACCAAAGTTTTAAGAGACCTAATCAATTTCAATCTCGACCATCTGTAATTCTGCAAATCCTAATTTCAATCGAAACAACAATCAACCGCGTACTCATCATATAAACTACCCAGCACAAAATTACTGAAACAAGGGATACCAAGAAGACGCAAATACGGAACTCCAAAAGTGTCCATATCAACAACAAGAATATTCCCAGAAGAACAATACTAATACGTTTCTCAGGATTTTCAATTAGGTCCCCGAGCTATTCACGACCCCCGAACTACTAAACCCAATGCCCAAAACTTTTCACGCAGGAAAACCCTGTTATGTTCCCAGAGAAAACTCCAGAAAACTACAACATGATTTCGGACCTGACATCACAAGTCCAATCAATCGACTTAGACAATTTCAAGCCCAACCTAAACTTCCCCGAACATACCTTCATTCAAGACCCCTACTAACCGTCAAATCCAAGAATCTGTACTACATCAAAGATCTCACTAAAACATTTAACCTGTTGATCGATAGCGGTGCAGGAATTTCAATTTTCAAAGAAAAAACCGCCGAAAAAATTTTGAACAAATTTCCTGAAAATGCCGTTATTCAAGAAATAAGTAATGAAAAAATTTTAATAACAGAATCACAACTAATTCCATTTAATGTAGGCGATCCTCATAAAGTTTACATTTACAATCTTGACATAGAATTTGACGGATTTTGGAACATTATGATTGTACAATAAACATAAAAAACAGGAAACTTTAAAACAATTCCCCTGTATAAGGCAGGTGAAGACCCTAGCAAATCCACAGATACCAATAATAATGTAAATCATGATGGAAATTTTAAGAAAAACGTATCTCTTTAACCTCGCACTTAACAAGTTTTCAAATAAAATTGTAACCTAATATAAGTACTGTTAGCTCAGGAAAAGAAAAAGATAGATTACCCAAAGCTGTAGTTAAAATTAACGAAAAAAGGTGAATTTCTGACCTCCATAATTAATGCTAATGCGATACCTAAAATTATTGATTTTCTGACTTAAAGTTAGGGCCCATAAGACAACTTGATCTGGCCTGTAACATAAACATTTCCAACACTAACTTGACCCAATTGACCCAACGATGCCACAGACAAACTATACGACATTCAAAACAAACTAGGCGACTAGAACATCTCAATGACGAGAAAAGGGAATTAATCACCGACTTATGTCTGAAATTCTCTCATATATTTTATTTGAAAGGCGACTTCCTAAGCTTCACTAATGAAATAAAACACGCGATCGACACCAATAACCCGTCTTTATCAAATCATATAGGTACCCTCAAGTTCACAAGGAAGAGGTGAAACAACAAATATCCGGAATGCTTGATCAAGGCATAATTCAACCATCCGTTTCACCCTGGTCCTCCCCAGTGTGGGTAGTGCCAAAGATGCTCGACGCTTCGGGCATGCAAAAATAGAGAGTAGTGATAGACTACCGTAAGCTTAACGAGCTAACCGTCCACGATAAATACCCCTTGCCTAATATTTCAGATCTCCTCGACCAGCTAGGAAAGTGTGAATATTTCACCACTCTAGATCTTGCGTCTGGTTTCCACCAGATTGAAATTGACAAAAAAGACATCCAAAAGACATCATTTTCCGTAGAAGATGCCCATTATTCATTCGTATGCCATTCGGTCTCAAAAACGCACCTTCCACCTTCCAGTGCGTTATGGATAACATTCTTTTAGGCATTCAAAACGAGCGCTGTCTCGTTTACATGGACGACATAATCATATATTCACCCACCATTCATGAGAACATTTCCAGACTCACAGAAGTTTTCTAAAGATTAAGGAAAGCTAATCTCAAAATCCAGCCGGATAAATGCGAATTTCTCGGGAAGGAAGTAGCGTATCTAGGCCACCTTATCACCTAAGACGGAGTCAAGCCGAAACCTCCAAAAAATGACTGTATCCGAAATTTTCCAGAACCAAAGACCCAAA
Organism: Leptura quadrifasciata; assembly: GCA_963675555.1. Taxonomy (NCBI): domain Eukaryota; kingdom Metazoa; phylum Arthropoda; class Insecta; order Coleoptera; family Cerambycidae; genus Leptura; species Leptura quadrifasciata. The sequence goes on from OY776675.1 coordinate 107,338,336, forward strand.
AAGACATCAAATCCTTCTTAGGACTAGCTGGATACTACAGGCGTTTCATCCCTAACTTTACCAAAATTTCTAAACTCCTTACTGCAAAAGCACATCCAATTTAATTTCGATTCAACTTCTAAAAATTCTTTTGATGAACTCAAAAACGTAATAACTTCAACCCCTATCTTAATATACCCAAATTTCGACGAAATCTATATTCTAACAACAGATGCTAGCTCATATGCGAACAGCGCTGTGCTCTCCCTCCCGCAAAGACATAGGCAGGCTTATGTGAACAGTTTGTAGTGCAGAAACGAGGTACTCCATGATTGAAAGAGAGCTTTTAGCGATCGTGTGGGCGGTAAAGCATTACAGACGAGAGCTTGCGAGATATGTCAAAAAACAAAAATTTTACGGAAAAATCTTGATAAACCTTTAGTTACCACTGAAGCACCAAAAACCCCTTTCGAACGAATCAATATTAACATTATTCAGGTCCCCACCAAATATTACGCCCTAAGCATTAGAGACGAACCAAGTTCACCCAAGTATACTATACTAGATAAAACTGCCAAATTTATTGTGAACACCCTCTTACTCTATTTTCAACATTTCGGAACACCCCTCCGCATACATTGTGATTGTGGCAACGAATTTGATAATATGCTTCTTAAAGACCTTTGCACCATTTACAACGTCAAACTAACATTTTCTAGTGTGCATCATCCCCAATATAACGGTTCAATAGAAGGATTTCACGCGACCCGTATGGAACGAGCTAACAAACTAGAAAACCCTAGCGAACATCCATTGACCATCTTACCCTATGCCGTCATTTGCTATAATAATTCTGTTAATAAGACACACGGTTTTACTCCGTATGAATTGATATTCGGGCATACTTCTAGCCGTCCCCCTGAAGCACTTTACAATCAACAAGAACTAATATACAAGTATGTACGAGATTTAATAATAGAATTTCGCACTACTACAAAATACCCCGTACAAAAACTGAACTACAAAAGAAAAAAGCCAACGTATGCGACAAAATCTACGTAAAAGATATCCAAATCAAAAACAAGTTATGAAATAAATCTAATGGACCATTAATTATTAGGGAAATTTTAAGAAATTCCGCTATTCTTTATAATCCTGGAACTGAACAAAGTACGAAAATCAATTTTGACAGGATGAAGCCATACTTTGAAAAGTAATTTATTTTCAGGTTTCTTCTGCTGCTCAAAGCACCATCACCCCAATACTCGATCGAGACTATCAACAATACTCTAGGAATTTACTATCACGAAGAAGACCGCATCGAAATTTCAAATGACAAATGCACACTTTTAGTTTACAAAAACATCGAACCGATTAAATCAATTCTCGACCATAACAAAAACATTTTAAATGACATGATAACTACATTCGAAACTGACAATCCTCGTATGATATCATTTTGATCATAAATTCGAACACACATTAGCCTCTTAACCCAAATTTCACAATCTGTAGAATTAAAAGAAGAAGATATATTCGCGGACACAAAATTGTACAAACGCGGACTGGAATAGGTACTTTTTGGAAAGCTATCACAGACAACCTAGACACCTCTGATGATGAATATTACACAAACTGTATTAATAGGCTTATGAGTGATGAACATTAACTAGAAAATATATTAAAAAACCAAATTTCAGTCACAACCTCTGTAATAAAAAGTTTCAATTCAACCGTTCGGAAACTAAAAATAGATGAGGAAACCTTTAATAAAGACATGTAGGAAATATAAAATTCAATTTACGACATTTAGCGTATATTGAATCAAAATTACGAGTACTTGAGTTATGTGAATCTCTAATGGAGTTACATGTTTCTAGAAAATTGTTTAGATAATATTTTATATTCAATCACCTTTGCTCGACTAAAAATTTTACACAGTTCAATAATCTCCGAAAGATCTGGTCGCTTCCCTTCAGGAAATATCTCAGTCTTTACATAAAAATAGTTTGCCAATAACTCCACAAATCTCAAAAATAGCTCAATATTTTAACATCATAGAACTCCAGGCTTTTCAAGCCGGATGTAGAATAATATTTGTTTTCAAAATTCCACTAGCAGAACTAGAAAAATACGCCCTTTATCACCTTTATCCCGTTGCTATATTGGATAATCGAACAGGACTTCATCACACCCTATCAACAAAACGCTTAAGTATACAGCCAAAGATGATGATTTATTGTTATTTGTACCTCTCCCGGACATCGACAACTGTAAACCATTAAACCCGAGTACAAGACTTTATTCGAACGTGCTTCCATACCCCATAGACAGTGACGCGATATGTGAAGCCCAAATATTAAGACAATTGAGTGTAGTGCCCCGGACTTGCCAGTCAAATTTATTGTTCGCTAAAGACTATAGCATTTAAAATCGCAGTCTCATAACAACAGACATGTTATTACGAAAATAATCTACATAAACTTTATATTAACTTTACAACCGGAGTGTAACACGTTCATAGGCAGCACCCGAATAGACGCATCCTCACACCAACAAGACAACATCACTTACAGCAATCACGCAGTGCGGATACCATACAACTGACCATCTGCCAGAAAACCATAAACTCCCAGAAACCATACTGCCAAAAAATCATAAACTCCCAAAATTAAAGCCCCTTAAGTTAAGCAATCTTAACACGGACGATTTAAACATCGCAAAACATAAAGTTGCTCAATACTCTGATGATCTTGATAAATTAATCAATGAACCATTCTTAACCAAAAATATATCCTGCTCCGCAACCACCATAACCATCAAGATCCAGGTTACTACGCGGATACGGGCATCTACTACCCAAAAGGAGGCCCAGTGTAAATATACGAGACCCCTCTGAAGACATTGAGTTAGTTAAATTTGGTTATAGTAAAAGTTACGCTTAAAAGTTGATCCATAGCATCAACTTTTTTATAAGAAAGGGAGTTGTTATATCAGCTTTCCGCTTTGTAAATATATTATTAGTGTAAGTTCATTATCAGTAACATAAATAAATTCATAAATTATATCATATTCCTTTTTATTATCTTTGTAACATAATACTTCTGCCGTTTTTAAACACGTACAATCTTGAATTACTCTGTGCAATGCGAATATAGCAATCTAATGCTAATTTAGCGTTTATTATAAACATTATAAATACATGCAAAAGGCCTATGCCAGACAGTTAGCTAATATTTCTTAAACTCAGTAGTTCTCCTACACGAGATCTGTAACATTTTTATTTCACTTCAAACCAAGTTATTCTAGTATTTTCAATTGTGTTAAATCCTACAACATGTATACTTCTACATAAACATAGTAATTTTATGTAAACATTGTAGTGCAAATCATAATAATAATAATAACCTTTGTGCTTTAAGAAATGCAATCGTTTTTAAAAAGTCAACAAGCGACTTTCAAATCTAACAAGTATATATCAATAATTTTATATGCTCACATAAAGTAAGAAAAATAAAAAAAATCCATTTTTAATGCTGCAAGTACAGTATGTAAAAAATATATCATTGTCTTATGTTACATGAATAACTACATTACATAAATAATAGAAAAAAATATTAATATAATAACATAATTATTTTATAGGAAAATTAAATCCTCACGACTAACGCATCAGTTAATCCGTTTACAACAACTTCTCATCCAAGAGGGAACTAAAATTTATTGAACATGTGAATATCTTCAGGTAGAGAGTAAATTATCGTTTAATAAGGCTTTTTAAAAAATGAAGAGATTGAGCGACATTATCGCATGTTATCGATCTTCTGCAATGCACTATGCCGTTAAAAGAATGCGATTCCATCAGCCAACGACTATGCCTGTACCTGCTTAGGATAAAAATGATGGAACATATTTTTCAGAAATAATATGCATAATTTGAATAAAGCTGCAAGTCATAGCTAATAGAAACTGTAATGGGTTTGATGTGACTGTTGAAAATGACAATTTAAAAAGAAATTTCCGGTTTAAAGCCAGTCATCATATTGTGTTTAAAGATGCATTTGCGTTTGAAATATCTGCCAGCAAATGGCAATAGATGTGGAATATTTCATAAGCGCAGCGTTACTTTCATTTAATAAGAATTTGGGCATTTTTGTAAACAGTATAATATTAAAAATCTGCAGTAATTAAAATGAATAATTTTGTAATGCGAGAATGCGAGTAAAAATATAAATTCATTAACTCTTATCATACATTGAAAATAGTAAAAACTTTGCCAAATGAAGAACCAAATTTGTTAATTACGTAACTAATGCTAATCTTCAAAAAATTTATGTCTCGGAGAATGATATAATGCTTTGTATCATGTAAAGGTGGTGTAATATGGACCGAAAAGGCATTTCTGCAAATATATCGAAAACTATTTTTTAAGCAAAAAACCATACGAGATAGTTATTCGAAATTATATCTCGGACTTTACAGTTGGTAAGTCGAAAATTAACGACTAGTGGAATGCCAATAGGTTTTAACCTTAGAACCCAGCTTCAACGAACTGATTTTTGACAGATGTTTGCAATGTGTTTAATATAATAATAATAATAATATTTATTTATTTTCCATTTGACATTACATGTACAGGGATAGTCACAAAACTTACAAATTAACATACACAAAAGTAATCAGATACAGAATAAAAGCATTTATTAAGTAAAAATTCTTTTAGCCTAGATTTAAATAAACTTTCTCTTTTAATACATTTTATATCGTCAGATAGTAAAAAAAAAAATTGTGCCCTAAAAGTTCGGCCCTATAAAATTAGGAGATTTGGCAGTAATTTTTAGCCTAGCAAAAGGAGCATGAAAATTTTGTTTGTCTGGTATTAACATTATGTTAGTGGCTATTTAAAATAAATTTTGTCTGATTTTATAAAAATATATGTACACAATTCAAAAATATACAAACTTGGTAAAGTTAATATTTTATAATTTTTAAAAATGTCTTCACATGGATGGGTATACGGAACGCCTGCAATACATCTTAAAATACGTTTTTGCACGATAAAAAACATAAGAAGGAAAAGTGGAGTTTCTCCAGAAGCAAACACCGTATCTCAGTCGAGATTCAACTTGTGCATAATACAAACAGATAAGTTGTTCGGTACAAAGAACCGTTCTTATATTTCGAAATAAATAGGTAATGGATGCAAGTTTTGAAATTACAGCCTCACATTGAGATTTCCAGTTAAGGTTGTTATCTCACTGTATACGTAAGAATGTAGCTGTTGGTGCTTCAGTAGATAAAAGCGTATTGTTTATATTAAAATTTAGCAATTCACAATGTTTTTGATCAGTACGAAATCTTAAAACCTGGGTTTTATCAGCATTAAAATGTAATGAATTTTTAGAGACCCATTCACTTATGTTATTAAATAAATTGTTACAATTGAGTTCTAAAATTTCATCTGTTTTGTTTGAAATGATTAAAGATGTATCATCGGCATACATCGTAAAATGAGTACTAGATGAAATAGAATCTATTTCGTTTACGTATAATAAAAATAACACGGGGGCCCAAAACGGAACCCTGTGGAACTCCCATTGTTAAAAGTGAATAGTCAGATGTAACAGAACTTAAACCATTTGAATTATATTGAATATATTATATATAACAAAGTTAATCACTTAAGAGTCCAGATGTCATCGGAATCTTAGCATATTGACTCTCACCCAACTGTTTATGAAAATGAAGAAAGTTATTTGTTATGAAGAAAACAATACAAAGATCTTTTTTATTTCTTTTTATAAATTATTCTTTTTAAATTTATTTTGTAAGTTATAAACACTGAAATTCGATTTCCCACAACTGTAACAAATTGCGTATGGAACATTAATTAGGGGTTGACAAAAATAACAGGGACGTTTTTTAGATTTGATAACATTAATTTTATATTATAAGAGTGTAATATGTTTATAAAATCTCTCCCTAATGGTTATACATGCACCCCATTCACTTCCTATAAACCAGAAATTCTTAAACACGAATTTACGAAGTTCTCTTCAGACAGTAACAACAACTGCGAACCATTGAAAATTTAATGAATGAAGTGCTCCTTGAATAGAATGCGCTTGCAAAATTTTGTAGAATTGCAAGTTGTACGTTTTAAAATTACGTTTTACTAGATTGACACAATACAAAAAAATAATCCACTTTAGAGTATCTGTTGTGGAGTATGGTAAACTTGAACTGTTGTTCATTGTAAGTGTTTAACAAAAGCGCCGATGGTGTCCCGTTGCTAATTCACTGTCAATGGATTGCTATTCTAACACTATTCTAACCAGGGAGCTCGAGAGCCTCATATTTTACTACGATTTCATCCTTGTCATGGGTACAACATAGGCGCCCGCATGAACATTTCTCAAGGATTCTAAAAATTGCGTCATGTACCGTGTTATTAGGTAATTTTTTCAAAAAAATATTTTCCATCGTTTGTGTTCAGCTTCTACTTTTGTAATAAATGCAATTTTTAGGTTCGATTGATTAGTTTTAAAGAAGTAAGTAACATAATTTTTTATTATATGATATGGTATTATTTGCGATATCCATGATGTCTAAGTGAAATATTATAATAATAATAATACGTTTATTATCAACAGATTAACACCCAATTACAACATAATAAATAAAATATGAGCAAGAATATCGATAATGATATACAAATCTGAGATGAATTTACTGTCGAGTTTACTTAACCTTAATGATTATATAAAAAGGTTGATTTATTAGATTATATATTTTCATACATACGGATAATTATACGGATTTGATTGAACGTTTTTCCCTCTTATATTATTTTATCACCATGAATATTAATTCTGCAGATTGGCAGAAGTTATTCCTATTCTCTATGATTGCTTCATTATTATGATCACAATGCGGAAGAAAAAATTAGACTTGAACACCTTACTGAGTTAGAATAACGAATTGTTGCGTGATTACACCTTTTAGTGAACACCATAAGCACGGACTCAATAATTGTAACACAAATAACACTAACCACTGACTTATTTAAGAATTAATTAACTTACAATAATTAGTCCCTGTAATTACAGCACTAATTACTAAATTGCAACACTAATTAATTTTTACTAGTCTGATTTGTTCTCTCTCTCGATCTGGTCACTTCACTATCTCAACTAGAACTAGGCACCCGTGTGGTCCTTTTGTATTTGTAGATAGCCATTTTGGACTATTCTACAAGTTTTCTGAACGTTCCCGATTCAAAAACTCGATTTTTATTGACACTTCGCGGGTGCCATCTATGGAACGACTGGCGAACTACCATTTTATTGGCAGCTAATTAGGCAGGCTTCTAATGGATTGATAGTTTAAAATGGAATACGCAAAAAATTCACTTAATGACAGTTCCACTGAGGTGTGCATTATAGCTGATATTAAATACCATTTGTGTCGTTTATTGTTTATTATGCAGGTAATTTTTAAAAAAATATTCCATTTAATGTGGGATTATTTTGAGGAAAATTTTCCACGCATATTTGTTAGCTGAGAAAAGTTCATTAACGACAACAATATTTTTCCAAATAGCGGCCAATCATCTTTCAATTATGTGCAAATGACTTAGCCAAACTATCTAGGGAGATTTCCCGTAAAATGATATCATCTGCAGGAAATCTCCATCAAAAATAAAAAAATTTGAAATTAATAACAAATTTATTGCATGAAGTTATATACAGTCTGCCAACTATCTATCCAGAGGATGCGCTTCATCAAAATTTAGCAGAACCACCTCTCTTGATCACTGTAGTTTCTCACCCAATGAGGCTACCAGCTAAACCTATCGGGTGAAATATAATTGGAGTGAGCCATAATAGACGGAATAGGTGCAGTTTACATTTCAACCTAACCTAACCTATAATCCTTTATAGAAACTGATATTGAATATTTGAACGATATTGCAAATAAATGAATAACATACTGAACACAACAATTTCGAAAAGCATCTTAGATGATGTATATACACAAACTAACGCCAAAGTCAAGATTATAATGTCAAAATTTGCTACTTTCAAAATGCTTTCAGATGCTAAGGGTGTAGTTTTGATAAGACCAGTTTTCGGCAAAAAAAATTCCAGTCAATATTTAAAAAACCTTAAAGGTGTAATAATAAAACTACCTTCAGTAATATGTAAAAAAATGCTATTGTATATTTTTTACTTTTTTGTTTCCTGATTTTAAAAAAGAATATGCAACAATAGATACTAGTAGCAGAAGTTCAAAACGAGTTTCTCAAAAAATGATTATCTAGGAGCCATACTTTTGGATATTAAGGGTGCCTATGATTCTGTAGATTTATTGATCCTAAGAAACAAACTCATGGAGCTAACAATACCTCCAATTGTGGCGCAAACTATCGCCAAGTTATTTTTTAATGATTTTTCCTACTGCTGCCTGACAATAGCAAAATTGGGCTTCGGTATATTTACTGGGCAGTCAGAAAACACGACAAAAACTTTACGAGCTAATTATTAATGCCAGTGAACGATGCGTTCATATTTCAATAAAAAAATAATAAAGTAAGTATGTCCATTTCCTCTTCCAATAAATTGTGGTTGGTTAATGTAACCAAATACTCAGCCAGTTGATATATACCAAACTGAATATATTTTCTGATAATTAAATAGTGGTGGCTTATTCTAACCCAATATTAAAGAATTTGACACAATTTTGTTCTTTTCCTTTATTGCTTGTGACTAATTTACTACATATTTCCCTTTAAAACACTTTATCCAGTTTTCCTACTCCATTGTCTTGTATGGAATATAATGGTAGCTATACATAATCTTTTATGGAAATCTAATCATAAACTATTTAGAACTATCGTTTATAGTGATACCCATGGAAAATAGGGATATATATTAAAAATGTTCAAATATAAAATAATTTGTTTTTTTTTATACATTTATTTAACGTCGACCTATTTCCGCTACTGAGGCCTAACACCGACGCCTGTAGACGAGCTACCCCCAACCAGGAATTTTGCCGAACCTCTTTCCTTAAGAAGAGTAGGGGTCTTTTACTTGCCTAACATTTAATAGACAAGTTACCGACGACTTTACATCCCCTCCGAAGGATGGTATATCCCCTATACAACCCTCGCCTAAGGTTGTATAGCTTTCGCGCATACACTGATATACAAGCCACTGGAAGATGTGTGGGGCGAGAACGCGGTCTTCATTGGAACGGTCACCCATCCAACTACTAGCCACCCCTTACGTTGCTTTACATCGCATATCGAAGTATGTACATAGTAAAGACGCACCCACACTCGCCAAAATTATTTTTAATAAGTTTTGAGCCATAGATTGTATAGTATTTGATTATAATAGGTCGAATGTAATTTTTTTTGTCACAAATTTTGGTGATTTGGTAATATTTCATTTAGTTTAGAAGATGCAAATGGCTGACGTAAGTTTAGATTGATTCTAGGTTGTTCGCTTGCTATTATTTAGCGGCAATGGTAATCAAATACTGGTATAAATTTGTAATAAATGTACTAAAGTATATCAGTGTATGCGCGGAAGCTATACAACCTTAGGTGAGGGTTGTATAGGAGATATACCATCCTTCGGAGGGGATGTAAAGCCGTCGGCCCCTTGTCTATTAAATGTTAGGTGAGTAAAAGATCCCTACTCTTCTTAAGGGAAGAGGTTCGGCAAAATTCCTGGTTGGGGGTAGCTCGTCTACAGGCGTCGGTGTTAGGCCTCAGTAGCGGAAATAGGCCAACGTTAAATAAATGAATAAAAAAAAAAGTACTAAAAATTACGCAGCAATATTCTTTCAAGTAGTAAATTATAATGGCTGCTATAGCTTCAAAATACTATCCTATTAAATTAATCGTAATTTTTATTATAACGCGTTAATAGTCACTGGTACATATCGGTTATTACTAACTCTAGAATAGTGTTAACTATCAAGAAAACGGTTAAATATAGAGGATTAACTTTGGTGGTACAAAATAACAAGAAAGTAACAAAATATATATTCAATAGTGCTTACTTTAGATTAACGTTAGCAGTAGCGGTCCAAGGAATTAATTTTTGATGTACAACAATAGTAGTAGCAACAACAAATTTTGGGCTGAAAACTGATCTAATCAAAAATCTGGCATCTGAAAGCACTTTGAAAGTAACACATTCCACTATAATTTTTACTTTAGTGTTAATTGCCACTGAGATATCGCGGTCACTGCAAAGGTTAGATTAACGTTAGCAGATTTTAGTTTCCTCGAACATGGTTCAAGGTACAAAATTAATTTTGGTGCTACAAAATAGCAACGAGAAAGTACCAACATATCCAATGATTATTTTTTGTATTTTGCTGAATGGAGTTTTATTATTACACCTTTAAGGTTCCTTTAATATTTACTGAAAAATTTTTGGCTTAAAACTGGTCTAATCAAAAATACATCATTGGCATCTGAAAACACTTTGAAAATAACGGATTCTGCCACCAGAATTTTTATATTAGCGTTAATAGCTACTGAGATTCGCGGTCACTGCTAACGTTATATTAACGTCAGCAGATGTTAGTTTTCTCGAAAATGGTTCAAGGTACAAAATTAATTTTGGCGCTACAAAATAGCAACGTGAAAGTACCAACAAGTTCAATGATTTTTTTGTATTTTGCTGAATATGGTTTTATTATTACACCTTTAAGGTTCTTTAGATATTGACTGGAAAATTTCTGTCTAAAAACTGGTCTAATCGAAAATACATAATTGGCATCTGAAATCACTTTAAAAGTAAGAAATTCTGACACTATAATTTTTACTTTAGTGTCAATAGCGACTGAGATACCGCGGTTACTACTAACGTTAGATTAACGTTAGCAGTTCTTAGTTTTCTCGAAAATGGTTCAAGCTACAAAGTTAATTTTGGTGCTACAAAGTAGCAACGAGAAAGTATCAACAAGTTCAATGACTTTTTTTGCATTTTGCTGAATATGGTTTTATTATTACACCTGTAAGGTTCTTTAGATATTGATTGAAAAATTTTTGGCTAAAAATTAATCTAATCAAAAAATACATCATTGACATCTGAAAGCATTTTGGAAGTAACAAATTCTGCCATCAGAATTTTTATTTTAGCGTTAATAGCTACTGTAATATCGCGGTCACTACTAACGTTAGATTAACGTTAGCAGATGTTAGTTTTCTCGAAAATGGTTCAAGGTATAAAATTAATTTTAGTCATACAAAATAGCAACATAAAATTAACAAAATGTCCAATTTGCTAAAAGTGGTTAGCTAACGTTATATATGTTTATAAAGGGCCTCTTCGCATGAGTTTAGTACAATGTTTCCATTTCCTCTTTAACCGAAGGAAAATGATTTCATCGTTAAAGACCACTTTCCAAGATTTCTTTGGATTTGATAATGTTTGAGGTATTTAATAATAATAATAATAAATAAATGAATAAACACCACAGAAATTGGACAACTCCCAATGCTAGAAGCCAGAGGCTTGTGCGGAAGGAGGTTACACATTGAAAAAACGCGGACATACAACCATATCCTCCGACAGTGCCGGAGCTGGGATTCGAACCCGGTGGCGCGATACCCGTGTGATTAATCGCCATTGCCACCTCGCGCCTTAACCAACGCGACTATCGACCAGATGCTTAATGCTATTACTATTGAAGAATTCGGAAACCTTTTAAATGTATTCTGTAACTTATGTGTTATATAATAATTTTATTAACGAATTTAACCTAATATTGCTATATATCCTGCTCGCACAGATGTAACTTTAATAATGCTTTTAAGAGTTGTGTTTTTTAAATGAAGTAAACTTGGATTTCTGAGAAAAACTGATAAATCTGAAATTGAAAATATATTTTTATAAAACACTAATATACATATATGTATGTTATATCAGCTTTATCATTACACATATTTTATTATTATAAGTTTATTATCAGTAACGTTATCATAAAGTAATCCAATACCAGTATAGATAAGTTCATAAATTATATCACATTCAATACAATTATCATTGTAACATAATACGTCTGCCGCTTAAGGGCACGTACAATTTTGGATTACTCTGTGAAATACAGAATATAGCACTAAGTGCTAATTAAATACAAGCATTATAAATATATCCAAAAAGCATAAGCCACTGTTAAACCCAGTGTTTCTTATATTCGAGACACAATATTTCAAATCAAGTTATTTCATTATTTCTTACTGTATTAATATCATTAGTTTAAACGCTTCTTACCAAGCTTAATAATTTAATTAAATATTATAATGAAAACTACAGCAATACTCAACTCAACAAAAACTCAGTCAGTCAGTCAGTGGAGTTCAAATCTAACATATATATTAATGCAGCATTGCTTCTAACATTTCAACCATATCAATCAATATATTATCAATTTTCAATGTTGTCATTACTAGTTGTGACCCTTATCCATTCAATTACTCAAAGAAATTTAAGATTGTTAATTTGAAAAAGTATTGGTTGTAATGATTTAAAAAATTATCCTTATGGAATTCATCAGACCCTTACGCTACTTGACAATAGTTTGTTTTTAAATTGCTTGTTACAAAGAACAATGTCGATATAAATGTAATGAAACTGGGTAATTTCTTATTAATGTCCAAGTTTTGCTTGATTAATTCCCAAATAATGTAATTACCATATATGTTACAAGCTTTCACGGTTATACACCGTATTACTTGTCCTTTTCACATGTAAGCATACGTAGAATACTAGGAGCTTACAGTGAATGATATTTAACTCAAGGTTTAACTTATCATTTCAATTTAATTTAAAACTACAGTAGTAGAAAGAAATTTTAACTTTGAGAAATATATTCATTAAACGTAGAACAAGACAAAATCTTTAATGCTTGTTGATGGATGCATTTTTCTCCTTATAACTGGTAGTAGAATTTTCTCTGATGTCTTTCTCTTAAAACCTCGCTAAGTAAGGAACGTTATAGCTTCACTTAAAACCCAGTGGATGAGGAAATTCGTGTTTGCAATTCGTGTTTCTGTAAAGTTCTGTGTTCTGCAAGAACCACCAACTAATGGTTAAACGCATCATGAATATTACGATGTAATATGACGAATAATATATTATGGAAGTTTAACTTCCGTATTCAACTAAAGTAGTATGTACAGTACAACGAGAAAACGAATCCAGTGGCGTAATGCTTACTTAAATTTATTAGTCGTCTAAAAAATAATATATCGATATGAAACAATATATTATGAATTGTACCATTTTAAACCGTACATAATATTTAAAAGTATAAGAATGAGAATAGAATACATCAAAAATCGTCCTAAGAAATAAACAAATTTAAACTTAAATTTTACACAAAACTTATATAGTGTATAATATTTGAACAGACCAATTGGAAATGCACGATAATACTTCATAGATACTATTTATAATTCGTAAAATCTCAATAAAATTTCAATTTGACAGTGTACCGTTAGACACAGTTAAAAATTCAATCAGAAATAGTTATAAATAAACAAAATATGGGTGAAAAATACAATAGATCATTAGAGTAGCTCGTCTAGATGAAAATTTGCTAATAAAATATGAATGGAAGCACCCAATGGTAGAATGAGGGCCCTATATTTGAGCAATTTTGACATTTTGACAAAACAGATCAAATTTATGTATTAAATTTAATAAAGAAATTAGTTATTACCTTACATCTCAAAGAGAAACAGCAATGCAGCTATGGACACGCGTGTTTCGTAGTTATTGTTCCTCATCAGCGTAGCGTGGCTTAGCGAATATATCATATAATCGAGCAAAACCAAAAAAGGTCGGAAAGTACAGTGCACAGTACTCGATATGTACTTTCATACTTCACGTGCCACATTTAGGGACTCAAATGAGAGCAATCAGTACGAGGAGCTCTATGTGTACTGCTCTATTTACACCTGGCAAACACTAAGTAAAAGATGATGGGGTTTATGAGGCTAAATAATTAAAAAAAGAAATAAGTTATTGCCTTACACCTCAAAGAGAAACAACAATGCAGCTACAGACATGTGTTTCGGAGTTATTGCTCCTCATCAGCGTAGTGTAGCTTAGCGAATATATCTTATAATCGAGAAAAACCAACAAGGGTCGGAAAGTACAGTGCACAGTACTCGACTTGTACTTTCATACTTCATGTGCCACATTTAGGGCCTCAAATGAGAGCAATCAGTACGAGGAGCGCTATGTGTACTGTTCTATTTCCACCTGGCAAACACTAAGTAAAAGATGATAGGGGTTTATGGGGCTAAATAATTAAATAAAGAAATAAGTTATTGCCTTACACCTCAAAGAAAAACGAAACAACAATGCAAATACGCACACGTGTTTCGGAGTTATTGCCCCTCATCAGCGTAGCGTATCTTAGCGAATATATCTTATAATCGAGCAAAACCAACAAATGTCGGAAATTTTCTCTTTGAGGTGTAAGGCAATAACTTATTTATTTATTTAATTATTTAGCCTCATAAACCCCCATCATTAAATTTAATTTTTATGTAAAAGTAAAAGTGGACAAAGTGAATACAAACATTCAAGTTTCACCTGGAACTGAAAAAGGACAAGAAGAAGGTGTAAATTTAGTGTAGGAAGTGAAAGAGTCATGAGTGGTACAAGAGAAGTGTAAAACAGAGAGAGAAATATTGGTATTAAAAAAAGAGGAAAAGGCAAGGACCAAGCATATTGAAGAAAAAAGCAAGCAGCTACAGTGAAAAGGCATAAAGTGGAATTGATCAGTTTTGACAATAAATTGGAAATGTCGTTGCCATAGCACCCAAGAAAAAAGTATAAAAGACATGTCAGAATTGGAATTGGAGAGAAAATTGTTGACGTGTTATCATAGCGATTTTCACAGAAATTTATAATCGAAAAGGTAACTGTTTGACAGATTTGTCAAAGAGTGAAGAGCTCAAGTCAAAGTTGAATTTATCAAATTGCCAAATATAAAAATTAAATAAACTTACCGTATAATAATAAAAGGCATTGTATTTATATTTTAAAAAGGATATATAAAAAAATTATTTCTTATCACGTTTGTAGGTCAAAGCTAAGCTGAATCTTCGCAAGCTGTAGAATTGGAAGGACATTGAGGAGTCAACACTTCACACTGCATATAATAAAGGTTTTTACGAGACTTTCTTTAACTATAGTATTTAATGTGTTTATTTATCTAAAGCAGCTAACCATATTTAATTCTAGAAAATAAAGTCAGGAATATCAATTTAGAAAACGTATAAGCAACTTTTACTTTAAAACAATACTGCCAATACAAACATAAATCTAAGGAGCTTTAGATAACAATAACTTAAATTAAGTTAGCTAGCGCAGGGCAGTAGGTAATTTTAGGATTTGCATATGATTGCACAAATTTGTCATAAGTAATGATCAATTTTGGTACGATTACACGAACTTGCCTTAAGTGAAGTTCGATTGTAATTATACGATGGCGCCCCGCTCGAACAGGTCACTTGGCAGTACACACTTTTTGTACTAGGTGGTGTCACTAAGTGCAATGTAAAAGAAATTTATTACATACCGATATTCTGTATCCCGTTTTCCAACGCCAGTACATTTTTCTAAAAATATTTCACAACAGCTATAGTGGTGGGATAACAAGGAGTAGGGGTTGGGAGTGATCTGCGATCGAACTTCACTTAAGGTAAGTTCGTTTGATCGTACAATTATACTCGGTGCCTCGCTCTCCAGATCACTTGGTAGATTATTTAAAGACATAAGGATGTTACGGAATAATGTATTATAGTACCAAAAATATGAATGATGAACTTATATAGAACAATAATATAATGTATTAATCTATATAACTGGACTTTAAAATAGCATTAATTACAATGCATTTTAATCATTAACTTTATTTAACGCAAATATTATTACTAACCCTAATATAATATAAAAAGGAAACTTGTCTCTTCATTTTCAACTAGAAAACAGTACCTATATCATCTATTTCTAAACCTTATTTGTTTAAGTTTAGGATAGCCTCCGCAACAGTATTATAATCATCCAAGGGTAAATTATAAAATTTTGCAAATGTGTTTAAATTTTTTGTCCAACCTACCGTTCTTCTTATAATATCCAAAGAAACTCCACGATGAAATGCCGCTGATGTTGATGTATGTCTTGTCGAATATGCTGTAAATGATAACGGATTAATTCTTGCAAAAGCCAGACATTCTTTTATCGAGTGACTTATTGTCTGAGTGGTAGCCCTCCTGTAAGGTACTCTATTAGTAAGTATCAAGTTCTCAGTATCTTCTCTGATGTCTACAGTTCTCTCCATAAAAGAATATGAAACTGACCATACACATATTTTTATTTTATTTTCAGAAAATGGCATATGCAAATATGGTTGGTATGTATTATGCTTGGTTGTTTTAATCGTATCAGGAATTAAGATTTTTATGCCATTCTCCGTAATTACAAAAAAATGCTGCTTTCACAGCATAAATATAAATCTTCTTTATTAAAGCATCTTATACAGTTCCTTTAATTTATAAGAGTCTTAGTAATGTCTAATATACAGATACACACCATGTGTATTTATAACAGGTATATAAACCTCTATATAACATTTATAAATCTGTTTTACAGCTTAGCAATTTCTCTATAATGGCTTTATAACATTGAATTTTAAAGGTTTTTAAAGCTAAATTTTACAGCAATATAGTTATATAAGCCAAATGCTATTTACGTCAGTCCTAATATAGATTATTTATAAATATTTTTACGTATAATAGAAGCAATATTTTATAAAGCATTTATTCAACTGAAATTCTGTTTTGGAGCTATTTAGCTGTAATCTTCCGCCTTTATAGAACTCCTATACAGCTAATCTTACTTCGCTTCATAACCTTCATTGTCATTTGATTTGCTTTCGAATTTTTCTTGTTATATAGCAAAAAATTTTATGCTGTCATTTTGTCATTACAAACTACAAAAATCTACCAAAATCATTAAAAATATGGGTCTGAAATTTAAACAAAAGTAATAATATCATATCACTCAAAATCAAAATGATATTATCGTGAATTCAATTATTACACAAAATATGGATTATTATCAAAGAAAATTTACCTGTCCAATGATTTTCTCTTCTACTAATACTTTTACATAGACAAAGTGTTGTTTTAATAACTTATAACTGCTTCTGTAGTGACCTTCTTTGGATAATTATAGGGAACCGTATTGTATTTTCTAAAAGTGAATATGACCTGTCCGGCCATTGTTACCAGTTTGAGGTATAATTAATTTTTCATCACTTGAAAAGGAAAACTTTGCAAAATATTTACAGCAATCACTTATGGGGTGTTCAAAATACATGGCGCATCATTTTAAAACAGTTCTATAGAAAGAAAAATTAAAAAATATATTTTTTTAAATAATTTTCAACATTATCAAATTCAAGAAATTGTGGAGGCGCGTCTATTTATTTTCAAGTAGAATGGCATATTTCAACAGAAAAATTTTCTCCGCAGGACAAGTTTAGTTTTACACGAACCACAGCATACACTAATTCGCAGGCAATATTCATTCAACTTCTTAATAAGTTATTACATGGAAGCTGCTAGAGACACTGTAATATCGATGCTTTGTGATTGCAAAGAGTAACTCACATTTAGAAGAACTCTTATGGTATAAAAACTTACTTGCAGCAATTATATAACAACTTCTTAACAGTCATATAACCTGATTTATAACAGCTGGTAAGACGAAACAAAGAGGTTTCCATAATGTTACTTTAAGTATATATATGTACTTTTTATAGTTTACCAAGGCTGTATAAACTGTGCCTATTTTGCGTATATAGACACTTCATTAATTCTGGACGATTGTTGTTAACACTTAATTATAAAGTATTAAGCTTTATATAAAGGTGGAGTAGATATCCATAGAGTTTTTAAAAAGCAATTTGTGCTATTTGTGTTCCGACTACTCAATCAAGATGGTCATCCTGATAATCCAAGTATTGACTGATATGGAGTCCACACTGCTCCCAGAATAGAAGAATACTGACCTACCAAAAGTTAGCCGAACGGTTGGCAGGTCAAATGCAGAAGGCTTCTTGGCTACTCAGGGTAATCGATTTGGCGATTCGCAATCACCAATCCTGCGAGAACGTGGGGAGTGGCTGCAGATAATTAGCTAGCGCTTTTGCCGTGAGAATGTCAGTGAGACGGTAGAACTGTCCAGCATCGCTCTCGCGAAAAAGAAACAGATGGTATAGGAAAAGTCAAAGTCCCATACATATAATCGTTTATATTACAATAATACTAAATTGCGCTAATAATACACAAGCAGAAAAATGGATAATACATAAGTACTAACAAAGAATAATAAAACAAGCATAAATAAAGAATAAATGCATACTTTACTTATGTACTTCCTGAATATTATAATTATATATTATATTCACAAATGATGAAAATATTTTAACTTATATGTATACATAAATATTGTGAAATTCTTAAAGACACTATAAACATTTCAAAACAAACATATTTCTCCAGTCAATTATTAAATTCAGAAAACAAAATTAAGACCACTTGGAACTTTATAAATAAAAGTACAAATGAGAACAACAATTGCAAAATCTCTGAAAATATAACACTAGACAATGCGGTACTCCAAGATCCATACGAGGTAGCAGAAAAATTTAAAGATTTTTTTATAGGCGCTGCAAAAGACCTAACGAAAAATATTTCAAGCAATTTATCCGCAAAAGAATACTTAATTAAATTAAATGTTGGTAATACATACTTATTCTTTTTCCAACCAGTACAAGACTTTGATATTGAAAGAATGGTTAAAAATTTAAAACCAAAGAAATCAACGGGACACGATGGTATACCAATAACATTAATAAAAGAAAATATTGCCATCCTGAAGAGTCCCCTTGTATACTTAATAAACATCTCTATAGGCAACGGAATATTCCCCGACTGTTTAAAACCTGCCCTAGTAAAACCTTTGTATAAAAAAGGTAACAAATACTTAACACAAAATTATAGGCCAATCTCATTATTACCTTCTCCTTCAAAAATATTAGAACTCGCAGTGTAAGAACAATTATTAGCCCAATATATAGAAAAAAAACATCTCCTTACAACATCACAATATGGCTTTCATAAAAACCTAAACACATCTGATGCTACATTTAACCTAATTAATAACTTAAACGGTATTATTGAAAATAAAGGAATTTCCCTCGGCATTTTCTGTGACCTATCTAAAGCATTTGACTGTGTAGACCACAATATACTTTTAGAGAAACTAGAATTCTATGGAATTAAGGGTATAGCAAATGACTGGTTTCGTTCATATTTAAAAAATCGTCCAATGTCTGTGGAAGTAACATGTTTAGAGAACCAGCTACTTCAAAAAAGTCACTCGACATCCGATCTACTAAAAACCGGTGTACCCCAAGGATCTATACTTGGCCCAACATTGTTTTTATTATATGTAAATGATATTGTTGAAAACATTTCATCAACAAAGTTTTTTATATTTGCAGACGATACAAGTATCTTATTCCATCATTCAATCCAAGCTAAACTACTAAATTTGGCTAAAGGCACAATATCGAAAATATTAGACTGGTTTGCGGCTAATAAATTATTACTAAATTTAGAAAAAACGGTTAATATAATTTTTCAACCCAACAAAGATATACAACCAAACATAATTTCCGCAGACAGCGGTAACATAATTCCAGTTACTGACATAAAATTTTTAGGCCTTTACATTGATCAACATCTTGATTGGAAAAAACATATTTCAGAGTTAAACAAAAAATTGAGTAAAGCAGTTTTTGCAATTAGAACAATTAGAACAGAACTGGGTTTTGACGCAGCAAAATCGGTATACTATGCTTATTTTTATAGTATATTGCAGTACGGTATAGAATTTTGGGGAGTTTCCACAAACGTAGAAAGTACCTTTATTATTTAGAAAAATGCATTACGAAATTTGTGTCTACTACGCCCAATTCAATCATGCCGACCTTACTTCAAAGAAACTAAAATATTTACTCTTACAAATTTGTATATATACCGTCTGGCAATTATGACATTTTCAAATAGACATTCAATGCAAACACCGTCCAATATACATAATTACAATACACGGCATAAAGACCAATTTTTATTATCTCCATATAATTACGTTGTAAATAGGAAAGGACCAGTGTACATGGGGACAAAGATTATAAACCATCTACCGAACAGGCTTAACGAAATTAATAACATTAAAGTTTTTAAAAACAAATTTAAAAAATTGCTACAAACTAATGTTTTCTATAGTATAAATGAATTTTTTCAAAGAGTACTTGATTCGCAGATTCAAATTTTCCACCTCTTGTTGATTATGTATTTTAGTTTACTATCACATATCGTGCGATGAATATGTTTATTTGTTTTTATATGAAACATACCTTAGGTTAATTTAAAACCTTTATCGCTATTGTATACTTTTGATTAATATAAGCATATTTTATATTTTATACATTATAGGCTAAATCACATGTAAAATAAAATGACGAACTCCTGCATTTTCTCAAACGCTCCAGAGCTTCGCTCATATACTCTCTCAATTAAATATTACCTCACAAAAATGTAAAAAATACTAAATTGTATAAGATTGTATATGATTATTGGGACATAAAACTAAACTAAACTAAACAACATTTATTAATTACCAACTTCTTTAAAATTAGTTTTAAAGTAGTGCATATTTCTAATATTATTTAAATATTGTAAATTTCCCATCCTTTAATTGGCGAAAGCTGTTGGATGGTGTATCCTAAATAAATAAATAAATATTCTTTGCATCATCAGGTAATTTATTATATAATTTTATAACAATATATGCAGCATATTTTTTATGTATTTATGGGTAATCTATAATTTCCTCCTCTTCAGGTATTGCAAACATGATAATGATTATTATAAACTTTCCATAATTTAATTTTACAAGTATTAAAGTTTCCATTATATGGGTACACGGCACGGTTAGCAAATTATATTTCTTAAAAATAGTTCGACATGATATGAGTTCAGAAACGCTCGCAATTACTTTCCTCTTCGAAACAAATAGTGAATTTTAATTTTCCCAGCTTTATTTTTTCAATATCAATTTGAAATAAATTATATGCACGTTTCTGGAGCCCTTCGGTTAAAATTTTATTTTTTGTGTACATTTTTTAAATAATTTGTTGTATTTACAACTTTCTATACAGTGCTACGTAAACTATTAATTTACTATTTCTAAATCAATCTCTTCATTTTGCCTGTATATCTGAAATGATTGCTAAAAGAAGCCTCTGGTAGAATGATCGAACATGCCGCAAATAATGTGTAGGTCTTTTATTTTACCGAAATTAAGGCCACAGTTTGTGTTCCATTTCATAACACATCTATTTACAAAATAAATATGCTTTCATTAAATCCTTGCTGGAAGCTTATAAGTATTATTTTTAATTATTTTGCATATTAACCAGGGAAATGCTTCATTCTTCAATGTTTATATTAGTCTGTTTTTTCCATACTAATAGCTAAAAGTTAAATACAGTTGAACACATCTTATTTGGTTGATTTTGATTTGAAAATTTGATGATTCAATTCAAAAATTTATTTTTTTATCGCTATGCTACCTGGCCTAAACGGCAAATAAGCGTGGATCTAAATATAATCCTTGCCGAACCCTTACAGATGTAATGTATCACTCAGATACTCAACCAGTGGAAATAATATATTGGAGCCTATCATTTGATTAAAAGATAAATAGCACAACTATTGATTTACTAAACCTATAACACTCTAGTTTGTGTCACAGAATGGAATGATTGATGTAGAAGGCATTCAAAAATCGCATGCACATAATACCAGCTATAAATATTGGTTGTGAGAAAATTATTTGTTAATGCAGAACAAGAAAAAATACATCTGAGAGCAAATTTCTCATAAATAAATTATCCATAAAACAGTTTGAATTTTAAAATTAAATAATTAGTGAAAGAAACAGCGAAAAAATTTCTATTTAAACATAATTAGTTTTAGCCTTTTTCCTCAAATAAGGGTGATTATTATGTAAGGGTAAATAACCGAATCAATAATGATTCCTATAAAAAGTTTACTAGAAACTCATTGCCAAAATGGTAGTTAGAAATAGAATTATAAACTGCAAAACCTTATTACCCTTACCCCAGGTATAAAGAATCACCCCCCCCCCCCATTTTTATCTTTATTTATTTTATATTAATAGACTAAAATTTCTACTATTGTGCATTGATGGTAGAGAATAAAATATAACAAAAATCGCTTTACTGTTACCATAACGAAGTACAGATTAGAAATTTATGAAATCATGTAGAGCTTTTTTTTCTATTTTTCCTATGAATATGCACTGATAGATGGTAAGGAATAAAATATTACCAATCAGAAATTTCTAAAATCGTGTAGAGCTTATTTTAAACCTGATTTATTGTGAAATAAATACATTTTATTAATGCATAATGATAGCCAAAAGCAAAATACTGCAGGTTATAAATTATTGAAATCATGTGTATTTAATGTTTCAACATTGTTTTCATAAAAATACAACAAACAATTTGAAACTGAATTTCACAGTTGGAATTTAACACGGGACTTGTTGGAGAGAAACTTTATTTTCCCATCGTAAGTAAATAATTGATTACTTTAATTGAATTTCTCTTTTGTCTTTACTACTAGTAGTACTACCGTAGTAGGGATATCTTTTTCGCTGGCTGGGATACCCATTGAATTATACAAGAAAAGCAGCAGCACAAAACGCCTTCCATATGTGATAGAAAAAATTAGCGCTACTCATTTTTTACACGTACAAACAATTCCAGAAAATTTCCGTTACATACGGAAATACATAATAATATATAGTGTAATATTCTAGCGCAATAATGCCTGGTACTTTCAATGTCTTGCGTCCTTTTCTGTCATTATATGAACCTTAATAAAATATCGAAAGTACCAGGCATTACTGTACGGGAAAAAATAAACTATAGTAGTACTTTAGAATCGAGAGTGCGTAAGTATCAACTATTGACAGCTCAAATGTGGAACATTATGTCGAAGCGACAGCACTTCACTACCAACACGCAACACTAGCGAAATACAGTGTTTCAGTTCCGAAATCAACTGTAAATTACTCTTATTTGGCATTTTTTTTCGGAACTGCCGCACTATTTTGTCGGCAGTATTTCGACTCGACAGTGTTCCAGTTGCAAATGCCAACTGGATTTTTTTCAACAGCCGTTACATTTATGCCTGCTTCAGAGGCATAAACAGTTCAGCTTTTTGTGCCTGTGAAAACAAAAATGTATCTGTTCGTTGCTAGGAATTTTAAACCTGCTCCAAGTCATATCGTCGTCGACCTTCAGCCCGTGCATCAGGTCTACAATAAATCCGTATCAATGCACGTGTTACAAGAAATATAAATATACGCATATGACCCATACTCATAAATATGGGTCAATTAAAAGTATATAAATAGAATTTATTACAAATAAAAATAATGCTTTAATCCAGTCAATAGTCTCTCAATTACAACACAATGTCAGTCATCATATGTGTTAGCTAACTTTATAATTTTGTTTGACAATAAATGTATTTTTTTTTTTAGTAAAACCAGTCGTCTGCTGTTTTTTTTGCATAATTCAATGGGTATCCCAGCCAGCGAAAAAGGTACCCCTGCTACGGTAGTATGCTAGAAGTAAAGATAAAATAGAACTTCAAGTAAAGTAATCAATTATTTACCTACGTTTGGAAAATAAAGTTTTTCTCCAACAATTCCCGTATTAGATTCTAACTGTGAAATCCAGCTTAGATTTTTGGTTGCATTGTTATGAAAACAATGTTTAAACATTAACTTTACATGATTTCAACAATTTATAACCTGCAATATTTTGCTTTTGGCCATCATTATTAATAAAAGGTATTTCACAATAAATCGGGTTTAAAATAAGCTCTACACTACTTTAGAAATTTCTAATCTGTACTTTGTTGTGGTAACAGTAAAGCGATTTTTGTTATATTTTATTCTCTACGATCAATGCACATTTATAGGAGAAATTTTAGTCTGTTAATATAAAATAAATAAGGATAAAAATGAGCTTTCACGATTTCGTGAATTTTTAATGTATGAGAAACTAAGGGTGGTCAGAAGGTGTAGGGGACTATCATAACGGTAAAGCGTTTTTTTGTAATTTTCTTCCAGTTTGGTTTAAATAAAGTTATTTTGCTCATCATGAAGTATATAGTCAAAAAAGATAAACATGATGGATGGTTAGGGGTGCGGGGAAGCCACATAGAAAATTAGTTTGTAGTATTATACATTGAAAGTGTTGCTCTTTCCCAGAGTCACTAAGCATCCCGATCAAAATTTGGGCGGTCGATCAAATGTAGTGAAAAAGGTGAATCGAGGTCCTAGTTATCCTCCAGTAAGTTTAACTTCTTTCTGACTTTTAGTTTTTTAACAGCACACTTTTTCCCGAAACGGTTGGTCGGATCAAACTGAAACTGGTGGCAATCGATTCTATAACCTCAAGTCGCTCGAAATGAAGGGTCGCGTTACCTTCAACTTCTTTTCCAGAGTCATTGAGTAACCAGTCAAAATTTGGGCGGTCGGTTAAAAGTGGTGCAAAAGGTGTATCGAGGCCCTATTTATCCTTCAGTAACGTTTTACTTATTTCTGACCTTTAGTTTCGACACAGCACACTTTTCCCGGAACCGTTGGTCGGATCGATTCGGCGATGGTCGGAATCAATTCCGTGTGGTCCACTTAGTCGATAACAATACCTCTCGCTCCTTCATGTGTCTTCGGTTGTTTTCGGGAAGCTTAGAAAGTGTTCACGCGAAGTTCGAATTTCTGCTTAATGCTCCTAGCTCCCACACGTGTGAATTCCCCTGAAACTTGTTTCGGTTTGTCAATTCCCCAAGTCGTTGACAAAACGGTGAATAACGGCCTCGGAATCGGATCAGTTCGATAACCGTCGTAATCGATTTCCCGTGGTCGGCATAGTCGAAAATGCTACCCCATCCGACCTTGTACGCCTTCGGGTCTCCGTAGATAATATCCCGGCCTGTATTCGGAGGATGCCGACCGTGTTTCTCTAAAAATTATTCTAAACCTCTTTGAGGTTATGTACCTCCGACCGGTTTCGTTCGGGGGAGGGGGGATGCCTGAGGTTCGATTTTTAGGTTAGAGAACTCACTCGCGTTTGACTTCACTATGTCTTTCAAAATTTTTAGGTTATGTTTATACTAATTTGTGTCTATATTCACGTTGTTTATAAATGTTACTGTCACAGAATTAAATTAAGCGACTTCCATATCCGTGGACGTCGTATTTCCGTTTTTACAGACGTACTTCTGTCTAGTGCACAAATATAACGGGAATGACAAACATCAATAGCAATGCCGTAATAAGATGACAAGTTAAAGACAGGTCTTTATTTGAAAGATGAAACGATAAACAAATCATTTCGCATGTAATTAATGTTAGTAATGTTAAATGATTATGTCTTTTTATAAAAGAAAATAAATATCCAGATGCCGGAGAAAGCAACATCTTGCTGTATATGAACCCTTCGCTTTCGCATGATAGAGAGAAAATTAGCTGCGAAACGCCACCGGGTTTCTTTATCAGTTACATTTATCTAATCCAACAGTACCTAGATAATATTGCTTGCCATAGGTATATAAACCAGGAAAGCCCTGCGACCCATTCTGTCCGCAGTTGGATTACCAATTTACCACCTTTCAAAATAATTAACTGCAGGGTGTAAAAATTTACCTGTTTGCGCAGCAGGTAGATTTACAGTAGTTAATGTTAATGATTTTGTCAATAAAATTAATAATATACAATTGCATCAATTCCATAAACCTTAGATTAACTTGGGGATTAGCACGAATTAAACAATGTTAGTCAAGAAGTAAAGGATAACTTGGTCTTTCTAAACTTTGCACACAGTAAAACTGGTTTCGATTCAGGGAAACTTTATTTGACTAGCAGGAAGGGATTACAATGGAAAATTCATTATCACCTTTCGTTACCAGCTTGTTCATGATCAAGCGGAGAAACAGAGATAAAGACAGAATCGTAAAATTTTCCTAGGATATGGTTGAAATATGTGGATAATACATCCACAGTATTTGATACTAATGTTGCAGATGTAGACAATTTTGCGTCAAAATTAGATAGCCATGTCAATACGACTCACCATTGAAGTTGAAGACAACGGACCACTACAATTTTTACACCGTGCTTCATTTTTCATGGTGCCTTTTTTATATTTCAGAAATTACTAATGCGATACTTTTTACATTTGGATGGTTGCTCACTGCTCCCAATTAGAACTTAATGATATAAATTGAGAATCATCATAGGAGTTTATGATTGAACTCGCTGAATCACGACATTAGTTTAGTATAAAGGAACACTTTGTTAGGCTTACTTGTACCATATAGGCTTACTCAATTTTAGTCATCTGCGAATCATGCGTCGAGTGTAGTGCTCAAATATAGTGTTCAAGTGCAGTGTTCAAGTGTAGCGTCCAATGCAGTGTTCAAGTGGTTTTGATGTTTGTGGGAACTACGTTAGTGTTAGTGTCACTCCAAAGGTTTCAACTCTCTCCAGAACTCCAGGGCATCCAGGACCACAGTGCTAGTAATGGGTTCTGCTAGTTCAGCAGATTTAACTTACAACATTTTGAAAAAAAATTTTTAAGAACAAAATTTATTCCTCCTTATTTTTGAATGCCAGAACCAATATACAATAGTTTGACGTACCTCTAAATGAGAAATTGTGTCGAACTGATTTTTTAATTTTGAAACTCAGATACAAAATATAGAGTGCTTCTTCTTTAGTAATTGGTCAAGAGCAAATAGAGTTTTTAAAATATATTGCTATTTGGCTCGAGGTTATTACAAAGGCAAATATTCACAGATCATGTTTCTACATATTTGAAATATCAAACCTCAGTAAGCAAAATTTTTCACAGTTTAATTATCAAATGACTACCCAGCCCGTTATAAATATAATTTACTTGATACCTATATGTTTCAATTGCGCACATGAATCGAATTGGGAAGTGGTGGGGGGATTCCACTAAAACTGTTAAGATCCATTTTGAATTAGATAACAGCCACCAAACAGTAAGCCAAATTTTGCATAAATATAGTTATAAATCTGGTAAGTACCAACGTCAGATTGCAAATAAGTATGAATTTCGACAATAAGTAAACCAATATCTTACACGTGTTCAAGGTACGCAGATAGAAAATCGTGTAGACGCGTTCATTAACTGGCATCGATTTAACGTATTTTTTAGTTCTTTCGTAACTTTATTTTCAAATTTAGTGGACAATTTGTTAAATAATATAGCACAACTATCCTTGTTGGTGAATGTTTGTACATAGACGTATTATGTTAAGGAATGCGTAATAAGGTGGGTAGTGGGCCGGAAAAGTCGTAATACCGCGGAAAAGTTGCTAATTGGGGAGGCTAAAAAGGGGTAAAGAAAATAAAATCGGTTCATATCATCCGGTCGCGTATGTACTCTAAAGTTTGCCGAAATCTGGAAAAAGTCACATTCTTACGATAATTTTCAACGTTTTTAAATTAACCTCTTCCCGAATGTAATAACTCAAATTCTTGTGTATTACAACCACAGAAAATAACGTTTAAATATTATTTAAATCCATCAACATCTTTCGGGCGCGCATTGCCTTCAAAGTTAATGGAATTTTGAAAAAAAAAATACAAATAATGGTAGATCATAATTCAAAGAAAAAAAATATTAACAGTTTATATATATGAAAAATACTAGGTTCTCGGGTTGAGCCGCGTCTGAGATTATTAATGCCTCGACGTTTCAGCTCCCGTTTGGAGCCATTTTCAAGAGAAAAAAAGGGGGTCAAGAAAAAAAATGTTAAAGAAAGTAATGCTAGGAGTCTACCTACTCCTTAGAGCGAACTCGCTGGCAATACCTGACGAAGTGTTATTTATACGAAAGCTGTCTGTGGGTGGGAGAGTGGTGGGGGGTTGAGGATCTGTTGGATGCATCAGAGCAGAACGGCTGCTATCAGGATTATGAGGTGTGGATGAAGATTTTGGGACTAGTCTGGAGATCAATGATTTCCAAGCGACTGGAAGACGATGACCGTCATCCCTTTTGTTTAGACAATTGGGACGTTTTTCAATCTCAATTGCATCGCGGATGATTCACAGATTCTGGAAAAATGAGGGTACTATAGTTTTGGTGTTATCGAAGTCTATATTATGGCCCGTTAGGGGGCGGTGTTGGGCAAGTGATGATGACAATTTCCAATTTAATCAAAACCCCAAAAGGCCAAATACCTAATGATTCCCACGGTGTATAGGAAATACCTTGCTCAAACTGTCCCCAAACCTACATTGGACAAACCAATAGACCGATTAACAATAGAACATATGAACATCGTCTTGCAGTTAGAAAATCCGATCCCACATCATCACTTGCCCAACACCCAACAAATATGTTGGTAAGCTATAGCATAACATGAATTTAAAAGTCATCGGACAGTTAAAGTACGTCTTAGTTGTAAAATGCTATAACACGAACAGTGAACATTTTAACTAAGCCCTCACTGATGTGATTTGGAGGGTCGTTGATAAAAACACTAATGGCCCTAGTGCAGATCCTTGTCAGATATCAAGTGTAATATCATGCACCTAACCTTATATCATTAATATTAATAATCATATTTCGTTCTTCAAGATAAGGTTGAATCAAACTATGTTGCTAGATAAATTGTAGCTACTGAGTTTAATTATTAAAAAGTCTGAGCAAACGGAAGGAATCAAACTCCGTGGATAGGTCATATAGTAATGCGTCTATCTAGTTCACGGTAAAGGAAATTCAATAACATACTTGCCTGACTCGACTGATCTGATTTTCTTAAAACCATGCTGAAAAATAGACAATACTTAATGCATTATTTTCCAAATCTGTAATAATGTAATTACAGGAAATTTTTTCAAATAATTTAGACACTTGACTGCTGGTCGAGAGGTAAGCGCACTTGCCTCTCACCCAAAAGTCCCGGGTTCGATTCCTGGTCATGGCAGTGGAACATACTGTGAGAGGGATTTTTCCACTATACACGGATATTGGGTGTGTGTCCCTTGCCTCTAAATGTATAGCCCCCTCACACACAAGGCTCTTTTAGAGCCTTCACAGATAAAGGTGGTCGTAATTATCTGCGGTGTTATTTATTATTATTTTATTAATGCATTAAGAACAGAAATCTGTCGACAGTAGTTTTCAATACTCTATAAATCATCTTCTTATATAACGGCAAAACTAAAACTGTTTTAAATACATCAGGAAAACAGCCCTGGTATACTGCATAAACAGAGCAATGGTTGCATGATAAGATCTAATATATTTGAAATTCGTCGTCGTATTCATTTTTGTTTTTTCTGATCAATGGTAAAGAAAACATCTTGTCCAGTAATGCATGAGATTATTACATAGGTTCGTAATGTTCTTAGAAAATATTGTTGTTCAAAGCAGGGCCAAATTATGACGAGAATTATTTAAAACATCCTGTTCAGCAGTATCAGAAAAATGGCTGGCAAAAAGCCTTCATTGACTTCAATAATATAATCGCCCTTGTAATAGTCCCTGTGTAAATGCTTAAGGTATTGGGAATGCAGCAAAAACACCTCCCTCTCCCGCTGTCGAAGGAGGCGAGAAATACGATGGTGATAACGGTTTACGCTCCAATTTAACACAAACCACCCCCTTTTCCGGTTCTTCGGATTTCGGCGTGGGAGGACTTGTCATATCGAGATTTTTTTGTCCAATTTTAATAAATTGGGCAACTATCGACCATAAGCCACCCCCCGCCCGACTCCAAAATTTGAAACCTTCAAAAAGCTACAAATCGAACAGAAACTGGTATACCCCGTTTTCGATGGCAACAAACACGATGGTGGCAATATTTTGTCAAACACACCTCCCCAACCACCCCCTCAAACGCAAAAAATTCGTCAATTGTCAAGAATTGTCACCATCCAATTACTCTTCAAATTCGAACTTAGTCTTCGCACGCCCAGGTCCAGATAACAAAAGCGAGGGGGTGGTTTTTGTATTTGGGGGTGGTTGGGGATGCGTGAATGAGAAAATATTGCTACCATCGTATTTCTTGTCACATTAATTCTCTACGATTTTTGTGAGTAACCTTCTATACGTAAAATCGAAAAAATATTTCGAAAGATATTATTCTCACTTTATATCAAAATCATGGCTAATAGATCAGTTCGAAATGAAAAATATTAAAATTTAACGGTTTTTAATGAGAAAGTTAAACTAACTTGGAAATATCGATTTTAGGTACAGGAGTATTCATAAAAATAGGGAATTAACGTGCCAATTAAAAAATACGACAATATATAGAGTGTTTCATTTGAAAAAATTGAGAAAATTCACTTTGAAATATCTTGAATTAGCGCTAGAATAAAATACATCCTGTATAACTATAATCAATATTTAGTGGTTGTGTCGTTGTATACATTCCTTACCTACATAATTGCAAAATAAATCTTCTTAATTAGTAATAATACACACACAGCAAATTATTTTGTTAAACCTTGTTCCAACCAAAATTTTCATATTTTTTTCGAATAACTCGGCAACACCACGTCAAAAATAAAAATCTGGAGGACGTTGGAAATGTAATTTTTACGCTGAATTCATAAATGTAAAACTATATAGGGTATTCCATAAAAAAATACCTCGAAGATGTTCCGCTGTAGTGAGTCACCCTGTATATTTCAAAATATTTTTAAAATGTCCGCCTTTTGACGCTATACCGCTTCCATAAAAAATAATTTTCCAGGGTCTTCTAATAAGGTAGATATTGAACTTTAACACACTATTGGGACACCCAGTATGTATCATAAAATAAAATATATTTACTTCGAATCGTATATTATTATAAAGAATCATTAAAAATGAAATATTTCAAACACGACGATAAAGGAAGAAGATTTCAGTTGGGTAATAGTTCGATAAGTTATTATATTTAAACGTCCTTTAAAAAAATACTAGTTACTCTAAAAATCTTAAAAGCAACGTATATTATTCGGCTGCACAATAAAAATATGTATAGTAAGGCATTTTTGTCAGAGTCACACCCTACTCTCATGTCTATTCTAAGCCCCATCATTATTAAAATTGGTTTAACAAGAAAGTGAATTCTTTTCTCACACATAACTAATACTTCTAGATTCCCGGACAATAGTTAACTATAAAATTACTATAGAACGACTCTGATCCGGTTTTGCCGATTTCTATACCGTACTTGACTTTCATTGACAAAAATTTTACAAATCTTACTAAAAAGAACATTTATGAATGGGTTTTACAAACTCTATACCTGCTACCTGTTTAATGAATACTGGAGAATAATGACAGAGACTCAACAATATCCACTAATACATTTTAAATGCTGTTTTTCTTTTGTCAACTTGAGCCGGCGTATCAACCAAAGTTTACCTCCAAATTCAGTAAAATTGTGAATAAACTTCTTTGCATAATACCAACTTTTGTGCACAGGTGTTTGAAATTCTGCCTGTCAGACTTGGTTCTTTGCTAGTATTTACTTTATGCTTTAAATTTATAGTTATTCTTTCATTACACAATAACAACTACTTGAATCTATGACACCTACATATTATATTACTTCATATTTTACTAATACTAAATATAAGTTTCTCCGGCCATAACATTTTGTCTAATGGTCAGACTATACAACATACGTCTCTCTCTTGATTTTTCAGGATCAATATGCGATTTGATTCTGCAGTACCTCAGCGTAGAATTCCACATACTGCCACACTATAATAATTCGCGTGGTATGCTGTTTTTTTCGCTCAAATTTAAAACATCGACGTTTCATGACATTTGAAGCCTATTTCAACAAAAAAAAATTTTTGCGTTGCTATACTTCCACTGGACGTGGAAATAATATACTATATAATAATAAGTTGAAGATATCTTATTTATTTAAGTGAACAAATACATGTTATAACTTGAAATTTATTCTAAATTTAACTGCCCATAATGTGTAAGTAAATGAACTGTGTTTATTGCAAGAGGTAGATGTCTATGTTATAATAATTATCCATTATACGGTAATTTCCTGGAATATACTTATAAAATGAATAAATTAGGTTATCCTCATAATAATTTCTAAATGTATCCCAATTTATTTATTGCATAAGTGTATTCCAGGAAATGACTGTAACTAAAGAATAATTATAATATACTAATAATGCCTATTTCATTTCGATTGACTTGTGTGGCCATTTTTATCTAATTTAAAACCTGCTCACAATCACTTTTTATTAATAATATTGTAATTTTTATAATGAATAATTACACATATACTTGTGCGCGCATACGTATAATATCGAAAATGACGGGAATTCGCCGTGCGCATGTATGTACCAAAAATGACAAAAAATCGGCTAAATTACAAACAGTTATTTTTTAGTTACATCGAGTGAAAGTATATAAAAAATATTTCGTTCGAACCATTTGGGCAAATTGGGAAAAGGTTTGAAGTTTTTGTGGAATTTGGACTAAAAATAGAATTTCGGCCAAATTGTTAGATATTTTTTGCTAAAATTTGGCAGACTATTTGTTGGTTATATAGGTTACTTTCATTTAAAATTTCATCAAATTCGATTGAATTTTGGCCAAGTTAGCCGTAATTCAATTTCCTACGGTTTTTCAGTATATTTACTTACACATCGTGGGAGGCGGTGAACCGATTTTCACAAAATTTCAACTGAAGGTTCCTTGAACATCTACAATAAGAAGGTATGATTCTTGTTTTGTAACTAGCATTTTAAAGGTTCAAAATAAATTAATACTGAAAAACCACCTTTAAAAATGACCCCTTTGCCGCAAAAAAGAGTTCCCCCACCTACTCCCAGCAGAAAACTCAGGGTATTTCTTAGTTTCACCAAAACAAACTTATTTCTCTATATAGTGTTGCTCCATGCTACATTTTCTCTTGAAATCTGTATTTATTCCACTATAACTAAAATGAGTGAGTGAAAAGTTAGAAACGACAAATGAGCACGAGAAATACTAGGCCCTTTCATCTAGTGTCAAGTGTATACGGTCTGTTTGTTACCGATCACGGCGATAACACAAATAATTACAGAGAGAACCCACAATGAAATTAAACTGTGGGATGAAGCAAGTAGCTGCCAGCTTGCTAAGGAACTACTAAAATATCCCAACAAATGTACAGCAATGGACTACCTGGCAATGTCCAAAACGAGTCTACGTTTTATAACGGGACACTGTCCATTAAAGAAAAATCTGTACAATATTGGATTAAGCGAAACACCTCTCTACAGAGGTTGTGAACAAGAAGATAAGACGGTCCACATGAATGCTATGACTATTCTGCCATCTCATCAATAAGAGAATTCATTTTGGAAGAACGTTGGCCTACTATGACCGATGTAAGGAAGATGCCCTTAGGCAGGATCACCACCTACTTCGCAAGATTAGGTCTGCTTTTAGTGAGGAAATACAAGGGACCCAATGGGGCCTAAATGCTGTGGTTCAATATTTTACTTTGACCACACTCCCCCCAATTCCAATTCCTATAATGCATTCGTAGATAATAGACTCAGTAAAACTTGGTTGGGTCATCTCCGATAGTCTATCCTTAATAATAAAAGGCATAACTTACTAGTTTATTACAATTGATCTGTATTGTACAGTCTTTATTAAGAACAACTTAGAATAGATTAATACTTGTCACACTGCAAAATACTAAAGTTCTGTGCAAAGCCAGTTCGGTATTATAGGTTTTGTCTTTATCAGTATCCTTTTTAATCATTGTCGGTAATGCCGGCAGTGTTTATTATACTTTGGCGGTATGGCCGTAAAGAACACAGACACAACCGCCATTGCTCCTTAAGCCGGCTTCACACATTAGCAATATGATATACCAAGCATCACTTGGCCAACGTCTGGATGGAGAAGTTGGAGCTTGTGAAGACGCTGGAGGACGTTGGTCACTTGCAGTAGGGTTGGCGTTTTTTTTGTCCGGTTTCAAAGGAATTGGCGCGTGATCTCTCATATGCCAAGCTCCCCTTCCACACTTTGGCCATACCGTGTTTTATCATCAATGTACTCTTAGTATTTTTTTAAGGTTTATTTTAAAATTCTAATCATGCTCTGAATTAATGATCAAACATTAGAGTTTCTAGAATTTTATCAAGGATAAATTGTAATATGGGAGTCTACTCACTATTTGTACAAATACCTAAACTCAGTAGTTGATACAAGTGAAGTTGACTTTCGTAGAAGTGGATCCTACTGCTTCTATTAGAGAAATTGGCCATGATGTGCTGGAAATTAGTCATGAATCAGCAAAAAGGATTCTCAAAAAATATTGTTACCGCTGGTATACATATCAATTGCACCAGCATTTATACAAAGATGATGGTTATTTCAGAATGATACCGCTAATCCGAGTTTTCCTTCTTTCATGTTGTTTTCTGATGAGTCGAGATTCCCTGACAATGAAATGTTCAATAAACAAAATAATAGATATTGGGCGCAAGAAAATCAACATTTAATGAGGCAAAGTAATTTTCAGAAAATATTTGGAGTAAATGTGGGGGTGATTGAAACAAGCATTATTGGACCTATGTCCTTTTAAGGACTTTGACAGGGGAGAGATATTTAGAATTTCTGCAAAATGATTTTGAAGGAACGTTGATGGAGTTACCACTTGCAGTTTTAGACTGTCTCACATTGCCGTTTAAGTTATGGCACATTTAGTGAACCGGGATAATGGGCGAGCAATTGCTACACAAAAGGATCCGTACATTGGCCTGCCCGCTCACCAGAACTAAGCATTTGAGAAGAATTTTTATGTGAAAGAACATGTCCCAGTCTGATTGCTTATCTGCTGCACTTCATAATAAACAAGGTACGCGGATACACGTACCTCTTTTGGGGGTGGTTTTTGGCCGTTTGGGGGGTCGACGGGGGTCGACGAGGGGTCTCGACATCACTATCATGCTCAGCATCCTCGAAAACGGGAGTAACACAGGTTTGGCTGGTAGGAGACGGCAGATACGTGGTTTACCCCTTTCGGGGATAGTTTTTTGTCCTTTGGGAGATTGACGGAGATCGAGGAGGGGCCTCGATATCACCATCGTCCTCTGAATTCTCGAAAACGAGGGTAACATAGGTTTGGCTCCCCCCTTTCGGGGGTGGATTTTAGCCGTTTGGGGGGTGGGGTGATCTCGGACATAGATTTAACCACCGCCATCGTGTTCAGTAACCTCAAAAACAGGGGAGTACGTAGTCTTGTTAGGCTAAAAAAATTCATATTCCTGTCCGACTTACATAATGTACTGTAATGAGAAAAGCAAACGATGCACAAGGAAGCATAAGATGGCGCCTCGTTGGCCTGTTAGAAGATCTTGACTACACACTAAGAGACACGAAAATCAAAATACAACGTCTGGAAAACGAAGCGTAAAAGTTGATCTCAAAATTGATATTAACAATGTTCGGGCTGGACCGGATATCAAACGAACCAAACAGAAACCTGTTAAACTGGAGATTCGGCAGAGGAAGTAGGAATGGCTGGACCATACGCTTCGCCGAACAAATGACTGGAACCCACAAGTAACCAAAGGAAAAGGCAGACACAGAAAAACTTGGAAATTATTTACTACATTTTAATTAATTACAATATAGTACGATGTGATCACAACTTTGTTCAAACAAATAAGACTAAATGCGGCGGTGCGCTTATTGCGTCACATAAAAAAATATGTATATACAGAACTTGACCTCAATTTCATACGAGATACTCTTCATCAAATTGATATCGTAGGTATTAAACTATCAATTAATTTCCAGTCAGTTTTTATTTTGTATATATACCACTAAATATATTAAGCTGCTCCTATGCAATTCTGTTTGTAATTATTAAAATCATTAAACTATTTAAAGTATGTTGATATTTATTTTATAGAAGGTTTTAACATTCCAGAATATAATAATATTAATATTGTTTTAAGCACTCGTCTAAATTCTCTATGGCAGTTTTCCGAATATCTTTACGTAATCAACTTTAACACTATTACAAATTTCACTAGTGTTACATTAGATCTAGCATTATCAAGCAAAATATATCATGTTGCAAGATCTCTAGATCCACCTGATGGATATGCCAAAAACAATAGCATATAACATATTTTTTTTTAATTTTAACACCCATTTTAATTTCATCATATTAGTTCTAACAAATCACAAATCGTCTTTAACTATATTATGTAATTAATTTTTATGCTTCAGTGCTTCAACACATTCCGATAATTTCGTTGCTAAATTAAACTATTTAAAGGTTGATTTTATAGTACTAGTAATAGGCTTTAAAATTTTAAAGTTCATTAATATTTAACATGTAGTTATAAAATGCCCACTTTTAACTAATAACACTATTTGTTTATTTGATTGTTTGATTGTTTGGTACTTGATTTGATTGTTTATTTATTTATTTACTCTATCCAGCCAATTGCATAGGAGATATCGCAAGGTATTACAAATATAAAGATTGAACAAATATAGTACTAGAATACAAATAGAACATTTTTAGAAAACATACATATGTTGAACACTGAACAATGCATACTTATTTTGAAATAATTTCAACATTAACTATGGCATGGTATTTTATAATCCTTTTGACTTTTTTTAAACTTCACGACCAACCCTTATTGAAGGCAATCTGCCATGCCTTAGTACTACGCCGATGTATTCCAGGTATAACACATTCCTAATTTGTTTACTTTTTTTATGAAGGGTATAAATGGGCTGTCCGAGGCGGGGCTCTATTTCTATACGATACACCCTACGACCACTCGAGGGGGAGCAATATATATATATAAAACTTGCCATTCGGCAGATTCTGCAGTCAATGATCTAGTAGATTCTGTTGAGACCACTAAAGTTTTAAAATAAGTAGTAGTCAAATACGTAACGTATTTTAAAATAAGTATACTGCTGATTAATTATTTTTTTAAATTAATTAATTAATTACTCACTGTGTTAGTGTTAGTGCTATTGAAAAAGTGAATATGTCAACCTCATTTTCTATCGAATCGTTAATAAATACTCAACCGAAAGAGTTACATTCAAGATTTTTACAACGAAGTTTCAGTAATTATGTCGACATCAATAATAGAATTATGCAAGCAGTTCACCAAAAACAACAAGAACTGTTGTTGCAGGGACAACTAAATGTGAGCCAATTTAATCACCAACGTATAGCTCCTATACAGACATTGCCATTTTTACCCTCTTTTACACTACCTCATCCTCAGCCAATATTAAAAAATCAAAAACCATATCAAGATTTACCTTCACTAAAGGAATCATCAGTGCTTCGGCCTCGTATAATCTCACCAACTGTTCATAGTGGCCTAGTCTCACCGGATAACAAAACTTCACTTGCAGAAAGACAAGAGGATACTCCAACTCCACCATTTAGTCAAAGTGAGGACCGTCTTACTCCTGTGCATAAAGATTCAAGTAAGAGAATAAGAACTGCTTTCTCTAGCACTCAACTTTTAAAACTGGAAACAGAATTCACAAATAACATGTATCTGTCCAGATTAAGGAGGATTCAAATTGCCGATACTCTTGGCTTATCGGAGAAGCAAGTGAAAATTTGGTTTCAGAATAGAAGAGTGAAATTCAAAAAAGATGACCAACCTGCTACCACTTCGTCTCCCGCCAAGTGTCACTGTTTGAGATCGTGTTCTACTGGAAGAAAAACGAAAAGTTCCACTTCAAGTTGTGAGGATATTAACATTGATGTCACTAATGTAGATGATCAAGATCCACCATTAAATACATCATTCCGGTCGATAAATATTTAGCGGGATCTAAATGTTTTCCAGGAGTGTGAGAGGAAAGTGAGAAGAAAAACTTGCCAGCTGCTGTTTCCAGTACTGATGCAGATTTCACATCATTTCAGCCGGTCGGTATTTAGCAGGATCTAAATATTTTGTGTGGCGCAAGAAGCAGAATATGTAAGTATTTGTAATTCAAAAACTAGAATTTGTAACTACGCTCAATAAGATATATTATTACAAGGGTCTTTGTAATTCAGCTTTTCCTCAATAATTGTCAAATATGTTCAATTACAAAGTGTTAAAGTGACTTTCTTTTCTAAGTCATTTAAAAAAATATATTTGATGATTTATTTTAAATGAGAAACCACAACTGAGTTTTATGAATGTAAAAAAAAATAACTCGTCAAATTAATTGTAAAGGAAATTAAGGAGCTCATATAAAGCTAGACATAAATATACAAATGATGTTTAACTTACAAATTCTAATTTATAACTTACAAAAGCTTGCAGATAATTTACATTTTCTATTCGGAATTATGTTAAACTGGCTGGCCAGTTTCATAAAAGATCTCCTTTGAGAAATGTTGTTGTTTGAAAACAAAAAAATTCAATTACAATTATTACTGATATTCTTGACAATACATCCAATAATAATTAGGATTTCCATGAAATAAACATCCGAATGGTGATGATTTTTGTAAAATTTGTAATACATATATCTCTATTTTTTTACATTGCAAATATTGAAGATAACCCTATGGATGGTTTTGTTTATAATTAGGTGCATATCGCGCCGGTAGAGATGGCAACCAATTAATAAATTTTTCTGTAATGTTTATCATAAAACATATTACGCCTATGACCTATACTGACAACTTCTTTGGGTAACTGTTTTATTTTTCTGTGGGAATTTAATTCTATTTTGTACTTTTGCACGGGTAGTATGTTTGTATAATGTATTTTTCTTTCACTGCTCTTATGCAATTGAATCATAATGTTCAGTATAATCAGATTATGTACGTCAAAAATTTCTGTTTCCCTATGTAACTAACTGGTTGAATGTTTTTTTTCTTTTGAATATGATTTTCAGTATGTTGCTTCGAGTCACCTGGAGCGGTTCCAATGCAATGTGATATGCAACATCCCAGCTTGAAATAACATGCCAAGTATTGGATCTATTAAACTTGCGTATGATAATTTAGTTTTTTTTTTATTTAATATGTTTCAGAATGCATAAAGTTTATATATGATTTTTTGAATCTACTGTTAAGGCCAATACCTTTCCAGTGCTCATCTACCACTATCCACGGCTATTTTATACGTTTTTTAGTTCTATATTGTAATTTTTACTATCTCATCTATAGATGGAGAAGGTATTGATGTAGTGGAAATATCCAAATTCTAGATTATGATGAAAATGGACGTTTTTATGCCAGAATATAGCAAATTTATCCGAATCGATATGTAGGTCTGTGTGTCTGTCAGTCTGTCTGTGTGTAACACATTTTTCTTGAAGGCGGCTGAATGTTGAAGTCTGATATTTTAGCTATATTGAATATAGGTGATATTGGTGCACCGAAGGTGGCTGTGGGCCATTGCCAAAATATAATTTTTCGTCAAATCAAAAATGTTTCACATACAAATTATTTAGGATGGAAAATTATATCGAAATGTTCTTTTAAAGTAATGAATAGATTGGGCCGTCACTTGATGAAAATCTATAATGAGAGAATAATGAGAAGCTTTTATTTTGTTGATCTTCACTTTATTTTTTTACAATTGTGTCATCACACAGTGGTTTCTTTACACGTGGGTACTGATATACTCTGTTTACGGGATTTTTTAATGTATATTATGTAATAATATATGAGTTTACTTAAGAATTTAATTACTGAGGGTTTACGCAAAGTATAAAAATTGCTGTTAGAAATGAATACTTAAGAGAATACAAACTGTGATAGATTTAAACACATTAATTTAATAGAGGAGAATTACTTTCAATTTGATTATTTAGCAAATATTCTGAGTTTCTAAGTTGATTTATTTCTAAAGACTCTAATAAATCTTTCTGTATGCATAATTGTGAAGATTTTACTGAACGCATGCTTCTCCTCAATTAGATGGTTCGCATACGTAGAGCGTGTTTTTTAATTGTTGTAACTTCTCTTGTGTTCTAATACTCTATATTTGTAATTTCTACCAGTTTGTCCAACACATATCATGGGATAAGTACCTCAAGTCAACTCATAGATACTGTACTTATTTTTCGTTGAAAATCTAACTATTTGACTTTTATATTTAATAAGGCTAATGATATCTAAATAACGTAATGCAATAATTTTATAGTATAATAAAAGTAAATTCAGGATAATCTAATTATGAAATATATTTACGGAATTACCTTCAATTTTCTTTCATTACCCTATAAAATTATTACATTGCGTTATTTAAAAAACATTAGCCTTTATTATACAGGGTGTTGCATCATGAGAGGGACATAGCTTAATAGGAGGTAGAGAACATCAGTGGTAACCGGAACCTCCCATAGAAATGTCTCATTGGGCCTTCATTACGAAGTTACAGGGTGTTAAATAATTTTTGGCCAAACCTGTTTTTTGTCATAACTTTGACAGGGAATGAAATAACGGATTCATATTTGGTACGGCTAATGTACTAACGAGCCCCAAGAGGTACATGTATAAAAAAAAATATATCCAGGTCCGGACTCACTATAATTTATGTTTCTTCTTTGCATCAATAAAACATCACCCTGTATATATTTTTTTGAAATTTCGATACGATATTCGAAAAGAGCAAGAAAAAACAAACAAAATGGCCTATTTCATTTTTTTGTTACACCTTCGTGGTTATTTAAATACGTTGTTAAATGTGCAAGAAAATGGATTACAGAACTCTATTAAATGAGAGGCACGTGAAATAAATAGTTTTATAACTAAAATTTGCAAAAATTCTATTGAGCCTAGGTGGTCTGGGTGAATCCTAATTCCGGCACGTTTTAAAGGTCCATTTTGGTAAAAAACTGTGGTCCTAATAAGTAATCGGGTATGAAATAACAAAATTTTTAATCAATCACAGTAGGCTTGTTCAAAGAATAAAAGTGACAGATAATTTAAACCATTTAGGCCTAAGCAACCAGTTACTTTGATCAAGAAAATCATCAACATTTTATAATTAATAAAAATTGGAAAAGAGAACAAACTAAAATCTAAATAAATAAAATATTTTCCATTCAATTAACAATAAATAACAAAACAATAACTAAATGTGTTTAAAAATAAAACGTAATTGACACTAAAGTAAATTTTCAAAATGTCCTCCCCCACATTCTGTGCATTTTCTTGCGCGTTTAGAAAGGTCACCAATTGCTCGACGTATCATTTCTGGATTATTCCGTATTTCGTCGCAGATTGTAACGATGCGCTGGATTAAATGTTGTCTACTTTCAATTTCAATGCTATAAACCTCGTTTTTTAAGTGGCCCCATAAAAAGTAATCACAAGGGTTACAATCAGGAGATCTTGGTGGTCATTCATGTGGACCCCCGCGTCCAATCCATCTATTAGGATACACATTGTTTAAGTGTTCTCTTACTTGAAGGTTAAAATGTGGTGGGGCCCCATCATGCTGAAACAATATGCCTCTTATACCGATATTTTCTAACATATTCGGTAAAATGTTTTGAAGAAAATCAAAGTAAATTTCACCATTCAATC
Organism: Leptura quadrifasciata; assembly: GCA_963675555.1. NCBI lineage: Eukaryota > Metazoa > Arthropoda > Insecta > Coleoptera > Cerambycidae > Leptura > Leptura quadrifasciata. The sequence goes on from OY776675.1 coordinate 107,380,136, forward strand.
TTTCTTCAAAAAAATGTGGCCCTATCAAATGTCTATTCACAAGTCCGACCCAAACATTTACAGAAAACCTGTGTTGCGAACGGCGTTGGCGTACCGCATGTGGGTTTTTCTGTGCCCATTTATGATTATTTCGTGAATTGTTTACTCCATCCCTTGTAAATTGTGCCTCATCCGTAAATAAGGTTCTGTAAATGACTGGGCGATGGTTAGACAACCAATGACAAAATGCCAGGCGGGGGATATCGTCGCCTTGTTGAAGACGCTGTACCTGCTGGATATGATATGGATGGTAACGTTCTCTTTTTACGGTTCTCCATACTCGCCAATGAGGAATGCCAGTTGCCAAACTGATTCGTCTAGTGCTCATATTTGGGTTTTCTTGAACTACGTTTATAATATTGTTTTGTTCCTGCACACCTTGTTGTAAAACACGCTTTCAACTTTCCGTGTTGCCTTGCATACTGGAACACTGTACTAAAGGTTTTATGATTAGGGCATCGACGACCAGGAAAACGCAGCCGATATTCTCTTTCCGCCGACCTACCATTTCCATTACAGAAACCATAGATGAATATTATGTCAGCATATTCCACGTTTGTAAATTTTACTGGCATAGTTAAAATATTTTCACAAGTTTTCACTAACTAAATGCGGATTATTGACACATTAAATTACTAACAAACAATTATTCAACTGTTTAGGAGATTTCTTTTTATTATCTATCACTTTGAACAAGCCTACTGTGATTGATTAAAAATTTTGTTATCTCATACCCGATTACTTATTAGGACCACAGTTTTTTTTACCAAAATGGACCTTTAAAACGTACCGGAATTAGGATTCACCCAGACCACCTAGGCTCAATAGAATTTTTGCAAATTTTAGTTATAAAACTATTTATTTCACGTGCCTCTCATTTAATAGGGTTCTGTAATCCATTTTCTTGCACATTTAACAACGTATTTAAATAACCACGAAGGTGTAACAAAAAAATGAAATAGGCCATTATGTTTGTTTTTTCTTGCTCTTTTCGAATATCGTATCGAAATTTCAAAAAAATATATACAGGGTGATGTTTTATTGATGCAAAGAAGAAACATAAATTATAGTGAGTCCGGACCTGGATATATTTTTTTTTATACATGTACCTCTTGGGGCTCGTTAGTAACGTAGCCGTACCAAATATGAATCCGTTATTTCATTCCCTGTCAAAGTTATGACAAAAAACAAGTTTGGCCAAAAATTATTTAACACCCTGTAACTTCGTAATGAAGGCCCAATGAGACATTTCTATGGGAGGTTCCGGTTACCACTGATGTTCTCTACCTCCTATTAAGCTATGTCCCTCTCATGATGCAACACCCTGTATATTATGTATTTATTACATTATATTTATTTAACTAATAACTTTATTTAGGTTAATATACCCTTTGTATATGGATTAACTTATATTTATTACAATATACGCAATATTATATTAATATAGCAAAGATTAGCCTCTCTTAATAATTCCATGTTCTATGATAATGCTCAATTTTTCTGTAATAATATGAATTGTCCTCAATTTATTTTTATTATGCTATATAATTATTCCACTAAATCGTTTAGCGAACATCAACCATGTATTTTTATATAGATCATATTTATAAAACTTGTACTGCATTGTAATACCAGTTTAGTAGTACTCACATCCGAGGAGACCACTGCGTTGGCGGAACAATTGTCATGTGTTTGTGTATTTGAAAGAATATACGAATACATATTTTGTGAAAATCATAAAATAACTTTAAGTTTTATTACGTTCAATGAAAATAACTCTTTTATTTGTAGATGGAGGCCTGTACGCTCTCCTATATTGTAATATCAAAAACATTTAGTGAAACTTGAGCTAGAGTAACCTGATTAACTATAGTATTTTTAATTCGTATTAAATATCACTTTTCACGTAAAAAAATGATCTATCATTTTGGTTCCAACCGGCCCCAATATTGTGGATATTACACCCACTTATTCTAGAATCGCATACATTATCACACCCGTCTCAGTGATAAAACAATTACTTTAACATTGCATGTTTTCAAATGTTTCAAGTAAACAACAAATTCATCAAAGTTTTTTTATACGCATTAAAACAGGCTGATAAAATCCTGGCTAGGGTATGGATGCTTAGTGGCGTGTCTAATGAGTGGATTAGACGAGATTGTGTGACAGACAATATGACCATTCGCTGCGCCGATTTTGAGTTCGAGTCTCAGCTGGGAATGATGGTTGTATGATTGTCTGTATGTGTGTGTGTCACGGTTAAGTGATGGAACAGCTAAAGATAAACTCCTTCGGGACATTAATCTAAAATAAATCGAGTGAAGAAAAGCTCTGAACTTGAATTTTTTGTACATTTTTCATCTAATTTATATACCTACCCCTGAGCAGTTTTCAGTATCAATGTAATTATTTATTTCTTTTAGGATTAGATTTGTATTTTTACCCATTTTCTCTTTTAATAATAATTAATGTGATGTTATTTGTGAAAATTACTCAACGAAAATCTGAAAAATTAAATCTAATTTTAAATTCTATTTATTGAGTTAGTTTTCACAGTCACAAAGTCATTTACAACAGATTTATGATACCCAACATTAGTTATTCATTACGTATCTCATTCATTGTATATGTATATTTTGTAAATTATATTTGTAAATTTATAGGATAATGTATTTATAAACATAGATATATAGAATTAATTTGACGAACAGCTGGAAGAAAATAGTCATGACCTTTAAAAAAAATAAATACATTTTTTTAACACTTCATAGTTTATCAGGTATTTAAATAATCTGAAAGTATTTCTGTGCCCTCCTGAAGGCATATGTGCCTTATAAATTAACTCACTTTACAATTGACTACTATCTGGTAAAAAATATAAAACATTAGAAATTAATTAATTTATTAATATTAATAGGTAGTTTGTCATTTTCAATAGGTCATAAACCATTTTCAGACAGCTGTTTGCGAAGTAAAATATAAGATATTGCTACTTTATCTGTGAACAAAAAGAAATGATTTATTGGAAAATATATTTTTGTATATTTTTGTATATTTTATGAGACTATGCCAAAGATTTGTAATAAACTGAATTTAAATATTTTTCTGGTTTTATTCTCTAGTTTAAGTATTGCTTCATTTAATTTTATACCTAAGAATATGTATGATTAATCAATTTATTTAAATCTTCATATTAGGTGTAATACTCCATATTTTAATATTCTCACAATGTCAGGCAAATTGTACCTCGTGTGTTACAAATAAATGTTGAATAGTAATTTTAATATCTCAAAATTAAATAGTTTAAATATAATAATGATAATAAAAATAAGTAATATTTAGTGACATTGGTACTGAACCAAAAGAAATTTCTAATGAATTTAAAAACCACATTCAGAAAAGGAGGAAAAGGGTTGCAGTGAAATAAAACAAAAAAACTGTAAACTAAATATACCGGGTCTAACAAAATCATATCACCAATTTTTTATTTACTTCTGGAGATCAATTATTAAAACGGGCTGGAATTTATAATAAACGAAGCAACTAAGTTACCACAAGAAGTCAAAGCAGTTTAAGTACCTAACTATATTACAAATTCCAGACCAGACTATCATGCAGCAGTTCAACAATTGTATAGACGAGTACACATTTACTGGGCACTCAAAAAACACAACATAAACTTTACGACCTCATTATTGTCGCCGTTGGAACATGCGGTATGTTGTCATCAAACAACCCGATGCACCTATAAAGTATGAAGGTAAGGGAGTCAATTTCCGAACGAAATAGTACAAAGCCGAACTTAAAATTCGTATGTACTAAAATGTATATATTAATAATACAGACCGTAACGCGCTGCTAAAATTAAACGACTGAGTTGCTGATCTAAATATTTCAAGTGCGTGCCTGGGCGCAATTACTGTTACGACTAGTTTAACGGTATTTTAATGAGGTCGTAAAGTTTTTCTTGTGTTTTTTGAGTGCCTAGTAAATGTCTATTCGACTATATCTATCTCATCATTATGGCATATAAAATAATGTCTCATTACATAAACCACTACTCAACGAAACAAAACTATTTCTTTGATATACTAATAAATAATATTAATGAATAAATGCCGATGAAATCACAAACAATTTTAAACAGATTTGAACAAAAAAATTGGTATAATACTGAGCTCAGAAATATGAGACAAAACACTGAATTTCTCTCTGATCTGAATAAACCCCATACGGTAGATAATCTATCTGAAATAAAACGAGCTGAAACTGAGTACAAAAAAAATAACCAAAAGAAAAAGAACAAAAAGGACATGTCACAAAACAAATTATAGAATCATCAAATAAATCAAGAACAATCTAGAAAATTATCAATGGCAACAAATTGAACAATAAGTCGACCGCTGAGATCAAAATTACCCCAGACGAATTTAACATATTTTTCTCCAGAGTAGCAAATCAAATCAGTGAAGTCTTGCCTCCAGCTGAAGCCCAATCAAGATAACGAAAAATCACATTCAAAGTAGTAAAACTATTCTTCTATACCCAATAGAAAACAGTGACGTAGAATCCATTATAAGTTATCAAACAGTCCAACCTTCCCTCTAACCACCGTCTAATAGCTGTAATACCTCATCTCTCTAAATCAATCAAAGTAATATTCAATACCAGGATATCAACTTTATTGACAATAATGATTATTTTGTCAGTAAACAATTTAACTTCATAAAAAATCACAATACAGTACAAACTATCTACTAGGCTTTTGAGAGAAGTGAAATTACACTAGATGTGTTTTGTAACATCCAACGCCTTTGACTGTGTATCATACCACATTTTAATTGAAAAGTTTACTTACTATTGAGTCAGGGGCAAGCAACTGAAAGTCGTAAAATCTTAATTAGCCAATAAATAACAAATCGTCGAATTCAATTGAAAAAGTTCAGTCCTTCAACCATAGGGGTCCCACAAGGATCAATATTAGGACCTTTGCTATTCACTCTTTATGTTAATGATCTGTTATCATATATGGGCGATACACATTCCCTACAATATACGGATCACACTAGCCTTATTTGTAGTGAGACTGCTTTGAACATACACAAACAAATAGTACAGTCAGCGCAACACAAATCACAAGACTACTTTACCTCTAATGAACTTTATTTCAACAAAAAATAAAACTACTAGACTGAATTTCACCTTAAAGCATTTGAACAATGACATTAATCACACAAAATTCTGATGAAAAATGATAAAATTTTCTTCATAAAATAATGTATAATAGCAAAGTTAAATAGGTGACTGAAAGTAAAAATAACACAGTAAAAACAAGAAAAATTTAAAATATAATTTATCACACGTAAAGTCAGCATCTAAAAGTTCTTTAAAATTACAAAAAGCATTAATTTTTTTTTATTTATCACAGATTTGAAACGTATAGAGTCCAGTTCCTTGATGCGATGGGGTAATGCATTGAAAACCTTTATTGCGTGATACCCTGTTCCATCGCGTGTTTTGGAGAGTCATAAAAAATCATGGTTCAATAGGTGATGTGCACGTGACGTCATATTCATACCTTGGAGGATAAACAAATACTAACCTTACTAATTTTTGGGCTTGTTTACATGTGAAAAAACTTTCCTTGTGTTTTATATTTGTTTGTACATTCGTGATAACCGTGATATTTTAATAAAATATTAAGGCAAGAGTGTAATAATTATGTATTTATACAAAAACTAAAATATTCTAACAATTGATGGCAGAAATGGACATGAGTAGTTATTTACAGCTTGATAAAATTCATCAAGACTTATTTCAAAAATATCTCTGTTGGGTATAGATCACACACTTCGTTTAGAAATTATTTTGCGGATATGGAAGACTTTTCCAAAATATTATATCCTGACAGTAATGTATCTTGTATATTCTAAAAATACTTTTACGATGGATGAAATGAAAGCATACAAAAGTCTTGAGGCATATAATAAAGCAGTATGTGGTTGGGTGAAAAAAAATTGCGTAAAGCAGCTCGATTCAAACGTTTTAGTTTTGGGAAAAGTAAGTATTTTACTCTTGAACCATTCAATGTGCCGCTAAGCGTAAGTGGCACGTTGAATGGTCTAAGGTTGTACCTAACTTTTTATTTATAGTGCATTTAACAATTATTCTATGTTTATTTAATAAAATATTTTTTATGAAATTTTGTTTCATTTAAACATTTACCTACCCATATCTTATCACAAGTTATATTCAAGTGCGGGGAAAACAATATTTTAATTAAGATCATATTTTTGTAAATATTCATAAGTTATTAGTAACAATGTTTTTGGCTGAGTAGTAATCGGTTGAATAAGGCATTCATTATATTTTCTTTCTCAACGCCTAGATTCAAACTCAAATTATATAACCGATCAATAAATCACTTTTTAAATGTATTACTTTTATAACCAAAACAGAGTTAAAGTAACACAATAAGGTAAAAGTTCTGACTATTAAAGAAAGGTGACATATTAGGAAAGATATCTTTAGACATTCTAAAACATATATATTTTATATTTACGAACATTGAAATCATGCTCCTGCTTGTGCTATAATTTGAGGATGCATCGTATTCGCATTCAGAAATATCATATTATTTATTTAGGAGTAATTTAATTCATTAATACTTATTATTATCGAAAAATTTAACTCCTACATCTCGTGCTGTAATGGCACCATAGTTACAACAGCATAAAAAGAACACACGCATATTATTAATTATGTTTCACCGATAATATAAACCTCCTTCTAAAAAATAAACGTTATAAATAACTTGAACCTTAATAATAAACCTTAAATACCGTTGTTATATAAAAATACTGTCAGCAATAAGTTATTTTACTTCCAGGGTAGGCCAACTGTCAAATCGTGCGCGTCACCTATAGATCTTTATTATGGGTGGAGTATGAATGAATTTGATCACGTGGTGTATACATCGTATCATTTTTTTTTATGTAAAGGAGACATTGCAATATATATGTACTAATTAAGGTTAGGATGTTTAGTTTTTTAAAAGATTCTCTACAGTCGTTTCTGTATCCTAATCCGGCAATTATTCTAAATGATTTTCTTTGCATAGCAAAAACAGTTGCAGAATGGGAAATGTGACCCCAGGCCAAATTTGCATAGCTTATTGCAGAGTGGATTAGTCCATGATATGCTGTTAATATTGTTGTCTGTGACACGCAATTCACTAGGTATCTTAAAAGAAATACATATTTGGCCATCTTATCACACAGAAAATTTGCATATTTTCCCCAAGTTAATTTGTTGTCCACGTGAAATTTAATAGAATCCGTGGATACGATATTTTTATACTATCTTTAACTGAAACTCATTGTTTGTTTCTTTTTCTCATTTAACAATAATTTGTTTGATAGACACCAGTCCTGAATAGTTAACCGAGTTTCGCGCACATTGGACAACAATGCATTGATATCCTTGTTTATGTTAAATAAAGCAGTGCCATCAGCAAATAACACAGATTTTGAAGAAAGAGTATTGTTGGGTAAGTCGTTAATGATAATGAGAAAAAGATTTGAGCCGAGTACAGAGCCTTGAAGTACTCCAGAGGACCACGCACTTTCCTTATGGAAAAGTGGTTGTATATATGTATACATCTATCCGTTATTGTGTTTAGAGTATTTGACCAATGAATTACACTTAATATGGATATATAGATTGATATTATGTATATATTATATGCATACGTCTAGGGCGAGCGCATATATATCATATATATGTAATATATACATAATATCGATGTATATATCCATATATAAGTGTAATGTATTAATCAAATACTGTAAACACAATAATTGATAATACTAACAAGAACAACTGCTATCTCGAGAACCTTTATGTTTCGGACATAATGCCCGTGGAGACATTTGTTCAAGACGCAAAAATACAAAACATTAATGAAAACTTGGAGAATTTAACGGAAACCACTTTTCCATAAGGAAAATGCGTACACGTACTGACATATTTTTTCAAGGTACGATGTGACTAGCCTTTCACTGTCTACAGAAAATTTATAAAAAGTTTTTTAAATAAAATATCATGGGATACGCAGTTAAATGCTTTGCTTGGATCCAAAAATTGAGTATATACTATTTCATTTTGTTCAAAGCCTCTGTTGATTGAATCTGTCAAAGAGTTTATAGCATGGGTAGTTGACAATTTTGTTCTAAAGCCAAACTGAGAGTTATTGTAGAAATTAAATTTCTCAAAGTAATTTGTTATTTGCGATTTCAAGGCCCCTTCAATAATTCTTGCAAATTAGGGGTATGATATAGATCGACCTGCAATTAGTAGGATCTTCTACATTGCCCTGTTTATGAATGGGAATGGCTTTTGATACTTTAAAAATTTTAGGGAAACTATTACTTTTAATACATTGATTTATAAGTTTAGTTAGTGGAATAAAAATAAAGTGCTTGATCCAATTTAGAATTTGTAAGTTTATGTTGTATGCATCTTTACTATTACTTTTTTAAGTTATTAATTATGTCTAAGATTTGTATGTAAGATACTTCCGAAACATTAAAAAATTTCTCTGTTTACAGTTTTGTACCTTTAATTTTAAACCGAGATAATCAGATAATCTACGGTTGATAATACTGATTGTAAAATAATACTGGGGAAAATCTACATATATATTGTCAAGACAACTAGAGTTACGGGTGGGAGATTTGTCCAGTGCAAGAAATCCGAAAGATAAATTAGTCAATAAAATAGTATTTTTATCTGGATTGTGATAAGGCACATTGAAGTCACCAGTTACAATGTTTCTTTTAATTTTTATGAGATAAAATGTCCAGAGCAACGGACAGTTTTTCCGAAAATATATTAAAATCGTCATTAGGTGATCTGTGGACTGTTAATATTTGAAAATTATCGCCACAGACAACAGCAGCTAATTCACAATGAATTTCAACCGACATTATTGGTTACTTGGTTTTTCTCCAGAGCTTGGCCACAGTTTTTCTTTGTTGCTTTAGATTTTCAATAACACTCTCACTTTTTAAATGAAAAGGGAAAAATGAAAAATTCTTTTATAAATTTAATAAAGGTTTAGTGACTACTTAGTTATTGTGTGTAATTGTTTTTAAATATAAATAGTAATTAAAAATATTGCATTAAAACTGAAACAGAGAACAAGGAATCGTGCCAGGAAGTGAATAAAATACAGAAACATACTTGGATAATATTCAATTGCCAATATCACATTTTTGGATACTATTATTAGCACACGCAAATAGTATTTTTTTAAACGAAATAATTTATAAAGTTTTTATATTACGTATATACCGGGTGGCCACGAGACAATGTACGCCCGCAATATTTTGGTTGTTTTTATATTTAAAAATTTGGTTTTTAATACACATGAATTAGACAATAATGGGCTACTTTTAGACTAACAGGAATGAATATATCACTTCCGGTTGAACCGGAAGTGACATAAACTTTTTTTTCTTAAATGGAATAACCGTACTTTTTTTTATGGATTCTTATTAAGAATAAATTTCTAAGTACAACAGTTATTTCATATGTAAAAAATAGGGGCGAGCGTAGGTGCATCTTTACTATGTACATACTTTGGTATGCGATGTAAAGCAACGACAGGCGCAGTTAGTACTTGGATGGTGACCATTCCAACGGAAACCGCGTTCTCGCCTCACACATCTTCCAGCGGCTTGTAAATCAGTGTATGCGCGGAAGCTATACAATCTTAGGCGAGGGTTGTATAGGAGATATACCATCCTTCGGAGGGGATGTAAAGCCGTCGGTCCCTTGTCTATTAAATGTTAGGCAAGTAAAAGATCCCTACTCTTCTTAAGGGAAGAGGTTCGGCAAAATTCCTGGTTGGGAGTAGCTCGTCTGCAGGCGTCGGTGTTAGGCCTCAGTAGCGGAAATAGGCCGACGTTAAATAAATGTATAAAAAAAAATATGTAAAAAATGGCCGCGTCAGATGAATGCGATGTAAGAAAATAACTAAGTAGGCTATGGAAATTATTAGTAAGATTGTAGACTTGTCTGTAAAGAAGAAAATAGTTGTTTGAATTACTGATAGGTACCAGTATTTTTAGTTTTTTTTTTTAAAAAACGGAATTTAATTTTCATTCTCATTTCCGTAGGGGTCTTATGGAAATTTTTTAAATGGAACTGTGCTATATTTTTTATTAATCAGAAATAGTGATTCACAAACTATAATTTTTTCGCCATTAATCATAATAGAAGTATTTTTAAAAAGTAAGCGCCAACAAATCATTTTAATAAAGTACCTATCTACATTTAAATCCAAAATTGCAGATAGCCATGAAAATAACAGACATTCGCAACAACTGAATTATTCTTGACTTACTCACTAATTTTCTGAAGCAAGTGTATTAAAGTTGTTATAAACAAGAAAATTAATATAAAATGGCTGAAAAATCTTCAAAAGATGAAAAAGTTGATATGTTCATTATTTATGGAGAGACTCGACGTAATGCAACTAGAGCACAAACTCTGCATGGACAGAGATATACAGAAAGAAGACAACCTTCGAGAAACTATTTCACCCGGTTGGAGCATCAATTTAGAGCTAAACCTAATATAGAAATTGAAGAAAGATTTGTTGTTGATGAAGAAATGGAAATTAATGTATTAGCTTTAGTGCATGTTGACCCAACCATTTCAGTAAGACAAATTGAACATGAATTACCAGGTTCCAAAGAATCAGCCAGGAAAATTTTAAAGAAACACGGCTATCGTTCTTATAAATATCAAATGCATCAATTTTTGTATGAAAATGATTATCAGAATCAGAATAACCTTTTGTAATTGGTTACAGTTACGCCAATTAAGAAATGAGAATTTTATCAAAAATATTTTGTTCTCTGATGAATCGAGATTTACAAACCTTGGATTATTTAATCGAAACAACACTTGATATTAGACAATTGAAAATCCTCACATTATGTGACAGGGACGGTTTCAGGAGCAGTTTGGCTTCAATGTTTGGTTAGGCGTACTGGGCGACCATATCTTAGGTCCAATAATTTTTGACGGAACTCTAACTGGACCAAGATATCTAGAACTTCTCCAAAATATAATTGTTTCACAGATTAATAGGTTAATCAAATTCTCAATACCAATATTGACGAGGTTTACTTCCAACAAGACGGGGCTGGACCACACAATGCTATTATATTTAGGGATTACTTAAATCAATTATTTCCAGATCGTTGTATCTGAGTTGGATCTGACTGGACCATGGATTCTACCCTTGGTCCAGTCAGATGGCCTGCAAGGTCGCCTGACTTAACCCCACTCGATATTTTTATTTAGGCGGATTTGAAAAATAGAGTCTACAGGACTGCTCCAACCACAAGGCAAGATCTGAAAGAAAGAGTTCGACACGAAATTGCACAATAACACCTTGACAATTACAGAATGTTAGACGTGCAACGATAAGTCGCGCTATCCTGTGTATTAATTATAACTGCGAACAGCTTGAACAATTTTTATAACGGTTTGTTATAATTTGGGTTTTAAATATTTTTGTTGTTTTATTTATTCATGATTGTAACGTTTTATTAAAATTATTTCTAGGATAGGAACCCTACGGACATGAAAATGAAAATAAAATTCCGTTTTCTGAAAAAAAACTAAAAATACTGGTACTTATCAGTAATTCAAATAATTATTTTCTTCTTTACAGACAAGTCTACAACCATACTAATAATTTTCATAGCCTACTTAGTAATTTTCTTACATCGCATTCATTTGAAAAAAAATGAAAATTGTTCGTATCACTTATTTTTTGGAATTTCTTACATCTGAAAAAACTGTGTCACTTCCGGTTCAACCGGAAGCGATATTTTCATTCCTGTTAGTCCAAAAGTAGACCATTATTGTCTAATTTATGTATGCCAAAAACCAAATTTTTAAATACAAAAACATCCAAAATATTGGAGGCGTACATTGAACATTCCTGATACATTGGACGTACATTAAATATTCCTAATAGTATTAGGAACAAGACCCAAAAAAGTTCCCATCTAACCAGTGTCTGCAACATCCCTTATTTTGCTAAAAACTTCCTACCGGTGGCGGTTTCTCTTAATTTTCTCGTAAACCGTTGTTCAAAGGTATTGAACGAAAAATGTCGCCCATTAAATCCTCGCAAATAGCGTTCAAAGTTAGAGGTAACGTTTATATTCGGAGTTGTTGAAAATATGAATAACATCTTCCAAATCCTTTCTCTTGTTCGATATATTATTTATCGCCTGAGAAATGTATAAATGTATGAGTTCGTAAGATCGTTGGACTTATACAATTAAATATAACATATTTTAAACAGCGTGCTAAAAACTGCCCTTAATTTTGAACGCTATTTGCGAGAATTGAGTAAGGAATAGATAAAATGTTGATATAACAGTTTTTATGTAGAATTTAATTGGCAACATTTCTGATCCCCATACATTTTTTACGTTTGAACAACGGTTTACGAGAAAATTAAGAAAAACCGCCAGAATATACCACCGGAGGGAAGTTTTTTACCAAAATAAGGCATGTTACGGACACTGGTTAGATGGGAACTTTTTTGGGTCTTCTTCCTAACACTATTAGCAATATATATGCCGTAATATAAAAGCTTTATAAATTATTTCTCCTATGCTTTTATGTTTCGTTTACATGTACTATATTGAAATATGTTTTTTATTATCTCTATTTTGTAATACTAATTACAATTCTGATAAAAAAACTCATTTTAACTTTAATTTGTGGAAAATATAATAATTACATGCAATTTAAAATACTCTACAATAAGTCCTTTACCTTATACAATTAATATTTAATAAGACGCGAAAGAAAATTAACGTAAAAACTAAAAGAATATAAAAGACAAAAGCTAACAGATGAAAAGTCTCATTATTTACAACCATTTCTTTGCATAAATTCGATATATCTTCATTTGTTAACATTAGACACTGTCAACAGACAAATTAGGATTTGTTTTTTATCTTGTTAACATCATATGCTTGTTCCCTCTCGAACATAATATCCCTGTTAGTTAAGCCCCACCCATATGTTATGATTAAGGGGCTTTGTTGTGATTTAGCCAATAGGGCAGTGCCGAAAAGGGTTGAACCCCTCAACAGTAGCAATTATTTTAAAACACATCCGTTATAATAACATATCAAATGTTGTCGGGTAATTCAGCTGATATTTAATTGTGCTGCTATTGTACTTGAAAAATCTTTATGAATATATGAATAAATATAAAGGATCGACAAAGGACAAAGTGGGTCTAACCACACATCTTTATGTAGTGTTTCTGCAACCCTGTAATACAGTCAGTTATGGGAATGGTAAGTATCGTGTGCCTGATTTATGGGATATGATTAATAGATTGTGGATTTGTAAAAGATAGTAAGAGAAAATATAAGAGCATTAAATATACTTAATGCAGACGTATATCTAGAAACAGTGATTCGAGTTTTGTAAAATTGCTCGAAAACTGACATAACTGACAACAAAAATTCTCTCTCAACATAGTTATTATTATAGGGGAAAGACTTTTTTTATGAAAAAAATATGAATATAACTTTATTAAACCCTCAGTACTAACATATTTTTTAAAACACCAGTAAGTTACATATACAGGGTGGGGCAATGCGTCGGACCGAAATTGGTTGCAATTAGCCCTAGGGAAGTACTTACAAAAAATGTTTTTTTTTATTTCTACATCACATCGTAGAAAAATATACACGACGTTCCATTTGAAAAAATTGAGAAAATTCAATTTAAAATGTTTTTAATTGAAAAATAATTCTTGGCCACCCTGTACATTTTTAGGAAATGAAAATGATTCAGAAACATTAATTAGATGTCTCCTAACTAGTATTCACATAAGTTTTTCTTAAAACCCATAATTGTGACTGTGGTGATTTTTTTAATATCCATCTGTAGATTGGATTGTTTCAACAAAAAAATTCATTACATCCAAGTGGTTGGGGGATATTCAATGCTAATATAGGAATGAATAGAGCCTAGAAAGTGGCTTAAAGAAATGTACTGATATACATAGCATTCCTTTAAAAAAAGGCACTTGGTTCTGTAGTTTCGTCTTGGCTCGCCTTGTATGTTCAAAAGTAATTTCCAGTTATAGACTTGTTTATCTAGTTTACTTGTAATTTTTTAAAGAATGTCTAGCTATCGCAGAACTCGAGATATAGAGGTCCGACGCACTGTTGCCCCACCCTTTATACTGAAATTTCGATAGTTGACATATAGATATTTTCAAGGATATTTTAATAATATAATAATAATAAACAATATCAATATTTTATATCGGTTATTATTTCTTATAATACATGTAGCTGTAAAACAATATAATATAATGTAACATACATACATTTAATTTATAGCTACAATAATTTTAGGAAATAATTTTCTAAATATCTGCTTAATATTTTATTGTTCCTTTAATCGGAGTGTAATATTTGTGTTACTGTTATTTTTAGTTAGTACACATCTTCATATTCATCTTCATACTCGTCAGTATCCATTATGATCGTAATGTCCCCGATGTCTCCCATTCTTCTATATATTTGGAGTCAGATGATCATACTAATGTTTTTTTGTTGTTGATATGGCCTAAACTCATTTATTATTTTCCTTTCTTCAACTTTTACCTGCTGTGTACTCGTTCTGATTTTTCTTCTTTTATGAAGCATTTCCCACGGAAAGAAGTTAATATTCCAAAAAAAAAAAAACTAATAGCTGGCTAACTACAGGTATTCGAATTTCGTGCAATCATAAGCGCGACTTAATTTATCTAAAGCAAAATAAAGTAAATAAAGGTCATGGTTTTATAAACTAGATTATATTGTAAAATTTTAAATAAGTTACACGCGCTGCAAAAAAATTATATTCTAGTAATGAAATTCTACTACTACTAAATTTATTAATTTTTTTGTGGATATTGCCGAGGCACTAACATCTGATTTAGAAAGCATATACTCTGCGGAATACGACATTAATAAAATAGACTCTCTGTACTTTATGCCGGTTACGGAAAATGGGGTAATTGAAATTGTTAAGCAGTTAAAACCTAAAGAATCTTTTGAATGGAATGAAATTCCAATCATATTAATAAAAGAAAACATTTCAGTTTTAAAGAAGCCCTTAACACTTATCGTAAACTTATCAATTTCCCAGGGGATATTTCCAAAGAAATTTAAAATAGCAACCATTAAGCCGCTTTTAAAAAAAGACGACAAACATAATATTTCAAATTATAGACCTATTTCACTTTTGTTAACAATTTCTGAAATATTAGATGCAGTAATAAAAAGACAGTAAATTATTTAGAAAAATTTAAAATTTTAACACCATTTCATTTTGGATTCATAAAAGATTGTAGCACATCTGACGCTACTTTTAAACTAATAAATTATATTAATAATATTCAAGAAAATAAACATATTTTTATGGGTATCTTCTGCGATTTGTCTAAGGTTTTTGAGTGTGTAGATTATAATATCTTACTAATGAGGCTCGATTACTACGGAATATGCAGTACACCACTTCTGTGGTTTACTTCGTATTTAAAACATAGATCAGCACATGTCAGATTTTAAGATGAAATTGGAAAAAATGGTATCACGGAAGCAAAAGATTTGAAATTTGGAGTGCCATAGGGGTCCATATTAGGACCAGTATTATTTTTAATATACGTAAATGATCTTGTTGATAATTATCCTTCGTTATAATTTTCATTGTTCGCTGATGATACCAGTATCATAGTGAATGATGATAATTTGGACGATTTTAAAGTTAATAGTGAAGAGGCATTACAAACTGGTTTCATGCTAATAAACTGCTCTCAAATGTTAAAAAAAACATTGAATATAACATTTGAAAAATCCCACGCACCAACCTTAGAAATAAATATTCAAACTGATAGGGCAAATAATATTAGTAACTGATACTAAATTCTTAGGAATTCATATTGATAAATCGTTAAATTGGTCGACGCTTATTTCTGATTTAAATAAAAAACTTGGGACGTGCAATTTATACAATAAAGAATATCAAAGAAAATACTAGCATTGCATATCTGTGTATTTTGCATATTTTCGAAGTATACTGAAATATGGTGTAGAATTTTGGGGAAACGCAACTGGTTTTCAAAAAATTTTAACTACATGAAAATGTGCTGTGCGAGCAATCTGTGGTATTCTCTCGAGAGAATCCTGTAGAACTGCATTTAAAAACTTACATGTACCCACTGTAGTTAATCTTTATACATATAAATTAGCTATAATAATTTACAGAAAACGAAACAATATCGACACCCGCTGATATCCATGATTACAATACCAGATCTATTTCAAAAAAACTAATTGCACCATATTATAGATATGTCACAAATAGGAAAGATCCTTTATACTCCGGATTAAAAATTTATAATCACTTACCACATTCTATTACTTGCATAAACAACGAAAACTTATTCAAAATTAGGCCAAAGAAAGTTTTAAATATTTATGTGTTCTATAACCTAGAAGAATACTTCACTACATAATTTCGTCCATAAAAGATTTTCAAAGGGTTTACTTTCAAAGCATTGCATATTTATAATATCTGAATTTATTTAAGGAAGTGTATTGTACATTTATTATGATTGAACGAATTTAAGTAAATGCTCCTTGCCTTATGTCCTAATTAAGGCGCACTATGTTATGTATGTACCCAGATGAGCATATTGCATTATTATTGTTATGTAACATTAATTTTTGGGAAATAAATCTAATCTAATCAGATCTTTTCTCATTTTTAATGTGCTCTACATTAATTATTTTCAGTAGCTTCTTTACCTGAAATGCATTAAGAAAGATATTTTATTTGTATATTTCAAAATAATTGCAACTTTCTCAGCTCCAACCCTCTATCTCAGTTGGGATTTATGTAGCTGAAGAATCTTTCACATTATTTGTCAGCCATTAATATTCAAATTTTGAGGAGAGATTTGGTAGCTTGAGCCAGTACATTTTTATCATCTGTTGAAATGTTTCTGTGTGCATTTCTTCTAAAACATAATGCTTTCACCATATTGACATTTCATCATGTAAATTATTTCTTAGACTTTGTGAGACGGTTAGGTTTTCTCTTAGTACACTGTGAATTTTTTTGAGGGAACATCTACCTCGTTCTCTCGCGTTCTTGAGAAAATTGTCATAACTTCTGAAGAGCTAGCCGCAAGTTATTATGTCCATTACAATGTTTTATAATCAAGAACTGTATTAATTGTTTGTTAACTTTTTTTTGCTACATAAGAAGTCTAACGTATGGAAACGTCCTTATATTAAATGTGAAAGTAATTGTCTAGAAGTCTGTCTTAGAAAAAAACAAAACAAAATGGTAATATCAGTATATAATCATCTTTTTTATGTGTTTAATATAAATATGTCACTTGAGTGGTTAAAAACAGAATTAATCCAATCAATAAAAAAAAAATAGTTAAATCAAGCAACGCTCGGCGCTAATTTATAAATTATTTGCCTAATACAACTAACAATTTCTATCAAACATCGTTAGGAAATTACGGAACTTTATCGGTATATGTAAACAAAACAGCGATGATATGATGCAAGTTTCTATAACTTTAATTTTTACTCTTATTTATGCATTTCTGTCCCATAATGTTTTTATTAAAACAACTGAGCTTCCAAAATTCGAGAACAAAACGAGTTTCGGCCCTTAAGCCTGAAAGGTTAGATACATTTTTCTAAAGACCTCATCCTTGCTTTTTATTTACTGTTTTATCTGTATTAAACTAAGTTCAGTAACAAAATCAAGACACTTAATTGAATGTTTCATAGTATTAGAAGTCATAAGTCAATTACTTTTTATTATTATTTTTAAGAAAACGATATAAACTCCATCGTTCCTAATTTATAAATATATTGTTTAGTTGGCTTAACTTGATCACAGTAATCCATCACTATAAAAAATCTTATGGTGTCGCAAGCCAACCAGATCCATGTACATGCAGAACAAGTAAGACATATCTACGTCAATTATTGTTGTATAATTTAGTGACACAATAGGCCGTCACTATAAAAACTTTAAGGTAATATGTGCTATGCTAAATAGATCTATGTATGTGCAAAACAATAAGATTCAATTAGTGTTACATAACTTAGTGAAACAGTATAGTAAAGGAGCTAGTTCATCTTAGGTGTACACTCTTAGGTCCCCTAAGATTGATTGTGGGACCTTATTACATAGCCTTAGGAATGTTAGAGTGTTAAAAAAAATAGAGTAGAGTACACTCTCAACACTATTTGGACCAAATGTTTCCATTTCATTAAAAATGTTTTCAACTCCTAAGCCAAGAAATATGTTCGAAAACTCTTCTGGCTGTAACAGATTTATTTCTCTAGTTATTCTGTACACACCTTCATCAGCCGACAGAGATCATGTTTTCTGATTTACTGTTGTCAAGCAGTCTTGGAAGTTTTTCATACATTTATATATTGCAATGAATTAAGTCGCAGGATATGGTAGAATGGGTGTAAAAACTGTAGTGGTCTTTACAATATCTGTATTTGATAGCGTACTGTTGAACGCACTCCAGAAGGGGACTTCACGTGTGTTCGGAGAATGCTCTTTACTTGCGATAAATCTACTTAGGATCCATACTGTTATGTGCTGTTCTCTAGAGAGATATACTTAGGCCTCGGCCGGTAGGATGGTGCCATCTGTGGGGCAACTAGCAAACTGCCATTTAGCATATAGAAAACCCCAGAAAATTCCAGCATATTCGACGAGGTTCTGGAAGGAGATTCTAGTACATTTGAAGTGCGTATATAAAGAGGACAGTTCAGTACAGTTCAGTTCAGTATACAGTACAGTTCTGATATACAGAGACAGTTAGATATGAGACGACAAGTGATCACATGAAGTAAAAAACAGTAACAAGTTTAAAGTAATGAATTTATGTTAGATTAAAGTAATTATTAGTTGTGTTATTTTTAAGGATTAATTGTTGTAATTTAAGTAAATAATAAATCAGTGGTTTGTGAAAATTGTTGCTGCAATTTATCAAACCTGCAGGGTTTTTGCCAGGAGGGTGTAAACACGTTACAATACTATATCTTCTCCCTTTGCAGATGAAGCTGCCACGTCAGGATCAGATTTCCGCGCTACTACAAAATCTTTCTTTATTTCTTCTCTTTGCTTTAAGTGCTAGTACTAAATAGTATTTCAGTTCTTGGCATGGATGACTATGGAAAGAACGCATCCCTTTTATCTCTAATCGTCTCTATTATCACCGTCTGTAATATTTTGACTTTCATTTTGAAATATGATCAACACTGTATCATGACTGCCTCCACTCCCAGAAAAAGTGTGCTCTTAATAGTCAAATTGTCCATTGCTGCTCTTACTAGAATCTATTGCAGAATTCTTGAAGCAAGTAACACATTATATCTTTCCAATGCGGCATAACTGACTGTAATGCCAAGATGATTCAAAATCTGGACTAATAATTTGAATCCAGTCATTTCATGAATTGTTTGTACCAATACAACATGGAGGGGTGTATTCTTACTACCATTGTGTATCAGATAAAACACAATCTGGAACACTGCATACCATTTTAACTGAACTTGCTTAGAAGTCTGATAGAAAGGAAAAAAACCACAGCAAAATTTTGACCAGGACTTCGGTACTTTGTTTTTTGGCTCCGTCAAAGTTTGATATAAATCATTTGCAATAGAGTCTGTATCTTCTAAAACAAAATCAAAATTTTTAATATAACTGCACAATATTTCAGAATATTTCTTGACAGAATCAGTCATCAATTTCTTCAGCTAGATTACCTGAACTTATTTTATTGGAAAATATCATTTTTAATACAGAAGGATTCCTTAAGTAAGTAAAACAAATATCATGACTAAGTTGCTCTATAAATAAATTTTTCATTCTACGCTTTGATATGTGCTTCTCACTTGGCAAATACTTATCATTGAATTCCTTGCGTAGGTATGAAATTGAACTTCTCACAAATCCAGTATAGTTTGGAGTCTCTCTTTAGTTTTATTTGGTTACTGGCTAACATACGATTTAAATTGTGGTCCGCTAGCTTGGCTTGTCCAGCTTCTTCTTGATCGTGGTTCTAGGGAGCTGGTTCCACTTCTACTGTAGGGCAAGTCATGTGATATTTTACTCTGTTTTCATCATCAATACTTTGCAAAACACTATCTCGAATGTGCTCAGAAGCACTTTTATATTTTCTATCCTATTTTTACTTGAACACGGGTTTAAATGTAGCTTCACTTTTTGACAGAAAATACACAAATTAATCTCTTTTCCATAATTTTTACACTTCTTCCTGCGATTAGCAAACTCTGCTGAATCAGTCATTTTGTTTCACTCTACCTTGACTCTACTACCTGGAAGAAAATGAAAATAATACCATGCTAAAAAGCTCACTTCGTTTCAGATCTAATAACATGTACACGGTGCATAGTTTCCAAGCTCTGTGGATTACTGATCCATCCAATATAAATTGAATTTAATACACAATTTCTTAATATCTAGCAAGCAAAATTTGCTAACGAGTATTTGTTGCGTAGATGTGCAAAATGCGTTTGGAAAAATATTTCAGAACTACAACGAAATTTTGATTTTCTTATTATTTCGTTACTTTTGAACTTATTTTTCCGAACGACGTTTCATAGCTAAGCCAATACAACTTAGTTGTTGCTGATGATACTCCATGATGGGTTGGAGCTCTGGGGGTTTAGAGCTGAGACCCTTGAGGGCGTTCGTGCACTTTATTTTTATGTTAGAAGTCTTCTGGTTTTATTTCGGTGGTGATGGTTAGGGTCAAACGCTACACCCAGTATAATGGTAATCTGGATCAGCTGAGCACCTTCCTTCCTGAACAACCTTCTTGTTGTTTAACACTATATAATTTTTTGAGTCTTTTACAATGGTCAACGACTGCACCCTGTATATAATGTTTTTGAAAAAATAACACTTTGTTTTAAAACGAACGAACAATTATTTATTTAAACTTTTCTTGAACAGAGTTTGGAAAAGCATATTGTAGATTTCTTAATTTACAAAGTTTCCTTTTTATGATTGAAACTATTCGACAGCATAAATTCTGTCAGTAGAATTTAGCGAAATTATTTATTGAAATATTTAATTATTTTATTTAATCTGAAAAAATTCACTTGGTGTAGGATTCAACTTGGCCGTAATGGCGAGAATTAAATTGTCACTTAGGACGAAATTTAAATATTAAAAAATAGAAAAAAAATATAGGGGCACTATAGGCGATTACTTAAAACTACTCTTTTTTAATCAAGTTTCGGCCTGGGAAGCTAGATCGGGAGAGCTAGTCACGAGAAGTTGCTAGGATAGGTGGTTAAGAAAGCCGAGCTAGACGGTGGGTATCTACAACTTTAGTTAAATAGTAACCGGACCGGAAGCACTAGCACATAAGCTTATTATACTAAAATCACTTTTAAGAAACTTGTTCCACTGTATCACGTCGCGAATACTAAACATAGGAGTCACTGCCGAAACTGAACTTAACTTCGGCTTGTTGCACGCCGGTATTTAGACTGTTTTGAGAAAGTTTCATTCTTCTCGCCCCGTCGAGTCTCGCAGAGAGCTGGAAAGGCTTGAAATCGCTCCGTGCGGGCAAGGATGAGCCATAGATTACGACATGTTGCACAATACTGGAAATTTTTTGAATTTGAGAATGAAATTTATATAGAAAAATTGGCAATGCAAAGGGGAATTTATTAAAATTAGAATGAAAGTCGGATCTATTTTGGTTTAGAAGTTATTTGAAGTTTTATCGGTAAGATCTGACTCGACCCCGTAAGGTATCAACGGAGGTCCGATATTAAAAGCTATAACGCCGTTAAAATGTTCCCGATAGGTGCGTAGTGCATGAAGATAAGATATTAAAATGTTCCTAACGGGTACGAATCGAATTGAACGGAGATATTGTATGCTTGTATGCTATTATACGAGAGGTGATCAAAAATGGATGAAATTTAGAATTGCAATTGGGTTGCGGAAATTTGATGAAATGAAATTTGGACTTTTAAGACTCGAGGCATGGAACGTGATTTAAAGTATACAGGGGGTGATCGAAAAGTAAGAAGGGAAAAAAGCGAAACGGTTGTAAGAAAGTTGAAAAACGGGCTCGAAGGTTAATTTTGAACATATACGAGGGGTGGTCAAGAAGTTTTTGAATTTTTTGAAAAGGGAATTGCTCATAGAAAATGGACGTATTGAAATAAGAAGATGAAATTTTGGGTTGTATGGTTATTTTGACTAAGTTGATGATTATATGGGGGCTGTATTTTTAAGTGACGTTTTTCGTGATGAATCGGTTATGAATGAGTGTAAATGAATGTTTGAGGTTGGAATTCAGTGAATTTAAGTTATTTATGAATTATCGAGCGTCGGCGAATTTTCTCAGATTTTTTGAGTTTAACTGTGGTTTTTCGATGTGAATGGTGTCTGATTGACTTTTTTATGTAGTTTGCCAGGTGGTATGAGATGATCTGATTTTTTGGTGATTTTTTGAATTTTTCGTTTTTTATTTTAGACTTGTAGGGGACATACTCTACAACATTTGAAACGGTCGCCCATCCAAGTACTAACCGCGCCTAATATTGCTTTACATCGCATATCGAAGTATGTACGTAGTAAAGACGTATCTACGCTCGCCCCCAAAAAGGATGCAAAATAATTTATAATATTTTACATCACAAATTTTTTCTGAGAAAATGTAGTTTTTCAAGGATAGTTCGAAGACTATTTAGAAATTAACCCGTATCGTCATTATTGCGCTCTATTACGAGAAGGCAAAATCTCATCAACAAATTGCTGGAATGTGTAACACTCTAAAATTAAAGATTTCTAATTCATCAAGACTGAAAACTTATGGTAAATAATTACGCTGCTCACCGACAGATATCACGATTTGTTATTAAAGATTTACGGCAACCAAACAATTTTGGAAAACTACATAGGCACACTTTCCATCAAAAGATAGTAGTAATTTAGTTTCGAGAAAAATTAGAATATTCAGGGTGGACCATCAATAATAGGCCATAGTGCCTATGAGGATACAACCAAACATGCTTTAGTAAATTGTTACTGTAGAGAAAACACAGTGTCAAAATTGCAATTTTTCTTTCTTTTCTTTGCAATATGTCAACTACCTCTGTACCTATATTCTCTAAAATTGTTAACTAAACATTTTTCTATCAAAAAAACTATAATTTATGTACCGTGTCACACTATCCCGTGGAGAGCCCATCAAGAGCTATACTTTATGAGGAATACTTTTCTCTTTTTTTTAAGAAACGTTGTGGCATTTTTGACTAGAAAATCTCGTGTAGTAATCATTCCTATATAGAAAAGTACACTTGATAGTATTTGACAATTTCATCCCTTTTTCGAGAAAATTGCCGTAAAAGATTTCTCTAATTCTTTGAAAACAAACTCAATTTGAGAAAGACAAATTAAAAACTCACTGACTTTCATATGAACTAATTTGCTGCAACTTAGAGTAAATTTTCTATGTGGCTTGCATCTACTTCTATGTACACCCTGTATCTTTCTCCACAGCAAAAATTTACTAAAACATCTTTGATTATATCCTCATATTTTAATCAAAGAATCTGCCCTTGGGCTATGGCCTATTAACAATTGTCCACCATGTATTTAAATACTATTGTATACTGTAAAATATATAACGTATAAATTATTGCTAAGAAATCAATGCATAAAAATTTGTTTATTAAGTAATACTATAAAAATGGTTGAAACGACCGAAAATCCATAATATCGTTTTGTTTTGTTCTATGTCTGTCAAAGGGTAGTCTATTCATTATTGGATATTTTTTGTGAAATCGAACAGGATAATAATGCCCAAACTGTGAATCACTTCCTAGCAATTTTTTAATTAAAGATTCGAAATATTTGCTTGCTACGTTAACTTGGTCAAATGACAGATTTTGGCTCTTCGGTATAGGTTACTGGATTTTATTTGGCAAGTTATCGTCCAAAGAAAAAAATTGACAATTTAGATAAGTTGTTAAAATCAGCCCTAACTATACAGGGTGTCCCACCGGGACAGAATCGATCGATATAGAGAAAAGTACGAATCAGAAAATTTAGATAGTTACTAATGTCGGTGTAGCCAATCCAACTAAAATAATTGCAAGCATCTGGCACTTCCGCTTATACCGGAAGTCGATACCAACTTGCTTATTTCGAATGGAACACCCTATATATTTTAGGGTTTTCGAAAAGAGCATAAAATTTTGAGTTGAAAATATGTAGCATATCCTACCTAAACCTAGCCGTTTCAGAGATATTTGACATTTTATAGAAAATTTGACAGATGCAACGGTTTGCAAGAACCGTTATAACTTTCCTCGTGTAAAAGATCCTCATTTGCTTCTTGTCACGTAAAAAGAAAACAAGGAGAACTACTTTCTACAACTGAAATAAATTCAATAATATCATACCAAGTGTTCCGGTTTTCGCGTTACATATTGTCAACTTCAAACCGCGAAAATTTGTTTAGGTCAAATGGAACGCCCTGTATTTATTTACGTCAAGTTGTGTAAAATTGAATTCCCTTTTTTCTGATATTAGCATTGTGGGGATTAAAGTTACAACTTTTTCAAATATTTGCGATTTTATTAGAAATTCATGAATTGTTGTAATCATTTCATCAAAATAGCCATGATTAGAAACACTCAGTCATTATAATATGTCAAAAAATGCCAACACATTTAAATTATACCAACGAAAACTTTATAAATTTTATGGAAAATGTGATAAAGTAATATCAAGAAATTGCAGCACATTTGCTACTCATATCGACAAAAACCAAAATAACACTAACACTGTAACATGCGTATTAATCGAATTGAAGATATGGTATGAACTAAAATAGCAGAGATAAGATCAATTTAAAATATGATTTCATTTTAATTTAATAATTGCTCAAAATTCCGCTCTCGAACCTCGGCACATTTTTCGCACCTTCGGATTGGTTCCTCATGGGTAGCTAGAGCTCTTCTAATTGAATCAATCCTGTGATATGTTTTAAAATGCATTTCTTACTCTTTGCATACAATCTTCAATGGTTGTTAATGGGCCCTCATAAACTTTATTTTTAGTCGATTCCCAAATGAAATAATCCAGAACTGATAAATTGGGCGAGCGAGGAGGCCATAAGAAAGGTTCAGTATTGGCAATCCATTGATCATAAAAAATTTCTTGTAAATAATTATTAATTAAATATGCGCTATGTGGGGGAGCACCGTCGTGCTGATAAAAAATGTTTCTATGTTCGGCGAGAGGTAAATTTTCTAAATAGTTATTATTCAAATTTTGTAAGATATTCAGATATCTTTCTCCTAGGAAAAAAAACAAAAATTTACCCATACATATTAGCAGAAGAGAAAATTTAATTTACCGTTTAAATTTTCCTGATAATATTGTAATGCACAGTAAATATTGAACTGCCAACTTTTCTGAAAGTTTCGCTCTCTGAACGTATAAGAATTTGAGTCACTCCAATAATGCGAATTGTGTCTATTAAATAGTCAATTTTTAGTAAATTTTGCTTCATCTGTCCATATAATATTTCCCAAATAAGAACCGTGACCCTCAGACCTTATTAGAATAAACTCACAAAAATTTTATCTTCTTAGGAAATCTGTTTCTTTTAATCCTTGAACTATATGGAATGAAAACGGGTGAAACTTATGTTTTAATAAGATTCTGTGAATTGAATCCTTGAATAGTCCCGATTCCAGAGCAGTTTGTCTTAATAATATCCTTGGAAATGCATGAAAATATCCCAGCATGACTATTTCATGTTTTCGTCATCAACAATAGACTTTCTTCTTTGTAATATTGCCATGACAGAGCCATAATTTTTAAAATTTTCCAGTATGCGTTTCACAGTGTTTGGTGACGGTTTCCGTTTTTCTGGATATCGAGTAGCAAATGTACTGCAAGTTCTTGATATTACTTTATCACATTCTCCATAAATAATAAACAAATTTAAAAAGTCTTCGTGGGTGTAATTTAAACTTGCTGGCATTTTTTGACAAAAGATAATGACTGATTGTTTCTAATCATGGCTATTTTGATGAAATGATTACAACAATTCATGAATTTCTAATAAAATCGCAAATATTTCAAAAAGTTGTAACTTTATCCCTCACAATGCTGATATCAGAAAAAAGGGAATTCAATTTTACACAGCTTGACTTAAGAAAATACAGGTTGTTCTATTTGACCTAAACAAGTTTTCGCGGTTTGAAGTTGACAAAATGTAACGCGAAAAATGGAACACTTGGTATGATATTATTGAATTTATTTCAGTTGTAGAACGTAGTTCTTCTTGTGTTCTTTTTATGTGACAAGAAGCAAATGAGGATCTTTCACACGAAGAAAGTTATAACGGTTCTTGCACGTTGCACGTGTCAAATTTTCAATAAAATGGTGGTTTAGGTATAGGATATGCTGCATATTTTCGGCATCTTTTCGAAACCCCTAAAATATATAGGGTATTCCATTTGAAATAAGCAAGTTGGTATCGACTTCCGGTATAAGCAGAAGTGTCAGCTGCTTGTAATTATTTTAGTTGGATTGGCCACACCTACATTAGTAATTATCTAAATTTTCAAAATCGATCAGTTCCCGGTGAGACACCCTACCCTGTATTGTATAATTCTTTTGGATATATATTTTGGGATTTGGACTTTTGCACTACTTTGGTATACGATTTTGGTTTACCGATATTGCCCTGACGATTCGATATATTTTTGATTATCTGAAGGAATTAATATCACTATTTTGGCTTCTGAAATTTGGACTCCTTGTGATGTTTGTAACAGAAAATTGTCCACAAAGTATGCGATCATCTTGAAAACGCTCGTGGAAGTCTGAGTAAATTCTTGTACACATTATTTTGCTTATAATTATTTTTTATTCGCATAATTGTTTAAATTAATATTAATAATTTCGCTAGCATTAAACCCTAGACGGTTTTGTATGTGTCTATTAGCGGTAATAAATTGTATTGTTAGAATTGCATTCTTTTATTGCCTCTGACTTCCCATCTAAAGGGGTAAGACATCCAACCTTATATATTTTTTGTGAACTTTCGATCGTAATAATTTTTTAACACAACCCTTTTTGTTGCAATTCGATTATTTCAGTTGCGGTGAATAAGTCTTACGATTTTAAATTTGCACTCATGACTTTTCAAAGACAGCCAGAGCAGGCCTTTTACATTCAAAGAGAATAAAGAGGCGCAACATCCAATACCAAAATTGCAACACGAAACTTTTAAACTGAATAGTCGATTGCCCACTGTCACTATTCCTTGAATAGTAAATGAAAATAAATTTTTATGAAGTTCCTTCTACTCACCAAATGTGTTGTGACACTAAAATTATTTTTATTTATTTTGAAATTATCAACATATTTATAATTTTTATGTTTTGAGAAATCGTTAATCGTTGAGTTGGGATTTGAATTACGAATATAACGATAGGCTGAGTTTACCACACAATGGTGAGTGCATATCGTCAAGTACCTTCGCCATTAATTGTAACCTGAAACTATCTTTGTTAAATCGTTCGACATATATTTCTAGTTTTACGATGGTACGCTGTTTAACTATAATAACAATGTTCTACAGTCCAATGCACATGCTATATTCAATCATCGATAAAATATGAATCGCTTTTATTTATAGCTAAATTAAAATAACATCAATGTCATCATACAACATGCCAAAATATCTATTTACATATAAATGAGAAAAAACAGGAAACACATTACCAAACAGTGTAAACAAGCTGAGTACAACTGAAATTAAAAGCGGCAGGTTATATTTAATTTTAATCTTCCCATGGTAATAGAAATATAGGGTTAATGAAAATTTACTGCCACCAACCGGAAAACATTAAAATCATCAAATTCGTTTCATATTAAACCATGCCCAAACAACACGCTCCTGTCCGAGTGTATAAACTTTATTGACAAAACATTCTATTACTAATTAGGAACTTTTAACGAAATTTTGAATTATTGTGTCCGGCCTATGATAGTTTTTCAACTGCCACGTGACTTGTGGAATTGGAATTAATCTCGTGGGGTGCACTTCGTCCTTTTATTGAACTGTTGGATGACAGGAAGTTTAAGTCACGTGCGTTTCTCTGCTAAATGTGGAGAATAATTACTTCCATTACATTCAGTGGCGCACTCACCATTTTAACTCTTTGCAAAAAAAGATTTCTTGCACTGCGAAACAAGAAATGCAGGATTTTCCTTGAAGAATCTGCTAAACACTAGGAAAACGTTTCTTAAGTAATTTTAAGTAAAAACGTTTATCAATACAGATCTGATTATAGAACATAATCGAATTATGGCTCATTGAAGAAAAATATAAGAAATTTCATATGAGATTTTAATTGCAAGCGATTGAAAATATGAAAGTGATATCTCCGAACTATTCCGAAAACAATCCACTTTGTACCATTCCTAATTATTACACGTTCCATCATTATCGATCCACTTGACAATAGCAATGAATTGGCATACCGCAATATCTCCTCACTGCCAAGGGTGAAACGTACATTCATTCCTACTATTATTTGTGTTCGCCTTTTTGTAGTTTTGTCTTTATATGTTATAATTCAATGATTTCTCCTCCTAAAGTTTAATTATTTTGCTTAATATTGAACATCTTGGTTTATATTTTGTGTGTTATTTGGGTATCCAAGTTATAGTCGAGAAGCAATTACAAAGTCTCGAATGCGAATAAAAAGGTAACCCATTTTGCTGCCTTCTCTATCAAATTTAAAATAGATTTATTAAAAAATTAAATTGTACAAACAGTTGCCTAGCCAAGGTCTGCCCCGGAGCCGGCCGTGCAACCACCGCGCTAACGCGGTGGTGGATTGCAAGGTCGGGCGGAACAGATCTGGAATAGATTTAATAAAACTTAACCTACACACTTTGGCACAAAAATTATTTTTTAATTTGGTAGTTGACGCTAGTACCTCAATATAAACGAGAAGCCTTCCGCAAGGTGTGTAACGTTGGGCTGCGCATAGGCTGACCTAAGCTGTGACTTTAAAAATTTGGATATCAAGAAAAATTACGATTTATTTAAAATTTTAATGGAAACGAAAT
This sequence comes from Leptura quadrifasciata, assembly GCA_963675555.1. NCBI lineage: Eukaryota > Metazoa > Arthropoda > Insecta > Coleoptera > Cerambycidae > Leptura > Leptura quadrifasciata. The sequence goes on from OY776675.1 coordinate 107,409,491, forward strand.
TAAAGACAAAAATGTACAAAAAGAAAACAAGAAAAACAAACGCGATAAAAAGGATACAAGCAAAAAGGAAGAGGGGGACAGGAAAAATTTAAAGATGTGAGAAGTACGGAATATGAGTAAAGGTGGATAGGGTAAGCGGAAGTTATAGTTGGTGAAACTTGGCTACAGAGATTGCCGGAAAATCGGTAACGTCTGGTACGGTAAGGGGTGTTTAATCCGAAATGAAATTATGCTGTCTAATTTGCGTTATGTGTCTTGTTAGCGGACTATCTCCCAGCTTGAAGGAGTTGAAGTTTTGAGAGATGTTCTGGACGTAGTCCGCTATCGGGGTTAAGTCGTGGCAAAATGCGTATAGGTCTCTGAAGGAGGTGTACCTTCCACAATTCAAAATGAGGCGCATAAATTTGTGTTCAAGCACTTGAAGTTTTTTCATTGTTGTGACCGATATGTTGCACCACACCGGCGCCCCGTATGTGATGGACGGTCTGACCACCATTGTGTACAACAATTTCTTATTCTGCCTGTTGAGTCTGCTACCCCTGACCATGAGCGGTTACAGACTCCTGGACAAGGAGTAGATGGCCCTTATTGTCTCATTTATATGGGTATTAAACATCAGTCTTTGGTTGAGTCTCATCCCCCAAGTACTTCACGCATCTCTTAGTAGAAATTTTGTTTCCCTTGTTCGAAATGGGAGTTAGTATTTTGTTCTATGTGAACCGACCCGTGAAGACCATTGCCTCTAACTTCTCAGCGTTGACCCGAATCTTCCGCTGGTCGTAATAAGCTGTGGCACGAGCCTGCTTGTGAGTTATTTGAATGCGCGTACATGGCTGTGTCATCGGCGTACTTGGACAGCTTCGTATGAGGGAACTCTGGGAAGTTGAAGTCGTACAAGTTGTACAGCTCATTGGCAGGCACGATCTTTATTGGGCTCCTGCACGATTTGACAGTTTGTTATTCACTCGAACTTTCAGGAATCTGCCCGTAAGGAATGAGTGAATGAGCTTGATCAAATAAGTCGGAAAGTTATAGTGGTGTAATTTGTATAGTAAGCCCGGGATCCAGACAGTGTCGAACGCCCTCTCAATATCGAGGAGCACATGGCGGTGCTCTACCCAAAGTTATATTGCACTTTGATATCGTTAACTATCCTAACAACCTATTGCACCGTGCTCCTGCCCTTCCTGAAGCCAAATTGGGACTCATCGTCGATGTGGTGCTCCTCCCAAGCAGCATCTAGTCTGGCCAGGACGACCTTCTTCACCAACTTGGAGATCGCCGACACACTGGCTAGGCTAATGTTGTAGCTGCACCATACCTTTCCGCGGGAGATATTTGGCTGCTTTTTCTATCACGTGTTATTTAATTTTTAATAAATTATATTTCACATTTAACAATAAAGACGAAGTATCTGTAAAAAATTCAAATAAAAAAAATTGTCCAAAGATGGCGCCAGCGCTCTTGAAATTTTTCTTTAGCTTCATAAAGCCTGTGATGAAAGAGCCCCTGATAGGTCTTTCTTGTTTTAAATATTTAAAAATATTGTAAATTTACTAGTAATATTTGCATAATTTTTATTAGTGATGCCCCATTCCTACTTCACTGCCAATCTTGTAACCCTCCGATTCTGCAGAAGTCGATGACTTGTGAGTTGAGGATAATTTATCACTTACTAATCAATGAATTAGGTAATGCGACGAATCCACACATTCAAAATACACCACAAATAGCATCGCCACAACATACGGACGATGAATTGTCAATTTGTTTAATTAAATATTTTGGTCTGCCATTGATTGTCCTCTTCACTAGGAATGTACTTTGACTAATGAATGCAATTTGGAGTTCAATTTTATGGTTATTATTAGATAAACAAATTATAAAACGAAATAATTTATCTAAAGTTAATTAGCGGAATAATTGGTGTGAAAATATTAAACAAACTCCAACCCCGTTAATATAGACAATTTAGACCAGTATGTAGGATTGGTAATATACAGGGCATTAAAATTTTAAAAATATATACGGTGTACCTTGGTTGGTAGAAAGGCCAAAGAGGACCATAACTTTAGGTAGCTATCAGCAGAACTGAATTTCGTGAATGTTTTCTTTAGTTTGTAGCACTTCGATTGAAAACCAAAAATATTTATGGAGTCACAAAGTTACTAGTTTCAAAACGATATACAGTTTGTATGTTATTGGACTCACCAAGGGCAACATAAAGCCGCCCAAGATAAGGGGCATAAGATGCACCTAATTTTTCTTTTTTAGGAACTATCACAAAATTTGTGGTTATGTGTGTGAACGATCCATGCTTTTGATGGAAGTCTGAAGGACGTATTTTCTGCTCGAAAAACTTAGAAAATTTAAAAAAATAGGAAAAAGAAAAAATTAATTTTCTTTTTCCTCAACCTTTTCTAAATTCCAAAATAAAAATATTACGTTCACAAAATTTTAGGGTTCAAAGTGACTGTTTCAGACGGAGATTAATGGATAAATCATACTTACTGTCGTTTATGCTTAACTGCGGCTCTGATGGTATCAATTGGAAGACGTCGTAACACTATAAATCTAACACTGTCTGTTTTACACTCTCTTAAAATTAAATCTGAAAGGGAAATTTTGTTAGAAAACACAAGTAAAAGACAATATAAAGTTCAAAAAATGTATATTAAATCTTTAAAAAAATTTATGTTTTTACAACAACTTCTTCAGAGAAAATGTTAACAAACAATGGTCTGACCCGTGTACAACACATGGTGAGGGGACGATTCATACGTTACCAACTACCATCCAATATGCAGTTTGAAAAGCTAACGATGCACAAAAAGATTCAAGAAAAGTTTCATATAACTGAAATTTTGGTGGGCTTATGCTTGCCTGTCTTATAAACGTATTTTATTAATTCACATAAATTTTGGTCGCTCCTCGGAGCTTAAAATTGCTTGAAGCGTATCTACTTCGTTTGTATTATGCAATAACAAATTTTACGTTCAGGCAAGGCAGATCCCGTGCACGTGTGAGTACATGGTAATAATACTTTTTTGACTCCGAATCACTGAGGAACCGGTTTAGGGCAAACCCCGTCAAAACACATCATTTCCCCGTCAAATCCGACTGCTAGGAAATGATGGGGGTCCCATGTCGCTAAGGGCTATTTTCGCTATAACTTCCGATATACTTTGAATAGTCGTTGGATTAACTTGTCCTCATATTCAATACCTCGTAAGAGTTGCAGTGCTTGACAACGTGGATTCGTAAAAGGGTTTTTAATCTTGGAAATTTGGAAGTTCAAGTCCAATTTTATTATACTTTCTAAAATTGGGTGGTCGGGGCGACATTACGTCCCTGTGCAGCGACATTTACTACACTTACCAAATTAACGCTCCTCGAAGAGTTAGCGAAAATTTGGCATAAAAAACGCTCCGAAGAGCAAAAATATATTTCCAAGAATTAAAAACCTCCTCCACGGCGTTTTTACGTGAAGCACGCTTTTCTTACGAAATATTTCCTAAGTCGGATTTTGTTACAACGTCGAAAAGTATATCGGGGTTATAGCGTTCTTTAACACTCCCCTCCTTTCCGTGAATCTTTTTGTGTAACGTTTGGTAAATTGGTTGTTTGAAAATAAAATGGATCATTGGATGTAGTCTCCCATGTGTTGTATGCGGTTATAGTTCAGACCGGCCTATCTGAACAAAACATAGATGCAAATCTAAAATGGTGATAATTTGAACATATATCGATGCATAGCATTCGATTGAATAATTGAACATTGTGTTTCAAAAATGGCATAAAAAAAGAAAAAATCGAAAATCCTCAGATTCTCGATGACACAACACAAACACTTTCGACGCACTTATCTTTCTTAGTGTTCTTCCACTAATGCGGGCTTGCGTCTGCTCCTCCTCGTGTCTATGCCTTGTCGATCACCTTCGGTATCGAACTGCCTTCTGGAACAGCTTAGGTGGTCCTCGGACTGCTTGGCTCCAGCTATACTATGGCTCTGCTCAGTTTATATGAAACAATACAAAACAAAATTTTAGTAATATGTTTGTTCATATCCCGTCTGGGGATCTACGACCGATAACATATCGTCGTCTTTGAGAATAGGAACACTGAATTTTGTTGACTTATATTGATTGAAATGGTTTCCGTGTAGATAAAATTCTCTTCTTGGGAGAAATCTGCGACCGATATCACATCGTCGTCTTTGAGAATAGGAACACTGAATTTTGTTGACTTATATTGATTGAAATGGTTTCCGTGTAGATAAAATTCTCTTCTTGGGAGAAATCTGCGACAGAATCTGCATCCGTCGGATCGTTGCATCTGCCCCTCCAGCAGACGTGGCGGCATCTCGCCCTTGAGTTGCTAGACTCATCTGAATCGCGCCCTTGCGTCAGAGTCGTCGTCTTTCCATGCCGTGCCAATGGAACATTTGTTTGGACCCTTTGGGTCGGACTCTGCTTACAGATGTATATGTTTTGAACATATGAGGACTTAGAAAAATTATAAAAAAAATACCAACTCTGCCGGACACGGTCAGAGTTGCTGCAGTGAATTTGGAAGATTTGTATGGACGATACAATATCCCCAATGAAAATAACTTGTAAAAAATGCATAAAAAATACCAACTCTTGCCTGACACGACAAGAAGTTGGTATGGAAATTTTGATATAAAATAAACCTAGTACTAAGTTAAAACTTAGCCTAGGTTGAAAAATATTATAAAAATATAATTGAATCTCCAGAACTTGATTCTGAATCAGAAGTGGAAGCATCTCGTGGCGGGGCATGAATTTGTACAACCGTTTGCTCCGGCGGTGGAGGTTCTGTGGAATCGTCTGAGAACGGGGAATCATTTCCATCGAGTGATGTTCCGCCTGGACTAGCATTTTCTTCATCTGAAGATTCGATTTCCAAGTTGTGCTCCTCTGGCGGGGCTGGTCTCAAATCATCGACATGTACTCTTGTCGTTACATTTCCCTTTTGCACGAGATACACCTCGTCTGAAAACTTCTTCAGAATTCTGGTCGGGCCTGACCAAGACGGCGTGAAGGTATGTACCTTCTTTTTTCTCTTACTCATGACTCTGTCTCCTACTTTGTAAACGATCGGAGTGACGGCCTCTTTCGGCGCATATTTCTGTTTGTAATTTTGTTGGGCCTGACGGGCTTCCTTGATCCGCTCGTATCGTGGAAGCGTTTGTTGCTTGGCTCTTTCTTGCCTCCAGGCATACAAATCCCATTCGCCTCTTTCGGCTGGATCATATCCTAACACGACCATGCTAGGTGTCTGATTTGTAGCGGCGTTCCTACGATTTCTTAAGATGTATGTCATCTGATGCACGTAGCGATCCCAAGTGTCGTTTGGCTTTTTGAATAAAAGAGTCTTTAAAATTTTCTTGCATTCCTGAACCCGTCGTTCCACGGGGTTGGACTGTTGGTGATATGCTGGAATTAAGTATCGTTCGATACCATTCCTTTCGCAAAATGTGATGTACCATTCGGAATTGAAATGACCACCGTTGTCTGAAATTATGACTCGAGGGACTCCGAATCTTGCTACTATTTCTTCGTCGATATATTTGGCTATCGTTCTGCCGTCGACCTGAATGTATGCCTTTGCCTCTATCCATTTACTGAAAACGTCTTCGACGATAATCATGTATCTGTTTTCGGCGTCTTTAGTCCTCTGCAGCGGGCCAATTACGTCGACGCTCAAGGTTTCAAATGCATTTTGTGGTGCATGACTTCTAAGTGGAGCATTGGGTTGGGCTTGTCTTGTCTTTACAGACTGGCATATCAGACAGTCGTTTATGTATTTGCCTACGATCCTGGCCATATTATTGAAATAGTAGCGTTTCGCTATTTTCCTGAGAGTCTCGTCTCTTCCTGGATGACATGCTTCATCACGGTCATGATAATGGTAAATCAATTCTTTTATTTTCCTCTTTGGAACTATTAATTTCAAATTTCGATCGCAATCTTTAAAAAGTACATCGTCTTGGACGTGAAAATTTTTCATAAAAATAAGATCCGCATCGGAACGTTGTTCCTGTTGAAATAGATCATTCCAACGGCGGATCTTGTCTTGAATATCTCTTGAACTCAATTGAGCCTGTACGATATCTTCGTATATTTCTGAATGCGTTAAAACAGAAATACGTTCTGGACACTTATAATTTGGTAGGAACATTCTTTCCTCTTCATCGTCTGTCTCGACATACTGATTTTGTGGGTTACGACTGAGAAAATCTGCTAATAAATTCTCCTTTCCTGGACAGTGTTCAATTTTGAATGCATATTCTTGCAATAGTAATGACCATCGTGTAAATTTTGTTTTGTCGTCCTTATGTTTGTTTAACCAAAGTAACGCCCTGTTGTCCGTCTTCACCAAGAACGGTTTGTCAGCTAAGTACATCTTGTACTTTTTAATATAGTTCACCACCGCCAAGCATTCCAGCTCGTTTATGTGGTAACGTCTCTCTGCTGGAGATAACGTGTTGCTTGCATACGAAATTATATATTTTTCGCCGTTGTCGCCTAATTGATATAATACGGCCGAAAGGCCTTGGAGGGATGCATCTGTTTGCAAAATGAATTGACGTGAAAAATCCGGCCGATGGAGTTCCAGCGGTCCGGATAATAATTCTTTTAATTTTCTAAACGCTTCATCGCATGTATGGTTCCAGTGAAAACGATTTTCCTTCGAAAGAAGTTTCGTTAGTGGTTTCGTGATCATCGCCACATTTGGTAGATATTCTCGTACCCAGTTGCAAAGCCCTAGGAAACTTTGTAGCTGCTTTTTTGTAGCTGGAACGGGATAATTTTGAATTTGTAAAACATGTTTTTCTAATGGTTGGGAAGTATCAGTTCTAATGGTGTGGCCTAAATATTGGATTTCATTCGTCGCTATTACACACTTTTCCGGTGACACTTTCAGATTGTGCAGACGCAGTCTTTCAAAGACTAATCTCAAGTGGGACATATGCTCCTTCACGTTTACGCTGTAAACGATTATATCATCTAAATACACTTTACAGAAATGGTGCAGGTAACCCGTTAAAACGTCCTTTGCCATGAATTTCTGAAAGGTACAGGGAGCTGTCTTAAGTCCGAAAGGCATGACATTAAATCTGTAAGCTGCCCCATCAGGAGTGGTAAAAGTCGAAAAATCTTTTGATGCTTCATCTAGCGGTATTTGCCAATATCCACTTTTTAAATCCAACACAGAAAAAATCTTCGAATTTCCTAAATCTTTAATACTTTCGTGTATTTTGGGTAAGACGGAAGCCTCGTCTTCAGTCATTTCGTTCAAATGGCGATAATCGATGCAGAATCGTGGTTTCTTGTCGGAGCGTTTTATTATCACTGGTGGTGAACTATATTGGGCAGTGCTAGGTTCGATGACGCCAGCTTTTAACATCTCTTCGATTTGGTCGTACATGATTTTCTTAGTACTCGGAGACATCGGATATGGTCTGATATTAAATGGTTTTGTGTCTTTCACTGTAATTTTGTGTTTCACAGTCACTGTGGTTGCTTGAGTCGGTTCCGCAGTGAACAGATCGACAAATTCTTCGAACAGCGGCCGTAGAAATTTGTCATTTATAACAAGCTCTTCAGGAAGCTTTGCCTGCTGTCTCTCCCTCTGAGAAGCTTGATTCCAGAAGACGGTAATACGCTCTTCTGTGCCGGCATATAGGCATTTTCGGCCATAATCATATGCGACATTGTTCATATATAAGAATGGTGATCCTAATATTATTGTTTCGTTCAAATTTTCGATTACTTGAAAATCAATTTCAAAAGAGGTGCCTGAAATTATTACTTGTAATTTTGTCGTGCCAAGAGAGTCCACCATTCGATCTCCGCACGCCATAGCAAATGATCGACGTGTCGTGAGATTTTTAAAATTATCCAACATCCTCGGATGGATAACGTTTCGCGTCGAGCCTGAATCGATCAGTGCGTCGACCGCATGTTCATTAATTTGAACTTTTATACGAGGCAAAGGGAACGCTTCGCTCATATAATTTATTGACTCTCTTGTCTTGTGCAGAGGAGCGTCGTAGTGGTCATGAGTATCGGAAAAAATTACTGGACATTGCTGCCGCCTTGGTTCGGCCGTTGTGCCGGGGATCTTGCAGATGGACCCTGGCCTGGGTCTCTGGCCCCTCGAAAGTTTCCCGGTCTCCTGTTGAGATGCGGGTTATTCGGGCATTGGCTATGGAAGTGCCACTGCACTGTGTCTGTACAGTATCGGCACGGGGTTGCCGGTCGGTCGGGTACTCGGAATTTCCCCGATCCGCCATTGAAATTAGTTTGCCTGCGGTCAGGATTCACTGATCCGCTCGTAGAATTAGGCATAAAAAAAGGACGACCAGGCGCTCTGCCTGGACCGTCCTGTCGAGATACGTCCTCTCGGAAATGCACCCTCGGTGCTGTCGGAGTTGGGCTTCCATTGCTCCTTATACTTGAATTTTGTGAACTTAAACGTCCCGGCTCTTGATAGTAAGACGCGCGGGACAGACGTTGATCTATAAGCTGGATCAGCGACGTCTGTTCGTCAGCTGAATCCCGCTCGACGTTAGTAGCCGCTGCTATTAACATCTCGGTGGTTGAAATTAGGTTGCTTCTCAAGCGTGACCTAATTTCTGGACGCAGTTGGTCCATGATGACCCGAGCTCTGATGGCTTCGGATTTAAAGGGATCAATACGATCGAAAAGACAGGTTTTCCTTGTGATAAACACTGCCGTGTCGTCTAAAGACGTTTGCTTGACGGCATACAGTTGAGCAATAGCTCGTGACTGTATGTCGGGAGAATTAAATCTCGTAAGGAATCTTTCCTTGAATAAGGCATACGAAGTAGTCAACGTCCTAAATTGTTCGGACCATCGTTGAGCTTCGCCCTTGAGTTGGCCGGTTACGTTATGGAGGCGATCATAGTCGTGGCTTATGCGAGCTCTGTCGAAATATTCCTCCATAATTTTCAGAAATGCTTCTGGATCTTCATGATCAAGCCCATGGAACGTCACGTTCGGACATCTTTGTCTCTCATGGGGCGTACAGGTCGATACGTTCTGTATCGCCTGCACGAAGCCCTCTGCCATTTTCAGAAACATACTTTCCATCGAAGCAGTTTGTGGCTGTGAAGCTGATAAATTAACATTATTTCCCTCTGGAAACAGTCGCTGTGGTTCTATCCCTCTAGAACCGTCGTCGACGAGCGGTGCGGTGACTCGCTCATAAAATTCTCTTGGGGTCGACCCCTCGGAGTCTTCCGCCATAAATGAGAAAGGATTTGTTGGGTTTGGGGACGGCATGGTCCCTGTTCGGGCGCCATGTGAACGATCCATGCTTTTGATGGAAGTCTGAAGGACGTATTTTCTGCTCGAAAAACTTAGAAAAATTAAAAAAAATAGGAAAAAGAAAAAATTAATTTTCTTTTTCCTCAACCTTTTCTAAATTCCAAAATAAAAATATTACGTTCACAAAATTTTAGGGTTCAAAGTGACTGTTTCAGACGGAGATTAATGGATAAATCATACTTACTGTCGTTTATGCTTAACTGCGGCTCTGATGGTATCAATTGGAAGACGTCGTAACACTATAAATCTAACACTGTCTGTTTTACACTCTCTTAAAATTAAATCTGAAAGGGAAATTTTGTTAGAAAACACAAGTAAAAGACAATATAAAGTTCAAAAAATGTATATTAAATCTTTAAAAAAATTTATGTTTTTACAACAACTTCTTCAGAGAAAATGTTAACAAACAATGGTCTGACCCGTGTACAACACATGGTGAGGAACGGGACGATTCATACGTTACCAACTACCATCCGATATGCAGTTTGAAAAGCTAACGATGCACAAAAAGATTCAAGAAAAGTTTCATATAACTGAAATTTTGGTGGGCTTATGCTTGCCTGTCTTATAAACGTATTTTATTAATTCACATAAATTTTGGTCGCTCCTCGGAGCTTAAAATTGCTTGAAGCGTATCTACTTCGTTTGTATTATGCAATAACAAATTTTACGTTCAGGCAAGGCAGATCCCATGCACGTGTGAGTACATGGTAATAATACTTTTTTGACTCCGAATCACTGAGGAACCGGTTTAGGGCAAACCCCGTCAAAACACATCATTTCCCCGTCAAATCCGACTGCTAGGAAATGATGGGGGTCCCATGTCGCTAAGGGCTATTTTCGCTATAACTTCCGATATACTTTGAATAGTCGTTGGATTAACTTGTCCTCATATTCAATACCTCGTAAGAGTTGCAGTGCTTGACAACGTGGATTCGTAAAAGGGTTTTTAATCTTGGAAATTTGGAAGTTCAAGTCCAATTTTATTATACTTTCTAAAATTGGGTGGTCGGGGCGACATTACGTCCCTGTGCAGCGACATTTACTACACTTACCAAATTAACGCTCCTCGAAGAGTTAGCGAAAATTTGGCATAAAAAACGCTCCGAAGAGCAAAAATGTATTTCCAAGAATTAAAAACCTCCTCCACGGCGTTTTTACGTGAAGCACGCTTTTCTTACGAAATATTTCCTAAGTCGGATTTTGTTACAACGTCGAAAAGTATATCGGGGTTATAGCGTTCTTTAACATGTGCAACGTCGAATAATATTTTGAATTGAATTATAATGAAATTTTGTTTATGATGAAAAATTTATATCACAGGCGTAGATTCAATTCTAGGATAAATTTTAGGAAGTGCACCGAAAGTTTACTGTTGCAAGAACATCGAAAAACTATAATACAATATTGTTAGGTACTGCAACGTAATTTTTTCACGTTAACCCTAATTTTAGAACGTGTCTTTCCCAGAGAACGTTTTACCTTTAAGTGAAGCAAACCTCATTACCGCTGAGATGAATAACGTACTGGATGTTCCAGAATTCATTTTACAGTCAACATCTCCATTATTTAAAAAGATAATACAAATATTGTTTTTATATTATATCGAAAAACTTTTCGGATTGCATACTTAAATCATCATTCTTGCTTTGTTCTATCCCCAGTTCTTGTTTTCCAACTAGCACTCCTAATTTTTTTATTCAAAATGAATCTCTATTTCATTCTGAACTTATATTAAAAGTACTTGAATATCATCATTTTTAAAAGCTTTTATTAAACTTGCAATGTTTGTTTGTTACTTAGTATGTTTAGGTCAAATCTTGCGATCAAAATTTCGATTAGTTCTAATTAAGCTAAAGCCTTGAAATTTTGCACATGTGTATATGTCCGGTGAGAATACACTTTAACATTTTCATATAGGAAAAAAAAAACAAGATGACGGCTTCAAGATAGCGGACGACTTTACCGTTTATGATCCGATTCGATTCAAAATCGATACCTGGGGTTTTTCGAGACCGCCAATTATGAATTCTTGGTCAAAATTTAGAAATTCAAAATGGTGGCGCCAATATGGCGGACGATTTTCGTCATTAATGGTTCAAATCGATCAAAATCGATATCTAGAGGTCTTCGGGTTCGCCGATTACGAATTTCTATTCAAAAATTTAGTTCAGGATGGAGATTTCAAGATGGCGCACGACTTTACTGTTTAAGATCCGATTCAACTCAAAATCGATATGTGGGAGTTTTCTAGCTCGCGGATTATGAATTATTAGTAAAAATTCAGAAATTCAAAATGGCGGCGCCAGTATGGCTGACGCCTTTTGTCTATTAGATCCAAATCGATCAAAATCGATATCTAGGGGTTTTCGGGGTCGCGGATTACGAATTTCTAGTAAAAAATTTAGTTCAAGAAGGCGGATGATCCGATTCGTCTCAAAATCGATATCTAGGGATTACAGCGTATCAAAAGACTAAAAAGTAAAAAATAAAATTATATAAAAAATATGTTTAAAAAAGCTTTTATTTAAATGCTCTAAAAAGTAGAAAATAAACTTTGAAGTAAATCAAATCCATCATTGTGTTACATTATATAATTTTTTTTATGATATAAAAGCTTGTCGAGAGCAATCTACTTTACACAAGACAAGCTTTTATATCGTAAAAAAAATTATATAATGTAACAAAATGATGGGTTTGATTTACTTCAAAGTTTGTTTTCTATTTTTTAGAGCATTTAAATAAAAAAAAATTCTTAAATATTTTTTTATATAATTTTATTATAAATATAATACACTCGAAAATGACCTTACATTCAAGTTTAAGGTTTCAATTATTTTTTCTATACTATGCAAAGCACACATATATATGTATATAGGAAGTATAATAATATACGTATATACTTATTACACAGCATATGAAAATTAATTATTTTCAAAAACATGACTTGCGTAATTCACAAAAAATATTGTATATGTCAAAAATAATAAATATTTTCCTGTCCAGTTTCTTTTTTCTTCCATTAAATACAGTAACCTTGAAGGAAGTATTTTTAATAAACCGATTATATTTTACGTTATTTATCTTGTTGAAATTTTATCACAAGTATTTCCTTTCTTCTAAATAATGTACATATTTCTGCTACTTTATTTGATTTTAGGCAGGTTTGATATCGTCATAATAAAATTCAGCCATTTAACGAATGCCTTTCAGTGAGATCTTGTATTCTTTGCAGCGGCAAACAAATTTAATATAATGAATGAATTGCAATATCGTGTAAAGGACTATGAGGACAGTCGGAGGGGTGGCAGATGACACAACGTGTTGTTGAATCTTCCTTTTGTTATGGAAATATTATTAGGAATCGAACAAATAAACGATGTGTTCACCACTTGAGGGTTATAAAGGGGATTTGTAGATACTTGGTGGATACCACCTACTTGTCAAAATTTATGTCAAATTTCACTAGATTTATTAGCATTTAGTTCAATGAATGTAATTTACCCTCATTCCAACTATTTATTTTACTGGTTATTAATCTGTAAGCATATTAACCTTTGCCGTAACAAAATAATAGCGACGTGGTCTACCAAAACCGAATCAAAATTGATTGTTTGTAAATGTTAATTTTTAGGTTAATTTTGTGTTTTTAATAATAATTTAATATTCAGGTGTTTACTTTATTAAAAACAAATTTAAACTGTAAGTACAACTAGAAAAAATGTAATTTAACTAAAATACAAATTAAAATTAAATTAACAGAACGATATCTGATTTAAAAATAAATACTTGAAGCATCCAGCAAACTAATACATTTCTCAAACCTGCAAATAATTATTTTTATATAATTTGAATAACATTCGAAGCATAGCCAAAACTAATGAGGAACTTGATATCTTTCTAACACAACTTGATCACTCATATGACATTTTGATACTGACCAAAACTCATAAAATCCATAATTTAAATTTATTCAGAAAACTTACCTATGATTTATTATAAAATAATGGTGTTATAAATAAAAATGACGGGGTAGTTGTTCATATATAAAAAATTCTCTAGACTATGGTCATAGTATTATTAATTTTAGTAACATAAATGTTTTAAATATAAAAACAACTTACGGGTGAAAATCGATAAATATATTAGCTGTGTACCTTTCTCCATCTACTAGTCCATATCTTTTCAACAATGATCTCAAACTATATTTAAATAATAACAAACACCAATTAGCAGACATAAATATTTTAATAGGAGATATAAATATAAACATAAATTCTGAATTGGACTATGTGCAGGAGTATTTGAATATATTAAGTGAAGAAAACTATATATCCTTTATAAATAAAACCACTCGAGAAGAAAATAAAAGCAAATCTTGCATCGATCAAATATTTATTAAAAGTAGAGAGCACCATTCAAAATTCACACCTATAATTTTCGACACGAAAATAACCGATCATTACCCCACAGCAGTACTCTATGAATCAAAATTACCGCAAACTAAGAAACATGACACACACTTTAAAAAGTATATTGATTACAATAAATTGAAAAATAATTTAAAACATCTAGATTAGCAAGATCTCTATGAAACTGCTGAACCTAATGTAGCCACTAACTTGTTTATAAATAAACTAGAAAATAATATTGAACAGTGCACCAAAATAGTTAAAATAAATAGTGAAATTAAAAAAAGTCCCTGGATTACTGCAGCGAGAATAAAATCAGTCATAACAAAAAACAACCTATATGAAACGTCTAAATTAAATCCGGATAATAAAGAACTAGAGAACAACTATAAAAAGTATCGCAACAAACTAAATCTCATCATAAAAAACACCAAAATAACTTATTATGAAAATAAAATTTATGAAAACAGAAATAGCTCGAAAAAACTATGGACGTCGGTTAAAAATGTGTGTAATGAAACAAAAAAATCTAACAGCATAAAACAAATTATACTAGAGGACGGCACGATATTAACTAACAAGGTTAAAATTGCTAATAACTTTGTGAAGCACTACACTAATGTAGGCAAGAATTTAGCTGGGAAACTAAAAAAGACAACCAACCCAAATCTCAACGTAGGAAACAAAGGTAATTCAATTTATATATTTCCAACCAACGCATTTGAAATTAGGGAAACCATTACACAACTAAAATCAGGAAAAGCACCAGGTAAAGATGGAATCACTGCAGATACACTAAAAAAAAATCAATGATATAATATCGGAGCCCTTAGCCTACTTGATAAATACAATTATAGAAAAGGGAGAATGCCCGAGTGAATTTAAAATATGATTAATAACACCCCTCTTCAAAAACGGCGATAAGACGAAAGCAGTAAACTATAGACTCATATCTCTAATATCCACACTCGCAAAATTTTTTGAAAAAAATCATTAAAATAAGATTAGATAATTTCCTTAATAAATATAAAATCCTATCTAACATGCAATTCGGATTTAGAAATAAAATGTCAACAGAAGATGCAATAGCTTATTTAGCAAATACCCTCTATCAATCTTTAGATAACAAACAACCTACGCTATGTATCTTTATTGACTTAGAAAAGGCCTTCGATTCGGTCAGCCATGTACTGTCATTGGAAAAACTGAAAAATATTGGCATTAGGGGCACTGCATTTAAACTTATGGAAAGTTACTTATCCAACCGAAGGCAGTACGTTAAAATTGACGGGACCATAAGCGACTCGAGAGAGATTGAATACGGCGTTCCCCAAGGCCCGGTTTTGGGTCCTTTATTATTTAATATTTACATCAACAATCTACTAAACTTACCATCTAAAGGAAAGATATTGAGTTTTGCAGACGATACTGCAATTATATATGTTGCCGATACCTGGCAGGAATTAAAAAATGTGGCAGAGACAGATTTTAAATTAATCAAACAATGGTTTGACTATAATCTACTCACTATAAATAAGAGAAAAACTAAATATCTCCCCTTTACATCCTATCAGAACAATCTTCCCAACCTTAGTCCTTTAAATATAAACCTAGAAAATGATACTAATATGAAGATCGAGGAGGCTGATTTTGTTAAATACCTGGGAATAATTGTGGATAAACACCTTAGGTGGAACCTACAAATAAATCACATTATAAAAAAACTAAGATCTCTACTTTCAATTTTTAAGTACTTAAACAATTTCTAAATCTAAAGGAACTTAATATATTGTATTACTCCTTAGTGCAATCACAATTAACATATGGTATAATTGGTTGGGGAGGTGTGAGTAATAATTTCTTTAAAAACTTAAATGTGTTAAAAAAATGGATTCTTAAAATCATCTACGCGAGAAATATTACATATAACACTGACACTGAAGAAACAAAAAAAATGGATGTGAGACAGCTTTTTTGTGAAAAAATATTATTAAAGTTATACAAGAATAGAGATCATGTCACATATACAGAACATATTTATAATACACGAAACAAAAATATTTTAACAAATAAACCCAAAATTAGTAAAACAGTGGACCAGAGAAATCACACATTTATTGGCTTAAAAATCTATGATATCCTATCGCCCGAAATAAAAAATATAACATCATTAAAGCTCTATAAGAAAAAAGTTAGATTATGGATTCAAAATACCCCTAGACTAGCAATACATCAATTAATTGATCTTAAAAATACATATTAATAGCTAAACTTACTTATGGGAAAAACAGTAATAATGAAAAAATTTAGATTAATCATTATAAGGGAATATTTTATTTTATTCTGTTTATTTATTCTATATTATTTAATTCATGTCATATCGCATTGATCTTGCATTATAGTTTTAGAATTTAAAAGAAGAAACCCATGTAACACCAGTTAGATAATTTTAGGACAACTCCACTGTCAAGTACTTAGTACTTTTACGGAGCTGACCTAAATATTGACTCATTCCCTTCTTGTACTACACTAAATATGCACGACTTTCTTCTGCCAGCTTTTCATATAAAATTAATGTTAAATTAATTATTACCTCGAAATCAAGTACTCTGTACTTCTGCGAGGCTTTCCCCGTTTATTTACAATGTATTGTTTGTATTTTTATTATATTGTACTTTAGTCTATACTTTTATTTTATACTTAATATTTTACTTATGTTACTTGAATCTAAATGTAAATAAACTTATTATTATTATTATTATTATAAAGGTATTGTTACATTTATGGAAGACTCTCCATCTTCATCTTTTTGATAAAAATGGCAAGAAACCTGTTTCTTTTCAATTTTCAAACAGGGTCAGCGCTGACCCATACCAACTATACTTGCATAAATCACAAAAAAAATCAGGATTTTACTTCTCGTATATATGTAACATTTGTTGTAGAAAAGTAGGAGGATTCTCAAGAGAAAATTATTTTAAAAAAATTGATGTGAAATATATGTATTGACAAAAGTCATTTCTGGGTCAGTGATGATCGAGCTTCGGTACGGCGAAGGTTACACCTTCACGTGCCTTGCCACGATAAAAATTACGATGCAAAGCACAATCTTAGCAAGATTTATATTCGCAAGACCATAAAGAAATTAAAAAATAAATTAACCTCTGAAACTGACGGCATACCTAGTTTTGTTGTTTAATATTGTGCTAATGTTTTCACACAACTGTTAGTATTTATTTTTAATTTAATACTAAAAACATCAAATTTGCCAGAACTGTGGAAAATAGCCAGAATCTGCCCAGTTTTAAAAAAGGTAGTCCCAGTATTTTGCTAAACTATAAGTCAATCTATATACCTAAGCGTCCTCCACATGTGTTCATTTTTGTTCCGTAATTTTTACTGTTTTGTAACTGTGAAATTTTCCAATAATCATTATAGAAAGAAGAATACAGTCTTTCGATACGCGAAACCATGTTTATAGTTAAGTAATAAAATTTCCCCCTAGCCGAAACGTTATATTTTTGTCTTCTATTTGGTACAAGAACCTTATTCCCAAGAAAATTTCATTGATTTGAATATAATCTGGAGGTTCAAGAAAAAATTTGATTATATATAATTATACTATGTATTACCTGTAATTGGGTTTTTTAAATCTTGACTGTTGAAAATGTAATAAACAAATAATTCTATTTATATAAACTAGAAACAGCTATTCAAGTACACAAACTAATTTTTTTGGCATTACAACAGCCAGGTACTTAATAATATTTAACACATTTAATTCTGCTAATATTGGGTATATTTATAATTTAACCTAATCTATTATCTACCGCGTAATAACGATCGGGATCAAAAACACTCTCTTGTCGTCCAGGGGTCTATCAGGCATTATGTAAAAACAAACACAAAGAGTATTCCAGTCGAATTGCGGGGGGGTTTGTATTATCAGTTACCGGAACAAAATATATTTTCAATCAAGTCTTTTTGGTCCCTGATTACGATCCAAAAGTTTCGCTCGGTGAAAATTCCGGAAACACCCCTTTTGGGGCAAAAAACACCCCTTTGTTGGGGGGTTTTCGCAATATTCTGGACACTGTTTTAAAAAAGTAAGTTTTACGCAGACATTTTTTCTTTAAGGGTCTTTTCGGCTCTTCCTTAAGTAAAAATTTGATATAAAAGTTTTCAATTTATACCGTCTCCTCTATAATCATAATATACTATACATAACGTCCTAAAATTATTTTTCCAGTTTATTCTTATTCAAGGGTAGTTTACGCCCCTGTTCGGGGTTGGAATGGATTTTTTCATTGTAAATATCATGAGTTACAAAGTTGGAAAACAAAATCATAATTAATTTTTTTCGTATTATCTTTATTTTTTTGGGGTGGCAGTTTCAACCTCCTCTAATTAACCTTAATATTAATTTTTTTTTAAATTATAACAGCACCTAATATGTTTTTAAATTACAAGTACAAAAAAAATTATTTTTTGATAATTTCATATTTGCTCTGCGAATATTGCGAAACAACTCCCTTGTAAAGGGTGTTTTTGCCCATTTAAGAGAGTTTGACTCATTTTATGGGTACGGGACCTCGAAATTCGTCATCAGCGACCCAAAAAACATATAGGGTCCCAGAAAAAATGCATTTTATAAGATAATTTAAAAATTACACTCAGAATATTGCGAAAAACGCCAAAAAGGGGTGTTTTTTGTCCCAAAGGGGGTGGTTTCGGAATTTCTACCGAGCGAAACTTTTGGATCGTAATCAGGGACCAAAAAGACTTGGTTTAAAACATATTTTGTTCCGGTAACTGATAATACAATCAACCCCGCAATTCGACTGGAGTAGAGTACGAACACGGAAAAGATGATTGATGAAAATGATGAAAAAAACAAAGGAAATTATATCTAATCTATGCCTAATCGAGTTTAATGCTTTTAAGAAATTTTAAAAGTGTGTCATAGTACTATTTTTATTTAGCGCTAATAGATGGCAAAGATTATAAGGATGGTTAACCTTTTTTTGTGCATTTTTTTGTGAAGGAGATCGCTTTCCGATTTGTATTTTAAACATTTAAAGAATATATGATCCAAACCTGCAGTGATATTGCATGTCTCACATATGTCCGAGTCTACAATTCCTATTTTCTTAAGGTACGCCAGGTAACACCCATGACCAAATTCTAATCTACTTATTGTTTTTATGTCTTTTCTGGTGCAACTCAAATTTTTGTACCAATAATACGTAGGAATATTTGGTTGAATAAGTGTATAGCTCGTAGGAGTTATTATGTCATACTCTATTCATAAGGTTAACCAAACGTTTTTACTTTTATTTTCGAGTATGTTTATAAACTCTTGAACGTGCAAGCCATTGTTCAGGAATTCTCCTTCATTAATACTTTTTTTGCTATGATAACTACCTCTTCGTTATGCACTAAACCCGTATGTGCCTTTACCCAAATTTGACAAACCTTCCCCCTTTCTAAATTATTTACCAGCATTTTAATTCTAGTAATGCAGGGATAAATACTGGTTGGGTTAGTAACATGGTTATAACTGATAGTTAGAAGAACAGAAAGTGAATCCGATAATATCGTTCTTTGTTGATAGTCATCTTCATCGATATATTCCAAAGTTTTAAGAATCGTTATAGCTTCTGCAGTATAAATTGATACATTTTTATTTAATTTAAAGGATCTTTGTATGGCTAGGGTAGGTATAATATATGCGCAACCAACATCATCATTATTTTTGGAGGCATCCGTATATACTTCAATGGTGCTTTGGTGTTTCCGTGAGAACACTTAAGAGGACAGTTTTATTTATCTGTTTTATTTCGGTATATTCAGGTATGGTGATAGGAATTGTCGTTAAAAGTACAAAAAAATCATAATTTTTCCAAATTAAATTATTCTGATCTATTTCCTGAAAATATTGATAGACTTCGCGATATATTGCACACAGAGGTGGAGAGTTATTTTTAATCCAGTACTTATTAGTGGGGTCAAATATATTCAATTTATAAATTCTATGTATTAAAGGAGATTCTTTGTTTTTGGATTTCAGTATCATTTTTTCGGAGAGAAGTTAGCACTTCTACCGGGATTGATTTCATTGCCCCTAAGCATAATCTGAGCACAGTAATTTGTCAGACGTCTAATTTATTTAGAAGTGATTTGCTAGCAGAGCCACATAAAATTGATCCATAATCAATTATTGATCTGTGAAATATAATTATTGTATGTGGATCTGCTGCCCACCATATACCTCTAATCATTTTCAAAAAATGTATACCCTTAGCGCATTTGCGTACATAAGCTAAGCTTCATAAATGTTAACATTTGGATGTAGATGTACCTACATTTATTCAACTCTCTACAGATCGGTACAATCTAAAATTGAATTACAATAGACCATTTTTCTAGGCAATTAGTTGAGAAATAAATCATATTTTACAAAAATTTTTAAATTATGCGATATTTTGAGACATAAATACCAAAAACCCCGAGTATTAACAATTGCATAAACATATCCCTTTACAAGCACGGGAAGGAGTTGAGCTAGAATATTTTTTTCTTCTCAGAAACTGAAACTAATAATTTGTGTGAATGGAACAATCAAATTTTAAATGTGAAAAAATAGGTATACATATAAGTACATATTTGTAGAAAAAAAAATTGATTATTTAATCAGTGTACATAAATCAAAGAAATAAGAAGACAGTAGAATTAGATCTTAAAAAAAAATTAACGGCCACTTTTATTATTTTAATATAACCTATACACTCTCGAAATATTGCCCCATACTCTTTGTACGTACATTATGTTATAAATATCTCATGGTCTAAATAAATAACACATTGTGTTGTTGTTATTATTACGTACAGTATCATTAATAAACTTTTTTTATATTGCGCATTTGAAGAAATTATTATTGAATTAATGTTTCTGCATGTTCGTATAATACTCTACAACTGTTTAGAGTAATCTATGTTTCTAACCAATTACTAAATACCATTTAACGTAATCATTAATTTTATCTGTGAAATAGGCTATTAAACTTTGCGGAATCCATCCCTGTACTGATCTTTACCTTTCGAGATTTTGTTGTGATATTGTGATACTATAGCATATCCAATTACTGGCGCTATTATATCAGCACTGTTAGAGGATATTCGACCTACAAATGAAATTGGAATCACATATACGACATCTGGGCGAGGTATTCATTTAAAATTGAATTGTTGTAAAATAATTTGGTTTAACAGTGCAGCAAATTCAAAATATTTAAAATAACTTTAGTGTTTACGCAAGTGTGAATTTAATAAGTAATCCCGTAATTGAACATAATTATCAGCTGTAATTTACCAAGGGTACTGTAATTGCGCGATAATTTTTTCTAATAATAAACCGAAAGCTTGTTGCTTAGTAATTGCCCGACGCCGTAGGCGAAAGGTAATTACTTAAAACAACAAGTTTGAGGGTCATTATTAGAAAAAATTATAAGGATTTATCAGTGCACGTGGCAAATTCGATGAGATAATTTTTTGAAACTCTAATAATATGTCAAATCGTGAATGTGATATTTTAAATAAATTATGAAACTGTCAAAAATTTTTCATTGCATAGCAACATAATGACATAAGGTAATAATCACCCATGGGATGTTTTCAGCTGTAATTTACCAAGGGCGCTGATAATCTAGCGAGAATTTTCTTGAATAATGAACCGAAAGCTTGTTGCTTAGTAATTACCCGATGCCGCAAGGCGGAGGATAATTACTTAAAGCAACAAACTTGAGGGTCATTATTAGAGAAAATTATAATGATTTATCAGTGCACGCGGTAAATTCGGTGAGATAATTCTTGAAATTCTAATAATATGCCAAATCCTGATTGTGACATTTCAAATAAATTATAACTGTCAATAATTTTTCGTTACATAGTAGCATAAGTGATAATCTCCCTAGGGAGATATCGGTGTAATCCTTTAATAATTGAATGAATTTTGACATGTGACTAGAAATGGACGGATTTTATTGGATTTCTATTTCGTAAAAAAAATTATCATGATAATTTTATTTCTGCCTTTGTATTATGGAAGTAAAAATTTCTTATGCATTAGTGGCCAGGGGGCGAGCGTAGGTGCGTCTTTACTATGTACATACTTCGGTGTGCGATGTAAAGCAACGACAGGCGCAGTTAGTACTTGGATGGGTGGCCATTCCAACGGAAACCGCGTTCTCGCCTCACACATCTTCCAGCGGCTTGTATATCAGTGTATGCGCGGAAGCTATACAACCTTAGGCGAGGGTTGTATAGGAGATATACCATCCTTCGGAGGGGATGTAAAGCCGTCGGTCCCTTGTCTATTAAATGTTAGGCAAGTAAAAGATCCCTACTTTTATTAAGGGAAGAGGTTCGGCAAAAATTTCTGGTTGGGGGTAGCTCGTCTACAGGCGTCGGTGTTAGGCCTCAGTAGCAGAAATAGGCCGACGTTAAATAAATGTATAAAAAAAAAATTAATAATGTATATGCACAAATATAATAGCTAAAACATATTAATGGTTCTTCGCTACCCAATAGGGATGCCCACCAGGAGATTTGTTTATATACGTTAAACTTGATTAAAATAGTATTAGTACTCAGAAATGGACCGTTTTTAAAATTATTAGACATTGATATAATTCATAAATTTGCATCAATTTTAGTGTCCTCTTCATCTGTGGAATTTCACAAATGGACCATTGCCCGTACATATTGTTACCAGGATTTCCGTTTAGACTAAGATTTCTTAGGAGCTGGAGTGGTTCTGGAGTAAATTTTGCGAGCAAGCTATCTAGCAGGGAGTCGATACTCTTGTTTGTGGAAGGATTCTTCTCAGGATCGATTTTAATTGAAAACAAGAGCAATGAGAACTGTGTATTAAAATTATTTATTTAGGGCCACGTGGAGAGAGTACGGATACAAGTTTTTGGAAATTGCAATGGGCTGTGGTTGCAGGATATCATAAGTTTTATATAAGCAAGGAAAAGTGTGATAAACAGACAATGTCTGTTTCTTCAGGCATTATCAGAGATATTTGTTGAAAGTGTTATGTTAATTCAGCCGAGAGAATTAAAATTACATAAGAGATCGATGGCTGACTGTGTAAGAGAAATACTCTCAAGAGGTTGACCTTCAACTAAACCTGAGGCCGGTGTTAGCGCGTTTGAAATTTTATAATTTGCGAACTTACGTAGTAGGCTCTCTGGAGAGGTGCACTGGACTTACTTGGCGTCCACAATGGGAAAGGGGCCTGTGACTAACCGATTTTAGTTGATTAGTTGATCTTCTTGAGAAAGAGAGACATTACCGGAGTACGAAAAAAAATGTTTATTGAAATTATGTCTAGATATAATCAGATATCAGTATAATTTTAGAAGTTCGAAATAATATGTTTACGTGACATAAGAAACAAAATTAACGAAAAATTTTACTTCGGCATTTCACAATTATTCAGACAAACAAGTATCAACATAAAAATAGCAGCAAAGGTGAAAAATATATATACGGAACAACTATCTACGCTATTGCAACCTCTTTTGTATTCTAATTTTGTGCGCTTTCTTTTTGTATTCGAAATGAAGGTTAAGAACTTGCCTTTTCATATTATCATCAATATTTTCAGTACACAACCCTTTCGAAATTCGATTGACATTTATCACCCACTTATAGTAATACAAATCAACCACTAAAATTAAAAACATTTTGAATAAATTATGATCTTCGTATACACTAAAATTTTTTTAACTAATATTTGCATTTATAATAAATAGTAATTTCTATTTTAAATTATTTTCGTGACAGATAGCAGACAGCCTCTTATGCAGTACTTAATCTAGAAAGGACAATCAAATATAGTTGTAGTTTTTAGCAAATAATTAGGTTTATATTCCCTGAATTCAATTCATTTGTGTTCCTCTGAGGATATGTCAGTCTTCAGTACAGTTTTGCCTACAATACAGATGCCTATAGAGTTTAAAGCAGACGAAGCCTTCCAAATAGTCGTGGATGTTCATCCCCATGGGATCATTTGTAGCTTTCAAAGTAATAATTCGTTGCTCTCCATAATTAGAGGTATTGTTTCCTCAGTGTTAATTTATGTTTTTTTAGATAGAGATAAATGCGTCTATTTACATGTAACAATGTTTCAAATAAAATTTATCTTCCAACTATGAACTACAACACAAATATTTCTTATATAAAATAACAAATATTATAACAATTTATTTTTAAGTTACGTTTATTGCAGGAAATAACATAGTCAAAAACAAACTAAAATTAATTAGTTGTCGTCACCACTGTCATTATATTCGTAGCTGGTAATTATGTTACCTGCTTTCCCTTATTATTTATTTTTGAGAAAGAATTGAGGCAACATATGCGGACGACTAGCTGGTTTAAGTCGGAGCAGAGAGCCGTGGATCCAGAGTATTCATAAGAGTGGAGAAACTTACCCTTTTTGAAATGTGCAGCATAAGCGACAGATTTCTGTTTATTTCGAGAAAAGGAGAGAAAGAAAAATTGATGTTAAATTGGGCACCATCTATAGTGAAAATAAGTAGAATTGTCTCTTTTTCTCGGATAACCAGTATACTATAGATCACACTGAAATTGTTGGTAAGAGAAATAAAAAGATCGTTTAAAATGAATGTTAAAATATATTACATGAATAATAGATAATTCGGTTTATAAAGACTAATTGAAATTAAAAAAAAATATATATATATAACAAATTTATACCAGCATCCTAGAAAGGACTATTGTTGAGGTGACTGGTTCTGGGACAGCAATCCAGGCCCACAATTGTCTCTTGTTTCAAGAATGGAGTCTAAAGATTTCCTTGGCAATTTACGTCTCTTAATGAAATGGAGTGAAAATCGTAGGAAAATTAACCGACTAGGTGGTTTATGAAAAGTTAACGAAGTTTTATCTATATAAAAGATAAGCTGTGCATAAGCTATGTAGGAATGAAGAAGCTATGCAGAAACGTATACAGAAATGTATAAGTATATATGTGCATAAACATATAAGTACATAAGTACATATATAGAAATATATAAATATATAAAAGCATATATACATATATAGAATATAAGTATAATATATAAAAGCATATATATAGAATATCTAAGAATTTAAATAACTAAGCTGATTTCATAAACTATAAATTGTCAAAAAATGAAAAAGAAAGGAAAAAATATTTTAAAACCATATGGTACATATAGTATTTTAACTACTTATTAAATTAAAAAGAATTCACCTTAAATTTAAATTTATTTTAAAAATAATTGAAATTACATCAAAATTGAAGATTAATTAAATTTTTAAATTAGTAATAAATGAAATTTACCTGGATGTTATTGTTAACGCGGATACAAAAATGTAATATCAATTACTGAAGTCCACAGTTAAAATTTACATACATTCGAATTAGTACAAAGGCTGCAAGCAAATGATTTCCTGGTGAGTTTTACTGATAAGGTAAACTTTTTTTCTCCTACTTACTGGAAAATAATGCTACCAAATAAACTTGAGAAATCTAATTCCCTAATTAAATTGAAAGCTATAAAATAGAGAAATAGTACAGGTATGGCCATCTGTCAACTATTGAGTTAAGCGCAACAACCTGCCTTGTAGATTCCCGTACTCACAACTAAAATAGTGGCATATGATCGATAAAAGGAATCTATAATAATAGTTTTTATTACTTCCATACCACAGCTGATTTGCCTTTGCCTCAATTTGTAATTTCTACTTTGTACATAACCAATATGAATATGAACAGCTGTAAATAAATAGTAAAATGTATTGTGATAACTCAGTAAATATATTACATCTTATAGGATACACTATATATAGAAATGAAAGGTAAGGAAAATAACCATATGTACTTACATAGTAAACAAAAATATAAAAATTGAAATATAGGTATCTGATGTAAATAAATGTTTTTAGACAATCATCAATCGTCTCCTGGGATGCTATTAAGCGATACATAATAGTTAATAGAACATGACTGAGTTCCTAAGATATAAAAATATGTACATAAAATAGTGTTAAATGGTTTAGCAGTTGTACAAGCAAAATTCTGTTAGTTGAAAACAGTTTCACTTACAAAAACTGAATCAAAATGATACACAGACTGTGCCAAACATAAACAAAACACTAGTTTTTATATAAAACTGTTAAATGGACATAGGCCGTGTAACAATGAGATGATTATCGTAACCGTTTACTTGGTACCTACTCGCCACAAGTTGCTCAACAGGACAATCCATTACATTTGCAACCACATCGTAAAGTAATACTTTCATTTTGCAGGAATAGCGAATCATGTTGAGCATATAATCTGGAACTAGTAACATGTCGCATAGTGCAGGGTAGCAAGAATTACTCTTTACATACCAACCCCACTCCGCTGTCTTGACTCCTCTGTGCACTTTAAAGATTGTGGTACTTTGTAGATGAATCGGTAGGTGACAAACGCTTGGGTGTAAAAAACGAGTTAGCTCCAGCTATGGTTTTCACTTTTAGTAATTCACCAACATTAGCTGCATGATCAATGGTTACTCCTGTAATAGTGTTGCGGAGACCTTAAATAAGAATGGAGTGCAAAATGGGTTCTAGACGTTCGCCTATTTTTAAATGTTAATTGCTCTCCGTCGTTTGTCTGTTACCCTTCAATTCTGTATGTTGTTCACTACTTTCCAACAAAACTCTGATGTATTATTGCGCTGTTTAGCTATAAGACAGGAGTATAGAAAATACCCACACCATCCCCTGAATTTCTGTAAGTCCCCCAATTCTCACAAAACGCATTAGAATGTATTCTATTACTAGACTTGATCAGAATCCGGTCCATAAGCTGCAAGTTTTTGCTACAAATTTACCTTGCAGGAACAATTTATGAATTGTGGGTTTTCTGACGGCAAATTGAACACTTTCTGTAAGTACAGGTATTGTAATTTAAGGTAATTCTAATATCTCGCTGCAATTATAGGGAGTAACTCCAGCACAGCTTGCAGGTGCAAATTGTGACGCGTTTTTCTTCACCTCAGCAGATGACGAGGAGAAAAAAGGCCATTCTTTGACATTCGAGCCTCAGAAACGATTTTTTGGTGTAAGCTCGGGCGCCAATCTTAGTTTAAGTGATAGGACACACTGCCCACAAGCCGGATACGCGAGGCTGAATAGCTCAAGTGGAGAAATGGTACTCCAGTGGGTCAGTTTGGAAAATTAGACGTTCACACACAAACAATAAAATTTTCTTAAGTATTGTTTATTCAAATGAACCTATTATATACAAATCTACTTGTTTATTAAATACAGCTATGAGGGCAAGCAGCGCAACGAAAACACTAGTACCAGATGACTCAAGTGAGAGGGATAGCAAGCGGAAAAATTATAGTTATATAAGTTATATACAAAAATTTTCTAATACCCCAGTTTACTTATTCCTCCATGGACTTACTTTCTCCTGTAGTTACAGTCGGGTACGTCTGCTGCGCTGGAGCGGTCAAAACGGAAATGAATTCTGCAGAGCTTCTCAGGTTCTTTTCTGAGAACTACTTACTATAGGAGCGGGAGTAGATACCAGACGGATGTGTTTCTGGTCGATGACGTAGTACGGACTTCTGCTACTCGGAATGATATATAACACTAATGGTACCTGGGTTCGGTTTTCGGAGTGGGCACAACTTCTTCCAATGAGTCGCTCTGGCTGACTGACTACACGGGATGAATTCAGTTTTTTCCTTTCAATACTTACAAGAGGGAAAACGGTGGTAACAGATGTGCGATGGATTAATGTGACGTCGTTCGTTCGTTCGGAATATTTTCGGTTCAGTAACAATATTTCAATCACTTGAATTGGACCTAGAATATTTTCTTCGCAGATTGATATAGGACAGAGAAGCGGCTACTCGCGAATTGACTCTCGGAAATATTCAATTATTCCCTTTACCGAAAGAATGATGTTGCACAGGTGATGGCAGATTGAGTTACAAATATTTTCGTTACCCTTCTTTCGCACTTAGAATATTTCGTGGTTGGTTTATTCAGGACGGCACTCCCTAACATCTAGCTCGCGGGAAGGTTGAATATGTACTAAATTACTTGCTTTGCAGTTCGCGCGGTTACACAATTTCCTCTCGTCGCTTTCCCTTTACCCGAGTTCATCTGTACTTACAACTGATATGATTGTTCGGTGCTTCTACAAATTAATACTTTTATTAATTTCTAACTAATTCGCTTACAATTGATCATTCTCTGATATTCTTACCAGAGTTTACTTATTACACTTTGAAAGAGACTAAAGTTCTTCTTCAATACAGCTCCAATCTGGGAAAATAAAATAGAAAATTCCACATCCTTAACTTGTTGTTGTAAGTTATCAACATCGAGCAGGTTACCAGCTTCCTTAGTAAGTCTAGGGGACATACCTTCATCGGGAGGGAACATTTCTGAAAATAGCAAGACAATAGGAATTGCATCTACTTTCATACGACCCCAGATTTTAAAAACATCAAAGTGATATGTAGTAACATAAAATATTAAAAATAATTTACAAACAAACAAGCAAACTATTACAGAATTCAAAACAGCCATTTTGAATTTCATTTTCGAGGATTTGCCGTTGTCCGATTTTGTCAGACTTTGGATCCTTTAATGAGCCAAAAACAGTTGGAAGAACTTATGAAGCAATTTTGCCCATGTTAAAGCTATAATGCCTTAGTTTGGCTCGACTGTGGTGAAGGAAAAGAAGGAAAACAAGAATCCCGAAATAGTTCCGTTAATATAACTCCTGTAACATTATATTGCTTTTCATTAAAATATTGCAAATCAGTTAAGTCATATTGTGAATTATTCTGGTGTTGACCGTAGTACAACAAGTAACGTAACATGCCTCTCTACATAGAGATAAATTACTCTGGTACGTTTAAGTTAATACTGCCGAAAAAAACTTACATCTATTTTATGTTGTTTTCTCAAAAAATTCTCTTTTATTAAATTTTCCTAAAAATATTGTCACGTTAATAACAGCATATTAAAATAGATAATTAACTTTGACATTTACTACTTCACACATTGTATTATTTAAACCAATGTTATTTTTCTTGCCCTAATTTACTGAATTTAAATGAAAAAATATACTTTTGTCGACTTCCAGTATTTGCTAAAATTTAAACACTTTGCGGGATACTGGAAGCTTAGTAAAAATAAAAAAGCCATTAGAACTTAATATATGATGACAGGAGAAACAACTTACCTTAAAATCTCATCATTTTACCAGAGGTGACTATCACTGAGAAAATCTACTCTGAGAAATTTACATGACAGTAGAAAAGTTGCATCCACTTTCAATAACAGCTAAACACATAATTCCAAGACATTTTCAAGTACATGAGATTTATTTGACAAATGTATTGCCGATTAATACATTATTCATGTGTTACTCAGGGAACATTTTCTAATCTCACTATATTTCTATTACAAATAACTTTCTAAATAAATAAATTTACATGCATATTGTGCACCTTGATTTGTGGAAATGAATCGATTTCCTCTAATAGGAAACAGTGGAATACTGGACTTTAGTAGTAGGTATTTTTACTATACTACACATTTATTATCTTCGTAGGAATGTATCCACTTTGCGTTGGCTTATATATTTTGTTAAATAAATTTGGCTTATTACATTGTTACAATGTTTCCCAACAAATATTAAAATTTTATGGAGTTCCTACTATAAAAAAAACATCAAATAATTAAAATTTTATTATATTAGAGACTTAAAGAACACTATTTTACACATCATGGAAATTTTTGAGGCATTCTTTGAATTATAAGGTAGAAGTATTGTTGAGGCAATATGTTCAAGCGATCTGAATTACCTTAACGTAAATACTGAAAATGTATCATAGGACTGATAACAGACTTAGTTTTAGTTATCGCAATGAGATAAAGGTTAGGTGAACTTGCGGTTATGGATGAAGGCATGTATGAATTTTATACATATATTATAGATTTATTGATGTTGAAGCAATTGATGGAGTTCCCAAAACTAAACTACTTGAACCTGAATTTTTCACTTTTACTTTAGATTCGTTATTACTTCTACTATTGGAAAAACAAGAAATAAGAAACAAATAAGAATTTACAAGAATCTTCAAATTTATCAATAAGAGCTTCTATAATAATTCTGTAATTATCCCCAGAACCATTCAAACAATCGATTAAATAATGAATCTTGTCAGTATCATGCAAATCTGAATTAGTATGTATCAAGCTACTCAAATGTTCTATAAATAAGGATCATTCTTTAATTTCGCCACTAAATTTGGGAAGAGACAATTTTGGCAGCCTAGGCATTAACTTTCTACTAGAAAAATGATTATTCTGGGATATGGCCTTATTTTTAGAAACAACCGTCACCAGTTCAGCTACAAATTTTATGTTATAAATAGGTTCATTAACTATTTCTATAATTTTGTAATTAGGAAGGAAATTAGGATTTATTTGATATTGTAAAACATTAATCTGATCTACTATCTAGATCTACGTTATCCAAAAATACAGATTTTGTTGTATCTAAGGTTTAGCTCTAATAGAAAATATATTTAATTTTCTTTTCATTGACACGTCTCTGCTAATGTCATATAAGCGCTGAACATGAGAGAAACATCGTTCTCTTTTGACTATTAAAATTTTTGCTCACTTTTAATTGTCATTTTATACTATTTTCAAACTATATTGGAAGTTAACAGAAGCAGAGGTCACTAGGTTCTATGTATTGTACCTTTACTGTAAACAATGGGTCCGATTAACAAAATGCTGTATACTATGAGACTGTTGAAACAATGAATAAGAATTCTAATATCTTAACTATCAAAATCGACAGCCCATTCTACTGAAAATAGAGGCCATCCTAATGGTTCATCCAAAGAAAAATATAATCCGTACACGGACTGGACCAAAAAATGTATGTCAGTCGGATAACTAAAAAGTTAATGAACCAAAATAAAATGGACTGTAAATTCTAGATTTAAAAAAACGTGAAAATACTCACCAGTTTCACAGAAGTTCCCCATATCTCTTGTTCTGAGTGTTAGTGTATTGTATATGAAATTTGGTTCTTTCCAATTTTGATCAAAAAAAGTATTTCCAAAAATATTTAACAAATTTAATGTTTCTTGCACTTAAATTAAAATATCGCTAAAAAGCCACGCACAAAATTTTGGGCTTTATCTCTGAAAAATGTATCGGAAATATATGTAATTCAATCTATTTGAATGTTTTCTATATAAATGTTGAATTTCAGTTATTGTGTCTATAGTACAAGTAGTGTAACGTTTCGTTTTTGAAATTCTTATTAACTCGCAATACAACAACGCAATACAATTCTTGGTTGTATGTGGTCTGTATGGAAATTTAATGTAAATATTTTTTTTAGAAGGAGGCCTGAAATAGAAGTTTATTGTGAGTACTAAGGGAAAAACCAGTTTTGTGGAAAAAGCAGTAATGGAAATTGAAAATATCGATTTGAATTCGGATTTATTCCATGCTTGCAGTCAACCTTGTTCTGCGTTGTTGTTGATCCTTCGCATTTTAAAGACAAAACTAAAGCTGCTATTTTGGATAGATAATTAGTTATAAGTAGAAGAACAGGTCTTTTGCTGAAGTCTTCCACTTAGGACTTCTGTATCAGTCCACTGCACAAGTCCTCGGTAGAAGCTTAGATTGCTGAATTTGGTTCATTGTCTCGATGGCTGAAAACAAGATAAGTGCTCAATTATAACCTTTTTATAAGGATGCTGATTTATTAATTTTTTTTATTTTAATAATTTGAAATTACTAAATTAAATGCTAATTATTAGGATGCTAGAAAATTTATCGAAATCATAACTTAAAGTTTATTAATTATAACACGATTTGTAAACCAAGTTTGACGTCAAGTTCAGTCTGTTTTTTATGTAAAATTTTGGTGACAATAAATTGTTTTCGGTTTTATTTATTTTACTTGTTTATGATGGTGGACTCCACCACATCTGGTGGTCCTCTGGTTTAGACCAGCAAGGGAAAACCAGCGGCGCCCCAATATAAATCAATCCCCCATCGCTAGAGCTAGCCTGCATTTTGCTACGTTCGAAAGCTGCAGTCCAACACGGATTAAATTTTCAAAAAGTGCGTAGCACAAGAAAAAGAAAATGGTTTTTAAAATTAATAATAATAACTAAATAAATACGATATAAATTAGACAACCCCCTAATTCTACAAGCCAAAGGCTTGTGCGGACGGGGATTACACATGGAAAAACGTGGATATACAACCATAAACTCCGACAATGCCAGTGCCGGAAATGTGGCTCGAAACCTATAGCGCGATACCCTTCGATTAATTGCGATTGCCACCTCGCACCTTAACTAACGCGGCTATTGGCTAGTTCTTCAAACATATTCGAGCAAGTAAAATTAATTCTATGGAAACAGAAGACTACAGAACGGCGCAAACAGACACTCGTATTGATACCGGCAAAAATATTTCGCTAAATTTGTACATTTATTGGTTCTTCAAACAACTCCGGAAATTATTTTTTTATCAAGTCGTATCTCAAGAGAGAAATCTTATTTATAGGTTTAATTTTCAATTCACAAATTCTAGAGAACCATCATCGATCACATCCTATTTATATCTCTGAAATTTCACAACAGTTAATATTATGAATTCAGGAACTCTTCCGCTAGCATAAACAAATCATTTTGGTTGAACTAATGTTTATTGACATCAGTGAGCAACACCCTGCTAAACATCAATAAGGCTAAATGGAATTTTTTTCATTTGTCAACAGACTGAAAATAATATTTTACGGATGGAAAATAAATGATAAGTAGATATTGCAACAAAATGAATGTAGAAACGTGGGTTGTTAGGTCAACTTTTAAATTAAAGTTCTGTTAAAAACCTATGTGTTCAACTTTTCATAAACAGTTATTAAAAATGTGATTAATATAAAATTTGTTTGGAAGAGATCACTAAGAGAATAATGCAAGGTTAAAAATACAAACTTTCAGTAGCTAATTAAAATGGGAAATTTCAATAAAAGTTCTTGGGCAATAATTTAAAAGAAAAATAAGTTCGTATTCTTGCTTGTCGTCCTAAAACTGCTCCCATATCAGGATAATTTACTGTTACAAGTTACGACCTTTAAACGCCAGAAATTGAAGTTATGAAGAACTTTTAAATGTTGGTATGAATGGAACTAAAAATAAATTGCAATCATCTCCTTCAATCTTTTGCATCCACCAATTCAATTCAATTCAACAAAGATTTATTAAAATTAAAAGCATACAAACAGTTGCCTAACCAGAGCCTGCCCCGGGACCGACCATGCAATCACCGCGCTCACGCGGTCGTGAATTGCAGGATCGGCCGGAACAGATCTGGGCTGGCTAAAACAAAAATGAATAGCAACTAACCTAAGCACCTTTTGCAACAAGCAAATATAATTAGGAAATACTATTTGAACATAAAATAATAAAGATTTTTTAAAAACAACTTAAAACTACACATATTTTTAATGACTGACTCACTATAACACTTTTTAAAAAAAATTTCTGTTGACGTAGATACCTTAATCTAAACGAGGCACCTTCTGCGAAATTCATGAACGTCGAGCTGTACATGGCTGGCCTAAACTTTTGGCATTAATAATTTTGATTTTCAGAATGCTTAATTTATTTGATATTCGTGATGAGAAGTGAATTTAGAAAAACAAAAATGTGCAAACAGAAAACCAGAAAAAATAACAAACAAAAGGGACACAAACAGAAAGGAAGAGGGGAACAGGAAAGATTTAAAGATAGTCAAAAGGTATGAAATATTAGTAAAGGTGGATAGGGTAAGCGGAAGTTATAGTTGGTGAAGCTTGGCTACAGAGGTTGCCGGAAAATCGGTAACGTCTGGTATGGTAAGGGGTGTTTAATCCGAAATGGGGCATTATGCTGTCTAATTTGTGTTATGTGTCTTGTTAGCGGATTATCGCCCAGCTTGAATGAATAGAAGTTTTGAGAGATGCGTTGGTCGTAGTCCGCTATCGGGGTTATATCGTTGCAACGCGCATAGAGATCGCTGAGGGAGGTGTACCTTCCAGAATTTGAAATGAGGCGCATAAATTTGTGTTCAAATACTTGAAGTTTATTCATTGTCGTGGCAGGTATGCTGCACCACACCGGCGCCGCGTATGTGATGGACGGCCTAATCACCATCGTGTACAACAATTTTTTATTTTGTCGGTTAAGTCTGCTACCCCTGACCATGAGTGAATACAGATTCCTTGACAGGGAGTAGACCGTCCGTATTGTCTCATTTATATGGGCATTGAACGTCAGTTTTTCGTCGAGTCTTACCCCCAGGTACTTCACGCATCTCCTGGTTGGAATTTTGTTTCCCCTGATCGAAATTGGTGTTAAAATTTTGTTCTCGGTAAAACGACGCCTGAAGACTATTGCCTCCGACTTCTCAGCGTTACCCGAATCTTCCGCTGGTCGTAATAAGCCGTGGCACGAACCATGTGCACCTTCAGCAGCATGTTCGCCACTTGCGCGTTGTGAGAATGCGCGTACATGGCTGTGTTATCGGCGTACTTGGTCAGCTTCGTATTCGGGAACTTTGGGAAGTCGGAGACGTACAAGTTGTACAACTTTGGAGAGAGGCACGATCCTTGTGGGACTCCCGCGCGAATGTCCCGCAGTGTTGACAGTGTATTATTCACTCGAACCTGCAGGGATCTGCCCGTCAGGAGTGAATTAATGAGTTTAGTGAAGTAAGTCGAAAAGTTGTATTGGTGTAGTTTGTAGAGTAACCCCGGGATCCAGACGGTGTCGAACGCCTTCTCAATATCGAGGAGCACCATGATGGTGTTCTTCTCGAGGTTGTATTTTTGACGTCGTTAACTATCCTAACGACCTGTTTCACCGTGCTCCTGCCCTTTCTGAAGCCAAATTGAGACTCGTCGACGATGTGGAGCTCCTCCTGAACAGTATTTAGTCTGATCAGGACGAGCTTCTCCACCAACTTGGACATCGCCGACAACAACGAGATGGGTCTGTAGCTGCCGACGAACTTCGCGTTCTTGTTTGGCTTCAGGATGGGAATGACCACGGCACACTTCCACTGACTGGGCCAGTGCTGTAGCCGCAGAATCGTATTAACGATATACGTCAATTACACAACACCTTTTCTCGGGAGATATTTGAGCAGCTTGTACTCGATGCCGTCTTTTCCAGGAGCTTTATTGTTTGGTTTGCCTAAGATGGGCAGGTCACGTTCATCGTATGCATGATAACCGCCTTCCTAAATGTACACTTTATGGTGAATTGCTAAGCGATAGAAGAAGGCGTGGCGGTCAACGAAAGAGGTTCAAAGACGTTCTCCATGAAAATCTAAAATCCTGCGATATTGCAGACGGGCAATGGGAACAACTTGCAGCGGACAGAACCGAATGGCGAGGGGTTGTGGCCAGCTATCAAGAAAATGTTGCTGCAAGAAGGCCGAATCCAAGACCTAACCAGGTCTATGTTTGTCCTGACTGCGGTCGACATGTGCTCTCCCGAATTGGCCTCTATAGCCATAGTCGTGTGCACCGTAGATGAATGGGAATTACAATAGACTACACCTTTTACTTGTTTTTTATTGTACACAATTTATCGACTGTAACATTTTTATACTCGGACTCGAGTAACGGCTAATAATAATAATAATAATTGTTTGGTAGGACCTTGATAAATTGTGTTATCTCCGAGGGCTTGGTCATGACCTTCAGAAATTCACGTCGTGTCATTTGTACGTCATGACCAATGATTTCGTTAATGTCGTTCTCGATGCGGTCGTGCTCTAAATTATTTGGTATGTTGCTATTGTGAATATTTTCGAAATGAGTAGCTAAGTCGCTCACTTTTTGAGCGTCTGTCATCGACGTCCGTCTGTTCGCGCCCGTCAACGCGGGTATAGCCTCCCGTGTACTTTTTAAGGCCCTCGTCAACTACCACAGCGAGTTGTCTTGAGGATTCAGCGCTGCCAGTTTGTCCCCCCATTTCTGGTTCCTTGCAGTGTTTATAGAGGTTCTAATCTGCCCCTGCAGCCTGATCATCTCAACCTTAGCGTTGACATCGCGATTTCGTTGCCAAAGCCGTCTCAGTCTATTTTTCTCCCGTATGTTTCGTATGACCGCTTCGTCGAGTCGGTCTCTGTTCTCGTTCACAGTGATAGTGATGGCAACAATCTGCTTGGCATCCTGCATCACTCTCGTAAACTCCTCCACCGCATTCTCTAACTCAACGGGCGTACTGATTGTGTTGTTTAGTGTTAAATTTGTGTTAATGTGTTCTTTATAGAGGCGCCAATTGGCGCCTTTATATGATGTGACTTTGCGTGTAATGTTCTCCCTTGACATACCGTCTAACATCCACCGGTCCACGGTATTTTGTGAAGGAACTCATTGTGACATTATTTCCATAATAGCACTAAAAGTTCTACCCTTGTTCTACTGCTGATCTGTGGCAAATGCATATTCTTCAATTGAGATGTACTT
Source organism: Leptura quadrifasciata (assembly GCA_963675555.1). Lineage (NCBI taxonomy): Eukaryota > Metazoa > Arthropoda > Insecta > Coleoptera > Cerambycidae > Leptura > Leptura quadrifasciata. Next base: position 107,445,918 of record OY776675.1, read on the forward strand.
GGAATTGTTCTGCCTTGCCTGTATACCTAGTAAGGTCAAGAAAACGAAACCCGTGGGTTTTCTGAAAGGATCTTTTCTATGATTGCATTTAACTTTTGACATGTTAAGGATGAAATTTGGCAGGGGAGCCACTTTTATAATGTTTGTGTATGGCGGACAATCTTCATCTTTAAGGTACCGTTGAACAGGGATTAAATTACTCTACAGGTATCCCTACGTAAAGGATCGAATCTAAAAAATAAAAATAAAAACAAAATCAAAGAATTGCAAGTATAAAAATGTCTTATGTGAAAGTGAAAATTTGGTGTAATCTAGCTGATTATGAAGTAATGTTATTAGTATATAATGTATTTTGCTACAAGGGTTTCCTCCTTAACGTAAGTGATACTAGAATAGTAGATTTTAACTATAATCAGGGCACAGTGTTGTCGCATAGTCGTGGCACGGTTAGCCCGGAATTGTGTTGTAGAGCTCACGACAAAAGAAAAGTAATCTAGCTCAGTAATCTCTGGGCGTATCTGTACCCTATTGTTATGGGATGAATTAGTAACTGCTGTCTATTTTCCTGGAGCGACAATAAAATAAAAGTAAATGACTCTCAATTCTTCTTTTCCTTTTTGCTCATAACACTTGGTGGGTTTTGACTTACTCAACTATGTTCCTCCATCTGTCTCTATCTACCGCTATTATCCTCCAGTTTCCTGTTCTTAGATTTTTTAGGTCTTCTTCAACATCGTCTATCTACCTCTTCTTGGGCCGCCCTATTGGTCTTGTATTTTGGGGTTTCCATTCATTTATGGATTCTCTTCGCTATTATTTCATCCTCCATCCTGTGCACATGTCCTAGCGACCTTAGTCTTAGACTTTTTACATATCTTACTATGTCCTCTCCTTTTATACGTGCATCAATTTCGTGATTCATTCTTATTCTCCACATACCGTTTTCTTGAACGGAGGCGTATATTCTTCTAAAGACCTTTCTTTCAAATACTCTTAATTGATTTTCATTGTTGTTTGTTAATGTCCGTGTTTCACATCCATAGGATACGACGGGTCTTATAAGGATTTTATATACTGCGATCTTAGATTTTCCGTTTAGTGTGTTGCTTCACATTAATTTTAAGTAGGCATAGTAGCATTTATTTCCTTTCAGAATTCTTGCACATATTTCATTTTAAACTTTGCCATTATTAGTAATTTTGGCCCCTAAAAAATTAAACGTCTTGAGGCTTTCAATTTGGCTGCCGTTTATATAAAATTTGGCGGTTGTATTGGGGGTTTCCTGCAGCAATACATATATTTGGTTTTGGCTTGGTTCACTTGTAGTCCTCCTTTATTTACCTGTGGTTCAAGATCTATGGTGGTTCGATTCAGAGAGGCAAAGTCTCGTGTAATTATTGTAATATCGTCTGCGTACCCAAGTATTTCTGCGGTTTTGTTTACAATGCCTTCGGTTCTATTTATGTTTCTGATAGCTGCTTCTAGCACTAGATTGAAAAGCACTGCCGAGAGAGCATCTCCTTGTCTTACACCGGTTTTTACTTTAAATTCTTCGCTGAGCTGCCGTTGTATTATAATAGTTGCTGTCGATTCTGCCATGGTAATTAATTTTTGGGGTACTCCTAGGAGGGTTAAACTTTGTAGCATTTTCTTCCTGTGCACTTTATCGAATGCCTGCTTGAAATCTATAAACATATAATGCATATCTATGTTGTATTTGTAACATTTCTCCTGTATTTGTCTTAGTGTACACAGGCGATCTATGGTTGACCTATTTTTCCTGAAACCACATTGGTATTCGCCTAGTATTTCCTCTGAATAGGGTGTCATTCGATTATGGATCACCCCTGATAATATTTTATAAAGGACACTAAGTAGTGTTATTCCTCTATAATTACTACAAACAGATTTATCACCTTTTTGTGCATTGGGAGGATGATTTCTAGTTTCCAGTCCTTTGGCATCTCTTCTTGCTCCCAAATATGTAGTATCAGTTTGTGCATTTGTCTCCATAGTTCCTCTCCTCCATTCTTTATTAGGTCTGCTACAATTCTATCTGCACCTGGGGCTTTCCTGTTTTTCAGGTCTTTTATTACTTTCTTTACCTCTTCATACGATGGCGAGTCTACTTCCAGTTCTGCACTATAGTATGTCATTTCATTCTCCCCTTCCTGTCGTTGATGTTTTCCTTTTAGTACCTCTTCAAAATATTCTTTCCATCTTTTGAGTATATCCGGCTCTTCCGTTTTTGTTCTTAAATATGTTTATTCGTGATGTGAATTCTTTTGTATATTCTTTAACGTTATTGTAAAACTTTCTGCTTTCAGATCTTTTATTACTTTCGATTATTTCTTCCACTTTTTTATTCATTTCTTCACGTTTTCTTCTCCGGCAGATTCGGTTTGTTAATCTTCTTTTATTGCTATATTCTACCTGGTTAGCTCTTGTGCCTCATTGTAGCGCCTTTTTCCATGCATCATTTTTCACTTTCACAGCCTCTCTACATTCCTCATCATACCAATTATTTTTCTTTTTACTTACTTCTCCTACTACTTCACCAGCGACTTTTGTTATAGTTTCTTTGATTCTATTCCTTTCCTCGTCTATACTTAGTTCTTGCTGGTGCTCATTTTCTAGAAGTTTTCTTTCAATTTCTCCTTGGTATATCCGTTTTACGTGGGCATTTCCTAAATTATCTACATCGCATTTTTTTGTTCTTATCATACGTTCCGTGTTTACAATTGATATTCGATGTTTGTATTTGGCTACTAATAGGTAGTGATCTGAGTCGCTGTTTGCTCCACGATAGACTTGGCGTCTTCTATTGAGGAGACCCATCTTTTTTATATCAATATGTGGTCTATTTGGTTCACATTATTTGTGCCTGGTATTCTCCATGTTCCTAGGTGTATTTCTTTGTGGGGGGAAGCATATACTTATTACTCTCAATACAAACACTTTATTGTTGCGACAACTGACATTCAATTCAATTTAACAATGTACACAAGATGCAATTTGTAGGTTACGTTGTATTATGAGATAAAAATATTAAAATATAAATTATAGATTACCGATTGGTAGCCACCGTTGGCGTTCAGAAATAATGATTAAATGAAATTGTTAAAGTATGTAAAAAAAGTATATGAGTAGTAATTAATTAATTTCCCAAGAAGGTCTGTCAGTTGTGTTGTTTTCAATGTAATATGCCGGGAATAAAATATGAAATTAATTGGGTATAAATGAAGTTTTACATACAGTATTTACCGATTTGAATGACGGCCGTGGAGTGGTCCTAAATCATGGTGAATGCGCTCTTCAAATTGTGCCTAGAAGGATATAAGGAAACAAACCCAAAGTGATATTCAAAAAACAACGTACAGCAGCGTACCTAGAATCGTAGGTGATAATGTTAAAGAACGCTATAACCCCGATATACTTTTCGACGTTGTAACAAAATCCGACTTAGGAAATACTTCGTAAGAAAAGCGTGCTTCACGTAAAAACGCCGTGGAGGAGGTTTTTAATTCTTGGAAATATATTTTTGCTCTTCGGAGCATTTTTTATGCCAAATTATCGCTAACTCTTCAAGGAGCGTTAATTTGGAAAGTGTAGTGAATGTCGCTGCACAGGGACGTAATGTCGCCCCGACCACCCAATTTTAGAAAGTATACTAAAATTGGACTTGAACTTCCAAATTTCCAAGATTAAAAACCCTTTTACGAATCCACGTTGTCAAGCACTGCAACTCTTACGAGGTATTGAATATGAGGACAAGTTAATCCAACGACTATTCAAAGTATATCGGAAGTTATAGCGAAAATAGCCCTTAGCGACATGGGACCCCCATCATTTCCTAGCAGTCGGATTTGACGGGGAAATGATGTATTTTGACGGGGTTTGCCCTAAACCGGTTCCTCAGTGATTCGGAGTCAAAAAAGTATCTATACCATGTACTCACACGTGCATGGGATCTGCCTTGCCTGAACGTAAAATTTGTTATTGCATAATACAAACGAAGTAGAAACGCTACAAGCAATTTTAAGCTCTGAGGAGCGACCAAAATTTATGTGAATTAATAAATACGTTTAAAAGACAGGCAAGCATAAGCCCACCAAAATTTCAGTTACATGAAACTTTTCTTGAATCTTTTTGTGCATCGTTAGCTTATCAAACTGCATATTGGATGGTAGTTGGTACCGTATGAATCGTCCCGTTCCTCACCATGTGTTGTACACGGGTCAGACCATTGTTTGTTAACATTTTCTCTGAAGAAGTTGTTGTAAAAACATAAATTTTTTTAAAAGATTTAATATACATATTTTGAACTTTATATTGTCTTTTACTTGTGTTTTCTAACAAAATTCCCATTCAGATTTAGTTTTAAGAGAGTGTGAAACAGACAGTGTTAGATTTATAGTGTTACGACGTCTTCCAATTGATACCATCAGAGCCGCAGTTAAGCATAAACGACAGTAAGTATGATTTATCCATTGATCTCCGTCTGAAACAGTCACGTTGAACCCTAAAAATTTTGTGAACGTAATATTATTATTTAGAATTTAAGAAAAGGTTGAGGAAAAAGAAAATTAATTTTTTCTTTTTCCTTTTTTTTTTAATTTTTCTAAGTTTTTCGAGCAGAAAATACGTCCTTCAGACTTCCATCAAAGCATGGATCGTTCACATGGCGCCCGAACAGGGACCATGCCGTCCCCAAACCCAACTAATCCTTTCTCATTTATGGCGGAAGACTCCGAGGGGTCGACCCCAAGAGAATTTTACGAGCGAGTCACCGCACCGCTCGTCGACGACGGTTCTAGAGGGATAGAACCACAACGACTGTTTCCAGAGGGAAATAATGCAAATTTATCTGCTTCACAGCCACAAACTGCTAATTCGATGGAAAGTATGTTTCTGAAAATGGCAGAGGGCTTCGTGCAGGCGATACAGAACGTGTCGACCTGTACGCCCCATGAGAGACAAAGATGTCCGAACGTGACGTTCCATGGGCTTGATCATGAAGATCCAGAAGCTTTTCTGAAAATTATGGAGGAATATTTCGACAGAGCTCGCATAAGCCACGACTATGATCGCCTCCATAACGTAACCGGCCAACTCAAGGGCGAAGTTCAACGATGGTCCGAACAATTTAGGACGTTGACAACTTCGTATACCTTATTCAAGGAAATATTCCTTACGAGATTTAATTCTCCCGACATACAGTCACGAGCTATTGCTCAACTGTATGCCGTCAAGCAAACGTCTTTAGACGACACGGCAGTGTTTATCACAAGGAAAACCTGTCTTTTCGATCGTATTGATCCCTTCAAATCCGAAGCCATTAGAGCTCGGGTCATCATGGACCAACTGCGTCCAGAAATTAGGTCACGCTTGAGAAGCAACCTAATTTCATCCACAGAGATGTTAATAGCAGCGGCTACTAACGTCGAGCGGGATTCAGCTGACGAACAGACGTCGCTAATCCAGTTAATCGATCAACGCTTGTCCCGCGCGTCTTACTATCAAGAGCCGGGACACATCATTCAACAAAATTCTAGTAACAGGAGCAATGGAAGCCCAACTCCGACAGCACCGAGGGTGCATTTCCGAGAGGATGTCTCTCGACAGGACGGTCCAGGCAGAGCGCCTGGTCGTCCTTTTTTTATGCCTAATTCTTCAAGCGGATCAGTGAATCCTGACCGCAGGCAAACCAATTTCAATGGCGGATCGGGGAAATTCCGAGTACCCGACCGACCGGCAACCCCGTGCCGATACTGTACAGACACAGTGCAGTGGCACTTCCATAGCCAATGCCCGAATAACCCTCATCTCAACAGGAGACCGGGAAACTTTCGAGGGGCCAGAGACCCAGGCCAGGGTCCATCTGCAAGATCCCCGGCACAACGGCCGAACCAAGGCGGCAGCAATGTCCATTAAAAATTTCTAATACTCATGACCACTACGACGCTCCCATGCACAAGACAAGGGAGTCAATAAATTATATGAGCGAAGCGTTCCCTTTGCCTCGTATAAAAGTTCAGATAAATGAACATGCAGTCGACGCTCTGATCGATTCAGGCTCGACGCGAAACGTTATCCATCCGAGGATGTTGGATAAATTTAAAAATCTCACGACACGTCGATCATTTGCTATGGCGTGCGGAGATCGAATGGTGGACTCTCTTGGAACGACAAAATTAAAAGTAATAATTTCAGGCACTTCTTTTGAAATTGATTTTCAAGTAATCGAAAATTTGAACGAAACGATAATATTAGGATCACCATTCTTATATATGAACAATGTCGCATATGATTATGGCCGAAAATGCCTATATGCCGGCACGGAAGAGCGTATTACCGTCTTCTGGAATCAAGCTTCTCAGAGGGAGAGACAGCAGGCAAAGCTTCCTGAAGAGCTTGTTATTAAAGACAAAATTCTACGGCCGCTGTTCGAAGAATTTGTCGATCTGTTCACTGCGGAACCGCCTCAAGCAACCACAGTGACTGTTAAACACAAAATTATAGTAAAAGACACGAAACCATTTAATATCAGACCATATCCGATGTCTCCGAGTACTAAGAAAATTATGTACGACCAAATCGAAGAGATGTTGAAAGCTGGCGTCATCGAACCTAGCACTGCCCAATATAGTTCACCACCCGTGATAATAAAACGCTCAGACAAGAAACCACGTTTTTGCATCGATTATCGCCATTTGAACGAAATGACTGAAGACGAGGCTTCCGTCTTACCAAAAATACACGAAAGTATTAAAGATTTAGGCAATTCGAAGATATTTTTTCTGTGTTGGATTTAAAAAGCGGATATTGGCAAATACCGCTCGATGAAGCATCAAAAGATTTCTCGACTTTTACCACTCCTGATGGGGCAGCTTACAGATTCAATGTCATGCCTTTCGGCCTCAAGACAGCTCCCTGTACCTTTCAGAAATTCATGGCAAAGGACGTTTTAACGGGTTACCTGCACCATTTCTGTAAAGTGTATTTAGATGATATAATCGTTTACAGCGTAAACGTGAAGGAGCATATGTCCCACCTGAGGTTAGTCTTTGAAAGACTACGTCTGCACAATCTAAAAGTGTCACCGGAAAAGTGTGTAATAGCGACGAATGAAATCCAATATTTAGGCCACACCATTAGAACTGATACTTCCCGACCATTAGAAAAACATGTCTTACAAATTCAAAATTATCCCGTTCCAGTCACCAAAAAGCAGCTACAAAGTTTCTTAGGACTTTGCAACTGGGTAAGAGAATATCTACCAAATGTGGCGATGATCACAAAGCCACTAACGAAACTTCTTTCGAAGGAAAATCGTTTTCACTGGAACCATGTATGCGATGAAGCATTTAGAAAATTAAAAGAATTATTATCCGGACCGCTGGAACTCCATCGGCCGGATTTTTCACGTCAGTTCATTTTGCAAACAGATGCATCCCTACAAGGCCTTTCGGCCGTATTATATCAATTAGGCGACAACGGCGAAAAATATATAATTTCGTATGCGAGCAACACATTATTTCCAGCAGAGAGACGTTACCACATAAACGAGCTGGAATGCTTGGCGGTGGTGAACTATATTAAAAAGTACAAGATGTACTTAGCAGACAAACCGTTCTTGGTGAAGACGGACAACAGGGCGTTACTTTGGTTAAACAAACATAAGGACGACAAAACTAAATTTACACGATGATCATTACTATTGCAAGAATATGCATTCAAAATTGAACACTGTCCAGGAAAGGAGAATTTATTAGCAGATTTTCTCAGTCGTAACCCGCAAAATCAGTATGTCGAGACAGACGATGAAGAGGAAAGAATGTTCCTACCAAATTACAAGTGTCCAGAACGTATTTCTGTTTTAACACATTCAGAAATATACGAAGATATCGTACAGGCTCAATTGAGTTCAAGAGATATTCAAGACAAGATCCGCCGTTGGAATGATCTATTTCAACAGGAACAACGTTCCGATGCGGATCTTATTTTTATGAAAAATTTTCACGTCCAAGACGATGTACTTTTTAAAGATTGCGATCGAAATTTTAAGTTGGTAGTTCCAAAGAGGAAAATTAAGGAATTGATTTACCATTATCATGACCGAGATGAAGCATGTCATCCAGGAAGAGACGAGACTCTTAGGAAAATTGCAAAACGTTACTATTTCAATAATATGGCCAGGATCGTCGGCAAATATATAAACGACTGTCTGATATGCCAATCAGTAAAAACACGGCAAGCTCAACCTAATGCACCACTTAGAAGTCATGCACCGCAGAATGCATTTGAAACTTTGAGCGTCGACGTAATTGGCCCGCTGCAGAGGACTAAAGACGCCGAAAACAGATACATGATTATCGTCGAAGACGTTTTCAGTAAATGGATAGAGGCAAAGGCATACATTCAGGTCGATGGCAGAACGATAGCCAAATTTATTGACGAAGAGATAGTAGCAAGATTCGGAGTCCCTCGAGTCATAATTTCCGACAATGGTGGTCATTTCAATTCCGAATGGTACATCACATTTTGTGAAAGAAATGGTATCGAACGATACTTAATTCCGGCATATCATCAACAATCCAACCCCGTGGAACGACGGGTTCAGGAGTGTAAGAAAATTTTAAACACCCTCTTATTTAAAAAGCCAAACGACACTTGGGATCGCTACGTGCATCAGATGACATACATCTTAAGAAATCGTAGGAACGCCGCTACAAATCAAACACCTAGCATGATCGTGTTAGGATATGATCCAGCCGAAAGAGGCGAATGAGATTTGTATGCCTGGAGGCAAGAAAGAGCCAAGCAACAAACGCTTCCACGATACGAGCGAGTCAAGGAAGCCCGTCAGGCCCAACAAAATTACAAACAAAAATATGCGCCGAAAGAAGCCGTCACTCCGATCGTTTTCAAAGTAGGAGACAGAGTCATGAGTAAAAGAAAAAGGAAGGTACATACCTTCACGCCGTCTTGGTCAGGCCCAACCAGAATTCTGAAGAAGTTTTCAGACGAAGTGTATCTCGTGCAAAAGGGAAATGTAACGACGAGAGTACATGTAAATGATTTGAGACCAGCCCCGCCAGAGGAGCACAACTTGGAAATCGAATCTTCCGATGAAGAAAATGCTAGTCCAGGCGGAACATCACTCGATGGAAATGATTCCCCGTTCTCAGACGATTCCACAGAACCTCCACCGCCGGAGCAAACGGTTGTACAAATCCATGCACCGCCACGAGATGCTTCCACTTCTGATTCAGAATCAAGTTCTGGAGATTCTATTATATTTTTATAATATTTTTCAACCTAGGCTAAGTTTTAACTTAGTGCTAGGTGTATTTTATCTCAAAATTTCCATACCAACTTCTTGTCGTGTCAGGCAAGAGTTGGCATTTTTAATGCATTTTTTACAAGTTATTTTTATCGAGGATATTGTATCGTCCATACAATTCTTCAAAATTCACTGCAGCAACTCTGACCGTGTCCGGCAGAGTTGGTATTTTTTATAATTTTTTTTTAAAGTCCTCAAATGTTATTAAACATTCATCTGTAAGCAGAGTCCGACCCAAAGGGTCCAAACAAATGTTCCATTGGCACGGCATGGAAAGACGACAACTCTGACGCAGAGCGCGATTCAGACGAGTCTAGCAACTCAAGGGCGAGATGCCGCCACGTCTGCTGGAGGGGCAGATGCAACGATCCGACGGATGCAGATTCTGTCGCAGATTTCTCCCAAGAAGAGATTTTAATAAAAACCATTTCAATCAGCATAAGTCTACAAAATTCAGTGTTCCTATTCTCAAAGACGACGATGTGATATCGGTCGCAGATTTCTCCCAAGAAGAGAATTTTATCTACACTGAAAACATTTCAATCAATATAAGTCTACAAAATTCAGTGTTCCTATTCTCAAAGACGACGATATGTTATCGGTCGCAGATCCCCAGACGGGATATGAACAAACATTTTACTAAAATTTTGTTTTATATTGTTTCATATAAAATGAGCAGAGCCATAGTATAGCTGGAGCCAAGCAGTTCGAGGACCACCTAAGCTGTTCCAGAAGGCAGTTCGACACCGAAGGTGATCGACGAGGCATAGACACGAGGAGGAGCAGACGCAAGCCCGCATTAGTGGAAGAACACTAAGAAAGATAAGTGCGTCGAAAGTGTTTGTGTTGTGTCATCGAGAATCCGAGGATTTTCGATTTTTTTCTTTTTTTTATGCCATTTTGGAAACCTAATGTTCAATTATTCAATCGAATGCTATGCATCGATATATGTTCAACTTATAATCATTTTTTAGATTTGCATCTATGTTATGTTCAGATAGGCCGGTCTGAACTATAACCGAATACAACACATGGGAGACTACATCCAATGATCCATTTTATTTTCAAAAAACCAATTTACCAAACGTTACACAAAAAGATTCACGGAAAGGAGGGGAGTGTTAAAGAACGCTATAACCCCGATATACTTTTCGACGTTGTAACAAAATCCGACTTAGGAAATACTTCGTAAGAAAAGCGTGCTTCACGTAAAAACGCCGTGGAGGAGGTTTTTAATTCTTGGAAATATATTTTTGCTCTTCGGAGCATTTTTTATGCCAAATTATCGCTAACTCTTCAAGGAGCGTTAATTTGGAAAGTGTAGTGAATGTCGCTGCACAGGGACGTAATGTCGCCCCGACCACCCAATTTTAGAAAGTATACTAAAATTGGACTTGAACTTCCAAATTTCCAAGATTAAAAACCCTTTTACGAATCCACGTTGTCAAGCACTGCAACTCTTACGAGGTATTGAATATGAGGACAAGTTAATCCAACGACTATTCAAAGTATATCGGAAGTTATAGCGAAAATAGCCCTTAGCGACATGGGACCCCCATCATTTCCTAGCAGTCGGATTTGACGGGGAAATGATGTATTTTGACGGGGTTTGCCCTAAACCGGTTCCTCAGTGATTCGGAGTCAAAAAAGTATCTATACCATGTACTCACACGTGCATGGGATCTGCCTTGCCTGAACGTAAAATTTGTTATTGCATAATACAAACGAAGTAGAAACGCTTCAAGCAATTTTAAGCTCTGAGGAGCGACCAAAATTTATGTGAATTAATAAATACGTTTAAAAGACAGGCAAGCATAAGCCCACCAAAATTTCAGTTACATGAAACTTTTCTTGAATCTTTTTGTGCATCGTTAGCTTATCAAACTGCATATTGGATGGTAGTTGGTACCGTATGAATCGTCCCGTTCCTCACCATGTGTTGTACACGGGTCAGACCATTGTTTGTTAACATTTTCTCTGAAGAAGTTGTTGTAAAAACATAAATTTTTTTAAAAGATTTAATATACATATTTTGAACTTTATATTGTCTTTTACTTGTGTTTTCTAACAAAATTCCCATTCAGATTTAGTTTTAAGAGAGTGTGAAACAGACAGTGTTAGATTTATAGTGTTACGACGTCTTCCAATTGATACCATCAGAGCCGCAGTTAAGCATAAACGACAGTAAGTATGATTTATCCATTGATCTCCGTCTGAAACAGTCACGTTGAACCCTAAAAATTTTGTGAACGTAATATTATTATTTAGAATTTAAGAAAAGGTTGAGGAAAAAGAAAATTAATTTTTTCTTTTTCCTTTTTTTTTTAATTTTTCTAAGTTTTTCGAGCAGAAAATACGTCCTTCAGACTTCCATCAAAGCATGGATCGTTCACATGGCGCCCGAACAGGGACCATGCCGTCCCCAAACCCAACTAATCCTTTCTCATTTATGGCGGAAGACTCCGAGGGGTCGACCCCAAGAGAATTTTACGAGCGAGTCACCGCACCGCTCGTCGACGACGGTTCTAGAGGGATAGAACCACAACGACTGTTTCCAGAGGGAAATAATGCAAATTTATCTGCTTCACAGCCACAAACTGCTAATTCGATGGAAAGTATGTTTCTGAAAATGGCAGAGGGCTTCGTGCAGGCGATACAGAACGTGTCGACCTGTACGCCCCATGAGAGACAAAGATGTCCGAACGTGACGTTCCATGGGCTTGATCATGAAGATCCAGAAGCTTTTCTGAAAATTATGGAGGAATATTTCGACAGAGCTCGCATAAGCCACGACTATGATCGCCTCCATAACGTAACCGGCCAACTCAAGGGCGAAGTTCAACGATGGTCCGAACAATTTAGGACGTTGACAACTTCGTATACCTTATTCAAGGAAATATTCCTTACGAGATTTAATTCTCCCGACATACAGTCACGAGCTATTGCTCAACTGTATGCCGTCAAGCAAACGTCTTTAGACGACACGGCAGTGTTTATCACAAGGAAAACCTGTCTTTTCGATCGTATTGATCCCTTCAAATCCGAAGCCATTAGAGCTCGGGTCATCATGGACCAACTGCGTCCAGAAATTAGGTCACGCTTGAGAAGCAACCTAATTTCATCCACAGAGATGTTAATAGCAGCGGCTACTAACGTCGAGCGGGATTCAGCTGACGAACAGACGTCGCTAATCCAGTTAATCGATCAACGCTTGTCCCGCGCGTCTTACTATCAAGAGCCGGGACACATCATTCAACAAAATTCTAGTAACAGGAGCAATGGAAGCCCAACTCCGACAGCACCGAGGGTGCATTTCCGAGAGGATGTCTCTCGACAGGACGGTCCAGGCAGAGCGCCTGGTCGTCCTTTTTTTATGCCTAATTCTTCAAGCGGATCAGTGAATCCTGACCGCAGGCAAACCAATTTCAATGGCGGATCGGGGAAATTCCGAGTACCCGACCGACCGGCAACCCGGTGCCGATACTGTACAGACACAGTGCAGTGGCACTTCCATAGCCAATGCCCGAATAACCCTCATCTCAACAGGAGACCGGGAAACTTTCGAGGGGCCAGAGACCCAGGCCAGGGTCCATCTGCAAGATCCCCGGCACAACGGCCGAACCAAGGCGGCAGCAATGTCCATTAAAAATTTCTAATACTCATGACCACTACGACGCTCCCATGCACAAGACAAGGGAGTCAATAAATTATATGAGCGAAGCGTTCCCTTTGCCTCGTATAAAAGTTCAGATAAATGAACATGCAGTCGACGCTCTGATCGATTCAGGCTCGACGCGAAACGTTATCCATCCGAGGATGTTGGATAAATTTAAAAATCTCACGACACGTCGATCATTTGCTATGGCGTGCGGAGATCGAATGGTGGACTCTCTTGGAACGACAAAATTAAAAGTAATAATTTCAGGCACTTCTTTTGAAATTGATTTTCAAGTAATCGAAAATTTGAACGAAACGATAATATTAGGATCACCATTCTTATATATGAACAATGTCGCATATGATTATGGCCGAAAATGCCTATATGCCGGCACGGAAGAGCGTATTACCGTCTTCTGGAATCAAGCTTCTCAGAGGGAGAGACAGCAGGCAAAGCTTCCTGAAGAGCTTGTTATTAAAGACAAAATTCTACGGCCGCTGTTCGAAGAATTTGTCGATCTGTTCACTGCGGAACCGCCTCAAGCAACCACAGTGACTGTTAAACACAAAATTATAGTAAAAGACACGAAACCATTTAATATCAGACCATATCCGATGTCTCCGAGTACTAAGAAAATTATGTACGACCAAATCGAAGAGATGTTGAAAGCTGGCGTCATCGAACCTAGCACTGCCCAATATAGTTCACCACCCGTGATAATAAAACGCTCAGACAAGAAACCACGTTTTTGCATCGATTATCGCCATTTGAACGAAATGACTGAAGACGAGGCTTCCGTCTTACCAAAAATACACGAAAGTATTAAAGATTTAGGCAATTCGAAGATATTTTTTCTGTGTTGGATTTAAAAAGCGGATATTGGCAAATACCGCTCGATGAAGCATCAAAAGATTTCTCGACTTTTACCACTCCTGATGGGGCAGCTTACAGATTCAATGTCATGCCTTTCGGCCTCAAGACAGCTCCCTGTACCTTTCAGAAATTCATGGCAAAGGACGTTTTAACGGGTTACCTGCACCATTTCTGTAAAGTGTATTTAGATGATATAATCGTTTACAGCGTAAACGTGAAGGAGCATATGTCCCACCTGAGGTTAGTCTTTGAAAGACTACGTCTGCACAATCTAAAAGTGTCACCGGAAAAGTGTGTAATAGCGACGAATGAAATCCAATATTTAGGCCACACCATTAGAACTGATACTTCCCGACCATTAGAAAAACATGTCTTACAAATTCAAAATTATCCCGTTCCAGTCACCAAAAAGCAGCTACAAAGTTTCTTAGGACTTTGCAACTGGGTAAGAGAATATCTACCAAATGTGGCGATGATCACAAAGCCACTAACGAAACTTCTTTCGAAGGAAAATCGTTTTCACTGGAACCATGTATGCGATGAAGCATTTAGAAAATTAAAAGAATTATTATCCGGACCGCTGGAACTCCATCGGCCGGATTTTTCACGTCAGTTCATTTTGCAAACAGATGCATCCCTACAAGGCCTTTCGGCCGTATTATATCAATTAGGCGACAACGGCGAAAAATATATAATTTCGTATGCGAGCAACACATTATTTCCAGCAGAGAGACGTTACCACATAAACGAGCTGGAATGCTTGGCGGTGGTGAACTATATTAAAAAGTACAAGATGTACTTAGCAGACAAACCGTTCTTGGTGAAGACGGACAACAGGGCGTTACTTTGGTTAAACAAACATAAGGACGACAAAACTAAATTTACACGATGATCATTACTATTGCAAGAATATGCATTCAAAATTGAACACTGTCCAGGAAAGGAGAATTTATTAGCAGATTTTCTCAGTCGTAACCCGCAAAATCAGTATGTCGAGACAGACGATGAAGAGGAAAGAATGTTCCTACCAAATTACAAGTGTCCAGAACGTATTTCTGTTTTAACACATTCAGAAATATACGAAGATATCGTACAGGCTCAATTGAGTTCAAGAGATATTCAAGACAAGATCCGCCGTTGGAATGATCTATTTCAACAGGAACAACGTTCCGATGCGGATCTTATTTTTATGAAAAATTTTCACGTCCAAGACGATGTACTTTTTAAAGATTGCGATCGAAATTTTAAGTTGGTAGTTCCAAAGAGGAAAATTAAGGAATTGATTTACCATTATCATGACCGAGATGAAGCATGTCATCCAGGAAGAGACGAGACTCTTAGGAAAATTGCAAAACGTTACTATTTCAATAATATGGCCAGGATCGTCGGCAAATATATAAACGACTGTCTGATATGCCAATCAGTAAAAACACGGCAAGCTCAACCTAATGCACCACTTAGAAGTCATGCACCGCAGAATGCATTTGAAACTTTGAGCGTCGACGTAATTGGCCCGCTGCAGAGGACTAAAGACGCCGAAAACAGATACATGATTATCGTCGAAGACGTTTTCAGTAAATGGATAGAGGCAAAGGCATACATTCAGGTCGATGGCAGAACGATAGCCAAATTTATTGACGAAGAGATAGTAGCAAGATTCGGAGTCCCTCGAGTCATAATTTCCGACAATGGTGGTCATTTCAATTCCGAATGGTACATCACATTTTGTGAAAGAAATGGTATCGAACGATACTTAATTCCGGCATATCATCAACAATCCAACCCCGTGGAACGACGGGTTCAGGAGTGTAAGAAAATTTTAAACACCCTCTTATTTAAAAAGCCAAACGACACTTGGGATCGCTACGTGCATCAGATGACATACATCTTAAGAAATCGTAGGAACGCCGCTACAAATCAAACACCTAGCATGATCGTGTTAGGATATGATCCAGCCGAAAGAGGCGAATGAGATTTGTATGCCTGGAGGCAAGAAAGAGCCAAGCAACAAACGCTTCCACGATACGAGCGAGTCAAGGAAGCCCGTCAGGCCCAACAAAATTACAAACAAAAATATGCGCCGAAAGAAGCCGTCACTCCGATCGTTTTCAAAGTAGGAGACAGAGTCATGAGTAAAAGAAAAAGGAAGGTACATACCTTCACGCCGTCTTGGTCAGGCCCAACCAGAATTCTGAAGAAGTTTTCAGACGAAGTGTATCTCGTGCAAAAGGGAAATGTAACGACGAGAGTACATGTAAATGATTTGAGACCAGCCCCGCCAGAGGAGCACAACTTGGAAATCGAATCTTCCGATGAAGAAAATGCTAGTCCAGGCGGAACATCACTCGATGGAAATGATTCCCCGTTCTCAGACGATTCCACAGAACCTCCACCGCCGGAGCAAACGGTTGTACAAATCCATGCACCGCCACGAGATGCTTCCACTTCTGATTCAGAATCAAGTTCTGGAGATTCTATTATATTTTTATAATATTTTTCAACCTAGGCTAAGTTTTAACTTAGTGCTAGGTGTATTTTATCTCAAAATTTCCATACCAACTTCTTGTCGTGTCAGGCAAGAGTTGGCATTTTTAATGCATTTTTTACAAGTTATTTTTATCGAGGATATTGTATCGTCCATACAATTCTTCAAAATTCACTGCAGCAACTCTGACCGTGTCCGGCAGAGTTGGTATTTTTTATAATTTTTTTTTTAAAGTCCTCAAATGTTATTAAACATTCATCTGTAAGCAGAGTCCGACCCAAAGGGTCCAAACAAATGTTCCATTGGCACGGCATGGAAAGACGACAACTCTGACGCAGAGCGCGATTCAGACGAGTCTAGCAACTCAAGGGCGAGATGCCGCCACGTCTGCTGGAGGGGCAGATGCAACGATCCGACGGATGCAGATTCTGTCGCAGATTTCTCCCAAGAAGAGATTTTAATAAAAACCATTTCAATCAGCATAAGTCTACAAAATTCAGTGTTCCTATTCTCAAAGACGACGATGTGATATCGGTCGCAGATTTCTCCCAAGAAGAGAATTTTATCTACACTGAAAACATTTCAATCAATATAAGTCTACAAAATTCAGTGTTCCTATTCTCAAAGACGACGATATGTTATCGGTCGCAGATCCCCAGACGGGATATGAACAAACATTTTACTAAAATTTTGTTTTATATTGTTTCATATAAAATGAGCAGAGCCATAGTATAGCTGGAGCCAAGCAGTTCGAGGACCACCTAAGCTGTTCCAGAAGGCAGTTCGACACCGAAGGTGATCGACGAGGCATAGACACGAGGAGGAGCAGACGCAAGCCCGCATTAGTGGAAGAACACTAAGAAAGATAAGTGCGTCGAAAGTGTTTGTGTTGTGTCATCGAGAATCCGAGGATTTTCGATTTTTTTCTTTTTTTTATGCCATTTTGGAAACCTAATGTTCAATTATTCAATCGAATGCTATGCATCGATATATGTTCAACTTATAATCATTTTTTAGATTTGCATCTATGTTATGTTCAGATAGGCCGGTCTGAACTATAACCGAATACAACACATGGGAGACTACATCCAATGATCCATTTTATTTTCAAAAAACCAATTTACCAAACGTTACACAAAAAGATTCACGGAAAGGAGGGGAGTGTTAAAGAACGCTATAACCCCGATATACTTTTCGACGTTGTAACAAAATCCGACTTAGGAAATACTTCGTAAGAAAAGCGTGCTTCACGTAAAAACGCCGTGGAGGAGGTTTTTAATTCTTGGAAATATATTTTTGCTCTTCGGAGCATTTTTTATGCCAAATTATCGCTAACTCTTCAAGGAGCGTTAATTTGGAAAGTGTAGTGAATGTCGCTGCACAGGGACGTAATGTCGCCCCGACCACCCAATTTTAGAAAGTATACTAAAATTGGACTTGAACTTCCAAATTTCCAAGATTAAAAACCCTTTTACGAATCCACGTTGTCAAGCACTGCAACTCTTACGAGGTATTGAATATGAGGACAAGTTAATCCAACGACTATTCAAAGTATATCGGAAGTTATAGCGAAAATAGCCCTTAGCGACATGGGACCCCCATCATTTCCTAGCAGTCGGATTTGACGGGGAAATGATGTATTTTGACGGGGTTTGCCCTAAACCGGTTCCTCAGTGATTCGGAGTCAAAAAAGTATCTATACCATGTACTCACACGTGCATGGGATCTGCCTTGCCTGAACGTAAAATTTGTTATTGCATAATACAAACGAAGTAGAAACGCTTCAAGCAATTTTAAGCTCTGAGGAGCGACCAAAATTTATGTGAATTAATAAATACGTTTAAAAGACAGGCAAGCATAAGCCCACCAAAATTTCAGTTACATGAAACTTTTCTTGAATCTTTTTGTGCATCGTTAGCTTATCAAACTGCATATTGGATGGTAGTTGGTACCGTATGAATCGTCCCGTTCCTCACCATGTGTTGTACACGGGTCAGACCATTGTTTGTTAACATTTTCTCTGAAGAAGTTGTTGTAAAAACATAAATTTTTTTAAAAGATTTAACATACATATTTTGAACTTTATATTGTCTTTTACTTGTGTTTTCTAACAAAATTCCCTTTCAGATTTAATTTTAAGAGAGTGTGAAACAGACAGTGTTAGATTTATAGTGTTACGACGTCTTCCAATTGATACCATCAGAGCCGCAGTTAAGCATAAACGACAGTAAGTATGATTTATCCATTGGTCTCCGTCTGAAACAGTCACGTTGAACCCTAAAAATTTTGTGAACGTAATATTATTATTTAGAATTTAAGAAAAGGTTGACGAAAAAGAAAATTAATTTTTTCTTTTTCCTATTCTTTTTAATTTTTCTAAGTTTTTCGAGCAGAAAATACGTCCTTCAGACTTCCATCAAAGCATGGATCGTTCACAATAACAGTGTACCGAGAGTGGGAGTGGCAGTGGAAGTTGCCTAAAATAGCAAGAATCACACATCAACAGGTGAACGAGGAGCAATGGAGAAAGCAATCCAAAAATCCTACTAAGTAGTGGCAAGTTTCCCTCAAGACTAGTTCTACAATATAAATCAAGATCCAAAATAAGGGAAAAACTTCTGAAAATCGGATTCACAAATTTCACGATGATGGTTGCAGATGAAGTTCTCTATAATCAACGATGTGGGTATGCTACTTTAAATACATTATTCGGTGGGTTGCCTACGGTTGTGCGGTGTTTTGATGAAACGTGACAATTTCACGGTAGGTCCTTAACAACTTGTAGCATATATAGTCAAGTAGCATAATAAGAATGTGAAAGTTACATCATTTATTTTACGTTCATAGAACAATTAAAGTACATCACATTCTCGTAATTAATTATTGAACTCATCTGAATTGCTACCTTCCATGGATAAGATATACGTAATCGCTTAATCTCCTCCAGTTTCTGCTCCCACGTCAGATCCCCCCTGTAGAGTTTCCTTCAAATCAGACAGCTTGGTTCTACTTGGACGTACGTTATGATATGCATGACAGGCTGCAATCCATTGTGGTATGGTTCTCATCCGAAATTAGTAGAGAGTAGCCATCTTGCAAGCCTTGCATTTTTATATATTAATAAGCTTGCAAGTTACTTTGAAGACAGCGTTGTCTAAATGAGTCCTTGTCTGGAGACAATCTGGAAGAATCATAATGTTGCAACTACTGCCATTTACGTGCTCGGGATTTGCATAATCGTTTACTTATTGGATCATTGTAGACAATCCTAATCGTTAACAGTTGATTAACTAGCTCATCGGATAATTAATCTTCATCTACAAGTCATTGGTATGATCCGTAGGAATAGATCCCAAAAGCAGTACATGTTTTCTCCCGTACTTAGAACAATTAGCGACAGTTGTAAAACTTTGTAACATTTCCCTATTTCTTCTCGTACATGAACATATCCTGCTTAGTTAGAT
The DNA here is from genome assembly GCA_963675555.1 of Leptura quadrifasciata. Taxonomy (NCBI): domain Eukaryota; kingdom Metazoa; phylum Arthropoda; class Insecta; order Coleoptera; family Cerambycidae; genus Leptura; species Leptura quadrifasciata. The sequence continues at coordinate 107,465,744 of OY776675.1, forward strand.
GACTGATGTATGAAGCAATAACTCGAACATCTGTGTCTTCGCAATCGAGAACAACTGGATGAGAATCGCTTAAGTCTGCTGCTTGAAAGAACGCCATATTCACTAATTCCAAAATTGAATCATCAAATTTTATAAAATCAACATACTAACAATATTAATTAATTTTCATCACATTATTTTTTATTTTTGTTTATTAATTACCCCTCTACAGGAACTATGTTCCCAGTTACAGAGTTGTAAACACATACACATGGACAATTTACAACGACCATTCCAGACATTGCCATCTGTCGCAGCTGAGACTCGAACTCAGGATTGGTACAGCGACTAGACGTGTTGTCTCTCGCACAATCTCATCTAGTACATTGCTACCAATTCAGTAACACATACAAAACGCCACTCTGGCCAAGATTAGAACACGGAACTCCATAGTTGCAAGCTTAAAACGTAAGCATGGAGCTACTGAGCTGGTTATTCCGAGTAATTAATATTAGGCCATTAGAGGTAGACACACAAATCACCCAAATCGGAAATAATTCCTACAAAAGGGTTTTTTGTTTTAATAGCTTCATTTGTGACCCAATATGACTATCCTAGATTTTCCTTCTCGGCGGAGTAGTGGAAAAAGGGTGAGGGGTAAAAATATATCCCCAAAAGGGGTGTTTTGCCGTTTTCCGCTTATATCTCCTAAACCTGTTCAAATCTTGAAAAATTCTGCGTCGAATGAGATCAAGAGTGAATTTTTTTTATCACTCGCTACCAAACTACAGTAGGTCAAAGTTTTTTTCCACATTTACGAAAAATTTTGGTTTCAACGTCAGTTTTTCTCAAATGACGTATTTATCATTTGACGCAGAATTCAATGCTCTGCAACTTTAAACTCGAGCACTTTTTCAAAATTTTAATTATTTTAGAAAAAAGAACACCCCTTATGTAGGTACATTTTTACTTTTACCCCCCACCCCTTCATCATAACTTCGCCGAGGGGGAAAACCTAGGATAGTCAAATAGGGTCACATATGATGCCATTAAAACAAAAAACCTTTTTTTTGGGAATTATTTCCGAATTGGATGTTTAACGCTACTGGCCTATATAATTAACGACTAATAATAATATTAACGAAATTGATAGTACATTTTTACTGAGAACAGCGATACACTAGAAATCATATGGTATTCTCAAAAATTGTATATATAATCCACAAAGTGGTTGCGTAAAATTTAACAAGGTTACAGAAAAATTAAGTGAATATTAATTTATCCCCCAGCTTAAAGAGTAAGCGTTATAATTCATTAAAAGGGAGTTAAAATTTCGTTAAATATCAGGACATAACGCGACCGTAGCTGAATACATTTAAATACATTTTACGATTTCAGAAGTTCTGTTTTTAGACAGCACCTAATAAATAATTTTTATATCCATTAAGAAGAGGCAATTAATTTAAAAACCTTGTTAATTACACCTCGCAGCTTTTTAATCGTCTGCGCCGTTCTAATTTATTGCAAAGGTATTTTTTACTTGGTAGATTTTAGATTTTACAAAAGCCAGATTACGGTAGGAGAGCGGTATAAGAAACGTGCACAGAGAGCAAACACTAATAAATCTTAGTGATAAAAATTACACGTGTTAGATTAAGTCCGCTTGAACAGATCCACCATGCTTGGATAATTTATTACCTCCCATAATTTGCTTTTTGTGGAAACTAAATAGACGTGCGGAATTGTTACTTTTAAAAATGAGTGGCTGGTCAGCAACAAACAAGGTACCTATAACGTTATAATACATCGCTAGTTTTGGGATGTTTTACAAAATCCAATATATTAATAAAAGACCTCGCGCGCTTTTCTATTGTTGCAGGCTACACCTGGCTCGCACTCTGATGCGTTCGATCGTAAAATTACCAGAAAATTACAGAAAAAAAAACATTCATTTTTGGGGTGAATCTCTAAAAGGCAATAAAATATGTTGAGCAACTTCGGCCCACCAAGGGTAGCGGTCTTTGTTACATTGTTTGATTGCTTTAACTGACTTCGAATACTACAAATTGCAATGTAGTGAAGCTAATTGAGGGTCTTGATACAAATACGTGTAACTAATACGTAAAGCTCCGAGTTATTCTCTAACCACTCCACGTAAGGATATACAAAGGATTGTGCCTTGCTGGTTTGTTAGTACAGACACTTTGGAAGATCATTTATTTTATTCGTAACACTTACGCAATGACAAATAGGTGCATTTAATTTTGTTCTACAGTAGTTTTATAATAAAGTGTGTAGTAAATTTCTACCTGATATTACCTCCCGGCATTCAATGTGTACAAATCGACCAGAGAAGATAATTAGATGTGTAAAGAATATTATCCTTCTCTTTCAAATAATGCACTACTAGCTGGCGAATCATTGGGAATAGCTAGATATGTAATTACGGCTTAGATACATTTTAGTCTAGTGCATTGTTTAGAAAAATGAAAATGAAGTAAAATCTTATTAATATAGAATTTAACTTATTCTTCCATAAAATAATTCATCTGAATTAAGAAGCCAGACGTCGTTGGAGTCTTTATAACTGTAACCTTTATATATGGATGTAACCCTAATTAGAACAATAAATTTTATTTTTATTAATGCCTGTCGGCTAATCAATTATTACATCGATTTAAAGTATGTACATTAAAAATAAAATATTGTCAAATGAAAGCAAATTTTAAAAAATAACAAAATTACTATTTTAAGTAATTGAATAAGTGAATGTAAACTCTAATATAAAATTATGATTAAATGAAATGTATAATGTACTCAAAAAAATAAGCAAATGAAAAAATTATGAAAAGTACGAAATATTTACTGTTAGTTCGGCAAGCAAAACAAGCTTAACATTTCCAGCAAATAATGAACTGGTAAATTTATTGGCTGAGACCTAGTAAGTTTGAAGAAAATTCAGAAACAGACAGACAGACATATATCTTTCCTATGCTGGTAGTTGAGGTGGTAGGTATAATCTTCCATGTGGTGGTTTTCCGGACAAGATGGTGGCACATTAGCTAATGGCTGTCCTGGAGTATTCTCCAAATATAGTTATAGATGACTTTTATCCTACAAACAAGGTGATTATTGCGGATAGAAGGTGTATTGCTCATCTTCCAGCGGCTTGTATATCAGTGTATGCGCGGAAGCTATACAACCTTAGGCGAGGGTTGTATAGGAGATATATCATCCTTCGGAGGGGATGTAAAGCCGTCGGTCCCTTGTCTATTAAATGTTAGGCAAGTAAAAGATCCCTACTCTTCTTAAGGGAAGAGGTTCGGCAAAATTCCTGGTTGGGGGTAGCTCGTCTACAGGCGTCGGTGTTAGGCCTCAGTAGCGGAAATAGGCCGACGTTAAATAAATGGATAAAAAAAAGGTGTATTGCTGTCAGATCTTATATAAAGGAAATCTTCGTCTTCCTAAGTTGAACCCTCTTCTTGGTCTCGTGTATAGAAAAATAAATTTTACCAATCAAATATCTTTTACAACAAAAGAATACTGAAAGAATTTCCGACTAAACTTCTTCAGTACATGAACTAATTAAACTAAAAATAAGAACCGATCTTATTTGTAAAGTAAAGTAAGTAAATTTCCCAAAAGTTATTCGCAAAATTAAAGAAAATATTACTTTAAATGTATCAGATTCTGTTGTTTTTTTAAGGAAAAAAAACAAGAATGAAGAAAAAAATGAAATTTGAAATTTTGAATTACGTGTAATTAAATTTCCAGCAAAGAATATTGACAACAAAATATAATCCTTAATAAAGAATTCCTGTACAATGAAAATTATGACTGAACTATTATAAGATACGAAATTAAGACAAGTTTGAGTGAATTATGAGAGAACGATAATATGTAATTAAAAGTTTTTAAACGTCAGAAAATGAATAAAATATTATATCTATTAAATTATTATTATTGTTATTATATTATTATTATTAAACGTATATTACGCTAAGAATGAAGTTGTAATCTGAAAACCTAAGCTCTTGAACCCCATAACCCACATAACCAAAAATCTGTCAACTCCAATAATCACGTAGTATATCAGACATTTAATCTATCAATGTACGCGTATCTGTCAGGTCTCCAAAAATGCTCTATTTCTATGCACATTCATTTATGAATCTTCGTATGTCAATGAAAAATATCAGTGGCGTATTTTGGTACATGGTTCTAGAAAATATTTTCTTTCAAAGAATTCAAAGCTCAGGTTCTATTCAGGGCGATTATATCTTGCGTGCGTCTACATACAGGGCACTTCCACGTGGTGACGGTCGGCAACGGAGCAATTCCATCATCATTCATTCTTAGGGTTATATGCGTTTAATAGCTGAAATTATGGGTTTCTTGAGATTATGGCAAAATCCTGATGTGATGTGGTTAAATAGACCACGGATTCGGATTCAGAGACCCCAAAGTCATATAGTAAATAGGGTCGGACCCCCAGATCTGAAGAAAAATTTGTGTGTGGATGTGTATAATCTCAAATGCAGAGAAGCTACCCCACAGAGTTTAAATAAATTTTACTAAAGAAATCAATTTTTTACCTATTTTCTTCGACACATATTCAATGCGACCATTTAGTGTTAGTTCTCTATCAATAAGAAATCCTAAGTATTTCATATTTTTTACATATTCCACATTTTCATTATTTAAAATAACATTCATGTTTAGTTCTTTAAAAGAGTTGTATACACAATTTTAACCAATAAACATCTAGTTTGATTTCATTTAATTTACTTTCAACTTTTTTTTTAATTTATTTTAAACGTGGCTTAATTCCAGATATCAACGTATCATCTGCAAAAAGTGGATTTTACATTTTTCCAAAATATTTCCAAGGTCAAGGATATTTACAGTATAAACAGCAGTGGCCCAAGGATGATGATTCTTTGGAGTACCCCAATTTACAATAGGTCCAGATTTATTATCATTTATTTTAATTACTTGTTTACGATTTGAAAGATAACCCTCAAACCAATGCAGTACCGTATTTGAAAAGCCGTATACTTTGTATTTTAATAATAGTATTTGCCTATCAATCGTTTCGAAAGCCCTTTTAAGATTCATAAATACTTACTGCACATATTCTTGTTCCCGGTTTGTTTAGTTGTTGTTTCCATTCAGATATTATGAACTGTAAAGCTGTTTCACAGGAATGGCTACCTCTAAAATCCGATTAATAAGTACACAATATATTATTTGAATTTATATATTGGATTACTTGATTGAACACTACTAACTCAAGTAATTTTTCACAAAAGGGAAGCATATTTATGGGTCTTAAATAATCTGCTAACTTACTATTTGCAACTTTTGGTATTGGTACTATTGTGGACGTCTTAAAACATTCCGGAACAATTCCTTTTCCAAGACTTAAATCGATAACATTTAGTAGGGGGTAACCAATTACATGAAAAGCGTTTTTTTATTAATTCCTTTCCTATCTCATCTGTACCGTATTTTCTTGCTTGGTTACTTGGAAGACAAGGTGCACTTCATTTTAGGTATTGTTTCTAACACACTTTCCTCGTTAACAACACTTACACCAATGCTGATGAACACATCCTATATGCTGCCTACATAATAATTGTTAAGTGCATTGGTAATTTCGTCTATATCATTATATACAACTCCATTACAATTTAATATATTTAGGGAGGATGAACTTCTTTATTTTTACCTATTAATTCCTTTAAGTTCGCACACATTTGTCTAGGATTCTTTTTGTGTTATCACTGCTTTTTTCGGAGTGATTAAATTTAGCAATTATCTATATATTTCAGTTTCGTTTATATATATTCCAGTCTTGTTCGTCTTTTGTATATAGAAATTATTTATAAGCCGTATTGCCTTCTTTACATTCATTGTTAATCCATAAATTATATTCTTCTTTAACTTTGATTTGTTTAAGTGGAGCAACCGTGTTAAGAACTTCAACCATATTATTAATAAATCTTGATGATATAACATTCACATTGCTATTATCATAGTCCCATTCTTTTTGTATCAATGCTTGTCATCTCATCATAATTTATTTTTTCTGGAATGCTTTCTGTGATACTTGTATTTTTTCGGTTTCCTTTAATTTAATTTGCACAATTCAGTGGGCGGTTAGTGAGTTTTTTTTTTCTACAAATATATTTGATGTAAGGTCATTACTTATTACAAGATCTATTAAAACTACTTGTTGCATTTGAAACCCTCGTAAAGTATTTTACAAAATGTTTATAACCAATGAATAATATTTTTTCATAAGCTAACATTCTGATATTGTAAACTCTAATATAATTTTTAATGTAAATTTGTACTCCCCCGTATATCTACTACATGAATTGCAGCTATACGAATCGGGCATTCTTAATGTATACTGTGCACTAGCATATTTTCACATGTCTTTTAACATTCTGGTATGAGGTAGAGCTGCTGATTTCGGTGGAGTATTCATCATTCAAAATGGGATTAGACTGTTATTCAATACAAATCCAAGAGACACGTGCAAGCCAAAACTCATTAAAACAAAATGCTTTCTGTTCCTTGTATTTTTATTTACATGTATTTAATATATGCCAAAAATAACATTAACGACTTTCCTACATTCAAGAAATGAAAGGGATTAATTTATCATGGTTACACATCCCCTCGAAAACAGAATTTACGTGTTTTAGTATTTTCTCAAAAATTTACTGAATAAATAAAGGACTCTCGGCAATTTTAAAATTCTCACTCTTTATGTTGTACAAAACATCGTATATTTATAATTTGTTTATTATTATATTTTTTTAATTTAATTTCAATTACGACTAGGTTGATTTTTCATCTTATTTTTCCACAGTTAAACTCCAATTACGTATACTATAGCTGCTTACTTATCAACATCTCTCAACATGATTTAATTCCAAACGTATTTTAGTATTGCGAAAAAAAAACAGTTCTCTCCTCTTTTTTGTGCTCATGTCATTTCAAATCAATTTTAGTTGCATTAATCTTAATCACGTTCGACAGCAAACACGTGACATAATATAAGAATAAAAAGGATTTCAACAAACGTATTCGATATTCCCTAATCCGGGATTTACTAACAATATGTCCTGGTAATATATTCAGTTTAATAGCAATTTTCTACACATATTGCCCTTTTTTGATCGGATTAACTATATTATTATCCAGCTATTCAGGTCTGGTTACTCTCCAGAGACGGACTAGTTAACAGCCACAACGATGAACATTTTGGTTATTGAATTTAGATTTTATAACAGTATAATATAGTAAAACATTGTTTACGTGCACATAAGAATGTTAACTGATGTTTCCTTTAAATAATTTACTGCAAAAAATTACAAATTTTTAATGATTAAATTAATTCTTCCAGAAATATTACCTTGATAAATTACTATAATCAAACTTATTTATTGTTATAAATTACTGTAAGGAAAATTTACTGCGTATGAGTAGATATACAGTGTGTTCGTTTTCAACCTACCGCCTAGACGCATCTCAGGTCTGAATTGGAATTTCGTTTTGATCTTTTAGTCGAATTGGTTTTGGACTACAATATTTTCGAATTTCTATTACTTTCAGTTATCGGAAATTGACATCAACTTAACTATTTTAAATGGAACTCTATTTTTACTACATTTTTTGATCGCTCGTCAAAATTGAAGATCCAGTCAAGATTTTCAGTAGCCCAGTAGCGACAGTTTTGACGATTAACATGAAGAGTAAAAGTGGAATCATCCAAAAAGAAAGCACTTTTCAGTTAGATAACATTGTTTTCTAACCTTTGCATCATTTGTTCACAAAAATACTTCTTTCTATCAAAATTGTCTTCACTTAGCTCCTGAGTTGGGGTAAGTTTACAGGGGTGCATGTTATTTTCTGTTAATACGCAAATAATTGAGGAATGGGATACATTCAATACTAAAGCTGCTAGTCGACTTGAATTATGTGGATTATCTTCAAACTCAAGCAATGTAACTAATGTTACTCATTGTATTGGAAGTTTCTTTTTTTATCTGTCGTACATGTCCATTTTCGCGAAACTGTTGTTCAATTTTGCTAGTTGTACCTTAGGATATGGGCGGCAAACCAGGAAATTCTTCGAGAAATAAGCGAGCAACTTTCTTCTGTAAACCATGTTAGCAAAACTCAAACAATATGCAAAACATTGACAACTATTTATTGGCAACTATGACAACTATTTATTGCTGTCAATCGCTACGGTGTTTTCAGTAAAACTAGCAATGCCAGTTAGGAAGAAATTTGATGTTTTTATATCTTATTTTTATTTGATAATGTTGAAAAAGAACAATGAAATTGTTTTTGCGAACCTGCAAGAACAAAACGCTTAAGTTTTTATGTTTATCGTTTGTTGTAGTGAATTTCGTCAAGCAGACCGTTAGGTTTTGCAATAAATATTAAAACCATAGCATTTTTGAATAGAGAAAAAAAATACCTTTTAAATGAGGTATCACAATCCCCAATTTTCCATTTAAAAAATTAAGGGTTGCAACTGCCACCGAATGAGTTGAATTTAGGGGTGAAGTTGTATTCCCAAAAATTTCACTTCAACTACCTGCTGTATTTATTTTCCATTAATTTTTAATAATTTACTTTCGTTGACATGGCTATGGCTAAGTTAATAGAAACTAGGTTTGATGAATTTAAGTTACTTTGATAGAACCAGATTACACATTTGTTTTACATTTTGATTTATTATTGTGCTACTGTCTTAACATCAGGCCAGAGATAAATCGGTACACAAATAGCTATTCACACCAGCATCCACAAATAACGAATTCTTTCATCAATATTTGGCAAATCATTTAAATATAGAATAATAGTAAGGGTCCAAGAACTGATCCTTGAGGAACACAAAATTTTATTTCCAAATTATTCGACCTTTGATTATTTATGTCTACAAACTGATATCTATCCGATTGATACAAGGATATCCAACTATGTACTTTTCTTCTTAGACCATGATTGTGTAATTTTTCTAATAGCAAAACATGGTTGACAATATCAAGTGCTTTGCTCAAGTCCACAAAATTACCAACAGATTTATTGTCATCATTCTGGCTGTCATAAATTTTTTATAGAAATGTTGTAACGATGAATCCTAATTTTACTTATTGATTACTAATTCATAATAAATTGAGTACGTATGAACAAAGATAAACTATGATCGTCGTAACGAACACATTATTTTTGGTATCCACGACAATGTCGTATCTAAGAAAACATAACGACCTAGCAACCCTCTACTATATAAAGCGAAGCGCGAGCTTATTTTGATAAGAGTTCCTGAGACAGCTGATAAGGGACAGAAGAAGCGCCAAGAGACGGGCTCAGAGGACGAGGCTCCCCGCCGACAGAAGGGAGTATAACGTCCTCAGCCGAAGAGTGAAAGCCGCCCTCCAAGAACACCGCCAGGAGGGGTGGCAACGCCACCTTGAGTCACTAAATCCACAGGACAGAAGCATGTGGAATACCCAACGTGCCCTGCGAAACCGGAGGAAGCCTATGCGTCCGATTCACGGAGAGCGAGGGATCGTCTACACTAACCAGGAAAAAGCCGAGGCGTTTGCCGACAGCCTAGAACTGCGGTGTAGAGAGAACGAGCTCGATGACGAGGACGAGGACTGGGTGGACGACGTCGAGCGCAGAGTACGTAGGATCCACCGCCTGCTTGATGACGACCACATCCGCCCGACTACCCCCGAGGAAGTCAAGGAAATCCTTAGGAGCCTAAAACCGAGAAAGGCTCCGGGATGTGACAAGATAGGAAACATCGCTCTCAAAAAACTACCCAGGAAAGGAGTAGCGGCGCTAGTCAACATCGTAAACGCGATGTTAAGGTTACGGCATTTTCCAGCCAGGTGGAAAAAGGCCGATGTCATTATGATCCCTAAACCAGGGAAAGAACTAATTTTCCCGTCTTCTTACAGGCCCATCAGCCTCCTCCCAGCCATGAGCAAGGTTGCAGAACGGGTCATCTTGAAGAGGCTTACAGAAAAGATAGAAGAGCTGAATATCATCCCGGATGAACAGTTCGCGTACCGAACAGGACATTCCACCGAACTCCAAGTACTTCGCCTCACCGAGGAGATTACTAAGGGGTTCAACCGCGGCAAGTCACCGCGGCGCTGTTCCTAGACGTTGCCAAAGCGTTCGACAGGGTCTGGCACGCCAGCCTACTAGCTAAAATGATGAGTATGGGTTACCCCATCGAACTCGTCAAACTAGTGAGGTCCTACCTGCACCGCAGACAGCTAAGGGTGAAAATCTCGGACCAACTCTCCACTTACAGGACCGTGGAGGCGGGAGTCCCGCAAGGTTCGGTGCTGTCACCGCACCTGTTCGCTATCTACACCTCAGACCTCCCCAGGACCGACCACACAGCCCTGGCCCTGTATGCAGACGACACAGCAATAATTGCCAGATCCTGGAAAGCCAGGAACGCAACCATAAACTCCAGGAAACGGCCACACTCCTGGAAGAATGGTGCACGAAGTGGAAAGTCGCCGTCAACGCTGACAAAAGCCAGGACATTCTTTTCAGACGAGTGCGGAAAGAAATTCCCACAGGACACGTCTCCATGAACGGCGAGGACATCCAATGGCACGACACCGTCAAGTACCTTGGCGTGGTCATGGACAGAAGCCTAACGTGGAGACAGAACACGGACGCTATCACAGCCAAGGCCCGGCGCACGAGAGCCCTCATCTACCCGATGATGGGAAACGGGAGCCGTCTCAACTTGAGGAATAAGCTCACGCTTATCAAGACCCTCATCAGGCCGCAGTTGACGTACGCCTCGGTAGCGTGGGGCTACCAGCCAAAGTCCTACATGAAGAAAATCCAGGCAGTGGAAAACATCGCCCTCAGGACGGCAGTCGACGCCCCATGGTACGTGAGAACCGCAGATATCGTCAGAGACCTGGAGTACTCCACGGTCACTGAAGTCATCCGGGAACGAGCGAAGAAGCTGTACGCCCAAGCCGAGGAGCATGGGAACCCGCTGATCAGACAGGCGACTGATTATGACCCTGCCGACGCTCCGAGGCATAAACGGCCGAGGGTACAGCTACTGGACAACGGGTGAGTATAACTTATATTTCCCGCTAACCGATCTGTTTCAGATATCCCAGGACGGACCACTACTACCAGAGACATGACGTTTTTCTACCCTAACCCAACCTCCTTGCGGGCGTCGGACAACATACCGTCCAACGCCCGTTGTCCCACCTGCTCCGTGGAGTCCGAAAGTGCTAAAATAAGCACTTACGGTCTCCACACTCCCGAGCTACACAGCTCATATCCTTACCTTTCCGATGATCCGGGGTAGGATATCAATTGATGTCCTACGTACCGGCAGTCAGTCCCAGCCAAAACCTCCTAAACTCAACTCGACCGATGACTACCCCCGGGGGTGACAAGCTGGCGAAGAAAGAAAATATCAAGACAAGAAGAGCGCCAGAAGAGACCTCAGCCAGCGAGGTTCAACAGCCAGGACCAGGGGAGGTCCGCAGAAAATACCACGACACATTTCGCATTTGCGAGCTGGGTCTGGTAGAAGTAAGCGGGCCCACCTATCACGAAGGCCGGTCCAGGTCTACAGAGATAATCTAGGAGCAAAGAGTAGTAGTCCTACTCGGCCCTAATTATCGAGACCGACATCCAGCCAATGGATATTGGCGCGCGACCAGGAAACACCTTCTCCCTTAACCTCAATATTGGTACGGAGGTTTATGATTAATACTTGCTAAATAGGATGTCGTCGCAAATTCAGTAGAGAGAACGACCTCACTGAATATGACAGTCTACTTTTTAAGCTTGTACTATTCGTAGAGTTGAGTGCACGATTTGTAGGGTGCGCCAACGTCAGGTCAATAACCCAACAGGTGATATAGAGATTTTGTGAGCGACGCTTGCTAGATATTAGGTTTCGATAATTGTAGTTATGACTATGGCAAAGAACAACCTGCTAGACTTTCAAATATGAGAGATCGACCTCATTCCTGAAGCTACAGTTGTCGTCCTTTATCGTATGCTTGCACTGCACGCGAAGTTGAATCCCAGCTGTTGGGTGTGGCCACGTTGACGATATAAATATTAGTTACTAAAATTAGTTATTAAAGTGACAGATGTCATATCAGTTGTCAAAAGTGACATATGAAATAATAGTTGTCATATTAATTGTCGAAAGTGACATATGTCAAACAACTGTCAAACGTTGTCATATTAACTATCAAACTGACAGATGTCAAAGTAACTGTCAAAGTGACAGATGTCATTATTCAGTTGTCAGAGCGTCATATGTCACAGTTGACAAACAATTACAAATACTTTATTAACGAACGTCATATTCGTCATAATTCGACATCTGCGAATTATGGGCTCTCTGTAAATCCATTTATTTTAGTAAAGGGTGCTAGTTGCGTTACCAATGGTTCCTGGCAATCTTTTGTAACATTAGGTTGCGTATGGTAGTATTTTACGTTTGCAAACAGTCATCACCTTTTCATGTTATCATTTGTTTTATCCAATAATAAATATTGTTGAATTGATATTATCGTCCTTGACTTTTATTTGAATCCTGAATTTACTCCACTGTTAGTTATCCGAGTACGTTAGTTACTGGTTACCGCTGATCTGTGACGGAGACGTTAAAGGTATTGCGATAGTTAACAATTACCGTTAAGCTGTAACGGAAACGTTATAATGTTAGTTAAAGATTTATTTGTATTGAACAATGCGTAATATTCAGTTCTACTAGTTTAAATGATCGCAAGCGTTTTCAAATGCGAAACTTTATATCCATTTTTGTCCAATCAACGTCCTATAGATTTTTGTTTATCGTTCAATTAAAATTTTAGTCTAAAATATTCCAATATCCAATAACAAAAGCAATAAAATTGTGCACCGTTCTGCGGTTATTACCGGACCCGTTAATATTATCGATTGTAGGCTACATTATTTTCTTATGACAATGTCATGTCATTTTATCGATTTGATTTTTGGATGTGCGAGGTAACTGCAAAGTAAACCAACTATTTTATAACAAAGCCGGTTTGCTCTTTTGAAGATTGCACATTTTCCCCTATATGTTTTATTTTTACCCTAAAAATTCGGAAAGGTTAGGGCTTTAATCTGGTATGCTCCTTCACTCTGCGATGGACGAAGGAATAAATGGGCCGGGGTTTCATGTTTATTGAACATATTATATAGGCTGGCAGATGTTGCGGAAAATATTAGGAAAACCATAAATACATGTTTATGGACTAGATCAACCGGAATAGTGTTTATTTTGTAAGATTTCTTTTATTTTAAACCTTCTGCTTTGCTTGTATTTATCACATATTAGCATACATAACTTAAGCATTTACCTCTCATATTTATTATTCTTTTTAAAAATATCAATCAGTTAACTTTATTAAAGTGGATATTTACTATGTCACATATTTCAGTGCTTACTTTTATTTTCTGTAACGTATGTTGTAAATAAATTATGAATCAATATATTTGAATATACAGGACGTTTCATTGGGGACAGACCAGCTGTCGTAAAGTGATAGAGGACCTCAATACAGCTTTATGGTTTTGATCCATATGTTAACCGAAATTCATTATATAGGTTTCGCATATTTTTAGCAAAACTCCCGTTTCATTTACAAAGTTCGTCATTCTGATTTAACCATTAATTCTAGCATCATATTTCTTTTACAAACATAGCCCAATTGTGGGCCATCATCCTATAAAAGGATTATGTTCTTTAAATTTGATTAAAACAATAATTATTCCTATACTTCACAGCACTCCTGCGAAAAATAAAAAGATATAAAAAAGTGTTAGTACCCATATTAAAAATTTCTCTGCTTTACTGGCAATTAACCTGACAAGTTCATTCTTCATTTTTTTTTAAACTAAACTGCAATATACGAGAAAACTGCAAAAGCCATTTATTTATTCATTTGGATATGAAAATATGAAACTTCGGTTGCCAAACTGTACTACCCACTAGGTTCTTTCTCACGTAGTGTGAAAAGTGACCAAATAAATGTCATTGTTTGTTGCACAACTTTCCCTATAACTACAGTATAATTGGAGGTTTCGGTTTTATATTGATTTTGAACAGAACAAATAAGTCATGTTTTGTTAAATTTTTTTACAAATTAGTATTTCCCATTCGTTGAAGCTTTTGGAAAAAAAATTAAATGCAAAATTGGGGAAATATGAAACTATCGAATTGCGAATTTCTGCAAGTATGTACAAGTTAAATGCGGGTAGGTGTTTTAATCGGTATACTTTACGACTTCGGCATAAGACCATCGTTGATGAGTTGCCAAGTATTCCGAAGCAAGGGTATCGTATATAAAACCGTGAAACCGAAAGCAATGAAATTGAGAACAATGATAATGTATGTGATATCGATAATATTTGAGTCGATATATAAACAGAAAATTCAAGGATCTTGGAAAACGATGACCGCAACACTCCTAATCTATCAGCTCAGCCTCAGTCCGGTTGTCCTAAAGACATGGATAAATCGTTCGAAAGTTTGCTGCCTAAGAAAGTGGGTAAATCTACCCATCTTATACAAAAACCGACGAAAAATTGAACTACATGTTAAAATTATCACCAGTGAAGAATATATTTCACAGATTGAGTTACAGATAGATAATGCTATGAAGAAAGAAAATAAGGAAAAGGGAAAAAGCAGAAGAAAATAATTGAGCCTGGTTCAGATAATTCAAGTGAAAAAAAAAAAAATTTTTATTGAAGACGAACATGACATGATAGTTTAAGTTACGTAGATTAGGCAAATGTGAAAAAGATACGGAATTGTATATTAAAGAGACGGAAATAAATGTTGGGGCTATGTTTCAGTATTATTCAAAGGCGTTTTTTTTCTACAAATATGGGTGCACCGTTTAAAAAAAACGTTCCTGTGGTGGATTGCGAAGCTGTCTTAGGAATTCTTTCAATCCCTCATATTATGTAAATAAGTGCAGTTGGAGTGATATATGTATTTTATGTATTTTTAAAACCAGTGGCGGTAGTTGAAAAGTAGCTTTCAACTTGTTGCATTTTTCCAAACTCTTTATTTCATTTTATATATATATTTTAAATACTGTTTTATTTGTTTTTATACTAGTACCTAGTTTCCAAGTCTTTCTTTATTTTAGTTAAGCTGTTTTTCATTATGTAGAACGGTATTTCAATAAAATCAGTGTTTGTAATTTTTTACCATTTTATTTTATTCTGTACTGAAATATAGAAATTAATAAGGTTGTGGCACATACCTCCCATTCGATTTTCACGCTTGTTTAATTTTTACCCAGCAAATCTTATTATCTTGAATAGTATAGGAGTGCTTGCGCCACGTTATCCTTTACCTGTTTAACCTTTCTCAAAATCGAGGTTAAATTGAGCCTAAGTATTTTTTTGTAGTTTAGATTGTATTTAATTTAAAAAAACATGTAATTTTGATAAGAACAAGTAAGCATTGTATCTAATACCTAATTCGGAAATTTCAATTTTTATTTATAAGTGCCATTCTGAAAGTTTTATATTTTGTTGCATATTTAACCCGCTTGACCCTACACAATTCTTTACAGCTGCCCCAAATAAAAAGTCATACAAATTTAAGTCTTTGGATCTTGAAAGGCATGCTATCAGTCCCAAATCAAGTGTGTGAAAAACGTTGGTTCAGATGGCGTCTAAGATCTATTGCGTACTAACATGGAGCTCAATCATTTTGGATAAATATTCGCTGTCTCGTCATCAAAGTGATATCTTCTAAGAGAATAAGTGAGTTATTCTCCAAAACAAAAAAAAGCCTAAATATGCCTCATCAGTCAACCTCTCTTGTAATTCGAATGGCCCGAAGACCATAGGTTAACACTAAAAAGATGTTGGTAACCGTACGGCAAATGTTATCTACCAAGAGTGATAATTACATATATTAAAAATGCCACTTCTACTGAAATCAGACTAACCAGTTCATAGAGAATTTTTGAAAAATCAAGCATCTCTCGGCATTCCCTAGCTAATTTTAATCAGTAGAAAGCAAATCTTGGACCTTCCTAATGTGAGTAATCTGATGTGAGTGGCAATTCTCTCTCTTTAACGCTAACTGGTCTTGCTATGCATACTGTGAGTGCTGATAGCACCCACAACAACTTATATCACCTTTCGAATAAACTTTGACCTGCAAATTAAAGTGGGATTTTCGTCTCCTGTGCCAAAAAATTTCGATATGAGTTGAATGAAATTGTTCGGATTGATTGACAGTAAATTATATACTTTTTTTCTTTATATTTTCTACTAAGGGTTTGTAAAGTCATTTTAACAAAATTTTAAGAAGAGAATTTTTTTTTGTTCAACTAACAAAAAAATATTTCTTATTGTAATACGCGCACTACGTTTAAAAAAAGAAATCTGAAACTAACAGTTAGACCAGAATGATGAAATGAAGAACGATGTATATTGAGATTATCTATCACACTGCGCCGGCTGATCCGTTCTCAATGAAACACTCTGTATATTCAAAAAACATATGTCAATAAAATATTGTTACGCAAGGAGTATTCATATTTTAGAAAAATATAAAACAGCTTTAGTAGGTTACATATTGATACAAATTATTTTTCCAAATTCTAAATTGATATACTTTGCAATAATATTAAACAAATATTGAGAACGAGACCTGACACTGGATTATTAAAAGCAAACAATAAATACGAACTTGTACTCAATAGGTAACCTGCTAAGTAAGCAACTAGTAAAATTATAAATACGAATTTTATTAACGCGGGCGACAGTCGAATTCTTAAGACAGTCCTATTCTTAAGTGTTAAGAAGTGCGACTCCTTATCCTGACGCATTTCCCCACATCAGTGATGTTGGTAAGAGCCCCATTTGTTACTATTATTGTTGTGCCTGTTTGTACTGTGACACTGTTTGTTGTTATTTTGTTAATAAATTATATATGTTTTAAACTCGTCTTCTACTTTGACTACCCAATCTCCCACTCTCACAAGCCAAGTGGCCGTCAGTCGCGGCTTCCCGAAAGGGGGGTCGTGACATTTGGTGGAGGCGCCGGCTTCGGCTTTGTACAAGGGATGATTTGACTGTCATAGTAGGCCCGAATTTACAACATAAAGTTTTCTAAGTCAATAATCGCGTTTTGTGTTTATTTCGTTTATTGTGCGTAAAATACGAGGTCTTGTTGTCAGCAAATCAATTTAATTTTCTTATTTTCCAATTTTTTTTTTGATATGGGATATAATTTTTGGGATTCTTAGATCGAGTTGTTTGCTTTCCCGGAGGATAATTAATCGAATAATTTGTTTTAAAACCTTCATTATTGTATGTTAGTTACTTTTTATTAAAATATCTAGAGTTCCTTTTAAAACTATTTTATTTCATTGCTGACGAACAAAAAACAAATTATATGTCTCAACTCATTAACCTTGCAGACGCTGCATAATAGTAGTGAAACTAGACCATGACCAGAATATGTTTATATTTGATCAAATATATTGAGTTATTATGAATGGTATGTCGTTTATTAAATATTGTAATTGTTTTACAGGCATACATGTGTTACATTATATGGGTAAAATAAATATTATGCGTTGATTGATTATTGAATATTTTTATTGTGGTTCATGAAGTATACATGTATTAAACTGTTTTGAAATATATATACTAGGATATATAAATAAATATATAATAACGTAACAATATACTGGATCATGGCAGGTAAAAAACAAATAGAGTAATTGTGGAGTGTCATATGTACAACAGGTAGAAACAATGAATTTGTATGGGAGTGATCTTGCTGATATCACATGATGTCGGGGAATGTTGGGATAAGTGCTAGTTTAAGTCATTTTTAATTTTTTTTTTCTTTTTCAATAGTAACGTCATAAATTATTTTTCATTCTTCAATACACACATTTAAATTTAAAATATTTTAAAAGCCATATTTGATTAGTCTCTTTCAATATTTATTCTTAAATAATAGAAAAGCATTAACGTAAAATATATTGCGGGGATGTAATCGAAAAATCATTATTTTCCAATATTTTCATTATTTTTACTAATTTTCCAGGGGGAAAGGATTCCCTAGTTTCCAATATAAAACTAAATAATTTTTTAAACCTATGAGTAATTTATACCAACAGTAAGACAGTGGCCAACGTCGCATACGTTGTTGAATTGCTCTGTGGACAAAAATATTATGGGAAGGTCATTAGATAATAGTAAGTTAAAAGTTAGGAAGGCAGAATTAAGTATGTAAAAAAGGACATAGAGAAGAACCACAGTACCAAACAATAGGTGTTAAAGAATTTGTTTCTTGTATGTGCATAGGGAATAATTAACGTCTCAAGAATTATGTATAAAAGTGTACAATGTTGAGTATTATGAGGTTTTTGCATGAAGAAATGCAAGTATATTTATGAGGTTTTTGCGTAAAGGAAC
Source organism: Leptura quadrifasciata (assembly GCA_963675555.1). Taxonomy (NCBI): domain Eukaryota; kingdom Metazoa; phylum Arthropoda; class Insecta; order Coleoptera; family Cerambycidae; genus Leptura; species Leptura quadrifasciata. Next base: position 107,484,266 of record OY776675.1, read on the forward strand.
GCAAGTGTTTTATGGAGTTTATGATGATGAATAATAATATGAGGTTTATTATGGTGAATATTATGAGGTGTATTGATTTTGTGAGGTTTATTGCACAAAGAGATGCAACGTGACAGATGAGGAAGACGTGGAAGATGGTTTCACGGTGAAACTGAACGTCAGCCCCATCAATTAAAGTTTTTTGTACAAAAGTACATAAGTGAGACGGGTTTTATTGATTTTCTTTATATGCAATAAGTTCAATTTTAACACGAAGGGTACAAATTTGAGTAGAATGTTATTTATACAGGAAATAGTCCTAGAAAAGTCACATTTCATGCCAAAAGATAAAACTAACTTTAAATATACTCGGAAGCAGGAAAAGATTTTGCATAATTTGTTAAATTAAACTCAAGTAGAAAAATATTTTGATTAATTTAGTAGAACTTCCCTCATTTTTCATTTTATTTACGTGTCTCTAGTGAAATAATAATAAGAAAACTTAGATGTACATAGATTTCTTCTTTGGGAAATAAATAATATTTCCGGAATAATAATGCTTTTATAAAAATATTTATATAATGTGTTAAAGAAATTTCATCCTTAATAATAATGCTTTTATAGAAATATTTATATAATAATGTTTTAAAGAAATTTTTTCGTTAGTAATAATGCTTTTGTAAAAATATTTTGTAATGTTTTCTGTATTTTTTTTCCATGTAATAAAACGTACGAGGGCGAGGCACACTTAGCACTGAAAACCAGAGGATGGTAGTTGACATTGCGAATCCAGGAGGGTTGGATCCTGAGCAGAGCAAGGAATAAACACTTGGACCATCCATAGTATATAGGTCATTGTTAATATTCAGAGAAGCAACATGGGACCTAAACATTAACCTTCCCCAACCACTACATGGTGGTGACTAATGGATTTCCAGTAAGGGCCGTAGGGATAATCCATTCATCTATAGCCAGCCAAGGGCTAAAATTTCTGCTGCAGTTCCCGAAGCTAGCCACCTAACTAGAATGCAGTAGTTCCCATCATAGCTGCACTAACTTCCTTCGGATAAATGTTTTGTTTATGGTTTACAAGTGTCAGCAACCCAGGCGTCTGCTACAGCTAACTCAGCGACTTCACCTCCAATCCACTAAACAAGTAATGACTCAGTGTAAGTGCAAAAGTACTAGACAAGGTGTGCCCGCAAAAAACTATATTTCCTCGTAATGAACAATTATTGATTTGTAGAATTTTTTTGTTGATGAAGCTATTTTACCAATTTGTATAATTTTGTTATCTTGAATGAAAGTTTTTAAATGGATGAATGAATTTCTTTTTTTTTAGTGTTAGGTTGAAAACTTTGTTTTTTCTATGGTGAGCAATATGTTTTTTAGAGCTAGGGGCTAGCTCTATCTAAAAGGGGGAAATGTGTTACGCAAGGAGTATTCATATTTTAGAAAAATATAAAACAGCTTTAGTAGGTTACATATTGATACAAATTATTTTTCCAAATTCTAAATTGATATACTTTGCAATAATATTAAACAAATATTGAGAACGAGACCTGACACTGGATTATTAAAAGCAAACAATAAATACGAACTTGTACTCAATAGGTAACCTGCTAAGTAAGCAACTAGTAAAATTATAAATACGAATTTTATTAACGCGGGCGACAGTCGAATTCTTAAGACAGTCCTATTCTTAAGTGTTAAGAAGTGCGACTCCTTATCCTGACGCATTTCCCCACATCAGTGATGTTGGTAAGAGCCCCATTTGTTACTATTATTGTTGTGCCTGTTTGTACTGTGACACTGTTTGTTGTTATTTTGTTAATAAATTATATATGTTTTAAACTCGTCTTCTACTTTGACTACCCAATCTCCCACTCTCACAAGCCAAGTGGCCGTCAGTCGCGGCTTCCCGAAAGGGGGGTCGTGACATTGATCCATTTCTGAAAAAAGAAACACTACTCTTGCACTACTTTCTTATATACTTTCTCACCATGTCGCCATTTATAATTGTAATTGTTTGTATGGCCTCCACAATAGACATGGCTTCTTAGGGTTAATTTATATTTGAAAATTATTTCGCAATAGATGGGGCTCGAACCTACATCGCTAGGTATGCACAGATGGATAGCTAGACCAATTACCAATTAAAATCTTTTTATTCAAATTTATAAGTACATGTCATTTCATTTGTGTTGTTTTTTCCTATTAATAACTTTAATAACTAACTAACTAACTTTATTATTACATTCCTGCACAACGTGCATATAACAATAATGGGTCCCTAGCTAATTAAGATTTACATCTTTTTTGGATAGGGTGGCCGGTGTATGCCAATAACAACTTGCTCCATGAATTACTATTCTTGAATTAATACTCTTACTCTCCATTGTTTTGAGTAAAGTTTTGTATCAACATCTGCTAAGCAGTCCAAGTATATTTAAAGTTTCATTAATGTGTGCTTGATTTTGTAAATATGTAAAGGAAACGTAAAATGAAAACCTGTTTAACTTTGATCCGTTAATAAAATAAAATTAAAAATGATTCTGAATAAATATATATATACAAAAGGTTATGAACTAAAAGGAAATTCTGTTTATTTACATATGAGTACAATGTTTTTGGTAGGTGTAAAAGGTGGGAAGGAAGGAAGGAAAGGTAGGTCTGTTTATCTTTAAGTTTTGTGTTGTAATTATTTTGTGACTTTGTCCTTCGTCAGTCTCTGGCTTCATAAATGGGGAGGTTTTGGTGGAGAAGGCGGTGGGCATGGGGGGAAAGCTAGACGCGCTAACCCACTGAGCTACCACCCCCCGTATCAACATATAGATTCGGCATTAGCTATTCTGAAGTAAACAAGTGCGAGAAGGAAAACAAAAATTAGGAATAGAAAATCGGATATACAACTCCCAGTATGCTTCACAATTCGTGAAATCTTATTTTTATTGCCATGTCATGTATCAACGTAGGGAATCGGTATTATTGTTAAAGAACACGATAAAACCCTCGATATACTTTTCGATGCTGTAACAAAATCCAACTTAGGAAATATTTCGCATGAAAAGCGTGCTTCATGTAAAAATATCGTGGAAGAGGTTTTTATGCAAAAATTTCAATAACTAATCAAGGAGCGTCATTTTAGAAAGTGTAGTAAATGTCGCTGCACAGGGACGTAATGTCTTAAATATCGTGAGTTTTAGCGAAAATAGCCCTTAGCGACATGGGACCCCCATCATTTCCTAGCAGTCGATTTTGACGGGAAAATGATGAGTTTTAACGGGATTTGCCCTAAACCGGTTCCTCAGTGATTCGGTGTTAGAAAAGTATCTTTACCATGTACTCATATGTACATGGGACCGCCTTGCCTGAACGTATGAAATTGTAATTGTCCAAATATAATTCAAAGTCTTGCGATTCAAGCATTTTAAAGCTCCGAGGAGCGACCAAAATTGATATTGAAATGAAAATACGTGAATAGACAGGCAAGCAAAAGCCCACCAAATTTTATAAACATTGAACTTTTCTTGAATCTTTTTGTGTAATCGTTAGCTTAAAAAACTGCATATTGGATGGTAGTTGGTACATTATAAATCGTTCCGTTCCTCACCATGTGTTGTACACGGGCCAGACTATTGTTTGTCAAACATATTTCTTGAAGTTGTTGTAAAACATAAATTTTTTTGAAGATTTAATATATATTTTTGAACTTTATATTGTCTTTTATTTGTGTTTGCAAAAATTCCCTTTCAGGTATAATTTTAAGAAAGTGTTAGTACTTCCAGTGTTAGGTTTATAGTGTTACGACGTCCAATAGATACCATCAGAGCAGCAGTTAAGCAAGAACGACCAGTAAGTATACATTTTCTATCTGAAACAGTCGTTTCGAACCCTTATTTTGTGAACGTTAACATTCATTTTTGAAAAATTTTAAAAGTCCTTTAGACTCCAAAAGATGAATCGTTCACATTATCGCTGCAGATGGTATAGTAGAATGCGGTCGCAGTGAGACGGAAGATCATGAAACTTTCATTGGTGCGCTAATAATATAACAATCATCTGTGTCGCTTCCGCGTAAGCAAGTAAAGGATGGATTAGGTGGTGGGATACATCCACTTTTCGTCTTATGGTTTCTTCCTCGCACTCGTTTACTTCAGGATATATAAACCTACTTTTGCCAAATCTGTATATTAACATTTTTAAAATATTTAAAAAGAAATTACTTGCAAATTTTAAGGGACAATATGATAGTAAATTTATAACAGAAAATATGTATTTATTCAAATGGTAGAAGAACAAGACTTTAATGAAAATTTTTGTAAACTTAAACTGTCATGTCTCTGATATTTCATATGAACAGAAGTAGACTCATTCTGAGCGACAGTAAAAGTTGTTAGAAAAATGTTGATACTTCAGTTTCCACAATGTTTCATTATTTACTACAAGACAACTCACATCTCAACACTTTCCAAAATAAAAGTACTATACTCAAATGTAACTCTACAATTTTCAGCCGTTGAAGTTGTCTTCCAATGTTGACAAATTCTTGCACAACATAACAGGATTAAACTATTTCGTGTACATTTCAAGGTGTGAGCTAATTCTTAAGGTACCTTTAGGTTGTGCACAACTATCTGGATTTGTATCGAGATTCATCCATATATATGTTATACTTTGTTTAAAAAACTACGCATATATGTCTGAGGTATGATAAAGTGTTCACATTTAATAAATTTAGTCAATCAATTAGTCTCACGAAATTGCGAACAATTTTCTCTTTTTAAGTGCCTGCCCTCTTATTATTTATAAATTAAAAAAGAAGCATCAAAAACGCAGATGGTGGCAACGTACACTTCTGAAATATAGGGAAAATGAAGGGGCCTGCAACATGTTAATTTCTGAATTAACAGTGGAGAATGGGATTTGTTTCAGAAACTATATATTCACAAGGACATTTTATATACGTCACGGCTTCCAAAACCAACACAAATTATAAAAATATGCATAAATTTGTCATATATATTGAATTAATTCCATATATATAGTGTATGAGGGACAATCAATGTTTATGTTACTGCTCACACAAAATATATAACAAGAAGTATGAGGATTTGTATCATGATTTGTCAAATAAACAAGTATCTCACACAAATTCTTATGTTCAATCTAAACGATGCTTAAGGTATTGCGTTTTTGTACTATTTATGATATAATTGAAATTTTAAAATATATTGCATAAGTCAATCACCATTTCGAAGACACATTTTCTCTATTTTCAGATAGATAAAATTGCAAAACAGCATGAAACGACAAGTTATATTCCAGTCTGATGTGACAAAATACGTAACCTCTAGCGGTTATTAATAAGTTACAACTTTTAATGGTGGATACTTCTATTCAAGACAAAATTTTAGTTATACATATATCGCCAACATTTTTTATGTTACTAAAAAGAAAATTTAAGTTTTGCAAAAAAATAAACCAAGTAATTAACAATAATTTAATAATAACGTAAATCAATTGTGGTACGCTAGATAACTTGCAGAAGAACACATGAACTAATCTACTCTCAATAAATTGACGATGCAAATGGACTATGCATATCCTAGACAGTACTTATATAAAACATACAATTTTCCTTATTATAAAAATTGTATACATAAATACAGTACTGTTTATTTAGTAAATGAATATATCCTTGTTATTGGCATATGTATTAAATAGCTCAGATAATACTTGAGCAAACAAGTAATAAATATACTTGACTGTCGACGAAAGAAAATATAATCCCTTGTTAACATCCGTCAGATTTATTAACGGGAGCAATATCCTGGTTCCCTGACCGTTAGCGAGGGTTACAGCTAACTTTATTTATATAAAGATTAATGGAGATAATATGTCAGAATCAGGACATATAAACCACTTTTTCCGACCAAATACTGAAATGTAATTGATTTGATTATTTTATTATAACTTGAATATAATATTATATCAAAAACACACCTTGCGTGCGTAATATAATAAAATTGAATGTTCAAGCAACATTCATAAAGTTGTATAAATGGGAATATGTGCTTGGCTAAAACACCATCGTTATAAACCAAACAATGCATATTTGAGTATTTATTACTGCTAAAAAAAAATTCTGTGAATGCAATTTTAAGGTAAGACTATTCTGTTTCCGTTTCTGTATTTATACTTTATCAATAAGTTTTTATATCTTATTTATGTATGTACTTTTCTACGACGTATATATTTTCGACAGCTAATGTAGTAACCGTCTCAAATTAGATGTGCCTCTTATTTATTCTCAAACTGCAAGTTTGTAAAATCAATTACTAAAATACTAAATAAAAACTTACTTTAGGACATTACCTTCAAAGGAGCTCCCTTAGAAAGGATTACCAGACACATGTCCGGATTGTTAATAATAAATATTTTAATTTCTAGTAACATTTTAATAGGTTTCACTTATAAAAATGAAACAACCTCTGCAAATTTCAAATCAAGAGGTTAAGTTGATTATTAACGAAATGGTAAAACGCAAAACTACCCTTAAAATCCTACATTCTACGCTATCGTGGGCATATTTCGGTTTTAATGGTAGTTTTCAGAATGGAATACCTAAAATTGCCATATTTCATATCGTTTAAAACAGTAATAATCCACGTATAGAAATAAGTGTTGAATCAAATAAATCTCTGTATCATATATCCGCAAATAAGTATTTTGTTCATATAAAAATGTATTGTAACGAGAGATACATATAGGTTTGTAATAAATAAATTTATTTCGGCTCAAAAGTGTTTGTTTTATATAAACAAAGTACTTATTTGCGTATATATGACACAGAGATGTATTTGATTCAACACTACATTTTATGTGTGTCCGCAGTGAATTCTTATTTTTGTATATTTATTTCATAACCCATGATGGACATTTTCCATGCTTTCCGTTCGTCCTGCGAGACTGATATAGATTTCGAGATATTTAAATAAAACTGATGGAAAACACGCTCTAAAAAAATTAATTGGTTAAATAAACAATTCGCTGACCTCGTCAAAACTGAAAAACAAGATTGTGAACTCAACTTGAACCCCCCAAAAAGGTAAAAAAATGCCCTTATGAGACAACTCACATTAAAATCTGAATTTGACTCTAGTAAAAATATTACATTTTAGAAAACCTTCCACGTTAACTACACTCAAATTGCAATTCAATTCATTACAGTAGTGTCATCTATCTCATTATGACAAAATATTCATGGTTTCGTGAAATGAAACCTATATTATCCAGTAATTTTCAAATAAGCTTTCATTCTGAAGAGTTACAGTTTCAATGGCAACCCTACTAGCTTCTTTATGCTATTACACAATAGATGGAGCCAATCCTATAAAATTCACTGAAATCGATAACTTTCACACTGGGACTGTGCTTCCCCCTAGACGTTGAATAGAATACGCAATAAGGTGACTCAAGTATGAATCACTTTATTGCGTATTCTATAAAGATACTTTAAAGCTTGTTAAGGAGATGCCAAATTGAAATATTTAAAGGTTAATTATAGGACCGTAAAGTAACCTTTGAATATTTTAATTAGCCAACAAAATTTAACAGGGTATATTAATATTTTAGCATGAAAATTACTTATAAAATATAATTGAAACGATTCATTTGAATGAATGCGTATATATTAAAATAAAGAATATTGTTATAATTTAAATAAACTTGTTACAGATTTGTTAAGTTTTTTAAACAGGCTTTAATATTCTAAAGTTCTTTGAAATTTAACACATTATCCTTTATAGAATAGGTGCTCACTCTTATGTTTTTAAATGCTATAAACTAGACCCATCAACAGATTTTAGTGATATACCAGAAATAATAGTAGGAAAACACTTTACACTTTATATTGTTTTCCTTCACTAATTTCTTGTAACAAGGATTATTTCTAAAAAAAATTTAACAGGAGAATTGACTTTTATTAAATCACTAATTGAATTATATTTAATTACCGATTGCTAATTATACTATGTGAAACCTGGCTATATAATGTCGAGGCCTGGTAAGTTTTTTAGTGCATATTAATTTTCACCGATTAACGTTACTTCTTGTACAAGTTTAGAAATAAATTTCGACGAAGTTGTGAATAAATCAAAATATATAAATAACTCTAGGATTATGCATATTTTCCATTTAATTTCTGATAAATAAAACATAAACAACCCACATATGGTAGACAAACCTCAAATCCAAAGGCAGGCTGTCCGGAATGGGGGGTTACACATTTAAAAAATTTAGAGAACATCCATTACCCCCGACGTGACATTGTCAGTGTTAGTGCTGGCGATCGAACTTAGAATACAACAGAGTCTAACCAATATATATGCATACATGGTCTCTAGGATGCAAATAAAAATGTGAAGAAGTATCACTAAAAATTATGAAATAAAATTTCATGTGGTTGTTCGAACTGAACTTGGTTCACTTCACAAGGAGAAGGAAACTAGGAGCACCGAAGGCACCTGCTCTCCTAGTAACAACAACAAATTTCGCATCAGAGGTGAAATACCTTGGGGCAACCTTCGATGCCAAACTAATAAGCAATCTACACTGGCGTTATAAGACCAATGATAAACCTATGGAGCTGTGGTCGGTGGCTTAAGAGCAAACAGAATACAGCTAAAGTCAAGCTCAGTCAAATGCAGAGAGTTGATTGCCTAAACATAACTGGAGCTATGCGAATAACGCCAAGCTATGGAGGTAATGCTGTGTCTGTCATCACTAGATTTATATCTAGGAGAAGTGGGTCTGACAATAAAGGTACGCCTCAAATCCGTTGGCACACAACTAAATGTAGACTGTGAAGAGGCCAAAAGTCGCCTGCGGAATGAGGCTATCAGGAAGACTACAGGCGTGCACAGATGGTATTTTTTCCCGGTTCGTTTTCGACAGACCCTACATAATACAGACAAATAGTGAAAATGAGGTTGATGGTTGATGATTGTTAAAGAACACGATAAAACCCTCGATAAACTTTTCAAAACTGTAACAAAATCCGAAACATTTCGCATGAAAAGCGCGCTTCACGTAAAAATATCGTTGGAAGAGGTTTTTATATTTTTAATCATGTTTTCGCTGTACGGAGTGTTTTTTATGCAAAAATTTCAATTACTCGTCAAGGGGTGTAATTTTAGAAAGTGTAGTAAATGTCGCTGCACGGGGACGTAATGTCGCCCCGACCACCAAAATTTAGTAACAGTAACAAAATTTGACTAAATATGAGGACAAGTTAATCCAGCTTCTATTCAAAATATATCGAGAGTTTTAGCGAAAATAGCCTTTAGCGAAAAGGGACCCCCATCATTTCCTAGCAGTCGATTTTGACGGGAAAATGATGGGTTTTAACGGGATTTGCCCTAAACCGGTTCCTCAGTGATTCAGTGTCAGAAAAGTATAGTTACCATGTACTCATATGTGCATGGGACCGCCTTGCCTGAACGTATGAATTTATAATTGCTATAATATAATTCAAAGTCATTGCGATTCAAGCATTTTTAAGCTCCGAGGAACGATCAAAATTGATATTGAAATTTATAAACTTTTCTTGAATCTTTTTGTGTAATCGTTAGCTCAAAAACCGCATATTGGATGGTAGTTGGTACATTATAAGTCGTTCCGTTCCTCACTATGTGTTGTACACGGGCCAGACTATAGTTTGTCAAAAACATTTTCTTGAAGTCGTTGTTAAACATGGATTTTTAAAGAGATTTAATATATATTTTTGAACTTTATATTGCCTTTTTCTTGTGTTTTCAAAATTTCCTTTCAGGTTTAATTTTAAGAAAGTGTTAGTATTTACTGTGTTAGATTTATAGTGTTACGACGTCCAATTGATACCATCAGAGAAGCAGTTAAGCAAAAACAGCAAACATTTTTGTATTATTCTCCGTCTGAAACAGTCGTTTTGAACCCTTATTTGTGAACGTTAATATTCATTTTTTGGAAAATATATAGGAAGTCCTTTAGACGCAAAAGTTGGATCGTTCACATGATCAACATCTTTACAGATGGATAAAAAAAATGGATGGGGCAGGATGTGGAATATACTCCAGAAGTCTGCAAATCCAATACAAATGGACTATGGATGGGCGAACCAGCGTAATACAGACGGAACTAGTACGTGTCAACACTTCCAACTCAAAAACATTATATTCAAAAAAAAATCCAGTTACCTCTATCGTACCCCAAGGCAGTGTGCTAGGCCCACTCCTATTTATAATTTTTGTGAACGATATCTTTAAAGCTTTTAATAATAATACTTTCTTAACTATATTTACTGATGACACATCTGCAATTTTATCATAAAACAGTTTAAACCAACTAAGTAACGAAGCAAACATGTGTTTACAAACCATGTCTGACTGGTGTACACAAAATGGCCTAGTACTCAATGTAAGTAAAACAAACTTAATGTCTTTTTTCCCGATTAATAAAAAAAATGATTACAGCCTCCTGGTAAAAACAAATAGTAAAAGCCTAGAACAGAAAAATGAAGTTATATTTCTGAGAGTATGGTTAGACAGTAAGTTATCATGAGTTAGTCACATAAACGCTCTTTTGAAGACCTTGGCAACAAAAAATTATATGATCTTACAATTACGAAATAGTGTCACTATTGAAACCTTAAAAACTTTTTATAACGCATCAATTTATTCAGTTATCGCATATGGCTTAATATTAGAAAAATTCCAGTGGCGCAAAAATATTTACCATACATAAAAGAATTGTTAGTAGTATGCTTGGTCTAACGTACGATACATCACGCAGATCTTATTTTAAGGAACAGGGTATACTTACCATCTATAACATGTATATTTATCAGTGTCCGTGTCACATTGGCAAAAACATTGAATATTTCACTATGGTAAATGAAATCCACTCTCACAATATGCGATATGCTGATAACCTCTCGATACTAGCGTATCGAACAACACAGCTAAAATAGGGTCCTTACACGATGTCTCTAAAATTATATAACCATCTTCCCGCGCGGTACAAACACCAAGGCAGCCTCAAACAATATAAATTAAATATTTATAAATTCTTAAAAACAAATTTCCCCGGAAGAATACTTCGCGTATAATGAATTTTAAGGCTTTTATTTTTGTTTTTGATTCTGTAGTCTATCACCTTTTCAAACATGTATGTTATGCAATATTTTTATTTTTTTTATATACTTGATTAGTGAAGTATGTAGGTACTTACTTTTCACAAGTATTATTATTTGTAACCACTTTGACAATTCCGATACTGTTGAATCAGTCTAATGGAAATAAACATATTCTATTATATTCTATTCAATCCTGAAGAAATATGCAATGCGTTTGCAAATTTTTTCCAGCAATCTTATATCATGCATTCCAGCAACAACCATCACTTTGTTCAAGATTGTAATAATAATTGTCATGAACTTAATACATCATCATTATCTGAAAATGATGATATAACAAGTCTAAAGAAGCTAAGCTTACAAGCGGCCCTGATGAAATTCTCGTTCTCTTACTACGTGACTGTACCCCAATATTCGCAGAACCTCTTTCTAACCCGTTCAATTTATCCTTAAAATCTAATACTACTTTTCCCTCTCAGTGGAAATTATCTAAGACAATCCTGTTTTCAAGAAAGGTGACCGGCTCGATAACAGCAACTATTACCCAATTGTCATAATGTGCAACTTTGCAAAATGTTTTGAAATGTTCTTATTTGATCATGCTTTTCTTTGCAAACACTTGATCACAGATGCGCAACAGGATTTTGTTAAACGCAAATCCACTGTTACTCACTTATTTGGTATGGCAGGTGCCATCGATGAGGGGACTCCAAGCAGACGTGATCTATACCGATTTTTCAAAGGCATTTGACAGAATCGACCACGATATTCTATTGAATAAACTAAGTAATTTCGGTTTCTGTATAGACTTTTTGAAGTTTTAAAATCTTACTTCTCAGATAGGATCCAATATGTTGTATATCGAAGTTGCAATTCTATCCAAATATGTGCTACGTCAGGTGTACCGCAGGGATCAGTTTTAAGACCTTTAATTGTTGATTTCTGTTAAACTAACTACTGAATTTTGCTTTTTATTTATCTCATTTTCCCAATAAATTTTATGTGCTCTATGTTACATCCGGTCCCAAATAAATTTCTCATAAAAATGAAAAAGAAAACACAAAATATAAATACATAAATTTTATTTTGCATTTAGTACATATACCAAAAATCGTACATGATGTTTTACAAATTTAGCTTTTCAGTATTATATAACAAATAAATAATTTTGTACAAGGAACTCGAAATAATATACAAGCAAGCTATTTTTATTCTAGTTATAATTTATAATAAATAATTCTTCTAATGTTAGGTGGACCTTAGAAGGTGCTTAAAGTTTGACACTTTCTCTGTTATAAAGATACATCTGCAAGAAAAATGTAATAGGTTATTAACAAAATAAAGCAAGGCAATATATTTTTATTGCATATATCTTTAGGTTGCATAGATTTTTACATATTAAGCAATTTTTTAATTTGTCAGATAAGAATAAAAAGGTAAATCTAATTTTGTGTCAGTTCAGCACAGTAGATATTGGATCACTATAAATAATAGAAGAAAACAATGTTTGATCTTGACAGTACAATAGTTTTCACACATATTAAATACATTCGATGCACGATTCAGCAATAAAATTTTATTATTAGGAAATGCTAAGATAATGAAACTTATCTAAGCGCATTCTCTCATTTATACTCAGGAGGTTTCTCAAACCATGAATAATAAATTTATTTTAGTCTAAACTATGTCACAGTTTGAACCAATAATGCAGACTATTTTACTGCGGTTCAGATAATAATGGAAGCTTCAAAAAGTAAACTGTAACTTGGAGGGTATGTTCATAAGTTCATTAAAAATCAATCATGAAATATTTCCAAAAATCCGTTTTGGGCAAACGCCACTCTTTTAAACCCGCTTCGAACTTTTTAAAATTTTTATCGCCTTATGCATTTACGAACATTATAAAATGATAAAAATACATGCAATTACTTAATTACATGCATTTTTATCCTAGGGACCAGTTGCAAATAAGGAAAGCAATACATCTACTGATGAAAGCGCTAATACTGAACAACAACAAATTAGTAATAGGGAGACCATGTTATATATATAAGTGACAACAATGAGAGGAGCATAACCAGATTAGAAGAGGATCAAACATACTAGAACGAATAACAAGACAAAAGAGAATAGGACAATAAAATCATAATGATGTATGCGCTGCCGGGTTCAGAAATAGAGGGATCAGTAAACTCAGAGGAACAACTCTAGAAGCAGAAACATAAAAGGCGGAGCATAAATACTTTATATTACTACACAAATCGGAAACATCTCGAAAGCATCTGCACATCCTATCTGCTATCTTGAACCATGCACCATGTGGCTCTAGCTGCTAACAACAAGTAGGACTTCATTCCAAAGTAACGAAGATGTAGTCGACACGACGATACGTTTCTGAAAGTGACAGCAATATCTACCGTAGACTTGCCAATCAATTAAATTTCATTAAGAATTTCTCACATACTCCAGATAATGTGTCGTCACATTTGACAGCATTCATGTCCTTCAGACTTCCGTTAGTACTGATTCCTACGTTGCATCCGCGACAATCAACTTTCATAAACTAGCTGCTTTTGTAGATAAAGACTATACTATCCCCGTTCGGCATATATTTTTTTCTGAGGAGACTTAATCTGTGAAACTGCCAAAACCGATATAAGGCTGAAAATCTTCAGCATTGCAAGAAAGATTAGATGATTTCATAGCAATTTTATCTCTTCTACAATACATGATTTCGTATTCGGAGCTACTGTACCTTTTTCCTTCACTGACTTCAAGAAATAAATGAATGAGAAAGAGCTTAAAAACTATATACACCTCTTCAATTCCGTTAAACGAAGTAACGGAAGCTGGAAGGGTACTCAAGTTGAGTTCTTATGCTGACAAGGGTACGGATTCTTCCAACACCCAAAAGCTCCTCGACAGAATCTTATACAAAGCTAGAGTTTCGGTGTACTTTTCTCCCACACACTTCAGGGCGACGAAACACCAGCTTGGTTGAATGAAATATGAAAAAACCAGTTGCGAGTATCGTAAAATCCCAGAGCCCCTAGACCTACGTCTTTTTAGCAAAGCTAAGATATTCACAATAAATGTGTAACAAGTAAGTAAAAACGTATGCGTACTTGCTAGTTTGTGGGGAATTTTTACAGGTAACAGGTACTGAAGGTAAATAAAAATCTTACGCTTTTATGTTGAAGTAACAGAGCTGGTTTTTATATATGTTTTACTCATTGTTATTAAAAACCAACATTTATTATTGCCAGGTACTTTCTGTGGGTCCTAACTTCCGCCAGACACTTTAAAGCTCGTGCAAAATTGGGGCACCTACGTTATAGTAGCAAGCCTGAATTTTATGTATATTATTTGTGTGACTATTTTAAGACCTTTTGTAAATTGCCAGACCAATCCGAAGGGTATAACATCTCGCCAGATACGATAAAAGATCCACTGTGAGTGTGAGCGTGAGGGCATTGTGCATGCATATGAGTGCGATTGAGAGAATTCGAGGGCTTTATTGCTCAGGTTGATGAAATTCAAGTTGTTTATTTGTCTTCACTGATTTTTTAAAATAATTATTCGATAATATTTTATTGCTTAATTATAAAATTGATTTTAATTCAATAAATTTGGCTAAATAAAAGTTTAAAAGTCCGATATTTTATTAAATTTTGGTTATAAATGTCGCGGAAGGCTCCTCGTTTGGATGAGGTGCTTGCGTTAGCTACGAAAGTTTTAAAAAGTGATAAATGAACAAGTTTTCTAAAAGATGTGTAGTTTTAAGTGACGTTAAATCTTTTATGTTAGATGTAAGTAATTTTAATACCTTTTTGTCTCAAAAAGAGTTTAGGTTTAAGTTTTTAATTATTTTTTAACCGAACCAGACTCGTTCCGTCCGACCCTGCAATCTGCCATCGCGTAGCGCGGTGGTTGCACGGTCGGTTCCGGGATGGGTCTGGGGAGGTACGTATTATATTATAAACGTTAATAAAGTTATGTTCAATTGAATCGAATTGGTTTAAATGTAAGTGTAATAACGGTACACAGTAAAAAATCGTACACCAAATTTAACATAAAGTTAAAGTTAACGTAAAGTTTCATACACTTTTGCTGTTGAATTCCTCATTTTCATCGGAAACTGAATACGTACTGATAAAAAGCTGACGCTGCTAATCATCCACATTAGCTATTTCCGCAACATTGTATACATCACAGAAGAATTTTGCATAATATCGAATACATTTTGTTCAGCGTCTTCATCACCAAATAATTCAACGTCGCAGAATTGGAGAAACGCCTGCTGATAATCGGAATTTTTTTGTAATGTTTTGCTCTCTTGAAGAAAACAGGATTGTAATCACACCCTGTGATAGCATGAAATCCCGGCAAGCTTCTACACAAAGACGGCAAAAGTGCTCATAGATCTTGGTTAAATCAACTAATCTTTGCTTGTCTCCGGTGCCTGTGAGTATCCAAACGTGTGAATTATCATCTTTCAAATGATGCATACTACCAAGCGTATAGTGGCACACATATGCATACATAATGCCCTCACGCTCCTACTCACAGATACCCTTTTATTGTATCTTAGATATGTTAGACCCTTCGGATTGGTCTGGCCGCTTACAAAAGGTCTTAAAATAGTCACCCAAATAATATATAAAAAACCAACTATGTTACTTTTACGTTGGGGGCGAGCGTAGGTGCGTCTTTACTATGTACGTACTTCGGTATGCGATGTAAAGCAACGACAGGCGCAGTTAGTACTTGGATGGGTGACCATTCCAACAGAAACCGCGTCCTCGCCTCACACATCTTCCAGCGGCTTGTGTATGTGCGGAAGCTATACAACCTTAGGTGAGGGTTGTATAGGAGATATACCATCCTTTGGAGGGGATGTAAAGCCGTCGGTCCCTTGTCTATTAAATGTTAGGCAAGTAAAAGATCCCTACCCTTCTTAAGGGAAGAGGTTCGGCAAAATTCCTGGTTGGGGGTAGCTCGTCTACAGGCGTCGGTGTTAGGCCTCAGTAGCGGAAATAGGCCGACGTTAAATAAATGTATAAAAAAAATACTTTTACGTAAAACAGTAAGATTTTTATTTACCTTCTCTAGCTTTTACCTGTAAAAGGGCTAGCAAGTATGCTAGCAAATATGCTCCTTTTAGTAGGATCAGTCTTTCGGCTGGTCTTTGTTGCAATTGAAGCATTAGCGTTTCGATGGTAATATGCAATTATTACACTTAACGCGCGAGGCTTGTAACTTGTAATTCAGCGCTCGGCGGGGTACATAGCCCGGAGGGTAGCTGTTGGTTGCAGTCTGGTTACGTTCCTCATACTAAAATAAGGATTGTATAGAGGAGTTTGCGACGAAGAATATTATGTTTTAATATTCCGCCTTCTAAAAGCACATTTGAACTATGCTAAACCCATTCAGGCTATTTATTTTTCGATTGCAATAGACACTGGACCGCTAAATGGCGTCTGCTGACCATTTTACATGTCACTATCCCAAAGATACCGAAATGTACTAAATAGTCAAGTGTCGGTCGTCACATGCCTACCTTGCACTGACGAGAGCCAACAGCTCGAAAGTGCAGTCTGCAAGTGGTATGTGACGACTGGCACCAGAGCTCCTTTAAGTAGGATCACTCTTTCAGCTGGTGTTCGTTGCAATCGAAGCATTAGCGGTTTGATGGTAATATGCAATTATTACACTTAACGCGCGTTTGGTTACGTTCCTTATAGTAAAATAAGGATTTTATAGAGGAGTTTGCGACTAAAAATATTATGTTTTAAGTATGCATATATTTTTACCCACATATTACACATTTATTGTGAAAATCTTAGCTTTGCTAAAATAACATATGTCTGGGGGCTCTGGAATCTTGGACTATGAGCCATGTGCAGTTTAGACATAGCTCGGTTGAATATAAATGTGGAAAAGGTAATGAAATTCATCAATATGCCAAAGATCAGCGTACCCAGCTATCGTACTGTGTAGTTGAAGTATGACTGCATCAGACAAAATTACAGTGATAAAAAGAAAAAACAATAAATATTGTATTAATTTCATTTATTGCTAGTATATGATAACGACAGAAGCTATCGGCATTTTTCCAAAAGCGTTTCTGGGGACATATTCTCTAAAATTCAGCTTATTACTTAAATTTAGCACGCTATTTAATTGACCTATATTGTTCGGGACAAGCTCTTATCCCCATCATAATATTTTTTTGCTTTGTATTGACCAGGCTTCTTTGCCGTTTCTAACTATTCTTTATTAGTATCTATATCATTCTCAAATGCATGCCGGGCAAATAGTTCACTCTATTGGTAGGTGAGTTTTTCCATTATTCAGTGATATGGAAGATATACTCATGTGCATAAATGCAATAAATATCAATTTTGCAAAGTGTCAATAATTTCAGATTGGTGTATCATCTATAAGAGATGATATTACTGAAAAACAATACAACAGACTCAGTTGTCCTATTTCCCCGGAAGAAGAACTAAGCTATTTCTCTCTAGTTATTATTTTTTAACATTAAATCTTTGTAGATTGATTATTTTACTTGATATAAAGATGAATTTTGACGAACTAAACCAGTAGATATCTCATTATCATGAGAAGAAAATTTTCAACTCATTGTAGAACAGTTTATTAAAAACCAAATAAATAAAAATACCACCCGAATTGTGCGACGATATGGTTTGTTAGGACAATGCGCAGTGCACGGCGCCCTTGCAATTTAATGTATGTTTCAAAAGTAGTAAAACCATAGAAACGTATCGCATTGTACCCATCCCCTTATAGCCCTTTGAAAACAAGTATTTCTCGTATCACAGAAACGTGGAATTTATCCACCAAATAAATTTGACAGTATACTGCCTCAGAGTTTACTAAAATAACACCAAATGAGACTAGTTTAAATTTTTTCACTCGAAAATATTTTGCTTCTGTAGTTCCTTGTTTACCAGAGAATAAAGTGTCAAAAGTGCAAGATATCCCTCATACCGTACAACAAATAATCTACAGTTCTACAATATATTCACAATATTAACTTTAGTTACAAATATTAGTTTTGACTAGATTATGACTATTACAACTTCCCTCTTTACAATCAACATTCAGTCTCATTCAAATCTTCTCAATCCTGAGATAACTTTTAATCATAATGCCTCTATAATGTGTCAATTAAGTTAAATTGGTAACTTCAATAAATAGTGGGTGGACCAATATATTTAAATATTTTAAAATATTGCTACATATTATCTTGATAAGATAAATTCGCGTCTCTTCGTCCACCCTTTAATATTTTAACTTCTCAATAAACATCTCTTTTCAGTCTTAACTGGAAGATAAAATATTCGAATCTTGATATGATACATCAATATTGCACTGATTTTCAATTAAGTCTTCATCCTCTTCATCGGCAAATTTAATGTCATCCAAAAGGCTACTTTCAAGACTTGGAGATTTCTCCACCTTTGTTTCCTTTTCCATATCCTTTTGTAATAAAATGGGTGATGATTTAATTTTCCTTGGAAACTCATGCATCTGGATAGTAACCGTTTTGTGTACCAAAGGTTCAATTTCTCTGTTAAACTTATTGTCCTCCTCATTGCTTTCATTTAATATGAGAGGATAAATTTTCTTGCCCTTCGACTTCAAAATCGGGGAGCATTTCGAGGTGCCTTCGGTGAGGGACCTATGTCTAGGTTTCGGAAGAAGCATTTCTTCTTCCGGAGACTCTTTATTGCTGCCTGGATCTATGTAAAGTTTTGGCCTGATATCTTCCATTTCATGATACTCTTGGTCTTCTTCAGGTAATATTTCACCACTTTCGTCTAATGGCGGTATCCATACCAAAAATGCAGGATCCATTCCTATATAAAAATTTAAATTATTATTCATAGATACACTTATTTTATTTAAAATCTAATTATATATTGCCAAGTTATTATAGAGAAAAATGTTACGGTACAGGATAATTAGCGGAAAATGAAGCGTCGTTTGAAATAACAAAAAACAAAATAATAGCCCCCAGTGGAAACACATAAATAATTGGATTTTTTGCTATTCCTTAGTCACTTTTTGGGTAAAATTATCTTCTATTACTAATTCTTTAATTGTTAGACTAATAAAAATTGTCACACTATTTTGTTACAATCAAAATTATTATAATGATACTTTCAGGAATAGTAAGCGAATGCAATTACTTGTTTTATTTTAAGAGACACGTCATATATCACATTCTCACATCAAACAATCGCACTGATAAAATAATGTTTTCTCTGGCAATTTCCACTGTCGAATAAAATTATCTAAATTTTTAAGAAGACGGTAAGTAGAGGAAGTTAGCCGTAGGTCGGTCTCCCCCCACCACTGACCTTGACCTTGACCGTGCACCTGTGGTCCGTTCCTTCAAGGCCACGGTGACATCGTAGGTTCGCATAGCATATACCGTGACCTTGACCTTGGACGGCCGCAGTGCGTTTCGACTTCAAGGGCGCAGTGTTGCTGTTACCCAGAACGATCACTTGCGGTGACCTTGGCCTTGGCTAACACTATTAGAGAATGCAAGGACGGAGCTTCCTCCTTGCCACGCAACTCGTAATGTGCCGTGGTTTGATATTTTGTGACGTAGTATATCTTTTCTATAAAAGAGTGAAAGGAGTTAATATGGGATCATTCTTAACGTCAATTTCCTAGAGTAAAGAAGCAAATATGTATTCGTGCAGTTTTTGTGGTGCAAGCTTCACTCGCAGTGACAATATGCGACGTCATCAGAGGGAGGCGTGTAACAGTTTAAATAGTAATGGACCGCCAGCAAAGAAAGTGAAATTGGATTCGAATCCATCAACATCGGTAATTATGCAGACGTGTTATAGCTGTAATGTGACTTTAACAACTAACCAAATGAAGTCTCATAAAAGAACACTACAACACAGAACAAATTCATGTGTACGTTTGATGGATGGTACAGAAATTGTTCGCAGTGCTTTCAAATATAGAATCATAACATACCGAGTGCATAGTGATAATGAGAAACTGGACTATATAATATTTTTCAACGAAATTCGACATAAAATATTGAATTTACTAGAAGAAATATTATTACTTCATAAAACTGTGAAAGTAAACATGGAGACATTTGCCAGCTATATATTACAAGCACAAGAAATAGCTGAAATTAAATCGTTTAATACGTGTAATAAAATATTGGATCAAGGTGTGGATTTAAACATTGCACTCGACACTTTTATAGACATGATGGTTGCGCAAACTACTGAGTTCCAAGAGCGTGATTCTGGTATGTAAATATCTTCTGGTATGTGGAATAACAATTGACATTTTTTTTTTTATTTTTAGGGTGGGCCCTCGAACAAATAAAATTTGTTGAAATTAATATAAACAAGTACAGTCCAATGGGTGGTTCATCATATATCAAGTTACCAAAGTTCATCGCAAATAAGAAGGCCGTAGTGAATATAGAAAACCAGGACCAATACTGTTTTGCTTGGGCAGTCACTTCAGCATTGTATCCTGCAAATGGTGGTACATCTCAAATGTCATCTTATCCACATTATTCAAGAGTTCTAAATTTGACAGGTATGAATTTTCCAATGAAATTGAGAGACATTTCAAAATTTGAGGAATTGAATAATATATCTATTAATGTGTATGGGTTAGAAAAGAAATTCGAGAATAATAAAGTAAAATATGATGTTGTCGGACCTTTGCGTTATTCTCAGAAGAAACTACGTATTCATGTTAACTTATTATTAATTTCCGCGGAATGTGATCAGAATCATCATTGTAAATCGGATTGTGCTAAAACTCACTATTGTTGGATAAAAAATTTATCTGGATTAGTATCAAATCAAATATCCGCTCACGGACATAGAAAATATTTTTGTGATGGGTGTTTGCTGTATTTCTGTAACGAACGTCAGCTAATGTCTCACCAAACAAATGATTGTAATCATATTTACACTACAACACCATCGACACAATTTCGGGTTGATAAATATGGGAAACGTGTACCGGAAAATATATTAAAATTTGAGAATTTTGACAGACAAATGCAAGTACCATTTGTAGTATATGCAGACTTTGAATCCATTTTGAAACCGATAAATACTTGCGAGCCAAATCCTGAACGCTCTTATACCAACAAAACGTTTATTCATGAACCTTACTCTTTCGCGTATTACATAAAATGTTCCTTTGATAATAGCATTTCTAAATTTGAACTATATCGCGGATCTGATGCAGCAAAAGTATTTGTATCATGTATAGAGGCTGATTTAAGGGAAATTTATAATAGATATATGAAAGATGTAATCCCCATGTCCCCGCTTACAGCGATAGAAAGAGAAAATTTTGACAATGCAACCATCTGTGGTATATGTGAGAAGCCTTTTGCAGAAGGTGATATAAAGGTGAAAGATCATTGCCACTTAACTGGTAAGATACGATTCGGTGCCGCGCACTCGATCTGTAATTTAAATTATAAACTACCAAATTTTGTACCTATCATATTTCACAACATGAGTGGATACGATATTCACTTATTTGTAAAAGAGTTATGCGCTCATAAAGATAAAGTTGACGTAATACCACAAAACAAAGAAAAATATATATCTTTTACAAAACATCTTTACATGCATGATTACGTTACTGACAAGGGGGAAACAAAAAATAAATATTTGCGGTTACGTTTCATCGATAGTTTTAAATTTATGTCAGCATCACTACAAAATTTAGGGGAAAATTTAAATGAAGGTCAAATGGTTACAATGAAGAACTTTTTTACCGATAATGCAAAATTTATTTTAATGCGACGGAAGGGTGTATTTCCATATAGTTTCGTAGATAACTTAGAGAAATTAAATAATCGTGTTCTACCCACCAAGCAGGAATTCTATGACAGCCTAAATGAAACACATATATCAGATGACGATTATGAAAGGGCTAAAAATGTGTGGGAATTGTTTGAGTGCCAGAGTTTGGGTGACTATTCAGACCTGTATTTAAAATCAGATGTCCTTCTTTTGTGTGACGTATTTGAAAATTTTCGTAAAATTTGCGTGAATAAATATAAATTGGATCCAGCTCAATATTACACAGCTCCAGGTTTATCTTGGGACGCTATGTTGAAACTAACAGCGGTAGAACTTGAATTGTTAACAGATATCGATATGATACATTTTTTTAAAAAAGCTATACGCGGTGGTGTCAGCCAGTGTACAGAAAGGAAGCATATCGCAAATAATAAGTTTGTACCCAATTATGATCCCTCAGAACCGTCGTCATTTATCACATATCTTGATGCTACGAACTTATACGGTCATAGTATGTCCCAAGCATTACCAACAGGGGGATTTGAGTGGCTGTCCGAAAGAGAAATTATCGACTTAGATGTTACTAATATTTCAGACGAGAGTCCACACGGGTATGTTTTTGAAGTAGACATACATTATCCGCAAGAGTTACACGATTTACATTCAGATCTCCCTTTCTTAGTAGAAAATATTATACCCCCCCAATCAAAATCAAAATCACCAAAATTAATCCCAAATTTGAATGATAAGAGACGATATGTTGTGCATTATAGAAACTTGAAACAAGCCATTGAAAATGGTTTAATGGTGTTAAAAACCCATAGAGTACTTAAGTTCAAGCAGTCGCCCTGGTTAAAAAAATACATCGATTTAAATACGCAAATGAGAAATTCAGCGACCAATAAATTTGAAAAAGACCAATATAAATTAATGAATAATGCAGTATTTGGTAAAACCATGGAAAATGTTGATAATAGAAGAGATATAAAGTTGATTACTCATTGGGAAAATGTTAGAAGAACTATAGGTGCAAACGCATTAATCGCTCGTCCAAATTTCAAATCTTGCACAATTTTTTCTGAGGATTTTGTAGCGATTGAAATGAGCAAATTGCAAGTAGTCTATAACAAACCAATTTACGTAGGATTTTGTATTCTTGAATTATCGAAGACGGTACTGTATAATTTTTTTATGGTGTTATTAAACGTCAATTCGGTGCTAATGCTTCTTTGTTGTACACCGACACCGATTCCTTAATTATGAAAGTTTATACAGATAACTTCTATGACTTTATTGTACAAAATCCAGAAAAATTTGATACTTCTAATTACAGGGAGGGAAATAAATTTAATATTCCAAAAGGCTCGTCTGTGCTTGGGAATATGAAAGACGAATTCCCCGAAGATCCTATTATCAGCTTTTATGGTACTGGAGCGAAAGCGTACTACGTGCAATCGGTCGGTAATGAGTTGAAAAAAGCCAAGGGAGTAAAGAAATCTGTGATTGAAAAACAACTTACAATAGATGACTACAGAAAAATTGTTGAGCAGGGCGGGTTAATATTTCGTAAAATGAATACTTTCAGAAGTCACTTGCATGATATCTATACAGAGATGCGGAATAAAGTTGCTCTTTCTTATTATGACGATAAACGTTTTGTGATTCCCAATACCACTAAAACTCTACCCTGGGGTCACTCAGACATAACATTTTTTCAGAGTGAACCAGAGCAGAATTTAAAGTGGTTAATATCAGCCTTAAATAGTGTCGTTGAACGAAATGTTTTAAAGGATGATGATAAACTAGATGTGTTACTCAAAGCAATGAATGAGTTGAGTGATTAATTGTTAATAATGTTTCTACTTGTTAACGCAAAGGTCGACAATTATAATATTCAATTGAAAAATTCATTGTGATATTTCATGTTATGTGTAAGCCGAAGTAAGAGATATTTGTATGAAATAAAATGTTAATTTATAAATAAAGATTTAAATTACTAAATGGTATTTTTATTGTATGAGTACTGTAGGCAATAAGATAGAGAGAGACGATAGGAAGAGTGGGGTGGGAAGTAGGGGGTTAGTTAGAGTGTGTAGGGAAATAATTTGAACCAATAGGAACAAGAGTGGTAGGGAGTGGAGGGGTTAGTTCAGCGTTATGGGCTTCAGAGATGCTACAAAGATTCTTTCCGTCTCCAGCTCTCGAGTTGTAAGGAAGTGTGCAAAATAGTGCTGTCTGCTCTATTCCTAGCATTCTTTGTGTTCTGTGTTTTGTGTTTCGTGCCCGTTTCTCGTGTCCGTTTTGTGTTTGTTGTGACAATGGTAGGACAAAAAAAGATTGGTGTTTCTGGTGGTAGCGGTAAGGGAGGCGCTTTGTTGAGTGCTGTGGCTGCATACTTAATTAATTATATGCCAGGGCAAGACGACAATGGCGACGCTTGTCCGGGTAATGGTGTGGCGAACAATGGCGACGCTTGTCCGGGTAATGGTGTGGCGAACAACCAGACGAGCCCTGGCGTGGGTGACAATGGCGACGCTTGTCCGGGTAATGGTGTGGCGAACAACCAGACGAGTCCTGGCGTGGGTTTACTACCGGATATTGAAATCCCGACGGATTTGACCGATTTGAACGATGATTTGCTGGGTGATTTCGATTTCTCCGAATTGGACGCGCAGGCTTTGGCTTCAGATGAAGCCAGAGCTAGTACATCTAATGGAGAGGCCTACCCGAACGCCGCGTGGTCTAGGTTCCCTACGGTTACGGAGACAAATTCTGAGGACGAATTTCAACCTGCGCAACCAAAGATTTATTCGCAGAAAGGCCAAAAGAAGATGACGACGCATCCTTCAACATCTACAAAGCAGACGCAGGTAGAGAATACCGAGAAAGATGATGACGTGTCGATTCTTAGAAGAATTTTATCGGCGCAAGCATCTGTACCTGCTCGCCTGAGCCCTATTCCCGATGTTGGCTCAGACGAGGGGCAGGTAGAGATACCTGAAAAGCCTAAGAAAGCAGCAGCTAAAAATAAAAAGCCGTTATCGGGAAGGAAACCGGTGGTTAAAAAAGCTGCTGCAAAAAAGTCGGTAGCTAAGAAACCGAAAAAAGATGCTGCAAAAAAGCCGACGAAAGTGCAACCGGTATGTTCGAGCGCGCCGTTGCCAGGATGCTCTCATGCGGTGTTGCCAACGCAGGAACCCCGTAACCGTGCTCTGGTTGTGAATGAAAGTGATTCTGATTCACAATCGGAGTTATTCTCCCAAGAAGAGCAAAATGAAACTTTCAAAAATTTCTTGAACATGTATGAACAGTTGCAGCTGCAGTTATATATTAAAAAAAAAAAAAAAAAAAAAAAAAAAAAAAAAAAAAAAAACGGGTCAAAAAATTAAAAAAAGGTTTATGCGGGCGAAGCGACCGAAGGCTGCAAGCGTCGCCCCCCCGCCTCTGCCAAAACCCCCCGCGCCCACCCACCCACCCGGGGGGGGGGACCAAGGTAGCGCAGTGGTATAGCGGAAAATTGTTATTTAATTTTATAATTATAATTTTATAACTCTATAATTTTATAATTATAATTTTATAATTCTATAATTTTATAATTCTATAATTTTATAATTTTATAATTTACGTGTTGAAAAAAATCCCTGCAAGTGCTAGGGATTGAACTACCAAACCTTCGTTCACAAAGTTTACAAAGCAAGCCACGTTACCACTGGGCTACCTTGGTCCTAGGAAACTCTTATACTTTACTCTTATACTTACCTATAACGCGAGTTTATATATATATATTTCATGGAATTTTTGGTAAATTGTGTATTTAAGTATATAATTAGATTAGAACTGTTGTATTCATCGTAGATGAAATAAAAAATAAATTTTAATACATTTATTTATACACAAATATTGGACAAAAAAAAAAAAATATATATATATAAACAACTGAAAAACTTCCAAAGTACACTCAGACACGCGTAAGGGGTCATTTTCGACTAAACTGACCACTGGGAATCGATTCCGATAATTTCCGAATCGATCCGAACACTACCGAACGCGTTATTCACTGTTTTGTCAAGGATTGGGGGAATAAAAAAATCAAAACACGTTTCAGGGGAGTTCACACATGCAAAGGCTGCAATTTTAAGCGAAAAGCCGAACTCATGCCGAACACTCCCGAAGTTTCCCGAAGCCACCCGAAGACGCCCGAGGACACGCGAGGTATCGTTTTCGACTAAATCGATCACTGGGAAGCGATTGCAACCACTTTCGGAGCGATACGACTAGCCGTTCCGGGAAAAAGTCTGCTGCGGCAAAACTAAAGGTCGGAAGTGAGTAGAAACGGTACTGGAGGACAACTGTGACCTCGATACACCTTTTGCAACACTTTTGACCGACAGTCCAAATACGAATAACCAATTTACTTAAATAAGTACCCCGTTATTTCTTATATTAAAGCAATTTTTTATTCTTTACTTTACTACTGTTATTTATTGTATATGAAATGAAATAAAAAAAGAATAACTCTTAATACATTTATTTATAAATAACAAAAATATATATACATAAAATAAAACAGAATTATCCGTCCGAATCATGCTCCACCAGAATGACTGCATCCTCATCTTCATCGGCAGATTCCTCCACCAGAATGGCTGCATCCTCATCTTCATCGGTAGATTCCTCCACCAGAATGGCTGCATCATCTTCCGAGTCAGACGATTCCGCTGTGTCCGTCGATGATTCCTCCAGAATTACTCCATCCATCTCGTCTTCGGAATCATCATTGGGCACAGTGTCCATCGACCATGTGGACGGAGACCTCTCCAATGGTTGGTATTCTTCTGGTGAGGTGGTGCTATCTGCTACACCACCCCTTGTCGCCTCTCTAACGCGCTGCAGGTAGGCACGATACCTTTCGCACAAAACGAACATGGTTGAAGTGGAAGATACAGTATTGTCTTGTACTTCAGACATGTTGGAGCGTAGAAAGTAAACTGAGGATGGTGAGGGCTTTCTTATGTATATATAGCCCCTACCACCACCCCCACCTCATCACTCCCCACCTCACTACTCACACAAATAAGAGTAGAAAGTGTCCTAATACTCATATTTTTAACACCATCAATATCAATAGCACTGTCAACATAAGCAATAATCGAAGTGAAACACAGATTTCTCTAGTAACATTGTGTTACTTACATTTAAATATTTAGTAAATAAAACAAAAAATAAGATTCAATTTAACGTTTATTTAACACTTAAACTAGTTATATAATATTTACAATAAACTAAAAATTAAATATATACATTTATTTATCACTAAAACTAATTACATAATTATTTACAATAAACTAAGAGATATATACATATTTACAAAAAAAAACTACAAATTATCTGTCCATATTGCAAATATTGCAGATTTCCACTCGCCTAATCTGATAGAGTGGATCTCTGCAAGATTTGCAATATCCCCGCCTGCCTCTCATTATCCTTGTAGTGGCATGGTAGTCCACATGACGATGTCTCCCAGGATCCACCCTAGACTGGTATCCCAGAAAACATCCGTGGCAAAGATTGTATTCCATACCACCCACTACTTGGACCGCAACAAAGGTCATGGTGGTGCAGAAGATGCCATCCATCGGGTTCACCCTTGCTAAATATTCTGATGTTATCCACCGCTGCCCTCTTTGGTGGGGAACATCTACGACGATACCCTCATCATCACTTGAATCGTCTGCACCCTCTTCAGCGTCAAAAAATTCCTCATCGTCTTCCTCGTCGCTTTCCTCATCGCCTTCCTCATCGTCTTCAACTTCTACCTCGTCGTCTTCGGGAGCAGCCAAGTCGTCCTCTACCTCTTCAAGGTACCATATATTGTTGAGGACATCTAGGGATGCTAACCAGTCCAGGAATCTGAGGTTAGCCCAACCAGCAGGTACAGCAGCCATATTAATACTTGGAAACGAATATATAAGACAGTAGACGGAATGATCAACGTTGAAGTTTGCAAAGCAACTGATCTAACGTGGAGTTACACCTCCTCTTTTAAACATGTTGCTGGTGACGTCACATCATCTCTAACGACATACCATGGCTCTAATATCGGCAATTCCAGCGACTACTTAAACAAACAAGGCCATGAGGAGGAACTCAGTTATTATTCAGCTGTCATACCGTACACTTGTTTTTAAAACAGCAATGTCTTGTCCAAGAGAGTGGCAATCGAAACCAACAATCGCCGTATATCCATATAGTATGGATGGTGCAATTCTGTGCTATAATTGTTCCCAATTCTGGGCAAAGCAGCAAATTAATCCATGTACTGGACTATGTTCAAATTGTATAAAAGAAAATCCAGTGCCAGTGAATACCGTCCGAAAAGCAGCATCACGTGAGCGTCTGGAGCAAGAGTGCTACAAGTGTCTACAACCCACGACTCGTACAAATTTTGGAATTATCCGAGATGTTTGTGAGACATGCAAGGTGGAGCACCCATTGAGGCAGCGGTGTCTGGTTTGCAACAAGTACACTGGTGATTGTTGGAACAATATTTGCAGCAAATGCAGAGACGAGAAGACATACAGTGTTTTACTTTGTGAATATGTTGGACATATTTATGGAGGTGTGATGAAACACAACAGAGAATGTTTCTGTCAGGAAGCGTTACTGTCGAGACGGGGGGATTTCATCTGATTAATTCCATAAATATGTATTTGTATTTTTTCTGTATTATATACGTTTTAAATAAATATATTTAATCTATAATTCGTTGTAAATATTTTCTTCTCAATAAAATTTATTAAAATGATTTTCTTGATTTCATCTAATAATTTTTAGGAGTAAAAATTAATTCAAAAATTTTAACAAATTTGCATTTGTATATATTTTTTCGTTAATGTGTATATAATTA
The DNA here is from genome assembly GCA_963675555.1 of Leptura quadrifasciata. NCBI lineage: Eukaryota > Metazoa > Arthropoda > Insecta > Coleoptera > Cerambycidae > Leptura > Leptura quadrifasciata. The sequence continues at coordinate 107,513,175 of OY776675.1, forward strand.
CTAAGGCTTTGGAGTCTTATATGGGGAAAATAAATAAAACAAATATTAATGGAATACACACATTTTATTATGAAATTTCTAAACATAAGTAAAATATTAGTTGTTATAAATATACACATTTTATATAAAGAATGTGACAATATTAAATAAGAGCTGCTTCGTTAATCCAAGAGTTGTGGTCATTAGAGAATCCGAGCCACTTCACAAAAACCTTGTTCCCTCTCCTTCTTAAAACCTTTTCCACCAAGTAGACATCAGGGTATTTAGCTTTTTGTAGCTCCATTTCATAAAAGCACCCCTTTATTGGTTGGCCATGAATGTCCTGGAGTGTATATGTTGTGGGATTTGTTACATTTATTTTAACGATCTTGAAAAGTTCAGTTGAAAAATTTGGTGTGAACCCCTTTTCAAATATACCTTTATATTTACTGATTCGAACTATATCGCCAATACGAAATTTAGGTTTCAAAGCAATTTTAATGTGATTATAAGCATTTAAACGTGTAGTTGGTTTAACATCAGCAGGTTTCATACCAGTCGTACGATGTATTTTATTATTGTACAATTTTGTAATGTCGGATAGAATGTCAACCCATTTGTATTTACCTCTAGCTGAGAATTCTTTATATAACCAGGTTTTTAATGTTCGTATTACTCTTTCTGCAATTGCTGCTTTTTTCGTACTATACGTGGAGTAATGATTAATGATGTACTGTTTCATTAAAGCAGAAAAGTTTTTGTTGTAAAATTCCGTACCCTGATCGCTTTGTAGATTTTTAGGAGAATAATTTGATTCTTGTAAAATACTTCTCATAGCCTTAGTAATTTCAACACCAGTTTTATTTTTTAGAGGTTTAGTCCACAAATATTTTGAGTAACAGTCGATCACTACGAGAATGTATCGATAACCATTGTTTTCATCAGCGTATGGTTGCATTTCAGCTAAATCCATTTGCCATAAATCACCATAACCTTTGATTATTGTTCTTCTTCTACGGAAATTTCTCCTACAAGCTTTATGCAATTCGTTAACAACTTGTAATTTCTCATTACTAATCACCATAATTGAAGTTTAAGTCAGGCGTTTATATAGATAATTTAGGTCTGTTTTTTCACTTTTTTCCTAATGTAGCAGCGTTGTCCGTGACTTCAGCCACTATTTCATCTATCACTTGTTGATTACGATCGTTCCTCCCAGCTTGTGCCACAATATTTCCAAGTGATTTCTGTCGCACTGTCATACCTTTCAGACGGGATTCATCGAGAATGTGGTGCACTTTGCTTATTGCATCATATAAAATAGTATAATTGTCCTCGGTTAATTTCTTAACTCCAGAAATTTCTTTATTAATGTGTTGCAGAGCGTCATTAATCATCTCGGTAATTTTGCTGTGTACAAACTTACTATATTCAGTCCACTGATTCTCCATAAAAGCAATGTGTGACTTTTTAATGTCTTTCATACATTTATCGATATTTTCGTCTACATAGTTACGAGTTACACCATCTTTTTGATTTATTGGTTCACCAATGTTCAGTAAACGCTTATTTTGCATATCAAATTGATTATCTGCGGTAAGTTTAAAACCAATACCTGGAGGTCCATGTACGATAATCGATTTATTATTCTTACTTCTTCGTCTACCGAACTTGTCAATTGTGTTGTTTACAACAGCCATTTCTGTTTACGTCTGACCCCGTTTAAGCATTTCACAATATTTTATACTAATTAAATAAGTGTGAAATGAATTTTAACTTCACTAATAGATTATCCTTTCTTCCCTCATTTCTTCCAATAAACTGACTATTTCGTTATTGACACCATTGTTACCAACCATTTTTGAGCTATAGAGCAGGCGTAGGCGGTCCACCAGTTCTTTCGGTTTATTCCAATATACATAGTCAACACCTCTATTATTGTATAATTTATTAATAGGAACACCTAAGCCAGTTTTAGATCTCGTCACAACTGTAGAAGATACCAATGGTTCTATAATATTAGTGAATTTCTTCCATTTAGCTTTATTCAAACCCTGTTTCATATCATAATTTTTATATGGTGCTTTTGTCTGTTTTAAAATCCCCCCATATAATTGACACTCTTTGTCGCCAATAATAGCCTCATTACTACGCGAAATTTGTGGTTGTTTCATAAATATCATATCATATAACTTAGGACTGCCAGAATACGTCCCCACCTTCTTAGTTCCACGCCACAATGTGATATTTCCATTAGAAAAGCGTATTTCAGCATTACCCATTTGTAGTTTTTCTGTATGGGGGTCTAAACGTACACCGTATATAGTATCATACCTAGCATTGTCGAATTTCAGATTTTCTAAATGTGTTTGCACTATATCACATTTTCCTTCTGCGCCACTAATAGAACTTTCTGAACATGGAGTGCTCATTAACGACGATCCCGGTGGTGTTTCCAAAAAATATTGTTGACTTGCATTTTTGTCACCATCTTCATCACTAGTTTCAGGTGTTGCTTTAAATGTACTAGTACTAGCTCTTGCACTTTCTATCGGTTGTGTTGGTTTCTGAGGTTGTGTTAGCGATTGGTTATGTGAAGCAGATGATATAACCTTTAATGGTTTTGTTATGGGTTCATAAATTTTTTCGAGTGTTAACTGATTCTCAACGTTTCTTCTCTTCACAGAGTTGAATTTTTTGCGCACTGAATCGGTGGCCTCAATCAATTCACGTTTCAGTCTTATTTCTTCTCTCATGTTTCTACCTATAGCACTACTGAGTTTATTCTCACCATTGTCATTCATGTCTAACAAATGCAGCCTCACTGCTGAAGTTATCCCGATGCTATCTGTAGACCAATTAAAATTTTAATTACAATACTTCATGGATATATGAAACTATCAAGTTCTTTGCGATATCTCCCTTCATTTACTTCTCTATCCTTGTCAATTACAAGAAACCCATATTTGTCTTTCCAGCACTCTGCACACATTTCTTGAAATTCTTTATAAGTCACATCCGGTGAGACATGGTCTGAGAAAATGTGGTGTAAATTCATATCATCCTGCTTAAAAATTGCTATGAAATTACTATTATCCCTTACCAACTGTTTAGGGACGCGGGAATACGTTTGTGCCAAATAGAAACAATCTACATGTTTATGACGCCCCATTGAGAAGTATGCTCGAATAACATCTTGCTTTTCACATATAACATCATCAAATATAAATATAGACTCAGGCTCAGCGTCGGATGGTTGCACTATTTCCGCGTTGTTACTGAAGGTGTAATATCCTAGCCCCGTAATCGGTGCTAATATATCGCGTAAATATTCATACTTGGGTTGATGTAAGGACTTTGAATATAAGTAAATGTTTGAAAAACGTAGCCCAAGTGGATGAGTAAGCAAAGTTATTAGTAAATTTGTTTTGCCACAACCACTTGGACCTATTAAGAGTCCGCGAATAGTTGAGGGAAGTAGCGGGCCATGGCGTGATTCGACTTGTAGTCCACACCCTACTTTTTCATCTAAATTATCTACAGCAAGTTTCTGTTTCTGCTTCACAATGCGCATCGTAGCACGGATGGATACTATATAAATAGATGTACGTATTGTGATTGTTATTTAAATGGTGTCAACCGAGAAGCACACACGTGAAAATCGTCGTGGTTTAAAGATTGGTAAGGGGGTAGTCAATTCTCTAATAAATAAGCTCCCATTTGAACTACACTTACCGGGAGGTTACCAGTATTGTGGTCCAGGCACCAAATTACAAAAAAGATTAGCCCGAGGTGATCCAGGCATAAACAAACTCGATGCTGCATGCAAGCAGCACGATATTGCATACGATCAAAACACCAGTAATTTAGCAGCCCGACACAAAGCAGACTATCAACTTGAACAAGCTGCCTGGAAACGAGTTAAATCAAAAGACGTAAGTTTCAAAGAAAAGGCCGCCGCGTGGTTAGTTACAACTATAATGAAGGGAAAGCAACGTCTTGGTATGGGTTGTACGTCAACAACACCCCGTACTACAAAGAAACGTATAATTAAAAAGAAAAACAAGAAAAAAACTAGAAATATAGCTTTTGGTGCTGGAATAGTACGTAAAGTACGTGATGACATACGTAAAGCCGGTGGTAAACGAAAAATCGCTAAGGACACAAAAAAAGTTACGCAAATTGCGCTTCAAGCAGCACGACGACACATGAGAGCAGCTGGTGGAAAACGTAATATTCGTACACCTAGGATAATACCAATACCGAAAGTGGGTGGAATTCTACCATTAATACCCATTTTTGCTGGATTATCAGCTTTGGGTAGTTTAGCTGGCACTGCTGCTGGTATAGCTAAAGCTGTAAATGATGTTAAAACGAGTAGAGAGGAATTAGCTGAAAAAAATCGCCATAATAGGCAGATGGAGGCGATTTCTATAGGAAAAAGTGGTAAAGGGCTATATTTAAAACCATATCGCAAAGGACTAGGACTTTATCTAAAACCACAAAGTTCAAAAAACTTCTAGATGCTCTACCCCGAAAACCTCTCACTAATATCGATCTTAAATATTATGCAGAGAAGGTGAAAGTGCCCTATTTTCGGGGGATATTTATGCGGGACACTCTACCATATTCTGGACCACGTCATAATGAGTCGGCCATCATAAATCTAGACAGTATAAATGGCCCTGGAACACACTGGGTTGCATTTAAAAAACGTGGTAGTTTAGTCACATATTTCGATAGTTTTGGTGATTTACCCCCACCGACAGAATTAGTTTTATATCTGCGCAGAGGTTCAAAGTCGACCGACAAAATTTACTATAACTATGAACGCCAACAAAATTTTAACACAGTGTGGTGTGGTCATTTGTGTTTGAAGTTTCTCACTACAAAATAACTACAAACGCTTGTGAAATAACATCTGCAGACCTTGAAATGGATCGGGAAAGCATCAAGCAGATGGGTCAATCACTAATCGCATTCTCCCGTTTACGCAGTCTATTGAAGATGAGCAAACAACAACTGGCAAATATGCCTAAAGAAGTAATGATTGGATGTGCTGCACATGAAATTGCATTAGTATGGGACAAACTACCCCAGCATCTCCAGAATGATATTGATATTTTAAAATATCAATACTGTCAGGAACATTATCATGATGATGATGATGATGGCGGTGGTAGCAGTGTTGATGTTAATGATGGGCCGCCGCCTCGAAGAATATTTTGCTGCTACTGTAAAGTGCGCGATGTCAATGTTGCATCAAATAATGAGATACAAACGTCTCCGTCATCCAGCAAAAAACGAAAATTACACCACGATTATTGCTGTAGTTCACAATAAATTCATGAGAGAACACTAAATATCATCAGTCATGTCGTATACGTTCACTCTATCAAACCGATCTAGTGTGCTCAGTGCTGAGTTTTATCCTCCCATTGAATTAGATACTAATAGTCGATATGGGTTAGGATTAACAGGCTTCTATTCTTACAATTCTATATTCAATGTGGACGAAACCAACAATCGTTTTTGCTATCGAATTGGACCAAAAGTAGCCCCCACACTTATCCACATACCTTGCGGAGCCTATGAAATTGAAGAGATATATCGTGCAATACTGAAAGCTATGCCCGGTGATAAGAAAGAGGAAAAAGAAAAACTATTTCGACTGCGAGCGAACAACAATACGCTAAAGTGTGAGATTTGGTCAAAATATGGAATTGACTTTACACAAGCAAACTCTATTGGTAATTTATTGGGATTTGAATCGACTTATTTGCATCCAAACACTAATCATGAATCAACATTACCTGTTGATATTATGAAAGTAAGGATGATACGTGTAGATTGCAACATTATCTCTGGAGCATATCTGAATACCCTTAAATCCCATACCCTTTTCGAGTTCGACATAGACGTTGAACCAGGTTACAAACTTACCAGAGAGCCAGCGAACATCATATATTTGCCTGTTAGACCTGAAGGACGTCAGTTTATCGACAACATTACACTACGCATATTGGATGATAATGGAGATTTAATCAATTTTCGTGGTGAGAAGATTATCGTAAAGCTAGAATTGAAACAGTTTTAAAATCGCAAACACAATGGGTTTCCGATATAATCAACAACGATTAGCACACAATCGTTTCAATGTGATTGACGATAAAAAGACTAATGACTGCGGAAATCGACTCATTCAACGTGTAGAGCTTAAACGGTTAAGACATAACCTGCCAGCTAAAGATCGTGCATTTCTTCGATCCATCGGATTGAAACTGAGAGAAAAATAGTTAATAATGGTGACTTTTACATCTAGTGAAAAACTTGAGGTGTTCGAGGAACCTGTATTCGATCAGTCACTCGTTAGCTTACATGAGCATACATATAAACCACACGGTTCACCATATTATAGAAACTCTGATGAAGTACGCATTCCTGTCAATTTTCAGGACTTAATACTTGACATTACAGAGAGTTACATTTATATAGAAGGAAAATTTACCCCTAGTGATGTTACCAAGAAGTGTTATCTATCTAACAATGCGCTAGCTTTTCTCTTCGAAGAAATAAGATATGAAATGGGTGGTGAACAGGTCGCTGTCGTTAGGAAGCCTGGCATCACTACTACAATGAAAACTAGGGTGTCATATGGACAAACATCCCTCCCATCGCTACTAACTATAGGTTGGGGTCTCACCGAGAAAAAACAGGATATTTTAGATACTACCAGCCACGTTTTCAGCGGTAAACTCCCTCTTAAGTACCTCATGGGTTTTGCAGAAGATTATACCAAAGGTATTTTAAATACAAAACAGGAATTAATTTTAATTATAGCACGTTCCTTTAAAGACTCTTACATTGGAGAAGTTGATGCACAGTTAGAAATTAACAAAATCGAATGGAAGATAAGACATATTGTGCCTGAAGTTAGACAAAAGGTTAAACTATTAAAGAAAATTGATACGAGCAGTAATAATGCTAAAGTTAAAATGGCTTACCGTATGTGGGATCTCTATGAGCTACCCACTCTACGTGATACTGCTTCTGATATATGGGCTGTTAAAACCACTAACAGTCTTGAGAGACCTCGATACATCATTATCGGATTTCAAAACAATGGCAACTCTAGTGACAGAACCAAGGACGCCGCAAGTTTTATACATGCAGATATAAATAATATTCGGCTATATTTAAATGCCGAAGTATTTCCATATGAACGTTGGAATTTAAATTTCGATAAGAAACTCGACTCTGCAGCCTACTACGCCTATGAAAATTTCCAACGTAGTTATTACGATAAAGATATGAGTGAACCTATGATGGACCTTGGCGAATTCAGAAAAAATCCATTGTTTGTTATTGATTGCTCACACCAACCAGATGCAATGAAATCATCCACCGTCGATATAAAAATTGAATTTGAGACACGGAAGACGAAGTTTCCCGAACAAACTCGAGTATATGCACTTATACTTCACGATGCGTATTTAAGTTATAGCGCATTAGATGGTTCAGTTCAGTGTGGCATTGCTGGTGCTAAGTAACGAATACCTATTACCATGACGTCATTAGGTAGCCAATTTCCTACTTTGATAGTTGACTTGCAGGGGTTTCAATATAAAACAAATGATTTTACCGTTAAAGAATTAGCTGTTCTATGTTGTAACACTAATCAGCAAGCACACTATTTCTTCAAACCACCAAATCCTTTCTCATCACTAACCCAAGGCGAACAGACTCACTACCGATGGTTAGAAAACAACTACCATGGGGGCATAAAATGGAGTGATGGATATATTCAACTGTCAGAATTCCCACTAATACTTCATCGACTTTGTCAAAACGCTGTTAATAATTTTCGACGCAACGTATTGTCAGAGGATGTTATAATTGTATGCAAAGGCAAATTAAAGAAAAATGTTCTACAGCATCATCTAAAATGGAATAGAGTTATAGATCTAGATGACTTCTCACCCTGCATACCCAATCTAAAATCGTTAAAGGTACCAAGATGTATGGAACACACCCAACCAAAATATAGTCACTGCTCTCTTGCAAACGTTCACTTTCTTAACAAATGTATTATAGATTTAAATATAGAGTTAAAATAAATATCTTTAAATATGTTTATATTTAGGATTAATAATTAATATTTTTTAATGTATGTCACCAAAAATAATTATAAATAAATTAATGTATAATCTAATAATGTGTTTCATTTATTTCAATTTTAATTTTAAAAATAAAAACAACTATATTTCCATAATAATAATTTTATTACACCATTTACATATTAATATTATTAACAGAAGAATTACAATAAGTGATTAACTACTAATTGAGTTGTCTTCATCCTGTTCTTCATCAGATTGGTCGAGTTGATACTTTTCAATAATTTTCTTAGGTAAGTATTTTTCTATGTCACATAGGAAATGTTTTAAATTTATTTCCACTAGTTGCTCACAGAATTCTTCTAAATTCACAATACCACGAGAGAATTTACCACATAGTTGTGCACCTCTGTAATACCTCTCAGAATCCTCATTAAGCTGTTTAACTTTTTCAGCATCGAAGCAGTAATTCAGATCATAATTTATTGCATGGAGTCTATCCATACTTAAGTCGCCTAGTACAGAAGATAGTCTTTCAATTGCCGAATTAATGTCTTCTGCCCTTACCCAACGTTCTGCTGAATATTGCATCCACATTCTTGCCAGTTATAGTGAGGCTAGAAATTACATAAATAAAATTAGAACAAGTTATCAAATATATGATAAAACTACTTACATCTCTACTACTATTGTAGTGTATTTATAATATTTCAGTCTAAGTTATACTTTCACTATACCTTATTTATTGGTCTGATAATTTAAAGTATACAAATATTTTAAATAGTTTAAATCACGCAATAATTTCGAATTTTATTAGTGACCTTGATTTAGCACCGGTATAAATGGGTGAATTCTCTCCTAAATAAATCAACGCATATTTACCACTAGACGAATTTATTTCTTCTATAAAAGTTATATTTAATAGTTCAGCAATACGTTTAGGCAAAAATGATTTAAAGGTAGTACTTGTACTTTCATCAAATAAATGTACTAATATCGATTTTCCAAAACGTGTATTAAGCATTAACATTTTTTTAATGGCGTAAACCTTATTTAAAATTAACGATGAAATAGGTTTTTGGTCTAAAACTTCAGTATCTTTAATAATAAGTTCATTAAGGGCTAATAAATCGATATTGGTAGTCATATTTAAGTAGTTGAGTACAGTGAAAGAATTACTAACCAAGAAATATTACAGAACTTTGCTTACTTAAAATATTTCAGATCACAACACTATGCTCACTTATTAACTGTAGGTGAACCAGACTAAATATGATTTTGTTCTAATAGTCCGTGCTTTTTTTATAGAAAAAGTATACTACGTCACAAAATATAGAACCCCACCACATTTTACTGTGTACGTATTGAACTAATGTGATTTTAGAGGTCAAGTTGCGTGGCAAGGAGGAAGCTCCGTCCTTGCATTCTCTAATAGTGTTAGCCAAGGCCAAGGTCACCGCAAGTGATCGTTCTGGGTAACAGCAACACTGCGCCCTTGAAGTCGAAACGCACTGCGGCCGTCCAAGGTCAAGGTCACGGTATATGCTATGCGAACCTACGATGCCACCGTGGCCTTGAAGGAACGGACCACAGGTGCACGGTCAAGGTCAAGGTCAGTGGTGGGGGGAGACCGACCTACGGCTAACTTCCTCTACTACGGTACCAATAATTAATATCTTATTTGACACCTCTAATGTCTTAATTTATGTCAAATTTATTCAATTTTATTTAACTGGCAAAACTGAATTTATTTCTGCTAATCTTGAAACTTGTTGAATTAAGTGTGCTTCAAGAATCTGTTACTAGTTTCTACTCTCGACGTATCTAATGCCACATATAAATATACAGGGAGATCACTTTTTCGAGACTAGCCACTGGTATCTTGAGGATAAAGAATCCGTTAGATTATACAAAATGTCGGAATTTATTGATTGGAATTTGCCATAGCTCAAGCCGTTCCTGAATAATACTTAAAACAGTAAAAATAGGTATATTAGAAAGGTGGAATACCCTTTGAAAAGGTGATATAGACTGTCGAAATATTATTAGCGAATTATTGCTTATTATGTCTGTCATAAGTCATTATTTTAAATTCAATCAACAGAAAAAGTATCAGTTTATTCTCTCCGAAATCTGTCATCACGTAGATGACTATATAAAAGTTGAACATGCATCAATTAGTCAGAGCGGAGTTAATATCTCCAAATTTTATTAATAATTTAATACAAAAATATTTGTATTCATTGACGCTACTTTTAAAGTGAGACAGTTAACAAAATACATGAAAAATAAATGATTGGCATCCCCTTCTACAAATTTATAATGTAAAATATTACTACCCAAGTAAGATCCAGGAGCAGCTCCAGCGTTAACGACATTATAGTCATAGTAATCCATTTCCAAATCTAAATCTTGCGCTACTATAGAAAATTCTGAACCAGTTGGTCCAGCCAGAAGTCTTTCTCTGTTTCTCTTGTCTTTCCTTTCTTTAGCGTTAGTACTTCTTATAGTTGCTGTGCTTATCATACTTCCTGCTGAAGAATAACAACCCTGTAAATAAACCGTATAAAATTATGTCTAAATACAAGTAATAAGTAGTAACATTAACAAAGCCTCTCTAACACATTCTTGTCAATTTTAGTTGAATTACGTATAGACTGTGTTGGTTTGTAACTTATTGTGATTATTTAATTTTTGGATAGACAGATACACTGTAGAAATGCAAAACATTCTGCAGATCTAAATCTGTTAGCAAAAGAAGGAAACAAATGGAATGATGACCATCGATTACAAGTACTTCTTTAAGCAAATGACATAATCTCCTGAGTCCGGTAATTCATTCTGATATATCAATCATTAATTAAATGAAACTGTATTCACGCTAGAAGCTAGAAAATCGAACTCATTCGATTTCGTTTAAGTACATATCTTTGGAATTAAATATTGTAGATGAAAATCCTAATAACATCATAATCAGGAGAACAATAATTAAAATGAATACAAGTTTATACAAATTGAACGTGTTGGAACGGAGTATCATTTTCAATGAAAAGACCCAAGTTCTAGAGAGTTTTCAAAACGACTATCTATGACTTCGACTCCTATTTGCTTAGAATTGCATTAAGCAGTAGAACATCAGAAATGGATGCTAGAAGCATCATAAAATACACAATGCAAATCTAGCTAAACATTAAACCAACCTACTATAAACTAAATTTTCCAAAAAGTTTCTAACCTAACAGGAGGGATCTGGCCGATAGCCGCGTTGGTTAAGGCGCAAGATGGCAATCGCGATTAATCACACGGGTATCGTGCCATTGGGTTCGAATAGCGGCTCCAGCACTGTCGAGGAAATGGTAGTATGTCCGCCTTTTTCAATGTGTAACCCCCTTCCGTACAAGCCTGTGGCTTCTGGAATTGGGGGTTTTCTAATTTCTGTGGTGGTGGTGGTGGTGTTGTTTATAAACCAATAATATAGAAACTTAGGGATAATTGGACAGGCATACACATTCCACGTCAAGGTGCCCTTTCTTGACGTTTTTATTTAAGTTCAGCACACACTAAGAAATAGTAGGAGAAGAATATCAGGTTGCTGTTAAAACCGATTTTAATCTAGCAAGATATTCGAAGAGAATCTGGAGCTTGGATTACTCTGTACTATCCTTCGTACGGCGCTGCACATAATTAAGGAAAGGACGTCCCCAAGAATTAGGAAGTTACGAATTATAAAAATTACGTTTTCTAATGGATACGACTGTAATCAGGTTGTCTTTTTTTGATGATTTGACTTGTTCGAAACATGCACAGCATTTGTCATTCGAGGAGATCAGGCATTAAAGTAATGACATCTGCAAACTGTGGTAGAGACATTTCCTTGGTTGGAAATTTTTTTTGGTGGCCATTATGTTTAGATGTAAAACTGCTCTGATAATCATTCCCATTTTTAATAATACCAGCATTCAGTTTCATTAAAGTTGTACTGTTGCAGATCAGTTGAAGAATATCTTACCCAAAGATGGAATTCATCACCTGACCTAAATTCAAACGAACACACTTTGGCATGTTGGAATGAGTATATACGACTTTACTCAATTTACTAACAACCTGTGTCACTTTAATTTTCAGGTCCAGGTTACTCAATTGAAAAGGTAATCAACGGTTATGAAACTGGCTGTAAAACATACCAAGCGTGTTGTGATAGGCAAGTATTTTATAACATTTTTTTTATATTATGAGAAATGAGTTATGAGGCTTTGTCAATTAAAAAAAAGTGCTTTAAAAGTGCTCAGGTGAAGAATTAAATAAATGTGCTAAATCTGATTATTTTGTTCATGTGCCAATTAAAATTTTTTAACCAATCACAATTATTAAAATTCCTTAGAAACGAGAAATACGCGAACAAATGAACCCGACGAGGATTTATCGTAAATACATACTATTTCATGCACGACAAAAGCTTTAATTGTTGACAGTTGAGACTTGTGCATAATATTTTTGCCATCACCGCTTTCAAATATCCGCAAATTTATTGGTATCGACGGTAAAATATTCATTAATTTGTTTGATTTTCGCGTATATCAGTGGCTATTTGAGCTCTACATAGTAACGGGAAATATCAATCTAAATAATAATCTAAAAATATATAACTCGACCTTCACAAACTAGCGGTTATTACATTATTATAATTTTTCTCGATTGCTCGCCAACTTGACCCGACCGCATTTGGTGTTAATAATCAAAGACTGAAGGTCTCAAGCTAGAGACCATTGGCTTTAGTCAGATTATTAACGCCAAATATGGTCTCGTTAAACGGACACCATCGCACTATCGAAAAATAAACGATGATGTAATAGTTGACTTTTTATCAATGTCTTGTTATTTTACCCTTTTTGTGGTGATCACAAGATCAGCTGAACGTTGCCAATACTGACCACAGATTAGCTACAAAATTTTTATTACCTATGCTTACGTCAAATAAATTGAGGTTATGACTTGTCGAGCGTTTAATTTTATTTTCATACGACTTTGATTAAAAAATCCTAAAAAGCGGAGCGCATTTACATACAGTAGTACATTTTATAGACAAGGGACAAATTGCTTGCAGTTTAGAAAAGACAGGTGTCTAATTAGGTATGTTAGGTTAGGTCAAAATTATATGCAGGACGAAAGGTAGTAGGTTGGTCAAACATTGTCAACGTTGCATTCCGAGACAGGGATGAGGTGATTTAGACATCGGGACGTCGTACTTCCGTGGTTATAAATTCTTGTTCATATATTTAGGAGAGAAATCGCAACTAAAGATCGGAAAAGGTGTTAAATCTTTAACTAGCGTCAATATTTTTGGCATGGTAGTGCTAAAGTGTGGTTATGCAAATAACTTCGTCGATCCATGTTTGAAATTTAAACCTGACACTATTTTTTTGTCACTTTTGGAGTAAAACTGGGCTTAAACTAGGGATTTTATTTAAATATCGCCTTTATAACATGTTTTTATATTGAAATTTATACTCCTCAGAAAATTATACATTTTCAAAATTGTAAACAAAGTATAAACATTAAATAATGAAATATTCTGAAATTTCGTGGGGATCCAATATTTTTCGACCTGCCTCAGTCATATATATTAGTAAAATGTAATTAATGCGTTTGTCAATTTTGAGAATCTTTCGCTAACTACGTGAATTTATTTTGTCTTTGTAAAACACAATAGAATAAAACACCATGCACCATTTTTTATTGCCGTAAGAAAATTAAAGTTCTAAGTTTGGGCATAATTCACAAAGAGGGCGCCAGTTTAGAAGTATTTTTACAATCATCATCATTAAACAGCCTGTCTTATCCACTGCTGAACATAGGCCTTTCTCAATATTTTCCATTTATTTCGATCCTGGGCATCCTGGATCCAATTCGTTGTGATTCGCTTTATGTCGTCTGTCCACCTAATTGGTGGACGCCCTTTATTCCTAAACGCATCTTACCTAGGTCGCCATTCCATAATCCTTTTTGTTCATTTATGATCGGGCATCCTTGCCACGTATCCAACCCAATTCCACTTCAGAGCGATCATGCGTTCTATTGCATCACTGACCCTAGTTTTTTGTCGTATTTGTTCATGTGGAACTCCGTCTCTTATTGTAATTCCTAACATAGAACGTTCCTTGGCTCGTTGAGCTACTCTAACACTGTTAGCTGATCTCCGTCTTAGGGTTAAAGTTTCTGATCGATAAATCAATACAGGTAAAACATATTGGTCGAATACTTTACGCTTGAGGCATATGGGGATCTCGGATCTACAGAGATTTTTAACCTTTCCATACGCAGCCCAGCTCAGCCCAATTTTTCGATCGATCTTACAAGTCTGATTATCCCTGATAATTTTAATTACATAACTTAGATATTTGTAGGATGTAACTTGCAAAATCTCTTCCCCTTCTACTAAGATATTTTGGTTGGGGACTAGATTTGCCATAAATTGGGTTTTAGATGTGTTTATTTTGAGCCCGACTTTATGTGAAGTTGCCTCTGCCTTATCTAATTTATCCGAAATCAGTACAACTTCGTCAGCGAACCGGATGTGGTTAAAGTTTTCACCGTTGATATTTATACCCCTAGATTCTAATCGGATATTTTTTAACATATATTCTAAAAGCCATTGTAAATAGTTTAGGAGAGATTGTATCACCTTGCCGGACACCACGTTCCACTCTAAAACGGTCCGTCTGCTCGTGCACTCTTGCACATTCTGTTGCATCTCTATATATATTCTGCAATACAGCAGAATATCTGTGGTCTATTCGGCAATCAGCAAGCGCTTTGAACATTTCGCTGCACTTAACGGAGTCGAAAGCCTTTTCGTAATCAACAAATACTAGCATGGATGGCTTTTTATATTCGACGGTTTTCTCGATCAGAGTTTTAATGGCTTGTAGATGGTCGTTAGTCCCATATTCAAAGCGAAAACCGGCCTGTTTCGTTGGATGATAGAAATCGAGTTTAAGTGTGAGACGTTTGATTACGATTTTATTGAACAACGTATAGAGGTGTGAGAACAAGCTAATTGGCCTGTAGTTTTTCAGATCGGCAATATTACTCTTTTTGTGCATAATTACGATGACTGCATTATTCCAAACTGTTATTGCTTCTATAAAGTACTTATTAAATATAGTTGTTAAAGCGTCCAATAGCTCTTCTCCATTTCCTTCACTGCCTCAATCACAAACAATATCGTCTTCGCCTGGTGCCTTGTTGCTTTTCATCTCTGAGATTGACTTCCAGACTTTACTCCGACCCCTGATTTAGAATTAGGGGTATGTTGCGAACATTTTCGAACTGTTCACTTTTGTAGTATAGATTTGAATAAAACTCTTTTACCGTTTCCAATATCTCTTGTTTGTTTTTGTTTGTGATAATTTGTCCGTGCTCGTTTTCCAGTTTGATGATTTCCATCTTTCCTATTGTTAGTTTATTTCTAAGAACTTTCATGCTTTTATTTTCTTCTATAACTTTAGTTACCCAATTTTTGTTATAGTCTCTATTATCCGACCGAATGGCTTTCGATGTGTCTTTGTTCATTTTCGTCAGCTGATCCTTATTTATTGAGCGTTTAGATATAATGCCTTGCCTTTGTTTCATAAGATGCCGTATATTTGCGAAGAGTCTCTCTTCTTTGTCACTTACTTTCCAACAGTGTTTTCGCTGAGCTTCGTGTAGTGACTTCAGGATTGTGTCATTTAGCGTTTTATATTCATTGAATCCATTCCTCCTAAATTTTCTCTTGAGGTTTGTTGGTACTCTTCTTTCTTTTCAACTGCAGTCCACTTCTTCCTGTTGATCTTGGTAAGCACTCTTCTTTCCTTTTTTAGATTTACTTTTATTGTTGCTCTAACCATTCTATGATCACTTCCCACGGATAACCTATTTAATACTGCCAGATCTTGCACGATATCTTTCTTATCTGTAATGATAAAGTCTGTTTCATTTTTCGTGCTTCCATCGGGACTGGCCCATGTCCATTTTCTATGTTTGACTTTCTTAAAAAATATATTCATAGCATTTAAACGATGCTGTAAAAGCAGTTGTAGTAGAAGGTTTGCCCTATCGTTTCTCTCGCCTACTCCATGCTGTCCAAGAGAGACTTCACTCTCGTCTTGCCTTTTCCCGAGTTTAGCGTTAAAGTCACCAGCTAATATTGTGAAATATGTTGGGACTTTGGACATTGCCGTGTTAATGTCATCGTAGAAGGTTTCAATTTCTTCGTCTCTCTGTTTATACAATAGTATATACTATATCCTAGATGATCAACGTCTGACCAACTCGAATTTTTATTCCCCATTTTGGTGTATAAACGGTCGAAAAGAGGTCACGAGGACGTTGGTTCCCAACGTCGGATCATTTACAACAACATTGGCTCGACGTCCAAATTCTACTTGGGTTGATTGTATACAGTCAGATATAACAAGTACTTGATAATTTTTGTACTAATTTTAGCTAAAATCAGTTATTTATTTTCATAATACTCGATTACGTTTTGCATTTTGTTTTAAATTATTGTATTCTATATAATACAACCAAACGGCTGTAATATTAGGAAGCCATTTCCATCCATAAAAGTAGACCTTATAAATTATTTTTCGAATGATTGCAGATAAGGGGAGTCATGAGAATTAAAAGAGTCTAACTGAATTGGTTTTATCTGAAGTAAACCGCAATCATGCTCTCAAACTACAACGTTCTGACCTAGATTTTAGAGAAATGTTGGAAACAAATCAATTTAAGAAAGAAATAGCTGCAACTAGGTGATGTACATGCCAAATACAAAAGTGAAATTGTGCTCTAGATAAAGAATTAATTTAAAAATTAAAATAATTTTCGATTGTTAATAATGAAAAAATATTGATCTGAATTATGAAAATCCTATGGAATAAAAACTTAAAAATTAGTATTTATATCAGCTGTAGAACATTAATAGTAATTAACTGACGGCAGATATACGGCGGTGTTTCATGATGTGATAATACATTAATCTTGACATTTGAAAAAAGGTCGACAAAGGTGAATCTTAGTATACAGTCTGTCCAAAATCGAAACGGGCATAGTGGAGTAGGGGATAGAACACACTATGATGAGTTTAAAATACACACTTACCCTTGATTATGAATGGTTTTCTATAATTCTTGACTAATTATTTATACCGCCATACTGTCCATAATTGCAAAGTTAATTAATACATTTTTTTGAATTTGGACAATCCTCCGATATTTTAAAATTAGGTAAGTTAGTGCCACTTCACAAAAAAATGATCAAAACTTATTAGAGAACTAGATAACAATAATAATCCAAAGTATATTTCCAAAATATAAAAAAAATCAGTGACAAATAGACTTTACAACTACGTAGAGAAAATAAGACCAACTGTCAGTACGGATATAGTTCGAACAAATTGACGGATCTGGCCAGCCGCGAATTCATCCAAAAGATATATGATTATCCATATAAGCGCAAAACAGTTTATTTATTTAAAGATACAATTGCCCAGACAGATAAAAATCCAATTAAAGGCAGGAAGATACAAGTAATAAAGATAAGAACAATATATATCCTTACATATATAGCAATTGAGAATAACGAAAAAACAATCTCAAAAATATATGTTGTTTTTTAGCTCACTAGAATATCTTCAGGTTGGACAATGGACAGTCTCGTTGTTTAGTCGATAAAATGTGCGTTTTTCACATAAGACGTTACTTTTTCTGCTAGTGGCTGCATCTGTCTAGCCAGATATCTCGCTAACTCCTGTAACGGTCACCCTACAGAGCTAACAATAGATCTTAATGGGGCTCCTTCCTTATGGATCTTGAGTAGGCCATATAATTTGGGACATCTTGAAGATTTCTCTCTCGGTATAATCTGGTTTTTCACTTGATCGTCGATAGGGCTGGCTTTAATTTTGGATTTGGTGGTCTTCTCCAGGTACGTAGTGGTATCTGTCGTAATCACTTGATATGCGGTGTCTTCCAGTAGTTTTTTTATTTTACTGTGGTAGTCCTTGCTATTCATTACTATAGTGGCGTTGCCTTTATCTACTGGCACGATTAGGATGTCCTGGTTTCGTCGTAATACTTTCAATGCCCTTAATTCGTCACATGATAAATTTCTCTTTGGTGCCCTTCCTGCTGTCATTATACGAGACGCATCTTGGCGTATAGTTTCAGCTATGTTGTTATCCATATTATAAATTACTGATTCTACTCAACAAATTATATCTTCTACTGGAACACGAGCTGGTGCGATTGCGAAAATAAACTCTTTGGCTAGGACATTTAAAGCGGCCTCATCAAAAGAATAGGTGGACAAGTTGTGGACCACACTTGTGGGTTCCAGCGGCTCGACTTTCTCAACTGGCTTCTGTTGGAGTTGGAGGCGATCAAATTTCCTCTTCTGTTTCTCCGTACATAAGGTAACGTCATTCTCGGCTCGAAACTCTACAAGTTGGTCGAAATAGTCCACAATGTAGGATGGATGATACTACTCAAGTATAGGTGCATATCTAGTAGCTGTTTATTAATCATATCCAATGTGCGTCTCGTATCATGAACGGATTCCCTAAGTAATGCGAAGCTAGTTCTTCTGAGAATCCTTTTAGTATGATGGTCATTTCTATGGAACGTCAACTGCATACATTTTGGAATGATGTTTTCATCTCTGTCCAACCTGAAGATATTCTAGTGGCCTTCGATGTAGTGTCACTATTCACTAACAAATAGATGAGTCACTGGAATTGATCAAACGAAAGTATCATCTAGAGGAGCATATTCTTAGCCTAACCAATCACTGTTTAAACAACGCATACTTTATATACAATGGCCAGCTCTACAAGCAAACGGAAGGAGCACCGATGGGTGCACCGTTATCTCCAGTCATCGTTAATCTCTTCATGGAGAAGTTCGTGCAATACAAACGGCACCACCAAAACCAAAACTTTGGTTGAGATATGTGGACGACACATTCGTAATCTGGACTCATGGAAGAGAACAACTAAATGGTTTCTTAGGCCATCTGAATAGCATTCACGATACGATTAAATTCACCATGGAGGTAGAAACAGAAGGCAAGCTTCAATTTTTAGACGTATTAGTGTAAAAGAAACAAGACAGAACACAGTATACAGAAAACCCACTCGGACATATCTAAATGCGGCATTACATCACCATCCAGCACAATTAAATTCAGTAGTAAAGACTCTAGTGACACGTTCTCAGACGTTGGCAGATATCGACCATATCAACGAAGAGATGTTGTCACTTGAGAAAGCACTAACGAAAAATGGATTTTCGAGGTACACAATGCAGAAGTCGCAGGGGCCATACAGACAAAAAACCTAGGAGGAATCCGAGAAACCAGTGGCAAAAGCAAATCTACCTTAAGTGAAAGGGACGACAGATAAAATTGGCAAACTCCAACGTAAACATAACATAGAAACAATATTTAAAACAGACCGAAAAATCAGTCCAGTCTTCCGTAATCCAAAATCAAAGAGTATACGAAAACCACTGCCAAGATTGCAATAAATCATACATAGGACAGACCAATAGACGTATTAGTGTAAGAAAGGAAGAACATATGAATGCAGTACGAAAAGAGGAGAAAACATCGTCCCTAGCACAGCATGTAAAATCCACAGGACACAAAATAGATACCAGAACAGTAGCTAATATCGAGCATTATAGGTCAAGGATTACCAGAGAGGCCATAGAGATCGAAAAAAATACCACAAAATCTTAATAAATGAGATGATACGCGGAGATTACCCAGTTCTTGGAAGCCCGCACTTGTAGGAAGATACGTAACAGAAAACATTACGATCCACCGTGGACGAACCAATCACGAGGAGGTACGTTCAATTATTGACAAATAGTGAAGAATCACAGCAACCTGCCCGAAATGGACCTATCACGAGGAGTCAGAGCCGAGCGCTGACCAATCAAAGAGAACCAAGGCATTCTACGGCAACGATTGGACACGGGGATGCCCAACCACCGACGAGAAGTCACGTGGAGGGTGACGTTTCAGCGAGGCCACTTGTCGGGTTGGCGCACGCTACACCTCCCACAAGTAGTAGGGGACCAGTGACACGTAGCCAGTCGCGCAAACGCGCCCTAGACCGCAGCATATATAAGGAGCCGCACAACGCGGAGAACGTCAGTTCAGCTCAAGCAACGAGGAGCAGCAGTAGACAGCTTTCGGTGAGAACCTGAAGATGGCAGATGAGATTGTGCCGAAACGCCGTTTAGACAAC
The DNA here is from genome assembly GCA_963675555.1 of Leptura quadrifasciata. Lineage (NCBI taxonomy): Eukaryota > Metazoa > Arthropoda > Insecta > Coleoptera > Cerambycidae > Leptura > Leptura quadrifasciata. Next base: position 107,533,566 of record OY776675.1, read on the forward strand.
CGTGAAGGAGTCAACCATCGACGCTGGAGAGTACCCGGAAGTACAATAACACTTCATATATATATATATATATATATATATATATATATATTAAAACATAATATTTCAGTCGCAAGCTCCTCTATGAAATCCTTATTTTACTGTAAGGAATGTAACCAGACTGCGACCAACAGCTACTCTCCGCTGTATGTGCCCCGCCGAGCGCTGAATTACAAGTTACATGCCTGGCGCATTAAGTGTAATAATCGCATATTACCAACAAAACGCTAATGCTTCGATTGCAACAAACATCAGCCGAAAGACTGATCCTACTTAAAGAAGCTCTCATACCAGTCGTCCCATACTACTTGTAGATTGCAGTTTCGAGCTGTTGGCTCTCGTCAGTGCAAGGTAGGTATTTGACGAACGACACGAGGATCCCTTGACTATTTGGTACATCTGGGTATCTTTACGATAGCGACATGTAAAATAGTAAGCAGGCGCCATCTAGGGTCTAGTGTCTGTTGCAATCGAAAAATAAATAGCCTGACTGGGCTTAGCATAGTTCAAGTGTGCTTCTAGAGGGCAGGAATATTAAAACATAATATTTCACTCGCAAACTCCTCTATAAAATCCTTATTTTATTATAAGGAATGTAACCAGACTGCAACCAACAGCTATTCTCCGGGCTATGTGCCCCGCCGAGCGCTGATTTAATGGCCTATTAGATATATATGAACAAAAGAAATTAATAAAGTGCGAAATTAGTCCAAACGTTGCTAATTTTTTAAATAAAATACCATGATCAGGCCTATCAAAATCTTTGGAGGTCAGTATAATTTACATCAACTTAACCACCCTGGTCCAATGATGTGGCGAGAAAATTGGTAATACTTATAAGATTAGATTATCTACCAGCTAAGAAATCATGTTGATAAACTAAAATTTCAAATTTAACATGTAAAGATAAAATATCATGTAAGGTAACTGCAAAGAGCTTGCCAAAATTGTAGAGGATAACTATAGGTCTATAATTCTCAACTCCATTCTTTTCGTCTTTCTCGAGTATGGGACAAATTTTCGACCTACACCAAATTTGAGGAAAAGTTTCAGACTGAAGAGGTAAATTAAAAATAGCAGTCAGTGGTTCAGCAAAAATAATGGTGCAATCTCTTAGCAAAAATGATGGACTTCTCTTAGGGCCAGTGGTTAATTTTTTTGAATTTTTTTCAAAAATATGAGCACATCTTCCTGTCTAATTAGTATAGTGGTAAATTATGCTGTGGGATATTGAGTACATTGTCACAATCTTCTTTAATGTATTTAGATGATGAAGTGAAAGCGGGCTGGAAATAACTAGCAAATGCGTTGACTTGCGGCTGATTTAGCGGGATGTTATCATGAGACATTGAATTAGGGATCGTAGACGTATATGCAGTTGCTAGAATGTCTTTGATTTAACTTCTGATTTTGACTGTGTCAACTCGAACTTTCTAAATTTAAAATCATATTTTTTAGGAATAAGAGGCAATAATTTAATTTGATAATGTCTTATCTAAACAATAGAAAAATATTAGTTTCTCTAGATACTTCAATCTCCGATATATCGGAGTTGGATAAGGCTCAATAACTGACCCACTCTTATTCTTATTAGATTTAGATTTTTATTTCAAAATTTATAGAATTGCAACCTTTCGTAATTTGTTTATTTATTTATTTACAATTTCTGTTGCTCACACAGGAATCAGAAATTCACCTATTAATAAGCAACACAGTAGAAAATTACAAAATTGACATCCATATAATAAAGTGCAAACGCACATCTAAATTCAAATTCAAATTGATTCAGGTATTAATCACTACAATATGCACATAAATAATTATAAAACACCGAAAAATAAATAAGTAAATTATAGGACGAATCACCTAAGCTAAAAGCTTGTGATATGATGTCCATCCAGAAATATGTAGCAGAACATTATTTTACTCACTGATTCATTGTCTTTTTAAATGTTTACTACCATTTTTCAATAAATGATATACAGGGTGTTGTTCGGGGCACTGAGAGCAACATTAAAAAAAGACGATTCCATTCCTGAAATTTTTCCCAAATAAATTATGTTTTTGATTGGACGTTCCAAAAATATTTCGGTATAAATAATTGTTAAAGAATCGTAAAACACTGCGTATCTCGAAAATGATTCATTTTCAAGGGTAAGTATGTGTTTTAAACTCAGCAACGTGTGCTCTGTCTTCCATTTCACTATGTGCGTTTACATTTGGGACATCTTATATAAGGTCTGATAGCGTTTTCTGTCGAATATGTAACGTACTATGAACACTAAATGTGTATATCTATTTTAAGTAGATCATTTTTTGGTATTATTTTTCAACGTCGAAATTTTTATTTTTTAATTCACCACTTTTTCTGCTTCGACTGCTTATTTTATTTTAATTTTAAATTACCTCAAAAAATATAATAAAAAAATCGAAAATGCCCTGTAGCTTAGGCTAAAACAGTGTTTGTGATGAGGCTTGTGCTCATTCTTAAAAGTGCACATTATATTTTAAAGAAATACTTCACCGGATCACTTTTATAGCAAATTTGAGACTTCAGGCTCACATTCGTCAATACGGTAGTACTGACGTTACTTAGTCTTCTAATAGTTCTAATGGCTTCTTTCCCTGAGCTTCCGCTAATCTCGTCCTTCTCGTTTGATCTATCCTTTTCGCTGGTTAATGTCGATGAGCGGCGTAACGTTCTTTGTTCGTACATCTGCGGGGAACTTGGTAAACTGCACGTTAACGTTACCTCTTCTGTTTCACTAGCGGTTTGAGGCATTGTAGTGGTTAAAGTTTCTGGTTGTGTTAAAGTTGCTGTACTGCTGACGCTTAACGAGTCTTCTTCTTTCCTGCAAAGAAATTTAGCATGAACTTGGGTGATATAAATTGGAGTTAAAGTGAAAGTTATATTAATGCGCCAGGAAATGGGGGCTGAAACAATTATCTAAGAATGGTTCTACTCGACTTTTGATTCGGCTTTTATTACTGAACTTTTCAATTAGAGATTCATTTAAATTTTAATTCATAGTCGCTGAAAGATATTTAATTTTGCTGACGTCAACGCTTTTTCCCATCAATGTTTTACACCTTTCAGTGTTTAGGTTATAACGCATAATAAATGGACCGGGAGGCAGCGTTGCAGTTTTGCAAGTGTTTTTATAAAACCTAATTTTTATAAAAAAATCATAGTTTAGATATAGATAATAAATGAAACAAGCGTCACTCGCCGGAGTCTTGGTGGGGGTGACTGAGAAAATTCGAAACAAGTAAAAAAAAGAAAAATAAAGCCATTTCATCAAACTTGAAAATTTTTTGAATTTATATTTAAGTAATAAAGATTAGAAAAATAACCGTCAACTGCACTGAAAACGGAGGATTACTCGCCAGCTACCCTTATGAACCGGTAATAAAAAGTGAGGGTGCAAATTCATTTCATCAAGCACGAAACTTATACAACGTGTTTGTGACATTTTTTTAAGGAAGAGTCCCGGGGTCCACAAATTGCGTATCTTTATCCTGTTCATTGGGAGTCCGCAAGTGTAAAATATATGGGCACTTTGCGGACCTCTATTCTGTAGGGTACAATCCGCAACTTGCGTTCCCGTATTTCAATTTGCAAGGTCCTCAAATAGCGGGCTACTATCTTATTTTTGTAGGGATCCGAAAGTCATAACCTTACTTTTTACCGCCGGATGTGTGCTGTAGACTTGTAGTGTTGTGGGTAAAAGACTTATGAAATTTATTTGAAGTGCAATAAAATTAAGTACCATTAAGTAAGGGATTCAGTTTAGTGACTTCTGTGAAAATTGACAAAATTTAATAGGGCTTTTTGCTAGAATTTTTGGTTCTGCCGTAAAAGGCGATTTTAAGTTAGTAAGGAGCAAGGTTTTTGTATATTTGATTGGAAATATTCACTAAAGAACCCAAACTCACCTTTGAACGGAAATAAGTTAGGTTAGGTACTTGTGTTTTTATGTTCATATAAACAATTCAGATTTGTACTTTGTGAATTTGTATGTAACAAATAAACAATTTCTTACAAATTCTACTTTTAATTGTTTATTTCCCATACCCACTTATTGTATATACTATAAGCAAATTTTTGTATTTTAACTTTTGCATTTTTAGGGCTCTATACCTTAAAAGGAAAAACAGAACCCTTATAAGAGCACTCTCGTATCCGTCTGTCACAGAGATATTTTTCGAAAACTATGCAACGTAGGAATTTGAAATTTGGCATAATGTTAGGTCTTGATAACGCAATTTACGGAACTCTATTATATGTAATACAGGTCCGCAATTTGCGGAACTCTATTATACATAATTCGGGTACACAATTTGCGGACCCCGAGACTCTTCCTTTTAGGAATGATAAAAATAATAATCAGCTGTGCATCCTGTGGGGACAAGACCGTCAGCTAAGGGGTTATAGGTGTCAAGCGGGCATGGCATTTAAACCTCGAGTAATTTAATTAGCTGCTTAACTGACGATCTTCCTCCTATCAGATCGTCAGCTGACTATTTATTTCATTAAATGCAATGTCTCAAGTAGTAATTATAAAATTGATTGTAGTATTATTTTATTATTTTAATGTTTCTTGAAGCATTTTTTACATATTAGAATTTCATTAAATGCTTTACTAATCTTTTCCCTATTTAATCGTCAGCTGACTATTTGTTTCATTAAATGCAATGTCTCAAGTAGTAATTATAAAAATTTCAGCCATGATACATTTGATTTTATTATTATCTTATCATCATAATGTTTCTTTAAGCCATGATAAAATTAATTGTATTATTATTTTACCGCATTAATATTTCTTTTTGTATTATGATGAAAAGTATAGTTGTTTTAAAACATTAAGAAATGTATGTAAAATAACAATTAATTAATTAATATTCTGGAGTAGATATGGATCATTTTATATATAAATGTTATTAAATAATTATGTTCCGAATGGAAATGACGCTCCGAAATCTATATAATTGTATCTAGTTTTGCTCCAAAAAAATATATAGGCCACCGATTCTAATATAAGTTGTTATGTAAGCATAATATTAATATAATTGTAATTGAGATAATTTGGAATTATAGATAAAAAACTTCGATTTTGTATTATGTTTTATTCCAGAATATCAATCATTCATAATTTGGCAAACCATTCTGCCTCGTCAGACGGCGAATGTTTGTTGTCTTTTAGTAGCATGTGGCCATTTGGATTACACGGGAAGTTTTTTTATTATTATAGTTATTTGTGTATCAAGGCCGTAAAGGTGATCTTTCTCGGCCGAATTCGAAGTTTGCGGCCGAGGCACAGCCGAGACCAAACAAACTTCGGATAAGACCGAGAAAGATTATCTGGAGGCCAAGGTATACACAAAATTTTTTAGGCAACTGTCAAAAAGTAAAATGAAATATTTTTAAAATTGTCTCATATAAATTACTGGAGACATGGACAAAATTTTGCAAGAAGGATATTAAGCTGGCAATTTTAATTCGTTTTCAAGTTAACAACGAAAACAACTGAAAACAATTTTTTCGTTGAAACCTCTACTTTAAGATGGTGTAAAAATATCATACTGTTACTGTGGAAAAACATGATCAAAAATGGGAAAAATCAAAACAAAGATTTTTTCAAGATCGATTTTTCCGTAATTGTTACGAATTCTTTATTGTTTATTGAAATGAAGTGCTGAGAGTGAAGAAAAATGGTACTTTGAATGTAATATCAAATAAGGGAACTTTGATTAACTGTTTAAGGTTCGGGCTGTTGAGAAACAAATTATTTTACATAAAAAAAATTGCTAGAAATGACAATTTTTGTTCAAGAAATTTTTTTCTTATGCTTCATGGACAAAAATAAATTGAAAATAATGTCATTAAAATGAAATTATTGAAATGGCGGGGTAGTTCTTATGCTACGCGGTCTCGAGCATGCGCGCAGCTCTATTTTTTCGTTTCTGCTAGCTCGCATGCAACTTCACTTGTCTCTGATTTTCCGCGCGTCCACAACTGGCACGTGCTTTGATTACATCGTTGTTGATCATAATTTTCAATATTAAGTACGTCTGAAATTTCTATTTTATATTTGTACATGTTATAGTGTATCTGATGTAATCTAATAACCTAATAAAATAGTTCCTGATGACTCGTTTAACAGCGATGACTGAGTTGATGAAGAAGTAAAAGATGTGTAACTATACATATATTTTTCCTCGATAAAAAATATTTTACAGACAAAATCTACATTGGCTCTCATTTTCCAGAAATTAAAATATGGAGGTACCCTAAAATCTTGCATTAACAGCTCGGATTTTAGGCCAATTGCACATACTGCCGCAGTAACGAAACCACAATGTAAAATGTCATTGAAGCCTTGACAAATTGTTTTAAAACTGTTCTAACACTGAAACACAACCATTAGAGGAAGTCAGCGATTCGGAGGAAATTGAGGACGAAGCAACTATAAATTTTAAAATTAATATTGGAAATAAAGATCTTGATGAACTTGAGGACCATGACGATGTCGAAGACCGTGTCGGGGAGATCCTGAAGAAACAGAAAACTATGTAGAATCTGATGAGCAGCTTTCCAAAAAATTAAGTTAAAATAGATTTTAGATTTCAAATTTCTACTTTATAAATTGAAACAATTTTAAATATTTGTATTAATAAACTTATTTTCAATTTACTTCTGTCGATGAAGGATAAAAAAATGTTCCTTGGATAAAAACTGTTATTTCTAATATTTCTTTTAATATAAAACTATTGTTTAAACAATTTGTTTTCGAGGGCCTGAACCTTAAACGGTTAATCAAATACTTCATTTCAATAAACATTACGACACATTTGTGCAGCGGATGTTAAAGGGGGGAAGGGAAACTGCATATTAAATGTAGGGGAAAATGGAAGATAACTCGGCAGCTTTTGATCTGAGGAAAAAATCGTTAGACCAAAAATAAAGAGCTCATGAAAATAAGCAAATGTTGTTCCCAACCTCATCGACGTCAGACCATCTCGCGAATCCAAGGTGGAAAATTTAAAAAAAAACTAGTTCATTTTTTATCATGAAGGAGTGGACTTGAGGACTCATTTTTTTTAATAGAAGGGTATTGGCAGATATTTTGTTGGGCCGGAGGCTGGGGGCGGTGGGATAATTAAGAGGGGAGGGGAAGGGGAAAACGAAAATATTTTACATGCTGATAACTCCCCATGTAATTGACGTATCGCGATCAAGCCGACGTACATTTTCTTTATTTGCTGCAAGATAGCACTCGTAAAAAATTATTTTTTTCTCAAACAAACGCTTGGCGAGAGAAATAAGAACTGCACGTTTTTTCAAACAGTTTTTTTGCCGTCCTCTATCTTCCTTCCTAATCATTCTATCGCGATTTGGCCGGGCGGAAATTAAACGTTAATAAGAAAGCTATCAAGTGGCGAATAGGATTTTTTCCTGCACCCTTTCCCTTCGTGCCAAAAAAACTATTTGAAAAAACATGCGTCCCAGATTTCGCAAAAAAAATAGTCGCTTATGTTCTTGAGACACCCTAATTTACAACAGAGAAGCTGCCGCATATAAATTTTATATTATAATTTCTAAATCTTGGATTTTAATCCAATAAAGTTCCAAGTTTTCAGCAGAATCTATTATCCATTACAGTAGTATAATCTCAATTTCTTTCGAACAGAAAATTCTTGGAAGTTGTTCAGATCGAATAAGAATTACTAAACAGGACATGTGCCAAACATTTCAGCTCAAGGACTTCTTTGGATCTCAACGAAATGGGTACACTTTTGCAGCAGTAGATTTATTCGTTTATTTAAGTTTATTCTATATATATACAGGGTGTAACTTAAATACGTTAAAATATTTTAAGGGGGTATTCCTTAGTTCATTTTAAGAAAAAAAATCATATAATCAGATGTCCAAAACGCTTCATTTTTGAGATACGGGGTGTTGAAATTTCCAAGAAGATATCAATTTTTATTTCTGTTGTTATTATTATTGCAGGTAGTTAACCTAAATTTGGTGTGCAGTACACTTAGATAGAATATTATATCATGCTCTACAATTAACCACTGGCGGAGCTATGTGTATTGAGTACAATAAATTTGGCCAAAAAGTAGTAACACCTTGTAGAATATTAAAAGCGATCACATCCGAAGATAATTCATTCAATTCTAGACAAAAACTCTATCTTCAATATTTTTGCTATCTCTCATAGTTTCACGGAAAATTATTATTATTTTTTAATGATTGCAAAATATTAACTTCATTAAATTAGGCAAATAATTATAATACATTAATATTCCTCTCCAGAATTCGCCTCGGTGCCGGATCAGCAACCGCAATGATAAGCGTTGCAGCCATTACAAAGCCGGCCGGTGCTAATCAAGTTCGGTGAAATAAAAATTTTAACTTAAGCCTAGTTCCTTTTATTTAGCAAATCAGAAAGGCAATAAAACCGAAACATAATAAAAAGGACATAAAAACTCACCTACGCTAACTGCAAATATGAGATTGCGTTTTTTTTTTAAATCGAGGTCTTAAAAGTGGAGCATATTGTTACAAAGGCTGGAACTCAATCATTACGTACTGTATTTCATATTTATTTTATTGTTTCACTCTTTAAATCGATCTGCGGTCTTAAAATCCTACTCTTCCGAACGTAGATGTGATTATGATACCCGATTTTCTTTCAAAGCACAGACAAATACGACTGTGACAAATACCATGACAATTGCAAAATTAACTGCATCATTGTATGCGAGGAAGCTATACAACCTTAGGCGAGGGTTGTATAGGGGACATATCATCCTTCGGAGGGGATGTAAAGCCGTCGATCCCTTGTCGATTAAATGTTAGGCAAGTAAAAGATCCCTACTCTTCTTAAGGGAAGAGGTTTGGCAAAATTCCTGGTTGGGGTAGCTCGTCTACAGGCGTCGGTGTTAGGCCTCAGTAGCGGAAATAGGCCGACGTTTTCTAGCCTCGACGAGTTGAGGTAATCTCTATTACAAATAACGCCGAAAGTAAATGACTACTTTTAAAAAACTTTGTTGGGGTTTATAACACCCATAAATGTATCTTCAATTAAAAACTAAATTTTATGGACAGACCTATTGCATTAATTAATTCTTCTCTATTTCTGAGCCTAAGTTCATTTGTAAGTTTTTTCATAATGTAACTTCAAATAGTTTTCATCGAGTTTAAATCTGGGCTTTCTATGGCCAAACAGACATTGTTATATTATTTGCTTCAAACCAGTTGCAAGCAACATGTGCAGTACGACGTGATCGTTGTCCATATAAAACAGAATTTTAAAATTGAGTATATCAACAAATGGTTAATAAACTTGCGTGTTGAAATGTAAAACAATTATTGCACATTATTGCAGCGTGACTTTGTTCAAAATCTTCAGATATCGGTTATCAAGTTAATCGGCCTTCTATGATATCATCACATGGACAGAATATCTTCCGCTATCATGACCTCCAAGACAGTAACTTACATTTGACCACATTATGGCAAGACTGAAATATTTTTTCGTAGGAAAAGACTATCCGCTGACAACGACCAATTTGATTAAATAATTATTTGTAAGCTCCACTCTTGCCCCTTTAGTTAGTCGAGGTTTTTTAGCAGTGCTGCAGTTAAAAAGACTCTTTCGCTCTCTCGCAGCCGTTTTCTTGCAGTCCTAACGAATGCTGGGAAGTCCCTTTTTGCTTGAATGGAGTTGGAAAATGGATTTTGCCTCACATGTTTCTCAGGGTTATTGTCGTTTACTGCAGATGTTCTTCTTAACCAGGCAGGACCCAATGTTCTACTCAGATTATGAGTTTTTGTCCACTTTCTGTTTAATTTTTGAAACGTGTCTTTGCTGCAAATAATTTCATTTGCTATACGTTGTTGAGACCCACCTTGTCCAGGTTTAGCGATAATATAACTTCTTTCTGTTTCACATTACATATGGCAAGGCACAATGGAGTAATAGAACCATGCATTCAACTATAAAATCAGTCCATTACAATATATCAGCCGCAAGAGCACGTGGAAGTTTAATTTTTCCCTTTTTGGGTATGTGTTTGGTACCACTTCTAAATTTCATTAATAATGGTGTTCTTGGTTAAATTTTAACCCAATTTCGTTGTTTTGTATTATGCTTGTAACTGTAATATATATTAAGCGTTACATATCTTTAGTGAAAGGTATTTTTTTTTTTGGGATAATGTAATTTTGTGATTTTTTACTTTGAAATTAATACAGTAATATGTTGTTCTATTTTCATGCCAAATCATATCTACAATAAATCGAATATGTATTCTTCTGTTCTTAATTTTCTGATATAATCGTAATATATTGCAGACGTCTCTCATATCCTACATTACTTTTTGCCAAGTAGTTGAACCAATTCCGAAATTTATATCTGTGAGCTAAGACAGAGTAATATATCGTTCGTATCTATAACTAATTTCAATTGATTCCCATAAATTATATGAAATTAGAAAATAATGAATGAGGGGAAAAAATAAATGAAAAAATTTCGAATTTAACATGATGAATAGGGTTAGTAAATAAAAGAAGAAAATATATATTACACCATCTTTTCATATTAGTTTCTACAGATTGGACATGTGAAAGCTTAAGCTCTTTGAGAAATTAAAATTTTATGAAGCAGGCAGCGACAATTGTTGGTAAGCAATAGAGTACATAGTAAAAATGTAAATGTGAAAAATACAAATTTGCAGATTTGAATGCATAAGGCATTCGTTTATTTCAAACTTCGGCGTGAATTGGTCATCTTTACCTATATTTTTGGAAAAGGTTTTCATTATTACTAACTGAAGTAGTAAAAATTATATAGTGTAAAAATCACTTACGGAAAAAAAAACATTTTTGGTGATATTTTAAAGATTTGTGAGGAATGCTCGTTTATGATCTGATTTTAACGATCTACACATGGGATATAACACATCAATTAGTATTGTATTTGAGAATTATTTCCTATTTCAATGTAAAGCAACGTCAGGCGCGGTTGATACTTGGATGCCAGACCGTTTCAATTGTTTCAGGCGTCAGTGAAAAATAAATTTAAAAACCTCGTTATTCAAAATAGACACTATTTTCCACTCATAAAGTCTTTGGTAGTATATTCACTCTATAATATATTTGATTTTGTAGTCAGATTGTTTACTTTATTTGGAGATGTAGGCCGTGCTTTCCATTTATGTTTGTATCATAATAATCAGTAAAACCAGCCGCATCATCGTATCTCCTAGCTTCTCTTCACTTCGTATTCTGAAAGCGATGAAACTGTGAATATATAGTTATTTTATGTAAATGAATAAAAAATATATAACTTTTCCTTATAAACAATGAAAATTAACATAAATATTACTTCCATCTTAGATTTCATATTTCGTAGAATAGATAAAGAACGTGGTATTTTCGAATTTTCATTTTTATAACTTTATTATATCTACAAAAAAACAAATGATATAAAACTACGTTTACAAGTAGCAAGAAATGTAGGTTAAATATTGGCCAAACACTGACTGACTGACTGACATTTATATACAAATTGTTTGGGCATACTGAATTCATGCGTAAAATGCAACATTTGGTTATAAATACTAGAAATTCAATAACATTGGTCAGACAGATGAATTTCAAGTGATACGAATATAAATCGTATATATTGAAACCTAGAAATAGGTATCGATAATTTTGTCCATCTTAAAACTGTTTTAATATTGTATGGTGTATTGCCACCCAGTAATTGTAATTTATTCATCATTTATCTGAAACATCCAGTACGTTGCTTTATTTTCGCACAGAAATTAATATTTTCAGATTACAAAATATTATTTTAAAATGTACAGCACACAGTTAGTACGTTCACTCAAATTATTTGGCAATTGACTAGGTGGAACGACTAGGAAGGTTTTTGTAAAACGATCAGTTAGTTGAGTTTGGCAATTAAAAGAAAGAAGTTTTGGGCAGATGGTGGGTGGCCCAGCTAGATTGTAAATATACCTGTTTCGTTTTTACCTATGTTGTTATTATAAACAATGCCTTGTTGTTCTTTAGCACCTAAATTTATTTACAAAGTATTCACAAACATTAGAACAAGCATTTCTAGAAAACGATTACGATAAATGATTTACAACTCGATCTACGCACAAAGCACAAAATCCTTCCCAAATACATAATACAAAATTCCTCATCAGCAAGAAGCCCTTCCTACCCTACATCAAAGATGTCACAGATAAAATTCCTGAAAACAACAATAACATAAAAACCATTTTCACAACACAACAAACAATTTCCAATGTAATCAGAACTCCAAAAGATCAAGTCCTTAATGATTTCCACGCTGAATATGAAATACCTTATTCAAACTGTCCCCAAACCTACATTGGACAAATCAGCAAACGGATAAACAATGAAATATATGAACATTGGCTTGCAGTTAGAAAATCCGATCCTACATCATCACTTGACCAACACTGTCTCCTAATAAACCATAATGTAGACTTCGACCACACCAAAAAAAAAACAGCACCCTCATTATCCCGGAAAATGCGAATCATCCGCGAAGCAATTGAGATCGAAGAATGTTCTAATTTTCTAAACAAAGGGGATTACGGTCTTCGCCTTCTAGTCGCTTGGAAATCATTGATCTCCAGACTAGCCCCACAATCTTCTCTTATGTGCTTTTTTCCTTTGCGATGGGCACAACTAAGGTATGCCCGACTAAGACTCAGTGGAGTCGGGAGTAGGTTTTTTCGTTAATCTTACTATTGTTAACTAAAATGAATAGTTAAACATCTGAGAGTCGCCAAATAATTTTTCATTCTACGAGAAATGGTGTTGGGAAAAACATGCAATTCAGTGTTATCTGTGCTTCGAAGGTACGAGCCTCAGGTTTTTTTCCTAAGATTAGTGTCTACGCATATTTTCCGTCAACGGATATGAGGATCTGTGAAAGCCAGTTTGTACAATATGGTCAATGGTCATGTGCCGCATATGCAGAAATTACTGTGGCCAAGGCTACATCAATACCGAATTAACACTACTGAAGTTACACGATAATATATAATGTAAATGTAAACTGCTTTCTGATAATAATAATGCAAAATTACAGATGAAAAAAGTATAAAAAAGCCATTATTATTGCTAAATCGCAAGGCCGATCCGTTGGTCAGTTGCCCATTATTATAGACCAAAGGAATAACCAATGAATGATAACAATAGCTGAAAATAGTGTTGTTTGCTTCTAATAAAATGCATCATATATATGCCTCATGGAGGAGCCGCCATCTTGAAAAATGGCGTAAAATTTTGGTTCTTCTCGAATATTCCGAATTATTACAGAAATTTTCAACCAGGTCTTAAAATTTCCTACAATCTTATTTTTGTTTCAAAATTCATTATTACTACTGATATTAAATAATTTAACGATATTATACATATTTCATGGAATTGGTTTAGAATATTACGAATAGTGGGGAATAGTGCCTATTCGTAACATGTAACATGAAATTTTTATAAATAATTATTAAATAAATTGCATCTCAGAAAATTCGCGATGAAAGTTGTCTCAAGTCCGAAAACAAAACAAAATAATAAGAACATGCATTTTAAAAGATAACAAAATTACAACATATTACTAATAAAACAATACCTTGTCGTTGGATTACACCGTACAATAATAAAATAATGGAAAGTTTTATTTTCACATATGAAATCCAAAAGGCTTATTTAATATTTATGTATAGCAGTTAAAAAAATAATGTACCTTTTCTTTAATGAATATTACCGTCTCTAACTTTACTCGGTAATAACTAATAAGTACACGACGGTTAAAAGGAACTAGCTTATTTAATTACGGGTTAACGACCTGGAAAGCCTCTAGAAATCTACATTATTATATCAAAGAAAGCTCAAGATGAATAGAAAAATATAATCCTAATGCTGAATTATATATAAGAAAATCTGTAATGTAAAAGTATTCTATTAATATTGAAGGAAATGTTGTGGTCGTAAATTTTTAAATTAAAATTTGCTGCTTTTTCAATGATTTTGTGAAACAGAAGATGGGTTTTCTTCACAACGCCATCATTAATTTACGCTAATTTATTTATTTTCCCTGAATTGGTACATTTTGCCAGTATCTTTCGTCAGAGGACCAGGAAAGGCTCCAGGAAAGGCCAAATAATAAATTTACGTCGAATAAAAAAATTCTAACAAAATATATAAGCCAACCTAAAGTGGATAAATTATTACAAAAATAATAAAAGTGTAGTCCAATAAAAATACATTCTACGAAAATCCAGTATTTCACTGTTTCCTTTTTGAAAGGGAATCGATTCATTGCCGCCAATCAAGGTGCACAGTGTGTGTTTTCAAGTCAATTGAAAATAATGTCCTATAATTTGCGACATACTACAACTTCAATCGGAAAACGCAAAATAAAAACTGATTGCAATAAGCCCCCAGTAGGCAAATTAGTCCTAAAGAAAGGACTCCAATGTAGGGCCGTTGTGCATCGCCAGCCGTAGACTAGTTTCGAGCTTGTTATCTCTCATCAGTACGAGGGCAGAAAGGATCCAAGCCATTTTTTCACCGAATTAAAAAATGTTTCAAATAAAAATTGTTTTTGGTAGAAAATGATATAAAATGCTTTGAAATATCTCATCGGAGTATCAGGGATGGCTCCAAAACAAGTTTCTATCGAATCAGTAAATTTTTATAACAAAAATTGTTTAAAATGTAAAACTTGTTTGCAAGTTCCCCGTCAGTGCACCAGAGGGTGCTTCGGGAGGTCCTGAACAATTTTTTGTTGAATCAAATGCTGTTTTAAGTACAAGACAAAATTGTATAAGGGCCAAATTATTAATAAGCTATTAATGTATCTGATAAAGATATCTCCCTGTTAGTACGAAAATAGAAATTATAAATACCCTGTTAGACATAACTAGAAGATAAAGTGGTGCTAAGATGAACATTATTTATCATTCGGTTCGTCTGGCTGTTTGTATTTAATTTTCCAGATATGTGAAATTTTAACCTCAATTTTATATGTTTGATATCCTTTTAAAGCCTGTTCAGTTTGTATTTGTAATGGATATTCCAGGAAACATTCATTTATTTGATGTGAACATTTTTTTCGATTCTTCAGACTCGGACAGTGATCTGGATGATTATGTAAATATTGTGTTTAGAAGACCTCGTACACTCCACCAAAGAGCAGATCATCTGAATTATTCGGACGAAAAATACTTTTTAACAGATTTTGGCTCACCAAAAACTGCGTACAATTGTTAGATAGAAATTAGATATCCGACAGAAAGGTAAATTTTTCAAAAGTTTTTTAACGTTTGTTAAGTTTATAAAATAATTTTTTTTTAGAAACTGCATTAACCCCTATGCGGCAATTGCTATCAACTGTACAGTTCTCTGCTACAGGACCTTATCAAAGATCAGAAGGTGATCATAGTGGAATGCATCAGTAAACTGCATACAATATTTTGAAAAAGGTACCACATAAATTTGTCGATTGAAGCTTGATTATGTGAATTTACCTCAAGGGGAAGAAATAATTGTAGTGCAACAAAGAATTTTAAATTAGCAAATTTTTCAAGAGTACTATTTGTAATTTACGGCACGCATATTAGAATTGAAAGCCCTGGTGGGAACCAGGTTGGTTTCGCAACAGGAAATGGTATTTTTCTATAAATTACTAAAACGGCCATTATTTATTATAAGGACCAATAGTGACGTTTTAATATTTAAAGTACGCTAATAATACTTAATAATACTTTTTAGATAATAAAATTAAACTTATTTTGTGAATTGCTAATTTTTTTTTATTCAAACATTTTTCAATGGCAAACAAGGTAACCGGCACCAACAGAAAAACATTTTTTTAAATACTGAAATTAGAATATGAGTATATAAATTTACTAAAAAATATGAATATTGTGAATGTACTAATTAATACAGCATACTTTTATAACCTAGAAATGCACGTAATAAGGAAATGTCAGAACAAAAATGTAGTGTTGCCAAATTCTGATGCAGAGAGTATTCTAACAAATACATATCTCACAAAAAGACAGCAAACGGCAGTTCAATTTTAATTTCATAATAGAGAATACTTTTTAATAGAAGGATAAAATTTATCTACCCGCTAACCACATTAACACCCTATTAATAATTTGGCCCTAAATAAGATATTTTTAAAATTTATCACTAGGGTACCAGGAAGGGTATAATTTTTTTATGTCGACTTCCCTCCCCTTCCTAAAAAACTTACTTAATTGAAAAAATGGTTCAAAAAATTTCGCATTATGAGAAATTGTATCGAACTCGACTTGCTAATTTTCTGTTGGAAAAATATTACGAAAATTTTGACGAGCGAGCGAAATATTTCAAAAAAACTTAACTTTTCCGGTAGATTGCGTTTCTAGTTACATAAGGTAGTCAACAACTTGAATTTACATTAACGGTGGACCTTCTATAACCCCACAAAAAAAAAACAATACAGCTACGATATATAGTTGAAACCGCGAATGTTGTCATTGACATCATCAATTTATGTACTTACTAACGACATGCAAATTTTCTATTGTTGTGAATACAAAGGGGATGTACATAATAGAAAGTCGTGTATGCAGAGACTACGGCAGAAGTTCAAAGCTGCAGCCAACAATCTGCATTCTGTCAGTTATCTGCCAATTCAATAATTGCAGTGGATACATATATCAAATGTTTTGATTGCATATTTCTTTTCGTTTCTTATAAGTTTTGAATGTCTTTTACTATGATACATTAAGTTTCCTGTAATTAGATACATAGTTTGTTGGTGCTTTAGTTTTACTGTTTGTAAAGAAACTGTCCTTAATATGTATGGCAGCAGCGGATGTTAAAATTCATCATATTTTCATTATAAAATACTTGTCTTTTGCATACGTTGATACGCCCATGCGTATCATTTTGTGTGTTAAAATGATTTGATTCGGTAATTAAAAAATGATGACGTGAATAACAACATTCATGATTTGAAACGTACATAAACACTTAATTTTATATACTGTAGATTATTTTCTAATTAACATGTCAAAAAATTTAATTGCCCAATAGCGTAGTTTATAAAGCATCAAACTAAAAATTAATAGGTATTATTTTTCCATCTTCTGTATTTTAAGTGATACAACATAGAATAAGATATAGATATTAAAATTTAAGTCATGAATAATAATAATAACAATCTTTATTTAGCAAAAGCTACTATTACACAGGTGTACTATTGTGTTATAAATAGTTTTCCTTGTATTTTAAGTTAAATATTTAAACACGATAGGTGAATCCCAGTTTATTTTATATCTTTTTACATATGTAGTTTATGTGGTCGTTAAATGTGAGTTTGTTATCTATGATTATCCCTAAATATATCATAGTTAATACCTTTTCAAGATTCTATCCGTTGTATTTTACACACATATCATCAATGTTTTTATTTAAATATTTGTTGAAACCTATTTTCATATATTTAAATTTTTCCATTAATACGTTCGTTGTAAACGATTCATTGATTAATTCCAGGGTCATGTTAATTATTTGGATAACTTGCTTCACATTAGTTCCATATAAATATATTATAGTATCGTCTGCAAAGAGATGTATTTTGCACTCCTCTGAATTTATTAGAAGTGAATTATTAATAAATAGCGTGAAAAGCATAGGCCCTAATACACTACCTTATGGAACTCCATTGTTATTAAAAAGTTCCTCAGATTTAATTTTATTTATTTTGGTTTGCTGATTCCTTCCATATAGATACGACTTAAAACATTGGTATGCCGTGTTAATAATCCCGAAATATTGGAGTTTTTTTAATTAAAACTCTCCGTTGACAACTTCAAATGATCTTTTTAAATCGAGGAAGACGGTTATTCACAACTTCATCTATAAAATATTTGAAATCATTGATTATTTTTTGCAAAGCCGTTTCAATGTGAATATATATATAGTATTGATGATGTTTCGAAGAAAGGAAAAGATCAATATTTATTTCACACAGAAGCTGACTTGGAAGCAGCAAATAAAAGTTTGTATAAAATGTATATCGAGAATAAACAGCCTAATTGCGTTAAGAACCGTCTTACATATTTGATAAATATATTGTCATACATAATTAAAATACTTTAATGTTATTTAATTATAGCAATGAACATGAAAAACTTCTAGGCGAAGATAAATGTTGCTAGACGGATTTCCAAATTACCCTGCCCATTCCACTTTAGTCATTAAATATGCAACTTACGCTAATGTGACTTCGTTCTCGCTTCTCACAGACTCACAATCCATTGATTCCCTCAAACGGATGTGTTTGTTCCTCGACTTAATGTGCGGCCGCAGTTTCGTCAAAGAAATTACTTCAGATAAGAGCGTTGCACTTGAAGAAGCTCGCGTTGTTAAAGGTAGACTTGTATTGGACCCTAGAAATATAAGGATGTTGTAAGTATATAAAATATAGTTCAATATTTGGAACATAGAAAATTAAACACACAAGGTTTTTGCTTTAACCTCGCAAAGTTTAAAAATAGTAGTGTTCAGATATAATTGAGTAATCAACAATATAGTCCTAATATATAAGAAAACTAAATATTTACAGCAATCATATTTACGCCATAAATGCGCAATAGAACTAGGTATTTTGTAGATAGTAAAGAATGTAGCAGGCCAATGAGCCCCAACGTGGATTAATTTGTCTTAGTTGCTGTCAGTGGCACAATTATAATAAATATTACCCCATATTATTCAGCTGTTAAAGTATAATAAAAAAATAGATAACATACTACACCAACTATACTTTTTATTCAATATGTCAATAAACCAGGGTTGCTTTACTGATATCCTTAAATTAGCTAAGATTTTACCTATCTTAAAAAAGGGGTCACCAGAATAAATGGAGAACTACCGGCAAATCTCCCTATTTAGTGCAATTTTGAAAGAATTGTTTACAACAGAATTATATCTTTTACCAATAAATATAACATTTTTACTGTTTTTCAAAACAGTTTTACAGCTGAAAAATCAACTGAAACAGCGACTTGTCATTTATTAAATTATGTATACACTTGTTTAGACGATGGCACGTATATTGTTTCAATGATGTTTGATCTGTCTAAAGCTTTATATACTGTTCTTTTCTTGAACAAAAACTATAGTATATAGTATGGGAATAAGGGGGAACTTACTGTCATGGATAATTAGCTACATGGAAGGGACAACAGTAAAAGTTCAACTAAATAATATCCCAT
This sequence comes from Leptura quadrifasciata, assembly GCA_963675555.1. NCBI lineage: Eukaryota > Metazoa > Arthropoda > Insecta > Coleoptera > Cerambycidae > Leptura > Leptura quadrifasciata. The sequence continues at coordinate 107,552,937 of OY776675.1, forward strand.
CAGAAACACAGAGTTTATATGGAGTTCATCAAGGCTCTGTGTTCGGACCACTTTTATTTATGCTATACTTAAATAATCTCCCAAACTGTTTAACTACTGGACACTTGCCGGTGTTTGCTGACGACATAACAATACCGCTAGCAATAGATACAATTGAGCAGCTCCATTTACTGATTGATCAAACATTCCAAGAGGTCACTACCTAGGCGCAAAAAGAGAAACTAGTCATGAATGAGAATAAAACAGTTATTATAAACTTTTGTTTACAAAGACAATTGCGTCACGATGTGGTGCTGCATGATAATATTGTATTGTCTCATAACACGGAATGGCTCGGTACTTACCTTGACAATAAACTGCAGGCGCATTGAACACGTATATTCAATGCTAAATAAGGCCTATTCCACAATATTGCAAATGCAAAGTACGCTACATGAAGCAGGGTTATTGTAGATTGCACATATTTATCTTACTTTGCAAATGACTTACTATATATACAGTTTGTATCTAAGACGTTTAATAAATATTATTATTAATATTGAATAAAATTTAAAAATATTAGCAGGATATTGGGAAATTAAGAATATTGATACTATTAAGTATATTAGGGATATTAAGGACATTAAGGATATTAAGAATATTAAAAGCATTAAATATATTAGAATCACACAAAAAAAATAAAGCAAATAAATGGTGAAGTGATGTAAGTGTGAAGTAAAATTTTAAGTGTCTGTTCAAACAAAAGTTAACTAAAACTTAATTAAAACAGAAATACGTATTTATTCACAGTATCTTCATTAGTATTGATTCACTGAACTTTTGATGTTGTTAGGCCTAAATCCTTATTTTCAAATGTTTTTCAGACTTCTTAAAAAGGCCTTGCCTCAACATATGGTGCAAAAAATGTGTAATGTGTCGAGTATGATTATCTTTAAGTACTTTATGGGGCAAAATTGTTAGAGATGACAACACAGCCTAGTTTTTAGTTTTTTAAATTGCGAAAATTTAAAAGCAAATATATTAGGAACTTCTTAATGGCCAGTTTCTGAAACGTTAGATAGAGTTAATTATTCGTTTACTGTCATAGTTACAATTGTGACAACAATTGTTACTATGACATTTATTAATAGATAACTTTATTTTACGTTTCAGAAACTGGCCGTAAATAAAGTAAATTTGTAAATGAATTCTAAATATTATTCAACAATACATGCGAAAAAAATCGAATAAGCCTAACCGAAGTAATGCAAGCTTCGTGTTTTAATAATCATTTTTTTAAATTGAGTAACCGTCTTTGGATTTAAAAGTTATCGAACATAATGAGTCCAACGAACGAACATTTCTGGTGTATATTATTTCTAACACTTTATCTTTTTCATTGACTAAAATTATTTGTCCATCATAATAACGGTGAGATTTCTTAGTAGTAAAAACAACCAATATCTTGAACTAAATCTTCTACTTCAGCTCTTATTCTGCTTTTGTTATATTTGTTATATAATCGTTCAAAAATTCAAGCTTAATCATTTCTTCTCTTAGGTATTTATCACTATCATCATATTATATAATCTCAAATTTATCTCATATTTAACTGATAGCCGCGTTGGTTAACGCGTGAGGTTGCAATCGCAATTAATCGAGTGGGTAACGAGCTACCGGGTTCCAGCCACTGACACCATCGGAGAATATGATTGTATGTCCGCGTTTTTTGAAATGATGAAATGAAAAATGAATATATTTTCTTGAATTTTTTACTTATCATGTGGATAAGCTTTAAACAATCATATATTTTCTCAATTTGCGTCGCATATAAATGCTTACAAATTTTAAAGTAGGTAATTAAATGACATATGCTATACACAAAAAGTGTGGGGGAACGTCAACGTTACGAATTGCCATATAAATGACAAGTCCAAACGCATTAAACAGTAATCGCGCAAATCATGTTAATACATGTTTCCTTGTATAATGTACGTTACCCCGTTAAATTGTTGTCATTGTTAACTAGTATGTATTTTAATTGATAATTAACGTGTTACATACAACAATAATTTTGGTTTACTAATTAACTATACTAGTATGTGGAAATTGTCAAATGCGATTGTGTAAGTGAGAGGTTGCAAGATTGAAATAAAATTGATCAAGAAATACTTAGTACAGCCGGACATGAAATATTTACAACTTCAGTGAATTTTCTTTCTAATCAGTCTCGGTCTCTATATCATTAAATAGATGATACAAAATTATGGTACAAATTTGTAGGCTCTTTAATTCAAAGACGGATCAAAAAAGAAGGATGGGGCAGAATGTGGCATATACTCCAGAAGTCTGCAAATTCAATATAAATGGGCTATGGATGGGCGAGCCAGGGTAGTACAGACGTAGAACTGGCGGTCATAACCATAGCTGCAAAAGAGATTGTCCGTAGACAAATTACGGACAAAACAATCAGAATCTACACAGATTGTAGACAATAATTACTAGCCCTGAGAAGTTACAAAATTACCACAGGAGCAGTATGGAAATGCTACCAAGCACTTGTGGGTGCCTCCAGCATGAATAACATACTGGTATGCTGGGTGAAAGGACACGCACTGTGTAGTGGCAGCAAAGTAGCCGACAGACTGGCCAAGAAAGCAGCAGGCCTAAGTGTCTTTGGAACAGGCCCGGCCAGTCTGTTACCGATCACGGCGATAACACAAATAATTAAAGAGAACACCCACAGTGAATTCAAGAAGCTGTGGGATGAAACAAACAGCTGTCAGCTTGCTCGGGAACTACTAAAATATCCCAACAAGGGTACAGCAATGGACTACCTGGCAATGTCCAGAAGAAACCTACGTTATATAACGGGAATCCAGATTGGACACTGTCCGTTAATAAAACATCTGCATAATATGGGATTAAGTGAAATGCCTCTCTGTAGAGGTTGTGAATAAGAAGATGAGACGGTTCAACATGTACTTTGTGACTGTTCTGCCGCCTCATCAATAAGAGGTTCCATTTTGGAAGAACGACTTTGGCCGATGTAAGGGAGATGCCCCTAGGCAGAATCACCACCTATTTCGCAAGATTAGGTTGGTTGGAGGCCTAGGCGAGGGTCTGCCTACAGAGAGGATGTACAAGGCGCCCAATGGGGCCTAAGAAAATAAAAAAACAGGATATAAAATTCTGATAAAACAAGATTTTATTACTATCTAAATAAGAGAAAAGATGCTACAAAACCACCAACATCAATCGCTTAGTACACTGAGTATACACTTTAAATATAGTCATATCAGGTTAATAACATTATAGACCTGCCACAGAACTAATAGCACATTTTCTTTCATTCCAAGTATAAATTTTACCACCTGCAGACTATGCCTTTTCATTTCCAAGTTTTTTATTATCTAATTTTTCTTAAATTCTCAAATCTGGAAACGCCTTTGTCTCTAAGTTACTTTTTTGCATTAAAAACGTCATTTCGTTAAATATACCTTACGAAATTAACTAGGGCTGTGCGAGGTTTTGCATTATTTTGGCCGATTCTGAATGCGCTATCAATTTCAGATTCAGTGCAGTTAACAAGTAATTCTTTATTAATAAATTTGACAACATTATCTAAAACTGTCTCACCATCATGCTCCTCTTATAAGCCTTGAATTCTCAGGGAATTTTTTTTTAGAGACTTTTTGAAGAGAGTCGCACGTATATTCTATAGAGGATTTTGCTTTTTGATTGTGAGCAACTTTTAGTTCAATGTCATTTATCGACTTGGTGATATCATCTAATTTATGATATATAATTTTTCAATTATTTTATTAATTTTAGCGTCCATTTTACTGGACTCACATACCTTATTAATAAGCTCTTCATTTGACAAATCAACATTAGTTTGATACTAATGCTTGAACTAATTACACCTTGACATCTTGGATGCCAGTCCTTTATTACACTGGTAGGAAAAAACTTTAGATAAGGATTCAAAATGAATTGGTTGCTGACAGAAATATGTAATTCTATCTACGAATAATTGCAGCAACCGCAAGTATAAATTCAAACTCACTTTCCTGTTGACTTAGATGACACCAAAACCGTAAAAATCTAAATTATTGGAAAATATTCCACTCCCCCTCCCCCACCATTAGAGACTTTTTAATATATTTGACAGTACACTACAAAGAACAAGTATATCAATTTTCAGAACAATGTGCATTAATATTTTTTCAATCCCTCCCTTGCTTGGACTAAAAATGATTTCATTCATTTCAGTAAAAATGTTTTTGTTCCATTTTGAAGTTTTGAGATTTTGATCAGTGTCTGATAAAGCAAACTTCACAGTAGTTTAGAGAAAGGCAGGTGTTCAAAGATTTCCGAATATTCTTAATTGTACTTGTCGAACTGTATCAGTAGCTCCTCCGCGACAACTTCGAATGTTGATATTTTTGTGTCCCATTACATTGAAAGTAAGACCTTTCATCATGGATACGATTATATGAATGTACTCACTAGCTATAATTGGTAAATTTTAATTCAAGTAACTAAAAAGTCATTTAGTTTCAGTATAGTTTAAACTGGCAGCCAAAACAAAATGTATTTCTTGTATTTAAGTTGTTACTTCTTGTTGAAGCAATACTAAAAATGAAAATAAAGACTATTAATTAAGCTTTCAAATATATTTGAAATTTAAAATTACATCCCTACTTATAAATGTTCGGACGTCACCTTTAAACTGTTTTATCTTTAGGACTATTTATTGTAGAGAAATGAAAAACTATTTATTTTTATACATATCTTTTATATTGTATGACTTTTCATCAAATTTACTTAATACGAAAAACCGTCTCGATCTTTGGCGTCTCAGTCTAAAAATCGCAATTTTATTCGCACCATATTTTTCTTAATAATTAGCTGCTTATCAGATCATTCAGTGGTTATTTTTCTTTGTCCAGCTTTCCAGTATATATGTGAAAATATCACTGAATGTAATTTCGCGTGCGTTATACTGACGCATATTTATATTTTTGGTCAAAAATTCAGGCATGGATTACGAATGAACAATTAAAGTTCCCCTCTACTGGACATAAAATAAAGTCTTTAAAACACTGTCAAATACTTAAGTATTTTTTAAAAACACTTTAAGAAGCAGTGGGACACAATTTGACTCGGTATGATTTCAATCGATCGATTTTTTCCCATTAAAACCATCATAATATCTGAAATCTTCATACTTTGGAAAAGTCTTAGAACTCAAACTGGCACGATACGAATCCAATCAATCAGCAGGATCATTCGGATTCCGTCCCTCTTCAATGGTAACACGTCTCAAATATGAGCGCGATATGTCTACCCGTTTTCGAGTTATAAGCATTTTTTGAGACATCATTTGTGTGTCGAATTCCGTCCCAGATCTGTATTATTACCTACATACCAAATATGATCTGGATATTTTTATTCGTTCCGGAGCAACATTTCGTGTCACTTTTCAAAATATCCTGTCTAGTACTGCAATTTGAGAGGTCTACAGACGATCTGTGTTCTGTCAAAGAAGCGGTGACGAGGAGAGGGCATTCGCACCAGTGGTGCTGCTGTTTAAATCGTTGAAAAACTTGAATCGAATTTCACGGCTCGAAGATCACTTATTAATCCAGGCGTTTTAGACTTTCGCTGCCAAATTCATGCTCTACAAAAAATGTTTCGTTTATTGTGTGTATTTGGATGTCTTGAATGACACTTGGTAGTTATGCCACAATACACCCGGAGAATTTCGTGAAAACCGCATCGGAAGGTTGCGGAAACCGCGGATTCGCGATTAACTCGGTTTTTATGGCCCAAACGGGAACAACACCTATTACAAAAGTTGTACATCTGTAAATTCTCTACCTCAAAGGTCTTATACATTTTTTTCGTACGCCTAAAAGTTTTGGAGATACGATGCGGACTAAGTGGAAAATGCATTTAGTTTCGCCAACCCTCTTTCGCATCACATATTTCGCAATTATCTTGCTTTCTATGTCTCAGAATGAAAATTAAATATTGTTGTAATAGAGCTCGGTGATCTCTATTCTCTACCAGAATATCTTATACATTTTATTTACAATTTTCTCGCATGAACACATGTGCTGCAGGGTGTAAATCCGGCTGTCTCTCAAAATTTTGAACACTTGAATTTTCCCTTTGTGAAACAAGGCGGAGATGGTATCGCATCCTGTCAGGGCGTGCAAAAACAAAATATGCTTTAAGCAATTTGGATATTTGTCCATGCTGGCAGTAGAATAATGTTTTGTTTCCACTTTTCCTTTGCTTGTTTTTTTGAAAATGATATTACTGCTAGAATTTATGCGCCCAAGTAAAATGACCAACAAGTCAATATCTTCTCAAACGAGGCGAGGGTGTTTTGAGTTGGTTGTTCAATTACTGTCTCAACAATGGGGACAACGGCGACATCCCAAGCTTGTTTGACTCCAATGTTGGTATTATTTGTTTCATAAGTTTTTCAATTAACTGCTTTTATTCGAGCTGTTAGCTAGAAACTTCTCCTGGTTCATCTGCACTTCCATGATTTAATCGAAACGAACTGCACAGGATGACGAAACAGTGTCGGGTGTGTCATATATAAGCGAAAGCTGGAAGAATTAGACAGGCGAAGTATGAGAACCACGCCAGCCCCCGAAACCCGATACGTGGCGGCTCCTCAACCAACCACAAATGTATGGGCCGAGAGGGCCAAGGCGCAACAAGCCCGCCAGCAGATACAAACCAATAAGACAACCCAACCCCCAACAGTAGCAGAAAGAAAACCAGCATTGCTGCCTACTCCTCCCCTAGCAAGCGGAACGGCGGAAAAAGTGGAACTGCTCCGTCAGCAGCAAAGAAGACTGACATCGTTAGTGGATTTAGATAAACTACTGACGCTGTACAGCAACCTTAACGATGAACTTGAGAGGTGTGTCAACGCAGGTGAGAAATTCTTTGTTATGCACCGCTTCTTAGAAGCAATTCCACAAGATGCGTTTTAAATAAAATTAAAACTTTCTTCCTGGAACGCCAACGGTATAGGTAACAAAATTCCTTTTCTAATTAACTACATACTGAGGCATAAAATTGACATTATGCTTCTAAATGAGACAAAACGTAACAGACAAGACAAGCTGCAGGTCCGAGGGTATACGGTACATCGAAAAGATAGGGCCGACAATAACAGAGGCGGCGGGGTAGCCGTGCTCATAAAATCAGACATTGCGCACACGCACCATTCTATACGGAACACATCTGTAGAGAATATGTGTGTGACGCTGGAGGGTGGCATGAGCATTATCACCGCGTACAATAGACCAACGAACGGCTTCACGGCGGGTTGTCTGGAGAATTTGATAAACGCGAGCCCGCACTGTCTGCTTATAGGCGACCTTAACGCTAGACATCGCAACTGGAACTGCCATCGCAACAACGCGAACGGCAACACTCTGTTCGACTATGTAAATAGTCGTAATGTCATTCTGCAGTATCCGGACGATCCTACACATTTTCCGGACAACGGTAAAACACCCACAACCCTTGATATAGTGGCCAACAAGGGCGTGAGGAATTCCACGGCCCCAGTGGCCCTGGAGGAACTCACGTCCGACCATAATCCAATCATCCTTGAGTTGAACGATATGTCAAGGGAAGACATTACACGCAAAATCACATCCTATAGAGACGCCAACTGGCGCCTCTATAAAAATCACATTAACACAAATTTAACACTAGATAACACAATCGATACGCCCGCCGAGCTGGAGAATGCAGTGGAGGAGTTTACAAAAGTGCTGCAGGATGCCAAGCAGACTGTTGCCACCACTATCACGATAAACCCCTACAGAGACCGACTCGACGCAGCGGTCATACGAGACATACGAGAAAAGAACAGACTGAGACGGCTTTGGCAGCGATATCGCGATGTTGATGCTAAGGTCGAGATGATCAGACTGCAAAGGCAAATCAGAACCACCATCAATACTGTAAAGAACCAGAAATGGGGGGATAAACTGGCAGCGCTAAATACTCAGGACAACTCACTGTGGAAGCTGGCGAGGGCCCTGAAAAGCACGCGGGAGGCTATACCCGCGTTGACAAGCGCGAACGGACAGACAGCGATGACAGACGCTCAGAAAGCGAGCAACTTAGCTACTACACATTTTGAAAACATACACAATAACAACATACCAAATAATTTAGAGCACGACCGCATCGAAAACAACATTAACGAAATCATTGGTCATGACGTACAACTGACAAGACGCGAATTTCTGAAGGTCATGACCAAGCCCTCAGAAATAGCAGGAATTGTCAAAGACCTACCAAATAATAAAGCTCCTGGAAAAGACGAGTACAAGCTGCTCAAATATCTTCCGAGGAAAGGTATTGTACAGTTGACGTACATCGTTAACGCGATCCTACGACTACAACATTGGCCTAGTCAGTGGAAATGCGCCGTGGTCGTGCCAATCCTTAAGCCAAGCAAGAACGCGAAATTCGCCGGCAGCTATAGACCCATCTCATTACTGTCGGCGATTTCCAAGTTGGTGGAGAAGCTCGTTCTGACCAGATTAGACGCTATTCAGGAGGAGCTCCACATCCACGATGAGTCCCAGTTTGGCTTCAGGAGGGGCAGGAGCACAGTGCAGCAAGTCGTTAGGATAGTTAACGACGTCAAAGTGCAATACAACCTCGAGAAGAACACTGCCATGGTGCTCCTCGATATTGAGAAGGCGTTCGACACCATCTGGATCCCGGGGTTACTATACAAACTACACGACTACAACTTCCCGACTTATTTCATCGTTCTTGACGGGCAGATCCCTGCAGGTTCGAGTGAATAACAAACTATCAACACGGCGGGACATTTGCGCGGAAGTCCCGCAAGGATCGTGCCTGTCACCAAAGTTGTACAATCTGTACGTCTCCGACTTCCCAGAGTTCCCAAATACAAAGCTGTCTAAGTACGCCGATGACACAGCCATGTATGCGCATTCACACAATGCTCAAGCAGCGAATATGCTGCTCAAAGCGCACATGGCTCGTGCCACGGCTTATTACGACCAGTGGAAGATTCGGGTAAACGCTGAGAAGTCGGAGGCGATAGTTTTCACGCGCCGATTCACTGAAAATAGAATCATAACACCAATCTCGATCCGGGGCAACAAAATTCCAACTAAGAGGTGCGTGAAGTACTTGGGGGTCAGACTGGACCAGCGACTGACGTTTAACACGCACATAAATGAGACAGTAGGGACGGTCTACTCCCTTTCCAGGAGTCTGTATCCGCTCATGGTCAGGGGTAGCAGACTTAACCCACAAAATAAAAAATTGTTGTACACAATGGTGGTCAGGCCGTCTATCACATACGCGGCGCCGGTGTGGTGCAGCATTTCGGCCACGACAATGAGGAAACTAAAAGTGCTCGAACACAAATTTATGCGCCTCATCTCTAATTCTGGAAGATACACCTCCCTCAGAGACCTATACGCACTTTGCCACGACATAACTCCAATAGCGGACTACGTCCAGGACATCTCTCAAAAATTCTATTCTTTCAAACTGGGCGATAGCCCGCTAACAAGAAATATAACACAAATTAGACAGCATAATGCCCCATTTCGGATAAAACACACCCTACCATACCAGACGTTACCGATCTTCCGGCAACCTCTGTAGCCAAACTTCACCAACTATAACTTCCGCTTACTCTATCCACCTTTGCTGACATTTCATACCTGTTATATCTTTAAATCTTTCCTGTCTCTTCCTTTTTGTTTGTAATCTTTTTGTCGCGTTTGTTTCTTGTTTTATTTTTGTACATTTCTGTCCCTAAATTCATTTTCATTCAAATTTTTCAAAAATCAAAATTTTTCGAAATCAAAATTTTTAAAACCACAGTTTAGGCTAGCCTATGCGCAGCCCGGCGTTTTCACACCTCGCGGAAGGCTCCTCGTTTATGCTGAGGTGTCTGCGTCAGTACCAAAATTTAAAAAAAAAAAATGTTTAGTACAAAAGTTTCTTAACAGTGTGTAGTTTGTAAGTTTAGTTAAGTCTATTTTTTAGATATGTCCCATTTTATGGCCTAATTTTATCCATCTGCGATGGAAGGTGTTTAGGTTTAAGCTGTTTTTTTTAATTGCCTTTAGCTGAACCAGGCCCATTCCGCCCGACATTGCAATCCGCCATCACGAGCAACGTGTTGGTTGCACGGTCGGTCCCGGGGTGGGTTCTGGGGAGGCAGGTGTAAATTTTAATTTTTAATAAAGTTGTATTGATTGATTGATTGGTTGACGAAACAAGTGCGGTTCGTCGTCGCTCTTCCATGGCTTTTATGTTTTTTGTGTTGTCAGAAACTTTTAGGCGTACGAATAAAATGTATAGGACCTTTAAGGTAGAGAATTTACAGATGTATAATTTTTATAGTAAGTGTTATTCCCGTTTGGACCATAAAAACTGAGTTAAGCGCGAATCCGCGACCTTCCGACGCGGTTTTTACGTAACCCTCCAGGTGTAGGCGTAACTACCAAGTGTTATTCAAGACGTCCAAATAAACACAATGAAATAAAAAATTTCGTAAGGCACGAATTTAGCACAGAGGTCAATTTTACAGCTAAAAAGCCTGGAGTATATAGGAAAAAAAATTAAATAATGTTGTGCATAGAATTTATTTTTCTACCACCCTTGCCTAAGACTTTTTTCGATTTTTTTTTCGTTTTTGACATATCGCGGTTTCAACACTTAATTAATTATTTTACAACCCCTGCAATTCAATTTCTACTATTTTACTGCAGATGCTCGATGTACATCTTAGAACTGATTTCTGGTCAAAAATTCAGCCATGTAGTACGAATGGACAGTTAAAAGTCTATTGGACTGTGTGACTAGGGCTCTGTAATTTTCTGTTTTCTAGTCTAATGACACTTCGTTACTATGACAACATCATAAAAACGCCGAAGCCGAGGCTCGAACCCCGTTACGCGGTATCCGTTTATTTAATCGCAATTGTCACCTCGCACCTTAACCAACGCGCTATAGGCCGATGATTAACTTATTGTACTAACAAAAACGCAACAAAGACAAACAAACACGCTTTTCTTTAACTCACAATGTCATGCACAACGTTTCTGTTAAATTTTGCGTCCTTTATTTAACGCACTTCCTGACACTCGATTGATGAAATTTACATAGTTACTAAGATCAGATGACAATATAGTATTCCACCGTTACTTTTGCAAATATCCGCAGGTAGGGGGCGCGGGGGTGAAAATGTAAAATCTAAATTAACCTAATAATTAAACTAAGGCAATATACGATAATAATTTAATTAAAATATGACAAAAAAGTAGAAAATAAAAAATATATTTTTTTAAAACTTGCTTTTCTGTAAAAAGTCGTACTAAAAAGTAAAAAATAATAATGTACGACTGCAAGAAAAGCAAGGCGTAAGCACTTTGTATACAAGTATATGTATCATCTTTACGTACGCATGATTGAAGGCAATATGTGTACAACAATTCCACCCCTTTCATACAATTATGCGTACCATCATACAAAGTGCACACGCTTCGCTTTTCTTGCAGTCGTACAATATATTTCTTTTACTTTTTAGTACAACTTTTTACAGAGAATCCAGTTTAAAAAGTATTTCTCTTTTATATATTTTTTAACTACTATTATTACTCGGCTGCTTATACTTAGTTTTACTTTTTGAATTTTAGTGTTTATAACTTACAAAATAACTTAATAAAAAAAATGAAAAATACATATATTGATAGATACAAAGATTATTATTTTGTTTATTTTATATCAAAGAACTTTTCGAGCGAAAGCCTATATGCTAAAATTCTGACGACCTCTAGGCTCTTAAAACTAAGCCAAAAATAATAATTAAGACGGTTATTGTTTATTTGACAGTGATTAAAAATTAAGTATAAATTAAATTAATTAACAATTTATATTTTTTATTGAAAATCTCTAATTATTTACCTAACAATCATTATTTTCATTGAGCATCTACTAGCTCTGTCATGTGTTTATTATTATTAATATTATTATCGTACGGCAAATTATTTTACTGAGCGATAATTCTTTTCATCGTGTGCTTACCCAACTTATCGAACATCTACCAATATTGTTAAACACCGAGTACATTTTAGGTGAATTTAATCTTTTTAACGAACATCCGGTATATTCTTATTATGCGTTGATGGACTTTATCGTGCATCTATTATTTTAATCGATCGTTTATTCTTTTTATTCATGGTTAATATTTTGGTCAAGAATATTTTATTTTTGTCAAGCAATTTATATTTTTTCTGAAAATGTAATATGTATGTAATGTATAGCATACATTTAATAAAATATTCCGCAACAAATGTTTTAATCAAACAAGTATCTCGCGCGTAGAAATTAATTACTGGAAGTATAATACTCCTAATAAACAGGATCTTCCTCTAACAGTTCAAGAATTAGAATAGTAGCCTCGCATATAAATAATTTTATATACAATCTAAGAAGATAATAGATATTAAATTTTATTAATAGTACTTTTAGAAAATAAAATCTGAATGTAAAAGATTTCATAACATTACAATTATATCCGGAATTCCAATCTTCATCCGTCATTCTTAAACAACTTTATGTAGGAACCGTAATTTGTTCAACACAATATAATTAATTAATTTTCAGATGTAATTCATGAGTCGCTAAAAACAATACGAACTTTCAAGAGGAGATTAATAGAAGATAATTAAACGTAAACAAATGAATTTAATTAAGATTAAGATAATAAAACTTTTTAAATCCCCATGAGCATCTCTAATTTAAATAAAATGTTTGAGGACGTGAGATAGGGGGTTTTATAGACCTATCTAAATTCTGAAATTTGTCACAATCCCTTGATAGCAATTCTAAAAGTTTGACGGGTATTGAGAAATGAACCGGTATAACAATTATTATTTTACGATTTAAAATATACGAACACATTTAATTCCATTCTTAAGTATTTAGACATAATTATATGTAATAAAATATCTGCGTCTTCAAAACTCGAAAATTATTGGAAAAATATCGTAAGTGCTCACTTTCATTTTGAGTCTGTCGCAAGCAACATAGCATTGCCCATTTGCGACGAAATGATATTTAAGCGACAAAACACTATTACATATTTTAACGTACATCCAAATTATAGTCTAGTATACTTTAACTTCGTGTGTATGTATGAGTTAATATTTCCGTACGATTTCATTTTCTCTTGTACACAAAGATCCAGAAATATTGTCCACGTAGACAATGTTTCTGGACTATTGCTTTAACTTTGTGTACAATATAGGAGAAAATGAAATCGTACGGAAATATTAACTCATACATACACACGCCAAGTTAAAGTATACTAGACTCTATTACAAGTGACTGAGTACACCAAACAGAAATTTGTAATTCCAGTTACTTCTTACTCTTAATAAAGGTCTAAAAAGTTGAAACACACGTGAGTCTTAATAAAACTTTTTGAAACATTTAAAAAGCATACTTTGCGACTTACTACATGATATTTTTAATTTTAAAAGATGTGTTGTAATAGGAGGAGATTTTAATATCAATTTTAATGTATACAGTAATAACCTATCCTTACTTATTGACCTATTTTGGTCTCGAAATAACAATAGATAGTCTGACACGAGTAACATCTAAAACAAAAACCTGTTTAGATAATTTTTTATTGGTCCTGACGCGACACAGTATGTGATAAATAATGTGAATTTACATCTGACTGATCATTCTTCCCAATTTCTATCTATAAAATTAAATAAAAATAAAAATATAGCAACTAAAACATATACCTATGGAAGGAAAATTAATTCAGATAATATTCTTAAATTTTGCTATTATTTAGAAAGGGAAACATGGCATGATGTTTACTTAGAGAGTAATTCAAATTCTGAATTTGACACATTCAGTAATTGTTTATTATTTTGAATTGTCGTTCCCTGTGATCCGCTTTGTACATAAAAAGAAAAATTCTAATCAAAAGTCGATAACGGTAAATAAATTCAAAAATGAAATTCAACTATTTTCGGATCTAACAAATAAACATCCTGAACTAAAAAACTATAGCAAACACCTAAATATACAATACAAAGAAAAACTGCGTTTAGCTAAACAGGAATATTTCGATACAGAAATTAATGAGTCGAATAATAAAACAAAAAGTATGTGGCATATTATAAAAGAAATACAGGGAAAACAAAACTTCGAAGGGAAATAAATATTGTGGAAAATAATATTAAACTAAATGATGATGAGATGGTAAATGATTTTAATAAACATTTTGCGACCAGTTTAATAACTAATAATCAAAAAAGAGATCTTGTTCATGACTTAAATTGTATCCCTCACAAGTTTCGATATCACTGGAATGATGCCGTATTGATAGGTATATGACAGGTAATTATTTTTAAAATAGGCAGTGAACCTAATTTTATTTATATAAATAATTTTTAATTCTATAGAATAAATGAAAAGACAGGCCTAGAATTATCTATACAATCCAAAGTATATTTCAAAATATTGATATTACTATAGATATTTTGAAAACAGCTGATAAAAATTTTACATTAATGCAGGCATTGAAAGAGGATGTCAACAGTATCCCTTACAAATTGACTGTTCATGTTGTTGATATCTGTGGTATAAGAATATCTTAGTGACTTTATAATAATAATCATTATTAATAGGCTATTGATTATGTCATAAAAAATAGGCAAATAAGGAACTAAGACGTTCAATGGTTTTTATCGCATAAATCGTTCAATTGGTCATTTAAGATGAGGAAGCCACGGAGTGCTATTAAATTAGATGATACAAGTTGGAGATACTGGTGAAAATGCAACCCTTTCCAGTTTTTTAAATATAACTCGAAAACGAAGCAAAATTCAGGTGTAGTTAGTAGGAAATTTTTTATAAAAAATCAAATTTCCCATCGAAGCAGCTTATTTAAAACAATTTTTTGTGCGAAAATTATCCAAAAAAGCAAAAATTTTGTTTGTTTTGTTTTTTTACATTTTTAATTATAACTTTTTTTGAGCAGAGATAGGTATGGGCAAAAAAAGTTGATGAAATTTACTTTAAAATGGTGGTCTCAAAAAGTTTTTTCGACGAAAATTGATTGAGATATAGTCGTTCAAACTTAGCTATATTTTCGATTTTTATTGCGTTTACCTTGATATTTTTTAAAACTTATTTTTTTATAAAAAAAAAGTTTTTACTCAAAAATTCAAGTTAATTTATTAATAATGGATAAGAGTCCAGGTGAAATCGTCAGACCGGGAAAATTAATTCGGATGGAATATTTTTGAGCCATCTTGTTCAAAATGTGCTACTTTATAAGAAAGTACAGTTTGCCAGATGGAAATGTGGTCAGGAATTGTGTTACGGTCTAAAAATAGGTTGAGTTATTTCTTCGGTATTATCACTATTATTATTTCCAACTAACCCATGCGCGTTGAGCCAGCAGCATAGGAGATAGGAAATGAGAGGCGAGTGGCTTGGCAACGGCTTAAAAGGTAATACCGGCAGTGCAAATCCGAAGTTGTGAAAAATTTAATAGTGATTGTTTTGATACTTATTTAAACACTAGTCGATTTATTATCGGATTGAAAAGATTTTTCCATTTGGTTTGATTTCGTTTGAGATACGAAATCGTCGTCTTTTTGACGGAGCATAAATTTGCACTTCCAAGGCCGTGCATTTTATTTGAAAACGCCTCAACACCATTTAGAGGTATGCATAAATTATATTTAATTAATTTATCCTTATTTGTGGGAATTATTTTTAGGCGTTTCCATTTTGGTGTTTTTATTTGCCATTGAAAATCCCGTAATAGTTTAATTTTGAATATTCAATAAATGGAATTGAGAGAGATAGTAGATAGCTGCTAAACGTTCCTCCTAGTTCGACTTATCAGTACCCATTTTTTCCTGGCTGCTGGATTCCTCCGCCGCCCTCAACCCGCAGGAACACCGGACTGTCGATCAACTGGCCGCTGATGTGGACAACAACCTAGAGGTCAGATCCACTCTTTATTATTATGCTTATCGTACTCAACCAGAAAACATCATTTTTCTTCACCAAAAATACCATTTAATGACATTTATGATTATTGTAGTTTAGGGTTACAATTTTTTCACGAACATAGTGTACAATAGCTTATTTATTTCAACAAAAATATTTAACCATTAAAGATTAATTTTGGTGTACAAGTAATATAATATTCTTACATCTCGGGGTAGTTAACATTTGGGTAATAATCTAACCGCTACTGTAAAACATTGGAAAAACAACAAATTCCACACTTTCATGCGCCTTTAATAATGGAGATCTTTATTATTATTCCAGCGTACAGGTAGAATTTCATAACGCGCATACGTTGATTAAGTACCGTAACATAGTTATTATTATATTACTTATCTCGCGTGGTTTCAATTCTTTAGTTAAACTATTTTGAAGTTTATCGTACCTTCGGAACATATTTCTAGCTTTTCGCTTGTTTGATTATGTAACTTAACGATATCTGCCGTTCAGTTGTGCCAATCATATTTTGTAATACAATTATTGTTTACTAAGTTGATAAACTTGTTTTATTTTAACCACTTTGGAAAGCCACATACTATTTGGGGAGAAATTAGTCAGTTTAAACAAGTTAATTTAAAAGAATTTCAGTTTCGTAGTTTCCTGGTCATGAGCCGACTTTTATAACAATTTAAACTACGTGGCGCTCAAAAGGTCATCGGAAAATTGTGTCGTTGGTTAATACCCACTGCATATTGAGTTAACCAATATCTTGTTTTAGTTTTCATATAAAAGAGCCACCCCACCACCGCAGATTAGCCAGCCGGCTCGTGCGTAAATTCTTTTGAATATTTGTTCGTGGCATTTTATAACACTGATAGATGTTAAGTACCGCACGATCTTATAACGTATAATTTGCAATTTAAGCTATATGAAAATTAATTTTTTTTAATGTGAGAAATTTTTTTTATCTAACATTTGAAACTTATACCACAACATACTGCAGATATATTTTGTTATTTTTTGGCTTGCTTGGTTTTTAATTCTTAAGATGTGCGAGCGCGCGCGCGTGCAAGTCAGTGTAGCGGCGCGCCTCACGATGTATAATATATACAATAATATACATATTATTACGTATTATTTCTCGTACGTGTGGAATAAACCTTAAATTGAATAATATACTATGAACGTCAGATGCCTTATACTGGCATATCTTGAGACCATCTGCGCAAACATATATTTGGAAAAATGTAATATTTTCCAGATACCTTGAATTAGATCTAACACGTTTTAGTTACAAATATGAGGATAATATGCTAATACCTGTATTTCCTTTTTCAGATGGCTTAATAAAAGCGTGCAATTGTAAAAAATCATGTAGTACTAATAGCTGTAAAGAATAACGTTACTTGTATATCTATATGCTGCGTGATCTTGCTATTGTAAAAATGTGGAAATTGTATAATCACTTTAATTGTATTTTAAAATAAATTAAATTAAAAATATATTATTGCAAGCGTATGTTCTTTAAAAATACCTATATATATATTTATATAATATCATAGCTACGCTGACAGGCGCGCGCGCACGAACATCTTCACAATTAAAAAACATTTTGGTAAAAGCTTCAAAGAATAGATGCAAATTTTTCGTACAACAAAAAACATTAATTTTCTAATAGTATTTGAGCCCTGACGAAAATGTTTGCAATTAGGCATAGGGAAGTACTTACAAAAATGTTCGTTTTTCATTTCTACATCACATCATCGAGAAATATACAGGGTGTTCCATCTGAAAAAATTGAGAAAATTCAATTTAATTTAATTTAGGCATTCTATTTAAGAAAGGGCACTTGGTCCTGTAAATTCGTCTTGGCTCGCCCTGTATGTTCGAAAATAATTTCCAGTTACAGACTTTTTTATCTAGTTTCCTTGCAATGTTTTGAAAAATTCGTAGAACTCGAGATATCCGACGCACTATTGCCCCATCCTGTATATTAATTAATTACACTATTAACATTTCTTACATAATTAAACATTACTGTAAAATATGGAGATTCGTAAAATATATTTGAAGTTAATTTAAAATCTATTTCATTTATTTTTCGATAGTTCTTGAGTCTACAAGGTCGCCTTGTACCGTTGCCTCGCCCGTCGCCTCTACCGAACATCTAATTCGTAACATTGTTTTGAAAGTAAGGAAAAGTCTTTTCATGTACAGGAAAGTGGGGACACAGCATCAGCCGTGCTGAACATTCTGGAGTTATATAGTACGTGTCAGTAACGTTTTCGTTTTGGTAGAGCTCAAGTCAATTTTGCTGATACATTGCAGACATGGATGAAGACAATTGATATTCGATTTGAAAATGTTATTAAAGAGAACGAAATGTTTAAAATTTGCGAATAGTTTAGTAAAACATTCTAACTACCTTAATAAGATTTATTGAATAAAATCCTCAAATTTGCTAAAATTACAATATTTTTATTGGAAAAAAGACAAATTTCTATATATCAGATAGATAAAAATCAATATTTTAGTATAATTAATTATCACATTAGTAGAATGCAGATTTTCACGACCGTTGTCTAATGAAGTAGATTCTTCCGGGTCTTGCCGTGGTCGTCGAACTTGACTTGACGTTTCGCTGATTATCCTGTCAGCTTCTTCAGAAGGATTCTAGAGACATCATCAGTCTTTAGAATCCTTCTGAAGAAGCTGACAGGATGATCAGCGAAACGTCAAGTCAAGTTCGACGACCACGGCAAGACCCGGAAGAATCTACTTCATTAATTATCACATTGTTTATACATTTGTGAAAATAATTATTCCTGATTAACAAATTAACTTAACATACATTGTTTTATTAAGTAAAAATCAAATATTTAAAAAAATAAGATTTAAAACAATATCAAAGTAAGCGTGATAAAAATCGAAAAAAAGGCTAAGTTTGAGCGGCTACATCTCAATCAATTTTCATCGAAAAAACTTTTTGAGGACACCATTTTAAATGAAATTTCATCAACTTTTTTTCTATAAAGCAAATCAATCAATCAAAATAACTTTATTCACATTATTACAGAACAAATATCTAACCAGATATCTACCTCGCATTTGACCCTGTAACCAACGCATATTGTTTGTCACGTTGGTGGTAAAAGAGTCCAGCGGAGCAGTGCTGGTTCAATTTATAATCTTGTTGATTGTATCTTGAATACATTTAGTGATGCATTCAAGACATAATCAACACACTAATTCTCCTATTTACAAATACAATTTAAAATGAGTAATACAATAATTGTACACTACTAAGTAGCTGAAAACAGTTAACAATAAAATTTGATGGTATATCGCTTACTTAATTTTGTACTACTGATGCGGGTGCCCAGGTCTATAATGATCTAATCTTTTGTACTCTATAATTTCTGGTCTAAATATAATTTTGATTTTACGATGTACTAGAGATAAATTTATATAACAAACAAAACAAACAAGAGTAAATAAAACAAAAATGTACAAACATAAACCAATAGTAATAGCAAAGATTTAACAGTTATGAAATATCAGTACAGATAGGCAGGGGACGAAGAAGTTATAGTTGGTGAAGGTTTGGCTATGGAGGTTGCCGGAAGATGGGCAGCGTCTGGTAAGGTAAGGGGTGTTTAATTGGAAAGGGAGCATTATGCTGTCTAATTTGTGTTATATTTTGGGTTAGCGGACTATCGCCCAGTTTGAAGGTGTAGAATTTTTGAGATATATTCTGGATGTAATCCGCTATTGGCGTTATGTCGTGGCAGCGTGCATAGAGATATCTGAGGGAGGTGTACCTGTTGGAATTCGAAATGAGGCGCATAAATTTGTGTTCTAACACTTTCGGTTTGTTCATTGTCGTGGCCGACGTGCTGCACCACACCGGCGCCGCGTGTGTGATTGCCGGCCTTCACCATTGTGTACAATAATTTTTTATGCGTTAAACGTCAGTTTTTGGTCCAATCTTACCCTCAAATACTTCACGCACCTTTTGGTTGGAACTTGGTGTTCCCTGATCGAAATTGGCGTCAGAATTTTGATCTCAGTGAACCGGCGCATGAAAACCATCGCCTCTGACTTTTAGACGTTTATTCGTATCTTCCACTGACCGTAACAAGCCGTGGCACGAGCTATGTGCACCTTCAGCAGCATATTAGTCGCTTGTGCGTTGTGCGAATGCGCATACATGGCTGTGTTATCGGTGTACTTGGCCAGCTTAGTATTTGGGAACTCCGGATAATCGGAGATATAAATATTGTACAACTTTGGTGATAGGCACGATCCTTGCGGAACTCCCGCGCGAATATCCCGCTGTGTTGATAGTTTATTATTCACTCGGATTTGCAGGGATTTACCTGTCAGGAACGAGTGAATAAGTTTAATGATATAAGTCGGAAAATGGTAGTCGTGCATTTTGTAGAGTAAACCTGGGATCCAGACGGTGTCGAAGGCCTTCTCAATATCGAGGAGCACAATGGTGGTGCTTTTCCCGAGGTCGTATTGCACTTTTACATCGTTAACTATCCTAACGACTTACTGCACTGTGCTTCTGCCCCTCCTGAAGCAAAATTGGGGCTTTATTGTTAGGTAAAGTCTTGACAATTTCTGCTATTTCCGACGGTTTGACCATGACCTTCAGAAACTCACGTTGCGTCAATTCTATGTCACGGTCAATGATTTGGTTAATGTCATTTTCCATGTAGTCGTGATCGAGATTGTTCGGTATATTGTTATTGTGTATCTGTTCAAAATGGTAAGCAAAGTCATTCGCTTTTTGAGAGCCCGTCATTGCTGTTCTGTTGGCGTTTGTCGTAAAGCCCTGGTCTACAAAGCAATGCACCTATCTCTGCGCAAAAAACAGTTATAGGCAAAAAAGTAAAAAAAAAATTGTCTTTTAGCTTTTTTTAATTGTTTTTTTGGATAATTTTCGCACAAAAAATTGCTTTTTATTTTTCAAATAAGCAAAATTTGATTTTCTATAAAAAAATTCCTAATAACTATACCTGAATATTGCTTTGTTTTCGAGTTATATTTAAAAAACTGAAAGGGTTGCATTTTCACCCAATTCCAATTTGCACCCTCTAATTTAATAGCACTCCGCGGTTTTCTCACCTTAAATGACCAATAGAACAATTTATGCAATAAAAACCCTTCAACGTCTGAGTTCCTTTCTATATGACGTAATCAATAGCCTATAATCAGATGAAGAAATTTTTAATATTTATGTATTAAGCTCTTATGAACTGATGTCTTATTTGAGTAAATTCCTATTTGATCGGCTTATATAGATTATTTTGAACTGTTCGCTGAAATGCCAGGAAATATTTTCTCCTTGAGCCAAAGGCGTGTAAAAAGAAATTAATTTCAAAATTTATTTAATTATTTTGAATTTTGTATATACTACTAACAATAAAATATTTCTTAAAATAACACTCACCTGTCGGATCGGCTAAAGAGTCCTGATCTTCGGCCCTCGCGACGTGGTATTTCCGATATCGAAATAAATACTGAGCCCCTAGCAATGCAGTAGCAATTAGTAAGCCGCTCAGGAAAAATATGGCAGCAATGTGAACGGCCGTCAATTTTAATACAACAGCTGGTACGACCCCCACACTTTGCGCCACTGGAATGCCGCTTATGTTTGTTTTGCCGCTATCTGGAATGAAAAACCTTTAGTTGAGAAAATCTGAGGAAGTTTACTTCGTCGCTTTTACAGTGATGATATTAGTTCCTAAAATTACATGGCGCGGTAAGCTCAAATTTAGCATATTTGGCTAACCGCCTCTAAGTAATGAAGTTTTGTAAATATATGGTGGAAATAATATTTTGGCAGGAGGTAGGTACAATTTGCAATAAATTTTAGACATATTTATTTACTACTACCGAGCTCTGGAAAGAATTATAACATTTAGATAATTTGGATCTATTCTCTATTATTATTGTTGCTGCTAGTTATTGAGGATTAACTATGTAAAAGTTTGTTCAAATGATAGATTTTTGCATTCTGCTTCTAAGTTTATTGTTGCTGATTTGATTACATCTATCAGCAACCTATTTTTTGTGGAATGGAGACTCTTATCAACATGTAACAGCTACGGAATCGCCACACAATTTCGCCATTTAGCGCATCAAAATTCGAAATTCGTGACATGCTAGATTACAAATACTTCGTACGAGACTCGTAGCTAACATATCAACTAGAGACGCATCCCCAAAGAAGCACAATATGATTGGAACAGAGAATATTCATAATACCATTTTTCGTTTATGACTACAAAGCATCTTAAGAATATTGTTATGTGCTGCCCTCTGACGGAGAGGGGTGTAATTAATCCCTGGTCAGAGTAAAGGGAAAGCTGTTAGTTGACGGCCGGTAGGGTGGCGCCGTCTCTTGGTCAACTGACGACCCGCTATTTAGCACCTAGAAAATTATAGAAATTTCCAGGCGATTGGACGAGGTTCTGGAAGGAGATTCGAGTACGTTCGAAGTGTATATATAAAGATTGTATGAACTGGTAGTCGAGAGGTGAACGCACTTGCCTCTCATTCAAAAGTTCTGAGTTCGATCCCCTGTCGTGGCAGTGGAAAATACTGTGAGAGGGATTTTTTTACTATGCACGGATATTGGGTGTGTGTCCCTTGTCTCTAAATGTGTAGGCCCTTCCCACACAAGGCTATTCTAGAGCTTTCCGGGATAAAGGGGGTCGTAATTACCTGTGGTGTTATTATTAAAAAAAGAGGTGAATCAAGCGCATGCGGACAGTCCAGATCAGTATAACATACAGTTGAGTTCAGTAGAGAGTTTTATATTAGACGAACAAGTGACCAGATGAAATAAAGAACAGTAACAAGTTGTGATTTGAAGTTGTGAATTTATGTTAGATTAAAGTTATTATTAGTTGTGTTATATTTGAGGATTAGTTATTGTAATTTAAGTGGTTAATAAATCGGTGGTTTGTGAAGATTCTTGTTGCAGTTTATTGAACTTATTACAGGTTGTTTACTGGAGGATGTAAACACGTAACAGTTATTATTTGTTCTTCCACATTATGAGAAACTCTCTGGCGAATTATATTGAAATCTGGCATTATTTATTTAAAATGGTTGATAGAGGTATGTACTATGCACTTAATATTTATTACTGTGCATAAATAGAAGAAAATATTTATTTAAGAAATACTTTATGTTTATCAAAATATCACACTTATTGGACAACGACTTTTTTGTACACATTTATACGGTATTAATGAATTAATTAGTTAATTAATTAATTAATTCATTCATTCATTCATTTATTGATTTATTCAATCAATAATTTATTTATTTATTTATTAATCATCACTCTGTGTCTTTCCAATCACAGAGTTTTATACACATACAGACAATTATACAATGACAGTTTCCGACGACATTTCCATCTGTTACAGCTGAGATTCGAACTCAGGAATGGTACAGCAACTAGACGTATTTTCTGTCACACAACTTCGTCTAGTACACTGCTACCAACTCGGTAACATGAAAAAGGCCACTAAACATCTATACTCTAGCCAGGATTCGAACCCGGGACTCCATGGTTGCAAGCTTAACACTAACCATTGAGTCACTCAGCTGATTATTTACATACATGTTGTAGCATAGACCTATAAAAGTTATGTGAAATTCGTTTCATATCCTACTAATTGCCAATAAACTGCTCTGATATATTTTTTAGAAAGTAAACATTTATATGGTGTCTATTTACATATACGTACAGGGTGTCCTAAAAGTCCCGGAACGGTGAAATATATCGCAAATTGCTAATCTTTTCGGAAAACAAAAAAACACGTGTCAATATTTTAAAAACCTATCCAATGACACCAAAGTTGACTCCCCCCCAACTCCCTCTGCAGGAAGGAGGGGGCAACTTTGAAAAATTAAATAAAACCCCCCATTTTTTATTGAAGAAACAGATTGTACAGCTAAAATTACGTAAGGTTCGTCTGGAACATTTTTTTGAATTTGCTAGAGATGGTGCTGTAATCGCAAAAAAATTAACACAAAGGTGTAACAAAAAAAACATGTGTTCAATACTTTAAAAATGAAACTACATGCAATACTTTGCATAAATGTTATTAAAGATAAATATTTTCAACAACAATTTAGAGAAAAAACAATGTTTATTTGTAAAATAGTTTGTTTGGTACTTTAAAAAATAAAATAGGAACCCCCCATTTTTTGTTAAAACGTGGTGCTTATTTTAGGTGACTCACGTAACGTGAGTCACGTTGCCTCAAACCAGCTTTAATTTTTTTCGTGCTCAAATTGATAATCACCTATTTCTTGGCAAGGTCCTAACCAAAAGTAAATTTCATCGGTAACTTTCTGCAATACCTCTGGAGTTATTTCATTTGACACATCGCGGATTCTATTCTTTAGTACCTCGATATCGTTGGGTTTAGTTTTATAAACTTGGCTTTTTAAATATCCCCAGTAGAAGAAGTTGAGAGGAGTTAGATCAACTGACCTTGTTGGCCATTCTATGGAGCCTCTTCTACCAATTCATCTTTGAGGAAAAACGTTGTTTAACATATTACGTTCAATTAAAGCAAAGTGCACTTGCGCACCATCCTGTTGAAACCAAACATTTTCGAAGGCACGCCCCACTTAATTTCATATTGCAGGTACAATATCATCGGCTAACAAATCCACGTAATTTTGGGCAGTCAAATTACCGTCAATGAAGAATGGTCCAATGATATGGTTACACAATATTCTCGCCCAAACGTTAACTTTTTGCGGGTATTGCGTGTGAAGCTCTTTCATCTAATGGTGATTCGCAGTGGCCCAATGCCTCATGTTTTGTCGGTTAACAGAGCCCATCATGTCAAAGGTAGCTTCATTGGAGAAACAAGTCCAGAACAGAAATTGGTTATTTCTGTCGCATTTTCGCATCATTTCCTCGCAATATTCCAGTCTGCGGTCAAATTTATCTCCAATAAGTTCTTGCACTAATTTTATTTTGTACGGAAAGTAATTATGCAACAGTTTTAGGTCTTCCACATCGTGGTTCATCTTCGATTGATCCAGTTTGTAGAAGACGATAAACTGTATGATAAGCAGTCGATTTAGAAATTTCACGATCAGGAAACGTGATGTTGAATAAATTGGCAACCTTATGGTATGACCTTTCCCTATCGCCATATGCACGCATCATGAGAACAGTTATCCTTTCCCTCTCTGACAAGGACATCGTTGGCTAGAAAAAAAACACTCACAATTTAGAAAATTTTCACTTGAACAAATTGAGCTCTTGCCTCCAAGAAAGTTGGAGGCGGAATAATCATTGAAAAATAAAAATAGTGAAACTACATGCAATACTTCGCAGAAATGTTTTTAAAAACAACTCAGTGAAAAAGAACCAAACAAACTTTTTGACAAACAAACATGTTTTTTCTCTGAATTGTTGTTCAGCCAAATTTCTTGGAAGCAAGAGCTCAATTTGTTCAAGTGAAAATTTTCTAAATTGTGAGTGCTTTTTTTCTAATCAACGATGTCCTTAGTTCAAATGTGCTTTTAGAGGGCGGAATATTAAACATAATATTTTTAGTCGCAAACTCCTCCATAAATCCTTATTTTACTATAAGGAAAGTAACCAGACTGCAACCAAAGTTACAAGTCTGGCGCGTTAAGTGTAACAATTGCATATTACCATCAAAACGCTAATGCTTCGATTGCAACAAACACCAGCCGAAAGACTGATCCTACTTAATGGAGCTCTCTTGCCAGCCGTCACACACCACTTGCAGACTGCAGTTTCGAGTTGTTGGCTCTCATCAGTGCAAGGTAGGCATATGACGACCGGCACGAGAATCCTTTGACCATTTGATACATCCCGGTATTTTTACAATAGCGATATGTAAAATAGTCAGCAGGCGCCATCTAGCGGTCCAGTGTCTGTCGCAATCGAAAAATAAATAACCTGACTTGGCTTAGCATAGTTCAAATGTGCTTTTAGAGGGCGGAATATTAAACATAATATTTTTAGTCGCAAACTCCTCTATAAATCCTTATTTTACTATAAGGAAAGTAACCAGACTGCAACCAAAGTTACAAGTCTGGCGCGTTAAGTGTAATAATTGCATATTGCCATCAAAACGCTAATGCTTCGATTGCAACAAACACCAGCCGAAAGACTGATCCTACATAAAGGAGCTCTCTTGCCAGCCGTCACACACCACTTGCAGACTGCAGTTTCGAGCTGTTGGCTCTCATCAGCGCAAGATAGGCATGTGACGACCGGCACGAGAATCCTTTGACCATTTGGTACATCCCGGTATTTTTACAATAGCGACATGTAAAATAGTCAGCAGACGCCATCTAGCGGTCCAGTGTCTGTTGCAATCGAAAAATAAATAGCCTGACTTGGCTTAGAATAGTTTAAATGTGCTTTTAGAGGGCGGAATATTAAACATAATATTTTTAGTCGCAAACTCCTCTATAAATCCTTATTTTACTATAAGGAAAGTAACCAGACTGCAACCAAAGTTATAATTATTTTACTATAAGTAAAATACTATAGTGACTTGTAACTTTGGTTGCAGTCTGGTTACTTTCCTTATAGTAAAATAAGGATTTATAGAGGAGTTTGCCACTAAAAATATTATGTTTAACGATGTCCTTGTTTATTTGTAAATAAAGTATTATTTGTAAAAGTATTTATTTGTGAAAAGGGATTCCTTTTTCAAATTTGCGAAGAATGCAAATTCGAACTAGAAAATGTTGGTTCCCATTTAACTTTTCAAAGTTGTCCCCCCTGCACAAGGGGGTAGGGGGGGGGGTCAACTTTGGTGTCATTGGATAGGTTTTTTAAAATATTGAATAGGTGTTTTTTTGTTTCCAGTGTAAACCGATTATTTCAAACTTACGCCTTTATGTTCATTTTTTGTGATTACAGCGCCATCTGTAGCGAATCCATCCGAAAAGATTAGCAGTTTGCGATATATTTGACCGTCCCGGGACTTTTGGGACACCCCGTATGTTATAGCATAGATCTATAAGAAAGAATTCGGTGATTGTAATGTCATGTGTTACAAGTTGCTAATGAATTGATTGGATATATTTTTTTAGAAAGTAGAAAAAATCGTTTACTCCCTAAAAAAAAAGTTTATATGAAATGGCGACGTAGTCAACCTTATTACTAATGATGTTCTAAAGAATCATTAAAGCATAAAAGAAGATTCTAAATCTTGTCATTGAAGGAAACCAACTGAGGATAGAAATCTTCAAGTTTGAACCACGGTAGTTCAGGTCTTCTTAAATTTTGAACAGAGTTATCAATTTTTTGAGAATTCTACATCACTCAATATTTAAGTATGGTATAAATATTAAAGCCTGTTAAATGATTTGAAAAAATCACTATAAGCTGTGGGATTGACTGTCAATGAATTCCGCAATAAATTGCATATTATAAAGCACATTTGTGGTTGCTAGAATACTCTCCCATATACCATGTTGACAAATAATGATTTTACCCCTTATTTCATTATTAATAACTTTGTAAAAATTGCATAATATTTTGAAATGGCATGTTAGTTTAAAAAGCTTGATTTATCTCACCTATTAAAAAATTGGATAAAGTTTAGAGCGTCGCGTCGCCATACAGAAGGATCATAGCCGTTTATTAAAGCTAAATTAAAAGTCCAAAGTTGAGGCAAAATCACACGCACAATTTCTTATTGAAAGTGCGAGTATTCGATCTAAATGTATGGTTATTTGTTTATTTATATGCACCTATATCACATTGTTCTTTTTAAATTTCAAAACATGTATAATCGGTTTGATATTAAAAATGGATTAATTATTTATGTCACCCGAGCAATTATCATGCAATGCAAATAAAAGAGTTTATGTTCTTCCTTCTCATGGTATAAAGTGTTTTAACCAATCCAAATATGTTTCCTACATTGAATCTATACATTGGTTCTCAAATACTTCATTAAAGGATTCCGGTTCTAAAGGTATTAACTAATTGGTATTAAAGATTAAATAGTGAGGAGTGATTGAGTTGGAGCGCTCCAGATTCTAAGTATCAATAGTGTTACGTTTATCCACCAATAATATTTTGTATTGCATCCATGTTCAATTCAACAAATTATGATAAGCACAAAAAGTTAGTTAGTTCTGTTGACATATATTATAAAGAAGAACTATATCCTAAAAATGTTGGTACTAACAAAATTAAAAATTACGTTTTGTTACATAAATATTTGTAAATATACTACACTATAAAAATAGTATATTGTGTATCTAGTAGCAAAAGCAATACATTCCCTGACGACGATGCATTGAAGTCCGGGAATGTGCTTTTACTACGAAGTACACATACTATTTTTTCTGGAAACGCAAACAACATTATTATAGATTAAGGAATTTTTATAAATGCATAACATGTTTTCATTATCATCTAATTGCCTATGAAATCGTTTCCTTGACAATCACTGTTTGTTTATTGTTGTGATAAAAGCCAGAGATTCAGTACTTATTTCGCTTTAATACTTATTTATAGCTAAAAATATATTAAAAAATATTTAAAACGAACAGTGATGATGATGTCCAGGTGGCCAGGTTAGTAGAAGCCGCTAAGAAATCTCACTTTAAATTTATTGCCAAATAAATCCAAGGCAAAATATGAACACGCTTACAAATGTTTCACGGATCGTCTTTTTTTCTTAGCAATACCAAGAAAAACCCTCCCGATCTGAAAAAATGTCGTAATTGCATACTTCTCCGATTTATGTACAAAATTGAAGGCATCTACGTTATTG
The DNA here is from genome assembly GCA_963675555.1 of Leptura quadrifasciata. Taxonomy (NCBI): domain Eukaryota; kingdom Metazoa; phylum Arthropoda; class Insecta; order Coleoptera; family Cerambycidae; genus Leptura; species Leptura quadrifasciata. The sequence goes on from OY776675.1 coordinate 107,581,838, forward strand.
TCAAATTACTCCATGCTGAGAGCTACACTTAGTACAAAAGAAGATATTGTTATATCAAAATATTCAAAATTACGTGCTCTCCTGAAACAACTATAAACCAAAGAAGTCAAAAGTTTTGTCAAATAAATAAATTGAAACGTTTATTATTCAAGCACCAGACTATATATATATACTTAATGAATAACATACGTAAGAATTTTAAGATTACCTAGATATCTATGTAGTGTTTAGTTTTTAGGTTGCCTTAACATTTGGTGTTGTCGGTGTATGTCGCCGTGATGAACTATATCGATTAAATTTGAATGACATAAAATATTTTGTATCTAAACTTTCGATTAAAATACCGGATAATGAAACGAAAAAATTAAGATCATTTGTGATAAACGAAACTTATATGCCATTGTATAGAAAATATTTTGCATGCCGTCCAGAAAATTTTGAAAATTGCCGATTTTTCTCTAAATATTCAAATAGGTTACAGGCAGTAGTGGGAGTACCTACATCAGTTTGGCAAAATGCCTCAAATTGTGGCAAAATTTTTATATTTGCCAAATGCAGATGAATATAAAGGACATTGTTTCCATCGGTCCTCTGCGATAATTTGGGTTATATTGGGGCATATTTAATTGCTTTAAAGAGGCATGGGGAATGGAAATCCTCAACCGTTGCCGAAGGATATATAGAAGAATCTTTTACAAATGAAGTGGACGTAGCAGATAGAAGATTTAGAGGGGGGAAGTGATAAAGAGAAATCTGCTAATAATAGTAATATTATTATCGAAGAAAAAACAATAATTAAGGGCAATAACGTCGCTGACTTTTCAGGTACAGTTCAGCCAATGTTTAATAATTATACAAACTGCAACTTAAATAAAAACAAATAATTATAATAAACATTCCATATGTGTAATGATATGATCAATAAATGTTCTATTTACTAAAAAGTGTATTTTTTTTAATATGAGTTGGTTGTCTGCGTGTATTTATTTACTGTTTAAAATGTATATAAAAAACCGGTACGGGAAAGTTACCTACTTTCCCGGCTTAGGACGGAAAAACTTCCCGGACTGTTTTCCTATGGTTGCTTAGCAACGGACTAAAATACTAGAATAGTGTATTTTGGGATCTGAAATTACGCGGAGAACGTAGACACTCTTGACCGATTTCAGAAAAAAAAAACATTGTACTATGACTATGACTACTATGACAAAATGTAATTCAATTTTTATTTTTATTTTATACGCATTTCAATGAATGCAGTTCAAACTTGGAACAGAGGAGTAAGTTACTAGGTACATACTTACGTTAAATTTTGTCAAAATTTTACGTTTTAATTTTTTGTTGTATAATAATCTTTTTCATCAAAAGGAAGTATTTTAATTATTTATAATTTTTAATAATTAAACATTCAACTTAGGATCTTTTGATACCGATGTTCGTCATTTTATTAGGAATATCTCTATATACTCTGCAAGAAAAGGACCTCAAATAAAAAGTAGACAAATAGTCACCAATATTTAATTATATGTCCATTTTGACGTTTAGAATTGAATTACAAAAATTCTATTATCTAATACTTCCCAACAAAGCAAATTTCACTCCACTAACAGCAATATTTTTTTAAATAAATTTATTTGGGAAGCCAACTTAATATGTTACTTACTTATCTGGCTGGCATGTGCCAAGAAACCTCCGCCGCAGATTTGTCGGGCAGATGAAATTCCATCAGAAAAGAATTCTAGTAGCAAATTTGGTCCTGTCGAATTCACAACGGACGGCGTCGTGTCAGGGGCCCCAGATAAATCTGCCAATAAGTTGGAGGACAGAGAATTTCCATCTCTAACCTTCAACCACTGAGTTCCGCACGGTAAATGGAACTGCTCTACTCTGAATTGGATTATAAAATCTTCATCCGCCTGCAACATACAAATTAGAGATTGTGCAGAAAAGTTTGTTACAGTTTAATTTAATCTCGAATCCAATTTTAGATCGGTTTAGATGGTATACAAAGCAAATTATTATTTGCTCTTTTAACAGCGTATTTTGTAACAATATAATGTTTACGAACTTTCCGAAATGTATGGAAATTGCGTGGATGGTATAAAGCTATATAATTAAAAAACATCTAATTTTTACATTAATAATTTCAAAATGATTTGCTTTTAAGATTTTTTATTAACTGGCGTATAATTAAGGTGTGTCTTAGGATTTAGTTTACAATAGGTGTAATATACAAAAAAAAAATTGGTATGGCTTTCATTTTCTGCAGTCTCAGTCTACTTGACCTATAATGGGTTTTTACCAAATCACAGTTCAAATAGAATCCAATTCGTGGGGTTTACCTAAAAAGAAAATAAATCATTGTAGGTAAACTAGTCTTTCTGTTAATTTTAAGGAAAAATTATATTTGAATAAAATTGGCATTGAAAGTTAGAGCTGAACAAATAAAAAATAATACTACAAATTAAAGTAAACAGTTTTTTATTTTTTAACACAACAATTTCAATGAATTCAATTAAAAACCTATTGAAATGTTACCCCACTGGGACTGAGAAGATAATACTTTTTTTAAATATATTTATTTAACGTCGGCCTATTTCCGCTACTGAGGCCTAACACCGACGCCTGTAGACGAGCTACCCCCAACCAGGAATTTTTGCCGAACCTCTTCCCTTAAGAAGAGGAGAGGAGGTAGGGATCTTTTACTTGTCCTAACATTTAATAGACAAAGGATTGACGACTTTACATCCACCCCGAAGGATGGTATATCTCCTATACAACCCTCACCTAAGGTTGTTTAGCTTCCGCGCATACACTGATATACAAGCTGCTGGAAGATGCGTGAGGCATGGACACGGTCATCGTTGGAACGGTCACCCATCCAACTACTAACCGCGCCTGACGTTGCTTTACATCGCATATCGAAGTATGTACATAGCAAAGACGCACCTACGCTCGCCCGACAAGATAATACTCAATTATAGTTAAAAACACTTGAATTTACACTACCACTCAACTAATACCTTTAAATAAAAATTTTAAAATTTGGATTGAAATTTAACCGCCAAAAATACTACGTAATGTTAGCGCGCGCGCTGATGACGTCATCATCGGTCTGACTGTTGGTAAACAAACTCCTATGATTATATTACAAATAAATATTATTTTACAAAGTCTTAAGGTGGGCATAGATAAGAGAGAGAGATCCGATAAGCAAATATTTATTATTTTTGGCCATAACTTTTTTCAGTACATATACAATTAGTAAAAAAAAGTATAAGACTGCCTAAGTAGAACTATGACAGGTGTAGTGATATGAATTTTCACTCAATATTTTCAGTTGTTTGCAAAATTAGTTAATTTAACACAATATAAAATATTGGCACTATTACTTCCATCTCCAGTGGAACTATAGTAACGTAAAAAAAAAATTATTATTTTTTTGTTGAAATAGGCTTAAAATGTCATGAAACGTCGAGATTTTAAATTTGAGCGAAAAAAATTCCACTCTGTCGGTCGGTCTGTTTGTAACTTTTTTGTCCGCACGTTTACTCTGGAACCGTTAATTATATTGACTTGAAATTTGGTATACTCATGTACTATAATGAGATCTGGAACTAGATTATATTTTGATCTAATTCCGTTGGGGGGTTCGGTAGGTAAATGGGGTAAATAAGGATAAATAGGCAAAGCAAGCAAGTACGAGTCCATAAAATTACAATTTAAGGCATGTACGAAAAGTCAAGGTCTCAAAATTTTTTTTGACATCAGCCACCGCCCCTATCACCCCCAATACCATCCCCACATTATTGTGAAAGGTAGTTAAAAAAATAAAATGTGATTTAGTGTGTGTACAAGAACGAAGCGCCTCAAAAAAATTTTTGGCGTTAGCCCCATTACCACCGCCACCCTATTGTTAAAGGAAGTAAAAAATTAAATTGAGTGTGTACACCCCAATTTAGTACAAACCTCCCATTTATGTAAAATACCACCCCATTTTCCTGTTTATCGGGTCTGGGCGTGCGAGGGCTTGTGGGATCGGGTATTTTACGCAATTTCAATAAATCGAGCAACTATCAACCCCGCCCGACCCCAAGGGCTGAAACCAAACCCCAAAAACCGAAATACCTTCAAAAAATTCAAATCGGACAGAAACTGGTATACTCCCGTTTTCGAGGGCGAGAAACACGATGGTGGTAATATTTTCTCTCCAAATATGGTATTCAAAATCCACATGCATCCATTTTGAATTTTTCGGTAAAATTGGTTTTTCGACTATAGCTTTTTTCTTTGATGCTCAATTGTTTACGTCACAGTGGCTTTTAAATAAAAAATGTATCTCAAACATTATCTTGAAAATCGAACGTAACGAGTTAACTAGAACACCTTGAACAATATACATAATGTATCCTCTGATCTTAAATTAAATAAATTATGAAGAACACTTAAGCTCTACCAATTTACATCAGAATAGACAATTTACACATACAAATCTTTGCCTAACAGACAAGTCACGTTCCAGTATTTTTAAGTTCCGTGTGATCTATTTTTATTTATTTGGCTAAATAGAGAACAGAGAAATAATCTAAACCGAGATAAACTTTCTCTTAATTCTAATTTACTTTTACCTTTAATTAATATTTAAGGTCACCACGCAATTTAAGTTTCATGAAAGCGATACTGAAGACTTCATTAACATCTGGTGTGAAACCGCAACTGATCAATAATTAACCTTCTTGACAGCTTAAACCGCGAACTGAAATTAGGATTTGCTTTATTATTTTGCTTACTTCCAATACAAAAACAGCTGTTTCATTTGAACTAATTTCTGGCTCATTGCTCTTACACTAATTAGAGAATATATATGTAAAAATTAATAGTCCATTTAGTTCTACGATATCTCCCCATTATTTGCTATTATTTTTCGCGTTAGACAAAAATTGTTTAAAACATTGACATAACCATTGCACATGAATCCTCTTTATATATTTCAGTATTTCACGGAGATAGATTTAACAATAATACGCATCCGCTGATATTTTTTGCCTAGATATAGAGAAATAATCTCCTGAGGTGTAGATGCACGCAATTTGCTTCATCACGTAGAAGCTATTCATTATCGGAAATGTCTGAGGGGAATTGAAACCAAAGCTAAATCTGCAAACCGCATTTTATTCACTCATCTGTATGACTCTCATACACCACAATTTAATCCTAAACGAAGTCAAACCTTTTAAACGGAAAATAAAGTTTTGGGTAGATATTCATTTATTTCAACGGTAAATCTGCATTTTAAAATTCAAGTTCATGTATACAGATAAGTTATGAAACAAAAATTAAAAAGAAAAATCTATGAGACAAGGTACAAAAATTTGGTAAAAAATGTTTTGTTTTCAAGGCATTAATGATTGAGACTGTCAAAAATAACAAAAATATATATATTTTTTTAAATACCTCCGGAACCATTACAATATAGTGCACAATTGACCTGGATAAGCGTTAGTAAGATTTATTTGTAAGTAAGATGAAATTTCGTCGAATATTGGCTTTAAACAATTCACGTTCTTTTTTTATATATACATTTATTTTCAGCGACTGTAGCCTACCATCCACACTTTGAGGCGAGCTACCCGCAATCAGAAATTTTGTAAAATTTCTTCCCTGGCGAAGAGTAGGGACATTTTAGTTACGTAACATTTAAGAGGCAAGGAACCGACTGCTTTACATCCCCGGCGAAGAATGATAATATATCCACTAAGCAATCCCGGATTAAGAATGTATAGGTTCTGCCCATACACTAATACAACAAGCAGCTAGAAGGTAGTGCGAGATCGCTGTATTTTCTTGGCTGTCACTTTTCTATATACTAACCGCAATTACCTGTAGCTTTATTTCTCGTATCGGCTTTTTTGAAAATAAAATTTTGAAATAGAATATATACGTATCTTAGAAACTGCCGAGAATTACCTAGCAACTAATTATATGATTGGGCTGCTAAATACTTAGTGGTAAAGTGGTAAATTGTGATTTTTCACTTTTACAGGACATGCTTGCAATTACTAAGTTTTCAGAGAGCACCCTGTGTAGGTGTCTTGTAGAATTTTGTTAGGAAGAGAGACAAATTCATTTAAAAAGGGAAAATAAAGTTTTATTTTAGCACTAGTTCACAAGTAATTTTAAAATGACGAGAGGCGAGAATTGTTATAAAATATATTTACAAGAATAATTTTAAACTGTATAGCTGCATAAATTCGTGTAAAATTAATTTAGAAATGATTTTCACTATAATTTTGAATACATAATTTTGAATAATTGCACTAAATGTTGAATTTGTTTCCAGATTGTTATCACGCCATTTTTTTTTTTTTCTAGAAATTATTGGTATAGTATCATTGACTTTTATATCTCGGTTCGTGCGATGAGCTCAAAAGATTTCAAAATGTTAATTTTGAGGTTGAAATAATGAAATTTTTAAAAGGCGAGGTAGCCAGAATTTAAGATTTTATGTAATTTATTCCCGATCCCATTTTGTTTGACGTTTATTTACCAAGAGCATGATTTTGAAGGATTTTCTGAAATTATAATATATTAATAATATTAAATAAGTGAAACAATTTAAAAAATTAATTCCAAAAATCAAAATACTTGGCATATCTACTACAATTAATGAAAGGCAACTTTGAATTTTTCTCATTCCCTTGAGTGTTTCACCAAGGGGTGGAATGGGCAAGCCATAATCAATTTTTAAATTGTTTCACTTCTTTAATATTATTATTTGCATTTAATAAATTATTCCATTAATAAACATAATATTTGTCAATTTGATTTAAAAAATATGTACGTTCGTAATTGCATAGAAGTTGTTAATGAATATTTAGATTATTCGATTATAGCATCCTACTAAAACTAAAAAATATTATCGGTATTGAACGATTGAAATGCATGAACGTAAATTTTATTTTTTGTCACGAAAACAGTTGGTAACACGGCATTTTTTAAAGAGAAGAAAAAGTTTTGGAATTAACAAGGGAATCAAAAATATTATATTCTGAAATGTAAAATGAATGGATTTTAAAAATATTTTAGGGGTTGCCCATTCCACCCCTTGGTGAAGCACTCAAGTGATGAGAAAAATTCACAAGGTGTTTTTCAATTAGTGTAGTAAATATGCTAAATATTTTGTTTTTTGGAATTTTTTGAGTAAAAAAATGAAAATAGTTTTTAACGTACCCCTTTAAAGGGGCTATAACTTGAAAACGAAGGGGTATTTTGAAAAATTTTATATGAAGAACCCCACTTAATCTGGGCTTAGAAATCTACAGTTAATTTTTTCTAGTTTGTTTCCGGATACCCTGTATATAGCCGTAATATTTTGAAGCTGTTTATATTTAGTGCCCTGTCGAGTTTTGTTAGCGGCTATTAAATTCACCAAGCCTCTTTCAACACGCATAATTTCTCCTTAAGTCATGAAACGTCTTTTCGCAAATGAAACACCTACCATCTATCACCTATTGTCTCCATATCTACAGAAACGCTTTCGCTCATATTTAAATCTGTGTAGTAATAACGTATCTGCATATATTTTTATATCTTTTTCAATCTATCTTCACCGTATTTCATAAATATTTTCTGTCGTACTACTATGTGTTGAAAGAGGCTTGGTGAATTTAATAGCCGTTAGCAAAGCTCGACAAGACGATAAATATAAACAGCTTCAAAATATTACGGCCATATATATATATATATATATATATATATATATATATATATATCATATTCAATCTTGCATGGAGAATACTTGGAACCAACGAAACAAGGTTGGAAGAAAATGGGCAATATCTTAGCACCCATTTATACCTCCGAGTTCCAGCATTAATTTCCACCCTTCAGCTCTGCAGCTGCAAAAAAGGTTGCGGAAAACGATGCAGCTATGTTAAGGTTGGATTGTGCTGCTCAACAATGTGCTCTAACTGTCATGGGCAAGGATGTTTAAATTCCGAATTTGAAGAACAGTCCGTCGATGAAGAACCCTCTGATGAGTAAAATTGGACAGAAGCGAAATAGGCATACCGGAAAAACCACTTGAAAAAAAAAAACGCACCGAGAGCTCTATCTCAATGGTGGTGTGGAAACGAACTCAAATAAAAAAACGCATCTTTGAGGAAAAAAGGGGAAAATAAATAAAAATAACGTGTCAAAAAACGCTAGACATGCATCTTATAGAGAAAACTCAGCCCTATAAATTAATTATTGAGCATTTTCTCGTTAAAGTAACCGGTTTTGAGATTTGCTATGAAACTTCGTGTAAGATGGATTTTTACCTGTGCGCTCCAAACTAACCCGCAGTTTGGACGCTGTTACTGCGAAATAGGTGGGGATAAGCTACAAGGTTAATAGGTAATTTTTTATATAGAATTTAACGACGATTTCCTGTACATTCTTCTCTTCCTTCCTTTTACAAGGTAAAAGTGAGGACTAGCGTTAAGTCTCCGTTAGGGTTGCTCTTTTGCAAAAAAGGGACTTTTCGTTCGTGAATGGGGTGGGAGCTTTTCGGATATGTATTTCTAACCCTATCGAGAGTACACATCTCAAAGATTATTTCTTTATAAATCATTTCTCCTATTTACTGTTTTTTAATCTAATTTGCGTGTACTAGTGTTATACCCATCGGGAAGGAGATTAACAAAAAAATGTGTACAAGATTATTTGTTCTTTAATATTTTTATATACTTTCCACATTTCGTATAGAGTAGAAATTAGAAAACATTTATCAGCTGCTAGGATTTCCGTAAAATATAATTCTATGTTAAATAATGGGCGACAACGGTTCGCGAGAAGTGATAGGGTTTTAAATTTCAAATATTTTAGTATGTAATATCTAGCGAAAATATCTACAACCTTATGACTTTATTTTTTAGAAAAGGAACATCATTCTTGTGTAAACCGGAAGTTATATTTAATGGCCAATTAAAAAAATACAAATATCCTCCATTTTGAGTTTAAAAAAAGTTGTTTTCGACCATAACATTTTACTTCAATACTAATTGTTTGATTTTAGCAACATCGAATTCCTTGCAGAAAGTTGCGCCAGGCTCATGTTTAAATCAACAAGTAAGTTCATTCAAAGTTTTCGGATTTAAACACATGCCATTATGAAAAATGTAGTACAAGTGAGCCTACATGTGCGTAGAGTTCTTACATTGGGCAACGATTTATCTAATAGCCAGCCTCTAACATAGTGCTTACGAAGAAAGAACACAAGCATACAAAAATTAATTATTTTCCGACATACATTTTTTCATCACTTAAAACCTTTAAAAAATGCTAAACAATATGTTGTATCTGTACGGGGTTATACGTGGTATAGATGCAATAAAATATTAGTTAATCTATATAAAGCAGAGAGATACCTGTATTAACCAGAAGTTCCTTCCAGGACAACTCTGTGACGACGTAGCAAGAAGCCTTCTTGGCTTCGCTTGGCCGAGATGAACGACACATCCGCATCGGCAATATGGTCCTACTTCCGCTTGTACTTCTGGAATTTCTGCAGCAATTTCAGTAGAAATTCCATTTCCATAAAAACATTCCCAACTGCTCCCGATTTTTTTTTCACATCTCTCAGTTTCCACGGCTTTCCCCTATGAATAAATAGAAAAGGGTGATACCTTGAAATATATGGTTACAAATTCATTTATCATTTCCATTGAAATAAAAGCTTTACGAAGGGTAGATCTTATACTACATTTGGCTCGCGAAGGACATTTGGATCTGGATGGATATTCGCTGAAAAATATGAAGAAATATGTCAGCCTTTACATTTTGAATCGATAGCATACTCGTGATATGTCACGTGGAAACCATCTAACAATACGATGCAACATTTTAATAATTATTTTACAAAGTAATTGGACTTAGATGGTATCAAGGGATTGAAATTTCTTTACTAGTGGAATGCCGTTAGGTTTATACTTCGCAACTCTGCTCTAATAATTAATGAATTTATGGAAGACATTTTGGAGTGGTTTTATACATTATATACAACAAAGTTTACTACTATAAAATAGCCGTTTTTTAGTTAAGGGAAGGTTCCCACCTCTCCCATAGGGGGGCAAAAATAAAAAACTAATCACTGAATCAAACAGAAAACCAAGTTCAAGCAAAAAAACAGTTATATAATTTCCTATGAGAATTGATATTTTCAAAGTTATAACCATTTGAAGTATGCGATTTTAACATCGAAAAGTTAGTGTTCGTATAAAATGATAAATGTTTCGTTTTTTTGTTTCTGTGCGACGAATAATTGTAATGTTATGGCACTTGAACGTTTATAGTTTGAGATATAATATTAAAATCTCAAATATTTCAAAAACAATCATCACAGATAATGAAATTCCCTTTAAAAGATATTTTTCACTGTCTCTACAGTTTCAGAAATACTGAAGTTACATTAGGTTTTTTAAATCTGAATTTAATTTAGAAAAGTTTAGAGTTTTCTTGCTATCATTGACCGTAAAATGAAAATAAAAAAACACCGTGTTACTTCTTATTAATATAGAGCGTGTCTCATTTAAGAGGATAATACCTTTTTAACTTTTTTATCCGATTTGAAACAAATTTTACTCAAATATAGAACATAATATGCCCTTTACAAATGCAAATCCACCTGCAATACCAAAATACGCGGAAAAAATAAAAATATTGTATCAACCATTTGTTTATCGGGAAGGAAATTTTATTAATGAAAGTTGGCTAAAAGCTTTAAGTTCAAAATTTCATCAAAATCAAAAAGTATTGAAATCGTGCTTAAAATTATGTCCATGTTCGAAAATATCATTTGTAAATGCTAAAATGAAATTCAGAACGACTTTTAATGTTTTATTACTTTAATTTTAAAAAATAAGAAAATACTCTGCAGCCAAAAAGACATTAAAGGGTACTTGGACATTTTTTTAAAGAAAATTTTCGATTCTTTCCAGAGATAAGTCCCTCAATGTCTCCAAAATCTTGTTCTCCCTTAACAAGCGACGTAGCCAGTCATACATCAAAACCGGCTCCGTGGCTCAACGCTTACGTGTTAAACTTGCAACTAAGGAGGCCCGGGTTCGAATCCTGGTTAGGGTATGTATGTTTAGTGGTGTTTTTCATGTGTTACCGAGTTGGTACCAATGAAGGAGGAGTTTATATGAGAGACAACATGACTAGTTGCTGTACCACTCCTGAGTTCGAGCCTCAGCTGCGGCAGATAGCAATGCTGTAAGGAATGGTCGTTTTATAGTTGTCTATGTGTACGTGTTCTGGTTGAGTGATGGAATAGCTAATATTAAACTACTCCTGGATGTTAATCTAAATAAGGCGACTGCAAAGATAAAAAAATAACAGATCCCAATAAATCTTAGAAATATATAATAAATAAGAGAAGAACCACTGATATATTAATTATCTTAGTATATCTTATGTTACCTAACATTCCGCAAGGATATGTGCTTAGGCCTTTGTTATTTATAATGTTAGCTAATGATATTACCACAGTTTTAAATATCAATTGTCTGGTATACGAGGATGATCTGAATATATGAAGGCTATGAAAATATTTGAGCCTTCAGATAGCTTGTCGGAATAACACATTTCAAATAGCCTTTTCTTAAGTGTCAAATAATATGTCTTTTTCCACAGGGAAATATTATCCATTAATTATCGGTTTGAAAATTCAACTTTATGAAGACCTGGTGCATTTTGCGACCTTGTTGTTAAATTGATATGAAAATTACCTTTATTTCATACTGTCATGTAATTGTTTGATTACGTCATTAATTTGAGTCCGGAAAATGGGTTATTACGAGATCAGAGCGGGAAAATGTTGCTAGGCAAATTTCAGGACTGTTTTCTTATTAACAAAATAAAACGTCAAAACGTAACTTTTTTGACATATTTAATTAAAGCAAAAGAGAATGATCTAACCTAACCATTATTAATATTAATGGTAATAGTACAATTCGAATTTTCTGAAAATTGAATTTTTGGTATACCATCAGCGTCAACTGTTGTAGTAGTAGCAATTTTGGTTTGCTGTTGCACCACCTCTAAAAAATTTTCTTCACCTTGTACCATTTGGGCTACTTTGACTTTTCCTTCGATGGAATCTTCAATATATTTTTCAGCCTCCTAAGTACTTTTCCACCCACCATGCCATTTTAAAACCGACAGAGCGGCACTAGCATTCGCAAGTAAAATCGCAGTTGTACGACGGAAACAGTGTCCCGTATACTTTCCAGGGTTTTCCAATTTAAGAAATTCAGCTATTTTCTTAGGCGTTCCTCCAATTGTGTGAATCCCAACTCTCAGAGATGCATTTAGCGTTTCGGTATCCCATAAACATTTTTTTTCCTCCCAGATTTTTAGCAACGTACCTTCTAAAAATCTCCAAAAAACCGATTCCTTGCACGTCATTGATGACGATAAACACTCGTTTAATGTTTGTTTTTGTATGAGGTATCCGGTACCTTGCACATCATCAAGAGCCATACTGTATAACTCCTCTCGACGACAACCACCAGCTATGCCTATCACAGCAACCACCTAAAATATAGCAAAATATTTTAATAAAATCGTACTGCTTAAATAATAGTGCAAGCAATGGGGCGGTTTCTATTAGCAAAAGGTCGGAAAGAAATGAAATTTGGTGGGATGGTAGACATAGGTCCCCTGATAGTACACCCCAGTTTGCGACCTCAGGAGTTGCCGCTCGAGGGGTGGGGAAATAGCGCCGTTGTGAAGTGCTATCGAAAAAAGTTCAAATGAAATATGTACAGAACAAAATTGTGCACAATTTTGGTGTTCTTATTTTTCGTCTGCGATCGATAGTTTCCGTTCTACGGCGCGCCAAAGTAGGAGGTTGATTTGCAGTTTTCAACAAAATCATAATTTCATCGCGGATTAAGACGACGATCGCCATCAAACAATCCCGTAATATTTTTTTTTCTGAAAGAGTAATGTTTTCTGAGTCTGCAGAAGTCCGATTTGATACCTTTGGTCGTACATAATAAAAGATATGATTTTTTGAAGCGCGCCCCTGCATACTTCGATATGTGCATTTTCTAATTATCATTATCTACGGTCAATATTTCCTTGTTACTCTTGACCTAGGCGCCAAATTTATAATTTTTATGCATACAAGATACATAACAAGAACATCACAAGAAAATATAATTTTCAATTGATTTCCACACCACCCTCGAGGTAGAGTTGATCGGTGCGTTTTCTAAATATGGTATTCCCAAGAGGCTTAATCTACGGTCGATGTCGGGGTTTATTTCACTTTGAGTCGCTTGCGATGTTGTAAGATGACTCGCCTTCATTGTCATCATCCTCAGACATAAATTTCGAGCCAGAATCGGCAAACTCGGCGTTGTCAGTTTGGTCCTCATCGTCCTGTATCTGATCGGGAACGTTTTCGGCATCTTCTGCACAGAACCGAACATTTTAATCCTGCTTTACAGCAACCACAAGCAGGCCCACGACCTTTCTGGCATCTGCACGAGATAGTCTTCCGTAAAACCTCTGGATCTGGTTCCTTTGCGATCCGTATCGTGTCCAGTCCTGTGGTTGCTCCTCGCCATCCATGATCTACAGGGGTTTCTGAATTCCCCGCCAGCTCTGTACTTGACAATATGTACGCAATGAATGTTCGCGATGTTCGCTTTCTGCACCATACTACCTCAACATAAACAGTTCGCCAGCGGCAACGACTTCCGTTAATTCTGCATTAGGGTCGTCAAATACCTGAATCGCATCTGTTAATGTTGGGTTTTTTACTAAAGTTTTGAGGAATCGAATCCTGGTTTGATTGAACAACGCTGATGTAGTGTCACATCCACTGAAGGCATACACAAATAACATACTTTTCGCAACACCATCGTATTATTGCAAGCTCTGAGGCGAATGGAACACATCCTCCTTGTTCCCTCTACCTGGCTTGCGCAAGTAAACATTCGGGATCTCTCTGGCTTTAGTAGTCAACAACACAAGCAAATATATGTCTTCTTCAATAACGAATACTGAGGAAAAAGAGGGAGCAAGTTCGATGACAGTCTGCACAATTAATGAATCCGCGTCTTCAACCGCCTGCTTAACCGTGTAATTATGTGCTTCCAACTTTGTCTGCAGCAATGCGATGAGGCGCCTTTTGTTGAAGCTGTTCGATAAAAATTTTTTCGCGACACAGTTGGAATCATGGATTCATCGCAGAATACATAAGTGCTGCAGTGCTGCTTCGAGCGGCGGTTTCTTTAAGCAGACTTCCTGCTTGCTTCCGTGCTTGTGCAAATTTGATAGATATCTTATAATTATTAAAATGTTCTCCAATAATGTTCTATAAGGTTTGCATAAATTTCAGAATGTTTTCACAAAGTTATTGCTTTTTTACGTTTTTTGCAAATTTAACAATACTTCAGTCAATGAATACAATTGATCTTGCAAAAGGTCGGCAAGTTTTGAAACTTCGCACATATATAGATCTTGAGGTCCTTAATGGCCACCTGATTTTTCGAACACGACACCGCGCCGCTCGCGACGCCATCTTGGAAAAATGGCGCATGAAATTAGAGAATTAGCCATATCTTCCTTACCGTACGTTTTATAGGAAAAATACCTCTATCTAAAATTATTCCTTATAAAATTATCTACAATTTATCTCTAGGTTATGTTATTATAGGTTATAAATGAAGTGAGTTGAGGGTGGAATTTATTTCAAAATTTTTCGCTATAATTCAATAAAAAATTTTCACCAGCCGCAGCGCAGCTATGTTGGCGGGTTTAGCATCATGATTTTTGAACAGAATATTGTCTACAACAGTTTCACCGTATCGTACGTGAAGTGTATAGGATTTTTTTATTGAATTATACGCGAAAAATTTCGAACCTTTTTGCCAAGAGTGCTGCAAAACGTACCTTGCATCTTGCTTCTCTACCACCAACAAGCGAAGCCGCCCGACTGCATTCATATAGCACTTACCATCAAGTTCAACAGTGGCTTAGTGTGCAGAAAAATCCACTCGATTGGAGGCGAAAAAAATCCAGAGATGGCCTGATTGCCATAACATAACTATGCAGAAAGAACCTGCTCGAGCTAACCTTCTCAATTCCATTTCTTGCAAATGTTAAAAAGATTGTAGTTCCGCGTGCAGCTGCCGCAAAGCTCCAGAACGTATGCTGTTTGTAACGGAAATGCATGCAGCAATGTAGCCGGCATATGTCTGGATGACGACCATGACGACGAACTTGACGTGCTCCAGAACATAAACAGTGTTGCTAAGGATGTCATAGAAGATGCAGAGGTGTCGATGATGATTGCGCCGGTCCGTCGGGTCTTTGATTTATAGTTGGAACTGTAGATTAGGCCCACTGAGGATACCACATAAAAAAACGCGCCGATTTCTCTACCTCATAGGTGGCATGGAAACGAGAAAAATATCACAACATACAATTTTTTTCACATATAGCGTATGTATATGATAAAACATTGTCTGTTTTCATCCACCACATCCAAAAACTATGCTAACATAACATCTTCGTCAATTTTATCTAATTCGCAAAAATGCTGATACTCCTTATTATACCTATCAGTAGATTTCGTGGGAATCAGTTTTCCCGTTGCTTCCGCAGATTTTAATAAAATTTCATTAGAAATATTTAAATTTAAGTTTGCTTCCATTTTTCACAATTTAAACTCACAACTTAAATAAATAAATTAACAAATAAAACGTGTCGTCGCTATGCAACTTTAAAGCAGGTAATGTGATTTTGGTTAAATCACGGAATATCGAATGTACAAATGAAATAAGATATGATGCAACTTTAGTTAAATCTCTGAATATCAAAAGCACATTATGAAATAAAATGTTGTACGCTACAAATCCGTTAAGTGATGTTACAGTACTCGTTTAGACATCTAACTCGACCGTAACTCATCACTTTCTGGACTTGTAACGTAAATAACTATTGCTAGTCACATAGATACCACTGTGAGTAATAAATGTAATAAGACTTTTATCGTGCACATTGGCCATGACTTCTCAAATACTGACTCCTTAGTTAATCGGCTTTATTCATTAATTGAAATAAGACTGGAATATACACTTATTGTTTCGTTTTCTAAGTATAATGTGTATACCGATTGACTCCAGTTAGTACAAAGAAAATTTTTAAAGCTGCTGTGGTATAAATCTGAAAGTTCTTATCTTCCAATAGGTTTTTATCGCTCGAATCGATTGTATACATTAAAATATCATTCTCCTCTTGCATGCAAAAAGATCAAGCATTAATTAGCATTTTCCATAGTATCAAAATCGTCGGAGAAATCATTTTAAGTTGTATCAGTCATAAGACAAAGCTACCATTGTCCATGATAACTACCACAAACCATGAAACTTGCTAAACTGACTTTCCTTTATCCAGAGCTAGCAACAAAGCCACTTGCACAATTGCAGAAAATAGAGTTCAGACGAATGTCCAGCGCGGGTCATAATAATGTCATAACAGCCTCCAAAGAGTTATCGTTTAAAATTCACCCCCACTGTTGTGGATCCATATTTTTTCTAGCGAGACTTGATTCTGTCAATAGACCCGGTACAGATGTTGCTAACTGGCTGCAGCTCTGGGTGGACGAGATGGCAATTTCACTGCCTTATTTAACGTAGTTGATTTAGCAAAACTGGCGACGTTTGCTTTATATTTCAAATGTCTCAGGAATGTACCTACTACATTGAACACATAGTGATACTATGCATAGACTACGGAATGGAGTCCTCGTGAGAAAATTTTGTAGTTCATCAGTTTTTAAACGGTTCATCGCACGTGAGAAATGTATATAGACTTTATTGTATGGAATGTCGATATCTACAATTTTTGAATAATCTACTTTAGGCTAGTGCCAATACCTTTTTGAAAAAAAAAAAAGATATTATTAGGTAAGGACCAGCCGGAAAATTTATTTAAGTTTATAACTAGGAGATAAAACAAATATTAAACAGGAAATAAAGTGACATTGTGAAATGGGGGTGCTGTTTAGGGGTTGAAAGTTGTTTTTTGTTATTTTCGGCGAAACGTAACCTCCTAGCGGAAAATATACTTTGCAAGAGTTGTAGTTAATAGAAAAAATCTAAAACTTTCAAAGCAGGCATTTTTCAACATAAAGTCAAATTTTCTGGGAAAGCGGCGGAAAACCGATTTTTCGGTTTTATCTTTTTCTTTCGTAAAAATAATTCAATTTATATGGAGTTATGTGAAAGTATATCTTTTGCATTTAATAAGTATGCTTTTTTGGAATCTGGGAAATAAATGCCTTCCGAGATATTTACAAAGAAACCAAAATCTTCCACTGAAAACTTTATTGGTGTTTTTATTTAAATATTTATTTTCATGAATCCGCTTAAAATTGAACAAAACCAAAAAAAAATGACTTCGAATCACGAATTTTTTTATTATTTTCATTTTTTAAAATTATTTTTGTAAATAATGGATTAAATTTCAATGACAGAATTTACTTCAATGTAATATTACTAAAGTTGAATGAATTTAAATCAAGAAAGTGGGGAAAATCATTATGAAACTTAAGTGTTTCATGGCAATGCACCGTACCGTACTGAAAGTTGTAAGCTAGAGTTATGACTCACTGGCCCCGTGTACATTTTTATTAATGTATATTTTACTATTTTTTCATTAAATAGTGGTATAACTACGGGTAATTTGTTTTATGTATATTTGAATAAAGTAATATGAATAAATAATTATTAAGTAAAACAATTGTTGTATTGATATCTTTTTACAAATTTTGACTCGCTTCGTCTTCATAAAAATATTATTTTGTGCTTTTTTATAAAATTATAGTGAATTTTAGACTTTTTGCATTGTACTTGTTCGTCTTCTTCATAAATAAAACTTTCAAATTCAGAAGGATCTGCGAGATTATGTGTTTGAGCTCTTCTGCTTCAATATCGAGACTCTTTGCTGGCTCTTTATAGATAATCTCTTCCGAATCACTTAAGTCTTCAAATATTTCTTCATCTCTATTTGAGCAGTTTTCATAACAATTACTGCATAAATTATTACATTCTAAGCCTGTTTTCAGCAGCCACATCTTTGTTTACTACAATCACTTTCACAGCTGCAGCTAACGCTTTTTTAATAATTTTTCGGGAATTATGTCTGAACTGTCTGGGATAAATTTGGGCACGAGTCTACCTAGATGTTCGTTTCAGCCCCATTGCTTAGCTTTATTATTATGGGGCTTGTTGCCCAAATAAGCCAACCAAGTTTGCAATTGATAATAAACTCAATATCCCTCATTCAGTTGGGGGAAGTTTTTCAATTTAAAAATAGATTTGTTAGGTGCCAGTTGGTATTATTCTGGAATTTTATCAAATTAAATCGAACATCTCATTGTTTGCCCCTCTCAATGTCCTAAGACAATATCAAGGCCGAGGGTGGGGAGGATATATCGAATTTGTTTGCGAATTACTTTTCCTCAGTTTACAGTCCGTCTCAAAATATTGAATGTAATTTCACTCCCGATGTAACAGTAGATTTTCATGAAGTATATATTAGCCCATTAGACATGGAAACTGCCCTTTGCTCGCTTGATGTTAATAAAAGTGCAGGTCCTGACAAAATTCCACCGCTCCTTTTAAAATCTTGTTCGAAATCGCTCTTTCTACCACTCTTTCTCATATTTTATTTATCCATAAAAACAGGCACGTTTCCATTTTGTTGGAAAAGTTCATACGTAACTCCGATTTACAAATCCGGCAACAAATCTTTCATCAGCAACTATATACCTATCCGCAATACCAAAACTATTTGAGTCATTAATGAAAAAAAAAAATATATCTGTCTCTTTAAGTAATGGCATCATTCCAGAGCAGCACGGATTCCTCCAAGGTCGTTCTGTCGATTCTAACTTGTATATCTACACCAATTTCATTGTTAAATCATTATTAGAATGTGCTGACGTTCATGCCATATACATGGACTTTAGTAAAGCATTTGATAAGGTAAATCACTCTCTTCTTATTAAAAAACTTCATAGCATTAGACTTGGTCCTCCTTTATTATCGTGGATTCAGTCGGATTTCTCTGACAGAACTCAACAAGTTCTCATTGACGGTTATACATCTAAGTCATTTTCGGAAACATCTGGAGTGCCTCATGGTTCCCATATTGGTCCTTTATCGTTTAACTTGTTCATCAACGACATTGCTAAGTGTATCGAATGTAAATTTTTACTGTTTGCGGATGACCTGAAAATATTTAGTAATATCTGTTCTCAGGTTGATTGTGCACAGATTCAAAAAGATCTTCAAACAATTTATGCTTGGTGTGTTGATGATTCTTAATGTCGAGAAATGCTACTCCATGTCGTTTAGTCGCAGGCTATCACCCATTAATTCTGACTACAGCATTAACAATGTGATATTACGTAATGTAACCACTGTGAAAGACTTAGGAGTTATATTTGATTCTAAACTTTCTTTCTCGGAGCATTTTGAAAAAATTATGGCGAAAGCAAATAAAATGTTGGGATTTCTAAAAAGAATGGCTCAAGACTTTTCAGATCCTCGTGCGTTTTAACTACATTGTATATTTCTCTGGTTAGATCTGTTATGGAATATTCCAACATTGTTTGCTCACCTTATTACAACGTATATATCAATAGGCTCGAATCTGTTCAAAATAAATTCAATCGATTCATGTGCTATAAACTTGGCACAAGGGGTATTTTTTTAAACTGTGAGGAAATATGGATATCAATTCCTTACATACCAGGCGTCAATATTACGATGTTTGTTTCGCATTCAAAATTATCAACAATTACATCAGTTCTTCTGATTGCTTGGAGTCTATGTGTTTTAGGGTACCATCTTTCAACACTAGAAATGTATCCATTTTATCTATACCTTATTGTAGAACAACGTATGCAATGTTCAGTCCTGTAAATAGAATAAGTTCAACTGTTAACAAATTCTACAACGAACTTGATTTATTTAATAAATCTCTTGATGGCTTTAAAAATCAGGCAAAACGTGCTATACTGCAGTAATCCTTATAAATAATCATACTTTTACTTATATATTATACTTGTTATTAGTTTTTAGTATCTGTATTTATTTGTCTTCACATCTCTTTCATATAATGTTTATTTTAATTGCTAATGCTATTGTCTGCCATGTAAATGCATTTACACGTAAATAAATAAATAAATAAATTATATTTGTGTACGATTCGTATTTGCAAGAGTTTGATGTATAAAATAAATCATTTTCATTGTCTGAGCATGGTTTGTGGAAAAAAATACTGAGACTATTTGAATTTAGTTAATGCAGAATCAATGTCTTGACCAACGACGACGGCAGTTTTATCATCTTGTTTTGCTAGTTCAAGTGCAGTATTTATAATTAATGCATCGGCGTTTTCGGGAGCTTTCTTACACAAAAATTCCTCTGATTGCAGTTTATCAGATATAGTTTAGTTTCTACTTTTATTTTTGTTACTTTGTTTGCAGATTTCTTACGACGAGAACTATAATACTATAAAACTATTAGCTGCATAATGACTTCGAACACAGTTAAAATATTTATTTGCAATTTTGTTGAATAGTATAGTTCTTTTGCCAAATGACTTTATGTAGTATAAACCCACCGTCAACGACATGTAAAAATTGTTATGCATAATTTTCTATTAATTTGTTATTTATTTAAAAGTTTCAGAATGGTTTCCACCACTTTCTTCAATTAAATTCATTCAACTTTATTAATATTACATTGGAGTAAATTCTGCTATTGAAGTTTATTCCATTATTTACATGAGTAATGAAAAAAATTGAGAATAACAAAAAATATTGAAAAATTCGTGATTCGAAGTAATTTTTTTGGTCTTTCTCAATTTTAAGCGGTGTCATGAAAAATAAACCATGAACGGCATGAACATATATAGGCCATTTTATAGTAGACATTTCAACCTTTAAAATGAGCCTGGATAGGATATTTAAATCAAAAAAGTAACGCCAATAAAGTTTTCCTTGCAAGATTTTGTTTTTTTACTTGTTTCCCAGATTCCAAAAAAAATCATGATTATTCAATGCAAAATCTCTTAATCATAATCTTGACTAAATCTTCCGGCTGGTCCTTGCCTGTTAATATTTTTTTTTTTAGCCTTCAAAATTCACTTTGGCACTAACCTACATTGGCCTCCGACTCATAGAAAGCCAGATATTTACAAGAAACCTATTTTAGCCGTTAACCTTTAATATCTTTAACGTCGACACAGTATCAATGGAGACTTTTCGGGTGTTGTTCAAAATGACGAAATACAGCTGATTTTTTCCATAGATTGCCCTATTTTTCTCCAAAAGTTACTGTATTATCTAGGTTTTAGAATATATACCTCACAGTGTTATGTCGTGTGGTGCTCTTTGATGACTTCCCCCCTCATCTGTCTTGCAAATTTGGAATAATAACTGGCAGGTTTTTGCCAGTTTTAAGTCTTTACTAAGGCTTTCAACGTTTTTTTCCGTTTTTATTTTTTCTACCAGATCTGAACCAAAAAGGAACTCAGATGTAGGAGATTTATCGAGGAGATCTTTTACATTTTTGTTTATTAAAGGGCTTAGAAGATTCTATCGTGTTACCGACATGCGGTGAGACATTAGTAAAAATTTGTGCAGAGTCAGATAAACTTGCCAGCATATCCACTTTGAAATTCAAAGGTATAGTGTGTTTTTTATCATTTAATATTAAATTGATACCCTTAACGAGGGCACTTAGATCTATGCCAATTTGTCTTTGAACCTCTAAATGAGAGTTATCAGTACATCTATCATGTTGCCTTAATAAGGGATCCAGTTCTGCATTTAATTTAGGTGGAATTAGTCCAGCTAAATTTGTTGGTATCTTATACGAGCTAATAAGCTTTGCAAGATTTTCCTTTTTTAATCCGTTTTTTATATTATGTTTCCAAATTCCTACTAAATACTCATGTAAAGCAAAACTATCAATGTTTGTTTTGTCTGGATTTTTGCCTAATACCTGCTTTATCTCCATAGGCAGCTCTACTTCTGGAATTTCGATCTTTTTGTGAATACTTAATTCATCATGTGTCCGGTCCTGTTCTGCTTCTGGAAGTACCACATCATTGTGAATAATCAATTCATCATTTGCCTGGTCCTGATAGACACAACACATTTCAATCGATGCCTGGCCCGAATTCCAAGAACGTGAATCCACGATGTTTACATTTTCTGCCGAGTCGACATGAGATCGGTCTATATTATTATTATTTGACGCTACAGGCGTCGTGCTTCGTTCACAACCTACACGGTCACTTCTAACTGACCTTGGTGTGATACTCCTTCGTACACGAGAATGAGAGCGGCTCCGACTAGGAACCCTGCGCTCCTAAATCTAGAACGTGGCTCTGAAAGCTTTTTCCAGTCGTTTTATTCGCTTTGCAAGAATTTTAGGATTTACATAACCTTCAGAGTCACTTGTAGAAGGACTGCGCTGCCTTTTATGTTTCTTATGCTTACTCATCTTAAATCAACAAACATGCTGAAAAGATAATTGTTTTATTGCAATTGGTTTATTACTCACCGCTAACTGTGCTGAATTAGCAGAATCTATTTTCATAAGCACTCTCGAAACCACAAGATTTATCCTACTGCGCGGAATACAAAAAGCACAATGGGGGTTTAGAAGACCGGGTACTGTGGGAAGCAGTGTAGGAGGGAGGGGTCTTTCGTCTTTAAACATTGTACGCGGAGTACTGGGACGCACGTACTACATTGTGAGTGATATCTTCGGACTGGACACCTCATATAATTACGATCAAACTTAAGGTAAGTTCTTTTGGTCGGATAATTAAACGGTTATGACTGCAAACTCTTAGTAAAAAAATTTCATAGTTTCAGAGACTTCGATATTTGTTTATTATTATGAATGCATGTGCTATTAGTTGAAATATTATACACATATATTATACACATATAATAGTAATTAAATAAAATAGGATATTGGCTTCTTTAGCATAAACGTATTAAATTTACTGTGCTGGTCCAAGAAACTCATTGTTAACATCATATTATAGATCAGCTAAATCTAGTGTCTCCCAAAGTTTATGCTTAGACCAGTAACTTTTAACATGTTTATTGCAAAAAAATGTACTATATTCAAAACTGCACATATACGGCGATGATATTCACCTAATATACAGTATTTTCTCTCACCTCTCCTTCATGGCTAAACTTTATATTAATAATAATCATTTAAGCCTTATACAGAATAAACAAAATCTAAAATACTATTTTGTACATTAAATTCCAGCAAAAGCCATTGTTGTTGAAATTTCTCAGTAGTTACTAAATTGTGGTATACTAAATATTCAAATAAATAATGAGATAATTATTTAAAACGATAACGTTAAAAATCTTGGTGTTAATTATAATTCTTTAGAGCTTCTCTTAGTACGTTTAACATTATTTCTAAAATACTGTTTATTACTTAAAAGAATTATATTCAAGTACCTGTCTGTAGATACTAAAAATATTGCTTTCTAAAACTATCATTCTATCACACATTTGGGTGTATACTGTATGTATATGTTCCCTGTTTGCCACAAGAAGACAAATGTCTTTTACAAAAAATTGAAAAGTGACATAAAGAATATTTTACAACTCGACCCCAATATGGGTCATATTACTTCACACTTACGTGTTTTCAATTTATTGAAGTATATGTGAAAGAAGATTTATATATTGTAGAATTTCCTTTTAAGTATTTTTAAAACAGGAAAATCGAATTATTACAGCAGAGATATGAGATACTGAAAATAAAATTTATATTCTCCTCACAAAAATTCACCTTTTCGTTCTTCTCATTCCTAGCAGCAAATACTATTAAAAATGTGTCAATCTTATATTGTAACATGTCAGTGACAATGAAAAAACGTAAACTAAAAGAAGATAATTTTAGCATTACCAAGAATTCAAGATTTTAATGTACTTATGTTCCAAATTAGAATATCAGATTTTTTTATTTCTTTTCATATTTAGTTATTATATTTGTATAGAAACAAATTGCTGAAATGTTGTAAACCAATATATTTGCCATGCTTTCTATTAGAAGAACGCCTCATGCAATTTTTTTATTTTTCAATTAATTTTCAAATTATTTTTTAAATATACATTATTTTCAGAGTGTGTAAAGTATTTTACATTTTTTTTATTGCCATATTTACATTTACATCCTGGCGGAGTTTAACTAGTGCTACTCTAGCACTCAACTAGGATGGCGAAATGAGATTTTTATAATAAGGAATTTATTTATTTATTTACTTAACAATACACTGCCCAACAAAAGATTCCAATTACTGGGCAGGAAATTATAAGTAAATGATTACAAATGTTTACAAATTACAAGTAAATGTTTACAAAATATAAGAAAAAGAAATGTAGGAATATTAGATAATTAAAAATAGAAATAAAACAAAGCTAAATTTAAATTTATACAATTGATCTTTTTATCTCACCTACATTGCAGTGAAAAATATCAAACCCGTCTTGAAGATTATTATAATTTTCACACATTTTATATAGTGACTCATATTATCTAATATTTTAAAAATAAATATTTGCTGTGCTATAGTTCTGCGTGTCGCTAGGCTTGAAAATGAAAATCTATTGAAAAGTGTAGTATGAGGAAAACCAATAGCAGGGTAAACACCATCTTCCTTATAGCATAATGTTTTTAAGAAGCGCCTCTGAATGCTCTCTATGTTTTGTATATGTATGTTATAGTGAGGAGACCAAATAATTGGCGAATATTCTAATTTGGATTGAACAAAAGATTGATATAGTAGTATCGGTTAATGTCATTAAAGTCGTGGGAACACTTTATTATAAATCCGAGTGTTCTAAAGCTTTTATTTGTGATTGTATTTATATGACAATTAAATGATAGTTTACTGTCAAATGTTACACCGAGGTCACGAAATGTTGATGGACGTGTGAGCACTGAATTTTCTAAGCTATAATTAAATTCGATATATTGATGCTTGTTAGTAAATGTAAGGGTATTACATTTTCGTATATTTAACTGCAATTTCACTGATTTTATCTAGAGGATTTTGTAAAGCCACACAACCACCTTCATCATTTATTTTATTATACAATTTCATATCGTCAGCATATAAAAAACACTCAACACCCAATTCAACGGCAATGTCATTAATGAAGATGTTAAAGAATAATTGGCCTAACACAGACCCTTGAGGTACACCTGAAGTTGATACAAATTCAGCAGACCGTTGACCATAGTATTCGATATGGTGGTGTCTATTCTCCAGATATGATTTGAAAAAAAAACAACAAACTTCTTGAGAGGCCAAACTTCTGAAATTTTGAACATAGAATACCATGATCAAGTCTGTCAAATGCTTTAGTGAAGTCTGTGTAAATTACATCAACTTGTGAGTTACTGTCTATAGCCTCAGCTATATATTGGGTGATACAAAAAAGATTGGTTGAAGTAGACCTTCCCTGGAAGAAACCGTGCTGATATTCAGTAATGCGATTCTTTGCATAAAAAAATGTTGGATCATATAATAATATTTCGAAGGCGAAAGAATAAATAAATAAGAAATAAATGAACAAAAAATAAGTAGCCTACTATGTATCTTTACATTTCTTTTTGATTTTAGGTCCAAGAGGAGTGTAATGGCATTCTAAGGAAACATATAGCATTTAAAGAGCCTTTGGCGGATGATCATTAACCCACAATTGTTATCTAATGAAATGCCAGTAACTATAATTACCTCGTAAGGTCTAACGGTCATATGATGGACAAAGTTGGCCAAATGGAACACCTTTGGGAATTAATAATTATTAAATATATTTCTGAGCGACAAATGAAGACAAAAACATAGCAAAACATACTTCTCTAAAAACAGGAATTTATTTTACAATTTCACAAAGCAAATAAAGATAAAATTTGAGTCATTAAGGTTATTTACAACCAGAATTTGATTAACTGTGATCTGTTGTGAAAATCATTTTTAATATTCTTCTTCAAAAAAAGACAAGAATTTACGTAGTGTCTCACTTTAATGTTTTTATGAAAACAAGTGCTTTCTAACAGTTTACACAACTAATGAACAACTAGTCAACTTCAGACTGACCTTAGTTATTGACTTCCCTATAATCTAATATTTTTTTCTGCGTCATTTACTTTCCACTGTAACGTATTAAAGTGCCACTTATTAAATTTTAGTTTATTTTCCTAATTTACTCTCGTTGCGTTAATTTGATTCTGTAGGAATTAGTGGCTGTAACATTATTAGGTTGTGGAAACTATGAGTATGCAACCATTCATACTCGAGACTTGTGTATAAGGTTGTGTCGATAGCAAAATATTTATTTATTTTATCGTGAACAATTAATTTAATTACAACTTCTTTATTTCGTTTACATTCATTAATTTTTTTGCCAGGTGGGCTTGATTCTCTTTTATTATAAATATTTACCTTTATGACTTCTCATTGGCTAGTCCAAAACAGGATATTTTGTGATTACTAAGTTTAAACAATCAGCACTAAAAAGAATGTCAGTCAAATCTCCGGGAAGAGAAAAATGGCGATTTTCCGCTTTGGTGGTGCACATGTGGAGAACTTCTCTTTTGGATGGACTGAACCACATTGGAATTTGAATATATTGACAAGTAAAATTTCTTGGCTTTTCTATGTGAAAGCCTGATTAACTGTCACTTGAGCAAATTTCTATTTTCGAGTTGGGTCAAGGTGGAACCTTTCCTTGGTTCTTTTTATGTTGAATTGACTAATTACTCTCTAGGTGTAGGAGTGAGTTTCAGTTTTCGATTTTTTATTTTAGTTATGCTTATTTGTGTTGAAACATAGAGAGACTGGCCGTGTTGCTTGTGTATGAGGATAACCTAGTCAAGATTTGATCATTAAAGCTGAATCAGTCTTATTCGTCTTCCGATGATGGTGACATGAATAACGAAACGCGCATCAAGTAGTGTATTCGAGTGTAGTGTTCAAATATTTTGTCGTATCCCTGATATTAAAACATAATATTTTTAGTGGCAAACTCCTCTATAAAATCCTTATTTTATTATAAGGAACGTAACCAGACTGCAACCAACAGCTACTCTCCGGGCTATGTGGCCCGCCAAGCGCTGAATTACAAGTTACAAGCCTGACGCGTTAAGTGTAATAATTACATATTACTATCAAAACGCTAATGCTTCGATTGCAACAAACACCAGCCGAGAGAGTTATAGAGGAGTTTGCCACTAAAAATATTATGTTTTAATATTCCGCCCTCTAAAAGCACATTTGAAGTATCCCTGATATGAAAATACCCCAACCGCCATAATCTGGAACCAATGTAGGTGTGTCTCCTTAAACAGGACTATCCACTATAAAATTTGAAGGAGGTTCTCAGACGTTAGCTCATTGGAAAATGCAGTAGTTCTTGGTCTATTTTACATGTCTTTAATCATAATATGTTCAGAGCATTTTAATTATCCTCTCTACCTATATATTTCTAACATTTGCGGCATTGGTTTAACTCCGAAACATTTAAAATATATACTTCTGCTAATCAATATTTCCACCCCTCTTCGTATTACTTTGGATATTATTGAAGTCGATAAAATAACAGCAGAATAAGATATTGTGTCGTACAGTATGACAATCTTTACATTCTGACATGTCACTTAGAGTCTACCCTAGTTTTGACATCATTTTCTGCTACGTTCCAATCTCTAATTATAAATGATCGGGCGGATGGGAGAAACATAAAAAAACGTAGAAATCAGATGTCTAACTTTGACGGTCTAACCGACGGCTTTACATTCCCTCCGAAGGATGGTATATCTCCTATACAACCCTCGCCTAAGGTTGTATAGCTTCCGAGCATACACTGATATACAAGCCGCTGGAAGATGTGTGAGGCGAGGATGCGGTTTCCGTTGGAATGGTCACCCATCCAACTACTAACTGCGCCTGACGTTGCTTTACATCGCATACCGAAGTATGTACATAGTAAAGACGCACCTACGCTCGCCCCCATTTGGATATGTATAATCATTTTTACTTGCTTTTCTTTAACTCACAATGCGTGCACAATGTTTATATTCAAATCTTGCATCCCTTATTTAACACACTTCCTGACATACGAAATTGATGAAATTTTGTACAGATACTAAGACTGGATGACAAAACAGTATTCCACAGCTATTTTTGCAAATATCCTCACGTAGGGGGCGCGAGAGTGAGAATTGTCTTCAAATATTGCATCCTTTGTTTAACACATTTCCTGACGTAATTTATTGATGAAATTTTGCACAGTTAGTAAGATCATTAGAAAATTCAGCAGTTCTTGGTTTATCTTTATGTACGCATGAACGAATCCACTATGTGTACAACGATTCCACCCCTTTCATACAATCATACGTACAATCATACAATGTGCGTACGCCTTGCTTTTCTTGCAGTCGTACATTAGTATTTTTTTTATTTTTTACTTTTTAGTACCGCCTTTTGCAGAAAAGCAAGTTTTTAATTTTTTTTATGACCACGTTAGAAGTTTTTCGACAAAATTTTCAATACCTGTATTAATAAAATATATGTTCAGTTTTCCAAACAATTCATTTTTATCCCTTTAAAGAGATATACATATACCGATCAGCAAAGTGAATATATCGGTGTAAAACTGTAACTGAAAATTTAAAATTTTCTCGTACATATTTTATTTTTCCCATTTTTTACAGACAAAATTGAAACACACTTTTTAATTTTTTGTCAAATAAAGTTGAATTCTTTGGAATGCAACGTCCATGTATTATGGTATCTTGCAGATAATACACTTTTTTGTTGCCTAAAAATCAAGCGCTTCAAAAATTGTTTTATTTAATTCATTATGATGTTACGGACCTCTAGCGTATGCGACCCACCATACGCTTTAGCGTTTTGTGGGCCGCATTATAACAACTGCTACACGTCCGTAACACATTTCGCTATTCTCCATGGGAGGGCGACACATTTGTGACACGTGATCAACAGTGAAAACGGAAGCAGACATTTTTGGTTGGCTTGGCTTGGCTTGTTGGTTAGTTGTTATTCTGTGAACCTTGATTTTATTCAAGGCATCCGCATGGATTTTAGAATAACCAACTCATGAAAATTTCCTCAATCCGTTGTTGTTCCGTTTAGCGGAATATTTTGTGTTTGTGAGTAAATTTTATCTGCGGAAGCAGGATATTAAATTACACAAGGTAAGCTAACCTCTTCACGCCATCTTGCCCGTTCTCTACCCACGTGTTTCGCAAATTTGCAGGCTTTCCTGTGGAAATACAGTGTCAACTTTAAAAGGCGACTCAACCCCATTTATCCGACTGTGGCTTCCAGGAGTTTTGGTGGATTGTTCCCTCATCAGTGAGGTAAATTATGTTTCATTTGTAGGTTATGTCAGAATTTCTCACATTAAGCACGCTTCACGTGCATTTCTGACTGTGAATTAAATCGTGATATCTTTAGGGTTCTACGGACGGGGCTTCTACGCACGTCAGTGAAGTTCCACGGACGGGGCATCCACAAACAGTGGAAGGTTCCAGGGCTGGTGAGGCCACGATCAACCCCATCCTTGGGTCCATTTCTTGTGTCCCGAAGGCATCTCTGCAGGGCTTCAGTTCTTCCACCGGACTCGGTATCGTACCACCCTGAATAAGTGTGTTTGTGTTGTGTTTATTTTTACTTACCGGGGACCACCTTCAGTGGTTCCGCTGGACATCATTTTATACTTTTTGGCAGAATTTATGACAATTCATGATAATATTGTAAACCGATGTGTAGCTACACGAGGCATTTTATGAATGTGTTATAACTTTTTAAGCGTGAAATATTGGTCACACCTTGTGAACATCACCAGGTTACATGCTAAAGAACTAATTTTGTAAATTGTTCAATATAGTGCATATGAAATAATAGCCAGACACATAGTAACGTACGTGACACACATCAAAAGGGGGTTACTTTGCCTTAGCGTAATCGCTTCGCTTTTTTTGGTAGGGGGGTGACTTCGTTTTTTTTGTCTTACTATTTCATGAGCGGATTAGTAAACAATAGTTGTTGCGTATAAACCATTGGAAAGATTCCTAAGTGCAGCCAACAGTTTTTTTTGTTGTTGATACGTACCGACGCCCAGCGTCGTTTTGCTAATTTACCCGATATTGTCATTTTTACACATTATTAGGTACTTACTAGTGTTAGTAAACTTTTTCTGCGTCCATACAGTTGCCGACGCCCAGCGTCGTTTTGCTAATTTTCTAGATTTTGTCGTTTTTATACATTATTAAGTGCTTATTAGTGTTTGTAAACTTTTTTTACGTACCGACGCCCAGCGTCGTTTTGTTAACTTACCTGATTTTGTCGTTTTTACTCATTACTAAGTACTTGTTAGTGTTGGTAAGTTTTTTTGTGTCTATATACGTACCGACGCCCAGCGTCGTTTTGCCAATTTACTCGATTTTGTCGTTATTACACATTGCTAAGTACTTATTAGTGTTGGTAAGCTTTTTTTGCGTCTAAATACGTACCGACGTCCAGCGTCGTTTTGTTAATTTACCTGATTTTGTCGTTTTTTTTGTGTGTTTGGTCGAAAATTCAATATGGCCAGTTCACAAATTAAGTTAGATGTCAATAGATTAGTTAGGGAGGAGCTTGTTTATGAACTACAAGTACGTGGCTTAGGAGATGGTAGCGACCTTACTGTGGCAGAGTTGCGCACTGTTTTAAGAGAAGCCATACAGTTAGAAAAAACTACTTTGGCTATTAAAAGTCCTCCATACCCGTACCAATTCACTGTCGATTCTGAAGCTCTAACGGCATCCCTAGCTGCTATTCAAAAACTTATTGATGAATTTGTAGGTAGCGAGCATGATAGTAAATATAAGGGGATTGTTTCCAAGATAGCTCATGCGTTGGGTCGTGTTAACAGATCCATGCCAACTAATGACGAGCAAAAAGGTGTGAAGTCCAATACTCGGCTTAAGTTATTGTTAGCTTTTGATAAACTTAAGGATAAGGCCCGCGGGGATCGTAAGCTTAAAGAGTCAGCCATCCTCGATATGTCGGTATTGCATAATGCCATGGCTCAGGTTCAGCCTGATGCGCATAGCTCTGCAATAACTACTGATTTTAGTTCAGATGAGGAGGAGGCTGTGAAACCTAAACCCGTACCGGTTAGAGACTGGGGCTTGAAATTTACTGGCCGAAAGGGCGACATGTCTTTTTCAACTTTCTTAGAACGCGTCGAGGAGAAACGGAGGTCTCGTGGTATTTCACGCGCACGGTTATTCAAAGATGCAGTAGACTTATTCGAGGGAGATGCCTACAATTGGTATAATCTGGTGAAAGACTGGGCCACCGATTGGCCATCCTTAGTGGAGGCAATGAGGGAACAGTTTATGCCAGAGTCTTTTGACCGCGACTTATTTGAGGAGATTAAGCGACGTACTCAAGGTAGTCAGGAAAGTATAGGATTGTACATCGCTAGTATGGTTGGGTTGTTCAAGAAGATGCATACTCCAATACCTATGGGGACCCAGCTCGAAATCATTTTGGAGCGCATAGATCCATACTATCATCCTTTTCTTGCTTTTGAAAATATAACTTCCGTCACGCAACTCCTGCAATGTTGTCGTATGCTTGACTCCAAACGACAATTGGCTAAGTCATATGTTCCTCCTCCGCCTAAGAGTAAATCTCTTATACCAGAGTTGGCTTATGCATCTACTAGTTCTACTACTTCTCGCTCAACCTCTCGTTCTAGTCTCGTCTTGGATGAAGTCCAACATTCTGGAATCAAATGTTTTAATTGTGGTCAAGTAGGTCATGGGCATCGGGAGTGTCAGGCTCCTAGGAAGAAATTCTGCTATAAATGTGGTAAAGCAGAGGTTACGATTAGGTCCTGTCCTAAGTGTTCGCGTTCGGAAAACTGTCCAGGGAGACACTAATTGGTCGAACAGTTTCTCCCGGTGTATGTGAGTCGACCAGCAATATTGTTGACTTAAAACAACAAATTTTTCTCGATTATGTCATTTCTCATGTGGTTGGTGATCAGCGTCCTTACTTACAACTTTCAGTGTTAGGTTTTCCTATGATGGGTTTGTTGGATTCAGGTGCTACCAGGACAATGGTAGGATCATCTGGTTTTGAGGTCTTCCAGCAGATTGGTTTAAGTTTGAAGCCTTCTGTCACTGAGTGCAGAGTGGCTAACGGGCAAGTCTGTTCCGTTATAGGTTATGTATCTGTTCCTTTCTGCTTGGGTGACAAAGTTCATGTAATAGATGTCCTAGTAGTTCCGGAAATACCGCATAAGTTAATTCTAGGGATAGATTTTTGGGTGGCGATGAATATTATACCAGATTTACGACAAGATGTTTGGCATTTTTCTGAGCAGGAACCACTCGTTGAGGTTAACAGTGTCCTTGACGAAACTTCTTTAAGTGTATCACAGAAACTAGCTCTGGATAGTTTGGTGGATGAAAACCGGAAACTGATGGGTACTTCCCTTGGTCGTACACATCTCGTTTCTCATGAGATCGAGTTACTCCCAGATACCAAACCTATCAAACAGAGATACTATCCTGTTTCGCCTGCCAGACAAAAACTGATTGATGATGAGATTAAGAAAATGCTGGAGTTAAATATCATCGAACCGTGTAAAAGTCCTTGGTCTTCCCCAATATGTTTAGTTCAGAAAAAGGATCAAACTCTGCGTTTTTGTGTAGATTACCGGCGCCTTAACGCTGTTACTAAAAAGGATGCCTATCCTCTGCCGCTGATTTCCTCCATATTAGATCAGTTGAGGGATGCCAAATATTTAAGTTCATTAGATATTAAGAGTGCATATTGGCAAGTTCCGATTGCTGAATCTTCTAAAGACTATACCGCTTTCACTGTACCTAATGGCTTGTATAGGTTTCGAGTTATGCCTTTTGGGTTGTCAAATGCGCCTGCGACTTGGCAGCGTCTTATTGATACCGTGCTTGGAGCTGATTTGCAGCCTTCGGTTTTGGTTTATTTGGATGACATCGTGGTAGTGTCGAAGGATTTCGAATCTCACCTAGAGACGTTGCAGAAGGTTTTTGATCGCTTGCATTCTGCTGGGCTGATAGTTAGTTTTGACAAGTGTCAATTTTGCCGTCCTGAGCTTAAGTACTTGGGATATGTTGTTGATAAGTACGGCTTACGTCCTGACCCAGCGAAAGTAGAGTCGATTTTGAGTGTACCTTCTCCGAAAAACGTTAGGGAAATTCGTAGATTTATAGGCACAGCATCTTGGTATCGAAGGTTTGTACCGCAGTTTTCTACAATAGTGGCTCCTTTGTCGAACCTCACTAAGAAGAATGTTAGTTGGTGTTGGTCGCCTGAGTGCGAGAAATCTTTTAAACTTCTTAAGGAGTGTTTGGTTACCGCACCTATTTTGACCTGTCCTGATTTTGAGCGTACCTTTTATGTGCAGACAGATTCGTCGGCATTCGGTGTCGGTGCCGTGCTCACGCAGCAATTTGATGATGGCGAAAAGGTAATTTGCTATTTGTCCCGTTCTTTGACTAGCCAGGAGCGCAAATATAGCTCGGTCGAAAGAGAATGCATTGGCGTAATTTGGGCAGTGGAGAAGCTACGTCACTCTCTGGAAGGTTTCCACTTCAAAATCATAACGGATTGTCATTCTTTGCTATGGTTGCAGCAGCTGAAAGATCCCCAAGGTCGATTGGCCAGATGGGCACTTCGTCTGCAACCTTATGATTTTGAACTGATTCATCGCAAGGGCTCTGAACATACCGTCCCTGATTTTCTGTCTCGTTCAGTACCAGTAACGGTGGAATCCATCGAAGTATTGTCGGTCACGGACCATGCTGATTTTCCCACCGATAAATGGTATTTGAGAATGTTGGAGCGAGTCGAAAGGTCTCCTATGCGTTATCCCTTATGGCGTATACAGAATGGCCAGTTGTACAAGTATGTACGTTTGCGTTATCCCGAGTTAGCAGATCCTGCCGACACTTGGAGACTGGTTTTACCCAAAGAGAAACGCCTAGAAGTAATTAGGTCGTTGCATTGTGATGCGAGTTGTGGACACGCAGGGGTCCATAAGACTGTGGCTCGAGTGGGAAATAGGTATTATTGGCCGAAATTAAAGGCCGATGTGGCTAAGTTCGTTAGGCAATGTGAGATTTGCATAAGTACTAAACCCGAACAGAAGTCACTTATGGGAAATTTGTTGAGTAAGACACCTACCGTTGGAAAACCTTGGCAACTAGTTAGTGCCGATCTGATGGGTCCATTACCCAGGACGGCCAAGGGTTATCAGTTTATTCTTGTCGTGTGTGACAATTTTAGTAAGTTTGCCATGGTGTTTCCGTTGAGGTCAGCTACCGCTAATAGCATATCGCAGGTCATTGAGGATAATGTAATTCTCTTATTTGGCGCTCCGAAGACTATAGTGGTAGACAATGGTCGTCAGTTTCAGAGTAACCGTTTCCAAAATCTTGCGAAAACTTACAACATCGAAATAGCGTACACCGCAAATTATCACCCTCAATGCAACCTGACTGAAAGGGTAAATCGTGTTGTTAAGACTATGTTATCTGCATATGTAAAGGATAATCACAGGGCTTGGGATCAATTTTTGCCGAAAATAGGTTTTGCCATTAGATCATCGAAACATGAGGTTACAGGCCTAACGCCTAATTTTGTCAATTTTGGTCGTGAAATTTCGTTAGATGGTAACAGTGATAAGTACGTACCTTCTGAGTCTGAGTATCCAGTTGTAAATCCTGAAAACCGTAAACTTGCCTTCGCTAAGATTTATAAGGATGTTCAGAGTAGAATATTAAAGGCCCATAAATCCAGTAAGAAACATTATAACCTAAGACGCCGACCCGATAAGTTTGTTTTGAAGCAAAAGGTCTGGAGACGTTCTCACGCCCAGTCTGATGCCTCTAAATATTTCACGGCAAAGTTAGCACCTAAATTTGTGGGTCCTTTCACGATTAGAAAAATTCTCTCACCATGGACTTATGAGCTCGAAGGTTCTGACGGTAAACGTTCGGTGTGGCACATAAAAGATCTGAAAGCACACCCTCCCGATGACAACTAGCTGTGGGCTGTTAGTTCCGTTGACGTACTTAGGCATCCGAATAGGCAATGACGAATTCGTTTTTTTGTGTTGGTCTTAAGTAACATGTTTTAGGTCACTTCTTTCGTTAATTTGGTAGTAACATTTGCTTTTCTGGTTTATTGGTCTTGCTCAGGTGGCTGAAACCCACTGAGTAAGTTTTCACCTCTTTCCGCCTCACGGGAGGAAGTGTCTTTGGTTGGATCTCTGTGATGGGGGATGCACGAATACCATCACCGTGGTTATACCTGCGAGGGGTAAGAGTCCCCAAAATGGTCTTGTGTGGCGCTTGCGTCTTGAGGGACTCCGTCTCATTGGGGGCGCTCACATTGCTGGCAGCTGCCTTTAAAGGTATCCATCTGGAGGGGCTCGAGCTTGGGAGGTGCTGCTTGGAGGTAGCCTGGTCTAGGCCTGGTTATCATTACCCGGGTAGGCACTACTGGGCTTCAGACTAACCTCGTTGTCTAGTAAGGGTGGTCGTCGTGGTGTGACGGGGAACACTCCCGTACCTCATTGTTTTGCTGGTGGAGTAGCCTTGGGGCGAGCTACTTCCTAGCTGTTAAGTCCTTATGCGTTTTTGTCTTTTTTTTTTCCTTCTCTTTCTTTTTTTTTTCTATGTATTTTTTTTTTGAGTTGTGTTGTTATGCCTGATGGTAACTTGGGAGACGAGTTAGCCATCCCCGTGCATTTAAGTCTCCTTATTTGTTTGACATTATTTTTGTTGTTATGCCTGATGATAACTTAGGAGACGAGTTAGTCATCCTCGTGCATTTAAGTCTCATTATTTTCATTGTTATGCCTGATGGTAACTTGGGAGGCGGGTTAGCCATCCCCGTGCATATTAAGTCTCCCCACCAATTATCCATCCTCTGGTGAGAAGCTAGTAAGAAAAAAAAATCTTCGATTTTTTTTTCCTGCGAGTAAAGGGGGAGTTGTTACGGACCTCTAGCGTATGCGACCCACCATACGCTTTAGCGTTTTGTGGGCCGCATTATAACAACTGCTACACGTCCGTAACACATTTCGCTATTCTCCATGGGAGGGCGACACATTTGTGACACGTGATCAACAGTGAAAACGGAAGCAGACATTTTTGGTTGGCTTGGCTTGGCTTGTTGGTTAGTTGTTATTCTGTGAACCTTGATTTTATTCAAGGCATCCGCATGGATTTTAGAATAACCAACTCATGAAAATTTCCTCAATCCGTTGTTGTTCCGTTTAGCGGAATATTTTGTGTTTGTGAGTAAATTTTATCTGCGGAAGCAGGATATTAAATTACACAAGGTAAGCTAACCTCTTCACGCCATCTTGCCCGTTCTCTACCCACGTGTTTCGCAAATTTGCAGGCTTTCCTGTGGAAATACAGTGTCAACTTTAAAAGGCGACTCAACCCCATTTATCCGACTGTGGCTTCCAGGAGTTTTGGTGGATTGTTCCCTCATCAGTGAGGTAAATTATGTTTCATTTGTAGGTTATGTCAGAATTTCTCACATTAAGCACGCTTCACGTGCATTTCTGACTGTGAATTAAATCGTGATATCTTTAGGGTTCTACGGACGGGGCTTCTACGCACGTCAGTGAAGTTCCACGGACGGGGCATCCACAAACAGTGGAAGGTTCCAGGGCTGGTGAGGCCACGATCAACCCCATCCTTGGGTCCATTTCTTGTGTCCCGAAGGCATCTCTGCAGGGCTTCAGTTCTTCCACCGGACTCGGTATCGTACCACCCTGAATAAGTGTGTTTGTGTTGTGTTTATTTTTACTTACCGGGGACCACCTTCAGTGGTTCCGCTGGACATCATTTTATACTTTTTGGCAGAATTTATGACAATTCATGATAATATTGTAAACCGATGTGTAGCTACACGAGGCATTTTATGAATGTGTTATAACTTTTTAAGCGTGAAATATTGGTCACACCTTGTGAACATCACCAGGTTACATGCTAAAGAACTAATTTTGTAAATTGTTCAATATAGTGCATTTCATTTTTAAAGAAAGTGTCATTATTTCGTCTGCGACCACTACATATGGAAAAACTCAGTGATTTGTTAAGTAAGTAAACTAATAATTTATCATAGTTTGTGTAAGCTTGGGCTTAACGCCCTGAGATAGTCTGAGCTAGAGAAATTTTATCGTAGGCACGTACATCACTTTCCGGGTAAGTCAGTGCCTACGGTATCTGCTACGCCACGGTAGCCCAAGTGATTTCGTTACGTAATTATCTGATAATCATTAAGATCCAACGTATCTATTTGTTTATGTACGTTCAACTCGTAGCAATGAATTTCATTGTCTGACCTGACTGGTCTAACGCTTCTTCTCTTGGTACATAAATTACCATCGTAGATTTTTAAAGTATATATGAATTCGTAATTCGGAGGATTAATTAAATATTCTCCAATAATAGAGTTAACTTAAAAATATATAAAAAACTAAAAACACATTTGTTCTTTTTATTTTACCAAAATTTACATTAATAGCTTAACATATTGTCCCTAAAAAATTGGGAATAGTGTAGCACGTCATTGTTGACGATAATCTGAATAACACTTGAATATTATAGTGCAATCACTTTACCGTTAGTTTACTTTGTAAAAGTGACGGCAGAAATTTAGTACACAAACTAATTTTTTTTTAGTTCTAAATGAAATGTAAAAGTCTCCTACATACCGATTGTTGTTTCCTATGATATACCTACCAATATAAAAGATTAAGGATATCAGAAAATCATGTATCTTATCAAGAGAAGCTAAAATGTGAAACTAATTCTCAATCAATTCTATTTTTTTTTTGTTGAGAGGAAAAAACACGCTCGCAGCGTGGTTTAGTGTTATTTCTGCGAAATTAACAAAAATAGAAAACAATTAATCATTAACATTATTATTATCAGAAACCAGATAATCTAGACATTTTCCTTGCCATTTTTTAATTTAGTTTTGCTCGCTCAATATTCATACTTGCAAGTGTTCGTAGAATATTTCCAAATAAGTAATACATAAACAAACCTGAAAAGACAACATTACTAAACTTTACCTCTTCCTATTTCGGCAAATATTGTACCGTCTTCCACCATGTTACCGCTGAGGATAAGTGTTAATGTTTCTTCCCTGTAGATCATCGGGGATTTAACTTCGGAAAAGAAGCAGATTTTCGGATTTCGTTTTTTGTTTTTTTTTAATAAATTGGTAGTGAATGAGCTAGAAACTAGACTACCCCGTGCTCGTGATTTCTATTTTCTAGGGGGTGAGTTTCAATACTTTTTAGGGATGATACGCCAGGAAAAATTAGTACTGGAATAGAGAGAAAATATAATTCCAAGAAAAGGGGCCAATGCAATTTTTGTAAAAGTCAATGATTATTAAGGTATAGTGTCTCAGAAATTACAATTTTACCTACAGAAAATAAATACCTCCAAATCCTTTTCGGTAAATAAGTGGTAAAATATCACATGCAGCTAAAATATGATAATGACTAAAAATAATGTTTTGAAAATATCTGAGTAGTAGTTTTGTAGGAATTGTACATTCAAAGTGTCATCCAAATATTTTGATGATGAAGTGCAATGTTCAAATGATAAAAAGCAACAAACCAATGACACCTACTTCAAAAATGCAATGATAACGATAAAAGCTAATGAAATAAGCTTAAGATAAAATAATAAAATATTTCATAATTTTTTTCAAAAATTTCGCCATTTTGTTATTACAGTTTGCTAATTGCGAATTAGCATAAATTTGATAAAAAATTTTAAACAGTTTAAAGCACTTGATTTGAAAAAAATGGCTTCTAAGTCTGAAGAAATTTTTCCAAGAATTCAAAAGTTTGTTGCTAATTTAACAAATCAATATAATAATTGATTTTGGTGAATTGCAGTTTGCTAATTTTAAATTAGTACATAGTTGCAAAAAATTGTTTACCGCGTTAAAGCACTTGCCGTGAAAAAAACTTCTAAGTTATATAAAAAATGTTCAAAAATTTATGCTAATTTAGCAAATCATTGTAAAAATGGATTATGACCAAAAATGGATGCAAAAGCATAATCGTTTATTTTTCATCTCTAGCGTATTTTCACTCAAATTAATATATACGCGTTATTCTAAAAGTTTTCTATATAACAAAGTAAGTGCTTCAATAAACAGTCCAAAAAAATTTTTGCAACTAGATGATATATGTTAACGAAATTGAAATTTACTATTGTTTATAATTAGTAAATTTAAGTTAAAAAATTACGGCATTAAAAAAGGAAAATTATGAAATTGCATGTTTTCGCGGCCATAAATTTCAATTTTTTTAATCGTAGAGCAACATCAGAAAACTCATTAAAGCTTACATCATTAGCTTTCAATTTTGTAACTTATCATTTTTTAAGTAGGCGTCATTAGCTTGCCGCTTTCACATTTTAATATTACACTTCATCATCAAAATGTTTGGAGGCCATTTTGAATTTACTATTTCTAAAAAGTTAATAATAATACATGAATTTCAAAAAAAATAAATTTATTATCAATTTATAAGCATTATTTTTGGCCATTACCAATTTTTGGATAAATGCGATATTTTATAACTTATTTACGGAAAAGCATTTGGAGGTACCTATTTCTTGTAAAAAAAATGCAATCTCCGGATACTATACTTTAGTAAATTTTGATTTTTTAAAAAATTGTCTCAGATCTGTTTTTCTTAGAATTTGGTCTTTTATTAATTTCATTGGTTATTATTGTTTCTTGTTACCACTCCTAAAAGGGGATGGAGCTCATCCTCAAGAAAAGCAAACCCCCATATGGTAGTACAGTTTCTAAGACTTCTATCAATTTATTAGAGGGAAGATTCGTAAAGTATTTTTTCAAAATCGCAGGTTTTGAACCCCAAAATACTCATAAAATACCACGTAAAATATAACTCGCCTGATACTCAAACTCAGCTGATATACAACATAGTATAATATTTATCTACAATGGTGTTCGACAAACGTAAAATTTTGCAGTTATTAACTTTCGGCAATATTTTTGCATAGGTAAAAAGTAATAAACACCTTTTTTGTTAAAAGTCGCGCATACATCTGCGCCTTGAGTTTCCAGTGAACATCTTTACAAAAATGTACAATACTTTTTTTTAATTTTACATATCACTTCACTGTCGGAAATATTGACAGAAATGCAAGCATAATCGGATAACTTTTACATTTTATTTAGGATTATTAAAAGAACCTGTCTACAAATTTTGAACATAGAATAGGGTGTTTAATGAATATCATCAATTTTACACAAGATCTGTCGACAAATAGTGCAAAATATTTTAAGATCACTTTGCATAATTTAACAAAAATATAAATATTATTTAAGCTTCAGGCGGTTCTTCTGCTGGTGCTTCAGCTTGCGCTTCTGCTGGAGCTTCGGCTGGCACTTCTGTTAGAGCTTCGGCTGATGCTTCTGCTACTTCTTCTGCTGGTGCTTCGTCAGTTTTGTCGTCCTGAAGAGGTGATTCCTCAGGTTCAGGACTAGTTTCAACCTGCGCTTGTGTTCTTGACATAGATAGGGGTGGTGGAATTGCTTCTTTCACGTCGTCTTCATCCGTTTCCATATCGAATATGTCAACATCTCTGCTAGCTTCAGACTCTTCCTCAACTATTTCAGTTTCATCGAAGAATACTTCACTTACTTTTGCTTCCTTTATTTCAACTTCAGAGATTTCGGATGATGATTGCTCTTCTTCTATTGAAGTATCTTCATACGTTTTCCTACTTATTGCTTCCAGACATGCCAGATACTCTTCGAAACTGGTTCCTGTTTGAGAATCCATATTTCGCTTAACTGGTACTCTTGATCTCAACTCAACAGGTTTAGGTATGAATCCTAGGTCCCCTTTGACATAAGTAGCTTCCACAGAATCGATAGTATCTAGAGACGCTCGTCTTATCTTTTCTTCTTTCGCTTTGGTTAACAATGTAAATAGTGAATTTAAAAGATTTTCTCTCTTGGCAGCTCTAAGTGATTCATCGCTTTCCGTTTTGACAGTCAAAGCGTTCTTAATGCAAGCAACACACTCCATTAGAATTGAGTTGAGACGAGCATTTTCCTCTTTTGTGTAAATCAAATCTCCTGATACAGATTGTCTGTCGCATCGTACATTATGTAGATTCTGCTCTAAGATTTTCACTTTGAACTCTAACTCCTTATTTTTATCATTTAATATTTTCATTTCAGATCTAGATTTAAAAACTTCCTCTTCGTATCTTTTGTATTTTGATAGCTGTTCGTTCATGAATTTATGGTCTTGGCTCACTTTGTCAATAATATTTAATTGGACTCTCACTTTAGAAAGGGCCGTCTTTTTTTCAGCTTCGTGCAACTCACATTGCTGCCTTAATAAGGTATCTCTCTTCTTAATAGCAGCATTCTCATTAAAAATACGTTGTTGTGTAGCCAACAAGACGTCTAATTCATTATTAACGGCGATGTTTTCCCTAATTACTCTGTGGGTAGTTGCTGCAATTCTCAATTCTGTAGCATCGTGAAACTCAATAGAAAGTTGCTGTAGTTTAGCTTCCATATCTTTCTGTAATTGATCTTTACTTATAATGAATTTCCGTTCTATTTCATATATCTCTCGTTTGTGTCTTTTCTCTTGAGCTTCCATCTCGAACTCTTGGTTTTCAAATTTTTTCATTAGGTCATCTCTTTGGGTACGAAATTCTTCCAGGGAGTTTAGTTTTCCTTTAAATATAAAAAGAAATTTGTTACTCATTCTGATAACTATTATTAGGGTTATTGTTTATATACAATGTTTTTGGTATTGCTGTTTCCCAACTCAGTTGTGGGCATACTTTCATAAACACCCTTGAAATGTAAGAAAATTTTCTCGAGATGAGAGACAAAATGTTCTTGCGCGTTAGTTACTTATCAGCTTCCATAAATTATTTAGTCCATGAAAAAGTTGAAAAATCTCCAAAAGTTCTGTGGCAAATCAAATCAAATTTATTTATCAAATTGGTAAATAAATAGGTTTTACAGATATTTAGAATATGGATCATCAAACTAAATCAATAATTAAATCTATCTAAGAATTAATACAAGATACGGGTTTTTACATTAAAAGATTAACGTTAAGGAATTAATTTTGAAATAATATATTCACGCATTAATAAGAATTCGTATAATGGACACGCTACTGGCGCGTGGAAGAAGTTTTGACCTTTTTTTCAAAAATTTATTTTGTCATGATGGGAAGAGGTGGGGGAATAATTTTTATGTCAATCGATGGTTTTATTTTTTATCTTCGATATCCGTCCGATTTGACCGCAATCCGATAATTAAAAAGGGAGAGAGAGGAGAGCAAAGTTTTTGCTGTATAGTGGGAAAACGGAGAGGAGTGGGGGGTTCTAGGAGGGCTCAAAACAGAAGGAAAGCATTTTTATTTTTATTTATCCGTTTTTTAATTTACCTTGTCCGTATCTTGCCCGCCCGCGCGAATTACAATTAAAAAAACGAATGAAAACGGGCGAACGAGTCAGTCGACGGAGCGGCGAGCAGCCGTGGGCGGAGTTCACTTTCTCCACTTCTCTCTCTCTTGTCTGACTCACACATGCATGCACCTAGTCCAATTGTTATAGCTCTCCTGTAATTAATTGACAGTCACTTGAGGACCAGATAGAATCGCTTTTTCGTAATATTCTAACAAATAGCAAGCTGGCACGCTCTTTTTGCAGAATTACTGGTATAAGGCCGTCGAGCTTCGTGGAGTTCAAGTCAAGTCGTCAAGTTTCCGGCTTCTAAGCCTGTTAATCGTCTTAGAGTTAAGTGTGTGAGATGATCC
The DNA here is from genome assembly GCA_963675555.1 of Leptura quadrifasciata. Lineage (NCBI taxonomy): Eukaryota > Metazoa > Arthropoda > Insecta > Coleoptera > Cerambycidae > Leptura > Leptura quadrifasciata. Next base: position 107,624,904 of record OY776675.1, read on the forward strand.
AACATTATATTAGCCGAAAACGGATTTATCGAAGTGTGCCAGTTGCGATCGGGCGGCTGGATCACACCGGTGAGACAAGATTTTATTGTCGATCATTCACCAGCTGCTGTAACTTAAATTAAGAATACAAAAATTAAAATCCGGAGCTGATTTGTTAAATGGACACCTGTTATTCGCAAACTACATTGCGTTCACGGCGAGTATTCAAGACATTAAGAATGGTGCTTATTCACATTTCAGTTTCAAGTGCCGGACTGCAACTACCAATAAACAGGGCAATGGAGAGATCAGCACTTTGACAAATTTCTTTCGGTTCACATTCCAAAACTGTAAATGGATGCTTAACCATATACCCACCACTCCCATCCTCCGGCCTCTTAAAATGGGTGACATTACCCTTCTATGAAAAATATAATAAAAGTCCTACACGCATGTCATGCTGAGAAAAAATTAATTGTAATTTTTTTCCTGTAACGTTAATTCGCGATATCTCGCTAAATAATGGTCCGTCGTCGATGAGGCCAAGAACCAAAATTGCTTGTTTTGTTAAGTTCTTCATTTTTGGAAGGTATATTTTTTGTGGAATCAACAGCCGCCGATTTATTGACGAAAAACCGGTTTCCCATATTTTTTAATGGTCCCCTCCCCCCCCTCTCGACCCTCAGATCTGTGGAACGTAAGTGGGGAAACAATGCCGAGACCCGAATTAGTCGATTGGGAAAAAAATCAATTTGAGATCTACCAATTGAAAATCCCGATCCAGCCCACTATAAGGTAATTGCGGGTTTATATTACTGCCACTTTTTAAAACTCTTTTCGAGTTTCAAAATTATAGGGTAATTATTGTAATATTATTGATGTCAATTCTGAGTTTCTTAAATTACTTTGTATTTTTAGGGATAAGACATGGGTCCTCCTGTTTTCGAGGACGCTGAACACGATGGTGATGTTTTTAAAGTTCACAACCCTCAGCTGCTACCCCTAAACTGAAAAAACCACCCCTATTTCGCGTTTTCCTCCATCGTAGGCATGTGGATTGGCTTTATGGGCAGGATTCGGGTAGGCCGTATGGAATTTAACCATACATCTTATCCACCCCGGGGTTGAAAGGAGGGTGGTTTTAGAGGCAGTTGGTGGAGGATGAGAATAAATGAATATAACCATTGTGTTAAGCAGCCTCGAAAACGGAGATAAACAAATATTCATGCATTTTCATTTTTTTTTTGTGATATTTTAATATTAGGAGAGGGGATAGTTTCAACTCAGGGGGTGAATAAGATGGTTAAACTTCATACTGCCTACCAGAACCCTTCCCAAAAAACCGATCCGCATGCCTACGATGGAAAAAACCCGAAATAGGGGTGGTTTTTCGAGATTATGGTTGAGAACCTCAAATATATCACCATCGTCTTCAGCGCCGTCGAAAACAAGGGGTACCCGGGTTGCATCCCTGTCACAGAACTTTTGTGCTTTAAGCCTGTCTCTGCAACTTTTTCATAGAATAATAATTATTATTACATGCATGGGTGTGCAGAGAGATACCGCTTGCCTTAGGAGGTTCGCAAGATTTTATAACCATCTTCGTTGAATCGATTAGCATAGTGTAGGATAGATATTTAGTGGAGGAAATTAATACAGAAAAGGGTATAAGTTCTTACTCGTTACTACTTCAATGTCAAGACTTGAAACCTTTTGCATTATGTTAAATTTCGGTAACATATAAAATGTATATCTGAAAATTAGTGGGGGGTTGCGGCCCCTATTTTACACCCCCAATTTAATAACTCGCAAAGTTTTCAACGAAATCGGCTAAAATTCTTAGCATGGGGGTTTTTGGAGTCGCTGATAACGAATCCGAAGTAAAAATTGAAAAATTCAAAATTGCGGGCCTAAAATGGCGGACTTTGAGAATTAATTCTTGATTGTGTCACCTATAACTCTACAAATAAGACAAATGTTCTAGTAAGTCACTCTGTTCGTGATTCCATCTGCTTTGTTTATAACTTGAGGAGGGATGCTTTAATTTCCAAAACTATTTATGAATAATACACATGAATCAAAATCTATCGCTTTTAGTATTGCACATTTAAATATCAGATCCATTTGTACAGATTTTACAGAATGTTCCGAGTTAGCTATAGATCAAAATTTTTGTATTTTAGAATTCAGTGAAACTTGGATTACTGAAAGCATAAATTCGAATGATATTGCACTACCAGGCTATAACTTATACCGGAAGGATAGGGCAGGCCGAGTGGGAGGTGTTGGAGTGTATATCAAGTCATATATTAAATGTGAATTGATAGATACTGATAATGGCCAGTGGTATATTGAACATATTTGGTTAAAAGTAAAGGTTAGTAGAAATTCGCTAGCCTTGGGGGTAGTTTATCGTCCACCACATCAAAATCTGTTAAACTGTATAGAATATTTAAACAATCTTCTTCCACCAATTATATCATCATATGATTATGTTACAGTTTTAGGTGACGTCAATGTTAACTTGATACAATTGAAGAACCCTTTATCGGGTATTATCGATACATTCGGTTTCACACAAATTATTGACGAATCGACGCGAATTACCGAGACGTCTGCCATACTTTTAGATCCCATATTCATTAATAATGTTGATGCAGTTCATACTTCGGGCAAAATAAATGCAGAAACTGTGAGCGATCACCAGCTTGTTTGGTGTAAAATTAAATTTTCTCATATTAGAAATCAACAAAAATTTATAACATATCACAATTTTAAAAATTTCAATAATATTGAGTTTAGAGCAGATTTAAATAATATTAACTGGGATGATGTTTAATACGGGATTTAGATGGTAAAGAACAATTTCTGACTAGCAACATTGTTAATTTATTTAACAAGCACGCTACTCTTAGAACTGTTCGCGTAAGTAAACCACCCTCGCCATGGCTTACGGATACCTTAAAACTAATCCTCAAAGAAAGAGAGAGCTTTTAGTAAATATAAAAATAATAAAACTGTAGAGAACTGCACTAGTTTGTAATTTCAAAATTGATAATAAATATATTTACTTAAACTTCAAATGTGACAATTAAACGTAGTAGCTGGTAGAAAGGCAGAAAGTGTATAGGAAAGTGTCGATATACAGAGTAAATGCGATGTGTCTGGACCATTTCGATAGAGAATTTACTTATCTTTAATTTTGATAACCATCTTTTTTTCGTAGGACCATTCACAATCGAGATTTGTGCAAAAAAAACATTTTTAGCAATATTGCCCCAAAATTGGAGGTGTTCTGGGGGGCGGGTGAGGGGCAAAAATTAGTATGTATAAAAGAGGCCTATAATGAACTGGTCCCAGCAGTAAAATCTCCTGTCCGATTTAAAACGGTTTTCTCAACTCCGTGATGACTGGCCTATTACAAGAAAGTGTACAAATGCCATTTTTTACGTTTTCAATTACAACTTTTACGTATTTTACTACACTGAATCGATTGGTATAAGTTCCAGATCCAAAAAATGGTCAAATTTCGAATTATTCACAAGAAACTATCGAAACTGGCGTTTACTCTTTTTTTTTTAGATATACGGTATTATTATAGTGTTAGGTTTTAGGCTAAATCGATTGTCGTAGGTCCCAGATTTCAAAAATAGTCCAACCTCCAGCTATTCATGAGAATCCGTTAAAAATGGTATTCTATATCTGTCGCGGTATACAAGAACAATTGGTCCCACAAATAGTCCAATTTCGAATTTTGCACGAAAATCTGTCAAAAATGGCGTTTCATTGCATGGTCTCTTGAGGTATAGAGAAATATTAATATTAGTCTAACAATTATACTCATTGTTAGATATTATACTCTATAATAAACTATTAATTGAAGAGTATTACTTAAAAAAACAACATATATTAATTAGGAATACTGTACAAATCAAAAGGTTAGACAACCATTAAAGTTAGCGAAAATGTAAAATTAAACGTAAGACACGACAAAGTTCCATATTTCCTTTTACCGTTCATAAAATCAATTTATTGGATCGAAAAATAGTTACATTTTGCACCTCGATTTCTCTTAGATTCACATGTAGCAGGAGTTTTTCTGAATTTAAATATGTAATATATTTATCTAACAATTTTTTTTAACTATTCTTAAAAATGAAAAATAGCTCTGTGCCACTTCTCGGATATATTGTGACAGCAAACACCTTCCTTAGCTCATAAATTGTCTTGACTAAACTTTGTATACGTCTACTACTTTTACTTACGGGGAGGGTAGTACAGTGGTTAGGGCGTCCAGCTTTCACTTTAAACATACCTAGAGAAAAGTGGCTTCGCGCACTGCAAAGCAATTTTCAATTATAAATTACCCCAGAAAGTGGTTCGGATCCCACTATAAACTGTAGGGCCCCGTCTCTTTTACTCACACAAGTATAGGCTTAGAAGGGCCATTCAAGTGATCTGGAAGGTGGTCAAAGCATTTATAAACATTTATAATATCTATGTTAAATTTGTAAATAGAAGGTCTAATCAGTTGGTAGGTCTTTTAAAATTCATCCGATTTCATTGAGATTGAAAAAAAAAATCATATGTTCGAGGGTGCTAAATGTGAATTTTTGTTTGCCATGATCTTGGCTGCAATCTTGGATTTTTTTTTAAATTGTCTCAATATTAGATTATTTTTGGGATCTGCAGAAGACGCAAATCGATCTGGTGTATTAAAATACGTTATAAATAATATTAACATAATATCTCTGTATACCCTAAAAAAAATGTGATGAAATACTGTTTTTGACATTTTTTCTTGAATTACTCGAAATTTATCATTTCTGGAATCTGGATCCTATGGTCGTTAATCCGGCTTGTTGAAATACGTGGAAATAGACACTAACATCATTCTTTGTATACATCAAAAGAAAATATAAAAAAACACCATGTTTGACAGTTTCCGGTGATAATAACCACATTTGGGATCTACACTAATCGATTCTACAGAAAAAAAACGTTTAAAACCATTTCGGACCGCTTACAACTAGCGGACCTCCGCCACCCAAAAATCTAGACTCTTATTGGAGCTGATAAGAATAACCAATATTTGTGACAATAGAATGGTTTACTAGTTGACGGTAGTGGTTTTGACATAAAGAATAACCTCAAAAATAACAATCACTCTCAAAATGTTCGCAGTTACACAAAACATTAATATTTTTTCTTCAAAAATAGAGCGAAATAGAGTTATTTTACCATCAACCTAAGCTGAATTAAGTTCAGGTTAGCTGAAGGGAGTTCACGAAAGCCTACTGCGTCATATTTTCATTTGAAACAAGTTAATACTATAGTCCAGTTGTCAGGTACAAAAAAAGGGGTTACCTGGACAAAATTGCGAAGTTAATGAAACTTTGGGATATTTTTTTGTGACGGTTAGGGATATTAAATCCGAGTTTTCCACCTCGAGGACCCTGTGCTCACTTGAGAGTGGTAGAAAAACTTCGAAATTTTTGGTACTTTATTCAGTTTCTCGCTTATAACTTGTAAACTATGCATTTTTCGGATTCTATCATTCTGTACAAAGTTGTAGAGCATTAAATTTCCTTCATATTTCACTTGTCAAATGTATTTTGACCCAATAATAACTAAGATACAGTCGTTGAAAGATTCATATGGAAAAAGTGGTTTCCGTTAAATTGTCTGAATTTTTTACATGTTATGTATTTCTGAATCCTGAACAAATATCTCTATGGGCACGATGTCCGAAACATCAAGGATCTCGAGATAGCGGCCGTTCTTGTCAGTATTACCTGTTATTGTGTTTACAGTATTTGCTCAATATATTACACTTATATATGGATATATGCTCTGCTAGCTGAGGCCAACAGGATACCCATCAAAAACTGCTATGGCATCACTATGCACGTATTCACGTAAAAGGTACACACCAAATAAAATGCGGCTTCTTTTGATTTGTTTCATATAACCTTAAGCAGTAGGTGCGGTGAGGCAAAAACCTGAATTTTTCTGATATTTTTTTCATTTTCAAAAATTTGTCCTATCTTTGAACGGCTGTATCTCGGTTATTATTGGGTCAAAAAATACATTTGACCAGTGAAAAGTGAAAAAAATTTAATGCTCTACAATTTTGCATGGAATGATTGAATCCGAAAAACGAATAGTTTACGAAGTTATAAGAGAAAACCTGAAAAAAGTCCAAAAATTTCGAGGTTTCTCGGCTCCCCTCAAGTTAGCACAGGGTCCTCGAAGTGGAAAAGTCGGATTTAACATCCCCAACCATACCCAAACAATACCCTAAAATTTCATTAACTTCGCAATTTTGTTCAGGTAAAAGTACCTGCCGACTGGACTACTGACACTTCATTCAAGTGAACTGTTGTTCACCATCGTTTTCTAAACCCCGCCCCATAAAATGTCAACAGATGAGCCAGAAAAGAAACTAACCTAACCTAATCATATTTCATTCTTTGACATTTAAAAAATTATATATACGTATGTCACCTCAAAATGTAAAAATAATAAAATATTTAAACAACCAAAAATATGAACTTTACCGTCAAGAAGTTTAATTTCAGATGTAAGCTGCTCGTGCATTTCTTTGTATTCATTTTCCATCTCAGTAATTTTCTCCTCATAATGTGTAGTATTATCCTGCATAGACTCCTGAAGAGCTGCTACACTTTCTTCCAACTCCTTAATTTCGTCCATTTTCTCCTGTAACATCCTTTTTAAATAAATAATAATATCCGAACGGTCCTCGTCCAATTTCTCATTTTGATGTATTAGCTCTTCATTTTTCTCTTCAAGTTCTTGTGTCAGGGTCCTTAACCTTGCTAGTTTACGGTTTAAATCGGCAATTTGTAACTCGTAAAATGTTTTATCTACTTCTGTTAAGAGATTTGGGTCTATTTCAACTTTTTTTTTGCCTTTTCCTTTTTTTCCTTTTCCTTTACCTTTAGGTGGCATTATCACTTATACTAGTCTTTGGCAGTACACAAATAACCCAAATACTTCAAACTTTAATTTTATTAGGTTGTCATGGAAACAAATTATCGATTTGCAATTCACCGTAAGCGCACCTTCTAGTTCCGTGCAAGCTATCATAAGTTTTAAATATCTCCAATAAACGCGAAAGTTTGAAATAAGCAGAAAAGTTGCAGAAACTGAAAATTGAATTCATTTGAGATAACGATGTATGGAAGATTTATGTCACGGAATTGATTTGAATAATTATTAATTTTTTCATTAATATTGGCGCTGTTCAATACTGAAAATTTTCTCTTTCCTATACTCCTGATCCACTAACAACAGTAAATAATTTATATTATCATTTTTTGTTAAATACTCCAGTTACATTAGATGGAAAATAGCAGCATCTGCTGATATTTTCCATATAATTTTATTTCAACCTTAGAATCAACGTCTCAAAAGTCCCCATCGTTATCGCTTCGATTTCAATTATTCAAGGTCAAACCTCACAAGTCAATTTATTGCAAATATCTCGCTTTCTATGAATCGTATGACATTTTTAGTTATTACAAAAAATGAAGAGTAGGAAATCCTGTACAACCAACCATTCAGTAAGTAACACATTGCTAAATTTTGCAGCAAGGCGCATAAACCATTATACACGATGGGGCAATGGTGCGTCGGACCTCGATATCTTAAGTTCTACGATAGCTAGAAATTTTTTTAAAAAATTGCAAGTAAACTAAAGTAAAAAAGTCTATAATTGGAAATTATTTTCGAACATACAGAGAGAGCAAAGACGAAATTACAGGACCAAGTGCCTTTTTCAAAAACGGAATGCTATGTATATCAGTACATTTTTTGAAGCTTCTTTCTAGGCTCTATTCATTCCTATATTAGCATTGAATATCTCCCAACCACTTGGATGTAATGAATTTTTTTGTTGAAATAATGCAATCTGCAGATGGATATTTCAAAAATCACCACAGTCACAAATATGGGTTTTATGAAAAACTTATATGAGTACCAGTTACGAGACATCTAATTAATGTTTTTGAATCATTTTCATTTCCTAAATATGTACAGGGTGGCCAAAAATTATTTTTCAATTAAGAACATTTTAAATTGAATTTTCTCAATTTTTTCAAATGGAACATCCTGTATATTTTTTGACGATGTGATGTAGAAATAAAAAACGAACATTTTTTGTACGTCCGTAGGCATAATTGCAACCAATTTCGTTTTATTGAGCAATAATTACAAAATTCAAAAATAGACTTAAAAAAGAGGTTTCCTCAAATAACTCAGTAGAAAAAATTATAATAAATGTTTCACATGTTGCCCATTTTGATTGACACACATCTCTATGCGCTTTTGAAATGAGGTTTCCACTGTTCGTAAAACTGCCGGTGTGATAGATGTAAAGCAGTTATTATTCTTTCCGTCATATTTTGTACTGTTGTTGGTGTGTCTCTATAAACAATTTCCTTCACGTATTCCCATAAAAAGAAATCCATTTTTCTAAGATCTGGGGATCTAGCAGGTCATTAAGTGGATCCATTTCTTCCGTGTGGTGGAGCACCATCTTGCTGAAACCGCATCCTATTTCGAATTCTAAAAGGGAGATTTACCAATAATTGTGGCAGATAGTTTTCAAAAAAATGAAGATAAACAGCTCCAGTCAATGTACCATCAAAGAAATGTGGCCCTATTTCATATTCTCCAATAATTCTTCCCCAAACGTTTATAGACCATCTGTGTTGGTTATCAACTTGCATAAAAAAGTGAGAATTTTCCGAAGCAGAATAATGGAAATTGTGCCTATTAACAAATCTATTTTTATGAAAAGTTGCCTCATCACTGAATAAAATAGTATTGAAGAAGTTGAAATCATGTTGCATCTCAGCTCTGGCCCAATTACAAAATTGTAGGTGCTTTTGAAAATCGCCATCAGATATTTCCTAGTACATTTGAATGTGATATGCATGCAACTTATTTGTTTTTAAGATTCGACTCACAGACCGTCTACTTATTCCTACTAATAAGCTCACTTCTCTTTGACTAACATGGGGATTCTAAACCGTTGCCAGCACCACAGAAAACTAATTTTCTTCGTTCACAACACGTTTTATTCTTTCACTTTTTTTTATATTCGACATTTCCTGTTTCCAGAAAACTATCGAGAAGGCTTTGGAAGCTGCTAACATCAGGAGTCCTTCTTTCAGGATAACGTTGGTGATAAAGTCTATTGGCAAGTAAAGAATTTCTGTCTGACTCGCCCAAAAGAAAAGTCATGTCTACAAGTTCCGCTTTATTAAAATTCATATTGTAAAATACCAAATATTTTACATTCAATACAAATTGTAACGACTGATAAGTATGATAAATGTTTCTTTGTACACGACAATTTATTCCAAACTGGAGTTTTATTGCTTGTCGAATAACGAAAACAGCAAAAAAATATACAAAAAAACATCACAGTAAAGGACCGGTTAAATACTGTTTATTAATTTCAATGGATTGGAAAAAATAGTCCCGCTAAATGGCCTCATTTCAAAATTGCCTAAAGCCGTGTGTCAATCAAAATGGGCAACACGTCGAACATCTATTATAAATTTTTGAGGGAACCTCTTTTTTAAGTTTATTCTTGTTTTTTTTTGACACTTATTTATTTATAAAACGAAAATGGTTGCAATTAGCCATAGGGACGTATTTACAAAAAAAAATCGTTTTTCCTTTCTACATCGCATCGTCGAAAAATATAGGGGGTGTTCCATTTGAAAAAACTGAGAAAATTCAATTTAAAAAGTTCTTAATTGAAAAATAAACACTTATTTATTTATGAAACGAAAATGGTTGCAATTAGCCATAGGAAAGTACTTACAAAAAATGTTCCTTTTTCATTTCTACATCACATCGTCGAAAAATATACAGAGTGTTCCGTTTGAAAAAATTGAGAAAATTCAATTTAAAATGTTCTTACTTGAAAAATAATTTTTGGCCACCCTGTGCATTTTTAGAAACTGAAAATGATTCATAACCATTAATAAAATATCTCGTAACTGGCATTTACATAAGTTTTTCTTAAAACCCATAATTGTTACTGTGGTGATTTTTTTAATATCCATCTGCAGATTGCATTATTTCAAAAAAAAAAAAAATTATTACACCCAAATGGTTGGGAGATATTTAATGTTAATATAGAAATGAATAGAGCTTAGAAAGAGGCTTCAAACAATGTACTGATATACATAGCATTCCATTAAAAAAAAAGGCACTTGGTCCTGTAATTTAGTCTTGGATCCCTCTGTATGTTCGAAAATAATTTCCAGTTATATGCTCCTTTATCTAATTTACTTGCAACCCGAGATATCGAGGTCCGACGCACTATTGCCCCACACTGCATATTCAATACTTGAGCAATTACATATCTCCCATGTAAAGAGGGGGACATGTTACTATAATAAGTGAATTATAATAATAATTAAAGTTATTCCACCTACCCAACAAAAAGTATCTAGCGCCGCTACTAACTCTAGACATACTAACAAGGTCGCATGGTACTGTTTATTTATTAATCACCACTCTATAGGAACGATGTTCTCAATTACAGAGCTGTATTTTTTTCACATACATATAGACTATTAAACCACGACCATTCAATACGACATTGCAATCTGCTGCAGCTGTGACTCGAACTCGGGAGTGATACAGCGATTAACTATATTTTCTCTTCTAGTCTACTACTACCAACTCGATAACACACGAAAGAACGCCTATAAACAGCCAGAATTCGAACCCATGATTGCAAGCCTAAGAGAGCCACTCTCCTATTGTATTTTAACCGTGAGTCACATCCCTGGCGCTCGGTATGTTTTTCTCTGAGAATATGTGCAGTAAGAGTTAAGACCTTATTCTACTACACTCTTCAATGATGCAGGCATGCGAAAAACTACTAAATCAATGCTCTATAAGTGCGTTGAGGCTCAGTGTACTGAAGTGACCGATGATAACATTACCTACGTCATTGACGGTGGAGTCCTGCTGCACCGTGTCACATGGTAAAAGGATGATAGTTACCATTATATTATTAATAGATATACTGATTATCTACGAGAAAATTTAGGTTCTGATATAACGGTTATATTATTACTAACGAATCAGGATTTACTTGGTTCATTAAGTTGTTTTCAATGCAAATTTTAAAAAGTAAGCCCTCTCTGGGTTACAGATACTTTCAATATGATAAAGCACCATTCTCAGTAACCTCGATGGATCTGTCCAAAAAACCTCGTCAAAGTTCGCAAACCGCAAATCTTGATATATCACAGTCTTATTTTCCAAGCAATTATCAAATGAAAGAAAGACTTTACCTCACAGAACTTTGCGCCGTATCTTGGAGGCGGAGAATCACAAAAGCGATAACGGCTTCTAGTCCCACCAATACAGGTACTTGAACAAGGCGTCCAGGCGCTCCAACGGCCCCAACCACCACTTTCTTGTTCTGAAAAAGACAACAAATTGTTCAAGTAATTTTGATTTTACCAATAAAAAATGTGTTCTCTAGGAGTGTGGGACAATATCGCGAAATTTTTTTATGCAATATAAAAATCGGAGCAAAGAAAACACATAATTTATATGTGTGGAGTTTAACGATATATACAGGGTGATTTGGCTAAAATTCTCCAAACCCGCTGTTGGGAAACTAAATGAGACATTCAATTTATGTAAATACCATGGGATAGATAGTCTTAAAGACTACATTTTGAAGTTCAAATGATATTCTTAACGATTATGGTATCATCGTCGCGAGGCCTAGATATATTATTGGGGTGATAGAGAATTTGAAAATGTACTATTTCAGTAGTTAAATTCTAAGCCTTCTCTGTGCTATACTCATTTTCATTTGAATAAGTAGCTTTTGAATTATAACAATACAATATTATATCAAATGCCACCAATTTTTATAATTATACTTATATACCTATACTTATTAAACTTAATAGACATATAAAACGTCTTATCCAAAATATAAGTTATTTTAATATTGTTGCTGCTACTATTAATAACGGTAATGCAGCACAAAAACCATAAGAATCTATTTTCAAACCTATGACCTACGCTGATAACACTGCTAGGGTGTTTATAGAATATTCATGGGACTTGGCACATATAAATGCAGAAGAAAGCTTGACATTCATTTTCAAGCGGTTAAACTTTAGTTCATTAAATTTAATATACAAAAAATCAAATATGAGGATGTAACTAAATATGCTTTAGTAAAATGTTGCTGTGGAAAGAAGATAAAGGGTATCAAAGTTCAAATTAATTTTTCGTTTTTTGCAATAACTCAACACCCTCTTGACTGATCGTCGCCAAATTTCCTACATGAACTTCTTTTATTTTAAGAAACAATAATTTATGTATTACATCACGTTAGATAATAGAGGGCGCCGCAGGACCTGTATCTGATGATGTATTTTTTTCATATTTTTTTGACGAAACGTTGTGGTACTTCTGACCAGAAAATCTGATGAGTTCGTCATTTCCACGTATAAAAGGTAAACTCAGTAGAACTTCATAACTCCAAACGTTTTAGAGGAAAGTGCCATTAAACATTTCAATAATTTTTTTAAAAACAAATTCAAATTTAATGAAAGTGTATTTATTGAAAAGTGTGCTTTGGTTACGTTTTAGTTATGTCATTTCCGTCATTTAATCATTTTATTTTGTTCTTGTGCTCCTCGAGCTAATTTCTTTAACTTCTTTATTTACAATGTCTAGACATAATAATTTTTCAAATAGGGAAATGAAGGATATGATATGTGTTTACGCACAAAATAATTTTAGCGGACGCGCTGCAGCAAGGAGATACTCATTGCAATATCCAAATACAGCCAGACCATAAGGTTTTCAAACATCTGTTTCGTCGTTTGGGAGAAACGGGTTCATTTCGCCATGAAAACGATGTAGGACGACCGAAACGAATTACTTCAGATCAAGAACTAGAAATTTTAGTTCATGTGAATGAAGATCCTCAAGTCAGCTCCAGTCGTTTAGCAGCGGCAACACGGCTGGGTAAACAATCTGTCCTAAGAGTCTTACGTAAAGAACTCGTCCACCCATATCATCTCAGTCCTGTACAAAACTTACTTCGAAGGGATCTTCCACAAAGGCTACAATTTTGTCAATATGTTCTAAATAAACATAATAGAGATCGAAATTTTGTTAAGAACACTTTATTTACCGACTAAGCAATTTTTACTCGCCGAGGCGTTTTTAACTGGAGAAATACCCAGTATAAAATCCTCATACCGTTAAAGAAAAGCATTTTCAGCAAGAATTTAAGATTAAAGTTTGGTGTGGTATCATCGGCGATCAATTATTGGGACCATTTGTCCTTCCTCCAAATTTAAATGGACAAACGTATCTATTTTTTCTTCAAAATACTCTTGCTGATATATTACATGCTTTCATGCTAGACATACGCAACAGAATATTGTTCATGCAAGATGGAGCTCCCCCTCATTTCTCAATTGAAGCCGGGAATTATCTTGATGGGACTTTCCCACGCAGATGAATTGGTCGAGGAAGTGAGTTTGCTTGGCCACCAAGGAGTCCTGATTATAATCCTTCGGATTATTATGTGTGGGGACGTATGAAGTTCTTAGTCTATGCAAATACTATCAACACAAGAGAAGAACTGTGGGACAAAATGCAAATCGCAGCGAGTTTTATTAGAGAATAGAAAAATGTATTTTTCAATGTAAGAAAATCTTTTATGAATAAAATTAGAAAAGGCATAGAAGTAGGTGGAGACCATATCGTCCATTTACTCTAAGTTCCAGCAATGGGGTTTTTGCATAGGGGGAAAGTTTATAATGTCATTAAGTCAACTTTTACGTTATTTTTTGGTCTTCTAATAAGATTCGGACCTTATTTAGACAATATTTTGATTTATGTATTTATCTCAATACCATGAAAATAATCCATTAGTTCGTAGCTGTTATTACGATGTTGTTTCCTGTTACATTTTGTACTTTTTTCAATAACTAATTTTGTTTCATTAAATTCGAATTTGTCTTTCAAAAAATTATTGAAATGTTTAACGGCACTTTCCTCGAAAACGGTTGGAGTTATCAAGTTCTACCAAGTGTACCTTTTATACGTGGAAATGACGCCCTCACCAGAATTTCTAGTCAGAAGTATCACAACGTTTCGTCAAAAAAAAATACGAAAAAAAATTCATCATCACATACAGGTTCTGCGGCACCCTCTATGATCTAACGTGATGTAACTTTGACACCCTGTATCTATTTTCACAGCAGCATTTTACTAAAGCATATTTGGTTACATCCTCATATTTTGGCCCAAAGAATCTACCCCTGACTGTGGAATATTATTCATGGCCCACCCTGTATATATATATAATAATGTCTGTTCACAACAAGCAAATTGTGGGTGTCCTATTATCGAAAAAGTTAATAAAATAAAGTATTTAGAAATTATGCTTGACCATCATCTAAGACGGAATGAGCATGTATCTTATATTATAAAGAAAATTAGACTTACATATAAATTTTGTATTTTAAGGGGCATATTAAATAGGAAAAAATTAATGACTATTTATAAAACCTTAATTGAGTCTATAATTAGGTACTGTATTATCATATGGGAAGGACTTTCTAATAATGTACTAAAAATTCTACAAACAACTCGAAATTCTATTCTAAAGATAATTTTAAAGACAAATAATTGTATTCCTCCACACTATTATACAGAGAGGAAGAGGTGTTTAATATAAAAAATCTTTTCGCCTACCAGTGTTTAATATACATTTTTGACGAAAAGACTCCACCAACCCATCCTAGTTATATATATAACTAGATTTACGGAAACCATTAGTTGGTAAAAGCCATACACAAAGATCTGTCTTTTATTGTGGCATCAAATTTTATATTTTACCACTTCACATAAATTAATATATACAAATTTGAAGTAAGAAAATTTATTACTCAAATCAGGATTTTATAAAGAATATTCTCAATTAATAATATAACTCGACCCTTACCTGTATAATCAATTTTGAAATATATATCAAAAAACATATAATAATAAAGCAGAAAATTCAGACTTTTTAATATAGATAGTTTATTTACATTTACTGCCTTTGCTTACAATCAATGTATTATGTTAACATTTTGTTTTTATGTAGTACTGTGTGGTATTATTTTAAAACCTCACTGTTTCTCTCGTTGTTCCATTTATTATTATACATAATTATTGTTTGTCTTCTTATCTGTAATTATTTGGGTATTCTTTTTAATTAGTGAACGCAATAATTAAATAACTTAATTAACTAATCATCTGCATACTTAATAAAAAAAAATGTATAACTAATTTGAATTTAATTTTTCTATTGTGACATTATACTTATGCATAAATTATTGTAGACTTTAGTATAGGATGAACCTATGAAAGAATTTTGTGTTCTTTTTGGTTTAATAAACATAATTATAATTATTTAAAAATTACAAAATACGATTTTGAAAGAAATGCAACTGGAGCAAATTTTCGAAGTTCCTGCGTATTTATAAATATGCGTCTTCTAACAATTGCAGTTTTCAAATTGTTTGTTGTTTTATATAAGGTAAAACTGCGACTTTTGACGGGAAAGCCAAGCAAGTCCTTCAAGAACAGCCGAGATACAAGAATTCTCATAAATAATAAATACCAAACTAAAAACGACAACAAACTTGAAACGGAAAGACCAGTTTGTAAAACAGGAATGAAAAAATGATTACCACAAGAAACAAGAATGCATCAAGAAATAACCAAAATTCCAAATTATGACGCTAATAGACGTTTTGCGCTTTGAAACCTAAACATAGTAAATATATCCGTATATTGCCATGCTGTCTGTGTGTCGGTGTGTTTGGCTGTGACTGATGCGTCTTTCCAAAGATGTCCTTAAGCTGACATTTTAGAGATAAAACTACTGAGGCCCAAGGTGGAACGCTGAGTATTAGTAAAATTGGTGAACCAGGGACGGCTCCAGGGAAAAAAGCAATTTTTCTTCAGATGAAAGAATTTTATTCGATGAAAATCGTTCAACATGAGAAATTGTATCGAAAATATGTTTTGTATATTTTTCATTAGTGAACCGGAGGAGTCTCAAAATAATTTTTCTTCAACTGAAAAAATGTTTCAAACGAAAATTTCCCACGATAATTTCAAATGTAAAACCTTACGAGATGGTGTCTTGAAAAATATTTTTAGAGCCATTTTCGATAAAACCGGAAGTGACAGTATAAAATTATATGTAATTTTCCACATAAATTGTTTATGCCGATATCTTTAAAAATACGTTATAGAAGTGGCCTAAGATTCATTTATGCCCTGCATACAGTCAGTGACATGTATTAATCACCCTAGTTAAATTATGTGCCTTGGGATTAAATCAATTTAAAATGTTTTCTTTTAACGTCACTCTTCTACTTATTCATAAATAAAGTTGTATTTGTTGTTGTTATATTGTGTCTTAAGTTTTTCATTAAAGTATTCACAAAGCAACTGATTTTTCGCTTGATGTTTGTACATCATGTATTTATTCGAAATAGATCGATTCACTCTAGCTCCTGTTTATCTTAGTACCGTGAGAAGCAACAAAACCAATACCAGTTCTGCCTTTCTGTCAATATTTTAATTATTAAGTCTGAATCATTCAAAGAAAGTTCATTACTTTTAGCAATAGCTCAAGACTACAACCTAAAATTGACAATTTAAAATTCCACAAAAAATGTGACTTAATAAACTGCACTTGCGAAAATGCAATTGAGAACACCAAACATTAAATATCTGGGTCTTATAACAAATGAGACAATGAGATGGAATGACCATGCCGAATATCTTACTACAAGACTAAGAAAACTTGTCCATGTATTTTATAAACTTTTCAACATCCTTCCAATTTATATTTCAAAAAAATGACATAAGTCGTTGATAGAATCCGTACTTACCTGCATTATAATATGGGGTGGGACATATAACAGGCAATTGAAAAATATAAAAATAACTCAAAAATGGATACTTAAAGTAATGCTGTGGAAAAATCGGAGACAACTTTTTCTAGATAGTAATGTCTTCAATTTAAATGGAGTGTAATGTAGCCAAATTTATCTACAGAAATAGGGAACTAGGACTACCAACAAACCACATATAGAATACAAGGAAAAATGAACGCAATGCTCTTTTTACTCGTAGACCAAATTATAATTTATACAAAAATCTATTGTCTTCATGGGTCCTAAGGTATATAATATTATTCCCGAATACATAAAAGCAATGAACAATTGCACATTATTCTGTAAAAAGTTGTCAATATTTATCATGCATAATTTACATTTATTCGAAATTATTGCATTTAATTTCTATAATTTTAGAATAATTATTAATAATAATTATTATTACTCTTTTATTTTTGAGTGTTACTTATTAGTAACAGTTAAATAGAATCCACATTGTTAATTGTTTGTACTGATACTGTATGACGTTACATAAAATATTATTTTAGTAAAATGTTAAGAGACAAAACGATTTTCTTGTGAAATCAGGTGCTTTTATACTATCAAAAATAACTACTGCAAAAATAATATTGTAAACTTGGGTTCAAATAGGTTATTATTATTATATATTTATACAAGATAAACACACCTTAGGTTTTAATATATTTCCAAAGAATTGAGAAACAGTCGAGAAAAATACAAATCTAATTAATATTTATTTAATTAAAACCCATCCAATAAAGGTAGGGAATTGGATTGGGCATGCAAAGCAAAACATACCGGAATTTAATTTACACAGAAATTAATAGGAACGACTTAAAAATCAAATCGAGCTGTCTATTTTCTTTTATTTATTTCATTCGACGTATTTCATTAAACCGAATGTAACAGCGAAGCTGCGGAAATGAAAACAATTATATTGGGAATAAAATTAAAAATACAATTTTAGATTTAGCTATACAATCCTTGTGTGCATTTATATCCGCGGAAACAAATATTTTGCATTATTTATTATACCTATTTGACGCCATAAATTACGTTTACTATAACTCGTAAAAAACATTTTTGTGTACAGAAGTCAGTTCCATAAAATGTTGACCTCAATTATCAAATAAAAACTACCCAGTGTTCAAAAATGACATCATCTTCTTCTGCTGTAAGAATTATTGAAAAATGCCTTTTTTGGGTCGCTAGATAAGCAAATAACTAACATTCATTCAAAATCTAATATTAAGTCTTTCTACATATACTAGTGTCTAATTATGATTAATAAAGCTAAATCAATAAAGGGATTGTGTAGTAATTTATTATAATGTACTAGCTCCCAGAATTAATATATAGATAGGGCCATTTTTTGATAAAAATCCCTGATGAGAGGACAATTAGAAACTTTCTATTGATTTTCATTTTATTTATAAGTCAACATGACAACTGTTTCGTCACACAGTGGCATCTTCAGATGAGTACTATATAGCACTACATGAGACTGCAGCATTTGTTCGCATAGTTCCTTGTACTACATGCAGGGCAAGTAGACACGACTATAGAAAGACTACAAACTATACGTACTCCAGTCAAATTAAATAACAGAATAGGAGGAACAAATTATATATAAATTTACAATAACTTCTTAACACGGTTGCAAATACGGGCCAAAAAATCCCATCCCGTATCGTGGATAGATCATATTTTTTATGGCAAGAACCACCCCCAAGATTAACTTGACGGTAGTTTTTAACATTTATCTCGGAAAACATTACTTCGAAGAAAAAATGTCGGCACAGCAAAAATGTTTCCTATATAATTCTACGCAAAAAAGATTATATAAACAACACAGCTAACCTTGTTAATTTTCTTGCACTCGAAACCCAAATTAGGTAAATTTAAATATAACCTCTCAATAAATAATACCCTCAATTCTCAAAGTAAAAAATATCATTCACCAAATATATGACATTTTTGGACACAGTTGGAGATTAATACAACCGTTGAGCATACTTCTGTATGTTATTCATTTACAAGAGATTCACCCATTTGGATATTGTTGGTAATTGTCCAACGATTAAAAGAAAATTGAGTGATGGTCTGTGAGACACCATCTTTGATGCTTATTGAAAATGCACTGCATACGCATGTGAGGAGTCACTAAACATGTTTTTTTTAGAGTACTGAACACCGAATACTAAAAGTGGTTACTAATAATTCTTTAGTAGGACAGATACGAATCAACATCTTGACGCGTCGTAACTCCAATACCTAGACTAATCCAAAGCTTCTTCAACCCAAGATTGTTGAGGTTGATATAGCAGAAGAACCAGAACGTCTCTATCATTCGATAATACCATCACTCGTTGATACCCTCTGTTTGTTGTATGTTTAATATGGGGCATAATACGGAGAGATCTGCCTCCTCTAACATAGCAAATTGTAGTTCTTCGTGGGATTGTCTTAAATTGCTTTGCTGTATATACATGCCTATTGTTGGGTTAAGAAAAGATGTTGCACTGCAGAAGATCTGCATATTTGGCCATATATTGCTGAATTATTCCATGAGATAGGATTTGAAACAGACTTGAAGTTTGACTTTGTTGGAACTAGAAGACCAAATGTTGTCTCTTTGTACAGGAATAGATGTTTGTATTAGCGAAGTAAGAATCAAATATGAAATCAATGGTTGCCGCTATATTTGTTATAATATTTTTCACATATGAATAGACAGCCTCGCAGAAATTTCCAAATGTTTTCTTTTCAAATCTTTCAGAGAAATCTTTCTAGCGCAAGTCATGAAATCCGCAATATAACAATTTGCAAGATTTGATAAGTTTGCTGAACTGCCATCCGATTCAGTTAATACCTTTTCAAGCTCTGAGGATAGTGTACTCTTGTTCGTCTTAGTAAAGAACCTGTTTTCATCGAAACGGAAAAAATTGTCAACGATCTCATATTTTAACAGTTTATTAATAGGGTAAAATCTCCCTCTAGCTAGTTGATAGTGCGTTGAGCCATAGTTTGGTTTTTTTAGGTGTCTTGGTTTTTATAGTCTGTTTCTATGTGAGGATGCTATTAATAGGTGGTAAATTCTTCTTATAGATAGTATCTGAAATATTAGCTTTCTTATCAATGAATCTGACTTTCCTAAATAACTAATAAGTAACTTATTTTTCACAGCATCTTCAACTGTTTGTTCCAAAATAATGTTTCTCAGTTCTTTTGCCTCTGTAGAAAATGGGTTTTCGTTGTCTGTAATGAAATACATTATCATTTTAATCTTATTTTACCAATGCAAGCAGAAATAATTTCCATATCCACTAATAATTATTTGACATAACAGGTATAGTTTCAGTGTTATATATTTCAATTTTTGTTAAAATGTTTATTTAATGTCTTCAACGTGTTCACCACCCTTAAAACATATAAAATGATACCTTGCATGCTTATGAAGCGCATTATCAATAAGCATCAAAGACGGCGTCCGTTTTCCAAAATGCCCACTCGCACAGGCCATTACCCATATTTATTTCAATCACTACACGATTACCAACAATACCCAAATGGTTGAATCTCTATGGTATAATAACATACAGAATTCAGCAAATTTACTATAAGAATAAAATATAAATCTAAGATTAGAAACCACTAGAAATGACACATGCCAAGCTCCATAGGTATTCTCCTACGCGATCGTTCTGCTCTCCCCCAAAAATAGCAGGAGAATAGCACGAGACGTGAATGGTCATTTATGTTCGATAATATGGTTTTATGTGGTTTTAGGTATTTCAGGAGAACCACATCCTTCTACCTCATGAGAACGCTGTTCCCGGGTTTTGAGAATTAGGACCCAGGACGAGAAGCGTGTGACCCTGCTATGTTCCTATTTATTTTCTTCTGAATTTTTTCTCTTTGGCTTTTAGATTATACAGGCTGAGTACAAAAGTGGTAAGAATTAGGCTAGGTGGTGATGGCTTGGGTTTATCGGGATATCTCAAAGCAAACATGTCACACGTTGTTGTTAATACTTTGTCGCAGACGAGAAATAATGCAATTAAATTTATAAAGAACAGCTACTATTACATTGCTAAATATTAAACAACTAATTTAACAGCTCTGCTATTACTTCTTCTGACAACAATTGTTTGCATGGAAGATTTAGAGTTAGATAAAGAATTCTTACAAAATAATAGGATTTTCTGAACTTTCGTAAGTATCTTAAAAATCGTCGTAGTTAGATATAGGGAAGTAAACGTAAATTGTCTATGTTTTTAGTCGTAGAATTTAATGAAATTTAAAAAATGGGCGTTTGCATTTCAAGAATTGAAGGTATTTGATGTTTCTTAATTTAAAGTTTTGACCACTTTTGTACTCACCCTGTATAATATTTAAATGTTTTTAATTATTTTGTAATAACTTACGGCTACGCTGCTTACATCCACAGTAAGAGATTTAATTTCTTCGATAAGTTATTCACAGGAAGGATTAATTTAGGGGTCTCCAGCTCTCAATTTTTCCTTAAAAATGCTGATATCTCCGAAACAATAAATTTTGGGTATAAAGTGGCCTTAAAATTTTGTAAACTATCAATTCCGTAAATAAAAATATGGGTATTCCTTTTAAAATAAGAAAGTTGACAACTACTTCCGCTATAAGCGGAAGTGACAGAACAGGTAAAATATTTTAGTTGGATAGATCATACACTGTTTACTATACAAAATTTCACAAAAATTGGTTCAGTAATTTTCGAGATATGGACCGTGTAGTTTCCGGCTGGATACACTGCATAGAGATATTTCAAATTTTAACTTTCCAAAACACATCTTTTTCGAACACATGTACTATTTATATAATCTTTACTACATAGAATATGATATTTTTACCATACCTACTAACCAATAACTCCCCACTAGTTAACGCATTAAGGCACAAACACATTTTCATTCTAGTTCATATATTTCAATTCTTCTACCTAAATCAACACGCCTAATGAAATTACGGTGACATTATAGGATTTCCGTAAATCTCTCTTGAAGGGTAAAGAGTAAAAGGGTCGTTCTATTCATATTCCGCATCTTTAACCAATTTCCAGTGTCTAAGGCAATTTTAGATAAAGTAATAAATTTCCCTATACTACAAGCCATAAATAAAATATATCTTAACAACTTGTTAAGTTGATTAACTGATATTGATTGTGGATAACCCAGAAAAGATATACTATTTTTAATAAAAATAGGCAGTGTAATTTTAACTGCTATCATAGATATAAAAAAAGATATTTTTCATGTAATCTGAAACTTATACGAGGGAAAGAGGAAGCAGGTCGAAGAGCTCCTTGTTTATCGTCTGGGCTCCTCCTTTGCAAGTTTCTCACAAATATAACCGTCACTTTGACAAAGATCTATAATTATTTGAGAATAACATATCGCTATACAGTGTAACGGAGTGATTTCCATTACCGAAATATGCACAAGATATCATTATTTTTTTGAAAATCTCCTATAAGAATTGTTCTGTTATATTTATATTGTAGATATAGAGGACCGCCGTAAGCGAATTAGTTTAAAAATTAAGGATTAATTTATAGAAGCACCGCATAGGCATACCAGTTGTAAAATACAGATGAACTCGGGTGAGGGGAAGCGACGAGAAGGGTTTCTATATCCATGCAAGCCAAACTATGCGCGAATCAGTACATTCTCAGCTACCCAACACGTTAGATGTGTAGAGCTCTCCGTCTTGTAGTATCAAAGTAAGGTAATTGAAATATTTCCTAGGTCGATCTGACGTCAACGGTGCGACGTCATTCATTCGGTGCGCGAGAATAATTGAAAATATTCAACAGTCAGTCCACTAGCTGGTGTCTTACGCGATAGATGTGCTGTTAATTATTGATCCGCTTTACGACGAAAACATTCAAAGTGCAAAAATAAACGTATTTTAATTATTTTAAGGTGCGAAATATTCCTAAATAATTTTTCAAAAGTCTGTTTGACGTCACGGCAATCCACCGCGCATCTGTTTACCGTTGTTTCTCCCCCTTCTCAATATTTGATGGAAATAATTAAATTCACATCGTATTGTCAGTCAGCCAGAGCGACCCATCCATAGAAGACGTGTTCACTTCGAGATTAGAACCTAAGGTACCGTTATTGTCATATATTAATTCCAAGCCGCGGAATTTTTGCTAAGCCCATACTACATCATCGACCAACAGCGCATCCTGTGGACCCGAAAGGAATGGTGAGTCCGAGCTGACCATTCCAGACAGCAGACTTATCCAAGTTTATACCTAGAAGTAAGTAAGACCATAGAGAAGGAAGATAACTGAGTAAGAAACTTAGCTAGTGCAATAGCATCCAGGATGCCATTCGTTTTTAGATATATATGTTTATTATCATACCATGCCTTTTCAGCTTTCATCTCGAGAGTTGCCGTTCCAGTAAATTCCTGTTTGCATCTTGTAGGTGTCTTCGTATCACCCGCTGGGGTTTAAAGAGCACGGAAAAGTTACACCACTGCTTACCAATGATGCTTTGACTTTTTAAGTTTCATCTCGAAGGTTGCTGTTCCGGTGAATTCCTTATTGTATCTTGTAGGTGTTCACATATCACCCGCTGGGTTTTGGAGAACACTCAAAAGCTGTCTAGTAATTGTAATAATCATATTTTAACTTTTCAGGGCAAATTAATCAACACGCACTAGCCAAGTACTTAATAAACTGTTGAACTGTAGTTTTTTATATTTATGTATATAATTGTGGTTTTGCTTCACCTGCGTGGTATCCGTATCTAGTCTGTACCCTGTTTTTCGCTTTATTAGTTGCCCACGTAACCTCACTTACTTTCTTTGTGCTAACGGTTTACTGCTTGATTGGTGCTAATGTTTTAATAATAGTTTTGTGCTTGCTATTCCTGTCGCTTGAATCAGCTGATTCTATATTTTTCCTTGCTCCTCCCGATAATTAACAGTTTATATATTTTTAGTAGAAAGCAACTAGTTAGAAAAGTAGCATTTGTAAATAGTAGGTTTATTTGAATATACTGATATAATTGAATAACTGAGATTTAGTGTTTGTGTGTGAACGTCTAATTTCGAAAATATTGATCCACTATACTACACTTTCTTCACTTGAGCTACTCAGCCTCGCGCACTCGGCTTGAGGGTAGTGTGTCACTTAAACTAGGACTGGCGCCCGAGTAAATCGAAAACTTGTTTGTGAAGTTCGAGTGTCAGAGAGTGGCCTTTTTTCACGTCACCGTCTGAGGTGGAGCAAAACGAGTGACAATGGGACAAATTTAGCTTCCAAAAGTCAGTGAGGAGGAAGCTTTTAAAAAATATATTTGTTACTTATATTTAAGCTATTCATGTATACTTCCTCTCATATCATAACTGATATTATGGGGTATTTTAATGGCCACATCTCTGGTTGTTGGATTGTTTTCTTGAAAATTTTTGTCTGACAAAAGTGTATATGAGACTCACAAAATGTCGACCGGACGAGAGCTATTGAGAGAGAGAGAGAGAGAGAGAGAGAGAAATATACGTTATTATCCAAAGAAATAATATTATTGACAAAGTTATTAGATACAAACAATATTTGTCTAGGTCATTAAGTACAACCTATACAGAAACTAATAGATACCTACATATTTTGGCAAGACAAATACTACAAACACGCATAAATATGGATATATAAAGATACAAGATACAAACACTATTGTTTAGTCGTTAAAGTACAATTATACCTACATATAGACAAATATATACATATTTCGATAAAATAAATATTATAAATATCAATAATATAAAATATATAGAAGTATGAAAGAACAACACATGTTACATTCTGTTATTATAGTATTCCTGCAAGTTGTAATAGGGCCTGTCAATTAGCCAATCTTTTACCGCTTTTCTGAAAAGTTTTAGAGAAGACATATTTTTTAGGGATACTGCTAAATGAGTATACAAGGTAAGATAAGATATCGATAATTTTTTTATGCAGAAATCTTTGGACTCTGTTAAGAGATTTAGGCAACAAAACACATCCATTAAAGTCTATGTACCAACAGTCACGAGGGTTTTAGAGTCGGACAGGTCGGGTTTCAAACCTCTCGAATGAAGTTGCTTTGTGTTCTTATGTAGGCTGTTTGCTATTTTCATTTGGTCGAATGTTATTTAATTAAACTAATAACAAACCTAAACCATGCATTTTATTCATTTTCTCATCAAGTTTTTCGTGTGAAAATAGGCTACACAAATTTCACGTAAACGAAATTGAAAGTATATCGTTTAAGTCTACAGAACTAAATTATTCAAGTTTTAATTTAGTTCAAATATTAATTCACCGCTTTCCTTTATTTGGTAGCAAACGGTGATAATATTAAACTAAAACTTAATTAATATTTTAGGATAATAAACTTGTCTATTGTTACGTTTTACATACAAGACCAATCTATTAAATTTCCGGTATTATAGGCATTTACTGGAATGACTTTCTTTGTTGAATGCATTTGAATACAGTCTATCAAAATTTGTAACAATACACTTAAAGTATTAACTCAGATTAAACAAACAAATACATTATTATGAATATATAGGACACCATTTATCAAACTATGACCAATTTCAGTTGTTAGTTTTAAACAACCTAAATCCATTTAGAATATTCCAATATTGAAAACAACGTATGCACTTTCTTTCATGTTATAGCATTACTTTGATCATTTGAAATTTGATAACTGCCTTATTTGAGGTAATGTAGGTAATGCAAAGACGAGACATTTAACGATTTATATATTTGTAAGTAAAGAAGGCAATAAAGGAATACTTAAAGATTGTTTTTTCATATATCCAATTAAATATATAAATAAATCTTTATTTACCATAAAAAACAGTACAAAGATAGACAGGTACCATTTCATCTAGATGGTGCTCTTCCAATGGCCCCAAGACAAAAAAAAAATCTTAAACCTGATAAAATAAGGTAAACTTTGCAACGATGTAACACTAAATATGCAGGGTGGGGGGATCGATCAAAATAAACTAAAATAATATAAATAATTGGGTAAGTGGTGCATACACGGGTAGGGTCTTGTTGGCTTTATTTTATCCTACTATTAAATGCGTTTTGTTTTTTAATGCTCGAGTTAATCTTGTTCTACAAATTCATTGCATTAAATGTGAATGACTTTTGAAAAGCTCTGACGAATTGTGCTTAAGTCTTCTAAAATCTCGCATGTGCCTTGTGTTTTGATCGTGATTATAAGAAGAGAACTTGCTTCGTAGGTAACTAGGCTCACCAGTAGTCATCACTTTACAAATAAGACCGTATGTGTGTAGTATGCGCCTATTTTTCACATTTAGGATAGAACTTTTATTTGAGTAGGGAGTGATGTGATTTCTAAAATATTGTAAGCGCATGTAGGCATTTTGAACTTTTTGTATTAGACGCCAGCAAGCGGCACTGATACAATTATGATATACTATACCACCTTAATCAAGAATAGAGATAACGAGGCTGTTACACAAATGATATTTACCAGTAGGCGACATGATAGTTTTATATGAGTATAAACTTTTTAGACCGCTGAAAACCAATCCTATTTTAGTGGCAACATGTGATTGAAATGTAAGTGCGTCATTCTAGGTACTTCATCATTATCAATTTTGACAACAAAATCAGACAGTTTATCTCTAGAATGTTTTAAGCCTGCTATTAATAAGACAGACTTAGAAGCATTAATTTTTGAGATTTTCCAAAGAATCATCGAGAATTAATTGAGAATCATCTGCATATTGCTACGGGTTTCACGTACATGAACAAATAGATACGTTGGATCTTAATGATTATCAGATATTACGTAACGAAATCACTTGGGCTACTGTAGCGTAGCAGATATCGTAGGCACTGACTTACCCGGAAAGTGATGTACGTGCCTACGATAAAATTTCTCTAGCTCAGACTATCTCAGGGCGTTAAGCCCAAGTTTACATAAATTATGATAAATTATTAGTTTACTTACTTAACAACTCACTGAGGTTTCCAAAATGTAGTGGCTGCAGACGAAATAATGACACTTTCTTTAAAAATGAAATGCACTATTTTATTCAATTTACAGATATTGGTTCTCTAGCATGTAACCTGGCGATGTTCAAAGTTGTGGCCAATTTCACGATTAATAAGTTATAACATTCATAAAAATGCCTCGTGTAGCTACACATCGGTTTACAATGTCCTCAAAAATTGTCATAGATTCTGCCACAAAGGTTTGATTTAAAGACCCTCCTTAAATATATGCAAATGCATAAAATCCTTAAATATGTACAAGTTAAAAATGCAAACGTATGAATTTAAATCCAGCCGAACCACTGAAGGTGGTCCCCGGTAAGTAAAAAAATAAACATAAACACAACACACTTATTCAGGGTGGTACGATACCGAGTCCGGACGTGGAGGAACTGTAGCCCTACGTAGATGTCTTCGGGACACAAGAAATGGACCCAAGGGTGGGGTTGATGGTAGCCTCACCAGCCCTGGAACCTTCCACTGTGTGTGGATGCCCCGTCCGTGGAACTCTCACTGACGTGTGTAGAGGCCCCGTCCGTAAAACCCTAAAGATATCACGATTTAAATTTACAAAGTCAGAAATGCACGTGAAGCGTGCTTAATGTGACATAACCTTCTGACATAACCTACAAAAGAAATATAATTTACCTCACTGATGAGGGAACAATCCACCAAAACTCCTGGAAGCCACAGTCGGATAAATGGGGTCGAGTCCGCCTTTCAGGTTGACACGGTATTTCCAAAGGAAAGCCTGCAAATTTGCGAAACACGTGGGTAGAGAACGGGCAAGATGGCGTGAAGAGGTTAGCTTACCTTGTGTAATTTAATATCCTGCTTCCGCAGATAAAATTCACTCACAACCACAAAATATTCCGCTAAACAGAACAACAACAGATTGAGGAAATTTTCTTGTGTTGATAATTCGAAAATCCGCCAGGATGCCTTGGATAAAACTAAAATTATCAACTAATTACTAGCAACCACGCCAACAAAAAATGGTTGCCTACCCGGTTTCCGTTTCTCTTTGCTGTTCACGTGTCGCCCTCCCGTGGAGAATAGTGAAATGTGTTACGGACGTGTAGCAGTTGTTATAATGCGGCCCACAAAACGCCAAGGCGTATGGTGGGTCGCATACGCTAGAGGTCCGCAACAACTCCCCCTTTACTCGCAGGAAAAAAAAATCGAAGATTAACCCGCCTCCCAAGTTATCATCAGGCATAACAATGAAAATAATGAGACTTAAATGCACGAGGATGACTAACTCGCCTCCTAAGTTATCATCAGGCATAACAACAAAAATAATGTCAAAAAATAAGGAGACTTAAATGCACGGGGATGGCTAACTCGTCTCCCAAGTTACCATCAGGCATAACAACACAAAATCAAAAAAATTAAATTAGAATATTGATCTTCACCATTTATGTCTGCAACGTATATTAAACATAACAGGGGTCCTAAGATGGACCCTTGAGGTACACCTTGATATAATGAAACAAATTTGGGTTGTACAGTTTTATTATCTATTATCAAAGCTATGCATTGTTCTCTGCTAGTTAAATTAAATTTTTTAAAAATAATGCAATTACTGGAGAAACCGGAATAATGCAGTTTAGAAATCAAAACTTGTGGATTCCAAGTATCGAAAACTTTACTAAAATTAAGTAGAACTAGACAAGTAGTTTTATTGTCGTCTGAATTTTGACAAATGTCATCAGTTACTTTTATAAGCGCAGTGGAAGTGCTACGATTTTTACTAAAGCCTGATTATGCCGAGGAAGCAAATAATTTTCATTGAAATAACAAAAAATTTGATTGCGAATGCGTTTTTCCAAAATTTTAGAAGTGGAAGATAAGATACTAATAGGCCTGAGATCTTTTAGTTCTATAGGATAAAAATATTACATATGGTCACTTGGTGATCTAAATAGAGGCGTGAATGTCTCGAAATGTTTCCTGTGACTATCTGACGCATATTCAGATTTAATATATAGCGGGTTTTAATAGCAATTATCCAGCCTAAATGAATTTGGATATATTGATTTTTGAGAAAAACGAAAAAATATATTAAAAGAAGAAAACACTTTCGAATGCATACACCTCGGATTAGCTCCAACCTCCTCAGCCCCAGAGCTACCCCTATAATTTTTTTAAATGAAACACCCCATATTTCTTAGGTTATTACTTTGCCATCGAAGAGCTTATTGCAAAAATTTATACCTGTGGGGTCTAAAGTGGACCGAGCTACAGATAAAATGAATTTGAATCAATTCACCTAGATTTTTCCAGCAAATTACCCATAGTAAGTGTAATAAAAGAATAAGTACTGATAAGAAGCTTCTTCTTGTCAACAAAATACTATTTCCTTTTATGACTAACTGCTGTATGCACCGATTTTATGTTTAAACGAGTTTAAATAATCGCGATTAGAAAGTTAATTTGAGTTTCTTATGCACCGTTGATACAAACTTGTGGATCCGGTTAGCAATTTGACAACGTCGAAATATCTAGATATATTTGCAGTTTTAGCTAAAAAACGTCTTTGTCAAATGACTCATTTTTACTACAGACTTCAAATACCTTATGGACTAGTACGCACTGCGGCTTTCTTAATACGGGACTTGGAGGAATCAATAGATGAAGAGCATATTGATATAATCATTAAGGAACGTGAAAAAGCTCCAAAGTATATATATGTAGAGACACCTTACAAAGGAATCATCCTAACTCTCTACTTCAACGGTAGAGTAGAAAGAAGCATTTTTACCATCTACAGAAATTGCAAGTTTACTGTACGTTTTACTCAAGAATGATTAGTACGATGAAAGTATAATAACTTTTGTAGCAAATTTTGTGAGCTACAAATTTTCTAGTAGTATTTTTCTCTAAAAATCGATAGTTTTTGAGATAACGACAAAGAACTAAAACTCACCCCTTAAAAAAATCGACGAGTCAGATTAAAGATACTTTTCAGGATTTCATTACAATAATAAAATAAAGCTGACAATACTCAAATTTGGCCGGACTTTTTTTTATAGTTCTGCCGTTTTTACTAGGATACCTCTCTATATTCAACAAATTAAGTAACTCATTTCTCAAACTTTTGCTAATATGTGTTAGAAAACATGTGACTAGTTTTGCTCTTCCTTGTTGAAATGAATTTAGATAACAAGACTCAGGACACAAACATTCCCTGGTTTAAAAGTTTCGAACTAGTACAATTAAAAATATGAAAGTTAAAGAATACATAAACGCTCCTATAACTGTCTGGTTAAGATGAAGTACATTTGAAACAAGGAGGAAACAAAGCACTGCTTTGTGTTTTCTATCTTCGCTTGGGCTTATTTAATTGAATTTCTAATAAAATAGATACGAAACGGGAAGTTTTATTTCATTTTCCATTAAACACTGTACCTAATGGAGCGCGAGTACTACGAGAATTTCAATAAAACTCACCGCAGTAATTTCTGTTCTTATCGTGGAAATGCAGGCATGTGCGCATAGACATCGTGTGCGTTCAAAATGGAAAGTAAAGAGGTGATTAGGTAACGAGGCAGTGATTTTTAAGATCTCATTATTATAGTGTGTGGTTCCAATTAAACGTTATAAAACAATTGCATCGATTGTCAATTACTATTTAAAAACAATATAATTATTTCACCCGATCGCTGTTCACTGCCAATAACTATTTGCCTATAATATCATTTTAGTAGAATAAAAATTGTATGGATAATATATACAGCGTGGAAATCACCTATGGAATAAAATTATTTTTGGCGATATTTTAAAGATTTGTGAGAGACACTTGAACAGTTCAATTTTTAATCTAAAGTTGTACATCCTGTAAATGACATTTAAAAAAAAATTTAATGAAGTATTTTCTTCCGGGTCTTGCCGTGGTCGTCGAACTTGACTTGACGTTTCGCTGACCATCCTGTCAGCTTCTTCAGAAGGATTCTAAAGACTGAGACTTCTGAAGAAGCTGACGGATGGTCAGCGAAACATCAAGTCAAGTTCAACGACCACGGCAAGACACGGAAGAAACTACTTCATTAGACAACGGCCGTGAAAACCTGCATTCTACAAAAAAAATATAGTTTAAAAAAAAACTAAAAAAACACGCTTTAAAAACCGAACTAAAAAGTAAAAAATGATAATGTTTAAATATTAAGATTTTGTTCAACAGTGATAGATTGTAAAAACCGTGGGATGCTTTTTACTATATTTTTAGAATTCTACTTTTATCAATAGCTACCAATAAAATATTTATAACAATTGATATCAAGCAAAGTATCAAGTAAATATTACTATTATTATTCCCACATAGTCTGGCCGATAATCGCGTAGATTAAGGTGCGAGGTGGCAAACGCGATTAATCACACGAGTATCGCGCCACCGGATTCGAATCCCGGCTCTGGCACTGTCGGAGGAAATGGTTGTATGTGCGCGTTTTTTCGATGTGTAATTGGCTGTCTAATTTCTGTGGCGTTTATATGTTTATATTTATATTTATTATATAAATTATTTATCGATATTTTACCGCATTATAGATGCTATTACCAAGTATTTGGACGCAAAGCTATATTGGTATTGTTGGAAAATTAGAACCCAAAGATTATGGTTGGGTATTGAAAAAGTATTATGAAAAAGAAAAGTTAATAAGTCTATTTTGCACCAAAAAAAAACTGCAATACCAATAAATGCGCCTGCAAAAGCGATGGTGTGTTTTGCTCACTCGAATGCAAATGTATTATGCATTGTGGCAACAGTGAGTACAATAATATGCTTGAAGAAGCTGAAGAATCAGAAAGCGATATTATGTTACAACACTAAACTGTTAGAAATTTTAATAATGTTTTTTTTAATTATTTTGTTTTTTTAGGAATCCGACAAAAAAGAATAGTGAGCGACAAATTTAAATAATAAGTGTTATTTTAATTGTAACTTTGATTTCCAAAAATAAATGATTTATTTTTATTGAAATATTCTCTTTTCTTATATAAATTGTCCTTGTTATGAAATTACATCATATAAGAATACTTACTAACTGCTGTAAATATTACTTATTAATTGTTCAGTGCTATATTTGAAGTTTCAGAACAAGATCTAAAACTTCGACAATTTTTTTCTGTGGAATTAAAGTGAATAACAAAATATACGCAAACAATGTACATATGCCTGATAAGATTCTTAAGGCGGAGTGTAATCGGTGAGACAAGGGAAGCGCTCCATATGTGCCGAAGCTGCGTGCATTGTTAAAAAGCCTGTAACTTTTTTTTTATTAATAAAAATGGTCCCAATATGAATTGAACTATAATACAGCCAATGAGTTTCTTAAGTTTTGGGCACAAGAATATATTTGATAGCTCATTATATAAGCCAGCAGGAACAAGTTGAATACAAAAGAAAAATGTTGCTAACATGCACTTTTTAACAAATTGTTAAAATATTTATTACTATTTTATTTGTATACTTATAAAAAGCAATACCTCAAATTAAAGAAAAATGTTTAAGCTTTAAATCTGTGAAGAAATTAATTCTCATTATAAATAAGTTTTTAAGTTATTAGATGTTAAATCATAAATATAATATTTCCCATTTCTTCACGTTTTCTGCTATAACTTATATCTCGACCAAAAGTGAAAGTAGGCATGTATAACTTTTTTATGTAAAAAATACGCTTAATCAGATGAATTAGGTCTGATAAAGTGATACCGAAATATTGGGTTAGTGAACGCAAATGGCAACGAGCCGCGCCGCGCCGCCCGTCTATAATGCAAATAGTAGGTTTTTAGTCGGCTTTAAAAAGGGACGTTCTCAGTTTGGTTGTTCGCATATTCGTGTGTGTGTTTGTATGTACGTAGAATACATATATATGTGGTATCGTCAACACTACTGGTCTGATATGAGTTAGCTGAGATGAATTAGGACTTGAAAATACCAAATGTGAATTGTCTGATTAGGGCTGTGTTTTTATTTTATCTTGTTCAAGTGACCAAGACGAGTTCACAGTTCAGTTTTACAGTTTTGGCGAGGTTGCCGTTTTGTTTATTGAAACAGAGCGTGCTTTTCATTTTTTTAAATATCTCCAGATCTATAAATTTTACTAGACAAACGAAATATACATAAACTAGAATTCGCTCCGATTATTATTATTCTAAAAAATTAATATTGCAAAACTAGGCATTTTATTTAAACAAATTATTTTTATTTTGAAGAAAATGGGCAAATTCCAGTTAAACCTAGGGAAACAAAGTACAATTTTCAATTAAAATTTCAAAATAGAATAAGCATTGAAACAGCTGAAAAGCGTAATTGTTACTATAATTTTACGCCCTTGCTAAATCCTGACACCAAAACGAAAAAATGTCCATGGTAGTTTAAACTCCAGCATTTTAATAATAACCGAGAGAAAAATTTCAATTTTCGACCACTTTTTTTTTCATTGCAAATAAATCGGTTGTAAACGAATTAAATTTTGAGATGCAAAGAGGCTTCCAATATAAAACATTCTTATACGATTTAAAGGTATATGCTAAGGCGAATAATTTGAAAAAATAAAGTTTTTCTATGGTGCACATTTGCCGAGATATTTTAACTTTTGCATTATATCATTTTGTTAATAAACAAATTCTACTTTTGACTTCAAATTTGCACTAGGTATTTACAAATGCTTATATTTTCATTATCGAATGCCAAAGCTCTTAAAGTGTTACTTGAAGTAAAAACACAATTATTAATAAAGAATCTGTGTAATTTTGATCAGACCATGTTTCGATACAAAGATTTGAAAAAGTGAAACAAATATATTTTGAATTAAAACGCAAGCAAGTTTTCCTTATGCCACTGGTTCAATTTTAATTGTGTTAGCACAATGAAATAAAAGCTCTCATTGATGTTAATTAACGCACCAAATCTCGTTGCTGCTACACAAAAGATTCATGAAATATTAAACAAGAAAAACGACTCTAGACCACTAGTTTAAAAACCGCACCCCTTTATACTAATAATTATTCTTTTAACATCTAGTAATATTTTAATAGTTTTATCCTACAGAAATAAAAATATAGACATTTGTAAAGATCCAGGGCAAACTTCAAGTCAAAATGTTGATTCGTTTGTTAAAAAATAGTAAAACACAAAAGTTAAAATATCTTGGCAAACGTACATCATAAAAGAAACTTTATTTTATCAAATTGTTCACTTTTTCATACATCTTTAAATCATATAAGAATATATTATACTGGAAGTCTCTTTGCATGTAAAAATTTAATGTAATAATTCTTTTTAAAACGCAAAAAAAACTGAAGAAAATTGTCAAAAATTGAAATTAAAAACATTTATTTGTTTAACTAGGCAGCAAAATAGTAGACTAACTGCCACGGCTGATAAACTCAGCCAAGGCAATCAATATATTTTGCTGCTGAGTTGAACTTTTTCTCGCCGATTGTTTAAATATATTCTAAAATAATTAAATTATTACAAAAATTTCGACGACAATTACGGTTTTCAGCTATTTCAATGTCTATTCCGATCTGTAATTTTAATAGAAAATTGTACTTTGTAAGACCTACACTTTCTCCAAGTGTCATTAGAATTTGCCCATTTTCTTCAAAAGAATAATAATTTGTTTGAAAATACCTAATTTAGCAATTATCTTTTGCCTTTGTTTCGTCGATCCTATAAATCTCGATACATTTTTAAAAAACTGATGGAAAACACTTAAAAACTTATTTATTTAAATAAACAATACGCCCACCTCGCTGAAACTGCAAAACTGCACTGTGAATTCAATTTGACCCTTTAAATACGTTAATATTGCACTAACCAGACAATTTACATTAAAATCCAAATTTGCTTCTGGTACATGTGTTGCCCAATTTAACGGGTAGCTTAGAAAGGTAAAAAAAATCTATTGTGACCGACTCCTCCGCCATTTATTAGAAAACAACGTACATGGGTCCGGCTGAGCGTAGTATCCATTTTAAATTGAGTAGTTTTTATTAAAGTCTAAATTTTTACTCAAAAATTATACACAAAGTTCTTGAGAAAACACGGAAATTTTATTTTCAAATATTACATCAGTCAAATGATATCCTCCTCGCTGACACTCTTGAAGCCTAGCACGAGAAGTTTTTCATCACCCGCTCCATTTCAATTGGGATTGCGTTCATCTCTGTCCGAATATTGTATTTTAGCTTTTGCGGTCAATTAGGAAACACTTTTGGCTTTAAGTAGCCTCATAAAAAAAATCATAAGCTGAGAGATCCGTTGACCGTGCCGGCTCACAGTGGGTTGAATCGTCGAAAAGCTAGTCAAATTCAAAAAAATGAAGTATTTCACCGAGACTTTTAACCCCGGAAATAGTTGTATTGGAGACCCTACCTGGCTCAGAAATTCATTCCGTTTGTGAATTTCGAGCGCGTTGCTTCGACAGTTTCTGCCGCCGAGAAAAACAACAAATATTCAAACGCCTTAGAAAGTGTTCAAATAAAGTTTTAGTAATTTTTCAAAATTAATTCTCCTCTTGAAAGTCAGTACAATTGAAATATGTAATTCGCCATTCATTTTATAATTATGTAAATTAGTTAATTAACAATAAAGCAATAAGTTATGTCATTGTTAGCCATTGCGCACAAAAAAAATTAAATTGTTGAACATTTCTTTAACTATTTACAAAGAACTGGCAGCGTCTTCCTACGACTTTGCTTTTCGTGGTACTTCTTGTGCGAGTATGCGCGTAAATTGGATCACAGTGTATTTTGAATTAAAAAATAAAAATTTTGGGCATTTCATAGCCACCATTTTGTTTTTTTTTTAAATCGATTTCGGATTCTTAATCCGCGACCTCAAAAACCGCTATATGACAGCTTTCATTTAAATCCAATGAATATTGACGATTTTTGGTACATTTTTTGGGCATTTCATAGCTTCCATTCTGTTTTTTTTAAATCGATTTCGGATTCTTAATCAGCTTTTATTTAAATCCAATTAATGTTGACGATTTTTGTCACATTTTTTGTTAGATCCATAGCCCCATTTTGTTTTTAATTGATTTCGGATTCTTAATCAGAGACCCCTATACCGGGTGGCCACGAGTCAATGTGCGCCCCCAATATTTTGGTTGTTCTTGTATTTAAAAATTTCGTTTTTGGTACACATAAAGACAATAGACAATAATGGGCTACTTTTAGACTAACAGAAATGAAAACATCACTTCCGGTTGAACCAATTTTTTTCAAAATGGCCGTGCCGTGTCAGATGAATGCGATGTAAGAAAATTAATAATTAGGCTATGGAAATTATTAGTAAGTTTGTAGACATGCCTGTAAAGAAGAAAATAGATGTTTGGATTACTGATAGGTACCAGTATTTTTAGGTTTTTTCAAAAAACAAAATTTAATTTTCATTTTCATTTCCGTAGGGGCCCTATGGAAATTTTTTAAATGGAACTGTGCTATAATCAAAAATGATGATTCATAAACTATCATTAATCATTTCTTAATGATATCCTTCGTGATAATAGAAGTATTTTTAAAAAGTAAACACAAATTAAACAAGAAATAATTGTAATAAAACGTTACAACCATGAATAAATAGAATAACAAAACTATTTAAAACCTAAATTATAATAAAACATTGTAAAAATTGTTCAAACTGTTCACCGTTATGATTAATACATAGAGTATCGCGATTTATTGTTGCACGTCTAACATTCTGTAATTGTTGAGGTGCTATTTGTGCAATTTCTTGTCGAACTCTTTCTTCCAGATCCTGCCTTGTGGTTGGAGCAATCATGTAGACTCAGAGGCGACCTTGCAGGCCATCTGACTGGACCATGGGTCCCAATCCAACGATCTGGAAATAATTGATTTAAGTAATCCCTAACGACAATAGCA
This sequence comes from Leptura quadrifasciata, assembly GCA_963675555.1. NCBI lineage: Eukaryota > Metazoa > Arthropoda > Insecta > Coleoptera > Cerambycidae > Leptura > Leptura quadrifasciata. Next base: position 107,661,876 of record OY776675.1, read on the forward strand.
TTGTGCGTTCCAGCCCCGTCATGTTGGAAGTAAACCTCGTCAATATTGGCATTGGGAATTTAATTAATCTGTTGAACTATTATATTTTGGAGAAATTCTAGATATCTTGGTCCAGTTAGAGTTCCGTAAAAAATTATTGGACTTATGATATGGTTGCCCAGTACGCCTAACCAAACACTAAAGTCAAACCGCTCCTGAAACCACCCCTGTCTCATACTATGAGGATTTTTAATTGCCAAATATCGAGTGTTATTTCGATTACATAACCCAAGGTTTGTAAATCTCGATTCATCAGTGAACAAAATACTTTTGATACAATTCTCATTTCTTAATTGGCGTAACTGTAACCAATTACAAAAGGTTATTCTTCGTTGATAATCATTCGCATACAAAAATTGATGCAATTGATATTTATAAGAACGATAGCCGTGTTTCTTTAAAATTTTCTTGCCTGATTCTTTGAAAACTGGTAATTCTTGTTCAATTTGTCTTACCAAAATAGTTGGGTCAACATGCACTAAAGCTAATACATTAATTTCCGTTTCTTCATCCACAATAAATCTTTCTTCAATTTCTATATTAGGTCTAGTTCTAAATTAATGCTCCAACCGAACGAAATAATTTCTCGAAGGTTGTCTTCTTTCTGGATATCTCTGTCCCACAAAGTTTGTGCTCTAGTTGCATTACGTCGAGTCTCTCCATAAATAATGAACATGTCAACTTACTCATCTCTTGAATATTAGTTTTCTTATTATAACAACTTTAATACACTTGCTTCAGAAAATTAGTGAGTAAGTCAAGAATAAATTAATCGTTACGAATGTCTGTCATTTTCATGGCTATCTGCAATTTTGGATTTAAATATAGATAGGTACCTTATTAAAATGATTCGTTGGCGCTTACCTTTTAAAAATACTTCTATTATTACAAAGGATATCGTTAAGAAATGATTAATAGCGAAAAAATTATAGTTTATAAATCACTATTTCTGATGAATAAAAAAAAATTCCATAGGACCCCTACGGAAATTAAAATGAAAAGTAAATTCCGTATTTTGAAAAAACCTAAAAATACTGGTACCTACCAGTAATTCAAAAAACTATTTTCTTCCCTACTGATAAGTCTATTCTATAGCCTACTTAGTAATTTTCTTACATCGCATTCATCTGACGCGGCCATTTTGAAAAAATTAAAAAATTGTTCGTATCTCACTTATTTTTTGGAATTTTTTACATCTGAAAAAAATGTTGCACTTAGAAATTTATGCTCAATGAGAAACTATCAAATAATATAGTCATTCTCTTTAAGAAAAAAAGTTGATGTCACTTCTGGTTCAACCGGAAGTGAAACTTTCATGTTAGTCTAAAAGTAGCCCATTATTATCTAATTCGTGTATATCAAAAACCAAATTTTTAAATATAAAATCAACCAAAATAGTGGGGGCGTACATTGACACGAGGCATTTTCTAAAAAAATCGGTAAACTTCTTCGTATTACGGTCAGCTTTTCGGAGCTTCAGCTCACTATGGCGGCTACTTGATGTACCCATATTTCGAAATGACATGATCAGGAAACATTCTTCGCAAAATTGTCATAGAATCCCTAGCAGTGTGGGAAGAAGTTCCTTCCTACTGAAGCCATATTCTTCGAATATCCACATCAACATTACGAAGTTGCTATTCAAATACCTGTTGATAACGTTGTGAGCAACAGTAACCGTCATTTTCCTCAAAAAAGAACGGTTTAAAGATTCCAAAAATCGATATTGCACACCGCACGGTAAACCCTTTCGCTAGGAAACGATTGTGTAACTGCAGAGGATTTTCCGTCGATCAGTAGCAAAAGTTCTGTTTGTTAACATATCCGGAAAGATGAAAATGACCTTCATCTGACATCAGCAAGCAATCAATGATATTCGGGTTTTCAGCAAATAACTCTTCGAAACGTTCGCAAAAATCAACGCGTGTTCCAAAATCTTGAGGCAGTTTTTGTACGACTTGTAAGTCTTTCAGAATGCGACGTTAACTACGGTTGGAAATATTGAGTGCTAATGCTTGTCGTTTTGCAGATCATTTGGGACTTCGTAACACAGCCGCTCTTACCATTTCAGCATTTTCAAGTGTGCGTACAGAACGAGTTCATCCTTTTAGTTTTTCTTTGGTACATGAAGCAGTACTGCGTATATACACTTTTTAATTGTTATTCGACTAGGAACTATATCCCATGGATTTAAATGGAAAGTGACGACGAAATAAACGCTAGGTGATTACAACAGTACAGCCATTTTTTAAAACAAGATTCAACCGCAAAAGTACGTTGAATGTTTGACCAACGCTCCATATTTACAGTAAATTTATCATTTCCCGCAAATGCTTTAACTGTCTTAAATTTCCATTTATCGCGAAAGGATGGCGACTTGATTTGAATTTATATCTCATTATATTGTAACATGAATCAACTTTGAATACGAATAGTTCATTCTGCAGATCAGTTACATATCTGGGTAGAAAAAACGATTTTTATGGAACTTCCACTAAACGAATCATTATATCCAGTGGAAGGTTTTAAACATATCCAAGGTTGAAAAAAATCTTCAAAGAAAATGTTCACTAAAAGTTACGAATTAAAATAATAAAATTATTATGTGATGCAAGAAATCTTTTTAAAATCTATTCAAATAATACGGAGAATCCGCGGAAATTTCGCGATTCGATCCAAAGAGACATAAAAATGTCCTTGTGAAAATAGATCCGCAAATGCCTCTTAAGGACGCTATAAAGTAGATTTTATTTAATTTCTTCAGATCCAATTTGAGTTCAGATATGCACTTCAGCACGTAAATTATCACTAATTAGAGCTATGTTAAGCAACTAACAGTGACATACTTTGATGTCCAGGAGTGTACTAACAGTCAAAGTCACCGAATTTATTTAACCATATTTTTCTTATGCCATTTTATGATACTTTGCATTAGTATCAGGATTACATAGGAACAAAATGAAATGTATTAGAATATACTACGGATAGATGGATAACAGTAGAGTATCATTTTGATACTCTACTGTTATTCCTCTGTTTGTGTTGCTGTACCTAAATGTCTGTTTGCAAATTTATTTATTTAATCTTAACACGAAAAACTTTCCTGAATAGTCCTGAGGGTGATTTAATAATAAATCGACACGTCGGCAATTATCAGAAATTGGTTTCCCTAGTTTATTAGACTATCCCCGTTAACACAACCCCTATATAATAACAAGGCTATTATTATACTCAAAATCGAAAACAAGAACTTTGTTTTCTCAAATTGTTCGTTTTTTAATGAATTTTTAGACCTTTTCTTTTATTTTCTAAAATATTCAATTCAATTATTGTATGTAACCCGGCCTAAAATTAGAGAAAAATTCCGGAACAACCTTGTTATTCATATGTATACTGTCATAATAATAATGATAAATATCTTTCTTTCCCAAAAACAACAATAAAAGAAATACATAATATAATACAGAATAATAAGTGGTATACAAGGAGAAGTTCACTCAAATGAGTGCTCCATCACTTGACCCTTGTGGATGAATAAACAAACGATAAATAATACAGAATAACAGATAGAAAATCAGAATTAACACATAAGAAATTAAAATTGTTATTAAAACCACTATATCATAGCATAGATTTAAAAATAATAAATACTCAAACTAGATTTTATTTATCCATGAAAATTTTCCTCATACATTTTTTTTAACTTGTAATTAATTGTTAAAAGTCTTAAAATCAGCAGGAATAGAGTTATACAACTTAATATATCATACACTTAAAGCTCGCAAAAAATACAGTTTTATGAGGAGGTGGTGTTATTGTTAAAGAACGCTATAACCCCGATATACTTTTCGACGTTGTAACAAAATCCGACTTAGGAAATACTTCTTAAGAAAAGCGTGCTTCACGTAAAAACGCCGTGGAAGAGGTTTTTAATTCTTGGAAACATATTTTTGCTCTTCGGAGCATTTTTTATGCCAAATTTTCGCTAACTCTTCAAGGAGCGTTAATTTAGAAAGTGTAGTAAATGTCGCTGCACAGGGACGTAATGTCGCCCCGACCACCTAATTTTAGAAAGTATACTAAAATTGGACAATCCGCCGTTGGAATGATCTATTTCAACAGGAACAACGTTCCGATGCGGATCTTATTTTTATGAAAAATTTTCACGTCCAAGACGATGTACTTTTGAAAGACTGCGATCAAAATTTTAAATTGATAGTTCCAAAGAGGAAAATTAAGGAATTGATTTACCATTATCATGACCGAGATGAAGCATGTCATCCAGGAAGAGACGAGACTCTTAGAAAAATAGCAAAACGCTACTATTTTAATAATATGGCCAGGATCGTAGGCAGATATATAAACGACTGTCTGATATGCCAGTCTGTAAAGACAAGACAAGTCCAACCCAATGCTCCACTTAGAAGTCATGCACCACAGAATGCATTCGAAACCTTGAGCGTCGACGTAATTGGCCCGCTGCAGATGACTAAAGACGCCGAAAACAGATAATGATTATCGTCGAAGACGTATTCAGTAAATGGATAGAGGCAAAGGCATACATTCAGGTCGATGGCAGAACGATAGCCAAATTCATTGATGAAGAGATAGTAGCGAGATTCGGAGTCCCTCGAGTCATAATTTCAGATAATGGTGGTAATTTCAATTCCGAATGGTACATCACGTTTTTTGAAAGAAATGATATCGAACGATACTTAATTCCGGCATATCACCAACAATCCAACCCCGTGGAACGATGGGTTCAGGAGTGTAAGAAAATTTTAAACACCCTTTTATTCAAAAAGCCAAACGACACTTGGGATCGCTACGTGCATCAGATGACTTACATCTTAAGAAATCGTAGGAACGCCGCTACAAATCAAACACCTAGCATGATCGTGTTAGGATATGACCCAGCCGAAAGAGGCGAATGGGATTTGTATTCCTGGAGGCAAGAAAGAGCCAAGCAACAAACGCTTCCACGATACGAGCGAGTCAAGGAAGCCCGTGAAGCTCAACAAAATTACAAGCAAAAATACGCGCCTAAAGAGGCCGTCACTCCAGTCCACTCCATGAGTAAGAGAAAAAGGAAGGTACATACCTTCACGCCGTCTTGGTCAAGCCCAACCAGAATCTTGAAGAAGTTTTCAGACGAAGTATATCTCGTGCAAAAGGGAAATGTAACGACAAGAGTACATGTAAATGATTTGAGACCAGCCCCGCCAGAGGAGCATAACTTGGAAATCGAATCTTCGAACGAAGAAAATGCTAGTCCAGGCGGAACATCACTCGATGGAAATGATTCCCCGTTCTCAGACGATTCCACAGAACCTCCACCGCCGGAGCAAACGGTTGCACAAATCCATGCACCGCCACGAGATGCTTCCTCTTCGGATTCAGAATCAAGTTTTGGAGATTCCATAATATTTTTATAATATTTTTCAACCTAGGCTAAGTTTTAACTTAGTGCTAGGTTTATTTTATCTCAAAATTTCCATACCAACTTCTTGTCGTGTCTGACAAGAGTTGGTATTTTTTATGCATTTTTTTACAAGTTATTTTTATCGAGGATATTGTATCGTCCATACAAATCTTCCAAATTCACTGCAGCAACTCTGACCGTGTCCGGCAGAGTTGGTAATTTTTATAATTTTTTCAAAGTCCTCATATGTTTAAAACAAACATACATCTGTAAGCAGAGTCCGACCCAAAGGGTCCAAACAAATGTTCCATTGGCACGGTATGGAAAGACGACGACTCTGACGCAAGAGCGCGATTCAGATGAGTCTAGCAACTCAAGGGCGAGATGCCGCCACGTCTGCTGGAGGGGCAGATGCAACGATCCAACGGATGCAGATTCTGTCGCAGATTTCTCCCAAGAAGAGATTTTAATAAAAACCATTTCAATCAGCATAAGTCCACAAAATTCAGTGTTCATATTCTCAAAGACGACGATGTGATATCGGTCGCAGATTTCTCCCAAGAAGAGATTTTAATAAAAACTATTTCAATCGGCATAAGTCTACAAAATTCAGCGTTCCTATTCTCAAAGACGACGATGTGTTATCGGTCGCAGATCCCCAGACGGGATATGAACAATACATTTTACTAAAACTTTGTTTTATATTGTTTCATATAACTGAGCAGAGCCATTGTATAGCTGGAGCCAAGCAGTCCGAGGACCACCTAAGCTGTTCCAGAAGGCAGTTCGACACCGAAGGTGATCGACGAGGCATAGACACGAGGAGGAGCAGACGCAAGCCCGCATTAGTGGAAGAACACTAAGAAAGATAAGTGCGTCGAAAGTGTTTGTGTTGTGTCATCGAGAATCTGAGGATTTTCGATTTTTTTTTCTTTTTTTTATGCCATTTTGAAAGCCAATGTTCAATTATTCAATCGAATGCTATGCATCGATATATGTTCAAACTTATCACCATTTTTTAGATTTGCATCTATGTTATGTTCAGATAGGCCGGTCTGAAATATAACCGAATACAACACATGGGAGACTACATCCAATGATCCATTTTCTTTTCAAAAACCAATTTACCAAACGTTGCACAAAAAGATTCACGGAAAGGAGGGGAGTGTTAAAGAACGCTATAACCCCGATATACTTTTCGGCGTTGTAACAAAATCCGACTTAGGAAATACTTCTTAAGAAAAGCGTGCTTCACGTAAAAACGCCGTGGAAGAGGTTTTTAATTCTTGGAAACATATTTTTGCTCTTCGGAGCATTTTTTATGCCAAATTTTCGCTAACTCTTCAAGGAGCGTTAATTTAGAAAGTGTAGTAAATGTCGCTGCACAGGGACGTAATGTCGCCCCGACCACCTAATTTTAGAAAGTATACTAAAATTGGAATCCACGTTGTCAAGCACTGCAACTCTTACGAGGTATTGAATATGAGGACAAGTTAGTCCAACGACTATTCAAAGTATATCGGAAGTTATAGCGAAAATAGCTCTTAGCGACATGGGACCCCCATCATTTCCTAGCAGTCGGATTTGACGGGGAAATGATGCGTTTTGACGGGGTTTGCCCTAAACCGGTTCCTCAGTGATTCGGAGTCAAAAAAGTATCTATACCATGTACTCATACGTGCATGGGATCCGCCTTGCCTGAACGTAAAAAGTTGATATTGTAGAATACAATCGAAGTAGAGACGCTTCAAGCAATTTTAAGCTCCGAGGAGCGACCAAAATTCATGTGAATTTAATAATACGTTTATAAGACAGGCAAGCAAAAGCCCACCAAAATTTCAGTTACATGAAACTTTTCTTGAATCTTTTTGTGCATCGTTAGCTTATCAAACTGCATATTGGATGGTAGTTGGTACCGTATGAATCGTCCCGTTCCTCACCATGTGTTGTACACGGGCCAGACCATTGTTTGTTAACATTTTCTCTTGAAAAAGTTGTTGTAAAAACATAAAATTTTTAAAGATTTAATATATATATTTTGAAATTTATATTGTCTTTTAGTTGTGTTTTCTAACAAAATTCCTTTTCAGGTTTAATTTTAAGAGAGTGTAATACAGACAGTGTTAGATTTATAGTGTTACGACGTCGTCCAATTGATACCATCAGAGCAGCAGTTAAGCATAAACGACAGTAAGTATGATTTATCCATTATTCTCCGTCTGAAACAGTCACGTTGAACCCTAAAAATTTTGTGAACGTAATATTTATTATCTAGAATTAAGAAAAGGTTGAGGAAAAGGAAAATTAATTTTTTCTTTTTCCTATTTTTTTTTTAATTTTAAGTTTTTCGAGCTGAAAATACGTCCTTCAGACATCCATCAAAGCATGGATCGTTCACATTATCAATCCTCTGTTCCATACATTAATATTGTGAACGTTAGTACGGTATGATATTTTGTTAAATAAATAGGATGGTACTTCTATTGTTGTAGTTTTTTGGTACAAGAACAGAGCGTATACGTGAAATCGATATTTCATGTTGAGCTATTTTAATTCAGGCAACTTATGCGATACATTGTCAAATTCTCTAATGCCATATATGAAACGTACACACGAGTTTTGAACACGCTGTATTGTATTTGTACAGCCTTGTTCTAAATAGGGCCCATAGACAGGTGCACAATACGTAAATTGAGATAATATCAATGTTTCACATAACATTTTTTTTGTCTCACAATTTAAAAATAATCTATGTGGATACAATAATCGAAGAGCATATTATGCCCTTTGAATATTTTTAGTAACATGTTCTCGAAATCTAAGAGACTTATCTAGAGTTAAACTATGATTCTTTGCTATATCAGTTATTTTAATTTGTATATGTTTGATTTTAATGTCAACAACTTGTCGAAGGTTAACAACTTATGTTGTTTTTTGCTAAACAAGATAACACACGTTTTGACGGATTTAATTCTAGTGAATATTCTCATAACATGTTTGATAATTTTTCTAGGTCATTATTAATTACTGTTAGAGCACTATGACATTCAGTGGGATAAAATGAATACAGCACTTGTGTATCATCGGCTTACATATGAACTGCACTGTCTTCCACAAATTTATGAACCTGGCTGGTGTAAACTGAGAACAGCAAGGACCCAAGGATAGTATCTTGCGGAACACCCCTAGCTAAATATCTTGCATCAGACATTGTTCCATTCAATTTAATCTTTTGACTGCGACCCTCTAGGTATGACCTAAGTAACAGAACTCCCTCGACATCAACACCACAAGATTGTTAAATAGCCAGTAAGATATGATTTATGGTGTCGAAAGCTTTGGTGAGATCGAGTAATACCAGAGCCGTACTTTTTCCATCGTCATATGCTTGAAAAATATCATCAGCTACTGTTAACAAGGTTGTAGAACAACTATGGCCTGCCCGAAATCCCGATTGTACAGTAGGTAAAATATTGTTTGACTAAGTGATCTCGTATCTATAATTTTATAATTTTTTCCATAACTTTGAAAGACCCGGTAGAATATTTATAGGTCTATAGATGTTCAAACTTCACTTTTTTTGGAATCGGTGTTACTGTTAAAGAATGATAAAACCCTCGATGTATTTTTCGAAACTGTAACAAAATCCGAAACATTTCGCATGAAAAGCGTGCTTCACGTAAAAATACCGTTGGAAGAGGTTTTTATATTTTTAATCATATTCTCGCAAAAATTTCAATAATTCATCAAGGAGTGTAATTTTAGAAAGTGTAGTAAATGTCACTGCACGGGGATGTAATGTCGCCCCGACCACCAAAATTTAGAAGCAGTAACAAAATTTGACTTTAATTTCGGAAATTTCAAAATTAAAAACCCTTTACGAATCCACGTTGTTAAGCACTGCAACTCATGCGTTGTATTAAATATGAGGACAAGTTAATCCAGCTTCTATTCAAAGTATATCGAGAGTTTTAGCGAAAATAGCCTTTAGATACAAGGGACCCCCATCATTTCCTAGCAGTTGATTTTGACGAGAGGATTTGCCCTAAACTGGTTCCTCAGTGATTCGGTGTCAGAAAAGTATCTTTACCATGTACACCTATGTTACTCATATGTGCATGGGATCGCCTTGCCTGAACATATGAATTTATAAATGCTATAATATAATTCAAAGTGGTTGCGATTCAAGCATTTTTAAGCTCCGAGGAGCGGTCAAAATTGATATTGAATTGATAAATACGTAAATAGATAGGCAAGCCAAAGCCCACCAAAACTCTATAAACAATGAACTTTTCTTGAGTCTTTTTTTATAATCGTTAGCTCAAAAACCGCATATTGGATGGTAGTTGGTACATTATAAGTCGTTTCGTTCCTCACCATGTGTTGTATACGGACCAGACTATAGTTTGTCAAAAATATTTTTCTTGAAGTTGTTGTAAGGCATGAATTTTTAAAGAGATTTAATATATATTTTTGAACTTTATATTGTCTTTTTCTTGTGTTTTCAAAATTCCCTTTCAGGTTTAATTTTAAGAAAGTGTTAGTAATGTTAGATTTATAGTGTTACGACGTCCAATTGATACCATCAGAGAAGCAGTTAAGCAAAAACGAACAGTAAGTATAAATTTTGTATTATTCTCCTTCTGAAACAGTCGTTTTGAACCCTTATTTGTGAACGTTAATATTCATTTTTGGAAAATATATTAGAAGTCCTTCAGACGCAAAAGATGGATCGTTCACATTACCAAGGTATTTTTCCAACTCGATGGAAACTTGCACTGAAGAATAATACTACGTACTATATGTATCAAAAATTTTATTATCCAAGGGCAACATAATTTAATTAAATTTATACTTATATTATCAGATCCAGAAGAGGTGTTGTTCAATGTTTTAAGAATTTTTAATACATGATCTGCCGAGTCAAGGCTAAAGATAAAATTAGCTTGACAAATTTTATCTTACTGGTAGTAGTTCAATGTATTTAAAATATTGACATTTAAATCATTTAGAATACTGTCTCTTAAGTTATTATTAATCAGATTTGGATTTTGTAGATTTGCGGGAATATGAGTTGCTCTGCGGTGTTACTTATGTTCAGAGATTTTAGTTCTCTCCAAAGAATTTTAGAACTATTATTTCTAAATACATGATTAAAATAAACCTTTTTTTACTGGTTATTGTATGATTTGTATAATTCCTTAGCCCTTTATAGTATTCCCAGTGCGCCTGATATTTCGTTTGCCTATGTCTTGCTTTAACCTTATCTCTTTGAGACATAAGAAATCTAATATTATCCCTTAGCCATGGCGCCTTACTCTTGGTTATTGCAACGGACTTTAATGACTGATGTTCAGATGTTTATCGAATAGTGCAAGTAAATATCAATTTAAAAGACCTACCAAAAGACCATTAGCAAGTAATATGTTTTGTAAAGGTAATTGCTGTAAGTCCAAATAAAACTTTTGCTCATGAAAATTGGGTTTTTTACTTGAAATTTTACAATATATTTTCTTATGGTTAGACAAGTTAATACTTCCCCCCCTCCCTCCAGGAGTGAGAACTAGAGTAAGATCGTTACATATTATAAATTAATGAATAAGAATTATTTGTAATGTGGGTAGCTGATGTACACCGACAGATTTTATCATTTAGAAAAAATATAAAGAATCAGGTGACTCTACTTTTAATAAGTCAATGTTTATATCTCCAAAGCAGTATAACTGCTCTCCATGTTGCATTCCTATTAATATTGAGTCTTCCAATTGATCAACAATTTTTTTTAAATGTATCTGAAGTGAGCTATAAAATACAAAATACACCTATTGAATTGATATATTGTTGTGACAAACAGAAATTCATAATTGTTTAATAGGACTGGATGCACTGATAATTTTATATTTGTATGTATAATGAATATAGATTGCAACGCCCCCTCCCCCGAATCTCTCAATTTTGATAGATTCATTACTGACTGTGTTATTTATTTAGCCAAGTTTCAGACAGTGCAAACACATCAAATTTTTTAGATAGAATCAAATTTTTAAGTTCAAAAAATTTCGAACTAATGAGCGAATGTTTAAATGGCCAAATTCTATAAAATTTTGCTTCATTGTACTAAAATAAAATCTATATAATTAATAAACTAATATGGTTGAGCAGTATATACTAGATGACTACTATTTATATTTTACATAAAAAGGAATTCTAAATACAATACTTTTTATTTTAAAATATGCAAACTATACACGTAAAAATATGATTAAAACATAAAAAATAAGATTTTTTTATAATTCAGGTACCTTTTTCGCCGTTTGTTTTCTAGCATGGTTTCTAGCCGATATCTTTAATAATGTCTACTTTTATACCAAAAATAATAGCAGAGAGAGCAGGTATGGCGCCATTCATTATAAGCAAACACCGAGAATAAACTTATACTCCCTTTATACCAGAACACAAAACCTTTTACTCTATGGAGTTAAAGCAATTATTGCCGAGTCATTTTGTGCCTTGCAACAAATATTTTAAATCAGTTTTTAGAAAAAACGGCTGATCCTATGTTGTTTAGCAAATGGGATCTTTTTTGTGTAAATTTGATAAGAGCCGCATATTTTGGTACCAAAATTTAAACAAGGAAACTGAAATATTTTGAAATGTAAAGCAATCCATCCCCTTATACCTTACGCCTCTGGTTGAATTCTATTTTGGTTAATACCATGAAATAACAACACCTATTTATGTTAAATAACACACTCAATTTCATCGCAAGGCTAGTGAAATATTAAACAATAACCTATGTACTCTAGGTTAACACCTTCAAAGTGCCCCAGATATGTTAGAAAGCATTTTTAGACACATGTCTATGAGAAACTTTTTTCATATTCTTACAAATGCTATCTTTAGTTCTTAATAAATAAATGAATTGTTTTCTTAATCTCTTCAATGATTGCATGTAAATCGACCCAAAATTACAGAAAAAGTTCGGAACAAACTTATTATTCATCTGTAGGCTGTCATAAATGATGGTTAAACGTCTGTTTTTATACTTAAAATAGTAGCAGAGAGAGCAGATATGGCGGCATTGATTATAAGCAAACGCTGAGAATAAACATAATAAATAATGGCCCCTTATACCAGAACAGAAAACCACTGATATTTACCAATGTGTTTTGTCAAGATTTAATGGGCATATTATTAAAGCAGACATTTACATATTGCGTCATCAATAAATTTCCACTTACCTGAAACTGGCAAAGTGGGAACGCAATCCATCCTCACATCAGCCACCGCCCCAGTGATAGCCTGACTGACATATACGAAGCAATATTCCACGTAGCGCTCCGTAAATAAATCACAATTAAAATGCAAACTGTGATGACCCCTCTTAACGCGCTGTTCTGCTACATATTCTAAAGTGGTCGGGGGTACCAGAGACGCGACATTCGCTCTCAGTCTGGCGAAAAGCCGAACTCTATCCCCGGATTCCAGGATGCATGATGGATATTGAAAGAGGACAGTGATGCCGCCGCTGTGGACGTCACATGGAAATATGCTCTGGGCATGGACATTAAATACGAACTGCTCACTCCAGTCGGCCTGAAAATTAATTTATTGGATATAAATATGTAAAAGAGCTTTCCTTGTTAACGATAAGCAGAGAGCGATCATTTTTATCGCTGGCGTGAATATTTTCAATGTTTCAGCAAGTTATAATCCCTGTATATTAGTATGTAGTATTTCCTAGTATCATTTCTATATGAAACGTAATAAACTCGTAGAATTATATTAGAATTGCCCTAGATAATAATAATAATAATAATAACGGTGTTGACTTAAGGACGAGGGTTAGCCTTAACATCAGGGCTACCCTAAATCCACAAGACCTGGTACGAATGGACGCGGTCATCGAAGAGGAACTTCTGGAAGATGCCGACATCTGGAAGATCAACACTGCCGTGTACAACGCCGCCAGCCAATTCGTTCCCCGCACGAGGGAGTCTACTGCCTCGAGAAAGCTAAGCGGCGTGTACAAAAAATCGAAGGCAAAATACAGTCGGCCAGACAGCACGCCTCTCGAATCCAGAGTGTGATGGAATATATAACAACTAATAAGGCATTTACGCCGAAAGTCCGGCGCATAGCAGCCGGAGTAAGACGCCAACACCACACTCTAAATCTAACAGTGTTGCTTACAATCAAGCACCGCTGTTCAGATCGGATTCGAGCACTTATGGCAATTAAGAAGACTCTAAGAAAGCGGTTGAGGAGTATGGAGCTAAATACACTGTCCCTCCCGCCTATTTCAAGAGCCACCGCGTGTTGTCAACAATCCGCCAACTGTAGCAGATGTTGAAGTTCTCTGGAAGGGAATTTACGAAATGACGCGTCCATTCAATAGCAACACTCCAGCAATCGCACACTTTCGGGCTCTGTGCCACAGAACTTTAGGAGAGCCAGAGGAAGTGTGTCCGGCAATCAGTACGGAGGAAGTCCAGCAAGCACTTGTTGGCACCAGCTCCGGGTCCAGACGGCATAAACAACTGGTGGTGGAAGGAATTTCCTTCCACTCACCGCCATCTGGCCCGAGTTTTCAACTCTTGGTTGAACGAGGGGCAGCAAATTCCGGACTGGTTTGTTGAGGGACGTACTGTGCTTATCCCCGAAAAAGGGGATCTGTCCGACCCAAGGAATTATAGACCAATCACCTGTCTGAACTCCTGCTACAAGATATTTACACGTATTTTGTATGCTAGGACACTACGGCAGGTTGATCCGGTCTTCCAGCAGATTTACGAGCAACGTGGTGCCAAGAAGGGCATGGCAGGTTGTAAGGACAGCCTTCTGATAGATCGTTGTGTCACACAGGATTCTGTGCAACGCAAAAGAAATCTATCGATGGCCTGGATAGACTACCGCAAGGCATTTGACACAACATCTCATGAGCTGCTTTTACACTTGCTCCAATGTCTTGCGGTAGCAGCACCACTAGTGAGATGCATAGAACAACTGCTGCCACTCTGGAGAACCCGCTTCACCATAACATCAGGTGCGCAGCGGGTTACGACAGATCTGGTGGCTTTTAGGAGAGGAGTTTTCCAGGGAGATTCTCTGAGCCCTCTCCTCTTCTGCATCTCACTGTTGCCGTTATCTGTTGAGCTCCGCCAAACTTCCGGATACCATTGTGGGTCACCCAGCAACCGGAGGCATAAGGTCACCCATCTGTTCTATATGGATGACCTCAAACTGTATGCCTCCGGAGAGTGCGAACTTCAAAATGCTCTTAGGCTGGTCGAAGAGTATACGGGGGCCATTGGTATGGAGTTTGGGTTGGACAAATGCGCAGTCGTCCACCTCAAGAGTGAGCGGTGCGGGGAATTCTCTGAAGAGGCGCAGCTAGCAGATGGAAGCATTCTACGACATCTGGATGCCGGAGAGACCTATACATATCTGGGTGTGCAACAGCATCATATCCAAGATGTGAAACAGATAAAGGGGTCTCTCCGCGGCAAGTACAGACACCTACTTCGAAAGATTTGGTCTTCCGAGCTTTCGGGGAAGAACAAGGTGTCTGCTACGAATATGCTTGCCGTTCCTGTTCTTCTCTACTCCTTTGGAGTAGTGAAGTGGACGGTAGATGAGCTGCGCCAGTTAGATAGAGATACCCGCAAGATGATGAATATTCACCGTAACATTCATCCTAAATCGTCCGTTCCTCGAGTGTACCTTCCACGTCAACGGGGGGGGCCGAGGACTCTTGGGCCTGGAGTGTATGCATGGCCGGGTAGTACTGAGTATGGCATGCAATATCCTTAGGAGCTCTGACCCACTCCTGCATCTAGTGAGGGATCACGAAAATGCAGGTGTGGGAGCAGGATTATTCAAGGCAGCAAAAAGAGCCGCAGATGAACTCGGTCTCATATTCGACATCAGGCGAGGAGGCCGGCGAGGTGCCGACCCAGAGTCGGTCACTGAGCTTCCGCCAAATCGTCTGAAAGCCCAGATTAAAGCTGCCGAGCAGGAAAATTTGCTTAGGCAGCATGTTGATAAATCCCTGCACGGTGTATTCTATAAGAACATAGAAACACTGGGTTCATCGACTAGGCTGACATTTGCCTTTTTAAAGTCAGCTGGGTTTAAGTCGGAGACCGATGGATTCATTGTGGCCTGCCAAGATGGTGTAATTAATACCTTGGTCTACCGAAGCCGTGTGATGGGTGTAGGGGTTCCTGATGTCAGCTGCAGGACCTGCCGTCAGACGCCGGAATCGCTCATGCATTTATTGTCTGCATGCCCAGTATACGCGATTTCGGCCTACATCCACCACCATAACGCGGCATTACGAGTGCTCTACTACTATCTACGGCACTCGTACGGGGTAGACCAAACACCAGTGTTGCCTTACGACCCCGGAGATATTGAGTCCGTTGTCGAGAACCCTGTTTCAAAAAAAGAAAAGATCTCTGAACTTAATGAACTTCGACCCATAAGTATACTCTCCATTTTATCAAAAATATTAGAAAGGATTGTGTATGAGCAACTTAAAAGTCATACAGATAAATTTAATATTTTACCTGCTAAGCAATCTGGTTTCCGTTCTGGTTACTGTACAGCTACATCATTATTAGATGTTACTGACGATATGTTAAGAGGTATTGTTGAATATAAAGTTACAACTCTTGTAATGCTGGATTACTCCAAGGCTTTTGATTGCCTAGATCATAAGCTTTTATTAGCTAAGCTAACATATTATGGGGTATCGGATATAACACTGAAGTGGTTCAGACAATATCTTGTGTGCCGGCAGCAACAAGTCCAAGTTTCAGTGAAGGGTGATTGTATATTATCAAACTGTTTAGAACTTCGTAATGGGGTACCCCAAGTATCGATTTTGGGTCCACTGCTTTTTGTAATTTATACTGCCGATGTATCCTTAATTGTAAAGTCAAAAACTCACCTTTATGCTGATGACTTTCAACTATATTTGTCATTTTTGCCTGAAGAGCAAGAGGTTGCAATTGAACAGCTGAATAATGATCTGCAAGAAATACACACTTGGTCGAATAAAAATGCTCTCATGTTAAATCCGATAAAGACTACTGCTCCTCTAGTTGGTACTGAAAGGAAACGTTCGCAAGTAGACATAAATGATAAAATCGTTCTAAATAACATAACTGTACAAATCAAGGAAAATTGTAAAAATCTCGGTGTGACACTTGATCAAAACTTATGCTTTTCATATCACGTCGATAACATAGTCAAAGTTGCTTATGCAAGACTGAGAACTTTATATAAATTTAAATACGTCATCAGTACATCAGTGAAGTTAAAGTTAACCGAATCGCTGATATTATCTTTGTTTGACTATTGTGATGTTGTTTATGGACCATGTTTATCAGCACATGATATGCATCGCATACAAGTAGTCCAAAATACATGCATGCGATTTTCTGCAAATGTAAGACGAAGAGAACACATTACTCCGTACTATGCGATACACGGATGGAATAAAATGAAAGCCAGGCGGGACATACACTTCTCTTGTTTAACTCAAAAAATTATAACTATGAACAAACCGTTATATTTAAGAGAAAAAATTATTTTTGCACAAGATATTCAAGAACGTAATAGAAGAAATGAGCACTTGTTGTGTGTGCCTCTACATCATACCGCTACTTTCAGAGGATCTTTTTCTTATTATTTTGTGTCGATTTACAATGCCCTACCTGATCACATCAAGTCAATTAGAAATCCATTTTCTTTTAAAAATAAAATAAAACGGCTTTTTTTTCTAACATTCTATAGCATGATCACTAAATGTTACGTCACCGCTGTCATAAAAAGGTCAATATTCTATGTGGTTGAATCCTTCACATCTTCTATTCATTATTCACTTTTCTATTTTTGTACAATATTTTCTTATTTTTTAAAAAAAGCATATATATGTAATTTTGCTGTTGTAACTATTTTTCAGGTTGGGCTAAAGCAGCCAATGGCTGAGCCCCGCCTTAATAAAGTCATTATTATTATTATTATTATTATTATAGATCTGGTTCGGTTAAAAAACAATTAAAAACTTAAACCTAAACTTTTTCTGAAACAAACAGATTTAAAAAAATATATAGTTTAA
This sequence comes from Leptura quadrifasciata, assembly GCA_963675555.1. Lineage (NCBI taxonomy): Eukaryota > Metazoa > Arthropoda > Insecta > Coleoptera > Cerambycidae > Leptura > Leptura quadrifasciata. The sequence continues at coordinate 107,679,464 of OY776675.1, forward strand.
AAAACTAAAAAAAAAACACGCTTTAATAGCAAACCGAACTAAAAAGTAAAAAATAATGTTTAAATATTAAGATTCTTATTTTATTGTAAAAAGCGTGGGATGCTTGATATCCATTGTTATAAACCCACGCTTTTTACAATAAAATAAGAATCTAAATATTTAAACATTATTTTTTACTTTTTAGTTCGGTTTGCTATTAAAGCGTGTTTTTTAAGTTTTTTAAAACTATATATTTTTTTAGTCGCCCTCTTGCCATTCATCCCTGCACGTTTCTCACCAATAATAAAATATATATTAATTACAACGGCTCGTCCGCCAAAATCTCGACAATTAATTGGTCATATTTTAAATTTTATTTTATCCTGATGATCCTGGTGAGGACATTAGGACAAAGTTGTCAAATGATTATACTGTCATCGGTCCTTGATAAGTGTGCAAAGTTTCAGTTTAATCTGACATTTTGAAGTGGGTAAAAATCACGTTCAAAAATTCCATTACAAACTAACAAACTAACAAACTAACAAACTAACAAACTAACAAACTAACAAACTAACAAACTAACAAACTAACAAACTAACAAACTAACAAACTAACAAACTAACAAACTAACAAACTAACAAACTAACAAACTAACAAACTAACAAACTAACAAACTAACAAACTAACAAACTAACAAACTAACAAACTAACAAACTAACAAACTAACAAACTAACAAACTAACAAACTAACAAACTAACAAACTAACAAACTAACAAACTAACAAACTAACAAACTAACAAACTAACAAACTAACAAACTAACAAACTAACAAACTAACAAACTAACAAACTAACAAACTAACAAACTAACAAACTAACAAACTAACAAACTAACAAACTAACAAACTAACAAACTAACAAACTAACAAACTAACAAACTAACAAACTAACAAACTAACAAACTAACAAACTAACAAACTAACAAACTAACAAACTAACAAACTAACAAACTAACAAACTAACAAACTAACAAACTAACAAACTAACAAACTAACAAACTAACAAACTAACAAACTAACAAACTAACAAACTAACAAACTAACAAACTAACAAACTAACAAACTAACAAACTAACAAACTAACAAACTAACAAACTAACAAACTAACAAACTAACAAACTAACAAACTAACAAACTAACAAACTAACAAACTAACATACTAACAAACTAACAAACTAGCAAACTAGCAAACCAACGAACCAACAAATTAACAAACATACAGGTGAAGCTAACAATAAAAGCGTGTTAAAAATCTATTAAAATTACCTACATCTAGCGTAAAGGACTTAACAATACTTAAAACTACGCATTTTTCAAAGAAGTTGTTCACTTATTACTTTTTAAACTTTCGCAGCTGACGCAGGGACTTCAGTTCAAACAAGGAGGCTTCCGCGAGGTGTAACATCGCATATCAAAATATGTACATAGTAAAGACGCACCTACGCTCGCCCTAAATGGTTCTATTAAAAGCAAAAATCTTAGTGGCTTCTTAATAAAAGCTCCTGGTAATTACTTTAACTAATTAATAGGGTTGAATAAAGTTACCGAAATAATCGTTGCGTTTACTAGAGATCATTATTTCTACATAAAATGTTTTGATGCTATTTAATAATTTGCTGACATTGTATACTATTGCAATTCTAGATATGTAAGTTATATGATAAGCTTTTTGCTTCTTACAAACAAACACAATACATAAAAATATTTATACAAAATTCAACAAGTACTAATAATTTAAATTTATATAATTCAAAACAAACATTTTAAACATACACAAACTATTGGCAGACTTCATAAACCCCAGTAGTAAATTATATAATATTATAGTCCAGTGCCAATAATTTCTTTAAAAAAATCCTTAGCAGTATATGGATGGGTGGGGTGGAAAAAGTTGTGCTTTTAGGGGCGAAACGTGTTTTTTACGATTACCGGCAAAACTAGACCTCCTATCGAAAAAATTAAATGCAAAAGTTGTAGTTAATTGAAGTGTGCTTCATGGACAAAAATAAATTCAAAATAAGTTTGTTAAAACAGATACTTAAAATGATTTCAATTTACGAAGTAGGAATATAAACTGAAAATTCTATTTTAATCTCATTTTTTGGAAAGCTGCACTATATCATCAGATGCAATATAATCTTCGGTTTCTTCAGGATCTCCGACAAGGTATTCGACTTCGTCAGGTCCTCAAGTTCACAAAGATCTTTATTTCCAATATTAATTTGAAAATTTGTTGTTCTTTCGAATCGCTGATTCCCTCTCTAATGGTTGTTTTTGAGCGTTAGAACGGCTTCTGGATCCGTGACAATTGGAGCATAAAATTGATCATTTTATTCCATGTTTGCGACAGCCGCGTCTTTTACTATCATAACCAGTTTCACAACTACAGCAGATAGTTTTCAGCAAATTTTCAGAAATTAATTCTTTTTCTGTCAATTTTGGGCATTATTTCAGTTGGATGATGTTTTCATTTCCAATCCGTAGCCATAAATTTGTTACCAAGCCAAGTTTGAATTTAAAAATAGGGCCTGTAGCAATGTTGTTCAGCTGCTCCTTCAGTTGGTGGTAGTTTTTCTAAATTGAATGAAGTTTTTACCATAGCGGTTTGATACTGATGATATTTCAAATCTTAATTCGTTCAGAGATATATTTTTTACATTTATAAATATATGCTAGTAATTTCAATTCATTTCCAATAATTGTTTGTTTGTCTGCATCTTTCCGACAAAAAATGTCTGCTAGATTTGATAAATTTTGGTTAGCCAGTAAAACAATGTGAAAACGCAATAATGTTTTTTTTATTCATGTTTGAAACTATTTGAGGTATCCATGAAGCATAAAAATATTGTTTCTTGCACAAAAACGGTCATTTTTAGCATTTTTTTCACCTAAAATTGTTGTTTAAACAATTTGTTTTTCAACAGCCCGAACTTTAAACGGTTAATAAAAGTTCCCTTATTCGATATTACATTGAAATTATAATTTTGCATCACTCTGAACACTTCATTCCAATAAACAATGAAGAATTCGTGACACTAACGAAAAGTTGATTTTTACACCATCTTAAAGTAGAGGTTTCAACGAAAAAAAAATCCATCTTGAAATTTTTAAAAATTAAATTTTGTTAGTCAACTTTTTTTATTGAAAATTAGGCCTTTTTTTAAATAAAATTCACATAAAATCGAAAAATTAATATTTCGCTTCAAAAAAATTACCGATTATTTCAGACATAAAAATGTACATTTTCACAAAATTTCATTAAAATATAATTATTTTTGTGAGAGATAAAAATAAAAAATAAAAACATTGGTTTTTGGAGCTTTTCTCAATAGCTTTGAGATTATTTAGAAAAATGACTAAAACAAAAGTTGTAGATCTTTCAATTATCTATAACTTTTTCATTCAACTCTCTTCAATAGGAGGTCTAGTTTTGCCAGAAATCGTAAAAATTCCCCTAACAATACCCCTTTTTCCTCCTCCACTCTACTTCTGGTTATTTGTTGGGGTCCAGTCGATTGTTCCTCATTTACTGCTAAGCATTTTGTTTATTTTTGGCCTCTGAAAACCAGTTCGGCACTGGACTATTAAGCCTTTATAAAATAAAAAATTTCAGTGTTTATCTACGCTTCGCTGTTTGTACATATATATCTTTCACAGTAAATAATACAAGATAATATAAAATGAATAAGGTCCTAAACTTTGATTTAAAATTCACCACATGGACTTTAAGAAAATACTGTGATAAAGTATGTTCTGTTTATTTCCAATTTATCTTGACTACATAATATTAATAAAGCTGGAATAGACTGCTCCAGTTCTGAAGCGACAATTTACTACCATATACCGTTTAATTGGAATTCGCTAACCGCTTATGATAGATCATTAATCTTCACAAATCATAAATCAAGAAAACGATCCACTGTGTGTTACCCAACTTTTTATTGTGAGTTAACGATAATTACCACGCCAATAATGGCAACATCTGGATTATAAATATAATAATCCAAAAGCCCAAGCGGTATTTGATTACGTAACTTGTAATTACGATTATGAAATATATAATATAACTATAAGTGTGTCTTGTTTCACGTTCGACAGCGTTAATCACGTCATTGTATTATTATGAAAAGGATGGAATTAAAGTTTTGTTGGTGTATGTAAGCACATCAGTTATCAATGAAAAAAGTTACATCTTGCATCTTATGCAAGTATCTTAAGCGTGTTGCAAGTATCCGATATAGCTGATAATTTTCTGATTTAAATCTTAATAAAAGATTTTAGAAACTTCAAATCATTTTTAAGATACCATAAGATTCATATTTTAAGTTTCATTGAAATCGAATGTCATGAAATCAAAGGAAGTAAATAGTTCCCGAGACATAAAAAACCCAACAAAAACTTTACGATCTCATTAAAATACCGTTAAAATAGTTGTATAAATAATTGGGCAAAGGGTTGCATAGGTACGCACTTGAAATATCTGAAATAAGCAACTCAGTCGTTCAATTTTAACAGCGCGTTACTGTTGCCTTCTTGTTTACATTTTATTTCATTCAGTGAAGTTATATACAGTACTTTTACAGGTAGGTGAAATTTTACTGTTTTTAAACGTATTTTATACAACTGTGTTTTTATAAATATTTTAGCGGTTAGTGAATATTCGGAGATTTTTTGTTTACAAGTGTGTGTGGTAAAATAATATTGTGAAAACGTTTAGGCATTGGGAAGATCCACAACCAAGCATCAGCAGAGAATGTCAGGAAGATGTGGGGGATGGTAATGGTAAACAAATTACGAAGAAACTTTCTGCACAATATTTACACCCACAGACTCAAGAAATGGCTTTAAAAACGTATAAAAATAAAAAAGAAAGTGAAGAAGAAAGAGGAGCCGTGGAAAACACGGTCTACTTAACAGAAATTCCAACACCAAGTGTTTATAAATTAATTAAGAAAGGGGTACATAAACGAAAAGTTAGATCGGACAAAGTAACATCACGAACATTAGATTCGTCTATGGTGAAATTGTTAAGAGATGTAATCTATAGCAGGTACAAATAAAATGAGATACCAACCGTACAATCACTACATATGGAACTGAGAAGAAAAAATGTAGTGTCAGTTAATGAAAAAACACTTCAGCTATGGTTATTTAAGGTAGGATTTAAGTTCAAAATGATTGATAATTGTACGGTGGCGTATGGAATATTTCGAAGCTATTAAAAAATTTCGAAATGAACAACGACCAATATATTATTTAGATGAAACTTGGTATGATACTCATGGTACAGTGAGGAAAGGCTGGACAGATGACTCAAAGAAATGTAAAGTTGATATGCCTGCAAATAAAGGAACCAGATTAATAATTCTATATTGTGGATCAGAAACTTGATGGGTGCATAACGGCCTCAAAGTATGCGAGAAAAAAATGGAAAATTCAAACGTTGACTATCACCAAAACATGACTGCGGATATTTTTGAAGAATGGTTTCAGACTTCATTGCTACTAAATATAAAAAAAAATATTGTAATTGTTTTAGACGATGCTACATATCATTCGCGACAAACCGAAAAAATACCAAATACAGAAAAAAAAGACATTCAATAATTTCTTCTAAAACACAATGTGCCAGAAAATTTTAAAAAGAAAGATCTTTTGGATATTGTTAAGAAGCAAAATTTCTCAAAACAATATGTAATTGATAAAATTGGCGAAACTCAAGGACATGCAGTATTACGGTTGCCCCCATATTTCTGTATTTTCAACCCGATCGAGCTAATATGGAGTCAGCTGAAAAGAAGCATTCGAAAAAATAATACCTTTCCCAAATTTGATGTCAAAATAATCGATCTCATTAAAGCTGAAGTGAGAGAAACAACACCAGGTTGGAAAAATGTATTCAGCATGTGATTAAAACTGAAGATGAATACATTGACTTAGGAAAAAGCATCAGCCCTAATCAAAAGCGTTCAGTAATATATGTAGATACAGACACCAATTCAGAAAGTGGTAAAAGTTAATGCTTTGCATAAAAATTTATGTGATGTGTAGTGTGAGTTTATCGTGTTATCAGTGTTTTACATATATACGCAAATGCAATATAACATTATTTTTATATATAAGTATATATTATTTGGTTATTATTATTATCATTATTGTACATATTTTATTTGATAATTATTTATATGTTTTCCAGAATTGAATTTATTTAGTTAACCTGGGTCGATTAGATCAAGTTACGATTATCGACATAAATATAATATTTTATTTATTTAAAGATTTTAGAGATCTGCTTTATTTATTTTAACTATTTTAATATCGAAAATCTTGACTCTGTACCCACATTTTTGGCAAGGAATTGCTCGTACCTCCTCGCGGTCCTTGCTGGGCAACAATCATAATATAATTTATATTCGAGGATATATTATATTATTATTAGCAGATCTGAGCAACAAGGTAATATTAATTTTAGTTTAGGGTATCAATATCACTGTTTCATCAATATATAAGGTATCTTCACACAAGCAAAATAAGGTAAGACTATTAAATTCATCAGACACATACAAATTTAAGTACGGCCCTGTAATATTTCGTTCGCAAATTGACTAGCTCACCCTTAAAGGTTTTTAATATGCGTTCGGGTGTCGGGTCGTTTGTCATCAAACATACCGCATGGCCCGAGGCGATAATAATTATGTCGTAAAGTTTTTGTTACGTATTTTATATATCGAGAAGTTCTTACTTGGACTATAGTATGCCAATATTTCGGAATAAATATAGGTAAGCAAATATATTTATTTATTGTTCAAATGTACTTTTAGAGGGCGGAATATTAAAACATAATATTTTTAGTCGCAAACTCCTCAATAAAATCCTTATTTTACTGTAAGGAACATAACCAGACTGCAACCAACAGCTACTCTCCGGGCTATGTGCCCCGCCGAGCGCTGAATTACAAGCTACAAGCCTGGCGCGTTAAGTGTAATAATTGCATATTACCATCATTAGCGTTTTGATGGTAATATGCAATTATTACACTTTCGTGTTTACCTACAGCGATTGGATTTATATTTGTAAAATACCTGCCTCATAATTAGAGTTCTGATAGTTGTAATGAAAATAAATTAATAATAATGGCAATATTTATTCATAATAAGCCGTATAAAATACAGGTATGAAAAGTCATATAAAAGTATAAACATATATAAAAGAAAGACAGAGAAATAATAACAACAGTACTACAATAGCAACAATAAAACAAAGTAAAATACAATAATAGCTAATAAAGTCGATTGTCAGGTATTAACTAAAGGTCTATATATGTACAGCCATATATACACACATACACTGATATGATATTACTTGTACTAAAGCTTTAGAACACATTTGGATCAATTCGAGTTTTGTATTGCGAATAAAAGATAATTCTAAATTATTAAAATAATCGTTTTCAGCACCTTAAAAGGTGCTGTAAACGATTCTTAGTTAAACCAAGATATGACTTGAACTGTGTAGGAGTTTAGCAGTTGTATAGGAGCTTGGCAGGTTGCAGGTGATCATCGAATTAAGTGATATAGTGCGTTTGGAGGTCGTTTATTTGAGCTACGTGGACAAAAGGTTGTAATAGACTTCTTATAAATTTCTTGTAAATCTTTTAAATAATTTGGAAAATAATGGAGTATATTTTAAATTGACAATTTCGATCATTAATTCTATTTTCTATTAACAAATTTGATTTTAACCAATAATTATCCAAATTACATTATTTTTAGTATCGTATTCATATTTTGGCTAGATAGGGTAAGTAAAGGTAAGTGTATCGTATTTATTGTTCTCACAATACACTTTTACAATTGGTCTGAATTTGTTTTATTGCTGAGTGTTTCCTAGAATGTGTGCAATTTCAATTATCAGAACTTGCGACTTTGAGATCTAAATTAGAAACTATTTACTGTGATATATTTTTTTTAACGACCGTCAGTCGATATCATAGCAATACAAATACATATACATATATACAAACATACATATAGTAAATCATAAAAATACATGCTCACATAAAAAATGAGGCATATTTAGCTACAGTGAATTAACATGCAGGACATGCACAGTTTTTAAAAGTATCGTATTAGTTACTTAAAAACTCGCTAATGTTATAATAGCACCATTAGACAGTAATGTTCCAACTTTCCTCTTAAATACCGTATAATTAGATGTGTTCCTTAAATTAGCAGTTTATTATAAAATATTATACAGTTATAGATTGGAGAATGTTTAAATTTGATGGTGTTATGCCGGGGGATACGCAACAGATTGCCATGCCTTGTACTGTGGTCATGGACAGCGGAATTTGTTTCTAACAAGTGCAGATTTTTTCTTACAAAACTTAAGCAGGTGTCGTTAGGATATCCTTGTTTTTAAATACTTGTCGGCAACTTTCAGTAATTTGCATATTAATTATTAATCTTAATTTTTTTTGCGTTACGAAAATTCTAGTAAAATCTCTACCACGACTCCAGCTAATAATATTCAACGAAATATGTGAATAAATTTAAAAGACGCGAGATATCCAGGGTGTCTTTCAATTGCAAAATGGCGTAGTAGGCTTTATTTAATTTTTTACTAATATTGTCAATTTGATCATCCCAGGTAAGTCTATTATCAAGGAGAGTACCTCGAAACATTACATATAATAGATTTTGGATATTTTTTTAGAATTACTAAATATTTAGATTGAGTACTTTCTTCACTTAAGAGATATGAGTTGTTTTTTGCAAAATACTATTTTAGATTCTTCTTGTAATAATAAGAAATATTTATCCGCAATTGTGTATTATATATGTAATAACAATAACGTATTTTAAAGAAATACAAATTATCTCTAAACATTTTGCGGCAGTATAATTCACTTGAACCTGACAAAGCGACTCCGGTGAGGTATGTCACAGTAGGCATAGGAGTAGAATAATCACTTCTAATTACCTTAACGTAGGCGGCAGTGCGTGGCACAGCCGGAGAGGGTTCTGTGGGCCTCAGGAACAGAGCATAATGTCCAGCGAGACCAAACAATTCACAGGTCAAGTTAAACACGCGAAAGCCTGGAAAACTGCGCACCTGCTTGGTATACAGCACCTAACAGTATAACAAACTCATTAGTATCAGAAACAGACGTAACAGGAGGTAAGTATACTAGTGTCTTACGGTTGACTATCGATTTACGATAATTTTGTTTGCACAGACCCTAGTTTACTATCTCGTTTAAATTATCCTTTTTTGTACAGGACATCCAAAGATTTAATATTGAACAACAAAATAATCTTTTTATTGTTCAATTTGGGTTATTACATTGAAAAAATTCAATCTGTTAAAGTATCTTGCTAATACGTTCCTAATCTTAATTGAGAACATTGCAAGCATTATTATAATTTTAATATTGCTATTTGCAAAAAATACGTTTATTAGCAAAATATATTTTTTTATAGTAAATACAATGTGTCCACGGTAAAGCGGTATTATAGATGTAAATGACAACGTTTTTGGATTACAAACACAATTTTTTGTATTCTGCTATTACTTTACCCAAAAATTATTTTTAGTATGTTGGAAAATTTATAGAGTGTGCTGGTAACAGGATAAAATAAAATTGCATCAGGTAAAGTGCCGTTTCTCTGCGAAATATTTAAAAATATCATTAGAAAAACTTGATCAGAATTTAAAAAATATGATGTACCAAATTACGGACCTAAATGCATTTTTTTTTATTTATTAAATTTTAATGTTTTAAGAAGAATATGCCATGGAAACAAAAATAAAATTGATCTGTCTTTATGTCAGAATAATTTATTGTTTGTATTAAAAATGTCAACTTTATAAGAAAAAGTTTGTCCAGTACCATGCTATGGGCACTGGCGAATCTAGGGTAAAAATTCGACTTACCGGAAATGTGTTATGGGAAAATGGTTGTCATGGTAACGGTCGTCACAGTTACCACTATCTAGTGGTACTGCTCACATGGTGGGCACTTGCTTAATTGTGAAGGTAAGTACGGTCGTGAGCAAATAAAATAGGACAAGTCTTATAACGGTATTTTGCTAAAATCTAGTTGTGTACATCTAACTTTAATTTTTATGACATTGTCAGTTAGTTGTCTTAATTTATTGCAAGTGTGCAAAAAACTAATATGACTCATATAAGTGATTTAGTTAAATCTGGAGTTATAATATTGGCAAAAATTCGGTGTGTAACATTTTAAGAAAGTGGAGAATAAACGGTACGATCAGTAGACATCAGAGCGACGAAGGATATCAACTCAACAACAAGATTTGCAATCGGTAAATGCTTTAGTAGAAAATCCATTTTACTCAGTTATTCAGGCTGCTGAAGAAACGAGTTTTTCTGGATCGGATAGTACTGGTCGCCGGCGAGTAAGAGAATCGGATCTACGCTGTCATGCAGCAGCACAGAAATACTTACTTAAAGCTGAATATAAAGAAGCTCGAGTAGGATTTGTGCTTGAATTTTTAGCGCATGATGTAAATTTTTGGAACAATGTAATCTTTACAAACGAAAAAACTTTCCAGTCAACACACAGCGGTCGTATTCGTGTTTACCACCCTCCGAATACTCGATTGGATGAGAAATATATATCTAACAATGATAAAAGTAGTAGATTTTCTTACAATATGTGGGTTTGGATATCGGCACGTGGTCCTGGTGTTTTGTGGTATACTGAGGAACGATTTAATAGTGAAACGTATATTAGCATTTTAGACAATATTATGCTCCCTTCTACGTCACAATTATTTCCTACTAATGAGTTCATATTTCAACAAGACAATTGTTCTGTTCGTACTGTTCATACCGTAACTAACTGGTTTCAAGATAACAACATCAATGTTCTTAACTAGCCCAGTCATAGTACAGATCTTAACCCCGTGGAAGAAGTATGGGGACGACTCGTAAGAAGTATCCAAAAACGAAATGTGAGACCACGGAATGCCGGAGAATTACTGGAAATAGTAAATAATGCATGGGAAAATATTATTACTAATGATTATTGTATAAGGTTATTTAATTTTATGCTAAACAGACTTATAGAAGTTATAAATAGAAATGGTGCAATAACGAAATATTAATAGTTAGTTTCTTGTTAAGTAGGATATCCTTTGTCCTTTGATCCAGGATTTTTACTAATCGTACCGTTTATTATCCACTTTCTTAAAATGTTACACACCAAATTTTTGTTAATGTTATAACGCAGTGCAATTTGTCTCATTAACCATCCATCATTTACTATAGCAATAACTACAGCATTAAAATAAAAAATAAATTAAAAGTGATATCTGATTTATTTCGGATACTCATTACATATTCAAATAGAGACAGATTTACATTAGAAAAAAAAGTTGTCCTATTTTTTTTCTGCTCACGACAGTACTTCAGATTAGTGGAAATGATCTACGAAAAAATTGTTGTTGTGGTAATTTCTACAACGCTACCATTACTATAGGGTACCACTTTCATGGTGGGCACTCACATATTTATAGATCTAAGTATTGAAAGAAGAGGAAATGTCACAAAAATATTACATGACAAAAATATCAATTAAAATAGTAACTTTTTCGTAGATCATTTCCACTAATCTGGAGTACTTACCTTCACAACTAAGCAAGTGCCCACCATTAGATAGTGGTAACTATGACGAGCTTTACCTTGGCAGCCATTTTCCCATAACACATTTCCCGTCATGCCGGAGAATTGTGAAAATATTCAAGAAAACCGGAAATGTAAATAAGCAGACTAGGCAAAAGAAACCGTACAATGAAGATGATGCAGCAGCATTACTAGTGATGGATTCTCTCAGCTAGAATCCAAAATTTTCTTTAAGAAATCGCGCTAGTGATATAGGGATAAGTATATCGTATACAGAGTTTTTCCATTCAAACCAAGATTTCGACATAATCTTGAGTATAGTGATGAAGGTAAGCGCTTATACTTTTGTATGTTAATGGGGGAAAAATTTACAGAAGACCGGTTTCTTCATCGACACATCATCTCTGATTAAGCAACTTTACCACCGATGGTGTTCTGTCTAGTCAGAATTGACATTACTGGAGCGATACAAACCCAAATTTTTTTTAGAATTATTACGGGTAGTCAATATTCTAAAAGAGTTAATGTTTGGTGTGCAATATGCTGCAGTCGTATAATAGAACCATACTTCATTGATGGAAAATTAAATCTGCATAAATATTTAAATCTACTGGAAACATTTTTTCATAAATATTTACATACCTTGCCACTGGACGAAAGAGCACGTTTGTATTTTCAGCAAGATGGCTGTTCAGCCCACAGCATACAAATAATAACGAATTAGCTGGACAATAATTTTCCAGAAAAGTGGATTGGACGATTTGGATCCTTTCCGTATTCACCCAAGCCTGATTATGGTATCGTATTTGCGATTTTTATTTGTGGGGTCATCTGAAGCAAATTGTTTATTCCCATGATTTAACAACGGATGTAAATGTATTGAAAGAGAGAATTACAAATGTTATAAATTCAATTAACCTTCAAGCCATTCAAAATAGCTACAAAGAATTTAAGAATAGAGTTGAGATGTGTGCTGAAAATGAAGGAACATGGGTAGAATAAATACATTTAAATTATCATTACATTTATAATATTTAAAAAAATTGAAATTTTTGTAAATAATTTTTTTTTAGTTAGTTCTGTAATTTGGTACAACGTTATATTTTTTAATTCTGAGCAAGTTTTTCTAATAAAAGTTTTCAATTTTTCGCACAGAAAAGGCACTTTACTTGATGCCATTTTTATTTTTAAGCTGTTACCAGCGCCCTCTATAAAATTATTAAAGTCCAACATACTAAAAATAGTTCTTGGGTGAAGCAAGAGCAGAATACAAAAAATTGTGTTTGTAATCCAAAAGAAATTGTCATTTACACCTAAAATACCGCTTTGCCGTGGACACATTGCATATTACAATAAAAATAAGATACAAAAAAATTTTTGGATGCCCTGTACGTCATACATTTAGAAATAATACCTACCTGGCCATTACTTTTATTTTGATCAGGATTATTATTATCACAGGTAAGTAGGGAGTGTCCGCAGTAGTGTAATTCCAGCCAAAATTCTGGAATAGCGCTTGCAGGACTGTCGGCCACAGGCGGACACACGACTTCCGGGAATTCTAGGATGGCCGCGACTGGCCTCTCCGGATAAGTCTGTATATCTTCCGGGGTCAAGGACAATTGCGGCATCGGCCACCGAACATCCAAACTACGAGTAATTACGGAATTATCTTGGTAGTCAAGTGTAGTGAGATTGCTTGTACCTGAAATAATAGGATAATTACATACAAGCAGAATTAGAACTTCTGTGATGGTAGTTCATTATATTCCACTTTAGTAACTAGGTCATAACATGATACTATGGGGTATGAACAGTATGAGCATAATGAACACGTGCCATATCGAAATGGTACCGACAAATTATCATATGTAAGCTCTTTAATAGCCTGTGAACAATATTTCTTGCCATTCTCAGGCAACTTGAATTGTTAATAAAATTGGATGCACAGCAATATTGTTCATGGACCAGGCAGGCGTTAAAGAACTCTTGTATCTTTCTCGATATAAATCAACATTCAGTTGGAATTTACTTGTACTAGTTAGATAGATAATTCGATATGTAGAGGTTAGTTAACGAGAGCTTAGTACAACTTTTTAAGAACTGATGTATAGAAGATAATAATAAACTTTGAATATTATTATTTTATAAAAGGAAACACCTCACTACTAAACACTTTTTTCTACTCCCTTATGTAAATTTGCTGTTTTCCGTACAGTCTTTCGAATGAATAAGTGAGTCATTCCAATTAACTGAACGAATATATTTCATATACGTTTTAGGATGGATATAAAATCGACCAATCATAGTTCGTGTATTAAATACATAGATAACTATTCGTTTTAAAAAATTCAAGTGACTGCGTAAGCTGTCGAAGTAGTTGCCAGTGTGTATTTGTGCAGAAAAAATAATTTAAAATGAGTGATTCCAGTGATGAATCAATAAACGGTGTATCACCTAAAATTTTATTGAAATTTGTATAAACAAACAAAATTTAGAGATATATGGTAAAAAAAAGAAGATACCTACTAACGGGGGTTGAACCTACAACATCTTGCATTCGAAGCATAAATGCAGCCGCTTGGCTACTGCCGCCTTTCTAAAATGTTTTCACTTAGAGCATAAGATTAGGCAGACGTTAAGTTTGTGTATTAAAATTTGATTGAAACTACTTATTTGTAGTTTTTCCGGTCGAAGAAAAAGTATATTGTACAACTCGAGTGGATTATCCATACCGTACTCGAAAGATTGGGGCACTTCGTCTACTTCGTCGTGCTCAATCTCCTTTCTCGTGCGATATGGCTATCATATCGACTCTTGTTGCGCAAACTACTATTTTATAAATGTATAAACATATTATAAAATGTTCTTTTATTTCTATTCCATTTGTATCTTCTCTTCAGCGACGTCTTTAACTTTTTAAAGTTGGCTTCCGTGGCAATGTGTAAAATATTTTGTATCTTGTTTGATTATAACGAATCACGAGAACTGTCAACATAAAGCACAGAATGCTCCTCAATTTGTTACCAACGAGTACATAAATATTTCTTGATAATTCATCTACTGAAATGAAACCTTGCTTGACAGATTAATTTGTGAAAGAGGCTGTGTTACGAGTACAGAATATGTAAAGTTTAGAGAAAAAAATATCATTAAAACTTGTAATAAAAACTTAATTATATACCTACTCATTACATTTACAGGAAATATAGGGTACACCTAACGCGCTGTAACATTATTTATGTTTCAATATAAGATTTTTAAATTTTTAAATTGAAGTATGTGTGTTAAGGGATAAATGCTCTAGATGACGTGTAACATGTTTTTTTTGCTATTTCAAATTTAACTGAAAGTTGCAACTCTAATTTTTTTAACTGAAAAAATATTTTCCTTCATAATTTCATAGAATGTCAAATTTTCCTTAGTCTCTGCGACCATGTACCTGGGATTATTAAAGGTTTCAATTTCTCAAGATTTCTACTGCGAATAAATGTAACGATTTTGTTCTTTCAATGGGTTTACTTTGAGCCATTCGTCATTGAATCATTTTTCTAATGTAGACGATTTGCGATTACGTTGTTAAGTTTGGCCCTGATGATAACTATATCATGAGCACATCCTTGAATTTCATAGCAAGAGAGACAGTGCACATCTCTGAGAACATCAACCTGCAACTGACGTGCTTAAAGTTTCATTCATCACGGAAGTGAATACAAGTCTGCCTTTTAGTACGATATTTATCTTTAAATTTATGCTTCGTTGATGTAATATTAATGTCTTCGAAAATCACTTTTATGTTTGTTACACTTTTAATAATAATAATATTTATTTCGCCTTAATACACAGTATTCAGGGAATAATGTTGCGCAAAAATAATAAGTTTGAGTTTGAGCATATGATTCAAGTTAATTCGAAAACAAAATTATTTTACATAAGAATCGTAGATATTTAACAAATGTAAAATATATATTAGTTGTTTTTATATCAATTTGAAATTGTTATAGTGAGCTGAACCTAAATATTAATATACTACATATATAAATATAAATTTAAAATTGCTTAAAAATGAAATACCCGAAATGTATGTGTGGATAATTTTTCCCTGAAGCCATACTGAAAGTTGTTGAACAAGTTATGATTTTATACATATTCTGCTATTTGTTCTTAATTACTTTTTCAAAAATTTTAGATATTATTGGCAAAAGTGAAATATACCTATAGTTATTAAGGTCGATTTTACTACCATTTATAAAGACTGGTATAACACATGCTACTTTAAGGGCATCAGATCATATTCTTTTTAAGCATTCATTTATTAATCTAGTTAGGGGAATTATTATGAAATTTTTTATTGTTTTTGTGAGAGAAATATTTAATCTATAGCTATCTCTGCTATCATTATTTTTCAAGGAATCAATAATTATATCCCTGACCTCAGTATAAGTAACCTCACGAAAACTAAATTGTTCTGGAGTATTATTAGATTTTATATACTGCAATGGGTCAACATTTGTAGATGGAAGCCTTCCGACAATGTGCGAATTTATTATACTCCATACTGTTTTAGTAGAATTGCCTGAAGTAGTCAATCATTTACCTTAATTTTTTCAGCCTTAATAGTCTGCTTATACCTAGATCTAAAGTGGTTTCTGAATTTTTTATTTACAACAGTGTTTAAAAATAAATGTGCTGTCGTCTCCAAAAGATATTAATTTCCCTACAAAATTTGAGGTGAGCATAGTATTAATGTAAATTTAAAAATGTATTGGTCCCAATACAGTGCCTTGTGGTAATATTGCCTAACATTTTGTATGGCCGAGAAGAATGAATATATAGAAATAAGGGATTATAAGATATCTAGGTATTTATTTACCAGATTCAAAATATTTTTTCATAAATCAATTTATAAAATATGGGAGTATGAGAACATGTTCTATTATTTGTGTCTGAAAACATTTTTTAATCCGAACTAAGGCTATAATAAACCATATTATGATTCTTTAACAACTATGCACTAGTCTATAGCTTTGCAGTTAATTTTACTTGTAGAAAATAATGACAAGAATATTTACTTAAGAATGATTTTAATAACAATCAGTATACTTTTTTCTTTATTCTTGTTTCTAAAACATTCTGTTTCTATTTAACAACGAATAAATGAATATAATAATTAAACCTACCTATTGGTCGTTTCTTAACAAGAACGTAATACTCTCCAGGTCTGGAAAAATACCCACATTGTATTTTAACTATAGTCGTGTTCTGAGCAAGTGCGCTGGCTTCCGGGAAGACTGGAAACGTTGTTAACGGTTGAGGCAAGTCGCCTTCCAGACGGGATAATTGCAGCACGAGCGGGGGAAACGACGATGATGCAATTTGTATGTGCAGATCTCCGCTTAGGGCCACGTGCGATGGAGCCATTGATAATTCTATGCCGGGGATACCTCCTCCTGGAACAGATGTAAAGTAAATTCTGGGATGAACAGAAACTAGATTTCGTTTTGTAACATTACAGGATATTTAAGACGCATACGATGCACATTAATGTGATTATGAATGTGTCTGTTGTCTGGAAACTTTGAATGGGCAATTCGATAGTTATAAAGATATAAAATTACAAAATACACGTATGTACTAAATTGTAAAGTATTTTAATATTGAAAAATTTGAAATTAGGAAATAAAAAATATATTCTCGGTCATTTGTTTAAACGTATCACAACATAATTAAAATAAAATTTAAATTATTCACACCAAGAAGAGGCAGTTTAGTTTTGTTGAATATTTTTTTAATAGGTAGTGAGGTTATTTAAGAAATTTAAAAGACACTTTGTGAAGAGGTTTTTCTTGGCCCCTTTGGATGGCGAAAAGAGAAATGTCATCTTGCCAATCGAGCGTCGGTGACGTTGCGGTTCGGTACGGTTGCTCGGGTGCCAGTTCCAGTTTTAAATGTTGGAACAATGGTTACGGCCTAAGCTGCTTAAGTGGGGAAATGGAAATATTTAATGGGCCAATGAGGAAACTTAAACTTTTACTACTTCCGATTTCACTGAAGATGGCCCTAAAGTACATTTGACAAGAATATATAGAGACAATTCTAATATACGTGTCAACGGTGTGTACCTTTCAGCGCTGAATTCAACCCCTACTAGGCTAGGATTGTTAAAGCATCCCTTCCGTCATTATAACAAACTGAAGACATATCCAAAGGGGCAAGTTTTTTCACAAAAATAAGTACTCATTTTGAACCATTGTGAGATGTAGCAGCTATTAAAAGTACTAACAAAACTGTTTTAAAACTATAAAAAGGTAAATTGTTCCCCTATTTCCATATTCGAAATGTACTTTTTGCGACTATGTAATCTTAATGAATTTGTTTTGAGGATATAACATTAATTTGGTACTTTTCGGTGACCTTCTGTATAACTGCCAGAAAAGTGTTTGTTGGATTGCATGCGTGTGTCAGATGTATTTAATATCAATCGACAATCGCGGGCCTACTCTCACTTGCGCAGAAATAATAACGGTCATTAAAAATCGTTTATGACGAGGGGCTTTAAGTAGAGAAAAAAAGGGAATTTTGGCTTGGTATAGGGCGAGTTTTTATAATATACTAGATGATAATATTTGTGAAAATAAGGCCATTCTTAACTGAGGATATGTTGGAAATTATTTAGATAGATACATTTTTTTAAAAAACTTGCTTTTCTGTAAAAAGTAAAAAATAATAAAATACTAAAATACTAATGCACAAATGCAAGAAAAGCAAGGCGTGCGCACTTTGTATGGTTGTACGCATGATTGTATTTGAAAGGGGTGCCTTCAGTCATGCGTACATAAAGATGGTACATATACTTGTATACAAAGTGTTTTTTAGTACGACTTACAGAAAAGGAAGTTCTACTTTTTAGTCATATTTTTTGGAGATTTACCCCCCAGAGATCGCTCAATAAAAATTCGTCTCTTAGCGATTTGTTTTGATTTCTCGCTCCTTCGCTTTCTCGCTCCTTCGCTTTCTCGCTCCTTCGCTCTCACGCTCCTTCGTTTTGCAGATTTTTCAATTTTCACCACCGCGTCCCCTATGTGCGGATATTTGCAAAAGTAACGGTAGAATACTGTATTGTCATCCGATCTTAGTAATTGTGCAAAATTTCATCAATTGATTATGTCAGGAAGTGTGTTAAATATATGATGCTAGATTTGAAGACAATATTGCATTTTTCACCCCCCGCGCCCTCTTCGTGCGGTTATTGGCAAAAGTAACGGTAGAATACTATATTGTCATCCGACCTTAGTAACTGTACAAATTTTCACCAATAGTTTATGTCAGGAAGTGTGTTAAATAAAGTATGCAAGATTTGAACAGAAACATTGTGCACACATTGTGAGGTAAAGGAAGTCAAGTAATATGTGCGGATATTTGCAAAAGTAACGGTAGAACACTGTATTGTCATCCGATCTTAGTAACTGTGCAAAATTTTATCAATTGATTATGTCAGGAAGTGTATTAAATAAAGGATGCAAGATTTGAAGACAAACATTCAATTTTCACCCCCGCGCCCCCTACATGCAGACATTTGCAACAGTAATAGTGGAATACTCTATTGTCATCCGATCTTAGTAACTGTACAAAATTTCATCGATTGATTATGTCAGGAAGTGTGTTAAATAAAGTATGCAAGATTTGAACATAAACGTCACATTGTGAGTTAAAGAAAGCAAGTAAAAATTAAATGTTTACCGGGATGCTTATGCGAAATTACATGAAATTTAAGTTAATCAGGCAACAAAAAACGGAAAACGAATAGATCCTTGGTAAAGATGATCACTCATAGTCCTAGGTGCGCACTAGAACATCCACATAAATTAGAAATTCTTCGGATGAGTAATTTTCATATGTTTAAGCAGAGTATTCCAATCTTAGATATATAGGTATAAAAGTGCTCAAGATAATACAAAATGTAAGAAGGATAGTCTAGAAAAAGGTCAGACCCAATCACGCCAGTATTTTGACTGGACATTTTTCAAGCAGGTTGTTGTTAATCATTGATTTCAGTTACGTAATATTATCTGAAATGTTACTTAGTGTCGAATTGATCATTTATGCGATAGTTATCTAAAGCCATTTGGCTTATATAGTTTTAATGACATGTCAGACTATGTATAATTACTTCCACGTCCAATGGAAGTATGGTAACGCAAAAAATTTTTTGTTCTTAAAATAGGCTTAAAATATCATGAAACGTCGAGATTTTAAATTTGAGCGAAAAATTAGATGTTTTGTCTGTCGGTCGGTCGGTCAGTATGTCGGTCAGTCTGTAACTTTTATTGTGCGCACGTTTACTCTGGAACCTATTGACTTGAAATTTGGTACACTTATGTATTATAATGAGATCTGGAACTAGATTATATTTTGACCTAATTCCGTTGAGGGATTCGGGAATAAATGGGGTAAATAAGGGTAACTAGGCAAACCAAACAGGGAAGAGTCCAAAAAATTGTAATTTAGGGCATGTACAAAAAGTTAGTCTCAAAAAATTTTTTGGCATCAACAACCAACCGCCCCCCCCCCCAATACTACCCCCAGACTATTGTGAGGAGGAGTAAAAAAAAATGTGATTTAATGAGTGCACGAGAACCAAGGCCCTCTAAAATTTATTTTGGCATTAGCTACCCCCTCTACCACCCCCATTGAAACCCCCACCCTATTGTTGAAGGGAATAAAAAATTAAATTGGGATTTAGTATACGCGAACCAAGGGTCTCTAAAATTTTTTTTGACGTTAGCCACCCCTCTAACACCCCCATCTTATTATCAAAGGCAGTAAAATATTACGTTGGAATTTACTGTGTATAAGATTTGCATACAAAATCTGAATGTGGAAGTAGTGATTCCTTGAGCAGCGGTTCTTTTTACTGATATATTAGGAACGACCGAATAAGGGCGGAATAACCCTTACCTTTTGCCGCGAGCACATCCACCTTCTCACGAAGAGTGCGGTAAAAATAACCCACCGCACACAAAGGTTGCTTTTGGAATCGTTTGGTTACCCCATCGTCGCAGTCTCCTTCTGTGCCATGGGACCACACCACTCGCCTTCCGCAACCGAGCTGGTCAGTTGCATACCTGCTCCAGCTAAAACTTCAAATGCAGCTTCGTTTTCAGTCGATTAAGGCTTTAAAAAATGATGGAGCGTTCAAGTGGGACAAAATCATCCGGAGGTAAAATACCCTCCCGATCGGATCTCCGGGGGAAGGTGCCCACAGGGACACCTCATCGAATGTCGAAAAAACACCGACAAGTTAAATCCAACAAAACTAATTCTTTCATCTACGGCGCTTGGAATGTTCGTACTTTGAACGACAGCACTCGCACCGATCGGCCTGAAAGAAGAACTGCTCTAATAGATAGAGAACTTCACAGACTCAATGTTGACATTGCAGCTCTCAGCGAAACTCGATTTTTGGAGGAAGGCTCTCTCACAGAAAAGTACTACACCTTCTATTGGAAAGGTCTTCCCACCAATTCAAGAAGACAACGTGGAGTAAGGTTTGCCGTTCGGAATCAACTTGTATCCAACTTAACACAAGTACCACAAGGCCTATCCGAGCGTCTAATGCTGCTACGCTATGAGCTATCAGATGGCAACGCGGTAAATCTAGTAAGCGCCTACGCTCCCACTCTGGATGCAAGTCACGAAACCAAAGAAAGCTTCTATCAACAGCTGGAAGAAACCCTCTGTAGAATACCTAAAACGGAACGACTCGTTATTCTTGGCGATTTTAACGCTAGAGTAGGGAGAGATGCAGACACCTGGCCAGGCATCATAGGCAAGAACGGTTTGGGCAACATGAACGCTAACGGTCAACTACTCCTAACTAAATGCGCCGAACATGATCTAGTTATAACAAACACCATTTTCCGACAAAAGGATAAATTTAAAGGCACCTGGCGTCACCCCAGATCAGGTCACTGGCATCTACTGGACTATGTTATCGTACGTAGGAAGCATCTCAAGGACGTCCAAATTACAAAGGCGCGCATTGATAGCGAATGTTGGGCCGATCATCGTCCTGTTGTCTCTAAAATGAAAATTGTTATGAGACCCAAACACCGAAGAACTCAAGTAAAACGTAGACCCCGTCTCTGTATTAGTAAATTGCGTGACCAACAAACCGTCGAACAGCTAAAGCAAAAAGTTCAAGAGAATTTGAGTGCACTAGAAGAAACCAATTCTGTAGATGTCGCTGCTACCTGGACACAAATTAAAGACAGTTTAAAAAGTGCGAGTGAGGAAATTCTTGGCACTGTAGCAAGTAAAAAACAGGAGGACTGGTTCAATGATAATGAAGCTTTTATACAAGAACTTCTTGACCGCAAACATATTGCCTTCCAAAACGCTATCAACCACCCCAACGACTCATCAAAAGCAGAAGCTTTTACCCAATCTAAGTATGAAACGCAACGCGAAATCAGAAGAATAAAGAACGAGTGGTGGGCAAGCAAGGCCAGAGAAAATCAAAGATACGCCGATTCACACGACTACAGGAATTTCTTTCAAGGAGTAAAAGCAGTGTACGGCCCCAGTTGGAAAAATGTGTGCCCTATTAAAGATTTAAATGGAAATCTCCTCAAAGAAGACCAGGAAATAAGAGCCCGATGGAAAGAACACTACTCTAACATTCTTAACCAGCAAAGTCAAGCCGATCACGATATTATAAATCTTATCCCTCAATATGACACCTTCGAAGACTTAGATAAGCCACTAACAACGGAAGAGATCTTAACCGCCATTGGGCAGCTAAAAAATAACAAATTTCCCGGCGCCGACTCACTCCCAGCTGAGATATTTAAAGCTGTGTCGTCAGAGCTCATACCCTACCTCAAAAAACTGTTTGATGTCGTATGGGAAAGTGGTCAAGCTCCGCAGGAGTTTCGTGATACACTTTTAATCAACCTCTTTAAAAACAAAGGGAGCGCTGCGGACTGTGGAAATTACAGGGGTATAGCTCTCCTGGCTGTTGGAGGGAAGATACTCACTAAAGCGATGGCAAATAGGCTAACACCTGTTATGGAAAAGTTACTTCCTGAAACACAGAGTGGCTTTAGACCAAACCGAGGCACATCGGATTTAATCTTCACACTTAAACAGCTTCAAGAAAAAGCACTCGAACATCAAGGAGAAATTCACATGGCCTTCATTGATTTAACCAAGGCGTTTGACTCGGTGGACAGGGAAGTGCTCTGGAAAATTATGTTCCGCTTAGGTATCCCTAGAAAATTTGTGGAAGTATGTCGCAGTCTACATACAAACAACAACGCCCAGGTTATGTATAATAATGAGGCAACCGAACCTTTCCAAACCCTCACTGGAGTTAGGCAGGGATGTGTCCTGGCATCCCTACTCTTTAATTTGTTTACCACTGCTCTAACAATTATTGTTGACAACAAACTAACAGTCAGAGGAATAGGTCTCAGATACCGTTTTGATGACGGTCTCTTTAACATAGGGCGCTTTAGAGCTTTCACGAAGACACACACACGATTCATTTGTGATCTCCAGTATGCGGATGACTGTGCACTTTTAGCCTCTACGCCGGAAGAGCTTCAAGAACTTTTAGATGTGTATGCCCAGAGCTATGATTCCTTGGGACTTAAAATCAACATTGGAAAGACTAATATTATGTCAACTCCTCATCAAGTGAACCAAATAGACATTACACTTAACGGAAATTCTCTTGCAGTGGTGGATCAGTTCAATTACTTAGGCAACGTTGTTAATGACAAAGCAAACATGGACAGCGAGATTCGCAATAGAATTAACGCTGCATCTAGAGCACTCTGGGGACTTAGAGAGAGAGTATTTGACAACCACGACCTTGCTTTGTCAACGAAAATGGCTGTCTACAGAGCAGTTGTCATTCCAACACTGCTATATGGATGTGAAAGCTGGGTCACTTACCGTCGTCATGTGAAAGAATTAGAACGTTTTCAGCAAAAACACCTCAGAAGTATGATGAAAATCCGTTGGTTTCATCACATATCAAACGTGAAAGTACTCAGAAGAGCAAACAGCCTTCCAATTGAGGTGCTTATTTCAAGAGCACGCCTAAGATGGGTAGGTCACGTTCATCGTATGCATGATAACCGCCTTCCTAAATGTGCACTTTATGGTGAATTGCTAAGCGGTAGAAGAAGGCGTGGCGGTCAACGAAAGCGGTTCAAAGACGCTCTCCATGAAAATCTAAAATCCTGCGGTATTGCAGACGAGCAATGGGAACAACTTGCAGCGGACAGAACCGAACGGCGAGGGGTTGTGGCCAGCTATCAAGGAAATGTTACTGCAAGAAAGCCGAATCCAAGACCTAACCAGGTCTATGTTTGTCCTGACTGCGGTCGACATGTGCTCTCCCGAATTGGCCTCTATAGCCATAGTCGTGTGCACCGTAGATGAATGGGAATTACAATAGGCTACACCTTTTACTTGTTTTTTATTGTACACAATTTATCGACTGTAACATTTTTATACTCGGACTCGAGTAACGGCTAATAATAATAATATTAGGAAATTAAATAAAGTACTAATCCATTAGAAAAAAGTGTGTAAACCATATTTGGGTATTCCTTAGTAATGTTGCGAATTCAGTTACGGTTTTTTCCATAGCATTTTGCCAGGTATCTCCTTCAACCAGAAGAACAGTCATCGGCATATGCAATAATTTTACTATTGATGTTTAGAAATAGCATTTCATTGACGTAAATGATGAACAGGAGCGGTCCAAGGACAGTCCCTTGAGGTATGCCCATATTTATTTCCCTTAAAGAACTATTTTGATTCCGAATTTTTACACATTGTCTCCTGGATTTGAGATAACTAGCAAATAGTTTATTAGGTACACCTCTAATACCATAATTATCAAGTTTCTCTATTAATTTACTATGTGACACAGTATCAAAGGCCTTGGTCAAGTCTAAAAATACCGCTATTTGTTTTTTATTATTTTCAATTGAATTATATAGTGTTTGGGTGACCTCGTATATTGCATCTTCTGTACTTTTTTATCTTGAAAACCATACTGCTTATTAGATAATATTTTGTTATAGTTTAAGTGTTCCACCAATCTACTCTTGATACACATTTCCAAGATTTTGCCAAATAATTAATTACGGAGATTGGTCTATAATTACCTACTACAGTCCTGTCATCTTTCTTGTAAGTGGGAGTAACTATACTTACTTTTAAATCGGATGGGAATATTCCTTCCTCAAAACATAGATTAAAGATATAATTTAATGGTTTTGCTATATATGCGCCATTTTTTTAAATGTTATTGCTGATATTTTATCATAACCAGAGGCAGCATTGTTTTTCAGATTATTAATATTCCTTAAAATTTCATCCTCGCTTACTGGATTAAGAAACATGTTATTGTAAGAAATATCTCTATCATTTAACTTTTTATCTACTTTTATGTTACCTGCCATTTCCTTTCCAATATTTATAAAATAATCATTGAATGTTTCTGCAATTTGATTTTCATTTATGATAACTTGATTATCATGTTTTAACATTAATGTTTGGCAGTTGTTAGTATTTTTATTTAGACCATCTTTTATTATTTCCCAAATTTTTCTTATATTATTTTTGTTTTCTGCAATTTTGTTACAATAAAATTCTCTTTTTGTTTTTTTGAGAAGTCCGTTAACTTTATTTCTATATCTTTTATACTCTTGCGCAAGTATTAAATTATTTCTATCTCTATTTAATTGTAATTTAAGTTTATCCCTATTTCTTATTGAAATTACTAGCCCGCTGGTAATCCATGGTTTGATCTTTTTTCGTTAGATTTAATTTGAAAATTTTTTGTATATTTATGTATATAATACAACAGCTTATCTTTGAAAAACTCAAAAGCAACGCTTACGTCTTTTAATAGATATAATTCATCCCAACTTTCTTTCGAAATTAATTCTTTTAAATTGTTATAATTTATATAAGATGTTGATTGTGACTTTATCTTACAGCTAGATTTATTAGAGTCATTTTCAACCTTTAAAATTATAGGGTAATGATCAGTTGTATAATTTTGTAAGATAATTGGTATCGATTCAACGTTTTTTATTGATTTTGGCATTTTTATAAAGATGTGATCTAAGCAACTTGAAGAAGATGGCCTTGTGATTTCATTAATAAATGGTAGAAAACCATTTTGGGCCGTAATATTTAAATATTCATCTTTTATTGCGTCGGGTTTATTATTTATAATATCAATATTTATATCACCTATTAGAATATGGATTGTATCTTTATTTTCAGTAATTGTTAAAATTTGTTGTAGTTCATGTAAAAATTGTATTTCATTAGTTGAGGGTAATCGATATACAGATGTAATATTAAAAAGTGTGTCATAAATTTGGAAAGCAAGATTGATAAATGTGTTTTCTGTAAATTTAGTACACTTAAAATTGGAAATATATAGTCCACTTTTTACATATATAACCAAACCATCATTTTGGTTATAGCTTCCTTCTGAATAGAATATGTTGTAACCTTTGATGTTAAAGTTTCCAATGCAAGTTATTCTCCAAGATTCAGATAAAATAATTATATGAAATTCCGTTTTTAGGCTTTCCAGTAAAACCATAAAATTATCTATGTTTTTATTAATGCTACGAATATTTAAATGTATAATGTTTAAGGTAGATTTAGAGACTTTGTTTTTTATGATCGAATTATTATGATCCTTAACTATAAAAGTTTTTATATTATTATCATTTTCTAAATCACGATTAAATTCAAATATATCCATTAAACAAAAAGAAAGAATAAAAGAAAAATAAAAACAGTAGCAATCAAATACGAATTATCAATAAATGGATATCTTAATCCAACAAAATAATGTAGCAAAAACTTATCGCTAAACTAGAAATATAAAAATATTCTAGTGATAAACGTATGAAACAAAATAACCTTTTTTATGATAAATTATATATAAGAAACATGGTATACGAGATATTCGACAATTTAATTATAACCTTTTAAATTATTTCTATTAAATGCTCAGTAAATTAAGTTCTATTGTGTTGTTAACTCTCACTTTAGTATTATCAGGCTTCATTACATAAATGTTTCCATGAAATGTATATTCATTCTTTTTGCCAAATTTTTCCTTAGCTTCTTTTAACAAGTTTAATCTTCGATTTGTCAAATCCTCCATTATGCCCAGGTTGGAGCCCTTTAACTTACTACAGTTTTTTATAATTAAATTTCTCTGGTATAATTGATTAAACATTATTATAACCGGTCTCCCTCTAATCCGATTGTTACCTATTCTATAACAGTTTCTTATTATTCTTCTTCTCGCAGATCGATGTTCATCTTATCTTTAAATATTCTTAGGACTTTACCTTTAAGACTTTCATGTTCTTCTTCCACTAATCCATATATACATAAATTATTAGATTTTTCATTCTGTTTGAGAACTTCGAGTTGTGATTCCATTTCTACAATTTTTTCCTCGCAACTATTTATCTTTTTTATCATTGACCTTCTTTAGAATTATTGCCATAAATTCGTCGTTTTCAAATAATTCCTTTATAGTTTCACGTATTAAGGATTTCATGTCTTGAGGATTTTTGGGAGCCATTATGCACTTCCTATACACTGATAGGCACTTAAAGAGATTGACTAATTACTTTTCTATGTTTAAATTATTGATAATTACTTAGTTTTTAAACTGATTGCTAGGAGCGACAAAAACGTGTGCTACTCTCTCAGCGACATACACCCGTACTTAAATCAATACATTTTAAAATAATTGCAAAAGACCAAATTTATTCTCCTTCCATCTTCTCCCTTTCACCCGGGACTTTCCAGATGTCTAATATGTATTTCTAAACATGTTTTACCTGGAGAATTAACGGCTCATCTACATTTTCCATTTTATTTTTACTACAGTATTATATTTCATGAAAACTTTACATGTAAAAGCCAAATGGTTACCATTTAAAGCTTATATTTAGCACTTTATTTTTAATAATATCAAGTTGTATTCACGGTAATAAAGTCATTTGAATCCACAAAGTGTACTATGTACCTCGTTAATTCTCATAAAGAGGTACTCAAGTTTCTTTTAAAATATATAATTACTGTGGATGTAAAAGTCACAATAAGTTATTAACTCACCTATCATATTTACGAGGCAAGATTCACATTATTTCTGGATATTGTGACCCATTTAACCCGAGATGATTATATAACTTAATATATTGTATTTATGTAAGATTTTTGTAATTATTATCCTTTAAAACGACTTACATTAAATTTAGATTTTTAAGCCGAACTCATTTATATTATCATGCAATTAATTATTGTTTTATAAATATGTTTAGTATGTAGTTAACTAAATACTTTTTAAGTACATTCAAGATCTAATGCGCCATATGATTATAGCAAAATTAATCAGTGTGAAAGAGAAAGAGAGTTTTGTTATTGTAATCGGATTATTTTCGTAAAATCGTGGATGAATTTTGAAATCCGCGATATATTTATGAAGCCCATCCTCGGAACGTGTTACAGTATTTATTGCAGAATATAAATTTTCGTACTGAATTACGATTCGAAACACCTTTACCTCACAATTCGAGAGATTTGATAGTGACAAATTACCCATACTGTTTCATTTACAAAAAAATGTTTTCATACATAAATCAATTGCTACTAGTAAGTTATTAGTTACAATTCAATCCACCATGGTTGTAAGCTAATTACGGCACTAAGTGTTCTGAATAATAGCACTACGTTAGGAACGTTAAATGTTCAACGGTCAGTCAGTTTTGTTTAATTATCTAATATAGTAATTATTATTTTATGTATAGTCGATATATGAAGTACCCCGGATTAATTTATATAATGTCACGTCTACATTATTTATTCATTTATTCATAACATCTACAGGATGGAATCCCAAATGATATAATATAATAAATACCTCGTGTGTGTATATATATATATATTATAATATATGATTTGCAGGAAACAACTACTCAGCGGGCAAATACCCCGACCTGCATTGAATTACACCTTACAAATCATTAAAGAATGGTAACCAATATCATTTGTCAACTCCCTGACCAGACATAGACCGGTTTCGAACTTATTAGTTCTCATCAGTATGCCATAGGTCATCGAGCAGACAAATGATAGTGGCCAACCTGCTAGTTTTATACAAACTATAGTAAATTGAGTAGTGGTGAGAGGTAAGTGAAACCACTCAAATGGTCAATTGCTACTATACACCATAGATGTCTCTATGGGCGTATAGCGACTTGCGATTCTGCAAGTACCTGAGAGCGGCGACCTTTCAGTCCTAGGTGGACTTAACCTACTGTTATAATATATGATTTGCAGGAAACAATTACTCAGCGGGTAGGTTAAGTCCACCTAGGACTGAAAGGTCGCCGCTCTCAGGTACTTGCAGAATCGCAAGTCACTATACGCCCATAGAGACATCTATGGTGTATAGTAGCAATTGACCATTTGAGAGGTTTCACTTACCTCTCACCACTACTCAATTTACTATAGTTTGTATAAAACTAGCAGGTTGGCCACTATCATTTGTCTGCTCCATGACCTATGGCATACTGATGAGAACTAATAAGTTCGAAACCGGTCTATGTCTGGTCAGGGAGTTGACAAATGATATTGGTTACCATTCTTTAATGATTTGTAGGTGTAATTCAATGCAGGTCGGGGTATTTGCCCGCTGAGTAGTTGTTTCCTGCAAATCATATATTATAACAGTAGGTTAAGTCCACCTAGGACTGAAAGGTCGCCGCTCTCAGGTACTTGCAGAATCGCAAGTCGCTATACGCCCAAGAGACATCTATGGTGTATAGTAGCAATTGACCATTTGAGAGGTTTCACTTACCTCTCACCACTACTCAATTTACTACAGTTTGTATAAAACTAGCAGGTTGGCCACTATCATTTGTCTGCTCCATGACCTATGGCATACTGATGAGAACTAATAAGTTCGAAACCGGTCTATGTCTGGTCAGGGAGTTGACAAATGATATTGGTTACCATTCTTTAATGATTTGTAAGGTGTAATTCAATGCAGGTCGGGGTATTTGCCCGCTGAGTAGTTCTTTCCTGCAAATCATATATTATAACAGTAGGTTAAGTCCACCTAGGACTGAAAGATCGCCGCTCTCAGGCACTTGCAGAATCGCAAGTCGCTATACGCCCATAGAGACATCTATGGTGTATAGTAGCAATTGACCATTTGAGAGGTTTCACTTACCTCTCACCACTACTCTATATATATATATATATATATATATATGAAGAAGAAAGATATAAAAATACAACAAATAACTTAATTAAAAAAGTAAAAAAAGAGTATTATTGCATTAACTCCCGAACTTACAGTATTATTTCTTGATTTATTTTCTCCTATTCTCATAATTTGAATTCTGTCTGTCAGGTACTTTATCCACTGCAGTAATACACCGTTTATACCATATATAATGAGAGTATTTGCAAGAGAATGTTATGCTTCACACGATCAAATGCCTTTTTTATATCGGTATAAATTGTATCAACTTGAGAGGTTTTTCTATATGCTTCGTGTATAAATGATGTATAGAGGCAAAGGTTTGTTTGCATACTACGACCTTTGAAAAAACCGTGTTGACATGACATGATAACGTTTTTACACGAATTTAAAATAGTATCAGCTACAATAGATTCTAATACCTTAGATATAAATATGACGAAACACATTAATAATTTTCTATATCCGACTTTGGACCTGACTTGTGAATAGGTGAACTATAGGATATTTTCCAAATAGTAGGGCACTCACCAGCCTCAAAATCATAAAAAAATCAATATTTCAAAAGATAAGCAATGATAAAAGTCACTGAGGGATTGCACATTTTTAAGAAATATAACGGTATGTCATCAACACCTGGATTAGTATTTGAATTTAAAGATGATAATTTATCTAAAAATTAAATCACAGTCAATATAAATATTATTTATATTTAGTATGACCGGATTATCATATATATGAATGTTAGAGATAACTATGTCCTTATTATTTTTGAAGTAAACAGACTCGAAATAATACGCAAGCATATGACAGATAATATTAGATTATAATTAGATCCACATCTGTATTATTCGATTTTGATGATTGATGGAAGATTTATTCAAGGTAATCTTATATGCAGAACATTAATATTTAAGGGATCTAAAATGCATTCTAAAACAATATATCGTCGTTGATTCTGTAACACATCCTATACACTGTGTCCCAAATTGGGGGTGCATGCATTGCTATCTCTGTTATTATTAGAGATCGAGAAACGGTTAAATGGAGACTTTTCGAATAATTTTGTGACCATTTCGATGCCGTTTTTAAATTTGACCTAACTATCTTCGTTTCGGAAATATTTTCAAAAAACTGAAATGGTGCATTTTAAAAAACTTTCCGTATCTACCTAATTTGATTTGGAGATATTTTAATAAGTAGATTGTTGGGATTCTTTTTTAAGGTACTTTCGTTGACGTTACCAAAGCATTTCTACCGTCATTTGTTTCTCAGTTAATGCCACTAACTTTTATTTTCTTAAGAACGCCATATTGGATTTTTTGTATGTTCAATAGTGCTCTTAATTCTCCTTTCAATGATGCTTCACAATGTCAGGGAAAATTATTTACTGGTGTAAAATATGACAAAATTAAGTTTTCTAAGTAGGCTATACAGAAAATTTATTTTAAAATAATCCGATTTTATTAGCTTTAACTTAAAATTAAAACAAATTAATTAAAAACTTAAAGAAATTGTTCAATATGTCGTCCTTGTTCATTAATGCATTTTTGACATCGCTTTAATATAAACGCTCTCCTTAAAGTATTTTTGTTAACAGCAGCCAAAGTATTTCTTACACGTTCTTTTAAATTTGAATATTCTCTGATGGTTCAAATGAATAAACATCGTTTTTTCTATGGCCCCAAAGAAAATAGTCCAACGGATTGAGATCAGGACACCTGGCTGGCTATAGAACGTTGCCATTATTTGCAATTATTTTATTATCAAATGTCGCTCTTAAGAATTGTGTTACTATGCTGCTATTATGTGCTGGATAACCATCGTGATGAAACCAAATTTGGTTAATATCTTCTACATCAAGTCTAAGAGCTGGTATTATTTGTTCTTGCAACATTCGCATTTTTTTTTTTTTTATTATTATCAATGAACGACTTAAATAAGTTTACCTATGATGCCACACCAGACATTGAATACAAATTTGGTTTGAAGCCTTCTTTGGCTAATTATGTGAGGGTTCTGGATACTCCAGTAGTGTGTGTTATGTCTATTGAAAACACCACAATTAGTGAATCTAGTCTCGTCTGTCTATAATACTTTTGAATGAAAGTCTAGGTTCTGTAGACATTTTTGTACAAACCAGTTACAGTATGTTACTCTTCTCTCATAATCATTTTCTTGTAAACCTTGAACAATGGTTGGTTTGTATGGGTGATAATGAATTTTCTTTAAAATCTTATGCACAGTTGTTTAGGGAATATTTACCTGATTTGAAATTTGTCTTACAGATGCTGTAACATTTTCTTCTACATATTCTAATACAATGTTATTTCGCTCTTCGTTATCTATCTCATAAGTATCATTTCTTTTTCCATTAAATCATCTATAATTTAATAAATTAATATCAAGGGTCCTAAAATACCTTTGATTCGGTTGCACACGTTCAGGAACGTTTTCCTCATAAATTCTTGATGAGGCATCAAGAATTCTATTCTATTCTATTTCTATTTGATTTAAAATAAATCTCTAGCATATTTAACTTTTCTTTGTTTGTATATCTCAAAGCCATAATAAATTCAAAAAAAGAACTTAATAAAAGAAACACACAAAGTTAGTTATTACAAAGAAATGGTGGATCACAGTGAAGCACTAGTAACAAGAAAGAGAGCAATTATGACAACAAGAAGTGTCAATTAAACATTCTTTTGTTTATTGTCATGGTAACAAGATCCATGGCAGCTACTATTAGAAACATTAATACTATTATTTTATTTTATTTGGATGGTACAAATCAACTCAACAACTCGTTTGAATGTGTTTTAATTTTTTGTTTTAATTTCATGTTGAAGATAATAAAATCGGATAATTTTAAAATAAATTTTCTTCATAGCCTACTTAGAAAACTTAATTTTTTCATATTCTGTACCACTAAATAATTTTTTCTGACATTATGATACATCATTGAAAGGCGAATTAAGAGCACTATTGAACATATAAAAAATCGAATACGGCGTCCACAAGAAAAAACAAAGTAAGTGACATTAACTGAAAAACAAATGACTTGGCAGATACGGGAAGTTTTTTAAAATGCACCTTTTCAGTTTTTTGAAAATATTTCGGAAACGAAGATAGCTAGGCCAAATTTAAAAACGACATCGAAATGCTCACAAAATTCTTCAAAAAAGTCCCCATTTAACCGTTTTCTCTAATAATAACAGAGATAGCAATGCATGCACTCCTAATTTGGGACACAGTGTATGTAAAATCGAATCTTTAAAAAACCGCATCTATTCACACCAAATGATTACAAATTTAAATTTTCAACATACCATCAAAATAAATGTATGGGTAGCAACTCTAGGGATATTGGCTGATTGGACTAGATCCATAGTGCCACAAAAAAAAAACTCTAGGGATTCAGTTAGTTGGATATCATATTATATTTCCTGGAAATTTAAACGGCGATATGTATTATGATTTTTTGGAAAACACCTTGCATGAATTATTAGGTAATATTTCATTACGAAGGAGAAGAAATATGTTCTTATGCACGATGGCACATACAACACCTCATCATACCAGAACATGTAGAACATGCTTACACAACCCTATCGTAATGGACTGGCCGTGGTGCAGATGCATCGACCAAGTGGCCTGCTCGGTCTCCTGACTTATCTCCACTTGATTTCACTGTGTGGAGTTATCTAAAATCACGAGTTTATAATACTCAAATTGACACGATTGAATAGTTGAGGGGGAAAACGATCAAGACTTTACAATGCTACATAATGCTGAAGATATTTTACAGGGTATTCAACGTTCCTTTAAAAAAAGACTTAGATTGTGCATAAGGGAAAATGAGCAGAATTTATTAATAAAATGCAAATGCACCTGGTTTTTTATAAAAGTCTACCATTACTTTTGAATGTACTATCAACCGCAGAAATATGGGGAATCAATTTTTCACCATATTTATATTTCAATAGTTTGTTGTACAGTATCTCTGTCTCTACTGAAACGAATGAAAGATCTGTTTACATCCAAGAATTGAACAACTTTCAACATCCACCCATCAAACGCTGCCTTGGAAAAACGCGCTCTGAAGAATGGTTACTACAGTATTTGGAGCAACTTTTAAACTATTGACGAATTTCACCTGATCTAAACGCGTTTTTAGAGACCTTGGGATTAACACAACTTATAAATAAACCTACTAGAATTACAAAAAATTCTCAAAATATTCTTGATTTAATTATTGTGTCAGATGCCTCCGTCGTCTTTATTTTTGGAAATAAGGAACTGCACGTTGCTGATCATGAATTGGTGTTTTGTGAACTGAAGATAGATAACAAATTTGCACTATTCTTTATTACTTACCGCGACTTTCATAAGTTTAACAAAGAGCAATTTACAAATGATTTAGTAAATATTCCTTTATATCTAATATATAATGTTGATAATGTAGAGCATAAAGTTCAGTATTTTAATGACTGTTTAATTGATTTATTTAATGTTCATGCACCCCTTAAAACTGTCAAAATATCTAAACCACGTAAACCATGGTTAACAGATAATATCAGAACTCTAATATCACTTAGAGATAAAACTAAAGTGAAATTCAAAAAATTTAATTTAATTTAATTCATAATTATACAGAGGTGGCGATAAGAAATGAAAAAAGGGCATATTATAATTCAAAATTTGCAACAAATAACACTAAAGTTATGTGGAAAGAACTAAAATCTTTAAATGTGAATAAACAAAATTACCTGTGCAACTAAAAGAACCTAATATGATTAACAATCATTTTATAAATAACATACCGATATCAAATTATAGAAACGATCATTTAATAAACTATTGTGCAACCAACACTTTTAAAAATATTCCAGCTGATTTTGATTTTAGTTTAGTAAATGAAGATACCGTTTCACAAATTTTGCACAGTATTAAAACGCACGCTGTAGCATCAGATGGTATAAATCTCGTTATGTTAAAGCACTGCGGTTATCATATTATTCCATATATTACCCACATACAAACAGTTGCTTATTGTCTAATATCTTTCTTGCTCAATGGAAACAAGCTTATGTAATCCCAGTCCCAAAAATTTGCAAACCTCGAGTCTGCCAAAGATTTACGTCCAATTAGCATATTGCCTACTTTATCTAAAATTTTAGAGAGGGTTATTTATCTTCAATTAATGGAACATTTAAAAAAATATGAAATTATTCCTTCTTGTCAGTCAGGCTTTAGACAAAATTACAGTTGCACTACTGCATTATTGAAAGTGTCTGATGATATTTTGAAAGCTTCTGATGACAATAAAATTAGTGATCTAGTACTATTAGATTTTACTAAGGCATTTGACACCTTGCAACATCAACTTTTCACAAGTATTTTTCACTTTATAGGTTTAAGTGCAAATGCAGTTAATTTACTAGCAAACTACATGGAAAATCGTACTCGGCGAGTACAAATAGAAAACACACTCATTGGTCATCTTAAAGTCGGAGTACCTCAAGGTTCAATTTTGGGACCTTTGTTAATTTGTATTTATACACGTAATCTTTGCAGTAATTTGGAATACTGTTACTCACATATGTATGCAGATGACACGCAACTGTATTTATCATTCAGTAGGAATAATGTTAATGATGCTGTAATAAAAATGAATTCAGATCTGAAAGTTATCGAAAAGGCGTCAATGGAGCATTCTTTATTTTTGAATCCTATTAAGTCAAAACTAATTTTATTTGGTAATAAAGGTACTATTTCTGATATTTCTGAACATTTTCACATAACAATTAATGGCACAACTATTCCAATTGATCAAGATGCATGTAATTTGGGCTTACTTCTTGACAATACTTTTAGATTATCCGCACACATTAGTAAGTGGGTAAAAGGTTTTATTCAGCTCTAAAGTTGCTCTATCCCCACAGAAATTATTTATCTATAAAAATAAAAACATAATTGTGTGAAAGTCTTGTCCTGTCAAATTTCCTATATTGCGCCCCTGTTTACACTCATGTCTTGATATATTACCAAAAAACAGAATACAAAGGACTCAAAATTCATGTATAAGGTATATCTTTGGAATACGGCGTAGGGAGCATATTTCTCATAAACTTAAATATCTAAAATGGTTAAATATGAATAATCGCTTAAAATTACAGACATTATGCCTTTATCATCAAATAATTTGTAGCAAAACTCCTAATTATCTTTATGATAAAATGTCTTTTCACTCAGATGTGCACAACATTGAAACTAGGAATAGAAACCATATAATACCACCGACCCACAAATCTAGTCTCTATGAACGATCTTTTTCTTGTAATGTTTCAAAACTTTATAATGCAGTCCCAGATAATTTTAAAATAATGTCCACTAAACAGTTTAAAAGTAATGTCTCGAAGTACTTATATAAAACCAGTAACAGATTAGTGACCGTTTTCCGTTGAGTCGTTTGGTTGATGCGTTTGCGCGTGGCTTGGATAGCTATGCAATCCGCGCGTGGAGGCGTTGCCCGGACGACCTGGTAGAAAAACAGTTACTCTAACAAACTTGTAAATAAAAATTAATTATTTTGTAGTGTTAATTATTTTGTAGTGTTGTACATAAGTTTGTTGTAAGTCTTGTTTGTTTGTTTGGCTGTACATCACAACTTAGAAATTTAATATAGAATTACCGCATGTGCATTATAGTTGTGGTGTTATAGTAAACTAGGTTAGTGTATTAATCCGGGGGGCAGTACTCTGTACTGCTTACTTGAACACAGCCTAGCGGTTTCTCTTATTTTGTTATTGTTTCTTTCCTAAATTATTGTTACATGTTAATTATTTAAAGGGAAATAATTATTATTATTATTAACGAATAGTGTATGTCAGAGAATATTTGGTTGCCAAAATGTTCTACGCCCTCAAAGCCATCTAAAACCCTCAAGAAAATGATTAAATGTACTTGCAATAAAAGATGTAACGAAACTAAATATGGTTGCAAAAATACTGATTTGCGTTGCATTTTATAATTCTAAGGAATGTGATTGATATTAAAATAATCTTCATTTTTATTACATCACCTCAAACTTATGTGAACTTTATTCAGTTTTCTGCTCTGATGTAATTCTCCAATAAGTAAGTCGATTTATCAAATTCTTGAAATTATATTAGGTATTGAAACAGAAAAGTATTTCGATATGGCGTTGCTTCAATATCACTATGAGAATTTTGAAAACTGAATCACTAATAGCTGTTTACTAATTATTAGCAATATAATAGTTATATTATAAAAATGCTCTAGGTATATAAACATAAATATTTTTACGTTTATGAAATATACTTGCACTATTTACAGTTAAGTGTAATTAATAACAGTGCTGAAACATGAAAATCACAATTTAGTGTTCAAGTAATAGGATCTAATGACGATAATCATTAACGTCATGTATGCTTCTCGTTAAATTAACGACGAGTATATAGGGTTTTCCAATAAACAGTTTAATTAATGTTATTAATTAATAATGTAATGTGATTCATTATTAACTTGTTTAAGTAAAATTAACATATTCGCGCTGAAGCGTATAGAACAGAATATATATCGAAAGCGTACACTAAGTTGTGACAATCTGTCAAGCAACTATGAAAATAATGAATTTTGTTTCTATTTGCTAGGTCGAATTTATGATGCTTAATAATAAAGAGGAAATTTTAATTCTAAAAATATATAGAGAGCGAAAGTGGTTTATGCTTGAAAAAAGCGTAGACATTCGCACTAAACATTTAACATCCGCCGAAGCAAATCATAACATATTTGTCCATTAGATCTCAGACTTACACATTTTTTAGAAATTAAAAATAAAAGATCAAATGGACTCACTGAAATAAACTCTACAGATAAAACTAAATCTCTGGAAATTTCACTTTCATTTGAGACCAGAACGGGGCGAGCGTAAGTGCGTCTTTACTATGTACATACTTGCTTGTACATTCTTGCTTGTATATCAGTGTATGCGCGGAAGCTGTACAACTTTAGGCGAGGGTTGTATAGAGGATATACCATCCTTCGGAGGGGATGTAAAGCAGTCGGTCCCTTGTCTATTAAATGTTAGGCAAGTAAAAAATCCCTACTCTTCTTAAGGGAAGAGGTTCGGCAAAATTCCTGGTTGGGGGTGGTTCGTCTACAGGCGTCGGTGTTAGGCCTCAGTAGCGGAAATAGGCCGACGTTAAATAAATGTATAAAAAAAAAATTGAGACGAGAGCACCAACTAAAATAGTTCATTAGACGATAATATGTCCTATTGTCTTATTTTCCTTACTTTGTTAAATATATTATTTAAAATTTTCTTATTCTGCAGCCAAGTATAGTATTTAAGCCTTTCTTCATGATTGAAAAAACTTTATTAAATACAATTTTTAATAAAAATGTAAATAAAGGTAATTTGCTTAAAGTCGATTTCATATTTTCTAATGGTTAGTATACCCTGTATAATTTATTTTAAATTTGACAACTGTTGATGACTTCCTAAAACAACCAAAATGTTTTATGAAGAATGACTTTTCCCAGCAAGTCAAAAATAGTGTAGAATTAGCAATATCAAAGGAGGTGAAGTACCTTGGAATCACAATCGATTCTAAACTTTCCTGGAACCAGCACATTGAAAGGATAAAACGGAAATCGGAAATTACCCTGACTGTAATTAGACAAATTTGTGGAGAAACTTGGGGACTTAAACGTGGCATGGTGCAGTGACCCTATACCATGGTTATAAGACCCTCGATCACATATGTAGCCCTTGTGTGGTGGCCAAAAGTGCTGCAGACAACAGCCTCGCACAAGCTAAGCCAGATACAAAGACTAGCTTGCTTGGGTATAACGGGTGTAATGCGGTCGGCTCCCACAGTAGCAAAGGTAGTTCTGGTTAGCCTCCCCACACTTCACATAGTGATATAGAGGGAAGCTAGGTTAAAATTCCTCAAGCTACAAAATTCTGGCGAGCTGACATACCACTGAATACTATTTGGGCCACGAGAGATTAAAACAAATCGTTGGAACCTATCTTTGAGATGGCGTCGGGCCATATGGTAACACTTTTTGAGCTGGTTATACAGGATTAAGAGCAATAGAAGAGAAGGACATTATAATTTCGGCGTAAAGGACTGGCCCAGTATACAGACGGGTCCAGAACTGACACATTAACAGGATCTGGAATATATGGAGAAAACCCAAGAAAAGACCTTAGCGTTGTTCTTGGGAAATACAGCACTGTATCCAGGCAGTAATTCACGAAATACTTGAATGTATGCGTGAAATAATAAGGAGAGCTTACGTAGACAAGCAGATTCATAATATTTCAGACAGTCAGGTGGTACTGAAGGCACTGACGAGCCACAAATTGACTTCGAGATTGATCTGAGACCCAAGCAGCACCTTATGTCAGAATTACGTAATGTTGACCTCATTTAGGTCTCGTTTACCTGTTTAACTTAAAATTAACTTAAAATTTACTTAAGATAAATAAATGGGGAATGGGGAATGAGTCGATATCGGTAATACGTCTTAAATAAGATCGACCAGTCATGAAGATTTATTAATTATGGAACGTATTTTCCAGAACAGGCAATTTAAACGTAAATATTAAGTTCCGCTGCACTCATAATACGTGATATACACTTAACAATTATCCTTTGTCATATTTTAGTCTTTAAACTTTAAACTCTTTAGTCTTTCTCAAAAAAACTAATAAGTTCCTCTAAAAGTTTTACCTACAACAACGATTTACTTAAAAGTTATGTCATAAGCACCAAATACATAACTAAAAACTAAACATCTATTATAATGGAGGAATGGAAGCACATTATATAATAGAAATACTGAATCCACCCTTTCCCTTTGCGTGTTGTTCTATTGCCAGTCAATTTTCATTGTACTATGCCCATTCTGCCTCGAAATATTTTAAAGCGCCACAAGTATTTTATGTTTTTAAAGAAGAAATATTATTTTTTAGCTTGGATATGTTTTCAAATATTTATAAATGTCCTATAAAATTGTCACGTATGACTTTCCTGGAGCACAAAATACAATAGTATTGTATTTAGTGGCTGTTAAATAAATATATATTAAAGAGTTTCTCAATAAAAATCCGTTATAAAAATGGCCTCCTGGAATCAGTTGACAAATATAGCGAATATAGAACCGCATGACAAAGTATTTTTCCCAATATTTTGACTTGCGTTTTTCCTTCAGTCGAAGCTATTAAAACTTATGTTATTGACAAAGTTAATTGGAACCTATTTAAGTAAAAATAAATTTGTAGTCTCAAGAATTGTAAAGTCTATTCTGATTTGAAAGTTAATTCAGAACTAAATTTGTCATATTTCCCTGATCTGATTTAACAGGTTTAAGGAGAATAGAACAATCTGTATGGGTGAAATGGCTGGCTGTTTCTTTTAATTTGTTTTCTCAAGATTACAAACAAAGAAAACTACCCGGCTATAGGACAAGGACAGTAACCCTAGATACCAGCTGATCGTATGTGTTTTCCTTTCAGCTACTTAAAATTGTGAGTGGTGCATAACTGATATTGTTGTTCTGAATACATTTTATTTTTCGATGGTATAATCTGAGTTGTACATGCTGTCCATTTCATCAGGGCCCTCGAGAATATCTCACATAATCTGTCGTACAAAA
This sequence comes from Leptura quadrifasciata, assembly GCA_963675555.1. NCBI lineage: Eukaryota > Metazoa > Arthropoda > Insecta > Coleoptera > Cerambycidae > Leptura > Leptura quadrifasciata. The sequence goes on from OY776675.1 coordinate 107,720,183, forward strand.
AAATTTTTTTTTACAAAAATTGTGCCGATTTATATAACCTACAAAATGGTTTAAAGACATTTGAAATCCATGGCCTACTTTAAGAGTTATGGCGGAAAATATCGAAAATGCGGAAAACGTCTAGGACAAATATCTCCGTTATTTGAAGAGATACGAGAAAAATTCTAAGGCGAAAACTTTTTGCAAAACAGAGTGTCCCAACGAGGTTTCATCTATTTTTTTTCAAAACCGCTGTATTTTGAGATTTACTCTTCAGGCTGCTAAAAAAAATAATATTTTGAAACGGGCAGGAAATAGCGCCATTAAATAGTATAAATAAATAGTAGTAAATAAATAAAATAGTATAAATAGTATTTTCCTCCCTTTTTACGATATATCACATGCCATATTTATTCATTGGTACTACGTTAGTAATTATAAAAACATTTTTTTAAAACCAATAAATTTTTTTTTAACAAGCACTATACTTGCCGTGGAGAAGTATGATTAAATAAAACGATAAAATAATTCAATAAGTTATTCAAATCTTTGCTATAATAAAACATTAACACAATTAAGAAGAATAAAGTAAATTCAGGCAACAAAAACAAATTAATAATAAAAAGAATATAGCACACAGAATATTAATATTTATCTAATCCTCAAAATAATTTTTAAGATATCATATCAAGTGTTCAAAGTGTCCACCGCGATTTCTTATGCACAATCGAGAGAGGCGAGGTACTGCATTTAAAACATTACTCAGCATTTCGAGGGTAACTGTAATACATGCCTGTTGAATTCGAGCTTTTAGGTCCTCTACATTTTGCTGTGTTGTCGAAAACACCTTATCTTTAATATACTCTCATAGAAAAAAAATTGGGTTTATATCTAGAGAATGAGGGGGCCATCGAATAAATCCATTGGTACCTATCCAATGTTGAGGCAAAATTTCGTCTAAATAATCTAGGCAAACCTGGAAATTGTGGGGAGAAGCTCCATCTTGTTGAAAATGTTGAAAGTTGTGTCGACTCTCTAAAGGTAGGTCATCTAAGAATTCATTAAATTCATTTCTCAAAAAGTTTAGGTACCTTTGACCACTGAGGTGACCATCATAAAAATAAGGACCTATTAAATTGGTGCCTAAAATACCTATCCACACATTTATTGAAAAACGATTTTGAAACCCAGCCGGTCCATGCCAGTGTGTATTTTCCATTTGTAATGAATATTGCGATTAAAAAATCCATTATTGGAAAAATTTGCTTCGTCGGACCAAAGTATTTTACTACATATTAATGGATCGGCACGCTTCTTTATCAACAGCCACCTCCTTGGTTTGTCCCCCGCTTGTAAATTGTGAACTTTTTTGGCTTTATAACACATGTAACCATTTTTCTAGCACTTGTTTTATTTATATGACAAGCAATTTGAATCTCTCTTAATGATGTTTCCAAATTTTCTGTATTTTTATTTCTTACATAATTAATAACTTGGTTTACATTATTTACATTATCAGTAACACTGTTCAACCTTGTCTTCTTCTATAAAAATGAACCATTATTTTTTAGTTTCGTAGCTAATTTTCTGAACAGAGTTTTATTCGGCTGTATTTCTTGTGGAAATCTGTTTCTATATTCTACTTGAGCTAATCCAGAGTTAAAATTGCATTGGCAATATGTAACGAACATATTATAACGATCAATGTGAGTGAAAATCATTTTTGAAAATTCTAAATTCTTAAACGAGTGTGATTGAGTGAGAGTTTAAGTATTTACTGAGATGGTCTGTCAAAAAATTAAATTGTCAAGTTTGTTCATAGCCAACTATTTTAAAATAATTGAAATAATAGTGGAATCATGAAATACAAACAAATGGATGTTATACTTAAATTAATTGGTAAAGACCTCTATACATTGGCATAACTGCGAATACTCTTTCCATAATTGCTCCATGTTGCTTTCTTGATTATTATTTTGTTTTTGTTATCTGAATTTACTTTATTCTTCTTAATTGTGTTAATGTTTTATTATAGCAAAGATTTGAACAACTTATTGAATTATTTTATCGTTTTATTTAATCATACTTCTCCACGGCAAGTGCAATGCTTGTTAAAAAAAATTTATTGGTTTAAAAAAAAATGTTTTTATAATTACTAACGTAGTACCAATGAATAAATATGGCATGTGATATATCGTTGAACAGGGAGAAAAATACTCTATTTAATGGCGCCATTTCTCGCCCGTTTCAAAATAATTTTTTTAACAGCCTGAAGAGTAAATCTCAAAATACAGCGGTTTTGAGAAAACGTCGTTGAAATACTCTGTCTTGCAAAAAATGTTCGCGCATTTTCGATATTTTCCGTCATAACTCTTAAAGTAGGCCATGGATTTCAAATGTCTTTAAACCATTTTGTAGGTTATGTATATCGGCACAATTTTCGTAAAAATATTTTTTTTTGTACGACCGATATTAAATGAGTTATTCTCGAATGCCCTGATAAAGTAGACAGCCTGTATATCGATAATGTTTAATTACATTAGTTATTCTTCCTGTTGTACTTTCTAAAACTGCGACACTCCAGTATTAATTTAAATAAATAACTAGATACTGGAAGGGCAACAACGTATAAGACAGTCATTTCACCTTTGAACTGATTTAGATAACAAAATGTAATTTTTATTTATAGGGACGAGAATCTATTTTTAGATAAATGTAACTTACAGGACGTTCTATGAAGTAATATTTATCTTTTAGTCAAAGACATATGCTTGGAACGCTAGAACAGCAAAATTAACGTAAACTATACCTAAAATTGAAACTAATTGTGATTATAGGGTTAAAGTTTTAACTTAAATCTGACTACAAAGACAAGGCAAACTTTAACTTATACCTACGTTAAAGATTGGTAAAATTTCCCTATTTTCATGCAGTCAAAAGATAGCGACTACAAAGTTAATAATTTTACTTAATATTTTCTTACAGATAGACTTCAACATTGCGCTTTAACTTTATGGTTGAATTATGAGAAATAATAACATAAATATTTCTTCTAAATTACACTAGAGTCAATTTGGCCTATCATGCATTTTTAAAGAAAATATTACTTAATTATAGCTTAATAAATTACTGATACGTCCATATGCATTCAAAGATGGGTATAATGGTTGCAGTTACGCTATATCGACTATCTCAGGTTATTGGTGTTTTAAATTGGAAAATTTGAATAATTGTGCTGCTTGGGGATTGCCGAGAAGAACTTAAGACACTGGCAGAACAGAATTTACTAAAATTGATCTAGGTGCCAAGGGCACAGTGGAAGTGGAAAAGTCGACGAACTTGCAAACAAAAATCTGCTACAGAATTCCTTGGCCCAGAACCGGCCCTCGAAGTGCTTCAGAGGGCATACACCAGTTAAGGAACACCTGCATAAAATTAGACTGTATGAGGGCAACCTAAACTGTAGAGTCTGCGGAGAGGTGCTTGAGACAGTAGTCAATCAGTAGTCAATGCGAGGCACTGAATCGCAAGGAGCAAAATATATCTGGAGCCATGAAAGTGAACTCAAAAACATTGGAACATCTGCCGGTGATAAAGCTATTTCAGCTAGTCAGAAATACAGGAATCGGCGGCAGAATCTAGAAACAGAGTAATGCACAATAAGCCAATTCTAGCTGTAGTGCCAACGGTAACCGAATTCGGTATAGAGTCCTGAGCACAACAAAATAATAATATTAAAAAATAAAAAAAATTACAAGAGTGCGGTACCCCATCTTGGGTACAGACTATATAAACATTCTATTTCCATACTCTCCCAATTGAATAAATTTGTTAATTGAAGCGTTTAATTGAAATGCTCAGGTCAATACAATAAAAAGGATTCATACGTAATATTATTATTCCTGTTAAAATAATGTCATTGCCCATGTTTCAAAAGCGAATTTGAATGTAAATTTAACAGCGTTTACGTGTTTAAAACAAAATATTTTAATATGGAAATTTGTACCTCAGCCATTTAATTTAACGATTTTAGTCATTTGCCTCATACACTTCTCATTAAAGTAATAAGGAGTGGTAGGAATTTCCATTTTGCGAGTACAGCTATGCGGGTAGACATAACTTCCTGTTAAAGGAAATCTAGTACCCTGGCAATTTTAAGGCGACTTTCGACATTATATTTTCTTCGTCGTATTTACTTACAAGTGACAAGAACACGACGTATTACATTTTTCCACGGAAATGCCTTTCTGAAGATAAAATATGCTCCTGTTGAAATTCATAATCAGTTATAAAATCAGGATGCAGTTTGTGATTTGCAAATTTACTTTGAAGAAGTTAGCTTGAATATGCGCTACCCAGATTACGCGCTCAATTTCACACGCCAAGCGCATCACGGAAGCCCATTAGAACTATTTTCTTTTGTCAGAATTTTTCTTTCGCGTTATGTGCTAACTCTTATTCAAACTTATTTTGCTCAATTATAGCCTAAGAAATAAATTTCAGTAGAAGCTAGCCGGGTATGAAATTCTTATTTAGAGTTTCCGCTGGAATTGGCCAAGATAAGTTTTATATGGCTAGCATCTACATTGTTACACAGTAGAGAGTATTAACTAAGTATGATTTGTGCTATAGTAAAGAAAAAATACAGGAAATTATTCCATTAAAAAATCATAACGTATATTATTAATTTTACATCTTTACTTAAAATACAGAAAATTTTCAAATATGATTTACTGAAACTAAAGAAAGTTTTAATATGTCCATGAAACACTAGGATTGGCTTAATTTCAAAATTTGCATAATTCTTGTCTCACCTAATAAAGATAGTAAATAAATATAGAAGCAAACCTTTAAAAACATTTAAAATCATATTTAAGATATTAATTATTAATTTAAAAACGATATTAAATTAAATACGATACCAACTTCTTTTTAATGTCACCTGCAATGGCAACCTTACGAATCCAACTGTAGTTAAATTTTTGTGTCGATTACAATTTAAAAGGAAACTCGTTCGTAGATATTTAATTAATTAATTAATTCCCCTCAATTTTCAATTACTATTATCTTATCTATAAATAAATAAAGTATTCATTTCATAAAAAATTCAAATTGTAGGTGAAACATTTTTCTCGAGTTCAACGTAGAACGTAGAAAAATTTTAGACCACACTACCCGACTCAAGGTAAGGCTTTATTAGCAAAGTCAGTGTACCAGGGACAGCTAGTGAGAAGACCACAGACAATTTTTTGTCAAAATAAAACTGTTTAGTATGAAAAATTATATCCAAAAAGGCTTTTTGCAAATTTTGAAGTGGGAAGGCATCAAAAGGAACTGATTTGTTAATTTGACGAAAATTGTCAAATAAGAAAATCCTCATATTATATCCTACAGCCCGAGGCGGGCCTCGACATAGTTTAGTCCGCTATCCAGCGCGATTTACGGCTAATCTCTGCCAATTTGTGGGAGAGCGTATGCTGCTGGTGTCTCCGTTGACTCCATCTTTCCACAGTATTGGTCTGCTTTGATGCGTTTTTCCAGTTGGTTCCGTTACAAAAATTCTCCAAGATGGATAGTTATCTTGAGCTCTAGAAACGTGGACGGCACATATGAAGCATCCTACCTTGATTAGGTTACCATGCCACTACCTATTGCCATTTGCTCGTACTTGGATAGTCGCAGTTGTATCTGCGATGCTAATTTCCGTCTTACTGCGATGCACTTAAAATCAATATTATCAATTGTATATTACGAATTTCGTTCGTCCGAAATAACATTTGTTCGCAAATGTTATTCGTCGAGTTATTTCATCAAACATGATCAGACAGACATCCATTAGAGATTCTAGTTATATCAATTGAATTACTGTAAGAATTTTGTCACCAAACAGTTTTTGGGAATATTTGCCAAAATGATCACTATTTTGGTTTAGCATCATTGACTAGTGTGAAGTTCTGCAACACGTTTGTGAGGTTGGTAGAGGGTTCCTTGTCATCTTTAGAGTTGTGGACACATAAGGCGAAATATATATCATTGGTGTAGGCGATTTAAAAAAAAAATCCCTGTGATCGAATTGAGAATCACTTACAACTTTTTCTGAGACTACATTGAATATTAGGCACGCTGGAGCGTCTCCTTGTTTTTATTCCTCGTTTGTTTGAAATGTTTCAGAGTTTTGATTCTGGATGTTCACTGAGCAAAAGGCTTTGATCACTGTAGATGTCAATATTGTGTTGATTAGTTCTTAAGAATTTGACGAAGCATAAATATCTGGTCGGTTATTCTCCTTTCTGCCGTAAACCCACTTTGATATTTATCTAGTAAAGGCACGACGCCGACGTTCTGTTGCAGTTTCTTTATTATCTTTTTAGTCATATACAATTTTGCATAGGTTGAATATTAAAAGTTTTGAGAAAAAAATTAATAATCATTTTATTTCTTTGCTCTTTCAGAATTAAATTTACATTACAGTAAATTGAATACAAAACTGTAATCAGATTTATCACGTTTTTTCATACAGCCAACTTAAAAAACAAATACATAGAGATATTAGAATAGAGAAGATTGCTCATTATGATAACATCACTAATAATTCTCACAATAAGACTAAAACGGTATGGGGTCTCGTAAATCATTTTAAACAAAAATCTCCAAATGAGAAAACAATTACATCTATCAACTACGAAAACATGGTTATCACTGATCAACAGGAAATTGCAAATACATTTGGCGACTATTTGTGGCAAATTGTTAACAAGAAAATCATAGACCAGTTTGGTAAAAATATTTCACCAGTTTGTACATCTCCTATATTTATTGCTAACACTATGTTTTTTAGCCCGGTTACTAGGGATGAAATTGAACAGACTATAAAAAACTTACCTAACAAGAATTCGACAGGATTAGACGAAATACCTACTAAACTTATTAAGCAATACAGTAAAGAATAATCACAGATTCTAGCTGACTTAATTAATGTGTTTATTGCAACCGGACAGTTTTCCTCCTGTTTAAAAACCGCAGCTGTTGTTCCGATATTTAAAAAGGGGGATCAGCATAACATCGACAATTATCGTCCAATATCTTTGTTGAGCATATTCTCGAAAATCTTTGAAAGGATTGTTTATAATAGAATTTTAAGATTTCTAAATAGTCATAACATCTTAACAGACTGCCAACATGGTTTCAGACCGGGTCTCTCGACTGAATCTGGCACTGTTGATCTCGTCCAACATATCCACGAAAAAATGGATCAAAATCATCATGTTGTGGCAATATTATTCGATCTTACTCGTGCATTTGACACTATAGATATAATGTTTGTATGTAATAAGATTTTCAACATGGGCTTACGTGGTACTATTAATGGATGGGTGAAATCATTTTTATCCGGCAGAAAAATTACTGTGAAGACGAATGAAATACAATCGGACATATATGAGATAGATATTGGAACCCCCCAAGGCAGTGTATTAGGGCCCTTAATTTTTTTACTATTTATCAATGATTTGCCTAATTATATAACACAGGGCAAAGTATTCATGTATGCTGATGACACAACGATTGTGGTATCAGATAAAAATCCGTTAGAATTACAAAAAAAAGGTTATAAAATTTTCGATGAATTTGGTAACTGGTATCATAAAAATCGTTTAATTATTAATTACGTCAAAACTGTCTGTATTGACTTTAAAAACAAACATAGAGCGGCTCATTGTGGTCCTAGCCATGCATTTTCATTCAATAGTCACAGTATAGAAATCGTACATTCAGCTGCTTTTTTGGGTGTAACTCTTGATACTCATCTAAACTGGAGTCATCACATCGACAAAGTAACTGCAAAACTTAACAAAAGCTTTTATGTCATAACTTCCTTAAAAAATAATCTAAATACTTCAACTTTATTAAATGTATATTATTCCTTTGTCTATTCACCCATTGCATATAATATTATAGCATGGGGACAATCTGCTGAAATCTGGAGAGTCTTTATATTGCAAAAAAGAATACTCAAGCTAATGTTTAATCCTGTCGGGACACTTTAAAAAATATAATATATTAACAGTGACATCTATATATCTGTTTAGGCTCCTGACATACATTCACAATAACAGAAATAAATTTATTCATAATGGAGACTTCCATAACTATCCTACAAGAAGTAGAAATTTAATTTCATCAAAAAAACACAGTCATGAATTCTTTAAGAAATCACCAATATACTCGGGCTGTCGTATTTACAACTATTTGTCGGATGAAATAATAAATTGTACGTCTTTACTTAATTTTAAAAAACACCTCAAAAACCTTTTAACGAATAATGCATTTTATTCTGTTAATGAATTCATTTCGTTTGTTACACATACAGTTACATGATTGTTATTTATTTATTTTATTACTTGTTTATTTATTTATTTTGTTTGTAAGGTTTACATTATGTATGTCCTTCCTGTATGTATATCTTTTTCGTATATTATATTGTTTGGACGCAGTAGATGTAGGTATGCGTTTCTTGTCCTATTCTTTTGCGTATATTTAGTATAATTAATTGTTTTTATATATAATGATCATTTTTAATTAGTACGATAATTCTAATATGTTTTGTTTGTATATGTATGTTTGGACACTGTATATGTATGTATTTTTTACTGTTTGTATACTTACATTACTACTCATACTCATATACTCATTACTTGCTATTATAGATTTTTTTATCTTATCACATCGCTGTTAATACAGCACCTTGTTTGACATGTCTCATCCATATTGTACTATGGCTAAAGGGATCAATAAAGATATTATTGTTATTATTATTATTAATGCATTATTTTTTATCAATGTTTACCTCCGTTATTGTTGTCAGAAAGTATTTATGTCTGTGATAAAGACAACGACAAGCATCATTGATGTTTCATTAACATTTATTTAACGTGGGCCTATTTCCGCTACTGAGGCCTAACACCGACGCCTATAGGGGAGCTACCACCTATCAGCAATTTTGCTTAACCTCTTCTCTTTCTAAGAGTAGGAATCTTTTACTTGCCTAGCATGTAATAGACAAGCGAGCGACATCTTTACATCCCCTCCGAAGAATGGTATATCCACTACACAATCTTCGCCTAAGATTGCATAACTTCCGCGCATACACTGATATGCAAGCCGCTGGAGACGTGAGGCGAGGATACGGTCTTCCTTGTATACGCAAAAGACTCCTTGTTTGGTAAAATAAAAAATAGTTGAGCTGAAATTATAGCGTTAGAGCTTAATAGAGACTATTGGGGCTTTTCGTGCAGTTTATTTTTTGTTTTGACGAAGTTTGACGGGGTTGCTCGAATCTCTTGGTCAGGGTCAAATGCTACACCCTGTATTTGTTTATCTTAATGTCTTGTACAGTGACTTTTAGTTTATGAGTTTATAATTTAGCACTTTATGCTTTTTGATGTCTTTGTCAGGGTCAAATGCTACACCCTGTGTATGTATTTTTCTTGGAATAATAACACTTTGATTTAAACCAATGAGAGTAATTTATTTAAAATGAGAACAAAGTTCGTAAAGCTTAAGTATTTATAAAACAGTTTAAAATTAACAGAGTTGTGAAAATCAACTTTTCGACAACTGAAATTCTGACGTGGGAATAAGATTAGTAATGTAACGAATAATAGACAGAAAAATGGTAAATTGAAAATATGTGTTTCTGAAAACTTTGTAAGTTATGCGCTGTGATAAGTGGGTTTAAAACTCTTCTTTACTTGGTTCGGCCAAAGAAGCAATAGCAGCGTTGTGGCTACAGGAATTTTCAGATTGCAAGGTAGGCAAGTTTAACCGGACAGACGGGTCTAAATTAATTTAGAAGCATAACGAATCACTAGAATATTTGCTGTGGAAGCTTGCCTAGACAGAAGGAACTAAATCTTTTATAAAAGAGCCTATCAGTATATTCACTTATTTCCACTTATCTATACAGTAGGAACTCAAACTTTAGGATACCGAATAAATTTACTAGTATACCACTAATTACAATTAAAAATTCTTTTAAAAATCTACTCGCGAACTACTTTTCAACTTCTGGTAACTACTTCACTGCCACTACTTAGCTCAGACTCGCTGCGTTCGGCCATTTATATGCTTCGCAGCCGTTGGGTTTTTCGGGTTTGTAAAAAGTCAGGAAGAGGTCTGAATAAAGTCCCCCGTTTGTCATTTGGGCTCGATTGCACAGTATTGCATATATTAATCTGATTCCTGTGGTTTATTTATTATTATATTATTGTCCCACAACATTGCATCATGTGTTATAAAAGTTTAAATATTCGGAAATAAAACTTATATGATGGAGTTGGCCATAAAAAGGGGAACTTTTTGATGTATAAATGAAGTTTGGATCGGTTCGGGTTTGGAAGTTATTTGCAGTAACTGTCGAAAGAACTAAATTTTGAAATGGTCCCGTAATGGATTGCGAAGTTCTTTTAAGCTATGTTGATATCATATATGAGAATGTTCTTATAGGCGCGCGTTGAAATGAAGTGGAAGTAAGTTATGATATTAATGAGCCAGCAAGCGGAACATGCGAAATGAAAATAAATTTTGGTGGATGCTCAGCTGGCACATTAGGAAAGTGAATGAGTGCATTTTGATGTATGAATGGAAACTTGTATGGGAAATTGAATTGGAGAGAAGAATAATTTATAAAAGTTTGTAGAAGTGAAAAAAAAACATTGTGGCTCAGGGTGTGTTAAGTAGTTTTGATGCGAATCGAGATAGTAAGAGGGCTGTGTTTTTTAGAGTAGTAGTTTGTAACGTTTGAGCTGTAAATCGGTTAATATGAATGTTTGAATGATATTGTTGATGAATTTGGACTATTTGTGAGTTATCGGTGTTATGTGAAGTTTTCAGATTTGTTTGACAAAATTTGTGGTTTTTTGTAAATTTAAATGTATTGTAATGTATTTCTATAGTAATAATAATAATAATAATAACTTTATTTTCATACGACATGTTTTACATGCATGGAAAAACGTCAAAAGAAAAAATAACAATACATTGTATATACATTAAAAATATTAATACAGCATGATAATTATATTTATACATTAAAATGCAACAAGCATACAGCACAAAGCTTTAGTACAAACATTAATAATACGTTAAACAATAAAACAACTTTATTCCGACATTTCAATGTGAGAATTAAAATACTCGTCAACAGTATAAAACGATTTATCTGGAAGATATTTTTGAATGACTTTTTTAAATTTATTTAAATTGTATATTTGCTTTACATTGTCCGGCAGATGATTATATATTTTTAAAGGTATTAATTTCGGTCCATTTGCTGAAAGTGACAAATGATGATTCGGCAATAGAAGGTTATCTTTCATACAATGACTTCAGAATAGGATAGACAAAGCATGTCCTATACATTAACACAGGAGTTGTTGTGTTTCCCTACCATCTCATACATTCTATTATTAAAAAAGGATGGAGATAGTTTTGTATCAATATTTACAATTTTGCTTATTTGTCGTTCTAACCCGAGGTTACGCTTATGAGATAATTTCACCTACCTGTGAAAATATCGATTAACTCCAATTTTAAAGAGAAATCTACATACAACACAATATTTTCCCATTGTTTATTCACAATAACAAATTCTGTCTTCAAAAACACTACAAAACCACTGTAATTACAACGTTTAACTTCGGTTTATCACAAATACTTTAATGGCGGCCAACGCTGCAACTGGATTGTAAACAAAACGTGTTGAGAGGGACTGCGTGCGCATATACCCATGTGCCTTTAGCCAATAGAATACTGAATACCAGTATTTATTTTTAAAGCAATGTAAACAAATAAATGATACACAACAAACCAAGAGGATGCTTTGTCTATCCTATTCTGAAGTCATTGCTTTCATACGTAAATTATAATTTATTTTCCTATCAGAGAAATTTGTCATTTGAGAAATATTTTTTGTTTACATGAATAACACAAGCCAATATGTACAGTGAAGGTACCGTTAGGATGTTTAAATCTTTAAACAACTGTCTACAAGAATGAATCCTAGTTTTAAACAACATTGTTCTTATAATTCTTTTTTGTGAAATAAGAAGTTCACTTGCTCTGTTTGAATTGCCCCAACATATGATGCAGTAATTTAAATGTGAGTTCACGTGTGCAAAGTAAAACATTCTAAGTATTTCCATACTTAGATAATTGCGCAGTTGCCAGATAATGTAGCACATTGTTGCCATTTTGTTATTTAAAAATTCAATATGAGCAGACCATTTTAGCTGACCATCGACTTTAAGACCTAAAAATTGTATGTCTCTATTTTCGTTAATTGATTTGTTATTTAATTTTATAAGAAGACTGTAATTAAGCTCTTTGGTAGAAAATGTCATAAGTTCAGTTTTATTAGAATTTAATACAAGTCCGTTATTATTTCCTTGACTAAATTGGTGCACGTGTTGGCTTTATCAACTAACTGTTCAACATTATCTGCCGCAATAACGACAGCGTAATCGTCTGCAAAGAGAGAACCTAAGGAAATGTCAATTTTGTTGCTAATGTCTATATCGTTAATAAATATAAGAAACAATATGGGTCCAAGAGTGGAACCTTGTGGAACCCCATTTGGTACTAACCTTTTCTCTGACACAAAAGCTGAATTATTATGTTTTAGTAAGACTTGTTGGTGACGCTCACCAAGATAGCTGGCTATCCAATTTAGAGGAGCTCCTCTTATTCCATAATTTTCCATTTTCCCAAGTAGTAAACTATGATTCACCGTCTCGAAAGTACGGGTGAGATCAAAATAAATACAGGCAACTTTCATTTTGTCTTCTAAATAATCTATAATAAAATTATACATACTTAGTAATGCGTCTTGTGTGGAAAGTCCACTTCTGAATCCATGTTGGTTTTTTGTTAATATATCATATTTGTTCAGAAAGTTCACTAATTGGGTTGCAAAGGACATTTCCAGTAATTTGGAAAATGCTGACAAGAGTGAAATACCCCTGCAATTAGACATTTTATCTCGTTCATTTTTTTTATAAATAGGTATGACTAAAGATTGTTTTAAAATTGTAGGAAAGGCGCCTTTTTCAAATGACAAATTAATAATCACCGATAAAGGATATTTGATAACATCAGCTACTTGTAATGGTAGGAACACCATCAAAACCCGTCGAATCTTTTTTCGAAATTTTTTTAATCATTATTAATATGTCCTCAGGTAATATTGGTGTTAAAAATAAATTGTTCGTATGGTTAGGTATTGTATTATTCATGTATTTATCCGCGGGTGTATCACATATTATATCTGTGATTGAATTTATAAAGAATTTATTAAATTCAGAAGCAGCAACATTTAAGTCTTCTATTAGTTTACCATCATAGTTAATAAATTTCTGAGGGAGAGGTTCACGTTCTGATATATTTGTATTATTTCTAATTATTCCCCAAGCAGTTGCTGATTTATTATTGTGTATTGTTGTTGTATCATTTTTGTGTTGTAATAATTTTCTTTTGCCGTTTTAATGTTATTTTTATATCTTCTTTTTAGTTCTGCATATATTACACAAAAGTTAGAATTTACGGAATTTTTTTGTACTTGATAAAGCTCCCTCAAAAATTTACCTTGACTAATTAATTCACTTGTCACCCAGCCTTTATCTTTAGTTTTTTAATATTATTTTTGCATTTTATTCTCCTAGTAGGAAATGCCTTTTCCATTGAGCTAATAAACTTTTCGAAAAAGTATTCAAAGGCTTCATCTACATCATCATAAGTGCCAACTTCATCCCACTCCTCATGTGAAATAATATGTTGAAAATAAGCAATATTATAAGGATTTTTAAAATCTTTCTTAAATAAGTATTTGTTTTCTCTTCTCATTTGCATTTCTACCTCTAATGTAATTTTTTGCATGGAATGGTCTGATAAGTCGTTTACAATGTTTTTAGGTGATAGGTCATTAACTGCTACATTTGTAAATATATTATCAATCACAGATGCTGAGTTACCCTGTATTCTTGTATAATTACTGAATATTTTATGAAATCCAATAGATAAAAATAAATTACACAGTTCATTTGCTTTTTTGTTACCAATATTTGGATCTAGATTTATATTAAAATCGCCACATAAAAATGTCGGAACATTACCCTTATTTTTATTAAGAATTTTTTCTAAGCAGTCAAAAACACATTCACAATCGCTATTGGGAGATCTGTATACACAAGTGATATTTAAGACTAACTGATTGTTTGACAGTATATCTACACATGCATATTCGAATGCGAAGTCAACTTTCGGTGTATTAATTTTTTTTACTTTAAAGTCTAACTTAGATTTTACAAAAATAGCTACGCCGCCACCCACGGTATCAGATCTACAATGATAGTCAACTAACTTATATTTATTAAGTCGAGTCAATGAAATTTCTGTCGTTTTCAACCATGTTTCGGTCAAGCAGATGATATCTGGTAGTTTTAAAGATTCTAATAATATATAAAGTTCATCAATTTTGTTGCGCATACTTCTTATATTTAAATGACAAATAGACAGTTTTATAGTATTAAATTTATATTCATTATTAATAGAAGGATACTCATCGTTAAATGGTGGTTCACATGTCCTATTAGACTGAGAAAATGACTGATTGGGAAGGGATGATTTCAGATGCGAGACTATTTTCTTTCTAGATGGTGAGGCGTGTTTAATATCTTCTGTTGAATCTCGTATTAGTAGTTTGAGTGTGCGAACTTGAAGAATGAATTATTTTGAAAATTTTAAGCTTTTTGAAATTTTTTCTGTCTGTGATGAGTGAAAGGTACTATAACACTTGAAACGGACGCCCATCTAAATACTAACCACGCCTGACGTTGCTTTACAGCGCATATCGACATATGCACATGGTAAAGACGCACCTACGCCCACCCCTCCATTAATATTCATTATTTGAGTATGTCTTTCTATGTGTTGCTGTTGACTACAGAATTTGTAACAATGATGGTGATTTTGCGCAAAAAATTTCCTTTTCTGACAAGGCAACATTATTTTTCTTAACGAAACAGTTAATCAGCACAACTGTCGCATTTTATGAATATCCTCATTGGATTCATGAAGCTCACACTCAGCCTCTACAAAAAATAAATGTGGGGGCAGGAATTTTTAGGGGACGCATTATTAGTCCTTTTTTTATCGACGGGATATTAAACGGTTTAAAGTATATAGAATTTCTGTGGAACGATGTTGTACCTGCTTTGCGGAATGGGAACGAAGAAGTTTTAGAGAACTTTTGTTTCAACATGATGCATCCCTCCTTATACAATAATAGACCTACAATATTTAAATGTTACCTTTCCTGACCGCTGGATTGGAAGTATGGGCGCTATTGAGTGGATTTAAACACGCTAAATTTGTTTTCTCTAGGGGTACGTACAAATATTACGATGGACGCAATAATCTTGCAGATTTAAGACAAAGGATACATGATGAAGTGATGCAAATACCCCAATATGTTCTGTTAAATTCTACAAATGGGTTGAGGAATAGTTGAATTGTCATCAAATGGCGAACGGAGAACACTTTGAATGGTTGCTGTAAGCGAGGGACTTTTTTTATTCATTCTCTCTTGAATAACTGTAATTTTCATCTCTTGTTGATTGTAATTTTCATCAAGTATTATCGCAAAGTTACAATTACAAAAATAAAACAATGTTTAGTTTTCCTCAAAATTATTATTAAGCAAGCTAGACAAACTTTTATATGGCCAAAAAGAGAATAAAAAAGTGCACCAGAAAAAGGAAAAAAATATAGGTAACTATTTTTAAAATATTCGAAGATGTCATATCTCAAAAACAGCTGACGCAAAAAGTATAGAGGACACCCAAAAGTGCGCAATAATAAAAGTCGCTATATCCCTTGAGGCATTTTTCAGAAAACGTCTACAGATAAAATTATAGCGAGTATTCCGCACTTTTACCCTACCCTGTATATTTTTTATTCAGTTTAATTGGGTTCTTTTTGTAAATTCTAGCTATCATAAAACTCGAGGTATCGACGTCGAACACACTGTATAATGCGATTTTCCCGTAAATAAGTAAATAAATAAGCCGTAAAACAATGTAATATTTATACTATTCAAAATTATACATGCAACAGTTAACAATTGCTATAATAATGGAACGATGCGTATATTAAGCACCAATTGCAAGTTCTAAATTGTACGCACAAACTTTATAAGAGATGTTACATTACTTCAAGCACAATGTTGCAAGTTCTAACGCAGCAATAGTCTCACCAAGGGTAAAGGTTTACGATTTTTGGTGCTAGATTACATTCATTGACTGAGGATCTGCCTTAAAAAATATTACCATTTAATTAATTTCTTACAATGAATAATTACGATTAAACGTCAAACATTTGCCAACATACTTCTGGGCATCTAATCTTGAAAAAGCCCAAGCAATTAATTTGAATTAGGAGAGCTTTTTTATTCCGTGTTTTCAAATTAATCCACGCCATAAAAAATAAATAATAATAAAAGTGGGAAATAACTGCAAATAAGAACTCTGCAGTAACAGCTCTCTTATCCAACCAGGATTGTCGCACGTGTAGGATTAGGGCGAAGGTGTACATGAAAAGATCGCATAAGATAAGGACAGTAGAGAGGTAATGGACTAGAAAAGCGAAAGTACGGTCGCTAAAGCACAATATAACGAAGACGTGGTCTAGGGGCCCATGTAGTCAATCAATATGTTTCCATGAATTTTGCAATAGTACGAAAGAGCAATGCTTGACCCCTCATTTGTGTATTTATTATTCAGCAATGTACTGGACACTTGTAAATACATCCTTTAATTGATTGTGCGGTTGGCTCTTTTTAATACAAAGAAAATTTACCTTTAAATATTTCAAGTGTTTTATTAAAAACATTACACATTTCGGCTTCTTAGGCTTATTTCATGGGCAGGTAGGTGCAGAAAATAGTAAATTTGTGTTCGTTCGCTGTGAAATTATATCTTAAAGTTACTATTATTAGCCGTTACTCGAGTCCGAGTATAAAAATGTTACAGTCGATAGATTGTGTACAATAAAATACAAGTAAAGGGTGTAGTCTATTGTAATTCCCATTAATCTACAGTACACATGACTATGGCTATAGAGGCCAATTCGGGAGGGCACATGTCGACCGCAGTCAGGACAAATATAGACCTGGTTAGGTCTTGGATTCGGCCTTCTTGCAGCAACATTTCCTTGATAGCTGGCCACAACCCCTCGCCATTCGGTTCTGTCCGCTGCAAGTTGTTCCCATTGCTCGTCTGTAATACCGCAGGATTTTAGATTTTCATGGAGAGCGTCTTTGAACCTCTTTCGTTGACCGCCACGCCTTTTTCTACCGCTTAGCAATTCACCATAAAGTGTACATTTAGGAAGGCGGTTATCATGCATACGATGAACGTGACCTGCCCATCTTAGGCGTGCTCTTGAAATAAGCACCTCAATTGGAAGGCTGTTTGCTCTCCTGAGTACTTCCACGTTTGATATGCGATGGAACCAACGGATTTTCATCATACTTCTGAGGCGTCTTTGCTGAAAACGTTCTAATTCTTTCACATGACGACGGTAAGTGACCCAGCTTTCACATCCATATAGCAGTGTTGGAATGACAACTGCTCTGTAGACAGCCATTTTCGTTGACAAAGCAAGGTCGTGGTTGTCAAATACTCTCTCTCTAAGTCCCCAGAGTGCTCTAGATGCAGCGTTAATTCTATTGCGAATCTCGCTGTCCATGTTTGCGTTGCCATTAACAACGTTGCCTAAGTAATTGAACTGATCCACCACTTCAAGAGAATTTCCGTTAAGTGTAATGTCTATTTGGTTCACTTGATGAGGAGTTGACATAATCTTAGTCTTTCCAATATTGATTTTAAGTCCCAAGGAATCATAGCTCTGGGCATACACATCTAAAAGTTCTTGAAGCTCTTCCGGCGTAGAGGCTAAAAGTGCACAGTCATCCGCATACTGGAGATCACAAATGAATCGTGTGCCTGTCTTCGTAAAAAGCGCCCTATGTTAAAGAGACCGCCATCAAAACGGTATCTGAGACCTATTCCTCTGACTGTCAGTTTGTTGTCAACAATAATTGTTAGAGCAGTGGTAAACAAATTAAAAAGTAGGGGTGCCAGGACACATCCCTGCCTAACTCCAGTGAGGGTTTGGAAAGTTTCGGTTGCCCCATTATTATACATAACCTGGGCGTTGTTGTTTGTATGTAGACTGCGACATACTTCCACAAATTTTCTAGGGATACCTAAGCGGAACATAATTTTCATAATTTTCCAGAGCACTTCCCTGTCCACCGAGTCAAACGCCTTGGTTAAATCAATGAAGGCCATGTGAATTTCTCCTTGGTGTTCGAGTGCTTATTCTTGACGCTGTTTAAGTGTGAAGATTAAGTCCGATGTGCCTCGGTTTGGTCTAAAGCCACTCTGTGTTTCAGGAAGTAACTTTTCCATAACAGGTGTTAGCCTATTTGCCATCGCTTTAGTGAGTATCTTCCCTCCAACAGCCAGGAGAGCTATGCCCCTGTAATTTCCACAGTCCGCAGCGCTCCCTTTGTTTTTTGAAGAGGTTGATTAAAAGTGTATCACGAAACTCCTGCGGAGCTTGACCACTTTCCCACACGACATCAAACAGTTTTTTGAGGTAGGGTATGAGCTCTGACGACACAGCTTTAAAGATCTCAGCTGGGAGTGAGTCGGCGCCGGGAGATTTGTTATTTTTTAGCTGCCCAATGGCGGTTAAGATCTCTTCTGTTGTTAGTGGTTTATCTAAGTCTTCGAAGGTGTCATATTGAGGGATAAGATTTATAATATCGTGATCGGCTTGACTTTGCTGGTTAAGAATGTTAGGGTAGTGTTCTTTCCATCGGGCTCTAATTTCCTGATCTTCTTTGAGGAGATTTCCATTTAAATCTTTAATAGGGCACATATTTTTCCGACTGGGGCCGTACACTGCTTTTACGCCTTGAAAGAAATTCCTGTAGTCGTGTGAATCGGCGTACCTTTGAATTTCTCTGGCTTTGCTTGTCCACCACTCGTTCTTTATTCTTCTGATTTCGCGTTGCGTTTCATACTTAGATTGGGTAAAAGCTTCTGCTTTTGATGAGTCGTTGGGGTGGTTGATAGCGTTTTGGAAGGCAATATGTTTGCGGTCAAGGAGTTCTTGTATAATAGCTTCATTATCATTGAACCAGTCCTCCTGTTTTTTACTTGCTGCAGTGCCAAGAATTTCCTCACTCGCACTTTTTAAACTGTCTTTAATTTTGCTTTAGCTGTTCGACGGTTTGTTGGTCACGCAATTTACTAATACAGAGACGGAGTCTACGTTTTACTTGAGTTCTTCGGTGTTTGGGTCTCATAACAATTTTCATTTTAGAGATAACAGGACGATGATCGGTCCAACATTCGCTATCAATGCGCGCCTTTGTAATTTGGACGTCCTTGAGATGCTTCCTACGTACGATAACATAGTCCAGTAGATGCCAGTGACCTGACCTGGGGTGACGCCAGGTGCCTTTAAATTTATCCTTTTGTCGGAAAATGGTGTTTGTTATAACTAGATCATGTTCGGCGCATTTAGTTAGGAGTAGTTGACCGTTAGCGTTCATGTTGCCTAAACTGTTCTTGCCTATGATGCCTGGCCAGGTGTCTGCATCTCTCCCTACTCTAGCGTTAAAATCGCCAAGAATAACGAGTCGTTCCGTTTTAGGTATTCTACAGAGGGTTTCTTCCAGCTGTTGATAGAAGCTTTCCTTGGTTTCGTGACTTGCATCCAGAGTGGGAGCGTAGGCGCTTATTAGATTTACCGCGTTGCCATCTGATAGCTCATAGCGTAGCAGCATTAGACGCTCGGATAGGCCTTGTGGTACTTGTGTTAAGTTGGATACAAGTTGATTCCGAACGGCAAAACCTGCTCCATGTTGTCTTCTTGAATTGGTGGGAAGACCTTTCCAATAGAAGGTGTAGTACTTTTCTGTGAGAGAGCCTTCCTCCAAAAATCGAGTTTCGCTGAGAGCTGCAACGTCAACATTGAGTCGGTGAAGTTCTCTATCTATTAGAGCAGTTCTTCTTTCAGGCCGATCGGTGCGAGTGCTGTCGTTCAAAGTACGAACATTCCAAGCGCCGTAGATGAAAGAATTAGTTTTCTTGGATTTATCGGTGTTTTTTCGACATTCGATGAGGTGTCTCTGTCTTAAAGTATATACGATTGGAATTGAAACTAGTCAGTTTTAAAGCACAGGACCGTACGTACTGAACTTGATATTTTGTCCTATATATTTGGCAATGGTATTGAGATTCGAACGGTAGTTGAAACTATGCAGGCGAGTCCGAGACTGGCAATGTAATCAGCCTGAATGAACCATCTACGACTGCACTGGTTTAAAGGTAATAAAACGGACAGGCCTACTAGCACAAAAAACTCGTACATCGTTTCTTTATCTTGGAACGTGGAAGTCTAATATCGTGCTGTCTATGCGCCAGTGCAGCGCATAAATACCTATTATAATATCAAGCGTAGGAGTTTAGTTAGTTACTATTCATATTTATAAATATTTACTACTGTATAAAAGGTAAAATATTTTCATTATTTACTAATTTACCATGGCTTTCTGGAGACCATTTGAAACAGAGGATAATATAATAACGCCCGAAAATCTTATCATTTTGTTATGACAAGCTTTTCTATTTACCTCCGCCCATGTACAATAAAAAGATGCCGACTGTTTTTGCTGGCTTTTAGTTTTTATACGGTTTCAATTCCAATCGTATATACGTTACACATCTCAATATTAAATAAATAAAAAACTCTCTATTTGCCCAACAAGTATAATTCAATTACAGGGCAAAAAGTATGAATAATACTGTAACCATAGATTATTTCTTAAAAGAAATAATATGAAAAACTTTTTTTCTTATACATTTATTTAACGTCGGCCTATTTCCGCTACTGAGGCCTACCGCCGACGCCTGTAGGCGAGCTACCCCCAACCAGGAATTTTTGCCGAACCTCTTCCCTTAAGAAGAGTAGGCATCTTTTACTTGCCTAACATTTAATAGACAAGGGACCGACGGCTTTACATCCCCTCCGAAGGATGGTATATCTCCTATACAACCCTCGCCTAAGGTTGTATAGCTTCCGCGCATACACTGATATACAAGCCGCTGGAAGATGTGTGAGGCGAGGACGCGGTTTCCGTTGGAATGGTCACCCATCCAAGTACTAACTGCGCCTGTCGTTGCTTTACATCGCATACCGAAGTATGTACATAGTAAAGACGCACCTACGCTCGCCTCTATGAAAAACTTATAAAATAGGAAAATTCTATAACCCAAAACTTATAATATAAGCAAGTAGAGAGCATACAAAACATATTTACATTTACACATTAGTTGTGTGTTTATACATATATAATTCTTAATAAGAGGAATACTTATCAGTTAAAAGCTTCCTTTTAGGAACACTCATTTAAATCACACAATTCATTTATTTTATTGTAGTAATTACACATATAGTATATGGCTGATTTTAACATCACATTTTGTATTGGCCCTTTCACAATAAAACATATTATTTTTTCAAGAATGCAACCTTGGAATGTGAATATGTAACTTAGTCTATTATCATAGCACTCCAAAACGACCGCTCGCGTCGATATCGTGCTAAGTTTGAAAACTTTTTATTTCATGAAAATATAAGCCAACTAGATCACTAAATGCCATGTTGGCATTTCTGAAAATGGATTTTTTCCAGTAATCCGCAATTAAAAATTGCGACTAGGCCGGTTTTAAAAAAAATATATGTTTTGTAATAAACGACCGATTTTCAATTTCAAAAAAAGAGAATACTCACAAAAAAAATATTCTTTATGAAAAAAATTACTACAGTTTAAAATATCTAATACCCAAGGAAATATTCTCAAAAAAAATGAAATATTCGTTTTTTAATTTTATTTAACATTTTTTATTTTGAAAACAATAGACCATATGAAAGCAAATTTCAAATAAAAAATGTGCACAATTCTCTGCTGAATCCAACGATATACAAATTTATAGGTATTGGTTAAAAAATGACCCTATAATGTTCAAAAAAGTGACGTGCACCGTCGTGTCGTGGGCTTGGGGTACAGACAACAGCGCTTTAGTATTTGACGAATATTATAATATGTACGTATGTCAAAATATTTTTTAGGATCCAGAACACTTTAGTACAAGTTGAAATTGCATGCCAATTTTTAATATTATTATTTTTTTATTACCAACATACTGCAATGGCATGCATTTTGAAAACGTTCAGAGATACCTGAATTTTTTTGCAGGGTTTGTAATAACTTTTAATAAGGTTCTGCACTAGACAACTGCATGCAAATTAGTAAATCGTCGATTGGTAGTGCAAATTTATCACAAAATATATTGGCATGCATTTTAGAATCGTTTGGAGATACATGAATTTTTTGCATTTTTAGGAATAACTTTTAATGATGTTCTGCGCTAGATAACTTCATGCTAACCAGTAAATGGTTGTTTGGCAGTGTAAATTTATTATAAAACGTATTTGGCATGCATTTTAAAATCGTTCGGAGAGGCCTGAATTTTTTTGCATTTATATGAATAACTTTTAATAACGTTCTGCATTATAAAACTGCATGGCAATCGGTAAATCGTCGTTTGGCAGTGCAAATTTATCATAAAACATATTGGCATGCATTTTAACTTCGTTCGAAGATACCATAAAATTTTACGATTTAATCTGCCGCACCAAAATTTGTTGTACGCGCGGAAACTGCATGCCAATAAGTTTCCACTGGATTTTTTTTTCGGCTTTTCATTTGGCACTATTGGCATCCATTTTAAAATCATTCACAGACATCGATTTTCCATGCAAACGGAAAATGTACTTGCACACTCTTCTGCACGCGACGACTTTCTAGAATTAGCGTTTCTGTCATCTTCATGGTAATTACATTCATATATATGATAGGCATGCATTTTAAAAACGTTGCACCTGACTGGTCATGCACCGTCGGTCCATTTTGTTAGTTTGGTAATGTAGATCCCAAATTATTGCTCAATATTGAAGTTTGGACCTTACATATGAATAGTACAATAATTTTAGAGCCTCCAAGCAATCTAATTGCTTCATTGCACTTAATTCTTACATGTTCTTCAAAACTTAGCTCAGGATCGAAGGAAATACCCAAATCTTTAATCGCGCTCTAGTATCGTTCTCTTTATAGAATAGTGGTACTGAAATCTGTTCTTCTTTTTCATATATGATACAACTTTGTATTTGCCGGCATTCAGATTTAGCTAATTAAGTGAACATCACTGACTGATTTTGTCGAATTCCTTTTGAAGTTTCCTGCAGTCTTCTACAGATTTTATATTTTTAAAGGGTTTCAGATCATCTGCATATATTGGTTGATCACATTCAAGAGTTTCGCATAAGTAATTAATAAATAATGGAAATAGCAATGGTCTAAGATTACTACCCTGCGGTACTCCAGATCTCGATGAGTACATAGATGGTTTGAAATCATTGTACAATACAAACTGATATCTTTTCTCCAGATATGATCCAAAGAACATAACAGCTGGTTATTAAAACCAAAGTTCCTTAATTTATTCAGTAATATCTTATGGCCAATTCTACCAAAAGCCTTAGAGCATTTACCTGTTCTTGATGATCGATGTCATTTGACACGTTTTTGGTAAAGGGAACTAAATTTGTGATGGTCGATCTGTTAGCCGTAAAACTATGTTCATATGGTGATATAATTGTTTTAGTAGAGAAATAGATTCTTAGAATTCAAATGAATTTTGTAAAATATCATGTCCAACAAAAGCATGTTGTTAACATTTTTGTTACTTTTAATCGATCTAAATTTAAAAGAAAGGAAATTCTCAATTTGAAATGTGTAATTTTTTTTACTACTCAACACTTTGGATAAATTACATATTATTACATAGTTAATACTTGTAAACTTATGTTGGTTTGTTAAAAAAAATAATGGATATTTTTTTATTTAAAAACGCAATGTTATTAAAGCGAAAGTTTTGAACTCGCTTCTTTTTAGAGATAATTCCAATTGGTTATGGGCCTGGAGCAAACTGGATTTCCATATGAAATCTGCCTCCAAACCAAAGCAAATTTCGTATCATGTTACCTTATTATTGGCCATTCAGAAAATGTACCCAATACACATGCAACATATGCGATCGACTAGCTGGTTTAAGATCGGAGCATATGGTCGTAGGTTAGGAGAAATGAAACTTGTAGGTACAATATCAAATTCATGTTTATTGGTCTTGAATTAATTTACATAACATAAGTATATTTACTTTTAAAGCTATGAAGTTTATTTACATATTTATGTATCTCATGCCTTTGAATTTTCTTATTTCTCCCCAACTCCCTCCCTCCTCCATCCCTCCCGCGATATTTCTAAGCTATAACAGCTTGTGTACAGTATCACAAGAAGAGAAGAAAGAGGGTAAAATAAATTTAATTAATTAAGGACGTATAATTGATTAAGGAGACTAAGGAGGTTTAATCTGATTTGTATTGTATGATAAGTATAAAGTTCTGTTACAGTAAATAAGCCTAATTCCTTATATAACATGTTGGTGGGATATCTATAATATTTTTAAAACAGTATTATTAAAATAGTATTTTGCATTATTTCCAGGCTATAGAATTTTTAAAAAGACCACCCCATATTAGTATACTTCTTATTATGGATTCGGCTAAAGCATTATATATCGTTAATCGTATTTTTTTATTCAATATCTCCCTTATTTAGTAAAATTTATATAACAGTCTTCTAAGTCGCCCTGTATATTCAATATGATCCTTCCATTTTTGGTGTTGATCAACCGGTCCTCCTAAATATTTAATAGAACTGGTTTTATGTATTAGATCACAATTACAATTCATTTGTTTAGTACAAGGCGAAGAGTGAATTTTTATAAAAAAAAATTCTGATTGATCAGCCACTGTTGATGAGAACGCTACATATTTTGTTTTTTAACATGTAGACTCAAAGAATTGTTACCTAGACACGTTTTAAGTTTCCCCATTCCCTGCTCTGATTTTTTATACACATTTTCCCAAGAGCCATTTACAAAAATAACAGCAGTGTCATCAGCACATGGTGTTATTTCTCCTCCTAGATCTCCAATTTGTGCTATATTGTTAATATATGTTAGAAATAATATGGGACCCAGCACAGTGCCTTGTGGGACACCCATTGTAATGGGGAGTAGATCACTATATATATATATATTATGACTACGCTCTGAAAGGTAATCCAGGAAAAGTTTTAACGGCACCCCTCTGATTCCTATAGACTCCAGTCTACTCAACAGCAGTTCATGGTTAACTATATCAAAAGTCTTAGCTAAATCCAGGAATACTGCCAAGCACTTTTTATTCACATTGAGACTATTTACAATTTCATTTGACAACTCTATAGTTGCATCTTGGGTACTTAAGGTTTTCCTGAATCCAAACTGCCTGTTATTTAAAATATTTTTAGTATATATAAAGCCAATTAATCGCTTCTTTAAACATTGTTCTAGCAATTTTGCAAAGTGATTAATTGCAGATATATGCCTATAGTTAGTCACCAATTTTTTATTTCCACTTTTGTATATTGTTGTTATAATTGCTTTTTGTGAGGACATATTATGCTTAGTGTATACAAAAGTGGAATTGACTATTTTCCCTTTCAAACCAGATTTCTATAGACAAGAAATGATGGTGAGGAGTAACGAGAAATAATGATTAAAATGATAATAGTATATTAATTGTACTTAAAATGTACAAATAAATTTGAAACTAGAAAGTATATGGCTTAAAATATTAATTGAAAATATAAATTTTATAAAATATTATTGAGCAATTGAATAGAAATATTAAATGTGAAAATTTTGACAAAAGGAATTTAGTACAAAATAAACATATTTTTATCAAAGATGTCCAATGGCTGAATTAACAAGACGTCTGCACAGAACGAAGGCTGCTACAGCAATTCAGAACTTATCCAATATCTAAGAGTGATCCGTTGTATGAGTAGAACGAAGAAGCAAATATTTGCGATTCGGACTAAACAATGTCCCTCCCGTTTTCGAGGGTGCTGAATCGAATCCTGGATTAAAACCAATTTTTCCACCTCGGCAACCCCCTCAAATTTGCCAAAAATCACCCCCAAATTGCCCTTTTCTATGAACCCGTTTATTTTCCCCTGTTTGTCGACTAACTGTTATTCCCTCGAGTGGAACGAATGGTCCCTCAAGGGATTTGACCTCAGCCACCCCTACAGCAGGTTTCCGCCCCTCTAGGGGGTTGGAAAATTGATATTTTTTTTTGTGGAAAAAGAATCGATATTTTACAGGAGGTGTTTCTGTGAGGAAGGTGGCAGGTGACCAGGGTTGTGTAACCATCCCCAGGGATTGTTTTAACCCTTCGAAGGGGTGGAAAAAAATATTTTTTTTGGAAAAAAAAATAATATTTTGTAGGAGGAGGTTTCTTTGAGGAAGGTGATATGTGACCAGGATTGTGTAACCACCACCTGGGGTTGTTTTCACCCTTCTAGGGTGTGAAATTTTTTTTCATCTACAATTGACAAATAGTATAAAAGATATGTTTATTACAGTGTTTTTATAAATTTTGTACTTACAGCCATGGTGTGGCAGCGGATCAACAAAATCATAGGCGCTTACAAGAAGGGTTGCAATATTCATTTTCCTCCTAATTTTCGCGACATTTAGTATTCTCATCCTCTTGCATATCGGATGCATCGTCCATTCTCGGGGAATGAACGTCAATTCTGATGTCGGGGATAAATTGTTGGAGATTTATATAACTATTATCTGAATCATAATGAAGGTCCGATTACTGATAATGTCTAAATTTTTTTTATAAATCCAGTTTATTTCAGCAATAATATCAATTTACGATATATCAAATGAAGTGGTCACATTTTCTTGGATATGCTTTTCAAAGGTAAAAACAACCCCCGGGGGTGGTTGCACAATCCTAGTCACCTACCAACTCCCTCAAAAGAACAGAAAAAAATGTTTCCACCCCTTAGAACGGTGAAAGCAACCCCCGGGGGTAGTTACACAATCTTGATCACCTTCCACCTTCCTTAAAGAAACGCCTCCTACAAAACATTAATTTCTTTTCCAAAAAAAAATTATTAAATTTCCACCCCGTTGAAGGGTGAAAACAACCCCCGGTGATGGTCAAATCCCTCGAAGAACCTTCCGTTCTACTCGAGGGAATAACAGTTAGTGGAAAAACTGGGGAAAATAAATGGGTTCACGGAAAAGCGCACTTTGGGGGTGGTTTTTGGCCAATTTTGGTTACATTTTTAATTGTAGTGTCAATTTCAAAACTTAAAAATATGTGTTGTTCCTAATATAGAAATAATTATTTAGTATATTCGCGCCACCTGTTGATGAATGACTTAACTAAATCGACTTCGAAGTTTAGATCATCAATTGAATTTTTACATCTGTTTAAAAGCTATGAAGATAGATTTCTCTATGTAGCTAAACTTACTAAATAGGTTACAGGGATCGATAATACAAAATCTTTACTATCAAAATGGATCATTTTTGAAATTGGCAAGGCGATTAATAAAAACAACCAAAAAATCTGTGGACTATCGTTAATCAATAAATAATGTAAATTTTTATAAGATTTTCAAATTTTATTTGATGATCATTGCATACGAGGTGTGACAATTTAGTAATAATAAAATTAAAACCGCCAGTCAAAATCAAAATGCTATACAGATCATGCTAAATAGGAATAAAATAGTATAAAGTACTCGTTAAATTACAAAGTTGATAAATGTACACATGCCATGTAGCAATGGACCGAAGTACTTGACCTGAGATTGTCTTTCCCAGATTTTGAGAGCGTTAACCGCCATATTGCGAGAGTAATGACATATTTTGTAATTTTCATTTTGTATTGTTATTTAACACAACGCATACAGACAAAATTTTTAAAAAATTCACTGTGATTCTTTGTCGTTACAAATCTATATGAATTTTTTGAAAATTTCTTGGGGTGAAATTCAAATTCAAAAATTTTTTTAATGCAATTTCTTAATTTAAAAAATGCATAATGAAGATATAAGAATTCATGTTGCAAACTTCTTTGATGGACAAGTTGAAAACGTGTTTCTATTAAGCAGCATTCCAGTTAAACCTACAAAGAATCTGGAAACGAAACGACCGAACTTGTCTTAGAACTTTACAAAGAACAAAGAGCAAACCGAATCTCCCTAGAAATGAAGCACGAAAAAGGACGTCCATAGAAAACAAAAACCAAACGAAAAGGAATACCTCAAAAATATTGTGGTGATATGACACCAAAAGTGAATAGGACAAAGTAAAATGAAGTCTAATTCTAGTCTAGTACATTTGAATATTTCTTCAGAAAATAATAAGTAATGCAGATATTAAGAAACTAGCAGTTCTAATTACACTAACAGAAAACATAGACAGCAAACAGCTGATGAAGTCCTATCATTTGCAGAAACGAATGAATGGTACAAGTAATCTTAAAAAAATATAGGACATTAAAAAGGAGTGATACGTGGATATTAATGGACCGCTAAAGCTTAAGAACTTAAGATAATGGGAAGCTGATAGTTTTTGGAAAATAAATTTAAAGCAGCTCCATTGATCGTCAAAAAGAAAGATTGGTAGCCAAAGGATGCGCAAATACAAGAAATCGATTTTAATAAAATTCTTTAGCGTAATTTCAATTGTAAGTGCTGTCAGCTCTCTAAGTCAATTTAATATAAATTTCGTTCATGGAGGCTGGATAGCAGCAAAGAAAGTGTTAAGTTATGTGATGCAAACGCAAAGCATGGTTATAGTATTTGAAAAATCAGGGAAACAATTTGTTGGATTTGCTAATGCGGACACAGACAATCGAAGGCCCTACACAGGATACGCTTTCAAATTGGCCAACGTAGCGATTCGTTGGGGGTTGCATAAGCAAACCACAATAGCTCTATCGAATTCTAGGCCGTATACATACAGTTATCAGATGTTGGAAGAAAAAGTCATATACATTAGAAAACTTTTGAAAAAATTATAACTATTTTCCACGGATGATTAAAACATATAGATATTAGACATCGTTATATCAGAGAGGCTATTGATAAAAAAGATGTCCATGTTAACTACCTTTCACCTGAGAATATGCTAGCAAATGTGGTTATTCTTGCTAAAGTATAGATGTTGCTTAGAAAATCTCGGAAATAACAGAGTAGATATTTCTTAAGGAAAAGAAAATGTTATATTATTAAAGCGTTGATTTTGATCCTCAATTCAACCTGAATCCAGCTTTAAATCCTTGGCTATCTATTGGTACGTTCAATAACTATATAAAAGATAATTTTAATGATAAATTAATATCTTGAGTTTTCATAAATACTTCTGAAGCAAATAATATATTTTATAATAATTCCAGCTATAGGTATTCAATAAATTACAACAATTAAAAATTCACTTCATAAAAAAATTCACAGGAAAAATTTCTTTTATAATAATTACAAGAAAGATATTGATAAAAGGGTTTCATAAAGTTCCTAAAAGAAATTTGTAGAGTTAAGATTAAACCATAAAGTATTTAAATTTTTCATAATGAAATTTTATCAAGCTCGCATAAATTGTGCCTAATTATCCGTACAATAACCAACAAAAACTGGTTAATTTTAAGAGAAATTTCAAACTTTCTCAAAGATATTTTACAGGTCTAATTAAAATTAATTAATGACTGTTGTTGAAAATTGTTGTGTAGCAGCCGCTGTGTTATTCACGGTTAGTGAAGAGGAGTAAATTTCTGCAACATGATCGGAAGCTAACTGGGTATAATCTGCTTCATCTCAATTAACAATGTCACATATTGTAACTGTTTCAAAGCTATTTCATACAATTCCATTATTATGTCAAATATCTGTTAGGCTATCTTTTTCTCTTTAACTCATATGCGGATAGTAAATTTGAAAGTGTACATAAGCTGCATACCAAAAATAACCTAGAATTTTCTACGATACAGAATAATCAATTTTACCTAGTGATTATATAATAATATAATAACAATAGCAATAATTTTCATTCTTTAAAAACTAAAAAATTTTAAATAATAATAATCGTTTATTGTCCAACAGGCTCACGCCAAATTGCAGAGCACTTTGAAGTGTACAATATAAAGTACTACTAACTAATTAATCTAAAAGCTAAAAGCAGCAAAAGAAAAAAGAAACAAATACAATAAGAAAAAATACAATAGAAATCACAAATGTAAAAACGAGTAGCTTATATATGACAAATTAGAGTATAAAAATAGTTACATAAATATAATATTTACTTACATCTAAATATTTGACGAGCTCAAATATCACAGTTTTAATTAATTGTAAGAATACATAGATAACGGCATATAAAAATATTAGTGTGTAGTTAAACCCGATTGTAGCACATATTTTTTAGTTTGTTTAAATTCCATTGGTTCATGTCACATAAAAACCGTCACATGTATAAATTTCTCAAAAACAACCCTTTTTGGAACTGCGGGGGGTGAATATCATGATTAGACAACCTTAATACTTAACTTTTTACGGGTTTCATAAGTTTTAAATTAATCAATAATTAATTATTAAATAAATTTTCCATAAAACAGCGATTTGTTGACTAATTTGAAGGGACTAACAGGTACAAAAATATAAAGATAAAAACATATATATAATATACATGTGAACATATTAAAGGACAATCAGAGTATTACAGAAAATATTATTTAATGATAAAGATAAAGAAAAAAGTCATAGGCATATTTCACAATACAAGGTACAACCTACGGTGGTATATTATGTTTCCATGGGAATACGCGTATGTTCACCGATCGAATAAAAACAATATTTTAACAGATGGTTTTAATTTTAAATCCGTTAGAGTCGACCTTCTTTACATTTAGAGTATAATATTGTACAGCTAGTTTTATGTCCAGAGTTTCTGACAGGTTTTGTATGCTTTGTATAATTCAAAGAGAGATTTATAAATGTAAGTGTTTAAATTGACTTCGCTCTGTTACACATGCAACGTGATTTTATAAGTTAGAGCACTCGCATTTGTAACGAAACGATTGTAGATTATTAATAACAATTGCTGTCTTATTTTACTTATTTTCCGACAAATGACAAGTTTTTTACAAATTGTGGAGCAAAAACAGTCCAAAAATGATCTATATTTGGTCACCGCTAAAAAAATGCGTTGTTCCATTGAAGACAAGCAATGGATGCATTACGAATGTGGCTAAGTATTTTAAAATTAATCCAGATGTAAATACTGTTTGCTTCGTGAAACTTACTTCTCTAACAACAGGTAATTTATTACACAATTTCTTTAATAATATTTTATACCGTTTTATTAAACGGTAAAAAATATTATTATTATATGCCAAAATTTTTACTATTGTACAAATTTTGACATTTTATTGACAAATTATAACACAATATTCAGTGTTTATAGAACGCTCAGAAAATGCAAAGAAAGGGGTGTATTGAAGCCACTAGTATTTATAAATAATATAATTACAGGAATATTATAATTTAAGCAAAAATTCGCAAATTTTGCATCCTACGCAAGTGTCTTAATTGTATTGAAAATATCAGACAACTTTTTGTTTACTGTAGTACAATGCTTGTCTAGTTAGAAATGATAAAAAAAAGAGAGACGCAGTACACACGAAGAGCCAGGAATTGCGCATAAGTAGTACTCCTCCCATTATTTCGCATTATTATCAATTCTACAATTTATTTGCAATTGTACATTTAGTGGAGTAAAATTTTATTTTCAGAGAAAATTTTACATGTAGCAACGCGACATAGAAAAATAAGGTTGTTTTGGTGAAACTTAAAATACCCTGAGTTTTCCGCATCGACTAGGTAGTATTCGGTCAGCACTCTTTGAATGAATTCAGGTACAGATACAAATGCTTTATTAAGTTAGAGGCAAAAAGTACATGTAATCTTGCACCATCACTTCCAAGTAAGTCTGCTACACGTCACAACACTATTTTAGAACATAATATCAAATTCAGCAGTGGTACGGCAATACCAAAAGTCCAAAAGATTGGGGAATAGTATGTATTCTATTACTACCAAAACAAAGCTTCATAAGAACTTTTGAAAACAATAACCTGCAAGTGTACAAAAGGCTGCAAAGCCGCGTGTACTTGTAGAAAAGCTAGACTAAGATGGACCGTTATTTGCTCTGGATGTCAAGGACAAACGTGTATAAATGCCGAAATATATGTAGATGACTTAGATCGAGCCAAAGAAACCGAAGATTAGGTATTAGTTTTTTTGGAACAGGATAAACACGAGGAGGCTGAATTTGACAAAGATGATGCATACGATAACGAAACCAACACTCGCAGTTTTGTTGAAGCAAGCGAGCGTTTTGGACTCTCAACAAAAAATTCAAACGAATCTAATGTATTGGCAGTAGAGAATAAAAGAATTAGAAGTAAGTTAACCAAATAAACAGAAAGTGGATTAGGCCTATTGGGGACGTCATGCGCCAAATAATTGTAGTAACCACCGATAGTTGTAGACATTTGTAATTTCAAAATTGATAATAAATATATTTACTTAAACTTCAAAAGTGGCAGTTAAACGTTATAGCAAATAGAAAGCGGGGAAGTGTATAGAAAAGTGTCGATATACAGAGTGAATGCAATACGGTGCTCATACTCCAAGAACGTTAATAGTATGTAAAAATGTATCTCAACCATTTCGATAGAGAATTGACTTATCTTGAACCACCTTTTTTTCGTATGACTATTCAGAACAGAGATATTTGCAAGAAAATGATTTTTATGCGATATTGCTCCAAAATTGGGGGTGTTCCAGGGGAAGGGCGAGGGATAAAAATTAGTATGTCTAAAGGAGGCCTATAATGAACTGGTTCCAACAGTAAAATCTTTTGTCCGATTTAAAACGGCATTTACGCATTCTCTGCTCCCTGACGACTGACCTATAATAAACATATAATCTTGAAAGTGGCACTATGTCATAGAGCAATGGTTTACAATGATTCTTAGCACCTGCAATGATTCTTATGAATTACGATATCTGTCACTTATTTAACATTGACAGCATATTAATAGTTTGAAAATCACGAGCTTAACTGTATGCTGGGTCCTAGTCTTGGCAGTGGGGACGTTTTCGTACACTCATTGTAAAAATTTATATATTTAGCGTCTGATTTATTGGTTTTATTACTGACTGTATTATAGAATGTGCCAAATAATCTAAATGATGAGAAAAGTAAAAATTTTAATTAATAAGGGTTATTGAGAGCTATTTATTTGTCGTATTTTTTCGCCCAATTAACCTTGTCTAGTGGGGTGTAAGTATTGCTTGAAACGAGATTCTTCACTGTTTAATATTTATATTTAAAATTCTACTGTGAATCTATTTGAAGCAAAGCTAAATTTTTAGTGGTTTGAAAAAAAAAAGACCATTTTTTACGTCAAACGCAGTTTATAATTAATTTCGGTCCCCAAAAAATTCCTTCAAACACAATTTCTTGGTCTTTTTGATCCATATAAAAATAATTAAAACAACTTTAAGATATTCTCAGACATACTTTTTTGCACTTGGTTCACTGGGCCCCCACTGTGCCCCCCCAGAATTTTCCTTCAAATGACTGATCATAACCATCCTTGAACTGACCAATCATTCTCTACACATTTTAAGTGATTCTCAGATGCTAAAAAATGTGAATGGTGTAAGATGGGTATTATACGAAAATGTCCCCACTAAGAAGAGTAGAGTCTCCGTAAATGGGACTACGCACCATACAAGTTGAAGGAGGTTCTCAGACGCTGATTGAAAAATTCAGTAACTTTTGTTTTATAACTTTCTAGTAGTAAATATTTGACTGTTTAATTATGTATCTAATTATTTTAATCTTTTTACTGTTTTAGTGGAAAGTCAAATCGTTTTTTTGTCTTTTGTATTATGTGTGTATTTTTATTTTAAGTAGTTTACTCATGTATTCTGTTCATATAAAATCTATTTTCATACCGATATTTTTCATTTGACAGTATCTGCAGTATTTACCTCACGTGGTTGATATGCTCTAGTATTTGGTTGTAAATTCAAATTTGTCCATACTAACAAACTTGTTTACTCTTCTATCTTTGTTTAAGTAATAATGCATATATTTAATATATACAGGGTTACTGGTAATTCGATACATTCCTTTGGAGATGTGATGGGGCATGAGCTAAGGAATAAATCTAGCTCTAACATACATTATACAAAACTCAATAGTTTTTGAGATATTTCAATTTTTTTGTTTTTCTCAAAAAAGTAGATCTTAATGTCTTAAATGTTAATTTCCGAAAAATCTACTTGTAAAATTTTTTTTTTAAATCAGTTATGAAATTTACCTATTAGATTTTTTCAAAAAAATATTAATGTAGCACGCGTACAAATTATTATAAAAACTTCCTTATTTCAATAGATATCTAACTAGGTAGAAATGTTTAATGTACCCTTGATAGTTCTAATAAAAAATTAGTAAAGATAATGCTGGTGGCGGAATTTATTAAACGACTAATCGTTCATTTTCATTTAAGTCAGTCAGTCCTTGACTTTGACGTTTGTGCATATATGTCATTAACTGACATTCTTATCTCCGTGTCCCTTAAATTTGTTGGTCTTGTTAAATTAGTTATCGAAGATTTTGATTTTGCTCGTAGTTGTTGTTATTGTATTTTCTGTGCCATGGCCGCGTATGCCAACGCAGAATACGCTGATATCTTGTTTGTCTATGGATACTGTGGCGGCAACGCTGCTGAAGCTCGCCGAGAATATGGTCTTTGGTACCCTAACCGCCGCTTACCAAATGCACGTGTATTCAGTACGGCATATCGAAATATCGCTGAAATTGGCTCCGTGAAATCTAGAAGAAGTGGCGCTGGTGCTCCTCCCGTTTATGAACCAGATGATGAGGAAGACATATTGAAGTATTTTGAGGAAGACCCAACTATTTCAACTAATAAAGTCGCAAGACTAACCGGAGCGTCACAATGGAAAGTTTGGTCTACGATACGTAGAGTTGGATGTCCTCCTTACCACTATACCCCTGTCCAAAGCTTGGAGGAAGGTGATCCTGGAAGGAGAGTGGAATTCTGCCGCTTTATGTTAAATTCAGATGCAGAAAGTGCAAATTTTTTAACAAGTATTTTATGGACGGACGAGTCGAAATTTAATCGCGAGGGTATAACAAATTTCCACAACCTACATTATTGGGCAGAGGAAAATCCCAAGTTAACACGTGAAACTAGTTTCCAAATGAAGTTTTCTATTAATGTGTGGATGGGAGTCATTGGCCACTATTTAATAGGGCCACACTTTCTTCCTCAAAATTTAAACGGGGAAATCTATGAAATTTTTTTAAGAAATGATCTGGCGGTGATTTTAGAAGATGTTCCTCTCGCCGTCAGACAGCGAATGATGTTTCAGAACGACGGTTGTCCAGCACATTATCGGCTGACAGTACGACAGTTACTTGATCAACGTTTGCCTAACCGTTGGATTGGAAGAGCGGGCCCAATACCCTGGCCAGCGCCAAGCCCTGACTTAACACCCCTTGATTATTACGTATGGGGTCATATGAAGGAGATGGTCTATGCCACACCAGTCAATACTATAGAAAACCTTAGACAAAGGATAGTCGATGCTGCCCAACACATAAGGCATAATCTGACAACCAGAGTAACAAGGGCGGAAATAAGAAGACGCTGCCGTGTCTGTATACGGAATAGGGGCTCCCATTTTGAGCAAGACATATAAAAAATAAAGTACAACTTTGAAATTAATGAAGAATTAAACTCTACTTTTAAAATGTTTTTTTACTGTTTATCTAAAAATAAAATTCGTGCTACTTGTGTTATTTTTACTAGTATTTTCTTAGAACTATTAAGGGTACATTAAACATTTGTACCTAGTTAGATAGCTATCGAAATAAGGAAGTTTTTATAATAATTTGTACGCGTGCTACATTAATATTTTTTTGAAAAAACCTAATAGGTAAATTTCATAACTGAAGTTTTTATTTTAAATGTTCATATGATCGAAATGTTTCCGGATATTTTTCATTCCAAACGGATATCTATAATATTGGACAAATAATCCAGTAAAAAAAAATATTTAAAAATGTCAAGTAGATTTTTCGAAAATTAACTTTTAGGACATTAAGATCTACTTTTTGAGAAAAACAAAAAAAATTAAATATCTCAAAAACTATTGAGTTAGGGCTAAATTTACTTCTTAGATCATGCCCCATCACATCTCCAAAGGAATGTATCGAATTACCAGTAACCCTGTATACGACCAGAGTTGAGACAAGTACTTTTAAAAAGTACTCCCAGCACACAGTACAAGCAGTCCAAATTTTTATGTTTTCTCCTAGCATTAAGTACAAATACCTTGAAAAAATACTTAAAGTATTAAGTAATTTACTTGAAATTTAAAATTTAAGTAGTCAGTAAAACTAATTACTCCGTGAAATACTATAAGTACTTAATACACTTAGAGTACCTTTAAATACACCAAATATTTCTTTCAGTACAAGTAAAAGTTTTATAAGTACTTAAAGTAATTTTTTTTTAGTACGTACTGTACTATGTACTGTAATACTTTTTATTTCATACTGTCATGTAATTGTTTGATTATGTCATTAATTTGAGTCCAGAAAATGGGTTATTACGGGACCAGAGCCGAAAAAGGTTGCTATGCAACTTTCCGGACTGTTTTCTTATTAACAAAATAAAACGTAAAAACGTAACTTTTTTAACATATTTAAAAATGCTGATACTCCTTATTGTACCTATCAGTAGATTTCGTGGAAATCGGTTTTTTCATTGCTTCCGCAGATTTTAATAAAATTTCATTAGAAATATTTAAATTTAAGTTAGCTTCCATTTTTCACAATTCATATGACATTCAAATAAATAGATAAAACATGCCGTCGCTATGCAACTTTAAAAGCAGGTAATGTGGCTTCGGTTAAATCTCGGAATATCGAAAGTACAAATGAAATAAGATATGATGCGACTTTAGTTAAATCGGTGAATATCAAAAGCACAGTATGAAATAAAATGTTGTAAGTTACACATCCGTTAAGTGATGTTACAGTACTCGTTTAGAAATTCCGGACTCGGCTCCTGCGTGGTCTCGTCCGTAAACATCTAACTCGTACAGTAACACATCACTTTCCGGACTTGTAATGTAAATAACTATTTAGGTATTCGATACCAGTAATTTTTCAATTAAGGAGTGTCTTATGCTGCAGTAAGGAGCGACTTCTTTATAAAATATTTAATAATTAGTAGTAATCACGTTTTTCGTTTATTTTCATTGGAAAATTGCATATTACTTTTTAGCATTTTAAACAAAGAACCATTTGTTTTTTTCATTTGGTTACAGTACAAAGAGGACAAAACTTTCTGCACTTGTCTTGTGTTCGTTCATAGGTAAAATTTCTAGAAAAATCTTTACTATTTTTTTTTTCTCGGTAAAATCTTTTATGAATCACATCACATCAAACCTGAAAATTAAATATGTGAAAAAATAATTTACAAAAGGCGGAGGGAGTGAAAAGAAAATTTGTTTTTACAAAAAAATTCATAGTCCTTCGCAATGATGCCACAGGAGGAGACATTGGAAATGATGGATCGGAGTTAAGATTTGTTTCAATTTTACATATCTTAACTAATAGTTTATACAACTTTAAATTTTGATCTGTAGAAATGAAAGAATATGTTTGAATCTAATATGTGAAATTTGGTTTGTTAAATATAATAAAAAAATGAGAACAAATTTATTAAACGTTACTTAACCCTAATCGTGGCAACGTATCTCCTCAGATACGTATATTTCTACATTTTTTTGTCAACCATCCTATTCTCCTATGAGCGCCATCTGCCAATATTACATGAGCTACGTATCTATAATAACCTGTGAAATTTTGGTGTGATGATATACGATCATTTGAGGTAACAGGAATTTGTCCAAATAAACGATGTCAGTGTTTGCCGCCATTTCCAGTGGATAGTTGCTATTTGTTCGCAGATTTTGTGATATTTAGGTGGGTAAATCCTTTCTTTAATGATTTTTTGATAAAGATATTTTTACAAGAAACAAATACCTTCATATTAGATAAATTATTTTTATGATTTTACTAAAAACAATAATTCAGCAAGCCTTACAAAATAATGTATCTGCCGAGATACATTGCCAGGTTGACGGAATCATATAAATGGTTTTATGAGATACATTGTCGGCTTTGTACCAAAATGGTATTGCATCTCAGTAGATACAATGCCTGGTTATATAGAATAATAATTTAGTATATAAGTTATGTGAATACATATACGAGGTGGTCAAAATATAAGCCAGTGATCTAAATTACCGCATAAGAGGCTGCGAGTTGCAAAACGATAAAGACCTGACGGCCAAAGGAAGAGGTACATATCAACAGAAGGTTGATAATGACAAAAAAGTGGTAATTCTCAAATGGATTGACAACAAAGCCGTCCTTTTAGGCAGTTCATATGTAGATGCTCATCCCCTGACCACAATAAAAAGATTTGACAAAAAGGCTGGTAGGAAAATTGACGTTCCATGTCCACAAATTGTCAAGCATTATTATGCACATATGGGTGGGGTGGACTTAGCTGATATGCTGGTTGCCTTATATCGCACTAGCTTTAGAACTCATAGGTGGTACATGGGAATATTTTCACAAATTCTCGATATTTGTGTAAACAATGCGTGGCTTCTGTATAGAAGGGAAGCTACACTCGTCCAAATAACTAAACAAACAAAACTAAAAGATTTCAGATATTATGTCATTGAGGGACTATTGTTGAAGAGTAGGAAACGGGACAGACCTTCAAATGAAGATATAAAAATTCCAGGAAAACGAATTCATCGTCCCGTGAAACCCAGGCCTGGAGATGACATAAGACTTGATTCTGTAGGACACCTTCCAAAATTTATCAAAAAAGGTAGATGCAGAAACTGTTCTAAAGGTCAAACCTCTATTAGTTGTGTAAAATGTGACGTGAGGTTGTGTTTAACAGATAAAAGAAACTGCTTCATTAATTTTCATGAACCATGAAAATTTTCTTTTTATTGAATAATGTATTTATGTTTTTCAAATAGCGAATTTATATTGTAAAGTTTAACTATGTATTTGATCCTAATAAATAAAAGTTATACGATATTTTGTTGCGCTCTGTATATCATAAGGGGTCAATAATAAATATCTTGCGAAGAATAGGGTTAAACATGTAGCAATCTACAGGTATAGAGGAAAAAAGGAAAGAATAAAATAACGGTTCTAACTCTATGATGATCGTAAACAAACTAACTATGCTTTATAAAAGATAACATACATTTCCTGTTAAAATAGTGCTACCACCTTCGCAAATCATACAACTCCCAAAGTTGGTAATACAAATACAATATTTTATAAAATGTTGATTATTTTAACACCCTCACTCAACATTCTTAAGAAATACCTAATGAAATTAAAAATGTGCTGTGTTTCTCTGAAAAACATCAGTTGGCATTTCGTTTGTTGACAAGTACTTATCAGAAATAAACTTATTAGCTACAGCTTCTCTTATGACATGATGTTTTATGCCTATATGCTTCGAACGTTTGTAGTATACTGCGTAGCCTGTGTCAACATGTCGACAAATATGTTTTACGGAATTTTAAGAGACACAAGTAAGAGATTATTATTTCTTTTTGTTTTCTTGATGTGCATTTTTGGATTAATTGGATTGCTTACAATTCTAGAGCCACTTGCCACTTTATGTAACATGGTTATGATAGCATGACCGTAATCAAAACCCAACAAATAATTACACTGTATGTTTGATGAAGTTATTCAACAAAATTATTCAAAGTAGTGCAGGTAACCTTTTTACATTTTATAAAAAATATGAATATTTAAAAGTACTTTGAGAACTTTTTTAAGTATTACTTATTTAGAAATAAGTACAAGTATCCAGTACTTTTTAGTTAAAGTACTGCTAGCACAAGTAGCAAATACATGGATGTTAAAAGTACTTAGAGTAAAAATGTACTGATTACTTTACTTAGAATACGTTTTAGTACTGAGCACCTCAACTCCGTATATGACTATAAAATAAATTTATTACATATGAACACCTAAGTAAGTTGTCTGAACGTGATCCTATTAAACAGAATTTGACACGAACAATAAATTTTCTAATTATAACCTTAACATTAATGCCAAAAGTGATGATCACTGATGTTTGAGGGTAATGGAATTAAGTGAAAGAGCCAGGACGGAGGAATGTTTCTGACTGTTGAGTGTTCTATGCAGAAGCTCTACAATCTTATGAAGAGGTTGTGGGGTACCCTTTTAATAACTAAGAGAAAATACTGGTAATCATGTCACCAGTAATTTTAATTACTATTTATTTATCTGAAGGATAAACAAATAAGATTGGCCATTTGCGTGATCATCCAGTTTTGTTAGTGCCTTACCCAAATTTCATTGTGTGTGTAGTAACCCTTTTTAATTGCCCCAGGTTCTTTTATATCAAGTTTAATATTACTTGTTTCTGTCTGATACTATATACCTTAGAAAATTAATGACTCTGTTATTTTAAATACCTGGTAAACTTGAACACACTTGTCTATTAATTTAGAGACCTAGTTAATTATATATGTTATTTATGTAGTATTTTATTACTCAAGATTGTACTGTACCTTTATAGTTGAAGTCTGTTTGCTATTTTGATTTGAAATTAAACCATTTATTTCGTTTGTTAACTGTATGAGGAAAAAGGTAAAGGTGAAAGAAAAGACAATAATTGATGGGAAAAAATAGTAAAAAAACCCATTTTATTTTATATAAATTGATGCAATAATAGTCCAACATGACATCAAAAGTAATCCAAATATTTTAGACAATTATCTAAATATTATAATAGGAAAATATGCGTCGCTATAGTAATGACCATACTATAAATATACTGAGTGTTTTGATGCAATAACAAGAACTTTGTTATACAAAAGTGTTATTTTAACAGTAATGAGAGCTGTGGCAATCGCCTGATAATGATAATTAATAATCAAAGCTGTTAGCAATTGCTAGGTAATAATTGTTTGTAACTAAAGTTGTTGGCAATCGCTAGATAATAATAACATA
Source organism: Leptura quadrifasciata (assembly GCA_963675555.1). Lineage (NCBI taxonomy): Eukaryota > Metazoa > Arthropoda > Insecta > Coleoptera > Cerambycidae > Leptura > Leptura quadrifasciata. Next base: position 107,761,531 of record OY776675.1, read on the forward strand.
TAATTAAAGTTGTTAGCAATAGCCAAATAATGAATCGAATGCAAAACAGAGGACAAGAATCATGTCATGTTTATACATTATCAAAATTAAGTTTAAAAACGAGCGTTAAATACTCGTGTAAAATATCATAGAGTGGTGAGGAAATGTTCTTTAATTATACATGGTTTATCGATTGAAATTAGAGTAGGAACAACCGTTCAGATAATCATATTAATCTTGCTGAGGTGAGAATTTACACTCATATAAAATCTTTAAATAGAAAAGCAACCAGAAGAGTGCCTATGATTGTCAAACATACGCGAAGGTAATAAAGTGCAGTTGTATCACCCTTCAATCGAAATAAGTGACCAGACAACTGCCTGAAATATTGAAATCCCTCGTTGTAACTGAACCCAATTGAGAACCAGCCAATTGGCCGTAGTCAATGTTTCAAACCTTGTTAACGTAAAGTACGCCGAATTCAAGTAACTATAATATTTTATTGTAGGTAAAAATGGTCAACAATCAGACAACCTTGTGGTTACAGTAGGAAAATATTCCTAGTGTACTTTAAATATAAAGCATTCTTGAAAAACCTTACATGAGATGTGGTGGAAACGAAAGTCCACTATTTGTTTTATAAAAATTGCAGAATAATGATAGACATGAAGTTTGACTAGTCTGTGATAAGGTACCTTATTATTACATAGCTCTAAATATATAGTTCTTAAATATAAAGTTGTTATTTCGCAAACGCAAATTTCCCTAGTAAAATATTCAGAAAGTGAAATTTTATGAATTAAATTTGTGAATGAAATCATAACTGAATAACTGTAATATTATATTCTTTATAGTTAAAATTACTATTTATTTCATAAAAAACTAATATTCTTTTAGTACCACAAATTCGTCATTTAACCTTTTTTAAACACCCCGTAACCAGAATATGAATGCAGTTGCAAATAATAAAGTAGTCTCGAAATAAGGAAGTAATCACCTTATGAAATTTATGCCAGCTGAATTTCTGTGCGCTCTGTATAGCGTTATATCGTCCGTGAATGCTCTCCCCCAGCTTCTATATGTTTAACGTCCTCGTAGGGCATCGTAGAGACGTTGAAACGGCACTCCATAAAAAGTAAGTTAAACAGTGATTGTCTTCGATGAAAGTACAACGAACACGAAGTACTGCGATGCAATTCAGGTGTATTTAGCACTTTATTTCCTAAGTACAGCGGACATGAAGTCTGCAAAGTAATTAGGGTGTGTTTAAATTTTATTTCCTAGGCACGGCGGACAAGAAGTCTGCAAAGTCACTCGGTTATGTTTAACTTTTATTTCCTAAGCACAGCAGAGGTGAAATCTGCAAAGTAACTCGGTTGGGATTACAAATGCATCTCTTTTTTCTGAATAGTCTGATCTTCTTTTATATGGTAAAAATGACGTCACAATTTATATGAAAGCTACGAATTTCGTGGTCCCACGCTTGGAAATGTTTACATTATAAATTTCAATGTCTATATGCGTCGTACTTCGCAGAGTCCGTCCTTTGCAATGCTTAAGATAGAAAACGACAGGCGATTTCACCCTGTGGCAAGTAACAGAAGTACTAGACTCGATTTTTAAGTAAATTCTTTCGTACAAATGTAGCATTTAACGTTGCTTTAAAAGAATGTAATTTTAAAATACGTTCTGGTAACTTTATTGTGTTCAATATTAAATGTCTAAATAAATGTAAAACTGAAATCAATAAACTGTAAGAATTATATGAATTTGGAAAATAAATAAGAAAAAACTAAATTTATATATGGGGTATATACAGGGTGCTTCACATATGTGAGGATCATGTAGCTGATATCCATCTTTTAGGGGTATTGTACAGCAGCGCTCCCTTGTCTGTTAAATATTAGACAAGTCAAAGAACTTTACTCTTTGATAAAGAAGAGATCGTGTAAAATTTTCTTATTGTGGGTAGCTCGTCTCCGGGTACCGGTAATTGGCCTTAATACCAAAAATATGTCGTTGTTAAATAATTAAATAGTAAAAGAGTAATTAGATTCGGTACGCATATGTATTTGAAAGTGAAATTTTGGAATCTGAGATAGTAACATAATTATTCAATCAAACAAAGTAAGAACATTAAATTATTCCAACGTAAAATATGTATTTGCTATATTATTTAATTCCCTTATCTATACTTCCTGGTGCAATTACCATTTGAATTGACACAGTAGTGTCTTTAATTTCAATGTTAATATAGTGTTATATTTTATTATTGTTAGTTAATTAAATACCCTAAATACAATTATATAATCTAGTGTAAACCAGCATGAATGTAAAAAAAATATTTATTTTCAATTATAGAATCATTACTCGCTGCTAGTATTCACCTTTGAAGTATTTCAAGTGGTTAAGGGACTACTTAGCGCTGTTCAAATAAGCTATACAACGGTTGAACTTACCTTTTTCCGTTCTTCTTTATACAAATTCGTAGATTTGCGAGATACTTAGAAAATCCATGTTTCAGTTCAACCCAACATAATCAAATATTAAGGTAGTCAATTTATCATGAAGTTCTGTCTCATTGTGAAATCGGCAAACTCCTTAAATAGGCAGCTTGAGAATTTAAATTTGAGTTCATTTCACTTCAATTATATCTTTTATTAAAACAGTAATAACTCGATTCATTTGCCATTTAGAGCTACGCTAGATATTCCCTAAGAAAAGTTATGAAATATTTATATAAACTGTTTATTGTTTCTTGTCTTTTTTGCACTATTTTTTTTTAAATTTGAGTCCTGATGGAGTTTTAGTAAATAAACTGAAACGTTAACGGTTTAGTAACAACTGAAATATTAATTTGTACTACTCTAACTTTCTTTCCCTCTCTCAAATAATTAAGAAATTAAGGACACAATCAACCACAATCAACTATTATAAATTGTCCGTATGTTACATTAACTACATTTTATATTGTTATATTAACTATATAAAATTGAAATTTGTGGACATTATTAATGGGTAACGAATATCTTTAGGTTGGATGAAAAATTGCTATGTATAATAAATATTTTGATATGATTAGGTGTGGTTAGGTGTCTTCTAGTAATAACAAAGGAGTGGAAAATAGTTCTGAAAAAATCACAAAATAACTGAATGCTTAGCGGGAAATTTCGAGGAGTCCCCTGTGAAAGAATGCAGGGGGGCCTAAGAATAATCGAAAAATGGTGTAGAGAACACTCCCTGTCTGTCAAGCCCAGGAAGACGTAGATGTTCTCTTCGCAAGGACAAGAAAACTAGGAGCACTGAAGGCACCTGCCCTCCTGGATACAACACTAAGTAACTAATATGGAATCTTCACTTAGAAAGAAGACTAAAAAAGGCTTATATTTCTTATGATCAGTGTCACAGGACCGTGGGAGAAACGTGGGGAATGAAACCCAAAATGGTCATGTTGATAAACACTGCCGTCATGGGACTGTGATTTGGTGGCCTAAGAGCAAACAGACTACAGCTGAGGTCAAGCTCTGCCAAGTGCAGAGAGTTACCTGCCTAAGCATAACCGGAGCTATGCGATCAACGCCAACAAGAGCTATGTAGGTAACACTGTGTCTGCCACCACAAGATATATATCTAGGAGAAATGGCTCTGACAACAATGGTATGCCTCAAATCCGTTGGCATACAACCAAATGTAGACTGTGGAGAGGCCAGTAGTCGCCTGTGGAATGAGGCTGTGAGGAATATGCCTCTTCTACAAACATGCACAGATGGCATTTCTCCCCGGGCTGTCTTTGATAAACCCTACATGACACAAACGAATAGTGAGAACGAGGCTACTGGCGAAAGTGTGATCAACATCTTCACAGACTGATCAAAAAAGAAGGATGGGGCAGGATGTAGAATATACTCCAGAAGTCTAAAATCCAATATAAATGGGCTATGGATAGAAGGGCCAGCGTAGTACAGACAAAACTGACGGACATAACCATAGCCGCAAAAGAGATTGTCCGTAGACAAACTACGGGCAAAACAATCAGGATCTACTCAGATAGTAGACAATCGTTACTAACCCTGAGAAGTTACAAAATTGTCACAAAAGCAGTATGGGAATGTCACCAAGCACTTGTGGGTGCCTCCAGCATGAATAACATACTGGTATGCTGGGTGAAAGGACATACACAGTATAGTGGCAACAAAGTAGCTGACAGACTGGCCAAGAAGGCAGCAGGCTTAAGTATCTTTGGACCAGGCCCGGCCTTATCAATCACGGCGATAACATAAATAATTAAAGAGAACACCCACAATGAATTCAAGAAGCTGTGGGATGAAACAGACAGCTGTCAGCTTGCTAGAGAACTTTTAAAATATCCCAAGAAGAGTTGAGTATCTGGCAATGTCCGGAAGGAACCTACGTTTTATAGCGGGAATCCAGACTGGACACTGTCCGTTAAGGATATAATATGAGATTAAGCGAAACAACTCTCTGTAGAGCTTGTGAACAAGAAGATGAGACGGTTCAACATGTACGCTGTGACTGTTTTGCCGTCTCATCAATCAGAGAATCCATTTTGGGAGAACGTTGGCCTACTTTGGCCGATGTAATGAAGATGCTCCTAAGCAGCATCACCACCTATTTCGTAAGATTAGGTTGGTTGGTTGGAGGCCGAGGTGAGGATCTGCCTACAGGGAGGAAGTACAAGCAGCCCAATGGGGCCTTAGTGCTGTGGTTCAATAATTTTCATTGATCACGCTCCCAACCAATTCCAGCTTCAAACTCAATGCGACACAGAAGAAAAAAATGTACTAATCGGGTAAAAGTAAATACAGCATTGAATCATGTAAATCACTGCAGTACACAAACTCTAGTTGTTATGTAAAAATTATAATATCACTAAAGAAAAAAACTGCATATGAATTATACCAACTGCCAAATGAGTTATTTGTCTCCTGTCTAAATGCTCAGTTGTAACAAAAATAAGGAAGAAATAGTAGAGTATGAGGATAAGTATAATCCTATTTTGTTATGTAATAAAGACACATGCATAACATAGGTTTTACTGTTGAAGGATTAAAAACTACAGAAAATAATTTAATTCGCTGTAATTTAAGTAGCAGATACGCGGACGGTGAACAAATGCTCATTAAAGTTGATATTAAATGTTGTAATATACGAACGTTGTTTATAAAAAATCATTCTGGTTACTGTCCATTGAACATAAACTTTTCAATATGTTTTACAGTTTGGTTGTTATATACGGGGTATAACTTAAGTACTTTAAAATATTTTACGTGGGTATTCCTCAGCTAATTTTAAGAAAATATATATATATATATATATATATATAATATATATATATATATATATATATATATATATATATATATATATATATATATATATATATATGTGTTCCGAGAAGCTTCCGCGGTCGTTGGTATGAAAAATACTAGGTTCTCGGGTTGAACCGCGTCTCAGACATTAACAATCTCAGACGCGGTTCAACCCGAGAACCTAGTATTTTTCATATATATATATATATATATATATATATATATATATATATATATAATCAGGTGTCCAGAACCGTGTGGCGTAATCACCAAGCCACTTTTTTTATTAGCCGTTACTCGAGTCCGAGTATAAAAATGTTACAGTCGATAAATTGTGTACAATAAAAAACAAGTAAAAGGTGTAGTCCATTGTAATTCCCATTCATCTACGGTGCACACGACTATGGCTATAGAGGCCAATTCGGGAGAGCACATGTCGACCGCAGTCAGGACAAACATAGATCTGGTTAGGTCTTGGATTCGGCCTTCTTGCAGCAACATTTCCTTGATAGCTGGCCACAACCCCTCGCCATTCGGTTCTATCCGCTGCAAGTTGTTCCCATTGCTCGTCTGCAATACCGCAGGATTTTAGATTTTCATGGAGAGTGTCTTTGAACCTCTTTCGTTGACCGCCACGCCTTCTTCTACCGCTTAGCAATTCACCATAAAGTGTACATTTAGGAAGGCGGTTATCATGCATACGATGAACGTGACCTGCCCATCTTAGGCATGCTCTTGAAATAAGCACCTCAATTGGAAGGCTGTTTGCTCTCCTGAGTACTTCCACGTTTGATATGTGATGGAACCAACGGATTTTCATCATACTTCTGAGGTGTCTTTGCTGAAAACGTACTAATTCTTTCACATGACGACGGTAAGTAACCCAGCTTTCACATCCATATAGCAGTGTTGGAATGATAACTGCTCTGTAGACAGCCATTTTTGTTGACAAAGCAAGGTCGTGGTTGTCAAATACTCTCTCTCTAAGTCCCCAGAGTGCTCTAGATGCAGCGTTAATTCTATTGCGAATCTCGCTGTCCATGTTTGCTTTGTCATTAACAACGTTGCCTAAGTAATTGAACTGATCCACCACGTCAAGAGAATTTCCGTTAAGTGTAATGTCCATTTGGTTCACTTGATGAGGAGTTGACATAATCTTAGTCTTTCCAATGTTGATTTTAAGTCCTAAGGAATCGTAGCTCTGGGCATACACATCTAAAAGTTCTTGAAGCTCTTCCGGCGTAGAGGCTAAAAGTGCACAGTCATCCGCATACTGGAGATCACAAATGAATCGTGTGCGTGTCTTCGTGAAAGCTCTGAAGCGCCCTATGTTAAAAAGACCGCCATCAAAACGGTATCTGAGACCTATTCCTCTGACTGTCAGTTTGTTGTCAACAATAATTGTTAGAGCAGTGGTAAACAAATTAAAGAGTAGGGGTGCCAGGACACATCCCTGCCTAACTCCAGTGAGGGTTTGGAAAGGTTCGGTTGCCTCATTATTATACATAACCTGGGCGTTGTTGTTTGTATGTAGACTGCGACATACTTCCACAAATTTTCTAGGGATACCTAAGCGGAGCATAATTTTCCAGAGCACTTCCCTGTCCACCGAGTCAAACGCCTTGGTTAAATCAATGAAGGCCATGTGAATTTCTCCTTGATGTTCGAGTGCTTTTTCTTGAAGCTGTTTAAGTGTGAAGATTAGGTCCGATGTGCCTCGGTTTGGTCTAAAGCCACTCTGTGTTTCAGGAAGTAACTTTTCCATAACAGGTGTTAGCCTATTTGCCATCGCTTTAGTGAGTATCTTCCCTCCAACAGCCAGGAGAGCTATACCCCTGTAATTTCCACAGTCCGCAGCGCTCCCTTTGTTTTTGAAGAGGTTGATTAAAAGTGTATCACGAAACTCCTGCGGAGTTTGACCACTTTCCCACACGACATCAAACAGTTTTTTGAGGTAGGGTATGAGCTCTGACGACACAGCTTTAAAGATCTCAGCTGGGAGTGAGTCGGCGCCGGGAGATTTGTTATTTTTTAGCTGCCCAATGGCGGTTAAGATCTCTTCCGTTGTTAGTGGTTTATCTAAGTCTTCGAAGGTGTCATATTGAGGGATAAGATTTATAATATCGTGATCGGCTTGACTTTGCCGGTTAAGAATGTTAGAGTAATGTTCTTTCCATCGGGCTCTTATTTCCTGGTCTTCTTTGAGGAGATTTCCATTTAAATCTTTAATAGGGCACATATTTTTCCGACTGGGGCCGTACACTGCTTTTACTCCTTGAAAGAAATTCCTGTAGTCGTGTGAATCGGCGTACCTTTGAATTTCTCTGGCCTTGCTTGCCCACCACTCGTTCTTTATTCTTCTGATTTCGCGTTGCGTTTCATACTTAGATTGGGTAAAATCTTCTGCTTTTGATGAGTCGTTGGGGTGGTTGATAGCGTTTTGGAAGGCAATATGTTTGCGGTCAAGAAGTTCTTGTATAAAAGCTTCATTATCATTGAACCAGTCCTCCTGTTTTTTACTTGCTGCAGTGCCAAGAATTTCCTCACTCGCACTTTTTAAACTGTCTTTAATTTGTGTCCAGGTAGCAGCGACATCTACAGAATTGGTTTCTTCTAGTGCACTCAAATTCTCTTGAACTTTTTGCTTTAGCTGTTCGACGGTTTGTTGGTCACGCAATTTACTAATACAGAGACGGAGTCTACGTTTTACTTGAGTTCTTCGGTGTTTGGGTCTCATAACAATTTTCATTTTAGAGACAACAGGACGATGATCGGTCCAACATTCGCTATCAATGCGCGCCTTTGTAATTTGGACGTCCTTGAGATGCTTCCTACGTACGATAACATAGTCCAGTAGATGCCAGTGACCTGATCTGGGGTGACGCCAGGTGCCTTTAAATTTATCCTTTTGTCGGAAAATGGTGTTTGTTATAACTAGATCATGTTCGGCGCATTTAGTTAGGAGTAGTTGACCGTTAGCGTTCATGTTGCCCAAACCGTTCTTGCCTATGATGCCTGGCCAGGTGTCTGCATCTCTCCCTACTCTAGCGTTAAAATCGCCAAGAATAACGAGTCGTTCCGTTTTAGGTATTCTACAGAGGGTTTCTTCCAGCTGTTGATAGAAGCTTTCCTTGGTTTCGTGACTTGCATCTAGAGTGGGAGCGTAGGTGCTTATTAGATTTACCGCGTTGCCATCTGATAGCTCATAGCGTAGCAGCATTAGACGCTCGGATAGGCCTTGTGGTACTTGTGTTAAGTTGGATACAAGTTGATTCCGAACGGCAAATCCTACTCCATGTTGTTTTCTTGAATTGGTGGGAAGACCTTTCCAATAGAAGGTGTAGTACTTTTCTGTGAGAGAGCCTTCCTCCAAAAATCGAGTTTCGCTGAGAGCTGCAACGTCAACATTGAGTCGGTGAAGTTCTCTATCTATTAGAGCAGTTCTTCTTTCAGGCCGATCGGTGCGAGTGCTGTCGTTCAAAGTACGAACATTCCAAGCGCCGTAGATGAAAGAATTAGTTTTGTTGGATTTAACTTGTCGGTGTTTTTTCGACATTCGATGAGGTGTCCCTGTGGGCACCCTCCCCCGGAGATCCGATCGGGAGGGTATTTTACCTCCGGATGATTTTGTCCCACTTGAACGCTCCATCATTTTTTAAAAGCCTTAATCGACTGAAAACGAAGCTGCATTTGAAGTTTTAGCTGGAGCAGGTATGCAACTGACCAGCTCGGTTGCGGAAGGCGAGTGGTGTGGTCCCATGGCACAGAAGGAGACTGCGACGATGGGGTAACCAAACGATTCCAAAAGCAACCTTTGTGTGCGGTGGGTTATTTTTACCGCACGCTTCGTGAGAAGGTGGATGTGCTCACGGCAAAAGGTAAGGGTTATTCCGCCCTTACTCGGTCGTTAGAGCCTCGTTAGTGAAAACAGGGTGCACCAAGTTCAAATTGAACTCATCGCGAAGGTGAGGTTAACAATTGAGTAGGAGAGGCTATAACTTGCGCTTCACTACCCCATTACACCCAAGCCACTTAATGGCCTACCAAAATTATATTTTTGTGTGGTAACCTAGAAATAAAAAATAAACAAATAACATATAATAATAGTTTGCTGAATATATTTTGATAGATGTTCGATGGACTGAATAAACTACTTATTTCCTATCCAACCTAATTATTTTCATGGTCCAGCAACCATGATTGGTGATCCAGACGTGATCTTATGACCCTCTAATCCCGAGTTTCTGATTCTATGTCCTGAATACCTGCTATTTTCCTGCCCCGCCGTTCTACCAGAACCAGAGTCGCCCCAGCAACCCACCCCCGTCAGTCTGGTGGGATATTGGTTTTGGCAATCGTGTCCTTACACAACATTTTACTAATAAGCCTTGGGTGACAATATAAAAATCTGATGATTTAAGTTCGCCCATCTTTTCCTCGCTGGAGGAAAGACCAGTTAGTAGACACCTAAAGCAACTCATGAACATAATCGCCTAACCTAACACTTTTTTTTGGTGTCTTTGTTTTATTTGTGTTGCATAGTTTTATATTTAGACCAAAAATAAGAAAAATCGATGGCGGTTATGTGATTATGGCATCTTTGACATTTATAGTGATACAATCGAGTGCAATCGGTGGTCCCATCGCCATTACTCGGCTCGATACGATACGTTTTGGGTATATGTACTAACACGCAAGTCTACGTCAGGCGTAAGTACAAACGTACATCAATGCACCATTGCGCGTGCGTATCTGTCATTTTACATGGTTACGTCTACGTTTTTGTTGATGCTTTAAGTGTCTAGTATCACCTCACGTAAGTGTGAGTACAGATTTTGCAGCGGAGGACGAGACGCGCAATGATGTGTTTGTACTTTTACGGTCACTAGTAAAGTGTGAAACGTTGAACTGAACGTCTACCTGAGCGAACAAAATCCCGGATCTCGCTCTTCATCACTAAATTACAAACTTATTTCGATAATTTACATTTTAGATCCCTTAAACCAAAGTTCGCTTACAAAACTTTCGTCAGTCTTGACGTCTCATCTTGTATATATATTTTCATACGCCAGGACAGACTGAAATCATCTTTCGGCCCTCTGTACGAAGAACTCTTTTTCGTAGTTTCGCGTACCGACAAAATTATTACGGTTCTTAAACGTGGGAAGCAGTTCACCGTCACTCTTGACAGAGTCATGCCTGTGTACTTGCTAGATACTATTGTTGTTCCTCCTGTCGAACCCAATTTCAAAAAAATCTATTTTACTGTCGATTCTATAGCAGATTGATTTTTATTTTGCAGGAGGAGTATATGTAGCGTATTCACCTAGCCACACTAGCCACTTAATAGCCTACCAATATTATATTTTTGTGTAGTAACTTACTGAGAAAAAATAACAAAAAACGTATAATGACAATTTATTGAATATATTTTGATAGATGTTCGGTAGGCCAAATAAATTACTTATTTCCTAACTAATCTAATTATTTTCGTAGTCCAGCGACCACAAACTGCTTCATTTTGAAAATATGCGTTATTATTGCGGCTATTTGAAACAAATTTGGTTTGCAGTACATTTAGATAGGATGACATAACCGGCTCACTGACTCAACGCTTACGTGTTAGGTTGCAATCAAGGAGTCCCGGGTTCGAATCCTGGCTAGGGAATAGATGTTTGGAAGTGTTCTTTATCTGTTACTGAGTGGTAGCAGTAGACTAGACGAGGTTGTGTAAGAGACAACACGGCTAGTTGCTGTACCACTCCTGAGTTCGAGTCTCAGATGTGGCAGATGGCAATGTCGTAGGGAATGGTGGTTGTATAATTGTATGTGTTCTGGTTGAGTGGTGGAATAGCTAATGCTAAACTCCGCCAGGGCGTTAATCTAAACAAGGCGTTAGAAAAATATGCGATTCTGCACTACAGTTAACCAGTGGCGGAGATACGTTTATTGAATGTCAGAAATTTTGTAAAATAAGTAGGAACATTTCTTGTAACAAACACATTTAAGTGATTGTAGAGGATGTCCCTAAATCACATAAATTAATGTCTAGTCGCTATTTGTTAAATAATATTCTAATAAGAATTATATTACATGCTATTAATTATTTTGGTATTTTGAATGTGTGTGTAAGAGTTTTACATGTGGGTGGGTGTATGATGTTTCATATAGAAGAAATAATGTAATTTGTAATATTTACTTGTAATATGTTTATCGACTTATCCTATATCATAAACACAAACAAACACCACATGTAATAGACGACCTCCAAATCCAAAGCCAAAGAACGTGGTTACATATTTGAGAAAACACAGAGAGCATCCATTACCCATAGATATTGCCAGTATCGGTGCCGGGATCGAACTCAGAACACAGTAAAGTCACACCAAAATAAATTTGCGACATAACGCGCTCTAGCCAACTGAGTTACCGTACCGGTAATATATGTACCTATGATAATGTATTCTTTTCTATCCAATTCTATAGCGTTAAATTATTTCTTTATCAAATAAACAATATTTTTATTTATGTATAACAACATATTCCTCACATCACATAGAAAATAGAACCTTCGTTGTTAAACATTATTTACATCAGAATAATATCATGTAAATGTAGCTGTACATTAATTTTGATTTAAATCTGTTAATCCATATTATACGGACTGTTTTAGGATCTGCTTTACACGTCATTCACGATAAGTAGAGATTGAGTAGAATTCTAGTTTGTGTCGGTATTATATATGATTAATTGACAGGAAAATTCGTATCCCTGCTTGCAAATTACGATCAGATTGTAGTAAAGTGAATTATATAGCCCTTCAAAAATAAAATAGTACAGTTATGTTTTTAGCATGTATTTAAATAATGCAGTGTATTTATATATGATTATTCATATTTATGTCTTGAAATTAGTTTAATGTAAATATGAAACTAATAAGAGAAAGATTAACTCATATATATATAAAAAATTGATGAAAGTATTAAGAGTTCTTTCCAAGAAATCATTGTAAACATAAAATAAATTCCGGATTATAATTTTTGGCGAAGGAGCCAGTGTTAATCTTAAAATGTAAGGACTGTAGAAGTAAGGTACAGAATTGGACCAATGAGGCTCATTTTTAAATGTGTGATATGCAGGATATAACACGTTTTATATTACAGTACCTTCAATGAAAACGTTTATCGTAAACTTTTTACGAAGAAATAGGCGCAAATAGTTAAAACATTCTGCTAGGCACTCCTCGAAAATTAGAACAAGTATTAAAGGGTTTTGACTACAAGAAATGGTAAACTAGAAGTGTAGTAGGCTAATTTTGTAGATTATTTTGTTAACATTAACGTCATAATTAGTAGTTTAATACATTTTACAATTCAATGTAAAAAAACCTGCTGGAGTAAGGGGCTTTGTAATGCAAATATGTATTTCAATTTTACAAAATATATATAATATCAAATGGTATGGTTCTTGCAACTTCAAATATACTATTGTATGTAAAGTGGTTATAAATAATGGAGCAAATTTTAATTAAAAACAAGTGAATGACTCGTAGTTGCGTTGCTATGGCTATAAAATGATGTAAAATATTTGTTAATTCATTGGAAAAGTAATATAGAGATCTCGTGATTCATTTGGAAATAACAAATGTGCAGAAAGAAACAGACAATTTGTGTTTTATAAAAAAACTATGATATAATGAATAAAAATGTATAGATTATTTATAAAATAAAGCTTTAAACAATCAACCCGTGAATACACTTTCATTGATAGGCAACACACAAAATTAATGGAATACGAGAATAATAAGAGTTATAATGCTGCATTCTAATTCAATAATGGTTTAAGTCAGTTTGAAAAATATTGCGCTAGCGTACATCTCCAGCACTGAACGCAAAGTGAGCATTCATTAATTTCAACAGAAAATATGACATATATATTTTATTACCATAGTAGTACGGAAATAAGAGAGGCTTGACGCAGGAGCGGGAGCCAGAGCCGGAGCATGTTCCCTTTAGGGGTGGGGGGTAATGAGAGTGGTGGGAGGTAATTAGAGTAACAGGTGGTAATTAGAGTGGTAGGGGCAATTTAAGTATAATTAAGTGTAATTGCAGTAACAATTAGGGTAATTGTAGTAACAATGAGGGTAAATGCAGTAAAAATAAGGGTAATTACCGTAAAAATAAAGGCAAATGTAGTAACAATGGGGGTAAATGCAGTAACATAGGGGTAATTGCAGTAGCAATAAGGGTAATTGCACTTACAGTAAGAGCAATTGCAGTAACAATGAGGATAATTACAGTAACAATCAGGGTAATTGCAGTAACAATGGGGATAATTTCAGTAACAATGAGGGTAATTGCAGCAACAATGAGGACAATTGCAGTAAAAATGAGGGTAATTTCAGTAACAATAAAGCTAATTGCGGTAACATTAAGGACAATTGCAATAAAAGTAATGGTGATTAAAGCAATTATGTCCACTTATCCATCTGTCCGTTTACCCACCTGCTCGTCTGTCCAATAGTCATTGAATTGTCTTATTGCACTTTGTATTTTTTTACAAGTTACAAAATTATTTTACCTGCCATATCTTTAGGAATATCTTGTACTGATTTATGAGATGAATAATTGCGACCTACCTGCCTCATCTCTATGTAGATCAACAATTGCTAAAATTGCAAAAATTATTTTACCTGCCTTATCTTTATTCTGATCAACAATTATTTTGCCTGCCTGTCTTATTTACCGACATTTTTATGGTCTCTAGTTTATGAAAAGGTTGTAATGAAATAAGTATGTGGTAAAGAAAACTGGGAGGGGGTATACTTAATTTACTATACAGGGCGATATTTCATTACATACAACATATACCAATATAAAAAAGATCTTTGGTCGTGTCAATCATAACATCCGCATACAATGCTCTGAAGAATTTTTTGATATCTTTACTAACCAAACAATATTAATTGGTAGTGGTCCTAGATGTTAAGGATACCGCTATCGTTGCCTACATTGAGATATACAAGAAGTATGTGATCCTCTGACAACTGCCGAAGTCGGTATTGCTGCATATGTTACACCACAGGGTAGTCTTAAACACTGCAGCTATCTAAAAAAATAGACAAAATATTATTAACACCAAGCTAAAGAAGCCGCAGCACAATAGTAGGTTTTGTAGCATTTTACATCCATCCCCCTTACGATGCCAAGATGCCTTTATACAGTTTTCAGATCTATATAAATACGTTGAAGAGATGTTTATCATAAGAAACAGGCTACTCTCGTAATACAAATCATATTCTAGAAATAAATAATCTCCAACCATAGGATAAAATCACTCGAATGCGTGAATTTATTGACTCCTCCTGATGAATGACGGTCATTATTATTATGGTGCAGACAATATAAAACATCCTTACCACATCTTATAATGTAAATCAAACCATAAGTTACCATTGAGGTAGATAATTACAATCATAAGGCAAATAAAATAGGATACTGAAATGCGCTGCAATATTACTCTGAAAAAATAATAGTCCAATGCTCCTTTTCATAAACTAAATACTATAAAAATATCGGTAAATAAGACAGGTAGGTAAAATAATGTTTGTTACAATTGTTGATCGACATAAAGATAAGGCATTTAGATCGTAATTATTCATCTCATAAATAAGTACAAGATATTCCTAAAGATAAGGCAGGTAAAATAATTTTGTAACTTTAGGTATATAATAAAAAATGAATGTTTGTTATGACATAAAAAATACTAAGTGCAATAAGACGTTGCAATGACTGTCAGATAGACGAGCAGGTAGGCAAAAGGACAGACGGATGGGTGGACATAATTCTTTTAATCACTATTACTTCTATTGCAAGTATCCTTATTGTTACTGTAATTATCTTTATTGTTACTGAAATTACCCTCATTGTTACTGCAATTGTCCTCACTGTTGCTGCAATTACCCCATTGTTACTGCAATTACCCCTATTGTTATTACATTTACCCCCATTGTTACTACATTTACCTTTATTTTTACTGTAATTACCCTTATTTTTGCTGCATTTACCCCCACTGTTACTGAAATTACCCTCATTGTTACTGTGCTTAAATTGCTCCCTACCAATCTAAATACCACCTGTTACTCTAATTACCCCCAACACGCTAATTACCACACCACTCTAATTACCTCCTACCACTCTTATTACCATACTACTTACCATATTTAATATACAGAACTAATTTGAAAGCGTAATCCTTGCAAGGAGGTTAAACGAAAAAAATGGCATGAAATAAATAAATAACACCACAGAAATTAGACAACCCCCAATTCCAGAAACCAGGGCTTGTGCGGAAGGGAGTTACACATTGAAAGAACGCGGACATACAACCATTTCCTGCGACAGTGCCGGAGCCAGGATTCGAACCCGATGGTGCGATGTCCGTGTGATTAATCGCGATTGCCACCTCGCGCTTTAACCCACTCGGCTATCGACCAGACAAATATATTCAAAGAGGGCAGAAGAGAATAAAATTTTAACTCACCTAATTGCGTTCATAAATATTTATGTACTCAGCTCGGTTTATCTGTGAAATTTACAACAATGTTGTTAACATTACCCTGTATTCTAACGACAAGACAGAAATTTAGACAGTTATTGCAAAGTAATTCATAAAAGCTAGCTTATTCCGAGAACGATTTAAAGAGGCCAACTATTACATATGAAAATTGAGTAATAAAATGTCAAAAGGTGTATTACCAGCTTTTATAAGCTACTAAAGCCTTTGTCAGTAATTAATCCTGCATGAACGTGAAGGCAAATTCACTTTGAGTATATGATATTTCTAACCTGTGAAATGCTCGCTTCCATTTGTTATATATCAAAGAAGGTAATAACGGTAGAGTCATCATAAATTGCAACAAACCAAAGAAAAATCAAAGAAAAAGTGGAACATGAATTAGAAAATCATTATAATGTAGTAAAATGGACACAAAAATACTAAAGATTCGTAGAGTAGAAGAAGAATTTATATAGGGAACAGAAGAAAGTATTATTGAATCCATATAGAAGCAAAACGATATAGAATTTAAAGAAAACGCTATTATGCAAGTTTAGGGTAAATGTAAATAAAAAGACAAAAAGGCAAAGGCAACATTATATTGAGGGTCAATCCTGAACTAGAAAATAAAATATGTCAACTGGGAAAGTTAAACATTAGTTGGGAGTTGGGAGGTGCACCGTACATGAATTTTTCACAATAGCCAGGTGTGCAAGATATGGGTATGTAGCAGATAAACGTGAAAAATAATAAAACGTGTTTCAGTTGTGTCAGGTGTGTGAGCAATATTTTTGATCAAAAGTAACTTTTTGTCACACTCTGTATACCTAGATTTGTTTGAAATTTGATTTGATTTACCAGTGCACGGTAGACATTACTGCAATTCCTGAAAAACACACCGTTGGGCCGGATACGTCTATGCTGGATTCATATTTTTATTTGTTATTTACCTTTTTACTTTCCCATATACGTAGTATATCAGGAAAGTATAGTGATCGTGCGCGATTTTGAGTTTTAGATGGATTTACACGTTTTCAAGTACCCTGAAAGAAGAGGTTTTTAAAAAATGTCGCCTGCCGTCTGTGGCCTCACACACACACATATATATATATATATATATATATATATATATATATATATATATATAGAAATGTGGGGGAGTAAACGCCTAAAAAGTGGAAAAAATAGCAAATAATTCTTTTCTCTAAAACGGTTTTAACGATTTTGATTAAATTTGGTACATGGACGTTCCCCTAGTACCGATATGAAATGACATGGCCAGTTGCTCTTAGAAGGTATTGGGAGGGAAGCTGCGGGGGGTGAGCTTTAAATAATTTCATAATTTTTTTTTCTTAAACGGATCTAACAATTTTAATCAAATTTGAAACATGAATACTGACTTAGTAGTAGTATAAAGACAACAACAAGATTGGTTGAGAAGAAATAGAGATTTGACGATGAAAAAATTCGATGCCGGGACCAGGGTACATTAGTTCAGCCTACTCCTAAATGGGAAAGTTTGTCCAAGTTGTCGCAGACCGATTTTTAGACTTATCCACAGCATTTCATTGTGTACCTTTGTATCTTTTAATATTATTTTGACTCCCATTAATGCTGACGTCTTTAACCTTGTTTGTAATGATTATATTTTATTTTGTAAGTAAAGGTGTGATTCCATAATGCATTGGTGAAAATGTCTATGACTTGGTACTATATGTTCCTGGTTTATAGCGCATTTATTTGTTATTTATTTTTCTATTCTTAGTGCAGCATTTTTTCTAATTCCAGCTATTACCAAGTTGGTTCTTTGATGGAAGCTTGTTCAGGGGTACTGTTCCATTTTTGTTCTTTTGTCCGTTTTACTTTCTCGTATGCATAAGCTCTATATCTATTTTTTGCAATACGACCAATATGACTGGAGCCATTTGTAAGAAAGAATAAAAATAATTTGTTAAATTTAATTGATTAAACGTAGATGATCCCCAACTCGTCCGAGGTTCAAAACTCTCAGTCATATTCATATGTACTTTATATTCCATCAAAAAATTTTTCAACATAGCTGTATTCACTTCTATAACCATCGGTCCAAACTTAAGAGTAAAATGTCATTACAAAGGAAATTTATTCAGTTTTTAACGGTATGTCACAATGCCCCTTTATTTAAACTTTTCAGGATGGAAATCACCTCTATTTGGAGAACGGAAAGAATATCTGAATAATGTGTCTACAGAAAACAAAAATTGATGAGTCGAGGTATTTTCCCGCCATTCATTTAGGCGCAAAATATGCTTAGTCTGTTTTTGGCGGGCCACCCTATATTTTAAATATACTCCTACATAAAAGTCCTCGATTTGTAATATTTTTCGTAGCGGACTTGTAACACAATTTATCGTTTTACAAAATACTCTGATTATTCAGTACTTGTTTCGCAGTATCTGTTTTACTGTTTTCAAGAGAATAATGTACTGTCAACCGCTATATTTGCTTTTCTTTCCGAGGACAAACTAACTGGATATATTCAACTATTAGCATAAAATAAATGTTTGCGCAATAATTAACTTCGGAATTTATATCGTCGTTTAATGCTGTTTCAGCAACAAGAATGTTATCATTCATGAGGGTAGGCCGATTGTTACTCTACAGTTGTTGAACAAAACTCGTGTTTGGTTGCTATCCTCCCGGGTACAATCTGTACCTAGTTCGTGGGGGTGATCAGGACTGAATTTTACGCTTATTTCCATATTACTACTTTTAGTACTTGAAATGATATATTAACAGCCACATAGACATTTATTTTTCTAGAATTAATACGGAACTTTTAGGGCACTTCAAAGTCTTACAAATGAATTTTTTTTTTCAACGGATGTATTTAATATAAAATGTCCTTACATATATTTTTCTAATTCAAGTAACAGGAAATGGTACCTAGATTTGTATTTATCAACGTGTCTGTCTATTCATTTATAATTAAATAGTATTACAATAATTAAGTAAATATGTAAAAAATAAAGGAAACTAGTTCATAGAACAAACAAAAGTAAACCATTTCTTATGATACCTATTCCGAGAATAAAAACAAAGTGACCCTCATTCATTATGTTGACTGCACGTATTTATTTCACTCATTGCCCATTTTGATTGACATACGTCTTTATGCAATTTTGAAATAAGGCCAAATAAAGGCTATAGAGTGGGACCATTGCTTCCAATCTATTGAAATGAATAAATGGTATTTAACTGGTCTCTTACTGTAATGTTTTTTGTACATTTTTTTTGCTGTTTTCGTTATTCGACAAGCAATAAAACCTCAGTTTGGTATAAATTGTCGTGTACAAAAGAGCATTTATCACACTTATCGGTCGTTACAATTTGTATTGAATTTAAAATATTTGGAATTTTACATTATGAATTTTAATAAAGCGGAACTTGTATAGACATGACTTTCGTTTTGAGTGAGTCAGACAGAAATTGTTTACTTGCCAATAGAACTTATCACCAACGTTATCCTGAAAGAAGGATTCCTGATGTTAGCAGCTTCCAAAACCTTCTCGATAGATTTCTGGAAACTGGAAATGTCGAATATAAAAAAAGTGAAAGAATAAAACGTGTTGTGAATGAAGAAAATGATTTTTCTGTGGTGCTGGCAACGGTTGAGAATCCCCATGTTAGTCTGAGAAAAGTGAGCTCATTAGTAGGGATAAGTAGACGGTCTGTAGATCGAATCTTAAAAACAAATAAGTTGCATGCATATCATATTCAAATGCACCAGGAATTATCTGATGACGATTTTCAAAAGCGTCTATAATTTTGTAATTTGGCCAGAGGTGAAATGCAACATGTCATGTCAACATCTTCAATACTGTTTTATTCAGAATTTTTCATAAAAATGGATTTGTTAATAGGCACAATTTCCATTATTCTGCTTCGGAAAATCCTCACTTTTTTGTACATGTTGATAACCAACACAGATATTCTATAAACGTTTGGGGAGGAATTATTGGAGAACATAATATAATATGGCCACATTTCTTTGATGTACATTGACTGGAGCTATTTATCTTCATTTTTTGGAAAACTATCTGTCACAATTATTGGCAAGTCTCCCTGAAAGAATTCGAAATGGGATGTAGTTTCAGCAAGATGGTGCTCCACCACATTATTTATATTCAGTTGGAGACCACCTAAATAAAACATACCGTATTCAATGGATTGGAAGAAATGGAGCCACTAAATGGCCTGCTAGATCCCCAGATTTTACAAATATGGATTTCTTTTTATGGGATACGTTGTTTATAGAGACACATCAACAACAGTACAAAATATGAAGGAAAGAATAATAACTGCTTTTACATCTATCACACCGGCAGTTTTACAAACAGTGGGAACCACATTTCAAAATCGCATAGAGATGTGTGTCAATCAAAATCGGCAATATGTGGAACATTTATTATAATTTTTTCTACTGAGTTATTTGAAGAAACCTCTTTTTTTAAGTTTATTTTTGAATCTTGTAATTATTGCTCAATAAAATGAATTTGGTTGCAATTAGCCCTAGGGAAGTACTTACAAAAAATATTCTTTTCATTTCTATATCCCATCGTCGAAAATTTACAGGGTGTTCCATTCGAAAAAATTGAGAAAACTCAATTTAAAAAGTTCTTAATTAAAAAAATTGTTTTTGGCCACCCTGTACATTTTTAGAAAATGATTCAAAAACATTAATTAAATGTCCCGTAACTGGTATTCACATATGTTTTTCTTAAAACCCATAATTGTGACTGTGGTGATTTTTTTAATATCCATCTGCAGATTGCATTATTTCAACAAAAAACATTATTCATTACATCCAAGTGGTTGGGAGATATTCAATGCTAAGATAGGAATGAATAGAGCCTAGAGAGAGGCTTCAAAAAATGTACTGATAGCATTCTATTTAAAAAAAAGGCACTTTGTCCTGTAATTTCGTCTTGGCTCACCCTGTATATTCGAAAATAATTTCCAGTTATAGGCTTTTTTAACTAGTTTACTTGCAATTTTTTAAAAAATTTCTAGCTATCGTAGAACTCGAGATATCGAGGTCCGACGTACTATTGCCCCATCATGTATATTCCTGTTCTGGAGGCATCTTAAAAATTAGTTTAAAATGAATCTGGGATACCCTAAGTAAGAATCGGTTCTAAATTATGTCCCTAAGTCAGCGTTATTGGAACCCCCATCTACCCTAACCCTTCCCCGCAAGAGGGGACGTATAAATTCTGTCTTTGATTTTTATATGACCTTATGCTCTTTTGTCTTCAAGTTTTTCTTATAAAATACAATGCCCGGAGGAGGCAGTAATTCTAAAAATACGAGATAATAGGGATCAGTAGTAATTTTCAAACTAAATGAAACAACTTTTCCTATTGTATTCCAAGACTTCTTTGGAAATTAAAAATAAGTTTGCTACTCGGAGCTCTAATCTTATTAATCACAGCATTTAAACTGAATTTTACGGAAATTAGGTCATTACATTTAATGTTGGGTGCTCTGGATTCGTTTGTTTAATTGAAAAATTAAAATTTTAATCAGGCAAATATTATTTTACGAAACAATAAGCACGAGATTCGTCGTTTAAAATGCGTTTTTCGAAGTCTTTTATAATAATCCTTTTGTCGTTAAGAAGATACTTCACTTCTACACCAATTTAAAGTACACTCGGTTTTAAAAAATGACTTGACACTCCACTCAATTTAAATATTCGATTATTCTTGGCTCATGCTTATTACAGATTACTAATCACTTCTACCTAAGAGTAAATTATTATCCAACAGTGCAATCAGACTCGCAGTTTTTCCACCTTTTTGCTTCATAGGTAATTTCTGTTACGGTACGGCATTAACAGACTTACAAAAGTACTACGAATTACCTTTGATTGCTTCTGTGCTAGCATTTAAACTAAAAAAATTTGCCTACATTCAATAATAGTATAGCAAGTGCTCAATTTTTTGAGGTTACATTTAGTAAACTTCAAACCGTGAAAACTTGTTTAGGTCAAACACCCTATATTTTCACATCAAGTTATGCAAAATTAAATTCCTTTTTTTCTGATATAAGTATTGTTAAGTTACAACGTTTTGAAATATTTGCAATTTTCTTAGAAATTCAAGAAACGGTCAGTAATGTCAGTCATTCTCCTATGTCACAAATTGCCAGGACGTTTGAATTACACCACCGAAAACTTTTTGAATTTCTTTATTATTTATGGAGAATGTGATAAAGTAATATCTGCCTTCAGGCATGTCACAGTGTTTTGTGATATTTTCCGTTTTTGTGGATATCTAGTAACAAATAGTTCTTGATATTACTTTATCACATTCTGCATATAAAATAAACAAATTCAAAAAGCGTTTGTGTGTAATTTAACATCCTGTAATTTTTTTACATAAGGCAATGACTGACGTTACTGATTGATTCTAATAGTTGCTACTTTGATAAAGTTTTTACTAACAATTCTTGAATTTCTAAGAAAATCGCAGAAATATTTCAAAAAGTTTTAACTTAACCCCCACATTGCTGATGTCAGAAATAGTACACGGAAATTAGCAACAATAGAAGAAAAAATCCCTAACTGGTGAGCTTCATCCCTTTTTCACCCTTATAATGACACCGTGCTGGTTTTTCAATAATATTTTGGAAATATGATGATCTACGACAAAAACAGAGGTATTGAAAAATATTCAGAATTTAATTTTCTATAAAATATGTCATATAGGTCATTTGCAGATTATTAAAAGTGTTTACGTTAATCGACGGCAAACTTAGAGGTAGGCAGCAAAAACGCTTTTGGATGGAAACAATATTTATCCAGCCTTGTAATATTCTGTTTTGTAGCTCTAAAATTGATAAGGGAGCTGCTGCTTCAGTAGTCAAAACAGGTATTAAAATATCACCTGATTTCTTCCATCCCCATTCTTATGGCTCTAAAACATTTCCATGCCAAGCCTCAATTGGGTGGTAAACCCGTAACGAATGTTGTTGCAAAGCTGCGAACTTCGGGGCGGGTAGCCTTGCCAAAGTAACCGTTTGACTAGAATTGCCAACCGAGGTGTTAAACAAAACATACCTCAGATGATTTATTGACATTTCATTTTTTTGTGCTTTATATAGTGCAAGAGCAAATATTTCCTCAGCCTCAGTAATATCCTGTTTTGTAGCATTTGGTTTGTTAAAGGTTTTAACAACTTCTTGTAAATTTGTTTTCGAATTTAATAAATTTATAGTTTGAAGTTTGCCTTTTCCAATAAAAGCAGACGTTGTGTCACTACCACTAAATGCATGAGCAAAAAGAACTGTTTTTCTTGAGTTCTTAAGGTCATTTGACAACTGTAAGTCTTCAGATTTAATAACATAAAAAGGAATAGACATACATAACACACAACCTTTTTTGTAGAGAATTTTGTGACAAACCTTTTTCTGTATTTATGTTTTTCCCCTAAGATAAGGCGTTTAAAAAATATTGTAAAAAAATCAGTGCGGTGTTCCTAAAGGGGGGTGAGATAGGGATGAAGCTTACCCCTTAGAGGTGGGAACTTTTTTCATATGTATTCTTACATACATAAGCTAACTATTGGGACGAGCGTCGATACATCTTTATTATCTACATACTTCGATATGCGATGTAAAGCAACGTATGGCGCGGTTAGTAGTTGGATGGGTGACCGTTCCAACTGTTATAGGATATTCACAAAAAACACCCCTTAAAAATGCAGCCCCCTCATAGTCATCGAATAGGTCAAAACCACTATCCTTACCTAAAACCACAATAGTTCATTTTGCTTCATTAACTTTTTAAACCACTCTTACGTTTAGAATCTCATTACTTCTTGACAACCCCTCGTATACTTCAACTTACCGAAAAACTCACGATTCAACTCCACTACATTCAAGTCTTGCATCTATTTCAATTTTTAATCTTATTACTTTTTGACGACACACCAAACCGCATTCCCTACCTCGAGTCTTCATAACTAATTTAGTTTCATCAAATTCCAGCGCTTCAATTGATATTTCAAATTTAACTACTTTTCGATCACCTCTCGTAAAATTACATACAATATCTCGATATCTCCGCTCAAACTCGATTCGTACCCGTTAAGAGCATTATCATATCTTATTTCCAGTCACCTCGCACCTATCGGGAGCATTATCATGTCATTTCAACTGTTAAACGTCTGACCTTCGTGACACCTTTACGGGTCCTTTCATAACATTAAAATTTCCCTCAATCAAACTACAATATTTCAAAAATCAGAATCGATTCGAATTTCGTTTTTATATCAAAAAATTCCCCTTTTCATCGCCGATTTTTCCATACTAATTTCATCTTAACATTTCAACTTTTAGTAAACTATTGCACAATATTATGAAATATTTCGCAATCGTGCCGATCCAAACTCGATGGTGTCATTTCCAGCTCTCAAAGGGGGGTAAAAACGTCCGTGCTAGGTTCATGGGGCACGACAAACGCAACCAACTAACAGTATAAATACCGGTGTACAGCAAGCCGAAACCAAGTTCAGTTTTGACACTGACTCCAGTGTTAAGTATTAGCGTAGTGTTCATGTGGAAAATATAAGTTTCAAAAACTGAATTTTTGTGTAACATACATATGCATTGAACGGGTTCGGTTACTATTTAACTAATGTTGTAGATACCTCCGTCTAGCTAGGCTTTCGTATTCCCAGTCCCCGCAATCTTTTCGTGACAAGCTGTTCAATTCTAGCTTCCCAGGCCGAAACCTGGTTAAAAAGAGTTAGTTAAGTGGCCCCACTAGTATTGGAGAACACTTTGCCTTAAGTGGCCCCCTTTTATTTTTAATTATAACAAAACACTTCGCCTTAAGTGGCCCCCTTTTATTTTTAATTATAACAAAACACTTCGCCTTAAGTGGCCCCCTGTTCTAATTTCCCTTCGCCTACGAGGCTCAATCGTCATAGTGAATTTTTCACAAATTAATTAATTTTCAACATATTTTAAAATATATTTTAAAAGCAACTTAAGACAGAATTTCTGTTGTCGATTAGTTTCAACTTCCAAAGGAAACTTGTAAATTAAAATAAATTCTTCTTCAACTCTGTTCAATAACATTGAATAAATAATTTTGTAGTGTCCTTTAAACCATAGTGTTTAATTTCAAGAAAAATAATATACAGGGTGTAGCCGTTGACCCTGTAATAGCTGTAAAAATCAAATTAGTGCTAATTTAAACCAAGTGATAAAAAATAGTGCAAAATACACTATACAGGGTGTAGCAATTGGCCCGATCAAGCACTTCCAGAAATAAAACCCTGAGACTCTGGGGTCTCAGCTCTAAACCCCCACCGTTCCAGATTTTTTATTTCACCAACAGAGTGTCCCGTTCGTTTTCACAACGAAGATCGCGTCCTCGCCTCACATATCTTCCAGCGGCTTGTATATCAGTGCATGCGCGGAAGCTATACAACCTTAGACGAGGGTGTATAGGGGATATACCATCCTTCGGAGGGCATGTAAAGCCGTCGGTCCCTTGTCTATTAAATGTTAGGAAAGTAAAAGATCCCTACTCTTCTTAAGGGAAGAGGTTCGGCAAAATTCCTGGTTGGGGGTAGCTCGTCTACAGGCGTCGGTCTTAGGCCTCAGTATCGGAAATAGGCCGACGTTAAATAAAAGTGTAAAAAAAAGCTAACTACATTTCAGCTTATTATAATTTTTTTCTTCTATTCCGCATACTTTGCCTAATTTCCATGTACTAAAAAGAAAGAATTTAATTTTACATAACTGTAAAAAATATAGAATGTTCCATTTGACATAAACAAGTTGTCACGATTTACAAAATGTAATGTCAAAAATGGAACACTTGGTATACTATTATTGAATGTAATTCAACTGCAGAGGACAGCTCTCTGTGTGTCCTTCCTACATGCCAAAAATCAAATTAGTACCTTTTACACGAAAATAGTTATAAAGGTTATAGTAAATCATTATAGTCTAAGAGGCTGCGACTAATTTCATGACCAAAAGAACACACGGCTGAAGCTTGCATGATGTGGAGGTGGGTTCGACAATCCGAATAGTTTTGGTCTGCCAGAGCAAAGCTGCTGCTTTTGGGTACCAGCACCTGGCAAAGCTGATGGTTGGGACATGATTTTGGCTGAGTGAACTTACGGTTGAAATTTATATGGTAGATAGAGTATTGGTCACTAATGTGAATTTCGTCGGTCTGCCGTGGCGCAGCTGCTGCATTTTCAAAACTGACCGCTTCAAAATTGCTAAGTGGGAAAAAAATTAGACTGAATGAACATACGCGTGAAATTTTATGGTGGATATGAGCCTGATAACTGAAAAAGCGGCAAGTAAAAAGCTGTGGCGCCACCGCTGTTCCTTATAAAACATCAAAATCGAGCCATTGGAGGCATACTCAGTTACTACTTATGTTAAAATGCACACAGTTTAATGACTGTTTTTACAAAAGCTAAGAATTGCTAACCTGTTGATGTAGGAATGAAGTTAATAGCAAACTAAATATATAATAACTTAACATTATATTACAATGCATTCTGTGAGTTGGATAGAACCTCGAAAAATATGAATATTTCCTAACCTAACGAGACTATGTCTCCCCCACGTTTTCGAGGATGCTGAACACGATGGCGGTGGTTAAATTTCTCTCCGAGGTCATCTCACCCCTCAAACTGCCAAAAACCACCCCGAAAGGGGTAAACCATGTATTCGTCGTCTCCTACCGGCCAAACCTGTTTTGCCCCCGTTTTCGAGGATTCTGAGCACGATGGTAATGTCGCGACCCTTTCTCTAGCCTCGCCAACACCCAAACGGCCAAATACCACCTCCAAAAGTGGTAAACCGCGGATAAGCCATCTTCTCTCGACTAAACCCATGTTACCTCCAGTTTTCGAGAATGCTGAGCACGATGGTGATGTAGAGACCCCTCCTCGATCTCCGCCAACCCCCCAAACGGCCAAAAACTACCCCCGAACGGGGTAATTATTTTTTTTATTTCATTAATTACTTTCATTTTCTGATGGAGAATTATTTTGTTTAATTTTAAATTAATCTATTTGAGAGTTTGATTTTATTTCATTCATTAATTTCAACCTCAGTGCAAAACTGGTTGAGCCGACACTGTTTGTCCCCTGCTTCAAATCGACTTCGACCATATGCTTCTCGTGACGCACACGCCATTAACGCTGAGACAGACTCTATTAATATTCTACTGAAATTCCTCCTAGACAAACAAAAAATCTGAGCATCTGATAACGTATCATCGGGTGCACAGTATTCAAGTTAAACGTGTGTGTATATGACCATTTTTACTGTTATATTTTTTATTTGTCTTTAATATTGAATGTTTTAAGAATAGGTGTCTAGTGATGTCCCAGAAGCTACATATTTTATATTACATCAAAACACAAATTAAATGTAAGTCTATTTCCAAATTTTTGAATTTTGTGTATAAGTTTTTACTACGGTGTAAATTGTTGTTTACGTTAGTTTTTCTTTCTTCTGTATGTATCTATTTATTTAAACAAAAAACTGAAATTTTAACGTGTTATGCATCCAATTTTATTATTTCAACGTGAACTTTTAATTTTGATTTGAATAATTCCATAGAATTTTTTATATTTCTAGTGTCCTGAGGATGTTTATAATAATAAACGAAACGTCGACAAATTAAAAATTGTGTTTTTCGACAAAACATTGATCCCAACACCCACCAAACTTGGCAAACAAGTATAACTAACCTTCTTTTCCTTGACCAAATTTCTTAAAGAAAAGAGAACGAATTAAAAAAGATACGAGAGAAATTCTTACTGTTTCTGTTCTCTTATTGACTTATAGCTCAGAATAGTGTAAAATTGTTATTAAATATTTGAATGGTTTCAATTAATAATTTCATTGTTAAGATGACACGAAATGTGCTTGAGGTAATTTCAATTTCCTTTCTGCCCGTATTTCTCGCATCGATCTCAATAAATCAAGGTGGATTTCAGAAAATACGGTAAAAGTCAGGAACAGAAATAACGTATTAAGAAAATATAATAAGTTTTCTCCCTTGAATGGAAATTACGTCAAAGTTAGTGTAAGGATGTGGTTTTATGATCTGTATTAGGTATCTTTCTTTATTTGGGGAAGCGCGAAAGCCAAAATCAAGAAAAGACCTAAAGTACGTACAAATACCGAACCCTTGTTGGATGTCTCCTTATTATTTATCACAATGACGTCATCTGTTTCTTTCACACTGGAACATTTGATGAAATTTGTTTTTTTTGACAAGCACAAACTGCATGATTAAAACCTTGTACTGAAATTTACCGCAGATTTAAGCCTACTAACTGGGTCGGCTTAAATTTCTCAGACATCATTACTGCAGATTTTTAAAGTAAATATATGCCCAGTTTTATGAAGGAGACTAACCAGTCTTAGAGAAGAAGACGGCGTATTAATTAAATTCACCGCCCATCGCTTTAAGACATTACATATAATTTATATAAAAAAAGAATTTGTTTTAATTTTAAATAACGTATTTAAAATAAATATTATATTTTGATGTATGGTGTTAATCAATTTTATACTTTGTGGTTGCTTATTCAAATATTAATGTATTGTTTTATATGGAGTAACAGTGACATTTTTTTGTCGAAGACGAGCGAATCGAGTCAGGAAAAGACAGCCGAGACACAAAAATCAACAAATGTGGAATTACCTCAACAATTTGAAATATATTTATTTATCTTATTTATTTACATACACCATCCAACAGCCAAGGCCAATTACTGGATAAGAAAATATAGGATTATGAACAAATAATTAATAAGTCAAACAAAATAATATACATAACAATATATAATACATAATATAATTTTATCAAGCATGGCAAGAGAAAAAAACTACAATTAAATATGTCCACTGTGTCTTGTAAGTTGTTGTAATTAACGTACATAAAGTGAAGCAAACAAATTAGTCCTCGGTCTGGCAGGACAGAAGGTAATATTAATACGAATCTAGGTTCTTCGTACATGAAAACGTATTTATTTGTTCTAATACCTGAGGGCAGTCTATTTTATTATTTAGTATTTAGAAATATTAAGGACTGGCTAATTTTGCGATCTTTCAGGCTAGGAAATGAGAATCTATCAAGTAGAAGGCTTTGTGGTATTCCAATTGGTGGATATAACCTATCTTCCTTAAAGGATAAGTACTTAGGAAACCGTCTTTGCACTGTCTCTAAGCTGTCAACATAGTTCAAATGGCTGCATTACATTACTGACATGTATATGAAAAGTTAATTTACTTTCGTAGGTGACCCCAAGATCCCTTATATGTTTGGGACGGTGTAATGTGTTGCCATTTAATTGATAATCCTTTATTAGTGGATTTTGTTTTGTATAGTAAGACATCACGTTACACTTTTCAACATTTAGTAATAGATTATACAATCCCTTTGTTGCAAATCGTTTTGCAATTTTTCGTAATCTGCCTCAGACCTAATATTGCAAAACAACTTCGTGTCATCCGCATAAAGTAAATAGCATACATCTAAATTATAAATTTGGCCCCCAGAAGTCAAAGGATGTAAATGCAGAAATAGGAGCAAATAATGTATTTTCCTTGGTGGCTGTGAGACATTAACAATCTTAGACGCAGTTCAACCCGAGGACCTACTATTTTTCATACATATATATCCTTTTAAGCTAGTGTAGTAAAGAGTCGTCTGCCTAAAATGGCACCTTAAATTTTATGTGCACAGTGACAGGTGTTACAAATATTCGATCGAAATAGAAGGAGACCAAGAACTAACCCTTGCGATACAGAATGAGTTTCATTATTTCTTGCCCAGAATTTTCTGATAGCAAATAGTTTATCAGCTTTAGCAAATTAATTGCTTCGGATACCAGTATTTTCCAGCTCGCACATAAGGTATTGCTACGCTTTTTTACGTAATTATTAAGCATTTTAACAATATTATTATTTTATTATAGATTTATTTATCGTCGGCCTATTTTCGCTATTAAGACCTATCACCGACGTCTGTTGAAGAGCTACCCTCAACCAGCAATTTTGCCGAATAATTGCTTCGTATACCAGTATTTTCCAGCTCGCACATAAGGTATTGCTACGCTTTTTTACGTAATTATTAAGCATTTTAACAATATTATTATTTTATTATAGATTTATTTATCGTCGGCCTATTTTCGCTATTAAGACCTATCACCGACGTCTGTTGAAGAGCTACCCTCAACCAGCAATTTTGCCGAATAATATTGTTATTTTATTATTTTTATTATTCCTATGGTTTTCTGTATTTAAATGTTTGCAAACAAAATTGTAATTTAAATCTTAATATAGGTATTGTGGACTGCCTATCAAAGCCACTCTGCAACATATATCTATTTTCTTGATAATTAAAGGTTTTTTAAATACTGTTTATATTTCGCGTTTTTAAGTGGCATGAAAAGACTTTGCATAAATGCCCCAGAAGATTCAAATGTTCAGCGCAATTCCAATTACTTTTGACAATATTTTCCGCAATTATTATTTAACTGTTAATTTAGATAGTATCCGATTTGTGCAAACAATCAATGCCTAAGAAGATGCAATAGCCGGCCGGTAGGATTGGCAACGTACCACAAAGAGGTGAGTTTTATGCCACAAGTATTTTAAACTACATAATACAGTCCTATATTTATTGTACATTATTTTGGGACCTTTATCACCGAAAATACGGTTAAAGCCTATACAGGGTTAGCAAAATCTATAGAAATTTAAGCCAATCTATATCCTATTCAATGCTGACAACAAATGACTAAGACAATGTGACAGATTTTAACTTTTAACTTTAACTTTTATATCTCCATGCTAACAATATTACTATTAATTGAAATAAAACAGCACCTCTAATCCCATCATATCAAATTATATGCCATACTCTCGAATACATTTAATTATATAATGCACAATTTACCAATAGTTTACGATATATGCAGCGAAAAGTCTACATGAACAAGGCTAACCTCATACCTATGTAACCTGCATTACAAAGACCTCCTTGTCTAGTATGCTTGTACTGTCGAGAGCATACCACGATGGCTGAACGATATGGTGTTCGTCTTGTCTGAGTAATAAACTCTCAACACGGCGGCATATTCGTGTGGAAGTCCCACAAGGACCGTGCATGTCGCTGAACTTGTACAACTTGTATGTCTTCGACTTCCCAGAGTTCCCGAATACGAAGCTGGCCAAGTACGCCGATGACACAGCCATGTACGCGTATTCTCATATCGCACAAACAGCGAATATGCTGCTGAAGGCGCACATGGCTCGTGCCACGGCTTATTACGACCAGTAGGAGATTCGGGTGAACGCTGAGAAATCCGAGGCAATAGTTTTCACGCGTCGCTTTACCGAGAATAGAATTATTACCAAATGCCAACCAAAAGATGCGTGAAATACTTGGGGTCACACTGGACCAACGACGTTCAACACACATATCAATGAGACGATACGGAAGGTTTACTCCCTGTCCAGGAGTCTGTATGTCTGCTCATGGTCAGGGGTAGCAGACCTAACAGACAGAATAAGAAACTGTTGTAGAGGATGGTAGTCAGACCGTCCATCACATACGCGGCTCCGGTGTGGTGCAGCATACCGGCCACGACAATGAGAAAACTCCAATTGTTTGAGCACAAATTCGTGCGCCTCAATTCAAATACTGGAAGGTACACCTCCCTCGGAGATCTATACGCACGTTGCAACGACATAACCCCGATAGCGGACTATGTCCAACGCATCTCTCAAAACTTCTACTCGTTTAAGCTGGACGATAGTCCGCTAACAAGAAACATAACACAAATTAGACAGCATAATGCCCCATTTCGGATCAAACACCCCTTACCGTACCAGACGTTACCGATTTTCCGGCAACTTTCCGCCAAGTTTCACCAACTATAACTTCTGCTTACCCTATCCACCTTTACTAATATTTCATAATTTTATCTATCTTTAAATCTTTCCTGCCTTCCATTCTGTTTGTATCCTTGTTGTCGCGTTTGTTTTTCTCATTTTCTGTTTGTATATTTTTGTTTCTAAATTCGTTTCCATCAAAATTTCAAATAAATTATAACTTTCTTGGAATCCAGATTATTAAAATCACAGTTTAAGCCAGCCTATGCTCTCCTCGTTTTAATTTGAGGTGCTAGCGTCAACTGCGAAATTAAAAAGTGTTTTGTGCGAGAGTTCCCTAAATGTAGTGTAGTTTTTAAGTTTTGTTAAATCTGTTTTTTGGATATGTATTAATTGGATTACTTATTTTTTATTTGTTCGTTGTACATTAGAAGTTTAGGTTTAATTGTTCTTAATTATTGTTTTCGCCGACCTAAATCTGTCCCGTCCGACCATACAACTCGCCACCGAGTCAGCGCGGTGGTTGCACGATCGGCCCCGAGGCAGAGCCTGGCTAGGCAACTGTTTTGTACCATTTAATTCTAATAAATCTATTTTGCTTGCTTGGTTGCTTGCTTCCGTTTGTCTTGTAATCAAGCGGCCCGTGTTCGATTCCTCACGCATGCTTGACTTTTTTATTCATTATAAACTAAAATGACCGTTCCTAATTTCCCGAATCCCATTAATTTAAATTATTAGTAATTATTGTACATTAAAAATATATATACCCCTTAATGTTACAAAGAGACTTGTGTAGTTTCCCAGAATCCCGAATCCACCACGTTCTCATTGTCCAGAGCAAAAATTCTGCAAAATGAACCTCCATAAGAAAATACATGGATCTACTCATATCAAGCACATAACAAGAATTTTTAGACGGTGGAACAGCGACTGTATATCTTAGCGAGGATCCTGTATTTTTCTTACATTGTTGCAATTTGCAATTGATTCCCCGTAATTCCGTCGAAACTGTTGACCATCTCGCTCAATAATTGGAGCAATGTCATTAGTATATATGTCCAGATTGGAAAAGGGTGCGTCAACATTTGTTCCAAAAATTGTTTTTACAATGAATCAAACCCACAATATGTCTGTCCTTTGTGTATCGATGAATAAAATCTGAGACATAATTATGAAACAATAACTTTATCCAATTAGACAAGGATTTTTAGGAATTACAATCATGAAAATATTGCGTAGTAGTAAGTGTTGTATGTATTTCTTGTTGTCCTAAATTTTAACACTTCTCCCATACAATTACCAAAACAGGTAGGCAGCTTTTCACATAGCTTCCATAAACAATTAAAAATATAGTAACAATTTAGATTCATTATTTAATCTAATTTATCGATTTGGTAATATTATAATAAACTGGCTGTATAGTTGGAACTGCATATACTATGATTTATAAAAAAAAGCTTTACATATGCGTTATTAATTAAATTTAATTGGTTATTAAAATTAGCATTCACAATACTATTACTAGTGGAACTGAAATGTTAACCATCATATTTTGCCATACTCTAATATGAAATAATATTCTACATAACATATTAATTTATATGGGGCGAGCGTAGGTGCGTCTTTACTATGTACATACTTCGGTATGCGATGTAAAGCAACGACAGGCGCAGTCAGTACTTGGATGGATGACCATTCCAACGGAAACCGCGTTCTCGCCTCACACATCTTCCAGCAGCTTGTATATCAGTGTATGCGCGGAAGCTATACAACCTTAGGCGAGGGTTGTATAGGAGATATATCATCCTTCGGAGGGGATGTAAAGCCGTCGGTCTCTTGTCTATTAAATGTTAGGCAAGTAAAAGATCCCTACTCTTCTTAAGGGAAGAGGTTCGGCAAAAATTCCTGGTTGGGGGTAGCTCGTCTACAGGCGTCGGTGTTAGGCCTCAGTAGCGGAAATAGGCCGACGTTAAATAAATGTATAAAAATATATATATATATATATATATATATATATATATATATATATATATATATATATATTAATTTATACATATAAATTTTTCAGCCATGTTTTAAATTATTAATATTAAGTTATAAACATCGAAATTTTATGTTAGGATGTGCGAATTAATTAGGCCTTTTGGTAGTGAACTGCAGCTTTATTTTTGAGAACTGGATGGTTACAATTTTGGACTTGGAAAAATAGCTTAAAAAATAGACGTACCTATATGTTCACTAGGTGAAGTATAAAAAATGAATCTCCTTTTGTTGGACGTTACAAACAGTTTTGTAGAACCAACTGCCCCCTTGCTTTGTCAGATAGCGTTATTAGTTTCGACCAATTCAATTCAATTCAAAACTTCTTTATTTGACAGTAACTTATACAATAATTACCTCCCCAAGGCCTAACCCGGGACCGACCGTGCAACCACTGCGTTATTCGCTGTGGCGGATTGCAGGACCGGGCGGACTAGGCCTGGTTTGGTTTTAAAACAATTAAAACTTATACCTAGGCTCCTTCTGCATAATGCAGATTAAAAAAGGTGATCAAATTTACAAACATCTAAAAAAACAGATTTAACAAAACTTAAAATTACACTTTTATAAGGTAGCTCGCGCACTTCACTGTTTCTAATTTGGGTGTTGACGCTGGTACCTCAATCTGGACGAGGAACCATCTGCGAGATGTGCAAATGCCGGGCTGCGCATAGGCTGGCCTAAACTTTGGTTTAAAAAAAAAAAAAAATTTTGGTTTTCGGAAAACTTTGATTTTGTTATAAAATTTTGATGGAAAATGAATTTAGAGACAAAAATACAAAAAGAGACAACGAGAAACAAACGAGACAAAAAGAAACAAACAGAAAGTAAGAGGGGGACAGGAAAGATTTAAAGATGTAAAGGTATGAAATATCAGTAAGGTGGATGGGGTAAGCGAAAGTTATAGTTGTTGAAGTTTGGCTACAGAGGTTGCCGGAAGATCGGTAACGTCTGGTACGGTAGGGTGTGTTTAATCCGAAATGGGGCATTATGCTGTCTAATTTGTGTTATGTTTCTTGTCAGTGGACTATCGCCCAGTTTCCAGAATTAGAGATGAGGCGCATAAATTTGTGTTCTAACACTTTTAGTTTTCTCATTGTCGTGACCGGTATGCTGCACCACACCGGCGCCGCGTATGTGATGGATGGCCTGACCACCATCGTGTACAACAATTTTTTATTTTGTCGGTTAAGTCTGCTACCCCTGACCATGAGTGGATACAGACTCCTGAACAGGGAGTAGACCGTCCGTACGGTCTCATTTATATGTGTGTTAAACGTCAGTCGCTGGTCCAGTCTGACCCCCAAGTACTTCACGCACCTCTTGGTTGAAATTTTGTTTCGCCGGATCGAGATTGGTGTTAGGATTTTGTTTTCAGTGAAACGGCGCGTGAAGACTATCGCCTCCGACTTCTGAGCGTTTACCCGAATCTTCCACTGGGCGTAATACGCCGTGGCACGGGCCATGTGCGCCTTCAGCTGCATGTTCGCTGCTTGGGCGTTATGCGAATGCGCGTACATGGCCGTGTCGTCGGCGTACTTGGCCAGCTTCGTATTCGGGAACTCTGGGAAGTCGGAGACGTACAGGTTGTACAACTTTGGCGACAGGCACGATCCTTGCGGGACTCCCGCGCGAATGTCCCGCCGTGTTGAGAGTTTGTTATTCACTCGAACCTGCAGGGATCTTCCTGTCAAGAACGAGTGAATGAGTTTTATGAAGTAGGAAAGTTGTAGTCATGTAGTTTGTAGAGTAGTCTCGGAATCCAGACGGTGTCGAATGCCTTCTCAATAGAGAGCACCATGGTGGTGTTCTTCCCGAGGTTGTATTGCACTTTGACGTCGTTAACTATTCTAACGACTTGCTGAACCGTGTTCCTGCCTCTTCTGAAGCCAAATTGGGTCTCATCGTTGATGTGAAGTTCCTCCTGCACAGTGTGGAGTCTGGTCAGGACAACCTTCTCCACC
Organism: Leptura quadrifasciata; assembly: GCA_963675555.1. Taxonomy (NCBI): domain Eukaryota; kingdom Metazoa; phylum Arthropoda; class Insecta; order Coleoptera; family Cerambycidae; genus Leptura; species Leptura quadrifasciata. Next base: position 107,797,337 of record OY776675.1, read on the forward strand.
AACTTGGAGATCGCCGACAGTAACGATATGGGCCTGTAGCTGCCGGCGAGCTTCGCGTTCTTATTTGACTTAAGAATGGGCACGACCACGGCGCACTTCCAATGACTAGGCCAGTGTTGTAGCCGCAGAATCGCGTTAACAATGTACATCAACTGCACAATACCTTTCCTCGGGAGATATTTGAGCAGCTTGTAATCGACGCCGTCTTTTCCCGGGGCTTTATTGTTCGGTAAGTTTTTGACAATGTCTGCTATTTCCGAGGGCTTGGTCACAACCTTCAGAAATTCTCGTCTTGTCATTTGTATGTCATGACCAATTATTTCGTTTATGTCATTTTCAATGCGGTCGTGCTCAAAATTGTTTGGAACGTTAGTGTTGTGTATACTCTCGAAGTGTACAGCTAAGTCGTTCGCTTTTTGCGCGTCTGTCATCGCCGTCTGTCCGTTCGCGCGTGTCAGCGCGGGTATAGCCTCCCGCGTATTTTTCAGGGTCCTCGTCACCTTCCACGGCGAGTTGTCCTGAGCATTTAGCACTGCCAGTTTGTCCCCCCATTTCTGGTTCTTTACAGTGTTAATGGAAGTTCTGATCTGACCTTGCAGTCTGATCATCTCGGCCTTAGCGCCGGCATCACGATTTCGCTGCCAAAGCCGTCTCAGTCTGTTCTTTTCTCGTATGTCTCGTATGACCGCTGCGTCGAGTGGGTCTTTGTTCGGGTTAATCGTTACAGTAGTGGCAACAGTCTGTTTGGCATCCTGCAGCACTCTTGTAAATTCCTCCACTGCATTTTCCAGTTCGGCGGATGAGTTGATCGTGTTATTCAATGTCAAGTCTGTGTTGATATGTACCTTGTAGAGGCGCCAGTCTGCGCCTCTATAGGATGTGATTTTTCGAGTAATGTCTTCCCTTGACACATTATCCAATTCCATGAAAATTGGATTGTGATCTGACGTGAGTTCTTCCAAGGCCACTGGGGCCGTGAAGTTTCTCACGCCTTTATTGACCACTATGTCAAGGGTAGAAGGTGTTGTACCGTTGTCCGGAAAATTAGTGGGATCATCCGGGTACTGCAGAATGACATTATGATTATTTACATAGTCAAACAGAGTGTTGCCGTTCGCGTTGTTGCGATGGCAGTTCCAGTTGCGATGCCTAGCGTTAAGGTCGCCTATGAGCAGACAGCGCGGACCTGAGTTCATCAAGTTCTCCAGACAACCCACTGTGAAGCCGTTCGCTGGCCTGTTATACGCGGTAATAATGTTCATACCGTCCTCCAGCGTCACACACATATTCTCTAAGGATGTATTCCGTATAGAATGGTGCGTGTGCGCGATATCGGTCTTCATGAGCACGGCTACCCCTCCGCCCCTGTTATTGTCGGCCCTATCCTTTCGGAGTACTGTATACCCTCGGATTTGCAGTTTGTCACGTCTGGTAAGTTTTGTCTCATTTAGAAGCATAATGTCAATTTTATACCTCAGTAAGTAATTGATGAGAAAAGGAATTTTGTTACCTATACCATTGACGTTCCAGGAAGAGATTTTAATTTTTATTTAGAATGCATGTTCTGGGATTGCTTCCAGGAAGCGATACATAACAAAAAATTTTTCCCCAGCGTTTACGCATCTCTCCAGCTCCTCATTCAGATTGCTGTACAGCGTCAACAATTTGTCTAGATTTACTAAAGACGTTAATTTCTGTTGTTGTTGCCTGAGCATCTCAATTTTCTCCGTGGTGGTTGTTCCATTACTGAGAGACGGGGTCGGCAGCAGCGCCGGTCTTCGTGCTTCTTCCGTTATTTGGGAGCTTGACTGGCTATGTGGCTGCGGTGGTGAAGACATCTGTTGGGTTTGCCTTGCTTGGTTTAGTCTCGCTCTTTCCAGCCATGTGTTTTTCTTAGGTTGGGGAGCTGCCACATATTTCATCCCAGGGGCCGGCATGGTTCGTATGTTTCGCTTTTCGATTTCGCTGATCTTCCGTTTATATACGATACATGTAACGCTATTTGCGGGATGTGGCCCCCCGCAGTTTACACACTTCGCCGGAATGTCCCGGCTTTTGTTGCAGGTCCGTGTTAGGTGGCTAGCTGCACACTTAAGGCAGTTGGGGGCAGCCCGACAGTTAGTGGTGGCGTGCCTCCACTGTTGACATCTGTGACATTGTACAATTAGTTTGTTGTTAACATGTCGTTCCCATGTGACTGAAGTATAGTCGAGATAACGCACTTTGTTCTGCAGGTCTTTAAGCACCACCTTATTACTTGTTATAAGCATGTATGTAGGGCTTCTTGTGCCCCTCATCGTATAGAGTTCTTTGACTTCAATCTTATGGGAGTTTTGGAGCTCCTCTTTAATTTCCTCCACTATGATCTCGTGGTGGAGGCCCCTCAATACGAAGGCGTGTGTCTTCTTGTCCTTCGGAGTGTGGGTATGGAATTCTACTTTTTGTTGATTGAGACACTCATTTATCGTTCGCCAATCTTCCTTCGTGCTAACCTGTATAGAGGTGTTATTTGTCGTATGTTTCCAGAAATATTTGTTCGTTAGTTTTCCTCGAAGGTATTCATTTACGCCTCTATGATGTTCCAGCTGGCTGTGGATAACAATGGGGGGTGGTCTTTTCTCGCTTTTTCCTTCCTGGTTATTTTTGGGAGGTGGGAGTGTCACATCCATATCATCCATAACATGACATAATGAGCTCCAATGAAATTAAAGAAAAATGAGTGCTAATGCTTGCTTACAATGCGCCAGCTAATTACGAAACCAGGGAGTCAGCAGAAATCTAATATCGTGTATTACAACTAATTCTACATAAAAGAGTATCTAAACAAGTGTGAAGAAAGACAAATAAAATAAAATACCAGCGAAACTGAACCGTTAGAACTACATATTATATATACAGGGTGTTTGCTCTTTAACACCTATTAATTAGTTTTATGTATGTTCATTTGTGCAAATTAATTGTCTAAAAAGGACATACTCTTTTAATCTGTCTTTTAATTACTTACAAACATTTTTAAAAGGTTTTAAAATTTCTGTCCATTTAATTTTAGTTATTTATTATTACACCGTTAGCTTTTTATGTTTCAGGGCTAAGAATATACTGCAAGTTTTTCTGAATAAAAAATAGATGTAAAACATTTGCTAAATAGGACTTGCAGGAAACAACTACTCATTGAGCAAATACTGCGATAGCCAGCTATCATTTGCCAATTCCTAACCAGACATAGACCAGTTTTGAATATTTTATATCCTCATCAGTACACCACCGTCATTTGTTTCCAGTGGTTTGTGTTTAAACTTAACCGTTTTAGGGATATTAGCAACTCAATATTCATTTGCATTTCCAGGCATGTGAACATTGTGTTGTCGATATCTTAGAAAGTAAATTTAGACACAGAAAACTAGGAACAAAAAATATCAAAAATGTAAATTTAACGTTAAATACGGGGTTGTTCCATTGAAAATGTTGAATTAATTTGAGCCGGAAAGTCACTTTCTGTAATACTTCCAGTGGAAATTAAATTGTTATAATTTAATTGGATATTACTCACTAGAAGACTTAAGTAACCATTCCCAAATTTGTTTGTTTTATGTGCAAATACAATAATTTATGGTCGACATAACATTTTCTTTCGCCATTACTGTCAAAGTCACAAATTGGGTATGCTACACGCTTTGTACTTGGAATCCCATGAGTAATCTAAATTTTGGACAATGTACAGGGTAGCTCGTTTAAAATAACAAGGTTTATAGTGTTCTCGGTTAAATCGGCAACAAAAAAGACATCTTATTCAGTCATACAACTTCCCAAAATTTTAAATCGATATCCATTTTTACAAAAAAGTTATAGACTGTGTAGTAATATGGTAAGCATTCAGTATAGTTTCGTCATGCACCGTATATAAATCTATAAAAACATCCTTAAAATCATGAGTACAAAGTAGCGCTATTTGCCAACGAAAAATAAAGTCAAAATATAAGCTCAATTTATATTAAAAGGACCTATTTTATGAAATTCAATTAAAATAACTGTCATCCCACAATGTTATAGTATAAGCAACCATATCAATGTGTCAATACGAGGATGTCCGTTTGCAAACTACGTCGTAAAATGCCAGAGATGTTACAATACAGGCTACTGTTCCCTCATCCAGTCTTAAGACAGGCTTGACACTACATTGCCCTTTCGGATATCATACGTGCGAAAAAGTATATTGAACACAAGGATCAAATTGATTAAAGAAAATTTCTCAAGCGCTAGGAAATTGTAACTTTGTAAAATTCTGTGATCATTTAAGATTGTTCCTTCTACAAATGGAGAGACGTGTGTGATACGTCGATATATGTAAAGTTAAAATAAAAACTCATCTAAACATACAAAAGCTTTTACAAAGTTTCATAAAAATATTGTTATTTAGGATTTACTGTTATATAAAACCGACCCTCATATTTGATGCTAAACTCTCAAAAAATATGATATTAAATCCGCATGAAGTGAAATAGTATTAAAACTATTTAGTGAGAAATTGATGGATTTAAAATAATTGTTTGGTTGACAAATTTTGATATTACACTTTTTTTAAATTAAAAAATCCATCTTTAACATGCTATACTGATCAGTCAAAAACTAAATGAATTTCTCTTATTAAACATATGGTCTAAAATGCATAATAAGGCGGGGCTTAATCTATAGTAAAATGATGAAATCGATTTTTCAGTTTTTGTTCAATGCGGTGTTGACTAGAAACGAGCCATGGAACGTTCGCATCAACAAAATTATCTCTATAGATTATTTTACTGATGTTGTTTTGAGATCTGCATAATAGATTCTTTAATAACGTCTTTCTTTTGTATACCCAACTGATATTTTATTTACAGAGAGAGAGAGAGACTCAATATTTCAAAATCTTGGATTTGTAAGACCACTGAATATGGAGATAGTATGGGACAAAGACACTTTTAGGTTACGTAATATTCGTAATATTACGAAATCTGAAATAACAATCAGTCGTCGTCGTTAATAATGGATAAAAAAGCAAGAACAAAATTTGTGCTCAAATTTAATAGGAATGAATAATTGGAAAAAGCTACGTGTTTATAAATAGTTACGTAGCTGTTTTGTGTTATGTTTTAAAATTTAATTAAGGCAGTTTTTATTCCATGAATTAAATAACGAACGTTGTAAAATAAAAATGATATACAAAGATTTAATAAAAAAAAATAACAAAGTAAACCTTCCAGTAGATGTATAGCTGATGATATCTTTCTGAAATTTAGAAATTCTTCTTCTGTTAGTAATGGATTATTTATATATGGGTATAAAATTATTTTTTTATTGTTATTTTCATAGGTCTTGGAAAAAAGTATATATCTATATTATAATCTCCTATACAAAATGATTTGCGGAGTAAGGGCTGGAATGTTCTTTATAATTCATAAAAATGAACTGACAGTATTATTGATAACTTCATTCACATTGTTAATAATTATATAAAGAAACATACTCATACTGTTTTTATTGACAATAAGAACCACTCTGATATCAAAAAAATCTCTGATTAATATACATTTTTTGAACTCGGCAAACACAAATTTACAATGAAAAACAATCATAAGATTAAAATAATAGTGATGGAAAATATGTAAAAACAAACATATGATAATATAAACGAAACTATAAAAACCAGATATTTATTTATTATTTTTATTTAGTTATTACCACAACAAATTTTACAAAAACATGGCAATACGTCTTAACCTAGATAACAATCACAGTGACACCTGAGGAGACCTATTATTGTGTCTAGCAGTATCTACATTTTCGTACCTCTATCTATTAATATGTTGCATTTATAATATAACAATAATGAAATAGGGAAAAAATGTAATACGTAATTTGAGATGGCGTAGGATAAGATTGCAATTTTATTTACTACCTAAAATTAAAAAATATACCATTCTCAAGGGTTATATAGTATAAGAAATAGTGTGTGGCGCGTTTGTGTTAGTGTAGTTGTCTATTTGATATTTTTAATTTCTATCCTGAAACGCTTTTTTCTCGTTTTTTTAAATGTGGTGGAAGTTTAATATATAACCTGATTCCGTTACGGTTTATGCATTTTTGAGAGATTTTTTTATTATAACATGGTACCTTATACTTGCCCTAGGTTTTGTTTCATATTGATGTTCAGCAATGAATCCAAGAGTTTCTTTCTTGTTATGTGCATAGACCATAGCAGCATGCATGTATAAACCCGATTGATTTTTAGCAAAGATGTTTCAGCAGCTTTCTCTCCTTTTTTTATAAAAAATTAAATCTAATTTGTGTTATCTGCAAGGAGCGTAGAACTACTTTATAGGCAGAACCCCACACTGAAATTCCATATCTAATTATGGATTCAACTAGGCTTTCTATGAGACTAGCACAGCTTTGTTGTTTAGCATACCTTTTAGGTCATAGAATTTATGGATCAGTTTTCGTATTCTTCCATTTAAGTAGTCGATATAGTTTCCCAATTTCAAATGTGGGTCTAAGACTAGTCCTAGGTAGTTGATGGTGGCAGCACTATGTACACAGTCGTTAACTGGTTCGTTTATTACAATGAGTTCCAGCTTTAGTCGGGAAAATGGCGACATATTTAGTTTGTGTAATGTTTAGCTTTTTGTAAATCTAAAAAAAAGGCAAAGACTTTCTTGTTCAATCAGAAGTTACTTAGCATAGTGTCTGCTATCAGTTGAATAGATCTTCAGTACTAATATTCTTCTCGAATCCATATTGATTTTTTTGATATTATTTTATTATTTTTTAGGAATGAACGAAGTCTATTGTTTACACACTTTCCAACAACTTTTGAAATATTATTTATTAGCAATATCGGGCGATAGTTTGTCATGTTATTTTTACTACTATTTTTATATATTGTACCTACTGCAATCCTTTCTTTAAAAATTCCAAGAATTATAGAGTTTTTAAACATAAGATTAATATGGGTAATAGGCTTGTTAATGAGTTTGCATAGGAATTTTAAGGTTTTCGTTGGTATATCGTCTTTCCCTGATATAAACCATAATATTACAAATTACTAAGAAAAAATCAAGACAATAAGTAATTTATTTTAAGGAACTTCAAAAATATCCCATTGGCTAGATAATTAAAACATATTCTTAGCTTCACCCTCTTAGCTATTACCTCGGCATAGGAAATACATTTACAAAATGTACTTGGATTTTTTAGTCCCATAAAAAATAACCTTGTTTAAAGAAATTTATTTTTTCTCATGTTAGCTGCTATGGAAAAAGTGTGCCAGAATGGACCCAATATGACTACTTCTTTGGCTATTGTGAAATCTAAAAATATGAGGTATGTGGGTGATTTGATATTAATATAAAAATGTCATCAGTATACATTGTAACATGTGCTGTTGATGAAAAAAAATCAATATCGTTAATGAACAAAATAAAAACAACAGGGCCCAAAATAGCACCTTGCGGGACACTCGTAGTTTAAATAGCCTGAATTAACACTGCACATGGTATTTTCGTTCTTATGTTCTAAACTTACAAATTACCTCCGATCATTCAAGAACGTAACAATACAGTTTAATGACATACTTCGTATGCCATAATCAAACAATTTAGATATTAATAAATTTTTATTTATTAATATTATTTATTATTGCAGAATATATTAATAAGTATAGTCTAATGCGTTTGATTCAAAACCATACAGTAAGGGGGCCGGCAAGTCAGTGGTTAGCGTGTCTAGCTTATTCTCTGAGTATACCCAGCGCAGTGGATTCGAGCTTCATCTACTGCGGAATAACTTTAAATTATTAATCATCCTCAGAAAGCGGTTCGAATTTTTCTATAAACTGTAAGGCCTCGTTTCTTTTACTCAGATAACTCTAGATCTCCTAGACTTAAGAGTCATTTAGGTGACGGGGTTAAAAAGAAATATGTAGACCGTCTGCCTATTTTACGAGGGTCACACCAAATACCTCGCTTATTATCTATTGTAGAAGAATAAAGTTTTGGAAACAGTTGTCCCATCAGCTTCCTTATTTGAGGAGATTCTAAAAAAGTTAAAGGGATGAAAGTTGACGGCGGATAACAAGAGTAATAATGTGTATCAAAAAATTTGAAAAACGCAGTTCGCTTTGACATGCGGTCTTGCGTTGTAGAGTTCCAAGACAAGTTTTATATCAGTAATTATGGTGTACACCAATAATAACAAATTCGATATGATAGCATTTATTGTCAGTGCAATTTTGACGCTGAGATGGCAGTCACAGATTTCCAGATGCTCCACAACCAAATCGAACTATTTCAAATGTGCTTTTAGAGGGCGGAATATTAAACATAATATTTTTAGTCGCAAACTCCTCTATAAATCCTTATTTTACTATAAGGAAAGTAACCAGACTACAACCAAAGTTACAAATCTGGCGCGTTAAGTGTAATAATTGCGTATTACCATCAAAACGCTAATGCTTCGATTGCAACAAACACCAGCCGAAAGACTGATCCTACTTAAAGGAGCTCCCTTGCCAGTCGTCACACACCACTTGCAGACTGCAGTTTCGAGCTGTTGGCTCTCGTCAGTGCAAGGTAGGTATGCGACGACCGACATGAGAATCCTTTGACTATAGTACATCCCAGTATTTTTACAATAGCGACTCCGAGGCTGAGATCGACCGAGCAGTCGAAACAATAACCCGACTAATAACTGACGCACTTGACCTAAGCCAAAAACCCATCCTTCCACCACACGATCCCTCAAGCTACCGCAGCAATTAGTTGACACCATCAGGGATAAGAATAGACTACGAAAAAGATATCAGAGAACTAGAAACCCTGCTTTGTTACCATTAATAAATTTCTTAAAAAAACAAATCGACGAAAACGTCAAAAATTTCAAAAACCAATCTATGGCAAAACTAATTGCTTCCCATCCCGACGATCCCCATTTTGTCCCTCGCATTTTTAAGAGAAAACCCATAAACATTCCCCCACTCCAAGCCCAAGTTGGGGTGGCGGTCACAGATCAGGAAAAAGCTGACCTCCTATCCACTCACCTTTCAGCCATTTTCACCCCCAACCCTATCCCGCCACCCGTACAGGACCGGGTCACTTCATTTATTCTCCAACTTGAATCCCACCCCCTTCCGGCTGGCGCGGATCTAACGTTCTACGCCCCCTCGGAGGTACGATCGGCTGTGAACGCATTGCACCCGAGAAAAGCTCCTGGACTGGACAATATCCCTACATATGCTATTCAGCATCTTCCCCCTCCCGCATACCTATTCCTTACAAAACTGTTTAATTCCTGTCTGCGGTCCACATACTACCCTGTAGCATGGCGGACCGCAAAGATAATTAATATCCCGAAACCCTCCAAACCCACCAACCTTCCCTCTAGCTACAGGCCGGTCAGCTTGCTGCCGGCCTTGGCTAAAGTACTAGATATCCTTCTCCTTAGCTCAGTCCAGGAGCACATACAACAATCAGGTCTACAGAACAACTTTCAATTCGGCTTTCGCGCCAGCCATTCCACATCCCAACAGCTCTTCCGGGTCTGTGAAATCACTACAACCAACTTCAATCGAGGTCTACTCACAGGGTTTGTCGCCCTAGACCTCGAGAAAGCCTTTGACAAAGTCTGGCACCCCGGACTGTTATACAAACTCCACATCGCGGGCTTTCCGACGCGTATCATCAAGATGATACAGTCCTATATTTCATCCCGACAATTTAGAGTAGCAGTCAATCAAGGGTGCTCACCCCCATCCCCTATCCTAGCCGGCATCCCTCAGGGTTCATCCCTAGGACCAATACTGTTCAACCTATACATTAACGACATACCACCCCCGACGGACCATCGAACCACCCTTTGTTTATACGCCGACGACACGGCAATACTGACCACTTCCAAAAGACCGCACACAATGATAGACATCCTACAAAGACAGACGGACCTAACGATTCAATATTACGAAGACTGGGGACTGCACGTAAACACCACTAAAACACAAGTAATATGCTTTAACAAGACCAAACAAAAAATAAACACAAAACTTAAGATTAAAAACAGAGAATTTGAGTGGGAATTAAAAATAAAATACCTCGGGCTTGAGCTTGACAGTAAACTATTATTCAAATACCAGGTGGACGAAATCAAAAACAGGTGTTGGAAACGATGTGCCTCACTATATCCAATAATTAAAAATGCCCCCACAGACATAGGAACAAAGATATACAAAATGTACATTAGACCAATAATAGTTTACGCCGCACCAATATGGTACCCCTTGACAGCACAGACGCACCAAAATACAGTACAGAAAATACAAAATAAGATGCTAAAAATAATTCTAAAACTCCCGCACACTTCGCCCGAAGACTTAATTCACAACCTAACAGGAACCCCACCTCTCAAGGATTTCATCTTAAAAAAACTAATTCCAAACTTTGCACAGTCCCTTATCACTTCAACTAATCCCATCCTAATTAACCCATTGACAACCAAATTCCCTTACGCCCCTATCCATCCCTCCCTTAACTATATATATATATACCCCCTAAATAATTTGTAAAATGTTGTTGTAAAAAACTTTGAAAAGATCCATAGGACACCAAAAAAATAAAAAAGAGCCAAAAACACAAAAAAAATACCAAAAAACAAAAGAGCCAAGAAAAATACAAAAACCTAAAAAAAACCAAAAAAATCATCTGCTATAAAATTATTTCAATAAGTCACAAAGATCGAAAAGAGCCATAGAAAATGCAAATAAAAAGAGCCACACGGTGCACGCACCAACATAAATTAACCTATACTAATATCATAAACAAAACTAACATAAAACAACCGAAGCACAACAACACAGAACAAAAATCAACCATTAAAATAGACAACCGCAGAGCAAAGCAGTTTAAACTAATACAACCCAGGGTAAGCGTCGAGATTGACGGAGAACCCCAGGCATTGACCGCACACTTCACAGATCGGTCGTCGCATACCTACCTTGCACTGACGAGAGCCAACAGCTCGAAACTGCAGTCTGCAAGTGGTGTGTGACGACTGGCAAGGGAGCTCCTTTAAGTAGGATCAGTCTTTCGGCTGGTGTTTGTTGCAATCGAAGCATTAGCGTTTTGATGGTAATATGCAATTATTACACTTAACGCGCCAGATTTGTAACTTTGGTTGCAGTCTGGTTACTTTCCTTATAGTAAATTAAGGATTTATAGAGGAGTTTGCGACTAAAAATATTATGTTTAAATCGAACTATGTTTAGCAAGTTGGTTCAAAATCTAAAAACGCATGGTTCATTTTCAAAAAAAGTAGTAAGGCGAGGGCATGTTGCGGATAATGTAAGAAAAGTGAATAGGGTATCCAATTATTTTAACCGATATGAAGAAACCTATTTGAGGCAAATTCAGAGAAGAATAGAGTGGAAAAATATTTTAAAAAAAACAGATTTCGATGCTACAAAATGAAGAAAGTTCATCATTTAAATGAGGGAGATAAGCCGAGGAGAGTAAGATTTTGTAGACGGTTGTTAAATAAAAAAATGAATGACTCGCTGATATGTAGCAAAATTCTTTGTTCGGACGAAGCAAATTTTTCTAATAATGGATTTTTCTATAAAAATGTGCATTATAAGTGGACACGAGAAAATACACATTGGTGCAGAAAGACCTTCTACGAATGTTTGGGTGGGTCTTTTAAAGGCTAAATTAGTTGGACTTTATTTTTATGACGGCAAATTAATCGCTCGTATATACCTTAATTTTCTGCAAAACGAATTTCAAGATTTTTTTCTGAATTAACAGTGGCAGAAAGAGTAAATTATTCGTATTTTCAACAATATGGGGCTCCACTTTACACTGCTATAATATGTACAAATTATTTAAATCAAGTTATGCCAGAGAGCTGGATAGGCACCTATGGATTCTTTCGTCTGGGGTTACATTAAAGACAAGGTATTTCAAACTGCCCCTGAAAATATTGAGGACATCAAAACCAGAATTAGAAACGCATGTGAGGCAATTACTCCTGGAATGCTCCAAAATGCAATACGTGAGGTATCTTATAGAGCACGTTTGTGTATTAGAATGCATGGTGAGCATTTGTAGTTAGAAAAATAAATACACACATTCTCTTTTCAGTATGGTAGAAGGTAGTACGGTTATAAATAGTTTTTCGTTTTTTTTGGATGTTCATTTTGTACTTGTATTTTTATTTATGAGGTATTTGTTTGTTTGTATTAAATTGTAATAAATAATTACTGAATTGTAATTGTTATAAAGTGAATTTTTACTATTATGGCATAGCTGGTTTTCACGATTCAATGTTATGACATGTTTCATATCATTGGAAAGGGAAAAAACAAGCGGAATTAAGGGTGTCACGGTCTACTTTGAGATTTGTTCTTTTTATTTTTGCACAAGAGCCTATATCAAAGGCAACTGTGTTTTCGAATGTTTTTATACATATTATTATTCTTATTATCTTTGACGTCAACTTTCATCCCTTTAACCGTTTGTGGTTTTCCTATTTTTCAGGTTTTTGTAATATATCTCACAAAGTAGGCTATGGATTTCAAATTTCTTTTTACCGAAATATAGCTCACAAAAAATGGAATAACTGTTTCTAAAACTTTATTCTTCTACAATAGATATTACACAAAGTATTATGTATGGCCCTCGTGAAATAGACAGACGGTATATTTTCAGAAGAATTGTACATCTGAAAATCCACTTAGATATGTAATTATTCTGAAAATATCAAATAACTTTCTGATTGAACTTCTAAATTTAACTAAAACAGCTTTTCCATTATGGCAATAAAAACTAAAAGACGTGTGCAATGATTTTGAAGATCAGAGGATATTCGATGTATGCCCTTAAATTCCCCTTACATCATGCAATCTGTTAAGCAAAAACTTGGGTGATCATCCGATCGATAAGAACGCTATTTGTAACCATATATTCCACAAATCTAACAGCCTTGTTTTTACTAAATACAGCTTGTCAGGTACAAATGATACAACAACTAAATTATTATTAAATTATACCGTGAATTTTATATAAATATTATTTTATTTGAATTCTAAAAGTATAAACAAATCAATGATGATACTTACCATATACAAGGTTAATAATGATGTATTGTTTTCCAGTCTGTATAGAGCGTGAGGTAAAAACAATACAGATGTCTGTAATAAATTAAAGATAATGGCGGCTCAGTGTTTCAACTCTTAAGTTTTAGAATTTAAACCAATAAGTTTTGGGTTCAAATCCTGGCTAGGGCATGGATATTTAGAAGTGTGTCATTTGTTACAAAGTTGTATATTAGACGGGGTTGTGGCAGATGGTAATGTCGTAGGGAAAGGTCATTGTGTAATTGACTGTATGCATGTGTCCTGGTTGAATGGTAGAATAGCTAATGCTAAACTCCGCCAGGGTGGTAATCTAAAGAAGGCATTAAAAAAATATTGTAAAGTAATAGTTTTTAGCGTGAAATTCGGGAATATTCATATTTCTGAAACATAAGATGTAAACGTAAACAAATACTCGCGAGTTTATAGCCAATCGGCCAATAGCGATGCGACTTTCAACAAATCATGCTTTGACACGCGTTGATATTTGTTTACATTGTATGAATTTGAAATGCGAATATGCTATAACTACAATGCGGAGCAAAGGGATGATAGTCAGTGTCAACAGCCGCTCACCATACAGGTTTAGCCTTTCCACCGCAAACTTCTCTATCAAGTGTTGCAGTATAGGTCTCGAAAATATATAAAGTCAGAAGAAAATCAAAGCAGTGTGCTATGATTTTCATCATCTCTAGAATATATCGCTACATCTCTACACATAAAAGTGGTGTTCATCTAGTATCTGATGTGTGTCTAAAGTGGCCTCGCTTTATAGTAAAGGCAATTTCGTTTTTCCATCTAAATCCAAATTGTTTACATTATAAATTTTACGTTTCAATAAATATTTATTTACCAAAACACTTAGAGTATATATGTAATTCAATACCTCGGCATTTTACTTGTTAATGTAAGTGTACGATAATAGCTGGTAATATCTAAAGGACAGCTATTTAATGGATGTGACTAGAGTCCCGCCTCGGGACTCAGGTGTAGTCCCGAATAACGTCATCAAATGACTTGGCTGATATGCCAAGAAGTATGTAAACTTTTCAATAGCCATCCTTGGCGTAGTGGCTAGATTGCTCTTTCACGCGTGAGGCTGAGGGTTCGAATCATCTAGTTGCGGTTTTTTTTACTACATATTCGAAATGTATATCGGCTCGATTAACAACTAAAATACGTAACACAAATATTTCTTTAGGTTAGGTCGTTAGGTTAAGTAGGTTAATATTAGGCTCGATTAACAACTGTAATACGTAAATGAATATTTCATTAGGTTAGGTTGTTGGGTTAAGTAGGTTAATATTATTTGATGTAGTATAGTATATGATACATACGTTTCCTTGCACTTGCAGATGTGGCGCGAGTAGTTGGGCAGAAAATATTAGCTTGGAGTTTTAGTTTTATAACAACGGTCCCGTTTCGGGGCGGAATATCATTCCCGACACTGATGACGGCATTTGATGACGTTATTCGGGACTGCACCTGGGTCCCGAGGCGGGACTCTAGTCAAAGCGCTATTTAATTCATCTACATTGACAACTTTTAATGTATTAACTCCTATAATTTTGTTTATTAAGAGACAAATTATCTCAACCATTTGGCATATGGCATGATTTTCTTCATTTGTTCTTTGGCCCTGCTCATACAAACTTTCAGTTTTTCCACTTTTGATAACGTAAAAGAGGCCATTTTTCTTCCTATTCTTATTAGCAGCCTGTTGACAGATGTTTTGCGAAGGTGCATTATTTTCCGTTGCTGCATGGCATGCCTGGCAGTATAACGTCATGTGTTATTGTTGTATGTTAAATCTACAACTTCAAACTCTTTCTCATCAGTCCATAGGTAACATCAGTTGGTCGTCCTCACCAAAACTTATCATATAGATATTCATCATTCCTGATTTACTAAATTCTTCAAAAATAGGAACGTACAAAATACGCAAACATAGTTGTAACTATCCATTTTTATCGTGTGCAAATTTAGCGAAATATTAGAAAAATATCATATATAATTCGGTACAAACAAAGCAGGTAGCCGCGCGTTCTATTCAATTCCACTCTAAGGCCATGATTGGTGCATTTTTGGATCCGAGGTCGTGATTGGTTTAGGTGTAGAATGTCATTTAGATGAGAGAGAGAGAGAAAATGCACCGAACGAGATTCCCGTTGATGATGGGGTCCGCCGACAGCAGCAAGGTGGACATGCGGTTAAAAATTGTTAAAACTAAAGATTGCAAGTTTTGTATTACCGTATTATGTAAAGTTGTGTTAGTTAACTGTAGATTCGTTTGATGTTAAAGTCTGGAGATATTACCTTCATAAGTTCCATTTTAGAGAGAATTATTTGGTTAGTGAAAGCCGCCATGTATTTACGGTGTAAACTACAAGACGAAATATTACAAGCTTTCAATGATAACTTCTGTTAATGTACGGTATTAGTCCGTATACTTACTGTACTGTTTTATCAAAGTGTAAACTTTAGAAACTTAGTGAAATAAAGACTTCCTTGGGGCCCAGACCCTTGTTAGTGCGTGCATACTTTAGTGACTTAGGGGTTAAATTGTACATTTTCTAAAAATACGTCCCCCAAATAGGTATTTGAAAAATTTTCGTCAATGCCACTTACTACTTCATGTGATAAAGTGCATCGTAAACTGTAAGTTCCCTGAATGATTTTCGGTTTTTTATCAAAAAATTAAATCCGTGGCGCCCAACTTTCCTTTCGAGATTTTGACTTTGAGAATTATAATTGTGTGTTAATGTCGGAGTATCTAACTATTTTTTGGTGTACTCCAGATTTTGTCATGTTTGTATATTATTACCTTTTGTTACTATGAAAAATTTTAGATTTTGTACATATTATTTGTAAATTGCTATAAGTTGCTATACAAATTCCATGTATTAGTTTAGTTATGTTTCTATGATTTGATTGCTTATTCGAATACCGTAGATTTTAAAAAAAAATTATGTTCCATTGCCTCAGGGTCACAAATTTTATTGTAATATTAGATTAAATTTTGTGTCTCATTAATTCAGTTTTACATCACACCTGCCGTTGAGCTAACTAGGGTCGCTTAAATAGAAATATTCGTAAAGGAATTTATAGTTAAAATTAGAAGTTGTTTCATAGTGACTAACTGATCTGGATAAAACTTCTTTTTCACTTAACCTTAGATTCACTTTGCCAATAAAATTCATTTTATTACACATACTAGTGGCAACACATATAAATAATAGATATGCGCTTCAAATATCAATATTAGGTCGTGGGCCACCCTTTAGTTTACAAAGAATCGATGGGGTTACTTGAACGAGAAGTTTCGCAAAGTTAGGATCAAATTAGCGCATTTTACGCACAATTTACTACCACAAATTCATCTCTGTTAAAAAAGTTCCTCTCCAAATGTCTAAACTTTGTTTTACTAGGCAATTTCCAATCCTGTTATATAGTAAATTTTATACGTCGAAAAAAGAACAATTAAACTAACAAGACCTGTAGCCAACAGATAAATGGATCCAGAAAATTTATGCTAAATAAGCAAAATTAATAATAGTAATAATATATTGGTATTATTAGTATGAAAAGAATCATTCCAAGCTGCAAGTCATACTCTGTTAACAAGTTTATAAAGGAAATAAACATATTCTGATAGTTTCGTTGAGAACTTTAAACATAATATGTTTTTTCTAGGAGGATAATAAAAAGTTTAGGTAAACACCTGCAAATTTCATGTATGAGTCAATCTGTTCCTTTGAATTCCTGTTATGTAGTAAAAACATTAGTTATTGTGTCTTATCGTCGCGTCGTTTCATTTTAGCGTATTAGCTAAAAAACATTCACTGATATTATATTTGTTACTTTTTGAAACCTCCAAGTCCTCGTTTTTGAGAAGTAAATAAATTATAATTAACATATTGAAGACTATTGAACAAATACCGACCGATAGAGACTGACTCAACGAGGCGGTCATACGAGACATACACGAAAGGAACAGACTGGGAGGGCCTTGGCAGCAAAATTGCGATGTCAACGCTAAGGCCGCGATGATCAAGTTCCAAAAACAAATCAGAACCTCCATCAATACTGTTAAACATCAGAAATGGGGGGACAAGCTGACTGCGCTGAATCCTCAGGACAACTCGCTGACGAGGGCCCTAAAAAATACGCAGGAGGTAATACCCGCCCTGACACGCGCGAATGGACAGACGTCGTTGACAGACGACCACTACCAGACCATACATAATACCAATATTCCTAACAATCCCGAACACGACCGCATTGAGAACGACGTAAACGAACTAACTGGTCATGACATACAATTGACTAGACGAGAATTCCTGAAAGTCATAACCAAGCCCTCGGAAATTCCAGAAATTATCAAAAACTTACCAAACAATGAAGTCCCGGGGAAAGACTGCTTAGAATAGAATAGAATAATCCTATCCACCTTTCGCTAGTATTTCATAACTTTTGATCTGCTCTAAATCTTTCCTGTCCCCCTCTTCCTTTCTCTTTGTGCATTTTTGTTGCGTATGCTTTTCTTCGTCTCTTTTTGTACATTTTCATGTCTAAATTTGCTTCACACCAACAATATATTTTTTTTAAATTGAAACTTTTTCGAAATCAAAATTTTTAAAATCAGCCTGCGCAGCCCTACATTGAAGTATCTCGCTGAAGGCACCTTGTTCGAGTTGTAGTGCTTGCGCCAGATACCAAATTTAATAGTGTTTTGTGCCCAGTGTTTTAAAATTTGTGTAGTTTGTAAGTTTTGTTAAGCTTGATTTTCAAGCATTTTGTTAAATCTTATTACCTACTTTTATTTGTTTTTGTAAAAGAAATTTAGGTTTAGTTTGTTTACACTGTTGTTTTTCGCCGACCCAGGCCTGCCCCACCTGATCCTGAAGTCCGTCACCGTGTCAACGCGGTAGTTGCACGATCGGTTCCGGAGCAAGCTCTAGTGAGCCAACTATCTGTACCATTTACCTACAATCAATACTTATTGGATTGGATTGATTTGATTAGATTGGATTAAATTAGATTCGATTGGATCGGATCGGATCGGATTGGATTGGATTGAATTGAATTGAACTGAACTGAACTGAACTGAACAGAATTGAATTGAATGTACTAAAACAATTTGAATAACAGTTTTGTCAATCGCTTATCCCTAAAACCTTATTGACGACAATGAAATAGGCATGTTAAGTTCCAATTTTTCGTTAAATGATTTCTAATGCTGGTTCAAAAATTTTAGTTAGTATTGGTACCTGTGGAATAGTATATAGTTGCTGAAGATTTAATATGAATCCTTCTTGTCAATAGCAATTACTTTTGATTAATATATTCGAAAATACATTCTTTTTTATTCATATGTAATAAGTTTATTAAAGGGATTTAGTGGAGCAAGTCTGGCTTTGGAACAAGGAAACGTCCGATTGCGATTTTTTCTTTTGCCAATAAGTAAAATTGCCCCCCCCCCCCAAGAAACGCTTAGTGAACGAAATAAAATGTCCACATGTTTCAAATAGTTCCTTTGCCATCCTCTAGCTCCCTTCCTAATCATTTTATCGCGTTCTGGCCTAGCGGAAATTAAACGTTAATAAAAAAGCTATCAAGAAGCCAAAAAAATGTTTCCCCCACAGTGCCAAAATAACTGTTTGGAACTGTTTTACTTGCGAAAAAAATCATTTTATACGAGTGCTATCTTGTAGCATATAAAAAAATAAAGAAATGCACGTCGGTCTGACCGCGATAGGCATCTTTTATATTTTTGCTTTAATTTAGCATAATTATGCCTTAGTATAAATAATTTTTAATAAATATGAAATGAAATACTTTATGAATGTCACAAAAGTAACTGGTGTTTCTTCAAGATAAGATATTAATAGCACAAGTTCATGTAATTATAACTTTTTCGTATAAATGTAAAAAAAATTAACGAAATTTTAAACGCCAATGAATATTTCATTAAATTTTCGTCATCGCATAGTAAACTGTAGAACTTGTCTGATTTTGGAGATTGTATAAAGTGCAGCGTACAATAAATTTTGCGTACTAATATATATTTTTTTCATTGACATCGAATATATGAATATAATAAAATGGTTGTACGAAGCAGCGGTGTATAATATCCCGGTGCGGCATCAAAACTCGAGTGAGCTAGGTAGGCATGCCGTTTGTAGATTTTAGAGCTTGGACAAGCTGGGCCAGATGTGGCTGTAAATTAAAATAAAATTTCATGGCATACTACGTTGACTGGCACGACTAAATTGGTCCATCTATTGGTGTCTAACAAACGAGTTTATGTTCTTTTTTCCTGATTGTGTATACACATTCAATGGGGCGCGCTGGAGGCTTCACAAGAATAAATAGTTGTTACAGTCATCAAACTACTATATTTGTCCTATCCCTCCTACTTGATAACGATTAAGAAAATGTATTTTTCTGCGAAATATACTTTCATTAGTACCCTCTATACTTAGCTGTTTATTCTTTATTGTACCACGTTTTTCTTCTAGAAGTTCTAACACATTTCATGTATCGGTGTCAAACTCGCTTCATCATTTTCATTGTCCCATTAACTGTAGGTGCAAAAGCTATAACAATTTACATAGTGTAGACATTTTTTATATGCATATGCATCAATTTAGAGTAAAGTTTCTAGTTCTCTTCCAAATTATTGAATTGATACCACCAGAAATGCCACGTGGTTAATATTCTTTCTGAAATTATTCACTCTCGTACTGTTCACTATTGTTCACCCTTGTTTTCACGTCTTAGCTTTTAGATTTCTACTTTAAACTCAATCATACGAAAATTCATCATGTACTCCTGTTAATGGGCATTTGGCTGCTGGATGTAATTAAATAAATAAATACCCCTGTGGAATATGTAAGATAGAATCCATTATCCAATTCCATTCAATCGAGGAAACCAAATTTCCAACATCTGTTGGACGACCGAGAAAGGAAATATCACTAATTAAATTTTGCATGTTGTAATTTTCTTCCAATTGTTCCACTTATTTTGAATTTCATTGATTAACTATTCTCTATTTCTGGACCTAAAATATTTTAAAATCTTTTTCACAATGTAATTCCATCGAGTTTAGGTCCCGGATTTGCGACACCCAATGAAGCATTATTACATTATTTGCTTTAAACCGGTTACAAACCACACGAGCAGTATGAACACTTGCAGTAGACACTTGCCCCTAAAAAAATAGAACTTTTAAAATCGGATATCTCAAAAAATGCAGCAGGTCTCAAATATTTTTTTGTCTAAAAGGATCACTCTCTGCCAATAACGATCAATTTTTGATTAATATAATTATTTGCAAAGTTCAGTCTTATTAACGTGCGTCAACCGACGCTTTTTAACACTGATGCAGCTAGAAAGACCTTGATCTCCTGCCTCCCTCGAGGCGGCCTCATTATCTGAAGGGGAGGCAGGTCTTAGCGAGGGTGTGCTCATGTTCATTAGATGATTCATTTTCAATATCTCGTTTTACTCTGGTCTGGAGCTGGTCTTAGATAATTCACACGTACTTTTGTGGTCATATTTATCTTCTGAACCAGATATAATTAACAAAGATACATTAAAATTTTAGTCAGTCCTAATCATACTGGTGTGATCCTTTCTGATTTTGTGATTCATTACCTTAAAGATTTTCAGGCCACTTATTATTCCTTATGTTTCTGCCGACTACGATAAACCTTATTTATCCTGTCGGACCTAGGTATGGTCTGTTGTTTACATTTTTCTTGTCTGCATACAAATAATTCCCATTCGCCTTTCCCGGCTGGTTCATATGTTGACACAGTTATGCTTGACGTTAGACCGGTAGCTGCATTTCTACGGTTTCTCAAAAGACATATATTTATACTTAACGGTCCCAAGAGTCGTTACATCAGCGTGTTCTGAGTTCCACCCGGCATGGTATTAATATTATCTGACAATATAATTAATTAATAGAATATTGTGTCAATTTTTTAAAATAGTTTAATCAACTACACGCGTACTGAATACTCAGTAGGCGTGTAATGTGTTTTTAGAGATATCTCAAAAAAAAATTAAAACTTCTCGTCAGAATTTTAGGGTTTCTTCATTGTTGATGAGAAAATCAGTCTTTCTTTTTAATTAAATTGAAAAGTGACAGTTTTATAATTCATGACAAACGTTTTTCGAAAATTTTGATTTTTATTAGAGGCTTGGCCGTATAATCATGGGTAATATGCTATGGAGTCGATTTGCACAATTGTTTAGAGATTCCTTCCTAACTAACATTAAACCTTGTCAAATATTAACTTATAAATATTCATGATTTCTTAAAATCTATTTTTTTTCTTTAGACAAGATATCTTGTACTCTGACGGCAATCATCAATATTTTATCAAATGCTCCTTAAATATAAGCTCATAATATAATGCATATTAATCTCGAAATTATAAAAGCTCACACCAGTGCTTATGATTTCAGGTTAAACCAAGTTCAAGTTTAAATTCGCTAATTGCACAACTTAATATAATATCTATATGATTACAATGTCATCTGTGAATCCCAGTTGTAAATGCTATCATTGCGGACGTTTTCTAAATAAAGTTACGGGCCAGAGCCACTCACCGGTAGCAGACGTGTCTATTTCGAGAACCTAGCCCAGGTATCGTTAGCGGTGTATATTTCAGAGCAGCAGAATTTTTGCTAAGTCTGTACTACGTCATCGATCAGCCGCGCATCCATTTAGCATCTACCCCCGCTTGTAAGCATTTGAAGGAAGTAATTGAATTTACCCCTAGATGGTCGTCAGCCAGAGCGACTCATCGGCAGCAGACGTGTCCACTCCGAAATCCGACCCCAGGTGCGATATATCATATCCGGTCAGCAGGATTTTAGCTAAGCCCGTATCACGTGATCGACCAGCAGTGCATTCATCTGACGTCTACTCTCACTCCTATAATGGTTGCTTCATTTCAGAAAAGGACCTGAGAAATAGTTAGTAAACACAGCGTAGCGTGGTTCTTCTCATATCTGTATCTAGAGTTGGCAGGCAATAAACTCAAATGTGAAGGTCAACGTAGTTCATTCAGGAGTTTGGTTAGACACTAAATTACCTTTTGGGAATAGCATTGCAGAATAAAAGTCGTTTGAGAATCTGGGCTTCATATTAAGATCAACAAAAGATTTTAAAAGGGAGATATCGATTTTAATGTTATATAACTCAATGATTCGTAGTCATTTGGAATATTCTAACTTAGTTTGGGACCTGCTTTACAATAAATACATTATTAGAATTGAGAAAGTTCAGAAAATATTAATTCACCAGTTAAATTATGAATTTCATCGGGATAGACACCTATGATCATAATTTAAAATTGTATAGAATGGATTCCTTAAAAAACAGAAGGGTCGTTTTCCTTGCTACATTTCTGTATACAATTATTCATAATAATATAGACTCCCCTGTCTGTCTGAATTACTTATCTTTTATTACTTGATATCACGATATACGGGGCTATTTTTATTTTACACCAGATTTCGTAACTAATGTTTATTTCAACTCTTCTCTGAATAATATCCAACACATATAATAATGTAAGTTTTTCCCACATTCACTTATTTCACTTATCTCTTACATAAGTAAGAAAAATAAAAGCTTTTCAAACATTGAGGTCGTAATAATGTAATAATTTAATTTTGAACAATTTCAGCCAGGTATAAAATATGTATACATGGTATAGGCTCTCTCTTTTAAGGCCCAATGAAATTTTTTGTTAGTTTTATGTATTTTTTGTTTTCTGCTAGTTTAGTTTAAGTTGCTTATATTCTTCATATTTTAGTTATTGCACAATTGCTGTACACTACTTTATAACTTGTGCCATTCTGTTATTGGAATCTTATGTTGAATGACTGTTCCGTAAATAAATAAATATATAAATGTGTGACCTGTGCTTCTAAAATATGTTCGTCCGATTCGACAGAATTATCCCTTTGAATACGCTTTATTTTAAAACTAGGCCTTACTGTAAAAATATGCTACTGTTTGACTCGACATTTGTTAATTGCTATGTGACTGAGAAAGATCAAAATCAGACAGTCATGGGTTACATGATTAATAAGAAAGGTAAAATGGTTGATAGTCATGGATGGCTAACATGCTGCTTGATTTTTAAAGTTAGAGTATACTTCAAAAGTGTCACTATAAACATTAAAATGGTAAATCATAGTTTACTACTTGGCAAAATGGAAAGTTATGGAATAAGAAGAGGTCCTCTAAATTGGATATGCAGCTATCTTAGCGACCGTCATCAACAAGTCCTGTTAAAATATAATAACTCAGCTTATGTGTCATAGAAAAGGGGGTAGTCCTAAATGGGGTTCCATAGGGTTCCACACTTGGGCCTATATTATTTTTAATATTCATTAACGATGACGACGTATTATTAATGTTTTTACAAAGGCTTTGTACAGTATTCTCGTTATATTTTAATATTTACCCTATAAATATAATGTTGTGTTGATACTTTTTAATATATATATATATATATATATATACAATATACAGTTATTTCCCTTTTGACATTTTTCCAGCCCTGTAAAACACGTCGTATGAAATTAAAGTTATTATTATTAAACAAAATTGCCTTAATTTCACTAAACTTGTATAAAAGAGGAAAATGTTAAAGAGAACGTTGACATATTAACTAATACGTTTTCAAAATGTAGTTATAACTTGCAAGAAAACGCTAATAAGTATACGATTACTTTTCTGCACTAGTATTGGAATATTGGAAAGCGCAAATTTCAAAATTATAAAGTATACTTTTCCGCATCCTCATAGAAAATTCACTCTAATATTTAACGAGCTAGAAAGTTAACAAACAGGATACTATCAACAAACTGTATAAACAAATTAACTATTTTCTCGGTACTTTCACCAAGTGTGTATGGGTTTAGAACTGATTTCGAACATTTCCAAAACATTTCTTATTCAAAAGTTACTAAATTAATTTGAATATAGCATTGTTTCATAAACAATAGAATCCGAGACATAGCACTCTGTATATAAAGTGTTGGGATATGAGTAGATATAACAGTAAAACTTCATATGAGTTATTTTATTGTCGCTATCTTCTTGACATCCATGATGAACCGCATTGTTCGAGGTTTTGTTATATTCGTGGTCAATCTTTTGTGACCGCCTATGAGTCTCGCGATTTAGATTGGTCACACAACATTTATTATATTACCACATTCTCTGTATAAATTTGGTTTATGTGTGTTTTTGCGGAATTCAAGTTGGGGTTTTGTAAGGTTTAATAACATTTCAAGTAAGATTAATGGTGGCTAGTTTATTATTATGCTGCTGTATATGATGCAAGAGGCGCGTAAAAAATTGTCAGATATAATAAACTGCCTCCAATCTTTTATACATGATATTCTAATGATATGTAAGGATATTTTCAATAAGTTAAAGGTTTGTGCGGTAAAAGACGGATGTCCGAAAAATGTATGTTTTAGTGTTTTAATTTGAGTACATGCTATTACTACCAATTAGACTAATTTAATTAAATCAGATACCTCCTCAGTCATTGATTTAGTCCAAGATTTTAATATACCCATAATAAAAATTGAACTACTGCAGTGAATTTGTTAATACTAGATTTTAAAAAAATCGAATGAAACTTTAAATACTTGCCATTAGGACCTAACAAATAAAATGGTAATGAAA
This sequence comes from Leptura quadrifasciata, assembly GCA_963675555.1. Taxonomy (NCBI): domain Eukaryota; kingdom Metazoa; phylum Arthropoda; class Insecta; order Coleoptera; family Cerambycidae; genus Leptura; species Leptura quadrifasciata. The sequence continues at coordinate 107,822,224 of OY776675.1, forward strand.
TAGATTAGGATTAGGGATTAGGGCAATTTAATGGTCATTAGGATTTCGTTTAAAAGGTTAAAAAGGTAGATGGCAGACGATGATATTCGGGGACCCAACATCATCTGATGTCAATACAAAAAACCATCAATTTAGTCGAATCAATAAAATATAGAAACCTTCGGAATTTTCAGACGCAGTACCAATTCTAATGAAACATTTTTAGGAATATCTCTTATACTATATGACTTGAAATCAGAAACATACCAGCGGGATGAATAAAGGATTTGAATAATTTATAGGTTTTATAAATGAAATGCGAAAAAATTATATCAACATTGGATTATTGTTCCACGGATTAGAGTTCTTTCCATACTAGTTATATACTAACGTCACGAAGTACACAGAACGAGTTTATAAAACAATAATTTCATTTACTAGACGAGGTATTCCTACTCGTATCTCGTCTTATTTAAATCATCTGTCTTAGTGTACTAGTATGTTCTAGCACCTAATCTCTAGTATATGACGTGAAGGTAAATAAACCTTAAATAAAATAATAATCAATGTACACGTACAGGGTTATTTATTATACAGGGTGGGGCAATAGTGCGTCGGACTTCGATATCTCGAGTTCTATGATAGCTAGATTTGTTTAAAAATTACAAATAAACTAGATAAAAAGTCTATAACTGGAAATAATTTTCGAACATACAGGGCGAGCCAAGACGAAATTACAGGACCAAGTGCCTTTTTTAAATGGAATGCTATTGCTATGTATATCATTACATTTTTTGAAGCCTCTTTCTAGGCTCCACTTTTAAAAAAGAAACGAAGAATTTTATATACGTTTCACGAATACTTTTCCATACACTAATTGACTCGAATAGCAAGTAGTTAATTCCATTTATATTATATATACCTTCAAAAATATTTTATTTTTATGCATGTATGTATGTATATATATGTATGTGTGTATATGTGTTATATTTATGTGTGTGTATCGGTGTGTGTAGAATTTTACTTATAGGTACATAATTTCATATTGCCACTCACGTTCAAGTATTTTTAATACTTAAGTGAGTATATTGTTTATTTAGTATTTTAGAGATTAGGTTTAATGTATTATATTTACTGTTATTATTATTATTTTTATTTTACGTATTTATATTACTTTTTATGATGCTACATCTATTATTATTATTATTATTATTAGTAATTTCTCTCCAAACGTTTATAAACCATCTGTGTTGGTTATCAACTTGCATAAAAAAGTGATGATTTTCCGAAGCATAATAATAGAAATTGTACCTATTAACAAATCCATTTTTATGAAAAGTTACCTCATCGCTGAATAAAACAGTATTGAAGAAGTTGACATCATATTGCATTTCACCTCTGGCCCAATTACAAAATTATAGGCGCTTTTGAAAATCGTCGTCAGATAATTTCTGGTGCAAACTATCTATATTTTGGGGTTCCGGTATTTCGTTTCGACACCATCCAATCTCTGGAAAAATTGTACGTGGCATACTGAAGTTTCGAGACCGCCATTTTGTCAGGACTAGGGTACGAGGACTTTTGGGATGAGGTAATTCTGTTTCTTTTGGTTGTTCGCTACCGAGGTGTTTCTGCAATAATTCAAGGATATGGAAACCATATACAGTTTGGACATCTACACACGAGAAATTTGGTAACTTCTTTATGTACTTACGTAACATCAGAAACCTAAATTGGTAATAAAAGTTCTACATAATTGTTTAAAATTAACAGATATTTAATAAAGAATCATATTCAGCACTATTATTCAACATATCAAATTTTTTGTCCTCTACACGTGGACTTATAGTATTATGAACATATTTTTGTTATTTTTATTTCATGGTTTACTCTAAGAAACAAAGAAAAATTTATTTTATTACTTTCATGTACACCATCGATATATCTGGCCATTTATGCGAAGGGTTCAATCTTTTCTAACCATTATATAATATTTTAATCATATCCTTCACCTGGTATATTATTTTATTGTTTTTGCTCTTATTTGCTTCATCAAAAATTGGTAGACCAGTGTACATAATATGTTATTATATACCTGTCTATATTAGCCTAAATATTATCATGTAATAAATCTGAATTTATTACGTATTTAACCTCTGTACAGAAAATTTTCTTGTCATAAGTTGGGAGCAAAACTTATTACAAAGACATCTCTTACTAAATAAAATTGTATATATGTTTCTTTCAACTTTTCTTTTTTTTTTTTAAATAAATCAGTATAAAGTTACATAATATAAAGTCAGTTGCGCCCTGGACAAGTAAAAGAGTCTAATTAATGATTAAATAACATCTAAAATCAAATACTATAATAATTTATAACACACCGAACTCAACAATTCTCTCCAAACACAAGAGCTACCGTTCACCTTGCGTGTAAAAAGGTAAGTGTGGCTTTGTAAACATTACAATTATTTGAGGGAACCTCTTTTTTTAAGAGTTGTTCGGAGTGTATTAGTCATCCATGCTTCCAATTTTAATTGTAAATGACTTCATGTCAATAAAATGACGCAGCCTAATGTACGGTGTGCTTGGAAAGAGAGTGATAGAGATGTAATAGAATATGACATTGGGCAAATTTATTATACCTAATCTTTAAATTTCTCGGTGCACTTGAGGACATTAGGGCCAATTTTATTTCAGTTCTACAAAAGGGAAAATGTTTATTTTAATAATACCTATGTGGGATGATAAGAATTATTTTTTCAAATCGAAAATAGAAGAAAATAAAAATATTTTTTATATATACTTTTTTCTCTCATCGTCCCACATTGTAACATGTTTTCAATGTCTTTTAGTGAAAGCCGTTTTTTTAAATAATGATTTATATAAGAGTAAATTGCACCGTCTTTCCGGCTTATATCCGGAGCGCTCTTAAGTTTATTCTTGAATTTGACACTTATTTGTTTATAAAACAGAAATGGTTGCAATTAGCCATAGAGAAGTACTTACAAAAAATGTTCGTTTTTCATTTCTACATCACATTGTCAAAAAATATACGATGTTCCATTTGAAAAAAATGAGAAAATTCAATTTAAAAAGTTCTTAATTGAAAAATAAACACTTATTTATTTATAAACCGAAAATGGTTGCAATTAGCCATGGGGAAGTACTTACAAAAAATGTACATTTATCATTTCTACGCCACATCGTCGAAATATATACAGGGTGTTCCATTTGAAAAAATTGAGGAAATTCAATTTGAAATGTTCTTAATTGAAAAATAATTTTTGGCCACCCTGTACATTTCTAGGAAATGAAAATGATTCAAAAACATTAATTAATTGGGGGCGAGCGTAGGTGCGTCTTTACTATGTACATACTTCGGTATGCGATGTAAAGCAACGACAGGCGCAGTTAGTACTTGGATGGGTGACCATTCCAATGGAAACCGCGTCCTCACCTCACACATCTTCCAACGGCTTGTATATCAGTGTATGCGCGGAAGCTATACAACCTTAGGCGAGGGTTGTATAGGAGATATACCATCCTTCGGAGGGGATGTAAAGCCGTTGGTCCCTTGTCTATTAAATGTTAGGCAAGTAAAAGATCCCTACTCTTCTTAAGGGAAGAGGTTCGGCAAAATTCCTGGTTGGGGGTAGCTCGTCTACAGGCGTCGGTGTTAGGCCTCAGTAGCGGAAATAGGCCGACGTTAAATAAATGTATAAAAGAAAAACATTAATTAGATGTCTCGTATCTGGTATTCACATAAGTTTTTCTTGAAACCCAAAATTGTGACTGGTGATTTTTTTAATATGCATCTGCAGATTGCATTATTTCAACAAAAAAATTCATTAAAAGCAAGTGGCTGGGAGATATGCAATGTTAATATAGGAATGAATAGAGCTTGCAAAGAGGCTTCAAAAAATGTACCGATATACATAGCATTCCATTTAAAAAAAGGCACTTGGTCCTGTAATTTCGTCTTGGCTCGCCCTGTATGTTCGAAAATATTTTCCAGTTATAGACTTTTTTATCTAGTTTACTTGCAATTTTTTAATAAATTTCTAGCTATTTTAGAACTCGAGATATCGAGGTCCGACGCACTATTGTCACACCCTGTATATTTGAAATCTGGGGAAAAAGGAATTCTGTCAAATGTAATAACATACATTGTCGTTTTTGATCGCGTTTCAATAAAATATAGGTAAAATCCTACAACTTTTATACGAAACTTTTTTTTCTATTTTCAATAATGACTTATTCTTCTTTTCTAAAATAGATTTCTATAATATTTATATACTATTATTTGAGTTAGATTAGGTATGTACCGTCTGTAATTAGTCCGCGAAAACTCTTTGTAGATTTGTGACAATAAGTGAATTAATAAATAATTATATTTTATGTAAGAGTCAGGAGGAGATTTACTTAGATAAATACTTTAATACTTAAAATATTGAAGTTATCTCTACTTAAGATTCAAAGCCCTATTTAACTCACACAAAGTTGATATTTATATATTCAAATTTCACTTGAGAGCAGGTAGGATTATTAAGGTGTTGCACTTGAATCTACATCTGTTAAAAATTAGTAGTTTGGATAAAATATGTAAATATGTAAATGGCAACAGCTTCTCGTAATGTATTTTAATTTATTCTGCAACACAAAAGTCCTTTAAGTGTCTTTATCTCTTGTCATAGACGACTGGCTCTCTTTCCAACTTCACCAATATAGTTTAACGAGTCCTATAAACTGCGCTTTCTAGATACCTTCATAAATAGTAGTTTAGCTCCCTTGAACGCCATTATTGGCATGTAATATCATTCTGCGTCAGTAATAAATGGTATTAGATTAAAGTGAAAATCTTCGTTTTCTCGTTTTGTTCCGTTATTCCATGATTTAGCATCATAGATATTCCGTTAAAGAATAAACACCATTGAGAAATAAATTATTTTATTACGCTGATTTACAAGTGGACATTAGGGCTCGCTTCAGTGTGTCACTTAGCAAACGTTTTTTATTTTAATTGATTTAAACTATTAATCGCTTTAGCATTCATTGACCGTTCCCATTCTCTCTTCTTTATATGTACCAACTCGTAACTTGGTTTAAGCAAATTCAATATATATATATATATATATATATATATATATATATATATATATATATATATATATATATAAGTACAGAGACGAATATTAGACGACTGTCTAAGTTAAAAACAAAAATTTTTAATTTCCACCGGGGATACAGTCACGGGCTCAAAAAAGAAAACTCTTTTTTAAATTCAAGCTTTCGAAACTTTATTGTTTCTTCCTCAGGAATTCTACAAAAATTTTAACTTATTATAATCAAAATAATTTAATACAAGTGAAGGGTACTTACTAAATTGAGGTTAAAAAATGAAATTGACAAGTCATCAAGACAGAACCAACACAACTATTACAAAATAAATCACACTTGTGGACTACATTTATATTTAATTTAAGTTAAAACCATAAATCTTTAATCTAAAATAGTTTCAGCCACCTCGAAAACTGAACAAGAAGCAGTCAACTACGTTATTTCTTATTCCTCCGAAAAACATCGGAATGTGAGATTAAAAAACTGTCAAAAACAAATCTGAAGCAGAGAGAGGGGGGTCATGTCAACCCCCCCTCTCTCTCTGCCTCAGGTCCGTTGCCAACAAAACACCAAACCCAACAGATCAAAAACTCACTAATTTTCAAAAGTATTATACAGGGTGTTATTTCTGTGACTACCATTGGCATGTAAATGCAACAAATAAGTGTATAATATACTGAGGCCCTCAATGTCATTTCTGGCATTCATAGCTTCCGGTTCATTAAAAATATGACACATTTCTAGAAAAGTTCTTTTTTGAACGTTCTTTTCAAAATCCAAAATCTTAACCTCGTTATAGTTGAGACATAAAGTATATATACGTTAGAAACAACTAAAAACAGCAGCCACCTGGAACTATTATAAAAATGTAAGTAATTCGGTCAACTCAGCTGTTAAATTAGAAAAGAAAGCTTACCTACAACATAACTCTAAAGCGCATCCAAAAGAATTTTGAAAAACATTAAAATATTTAAACATTAACCATAAAGAAAAAAATATTTCATCTGATGTTGATGTTAATTCGCTTAATGCTGAATTTCGTTGATAGTATACCCAACTTAACGCCAACTCACAGTAATTCTTTAATATTGGAAAAATATCGTAATCATAATTTATGTACTGATGCAGAATTTAATTTTGTCGAAGTTTTTATTGAAGAAGTTGAAAAAATATTTCGAAGTATAAAAACTAATGTTAAAGGTACTCATGGCATTGATCTAAATATGTTATCTTTAGTTGTGCTACATTTGAGTGAATTTCTAACATACATAATTAACATATGTCTCAATCGAAATACCTTTCCTAGCATGTGGAAAAGAGCACACTTGATTTCTATTCCGAAAACTAGCAACTGTACAAAGTTTTGCCATTTTAGACCCATAAATATTTTACCAACCATATATAAAATATTAGAGAAAATTGTTGCTAATCAATAAAACATTTTTTAACAAGAAGAAAGATTTTGCCAACTATTCAATCGGATTTTCGTGCCAATCACAGTACAGCAACTGCATTACTAAATGTAACCGACGATATTTATAGAGTTACTGATAAAAATATGCGTACAATTCGAACATTGCTAGACTTTAATAAATCTTTTGACACTCTTGACCACGTTATTTTATGCAAAAAACTAAGGTATTTTTGGTTGAGCCAATCTTAAAACCAAAACCGAGATTTTACTATTTAGGAAAACAAAAAGGCAACGTGATCCTACATATAAAATTCTTATTAATAACCAAATTTTAAAATTTAATGATTGTTGTAAAAATCTTAGTATTTTGTTAGACGTGGACTTAAGATTCAATAAAAATGCTAATAATCTCATTCAAAAATGATATTGTAAATTAAATCTTTTATACATGCATAAGGAAATTCTAACTTCAGATTTAAAATTTAATCTTTGTAACACTTTAATTCTGTCTTATTTTTTCTATTACAATACTGATTATTGGCCGGATCTGTTAAAAAACATCAAGAAAGTTTACAAAAGGTCCAAAATTCTTGTATAAGATTTAGTTTTAAGATTCGAAAATTTGACCACATATAGATTTCATGAAACTTACTGACTAGATTTAGCTGAAAGATATCAACTACACATGGTTTGTGTCATATATAATTTATATAAAAATGGTGGAAAAATATATTTATTTGAAAAACTGGTGACAGACAAAGACATTCTTAATTGCAGCACATGCTCCTGTGACTTGTATACTGTTCCTGTGCATGCCACTGCTCAATATGAAAGGTCTTTTACTTACAAAATTTTTTAATAATTTGCCATGTAGAATAAATACTCTCCCTAGTATTACCAACTTTAGAAGGGAAGTCAAATCCTTACTTCTAACAAATAAAAGTTAATTAAATATATTTATCTTAGGCTTTGCATAATTCCTATTATCATTACTATTACTGTTATTACTGATATATTTAACTGTGTTTTAATTTCAATTTCATCTAATTTATCTTGTAAAATAGTCATATTCATTATATTTTACTATATGCTGCTACCTGCTACTTCAGGGGTTACGTGAAAGAGCAACATAGTTGAACGTCGCCCTCATATTACGTTATATAACTTGTAACAATTATTGAATGAGGTAATAAAGATATATTATTATTATATAGAGAAAGAATAGTTCAGGGCGAGCGTAGGTGCGTCTTTACTATCTACATACTTCGGTATGCGATGTAAAGCAACGACAGGCGCAGTTAGTACTTGGATGGGTGACCATTCCAACGAAAACCGCGTCCTCGCCTCACACATCTTCCAGCGGCTTGTATATTAGTGTATGCGCGGAAGCTATACAACCTTAGGCGAGGGTTGTATAGGAGATATACCATCCTTCGGAGGGGATGTAAAGCCGTCGGTCCCTTGTCTATTAAATGTTAGGCAAGTAAAAGATCCCTACTCTTCTTAAGGGAAGAGATTCGGCAAAATTCCTGGTTGGGGGTAGCTAGTCTACAGGCGTCGGTGTTAGGCCTCAGTAGCGGAAATAGGCCGACGTTAAATAAATGTATAAAAAAAAAAGAATAGTTCATAATCTTCTGGACCTCTCACATATTAGAGATGAAATTAGTTATCGCTGCATAAAACAGTCCTATGTACTACCTCACTTTGTAAAAAATCACATAAAAACCTTAAATGAAGCCGGGTCCGCTGGTCAGTTACGAGATAGGGAAGGAGGAACAGGGCTGGCTTTAGCTTTTATCAACCTTGTTAATGTTTCCTGGCTAACAGTAATCATATCATTTTTTCGTAATTCGCTATATATTGTACACAACTGACCGATTCTGTAATCCAGTAGTACGTGTGGTATGTTAATAGGGTCATAAGACAGTGGTGAAATTACCGCCAAAGAAGACCGTGTCCATGCATTTAAACTCATAGGCAGGGCCACGCACTTATTAAGCGGCGAGTGGTACGATTGATGGTTTTTGCATGGTCTTTTATACCAACTAAACTGCTGTGGTAAACTGTACTCGACCCGTGTGAACCGTCAACTTTTTTATAGTGCACTACTTGTTCACACGGGTCGAGTACCTAAATTATTCGACCACTCAGCTAAACTACTAGTTGCGTCTAAACCAGGCTAAAGGTACGTAGTTGAAGAATAAAATTAAACTTTATTTAAATATCACAGGTTTACGTAGTATTGAGGACTACAATAAGAATAATTTTAGCAGTTTTAATGAAATGTAAGTCTAGTTTTAATATGTGACTTGTCTTTTTATAATACGTACCTAATATAGCATATCTGTATATTTATTTCTTCTACTATACGTGTTTTTCTAGTATTCCATTTTTCGTAAACTAACGCCTATCTTATTTTTTATAAAGTAAATCTTTCTAACTTGTGCAAATACCCTTGTAGCATCAGTAAATTATTATCGTTCTCATTTATTCGTAACTCGATTTAAATAAATAAATAGAAAAGAGATATTACGAAACTTGTCTGCTCATGTACGATTAGTATATTTTTGTTGATTTCTTTGGCATTATTTCATTTAAGAATTTTATTATTAATTCATGATTCTAGATTAAACATTGACTTGAAATTGTTAATTTCAAATTCTAGTATAATTGAAGTAATGAATATACATATAGATTTCAAAAATTAAGAAAAGGTCAAGGTCCGAACTTTTGCAATTTTATTCATGAAGTTCTGATAAACCAGCAGAAAAATATAAACTTCTTTAAACATCGTTGGATTGGTAGGCTGGGTGTATTTAAATCAGGCCATAAACAATTACTAAACAATTATCGTCATAATATATGTTATACATAGTTTCTCTAATAGTTATTTTTAGGCAACTGTCAAAAAAACTGACGTTTGTCGGATCTGATAGCATTCCTTTCATCTCTTTGTACTTACTTGTCAATATTATCTTTTTGCCCGTTTTTACTTCGCGGCCGCACTGCAAGGCCTCATGTATTACTTGATCATCATTATTTGGAATATGTACAAAAATAATTATTGTGTATCAAGGCCGAGAAGTTCGTCTTTCTCGGCCGAATGCGAAGTTTGCGTCCGAGGTACGTCCAAGGCCAGGCAAATTTCAAATAATGCCGAGAAAGATCATTTGGCCGAGGTGTACACAACATTTTTTAGGCAATTGTCTCAAAAAGTAAAATAAAATATTTTTTAAATTGTTTCGTATAAATTACTGGAAACTTGGACAAGATTTTGCAATAAGCCTACTAGGATGACAGTATTAATTTGTTTTCAAGTTAATAACGTAAACAAATGAAAACGTCTAGATCGTTTACTGACGAGCCATGCCATACAGGGTTTTGAGAATTTTCGAATATTGTTTTAGATAGAATTTATTGGTTTAGAAGTAATACGTATTCCTGGATATAATTTTATTAGGAAAGATCGATTAAGAAAAGGTGGTGGTGTTGGTATCTATATAACTAAGAAACTATTTAACAAATCGGAAACGGATTGTCAGCATAGACTCGGAGAAAAGTGAAGAAAAACTAGTTACGCATGGAATACCTCGAGGAACAGCTATAGGTCTAATTCTTTTTCAAATTTACATAAATGACATGCTTAACTTAGATATTTCAGGGGAAATCATATCTTATGCCGATGGCACAGTCTTATTATTTTCCGATGTCAGCTGGGAGGAAGTTAAAATTAAAGCGGAAAAGGGACTTCATAACGTAAAAATTTGGTTAACAAGAAATTTATTAACTCTAAATAAAACAAAAACAAAATTTTTAACATTTTCTTTCAATTCAGCAGGAAAATTCCATATTAATAAATTATTATTGCATAAATGTAAAAACCTCAATCTCATTACTTGCGACAGTTGTGAAGATTATATTGAATCAACTGAAAACATCAAAAACTTAGGCTTATATACTGATCAATTTTTGAAATGGGATAAGCACGTGGAAATATTAACAGGAAAAATTCGAAAGTTAGTATATAAATTTTATCAGCATATACAATACATGGATTTACATTTTCTCATAAATATTTATAAAGCCTTAGTAGAATCTATAATTAAGTATGCTTTAATAATTTGGGGCGGGGCATATGACAGTACTCTAAATGCCCTTAAAATAATTCAAAGGTATATTTTTAAAATTATTTTGAACAAACCTAGATGTTATTCTTTATTTGAAAATATTAAAGTATTGGACAGTTTATATATAATATATATTCTGAATTATGTAATTGTGTGTAAAAACCCAAAATAAAAAATAAACCGGACCATAACTACTTAACTCGCTCGATGGCAAACCAAGAAAATATAAAACCAAAACCAACAAATACAGCCTTCTCAAAGTATATAGATTATACGGGAATTAAATTGCATAACGTCTTACCTGTATCAAAGACATAAAATACTTTTAAAAAATATAAGAGAATAACTAAAACATATGTAAATAAAAATATAGATAAATTTAAGCAAATTTTGAGAAAATGATATATTTGGTTACCCTCTGTACTGGTATAGATACTTTTTATTTTATTTCTCTTTATTTTCTTCTATTGTATTTAGATGTATTAATTAATATGCGGTACAAATATATATATTTTTAGCGCTCGGTAATTAAATACATTAAATAATTAGGAATAGATAGACACAAGACAAGCTCCCTGTGAGTTTAGGTGTCATATTTGAACCTTGTAGTATTAATATATAAGTACTTTACTTAATAAATAACAATATTAAAATTTTTTTATGAATAAGTTACCAACACAATTATAAGAGCTGGCACAATATTTAAACTAATAATATGTACTATAATGTCAATTAATTTCAAATAAATTTATTATTATTATTATTTAATGTTAAAACTGCATTAAGAAAATTTAATTCTGTAGATGGTATTGAATATACGTGGTTAGAGGTTAAATTAAATCATATGTTTTTGCTTGTAGGTGTATTATATAGGGTTCCCTATGTAAATGGATTTGTTGAACATCTGGATGATCTACTTTCGCAAGTAGCTCCAATATACGATAAAATAACAATATTGGGTGATGTAAACATGGATCAAAATTTTGATAACCCAGTGGCTAATTGCATGTCTTCCTACGACTTTACTCAATTAATTCATGAACCTACTCGCATTACTAGTACTACTGAAAGGTTTATTGACGAAATATTTTTTAACCAACCTACATTAGTAAAAAATACTGGTACGTTAAATGCTGATTTGATATCAGACCACAAAATTATTTACTGTGAGCTGTGTTTGTGTCACCAGCCTCATAATATGATACGTCATTAACCGGGGTATATTATAACGTATCGTGACTTCAAAAATATCGATTTAAATATGTTACTTGTTGACTTAAATGGTGTTCAAAATCCAAACCAAATAAATGACTATTATACCTCCGTTTACAATCCACCAAATAATTGTCCTAACTCTGTAAATTATTTTAAAACGAACAAATTTGATGAAAATGTATCCTTTTAATTTACATTTTTGCAACTTATGACGACATTATTAAAATTGTATATAGTCTTAAATCAAATGCGTATGGGGTTGATGGAATTAGTACTCAAATGTTGCAGATTTGTTTACCCGTATTATATAAATATCTTACCCATTTAATTAACTACTGCTTAGAAGTAGGTTACTTTCCTGTAAAGTGGAAACTATCGATTGTAAAACCATTAGCAAAAATAAATGCTCCAAAATCATGCTCTGACTTAAGACCAATAAGCATTATACTAGCTATATCAAAAAGAAAAAGTAATTTACCTGCAAATTTACGAATTTATCACAATAAACAATATAGTTTCGTCTTTACAGTCTGGCTACAGAAAGGGACACATCACCACCTCAGTTTTACTAAACATAACCGACAATATCATAAATGCTTTGGACAATTGCGAGGCAGGCGCATTAGTTTTATTAGATTTTTCTAATGCATTCGATACTCTTGATCGCGCACTGATATGCGCGAAGCTAAACTTTTATGGTTTTGACAACACATCGGTAAATTTCTGTTCAACCTATCTTGCAAATCGGAAACAAATGGTGTTTCTAAATAATGAATATTCTGATATAGCAAATATCACTTCCGGCGTACCACGGGGTTCCGTTTTGGGGCCTCTTCTGTTTTTAATATATACAGCCGATGTATTTAAATGTTCTGAATATACGAATATGCAAGCCTTAGCTGATGATACGCAATTGTTTCACTCTTTCAAAGTGAACGAAGTAAACCAAGCATCACGACAAATTAATGAAGATCTTTCTGCAATATCACGTTATGCTAATCAAAATAACTTACAACTAAATTCAAGTAAGTGTTCGTTCATTTTATACTGCTCTGATAAGTATAGGCAAAACTTGACATCAAATTTGAATTTGAAAATTGAAGATAGGCCTTTAGTGTCTGTAAACTCTGCCAAGAATTTGGACTTATTATTTGAGTTGAGAGAGTTGAGACTAATTTGAGATTTCAAAGTCATGTATTATCTGCAATAAAAAATGTTATCTTAGTCTAAAACTGTTATATGCTAATATTAGCATCATAAACTTTAAAATGAGAAAAAAGCTTTGCAGAAGTCTAGTCTTACCTATTTTAAACTACTGTAACATAGTTTACTGCTCATGCTTAGACCAGCTTACTAACAGTAATGAATAGTTGTTGTAGATATGTATTCAGATTAAAAAAGTTCGACCATATATCTCATAAAATAAAAGATCTAAATTGGCTTAAAGTTGAAAACTTATATAAATATCATATAACTATCTCGCTTTCATTCAACATTATTTACCAAATATTTCTCCTATAATGCTCCTAATATATATAATGGTATTTCAGATACCCTTAAATCATTACCAGTAAGTAGCTTCCAAAAAAAATATTAAAAAGCCCATAATGGTAACTCAGTAGTATTGAAATGTCACAATTTAGATTTATTTATTTTTCTTCTCTTCTTCTCTTTTTATAATCTTACAACAGATCTGGTCTGTTGAGAAAATAAACGTATTTTTGTAATAGCTCGATTTCCTTCATTATCTTAATTTAATTGTTGGATATATATAAGCATATAAATAATTTATCACAATATGTTTTCTCCCTCTTTTCCTCTTAACTTATATCATGTACTTAGGTATATTAATTGTTATTGTATATAAATTAAGGTTAAGTAGAGAAGCCGCATGGCTAGACTTCGCCTTATGCAATAGAAATCTATTTGCTCTACACTTACAAATAAAAGCATTTTATTATTATTCTTATTATCATTTCTGTTATTAGTAATTAACATAGTTATAAAGTTTTTTATATGTTATATTCTTGTATCTTGGTTTATTAATTTTAATATACATAATAAAACTTTGAGACTACTGCTTACTTTTAATTCAATCAATACATGGGGCCGTGAAGTAAAAGCGGCCAAAAAATAAGATTGACAAAATGAGTACAAAGATATGGCACTTTAGGAATGCTATCAGATCCGATAAACGTCATTGCTTGTGGCAGTTGCCTAAAAACTATTTTGGCACTGCTTAAAAGGTAGATTAACGATCTTAAAAAAGTGGGCACTAGTATGATTATATGTATAAGATTATATGTATACGAGTAACAGCTATTTGAAATATATTTTCAGAAACAGGAAAAACATTTTAGTAAATCAACAATTTGGCGGTTCTTGCATTGAATAATGATGCATCGGTGTTTATTGTGTGCGAAAAGTTGATTGTTTTATTTTGTTTCCTTATTCGAACTACATCTTCTCACTGCAGGAAATAAATGTACTTTTATTCACGCGGGACTGTCCTCTTACTCTTGTTGAAATAGAGTTTTGACAACAATGTATTTGTCCAACGCATACGCTAGATTTTCGAATGATTGATTTGACAGTTCGGCATATCAATATCGCAATATTTCTTTTCACTATGTAGAAGCAAGGTTAGAAACCAAAGTACTGTTCATTTATTTTAAGGGTGGTTGATTAGTTTTAGATAAGGAGTTATTTCATAACATCTGACAGTAAAAATTGCACACTTGAAAAACTCATCTATAAATCATCTCCTCCGTGCTTTGAGTGGTAAAAATGTACCGATTATGTTCTTGGGTGCTATTTGTCTAGCCGATATTCGCGTTGGTTAAGGCGAGGCGTTAGGTAGCAATCGCGATTAATCGAACAGGTATTGCGCTACCGGGTTTGAGCACCGGCTCTGGCACTGGTCGGAGAATATGGTTGTTTGTCTACGTTTGTTAATGTGTAACCCCTTTCAGCACAAGCCTCTGGCTTCTGGAGTTGGGAGTTGTCTAATTTCTGTGGTGTTTATTTATTATTCACTATTATTATTATTATTTGGGGTGTGTATTGACCTCGTAAATTCGTGCGATATCGATACAACCATCTAATACACCCCCACGGAGTGAACACTTAAAAAAAAACAAGAATTTAGAATATTTCGTTTGCAGTAAAAACATTTTTCTGATTCAAAAAGTAGGAAGCAATTTAAAACTAATTTCTACTTGAAATTAGCATTAGGTATAGGAAAAAAATATTTACTGAATTAGCCTGCCATGCCGTAATTATTATTTCGACCCAAATGGAAAACTATTATTATACAAAATATTGAAAGAAATCCAAAAGGCAATTGTTGTAGTCTGGAACCCTTGCAATGCAACGGTTTTTGAAATTTCGTAATAAATGGTAAACAAAATTGTAGCCATTTTACTAGTTAAACGTAAAAATCGTCGGTAGAGACGGCGCAATTCATTTCTATTTTCATCCGCGTGAGGGCTCATCCGCCTCATTAACCGTTCCTTGCATCACCATGCTCCATACAAGTCTACTAAGTTGTAGCAAATGCACGACTATTATTTATTTCAATTTCATGCAAATACTGTAGTATAAATATTATGCAAAAACGGCACGTTAAAAAGAGATATTTTTTATAATCACGACTTTTTGCCTGACATCAAGAGATTTGTTTACATGGTGTGTCTTAGGTCTGCTCTACAATAAAGGTGCAACTAATATTATCTCGGTTTTATAAAATTAATTGCATTAATAATTACTGAAACAGACAGACTTGATTTCATTCGAGATACAGAATGTCCGATATCTGTAATTAAATAATTTAATAATCATTACTTTTATACATTTTTGTTTACAACATTGAGGGTTCGTCAAGAATAAAGTTGAGACTTAATTTTTTGCAGAAAATCTTAAATAAACCGTTATAATTCATTTTAGAAGAAAACAGAATCTAATCTTATAAAATTCAATTTCTTCGTGGACAAAATTTTTCTTCACCTCATCAGACACAAGACTACAAGGAAAAATTATAAAAGATAGATTAGTGACTGTATGGCAATATAGTTAAACTTATATTTAAGATACTGACACGATTAGTCATGAATTAATGTGCGCAAAACTTAAGTTGGTCTTAATCATAAGAGTACTGTTTTTTTTAACTTATATTTAAACAATAGATCAAAAAAGGTAATATTTAACGATGCTATCTCACCTCCTGGAGGAGTTCTTCTATCTTACGTTCCTGAAGGCTCAGTCTTAGGTCCGTTATTGGTTAGTATCTGCACTTCTGACATATTACGTTCAGTAGAAAACGATAAAATACAAGCATATGCCGATGATACCAAAGTATACATTAGCTTTCATGTTAGAGATTCTTTAATAACATAAATAGCGACTTACGTAAAATAAAAGAAATATCTCAAGAGCACAACTTAAAATTGAATTCTGACAAATGTAAACTGATATTATTCGGGCCTAAGAAAGAACTTCTGTTTGTGAAAGCATTAGTTTAAACATTGATGGAGAGATATTATCTCCTGAAAGTGCAGTAGAAAATCTGGGATTGAATTTAGAACAGCATCTCAAGTTCTCTGGGCATGTAAATACTTTACTATCTAAGCAGATGGATCTTGAAAGTTATTGTATAGTAGTAGATTTTTCATTAGTCGCAGTTTGAGAAAAATATTATGTGAATCACTGGTCCTATCTCACTTTAACTATTGTGATATAGTATATGTAATTTCATCGGTACCATAGAAAAAAGAGGACTCCTATTGTCGTTTCATATTCAGCTTAAGAGGATATGATCATCATATATCACACTCTTTTACTGATTTAAGCTGGTTGAATATGCAATTTCGGAGGAAACTACACTTTCATCATCAAACTTCATTCATCACGTTATATCAACATCGGCACCATCTTATCTCTTCTGAAGGCTCAATGTTAGGCCTGCAATACATAATAGGACTATTCGCTTTGGACACTTATATCATATCCAGAGACACTCCACTTCTAATTTTCAAGCTGTTTTACTTATTGTTCTGCTAAACTTTACAATGCCCTCCCCCATAGATTAAAATCACTGTCGGTATCTTCCTTTAAAACAGACTTAAAACGGTTACGTCTTTAGGAGCAAAAACGCAAGAATTTTACTTTATTCTGAAACTGCTTTACACTTCTTTTAAATTTTTGCTACATGACGTTCATTTACACTTTAGACCCTGATGTGATTACTTTACATTATTGTTGCTTAACCAATAATGAAGATCACAGTAAATTAATAATTATTTTTCTATAATAAATTTATATATCGTCCATTTTTCTTTCTTTTTAATGATATATAATCATTTCTTTGTAATTTAGAAAGTATGTACTTGATTGATAAATACTTATATTTACGTCATTTTTCTTGGTTTGTTCAATTAGGATGTAGTAAATAAATTTATACATTGTTTTTTCTTTTTTTAATTACATGTAACAATTTCTTCGTAATTTAAAAAGTGTCTACTAGATTGATAGATAAATGTATTTAGGTACTTTTTCTTGGTTTGTTTAATTAGGATTTAATGTATAGTGAATACGACCAGAATTGAAACCGTATAAAAACTAAAAGCCGGCAAAAAAAGGCCAGCATCTCTTTATTGTTTTTCTTATGACAAGCATTTCTGTTTACCTCTGCAACAGATGCCGACTGTTTTTGCTGGCTTTTAGTTTTTATGCGGTTTCAAATCTGGTCGTATTCACTATACGCATATGCATTTATGTTAAGTATATGTTTTTTTGTATGTATATTTTATAATGTAGCATTTTTAAATACTACATGTGGTGCCAAGGGTATGCAACCAGGGCACACACAAGTGCACTTAATATTGCATTTCCCATGGAGTCATAAATTTAATCCACAGAGAATTCTCAAAGAACTATTTCATTTTCAGATTATTTATTTTGTAACTTTCATTGAATATTTGGACAATAGAGGTTGTTTTCTATTTTATGTAAATATATTTCCCTATAATTCCATGGTTGGCAATGGGAAGTTTTTTAGTTAAAGTTGGCAGCACTCAGTGAGTTGTCAAATTTCGAAGGTGAAAATGACGGTCCTTCTCTCCTTGCCTGTGCACGTGAAAGGAAGCAATTTTCTCGTTTTGATGGGCTTTAGCCAATTTAGTTTAGAGATTTTGATTGATAAATTTTGCATTGCCGTTGTGTGGAAGCTTTCTCAGCTGTTGCACGAAGAATTACTTTCGTTTTCGTCAAGGAGAAGCCTCCTGTTTTTTGGGTTATTTTTTATGAAATTCACGTGTTACTCCACTTATAAGGGTGAGTTTTACTTTTATTTTTTGTCAGATTTTTCTCATGCTTGTGAAACTTGCAGAGTGTTTGGGACTGACCATTATCTTGGATTGGTTGTTTTTTGACTATATAATTTTTGTGCCTGCCGATGTACCTAAATCTGAATTTGCCTATGCTGAGATGCCCGTACCAGCTATCAGATATGATATGAAATCAAGTCAGTGGAGTACCAGCCACAAGTCTAGAAACCATCGTCATGGCAGCCTTACTCAGACGTCCCAAGTCAGATATTCTGGAATGCAGTGATTGAGCTGTCCAGTCAGGTGCAGCTGTTTTGTTGGAGCAGGTTTACTTTATCTAATTCATTTTTTTAAGATCCTCAATCTGTGTAACGTCTAAATTTAATCATGCATGCTTAACACAACTTTCATAAATTTTTCATATATTTCTTATATAAGCTTGTAAGGCAGCGCATGATCATGCAACGCTAGTTATCATTTTACATTGTAGACAGACAATACTGTTGGATGCACATCACTTCCAAGTCTACATGTACTGTTCACTTTTTGTTTAATTGTTTTAAAAAAAACTTAGCTTCATCATTTTAAATATTTAACATTTTACTGAACCTCTCCAACCTGTATATACATCTTGTGTAAATAATAAATGTCTTTTTGTCTTAACGTTTACTTTCAATACTTGCATCGCCTCTGGTAAACTTATCTTATGAGTTGATAATAGTACCAGCATAGTTTTCTCTTAAATAAATAATCATTAATCTTTTAATCAATCTATAAATTTCAGTTTAATAGTATAATATAGTCGAAACCATTTTGCTTCTTGGTTGGGCAGAATTGGGAGTGACTTTTAACAACCAAGTGGCGCCCTCTCATATCCACACTCCTGACTTACAACCCTATGCTCTCCCCCAAAAAACAGCAGTCGTATGCAACAGGGACCATTTTAATACTAGCGTACAAAAGTGGTTGCAATAAGTATGTATATTTATTGTATTTTGGTTTTCATCTTTCATTTTGATGGGATCAAGTGGCAGAATAGCCTATGCTAAACTTCTCCCTTGAAACAATTTTTTATTACTTTGTTTTAAAAAAGCCGTTTATTATTATTAATAGAAACTTAAAATAGTTTTGCCAATAGTACTAAATTTTACTAATTAATATTAATTTATTTAAAAGGATATGACGAAAACTTAATAAATATAAAGTAAAAACTATTGACATTGACAATTTATGAAAAAATGTGTATAATTCAGGCTAACATAGTAGTCACCTAATATGATCTTTCCCTTAACTATATATCTAATATTATTTAGACAAGATAATTTCCAGTAGATGGCAATCAAAGCTGGTAAATTTCTATATCTATTTAAGAAGTTGCCACATACAATACAATTTCCCACCATAAACATCATCAGCAAATGAGCACTTGGTGTGTATCACACCAGAAAGCAGGCCAAGGTTCAGAACATTTTTAAGAATTCGTTTAACATAACAAAGAAAGCACATATTTAATTACATATTACTTTTAGTTGTTTGACTCATTTCATCAATTACAAAGTAGGAAAATGACTCGAATAATACGTATATTAAAATTAAAAGTTTTAAATGAATCCCGAGATGATTACTTCGAATACATATAAAAAGATAAGTAAGGGTATATCAAAAAAGTCATATAAAATAAAATTAAGTATATCTTGTCATAAATTGAGATGAACACCGAATTCAGTTATAATTTTTCTTTCAAACAAAAAATTTCATACTTCTGGATTTACACAAAAATTAGAAATGATAATAATAATTAATTCTGTTAATAGGTGGTAAGTTCATGGCATGTCAATTTATTAGTTTAATCAGGGATATATTTCTTGGAGCTTCCAGACAATAAAAGGTTTGCACATTCTGAAGGAACAGTTAGTGAAGTGTAATATTTAAATTAGATGGTAATATCCTCAAATAAAACTTACCTGCATCGCCATATTCTGCTAAATAAAACAGCAGGAGAAAAAGAGGAAATATCGTAAAGTGAAGGTGTGTAATATTCTTCATATCCGTATCCGTTGCATAGTTCATGCCACATTTTGTATATCCTTATGCTGTTGTACACGACAAAATTGTTTCGTAAATGACACGCGTGAGATACATCTAAGTTGCTGTTGAGTCACATTGCGTATGGAGAGACCTGAAACAATGAAAATATAATATTAAATGTTGAAAAATACTGATATGAGTGGATTTATAGGTGAAATTTAACTAAAGCGTATTATATTATTGATATATTTCTGACCGAATACCTATGTTTTAGAAAAAGTAACAAAATTCAAATAATATTCGAATTTTTCCCAGTAGAAATAATGCAAAATTATTGATCATTTTAAAAATAATTTTATTACTCAGTTTCAGTTGGCCATAAATAGTTTTATGGGAGTTACCGACAAGATAAACCTCATTATATATGTTTATGATATAGATACATTTTGCGTATTTTGATATTTACTTGGAGATAAAATAATATCCCTCTTTACAATTTACATTGATCTTGATTGTATTTTGTTTCGTTTAATTACAGTGAACATGGAGGGAGAAAATAGTAGTGAATAATGGTGGGTGGACTTTCACCCCACTTCTAACCTTAACTGGAAACATTGACCTGATATGCCCCCAACCTTAAACGATAACCGTGGCTGCAACATCGAGGTGTACGGATGCCATGGTCTTAAGGAGTGGACATTGAAGCAAACCCGAAGAAGTTATGATCCCGACTGTCCCGTTTATAAAACTATAAAAGCATATATAATACATTACTATTTTGATATTCACATAGAGATAAAATAGAATCCCTTATAATAATTTGCGCCTTCTTGTTATAGTAATATGGAGAGAGGACATAATAAGGAAAATAATAAATAACAACATCAACAGAAATAATAATTCCTCCGAAATATCACACATTATTTTAAATAACCATAGAATAACAAATCAAGCAATGATAGCGAACTCATTTGTAGATTATTTTACTGATAATCCATTCAAAGTAGGTGTAGAACAGAGTGAAATTAACGGTAATACAACTTTTCCTCTGAAACGGACAAATAACACAATTTTCTTAGGAATCTGAATATATTGTATTTAACGCAATAACGAATTTAAAAAATTCAAATTCAACTGGGACGGACATGATTTCTTCTATTTAAAAGTCACTGTGAACTATATTACGTATCCTTTAACTTTTCTTATTAATTCGTCCTTTGAAAGGGGAATTTTTCCACAAATATTTAAAACAGCACGAGACGAATTGTTCCCCTGCATAAAAAAAAAGATAAGGCCAATATTGAAAATTATCGTCTTATTTCCCTGCTTAGTTCCAGTCCAAGGTATTGGAAAAAATTATCTCTAACCAAATAGTACATTTTTTAACACACAACAATATATTACACAATGCACATGGCTTTAGGAAAAGCAGAAATACGCAGTCAGCTATAGTAAAGTTCATCGAAAAATTATATCAGATGATAACAAAAAATGCAAAGGTTAGTTTATGGACTTGAGCAAGGCATTTGACTTAGTCTTAAGGAAAAACTTCAAAGCTGTGGCCTTAAGCGAAGGGTATATGATTCGCATTACAGGTGTCGGTGTTAGGCTTCAGTAGAGGAAATAGACCGACATGAAATAAATGTTAAAAAAACTAATTCACATGGTAAAAGTTTACGCATATTTCATATAATTGAGTAATTGAAATGAATACCGCGGAACGAATATAGATTCGTATTGAGGCTATTGATTCGTAAAACCGTAAAAGTATGCATGCAGGTGCACTTAATTTCCAAAGAAGGAAAATAGACATAACTGTTTCACATATCCCATATATTTAATATGAAGAAACTAATCAACAATAGCTGTAGTAAAGAAAATTGTAGCACGTACGGCACTGTATAATATTCAACTTTTCACTCGGTCACTCCACAGGGGAAGCTACTCGTATTAGTCGTAATCCTGGAGCACAGGATGCGTTAGGAGGTTACGATGAAAGGATAGTTTTGCGATTTAGTCAAAGGAAGTGGATGCTTGAAGATCTATCGCCGTCTGGCAACCACAGATAATAAATGTAGATCACTTAAGACTGATTGAGGATGATCCGAAAGGATTTCTGCTCAGAAGCTCGGTTTCTACACTGCAGTTGGAAATATATCTATGCATATGGTTCAGATATCACATAACTGTAAATGAACGGGGCAAATATGGCTCTCATGTTAACAAGCACCTTTACCGTAATGCAACACAAGTTGCTAACTTCTTTTGAAAAATTATAAATTAAGAACAGCATTTTATAGTTTTTAAAAATTTTCTAAGCTGTAATATTCTGAATTGGCTTAGTTAAGCGGCACTTAAATCCACTAAGTGATTAGCAAACTGTAGATTTGAAATTCTTTTAACTATCTGGGGGTGGTCTTTTAAATTTAATAGGTTTTAAGCAGTCAAACCATCCAGATTCACTGTTAATCTAGTATCTTTAATTTGGTATATTTTAACTTCACTGAATTTTTTTTGTTGTTAACTAAACTTACATAAATGGTGTAAAGGCATCTAACGGTGTTTTACAAAAACATCATTTGTATACCAATACCAAACTGTTTGATTCTGATTCATTATTTTTGCATTTATACTATTTGTGCCCTTTTTAAACAAATGAAGTTTTCTAGAAAGTTTTTCAAAGTTATAAAAATTGCTCCACATTCAATCATACACTACTCTTATTTCTCATCAACAGTAAAAATGTTTTGGTGTTTCATAATCATTCTCTCATTGTATCATGTCTCTTTCAGATTAGAGACATACTTGTTATTAATAATTTGGAAGCGTCCATTTAAGGTCAAATATTATATAATTCAGAATTTTTTTTTTTTTGAGAAAAAATATAAGCTGTAATTCCGTTACTCAATAGCTTCCGACTGCTTCTAATCCGACAACTTCAGTGCAAAATGAAAAGGATGACTTGTACCTGTAGAGCACACCGAAATCTTAGAGAAACGTTTTTCTCAAAAGAAAACCTTGAATGTTCAAAATTTAAGCAGCGATATGCCTGTTGCATGGCCATGATAATAAACCAAATGTTTTTGTCTGTGATTCAAAATCAAAAGTGTAGTTTTCCGTATGTATATTCTACTTGTAGCTTGCACATTTATCCACTTGGTATTCAACCTACCATTCAAACATGTGATTATCTATTTGTTAGGAGCTAATGTTTTAAACCTCTTCATCTCCATTTCATGAAAGACTTTTAAAGCAGTATCTCGTAAAAATAAAATAGAAATTTGTATAAGCACAAAAGAAACAGTTCACGATTAGCATTGACAAAACCTTTTTAATGATAATCTAGATGTGAATATTACAATTCCTGAGAAGGTAGTTCATTCTGCCATATATTGTTTATATGGTCAGCTACTCTAATTTTGAGAGGAAGAGTATAGATATCTCCAAAATTTTAAATTGCAAAGGGGTTCAAGTAGTACATTGTTTTTAAGCTAGTTAAATTTTACTTACAACATTATCTTATATTTTTACCTATATAATAGCTTTGGTGTAGTTTGGTTGAGAGCTTCAACAACTCTATTGCGCAATTCATTGATATCTTGGACGTCGTTGAAGTATATTTTTTTGTAAAACCCCGCATAAAATAATCTAAGGGAGTTAAACAAGGTGAGCGAGGTGGTCATCTTACTTAAGCTTGGTGTTCAAGGCACTCTAGGAGAAAAAAAATATATTGACAGCAGGATGAGGCACATCTTTCATTTTTAAAAATTATTTTTGTGAAGGACGAAAACGCAATCAAGTGAATGATGATTGTTTTTCCAGTGAAATGTAACGTAATGTAAATTATTGCCACGTGTAACATATTTTGGAATTTATAATTTCAAGTATTAAATAAAGAACACATTTATTATTATTTAAAAAAATAAAGTTCATGGTGGCCCCGAAGAGACGAAGTGCCATAATAAAAATTTGAATACGGCAGATTAAAACAAAGTTAATGTGTAATAAAATATTTCTATAAAGTTTTTAAATATTTTGTATAATAAGGATATTACCGTACATTTCCGCAACCAGTCGGAATAATTTCAATTTCTATAACCCATTTCATTGACCTTGAAACTATTATCGTATTTAACCGACTTTGTATCTGTTATCTTTTGCGAGATAGTAGTACTGTTCAATATATAAAGGCCACTATAGGGATATTATGACAAAAAAGTACATTTTGTGAATACAACGAAATAAGGGGTTCCAATATAGAGAAGAGATCAGTGGTAATAATTACTTAATATCGATGTCATCCATCCATATTTGATAAACACCAAAAAACGGGAACACTACACTTGAATACACTACTCGATGCGCATTCTGCTAAACATGTTAGCATAATCAGGAGACGATTTAGAAATTGTGAAAAAAATAATACCAGAATCAGAGACGTTCTTCAACAATACTAATTTGCTAATGCTAATTTTTTTACTTAGATTTATAAAGAAGTAAATTAGCTTTTAATTTATTTTCTTTTATAAAGTTTTTATAATCGTCAAGTAAATTGCTTATTAAATACACTTTATTTTCATTTTTCTATTATGGTACAATTGAATTTACGCAATTTAAAATCATATGCTTCATTTTCTAAGAATATTTAGTATGTCGATATCAATTTTTGTTTAGTAGTAAATGTTATACGTATAAAGATAAACTTTCAATTTTAACTTGACTAGTCTAGCAAACAAAATTAAAAATATATTTCAGTTTTAATAATTTCTTGTGCCCCAATTAATTCATTTATTTCGCCAGAAATACATTTTGAACTACATTAAATAGGATTATAGAGTACGGTAGAGTTAATGAGAAAACTTTATAAATAGGGAGCAAATAGTTAAATTATAATAAATATTGATGTTGTACAAACTATTTCTATTTAACTACCAGGAAATACAAATCATAACGGTTTTCATTCAAAGTTGATGCTAAATTTGCTGCTTTAGCGCTTGTTATAATGAAAACAATTGTGTGGTTAGTAAATTTCTATTAAATTAATTGATCGTACATTTGGGAGTTTTACATGTTCATTTATTTAAACGATTATCAATAATGACATCCCCATGTACCCTTTAATTATTATTTACAGCTCAATGTATTGGCACCTTACAACGACATCACAACAACGGAACATGCAACCATTTACTAATCCTTTATTCCTTTATCCGGTCGAAGTGTCTAGTAAACATTTTTTTGCACATTTCAACAAGCGTTTGCATCTTTATGAGATTCACCACGTGTAACACTAAATTATGTGGTTCATGAACAAATAAAGCTCATCAATATGGTTTTTCTAAAAAAATACATTTTTTTAGAATTGTGCGCGAGATTGCGTGACCTGGGCAAAGCCACTTTCATATAAGATATACGGGGGATAGAGTTCTGTAAGTACTGCAAACTCTGAGTGCAGCACTCCGCTGCACTCTCCCAAGCCTCCCTCTGGTGCTCTGTACCGCTACCGAACTCTCCCATACTGGGGCGGCATACAGTAAAATGGAATGTACCATACTGCATAATACCCTTCTTTTTCTAGCTTTGAGCCCATACGTGTTACACATAAGCCTCCCTAAGGCAGAGGCGGCTTATATATTTAAAGCCCCTGCTAGATCTATTCTCCACCTGCCCTACTCTTACTGTGAAGGGTGGTAGAATTCTTTTCCTGGTAATGATGATGCAATCTGTTTTCTCTGGGGCAAGTTCTAATTGCACTCCATTTAACCACCGCTCTATTCTCGTAATGGTTTCATTTACCCCTGACTCTACTCTGTTATGACCAAGTCATCGGCGTACTCTGTCACCGTAACATCGCCCGCTAGGGGCAGCTGTAAAACGTCGCTGAACATTAAATTCCTCATGGACGAACCCAGGACCGATACCTGTGGAACCCTGCAGGTCACCTTCCAGTGCGTACCGTTTTCTGCTGTGTTAAACGCATTTCTGACATCCAGGTTCACTACTGCGCAAGCCCTTTTAGAGTTCATGGATTCTCTCGCAATATCCGTAGGTCTCCTTATAGCATCCACCATCGATTTGCCTTTTCTAAAGCCGTACTGATTATCCGCCTATCCCCCTTTCTGCTATATTTCAATCTCTAATCTTCCCAATACGAGATATTTCAGCAACTTGCTCCATACGTCCAACAAACACAATGACCTATAAGAGGACGGTTCCTCTGGCAGTTTATTCCTTTTTGCTATCAATACCACCTTTGCTCTCCTCCATCTGTCCGGAAAAATCCCAGTCTCTTGCGCCTTATTCATAATTCTCAGGGTAACTGCGGGATACTCCTCTGCAACTATCTCGGGTGGAATACCGTCTGGGCCCGGAGCTTTACCGCTTTTAAGACTGCTACAAGCAGTCTTAAGTTTTTCCTCCGTAAAAAGGGGCACGTCCCCCACTTTCGTGGCTCCCCATCGGACTTCCTCCCTCACACTGAATAAGACGCCCATTATTTCCTCTATGCTTTCCCCTGGGATTGCAGGAGGAGTGGCTCTCATACTTCGGGTCGCAATTGTATACCCGTCACCCCACAAGTTCCTGCCAATGTCCATTTATTCCTTTTGGAATTTTTTATCGCATCTCTGAGTCTTTTCCTTGCGTCTCCATAGTCTTGGAGAGTTAGGTTTTCATCCTCTCTTCCTTGCCTCCTATTTTACCTAACACACCTTCTTCTGGCTGTCACACATTGCCTCCTGAGATTGTTAATATCGTCTGTTTACCAATACACTCCTCCCTTTTTTTTTATACATTTATTTAACGTCGGCCTATTTCCGCTACTGAGGCCTAACATCGACGCCTGTAGACGAGCTACCCCCAACCAGGAATTTTGCCGAACCTCTTCCCTTAAGAAGAGTAGGGATCTTTTACTTGCCTAGCATTTAATAGACAAGGGACCGACGGCTTTACATCCCCTCCGAAGGATGGTATATCTCCTATACAACCCTCGCCTAAGGTTGTATAGCTTCCGCGCATACACTGATATACAAGCCGCTGGAAGATGTGTGAGGCGAGAACGCGGTTTCCGTTGGAATGGTCACCAATCCAAGTACTAACTGCGCCTGTCGTTGCTTTACATCGCATACCGAAGTATGTACATAGTAAAGACGCACCTACACTCGCCCCCACGCCTCCCTTTAGTCCTCACAGTTTTTCTTCTGGGCATAGCTTGGTCACAGGCTTTAGAGATCACCCTTATCAGGGTTTCATCCGTCTTCACCATGCCACCTTCCACCTATTCTTCTAGTAAGGCCTCTCTGTCTAATAGACCCAGCTTCCATCCACTCACCCATATCACCGGCGTTCTCTCCTGCTGCCCCACCACGTACCCAATGTAGCGATGGTCGCTCAGCGCCTCTTCCTCTCGCAAGAGTCCCCATCCGCTTATTCTCCTAGCAGCGCCCGCTGAGTCCAATGTTATATCCGGAATGGAGCCACCCTTCTCTCGCACGAATGTGAACACCGAACCTTCGTTGATCACCTGCAGCTCATTCTGCGCCATCCAGTCCATAACATATTACTTACAGGTGAAGAAATAATGGGGTCGACATAGAACATTTTGTCTTTACTTATTCTTAAGTGAATCTTTGGTACATTAATACTTATATAATTTATTAACGAAAAGTCTGTACTTAATATTATTGATAACATAATAAACAGACAGTATAGAATTTATATTTCTCATATCACTTAAACTTTATGTATTAAAGCTCTCTAACATTCTTTTATAAGAAATTAAAAGAGGATAGCAATTGTGTTTTCTAACATACAAAAATCTTAAGAACCTCTTTTGGACACTCTCCAACAATTCCAGATGGACATTAGCATACGATCTTATTATGGTTTCCATATTAGTAAGTTTTTTTGCATTTCGGATAACAAAATCAAGAGACCGTAGGGCTTTATTGACAATATTTTTATAATGTATAGTAAATTCCATGTTTGATTGAAATTGTACGCAAAGGTCTTTATATTCATCCCTTTTGACAATAATTACGTTATTAATAGTATATTCATTATGAATAGGATTAGTTCTACATGTTAATGTCATTATTGAACATTCATCTATGTTTACGTACATTTTATTTTCTGTTAACAATCTTATTACCGAATCTAAGTCATTGTGCAAGTCATCACAGTCTTGCTCGGAGTATATTATTTTAAAGATTTTAAAGTCGTCTGCAAATAATAGACAATTTGGTTCATTTATACATTCAAGCAATTTATTGACAAACATTACAAAAAGAAGAGGTCTTAAATTGCTGCCCTGCGGTACACCTGATGAGGCAATAAATGGTTTAGATAAACTTTTCCCGTCTTTAACTTTCAGTGGCCCACAATTGAGGTAAGACCTCAACAACTTGTACGCCTTTTTCGAGAAAATAAAATGTACGAGTTTGTTTAATAGGCTCTGTTGGTCAACATCAAATGCTTTTGCATAGTCGGTGAAGATAACATCCATCTGTATTTTAGCACTATGGCTTTTGAAGCCATCTTTGTAAATATACATAGATTATTAACTGTGGATTTGTCATTAACAAAGCAGTGTTGTTTATCAGATATCTCTTCTTTAACATTATTATATATATCATCATAGAGAATAATTTCAAAAACCTTGGCCAGAGCATTTCATATATCTATTGGTCGATAGTTCTCAACAAAGCTGTTATTTCCTTTCTTATACACCGGATTAATGACAGTAGATATAAGTTGGTCTGAGAACACGCTATTTCTAAATGGTAACTTAAAAATGTGGACCAAAGGTTGACCAAGTAGTAGTGTAGGTTACCTCATCTGGTACACCAAAATTATTAAATTTATTTTTTACAAGTTTCCAAAAGCTACTAGGGTCGCTGTTCACATTCTGCTCAATATTGTTGTGGTATAAAGAAAATTCATGTTTAGTTTGATGCTTTATACTGTTTCTTAAATTTTTGTATTCATTAGTTTGGCGCAAATTTTCTTTACCGCCAGATATTAATTTATGAAAACGATTTTTTAGCCTGATCTTCCTGATCAAATCAATCGAAAACCAACAGGGAAATTTGCATTGCATGTTCAGCGACTGTGATAACATTTTTTTTAATAAAACCTGTTCATATGTTCATAAAATACATCGCTATACAAGTTAGGGTCAGAAATATTCTCAAGCTCCGTCCACTCTATATTGTTTAATGAGTTGTATAATAAGACAAAATTACCTTTAGCATAGTCATACACATATGAAGATTGTGTTTTCCCAGTCTCCAAAGGGTTGAGTATGAAGTGCATGCATAAAGAAGTATGATATAAATCCTCATTTACCAATGGATTTTCACATTTATTTAGAACTAAAATTGTTAGGTTAGAGAGTACAAGACCAAGTTTTCTATTCATGAAATTAAATACTGTGTTGTGCTGACCAAAGTTATTTATATTAATGAATTGGCATATTAAAGAACTTTTTCAGAGTCTCCTGTGTTATTATGAGGCAAGTTAAAATTTCCTAATATTAAGATCTCAACATCATCATATTATTTGCTAAAATAAATCAAACAGACTATTACAGACCTCACAATTGGTATTATGCTGTATATGTACACAAGATATATAGATGGTAGTCCTTTCAATACAAACTTTTAGACATATGCATTCTACAGCACTGATGTTAACATCAATAACTTGAAACTGAAACTGTTTTCTTTAGGGCGATGATAACACCTCCACCTCTATGCTTATCACGATCCTTTCTTACCACTGTATACTTGTTATCAAAAAGTTCAGACTTATGAAAGCCATTCGTTAACCAAGATTCTGTAATAACAATCATGTCATAATTTTCTGAAAGAACACTATATAACGTTTCAGTATTTGTTCGAAGTCCACGGATATTCTGGTAGTAGATACTTACTTCTGATTGTATGCCATTGATTGCATTTCCACTTGAGGATCCACTTGGTGGTGCTCTTGCGATAGCATCCTCTTCTTCTTTAAAAACCATGGCATTAATGCACCATTTGGCCTCACTTCGCGTTTCCAGGCATTCTTAAAATTTTGCTGGTTTATGGTCACTTTCATCGATGCATAAATATTAGGGTGTTTTGGAGTGTGTCCCTCACAAACAACCTCTGGAAAAAAATTTTTTTAGAATCATCTGTCAATCAACAGGCATCGTGTTCGGATTAAGCCTTGTAACATATAAATCAATATACTTGGGAACAGTCAATATTTCCGTGTGTTCTTCACTGCGCCCCATAAACGAATTTACGACTTTTTCTTCGTGTTGCTTTTTCCCATCCATCATCAATATCTGATGATTTTCGTCGTCCCACATGTTGAATTTCACTCATCTTATTTAAAGTTTGTGCTTGTAAAATTGCTGCACTTACATTCTTTGAACTAATAATATTTAGGTTTTACTGTTTCGACTTTCCTTTCCTTCCTTCGTTTCTTATGAATAAAATAATTTGGATCCTCTCTCTGCTTTCACGAGCCTTACTATATAACTGGATTTTGCAAAATCACATCACTACAATTTTGTATAACTAAAAATATATTACTTTTTTGGTTTCAAAAGTATTCAATTCTTCATTGAGCAACATTTATCTGCAATTTAAAACTAAAAAGATATATTTTCCTTTTGAGATGAAATTCAGGAGGTAATGCGCATGTTTCAAACGAAATCGAATTACTATGACAAAAACTGCATTACAACCCTTTTTAGGAAGCAAAATAAAAATGTTAATTGATGTTTTGTACTTTCAATAGATTGATCTCGAAATACGTAAAATACGCAAACATAAAATGTACACAAAGTTCAACATGGCATGATGTTTTATCAGCATCAACGTGGCTTCCCTATAAATTGTTATATTAATAAGTATTCCTTTCTATCAAGAGAGAACACGATAACATACATGTTGGTTGGATAGTTGATTTATGAACAAAATAAGTTACAGACAGGGTGGTTGAATGCTGATGGCAAAGTATGGCGAAAACAGAGTGTGGTTTTAAGGGTTTAGGTTTTAAGGCACGTTAAAACAGCTGGTGATTTATTTCAGTTATGGTGTGTTTTTTCTGATAAAAAAATAGAAATTAATGAGAACTTGCATTTTGTGAAATTAGCAGCTTAGGTGACAATAACAAATTACCCCAAATTTCAATATTAACTTCATAGGGAGCAACAATAATAATAATTGCTCAAAATTACATACGTCTAATATTTTAAATGTTTT
The DNA here is from genome assembly GCA_963675555.1 of Leptura quadrifasciata. Classification (NCBI taxonomy): domain Eukaryota; kingdom Metazoa; phylum Arthropoda; class Insecta; order Coleoptera; family Cerambycidae; genus Leptura; species Leptura quadrifasciata. Next base: position 107,853,686 of record OY776675.1, read on the forward strand.
CAAATTATTGTATAATCAATTTAAATGTCATCCCGCACATGGAATTTCCTAAATTTTAAAACTATGCCTTCCGTCATCTCCGTTGATAGAAATATTCATTTTTGACAAAGATTTTTTCATACAGATGGATTTTCAAGATCGAATGTGCACATGAGTCGTGTAGGGTAGCGAAGAAACTGTGCCATATATAATCAAAAATGGACTAAATATGAGAATTAAAGACGTATAAATTTTAGAAGGTTAATTATATGGAAAAAGTTTCATGTTCTTAAAATGACTTCGGAGAAGACCGAACAAAATATTTAACCTTCAGTATACAAAATAGCCCAGAAGTTATCAGCCAAAACTACTGAAAGAATATGTGGAAACATACAGTAGAATTTCCATTGCCGTAATAGAATTTCCGCGAATGCAGATATCTCTTTTAAAACTAATGAACGATATATCAAAGAGATGACAGAATGATTCTTGATACTGCTTGATCAAAGTAAAGCTTTTGATATGGGATATTTTGAGTATTTGGTTGCCAAATTGCCTCATATGGGTTTAAATAACATGCGTGTGGATTGGTTTGATTCTTATTTGCATTTTGGAAGGCAATATTTTAGAGTTAGTGATGAGTTGGAACTAGAAGTAATGCTTGTGCCAAAATATCTAATAATAGTATACAAACCATGATCAACTGATCAAGTGCTAGGAATTATGGCTAAAGATAGAATCCGGCGTCTAGAAAAAACAAAATAAACAAGAAATTAATGCGCTGTTGATGAGAATTCCTAAAGGAGCAAACCTTAGAAATCGCCAGAACGAATATTTGATGTCTACCTATCGGACCGAAGACGACTGTACATACACCCTTCAATAAAATTACACAGACTATAGACGATGACAGAATAATAATGATCTACAGCGTAGGATACAAAAATACTACTCACAATTTCTACGCGAAATAATTGAGAAAGATACAAGTAGACCACGAGCTACCAGTCCATAGTCACCCCACGTAGCAATGAAGTACTGCACTACTAACAAATAAGTAATAAAAACCCGCCTTCACAAATATCGTGAAATTTAATGATTTAAGCAAAGGGCAAGTCAGCTTGCTTATGATATCCCCGGTGTCCCTCACTGAATCAAGTAGTACGTAATACATTAAGGGAAACACCAAATTTTAATGAAGATATAGTAACATCGAAAGATAGTACTGGAAACGCCAATGGCTTCGTAATCGCCACAGAAGAGGAGCAATATATTCTGAATTTTTAGAGGCCATTCAGTGAAGAAAAACAAAACATGCGACAACGCATTAAGAACAGATTGAAATACCTAACATATCTGATAAATCAACTGAAGAGGACAAAAACTGAGACAAATTAAAACAGTTTACAGAACTACAAGGGCAATTCTGTTTTTCGTCGAGAAAAGTAAAATAAGATGGAATCTGCTCAAGATACAGTCATCATACTGTAAATCAAAACATTCTTGTAACACTACTGAACATAGACCTCTTAATGCTTTTTACTTATTTCGATCCTGAGCATCCTGAATCCAATTTCTAGCGATTCGTTTTATATCATAGGTCCACCGAGTTGGTGGGCACCATCTACTTCTAACAGCATCTTGGCAGGATCGCCATTTCATGATCCTTTTTGTCCATCTATCACTGGGCATATATTTGATGTGTCCAGCCTAATTCTTCTTCAGGAAGATCGTGCGTTCCATTGCATCGGTAACCCTAGTTCTTTGACCAATTCTTTCGTTTGGAATTTTGCGTAATTCCAAGCACGAAGCAGTTGAGCTTCCCATATGTGGCCCAGATTAGACCAATTCTTCGGTCCGTCTCGCACGTCTTATTATACCTGCCGGTTTTAATTTCATGGCCCAGATATCTGTAGGATGGGATGAATTTTTCTTTCCTTCTACTAAGATTCCTGTTGGGGACTAGATTTGACATAAATTGGGGTTTTGAAGTGTTTATTTAGAGCCCGACATTATCTGAAGCATATACAGTAGTATCAGCATTTTCCCTGTCTTATCTAAAATGCTCCGAAATAAGTATCACCAGTGAACCGAAGATGGTTTAAGTTTTCATCGTTGATTTTCATGCCCATGGACTCTAAATTGGTATCCTAAAACATGTACTCTAAAAAAGTTGTAAATAGTTTAGGGGAGATTGTGTCACCTTACCATACACTGCGTTCTGCTCTGAACCGATCCATCTGTTCGTACACTCATACACTTGCTGTTGCCTTTCCATATATGTCCTGCAGTATAAAAGAATATTGTACTCGGCAGTCAGCAAGCGCTTTGAATATGTCGCTGTGTTTGGTAGTTTCGAAGGTCTTTTCATAGTCTACAAATATTAGCACGAGTGGCTTGTTGTGTTTAACGGATTTATTGGGTATTTGGATAGCATTTCTCACCTTTGTTTAAGAAGATGCCGTGTATTTACGGATAGTCTTCGTTCTTTGTCGTTTAGTTCATGTACTGACTTCAGGATTGTGTTATTATACGTTTCTATATTCATTTCATCTGTGTTTCTTGAGTATTCTCTTATGAGGCGTTGGTATTCCTCCTTATTTTCTAGTTCTGTCCATTTATTTCTGTTGATATTGGTAAGCGCCCTTCTTCCTTTTTTAAATTTGCTATTGTTGTGTGCACGCCTACGCCACTGCCTCATAGAATATACGAGAAGTGCCAGAAACGCCGCGAAAGATAGACTGGAACGTTCGAGAATAAAGCGTCTCAGGTATATAAAGAGTGGATTTCGTGCACGGAATGCAGTTTTATATTAGACGAACAAGTGAACAGACAAAATAAGAACAGTAATAAGTTGTGAATTATATTAATATCTAACAGTTGTATTTAGTTTGTTATAATAACGATTAATTATTATAATTAACTATTAAATAAAGTAGTAGTTAGAAATAGAAATAAAAATATTTATTTAACCAAGTTACAAAAAAATCTGTTTTTGGCAAGTCTGTACAAGTGTGAAGTTAAATGTAGACAATATGAACACAAATAAAATTTTAGTGTAAAAAAAGACAAAAACATAAAAGTATAGTGTCATCAATTATTAACGTAATAAGTTGTACAAAACAACATCAATGATTAGTAGTATATATTATAAATAAATATTATACAATTATACAACAATCATGACAGAGCAAATAAATGACTCAACATACGATGCCATATACCATGAAGTGCTTTACAGTGCATCCCAAAAAGTAGGATAGAATGCACTGACGAGGACAGTGCACTCTACAACTGTGTCAACAAACTACAACAAAAATTTAAAATACAGTATTAAAGAATTCCTCTTCAGAATAAAAGCAATAATTTAAAAGTATCTTTTCATCTTATTTGAAGCAATTGAAATTGATAGATTTTATGTCATCAGGAATATGATTATATAATTGTATGACTAGTGGTCATACAATACATACATATTCTACATATACAAAGAGGGAACTGGCATTATACCTAATTTTTTTAAAATTGGTTGACAGTGGTCTCGCCAGCCAGCATTATCAATTAATCTGACTGATTTTTTTGTAATCGTAAAATTCTTATTGACTGAGATGGACAACCCCATAGAAGAATTGCATAAATAATATGTGAGTGGAATATGGCGAAATACTTTTTTAAGGCACTAAAACAAAGAAATGTTTTTAGCCTACATAAAAGAAAAGTTATACTTGATAATTTATTGGATAATTCCTCTATGTGGCTGAACCAGCTTAGAGTGCCATCCAACATGACACCCAAAATTTGTACGCTGTTATCTTACAATTGAATTATTTATATAAAATATAATATTTTCAGTTTTGTCCTTATTTGCCTTAAGTTTATGTGCCGAAAACCAATCACTTGCCCGTTGTACTGATTTAAGGCTATCGGAATTTAAATTACTCTAGCTAAAATTAAAATCGAGTATGGAAGTATCATAGCCAATACACTTTGCAGGCGACATAAAATGGAAAAATCATTCAAGTATATATTAAATAATACTGGCCCTATAACTGAGCCTTGAGGCACTCCGTGTTTAATTTCAAAACTCAGATGATCACTTCTCACTGACAACCGGACATCCTGTACGATATTTTTCTTGTCTGTAATGTTGAAATCTATTTCATTTTTCGTGTTTCCGTCAGGGCTGTTCCATGTCCACATTCAGTGTTCGGCTTTCTTGAAGAAAGTATTCATAACTTTTGACTAGCCCATAGCCGTGTTGGTTAAGACGCGAGGTAGCAATCGTGATTAATCACACGAGTATCCCACGACCGGGTTCGAATCCCGGCTCCGGCATTTGCACTGTCGAAGGAAATGGTTGTTTGTCCGCGTTTTTTCAATGTGTAACCCTCTTCCGCACAAGCTTGTGGAACTGGAGGTTGTCTAATTTCTGTGGTGTATATTTATTATTTATTTAAAGGATGTTGTAATAGGAATGTTAGTAGAAGGTTTTCTGTATCGTTGCTCTCTCCTATCTCACGCTGTCCAAGGGAGAATTTAGCCTCGTCTTGTTTAATTCCCAGATTTTGCATTAAACTATCCAACTAACATCTTAAAATATGTTGGCGCTATGGAGATTGTCATACGACATATGAAATAAAAGCGCGCAAAATACAGGAGAATAAATCTGAGAAGAGTTAAAAACGACTTTGTCTAAGTACTAGTAAAGTAGTAGTAAGTAGTAAAGGATAAAGAAAAAGAAAAAATGGGAATGAAGACAATTCAAAAAAGACAGAAACTTATACAATGAAAAGTAGGAACCCAACACATCTACTGAAGAAGGCGTTAATATTGAACAGGAACAATCTAAGCAGAGGGAGACACCTCACGTAGATAATGACAATTGTATCATGATCAAACTAAGGAAATATCAAAGTCATTGATAACCAAGCAAGAAGAAAAAAATACTATAAATAAATTGCACAAGGACATCTCTAGACGGAGAAACCCACAGTGGAGCATAAAGACTCCATACCATGGCTAATGAGGAATGGCTTCTCACAATATTGATAATTCTCATTCTACATTACTATATCATGCATCATGTTGTATCGCTGCTAACAAGCAACTCAGCATACACGTAGCTGATTCAGTGTCGTTCGTTTCAGAAATGGTAGTAGTGCCTACGGTATACTGTTAAATTAATTCATAATTAAATTATGAATTAGTTAAAAAGAATATTAAAAATTCATGTACGATCGGCTCGCAATTTAACAAAAGCACTCAAAATTAATGGTGTATGGAATCTATCTATAATTTCCATTAAAATCTTTTCGAACGAGGAACAAAAGTTGATAATTAAAATACCCACTATACTCTCAGCATACGATAACGTTAGTCATATCATATCACAAACAATACACTAATCGTGTATATCAGAATAATAATTACTCAGTAGTAGTCGACCCGTCAATGTTGATAACATGATCGCCGTCAAAACATATATTATCCATAAACACATTTAGGGCTATAATCTCTAGTTTGTAACGTTATTATACACATTATAAACAGGTGTATTATATTGAAATTTATGGCATAAGTATCAAATTATATACGTTTAGTTATTTTACCTCAATTTCAGCTCAATTTATAATTTTCTTTGAAAGTTGTGAGGTCATTAAACTCATTTTAGCTTAAATAATTATTAGTAGACAGGAATCCGGTACGCTAAATTTTTATTTTTATTACTATGCAACTCTTGGAGATACTTTTGAAGTTAGGTTCATATTATATGAAATTTCCTGTTGAGAAAGCAAAGTGATTTGAGTTTGCTCTCATCCCCTACGTTAATTTGTCTCCTTTTTGATGATACAAGATATTTGTACTTATTGGAATATAAATCGTAATACCTTGTAAACTAAAAATACTATGTAGATTAAATTTTATGCTAAAATTGAACAATGTACGATAATTACGATGGTAATGTTCATAAAAGTGTTTTCATCTTTCAATAAAAAAATGACCTACAATCCAAAATATTATGAAGGAAAGAATAATAACTAACTAATTTTCGATCGATCATGCCATACAGTAGAAACTTCACTTCAAAGACACATAGAGATATGAAATGGGCAACATGTGAAGCCTTTATTATATTTTTCTGTTCAATTATTTGAGAAAACCTCTAATTTTTTAGTTTATTCTTGAATTTTGTACGTATTGCTCAATAAATCGAAAATGGTTACAAATGGCCATAAGGAAATACTTACAAAAACTGTTCGTTTTTCATTTCCACATCACATCGTCGAAAATATACAGGGTGTTCCATTTGAAAATGTTAAAAAATTCAATTTAAAAAGTTCTTAATTGAAAAAAATAATTTGGAATTGGAATTTATAGGAAGAAAATAAGATTCAACAACCTTAATTAGATGTCTCGTAACTAGTTTTCACATAAGTTTTTCTTATAAGCCATATTTGTGACTTTGGGGATTTTTTCAATATGCATCTGCAGATGGCATTATTTTAACAAAAAAATTGATTACATCCAAGTTGTTGGGAGTTAGTCAATAATAATATAGGAATAAATAGGGTTTAGAAAGAGGCTTCAAAAATATAATGATACACATTCCATTAAATAAAGACACTTGATCCTTTAATTTAGTCTTGTCTTACCCTGTATGTCGAAAATAGTTTCCGGTTACAGACTTTTTATCTAGTTTACCTGTGTTTATTTTTAATTTCCAGCTATTGTAGAACTTGAGATATCGAAACCAGACGTACCATTTCCCCACTGTGTTAGGCTTCAGATCAACGAGTGCAAGCTAGGGCATAGATATTTAGTGTTCTAACGTGTTACCAAGTTGATAGCAATGGACTAACTGGGGCTGTGTGAAAGTCAACACGTCTAGTAGCGGTACCGCTCCTGAATTTGAGTCTCAGCTATATGGCATATGGTAATGTCGTAGGGAATGGTCGTTGTGAAATTGTCTGGTTGAGTAGTGCAAATTCTAAACTCCGCCAGGACGGTAATCGAAGAGCGTAGGTGCGTCTTTACTATACACATATTTCGATAACGTTAGGTGAGTTTAGTACTTGGTCGGGTGACCGTTTCAAGGAAATACGTGTCCTCGCTCCACATCATCTAACGGGTTGTATATCAGTGTATGCACAGAAGCTATACCCAATTGCGCGGGGATTACGTAGTGGATATACCATCCTTCGGAGGGGATGTAAATCCGTCGATCCCGTGTCTATTAAATGTTAGGAAAGTAAAAGATCCCCACTCTTCGAATGAGAAGAGGTTCGGCAAAAATCCTAGTTGGGGTAAATCGTCTACAGACATCGAATAGGCCTCAGTAGCGGAAGTAGGCTGATGTTAAATAAATGTATCAAGAAAAGCTGCTATTCTCTTTTTACCAACCATATTCCCTAGTATTCGACTTAGAGGACAGAGCCCCTCAGCCCAGGTATTATTCAACACAAATAGTATATATGTATTTCACTATGCATGTTGACTGAAAACATTTTCTGTATGTAGGCTGTAATGCGTAGGTCTAATTTATACTAATTATTTACATAACCTTGTAAATAATTTAAACTACTTTCAAAAGCGGGATGATCATACTAGTATTTAAAAGACAACAAGCTGCTGCTATAAATTCAAACATATGCTGTTGCTGAGGGTAATATAGCAGCATTTCGTTAGCACTGATGTTCCGTAAGATTCGAATACAGTATTTTTCCTCTTTGAACTGGTTATTTTTATTTGTGCTATCTGTATGACTGGTGGTCGAGAGGTGAGCGCACTTGCCTCTCACCCAAAAGTTCCGGGTTCGGTCCCCGGTCGTGGCAGTGAAAAATACTGTGAGAGGGATGTTTCCACTATACACGGATATTGGGTGTGTGTCCCTTGTCTCTTAATGTGTAGCCCCTCCCACACAATGCTCTTCTAGAGCCTTCCGGGATAAAGGAGGCGTAATTACATCTGGTGGTGTGGTGTTATTATAGGTAGACAGTAAGTTGTATAAGCTGTTAGAAGCTGGCTTGTAGTATACGAGGACGATTTTGCAGCATGCGTTGTTCATTCTTCAATGGTTATGTAACAAGGTATAGGGTTTTCTGATCAGAATAACTACAATTCAACAAATTGTTGCAAATAACAGCCATATTAAACAAAATATTTGTGCACATAAGTTTTCATTAGCAGGTTCTCTCATTTTAAATCCATGACACATGCCTTACATCTGCAGCAAGCATAATCGGATTATAAGCATTATATTTTTTATTTTTATTTACTTAGTCGTCTACCTGTTTGTAGTATACCTAGTTTGTTATAGTTTATAGATTATTAATGTTGTTTATTTAATGTGTTTAGTAATTATTAGCATTGATAAATTATCTGTTAATCAATATTACGTAATAAATGAAGCCCGTAATTGAGGTTCATACCAACTTTTAACTAACACTCCACCACATTATACAACATTTTATTATTATTGTTATTATTACTTACGAAATATTAGCTATTTATCTAACACATCGATATCTTTTCCTTAAATCATTTCCGTAGGGTAAAAGAAGCAATGCACAAAGTGTACTATGAAATATGGAAATTACGAATGTAATCTGAAAAAGTATATAAACACGCACATAACTTTTATGGAAATTGGAAAAGCAAGAACGGTTTTTATCATAATGATTTATTCAAAGAAATTAGTTAAAAGGTAGTGATACTTGGTATATAAAATAGCAAGCTACATTTGTAGTAAACCATTAGTTAGTACTGTATTTATTTGACTAATTAATTAGACCGCACTGTGCTATCACCAGTTTGAAACCATTGCCAAGATTTAGAAACTTACGAGGTGGCATGTAAATAAGCCGCCATTTATAGGAAAGGTAATTTAAATATCAAACCGGAAATACGGATGTTTTTAGACGGAGGAACAATTAACTAAAAAGGGTTAAAATAATTCTAACTCATATAGGAGAGAAGGAAATCACCAATAAGTAATTTTAATACTGTGAATTTTGTAGGCCACAATGAAAAACCGCTGCCCAAGGAATCACTACTTCCACATCCAGATTTTGTATCCAAGTCTTATGCGCACTAAATCCCAATGTAATATTTCATTCCCTTTAATAATAGAGTGGGGGTGGTAGAGAGGGTGACTAATGTAAAAAAAAATTTAGAAGTCCTTGGTTCTTGTATACACACTAAATCCCAATTTAATTTTTTATTCCCTTAAACAATATGGTGGTTTTTTTTTTAGACGTTTCGTTCCTGTATACACACTAAATCACATTTTATTTTTTTTACCCCCTTCAATAACAGGGTGGGGATGGTAATGGGGTGGTAGAGGGGGTAGCTACCAATTTTTTGACGTTTCGTTCCTGTATACACACTAAATGACATTTTATTTTTTTTACCCCCCTTCAATAACAGGGTGGGGATGGTAATAGAGGTGGTAGAAGGGGGTGGCCAACGCCGAAAATTTTTTTTTGACGTCTCGTTCTTGTATACACACTAAATCACATTTTAATTTTTTTTACTCCCTTTAATAATAGGGTGGGGATGGCAATGGGGGAGGTAGAGGGGGTAGCTAACGCTAAAAACTTTATTTAGACGTTTCGTTTTTGTATATACATTAAATCACATTTCAGTTTTTTACTCCCTTTCATAATAGTGGGGGGGTGGTATTGGGGGTGATAGTGGGGGAGGTGGCTGATGCCAAAAAAAAATTTGAGACCTTAACTCTTCGTACATGCCCTAAATTGCAATTTTATGGACTCTTACTTGCTTCTTTTGTCTATTTACCCTTATTTAGCCCATTTACCCCCGAACTTTTCAACGGAATTTGATCAATATATAATTTAGTTCCAGATCCTGTTACAATACATAAGTGTACCAAATTTCAAGTCAATATCATAAACGGTTCCAGAGTAAACGTGCGCTCAAAAACAAGTTACAGACAGACAGACCGATTGACAGGAAATTTTTTTTTTCGCTCAAATTTTAAATCTCGACGTTTCATGACACTTTAAGCCTATTTCAATAAAAGAAAAGCAAAACACCATCCAATGAAACATTGGGGTAGTTAGGCAATGGGGAAACGAACCACAGAAACCTTTATATCAGCTTATCATTTGAGCGGTTGCAGAAGTATTGTGACGCGTGTTTCTCCACCTCGCATGGTGACGTGGAGGAAAAGCGGCCACTCTTTGACACTCGAGCTTCAGAAACAAGTTTTGGATTTACTCGTGCGCCAGTCCTAGTTTAAGTGATAGGATACACTACCCTTTTCAAGCCGAGTACGCGAGGATGAGTAGCTCAAATGGAGACAGTTTACTCCAGAGGGTCAATGTATGGGAAATTAGAGGTTCACACACAAACAGTAAAACTCAGACTTTTCAATTAAATGAGTATATTCAAATATACCTAGTATTACAATGCCCCTTTACTTATTACTAGTTACCGGGAGGGGAGCAAGCGTAGCAACGAAAATACTGGTAGTACCAGATGACTCAAGCGACGGAGATAGCAAGCTGCAACACAAAATATACGGTAAAGCAAAAGTAAACAGGGTGCAGACTAGATACGGATACCAGGCAGGTAAAGTAAGACCACAATTATGTCTATAAAAACTACAGTACAAAAGTTTATCAAGTACTTGGCTAGTGTACGTTGATTAATTTCCCTGAAAAGTTAAGGTATGATTATTACAGTAGCTATGAAATTTTTCGAAACCCCAGGAGGGAATAGGAGAGAACCCACAAGATGCAAATCTTGTGGCGACGACTGAAAAGAGAAGGTATGGTTAATAAACAGTAATGCAACTTTTCAGTGCTCTGTAAACACCAATGGGTGCTACTAGGGCACCTACAAGATGCAATTTCTCGCGGCAACGGCTGAAAGGACAAGTTATAATTAGTAAACAGTAATGCAACTTTTCAGTGCTCTGCAAATCCCACCGAGTGCTAGTAGAGCACCTACAAGATGCAATTTCTCGTGGGCAACGACTGAAAGGGTAAGTTATGATTAGTTCACAGTAATGCAACTTTTTAGTGCTCTGTAAACCCCAGCTAGTAGAACACCTACAAAAAGCAATTTCTCGTGGCAACGGCTGAAAGGGCAAGTTATGATTAAAACACAACAATGCAACTTTTCAGTGCTCTGTAAACTTTATCGGGTACTAGTAGAATACCTACAAGATGCAATTCTCGTGGCACGACTGAAAAGACAAGGTATGGTTAATACACAATAATTGCACTAGCCAAGTTCCTTACTCAGTTATCTCCCTTGGGCACGTCTACTGTCTGGAACGGTCAGCTCGGACTGACACTCTTTTCAGGTCTACAGGAACTTTTCTATTGATGAAACAACTTACTGTGGGAGTGGGATGCGCTACTGGTCGATGACGTAGACTGGACTTAGCAAAAATTCCACAGCTTGGAATTTAATATATCATAATAACGGTACCTTAGGTTCAAACCTCGGAATTAACACGTCTGCTTGCGATGAGTCGCTCTGGCTGACTGCCAACGTAGTATGAATTTAATTACTTCCTTCAAATATGAATAAGTGGAAAAAACAGCGAAAACTAGATGCACGATGGATCGATGTGACGTAAAACGGACTTGCAAAATATTTTGTAATATTTTACTTAGAAAAATAATTCAAATACAGATTTGTGGAAAATTATTTCGGAATATTTCGCGACTTATAAAAATTCACATACCTTAAGTTGTGGACTTAAGATACACCGGAGCAAGCAGCATCACGTGTACCTCGTAGGACGGCAGCTAACGAACTGACTGTTGAATATTTCATTTATGCCAGTGTATCGAAAGGATGACGTTGTACGGGTGATGTCAAATCGACTTAGGAAATATTTCTATTAACTTACTTTGATACTACCAGACGGAGAGCTGTACACAACTAACGTGTTCGGTAGCTGAGACTGTACTGTCTCGAGCGTAGTTTGGCTTGCCTGAATCTAGAAATTCTTCTCGTTGCTTCCTTACCCGAGTTCATCTGTACTTTACAATTGGTATGCCTAGATGAGGCTTCTATAAATCAATACTTTTATTAATTTTTAAACACATTCGCTTACGGCGGTACAATATGTCTTCAAAATAAATATAACAGGACGATTCCTATAAAAGATTTTCAAGAAAATAATGATATCTCATGCATATTTCGGTAAAGTATTTCGTTACAGTATTCGAGGGACATACCAGAAGTTAAATAAAAGTTTAAATTCCCAGGTAAATATTTTTTTTACTTCTCGTTTAGTAGCAAAATAAGACATATATGTTTTTTTTGTAATACAGATGTCTAATGCAAATATATTCCTGTCAAATGAATCTGTATAAAATATATATTTACTATTCTGAGAGCTATATCACAGTTAAGCTTCATAAATACAAAACATCTTGCAACATCTTTACACATTTATGAGCACACCGAATCCCTTCCATTTTCAAGCTTTACACAGTGAGGTAAAATATAGTAGCATTCACTAGTTTTCTTTAAATATTTACCAAGCACGACGTGAATCGAGCAATCCACTCACTCTACTTGGCTCTTTGTTATATGAAGTTGCATGTCCAATCATATTCTCATAGACTATTGTCCATTCCTTTGTGAACTACATCGCTGTAAAGAAGTAAATGATTTTATGTCAAGTTTCATACGCACATTAAAAATTCAGGCCGTTGACCACTACACATCATCAAGTGTATTATTTATTATTGATTCCACACAGGAGACAGATATTTGATATTTAATTCATCGGAACATTGATTTTGTTTCAAAATATGTCGTGCTGTTATAAATAGCACTTGTACAATGGAGTGAAAACGAAAATAATGTTTAATGAAGTAACTATTTTGTTGGCTCTCTAACACCAGCCTATGCTAGTTAAGCAATTTTATATATATATAATTGCATTTTTACATTTACATTGCATTTTTCTTATACGAAAACAATAGGAATTGAATTAAACGAAAGCTCTCGAATTTACGGAATAAATTGTAAAGATTGAAATTTGAGGTATGCAGGACAAACAAAATGGCCAATTACAATTAAGCACAAGAAACGAATCTCAAATATGGAAGAACTGAATAGTGTACTAGGGGATAATAATTCAGTTAATAGAGACATAGGAAAAGTATATCTTGCAAAAATTCCCGGCATTTCAAAACTTTATGATTTAGCGCAGTTATATCTTGTGTATAAAACTTATCAGGAAATTGAATAATTCGATATAACAATTGTATAGACGCTTATGATGATTATGAAATGCGCCGGCGGTCTCATCTATGGTCGAAGGCTAACATACAGCGTTTTCGTAACGTGAACTATCAAAATAGTACAATTACACAGTGTTTGTAATGAAGCTGATCAATTTTGCAGCATATGTTTAGAAGCAACAAAGCAGCATGTCGACATAAGGAACGCAGCCATCGTTCAGAACAATGAAGATCTGAAGAAATTGATCAGTTGATTCTCAGCCTAGTGCTACAAATCAATGTCCACGAGCACTGGAGTTATTCAGTGACTCAGTTACTCATATGACTCAAGAGGTTGGCACAATTTTAATTTCAAGTCACACCAATGACTTTAATTCTATGACATTTAAACGATAGTGTGGTTCTTCTTCTTACTGCTATCAATACCAGCATCAGAATTCGAGAGGTTGCAATTCTCTTATTCGCCTTTGCTTATCCAGAATTACGAAGCAACCAAAGTAAGTCGTATAACAACGTGTTCAATTCCAAGTTTACTGCGTTTCTTTTTTTATTCTTTTCTAAGGTAGGAATGTACAAGGACACAAAATTCTTCCTCTAAAGTTTTTTTGTCATATCGTGCCCGAACTCTTCTGGGTTATTAAAGTGAAAGAAGGAACTATAAGCCCAGTAAATAATCAGCGTCACAAATTAAGCCTACCTATATAATATACCACATAAAATGTATCTTAATATAAAAACGGGTAACTATGAGCGTAATAATTAATGTGTATTGATAGATCGATAATCAGTATAATTTTCGGTGAAAAGGAGGATTTTTGTTAGTAATAGTAATAAGCTGCATATATTATAACGATGTACCTCGAAGACTGTAGATTTGAGAAAAAGTTCTGGACAAAAATCGTGGGCAATTTAAAGCTCTACTATTTTCATACCGAAAGAAATTGTAAATATGATATTGTCAACAAACTGTACATCAGTGCTACTTTTCCAACATGTCAGAGTGAGCAGCGATGCCTTTAAGCTGTAAACATAATGTGTTGTTGAGCTGACATGACTATATTTCCTTAACATTTTTTTCCTTATGGAGTTCAATCTTAAAACTCGATTTAAAGAAGCTGGGAGTTCAATCTTAAAACTCGATTTAAAGAAGCTGAGTCTAGACCCATTTCTGACAAGGAGATAAATTTACAGTCGATGGAAGCTTTGCCTAGCTTTTCCGATGCCGTTGACGTTACCTTTTCTAGTCGATAGAGCTAAATATTTATATAGTATGTAGTGGGGGTGTCATTCTCTTATTTATCGCACGTTCGGTCTTTTAGATTATTGTTTATGTCTACAATGATTAGATGTTTCTTTTTCTACAGTATTCTCTCATAATGCATACTGCACGTCCTCCCTGTTAGATGTACAGACTGAAGGACTTTGTGAAGTGAGTTTGTGCTGATTTGACTGCATTATGAGTAGCTGATTGTTCTTTAATTGTTGAAATATCTCGGTATGGTGCCTTTTCCTTGAAATGCTCTCGTATCCATTACATTAAACTAACTTTTCAAAAATTCCCCAAACTACAATTTTATTACAATAGTTAACAAATGATCGGCTAAAAAATAAATGATTATTATAAAAGTTACAAATTTAAACTCTTCTTTATTGAGAAGAATTTGTATTTCATTCAGGTAGTTTCTTTCTTCTTTCTCTCATTTCTCTTTTGTTACTTGACAATATCAACTCTTTAGTAAATGTATGGCTACTTTAGATAATTAATTTTTATATGGTTTCTACATTTTTTATATTATTTGCTATGTGTCATATTTTAATTACCACAGTTATGTCTGTAATGGTTAATATATTTAATATCGATTTTATCGTTAATCTGCCACATTTAAATATTTGTATACCTATTTATTGGCAATCATATCTATATATATGACTGTGGTGGTCACTTTGTCTAAGCAACTCACTTTGGTATTTCGTATCAGTCCGAAATGTTTAACTTAATTTCCCACCTGTGGTTCTTTTCTCCAAGAGAATGTATTCTTCAGGTTGACTTTATTTTTTCTTGTTAACATACCCACAGTGGTCTCTCCGAAATTTACGGAGAAATCTGCTTGGGTACACGTTTTTCCTACAGTGTTGAGCAATAGCGATTTCTCCACTGGATCATTTCATCAATATTCTCGCGCACGAGATTTCAACCAACGGTGTGTGTAATTGTTTACAGTCTGAATGTTAAGGCATTGGCCAAATATCCCAAAGAAGAAACCACCATCAGTATTGAGGATTTGTTGCATCTGATGTAGCGTCCTTAACTTTTCTTATTATTATGATGGTGACGTCGGCGTCGTCCGCATATCCTTGCGCATATATTTTCTGATGTTCCATCTGATCCAGCAAGAGTTAGTTCATGACCAAACACCACGGAAAGTGTGATTAACCCACTCTCGCGCGGCCAACCTCTAGTCCTCTGGTGTAAATCTCACCCTGGATCGAATTTTCCTAGTTCTGAATATTGGATCAATCCACTTTTTTCGATATTTCGACTCCGCCAAATGAGATATTGCCTAAAGTTCTTTACTTGCCGAAAACGCGTCCTTTGACAGTTTTATTGTGCCAAGGGTACTCTCGATCCTTTTGGGTAAGCTGGTAAATTGCTATGTTATAATATTTACAGATTTATACTGATATCAATGTATGGGTTTTGTACTTACAGTATCGTCAATACTGTGCCTTCCCAGAGGTTTTATTGTAAAGTTTAAAAGCTCCGAGAGGTAAAAACGTACTTATTGACTGAATTACAGAATTGCTTTAATTATAACCGAATATATGAAATATTTATATTAATCAAAGCTGCAGGAATAAAAATCTGGATGACTTAGAAGGCTTAAGGATATATCAAATATAAAAATAATATTAATAGTAACAATGGGTCTATACCAAATCATCTGCTTTATTTTTTCCTAATTAATGGTATGTTGAGTTCAGATATAGTTTAAGTAGCGATAAAGATAATCAAATTGGTTGAATGCATTGAATCATGACGTTAGTTTAGTATGTAAAGCGGATCGTTTATTAGATATACTTTAGTTTAATCATCTCAAACTGATGTCAAGATAGTTCGCGAAACCCACGTCGAGTAGAGTATTCAAATACATGTTCAACCGTTTTGGTGTCTGTGAAAACTGCTCCAGCCTCAGTGTCACATCAAGGGTTTCACTTTCCAGGGTTATAATAATAATATAAATATCGCTGTGAATGCAAATTGTCCCACGTTGTGGTGACAAAATGTTATGATTTTATATATATGAATATATTAAAGATTTAAATGGTTTTTCAACAGTTCAATGAGTTAAGATTTAATATTTTTTTAAATTTCAATGGTTTTATAACAATAAATAAACTTAATACTAATTAGGCCTTTTTATTTAATTAAATTGACAAATGGAATGAAAGAGTTATGCATAAAAATGTTTATTATAGAGCTCATATGGAAGATATGATATGAAAGATATACATTTTATAACCATCCGGTTGTTGGTATGCTCCCTCGTTGTCTTGTAGAAACTCGCCTCACTCGATTCACCATGAGCTAGCTGACTTCAACGCATACCAATTTCTTCTGTCAACTTGCGAAATGAAAAGTTTTTGTTTATACTATGTTTGTTTTGATATTTCTCGTTTGAAATGTTGAAATTACCCTTGTGGATTTGCTGAATTGTTCGAAGCACTTTAATTAGTCTAAACAAGTATAATCAATGATCTTATTTTATTTTGGATGACTTAATACTTATTTTACCTTTAATTAGGTATATTTTATCTTATTTAATTAAGTTCAATAATATTTTTATATACTGACTTGACATTTACTTTGTCTTTGTCAAATTTTTGTTTTCCTCATTTGAGGTTATATTTTCTCTTCAAATTTACTAAAATTGCCGATCTGTGCCTAAAATCGTCAAAATTTGACATTTCTAAGCAAATCCAACTGCTTGATATGAAATTTTTATAATAGATTTTTCTACATTTTTAGATTTTACAGCTATTACTGACTTTTTCTGAAAATAAAAATTACCAATGTGCTTCTTTTTATTTCTACTTTACTAGGATATGCTGTTAGGTTTTTAAATAATTTCCTGAACATTAAATTATCCGAGATAAATTTACAAATTTCTCTATAATTAGCAATTTTCTATTTATTTTACAATTTAAATCTTTTTCTGAACACAATACTAAATAGAATACAACTTCGCTTTCAATTTTCAATTATAAATTAATATTTATAAATTTTTTTCATTTTTCAGGTGACACTTCCTGAACATTGGTATCTTCAGACTTTATTGAAGAGCTTACCTAGTTTAAATCTATCACTAATTGTTCCCCATGAGTTTGACCATGGAATGAAGTTACACTACACTAAAAGTTGTTATAAAAGTTATGTGCATAGAATGCCAACTGTGACACCTGTACCACCTTTTCAAGCTGTTTTAGCTCTTTTTCTATATTTGATGTTGTGATTGCACTAGATGTGTTTCTTTATTTTGTGAGTATTTTACTATTATTCACTATTCCATTATAGTCGTTCCTACTTTCTATAATTTTCACAACTTTGCTAATTTCAATGTTTATTTTGCACTAGAATTGTTTCTTAAGTTATAAGTAGTATATTTTATGATTTTAGTCACTTTTGGTACATTGAGATAAATTGTTAATTTTTTTTTTAGGTTTTGGAGTTTTATGACTATTGGACAGTTTTATCTCCTTTCCACTGGGGTTTTAGAACCCTCTTTTTTAATATTGTTGTTCCACTATGCAGAAGAACTTAGGAAGCTTGAACTATTAACAAATATTTAACAATTATTAACTAAATTAATTCATTTATTACTTCAACTGCTTTCCCTTATTAGTGATACCTAGTTGAGCCTTTCACACTCGTATATGAGTCTATTTTGTCAAAAATTATATAACATTTCCTTTCAAATTTCCTGATTTTAATGCATGAAGGGTATAGATTCTTTATTATATTTTATTCACTTATTAATCTTATGTGCTATCAAAATACATGCCAATATAGATATATTACGAGTTTGCATGTTTATCAAATTGAGACGTATTCTGATAACATACCATTTATTTTTAAATTTAGTACCATCCTGTAGTAACTTTAATGTCAATTTAAGAGTTCATATTTAAGGGTAATAAAAATCTTATTAATTCAATTTTACGTTGGAATAAATTGCGTGAAGTTCAAAACTGTTGAAAGGCAAACATCGGTAAACTTAAGAATAAGGGCTTTGTGGTAATATACCTTCTATTATAAAGTGAAATGGCGTAAGCTCCAGACGATAAAAATTCTCTTACATTGTATTTTCACAATTGAACAGTCTTTTAACTGTAAATAAGTGAGGTAAATTTATTTCCCTGGAAATACAGATTTGACTTTAACATGTACAATCTAATTACCTTTGTTGCGTACAATGGATTTAAAGGAATTATTATTATGAAAACAGTAAAGTTAAGGTTTACAATTGATAAAATTGTTTTAAATTATCGCTATATCTGTAGGAGTAACCGGATTGGTGGGATTAGCTAAACCATGACATTTAATATAAACAGCAGTAGTTTAGTTTAACCGAAAAGTCAGTAGTTCACTTCAGTACTAATCATCTTCAGATGATGTAAACATGATTGTCAAAAGCCGTGCTAAGTAGAGTATTCGAATTTAATGTTGAAGTTTACATATATTCTTCATGCCACGTTTTATTTGGAATTTTCTTCGGTAAAAATGTCAGTTATTCTACAAAATTAGCTTTAAAACAGGTTAACTAAAAACTGAAAAGAAAGGATGGTGCATTTTGCAAAAATGTAATAAAATAAATATTTAAGAATAAACTAAAGCTGTTCTAAAAATAAAGGAAATAGAGCTCTCAGTAGATAAGTAACGACAATTTTGACCCAAAATCCCATGATATTTCTTATGAAGCTTCATTCTGGTCTTTAAAGTTACTTTCTGCCAGGCTGTGCCCACCTACGACTTGTGCGCGCAGGTCACGAATTGACGGGAAATTCAAACGTTTCACCCCGTTTCCGCCGTCCTCTACCCTCGGGCCCCCATTCCTATGGCTCGCAAAGGTTCTCAGAGCAACGTGAGGAACAAAGTTATCATCGTAATGCTATATTTTATGGACTTAACATTTTTCAATTGCCGATAATTGCCTTGAGCAGCCTATTAATGTTATGCATGGGGTGATATGGGTGGTTCATGGGATGTCATGGGTAGTTCATGGGAGTGTCATGATCTGTTTAATATTCGTACAGGCCTGTTTGAAAACCATACAGACTTTAGCAAGGTGTACAGACCAATACGCTAGACTAGGTTAGCAAACAGGTCTGTATAGCTTTCAAACACGGTCTGGACGAATATTAAACAAATCGTGACACCCTCATGAATCATCCATGACACCCCCATGAACCACCCATGACACCCCATGCATAATATTATCAAGACAATTATCGGTGATTGAAGAAGTCCGTAAAATATAGCATTATGATGATAATTTTGTTCGTCTTCAATAAAAATAAATACCTCACATTACTCTGAGAACTTTTCTGAGCCCTAGGAAAGGGGCCCGAGGGTAGAGGACGGTGGAGATGGGGCGCAAGTCGTGGATGGGCAGAGCCTGGCAAAAAGTGACCAGAATGAACCTCCATAAGAAATAACAAGAGATTTTGTACCAGAACTCTCATTACTTCTCTACTTCTGGTTACATGCTTCAATGTCGTGGCTTGCTGTTTTGTGAATATCAATATTTAATTATTCAAAACTATGCTCGATTTTTGTTTCCCGACATATTCACGTACATAGAAATTCAAATCTCTAGATCGTAGTAATGCTCGTTCATGCTTTCAAATAGATATTTGTTTCTTTTTTAATTTTTGATCAGTTTTTAAATTCAGAATTCAAATTTATTTCATACTTGCTAAACCAATAGTAAACATTCATATGTGATTTAAGTATCATCGGATTCCCGCTATTTTTAGATTATACACAAATAAACAACTATAATAACAAAGTAATAAATAAGCTACCGAACTACAGATATTTCTAGGAATTTTATCGACTATTTACTCTTTCAGGTGTAGAAAACTGCATCAAGTTCGTGTTATCCGTTGAAAAGGTATAAAGCCACAGACAGACAGAAGCAAACATACGCGTCAAGCTTATTGCAATGCTCCTCCTTTTCCTATCAGGTATTAAAATACAAATGCATTGACATATTTCTTACATATGTAGATACGATAATCGCTTAAATCCAAATAGTGGCAAAGCAGAATATCAAAATATTTTTACAATTATTATTTAAAATTATATTCATTAGCGTATATACAGTGTTTCTTACCTATCACACATCCTCCTGGTCTCCGTATTTCTTTTCAGATTAATTTCAAATTTCTCTCAGTTCATTTATTCAAGTAGTTAGTTAAAATGGTATTGAGTCATTTTTACAAATACTCTATTTTACTAACATCAAGGACTGTTATATATATTTATAATAGTTATTTGGGTTCAAATGTTGTTGATCTAGCAATGATTTCAGAAGAATAACCCATTGTTTTGCGAATGTACTCACTAGGTACTCACAGACTGCTTTTCCGAATAATTGTGATACGCAGAATAATTTCTGCTTTCCTTTAAAATTATTAGATAACTATTTAAAGTAACCATCTTACTGATTGAATAACTGCCAATTACCAGAACATTTAAATAATAATTAGATTGTCCTACTGACTGAAGTAGTAATAATGATTGCAATTAAATGTTTCTAAAAGTAAAGTGTGCAAATGCCTCAAACATCACAAATCAAGAGCTTATTGCCCAAGTTTCTGCATACATTTGAACAAGAAAATGGTGTAAGAAGTTTGGAATTTTGTTTATGGGCACAAGGAAATTATTTAAATGACCTGAATTTCCTTAAAAAAATAATTTTCAATGGCGAAGCAACACTTACTACGAATTGTACTGTTCTGTCACAGAACTGCACATTGTGGGCGCAAGACAATCCTAGTTTCGTAATAAGATGTAAGAGACAGTACTCTCAGCGAATTAATGTTTGATATGGAATATTAATCAATATTATTATTTGAAACATAATATTTTTAGTCGCAAACTCCTCTATAAAATCCTTATTTTACTATAAGGAACGTAACCAGACTGCAATCAACAGCTACTCTCCGGGCTATGTGTCCCGCCGAGCGCTGAATTACAAGTTACAAGCCTGGCACGTTAAGTGTAATAATTGCATATTACCATCAAAACGCTAATGCTTTCGATTGCAAGAAACACCAGCCGAAAGACTGATCCTACTTAAAGGAGCTCTCGTGCCAGTCATCACACACCACTTGCAGAGTGCAGTTTCGAGCTGTTGGCTCTCGTTAGTACAAGGTAGGCACGAGAGCTCCTTTAAGTAGGATCAGTCTTTCGGCTGGTGTTTGTTGCAATCGAAGCATTAGCATTTTGATGGTAACATGCGATTATTACACTTAACGCGCCAGGCTTGTAACTTCTAACTTGTAATTCAGCGCTCGGCGGGACACATAGCCCGGAGAGTAGCTGTTAGTTGCAGTTTGGTTACGTTCCTTATAGTAAAATAAGGATTTTATAGAGGAGTTTGCGACTAAAAATATTATGTTTTAATACTCCGCCCTCTAAAAGCACATTTGAACAATATTATTATTTGACGAAATGTTTTTAAATTTTTTAAATACCGAGTTGCAAGATGTTTTTGATCAATTACCATTATCCGTACTAGGGGACTTACATCTACAACTTAATGGGTCACCCATTCATAATCTCATGATATTTCGCACTGGTTTAAACGAACACTTTCCTCTGCGCTGAATAGGACACAACATAAAACTTAAACATACCATATATAATAGACAACCCTCAAATGCAAAGACAAAAGTTGTTCGGAAGAGGGTTACTTATTTGAAAAAAAGAAGACAATGTCCATTATCCATCGATATTGCCAGTGTCGGTCTCAGGGATCAAATCCAGAAGACAGCAGAGTTATTTCAAAGCGAATTTATCACATAATGCGCTCTAGCTGACTGAGCTATCATGCCAGTTAATGCATTGACCGCCCCAATCTCCAAAACTGACCCTACTGAATTTTTATCTCCACGGATAGCGAAACAAAAAGTGTTCATAAATCCCCATAACAACAGATATAAACTATGTGCTAGTAATTGGTAAGTCTGTCAAGAAATTACTCCACAAGACCTGAAATAGTATAGTTTATAACAAGTTGTAGAATGGCCCGTATTCCACACGAACGGAAAGTTTCTGAGGATTCGCTGGCTGACGAGTGTGGAATATACCAATCTAAACATGTTTTAGACTGTACTTTCTCTAACAAGATTTCAGAAATGATAACAAAAAAGTTGCTTATTTATACAATAGTTTTATTAGAAGAATTATGTTGGAATAAATATCATTCCAACAGACTGTGTTGGAATAATACCGTACGAGGTAGGATACGAGTCGTGCGGTATTATTCCAACACAGTGTGTTGGAATGGTATTCTAATACAGTATGCTGGAATGGCAAAATTTTTATTTGTGAATGTCTCTAAAACAGCGTTAGAGAAAATTTATTAAAATAAGAAAAATAGGCGCGATAAATGTATTATGTTGGATAGTGGTTTCGTGGAAACTAATTAAGATGTTTCTGTTATTTTTTTGTTGATTTCTTGATATTGGCATTTGTACAAATAAACATTAGTTGATCTAAAAAGTAAGAAAGATACAAGGACCGTTAGGTGAGACAAACCACCGGGTGTAACAGAATCATGGTATACCCTTTTCTCCTTTAGTTTTGAAGATAATTGATTGAAATTTAGGATATACTACATAAATAATAAGCGGCATTTTTTGACATACAATTTATTTTTTTTTACTTCAGGTTTCGCCGGAAGTGACACTAACTTTCGATTTTTAAATGGAACACCCTCTATATTATTATATTTTTGAATTGTAAATAATTTTCTGAATCCAACGACGCCAAATAAGTGAGATTTCAAACATAATTTTCTTTATTATATAATTTTTAGTTTTCCATTTAAGTGTGCCATGACGGTTCCGATTTATTCTAAATGACTCGTGTAATGGTACAAAAATCGAAATCCCGTTAAAAACACTAAATTACGTGATTTATGAGCAAATAAAACTCACCAAAATTGTTTTTGAGGCAAAACCCAATTTTTTCAAATGGAACCATATTGGTACCGTACCTCCCTCAGACACCTATACGCACGTTGTAACGACATAACCCCGATAGCGGACTACATCCAACATGTCTCTCAAAACTATCCCTGAATTATGGGGAGGAGCGTCATCTTGTTGGAAATACATTCCCTGTCCTAAATCTAAAGGTAACTCATCTAAAATGTCCTCAAACTCATTTTCCAGGAATCTCAAGTATCTGGCACCAGTCGGATGTCCTTCAAATATTATTGGACCAATGATTCTACTACCGATTATTCCAAGCCAAACATTGAAACCGAACCGCACTTGAAAGTTACCCTCCCGTAATAAATTTTGATTTTCTTGTGACCAATATTTTGTATTTTGTCGGTTAAATAATCCCAAATTTGTAAACCTAGACTCGTTCGAAAATAAAATCAGTCCCAAAAAATCATCGTTTGGCTGCACACTATTATACAAAATCCAACTGCGCGCGCGCGCCAATATCCATTGGCTGGATGTCGGTCTCGATAACTAGGGCCGAGTAGGACTATTACTCTTTGCACCTAGATTATCTCTGTAGACCTGGACCGGCCTTCGCGATAGGTGGGCCCGCGTACTTCTACCAGACCCAGCTCACAAATGTGAGATGTGTCGTGGTATTTTCTGCGGACCTCCCCTGGTCCTGGCTGTTGAACCTCGCTGGCTGAGGTCTCTTCTGGCGCTCTTCTTGTCTTGATGTTTTCTTTCTTCGCCAGCTTATCACCTTCGGGGGTAGTCATCGGTCGAGTTGGGTTTAGGAAGTTTTGGCTGGGACTGACTGTCGGTACGTAGGACATCAATTGATATCCTACCCCGGATCGTCGGAAAGGTAAGGATGAGCTGTGTAGCTCGGGAGTGTGGAGACCTAAGTGCTTCTTTTAGCACTTTCGGTCTCCACGGAGCAGGTAGGACAACGGGCGTCGGACGGTATGTTGTCCGACGCCCGCAAGGAGGTTGGGTTAGGGTTGAAAACGTCATGTCTCTGGTAGTGGTGGTCCGTCCTGGCGTATCTGAAACAGATCTGTTAGCGGGAAATAAAGGTTATACTTACCCGTTGTCCAGTAGCTGAACCCTCGGTCGCTTGTGCCTCGGGGCGTCGGCGGGGTCGTAATCAGTGGCCTGTCTGATCAGCGGGTTCCCATGCTCCTCGGCTTGGGCGTACAGCTTCTTCGCTCGTTCCCGGATGACTTCAGTGACCGTGGTGTACTCCAGGTCTCTGACGATGTCTGCGGTTCTCACGTACCATGGGGCGTCAACTACCGTCCTGAGGGCGATGTTCTCCACTGCCTGGATTCTCTTCATGTAGGACTTCGCCTGGTAGCCCCACGCTACCGAGGCGTACGTCAGCTGCGGCCTGATGAGGGTCTTGATAAGCGTGAGCTTGTTCCTCAAGTTAAGTCGGCTTCCATTTCCTGTCATTGGGTAGATGAGGGCTCTCGTACGTCGGGCCTTAGCTGTGATGGCGTCCGTGTTTTGTCTCCATGTTAGGCTTCTGTCCATGACCACGCCAAGGTATTTGACGGTGTCGTGCCATTGGATGTCCTCGCCGTTCATGGAGACGTGTCCTGTGGGAATTTCTTTCCGCACTCGTCTGAAGAGGATGGCTTGGCTCTTGTCGGCGTTGACTGCAACTTTCCACTTCGTGCACCATTCTTCCAGGAGTGTGGCCGCTTCCTGGAGTTTTCTGGTTGCGTCTCTGGCCTTCCAGGATCTGGCAATCAGGGCGGTATCGTCTGCATACAGGGCTAGGGTTGTATGGTCGGTCCGGGGGAGGTCCGAGGTATAGATGGCGAACAGGTGCGGTGACAGCACCGATCCCTGTGGAACTCCCGCCTCCACGGTCCTGTAGGTGGAGAGTTGATCCGAGATTTTCACCCTTAGCTGTCTGCAGTGTAGGTAGGATCTCACTAGTTTGACGAGTTCGATGGGGTAACCCATACTCATCATTTTAGCTAAGAGACCGTCGTGCCAGACCGTGTCGAATGCTTTGGCGACGTCTAGGAACAGCGCCGCGGTGACTTGACGCTGGTTGAACCCCTTGGTGATCTCCTCAGTGAGGCGAAGCACTTGGAGTTCCGTGGAATGTCCTGTTCGGTATGCGAACTGTTCATCCGGGATGATGTTCAGCTCTTCTGTCTTCTCTGTTAGCCTCTTCAAGATGACCCGTTCTGCAACCTTGCTCATGGCTGGGAGGAGGCTGATGGGCCTGTAAGAAGACGGGAAAATTAGGTCTTTCCCTGGTTTAGGGATCATAATGACGTCGGCCGTTTTCCACCTGGCTGGAAAGTGCCGTAACCTTAACATCGCGTTTGCAATGTTGACTAGCGCCGCTACTCCTTTCCTGGGCAGCTTTTTGAGAGCGATGTTTCCTATCTTGTCACATCCCGGAGCTTTTCTCGGCTTTAGGCTCCTCAGGATTTCCTTGACTTCCTCGGGGGTAGTCGGACGGATGTGGTTGTCATCTGGTAGGCGGCGGATCCTTCGTACTCTGCGTTCGACGTCGTCCACCCAGTCCTCGTCCTCGTCATCGAGCTCGTTCTCTCTGCACTGCAGTTCTAAGCTGTCGGCGAACGCCTCGGCTTTTTCCTGGTTAGTGTAGACGATCCCTCGCTCTCCGTGAATCGGGCGCATAGGCTTCCTTCGGTTTCGCAGGGCACGTTGTGTGTTCCACATGCTTCTGTCCTGTGGATCCAGTGACTCAAGGTGGCGTTGCCACCCCTCCTGACGGTGTTCCTGGAGGGCGGCTTTCACTCTTCGGCTGAGGACATTGTACTCCCTTCTGTCGGCGGAGAGCCTGGTCCTCTGAGCCCGCCTCTTGGCGCTCCTTCTGTCCCTTATCAGCTGCCTGGTGACCTCTGGGAGGTTTGCCATCGGTGCTGGGTGCCTTCTTACTTCTATTTCCGTCGTGCTGGCCCTTATCGCTTCCAGGATCTGCTCCTCTAGGGTAATGATGGCCCTCTCAACGTCCTCCACGGTTTCTAGCCTGGGAATTTGTGCGATGTACTGCTGCAGGTGCTGCCGATACGATTCCCAGTCCGTTCGTCTCTTCGTGAAGGTGGCGTTGTCCTCACTCGCCTGTCCTCCTAGGGTTAGGAAGATCGGGTTGTGGTCGGTAGATCCCTCCGTTCTGGTGGTGATCTCTGCCTCGAAGGTCATCTCCTTTAGGATCGCGATGTCCAGTACGTCTGGCCTGTGTCTGCCGTTGTCGAAGGTGGGCTGGTCCGGTCCTACCACCATCAGTTCGCCGGCGTGCTGTCCCAGGAACCTCAGCAGCTCTCGTCCTCGAGTGTTGGTTATGCCGCTGTTCCATTCCTGGGATTTGGCGTTGAAATCGCCAATTGCGACGACCTGTGTCCTGGCGGGCAAGATTGCGTCCAGATCCCCCTCGGTAAGCGTGCTGCGGGGTGGCTGGTAGCATGAGACCACTTGTATGTCGCCATTTCGTGCTGTGGACACTACTACAGCGGTGGCGTTCATGTTTTCTAGCTCAGGCAGTACTGTCGGATGGTGGGCTATGGTTTTCTTCACCAATAGGGCCACTCCTCTCGCGGGTCGCTGAGGGTTGCTTACCCAGTCCATCCTGTAGGTGTGGTATCCTGGGAAGTTGATCTCCTTGGCCGGGGCCATCTTGGTTTCCTGCAGTGCCATGATGTCTATGTCGTACCTGGTCAGGAGCTCTTCGACTTCAAGTCTCCTTTCTCGCAGGCCATTGACATTCCAGGCCGCCATCTGCAGGACTTCCGGTTTAACCTGTAAAGGCATTACAGATTAGTTAAATTTGGCATTTGTGCAAAAAATGCGCTCATCGCTGAGCACATTTGTTGCATCTGTGCGAGCACCGCTGTGAGGTTTTTGGCCTCTGGCGATGCTTGTTCTTTTGCGGCAGGGACGGTGTTCTGTCCTGCCTTGCCCTGGGCTACTCTGGCGTAGCTTGTGCCTGGCGCTACGCCACCCTTCTGTGTTGAGGTCATCGTTGGCCTCTGTACCGGCCTTTGGTTAGCGCTGGCTGATTGTTTGGGGTACTTTGGACATCCCCTGTAGCTGGCCGGGTGGGCCCCCTGGCAGTTCGCGCACTTGGCCGGTTCGTCTGCCTTCTTTTTGCACTCCGTCGTCCGGTGTGCCTCGCCGCACTTCACGCATTTCGGCTGCGCGGTGCACCTGGATTGGCCGTGGCCGAAACGCTGGCAGCGGTGGCATTGGGATGCTGCTACCTTGGCTCGCTGTCTCTCAGTCCTTACAACTAGAGAACAGCACCTCGTTACTTGGAGTATCTTGTCCTGGTCCTGTGGGACTAGGACAAGCATGAGGGGCACCTCCTGTTTTGTCCGTCTTGACATCATTCGCTGGACCGCGGTAGGTGCGAATCCTTGGTCCTGGAGGTCTTCTGCCACCTCTTTGCAGGTAACGCCGCTCGGGATCCCTCGAATGACCACACGTAGCTGCCGTTCCTCTGGCAGCGCATACGTGTGGTACTCCCTCTTTTCATTTGCGAACATCCTTGTCATCCTCCGATAGTCCTCGGACGTCGCGGGCTCGATGGAGATTCCCTCCCCTGTAACTTTGGCCTTGTTGAAGTTTATACCGGTTTCGGTTAAACGACGGCTCACCGTTGTCCACGTCTCTTTGTTTCGCAGCACTACCGGGGGTACACGCTGGCTTCTTGTCCCTGTTTGAGGGGCCTCGGTCTCCTCTTTCCGGGTTTCTTGTTGGGGGACGCTAGCCTCCTGCTGGGGGGCTCTGGATCCCGGTCTGCTCTGTCTAGGTGACTCGGACTCGGGGGGGCACTTGAGGGGCTCTTCAGCCACCTTCTTTGCCGCCTTAGGGGCCTCTTCGTCTGAGTCCGTGTTGGCAGCGGGCGGATTTTTTCTTTTCCGTGTTTGCGATTCTCCCCGAATCGCACGCAGAAGCTCTTCATGCTGGGACTTCTGTTCCCTCTGCATCTGCTCCAACCTTTCGGTGAGCTCGTCTATTTTCTTCTTGAGAGCATTGTTCTCCTCTGTGAGACGTTTTATCGTCTCCTTGTCGTCCCTTGGGGTTGGGGGGCCCTCTCGGTAGCTACCGCTCTGGGACGTTTCGTCTTCACTGTACTCCATGTTACCGTCCTCCACGGTAACGTCGTTGTCGGTTTCCTGTAAGGGAATACCTATATTATTATGGGAAAAAGTTATGATTAATAACAGAAAATGGTGTCTTGAAAAAGACGTGTGAACTTCCTCTTCAACACTATCGACGTCACTGTCTGTGGGGCTTCCACTTCACTGTGCACTCTGATGGCTCGGTGTACGTCCGTACGCTTTCACTTCTCGATGCACACTGCAAAATTCGGCTTACTGTTTGGTGACTGATGTCCAATTTAAGCCCATATTATTTGCGCATAAATCACGTAATTTAGTGTTTTTAACGGAATTTCGATTTTTGTAGCATTACACGGGTAATTTAGAATAAATCGGAACCGTCATGGCACACTTAAATGAAAAATTAAAAATTATATTATAAAAAAAATGATGTTTGAAACGCCACTATTTGGCACCGTTGGATTCAGAAAATTATGCAGAATTCAAAACTGCAATAATATATAGGGTGTATTTAAAAATCGAAAGTTAATGTCACTTCCGGCGAAATCGGAGGTGAAAAAAAATCAATTTTATGTGAAAAAGGGCCGCTTATTATTTATGTAGTATGTCCTAAATTTCAATCAATTATCTTCAAGACTAAAGGAGAATAGGGGGTTATACCATGATCCTGTTGCACCCATAAGATTTCAAATGTTTTACTAATTCACCATTTTCTGTTACCATACCGTAACGTACCATGGTAAATTGATTTAAGGTACAAAGGTCTTAATATTTCCCCACAAAGAAGTCCAGCTGATATAGATCTGGACATTTCGCTGGCCATTGCAAAGTTCCGGAATTACCAATCCACTAATTCCCAATATTGTATTTCCATTAACTTGAAATGAATTTTGCCAACAGTGTTTCACTTGTTGCTGGAAAAAATAATTTACTGTGCATAGATAACGTTTACATAACATTCAAATACACAAAATTACTTATTTTCGAGAAAAAATAGAAGTGATACTTGGTGATTTTTTAAAAACTAGGATAAATTTAAAATTCAGCTATATCTTGATTTAATAATGTACGAGCCAAATTCAAAACACTATATTTGTAATATCCTGTGAATGAGTCATCCAGATTTTTCAGGTAAGATCAGATCAGAAAAATTATATTAGAGATAATAAAATTCAGAAATCAAAGATTTGCGAACACGCTTGGGAAAGCTAATCCAGAATAGAGTGAAACTCGAAAATAATTTTAATAAAAGAGACAGGGTATTTAATATACATAGCTTACAAAAATTGTCTTCATAATTTTGAAAAAGAAAACCAGATCTGTTTCCGAAACGTCAGAGAAATGCTTTATGCTTACTTTTGTTATAATTTGTATCGTTGGTAAAAAGTAGCATCTAACTGTCTCTTTGACATATACGTTACAGGCGTAGAGGTTATTTTTTAATATACTTGTTAATTTTGTTATATTTTGTAGATTTTGTGATAATTTTAAGAAGTTACGGTAACGAAAAATCATAAGTAGAATAGAATAGAGGTAAAGGCATGTATTTTATTTGCTTTTAATAAAATACTTAAAGTCAGATTCATATTGCAACAAGCTTAATACTAGAAACAATTGAAAATTTAAACAGAGAAATAAAATCATTTCATTGAATTCGTCTTTTATAAAGCGTTGTAATGAAAAATAAAATGCTGGTCTTTATCTGGTATTCGATAAACTTTACTGGTTTCCCTAATCATTCGTAATTGAATCAGTCTGAATTCATTCCATGTAATTACGATACCAGTCAGCAAAGACAATCCCCACTAAATCGACATTTTGCAGAACCGATTGAAATAAAATTCCTCGATCACGCTTGTCTGTGCATGGTAGGATATAACATGCTTAAAATTGTCTGTTCGACTATTTAATTATATTCATTTTAAAATCAAAGGGATAATTATTTTTAGAATGTAATTTTATAGTATTAATATACAAAAAATATGCAATATACTGAAGGTTCTAGCCTATAGAGTAAAAATGAGTGATAGTAGGAGTAATCAGTTTTTACCGTATTTGGAATTATTTTTGTTATAGCTTGTAAAGGATCCGTAGTTGGTGATATTTTGAAGAATCGTGAGTTATATTGAGATAAGGGTACTCAGAGAACCACTGTCATATCCCTTCAATAGGAAAGTGCTTTTCCTCTATTTTGACCAAAAGAGTGCTCAAAACAGAACAAGAGCATAACATATGTGCAAACGCCTAGCTGGTATAGTACGAGAGCTTAGATGGGCCGTGAGCAAGGAAAAATTTTATTTGTATGGAAAATATTCTGTTACTCAGTCCAATTTTTTTTGTTAATAAAAAGAGAACAATTTATGGTAAATAATTAGTGATATTTAAAGGGCACCACCTGTAGTTTATTCAGTGTTGCTCTTTGAATTTTCAAAAAAAAATTAAATTATCTGAAATGTTCAATAAAACGACAGTAATTTAAAATAAATGTATATTAATAGAGAAAATTGATGATTGTTTGAGTTCAAAGAATATGTAGAGAAAAAATATATTTGTTATATAATAAATTTCTAACAATTAAAACAGATAATACCAAGTTGCATATGGGGAGTTGGTCGATTCTGAAAAAAAGTTCCCTACTAGTTCCGGCTTCCAATAGTCTTGATCCTCATTGATGATGGAATCAATTCATATTACAAGTAGTAGTTCGGTATCAAAGCATAAATATTTTCTGGTACTATATTTTAATAAAATGTAACAATTCCATTGAGGAATTTAGGTAGTTACGTATCCTAGCAGTAATACTATTTAGAGAGAATATTATAGTGTATAGAAAACTGGAGGCAGAAATTATAATTATAAGGAATAATAATTATAAAGGATTACAATTATATAAGACAGGATATGAATCATATATTAAATATGAATTTAATTTTGACTTTCAATTTGAATTGAATTTTAAATTGGTATGAACTGAAGCCATGGGGGACAAGAGATAAAAAATAAATTAGTGACACTGATTGATAAATGTAAGACTATATAAAAAATTACAGATACAATAATTTTTAAAAAAACGATACAAAATAAAGGTTGAAATATATTGGAATAGAAAATGATTGTTCTATGCCACTATTTGAATAAAGAAAACTAACTTCGTATACAAAAAGTGAACCAGAACAGAACTTTATAAATTGAAAGGGACTAAGTTAAAATAGCAGGTTGGGAAATATAATAATTACAATTTCGGTATATTAGCCAAAATAAAGAAACCTACTTTAATAAGTAGTGTATAAAAGTTTATTTTACAAAAGGTAATGCCTTCTGGTATTGAATTATGTAAGTTTCACTACTATGCAAATAAACCTCTCTGTAAACACTAAACTATTAATTTCTATACCAGTAGAGGTTAGTACTTTACATTAAGTTGATAATAAATGTCGATGTGTTATGATTTATTATTGCATAACCTATGAATCATAGAGGTAAGTCTAATATATAACATTTAAATCTAAATATTAGGAGGAATAATGGAAAATACGAATTAACACATATACCTGTATAGTTTCACATTAATCATTAAGTGTTAACAGTAGTTAAACAAAGTTGTTTTAGGATGAAGCCGTCTGGAAGAACTGGGAACTGTACAAAAATAAAAATTATAAAACGAAATAAAATATAAAGTATGATTAATATACAAGACTTACTAAAGTAAAGTAAATAGTTATACACTATATCAACAAATAGTTGTCATTTTCAGTGGATTTCAGCTACAAAAATCCACCTATGTGGTATACAGGGCGTGTTAAGCATAAAGAATATGAGGAAATTTGAAGAAATGGTAAATTTAATTATTCAAATGTTACAAAAGGTATACCTAATTTAGCTTTAATTGATTGAATATTAAATAACATGCCTTTAAATTCCCTCAATTCAGGTTCTAGGTAAATTTAAAATTTTATTTCACATCTTGTTTAATGTTCATTAGAAAACACATATTTTTATCACCTTGTACAACTGTATAATGTTCTTCCATTTGAAAATTTCAAATATTATAGTATCTCTCGTTTAAGGTGTTTCCTGTTGCCTGTTCAAGAATTTCATTATAATTTTCCCCCAAGTTTTCATCATCTTACAATTTCATTTATGCTACATTTGTTTCGAGATGATATGCTCTTTTCTCACTCCATATCTGTTCTATTCTTGGAAAGGGGGAACCACGGCGTCATGAGATTGTATTTCCGCCTACGTAGTGAATTGGTCTGATGACAATTCTCTTTACGATGGTCATCATGCTAGTTCATAAAACAAATTGCGACAGAGGTAAACGGGCATTTGGCTTTAGTAGGAACTGTCCACATAGAATATGATTAACAGTTACATTATTGCATTTAATCTAGTAGATTTAACTTAAAGCAATGCTAAACGGATTAGATCATTTACGATTGTGAAATATTATGCAACTATTGCTGAAAATATTTCATATAATGATGTGCATTTATATTTTTGAAAACATCTATTGACCACCTATAATATTACTGGTATAGTATATGTAATACTTAAGATATTTACTCAAATGACGAACAAGTTTTTTTGATTTAATTTCAAATTGTAGGTAACTTTATTGTCAGAATGATTTGATTTCTAATTATCATTATCTATACTCTAATATTTTGTATAATTTAAATAAATTAAAAATATGTATTCCACAACAAACACGAAAGAGGCTCTCAATTATTGCTAAAGGTCTACAATCACTTATGAACCTAAACAACTTATCAAACCCAGACATAATTTGTCACGTGTATAACATACACTTGACAAAGAACATATTGTTGAAAGTAAAACTAGGAAGCTAACAAATAATAGAAAATCAGCAGGTGCAAATGTAGTTGCCACTAAATTATTCAAACTAATAAGTAACACGATAAGCGGTCCTCTAGTTTATTTAGTTAATAAATTATTAGGGCCTGGAATACTCCCAGATATATAAAAAGAACATATGTCATTCCATTTTATTCCCAAAGCTAATAGAGAGATTTATTCACATAGCAAGAATTGTTAAGCCTACATAATACTACAGCTCCATGGCAATACAGATTTAAACCTGCTAAGCCTGTTGAAACTGTTGTTTATCACTGCTAATTTTCATTTATAATAACCCTGGTGTAGGAAGCTATGTGTCATTTCATTTTACCTGCCTCGTACATTAAATATTCCTCAGGGTTCAGTGTTCAATATGTGTAATTGTGTAAACGACTTGCCAACGATAATCACTAGAGCTGCAGTCACAACGTTTGCTGATGACACTTCCATTACACTCTGAGTCCAAGACCATGAGAGATTTTAGAAAATGTCTACAGTGAACTGGATACCGGTATCAGCGGAAATGAGATCAATAATTTTAAAGGAGCAACGAGTACACTATAAGAGACAATTAGCGTAATCAAATGTAGTTAGTCGCTTACAAGGTTTGTTATTGTTTGAAAAATTCAAAGATATTTTTATATTCCAATACAAATAATATCGGAAATGTTATCAGCTAAGTAAAATTTTCATATCCCACTACTAACAAGGGTTAATTTGTGAAAATCCAATGTAATGAATTTCTTATTTTCTTTACTGAATTTCCACAACAAATCAAATTTCAATAGTTTCTAAATTGTTAAAATCTGAATTAATTTGTTTAGTTGTTTATCATCTGGAAGGGATTTTTATCATCAGTCGAATCATATACTTAAGTTTCTCGTTTAGTTTTCTTCTTTCTTAAATCAGTTACAATTAAAATTCGTCTTGATTAAAGTTGCTTAATATAAAAGATATAAAAAGTAAAGTGAGGAAAGTTATATACGTGTTTTCTCAACTATAACAGCCTTACTACTGCTTTTGTACAAACCAAAATTGACAGAAATAAAAAGATTTCTATTGAGATTTACTATTTTACAGTATATAAAAACAAAAATCTCATAATTAATAATATATTTTTGAAAATATTGAAGTAAATTACATAGCGATACGAAACTATAAGTAGCTTCAAGACAATATCAATCAAACATATGCATTGGCAGCAATTTACAGTTTTAAGTCGGAAAATGTTTTTAACCACCTTTCAGGTCACCCCTCTTTCGAGTCCGTGGGATCTAAATTTGTCTGAGTAAAGAAGGCATGGCTTTATAGTGAGTCTTGAACCACTTGTTGAAGGTAATTTGTAGTTGAAAATTAAGTTAGCTGTAGGTGGGGCTCGAACTCACTTAGCTAGGTACGTCTAGAGAGAAAGAGAACTAAATACGCTAATCACTCAATTAGCGTCCGAATAGTCAGCATATTAAAATATTACTGACCGTTTTACATGGCCTATGTCCATTTAACAACTTTATAAAAATAACTGATATTA
This sequence comes from Leptura quadrifasciata, assembly GCA_963675555.1. NCBI lineage: Eukaryota > Metazoa > Arthropoda > Insecta > Coleoptera > Cerambycidae > Leptura > Leptura quadrifasciata. Next base: position 107,888,644 of record OY776675.1, read on the forward strand.
TTTATTCGTATTTAGCATGATCTGTATAGAATTTTGATTTAATTTTTGTAAGTGAGACTTCTTCAAACTAACAGAATTTTCTTTGTGTCACTGCTAAATTTCTTCACAATTTTCTTAGATTTATTTTTGTATTTTAGGAACTCAGTCATGTTTTTTTACACTAAATTATGTACTTGGGCTACAGCACTTCAGGACACCAATTGTCTTTACCATACCTGGGAAACATTTACATTCATTTAAAATTTTCATTTGTTTACTTGCTTTACTCTGTACAAAATGTAGTTATTTATCTTACCTCTAAAATTTCTTACTTTATTTAGACAGTTCGTACTTATTTGGTTATGTTTGCATTTTATCTTTCAAGCATATATTCGAAGATTTTACCGATTTATTTTTTAATATTAATGATTTCTTTATCGATTCTATATCGGTTCTGTAATTTGGTTGTGAATGGAAACCAAACTAGAAAAGGAAACCGATTATAGTACACTCCTATATTACTTAATTAAGTCACTCGTCAACAGATGGCGTAACGCTCGTAAAATTTTACAGTTTTCATTTTCTTTATGAAAAACATAATTTTTTATAGTTTGTACATTGGTACCATGATTAAAAGTGTGATATAAAAAAGTTTACTTTATTAATTAATCATCCGAAGTAGCCATTTGCCTTCCGAATCTGAACTGATTGACACCTATACGAACTTTTCTATTGTAATTACAGTTATTACATTCATAATCCACATTTCTCGATGTTAGAACACCATACAGGTAAATTATATTTATTAATTATTTTAATTTCAATTATTTTCAATTATTTTATTATTGTGCTTTCATTATTTAAATGGAATTAGATTTAATTTGTTTAATTTCATGTAACTAAAATTCTGCATGTGACCACATGGTAATAAAATATTCCTTTTCTATTTCTTTTTGGAATTTAGTTCGCAATCAGCATTTAGCAATTATCTACAATTTTACAATCATCTACATTTAGCCATTATCTACATTCTTGTAATTAGCAATTATCAAGTATTTTGTAATAATCAAACATTGTCATAATTACCTAATAATATTAAATATATTATTTAATCAAACCATTAGATTTGATAACTTACTTTTGGTTTGTGCTAATATACCTTGGGATTTTTTTATTAATTTTACTTTCATGTCAAGTGGAAGTATATTAACGCGAAAGAAATTAATTTTTTTTTTGTTGAAATATGCTTAAAATGTCATGAAACGTCGAGATCAGCCACCCCCCCCCATCCCACTGTCGCCCCCAACACCACCCCCACACTATTATAAAAAGGAGTAAAAATATTAAAATGTAATTCAATGTGTATACAAGAACGAAACGTCTCAAAAAATTTTTTGGTGTTAGCTACCCCCTCTACCACCTCCATTGCCACCTCTCACCCTATTAATAAATGGAGTAGAAAATTGAATTGAGATTTAGTGTGTATACGAAAACCAAGGGCCTCTAAAATTTATTTTGGCATTAGTTGCCCCCTCTACCACCCCCATTGCCGCTCCCACCTTATTGTTTAAGGGAGTAAAACATTAAATTGGGATTTAGTGTGTATACGAGAACCAAGGAAATTTTTTTCATTAGCCAGCCCCTCTACCACTGCCACTCTATTATTAAAGGGAATAAAATATTACATTGGGATTTAGTGTGTATAAGACTTGGATAGAAAATTTGGATGTGGAAGTAGTGATTCCTTCGGCAGCGGTTTTATTAATTAATATTGGGTTATTGAAATAACCAAGAATCTATAATACTCCATTAAAAGCTATTCTAAATCTACTTTTCATTTGGAATCATATACTGTAAAGTAAATTAAATTGGCCAACATCATTTAGATTTCCTGTGAGACAATTGGAGCTGGATTTGCTATGCCAGGACGTGTCCAACTTCGTATACATCCAGTTGTAATCGTAGGACTACGTTGGTAATTTTTTTGTATTAATTTCTTTTCTGTACACTTTTTTTATTACGTCAAAATTACATTTATTTAATATTTACTTTTAGATTCCTCTCATTCAAAATTACTTTTTAAACGACTTTTGTAAACTTTGATTGTCTTTAAATATAATTTATCATTCATTTTAATAATTATTTCTTTTCTTCACCAACAAATTTTAATCTCATCTACAGGCCACTTAAGGGAAAAAGAGACAAATGTACTCAATCTTTGCTATAGATGATGCCCTCATAGCATTAAATATTTCATTGCCTTTTTCTCAAAAGAAAACAAAATTGTTTTTTATACAACTCGTATAAAAGGGCAAGTTTCTCTTGTAAGTTCCCTGAACCTACGACCATCTGCTCCGACTTAAACCAGCTAGTCATTCGCATTTGTTTATTAGCTATTTTAAGAAAAAGGAAAGTAAGCAGGCAACAACCAGACAGATTTGATAAACAGCGGAGCCTCTAGGTATTGATCCTTCAAATGGTACATAATTTACAATTTAAAGAGTCCCTGTTTTAATCACAGTTTTCCTAGTGATTATTGTATAGTTTATATCATATTTATATATAAGCTACTAATTACTCTACATGGTAATATTATATCTTTAACCTTCCGCCACCGATAAAGATAAAAAGAATTCCTAACTTTTACACGCAAGCAATTTAAGTTTCAGAAACTTATACAGACCTATAAAGAAGAGCGCGGTGTAAATTACGATGGGGGGCAACTTGAGTCACAGCGGGAAAGTAGAAATGTGGAAGTAAAGGTAAGGATACAAGATGAAACCGTAAAACCAGCAATTTGCCGGCCGCGTAATAGAGATTGGGGTGTCGGCAGGGAGGAGAGCCATAGACCAGCTTAGAGGGTGTCTAACAGCTTGTCCTGTCTACCGGTCGAATGTCAGTGTCTTGCCCCCGACAGTGATCAACCGTTAAATCAATATTTACTACATTTGTTTTCAATCTCATTAGCAGGACGGTATTAACTGCTAGTGCACGTGTAATATTATAGCACAATAAGAGAGTTATATAAAATTGATACACGTGTACAGTGTACACTGAAAGTAATATACAGTTTGTGTTTTTTACGCGGGCCACACCAAATATCTCGCTTAATATCTATTGTAGAAGAATAAAGGTTTAGAAATAGTCATCCAATTTTTTGTATTTCAGTAAAAAGACATTTGAAATCGGTAGCCTACTTTGTGAGATATATTACAAAAACCTGAAAAATATTAAAACTACAAACGGTTATAGCTTCCTTGTTTCAGGAGAAACGAAAAAAGTTAAAGGGATGAAAGCTGGCGGCAAGGACAATTAGCATGATAATGGTATCAAAAAATTCGAAAAAAGCAGTTGGTTTTGACATACGCTCATGTGCAAAAATGAAAAGAACAAATCTTAAAGAAGGCCATGACACCATTAATTTCGTTTATTTTTTCTCCTTCTAATGATATAAAACATGTCAAAAAATTTTTAACTGATAGTGTCAATATTTAATATTTTACGAAAACCTCAATTCATATAATTGAATCGCAAAAATCAGCTATGCCATAATAGTAAAAATTCACATTATAATAATTATAATTCAGTAATTATTTATTACAGTTTAATACAAATAAACAAATATCTGATAAATAAAAATACAAGTACAAATGAACATAAAAAAACGAAAAACTATGTAAAACATTACTACCTACAACCATACTGAAAAGAAAATGTGTGTATTTATTTTTCTAACTACAAATGCTCAAATTGTGCACTATGCATTCTAATACACAAACGTGCTCTATGAGACACCTCACGCATTACATTTTGGAGCATTTCAGGAGTAATTGCATTTCTAATTCTGGTTTTGATGTCCTCAATATTTTCAGGGGTAGTTTGAAATACCGTGTTTTTAATGTAACTCCAGACGGAAAAAATCCAAGGGAGTAATATCTTGTGATAGAGCTGGCCATAGAATGGGTTCATAGGTACCTATACTGCCTATCCAGCTAACTGGCCTAACTTGATTTAAATAATTTTTACATATTATGCAGTGTGAGGTGGAGCTCCATCATGTTGAAAATAAAAATAACTGCCATTGTTAATTCATGAAGCAAATCTTGAAATTCGTTTTGCAAGAAATTAAGGTTAGCGGTTAATTTGCCATCATAAAAATAATTTCCAATTACTTTACTCCTGAAAAACCCACCCAAACATACGTAGAAAATCTTTCTTGGAAAGCAGTCTCTCTGTACCAATGTAGATTTTCTCGTGTCCACTTATAAAGCATATTTCTATTGAAAAATCCGTTATTAGAAAAATTTTATTCGTCTGACCAAAGAATTTTGCTACATATCAACGAGTCATTCCTTTTTTTATTTAACAACTATCTACAAAATCTCCTCAGATTATCTCCCTCATTTAAATATTGAACTTTCCTCATTTTGTAGCATCGAAATCCGTTTTTTTTTTAAATATTTTTCTTGCACTGTCTTTCTTTACGCGACAGTTTCTCTGAATTTGTCTCAAAGAGGTTTCTTCATTTTGGTTAACATAATTCAATAGTCCATTTACTTCTCTTACATTATCCGCAACATGCCCTCGCCTTACTACTTTTTTTTTAAGTGAACCGAGCGTTTTTAGATTTTGAACTAGCTTCCTAAACATTATTCGATTTGGCTGCGGAGCATCTGGAAATCTATCCCCGTAAACCGTGACTGCCATCTGAGCGTCAAAATTGCACTGACAATAAATGCTAATCATATCGAATTTGTTATTATTCGTGTACACCACAATTACTGATATATAACTTGCCTTAGAACTCGACATCGCAACATACAACATACACAGAGCTTTGTAAAGAATGTTACCTCCTTTCCCTTAGTATTTATTTTTGGGAAAGAATTGAGGCAACATATGCGGATGACTAGCTGGTTTAAGTCAGAGCAAAGAGCCGTGGATCCGGAGTATTTGTAAGAGTGGGGAAACTTACCCTTTTTGAAATGTACAGCATAAATGACAGATTTCTGTTTATTGCAAGAAAATGAGACAAAGAAAATTTGATGTTAAATTGGGCACCATCTATAGTGATAATAAGTAGAATTGTCTCATTTTCTCGAATAACCAGTCTATTATAGATCAGGCTGAAATTGTTGGCAAGAGAAATAAAAAGATAGTTTAAAATGAATAATAAAATATATTAAGTACATGAATAGATAAATCGGGTTGTATAAAGTGAAATTTTGAAGTTACTTAGCAATAACGGCTAACAAAGACTAATTAAAATTTAAATGAAATTATGTAACAAATTTATACCAGGAGCCTAGATTCCGGGATTGAGTATTGTTGAGGTAACTGGTTCTGGAACAACAAGTCAGGCGCACAAATGTCTCTTGCAAAAATGTAGTCTAAAGGTTTCCTTGGCAATTTAGTTTACGTTTCTTAATGAAATGAAGTTTGAAAATTGTGGGAAAATTGTCCAACTATGTGGTTTTTGAAAAGTTAACGAATGCAAATGTGGATGCTCAAGTTTTCAATAAAAAAAATATAAAGCTTAAATATCAAGCTTAAAGTATAAGCATAAAATAAGAAGAAAGTCAAATTTCAATATGAATTTTTTTTTACAGTATCAATATGCACAAAGATATAGATAAGCTATACATAAGCTGTGCAAAAGCTATAGAAGCTATGCAGAAATGTATGTAGAAATGTAGAAGTTGATTTCGTAAACCATAAATTGCCAAAAAAATGAAAAAGAAAGAAAAAAACATTTTATAACCATGCGGTACATGTAGTATTTTAACTACTTATTAAATTAAAAAGAATTTAATTTAAATTTATTTTAAAAATATTGAAATTATATCAGACAAAAATTGAAAATTACTGAAATTTTAAATTAGTAATACTTAAATGAAATTTACCTGGTTGTTAAACACTTGTTAACGCGGATATAAAAATGTAATGTTAATTACTGGATGTCCACAGTTAAATTTATATACGTCCGAATCAGTACAAAAGCTGCAAGCAAATAATTTCTTGGTGAGTTTTACTAATAAGGTAAACTTCATTTATCCCACTTTCTGCAAAATAATACCACTACACAAAATTGAAAAAGATAATTATACCATTAAAAATGGAAAGCTGAAAAATACAGAAATGGTACAGATATCGCCATCTGTCAATTGTTGAGTTAAGCGTAACAACCTGCCGGCCTTCTTGGAAAGATTTCCTTACTCAAGCAAATTACAGAATCGATAAAAGGAATCTATAATACCACACAACACAGGTGATTTAGATTGCAATTTGTAATTTCTGTTCTATACATAACCAAAAATATGAACTGCCGTAATAAATAGTAAAACGTATACAAGCTGTTGTGGAAATTCAGCAAATATATTACATCTTATAGGATATAGTATATATAGTAATGAGAAAGGTAAGAAAAATAACCATATAACTACTACAAATACATGTTTTGTAGACAATTGTTTCCTGAGATGCTGTAACAGAATAGAACATAGAACAAATACATAAGTTATTGTTAAACAAAAATATGACTGAGTTCCTAAGATATTAAAACATGTACATAAAACAATGTGAAACGATTTAACAGTTATGTTAGAAGAATATTCTGATAGTTGAAAACAGTTTCACTTACAAACACTGAATCAAAATGCTACACAGATCGTGCTAAATATAAATAAAATACCAGTTATTATATAAAATTGTTAAATGGACATAGGCCATGTAACAAGTATGTACCAAGTACCAAGCACTAACTAGATTGCTTTAAAGCATGAAGTAGCAAGTACTTTTATTTGCAAAAGTGCTTTAATTGCCAAGTACAGTACTTGAAAAAGTAAAGCACCAAGTACCAAGCACTCACAGATATAAATGTACAAATATTTAAGTAACAACTCCAACCTGTTTATTATCCAATTTGTAAAAGTTCGGGAAATAGGGAATATAATACCTATGAATAAGCGGTAATATGAGATTAAATAAAAGCTTTTAGAAACAATGAGAACATTATTTTCACACCCACACCATCTCCAGATTTATGATATAACGATCATGAAAAATTCATGGAAAATAATAGCCCTGAAAGAAATTTATTTGTGTATTTAATACTTAGAATACTAAGTAGTGTAGGTACATAATAATATACATAGTACATATTAAAATTAAAATAAACATTTCACATAAAAAACTAATTGTAGCTCATTGACACCAGACAGACAGGCAGATTGACGACATTAAACGACTTTTACTTTCTTAATCTACATATCTAAATTGTGAAAATCCGGTGAAATCTCGGTCTGTAATATTTTCACAATTACCATTCTCTTCGGTATATCAGGGAAGTAAAAACAGTAATTTTCGTAAAAAAGGAGAAAGTCATTGCGGCAGCGAATATAACGGACGAGGTATGCTGGAGCACATGTGTACTGTCGTGAGCAGAAACAAATAGGACAACTTTTTTTTTCTAATGTAAATCTGTCTCTATTTGAATATGTAATGAGGAACCAAAATAAAACAGATATCACTTTTAATTTATTTTTTATTTTAATGCTGTAGTTATTGCTATAGTAAATGATGGACGGTTAATGGGACAAATTGCACTGCGTTATAACATTAACAAAAATTTGGTTTGTAACATTTTAACAAAATGGAGAATAAACGGTACGATAAGTAGAAATCCTGGATCAAAGGACAAAGGATATCCTACTTAACAAGAAACTAACTATTAATATTTCGTTATTGCACCATTTCCATTTGTAACTCCTAAAAGTCTGCTTGGAATAGAATTAAATAACCGTATACAATAATCATTAGTAATAATATTTTCCCATGCATTATTTACTATTTCCTGTAATTCTTCGGCATTCCGTGGACCTCACATTTCGTTTTTGGATACTTCTTACGAGTAATCCCCATACTTCTTCCACAGGGTTAAGATATGGACTATGACTGAGCCAGTTAAGAACATTGATGTTGTTATCTTGGAACCAATTAGTTACGGTATGAGCAGTACGAACGGAACAATTGTCTTGTTGAAATATGAACTCATTATTAGGAAATAATTGTGACACAGAAGAGAGCATAATATTGTCTAAAATCCTAATATATGTAACTATTAAATCGTTCCTCAATATGCCACAAAACACCAGGACCAGGTTCCGATATCCAAGCCCACATATTGACGGAAAATCTACCACTTTTAACATTGTTAGATATATATTTCTCATCGAATCGAGTATTCGGAGGGCGGTAAACACGAATACGACGGCTGTGTGTTGACTGGAAAGTTTTTTCGTCTGTAAAGATTACATTGTTCCAAAAATTTACATCATGCACTAAAAATTCAAGCGCAAATCCTACTCGAGCTTCTTTATATTCAACTTTAAGTAAGTATTTCTTTGCTGCTGCATGACAGCGTAACTCCGATTCTCTTACTCGCCGGCGACCAGTACTACTCGATCCAGGAAAATTCGTTTCTTCAGCAGCCTGAATAACTGAGTAAAATGGATTTTCTATTAAAGCATTTACCAATTGCAAATCTAGTTGTTGTGTTGATATCCTTCGTCGCCCTGATCCAGGATTTCTATTAATCGTACCGTTTATTCTCCACTTTCTTAAAATGTTACACACCAAATTTTCGTCAATATTATAACGCAGTGCAATTTGCCTCATTGACCATCCATCTTCTGCTTTAGCAATAACTCCAGATTTAACTAAATCGATTATATGAGGCATATTAGTTTTTAGTTATTAGTTTTGCAGACTCATAAAAAGACGAAAAAAATGAGTTTTTGACAATTGAAATCGGCCAATATCTTTTTGCACAAAAAATATAAAATCTCTAAATATGGCCATTTTTGTCATTTAATTACAGAGACTGTAATTATCACAGGAAGTTGTTTCGGAACTTAAATTGTAGTTTTTGTTGGTATCTACCGACTCTAAAAATATCATGTAAAAATATTAATAACTTTTAGCGAAAATAGCGAAAATGTAAAAAAATGTGTTTCCGAAAAACGGCGTGAAAATGGTCAGAAATCGTCATAGAACGATTTTTCAAAAAGCTATTTGTTCCTGATAATTACAGTATCTGTAATTAAATGACAAAAATGGACATATTTAGCGGTTTTTAATTTTTTATGCGAAAGGTTATTTTTTGATATCAATTATCAAAAACTAATTTTTTCGTCTTTTTACGAGCTATTTCGTACTATTTTTTGTATGAAGAAAAATTTCTTTCGCATCGAAAACGTGAAAAAACCTGTTTTCGGCATTTTCACCCCCTTTTTAAACAGGTTCCAAATAAAATGTGCTTTCCAAAACATATAAATCTAATTCCCACTATTTTTCTCCTAATTATAACGTTCACAAAATGCTCTAAAGAATTTTTCAAAAAAATAAACTATCTGACTTGGATTAATATACAAGTACTATAATTTTAGCATAAATCTTATTAAAATTTTAAGCACTGAAATGTAAATCTAGAAACTATTTTATTGTATGTAAAACCTCATAAGTTGATTATTATGTATTGAATACAATAAAACCTCATATATTTCTATACATGTAAACATGTTTTTTAAATAAAGTATTCTACGCTATTCTATTCAATGTGGACTCATCGGTAGCTTTTCCCATTGTTCCATCATGCAACATAACATTATATTACCGATTTTCATATAAAATGTTATCACATAAAGCTATTTAACTATATTAACAATTATAATCAACTACCAAAGATGTAATAAGTAACTTGAATTATGATATTGTTGCAGGTCTACGCCACTGCTTCATGGAACGTGTGAGAAATTGCCGAAGGCGCCGCGATGATTCTGGAATGGTCGAGTAAATTCGACGCGGGTATATATACAGTGGATCTAAACGCGAGGACAGTTTAATATACGACAAGCAAGTGATAATATGAAATAAGAAACAGTAGCAAGTTGTCAATTATATATTATATAAGGACTTTTAATTATTGTAATTAAGTGATTAATAAATCAGTGGTTTATGAAAATTCTTGTTGTAATTATTGAACCTACATACAGAATGTTTACGTAACAATATTTTTAACACACCAGGTAATAGCAACTTCGTGAGTACATAACAAAGTTCAACATACTTCTTGCAATATAGCCCGGATTTTGATCTTTACATGGTTGTTACGCATCACTGATGACATTGTGAAAGAAGCAGACCAAACAGAAGTTACAGTGTTGGTACTACTTGATTATTTTAAAGTATTCGATACGATAGCTGTCTAAGTAATAGGCTTTAAAGGGTTAAAATCGGTAACGAAGTGTCTGCTCTCCTCGGGTGCACCACAAAGTTCGATACTAGGTCCATTTTTATTTACATTGTACCTTCACTAATTCAAAATATTAATAAAATACACTTTTACGCAGATGACATGTAGTTATGTCTTTCATTCTTCCCTCAGTACATAGCTGACGCAACTGCTGCTATTAACAAGAACGTTGAAATTCTGATAGAGACATCACGAAGCCATCCCATGAACATAATTGCCAGCAAAACGTCAGTTTTAGCCATTGAACCCAAAAACATTAGGTTACTTGAATTCAGTCAACTACGGGTAACTATAGAAAGGCAACAAATATTTCCTATCGGTAGAATATAAAATCTGAGATAAACCTTTGATACAAGGTTTAAATTACATATAAATGATAAAGCTGTCACGACCTATGTCAATCTGAAAATGATTTATATCAACAGGCACTATCTTATTAAAAAAAGGTAAAGCTATTCTGTGGTGATCTTGTTTAATTTGGTGGTATTGTGCACAGTCCCTGTTTGGATGCAGATAATGTTCTGAAAATTCAAATCATTCAAAGTCTCTGCTTACGACTTATATTTGAAATTAGACCTAGACATAGTTCTCTTAAAGTTAATAATGTAGGATGGCTTAACATATCCAGAATGTGTCTAATGCATTCAACTTGTTTTTTTTTCATAAAATTATTACATCATCATCTTAACAAAGAAATCCACTATAGAACAGATATACAAAATCTCTCGCCAGAGCCCGCAACTAGTTAATCAACCGCGACACTGTCGCGGCGCCGCGTCGGCGGGCGAAAGACTGATCGGAGCGCGTCTAGTTCGACAGGTAAAAACAGTTTATAAAATCGAATACCTTTCATCACATGATTAATTAAAATGATTAATAAAATTGGAACATTTTCATATAAAAACACACAAACACATCCGTAGGCAAATCACTGATTTATAGTAGTTGATGAGGTAAAAAGACCTAAGCCAAAAGACCCACTTCAAGCAACTACCGCAGGCATTCCGGATGCCAGTATATGACTTAAAAGGTCTGAGTAGAAATAATTTTCAGTTTTATTAGGTTTTCAAATGGGTATGGAGAAATAATTTAGAAACAAATATAAACAAAGAGGAGGACATAAAAAATAAAGATTTAAAGTCTACAGAATGGCGAAGTTGGATAGGAAATGTTTGGCTATTGAGAAAATGTGAGACACCTGGTACGGTAATTTGTGTTTGATCCGAAAGGGACTATAATGCTGTCTAATCCGTGTAATGTTCCAAATTGGCTGACTATCACCCATCTTGATAGCGTAGAATTTTTTGATATTCCTGGACTTAGTCCACCATTGGGATTATGTTGTTACATAGTGCGCAGAGGTCTCTGAGAGGGGTGTATATGTCAGAATTAGATATGAAGCGTATACATTTGTGTACAGTACAGAAATCAGAACACGCATTATATTGGCAAATAAGTGATATTTTGTCCTTTCCAAGCAAGTGATAGTAATCTATCAAGAATCCCAGAAATCAGGTTATACAAAACACTTATCATACCCGTGTTAATGTATGTATCGAAGACCTGGACTCTGAGAAAAAGAGACGGATCTCTGTTGATGATTTTTTAAAGAAAGATATTGCAAAAAATATACGGGGCAATCCAAGAAGACGGTATGTAGAGACGTAGGTATAACTTCTAAATTTACAACAGCTATAGACAAGTCGGTAACAAGGACATAGTAACTACAAACAAAATCGGCAGATTGCAATGGGCAGGTCATGTAAACAGATATGATGACAATAATCCTGTAAAAAAGACCCTTAAGCTGAACCCATAGGTACAAGAGGGCGAGGAATGGGTGCGTATAATTGGATGGTGCAGACCCGAGACATGAATGAATGGCAGAAGAAGCTGGAGAAGGTCAAGATCCTACTATAGGGTTGTATGACTAATGATAAATGAAGGCATGAAGGCATATATTTGTGTTCCAATACTCACTTTTTTCATTGTCGTAACCGATATGCTGCACCGCCTCGGAGCCTATGGTATAAATTAATTTTTTATTTATCTATTGAGTCTGCTACCCTTACCAGAAGCGAATCTATTAATTTACCGATGTAATCTAAAATGTCCATAAAAAACCATCTTGTCCTCTTCCAACGCCATATCGAGCATTCTCCAGCTAACGCCGTTTTTACACAATAAATGTTTGAATATTGTCCCATCTTTGGAAATCATTTATAGTCTATAATTTCAATTTATTTAACAATATAAGTAATGGATAATTCTTCTTGTAGAAATATCTCAAAAATAACCAATCTGTCACACTGATTGCCACATCGATTTACTTATACAAGTTATTTATATATGTCTATAGTATGAAAAATAAATTACCAGTACACTGCGACAAACATGATTACAATACGCGTAAACGAAGTGATATATACATTAATATTCATAATTTGACCTTATATAAAAAGATCCCTTTATATGCTGGTAGCTACTTATTTAATAAATGTATATGTGTGTCCGTATGACTTATTCTATCCAATTCTATATTGGCACAAAGAATTAATAAAAATCTATCTATCTATCATAATGAACAATATTTAAAATTCTTGGAAAATATGTGTTTAAATGTTAATAGATGTTTTTAATCTGCTCGATACTTTTCAGTATTTCGTACTCATTCGAGCGAAAAATAATCCACATTTTGTTAATTAACGTTTGCGCAGGGCCCTCTTCAAAATACCTAATTTTTAAATAATTTGGCACGCTACATGCCACACGACTCGCCATTTTAAGAGTATTGACACTAATGCTCATAGCAGCATTGCTTTTTAATGAGTTTCAAACTGTTAGTAATTACAGAAAATATAAAGAAATGGGAAATAGGGAATTTTACCCTTACTGATACACGAATTATCGCTCTGTTAAGCACATAGGAACGGCATAATCTTCTCTTATTACTTATACGCTCTTTGCTGACAAGTTAAATTTCAATAAGATTTTCCAGAATACTGAGCAAGGCTCGACAAAAAATATGCAAATTTTTATTCATTATCCTAATCGCTGTAAAATATGTTCTTGAAAGGGTGTTGTGCTTTGAATATTTTAACGTATACTGCTAGTATAATTACGTATTTAAATTTATTTTCTAATTTGGGCTCCAAATTTTGCTTAGAGAGAATTCTTCTGACTAATTGAAAAAAAAACATATTTAGTTTCTTTTAATGCCCAATACGATCGCCTATTCAATATATCTAAAAAACCGCAGAAAATATTTTACATAGTGCAGTAAAACTAATTATTTTTAAAAAAATGTTTGGATAAAGGTACACTTAGTTTGCTTAATTTTTAAAGCTAACCTCACTCATTCGCCACAATATTTATTGAGTAAACTCAGTGATATTCGTACTTGTCCCACTAGGCATTGTGATCTTTATAATATACCTAAGCATAATACGGCTCTATTTGAATGTTCATTTAGTTTCAACTCTACCTAATAATCCGAAAAATCTGTCCTCTCTTGCGTCATTTAGAAGACAGTTCAAAGCCCACACATTTGTAAAAGAAGTGATATTAAATTTTATAGACTAATTATAAATATTCAAAAGAATTGTTACAATACGCACTTGGTTTATTGTTTCATTAGTTTTGTTCAGATTTCTCTGACATATGTTTCGGCCTTGCGACCATTATCAAAGGGTCTTAAAAACTATTCTAGTACTATTCTATATTATTCTTTTGAATATTTATAATTATTCTATTGAATATGTTTCATTAAGAACCTCCAGATTCCATCCAATTAATATAAAATTTTATACGTATATACCTGTAGTTATTTTTCTTTTTTTCTACTTTTTCTTTTTTCTTTTCTATTTCTTAATGGATTATACATTCATTATTGTAATACATTATTTATATTAATGGATCATTTTAGATGTGACGTCAAGACTAGTTAAAAGTGCCCAAATGTATGTTATTACACATAACAGCGAGTCATGAATGTATACTACTGCGGAACTAAACAAATTGAACCTTATAACATATGCAGTTTAGGTCGAATTTAGGAATATAAAAATATAGCCACATTTTATTGAAATATGAACTTACACACAATATTTAAATATGTTACATGATGTTCTGAACAGATGTAGAATTTGTTGTTTGCGACTAAATATTCCATATAAATTCGAATTTATACGAAATATGGGGCCACTGCCTATGCGATTTAATATTAGTATTTGTAATGCAGATAAGATTCACAATATTACATAAGAATGTTTTATTGATCGCGCTATGACTATGTACTAAAAAATTGCCTACTTTCAAGAACTTCATATGTTACATTAAAATGGCCCATTCAAATAATATGCATTCGAAATTGCAATTGGAATTATTACTTTCATTTATTCATATTATACATACGCATTAGTATTATATTTTAATATGGTCAAAGAGGTAATCCGGTACAAAATGTTTTAAATGTTTAATAAAAACTTTGCTGAGCTTTGCGGAGCTTTTTACGTATGAATTTGTTCCCCTTGCATTTATCAATTCGTAAAATAATATTACTCTCTGAAACCCACAGGTACATCAGATATATGTAATTTATAGATTATACGCACACGATGACACAACGGGACTTAGTAGCTTTGGATATAAAAAATGATCGTGGTACAAAACTGACTTCACACCGACTGCCTATTTTCTAGACAAATCCAATTAGATTTTAGCCATCCCTATTTGTTTTCGTGTTTACCTTCATTTATCTTCGATTCCAACACTGCCTTTATGAAGATGGCAATACGCCTAATGTAAGTTTTTTACGTCCATTTATAAATCAATGCACGGATAAAATGCGCCAGCATGCATCATGTTAGGTTACAGTGGCATCAATCTATCCAAATTTTTGCCATAACTGGAGTTGCTTGGAAAGGTGCATTTTATTAATGAATTGACGACTATCTTTGGTTATATTTTGTCATATCGAGAACTTGGCTAGTCAAATTTGTTTCTGTTAATTTGTTAAGTCGCAAAAAAAAGACTAAAAAAAATAGTTGATTTCTTAAATCTGTTATAACCTAAATTTATACAAGCCAATATTCATTATATCTAGTAAAAAGTGCCTCTTATTAAACCAAAATAATATGGTTCCAAGTTATAAATTAAAATATTTACCCAGAAGTCTTATACTAAATCATAAAAAATGCCAAAAAAATATTATAAATGATGTCAGAAAGACCATCTAAAAATGATTAGAATCGTCAAAAATAAGAAGCTTTCATAGTATCTAAATGTCCCAGAGATTTATGTCCATATTTTGGTCTTAATTAAACATATTTTTGATGTGTAGATGATGTCTTAAGAACATATATTTTTTTTATTTCTGACATCTACTTATTTTTTAAATATGATGAAATTTGCAGTATTGTATTTAGATATTATATTTTTTATTTATTTTAGTAGTTTTAAAAACAAATTTTTTCCTCCGCTTCTCATGATTCAGATGACTATTATTTTATGATTTGTTGTATTATCGTAATTTTTTTATTTTCTACATTATTTTGAAGATGGTGGGCAATAAGAGATTTTCCTACGTGGGCTTGTGTATTGAAAGATTTTCCACTCCACAAAGTAATGAGTGAACGACACCTCTAGGGAGTCGAGAATATTCCTAAGTTAACTAAACAACAAGAAAAGTAACTCCTCTAAATCCTAAAAAACTTTCCCAACCAGATTAGAAATCACATTTAGATTGGAGAGAAGGAACCGTCATTAAACAGTTCCTTTAGGCGCATTAGTGACTAGACTAATTCTAATTTAAATCAAATAATGATTTGAAAGGACACGCGGTGGTGAGAAAGAAGTGGTGCACCCGGTGTTACCTTAAGACTACTTTGCCTTTGAGTTCAAATATATTCAACACCTATGCTAATAGAGAGTGTACCGAAATCGGACAAAAATTAAATAGATACAGGAAAATCACTGCGTTAAAGATAATTGAAAAAATGTGTTGAGAAATAATTTTTCTAAATATATATAAAATTAGGTGGTGTACTAAAATTTTATTACTTAATGAGATAATATAAATATACTTTCAAATTGATTTTGAAATAAACAATATTCATGTTCTCTATGCCAGTTTGTAAAATTTTAAGTGATTCGGTGAACTCGTACTAGATCATTTATTTAGTAATACAAATGTTGATAGGAAAATGTTTAAACAAAAATTGTACAATACTTATTATTGTTTGGAAAAAAATTTATAGTTACTTTTGATAAAATTCTATATAGTAATTGGGCAGTACATATACTGAATATATTTTTTGAGCTAATGAAAAAGTATGCGTTGAGTCTTAAATTTTTTCTCCGTTAATATATTTATGTTTTCATCTTTCTTTATTTTTGCAGTTGTTAGATATATAAAGTCGAGGCAAGAATTCAAGCGATGCACGTCACGAGTGATCTCATTAAAAAAATTTAATACTAACATAATTTTTAATCATTAATTACGTTAAAAAGAGTAATTCTTGACACCCAGTTAATAAGCTTTTTTCAGAAATTAGTACAGTTTAATGGGGCTTCATGATTCTTAGTAGTATTGTCTTATTTATAGAATCGATCTGTGACGTGCATCGCTTGAATTCTTGCCTCGACTATATTAAATAATTCAAGAAAATTAAATTTTTCTGTATCTATTAAAACATATAGAACATTGATATTTTACATAAGTCAACATTGGCTTAATTTTATGTGCCATGTACTAATATTAAATGAATATAATGTTTCAGAAATATTTTTGGAATTTATACATATATTAATGTTAATACTTAAAAAAAGAATTACTAATTTAAATACACAAGTTTAAATTTTATATATTATTAGCCCCTTATAAAATAGTATTCCCTAACATTACATTCCAAAATTAATTCTAAAACTTATATATGCAGAGGTAATAAAGATTTTTATGTTCTAAAATAAAGTCTAAATGACGTATATTTCATGTTTTTCTAATATAATTTCTAAACTGACTTTTACGATCTAAATTAATGTATTTAAAATGTGTTTAATTTATAGTATCAATTAGATTAACTGAAACTATTGAAAGTTATTTTCATCTAAGATAAAATCTGGAACACATCTATTTTAAATTAATCTAAATATTGTCTTTTATTATGCACCTGTTTTACTTTTTTTAAGTTCTAGATCGTTTTTAACGTTTATTCGATATAATTTAGACCTATCTGTGTTCTTCGGGATAAAAGCGCTGTTTTTCTCAATTCCAATTTTTTCGTTATAAGCAAGTTAACAGTGCTCTTTGGTTTTTCGACTAAAATGAAAAGTGAAAACATGGCTTAATTTTACTGTGCAAGACCTAAAATTACAGAAAATATTATCAAATGTTAATTTGAAACGAAAACATAGAGCTTTTTATATTTTAATTGTTTATAAATAAGCAAATTAATATTTTTAGCCAACATTGCAATGGCTTACTTTATAGATAATGTATTAATACAAAAATCATAAGTAAACAAAATTCTGCCATTTTAAGTACTCATTACATGAGACAAACTTTACTTTTTGAAGCACTGTCGGCACATATCGTGCGCGAACCATAATCTCTTCACTCCAACACTGTAACTATCACTTTTTCCCTTATCTATTAACGTATAAGAACATTTTTTTCTTCTCGATTAATTAATCTTTTGTTCAGTGTTCGGTTCCCTTATCAAATTTAACTTCCAACCAGATACAGCATACACTTACTAGCGAACATTTTTTTAATGTAGGCAATTAATCTAAATCTTACCATATACAGAATCTAGAATGACAAATTTTATTAACGAATATATAAATGGAAGTTGTGAAAAATATTTTGTTCAATACTGGCCTTACAGAACATTCCTTTTTTAAGCAATTTATTTCTTGAATCACTTTTGTCCGTTTTTGTTCAATATCTTCTGTTATTTTCATCGCATAGAGAAATTAAAAACATGGGTTTCTTCACAATTAAATTTCTGATGAAACTTAATCAGTAGAAGTTTTTTCTGCTAATTTGTTAAGCTCTAAAGTAAATAAAAACTAAGAAAAAGTAGCTGTTGTTTAAAATCTTGTTATATCTGTTAAGAGGCAATCTATTCATTATATCTAGTGAAAACATGCCATGACGAATGTGTTATTAAAATGTTTGTTTAAAAGCCTTATAACAATTTATAAATTTGAAAATACGACTGTTAGTCTTGTAGGTGGGTTTGACTGTAGAGAAATCTTAAATTCTGAGTTATCAAGTGTGTTTTAAGTAGATGTCTCATGCGAGAGGGCCGAAGTAGGAGCAGGTTCAGTGGAATAAAATTATAGATCTTGATGACTGTTGACCGCTTCTACTTAGCCTTAAAATAATTGACTATACCAGAATGTCTGGAATATTACCAGTATAATAATTGTCATTGTGCCCTCGCAAATGTTCACTTTCTATACAAATGTGTTGTAGATTTAAATATAAAAAATGTCTTTAGTTACGTAATCAAGAATAGGTAATAAAATGAATGTACTATACTAATCTTTGTTTTATTTCTAACCTCACCATAATATAAAAAATACAAACAGTAGGCTTTATAGTTATCGTTAATTATCCTTATTTTTAGTTCAATTACCCTTATTTTTACCTAAATTACCCTTAATTACCCTTATATTCGCCTAAATTATCTGTAATTACCCTTTATGTACCTAAATTACTCTCTAATTCCCCCTACTACATGACCCTTTGACCTCTGCCCCTACCGCGATAATTAACATTTTAAGTTACCTTTATTTTTAACTTAATTACC
The DNA here is from genome assembly GCA_963675555.1 of Leptura quadrifasciata. Lineage (NCBI taxonomy): Eukaryota > Metazoa > Arthropoda > Insecta > Coleoptera > Cerambycidae > Leptura > Leptura quadrifasciata. The sequence goes on from OY776675.1 coordinate 107,907,751, forward strand.
CTTATTTTCACCCAACTTATCGGTGGTCACCCTTATTTGTACCTAAATTACCCGTAATTATCCTTTAATTTCCCCCACCACTCTAATTATCTAAGAACATTACAATTGACCCCACCATTACAATTACTGCACTACTCTAATTACCACATTTCTATTCTGCTTCTGCTCCTCCTCCAACCTTCTCTCATTAATAAATAAATAACACCACAAGTAATTACGACCCCCTATATCCCGGAAGGCTCTAGAAAAGCCTTGTGTAGGAGGGGGCTACACATTTAGAGACAAGGGACACACACCCAATATCCGTGTATAGTGGAAAAATCCCTCTCACAGTATTTTCAACTGCTACGGCCAGGAATCGAACCCGGAACTTTTGGGTGAGAGGCAAGTGCGCTCACCTCTCCACCACCAGTCATACAGTCATTAGACATCAACTGTATTTACATATTATAATATGTATGAATTGCAATTGCAGTTTCAGGTAAAAATATATAATATATATATATATATATATATATATATATATATAAATAATTTGTTTATTTATAAACAATTAAAGACCAAAAAGAATAAATATTTTTGTTCCACATGTGAAATTAATTTAGTCATCAACAACAATTTCAAATGAAATATTTCACAATAGAAGGTCTCGGCCAATGGAAAACCATAGTAGATAGTTTCTAACAGTTTATTTTTAAACGTGTGGAAAGTAAGAAAATGAATATATATTTTCTAAATAATTAAGTGCTGGAGAAGTTACGTGTAATTTTCTCTTCCAAACTGCATTTTGTAAATTATCGTTTTAACATTGCGAGCGGTAACGTACACGTCGTACAAAAACAATGAGAAATTACACGAGCAGCGGGCGTAATTTATGAAAATTATCATGTTCAGACATACTTCGCATCCAGTCTTCTTCATAAAATATCTTATTGCTGATTTTCAGGTTATTTTGCAGAAGATACGTGAACGTAATATTTAGGAATCATATTAACCACAAATTTTATACTTGACGGGTCACGAAAAGATTTTACATTTTTAGAAATAAATATGCTGTGCAATATGAAATACGCCAGGCAAGTCTTAACATATTATACTTTTAATTGAATTATCTTACAAAGTTTTATAATTTTTAAATAATCAAATTAATAATCTGAATAGAACATTATTACTGCTATAACTGTAAAAAATCAATAATAAATAATATCAAATTCAACGCTTGTTGAGAGCTAATTTGCAAAATTAGTTGGAAGTTAAGAACTAATTATTCAGGTAACAGTAAAATGTCGCGATTTTAGTACCTTTTCTTACGATTTTTTAAAAATTTTATACAAAACTTCAGTAACAAAAGGTTGAAAATTTTTACTCATCAACAGAACTCCGTGTTTTATCTATCACTGAACATTGGGCTGATGAAACCAAATTATTGGGCTTAAGTATCCCACTGTACACACTAGCAAGTGATTGCTGTAGGATGCACTGCCAACATGATAGTGTGGCTTTTTATGCTAAAAATGATGTTAAAGATCCACTTAAGCCAAAAAATGTGAAGTATATAAATTCTTTTGCAACTGAAACCTACATAGAACTATGCGGCATCGCTATACTACAAACAGTTTTAAATAAATATAATTGCAATTTATAGACCTCCAGCAGGCAATGAGGAAGTTGCATGATTTTTTTTTACATCACAGATAGATAGACGACAGAAAATAGGCTTCCTCGTATTTTTTCTTTTTCTTTATTGTTAAAATTGAGGCTGAAAAAAATATATTTATTTCGGCTGAGAATTTAAAACCATTGAAACGCTCTATCCCTAACGAATGATGTCATTCGTAACTTGCAGCGTCACGTCGTTATTGATAAAACTTTGAAACATCTAAAAAGAATGATGTGGTTATAGATTAACACGTTAGGGATGTTATGAAATGATTATCCGTCATATTAATCAATAATTAATAACAAGATTAAGAATAACAACGTAAATTAGCAAATTCAGGTAAATTAATGACGTCAAAATGACGTCAAAGCAATATTATAGCATTTTCAGTCACGTGGTTTTGTTTACACAAAAGTTCAAATTTTTAATGTGGCATATTTACAAAGCGAAATTTTTCTATGAGTTTCTTTTATTATATTATCAACTTGTATAGTACATAGTATGGAAAAATAATAAAATTAAGCATTTTTAAAATCCATGCATCTGCCTCATTCTGGCATGTTCTTTAACAATTTATCATATACTTTACAGTTAGTTAGTAGTTAATAGTTATACTTTGCGGCGATTTTAAGATAGATTCTTTAAAGGAATTTGCAGAAAAATATATTTTTCAAGATACATTCGATTGTTTTAATCTTACAACAACGTTAGATGAACCAACTCGCATTACAACAAATACAAATAATATAACATCGAGAACAGGCATTGATTACATATCTACAAATCTACCAGAAGGTAGATACCTAGCTTATGTAAGTAATCTATGCAATATAGCTGACCATGTAGGGTAAATAATTTGTTGCAAGTATCTGAAAATAAATAAAGAAAAGAATATAGAAAATATTGAAAAATTTATTTATATACTTAAAAAACTGCATGGGAGAGTATTTACATTGAAAATATTGATGAAGTTTTCAAACATTTTATCAGATTATTCTTAGTATGTCTTGAGGGCTCATGTCCTCTAGTTGCCCACTGCAACAAGATATCAAATAAAGTGTGTTGCAAAAAATGGCTTTATTGTGAATTAATCAGGGAGATCCAATAATTAAAAAATCTTTATTGGCTTGCAAATCAATTGAACGATCTGAATCGAACCAATTTATATAAAGCCAAGAAAAAACAACACATTGGCAACATAAAAAACCAAAAGAGATTATTTTTCATAACAACTAAATAAAGCAACAAATAGTTTCAAAGAAATTTGGAGCCTGGTTAATGAACAACTTGGTAGAAAGATTGAAAGCAATAAAACAACAATAAATATAAACAACACACTTACAATAAATCCCCAAATCATTGCTAACCATTTTGGGAACTATTTCTCAAATGTTGCATCTGAAAAAGTGTGTCAACATTTCAAGGACAATATTTGCACTGAGTGCACTAGTTGCCCCTATGTTGAAAAACCGTTATTTTTGAAGCCTACAACACCCGAGGAAATTATAGACACAATAAAAAATTTAATAGATAAGTCTGCTACAGGTGTTGATGGAATATCCACTAAAGCTCTAAAGTATGTCTGTGAAGAAATTGCGGAACCTCTGGTACAATTAGTTCACGAATGCTTCAAGCAAGGCCAAGTATCGTCAAGATTGCATCAGTTCTGCCAGTGTTCAAGAGAGGTGATGAGCTTGATTTTGAAAATTATCGATCAATTTTCATGTTATATGTTCTCTCAAGAGTTTTAGAAAGATAAATATTTAACAGAATATCATCATTTTTGATTAAATACAGAATTATAACGAGTCAACATGGCTTTCAACAAAATAAATCAGTAGAAACTGCCGCCTTCCAGTTTCTGCAGTTTGTATATGACGAAATTGACAAGAAAAACCACGTTGTTGAGTTATTCTTCGACTTTACCAAGGCATTTGTTACTTTGAATGTTGATTTTATTGTATACAAGTTGCAAAGTTTGCAATTTGGAGGTCTAGCGTTAAATCCTATTAAGACATTCATAGAAAACTACATATGAAAATATATAGCACAATATCAGAAAATTACGATGTCGCTCAAGGAGTCCCTTAGGGTTATTTACTGGACCATTACTATTCTTGTTATTTGTCAATTACCTCCCTACAATTATGCAGGAGGGATCGGTTGTCATGTTTGCGGATGACATTCCCATGCTGCTCTCAGCACGGGACAATCATATCAAGACTGGTGTCATAGTAATACACTTTATTTGAATATTGGCAGAACTCAATATGTATACTTCTCGCAACAAATATCATAGAAGATCTCATCAAAGTAACCGAAACTTCTCAGCCACTGTCAAGTTCCTGGGAATTATGATAGATAATATCCATTGCTGGAAAGAACAAATTAAACATGTTTGCAAAAAAATAAATTATACGTATTTCGCATTAAGACAGTTAAAGGGTGTCTTTAATATAAAATCACTATTAAAAGTTTATTAGGTACTTGCATATTCACATTTATCATACAATATTGTAGTTTATTGTGCTGCCTCAAATATAAGTCGCATATTGATCCTACAGAAAAGGGTATCAGATTATTATTTGACCTTGCATCAATGGACTCTTGTAAACCTCATTTCAAAAATAATAAAATCTTAGTCATCCACAGCATATATAAATTAAATACTATTAAACTTATCAAGAAAAATCTAAACATGTTTGTATACAAATTCAGACAATCATTCACACAGTACTAGACAAGGCCATCTATTAAAAGTAAAGAAATCATAACACAAATTTAAATAAAAAAATCTCCATATTATGCAGGTATTAAAATGTATGATAAGCTACCACCTGAAAGTAAATCTATAAACTCACTATAGACCAGGGCCAAACCGTTTAAAATATCGTAATAGACGATAAATTCTTAGCAGTATACGAATGGTCGGAAAATGTAGTTAATGGTGTAAATAATTAAGGAAAAATCGTCCAGACTGAGTAAAAGTTCGGGAAGGGGGGTTGGGGTGGTAATATATACGTTTTTATCCTATCGAAAAATCTTGAATATAAAAGTTGTAGATAATAAAAAAATCTAAAAGTTTCTAATTGATTATTATTGACCACAACCTCAAAATTATCGAGCAAAATGCAAAAAACCGATTTTTCGATTTTTAATTTATAACTGTCGCAAAAATGTTTATATTTTCATGAAAATTGGTGAAAATGTTCTTTTTTGTGTTTCAAACAAGCCCAAATTTTTTCAAAGCGAAATATTTAATTTACGATGTTTTATAAAGAAAATAAAAAAGAAGACCTAATTGTCAATCGAAAAATTTGGTTAGCAAATTTTCGATTAATGAACTTTACTAGTGCTCATTTTTTTCGTTGAAATCTCAACTTTAATATAGAATTAAAATATAATATTGTTTATATACAATAATATCGTTCAAAAAGCGAAAAACCGAAAAAACTACTTTTTAAAAATCGAGTTTTCGGTGAAAATCATGAATTTCTTTTTCTTTATTGTAAATAAACGTTTACATTCATAAAAAACATGAATTCTCATACAACACTATGTTATACAAGTAATGAACATGTACCTAACTCAGGCTAGACTGTTACAATTGATCCATTACTATTATTTCAGAGATTTTCGCGAAATATCAGCAGTACAGATGATATGAAAAATTATTTACAGTATGAGCTTGCTCCATTTCCTGTGTCGTTGTTTACAGAGAATGGCTTCAGAAAAAATGTTAAGTCACATTTATATACAGAATTTGCGAGCATCGATTCGTTACTAACTTCGAGCAATATTGTACACGTTGTTGATGGCGGGTTTCTCTTACCCCTTACACAAAGTAATCTGGCAAAAAAACGATACAATTAATGAAATAACACAAAAATATTTACATTATGTACAAAACAACTACGCAAAAAATAGTTATATGAAGAAGATGTGCAGATTCCCTAATTATCAATACATCCACTGAAGTAGCAAAAAAAGTAGCAAGTATCATTAATATTTCCTGCATCAGGTTTGTGGAAATAGATATTCAGTTCACATGAATTGAATATCTATTTCCACAAACCTGATGCAGGAAATATTAATGATACTTATTACACCTCTAATAGTTTTAAACATAAATCACATATTGTAGTATTTTTGCATTGTTTCTCTGGCTGCGATACAACTTCCAGTTTTACTGGGAAAGGAAAAAAACAATTATAAAATCATTATTGGCCGATAAACATTTACCTAATCTTGCAGAAACCGAAAATGGATTAAAAATAATAGCTTCTATTTACAAAAGATTTGAACTCTACCGAACGGCTATTGTTAAATCCTCATTTCATTTGAAAAAATTACCTCCAACTGAAGGGACAGCTAAGCAACATTGGTACAGGGTATATTTTCAAATACAAAGTTGATTTGGTAATCAATTAACAGCTACATATTGGGGATGGAAACATCACGTTAATGGCATCGTACCTATATTTACAGAACAAGAATTAATTCCTGAAAATTTATTGAAAATTATCTGCTGCAGCTGCGAAACAGGATGCGGTAATAACAAATATGTATGTCGCAAGCACGGCTTAAAGTGCACAAATTTGTGCTCAAATTGTCACGGTTCTGATAAATGTTCTAATGCCGAAAAATCGTTGTACGAATAAAATTGTAATCTCGAGGACATCGAAGACGAAGACAGTACCCACTGTCTAATAAATAATAATAAAAATAATGATACTGAACTGGACAATCCAGAAGAACTCCAAGAAATTGAAGATATAGAAAATGAACGTGAAGAAATCGTTTGATCGATTCTGGCGATGAAGAATTGCCAACGAAGAAAAAAAGATTTCAATAAAATTATTTTACTTTTAATTTTTGTATTTTATAATCACATATAAGACTTTGACGTGATAATTTGTAAACACTTACGAATCACAAGAAATAATTAACAAATTTTCTCAGTTCACAGCCTTTGTGTTTTTTGAATTTTTACCTATTTAATTGCAGTTTAAATAATGTTTTCGGGACTTTGAAAGCCGAGAATAGTTAGGTACATGTACATTACTTGTATAACATAGTATTGTATGAGAATTAACGCTTTTTATGAATGTAAACGTTTATTTACAATAAAGAAAAAGAAATTCATGATTTTCACCGAAAACTCGATTTTTAAAAAATAGTTTTTCAGTTTTTCGCTTTTTTAACGATTTTTTTGTATATAAACAATATTATATTCTAATTCTATATTAAAGTTGAGATTTCAACTTAAAAAATGAGCACTAGTAAAGTTCATTAATCGAAAATTTGATAACCAAATTTTTCGATTGAAAATTAGGTCTTTTTTTTATTTTCTTCATAGAACATCGAAAATTAAATATTTCGCTTTGAAAAACACAAAAGAGAACACTTTCACCAATTTTCATGAAAATATAAGCATTTTTGCGATAGTTATAAATTAAAAACCGAAAAAACGGTTTTTTGCATTTTCTCGATAATTTTGAGGTTATGGTCAATAATGATCAATTAGAAAGTTTTAGATTTTTTTATTATCTACAACTTTTATATTCAACATTTTTCGATAGGATGCATAGTTTAGCCGCAAATCGCAATAAACCAGTACCAACCCCTAAAAACGTATATATTACCACCCCAACCCCCCTTCCCGAACTTTTACTCAGTCTGGACGACTTTTCCTTAATTATTTACACCATTAACTACATTTTTCGACCATTCGTATACTGCTAAGAATTTTTATTGCCTTAAACAAGATTGGCCCTGGTCTACTAAATAAACTTACTCCTTGTCTGAAAAATTTCCTTGCTACTAACAAACGGTGTCTACTTAGTTGAGGAGTACCTGAATTATAAGCCACAGTGATACTGAAACATTCATGTACACAATTTGTAATTATTTCAAAGTTTTATATATACCTGTTTGTGATTGTTTATTTTATTCATCAAGTGTACTAAGTTATTATTTGTAAATATAACTATTTAAAATTATTTGATTACTGTTGTGACTTTCATATATACTATGTATATCTAACATGAGAAATATACAATTCTATTCTATGGTAAGACTAAAACCTTGCACTAAATATCAAAACAAGAATAGTAAGTAATTGGTATTTTAAGTTTTCTAAAAATGTTCGAATTCGAAGACGTTGTCTATGAAATGGCGAAGGCGTCGGTGATATACAAACATAATTTTTATTCCCGTTTCCCGCATATCCCTCCAGTTTATGGCTACGATAACATAACCTCTTTCAACTTATCCCTACCAAATTAATGAACATTGTATTTAAATCGCAACAATAATTTTGGAGCTATGAAGTCACAGAGAGACACCAGAATATGCAGCCAAATCCCATTTATAACAACGAAGGTTGATAAATACTTCTAAAGATATGGGAGACTTATTTTATTTATATCATTACAACGTATAGTGAATCTCTTGACTCAATTATAATATTATTATTTACTTGTGTCGAATTAGAGTAACAATTGTTCTCGCACTGTATTGGTATAGTTTTGCATGTATATAGTTAAGAAAACTTTACCCTCATAAATATTTACAAACTTCAAGATTCTTAATTTTATAGAACTTAATTTATTGCAATTCTCGTCAACTCTTTGTTTAGTGATTATTTCCGACGAACTTTAATAAACTCCTTTATAAAGGATGTTTTCATATTCATATCTAAAATAAATATATTCATAAATTCAGAAATAATATTCTTTAGATTTCCATCAATTCTATTAAACTTTGACCGCTTCTTTAATGTAGAAATTGAAATAATTGACGTGAAAAATTTAAATTGAAAATATTAAACATAGAATAAGTTATCTACAAGAAAAAGAACTTAATATAACAACATAGCTTTTTCCATTATTTCAGATAAAGTTACACAATTTGCAAAACAAAGACGGTTCATTTTATAAATCAAATGATCACACAAATTTTACAATTTATTATGCACTTTGGCAATGGTCCAAAAAAAAAAGAAATATTGTTGTATATTCATGAATAATACGGTTTGGATTTACTCAGAAGCAAAATCTTGAGTCCTCTATAAATTAAATCTGGCTCTTATATTTGTCATCTAGATAGTGAAAAGATTAGAACCATCAGAGTACACAGCTTTTAAGCGGTACTCCCTTCTTCTAGGGAAAATTTTTCTTCACGTTGACGACTGATTTACGATCTCATCAGTACCTTGAACATTTCCCTCCATTGATTAGAACTTAGATTCCACTTCCGATATAAAGTCGAGGCAAGAATTCAAGCGATGCACGTCACGAGTGAACTCATTAAAGAAATTTTAATACTAACATAATTTTTAATCATTAATTACGTTAAAATGAGTAATTCTTGATACCCAGTTATTAAGCTTTTTATCAGAAATAGGTACAGTTTAATGGGGCTTCATGATTCTTAGCAGTATTGTTTTATTTATAGAATCGAGCTGTGACGTGCATCGCTTGAATTCTTGCCTCGACTATATATATATGTATATTATTGTGAGAGAGGGTACTCTATTTGTACTTGAGTTTCTTCACCGTAAATCTTCAATTCTTCGACGATCCTTTCAGAATTTGAGCAAATCTTCTTCTAACATGACCCACATTATTGAACATTCCAAAACTGCATATAAATAACTGAGAAGCGGCGTCTTGTAGTCTGTGAATCGGTATTATTCCACTTGATATATTACTTCACGTAACTACGTCACGAGAGTCGGTCTGACTTCCCTATACTCGTATCGTACGTTCACAACCAAGAGGTGCGTATAGTAGTCGGGGGGCCAAACTGAGATTCAACACGTATAAAAATGAGAGAGTGCGGATAGTCTACTCCCTGTCCAGGAGTCTGTATCCACTCAGGGGTAGCAGACTTCACTGACAAAATAAAAAAACTTGTTTACAGTCTGTTAGCTCTCATCAGTACATCATAGGCGAATACACAACAAACTTACTCTGTTCCTCTAGTCTATCAAATAACAGATGAATGAATATATTATCTTTATTTCGCTCTTAAATCTTTGTTGTTCCCAATAGAAACTATAATAAAATTCAAGTTCAAGCATTCTTTCAGAAACTGCATTTTAACTTCGTACTTCCAATATAAATTTTCTTCACTAACTTGTGTAGCACTCTGTTAGGTATCTTTTACAGGAATAGATGTATATTTTTGGCCATACCTTTCTCAAAGGGGTTAAATTTTTCAAAATTTACGCTGAATTTTGGCGGAAGCTTATGATATTTTATGCCGTACTTTATTCCATATGATGTTACTCAATGATTCTGGATCCACTTTGTTGCGATTAAGCATGGCAAGTCCTATCCATGGGCGAATCCAATTTATAATTACAAATAGACCGGCAAACAGATGTCCAAGAGTTGCCAATGCCAAATTTTAAATTGAATTTTTTGTATCAGACAATCGCTTTAACAAGAACTGTTGGATAGTAAATGCGCTTCACAAAGTTCTCCTCTATTCACCGCGTGTGGTATGAGACTAGGTAATTTACGTTAATTAATATATACTTCTTCTACATGTGCAATTTACATTTTTTAGAAGAAACATTACACAAATTTATTTACCTAAATTCCCTCTTTCATATGTGTTTAAGTTCTACTTTTCAGGAAGTAATCTTAAGAAAGTGTTAGGTCATAAGAAAAGCACATGAGCGATATAGTCTTCAGGAAATGTAGTGAAAAGTTTCAGTTAAAACCATCTTCAAGGGTAACAGTTAAGTTAGTCGACAGTAAGAATGTATCTTGTATTTCGTCTCTGACTTAATTGAACTCAAGCAAATAGTGAAAGTCTTAATCTTCTTCTTTGGCAACACACATAAAAAACTGGTAAGTAATAAAAAGTCCCTTAAACTCCAAGAGGATGGATCTTTCGTATGTCGAACATGGTTCATTAACATTTTTTTTGTTTCCTTGCCGTTTTTAGCATAATCAACAAAGATGTCCTAAATCATTAAATAAATTTTGATGGTAGAAATAAAGGGCAAAATGTTGTTTGCATAGTAACAATTATTTCACTATGTACCTATTTTACTTCATGCAAATTGATTTCAAATATTGGTTCAAATTAATATTGGTAGTTTGAATTGAACAACATAAATTATTTAAATATCTGGATATTCTCTAATTAAAAGCCAATTTTAATTATTGTTGTTCTAGAAATATTATACATAATAATTATTTATTAATAATTATGTTCCTCTAAATTCAGCAAAATTGCATATTTCCACATCCATTGAATCACTATAGCTTTATAAATGCATATAAAGCTCAATGAAAAGCGAAAAAGACTTAAAAAGTGTTTGATATGTTTTTCACACTCTAGTATGTTTTTTTTATAATATGATAATAAATAAATCAGTCTCCTGTAGTTTCATGTTCTACCTTAACTTCGATGAAAACGCTAATGGGGAAAACACTGATAACTAAGTTAACCCTTATTTCACACATCCTTCTGTACACTTATTGCCAAACTCAGCATAACTTTTTTGGATGCCAGAAACAGTAACTTTCCTTTTATCCAATAAGTTCAACGAAAGTTTAATGGCATAAATGGGAGCAATTAGAGGTAAATTAGAAGTAAATGGGTAGTTTTTTAAAGAATATCTTGGAAACTTTTGGACTAGTTCCATAATAATTGACATGTATAACAAGACGTCGTAAACTGAATTAAAACTATGAACAACACTGTCCAGAAAAGTCATTTTTTGTCAAATTTCAACTATTTATATCTAATTCAAAAATATACCTCAAAATATACTTTGCTTTAAAGGCTGCAAAGCTCTTGGGGAGCGTTTTCAGAAACGTATTTATTTTCTTGCATATTTCGTACTAAACTCATTCCTGAAGTGGTATCTCTTAGTTTAGACATATGCTGTATTGAAATATATTCGGAATTTGTTACGAGCGCATTAGATTGAAGATAATATCACAGTAGAGAATAGACCAGTACTCTCACTCTCGGCGGTCCCTTTAATATTTGTTGTACTCGATTTTATTTTTTTTATTCCATTGCGCATCCATTATTTCCATCCCATGCATTTGCTTGTACACTGTAACACACTAATGGTGCCTGCCTAAAAATGTAAACAATAAACATCAACCCTACTGTACATCACTGCTGTCCACTGCGAATCAAATAATTTAAGCCCAGGAGCATCGCAATGCGCACTGAAAATCTTATCCAGGTAGTTACATTATGTCCAATCTTCGCTAATATCGTATGAATTGAAATTTCTGATCAGTTAAAAATTAACGGTTAAACTGCAGTCTGACATTGTCGATTGTGCATTAATGTCTTTCGAGTATTTTTGACAGTATGTATATTACTTAAAACAGTTTTATTATTTAAACCATTTGAAGATAGTAAAAATATGTATGAAAGAGCTGACAACAACCTGATGATGCTATGTTAAAACTGAATTACTAAACGTTGTTATGGAATTTGAAACAACGCATTTTTTGCATAAAATATGGTAAACACCGATATTGGTTGGTTGAGTAAATATTTAAGGCTAAAACTGAGTTTATGATCTTTAGTTCATATACAACCATTTTACCTAACTAAGAAGAGCTAAATATCATAAACACAGTCAATATTTAAATGAAAGGAAATAAGATATCTCGGAATATACAGTATGTCCCAAAATATCCTCTGAACGTGGGGCCTAAATCTAGGATTTGAATGATTATCTCGAAATTATTTTGAGACAATCTTATGAAACTTGGTTCACGGTTTGGCAATATTTTATGCATATATGGAGAAACGAGAGATAGTTAACCTTGTTTTCAGTTTTCTTCTGGGTTAATATTTTTAGTGTTTTAAAACATAATAATTGTTTCCCGGCTAATATTACATAATATTGAACCGTTTTCGGAGAAAAGTGGTTTAAACGAAATATAAGATATAATATAGTAAAACTGATTTACAGATAGGTAATCAGTTGTTGATGACAAAGATAGTAAGAACATTTCTTATAAACATAAATCTTGAAATGCCTTCTAAGGGAGCTACTTTTAATGCGGTTCCTACCTGAATGATCAAAAAGGTATTTGGGTAAACGTGTTTAATGAATTATGATTTTAGGGACAACTTCAAATTAAAAAAATATATATAAAACCTGCCCAAAATGCGTTCCCTCCCGTTCGCGTATTATCAAATGAATCCCGAACATTTCGTTTAAACCGATTTATCTCGGAAACAGTTTATCGTGTGCCTAATTATCAATAGGCCTTTTTATGCAATATAAGTGGGGGAATTCTAATTAAGTCTTAATAAAACCAGAATTGCTAACTATAAAACAATGAAAAAAGGGAAATAGATCAAGAGCTACAGAATTTTTCAATGGGCGTCTAAGAATCTCCTTGAACTTCTATGGCCCGTAGTCCTTTTTAAGGGGATAATCCTACGCTGGGCCCGGGTCCTACGATGGGCGCATTTTCATGCAACGCAAATATTGATATTTTTATCGCCTGAGAATCACTTAAAATTTGTAAAGAATGATTGGTCAGCCCAAGGAGCGCTAACTTCAGTTATTTGAAGGAAAATTCTAGGGGGCTGACGCAGTGAAGAGCCATTAATCCTAGCTGAAAAAAATGCGCCTGAGAACCGCTTAAAATTGACTTTATTATATTCATATAGATCAAAAAGACCAAGAAATTATGTTTGAGGGATCGAAATAAGTTGCAAACAGCCTTTTACGCAAAAGATGACTAAATTTTTTTCTTCAAATTAGTTTTGCAGCATCAAAAATCCTTCAAATAAGTTCACAATATTATATGGACATTAGATAGTGGATACCCTATCTGAAAGAAATTTGGTAACACAGTTAAATGGATTAACATATAAAACAAATATTTAATTCTTAAACAACCTTCATTGTACCATTGAAAATTAATATAATTAAATTTTCACATGATTTCGATTCTTTGGCATATTCTACTAAGATAGTAGTAATTATTATAAATGATTATTTTACACCACCAACACCCCTTCTCAGAGGGTTGAAAGTACATAATAGAGCAATGTAATTAATTATTTTTAAAAAGTATTCTTCGGCAATAGACATATTATGTGAAGTTGTAGTAACCCAGGTAAATTGCCCTGAGTGGATCACGTTTGACAAATTAATTAAGAGGTTGATAAATAAAAAAATTAAGCTTTATCACTTAAAAATATCTGCTGAAAAAATTTACCTAAAAGAAATCGACTTGTGGAGCATTTGTAAAATGTATAATTCATGTAATAAGGTAGATAAAAAATAAATATTATTTCAAACTACTTACCCCCTTGACAATGGCTAATTTTTTAAATTATAATACTAAATGTAATGTTCTAGACATGGAATAAGTAATATAAAAAGAATAAAAGAAAAAGAATGGGAGGAGGAGGGAGTGGTTGGTAAAAATAAAAGATCTATTTTCTTTAATACATTACACGACACGAATAATACTAATCGGCTTGTGAAGCATTTTTGTACAATGCATAATTCATATAATAAGGGAGGTAAAAATAAATATTATTTTAAACTACTCACCCCCCTGACAAGTGATAATAATTTTTATTATTATAATAAATGTAACGTTCTAGATATGAATTAAGTAATATTGAAAAATATAATATTAATATAATATATTGCCGAGGGTAAGGAATAATAAATCTATTATATGTAATATGTTACGCGACACGAATATTACTGAAAAATGTTAAAAAATACGATTTATGTCCGTAAAAATGTTTCCAAAAAATTAATTTTATTTACTGCACAACTTTCTTTAACCCCTCTTCGAAGGAATTAATGTCATTTGGAACTTTCACGACCAATAAAGTGCACTATGAAAAGTGTTTATTTTCTCATAAAATAAGTGTGTAATATTTCATATAGTACAATAAAATTAATTTATCGTTTGGAATTTACCTCTCAGGAGATAATTCTATAATCAATCGATGGGAAAAAATGTCAGGAACAACATATTGAAATGTTTAAGACTTGGGTGTTGTAGCAATTTTGTAAATAAATAAAAACTATCAAAAAATTGGTCTTGCTCGACTTTAACTCAGTACGGCGGCCATAAAATACCTCTAATAATTAAAAAATATGCAATATTGCAATTTTGATACGGGAATGCCCCTCTACGATGCTTAATTTTTTTTTTTAATCAATTATTTAAGATTTTTTTGCCAAGTTGTTTTCATTTGGTCAGCTGCGTGATGTGCGCGCCATTCCACCATGTCGCAAAGGGGCGTGGTGACAAAGGTCAGCTGACCAAACGAAAACAACTTGGCAAAAAAAATAAGCACCGTAGAGGGGTATTTCCGTATCAAAATTGTAGAGAATTTCTATCTCTACAACGTGATATATATATTTTTTAATTGTTAGAAGTATTTTATGGCCGTCGTACGGCGTTAAAGTCGAGCGAGGCCAATTCGTTGATAGTTTTTATTTATTTACAAAATTGTTGCAACACCCAAGTCATAATTAAACATTTTAATATGTTATTCCTGACATTTTTCCTCATCGACTGATCATAAAATTATCCCCTGGGAGGTAAATTCCAAAAGATTTTAACATAAGGTAAATTTTTTTGAGCAACACAAAATAAAAATGCTATTTTATTACTTTTAGGATAAACGTTATTCATAGAGGGGTATACTACTTTCTTAGACCTACCTGACATATAGTTCTATATATAGTTGCCAATAGAATTATTTAATTTGTTTCAATATTGGCACTTCTAATCTATGTTGCAAGTTAAAGTTAACGACCTGTTACCGAATGATGTATCAAAGGTAGGTAGGTATTTTTGGATTTTAGTGATATCTTCTTTTCCTTCACATATTTAGTTAACGTCGACCTGTTTCCGTGACTAAGGCCTATCACCGATGTCTGAAGACGAGCTATCCCCAACCAAGGATTTTGCTAAGTCTCTTGACTGTCGAAGAGTAAGGATTTTCCTAGCATTTCATAGACAAGGGACCGACTGCATGACATTCGCCTAAGTTGTATAGGATCTGCGTATACACATGCAGATCGGAAAGTGGGGAGAGATTACTGCATTTTCTGGCAGTCATTTATCAAAGTACTTATCACTGTTAGCTGTAGTTTTACGTTTCGTATCAATAGTAATAAGAAAAAGAAGTAGACCAGAGCTTTATTAATATTAAACTACAATTATCCTCCAGAGAGCTTGATCCGGAGCCAGGCTCTTAACAATTGTGACTAAGTGAATACTTGGTAAATAAAGCACGGTGGTAAAAACAACAAAGTACAAGTTTATTCAATGACATAAACAGAAATAAAACAGAGTACTTACGGTCTAAGCTTTCGAGAGCCACCCCCTAGCAGAGGGGAGTTGGCCACGCACCATGCGCCGAAAAATTACATTCTTTTTTACATTTCCAAAACGTAATTAATTACTTTACCTAATTCCTCTCAGCTGCTACTTTACTCTTGCTAGCCGATTTTCGCAACTCGGTATTTCTATTCACTGGCCTAGTTGCTGGATGACATAGTTAAACGTACTAGCTGACTCGGCATTGTACTTAGTATCCTTTGGAATATTATTTTATAAATTAAATATTTCAATTTCTACGCAAGAATCAAGTAACGTACTGGATGACACATCTCCCTTGCCTACGAAAGCTGGCCCCCAACTTTCACTGCCGGGCTGCTTTTGTTATGATACTCAAAAAATCTAGAATAAGCTCTTCGTAAAAATTCAAATATCTAATTATATTTTACCCTTTCATTTATCTCTCTATTCTTCCCCTGTACTTTATGTATTATATTGAATTGAAACTGGTCCAGGTCTTATATAAACCACGATTAAACTAAAAAGAATAAACTATTAATACTAAATATTAATTCACAAATAATAAGTTACTTATCCGCTGTCAAATAAAAGAACTTATTAACTACTAAAAATATGTGTTCATCTCTTATTTCTAATGCCCCTGAATCGGTTTATGTTCGATTAATTTTGTAGTAACTAGAACACTAGAAAATCCACAACGGAGCAAAAATTCGGAAATTAAAAAATTTAACTATCGAAAATAACTTTCCAAAACTAGGATAAAAATTGAATTCGAATTATGTAATTTAAAATTTATTTAGAAAGAAATTGCGTTAGATAAAACAAATTTTCCAATCTTTAAATAAAGTCATATTTTGTGATGATTATGAAGAACTACCCCTAGAATCGAAGCTAGGCGCCTTCACCATATGTCATGTTAGGAGCTAATTTAACCTGAACCATAATGTGACACGTTAGTCGTAATAACCAACAAGGTACAAGTTTTTTAATGACACAAATAGAAATTAAACCCTCCGGGAGCCTTTCCCTAGCAGAGGGGAGTTGGGCCACGCACCATGCATCAAAAAATTACCTTTTCTGTTATATTTCAAAAATCTAACCAATTACTTTACCCAATTCTCAGCTGTTACTTTACTTTGCTAGACAATTTTCGTAACTCAATATTTCTATTCAGTGGCCCAGTTGCTGGATAACATAGCTAAACTTACTAGCTGACGCGGCGTTGTACTTAGTATATTTTGAAAGGTTATTTTACAATTTAAATACATTAATTTCTACGCAAGAATAAAGTATCGTACTGGGTGATCAAATAATAAATAAATGACTATTACTACGTGACAATAGCAAATCCTTCTGTTTCTAAGAAAGTATTCACCAATATTATATTTTTCTAGTTCCTAGATTATGTAACTTGCCATATTAAAAATCAAATCGACTAGATTAATAAACATTTTTACAACTAAGTTAAAGACAGATTCGTCGATCAAGAAAACACTTATTGATAAGCAATCTAAATTAAAGTAAGCGTTGTTATATGATGATAACTAAAGAAAGTTCATTATATAAAAAATTTAAATAGAAATTGTGATATATTTTTGTTGTTTCTGTTTCAGAGTTTGTTTTTTAAAATTTCTATCTTATCTTTTAATTAAGGTTACGTATTCAAGTTCTCTTAACTTCTGTTTAGGAAAAGTTCATTATAATAGTATTATTATCATTAATTAATTATACGAAAGAATAGTTTAAGTGTATTTTATGTATATTATTTATAATTTCATTATATTTTGTACATAAATATTTATATGTTTGCAATAAACAGTAAATAAAGACCCATTATAATAGTTTCATTAATTTCGGAGAAGCAGTAGTCTTAGTAAATTGTACTAAGTATATTAAAATTGTTGTCATTAATAATTATTTCCTATCAAATCTTCCTAAATTATGGCAATGGCTATAAAAGAACATTTCCATACATAACCTTGCACCTTCATTAAACAAAATATTATTCTATTACCATTCACCGGATCCTTCTTTTATTGGTGCAGGTCAGTCATCCTTATACGATACTTATTTGTTTATGTCTATGGCTTCATGTCACGGGCGTAATATTTACCTTCAATATTGTTAATAATGTTACAAATATTAATGTGTACACGTACCGAGGTACGTTATCACGTTGTATATATATAAAAATTATAAAAAGTATATCGTCATTATGTAATGCGTCTCGTGCTGGGTGCATAAAGAAAATCAAAATGAAGCTGACGATAATTATTGTCGCTATAGGTATAGTTTCAGTGTCTAGTGAGGATTTGCCACCAATTTACAGTCCTAGCTATGCAAATGTTTATTATCAGAGATCTGAAGGAGGCACGGATAGAAATGGCGTGAAATTTAATTTACCTGCAG
Source organism: Leptura quadrifasciata (assembly GCA_963675555.1). Classification (NCBI taxonomy): domain Eukaryota; kingdom Metazoa; phylum Arthropoda; class Insecta; order Coleoptera; family Cerambycidae; genus Leptura; species Leptura quadrifasciata. The sequence continues at coordinate 107,926,168 of OY776675.1, forward strand.
AGAAACGAGAAGGTATGGTTTTATATTAGAATTTTATTTACTTGAAGTAGTGCTTTTAAAGAGAAATAATTTTATGCAAGATACAATATGTCTTCTTGTTTATTATAAATTTTTTTCATAGGCAATGGAAAATGTAATTAAATTTCGTCCTTATAATTTTGGCATGAAATGTATTGAAAATCTGAATTTAGTTGTATTATAAATGCCTACAGTATTTCTAGCAATATGTAGTGACTATTTGTGCATATATTTTATTGGAAGAATCTTATTGAATACAAACTATTTGAAAGAAACCTGCAATAAATCGTACGGTAATATGTAATCTAGTTTAATTACAGATACAACTGAATATTGGCATGAGGGTTAGTACTAATTTTACTTAAAATATTTACCAAAACGATTAATCTAATTTCTCCTCGTCGGTATAGGATAAAATAAGAGAATTGGATTTCAAACTATGTCGACGTTTCGCTTTATTTTAAAGCTTCTTCAGGACTACAATAAATAAATATAATATATAACAACTTGTAAACAACATTTTAAAACTTATCTATTAAAAATTGCAAAATATAGAAAATAAAATATTCAAAATATGAATTAATTACGCAAACACGTCTTTAATTAAAGCCTATTATTATAAACATAAAACAACCTCGCACCATTCACCTAGTATGACATTCCTTTTGCGAGCCACCTGTTACTTATTGTCAATATAAAATAATAATATAAAGTGTAACAATACATTTAAAATACAACCATAAATAAATTATTTTAACTGTGATCTTCAGACAACAACAAAACTGTGCCATAAATGTAGAAACTTCGTACTGTTTAGGAGCAACGCGATAAGAGAATTCAATAAGAAATGCGTTATCAAAGTTTTTTTATTATTATGTATTTTTTGATCAAATAATTATAAATAATACTTAAATTTTCAATGTCGGTCCTTTTATTTATTGTTAGAGGGTTATGTGCCTGTATACACACCATTTCACTGATTAGTCTCTTATTATAATTTATTTCCCTGTCCAATATGCTTACTTCTTCAAAATTAAACTTATGATTTTCAGTAAAGTAATGTGCAGCAAGGGCTGTTTGTTCTTTTTTATTTTTGTGTTTTTCATTACATGAATACTTATGTTCATTTAGTTTCGCTTTTAAATTTTGTTTAGTTTGTCCTATATATGTATTGTTACAATCATTACACTGAATTCTGTACACTACGTCAGAATGATAATCTAAGGGTAAAGTATCTTTCATTGAGTTATATAAGTTACCAACAGTTTTTAGGTGGTAGAAAACAATCTGTGTTGTATCATTAGATATTTCGATTTTTATTTTCCGATAATCCTGTAACATAAAAAAATTTGTAGTACTTATTATTTTCATAGTTAGAGTTCCTAACATTGATAACAGTATTCATTTGATTGTTATAACTGTTGATAATTATATTACACAATTCTGGTGGATAGTCATTGTTTAATAATTTTTTATAAAATTAATTAAATTAATGTTAATAAAACTCGGATGACTTAATTTTACAATTTTGTTTTTTAGAGACTTCATAATTGATATTCTTTGTTTTAAAGGGTGACTTGAAAAATAATTCAATAGCCTACCTGAATTTATATCTTTTTCATAATAATTGGTAATGATAGTTTGTTCATTAGTTCTAATTAGCTTCATATCTAGAAATGAAATACTATTATTGTTTTCTTTTTCCATGGTAAATCGAATATTATCATGAAAATTGTTAAAATAAGAAACAATATGTTCCGATTCATTTTCAGGTATGGCCGATGGTATCGTCAAGGTAAAGATTCAACAGAGGTATACCAAACGGTATCACATTTATGACATTTTTAATAAGATGTTCCATTACTAAGTTGGCCATTATGGGACTAGCTAGATTGCCCATAGCGGTGCCATCAATTTGTTTGTAAAAAACGTTTTCAAAACAAAAATAGCTAGTGTCGAAACAAATGCTAATCATCTCAGTAAAAACCTCTAATGAGAGATTTGTATGGTTTTGTAAAATACTCCATTTATCAGTGACACATTCAATAACTAAACATTTTGGAATATTAGTGAAAAGGCTGACAACATCTAAGCTAACAAGTATATACCCTGTTGGTAGGATAAAATTAGTAATTATTTCTAATAATTCATACGAGTTTTTTATACTATACTGAAAAGTTAAATTAGATAATATTTCGGTAATAACTTTAGATATTTTATATGATGGTGACTGTATGCATGGTACTACAGGTCTTAAATTGTTATTTTTATGTACCTTAACTAGACCATAAATTCTTGGAGGTTTTGAATTGTAAGTTTTCAAATTTTTACACTGTGGTCCATCAATATAATTTTGGTCTCTAAGTTTATTTATTAAGTTGTTGCATTTTGTTTGATATCTGTTAGTTGGATCGTAATTTATTTTTTGGTATACTGAAGGGTCATCTAATAAAATATCTATTTTTGATTTATACTCTATCTTATTCATGATTACCGTTATATTGCCTTTGTCAGATCTAGTAACAAAGATGTCCGGATGATTATGTAAAAATTGTTTAGTTTTTCTAAAATTGTCTTTCAGTATTTCTGATTGGTAATCATTTATTTAAGGTGATTGTAAGAGATTTGCTATAATATTTGTAGTGATGAACTTAAGTTCATTTTTATTATCATGTTCTGATTGTTTTATACAAAATTCTATGTCTTTTATTATTTGCAATAGATATTTAGACAATTTATTTTGGCCAGAACGTCCTTACGATTAATCGGATTTTGTTTCAATTTTAGACACTTTATAAACTTAACACAGTTGATTATTATACTTTTGTTTTAAATTCCAGGGCCGGATATTTTAAATTTGTTTTTCCGATTCCTGTAAAAAAGATCACTCTGTATCTAGTTTTTTAATATTCAGTTGCCAATTATAAAAGCCCGTACAGCACTAAAGAAAACCATGTAATTAGATTTTTTGTCGCACTTTTATTGATTTTTTTTACAAGTGATTGAAATTGGCAAAATGGGGAATAAGTGTATAAAGTGCCTAAAATTTAAACAAAATTCGATCAATAGTAAGGACGTTCTGGCCAAAATAAATTTAGACCAGAATCAGTTCATCGCCTGTATCTCAGAAATTAATAACGACAGGAAAATTTCAATAACCGTTCCTGAATAGCCAAGTGGTCCTCTACGGCACCTGGAAGTATGTACAGTTCCTCATGAAACACCCTGTATATAGAGTTCCAAATACTGACTCATTTAGACACTGAATGTGGCACATGTGGTAACAAAATGCAAGTTGCACTATACTAGTGAACCTCTGTTAATTTTGCTCTTCATTGTAAAAACATTCACTAGGGAACGTTAATGAGGGCCGTTGATGAGGAGCAATTACTTCGAAACACGAGTCCGTAGCTATATCCTTTCTTTTTTGGGATATTTGGCAAAAATCATTTTATATTGCACCTTACAAAGTTTTTCACACAGTTAGATATCACAAAAAACATTGAATGCAATTTAGTTTGACATGTTACCCATCCCCAAGTTATTTTGTAAAACAATAAAAATAATCAATAAATATAAAATAGACAATTTATTAATTCATTTAACTTAAGTAATATCTACTTCTATTGTGTTTTTAGAACTAGTTCCATCTGAAGTTGAAGGAACTACATGCCTCTATGATGACGTAAATCCTACCCCAGATCCCGAGACCAATACAGAACCAGATTCAGAACAAGTACATTTTACTAGAAGGAGGCACCGCATTAAAAATGAGCCAAAGGAAGCCATTGAACTATCAGAGGAATTAGAACCATCCGATAGTGATGAACCTGAACCAATTAACAAACCTGATTTGAATGAGCAAGGAACTTACTATATTTATCATCCGAATGGTCTGCTGCAAAAAGTTGTATTTGCAACTAAAGATGATCAGCAGAATATGGAATATTTTGCTCAGTTTAATTACCAAAATGTAGTACCTATTCTGGAACCTATTTACACTTATGACCCAAATACATTTGCCTTTCAAAGACTAGAATTATATTCAACTTAAATGTAGATGAATGGGTATACTTTTATTTATTTATAAAAATATGCGAAACTGTGAAGACTTGAATAAATTGCACTAATGTTGAAAAAATAAATGATTTTTATTCATTTTTTAACTTTATTTATCATATATAAACATTGTTACCTCTTTACCCTTGGTGCTAACGATTGACTATATATTTTGTGAAAAGTATTATTCTAGTTGGCTACCTTTCGTTGAATCAATCAGTCAATCAAAATAAATTGATTTAAAAGTATAAAAGTAAACACCGCCCCAGAACCCACCCCGGGACCAGCCGTGCAACTACTGCACTAACCGCGGTGGTGGATTGCAAATCCGGGCGGACCGGGTTTGGCTTTGTTAAAAACAAATTTTTAGCCTTAAACCCAAACATCTTTTAACAATATATGTAAAAGTAGGTAATAACATTAAAATATCTAAACATAAAAGATTCTAATGAACTTAAACTACACATATTTTTAGATAACTTTCACTTTTAAAGCTTTTAGATCCTTCTATAGGAAAGAACTCCAATAAAGTAAAATAAAAGCCCATGATAATTTCATAACCTCCCACAACAATCCACAACAAACCACGTGGAAAATCATTAATAGTAGTAAGCCTAATGCTCCTCATGTTACAAATAAAATTACGCCAAATGATTTTAATACATATTTCGCTAATGCATCTTCACACATTGTCAAGGAACTACCCACTGGCAATGGGATACATACAGACTATCTCGATAACTTTACTACACCTAGCACTTTCAATTTCACTTTGATATCTAATGAAACAGTTCTTACAATAATAAATAATCTTAAAAACAAAAAAGTAAGGATGTGTATGATATGAGCACACAAATAATTAAATCCATTAAATTTTCTTTATTACAACCATTAACAGCGTTAATAAATATTAGCTTGGCAAATAGTATATTCCCAGACTGCTTAAAAATATCTAAAGTTGTACCCATCTATAAAAAAAAATTATATTAATGACCCGTCGAACCACAGGCCAATTTCTGTCATACCATCAATAGCTAAAATCTATGAAGCCTCCTTAAAACAGCAAATAACCGATCATTTTGAAAGTGAAAATTTATTTAGTCCAAGTCAATTTGGATTTAGACATAAGTTATCAACCACCTTAGCTATAGATAAGTTAACCAGTCAAGTCAATCTAGGTTTTGAACAAAAGCAATTTATTTGCTCCAAGTTTCTAGATCTAACCAAAGCCTTTGATTGTGTATCACATAAAATTCTCACAAACAAACTGCGATTCTATGGCTTTACAATAGATAGTATCAGGCTTAGTGAATCTTACCTCAGCAATAGACAACAGTATGTCGCATACAACAACAGTACATCAACTCGACTTGACATGAAGACTGGTGTACCACAGGGCTCAGTCCTCGGTCCAGTTCTGTTTCTAATTTATATTAACGATCTACCTTCCTCAATAGACAACACAACCTCTACCATCCTGTTTGCATATGACAAATCTAACCATGCGAAATACTGACTTAGACGTTTTAAAGGTATTAATGCTAGAAACAGAGTCTAAAGTAGAAGATTGGTTTCTTGCGAACCATCTAAACCTTAATATCACTAAGACTGAGACCATGATCTTTAGTCTTGGATCAAATGGATCAAACTGATAATCCAGAATCTGTTAAGTTTCTCGGTGTTAATTTGGACAGCAAATTACTATGGGAGAGTCATACCGATCACGTATGTAAGAAGATCTCAAGAAACATATACCTACTTAGCAGTTTGACTCATCAGGTATCTACAAAAACTCTTAGCACAGCATATCACTGTCTCATTCACTCCGTTATATCGTATGCTATACTTGTGTGGGGACATGCTAGCTCTACTGCTGATGTGTTCTCCTTACAAAGACGAGCAATAAGAATAATAGCAGGTCTCAAATTCAGAGATGATTATAAATCCAAATTTATTGAATTAAAAATCTTAACTGTTCCTTGAACATATATTTACCAATGTCTACAGCATATCAAAATGAACTTAGAAACATATACTAAACGTAATGAAATACATACTTACCACACACGTAACAGAAATGATTCTGGGGCATTCAACTCTACAATGCCCTACTACTTGAAATAAAACTCCTGCCACAAAGGTCGTTTAAAGGTAGAATCAAGCAGCGTCTATTAAAAAACGCTTTCTATAACACTGAAGAATTTCTAAACAGCGAATTACATACAATATAGTTATGAAAGCATTTGCGTGTTCGTATATTTATTTTATATGTATGTCTTTAAGTAATAACTAAACAAGTCTATAATTGAGAATGTTCCATGCCCACCTTTTATGTCATACTTATTTTAATATGTTTTATTGTATTGTATCCATCATTCACTTCTTACATGTTGTATTGATTTTATAGCTTTTATCTATTTTAATATGTTGTACTGTATTGTGTCTACTATTTATTTCTTACATATTGTATTATTTTCGTTTTATAGTTTCCCCCTTTGACATGTGTAAATACTATTTTGTATAATCAGCACCAATAAATTATTTAATCTAATCTAATCCAATCTAATCTAATCTATAATACATTTTACAGTTAACGCAAGTACCTCAATCTAAACGAGGTACCTTCTGCGAAACGCATGAACGCTGCGCTGCGCAGAGCTGGCCTAAACTTTTGGCTTTAATAATTTTGAATTCAGAAAGTTTCGATTTTATCAGAGATATGTGACGACAAATTAATTTAGGAACAAAAAAGTACAAAAAGAAAACAAGAATAACAAACACGACAAAAGGATACAAACAGAAAGGAAGAGGGGGACAGGAAAGACTAAAATATGGATAAAGGTGTGAAATATCAGTAAAGGTGGATAGGGTAAGTGGAAGTTATAGTTGGTGAAGCTACAAATGTTGCCGGAAAGTCGGTAACGTCAGGTATGGTAAGGGGTGTTTAATCCGAAATGGGGCATTATGCTGTCTAATTTGCGTCATGTGTCTTGTTAGCGGACTATTGCCCAGTTTGAACGAATAGAAGTTTTGAGAGATGCACCTAAGAATTATAACCCAATAATTATTATACAAGTGCTTGGGAGATCATTCAATTGTAAAAGTTAAAAACACATCCTTTTTGAAAATTGTTCCGAATGCCAGCTTGACTCTAGATGGATATAATCTATAAGGTTATGAGACACATTGTCCAGGAAATAAGAAGACTATAGAGCAGTTATATTGATTTATTTTAGCAAGGCATTTGACTAAATTTTTCACAAGTTATTAGAAGAAACTTAAATTTTTTTAGCATTAGAAGTATTCCTTTAAAATCGTTAAAATTCTGTCTAAAGGCTCATATATATATGATTTTAAAACTTTTAGATCGGAAGCATCTCGAGGGTCGGAGATAGGATCATTACCTTTTTTTTTTTTTTTCGCCAAAGTTGTACTATATTGAGATGTCACAACACCAACCAATAAAAACAAAAATATAAATGATTTAAAACTTGTACTAAATGGAACTTAAAAAATTACTGAATATCGATATAAAAGTAATGCAGAGACGCCAGATGAAGAAATATTTTCATTAAATAACTTTTTGACTGCAGGTTAGCACTCGGCCGAAAAAAGGAATCAATTTTTATCAAGTAGTATATTTGTCGATTTTATTAAAATTATAAATGGGACTTTTCATGTGATTTTCGTCAATCATACTATTTTGACAAAAAATCATTGGTGGAGTTGTATTTAACTGTTTAAGAAGAAAAATAATTAATTCAATAATTTCTATTTAATTATTACAAGAAAACTAGTTTGGTTTGTTAGACAAGACTGGTTTCAACAAAGCATAGCACATCAAGTTAATTGCAGCAAAAGCGCGATTTCCAAATTGAACCAAAATTGGGTATAAACTTATAATCTGAGTAGGATAGTCGATTGTGGGCACCCAGAAAAAGAACTCCATTAAACACCAATATCCTTGCGAAATATGTGAGATAAAATTCATTATCCAACTTCATTCGATCCAAAGACTTCTTCTTAACTTCCTAGTGTCCGTTGGGATAACAAGAAAGTAAATATCCAAGTAAAAATTATATTTAAAAAAAAATAATATTTGGTATAACCACTATTTTTTTAGAACACTTTCTCTAGGCATTTGAAACTTTGCATTTTGTAATTTGTTCCACTCATTTTGAATTGCATTAATTTTAATATTTCCTATTTCTAGACCTCAATCAATTAATATTTGTACAATGTAACTCTAAATATTTTCTATCATATATAAATCTGAGCTTCTCGACGGCCAAATAAGCATTATTACATTATTTTTTAGTCACAAACCATATGTGCAGTTTATGAACTGAACAGTTGTTAATAAAAGAAAGATAATTTCTAGAATTAGTTATCTCAAAAAATGGTTAATAAATTTACGTGTTGGAATATAAAATCATTATTAAATCTGTATTACACTGAGGGAAGCATAACATCTTCTTCTTCTTCTTTTTCGCCAATACAGAAGTGTTTATGCCTCAAGATAATGAGACTGGAGTAGGAGGTTAGGAGGTGGATGGAAGTTTCCGCTACTTCTCCACTGAACCTACAGTCGGGGTTGTTAACCACCCCGATAGTGCACAGGAGTTCCTTGAAAGAGCCATGTCCCTTCAAGAGACTTATCACGACTTTAATTTGTTTTCTGCTTGGATGCAGTAATTGTTCTGCCCTCTTCGGCAAGGGTCCTGAAATGAGGAGCTTCGCTTGCCGAGGGGAGGTCCAGAGGTGAACGAACTGGGAGTGGCTCTATTGACCTTCTGGCGTTTGCTTTAGGGTAAGCCAGGCTGGCTCCGAGCCCCTCAAGGGCTGCTGAGAGCCCTTTTTCGCCATAGTATCTGCCTGTTCATTACCCTCAATGTTACTGCCTCCAGGCATACAGAGAAGTTTGACCCAGTTGGATGAGCAGAGTGCCTCTTTACAGTTCTAAATCAAAGAAGATTTGGTTTTAGCTGATGCCAGGGTCTTGAGGACCATTTGACTGTCACTGCATATATATGTGTTTGTTTGGATATCTCCTGCGGATATTCGCCTGTATTCAGACCAAAATAGAGAATATCTCGGTCTTGAATACTACCGAGAATTTATTCAGGGCGTAGAAAAATTTTACCTTGGGTTCCGCGCCGTATATTCCCGCTCCGGAGCTAGCTTCAGATCTAGATCCGTCTATGAACCAAACGATATCGGCAGATCCGAGCACGTTCCCGAGTGGGTTCAAATCCTCCATTTTCGGGATGATGACCTTAAAAGGTGCTGAGAAGGAGAACATGGGCGTTATACTGTCACTCCTGGCGTCCAGAAGTGAGTGAGTCCTCACCGAGTCGGATATAGCCCTTGTGTTCCCTAGCCGTTCTCCCTGTATGCCGCTTTCCGAAGCTCGGTCTCGACCAACAGGTGAAGGGGCACAAGGTTTATAAGGGCCTCTATTGCTGTCGTGGGAGTAGTACGTATAACCCCCGTGACTCACAAGCAGGCAAGTCTTTGGACTTGCACCAGCTTCCGTTGAATCTGTAGTTTAGCAACTGCAGGGCACCAGACAACGGAAGCGTACATTATCATGGGCCTCACCATAACAGTGTAGTACCACATTGCTACTCTGGGGTTCAATCCCCAAGTTTTGCCCACGGTCCTTCATACCCAGAGGGTAGTGGTAGCCCTTTGTATATATCTCTCTATATGATCTTTCTAGGACAGCTTAGAGTCCAGGATGATGCCTAGATACTTCACCGTCCTGGAGACCCTTAGAAATAGTGTCGTAGAGAATGGGCTCGACAAATCCATCCAGTACGCGTTTCCTGGTAAAAACGACCAGTTCTAGAGGGATTTACTCTAGGGCACAGACCATTGCACCATTGCTGTACGATTCGCATTGTACTTTGCATCTGTAAAAATCTCCACATATCGGTTATCAGTTAATGAGCCTTCTACGATATGTAAACCACCAATCCCTTCTGAAGGTATCCACGCCCACACGTGGACAAAATAGCTTCCGTTATTGTCAGTCTTGTGCATATATTGCTTGTCGAACTTATGACCTCTGGGATAGTAAAATTACAGTTGAAAATTGTAGTAGAAGTGAAATATTTTTTCGTCGGAAAAGCCCACTCTTTGCCAATAACGATCAATTCAGGGCGACATTGGGGACGGCAATCTGACGAGAAATTTGCAAAAGGCGCTTTTAATAAAGTAAAAAACTGCTTTTTTAGAATTATATTTTCTCAGTTAATGAGATACTTTCTCATTCTGTAAACATATTTTTATAAATAGCTTTTGGACTATATAACGACAATCAGTATTTTTTCATAGACTAATCTTCTGAAAAATTCAATTCGATAGTCAAAATCTAAAATATTGTGCCGCCATTAGAAAATTCCGTAACGAAACGATGCGCTGTAGGATGTACTGATACTGTTTTCGCCCCATCTGTACGCTACTGAATTATTAACAAGTCCTGGGATGGCCTATATATCAAGATTCCCTATATAACAATTTATTTTTTAGAGCGGGTTTAATTTCAGAAGTAGGCAATATTGCGAGAGAACGGAATAAATTCATCTCTATCATTAGATTTCATCCGACGAACTCCTTTATTTTGTAGTTAATCTCAAAAGTGCAGGTAATAAATACAGGACAATTTTATACTGACTGGAATCCAATCGAGCAAATGGCGATGAGATGCATTAGGATAATCAAGAAATCGAATGCGCCTTTATTCACAGCTGCTGTATACACATTATTAATATTGTTAATGATGAAAAGTACAAAGTCATTGTAATTATAATAATATTATAAACAATAGCCAATTAAAATATATGTCTTAAGTAATTTCTGTGAATTTCTAAAAAAATTATAGGGTTAAAAAGTGTAGCAACAGTCCGCTTGTGCTATTTTGTTACAGGTTTAAACTAAATACTAGTTTAGCACTTAAGTTTCCCATTAATTACAAATCCTATAAATTTTTACAATCTTGCTGAGATTAGTTTTGGCTAAAAATAATTAATTTGTCCTTGTATTTTTACTCTATTCTAAGATTATATAGAATTAAATTTAGTGCAGGTTTGATCTATTTTAACCGCCTTACAATACAACCTTCTTGCTCAGTTGCCATTTGGACAAGCACTGCATTTTACAAACTACTTCCTTGGCCAATAAAATTTGAAAGTTTCGTATGAGATCATCGCAAATGTACCGTGAAACATTGACAACTATCTGAAGGAATTTGAGCTAAACTACTTAGGAATTTCAATGAGATACAACATGTTATATACAGGGTGTCCCAATAGTGCGTTAAAGTCCAATATCGGCCTTATTAATAATAATAATAATAATAATGGGGGTGAGCTCATGCATCTTGTAGCTCAGGAAGATAGCGGATATACACCACTTAAAATGAATGCACACAATTATGTACTGGAAACAACTTCAGCAGCTGATACTATAAAACAATGGTGCGATAAATCTCTCCACGGTAGATACCCCAAACTAATTCAAGCAGATGGTATAGATAAGTCTGCATCATTTAAGTGGCTTCTACGAAGGCAACTCTACCCAGAAACTGAGGGATTTATAATGGCCATTCAGAACAGAGTAATTAAAACCAGAAATTATGAGAACAAATGTCGAAAGTGCGGAAATGTTGGGGAGACTATCGAACATATCACCGCTGCCTGTCCTACTCTCGCTGAGACTGACTATTTGGGAAGGCATAACCAACTTGCAAAATTAATACACCAGCAAATTGCAATAAAATATAAACTGGTATACGTAGCACCCCCTCCCTACTACAAATACAACCATCTTCCTGTCTTAGAGTCTCCAGAGGAAGTTCTTTACTGGGATCGCCCAATAGTCACCGACCGAACTGTGGACTATAATAGGCCTGATATTGTACTTATTCATAAGTCAAAGAAATTGGGCGTTATCATAGACATTGCTGTACCTCTGTCACATAACATCAAGAAAACAGAGACGGAAAAAATTAGGAAGTATGAAAATCTGGCCTACGAAATGAAGAACTCTTGGAAACTTTATGTTTTTAATACAGTTTGTTGTACAGTTTAATTCCCATATAATTCGGACTTTCCTCAAACTTAGATAGATTATGTAGTGGCGTGTTCAAATAATTTCTTTCACGAGTACTGTATGTATGGTTAAAATTGTTTGTTGGAAATGCATTTAAATTTTTCTTAATATAAAGAACTATTTCTAAGATATAAATACATGCCAGAGTTAATATATGAAAATCTTTAAAAATATTTCGACAAGATGAGTATTTAGAAACAACAGCTATATACCGAACTGCTTTCTTTTTAAGCCTAAAAATTCTCTCAAAGTGAGGAGAACATCCCCAAAATATAATCCCATATGATGCTCTAGATACAAAATGTGCATAATAATATGACATAACCGCGGACCTACCAGAGATCTGTGTTAATCTATATAATGCATAACAAACAGGAGAAAGTCTTTTTGCCGTTGAATCTATGTGAGGTACCGAACTGAGTGGCATTGTCTACGTATACGCCAAGAAATTTTGTCGATGGTACTTGTTCCACTGATTTTCCATTGACTTTTATGAGGTGACTTTCACTGTACGTAGAAGACCTTGGTGAGAAGATTATAAAAACAGTTTTAGAGATATTCAGAAATAATTTATCTGCTTCAAAATAATTTGAAAATTTAGTTATGTTAGTACGCGCACTACTTATAACTTCAGAAAAGTATTCTTACAGCATAGATACGAATTATCATCTGCGAACATAATTAGAAAATCTTTAAAAAAATTTGGTAAGTCATTCACATAAAATAAGAAAAGCAGTGGTTCGAGGACCGATCCTTGTGGAACTCCAAAATTTAATTCTAATTTGTCTGATTTCACCCCATTTATCTCAACCACTTGCATTCTACTCGATAGGTAAGACAATAACCAATCATTCACTTTTCCCCTTAATCCATACTTTGCAAGTTTTTCTATAAGTATTTTATGATTTATTAAATCAAAAGCTTTGCTTAGATCCATGAATATACCAACACATCTATCGTTTTTATCCAGGTGGTTGTATAATTTATTCAAAAACGACATTATAGCAGTTTCGGTTGAACGGCCTTTTCTAAAACCATGTTGCGAATTTGAAAGAATTTTATGCTTTATTGCAAATGTGACAATTCTGTTAAAAACAATTCTTTCTATTATTTTAGAAATAGTTGATAAAATTGCAACTGGTCTATAGTTTTCAGATAATGTGTTGTCCCCTTTTTTATACAAAGGAAAAACTTTTGCAGTTTTTAAGACGGAGGGAAAATGACCTTCAGCTAGAGAAAGATTAATTAAAAACGTAAGAGGAGCTACTATATTCGCAACAGATATTTTAATTAGATTTGAACTTAAATTATCTACACCGGAGGAATTGCTATTTTTCAAGCATGTTATTATGTTGAAAATCTCTGATTCAGTAACGGGTTCTAAAAACAAAGTAGGATATTCTTGAAGTGGTATGAAATTATTTTTTAAATTGTCATCTAATTTTTTATTCAGTTTAGCAGGTAAATCGATGAAGTATTTATTTAAATGCTGTGCTAGCCTTGGCTAATGGATTTTGTCCAATGCCAAAAAAAAAAAAAAATGCTGTGCTATAATATAAGGGTCATTAACTAAATTCAATTTTAATATTATCAATACTATTTTTTGTTTGCTTGTTAGTTACAGTATTATTTATTATTGACCAAACTGTTTTAGATTTATTGGTAGAATGAAAATAAGTTAAATCGTTGTGAAGTTTTTTAGCTGATACTATAACCTTTTTGTATATTTTCTTATAATTCTTATAAAAAGTAATATCAGCTGGATCGTTTGTTTGGGACATGACTTGGTGTAAAATTTTGAGTTTTTGAGCTGACACTTTTATACCCGGTGTTACCCACCCTTTGTTTCCATGCATTTTATGAATATTTACTTTAGTTAGAGGAAAACACAAGTTGGTGTAATAAATTAGGGTATTTACAAAATTAGTAAATCCTTCTTCTGGCGTTATTGCATTATATACTTCACTCCATCATTCATTGCTTATATGGTTTTGTATAGTTTATATCATTATATAGTCGGGTGTATCTATACTCACATTTACTATTTATGGCAGTTGAAAAGTCTAATTCGAGAATTTGCGATGTATGATAATAGACGTTGTAAAATTATTATTTTGGTAGTGTCAAAAGGCGCACATTTTAAAGATATTTTGAAATATACATCTTCAGGGTCATTTTTTTTAAATATAACACCTTATATACTTTTCCATTTATGAATTCAGCGTAAAAGTAACTTTCCAATGACCTCCAGGTTTAATTTTTGACGTGGCGTTGCCGAGTTATTCGAAAAAATATGAAAATTTTGGTCGGAACAAGGTTTAACAAATTAATTCGCTGTGTGTGTACTGTGTATTACTATTAAGAAGATTTGTTTTACAATTATATAGACACGGGATGTACTACAACGATATAATCTCCAAACAGTGATTATAATTATACAGGGTGTATTTTATACTAGCGCTAATTCAGGAGATTTCAAAGTGAATTTTCTCAGTTTTTTAAAATGGAATACTTTGCATATTGTTGTATTTCTGCATTGGCATGTTAATTCTCTACGATTTTTGTGAATAATATCCTATACCTAAAATCGATATTTCCAGAGATATTTTTACTTTTTCATTAAAAACCGTTAAATTATAATACTTTTCATTTCGAACTGATAGGGGCGAGCGTAGAAGCGTCTTTACTATGTACATTCTTCGATATGCGATATAAAGCAACGTTAGGCGCGGTTAGTATTTGGATGAGCGACCGTTTCAAAGAAGACTGTGTCCTCGCCTCACATATTTTCCAGCGGCTTGCATATCAGTGTATGCGCGGAAGCTATGCAACCTTAGGCGAGGGTTGTGTAAGTGGATATACCATCCTTCGGAGGGGATGTAAAGCCGTCGGTCCCTTGTCTATTAAATATTAGGCAAGTAAAAGATCCCTACTCTTCTTAAGGGAAGAGGTTCGGCAAAATTCTTGTTTGGGAGTAGCTCGTCTACAGGCGTCAGTGACAGGCCTGAGTAGCGGAAATAGACCAACGTTAAATAAACGTTAAAAAAAAATCGAACTGATCTAGTAGCCATGATTTAAACATAAAGTGAGAATAGTTGAAAGTTATTTTATTGACGTTTAATTATTAACTATTGTGACAAAGTATTTATACTTACTTTAGTTTATAAATTAGTTTAAAATTCGCACTTTCCAATAATGAATTTTTCGAGAGCAGAAATGGTCGATATGGTTTATATTCTGGGTGCGAGTAATTAAAACTGTTTGCTATCAATTCGAATTTATAAGGAGCGATATCCGGAAAGAAGACAGTCCTTTAAAAAACCATTTGAGAGGTTGATGGAACGATTTGACAATACAGGGAAAGTGGAATATGAGAAAAGGAACGAACAAATAATGTAGTAAATCAAGAAAATGAAACAGTCATAATTTGGAGCGTAATTGAAGATCCTCTTCGCAGTATAAGAGAACTGGCAAGAGAAAACGATATAAGCCAATCTTCAGTTCATCGAATTCTACAAAAAAAAAATTCATCCCTAATGCAGGAACTGATTGATATGGATTATGAAAACCGAATACAATTTTGTCAAAAGAGAAATAGAACAACAAAGAAATTGTTTTGACTTTGTTGTTTCATAAAAATGGACATATTAATCGTTATTATTTTCATTATTACGACACAACCAATCCTTGCATCTCATGAACAAATAGCCAAAGAAGATGATCGTTTAACATCGCGAAGCAGGCCATACATTCGGAGGAAATGACTGAATACCTTCGTCCGTATGAAGATACTATTTCCATATCAAAAAAAATATATATACAAGAATGGAACAAATTGTATCAGCTTAGTGAAAAGGGTATATACAATAAGGGTATTGAGTCATTGCCTTCAAGAGATCAATGGTATAAAAGCTGCAGCTCAAAAAAATTAGTAAGTAAAATATGTAGATTACGGTTCAATCATGCACTGGTACCATCATATCTTCATAAAATTAATAAAAGAGAAAATCCATTATGATATTAGATTGTAAAGTAAATTAAGATAATAATAAAAAAATTTAAATGAAATGTATAAATTAAAGTTAGTACCATGTTCTTTTAACTTGGCACAACTATTATCATAAAAAAAATGTCACTATATATAACCATATACTTAATCATTTAGAAAGAATACAATTAGATATATAGAAAATATGTAATTAGAAATAAGTTTCCTACCGTCTTTCCTTTTGTTATACTATCTCATCCGAGGTCCAGTCAATTTGTGAATAAAAATCATTTATACTGTCCCATAGACGTACTTGTACCACTGTCAATTCCCATTTATATAAAAAAAATGGGAAAAAGAAGAAAAAAAATGGAAAAAAGAAGAAAAACAATGGAAAAAAAGTAGAAAATAAAACAACAACAAAAGTAATATAAAAAATGGAAAAAAGAAAAAGAAACACTAGAAAAAAACTATATCAAATAAAAAAGTCTATATGTTTATAGGTTAATAGAATATACATGTCTGTCTGTCACTTGTTGTATAATTGGTATACATAATAACACTGCAATAAAATTAAATACAATAATACCCAAGGAATAATCTAAAGGAAAAAAAGGAAGTTTGGCAAATGGTCTTTGTAACTGTAGTCATTAACCCGAGGCACAAACACACACAAGATGATCGTTGAATGTTTGGGGAGGAATTGTTGGGGATGATAGGATCATGTTCTTTCTTTTTATGGACGTGTGAATGGTTCAAATTTATTTGAAAATGTTTGCAAGACAGCCTGGAAGAATTACTGGAGAATGTCCCCAGGGATTTAGGGAGAGAATGTTACGGTATGGCCCATGATGCACCACACTGAGCTATTCACGAACATTTAAACGCCACTTCCAAACGGTTGGATAGGAAGAGGAGGACCCATAGTTGGCCTGCCAGATGTCCTGATTTGACCAAAATAGATTTCCTTTTGTGGAGCTATGTTAAGAGGCAAGTGTACAAATCTCCTAGAACTACTAAAGATAATATGAAAGAAAGAATGAGGGAAGTTTTTCAGGGAATTGGTGTAAAAAATTTAGGAAATGTCGGTAGATCATTCGAAAATTGTCTACAGAAATGCATAGACGTACTGGGAGGCCACTTTGAACAGTTTTTATAAATACTAGGTATTATTTATTTCATTGAATTAGGTTCAAAATAATTTTGAATTTTTAAAATAGTGCCAATTTCTATATTACCTAATACCGTATTTTCTGTTCCTATTATTTATGTCAACTTTTTTGTAATATTAAATGATTATTTATAAATTTTTAAGATAGACTCAGATATGATTAACTAAACTGTGAAAAATTACTGCTGAGGCAACCCAGAATAAAATTTAATGCCACTTTAAAGTATTCTCACTTTATGTCAAAATCATGACTACTAGATCAGTTCGAAATGAAAAGTATTATAATTTAACGGTTTTTAATAATAAAGTAAAAATATGTCTGGAAATATTGATTTTAGGTAAGTATAGGATATTATTCACAAAAATCGCAGAGAATTAACGAGCCAATTCAAAAATACAATATTATACAGTGTTCCATTTGAAAAAATTGAGAAAATTCACTTAGAAATGTACTGAATGAGCGCTAGTATAAAATACACCCTGTCTAATTATAATCGGCATTTATTAGTTGTTTCATTGTAGTACATCCCTTATCTACATAATTGCAAAATAAATCTTCTTAATTAATAGTAATACACACACAGCGAATTAATTTGTTAAACCTTGTTCAGACCAAAATTTTCATATTTTTTCGAATAACTCGGCAATGCCACGTCAAAAACAAAAAATCTGGAGGTCTTTGGAAAGGTAATATATAGGGTGTTCCATTAATAACACTACAGGTAATTACGACCCCCCCCCCCTTTATCCCGGAAGGCTCTAGAAGAGCCTTGTGTGGGAGGGGGCTACACATTTAGAGACAAGAGACACACACCTACTATCCGTGTATAGTGGAAAAATCCCTCCCACAGTATTTTCCACTGCCACGACCGGGGACCGAAACCGGAACTTTTGAGTGAGAGGCAAGTGCGCTGACCTCTCGACCGCCAGTCATTTAAAAAAAATGACCTCGAAGACGCTCGCTGTAGCGAGTCACCCGGTATATTTCAAAATATTTTTAAAATATGCACCTTTTGACACTATACCGCTTCCATACGAAATAATTTTTCAAAGTCTTCCATCGATTTTGGACTTTGACGCGCTATTGGAACACCTTATAGGAAATAACATGTTGACCTAATGTTTATGTATATATTTTCTTGCACATATGTTTGTGTAATTTCTTTAAAATTATTTGGGGCGCTCCTTGTATATTTTGCCAAATTGGTGAGGCCGGAAAGGAAGTGGTGAAGGGGTGGTGCTATTCTGCAAAAGTTCGAAACTAAATATATTTATTTTTAAATGGGGGAAACGATACCTGTATGAGTTCATATTTCATAGGTAAGAAATTAAAAAAATAAAGGACCTTAATTTTTCTAATTTCCAACCTATCATATTTATTTTTTACTATTGCTATCTTTTTGTATTGTGAATATATGACTATCAAATACATAACTCTATAAGTCTGCAATAACATATTTTTATATTAGATCATTAATTAACGAGACATTAATTATATTTATTTAGACTATTATTTCCAGTTGTTATTTGTATATGGGATGAAAACATAAAAAAGTAGCTTTCATTATTTACGAAAATAAAATTCATCTACAAACTAACCAAAAAATTTACCCATTTCTCCATAATTTTTTCATTGGCTACAGATAAATTACTTGCTAATACTATTCGTTGAATATAATTAAAGAGAACACCGGACGACTGTAGTTTGTGAATAAAAAGTCATACAGAATTATTATGAAGGTCTCTCTGGCAATTAAATTTACTTCTTGTCAGGGACAGTACTTGTTGTAAGACCCCTGTAAAATAAGGCATACTAAACTTTGAACAACAAGCGCGCCAGTTGATTTATAAGCTGACATAGCTACCATAATATTTCACAAGAAAATCGGTTGTTTCGTATACATGAGCAAGTGAATAAATAACATTACGTTAAGTACAATGGTGAAAATTCCCAATGTTGCACAGGGGTATATACTATTCTGAACGGTCTCCGAGGAAATCAACCACAAACTTGAGGAAACAGAGAAAAGTAATTTACTAAACTTATGTTTTATATATATATATATATATATATATATATATATGAAAAATACTAGATTCTCGGGTTGAATCGCATCTGATTCGGAGCCATTTTCAAGGGAAAATAAAAGTGGTCAAGAAAGAAAAAAATCTTAAAGAAAATAATGCTAGGAGTTCGTAGAACTGGTTCTATTCCGGGATCCCAATCTGCCTACTCCCCAGATCTCACCACGATCCGTCTCTAAGGCGTCAATTTGCCTACTCCTTAGAGCGAACTCGCTGGCAGTATCTGACGAAGTGTTATTTATACGAAAGTTGTCTGTGGGTGGGAGGTAGATTGAGGCTTTAGAGACGGATCTTGGTGAGATCTGGGGAGTAGACCCCTGAATGGAACCAGTTCTACGAACTCCTAGGATTATTTTCTTTAACAATTTTTTCTTAACCCCTTTTTTTCTCTTGAAATTGGCTCGAAAAAAACGGGAGCCGAAACGTCGAGACATTAATAATCTCAGACACGGTTGAACCCGAGAACCTAGTATTTTTCATACTAACGACCGCGTAAGCTTCTCGGAAGTGTTGTTGTACTTCCGGGTGCTCTCCCGCGTGGATGGTCGACTCCTCCAGGAATCATGGTTGTCTAAACGACGTTTCGGCAGAATCTCATCTGCCATCTTCAGGTTCTCGCTAAAAGCTGCCTCGAACTGAACTGCAACGAGGAGCAGCAGTAGGCAGCTTTTAGCGAGAACCTGAAGATGGCAGATGAGATTCTGCCGAAACGTCGTTTAGACAACCATGACTCCTGGAGGAGTCGACCATCGACGCGGGAGAGCACCCGGAAGTACAACAACACTTCATTTAACACCCGCGAAAACCTAAAAAACAACATATATATATATATATATATATATATATATTTCAGTCGCAAAACTCCTCTAAAAAATCCTTATTTTACTATACGGAACGTAACCAGACTCCAACCAACAGCTACTCTCCGGGATATGTGCCCCGTTGAGCGCTGAATTACAAGTTACAAGCCTGGCGCGTTCAGTGTAATAATCGCATATTACCAACAAAACGCTAAATGCTTCGATTGCAACAAACACCAGCCGAAATACTGATCCTACTTAAAGGATCTCTCGTGCCAGTCGTCCAACACCACTTGCAGACTGCAGTTTCGAGCTGTTGGCTCTCATCTGTTCAAGGTAGGCATGTGACGAATGACACGAAGATCCCTTGACTACTTGGTACATCTCGGTATCATTGAGATAGCGACATGTAAAATAGTCAACAGGCGCCATCTAGCGATCCAGTGTCTGCTACAACAAAAAAATAAATAGCCTGACTGAGCTTAGCATGATTCGAATATTTAGAGGGCAGAATATTAAAACAATATTTCAGTCGCAAAACTCCTCTATAAAATCCTTCTTTTACTGTAAGGAACGTAATCAGACTGCAACCAACAGCTACTCTCCGGGCTATGTGCCCCGCTGAGCGCTGAATTATAAGTTACAAGCCTGGCGCGTTAAGTGTAATAATCGCATATTACGTTGCTCGACGATACCGAGATGTACCAAGTAGTCAAGGGATCCTCGTGTCATTCGTCACATGCTTACCTTGCACTGATGAGTGAGAACCGCTCGAAACTGCAGTCTGCAAGTGGTGTGGGATGACTGGCATGAGAGCTCCTTTAAGTAGGATCAGTCTTTCGGCTGGTGTTTGTTGCAATCGAAGCATTTAACATTTGGTTATAAACATTTTTTGACTGAAACCCGAAAGATTCGCCTTTTTACTGTTTAACTAGTCAGACAAGACTACAGATTCTTCTTTTTGTTTGTATATATATATATATATATATATATATATAAATTAATTAATATGTATATTAATTAATTAACTAAACAAGAACCAATCCCTACGATATTGTCGCGTCTCACGCAACTCCGTCTATCCACTAGTTCCAACTCGGTAATCCGTTAGAAGCGCTACTAAACATCCATACCCCAGTTAGAATTCGAACTCGGAACTTCTTGGTCACAAGTCTAATGCGTAAGCATTAAGCCGAGCTGGCAATACTAAGAGTCTTGTTAGCCTGGTTGTTCCCGATTACCAGTTTCTTAAATTTATACACTTCTTGGGACTAAGGTTCCGCGAGACTAGTTACAACCATAAAAACACAAGTTTAATATTTCGACTAGGAGCCCTTAGCGTTCACCAGAACATTTTTAATGTGATCATTGCTATAAGTTTTCTTCCTTAAAAAGTCAAGAAAATATGACTTTTATGACCAGTTTTTTATACTTAAATTGTGATTCCTCTGACACTTCGTCTGGCCGGCTTACTTCATTTCTTGTTTCTGCTAACGAGCTCTGAGCGGCAGTAAAAGTATTTTGCTGACGCTCACGCGGGGCGCTAAAAGTATTCGTAGAAAAAATATAGTACATTGTTTTCTTAGGAGTAAAAGTGATACTTTTGTGACGATCTGTAGGTTACAGACGAGTCACAAAAGTGGCTTTTACTGTAAATAAGATATGTTGTTTTTTCTTCAAACGTCGATCAGCTACAAAAAATAATGATAAAAAATTTAGCTGTTCGTTGCCATTAGCAACGGAAGTAAAAGTCCGCTCGAGCGGCAGAGAACGTGCTTTTACTTCCGTTGCTAATGGCAACGCTCAGCCGTTTAAAATGTTAAACTTTAATGTCATTAAATTAGTAAGAAATGTCATAATTTTCTGACGCTTTAAGAAAAACAGAATTTATTTAATTTATATGCGATCTTTCAAGGAAAAATGTCATGTTAATGTTAAATGATTTTTTGTGCCTCGGCTGTTCTTACCATCCTCGACAAAATAATATGCCACTTTTACTCCATATAAAACAATATACTATTCACAATAGTTAAAATATATCAAATTAATCCAATACATAATGTTAATGAACCAAAACCGATATTACTTTGTCATATTTTTTAATTTTAAATTTCGTCGTTAGATTGCTTTTGGTGAGATTATAATTAAAAATTATTAATATTACAGAAGGATATTTGTAGCGGGGAAGCGTGTCGACATGGTAAGAAAAAGGGATTTTCTTCTAGTATTTTTACAGCCAAAAAATTGTGGCATATTTTATATTTATATATAACCATGCACTACCATTCCTTATAACAAATACAGGATAAATCAGTATCGGCAACTCCCGCACATAACTTTTACTCAGATTACGTATATGTATCAAAAGAATTTTGGTATTTTAGCATTGTTCTACTTTCTGTAGATCAATATTTGGCTAGCATCACCCGTTTGCCTTGCCGAAGTATTTCTCAATAACATATCCAGGATTTATATTTTGTAACAAGCGATTATGCTTTAAAATTATTTATTATGTAATTAAATAACAAAAATATTTAATAAATTATTAAATATTAGTCTCAAATATATACGAATTTTTCTATCATTTGCTAATCCTTCGGAACTGAAATGTCACAGGATCGTAGCTGTAGATAGGTCCATTAATTGGTTCTACATTTTGATATTTTAATTGAGCGCTATATGCCATGTTTTTCACATCGTCTCTCGTGGAGTAAGCTACTCTTTGCAGAGCTCCATTAGGATGGTAAACATAATATACTCCTCTTTCAGTCAAATCATTTTCCTTCAATTTTGCAAACCGGCTACTGGTAGTATTAGTGCTGTTGCTGCTTACTTCTGTCGTTGTAGGATATTCAGTAGTTGTTGAAATGTCTCCCTCTGTAGTTGTTGCTTCAGTTGGTGGCCCATATACTGGTTTGGGAGGCCCGTATTCCTGCTTAGGAGGCCCATATTCCTGTTTTGGAGGCGCATATGCTTGTGGAGGTGGTCCATTGTTGCCTTGTGGAGAGGCTGCAGAGTCTTCTTGCCATGGGATCTCAATCACTTCCACTTGTTGTATCTCAAAATCGGGATCATTGTTTTGAGCACTCGCATAGCTCGAACTGTACCTCTCAGGTTCTGCATTTACCAATGCAGAAACGAAGGCAGTAAATAATATTAATTTCATATTGATTACTACTCGGTAACTAACTAATGAATGAATTATTATTATTAATTTAATTATTTATATTGCTAGAACTTAATGTTTAATTACCAAAATTAGAGTTAAGTGGCATTGGATTTAGCTTATGGTATTAAATATTCATTTCAGCCAGCGTTCTGTGTCAGTGAAAAGTTCAGTCACGTAAAGGACGAGCCGTTCGGTGAATTGTAAATGAGGTAATAAATATTATTAAATTAATTTTGTAAATGGTTAATGGTACATGGTCACTATTTAATTAATTGAAGTAAAAACAAACGTCGCAGATTAGTTTACTCTAATTGTAAATGGTTTATTTGCGCTGCTTCAATTATATTTGCAACAAATGTAATTTTCCGATAATATATCATGGAAAATTGTCATCGTTTAGTTAAACACCTATTGTAATAAATTTTAATGAGATATTAAACAAGCCAAATTCCGGAATATTTTATGTGTGTGATTTTTAATTGGCTGATTAACAACATTTTCACACAACAGTGTAATAATTTTACATTTTGTTCGAAACTAACATAATTCGTTTATATCAGGTGTCACAACTTTCTTTTTCCAGTAAGAAAATTTTGAAACTTGAAGAAATTGTTTTATAAGTACTCAAAAACTGATATTTTAACAGATATTACCGTTTTGGGCGAAATTATCCAAATATGTCAAAAGATAATAAAAAATATTATGACATCTATGCAATTGGCTCATTCAGCACTTTTTTATTTGATCATCGGAAAAATCTTAAAATTTTAAGATCCTGTGCAAACAAATATAATTCTGTGAGGCCTATAAATTGTCCAAGAAATATTATTAGTAGAGAAGATACACAGCAAAATAAGAGTTCTTCCAAAAAAGCTTTGAAAACGGAAAGAAATTGCTTTCCGAAACGTCAGCAAAATACATTATGTCTGTGTTTATTCCGATTTATATTATTTGCAAAACATAACCTCTGACTATTCCTTTGGCGTAAACGTCATGGGCGCAGAGGCATTTTTCCAATAATTCTATTATTTTGTAGATTCGGTGATTTGTTTTGAAGAGGATAATAGTAGAAAACCCAAATAATAGGAAAGAACAGGAGATGAACGCATTTATTTCTTAATCGTTACTACTTCAATGTACCTGAAGACTTCAAAACTTTTGATTATTTATTAGAAATGGCGGCAACACAAGGTAGTTCTGCTGCTCTCTCCTCCAAAAAATGCAAAAAATGCAAATCAAACGTAGTAAATGGTTTGAAATGCAAAAATTGTGAGAGTATGTTTCACACTAGTTGTGCCAAATTATATAGTAATGTAAATTTAATCAATAATAATGAAATAACCTGTTGTGACAATGTGATAATATCCAGTGAAAGTGACAACGCGTTTTTCGATGCCGTGGAGGAACTGTCAGGTAGTAATAAAAAGATAGACATACATATTTTTAACTACATTATTAAGCAAAAAGACTTAATAATTCAGGAATTACGAGATAAAGTCGTTTTATTAAATAACCAAATTAATTTATTTCAAAATGAACATAAATCGAATCAAGAACAAAAACCAGTTAATGCTATAAATGATAAGGACTTAAAAAATAAACAGAATAAAAGTGAAGATAAAAACTTACAAATAAAGAAAGTAAACACCGTGACTAATCCAAGTGAAAATAAAAAATGGGAATCCAAATTAACAAAAAAAGATGTGTCACTAGGTCTTATGAGGGTGGAAACGGAAAATAAGTTAAATAAATATATAAATTTAACAAATGATTGTATTGCACAACCTTCTACATCCCAACCCAGTGAAACGGGTAAAAGTGATTGGAAGGAAGTAACTCGAAGGAAAAGAAATAGACATGTTATAGTAGGTAATAATAAAGAATCAAACAACGTTAAAGGTGTTCCAAAATTAGCCGTATTGCATGTCTACAGGGTAGACAAAGATACATCAGCTGAGCAACTCGCAGCACTTTTAAAAGATAATTTTCCGGAATTAAAATGTGAGTCAATAAATCCAAAACATCCTGAGCTTTATTCTTCATTCAGGGTAACAATCCTTAAGCACAATTTCAAGAAAGCAATGAACCCTAAATTGTGGCCGTATGGGGCGTGTATTAGCCGTTTTTTAGAATTTCGAAAGAAAATGGCAGAGCCAGTGAACTAATTTTTAACCCTTATATGCTTCTCTTAAATGTGCAGTGTTTAAATATTGGGAAACTAAATAATTTGTACATGGATAGCTGTAGTTATGATTTAAATTTTATATGCTTGACAGAAACTTGGGCTAATCCAGTTTCAATAAACACCTTTAATTTGACTGGTTTTGTACTAGGAAGCAGTTACTGCAGAAATATATTTAAGGGCGGAGGCGTCGCCATATTAGTAAAACACGATTTAGAATTTAAGGAAATCGATTTAAAAAGTTATTGTCTAGACAAACATATAGAAATATGTGCTATATCTTGTAAAATAAATAAGATAGGTAAGAAGGTTGTAATTTTGACTTGTTACAGGTCTCCCTCTGGAGATATCAATATGTTTTTTGATGGACTTATGAATGTCTTGAATTTTATTTATAAACCAAATATTAATATTTTACTTTGTGGTGATTTTAATCTTGATTCTTACAGTAGCTCGAATGATTTTTAAAAAATGTGTAATTTGTTGCAGTGTTTTAATCTAGCTAGTATGGTAGGGTGGCCTACTCGAGTAACGGATACCAGTCTATCCGGAATTGACCATATATTTAGTAATTTTACCGGTAATGGTATATCTTGTGTTGTGGATAATAATATTTCTGATCATAGAACTGTTTTGTTTGACTTATGTCTAGATAAAGCTAGTGAAAATTCTAATATGTGTTATGTAAAACGATCTTTTAATGATAAAAGTATATGCAACTTTCAGTCTGATATTCGAAAAGAAAAGTGGTATGAAATCTATCACATTAATGATGTAAATTTAGCATTTGAATATTTTCTGAATACATTTCTGTTTCATTTCAATAAACATTTTCCCAAACGTAAGTATTACGTGAATAAAAGCAAAAATAAAAAATGGGTTAATAATGAAGTTCAGATATCGAGTCTTAAACTAAAGGACTTATATGTTTTAAAAAATGTATACCCCGAACTGAATTCTTCTTACAACAGAGAAAAGAAAAAACACAATATTTTAGTTAAAAATACAAAAAAGAATTATTATCAAAATAAAATTGATAACTCTGACAACCCTACAAGATCGGCGTGGAATATTGTTTCAGAATTATCTAATAAAGAAAAACAAAACAAGAACATCATAATACAAGAAAATAATGAAAAAATCGATGATCAGACTGATGTTGTTAATGCATTTAAAATTTTTTTTTTTAAATGCTCCACTAGATATTATTAACAAAATATCCCATACCTCAGTTGGCGATAACATTTGCTTTACTAATAACATAATTAATCATCATAACACAATATTTTTAGAACCGTATTCAGAACCAGAAATGTGTAATATTATAAGAAATAAATTAAAGAATAAACACTCATCAGGACATGACGATGTACCTGCGTTTCTTATTAAAAGGATCATGAAGGAAATAATAAAACCCTTAGTTTACATTGTAAATTTATCATTTTCAGTTGGAGAATTTCCAGAAATTTTAAAAATTGGGAAAGTTATTCCTGTTCATAAAAAAAACAACACACAGGACTTAAAAAACTACAGACCAGTTACCATACCTTCAGGATTTTCAAAAATAATTGAATATTGCTATTTAAACCGATTAATGCCATTTTTGAATAAAAACAATATATTTTCACATAACCAGCATGGATTCTTAAATAATAAATCCACTCTTAGTGCAATAGAGTCATTTTATGAAAAGATAATATCATATATTGAAGCAGGTGAATGCCCTGTTGGTATCTTTTGTGATTTAAGCAGGGCATTTGACTGCGTCGACCATAAAAAATTGATCTCGAAACTTTATAAGTATGGGGTAAGGGGTCTACCTTTAGACTGGGTTGAAAGCTATTTGTCAAGTCGTAAACAGTATGTATCAGTTACTAACATTACGTGCAATACAATCAATTCTGCTAATTCAGCTTCTGTTGAAATTAATATGGGCGTACCGCAAGGATCGGTATTAGGTCCCATATTATTTTTATTATATATCAATGATCTTGATAGTTTGAATACATTAGCAGACTTTACTTTTTATGCCGATGACACCTCGATTGTGTTGTCTGATAAAAGTGTTGATACTTTGGAGACCCAATGTGATATTTTATTAAAGACTCTTAGTAACTGGTTCTGTGAAAATTCTCTTTACTTTAATGTTGAGAAAACGCAGGCATTAATATTTCACAATAGGCAAAAGAAATGTGATTATCCAAATATACAACTTGATAATACATCAATATCAACAAGAATGTCCAATGTAAAATTCTTGGGTACAAATATAGACAGTAGCTTAAACTGTAAAGTTCATTGTGAATCACTGATCGCTAAATTACATTCGGTAGTTTACCAGTTCAAAAATATAAAGAATGTACTAAATATGACGGTTAAGATATGGTGTTTGTTTTTGGGGGGCTTCCACCCTATCAAATAATGTATTCTTAGCTCAAAAGCGTGTAATAAGATGTATGGTAGGCTTAACGACAAGAGACACTTGTAAAAATGCATTCAAGGAATATAATATACTAACACTTCCGTCACTTCTCATTTTTGAACTGTGTTTATATGTCTTCAAAAATAAGAGTAAATTTGTCTGTAATAAGGATTTACATAAAATAAATACCAGGCAAAAATATGACCTCCATGTACCCTTCAATAAATTCAATGTATCTGTAAAATCACCCAGTTGCCTAGGACTAAGAGTTTTTAATCACCTTCCTATAGATATAAAAAATTGTAACGAATTACCGCTATTTAGAAAACAACTTAAATTATTTTTAGTAAGTAAAACCTTCTATAACTTAGACGAATATTTTAATATGTAAAATGTGTGTTTTGTACCTTATTTCTTTTAGATGTTAAGTATGACTATTCCTATATAATATTTATATCATATTGTCACAAAAGGAAAATAAATTAAATATTATTATTATTATTATTAT
Organism: Leptura quadrifasciata; assembly: GCA_963675555.1. NCBI lineage: Eukaryota > Metazoa > Arthropoda > Insecta > Coleoptera > Cerambycidae > Leptura > Leptura quadrifasciata. The sequence goes on from OY776675.1 coordinate 107,954,685, forward strand.
GTTAAGTTTCGGTAACATATGAAATATATACTTACCTTTGAAAATTAGTGCACCCACCCCGGGGGGTTGCAGCCCCAATTCTGCAACCCCAATTCGATAACTCGCAAAGTTTTCAAGAAAATCCGATGTGAAAAATTGAAAAATTCAAAATAGCGGACCCAAAATGGCGGACTTTATTAATTAATTCCTGATTTACGCCATATCTATTGATTTTACTAAAAAATATGTAGAGTGAAAAAGTGTTTAGAATGCCCTTTTGCATAAGAATACTTTTAGTAACAACATTATTTAACCCTTTCTCTTCTCCCCCGTGGAAAATCTCATACGCTTGATCCTTTTTTGCGAAAATTGCGTTAAACCTTTTTTTAAAATTTCTTATTATAGTTTGATAATATTGGACTAATGGAGTTGAAATAAACAAAATAATTTAACCCTAATCATTTCAACCCTTTACTGGCAGCGAACATAGAGTCACCTCCCAAGAAATAAAATTTTTTTCTAAATTTTTACTATAAACTAATGGGGAAAATATGTAAATATTACTAATAGTGTCTATTTTTAGCAAATTATCAATAATACCCTTAAAAAACAGTTTAAATCGTGTTTAAAGGGCAGAAAAGCGCACAATTTCGCTTTGAATAAAATGTTTTTTGGCTACCAAAGGGGTGAAAATCATTTTTTAGGTCCGTAGAGTTTATACGTAATTTCTATATTGTTGTTGAACATGTTAGAGAATTTTCAAAATTTATTTCATTCTTGGTCAATTTTGTGGAAGGATTATAAATGTGTCCTCATAAACGTTTTTTTAGAACAAAATATATTTACACTGTTTCTATTAGTTTTTAAGAAAAATATAAAGATTAAGAAAATGTGTATAATATGTTTTTGCATAAGAATACATAATTTTTTAAATATTAGTCATTAACCCTTTAGTTCTGCCCTCGTAGGTAATCATGGTAGTCAAAAAATTATATTTTCAAAACGTGAATATCTTCGTTATCTCCGGTCTCGACATTACCATCGTGCTCAGCATCCTCGAAAACGGGGGGTAACACAGGTTTGGCTGGTAGGAGACGACGGATATGCAATTTACCTCATTCGGGGATGGTTTTTGGCCACTTGGGGCGTTGGCGGGGGTCGAGGAGGGGTTTCGATATCACCATAGTGCTTAGCTTCCTCGAAAATGGGGGGTAACACAGGTTTGACTGGTAGGAGACAGCGGATACGCGGTTTACCTCTTTCGGGGGTAGTTTTTGGCCGTTTGGTTTGTAGGGTGACCTCAGAGAGAGATTTAACCACCACCATCGTATTCAGCATCCTCGAGAACGGGGGGAGGCATAGTCTCATTAGGCTAAGAAAAATTCATACTTCTGTCCGAATTAGAGAATGCACTAACGATGTCACTTTCTGCCACCGTGGAATTTCCTCTAGTCAGTCTCGTAGTAACCGAAGCGAAAACTTTTTCATGTGCGACTTGTTTGTTTTATATATTTTTACAATATTAAATTTTTTAATTTATTATATTTGAGCGTACAAAAAACGTCATAATCATTGCGGTCATTAAGTGCTGGTTGCAGATTTTTTGGAGATCTCGATTTCATCTTGATCTTCAAATGTAACCTCAACCAGAAAAGAACACTTACTAACCTTAATATTTAATATAATATTTCAAGTTTCTCGCCCGAGAAACAGAAGCGGTCCCAGTAAGAACGCACACATTTTTTGTTGATTTTCTCCTCAAAAAATGGTTCACATAAAAAGATTTTAATATGGGTAATTGTTTCGAAACAGTCTTTTGCAAATTTCTCATCGAATTAAATATTGCAACTGCGTTTAGTGTAATAATTGTAAGTTCTAATTCGCGTTCTATATAAAAAAAATTAAAGTTAAAAATATATTCAGGATATGAGATGATGAGACAGTATTAGTGGATATACCAGAGATCAATTTTTAACACAGCACAATTATGCACAGGGCTATTGTACACTGGAGAAATTTTCCAGATAAAAAATTAGTAGGTAGGTAATAAGTAATTTAAGGATAATTACTTCCACGTCCAGTAGAAGTATAGTAACGCAAAAAAAATACTTATTTTTTTGTTGAAATAGGCTCAAAATATCATGAAACGTCGAGATTTTAAATTTGAGAGAAAAAATTTCCTATCTGTCGGTCTGTGTGCCGGTCTGTCTGTAACTTTTTGTGCGCACGTTTACTCTGGAACCATTTATCATATTGACTTGAAATTTGTTACACTTATGTATTGTAACGAGATCTGGAACAAGATTATATTTTGATCTAATTCCGTTGAAGGGTTCGGGGGTAAATAGGGAAATAAGGGTAAATAGGCAAAACAAGCAAGTAAGAATCCATAAAATTACAATTTAGGGCATGTACGAAAAGGCAAGATCTTAAAAAAAATTTTGGCATTAGCCCCCCCCCCCACTATCACCCCCAATACCACCGCCCACACTATTGTGAAAGGGAGCAAAAAAAAATTAAAATGTAATTTAGTGTATATACAAAAACGAAACGTCTAAAAAAATTTATAGCGTCAACTACCCCCTCTACCACCCCCATTACCACAACCCCCTTATTATTAAAGGGGGTAAAAAAAAATTAAAATGTGAATTAGTACGTATACAAGAACGAAACGTCTAAAAAAAATTTTTTGGCGTTGGCTACCCCCTCTACCACCCTCATTGCTACTCCCACCCTATTATTAAAGGGAGTAAAAAATTTAATTGGAATTTGAACCAAGGGCCTCTAAAATTTGTTTTGGCATTAGTTACCCCCTCTACCGCCCCCATTTCCACCCCTACCCTATTGTTTAAGGGAATAAAAAACTAAATTGGGGTTTAGTGTGTATATGAGAACCAAGGACTTCTATTTTTTTACATTAGCCACCCGCTCTACCACCCTCACTATATTATTAAAGAGAATAAAATATTACATTGGGATTTAGTGTTCATAAGACTTTGATACAAAATCTGGATGTGGAATTAGGGATTTCTTGGGCAGCGGTTTTAATTTTTTTTTTCTACCTTTCATAATATTGCGGGGGTGGTATTGGGGGGTGATAGTAAGAGGATGGGGGGTGTGGTTGATGTAAAAAAAAAATTGATGCCTTGGCTTTTCGTACATGCCCTAAAATGCAATTTTATGGACTCTTACCTGCTTGCTTTGTCTATTTACCCTTATTTACCCCCGAACCCTTCAACGGAATTAGATCAAAATATAATCTAGTTCCAGATCTCTTTATAATACATAAATGTACCAAATTTCAAGTCAATATCATAAACGGTTCCAGAGTAAACGTGCGCACAAAAAAGTTACAGACAGACCCACAGACAGACATCCAATTTTTTCGCTTAAATTTAAAATCTCGACGTTTCAAGACATTTTAAGCCTATTTCAACAAAAAATAAATTAATTTTTTTTGCGTTGCAATAGATCCATTGGACGTGGAAGTAATATTTAATGATAGTAACAGATTGTGTGAACACTAAAGGAAAACTGGTATCTTGAACAATAATTACGCATTTTTACTTCATTTACAATACTTTTATTTATTTTAGGTAAAAGTGCAATATGTGCTATAATTTGGCATCCAAATTTATATCGAAATTATAAGTTTGTTAATTATTATAAGCCCGTTAATCACAATGTGAATATATTCGAATACAACTAAGCAACACTTTATAAACAACCATTCAAGTTCTGTACTGTATATGCTAATAAGGATATTAAATAACATTCCTGCATTAAAAACGTACGAGCCTTGTCCAATGAAACATGATTTGAATGAATTTTGTAATAACTCCAATACATCATTTTATTAGGTCATTGCAATTATTGATTGCAAATCCTATTGTCTGAAAAGGTATATAAATAATCCTAATAAAAAAAATCGCAGTGTGTTGATTATACGACAACATGTTTACCATCACTAGTGTTTTTGTTTTGCTCGTAGTGGCTGCGGTTGCGAAACCACCAATAACTAACTCTCGATTTTTAAAAGAATTTCAACGCGTTGAAGTTGTACCTTCTCAGCAAGTTCAATATAGACCAGTAGGGGCACAACTTCTACTTCTAAGTAGGCTTCAAAGTGTTCCTCTAGTTGTAGATAGTCGAGAACAGGAGCAGTTCAAGCCAAACAACGAGGAAGTTGATGGGAAATCGAGAAATGTAACCGAAGTAACAACCGAAATATCTAAAGTATCTAAATCTGGACGACAGGAGTCTGTTAGGAAACAACCACAAAGTGAAAAGTTATCTGAAGCTATAGAAGAAGGCATTTATTACATTTATCATCCAAATGGTGCTCTTCAAAAGGTTACCTATACGACAAACGACGACGTACGAAACATGGCGTTTAGCGCCAAGCTAATGTATGAAAATGTCCAGCCAATTAAGGAACCTATTTATACTTACGATCCTAAAACGTTTGCTTTTAAAAGAATTTAGATCATTTCTATTTAAGTATATCTTAGATATTGTTAATGGTGATTATAAAAGTGTATTTATTATATTCAATTATTGTAAAATAAATGTAAATAGAACGAAAATAATAGAATGTAAGTACGTTCAACTTTTAATTAATATAATCATCCTTTATAATGTATAGAAAAGTTCCACTTCTGAGGTACCTACATACCACTCGTGGGGGTGAGGTGGAGGTAACTTTGAAATCTTAAATAGAAACCTCCATCTTTTATTGCACACTCAGATTTCACGCTACAAAATACGTAGGTTTTAACTGAAACTTTTTTCTGTTTCACGATAGATGGCATTGTAACCGCAAAAAATAAAAATTTTCTCAATTCTCTAGAAATACACTTTGGATTGAAAAATAAAACAATAGTTGTTCAATATTTTTTAAAAGACCTATCCAGTGATAACTGTTGGCTTTCAACTTAAAAAAAAATGGGAATACCCATTTTCCATTGCAGAATTAAATTTTACCTGTAGATTTTAATTGAAACATTTTTTTCATTAGTGATAGCGTTATAGAAGGACAGCGACGTGGACGTAGTAGGTTTCTGTTCTCCCGGGGTGCTTGTTGTAGATGAGTCCCCTCGCCTCTCACCATCGGGGTGCTTGTTATATGTGAGTCCCCTCGCCTCTTACTAAACGTTACGAAGCAACTAAAAATTTATGTCATACGATGTTCAATTCACCACCTCCCTGCGCTTGGCAGTGTGATTGTTAAAGAACACGATAATACCATCGGTGTACTTTTCGAAACTGCAACAAAATCCGACTCTACGGAGCGATTTCTATGCAAAAATTTCAATAACTCCTCAAGGAGCGTAATTTTAGAAGGTGTAGTAAATGTCGTTGCACAGGGACGTAATGTCGCCCCGACCACCAAAATTTAGAAACAGTAACAAAAACTTCAATTTCGGAAATTTCAAAATTAAAAACCCTTTTACGAATCCACGTTGTTAAGCACTGCAACTCATGCGTGGAGGACAAGTTAATCCAGCTTCTATTCAAAGTATATCATGAGTTTTAGCGAAAATAGCCCTTAGCGACATGGGACTCCCATCATTTCCTAGCAGTCGATTTTGACGGGAAAATGATGAGTTTTAACGGGATTTGCCCTAAACCGGTTCCTCAGTGATTCGGTGTCAGAAAAGTATCTTTACCATGTACTCATATGTGCATGGAACCGCCTTGCCTGAACGTAAGAAATTGTAATTGCAGAATATAATTCAAAGTCGTTGCGATTCAAGCATTTTCAAGCTCCAAGGAGCGACCAAAATTGATATTGACATAAAAATACGTGAATAGACAGGCAAGCAAAAGCCCACCAAAATTTTATAAACATTGAACTTTTCTTGAATCTTTTTGTGTAATCGTTAGCTCAAAAACTGCACATTGGATGGTAGTTGGTACCGTTCCTCACCATGTGTTGTATGCGGGCCAGACTATAGTTTGTGAACACATATTTCTTGAAGTTGTTGTAAAACATAAATTTTTAAAGAGATTTAATATATATTTTTGAACTTTATATTGTCTTTTACTTGTGTTTTCAAAATTCCCTTTCAGGTATAATTTTAAGAAAGTGTTAGTACCTACTGTGTTAGATTTATAGTGTTACGACGTCCAATAGATACCATCAGAGCAGCTGGTAAGCAAAAACGAACAGTAAGTATAAATTTTATATTATTCTCCATCTGAAACAGTCGTTTTGAACCCTTATTTTGTGAACGTTAACATTCGTTTTTGATAAATATAGTAAAAGTCCTTCAGACGCAAAAGATGGATCGTTCACATGATAACCGAAGGTAAACTTGTTGAGAAACATTTTTCAATATGTTTGGTGTTGCTGAGTTTGAAGGATTGCGTATTTTCTCTTTCAGCTCATCAATATTGTTGAGTTTGATCTAGTACACTTTATTTTTTAAATACCCCCAGTAAATGAACTCGAGAGGGGCCAAATCAGGGGACTTTGGCGGCCATTCTAATGAACCTCTTCGACCAATCCATTGTCGCGGGAAAATATTATTCAACAAATTCCATACAATTAAAGAATAGTGCGCTTGAGTCCCATTTTACTGGAACGACAAGTGGTCAAATGCATGTCCAACGATTTCTTGTATTGCAGGTATTATTTCATCATTTAACATGCTGACATACTTTTGAGCATGCAAATTGCCATCACTAAAAAATGGCCCTACTATCCTATTACATAAAATTCTAGCCCGGATTGCGGACTCTTTGCGGATATTGTGAATGACAATCTCTCTTCCAATGAACAGTTTGTTCAGCCCAATACCTCATATTATGCCGATTTATAGAACCATTTAATTGAAAAGTAGTTTCATCAGAAAAGCAGTCCCAGAAAAACCCATTGTCAACAACATACCGCTGCATTATTTCATAGCAAAATTCAACTCTACGATCAACTCATCTTCTGTAAGCTTTAGTACTATTATTGCATATAGATGAGTGATACAACTTCATAACATTAAGTAAGTACTTTTCTACTCGATATATGACAATTTTCTTGAAAATCAGTAACACCTCTAAAGACTTTTCTTCATTTGTATCGTTTTTAGGTCTTTCAGATCTTGCTTCATCTATAACAGAACCAGTTTGTTCAAAACGATTAATTGGTCGAAATACAGTAGATTTTGAAATACGTTCACGGTCACCATTAGTGGCATTGAATAAATCTGCAACATCCTGGTATGATCTTTATTTATCTCCATATCCCCTATCATAAGGACTGTTATTCTTTCACTTTATGAAAGAGACATTAGAAACAAATTTTGCAAAATGATTAGCGAGTGAAAGGAAAACGACAAATCGAAACAGACCTCACAAAATAGTGATGGGTAAACATGAATCTTAAAAAAATCAAGTGAAAGTTGGAAAGGAAACGAACATTGGAAAATGAAACTAGTGAAATGGAATATCATATTGAAGTGGATTGAAACAAGCATCTAGTACGAGTAGCATCTAATTCTGCAATGATGGTGGTTCCCATTTTTTGAAAATTGAAAGTCAACTGTTATCACTATTATAAAAATTATAAATTACCTGTATTAGATGTGAAATCCAATCCACTGTAATGTGTGAAAAAGCTTTAAGTTAGACCTTTGTGCTAATTATCTCGATGTTTAGGAGGCATTTGTTGTGTATCAACACCAAGTTACTGACGACGGCTAGTCAGCTATTCTAGGAGGCAAGAGTCATTGAGTAATAGTTGTTTAGCCCTAATTAAAGCACAATAATATATGTGCGAGAAGGTGCCATGGGCCCTAGTAGTCCAGGAAAATAACAAAAAAATGAAACACACCTTCAAAAGGGAAATAATACATTTTTCAACGGTAAACTGAGAGCTTGATAATAGACTGTATTTATCCAAAGACTTTAATACACTGGTAGTTGGAAACAATCCCAAGCATAGAGATTGACTTCTAGAAAATGACCATATGCTGTGTCACTACCTTCTTTCAACAAAAAGAGGATCTATGCTGAGAGACTTATGGCCGAGTGTCGCTAGTATAGGTGGCACACCGCCGGATCTCCTCCTCAAGTTCATCGCAAGCATTGGTAGACTTAAGAGGTGAGGAGCAATGCCGGAATGCTAATATTTACTGAGGCAGCACAATAGGCTCACTTTCGAGGTCTGAGTGCATATGGTTACAACCTCATCTCTCCCTAAGATACAAGTTTATTTATTAATATGACATGCTATGTACAAATATTAATTTCTGTCTTTTCTTCCCATCTGGAGATATTGATATACGATTTATAATATGAGTAAACGACATTCAAATATCATGTTCAAATTTCGCTGTTAATTTGTTAAATGTCGATGTTAATGTCTCCTATTAATATATTCCATATATATATTTTTTTTCAGGTCAAGTGCATTAATGAATTCTTAAGAAGACACTGATTGAGGTCTGTACACGGCTAGCACTCTGATGCAATAGTTTGTTATGGACATCAAGTTGTACCCCATTTACCATATTTAATTAGTTTTATTTATTTTCAATGTTTTCGATATAATATTTTTGCATTGTAAAAAAATACAGAACCTAGATCTTATGTAAGCAATTTTTTCAGTATTTAATACATATTTAAATCGAATCAACTTGCAATAAATATTTCACGCATGTAGTGCACAATTTCTCTTATCTGGAATATTCGGCTAAAATGTGTATTCTTAGTAACAGAATGTCGGATTTAGCATAAAGCCAGTTCAGTGACCATAAGTTAATTTTTATTTTTGTAGCGTTGAAATTACTCTTTAATCAGGTATAGTTATAGTAAAAAAAATTTAAGTAGTGAAAACTTTATTTAAATAAGCCATAAGAAGTTTAAACCATTTCATATATTCAGTTTATTTCCAGGAACTTAATAATTAACATAACTGTTTTCATCAATTGCAGAAACAATCTTTAGATTTTTTGGATTTTTCTCTGTAATAAATTCTCCAACTCACAAAAGTAGCTGTATTGGCAACATATTTTTAAATTTTTCGAAAGTTACTTGCAAACGAATATTATTGGTCCTATCTTATCTGACCATAGTGCTATTCAATTAAGTATGAATCATTCCAAGCCCCCAAAACTACTCAAATGAGTTAGTTACAGATCTATCAACGATTCCTTGTTATTTGTATTAAATAACTTTTTATCCAGTGTTGCTTGGAGCTTTATTGACAACCTAAGTCTCAGTATCAAATTTGAGTTTTTTGTCTCCAACATATCATATGCTCTGGATGTTACTTGTTCTTTTAAATCTAAAGTTGTAAACCATATTAATAAAACTAAAATAAACTTCTTCACAAACAAACTGAGGCAAATGAGAGTCTTACTTTACTTCTTACAAGACGTGCATAGAATTCATCATTTAAATGATTTGAAATCTTCAATATCTAATAAAAAACGAATTTATAGATTGGAATTAAATGAAGCCAGAAAAACTGCTAATGATAATTATATCTCCACAAATAATAATTCTCCAAAGGCGATGTGGAATGTAATCATAAAAACAAATCCGTTTCCCCGTAGTCTGTAATGGTGCCTGCTGAAGATTTCAATAATTATTTCGAGACCATCCCACTTTATTTAACGGGTACTTTATCGCCTGCATAAACCAGCATAAACCAGCAGTGACGATTATTAGATCGTCCCCATCAGGACCACACGTAATACAGCCCCAGACAACATATTGAACATCGTCTTTTGTAAATGCAAGAAAGGGTGTAGCAATGCAACCTGCAGCTGCAAGAAAGCAGAACTGCGGTGTTCTATCCTTTGCAAGAACTGATCGGGCATGCATGCCTGATCTGCAGAACGAAGAACCAGAAGGAAAGCACGAAGAAGACATGATTATGGACGCACCTCTAGACTATGAAGAAGAGCGTGAAGAAGATGAAACTCCGTACGGTGCCAAACGCCTAAAATATTAACTTTACAACATTTACATTTACTTTAAATTTCCCTACTTTAAAATTTTCCTTACAAATTTACTTTATTAAACAGTAAGAATCGCTATAATATATAAAAATACTGTGTTTCAATGTTCTTTTTTTCAACTTAATGAACATCTACTAGTTGAAAGACTAGCTGCGTTATTTTATGCTGTTTCAAACCTTACATGTACACTGTTATGTGGGGGGGGGGGGAGTTAAACCTATGCAAATTGAAGTAGATACCACAAGTCCATTAAATAAATATGTTGAAAAATGGAAAATAAATATCAAAAACCAGCCGTTTTAGCAAGTTTTTACGATTTTGAGAAATTTTGTACTATTTCGAAACTCTGTATCTCGGTACCTATAGGGTCAAAAAATACGTTTTACCATGTAAATTGGAGGAAATTTAATCCTCTGGAATTTACAAAGAAGTTGTCCGCTAAAATCAACTGTTTTCGAAATATTTCGAAAACACCGAAAAAAGTGCAAAAATTTTGGGGATTTTCGCCCCTCCCCAAAGTTCCACAGAGTTTTTTGTTAGATAAATTGGGTGTACCACTACTGGACACTCACAAACAACATCCCAGAATTTCATTAAGTTCGGAATTTCTCTGAGGTACGCCCCAGATTTGATCCTATGACGATTGGCTTATAAACCTTATCAAATACCATTATTCTTGTAGCCCTAACAAAAGTATTAAATCTCTGTATCCAAAGTAATGTATTTCCTAAGATATTAAAACTGTCAAAAGTTGTACCTTTACACAAGAATGTCTCTGTTGAGGATCCTGTCAACCACAGGCCTATCGCATTTATTCCTGTTTTTTGTAAAAAAATCTAGAAATTGTATTAAAACTACAAATTACATTCCATTTTGAAAATTTTTTTTTTCAACAATTGCCAGTTTGTAGGAAAAGCACAATGTTAGCCATAAATTTTTTAGTAGACTTGATAAAGGTTTCGAGGACAGTGAATTTCTCCAGGTTCAGTTCTTTCGAGTAAATATTTTGAGTGTGTACCCATAATATTCTAATAAATAAAATAACATTTCACAAATTCTTGATAAATAGTCAGTCTTCTAAATTCATATCTTGAAGATAGATCCCAGTATGTACAGTACCAAAACATGAAATCGTACTTAATCGATACAAATATTGGGGTACCACAAAGTTCAGTATTGGGCCCAATACTGTATATTTGTAATTCATTTTACTCTCTTTGCGGACGATGCAATATTAATTTACAATAATCATGATACAAACCGCCTCTTACCCAAAGTGTGACGACACATCGGCTATCCAAGACTGGTTTCTAAGTAACCAATTAGTTTTGAACAACAAAAAACGCCATCAATGACTTTTAGTTTAAGGTATCACACAGTGGACATTAACTCTCCCGACAGCGCAAGGTTTTTAGGGATTTACTTAGACCACAAGTTGTCCTGGGAAAACATATCATCCACATCTATAAAAAAAAGTCCAGCAATATTTTTTTGGTACGCAACCTGGCGAGTGTTTTTTCATAGTCAATCTTACTAAGAGCCTATCATGGGCTCATTCACTCAGCATTTTTATATGCAATTCCTTTTACGATATCAATGATTACTTGTCTTCTGATTTGACATCTATTATCATATGAAATTGTTCTTTGCCTTTGTTATTGTAGTAGTGTAGTATTTGTTTTATTTATTTTACTATTTATTATCTAGTTGTTTTTATCTCTTTTATTGTATAGTCACCTTGCCATTGTATATTTGTTTCTATGATCTGTGTAAATACTAATATGTATAATGCACCAATAAAGATCTATCTACCAAAGAATGTTTAAACAGTATATTATAAAAATAATTAATATTCATATTATTGTTATTACTAAAAAATAATTTAAGTTAAACAAAAACTTAAAATGCGTATACTCATATTAGTAAAACTCTGTTTATTTAAGTGGGGAATACCAATTGCCAGGCAATAGCACTCACTATAAATTATTGAGTAGTACGTTTAATAATAATGTAATATTATGGTACCAACATAAAAAATGAACCGATGTATACATATTTGTGTGAGGGCTTCATACATAATATATATTTTATTCTGTTCTAAAGCCGTCAGCCGTCGATGTGTCGACATTAAAATTATATATAATAATCATGACTCAGTGGAAGAAAATTAAGAATAAATTTGGCGATACTATGAAATTTTCTTTAAAATGAGTAAGCTGTACCTCATTAGTAACCTGATAGAATTCTAAAAAATTCAGCAATGACCTGCAATTAGTCTTTAATTTATGATTCTCGTCACACGTTTCAATGGCACTTCTAATGAATTTTAATTAGGCCTTTGATTTGTTCTCTTCTCTTTGGAACCATTATCAATTACTTCGTTAATTTTATGCAAGTAGCTGTATTAATAGTTATAAATAAGGCAAATGCAATTACTTTTTCCCTCTGAAATAATTTTATCATTTATATCGATAGATACATATCTATGTATGTTTTACTGACTTGCTGCGAATTCATCTGACATAATTTTTATTAAAGCTAAGTACTTGATACTTTTATCATTTCTTGATAAAAGTATCAACAATATGAAAATGGCCATATACCTTAGTCAAGTCTTGACCAATATGTTTATTTTCGTAATCCTTCAGTCGACTGTAATTTGATTTTCTACAATTAAATTATTTTTCTCTAATGAAAAGTGTAAATTTAAATCAAAATACTGCATTGTCGTATGCTTCTGTATATAATATTTTGATAATGATCTGAGTTAACTGATTTATATGCTCAAAATAAGAAATCAGAAAAGTCCAACCAATAAGCATGAAATAGTCCTTCTCCACTCTCAGATCAAGGGAGTATATGTCATCGAGATCTGTACATACTACATTGTGAAGAAAAAATAAAACGATTTTAAACATACCAATGGTTATATATCGTCTTAACACCTAAAGGCCAAGTATAGTGCGTATATTGTATTTTAGGCGTATATAATTTTGAGGCAATATATTTTTAATCCTGCGGAATATGAAAAACCTTGACTACTCAATTTTGAACTTCATAATCCTAAATATTCTTATATTGTGTCAAAATCCTCCTCAATTTCTACATATTTCTTCTGCTACTAGCAGATACGAGAAATAAGCCGCTTGGTCAACTAATTTATTTTGGTACACGCCTGTTTATTTTATCTGTATCTATTTTTCTTGAATCACCTATTATTTAGTTTCATTATTTCTGATAACATACCTTTAACTGCATTTTATAATAATCTCAAGTTTCAACCTTCAATCCACATTTTCGTTAATCTTGTAGTATTTCTCATAATATATTTTATAAGAATTCCATGCTGAAATCATAAAATTGAATGTTGTATTCAACCAACAGCTAGAAGGTTTCAAGTATGCTTCGTGCTATTACTACTCTAAACTAAACATGTACCCAAATACTCAGAATTTTGATCGTTGAAATACGGTGTTAATCGTAGAACTTCGTTTTTATTTCAAGATGAGGTTTGACTACAACGACTAATTTTCTGCCCTATTCAATATCAGAGGCAACCGGCTACTCAGCTTACATGTTTGGCTTGGGACCAAGGAGTTTCAGGTTCGAATCCCGGTTACAGTATAGATATTTAGTGACGTTTTCAATGCACGTTATCGAGGTGGTTGCAGTGGACTAGACATTTTTGTGTGAGAGACAGCACAGCTAATCGTTGTACCATTCCTGAGTTCGAATCTCAGCTGCGGCAGATGGCAGTGTCGTAAGGAACGGTCGCTATGCAGTTGTCTGTGTGTATGTGTTCTAAATGAGTGGTGGAATAGCTAATGCTAAACTCTGCCAGGACAATACTCTAAATAAGTCGATCAATAGTAGGAAATTTTTTATATACGTTACTTTTACACAATCGTAGATAAATACTGTTAATTTTTCTTCAACTATTCTGCATGTCAAGTAGACGAAATGTCAGAGAAATGACAGCTTCAGTTCACGAAAGTCATAAACCCACGTTTTATTGACATTTGAATAAAAATGTATTTATCCTGGTCTAGTTCAAGACAAACTTATATTTTAAAACATAATATTTTCAGTCGCAACTCCTCTATAAAATCCTTATTTTACTATAAGGAACGTAACCAGACTGCAACCAAGCAAGTTACAAGCCTGGCGCGTTAAATGCATATTACCATCAAAATGCTAATGTTTCGATTGCAACCAACACCAGCCGAAAGACTGATTCTACTTAAAGGAGCTCTCGTGCCAGTTATCACACACCACTTGCAGACTGCAGTTTCGAGCTGTTGGCTCTCGTCAGTGTAAGGTAGGCATGTGACTCTCTCATTCGACGAATGAATTTTTAATAATTTCGCGGAAAGTTTTCATTTTCCTCAGAAATCTATCGAATATTAAAACAATCTATGTATCAAAAGCGGTGAAATATTAAACTTCATTTATATTGAGTAGTGGTGAGAGGCAAATGAAACCTCTCAAATGGTCAATTGCTACTATACACCATAGGTGTCTCCATGGGCGTATAGCGACTTACGATTCTGCAAGTAACTGAGAGCGGCGACCTTTCAGTCCCAGGTGGACTTAACCTAATGTTATAATATATGATTTACAGGAAACAACTACTCAGCGGGCGAATACCCCTACCTGCATTGAATTACACCTTACAAATCATGAAAGAATGGTAACCAATATCATTTGTCAATTCCCTGACCAGACATAGACCCGTTTCGAACTTATTAGTTCTCATCAGTATGCCATAGGTCATGAAACAGACAAATGACAGTGGCCAACCTGCTAGTTTTATACAAACTATAGTAAATTGAGTAGTGGTGAGAGGCAAGTGAAACCTCTCAAATGGTCAATTGCTATTATACACCATAGATGTCTCCATGGGCGTATAGCGACTTGCGATTCTGTAAGTACCTGAGAGCGGCGACCTTTCAGTCCCAGGTGGACTTAACCTACTGTTATAATATATGATTTGTAGGAAACAACTATTCAGCGGGCAAATACCCCTAACTGCATTGAATTACACCTTACAAATCATGAAAGAATGGTAACCAATATCATTTGTCAATTACCCCGTATTTACCCGCTGAGTAGTTGTTTCCTGCAAATCATATATTATAACAGTAGGTTAAGTCCACCTGGGACTGAAAGGTCGCCGCTCTCAGGTACTTGCAGAATCGCAAGTCGCTATACGCCCATGGAGACATCTATGGTGTATAGCAGCAATTGACCATTTGAGAGGTTTCATTTGCCTCTCACCACTACTCAATTTACTATAGTTTGTATAAAACCAGCAGGTTGGCCATTATCATTTCTCTGTTCCACGACCTATGGCATACTGATGAGAACTAATAAGTTCGAACACGGTCTATGTCTGGTCAAGAAATTGACAAATGATATGGGTTACCATTCTTTCATGATTTGTAAGGTGTAATTCAATGCAGGTAGGGGTACTTGCCCGCTGAATAGTTGTTTCCTGCAAATCATATATTCATTTATTTATTCAAATTATCTATATTAAACAATAATCGTTCTTATGACTGCTAGAAATACTATTTTTTATATTTTATTGACAAGAAGTGTGGATTTATTATATGTAAATCGATCTAATTTGAGTGTCCGTAGCTCGTTGAATCGGGGCGACTTTTAGAAATAATTATATCACTATCTGTCAGTTCACCTAAATGGATGAAGGTAATTCAACAAACTATTATGACACGATACACATTGAACATAAAATAGAAGTTATTAGCATCTCCACAATAGACAGATTAAGTTATACCAATATAGAGAGTCGAGAGTGGAGTAATATTGGAATAACCGAAAGAGTAACAAAAAAACAATCAATAAAGATGTACTTTGGTTTTAGTCTGTTTTAATCAACTTTTTCCCTTCAGCTAATAGGCTAGAGTGAAACTCGTCTCGTGTGAATGGCAGTCGGAAAATCCAGAATATTTAATGTGCAAAATAGAGTTGTTTTCCACAGAGTTAGTATTTAGTTTTTTCTTAATGATATATGATACGGGGTAAGAATACAAATTTGGAGACTACCTAATTACACGTTGTTATAATTTTTAATTTGATAATTTTAATGTAATATAAAGCGAAAACTTTTATTTTCTAATGCGTAATATTTAAATTAGAAATAAATGTTTGAATGTATTATTCATTTATTTTGTGTATGTAATAATAAACAATATAGTTGCGTGGTGGTGTACCACAGGTTTCCATATTAGATCCACATTTATTCACTTTGTATACTTCGGAATTCCATAATGTTGTTGTGTGATACAAGGCACCTGTTTTGATGCAGGAAATATTCGATTGATACAAGTCACTCAAATTTCCTGTTGGGGCTTATATTTTTTTCTATGCAGTTTTGTACTCAACAATTCATAATATTTATTTTTGTTTTGGGAAATAAAGACCGTTTATTATTGTTATTATTATTAAATTACACTTTCCTTCTGGTAATTACATAATAATTCCCATAATGGACTATTAAATTCATTTCTCCTGTTAAGTGTATTTTTCCTAAAATACAAATAACAATAAAAATTGCATGTATAAGCCTTTGGTTCGCTCAGAGGTTGCGTTAAGGCGTGGGAAGTGAATTTTAATGTCTAGGGGCGTCAAGTAATTTATTTTTATCCCTATGCATACAACTAGGTCTATCGAGAAACAAAATTAGTAAACTGTCTCCCCTGGAGATATTAGTCAAATAATACAGGAGAAAAAGAGAGAGATATATTTTATATATTTAAGGTAGTAGTTATGTAAAGTTTGTAGGGGATGGGCATCAATTTACGTAATAATAGAAACAGATCCTCAAATAGATAATAAACATTAAAAAAAAAGAAATTGCCGCTAGGAGGTACCCAGTCCTATCCAGCGACGGGTGTAACTTTACGGTGCAGTCGTCAAGAGTTGAGATTTCCTCGAAAGATTTACCAATTTCTTGATGAAGTAAGAGACCACTATGAAAATTATATCAAAGGCAACTCTTCGGTACGGTAAAAAAGTAGATCAAGTCCATATGAAAACGAAATGGCGGAGCAGAGTTTCAAATAGAAAGAAAAAGGTTTAGTAAAAGAAAAACATGAATTACCTTAAAGAATATTTTACATTGGTATTAAATACATTTACACAAAAAAACAAATTAGCTATTTGACTATTTCAAGTATATAAAAAGGAAGAACAAATAATTTTGGCGAGGCGTTTTTAAATGTATCCGAAGGAAAAGAATATCCGTAATTATACGTGTTACTACGTAAATCCACTTGTAAATAGCAAAAATTAACCCTATTGATTTACGTCTCTTGGGTGACTTAAACTGTTATCCGTTTTCACCAGGAAAATAACAACTCTAATTGGTTTAAATTCACAGGACACTGAAACTAGTCAAATGGTAGAACCCTAATTCTCCGGTATCAATTTTAATGAATCGAGGACGAGATTTTTTTCCTTTTTGTGACACTCCTACGCACTGAGCAGCAATTAAAATTTGTAGCTGTGCCTACACGTTTACTAATTACTAATTTAAATACTGATATTTCATATTTTTGTTAAAATATTCGTATCATTACATAAACAAGTCTGTCTCGAAATCTACAGATACTAACTTGGTATTGCGGTGTATAATATTTTAAATATATTTAAAATAACATAACTAAGACGGTTATTATACTCTTTCATATTTCACCTATCAGTAATACTTCCGTGATATGTCATCAAACCTGGACATAGTAGTTTATTATTCTATTTTAACTTTTAATGGTGCTGTCCCATGTTGACAACGAGAGCACCTCAATGACATGGCAAAGAAAGCGAAGAGGTTTTTGAGATTAGCTCTTTTTTTTTTCATTGAGGTTAAAGATTCACATTATTCACTAAAATAACTATAGCATTTAGAAGAAACCTTTACCGCAGGATTTTTTTTTAATTTTAAGAAAGAATCGTTCACCGGTAAATCAAAATTTCACTACACAAATATATGTCACGGTCTTATAAATTTACAGTTTTCATCAAAGCGGCTCTATATAAAATCATTCAAAAGCACCAGCATTATAGGTTTAATGGGCGACAGACGACATCGAGGTAATCAGGACCACCCATAAAAATATCTGGTTGGACAGTGGACACCCGTTGATATATATAGTGTTTTATGTATTTTTGCCAAAATTTCTTTTGGTCATTAGTTGTAATTGAATGGAATAATTAGTTCACATTTGGCTCATGTATTACGCTAGTGATCCTAAATAAATACATATATGGCAAAGAAAATATCCAAGTCCGGACTTGACAAAAAGTTATTTTTGCTGTTCTTCATATTTGGGTTATTTCTAATTTCGTTGCAGCATTCAACAATCCTCTGAATTAATTCAACCCTGTCATTAATGGCCATATCGTAGACCTCACTCTTTAAGTGACCCCATCAAAAATAGTCAACAGGGTTCAAATCCGGGGACCTTGCCGTTCATAAATGAGGACCTTCGCGACCAATCCATCTGCCCGGGTATGTGCCATTTAAATGATTTCTAATTTGGTACAAGTGATTAATGTTAAAATGTTAATTACAACATAATATTGACTGTTGAAAAAAAGTGAATGAATACTTTTAATTGTAGAAGCATTTTTAGCAAGTGTCATTGATCAACATTTTGATAAGTCTCATATTGTGGTATTTAGTGGAATATATTTCGAGAACCGTGAAAGTGTGGCAAAAAAATAATGAAGCTATTTTGCTCAGTTTTGTATGTACTATTCGAATTACAATAAAAACAACTTTTTATCAAGTCCGGACCTGGATATTTTTTTTATCATATGTGTATTTTTTCAGGATCACTAGCGTAATACATCAGCCAAAAATGAACTAATTAAGTATTCCATTTCATTACACAGTAATGACCAAAAGAAATTTTGGCAAAAATACATAAAACACTATATTTCAACCAGTTCAACCAGCTTTTTCTATTTTCTATTTTTGTAGAACCAAAGCTATACATGGCGGGGTAGCGATTTATGTAAAAAGATATAAAATTTAAAAGACTTGTAACTGAGGACTTTAATTACGAATTAAATTCTGAATTTTGTGCCATAGAACTAACCGAAGGCAAAATTGTCGTTATTACGGTATATAGACCATGTAACTTAGCAAGTAATAGAAACTTTGATACATTTTTAATGAATTTAGAAAACTTGTTGTATAAATACTGTAAAACAAATACACAAATAGTGCTTGTGGGTGATTTTAATGTAGATTTTCGTGGCCACTCCGAGGAGCTGACAGACCTAATTGCATTGGTAGATTCATTTGGCCTAGATACTACCATATCTGAGTATACAAGAATTAGTAAAAATTCATCTACTTACATTGACAATATAATTACAAATTTTAATGAAGATAATTATGAAGCTGGTGTGATCGAACCATGCCTGTCAGATCATCGAGGACAATTCTTTAATCTCAAATCTATTACAAATACTAGTCAGATAGTGTATAAAAGGCATTATACAAAAAGAAAACTAAATAAGCTCTGTAGCTCTTTAAAAGAAATAAACTGGAGTATACTTTATCAAAACGAAAGTATAAATACCAATTTAGTAGCAAACTTTTTATGTACTACTTACTCTAACCTTATAAAAACACATTTCCCTATCAAAAAAATTAATAAAGATAACCAAAAAGCCCCAGTAAAATGGTTTAATAACTCCTTACATAATATGAGAGAGACTTTGTCAAGTGTGAAAACTATCTGCAATGTTACTAAGAATGAGTCAGATTACAAAATTTACAACGATCTCCGCAAAACCTATAAGTCTGCTCTGTTAGAGTCTAAGAAACTGTCATATCAGGATTACATTTGTAATTCCGACAATAAAGTAAAAGCCAGTTGGAATATAATAAATTTTGAGAGGAACAAAGGGGTAAAACAGCAAACTGCACCAACGTTATCCGAAAATGACTTTAACTCATTTTTTACCAGCATTGCTGATAATATCAGTAGGTCACTTATACCTGCTGGTAACATATCTATCGATGACACAATGACTAATATCCCCTCATCTTCATGCTCTTTCTTTCTGGAACCGGTCACTGAAGCCGAAGTACCCGAAGCTGTCAAATCCCTAAAAACTCGCCATGTACAGATGTCTTTGAACTTAATTCTAGGATTATCAAAGAAACAATCGATATTTCCCTTATTGACTATTCTAATTAATGCTTGCTTTAGTCACGGTGTTTTTCCAGACTGCTTTGAGCTAGCAAAAGTTATACCTCTATTTAAAAAAGGTGATCCAAATATGGCGGATAATTATCGGCCCATTTCAATTATTCCAATTTTTCGTAATAATATTGAAAAAAGATTGTATAAATATCTTGAGTCAAATTCTATACTATGCAAATATCAATTTGGCTTTAGAGTAGGTTGCTCTACAGCTGAGGCAGTACACAAAGTCATACAGGAGGTAGTGGAGGGTTTTGAGGTGGGAGAACATACAGCTGTTGCTCTATGTGACCTTGCAAAGGCCTTTTACTGCGTTCCACACGACATATTATTAAGAAAATTAGAGCGCTATGGAATAAGAGGGTTACCACTTCTTCAAGTCTTATTTGGAAAATAGACCCCAGTATGTAATTATAAATAATAAAATGACAGATCTTAAAAGAAGTACACATGGTGTCCCACAGGGATCAGTAATTGGACAGGTTCTGTTCTTGATGTTTATCATGATATTAATTATTTTATATCCCCTAGTAAGTATGTATTATTTCCAGACGACACCACACTTATCATATCTCATAAAAATTTTGCTGAATTGGATTCACTATTAGCCACACTCGAGGAAAAAGTTGAAAATTGGTTTACTGTCAACAAACTTAAATTAAATAATAGTAAAACTCAGAAACTTTTTATTTCTTCTAATCACATTCATACCCAGGGGAATAATGTGAAATTACTCGGTATAGTTTTAGATGACCTAAATTGGTCTGGACATATAGAGTATCTATCGAAATCACTCCCAAGTAGTATCTTTTTAATAAGTCAGCTAAATTCTGTAGTAGATAGAGATGCCCTAGAGCGATTGCAAATATCGGTAGCAAAGAACAATGCTGACCCTTTTTTATTCAATTCGGTATCCTACCATTACCTTCGATTTATATTTATTCTACTGTATTTGAAATACATATGAAAATTAAAACTTTTTGCCTTCAATCGGATATTCATACCCATAATACCAGATCAGCAAATATGGTTAGAACAGAACGATTTAAGCTTTCAAAGTCAAAAATAAACTCTTTAAATGTGAATTTGTAGAATGAAATACCACTTGGAATCAGACAATTAAATCAATACCGATTTAAATCAGCAGTAAGAAAGCATTTGGCTAATAATTGTTTTTATTCGGTGCAAGATTTTCTTAAAACACCCTTTGTATATGTTGTCGCACAGTATTGTAATTTGTAATGTTTTTATGTTCTTTTATATCTCTCTTTTTTTTCTTATTGTACTTTGATTATGTTATGTAGTATATATTATTGTTAGTGATCATTGTATTATAAGCTTATTAATAACAGAAACAGCGTTACAAAGTTTTCAATAACCAAGATATGATTTTTGAGACATATTAATGAACGTATGTTTCCGATTTTCTGACTTTAGGGTAAAATTGACTTCTAGGAGGTACTGGCAAATTCGAATTTCATCGCGAAGTCAAAAATCAAATACAGCAGGTGATTTTCTATGAAAAACCAGTATCAGTCTTTTAGGTCAAGTGGTATAGATCATCTTTTACAAGCGTTTCTGAGACGGCTCGGTTCCCTACAACTACGGGAATTGAATGATTAGCTGGGCCACCCTGTGTATATTCATTTCTATCATATTGCTATATATTTGTGGCCATGATTTCAAACCATTCTGTCTATTTCACAAGGGAAAATACTTTTGTTAAATATATTGAATTTTCGGCAATGGCAACTTATAGCGTGACGGCGTTAAAGCGAGTGTCTATCGAACATCTGGTTTTTTCTCATGCCCCTCTTTATAGCTACATTTATTCTACCATATCTGATTGAAAAATAAATTTGGTTTTAAGGATTCGGAAAATACTTGTTTGTATAAAGGATTTATATGAATTTAATATTGGAAAATTCCTCGTTTTTTATTTAAAATGAATAGTGTAACTTCGATAGAAATTGAAAATATATTATGTTGAAGCTTGCCTATTAACATAAAAAATAAAGTATTTGATGTAACCACAAACTTATTATTAATTCCCTGAAGAGAGTAGAGAAGCGGTTACATTAAAATTTCTATGGTTAAACGGTATACACTTAACAAGTTTCAGCAAGAGTTTTTAGGCCGACGACGCAGTGTCACTAGTCAAAATAGATATATATATATATATATATGCTTTATTTGATTACAATACAATATTTCTAGCAAGTCAACAGAGTACACGGGTCTGGCTAGTTACCAGTCGGCAATTAACAGAAACAATCAAAAGTAAAATAATGTCTTAACATTAAGTATATCATAAGAATTATATGTATATGACAAATAAACAAATAATAGTAACAAACATACAAGTAGGGAATAAAAACAAAAAAAAAATGAGAAGATGAAATAAAAATATGCAAATATGCTTACAACATTCGTGCCTATATGATCACTGTATGTAAGGAGTTCGTAAATATTCATCAACAGAATAAGAGCAGTGTTTTAGGATATTTTTTAATCTCTGATTTAAAGCCTACTAGATTTAACTGCTTAGATCGTGGGAGTTTTCTTCACTAACTGCTAATCGGTATCGTGAATTCATAAGAAGGACTGCAGAACGAGTATTGTGTTGGTGATAATCAAGAGTAGGTAGAGAAATTGTGGAGGCTTTCATGAATTTGAATCAAGCTGTAATAATATATTATAGAGTGAATGAAGAGGCATAATGTCTTCTTCAATAAATATAGGTTGACAGTATTCCCTAATGTTGATATTTACAAGAACTCAATTTTCTTTTGTTGCCGAAAAGCTTTTATTGCATGTGGGGTATTTCCCCCCAAGACAATTGCATATCACAGTTTTGAGTGAAAAAGAGAAAAATAAGTATTTTTCAATACCTTAAAATTAATAAAAGCTTTTAGTTTTCTGAAAAGGACAGTAGTGCTAGTGAGTTTCAAATTAAGTTGTTCTATATGACGTGACCAGTTAAGGTTATCGTCCAGATAAATTCCTAGGAGTTTCACATGGGCACCAATAGTTAGAGGTCTGTTTGAAGATATGGTGAGCTTTTGCATTTGCCTATGATTGAGCTTTAGTTTATTTGATGTAAACCAATTTTGAGCGAGTTCTTCGTGAGATGAAGAGAGATTTAATAAGTTGTTAATGTTTTTATCAGAACAGAGAAGCGTGGTATCATCTGCAAACAGAATAGTCTTGGTGGGGTCCATACATTGAAAACAGTCAATGACATATAGTATGAACAATAGGTATTCCAAGACAGAACCTTGAGGTACCCCGTGCATGACATTTAGAACATCAATAATTTTATTCTTTATGGACACACACTGTTTGCGGTTTGTTAAATACGGCTCAAAAAGGGTTAGAAGTAAACCTCTAATACCACAAAATCGCAACTATTTTATTAGTATGTCGTGAGAGACACAGTCAAAGGCCTTGGAGAGATCACACAGCGAGATAGTCCTCAAGTATATCACTCACGACCTTAAGAACAGCTTGGGAGGTCGAACGTCCGGAACGAAAACCAAACTGATCAGGGCTGATAAGTGAATGTCTATCGAGATAAATGGTCAATCTCTTTACTAGAATCTTCTCAAATACCTTCACAAAAATGGAAAGGACAGATATAGGGTGAGAGTTATCAAGGGAGGAGTTATCTCCATTTTTGTAGACTGGTGTGTCGCGAGAGCATTTCAGTACATCCGGAAAAATTCCTTATGCAATATCTTCGGTGATTTTTATTATTTTTGCATTGAGTTCATAAATATCAAGAGAACTTGAATTTTTTTAATGACCTAATTGATGTTCTGATTTCTTTACTCCAGGAAAATAAGAAAAAAATTAGATTTTTTAATGGAAAAGTGTAGGTTTTGAGTTCAGAAAACATATGTCACACATGCAACCACCAGTAACATATAGCGTTTTGAGATATTCGAGATGCTGCCAAAATTAATTCGTTTTGTTGCTTTCTTTCCTTCCTCATCGATTTTCTCAAAAATCAAGCCTTAAATAAAACAAATCCTTCTCTTGCAAAGATGTTGCATCATTCTTTCTGATCGCTATCATATTTCATTCACAGTTTTAACATTAATAATAAGCGAGACATAGTAATTAATGAAATTTTGGTTAAATTAAGTACGTATAACGATAACGTTAAAAGCTATAAAAGGAATGACATGTCCAATTGTCCAGTCATTCAAAGGATTAAAAATGACTGAATATTGCATAGCGAAAACGACGTACAAAGGACATTAACATGACCTAATATAAGTAGAAAAACTTAACTTGGAGATTTTAGATCTTAATGTGTCCATACCAGCCATTTATCACATAAGTAACATAAATCCAGATAGATGTAACGGTTGACTAAAAAGGTCTATTAAAACCGCGGGAGTGGAATTATGTTGCATTAAGTGATGTATCCCATGTTTATTTCATGTGACAAGAGTAAAGTTTAATTTGATCGGTAAGTTAAATGAAATTCTCGAAACCATAAACAATAACAATATGACATATTTCTAAAAGATTTTATTTTTATCATGCGTTGATTAACTCAAAAGTAGGAAAGTAGAGAATTAGGAATATACAGTATGTTCCACTATTCATGAAGCTGGCCTTATACTACATAAGTATAGACAGTGAGAATGCAGAGTCTATGTCATAAAAAAGTAACGGATGATTTGTTTAGTGAATGCAGTAGTTCATGTGGAAATATTTATCGCATAGCATGTGTTAATGTAACAAAAAGTGCATGTAGCTATTTAAAATCAATATGGGGATTTAAATATTTTTATGAAGAATGTGATTTTAATTTTACTGATTCGCTGAACATTAAAACTTCCGTAGTTGCAGTGTTGTTTCTCTTGAGGTATAAGGCAATAATTTGTTTCTTTATTAAAACTTATGTTGGAATAGTAATAAAAACGCAAATGGAAGAATTAAATGAAAAATGGGAGTTAAATAATTCAAAATTAATAAAATTATTGCAAGAAAAATGTCAGTGTAATAAAAAATAACGTAGATGTTCAACCTTCAACTAGTGGCAATCTGAACGCTTGTGCTGTAAAAACTGTGACAAAAAAGGTAAATAAAGATATGTGAACCAGAGATATGCTTTAATAATTAAACCGACTGCGCCACTAAAAGATTGTGATCAAACAATTAAGAATGTTAAATAAATAAATAAACACCACAGAAATTAGATAATCCCCAATTCCAGAAGCCAGAGCTTGTGCGGAAGGGGATTACACATTGAAAAAACGCGGACATACAACCATTTCCTCCGACAATGCCGGAGCCAGGATTCGAACCCGGTGGTGCGATGTCCGTGTGATTAATCCACCTCGTGCCTTAACCCACTCGGCTATCGACCAGAGGAAGTATTGATTTATAAAAATTACAGACAGGCCTAAAAAAAATACAAAAATTGAGTGATGATGTAACTGCAATTAAATGTAACGAAGAAAGTTCAATCGATGTCATGTACAATGAGGTTAATAGAGATTGAAAGATAAATATGTAACAAATGATCCTAAATTAATATTTCCAGAGATGCAAATATACAATATAATGGACGAATTTTTTTTTTTAATTATACAAAATGAATTTCTGCTGTTGTAAATCAAAACAATTTCTCTAATTTCAAAACCTATTAAAAAGGTTTTTAAAAATATGTAAATAAACCGCTGCCCAAGGAATCACTACTTCCACATGCAGATTTTGTATCCAAGTCTTATACATACTTAATCCCAATGTAATATTTTACTCCCTTTAATAATAAGATGGGAGTGGTATAGGAGGTGGCTAAATAAATTTTAAAGACCCCTTGGTTCTCGTACTCACACTAAATCCCAATTTAATTTTTTAATCCCTTTACTAATAGGGTGGGGGTGGTAATAGGGGTGGTAGAGGAGTTGGCTAATACCAAAAAATTTTAGAGGCTCTTGGTTCTCTTATAAACACCAAATCCCAATTTAATTTTTTACTCCTTTTAATAATAAGGCGGTTTGGCAATGGGGGTTGTAGAGAGGGTGGCTAATGCCAAAAACATTTTAGGGTCTCTTGACTCTCGTATACACACTAAATCCCAATTTAATTTTTTACTCCTTTTAATAATAGGGTGGGGGTAGCAATGGCTAACGCCAACAAATTTTTTGAGACGTTTCGTTCTTGTATACATACTAAATCACATTTTAATTTTTTTACTCACTTTCATAATAGTGTGGGATTGTAGTGAGGGGTGGCTGCCAAAAAAAAATTTTGAAACATGCCCTAAATTGAAATTTTATGGACTCTTACCCCATTTACCCCGAACCCTTCAACGGAATTAGATCGAAATATAATCTGGTTCCAGATTTCGTTATAATACATAAATGTACCAAATTTGAAATCAATATCTTAAATGGTTCCGGAGTAAACGTGCGCACAAGAAAGTTACAGACCGACAGACATTTTAAGCCTATTTCAACAAAAAATATTTTTTTGCATTATTATACTTCCACTGGACGTGGAAGTAATAAAAAAGAATATATTGCAATTATTGAGTTAGATACAGAGGCAAATTTTTTTTTAGAATATTGTAACAGGCTAAATATAGGATGGACAAGATGTAAAGCAGAAGTACATTAATTTTACTGTGTGCTTCAAATGCCAGTATCCTGTTTTCACTAAGCATATTCTTATGATGTTTTGGAATTATTCCTAAGTAATATAAAAACAAAAATAAAAAGGCTTTATAATAAAATTTGAACTTTTACTAATCTTAAAAGTCGACTTATAATAGTATATTATTTTATACGGCGTAAGAGTGACATTTTTTGTGACTAGAATGTACTTCTTCCACCAAGAAAAGCCGAGACAAAAAAATCACTTAGGTCCTTTTTTATCAATACAGGGTTAACAATTAACTATAGGATAAATGTGAAATGAAATAGTAGACATTCATTGTTTCGTTTGAAATGTATCCTCTAGTGATTAGTTAACCCTGCATTGATAAACCGTACCTTACTCATATACATACATAATATGACATGCTATTTTTTATTCAAACGTCGACTATGAATTAAATAAGTAGGTACCGTTTATTTTTTCTTCAAATAATTTTAGCGCCGCTAGTGAGAGGGAGTAAAATGCTTTTTTTTACTTTCGCTAAGAATGATGAAAGTGGAAATGAAAAACTTCTACTTCCATTCAGATGAACTGTCAGAGAAATGACAGTTTAAGGTCACAAAACTTGTCATCAATGTCATGTTGTCTTGATGTTTTAAGAAAAAATAAATTATATATCGATAATTTTTTAACTAAATGCCATACACATTTGCAGAAAATTATGAACGCCCTAAAAAATTATTCCAATAATATGTAAAACAGTTTATGATTATACAGGGTGGAGCATTAATAATAGGCCATAGTTCAAGGGTCGATTCGCTTTAATAAAATTTTGCTGTGGAAAAAGATACAGGGTGGTGTCACAGTTCAAATTATGTTTTCGTTTTTTTTGCCAAATTTGCTAGAGGAACGTTTTTTATTTTAAGAAACAATAATTTATGTATTACATCACGTTAGAGTTATCAAGTGCTACCAAGTATACCTTTTATACGTGGAAATGACGCCTTCATCAGATTTTCTGGTCAGAAGTACCACAACGTTTCGTCAAAAAGAAATTGAAAAAAATTCATCATCAGATACAGGTCCTGCGGCGCCCTCTATGATCTAACGTGATGCAATATATAAATTATTGTTTCTTAGAATAAAAAACGTTCCTCTAGCAAATTTGGCAAAGATCGGTCAAGGGGCTGTTGAATTATTGCAAAGAAACAAAAAAATATTGTGTTAGATATATATATATATATATATATATATATAAAACCTGAAAGTAGAACTATTTTTATAAAGAAGGAGAAATATACGAAAAATAATTTTACTATCAGCAACAGGAACAAATAAAATGAATGTGCAGGGCATATGACAAAATTCAAAAATAAAATTAAATAAGTCTGGTTTCCTATTATGATTTTAATAAAATTATTTGATTTGATTTTTTTTTAAATTTAAATCTATAAAATTATTGACACAAACCTTCCTTCCCTATTTGTCACAATTTGTGTATTTGTTTTATTTATATCACCATGCTGAATATATCTTTTTCACTGAAAATATAGCACATTTTCTTCATTGGTAATGGAATATATTAAGATTCCAATTATTATTTTTCTCTGTAGTAACTTAATTATATTCTATAATCGCCAATCTGTATATTCCTCACTAAAAGTAGAATATGTTTCTCCCTTGGCAATTATGTTATTTACATGCCAATTATTATCCTGCATCATGTTTCTGTCATTAACAATTTTTTTGGAGTGTGTGCCTTTTGTATTTTGCACTGTAAGTTTTTTAGTTTCTTCCTAAGAAATGGCGTCAACGCCCATCAAGTATTCTTTTTGCCATTAAATACTTATCTAGATATACCGCCAACATATACCGAGACAGTCGGACAGACTGACAGATGTATAGAGAGATGGGTAGATACACGAATGGACATACAGACGGGATTGTAAAACCTTAATATTCACAATCTATATAAGTAATCTGAACCGTGAAAATCTGAAATAATAATAACTCAACACGCAATTTTTTCCACGATTGCCATATTGCCTTTCAATAAACAATGAAATTGAAAATTCTTGATAAAAATAAAATTGCTAAGGCAAATCGTATTTTTATGTCTTATACTTTGAAAAAAGTTGGCTCTATAAATCTCGTTATATATAATAGCATCCTGAACACCGCAAATAAAAAAAGAAAGTTACTTTAGGCATTTTTATATGACGTAGCTGGAAAAAAAATACATAAAACTGTATGTTGCAGAATTTTTAAAGGCTAATTTAGTTCACTAAATTCGATTTCTTTTTCATAAAACCCACATTATGGGTATTTATGATAAGGCCACAGATAATACAGTGAAAGGCGTGTCGAGTAGTGTATTCGAGTGTAGTGTTTAAGTGTTTTGTTGTTTATGGAAACTTCGTCAGTCACACCAAAAGTTCCAAATATCTCCCAAGTTTTCAGAATCAGCTGCATTGTTAATGTTGTGGTGACTAGAATTTCATATCGTCAGTGTAAAGCATATGAGAAACATTTAAATATGTTAAATAATTGTGGGCTCAACTAAGAACCCTGTGGAACTTCCATCCACAAATTGTTTTTTATTAGTAAGATAAAGCTCTAAATATTCAAGGAGCACCGGAGAATATTCATTCTTAGCGAGCTTTTGCATTAAGAAGTATGATCCACCTGTCGAAAGCCTTGGAAAATTACATCCCCTTGTATACCAGCATCCAATGAGTCAGTTAGAGTTTGTGTAACAGATAACAGATTAGTGATCGTTGATCTGCCGTGCATAAAACCGTACTTGTACAAAAGTGCATGTATTAATTGTTTCCGTTTTTTATTTATGTGTAACATAATATTTTGAATAATAAAACGTCAATTATGTGGTAATAATGAAAAATATTTAATAGCCTTCGTCACCGCTTCAAAATTGAATTTTAATTGCTATCAATGTATAGAAGATTAATCAAACATAACAACATAAGCGGCATATTTAAAAAAAAGGCATTGCCTTTGTTTTACCCTGCGTATTATTCACCATCCAATTAAATCAAAAGCGATACAAAAGAGTTACATGTATTGACATTGCTCACGGTTCAGTAGACCGCACGTACATACTGAAAAGAAAATTGTCATGAATACACTGTCACTTTCATCAGTTTCCATGCCATTGTGTTCGTATAATAGCTAGTGAGTATTTTACAGTCAACTGCAATTACAGCATATTCGAAACGCTACGAATGTAAAAACAAATAGGTCAACCCTGCTCTTTTAATTAAGTTTAAAGTTTAGATGTATACAGTTTTATTATGTTTTATGAGTGAGTATTAATTTCTACACAACACGAGGCGCTTCAGAAAACTGGGACTCAAATTTTGTAGTATATTCCTCACGTCAAAATAAGAGAAAATTTACACCAGGTTGTAGGCGATTATCAAAAAATTAACATTTCTCTATTTCCACAGAAAACTATTTTTAAAATGTCTACACTCTTTGGCATGATTAATTAAAGGTAATGATTGATTAAATTGAGATACCGTTTATTTTCATATCTTTTGTGGGGTTCATAATTGATCAGAATTCACAAAAAAAAATTTCTTTCAAATTTCGCACATCACTTCTATTATCTGATTAGCTAAAAAGAAAATCACAGTAAATTGTCCTGGACTGTCCATATCAAAAGGTGAAATTTCTAGCAGCTAGGGGATTGTGAACGATCCATCTTTAATGGTGTCTGAAGGACGTATTTTCTGCTTTGTAAAACTTAGAAAAATTTAAAAAAATAGGAAAAAGAAAAAATTAATTTTCTTTTTCCTCGACCTTTTCTTAACTCTAAATAATAAATATTACGTTCACAAAATTTTTAGGGTTCAACACGACTGTTTCAGACGGAGAATAATGTCAAAAATCATAGTTACTGTCGTTTATGCTTAACTGCTGCTCTGATGTTATCAATTGGACGACGTCGTAACACTATAAATCTAACACTGTCTGTACCACACTCTCTTAAAATTAAACCTGAAAAGGAATTTTGTTAGAAAACACAACGAAAAGACAATATAAAGTTCAAAATATATATATTAAATCTTTAAAAATTTATGTTTTTACAACAACTTTTTCAAGAGAAAATGTTTACAAACAATGGTCTGACCCGTGTACAACACATGGTGAGGAACGGGACGATTCATACGGTACCAACTACCATCCAATATGCGGTTTTATAAGCTAACGATGCACAAAAAGATTCAAGAAAAGTTTAATGTAACTGAAATTTTGGTGGGCTTTTGCTTGCCTGTCTTATAAACGTATTATTAAATGCACATTAATTTCGGTCGCTCCTCGGAGCTTAAAATTGCTTGAAGCGTCTCTACTTCGATTGTATTCTACAATAACAACTTTTTACGTTCAGGCAAGGTGGATGCCATGCACGTATGAGTACATGGTAATAATACTTTTTTGACTCCGAATCACTGAGGAACCGGTTTAGGGCAAACCCCGTCAAAACACATCATTTCCCCGTCAAATCCGACTGCTAGGAAATGATGGGTGTCCCATGTTGCTAAAGGCTATTTTCGCTATAACTTCCGATATACTTTGAATAGTCGTTGGACTAACTTGACCTCATATTCAATACCTCGTAAGAGTTGCAGTGCTTGACAACGTGGATACTTTCTAAAATTAGGTGGTCGGGGCGACATTACGTCCCTGTGCAGCGACATTTGCTACACTTTCTAAATTGATGCTCCTTGAAGAGTTAGCGAAAATTTGGCATAAAAAATGCTCCGAAGAGCAAAAATATGTTTACAAGAATTAAAAACCTCTTCCACGGCGTTTTTACGTGAAGCACGCTTTTCGTACGAAGTATTTCCTAAGTCGGATTTTGTTACAACGTCGAAAAGTATATCGGAGTTATAGCGTTCTTTAACAAAACATGACCCTTCCATCTGACTCAGACCGATCAAATGTATAGCTCCTTTTACTACAACTTTTTAGGAGATACTATGGACTGAAAACGTGTTAGATCTAAGTAAACATTCTCTAGAAGCTTATTTGATGTATTATTATTATTATTATTATTCGAAGCGTAGTGTTAAACCTTTGTTCAAAAAAGGTGATACCGCGAGGCTTCCTAACTATAGGCCAATATCTCTTTTGCCAATATTAAAAATTATGGAAACTTGTAAAAATTCAGCTAGTACAATATTTAAGTGAAAGAGAAATCCTCACAACGGCACAATATTCCAACCTCTGATGCTGCATTTACACTTATAGATAAAATAGCATTATAGAGCAAAAAGAAGTCGTGAATGGTATACTTTGCCACCTGTCAAAGGCTTTTGACTGCGTAGATTACCAAGTACTATTGGAGAAATTATATTTGTATGCCGTCGGGGATTACCGCATCAGTGCTTTGAGTCATATTTGACAGATCGTAGAATATATGTAGAATTTGTACTTACTGATAATTCATTGGACCACATGGAAAAAGTGGTCTATAGTAAGCAAAAAGTAATCTGTGGAGTACCGCAAGGTTCGGTGCTAGGGCCAGTTCTCTTCTTATTATATTTTAATGACTTAGTGTTTAGTTTTCCAACAATATACTTTTCCCTATTTGCCGATGATATGAGCATTATAGTAAATGATAAAAACTACTATAACTTAATAAGTCACACACAAGATACTATGAATAATGCAATAGATTGGTTTGCATCAAACAAACTATTACTAAACAAAGAGAAGACTTATAATATTACCTTGCAACATCCAAGAAGGCCATTACCAAATGAAACAATTAAGATAAACTTAAACACTTAGTGTGCTGCCTCCTTCCTCACATGCAAATGCAGAGGAAGTACAGTGTGCATCGAGAAGTGAAAGCGTACGGACGTACACCGAGCCATCAGAGTGCACAGTGAAGTGGAAGCCCCAGTGACGTCGATAGTGTTGAAGAGGAAGTTCACACGTCTTTTTCAAGACACCATTTTCTGTTATTAATCATAACTTTTTCCCATAATAATATAGGTATTCCCTTACAGGAAACCGACAACGACGTTACCGTGGAGGACGGTAACATGGAGTACAGTGAAGGCGAAACGTCCCAGAGCGGTAGCTCCCGAGGGGGCCCCCCAACCCCAAGGGACGACAAGGAGACGATAAAACGTCTCACAGAGGAGAACAACGCTCTCAAGAAGAAAATAGATGAGCTCACCGAAAGGTTGGAGCAGATGCAGAGGGAACAGAAGTCCCAGCATGAAGAGCTTCTGCGTGCGATTCGGGGAGAATCGCAAACACGAAAAAGAAAAAATCCGCCCGCTGCCAACACGGACTCGGACGAAGAGGCCCCTAAGGCGGCAAAGAAGGTGGCTGAAGAGCCCCTCAAGTGCCCCCCCGAGTCCGAGTCACCTAGACAGAGCAAATCGGGATCCAGGGCCCCCCAGCAGGAGGCTAGCGTCCCCCAACAAGAAACCCGGAAAGAGGAGACCGAGGCCCCTCAAACAAGGACAAGAAGCCAGCGTGTACCCCCGGTAGTGCTGCGAATCAAAGAGACGTGGACAACGGTGAGCCGTCGTTTAACCGAAACCGGTATAAACTTCAACAAGGCCAAAGTTACCGGGGAGGGAATCTCCATCGAGCCCGCGACGTCCGAGGACTATCGGAGGATGACAAGGATGTTCGCAAATGAAAAGAGGGAGTACCACACGTATGCCCTGCCAGAGGAACGGCAGCTACGTGTGGTCATTCGAGGGATCCCGAGCGGCGTTACCTGCAAAGAGGTGGCAGAAGACCTCCAGGACCAAGGATTCGCACCTACCGCGGTCCAGCGAATGATGTCAAGACGGACAAAACAGGAGGTGCCCCTCATGCTTGTCCTAGTCCCACAGGACCAGGACAAGATACTCCAAGTAACGAGGTGCTGTTCTCTAGTTGTAAGGACTGAGAGACAGCGAGCCAAGGTAGCGGCATCCCAATGCCACCGCTGCCAGCGTTTCGGCCACGGCCAATCCAGGTGCACCGCGCAGCCGAAATGCGTGAAGTGCGGCGAGGCACACCGGACGACGGAGTGCAAAAAGAAGGCAGACGAACCGGCCAAGTGCGCGAACTGCCAGGGGGCCCACCCGGCCAGCTACAGGGGGTGTCCAAAGTACCCCAAACAATCAGCCAGCGCCACCCAAAGGCCGGTACAGAGGCCAACGATGACCTCAACACAGAAGGGCGGCGTAGCGCCAGGCACAAGCTACACCAAAGTAGCCCAGGGCAAGGCAGGACAGAACACCGACCCTGCCGCAAAACAACAAGCATCGCCAGAGGCCAAAAACCTCACAGCGGTGCTCGCACAGATGCAACAAATGTGCTCAGCGATGAGCGCATTTTTTGCACAAATGCCAAATTTAACTAATCTGTAATGCCTTTACAGGTTAAACCGGAAGTCCTGCAGATGGCGGCCTGGAATGTCAACGGCCTGCGAGAAAGGAGACTTGAAGTCGAAGAGCTCCTGACCAGGTACGACATAGACGTCATGGCACTGCAGGAAACCAAGATGACCCCGGCCAAGGAGATCAACTTCCCAGGATACCACACCTACAGGATGGACTGGGTAAACAATCCTCAGCGACCCGCGAGAGGAGTGGCCCTATTGGTGAAGAAAACCATAACCCACCATCCGACAGTACTGCCTGAGCTAGAAAACATGAACGCCACCGCCGTAGTAGTGTCCACAGCGCGAAATGGCGACATACAAGTAGTTTCATGCTACCAGCCACCCCGCAGCACGCTTACCGAGGGGGATCTGGACGCAATCTTGCCCGCCAGGACACAGGTCGTCGCAATTGGCGATTTCAACGCCAAATCCCAGGAATGGAACAGCGGCATAACCAACACTCGAGGACGAGAGCTGCTGAGGTTCCTGGGACAGCACGCCGGCGAACTGATGGTGGTAGGACCGGACCAGCCCACCTTCGACAACGGCAGACACAGGCCAGATGTACTGGACATCGCAATCCTAAAGGAGATGACCTTCGAGGCAGAGATCACCACCAGAACGGAGGGATCTACCGAGCACAACCCGATCTTCCTAACCCTAGGAGGACAGGCGAGTGAGGACAACGCCACCTTCACGAAGAGACGAACGGACTGGGAATCGTACCGGCAGCACCTGCAGCAGTACATTGCACAAATCCCCAGGCTAGAAACCATGGAGGACGTTGAGAGGGCCATCATTACCCTAGAGGAGCAGATCCTGGAAGCGATAAGGGCCAGTACGACGGAAATAGAAGTAAGAAGGCACCCAGCACCGATGGCAAACCTCCCAGAGGTCACCAGGCAGCTGATAAGGGACAGAAGGAGCGCCAAGAGACGGGCTCAGAGGACCAGGCTCCCCGCCGATAGAAGGGAGTACAATGTTCAGGAACACCGTCAGGAGGGGTGGCAACGCCACCTTGAGTCACTGGATCCACAGGACAGAAGCATGTGGAACACACAACGTGCCCTGCGAAACCGAAGAAAGCCTATGCGCCAGATTCACGGAGAGCGAGGGATCGTCTACACTAACCAGGAAAAAGCCGAGGCGTTCGCCGACAGCTTAGAACTGCAGTGCAGAGAGAACGAGCTCGATGACGAGGACGAGGACTGGGTGGACGACGTCGAACGCAGAGTACGAAGGATCCGCCGCCTGCCAGAAGCTCCGGGATGTGACAAGATAGGAAACATCGCTCTCAAAAAGCTGCCCAGGAAAGGAGTAGCGGCGCTAGTCAACATCATAAACGCGATGTTAAGGTTACGGCACTTTCCAGCCAGGTGGAAAAAGGCCGACGTCATTATGATCCCTAAACCAGGGAAAGAACTAATTTTCCCGTCTTCTTACAGGCCCATCAGCCTCCTCCCAGCCATGAGCAAAGTTGCAGAACGGGTCATCTTGAAGAGGCTAACAGAGAAGACAGAAGAGCTGAACATCATCCCGGATGAACAGTTCGCATACCGAACAGGACATTCCACGGAACTCCAAGTGCTTCGCCTCACCGAGGAGATCACCAAGGGGTTCAACCAGCGTCAAGTCACCGCGGCGCTGTTCCTAGACGTCGCCAAAGCATTCGACACGGTCTGGCACGACGGTCTCTTAGCTAAAATGATGAGTATGGGTCACCCCATCGAACTCGTCAAACTAGTGAGATCCTACCTACATTGCAGACAGCTAAGGGTGAAAATCTCGGACCAACTCTCTACCTACAGGACCGTGGAGGCGGGAGTTCCACAGGGATCGGTGCTGTCACCGCACCTGTTCGCCATCTATACCTCGGACCTCCCCCGGACCGACCATACAGCCCTAGCCCTGTATGCAGACGACACCGCCCTGATTGCCAGATCCTGGAAGGCCAGAGACGCAACCAGAAAACTCCAGGAAGCGGCCACACTCCTGGAAGAATGGTGCACGAAGTGGAAAGTCGCAGTCAACGCCGACAAGAGCCAAGCCATCCTCTTCAGACGAGTGCGGAAAGAAATTCCCACAGGACACGTCTCCATGAACGGCGAGGACATCCAATGGCACGACACCGTCAAATACCTTGGCGTGGTCATGGACAGAAGCCTAACATGGAGACAAAACACGGACGCCATCACAGCCAAGGCCCGACGTACGAGAGCCCTCATCTACCCAATGACGGGAAATGGGAGCCGACTTAACTTGAGGAACAAGCTCACGCTTATCAAGACCCTCATCAGGCCGCAGCTGACGTACGCCTCGGTAGCGTGGGGCTACCAGGCGAAGTCCTACATGAAGAGAATCCAGGCAGTGGAGAACATCGCCCTCAGGACGGTAGTTGACGCCCCATGGTACGTGAGAACCGCAGACATCGTCAGAGACCTGGAGTACACCACGGTCACTGAAGTCATCCGGGAACGAGCGAAGAAGCTGTACGCCCAAGCCGAGGAGCATGGGAACCCGCTGATCAGACAGGCCACTGATTACGACCCCGCCGACGCCCCGAGGCACAAGCGACCGAGGGTTCAACTACTGGACAACGGGTAAGTATAACCTTTATTTCCCACTAACAGATCTGTTTCAGATACGCCAGGACGGACCACCACTACCAGAGACATGACGTTTTCAACCCTAACCCAACCTCCTTGCGGGCGTCGGACAACATACCGTCCGACGCCCGTTGTCCTACCTGCTCCGTGGAGACCGAAAGTGCTAAAAGAAGCACTTAGGTCTCCACACTCCCGAGCTACACAGCTCATCCTTACCTTTCCGACGATCCGGGGTAGGATATCAATTGATGTCCTACGTACCGGCAGTCAGTCCCAGCCAAAACTTCCTAAACCCAACTCGACCGATGACTACCCCCGGGGGTGACAAGCTGGCGAAGAAAGAAAACATCAAGACAAGAAGAGCGCCAGAAGAGACCTCAGCCAGCGAGGTTCAACAGCCAGGACCAGGGGAGGTCCGCAGAAAATACCACGACACATCTCACATTTGTGAGCTGGGTCTGGTAGAAGTACGCGGGCCCACCTATCACGAAGGCCGGTCCAGGTCTACAGAGATAATCTAGGTGCAAAGAGTAATAGTCCTACTCGGCCCTAGTTATCGAGACCGACATCCAGCCAATGGATATTGGCGCGCAGAGGAAGTAGGTCTAGCATTGCCTCCATAGCTGCTGTGGGACACGAGAGCATTGCTCCTGCAGTCCTAAGCAGGCAAGGCGTTGCAATTTCTGTAACTTTCCTTATGCTAATTTTAAGGCGTGCTTAGTGTGAACTTTCACAAGTAAATCTTATTTTCCGTAGAGAAACAAAGTCTTATTTAATCATGCATGAAGAAACCATATATGATGTCAGTTCGAAACAAATTTTACAAAATAAACCAATAATTGAGTAATGACATAAAACTGCTGGTATGCCTAATGTCCCAATACCGGATTTGCGAATAATAAACTACTACCGGTATGCATTTTTGTTTACCTACATCATATACATCTTAAGCTCTAATTTGCTTATGCAATAAATAACTCAGTATAGTAAGCTTTTATTGCTGTTACCCATTTTCCGACAACCTCTGTAACCAATTTTCCACCTACTATAACTTTCTCTGGCCTTATCTTCCTCTATAAAACATTAAACCTCTAACTCCTTTCTGCCTTCATCTTAGTTTCTATTTGTCTATTTTTTGTTTCCTGTATCCTCTTTCCTACCCTACCATTAAAACCAAAACCTATTCTAAATTTAAACTTGATATACTTGATAGCTGGGATTCCGCGGTAGTTGGCTAGAGGAATTTTTTTATTGAGCTTTTTCCCGTATTTACTAAATACTCAAAAATCATTAACCGTTTTTATTAGATTTTATTAAGTTTTAATTCTCTATTCTTATTTGGAAATTTTAAATATTATGTATTTATTTTAATCACTGCTAGGTGAAAGGAGATAAGTTTTATTAATATATTGTACTGTATAACTTCGATGTATTGTCTGAAAGTTATTTGTGGCATTTTACGAATATTCTTTCCTATTATTTGTGTTTTCTACCACATGTATTATTGTCCTCTTCAAAAACAAATCACCGAATTTACAAAATAATAGAATTATTGGAAAAAAGTCTCTGCGCCCGGGACGTTTACGCCAAAGGAATAGTCAGAGGTTATGTTTGATGTAGTTGCACTTACCGAAACCTGGCTTCGAAACGATGTGTCTGATGGCGAACTCTTTAATGACTCATATACAGGGTATCGATGTGACCGCAACTTCGTAGCTAATGATCTCACACGTGGCGGGGGTGTTCTAGTAGCATTAAAAAATCTTATTATATAATTCCTTGTCTTCAGCACTCCCATAGTACTGGAAGATATGCACCATCCTGCTCTATTTATTAATATTGAATTAAATGAGTTGCGTCATAAAGATTTTTCAACCAATACTACTCAAAAGACATATAACTTTCAAAAAGCCAATTTTACAGCACTTTATAATTCGTTAACAGAGACAGACTGGACTTTTCTGGAAGATTATTCAGACGCAAATGTTGCCTGCGATAAATTTTATGACAAATTATACAGTATTTTAATTAATTAATAATCATGTGCCACTTTATAAAAACATTACATATAAGCGAATTACTGTTAATATTTCGTCTATGAGCGACCGTACAGAGTAGACGTATTAGTTGCTGCGCGTTTCAGTAAATAATAATTAATTATACAAAGAATTCTAAAGTCTGTTCTAGTGAATAATTGGTATCTAGTCACAATCAGTTTACTTCTATTATTTGAAAATGCCGTCGGAAACTAGAGAACAAAAAGAGCTGACCAAAACTATAACTCTATGCATAAAACAATTTACAGAAGATAAGGAGTTTATATGCAGTCTAGCAAGTCTCTAAGGAACTATTAACGAAAATAAATGAAAGACTGGAAATTTTCGAAGATAAGTTTACTGCTTTACAAAAAGTAACTGATGGAAAAATTTTAGAACAAGAAAATAAAATAAAATCATTAGAAGAAAAAATTGACTCTCTAAACTACCGCAATGAAATTTTGGAACAACGTTCCCATGTAAAAACATTACGTATCCATGGTATTGAAGAGGCTGCTGATGGTGAGAAGGGGAATCTTGAGAATGAAATAATTAAAATATTAAACCATAAATTAAAAGTAAATATGCAATTAAATTATATCGAGGATTGCTACAGAATGAGAAAAAAAGATCCAAAAAAACCTAGACCGATTATCGTAAATATGTTTTCATATAAAATTAAACAAAAAGTGTTTGCACAGAAAAAAGCATTCCAGAATACAGGGATTTCCATGTATGAGGAACTAACAAGAACTAGAGCTATGATTTAGAAGAAGGCTATTGAAATGTATGGGAAAAGAAATGTTTGGACCAATGAGGGTAAAATTTAGGTGAAGAATGGGACATATATTAGGCATATTAAATCTGAAAATGAACTATACGAGACGCGCACAGAAAGCAACGACTGACGCACGCTATTGAAGTTTACCTATACATATTACTTTTGCATTTTCTCTTTTTTTCAAATTTATTATAAAATTATCAAATTCTCAATTGTAATAATATTTATAGAATATAATAGACTGTTTGTGTATATATATTATTTTTGTTAATTAAAAATTATATATTTTTGTAAATAAATAGATGAATCGGAACGTCATAAATGATATTGAGGATATTGAGGAGGTAAATATTAAATTTTTTTTAGATATAAATGAATTTTCAGAGAATATAAAGAATTATAGGCAATTAAATATAATTCATTTTAACATAAGGTCAATTAAGAAAAACTTTGATGAATTAATTACATGTTTAGAAGCTATTAATATAAAAAAATTGACATTATTATATTATCAGAGACGTGGAATCTGGATGGGGTGAGTAATTTTAATATTCCAAATTTTACATTACACTATAACAACTCATTATTTAACCAGAATGATGGTACCATAATTTATGTAAACAACCATATAAATGCTGATGTAAATATAATCTCATTAAGGCAAAATAAATTATTAAGAATAACTTTTGACATAGAAAATACTACTTATGGCATTACGGCCTCTTACAGGCCTCCTGCCACAAGCCTTATACAGTACGTACAAGACCTTGAGACATATATCCGTACTCTACCGAAATGTGATCTCGAAGTGTTTGCAGGTGATATAAATATAAACATTTTAAATAAAAATGATAATGATTCAACAGCATATTTAAATTTATTAAATGAGCATGGTATGTTCTCTTATATAAATCATCCTACCAGAGAAACTTAAAATTCCTCTAGTTTATTAGACCATTTTTTCGTAGGAGTGAAAAATAAACAAATAGGAAATTATTTTAATATTGAATCGTCTCTACTTAAAAATTCGATGACTGACCATTACACTATTTTGCTTTCTATACAACCAAAAAATAAATTACATAATAATACAAACACAAATAAAATTAAGCATATTAATAAAATAAATTTTATAAAAATAAACAAAGACTTAAAATCTGAAACATGGGGTGATATTTACGAACAAAATGATCCTAAAGTACGTTATACTGCTTTTATTAATAAAATAAAATATTATATTGATAAAAATACAAAAAAAATCTACATCAATAATAATAAAACATTCAAAATTAAACCTTGGATTACAATAGGCATAGTCAACTCTATAAGACACAGGGATTAGTTAAAACGGAACTTATTAAAAAATTATAGTAACGAGCTTCACGAAGAATACAAACAATATCGCAATATGTTAAATAAATTAATAAAGAGTACAAAAATAATTATTACAAACAAGAATTAATAAATGCTAATAATAATTATAAAAAAATCTGGAAAATAGTAAATAAAGCCTCAAATAGTGAACAAAAAAATAAAAATGAAAAGTATAATATTATAAACAATGAAAACGAGGTTATAAGTAACGACAAAAACAAAGCAGATTTCTTTAATAACTTTTTTGCACACGTTGGCGAAAATATAGTAACAAAGTTTAATAAAAACTCAGCGTCAGTACAACCAGATATTTTCAATAATAATAACGTTAATAATAATAATAATCAAAATATTTTTATACATCCGGTTACTGAAAGTGAACTAATTTTGTACATCTCACATTTAAAAAATAATTCTGCATGCGGGCTTGATGAAATATCTGTGAACACTATAAAAACAATACACATATACATACTTACACCTCTTACTTTTATATTTAATTTAATCATCTCTAAAGGGCAAATACCGAAATCTATGAAAGAAGCAATTATAACACCAGTATACAAAAGCGGAAATAAAAAATTGGTGACTAACTATAGGCCTATATCTGTAATTAATCACTTTGCAAAATTGCTAGAACAATGTTTAAAAAAACGTTTAATAGACTTTTTAGAAAGTAAAAATATCTTAAATAATAGGCAATTTGGATTCAGGAAAAACTTAAGTACTCAAGATGCAACTATAAAGTTGTTAAATGAAATTGTTAATAGCCTCAATATGAATAAAAAGTGCTTGGCAGTATTCTTGGATTTAGCTAAGGCATTTGATACAGTTAACCATGAACTGTTGCTGAGTAGATTGGAGTCTTTAGGCGTCAGAGGGGTACCGTTACAACTTTTCCTGGATTACCTTTCAGAGCGTAGTCAGTGTATGAAAATAAATAATATATATAGTGATCCGCTCCCCATTACAATGGGTGTCCCACAAGACACTGTGCTGGGTCCCATTTTATTCCTAATATATATTAACAATATAGTACAAATAGAAGATCTAGGAGGAGAAATAATATCATATGCTGACGACACTACTGTTATTTTTGTAAGCGACTCTTGGGAAAATGCCTATAAAAAATCAGAGCAGGGAATGGGAAAACTTAAAACTTGGCTAGATAACAGTCCTCTGAGTCTAAATGTTGAAAAAACTAAATTTGTAGCGTTCTCATCAACAGTGGCTGATCAACCAGGAAAAAAAATTATAAGAATCCATTCTACGTCTTGTAATAAACAAGTAAACTGTAATTGCGGTCTTATTCAAAAAAACCAATTACATTAAATATTTAGGAGTGCTGGTTGATCAACACCTAAAATGGAAAGATCATGTTGAATATATAACAGGGCGACTTAGAAAGCTGTTACATAAATTCTACCAAATCAGGGAGATATTGAATAAAAAAATATTATTAACAATATATAATGCCTTAGCTGAATCCATAATAAGATATTGCATACTAATATGGGGCGGTCTTTTTAAAAATTCTATATATTGCCTGGAAATAATGCAAAATACTATCTTAAAAATACTATTTAAAAAAGATTATAGATATCCCACCCATATGTTATATAAGGAATTAGGCTTATTTACTGTAAGAGAACTTTATACTTATCATGCTTTATTGTGGTCCTTAAAACATACTACAAGAATGTCAACACCATCCCATGAATACCCAACTCGAACAAAAGAAAACATATCAGTCACATTGCCATTATGCATCAAGAATCATACCCAAAGATTTATCTTTTTCTATGGTCCAAAATTGTACAACATGTTACCTAAAAACATAAAAGAAATTAAAAATAAAAATAAATTGCAGAAAAATCTTAAATTATTTATTATTGATAACTATCACATTATTAAAGAAATTTATAATTAGTATATATTAACATTGCTTACCTCAAGTCCACGTCTAGTGTTTCGTTCTATTCTCTTCTCTCTTCATTTTCTTTTCTCTTTTTGTATAATAATTATAACTATATTTTTAATATGTATAACAATACAATACATACCAGATTAAACCTCCTTTTGTATCCTCAACCTACTTATACGTTATTAATTTATTCAATTAGTTTTCTTTTTCTCCCTTCCTTTTTTTCTCTTTCTTCTTTTCTTGTGATACTGTACACAAGCTTTTACAGTTTAGACAGATCGCGGGGAAGGATGAGAGAGGGGAAGAGTTGGGGAAGCAAGAAAATTTAAAGGCACGAGATACATAAATAATAAACTTCATATTTTTAAAAGCAAATGTACTTAAGTAATGCAATGTAAATTTTTAAGATCAATAAATGAAAAATGAATTTGAAATACCCTGCTTGGTTTACTCCGGACATTATAAACCATATGAAATGAAATAAAAACGTAGAATGAATTATAAACAATTCAACTCTCAGGATGAATTTTATCGTCTGACAAAAAATATTAACAAGCTGACTAATGTTAAAGTATATACGATTGGAACTGAAACCGTATAAAAACTAAAAGCCGGAAAAAACAGTCGGCATCTCTTTATTGTACATGGGCGGAGGTAAATAGAAATGCTTGTCATAACAAAATGATAAGATTTTCGGGCGTTATTATATTATCCTCTGTTTCAAATAGTCTCCAGAGAGCCATGGTAAATTAGTAAATAATTAAAATATTTTACCTTTTATACAGTAGTAAATATTTATAAATATGAACAGTAACTAACTAAACTCCTACGCTTGATATTATAATAGGTATTTATGCGCTGCACTGGCACATAGACAGCACGATATTAGACTTCCACGTTCCAAGATAAAGAAACGATTTACGAGTTTTTTTGTGCTAGTAGGCCTGTCCGTTTTATTACCTTTAAACCAGTGCAGTCGTAGATGGTTCATTCAGGCTGATTACATTGCCAGTCTCGGACTCGCCTGCACAGTTTCAACTACCGTTCGAATCTCAATACCATTGCCAAATATATAGGACAAAATATCAAGTTCAGTACGCACGGTCCTGTGCTTTAAAACTGACCAGTTTCAATTCCAATCGCATATACTATACATATAAAGAGTATTAAGAAAACGTCTAAGACTCAATTATTTATGATCCTAAGACCTTTTGGAAATTTTTTCATGCTAAGAAGAAAAACTCCAGAATTCCAGCAGGTAATATGACGCGTAGTAACACCTCTTCTGACGACGCTCGGTTGATTTTTAATCTATTTGGGTAGTATTTTAGTAGCGTTTATCTACCTCAAAATAATGATTTATTGTTGCCTCTAAATATTGATTCGAATAATACACTTGTGTCCACTTTCATTCCAGACGATGTTGTTAATGTCTTAAAAAAATTAAAAAACAGATTTACTTCTGGACCTGATGGAATACCATCTTTTTTTGTAAAGGATAGTGCATACATCTACCATCTACACAGACTTTCCTAAAGTCTTTGACCGCATAGGATGGTCTATGCGGTTACTGAAAAAATTAACCTTGTTCGGCATTAATGATTCCATTATTTTATTACTTAATTCTTACCTTTACCACCATAAACAGTACGTTCGTTATAATGGATATAGGTATTCTTATTTCATTGCTAGCTCAGGTGTTCCTCAGGGATCGA
The DNA here is from genome assembly GCA_963675555.1 of Leptura quadrifasciata. NCBI lineage: Eukaryota > Metazoa > Arthropoda > Insecta > Coleoptera > Cerambycidae > Leptura > Leptura quadrifasciata. The sequence goes on from OY776675.1 coordinate 107,999,344, forward strand.
ATTTGAAACCACTACTATTTTTACTTTTTATCAATGATTTAGGTGAGGAATTAACGTGTGGCAGATTGCTTTTTGCCGATGATCTTAAAATTTATTGTAAAATCTCAAACCTGGATGATTGTGGCAATCTTCAGAGTGAACTAAATAAGGTGATTGATTGGTCCAGTGTAAATAGAATGGATCTAAATGCTGCTAAGTGTAAAGTAGTTTCCTATTCGCGAAAGAAAAATCCCATTCACTTTCGTTACCATATTCATCAAGTAAATTTAGAGTAGACACTATTAAGGACCTAGGTATCAAGTTCGGTAGTAAATTATCTTTCGCAGGTCATATTAATAACATTACTGCATCTGCTCTTAAATCGCTTGGCTTCATAATAAGTAATTGCAATAACTTTAATAAGGTCAATGCTTTAAAATCTTTATATTATGGATATGTAATGTCAAAACTAATGTACTGCAGCCCAATATGACATCCTCATTATGTAACTCATAAGAATTCGGTAGAAATCGTACAAAGAAAGTTTCTGAAATATCTTACATTTAAATGTGATCGATAGTACCCTGAAAGGGGAACTACTTCTAAAATTTAATTTTGTTACTCTCGAGTAGAGACGAGTTTCTTTCATCATAAAATTTTTGTTTAACCTAGTGCAGCACAATGTTGATTTTTCTGACCTCTTATCACAATTAAGTTTTTTGGTTCTTAGGCAGATGTCAAGGCAAGGTATCACATTTTATATTGACACGGCTAGAACTAATGTTCTTACGAAGTCACTCGTTTATGTAATGTGTTCGTATTTTAATAAAATTTCTTCCAATTGCTACTTGTATTCAGACTCACTCAAGCAAGTCATAAATGTCTCATGCCTAAATATAGGTACTATTAGATACTATGTAGAATATATTTTTTTGTAATTTATTTACCAAGTTAAGTGTAAATTATATTCGTATTTTATTTGTTTCCCATAGTTAACTTGAGTTTATGATATTTTAATTATGTTTTTGTTTTTTGTTATTTTGAATCTAGTTACTAAGTTCAAATTAATTAATTAATTAATTAATTAATTAATTAATGTATCTTGCATATTATTTTTCTCAGCTGTTCTGCTATTAGATTGTAAAAATCTGTTGGGCGAATGAATAAATATATAATTTATCATTTCCCGAACCGGACCTACTCCGTTCAACCCTTCATCCACCAAGGCGTTTCGAACAGTGGTTGTCTGGCTGGCTCCGTGTCAGGACTCGGTAATTTTTAATTATAATGAAGCTGTATTTATTTTTATTTCCAGTTAGTCACGGTTCGAATACCAATAAGGGTGCCATTTTTATGTAATTTTATGAAACTTTATTCGATAATTTAATGCATGGCAACTATTACGCCGGTAAAGGAAACCCACTAATATTTTTTTATTATTGATTCATTAATAATTCAACATATTTTTTGAATTAGTTGACGTATTTGCGCTATTTTGTGTTAAAAGTACTCATTTTTTATAACTTTTTTCCACATTTAACTACAAGTGCTCTTCATGAACTTTATTTGTGATCTATATAATATAAACGTAGTATTTAAGTGAATGTACGTGTACATTATGAATTTTAGATTTTTCCCAGCAATAGCGTTTGACTAAAAATCTCTGCAATTAAACCTAATTCATTTTGGAGTTAAAATCACATGCTGAAACGCTGAAGATCAGAACAATGAGAGTTTCAGTTACCTCCTTAACGAGTGATGATTTACTTTGAATATCATATTTTGACAGAAGTCGCGGAGTTTATTCCATTTTGGTAGCATTTTGGGAGTTATGTGAATGGATAAATTACCGATGATGCTCAAAGAGATTTAGACTATTTCAAGAATATTTGGATAGGTGCAGTTCGACTCAATCTACGTCGACTTCCTTCGTTTACAGTGGAAACGTGGAACTGATATATGGTCGAAAAGCATCAAGTAAATAAATATTGTAAGTCACTAATTTTATTACAGGGTTCACCAAAGACAATCAAGTTCATAGGAGAATGGTATACGACATTTGAAAGTCAAATATTGGCGATCAACCAACTTTATGAACAATTATCAAAACTTTACATCGAGAAAAGCGTTTAATTAAATTACTTTTAAAACAGTTAGTTGCAGATCATGGTTGTCTCCTAGGTATACGCTTCAACCAACATTCTGTTTCATTAATCTCGTCATCCCATCATTTTGGAAGGTGAAGTCTTCACTGCTTATCTATTTTTTTATCATGAAAGGTTCTATAGTCCCGTCTACAGCTTATTGAAAAGATTATGGCAGGATTTGAGAGAATATAATATTTTTCAGCTTCACATCTCAAATATATCAAAAATACATGAGTGGCTCCCTAATGATTTATGTCTATAAAGGAAGATGGGAAAAACTTGAACATTGTAAGCCCTATCTATTTCGGTCATGTCATATTTTACTCGAGTGACAATTTGAAGTATCTTGCTGCCTGCTACTGTCTACTTAAAAGCGAGAAAATAGTAGTCAGATTTCTTAAATAAAGGTAATCCTTATTAATGAGAAGCCTACTTAATTTTGACTAGTGTGCCATGTATTTTTCTTAGTCGTGTAAATTTAAAAATACAGTTATAGGGACATGATTTTTCTCCTTTTTAGTGTATTTTTAATAGATATGTGTATTATATTTGCATTTTCAGTTGAATCTCAAAGTCAACATATTCAAAGTTGTTTTTCTAAATTCATTTCACATCAAAATTTTTAAAATTAAAGTTTAGGCCAATCACGCGCAGCCCAGCATTGACATACCTCGCGGAAGGCACCTTGTACAAGTTGAAGTGCCATAAGTTTTATTAAATCTGTTTTCAGATACATTTTAATTTTATGACCTAATTTTATTCATTTAATAATAATAATAATAATAAAGTCTTTATTGCTAAAGATGTACATACAATACATACATACATTCGCAAGGCGAAGTCTAGCTACAGCTATTCTACTTAACCTTAACTTAAATGCATAAAGAATAGTATAATTAAAAAAATTTGAGCGATGGAAGGTGTTGAGGTTAAGCTGTTTTTAATTGCCTTTTAACCGAACCGGTCTCATTCCGCTGAACCCTGCAATCCTCCACCATGAACAACGCGGTAGTTGTACGGTCGGTCCCGGGGTGGGTTCTGGGCTTGGCATATATAAATTTTAATTGTTAATAAAGTTGTTTTGATTGATTGATATTCATAGTTGTCGGCACTGTCAATAAGGACTCTAAGGCCTCTTATCCTATTTACTACCTCACACTCATCCACTGTTAATGCGTCTGGTTTCGATTTGATCGGTGCACAAACATGCTATTTGATTTACTATAATTTAGACATAAAGGCGACTCATTTTATTTTGATTTACTGTATCTCAGGACAAAAATTTACATTACAAATCTTAGTTTCATTTATAGCCACTCTGCCTAACCAGTACTCAAGAACAGTTGCATCAAATGTTCAATGTAAATATTAAAGGAAATTACCTCTGCTTTAAGTGAACTTTAAATTTGTCAAATTCGTTAGTCTTGCGCTTCAATGGAGTTTTCTTCATATAGTTGTCAAATAATAAATGCCATATATCTATTTATTTCTATCTCTAGTAGTACACTCCAATTTCACAATATCTCTACGAAGAACATTCCCTTGCATTTTCGATAAAATGTAAATTCGATATATTGTTTCTCGTACCGCATCTTTCAAAACCCGCTTGCTCAGGAGAGGCACGAAAAGATGGATGATGTTTAACTCTGAATTGTAGAATATACAACATTATTTTACCGGCGTTCATTACTAATGCCAGCTGTCAGTCACTGCCACTGAATGTGAAGACACATTCAACTTCGTTTTTTATTCACCACATAAGTAATTTATATTGTCTCTTTGTATTATAATAATTATTATTATCTAGTTCTACAAAAATTGCGACCATCGGAACAAATCCGTCTTCCATATTTCTTGACATATTCTGTGAGGAATACTACTCCAACTTTTACTAATAATTTCCTACTAATTCATTCAAAAACCAGCAACCAAATTGCGGCTTCAGTCTACGAACGGCTGTGCCAGTACAGACATGGTTCCTATGAATTTCATTATAATTTAACTATCCTATTGATGACTGTCAGTTTTCTCCAACTTATTCCAAATGTTATGCACCAAATCCAGTCGCCAATGCTTTTGCTACAGGTTGCAAACCACATATTGATGTATGTCAGAACGATTCTCCGCATCTACTTCATGTATCTACTGTTTAGCATCCCATGGATTTGACTGCCTTCACTTTTTGTTGTTTTATGTTTTATATTCCACTAACACTGACAGTACAGGTACTAACAAAAGGTGGAATAAACAATTTTGTACAATTACACTGATGGATAGTTTCATTTAATTTATTGTTTTAATCACATATTTTATGTGCCATATTATTCAGGAGCAAATTCTCCATTTATCTGAAGACTATCATTTTCTATATTAATACTAGGTTACAGGAAAATGTTCCAGCCAGAAAAACGATTGTCATTCTTATCAGTAAAAAAACTGAAAAATCATATAACTTTAAGAATGCGAACTATCCAGCCCTCTATAGTGCTCTAGAGAATATGCATTGATATTATTTGCAAAGTTTTCTGAATGTTGACATAACGACAAAAAATCTTATGATAAATTGTATAACATATTAGACAAATGCGGAATACAAACATTATAAAAGGTCTTATCCACAATAGTATACGAAAGAAATTATTAACAATATCAAAGAGAAGAATAGATATCAGAAAAGTTATTAAAAAAAGTAAAAACCAGCATCACTTAAATAAATTTAAGCTACAATCGTTAATAAAACAACAGATGTACAAAGCATATGACAGCTATCTCATAAAAATTCAGAATTCTATAGCTTCAGACTCTAAACATTTTGGTTATTTGTACATTCAAAGAGAAAACACCAGGTAAAATGAAATATATGAATAAAGCCTATGAAAATTTGGAGGAAATTGTTGAAATATTTACTAAGTCCTTTAGCTCAGTATTTGCAAAATCACACGATAATAGAATCCTTTTTGAAAATATTAATATAATATACATAACATTAACAGAAATTATGAAAAAATTAAAAAGCAAAACATCGGGTCCGGACTTAATGTCATCCTTCTTGGTCAAACACTGTGCATATGTGTATCAGTCCCGTTGAATATAATATTTAATCTATCGTTAAAAACAACAAGCGGAGGTCCAGCTATTGTAAACAACTACAGACAAAAAATTAAAACATAATATTTTTAGTCGCAAACTCCTCTATAAAATCCTTATTTTACTATAAGGAACGTAACCAGACTGCAACCAACAACTAGTCTCCAGGCTATGTGCCCCGCCGAGCGCTGAATTACAAGTTACAAGCCTGGCGCGTTAAGTGTAATAATTGCATATTACCATCAAAACGCTAATGCTTCGATTGCAACAAACACCAACCAAAAGACTGAAACTACTTAACGGAGCTTTCGTGCCAGTCGTCACCCACCACTTGCAGACTGCAATTTCGAGCTGTTGGCTCTCGTCAGTGCAAGGTAGGCATGTGACCGACACGATGATCACTTGACTATTTAGTACATTTCGGTATCTTTGGGATAGCAAACTTATAATTCAGCGCTCGGCGGGGCACATAGCCTGGATAATAGCTGTTGGTTGCAGTCTGGTTACGTTCCTTATAGTAAAATAAGGATTTTGTAGAGGGGTTTGCGACTAAAAATATTATGTTTTAATATTCCGCCCTCGAAAAGCACATTTTGAACTATGCTAAGCCCAGTGAGGCTATATATTTTTCGATTGCAACAGACACTGGATCACTAGATGGCGCCTGCTGACTGTTTTACATGTCGCATTATCAATCTGTAGGCTTTAAAATTATTGTACTATTCATATGTGTGTGTGTGTCTGGGGTGTAATGGGGTAGTGAAGCGCAAGTTATAGCCTCTCCTACTCAATTGTTAACCTCACCTTCGCGATGAGTTCAATTTGAACTTGGTGCACCCTGTTTTCACTAACGAGGCTCTAACGACCGAGTAAGGGCGGAATAACCCTTACCTTTTGCCGTGAGCACATCCACCTTCTCACGAAGAGTGCGGTAAAAATAACCCACCGCACACAAAGGTTGCTTTTGGAATCGTTTGGTTTGGAGCGTTCAAGTGGGACAAAATCATCCGGAGGTAAAATACCCTCCCGATCGGATCTCCGAGGGAGGGTGCCCACAGGGACACCTCATCGAATGTCGAAAGAACACCGACAAGTTACATCCAAGAAAAGTAATTCTTTCATCTACGGTGCTTGGAATGTTCGTACTTTGAACGACAGCACTCGCACCGATCGGCCTGAAAGAAGAACTGCTCTAATAGATAGAGAACTTCACCGACTCAATGTTGACGTTGCAGCTCTCAGCGAAACTCGATTTTTGGAGGAAGGCTCTCTCACAGAAAAGTACTACACCTTCTATTGGAAAGGTCTTCCCACCAATTCAAGAAGACAACATGGAGTAGGATTTGCCGTTCGGAATCAACTTGTATCCAACTTAACACAAGTACCACAAGGCCTATCCGAGCGTCTAATGCTGCTACGCTATGAGCTATCAGATGGCAACGCGGTAAATCTAATAAGCGCCTACGCTCCCACTCTGGATGCAAGTCACGAAACCAAGGAAAGCTTCTATCAACAGCTGGAAGAAACCCTCTGTAGAATACCTAAAACGGAACGACTCGTTATTCTTGGCGATTTTAACGCTAGAGTAGGGAGAGATGCAGACACCTGGCCAGGCATCATAGGCAAGAACGGTTTGGGCAACATGAACGCTAACGGTCAACTACTCCTAACTAAATGCGCCGAACATGATCTAGTTATAACAAACACCATTTTCCGACAAAAGGATAAATTTAAAGGCACCTGGCGTCACCCCAGATCAGGTCACTGGCATCTACTGGACTATGTTATCGTACGTAGGAAGCATCTCAAGGACGTCCAAATTACAAAGGCGCGCATTGATAGCGAATGTTGGACCGATCATCGTCCTGTTGTCTCTAAAATGAAAATTGTTATGAGACCCAAACACCGAAGAACTCAAGTAAAACGTAGACTCCGTCTCTGTATTAGTAAATTGCGTGACCAACAAACCGTCGAACAGCTAAAGCAAAAAGTTCAAGAGAATTTGAGTGCACTAGAGGAAACCAATTCTGTAGATGTCGCTGCTACCTGGACACAAATTAAAGACAGTTTAAAAAGTGCGAGTGAGGAAATTCTTGACACTGCAGCAAGTAAAAAACAGGAGGACTGGTTCAATGACAATGAAGCTTTTATACAAGAACTTCTTGACCGCAAACATACTGCCTTCCAAAACGCTATCAACCACCCCAATGACCCATCAAAAGCAGAAGCTTTTACCCAATCTAAGTATGAAACGCAACGCGAAATCAGAAGAATAAAGAACGAGTGGTGGGCAAGCAAGGCCAGAGAAATTCAAAGGTACGCCGATTAACACGACTACAGGAATTTCTTTCAAGAAGTAAAAGCAGTGTACGGCCCCAGTCGGAAAAATATGTGCCCTATTAAAGATTTAAATGGAAATCTCCTCAAAGAAGACCAGGAAATAAGAGCCCGATGGAAAGAACACTACTCTAACATTCTTAACCAGCAAAGTCAAGCCGATCACGATATTATAAATCTTATCCCTCAATATGACACCTTCGAAGACTTAGATAAACCACTAACAACGGAAGAGATCTTAACCGCCATTGGGCAGCTAAAAAGTAACAAATCTCCCGGCGCTGACTCACTCCCAGCTGAGATCTTTAAAGCTGTGTCGTCATAGCTCATACCCTACCTCAAAAAACTGTTTGATGTCGTGTGGGAAAGTGGTCAAGCTCCGCAGGAGTTTCGTGATACACTTTTAATCAACCTCTTCAAAAACAAAGGGAGCGCTGCGGACTGTGGAAATTACAGGGGTATAGCTCTCCTGGCTGTTGGAGGGAAGATACTCACTAAAGCGATGGCAAATAGGCTAACACCTGTTATGGAAAAGTTACTTCCTGAAACACAGAGTGGCTTTAGACCAAACCGAGGCACATCGGATTTAATCTTCACACTTAAACAGCTTCAAGAAAAAGCACTCGAACATCAAGGAGAAATTCACATGGCCTTCATTGATTTAACCAAGGCGTTTGACTCGGTGGACAGGGAAGTGCTCTGGAAAATTATGTTCCGCTTAGGTATCCCTAGAAAATTTGTGGAAGTATGTCGCAGTCTACATACAAACAACAACGCCCAGGTTATGTATAATAATGAGGCAACCGAACCTTTCCAAACCCTCACTGGAGTTAGGCAGGGATGTGTCCTGGCACCCCTACTCTTTAATTTGTTTACCACTGCTCTAACAATTATTGTTGACAACAAACTGACAGTCAGAGGAATAGGTCTCAGATACCGTTTTGATGGCGGTCTCTTTAACATAGGGCGCTTTAGAGCTTTCACGAAGACACGCACACGATTCATTTGTGATCTCCAGTATGCGGATGACTGTGCACTTTTAGCCTCTACGCCGGAAGAGCTTCAAGAACTTTTAGATGTGTATGCCCAGAGCTACGATTCCTTAGGACTTAAAATCAACATTGGAAAGACTAAGATTATGTCAACTCCTCATCAAGTGAACCAAATAGACATTACACTTAACGGAAATTCTCTTGAAGTGGTGGATCAGTTCAATTACTTAGGCAACGTTGTTAATGACAAAGCAAACATGGACAGCGAGATTCGCAATAGAATTAACGCTGCATCTAGAGCACTCTGGGGACTTAGAGAGAGAGTATTTGACAACCACGACCTTGCTTTGTCAACGAAAATGGCTGTCTACAGAGCAGTTGTCATCCCAACACTGCTATATGGATGTGAAAGCTGGGTCACTTACCGTCGTCATGTGAAAGAATTAGAACGTTTTCAGCAAAGACACCTCAGAAGTATGATGAAAATCCGTTGGTTCCATCACATATCAAACGTGGAAGTACTCAGGAGAGCAAACAGCCTTCCAATTGAGGTGCTTATTTCAAGAGCACGCCTAAGATGGGCAGGTCACGTTCATCGTATGCATGATAACCGCCTTCCTAAATGTGCACTTTATGGTGAATTGCTAAGCGGTAGAAGAAGGCGTGGTGGTCAACGAAAGAGGTTCAAAGACGCTCTCCATGAAAATTTAATCCTGCGGTATTGCAGACGAGCAATGGGAACAACTTGCAGCGGCCAGCTATCAAGGAAATGTTGCTGCAAGAAGGCCGAATCCAAGACCTAACCAGGTCTATGTTTGTCCTGACTGCGGTCGACATGTGCTCTCCCGAATTGGCCTCTATAGCCATAGTCGTGTGCACCGTAGATGAATGGGAATTACAATAGACTACACCTTTTACTTGTTTTTTATTGTACACAATTTATCGACTGTAACATTTTTATACTCGGACTCGAGTAACGGCTAATAATAACTATTCATATGCAAGGTCCAAACTTGAATACGGAGCAACAATTTGGAACATTACCAAACTCACAAAAACAGTATAGAATAAAAAATACAGTCAAGGTTTTTAAAGTTTATAATATTCATTTTAACAACACATTTAATTTCAAGAGCCTTGAATTTAGAAGAATTTGCTATTTTCTGGCATTCCTATATAAAATCATGCATAACAAAATTGACTCACCGGAAATGCTTGTCCAGTTAAATATTGACGTTCCAAGGTTGCATTCTCGTCAAAATAATGTGTTTTACTGTGAATGGGCTAATACAAATATGATGTTAAAATCACCCATATGTGTGTATGTGTAATTACTACAATAGAATAAATTAATTGTGCGATTTAAATGTGTGTTCCCAAAAAGAATTAATAAAATGTGCATGACAGGTTTCTAACACATAAGTGTTCCCGTTATTTTTTATTTATTTATTTATTTAGATATGTCATCCAACAGTCGTAAGACCAATTACAGGATGAGAACAATACATATTTACAACAGAATGAAAATGTAAGATAATAACAATGATATGATACGATAGTACAACACAAATAAAAACTACAAAATGTATACAAACTAATAATAATAATACAATACAATACAATAGTACTATGGAAAATATCGAGCTCATTTTGCAGGTGGTTGTAGGTGTTACACATGAAATGTAAAGGAGAAAAATTCAGTATATTCGTTCGGGATCTAGCAAGATAAAATGTTGTATGATGTCGTTTATTGGCACGTGGTACATGGAATAACAGTTTTTCGGTTATTTCAGGGCAATTGATTTTATTATTTATTAATTTATGTAAAAATATGATGGCCTGTTTTTTCCTCCGTTTGTTGAGACTGTCGGTTGAGAATCTACCTAAAAGTGTATCATGGGGATATCCAATGAGGGGATATACACTATCCACCTTGTAGGAATTTCAAGAAACGTCTTTGGATACTTTCGAGCATATTACTATATGTGACATATCCAGGGTCCCATATTAATGATGCCTATTCTAATTTAGACTTAACAAATAAGTTAAATAATAAGGTTAACAAAAAATGAGTGTCCGTAAAACCTAACGAGTTTCAGATAACAAAACCGAGACTTTTGTTTGCAAACAGAACTGTGTCTTCAACGTGTCTATTAAATATCAGTTTGTTGTCAAACAGGACGCCTAGGTCTTTGAAGACTTGACTCTTTTTAGTGATGTGAAGTCAAGTTTATAATCATAGAGAAGCGTTTCTTTTTTCCTAGAAAAAGATAATACGTTGCATTTGTCGGTATTGAGAGGCAGATCATTATGATCGCACCCAGTTTGTATATTCAGAAGGTTATCCTAAAATTTTTTACAGTCAACTGGATTGTTTATAGCAGAAGAAAGTTTGATACCATCGGCATATAGTAAGACATCGACATTCAGGTCCACCACGATGTTATTAATAAATAGTGCAAACAACAGAGGTCCCAAAATAGAGTCCTGCGGCACTCCTAAGGTGGCATTAACTTCAACTGACCTATGACCGCGTTATTCCACATATTGTGTTCTACTGTTAAGGTATGATTTAAAGAAGTTAATAAGTAACTGAGCCCATAGTTTGAAGTTTATTTATTAATAATCCATGATCAAGCCTATCAAAGGCCTTTGAAAAATCTGTGTATAGTACGTCAACTTGAATGCCGCTGTCGCGATATTGTGAGATATACTGCGTCATGCACATTAAATTAGTAACGGTGGATTTATTTTTTACAAAACCATGTTGACTGGATATGACCTGTCCTTCAACGTGGGGGTATATGACTTCATATATAGCAATTTCCAGGACTTTAGCGAAATTACATATAATTGAAATTGTCCGATGATTTTTAATTGCCTGCTATCACCTTTTCGGGACAAATTCGGGATCTCTTCCAGATGTAAGGAAATGTACTCGTTTTTATGCATAAATTATAAATTATTTTAAGAGGTTCAACAAAAACAGCAGCGCAGTCTCTAATAAGGAAAGCTGATATCTCGTCGGGACCTTTTGTGTATTTAGGCTTAAGTTGTTGTAAGACAGTAAGAATATCGTTAGAGGAGAATTCGTTGAAGTTGAGATAAGGGGTATTTATACAGAAAGTGTTACTAATGTTTTTGAAGGGTGGTTTATAAGAGGATTTAAAAAATTTAGCAAAGCCATTTGCAATATCTTTTGGGTCATCGAGGTATCGATCATGACAGGTTAGCGCATCTGGTATTGCTGTTGCCCCTTTCTTGGAATTGATATATGACCAAAAGGATTTTACATTATTTTTTATATTATTTTGAATATTATTTTGATATTCTTTCATGGAACTGTCTGTATGCCGTTTTATACACAATCTAAGAATTTTAAATTAGCGAAGAGCATTAGTATCCCCGGTTTGCTTATATTTCTTCAACTGTCTAAATTTCTCTTTAATATTATGAACTCTCGCGTTGTTGTACCAGGGCGGGTATTTAGTGGGACGAGGTATAGTTTAGGTACACATGAATCCAAAATGCCATACAATATTTCATCAAATTTTTCACATGCAGCATTGGCATCATTGGTGTTCATAGTAGGTGACCAATCTACAGTACTAATTTTTGCGTACAGAGTGTGAAAGTCAGCTTTGTGAAAGTTATACCTTGGTACGCTATTAGTCAAAGCTTTTTTGTTAACGTTATTGCTAGTTATAATGAGGGATATATTCAAGGCCGGATGGTGAGCGTCTTCTAGGAACAAGATATCGAGGGTTTTTCAACGCAACAAGACGTACTTGAAATTACGAGGTCTAGTAATCTGTTATAGGAGTTTACTACAGTGCTATATTGTTTAAAGTCGAAATAACCTAAGAAAGACATTAGCGTACCAGTATGTCCGTCAATGTTATTGTATTGCAGAAACTCTCTATAGTGAGGTATATTGAAATCCCCAATAAAATATACATCATACATATTTAAGTAATTAAGGATTTCGAGAGCTTCAAAAAATTGTTAAGGATTATGTGTGTATATACACATAATCAATGTATAAATGTAGATATGTTTTACTTTCTATTTGCTTATATTATAAGTCTTTTATAAAATTTTACTATAATATAATTTTCTTTCATATAATTTCTTCTAACAAATAATCTATAATTATAGTATTGTGCATAATTTTTGCTCTGTAATTGTAAAGTGTTCATTTATTTATCACCATAAATAAAAGTCAGTTCAAATAATTTACGTGAAATATAGTAATACTCTGAATAACTGTACTCCTGTGGCTGATGCCTTTTCTAGAAGATTTCAATGGAAATAAAATGGTTTCCCGACTTGCAATAAAATTAAATTTTCATGAAGCGCTGTCTTCTGACAACGGTTAAGTCTACATCAAGTAAAATTTTATTTTTTATTTTATGTGATATTTTATTTACATCTTCTGACAGACGTATTATGTGAATATATAACTCGGCGTATGCTCGTAGCACTGGTATAAGCTCACATCAGACATGCAGATATACAAGCGCAATGCTCAACAGCAAATTCGCCCATTTCCGCAGTTTTACTGAGAACTTGTGGATAAATTATATAAATTGAACTTATTCATATTAATTCCTTACCATCGATTAGTCAAATTGGTATCAAAATTAGTTATCTCAGTTTTGTAAGTTACGTACGTACTTCAGAGACTTGAAACTAACGAGGATTTATTGGAAATTTTATTACGAAGAGAGTGGTTTTTAGTTTGCCCTGATCCGACTTATTAAACCAAAGTTATTCACATTTTAAACTCGAAAAATGCGGTAAAAAAATTGTTTATAAAAAAAAGTAGTACAAGGTTTTCGAAGTCCAAAACTTAGGAATATACTCCGAGTGATACCCAAAACAGGATAAAATCATAATCTTGCTGTATCCAGACTGTGCAAATTAAAATGCTTTTTTACTGCATCATCTTTTTGACACATGATTGAAGGCACTATGTATACAACGATTCCACTTCTATCATACAATCATACAAAGTGCACATGCCTTGCTTTTCTTGATTTCCTACATTATTATTTTTCATTTTTTAATTTTAGTACGACTTTCTACACGGAAAAGCAAGTTAAAAAAATTTTTCTAATACATATTTGCTATTTCTGTTTTATTCCCAATAAGCTTGCCTGTTTCATTTTCTTTTGCTCTTTATTTTTTGTCGGGAAGCTTTTACAATATGTCTAAATATTAAGGAATATAATTTATCAACCATGCCATGTATATATTATAGTGGAAACTTTAATGCTCGTAAAATCAAATCATGAAAAATTTGTACAGAATAATCATTATCATGTTTACAATACCTGGTGAAGAGACAATTATAACTTACCTATTCATTGATATACATGAAAAAATTCCTGCATATATTGGTATAAAATTGTACAACAAATTATCTGATGAAATAAAAAATATTAGAAATATACTTTCCTTCAAGAAAAATGGAATAAAATTGTTAATAACAAATATTACTACAGTGTTCAAGAATATCTATCTAAACGAGTGAAGTATATACCTGTTCTTTTATTTTTACGAATGTATTATCTTTTATTTGTGCTTCTGCATTATTAGTGTAACGTAGTATATTGTAATGTATAAGTTTATGTATGGAACTTTTGTCATTAATGTTAATTGTAAGTTTGCCATCTATGTTTTATGTTTGTTATATTATTTAAGTTTGTAGCTTGTAATTTTATAGACTTTTCCTTTACTATGTAACATAGTCTAATGGAATAAATATTATTATTGTTACTATTACTATTCCAAGCATATTTATAATTCTCCATGTTTTTGCAGTTACTATTCACTTTATTTAATTCGTTTCTATATTTTTGATTCTTTATATGTTTAATTAATTTATTTAGTCTGTTTTTATATTGCGTCTATTTATTTAAGATCATTTGTAAAATTTCTTAACTGTTTTTTCATCTTGTTGGGTTTTTTTATAGATTTGATTATACCGTTTGTAATCCACAGCTTTTTAGTTTGTAGTTCGTTTTTATTAGATTTGAAATTTGATTGATGATGATGATTGAATTAAATTTGATTAGAAATTTTCCCATTTTACTGGGCTCTTGAGAAGGTTCCACTATTAGCGGTAAAATATTAACTGTTTAAATGTCTATTAGTGGATCTGTGAGGTGTATATCACCGAAGTTGAGTTACATAGCATTATGTTCTTTGCTCAAGACCAGCAGAACTCCATAACTCCCCTTAGTACTAAATTACTAGGCTAATAATAATGTGATAATATAATATGCCATATAATTTTTAAAATTTCAGTATCTTGAACATGGATTGGTTAATTATTTATGTTAGAAAATATAACTATCTAGTTATTGCCTAATTGGATATTTTTAAAATATTTTTTACAGGGGGAAACTGATTTAAGCAGTAAATACTAAATCACGATCATTCATTGTATTAATTTTTCATTTCTATTTTTAAACATGTAGTTCTCTTGAATAAGATAAAATTAAATTAAAATTAATCATCTGATGTAGTAGTGTAACGGTGATCGCTCATTTGTACTTATTGTATTTAATAGTTTTAAATTATTTCAAACTCACCATGCAACTAAAATTCCATTAAATACCTGCAACAAAAAAAAAACAATTAGAATGTCAGTCACTCAATGAAACAAATACGAAATATTGACATGCTATTTCTATTACATGGTAGAAAATCTGTTAAATTTAACGGTATAAGTTTATAAGAAAACTTTGTTTAAATTAAAAAAATTGGCAAAAGATTTTATTTAAATATTCATCGCCAGTAGATTTACCTCTATTCTGCTCTATAGAAGCCAAGAACTGTAGAAATGTGGCAACGGTTTTGCAAAAATTAATTTGAAGATTGTAATGAAGTATACAATACTACAGGAATACTGTATACCTTCATTCCAGTTTAACTTATTTTAATCATGCATGGATCAAGTAGTTCAGTTTTAGATTAGTTCAATACCTGATTAGTTCTTTTGTTAACTTTTAATTCTAACTTCACCAGGCCGCAACTTGCGTGCCGTGTGCATTTCGTGCCGGGTGCAAAACCACGTGACCGTGATTTTTGGGTATAAAATAGCTAGCCAGAAACCAGTAAATTCAGAGCTTGACTTTCACCTTTCTCGAGTGTGTTGAACTGAGATAACCGGGAGCTCAAGTTTCTCCGGCGTCGTGGCAGCCGCTGGCCAAGTATCTGTTAGGGAGGATCCGAGTGCGTTGAACTGGGCCTCCTGTCAGATTGATTCGAGTGTGTTGAACTGGATCTCTCCTGAAACAGATTTCTTAGCCGCGTCTGTTATGTCCTGGAACTTCGATTAGAGAATTGGGGTTACGACGACGTACATAGAGGAAATATGTTACACTCTCTCTCTCTCTCTCTCTCCGATTACTATGATGTACTTATGTAATAACAAGATTGTCGCAACCTAAGCCATAAAAGATATGGCCACACTGTACATATAATTATAAGGAAAATAAATGTCTTATTTTGGATCTGGATTTTAATTAATATTAACATTGAACTCTGGAATAATCTCCAAACCAGCTACCCGAGCAAAACAAGCATCACATTTTGGCGCTCGAGCAGTTCAACAATCTAATCCAGATACGCCGGCTATTACATTTCACAACCAGGACAACTTTGTACAGAAATTGTCAACATTACATAGTTTTTACGTTATCATAGTAACGGAGTAAAAAGATAAATATTTTAAGAAGGACAACTCACCAGTCCCACCAGAGAAACAATTAATTATCCGAAATGAGTGTGTCCGAATCGGAAGGGGCATATGGTCTCGAAGTTGTAAAGTTGGCCATATCTTTTATGGCTTAGGTTGCGACAATCTTGTTATTACATAAGTACATCATAGTAATCGGAGAGAGAGAGAGAGAGAGAGAGTGTGTGTAACATATTTCCTCTATGTACGTCGTCGTAACCCCAATTCTCTAATCGAAGTTTCAGGACATAACAGACGCGACTAAGAAATCTGTTTCAGAAGAGATCCAGTTCAACACACTCGAATCAATCTGACAGGAGGTCCAGTTCAACGCACTCGGATCCTCCCTAACAGATACTTGGCCAGCGGCTGCCACGACGCCGGAGAAACTTGAGCTCCCGGTTATCTCAGTTCAACACACTCGAGAAAGGTGAAAGTCAAGCTCTGAATTTACTGGTTTCTGGCTAGCTATTTTATACCAAAAAATCACGGTCACGTGGTTTTGCACCCGGCACGAAATGCACACGGCACGCAAGTTGCGGCCTGGTGAAGTTAGAATTAAAAGTTAACAAAAGAACTAATCTGGTATTGAACTAATCTAAAACTGAACTACTTGATCCATGCATGATTAAAATAAGTTAAACTGGAATGAAAGTATACAGTATTCCTGTAGTATTGTATACTTCATTACACTCCCCCCTTTCTTCGCAAAAATTAATCTCTCTCTACGAATCAAAAAAAATTATTGTCTAACATATATCTTAAAGCTAAACAGGTAAGTTAAAATTATTTTACATAAACAATAATACAACAAGTGAACAAGTTTTTCGGAATCCATCATCTGATTTCGAAACGGGTCAAAACATTAGGGTGCCCCTCTTAAAAAATTGTAGTACGCCTCTGGTTATATGTACAATGTAGGCGTGGAGTCATCTGTGGGAACAATCTTAAAACAAAGAAACATAGTATAAGTATGGTTCAAACAGCAGGTAAATAAGTTTTTGTTTTTTTTTTTTCAAAATAAGCTATCCAAAAAAATTCAATAAAACATCCAATTGAGATACTGATATCTTTAAATATAAAAACTATCCTTTGCTTTTAACAAGTTATATGAAATATAATAAATGAATCTAAGACATAAATGTATTTTAAACAGAATATAAAATTAAAATTAATCTTTTCCTGGTGAGAAAATAAATGAGGAAATTTTATGGATTTCCGGGGAGACGGGAAATGCCGGAGACGAGTGGCTTATAAATTCTCGTTACGGTGCCGTCGGGATTCTTTATACGAAAAGGTCTCCTCTCATGATTCCTCTTCTTTTTCCCGTTTTCGTCTCGGACACCTTTTTGGGGAACTTAGCAATGAGGGTGCTGGGATTTCGAAAGTTGTTGGTGAAGACATTTCACTAACTAAGACTCGGCACGACTGAGCTGGAAACTCTTCTTTCATGTATATGCCTTTTTTAAATCCTTAACGTGGACTCGTTCCACTTTCCGTCGGGTGGGGAGTCTGATCCCGACTACTACTGGTGATATAATCCGTTCCAGTATGTATGGGCCTGAGAACTTTGGAGCAAGTTTTGCGTTAAAATTTCGGATTGCTGAGGACAGCGGGTGCTCTCTTTTCATAACTCGGTCTCCAACACGTGGGGTCCAGTCTCGGCGGCGTAAGTTATAGTGTTTAGGTGCAAAAAAAAACTCTCTTAAATAATTTTATTGAGTCTGCTTCTGATATTATGAATTAAGGCCATAATATAGATAACGAAAATACAAAATACAGTCGTCCATACTGGTGCATTTTTAATAAAAATAATCGCAAATATGTAAAGAAAAAATGTATTAAATCATCTCATCGTCTTTCGCTTATTTTTTTTGTTTTCAGTATTGTCTCCAAAATTAGAAAATACAAGCGGCAGAAGTGTAGGTCTCTGATTTTTTAAGCTGTATTTAAAATAATGTTCCAAAATATGAAAATCAAAATGGAAAATAAAAAGTCTACACTTTTTATAATCACAATGCTATTCTATGTACATAATTACAGTCCTTAATAAACAATAAATAAATGCCAATAAACATAAAACGATTCTTTAACAATTATACTTTATAAAATTACAAGATTCTATCACAAACGTTCCTTTACCAATCGCATTGGAAATGCTGAAACCATTGTAAGAGAATGTAACAAGATGGATTTATCGCACAGTAGCCACTTCAATTCATTAACATTTCAGCCACAATTAACAAACACTACAATGATAATATTCGCTTCTAGTCAACAAGGTTACATTATTCAAATGTCAAATGAAATACCAATTCAGTTGCGTTGCACATGTCCAATTTGTTGTCAAATAGTGCGCCAGCTGCCACTGGCTTTACCTTTTATAACCGAGACAGCTTTACGTGACAAATATAGATTGAATAACATTGCTAATCTAATTTGCCTGTGGGGAACGTAATCTCTGATATAAACTAGAATTTAGTTCGATGACAATTATTATTTAAAAAATATATATATTGCAAATTAGGTATTTTCAAAGAAATTATAATTTTTCTGAAGAAAATTGACAAACTTCAGTGAAAGTTAGAAAAAATACAGCTCTTATAGAGTACAATCCTTAATTAAAATCTCAAATCATGATAGACATTGAAACAACTTAAAACTGTAATTGTTGCCTTGTGAAATCTTGCTATCAAAATTAAGAAATATGTGCATATTTTAAACTCTAGTATTTTAAGAGTACTGAATAAAAATTGCCATTTTTAATTTTTGATGTTTTTGCATTTTGCATATTTTTTGATTTCGTGATGTACCAAATAGACGAGCCTCTACAGTTTATAGTGGGATTCAAACCATTTCTTGTTGTTTAATTTATAATTGAAAATTACTTATTTAAAAAAAGCCTATAGAAAACGTGCTGTAAGAAATTTAATGGTTTAAATAAAGAATATTGTGACCCCCTCGAGACTGTAAAACTGAACTGTGCGCACAACTTGACCCCTGAATACGTTAAAACAATAAAATTACATCGACCACACAATTTACTTTGTCATTTTCAAGTCCTAAATCTCATAGTCTCCTTTTTAATAAAAAGTTCTCTATCTAGAGCTTTGCGAACTAATTTTTAAATATTTACAGTCAACATTCAAAAAAACTATCTCGTTCGTGATTCCGTCATCCTTTAAACGTGATCGAGTAGTATCAGTTTATTTCATATCCTTGAAATGTATCTGTTACGTTAATACAGTGGTCTTGACTGGAGTGGTGTTTCCCAGACACTTTAGTCTTAGGTTCTAAAGCCCTATCCAGTAGTTCAGTAGCGTGAAAAGAGACGACACTTTGAAACACATTGAACTCCACAACTAGCTCTATACGCATTCCGATTGTGACACCGATCATTACATATTTTTACTCCAAGCGAAATTTCCTCTAGAAACGTTGAGTAACTGTACAGAAAATAAATAAAGCAAAAACGAAACTAAAATATGTTAGGGGTTATGAAAGTCTCAATATTTTGAATTTTTAAATTAATTTATTTAATTTATTTTATAATAATAATAATACTTTATTTCCATAAATTTATCAGAATATAGGCAGAATTGGTAAAAACTGGTAACATTACACAAAAATATCTATTTATACAAATACAAAATACGAACTCGAATTAGCAAATAAGGGATTACAACAAAAAATAGTTTTTCAACAGGGAAAACAAAAACAAAATTATATAAATATTATTTCACTTATTAGCTGGCATTAGTGAGATCACAGCCTGAGTACTCATCAACTGAATAAAATGAAAATTTGTGTAGAAGCGATTTAACTTCCCGTTTGAAAAGATGAATATTTATTTTTTTTATATGAACAGGCAATTTATTAAATAATTTTATCGGCATTACTTTGGCACCTTTTGCAACGATGGATTAAGAATAAACTGGTATATTAAAATTATAATTTTCTTGCAGATTATGACTGGTCTCATATCTGCTAATGAACGATCTTCTTTTATATGGATTACACAGTTTAAAATGTATAAAGAAGGAGCGGCTAAGATTCCTAATTCTTTGAAAAGGAATCTGCTCGAGTGACGAAGAGGTTTAAAGGTCATTGTGCCTGTAATATTTTTTGAAGCTTAAACACTTCGCAAAAATGAGAACAGTTGATCCTGCAAATGATGCAATAATTTAAACAAGTCTGCGCATAATAGTACATTTGTAAAATGTGAATATTAACATAAACGTGTAGTTGCCATATGACGAAGCAATGAGTGGCTAGTTTGCTATTAACATAGTCTATATGGGTACTCAAATTTAAATGAGTGTCCATATAAACTCCAAGGAATCTCACGCTATTGTTTTGTTTAACGCTGTGTTTATCAACTTTAGCTAAGATACTATAATCAATTTTTTAGTACTGAAAAGTAATAAATCTGTTTTTACATTATTAAGCTCTAGACCGGTACTCTCACAGTTAATTTGCATAGAACTGATGGTTTTATTAGCTTTAAGGCTGAGTTCATTTATGCCATTACAATTGACCGCGATGGTGGAATCAACGGCAAAAACTGATATAAAGACATTTACTATATGAAGCGCGATATTGTTAATAAATAAAATAAATATTAAGGAATAATTATAAATATTCAAAAGAATACTTACAATACGCACTTGGTTTATTGTTTCATTAGTTTTGTTCAGATTTCTGTGACATATGTTTCGGCCTTGCGACCATTATCAAAGAGTCTTAAAAACAAAGGCCGAAACATCTGTCAGAGAAATCTGTAAAAAACTAATGAAACAATAAGCCAAGTGCGTATTGTAACTATTCTTTTGAATATTTATAATTATTCTATTGAATATGTTTCATCAAGAACCTATTGCAGATTCCATCCAATTAAATATTAAGGGTCCCAAAATACTCCCTTGCGGAGCACTTGTGGAAACCTTAAGATTGCTGGACGAGATTGTATTTGGTATTTCTTGAAACGACAGATTGTGTTCTTTGCGTTAAATAGGAGTCTATCCAAGTTAAGGCTAGACCACGAATTCCAAAATTACTAAGTTTATCCAGTAGTAACTTCTGATTAATCGTGTCGAAAAAGCATGCGTTAAATCTTCTTCTTCTTTCGTTGACAGGCCTTTCCAGAAACCAAATTGATAAGATGATAATAAATTTTGTCTAATTATAAAATCGTTTAATCTCACGTAATAGAATTTTTTAAAGGTTTTAGAAAGAGCAGCTGAGAGAGCAATACCTCTATAGTTTGAGATAAGAGATTTATCATTTCTTTCGTGAATTGGTAAAATTAAAGATTTTTTTAAGACGTCAGGAAAAATTCCTTCAGTAAAAGATAGGTTTACAAGAAAAGTTAAAAAGTGAAGATGGTATATCCATAACCAGATGATTTTTTTGTGGATACAGATTTTATGATATCCAGCATTTCACTCGAACTGAATAGTAACAAAAAAATGGTGTTATGATTAAAAAATTGTTTAATATCGTTCAGAATAGAAGGCATTTTATCCGTTAATATTTTTATTTGTTTATTGTTGAATGCCTCTGCAGCACCTTGCAGGTTGATAATAACATAATTAGGGGTTGTGGATGGAAAACTCCCGTTTTAAACAATCACAAGTACTAACACAAAGTATTTATTGGTAAAATATAACGTCTTACTGGTTAAGACAATAGTTCGAGCCTGAAGCTTAACATGGGATTAGTCTTATTTATATATTTAGGAAAAACGGATACATCAGCATTACCTGACGTCAATACAAGCCGATAATACCTAGAACTAGATATGTAAAGCGTTGCCATCGGAATCAAGAAAGTTTTTGGGGAATTCCTTTTAGGCATTACTATTATTGATAATTTGCCACGCCGATTTTGATTTATTAGTCTTACTAAGAATGATTTTTTTAAATATATTATATCCTAAATAAACCTCGTCATCACTCTATGTTTTATAGGTTTTATACAAGTCTCGCAAAAATACTCCTTCATTTACATTATCGTTGATTATGGTTTATTGTTTTTGTTATGATGTTTAATTTTACATAATTCTAATGGAAAAGCTCTATCAATCAGTTCCAAAAGGTATAATAAAATATATTAAAATTAGTCTCACAGCTCATACTATCAGTAATAAAATTTCACTTTTCATGGGATAGTAAATATTTGAAATAATTTAAGTTATCAGCATTATTAAAAGACCGCTTCAGTTGATAAGCACCTTGTTCTTAATTAGTATTGAATTACAGCTAAAAGTAACTAATTGCATGAAATGATCAAATAAATGCGAATATATGATTTTTGGATCTAGTACAATTTTATCGATATTAGAAAAAATATTATTAATGATAGTTTTCGATTCGTCCTGTATACGAGTAAAGTCAGTAAGACATTTATTCACACCAAAACAACGCAATGTATTTCATAAATTTTATTTATGCTAGTGGAAAGAATCTGGTCTTAAGACTCCGCCAAATATATAGTGTTTATATTGCCTTTAAATATTATTTAAAATTCTTGTTAATTTCAGAGGTGACAAAGTAGACAATGTGGACATGTTAAATATTTATGGAGATGTAGAAAAAATGTAGTTGCGACTATCGATCTTTATGCCCAACGATATTCTGATCGACAATGTCCTGCGAGAAATTATTATAATCGCGATTCGACAGTTGTACGAAAATGATCATAATGGACTATTGCAACTTTTAGAAGTTGTATTAATGTAAATATTATGTTTTTGCCCAGTGCTATATTGATGGACATCACGTTCATTTTATTTAGTCTTTTAAATAATCTGGTAGTAAATTATTAACAATTTTATAAATAAAGATCATTGTATGCATGTAATGATAAGTCAGTTTAAGATGTTTAGCATCACATTAATATTGTTGTAATGTTAATGTTTGTCTACATGTTACATTCTAAAATAATGCGCATTGCTTTATTTTGAAGTTTTTGTAGTCCTTCCGTGTTAGCGTTTGAGGTATAATGAATAGCTGTATGTAAAATGTGGTAGGATTAAAGAGATATACGGTAATTTTACTTCCAACTGATAAACATTTATTCACTCTTCTAAAGAAACCAATTTTATTACATATTTTCTTCGACACATAATCAACGTGATCATTTAGTTTTAGTTCTCTATCAATAAAAAGTCCTAAGTATTTCATATTTTTTATATGTTCTACATTTTGATTTCTTAAAATGACATTTATGTTTAGTTCCTTAAAAGAGTTGTATAAACAATTTGAATCAATAAACATCAATTTTGATTTCATTTCCTTTTAACTAATTTTCTTTGAATGTATTTAAGACGTTGCTTAATTCCAAGTTTACTGTCTCCACCAACTGACTGAAATCATTGTCAGCATAATATATTTACGTATCATCTGCAAAAAGGTGGATTTTACATTTTTCCAAAATATTCCAGAAGTCATTAATATATAGTATAAACAACAATGGCCCAAGGGCGATTCCTTTTTGCACTCCAAACTTATTTACAATACGTCCGGATTTATTATTATTTATTTTAACTATTTGTTGACGATTTGAAATATAACTCTCAAACCAATGCAGCGCCGTATTTGAAAAGCCATATGCTTTTCATTTTTTTTATACATTTATTTAACGTCGGCCTATTTCCGCTACTAAGGCTTAACACCGACGCCTGTAGACGAGCTACCCCCAACCAGGAATTTTGCCGAACCTCTTCCCTTAAGAAGAGTAGGGATCTTTTACTTGCCTATCATTTAATAGACAAGGGACCGACGGCTTTACATCCCCTCCGAAGGATGGTATATCCCCTATACAACCCTCGCCTAAGGTTGTATAGCTTCCGCGCATACACTGATCTACAAGCCGCTGGAAGATGTGTGAGGCGAAGACGCTGTCTTCGTTGGAATGGTCACCCATCCAACTACTCACCGCGCCTGACGTTGCTTTACATCGCATATCGAAGTATGTACATAGTAAAGACGCACCTACACTTGTCCCCCGCTTTTAATTTTAATAACAGTATTTGCCTGTCAATCGTTTCGGTAGTCCTTTTAATGTCTATAAATACCGCACATATTCCTGTGCCCGGTTTATTTAGTTGTTTCCATTCAAATATTATGAACTGTAAAGCCGTTTCACAGGAATATTTACCTTGAGAATCCGATTAATAAGTACGCAATATATTATTTGAATTTATATATCGGATTACTTGACTGAACACTACTAATTCAATTTTCTAGAGTCTAGGTTCACAAATTTGGGGTTATTTAACGGATAAAATACGAGATATTGGGTACAAGAATATCAAAATTTATTAAGGAAGGGTAATTATCAAGATTAATTCGATTTCAATGTTTGGAATAATAGGTAGTACAATCAATGGTCCAATAATATTTGAGGACTCTTCATGGATGCCAAATACTTAGGATTCCTGCAAAATGAGATTGAGGTCATTTTGGATGAATAATCTCTGGATTAAAAATAGGGACTATATTTTCAACAAGATGGTACTCCTCCCCATAATTCAAGAATATTAAATCATTACGCTCAACAGAGATTCGAAGAAAACGTCATTTCGACGAATGGTCATGTCAGGTAGCCTCCAGTGTCACCTGATTTGACTCCTCTAGATTTTTTTGTTTGGGGTCATTTAAAAACAATTCGAAGAAAGCCTAATATTTTCGGAGATCTAGGTGCAAATGGATTTTTTTAATTATTTACAGTTTCAAACATTTCAAACTTAGATTTTAGGGTTCATCTAACATTTCATTAACAGCATATGTACAGAACTTTAGCCCTCTGGGGATTTTCGAACAGCGTAATTTGAGCATGTTTTAGGATATTTTGATTATAATGAGTAACTAAAAATATATAAACTAATGGTATTTTCTACAGTGGCTCTCTTAACAATTCATTTATGAAAAGCTCTACCTCTTTCGCTAGGTACAGAGCCGCGACGAGTTGCCAATTGGCTTTTAATCTTTGCATATAAACGATTTCAAAATAAAACAATTTCTTAGAGAACTCCCAATCCATAACTCAACTCAAAGTTATGACTTTAACAAGCCTTCTGAGGTAGTATTAATGTGTTTATGATTATAGCCGCTTGGCGTATACATAATTAAGTCTAAATTTGAGTGCGGTACAGCAACGTAATAAATCCGCAAAGAGGAGTGTTCTAGACAGAAAAGCGCCAAGCTGGATCTTAGTGTGGTGTCATGCAAACGGAGCGTTTCCTGTGGTTAGCGCAAGTAGAGAACTTCACACAAGAACACGGGCAATGACAAATTCTACAAACATTTAACAAGCTAAGCTTCATCAATAGAGAAGGGTAGAAAGAAAATGTTACTCAAACTACACTCTGTGCCGTAGGAAAGAATACAGTGCATTATTATTAAAATGCTTTAACAAGAATTTGGTATTATGTTATTACTTTAAAGAATATCTTGTAAAAAATGAGCCCCTTCAAGAAAAATATCACTAAAATTATAAAATAAAATTTACGCCAGTAATCAGCTTAGTTGAATCACCTATTATTACCTTTCGTTTTCTGATTTATTTATTTGTACCCAGACTTCAAGGTCAATATTACAAAACCAGGTCCAATGAGGTAATATCAGCTGACGTCACAACCGAGCTGCAACTTCAGTTCAGTGGATAGATAAGTTTTTGCGACATTTGCGGTCATTTAGTTATCCCAAATTTTAAAGAATTTCAGAGCTTTTTTAAAATCTTTTTTTGTGTAAAATTAACAGTTAGTGTTTCCTTTTACTAATACGTTTGGTGATTTGTTGAACTGACTTTAATTTTGTGTTTTTTAACCGACTTTTTTTTTCCGTACTGTCAACAGGTTTTTATTTTCGAAATGGTGAGTTAATTTTAGCAATTAGGATTGTTAAATTCATTGAAATTTGATCTATACACTTCATTTCAGGAGTCACCAAATTATATTTTTAAGTTAGAGTATATTAATGGCGTTGATCCATATAGTTTAAAAGTGGCAGATTTGACAGCATCTTTAGATGATATTCCAAAGATTTCTAAAAGTGTGGTGATGGATTATTTATTATTTCGAACGAGCCCTATGACCAATGATGAAATTAGAGCATGTAAAAGTTTAGATGCCTTTGCCCAGCTTGCCTGTAAATGGATAGAATCTCTGGGGGCAAAAAAAATTAGCAAACGATATCTCATTGTTGGTAAAGTAAGTGTAGATCTGTATGAAATTTAACGTTTATTATCAAAGTATATTACTTTTGTCTGCAATGTTTAATCACAAATTACTGTTTTTCAAGCATTAGAATATTATTAAAATGGGTTAAGGATGAATATAATTTTTATTTTAGGTTCGGCATTCTCAGAGAGTGTCAGAAGCAACACTTAAGCCTTGGATTGTTGTATGAAGATACGTCTGTGACTGATGTATTGGCTTATTGAATAGAACTCAGTAACAAGAACATTGATATGGCTGTAGTATTAAAAAACAAGGCCAGATGCTTAGAGTATGCAGTGCGCTTTGGCATTTCACAAAGATTTTTATGTAATCTATACATTTGTAAATTATGCAGTTATGATATTTAAAAACTTAATGGCTTTATATAATGTATATACAGATGTATGTTTCCTAAGTTTACATGTAGAATATGTTAATAAAAACAACAAAACCACAATGTATTGCTACAAAGTAAAGTATTTTGCTCTATGCTGCTCTATCAACATTTAATATATTCATCGTTTTTTCTTCCTGAATTTAAAAATGTTCAGATACATTGAAACGAAGTTTTTCAAAAAGTTAGGGTTTTATTTTTCATTCTTCCATGTATTTTGCATTGTTTAGTATACTCAGTTTAAAATCTGATTTGATCTTAAAACCCATCTTCATTTATCAACCCAAAACTATGTCTATTCGCACGTTACTGGAGGAGGATGTAATTAATAACCATATAACTACATATTCAATCAGTTTTATTTGTGTTATTAACAATACCTTTTTACACAAATCAATATAATAGAATACATGTTAAAATAATGTGTAAAGCATACTAAAAAAAAACGTTACATATCACCTTAAGAACAATCTACACTTTAAGTGAAATCTTAAGAACATTTATGCATCCTATTTTGACTAAATAGGCAAATTCACTGTCAACATTGCAATATCTTATAAATGATATAAAAACTATCGTATAGGTACCCATGACAAAATATTTGGAACATATTCTTGCATTTTTTATTTTCGATTCGAGAAAATCATCTTTACAGAATGCTGCTGGGCTGAGTACGTATTTCTATTCTTGCAAGCTCTACTTGTCGTCTGGTTTGAGCAGATGGAAATCCCAAAAATCTAACTGTTCTTTTTCGATTCCATCGATTAGTGCACATAACAACAGCCGTCGTCGACATTCTGTTTCTAAAATGGTAACAAATTCAAACTCATTAGAAACTTTTGAGCTTGAAGTATAACCCTGCCAAAAATGCTCATAGAAACAGATAAAAATAAAGCTATAAGGTTCTATGAGACCGATAACATTTTTTGAACGAAATTAGTCGATTTCACATACAGTCATATTAATAACCATAAAAATCCCAAGAGATATTCTTCCTCAGTATGACGGGAAGTCGTTGTGCAATAGAATGGCAAAGAAACTAATATGTAAAACTGTTTCATCATCTACATAGATCCTCTCCATAAAGTATATATTTTAAATTAGTTTGGAGATATTTCTATATGCCATTTTTGGCAAGGAATTAATAATATTGTCAGAAAATATAAATTTCACAGCAATGGATATTAATCTTTTATAAAACCATCAATATTAGTAAATAGAAATTACTACTACCTAACCTATTATATCCTATGTCAATATTGGCTTATACCAAATCTATGAATACATACATTTAATGAATATTTAAGCAAATAGGTCATACAATATACCTACTTAACAAAAAAAACCGAAAAACTAAATTATTAGCGTTATTAATGCTTATATTTACAATTTACGATTTAACAGGGATGTTAACATACCTGACAACAAATTTTTTTTTTCCAATAATAGCACTGATACGATATGTATCGAAATTTCTTTCACACTAGGCTTTTAAAAAAACCTTAATAAATGTCTCCACACAAATTTGTTATTAAAATTATGCACCACTAATTTTAGAATTAATCACAAACTAAGACTTGCTCTTATGTCAAATTCTTCAACAATCCACTTAACCGTTTTCAGGCTGTCAAATGATGACGTCACTGATACTACCTCATTGGCTGAAAAAATATATGAAAATTTATTTCTTATATAAGCTTTCTTTTAAAGCAGTTTAATTTTATATAATTTCTTTTCACCAATTTAATAGCATGCATTTATAAATTACGAATTTCAAGTTAAGTATTTACATTTCTAAATTATTAAGCTCTATAAAAGAAACTCGTTGATTTGTCTATGATTTGGAGAGGTTTATTTAATAACGATCTTTAAGAGCATTCTGAGGAATTGTAGGGGGCATGTATTTTACAAAAAATTACAGTCAAGGATTTACGAGCATTTACAACTATTCTCGTGTAAAATTTTTGAAAGTCTGAATGAAAGATTCCGTAACGTTTCTAAAGGCATTTGTAAGTATTAACAAATAAAATTGCGTTTAAGAGATTTTGCAGTTGCATGATTTATGAGTGCTAATAAACTTCGGCAAGGAATTTATTTATAACGCACTAGTACACATCGCTCTACAAAAACATACTTTCTTCTTCTTCTTTGAAACTATCGCCCATCCAAGTACTAACCGCCGCCTAACGTTGCTTTACATCGCATATGGAAATGTGTACCATAGTAATGACGCATTTACGCTCGCCCCCACAAAAATATACTTCAAATTCCACAAAAACTTACACATACAGATAGATTTTGAATAGGAAATTTTAAATAAATCAAATATTATGAAAACTTCCTATTTCTTATAAAAACTTACGAGTACTAATAATAGCACTCGGGTAGAAATTTATTTTGAAAAGGCAATGATACACAACAAAGGATATTTCAAATACCACAAAAATACATATAAATATTAGTTCCGAATGGGAAATGTACATTTAAAATAGATTTTAAATCATTATCAAAATCTATAAAAGCTTTATTCATATTCGATTTATCATAGAAACTTACAAATACAACATCGGATTAATACCATCCTTATTTATCATATAATGGTAAGAGTAATGATAAACTTCAGGAATGGAATTTATATTGAAAACACACAGAGACACGCTAAAGCCTACAAAAATATATTTTAAACACCATGAAAACATATAAATACTTATCAGTACGAAAAACTTATGTTAAAAACACAATTCAAATAAATCGTCAAAATATACAAATACTTCGTAGCTACATACTACACCATCTAGTAGAGGGGTCTTATGTTCATGTTGCCTACATATATCGTTTTCCAGATGCCTTAAAAAATTTGCCGGCTCATTAAATTAAAACTGGAGCTATTGCTGCTGGCTTATTGTTATCAATAAATTTATTTTGCATACTTGTTTGATGACTATTTAACATTATCTAATGAGTTATATGTAAATATCACAATGTTTACTTTGGAAATGGTCTTGGAAACTGTTTCAAATATACATATAGACGGTTAATATAAGCTCATAAAATACCTTTTGAAAATGATCACTGAAACTCTCGCTGACTGATTATATCTTATAAATACTCTTGGATACTGTTTCAAATATACAAATAAATGTTATAGAAACTCACAAAATATAGTTTGGAAATGGTCATTGAGGCTCTAACAGTCTTGCCATATATCATAAACAGTCTCGGAAACTGTTTAAAATACACACATAAAAGGTTAGATAAACTCATAAAATATGTTTTGGAAGAGGTCATTAAAACTTATAAATACGGATTATGTCTTATAAAAAAATTCTCACCATTTCCAGCAGTACAACATATAAAATCTTATCAAAACTCGTTGTCATCTAAAAGATATATCTCTTTATTACTGTTTCAAATACACATATTATATAATCTTATAGAATTTTGTCAACTGCCACGTATTTTTGGTTTTAGAAAGTTGTCAAACCTTATACAGGGTGTCCCAAAAGTCCCGGAACGGTCAAATATATCCCAAACTGCTAATATTTTCGGAAAACAAAAAAACACGTGTTCAATATTTTAAGAAACCTATACAATGACATCAAAGTTGACTCCCCCACCCCCCCGCTGCAGGGGGAGGGGCAACTTTGAAAAATTAAATGGAAACCCCCATTTTTTATTGAAGAAACGGATTGTACGGCTAAAATTACGTAAGGTTCGTCTGGAACATTTTTTTGGATTCACTACAGATGGTGCTGTAATCGCAAAAAAATAATATAAAGGCGTAAGTTTTAAATAATCGATTTACACCGGAAACAAAAAAAAACACGTATTCAATATTTTAAAAAAACCTATCCAATGACATCAAAGTTGACTCCCCCTCCGCTGCAGGGGGAGGGGGCAACTTTGAAAAATTAAATTTAAACCCCCATTTTTTATTGAAGAAACGAATTGTACAACTAAAATTACGTAAGATTCATCTGGAACATTTTTTTGGATTCGCTACAGATGGTGATGTAATCGCAAAAAAATAACATAAAGGCGTAAGTTTTAAATAATCGGTTGACATCGGAAACAAAAAAACACGTATTCAATATTTTTAAAAAACCTATCCAATGACACCAAAGTTGACCCCCCCACCCCCCTGTGCAGTGGGGCAACTTTGAAAAGTTAAATGGGAACCAACATTTTTTATTTCGAATTTGCGTTCTTCGCATATTTGAAAAACTAATTCGTTTTTACAAATAAATACTTTTACAAATAATATTTTTTTTACAAATAAACAAGGACATCGTTGATTATAAAAAAGCACTCACAATTTAGAAAATTTTCACTTGAACAAATTGAGCTCTTGCCTCCAAGAAAGTTGGAAGAGGAGTAAACATTGAAAAATAAAAATAATGAAACTACATGCAATACTTCGCAGAGATGTTTTTAACAACAATTTAGGGAAAAAGAACCAAACAGACTTTTTTACAAATAAAAATGTTTTTTTCTGAACCACTGTTACTTCTTCCAACTTTCTTGGATTTATTTGTAAAAAGGAATTCATTTTTCAAATTTGCGAAGAACGCAAATTCGAAATAAAAAATGTTCCCATTTAACTTTTCAAAGTTGCCCCTTCCTGCACAGGGGGATGGGGGGTCAACTTTGGTGTCATTGGATAGGTTTTTTAAAATATTGAATACGTGTTTTTTGTTTCCGGTGTAAACCAATTATTTCAAACTTAACGCCTTTATGTTAATTTTTTGCGATTACAGCGCCATCTGTGCGAATCCAATAAAATGTTCCAGACAAACCTTACGTAATTTTATCCATACAATCCGTTTCTTTAATAAAAAATGTGGGTTCCCATTTCATTTTTCAAAGTTGCCCCCTCCCCACTGCAGAGAGGAGTGGGGGAGTCAACTTTGGTGTCATTGGTTAGGTTTTTAAAAATATTGAACACGTGTTTTTTTGTTTTCCGGAAAGATTAGTAGTTTTGGGACACCCCGTATATATTTTTATGAGGTTTTTAGGAGAGATTGTTAGCAGGGTATTTATTCAGTGAGAAATAATTTACAATAACAGATATTCGTCTATAATCTAAATTTTCTAACAATGAATATAATAATTCAAATAAATTATTGTTGTGGAAAAAATAAATTTAAACTACCATTAATTTTCTACAAACGAATAGACGACTGAAGGAACAGCATGAAAACTACGTAGTTAAAATGGTGTTAGTGCAATAGTTCAAGCGGGTAGCATTTAAACGATTAACCATATTCAAAGAACAGAAAATTAGCTAATCTGTCATCACTTTCGATTTTACCATACACGGATTCTCGATTAGCTTTTTTTCTTCTTGGATACTATATCTGCCTATCTTCCTCTTCAGGGATCAGGACTACATAATTCTGAGAATTGCAGAGAAGAGCGTTAACATTGTCGGTAAGACAATAGAAATACACGGTAGGTTGCCTTCCTTGTGTGACCTAAGGCGCATTTTCTTGGCGCATGGGAATAAACCCTTCTAGACACACGTCAATCAACATGACGACCAGCATAATAAATTTTAATTCACAATATTTTTCTACAGACTTTTACTCCTTCCATAAGGGTCTAGTTCATCTCTATGTTCCAGCTTTTTCGTTGGTTCAGGTACATTATTTTCGGATCACTTAAATTCCAAACTGAGATTGTTGGTAATTGTTTCTGGTTTAAATTTATAATTAAATAAACCATGATACATATTAAAGTTGTTATTTTTTGCATGAAGTCAGCTGTGAGGTTTGTTTATCATATATTTATAATTAGATCTAGGTATATGTTACTAGATTCTAAGAAGAGAAATATATGCATTAACATATTTTGTATTCGACGATACCTAAGCCAAATATTGAAGCTAATATCACAGTCTTTACGCCCGTCATTCAATAATTTCTAACTTAAACCTTATTTGTCCTCGCTACACACGACGGCGTGGTAAGAGATGCCAGAATCATCTTATTTCTTTGTCTCATTTGTTTCGGAGTTTTTGGCAGCACATCTTTTGAGTTATAGATCATCATTTTCCATGATGAGTTCAAAGGATGGTGGCAACTGTCGCCGTTCCAGTAGGTAGTCATCTACAATCCAAACACACCCAGAAGACGGCACACTCCGGAGTAGCCTGCCGGCAAAGAAACAAGATGCAGATTCTAAGAGCACCAGAAGAGGCGATCCAGCTGAACGGTGCATCAATCAGAACCGAGGGACGTCTGCCAAAAATTCCATACCGCCCAAATTTGTGGGTGGGATTGATTATGATGCAAGGTAACTCCTCATGAATAGGCAGACACGCCTAAATCATATAGCCCCATTAGCTTAACCTGAAAATCCTTACAGAACCGCTTCACTCTAAACAATTTGTCTATCAACCTGGCAAACCAACAGTAAATGCTCTACATTGGCTGGTCCAAGACATTGAAAAGGCATTAATGGCTAAAAGAGTGGCTATGTGTGCTTTCGTTGACATAGAAGGTGTTTTTGACAAGATGGAGTCCTATCACCCTTGCTGTGATCAATGTTGGTAGATGATCTCCTCCATAAAATGAGTAATTCGGGCTTCAACGTCCAGAGTTATCCAGATGACCTGGTCTTATTGTGAGGGCAAAAATAAGGCAATGATCTCACACCTCATGCAAGTTGTCTTAAACATAATACCCAAATGGTGCTAGCCAGAAGGGCTTAATGAAAATCCGAGCAAAACAGTTATTGTTCCGTTCACCAAAATGAGAAAACTTATTACTCTGAATGGAACGATGCTAAACTTTTCCAGTGAAGTCAAGTATCTATGAGTAATCCTGGATCAAAAACTTACCTGGAATGAACACTTACTAAAAACAACAGCTGCAATATGGACCTGCCGTAGGCTGTTTGGTAAGACTTGGGGTCTGAGGCCGAAAATGACACACTGGTCTTACCTCTCGATTGTCAGATCTATGGTGACATACGCATCATATGTATGGTGGCCAAAAACAGAGGATAAATAGCACAAGAAAAGTTGTAGAGACTCCAACGCCTTGCCTGTTTAGGGACTACAGGGGCAATGTATTCGTATCCCACAGTAGCTATGGAGGCAATGCTTGATCTACTACCTTTGCACTTGCATGTGAGGAAGGAGGCAGCACTTAGCGCCTTACGACTGCATCAGGCACATAAATTTAAACCAGGCGATCTGGTGGGTCACTTAAGGATTCTGGAATCAATCCATTTCGAGTCCATGACCAAGCCCACTGATTCAATGCCAATGAAACATGATTTTGACTATCCGTTTGACGTGCTGACTAAAAGCCGTCAGACGAGCAAGATGGAGGCGTTGCGATTGAAGCAAGAGTCACTCATCTAGTACACAGATCGATCCAAGATGGCTGAAGAGGTAGGAGTGGGCATAGCAGGACCTAAATGTAGGCTATCCAGAACCCTCGGTAACACCCCAACCATCTTCCACGCAGAAAATCATGCTATATATCTATGTACCCAGGAATGCTTAAATAAAGGCCTTCGAAGGGCAAAGATCTATATACTATCAGATAGCCAGGCAGTATTAAAAGCTCTAAGGTCCTATAAATTTGAGTCTTAAATTGCTAAGGTTATCTTGATGTGGGTGCCAGGGCATGATGGAGTACAAGAAGCTGAAACAACTTGAAAAGTTCGAATTAATGTTAAAAACAGGCCTTCTAACTGGCCACTGCCCCATGCGATATCGTCTCAAGAATATGTGCAAGGCAGTAGACGACAAATGCAGATATTGCGATACTGCAACTGAAACTGCGGAACATATACTTTGTGAATGCAAGGTGCTAATCCGCACTAAGTTAATGTTCTTAGAGCAAGCAGAATTAACATAGAGAAATTAGCCCCCAGGAAAATCACATGCTTTATAAAAAGTTTTGGTATCCTGGGCAACACTAGGTATAGGGTAAATCACAAAGAATCTTTTAGGTCGAATTGAAGTAAGGCAGCTTGGAGCCAAGCGACCCCTAAAACAATCTACAATCTACCCCTTATGAGGTTTGGTTTACGTCTATAATGATGTATTCTGGGTAAAGAGCTATTATCCTGCTCGACCTTGGATCATTTCAGTCCACGCGGTTTTGGACTCAGGTGGAAATACTTGCTACAATACTACAGTCGTTCTTTATTTTATTTACTGTATACTTAAAGTTATGCTTTAATTCCTATTTCGTTGTTCCAAGGTACAGATAGTCGTTCTTCCCTGATTCGAAAGACAGATGAAATATTTGACGTTACATTACTAACAAATTATTTTAATCAATACATATTCACACCGTCAAAATGGAGGAAATTAATGATGTCGAGGATGTGTTTCGTGGACTAGCAAAACGAGATCACCAAACTGAAATTGACTAACGCAGCAAATGGTAATTAATATAAATAACTTCATTACTATCTTAATATCTACCGGCACAGTAGCTGAGTTGGCTAATAAGCGTTATGTCGCAAATTTACTTTGGTGTGACATTGCTGTGGTCTGGGTTCGATCACCACGCCCTACCATACCAGACGTTAGTAGATATACTATGACAGTTCTGCGCCAAAATCATATGT
Organism: Leptura quadrifasciata; assembly: GCA_963675555.1. Lineage (NCBI taxonomy): Eukaryota > Metazoa > Arthropoda > Insecta > Coleoptera > Cerambycidae > Leptura > Leptura quadrifasciata. The sequence goes on from OY776675.1 coordinate 108,034,841, forward strand.
TATTTCTTATGGAGGTTCATTCTGTTTCCAAGGCCAATCGTGTAAAGATCCGGCTGGATTCAAGGTCAAGAGTCGTGCTCTCCACAAAGCAACCCATCCGTTCTTATAGATGTCATCACGTCGCGTCGCCCTGTTCACTAAGCGGGAAATTAAAATCGGTGATCAAAAATCTGTACACTTCTAGATCGTGAAGTACTGCTTTCAACTGGTGAGTACGGTACAGGTACAGATTTTCTACTGGTCCATGTGGTACAGGTACAGCTTTTTACTAATTTTACCCTAATTTATCAACCACTGTTGAACAGCAGTAAACTAAATAATGTGATTCATTTAAAAACTTTTTATCTCTTCAAAAATTTCGTAAACTCGACCATTGTTGAGAAAAAGAATTAATTACATCTGCCTAAGTTATTAATCAAAAGCAATGAGCACATTTATATTAGTGTAAAAGTAGGCTGGTGTCAAGTTATAATTTGACAATATTATGTTGTTTCTTGTCTATGAAATAATAAGACAATCATTCCTTACTACTTAATACTAGTAGTTTTCTAACCAGATTTTAAAATGCATAGTTTTAGTAATGGGGAATATGCAGACATACATTTAATTTATTGTGAATGTAAAGGAAATGCTTCAGCAGCAAAAGAACGATATCATAATAAGTTCCCTATTCGTACTGTGCCAAATGTTCGTACTTTTTCTAATATTCACTTTAGGTTAAGAGATGTATTTTAAAAAAGACGCCACGATTGTGGTCGTCGGAGACAAATAGGAGATGCAATCGAGGTACAAATATTACATTATTTTGGTGAACATCTTGAATGTAGTATCAAACGAGCTGCTCTTCAATTCCACATAACAAGAACATCCGTGTGGAGAATTTTGAAAAGGACTTTACCTCTATCATTTACAGATAATACAAGAGCTATTTCCTCGTGACTTTCCTGTAAGACTTGATTTTCTTAGAATTATACTTAGGAAACCTTTAGATTTTACAAGAAAAGTACTATTTACAAATGAATGCTGCTTTACTCGACATGGAGTTTTAAATCTTCGTAACCAGCATTTACGAGGCGACGATAATCCTCACGCTGTGGTAAATGGAAGATATCAATAAAACTTTTCAATAAATATTTGGGCCGGAATTATAGGCAATAAATTAATATGGCCTTTTGAGTTACCAAATAGATTAAATGGTCCAAACTTTTTACAAAATGACCTGTATCAACTTATAGACGATTTACCTCTTGCATTACGTCAAATGCTGTGGTTTATGCAGGATGGTGTGCCACCTCATTATTCTTTAGATGTTCGAGAGTGGCTACACTCAGCATTCAGAAATCGATGGACTGGAAGGGGGCAAGAAGCCACAATTAAAGGGTCCCTCGGTCCTCAGACATGAATCCATTAAACTTTTACTTTTGGGGCCATTTGAAAAATGTTGTTTACTCGACACCTGTTTCTGACGTTGAAGTTTTAAGAGAGAGAATTTTTAATGCTGCCAATGAAGTTCCAAACTCTCCACATGTTTTTAGTAGCGTGTATGGCAATTTTAGGAAACGGTTGCAAACATGTATTCAAGTTTAAATGTGCTTTTAGAGGGCGGAATATTCAAATATATTTTTAGTCGCAAACTCCTCTATAAAATCCTTATTTTATTATAAGGAACGTAACCAGACTGCAACCAACAGCTACTCTCCGGACTATCTGCCCCGCCGAGCGCTGAATTACAAGTTACAAGCCTGGCGCGTTAAGTATAACAATTGCATATTACCATCAAAACGCTAATGCTTCGATTGCAACAAACACTAGCCGAAAGACTGATCCTACTTAAGCTCTCGTGCCAGTCGTCACACACCACTTGCAGACTGCAGCTTCGAGCTGTTGGCTCTCGTCAGTGCAAGGTAGGCATGTGACGACCGACACCAGGATCACTTGACCATTTAGTACATTACCGCTAGATGGCGCCTGCTGACTATTTTTATTATGTCGCTACCCCAAAGATACCGAAATGTACTAAATAGTCAAGTGATCCTGGTGTCGGTCGCCATATGCCTACCTTGCACTGACGAGAGCCAACAGCTCGAAACTGCAGTCTGCAAGTGGTGTGTGGCGACTGGCACGAGAGCTCCTTTAAGTAGGATCAGTCTTTCGGCTGGTGTTTGTTGCAATCAAAACATTAGCGTTTTGATGGTAATATGCAATTATTACACTTAACGCGCCAGGCTTGTAACTTGCAATTCAGCCCTCGACGGGGCACATAGCCCGGAGAGTAGCTGTTGGTTGCAGTCTGGTTACGTTCCTTATAGTAAAATACGGATTTTATAGAGGAGTTTGCGACTGAAAATATTATATTTTAGTGTATTCAAAAGTTGTCTTCATGTTTAAATTTTTTTACTGTTTAAATTCATCTTTTGTGTATTTTGTGTTACTTTTTTTTAGTTTACTAATACTAATTTTCAATACTTTCGTCTTTAATTTGTAATGTCTCGTGTAATTTATAAGCACCAAATGACCATATCAGTACGTAATATATACGTAAGTATGTACTTTCAGTATTTTACACTAATATTGTGCTCATCACTTTTGAGTGATCACTTAGGCAGATGTAATTTAATTTTTTTTTCTCAGAAATGGTCAATTTTACGAAATTTTTTCAAGAGATAAAAAGTTTCTAAATGAATCATAATGTAGGCAGAGAGATATTTACAAAATTTCAAGAAAAGTAATTAATTTCACCCCTTTGTGTACATGCTAAGTGGATGAAATAATTTCATTACATGCCTTTTAATGAGTAACCGAGATGTGCCAAATTTCGTCATTTACCGATTATGTTATTTTGAGATAGAAATTAAAAACCGTTTTTTGGCACACCCCTTTAAGGGAGTGTAGCTGGACAGGAAAAGGTTATTTTGAAAAATTTTATACGAGGAACCCGTCTTAATTTCGACAGGAAATCTACAGTTAAATTTTCTGAACGTTATTACGGGATACCCTATATATTATTACACATTAAGACAAATAATAAATGCGTCCTTCATAATAACATTACTTACTGACTTAAATAATATAAATTAGTTCGAATCGTGTGTTTTTATCAGATAAAGAAGTATACTGAAAGTTAGAAAATAAGTCAGTTCAACTAAAGATGCATGACTATTTTTTCTAGAATTGAAGTTCTACATTGGGAAAACTTTTTATATTCGAGTTTAACAAATGATATGATAATTATCTACAAAAACCGCGTCTTTCAAGGTTGCAGTTGGACCCTAATGTGATGCGTCTTTAGCAATCCTATTATTCTGATTCAAATAAAAAAATCTATTGAAGTTTTCTATCACAGAAAATAAGAGTAGCTGGTCCCAGTACTTTTGGGTTTTAGTGAAGTTTCTTAAGATCCATTACAAATAAGAGGGTTATTTGTTCAATTTAAGTTATGAATTATTAATTGATAACTTACATTGTTTCTAACTAAGTACATAAAAACTTATATTTTCAATGTTAATTAATAGTGTGCAATTTTGAATGCTAATTTAATGATTTTTGATTTGAATTTTTTTCTTGTTTGAATTTATTCTTTCTTTCCTATATCTTTCACTTGTCGTGTCATTTACATTTATTGTTCATGTCTTTATTCCATCTATTTTATATCGCCTGTCTAATGCTATGTTAAGAATCATGTATATATTGTATCGCATTGTATTACTCTGTAGCAACTGCTGCTAAGTAATATCAAGAACTTGCAGCACATTTGCTACTCGATATCCACAAAAACGCAAAATAACACTAACACTGTAACACGCGTATTAATCGAATTGAAGATATGGCATGAACTAAAATAGCAGAGATAAGATCAATTTAAAATATAATTTCATTTTAATTTAATAATTGCTCAAAATTCCGCCCTCGAACCTCGACACATTTTTCGCACTTTCGGTTTAGTTCTTCATGGGTTGCTCTTCTAATTCAATCCTGTGGTATGTTTTGAAATGAATTTCTTACTCTTTGCATACAATCTTCAATGGTTGTTAATGGGCTCTCATAAATTTTATTTTTAATAGTTCCCCAAATGAAATAATCCAGAACTGATAAATCGGTTGAGCGAGGATGCCATAAGAAAGGTCCTTTATTGGCAATCCATTGATCATAAAAAGTTTCTTGTAAATAGTTATTAATTAAATATGCGTTATGTGGGGGAGCACCGTCGTGCTGATAAAAAATGTTTCCATGTTCGGCGAGAAGTAAATTTTATAAATAGTTATTATTCAAATTTTGTAAGATATTCAGATATCTTTCACCTAAAAAAAACAAAAATTTACCTATACATATTAGCAGAACAGAAAATTTAATTTATCCTTTAAATTTTCCTGATAAAATTGTAATGCCACCACTCTATCGTTTCTGATGGCACGGTAAACATTGAACTGCCAACTTTCCTCAAAGTTTCGCTCTCTGAACATATGAGAATTTGAGTCACTCCAATAATGCGAATTGTGTCTATTAAAAAGTCCATTTTTAGTAAATTTTACTTCATCTGTCCATATAATATTTCCCAAATAAGAATCGTGACCCTCATACCTTATTAGAATAAACTCACAAAAATTCTGTCTTGTGAGGAAATCTGTTTCTTTTAATCCTTGAACCATATGGAATGAAAACGGGTGAAACTTATGTTTTAATAAGATTTTGTGAATTGAATCCTTGCATAGTCCCGATTCCAGAGCAGCTTGTCTTAATGACATCCTTGGAAATGCATGAAAATATCCCAGAATGACTATGTTTTTCTCGTCAATAATAGGCTTTCTTCTTTGCATTTTTGCCTTGACAGAGCTATAATTTTTAAAATTTTCCAGTATGCATTTTACAGTGTTTGGTGACGGTTTTCATTTTTCTGGATATCGAGTAGCAAATGTGCTGCAAGTTCTTGATATTACTTTATCACATTCTCCATAAATTATAAACAAATTTAAAAAGTCTTCGTGGGTGTAATTTAAGCGTGCTGGCATTTTTTGGCATAAGATAATGACTGGTTGTTTCTAATCATGGCTATTTTGATGAAATGATTACAACAATTCATGAATTTCTAATAAAATCGCAAATATTTCAAAAAGTTGTAACTTTAACCCCCACAATGCTAATATCAGAAAAAAGGGAATTCAATTTTACAGAATTTGACGTAAAGTTTTCGCGGTTTGAAGTTGACAAAATGTAACGCGAAAAACGGAACATTTGGTATGATATTATTGAGGTTTAGGTATAGTATATGCTACATATTTTCGACTCAGAATTTTATGCTCTTTTCGAAAACCCTAAAATATATAGGGTGTTCCATTTGAAATAAGCAAGTTGGTATAGACTTTTGGTATAAGCGGAAGTGCCAGCTACTTGTAATTATTTTAGTTGGATTGGCCACACCGACATTAGTAACTATCAAAATTTTAAAAATTTTCTGATGCGTACTTTTCTCTATATCGATCGAGTCAGTTCCCGGTGAGACACCCTGTATATGTGTTCAAGTTTTCAAGGCGAATTAATTGTTTGAAACAAGGTGTACGATGAGAAATGCAAAATACTGTAGTTTTATAGAAGATTGGAAAAGTGCTATTTCTTCCGATTTTGCAATTAGAAATACAATCGTGACCCGATTAATCGAATTTCGGAGGTCTTTTTCAATAAAAATATGGCTACAGTATATTCGCGCGTTGCATAGGCCACTTCTACTTTGCATATTTCAAGGGTCTCACTGTTCGACTATATACAACTAAAATTTAAATGCTATTGACATAGTTATAACATAGTAAATGTTTCAGCCCACTATATTACTTAATATTGCGTTTGATCACACCGTTTACTTAAGTTTCTATTCGTATAACATGAGGTGTATAAAGATTTTTTTAACTTATTTTATTTCGTTTAGATATCTTAAAAATACAAGTAAATATGAAGTGCTAATAGTTGCATTACAGTTCCATTATTGCCTTCTTTTTATCTAAAAATATCCACTAATGTTATCTTTATTCCTAAGGAGAATTTACTATGCCCTGGTACTCTTTGCCTTTGCTTTAAGTGAAGCAGTTTGTTACTGCCGCAATGGTGTCAACCAAAGCCTCAATTATACACCCTCATTATTAATTATTACTCAGATAGGCTGGTCCATTGGACCCTCTAAATCTACTGGAGAATTTGGTACAAAAGATTAACTGTACGTCAAGCTAACTCATTACCGTTCATTATTATGCGTGATGAACTGAGATTCTGTTTATTAGGCGCTTGCTATACACAGAACTCTAATTAAGAGTTGCCTAATTAAGCAGTTATTCTTTAGAAGAACGTAACGTTTAATAATTAGTAAGTATTTAACAATGCTCCTAACGAGCACTCAAAAAAAACCGATTCCAGTTGCAAATGAAAACGTAGATCTTAGACTGGCTAGAGCATGTCATATGGTGTTGGATTATTTCTCTCATGTCATTACATGATCTGAGAAAATTTTATTAATAGGTATGAAAATATAACAAATGCTTTTCAAAAGTGATGAAAGTGACCACTGTCTTGGTCTCCGGATGTTTCTAATGTCCCATTGTTAAAGAAATCGAAAACATTTTGCAGAATAACAAGAGACTGTTGACTCTTTCAATTATTTCTGCAATTCTAGCAAGAAGAAAGTCAATGCTTGGAATTCGAACTTGAGATTGAGTTACTTTCAGAAAATCCACAAAAACAGATCGCATGGAGCTATAATCTTGACGTGGTTCGGATTTCATTACAAACGGTAGGACCTCGTCTCATTTACTTAGACAAATATACATCTCCTTAGACTTAAGAGGATCATTCAGGTGACCTGGAAGGCGGCTAATAATATTTTCAAACTTTTTTATAAATAGTAATCCCGAATTATGCTTACATCAGTCTTAAAAATTAAGCTATTCTTCTTAAAAAATAATATTAGTCTAGTACTACTTTGAGACATGTATGGTGAATTAAAAATTCTTGTAATATATATTCATGTAAACTGGGGATAATATTACTTTTTTATTACATAATTTGTAACTTATGTTCATATAATTTCTAATGGACTTATAACTTACGTATTACTCTTTATTGTTACGTGATATTTTGCTCCATTTTTATACTTACCTATTAGACAAGGGCCGATAATTTTTGAGACCAAAAAAATTCAGAACAGGGTGATACTCATTGTAAAAGGAAGAAAATATAACAAAAATAAGAGGAACTATAATTTACGGGCGATTTGAGGTCGGGGAGTGGAAGGGGATGAACTTTTAAGGGTGGAAAACGGTCTATCACGATTTCCGACAAAATTACAACTCCCATCGAACAAAGTTAAATGGCAACGTTGTAGCTAATGAAAATATCTACAACTTTTGTATTTACACTTTTTCATATAACCTCAAAATATCTGCGAAAAATCAAAATAACCGACTCTTTGGTTTTTTATTTTTATCTCCCACAAAAAAAAATTTTCACGAAATTTAGTGAAAACTTACCTTCTTATGTCCCAAACATACTGTAATCTTTTCGATTCAAAATATTTATTTTTTACCCCTATTTTGATTTTATATCGAAAAAGTAACCTCATTTTCAATCGAAAATTCTCGAAAAACACATTTATCACCTTATCCAGGATGCTAATCACTTATCCATGACTTCTTGCCTTTTTGATGGCATTTCTTCATCGTTAGATTCGACAAATCTTTCCGATTCTAGTGGATCTTCGAAATCTTCAAGACCATCATCGTCTTCATCTCCAATATTTTTTCTAATCTTCATTGGTTCTTCATCCACAATTTCATCTGAATCATTTACTTCCTCGTAGGGTTTTTTCTTCAACATTGGAGCATTTTTCAGAACCATGGCAATTTGAACATACATTTGTGTATTTCAAACCATGTTTTCAGCAGCCACAGTTTAGACTGTTATATCCAGTTTCACAGCTGCAGCAAATAGTTTTGAGCAATATTTCAGGAATTAATTCTTTATCTGTCAATTTGGGTATAATGCCACGTTGATGTTGCTTCCAGCCCCAATCTGTTGCTTTCAATAAATAGCGCAAAATTTTAAACAATGGTTAAAAAAAATTTTTCGAAATCGAGTTTTTTCGTTTTTTGCATTCTCTGAGAAAATTTTCCATAATAATAATAATAAAAATGTTTATTGAAAAAATATATATATATATAAAAAATATACTCATACATTTTTCCAAAAGGAAAGGGCATTGCACAGCATTTTTCAGCCCTCCCTTAGATACAAAAAACTTAAAACTTAATACAAATTAGCATAAATTTACAGGAAATATCAGAATTGTAACAAAAAAAAAACACAAAATATGATGTAGATACTTTTTAACATAGCATAAGTTGACAGTAATTAAATTTTTTATTTTCCTTTTGATTTTTTAACGTAAGCGCCTTAATTTTGTTTTTGAAGCTGTAAGGTGTTTTACTGGACGTAAATACATTATTATATTGATTAAAAATCTTTGGACCTAAATACAAAAAACAAGATTCAAATTTCGCAGTTCTGTGTTGAGGAATGGTAAAAATGTCTATGTTTCTAAGAGTGACACCGTGTATCTGTGACCTAGATATTAGACAGTCATATGGATAAGTTGGCATTTTAAATGATATAGTTTTATGTATTAATGTTGCAAATAATATCATAAATCTATTTTCAATTTTTAGGATGTTGTACCTATTACAGTAGGGTGTAACAAGTTCACTTCTGTCAATATTATATGAATATCTTAGACAGCTATTTTGTACAATTTGCATTTTGTTTTGAAAATATTTTGTTAAATGGGGATAATAGACACTACTACAATAATCAAAGTTACTTAATATAACAGAATTTACCAGGTTCCATTTAGTATCAGCTGGCAAAATGTATTTAAATTTATACAAACATCTAAATCTGGAATATGACTGTTGGCATTTCTGTATGACATGACTCTCAAAATTCAAATGTTCATCAAATATTATACCTAAATTTTTAACACTATTTTTGAAAGGAATTTCACTTCCATTTATTCTAATTTCACTGTTTAAATTAGATTTAGCTTTTGCACATTGCACACTAGTTCCTAAGCATAAAGCAGATGATTTTTGGGGATTGATGGTAAGACCGTTATCTTTAGACCACTGTGAAATCACTAATAGATCACTGTTGAGTTTCTCAATAGCTTCATTGCATTGTTGGGGATCACAGGAAATTTCAAGTTCGGTGTCGTCGGCATAAAGATGAATTCTACAATATGAAGTTTTTCCAGGCAACTCAGCAGTATATATCGTAAAGAGCAACGGACCTAGGATACTTCCTTGAAGTACACCTTGTTCAACTAAAAGTTCTGTAGATGTTATTCCATCTAGTTTTACCATCTGTCTACGTTGGGAAAAATAATTTTGAAACCAGTTGAGCATCAAGTCATTTACTCCATAATAGTGTAACTTAGCTATTAATAAGTTATGATTGATCAGGTCAAATGCTTTGCTGTAGTCGAGGAGAACTAAGTACGTGACTTCTGAGTTGTCAATCGCAGTTGTTATATTATTGCAGATATTAAGTAATGATGTAGTAGTACTATTATGCTTACGAAATCCAGATTGAGACTGTGGCAATATGGTATTACTAACCATATGGTAAGTTAACCTAATGCTAATAATTTTTTCCAGTAATTTAGACATAGATGGCAATATGCTTATAGGTCGTAATTGTTGTAGTTCAGTTGCATTAGAAACTTTGGCCAGGGGTGTAATTACTGATTTTTTCCATATGGTTGGTATTATACCGTTTTCTAAAGAATAATTAATAATATGTAACAATGCATATTTACAAAATTGAAAAACACCTTTTAACATTTTCAGGTTTATAGAATCTACTCCATAGGCGTCGGACGTAGCAGATTTAGTGCATTTTCAAGTTCTTCTTCAGTGACATTTACAGCAGCAAGTTCGGTAGGGATATTAGGCATTTTATTATGTTGTAAAAAGTGTAGCGAATCTTCATTTATTTCGAAACGTGAAGTATTGACAAAGTAATTGTTAATTTGGTTAACATCCTTAATACTTTCTGATATATTATTTATTTTTTTGTGTACATTCCAATTTTCCAAATTAGCCCATAATTTTCTCGGATTATTTTTACTTTCATTTATTTGACGACGAATATATACAGTTTTTTCATTGCGTATGGCTATAGACAAGTAGTTGGAGATGTCTTTATACAATTGCAAATGAATATTAGATTTTGTTTTCCTATATTTGTTATATGTGGAATGTTTTAAGCGAATAATTTCTTTTATTATGTCCGTAATATAGGGTTTTGATGGTTTTCTTTTATTTACAGTTCTATATGGTGCATGTATATCGTAAAGTGTTAAGATGGCTTTATTGATGAAATCCAATTTATCTTCAATATCAGGTAAATTTCCTATAAACATCCACTGTATAGCTGACACATCCTTAAAAAATTCCTGTTCGTTAAAAAAGCGGTAATCTCGAAATGTGATCTTTTGGGAACGTACTTTTGCAACTGTGTAATCTAGACTACAGTATATTAATAAGTGGTCGGTCATATTAAGAAGGTCCATAGTACCATGGTTGATTACCTTTTCTGGTCTATTAGTGCATATAATATCTATTAGTGTGGAAGTTGTGTCACCAATTCTTGTCGGCTCGTCGATAATCTGCTTCAGGGAAAAACATTCAAGAATATTTGACAAGTATTTTAAATGGCGACTATCATTTTTTAGAAAGCCCACATTAAGATCTCCAGTGACTATAATGTCATCTGCCATGCTTATTACATTTGTAAGAACTTCTTCAAATTCCGAAATGCACGAAATAGGTGCGTGTGGAGATTTATACGCTACACAGATTACAATCTTGGTCTTACTTATTCTAACTAATACCCAAAGCTGTTCTAAGTCCTCTTTCGATATATAGTCTGTAGATATAATGGAGAACATAAGGTTACGTTTTATATACAAGCAAACTCCTCCACCCCTCGTTGGTCTATCAGCTCTAATGAGGGTATAGTCAGATATTGTGTAGTTATGAGATGAATCTTCTTTAGTTAACCATGTTTCAGATAAAGCGATAAGGTCGAAATTATTTTCGAAAACAAAGGCAGCAAAATCATCGAAACAAGAATTAAGCGATCGAATATTAACATGACATACATTTAAGTTATTGGTTTCATGTATATCTGTTTGAAAATCTTTTTCACTAAACTGGTTAGACTGTGTTGATTGCTATATTGTAAAGTTTCTCTTTTTCTTTTCAGTTTGAATGATCATTTGATAGCTGGGACAGTTTATATCGCTCACCTTGTGATTACAATCTAATTTTACGTTTAACTTTTCACATCTAGTTAGGCAATTAGTGCATTTATATACATTTGCTTGACAATCTTGACTACGATGGTTGCCTGCACATTTTCCACAAGTAATTTCATACGTGCAATTAGTTATCTTATGAGAATTTCTATTGCATTTAAAACATCGGACACACCCAAAATATTCATTGACATGGCAGCGTTTCCATCCAATCGACAATTTTGATTTTTTTATTAAAATGTCAAACATTTTTGAATCGACTTGTACTATAATAATGTAATGTGTAATGTATATTTTTTTGTACACCATCAGAAAGTAGAGGTTTCAACGAACAAAAAGCGCACCGACTTTTTTAAAAAGCAGCTTTTTTGACGTGAGAATTTTCGATTGAAAATGAAGTTAATTGTTCGATATAAAATTAAAATAAGGGGAAAAAATAAATATTTTGAATCGAAAGAATTTGGGACATAAGAAGGTAAGTTTTCACCAAATTTCGTGAAAAAAAATTTTTTTGTGGGAGATAACAATAAAAAAATATTCTTTCCTATTATTTGGGTTTTCTACCACATGTACTATTATCCTCTTCAAAACAAATCACCGGATCTACAAAATAATAGAATTATTGGAAAAAAGAGCCTCTGCGCCCGTGACGTTTACGCCAAAGGAAAAGTCAGAGGTTATGTTTTGCAAATAATATAAATCGGAATAAACACAAAAATAATGTATTTTGCTGACGTTTCGGAAAGTAATCTCTTTCCGTTTTCAAAGCTATTTTTTGAAGAACTCTTATTTTGCTGTGTATGTCAAATACACAGCTTTAAGATTCTGTTTATGTTATTTCCATAGATACTTACTACTTACACAGAACATAGAACTGATGATATTTTTTTTTTTTTTTTTTTTTTTTAGATAATGTTGAGTTTGTTAAGTTCTTCTTTTAACATTGGTAGCCAGGTTGTACAAATATCTACAGAACAATTCGATACGCACTTATCTTCATTTAATAAGATTATTGCTGATTCTTTAATTTTTCTTTTTTTGGTATCTGTTTCTTTTGTTAAAATTTTTGCCGAGCCCCAGTTTATTCTATGTCCGTTTTCCCAAGCATAGAATAAACTGGGGCTCGGCAAAAATTTTAACAAAAGAAACAGATACCAAAAAAAGAAAAATTAAAGAATCAGCAATAATCTTATTAAATGAAGATAAGTGCGTATCGAATTGTTCTGTAGATATTTGTACAACCTGGCTACCAATGTTAAAAGAAGAACTTAACAAACTCAACATTATCTAAAAAAAAAAAAAAAATATCATCAGTTCTATGTTCTGTGTAAGTATCTATGGAAATAACATAAACAGAATCTTAAAGCTGTGTATTTGACATACACAGCAAAATAAGAGTTCTTCAAAAAATAGCTTTGAAAACGGAAAGAGATTACTTTCCGAAACGTCAGCAAAATACATTATTTTTGTGTTTATTCCGATTTATATTATTTGCAAAACATAACCTCTGACTTTTCCTTTGGCGTAAACGTCACGGGCGCAGAGGCTCTTTTTTCCAATAATTCTATTATTTTGTAGATCCGGTGATTTGTTTTGAAGAGGATAATAGTACATGTGGTAGAAAACCCAAATAATAGGAAAGAATATTCGTAGAATGCCACAAATAACTTTCAGACAATAACAATAAAAAACCAAAAAGTCGGTTATTTTGATTTTTCACAGATATTTTGAGGTTATTTGAAAAAGTGTAAATACAGAAGTTGTGGACCTTTTTTTTACCTACAACTTTGTTATTTAACTTTTTTCGATAGGAGTTGTAGTTTTGCCGAAAATCGTGATAAACCATTTTCCACCCTTAAAAGTTCATCCCCTTCCACTTCCCGACCTCAAATCTCCCGTAAATTATTTTTTTATTATTTCTGTTATATTTTCTTCCTTTTCCAATGGGTGTCATCCTGTTCTAATTTTTTTTTACTTTTTACCATTTTCAAAGGCTTCGGCCCTGGCCTATATGACTTATTTAAATGTTATGTTGATTGAGGTTAATAAATTATTCTATTTTGTTCTTAGCCCATTCTCATATTGACATTCGCTTGGATGCTCTGCCAATTTTAAAAACTTCCAGAGCACGAAAGTACTGCCTTAATATAACAATTTTTTCGAGGTTGAAATTCTGGAAAATTGTTGTAAAAAATATGGCAGATCAGAGATGGTGGTGCAACTTTTTGAACAAATTCTGTCTCCGTTATTTCTTAACGGATTTTAAAAAACAAAAAAAGCAAATACTCATTTTAAGTACACTTTTAATAAAAAAAATAGTACTGTCATATAAAGTCATGATATTATTTATTTCGTATTCTTAGAATTTTTATTGTTGGATTTTCCTCGTCGGTGCAGGATAATAAACGCAGAAATTTTACATTATGTCGATTTATTTTTAAATCTTCTTCAGGACTGAAACGTACAGATGATGAGGTAACTAAATAAATACATTCAGTTTTTTATAAATATAACAAATACTGATTTTTAACATACGAAATTATTAAAATATAAATATAAACCTATAAAAATGGTTTAAATGTCTCGATATATAGCTAAATTAAAATTAAGATATAACAAAATTACGGACAGAAAGACAAAACGAAAAAACACACGTGAGCATCCTTACTTAGTGTAGAATATTCTTATCAAAAGACATGGTCATTATCGTTAAATAATATATATAAATAATCATGAAAAGTATAACACGCGTTTCGGAAATAATAGTTAATTAAATATATAGCGGTATCTTATCAATACAGAACTCGGACGCACACAAGAAACACTACCACGTTTACATCTAAAAACTAATGAAATTTTTGATTATATGATTGTAAATAATACTTAAATTATCCGTGTCTGTTTTTTTTATTGACTGCAATTGCCTTATGTGCTTGCTAACGGCAACGTGTGTATTATACTTTTCATGATTATTTATATAGAGAGTGTCCCAAAAGTCCCGGAACGGTCAAATATATCGCAAACTGCTAATCTTTTCGGAAAACAAAAAAACACGTGTTCAATATTTTAAAAAGACCTATCCGATGACACCAAAGTTGACTGTCCCCACCCCCCTCTGCAGGAGGAGGGGGGGCACTTTGAAAAATTAAATAGGAATCTCCATTTTTTATGAGAGAAACGGATTGTACGGCTAAAATTACATAAGATTCGTCTGGAACATTTTTTTTGATTCGCTACAGAGGGTGCTGTAATCGCAAAAAATTAACATAAAGGCGTAAGTTTGAAATAATGGGTTTACACCGTACAGGAGGGGCAATTTTGAAAAGTTAAATGGGAACCAACATTTTTCATTTCAAAATTGCGTTCTTCGCAAATTTGAAAAACAAATTCCTCTTTACAAATAATACTTTTACAAATAATACTTTTTTTACAAAATAAACAAGGACATCGTTGATTAGAAGAAAAGCACTCACAATTCAGAAAATTTTCACTTGAACAAATTGAGCTCTTGCCTCCAAGAAAGTTGGAAGAAGAATAAACATTGAAAAATAAAAATAATGAAACTACATGCAATACTTCGCAGAGATGTTTTTAACAACAACTCAGGGAAAAAGAACTAAACAGACTTTTTTACAAATAAACATGTTTTTCTCTGAACAACTTTCTTCTTACTTGTTTATTTGTAAAAAAGTATTATTTGTAAAAGTATTTATTTGTAAAACGGAATTCGTTTTTAAAATTTGCGAAGAATAAAAAATGTTCCCATTTAGCTTTTCAAAGTTGCCCCCTCTGCACAGGGGGATGGGGGGGGGGGGTCAGCTTTAGTGTCATTGGATAGGTTTTTAAAATATTGAATACGTGTTTTTTGTTTCCGGTGTAAACTCATTATTTCAAACTTACGCCTTTATGTTAATTTTTTGCAATTACTGCGCCATCTGTAGTGAATCCAACAAAATGTTCCAGACGAATCTTATGTAATTTTAGCCGTACAATAAGTTTCTTCAATAAAAAATGGAGGTTCCCATTTAATTTTTCAAAGTTGCCCTCTCACCCCCTGCAGAGGGGGTGGCGGAGTCAACTTTGGTGTCATATTAATAAAAAATACTGAACACACGTTTTTTTGTTTTCTGAACAGATTAATAGTTTGCGATATATTTCACCGTTCCGGGACTTTTGGGACACCCCGTATATTATTTAACGATAAGGACCATGTCTTTTGATAAGAATATTTTACACTAGGTAAGGATGCTCACGTGAGTTTTTCGTTTTGTCTTTCTGTCCGTAATTTTGTTATATGTTAAAATGTTATATGTTAAAAACAAAAGAGCTTAAGTAAGAACACAATTCTTTCAGAAGACTAGCAAAAAATTCAGTCTGGCTGACAGCTGCAAAAACTTTCATATACAACATTGCTGAAAATGTTATATAAATTATTGTTTTTATCTGTATTTAATATCTAATAAATAATGTTTATTTTTTCTCATACTTTTTTTTTAAGAAACGATTCGTCGCCAAACTAAAGAAAAATTTTTCAAACTTAGCATATTTAATAAGCACCTGTCTTGATATGTTAAGAAGTCCTGTTTTTAAATTGTTAGTGTCCATAACAGCTACTGAACCGTGGTAGGCTCTTTCGATCGAAAAGCGACACGCGCAAGGTTTTTGAGGTTTAAAACAATTATTATTTAAAGTAAACGGAAAAGTGGGGACATATTTAAAATCAGCTTTAAATTCTTTACAACTTATATTTGAAAAATTTTTCATACTACAATGGATTTTCCGCTAAAAGTAATTCTGATATTTATCTAAGAAATTTGCAAAATACCATGACTTTAATGACAGTACTATTTTGTTATAAAAGGTGTACTTAAAATGAGTACTTGCTTTTTCTCTTTTTAAAATCCGTTAAGAAATAACGGAAATAGAATTTGTTTTAAAAAATCGTGCCCCGCCATCTTTCATCAGTCAAAATTTTTTTAAAACCATTTTCCAGAATACCAACCTCGAAAAATCTGTTATATTGGCAGTATTTTCGTGTCGTTTTTTAAAACTGGCAGAGCATCCAAGCGATACGGGATTTTTGGCTATATGAGAATGGACTATCTATTCTATGTGACATATTTTAGAGGAAATTCGTATACAGACATATTAAACTCAACAAATGTGCTGCAATGTGTTAATTTTTTGGTATGTTGTATATATTCCGGCTCAATCTTGTTAGAGATAATTAAAAGCCATTCCGTTAGCATCAAGCTAATTAATAAGGAAAATGTATTCAAGATAGATATATATGTCCCTTCATGAACCAATATTTTTTCTTTTATTAATGGCAAATCAAACAGCACATTTCTGCAGATCGAGAGGGCTTCATAAAAGAAAAAATATTGCTCATTTATTTCGACCTATTTCTTATTGTACTCGTAATGATTATACAAATTTTATTATGCCAAATACGCTAGGTAATTTAATTTAATTTTTTTAACAGGTATTTACAACTGACCTTAATTATCGGAGAAATATACTTATTATGTTCAGTTACCGCATAAACACTTCTTTTCAGAATACAATATAAGTCTAGGTCTTGCAATATTCGACATGAATATTAATGTTACCAAAACCCTGGGTCATTGCTATTTATTATAGTCACATTTCAGTGAATTGTTAAATGTATAAAATGCCGACGCACCATCAACAAAACCATAGTAGATAATCGACATCTATTAAAGTAGTAGCAAATATGTTCACTAAATTAAGCATTTTTGTATTTGTCGGTGCAGTGGTATTTGCAGAACCACCTGCGTTTAATCCACGACAATTCCAAGGAGTGCAAGCAGTTCCTTATGAGACGTCCGGATGGGGACCCGCTGGTGCTGCGTTTCGCCTTCCACAGCCACATGCAATTTACGGGCCACCAAGTCAACAGCAAAGTCCTGAACAAAGTTACGGCCCTCCGCCTCAAGAATATGGTCCTCCATCTCAAGAATATGGAATTCCTCTGCAAGAGTATGGCCCTCCTCAAGAATATGGTCCTCCTCTAGAAGCTACAACTACCACTGAGCCAGAAATCACCACAACAGAATCACCCACAACAACAGAAAATACAAATACGGATGCAGAAGATTTAGGATCTGGCGATAACGAAAATGAAACTGCAAAACTGAGCAACGAAGAAAACGGAGTTTATTACATTTATCATCCAAGCGGGCTCCTTCAGAAGGTGATATATTCTACAAATGATGATGAAAAAAATATGGCATTTAGTGCAAAGCTAAGGTACGAGAATGTTGAACCCGTAAAAGGGCCTGTTTTTACATATGATCCAGTCACACTTGCTTTTAGAAAACTGTAATAAATATTTTTAATGTTAATAAAATACTTATTTATATTTGTTTCTTATAATACACCATTTTATTATAAATAATTCAACAAATGTGAGAGCAATTCAAGAGATTTATAAAGATGAATTTAATGTCTTTACTAGATGAAGGACTAAGCATATTGGTTTTCACTACTTTAGTGAAACAATAATGCTTATTTATTCAATTATTTGGTGATATGTAGCAGGTTAAAAAAACTCAAAAAATTATTTTTTAAGGAAATATTCAAAGTGAATTAAGCGAATTAATTAAATTGTAATATTTTAACAGGCAAATTATAAATATCAATAACGGTCTGGCTCAAAATAAATAGTTTTAAAAACTAAAAAAACACGCTCTTACATTACAACGGAAAAAAAAATTATAACTACTAAAATTTAGAAAGCGTTATAGGTATCTATATTTTCATTGAGTTGAGCGCCTCATGCTTTTTAAATTTAAGTAGTTATATACTAAAAGTTATTTTATGCTTTTTATTTCATTGTAATATAAAAGTTCAGTTCACTAGGTACTTTTTCACGCATTAGATGTGCCCGGTCGCTGCCAGAATATATTGTTAATCTCCAAAATATAGGTGATAGACTTATTTTCAATAAGTCGATATTAGTCCGAAATATTTTCCAAGTCGCTTTGATACCACTACGATCCGTGGCGCATCTGTTAGCACCATTTTTTCGTCTTGTAAAAAAGTCAAGGAAACAGTTGAAGCATTTTCAGCCAGCCAGAGCCATTCATTGACAGCAGAAATGTCTCTTCCTGAAATCCGAATCAAGATGCCGTTTTTTCCATACATATTTCTGAGCATCAGAACTTTAGCAAAGTCCGTACTACGTCATCGACCAGCAGCGTACTTATCTAGCAACTACTCCGAGAACTTCGTCCAGAGTCATTGGGTTCCGAGCGCTCTACCGCAGCTAACGTGCCCACCGTAACTACAGGAAGTAAGTAAGTTCATAGAGGAGTAAGTAAACTAATATATTAGCCAAGTTCTGTTTATAACTTTTCTATAATTTTGCACTGTATTTTTTTATATATTTGTGGTCTTAATCTGGGATCCTTAATTATTAGCCTGCACCCGTTTTAGCGTTTACTCTGTGATACCACTTTGCCGCTTACTCTGTGTTCCCGTTTACTCTGTGATACCGCTTTGCCACTTACTCTATGTTCCTGTTTTACCGTTTACTCTATGATACCGCTTTGCTGATTGCTGCTCTTTCCTTATATCGCCTGCCTCCATTAACTGTTATTTAGTACCCTCTAGATATTGTTTGGGGTAATTATTTAGTAAATAGTATATTTGTATATAATAATTTTATTGCTAACCGCGTCCTCGCCTCACACATCTTCCAGCGGCTTGTATATCAGTGTATGCGCGGAAGCTATACAACCTTAGGCGAGGGTTGTATAGGAGATATACCATCCTTCGGAGGGGATGTAAAGCCGTCGGTCCCTTGTCTATTAAATGTTAGGCAAGCAAAAGATCCCTACTCTTCTTAAGGGAAGAGGTTCGGCAAAATTCCTGGTTGGGAGTAGCTCGTCTACAGGCGTCGGTGTTAGGCCTCAGCAGCGGAAATAGGCCGACGTTAAATAAATGTATAAAAAAAATTTTTATTGCTTTGTGTGTGAACATCTAATTTCCCTAACCCACCCACTAGAGTACCTTTTCTCCATTTGAGCTACTCAGCCTAACGTCTGATTTTTTATCGGTATTAGGAAACAAATTACCTAATAAACTGTATGACTGTGTGAACATTTATTTCATTCTTTTTTGTTCAACAAGTTTGTCTTTGCCCATACAACCAAATTTTAAATACAAACAATTAGTAATGAGCAAACATATTGACCTAAACCAAACGGTTTTAATCAGAGGATATATAAAAATATTCACGCACACAGAAAGTTATTAAAATCTCTGATACCTACAAGTCTATAAAAATATATTCATATAGATAAGAATACAGTAAATTTCTTGTGTTTACATATAATACACCTATCTGACTTCTCCAGAAAATTAAAGATTTAAATAGCATAAAATATAACACAGAACCTAACGAACTGAGATATAATCTCAAACGAGTACGATGGGGGAGCGACTTCTTTAAACATTGGATTAAAGAGAAATTTATTAAATTTAGATTTTTTTCTGATATCCGAAAGAAATATGGAGGGTTGTATTTAAATTTATTTTCTGCAATATTTCTGTCAATGTACAAACAGTACGCCTACACACAACAGGATTATAAAAAATATGCTGACTGTGTAATACAGAAATAATTTTAAATTTGCTTTATTTAAAATTTTAAGTTTTGAGATGGAGCAAATGAATTATAATACTTGAGTAGTTAACCCTCAGTTAAACTACGGACATTAAAAATATAAAACCTATTCCAACAAATTTGAAATAATTCGTTCATAAATTAAAGCATACATTTCAAAATATAAATGGAAAACGAGGTCATAACTGCTCGTGTTTGTAGGCAGCAGGATAATTCTCGAAATTGCAGACACTTCTTTGTAAGAAGTACAAATTACAGTTCAAAGAAATTTGTTACTATTTACACTAGTTTGTTTCTTTTTCTTTCTTCAGTTGCTTTGAATTTTTCTTCGCACATTTAATTACTTGATAAATAAGTATAGAAAACACATAATTGTAACGAAGAGTTTTTGTTACCGGAATGTGCACAGAAAATTTTTATTTTTGTTAACAGCTATAGGAATTATACGTTTATATTTAATTTGTATACACCGTACCGTCGGTAAGCGAATTAGTTTGAAAATTAATAAAAGTGTCAACTTGTAGAAGCACCGAATAATCATACCAGTTAAAAGTACAGATATACTCAGGTCAAAGGAGAGCGACGTGAGGAACTCATATAGCCGTGCGGATCCAGTAGCCATATGGCAGTAAACAGTCGTCTTGTGAGCTAGATGTAAGTGCTGGCCATCCTGAATAAACCGACCGCGAAATATTCTAAGTATCAAAGCAAGGAATAAAAATATTTTTAAGCCAATCTGACGCCACCCGTGCAACGTCATCCTTTCGTTAAACAGAATAATTGAATATATCTGAGAGTCAGGTCGCGAGTAGCCGCTACCAGCATTAGATGTGTGAAACTCTCCATCCTATACCGATCTGTGAAGAAAATATGATCAAAAATTCAGGTGATTGGATTATTTTTAGTCTGTCTGACGTCACGTCGATCCATCACGTATCTATTACCGCTGTTTTCCCCTCTTGTAAGGTTTCGAAGAAAAAAATTAATTTCGTCCCGTGTTGACAGTTAGCCAGAGCGACTCATCGAAAGCAGACGTGTCCACTCCGAAATTTGAACCTAATGCACCGTTATTGTCATATATAGTGATACTGAGTCGCGGAATTTTTACAAAGTTCGTAATACGTTATAGATCAACCGCGCATCCATCTGGCGCCTACATCTTCTTGTAAGTATTCAAAGGAAATAATTGAATTCGTCCCGTGCTGGTAGTCATCCAGAGTGAATCATCGGCAGCAAATGTGTCTACCGCGTATTCTTGTGTTACTATTTTGCAGCCTGCTATCCCTGTCGTCTGAGTCATCTGGTACTACTCTTTTCGTTGCGCTTGCCCTCAACCCGGAGTACATTTTCTCCACTTTAGCTACTCAACCTCGCGTATCCCGCTTGTGGGTAGCATGCCTGTCACTTAAACTAGGACTGGCGTCCGAGCTTAAACCGAAAACTCGTTTACGGGGCTCGAGTGTCAAAGAGTGGACGTTTTTCTCCTCGTCACCGACAGAGGTGGAGAAAAATGCGTCACATTATTTGGAAATTGTTTAAGCGAAACCACCACAATAATTCAAAAATTACTCAGTTGCTCTATATTTACATCGGCGTCTTTCTTCTGAACTTGTTAATATAAGAATACCTAATGGTTAAAAGACTGTTAACTAACACATATACTAATTAGAAGTTACCTGGTTTATTTAAAATAAAGACGCTCTCTTGAGCATGTCCTTTCAAAGAAGTTAAAAAATCATTAGGAAACATTTGAAAACAAATATTTAAACATTATTAATGCTGCTACTTTATTTTAGTTAATTCCAGAAGAAATTGGTTTACATAATCGACCTATTACCCTTCTAGGTCAATGTGATTACTGAAATAAAACAAATTAAAAAACTTAATGAAACATGTCCTTAAAGTTTAGAAACTAAAAATTGTAATAAAAATTCTACGCTTTTGTTTAATAGAACAAAGACAGTTTTTTCTAAAATTGTTAATTATCATAATTAATAATAATAAAATCTTTATTAGGATAGATTTGGTTTAAATCAGTCGTAGTGAAGTAATTTTGTGTCTCCGCAAAAACTATTTTAAATTAATTTCTATTAAATATGGTTGATCCTGTGTTGTTTAACAAAGAGGACATCTTTATGTAAGATGCCGTGACCATTGCCTACACAAATGTAAGTTTTATAATTAGAAACGTCAAATATTTTGTCGATTAAGACACATTGACATTACTTCCATAACTCGGAATACGGATTACGCATTATATAAGCTTATCCTAGAAAAACAGGAGTAATTTCTGGTATTTTTGATATAAAAATGTAGGTAGGTATCCACCCAGCAAAGGACACGCCTCAATGTGATTTATTAAGCAGATATCTGTTAAATGATTTGGAATCCTGCCATATGTATTTTTCCGTTGTATTTTATATGGAATTTAAAACGACCAGGCAATTTGCAATAATGTAAATAGTTATATGTTAAATTCCATACACCAAGTTTCCCTACGCATTCAAATAATTATTTCTATTCAAGTATGCCAGGGACAAATTTATTTAAAACCTCATATTTGGATTAGATATGTAAATAGTAGGGCAGCCCGTAACCGAAATTTTCAACTTATTCCCTAATGGATAATTCCCGCGTCAATGCTCATTTCTTTGAACAAGGATAAAAAAAGTTCAAGGCAACGGAAATTTTTAATGTCGCGAAAGGGTTAAAATCTATTCTTCAACATGTTAAAAATAACGGGTCATCTGAGTAATCACCTAATGCCCGTTTACTATTTCTTGGTGCTGATAAATATGCATAGTTTGAGGGAAAATGAAAACGCAAATTTTTAGTGCTGCGTTAAGAGGTAAAGGGTTAAATACCAAAAATTGGGAACAGGTGGAAATTCCTGTCATCGCCTAATGTCCGTTCCGACAATTCTCATCTATTTCTAAAGTTTTAATACGACAAAAACTAAAAACGGATGTTTTAATCGTTGCATATCATTACTTGCATTTCAATTGTGCGTATTTTTTCAGGCTAATGTTACTCCGTAATGTCTGTTCTCTAATGGAAATGACGGACAATTTTCAACTTAGTTCAAATGTGCTTTTAGAGGGCGGAATATTAAAACATAGTATTTTTAGTCGCAAACTCCTCTATAAAATCCCTATTTTACTATAAGGAATGTAACCAGACTGCAACCAACAGCACTCTCCGGGCTATGTGCCCTCCGAGCGTTAAATTACAAATTACAAGCCCGGCGCGTTAAGTGTAATAATTGTATATTACCACACCACTTGCAGACTGCAGTTTCGAACTGTTGACTCTCGTCAGTGCAAGGTAGGCATGTGACGACCGACACAAGGATCCCTTGACTACTTGGTACATTTCGGTATCTATAGAATAGCGACATGTAAAATAGTCTGGTTACATTCCTTACAGTAAAATAAGGATTTTATAGAGGAGTTTGTGACTAAAAATATTATGTTTTAATATTCCGCCCTATAAAAGCACATTTAAACTATGGTAAGTCACTTAGGCTATTTATTTTTCGATTGCAACGGTAAAATAAGGATTTTATAGAGGAGTTTGCGACTAAAAATATTATATTTTAATTTTCAACTTGATATGTTGAAAAAAATGATTTTCCGTCGCAGTTCAGTGATAAGAGCGCAAAATTTCATACGGCAATACAGCTGAGTAAAATTTCTCTCCCTATGTTTTTGGGGCGCTTAATCGAATGCGAGCAGTCTCAGTACCCCCCAACCATCGGACGTACATCTACGGGCAAAAAAGCAGCCCTGAAACGAGAGTTTCATTAATGTCTCAGTATAAAATGATTTTTCGATGATCATATAGAACGTGGAATTGGTTTTTCAACTAAAAAGAAACCGATTCGCATTTTGATGTTCATAAAAATCCTGGTTTATGAGATTTTTTTGTCACTAGGGGTGTCATCGGTTGGTGAAGGGAACTTTTGATCGGGAAATTCTTCATCACTTTTTAGGGTTCCACTCGTATTAGAAAACTGAAAAACACCGTCAGAAATGGATAGTGATACTACCTTGACCCTCCTAGGCTGCGATTGTCGGTTGTATATGCAAAAACGGCCGCTTGTATATAGAGCATCTCTATGAAGTACACGCGCCACCTCGTCAAGATGCAAACGCACTGCATTCCGTGCAGCTGTCCGTTCACTTTTTTTTCGATAACTTAAACCATATTTTTTAAATAAAAAAAGTTCCAGTCATTAGGGAGAAATTTTTTTGATACCATTTTATAATAAAGATTTGATTTTTATTATTGAAATTATGCAACATATAGAATTTCCGTTCTGTATTGATTCTTGTTTTATTCGACATCTACAACAAGAATTCATTGATAACGTCTTTTTTTTTAACGGACGGAGAATTATTTTACCGGCTACTGCAACGTTATGGGTGTTCTTGTCAGAAGAAAATCGATTTTGTATTTTAATAAACTATAGCCTGGTGATCGAAATTAGCATTAGGTGATAACAGTTGATTTTGGTTACGGGCTGCCGTACTATAAAATTATATGTTTACATTGATTTACTTTGTACTAGTCAAATTGTATTGGATTTCAATTAAAATTGTTACTAATTTTATATACAGATATCTATTAAAGGTACTTACTAAACAATGTCTTTACTGTAAGAATATAATTTCGTAAATGTAAATAAACATTGAACAATAAAAAACTGGGATAAGGATTTCAGAGTTACATTTTGATAATTTATAAAAATCTGAATACTATAGGAATAAATTAACATCAGACCTCGATCCCGTCGTATCTGACTAGAATAGTAAGTTCTTGGAATTGAATGATTACGGTCATTGCTGATTAAATCTAAATATTCAGTGTTTGCAAATAAGGTAAATGCTGAATCATCAAAAGCTAGTAGCAGTAATACAGAAAGAGTCAAAACATTATTTGTATTATTAGAAAACTCAATTGAAACATGAACAAAATCGTTTGTTGGAGTGGTAATAAATTGTTATTTATTTATGAAAATGACACTCCTAAATAAACAATATATTGAAATCTATTAAGACGAGAGACGGACAAGTCACCATTTTATCTGTTAAAGGGATGAAAATGGAGAAGCCGCACATATTATTTACAAAATATAAAGCAAGGTATCTATTCATTTTTAAACGCTATTTTACCATTAGAGCCCTTCATTAAGTAAAAAATCTTTTTATTTAAATCCACAACAATCTTGAGCATGAGAATAAAACTAAAATACATTTTAGTGCATAAGTTATAGAAGTTCTGCAACAAGGGCCCATGTATTTCCATATTGAAATATTGCTATTGCTATTTTTACATTCCCCATTGATTAACATATACTGTCGTGAGCAGAAAAAAATAGGACAACTTTTTTTTCTAATGTAAATCTGTCTCTATTTGAATATGTAATGAGTAGCCAAAATAAAACAGATATCACTTTTAATTTATTTTTATTTTAATGCTATAGTTATTGCTATAGTAAATGATGGATGGTTAATGAAACAAATTGCACTGCGTTATAACATTAACAAAAATTTGGTTATTTTCCCATGCATTATTTACTATTTCCAGTAATTCTTCGGCATTCCGTGGTCTCACATTTCATTTTTGGATACTTCTTACGAGTAGTCCCCATACTTTTTCCACAGGGTTAAGATCTGGACTTGACTATGACTGGACCAGTTAAGAACATTGATGTTGTTACCTTGAAACCAGTTGGTTACGGTATGAGCAGTATGAACGGTACAATTGTCTTGTTGAAATATGAACTCATTATTAGGAAATAATTGTGACACAGAAGGGAGCATAATATTGTATAAAATCCTAATATACGTTTCAATATTAAATCGTTCCTCAATATGCAACAAAACACCAGAACCGCGTGCCGATATCCAAGCCCACATATTGATGGAAAATCTACCACTTTTATTATTGTTAGATATATATTTCTCATCGAATCGAGTATTCGGAGGGCGGTAAACATGAATACGACCGATGTGTGTTGACTGGAAAGTTTCTTCGTCTATAAAGATTACATTGTTCCAAAAATTTACATCCTGCGCTAAAAATTCAAGCGCAAATCCTACTCGAGCTTCTTTATGTTCAGCTTTAAGTAAGTATTTCTGTGCTGCTACATGACAGCATAGCTCCGATTCTGTTACTCGCCGGCGACCAGTACTACTCGATCCAGGAAAATTCGTTTCTTCAGCAGTCTGAATAACTGAGTAAAATGGATTTTGTACTAAATCATTTACCAATTGCAAATCTTGTTGTTGAGTTGATATCCTACGTCGCCCTGATCCAGAATTTCTACTAATCGTATCGTTTATTCTCTACTTTCTTAAAATGTTACACAGCGAATTTTTGTCAATATTATAACGCAGTGCAATTTGTCTCATTGACCATCCATCTTCTGCTTTAGCAATAACTCCAGATTTAACTAAATCACCTATATGAGGCATATTCGTTTTTTGCACACTTGCAATAAATTATGATAACTAATTGACAATGTCACAAAAATTAAAGTTAGATGTACACAACTAGATTTTAGCAAAATACCGTTGTAAGACATCCCATTTTTTTTTGCTCACGACCGTACATACATATACGTACTTTTTCTTTTCTTGAATATATGATAAAATACAGTTTAAAACGTGCTAACTTAGGTATAATTTAACAGTAACTACTTATTAAATTCTTGTCAAGTAAACAATTGTTAATTGTCCAATCAAAATGACGCGTCTTTTTTCATTTTATTTTGTTTCCACCACCTGCCTACTAAATATTTTTGTTGCAGTAACAATGTTCATTATTATGTAATAATTTTCTATACTAATTTTAGTGAAGAAAGCAAAATAATATAGGTACAGCAATTGTATTGGACAAGATTAAAGGATACATAAGTACGTTTTAAGTGAGTCAATGAGTTTCCTATCTTGGTTTTTAAGATATCGTGGGCTGTTTAGAGATTTTTTTAAAAATAAGAAAATTCTGCCAAGGTTCATACATGGCCACCTAGACTTAATGCAATAAAATGACTATTAACTGCCATTTTAAAAACAAATGTCGTGTTGTAATGCATGGTTGAAAAGAGAATTGAAAGACGAATCAGACAAGTAAAAAATATATACAGGGTACCATTTAAAATAACAAAGTTTAGGTCACTTACACTTAAACCGGAAGTTGAAGAAATGTTTGATAAGCTCAAAACAAGGACAATTATGTAATTACAACTCTCCCAAAATTCAAAATTTTAACTTCTTAAATAATAAAGTTACAGAATGTTATATGTCTCCTCTGTCACTCGGTGTCCTCTTTAAAAAATAGTCATTTCAAGGATATACATTTACAAAAAGTAAATATTTTGATGATCAGTGTTCATAGCAGATCCTTTAAAAACGAAATATTTTATATCAGTAATACTTTTGGTACATAATAATACTGTGAATAAGAATGTTAAGTTCACTTCATATGTATTTTTTGCTGTGTGTTAGTGAGAATAATTTTTTATTGTTTGTTTTGTAATTTAATGTATTTTATTATTAGACTTTTAATAAATATGTTTTACAATTTATCAATTCTGATTATTTCCATTAGATGAATGTTAAAAATCAACCTCAAATTAAAGCACAGGAAATTTAATAACAAAAAATACTATTTACCACAAACATTAAAACCGAGATTTGTTTCCATAACAATAGGTTCGCAGTTCAAAGAATCTGAATTATTAAATTGATATGAATTTTCACAGCATTTACACAGAAATTTAAAATGCACGAAAATATTGACAATGCCGTTTCAGTCAACTGAGTAAAATTAATGGGTTAATTCATATACCTCGGGTTACTTTTGCCTAGATTTTATCAAATTATTTAATACGTACAGTGAAATGTTTATGTGTTTGGTGAGTGTGGAAATATTTTTAAGGCTAGCCGGAATGTTTTAATTGTCAAATCTGAAATATATAAGAATCAACTATTATTATATTTCACAAAATAAACTCCATTTGTATATGTATGTATAATTTTTTTGTATATTTTAAATAAGTAAAATATAGAACGATATGTGACAGTATCATCCATTTACTGTACATGTCATTTGATAGGGCCTAAAAAAGCATTCCTTTAATTTTTAGTCAATTGAATTAAAGTCAGAATAATCAAAAGAAGACCAGAAACTACTCGAAAATTGCAGTGTTAAAACGACATCCTAAATACCATTTTGTTCTACCCGAGGTTTCTGTCTTCGTTGAGCTGGTCTTAGGGCATTTGCGTGGAAGAGTATTCCATAATGTTCCTTGATATTCCCCGTCTGAATTTTGCAATTTTATCCGCCATTAAACAGAAATTTCGGATTAGACTAAATAGTAAAGCACTACATCTTTATCACGTCCAAACTAATCGACTTTTTAAAGTTTCAAGTTGCATTTGAATCAGTATTAATACCTATGTCTATGTATAAGAATATACAGGGTGAGACTTAAAAGTACGGGAACAACAGAATAACATGAAAGATACGAATCCTAGAAAAAAACTTGTAGGAATTTCCCTGGTTCTCTGAGGGTGATCTTGGATTTGACCTTGGTCGAGACCTTCAAGGTCATTTGAAGGTCAAGTTGGTTTTTAATGGAAGCCCCTACTATTAACCCCGGAAATGAATCGACCGGAAAATTTTACGTTCGGATATGACCTTCGGCACTTACAAAATTGACCTCTAAGGTCATCTTTACTTCACTCAAGTTGGACTTCAATCGTGCTGTCGGTTTTGACAATTAAACATTAAGTGGTTATAAATTTTCACAGTACATATAGTTTAAGTGAATTTAACATCGATCCCGTTTTTCTTTGGCTGTTTTTTGCAACAGCTCGTCTCAGTGTATTTGGCAAAGTTTTTCATCAGGTGCAGTGATTGCTTCGGTAATCCTTTTCAAGATAATTGAAGAACGTTGGTGGTTTTTCCAATTGCTTCTAAGAATAGTTGGCGAAGTTTTTCATCGGGTGCAAAGATTTTTTCGATAGTCCGTTTGTCTCCAACAATCTTTCTGATTTTTTCCAAATGGCTACTCTTACAGAGGAAGAGAGAGCCACACTTTTGATGATGAGGGGATGGAGTGATAGACAGAGGTTATATGAAGAAGTGAGATTGCTATTCAATGATCTTCTTCGTAATGAAGGCGAAGTCATTTCCAATCTCTCGTACCATTCGCCGAGTTGAAGAAACTGGGACGAATAAAAATCGTCCGAAATCTGGAAGGCCAAGATCGCAAATGACAGAAGAGCGACAAGTTGAAGTAACACAATCATTTGTTGAAAATCCCAGATTGTCAATCAATAAAGCGTCTCAACAGCTTGAAATGAGTCGATTTTCAGTACATAAAAACTTGAGAATTATAAAATTCAACCCTTACAAAATACATCTCCACCGGGAACCAAATGAAGATGAACCCAATCGCATGTTGGAGTTTTGTGAAATTATGATACAAAAAATTGATAACAACCCAATTTTTTTTCTACCAAATTGTTTGCTCAGACGAAGACACTTTCGAAATTTGTGATAAAGTAAACCGTCATGATTTAGGAAAATGGAATAATGAAAATCCTCATTGGTTGCTTGAAGCACGCACGCAGATACCTTAAAAGTTGAATTTTGTAGGTAGGACTTTGGAGTGGTTGGGCTTTTTTTATTAATGAATATCTGAATGCTGAAAAATACTTAGAACTCCTTACAAAAAATATTGTGCCAGCAGCAGATTGCTCGTAATGATTTAAATGAAGTTTTGCTTTAGCAAGATGGCACGGCCTCACATTATGGACTAACTGTCAGAGACTATTTGGAGATAATTTCCCCAATCGATGGATTGGAAGAAGAGGAATTATTGAGTGGCCAACTAGATGACCAGGCATAGCACCGAATGATTATTTTATTTGGGGTTACATAAAAAGTAAAGTTTACTTTACCAAACCTCAAGATTTAAATGAACTACAATAAACGAATAAAAGATGTGTGCGCTGAGATTACAGCAGAAATGATAATAAGTACAATTGATAATTTTTAATCCATCTAGCTCACTGTCAAATCGTCAATGGTGAATATTTTGAACATCTGCTGTAAAATTGAAGATCAACTTGAATAAAGTATGAATGACCTTTAGTGGTTAATTTTGTAAGTGCCGAAGGTCATATTCGAACGTAAAATTTTCCGCTCGTTTCATTTCCGGGGTTAATAGTGTTCTCGTATATCTTCTCGCGTATCCGAAACTACTTCAGAGGAGGATACGAGTATGGTACTTGTGGTAGCGATTACTGGAGATGAGTGGGAGTCGCAATTGACAATAGCAGCGAGGATGTTCGCTGTATGTGCGAGAAGAGTAACAGCTCGCTGTAGGGACTGGATTGCGGTCACAGTAGACGATTGCGTCGTTTTAATTGGGCATGCCAAATCTGGCGAAACTTTTGTACACAGGCTCGGTTCCACATCAGTGTGACCTGGAAAGGTACTCGCTTTATCGTTTGCTATATGGACATGTTTGGTCATGGCAGACACAGGGAGTTTGTTTGTAATGGGTTCTTCCGCACCTTCCAAATCATAAGTTGCAGTTCCTAAAACAGCGCCGTTGACGAGGAATTGTATCACGTCGTCGAGGTGATGTGGCAGACTACTCGACCAGCTTGTAGACGATGAAAGAATTTGGGGTTGCAACAGCAGATCAAGCTAGCTAGACTCGTGATGCTGAGTAGCACTTTCCATTTCTAATAATGATCCTCCTGACATTGTCGGACGAATGCTTCGTCGGTCCGGGGCGAGTGTAGAAGTAGCTAATTTGCTGTGGCTACATGTCTGCATAATTGCTCTTTGGCACGTCTGATACCGGCTGATATCAAGCAGTCGACGCCGTGTACCTCTCAGTCCACCGTGATGTTTTTTGAAAGAGTAGGTGACCTCGATAGATGACCACAGCACAAGCAGGTTTATTGAAAATCTTAATTTAAGCAGGGTAAGAAATAATGCGTGACCTCACCTGAGAACCACAAAACGGGCAAGACAAATGGTCTTTGGGGCTGGACCAGTGAACAAGGTTCCACAACTGTGAAAAAGAGAAACACCAAAGCACAGAGTTCTAAATAAAGTGCATAGGGAAAGTAGAATTACATGTGACAACATATATTAATTATTAACTGTCACTGCCGTGACACCTAGGCTAGTACTCAACGGCCAAGTTAGTGGCGGGCGATAGTGGCGGGTAGGGGGTTCCATTTGAAAAAAGTCATTGAAAGTCATGGTCCTACAACTTTAATATTTAAAGTTTTTTGTAGGATTAGTATTTTTCAAGTAATCCTGCTGTCCCCGTACTTGTATGCCACCCTGCATGATAATGGTTTCAAATTTCATTTTGGGTACTAGATCATAAATTCGTATTGATCAGTTATCTTAATATTACATGAATAATTAATATCTAGGTAGCACAGTGAATCCTAACAGTAAAAGAAATGGACTTTCAGCATGTTGTTCAATAATGTTTAAAAGATACTCGAACATAATACGTTTTTCTAGGTAAAACCTTATCATCCTGAGCTATTAATAGTTATGACACTTCAAAGCACACCACAGCAAAAAGATGTAAGGCGGTTCTTATATGATAATCCGTATTGAATTGTGATATATGATATATAAATTACTAGAAAACATAACATCTATGTAATTACTTACAACCCTCATCAATCATTTTTTCATGTAATTGCTTGATCGATAAATGTAGAAAAATATATTCTTTGTTAAATAATTTAAATGTGCACACTAATAATAAAATACCTGGTTTCTTTACATTTATATTAGTGTTTTTCTTCTGAACGTGCTAATATAAAAGTATTAGATTAACAAGTATTAAACATTTTATAAAGCAAATTAATGCAGAATTTATTAAACCTACTGCTTCAGCTCTAAAATATCATGGATTGAACATAAATATAAACACGCACACATGATAAACAAATAATAAATCCGGACTCTCCCAAGAGC
This sequence comes from Leptura quadrifasciata, assembly GCA_963675555.1. Classification (NCBI taxonomy): domain Eukaryota; kingdom Metazoa; phylum Arthropoda; class Insecta; order Coleoptera; family Cerambycidae; genus Leptura; species Leptura quadrifasciata. The sequence goes on from OY776675.1 coordinate 108,066,880, forward strand.
ACCACATTTATGAACAATGCAGACGCCATCGACGTTGGCAGTGCCGAAACTGATGAATACCACTGGTGCATCTTTTGCAATTTTTTATTATAAAATGTTTTAATCATAAAAAAACATAGTAACTACCTACTTTTCTTCAGAGAAACAGGGAAAAAATGTACAAATAGCCATTACTTCATTTGGACAGGTTTTTGCGTATTGTGGTTGAGATCAAAATATTGTATAAGTAAAATTTAATGAGTACTTATAATATATAATATCATAATGTTACACGGGCCGGTCATAGGCCCAGGCAACTCAGGCAACTGCCTAGGGCGCCACAAGGTTAGGGGCCGCCAAACACCAACCAAATCTCGAGTAGACAATTAAAAAAAAAACAAAATGTTTTCTGTATCAAGTACTTAATTAGGGGAAAATAAAAAATCCTACACTGTCCGATATGAATTACAGAAGAAGTTATGTTGTTATTTTAGTTCATTTCAAACATATCTTTTAAAAGCAAAGTGCTTGCCTTGTTTTACTTTAAGTTTTACTCTAATGCGTGTTGAATTGTTGTAAACGATATCTTAAAATTATAAAATTTATAGGTAACTATTGTTTATTGCCTTGCTCTTTGACCTTTGTTACAAAACGATTTGAATAAAGGGGGCGCCAGAATTGAACTTCGCCTAGACTGAAAATCGTAATTGGACCGGCCCTGATGCTACAATGTTATACATTACCATATATTTTGTGAATCCCCAAAGAACAGGGATGCTCACTAAGCATTGTACGGTGCTTGTTTTGTGTCATCTTCTTGATTTCTTTTAGGGAATTTAATTATACATATTATGAACATGTAGACAGTTTCATAGCAGAAGGAAAAAAAAATACGTATATATACACATGTATATATACGTACAAATATACAGATATTTATTACCTACACAACTACATATATAAACATACACGATGAGGAAGAGGGGAAAGACGAGGCGCGTTTGAATTGATATTGTCTAACGTGGGATTAAAACATATTGGTAAGTGTATTCTGATTTGCTCTGATATACAATTTTATATTTAGCTTATAATTACTCATTTTTGTTATTTTTTTTTTCAGCTTGAGGGGTAAGTGATTGTTCAACTTAAGGCCGAAAAAGAAGACATATTTTTGTGTGTGATTTTTCCTAAATATTGGTAAATTAATGGACAGATTTTCAACAAATCTAGTTTGTCTAGTTTCTTCTTGAGCGTCATACTTTGTTTTATTTAAAAACATCCATATCAAACATTGGTAAGTGTAAATACTTCTTATGTTAAATAGTCCGCTTTCTTGGTATAATAATTCTATTGTATGTAGCCTATTTAAGAATTATTTTAGTAATTGTATTTTCCGTAGATTGTAGTATATTTAAAGCATTATTAAACAAACCACCCCTAGTCCGTTAAAAACGCTATTCTAAATGCATGATGCTGGCCTTCTATCAACCTCATACACCTGAAACCAATAATTATTTATGATAACCTGAATTTTTCAAGTACAAATATCAAAATTTTCATTGTACTTTCTCCTTAATTCATCAATTATTATTAGGTAAAAACCCCATGGGTCCCAAAAAGTTGATTTGGGCGCAAGACGATAGCATAATATCTGAAAGTCTCTTTATCTACGGCTAGCTAACATTACCAGCTCTTTCTTGCTATATGTGCTTATGTATGCGTATATTACATATTATTTATTTATTTACATAAACTTGTTTATTTATATTATTGTGTTTATTGTACTTATATACTTATTTTATGAGACACCCTTTATATATTTGACTTACCTAAATATGATTTGTTTTACAATGATCTAAATGAATGAATAAATATTATTATACCTGAGTAGTGGTACCTCACATTTTTTGTGACCCTTTTGTCCCTCTCCAGCGTGAAGTCGGATGGGTCTGTCTCGTCTTTCAGTTGACTTCCGATAGCGATCGCAGGTTATTCCATATTTTTATTCAACAAGTATTGTGCGCAAAATGTCTCGGTAGTGTATCACATGCGACGGATTGATAGATGATGGAACTGAGACGTATACAGTTAAGGAACAGGGATTGAACAGTTTCATTGATGCAAGTAAAAACCGAGAGGATGGTAAGTCCATTTTGTTTAAAATACATTTGATTGACAAACAAGTTGTGGCACAAAAATGTAGGAGGAGATACACCAAATGTATTAATACTGACTATAAGCGGAATAGACAAAGTAGGGAGGATTCACATACACTTCGTTCAAATGTTCCTCAGTTCTCATTCAAAACACACTGCTGCGGCCCAGCAACACAATTATAAGATGTTTCACCAAATACAGCAGTGGCTCGGGAATGTTTAACCACCTGAGCAGTGGGGATGAAAAACTATCAAAGGCAACTTGGATCCCATCACGACCCTCGAGCCTCGAGAGAAGCTTCTGAAAATCATTGCCTGCAAATGCCTGAAGGGCTACAAGAGCAACTGCAAAGGCAAAAGTGTTCAGCTATATTGCTCACCGTTATATTTGGAGTGCGAAGGAAGGTGCTCGAACATAGAAATACTGCTCAGTGATAACGATGAAGATGATTTTTCATATGAGCCGATGGAAAGTAGTTCATGGCATTAAAATTGATTCTAATTTTTATAGTGTAATTTTTTTTCCCCAGTGGTGAGACCAGCGACCATCCTTCAAGAGCAGCCCAGTACCCGGAGAGGACTTAAAAGAAAGGGTGAAGACACGCTGGATGTCCAACCTGGTACTTTTTCTACTTACTGACTACTTAATGGAACTTCTTCTGGTTTTCTTTTTTTTTATAATTATTGTTATCTAAAACCTCCATTCTCTCTGTTCCAGGTGATGATTCTGATTGTGAACATTAAGAAGATTTTCTTATGTGAAATGTAAATGTTGTTGCAAATACAATTTTGTTCCATATATGTTTCCCTTTATCAACACCTACTTCCCCTACGAATGAAATGGAACACAATTTCCTTTGAACTAGAGGCGCGTCGATCACCGACATTAATTAATTCTGCAAATGTGACGAGAGCATTCCAGGTATTCGTAAAATAATAAGTTTCAGGTATATGAGGTTGATTGTAAGGCAGCATCGCGCATTTAGAATAGCGACCCAGAAAATGGCCTTTTTTTAACACGTGCTAGCTGCGTTATGGATTCCCAGGACTAATAGTTAATATATGCTTTTTGTAAGAAATTTTGTCTACTTTAATTTGTTATATCGTGAGCATTTTTGAAAAACGCTTAGTTCTCGAGTTACAGTCAGAAAACTGAGAAAAGTGCAAAATAATTGAGGTTTTTGCGATTTCCGTTATGAGGCCGACACCTGGTGAGATGGAAAACCTCAGATTCGGATTCAGCACCCCAAAAAACATATAGATCCGGTGAGAAAAAACTTCTACATTTTTTCCTGGAAAAAAAACCTGTTTACTGGACTACCCATGCAGTGCCTTAATAATGATTCCACTAAAGAATAATAAACGATTAGCCTGTTTTTTGGGTTAGAATTTCTCTTAAGGTGTAAAATTTAGAAATAATCTATCTAAGTATTTGTGTGATATAGAAAGCCTGTTCATCGCATATCATGTGCTGGTCTACTGTAATACCAATATATTTAATTTTATTAGTTGTTTTCTCTTGTCGGGCATATACTGCAGTGTGTTATATTTGAACAGGCAACGCTATGCATTTTTAACCCTATTTCTGCTGGTTGATCATTTTCCAGTAAAGTAAAGGTTATATATTTAGTTTTAGCAACATTTGAGGTCAGTAAGTTGAAATTAAACCATACATGTATATTTTTTAGATTATGTACAGCAGTATGGTATATTTCATCCCAGGTATGTACATATAATAACAGTATCATCAGCGTATGAGATAAGGTGTCGATTAAAATTTGTAATACGACTAATACTGTTGATGCATACAAGGAGAAGTATTGGGCCTAATACCGTTCTCTGGGGTACACCCATTGATACTATCCGTGAATCACTCATGCAGTTATCTATTTTAACCCGTTAACCCGTAAAATGGTAAAAAGGTTGGTCCTCTGATACCATAGCTATATAACATATCTATGAGTTTGTCCTGCGATACTGTATCGAATGCCTTGGTCAAATCAAGAAAATTGGCTAAATACCTTCTTGATCCATCCATGGTATTCACAGTGGTTTTAAGGAAGTCTATAAGAGCACTTTTTTGGGAGAACGTTGACCTACTTTGGCCGATGTAAGGGAGATGCCCCTAGGCAGCATCATCACCTATTTCGCAAGATTAGGTTGGTTGGAGGCCTAGGCGAGGGTCTGCCTACAGGGAGGATGTACAAGGGGCCTAATGGGGCCTAAGTGCTGTGGTTTAATAATTTTTATTAACCTCCCTCCCAACCAATTCCAGATTCCAGAACAGCACTTTCCGTATTAGAGCTATTTATAAAGCCAAATTGTCTTTTAGTGATCACATCATGCATATCAAAGAAAGAAGTTTATATTTTTTTATAGTTTGCTCAAAAATTTTTGCAAAATTATTTATTACCGAGATTGGTCGATAATTTGTTAATTCTTCCATGTCACCTGATTTAAATACAGGTGTAACAATTAGATCTTTCCATTGCATATTCGCATTCGACACAATACTTTAATAGGAGCGAATATTATGCAGACTTTTCAATTTTTTATGTTATTTTATACTACGTCGTATTATATTTTATTTGAATATTTAAGTCCCTTTGTAGAATATAAAACAATATATGGTGAATTTGGGACGCATAAGTCGTACATTCGCGTTGAATGATCAAGGAGTAAATGTAAATTTCAATCGAACTATCAAGTTCAAACAAATATGATCCTTCTTCAACTTGGAAGAATGCGGCACAATCAAGAAAAGAATAAATATGTAAACGTCTCTAATACCATTTTCTAATTCACTCAAAACAAAACAATTTCCTACAGATAAACTAGAGAAAACCACTCCAGTTAAGAAAATTCTAAAGAATAATCACGTAGACAGTAATTACATTTTCAAATAAAATACATAATTATTATTCTTGCAAACAATTGAGAACGAAGAACTTTATAAACTAAGTTTAGTTTTCACTCGCTCTTATGGCTTTTCACGAAATTTATTACAGTAAGTTTAAAAATAATAACCGTTAGGCAAATGCATTTAATCAGTTAAAAAAGTTAAGAGGGTAGACAAGGAGGCAATTTTAATTTGATAATGCTAACAAATTGACCGTTTACAAGTTCTTAAATTTCTTGTAACTTTCTGTTCGCGAATCCCCAAACTTTCTTGCGAAACTTCATCGTTCCGCATAAATATGAGTCTCAACTAATAAAAATTAAAATGAAATGAAAATATGGAATTTAAATGAATGAATTGGTTTTCCAACACAAATTTAAATAAATATTTTTTCACTAATTTTAAACTACTAATACTATTTTAGAGTTCACTAAATAATTCAGTTTTCTATTTTTATGTTTCTAATACAAATTGATGTTTTAATTTAGACATAATAGTATATTAAAATAAAGTAAGGCATTTCTCCTAAGTGTAACGTTCTGTACATAACTTAAATGGATGTATATTGAATTGATTCCAAAATACACGTGCTTACTGAAGCTCTGCATTACTGATCAAGAAGGGATTTTCTAAATTGTATAAAATTTTTGAACTGTCATATTCTTAAATAGTTTACAATTAGCTAAACGAGGTTGCTTCGCTGACATATACTGCTTTTAAATCCCGAAATCAAAGTTAAGTGTTGTTTTTCTTATGGCTTTGGGTGAGAGGCTATATAGCCAGTCACAAATTGTAACAATTAATTAAGGTTTAATCTGAACCCAAAACAAAATGAAGTAGAGTGAAGAAAAGCAACGAAGATAAATACAGGGAAACACGCTTCTCGACCAGGGGTTTATCAGGACATTAATTTTGACATCACGAATAAAGACCACGGTAAGGTAGGTAAAAACATAAGGTTAAATCAAGACAAAGCTAATCTATAGTTTGATATTAATATCTATCAAAAAACCAATGATTAGCTCATAGATTTTCTTGGTACCTATAGCAAATAAACTGTCTACGTTGAACGGAGCCATCATATTACGGCATGATGAGATATTTTAAACAAAAGTGGATCTATAGCAGTTTTGTGTTTATCGCAAGCGAAGAAAAGGTGACCAAGATTACCCATAACCCACATAGATCACAAAGTTGTGATGTAACTACACCAATTTTATACAAACGGGCGGAAAAGCAGTAGAAATAGTAGTGGTAGTGTATTTTCGTGGAACGTTTAAACTGTCACGCCAGAACTGTAAAAGTTATGGGTTCTATGAGATTAAACTCACTATTACTATGCAATAATTTTCGATACTAATTGCTGTCAGTGCACCTTACATCCAAAAAACTGTTCCAAATTTTGATCCGAAAATCACGCATCGTCCTTCTTTAGTGATAGTGCCGTTCATCATAACTCTGTCACCATAGCCTCACATATTTTGAAATGTAGAGAATTTCCAGCTTCAACTTCTGCTCGTAATTTGCAGTAAAAATAATGAAGTCAACTATGATAGCTAATATCTTCTGCACACGTTTCACATATCTCCTTAAATGCGTTTTCTGTAGTGACATCAATTCCTTTAACTTTTGCTGTAACTTCATAATTCGAATGTATCAGATGCCAAAATGCTATATTCTACTGGGAATCCGTTTATTTCAAGTTTATGCACAAAGATTATGTTGTCCTGACACAAATAATACAATTTTTATAAATATTCGATTCTCCTTTCCATCTACTACAGTTATGCCTTTGATATTGCCCTATTTTTCTGATAGTAACAGCACACCTGATTTTCTAATGGTGATTTTTATAAGCTCGTTCAAGAGACATTTTCGAGGTTTAATTACTCAGAAGCTAAATTATGGGATGTTCCTAATTGTAAGTACTTAAAATATATTTGCTACTCAAGAAAGCTGAAAAACGTTGTGCCTCATCGTTACTATTATTATAATCGGTTGTCTTACTCACAATTTTCACGATTTTCTGTTTATTCTCTGAATCATTATCGCCAGAAACTTTTTTCTTAGACTCGAATTTTCTGTGCATCTTTTCGCTACATTAAAAAAGCTTGAAACTAAATCGCGATTTTTCCTCACCACTACGCATGAATTTTCTTCCCGCATTAAGTGACTTCAAAGAATGCAATACAAATATAGTTGATGGCTGAAGCTTGCTTCCACCTCTTCAGCCAGTGTTTTTCTTCTTTGATTCTGCTCACAGAAGCCGATTCTTGCAAAACCAACTTGTCAACATATCCGTTGCCATCGTTTCAAGAGTTGTTACTATATTGAGATGGCACTGTAAATAATAAGTGACACACGATGTCCGATTCTTTTAAATTCTCACCTGTCGAACGAAGTTCAATTACTAACCGAATCAAATATAAGAAAACTAGTAGCTATATATTCACTCATCCTAGAGTTATAAGCGCTATCCGAATAAGCAGTTGACTAGCAACTTCTCTTAGTTCAAAAATTTTCGAGGGTGGCGACCAAATTTCAAATGTTACTTTTGTCCTTTCCATATTCAAGCTGAAGACTGACATTTTATTGATAATGTATTTGGCATATACGATCAAATTTGTTCGCTTCATCAAGTCTTGTTTCAATTGCATGTTTACTGCTTCCTTTGCTTCTTCGAATTTTACTATTTCTACATATTGTTTTTTCGCTAGGTTAAATACGTTGAGCTCCATTAAACGAGGTGTCATACTCTACCTACTACATTTAGATTTGTCGTGTCATTTCTTACAATTTCAAATTGTCACTTCACGTTTGACTTTCTTTATTTACTTTTATTAAATATTCACAGGGTCCAAAACCTATTACTATTTTATAATAACCAGTAAGAAAGGAATTTTTGTTTCAGAATTTATTAACACAATGAAATCTTCAAATATAAATTAGGAAACGTATAATACATCTAATGGCTCAAGGAACTAAAAATATTAATTTGATACAATAATGTCCTACTATGATATCAAAACTGACTAAAATTGCTATATTCCCACATACTTCATACATATTTGTTTTATTTTTTATGTTCAAACACCATGGTATATCTAATAAAATTATTTTTTAGGCAACTGTCATAAAAAATACATTTTTAGGCAACTGTCACAAAAAATTACTTTTATCGAATCTGACAGAGTTCCAAAAGTGTCATCTCTTTGTACTCATTTGTCAATATTATTTTTTTGGCCGCTTACTTTGCGGCTGCATTTCACGACCTCATGTATTACTTGATCCATGATTAATATTTTAAATATGTCACTGCTTGTCAATAAACTATCTAGTGATGTTTTCATTATTCTGTTTTCGTTATTAACTTGAAAATGAATTAAAATTGGCAGCCTACAGTAGGCTTCTTGCAAAATGTTGTCCATGTTTCCAGTAATTTGTACGAAACAATTTTTAAAATGTTGTGCGCACCTCGGCCAAATGATCTATCTCGGCGTTATCCGAAGTTTGCTTGGTCTCGGTTATGCCTCGGCAGCAAACTTAGGATTCAGGCGAGATTGATACACAAATAACTAATATTATCTTCAAGAAAAAAGTGTCAGTTTATTGAGTTTCTTTACTTGTGCTAGAATTAAATCACGTTATTCACTCCATTAATTATTATGCTTTGCTTTAAACTGTCTTATAAAAAGACACTTCATTTGACTGAACAATACATTGAAACAATGATAATACATAATTTTTTGGTTAAGTACGTTAAGGTCGCCATATATAAGAGAGAGAAATCCGATAGGGAAATATTTAGTGTTTTTGACCACAACTTCTTATTCTAAAACACATATTGCAAAAAAACTATAAAATTACCTAAGTAGAACTATAACAAGAGTAGTGTTATAAATTTTCACTCAATAATTTCAAACATATGCGAAATAATAGATTTAAATTTATGAAATACGAAAATTGACAATTTTTAAACTTAAATCTAACTATTTTGCAAACAACTGAAATTATTCAGTGAAAATTCATATCACTACACCTGTCATAGTACTACATAGGTAGTCCTATACTTTACCAATAAATGTATTAAAAAAAAGTTATGATCAAAAATAATTAATATTTCATAATAGGACATCTCTCTCTTGGAGTTAAGGTGGGCATTAACTGTATAATGTTCAAATAATTACTACCTAATTAAATAATTTCTCCAATCGGGACTTTGCTTAAATAGACAGTTTATTGTAATTTCATAATATTTAGTCACATTTAATGAAATAGGTTTTTTTATATCAGATGCTTTAGTATGAAAAAAGTAAGAGACGGATTTATTTCATAAATTATAATGACAGATTCTGCTCCAACCAGTTAATTTGAACATGCATGAAAGTAGTAGGCTGCAAGTGATAATTTCAGTTAGTTAGCGAATTAATGGTATTATGCGGTTGCACGTTGGATATATCATTGGCGATAAATTACTGGTATTTCTAGGTGTTATAAATGTCAAAATGGTTAATCCGTTGGGAAATCCGTGCGATATAGTCTTGTTATATCCATTTGTAGAATTAGCTTCGAAATATCATAATCCTAATATTAAGAGAAGATATAATTTCATCAGACCGCAATCAGTGGTACACATTTATTTGAATTCTAAACACCCACAAAGTGGTTATATAAATATTTGCACAGTCAATCACGTTTTAGTACATAGATTATAAATACAATTTATATTTAATGAAAGTTAAAAATAAACTGAAGCTACATTACAAATTTTATGGTACCAAAAACAATAATATGACTATGTACTATTTGTAACTTTGTGTTGCCTAGTTATACAAACCGCTTATGCAAACTATATTCATTTGCGTTGAGTAAACGATTAGTGTTTTGGGATTTATAACTTGTTCTTTACCTCAGTTCCTGACAGTTCTATATTCAATGTTATTCAGACTTTAAAATATACTTAAAAAGTTAACCTGCTATTAATAATAAAACGACATCAACTTATTATTTTAATGTAAATATAACAGTTATTGAAAATAAAAAGTCTGACATAAAGACAAATGACAGAAGCCACATAACTTTTTTGTAAATGACAATAAATCACTAAACCTAAGTTTGAAGCTTGAATTGCGCAACTGAGCCTAAATCATCATTTCTGCCGCTTCATGCAAAACAAATGTTATGTCTTCACCTTCTGGAGGGAAAAACTTAGGGGGTATAACCTACACTTTTCTCCACTATACTCCATTTAATAAGTATCAATATGTAAATGTTTGTTTTATAAATGAATTGTATGTAAAGTATCTTTTCTCTGTAACTAGTCCTCTTTTATACAGTGTGTCTGTCCAGCCGGAAGCTTACACGATCGGTATCTCGAAAACTACTGAATGAATTTTTGTGAAATTACGTACACAAGATGGACCATTAATAATAGGATATAATTCAGGGGTAGATTCTTTAGGCCAAAATATGCTTTAGTAAAATGTTGCTGTGGTGTCAAATTTCAAATTATTTTTTCGTTTTTTTGCCATAACTCTTGACTGGTCTTCGCCAAATTTGCCAGAGGAACTTTTCTTATTCTAAGAAACAACAATTTATGTATTACTTCACATTAGATCATAGAGGGCGCCGCATTACCTGAATTTTTTTCATATTTCTTTTTGACGAAATGTTGTAGTACTTCTGAACAGGAAATTTGATGACGGCGACATTTCTACGTATAAAAGGTACACTTGGTAGAACTTGATAACTCCAACCGTTTTCGAGGAAAGTGCCGTTAAACATTTCAATAATTTTTTGAAAGACAAGTTCAAAATTAATGAAACAAAGTGTATTTATTGAAAAGTGTGCTTTGGTTACGTTTTAGTTCTGTCATTTACGTCATTTAATCATTTTATTTTGATATTGTGTTCCTCGAGTTAATTTCTTTAATTTCTTTATTTACAATGCCTAGATAAGTTACCGCTGAACGTATCGAAATGCAACGCTATGTCCTTTATAAGTAAAACTAATTCTATAACTTTTCTGCACAATATAGGTATTGCAACTGATCCTGTTGGGTGGGACGTAATTAGGATTGAGTCAAATATATGAAATGTTTAAAGGTGGGTCTTATATAAATTCACTCACATATTAACTTAACCTAACTTATAATGATAATATATATTTTTTTTAATTTTACCCTTTGTATACCATCTATATATATTATTTACTCATGTATTGTAATTTATAGCTTATTAAATAATCTTATGTGTATCTTATAGATAAATCAATAAATGAAATAAAACCCAGTATCATTTACACAAAGCTGCATGGGAGTACTGTAACTTTACCAATAGACTCATGTCTGGAATATGCAGTCAATATTTTGATGAGCAGTTGCTGATGGTTAAACTTATCATCCTAATGTAACTTTCGCTTTGGTCTGAACTATTTGCTCAACATTTTCAATCTCCAATATTGATTAAAATTTTAGTTTCGCGTGTTTATCTCATGTAAAGAGCGGAATTATCTGGATCTTAACCCATACCCTTCTAGTTTTAACGTCATATTAATCTAGTTGACTTATTCATATCTTGGATAAATTTTAATATGCTAAAAATACATAGGTAAGGGATATATATATATATATGGTTATTATACATGATTTGCAGGAAACAACTACTCAGCGGGCAAATACCCCGACCTGCATTGAATTACACCTTACAAATCATGAAAAATTGGTAGCCAATGTCATTTGTCTACTCCCTGACCAGACATAGACCGGTTTCGAACTTATTAGTTCTCCTCAGTATGCCATAGGTCATGGAGCAGACAAATGACAGTGGCCAACCTGCTAGTCTTATACAGACTAATGTAAATGGTGTAGTGGTGAGAGGTAAGTGAATTCTCTCATGTGGTCTCTCTCTATATATATATATATATATAGCATGGTCAGTGTCTGGGTCTGCTCTGCACTGATGAGAGCCAAAAGCTCGAAACCGGTCTGCAGATGACTCTGGACATTGCCAATGCTGCGGAACTCCTCTGTTTTAATAATCGGTACCTTCACCGGTATCTGCTATAAACACTTTATTGCGTTTCTAGTAATTGGTAACTAAAATACCATTCAGAGCGCACATCCTAATAAAAATATTAGGTTTCAAGAGGAATACGACGAAACGTGCCTTTGCGCATTTTAACATCTATCGTTCCTCTAGTTGACTTTATTTGTCACATTTGCCTTAGTCGAGGCTTCTTAAAGTGTTTGTGGCAGATGCCGTTGGAGGGACCTATTTATAGGTCGCCGATATGGTGTTACTTGCAATATATAACATCAGGAGATCGCAGCATGGTTAGTGTCTGGGTCTGATCTGCACTGATGAGAGCCAAAAGCTCGAAACCGGTCTGCAGATGACTCTGGACATTGCCAATGCTGCGGAACTACTCTGTTTTAATAATGGGTACCTTCACCGGTATCTGCTATAAACACTTTATTGCGTTTCTAGTAACTGGTAACTAAAATACCATTCAGAGCGCACATCCTGATAAAAATATTAGGTTTCAAGAGGAATACGACGAAACGTGCCTTTGTGCATTTTAACATCTATCGTTCCTCTAGTTGACTTTATTTGTCACATTTGCCTTAGTCGAGGCTTCTTAAAGTGTTTGTGGCAGATGCCGTTGGAGGGACCTATTTGTACTATTTGTAGGTCGCCAATATGGTGTTACTTGCAATATATAACATCAGGAGACCGCAGCATGGTCAGTGTCTGGGTCTGCTCTGCACTGATGAGAGCCAAAAACTCGAAACCAGTCTGCAGATGACTCTGGACATTGCCAATGCTGCGGAACTCCGCTGTTTTAATAATGGGTACCTTCACCGGTATCTGCTATAAACACTTTATTGCGTTTCTAGTAATTGGTAACTAAAATACCATTCAGAGCGCACATCCTAATAAAAATATTAGGTTTCAAGAGGAAGACGACGAAACGTGCCTTTGTGCATTTTAACATATATATATATATATATATATATATATATATATATTGTTATTATAAATGATTTGCAGGAAACAACTACTCAGCGGGCAAATACCCCGACCTGCATTGAATTATACCTACAAATCATTTGGTAGCCAATGTCATTTGTCAATTCCCCGACCAGACATAGACCGGTTTCGAACTTATTAGTTCTCATCAGTATGCCATAGGTCGTGGAATAGACAAATGACAGTGGCCAACCTGCTAGTCTTATACAGACTAATGTAAATGGTGTAGTGGTGAGAGGTAAGTGAATCCTCTCATGTGGTCTAATGCTACTATACACCAGACATCATAGATGTCTCCATGATGTACAGCGACTTGCCATTTTGCAAGTACCGAGAGCGGTGACCTTCAGCCCTTGGTGGACTTAACCTATATACTGTTATTATAAATGATTTGCAGGAAACAACTACTCAGCGGGCAAATACCCCGACCTGCATTGAATTATACCTACAAATCATTTGGTAGCCAATGTCATTTGTCAATTCCCCGACCAGACATAGACCGGTTTCGAACTTATTAGTTCTCATCAGTATGCCATAGGTCGTGGAATAGACAAATGACAGTGGCCAACCTGCTAGTCTTATACAGACTAATGTAAATGGTGTAGTGGTGAGAGGTAAGTGAATCCTCTCATGTGGTCTAATGCTACTATACACCAGACATCATAGATGTCTCCGTGATGTATAGCGACTTGCCATTTTGCAAGTACCGAGAGCGGTGACCTTCAGCCCTTGGTGGACTTAACCTATATATATATATATATATATATATTCTATATTTTTTAGGATATTGTAGTATACGCATGATTTGTACAATTTATTGTTCATAAAGCAATGAGCAGTACAGGCTATCAAGAACACACAAAATCGATGGATAAGCCATAAATTGAAGACAAGAAATTACAAACTATCAGAAACAGGGAACGAAAGAGGGATGTAAGACGGTAGAAAATTGTATAAAAAGCATAAATAAAAGAATACAAGAACATCAAATCGCTTCCCAGCCCCTGACATAGATCAATAAGGTAGTAAAAAATAAAATCATTAATAGCTGATACAGTTAGTAAAAGCATTTTATAAAAATAAGCGGCGCACACCCTTTATTTCCTGCGATAATCTTAACTAATAATGTAAGAAAAATTGAGGAAGTAATCAAGAATAAGCTTACCTATGGAAATGTAACTTTAAGTCTCAAAATTATCTGTCAGATGTGCTCTATACAGTGAAACTTAAATCGTTTCTCACTAATAAGGCCTACTATAGATTCCGCAGTACCATAATTTGAAATTATGATAGTATGAAATAAATTGTTCGCATTAAATAAGTTTTATTCAAACGAAGAAAACTGTTTAAACCATTGAATGCTCTCATAGTACACACAAAGAGTATTATCATCTTTAAAACAAAAACATATAACATTATAAATAAAGTATCAGTACCCTAAGAGTTTAAATATATTTGAAAGCCGCTTTAACGTAATATTTTATTTTATAAAAAAAATTACTTTAAAGCATATTTTTATACGTCACACAAGTTTAATGATAATAAAAGGTTACATAGAGAATATATGTTGAAATATGACCTGTAGTTTTATATAGATAGATCAACTAAAAAATGATACATAGAATTGCACACTTGCAGCGAGTCACTAAAAAAATAACAAACTATCTTATTAGTAAAAAATTTGTAACTATTGTAAATAGTATAGTAGTAATTGTAATAGTTATAAGAATGCTAATATCATGAATATTACACAACTAAATAAAAATAAAACGGAAATGTTAAAAATAACAGCCAAGCTCACTATACACATTTTATATATTTTAATGTCGGTCTCTTTCCGCTACTGAGGCCTAACATCGACGCCTGTAGGCGAGCTGGAAATTTTGCCGAATCTCTTCTCTTTCAAAGAATAAGGACATTTGACTCGCCTAACATTTAATAGACAAGGGATTGACAGCTTTACTACCAAAGGATGGTAGATCCACTATGCAATCCTCGCCTAAGATTGCATAATTTCTGCTCAAACACTAATATACAACCTGTTATATGTGAGGCGAGTACACTTATTTCCTTGAAATGGCCACTCGGGTAAGTACTAAACGTGTCTACGGTTGTTTTACATTATATATCGAAATATGTGTATAGTAAAAATGCATCTCTTCGTTCGCCCCTCTAAAGGATTTAAATTCAATTACTTCATTTTAGATAATTGTTTGTTATACAAATTGAGATTCAAGAAATCATTTTCAGATTATTTTAGTTTAAAACAATGTATCCTTAATAAGTCTTCATAACTTGTGCTATAAGCGTGGACATTAAATCGAGTGTCATTCATTTTTTGAGTTGAAAAACGTTTAGAGCAGAACTTGCCCCATAAAATGACCACATAACCAATATGTGAATGAAATAGAGCAAAATATAATGAAAGTGGTATACAATACCATCAACTCATTTAAATTCAAAAGAACTTTATTAAAATTTAAAAAATTATAAACAGTTGCCTCCCCAGGACTTGCACCGAAACCGATCGTGTAATTACGCAAGTACGCGTTGACGCGGAAGCGGATTGCAGGATCGGGCTTAACGGGCCTGGATCGGCTGAAACGACAAGAAAAGCTAAACCTAAACTCCTTTTTTTACAAAATAAAAATAGGTAATAAAATTTAACATGCTTCAAAACAAGCTTAACTAACACTCAACAATACACAGTTTTTAAAACACTCAGGAACTTCACTTTTCAAATTTTCGGATTCGGACGCAGGCACCACAACTTGAACAAGGTGCCTTCCGCGAGATATTCCAATGCGGGGCTGCGCAGGGCTGGCCTAAACTTTGAGTTTAAAAATTTAGATTTTAAATAATACCATCAGCTGGTGTAATAAAAAATTACACTTGGGAGTAGTTCTTCCAAGTACTTAGAATAAGAAAAAAATAGTACATGTAGTCATCTATAGAAACAACTAATGACTTCATGCCATCTCCTTTAGCAATGCTATGGTTCGAAGATATGAGTTTCTATGATTTATCCCTGCTAAATCTATTTGTAATAAAGCAGTTGTCTGGCATTTTTTCAATTTTCTCAATTTGCTCTAAATCAATGATATGATCTGAACAATTTCTATTTTAGGCAATTGTAGGATCTCTAAATATACACATTTATACGGTTGACTAAAGAAAAAATATTACTGATAAATATAAATTGGATTGATCCCAATATAGATCCCGAGGCATGCCATGGTTCACATTGATTAAGCTGGAGTTTTCTTTTATTTTTTTACTTTAGCCGATGAACTGCAGCAAGTACAATTAAACCTAAAATACACCTAGCCCAGATAAGAGAGGTATAGTTTAAAGGACGCAGAGTTAGCATTAGTGATAACCACATACAGTACCCATTTTTTAAGGAAGATGTTTAGTTTGGTTTCAAGAGGGGCAGAAGTACGGTGCAGCAGGTCGTTAGGATAGTTAACGACGTCAAAATACAACACAACCTCGGGAAGAGCACCACCATGGTGCTCCTCGACATTGAGAAGGCGTTTGGCACCGTTTGGATTCCGGGGATACTCAACAAACTGCATCACTATAACTTCCTTGCCTATTTCATCAAGCTCATTCACTCGTTCTTGATGGGCGTATCCCTGCAGATTCGAGTGATTAACAAATTCTCAACACGGCGGAACATTCGCGCGGGAGTCCCGCAAGGAACGTACCTGTCACCAAAGTTGTACAACGTGTACGGGAAGTGGGAGTTCCCGAATACGAATGCACATGAATGCACAAGCGGCGAATATGCCGCTGAAGGCACACATGGCTCGTGCCGCTGCTTATTACGACCGGTGGAGGATTTGGGTGAACGTTGAAAAATCGAAGATGATAGTTTTCATGCGCTGATTCACAGAAAATAAAATTCTAACACCAATCACTATCCGAGCAAACAAAATTCCTACCTAGAAATGCATGAAGTACTTGGGGCTGAGACTGGACCAACGACTGACGTTTAATACCCATATCAATGAGACAATGCAGATGGTCTACTCCCTATCCAGGAGTCAGTATCCGCTCATGGTCAGGGGTAGAAGACTTAACCGACAGAATAAAAAAACTGTTGTACATAATGGTGGTCAGGCCGTCCATCACATACGCGGCGCCGATGTGGTGCAGCAAGATACCGACTACGACAATGAAAAAACTAAAGGTATTTGAATACAAATTTATGCGCCTCATTTCTAATTCTGGAGGATTCGCCTACCTCATATAATATGCACTTTGCAACGGCATATCCGAGATAGCGCATTATCTCCAGTAGATCTCTCAAAACTTCTACTCTTTCAAGCTGGACGATAGCCCGTTAACAACACATAACTCAAATTAGACAGCATAATACCCCTTACTATACCAGATTACCGATTTTCCAGCAACCTCTGTAGCCAAACTTCGCCAACTACAACTTCCGCTCACCCTATCCACCTTTACTGATCCATTTCTCATCGCAAATTTTTAATACATTGTGGAATCAAATTTTTTTAAATCATAGTTTAGGCCAGTCTTTACGCGGTCGGGCGTTTACACCTCGCGGAAGGCTCCTCGTTTGGATTGAGGTGCCTGCATCAGCTACGAAATTTAAAAAAATTTAAAAGTGAATAAGTTTTTAAAAAATTTCAGTTTCGTTAAGTCTTTTATGTTAGATATAAGTAATTTTAGTACCTTTTTAATTTGTTTGTCTCCAGAAGGACTTTAGGTTTAAGTTTTAACTGTTTTTTAACAAAACCAGATCCGTTTCGCCCGACCCTGCAGTCCGCCTCTGCATTTAACTCGGTGGTTGCACGGTCATTCCCGGGATGAGTTCTGGGGAAGTACCTATTATGTTATAACATGAATAAAGTTACATTGATTGATTGATTGATTGATTGGGAGATTTGTAATTATCGATTAATAAATTCGCCACAATAATTATTAGTGAGAAAAATGGTCCACTTAAGGCTGGAAAGAGAATTACGAAACTTTTTAATACAACTATTTGTAATACCGCTTCTCAATGTTTCTCTAGGGAAATTAGCTATATTTTTAGTAATTCCTAAATGTCCAGAAAATGTCAAGAAACCACTGTTTTCTTTAAATAATAAAATAATAACAGAAACTCCTATTGTTCTCGTGAAAAAGAAAAAAGACTGGGTCGCAGCTGCTTGTAGCTCGCAGAAAAAGAACATCTTTAAGATCATTATGTCTTAATTACTTTTCAGGAGATGAGTATACTTGACTTGTAGTTTTCATCCTATAGCAGTAGAAGTGAGGTGCAAAGCTAGAATCATTAACACAAATTGTATTTACAGCCAAATTTTACTGAAGTTATTGCAGTAAAATTTAATGACCTATAACTTGAAAACAGTACTTATCGAAATGGAATTAAAACTATGTCAGAGGTTACATTTTTATTTCTACGCTAAATATAATTTCCAACAATCTCTTGGCAGTGATGCCAAGTAACACACTGGGTTTATAGATAAAGTTCATATTCTTAATAAGATCGGCAGGGTTAAAGACGCAGACCTAGAGATTCATTATGGCCTGCTGTAGTAGTGTCATTAACAATTTGGTTTTCCGTAGCCGTGTAATATATATAGAACTCTCTGACATCTAACTACTCAATCTCGACCGTCGGGCTAATTTAAGCAAACAAGACTGACTCAGTATTTCTCAGCCACCAAATATAGATGACGTATACCAACGAGTTTTTATGTATCAATCAGGAAAAATAACCTCACAGGAGCTGTGAGTGGCAGTTGGTAAAATTTAGGTTGATCATTTTTTAATCTCGATGCATGAGAGAGCAATGTATACTTTAAGGGATGACTAACATCAGAAGTTTTTCGAAAAAAAAGTGCGGTTGAAACAATAAACCGCTCTTCGGTTTGTTGTGAAAATGCATGTAATATATTTAGTCTTATTCTTTTCAGAATAAAATATAAAACCTGCGGAAATACTTGCACCAACAGATTTTGATTTATTATAAAGTTGAACTTTATTTCGGTACGATACAACCCGGAGAAGATTTCCCAAGTAAGAATAGGTCTGAATAATACGTCCTAGTATTTCTTGTCCTAGCGTTCAAAAATAAAAATAAATGAATTTCGATTGTTCTAATATCCATTTGTTTGATCTAAATCATTAGTACCATTTATGAGACATTTGTGGCCATCCTGAACATAAGAAAGTTTGAGCAAAATCGATGCATTAGGTGCAAAGACAGATGGCAGAGAAGATATGGCAGACAGACATTTTTAGAAGCCACTTTTTTGGCTTCAGGAAACCTGAAGACTTGTAAATTCACTAAAAACTCATTATCAACTTTTTGCACGATCGCAATACTACGGGAAAGTAAGAACATATAATTCTCAGTAAAATTTGTCCCTTTATTTTGGAGAGAAATATTTTACCAATGTTAAAATACTTTCGAAAAAATTTTCCCCTGCCTTCCTCTCACCTTCCACTCCATTTTCATTCTATTTTTTAAATTCGTAAGAAATAACTTGTTTAACTTATGATAAACAGTTTTTTTATGAACGTATAAAAAAATATTCTATGCTTAAGTCTAACCTAAAAATAGAGAGGAAGAAATATACACGAAAACAATAAGGTATATAACTGAATCACGCACTTCTCGTCTTGGGGTCCGTTAGGTCATTTTAAAATAGATAATAAAGGAAAGGGGAAAATAACGCAAGGAAAAATATATGGTAAACAAATATAACCTAAAGATTAATGCCAATCCTTTCCAAGAGAGATATGCGTATAAATTTTCCCAGATCCTAACACAATATGATCCAGGTTCGGCGTGATGTTGCACTGATCACAGTATAAGTACCAATTGTATAAGGATACGTACCAATTGTATAAGTGTGCGGGGTAACATGAGTTGTCCAATTTTAGTCCAATGAGAGATGTTACATATTGTCTTGCTGCTTGATGATTTTAATGTCAAAGTTTATTAGATACATTCGGATATATAGATATAAATACGATATAAAGTACATAAATAGGGTACTAAAATAATATTAGCGACACGCTGTTAAAAGCTCATGATAACAATATTCAAAATCATGCAGAAAATATAGATCTGGATAAACTATTAGATGATAAATTAAATGGATACATTTGTTTAATAATGAAACATCATTAATTGGTATATGGCTCCTATTTGTTACAATGTTTTATATTTTTACTTTGTATTGTTTTTATAGCGCTCAATCGCCATATACTTTTTGTATGTACTATGATGATCTTTTTATATTCAGACCACTATATTGGAGACATATTCGCTACCTCTAAATCTATAATTCCTGCCGAAAGATATGCCATTTTTATGATACGGGTATGTTGAAAAATAATATGCGATTAAATAATTATGATGCATTGTCCAAAAAAATTAGGTTTTCTTTGTATGCAGTACCTAAATTGTCTGTGAACCTATGGTTGAGGATGAATTTGAAGGTGAATCTTTAAAGAACGGGAACTTTTTTCTGTTTTCAGTTGCTTAAAACACTACAATTTGAGGCAAAAAATCACAGATCGACAAAAAAACTGTTCGAATATGTTATATTTTACTGGTAGTGAAGCGCAAGTTATAGCCTCTCCTACTCAATTGTTAACCTCACCTTCGCGATGAGTTCAATTTGAACTTGGTGCACCCTGTTTTCACTAACGAGGCTCTAACGACCGAGTAAGGGCGGAATAACCCTTACCTTTTGCCGTGAGCACATCCACCTTCTCACGAAGAGTGCGGTAAAAATAACCCACCGCACACAAAGGTTGCTTTTGGAATCGTTTGGTTACCCCATCGTCGCAGTCTCCTTCTGTGCCATGGGACCACACCACTCGCCTTCCGCAACTGAGCTGGTCAGTTGCATACCTGCTCCAGCTAAAACTTCAAATGCAGCTTCGTTTTCAGTCGTTTAAGGCTTTAAAAAAATGATGGAGCGTTCAAGTGGGACAAAATCATCCGGAGGTAAAATACCCTCCCGATCGGATCTCCGGGGGAGGGTGCCCACAGGGACACCTCATCGAATGTCGAAAAAACACCGACAAGTTAAATCCAGCAAAACTGATTATTTCATCTACGGCGCTTGGAATGTTCGTACTTTGAACGACAGCACTCGCGCCGATCGGCCTGAAAGAAGAACTGCTCTAATTGATAAAGAACTTCACCGACTCAATGTTGACGTTGCAGCTCTCAGCGAAACTCGATTTTTGGAGGAAGGCTCTCTCACAGAAAAGTACTACACCTTCTATTGGAAAGGTCTTCCCACCAATTCAAGAAGACAACATGGAGTAGGATTTGCCGTTCGGAATCAACTTGTATCCAACTTAACACAAGTACCACAAGGCCTATCCGAGCGTCTAATGCTGCTACGCTATGAGCTATCAGATGGCAACGCGGTAAATCTAATAAGCGCCTACGCTCCCACTCTGGATGCAAGTCACGAAACCAAGGAAAGCTTCTATCAACAGCTGGAAGAAACCCTCTGTAGAATACCTAAAACGGAACGACTCGTTATTCTTGGCGATTTTAACGCTAGAGTAGGGAGAGATGCAGACACCTGGCCAGGCATCATAGGCAAGAACGGTTTGGGCAACATGAACGCTAACGGTCAACTACTCCTAACTAAATGCGCCGAACATGATCTAGTTATAACAAACACCATTTTCCGACAAAAGGATAAATTTAAAGGCACCTGGCGTCACCCCAGATCAGGTCACTGGCATCTACTGGACTATGTTATCGTACGTAGGAAGCATCTCAAGGACGTCCAAATTACAAAGGCGCGCATTGATAGCGAATGTTGGACCGATCATCGTCCTGTTGTCTCTAAAATGAAAATTGTTATGAGACCCAAACACCGAAGAACTCAAGTAAAACGTAGACTCCGTCTCAGTATTAGTAAATTGCGTGACCAACAAACCGTCGAACAGCTAAAGCAAAAAGTTCAAGAGAATTTGAGTGCACTAGAAGAAACCAATTCTGTAGATGTCGCTGCTACCTGGACACAAATTAAAGACAGTTTAAAAAGTGCGAGTGAGGAAATTCTTGGCACTGCAGCAAGTACAAAACAGGAGGACTGGTTCAATGATAATGAAGCTTTTATACAAGAACTTCTTGACCGCAAACATATTGCCTTCCAAAACACTATCAACCACCCCAACAACTCATCAAAAGCAGAAGCTTTTACCCAATCTAAGTATGAAACGCAACGCGAAATCAGAAGAATAAAGAATGAGTGGTGGGCAAGCAAGGCCAGAGAAATTCAAAGGTACGCCGATTCACACGATTACAGGAATTTCTTTCAAGGAGTAAAAGCAGTGTACGGCCCCAGTCGGAAAAATATGTGCCCTATTAAAGATTTAAATGGAAATCTCCTCAAAGACGACCAGGAAATAAGAGCCCGATGGAAGGAACACTACTCTAACATTCTTAACCAGCAAAGTCAAGCCGATCACGATATTATAAATCTTATCCCTCAATATGACACCTTCGAAGACTTAGATAAACCACTAACAACGGAAGAGATCTTAACCGCCATTGGGCAGCTAAAAAATAACAAATCTCCCGGCGCCGACTCACTCCCAGCTGAGATCTTTAAAGCTGTGTCGTCAGAGCTCATACCCTACCTCAAAAAACTGTTTGATGTCGTGTGGGAAAGTGGCCAAGCTCCGCAGGAGTTTCGTGATACACTATTAATCAACCTCTTCAAAAACAAAGGCAGCGCTGCGGACTGTGGAAATTACAGGGGTATAGCTCTCCTGGCTGTTGGAGGGAAGATACTCACTAAAGCGATGGCAAATAGGCTAATACCTGTTATGGAAAAGTTACTTCCTGAAACACAGAGTGGCTTTAGACCAAACCGAGGCACATCGGATTTAATCTTCACACTTAAACAGCTTCAAGAAAAAGCACTCGAACATCAAGGAGAAATTCATATGGCCTTCATTGATTTAACCAAGGCGTTTGACTCGGTGGATAGGGAAGTGCTCTGGAAAATTATGCTCCGCTTAGGTATCCCTAGAAAATTTGTGGAAGTATGTCGCAGTCTACATACAAACAACAACGCCCAGGTTATGTATAATAATGAGGCAACCGAACCTTTCCAAACCCTCACTGGAGTTAGGCAGGGATGTGTCCTGGCACCCCTACTCTTTAATTTGTTTACCACTGCTCTAACAATTATTGTTGACAACAAACTGACAGTCAGAGGAATAGGTCTCAGATACCGTTTTGATGGCGGTCTCTTTAACATAGGGCGCTTTAGAGCTTTCACGAAGACACGCACACGATTCATTTGTGATCTCCAGTATGCGGATGACTGTGCACTTTTAGCCTCTACGCCGGAAGAGCTTCAAGAACTTTTAGATGTGTACGCCCAGAGCTATGATTCCTTGGGACTTAAAATCAACATTGGAAAGACTAAGATTATGTCAACTCCTCATCAAGTGAACCAAATAGACATTACACTTAACGGAAATTCTCTTGAAGTGGTGGATCAGTTCAATTACTTAGGCAACGTTGTTAATGACAAAGCAAACGTGGACAGCGAGATTCGCAATAGAATTAACGCTGCATCTAGAGCACTCTGGGGACTTAGAGAGAGAGTATTTGACAACCACGACCTTGCTTTGTCAACGAAAATGGCTGTCTACAGAGCAGTTGTCATTCCAACACTGCTATATGGATGTGAAAGCTGGGTCACTTACCGTCGTCATGTGAAAGAATTAGAACGTTTTCAGCAAAGACACCTCAGAAGTATGATGAAAATCCGTTGGTTCCATCACATATCAAACGTGGAAGTACTCAGGACAGCAAATAGCCTTCCAATTGAGGTGCTTATTTCAAGAGCACGCCTAAGATGGGCAGGTCACGTTCATCGTATGCATGATAACCGCCTTCCTAAATGTACGCTTTATGGTGAATTGCTAAGCGGTAGAAGAAGGCGTGGCGGTCAACGAAAGAGGTTCAAAGACGCTCTCCATGAAAATCTAAAATCCTGCGGTATTGCAGACGAGCAATGGGAACAACTTGCAGCGAACAGAACCGAATGGCGAGGGGTTGTGGCCAGCTATCAAGGAAATGTTGCTGCAAGAAGGCCGAATCCAAGACCTAACCAGGTCTATGTTTGTCCTGACTGCGGTCGACATGTGCTCTCCCGAATTGGCCTCTATAGCCATAGTCGTGTGCACCGTAGATGAATGGGAATTACAATAGACTACACCTTTTACTTGTTTTTTATTGTACACAATCTATCGACTGTAACATTTTTATACTCGGACTCGAGTAACGGCTAATAATAATAATAATAATAATAATAATTTTACTGGCCTACTGGCTTAAAAACATAATTTGTA
The DNA here is from genome assembly GCA_963675555.1 of Leptura quadrifasciata. Lineage (NCBI taxonomy): Eukaryota > Metazoa > Arthropoda > Insecta > Coleoptera > Cerambycidae > Leptura > Leptura quadrifasciata. The sequence goes on from OY776675.1 coordinate 108,091,335, forward strand.
GTTAATGTCATAATTTCGCTATTATTTTGTAAAGTTGAACACCAATAACGCTACATTTAATATATAGGATTATCGTACTTCGTGTAAGTATCGAAATTTATCGAGATATCACTAACAGAACCCTTGAAAATTACCAACATGCGTTTGTTAGTTCAAAATATAAGTATGTTTGTATTATTACTATACTAAATTTTTGCATTTCCCTATGTCCCTTTTTCTTATTTAATGTAGCTCAATTAATTATCAAGAATCTATATAATTCTCCGCTCTAGCAAACATTTTTATTAATTATCTTTCCGAAACGGACATCCTCACCGACTAAGTAAGAAAAACAAATAAATTTTCCAGACATTCCACTTTTCATAACAACGTTAGGGTGGTATGTCTCTTTACTAGTTAAGACCGGACAAAAGGGGGAGTGTATAAAACGGTCTATGGTCACGCTAATGCCAAGTTGTGGCAGCGGTAGCCTAGACGTCATAGACGTTCCTTCCCTTCAAACAAAGGGATTTTAACCTTCCGCTATAATTCCAGTGGTCGATAAAGACATTAATATCTATTAACCTGTTCCATTTCCAAATGTTTCGCTTGTCAATGTTTATTAAAAATTTGATATTTTACGCCTATCATTACTCTGGGAGTGAAGATGACAAATGTACAGTGTGTCCTAGTTTAGTCGCAGTAATTATTTAGTTATTTTAATTAGGAGCGACGGAATGAAAGTTGGTCTTAACGTCTATCTACGTTTACCTTTTTGAAATACTAAATATCGCTCGTAGAAAAAGAAATATCATAACTGAAGAACCATAATTGCATTTTTATGAAAATTTCAACAGTAAGATAGTTTTAATAGGAGTAAATTACAAACAATAAATTTAGTAAAATAAAAATACAATAAAAATAGCACAAACAAACTAATATATGTTTATTATAGGAAATAACATTTAAAATACATAATTTACAAATTCAGTTACAGTATAAAAACAATGATCAAACGGTAAAAGTTTTACAGCATTTTTAAATGATTTAATGGTCGTAATTGCTTTAATGTTAATCTTACAAATGATACAATTTCAAGAATATAAACGCATGTTACAGGTAAAATTTTCAGTTCCTTAAATGTGCTTCTACAAGTAGAATATTTACTTAAACGAGTGATATTGTGAATTGCCCATTTTTGCATTATAAGTGTCCTATCAATATGATGTGAAGAGCCCCAAAAAATTATTCCATAAACAATCCTGGAATAAAAAGATGACTTTCATTGCATTGTACTAATCTTTAGCAAACAATAAAAACAATGACGGTCACATTACAGAACTTTGGGGAACACCGTATGATATATTCGATATGCTGGACTGGTACCCATTTATTGAAACTTGTTGTGTCCAATTAGTTAGATAAGACTTCAACCAGTAACCGTATTTACCCCTAAATCCATATACATGCAAGTTGTTAATCAATATCTCATGGTCATTGATCAACAAGGTCAAATACTGTTGCGGACCTCTAGCGTATGCGACCCACCATACGCCTTAGCGTTTTGTGGGCCGCATAATAACAACCGCTACGGGAGGCGTGATATACTTCCAGCTGGTGAAAAGGAGAGAGAGATTTTTGATGGCGGTATACGGTTGATAATGCTACAAAACTCGTTTTATTCGAGGCATCCTGGTGGATTTTGGGACTGTCAACACAGGAAATTTTTCTACATCTGTTGTTGTTCCGTTTAGCGGAATATTTTGTTGTTGTGAGTAAATTATAACTGCGGAAGCAGGATATTTAAGTATACTAACCTCTTCACGCCATCTTACCTGTTCTCTACCCACGTGTTTCACAAATTTACAGGCTTTCCTTTGGAAGTATCGTGTTGACTTGAAAGACGGACTCGACCCCATTCATCCAACTGAGGCTTTCTAGGAACATTGATGGATTGTTCCCTTATCAGTGAGGTAAATTATATTTCTTTTGTGGGTTATGTCAGATTTAAATTGCTCCCATTAGGCACGCTTCACGTGCATTTCTGACCATGCAAATTAAATCGGGATATCTTTAGCGTTCCACGGACGGGGCTTCCACACACAGTAGTGAAGTTCCACGGACGGAGCATCCACACAGAGTAGAAAGTTCCAGTGCTGGAGAGGCTATAATCAACCCCATCCTCGGGTCAATTTCTTTCGTCCCGAAGATACCTCCGTAGGGCTACAGTTTCTTCAACGTCAAAGTCGGTATCGTACCACCCTATATAAGTGTATTGTTTTTATTTATCGGGGACCACCTTCAGTGGTTCTGCATGGTTATATTCCATTCATACTTACTTTTATATTGTAACTTGTACATATTGAAATATTTTATGCATTTATATTTATATAAGGAGGTTCTCTAAATCAGACCCATTGTGGCCGAATTTATTACCATTTATCCTCACGTTGTAAACCGATGTGTAGCTACACGAGGCATTTTATTAATGTTGTAACTTATTAATCACGAAATTTGCCACACCTTTTGAACATCGCCAGGTTACATGCTAGAGAACCAATATTTGTAAATTCTGTAACATAGTGCATTTCATGTTTAAAGGAAGTGTCTTATTTCGTCTGCGACCACTACGTATGGAACCCTTAGTGATTTGTGTAAGTAAGTAAACTAATAATTTGTCATAGTTTATGTAAACTTGGGCTTAACGCCCTGAGATAGTCTGAGCTAGTGAAATTTTATCGTGGCCACGTTACATCACTTATCCGGGGTAAGTTGTGTCCGCGATATCTGCTACGCTACAGTAGCCCAAGTGAGTTTCTTTATGTAATATCTTATAACCATTACTATCCAACGTATTTATTTGTTTATGTACGTGTAAATCGTAGCAGTGCCTTGCTTAGATCCATAAATATTCCAAACCATTTTTTGTTATTCTTTAAATTATCATATAGATTATCAAGGAAATTAAGGATGACCAATTGAATCGAACTACCCTCTCGGAAGCCATGTTGAGAGTCAGGATAAGATGATACTAAAATAATAATAATAATCCCTCTCTGTGAGAGTCGGAGCCACAGAGTAGGGTGACTGGTTTTATGTAAAAAAAATAAAAAAAAATAAACGTCTTCATTTTGGGGGCGAAGTTTGTCTATACGACATTCTTCCACTTAACCCTTGAACTTGAGATGAATTTAGTTATTTTGTTGAAGGTCACCCTTTACAATATTTTCGAAATTGATGATAACAGTGAAATAGGTCTATAATTGTTAAAGGCCGGACAATATAAAAAACTATAGATTTAAGCATATTCTAACTTGGAGGATAAAACAATGATTGGAGAAATCATTACTTTACACATATTTTCTCAGTTTGATTCAAATACTTTTTAGGTCATTTTGAAAACTCACTGTTTAATTTGTCCACTTGAGGTCTCAAATTTGTACCTGTGGGTGATTTTAACATAAATTTCCATATCGAAACGTTGAACTTCAATCAGTATCTGTCACCAACTGATTCATTCTCCCTTAATACCGTCACTACAGATTGTATCAATCTTCTGGTTATACAGAGTGATTTATGTAAACATACGGAAAATAAAATGGTATACAAGACTGTTATGTGGGAAAGCCTCTGTAAAATTTTAAAGCGATCCGAGGTAATTTATTATATTTGGTTAATTCGGTCAAGTTCATTGTTTGATGAAATCATTTCTGACACAATTTATTTATTAGGTCGATAAAGAGTAATCATAGGCGTAAACACACTACTTTCAGCATATTTTACCCTGTTTCATTCCTGAATTTCTTATGTTTAATTATGGGGAAAATCATCGCTTGCTCAAAAATTTTTCGGCCTTAAAAGAAAGCTGTCAGAGGATTTGCTGGGGTTAGTGCTAATGAAGAAAACTATAAAACTTCCCTATAAAAATCTATATGTATATACATTTTTCTCCAACTGAAATCCACAAAAATATCAGCAATTTCAACACGCACTCAAATGTGACAATAGTTATAGCAGTTAATATTGTTAGTAAATTGTACAGAATTAATAGAATTGCGCTTTCCTTTTAATTGCAAGCTAATAAAAGGAGCGATCTGTTATATACCCCTTTCGGTGTATAGAACCAAGTTTAAACGCCTAAAATTTTTAAATCTTTGTTCTAAAGCTAGTATATGATTCGCGCAATAGAGAAACCAGCTGAGCGATCCATATACAAGGTTGGGCACCACATAAGATAAGAAAATATTTCTAATGATCTGATATTGATGAATGATTTGCAGCTTCTAATTATAAAGTTAAGTATCTTCACAGCTTCTTTTACATTTAAATTAATGTGACTGAGGCATCAAATATGACTCCAAAGTCTCTAGAGGAAATAAATTTAGATAATAACATTATATTAATAGAGTAAACATATTGAATATTAGCATGTTTTACAGTAAACGCAAGAATCTTACATTATAATCTATTATTCATACACCCACTTTGAGCTTTATCATTATTTTGTGGCTGTGTAAAATCCTCAGAACAAATGATTTTTTTCTATATGGTTCAAGGTCATCTATAAGCAATTAGTTGATAAAAAAATTGAAAATAAAATAGAAGTATCTCGGAGGCCTGACAAACTTCACTACAGTTATACATGACTAAGTGTTATAATAGTGATTAATGATTTGTCTAATTTATTAATTAGATTGGCGTAATCATTGCGAACAAATACTTTAAAGAAATCGGTATATCACATCCACCACTAGACACAACAATAGCTTGAGAACCAAACGGTATAAAAATAGTCAAATTGGTCACTGTTTAAACAAGCACTGCTATTGAAAACATTATGTATACAGTATATTTTTAAATAATGAATTGGATTCATTTTCTGAAACTGTTGAAACACGTAAATATATTGCGCAATTTTTCCTCATTTGCACTCCCCTTCCAACGCTTTGTCACTGCAATTTTATTTAAATTTTATCCATTAAATATTACTCCATCCGACAATGCAACTTACTTATGAAGATAAAAAAACACCCTCATATCTATCCCATGGGGATCCACAGAAAAATATGAAACCGTTTCACATATAATACGCTTAAAGCCTGCAAGAAAGAGCATCTAAAATGAAATTAGTTTTTAAAATGCAGTTTTAAATGTAATGTCATAAATAAGGAGGCATGAAAATTCTCCTCCATGCAGACACCGAGTGCAAATAGAAAAGCTGAAACTAAAATATAAAGATAAGGTCATTAGAATTAATAATTAGTGAACAGGGGTATATTCTAACAAAGGCAGTGAGTTTAAGGGTGGGCCAGTATGGAATGTGCATGTCAAGGAAGGAGTATCTGGAGCATAAAAGTTGGATGTTATATGTTTTTATGTATAAATACCAGTGGCGTGGTTAAAAACACAGAAATTTAATCAAGCTGATTTTTAAGATTACAAAGCATAGTAATATATTGTGTGGGGTGGATTTAAGAGTGCAAACATTTTTTTACTCTAGAATATCTGATTAAGCAAGTCCAGTACGTAATTACGATTTTTGAAATTACGAGATTGTGTTCATTATATAGATTATAATTTAAGTACATCCCAAACTAAAAACAAGTTTGGAGCTTTATTATTATTTAATTATTTATATAAAATTCGACTAGAAATTACTATGTATTATAAGAATACGACTCTTGAATGCCCCCAACATATTATCAATGCATTCGCTGACATCTTTTCCGAAGCTTTTATTAGTTCTAATATATTCTCACCAGCTGAAAATTTACAGTATAGCAGCAACATTCTGCATATCTGAAAGTTTGCCGAGAGTGATGTATTTAACTCAATTAAGAAAATCAAGGCGGATATAACTACAGAATCTGACCAAATTCTAACGCTTATTATAAAGGACCGTTATCTTTGTAAGTATTAATTTTGATATTAAAATCGTGACTTTTCCAGACACGTGGAAGAGTCAAAAATTTACCCAGTATTTGGAAAGGGTAATGCTTATCCTTTTTAAGGACTTAGTATACATTCGACTGAAAATTAACGTTCTCTAAACATATTGAGGAACGCGCTACTGGAGCTTACAAATCATTTAGGTTTTATTCTGTGCAACAGTAGAGACTTTAAAAGTTTTTCTGCTATTCATCCTATGTTTATTACATTTATTATATCTCAGTTGCAATATACCTCCATTGTTTGGAGTCCATGTTAAACTGTGAACAGTGAACATATATTACTTGAGAGAATACAGAGACGTTTCTTTAAATTCTCAACATTTATACTAAAAGGTAACTGTACATTGAGAGGTACACCTTAGGAGTTATATTTGAATAAGTTTGATAAGTGTAGCAAACTTAGGAGATGGGTAATATCTACAATAATTTTTTATACAAAATTATTAATAATAAGATCCTGTTCTCCAATTGCTTCACTCGTTAAATACTGAATATCCAGATAAACGGCGTGAACAAGTAATACACTCATTAAGAGTTGTCCGGAGTGTATTAGTCATCCATGCTTCCAATTTTAATTGTAAATGACTTCACATCAATAAAATGATGCAGCCGAATGTACGGTGTGCTTGGAAAGAGAGAGATAGAGACGTAATAGAATATGACATTGGACAAATTTATTATCCTAATCTTTAAATTTCCCGGTACACTTGAGGACATTAGGGCTAATTTTATTTGAGTTCTACAAAAGGGAAAATGTTTATTTTCCTACCTATGTGGGGCGATAAGAATTATTTTTGCAAATCGAAAATAGAAGAAAAAAAAATTTTTATATATACTTTTTTTTCTCTTATCATCCCACATTGTAACATGTTTTTAATGTCTTTTAGTGAAACCCGTTTTTTAAAATAATGATTTATATAAGAGTAAATTGAACCGTCTTTCCGGCTTATATCCGGAGCGCTCTTAACCGTATACCTCGTACTAACCTCTTAAATTCATCTGTAGATATGTACTTTATCTTGACAAAGTGAGAAATGAATATATATCTTTTTCAAACAATAAAACATACCTTTAGTAGGAATGTATCGATATAGATACAATTCTGGGGGAAATACGCCTTTTATATATGTTAACCACGACAGAAAATTTCAAGTTAAAATATCTGTCTGTTTAAGAGATCAAAAAACCATAAGTTGATTAAATTTTTGAGGCCTGATAAAATTGTGGCATCGAATCATAGAATAACACTCTAAAAATACTTTTGATTGATAAACAGTCTAAACCCATATACCTATATATAAGAGAACAAATTACGATTGTCGTTAATAGTCCCTAGAAACCTGTTCCCAAAACAGCTCTATTAAATAAAATTAAATTAGTAAAGTAAGAATTTAAATTTCTTGCAATTATATGCTAGTATGTCCATCAATACATATTTACGTATAGGATTATTCGCTATACAGGCTGTCCATTTTATCAAGACACTCGAGAATATCTCACTCGATCGTACAAAAAAAATTATTTTTATGAAAATTGTGCCGATTTATATAACCTACAAAATGGTTTAAAGACATTTGAAATCCATGGCCTACTTTAAGAGGGTCTAGGCCAAATATCTCCGTTATTTGAAGAGATACGAGAAAAATTCTAAGGCGGAAATTTTTTGCAAAACAGAGTGTTTCAACGAGATTTTAACTATTTTTTTTCAAAACCGCTGTATTTTGAGATTTATTTTTCAGGCTGTTAAAAAAATTATTTTGAAACAGGCGGGAAATGGTGCCATTAAATAGAGCATTTTCCTGCCTTTTCATGCCATATTTTTTCGTTGGTACTACGTTAGTAATTATAAAAACATTTTTTTTAAACCAATAAATTTTTCTTAACAAGCATTATACTTGCCGTGGAGAAGTACGATTAAATAAAACGATAAAATAATGCAATAAGTTGTTCAAATCTTTGCTATAATAAAACATTAACACAATTAAGAAGAATAAAGTAAATTCAGGTAACAAAAACAAATTAATAATAAAAAGAATATAGCACACAGAACATTAATATTTATCTAATCCTCAAAATAATTTTTAAGATATCATATCAAGTGTTCAAAGTGTCCACCGCGATTTCTTATTCACAACCGAGCGCGGCGAGGCACTGCATTTAAAACTTTACTCAGCATTTCGGGGGTAACTGTAGTACATGCCTGTTGAATTCGAGCGTTTAGATCCTCTACATTTTGTGGTGTCGTCGAAAACATCTTATCTTTAATATACCCCCATTGAAAAAATCCATTGGGGTTATATCTGGAGATCGAGGGGGCCATCGAATAAATCGATTAGTACCTATCCAATGTTGAGGCAAAATTTCGTCTAAATAATCTAGGCAAATCTGGGAACTGTGAGGAGGAGCTCCATCTTGTTGAAAATATTGAAAGTTGTGTCGATTTTCTAAAGGTAGGTCATCTAAGAATTCATTAAATTCATTTCTCAAAAAGTTTAGGTACCTTTGACCTCCGAGGTGACCATCATAAAAATAAGGACCTATTAAATTGGTGCCTAAAATACCTATCCACATATTTATTGAAAAACGATTTTGAAACCCAGTCAGTCTATGCCAGTGTGTATTTTCAGAAGTCCATTTGTAATGAATATTGCGATTAAAAAATCTATTATTGGAAAAATTTGTCTTGTCGGACCAAAATATTTTACTATATATTAATGGATCGGCACGCTTCTTTTCCAACAGCCACCTACAAAAAGCTGTCCTCCTTGGCTTGTCCCCCGCTTGTAAATTGTGAACTTTTTTGGCTTTATAACACCGGTAACTATTTTTCTTTAAAATTTTTCTAGCACTTGTTTTATTTATATGACAAGCAATTTGAATTTCTCTTAATGATGTTTCCAAATTTTCTGTATTTTTATTTCTTATATAATTAATAACTGGGTTTGCCTTATTACATTGTCAGTAACACTGTTCAACCTTATCTTCTTCTTTAAAAATTAACCATTATTTTTCAGTTTCTTAGCTAAATTTCTGAAGAGAGTTTTATTCGGCTGTAGTGCTTGTGAAAATCTGTTTCTATATTCTACTTGAGCTAATCCAGAGTTAAAATTGCATTGGTAATATGTAACGAACATATTATAACGATCAATGTGAGTGAAAATCATTTTTGAAAATTCTAAATTCTTAAAGGAGTGTGACTGAGTGAGAGTTTAAGTATTAACTGACATGATCTGTCAAAAAATTAAATTGTCAAGTTTATTCATAGCCAACTATTTTAAAATAATTGAAATAATAGTGAAATCATGAAATACAAGCAAATGGATAATTATACTTAAATTAATTGGTAAAGACATTTTAACTTTCTGAACAAGGAGTGACGCTTTTATGGAGGACCTCTATACATTAGCATAACTGCGAATACTCTTTCCATAATTGCTCCATGTTGCTTTCTTGACTATTATTTTGTTTTTGTTACCTGAATTTACTTTATTCTTCTTAATTGTCTTAATGTTTTATTATAGCAAAGATTTGAACAACTTATTGAATTATTTTATCGTTTTATTTAATCATACTTATTAAAAAAAATTATTGGTTTTAAATTTTTTTTTTTTTATAATTACTAACGTAGTACGAATGAATAAATATAGCATGTGATATATCGTTGAAAAGGGAGAAAAATACTCTATTTAATGGCGCCATTTCCCGCCCGTTTCAAAATAATTCTTTTAACAGCCTGAAGAGTAAATCTCAAAATACAGCGGCTTTGAAAAAAATCAGATAAAACCTCGTTGAAACACTCGTTTTGCAAAAAACTTTTGCTTTTGAATTTTTCTCGTATCTCTTCAAATAACGGAGATATTTGGCCTAGACGTTTTGCGCATTTTCGATATTCTCCGCCATAACTCTTAAAGTAGACCTTGGATTTCAAATATCTTTAAACCATTTTATAGGTTATATGAATCTGCACAATTTTTGTAAAAATATTTTTTTTTTTGTACAACCGATATTAAGTGAGATATCTCGAGGGCCCTGATAAAATGGACAGCCTGTACATCGACATCCTTTATTTCTGTTATTATTGAAAATAGAAAAAAGTTTAGTATAAAAGTTGTAGGATCTTACCTATATTTTATTGAAACGTGGTATAAAAAGCAATATCATCTATAGGTCAGGTGGTACGAAATAAATATATGTTTTCTTAAAATGGAACACCCTATATAGTATTGCATTTTCGAGCAGCTCTTTTTCTTCTGATTTCAAATATATAATATTGTATAGACGTATCTTAAATACTTCTTGACATATTTGACATTCAAAATGCAAATGAGCTGGTTTATTGCAAGAAGAGTGAGCCATGCGTGTCAAAACACAAGTAAAACAAAAATAACAACGTTAAAGATTTATCATACGCTACGTGAAATCAATAATTTTCAAGCGTAAATAGTAATGCGTAGTTAGTAGCACTTTTCAAAGTAATAGTAGAAAACACTTTTTATTTTACTAGTGAATAAACAACTATTTATTGTTGTTGCTAGGAGTTAATAATGACGGTTTGAAATGTTAAAACTGAATAAACAATAAAATAATTATTTTCGTGACCTACCTTGTGTTTTGATACGCATAGCTCACTCTTCGTGCAATAGAACGGCTCATTTGCATTTTGAATGTCAAATATGCCAAGAAGTATTTAAGATAGACCTGTACAATATTATATATCTTAGATCAGAGGAAAAAGGGCTTCTCGAAAATGCAATAATATATAGGGCGCTTCATTTAAAAAACATATTTATTTCGTATCACGTGACCTATACATGATATTGATTTTTTTATCACGTTTCAATAAAACATAGGTAAGACCCTACAACTTTTATACCAAAACTTTTTTTTCTATTTTCAATAATAAAAGAAATAAAAGGGGGGTCAATATATAGCAAAATACTCTTGTATCAGATGAAGATGCTGCAAATAATTTTAAAGACCATTTTATTAACTCGATAAAGAATAATAATAAAATGCTAAGAGATTATAATTTCTTAAGATCGAATGTACCAGTCTGTCAAAGGTCGTTTTTTATGTCACCATTAACAGAGGCAGATGTACTAACTTTAATTAATAACCTCAAAAATTCGAACGCATGTGGATATGATGAAATTTCAAATAATTTGATTAAAAAATGTAAATTCGCTCTATGTAGTCCATTGGCGCACATCTTAAATTTATCTTTTCAGAATGGCATTTTCCCTAATCGATTTAAATTAGCTGTTGTCCTACCCTTTTATAAGAAGGGAGATCACAATAACTATGCAAACTATAGAGCCATAAACCTATTACCAAGCCTTTCAAAATTATTTGAACTTAGCGTTAAAAATCAGTTAACTGTATTTTTAAAACAGAGCAATATATTATCGCCGACCCAACACGGCTTTACCAAAGACAAAAATACTGAAACGGCTTTATGTGCTTTTCATGAAAAAATTGTTGATGCCTTAGATAATAAGCCTATTCGCGGATTTTTCCCGCGCATTTGATTGTGTTGATCATGAATTATTATTGGAGAAGTTAAATAGATATGGAATTCGAGGTAACCCTCTAAAGTTTTTCAGCTCATATCTGGAAAATAAGACGCAAATTGTTAAACTTAACAATGGTACAGCCGTAAGGACAAGGTTGATAAAGATGTACAACAAGGCTCCATCTTGAGGCCCTTACTGTTCATATTTTTTTTCCAACGATTTAGCTAACTATATAAGAAATATTTCCGGTTTACACCTTGTTTGCTATGCCGACAACACCAATATACTGTTGACTGGAAAATCATTAAAACGTTTGCAACTCCTCACTCAGATCACTTATGCGAGGATATTTACCTGGGCAGAAAAAATAATCTCTGTTTAAACAAAGATAAAACTACATATTTCCCTTTTTCTATACAAAAAATAACGGTAGACTTTATTGGCGAATTCTCTGTTAACAAAGATATTATCTTATCCAGTTCAACAAAAATTCTTGGTGTTTACTTCGACACAAATTTGCAATGGAACTGTCATATAGATGCGCTAACTAATAAGTTGACAAGTTGCTGTTATGCTTTACGATTTTTAGCTAACCACTGTAGTCGTGATATTCTGGTAACATTGTACTATGCAAACTTTCATTCTCATTTGAGGTACGGTATAATTAATTGGGATAATAGGGTTCACATTCATCGTATATTCATATCAAAAATACGCAGTTCGAATTATTGCAAAATTGAATTATCGTGACTCATGCAGAATTTCCTTCAAGCAATTATACATTCTTACAGTTGCTAGTACGTATATATTTGAGGTGTGTGCCTTCATTTATAAAAACAAGTCTATATTTTCTGTAAATAAATTAACTCATGAATATGATACAAGACACAAAGATACAAAGACATGTTGCAACCTAATACAACATCGAAAAACTATGTACCAAAAAATTTTTTTTTATAACGGCTAGTAGGTGAGGAATGAAAGGGGTTCGGTTCAGGAGCAGGAGCAGTGTTCAGTTTAGGGGTGGGGGTCGGTTCGGTTCAGGAGGAGGAGCAGTGTTCAGTTTAGTGGTGGGGGTCGGTTCGGTTCAGGAGCAGGAGCAGTGTTCAGTTTAGTGGTGGGGGTCGGTTCGGTTCGGGAGCCGGAGCAATGTTCAGTTTAGTGGTGGGGAGTAATTAGAGTGATGAGATGTAAGTACGGTGGTGGGAGGTAATTAGACTAATATGATGTAATTAGAGTGGTGGGAGGTAATTAAGGGGCGGGGGCTTAGGGGATGGGGCGTTAGAGGGCGGGGCCTATGAAAGGTGGTGGTGGGGGGCAATTAGATTAGTAAGAAGTAATTAGAATGGTGTGATGTAATTGTAGTGGTGGGGGGCAATTAGTGGAATGATGGGTAATTAGAGTAATTGCATGATGGATAATTATTGTGGTGGGAGGTAATTAAAATGTTGTGATGTAATTGTAGTGGTGGGAGGTAATTGTAGTGGTGTGATGTAATTGTAGTGGTGGGAGGTAATTAGAGTGATGTGATGTAATTGTGGTGGTGGGGGGCAATTAGATTAGTAAGAAGTAATTAAAGTGGTGTGATGTAATTGTAGTGGTGGGAGGTAATTAGAGTGATGTGATGTAATTGTGGTGGTGGGGGGGCAATTAGATTAGTAAGAAGTAATTAAAGTGGTGTGATGTAATTGTGGTGGTGGGGGGCAATTAGATTAGTAAGAAGTAATTAAAGTGGTGTGATGTAATTGTAGTGGTGGGAGGTAATTAGAGTGATGTGATGTAATTGTGGTGGTGGGGGGCAATTAGATTAGTAAGAAGTAATTAAAGTGGTGTGATGTAATTGTAGTGGTGGGAGGTAATTAGAATGGTGTGATGTAATTGTAGTGGTGGGAGGTAATTAGAATGGTGTGATGTAATTGTAGTGGTGGGGGATAACTAGAGTGGCCTGATGTAATTGTAGTGGTGGGGGGCAATTAGTGGAATGATGGGTAATTAGAGTAATTGCATGATGGATAATTATTGTGGTGGGGGTGACTCAATTAAGGTGGTGTGATGTAATTGTAGTGGTGGGGGGTAATTGGAGTGGTGTGGTAATTAGAGTGATGGGATGCAATTAGAGTGGTGGGAGGTAATTAAAGTACTGTGGTAATTAGAGGACAATTACAGGTAATTTAAGTAAAAATAAAGGTATTGCAGTAAAAATAATGGTGATTAAAGCAATTATGGTCAATCCATCCGTCTAGTCGTTCGTATGCAGATAGTTAAATAATTCTCTATTATGTTGTATTGTCTTATTGCACTTTGTATTTTTTTTACGATGAGATAACAAACATTCATTCTTTATTTACCTGCCTTATCCTTATGCTGATAAACAATTGCGACCTATCTACATTATCTTTATACCGATCAACAATTATTTTACCTGTCTTATCTTTAGGGACATCTGTCTTATCCTATGCTGATTTATGAGATGTACATTTACTACCTGCCTGTCTTATCCACCGAGATTTTATCAGTGAATTTGTGAAAGGGAACATTTACATTGTTATTTCAGTACCTGCAGCGTACCCTCTTTATGGCTTTTGTGTACTTAACATCTTGACATCACAAGTGAGGAGAACGTGTTGCTGTTTATTTTAGTTTTTATTTTTTGAATTGAAACACATGATTTACATTTTCTTATATTATTTATTACCTATTCTGTCACATTACTATTTTCATACTATTTATTACCTATTCTACTACATTACTAACTAATTGTCTTTTTATTTTATCTTGCACCAAAAAATCCACCTTGAACTGATCCATCCAATGCATTATAGGTCAAGTAGGCATCGTGAAGTATAAGTGCATATACACGAGTTTGTTCGGGGAACTTTGTCTTTCGTGTCTCAAACTCTATTTTTATGTCAACCGTAGATGTCTTCAATGCCTCGGATTGGTGGCTACAGTCTATGACAAACAATGGATTTTTTCTGAATTCTTCAAGATCCATCATAGGTTCCCCCATGTCTCTACCATAATAACCTCGTTGAAAGCTCTCGTATGCATAATATACTGCGGAGTCCAGCTTTTTATCGAAATTTAAATTCCAACGCTCATATGGATATACTTCAGCATTTAGAAATAGTCGAATATTATTTATGTCTGCATGAATAAACTTTGTGGCATCTTTGGATCTATTATTGGAATTGGCATTGTTTTGAAAACCAATAATGATGTAACGAGGTCTCTCAAGACTGCTGGTGGTTTTAACAGCCCATACATCAGAAGAAGTATCACGCAGAATTGGTAGTTCATAAAGGTCCCACATACGGTAAACCATCTTAATTCTGGCATTATTACCGCCTGAATCAATTTTCTTCAACAGCTTAATTTTTTGTCTATCTTCAGGTACAATATGTCTAATCTTCCACTCAATTTTACTAATTTCTAGCTCTGCATCAACTTCACCAATATAAGAGTCTTTAAACGAGCGGGCTATGATTAAAATTAGTTCCTGCTTTGAATTTAAAACACCTTTTGTATAATCTTCCGCAAAACCCATGAGATATTTGAGAGGTAGTCTACCACTGAATACATGACTGGTAGTATCTAAAATACACTGCTTTTCTTCGGTGAGACCCCAAGCTGCAGTTAGTAGTGCTCTCGTATGTGTCTGCCCATATGATACCATAGTTTTCATTGTTGTGGTGATTCCAGGCTTTCTAACGACGGCCACTGACTCGCCACCCATTTCATATCTTATCTCATCGAATAGAAAGGCTAGTGCATTATTGGATAAATAACACCGCTTGGTGAGGTCACTAGGAGTAAACTTGCCTTCAATATATATGTAACTCTCTGCAATGTCAAGTATTAGGTCTTGGAAATTAATAGGAATGCGTACTGTATCAGAGTTTTTATAATATTGCGAACCATATGGCTTATACGTATGTTCATGTAAGCTAACAATTGACTGGTCAAAAACAGGTTCGTCGAACACTTCAAGTTTTTCACTAGACGTAATAAGCACCATTGTTAATTTTCTCGGACTTCTAATCCAACGGACTGAAGAAATGCACGATCCTTAGCTGACAATCTACGTCTGAACTGATCAAGATGCTCACGCTGAATGATTCGCTTTGCACGATTACGCTCCTTTTTATCATTGATTGCATTATATTGGAGACGGGATCTTTGTTGATTGTATTGAAAACCTCCCATATTAAAACTGTTTCAATTCTAGTTTTACAATAATTTTTTCACCTCGAAAATTGACTAAATGTCCGTTGTCATCCAATATTCGCAGCGTAATGTTATCGATAAACTGACGTCCTTCAGGTCCAACAGGCAAATATATGATGTTGGCGGGTTCCCTGGTGAGCTTGTAGCCGGGCTCGACGTCTATATCAAATTCGAATATGGTATGGGATTTAAGAGCATTTAAATAGGCTCCAGAAATAATGTTACAATCCACCCGTATCATTCGTACTTTCATAATATCAACAGGGAGCGTTGATTCATGTCTTTTGTTCGGATGTAAATATATCGATTCAAATCCCAATAGACTTCCAATAGAATTTGGCTGTGTAAAATCAATTCCATATTTTGACCAAATTTCACACTTCAGCGTATTATTGTTGGCTCGCAGTTGGAATAATTTTTCTTTTTCTTCTTCTCTTTTATCATTCGGCATTGCTTTTAGTATTGTGCGATATATTTCATCAATTTCATATGCACCGAATGGTATATGGAGAGCTGTGAGAGCCATTTTCGATCCAGTTTTATAACAAAATCGATTATTCGTCTCGTCCACATTGAATATGGAGTTGTAGGAATAAAATCCTGTTAATCCCAATCCATATCGACTACCAGTATTTAATTCAATGGGTGGATAAAATTCTGCACTAAGCACACTTGTGTGACTCGACAGAGTAAAGGTGTACGACATAACTGATGAATTTGAGCACTGACCTATGAATTTATTGTGATTTACAGCAATCATCGTGGATTAACTTTCTCATCTTGTTGGGTGACGGTGTCTCATTATTTGATACTACATTTATATCACGTACTTTACAGTAACAGCAGAATACTTTTCGAGGTGATGGTCCATCATTAACATCAACGTCACTTGCGCTCTCATTAGAAAAATGCTCTTGACAGTATTGGTATTTTAAAATATCGATATCACTCTGGAGATGTCTGGGTAGTTTATCCCATACTAATGCAATTTCATGTGCGGCACAACCAATCATTACTTCTTTAGGCATATCTGCGAGTTGTTGTTGACTCATCTTCAACAAGCTGCGTAGTCTAGAGAATGCGATTAATGAATGACCCATTCGCTTAATGCTTTCTTGATCCATAGCAGGAGTCATAGATGTCATTTCCATAGCGTCTTATGTCTGCTTTGTAGAAAGAAACTTTAAACACAAATGACCACACCAGACTGTGTTGAAATTTTGCTGACGATCATAATTATAGTAGATTTTGTTGGTAGAATTTGAGCCTTTGCGCAAGTACAGAATTAGTTCCTTAGGTGGAGGTAAATCACCAAAGCTATCAAAATATGTGACTGTATTGCCAAGTTTTTTAAATGCCACCCAATGTGTACCAGGACCATCTATACTATCCAAATTTATGATTACATATTCATTATGTCGCGGTCCTGAATTTGGTAGATTGTTGCGCATAAATATACCTCGAAAATATGGTACTTTCAGCTTCTCAGCATAATATTTCAGATCTATATCGGTGAGAGGTTTTCGAGGTAGGATGTCTAGTAGTTTTTTGAACTTTGTGGTTTTAGATAAAGTCCTAATCCTTTGCGATACGGTTTCAAGTATAACCCTTTACCAGTTTTTCCTATTGCAATCGCTTCCATTTGTCTATTATGTCGATTTTTTTCGGCCAATTCTTCTCTGCTCGTTTTAACATCATTTACAGCCTTAGCTATACCCGCCGCAGTGCCAGCCAAACTACCTAATGCAGATAATCCAGCAAAAATAGGTATTAAAGGTAGAATTCCACCAACTTTCGGGATTGGTATGATCCTAGGTGTACGAATATTGCGTTTTCCTCCAGCAGCCCTCAGGTGACGTCGCGCTGCTTGAAGTGCAATGTACGTCATTTTTCTTGGGTCCTTAGCTATAGACCGTTTGTCATCAACTTTTCGTAAGTCATCGCGCACTTTACGAACTATTCCTGCACCAAATGCTATCTTTTTAGGGTTCTTCTTTTTAATATTTTTTCTTTTTTTAGAATGAGGTACAATTGAGTCACATCCCATACCAAGACGCTGTTTTCCCTTCATTATAGATGTAACTAACCAAGCAGCGGCTTTTTCTTTTAAACTGGCGTCTTTTGATTTAACTCGTTTCCACGCAGTTTGTTCAAGTTGATAGTCTGCTTTGTGGCGGGCTGCTAAATCACTCCTGTTTCGATCGTATGCAATGTCGTGTTCCTTACATGCAGCGTCAAGTTTGTTTATGCCCGAATCACCTCGCGCTAATCTTTCTTGTAATTTGGTGCCTGGACCACAATACTGGTAACCACCTGGTAAATGTAGTTCAAATGGAAGCTTATTTATAAGGGAATTTACTACCCCCCTGCCAGCCTTTAAATGACGGCGATTTTTACTTGTGCACTGCTTGACTGACAACATTTAAATAACGATTATATGATGTGCATTCATTTATATAGTCCTCAACCGTGCTACAATGCGCATCGTGAAGCAGAGACAGAAGTTTTCTATAGACAATTTAGATGAAAAAGTTGGAAGTGGGTTACAAGCCGAACCGCGCCATGGTCCGTTACTTCCCTCAACTATTCGCGGACTATTAATCGGTCCAAGTGCGTGCGGCAAAACAAATTTACTTATATCTCTACTTACTCACCCCCTCGGATTACGTTTTGCAAATATATACTTATATTCAAAGTCTCTTCATCAGCCCAAGTATGAATATTTACGCAAGATATTAAAACCTATTAAGGGACTAGAATTTTACACCTTTAGTAATAATGCAGAAATAGTGCAACCGTCCGACGCTGAACCTGATTCTGTATTTATATTTGATGATGTTATATGTGAAAAACAAGATGTAATTCGTGCATTTTTCTCAATGGGACGTCACAAACATGTAGATTGTTTTTATCTAGCACAAACATATTCCCGCGTGCCAAAACAACTGGTAAGAGACAACAGCAATTTCATAGCAATCTTCAAACAGGACAATATGAATTTACATCACATTTTCTCTGATCATGTCTCGCCAGACGTATCTTTTAAACAATTTCAAGATATGTGTGCAGAGTGTTGGAAAGACAAATATGGGTTTCTTGTGATTGACAAAGACAGAGAGGTGAATGAAGGCAGATACAGGAAAGGACTTGATAGTTTCATATATACATAAAGCACCATAATTAGAACATTAGTCGATCTATAGACAGCGCCGAGATTACATCAGTGAAATTAAATATTGGCAATGAAGGACGCCAGTGAAATAAATTTGAAACGTCAACTAGTTGAAGCTACTGATTCTATACGTAAAAAATTTAACTCGTTGAAAAGTAAGAATGTAAATACTCGGTTATCTCTCGAGAAATTGTATGAGCCCATAACAAAACCTTTAAAAGTTATATCATCCGCTTCAGAGGTAAAATTACACAATCAGCCAACTACAGAGAT
Source organism: Leptura quadrifasciata (assembly GCA_963675555.1). NCBI lineage: Eukaryota > Metazoa > Arthropoda > Insecta > Coleoptera > Cerambycidae > Leptura > Leptura quadrifasciata. The sequence goes on from OY776675.1 coordinate 108,110,450, forward strand.
ACAAAAACCTACACAACCGCAAGAGGGTGTAAAAGCGGCATCTGAAACTAGCGATGAAGAAAGTGCAATTCAAACATATTTTATGGACACACCGCCGAGATCATCGTTAGATTCAGAAAATTTCCTTAGCAGTGAAGAAAAAGAATGTGATGTAATCAAGCAACACCTAGAAAATCTAAAGTCTGGTGATCATAAATATGATACTGTGTATGGTGTACGCCTAGATCCTCAAACAGCCAAGTTACAAATGGGTGATGCCGAGATACACTTTTCTAGTGGAAATATCACATTGTCGCGTAGTAACAAGGAGCTGGGGACGTATCCCGGTAGTACTAAGTTGTATGATATAATATTTATGAAGTATCCATCATTTCTGCGCCGTGATCAAGCCACTATTGATGATGAAGAGTGTCACATATATAGAGATATATTAAAAAAGACAAAGGCAGCATATAAGGATTTTAATTTCAAGCAGGGTTTAAATAAAAACAAATGGAAAAAGTTTAATGAACTCATAATGCCACTAATGTCTTCTACTGTAAATACGAGATCCAGAACTGGTTTGGGTTTTCCACACATACCTCTTCAAAAATTATATAATAGTAGAGGCGTGGATTATGTCTATTGGAATAAACCGAAAGAACTGGTGGATCGTTTGCGACTGCTGTATAGTTCAAAAATGGCAGGTAACAACAATGTCGACAACGAAATAGTTAGTTTAGTCGAGGAACTTCGGGAAGAAGAAATACTATATTAGCAAAATGACTTCCTCCATAACTAGTATATAAAGCACCGAAATGTTGAAATTATCTCAAATGCAAAGAGAAATGGTAGGTGTAAACACAATTGACAAGTTCGGGAGACGAAGAAGTGCCTTAAATAAGTCAATGATTGTACGTGGACCACCAGGCGTTGGTTTTATTGTAACCGTAGACAATCACTTTGATATTCAAAATAAACGTTTAAAAAATATTGGAGAGCCAGTGGATAATCGTGATGGTGTAACTCGTAATTATGTAGAAAAATGCATGAAAGAGTTACATAGTGCCTTTTTCGAGAACCAACAGACTTTTGTACACAACAAAATTACCGAGATGATTAATGAAGTGCGACAGTATATCAACACAGAAATTTCAGATGTTAAGAAATTAGTTGAAGACAATACCAATGCAATAGAGAAGGTATTCAGCACTATTCAAGAATCCCGTCTGATAAGCGCACCTTCACAAACCAAATCACTTGATGTTAAGATGGTGGGAGTTGATAAACAGCAGATGATGGATGAAATTGCTGACACCGCTGCTGCATTGGGACATATTAAAAATAAAAAAGGATTAACTATAAACAAAGTCCATTAGTATATTAGAAGAATTGACTTATTAGAAATTAGTTTACTTGTGAACACCTACCAGTCAGGTACTTTATTATGGAGTCCAGTATTATAAAAAGAGCAGTCGTTGAGGAGCTACACAAACCAGTTCGTAAAAATTTCCGTAGAAGGAGAACAATAATAAAAGGGTATGGCGATTTATGGCAGATGGACTTGATTGAGATGCGACCATATGCTCATGATAATAAAGGATGTCACTATATTCTTGTCGTGATAGATTGCTACTCCAAATATGTGTGGACTAGACCTGTAAAAAATAAAACTGGTATTGAAATTACAAAGGGCATGAGAGATGTATTGGAAGAATCAAACTACTCACCTAAAAATCTCCAAAGTGACCAGGGTACAGAATTTTATAATAAAACATTTTCCACCCTAATGAAAAAATACAATATAAACCATTACTCCACATATAGTACAAAAAAAGCAGCAATCGCTGAGAGAGTAATAAGGACACTAAAAAATTGGCTTTATAAAGAATTCTCAGCTAGAGGCAAATATAAATGGGTTGACATTCTGCCTAACATTACAATAATGTACAATAATAAAGTACATCGCACAATTGGTATGAAGCCTGCTGATGTGAAACCAACCACACGCATAAAAGCTTATGATCACATTAAGATTTCTTTAAAACCTAAATTTCATGTTGGCGACATAGTTCGAATAAGCAAATACAAAGGTATATTTGATAAAGGATATACACCTAACTTTTCAACTGAGCTGTTCAAAGTCTTTAAAGTAAATGTAACCTATCCCAGGACTTATTTAATCGAAGATATGCAGGGTCAACCGATAAAGGGAGGCTTTTATGAAATGGAATTGCAAAAAGCTAAGTATCCGGATGTGTATCTGGTGGAGAAGGTTTTAAAAAAGAGAGGAAAGAAGATTTTTGTGAAATGGCTCGGACCCCCAAATAGCCATAATACTTGGATTGATAAAACTTCTATAGTATAATATTTTCATGAATTTGTGTAATTTTTTATAACTTTAAATGTTTATGAGTAGTATGATGAAATAAATAATAAAAACACAAATGACTGGTTTTAATCTTATATTCTCTAAAATAATACATAATATACGTTTAGAAATATAAAGTCCTCTAAAAATAATGCAATAATATACTTCATCTATTGTTAATACAATTGTAGAGGAGGCGTGGCTTAGTTACTATGATAAAGATATGCGTGAACCTATGATGGATCTTAGCGAATTCAGAAAAATCCATTGTTTGTTATTGATTGCTCTCGTCAACCGGACGCAATTAAATCATCCACTGTCGACATAAAAATAGAATTTGAACACGAAAAACGAAGTTCCCCGAGCAAACTCGAGTATATGCTCTTATACTTCACGATGCTTATTTAACGTACAGCGCATTGGATGGTTCAGTCCAGAACGGCTTTATTGGTGCTAAGTAGAAGACTATAATATGGTGCATTTAAGTAGTACATTTCCTACTTTGATCATTGACTTACAAAGTTTTCAATATAATGACAATGAGTTTATAGTGAAAGAATTGGCTGCTGTCTGCTGTAACACTAAACAACAAGCACATTATATTTTCAAACCACCATATACATTCTCATTTAGCACGTGGTGAAAAGGTGCAATACCAGTGGTTGGAAACAAATTTCCATGGTTTAAAATGGAGTCATGGATATATTCAACTGGAAAAATTGCCACTAATCTTTGAACGACTTTGTCAGAATGCTGTTAACAACTATCGACATAATTTACAATTAAACAATGTAATAATACTATGCAAAGGTGTGACGAAGAAGAATTTCCTACTACAATATCTGCGGTGGAATAAAATTTTAGTTCTTAATGACTATTCACCGCCTCTACCTAACCTTAAATCATTGACTATACCAGAATGTCTGGAACATTATCATTATAATAATTGTCATTGTGCTCTCGCAAATGTTCACTTTCTTTACAAATGTATTGTAGATTTAAATATAAAATTGGAATAAAAACTCTTTAGGTTTATTAAGGTATATCTTTTAGTTATGTAATCAAGAATAGGTAATAAAATACACGTATTATTTTAATATTTGTTTTATTTCTAATCTCATCGTAGTACGAAAATACAAAGAAAAATTTTAAGATACTATAATTGTATATTGCATAATAAAATAATACAATAATTGTTTATATCTAATAATAAATACAACACATAGAATTATTTAACTACTTGTATCATCATCAGACTGGTCCAGTTGATATTTTTCAATAAGTTCCTTAGGCAGGTACTTCACTATGTCATATAGAAGGTGTCTTAGTTCTATTCTAACCATATGCTTACAAAATTCGTCCAAATTTAAAAAGCCTCTTGAATATTTGTAACATAGATTTGCACCAGCAGCATACATCCTGCAATCTTTTTCAACGCGTCTTGTTTCTTCAACATCGTAGAAGACATTTGTATCATAAACTAATGAATGCTGCGAATCCTTGATTAAGTCACTTAGTTCACAAGACAACCTTTCAATGGCAGATTTAATGTCTTCTGCCCGTACCCACCGTTGAGCTGAATATTGCATCCACATTGTGCCAGTTGGACTAAACTAAAAAAATAAAAAACAAACATATTAATCATACATATTCAGAAAGGATAATTTTTTTATCAACTTACACAAAATGTGATGATGAAAATATATTGTAGAAGTCCATTTGTTATTATTTACTATATAACAATTATTTCATATATTTGCAAGTGAATCAACAATATTACTCCCAGCATACTTTCAACTGTATTCCATTTACTAATATAAAATTAAAATTAATAACTAACGCAACCATGCTCTTTACTAATATAAAATTAAAAATTAATAACTAACGCAACTATACAATATCTCAACTAACAGCCAAAACGTAACATTACACTGGGTTTTGCACCGTTATACACCGGAGAACTCTGACCTAGATATGTCAGTGTGTATTTACCAGATAAATTGATTTTACTCATAAGATCCTCACTCACAATTTCAACAACTCGTTTTGGTAGAAATGATTTGAAAGATGTAATTGTGCTTTCCTCAAATAAATGTACTACTATTGATTTTCCAAATCGCGTATTGACAGCAGAAATTTTCTTAATGATATATGGTTTATGTAAAATTAATGATGAAATAGACTTTTGTTCTAAGACCTCTGTAGATTCATTGATCATTGCATTAAGTGCAAATAAGTCGTAATCAGAAATTGCCATAATTAAATCGAATGTATACAGTGAAAGAATTACAGAAAGTAATATAAAATATTGCTCACTTGAAATAATTCGGATAGTTGCACAACACTCACTTGCTAGCTCTTGACTTATCGGCGATAGGTTTTAATTGTGCGATGCAGAAGCATTGCATTCTATTTATATTAGTAGAGTCATCCCCACCACTACAATTACCTCCCACCACTACAATTACATCACAACATTTTAATTACCTCCCACCACAATAATTATCCATCATGCAATTACTCTAATTACCCATCATTCCACTAATTGCCCCCCACCACTACAATTACATCACACCATTCTAATTACCTCCCACCACTACAATTACATCACATCACCCTAATTACCTCCCACCACTACAATTACATCACGCCACTTTAATTACTTCTTATTAATCTAATTGCCCCCCACCACCACAATTACATCACAACATTCTAATTACCTCCCACCACAATAATTATCCATCATGCAATTACTCTAATTACAGATCATTCCACTAATTGCCCCCCACCACTACAATTACATCAGGCCACTCTAGTTACCTCCCACCACTACAATTACATCACGCCACTTTAATTACTTCTTATTAATCTAATTACCACCCACCACTTTAATTACTTCTTACTAATCTAATTGCTCCCCACCACTACAATTACATCACACCATTCTAATTACCTCCCACCACTACAATTACATCACACCACTTTAATTACTTCTTACTAATCTAATTGCCCCCCACCACTACAATTACATCACACCACTTTAATTACTTCTTATTAATCTAATTGCCCCCCACCACCACAATTACATCACATCACTCTAATTACCTCCCACCACTACAATTACATCACACCACTTTAATTACTTCTTACTAATCTAATTGCCCCCCACCACCACAATTACATCACATCACTCTAATTACCTCCCACCACAATAATTATCCATCATGCAATTACTCTAATTACCCATCATTCCACTAATTGCCCCCCACCACCACCTTTCATAGGCCCCGCCCTCTAACGCCCCATCCCCTAAGCCCCCGCCCCTTAATTACCTCCCACCACTCTAATTACATCATATTAGTCTAATTACCTCCCACCACCGTACTTACATCTCATCACTCTAATTACTCCCCACCACTAAACTGAACATTGCTCCGGCTCCCGAACCGAACCGACCCCCACCACTAAACTGAACACTGCTCCTGCTCCTGAACCGAACCGACCCCCACCACTAAACTGAACACTGCTCCTCCTCCTGAACCGAACCGACCCCCACCCCTAAACTGAACACTGCTCCTGCTCCTGAACCGAACCCCTTTCATTCCTCACCTACTACGGCTGTAAGTTTTATAACCATCTAAGTAACGACATAACTTCAGCACCTATACATATTTTGTAAAAGAAATTGAAATACCATCTGATAACTAAAAATTGCTACACTGTAGATGAATTTTTTGTGTAATTTTTATAATATGTTCCTATTCTTTTATCGTTTAACTGCCTTTGTTGTATAATTTATGTAATTTTCTTTTTCTCTTGTTTGTGACTTTTACTGTATTTCTTGTGTATTGTTTCTCTTATAAACACTATACATTTAATGTGGAAATAAATAATAAATAAATAAAATAAAATAAATATGGTGAATAACCCTATACATCGTCAAAATTTACAAACCAAGAAATGACACGCTTATTTATCTGTATCACATAATAACGTAATAGCATTACCCTAGATATACCAGTGGCATTATTAATAGCATCAAGTTAATACAATAAATAAACTTTATGTCCAAACAGTCTTTTGTGAACACCAGCTACACATTATATCCATCATGTAAACGAAATCAACCACATCAAATGATCGGCTATAACCCCAAAATTTCAACCCTTCCGACCGAATTGGCAATAAGAAACCTTATAAAACAGGAATTTCCTAAATCAAGAAATTTATAGGGTTGCCTTAATTGATTTAGAAAGTCAAGGTCGGGTTTAATGGAAATAAGGGGATGATTTATTGACAAAACCAACATGTCAGTACAATACAAATGAAAGTTGAACAATGCAAATTGGATACACTGAGTGAGTCATTTATCTATCTAACAATGACATTTATTTACTGTTAAGTTTCTATTCGTATTTCTATACTGCACTTATATTTCAAAATAACTGTCACAGCTAAAGAACTGTATATGCGCTAGATTTAATAAAAACTATTGAAAAATTTCATAAAATGATAATCATTCTCTTTTTTTATTTCAGTACGATTATTAGGTTTAAAGATATGGCAGTTTAAAAGTGAAACTCTAACACTTGAGTTGAGATATGTGTAAATCCTAAACATCTCAACAATTTCCTTCCTTCAAAATAGCGGCTGAAAATTCTGCGTCACCGTGAAACATACACGTGCACAATGATACAATAGCCACACGACAGTGGCAAGAAGTCATCTTTTGAAATAAAAATAATTGTTCACCATGCAGAATACATACATTATAAATGAAATATAGCAATTAAAAAAAATAGATGATATATACAATTTACACCAGGACATATACTATATAGTATATAATTGTAAAACACATTACAAATAGACTAAAATATGGAAAATATAGATCTAAATATACAAATTTCAAATAAAACGCGACCAACATAATGACTTTTGTAACTTTTTCTAAAATGTAAATTAAAAATCAGCCTTATATTTTTTTTTAGCAAAAATGCCCTGTACAATTGACCATCCCCAGATACAGATATTTAGTAATAAATGTGAGTATAATAAACATTCATAAGTCTCTCTTCACTTAGAATGAAGAATGCAAAATATGCTTTATTTAACTTACTTAAAGATAAGTCATCAGCCCAAGTTAATTCTATTAAATTTTTAGGCATCCACATTGATAATTCATTAAATTGACGTGTTCATATTGACACATTGTGTAATAAACTTTCATCTATATGTTTTGCGTTGTATGGATTAAAATATATCACTAATCAAACTGTATTACTGTCGTATTATTATGCACAGTTTTATTTCAGGCTAACATAATATGGTATTAATCTTTTGATGCTCTTCTCATTACAGTGGAAGGGTTCTTATATATATATATAAAAAGAGCATTACGTATAATAGGTGTTAGCCATCTAACTTCCTGTAGATATATATTTAAAGAATTAAATATTATTTTGCGGATTAATTGTCACATCTGACAAGTAATTACAGTACCCAAGGGCCCCTTTGGGGGCAACTTGAATTCCTCTCTATTGTGTTTGATTGAAAAGCGCGCGGGTCAGACTGCATGTAACAATCAGAATTGCCTTTTACATCGTAATATAGGCATTCTCTTTTATTCCTAACGAGAGTAGAGCAGGCTTGAGTGTGACTGGTGTCTCTCCGGCCGCGCCAGTCACTATTGGTATCACGGTGACCACATATCATTTACTTCAGCCAGGGCCCCTTGTATTTCTTCTCTATGTTTTCAGGCAACGGGATTGTAATGTCTATAAGGTAAATTTGCTGCGTTCGCCTGTTTGTGAATACTATATCCGGCCTATTATTTGGTATGTGCCTCTCCGTGTGGATAGTTCTGTTCCAATAAGGATATGATTATCGATCTCATTTACAGATGCTGGATGGTAAGTATAATCGGGTACAGGACAATAGTTCCGATTTACTTGGCTTAACAGAGCCTGATGCACAATTTTGGCAACGTTATCATGCCGTGCTAGTGTCGGGCATCCACTGATGATGTGCTCTATAGATTCGGCTGTGGTCGAGCAGGCACTGCATCTGTCAGAAGTGACTGTAGGATCTCGAACTACATATTTCATATAGTTTCGGGTCGCCAATACTCGGTCTTGTATTGCCACTACGAACCCTTTGGTTTTCCCGAAGATGTTTCCATATTTGAGCCAGCTGAGAGATGCGCCACGGTCAATGTGATCTGCAGCAAGGATGTTAGAGTACTTTCCGTGTAGGGGCTTTGCTAACCACTATTCAATTTTTTGCCGGTATGTCTGATGTCGGGTTTCCTGAACTACAAGGAGCACATTAAGTTTTATGGGAGTGAGGTTGTTGTCTACCGATATTATTGCATTATTTAGGCGACTAGTCTTGGTCATCCCCAGGAAATATTGATGTAAGTTGCGAATTTGCCCCTCGTGCATGGTAGCCAATTTCACTACGCCTCCTTGCGGCCGCGGTAGGTGGAAACGTTCCACAGAACTTTTAGGATGAGTGTCCTGTACGTCGTAAACAGAGTCCGCGTCTGTCTTTCAAGAGCTTCGAGATCGGTTTGAGTCCATTTAATAGTCTCAAATATGTATACAGCCACCGGGATGGCGTAGGTGTTGATGGCTTTGATTTTATTTATAGCGAACAGACTACTCTTTAGGATTTGTCTCATCCATTCCTGCATCCTCTCCTTTATCCTGTTTTTCACAACCTTCCGCTCTAGTATACACATTTGCTCGTACCCCAGATATTTGTACATCTCATTTTCGTCCATGGTTAGTATCTCTTCATCTTCCTCATCAACTTGGTACGCTGTTTCTTCAGCCCATTTCCCTCTCTTCATTGTGTTTATTCGGCACTTGACTAGCCCAAACTCCATCTGGATGTCTTTGGAGAATTTGGCAGTAAGCTTAAGTGACTTATCGAGTTCCTTCCTAGCGGCCGCATATAAACTTAAGGTCGTCCATATATAATAGGTGTGTCAAGCTTTCTTCCGATGTTATGGGGTAACCTTGACTGAATCTCTTTAGCGCTTCCATCAATGGATTCAACGCGAGGCAGAACCACAGTGGGCTTAGTGCGTCACCTTGAAATATGCCCCTCCTGACTTGTACTTTTCCAATTCATGACGTTGTATCTGACAGGGTCAATTTCAGGTTGGTATTCCAGCTCGACATTATAACGGATAAAAAGTTCTGTATTTAGAAGTCTATTTTGTAGACACTGAGACACTATCAAGAGCCTTCTGATAGTCGATATATGCCACATGAAGAGGGCTCTTAGATTTCTACGCATGTTGAGTTATAACCGAGCCTATAACAATTTGCTCCTTGCAGCCCCTAGCGTTTTTGCTGAAGCCTGTTGTTCCTCCGCTAGCTACCAATTGGCAGTTATGGGTATGCTTATATACCTTCTCGGTTATGACGGATGTCAGTAGTTTGTGAATGGTAGGGAGGCATGTTATAGGGTGGTATTTACTTGGATGAAGATGTGACCGTTCAGTTTTAGGCAGACGATCGGTAATTCCAGTTGTGAAGAACTGTGGAATGTCTTGTGGGTGTAGGATAAGGTGAGAAAAGAAATTGGCGATTTTCTGATGAGTAGCGGTGAGTACTTTGTACCAGTAATTGTGGATGTTGTCACAGCCTGGTGCCTTCCAGTTATGTGTTTTACGTATGACTTTCGTCACATCCGCCAAGTTGACTTGATGATCTGTCATTATTGGTACTTTTTCCTTTTCACATCTTTAATCCATGTAGCTCTTTGATTGTTCTCTTGTGGCCGCTCCCATATCCCTGTCCAGAAAGTGAGCATGTCGGCTTTCTGCGATGGTCGGTAGTCGGTTGTCTGGTTGCTGTGCATTGGCTGTAGGTTAGGTCTTCAAGTCCCTATAAAACTGCTTTTGGTTAGTTGCGAAGAGTTGGTTTTGTAATTTTCGCTTATCGACGTAGTCGTTTAGTGATGGCTTGCAGTTTTTGCTTTATTAAATCAAGCACTTCAGCATTATTATTATTATTATTATTATTATTATTATTACTGCATATGTGATTACGTTAAAGATATCAAAATACTGAACTGTCTATATAGTTGCCTAAGAATTTTGAAATGGTGCTTGATGGCAATGAATTGAATGAGACAATTTTTCTAAAGTTGAAATTTAGAAGTACTGTTTTTATATCTCATTTAGTATTAATTTATTTCAATTACTTCATTCATTTCATCTATAAAGCTATTTACACCGTCTTGTAGATCATTGCTATTAGAAGCAGACATAGAAATTGATGTGTCGTCCGCATACAATACAGTTAGACCATTTTGCAATTGATTTAAAGATTTCAATATTTTGTTGTGGACTAATAGAATAACCTAGTCCTAGTCACGCCTTATCTATATTATGGAATATTAAATGGTGTTAGATATCTGAGATTTCTGCAAGATGAGCTGCCAAGTTCATTAAGAAACATTCCTCGTGACGGGCATATAATTTGGTTTAATTAAGACATAGCATTGACACAATTCAAAAACAATTAGATGCTTGCGACGAATATATCCTGGAAGAACTAATAGGTGGCCAGTACGATCACCTTACAAAGATTTCTTCTTATGGGGAGATATAAAAAAATTAGTTTACAGTGATCCAATCGTAATATGGCAGACCTATTATACATCGCAGTATATAGTTAATTGTGGAAATGCAAAGACCCCAAAAGCATTGCAAATACAGCAAAGGACATCTCCCTCCATTTTCGAGGATGAGAAACACGATGGTGACAATATTTTTCACCTTAAATCTCGTAAACCACCCCTAAATGCAAGAAACTACCTTTATTCCCAATTATCCTATTCTGGGCGTGCGAGGGATTGTCGGATCTGGATTTCCTTGCTCAATTTTAATAAGCTGAGCAACTGTCGACGCCAAGGGTTGAAACCACCCCAACCCCAAAACCGAAATGCTATCAAAAAGCTAGAATTTGAACAGAAATGTGTATACAACCGTTTTCTAGAACGAGTAACACGATAGTGACAATATTTTCTCACCCACCCCTCCCTAACCACCCCCAAATGCTTCGAAAGATCTGCTAGCGTATAAAAAGTTTTATATATCGATGCGTAATAATGTCGGTTTGAATGAATTAATGAAAAAAATTACCTGTGTAATAAATAAAAGAAATAAGAAGTCCTTGCGTACTATTCCATCTGAATGCATTTCCTCTATTCCAAATATTACAAAATTGATCCAAATTGAGGAAAAAATACCGATCCGACGAGCCCCCGCACGCCCCGGTCCGGATAAGAAAAACGAGGGAGTGGTTTTGCCTTTGGTTGCAGTTAGGGAATTGTGGGTGAGACAATATTGTAGCCATCATGTTACTCGCCTTTGAAAACGGGATATACTAATTTCCTTTCAATTTCAAGCTATTTGATGGTATTTTGGTTTTGGGGGTTGAGTTGGTTTCAACCCTTGGAGTTGATAATTGCTCAATTTATTGAAATTGAACAAAAAAATCCCGATTCGACAAGCCATCGTACGCCCAGAACACAAACATCAGAAAAAGGGGTAGTTTTTGCATTTGGGGGTGGTTCGTGAGAGTTGGGGTGAAAAATATCATCACCATATTTTGTGCCGAATTCACAATATTTTTGCGGTTTTTGCCTTTTTTGCTGTTCCACGGGAGACTAATACGTAATGCTAATGTTGTCTGAGTAAATATAAATACCTTATTGAGTGTAACTGGTGAAGCATTAATTAAATGGTTTAACATGTGGATCCATGAAGGGGAATCAATTTTGAACATTTATTTTGAAAGTAAACATATACATATTGTTACGTGTTTATACCCTGTCCAAACGCAGGTTCAATAATAATTGTAACACGAATTTTCACTAAGCACTGATTTATTAAGCACTAAATTTGCAATAATTAAGTCTTATAACACACTAATTATAACATTGATCTACTATATATACACTACTGTAATTCACAACTTATTACTGTTCTTTATCTTATCTAATCATTTGCTCTCCTTACTTATAACTCATTCAGAACTGTACTGAACTAACTCCATGGCTCTGCTATTTATACATCCGTGGCACTTATTCTCGATTTATTCAGTTTATCATTCAAGACATTTCTACTCTTTCCATGAGGTAGCGCCACCCTGGGCCGACTGGTGAACTATTGTTTTACTGGTTGCCCATTAGGCAGGTTTCCTTTTACTCTGTCTACTATTAGGGATTACACCTCTCTCCGTAAGAGGGTGTGTACATAGCAATATTTTATTTAAATGGTAAAATAAATTAATACATAACCTGCTTGACTTTACATTATTAAATTAAACTTAGAGCAACTAGTCTAAATAATTAACAAATAAGATACAGGGATTAATCCAAATTATACTTTGAAAATTTAAAAATAGAAAATATCAGATAATTTAAAAACTAATGATTTTACGAAAAAAATATATTCTTACAAAATTATATACCATTTAGTGTCGTATGCTACGTTTCAATGTTCAAGCTATCAAAAAATAGTGTTACACATTAGCGCAATCTTTGTACAGTCAATTAAAAAATTACGAATGACTTATTGTATCTAGAGATCACCTTTTAGCCAATTTCAATTTCCTTGGTAGTTATCAAATACTGTCACTGGCGACATTTAAAAGATGAAATAAACCAAGAATATCATTATAACGACTTATACAGAATCTCTTCTTCCGCTACCACTAAAACTGCTTAAGGAGTTTTATGAGAATCGCCTTGTATTTTTATTTTTTTATTTTAACGCTTTATTTAGATTAACGCCCTGGCGGAACTTAGCATTAGCTATTCCACCACTCAACCAGGACACATACACATAGCTAATTAATTATACAACAACCATTCCCTACGACACTGCCATGTGCCGCAGCTGAGACTCGAACTCAGGAGTGGTACAGCAACTAGCCGTGTTGTCTCTCACACAACCTCGTCTAGTCCACTGTTACCAACTCGATAACACATGAAAAACGCAACTAAATATCCATACCCTAGCCAGGATTCGAACCCGGGACTCCTTGTTTGCAAGCCTAACGCGTAAGCGTTGAGCCACTGAGCCGGTAAATATTATTAGTTACATTTTCCGTACTGAAATATTGTTGCCTGACTATAGGCCGCAAGAACTCACTCGTTTAATAAGTTTTGTGAAACTCAGACCTTCCTTTATCTAATATCAATAGCTCACATTTGAATTTGTAAGGATAGATAAGGAGGTTGTTATTATTATTGTTTTCATTATGTGGCTACTACTCATTAGAATCAACAAAATTTACTGTATAAGTTTAATATGTACGTCAAACTGGTTAGGTAGTAAAATACTCCGCATATCTAGCTTAGAACCCAGGTATATCAGATACATTTTTTATTGTAAATTATCCCTAGTGGTTGGGTTTCAACTATGAACTATAGAGACCCATTTCCTTCACTTACACTACCTAGATCTCCTAGATTTATAGTTATAGGTGGCCCGGAGGGCAATAAGCAAACATTCTATCACACACAGCTTTATGTAATACAATACAACAACGACAAGCTTTGACGTGCAGCTGTACACAATTTTCAATGTGGTTGACAAAAATACAAATTACTATAAATACAAGAATTTTTATCATTTTAATAATTTCAATATTTTCGATAGTGACAGAACTTCGCAAACTAAAGACAAGTTTATTAAGGTTACTTCAGGTTATAGTTACTGTATTTACCTAATTCTTCAATATATATCACAAATCTTGGATATAATTTTATATACCAACAAATTCTATGTTGCCGAGATAATATTAAAAGTTATGCCAGGAAAATTTGTTTAATATGTAATGACATTGTCATATAAAAGCAATATTTTACACTATAGATTGTAAATTATTTACATTTGTATAATGTATAAACATCATAAAAAATAAAACTAGGATATTACACAACTTACAGAAAATGACCTTCAAAATATATATCGTTCTTATTTTATCCAGTGTTCTATTTTTCTTCATTATCCTGGTTTATCTATTTAATGAAACCAAGGGAAAGACAGTTAATTTTCATCTAGACTGAATCGACTGACCTTTACCTTCAACGTATACTTTAACTTTGTAGGACTCTTGGGATAGCATACTGTAAAGACTACTCTTGAGGAGATCGCATATTGAAGTTTGTGTTAAACTGAAATACGTTATTTATCTAAAAGTTTAGGCATTTTTTTTCACAAGAAAACTTTCTGAAATTGTCGACAAATCATATAATATTTTGACATCTATTACACTTTGTATATATAGACCATAGTAATACAAAAACCCTAGTACGAGATATGAAATAACGGTTCAATTTCATAGTTAATTCATGTCATAATATAATGAGATATAAATTCATATGGAATCGCCATGCTTTCGCGATAAATAGAAATTTAAGACAGTTTGGGAGAAATGTCAGTTTAGCTGTAAATATGGGGCGTCGGCCAAATATTCCACGTTCTTTTACTGTTGACGCTTATGTATAAAATAACTATTCTATTGTAACTAGCGTTTATTTCGTCGTCATTTTCATTTAAATCCACGAGATCCAGTTCCTAGTCGAATAACAATTAAAAAGTGGGTACGCAAGTTTCACAGTACTACTTCATATGCCATAAGACAAAAACTAAAAGGAGGAACTCGTTCTGTAAGCACACTTGAAAATGCCGAAAGATTAAGAGCAGCTGTGCTAAACTATCTCCAAAACCGTAGTCATGGCCGCATTCTGAAAGATTTTCTTCCATCCTTACAAAATTCAAGTTGTACAAAAACTTTTGCCTTTGCTGATGTCAGATGAAACTCATTTTCATCTCTTGGGATATATTAACAAACAGAACTTTCGCTACTGGGACACGGAATATTCTCTGGAATTGCACGAAGTACCGCTTCGTACCAAGAAAATTACTGTATGGTATGCAGCATCTGCCTTTGGAATGTTTGGACCGTTCTTTCTTGATTAAAGTAACTTGATGGTTTCTGTTACATCACAACGTTATCGACAGGTATTGCGTAGCTTTAAACAACAACTTCGTGTTGTTGGTGTGAATATTCGATGAATATGGTTGCAGCAAGACGGAACCACTTCTCACATTGCTAGGGATTTTGTGACAATTTCGCGAAGAATGTTTCCTGGTCATGTCATTTAGAAATATGGGGACATTAACTGGCCAGCATAGTCACCGGATCTCTTCGTAGCTTCGACTAATCTGCTAACTAAGGCCTAACACCGATCCCTGTAGACGAGCTACCCCCAACGAGGTATTTTGCCGAACCTCTTCTCTTTCAAAAAGTAGGGATCTTTTACTTGCCTAACATTTAATAGACAAGGAACCGGTGGCTTTATATCCCCTCCGAAGGATGGTATATCCACTACACAACCCTCGCCTAAGATTGCATAGCTTCCACGCATACACTGATATACACGTCGGTGGAATATGTAAGGCGAGGACGCGGTCTTCCTTGTGAACACGAATTAGCCCCTCGAGTTTGTAAATTAAAAAATTTTGAATTGGAGAGCTTCGGTAGAGACCCTTGGGAATGTTCGTGCACTTTATTTTGTTGAGAGAAGCCTTCGGGTTCGATTTTTTGAAGTTATGGTTCGGGTCGAATGTATCAAGCACCCCACGCTTTTTACAATAAAATGAATTTGTTTGTCAATCACTTCATTCTTATTTTAAACGTATTAAAAATCATTTAATTATATTGAGTTAGTGGACTTTCTATCGCTGTTGAACAAAATCTTAATATTTAAATATTATTTTTTACTTTTTAGTTCGGTTTGCTATTAAAGCGTGTTTTTAAATTTTTTTAAACTATAATTTTTTTGCGCCAATCTCCTCTTTTTCGTTAATTGTCTGTAGCGTATTGGCCGTTAAGCCCTTGTTAAACGCTAGTTCCAACTTTAATACATACATTATGATGTAACATTAATTATGTACTACTAGCAGATACTCAGCGGTTTCGAAAAGCAGGCGAGTATCAGCTGGTTTCTATATGTATCGGTGTTCATGATGCTAATTCTAAAATTCACCCAATCCAATATATTGGCGAGAAACGTGCCGAGGGACGAATGGCAAGGGGGTGACTAAAAATGTCATGTCGCTAGCGTCAACCTCAGGGAAATGGGCACACCCTGTTGTATAAGAGCCTTACCCTTCTATCGGACCTCTAGGAGGGTTGACCGTTTGTAATAAAATATATATTAATAATAAGCGACTCCGGCAAAATCTGG
Source organism: Leptura quadrifasciata (assembly GCA_963675555.1). Taxonomy (NCBI): domain Eukaryota; kingdom Metazoa; phylum Arthropoda; class Insecta; order Coleoptera; family Cerambycidae; genus Leptura; species Leptura quadrifasciata. Next base: position 108,127,083 of record OY776675.1, read on the forward strand.
ACAATAGATTAGTCTTTTTTATTTTTATTTTATCCTGATGATCCTGGTGAGGACATTAGGACAAGGTTGTCAAATTATTGTATTTTCATCGGTCCTTGATAAGTGTGCAAAGTTTCGGCTTAATCTGACGTTTTGAAGTGGGTGAGAATCACGTTCAAAAATTCGGTTACAAACAAACAAACAAACATATAGGTGAAGCTAATAAAAGCGTGTTAAAAACTATGCGATTAAAAATGAAACAAATATCGTTATGAAGTTTGCAACAAGCGTCTATTGCTATTTAGCACCTCTAAATTGACATATTTTTAGAGTGACCACTTATACATTGTCACTAAGAGTATATCAAGCTTTCTTCCCTGTTAGTAGTTTTTAGGGTGTCCGCCATGTACATTTGCCACTAAGAAATTTCCGCTTGATAAATATTATTTTCTCCATCAATAATTTTAGTTTGCTTGCTAGTTACCAAATATTAAATCGAGAAATTTTTTGCTTTATCTCGAAGAGCACTGGCTTCAATGGAAAATTGTGTACTACAAAAAGGACTTACGATTAATCATAATTTAATAATATTATACCTCAAAGACTTCTAGCTCATGTCATCAAAAAATTTGTTTCCGGCGTCAGGACGTCGCGGACGCAGATGCCACTATCATTGGCGGGTTCAAATCCTAGCCGGGTTATGAACGTTTAGTGGCGTTTCTCATGTGTTACAGAGTTCGTAGTAGTTCATTAGATGGAGTTGTCTGAAAGACAAAACGGTCATCGCTGTACCACTTCTGAGTTCGAGTCTCAGCTGCGACAGATGGCAATATGTCGCAGAGAATGGTCCTTGTGTAGTTATCTGTGTCCATGTGTCCTGGTTTAGTGGTGCAATTGCTCATGATAAACTCCGCCAGGGCCGGGCGGCGGTTATCTAAATAAGGCGATGAAATAAAAAATTAAAAATTATTTTAATAACTCTTTTTGTTACCACGGAAACTGTCTGAGGAGTTGAATCATCCTGTATACGTAACGTTAGCTAAAGCGCTAATAAGAAGTCGATTAAGAACTTAATTTGTGATTTATAATCAAACGATATGGTATCGTTGCAGTTTTGTGTCTTTAACTGTGTAGCAGACAAATAAAAAGACCCCTAAAAAACTTGCAAACTGTCGTTTTCTATCATAGAGGACAAAACAAAATATAACAAAACATGATTATCACACTTTATGGATTGTTTCAAAGATAATGTCAAAATCTGACGATTTACATTTTTATTGTAATTTCATAAACATTAATTATTGTTTACAAGGACTGGATACAAACAATTCTATATACCTACCGATTTTTTAAAACATTTTTGGATAAGTTATTCTATTGCTTAAGAAAGCAACTTGCAATAACGACATTTTGGTGTGTATATGTGGTGATCTAGAAAAAGAACTTGAAATACTAAATACTAGTTACTCTGTTAAAGTCCAGTAAACTTTACGAAACTTCACAGGTATCTAAAAAACGAGATAAATCGAATGGCACAAACGGGAATACGAATTCCCGCTTGTCTATTTTACCTTCTGATTTTCTTTATAACTGAGAGGTTTTTAATGTTTGCATTATCAATTTCTTCTGTTACCATGACATCACTTGTTTCTGACATTCCAATAACTATAACCGCTAATCAACTTATTGAAAAGTGTAAAATAGGTGTGTCCCAGACCAGTATACTATCAATACTATTATTTCTTAAATGTAGAAATGTTCATATTTTCAGATTAATCGATAGACGATTATTCGGGGTAACAGCTTGTAGTGAGATGGATCGGGATTTTCAATTCGTAATCCTCAAATTGAAGAATTTTTTTCCCAATCGATTAAGTAGGGTCTCGGCATTGTTTCCCCACCTACGTTTCACAGATCTGAGGGTCGGGAGGGGGAAGAGGACCATTTAAAAATACGGAAATCGGTTTTCGTCAATAAGTTGGCGGGTGTTGATTCCACAAAAAAATACATACTTCCCAAAAATGAAGAACTTGACAAAACACGTAATTTTGGTTAGCGAGATATCGCGAATTAACGTTACAGGAAAGAACATATTTCAATTAAGTTTTTCTCGGTCAAAACTTCTTTCGCGCGCCAGCCACGTGTTTTTCACAGAAGTCGATTTGTGCCAATTTTATTGAGTTCTACGTGAAAAACTGAAGAAATGTCACTTTGATTTTTTGCGATCCACCTCTCCGGTCACGAGTTATCGGAGCTTAAAAGAATTTTGCCTTACCTCCCTCCCTCTCCTCCTAATTGGGTTACCGTACCCTTCTATGAAAAATATAATATAAGTCCTACGTGCATGTCGAGTCGAGGAAAAATTATTTGATAAATTTTCTTTCCTGTAACGTTAACTCGCGATATCTCGCTAAATAATGGTCCGACGTGGATGAGGTCGAGAACCAGAGTTACGTGTTTTGTCAAGTTTTTGGGAAGTATATATTTTTTTACGGAATCAACACCCGCCGACTTATTGACGAAAAACCGGTTTCTCGTATTTTTAAATGGTCCCCTCCGCCCCTATCGACACTCAGATCTGTGGAACGTAAGTGGGGAAACAATGCCGAGACTCGACTGTCGATCTGGAACAAAAATTCTTCAATTTGACGACTACGAATTGAGGATCATTTTTCTGCCCAATCCATTCCACTTTTGCAAGAATAAGATTATTTTTATCCAATTATTATACACATAAAATAATCCTATGTAGAGTTACTGCAACTGCAAAACAAAATTAATTAGGAGATTCGAATTAAAAATGCGTGACATATTATTATTATTATTAGCCTTTACTCGAGTCCGAGTATAAAGAAATGTTACAGTCGATAGATTGTGTGTAATATAAAACAAATAAAAGGTGTAGTCTATTGTAATTCCCATTCATCTACGGTGCACACGACTATGGCTATAGAGGCCAATTCGGGAGAGCACATGTCGACCGCAGTCAGGACAAACATAGACCTGGTTAGGTCTTGGATTCGGCCTTCTTGCAGCAACATTTCCTTGATAGCTGGCCACAACCCCTCGCCATTCGGTTCTGTCCGCTGCAAGTTGTTCTCATTGCTCGTCTGGAATACCGCAGGATTTTAGATTTTCATGGAGAACGTCTTTGAACCTCTTTCGTTGACCGCCACGCCTTCTTCTACCGCTTAGCAATTCACCATAAAGTGTACATTTAGGAAAGCGGTTATCATGCATACGATGAACGTGACCTGCCCATCTTAGGCGTGCTCTTGAAATAAGCACCTCAATTGGGAGGCTGTTTGCTCTCCTGAGTACTTCCACGTTTGATATGTGATGGAACCAACGGATTTTCATCATACTTCTGAGGTGTCTTTGCTGAAAACGTTCTAATTCTTTCACATGACGACGGTAAGTGACCCAGCTTTCACATCCATATAGCAGTGTTGGAATGGCAACTGCTCTGTAGACAGCCATTTTCGTTGACAAAGCAAGGTCGTGGTTGTCAAATACTCTCTCTCTAAGTCCCCAGAGTGCTCTAGATGCAGCGTTAATTCTATTGCGAATCTCGCTGTCCATGTTTGCTTTGTCATTAACAACGTTGCCTAAGTAATTGAACTGATCCACCACTTTAAGAGAATTTCCGTTAAGTGTAATGCCTATTTGGTTCACTTGATGAGGAGTTGACAAAATCTTAGTCTTTCCAATGTTGATTTTAAGTCCCAAGGAATCATAGCTCTGGGCATACACATCTAAAAGTTCTTGAAGCTCTTCCGGCGTAGAGGCTAAAAGTGCACAGTCATCCGCATACTGGAGATCACAAATGAATCGTGTGCGTGTCTTCGTGAAAGCTCTAAAGCGCCCTATGTTAAAGAGACCGCCATTATCTGAGACCTATTCCTCTGACTGTCAGTTTGTTGTCAACAATAATTGTTAGAGCAGTGGTAAACAAATTAAAAAGTAGGGGTGCCAGGACACATCCCTGCCTAACTCCAGTGAGGGTTTGGAAAGGTTCGGTTGCCTCATTATTATACATAACCTGGGCGTTGTTGTTTGTATGTAGACTGCGACATACTTCCACAAATTTTCTAGGGATACCTAAGCAGAGCATAATTTTCCAGAGCACTTCCCTGTCCACCGAGTCAAACGCCTTGGTTAAATCAATGAAGGCCATGTGAATTTCTCCTTGATGTTCGAGTGCTTTTTCTTGAAGCTGTTTAAGTGTGAAGATTAGATCCGATGTGCCTCGGTTTGGTCTAAAGCCACTCTGTGTTTCAGGAAGTAACTTTTCCATAACAGGCGTTAGCCTATTTGCCATCGCTTTAGTGAGTATCTTCCCTCCAACAGCCAGGAGAGCTATACCCCTGTAATTTCCACAGTCCGCAGCGCTCCCTTTGTTTTTTGAAGAGGTTGATTAAAAGTGTATCACGAGACTCCTGCGGAGCTTGACCACTTTCCCACACGACATCAAACAGTTTTTTGAGGTAGGGTATGAGCTCTGACGACACAGCTTTAAAGATCTCAGCTGGGAGTGAGTCGGCGCCGGGAGATTTGTTATTTTTTAGCTGCCCAATGGCGGTTAAGATCTCTTCCGTTGTTAGAGGTTTATCTAAGTCTTCGAAGGTGTCATATTGAGGGATAAGATTTATAATATCGTGATCGGCTTGACTTTGCTGGTTAAGAATGTTAGACTAGTGTTCTTTCCATCGGGCTCTTATTTCCTGGTCTTCTTTGAGGAGATTTCCATTTAAATCTTTAATAGGGCACATAGTTTTCCGACTGGGGCCGTACACTGCTTTTACTCCTTGAAAGAAATTCCTGTAGTCGTGTGAATCGGCGTACCTTTGAATTTCTCTGGCATAGCTTGCCCACCACTCGTTCATCATTCTTCTGATTTCGCGTTACGTTTCATACTTAGATTGGGTAAAAGCTTCTGCTTTTGATGAGTCGTTGGGGTGGTTGATAGCATTTTGGAAGGCAATATGTTTGCGGTCAAGAAGTTCTTGTATAAAATCTTCATTATCATTGAACCAGTCCTCCTGTTTATTTACTTGCTGCCGTGCCAAGAATTTCCTCAGTCGCACCTTTTAAACTGTCTTTAATTTGTGTCCAGGTAGTAGCGACATCTACAGAATTGGTTTCTTCTAGTGCACTCAAATTCTCTTGAACTTTTTGCTTTAGCTGTTCGACGGTTTGTTGGTCACGCAATTTACTAATACAGAGACGGGGTCTACGTTTTACTTGAGTTCTTCGGTGTTTGAGTCTCATAACAATTTTCATTTTAGAGACAACAGGACGATGATCGGTCCAACATTCGCTATCAATGCGCGCCTTTGTAATTTGGACGTCCTTGAGATGCTTCCTACGTACGATAACATAGTCCAGTAGATGCCAGTGACCTGATCTGGGGTGACGCCAGGTGCCTTTAAATTTATCCTTTTGTCAGAAAATGGTGTTTGTTATAACTAGATCATGTTCGGCGCATTTAGTTAGGAGTAGTTGACCGTTAGCGTTTATGTTGCCCAAACCGTTCTTGCCTATGATGCCTGGCCAGGTGTCTGCATCTCTCCCTACTCTAGCGTTAAAATCGCCAAGAATAACGAGTCGTTCCGTTTTAGGTATTCTACAGAGGGTTTCTTCCAGCTGTTGATAGAAGCTTTCCTTGGTTTCGTGACTTGCATCCAGAGTGGGGCGTAGGCGCTTATTAGATTTGCCGCGTTGCCATCTGATAGCTTATAGCGTAGCAGCATTAGACGCTCGGATAGGCCTTGTGGTACTTGTGTTAAGTTGGATACAAGTTGATTCCGAACGGCAAATCCTACTCCATGTTGTCTTCTTGAATTGGTGGGAAGACCTTTCCAATAGAAGGTGTAATACTTTTCTGTGAGAGAGCCTTCCTCCAAAAATAGAGTTTCGCTGAGAGCTCCAACGTCAACATTGAGTCGGTGAACTTCTCTATCTATTAGAGCAGTTCTTCTTTCAGGCCGATCGGTGCGAGTGCTGTCGTTCAAAGTACGAACATATCAAGCGCCGTAGATGAAAGAATTAGTTTTCTTGGATTTAACTTGTCGGTATTTTTTCGATATTCGATGAGGTGTCCCTGTGGGCACCCTCCCCCGGAGATCCGATCGGGAGGGTATTTTACTTCCGGCTGATTTTGTCCCACTTGAAAGCTCCATCATTTTTTTTTAAGCCTTAATCGACTGAAAACGAAGCTGCATTTGAAGTTTTAGCTGGAGCAGGTATGCAACTGACCAGCTCGGTTGCGGAAGGCGAGTGGTGTGGTCCCATGGCACATATAGAAAACATATTAGAAGAAATACGATAAACCGACTCGATTCGATATATTGGCGGATGCGCCGGGAAAATACGTCTTTATTGAAAGTATATTTTCTTTCAATTACTTCGTGAAATTTTATCTATAGACGTTGACTAACATCACTTGTAACTTCTGAATCGCTATTTTCACTCATTTTTTTCTATTTCCAATTAGTAGAATTGTGCGCAACCACACACAACACACAAAACGAAACGACGCATTTTAATGTTTTCAAATATTTGCTGACTGGTTACTTAAACACTACAGAACCGTAATTCGCTAAGCTAATTATTCTCAATTTTAATTCAATATCGCTGTTCTAGGCTGCTGATAGATTCATTCAGATACTGATAAAACAAATTGATTTTTTAAATTAACACAGACAGTTATTATTACATTTTATAAGTTTCATAATACACTGCACGATATTACTTGCTCGATCCTTTTTAATAAACTTATAAAATTCCTTTTCCTCATACTAACATTATTTCTACCCTAAATTCCTTCTCAGTAAAATTACACACAGGTTGTTAAATTCCTTAATAAGGGAAGCAATTAAGTTAAGAAAAGTGCTCGGAGGGAGACAACACCTGCTCATAACGGCAGGTTTATTCTGCAGTCTTCTGTCTTTCATTCTATTTTACACAACAGGCCAAAGTTGTCCTTTGTGGCAACGGAAGATCGAAAAGTAATTAGCTTTTTTATTAGTATTTTTACTTTCTATGTATGTAGTGCATTATATAAGGAAAGTATGGTGATCGTGCAAAAAATCGAGTTTGAGCTTTTGATGGATTTGCACGTTTTCAAGTCCACTGAACCAAAAAATGTGGTTTTTAAAAAATTTCTGACTGCCGTCTGTCGTCGCACCTAGAGCCCAAACTTGTTCAAATTTTACATGTGTTTTCAACACGGTCACACCTCGAGGAGAAATTGCAACATCGATCCTAGCTCAAATGTAAATCCCTAAAAACAGGAAAAAAATTGAAAATTTTCTAAATTTTTCTAAAACGGCTCTAACGATTTTGATTAAATTTGGCACATGACAGTTGCTCCTAGAAAATGCAGGGAGGAAGCTGTGGGGGGTTAGTTTTAAATAATTTCATAATTTTTTTCTCTAAAACGGGTTTAACAATTTTAATCAAAATTAACACATACATACTGTAATAGCATAAGGTAACATGACCAGTTGCACCTAAGAAATGCAGGGATGAAGGTCGCGGGGGGCAAGGAATTAAAGCAAAATGTTTTAAGTTTGAACAAGATTGGTTGAGAAGAAATATAAATTTGACGATGAAAAGATTCTATGCCGTGACCAGGGTAGGGTACATTAGTTCGATCTACTCCTAAATGGAAAAGTTTGTCCGAGTTGTCGCGGCCCGATTTTTTAATATTTAGATGGCACCAAGTGTTTCATTGGCTATCGTTTTATTTATATTATTTGTATTAACACTTTGACACTTTAATATTTTACTAAAGTGCATCAGTTTCTTTGTCATGGGTAATATAAGATTTGAATAGAACGAACATAGCTATGGCCAATTATAACGAAAAATAATTTAATATTTTATACTTCAGAAGCCTCCAAGCTAATACCACTTAAATTAACGAAGTAAATTCTAACCTCATATTAAAATATAATATATTTAGTCGCAAACTCCTCTATAAAATCCTTATTTTACTATAAGGAACGTAACCAAACTGCAACCAAGAGCTACTCTCTGGGCTATGTGCCCCGCCGAGTGCTGAATTACAAGTTACAAGCCAGGCACGTTAAGTGTAATAATTGCATATTACCATCAAAACGCTAATGCTTCGAATGCTTCGATTGCAACAAACACCAGCCGAAAGACTGATCCTACTTAAAGGAGCTCTCGTGCCAGCCGTCACACACCACTTGCAGACTGCAGTTTTGAGCTGTTGGCTCTCGTCAGTGCAAGGTAGGCATGTGACAACCGACAGTTCTATTTAGGATTGTTAACCATAGGATTACAGTAATATACTTAACTATTATTGAATTTCTGCGTTTTACTGTTGTATTTGTGAAAGTCTGATTTCTCTTAGTGACCCACTGAAAACGACCGTTTCTTCACTGAGCTGCTCAGTCTCGCTTATCGACTTTTGGATAGTGTTGTTCAATCACGGCTCACTTGAACTGGCACCCGAGTAACAAATAAGGAAACTCGAGTGTCAAAGTGACAGCCTTATTTCTCGCACTGAACGAGAAAACAGCGTCACATAATATGCAGACAATTTTTATGCCATGATTTTATTTCAATATTTCCGTGATTGTAAATCAATGCCTCTTAATTTTTTAAAGATTACGTTGTTTTTCAGCGAGTTAAGACAGTAATGATTTAAAGCCTTGGACTTTATTCGGATTTATCTTTAAAGACAAGCTATCCATTTTCTGATTCCATCCCGTCTATTTTTCAAGATCCTGGCCAGATACGTTCACACTTTTGGGAAATCCTCGAGAATTTTATCTTTATTACCCCCCGAAAAATCTCCATAAAGAGTGAAAGCTTCTGGCCAGGATCTTGAGGTTATTTTCGTTATTGATGATTTAACTTCTAATTTGAATATGAAAGCCTTTCAGAAAGTTTTTTGAACTTTCATTTAAAAAAGTTGTTTTGCTTCATATATATAATCATAAAATCAAACAAACAAAATACAAGTTAAAATTTCAAAAATTAGAGCCAGAAAATCTGAATAAAAATGCTGACGTGTAGTGTGATTTATTCAAAACTTTCAGTGCGACACAAAAAGAGAAATTGAATAAAAATTGAAAATAATGTTTTCCCCATGACTACCCAATAGTGGGAATATAAAGTTAAAATTCAACAGAAATTGTTTATTTATAAGGCTTACAAACCATGTATCCAAAGTCCAGTTTGGTTTAGGAGTATTTTTCACTATACTTATATGTCTATACCCTTTCACACTTAATTAACTTTCAAAATACGGACCAAGAGGTACTTGTAGTGTGTTGGGTGTTCTTTTATTTATAATCTTTACAAATGGTATAGATAATGTCAATATGGTTAAGAGTACTATTATCCGCTCTATTTGCAGATGGTAGTACAGTATATTGTATAATAATTTTAAAAACATATCTATCCACTCCTAATATCTATTAAAATTGTGCCGATAATGGCAAAAATAAACCATTTTTCCTGAATAGAAGATCCACTTACAATATAAACATAGCCCCCCATAGACTTTCCTTGGTAGCTAATTGACCTATAATAATGTCTATTAAATTACACAGCATATTGCTTCTGGTCATAAATCTTTAACTGGCAACAAAATGTTCAAAAGCAGGGTAAGGACTATACGTATAAAAATACAGTTTTGCTATATACTCGAATATTTTAATTGTGTCACTACGGAAGAGTACCAAATATCGAATTTATTACTATTTAATATATGCACATATCTTTGCATGTATTTTATTTTCAAGTCTATCTACTATTTGTTATATTAACTCTTAATGCATATAATTTTCCAATTTCACAGTTATATTTACTACTTATTCGTGCTCCTATACTTTATAGCGTAAGACATATGACAATGTTCTAGACTTACTCTGTAAGTCTTACGAAAACAAATTATTATATTGTTATTATTATTACTAAAATATTTATTATTTTTATCACTTTTTCAAAATAGTATATCCCTATCCCTGAGGTAGATATAAGGAAATGAATTAAATACCATCTTACACCTCTAGTTGTCAGTTAATTCTTGATTATTCCATTATGAAGTTATCCTGAGTATATCTGTAGTCTGTAACCTAGGTAACACAATAAGGAAGGGTTGCCAGAATATGGGCTGACGTCCACTTATTTCATTATTGGTTGCGTATGCTAAAGCAAGCCGGTACAGCGAATATTACTGACGATATTAGAGCCTCCAAATTTATGTGCCACAGGGTCGAACTCTACAAACATAAGAGAGAACTATTTTAAAAGCGAAGAAAATTATTATTCGCCGTCATACCAGTTGAATCAATCGCCATGGAAAATAAAAGGGTAATTAGTAAGGCAGTAAATGAAGAGAAAAGCAAAGGAGGTATTGTTTACAGTAAAACAAATTTGTCTCATACCTAAAATAAATATAAATATAAAACACCACCACAAGCTGTCAGGAAGGGGGTAATACATTTGAAAACGTGGAAACAACATGTATTGCCCACCGGCATTGTCAGTGTCGTACCGGGGATTCCATCCTTTAGCCCTGTGTAATAAAGAGTGAAAGAACAGTGTATCGGTGCTGGTAATTTTAAATCCCCTTTTTTAGAATTATTCGATAAAGTCCATTTGATTTATTTAGTATTATTTTGAGCTTAGAAAATAACAAATTTTTTTTTTGGTCCTTCAAACCGTATACTTAATTAGATATTTTTAGTTGTTATTTTTTTATCTTAAATATATTCAAAGTATTCTTAGTAAAATAATTTCACTTAGTTTATAGTCTTCTAGTTTACTATCTTATAGTCATCACGATGGGCCATGACGACGGGCCATCGTGTAGAAGGTGCAATGGCCTATGCCTGATGGCTTATGGCTCATTAATGCCGACGATGGCCTCTATAATCGATTTTTAAACACGCATCAAAGGAACATCAGCGTCCAGGTCCATCTTCGACTACCGCTATACTCAAAGATGGACCAGGGTGTGGACCGTAGCAATGGTTCACAGTGGCCGCCCATGATGATGGCCGATGATTGGCCATCGTGATGGCCCATCATGATGGGCCATTGTGTACAGGGGCCTTAAAATTTTGAAATCTTAGTGGCTTAAAATCTCAACCAATTCGAATTCATCACAATTACGTATGTATGTGGCGTGTTGCTGTCAATAGAATGTCCGTAGATTTCTTATTTTGTAATTTTTATTAGTAATTTTTCAATTATTTGAGTCAAAATTTAGTATGCAAGATACATTTGAATAACAGCTCGCCGAATTATCGTTCATGTAAATCTTTGTATTTATGATTTAAGCCATCAATTTGTATTACGCATATGCGGCGGTAACCGATCTTCCCTTTGAGCCGCAATTTAATGCCCTTTTTTGTTGAGAACCTAGGGCGAAGCGGTTGCCTACCATCTGCCTTAATTCAATTCTTTAATTGGAGATCGTCCAAGTGGTAATATGAATTTTATTAATTTTATCATAGCTGTTATTCTTAATGTATTTATTTTTCTATTTTAGACATTCTGGTTGAATTTAAGATTTAAAATTGGCAATTTAAAATTTGGTATTTGGAATCCATAATTTACTAATTATAATCTATAATAATTGATAATTTATTATTCATCATTTTGTTGGTGGTCAATTTTGTTTGATGAATTTGGATTGAATTACCACGCGGAGCAATTTTTTGAACATCGGAATTTAGTTTTTTTAAAACCTTACGCCACCTAGAGAGCCAGGCGTGAAGCAGCAGTTCACGTTAAGCAAACCGGCAAAGTCAAGGTCAATAAATAGCTGACATAACCCTAGCAAGTTGGTGACATTTGCATGTGATGAATTTTATGCCTCTCGGAGGATTTATATCTATTGTGTCGAACTAAAGTAAGGAATTTTACCGACATATTCCATTGCTGGAGGATAGATATCAACCACATCAATTTGTTATAAGACAAGTACCATCTATCAGTAACTTTTACTTAACCTGCATTGCAATATAACGGCTACTGTGATTATTTGCTTGTTAATGATAAAACTCACCGGACACCAGGTCCTCAATGAAAATTTCTTGTAATATAGTCCCATTTACACTGTCTGTCTTTCAAGTATGTTCGAGATATTTTTTTGTAGTAATTTATTATAGCGGTTACATAACTTTTTCACTATCTAGGTTATGCGATACCTGTATTTTACGGCGTATTGTATTTTTAGTGTTACTAGTCATTGAAAGTTAATTTTGGTATCACGAGGCAACTACGTAAATTAATTTCTGTTCTGGAAATTAAGGGGTAAGGTTAAATCGTGTCTAGTTTACACAAGGCTATAGCTTGGTTATAGATGTCCATGCGGACTATTATTTTTGCTTTTGGAGCTCTTGTGACGACACTATTTTATTATTTTTGTGATGTCACAGTTTTTACTTGGTGTCGACGTTACTCGTTTCTGATAAGGGAGTATATTGTGAAGCTAGCGAGTACCAAAATCAATTTTTAGGCTCTTAGCGTGGGTAGGTGTAAATGCGGTACAATAAGTAACATATTTGCTTTAAGACTTTCCAGTGCTCAGTAGTTCAGTCCATTTTGTAAACTTTGTGATAGTAGGTATCGTAGCGCTTACGCTACAGATATTTGTTTGTTGTTGAAGCTTTTGCTTATTACTCGTTGTGTATATATAGTATTTTTTAAGCTCGAGCTTGCTTTCTCTATTGTTTATCTTTTATACGAGATTAAATTTTATCTCGTGTGTTTCATTTTCTTTCTATATTTCTGGGCTACTATAGCCCTGGCGCCCAAGCACCTCTGAGTTATTATTCACTGTAGTATAGTACTCTAGTTAGTGGCTTAACCACCCTTACCTACGACCCTTGCCTCCTAAAAAAGCTGTCTAGTCGTGGTCAGTAAATTTGTGTTAGATATACACCAGCAGCCTCAGTGAACATCGAAATACTATAAGCTCATCTATACAAAGGTACTGTATCTAAGTTAATCTTTATTTTTCACCGCAGGATGTGGTGGCGACAAAAGCTTATATTTATTTTGTACGCCTTACTCAGGGTAACGCAATTATTAGAAGAAGAAAAAATTACAATATAGCAGATTTTTTCTGTGCATCTAGTTTTCTCTCTCTAAAATTATTGTAATTCATATATTACACAAATTGTTGGTAATAAATAACTTATTAATGACTGAAAATGGCACCAACATAAAAAAGGAGCTTATTATGCTTTTGTCGAATAAGGAACAATATTTTCGTAGAATAAAAACATTATTTGAACTTGATGATAGGATAACTTTGAATAATTTCAGGATCAGATTTAAATCTTTAGAGGACATCAAAATGTCGTTTTTGAAAATAGTAGATCATATGAATGCACTTAGTTTCGAAATAGATGATACTTTTGCACCAAATTGCCAGGTTCTGGCCACATTTGATGAATTGTATCGTAATATTTTAGTTATAGCAGACAAGACTCTTACAAAATCAGAAATAAAAAATACCGCTAGTAATAGTGAGAGTAAACTTAAAAATAATAGTAACAATAACATTCTAAATAAATAATGAACATATAAATAATTTACATATTAAACACTGAATTATAGTTTAAATAACACGAAAATTTTATACAAAATAAATATTCACGAATTTGTTACTATTAGGAACTTAATTCTAACTGACGATCCATTAGACTTTGGTTCATTTGGCGACGAATGACATAAAGGCTTAAATTTACCATACTGTCCATTTTTAACTGTCTCTCTCTTTAAATTTTTCTGATATGTGATCGTAATTTCGTAGGTTGAAAAAGAAATGACCAAATGTACTTACTTTGACCAATTTGTAAACGATTTTTTGTGGTTTGATCTAAACATGACTAGTACAGTATATTTCAATAGTTAATAATGTAAGTGATTCATATATTTTCCCTGCATTTTAAATATCAAAATAGTCTATTTGAACATAAAAACTTCATTCTAGAATAAGTTCCTTGCCATAATAGCTTTAGTTTTTCGAATTGTAAATTTTGATCTAAGAAAATAGCAAAATTTTTTGTACAATCCGAAGAAGTAATATTTTCACCACATATAACTACTAACATTACTTCCATTAAACTACTATTTTATTAAATTATTCCATTACACTACTTTACTGTTCACTTGTAAGGCCACAATTAGAATATGCTTCGTGTATTTGGACTCCATACCAGAATTTAGAACAAGTGCAACATAAATTTTTACAATACATCGCTTTTAAATGGAATAAAAATATTGATTATGCATGTCTTTAAAATGATCTTCATATTAATTCTCTTAGAGTTCCCCGGAAACACAGAGATCTTAAATTACTGTTTAATATAATTAATTCTAATGTTTCGTATCCATATTTATTTATTTATTTATTAACATAAAACAATATATTTGCTGGAAAGATTTGGCAGTCATGTTCCATCAATAACTACCCGTTCAGCTATTACGTTTGACGAATCAGCTCATCGAACCAACTACGGGTTCAACTCATTTGTTGCAAGTTCCTCTAGGTTAGCCAACAACAGTGATTATCTTGACCTCTTCACAACCTTTTCGCTGCAATTAGCATATCTTTTTAAACCTCAACGTTAAGCATACCATATTCTCATATTATTTCCATTTGTTTTATGACTGTCATCCATACATATTTATTTTGTGTATATTTACCCTAAAAATATACTAGTATTTCTGATATTTTCATTCATTTTAAATTATATTTTAGAAAGGGGGTTAGGCACATAAATAAATAAATAACTGCAGAAACCTGCGTTTTTAGATACTATCTACCGACTTGTTTGGATTGATTCCTGAATTATGCTCCTCCTTAGAATATATACAAATAGAGTTTTTGTCGTCATTTAATAGAGTATTCGCTAACGTAAAGAAGTTGCGCGACATCAGTATATGTTTGCAAATGGGAATTATTAATTCGGTTAAAAATATGGGCTGTATAAATGACAAACAATAGTGGTCCAAGGATACACCCATGTGGGACACCTGATAAAATGAATGAAATAGAAAATATAGAATTATTGACAGATACTGACTGACGTCAGTTGCATAAGTACAAGGCTTAAAAATATCGAACCCATAAAAAATAATATCGCGCGTAACAGAGTGTTGTCAATATTGTCAAATGCCTTATAGTAATCAAATGATACAAATATAACTACTCTTCCCTTATCTAAACCCTTTATAATATTATCACATAGATTAAGCAGTACTGTGGTAGTACTGTTAGATTTCCGAAAGACAAATTGGCGTAAGGATAAAATTTCATGTAAATTTAATTATGTACCGTTTACTCAAATATTTGGGATAAAGCTGATAGTAGACTGACTGGGAGCAAATCTGACACGGTACTACAAGTTTTTACCTTTGGAACTGGATATACCAAGAAGTCTCTTCATTTAATAGGAAAGTAACCTTTTTCTAATTTAAAACTGGTAAATCTATTATTGCTATTGTCACGCAGTCATTTTTATTTATTTTATTATTCATTTGAAACACCCATTATATTAATTTATTTTTGGGTAGAAATTAATATATATATATATATATATCATAAATTGCTGACTCGCGAAAATCGGCTAGCAAGAATAAAGTAACAGCTGGGGGAACTTGGGAAAAATAATTAAGTCGGGTTTTGGAAATGTAAAGAAGATTTTTTTGGTGAATGGTGCGTGGCTCAACTCCCCTCTGCTAGGGTTGGCTCCCGGAGGGTATAATGTAAGTACTTCATTTGTTTTATTTTTATTTCTGTGTTTTAATAAACCAGCACCTTATTGTTTTTTACCACCTTGTTTCGTTTACCAAGTATTCACTTAGCCCCTAATGTGACACTATAATCTAAAATTTTGTCATTATAGTTGTTATTATTATTATTTCTAGAGATACTTATAAAATAATAATTGTCGATAGCAGCCGGATTTTGTAAATTAGGAGGAAGTTGACTCGAGCTGTTTTGATATAAAACTAGACTTAAAAATTTATTCCTTGTCACAATATTTTTGAAGCATTTTGAGTGTTCATGAACTTAAGTGAGCCTTATTTTTTCTTCGTATTGAATCTAGAACAAAATTTGGCAAAATAGCATTATATTTCAATTCTTTTAAGTTTTATTATACTCATCATAAACTTCTTGTAATCTATTTTATCACTGATTCTTTAATTATGCCTGCTTTGTCAAATATATTTTTAACAGTTTAGTTTCTCCTCTGGTAGTATGTGCGTTCAACCAATGCCGGGAATACATATAGTAAATATAAATTATGTCACGTGACGGTCAATTTAATCACTTAAATAAACACATGTGTTCAGTATAGTATTCCACTATTGTTTACCCTCTGCTCTAATTTATGTATAACTTATACTAAGGAACTATCAAAGCTGAATTAACTCTAACTTTGCTGGTTTCTGGCACAGTTTATATAGCATACGGCATATATTCAGTTTTACCTGGAATTCATACCTTATTTCGTTCACATTAAATTAGCAACTCATTGGTTTCACTTGCTCTACATCTTGGAATGCAAACAGCTGTCAAATTTCAAATTAATTAATGGCTCACTTGTCAGCTTACAGCTCGAACACATAATAAATTACTTATTGGAAGCACAAAAACCGTTGCCTTGTTATCAAAAGTTGACTACTTTACAATGTATACAAAATAACAGAACGTAACACAAATGTATAGTCCAGGGAAGTTAGGAAAAATAGCGGAAATTTTTAGGCACAGCAGATATCGAGATGCGGTTTTCTGCATTGTGTTCAGGAAGGTCCCAGAAAACGACTCTACATAGTCTGGTTTAGCCATTTTTTGAAAAATGCCTTCTGGGCCGGAAAATGCATTTTCCAATTGCATCATTACTTGCACCATTATAGGAACGACTGGAAACTCGGAAAAAGCGTTCGGAAATCGTTACGCGGGGGGTTTCGGGCTGCCGAACTCGATTCTGGCATTAGAATTACCCGGGGGTGCACGGGGGTGGCTCTGTGGGGGTTCGCGGGGGGTGAATTGGGGGAGAAATGGCAGCGTGCATGAAAAACGCTCCAAACTCGTACTCGGGGGTTTTCGGGAATGCCGAATTCAATTCTGGTATTGGAATTACCCGGGGGCGCTCGGGAGCGGCTCTGCGGGGGTATCCGGGGGGCCATTCTGGGAGGAAATTGCATAGTCCATGAAAATCGCTCCAAATTCGTTACTCGGGGGTTTTCGGGGATGCCAAATTCATTTCCAGCATTAGATTTCCCCGGGGGCGCTCGGGGGTCCCTCTGTGGGGTTGTCTGGGGGTCATTCTGGGGGGGGGAAATAGCATAGTCCATGGGAAGTGCTCCAAACTCGTCACTCGGGGGTTTTCGGGGATGCCGAATTCAATTCTAGCATTAGACTTCCCCGGGGGTATGAATAATAAAAATTTAGATTGAATATTAAATAAATAAATATTACACATATTATAAAAACAATTGCTTTGGAAGTCTTTTGTGCCTCGAAATTGACTTTGGCTCTTTACGGGGCACCCAAAGATGTGCGCACGAGCGATAAACCTGCGATTGAGCTCGTCCAAAGCTATCGAGCAAAAACGTATGCTGAAGCCGCCAATTCTAGAAAGTCGATCTTGCACGCATAATTCCGGCTGCCAATGCGTTAACCGAGCATATCAAGCGTGTCTATTTCCAAGTACAAGCTTGGTATGGTTCACAAGGTCAAGACGAGACCTTAGATCCGTTGGAATGGGGGTGGGAATTGGTGGATGGAGAGCTCAGTCCTGTCACCATGACCCAGGAAGCCAGTCCCGAGGAAATTTTAAGGAAAATTTCTTGTTCTTGTCAAACCGACTGTGGCACGAGGTGCGGGTGCCGCCGAAGTGGGTTGGAGTGCTCACTTGCATGCAAGCATTGCGATGACAATTGCTCAAACCAAAAAGACACTTCCAACGGGGCCGAGAATAGTGACGAGGAAGAAGATGAAGAAGGGGGATAAGATGAAGAAGGGGAAGAAGAAGAAGAGTTTGAACAAGATGTTTAGTATTTAAGTTAAAAATTGACGTTTACAATGAATAATTCAACATTAATAAAAACTCCCATTTGTTATTTGAATAAAGTATTATATTCATAATTTGTGATTTTTCACTTTCTTCTTTACCATTTCCCACAGAGCCACCCCCGAGCACCCCCGAGCACCCCCGGGGAAGTCTAATGCCGGAATTGAAATCGGCATCCCCGAAAACCCCTGAGTATCGATTTTGGAGAGATTTTCATGGACGCTGCCATTTCCCCCCCAATCACCCCCAGACAACCCCACAGAGGGACCCCCCAGCGCCCCCGGGGAAAACTAATGCTAGAATTGAATTCGGCATCACCGAAAACCCCCGAGTAACGAGTTTGGAGCGATTTTCATGGACTATGCAATTCCCCCCCCCCCCAGAATGGCCCCCGGATACCCCCGCAGAGCCGCCCCCAGCGCCCTCGGATAATTCCAATGCCAGAATCGAGTTCGGCAGCCCCGAAAGCCCCCGAGTAACGATTTCCGAGCGATTTTTCCGAGTTTCCAGTCGTTCCTATAATGGTGCAAGTAATGATGCAATTGGAAAATGCATTTTCCGGCCCAGAAGGCATTTTTCAAAAAATGGCTAAACCAAACTATGTAGAGTCGTTTCCTGGGACCTTCCTGAACACAATGCAGAAAACCGCATCTCGATATCTGCTGTGCCTAAACATTTCCGCCATTCGGGCGATTTTGATCTAAATACCCTGGACTAGTAATATAATATCAGGACTCACGAGTGTCTTGAAAATTCTGAGTAAGTTTTTAAACATCGCGCATCGTCTACATTTTTTACATAAAGCTATCCTCAAATACTCAAAATTAATAATCATTCAACATTCACATATGATCTGCTGTAGCTCAATGTTTATGAGTTAGGCTTGAGACCAGGTAGTCCCGAATTCGAGACCTAGCTAGAGTATGGATGTTTAGTGACGTGTTTATATTCCCGATATGATAGTATAGTGCACTAGACCGCGGTTGTGTGAGAGACAACACGTTGAGTCGATGTTATCACCCCTGAGTTCAAATCTAAACTGAAGCAGATGGCACCGTCTTAGTGAATGGTTATGCGTACGCTTATCCTGGTTCAGTTGTGGAATAGCTACTGCTAAACTCTACCAGGACGTTAAGACCGTTAAAAAACTATAATTTCAATCATAATAATTTATTGGTACTTAGCAAAACAATACAATCAAATGAGTACTGTAAAATAATGTCCCTTGGTAAGTGTTAGTCTTGGGTTAACTACTTTAAACTAAAATAATAATGAAAAATAGTAGTAACATTAACTCGAACTTTACCTCGAGTTAAATTACGAATAAGAATTAACTAACTAGAAGATTAACACAGTATTCAAAAACTGGGCTTAACGACTTAACTCCGAATTTCAAGTTAACTTACATTTGAAATACGCTATGTAACCAAATATACAAGACCCATAATTATTAGTAATAACAGTAATATTATAATATAAGATGCGCTGTAAAAAATGTAATTCTATACTTAACTCTTAGCACTAAATTAAAATGCTTTTAATAAAATGAGATAGTTCCAACCACGTTACCCCATAAGGGGGGCTTAAATGTCTAGCTTTCTTTCAATATTATAACAGGCACAAATCCTTCCTATTCGTACATATCAATCACAATAATAATATAGAACACATTCTTTTTCACGAACAATTGTAATTCTCTATTTTCAATTCTTTCTGGGTAGAAAAACATATGTACATAAATGCTGAATAAAATATTTTATTCATAGCATCGTTGTTTCCTGGTTACCGTGTACAGCAACTGCATAATTTTCAATCTGTTGCAGTTTTTTTCTATTTTAGAAACAGCTCGAAAAGAGTTAAAACATTATATACGCCACGCGCTGTGTTTTAGTATGCTGTTAGGTTTTCCAACATCTGTTATAAATAATAAATTATCCCCAGATACATGGGAAAATTTGCAATGATATATGCATAAGGCAATATGGTATTGACTTTATTAACTCATTGATATGTAATACATACGTATTGTCTAGATGTAATTATTTGTGGCATACTCATACTTTCTTACTTTTGTTGTGCATTATTTCACTAGTCTGTAAAGTTCTTTAAAAAATTATTGAAGAGAACTTTGCTAAAAGGATTAGACAAAGGTTGGTTTTTGAATATTCCTGATTATACCTAAGTATACTAGAATCTCGCACATAAAAATACGTTAACTAAAACATTTCGTTTGTTGCTTAGTCTCAAATGGTGCTGTCGAGCCCGAAATTGGTTTTAACAGCATATAATGTTACTAACAGATTAGAAACAGATCTACTTCATGTTCCCGCTGGGCTACAATTGTGGGGAGCGCTATTTAAACTATATATCAGTGTATACAACATTAAGGAACCCACAAATAACAACAGTGTGTAGCTCTATATATAGCAAAATCGTAGCATCTATTATTTTGCAGTTTATGATGATATTCGTACATCTACTGTTTTGGAGCATTAAATAATCATTTGATTATTCTTATTTTTAAAACGGCTTGTTCCAAAAGCTTAGAACTTTAATATTTGCTGCAATTTTCAAGATAGAATTTCATATACATTTTTAAGATCCGCTAATGTTTGATAAATGTCTAGAAATAACTTGCGTCTATTCAAATAAAATTCCGTTGATAGGTTGTTCAGAAAATTTTTCCTGTTATTGCTAATTTTTTCTGTCAAAATGAGAAATTAAAGTAAAGATAAATTCGAAAATTGAAGAAGATACACTAGGTAAATCTAATTGAGGAGATTTTCGCAATTTTTAGTAAGTTAGTGCAAATTTTTCTTTATTGTGATTTGCAATAATGTCTATAACATTTTTTTTCGATGTGCGGAATTTTTTTATATATTTTCCTAGATTATTTCCCACAGAGATAAAACGTTTTTCCCATTAAGTACGTAAAATAATATGTTCAATGTATAAGAAAATTTGGTTCTGAAGCTTGAAATTTAATGCACTCGCTATACTCGTGCCTTAAACTTTAAACTCACTACTAAACTATCACACAACTTGCAGTATTTTTTATACATACAGTTTATCCCATTTTGGTTGGAACCACCACCATAAAATGTCCAATCAATTTTTTTTTAATATAAATCCTCGAAAAACGCATCTTTGTGCCATATTAAAGCAAAATCGTGGGGCACTATGGTTTCCATTCGGCGCAAAATTTTGACCAACACATCAACATCGTCGTCTAAGCTTGAGTTAAATTTAAATATGTCCCGAAATATGATTTGCTTACATCGTAATCGGAATCCATATAAACCTAAATTTCTGTATACTTTGAAAATAGGTGATAGAGGAAAAAGATTTGAGTATTGCTTGTGGATCCAAGAAAAATATTTGAATGACCCAGATTTTTTTAAAAAGATCATCTATAGCGATGTGGCTATATTCACCACGAAAATGTGCTTTTCTCACTGAATTGTAGATTAATTGCAGAAGTCAATATTAAAAAAAAAATAAATGTATGGTGTAGTATTTTGAACGAACTCTTAATTGGTCCCTTTCTAAATGAAAATTTAATGTACAAATTTTTTAGAATGAGATATAAGACCTTCAGGAAAGAGAACAGTTACATTTTCAACTAGATGGATACACTTCACACCATGCAATAATTGTCAGGGAATGGCTCAATAGTCCATTGATAGCCTGGCCGACAAGATCACCGGATTTGACACCTCTTTGTGGGATGCCCTTAGAAGCAAGGTACGTAAATCTCGACCACAAAATAGGCAGGAAATATGTGACAGAGCATGACTAGCTTGTCAAAGAAATCTTCAGGGATGAACTTAAAAATGTCGTCGGAATAATCGTGAGAGGATAGAAAAAGGCATAGAAATGAAGACGACTTAGTAGAGAGAACATTTTAATTTATTTGTTTGTAAGATTTGGAGACAAATTTTCATTTTTTTATTTGTATGTTAGTCCGTATAGCGTGAAAGGATTAAAATTGTTTGATAATTATAATTTCTAAATTAAACATTGGCATTTTTTATAAATAAAACATTTATTTTACGGTTATTTCGGTCAATTCACTCTTTTCGGAAATATACAGCACCGTGCGAGTGAATTTTTCTCGGCAATTTCTGATTTTTTGTGGTGTACTCAGATTTGAAACAAAAGATTCATTCATCCTTTTCTGATTTAAGAAAAAATATATGGCAAGAAAATGCCCTTTTCAAAGATCTATATTTAAAAGATGCATATAAATCGAACATTATATAAACTTTTTATGGGGGTGGCCCCAAGTAAAATGAGACATGCTGTATATAAAGGAACAGATTACTTTATTACGAAACATTTTCACAGACTTCCTAGGACTACAAGATCAAATTTTAAGAAAAAATAAATAGATACTATGTAGTATTTTATACATAAAAGGTATAGATATCATATATATTGCAATATACTCTTCCTCCAAACAACCAAGTAGCATTAAAAATAGAAGTACCACTTTGGAGCCTTACAGTGTGATGTTACTCAGTAATCCTATATTTCATTTTAAGCCCCAGTTACCGTTATTTGCATTTATACATCAAATTTATCAAAACAATTTCTTCTTGTAAAACATGTATTCAAATGAGTTGTACCATTTGTACTTTTCAGTTTTGCTAGTCCTCGCCTGAAAATATAGGAGGGATACGACAATCGATGTAGGATTGTGTAAATTGCCTCTCAAGTTAGATTTGTAGCTACTAGAGATTAATGTGAATTGGTTGTCGAGAGGATCGGCCAAATCAAGTTTCACACTTCAACTATTTTATTGTAACTTAATTCGTCCCATTGTTCCCAATTTTAATGACTACTGGATGTGTGTGATATTGGAGGGAATCCAAGGATTCTAATTAAAATACAACATTAGTGTTATAATAATATAGTTTAGTACATTACTTTTCATTATAAGTCTTAGTTCAGTTTCTAACATACTTCAAATTCATCAAACCTTGAATAATGAATCGAAACTTTTGTCATTTAGTGGCTGAGAATTTGTTTTTGGCTTATTAAACATATACCGGGTATAACACAAACATGGTATGCCCTCAATTTTTTCTTCGGCTACCACACTTGTTACATAATAATGTACTATTAATTTTTTATGATCGGTAATTTCAGTTATATCAGTTCCAGATGCGAAGTAGGTATATCAGAAGATTGTTTATTAATTTCATTACTGAATGGTACATCAGTACTAACACCATTCCATCTAAAAATGATATCGATTTCTCTAGCATTACATGGGTTAACTGGAATATATAGGAACAGTTATAGCGTACTTAAAATAAAAATAAAAATGGAATTAAGAAATAGTGTGACATTTGATGTCATTTATGTGGTATCATTGTATTCAGCAAATCATGCATTGTCCAAAAATGTAACATAGAAAATCAAAAGTTGGTACCGCTTCCAATGAATCCGGAGGAAGAAAAAAATTATGAGTCAGGAATTGACGTTAATCAAGTACACACGATGAAGTAGATTTCAATAATTATTTATCTGCAAAAATAATGAAAATTATCATGTTTGTGTTGCTGTGTGCTAAATAAATGTTATCTCAAAATATCTCAAAATTGAAAACATACACAGCTGAATAAATGTCTAGATGGAGGCACACACAAAATAGCAGCGGTTCGTCCGAAGACATACCAATAAGAAAAGCAAATCTTTGAAGTTGACAATAACAAAACAAGGCTTGAGTGGGAAGATAATTTTTTTGAATCATTCAAATCACAATCCAACACTATTTGAAAAAGGAATGAATAAACTTGCAACACCCTTGTACAATTGTACATGCTACTGAGGGCTAGTTTGATATATATATCAACTGCTTGATGACGGCTAGAGGTTTATATTACAATCAGATTCCTACGTTCATGCTAAATATTTACGACTCATCAACCTAACATCATTTCTTCTAGAAGTTGGTTACAGACATATGAAGGATCAAACTACTGGTAATACCTATAAAAACTAGTATACCTGCCAGCCACATAAATTTTGTCAGTTAGCAATGCAAAATCTTACCTACAGGATGGAAGAGTATAAGGACATTTCTTTATGAACAATTCTAAACGCAGAGAAATATTTGATAACACGTCATTTGATTCATTAAGTAAAGCAGTCAAGGGATGCAGTGTCCGAAAAATGATAATAAGACCGATCGATTGGGTACTCCAAATAGGAAAAGTTCAGTCCATACTGAGATCCATGCCAGAGAATCAAACGATTTCCCATAGGGATCCCGTTACACCCGTTATGGTGTCTCGTCGTAGCGATTGTCTGGTTCAACTGAAATAGCTATGTATTTTCACATATACAGGAGTATATGTGGATGAACATGCTGACGATGACACCATCCTAGTAATAGGAAAAGAGACATAAAGAGCCGTCTGACATAGGTGGTTCGCTATTAGCTCGTGATTCACGATGCGTGATGGCGCGATCCATCGGCTGTCGGTAAATTTGCACGGATCAAAGTACCCGAGCTCGTCGGTTCGTGCAAGGTTCGTTTAGGTTCAAACTGTTGTTTATTTTATCACGAACCGCACTTTAGCTGTGCATTGTAATTTTTCAGTGTTGTTCTGGTATTCAGCGAATTATGGCGTGGTCTACAAATAAAACTCTATAATTTATCTAAAATCCGCTGTATGGAATCCAAAACACCAACCAACCTCAAACTAATTCACACCGCTTGAAAGCCTGATTTTTCATCTACCTTTCTCTACTCTTCAAATGCGACACTATCTACCACCGCTTTTAACGTTTTTTCAATTGTGTTTGCAACAAGAATTCAGAATAAATAATACATAAAGAAGAACACGCTATAATTTGTTGCCTTGCATCCATATTCGTCGGTGCGGTACTAACTAGACACTAGACAAATAATAAATAAGTTTCCACATTTCTGTACGAACCAAATGCGTCCCAAATCTGAACAAACTACGTACCATATTGACACCTTTGGTTTGTAAACAGGCGAACCCTAGCGAAACACGTACCAGGCTCTTGGTCCGTCGAACCACGCGCCATGTAATTGCGCCTTAGGGGGAAGCCAAATTGACCTACCATGGAGGACCCTGTTACATGGCCTATGTCCATTTAACAATTTTATATAATAACTGGTATTTTATTTATATTTAGCACGATCTGTATAGCATTTTGATTCTGTTTTTGTAAGTGAGACTGTTTCAAGTATCAGAATTTTCTTTGTATAACCGCTAAATTATTTCACATTGTTTTATGTACCTATTTTTAAATCTTAGAGACTCAGTCATGTTTTTTTAATACTAAATTATATCTCCGTTCTGCTACAGCAGTTCAGGAAACTAATTGTCGATCTCAAGCTACATAAACATTTATTTACATTCATATATATTTCAATTTTTATATTTTGGTCACTATGTAAGTACATGCGGTTATTTTTTTTTACCTTTAACTTTCTTATTACCTGTTATAAAGTATATCCTATAAAATGTAATATATTTACTGAATTCTCACAAAACAGTTTATATACGATTTACTATTTATTACGGCAGTTCGTTTGTGGGATAAATTTGCAATAAATGCCATTATTTGCCCATTGACTTGCTGTAGAAATTATAGATTTCTTTTATCGATGGTATACCTGCCACTATTTTAATTGTGAGTAAGGAAATCTACCTAAGGAAACGAGCTTGTGCGCTTAAGTCGCCAATCGACAGATGGCGATACCTGTACCACTTTACGGATTTTAGTAGAAAAACCATATTTTTCAAGTTTGTATATTGGTATTATATTGCAGAAGGTGAGTTGAAATAGTTTACCTTATTAATTAAAATCACTAAGAAATCATTTGCCTGCTGATTTTGACCTGATTCAGACTTACTGTAATGTAATTTTAATTTTTTTAAAATACATTTAAATTCAAATCTTTTCAATTTAATAAGTGATTAAAATACTATGTGTACCGCATGGTTATAAAATATTCTTTTCTTTTTCATTTTTTGGCAATTTATAGTTTGCGAATCAGCTCCTTAAAATTAATCTTTCTTAAAATTGAGTTTTATTAAATCAGCTATAAATTCATATTTTTTAAAGTTTATACTTCTCAAAAATTTATATTAATTATAAATTTATATTCTACGTTAAATTTATATTAATTCTATGGATTGAAATCTATAATCAGTTCTTTTGCATTTACGTTAGATGTTACGTAAATTCGCATTTACATTGGCGATCATTAGTTTTTCTAAGCCACATGGTTAGACAATATTTCTATACTTATGTTAAGGTATTTAAGTCTTAAATTCGACATCAGTTCTATAATCTTCAAACTTATCTTCCTTTGAGAAACGCAAATTAAATTGCCAAGAAAACCTTTGGATTCCATATTCCAAGAGACAGTTGGTGCCTGAATTGCCGTTCCAGAGCTCTTCACCATCAACAATACCCAGTCCAGGAGTCCAGGAATTTAGCAGATTGGTATAATTTTGATTCTAGTATTAATTATTCCTTATTTGTCAATATTATTTGATAACTTAAAATCGCATATTTCATACTTCACATTATAAAATTTATTTATTTATTCATGTAATATATTTTATCATTCATTTCCCTTATCAACAATTTCAGTCTGGTCTATAGGAGACTGGTTTTTCGAGAAAAGATATAACTCTACTGATTATTACTATAGATGGTACCCAAATAACATAAATTTTTCTTTATCTCCTTTTTTCGAACAAGACAAAAAATTTTTATGGTATACATTCGAAGAGGGTATTTTTTTTTTTTATACATTTATTTAACGTCGGCCTATTTCCGCTACTGAGGCCTAACACCGACGCCTGTAGACGAGCTACCCCCAACCAGGAATTTTGCCGAACCTCTTCCCTTAAGAAGAGTAGGGATCTTTTACTTGCCTAACATTTAATAGACAAGGGACCGACGGCTTTACATCCCCTCCGAAGGATGGTATATCTCCTATACAACCCTCGCCTAAGGTTGTATAGCTTCCGCGCATACACTGATATACAAGCCGCTGGAAGATGTGTGAGGCGAGGACGCGGTTTCCGTTGGAATGGTCACCCATCCAAGTACTTACCGCGCCTGTCGTTGCTTTACATCGCATACCGAAGTATGTACATAGTAAAGACTCGAAGAGGGTAAGTTTCACAACTCTTACGAAGACGATCTACACTCTTTCCTCCGGCTTAAACCAGCTAGTCGTCCGCATTGCCTCAATTATTTCCCAAAAATATATAATAAGGGAAAGGAGGTAACAACCCCCATCAACTATTTACATAACACGACGGGCACACCAACACTGGACGAGCATATTATCCTGCCACCATGTTACATAGCCTATGTCCATTTAACAACTTTATGAAAATAACTGATATTTATTTATATTTAGCACGATCCGTATAGCATTACGAATTAGTTTTTGTAAGTAAGACTACTTCAAACTAACAGCATTTTCTTTGTATAATTGCTAAATTACTTCACATTGTTTTATATTCTTATTTTGTATCTTAGGAGCTCGGTCATGTTTTTTTACACTAAATTATGTATCTCTGTTACACGCACTTCAGATCGCTTATTGTCTACAATGCCTGCAAAACATTTACATTCAAATAAATTTCATTTGTTTACTTTCTCTACTCTGTACCGCATGTAGTTATTTTTCTTACCTCTAAAACTTCATACAGGCACACCTGTTATATAATGTATCTTATATAAGCTATTTTCTTTCATCTTTAACAAACTGAATACAACCACTAAACAGCCAATTGAATCGAAATATTTTTCAAATCCTTGATTTCTGTTGGTTGCTTACTGATTGCATTCACTTTCTT
This sequence comes from Leptura quadrifasciata, assembly GCA_963675555.1. Classification (NCBI taxonomy): domain Eukaryota; kingdom Metazoa; phylum Arthropoda; class Insecta; order Coleoptera; family Cerambycidae; genus Leptura; species Leptura quadrifasciata. The sequence continues at coordinate 108,155,014 of OY776675.1, forward strand.
CAAGACGAAAGGAAACAACCATAATATAATGTATTTACTGGATCATCACAACAGAAAAAATAATTTGCATTATTTGGACAGTTTGTACTTATTAGGTTATGTTGTTATATTTATAATTTGTCTGAACCATTCCTAGATGTTTATTAAAGATTTCTGTAATCGATTCTATACCTGTCAGTAATATAATTGCGAATAGAAATTTAACTGAAAAAGGAATCCGATTGTGCACTTAGGTCACCCATCAACATATGGCGAGACAATAGTAAAGTAGTAATAATATAACATATAGCGTACTCATTATTATTAACAGGTAATATTTTATTAATTAATCATCCAAAGTGGCCAATTGCCTTCCAAATCTGATCTGATTGGCACCACGAACTTTTCGATTGTGAGATTCACGTGTCATAGTAATTGCATTCATATCCACATTTCTTGGCGTTTGAACACCATATAGGTAAATTTTATTTTTCATCTATTTCATTTTCAATACTATTCAATTATTTTATTAATGTATTTTCACTTTTTAAATAAATTGGATTCAAATTCTTTAATTTTATTTAACTAAAATTCTACATGTAACCACAAGGTAATGGCGTGCAGTGCCAGGACGTTCCAGCTTCAACCACACCCAACTAGAATCATAGGAAATTGGTACTATATAGTCAATCATTATTTTTTTGTTTTAATTCCCTTCCTTGTATAGATTTTTTTTATAAAAAATTTCATACCAGTCAGTTATATTTAAATAAATTTATATTTCTTTTTAAGATTTACTTTTAAATTTCAATTTCACTAATTATTCTTTTTAAATTTATGTTGTAATCTTTAATTATTTATAAAATATATTTTATTATTCATCTTAACAATTATTTCTTTTCCTTACCACAAATTTCAGTCTCATATATAGGAGACTGGTTTTAAAGGAAAAAGAGACGAATCAACTCAATATTCACTATAGATGGTGCCCAAATAACATAAATATTTCATTGTCTCTTTTCCCCAAATAAAACAAAATTTGTCTTATATATCACACACACAAAAGGGTAAGTTTCACTTCTCTTAGAAGTTATCAGAATCCATGACTCTTTGCTCCGGCTTAAATCAGCTAGTCGTACGCATTTGTTTATTTACCAAAATAACCAAAAGGGAAATAAACAAGGCAACAAACTAATCCCTTTCTTCTCCGAAAGACTTTCCCACCACCCCAACCACCTTCTTAAATTCCCACAAATACAAAAATTCGGACAAAAACTCAAGCACCCCTTCTTTTAAACTACCAATACTTCCTTGGAATACCTTAACTCCATACTACACACACCCAACCGCCCCAACCGCCGGTACTGGGTTTATGATAACTACGTACAACTGAATGTGGATACGAGTACAACAGGGAAGTGTAGTGCTTTTCTCTTATTTACCGTTTAAATCCATTTCCTACAGTTTTGACATTATATCGCGTTTTCTGACTAATTACATAATTACGCTCACTACTCAAACCCTTAAAGATACATTAAATATATGTATACACCTAACCCAATTTATTATTATTATTATTATATATGAAAATCCAAATTAAAAAAATAATAATTAAAAGAATGCAACACATAATACTTCTACAACAGTTGTAATGATTTGATGGGCATGCTTTGATAACGGCTTCGTCGAGTTTACATTTTCTATTGAAAACATGTTGACTGCTCAACAATATTTACTGTAGTTGCAAACTATATATGTTCTATGCAGGTATACGCTCTATTAAATTGAGAGAAAGACGATGCCACCGGCTTGCATGTATTATGTATACCCGTCCGCAAAATTGAGTAAAGTCAGCAATATACAAATACTTGGAGGTTGAATAGTTTAAATTTATAGAACTGTGGTTAAAGTAAAGTACAGGTAGCAAACTCCCAAACTCTGAATGTTACGTAATGTAGAAACTTTAGTCGCTTGGAAGAAGTCAGCTATTTAAAACTTTGTTGAAATAATGGCTTCATTTAAATGTCAAAAACTGTCAGGTTTTCAAGTTAAGTAAAATCAGGACATGATTTAAGGGGAATAATGGAAATATTATATTAAAGGTTTATTATAGGCTGTCATATTATTTAATGTGATATGGAGGTATAGTGAATGCTACTAATATTACATCCAATGTCATTGAAATAGTTTCTTACTCTATGTGTGGTTCAGCAACAAAGTTGCCATCATCAGGATTCTGTGGAATTCTTTTTAACCATCTTTATGTCAGTTATGTCAATTTAGTTGAGGAAGCCCGCATCGATAAATAATATATACAGGGTGTCCCAATAGTGGGTCAAAGTCCAATTATCGGCCTTATTAGAAAGTGATACAATGTCAAATGACGTATATTCTAAAAATATTTTGAAATATACAGGGTGACTCGCTACAGCGGAGCATCTTCGAGGTCATTTTTTTTAAATAGAACACCTTATATATTTTTGCATTTATGCATTCAGTGTAAAATTATCTTTCCAACGACCTCCAGATTTTTTGTTTTTGACGTGGCGTTGCCGAGTTATTCGAAAAATTATGAAAATTTTGGTCGGAACAAGATTTAATAAATTAATTCGGTGTGAGTGTATTACTATTAATTACGAATACTTATTTTGCAATTATGTAGACAAGAGATATACTACAAGGACACAACCACCAAATATTGATTATAATTATACAGGATGTATTTTATGCTAGCGCTAATTCAGGAAATTTCAAAGTTAATTTTCTCTATTTTTTCAAATGGAACACCCTGTATATTTTTGAATTGGTACGTTAATTCGTTAATTTTTGTGAATAATATCTTATACCTAAAATCGAAATTTCCACAGATATTTTTACTTTTTCATTAAAAACCATTAAATTATAATTCTTTTCATTTCGAACTGATCTAGTAGCCATGATTTTGACATAAAATGAGAATAATTGAAAGCTGCCTTATTGACGTTTAATTATTAACTATTGTGATAAAGCATTTACACTTATTTTAAGTTATAAATTAGGTTAAAATTCGCACTTTCCAATAGTGACTTTTTCGAGAGAGAAAATGGTCGATGTTGGTTTATGTTCTGGGTGCGAGTGATAAAAAATGTTTGCTATCAACTCAAATTTATAAGGAGCGATATCCGGAAAGAAGACAGCCCTCTAAAAAATCGTTTGAGGGGTTGATGGAACGATTTGATGAATGAACATAAAATGTAGTAAATGAAAAAAACGAAACAGTCATACTTTTGAACAATTTTGTCAATGGGCAAAACAAAAAATAGGACGACAATAGTACATTGTGTATATAATAGTAATAGCAATACATTCCCGGACGACGATGTAAATTGCATCGAAGTCCGGAAATGTGCTTTTACTACTATTTTTTCTGAAATCAATCTATATTATCATAAATTAAGAACTCATTTACTACAAAAAAATATATGTAAAAAAACGACGTTGGAAAGTTACTTTCCCGGCCTAGGTCGGTAAAGAAAGTATACATAAAAACGGTACAGGAAGGTTACTTTCCCGGCCTAGGTCAGGAAAATATTTTTTTCCGTACTGTTTTCTGATGGTTACTTAGCAACAGACTAAAATACTAGAATCTGGTACTTTGAGATCTGAAATTACGCAGAGATAGTAAACATTCTTGATGGATTTCATGAAAAACATTTTTTTGACTTTGTTTTATTTGCCGATGAAGCAACGTTTCATAAAAATGGACGTGTTAATCGTCACAATTTTCATTATTACGACACAACCAATCCTTACATCTCACGAACAAATAGCCAAATAAGATGGTCGTTGAATTTTTTTGATAAACGTGTGACTGGTCAAATTTATTTGGAATTTTTGCAAGACAGCTTGGAAGAATTACTGGAGGATGTCCCCAGGGATATTAGGGAGAGAATGTGGTACCTCCATGATGGAGCACACTGCAGCTATTCACGGACATTTATTCCAAATGGTTAGATAGGAAGAGGTGGACCCCATAGTTGACCTGCCAGAACCCCTGATTTGACGAAAATAGACTTCCTTTTGTAGGGCTATGTTAAGAGGCAAGTGTGCAAAGCTCTTATAACTACTAAAGAGAATATGAAAGAAAGGATAAGGGAAGTTTTTCAAGGAATGGGTGTAGATATTTTAAGAAATGTTGGTAGATTATTCGAAAATCGTCTACAGAAATGTATAGACGTACTGAGAGGCCACTGTGAACAGTTCCTATAAACACTGGGTATTATTAATTTCACTAAATTAGGTCCAAAATAACTTGAATGAATGATTGAATGAATTTTTAAAATAGTGCCAAATTTGTGTTATCTAATACCGTATTTTCTGTTCCTATTATTTGTGTCAACTTTTTTTTCTAATATTATATGATTATTTATAAATTTTTAAGATAAACTCAAATGCGATTCAATTAAACTATGAAAAAATACTACTAAGGCAACCAAGACGTACCCAGAAAGAAATTTAATACTACTTTTATTAATTATTCTCACTTTATGTCAAAATCGTGGCTACTGGATCAGTTCGAAATGAAAAGTATTATAATTTAACGGTTTTTAATGAAAAAGTAAAAATGTCTGTGGAAATACCGATTTTAGGTATAGGATATTATTCACAAAAATCGTAGAGAATTAACGTGCCAATTCTAAAATACAATAATATACAGAGTGTTCCATTTGAAAAAATTGAGAAAATTCACTTTGAAATGTCCTGAATTAGCGCTAGTATAAAATGCACCCATGTAGTTATAATCAACATTTTGTGGTTGTGTCGTTGTAGTACATCCTTTATCTACATAATTGCAAAATAAATATTCGTAACTAGTAGTAATACACTCACACCGAATTAATTTATTATATCTTGTTCCGACCAAAATTTTCATAATTTTTCGAATAACTCGGTAACGCCACGTTAAAACCTAAAATTTGGAGGTTATTGGAAAGGTAATTTTACGCCGAATTCATAATCGTAAAAATATGTAGGACGTTCCATTAAAAAAAAAATTATATGAAATAAAAGAAAAAATTGAGATATTACAGTTTTAAAGAAAGGATGAAAAGCAGTCTTAATTAAGGGAGCTGAGAATTTTTACTATCCGTGAATGATATAGTATTAATTCTCGTTTCTGTTGTGGATAAAATGCATCAGAGGGCTTTTTTAATGGAAGAAATACTATGAACATGATATTGTGCATTATCCTTATATCATTTAAGTCAGTAATTTTCCACTGCATGTATGGGATTGAAAACTGATCACATATGGTTTGTCTCTAATAACAAGAGACAGGGAAGCTGAATCTATAGACTGTGCAGCTACTCCACATTCTACGATCATTACAGTGGATTATTGTGCATTAATCATGTATCTGTTCTAGAAGAGGGCGAATATGATAATCCTAGAAAGATTCTTTTGTGTAGAAAAAGTTATACTGGAAAGAAAATCTTCTGTTTCTAGGCTCAATTGTTTTATATGGATTATTCAAAATCAAAATAATAGCTGTGTGAATTTTTCACAATTCTGCGCTTGTTCATTATTAGACAATGCTCTATAAAATAAAGACGTTAAGTCTTCATGTAAAAAGTTTTGCAGACTCACTTTCAATGCAGTGTAAAGACGTTTTTTTAATAATGCCGAAGCACACGGAAAACAATATCTGAGCACATAGTGCGATAAAAAAAAAATTCAAAAATGTTTGTATTTGAGACACCCTTCTAGACTAAAATAAACAATTTATTCGAACTAATACACTATTTGACAACTTATGGCGCTATAAAAAACCATTTATTTAAATGCTTCACTTCAAGTCTTGAGAAATTTATAGAACGTTTACATAAAAGTGATTAATTGCTTCAGTTGACATACCTATTTACAGATTATAAAATTTTCAGAGATATTTTCCATTATTATTATTATTGAGTGTTTCTTTGCCTAATAAGAAATTACTCGTTGCATAGGTTACATAATAACACGTCTATATATCAAAAAAAATAATTAACATACACATTATGTACTTGATATGCCAAGTACCGTTCATGCACATATCTTATAATATCACTGTTTAAATTGGAAATTTGCGTGAGCTGTGCAACTATATCTTTAATAATTACTGACATTTCCAGACTAAGTGTGTTGAAAACTTATCTACAAGGTAACAACCCTCTGTAACAATTATAATATTACAGTTTTTTCTGCAAATATATTATAAAAATACTAATAATTATTTTAAATTATTATTAAACACCCCTACTCATATTAGAATCTAGTCGTTGAACCGATTAATGAGTAACTTGGTTCTTACTTAAATTGCTACTTTGAAAACTTAAATGTAAGGATTAGCTTACTAGTGTTCCTTAATTTCTAGTAACTTAACTACACTAATATTAACGTGTATCACAATCGCAATCTGTTCTTCACTAACTAATAGCAACTAGGCCGCTCAAAAGGCTTTACCCTCTTGAGTCTTCTTGTGATATTGATGTTATCGAGGAGCTGGATGGCTTAGACATTCCCAGTCGTTGTTCATGATTCCTTGCGAATTTGGTAATCGTCTGGTCAACAGTAGCTATCTGAAGGTCACGATGGAAGTCACTTTTTGACGTACCAAGGCGTATTGGCGATACTCCTCAGCAATCTCTGGATTATTAGGATGTTACTCTTGCTAGTACATTCCCAGAATTATATGCCATAAGTCCATATTGGTTTGAGAACTTGTTTATACAGTAGTATTTTTATGTATGTTGATAGGCTGGAGTGCCTACCAAGTAATCAGTACATTTTCTTGAATCTTATATCTAGCACTTCCTTCCTTTTTACATGGGCCTTTCAGCGAAGTCTTGCGTCTAATGTGATACCTAGATATTTTGCCGAATTATCATAAGAGATCTGGACATTATTTATGGTGATTGGTATCTGTTGCTCACTATTATTTGTGAAATTTATGAGAACTAATTTGGTTCCATTCAGTTTAATACGCCATCTTTTAGTATAGTTGTTGATTTGGTTAACTGATGTTTGTAATTTATTTGCAGCTTCTTCACGATTTCATAAAAAGCAGACTACTCTCATAATACAAAATCAAACCCTTGAAGTAAATAATTCGCAATCATAGGATAAAATTCTGCACTAAGAACGCTTGAATGACTCGATAGTGTAAAAGTGTGCTACATAATTTATATTATTTGGACATTGTTGCATGAACGTATTGACTCCTCCTGTTGGGCGACGGTCATCTTTATTACGGTGCAGACAATTCAAAACATCCTTACCGCATCTTATAATGTAAATCAAACCATAACATACCCTTGACGGAGTCAGGATGCTTATGTACCTAAAGCCGTTAAAGAGGGAGCGCTCATGATATATTTAAAACCCTTGAAGTGCAATCATAAGGCAAATAATGAAAAAGGGTACTTAAAAAATTCATTGCAGTTAAGACAGGTAGGCACAAAAGGTTTTTACTGCAATTACCTTTATTTTTACTGTAATTATCCCATTGTTACTGTAATTGCAATTCTTTTGCTCCATTTACCCCATTGTTACTGCAATTACCCTTAATTATACTTAAATTGCCTCCCACCACTCTAATTGCGACCCACCACGCTAACCACCTTCCACCAATCTAATTACACATCACTCTAATTGCCCCCCCACTACTCTAATTGCCTCACACGACTACAATTGCCCCCCACCACTTCAATTACCTCACACCACTACATTGCCCCCCACCACCTCTCCTAGGCCCTGCCCTCTTACATTCCACTCTCCAAGCACCGCCCCTTAATTACCTCCCACCCTTAATCTGATCACTGATCATGATCATGCTGCCGCTCCCGCTCCTACTCCGACCCTCTGTCATTTCCATACTACTTTGGTCTATACGATGACACATCATAGGGGGCTTTACCTGGTTTGTGGATCATGATGCCTTATGCTACCTTCCACAGGAACATACCTTAGTCTAAATGCGACGTTAGTCAGATGTGAGAATTTAATTATTGCTTTCTTCAGAAATTATTTTAACACTTCTCCAGTTAGTAAATCAAAGCCAGGATCTTTCTTAGGATTAATATTTGTTTTTATTTCATTGCGACTTCCTTTGGGGAGGTTGGTGTAATATTCATATTCTCTGTCATGGACTTCCCAGTTCAATAGTTGTTCTCCTTCGGTTGGTTGGAAAATGTTTTGCACGATTGGCATCTTACTGGCTTTCCAGACTTGTCAGCCGGTGCTTTTATCATTTGTCAACTCACTTAAGGTATTCACTAATTCTTATTAAGATTAATTTTATCTGCTGGAGCTCTGGACTACCATTTTCCTCTGAATTTCTCTTTTCTAGATCAAGTCTCTTATTTCCTTAGGATGATTGTTTCCCCTTATTTTTGGATGATGGATGATTCCATGCTGGCTGTTGAATGTTGGAAACGAACAGTTCTACCTCTTCATCTAGCTCTTGTCTTGATCTTATCGGTGCTGTTGATTGCAATTTCCAGATCCAGTTTGTTCGCCTGTATTTTCTTTATGGATGATGGTGTCGCTAAGAGTGACAAGAATGGGAGAGTGGTCTGAATTCATTTCCCATGCCACCTCATCTTTGATATAATTTGCTGAGATATTTCTTACTATAAAGAAGTCTATTATGTCTGTAATTTTATATATAACTGTGGGCCAGTAAGTTGGCTTGCCAGCTCAACGCTACTCACATTTTAATTGGATTATTGCTTCTCTCAGGTTTTTCCCTAAGTTGTAGTTAGTCCAGAGACCCAATGGGTTTTGCATTGAAGTCGCCTCCAATGATAAATTTATGGCCTTGTCTATTTAGGACGTCTAGGTATTGTTCTCTTCTAGTGGAATGTCTTGGGGGGCAATATCTTGAAGTGGTTATAACATCTTAATTTTTTGTTTTGGATTTGACTCTTACTCTGTAAATATATTATAAATACTGATAAATTGAAAAAATATTATTCTTCACAAGAATTTCTTAAAGCAGAAATCCATTAAAAAGTATCCCTTTGAACTATCCACTAACTTAACTTAATCATAATTGTGCATTCTAGAAAATGATATAAATAACAATACTTACAAGACTAACAAAAAAACCATCGTTTTAATATTCTTAAGAAAGAACTATCTACATCTATTCCTTCACTAAAAAATAATAAAAGTGTAAGCATAGATGTTCTAATAGAAAAAACCTTGAAACACGTCTCTTACATTAAAAGTGTTGTATTTCATTTCATTTTATTTTGACTTTTTCTCAACGTAAATATGACAATGATTGATATGAGTGATCTGAACTGGACGTTCCAATTCGGGCAAATATTAACCAAAGAATGAGGCTTTTGCATACTCAACATACATTTAAAATATGAGCGAATGCAAATCTATTTCCTAACCAACAAATATCATTTATTTTCCAAACGGCAAATCAAATTGAATCAAACACATTTTAAGCATAACCCATTCAATTCTATATTTACTTAATGTAAATATTAATTTTCGGATCCTAAACACGAATTTAATTGTGATTGTAATTGCATGTTATATTCTGAAACTTCCGTTTAGACAGTGCTTGCCTTCATCATAAGTTTCAGAGAGTTAGTAAATAAACGTCTGTTAGCCTCAGCTATTTATTTTACAAATCAACTCTATTCATTAGATAGTGGTTTTGTTCTCTAATATTCCAATTATTGAAACTGAAACAAACATACAAAATCTGTTTTGGATTTATGTTGATTGCTGACGATTTCAAATAACTATTTGTTCAATAATTAAGACGGATATGGTACTTTCACTTTATACTGAGTATCCGTGATACTATGAAAATATCAAAGCAGTTAAGATTATTTAATTTTTTTAGATGTTTAAGATGGTGAAATAATATATCAAAGAGTTTGACGAAAGAAATTTTCCCTATGATTGACTTTATTCGAGACATTGTCTGTTCTTTGGAATGAAGTTTAGAATCATCATCATTATTAAAGTCACATAGCCTGCATTACAAATCGAACTATATAGTAGTACAATGAAAAAAAAATCTTTTTGGACTGTCTCACGGGTTCAAAATGAGAATATATTTATGATATAAACATAAACACGCCACATACAGTAGACGATAGCCCCCAAATCAAGAGCCATCGGCTGTCCGGAAAGGGGTTACACATTTGAAAAGACACAGACAACATCCATTACCCACCGACACTGTCAGTCTTGGTACCGGAGATCAAACTCGGAGCACAGCAGTGTCACACCAGTAGTGCGTAGAATAAGCAGCAAATTGTGTCAAATACCATATAAAAGCAAAATATGTCTATAACTTGCCCCTAAATTTTGGCGCTGGTATCCGGAAGTAAAATATTATTACACATCCTACGTCCTTTCTTTTTATTGAAGTAAGAAAATACAATCAGAAGAGTATGGTCTACTTGATACCATGCTACATTTTAAGTTTCTGAAACGTAGTTACTCTGTAATTGTTTGTATTGGATAATTTTGTCATCACTGTTAAAAATATTTACCTCATCTTTATATACATCGTATTTGAATATGTGCTATTTATGTTTATGTTGTTTATAAATCAACTTTGCTTATCCTTACTTTTTCTACGTCAACACATACTACTACATTTGAAATTGAAGTTCTTTCCATGACTACTGGCTATATTTGAAAAATTCTGAAGGTTTGAAAGCTATATAACGTATATCAGATTATTATAACGATGTAAAGTACACATGAAAATTTAAGATCGCAAATCTTACAAACCTATTTAGTAAGAGAAACAATAAAAAAAGCAAATCTATAAAAATGCGACTTATTCCAGTTTACAATAGATTTACACAAAATTAAAGAAATCAATATCAAAATATACACTCACTACGCAATGATTTGTCTAGGGTTTGTAAAGTTAGGAGTAAAAATTATTGTTAACCAGCTGACCCGACAAACGTTGTTCTTGTTCTGTCACAACAAACATCCCTGTCACGAAAAGCACTTTCAGTTTTTCCAGAATTTTCCAATTTTCCGGGAAACTTTTCAATTTTTCTTTCCCTAAAAATCTTACTCAGACTATTACGAACATTTTAAAATCGGACTATTACGAAGATCACTGTCACAAGAAGCACTTTCAGTTTATTCAGAATTTTCCAATTTTTCGGGCAACTTTTCAATTTCTCTTTCCCTAAAAACCTTAGTCAGACTGTTACGAACATTTTAAAATCGGACTATTACGAAGATCCCTGTCACAAAAAGCACTTTCAGTTTTTCCGAAATTTTCCAATTTTTCCGGGCAACTTTTCCATTTTTTTTCCCATAAAAACTTTATTCGGATTATTATGAACATTTTAAAAAAATAGCCAAATCTGTTCTCAAGTGATGCGCTTACCAACGAACAGCATTTCATTTTTATTAAATAGATTTTTATTATATACATTTATATAATTAACAATAAGAACAAATTATTATTTTTTTCTCGCTTGTTGGCTTTGGATGACCCATCAGCCATTGAACAAATTATTCAGAGCAAGAACTCTTGCACTAAAGAAAGTTCCAGCGCCAGACTTCAGACCAAAGCTTGAGGGTTCTTCTTACCCATGTTCAAATTCAAACTTAATTTTTGGTAATTTTATTGTGGACGATCTGGACATTATATTTTCTATCTGGTTATTTTGGAATTATTTTATGAACTTTAGATTAATGCTAAGATTTTGGTTTGTGATAATACCCTGGTGGTTTTAGTGTGTATTAATTGTATCTGAGAGATTCCTAAATTTGGCAACCAGGATTTGTGAAGATTTATAATAGAAATTTACAAGCAATGCCCTCGATCGGCAAGAGGAACCCTCAAGTTTTGAGTTGAAGTCGGAAGCCAGAATTTCTTTTATTGTAAAAGTTAAGGTAATAATTGTAATTATTCTTTTTCTTTGAACAATGTTTTCTTATGGTTTAATATTGCAATTGATAATAATTTTTCCATCTAGCTTTAAAAACCCTAGACAATTTATAATATAGTACATATCGTCACCTTATTTCCAATGATGGGGTGTGCCCAATAAAAATTCAGATATCAGATCTTGGTGCTAATGCTAATTAACCTTCGCGCATTTGATTGCAATTCGTGGTATATAACAAACATCTCACTCTAAATATATATTTTCATCATATTTTAATATGGCGTATAAAAGCAACTGATTTTTCTAGGCTTTTTCAGCATCCAAATAAAAAAAATATGTTGTAATCGATACTCCAACATGTTTTTCATAAATAATGCTTTAAATACAGTTTATCTACGATTGCGTAAAAAGTAACAGTTTTTTACATCATTTCTAGTGAAAAAAGTGGACTTTTATAAGAAAATGTGCAATAAAAATTTTTATTGCGCGCTTTTATTGCACGATTTCTAAGAAATTAAACAACTACGCCAGTTTATTTATAATATCATTTCCTTAGTTACTAACATCACAGATTTTCAGTCACGACCATGAAATAACATAATTAGAATGGAGACTTCAACTACAACTCGAACAATACTAACCGTCAAAGTGACATTCACAAAAAGTTGATACAGTTTTACAAATATTCATAAAAAATTGCCCAATTCTTACAATAATTAGAACGATCGAAGACAAAACGTTGTAAAAAACACGTGTAAAAAGCCTCTTTATTGCACTAATGGTTAGATTAAAAATACGAGCGAAGCGAGTGTTTTTAAAAGCTTTTTACACTATCTTAAATAACTACTAACTTATAGAGCACATAAACAGTTGTCATTAAATTCACCTAATATTTTTATTTATTTGCCTCTAACAAAACTAAGACGTTTTGTTAATTTACTATAATATTTTGTTTTGGGGGATACGTTCTATCAGAAATATTTTAATCTTACTTATAAATTATGTGTAAATCCATTATAATCTTGAATAAATTGTATTTGTAAGGTATTGTTTCCTTTTATTAGGGAGTTTTTGCCAATTCTTTTAATACCACTCGCGTTAATCTTAAATGTCACATGGCCAAATACGGTCAGCAAAATAAGGGGGCTATTGTACAAGAGCTTATGCGCGAGCTCCGAACGGTGGACGCTATTTGACAGGTTTGGTGTGTAAAATTACAGTTAACAGTTCGATTTCTATAACCTGTAAAATTGGTAGTCTAAGATCCGATATTAGAAATATGTACCCTCATCTGTTATTTGACGATGAGAAAGATTATATGTTAGAAAATATATACATTGATAAATCGCAAATGGGTTGCCTAGCTAAATCGCGTACCGATGCTGTTAAATAATATAAATTCTAATGAACTTTTTTGGATCAATTTCCCCGATTTATTATTCATAAAAATTGAGCATTATCTGAGAGAATATCACATAAAGAGTTGGCAAAATATAGGTTGCCTACTTTCCCCTCAGCACAACTTTGAAGTTGCCAGGTATAAACAGGTGAGCAAGAATTCTTAATATACCGTCATCAGTTATTCAATCGATTTTTTTATGAAATGAAAGGTTATTTTATTCCCTACCCAACAGTATTAGGTTGCCTTAGCAAAAGTTTGTCACATCCATGGTTGCCTAAATTATAGATGTTAAGTTTTGAGCGCGAGCGTGGAGGGTGACAGAGAAACGTTGCACGCACCATTCCATGCAACAGACAGGGATGCAGAGAGTTTTTTGAAAGAAGATTTTTCAATCGCGTAAGCGCGTAAAAGTGTAGAAAGCTGGCAGACCCAGGTATAAAGTTGACCCAACTTCATCGCCAGCTCAGTACAATTAATGCAATCAAGGTCTTTCTTATTGCTGACGATGAACCCGTCAACCAAATTTGAGTCTGCGGAACTTTCTGGATATTGGCCAATAAAATTACCAAGACATCGGTATCATTCATTCTGACAAATATTTTCAAACTTGGTGGCGCTTTTGATATATAAAACATTATCCGCGTATCTGCCTCGTCATGTTGACATAAATAATCTTTTTCTTCACGCTTCACGTGTTTTCCGACTGTATGATAAGAAAAACAGTGTTCTCCAACTATTATAAAAAAAATTGTTTTGGATTATTGATACTAAATTATCATTTTCCCAGTAAATGGCCAAGAATTGTACCAGAGCTTTTTTGAAACTGTAATTTTTGAGACTTCCGTGAAAATCGCTAGGTCTTGATTGAAGAGGTCCTTGGATGACATCGAACTCCAGATCGATTCAGCAACCTTGTCAAATGTCTGAGGTATAGATGATCCAATAACATACAAGTAGTAAAAACCGTCTGTTATTTCAATATCGATGCCTGTATGTTCAACTATTTCGACATTAGACTTCAATATTTTGGTTAGCTTGGATTTATCAGTTTTCAGCATTTCACCAGTACACGAGAAAAGAGCAGGCGGCACATGAGCTAACGGAAACGATAAGCAGTGCTCTACGTTGACGTCTTGCTCAATACTAATCGCGAACAATCGGCCGAAGACGTCTCGTTCCATGTTAAGAAGGGCCTATTTACTTTTATATTTGTTGGTCTTAGCTTTGGTGACGGACAGTGACAGAATTTTAGGAAATCTAGGCAACCATGGATGTGTCAAACTTTTGCTAAGGCAACCTAATACTGTTGGGTAGGGAATAAAATAACCTTTCATTTCATAAAAAAATCGATTGAATAACTGATGAGGGTATATTAATAACGCTTGCCCACCTGTTTATACCTGGCAACCTCATATATATGCTGAGGGGAAAGTAGGCAACCTATATTTTTCCAATGCCTTGTGTGATATTCTCTCGGCTAATGCTCGATTTTTATGAACAACAAATCGGGGAAGCTGACCCAAAAAATTTAATTAGAATTTATATTATTTAACAGCATCGGTACGCGATTTAGCTAGGCAACCCACTTGCGATTTATCAATGTATATATTATCTAACATATAACCTTTGTCATCGTCAAATAACAGATGAGGATATATATTTCTAATACCGGATCTTGCGCTATATGGAAGGTGTGTTAAATTTAGTTGTAAATTTGGAAAATGAGGTGGAAGATGCGC
Organism: Leptura quadrifasciata; assembly: GCA_963675555.1. NCBI lineage: Eukaryota > Metazoa > Arthropoda > Insecta > Coleoptera > Cerambycidae > Leptura > Leptura quadrifasciata. The sequence continues at coordinate 108,170,049 of OY776675.1, forward strand.
TGATACAGGCTTTATTAATTCCAAATCCTCTTTCTTGAGATCTACTAAGTATGACAGGTTTGACTTTGACTCTCAACATCAAACAACCATTAGCAAGAACAAAACTACGTGACCACTGCGATCACCGCATAACTACCACAAACCTAAAACCAAAAATACTAAGATTTCTAACCAATCAGAAGCATTACGGTCCTAGGTAAGTCCCTGGGTAAGTTAACGTCCCTTACCCGCAGCGAAATAAGGTGACACGTTGTGCATATGCGCAATTATCTCTTACGTTACCGGTAACGGAGGAATTGATGGTAACGGAGGTACAGCGTTAGAGGGTAAAAACTTCCTATTATGTCTCTCACTGCAAGGATTTGTAAGATCTGGGATCTCAAATTCTTTTGGGGATTTTAGTTCTTAATAATTTTTAATAGGCAGTATAGTCTTTCGAATAAATTCTTTTATTTACCTAAAACTATATCTCGAGTTTTCATCAACGGAGCTGCCTTGAAAACAAGGAATATTTACTGAATTCCATGAGTTATTAGAGAGTTGTTGAGCAACCAAAATAACGTAATCTTATCAAGATACGGTAAGTTTATTTCATTGCGTATCTACAAATAACGTGTTAACAAAGAGAGACTTGTTGAACAGCTTATTAATCAGCAATCGTTATATTTGAACATAGATAAGAACATGTAGGTTTTCTGACAGCCTGACCTAACCTAACCCTACTTTTACAGTATTTTTGTTGTTTGGATTTTGATACCTTGAAGCGACTGCGCAATTTAGTAAGAACATAATCTCAAGAAACATAAATGTAGCGTTAGCGTATATATATAACATTAACCTTATCTTTCCGTAAATAACGTAGTCCGTTAACGTTATTGATGTTAACGTATTTCCTAATTGAAACTGCGCATGCATAGGTGTCAGAATAGCGTTACGGTATTTTACGTCTGGCTGCTCAACAGCTCCCTAATTACGGTCATTCCCAAACTTGTAATATCATCTGATGCCTTAGAACTAGTACAATTAATTAATTATGCCATACACATTTACTTAAAAGCCTGTGTTCAAAATATCCATATGCATTTTTAGCTCTGTCGCCTAATGTACAATGTAAAATTTTTCTTTCATCTCTATTTGGATTATTTTTCAGCTGGAATGTACTGTGATGCAAGATGCCACCGGAAGCCAGCTATCTGCAACCGGTCGCTGACACAAGTCAGACAATCGTCTACCTTGACTCTCTGTTGATAGATATGCGGATTTGTTTAAATTTACATAATATATTGTTACGAGCGTACACACTACAGTAAACACTTCCAAATGCAGGTTCAAAAATTGTAACACGAATTTTCACTAACCATTGATTTATTAATTAGTAAATTACAATAATCAGACATTATATACACTAGTTACATCTTTTATTTACTATAGACTCACTACTATAATTGACAACTTATTACTGTTCTTTATCTTACCTGACCATTTGGTTCATTCAGAACTGTACTGAACTCACTCCAGCGCATTGGCTCTGCTACTTATATATCCGTGGCGCTTATTCTAGATTCACTCCATTTTACTTTAGACTATTCTAGCTTATTCGTGATAATGGCGCCATCTCTGGCCAACTAGCTAACTGCCGTTTTGCTGGTAGTTAATTAGGCAGACCTCTTTTCACTCTGCTATTCACTCTCTCCGTAAGTGGGCGACACATTACAATATTTTCACATATTTAAATGTGTTTGTATTGCATTTATTGATTGGAATAGATCCGATGGTTGATAATGTAATTTGTCGATGTCCAACGCCACTATTAGTCGAAGAAAATATAATTAGAAATAATAACAAAAGAAAAAGAGCTAGGTCACTATACTATCCCAGAGAGTGGCATCGTTATAGTCAGTCTATATTTTAAAAGAAGACAAGGAAGAATAGAACGTTGCATAGTATGTCGATACAAACCGATTTCTATATTAATCAAATGTGTTCTAGAAGATATACGGTAGCTCAGTGGGCTAGAGCGTCTAGATTTCTCCCTGCTTACCTAGCGAGGTGGATTGGACCCCCACGGGCGTTTACTCTGGAACCGTTTATGATATTGACTTGAAATTTGGTGCACTTATGTAGTGTAACGAGATCTGGAACTAGATTATATTTTGATCTAATTATGTTGAAGGGTTCGGGGGTAAATGGGGTATATAACCTTATTTACAAAGCACGCAGGTAAAAGTCCATAAAATAGCAATTTAGGGCATGTACACAAAGTCAAGGTCTCAAATTCTTTTTTGGCATCAGCCACCCCCCAACTATCACCCCCAATACCACCCCCACACTATTATGAAAAGGAGTAAAAAAAAATAAAATGTGATTTAGTGTAAATACAGAAACGAAACGTCTCAAAAAGATTTTTTGGTTTTAGCTACCCCCTCTACCACCCCCATTGCCACCCCAACCCTATTATTAAAGGAGTAAAAAATTAAATAGGGATTTAGTGTGTATACGAGAACCAAGGTACTTTAAAATTTTCTTGGCATTAGCCACCTCGTCTACCACCTCCATTGCCACCCCCCACCCTATTATTAAAGGGAGTAAAATATTACATTGGGATTTAGCATGTGTACGAGAACCAAGAGCCTCTAAAATTTATTTTGGCATTAGTACCCCCTCTACCACCCCCATTGCCACCCTCACCTTATTGTTTAAGGGATAAAAAATTAAATTGGGATTTAGTATGTATACGAGAACCAAGGGCTTCTAAATTTTTTTTTACATTAGCCATCTTCCTCTACCATCCCACTCTATTATTAAAAGGAGTGAAATATTACATTCGGATTCTGTATGTATAAGACTTGGATACAAAATATGGATGTGAAAGTAGTGATTCCTTGGGCAGCGGTTTTTTTAAATACTTTCTTTAATAACAGCGCCCGGTATAAAAAAAACGAGTTTTTCTTCCAATCGGAGTACTTTCAATTTCTATAACTATCTCTTTCTATAATTGACCTTCAAAATAGGAAATTATTTTTCCCATTTAACCAACTTTGTGATTGTTATTTTCTGTAAGATAGCAATACTGTTCAATATAAAATATAGCCACCCTGTACAGTAGACAACCCCCTAATCTAAAGCCGCCGGAACGCATCCATTACCCAATAACATTGCCAGTATCAGTGCTAGAGAATGAACCCAAGACACAGCAGAGTCTGTCCGTTTTCGCTATACAATGTGCTCTAGTCGGCTCAGCCACCGTACCGGTCAGAAATAATTCTGTAAACATGTTTTTATTATAAGGAAACAAGATTTTTGGCCAATAGGAAATTAAACAACAAGTTAAGATATAAAACAAAAAATATTTGTTAGAAACACCATTCCTCTCGTCTTCCCATTGTGTAATCTTCAAGGAAGGGAACTAATTAAATTTTTCTTCTAATTTTGTTCCAAATTATTTCACACATTTTGAATGCAATTGTCTTCTCTCGACTTCTGAACCTACATTCATCTATTTCACTTAAAACATGGTCATTGGAATTAGGTAATAATGATATATGACAATAAAATTGACATCAAATATTGTGATGGATGTGTTACTGAATAGGACCATTGCGACGAGAAAACCAGTCGATTGCTTTAATGTGGCCGCAATAGTACCTCATGATCGATCATAATATGTAAAAGCGAGTTTATAAATGAAACAAACTTGGAAACTTTCACCGTTTTCAGTACACTGAATTTCCTACATATTAAAAAAGCAACCTTTTGGACCTAATAGGTCACGGGCTGTGACATAATAAGCATAGGCATTTATAATTTTCCATCGTCATTCAAGCCTATTTCGCAGGGTTGCAGTTTCTCGGAAGTGTCTCATTTTAAGTGTAACTAATGTAAAAGTTCTGCGCCAAGAAATATCCTACCACTAATATGTTTAGAAATCGATTAAATCGAAGAAAACCCATAAAATCTTCGTTATTAATAAAATATGAGGTGCATATTTCACTTGGAAGCAAATTTATATATTATCTAAGTAGTAGATATACTTCATTATTAAGTTTCCACTACAAAGTACATACCCTTTAATAGCTGCTCTATTACAATTGCAAAGCAAAGATGTAAAATTTCTACACTAAAAGTTATAGTCAAATGGCTCCGCATTCGTCAGATACTTCTTTATATGTGTGAATGCGGGACTGAACACTGTCATAAAATAAAGACACAATGGAAACGAGTATTTAATATTAAATTTACCTCACATCCTTTTTGCATACGAATTTCTGATTTATGCATGTATCTAAACTTTTATCATTTTATTGTAACAGCCAGTTCTACAGTTATGATTCTTACATTATGTACAATACATGTTAAAATTAACGATTAGAAACAACTCGGATGAAGTTTCTCATAAAGGCGTAGGTTAACTCTTAAGACACGTTATTCAAAAATGACATTTTATTTCTGCCGTAACAACTATTGAAAAATTCTTTTTTTTTGGGGGGGGGGGTGGTTTTCAAGCACATAACCGTTGTTCATTCACAATTTAATATGAAAAACTGTCTACCTACCGGGTGTAACAGGATCATGGGGTATACCATGATCCTGTTTCTCCTTTAGTTTTGAAGATAATTAATTGAAATTTAGGATATACTACATACGTAATAAGCGGCACTTCTTGACATACAATTGATTTTTTCACTTCCGGCTTCGCCTGAAGTGACACTAACTTTCGATTTTTAAATAGAACACCCTGTATATTATTGCATATTTGAATTCCACATAATTTTCTGAATCCAACCATGCTACAATGGTTCCGATTTATTCTAAGTAACCCGTGTAATGGTACAAAAATCGAAATCCAGCTAAAAACACTAAATTACGTGATTTATGAGCAAATAAAATTCACCAAAATAGTTTTTGGGGCAAAACTCAATTTTTTCAAATGGAACCATATCGGTACCGTGGTACCATTTACAGTACTATTAATACGGAATCTATTCATATGTCGTATCAAAATGTGCGATAAATAAAAACAAAATTACAGTTAAAAGGAAATACAATTTTACTACATAAAGCTAAATATTTTAATTGTTCTTTATGCCTTTGAAGTTTTATAAACTCGTAGGCATCCCGCGAAAACTTAGTAGCATCTGCCGGAAAGAGACCTTGCTCATAAACCAACTTGATTTTTCTTGAAAATTTTTGTTTTGGAAAAAGTTGCCCTAGGAATTCTCGATTATAATTTACCGTTATTTTATTCCACCAATTTTTCATTGGCTTCAGTACGCATTTGTTGAGAAGTCGCATGTAGTGGGTTAAAATAAGTGGTAACTTCAAAAGTATGCTCCATTATCAACTGCTAATTTTGAAAGTGAGTATCTTGTATGAACACCTGCTCCATCATAAATTAATGGAATTTTCTTACTTCCCCTCTCCTCTAATGTCCCCACATGTTCAACGAAAAGATCTTTAAACCATTTCTCAAACAATTCCAATTCCATCCATCCTTTCTTTTGAACGCTGTATTTCGTAATTGGGTAGTCATCCGTAGGGATCCAAGTAAGCCAAATGTATGAGCCAGAGAATGTTATATATTATATTCTTCTAAATTTCTTTAGGTTCTTCTCTGGTCATATCAAACTCTTTAATAAACGATAAGACTTCATTTTTTGTAAGTTTAAAGTGCCTGTTCGTCCTCTTGACACAGCACTGGCTTCCTTCCAGCGCCTACAATCAAGTCCTCTAAATTATTGTCCTTTTTATACTTATTTAAGGTAGACTTCGGTATACCATATCTATCTTCCACATCCCGCAAAACACAACCTGTTCTTACTTCTTGTAAGGCTAATTTAAGTACCCCGACATCATATTGCACATATATATATACAGGGTGTTGCATCATGAGAGGGACATAGCTTAATAGGAGGTAGAGAACATCAGTGGTAACCGGAACCTCCCATAGAAATGTCTCATTGGGCCTTCATTACGAAGTTACAGGGTGTTAAATAATTTTTGGCCAAACCTGTTTTTTGTCATAACTTTGACAGGGAATGAAATAACGGATTCATATTTGGTACGGCTAATGTACTAACGAGCCCCAAGAGGTACATGTATAAAAAAAATATATCCAGGTCCGGACTCACTATAATTTATGTTTCTTCTTTGCATCAATAAAACATCACCCTGTATATATTTTTTTGAAATTTCGATACGATATTCGAAAAGAGCAAGAAAAAACAAACAAAATGGCCTATTTCATTTTTTTGTTACACCTTCGTGGTTATTTAAATACTTTGTTAAATGTGCAAGAAAATGGATTACAGAACCCTATTAAATGAGAGGCACGTGAAATAAATAGTTTTATAACTAAAATTTGCAAAAATTCTATTGAGCCTAGGTGGTCTGGGTGAATCCTAATTCCGGCACGTTTTAAAGGTCCATTTTGGTAAAAAACTGTGGTCCTAATAAGTAATCGGGTATGAAATAACAAAATTTTTAATCAATCACAGTAGGCTTGTTCAAAGTGACAGATAATGAAAAGAAATCTCCTAAACAGTTGAATAATTGTTTGTTAGTAATTTAATGTGTCAATAATCCGCATTTAGTTAGTGAAAACTTGTGAAAATATTTTAACTATGCCAGTAAAATTTACAAACGTGGAATATACTGACATAATGTTCATCTATGGTTTCTGTAATGGAAATGGTAGGTCGGCGGAAAGAGAATATCGGCTGCGTTTTCCTGGTCGTCGATGCCCTAATCATAAAACCTTTAGTACGGTGTTCCAGTATGCAAGACAACACGGAAAGTTTCCTACTGCTGCAGTTGTGGAGCGTGTTTTACAACAAGGTGTGCAGGAACAAAACAATATTATAAACGTAGTTCAAGAAAACCCAAATATGAGCACTAGACGAATCAGTTTGGCAACTGGTATTCCTCATTGGCGAGTATGGAGAACCCTAAAAAGAGAACGTTACCATCCATATCATATCCAGCAGGTACAGCGTCTTCAACAAGGCGACGATATCCCCCGCCTGGCATTTTGTCATTGGTTGTCTAACCATCGCCCAGTCATTTACAGAACCTTATTTACGGATGAGGCACAATTTACAAGGGATGGAGTAAACAATTCACGAAATAATCATAAATGGGCACAGGAAAACCCACATGCGGTACGCCAACGCCGTTCGCAACACAGGTTTTCTGTAAATGTTTGGGTCGGACTTGTGAATAGACATTTGATAGGGCCAAATTTTTTTGAAGAAAGATTGAATGGTGAAATTTACTTTGATTTTCTTCAAAACATTTTACCGAATTTGTTAGAAAATATCGGTATAAGAGGCATGTTGTTTCAGCATGATGGGGCCCCACCACATTTTAACCGTCAAGTAAGAGAACACTTAAACAATGTGTATCCTAATAGATGGATTGGACGCGGGGGTCCACATGAATCGCCACCAAGATCTCCTGATTGTAACCCTTGTGATTACTTTTTATGGGACCACTTAAAAAACGAGGTTTATAGCATTGAAATTGAAAGTAGACAACATTTAATCCAGCGCATCGTTACAACCTGCGACGAAATACGGAATAATCCAGAAATGATACGTCGAGCAATTGGTGACCTTTCTAAACACGCAAGAAAATGCACAGAATGTGGGGGAGGACATTTTGAAAATTTACTTTACTGTCAATTACGTTTTATTTTTAAACACATTTAGTTATTGTTTTGTTATTTATTGTTAATTGAATGGAAAATATTTTATTTATTTAGATTTTAGTTTGTTCTCTTTTCCAATTTTTATTAAGTATAAAATGTTGATGATTTTCTTGATCAAAATAACTGGTTGCTTAGGCCTAAATGGTTTAAATTATCTGTCACTTTTATTCTTTGAACAAGCCTACTGTGATTGATTAAAAATTTTGTTATTTCATACCCGATTACTTATTAGGACCACAGTTTTTTACCAAAATGGACCTTTAAAACGTGCCGGAATTAGGATTCACCCAGACCACCTAGGCTCAATAGAATTTTTGCAAATTTTAGTTATAGAACTATTTATTTCACGTGCCTCTCATTTAATAGGGTTCTGTAATCCATTTTCTTGCACATTTAACAACGTATTTAAATAACCACGAAGGTGTAACAAAAAAATGAAATAGGCCATTTTGTTTGTTTTTTCTTGCTCTTTTCGAATATCGTATCGAAATTTCAAAAAAATATATACAGGGTGATGTTTTATTGATGCAAAGAAGAAACATAAATTATAGTGAGTCCGGACCTGGATATATTTTTTTTTATACATGTACCTCTTGGGGCTCGTTAGTACATTAGCCGTACCAAATATGAATCCGTTATTTCATTCCCTGTCAAAGTTATGACAAAAAACAGGTTTGGCCAAAAATTATTTAACACCCTGTAACTTCGTAATGAAGGCCCAATGAGACATTTCTATGGGAGGTTCCGGTTACCACTGATGTTCTCTACCTCCTATTAAGCTATGTCCCTCTCATGATGCAACACCCTGTATATGTGGACATGCTCTAGTATAAATCTAGCTTTACTACTAGACACAAAACATATGGTAACATAACCTCAAGTTCCATGGTTACATAATTTTGTAAATACAATTAACATAGTGCCAAAATTATCTGAGTTTTTAATGAAAATAGGCACGAGAAGATAAACTTAATTAAAAATAAACTTTCCAATACAGCACTTCCCAGACTTTCTTTATGCATTGCAGTTAGCATCAATGCGGTAAGTGCTGCTAATATAACTATGTAAAATTTTGTACAATTTATGTCCAAAATTAGACGTGTCCACTAATACCCAGTGTTCCCCTATCAACCTAAAGATTATAAACAATAATTTCTCCCTTACTTCATATTCCCAAGAGTTGCCACGTATTGTTGGTACATGTTTGTAAACTTTGCCCTTTGAGATAGCCCCACAAAAAGAAATCTGGCAAAGTAAGATCTGGTGATCTAACTGGCCAATTTACCGGACCAGTTCTGCCGATTCAACGACCATTGAAATCACGATCAAGAACTTCACGTGCTATCACCGAATAGTGTGCCGAACAACCATCATATTGAAATCACATGTTCTGTCGCATATCTAAGCTCACGTCTTCATGTAATATTGGGAGTCACTTTCCAAAATGTCTCGGTACGTTTGACAATTCAAGTTGCCTTCAATAATGTAGGGGCTGATGAGTTTGTAGCCAATTATTCCACGCCACACGTTAACAGTTCAAGGACGCTGATATTCAACTTGGCATAGCCAGTGTGGATTTCCAACACTCCAATAATGCATGTTGCGTTGATTAACCGTTCCATGGTTTGAAAAAGATGACTCGTCGAAAAACAATACGTAACGAAAAAAATTGGGGTTTCATTGTATTTATTCACGTGCCCACTAACAAAAAATTATCCGATTTTGGAAATCAACGCCAAGAAGATCCTGATGTAAAGACACATGATACAGATGGTATTTATTACGTTTTAAAATTTTCCAAACACTTCACTGGGCCAATCCAGAATCGTGAGCTATTTCTCTTGTACAGTTGATGTAAAAAAAAACTGGTACACTTTCTTTTAGCTATGTAAATCATTCGTTCTTTGATTGATATTAATAATCTTACAAATGTCACTTTAACGTTAATCAGTGGCGTCGTCATTATTAAAAATGGTTCGACATCTAACAGATATTCAAAAACTTCGAATTGTTTCTAAAATTGGTGATGGTTGGTCCATAAGAAGACTTGCTGCTGAATGCAATGTGAGTAAAACCACGATAATGAGTGTTAAAAAACAATGGGAAACTAACCAATCGGTATCCCGTAAAGTTGGTTCCGGTAGGCCCAGAAAGAGCAATAATCAAGAAGATGAAAATCTTATAAATTACCTCTTCAGACTGCAGTAAATGCAATTTCAGAGACAGATTTCCCTGCTTCGGTACCTACTGCTTGCAGAAGAATAAAACTAGGAAGCGAATTGAAGAGTTGTTCAGCGGCTAAAATATACAAACTTTCAGAAGAAACGAAGCAGGGTAGGATTATTTTTGCACTGAACTGTATAATCAATGATGAAAACTTCTGGGGACAAGTTGTGTTTTCTGACGAAAAGGTTTTTAAATCTTGTAACGAGGGACATGTTCGCGTATATAGGCCTCCTTCCACTAGATACGACGAAAAATATAGGTACTTTCGATCCACAAATATCAGGAAGGTTTTCATTGAAATATTAGACAATATTATGTTGCCGTCAGTAATAAAGGTGTTTCCGGAAAATAATTTTATTTTCCAACAAGACAACTGCTCCATACATACGGCCCATCGTGTCAGGCAATGGTTTCTTAATAAAAACATAGAGTTGATACCGTGGCCATCTAAAAGTTCGGATTTAAATCCAATTGAAAATGTTTGGGGACTAATGATGAAACATATAAGAAAATTAAATAACCATCCAAATAATGCCAAGAATTAGATGGGATAATTGAAGACACTTGGGAGAACTTGTCGCAAGAAGTTAACCTTGCAAGAAATCTGATTTTGTCCATGCCTGCAAGACTTCAGGCAGTTTTAGACGCTAATGAAGCAATGACAAAATATTAGTTAATTCTGTATTACGTAGTTGAAGTTCATTTATTTGATTTTTTATTGTATTTTTATGTTCAGTCTGCATTGTTTACATTTTTTTTAATCTCAAGTGGTATTTTAAAAATAGGATTATCATTATTCAGTTAGTATTTTAATTACAACCATTAGTAGAATTATCCGTAACAAATATTATTTTTTTAAACAATAATATGGCAGACTTGAAAATGTTTTGAAAAAGTTATTTTCTAATTATTTTTTAAAATTCCATTTGAATAAAATTAAAAAGAAAGGTTTAATAAGTTTTAAAACACTAAGAAAACCGGTCCTCTCCAAAAAACCCAGGTCCGAGGTAAGTCACCCCTTCTCCACCCCCCTCTCGACATGTTGTAACGAAACCGATTTCATACATTACAAAAGTCAGAATACTTTATTTATACTAACCAACGCACGTAATGATAATTTACCGGTAGTTTAATAACTTCCTCGTCCTCGCTGGCTTGTATTCAATACATTGAGTCATGCGTTACTCTAGAGCACGTGGGGTTCCTTGCGATACCCCGAGTGAGAATCTGGCTATAAAACTGACTGTAAAGACCGGTAAAATCAGAATTTGTTCCAATTCTCGAATCTACCAGACGTCTACCAGTGCCCAGGGTCCACCGCTGCGATTGTAAAGAGTAAGAAAACTTTAATATATATTTGGCTAGTGCATTTATTATTCCGTATTTATTCTGATTGAAAATTTTATCCTGTTTGAATATTCGTGGTATTTATTTCATATTTACTGACTGATAATTTTTAACTTAGTCACCGGCATTTTATTGCCTATATTGTGATTGAAATTTTTACGCTGCTTAAATAATTTACTATTTATTTCATGTTTACTGATTACCGTTTTGACACTTAGCTTATTAAATTTCACCGTTTATTTTCTGATTGAAATTTTATACTGTGCATCCAGAAGTCTGTTACATATAATTCGGTTTCAATTCATATTTAATTATTTCAATATTTTACTTTAATATTTTCTCCTTGTGACTACCTTCTTACCCTAATTTGTATTCAGGACCTGCGTCCCTACAAGTTCCTACTTGCCTGCATTAGGACCTGCGTCCGGCTGATCCTTTATTACTTGTATTCAGGACCTGCGTCCTACAAGTTCCTATTTTCCCCCTGTATTTTAGGACCTGCGTCCCTACAGGGTTCTCTCACCTTTTTTTTAGTCACATTATTGTTTGCTCCGGACTAAACCTTAGTAAAAGGATAGTTTTAATTAAGCTTTTGTTTGCACACTATACTGAGTTCATGACAAGAAAATTTGCTCTTTCTGCCGACACTTAATTCCCCGTATGTTTAATATCATTAAGCACTAGCCAAATGTTCGGTCTGTTTTATAAACTGTTTTTATTACTATAAATAATTCTGTCCGCTTCGCATTTTCTGGTATCCTTACACGGCCTGCTTAACAACCGTTTTATCATAAACTCGCTAATTCCCTCGCTTGCACGCTTTCACCGCTCGATTAACCGCTTCTACGCTTTTGCCGCTAATGTGACCACATTGCTTGCTACTCTCCCTCTACTATTATTGCTTATCTGTACATAAATTTGTGTTAGTTGTGATTTTTCTGTTTATTTAGTACTGTAACCACAGGTTTACTGTAATATACTTAAATATTATTGAACTTCTGCGTTTTACTGTTGCGTTTGTGAAAGTCTATTTTCCCTTATTGACCCACTGGAATTAACTGTGTCTTCACTGAGCTGCTTAGTCTCGCTCATTCGACTTGTGGGTAGTGTTGTTCAACCACTTTAAACTTGAACTGGCGCCCGAGTTATTACCGAAAAATGTTGAGCGTAGAGATCGACAGCATCTTTAAGAGGATTTCTGCCAGATTCTCCATAAACCAGAACCATTTCAATTTTCTCTTGTACAGTTAAATACTTCATTCTTAAGTAGTATCAACGGACTGACGGAAACAGGGAGCTGAGTAAAATGTGTTGTTTCTTAAAAGTTATTTCCTTCTTTTCTACGTTTATTTACAAGGAAACAAAACCAAAACATAAAAAACACGAATACACAAACGTTAAATGTAAATATATTAAAATATTTTTATAAAAAGTATTATTAACATAAGAAATGGTATTTTTAAAACAATCTACAATGAAAATACATTAATTTAAAAGCGGATTTAATCAAGCACTCCGATATTGGTACTGCTGAATCGTATACTTAGGTTCTCAGTGAAAAAATTGAAAAGAACTGAATTTCGTCGATTACATCGCCATCTATCATGAATCGAAAAAAATTTTTCAGACAAATGCTACCTATATTTAGCTGTAGATATGCAATAAAAATAGCGGTTCTTATTTAATATTTCAAAGTTACCTCCCGCCCATCCTACAAGAAGAGAAGAAGGTTGAGTAATTTTAGCACAAATGCAGAATGATTAAATTTTAACTATGGATATTTCTTTCGTAGAGTGCCTATTATTCGAAATATTTGACAGTTTCAGGTTAAAAAAATCACCCGGTAGATAAAAACTTTTCATATTAGATTTTCAATGAATAATAGTTATCTACTAGAACCCAAAAAAAAAGGAATTCTTTAAGACGCTACTTCCATGTTTTTAATCAAAATTGTTATGGCCGTTTTAGAAGAAGACACATTTAATATCATGTACTTTGCTACCACAGATTCCTTTTATAGATTTCAAAACATTATTAAAATACTAATCTAATAGGAAAGCTATTAAAAAAGTTTATACCCGAGAACTCAAGAACTTTCATAAATCATATTATCCATATAAAAAATGATTAAAAATTATGATTTCATAACAATAAATATAAAATTTTCAATACTTGCTGGTTGTAGCGGCTATCAGTATTGCAAGGTTTTCAACCTATATTAGAATCTGTCTTATTTCATAATTAAAAATTTGTTTCATTATTTCAAATTGAAATTAGCGTAAAGACACTTTTAATTACAATGCGTTATATCATGGTAAATTTATGTTTATTATTTATATGAATATTTATATGTGCATGCAACCAATTAATCTAAGTAAATTCAGAATGTGTAAAACTTTAATTAATCTATGAACAAATATTATTTTATTTTTTTGTTATTCAATATTTAAAACAAGTTAGTTAATCACCAGTTGAATCAGAAGTATATTTTAGGACTGGTTAGGACAAAAAATGTATTTTTATATTAAGAAAACATATATTTTAATTTCATATTGCTTTTCTTAAAAATAAGGATAAAAATAGGGGTGTAGGTGGGTATGGAGAAATAAAAAAATCGATACCCTTAGTAACTATCAATGGTTATAGAAAAAAATCATGATCATGATATTCCGAAATTGTTTTTTGGAAGCATTTGTAAAGAGAAGATATCGCATATCAAGACTGACTTTAATGTATCTACCTAAAATATCCATAAAGACATTTAGAACTAACAAAGATTTTCTGTGGGAACCTATAATATTTTTGTGCAAATGAATTAGTTTGCCCACACATTTATTGTTTGCCACAGTACTAGCAAATATTTGAGTTTGATACTGTTATTTAACTGGAAAAGTATATGAATCATAGAAATATAGTTAACATCGGTCTAACAGAAATATCTTTGAATTTCATATCCTTATTATATCCGACGTCCGAAGTTGGAGGTTGGTAAGATAGATATCAGATTGCCTGTAATTACGGAATTGAATGGTTTTGAGTACAAATATTAAGGTCCCTCTACACAATGGCCCATCATAATGGGCCATCACCATGGGCGGCCATTTGCTACCGTCCACACGCTGGCCCATCTTCGAGTATAGCGATAGCCAAGGATGGACCTGGACGCTGAAACAGTTGCGTTCCTTTCATGTGTGTTCAAAAAACTGATACAGAGGCCATCGTCGGCGATGATTACCAATCAGCCATAGGCCATCCTAGTTTATTGCGCCCTCTACACGATGGCCCGTCGTCATGGCCCATCGTGATGAGCATTATGTAGAGGAGCCTTTAGAAGTATACATTGTAATGCCATTTATTTTCGTTAATCCCTCTCCAAATATTACTTTATAAGTGGACAGTAGTGTAGAGTTTCTTTTGTTTCTATTTGTCCAAATTATTTAATAATATTTATAATAATAATAAATGCTTTTATTCAGCGTAAAGCTGTTATTAACTCCAAACATTTTATACATAAACATTTAAAATTCCCGATATAGAACACCCATGCCTCCAGAAAACATTTGCTTAAAAGTGACGGTTTTTTGTATTTTCATCAATTCGTCTATAACGGACTTTGGTTGGGGCGACAATACATTTTTTGTTGTTATCAGAAGCATTTATTGGCATCTTGAATTAATAAAAATTAGGCCTGTTATATTAGATCTTCAATAGTGTAATGTAGCACAATGTATGTAACGTATAAAAGGAAACTTTGCGTGTACGCTGATCGTTTAATAATTACCTGTTCGACCATTGTATACTTATTTACATAAAGCCGTAATCAATAGTAAAAACATTTATATATACAAGGTAAGGCAAAACAGTGAATTCACTTTATAAATAAATTTCTCAATACTTATACCTATAATATATAACTGCGTCTAATATACTAACAATACTGTTTGCGCCGCTCTGTAGTCTTGTTTCCATAGAATTTTACTTACTGGAACATGTTTGAAGAAAACAAGATCATTTTTTATTACCATCAATAGATAAATTCAACATTCATATAGCGTGGCTCTTTTAGTGACATTTTATATTATTGCAAGAAACTTTAAATTTATTGTGATTTTAGAAGTACTTCTTTTGGTCAAAATTGGAAAGAACCAAATTTCCTCACATCGTAACACAATTCACTAACACTCCTTTAGAACAGAAGGTTTGGGGAGCTTTAATGAAATTGGTGTTTTCAATTTCATTTTTAATCTAGCATTTACGTCCATTAACCTTTTACCCAGACAAAACGGCATTAGAATTCAGATGTTAAACATGAACTATAATTACTATAGGTACAATTGTAAAGTTAACAAATCTTTAAGGATATTTACTTACTGGAACATGTTTGAAGAAAACAAGATCATTTTTTATTACCATCAATAGATAAATTCAACATTCATATAGCGTGGCTCTTTTAGTGACATTTTATATTATTGCAAGAAACTTTAAATTTATTGTGATTTTAGAAGTACTTCTTTTGGTCAAAATTGGAAAGAACCAAATTTCCTCACATCGTTACACAATTCACTAACACTCCTTTAGAACAGAAGGTTTGGGGAGCTTTAATGAAATTGGTGTTTTCAATTTCATTTTTAATCTAGCATTTACGTCCATTAACCTTTTACCCAGACAAAACGGCATTAGAATTCAGATGTTAAACATGAACTATAATTACTATAGGTACAATTGTAAAGTTAACAAATCTTTAAGGATATTTCATAACTTAGATGATTAATTCTATGAAAATTAATCAACTTGTAAGTGATGTTAACAAGGCAGTTATTAAAGATTTTTATAGATAAGTACATTTACTTATGTGACAAAATTAAATAAATATCTAATAACTCAACAAGAAAGTTTCTTAAACGTCGAAAACAAAACACATAGAAATCCATCTCACAACACTCTAAACTCAAATATCAAAGAAAGTTTTGTCTGTATTTCTGAACAACTGATGTTTTATCATGATATTGTTCAATTTATTTATATTATAAAAGTTTGTTCGACCCTACCAAACATCTTATACATTGAACAATATTATTTGGCTCTAAAACAAAATGTTTGATTCTTCTACTATTTTCTCTTCAATAGACAACTAGAAAACAAAAACACATGTTTAAATAGTGGTAATAAATTATGATAAATATTTATTCTCAGATGAAATTATAGATTTTTCTAATATACTTGAATGTTTTTTTGTAATCCAATATGAATATTATAATAATGTATTTTTAGGTGGGTTTTGGGATCATAAAAGTGAACAAACATTCGTTAAATTTACTAACTTCTTCAGGGGGCGAGCGTAGGTGCGTCTTTACTATGTACATACTTCGGTATGCGATGTAAAGCAACGACAGGCGCAGTTAGTACTTGGATGGGTGACCATTCCAACGGATACCGCGTCCTCGCCTCACACATCTTCCAGCGGCTTGTATATCAGTGTATGCGCAGAAGCTATACAACCTTAGGCGAGGGTTGTATAGGAGATATACCATCCTTCGGGATGTAAAGCCGTCAGTCCCTTTTTTTTTATACATTTATTTAATGTCGGCCTATTTCCGCTACTGAGGCCTAACACCGACGCCTGTAGACGAGCTACCCCCAACCAGGAATTTTGCCGAACCTCTTCCCTTAAGAAGAGTAGGGATCTTTTACTTGCCTAACATAGCGGAAATAGGCCGACGTTAAATAAATGTATTAAAAAAAAAAAAAAACTTCTTCAGGACACTAAAATAAAACATATAAATGTAGGTATAAATAAAATTTAACAACTGTTGTTTATACTTAAAGACAATTATAAACAAAAAATTATAACTATATTACATTGTTAACATATTAAAAACCCAAGAAGGCACTTTCAAATTTTTTTAAAGATTATTAAAAATTAAATTTAAAACATAAAAAACTGTATAATAAATTATAATAAAGAAAAATATATAAACACTTACGGTTAAATTAAAAGTTTTTTTTTGTCATTAACTTTTTAAAATCACAAGCCATATTAGGTATGTAGCTTCTGTAATAGGCAAAATTTCTTGTACAGTGCAACATAAATGTATAACTATAGACTGGTACACCTCGTTCTAGCGAATTGAAGAGCAATAATGTATGTATCTTTAATATTCCCAAAGTATCAGCGTTTCTATTTCTATTTTTTATATTATAGATTAGGTGTTTTTTAGATAATCGATAATATTAAAATAAGAACTATTCAAATGTTCTATATCTGTTCGTATTCTTCTTAATACAAATCATTTCATTGAACATTCTCTTCTTGTAATTATTATTATTAGCTATTATTTTGGCATCATTAAACGCAAGAGTGTGACCCTTTTCTATAAAGTGCTCAACCAGTTGTGTTGGATTTTTTTCGTATGGAAATTTTTGCAGTCAGGTACATGTTTGGATATTCGTTTTTTAAAATATCTGCCTGTGGTGCCTATGTATGCACCATTGAATTTTCTTGATTATTATTAAATTTGTTCTGTTTGTTATTATTTAGAATTTTGTTGATTAAACTTAGTGGATAATTATTTTTGTGTCTTAAAAATAGAGAATTAATAAAAACATTCCTACACAAATTTTAGAGAGAATTACAACATATATAATTTATTTAGTCCTAAGTCTAGGAGGTTGCAATGTGTTCTTTGAGAAAAACAGTAGTTCTATCAAATATCAATGAGGTTTTAAATTTTTTTCTTATTTTAATGCTTATTTTGTTATGTTCCGGACCCGGCCGGACTGGACCGGACAAGGCGGACCAAACCGGACTAGACTAGACGAAATCAGACCAGACAGGACAGGGCCAGACCGGACCAGACCACATTCAGTATTTTTTGTATAGTTTAAAAAGGTTACCTACTCTACTTTGAATAATTTTGTTACTAAATATTTAAAACTACTTAGAATACATACAACCATTTCCTCCGACAGTGCCAGTGCCGGAGCCAGCCGCGTCTTAACCCACTCGGCTATTGATCAGAACATCACAGGATAGATCGTTTGTGATGTCAACAAATAAGGAAGTTATATATGTATATTTGGCCACCTAATGATGCCTAATCTGACCTAACATACCTTTTCATGTTTACACCTCTCAACTCTACACTAATAAAATGATTATTTTTATTAAAATATTCCATGACCATTAGCATATCAACATATGGCAAATTCCCAGAATCGCCTTTAACAAACTTGAGAGTGAGTGTGTTAGTTACTGTTACTTCTTATTATTTAATTGATAGAATGCTTATATTTAACCTTACATATCCACTAAAGAAGCTTTCCAGAATATTTTAAAACCACTAATTAAAATTTTTCTCGATGTAACTTATTTTAAATTTTAATGGGCATATGTAGAACTGTATTTAATTAAAGAGTATTAATTTATAACTTTACCAAGTTCATTTTAAATGTAATGAACGAGAATCTTCTCAGATAAAAATAAATCCTATTATTACCTACGATGCTATAATCCATAGAGTCAATTTATGCAGTGTCATTATGATGACACCATAATAAACGAATACTAAATACAGCAGAATGTTCTGCATTTAGTAAAGATAATGCACTTTGTATAGATGTTTTCAATGAAATGATTAATGTATAAGCGATACTATTATGCGGTGTTAAAAGCAATTTCCAGCACTTTCGTCGGGGATTTTCAGAGATTCAATAAAATATGAGGATATTGACGCGGCGTTTTACTTCATATATACTTAGTTTTATCAAGTTACTTCATAATTTTATAGGAGGTTCATAAATTCAATGAAAGTGTCCCTTCTTTATTATATTTTTGTCTTCGGCTAAATTAATTCTTCCTGATCGAATTTTAATACTTTTAATCCTGTTTTATTCACTGAACCATGCAAAATTTTATCATTTTTCGATAAAACTTCTTTATTTGAGAAACTTGAAAAGTCTTTGAAACTGGGAAAATATTGGTGTTTAATTAATATTTTTTTAATCAAGTTATGCAGAGGTTGTTCCAGATAATCGTGACATAAACCAAGTAATAATACTATTTGGCTTGGATCAATCATCTTATAGTTTCTATTTTGAGTTAACACAGCTTAAAAACTTTCAGCACATGAATTTATACATATTTATATACAGGCTGTCCATTTTATCAGGACCCTCGAGAATATCTCACTTAATATGGGTCGTACAAAAATAAATTATTTTTACGAAAATTGTACCGATTTATATAACCTACAAACTGGTTTAAAGACATTTGAAATCCATGGCCTACTTTAAGAGTTATGGCGGAAAATATCGAAAATGCGGAAAATATCTAGGCCAAATATCTCCGTTATTTGAAGAGATACGAGAAAAATTCTAAGGCGAAAATTTTTTGCAAAACAGAGTGTTTCAACAAGGTTTTATCTAATTTTTTTCAAAACCGCCATATTTTGAGATTTAGTTTTCAGGCTGCTAAAAAAATTACTATGAAACGGGCGGGAAATGGCGCCATTAAATATAATATTTTCCTCCCATTTTCAACGATATATTACATGCCATATTTATTCATTAGCACTACGTTAGTGATTATAAAAACATTTTTTTAAAACCAATAAATTTTTTTTAACAAGCATTATACTTGCCGTGGAGAAGTATGATTAAATAAAACGATAAAATAATTCAATATTTTGTTCAAATCTTTGCTATAATAAAACATTAACACAATTAAGAAGAATAAAGTAAATTCAGGTAACAAAAACAAATTAATAATAAAAAGAATATAGCACACAGAACATTAATATTCATCTAATCCTCAAAATAATTTTTAAGATATCATATCAAGTGTTGAAAGTGTCCAACGTGATTTCTTATGCACAATCGAGCGCGGCGAGGCACTGCATTTAAAACATTACTCAGCATTTCGGGGGTAACTGTAATACATGCCTGTTAAATTCGAGCTTTTAGGTCATCTACATTTTGCGGTGTCGTCGAAAACACCTTATCTTTAATATACCCCCATAGAAAGAAATGCATTGGGGTTATATCTGGAGAACGAGGGGGCCATCGAATAAATCCATTGGTACCTATCCAATGTTGAGACAAAATTTCGTCTAAATAATCTAGGCAAATCTGGGAATTGTGGGGAGGAGCTTCATCTTGTTGAAAATATTGAAAGTTGTGTCGATGCTCTAAAAGTATGTCATCAAAGAATTCATTAAATTCATTTCTCAAAAACTTTAGGTACCTTTGACCACTCAGGTGACGAACATAAAAATAAGGACCTTTTAAATTGATGCCTAAAATACCTATCCACACATTTATTGAAAAACGATTTTGAAATCCAGTCGGTCTATGCCAGTGTGTATTTTCAGAAGTCAATTTGTAATGAATATTGCGATTAAAAAATCCATTATTGGAAAAATTTGCCTCGTCGGACCAAAGTATTTTACTTCATATTAATGGATCGGCACGTTTCTTTTTCAACAGCCACCTACAAAAAGTCGTCCTCCTTGGTTTGTCCCCCGCTTGTAAATTGTGAACTTTTTTGGCTTTATAACACCGATAACCATTTTTCTTTAAAATTTTTCTAGCACTTGTTTTATTCATATGACAAGAAATTTGAATTTCTGCATTTTTATTTCTTACATAATTAATAACTCGGTTTACCTTATTTACATTATCAGTAACACTGTTCAACCTTGTCTTCTTCTTTAAAAATGAACCCTTATTTTTCAGTTTCGTAGCTAATTTTCTGAACAGAGTTTTATTCGGCTGTAGTGCTTGTGGAAATCTGTTTCTATATTCTAGTTGAGCTAATACAGAGTTAAAATTGCATTGGCAATATGTAACGAACATATTATAACGATCAATGTGAGTGAAAATAATTTTTGAAAATTCTAAATTCTTAAACGAGTGTGATTGAGTGAGAGTTTAAGTGTTAACTGAGATGATCTGTCAAAAAATTTAATTGTCAAGTTTGTTCATAGCCAACTATTTTAAAATAATTGAAATAGTAGTGAGATCATGAAATACAAACAAATGAATATTATACTTAAATTAATTGGTAAAAACATTTTAACTTTCTGAGAAAGGAGTGACGCTTTTATGGAGGACCTCTATACATGGGCATAACTGCGAATACTCTTTCCATAATTGCTCCATGTTGCTTTGTTGATTATTATTTTGTTTTTGTTACCTGAATTTACTTTATTCTTCTTAATTGTGTTAATGTTTTATTATAGCAAAGATTTGAACAATTTATTGAATTATTTTATCGTTTTATTTAATCATACTTTTTCACGGCAAGTATAATGCTTGTTAAAAAAAATTATTGGTTTTAATAAAATGTTTTTATAATTACTAACGTAGTACCAATGAATAAATATGGCATGTGATATATCGTTGAAAAGGGAGGAAAATACTCTATTGGCGTCATTTCCCGCCCGTTTCAAAATAATTTTTTTTTTAACAGCCTGAAGAGTAAGTCTCAAAATACAGCGGTTTTGAAAAAAATTAGATAAAACCTCGTTGAAACACACTGTTTTACAAAAAAATTTCGCATTAGAATTTTTCTCGTATCTCTTCAAATAACGGAGATATTTGGCCTAGACGTATTCCGAATTTTCGATATTTTCCGCTATAACTCTTAAAGTAGGCCATGGATTTCAAATGTATTTAAACCATTTTGTAGGTTATATAAATCGGCACAATTTTCATAAAAATATTTTTTTTTGTTCGGCCGATATTAAGCTAGATATTCTCGAGTACCCCGATAAAATGGACAGCCTGTATATTGGCCCAATAAGTTTAAATTGATTTGTAACCTTAAAAATTATTATATAATCTAATATTAATTCATAGATGCAATATTCTTTACTTGTTGTATTGTTTACAGCCTTTAGTAAACACTCCACACGAGAATTTAAAAATTGCACGTATAATTAATTAGAGACCCTATAAAGCAGAGTCTGGCCACTCGGCTCAAGTGGATGTATAATGGCGGCGATTGTTTGTGTGTGTGCGCGTGTGCATCAGTATGTTTACAACGTATCGCAAGTGTCAAAAGCAGGTTGCAGTATTTGTTTTGACAGTGGAGAAATAATAACGTTAACATTAATTGTTTCGTGAGTAAATCAGCCCAGGGCCGGATTAACATGGGCGGGGGCAATTCGGTGGGGGCCTCATTGCCTTGGGGTTAATCCGGCACTGAATCAGTCATAACAGACTGTTTTAATTTTAACCTATTACATTGAGTCTAATGACACTATGCTCGTCAAAACAGAAGCCATTATGCATCAACTTTTCATACGGACCGATCAGTGCCTCCCACTCGAATGGCCAATCTCTACTTTATAGAATCTATAAATATAATGTCATGTGCGTGCCCTCTTACGAAGAGAGGTTTAATCTCCGAGTAGAGAGAAGCTACCAATATAATGATAGTTCGTTCATCGGCCCAGAAATGGCGTTATTGGCTTTCTACCATAGAGAAACTGGAAAAGAGTAGAACCGTCTAGAGTTACGGTATCTGGAAAAAGTGCCATGCAGTATATAAGCATCGAGTCCAACGCGTTAGGGCAGTTCTAATTGAGATAAGCCAAGTGATCAGATCGGAAGAAGGAACAGACTAGTACAATGAAAATAAGTAGTGAGTCTATAGTAGTTAAAAGTCATAATTAGCATGTAATTATAAGGACTAGTTAAATTAGTGCTAAATAAATCACTGGATAGTGACAATTCGTATTGCAATTATTAAACCTGCGTTTGTGGTATTATTAAAGGGTATAGACACGTAGCAATAATTTTAAAAAACGTGGTATAATTTAATTGCCAAAAACAGAACAGTAAACAGTAAATAAATAATATAATAAATAAATAAACAAATAAATTCACATTTATTTCCAGCAGGTATAGATTACCAATTTGAAATAAAAAAACACAGCATGACAGAATATATGTACATATACAGTACCCCTAATCTATTACCGAGCTAAGGATTTTTGTTAATGGAACGCGTTTAAATTGCAGCTTCGTCTTTCTCATTGGAGAAAGACGAAGAAGGAAGTTCCCCACCACTGGCCATATAAGTCAAGGTTAGTTAGCATCGCAGCCTCGTAGCAATAACTAACTACTCAATTACTAAAAGTCTTCCGTTTGGCGTATATCAGGCTTGATTTTGTTCCGTTAATGGGGTGAAGCAAATTAATTTTAAAATGAATTCTTACGAAATTTAACTCGCAAAAGCAGGTTAAGGATTTATTCAGTGCATTTTGCACTGATAGGCCAATTACTTCTTTGTCAACAATTGCTGAAGTCATAAATAATTTTGAATCACATGGACGCATTTCTCCTGGAAGACATATAAAGAGAAAACATTTAATTTTCTTAACTGCTTAATAGCACAAATTTCAGTTTAGTACAAAAATATCGACAAAAAATTATTCTATTATTGAAAATAATTACATGTGTTTTCTTGAAAAATAAAACTAAAACATGCTCATCCACCCGCACACAAAATATTACTGAGAATGAGACGTCAGTCGCCGCAACCACAGACTGATTAACCAGACTTTTCACATAATGTAATTCCCTATGTAAGCAGTTTAATTTTTTTGGTACGTCACGTTACCTGCTACGATTCTGCACAGAAAAGAGACACGGAGTTGGCTTCAGCTACAGAGTTACTTCAGACAGGGGTGCACTCAGGTATTTATTCACAGGGTATACGAATATGATAAATATTGCTAGATGAAAACAGAACAATCTAAATTAACCAAAACAGAAGCATTTGCTACAGGCGAATAGGCGATTTGTTCCTAGAGGAGTGTAAGAACAACTGATTCGTAAGATGCCCAGAACACATCAAAAACCGGACCTGCCACTAGTGGATTAAAACTTTAACCAAAATATGTCATAAGTGAAACGTCTGGTTCCTCCTGATCTGTGCCACACTGAGAGCAGCCACTCGTTGCACTCATAGGCGCATGACACGATATGTTATTCGTCTTTCTCATTGAGCTGCCATTGAAACGCTTTCCACTAACAGAAACCCCTATGCTTGGCAAACGATTAGACTTACTGTATATTATTAAGGGCCGGTTTATCAACGCAAGGTTAACTCGTAACCAAAGGATAAGTGCCAAACAAAACAATAGAAACCCATTGTTTCATTTGACATTTTTTATCCTATAGTTAACTGTTAACTCTGATTTGATATACCGGCCCTAAGTAGTTCTTCTAAGACATTAATATAGTATCTATTATCCTATTTAAGCTTTCGCAATGAATACCACATACACCTAATATAGAATAAATAAATGACAAACATTAAAATTGGTGATTTGCACATAAGGTTGGTGTGACCAAGAGGGCAATACAATTGTTATTCTCACGACAATTCATACTTGGGACTAGAAAATAAAGCTTATTAACAAAAGACGGACAATTAATAATATTATTTACAAGAATATACAAAATAGAGTAATAGAGATCCTTCTTTTGCTTACTGAGATCATATATAAATCATTTTCAATAAGAGTTCATTGCCTGTTCCTGGTGGTGGATAAAAACTAATTCAAATTCAAATTCAAAACACAAGAAATTATCGTTGCACATATTCAATTAATAAAAGCAAGTTTTAGTATATAGAAGATCATATGAATTCCACGTATTCGAGTTTAGATCGAATATATGTAAAATATAATAAATTTAAACTTGAGAAACAGCTCCAATATCTAACGAAGAATCCGAGTAAGTTCGAGGTAGATTTTGTCACTTGATAAATATGATTATAAAAACTAAGCTTACAGTCAAATATTGCACTGAGATACACATATAATATTTATCTGACATCAGATAAACACTATAGCTTATTTTTGCTATAATTTGTATTAGTTGGCAAAAAGTAGCATCTGACTGATCCTTTGACAGGCGCAGAAGTTACTTCTTCCAATATACTGATTAATTTTGTTATTTTTATAGAATTTGTGATGGAAGAAAAAAAATTTAAAAAGAAGAAATGAATATAAACAGAACATCACGTTTAGACAAAATATAAAATTTAGTCTAAAAAGTAACTGAATACTTACAAATAATTAAAATGAATAACTTATACCTAAAACAATCAAATTAAATAATACATTAGTAGAGAGCAATACAAGCAATGGTTGAAGTAATTGTGTTTCTTAAAATCCTACATTAAGTTGTAAATTATTAATAATTAATTAAAAATAATTATGTGATTTATAATAAATAATATATCGAAGCGATTATTTGCTATTACATAAAATTATATACAATCCATGTAATAATATACATATCATATAATTGAAATTATCAATACGTATAGAATAAAATTGTATAGTAATTGTGTTTTTAAATTTTACATTAAGTTCAAAATTATTAATAATGAATTAATAACAATTACGTAATTTTTAATAAATAATATATCGAAGCGATCATTCGCTATTACATAAAAGTACACAATGCACAAAATATCATAAAATTGATATCGTCAATATACTCCATGAAAAAGTTGCAAAAAGAGGGTTACAACATAGAAGTTCTGTGAGAGGGTAAAACTTGAGTACCCCTCGTTTTCGAGCACGCTGAACATGATGGTGATATTTTTTAGGTTTCCACCCCTCAGCAACTAACTACACCTAAACTCCCTCTAGTTCACGTTTTTTCCATCGTACGCATGCGGAGTTTTTTGGGCAGGATTGGAATAAACCGTTTGAAATTTAACCATACAAAACTTATCCACCACCTGAGTTGAAACTACCCCCTCCCCTAATACTAAAATATATCCAATAATATCAAAATGCCTAAAAAATTGTTTATCCCGTTTTTGAGGGTGCTCAACAACATGGATATTTATTTTTCCCCACCCTCCACCAACCACCCCCTTTTCATATTTATTGATACTGGGCAAGTGGGGTTTCGCTGGATCGGGTTTTTAAAGGGATTTCGACATTGTAAAGGAAGTTGAGTGACGAGACATGCCATCAACCCCGGGGTTGAAACTATAAAAAAAAATTTCATGCATTTTAATTTTTTTGGGATATTTCAATATTAGGGGAAGGGGTAGTTTCAACCCGGGGGTGGATGAGATGTTGGATTGTTAAATTTCAAAGGGCCAACCCAAAGCCTGCCCAAAAAGCTGATCCGCACGCCTTTGACGAAATAGGATTTTTTAGTTTAAAGGTAGTTGCTGTGGGGTGGGAACCTTAAAAGTATAACCGTCTTATTCAGTGACCACGAAAACGAGAAGGTACCCATATTGCATCCCTCGCACAGATCTCTTGGGATTTTTTAAATTTTTTCATGAACTAATACGCAGAGAAGAAAATTGGATAGTACCTATCTATCTACAATCGTAGTAAATGGCTGTGGCTGTTTTAGCCATTCACACAGCACCAATGTTTCGAAATGTGGATCCTATAGGTTTGGTAAGTAATAATCTTCTTTTAAACTTAACTTTAAATTAAAGTAAACTTGATCAATATGTTCCTAATTAAACTGTTATGATAGTTATTTACTGTCTTTCATATACACAAAGTATATTTTATATATATTTTTTTTATTATTATTATTTTTATTTTATTTTTTTTATTATTATTTTTTTATTTCTTTTTTATTTTTTATTTTTTTTTTTCAAGATGTAAACAGGGCTCACATATTTGCCAAGGGGTCCCTCATGGCATCTACAACTCAACACTGGACCGCAGTAAGAATGAAGGACTAACACAGGACAAAAACATAGGAAACTTATAACTATATTATTACAAATTTATGTATTTCTTACTATTTATATCGTAATTTTATTTTTTTCAATACGGATTTGAATAAATTTATAAATTGTTTGATTTTAATATATCCACCAGATTGAAAATTGGATAGTAGAAAATTCAAAAGTTGAGTATAGAGAAATTAATCAACTAGTACAACATAATATGATGAGATACGAATCGTAATAAATATACCGATTTATTTAAATTAACATCCTGATGGGGTTTAACATCGGATATTCCACCACTCAACCAGGACACACACACACACATAGATAATTGCGCAACAACCATTCCCTACAAAATCGCCATCTGCCGTAGCTGAGACTAGAACTCATGGATGTTACAGCTACTAGCTGTGTTGCCTCCCATACAACCCCGTCTAGTTCATTACTACCAACAACTCGGTAGCACTAAGAATGTCACTAAACATCCATACTCTAGCCAGGATTCGAACCCAGAATTCCTTGTTCCCGAGCCTAACGAATGTATGAATGAACGCAACTTCATGAACATTAAGAGTCCAATAAAATTCATCCCCAGAAGCCGTCCTGGAACCAGCCCTGTAGCCACAATGTCAAGTTTTGCAGCTATTGCAGAAATGGGCGGGACTGATTTGGCTAGGCGAAATACGAATTTTAAAATGAACCTAACTGCTTTTTTAAGACAAATTGAAAAAACAACAAAATGAAACAACTGAATGTGACGTGATTATTACTGTTTTGT
Organism: Leptura quadrifasciata; assembly: GCA_963675555.1. Taxonomy (NCBI): domain Eukaryota; kingdom Metazoa; phylum Arthropoda; class Insecta; order Coleoptera; family Cerambycidae; genus Leptura; species Leptura quadrifasciata. The sequence goes on from OY776675.1 coordinate 108,197,838, forward strand.
GGCTATTGTAATTTTCATGCTTCTTTTTATTCCTCTAAGTGTTGCATTTTTATCATATTTAATATAATACTTGTATATAATTTTTAATGATTTAATTACAAATTAGATATTTATAAATTATGAAAAATATATGGATATGCAAGTTCGGCCAATCTTGGATAAACGTAAGATAATACCCGCAAAACAATCATGATTCAGGCAAGGGAGTAGATATGCTATGAGAGTTCTGAGACAAAATCCCATGTTATTTCTTATGGAGGTTCATTCTAGTTTTTCTAGGTTATTCGTGTAAAGATCTGGCCCACGAATTGGTGAGACATTCAAACGTTAGCGGTCATGGGTAGTTCATGGAGGTGTTATGGCCTATTTGACAGCTGTACAGACCCGTTTGAAAACCGTACAGACCTGTTTGAAAACCGTATAGACCTGTTTATTATATACCCCAATGAACCATCCATGACACTCCGTGAACCATCCATGAATCATCCATGACCGCTAACGTTTGAGTTTCCCGCCAATTCGTGACCTGCGCGCGCAGCCGGCTCTTTACACCAATGACCTTGAAAAACTATAATGAACCACCATAAGAAATAAAATGGGATTTTGTCATAGAACTCTCATAGCCTATCTACTCAAGGGTATAAGTGCACTAAGTGATATAACTAATGATATAGTTAGAGGGTTACAAAATAACAAGCTGCACTAATATTGCTAGATTATTTTAAGGTTTGATATGACTAATCAGGCTATTTTATCTGAGCTACATTATGTAAGCTTGTCAGTAATTCAGGCAAACTATTGAAATCAGACCTACAGATAGGTGTCAGAAAGCTACCATAGATAGCCAAGTGCCAAGTTATCTGGTTATATCGTCAGGTGTACCGCAAGGCACCATATTAGGCCCGCTACTGTACACCCTATATACAGCTAGTTTTCACGAATCTCTACCATATGGTGACTACCATATTGTGTATGCTGAAGATATACAGATTTATTAGTCATTTGAACGATCTGGCGCAATAAACACAAATAACTGGATAAACAAATAAATTATTGGGATTCATTATTAAAAGTTGCTAAATATCATCTGCTAAAAATTAAACCTTCAAAATCTTCGGTTATTCTTCTCACCAGTGATTAACATAAAATACAGTTATAAACAATTTAGAATTCAAAATAGGTAGTGACATAATTCCTTTTCAAGATCATGGAAAAAACCTGGGTCATATTTTAGACCATAAATTACGATTCAAAGAACATATTACACAAATAAGTACTAAGAAAATGTTACACATCTATAAAAATGATTTCTCCTCATCGATATTTTTTAATATATGATGTAGAAAATATGCTATGCCATTTTTTGACATTGTAAGAAGAAAGCAAAGAATTACGCATAAACTATGAATTATTAAATGGCTCTATATATATGATAGACACAAGTCGCATATGCGTGTTTTTTAAAATAATATCTTAAAGCGAAAAGAACGCACATATTTTGTTACAGATTAGTTCTTAAGCAAGGATGCATTTATTCGATTTTCGTTTATATATCTTCGGCATATTCTGGACTAGGCGGAATGATTCACATTAATCTCGAATGGCGTTATTTTTTATTTATTAAATGCTTGAACTGTTCCTCAAGGTATGTTGTCATGGTATTGTCTTTTCGATAATAATTGGAGAAAACTCTTTTTTATAATTTTGTGGTTAATTCGAAGGGGGATATTTTCAGGTAATGACTGGCGAATTTAAACAGTTCTTCGGTACCGTTCAATAAACAGTAAACGACAATTGGAAAATTGGGCTGAATTATTGTTTTACACCTTTTTTATTTTTTAAAGGTAGTTCTTTTTCATTTTCATAAATGCAAGAATTTGTAGTGACTATGTATTCATATAATTTTCTAATACACTCTATAGATAAATAATCTACATATTCCTACCTCAAGATGATATGTATTAAATTTAATTCCACCTAACAACCGTCTGAAAATCTCTTGTTTCTGTGCATTCACATGAAAGTCTGAAAGGGTGTTGAGCGGCCCTTAACTGCTAGAAGGCGGTTTTTCTTGACAAACTGAGCCGCTGATTGACTGAATGAGATTTATCAGGTGTGAGTGCGATTTTGTGCTATAAAAATAAGAACAAAGGAGAAAGCAGTAACAACTAGTAGTAGGTCGATCAACCACAAACTCGAATTTATGTGGGCGTCATCTCCTTAAATAAGACGTATGGGTCTGTTCACTATTATTTTGCTTCCGCTTTGTTGGTTGTAGTATTTCTCCAAGTCATTTAAAAGAATTTTAAAGTTATCAATAGTTTAAGTAGGTACGAAGAGTCCATTAAAAGTTACAAGGAGAGACCAATATCTTTAATTCACCTAATATGAGTAATCCAGAGATACCACCAAATATAATAATTAAGTAAAATTATTCTGATTAGAACTGACAAACATAATTTCCTACGGTTTATATGAATAGAATAGCCATTTATTAATCCAATCGATCATTACAATGATATAGGACAGGTCAGAATCAAGATTTACAAGTGAAAAGTCACTACTGATTATTCATTAGATAGAAAAGTATAAAAAAGGGACAGGAAAAGGAAAAAGTAAACAATAAAGCATCAATTGAAATTTAAATATTCATTTACTGAGTAAAAGGCATGATTTATTAGATATGACCTCGTTGCTGATATAAACTTTTTTAAGTTATTAATAGTTTTTATCATGACTAAATAAGCAATTTTATAGCAGAAGAAAATTTTATAAAAATATGAAATATAGGAATTATAATATTCCAACCTATCTGCAAGTGACTTATGTAAATCAGGACTTAAAAAATTATACCAAAACAGCTATTTCCCCTTACGAGCTCCGAATTATATGGTAAAATTTGCGTATTTTGTCTAAACACAGTTAGCACTAAAATATAATGACTTGGAATGCTCGAATGCTACGAGGAAAATGCGAGGCCTCCTTCATATCGCAGGATGACATTAACTGCAGACCGGTTTCGACCTAGTTTTGGGTCTCGTCAGTGCAGTGCAAGTGATACCTTCAATACCCGGAGTTCGCATCTCATGGACACTGTTAAGTTCCACCGCAGTAGAGCGTAACTAGTGCCATCTCTCAGTAGTCTCGAAACAATCCAAATCGAAAATAAAATTGATAATCATCACTGAATAACTGAATAAATAACTCATCACTGAATAAGCAATTAGGCAAGGATATTTTATAAAAATTATAAAATTGGTTGGAATATTATAATTCCTATATTTTATATTTTTATAAAATTTTCTTCTGCAATAAAATTAATTGTTTATTCAGTGATGATTATCAATTTATTTCATAAATTGTTAATTTTACAGCAGCACACTCAAAAATCTTATCTACGCTTAAATTTACTATCTCTGACATTTCAACAACTGAGTAGGTGCTCTTTGACATTATTAATACTCCATCATGTATGTATTCTTTTCGACAAAGGGAACTAACAATATTGTAACCTGGTATTTTTATATACTCTATTTTACATGAAAGTGCCCAGCATTCGGTAATGCAAATGTGAGGTACTAGAAATATTAGTGGTAGCTAGCTTTCCACTTGCTAATAAACGTAGTTTTCCTGAAACGGGAGAAGTTCCCAAATCAATTGAAAATAATGTCCTATAACTTGCGACATACTACGCCTTGAATCGGAAGACGCAAAATAAAATCTGATTGCCATAAGCCCCAGTAGGCAGATTTCCAATGCAGTGCTGTTGTGCATCGCCGGCCGCAGACTAGTTTCGAGCTTGTTAGCTCTTATCAGTGCGACACAGGCAAATGCACAACACCACTTCACTGGTCTTCCATAGTCATCAAATTACAGACACATTGTGCACTTTGATTGGTGGCAATAAATCGATTTCCTTTCATAGGAAATAGTGGAATACTGGACTGTCGTATTAGGTATATTTTTACTTTACTACACTTTTATTATTTTTGTAATAATGTATCCACTTTGTGTTGGCTTATATATTTTGTTAAATATATCCGAATTTGTCGCCAACTTGATTAAGTCGTCACCAGATGGAACTATTCGCAAGTTGCGGACACCTCGCGTCTGTAATTTGATGATTATGGAAGGTCAGTGAAGTGGTGTTGTACATTTACCTATGTCGTACTGATGAGAGCTAAAAAGTTCGAAACTAGTCTGCGGCTGGCGATGCACAACAGCAATGCACTGGAAATCTGCCTGCTAAGGGCTTATTACAATCAGATTTTATTTTGCTTTTCCGATTGAAAACGTAGTATGTCGCAAGTGTTAGGACATTATTTTCAATTGATTTGGAAACGCACATTGTGCACCTTGATTGGTGGCAATGAATCGATTTCCTTTAATAGGAAATAGTGGAATACTGAACTATCGTAGTAGATATATTTTTACTTTACTAAACTTTCATTATTTTTGTATTATATTTTAGTTGTTCCAAAGTTTGTGGTCAATTAGACAATACTTTTGACTTTAAATAGTCCCATAAAAGGAAACCACAAACTGAGAGATACCAAGACCAAGGAATAGCGCAATAAAAAGTCAAGAAAAAGCCGCTTTCTTCTTGAAAAAAAAAAGTTTTGAGGTATAATCAGATGAAACCTGCATGACATCTTTAGATAGGTCACTGGACATCCGAAAAGGCCATTTACGACTTTTTTTAATGGTACCGATTTTTTTTAAATCAGGAAATGTGTAAAATTAAAAACCTACTTTTTATTACTCACTTCGTCATATCTTTGAAACCGTATGACATATTTTAATGAACTTTTTTTAGTTTGAAAACAGACACATAAGCGCAGGTGACAGCCTAAGAATTATATTTAAAAAAAATGTTTTACTAGAAAAAATAAAAGACAATCTGATAGATTCGTTTACATTGTAATGACTTTTTCATGAATTGAAAAACTTTCTTATTTAAAGGAATTTTGCCATGGTATCTGCGTATGAATTAAAAAAAAAATATGGGAAAAGTTTTTAAAACAAAAATCAACATTCTGTTGCAAATAGTTTTGTACTTATCGTCATTTAAAATTATTAATATTCGCGCGTGCGATGTGCTTGTCGGTAGCGAGATAAAGCACACCTAGCGTGTCATATAGTATAGTGGACAGAATATGTGTGCTTGTCAAATGAGTAACAATATAAATGAAAATGTTTCCTCTTGTTCTAAAACAAGAAATAGTGACACTGTTTTTGATATACGAAGAATATGTTTGATTTGCAATTCGTCTGGAGTGAGAAAAAGGCAGAAGTAAGTGAACCGGTAAGTGATTAGGCTTTTTATTTAATTTCATAAGTTTTCTCAAAATTCCTTTCTTTGGAATTCTCATTCATCTGTCAAAATGAAGATTTCAACAATGAAATGACAAGTTTTAATTATTGATTTAAACCAATCGGAGCAAGATTACGTGATAATCATGCACTAATTAGTCTCATTAATGCGATTATGGGATAATATAGTGCATGATTATTGATTATGTCAAAAATGACTTATTTAGGAAAGCTGGTCTTTTATAATAATGATAATAATAATAAAACTTTATTTCTATAGACTGATACAAGCATCAGAATATAGTCAAAATTGGTAGAAATTGGTAACAATTCACAAAAATATATCTTTATACAAATACAAAACATTCAGTTAAAAAAGTAAAACGACAAACAAACATTGTGAAAATTAACAAACAAGGGATTACAAAAAAAATAGTTTTACAAGAGGGAAACAAAAACAAAGTCATAGAAATACTATCTCTCTTATTAGATCGCAGCATAAGCACTCATCAACAGAATAAAATGAATATTTGAGTAGAAGCGATTTAACTTCGCGTTTGAAAAGATGAATAATATCTATTTTTTAATATGAACAGGTAATTTATTAAATAATTTTATCGGCATTACTTTGGGACCTTTTGCAACGATGGATATAGAGTGAACTGGTATGTTAAAATTATAATTTTCACGCAGATTGTGACTGGTCTCGTATCTGCTATTGAACTGTTCAGAGTGTGCTTTTATATGAATTACATAGTTTAAAATGTATAGAAAAGGAGTAGTTAAGATTCCTAATTCTTTGAAAAGTAATCTGCACGAGTGACTAAGAGGTTTAAAGGTACGTATAATTTATTTTTAAGCTTAAACACTTCGCTAAAACGAGAACAGTTGCCCCAGCAGATGATACAATAACTTAAACAAGCCTGTACATCGGCATAATAGTACATGACATGTAAAGTAATGAGTGGACAGTTTCTTATTAACAAATTCTACACGGGTACCCCGATTTAGATGAGAGTCCATATAAAATCCAAGGAATTTCACGTTATTGCTTTGTTTAACGCTGTGTTTATGAACTTCAACTAAGATGCTATAATCAAATTTTTTAGTACTGAAAAGTAATAAATTTGTTTTTACATTATTAAGCGCTAAACCGGTACTCACACAGTAGCGTTGCATAGATCTGATGGTGCTATTAGTTTTAAAACTGAGTTCATTTGTACTATTAGAATTAACCGCGACGGTGGAATCATCGGCAAAAAGTGATATAAAGACATCTTCTATATAAAGCGCAATATTGTTAATAAATAAAATAAATAATAAGGGGTCCAAAATACTCCCTTGCGGAACACCTATGGAAACCTTAAGATAGCTGGACGAAATTGAATTACTGGCAGTTCATAAAACGACATTCTTTGCGTTAAATAGGATTCTACCCAAGTTAAGAATGGACCACGAATTCCATAATTACTAAGTTTATCCAGCAGTAACTTATGATCAACCGTGTCAAAGGCACGCGTTAAATAAAAAAATAAACAAGCTGATTTAGATTTGTTTTCAAAACTGTCTAATATGTAATTGCAGAGCGATAAAACAGCATCTTTCGGTGACAAGCCTTTCCTAAAACCAAACTGATAAGATGATAATAAATTTTGCTTAATTATAAAATCGTTTAATCTTACGTAATAGGCTTTTTCAAAAGTTTTAGAGAAAGCAGATAAGAGAACAACGCCTCTATAGTTTGAGATAGGAGATTTATCATACCTTTTGTAAATTAGTAAAATTAAAGATTTTTTTAAGACAGCAGGAAAAATTCACTCAGTGAAAGATAGGCCTACAAGAAAAAGAAAAGTCAAAGGGTCAACAATGCGTTCTCTACTTTATTAAGAAATGAATACGGTATATCGTCATAGCCAGATGAATTTCTTGTGGAGACAGATTTTATGATATCCAGCATTTCACTCGAACTGAATGGTAACAAAAAAATGGTGTTATGATTAAAAAATTTTTTATCATCGTTCAAAATACAAGGCATTTTATCAGTTAATGTTTTTATTAAGTCGATAAAAAAGTTATTGAAAGCCTCTGCAGCACTTTGCAGGTTGCTAATAACGTTGCCATCCGAATCAACAAATTTTTTTAGGGAATTCCTGTTTGACATTACTATTATTGATAATTTGCCACGCCGATTTTGATTTATTAGTCGAATTAAGAAATTTTAAATCGTAGTAATATTTTTTTAGACTGTTCTATTTTAATACGATGATTTTTTTTAAAGTGTATTATATCTTAAATAAACCTCATTATCACCCGATGTTTTATAGGTTTTATACAAGTCCCTCAAAAATACTCCTTCATTTGCAATTTAGTTGGTTATCCATGATTTATTGTTTTTGTTATTAAGTTTAATTTTACATAATTCTATCGGAAAAGCTCTATCCGTCAGTTCTAAAAAGGTATTATAAAGTATAGAAAAATTAGTCTTATAGCTCATATGATCAGTAATAAAACTCCACTTTTCATGGGATCGTAAATATTTTCAATAATTTAAGTTGTCAGCATTCAGTTGATAAGCACATTGTTCTTCAATAGTATTGAAATTACAGCAAAAGGTAACTAATTGCATGAAATTATCAGATAAATCTGAATATATGATTTTTGAATCTAATAAAATTTTATCGATATTAGAAAAAATATTATCAATGATAGTTTTTGATTCACCCTGTATACGAGTAAAATCAGTAATACATTTATTCAAACTAAAACAATGCAATATATTTACATATACATAGATTTTTTGCATTAGTATCCTCAACACAGTCATCAAAATTGAAATCTCCACGAAGAAAAGTGGGATAGTTACTATTGAAAATAGAAAATAATAACTCCTCCGAGTTAGAAATAAAACCTTCTTTTAACATTTGCGACGCAATTTAAAAGTAAACATCATTTTTATTTGCAAAGATATATAAAAATGCTTATTTTTATTTCTTAGATAACTTCAAAATTTGATTCTTGAAATTCTCTAATAAAATACAACACATGCAATAAAAATAAATCGGTAATTTTTAACAAATTTGCGCTTATGCATTTTAAACTAAAAATGCATTCAAGCGAATTTGCCAAAAATTACCAATAATTTTTATTGCACTTGTTACATTACTACTGATAATATGGTTTAGTTCTTTATAATCTCTTAATAAAGGCTATCATATCAAAATACAATTTATTTCAAAATCATATTGATTGACACTTATTGTTTTAACACGGCCTTTGCTTCTTTTATCATAACATTTCTTTTTCGGGCACCGGTAAGAATACACACGAAAAAATAATTAAAGCTGCCAAAAAAGAGAGGACATTTCTATGATTTCCAAGCTATATAGTGGATTTATTTGTCTATGATGCAAAGTACCATAAAAATTGCACCAGTCAATATATTTCAGCAAGACATATCAAGGCTTGTAATAAGTCGAAAATTAGTCAAAATTGTAAAGTAGCGTCGATCGCGCAGTAGAAATTTTGCACTCAGACAATGAGAACTCAGATCCGTCGAGTTCTACTGAAACAAATTCTGATATGAACCTAAATTAAGTTTTTGAAAATGAAATATAAGTTTTGCATAGAACTGCAGGAATCTTAAAAAATATATGTACAAGAATTTGAGTGTAGGGACACCGTGGTGTAGAGCAAACCTAGCAAACCCAAAAATGCTTTCCAAACACATTGAGAGCGCGGTACGGTGCAATTTTTGATGGCGTCTCCAACAAGCAGATCGTGCGCGCCAATATTAATAATTTTAAATGACAATAAGTACAAAACTATTTGCCACAGACGGTCGATTTTTGTTTTAAAAACTTTTCCTATATTTTTTCTTTGATTCATACGCAGATACCATGGCAAAATTCCTTTAAATAAAAAAGTCATTACCGGGTAAACAAAACTATCAGATTATCTTTTATTTTTTCTAATAATTTTATATATATATATATATATGTTCCGAGAAGCTTCCGCGGTCGTTGGTATGAAAAATACTAGGTTCTCGGGTTGAACCGCGTCTGAGATTGTTAATGTCTCGACGTTTCGGCTCCCGTTTTGGAGCCATTTTCAAGAGAAAAAGTGGTTCAAGTAAAAATTGTCAAAGAAAGTAATGCTAGGAGTTCGTGGAACTGGTTCGATTACGGGGACTCAATCTGCCTACTCCCCAGATCTCACCACGATCCGTCTCTAAGGCCTCAACCTGCCTACTAGGCATATATATATATATATATATATATATATATATATAATTCTTAGGCTGTCATTTGCGCTTATGTGTCTGCTTTCAAACTAAAAAAAGTTCATTAAAATATATCATACAGTTTCAAAGATATGGCGAAGTGAGTAATAAAAAGTGTTTTTTTTAATTTTCACAAATTTTACACATTTTTCGATCTAAAAAAAATCGGTACCGTTAAAAAAAGTCGTAAATGACCTTTTCGGATGTCCAGTGACCTATCTAATGATGTCATGAAGGTTTCATCTGGTTATACCTCAAAAAAAAATTTTGATACAATTTTATATCGTTTTCGCTCCACTAGAAATATTCTTCGCAAAATTGTCATAGAATCTTTAGCAGTGCGGCAAGTGGCTCCGTCCTACTGAAACCATATTCTTCGAATATCCTCGCATCATTACGAAGTTGTTGTTCAAAGTTACACAATACCAGTAACCGTCAAGTCATTTTATTCAAAGAAGAACGGTTCAAATATTCCAAAGGCGGATACTCCTTACCATACAGTAACATTTTTGCCATGAATCAGTACTTCGTGCAATTGCAGAGGATTTTCCGTTGCCCAGAAGCGAAAGTTCTGTTTGCTAACATATTCGGAAACATGAAAATGAGTTTCATCTGACATCAGCAAGCAATCAACGAAATCGAATCGAATCGAATCGTTCGCAAAAATTAACACGTGTTCAAAAAACTTTAGGCAGAAGATTTATTTAACTTAAATTTTTGTGGGGATGGAAGTCTATGTCATTCAGAATGCGGCGATAACTACGGTTCGAAATAATGAGTGTTAATGTTTGTTGTTTTGCAGATAGTTTAGGACTTAGTAGCACAGCTGCTCTTATCTTTTTAGCATTTTCAAGTGTGCGTACAGAAGAGTTATCTTTTTGATTTTTTTCTGGATCATGAAACAGTACTGCGAAATTTGTGCACTCACTTTTTAATAGTCATTCGACTGGAACTGAATCTTGTGGATTTAAATGAAATTAATGACGAAATAAATGCTGGGCGATTACAACAGAATACTTATTTTTTAAATAAGCTTCAACCAAAAAAGAACATTGAATATTTGACCAACACTCCATATTCACAGATAAACTGATATTTCTCGGCAAACGCTTTGACGACATACTGATAATTTCCATTTATCGCGAAAACACGACGACTTGATTTGAATTTATATTACGAAATGAATTAACTTTGAAAATGGATACTTCATTCTGCCGGATCCGTTATAAACATTTAAAAGTGTTTGTTTTAAAATGTTTCATTATTGCCCTCCAAATCACTGGGGTAGTAACTCTGTAAATTAGTAGATTCAGAATCTTCAGAATGAAAGAAGCATCTTACATGTTACTACGGAATCTGAACCGCTTCTGATATCGTGGAAAATTGTTTTCCAATAGCAATTATATGCTGAATTTTGCAATTGTCAAGCAAGGTATGCTAACCGCTAACGTACCTTCATTGCGTTGTCATACTGAGTAATAATAAATAAATAAACACCACAGAAATTAGACAACCCCCAATTCCAGAAGCCAGGGCTTGTGCGGAAGGGGTTTACACATAGAAAAAACGCGGACATACAACCATTTCCTCCGACAGTGCCGGAGCCAGGATTCGAACCCGGTGGTGCGATGTCCGTGTGGTTAATCGCGATTGCCACGTCGCGCCTTAACCCACTCGGCTATCGACCAGACTCATAATGCTCAATATAATTTTTTTAAACACAAAGTGAATCAACCATCTACGTTCCCCGTGGGCAAGAAATGTTTTCTTTTCACATAAATATTATTTTACTCTGTTTTCATAAATGCATATCTGAATATTGTTCACGCTTTGATGATGATCTTTTTGGTTTGCATCTTTAGTATTTCTGGTCTATGGTGCATTAATTTGTTGCTTATTTTTTCCGTCATTTGCACTATTTGTTCTCGTTCTGTCCATTATTTCTAAGAGCTGATTGGCTGGCCCAAGCGCCAGTCAGTGGTTCTGGTTCTTGTATTAGTTATGTTGGTTCTTTGTTTGTGTTCCCTTCTTCCTCCAAATTCTTGGTCAAGAGAAACAATGATATAGAGTCGAAACGCTTTATTTTCAATATTTTTGATGATAGCCGTATTGACAATGACAAATCATACAAAAAAAAAATTAAAAATACAGGGCCGTAAAAAGAAGTTGCCGGTGGCCCAGCTTAAATGAAACTTTTTATTTAATATCTGATTATACAGAGTTATAGCTACATTAACACCTAATAAGAAACCTAAATAGATTTTTTTCATATTTTGTTAAAATCTCAAATTTTCCATTTTTTGGGATATCTCGAAAACTATAAAAGATATTAGGAACCTCATGGGTCGTTTTATTTGTCCCGAAATTGTGAGACTTTTCCCCATTTAACCATTCCTGTATCTTCTATACTTTACGAGATACCAACACTGTCTCTATGGATTAGTTGGGACGCTGTATTGTATATCTTATCATGTACGTATTCTCCCTTCTTTTATATTTTTCAGATGTTTAAAGATTTGGTTTAATCTGTCTCCTGCTGCCAGAATCCACCATTCTCAAATCTCCAAATGAACGATTGTCTATTTTTCTTTGTGTTGGTGTGTTGGTTGTAGCGAGGTTCCCATTCGTTGACGGATGCCAGCATGAAAGCGGTAAAGCATTCAATAGCATTTTAAATGCAGCCAGCTATTTGCTTTCATAGACGTTTCATAGCGTTATTGTAGTGTTATTTATTATATTTCTCTTCTAGCTAGTGAATTATGCTTCATCGGTGAAATTCCCGTAACCATAGATTTCTTGCGGTAGTACTTGGTATATCTTTGTCGTTATGTTCTGTAATGGATTCATTATTTTTGTTCTTTTCAGGAAGGTATTATTAGTACTGCTATTAATTTTCTGAAATTATATTTTTGTTGTATTCTTTTTTCTACTCCCTTATGTAAATTTTCTGTTTACCGTACAGTCTGTAGAATGGATAAGTGGGCTATTCCAGTTAACTGAACAAATATATATATATATATATATATATATATATATATATATATAAACAAAAATTTTTAATTTCCACCAGGGATACAGTCACGGGCTCAAAAAAGAAAACTCTTTTTTAAATTCAAGCTTTCGAAACTTTATTGTTTCTTCCTCAGGAATTCTACAAAAATTTATTATAATCAAAAATATTTAATACAGGTGAAAGGTACTTACTAAATTGAGGTTAAAAAATGAAATTGACAAGTCATAAAGACAGAACCAACATAACTATTACAAAATAAATCACACTTGTGGACTACATTTTAATTTAATTTAAGTTAAAACCAAAACTCTTTAATCTAAAATAGTTTCAGCCACCTCGAAAACTGAACAAGAAGCAGTCAACTACGTTATTTCTTATTCCTCCGAAAAACATCGGAATGTGAGATTAAAAAAACTGTCAAAAACAAATCTGAAGCAGAGAGAGACAGTTTTTGACAGTTTTTTAATCTCACATTCCGATGTTTTTCGGAGGAATAAGAAATAACGTAGTTGACTGCTTCTTGTTCAGTTTTCGAGGTGGCTGAAACTATTTTAGATTAAAGATTTTTGGTTTTAACTTAAATTAAATTAAAATGTAGTCCACAAGTGTGATTTATTTTGTAATAGTTATGTTGGTTCTGTCTTTATGACTTGTCAATTTCATTTTTTAACCTCAATTTAGTAAGTACCTTTCACCTGTATTAAATATTTTTGATTATAATAAATTTTTGTAGAATTCCTGAGGAAGAAACAATAAAGTTTCGAAAGCTTGAATTTAAAAAAGAGTTTTCTTTTTTGAGCCCGTGACTGTATCCCTGGTGAAAATTAAAAATTTTTGTTTTTAACTTAGACAGTCGTCTAATATTCGTCTCTGTATATATATATATATATATATATATATATATATTATTAAGTACATAGGCAACTATTCGTTTTCAAAAATTCAAGTTAGTGCGTAAGCTGTCAAAGTAATTGTCAGTGTGTTTTCGCGCAGTTTGAGCTAGAAAATAATTTAAAATGAGTGATTCAAGTGAAGAATCGATAAACGGTATACCATCTAAAATTTTATTGAAATTATTATATACAGACAAAATTTTAGAGATATATTATGACAAAAACAAAGTAGCTATATGTGGGGATTGAACCTTTGATCTCTTGCATGTGCATATAACCGCTAGGCTACTGAAGCTTTTATAAAATGTTTGCACCTAGAGCATAAGATTTAGTAGAAGCTAAGTTTGTATATTAAAATTTGATTAAAACTATTATTTGTAGGTTTTTATTAATCCGGTCGTAGAAAAAGTATACTGTACAACTCGAGTGGATTAACCATATCCACTCTTGTTGCACAAACTACTATAAAAGTCATTTTTATTACATGGAGAAATTTAGTTTTAGTGATATATGCTAACAATACGTTAGCAGTAAACTTCACCCACAGGAGGAAATGTGGCACATTCCTCCCTTGTAATACAAACAGCTATTTCGATATTCATTTAGACTGATGACTTTCAGAATAATTTACATACCTTTAGATAGGCCAATTTTATTATATATACACATTTGATTACACATATTTAATATAATATATCTAACTAACCAAGTTACAAGTCCTGCATGGTAATCACGTTTTGTAATAAATAAGTTATTAAATTTGGCTAGTTAGAAGCTCGTTTACTAATTCACGTAACTTAACAGAGCTAATTAGTTATAAAATATCCCCCAACTAACCAGAAACACTTAAATTGAGCATAACTTTGACTAAGTTTTATGCAGATTCCGCCATGGAAGTTAATTTTCATAGTAACTTTGGAATTTTAACGATTAGATGCAAATTTGGAGATGATGAAGTAGATAATAGACAGGTCAAAGTGATTAAAAACAAACAACAGATGCAAAAAATGTATTAGGGAATAAAGGCCATGGTATGTTTGATAGAATTATCACACTGCAATTTTGAGTAAAGCCAATTAGTCCAGGTCAGATAGCAAAAGAGAATGCATTTTTTCGAAAAATTCTTCAGTGCATTTTGTGAATGTGATAATTAAGAGAAAAATAGTGGGATTTAGATGTATATGTTTTGGAAAGCAAATTTTATTTGGAACTTGTTGAAAAAAGGGCATGAAAATTTTTTTTTATACAAAAAAATACTACGAAATAGCTCGTAAAAAGACGAAAAAAATGAGTTTTTGACAATTAATATCGGTCAATAACTTTTTGCACAAAAAATTAAAAATTGCTATATATGGCAATTTTTTGCCATTTAATTACATGGACTGTAATTATCGTAGGAAGTTGTTTCGGAGCTTAAATTGTATCTTTTGTTGGTACCTTCCTACTCTAAAAATTTCATGCAAAAATATTGATAACTTTTAGCAGAAATAGCGAAAACTTAAAAAAAGGTGGACATATTCCAAAATGGTCATTGAACGATTTTTCAAAAAGCTATTTGTCCCTGATGAAACTCCCTACAACCTTATTTATTATCTTTAAATTTTCGTAAGGTTTCGCTTAGTACCTTAAAAAAGGATTTGAAAATCGGGCTATTTCTGAATTTTGGACGGTCGGTCGCTCGAGCGGAGAGGAAGTGACTCGTAATGGGGAAAGTCTCTCCCGCAGCTCGACTTGGAGCGCCGCTAAATGATCGCGCTTTTTTGCCGACACTTTTATGCATCTGCTCCGAAAGGACCGAAAGCATGTTTGAATTGGACGCCATGGATGACTACTACGCCCGGTACCACCGGTGAACATGCTTTCGGTCCTTTCGGAGAAGATGCTATAATTTTGGTGAATTTCAATTGCTCATAAATCACGTAATTTAGTGCTTTTAGCGAGATTTCAATTTTTGTAGCATTACACTGGTCATGTGAATAAATCGGAACCGCCATGACATACTTAAATGGAAAACTAAAAATTATATTATAAAAAAAGTTGATGTTTGAAGTGTCACTTATTTGGCATCGTTGGATTCAGAAAATTATGTAGAATTCAAAAATGCAGTAATATATAGCATGTTCTATTTAAAAATCGAAAGTTATTGTCACTTCCGGCGAAACTGGAAGTGCAAATGCAATCAATTGTATGTCAAAAAATACCAGTTATTATATATGTAGTATATCCTAAATTTTAATCAATTATCTTCAAAACTAAAGGAGAAAAGCGGGTATACCATGATCCTGTTACACCCAGTATATATTTAGTACTTACGGCTTACTTAAAAAAAATGTAAATTCAATGTATCACTTTTAAAACTAGTTTTTAGGACCACAACCTCATTTTATGCATATTTATTGATTTTTGGAAAAAATTTCTTAAACTTACATTAATGGAGTTTTCTGAAATTAATGAAATTATTATTATTATTATTATTTATTTTAAGAAAGTGTTGCATAACAAATAAATTAATAAGTTTGATCCATATTATTAATGTATTTTTCGACGACTGGGATCGACAGTAGATTTCATTAAGTATCATTTAATAACAGAAATTGGCAACTGCTGTTCAATGAGCATTTTAAATATGTTGCCGCTCTTCGAGCGTTTTGTATTTAAATAATTAATAAAGTTAAATCTCCACAGAATTTACTGACTTGCGACCAATAAGTTTGCTACCAGTAATGTCAAAAATAATAGAAAGACTTGATGTTCGATCAAATCTTTAAATATGCTTCTGAATATCAAATAATTCCAAGTAATCAATCTGGCTTTAAAGTTGGTCGCAGCACAAGTGCACTTTTGAAAGAATCTGATGGTATAATTAAAAGCTGGGATGCAGGTAAAACCACCGCTTTTGTGTTACTTGGCTACTGTAAAGCATTTGATATGATTAGTCTAGCTATTAGCTATTAAAACTGAAATATTATAACTTTTCTAAAAATGCGTTAAATATTCTTAAATCTTACTCTACTAATCGTAATCAGAAAGTTGTAGTGCATTTTTATGCTGACGATACACAGATTTATAGCAACTTTGATTCATCAAAGATTTTTCAATCCATTGATATCCGAGATATCAAGAATTTTGTAAGTTATTCAAGTCGGCATTGTTTAAAAATTAATGCAGCTAAATCTGCTGTTACCTAGTTTGGAAATGAATACAATAGTCAATTTATTAAACATTATACCAATATTCTCGTTGAGAACACAGCCACACACAAAAATCTTATCTGGAGGTCTGGCCATGTTTACCAAATGTTTTTGGGGTCGTTAAATCCGAATCCGAAGTCTATTTAGCCCCATCACATCAGGATTTTGCCATAACCTCAAAAAAAACATAATTTCAGCTATTAAACGCGTAAATATTACCCTAAGAATGAAGGATGATGGAATTGCTCCGTTGCCCACTGTCACCACGTGAAGGTGCCTAGCTGCAAATGCACGCAAGATATGATCACTCTGAATAGAACCTGAGCTCCGAATTCTTTGAAAGAAAATATTTTCTAGAACCACGTACTAAAATATGTCACTGATATTTTTCATTGATATACTGTCGTGAGCAGAAAAAAATAGGACAACTTTTTTTTCTAATGTAAATCTGTCTCTATTTGAATATGTAATGAGTAGCCGAAATAAAACAGATATCACTTTTAATTTATTTTTTATTTTAATGCTAATTTGGTGTGTAACATTTTAAGAATGTAGAGAATAAACGGACCGATTAGTAAACATCCTGGATCAAAGGACAAAGGATATCCTACTTAATAAGAAACTTACTATTAATATTTCGTTATTGCACCATATTATTATTCTATTTATAACTTCTATAAGTCTGTTTGGCATAGAATTAAATAACCTTATACAATAATCATTAGTAATAATATTTTCCCATGCATTATTTACTATTTCCAGTAATTCTTCGGCATTCCGTGGTCTCACATTTCATTTTTGGATACTTCTTATGAGTAGTCCCCACACTTCTTCCACAAGGTTAAGATCTGGACTATGACTGGGCCAGTTAAGAACATTGATGTTGTTATCTTGAAACCAGTTAGTTACGGTATGAGCAGTATGAACGGAACATTTGGCTTGTTGAAATATGAACTCATTATTAGGAAATAATTGTGACACAGAAGGGAGCATAATATTGTCTAAAATCCTAATATACGTTTCACTATTAAATCGTTCCTCAATATGCCACAAAATACTAGGATCACGTGCCGATATCCAAGCCCACATATTGACGGAAAATCTACCACTTTTATCATTGTTAGATATATATTTCTCATCAAATCGAGTATTCAGAGGGTGATAAACATGAATACGACCGCTGTGTGTTGACTGGAAAGTTTTTTCGTCTGTGAAGATTACATTGTTCCAAAAATTTACATCATGCGCTAAAAATTCAAGCGCAAATCCTACTCGAGTTTCTTTATGTTAAGCTTTAAGTAAGTATTTCTGTGCTGCTGCATGACAGCGTAGCTCCGATTCTCTTACTCGCCGGCGACCAGTACTACTCGATCCAGGAAAATTCGTTTCTTCAGCAGCCTGAATAACTGAGTAAACTGGATTTTCTACTAAAGCATTCAACCTGGCTACCAATGTTAAAAGAAGAACTTAACAAACTCAACATTATATAAAAGAAAATATCATCAGTTCTATGTTCTGTGTAAGTAGTAAGTATCTATGGAAATAACATAAACAGAGTCTTAAAGCTGTGTATTTGACATACACAGTAAAATAAGAGTTCTTCAAAAAAAAAAAGCTTTGAAAACGGAATGAGATTACTTTCCGAAACGTCAGCTAAATATATTATTTCTGTGTTTATTCCGATTTATATTATTTGCAAAACATAACCTCTGACTTTTCCTTTGGCGTAAACGTCACGAGCGCAGAGGTTTTTTCCCAATAATTCTATTATTTTGTAGATTCGGTAATTTGTTTTGAAGAGGATAATAATACATGTGGTAGAAAACCCAAATAATAGGAAAGAATATTCGAAGAATGCCACAAATAACTTTCAGACAATAGCATTTACCAATTGCAAATTTTGTTGAGTTGATATCCTTCGTCGCCCTGATCCAGGATTTCTACTAATCGTACCGTTCATTCTCCACTTTCTTAAAATGTTACACACCGAATTTTTGTTATATATACGCAGTGTAACGCAGTATACGCAGTATACGCAGTATAACGCAGTGCAATTTGTCTCATTGACCATCCATCTTCTGCTTTAGCAATAACTCCAGATTTAACTAAATCGCTTATAGGAGGCATATTAGTTGTTTGCGCACTTGCAATAAATTATGACAACTAACTGACAATGTCACAAAAATTAAAGTTAGATGTACACAACTAGATTTTAGCAAAATATCGTTATAAGACCTGTCCTTTTTTTTTGCTCACGACCGTACAAAAACTCATGAATTAATGTGCATAAAATTAGAGTACATTCAAGTTAAATGTCTGTCATACGTAGTTATTGAAGTTGATAAATGTTTAGTTATGTGGGTTATGGGGTTTTCAGATTACAACTTCATTACCGGGGATATATGCCTTTAATAGCTGAAATTATGGGTTTTGAGGTTATGGTAAAATCCTGATGTAATGGGGTGAAGTAGACATCGGATTCAGCTACCCCAAAAACATATAGTAAAAATGGTCAAACTCCAGATCAGAGAAAAAAATTGTGAGGCTGTAGAATCTGAGACTAACATTCGTGGATAGTGTAAAAAATTTGGGCCCATTTTTCAACCATAATTTCAAATTCCAAAAACATGTTAATAGCCTTATGAGAAAATCTTACTGTATATTAAATGAATTATATTGTTTCGTTATATTTTAAATGAAAAATTAAGAACACTTTTTAATGAATCCTTAGTTTTTTTATTTATCATCATATCTAGAAGAACTCTTGATCCCCAGATCGTCCGTTCACCAGGGAAATCTTAAGTGCACTGAGAATTTAACAATTCCTCACTACTCAACAACTTTCTTGAAAAAATCCTCTACGTATTCCGCGTCAACATTATATAACTCTATCCCTGACAGCATAGCAGGTAATAGTAAATTCTTTCAAATTCCATTACAAAAGATTTCTTCAAGACCAGTGAACAAAGATCAGCAACAAAAATATATTTCTTTTGTAAATACCACTATTTTATAAATTTTTTAGTTGAGTATTTGAACAGCGTTTGGGCTGGACTCCGCCAAATATATATCTATAAAGACACTTTATTATTATTATAATTTCTTATCGGATAAGTTTGACCAATACTTTAATAAAAAGTTGTTGTCACCTTAAATAAGAATACTTCTCCAAAAGCCAAAAAATGTGTCACTGTTGTGCTCACTCACAAATCTGTTTAAACAGCCGATGCCAAAAATCATTGACACATTAATTTAATGTCAATTAGCTGTAAATTATTCAGACAACGTATAGCTATCATTAATTATCAATTTAACAACGGGTTTCAGTTATGAGACATCGCTAATTTCCTTACAAAGAAGTTAGCAAGATCCTTGATTAAAATTTCAAGTAGATGCGATATTAATTAATGTCATAGATTGTCACTGTAGCTTAAGTTTCATATAAATACTCACTTCACACAAAATCACTACCTTTGCTTTCAGTTTAGATCATACCTAATAATCTTACATATATAGTTAATCCGTGTATTTAAAGTGTCGTGCTTAAAAGAAAAATTATTTTTTTGTACACTATAACCTCCTAGGAAGTTATACATGGTGCTTAGTGGCAGCTCTCTTGTCGGAGGCACTGGGGATGAGTACGTATTCTTCTTTTGTCACAAACTTTTTATGTGATATTATAGGGGCGCCACTTAGTTTTGAAGTTATAAAAACTAAGAAAATTTATACTACCTTACGGTATGCACTTACCAAAAAAATAAAAACATTAAGTGGATTCTCAATAGCACTTTACTCAAATTTTTAGTTTGTGTGAGCAGATACAAGTAAACATAAGGTGAATTGTACAACGGCAAAACTGGTTAATGTATTCCAATATTCAAAGTTATATATATAATGCAGGTTACCCCGTAAGTAGCGCTACTTTTGGTTCACACTTTATCTGTCTAGCAATAACTCAATAAAATACTTGATATGTGCACGTTGAGATATGGAATTTCATATAATTTTCGTCGAAAGAAATATATTAATGGATTTATCTGACCTTAATTTTACAACAGTAATCCAGTTGACCTCCCTCGTGGTATCCCAAATGCCAGAAAGTAATATTTGCATAAGATCCAGAATGACGTTATTTGTAAAATGGCGACAGTAGCAGCAGTAACTGAGGGGCAACCAAAGATGCATGTGGTGAGCAGACAGCAGAAATAAACAGGACGGTTTATGCAATCGCTAACTAACAGTGGTCCAAACAGCAATAAAATTTCAGAAGACAAACGGACAATACGGCAATCTCAGTATCGGTAACAAATTTTTCTATTAATTAAATACGTAAGTAGATAAGTAAGTAAGTAAGTAAGGCCGGCAAATCTAAAAAAATAAAAATATACATTTATATCTTTAATCCGCAAGAAAATTTGCAAAACATACTAAACAATCAATAACAGGATATATTGATAATAATTTAAACATACCTTCTAAAGAATGGCCTTTTTGTTAAATTAATTTCACAGAAAAATTCGTTTGTATTCAGTGTCTTTACATATCATAATGTCCGGTTATCTAATTTACTTCGCGTTCTTTCGAAGCCAAAAGTTTTTTTTTTAAATTAAAGTATCTCTTAAAAAACTAGCCGTAATGTTTTATACTTCGTCCAGTGGCGTACCCGCCTCACTCAGTGATAATCTATGCCTGCTCACCTTTTCAGTCATAATTATTTAATATACTCGTTACTGCTGGTAAATTATCATAAACAAAAATTAATATAGACCTTCTATAAATACTTGTATACAGAGAGAGCCAGAAAAAGTACTATATTACCGTTACAACACTTGGACAATTAATAGTAGTTTGGTTTTTCTTCTTACCGTCCTTAATTTTGTAGTTGTATATTTATAGTTATTTCTGTCTACATTTTGGAAATGCTTAGCATAGTAGCATAGCATAGTAAAATACTCCTATAGATCACCAGATCATCCGAGATCGCCTCGGGAATCAGGATCATCTTAAATAACCTCGGATCGCTGGGGATTATTCCCGTATAACCCCATATCGCCTCAGATTACCGCTGGATCGCCTCAGCCGAAAAATTGCCCCGTAAGTTATCCCTCGCATATCAGGGCTAAGATGAGAGTCTTGTTGAACATTAATCCTCAAATAGGCTAAATATAGCCCACAATTTATCTGTACTTTGTTGTAGAAGCGGTAATAAGCTTCCGTAACTTCACCGCTGCTTGTAATGTCTCGTTTTAATTTTCAAATAAAATTATTCAGGACTGAGATCATTAGGAATACATTTGAAATTAGTTTTATCTCATTTACAGCACATTTAAAAAGATAAAAGATTATAATATGGAAAACCACAACTCTGGTAGTGAAATAAAAAATTATCCTAATATTTTTACACGTAAAACCTGAATGCATCAAGTTGCAAACGTTTTCATCAAGTAGGCCATCTATTTGAACACATGAAGATGTTATGCTTTAAGATGCCTCCTTTAAATAAGTTTTATGGCATTAACTTCTATCTACAGAAAACTGTGAATAAAAGGGCTCTAGAGACCGCCTTACTTGCTCAGATTAACGAAATGATATTAAAATTTAATTAAAATAAGCAAACGAAGACTTAATCCCGTCACCACTCTCCAGTTAATTTATCATTCATTATTTCAGTAACCTTTGGCATTCGCCGCAAAAAAATAGGAACGTCATAAATTTAATCCCGAAATACCATCCCTAATTTGAAATAAATCCGATTGTTTTGTGACTGAAATATATTAAATTTGCTGAAGGCCCATTGTATAGGTACAGAGTATTGTGCTCTTATCGCACGGTACTCAGAAATGATGTGTAGGGTTAGGCCGTATAAACTGTAACATTAATCTTTATTTGCTTGATTATATCTTGTTTAACGGACAATAGAATGGCGCTAGCCAGCGTTTACAGATATAACGTCGCATTAGAATAATATCATCTTGGCGTTTGCATGTACTTAGCGTAATGTAGACCCTCACTTTTCATTTGAAAATCAGTTATAGTCGAGCTGAGGCTTACGGTGCACTCAAAAACGGCAACAAAAACTTTACGACCTCATTATTATCGCCGTTGGGCCGTGCGGCACGGTGTCATCAAACAAGCCAACTCACTTTAAATAAAGGTAAGTGAGTCAATTTGTTCATGAAATAGTAGAGAGCTGAACTTAAAATTCGTATGTATTATAAAGAACATATTAATAATACTAGACTGTAACGCGCTGTTAAAATTGAACGACGCAATTACTTTTGCGACTAGTTTAACAGCACATTAATGAGGTCGTAAAGTATTTATCGCCTTTTTTTTAGTGCACCGTTATTGTGAGCTTGACTATAACACTGAGAGTTTTAAAGGTATGTAACAAATTAGTTAAAAATCGAAAAAATTTGTATATTCCGATTAGTACGGTCGTGAGCAAAAAAAAAATAGGACAAGTCTTATAACGGTATTTTGCTAAAATCTAGTTGTGAACATCTAACTTTAATTTTTGTGACATTGTCAGTTAGTTGTCATAATTTATTGCAAGTGTGCAAAAAACTAATATGCCTCATATAAGCGGTTTAGTTAAATCTGGAGTTATTGCTAAATCAGAAGATGGATGGTCAATGAGACAAATTGCACTGCGTTATAATATTGATAAAAATTCGGTGTGTAACATTTTAAGAAAGTGGAGAATAAACGGTACGATTAGTATTCTACTAATCGTACCGTTCTATCCTGGATCAGGGTATCAACTCAACAACAAGTTTTGCATTTGGTAAATTCTTTAGTAGAAAATCCATTTTACTCAGTTATTTAGGCTGCTGAAGAAACAAATTTTCCTGGATCGAGTAGTACTGGTCGCCGGCGAGTAAGAGAATCGGAGCTACGCTGTCATGCAGCGCAGTGTGCATCGAGAGGTGACAGAGTACAGACGTACAAGCCAACATAGTGCATAGTGAAGTGGCAGCCCCACAGTTAGTGTCGTCGACGCTTTTCTAAGAAGAGGAAGTACACACGTCTTTTTCAAGACGGTGTACTAAAAAGATAAATAAAGTCTCCCTCCTTGGAGACACCATTTTTTACTGTTACTAATCATAACTTATTTCCCAAATAAAATAGGTATTCCCTTACAGGAAATCGACAACGACGTTACCGTGGACGACGGTAACATGGAATATAGTGAAGACGAAACGTCTCAGAGCGGCAGCTCCCGAGGGGGCACCCCAACCCCAAGGGATTGCAAGGAGACGATAAAACGTCTCACAGAGGAGAACAAAGCCCTCAGGAAGAAAATCGACGAGCTCACCGAAAGGCTGGAGCTGATACAGAGGGAACAGAAGTCCCAACATGAAGAGCTTCTGTGTGCGATTCGGGGAGAATCGCTAACGCGAAAAAGGAAAAATCAGCCCGCTGCAAATACGGACTCGGACAAAGAAGCCCCTAAGGCGGCAAAGAAGGTGGCTGAAGAGCCCCTCAAGTGCCCCCCCGAGTCCGAGTCACCTAGACGAAGTAGATCGGGATCTAGAGCCCCCCAGCAGGTGGCTAACTGCCACCAGCACTTGGTAGTATAGAAAAGATGTTAGGCTGATGTCTGCCTGAGAAGCATTGACTTGGGGTAGGCAGCAAAAAGGGAAAAAAAAACTTGACACTACCACACGTATGAGCCCCAAAGTAGAGCGTGCGGCTAGCTCTGCGGAGACCCCAGGGTCTAGGTACGACCAACGTACTGCCTAGAGCAAATACAAAAGAATGTTCAAATATGTTATAGTTTATTAAAGGGTCGATATGAGATATACATATATATTTTTTTGGGGTGCTTCGACCTTTCCCTCCTCATACAGGAGCCGATACAGCAGTGCAAATCTTAAGGTAATGGTATCTTAATGGTATTAAATTGGTCATATACTTACTAATTTCCCAGGTGTAGCTACAAGTGGTTTACATATGAAAAAAGGTGTTTATTTTATGAAGTAAGGGAAAATTGTTACATGAGGCAAAAGATTAATAATAAAGGAAACAAAGGTTATGAATGGCTGAAGGCCCAACTGCTTGCGTTCCAGGGGTTACGCTCCACAGGTTTCCAGTCGAGGTGGTGTTAGGTGAAAAAAGACATCCGGAACCGGATCTTCTGTTTTGGCCCAATCCAGAGTGCTAGGCCCGAAAGAAGAAATTCCGAGCGAGGTCTCCAGTACTTAGCCCATAAGAAATCCCGAATTCTTGGCCCAAAACAAGGAACTCGAGCCCAAGGCAAGAATCCAGAGCCCAAAACAAGAATCCAGAGCCCAAAACAAGAATCCCGAGCCCAAGACAAGAATCCAGAGCCCAAGACAAGAATCCAGAGCCCAAGACAAGAATCCAGAGCCCAAGACAAGAATCTCGAGCCCAAGACAAGAACCCTAATGAGGAGGAAAATAATGTTGTAAATAATGTCTAATATGGTTTATGCTACAGGGAGCAACTGGGTTCGTTACATTTTCCTAAGGGTCCTTATAATTCTGTTGTGACTTCCATATACAAATAACCAGGGACACCGACTCACAAAACGGATCGTGGACACCAGGACACACGTGTTAAAACCCAGATTTAAAATCAGTTTACATAGAAGAACAGCAGTGCCTGCAATGAACAATTTCAAGTGCCTGAAAGAAGATAATTGTGGCGTTAGGGCTGATTAATGAGGGTGTAGTGGTGGGCATGCCCCTTATCTAGACCATAAAATCCCACGAGGGTAAGTTTCTCTCCATCTATAAACATCAAAATTCACCAAAAGCAACACACAATGGTGGAGAATAACTTCTGAAAGGCTATGTACATAAATCCCTTGCGGACAATCAAAATGATTGGAGCTTAAAGTACAGCCAAAATGATACCAGGCACCTTTACCGGTGGTCAGCCGAGAGAAGAAAGCTAGGAGCCGCACCCAAGAGAAAAAAACGTTCTCCAAAAAAATAAACAGCTTCCGCCGACGCCATGATCACATCAGAAACCGAACATGACAGAACACAGTACAGAAACACATGTTCTCATAGCCGTGCAGGATTGATTTTCTTGCAGCTTGAAATAATAACTAGACCATTGCTGAACAATCCAAAAGTTATTTAACAATGTCAATGGTGTCAATGAAATAACTACAAATATAAATAAACAAACTTGAAAGGACGACTGATGAAATAATTATTAACAATTACACAGAAATTCAGGCGCGTCCCTGGATAGCCACAGATACTACAGAATTTCACTCAGAGTGTTGGTAAGGTGAACAGAAACTGAAAGTCCCTAATTGAAGTAGGCAAAACAACAATTCAATTTATAAATTACAAAGTTATAGTGACGTAACCCCGAAACGACTCTGCATGGAATAAACTTGTAACATAACGTCCCCCAACAAGATGCCCGGAAAGAGAAGACCGAGGCCCCTCAAACAAGGACAAGGAGCTAACGCATACCCCCGGTAGTGCTACGAAATAAAGAGACGTGGACTACGGTGAGCCGTCGTTTAACCGAAACCGGTATAAACTTTAGCAAGGTTGGAGTTACCGGGGACGGAATCTCCATCGAGCCCGCGACCTCCGAAGATTATCGAAGGATGACTAGGATGTTCGCTAACGAAAAAAGGGAGTACCACACGTACGCCTTGCCAGAGGAACGGCAGCTACGTGTGGTCATTCGAGGAATCCCGAGCGGCGTTACTTGCAAAGAGGTGACAGAAGACCTCCAAGACCAAGGTTTTGCACCTACCGCGGTGTAGCGAATGACGTCAAGACGGACGAAACATGAGGGGCACATGCTTGTCCTAGTCCCACAGGACCAGGACAAGATACTCCAAGTTACGAGGTGCTGTTCTCTAGTAGTAAGGACAGAGAGACAGAGAGCCAAGGTAGCGGCATCCCAATGCCACCGCTGCCAGCGTTTCGGCCACGGCCAATCCAGGTGCACCGCGCAGCCGAAATGCGTGAAGTGCACACCGGACGACGGAGTGCAAAAAGAAGGCAGACGAACCGGCCAAGTGCGCAAACTGCCAGGGGGCCCACCCGGTAAGCTACAAGGGGTGTCCAAAGTACCTCAAACAATCAGCCAGTGCCACCCAAAGGCCGGCACAGAGGCCGACGATGACCTCAACACAGAAGGGCGGCGTAGCGCCAGACACAAGCTACGCAAGAGTAGCCCAGGGCAAGGCAGGACAGAACACCGCCTCTGCCACAAAACAACAAACATCGCCAGAGGCCAAAAACCTCACAGCGGTGCTCGCACAGATGCAACAAATGTGCTCAGCGATTAGCGCATTTTTTGCACAAATGCCAAATTTAACTAATCTGTAATGCCTTTACATATTAAACCGGAATTCCTGCAGATGGCGGCCTGGAATGTAAACGGCCTGCGAGAAAGGAGACTTGAAGTCGAAGAGCTCCTGACCAGGTACGACATAGACGTCATGGCACTGCATGAAACCAAGATGACCCCGGCCAAGGAGATCAACTTCCCAGGATACCACACCTACAGGATGGACTGGGTAAACAACCCTCAGCTACCCGCGAGAGGAGTGGCCCTACTGGTGAAGAAAACCATAGCCCACCATCCGATAGTACTGCCTGAGCTAGAAAATATGAATGCCACCGCCGTAGTAGTGTCCACAGCGCGAAATGGCGACATACAAGTGGTCTCATGCTACCAGCCACACCGCATCACGCTTACCGAGGGGGATCTGGACGCAATCCTGCCCACCAGGACACAGGTCGTCGCAATTGGCGATTTCAACGCCAAATCCCAGCAATGGAACAGCGGCATAACCAACACTCGAGGACGAGAACTGCTGCGGTTCCTGGGACAGCACGCCGGCGAACTTCTTGTGGTAGGACCGGACCAGCCCACCTTCGACAACGGCAGACACAGGCCAGACGTACTGGACATCGCGATCCTAAAGGAGATGACCCTCGAGGCAGAGATTACCACCAGAACGGAGGGATCTACTGAGCACAACCCGATCTTCCTAACCCTAGGAGGACAGGCGGGTGAGGACAACGCCACCTTCACGAAGCGACGAACGGACTGGGAATCGTACCGGCTGCACCTGTAGCAGTACATTGCACAAATTCCCAA
Organism: Leptura quadrifasciata; assembly: GCA_963675555.1. NCBI lineage: Eukaryota > Metazoa > Arthropoda > Insecta > Coleoptera > Cerambycidae > Leptura > Leptura quadrifasciata. The sequence goes on from OY776675.1 coordinate 108,225,636, forward strand.
GCTAGAAACCGTGGAGGACGTTGAGAGGGCCATCATTACCCTAGAGAAGCATATCCTGGAAGCAATAAGGGCCAGCACGACGGAAATAGAAGTAAGAAGACACCCAGCACCGATGGCGAACCTACCAGAGGTCACCAGGCAGCTGATAAGGGACAGAAGAAGCGCCAAGAGACGGGCTCAGAGGACGAGGCTCCCCGCCGGCAGAAGGGAGCACAATGTCCTCAGCCGAAGAGTGAAAGCCGCTCTCCAAGAGAACCGTCAGGAGGGGTAGCAACGCCACCTTGAGTCACTGGACCCACAGGACAGAAGCATGTGGAACACCCAACGTGCCCTGCGAAATCGAAGGAAGCCTATGCCCCCGATTCACGGAGAGCGAGGGATCGTCTACACTAACCAGGAAAAAGCCGAGGCGTTCACCGATAGCTTAGAACTGCAGTGCAGAGAGAACGAGCTAGATGACGAGGACGAGGACTGGGTGGACGACGTCGAACGCAGAGTACGAAGGATTCGCCGCCTGCCAGATGACGACCACATCCGTCCGACTACCACCGAGGAAGTCAAGAAAATCCTGAGGAGCCTAAAGCCGAGAAGAGCTCTGGGATGTGACAAGATAGGAAACATCGCTCTCAAAAAGCTGCCCAGGAAAGGAGTAGCGGCGCTAGTCAACATTGTAAACGCGATGTTAAGGTTACGGCACTTTCCAGCCAGATGGAAAAAGGCCGACGTCATTACCAGGGAAAGAACTAATTTTCCCGTCTTCTTACAGGCCCATCAGCCTCCTCCCAGCCATGAGCAAGGTTGCAGAACGGATCATCTTGAAGAGGCTAACAGAAAAGACAGAGGAGCTGAACATCATCCCGGATGAACAGTTCGCGTACCGAACAGGACATTCCACCGAACTCCAAGTACTTCGCCTCACCGAGGAGATTACCAAGGGGTTCAACCAGCGTCAAGTCACCGCGGCGCTGTTCCTAGACGTTGCCAAAGCGCTCGACAGGGTCTGGCATGACGGCCTCCTAGCTAAAATGATGAGTATGGGTTACCCCATCGAACTCGTCAAACTAGTGAGATCCTACCTGCACCGCAGATAGCTAAGGGTGAAAATCTCGGACCAACTCTCCACTTACAGGACCGTGGAGGCGGGAGTCCCGCAAGGTTCGGTGTCACCGCACCTGTTCGCTATCTACACCTCAGACCTTCCCCGGACCGACCACACAGCCCTGGCCCTGTATGCAGACGACACCGCAATAATTGCCAGATCCTGGAAAGCCATGAACGCAACCAGAAAACTCCAGGAAACGGCCACACTCCTGGAAGAATGGTGCACGAAGTGGAAAGTCGCTGTCAACGCCGACAAGAGCCAAGCCATTCTCTTCAGAAGAGTGCGGAAAAAAATTCCCACAGGACACGTCTCCATGAACGGCGAGGACATCCAATGGCACGATACCGTCAAATACCTTGGCGTGGTCATGGATAGAAGCCTAACGTGGAGACAGAACACGGATGCTATCACAGCCAAGGCCCGATGCACGAGAGCACTCATCTGCCCGATGACAGGAAACGGGAGCCGTCTCAACTTGAGGAATAAGCTCACGCTTATCAAGAACCTCATCAGGCCGCAGCGTGGGGCTACCAGGCAAAGTCCTACATGAAGAGGATCCAGGCAGTGGAGAACACCGCCCTCAGGACGGTAGTTAACGCCCCATGGTACGTGAGAACCGCAGATATCGCCAGAGACCTGGAGCTGATCAGACAGGCCACTGATTACGACCCTGCCGACACCCCGATGCATAAGCGGCCGTGGGTACAGCTACTGGACAACGGGTGAGTATAACTTATATTTCCCGCTAACCGATCTGTTTCAGATACGCCAGGATGGACCATCACTACCAGAGACATGACGTTTTCAACCCTAACCCAACCTCCTTGCGGGCGTCGGACAACATACCGTCCAACGCCTGTTGTCCCACCTGCTCCGTGGAGACCGAAAGTGCTAAAATAAGCACTTAGGTCTCCACACTCCAGAGCTACACAGCTCATCCGTACCTTTCCGACGATCCGGGGTAGGATATCAATGGATGCCCTACGTACCGGCAGTCAGTCATAGTCAAAACTTCCAAACCCAACTCGACCGATGACTACCCCCGGGGGTGACAAGCTGGTGAAGAAAGAAAATATCAAGACAAGAAGAGCGCCAGAAGAGACCTCAGCCAGCGAGGTTCAACAGCCAGGACCAAGGGAGGTCCGCAGAAAATACCACGACACATCTCGCATTTGCGAGCTGGGTCTGGTAGAAGTAAACGGGCCCACCTATCACAAAGGCCGGTCCAGGTCTACAGAGATAATCAAGGAGCAAAGAGTAGTAGTCCTACTCGGCCCTAGTTATCGAGACCGACATCCAGCCAATGGATATTGACGCGCGTCATGCAGCAGCACAGATATACTTACTTAAAGCTGAACATAAAGAAGCTCGAGTAGGATTTGCGCTTGAATTTTTAGCGCATGATGTAAATTTTTGGAACAATGTAATCAGACGAAAAAACTTTCCAGTCACCACACAGCGGTCGCGCGTATTCGAGTTTAAAACCCTCCGAATACTCGATTCGATGAGAAATATATATCTAACAATGATAAAAGTGGTAGATTTTCCGTCAATATGTGGGCTTGGATATCGTCACGTGGTCCTGGTGTTTTGTGGCATATTGAGGAACGATTTAATAGTGAAACATATATTAGGATTTTAGACAATATTATGCCCCCTTCTATGTCACAATTATTTTCTAATAATGAGTTCATATTTCAACAAGACAATTGTTCCGTTCATACTGCTCATACCGTAGCTAACTGGTTTCAAGATAACAACATCAATGTTCTTAACTGGTCCAGTCATAGTCCAGATCTTAACCCTGTGGAAGAAGCATGGGGACTACTCGTAAGAAGTATCCAAAAACGAAATGTGAGACCACGGAATGCCGAAAAATTACTGGAAATAGTAAATAATGCATGGGAAAATATTATTACTGATGATTATTGTATAAGGTTATTTAATTCTATGCCAAACAGACTTTATAGAAGTTATAAATAGAAATGGTGCAATAACGAAATATTAATAGTTAGTTTCTTGTTAAGTAGGATATCCTTTGTCCTTTGATCCAGGATTTCTACTAATCGTACCGTTTATTATCCACTTTCTTAAAATGATACACACCAAATTCTTGTTAATATTATAATGCAGTGCAATTTGTCTCATTAACCATCCATCATTTATTATAGCAATAACTACAGCATTAAAATAAAAAAATTAATTAAAAGTGGTATCTGTTTTATTTCGGCTACTCATTACACATTCAAATAGAGACAGATTTACATTAGAAAAAAAAAGTTTTGTTATTTTTTTCTGCTCACGACAGTATATTAAAAATGGGGCATTTTGATGTTGCTTTTAAATTTCTATTGCTAATTTTCATGAAAATATGGCATGATCAATAATTTTTTAAATAGCATCCATGAAAATGGCATAATAATATTTATTTTAGTATATAAGTTTCGTATCCACAAAATGAATATTTCGTCTTTAATTGGATAAAAAAGGAGCAAAACTTATATCCTCTTTAGAGTCGAAGTTTCGACAATATCTATTGTCTTCCTCAGGACTAATGAGGTGAAAAGTTATCAGTCATTAAAGTGAGACATAATATCATCGTTATCAATTTAACAAAAGACATAAATATATGTATATCCAATAGCAAAATTTAGTCCATAACTTTTCTTTCAATATGTTTTTTTTTTTTCAATATATTATGAATTTCGTTATTTGAAATATTTCACAACATATTGAAAAAAAATCATAGACTAAGTTGTGCTATTGGATATATATTTATGTTTTTTTTAAATTGGTAACGATTACATTATAAGCCGTATAATTAATTCTGATAACACGGCGAAAGCTTTATGGAATGTGGTATCTGAGTTAGTAAATAATAAGAAACAACACTAATATTCATATTAATAAAAATGGTAGTTTAGTCCATATGCGATTGCTACAGATTTCAACAAATTTTTCGTTGATTCGCCGGCGCCGGATCAATTAGTGTCTCAAACCAATTGTAAAAATCCGAAAAATTTGAGTCAAATGTTTTTAATCAACACTCATTGTATTTGGAGCATTTTACAGAAAAATAATTATTAACTTTATTACTTGGAAAATTGAAAAATAAAAAACCTCGGGGGCCAGATAACATTCCAAGTTTTATTTTAAAACAAGTCCTTGACGTAATTATCGAACCGTTAACGTATTTAATCAATAGGTTTTTTGAATGTGGTATGTTTCCGCAAAACATAAAGACTGGGAAAGTTACCCCATTATATAAAAAAAAAGATTCACTCTGTTTAGAAAATTATAGACCAGATATTATCCCATATGGATTTTCAAAAATATGCAATTTTAGATCGTCTTTTACCATTTCTCAATAAATTCGAAGTTATATCTAATAATCAACATGGTTTCTGTATAAGCAAATCAACATCATCGTCAATGTTATCTTTATATCAACAAATTATTGAATATGTTGAGGCAGGCGAATGCCCAGCGGTAATATTTTACGATCTAAGTAGAGCATTCGACTGCGTCAACTATAGATAGATAGATAAACAGAGGAGCTGGTTATTTAGCCTTTACCACAGCAACCTTTTCAGATCTATTGTGGTGCTCCTAGAATACATTCTTTATAGTACCTCATCCAGCCTTGTCCTTTGTATTAGACTCCACAGCTTTGATAAAGGCCCTTTGGTATGGATATCCGCCTTTACTTTTTCTTCTCCAAGTACTTGGAATCTCAGTGTCGCCAGGCCTTCGGAGTGGCACAATACGTGAACTGAAGTTTCCTCTTTCTCTTAATAGAACCTGCTTGTTGCGTCCTCTGCCAGGCCCATTAAACTCATGTATCTATTGAGCTGGCAGTGCCGAGTTAGAAGGCCTACTATTACTCTGATGGCTTTCCTATTCTGGCTTAGTAGATCTTCCGTGAATTTGACCGAACGTTCTTTAATGAACTCTTTGGCCTGATTTCTCCACCATTCCACAGATTAATTTTGCACCCATTCCTTAGTAACTGCTTGTATGCATGGCTTTATCACGCCACAAAAGGGGGCTCAGGTCTTATTTGGGCTCTAAGTGCGCCTTCCTTGGCAAGTTTATCAGCTTATACCTCGTGTCCTGGTACCCATAATAAACTCTGTTCTGACTTACCAGTTTTGTAAGGGCCGTCAAGCAGTCCCACACCCACATGCGTCAACCATACTCTACTACTGTATAATTTAGAATCATATGTCATAAGAGGCGTAGTACTAAATTGGATATCAACAGTCCTTGAAAGTCGCGAACAATATGTATATTTAAAAGTTGAAAATGGCAAATTCATAGATTATGTAAAGTCTGAGTGCTTGTATGTAAATATGGAGGTCGCTCAGGGATCAATGTTAGGCCCCATTTGGTTTATTTTGTTCGTAAATAATCCACAGTGGAATATTTTAATAGTATTGATTTATTTTTCAATGCTGAAAAAACTGACATACTCTGAATACACAATCGCCAAAAGGATGCAGGTAATCTAAATTTTAGTACTAATGGTATAGCATTAACAAATACACACGATAGTGTACGTTTTCTTGGCATTCATATCGATGAATTTCTCAACTGGAAACAGCATTGTCTTAAACTAATTTTTAAAATGAATTCGTTAAAGTTTCTTTTCGTTAATCTGCGAACATTCTTCAGAAAATTAAATATATTACCTCTTCCTTGTGTGTTTATATATATATATAGAAACATAATTTTTCTGTCACAAACTCCTCTATAAAATCCTTATTTTACTATAAGGGACGTAGCCAGACTGCAACCAACAGCTATTCTCCGGGCTATGTGCCCCGCCGAGGGCTAAATTACAAGTTACAAGCCTAGCGCGTTAAGTGTAATAATCGCATATTACCAACAGAACGCTAATGCTTCGATTGCGACAAATGTATTGTTATATGCACGCTCACACTCCCTTATGAAGAGAGGTTTAGTCCCTGGTAGCAGAGTGAAAGAAGGCCTGCCTAGTTAGCTACCGGTAAACCGGTGCCATCTCTGGGTCTACTGGCAAACTACGAGCACCATGGATGGATTGAAAAACGATAGAAAAACCTGAATGACAGGTTAGAAGAATCGAGAAATTATCCAGAACAGTCGGGAGTGAAATAGAAGAATCGAGAATAAACGCCACGGATATATAAGAAGCGAACCTAACCCACGGAGTTAATCAGTTATGTATTAGATGATTAAGTGATCAGATAAGATAATGAACAGTAACAAGTTGTAAATTAAGGTAGTGAATCTATAGTAGATTAAAGTTATCATTAGTGCATTATTATAAGGACTAATTATTGTAATTTAGTGATTAATAAATCAGTGCTTAGTGACAATCCGTGTTGCAATTACTACAGGGTGTGAACACGTAATAGTACTTTGAGACAATAAAAGCATGCTAGTTGATCATAAATAGATCAACAGAATGTACAAATAACATATATGGTTTTTCTATTGATATTAAATATTAATATTGAATGTGTGGAGGTTTTACTATATTTTTTTTAGACTGTTATTGACTTCTCGTAAGGGAGATTGTCTATACATAATCTTTCGTTGATGTACGGTGTGAGGGTTTCACTATATTTTTTGAGTTAACTTCTCGTAAGGGCAAATTTATTACACAATCCTTTCATTGATTTTTAGTTTTTACTTTTGCCGGACAAAATACGCAAAAGGGTTGATTTTCGTAACTGCAACAAAATTTGAAAATTCGGAGCTGTAATAAAAATTTTCGGAATTGCATACAAAAGTTTTTTTTCTTTAAAATGTTCTAGGAATTAAGAGACTCATAGCCGAGTTTGTGGACAAAAGCATCTTCAGCACTATATTCCTTTCACGACTCTCGGAAAATCATTAATTTTACCCTTCTCCCGTTTGTTTTCTCGCAAATATCTCAGCTCTTACTAGATGTGTTTCAACAAAAAATATGACTGCTCATAAAGAACATTTCTATCGTTTTTTGTTTTGGGTACGCAATACTCTTTCTCAATTCTCAAACTCAAAAAAATACTAACTGCGGTTATAACAGATTACATATTTTCTGTTTTTCTCAATAACTATAGAACGAATAGGAATATTTTAATTAAATTTGATGAAAATGTACTTCTTATGCTTCTATATAAAAGTACTAAGTTTGGCTAAATGATATTAAGAAAAGGATTTCCCAAAACGAATTAATTAGCGTACCAACTTTTGGCAAACCATTGTAAAATAATTTTATTTGCCTCAAATGGTAATGTTTTTCAAATTGTCTATATAAAAGTTATTTTTGCCAAATGTATTTTTTTCTCAATTAACCATTATTATTGTTAAAAACAATTTACCTAACTTTAAATCTACTTATAAGATGAATGTTTGAAATAAATTTTAACATTATATTATCATATCAATTAGTAGGTCAAACAAAACTGATAAGAATGAAATTATTGTTGGTCAAGGTATTGACTTGTTAGACGTGTTGACCCAACCAGTATTGTGATTAGATAATATTTACTTGTATAAACTTGCTATAGGAAAAACTAATGATATGTAACAACTTTAAGCATTATGGGGTTTTAAAATATATAATATTATTTGTATACGCTGTCTTCTGTTGCGGCGCAACCTCGGCGTTTACTGGTTATTGGTAAACAAAAAAATTGAAACAAAATTGCTTCTACATTTTTCATACAATAAAAAATAGTTTGTACAATTTTGTTAAAAGTTATTACAAGCGTTATATGGGTTTGAACTAAGAAAAATATGAATTTGAACATGTAAGTAATTTCAGAAAGAAACGTTGTTCCAATAAATTGTAAAATACACTTATTAACAGCAATTTATTGTAGAATCAAAATTAGTAGATACGTTAGAAAACAATATCAAATTCACTACCACAACTATGGTTACCACCAACAATACTATAGATGTAGGCAACACATTAAACAGTCAAAATTATGAGTAACTATAAAATACTAAATTCTATATTTTAATAAACGTACTAAAACCACTGCTTGTAAATTAACATTTCTTCCACCAACAAAGGAAGCTGCCAGTGAAAATTACTTCAGAGTATAGATACAGGGTCAAAAAGAACTCTGTAATTCAAACAAAGCTCTGAAGGGTTATCGCTGAAAATCTACCAGAAGTGGAATTGTACCTGTAGGACTGCCAAATAAAACTAATCCCTTGCTAAACATTTGCCAGATTTATACCCTATGTAAATATTGTAACAAAACTAACTCTTCAAATTCAGAGTTTGTCTGTCAACTTTACATTTACAAAAGTAACAAATTCGTGGCTTTGGTCCCACGATGTGACTTTGAAAATACTACTCGTAGCAACCATCTGATAAAAGATTGCTCACAGTGACAAATTTGTATTTCTGATATAATCAGCTAGTAGCCAACATAGTAGACGCTACGACTCGTGGCAAACAGAGGGTAAATTTAGGGTTCCCTAACGTTATTGATGCAGTGCAAAATCTGATCAGTAATGGGCACGTAATTAATATTCGAGCGGCTAACCCGCCGTTCATCTCGATTTATAGCGTTCACTGTGGTCATTGTAATTGTCTTTTTTCATCTAAGAGTTAGAAAATATTCAGTATTGACTGACGTAATAAGCGATTGGGCTTTTCTGAGCTACTAACGCAATGAAAAATTAGCTACAAGTTATTATCATCTCAATACATATTTCAGTGCCACTCACGCGCACTTTCTGTTGCTGAACTGAACAGTTTTGGCTACTTTATTTCATCATTTACTGAAATTCTTACCCTGTGATGAAGGACCATTTCTTTATCCAAGTTTAAATTTATTACCTGAAAAAGAAAAGTAATTTAGTTTTTGTATTGTACAACTTTCTAAAATAGTAGTACTAAATACTATTTCTTCTGTGGACAAATTAAATTGAAATATAATTTTTTTTATTTATTTGCAATCACATCAAATTGCCTAGTTATATCAGCTTTATTGGTATCTTTATTTTTTGTTTTAAATTGCTATCAATTAAATCTTTAATATTAGTTAGAAGAACAGCTGTTCCTTTTTATTCTTTAATAATGTACAGTACAGTTACTGATGAAAAAGATACAGCCGATGCTTTCTGCAATTATTATTTTACTTATGTAGGAAAAATCTAGCTAATAAAATTAAATAAGAAAAAAAACAGTGTAATTGAGGCAACAAAAACCTTGTTTAATTCATTCTTTCTATCCAAGGCTAATGAGTCATCCAAACTGTCCATGATTTAAAAAATAAAAAAAGTACCTGACATTGATGACATACGGTCCGAAATATTAAAGAATATGGCTAAAAAATAGCTAAACCTCTAAGATACAGAGTAAATAAATCATTTAACATAGGAATATGTCCATAGTTATTCAAAATGGCTGTAATAAAACTACTTTTTACAATTGGTGATAAACTAGATGTAGCTAATTATAGGCAAACCTCCCTGATCTCGATTATAGCGAAAATTTTTGAAATAATACTAAGAAAAAGGATTAATTGTTATCTAGAAAGATATATTATACTGTCAGACGAAAAATCTATTAATAATAAAAAACCAGCAATATACATTTTTGTCGACCTGGCAAGGCCTTCAATACGGTTAGCCACATACAACTTCCCAGTACGTTGAAGTACTTCGTATAAATTAATATCGAGTTGTTTAGAACACCATAAGCAATGTACTCAAATCGCAGATACGGTAAGTAATGTAAAGATTGTAGAATATCTGGTACCTCAAGGCACAGTTCTAGGACCGATACTGTTTAACATATACCTGAACGGTCTGTTTAATATAGAAACTAAAGGTGAAGCAGAAAGTTTTGCTGATAATACAGCTATATTTTATAAAGCTGAAAATTGGGATATAATAATAATAATAATAATAATAATAATAATAATAATTTATTTACCAAACAACTTTACAAAAGACAAAAACAATGTACGTATTGGTAACATGCCAATTTCACGTGGTAGTGGTAAATAATGAGAACCCCACGAAGATAAATCTTGTAGGTGGGTTACACAAAAAATACCAAGAGAATAATACAGTGATATTAACTACTTAAAAATGAAGAAATGGTGGTACCCAAAAACCAAACAAAATCAAGTATATAATTTGAATACAATAGAGATAATTATAATACGTACTAAAAACCACAGGATATAAATGTAAAAAAGCAAAATATACAAATAGAATAAGTAAGATAACATAAAAATAAAATAAAAATAGAAAACAGAAACATAGAAACAACCAAAGCTTCCGTTTTTAACCGTGTACTTAATAGCAATACTTAATAGTTTAATAAATTAAATTTTAAAATCAATGTTTGCGCCATTTATTTCATCCAATGAGCCCTTTTTTTCTCTTTTTATCGTTCATTGTGGGGGATCTAAATATTTTTTAAGTCTACTAACTTGTGGATAGCCTCTCTTGGCATTCCATTTATCCAGGCATTTAATTTGTGTTTAAACGATTTCATATTTTTTACATCCCTAATTAAATGTGGCAACTTCGAGTAGATTCTAGGTGCAATAAAAGTGTACGCTCGTTGACCAATTGTTTTTCTCGCCTTTATCACTTGTGTTCCGGTTTCTTCTTTGTACCTAGTATTGTAGTCATGTTCAATATGTGTAAGAGACCCTTTGTTCTTGTGTTGTATGCATAATATTTTTTTACAATATAATTTCCTGATATCTAAAAACTTGCTTTCAGAGTATAACGCTTCAGTTGGATACAAGCGGCTTCTGCCAAATATTATCTTAATAAAAGTTTTTTGCATAACCTCGAGGTTTTTCAATTGGTGTTTATATATTCCTCCCCAGCTTGCTATTCCATATTGTAAAAGTGATTCAACGAGTGCGTGGTATATTATTTTGAGTTGTTTTATTTCCAATATATTTTTTAGCTGTTTAAATTTATATAATATAGATCTAAGTTTTTTTATAACCATATTTACATGCTCATTCCATCTTAAATGTCTATCAATTTGGACTCCAAGGTAAGTTGTATAATTTGCTTCTTCTATTTCAGCTGTTTGTCCATTTTGTAGCTCAGATATTTTTAAAGTTTTGTAATTTGGTGCTGAGTAATTGTTACAACTGAATGGTATGTATTTTGTCTTACTGAAATTAATGGTCAAACACATCTCATCGAAACACATTTTAATTTTTTTCAAATCTTGTTCGGCTATGCTCTTTAGTTCGTCCCAGGATTTAGCCTCGTAAATTATGACGGTGTCATCTGCAAAGGACGATATAATTCCCGTTGTTTGTAAGGTAAGTAACCCATTTATGTACATTGTGAATAATGTCGGGCCAAGTACAGTGCCTTGGGGAACTCCAAAACTCATTATCTTAGGTTCACTTAATACCCCATTTACCTTTACAAACTGAGATCTATTTAGCAAATAGCTTTTCATTAGTTTTAGAGCCACCCCTCTAAATCCCATATCCTCGACCACATCGATAAGCTTTTTGTGATTAACTGTGTCGAAGGCCTTGGCTAAGTCGAGAAATACACAAAGTATAGTGTTACTGTTATCAAGGCCATCGTACACTTTATTTGTAAGATGTACAATCGCATCTTCAGTAGATACTCCTCGTTTAAAACCAAATTGCGCGGATGATATTAGATTATATTTTTCTATGTAATTTTTAATGCGTTTATTTATTATTTTTTCTGTAATTTTTGCCAATGTTGAAATTAGGGATATCGGCCGGTAGTTTTTGACCTCTGTGGGGTCTTCCTTTTTAAATAATGGTTTTATGACTCCTACCTTAAAAGCAGACGGGAACTCCCCGTCCTCTAAAATTTTATTTATTATATAAACCAATGGATCTTTTATGTATTCGACAGTCAGTTTCAGTATTTCCGCAGTTATATTATCCAAGCCGGGTGCCTTATGCAATTTCAACTCTGTTATAATTCCTACGACTTCGGTTGCATCTGTTGGGTAGAAGAATATTGATTTTGTTACTTTATTTCTACAGACAACCGAACTTGTAGGTTTTACAATTTTTTCAGCCATGATTTTGCCAATTTGTGTATAATGTTGTACAAAAGTGTTTGCCATAAGCTTATTATCAGTTATTATGTCACCCTGAAATTTAATTTTGGAAATATTTGAATTGGGTAGCTTTTTATTTGTAAATTTTTTGATCGTGTTCCATAGCGTCTTATTGCTATTTTTGTTCTGTTCTACTTCACTTCTATAATAGTCAATTTTGATTTTCTTAATTAGTTCACTTATTTTATTTTTATACTGTTTATACTGTTCCTCTATTTCTTTATTCTTTGGATTTGATATCATTTTTTTATAAAGATGTTGTTTTTTGTTAACTGACTTTATTAAACCTTGAGTGATCCACGGATTACGCTTTCTTTGGTTATTTTTTATTTTAAATTCTTTTTTTGCACTATCCGTGGCGGTTTTTAATATATTTATAAGATTTTGTGCAGCCGTATCTATATCTCTTGCATTGTACACTTCATCCCAGCTTATTGTTTGCAAATTCTTTATTAGTTCTTTTTCGTCGATTTTATTAATTATATTTTTTTTAGATTCAACTTGCGGTGTGGCCAAACTTACCTGCGCAATAATGGGAAAATGGTCAGTTATATCCTCCTTTAGCACAAATGACTCACAATTTATTTCCTGGGGTGATCTAAAAAATATATGATCAACACATGTTTTCGAGTCATTTTGTACTCTGGTATATGAATTTATTAGAGATGTAAAACCTATTTCTCCCATCTGATTAAGATATTCATGACAAAAATCTTTATCTGATTTAATGTCTATATTTATGTCTCCCACAAAGAAATAATAAATATTATCTGATGTAATATAATTTTCTAAATATGTTTTCAGATTTTCATTAAATTCATATGGACAGAGAGACGGTGGTCTGTAAAGAGCATGTACAATAACAGTTTCCCCCAAGACATCTATCTTTACTTGAATTACTTTTATTCCCATACCTAAATTTTTGATGTCAAACGTATAGTTATTATAAATGCTCTTTACGTATACCACCACACCATCATTTTGATTTACGTCCCCTTTATTGTAGATCACCTGAAACCCCTCTATATTAAAAAACTGTACATCTGGAATTTTCCAACACTCTGTAAAAACTATTATATCAAATTTATATTGCAATGTACTTAGTAATATTGACATTTCGCTAAAATTCTTCGCAATGCTTCTGATATTACAGTGAAAAACAGAAAAACTCTGGTTGTTTTTATTCCGCGTAAATTCTTCAACATCATTTATTTCTATAGAAATAATTTCTGGATTTTTAAAATCGCGGATATACGGATCCATATTTTATTGATTATTTTCTACTTTTCGATTTTTTTCTTATTTATTTTTATTTACGAAGTAACAATTTTATTATAATCTATAAGGCAATTGAGAACAATTTTTATTTCGTTTTTTTTTATTTGTCTAAGTCGACTTTGCTCGGGTTTTTTCGATGTTCCACTGCCTGTAGACTCTCCACTTTGCACCCTGGCTTCCTCTTGTTCTTCCAAACTATTTATATTTTCGTTTCCAGACTTATTTTCTTCTTCTCTATCGTTCTTTAGGTCTTCGTAGTCATATATCTTACCATTTATCAGTAATTTACCTCTTTGTATTTTAGCATTTTGATTTTTGCTCCTTGCATTCTTAAGTTTTTTTCTTAACACTTTTTGTTTATCTCTTTCTTCCTTTGGTAAATCGTTTGTAATAATTAACCCTGATTCTTTCAGTTTTTCCAGATTGTTTTCTTTTAGTTTTCCAATAGCTTTGAAGATTTCAGATTTTTTCAGAAAAGTGGTAAGCTCTACGATGACTGGAGTTATTTGATGTTCACTTTTTGGTTTGTAAATATTATTTATTTCACTTTGCTTTATCTCTATTTTCAAAACTTCTTTTATTTTCTTCTGTGTGCTGGCTAGCAGGTTGTTCTCATCTATTTCATTTAATCCAAAAACGGCAATATTGTTTTTCCGTATATTCCTCTCTAGAATTTCTACCCTTTTTTTCAGTTTATTATTTTCGATTTGAAGTTTACATATGTTACTATTTGTTTCCGCTATTTGTTTGGTTAATTCAGTTTTGCTCTCATCTATTTTCTTTGCTAAGTCTTCAAACTTTCCGTCTATCTTACTGCATATTAATTCATAAAGTTGTTTATTTGATATATTTTCGGTGACCATAATTTTAAATAGTAAATAGTTTTTGATGTGTTATTTATGCGCTTATATATACCTATATATACACACATATATATATGCTTATTGCTTCGTTTAAGCCACACAGACGCTTCCTTAGTCTAGGTGTTAATAACTTATTAATATTTCATTCAACAGCTGGTGTGACAGGTTCCTATCCACTTGTTTAAGAGAAAAAACCTAATTTTATCGGTCACTCTTATCAGCTTAACTATGCTCTAGTTTGTTTACGTTCGTGTAAAGGACAAATAACACATGTAACTTTGATTGCAATATGTGTAATGTACTCACTGCGATTAGTATTGCACTTTTGCACAAACTTAAAATTTTTTGAGGTCTATAACTAATAAATTTTGCACTTTAAGTAAGAGAGGAGATTTTAACTCATTACACACGCCAGCGGTCACACACGATATATTAAAGGATAAAATAGAAGCTGATCTAGCTACTATCTTTACCTAGTTCGGTAACAAATTTCTAACAGTAAACTTTATCAGAACTTACTACGTACCTTTTATCTCCTACTCGAGAAATATCTACCAACTTATAAAATATTATGTGTAAAAATTGGCAGCGCAAATATAGAAATCTCATCTATAGATGGCATTAGGTACCTGGGAATTTACACAGATAAGGATATAAAATGGGACATATACATAAGGCTTTATAGTAAAAAAATTAAGAACAATTTTATGTAAATTTAAATACTTATCTAAAATTCTTAAAATTGTTCATATGAAAATACTTTACCATGCTTTAGTCGAATCCCATCTTACGTATGGCATTAGTGTGAGGTACTACAGATAATTATCTGATGACCTTAGAAACCACGCAAAAATTAATATTAAAAATTATATATAACAACAATTAGACTTGCCCAATTGAAAGTCTGTATATAGAAAAGATGATTTTCGATACGCGGCAACTCTTCTGTTACAACCTTTTACTAAGGCAGTATAAAAACAAAAATAATTTGGAAAACATCGATCGTGCCTGTAGCACCCGTTATGTGATAAATGTCCCTAATCAAGTACCTAGATCTAAAGAAACAATTGCGCAAAGATGTCATACACATTTAGGACCTAAACTTTATAAGAAATTGAAGTAAAAATAGTAAATTCTTATAGTTTGTTCAAAAATAAAATAAAATCTTGGGATAAAAACATTTCCAGACTAGATATACATGGACTAATAGATGTAAAAAATATATAAACACAAAAAAATACTCATTCCACTTAATTTCAATAGTTTCAATAATTCCCTTTGTCGTGCTTATTTCATATCTTATTTCTTATTATATAGATTAATAGTTATTTGAGGGCCCTTTGAGAATTACCTTATGTGAATTTTTATACAAAAGTCTTAGACTGTTTGTAAAATGCAGCAATAAGAATATACCTAACGTATATTTTACATCTAGGTTCTAAAATTGCCAATAATTTATAAACAAGTTCTAAACTTACTGTAAATTTATTATATTATTTGTTTTCATTAATAGAACCTCACGAAAAAAATAAGACAGCCTCTCTACGGTCGTTTCTCGAATGCATCTTTCATAATGAAGATAGACCTAGAATACTGAAGCTAGAATATATGGAAGCCAAAGTACTACTGAGTATGGCTTATTTGACATAAAATACCTTAAGAAAAACATTATAAGTACAAATCTCAGTAGACTCAGGTTTTTCAAGAGAATGCATCCACTGATACCTAATATCAAATATGAAAACTGACGAAACTTTGAGCCGGTGTTAAATTAGTACCAAGTCATCTGGAAATATAAATCAAATCTCTCTTACAGCAGAATAAATTGGTGAAGCACTATATTAATAAACTTTTACTTTTGATTTATCTGTTAATTAATAGTACAGATGGTTTATCAATATAGCTAAACTTTTCAGCTGTCTTTTAGGATATAATTTAATAATACAGCATCTAGTTCCATGCTCGTGAAATATGTAATAAATTTCAAAGAATCAGATTACAGCAAATCAATTTAAAATTTACCTCGTACTTCGAATATGCTAAAATGCACGTTATGCACATACAAACTTACAATAAAACTTACAAACTTTTCATATTCATGAATAGCAACAGTAAATGTAATTTAGAAACAGAGGAGTTATGAGACAATTTTTCCAACAAATGCACATTTAGGTATATTGCTAATGTTTCAAAAATAGTTCATAAATCTGCGACACTTTAAAATGTAAGAAAACCAAATATACAGATTGTATACGTTAAATTAAGTGGGAAAAACTCACTGGACATTTTAAAATTTATCCTTAAGGCAAATTGCTTACTAACAACTTTATTTGTATTATCTCTTACTATCACCTATACCTAATTATCAAGAGGGAGATGAGGCCGTAGAAGCTCAAAGATAATTAAAAGAGAAAGCAGAATAGAGTGTAAACCGAACCGAGTTAATGCTTTAATAGGAACATTCATACATTATATAGAGGTGCGTGATCAAACAGAGTTTTCCTAACAGGGTCATAAAAAAAATATGTCACGTTTTTTGTGCTAGTGCTCGATGAATTCATTTCATTAACGTTCGATGGTCGACTGAAAATTCAAGAATAATTTATATTCAAATTTAGAATATGAGACCAACACAAAAGTCAATTATCCACATAATCGAAAGAATAAAAGGAATAATTAAATGGCCAGCAGTTATGCCAATGAGCTTAAATAACAGAATAGAATTAAATTATTACAGTTTGAAATTTTCATGAATCGATAATATTGGTGACATTTAATAACACATCTTGCGACCATTATAAAAACATGAGCTTTTACTTCTTTTATTCTTTCACCATTGATACATAAAAAAACAATGCGAAAACTGCACATGAACAATTTTGTAGAATAAAAATCCTATAAGGCATGTTCACAGATCTTTGATTTCTGAATTTCATTCTTTCTAATGTAATTCTTGTGCTCTTCCAACCTCATATTGAAAGGTCTGGATGACTCACCCACATAACATTTATCACATTCGCTTGGGAAAACGGACATAGAATAAACTGGGACTCGGCAAAAATTTTAACAAAAGAGGCAGATAGCAAAAAAAAGAAAAATTAAAGAATCAGCAATAATATTATTAAATGAAGATAAATGCGTATCGAATTGTTCTGTAGATATTTGTACAACCTGGCTACCAATATTAAAAGAAGAACTTAATAAGCTCAACATTATCTAAAAGAAAATAACATCAGTTCTGTGTAAGTAGTAAGTATCTATGGAAATAACATAAATAGAATCATAAAGCTGTGTATTTGGCATACACAGCAAATAAGTGTTCTTCGAAAAAATGCTTTGAAAACGGAAAGAGACTACTTTCCGAAACGTCAGCAAATTACTAATTATTAATTTAAATTAATTATTTCTGTGTTTATTCCGATGTATATTATTTATAAAAAATAACCTCTGACTGTTCTTTTGACGTAAACGTCACAGGCGCAGAGGGTTTTTCCAATAATCCTATTATTTTGTAGATTCGGTGATTTGTTTTTGAAGAGGACAATACATGTGGTAGAAAATCCAAATAAAACGAAAGAATATTCGTTGAAATAACTTTCAGACAATAAAAAATGAATTTTATCGGTCATTTGGAAAAAGATTTTGAACAAAATAAACTCTTTTTTTTATTAAAGTAAAGGTACTAAAATTTTTTTAATGATCTGATAAAAAAAATTAAAATTTGTTTTCAAAATGGCCGAAAAAATTCATTTTTTGTTTATTGGGTTTTTAACAAATGCAAAAATGGCCAAAATAGATTTAAAAGAAAATTTTATGGCATCAAAAAGCTGGCATCGAGGCCTAACTTTCTAAAAAAATGATCCGTTTTGGACTTAATGGCATAAAATGGCGGCCAATTCAAATTTAAAATAACAAATTCAATTGCGCACACTAATATTTTTGCACAAAATTTTTAAGGTGTTTTTGTTAGGGAAAGAGGCAGATTTTTTGAAAGTTTGAAGCTGATCCGTTCACCCAGCGGCTCTGGGCAGCAAAATGAAGAAAAAACGATATTTTTGTCAGTTTTGTCACTTTTGTAGGTTATGGTTGTGCTTCTAACCTGCACTAAACGCAGATTTGTAGAAAATTTAATTACAAAGATTTTGTTTCTTTTAAGTTGTTCCGATTCCTATATATCTCGAGTTATTCACATATTTAGGTTGAAAAATGCCGTTAAAAAAATTAAATTGTTAATAGCAATTGAAGCACAGAGTCTTTGAAGTACAAAATTTTTTTGGGTACTTCTGAGCACCTCTCCAACAGGATCCAACATAATATTGCTTATAGAAAAAGTTTCTTTATATTGATTCTTTGTGCTATTTTTACTGCGCTAATAACTTAAATTACCAAAACAAAAACTGTCATATATCATTAAAAAATAATTATATAAGGAAAATGTTATGGAAGCAAAAAATTATTTCTACCAAAACAGAATTGAACACTCAATTAATAAAACTAGAGACACCTAGGAAATTATAAATTACAAGTTGGGTAGGAAAAACAAATCACATAATGAACTAAATTATCGTGCGGCAACATAGTTATTACAGTTTCAAGTAAACTTGTTGCTTATATTTCTCTATAACAGTACAAAATAAATTACACAGCCACTTTGGACAAAATATCTCCCTTCCATATACACCTCTTGTCATGATCCCACGAACCTTCTTTTTTCTCCGGTAACCGAATTCGATTTGGAAAAAGTGTTTAGCAAACTTCAAAATAAAAATTGTGTTGGAAACGACGGTCTTAGTTTCAAATTACTGAAACAAATTATAACCGACAGTTACAAAAATGTGGTGCTTTACACCCATGCACCATGTGGGTGGCTCGGTAGCTCGGTGGAGATGGCGTGGTCCAGATTTGTTGTTGTCAGTGACGAAATATTTGATAGTTTGGGCACCACTTTATTTTTGGATTATTTCGGGGATAAATAAAGAAACCCTTTTAACTTGGCACTACCATTTATTGTAGAAGCGATAGCCTGGAATGGCGGCTGGCCGAACAAACACACAAATTAACAAACTCAATGGGCTTTCAACAATATCCCAATTACATGTAACGTACAACTAAGTTCCGCCTATTTAGCGTAATACCCCGTATAGGTTTACTTTTTATTATTTACAACAAATAAAACTAGCTCCCTCGACAGAGGACGATATGTTCGGTACTTTTCCACGTGTCTCTCCCGACTATCCTCTTCGCCGCACCGGTCAGTGCCGTGCGCCGTATTTTCACCCTATCAACGTTACAAAATTCAAAACTTTATTGTTCGGCGTTTACATATCTAATAAATGTTTCAATCGAGAGAGGTTACTTCCCAAACATTCTGAAAATCTTTATTAAAAATAGGTGATCCCCTTGACATTGAAAATTATAGACTAATAACATTAGTCAGTTCCCTCTTTAAAATTATGGAAAGTTCTATTTATGATCAGCTGTCAACATTCGTAGCGAAATACAAGATTTTGACACCACACCAGCATAGCTTTGGGTAAGGTAAGTCAGTAGAATCTGCTAGCATTCACTTATTGGATACAGTTTGCACCGATATTGACAAGGGTAAATACGTGGTAGTCTTGCAATTAGACATAACCAAGGCATTTGATACCTTGAATATTGATTATATAGTATCTAATCTATCTATCCCAGTTTTCCAAATTTTTTTGAACACTATACAACTTTTGCACTTGATGATACGTCTTAAACGAATGATGCTGTGCCATCCCTTTAGTGACAAAGAAGCAAGATTAAATTTGCTCCATGTTGTGGATGTTATGGAGTTTTGACAGCACTTTCTTATCCCATACCTCTACCTTATAAGACAATGAAAAAGCATACTCCAGCGTCTGCAATGTCTTCATGTTTTGCAGCATGATGTTTGAAGGAGTTGATGATGGTACTGAGTCTGGTATTGTGCACAAGCGAAAGAATTTTTGTTTTCCCTTGAAAGACTTTCAGCAGTTTTACTCTCCCATGTTTATAAAAGCAAATATGGCTGTGGGATGATGCTAATGCTAACAGTAGAACTAGAAGCTTGACGTCTTCACCAATGATAAAAACAGCATCAAATTTCGAGTACAGGGAGATCGCTATGTGGGCAATCAACACATCGAGTTTGAGTTCGACTTATTTTGTTAACAGCGAGATCTAACGGTATTTATGGTTTTCATTGGTTAAAACTCGTTCTTGAGCCAACATCGTCTCATCGAATACTATATATGCAGACATTTGCTTCCTTGATCGGCAAAGCTTTTCCACGGTCTTGGTATTTTTTTTCAACATGAAATGGGTATTCATCAAAGACAATAACCTATATGTGAGTGAACCTTACTGATTTCATACACATTGAATGTACTTCTTGTTACATTGCCTATGTCCATTTAACAATTTTATATAAAAACTAGTATTTTTGTTTATATTTAGCACGGTCTGTGTAACATTTTGATTCAGTTTTTGTCAGTGAAACTGTTTTTAACTAACAGAATTTACTTGTATAGCTGCTAAAAGTCATTTCACATTGTTTTATGTGCATATTTTTATATTTTAGGAACTCATCATACTCGTCATATTTTTTACACTATTATGTATCCCTGTTCTAGTTCTATTACAGCATCTAAGGAAACAATTGTCTAAAAACATATTTCAATTTTTATATTTTTGTTTTTCTATGTAAGTACATATGGTTATTTTCCTTACCTTTCTCATTACTATATATAGTATATCCTATAAGATATAATATATTCACTGAGTTCTCACAATACGTTTTACTATCTATTACGACTGTTCTTATTTTTGGTTATGTATTTACAAATTGTGAAGTAAATCAGTTGTGGTATGAAACTAATAAAAACTGTTATTATAGATTCCTTTTATCGATTATATGCCACTATTTTAGTTCCGAGTAAAGGAAATTGTAGAATTTGCGACCTGCAAGTTGTTGCGCTTAACTCAACAATTGACAGATGGCGATACATATACCATTCCTATATTTTACAGTTTTCTATTTAATTATTAAAACTATCTTTTTCAATTTTGTGTAGTGGTATTATTTTGCAGTAAGTGGGATAAATAAAATTTACCTTGTTAGTAAAACTCACCAAGAAATCATTTGCTTACAGGTTTTGTACTGATTCGAACGTATATAAATTGTAACTGTGGACTTCAGTAATTGATATTACATTTTTATATCCGCGTTAACAAGTGTTTAACATTCAGGTAAAATTTTATTTATTAGTAATTTAAAATTCCAGTAAATTTCAATTTTTGTCTTTAATTTAATTTCAATTATTTTTAAAATAAATTTAAATTTAAATTCAATTCTTTTTAATTTAATAAGTAGTTAAAATATTATATGTATCACATGGTTTTGAAATATTTCTTCTTTCTTTTTTTATTTTTTGGCAATTTATAGTTTACGAAATCAGCTTATACACTTATATACTTATATATTCCTACTTATATATTTATACATTTCTGCATAGCTTTTGCACATCTTATGCATAGCTTATCTTTCTGCATATAGATAAAATTTTCTTCATATTGAAAATTTTGACTTTTTATTTTATGCTTATTCATTAACTTTTCAAAAACCACATAGTTGATTAATTTTCCTACAATTTTCAAACTCCATTTCATTAAGAGACGTAAACCAAGTTGTCAAGGAAACCTTTAGACTCCATTCTTGCAAGAGGCAATTGTGGGCCTGGATTGCTGTTTCAGAACCAGTCACCTCAACAATCCTCAATCCCGAAATCTAGGATCCTGGTATAAATTTGCTTTATATATATATATATATATATATATATATATGGTATAGTGGTGAGAGGTAATTGAATCCTCTCATGTGGTCTAATGCTACTATACACCAGACATCATAGATGTCTCCGTGGTGCATAGCGACTTGCCATTTTGCAAGTACTTGCAAAATGGCAAGTCGCTATGCACCACGGAGACATCTATGATGTCTGGTGTATAGTAGCATTAGACCACATGAGAGGATTCAATTACCTCTCACCACTATACCATTTACATTAGTCTGTATAAGACTAGCAGGTTGGCCACTGTCATTTGTCTGCTCCATGACCTACGGCATACTGAGGAGAACTAATAAGTTCGAAACCGGTCTATGTCTGGTCAGGGAGTTGACAAATGACATTGGCTACCAATTTTTCATGATTTATAAGGTGTAATTCAATGCAGGTCGGGGTATTTTCCCGCTGAGTAGTTGTTTCCTGCAAATCATGTATAATAACAATATATATATATATATATATATATATATATATATATATATATATATATATATGTAATTAAATTTCAATTAGTCTTTGTTAACTGATTTATCTATTCATGTAATATATTTTATCATTCATTTTAAACTATCTTTTTATTTATCTTACCAACAATTTCAGTCTGATCTATAGTAGACTGGTTATTCGAGAAAAAGAGAATTCTACTTATTTTCACTATAGATGGTGCCAAATTTAACATCAATTTTTCTTTGTCTCCTTTTCTCGAAGTAAACAGAAATCTGTCGTTTATGTTGTACATTTCAAAAGGGTAAGTTTCTCCACTCTTACGAATACTCTGGATTCACGGCTCTTTACTCCGACTTAAACCAGCTAGTCGTCCGCATATGTTGCCTCAATTCTTTCCCAAAAATAAATAATAAGGGAAAGGAGGTAACATTTTCACAAAATTATCCAAAGTAATTATAACGATGCCATACAACTTTGTGCAAAAGATAAACGTCATTCAGAACATTGATTTTGTTATCCTTGAGTTCCATGTCTTCTGGAAGTTGTGGAAAAGCAGCATATAAGGGTGGTTTCGTGTCATTGCGCGTTCCGTCTTCTGCATAGAGCGACAAAGGAAATGGAGTGAGCTCAAATTTAAGGCAATTGCTCAACACGTCGTCGGATTTATTTGCAATGACCATTCTCTGGAACAACATTAGTGAGCTGATGTCGTTGATGGAAATTGTCTCTGTCGATTTTTATGCTACTATTGACTGCTGCCAATGGGACAGAATATTTTGGAAAAATGTTCATTTTTGCGCAACTAGAACCCGTTAGTTATGAGAATTACGAAAAAATATTACCAAAAGTGTAGGAAATTTTGTCTTCTTTAAGTTTATTATAAAGTATTTTTGTCATCAGATTAACCGCTGGCTGGAGAGTTATTTTGAAAAATCAATTTTTTGCACTCCATTGACAGTCATATTAATCTAATACAAGAATCTAATCCCAACTTTTTCAATGATTTTTTTAGGTTATACAGATTTTTAATGAATTTAACGTTTCATTTCCCTTTTTAGTCTGAAGCAAACATATCTTTCTGTTAACTTGGGTTAGCCACTAGGTTGTGGTTTTCCACCTTTAATGCAATGAAAAACCTATTTTGTAAAAATTGATTACCGTCAGATGGCAGATAGTATTTCGAATAAAGCTTGTTCTCTGTAAATCTGAAAAGTTTTCTTCATAAAAATTACAAACATGATATTCGGTTTACAGAATGATTGGAGAGTAAGTGGAAAAAACAATGGGAAATCCATAACGAAAAGAAGTTCAAAAACTAAATCCTAGGATTACGTTCTCAATTATTCCTATCAAAGTATCTACGACAAGGAATTTCAAATGACTTTTTATGTTGAATAACAATTACTTTCTTTATTAATAACTAATATGCATTTCAGAAACATTAGAAGTATGACATTGGCTATACATAAATTTAAATAAACGTTGCATCAAAAACAGCGAAACCGACATTTTTAATAATCAGATAAGAGGAACGTTTATCATTTATGGATTATTGAATTTTCGATAGGCCATTTATTACAAAATCAATGATCAGGAGTTAGTTGTTTGTAGCTTATCACTGTGCTTCCCGTACAAAGCCCGTTTCCGCATTACATGAATTTGCAAAGTCCTTACTATTGAAGGGGATAATTTGATTCCCTCAGAGGCGCAACCAAAGAACATTTAAACATTCTACTATGATCAATTATTTAATGCTAAGGTGAAACATTCTGTTGAAGCGGCGACTAACATTTATGAATATTTTAAACATTTAAAGTTCGTAAAATATACACAATTAGCTAACTAATTATTTTTATTAAAAAAATACAACTGCAATTCGTCTCCATTTCCACATAATATTACTTATTTTTTATTGTACTTTACATAGGCCAATGCATAAGTACGTATTTTTTCAAATATTTACTTAACATCGGCCTATTTCCGCTACTAAGGCCTGACACTTGACGCCTGTAGACCCTATAGAGCTACCCCTAACCAGGAATTTTGCCGAACCTCTTCTCTTTAGAAAAGAAAGGATCCTTTACTTTTCTAACATTGAATCCGAAGGTAGGAATATCCGTTACATTATCCGCACCAAATTGCATAGCTTCCGCGCATACACTGATATACAAGCCGCTGGAAGATGTGAGGCTAGGACACGGTCTTCCTTGTGAACATGAATAAACTCCTCATGGTTGTAAAATTAAAAAAGATTACTTCGGAGAGCTTTGGTAGGAACCCCTGAGGAGATTCGTGCACTTATTTTTGGTTGGTGAGTATCTGTTTAATTTTTGAAAAATTCGTATTTTTTGCACAAGAGTCAAAAGCTTCATCCTTTATATACAGTTGGAGCACTTAGATTTAGTTAAGAATGCGGAAAAATACTTTTTATTGTTTGTGACAAGGTATTTTTGCACCCCTCTGTATATTACCTCTTGAAATAACTCATTAGATTTAGAACGGAATTATAATGTTTACTTTTAAACACTTCACAGAGTTTAATGCACTTAAAATTAACTTAGAAGTATGTTGCAAAATGTTAACTTTTTAACAACGAAAGTTTTGTCTTGAAAAAAATAAAAAAATAACTCGATTTTCGATTTGAATTGAAGATTTGTAACATTCATTTTTTTGGCGAAGGTGCCGATTATAATAAATTGATAAATTCACTTAAATTAGATGCGCGAGGGCAGAATAGATATGATTTTTACTTGGAGCTACCAAGAAAGAACTCATGATGGGTTGTAGAGTGCAGATCGGAATTGACTTGCCCGAGATTCACCGTGCGCTATACTATCGCTATGGTTGCGTTTGTAGTGCACCGCGAGTTCCGCACAATCGGTTTTTTTGTAATCTGGAAAGCTACCGTCGGCACGGTCTGGATCCGGATAGGTTCCTGCCCAGTCAGTGCGGGCTAGGATTGCACAACATTGCATCATAATGGAGAAATTCATTGAATTCCGAATTGAAAATTATATTGTTGTTGAGGTCTTAAAATTAGAAATCTTTTGTTGTTTCAATGAAATCCGAATCGGCTTTACTTTGGAAGATATTTCATAAATAGTCTGAATTTATTTTACTAATTTTCGACTCGCCCTCGTAAAACAATTCCGCAGATGGGGCTGTAGCCTATCCACTTAAATCTCATAGATCATCTATAGGTGTGTTCTGCCGTTTTTGAATCTTCTAAAATGTTTGAATATCTTTAAGGAATTATATTCCGAATTTATAATTCAATCGTATTGGTATTGATTACGATAATCAGTTAATATTTTGACCGAGTCTCCACAATTTGTTACTCAACAACAATTAGATAATTTCAATCAATTGAAGCTGGGATTTCATGTGAGTATCTGTATAGACGTGATAAATCTCAGGACAGAACCATAGCATATAATAGGTACGTGGTAGCATTCGGTCGCTGCAGAATCCCGGGGCAGGTGAGCTAGAGCACTGTCAAGCCCAAACATCTCCTTCCACTTAGTAAGGCTACGCTTCAGATGATAAGAGGTACTGTCATTTGCACTCTTTCATTTATTTTATCATATGCTGATAATTTTTATATAATAATTTCTAAAATGTTAACGCATACCACAATTTTATATATATTTTTCGTTTTGCTATCAAATATCTATTGAAAATAAATATCATATTTTATCTTACCTACTTTTTTAAATCATTTCTGACACTTCTTTGGATCTGCCCGCAGTGATCTGTGTTATGTCTTTAAGAGGTATATTTTAGTTAATTATTATTGCGGGTGCCACCCTGAGCAACATCGTTTTATTTAAAAATAAAAACCCCCTTTAAGGTTACAAATTGGTGCGATCAGATATTTGAAGAGTCTGAGTTTATTTTCCTATCCTGCTAAAAACAAGGACCCACGGACCCAGCTCTCCTACCAGACCAGCTGGTCGTTAGCTCTCTTCTCCTTGGTTTTCTTTACATTATTTTCTTCTAAGTGGAGAATGGGGGAAATGAAGAGAAAATGAAACAATACTCAATTTATTATAACTAATTAAGGGATCCAAAACAATGATGTATGAGTATCACGTATTACTGTTCCCTCGGCATTACTATTTTATTTAACTTCGAGGTACTTTTTTAATATAATAAATATAGTACAAGATCTTGGGCCCAGTACAGTACCTTGTGGTGCACTGTCCCTTATTTGCTTTCTATTATCTAAATACCCATTAAGTGATTTGCTTGTTATTCATCTTAATCATAGCCTCTCTAATTATAATAATACCTATCTATGGCTTACCATAATAAATGAGTCATGTAAGTCGAGAAATACACAATTTATGCTTCAATCTACTGCAATATACATTAAAGTAGTGTAAGTTCAACTGTAGCACAATTTATAGATTTATTCTTATGTAAATAAGATAAGCCTAGTGCTTACATCCGAAGAAGGCACTGTGCTAATGAAACAATTGTAATATATTTATGTATTTGAAAGAATATTTAATTAACCAAATTCTATGAAAATCATAAAATAAATTTAAGTTTTATATTGTTAACAAGGATTTTAATCAAGTGATGGTCAAATCAATCATGTTATGAGACAATTTTAACTTCCTTAACTTGCAAATGAGAATTATTCAGTTTGATAACTAATGGAAAAATACATATTACTACCCAAAACAATTATTCACAACCTCAGTAGCATTAAATCAGGATCAACAGAAAAGAAATTCAATTATACAAGGTAATGGGTGCTTTAACAAGAAAAAATTAAACACATCAATTTGTTGAATATTTGGGTCTACTAAGAATTATGTAACAGGAAGATCGCGGAAAAAGTATATGGAGAAACCTGCCTGGATTTTCTTAAATTAAAGAGTATTGAATAAATTACCGGCCCTCCTCTCTTGTTTAGATTCAATCTTGCCGGTTGAAATGAGGTTCATTTAATTTAAATTTCTTTGAAAGAATATAGAAGTATAAACACGTTCAGTCGATGCCAAAAAACTGATAAACGTACATAAGATATTTAGAATATCTTCAATATTTAGAAGAATGATAATTGTGTTTTTTATTATGCGTCTTACAGTTTCCTTATTTTAACCCAATTTCCCTGCCATTTTTCGAAGAAGCAGATGGATCATAGTTTACTATGCCTAGCATATTCATTTCCATTTCCTCACTTGCTACGAACGTTGGGTTGCGTACCCGTATTTTCCTTTCTAGCGTCTTAATATAATGTCAGGACGGATGTATTCTTTCCGGAAATCTTTCACTATAAATTTGGTGTGCACTCTTTCCATTTTTATGAGATTCCCCGTAAATAAGAAGCATGTCAGCTGTTTCATTATTTGTATACACCATTGTAACAATACTTAAGTGAAAGTTCAAACTTGCGCACATTATAACTAAACCTCAAACATGCGTTCTGAGCTTCTTGCAAACTTTCTTTATCTATATAAAGTAAATCAGGCCAGTACACGATGTCACAGCAAGACAAGGATGATAGGATAAGAGAGTTATATAACTTTAACTTAACATCTGAACTTAAAATATCTTTATGGGCATATGAGAGTTTCAACTTACCATATGATTTTTGCAGAAGATTGTTTACATGTTTAGAGAATCTGAGATTAACATCAATCCAAATTCCCAAATTTTTACAATTCTTACTACTTGATAAAATTTTTCCATTCAGCATAATTTTAAATTCGGGATTACTTAAAATGATTTCCTTTTTACTACCAGCATTACAGTTTCTGACTCATTCAAAACAAGACTATAAGCCGACGAAACCTCAAAAATTACTTGTAACTCGTCATTGATTTTAGATGCAGCAGTTAAAAAGTTTTGAAAATTAAAAGAGAAATATAACTGAGTGTTATCAGTATATTGGTAGCACGCACAGTTTTGAAGATGCTCATTAAAATCAGCCGTATAAATAGAAAATAGTAGAAAGCCAAAATACTACCCTGCGGGACTCCTATAGTAATGCTAACAAAGTCTGAAGACCCATTATTTAAAATAACAAGTTGGAGTCGCGCAAAAAGATAATTATTGAAAAAAGAAATAGCCGTATCAGAAAAACCAAAATATTTTAATTTTACACAAAGGGTAGCATGATTTAACAAATCGAAAGCCTTACTGTAATCTAAGAGAACAGACCTGATTGTTGACGTCAGTTTCTTTAAAAATATCATCTGTAACTTTTAGAAGGCCAGTGCTAGTACTGTATTGTGCCTGGGAACCAGGTTTTGTTTGGATTTTTATATATGAGGATATCTCAATGATAAAGTATACGGGACACAAGTTCTGATATTAGGAAATTTAGAAAATAGAATAAGAGCTGCATTCAATACTACAACACCTGAAATTTGTATAACGTAATTCTAGAGACGAAACATCAAGCAAGACAGTATGTAGCTCATGAAGGAGGCCACTTTGGACAATACTTGTAATTTTTGTTAATTCTAAATATTTTAGTTTTGATTTAATTTTGCTACAAAGTGTTGTTATTGGAAAAGTTTTGATTTAGAATTCTAAATAATAACTATCATACATACTTCTCTTCTTTAAAATGCAAACGCAATTTGATGCGAAATTTTGTGAGAGCCTTGTAATAATAACTGTAGATGCTACAAATACAAGATGTTTGTACAGTTTTTTTAAAACAAATGTCCATAAAAACCCAAGCATAGTAGAATCAATGAATTCGTACAACATTTTAAAAAACGACTTATTTCAACAAAACTAAATTGGATTAAAATGCCTACAAAATGGTTAATAATAGTAACTACCTATAAATATTTTTTCTGTAGAAACTAAAATGACAAAGCACGTATTTTTTGATCGCGTAGCAGTCTAGATTAAAATTTATAATTGCTATAAAAAAATAACAAGTGGTCAGGAATTTATAAAAATCACTACACGTATTAAATGGTGGTGGTGGTATTAAATTACTTCATATGTCAAATAATGCAGTTTTTTTGAATGGTTCTATATCCCCTAGTTACATTTCGACATATTCAAAAATAAAAAAGTTATATTGGAGAGCCACTACTTCGTGGCATCCGGTATATAATTCCTGATATAATTAAAGACATAAAATTTCCTAATTGTAGAAGTTTAACAGTATTCATTATATGCAATTGAAAACAAAGAAAAGAAAGCAATCGAAAAGTGCGCCAAAGTTACAGAAGTAAATTAAAATGCTACCGCCTACGGCAAGTTCTAAAATCAACGGATTATTACTTTTCATTAAATTAACTTAAATAAAAAGCACAAAGCACGTTTTAATTAAATTAATTATTAGCTTAACGCTGCATTGAGAATGCAATTAAATATCATAATATAAACACAAAGGTACAACTACTGTTTGTGGGCTAAAACCCTTTGATCATTCACTAACCTACATGGAGATATAAGGAGGCATAAAAGGAGTTGGAAATATTACATTTATTATATACAAGTAGTTTTAAATAATAGATAATGAGATAATATCAGGTTGTTAGCCTTAAAATTTAACCACTGGTTTAATGTGATTATAGCTTTTACAAATTGTAAACTAGGTATAACAGAAATGATAAATAAATTAAACATATGACGAGCATACGTTGTTAATTGTCATTCACATCTGGATCGCTGATATTACTACACTACTATGTATTCCTTCTTTTTTAACAATCTCGAAATGAAAAATATATATGCGACATACCGGGTGTAACAGGATCACGGTGTACCCTCCTTTTCTCCTTTAGTTTTGAAGATAATTGATTGGAATTTAGAATATACTACATACATAATAGGCGGCACTTTTTGACATACAATTGATTTTTTTCGCTTCCGGTTTCGCCGAAGGCGACACTAGTTTCGATTTTTAAATGGAACGCCCTGTATAGAATAGAATAGAATAGAATAGAATAGAATAGAATAGAATAGAATAGAATAGAATAGAATAGAATAGAATAGAATAGAATAGAATAGAATAGAATAGAATAGAATAGAATAGAATAGAATAGAATAGAATAGAATAGAATAGAATAGAATAGAATAGAATAGAATAGAATAGAATAGAATAGAATAGAATAGAATATAATAGAATAGAATAGAATAGAATAGAATAGAATAGAATAGAATAGAATAGAATAGAATAGAATAGAATAGAATAGAATAGAATAGAATAGAATAGAATAGAATAGAATAGAATAGAATAGAATAGAATAGAATAGAATAGAATAGAATAGAATAGAATAGAATAGAATAGAATAGAATAGAATAGAATAGAATAGTATATTTATCATGTTAGACATACAGAGTATATATATTATTGCATTTTTGAATTCAGCATAATTTTCTGAATTCAAGGATGCCAAATTAGTGACATTTCAAACGTCCATTTTTTTATAATACAATTTTTAATTTTCCATTTATGTGTGCCATGATGGTTCCAATTTATTCTAAATGACCCGCGAATGCTACAATAATCGAGTTCCCGTTAAAAACACTAAATTACGTGATTTATGAGCAAATAAAATTCACCAAAATTGTTTCTGTGGCAAAACTCAATGTTTTCAAATGGAACCATATCGGTACCGTGGTCTCATTTATTATTACTATTAATAAGGAATTTATTCATATGTCGTATTAAAATGTGCGATAAATACAAACAAAATTACAGCTAAAAGAAAATAAGAAAATACAATTTTGTTCTAATTACCTTGTTTCACATAAGGTGGTTTTCGAATACAAAAAGTTAACACAAAACATTACAACAATTGTTCAAAATGCTGTCCATTAACGTCAATGCACTTCTGAACTCGCATAGCTGTTTGTCTGGATATGAAAATACTTTAAATTTGGCGACTTATAGTTTATGTATGTTAAAATTATTATACAGTAAAAATCTATGTATTTAACAAGGTTTGTCTAAATGTGCAATCCTTTCATCTTTCATTATTTTTCCACATAAAACATATACATTTGTATATATTCTGGTGCCATGAAATTTTCTCTCAACCTTACTTGCAAAATATTATCAAAATATTTTATTCCTTGAGCAATTTGTACCATTCCATTGCGGTCAAATTTTTTTTATTATAACCTTAAGACAATAGTAAAATTTACTCTAAAATTATAGTAAAACATTATTCCACTAAAATGTCAAATTACATAATGGAAAGCAATATTTTATTCTTAAATTAATTCAGATTTAGAAAAGAATACAGTACGGAAACTACGATATAAAATATTTTATACGAATGGAAAGATAACATGATAAAGATATAGTAGAGGCTGTATTTTGCATAAAATCGGCTTTTGATACTGTTGAAAGAGAAAAATTTAGTAAAAAATTAAAGAGGTATGGTATTTCTAGGGTGCCTTTGTCTAGTAAATTACCTGCGTAATAGAAAGGAAATAACAATCATAAACTGGGAGGTAGCTGATGAAATAATACCTAAAAATGGGGTATCACAGGGAAGTACATTAGGACCGCTGCTATTCTCATTATATATA
Source organism: Leptura quadrifasciata (assembly GCA_963675555.1). Classification (NCBI taxonomy): domain Eukaryota; kingdom Metazoa; phylum Arthropoda; class Insecta; order Coleoptera; family Cerambycidae; genus Leptura; species Leptura quadrifasciata. Next base: position 108,257,787 of record OY776675.1, read on the forward strand.
AAAGATATCGTACAATTTGATGAAAAGCGTCAGATACATCTATTGGCTGATATGTTGCTATATTTACCTTCTAAAGATTTAGTGATCCCTGCAGAAGCTATAAATAGTGAATTATGAAACATAATTAGGTGGTGTAATGATATTGACATCAAAGATAGTATTTAACGCCAACATATAACCAAAACACACGCACAAGAATACGTATGCGAGGTACGACTAAAAACAAAAATAATTAACAGAAAAATCTTTTGTTGTAAAGAAATCGTCAGATACAATTCCTTAAAAAATGCGTCATTAAGACATTTAAAATTAAATGAAAATATTATTTACTATTTGAATCTCTTAAATATTAGTAGAATTTTATTCTTGTGTATTGTTAGCCCCCCCCACCAACACTTCCCCTTTGTATACTACAAGCTAATTTTCCATGTGGCTTCCCCGCACCCCCTGACCCTTCATCATGCTTATCTTTTTGATTATATACTTTACGATGAGTAATATGACCATTGTTCAAATGTGCTTTTAGAGGGCGGAATATTAAACATAATATTTTTAGTCGCAAACTCCTCTATAAATCCTTATTTTACTATAAGGAACCTAACCAGACTGCAACCAACAGCTACTCTCCGGGCTATGTGCCCCGCCGAGCGCTGAATTACAAGTTACAAGCCTGGCGCGTTAAGTGTAATAATTGCATATTACCATCAAAACGCTAATGCTTCGATTGCAACAAGCACCAGCCGAAAGACTGATCCTACTTAAAGGAGCTCCCTTGCCAGTCGTCACACACCACTTGCAGACTGCAGTTTCGAGCTGTTGGCTCTCGTCAGTGCAAGGTAGGCATGCGACGACCGACATGAGAATCCTTTGACTATAGTACATCCCGGTATTTTTACAATAGCGACATGTAATACAGCCAGCAGGCGCCATCCAGCGGTCCAGTGTCTGTTGCAATCGAAAAATAAATAGCCTGACTTGGCTTAGCATAGTTCAAATGTGCTTTTAGAGGGCGGAATATTAAACATAATATTTTTAGTCGCAAACTCCTCTATAAATCCTTATTTTACTATAAGGAACCTAACCAGACTGCAACCAACAGCTACTCTCCGGGCTATGTGCCCCGCCGAGCGCTGAATTACAAGTTACAAGCCTGGCGCGTTAAGTGTAATAATTGCATATTACCATCAAAACGCTAATGCTTCGATTGCAACAAGCACCAGCCGAAAGACTGATCCTACTTAAAGGAGCTCCCTTGCCAGTCGTCACACCCACTTGCAGACTGCAGTTTCGAGCTGTTGGCTCTCGTCAGTGCAAGGTAGGCATGCGACGACCGACATGAGAATCCTTTGACTATAGTACATCCCGGTATTTTTACAATAGCGACATGTAATACAGCCAGCAGGCGCCATTCAGCGGTCCAGTGTCTGTTGCAATCGAAAAATAAATAGGCTAAGCCAAGTCAGGCTATTTATTTTTCGATTGCAACAGACACTGGACCGCTGGATGGCGCCTGCTGGCTGTATTACATGTCGCTATTGTAAAAATACCGGGATGTACTATAGTCAAAGGATTCTCATGTCGGTCGTCGCATGCCTACCTTGCACTGACGAGAGCCAACAGCTCGAAACTGCAGTCTGCAAGTGGTGTGTGACGACTGGCAAGGGAGCTCCTTTAAGTAGGATCAGTCTTTCGGCTGGTGCTTGTTGCAATCGAAGCATTAGCGTTTTGATGGTAATATGCAATTATTACACTTAACGCGCCAGGCTTGTAACTTGTAATTCAGCGCTCGGCGGGGCACATAGCCCGGAGAGTAGCTGTTGGTTGCAGTCTGGTTAGGTTCCTTATAGTAAAATAAGGATTTATAGAGGAGTTTGCGACTAAAAATATTATGTTTAATATGACCATTGTTTAAACTGGAAGAAAATAACAGAAAGTGCTTTACCGTTATCGTAGTCCCCTGCACCTTCTGATCACCTTTACTTCCTGATACAGATGAGAAATTCATGAAATCGTGTAAAGGTCATTTTTACCTTTATTTATTTTACTAACTAAAATTTGTCCTATTAATATGCATTGATGGTAGAGATTAAAATATAACAAAAATCGCTTTACTGTTCCCATGACAAAATACAGATTAGAAATTTCTAAAATCGTGTAGAGCTTATTTTAAACCTGATTTATTGTGGAATACATTTTCTTAATAATAGTGATAGCCAAGAGCAAAATATTACAGGTTGAAATCATGTACAGTTAATGTTTCAACATTGTTTTCACAACAATACAACAAAAAATCTGAAACTGGATTCCACAGTTTGAAGCTAACACGGGACTTGTTGGATAAAAACTTTATTTTCCAAAAGTAAGTAAATAATTGGTTACTTTATTTGAATTTCTATTTTGTCTTTCCCATTGAATTGAATACCGATTGAATTGTACAAGAAAAGCAGCAGCACAAAACGCATTCGATATGTAACAAAAAGAAGAAGCGCTACTCATTTTTTCCAGGTACAAACAATTCCAAAGAGTTTCCTTTACATACGGGAATACATATAGTGTAATACATGTACAGTCTAGCGCAATAATGCCTGGTACTTTCGATATCTTCCGTCCATTTCTGTCATTATGTTAACCTTAATACCAGAAGAGGAAAGCAAATATCGGAAGTACCAGGCATTACCACACGAGAAAAAATAGACTAGTGCAGCACTTTCGAGTCGAGAGTACCTAAAGTATCGGCTATCGACAGCGAAGATTCGACAGTGGAACACTGTATCAAGACGTCAGCACTTTACTACCGAGACGCAAAAATACAGTGTTTCAATTCCGAAATCAACAGTAAATTACTCTTATTCGGCGTTTTTTTTTTTTTGGAACTGCAGCACTATTTTGTCGACAGTTTTTCGACTCGACAGTGTTTCAGTTGGAAATGCGAACTCAATTCAACTTGATTTTTTCAGCAAGGCTACTACAATTAAAAAATAGTGCAAATCTTCATATCTTGTGGTTTTAAATTACATAACTAATTTTGCAAACAACTGAAATTATTGAGTCATATCACTACACCTCTTATAGTTCTACTTAGGTAGTTATGGCCAAAAATAATAAATATTTGCTTATCAGATCTCACTCTCTCTTGAATATGCTCACTTTAAGTTTTAGAACTATGAGTGAGTTTGTTTGTGATGTACTGTGAAAATTCAGTATTTTATCGATTTGTTATTTTAATTCTGTAATACAAAATTAAATATATACATGTGTTTTTTATATAAAATAAGATGCAAACCGAGGATGTTAAAATTAAACCAAAAACTAAGGTGTTAACGAACAACTGGAAATAAAGCTGAATTACTTAAAGGGTTATAAATAATGTGGTTTTATATTAGCTAATTTTTAACAGTATTACTACGTTTAAGGTTCCCATTATGAAAAAAACGTAAATTGGAAGATTTACTGGTACATTTTTCATCTATTAAAATTGTTGATTTCCAAACGAAGAAATTTTTAAGCCTACATGTAAAAAAAAAACCTAACTACATTCTCGGACAGGTTAGTATTTATTTTTTTAGTACTTTTATTTCTTTTGTTGCTCAATAATTTATATTGTTTTATATGGACATTCATGGACGCCTCAAACAGAATATCTGTAAATTCAATAAATTGTGAATATGGACGACGTTGTAATACTGTAGTGGTGTGCATATTATTTTCTGCGGACTCAATTCACTTTATATTTTCGAAACGGCTGAATCCAGGAAAAAAGTATAGTAACCTTTCTTGTACATCATTTTATGAGCTACAACTATATTTCTCGAAATATTGATAATTTTCGGGATAATGGCAAAGAAACTAAAATTTCCTCAATACCGCCCCCTAAAAAACTCACTGGTCAAATTAAGGGCATTTTTTAGGATTCCGTTACATCAATATAATGACCTCTACAGAAATCCAGCCTGGTTTGAATTTTTTGGAAGTCAAAGTCTAATTTTACTAGATTAGTAACCTTCAATGTATTAGATAATATTATATCTTATGCAAAATTGTATTATTATGATATTGTATATCAGCCAAATTGTTAAATATAGATTTATATAAAATACATGGCTCAGTATCTATGCGTTTTACATATATATGTGAAATTAAATAAAAAGTTTTAATTAAATTTAACAAAAGGATTAATACCTGCAAGTTGCGCGTAAAACATTCCGTCCCTTAAAAATACTTTGCTTTTCCTATTCATTAAATACTTCTATCTACTATAATACATATTGTAGCTTCTTTTTATAAGAATGATCTTTTATCATTGTCATTCTCATATCTCCTGTTATTAATAAGTTTATGTACAATTTATACCGCAATCTAATAAGAGCAACACAAAGCAAACCCCGGCGTTCTTATTTCTTAATTTAAAACACCACGTGCTCGTGTTTGAATATTGATTTCACTTTATCGATTATGTTTACTAATGAGGGGTGTTGGGTGTAGGTTAGGGTGCACTAGATGCATGGCGAAAAGCATAAAGGTCTCCCGTTGTTCATTGTGGAAGGTGAATTTTTATATAACAGATGTTAACGAATCTATAATTATTTGACGCACGAGCTATTATATTTATTTCACATAATTCGAAGAAATTCGTGTAGGGTTTCTGAATTATTAGCCACCCATATACACACACGAACCATATGCTTACAATAGTTAGGTATCTTGTTAATTGAAAAGTTTAAATTGATCGGTATCTTAAATGTGACATCTGTACTATTAGCTTCTGTCTCAGAAGACTGGTTTTATGATTACATGTTAGATAGATAGATAGATAGATAGATAGATATAATTTATTGGTGCTAAAATATACAAGATACTTACACAAGTTAGAAAAAAAAACAAACAATATATATATAAGAACAAAAATGTGACACAAAATAGTTATAGTATACAGAGTGTCCCAATAAAAACTCCCTGGCCGGATATATTCTAAACGAATAGAGATATTATAATTTTGTAAAAGCCAGTTTGTGGAGCATAAGGATAGCTTCATTTTTGAATATAACTGTTTTTTGAATATATCAGTATATAGATGGCGCTGTGGTCTAAAGAAATATTTCGATGGGAGAAATTTTGAAATGGAGTTTATGTGAAAGAGAATGCATTTCTAAGCCGATTATGTTCTAAAAAAAATACCATAACACTAACCGTTTTCGAGATATTTGAGTCCAAATGTTGGCATTTGCCAATATTGAATAATTGTAATATCTTCAACATTTCAGCCCTTTAAGTTGGACAATCTATATTTAATTTACAAATTTTGGAAGAAAATGTTTAAAGAATTTTTCATATCTTATGAATTAAATATATTTGAAGTAACTCTTGAAAAAAAAAACTAAAAATATTATTTATCATATAATTCAAACATTTAAACAATAAAAAAACAATTACGAACATAAAATAATTTTTACAAACTAATGAAATTAAAATTACTATTTTAATAGGTGTTCAAAATTATTGCCATTTTCATCAACACACATTGTAAACCTATTAATTAGTTCAGATCTACAAACTTTTAATAATGTATGCCGATTAATGGCTGCAACACTAGCATAAATTTTATTATACAGATCTGCCATGTCTACTATTGGTTCTTTATACACTTCACTTTTTAAAAATCCCCATAAATAAAAGTCTAATGGAGTAATGTTAGGAGATCGAGCGGACCATCTAAGTACTCCATTGGTACCAATCCATCTTTCTGGATATGTTTGATTTAAATAATTAACAACGTTCGTGATGATTATGTGGGCCTGCTCCATCCTGATGAAACCACATATTATCCAACTGAGCGGGCAAATTCCTTAATAGTACTTGTAAATCATTTTGCAAAAATTGTAAATATCTTTCACCTAGTTCAAATGTGTTTTTAGAGGACGGAATATTAAAACATAATATTATTAGTCGCAAACTCCTCTATAAAATCCTTATTTTACTATAAGGAACGTAACCAGACTGCAACCAACAGCTACTCTCCGGACTATGTGCCCCGCCGAGCGCTGAATTACAAGTTACAGGCCTGACGCGTTAAGTGTAATAATTGCATATTACCGACAAAACAGACACTGGACCGCTAGATGGCGCCTGCTGACTATTTTACATGTCGCTATTCCAAAGATACCGAAATGTACTAAATGGTCAAGTGATCCTCGTGTCGGTCGTCACATGCCTACCTTGCACTGACGAGAGTCAACAGCTCGAAACTGCAGTCTGCAAGTGGTGTGTGACGACTGGCACGAGAGCTCCTTTAATTAGGATCAGTCTTTCGGCTGGTGTTTGTTGCAATCGAAACATTAGCGTTTTGTTGGTAATATGCAATTATTACACTTAACGCGCCAGGCTTGTAACTTGTAATTCAGCGCTCGGCGGGGCACATAGCTCGGAGAGTAGCTGTTGGTTGCAGTCTGGTTACGTTCCTTATAGTAAAATAAGGATTTTATAGAGGAGTTTGCGGCTAAAAATATTATGTTTTAATCTTCCACCTGTTAAATTTTCATGGTAGAGGTATGGGCCAACGATACCGCACCAAACATTTACTCCAAAATGATTCTGGGATCTGGTATGTCTCATCCACCTAGGATTCTCTTGAGATCAGTAACGACAATTATGTCTTGTAATTACTCCATTGTTATGGAATCACTCCACATAATTGTATATTGTATTTGGATTTTCTTCTAAGAGAATTGAAAAGTGCGCCAAAAAATCTAATCTCCGCTCATTGTCCCCTGGAAACAAATGACCAACTAAATGATCTTTATATGGAAAAAAATTGTTTGTTTTAAGAATTTTGTGGCAGGTGGAACGTGCAATATTTGTTTCTTTCGTCAACTTGCATACTGAAATGTTTGGATTATTTTCTACTTGATGTAATACCAATGCAATATTTTCATCAGTTGCAGCTCCTTTTCTTCTTGTTGTTTTTGGTTTCTTAAAACCTCCATAATTTTTCAAATTAGAACACAAACTTACAAAAGTTTTCCGATCTGGTGAAGGTCTGCCAGGAAAACGTGTTCCATATAAACTTACAGCTCTTGAAGCATTTTTACGACATTCCCCATAAATTATAATCATGTTTAATTTATCTTCATTTGTATGAGAAACCATATGTAATAATAAATATTCACAAAGAAAACAATAATTAGGTAAAATAATACAGTTCTATTAAATAATAATAAATAACACCACAGGTAATTACGACTCCCTTTATCCCGGAAGGCTCTAGAAGAACCTTGTGTGGGAGGGGGCTACACATTTAGAGACAAGGGACACACACCCAATATCCGTGTATAGTGGAGAAATCCCTCTCACAGTATTTTCCACTGCCACGGCCGGGGATCGAACCCGGAACTTTTGGGTGAGAGGCAAGTGCGCTCACCTCTCGACCACCAGTCATACTGATACACCAATAAACAAAATGTGATTGAAATTGAGAAATGTTAAAACTATTATTCCAAAGGTAAATTTTATTTTATTTAATTTATAAGGTATAAGGGTTATTATACTCACTAGATATTAAATATTTTTAATTATAAGCTAACCTAATAACAAAGCAATTATATGAAAAATTCTTTAAATATTTTCTTCCAAAATTTGTAAATTAAATACAGATTGTCCAACTTAAAGGACGAAAATGTTGGAGAGATTACAATTATTCAATATTGGCAACAAATGCCAACATTTGGACTCAAATATCTCGAAAACGGTTAGTGTTATAGTATTTTTTTTTCAGAACATAATCTGTTTAGAAGTGCATTTTCTTTCACATGAACCCCATTTCAAAGTTTCTCCCATCGAAATATTTCTTTAGAGCACAACGCCATCTATATACTGATATATTAAAAAACAGTTATATTCAAAAATTAAGCTCTCTTTATGCTCTACAAACTGGCTTTTACAGAATTAAAATATCTCTATCCGTTTAAAATATATCCGGCCTGGGAGTTTTTATTGGGACACCCTGTATAACAGTTAACAGTGTATAAATGTTGTTAAAAATATATATACATATATTAAAACATAATATTTCAGTCGCAAGCTCCTCTATAAAATCTTTATTTTAATATAAGGAATGTAACCAGACTGCAACCAACAGCTACTTTCCTGGCTATGTGCCCCGCCGAGCGCTGAATTACATGTTACAAGCCTCGCGCGTTAAGTTATAATCGCATATTACCAACAAAACGCTAATGCTTCGATTGCAACAAACCCCAGCCGAAATACTGGTATTAACTAAATTTTAATTATTATCCCGTTTCGGAAAATTTCGATATCGAAATACATGTCTGTGAATATTTTTAAGGTAAGTGCTATATCGGTTGTTATTTTATTTTATTATTTTCGGATAGCTTAAATTAAAAATAACTTTATTTTTAAAAGTTATGTACGTAATGTTGTGCTTATTATCTTAGGGTTTAATATTCATCGTAGGCATATAGTCGGGAAAGTAGTTGTTTTGAGAAAGATATATGTGTATGTTTAATGTATGTTTATCTGTGATAAATTTGTGTAAAAGTTGACAGAATTTACTAGTCTATATATTACCTAATTAAAGTATTTAATTTTATTTCCATATTTACAGTAAAACTACATTAATAAGCGAACCCGTAAAGTATAATTACTTTATAAAAAATATACGTCTAAAGAAAAATCGACATAAAAAGATATACAAGAGAGTTTTGTGACACCCAGAAGAGCCATAAATCTGAATTTTATCGTCGTCACAGTTTCAAATATTCAATCCAAGCTTGACATCTTTGTAATAAACGCTTTGAAGTAAAAATAAACTTAGTGTTCTGAAAAATTACACGTAGAATGAAGTAATAATGCATGCGACATATCAACTAAAATGGTTAATATTTACAGTACCTATTATATATTTTTTTATTGAATTATTAGAAAAACAATTTCTTACTCATTGCTAATACATCGAAAATGATCTCAAATATCAAGAGTTAGGTACATAAAGAAAAGTTTTTCAGTTATACATCACAATTTTGGATGTACTATAGTCTATACCACTATATAGTGGATGTACTATAGTCAAAGGATTCTCATGTCGGTCGTTGCATACCTACCTTGCACTGACGAGAGCCAACAGCTCGAAACTGCAGTCTGCAAGTGGTGTGTGACGACTGGCAAGGGAGCTCCTTTAAGTAGGATCAGTCTTTCGGCTGGTGTTTGTTGCAATCGAAGCATTAGCGTTTTGATGGTAATATGCAATTATTACACTTAACGCGCCAGATTTGTAACTTTGGTTGCAGTCTGGTTACTTTCCTTATAGTAAAATAAGGATTTATAGAGGAGTTTGCGACTAAAAATATTATGTTTAATATTCCGCCCTCTAAAAGCACATTTGAACTGTACATCACAATGCTTGTAAAATTCTCCATCATTAACAACTTTTAAACATAGTGATTCGCTATTAACACGTAAAGAACTGTACGTAAACTATCGACGGCGACGACCACTGCTAGATTACCTGCTAATTAGCGACAGCGCACTAAAAATAAACAACAGGTTTACGGTCAGGTACCATATGGAAACTGATCAGTGGCGTATCTCGATAATAATCGATAATTATTTAAAATACTTAAAATTTATTTTCTTATTTATTTTTTGGTTTATGAATGAATACATATTGTTCTACGGATTTTAAAAACACGGCTATTAATGAATCAGAATATATTCCTTTATTTCAAAATATATATAGCACGATTAAATTTCTATTCTATTCTATTCTATTCTATTCTATTCTATTCTATTCTATTCTATTCTACTCTACTCTACTCTACTCTACTCTACTCTACTCTACTCTACTCTATTCTACTATATTGTATTGTTTTTTATTCTGTTCTGTTCTGCACTGTTCGGTTCTATTCCGTTCCATTCCATTCCATTCCTTTTCATTCCTTTCCATTCCATTCATTTCCATTCCTCTCCATTTCTTTCACTTCTATTCTGTTCTATTCTATTCTATTCTATTCTATTCTATTCTATTCTATTCTATTCTATTCTATTCTATTCTATTCTATTCTATTCTATTCTCCTCTCCTCTCCTCTCCTCTCCTCTCCTCTCCTCTCCTCTCCTCTCCTCTACACTACTCTACTCTACTCTACTCCACTCTACTCCACTCCACTCCACTCCACTCTACTCTATTCTATTCCATGCTATCCTATCCTATCCTATCCTATCCTATCCTATCCTATTCTATCCTATTCTACAATATCAATTTTAACACGAAATTTGGAATATTGGTAGGATCAAAATTGAAACAAAAAGAACTGAATTAAATAATTTAATCATTCTAATTTCCCTGCATAAAAATAATACTTGTAATTAGAAATGTAATAGAGGTTAGCTATAAATATCAGGTAATCGAATCGAATCGAATTTCACGAATTGTACAAACAAAATTTTAAGGTCAGATATGATTTAAAATCCCTATGAAATTCTAGATATTGTTATACAGGGTGTTGCATCATGAGAGGGACATAGCTTAATAGGAGGTAGGGAACATCAGTGGTAACCGGAACCTCCCATAGAAATGTCTCATTGGGCCTTCACTACGAAGTTACAGGGTGTTAAATAATTTTTGGCCAAACCTGTTTTTTGTCATAACTTTGACAGGGAATGAAATAACGGATTCATATTTGGTACGGCTAATGTACTAACGAGCCCCAAGAGGTACATGTATAAAAAAAATATATCCAGGTCCGGACTCACTATAATTTATGTTTCTTCTTTGCATCAATAAAACATCACCCTGTATATATTTTTTTGAAATTTCGGTACGATATTCGAAAAGAGCAAGAAAAAACAAACAAAATGGCCTATTTCATTTTTTTGTTACATCTTCGTGGTTATTTAAATACGTTGTTAAATGTGCAAGAAAATGGATTACAGAACCCTATTAAATGAGAGGCACGTGAAATAAATAGTTTTATTACTAAAATTTGCAAAAATTCTATTGAGCCTAGGTGGTCTGGGTGAATCCTAATTCCGGCACGTTTTAAAGGTCCATTTTGGTAAAAAACTGTGGTCCTAATAAGTAATCAGGTATGAAATAACAAAATTTTTAATCAATCACAGTAGGCTTGTTCAAAGAATAAAAGTGACAGATAATTTAAACCATTTAGGCCTAAGCAACCAGTTACTTTGATCAAGAAAATCATCAACATTTTATACTTAATAAAAATTGGAAAAGAGAACAAACTAAAATCTAAATAAATAAAATATTTTCCATTCAATTAACAATAAATAACAAAACAATAACTAAATGTGTTTAAAAATAAAACGTAATTGACACTAAAGTAAATTTTCAAAATGTCCTCCCCCACATTCTGTGCATTATCTTGCGCGTTTAGAAAGGTCACCAATTGCTCGACGTATCATTTCTGGATTATTCCGTATTTCGTCGCAGGTTGTAACGATGCGCTGGATTAAATGTTGTCTACTTTCAATTTCAATGCTATAAACCTCGTTTTTTAAGTGGCCCCATAAAAAGTAATCACAAGGGTTACAATCAGGAGATCTTGGTGGCCATTCATGTGGACCCCCGCGTCCAATCCATCTATTAGGATACACATTGTTTAAGTGTTCTCTTACTTGAAGGTTAAAATGTGGTGGGGCCCCATCATGCTGAAACAACATGCCTCTTATACCGATATTTTCTAACATATTCGGTAAAATGTTTTGAAGAAAATCAAAGTAAATTTCACCATTCAATCTTTCTTCAAAAAAATGTGGCCCTCTCAAATGTCTATTCACAAGTCCGACCCAAACATTTACAGAAAACCTGTGTTGCGAACGGCGTTGGCGTACCGCATGTGGGTTTTCCTGTGCCCATTTATGATTATTTCGTGAATTGTTTACTCCATCCCTTGTAAATTGTGCCTCATCCGTAAATAAGGTTCTGTAAATGACTGGACGATGGTTAGACAACCAATGACAAAATGCCAGGCGGGGGATATCGTCGCCTTGTTGAAGACGCTGTACCTGCTGGATATGATATGGATGGTAACGTTCTCTTTCCATACTCGCCAATGAGGAATACCAGTTGCCAAACTGATTCGTCTAGTGCTCATATTTGGGTTTTCTTGAACTACGTTTATAATATTGTTTTGTTCCTGCACACCTTGTTGTAAAACACGCTCCACAACTGCAGAAGTAGGAAACTTTCCGTGTTGTCTTGCATACTGGAACACCGCACCGTACTAAAGGTTTTATGATTAGGGCATCGACGACCAGGAAAACGCAGCCGATATTCTCTTTCCGCCGACCTACCATTTCCATTACAGAAACCATAGATGAATATTATGTCAGCATATTCCACGTTTGTAAATTTTACTGGCATAGTTAAAATATTTTCACAAGTTTTCACTAACTAAATGCGGATTATTGACACATTAAATTACTAACAAACAATTATTCAACTGTTTAGGAGATTTCTTTTTATTATCTGCCACTTTGAACAAGCCTACTGTGATTGATTAAAAATTTTGTTATTTCATACCCGATTACTTATTAGGACCACAGTTTTTTACCAAAATGGACCTTTAAAACGTGCCGGAATTAGGATTCACCCACATCACCTAGGCTCAATAGAATTTTTGCAAATTTTAGTTTTTTTTTTTTTATACATTTATTTAACGTCGGCCTGTTTCCGCTACTGAGGCCTAACACCGACGCCTGTAGACGAGCTACCCCCAACCAGGAATTTTGCCGAACCTCTTCCCTTAAGAAGAGTAGGGATCTTTTACTTGCCTAACATTTAATAGACAAGGGACCGACGGCTTTACATCCCCTCCGAAGGATGGTATATCTCCTATACAACCCTCGCCTAAGGTTGTATAGCTTCCGCGCATACACTGATATACAAGCCGCTGGAAGATGTGTGAGGCGAGAACGCGGTTTCCGTTGGAATGGCAAATTTTAGTTATAAAACTATTTATTTTACGTGCCTCTCATTTAATAGGGTTCTGTAATCCATTTTCTTGCACATTTAACAACGTATTTAAATAACCACGAAGGTGTAACAAAAAAATGAAATAGGCCATTTTGTTTGTTTTTTCTTGCTCTTTTCAAATATCGTATCGAAATTTCAAAAAAATATATACAGGGTGATGTTTTATTGATGCAAAGAAGAAACATAAATTATAGTGAGTCCGGACCTGGATATATTTTTTTATACATGTACCTCTTGGGGCTCGTTAGTACATTAGCCGTACCAAATATGAATCCGTTATTTCATTCCCTGTCAAAGTTATGACAAAAAACAGGTTTGGCCAAAAATTATAAAACGCCCTGTAACTTCGTAGTGAAGGCCCAATGAGACATTTCTATGGGAGGTTTCGGTTACCACTGATGTTCTCTACCTCCTATTAAGCTATGTCCCTCTCATGAGGCAACACCCTGTATAAAGCTTCCTGCACACAAATTCCTAAAGTGGAACTGGCCCCTTTTTGCAGGGGACAAGGGACCATTCAATTATTAATGATCCATTAACCCACGAAAAGTTTAAGTAAGTACAAAGTTCAATTCATCCTCTACCTGCCCCTACGCCAATCTAAGCACCGAACTTTTGATATATTTTATAAGTGTCGTTACAGTTACTTCAATGGCTTTAGTTCACCGCCATTACATCGGAAGGATATCGACGTTTCCTACCCTTTTCAATACACATTAATAGACCGCTGCAAATGTGCAAATAGTCAAATACTCCGTAGAGGAAACTCAGTCCCAAAGGACGAGAGGCTGCTGATGACACTTTGTGTTAAATCAGAGACCGAGATTTTCCCTGAAATTTGATATGTATTTGACTCATGCTGTGCTCGACGAAATTGCCTTACAACTCCTATATATGCGTTGATGAATATATTATAGTAAGTAATAATATCTGGGTGAATTATAAATCCGTAATTATGGAAATATTGTTACATAAAATAATTTATAGTCAGTCCCAGATACTTTCTATTAAGTTAGTGGAACTACAGTTGTAAAAAGTATAATATCGTTAAAGATAACGTCCTATAACAATAAATACCTATTGGAAAAGTAAATGTGTAACTAAACTATAATCGGAATAGAGTTTTCCCAGAAAAAAAAATTATTGCTGAAATATTAAACTCACGTAAGAAAATGATTTATGGCATATTTATTATCTTATTAATTTTACTAATAGTAACAAAAAAAAACTTGAAGTTTGAAAAATATTGGGTTCATTTTAAACAGCCATAAATTGGTGCGTTGTGTCGTCAACACCCTGAAATCCAATCACAGAGGTTGTCTCTGTTCAAGATTGTTTATTAATTTTGGTCTCTGTTAACATAACATAACCTCTATTTTAGGTAAATTATCAGCGGCACCTTTAACATATCCCTCTTCCACTTGATTCCATTTTGATTGTAGAATTAATAAAACATAAACCAGAAACTGATAAAATAATATTTTCACTCCAAACAAATGTCGGTGAAGGTTAAACCTAAACTACAGTACAAAATATTAACGTCCGACGCTTTCACGAATAAATTTGTGCGGCATTTATCTGGATTCTGATTGGCCAATATTTACACGTCCACTGCTTTAGACCAATCAGAGTACAAGCATTACAAATTGAAATTCTGAGAAGTTTTAGAGGAAAGCTTTCTTTAACACACAGTTAGAATCTATTACAAACTAATTATATCCATAATCTCATTGGTTTTCCGGGTAGATACGTAATTCTGGCGCGTAAAAATGCCCGTTTAAAAAGCAGTGAAATTATCAGCAAGTTGTTTTAACGATATTTTCTTAGAAATAATTCTTATTAGAAAAGTAAATTGTTGTAAATTAATAAAATGTTTTATTATATCATTTTCACGACACAAATTGTTAAAATAAAATTAGCGGGAAAACCCTATTGTAATCGCACTAATCGATGGGAAAAGATTTTGTTTGGATTTCAGAATAATCCGTATGACCTTACCACTCACTTATACTAGTGCCATTATTTCCTGTCATAAAGATATCTTGAGAAAAATTTATTAAAAAAAAATATAAATATTAATAAAGAACTTCTGTAATATTGGGATGAGCTTTCAGGCACATTATTTAAACTCAAATCGTCACTTGTTTAAAGACTGTATGGAAATCTAAAACTGAAGCGGTACTGCTTTGATATTAAGGAGTTTTGCCAATTTCTTTAATACCATTCGCCGCTATTTGACAGATGCGGTGTGTATATAAATAACAGTTCGATTTCTTTAACCTGTAAAGCCATAAACGTGTAAGAAGAAGAAGGATAACCTGTAAAATTGGGCGTGCATATTACACATTTTTCAATAATACAAACAACCATAATTTAATGCAAATTTTCCGCAGCTACAGAGGGCATGTTAAATTTAATTGTTCATTTGGAGAATGAAGTGGAAGAGGAAGATATGTTGATACAGGCTTTATTAAAACCAAATCCTCCTCGACAACCTCCTTTCTTGAGATATCTATGAAGTATGACAGATTTGACTTTGACTCTCAACATCAAGCAACCATTAGCTAGAACAAAACTACATGTACGACCAGCGTGTATAACTATCACAAACCTAAAACCAAATACACTAGGATTTCTGACCAATCAGAAGTCTTACGGTCCATTTAAGGTGGGTAACCGAATGTCCCTTATCCGCAGTGAAATAGGGTGACACGCAAATAGAATAAGGTGAACGCTATTTGTGCACATGCGCAATTATCCCCTTCCTTCTACATTAGCGGTAACGGAGGTATAGCGTTAATGGGAAAAAACTTTTTTTAAATTACAATTGTAAAACACCGCTGAGTAACTATAGGTTGAACTACTACGCATGCGCAAACTCTGCAACAGACCGTGCAGTTAATTTCATAAATGATCACTACGCTGGCACCGTACTTGCGCATCTACCCAACCTCGTCAACCACACAATATCAACTCACATATATTGGCCATCCTCAAGGACCAAACCACAGACTAGATCAACTAGACTTTTCACTTAATGTAATTCCCTATGTAAGCAGTTCCCTTTTTATGGTTCGATACGTGACTGGCCATGATTCTGCACAGAAGAAAGTGACACTTGCTATTTGTCCCTCGAGGAGCGTAAGAACAACTAATCTGTACATAAACTGATTGCGATTTTCCTTGAGATTTCCCATATTTCTGCAACAAAAACTGAAATTTTGAATTACCTCAAAAAAGTAGTATATGTTTTAGACAATAAATATTTGGTACTACTCGTTTTAAATTATGGAATTTTATACTATCTAAATTTAGTGGATTGTAAATTTTATAAATAAATTTTTATTTTTAGAAATTGCAACAAGAACCAAAATCTAAAATTGGGAAGTACTTCAAAGGTATGTTGCTGTGGCCTAAATTTGGGAAGTGCAATGAAATAGCAATTTCGAAATTAAAGCGAAATTTCGTGATTCCTTGTATTTGTTTTATAATTTAAAAAACGTAATTTTTGTTAGTTAAAATTATGATTGCCTGAAATATATAACTGATTTCATTTATAATTTTGAAAAAATTATACCCATTATTATACTAAAAATGAAAATTGGTAACTGCAAAAGATGAGGGCATCATTTTTAGAAAATACTATGAATTTTGAAAATGGGAACTGTAGTGAAATTTGGTTATGAGTAAGAAAATTTGATTACGGACTGATAATTACGCCTTATTTAGTATATCCTGAGTATTGCAGAATAATTAATAATAATAATAATGTCTGGCAGATAGCCGTGTTGATTAAGCCGTGAGGTGGCAATTGCGATTAATCACACGGGTATCGCGCCACCGGGTTCGAATCCTGGCTCCGGCACTGACGCTGACGGAGGAAATGGTTGTATGTACGCGTTTTTTCAATGTGATACCCTCCTCCGCACAAGCCTCTGGTTTCTGGAATTGGGAGTTGTTTAATTTCTGTGGTGTTTATTTATTTATTTGTTAAACATTAATGGGCAAATTTTAACGTGGCGAATTTTAATTTTTTAAAGAAAAATTAAGGAGTGTGTTGATACAGGCAGTGTAATTGAAGCGGCACCGACGATCCAAATTTTTGAATTCGTAAAAGAGGAGTAGAGAATCCAAATTTATGCACCAACGATATCGCAAGTGTCCAATTTTGTGGTGTGGGGGATATTGAAAGAAATAAACTTACACTCCGAAGCGAATTGAGTTCTGCACGTATATTTTGAGAAAGCATGAAAAAAAATAAAGATTTTTTAACATCCTGTGTTTGTCTAATGTATTATGTTTTACCCAAGAACGGTGTGCTTAACTTCATTAATATATATTACTTGTCAGTCGAAAGCTCGCATGTAAAAAAAGGACGTACTTTAAACGACGTTTCAACGGCAATTTTTGGGCAGAAATTTGCGGTAATGAAATAATCGGACCTACTGAATTGCGCGTTAGATTCCATGGCAAAGTTTACCTAAATTATTTACAGGAAGCATGTTAGATTTGTAGACGAATGTGGTATTTGCACGACGGCGCACAGATCCATTTAGTCTGGACGTTGGAAACTTTATAAATAGCAAATTTTCTGAACAATGGATTAGAAGTGTTGGACCGCTCTCATGGCCTGCTAACTTACCTGACCTAGGTCCAACTGATTTTTATTTTTGGGAGTATCTTAAATCTGTTATTTGCCATGACGCTAACGACACTTTAGAATAATTGCGCCAACGTGTTCAAATCTGTATGGAGATCACAAGAGATGTTCCCAATATATCGAATGTGCATTTGCCATTACTTCGTCGTGTTGAAAAGTGATGGAGGCCATCTCGAACAATTTATGTAAACAAACAATAATTTATGGGTAAGTTTGATTTCTTATGGAACATGTACGAATTGTTTAAGGCCAGCATAGGAGCAATGTACCAATATAAAGGTTTTTTTTTATATACATTTATTTAACGTCGGCCTATTTCCGCTACTGAGACCTAACACCGACGCCTGTAGACGAGCTACCCCCAACCAGGAATTTTGTCGAACCTCTTCCCTTAAGAAGAGTAGGGATCTTTTACTTGCCTAACATTTAATAGACAAGGGACCGACGGCTTTACATCCCCTCCGAAGAATGGTATATCTCCTATACAACCCTCGCCTAAGGTTGTATAGCTTCCGCGCATACACTGATATACAAGCCGCTGGAAGATGTGTGAGGCGAGAACGCGGTTTCCGTTGGAATGGTCACCAATCCAAGTACTAACTGCGCCTGTCGTTGCTTTACATCGCATGCCGAAGTATGTACATAGTAAAGACGCACCTACGCTCGCCCCAATATAAAGTTATAAATCGGTTTTAAAATGTTTCTATTAGCGGTAGCTGAAAATAGAAATATATAGTTCAGCAGATTATAAATATTTAAGAAAGGAAACATCAGTTTTGTCCGTAATGTTATCTGCTTACTCTACGTTATATTTAAAATGAGGTTTCCTTTTCCTAAGGTTTTCCTTTTTAATTAACCCTGTGGCCAGCTGGATCACCAGACCTTAGGCCATTGGCTTCTTTCTATGAGAAACTAAAACTTATGAAACAAGGCCAAATAATGTCGATGACCTCAAAGGTAGAATATAAACAGATATAGGGAATATTTCAATTCAAGTTGTAGATAAAGTAAGGCAGGAGGCTGACTACAGGCTAGGTTATTGCCAATAAGTAAATGTAGAACACTGAACATTTAATACACTAAAATAGGGAATCGTTATTTCGAGTATTTCTTATTGTCCTATATCCTAGACTTGAATTAGAAAAGACTTTCCAATTAAAATTATAAAAGACAAGATATTTATTTATAATATATTCTATAGTTTACAGTTGAGATTTGAATTGGCTAATTTAGATTTTATAACGTGTAATGAAATTCTTGAGGCTATAAGAAATATTGTTTTCAAATTTCAGAAACAAAATACACCGAGTAGAACACATAAAATATTTACGGCTATGATACTATTAAATTGTTTATATTTTGATATTCTCATAAATCTCTTTCATATACCTTCTATAGATTGTTTAAGTCAGTTAATATACACACATAAATACACGCGCACGTAAATAACTACTGCTACCACTAACTACCGTAAGAAAATTGTCTACTTTATATAATCTAATGTAAACTTTATTTTGAGTTAAAGAGGTCATATAGGTATTCAGTTTTATGTTTAATACATTATTAGCAACCGCTTTATTAAGTCATAGTACAATCTCGCAACCAAAAATTACTTATACCTAGAAGGAAAACCGAAGAAATGCGCAGGAAATCCGAAATTCGAATGTCATCATTATGTTATTGGAAGTTTCCTGGTAATCCTGAAGAACAGACAGCTTAAGGTGCATTATTCAAACCAGAAGTTCTGGCGATAACTTATCAAAAAATAGTACTCACAATAATTGACAGAACTTATGCAGAAGAAAAATGATCAAGATTGTTTCCTATTGACATCCACGTTTCAGACAAGGAAAATTCAGAACACGTTTGTAACGAGGCGTTTTTCGTTACCGAAATGTGCACGTGATATTTTTATTTGTTAAATACCCTCTATGTCATTTATTCTGTTATATTTGTTATTGTATATTATCTTGCACCTCGTTAAGCGAATTAGCTTAAAAGTTAATAAAAACATTAATTTGTAGATGCACCGATTAACCCCATTAATTGTAAAGTGCAGATGAACTCGGGTGAAGGGAGAGCGAACGAACCTAACCACAAATATTTTAGTACGTATCCTACCGTCTCGCCAGTTAGATGTTAGTGCCTGCCGTCCTGAATAAATCGACCGGGAAATATTCTAAGTGTCAAAGTAAGGTAATGAAAATATTTTCAAGTCGATCTGACGTCGCCTATACAACGTCATCCTTTCGGTAAATCCGATAGTTAGTTCACGAGTACCCGTTGCCAGCGTTAGATGTGTGGAGCTATCCGTCCTGTACCAATCCGCGAAGTAAATATTTCCAAATGTCAGGTGATTCAATTAATTTTGCCAAGTCGATTATATCCGTTTGAAGTCACGTCGGTCCATGGTGCATCTACTGCCTCCGTTTCTCCCACTTATAAGTATTTGAAGGAAATAATTGAATTCGTCCCGCGTTGACAATCAACCAGAGCGACTCATCGACAGCAGATGTATCCACTCCGAGAACCGAACCCAGGTATCATTAGTGTTATATATCATTCTGAGCAGCAGAAATTTGGCAAAGTCCGTACTACATCATCGACCAGCAAATTGTTTCATTTCAGAAAAGGTCCTGAGAAACCCTGCAGAATTCATTCCGTTCCGACCGTCCAACGACAGCAGAGGAAGTAAGTAAGTCCATGAAGGAGTAAGTAAATCGATGCACTAGCCAAGTACTGTATATATAAATTTTTCACTGTAATTTTTTATATATCTGATGTCTTACTTCTCACGGCTGGTATCCTTGTTTAACCTGCGCCCGTTTTATCGCTTGAGTACTAGTACTAGTATTTTCGTTGGACCGCTTGACCTCATAACTGCATTTTAGTAAACACATAGTTTTGTATATAGGTAGTAGGTTAATTTGAATAAATTAATTTATTTACTGTCTGTGTGTGAACGCCTAATTTTCCAAATTGACCCATTTTTGTACCGTTTCTCCACTTGAACTACTTAGCCCCGCGTATCCGGCTTGTGGGTAGTATGTTCTATCACTTAAACTGACTGGCTTCCAAGCTTAAACCGAAAACTTGTTTCCAGGGCTCCGAGTGTGAGTTTTTCTCCACGTCACCGGCTGGGGTGGAGAAAAACGCATCACACATTTCAGTTAATGTCTCTGAAGAGACGAATTTCATTTCAATATTATTTTGTGGTAACTGATAGTGTAGTATAATCCGTGGTGCCGCTGCAAAAATGCGTCGCACTAGCTATTTTGGTGGTTATTTTTCCATAGATGAAGGGGATTGAAGAGGTCGAGGTCATAGGCCGAGGCGGTAGGAGCACATCGGCCATGTTTCTTGTTAAATTTAAATTGAAATTTAACATTGAATTTTAAAAAGACTTTTGTTGTCCATTTGATAGATGTTTTCAAATGTCCTGAAAAATTTAACAATACCCATGGCAACGATTTTGGTGGTCAGGTGCGGCTCCCAGATCTAACTTCCGGGAATCCCGAAAAACGGGTCCCAGTGCCATGATGGCACGAGGAGCTTTTTTAAAAAAATCGGGATATTACTTAAACGTGGTTTCTATGAAGCGAACGTGCTTTTGGCAGCAATTTGTTGTGTCGCTGAAAGGGTTAATATTATATGCAGAAATGCGTTTTGCAAGGTCGTCAAAAGCAAACTGTTTTTTGCATAGGGTGAAATATCAGAATCAATAGTCTAAATAAAGTTTTTTTACTCTAAAATTGGTTGTATGATTCTTAACTAAAACGTAAAATACTTGACAACAATTTTCCATGCTGTGGTTTTACCCCATTAACTCCTACATTCACCCCTATATTAATCCCGTGATTTAATTAAAAAAACTATATTTACATAATTAAACTTAATATGGTTATTTTGAAATTCTTATACACCAAATGAGTTGATTTGTGAAAACAGTCTTCTTACGAAAACGTCCCCACTCTTAGAACGTAGACTAAGCCCAGGGTTGTCTTCGTAAACAAGACTACAGACCACGTAAGTTGAAGGGAGATTGTCAGTAGCATTTGATCTAACATGTTATGCTGAGTATCAATATAGTAGAAAATTACCAAACGCGCTGCAATGAATGTTTATGAAACATCCACAGTCAGGGCAGTGGGTGGAACCTCCGTAGGAACTAGCAAGCAAAGAAAAGTGCTGAAACTACTAACCTTATTAAGTGAAAGAAGAAGTCATAATTGAAGAATAATATATGAGATTTTATTCGTTTTTTAACATATTTGTAGTAAGAGTATACCAGTGTGTATTGTACAAGAAAATTAACAGCACACAAGAAATATTTTACAAGTATGTTAGTTTTTTTTTTATACATTTATTTAACGTCGGTCTATTTCCACTACTGAGTCCTAACACCGACGTCTGTAGACGAGCTACCCCCAACCAGGAATTTTGCCGAACCTCTACCCTTCAGAAGAGTAGGGATCTTTTACTTGCCTAACATTTAATAGACAAGGGACCGACGGCTTTACATCCCGTCTGAAGGATGGTATAACCCCTATACAACCCTCGCCTAAGGGTGTATAGCTTCCGCGCATACACTGATATATAAGCCGCCGGAAGATGTGTGAGGCGAGGACGCGGTCTTCGTTGGAACAGTCACCCATCCAACTACTAACCGCGCCCTACGTTGCTTTACATCGCATATCGAAGTATGTACATAGTAAAGACGCACCCACGCTCGCCCCCAAGTATGTTAGTTGCTATAGTTATTACTATAATGTAATAATTTATAATTCATGAATGATGATATAATTATGTTTAATAAAATTACAAAAAACATAATCAATAAAGATAATAGAATAATAGTATATGACGTAATTGTTATTAATAATTAATAATTCACTACATAAAAATGGATTTGAAATCACCTGCCTTTAAAGTGAACGAAGGTCATGTAGCAAATACCTGGCACAAACTCAAACATAGTTTTGAATGTGAAGTCGATTAGAAGACGAAGAAAAAAATGTAACCTGCTATCGCATTGTGTGGGATCAGAGAGAGTTGACATTTATAATAATAAGTTTGAGTGAGAGAAAATAAAATAAATGACTACACGTACTTGACCAATTTGGTGTACTTCAGTATTTTTTACCTGCCAAAAAGGTCACGTAAGAAAGTCATACATTTTTCACCAGAAATATAAAAGCGGGAGAAAATTTTAATAGGTATGTTGTTGTGTTAAAATATTAATTCCCAACATGAGTTTGGAAAACATGAAGTTTCTTTAATAAACGATATAACAACATATTGTGGTATAGAATGTAGCACACTATGAAAGAAACCATTGAGTGAAACCAACCTGACTTTAAATAAGTGTAGGTATAGACATATGCAGATAATTAGTATTATATTTCACAATCTCCTCCTCAATGATTAAATATAACACATGTAGTTTTCATATCTTTGGTATCGAAGCACAAGTTCAAAGGAAACGATTTCTGGCCCACTGTATATATGTCTCCACCTACAATCCGCTCGTCCCTTGTGAATCACTTCATTTCTTTGTGCGTTCGAAGCAACAAGTGCGTACGTGTGAAGTGTAAGTGTGTGTGTGTTTACAAATGCGAAAAAGGGCAGGCGAAATGAAAAGAAAGCAACTTTACAGCTGGAAAATAAACTAGGAAGCTGAAGAAACAAATTAAGAAAGTATCCGCTTCTTCAAGTAGGTACATTTTATTAATAATAATTAATAAAGCTTTTTAGTTGAATTTTCGAAGTTTAACGCACTTCGGTGATAATAATGCTGGCTCTACCAGTCAGTCCTACGACTTGGTACTGACTCTCACTTTCGGAAAACACACGTTTTTCCATAATGCGCCACTAAGACGCATAATAATGCTGGCTCTACCAGTCCTACGACTTGGTACTGACTCTCACTTTCGAAAAACACACGTTTTTTCCTTAATGCGCCACTACGGCGCAAGAAATAGTGAAAGTCTACATTTCATCACACGTATGAATAATTAATAATGGAAGAATACGAAGTATAACACACACGGGTTATACTTTAATGCTGGCTTTACCAGTCCTACGACTTGGTACTGACTCTCACTTTCGAAAAACACACGTTCTTTCCATAAAGCGCCACTACGACGCAGAAAATAGTGACAGTCTACATTTCATTACGGGTATTAATAATTAATTATGAAAGAATAAAAAATAAATGTTGACAGCAATTAATGCCGTCGCTTATCGCCAGCTCGAGCAAAAAGCCGGAGACAAAACATATTCACTGAGAATAAATATGTTTGGTAAGAAACTTGCATGAAAAATCTGATTAGAATTTTATAATTAAGTATACATATTACTTAGTATCGTTAAAATACAGTTTTGTAAAGAAAGAGCACATCAATTGGAATTGTTTCCACCCAGACGGAGCCCTCTGCTTCATAGAAGTGAACGTGATGTTTATATAAACATATAAAATAATATGAAAACAAATGACAGAACAATTTTTATACTTGTAGTTCAGTCTAATTTTTGTATATTTTTGTGTAAAAACCCCTTGTTTTCTTACAGTTATATAATGATTTACTTTTACTGACCTTTTCTGATATCTCACACGAGTATATATACAGGGTGGACACAGGAAGGAGAATATACATATGTATATATAGCTTTCGAAAGAAATATAAACAACAATAAAAAAGTTAATCTCTCTTTTAAAGGTTCTGAAGATGAATCATCATCACCAGATGCATCAATGGTGTCATCTTAGCATTTAGATGAGAAGCTGTCCTTAAAAAAGTATGGTATCAAGTATATAGGTTTCCTTCCTCACAAGCTTTTTTTCATGGATATGACCTGGATGTTACAGGCAAAGTAAGGGGTTCCAAGCCCCTTTATGTACAAATAGGTTTTGGAAAAAACTATATTTAACTAATGAAATACATCTTCCAAAGGTGATAAACTGATAAAGTAAATTTAATTATGGGAGAATTCGAGAGCCCACAAATGAAATTGCAAAACAGCAAGAATTAAACTCTGCTACTTCAGCCAGGCCTCTTTTTAAAATTACATGTCACTTGTCCCCGAAATAGAAATGTTTAATCAAAGTATACAAATAAATTGGGTTGACATAGCTATAACGAACAGTTCTAATGCTGTTTGACGAGATAGAGACCAATAGAAAGAAATTATCTCGCAAATATCAAGTAAAACAAACAGATGCCTTTACCTGCAGCCGGTGTGTGTATTTCAATATCAGTATTATGAAAAATTTAAATCAACAGTTTATTAAGATGTAGGAGTTAAAAGTATGAGACGTTATATTGATTGAGAAGTGCTCATTAATAACGTCTGGTTCTCGAATTACAGCCTGTAACATAACAACGCAATTCATTAAATTTTAAAAAACTCATAATAAAAATGTACAGTTTGCAACAGCTTAACCGTACTCAAGACCAATGCGTATTTCTCTATTGTAGAATAAACAATCGGGATAATTTTCTGTGAGCAAGGTCACTGAAAATGCTAAGTGGACCGAGCACCTTAATAAAAGTATTTGATCATGAACTTTCTGAAAAACACTTAATGAAAAGTTGCTATCAGAACCTTAACAAACAGTACCCTCTATTGTTGTTCTTTACGATTTCTTTAAAGGTCTTAGAATAGGAGTTTATTATTTGACTTCAGATATATCAAAGTCATATACTGAGAGTTTAGCGTGTACAAATACTATAGAAAACTGTATGTTTCTGAAAGAAATAATTAAAAGATAGCGTGAACTGTATAATCGAATTCTATATTGATTAAACAAGTAACAAAATACAATTTTTTCTTGTGATGCAATGACACAATCATACATCATCACGGATGAACAACATTACTTAGATTCCTTTTAACAATATGTTATACATGCTCGATCGCCACCACCCACCCCGGTGGTAATATTGAATCGCACATCAGTACGTGCCACCTGGAAACAAATATTACACTACACGTGCGTCGCGCGGACTATTTTAAAGTAAATATAATCCTAATTTCATTCTTCAACAAGAATGAATTAATAAACAGAGGATTTTTAATTTATTGGGAAGAACGTAATTTAAATCCATCTAAAAAATGTAAATATTAGGTGTCTTATTTCACTCTGAAAAGATGACTTTAACGGGGAAAGAATTCCAGCTATTCTAAAAAGTACACAAGAAAATGTCGTAAAGAGACAGCGTAAAATATACTGACCAAAACAGTGGCTTCCCCTGCAACCGATTAATTACAGTTGACTATAAACAAAAGATTTTGAAATGATAAAATCAAGCGAATTAAAAGAAAAAAAAAAAAAGAAAAATTAGCATAATTTTGACGATATTAAAAAACTTGCAAAATAACTTTTCGAAAGAAAAATAAAGCTGCTGTTTATGCTCCTCATTCCAAACAAAATTTGGGTAATTATTGTTTTGAGAAGGTAGCGAAAGTGAATAACATTCACCTGACTATTCCAGACATTCATTGGATAGATAGGTTTGTAGAAGGTATGAAGAATGTATCGTTAGCAGCTAGAGCACCAAATTTTCAGTCAGTAGGCGAATTGGCAAATTGATTAAGTGGTATAGGTTAGGTGGTCATACAAAATGATAACGAAAGACTGAATGGTTCGCCGTTAAAAATGATGCAGTTTGGCTCAGGTCCGTCATATAAAAGAAAACGAGAGCAACAACAGAAGAACATTGTTACAATTGTATGTAATGTGAGTCAATGTCGTAAACCGAAATTAAAATGTACTCTTTGTGGAAAATTAGACCACTACGAGAGCAGTATGCTAGCGGTTCGCGCGGCGCCAGGGACAAGTTAATAGCTGTTGCCTTCAGCGATAGGCCTACAAAGCCCGAAAGTTTGTTTATAAAAACAACATAAATAAAATGTTTAATAGATACGGGCACTACTTGTCACTAATAAGATATTCGATTGCTAACAGATTAATATTGATATTGTTTATGGTAAGACATGGTTATTGAGATCCTTCAATGAAATAATACAGAGTATGAAAAATTCAGCTAAAATTATTATTATGGTGGAAGATGTAACCACAATAGTAACAATGTTGATTTTAGATGATAATAGCTTGAATCATACCTTAATTGTAGGAACAGATTTTATTAATTAAGAGCATGTGAATATAATAATAATAATAATAATAAAAAAAATGTGGGTACGGTTAGTTTCCGTACACTCGTGCGGCTAATACCAATGAAGATAATATTGCAGCTGAATTGGAATCTACGACCTCATCTATTGGAACCGAATATGAATTGAGTGATAAATATTTCCAAAAAATTATTTGGAGTACCAAGAACAGATCTTTTTGTCACACAATTAAATGCGAAATTCAGAATTATGTCTCATGGTCTAAAGACCCAGACTCTTCGGCAGCAGAGGTGTTTACGATTAGTTGAAGGAATCCTTACTTTTATGCTCTCTCTCCAATTTCTATTATAGTAATACCATTAATAAAATTGTACAAGAAGAAGCCGCAGGTAGCTTGGTTGTACCTTGCTGGCCGGCATAGCCCGGATACCCCCTATATTCATTAACATTTGTAATCGATATAGACTTTAGACCAGACTCATCAGTAAATACCAGAAAATATAAACTTTAGTTTGGACCAGACTCAGTCAACCATTGCTTGTATTTCCTGTGTTTAAAGAAAAACCCGAGCTATGTGTAGCCAGTACCCATTATTAAACTTTACCTAGATATAATAGAAACAAAACATATTACCAATTTAGTTCTAACACACAGGAAACCACATAGCGCCATGATATTTCAAACACTTAGTCGATGGTTAAAATTTGTTTTAAGTGAATGTGGTATTGACACAAAAGTCTACTATTGCACTGGGCATGCAGCCACTAATTGCCTTCCGAGGAGAGGCAAAGATCGAAACAATTCGAAAATCTGCAGGCTGGTCTAGCCGAGACGTACAATACTTTCTATAATAGACCATTAGAGCTCCCAGTAACATTTGTTCAGGGAGTTTTTAAGGTATCAAACATCCTATAGTTTAGCATATTCGCCTGTAACAATTATATTGGCTATTCGTTTTCGATAAATAAATAGGTTTTAGATTGGTATGATTTATAAAATGTAGAATATTCGTTATTTACAATTTAGTGTTATAATAATACTATTACAAAATACTTCACTATATAATTATGCAATTATAGTTTTTACTGTTATAATTATTATGGATCCATCTCTCTATCCTATTTTGAGGTAGAAACAGTTCGCAATTATTTACTTTAAACATCTACATGTGTTATATTTAATCATTGAGGAGGAGATTGTGAAATATAATTGTTAAATTAATCGACTTACCTGGGAAGATTAATTGAAATTATATGAACAATCTCCTCCGAAAATGATTACATACCCCCCCAACCCTTAATAATAGACCCTTTCCAGCAAACTATTTCTGATTCAGAAATGAAGTGATTCACAAGGGACGAGCGGATTGTAGGTGGAGACATATATACAGTGGGCCAGAAATCGTTTCCTTTGAACTTGTGCTTCGATACCAAAGATATGAAAACTACATGTGTTATATTTAATCATTTTCGGAGGAGATTGTTCATATAATTTCAATTAATCTTCCCAGGTAAGTCGATTAATTTAACAATTATGTTTGATAATTTAAAATTTATGAATGACGATATATGTTTGATGTTATTTTAAAAATCAATGTGGATAACAGAATAATAATACAATATTAATGTTGTGTTTTTTAAGTTTATAATGATTGTATCTCTATTATTTTCGCACATTTAAGTTTAATATCACTTCCATGCGTGGAATTAGTCATTACTTATAACAAAATATGACCTATACTATTGCCTTCCATATTGAGTATAACAACAATTCACCACAGTGATGATTGAACCACAGGTTAACGATGGCAATCTAAGAAAATCTGGAGGATACCTAAACGAACCTAACGGATGTCTGAAATAAATCTGAATGAATGCTCAGTGACTCTACGTTTGCGTATTAAGCTTGAGACCAAATTAGAATACCCAGATTCGAATTCTGAACTAGGGGTAAACATACACAATACTTAGCAGCGTTTTTAATGCATTTCCGAGAGAGTAGCAGTGAACGAGGTTGTGTGAAAGTCAACACGGCTAGTTGCTCTCTCCTTGCTGAGTTCGAGTCTCAGCTGCGGCAGATGGCAATATCGCATGATTGGATGGTTTAACGACTGTAGCTAAATTTCGCCAGGACTTTCATATAGCTAAGACAAAAAAAAAGAGGAAATCACGAAGTAATCTAAAGAAATATGTGTAGTCTGCATCAAAAACAAAATCTGGTTTACAAAATTTTGGATGCAAAAATTCTCTGCTTCTGCTATTCAGACACCGGATTTTTTAGAATTGTTATCAAATACTTTCAGAAGTAAAAGAAAGAGTATAGAAAATGAAGTTAAGATACAATTTTTAAAAAGGTGCAAAAAAAATAATTCTTTACAATTAGACCTTTCACTTGTTCTGATATTTTTTTTTCAAAATCTCGACTACACGTGATATTTTATTTTATTTCATCAGCCGCTGTGACAGATAGACGGACAAACTATTCTTTCTATAATAGTTTCGTTTTTAATCATGAGTACGCAACCCTAAAAATTGCCTTAAATTTATTTGAAAAAAAATTAACCTCCAACTTGAAAACTCTCATGCAAAAGTATTTACAATTACTTATCTCAGATTTCAAAAGGTTTGTAGGGTATAAAAGAGAAAACATAAAAAAGTAATTAAATCCGTAATCTGAAATAACAGAGATTAGTCAGCGGGTAAATTTGTCATATTATGGTGCATGATAAAGCATTTTAAAAGAATATAAATGGTTCTTTCCCTACAAAATTCAAGTTTTCAATAAAACGTTTACAAGTAGGGATGCGATGAGAAGTTCCAACGACTGAAAGATTCGTTTCACTTCAACAAATATGAATATTGAAAATATATATTAAAGATAATTTCTAGCTAATTTCAGAAATATCGCGATATGGTTTCTATGAAACAGTGAAGTGAAATTGGTACAATATTAACTTATCACTTGAGGAGCATGCACAAATTTTTAATACTTAAATTTCTGTTTAATAGTGAAAATATTGATAATAAACTAATAAAGACTATTAATACTCTTATACATAATTTTCCGTAATTCTACAATACATGTATATTATTGTATATATATATATATATATATATATATATATATATATATATATATGTTAGATAGTGGATTGTTTGATTAACTTTTTAAAAAGATTTATTTAGTTTAACACTGGAGTCAACGTTGACTCTATAATAATAACAATAATAATTTTGAAGTGATTTATTCGAACATGAGTTTAAGACTGAGGTTTACAATGGCAGTGGGTAATATTTATAATATCTGGAGAACAAAGAACATTGGATTTGCAATTCAGCATGATAACAGATTACTGAGAAAGAAATGTTAAGCTCAGCTAGCGTGAGCGGTTATTAGAGAAGAGCTGTTACGCAATTTGTAATGTGATATGTCTGAGAAGGTTAAGCCTGTCTCGGTGATATTATATATCATGGTATATTTCTAATATAACAGCTTCCCCCTTATAAAAAAAGTTGGTGTTTTATGCAGCAACTTTTGAAATGAATATAAAATGTATATAAAAGGAATGGTACAATTTGGAAAAATATAAAAGATACAAAAATGTTAAATAGTAAGGTTTAAAATACAGAATATAACCTTAGCGTCTAAAATATGAAATGCAAGCACAATAAGCTTGATTCATAAAATAATATAACATAAAAATGTTAGAGTTAAAATATAGCTTTAGCAAGAAAGCGTAAAATACAAACATAATAAGTTTGTTGTAAAATGGGATAATATAAAAATATTCCCAGGGTTAAAATATGGCTTTACCGTGAAAGCCTAAAATATAAGCATGATAGGTTTAAATGAAAATGGTATAAAAATGTTAATGCAATTGAAATTAACAAGGGATAAGTAAAATAATGAAATGTAATGATTAAATGAATAAAATATGGTTCACTGAAGAGTCCAGCACTAAAAGTCAGTAAAAGGCACAAAACAGTTCATCTTTATGTAAGTTCTATGTCTTCGGCTTCGTTGTCTTCTCTCCTTAAGGTAGGTCGTCTTCGTGAAGGGAATAGGTTAGCAAATGTCCTGTGGGGTTTGCTAGGCCTAGGTGGAGATGGGGGTGATGCAGAAACATCGATGGCTAGTCTTCGTCTTTTTGTTCTGCACTTACAAAATAGGTACAGAAATAACAGTCCAAATATTAGCACAATGATGAAGTAGGTGAACCAGGATATGTGTTTTGTTACGAATGGTTCGTTGATTAAATCGTCTAGATCTCTGGAATATTGGTCCAATTTGTGTTTGGCAATTTCGAGATCTTCTGTGTTAAGGTTGTTTAATTTTAATGGTTTAAGGTTTGGTGCTCTAATGTTGTTTGGAATTTTGTTGCAGCATTCGAATGGAATTTGGATGGGATGAGTGTCGTCGTTTACGTCGGTTACTTCGTTGGTACTGGCTTGGATTTTTGTGATGCCTATAAAAGCGTAACAATTAGGTTGTAATTTCACTATTGAGTTTTTGTAGATGACTTCAGTTTTCGAACTTCTTTCTGGACAATTGATGGTTGCCTGTAATGGTTCTGCGTTGATAACCAGCCACGTATTTTCGTCTATCTTTTGGACGTTGTATCCTTGGCCGATGATGAATGATGTCTGGCAGCTTCCTGGCAGAGTTTTGAGGTTCTTGAAGAGACGGGCTTCGCAAATGGCATTATCATCAATGGGGTATGAAAATAGATTTAGACATAATTTAGTGTTGAAGTAGAGTGGTTTGCATTCTCTGAGGTCCGGGATGGTTAAGTACATTAAAGAATCATCATCTCTCGCGATATATTTCTGAGAGGTTGACAAGATATGATATAAGCCAGTTCTATTATCCAAAATAGGGATAGGATATAATTGAAATACTGAGTAGGTTTGAGGGTCTACCAAAGGTATGTCTAATACGAATATTAAATCTGAATTTGTTTGAAAAGCTTTTAGTTCTATAATGTCTAAATACTGTGCAACTTTTGATAATTTGATTGGAAGTGGCAAATTGTTCCTTTGTAGGTTCTGTGAGATTTCCTGTAAGGAATTTACCAAGTCTTTTGGGTTTATAATCGATGTGTGAATTATTTTGAGCCTCGCGAAAGTGATAGAATTCAGGATATCGTTTAAGTTATCTTCGATAAATAAATAGCTTGCCATAAGCTGTTCGCAGATTTCTATAAATTTTAATTTTGCGTGAATATTTTCTATGTCTTTAGTCATGTCTAGAATTGAAGTTTCGATTTCTTTAATATCTTTATTGAAAGTTTCTTCATCAACCTGCAGTTTTTGAATGGTTGCGTTGAAATTTTTGATTACTGAAGTTGTGACAGATATTTGATTTTTGATTAAATTTTCGAGTTGGTGCTCGTCATTACTTAATTTGTTGATGCAATCAGAATAATACTGACCATCTTCTGCATCTAAATTTCCAGTTATTGATTTGAAAATTGTTCCAATACCGTTTAGTATTCCTCGCTTGTATCGTTTTGTGTCAAGGTAAATTTCGTCAAATTTTGATTGTATTGATTGAGAAATTTGTGTCAATAAACTGAGATGAGTTTTTACGTCTCCTAAAAAGACGTTCATGTAATGATACGTTGGGTCGAGTGTGTTGTATAGTGTCTGTAAGATCTTGTCGTTTTTGTCGAAAGCTGTCTTAAAGGTAGATATGTTTTTGTGTACCAGTAAAGTCCATTTCTTGTGAGAAATCACAATGTCTGTGTCTCGGTGATAGTATACTCCAATTGTATTGTTAATTGGTGTTATTTTAAATTGAGCAAGTGCTGATCCGAACAGCAGGAAAAACCTGAAAATAAATTTAATTTTCAGTATAAGGTTTCATTCGGTCAAAGTTTACTTTAGTCGTTTGGTTTGTTTCCGGATTTAATAATGTTGCAGAATTTTGAGAAGTTTCTAAAATTTCGAAGGGGCCGTTAAATTTGTTCTGTAATTTGTTTTTTATTTGTGATTCTTTGACGTACACTTTGTCGCCAATATTATATGTGTGTCGATTTTCGGGAATGTTTTTGTCGAATCGAACTTTGGCTTTTTGTTTTTGTGCTTCTGTTCGACTTCGCGCAATTTTGTAATAGTGGGATATCCGGTTGTTAAGGTCTCTAACGTATTTGGTAATCAGGTCTTTCTGGTTATAAAGAGTTTCGGGTGGTCGGTTAGCTGTATGTCCGAAAATAAGCTCGTATGGCGTAAAGCCATGAGTTTTGTTTAACGAGTTGTTATAACATATTACCGCGTATGGTAATATTGTGAAAGGATGTTCGTTCGGATTCTCTGTTTTATGTATTCTGATCATTTCCGCTAGGGTGGCATGGAATCGTTCGATAGATCCATTGGATTGAGGGTGTCCTACGCTGGAGTATGTTAATTTTATGTCGTAGAGAGTACAAAGATCTTTTAATAAATTATTATCGAATTCACCGCCGTAATCACAATGAATTCTTAATGGGGTGCCATAGTGTTGGAAATATAGCAACAGGGTGTTTACAACTGATTTTGCACTTTTGTCTGGGACAGCATAAGCTTGAGTAAATTTCGTTAACTCGTCGCGGATGGTTAGTGCATAGTTTCTCGTGGGAAATTCGAATAGATCGATATTAACTCTCTCAAATGGAGTTTTAGGGGTTTCGGTAATTACTAAGGGATTGTTGAGGTTCTTACGACAGACTTTTGTTCTTTATCGTGTTTCGCAGTTTTTTATAAAATTTTCGACATCTTTTGTTAAACCTTGCCAATTATATTTATTTTTGATTCTACGTATTGTTTCGTTTATTCCACGATGTAAATTATTTTTTCCGGTGTGATGCTGGTCGAGAATGATCGGACGTTGGTCTTCATCGGGAGTTCGTAATAAATTTTGACAAATGATTAGTTTTAAATTTTTTCTGCAAAAATAAATGATAGGATTTCGAGAATTGGAAAGTCTAGATTGTTTTCAACATGGTAAGTTTTGGAAAGGTCTAATTTGTTTCGATGTTTGTAAAGTGTTAAAAATAGATGTTCTACCACAGACTCTGGGTCGAAAGGTAGAGCGATAATGTAGTAGTTTCTTTGTCGGGTCGATTTGCTGGAAACGATATTAATTGTATTGTTATAGAATTCGGGGTTTTCTTCGAAAATATCCTCGATAATTTGATGGTGAAGGTCTGTCAAGTTGTTTTGTTGGAAAAACGTTAGGATATTTTTATTTTCTCGATCTAATAGTTGTTTATTTGTGATTTGAATTTTGGAATAGTCTATTAGAGATTTGGTTTTGTAAAGTCGGGAAAATGTGTCAAATTCTCGGGCGATTTGTTCGTCGGTAATTTCGTCATCGTTGTCTGAAATTTCGTCTTCGTCTGAGTCTTCGTTTGCGGCTAGAATTTTTGAATAAAATTTGGAACATTCTGAAAAGTGATTAATTTTTATTCTGGACAACGCGTCCGCGTTTTTATTGATTTTTCCGGGTTTGTATATTATTTCGTAATCGTATTCTTCGAGTTTTAAGCGCCAACGCGCTAGTCTACTACCTGGGTCTTTTATGGAAAATAGCCAAGTGAGTGGTCGGTGGTCGGTGACGAGTTTGAACTTCCTTCCGAATAGATATGGCCTAAAATGCTTTACACTCCAGACCAAAGATAAAAGTTCACGCTCAATGGTTGAATACTTGGTTTCCGCGCCGCATAAAGTTCGAGATGCGTATGCGATTGGCAAATCTTTTCCTATACTTCCTTGTGAAAGTACAGAACCTATTGCAAATGCACTAGCGTCTGTAGTTAGGACAAAAGGTTCATCGAAGTTGGGGTAGATCAATATCGGAGTAGTTGTCAAGGTTTGTTTTAGGGTTTCAAATGAATTTGTACAGTCATTGTCGAAATTGAAAGGTATATCTTTTTGTAGCAATTTAGTCAAGGGTTTTGAAATTTTGGAAAAATTAGGAATGAAACGTCTATAATAGCCTGCTAAACCTAGAAAAGATTTAATTTCTTTCTGATTTTTGGGTTGAGGAAAATTTAGAATTGCTTCGACTTTGGCAGGGTTCGGTTTTACACCATCCTTTGTAATAAGATGTCCTAAATAGGCAACTTCTTTGCGAAGGAATTCGCATTTGTCTGGCTGAATTTTGAGGTTGGCTTTTTGTAAACGTTTGAAGACTTCTGTTAATCGAGAAATATGTTCATGGATAGTAGGGGAGTAGATAATGATATCGTCCATATAGACGAGACACCTTTCGTTTTGGATTCCTAGTAAAATGTTGTCCATCACCCTTTGAAATGTTGATGGAGCATTTTTGAGTCCAAAAGGCATTCGTACGAATTCAAAATGACCATTTTCGACTGTGAAAGCGGTTTTTTGAATGTCTTTGGGATCGATTTCAATTTGATGGAAGCCAGAGGCCAAGTCTAAAGTCGTGAAATATTGGCATTTGCCTAATTGATCTAAAAGGTCGGAAATGTTAGGTAGAGGATATTTATCACCTATCGTTACTTCGTTTAATTTTCGGTAGTCAACTACGACGCGCCATTTCTGTTTACCAGAAGCGTCTAGTTTTTTGGGGACTACCCAAACTGGGGAGGACCAGGGAGAAATTGAAGGCTGGATAATGCCTTGGTCGAGCATTTTTGAAACTTGTGATTTTACTTCTTGTTTATGAATTTGGGGGTAACGATAAGATTTAGTGAAAATTGGTTTAGAATCGTTAGTGTCTATTGAATGCTTGATTTCGTTGGTAAATGTCAAGTTGTCACCTTCTAGATAAAATATGTCTGAAAAGTCTAAACAGAGTTGAGTAATTAATTCACTCTCCTCGTCGTTCAAGTGATCTAAGCGTAATTGATTTTTTATTTCGTAGTTTCGGTCTATGTATTGGGAATTCGGATTTTGAAGATTTACGTTAAATATTGATCTAAATTTTTGAACGGGTTCGAGTTTAAGATCCGAGAAATGTATTGTTTTTGGAATCGCGTTTGCGTTTATTATCGTTGTCAAAAATTCACCATTGTTGTCTATTTTGACAATGGCATTCGGTAAACGTACCTTTTCATTTTCCTGGGCTATTAGTATAGCTTCGGTATTTTGTAAATTGCATTTAAGTTTAAAAATCTTTTCTGTGCGTGGTTCGATAGAAATTACATTTTGGTTTTTAACATTTAAATTTGGGTTTGAAATTCTAATACCTGGATTATTCTTTTCGTTAGAATTATTGTGGTTCCTGATTGATGTTACCTCAGTCACCTCAAATAGTGGTACGGTTTTAAAATTGGTAATAAGTTGATTATTTTCAAAGTCCACATGACACTTATAATATTTTAAAAAGTCTGCACCTAATAGTCCATCGAATTCTATATCTAGGTCGTGAACATAAACCTTGTATGGGTCATTTATATTGAATGGTATTAGTACAGATTCGTTGATATTAATTTTTTCATCTGTTATGCCCTGTATAATTACGTTTTCAGGATATCTTTGTTTGTACCTTTCCGCTGTTTTGGTTTTAAATACAGAAATACCTGCACCTGAGTCGACAAGAATTTTGAAACGATTTGTGAAGTCTTTTATGTAAAATAGATTTTTGGAATTTACGACATTTAGTTTGTAGCGGGGTGTTTTTACATGAATTGGTTTTCCGGGAAGTTCAGGTTTGGGTCGAAACTGTCCTGGAGGTTTATCGCTTGGACTTGGCGAGAAATTTGGTCTAGTTCGTCTGTTTGTTGTGTTGGAGTATTCGTGGAATACTCCGGGCCTGTGTAAAAATCCGGAGGATTAGCAGTATAATCCTCGTATTGCTGAGAATTAACAGTATAATTCTCATGTTCCTGGGATTGGGAATTAGCAGTATAATGCCCACATTGTCCGTTTGGAAAATCGTAGTCATCATTATTTTGAGATTGATAATCAGGAGAATAATTGGTAGAATAATTTACGGATTGATTTGCAGAGTAATCTTCGTATTGGTTTGGGTAATCTGAATAATTATCATAAGTTTCTTGGTTTAGGTGATGGGTTTTTTGTTGGTTAAATCTATTGAAATTCGGGTTCGGTTGTATGGCAGAAGGTCTCTGCTGGTGGAAGTTAGGATTTGGCCTGATAGCTGAGGGCCTGTTTTGTTGTGGATAATTGCGTTGTTGATTAGAAAAATTTTGGGAATTCTGTGGTCTAAAGTTTGCTTGATTAGGTACACTCTGGAAGTGCTGTCTAGGAGCTTGTGCCTGATTGGAATAGGCGTTTGGTGTGAAATTGGGTTGTGAAAATTGGTGGTTTTGCCTCGTGCGGCATTCGTTAAAGCTGTGCCCATTCCTTTTGCAGAATGTGCAAAATGGTGGGAGATTTGGGCGTCTTTGCTGATTTTGAACGGGACTTCTATTTTGAATTTTATTGGAGAACTTTTGCGATTCGAAGTACGACAATTGCAACTCACGTTTGATGCGATTTATTGCATCTAGCATATCACTAGGATTGCCAGCCCTGATAATTTGCCCTAACTTGGGTTCTAATCCAGTCAGTAAGGTGGTCAATGTCATGTTTTCGATGAGGTTACATTGAGCAGTTTTTTCCTCTAAAGTTAGAGTCTGCTTTTGCACTGCTGCGTGCATTTTCGCGTTGTGCGTTTGTAGTCTTGATACGAATATTAGTGCGGTTTCGTTGGGTAGTTGGTGAATGCGTTGTAAGTCCTGTATAAGGGCTGTCAAGTCGCGGGAGTCACCGAAGTGGGCCTCGAGTAGGCTTTTAATTTCTGCCCAGGTGGCAGGGTTCCTGGAGTTTACTAACTCGGCGGCTTTTCCCCGAAGTTTATTTTTAATGTGCAGAGCAAGTAGAACACGTTGGTCTTCTATAGACATTCCGTTCGCGTAAATACACGCACTAATAAAGGTTTGTAAAAATATCGGATTTCCATCGAATTCCGGGACTATCGAAAAAATCTCACTTAACCTGTAAGGTTCAATATTTATAGTTTCGTTCGCCGTGATTGAATTGTTTGCATTGGAATTGCTTACGTTTGTGGTGGTAGCCATTTTGTTTATATAATTTAGATAATTAAATAACTTAAAACACTTTTTCAATTTGAGCTAGTACGCTACTGACAATTGGTAATTTTATATTATATGTAAAAGAATGTGCTGTTTATTTTATAATATTTCAAAATTTAATTACAAGGATAATTGGATTAATTTAAAAAGTGTTTTTAGTTGGGAATAATGTCACTGAAATTTTATATACTAATGTGCATTTAAACAGTATAGAACATGTGGGTTTTATTTTATTTCACAGTCAAGTAAGGCGTAAACTTAACCTTTATATGATATATGATATTATGATAAAAATAATGTTAAGATAAAAATGGTATGTGATTATAATTATTTATGTAGGAAATGTAGATAAGTTCGTACTTAAAGAGTATATGATATTACGATAAAACAATGTTAAGATAGGAACGGTATAGTTATTTATGTAGGTCACATAAATTTTAAATAAAATATTATATTACTTCTGAATGAAATTATTATTTGAATATTAGAACTGCTGTTCGTTAAATTGAATTGTTTTTTTTTTATAAGAAAAATATGCAAAATAATCGAGATGATTCTTAAAATCTACTTACATTAAAATTTCCATTCCACACGTCTGGATTGAAGTTGAATGCTGCTCCGTGAACTTTGTTACAATGCGGTCTTCTCTGCCAGGGGTGTTACCAGGTATTCCTTCCACAGAGGTCTCCTACACTGCCGAAGACACCAACTTCTCGACTGGGATGAATTCTTACTTGCTAATTTGTTGATTGATTGATATGTTGCTTTGTTGCTTGTTGAATTATTATTATTGTTTCTTTGTGAACGTAGATTCTTCTGAGTAAAGGATTGGGATCCACCACGACAGCTAAGGAATTTCTCCTTTTTCCAGGGGCTCTTTTCTTCAGGTTAGGCACCTTTTCCAGATGAACTCCTTGTTCCTTCCGATATGTTTTCCACTGGTTAGGCTCCCGAACTGTGCGTGTTCTTCAGATCCGCCACGACTGCGCCAATGTTAGATAGTGGATTGTTTGATTAACTTTTTAAAAAGATTTATTTAGTTTAACACTGGAGTCAACGTTGACTCTATAATAATAACAATAATAATTTTGAAGTGATTTATTCGAACATGAGTTTAAGACTGAGGTTTACAATGGCAGTGGGTAATATTTATAATATCTGGAGAACAAAGAACATTGGATTTGCAATTCAGCATGATAACAGATTACTGAGAAAGAAATGTTAAGCTCAGCTAGCGTGAGCGGTTATTAGAGAAGAGCTGTTACGCAATTTGTAATTGGATATGTCTGAGAAGGTTAAGCCTGTCTCGGTGATATTATATATCATGGTATATTTCTAATATAACATATATATATATATGATCCAAATAGTTAACCTCATAAGGGCGAGATTTCTTTCGTGCTATCTTTCTGAAATACAAATAACCTGCTGCTACATTTATTGTTATTTTCCTAACACAACGGTCTATTGCGGAATGAAAAGAGTCAGTCTCCATTTGAGTATGACCCACCTTTTGGTAGATAATCATATTTCTACATGAATAAGTACAGTTCCTAGAGCAAAATTACGGTTTTTAAATATGTACAGCCATCACTGTATATAATGATCTTTTGAATTTGACTATTTTGGCCATTTAAGTTTAGCGGATATGATGTTTTTTTTCAATTAAATGAGAACAAATTGTAACAAACTCTGCAGCTTTAAAGCACCCTACAAACAAAGATTATGTTCACATTGTTTCATTTTATAATATAAGTTGGAAATATTGGATTTCGGTGCTATTGAAACAAGCAGCAAATCCATTGTGAAAACATAATCTTCTTCACATGAGTCACTTGTTCTTTCATGATATGTAACGGATATTCGCTCCCTACAATATGATGAGCTTTATGAGCAGCACATTTATCGCACTCATCTTTTTTTGAATGAAACAATGAGATTGTTAGAGTCTAAAACGTTTTTAAATGTTGTTATCGAAAAAGTTAAACATTTCGAGAATTATACCAGTAAAACTGGTATAAACTTTGTTTCGATGACCATTCTGAGCAAGTACTTTTCTAGGACTAATGCAATTCCAAAACAAGAAGTGTGGTTGTGGCTCTAGACTTTGTTCCCCATAATGATCTGGCATGATCCGAATTGGCGATTCTATTATAGCTAAGTTTACGAGCGGCTTTCAAATGGCCTTTCCAACGTAGAACCGTCCATCTACCTATGCCAAGAATATTTAAGGACTTGGTCCTACACACTCTCTTATTTGTATCGCTTAGGATCAAGTGATATAATAAAGATTGACCTTTTCTTGAAAGTTCTAGATCTTATCGCTATCTATGTCTTTTTGTAGGTATGTGACTGTATTATCAATGTACGTTTTTTCCCCTGAAATAAGACACTTCAAAAAAATATCTGTCCTCTCCTTCTCAAAAATTACATATGATCAAACTTTTTCCTATACTGATACATCTTTCCTTCATTTCACAAGATTCTTTATCAATGTCATAATTCGATTTACCATCGCCATATCTTCTGTTCTTTTCTCTTTTTCTGCGTTCGTATTTCAATCTTTATGTCTGTCTGTCCGTTTGCCTGTCCGTTCGTCAATATGTCGTGTTTCTTTTAAGCACTATAACTGAGGACCTATTGTCTTGGAATGAAATATAAATTTGGGCTCGGCTATGTTAGATAAAAAGTTGATGTCATAAGTCTTGGCTTCTTGAACAATAGGTTCTATGGGCACGAATCCTTAAAATTTCAGGTTTTTTGGGTCGAATTAATTAAAACCAGACACTCTAATAGGACAGTCGAATCGGAATAGGTTTTGAACTCTTCAGAAAATAAAGAGTTTGAGATTCAAAAACATAGGCTGGCAAAACACCCACTGGTTGTGTGGGGCAACACCTTTAAAAAATAAAATATGTCTCCATATATTCCCTTGTCACAAGAAATATGCACTCTTTGATAAAGTTTTATAAAAATAGTAATGATGCCG
Source organism: Leptura quadrifasciata (assembly GCA_963675555.1). Taxonomy (NCBI): domain Eukaryota; kingdom Metazoa; phylum Arthropoda; class Insecta; order Coleoptera; family Cerambycidae; genus Leptura; species Leptura quadrifasciata. The sequence continues at coordinate 108,298,622 of OY776675.1, forward strand.
ATTTCACTGCCAAGTGTTTTGACAACAAAGCGTTTGTTATCAGGAAATAACTAAAGTTACAAATATATCAATTACACCTTTAACTTTATTCACTTTTAAAAAACTACAAAAAGTATTATAAAAAAAGTTCAAAAATTATGTCAAAACTTTATTAAATTGTCAAATAGTGGAACATTTTTTTAAATCTGCATTTTTAGGAATATCTTTTACTTCTATGCATCTATTACTCCACTGCGTATTTTAATTAAAATGTACATTTCTCTTGTCAATACAAATTGCTTCGTCCTGGCTGTATTCCATTTGTTTGAAAATATATAAATAAATATCACTGAGGTAATTTCGAAAAATATCTTTCGAATTATAAAGAAAAATTATAAAATTAATTTACGCATTTCAACTACCGCTCGATAGCCATTAATCGTGGTAAAACTTTTAGAAGGTTTAATTACATTCTTACAAAAAGTTTCAGGTATTTCCAATATTTCACTTAAATATCAATAATATCACGAAAACTTTTCACGGGGCGATAATTAGTTTTCATTAAATAATGGTAATTTATCGGATAGCAGGAATCGATTTAGAATCATATTTAAAAGTGGTGACTGCTGTTAGATAAAAAACGTTCGTCATAAGCTATTTTTTACTTTTACATTAAAGTTGTGCCGCGTGATTAGGAAATGCATTTAAAAGATTATGAATAACACGTCGTGTTCAGTTTCAGTAACTACTTTTGTCATAGAGAGTAAAATCGTCTTTTCCTGAAATGTACGATTATACTGGAATTTAAGCACTTAAACACCACTTTTCGATTACTCTACTCGATGCAGGTTTTGTTCAGCTATGACTAAAGCAATATTTTCTGAATATTTGCTTAACGAGCATATGCCATGAAAAATATCATTTACAATCTAACTTAATTGATTAAAATATGGTACATTTTAGTAGGTTTTATTAGACATTAGGCTGATAAGTAAATGTTAATTGTCATTTTCATTATACACATAATTTTAGAATGAAGTAGGTACGGTCGTGAGCAAAAAAAAATAGGACAAGTCTTATAACTGTATTTTGCCAAAATCTAGTTGTGTACATCTAACTTCTTGTGACATTATCAATTAGTTGTCATAATAAGTGTGCAAAAAACTAATATGCCTCATATAAGCGATTTAGTTAAATCTGGAGTTATTGCTAAAGCAGGAGATGGATAGTCAATGAAACAAATTGTACTGCGTTATAATATTGATAAAAATTCGGTGTGTAACATTAAGAAAATGAAGAATAAACGGTATGATTAGTAGAAATCCTCAACATTTCATAATTTCAGCTCGTTTCCACACCACCCACGAGGTTGAGCCCTTGACGCGTTTTTTTTTAAATAGTGTCCCCAGTAGGCCTACCCCACTGACCTTTCGATTCTTTATTCGTTTGTTGGATCCTGTTCATTTAGCATTTTCTCGGGTGGTGAATTTAGGCAAACTTGTCCATGGCCCAGTCTAGGATAGGAACTGTCTAGTACTGGCAGGACCTGCCGGAAATAGATAAATCAAAGAAGTTCATTACATATCCTTTGAAATCAAGAACTGAAAAATTACTATAGTTCAACAAATACACCTCAGAATCCTAATCGACCTATACACTTGGACACTGCAGATTATATCATCATCTACACAGACTTGGGCTTGCAAGAAATTCTGATTTTTTTATTTGGCAAAGGAAGGCTGCTTCTTGAAACATTCACGCGAGTCAAGTCTCAGTACGTGTCCAACCGTCTCTTGTATTAGATGTGTGAGCTCTCCATCCTGTACCGATCTATACGAAATATTCTTTGTTATAGTAAGGTAATAGAAATATTTTCAAAGTTTGTATCTATTTGTGTGTGAACGTCTAGTTTCCCAAATTCATCCACTTGAGTACCGTTTCTCCGCTTGAGCTACTCAGCCTCGCGTATCCGGCTTGTGGATAGTGTATCCGAACACTTAGGTCCGGTTTATCAATACAGAGTTAACTATTAACTACAGGATAAATGTCAAATGAAACAATGGGTATCTATTGATTTGTTTGACATTTACCCTCTAGTTACGAGTTAACCCTGCATTGTACCTTATGTACCTTAAACTAGGACTGGCGCTCGAATTAAACCGAAAACCTGTTTGTGGAGTGGCAAAGAGCGGCCCTTTTTTCTTCTCGTCACATGCGAGGGTAAGTTTATATTACAATAATCAAAATTCTTAGATCTAAAGTAACAAAATATGTTAAATTTCAATAACGAGAACACTGACGGCTGATTTGATTATGCTTTAAAATAATCTCTTAGTGGTATATTTCGTATTAATCCATATCACAAAGAATAGAAAACTCCTCGTGTTAAACATGCAAAAATGTTTAGGTCAATTTGTCAATAAAACTCACCAAATATGACCCCAAGGTAACGGTATCTAACTAAAGTGACAATGCATAGATTTTAATGAAAAAATGAATCTAAACGAACTTAATTTAAAAAGTATTATCCAGTGATACGTGTCTCATTACTACTACTAAGGAAACTTAATTTCTTCCTATACAAGTCTGATTACATAGCGACTGTGCCAAGTCTCTAACATTTTCTCACGTGATCTAAGACATATGCATGACACACATTTCTCTCTGACTGTTTCACATTAAATATTCCCAACGTATCTCCGGCACTGTTGTTATTCTCAAAGTAAATTCAGATAATAATTGTATCTGCAAGAGTATTCACCGTTTTAGTAAAATACAAGTCTAACAAGAGTCACTAACGAAAAGTTACTTGCAACAACAGAATAACAAGAAGCAATATAAGAAAAGCTTCAAAACTACCTAAGTCAAAAAAAGCTTAGTGGATAAAAACTTTCGTTTTAAAACAATGCTCTGCAATAACTAAATACAGAGTTGATAAAGTAAAATAAAAGCACACATAATGTTCTAAAATGTTAATTTTATTGAATATACAAAAAAAAAATCGATGCAATAACATAATAAATATATAATAAAAAATAAATTAGCAAAACATACCACATAGAATATTATTCTTGATTTGAAGAAGAATTTTGTTTCTTTTATTCAATTCGATATAGTTATTAGTTCTGATTCCATATACGAACTTTTACGGCTTAAACTCAAGTTACATTTTTATTTTCTTTCCTAGAAAGGACCCCACACAATATACACGGTAAAAGCTATACAGTCCTTTGAGCTAAAACCAGCTGAAATGTATTCGTTGGACCATGTCAAGTTCTTATGTGCACTAGGTCTAAAAAGTATATAGATTTCAAGTTACGGACACTTGAAGGTTAAATAACGATTATTCATTTATTTGAAGGTTTTTAACTTTCCAAGTTCTGTAGTGACTCTGTGTTGAGAGTTCAGAGGAATCGACCACAACAAAAGTTGTAGGAAAATGAGCAAGCTACCTCGTGGTGACCTTGATTTTGACCTCTAGCAATATTTTTAAAGTATTTTGATCGTAAACTCTTTTTTTATAAAACCAATATTTTGTATCTTGGATTCAAAACAAACCCATAATCTCACTTTAAGATATAAATCTTTCAAGAAAAGTTATATACAAGGGAAGGATATTAAACCATGAAGGCCATCTAAAAAGAAATATAACCTCAAAAAATATATTTTCCTCACACGTAATAGAATCACCTTCAGTAGGTATGTTTAAAAATAAAGGTGAAAAAATCTTTAATAATTGTGTAGTACAAACGTGAAAATAATGTGTCTATTGAAGTACAAGTAAATAAATATAATATGTTTGTTCTAGAATTCGTATATCAAATACAAACAACCCAAAAATTGAGTGTCATATAAAAAGAGGTGATGTTTTAACGACATTTCAACGTCGAGCTCACCAGAAGAAGAAGAAGAATGTGACTTTATCTGAGTAAGTTCTTGCTAAATCAGAAGTTCCAAGCTATTTTTAACAATAACTTTTCTGACCTTCAGATTACCTTCGTAGGTTAATATCCTCCCCATTGTATATAACTTTTTCTTTAAAGATTTATATCTTAAAGTGAGATTATGAATTTTTTTTAATCGAAGGTGCAAAATATTGGTTTTATTGAAAAAAAATAGTTCACGATCAAATGACTTTGATAATATTGCTAGAGGTCAAAGTCAAGGTCATCACGAGGTAGCTTACTCATTTTCCTACAACTTTTGTTCAATTCCTCTGAAATCTCAACACAGTGCTGCTATAGAACTTGGGCAGTTAAAAACCTTCAACTAAATGAATAATAATTATTTGACCTTCAAGTGTTCGTAACTTGAAATCTATGGACTTTTTGGACATACTGCACATAAGAACTTTTGTTCGGAATGGTCCAACGAATACATTTCAGCTAGTTTTAGCTCAAACGACTGTATAACTTTTACCGTGTATTTTGTGCGGGGTCCTTTACTTTCTTATAGTGATGGATATGTCAGAGCTGCTGCAAAATGCCACCAAACAATAACCAAGTGAAATCATGCCAACAGTAGTGTTAAACTATTAAATAGTAATATTCAAAACGGCAGCCCTCGGCATAGTAACGTGTAAAAGGATCCATCTCCTTTTACATCTCAAGAACATGAAAAAAGTGAAGTAAATTTAAATGATCAAAATGGAAATAATTTACCAATAGTATCAATACAATATAATGGCATTATTTCTATAACAATATTAGTTGAGTGCTCCAAATTGATTTGATTTTTGAATATTGTACAAACCTACATCATTATTTTACTTAATTAACTGCATAAACCAATTTAAAATCGTGCACCAATTGCTATCGGTTCATGTTCATTTATTTATAGTGTTTTATAGATTCTAAATTTTATTTCCTGTTTAATTATTATGGAAACCATTAATTTTATTTAATTTGGTGTTTTTGATCGCAATTGGGAAATTTACGATGAAGTTTAATTTAGTCCATTATTTATCACTTTTCCATTTAAATCTCAGTTATGAGATCGAATTACTGCACTGATAGTCAGAAAGCATCTAAATTTATTGTTACGACAAACTTCAAAATTGCATTTTAACTAGTTAATGAAAGTGAAACTTAAGCGCTGCAAATCTAACTAGTATAGCGATAGTAAAATTACCAGTACAAGGAGTTTAAAGGAAATTTTTATTCATTCATCTTTAAATATAGAAGCAAGCATATTTATTTAAGCGAGTAACATGTCTTTCTTTTTCGTTTAAAATTCGAGACGGAATATTTACTTTCACATATATTATATTGAATAATCCGGTGTTACCTAGGAAAGAAATATTTTATTTCTCGAATAATGTTGTAAGAATTTTCCTTTTTATTTCGAAAGCATTACCTATACCGGGTGACTCAGAAAGTACCTACCCCCCACTCTTTTCTACAGTTTTAAAAATGAAATTTTGAAATTTGGGAAATCATATTTTGATCACTCGCTGGTAAAAAAATCACTTCCGGTATGGCCGAAAATTGCCACAACATTCTTATTCTAAATAGTACCGTGAATATTTAAATCACTTTTCTCATAAAGCTGTATTTCTCTTTCCAACGCTTTTTTCAGATTTAAAATCGGATGAAATTTAACCGTGGAAATGGCTTTTATTTGCTATTTCTAGTTGGCTTTGGAATTCAGGAAATAATTTTAAGAGTTTTGACTCTGAATTTGAATAAAAGAGTATTTCTCAACAAATTAAATGTAAAATTGGTCTATTTTGTTAATTTGCTTGGATTTAGAAATGTTTTTCCTATTTTTTCACTCTATGGAAATTCAATTTGTCATAACTTCAATTTTTCAAATAGTACCCTGTATGTTTTATTTTTTATCAGATACAGTGGTAAATTTACTTTAGACTGGTTTTTCCCGATTAAAAATTGAATATAAATTAAAATAAATATTTTTGTAGAAGCGTTTCGAACTGTGTCCATATCTTGCAGTAAGCCATGAAAAACAGATGAAAAATTGCACACAGCATCTGTCAAAACGTTATTGTTGAGTGAAATAGAGGCGTATTTATTATTTGTAAATTTGTAATTAGGTGCTTTATTCAAAATAAGATACGATTTACAATCAGTATACACAAAATGAAAAGGTAGATTTACTTTTAATTTATGGCGTATGTCAGAGAAATGCCCATGCGGCCGTATGTCTATATTATGAAAAATATCCCAGCGTCGTCAGCCATACTTGCAGTATTTTAAAATTCTAGAAGAGTCATTCCGAAATGCAAAAAATATTGAGGTGGCAGAGGAGAGATTTATAGTAAGCGAAAAAATTAAGACAAACTTTACATGCATGTTTACCCAAATGTTTCTACAAGAGAGCTGGCAAAAGAGACAGATATTGGCCATGAGACAGTAAGACGTATATTTAAAAAAACATAGTTTTAAATGCCACAAAGACCAATTACATCAAGAATTATATGAAAACGACGGAAACAGAAGATTAATCTTTTGTATTGGTTTACTCAACACGTATACTTAAACAATGGAATTTTAGTTAGTGATGAATCTCATTTTACGAATAATGGCATATGTAATAGACATAATCTATATTATTGGTCTAAAGAAAATTTACACGAAATGCTTGAAGGTAACCATGAGGATAGATTTGGAGTGAATGTGCGGGCTGGAATATTCGGTACAAAAATTATTGGTCCCATATTATTTCAAGGACCCTTAACCGGCGCACGTTATTTTATTTATTTATTTATAATAGTACACTGTCCTATAGATAAAAAACCCAAGTACAGAACAGGAAGATAATAAAAAACAAAAACACTAATAAATAAGCTCTCTACAATAAGAAAGATAAAAAGATAAAATATTAAACATGTCAAATGTAAACTATGCATTAAAAGAACAAGAATACAGATCAGTGCGGTTATATATAACATAAAGACGGTTAAAATAAATACAAAAACTATACACGACTCTTCAAAATAGTGACAAAAACAAAGTAAAAGAACAAAGCTCATTTTAAATGATACATTTTAATATCATTGAGACTGCAACTAAATATATCAAGATGGCTACCATTTACATTACAGATATTGCACACTGTATAAACCGGAGAGTGTTTAAGAATCTTAGTACGAGATGTTGACAGATAAAAAGTTAGGTTATTCCTTGAGTTTACCCTGGGTACCATAAAATTTAATTTAACCAATAATTCTTGGCAATCACTAATATTATGTATCATTTTAAAAAGGTGTGTCTGAGAAAAATATTTACGCCTACTCTCAAGACTTGTCATGCTGTGTTTATGAAGCAAGCAGCTCCTCTTGCGGAACACCTAATGGTGGGTAAACACCGTCCGATTTAAAACTAAGGAATTTTAAAAATCGACGTTGGACTGACTCCAAATTATTTACATAAGTGAGGTAATATGGGTACCATATAATATAGGCAAAATAGACAGGTTTAATTGCGTCTAACCGAGTAAAACCACGACAATTCCGCACCAAAAACCCATACGTGTTACTGACTTCTAAGGTAATGGTGTCAAGGTGAGCGGCAAACGAAAGCTTGGTATCAAGAATTACGCCAAGATCGCGAAAGGTGGAGGGGCGGTTCAGATTGGCATTATCTAGGTTGTAATCAAAACTTATATGCGTGGATTTTGTAGAAAAAGACATGACATTGCATTTGCTGACATTTAATGACAATTTGTTTTCCTGACACCAAGCGTTTACACTTTCTAAGTTCCTATGAAGACGGAGACAATCATTGAGGCTGTTAACATAATCATAAATCTTTAAATCATCCGCATAAATAAGACAATTCACATCCGACACATCTACAATATCGTTTATAAAAATAATAAACAATAAGGGGCCAAGTATGGACCCCTGTGTAACGCTAGATGTTACGGTATATTCAGCAGACTTAGAATCATCGGATACAATATATAGTCCTGTCATATAGGTATGACCTAAATAAGTCTAATAGAGAATCAGATAAGCCGAACAAATGCAGTTTGTGAAGTAGCATGCTGAAGTCGAGTCTATCAAATGCTTTTAAAAAGTCTTTATAAATAACATCTGTTTGTGTCTGCGAATCTATAGATTCTGCTATAAATTGAGTAACAGAGATCAAATTTGTTGCAGTGGATCGATCAGCCCTTCATAAAGCCGTGTTGGTAGACTGATATTTTGTTGGACACATGATGGTATAGAAAATCATGTAGCAATATTTCCAAAACTTCACAACCATTGCAGATAATGGATATAGATCTAAAATTGCTAATATTAAACTTATCATATTTTTTATATAATGGACCTACTTTCGACCGTTTCCATAATACAAGCAACTCACAATTACGAATGTATATATTGAATATGACTTTTAGAGGGTACACCAAAATGTGAGCACAGCAGAAAAGCGGATATTCCGTCAGGACCAGTAGTCAATTTAGGTTTGAGTTTTTTAAGGCAGCCGCAATTTCACTCTCATCAAATTCTTGTAAGTAGATAGTCTTGTCTACGATTTGCTCATTCAAGGATTGGTTAGTAAACCTAGATGATGGTAAAAATGATTTACAGAGAAAATCTGCGAAAGCGTTTGAAACTTCATTAGGATCAACAAGCTGTCTCCCGTTGTAGAACATTTGAGAAGGTATGCAAGGTGATCCCTTTCTACCATTAATAAAATACCAAAATTTGCTGGGATCGCTTTTAATATTTATTTCAGTTGTTCTTATATAATCCTTGTAAGATACATCAATGTCTGATTTTATTTTAGATCTCAATGTTTTAAAATCCTTCAAAGTCCTCAAATCACCATACCTATTATGATCGCGCCAATGTTTGGCTTTTAACTTGATATTCCTTATTATCTGAGAGTTAAACCAAGGAGGGTATCTATTCTTTTTTACAGCTGGAAATCTGGGTACACAAAGGTCAAAAATGGAATAAAGTTTATCATAGAAGTGAGAAGTCAAATCTTCAAAATTGGAACAAGTTACAAGAAATATCCAGTCAATACCAGCAAGAGAAAATTTTCATTACGAAAATTATAACAGTAATCATTATATGAGGGTGACTTATTTTTCGTATTAATATGATCCTTCAACTGAAACATGATATGCAAGGCCGAATGATGAATATCCTCATTAACAAACAGACCGATTATTTAAGCTTTTTTGCAAAATGAAATAGAAAGCGAACTGTATGGACTTTCCTCGGAAAATTTCAGAAATATGTACTTCCAACAAGATGGAGCACCACCACATAATGCTGGTTTTGTGGGAAATTACCTTAGTGCAAAGTTTGACAACCGGGTAATATCTACTAATGGAACTATTAGGTGGCTTGGTCACCAGACCTAACTCCACTGGATTTTTTCTTTGAGGTTATCTGAAGGACAAAGCATATTCAACGCCTTTTGCAACATTAGAAGAACTCCAAAATACAATTTTAAATGCCTTTGAATCCATAACTCCAGTCATGTTACAAAGTGTTATGAGAGAAACTATTCGAAGAGTGAACAAGTGTTCTAAAATGGGTGTGCGTTATTTTGAACACCTGATATAGGTTTGGTATTTAGTTGTGTTGTATTGTTCTAATTATAATATTTACAAATTTAGTAAGTTGCTGTAGAGATAGGTATGATAACTTATAAATTGGTTTTGATTGTGTGAATTTTTGTTTTTTTTGCTAGTTATTCGTCATTTTTTTTATATTCAAAATGAATTATCTCTAATTACAAATAACTCATCTTACTTCATAGCTTACTGCAAGATATGGACATATAATTCGAAACGCTTCTACAAAAGGCTTAATATTTATTTTAATTTATATTCAATTCTTAATCAGGAAAAACCAGTCTAAAATCCAATCAAATTAACAAAATAGGCCAATTTTATATTTAATTTTCTAATAAATACCCTTTTATTCAAATTCAAAGTCAACTTCGAATTTTTTTAAAATTTGTTCGTGAATTTCAAAGCCAATTAGAAATAGCAAATAAATGGTATTTCCAAGGTTATTTTTAATTCGATTTTAAATCTGAAAAAGCGTTGGAGAGAGAAATTACAGCTTTATGAGAAAAGTGACTTAAATATACAGGGTGCTATTTAAAATAAGAAAGTTCTGGCAATTTTCAGCCATATCTGAAGTGATTTTTTACCACCGAATGGTCAAAATGTGACCATTGATACCTATATTTGATTTCCTAAATTTCAGAATTTTATTTCTACAACTGTAGGAAAAAGTGGGGGGGGAGGTACTTTCTAGGTCAACCGGTATGTGGTGCAAATTAGACTTTGTCCGTGAAAGAAACATTTTTCATAGCCGGATGGCCTTCTGGCGGTTTTTATATCATGTGTATGCGCAAAGGCAATGCAATCTTAGGCGAGAATTGCGAGGTGGATATACCATCCTTCGGAGGCCATGTAGAGCTATCAGTCCCTATATGTTAAATGTTAAAAGGCAAGTAAGAGGAGAGGTTCGGCAAAATTCCTGGTTCGTCTCGTCTACAGGCGTCTGTGATAGGCCTCAGTAGCGAAAATACACCAACGTTAAATGAATGTTAAAAAAATCTTAAATGTTTTTTTTACCTTCATCTTATAATACAAATGTCCAAATCGAGTGGCATTCCCCGTTTAAATACTCGTTAAATTTTAGTTTCTGCTCTTAGCAACATTGAAGCAAACCGTTATTCAAGATAGCACACCTTAATATTAATTGATTAATCGACGTATTATTTGCTTTGTACAAATGTACTGACAGCGCACAGCACGCAACTGAAAATAAAAATGTGTTAAAAAGGCTCCCATATCTCTTTTACATTCGTGGCACGTTTATTTTTTCATTTAGTTTAATACTTTGTATCTTCCCCTTCATTGCCACAAAAATTGGGAGAAAAATCATAAATTTCAATGCCCGTTACTTAAATATTTACACCTGCCCGAGAGGGTGCGACAATTTCATGTTTTGTTGGGGTGCGTGATCTATTACATTTGCTATGTTCTATATTTATTTTTAGCTTTGGTATTGATTCCCGAAAATAAATAGACTGAAGGTGAAAGCATAAAATATGTTGCTACTCTGCCTTTTTAACTTTTTAAAATCTTCAAGGAAAATGAAACGTAACCTTTCTAGGTATTTATTATACACCATTTCCTCTAAAGGTTAAAACGTAGAATTGATATTTCTCAAAGGCTAAACTATGTATAAAATCAAAAGCGCATAGCCGACCGTAACATGGGACTTTGTAAATGGTAAAAGATAAAACTGCAATGGGCATAAGCTAAAGGTCGAAAAGTACCTAACAGAAAAATGCTACTTAGATAAAAATATCTCGCTTGTATTTTCTTTTCGATTATATTTGTTCATAATAAATAATTACTTATATACCTTTTTTATAATATTGAAGACTCTCACGAATTGAATTATGTAGATGTTGTTAATATTGTCTAGATAAACAAGATCACTATTGAATTTGTACTTAACCTCATAAAAAGAGAAGCAAATATACACCTTTGAGTCCAGTGCTATTAGGTTTATACCTCGAAACTTAGCTATAACGAATGGATTTGAATGTTTCCGGGTTTTTTGAATTTTTTTTTTTATACATTTATTTAACGTCGGCCTATTTCCGCTACTGAGGCCTAACACCGACGCCTGTAGACGAGCTACCCCCAAACCAGGAATTTTGCCGAACCTCTTCCCTTAAGACGAGTAGGGATCTTTTACTTGCCTAACATTTAATAGACAAGGGACCGACGGCTTTACATCCCCTCCGAAGGATGGTATATCTCCTATACAACCCTCACCTAAGGTTATATAGCTTCCGCGCATACACTGATATACAAGCCGCTGGAAGATGGGTGAGGCGAGGACGTGGTCTTCAACACGAACGGGAACCTAGTTTTAATATTTGGGGTCCACGACGGGCGTCGTGAACACGGATACGTCACTGGTTGACCCTCAAGGTCAGGAAGATAAAAGATTTGGGCTGGCTAGCTTGGTCTGAGACTACTAGAGTTCGCTCGTGCACTTAATTTGTTTTGAAGTGGGTTGGGGTGGTATGTCCTTAAACGGAAGGATCCGGCCGATATGTACACCCTGTATGAGAGCAGAGCGTAAAATTTGCTTTTTTATTTCTTGGTGAGGGTCCAAAGCTTCACCCTGTATAAGCTTTCTCAGCTAAAATTCCCTTTCTGGGATTCTGGAGTAGGGCCTACTTGAGCACCCTGTATATTCGTTGGTTGAATAAACACACTGGGTTTTAAAACGAATTTACAATATTTTATTTAAACGAAAAACAAAGTTTTTGATTTGGTTTTGTAAAATTAACAAAATTTCTTTTTGGTAACTTGTCGACACGTAGAATTTTGCCTTTAATCGTAGCGTGGGTTGTTATAATTTTTAATCAGATCGAAGTATTAAATTCACTATATACTAATGTCGCGAAGACGGATTTTATTCACTTAAAACTATGGCCGCGTAGGCGTTAAACAAACAATTAGCACTTGGCTTTTATTCACTAAAACTAAAACACCGATTTTTTACTAGGGGAGTCCTAGGAAGAGGCACGGGTACACTTTGGGTTTCGTTACTTAACCGGAAAACACTACTTTGGGTTTAGGCTCTGTGGCGACCAAAGGGCAACGCGGGAAGTAAGAACTTAATCGTAGATACCGGAAACACAACTTCACGGAGCCTCGGCACGCTTCTCCTTTTATACTAAGCACGGGGCACGACGTAGCCGAGAGCTGGATGAAAGCTGGATGGGAATTTAAAACGGAACCGGCCATTCATTTGGGCGAGGATTGCGAAATATTGCGTAATGTTGTGCAATACTTTTTGAAATTTATGAATCTTGAAATAAAAGTTACATGACTGAATGGGCCGTGAAAAATGCAATTTACTAATATAAGAATGTTATGGGAATCTATTTTTATTTAGGAATTATTGAAGATAACTGTGAATATGACCGCGGTCTGGAAATTGCCCCGTAAGGTAGCGTTGATAGTTCGATTTTAAAATTTAATTAAGACTGTATTTTAAGCGTTACGCTTGAGGCTGGGTGTGGTCATAATAAATTATTTAGGGTAATGAAGTGAAGTTGGCGACGGGTTGCCAGCATGAAAAGGGAAATAGTAAATTTGACTTAGGGTTTTGAATGAAAGGAAAGTTGAATGTATAATAATAAAATGAAGATAGGAACGAGTGACCAGCAACTCACGGGAACATGTAAACTGGTCTGGATGTAAAAAGATTAACTCATGGGCGGTTCGTAAAGATGATTTAAAGGGGTTTTGAGATAATGTGGGGAAATTGAAATTGACGTTGAAATTAGTATACGGGGGCTTGTCAAAAGTGTGACGAATGAAATTAAATTTGGATAAATAGAGATTGGGAGAGTAAGTAGTTAATGTTTAAAGATGTTGAGGGGGCTGTATTTTTGAAGTGAGTATTTTGTAATATTTTTTTGATAAATGGATGGAATGAGGTGTTTTAGCTAAGTTTATGATAAAATTTGGATTATTGTGAATTATCGAATGTATCTTGTTTTTATTAAATTTTTCTGTTGTTAGATGTAGTTTTTCAGTGTGCAAGGTGTCTTAGGGACTTTTTTTATGGTATTTGCCAGGTGGGCCTGGGCAAATGATTTATTTGACTATTTTTAGTAAATTTTTGGGCGGCCATATTGGCGCTAAGGGGAATATACTACAACAGTTGGAACGGTCACCAATCCAACTACTAACCACGCCTAACGTTGCTTTACATCGCATATCGAAGTATGTACATAGTAAAGACGCACCTACGCTCGCCCCTTTTTTGAATTTCTTATGCTAAAAAGTAAAAAGTTACCCTTTGAAATGTTCCTCTAATATTTTGAAATAAAAATGACGTTATGTCTAGTATAGTATATCCCTTTTACCGCTATATTCATTTTTTCTCTTGAAAATTATTTATTTCTATATAAATACTCTCATTTTTCGACTAGATCGATTGGTAATTAAATTACTTACTTACGATACGAGCCGTCAAAGTGGGAGGTATGAGGATTTCACCGATTCTCGTACATCATCATTATGTCGACTTGAACCGAGCTTTCAGCCTTCTATTTTTTTTTGTTAGTTAGACAAAAGATCATGTTATATGATACTGGAAGGGCATCTTGTGCAAATTTACTACAACTAAGATATAAGCCATCAAAGTTGGCTGAAGGTAGAAATCTCACATATCCCACCGATCCGGAGGCAGTATCTCGAAAAGAAAACGACGCATGCGCCTGTCGCTTACGGCATTCTGATTTTATCCCCAGGCTACCCCACAATCCTTTTGGGGACGTGTGAAAAAATTGATTTTTCAAAAAAATTTCAAAGGGTATTAAAAAAATTAGCTACTTTTCGACATCGTTTCGTTCCAGAAGCCGTAACTTTTGAATGAGAAAATTGACCCTCCTTTTTTCGGCTAGATCGATTGTAAATTAAATTTTCTACAAGATGATGTGCCACACGTATTTTTTAAACTGCCGAGTACTTACGATACGGGCCGTCAAAATGGGAGGTAAAGGTATTTCGACGATCCTAGTACATCGGTAGGTACAATCGTCATTATCTCGACTTTCAAGCTTTCAGCATTCTATATATTTTTTTGCTAGATAGACAAAAGATCATGTTATATGACACTGGAGGGGCATCTTGTGCAAACTTACTGCGACTGAGATACAAGGCATCAAATTTGGCGGAATGAATCAACCACCAGTTCCTGAAGTTTTTTCAAAATTATTATTTTTTTCATAAAAAACTGGGTGTGGCTCTGCTTGTGGATGTAGAAAAAGTGGCTTAAATTGTTCTACACAATGTATACTAAGTAAAGGAGTTAGCTGCTTAAATGCTCCACCAATGATACTAATGAATGATATCGAAAACCTCTCGTCGGAGACAACTAGACATGATTATCATTTTAATAAAAATTTATAATTATTTATGTCATTAAAATTTATAATAAATATTTAGCATAAGTGGTTAGTAAATTATTTTCTATGAGAAACTAATGTGCTTGGATTATTTACTGTTTCTTTAATTTATTTCGCCTTTTGGAGCTTCTGCCATCTTCAAATTAATTTTGAAAATCTTATTTTTTTAATTCTTTATAAACAACCTCGAAAACTATAACCAATCATTATTTTCTTAAAAGAAATACTCAAAAATTCCAATAATTGTATTTTTCGTTGAGATTTCTAAGAATTTTAGTTTATTTTTTTTATTTATGGATTTTCGACATTGCGGTAAACTTCAATTGCACAAAATTTTGTGAGATTTGATTCTTTCTCCCTCCAAAATAAAAAAAAATTGTTAATGTCAATAAAAAATGATATTAAAAAGCCAGTTGTTCATAGCCTCATGAATAGAAGTTCTATCTAGGTCGTTCATCTGTAAGAAGGTAAAACTTAAACGGTAGTGTTGATAATTCACTCCTCTCTGATTAGGAAGGGATACTTTTTTACTTTGTCGAACTCGCCGATTAAACAAACTCTTTGATTATCAAACACGAAAGCTCCAGTCTGAAGATCCATTTGCATGTATTTGTTCACACATATGCGTAAGACCCACATCAGTGGAAAAGTTGTTAGTCTACAATTTGATGGAATAATTTTATAATGCAACAAAAATTGAAACAACAAAACAGTTCTTAATGTTTCCAGCACTTTACGAAAGGGCTTAGTGCTTAGTAATTGCGAGCACTCTGAAAGTGCTTAGGAGCACTTTAATGCTTGCGAGCACTCGGAAAGTGCTTACGAGCACTCGAAGAAGCTCCCGAGTACTTTAGAAATCTAGCGAGAGCCATCATTTTTACATGAAATTTTTTTACTGGACATGGGTATATTGAACACGCATACACTCCTCATTTTTGTAAAATTAAAAAAGATTGAGTCGGAGAGCTTTGGAGACCTTTGAGGAGATTCGTGCACTTATGTTTTATTAGACAATATCGGTTTAATTTTTGATTTTTTTTAAATTTTCGTACAAGTGTATAAGCAGTCGGAGCACTTGGTTTTTGATGAAAGTTCGAAAAACTTTTAATTGTCTGTGGCAGGGTAATTTTTGACCACCCTGTATATTATTTCTTGAAAATAACACACTAGTGTTCTTTCCTATTATTTGGATTTTCTACCACATATATTATTATCCTCTTCAAAACAAATCACCGAATCTACAAAATAATAGAATTATTGGAAAGAAGCCTCTGCGCTCGTGACGTCTACACCAAAGGAAAAGTCAGAGGTTATGTTTTGCAAATAATATAAATCGGAATAAACACAGAAATAATGTATTTTGCTGACGTTTCGGAAGGTAATCTCTTTCCGTTTTCAAAGCTATTTTTTGGAAGAACTCTTATTTTGCTGTGTATGTCAAATACACAGCTTTAAGATTCTGTTTATGTTATTTCCATAGATACTTACTACTTATACAGAACATAGAACTGATGATATTTTCTTTTAGATAATGTTGAGTTTGTTAAGTTCTTCTTTTAACATTGGTAGCCAGGTTGTACAAATATCTACAGAACAATTCGATACGCACTTATCTTCATTTCTGCGTATCGAATTGTTCTGTAAATATTTGTACAACCTGGCTACCAATGTTGAAAGAAGAACTTAACAAACTCAACATTATCTAAAAGAAAATATCATCAGTTCTATGTTCTGTGTATCTGTGTAAGTAGTAAGTATCTATGGAAATAACATAAACATAATCTATCTATTTGACATACACAGCAAAATAAGAGTTCTTCCAAAAAATAGCTTTGAAATCGGAAAGAGATTACCTTCCGAAACGTCAGCAAAATACATTATTTCTGTGTTTATTCCGATTTATATTATTTGCAAAACATAACCTCTGACTTTTCCTTTGGCGTAAACGTCACGGGCGCAGAGAATTTTTTTCAATAATTCTATTATTTTGTAGATTCGGTGATTAGTTTTGAAGAGGATAATAATACATGTGGTAGAAAACCCAAATAATAGGAAAGAATATTCGTAGAATGCCACAAATAACTTTCAGACAATAACACACTAGTTTTAGAACGAAATTTTAATATTTATTTTTAAACACTTCACAGAGTTTAGTACACTTGACATTAACTTTAAAGTAGATTGTCGAATGTTAACTTTTCAACAATGAAAGTTTCGTCTTAGAAAAAATAAAAAATTAACTCGATTTTTGATTTGAAGATTTGTAAAATTTACTTTTTTGGCGAAGGTGCCAATTATAATAATTTGAAACATTCACTTTATATTAGATGCGCGAGGGTAGAATATATTTGTTTTTTTTTACTTGGAGCTACCAAAGAAGAATTCGCTGATAGAAATAAGAACGCGTACCGGAATTGATTTGCCTGAGATTTGCCGCGCGCGACATTTCATACTATTGCTATTATTGCGTTTGTCGTTCACCGTGAGTCTCTCACGATTGTTTTTACGTACGCTGGGAAGCTACCGCCCATTCCGTACGGGCACGGTCTAAAGCTGAATAGGTCCCCACCCAGTCAGTGCGGGTACTAACTGCGCAATAACTGAAATTGATTAAAATTTGAACTGAAAGTAATGTGATTGTTTCGGCTTTAAAATACGACATCTTTTGCTATTTATATGAAATCCGGATCGGCTTTACTTTAGAAGATATTTGATAAATTTGTTCGAATTTATTGTACTACTTATCGACTCGCCCTCGTAAAACGTTCCGCAGGCGAGCACTCATTATGGGGCTGTGGTCATACTAAGTGCCGTGGACGGCGCGATATGAACCAACGGAAGTAAGTTTTGATATCATAATTGAACTGTGCTGCGGGCTGTAGAGTTGATATAAAAGAATTTGTGCATTTACGGATATGTTGAAGGAACGGAAGTAAATATTGATGAGGAGAGTCGTGGATAAAAATAAATGATAATTTATTGTTTAAGACGTAAAACCGAATAGACATTTAGATTGAACTAAGAATAGCTTGTAAAATTTTTATTTAAAAGAATTAGATTTTTATACCGTGAGTATGCAAAGTGTCTGCCTGGTTTGTTATTATACGGGAACTGTAATTATTTTGAGAAGTTTAAGCTGTAAAATGGGAATACTGAATGTTTTGACGTTATTTTAAGCATCTCTGGGAATTGTCGGATTGTAGTGAATTTTTTCAGGAAATATTTCGGAAAATTGGAATTTTTTGATTATCTAAATTATACGGATAATTTTTTTTATATTTTGACAAGGCGAGCTGAAAGACGGATTTATTTTCCAAATTTTGATATATTTTTGCATTTTTTTTAATGATACGAAGTATATACTATAAAAATATAAACGCCGTTAAACTTTAAACTCACATCCAATTTAGGAGGAAAAAATTAGAAAAAACTATTTTGAATAAAGTTGACATTATAACAACACCTATATAGCGATGGTTTGCTTTGGGGTTATCAAATTTATTCGTATATCATCATCATATTACATTACAAGCACAAGCATATCAGTTTCGCGTAAAAATTATATTTTTATCGTCTGATCAGACGTAGTAAAATGTCTTACAAAATAACTCATCAGATGTATAATTGCTCACGTACTGCCCTCTATCTCAAAAAATGGTGTGATAAATTATCTATTTCCTTACAAAATGAAACGATCAAATTTGGTGAAAATCAGAGTAGAAAATAAAATATTGAGTTATTCAAGAAAAAACAAATTTGTACCTTAGGCATTTACCGACGCGACGTTTTAGTCAACCCCTCATTTTAATCGTCTACGATGTTTTTACACATGATATATGTTGTGTATTATGAATACACGTACATAGAATATAATGAACACATTACACACTAAAAAACAGTTCTATAATAAAAAATAAAGCAGTGCTTATATTACACTTTAATCTATATAAAAAGAGGGAAAAAAATTAAAACCAATCTTATTGCTTAGAATACAAATGAGCATACTCGGTAAATTCATTTAGGCTATAGAAAGTATTCTGTACTAGCAATTGTTTTAGGCTAGATTTAAATTTGGACATAGGCATATCTTTCATACCAATCGGAAGCTTATTATAATAGGTCGATCCTGCAAGGTGTGGAGATTTTTTTACAGAAGCTGTGGAAAAATTTATCGATATATATGTTATTATTATGACGAGTGGGATACATATGTAACTCACTACTTTTTTGAAGATTGATATATTGGTATGAATAAAAATCAGAAGGTTCAAGAGATATATAGAAACCAAAGTTAATATATTGTATTTCTTAAAAGTTGGTCTTGCATGACTCAAGCGGTGCCAGACCGAATAATAATCTTAAAATTCGGTTTTGTTGAATAAATACAAGTTGGATGTGGGCTGCCTGGTCCCATGATATGATGTTATAAGATAAACAAGAGTATACCATTACATAATATATATTTAAAAGCGAGTGTTCATTTAGTGAATTTTTTAGTGAAACAATAACAAAATACGCCTTATTTAGCTTAGCACATACGTCTTCAATGTGGTCATTCCATGTAATAAATTTGTCGAGATAGGTACCCAAGAATTTTGTGTCATCTGAAAATTTTAATTTTTTATTGTTTATAGTAAAGTTGAAATTTATTAGATTTGTTTTGTATCTACTCG
Organism: Leptura quadrifasciata; assembly: GCA_963675555.1. Classification (NCBI taxonomy): domain Eukaryota; kingdom Metazoa; phylum Arthropoda; class Insecta; order Coleoptera; family Cerambycidae; genus Leptura; species Leptura quadrifasciata. The sequence goes on from OY776675.1 coordinate 108,318,222, forward strand.
AAAATTCGATAAGGACAGTTTTATCAACATTGATAATTAGGTGATTTATTTGGCACCAGTCATTAAATTGGTACAATATTTGGTTCATTTGAACCTTAATCTTCGCCTGGTCTTTAGCAGAAACCATGATTGTGGTATCCTCTCCGTACATAAATAACCTGTCACTATTTATATATTGTGGCAGGTCGTCAACATACAACAAGAACAGTAAAGGGCCTAGAACACTCCCTTGAGGGATGCCAAGCTCCACATCGACAGACTTCGACCAGTCTCCCTCAACTTTTACTGCAAAATTTCTGTTCATAACATAGGAAATTAAACAGTCGTTCACGGTTCCCCTGATGCCCATGCGATCTAATTTAATAGCAAGAATTTTAGGATTAAAGGTATCGAACGCCCTAGATAGATCGAAGAAGACGCCTACTACAGTCTCGCCAATATCTAGCCTCTCATTTGAATACTGGGTAACCTCAGTCGTTGTTGTTTATGTAAAATGCCGAACACGAAAACCATGTTGACAACTTGTCAGCAGATGATATTTGTTAATAAATTCTGTCAAAAGCTTTACAGCTTTTATTTATTTTATTGTTTGCATAGTTGAAACGCGAAGGAAGTGAAAATTTAGGATTGACCGAAATGTCTGTAAACGACTAACAGCTAGTATCACAATCTTGGTTAACTAACTGTTAGGGTTATGTATTGGGTTCATTATAAAATTCTGTTTCACAATGTCTCGTTAACTTCAAAGTCTTGCTCCTCTTATTGTCAATTTATTTCTATCAATGGATTTCGCAGATTATAATGTGAATACTTATGTTACTTGCAGTAAGGGTGAAGAGGTGCCTAAAATATTTAATAAAATATTTGTAGTTTTCAAGATCACCTCAAATATACATATTGTTTATAAATAACAATAATTTCAATGCCATAAAACTCTCAATTAGAAATAGTTTGTATATAAGCTAAATTTAATACCCGTAATTTTGTCACTGTAAAATAATATAAATACTTATGTATTTAATTCTTTGCGCGCATGTATAATGTTGTACTTTGTTCCTTGCATTTCGCTTTTGGCATGTTGTATTTTGTAAAATTGTCTTGTAACTAGAGTACTCTGTCTTTATTATTTTTATTAATTATTCACATTTCCGCTAAATTAAAAAAATATGGTGCATTTAGCAAATTATGTTTTTATCTACATTATTTCTCTAGGTTATATTGTTGGCTTTTATCCTCTTTAATAAATAACACTGAATTCAATATTCGAGCCTCAATTTATAGATACTATTTAAATTTTTTAAAAGTGCTTAGTACTCGTGAATTTTAAGCACTTTTTTAGAGTGCTTAGTAATGGCGAGCACTTTACCATTAACAGTGCTTAGTGCTCGAAAAACTTAAGCACTTTGTTTAGCGCTTAGTACTCGCGATACATTTTGTCAGTGTTCGGCACCGCTCTGGTATGGTCAATGTATGCAATTATACAGTACACCACCTACGACGAGGATTGACACACAGTTTTAAAAAATTAGTAAAGAGAGGAGATGATTAATTCGGAAGGCCTTCTCAAGAAACATGCAATTTCATCATTTTCTGGTACAAATACCTTTTCCTATCAAGATACATTTTCAATCACATTGGTTCTTTGTGTGGTAAAATATCTCTGCTTTGTTGTAGACGGTCTCTTATTTATGTTTCATGGAAATATATATCTGTTTTCGAAAGTCTGCATTATTACAGAACAGCAAGGGAAGTAATCAGTTGATTCGATCTAGTCTAGAAAACTGCACGCAAAGGCTAGCACGCCATAATATATAGTTAAATTCATGGTAATGAACTTGAGGATATTAGACTACAACCTACAACCATACCGGCGTAGTGCATTTTAACGTTAACGTCGGTAATAAAACTAATTAAATTTTACGTTTATTGGCTATGAAATTTTTCGTAGAGGTGTGGTCTGTCGGAAAACGCAGGGAAAACTCTCGTTCAACGCTATGCTTCTTTGTACATGGATAAACTTTGATATATGTAGTCGTTGCCAACAATCCCCATCCAATAGCCAATAGCTGCGAAATTGCAAGGGAAATATTTTATTATAATAATTCAATGAGTGTGGATTGCATATTACACAGAGTGTATTAGAAAAATTTCTACAATAGACTATTACATATTTACAAAGCAAAAATAAAACAATTGGCGGAACAAAATAATGTGAAATTTTGTTAAAAAGTGATTAAAATGTCTTCACAATAATTAATAAAAAATTATATAAACCGATTAAACACTAATAGATCTTATACCCTCTTAATACTTACTATAGGTGTGGAGCGTTGCTTATTGAAATCTATTTTGAAAGTCCCTGGTCTTCGTAATATCAAGAACTTGCAGCACATTTGCTACTCGATATCCAGAAAAACGGAAACTGTCACCAGACACTGTAAAATGCATACTGGAAAGTTTTTAAAATTATGGCTCTGTCAAGACAAAAATGCAAAGAAGAAAGCCTATTGTTGATGACGAAAACATTGAAATAGTAATTCTAGGATATTTTCATGCATTTCCAAGGATGTCATTAAGACAAGCTGCTCTGGAATCGGGACTATGCAAGGATTCAATTCACAGAATCTTATTAAAACATAAGCTTCACCCATCTTCATTCCATATGGTTCAAGGATTAAAAGAAACAGATTTCCTAAGAAGACAGAATTTTTGTGAGTTTATTCTAATATTCTGAGGGTCACGATTCTTATTTGGGAAATATTATATGGACAGGTGAAGCAAAACTTACTAAAAATGGACTTTTTAATAGACACAATTCGCATTATTGGAGTGACTCAAATCGTCTTATGTTCAGAGAGCGAAACTTTCAGGAAAGTTGGCAGTTCAATGTTTACTGTGCCATAAGAAACGATAGAGTGGTGGCATTACAATTATATCAGGAAAATTTAAACGGTAAATTAAATTTTCTCTTCTGCTAATATGTATAGGTAAGTTTTATTTTTTTTTTTTTAGGTGAAAGATATCTGAATATCTTACAAAATTTGAATAATAACTATTTAAAAAATTTACCTCTCGCCGAACATAGAAACATTTTTTATCAGCACAACGGTGCTCCCCCACATAACGCATATTTAATTAATAATTATTTACAAGAAACTTTTTATAATCAATGGATTGCCAATAATGCACCTTCCTTATGGCCTCCTCGCTCGCCCGATTTATCAGTTCTGGATTATTTCATTTGGGGAACTATTAAAAATAAAGTTTATTAGAGAAATGGATTTCAAAACATATCACAGGATTCAATTAGAAGAGCTACCCATGAAGAACTAATCCGAAGGTGCGAAAAATGTGTCGAGGTTCGAGGACGGAATTTTGAGCAATTATTAAATTAAAATGAAATCGTATTTTAAATTGATCTTATCTCTGCAATTTTAGTGCATGCCATATCTTTCAATTCGATTAATACGCATGTTACAGTGTTAGTGTTATTTTGCGTTTTTGTGGATATCGAATAGCAAATGTGCTGCAAGTTCTTGATATCACTTTATCACATTCTCCATAAATTATAAATAAATTTGAAAAAGTTTTCATTGGTATAGTTTAAACGTGCTGGCATTTTTGACATAAGATAATGACTGATTGTTTCTAATCATGGCTATTTTGATAAAATGATTACAACAATTCATGAATTTCTAATAAAATCGCAAATATTTGAAAAAGTTGTAACTTTAACCCCCATAATGCTAATATCAGAAAAAAAAAGAATTCAATTTTACACAACTTCAAGTAAAAAATATACAGGGTGTTCCATTTGACCTAAACAAGTTTTCGCGGTTTGAAGTTGACAAAATGTAACGCGAAAAACGGAACACTTGGTATGACATTATTGAATTTATTTCAGTTGTAGAACGTAGTTCTCCTTATGTTCTTTTTATGTGACAAGAGGTAAATGAGGATCTTTTACACGAAGAAAGTTATAATGGTCCTTGCAAACCATTGCACCTCTCAAATTTTCTATAAAATGTCAAATATCTCTGAAACGGCTAGGTTCAGGTATAGGATATGCTACATATTTTCGAATCAAAATTTTATGCTCTTTTCGAAAACTCTAAAATATATACGGTGTTCCATTTGAAATAAACAAGTTGGTATCGACTTCCGGTATAAGCGAAAGTGCCAGCTGCTTGTAATTATTTTAGTTGGATTGGCCACACCGACATTAGTAATTATCTAAATTTTCAAAATTTTCTGGTGCGTACTTTTCTCTATATAGATCGATTCATTTCCCGGTGAGACACCCTGTATATAGTTATATATGCTTAAAATGATCCCAACGTAAAATAAAATACAAAACATTAGAAACACGTAATAAATAACACAGATATCATAAAACAAATTAAATCTTAAATCCTAAGGACTAAGAAATTTGGGACCCTGTGTTTGTCTATTTATCTATCTGAATGTTTGTTTCACCACAACTTAAAAATGGCACGATATTTTTGATGAAACTTTGTACATCTTTCCAACTTACATCAAATTTAATTTATAAAGGCGTTGGTGGGGGATTCAAATATGGGGAGAAGGTGTGCGGAGAGGTGGGGGAAGCTGATCGGAAAGTGGTAAGAGAAGAGAGAGAGAAGAGAGTGAGCGAATGTTGTGGAGAAGTGGACGTGTCCTTCTCATAATCGTCTCTAAAAGCTACTACTGTAGATTGAATACAACTTTGTACCTTTTCTTTGACATCCTCTAAACTCGTAGATGTCTGCTATCGTAAGCCGAAATAAACTCACCGGCGAATGAATCTGAACCCTGTCTAGGGTTTCTGTTTCAGGAATTCCCAGGAAAGAATTCCCACCACATCCATAAATTTCACACGAATCGACTCTTGAGGAATAATCCCGAGAACTGTTTAGGAAACCAAACGACAAAAACATTCATCCTTGTCAAAGACTGTTTGTTCATGTGCTCACAAGGTGCGCCTGCGAGTTTTGCTGAGCAGAAAATAATCTGTGCCATATACAATTAAGGAAGAACTAAACATTGTAACTAAAGACGTGTGACAAATGTCAAAAATACTATAGTAGAGTATAGAAAATTTGAGATGATTAGTAAGAAAGCCACGAATCTATATAGGGCTATTTTATGAACTTTTATTGGCAGTTGGGCCTACTTCGAGAGAAATGTATCGTGTTTTCTGGCTCAGCAAACAATGCATCTGTTTGTTTGAAATTCTATTTTCACCATTAAAAGAAAAGTAATTAATTTGACTTTCTTTAAAATCTGGTTTGTCTCGTTTCTTATAAATATTTCTTACACCTATTAAACTTCTGTAACTGTAATAGAAATTCTGTTATAATAGTTTGTGCAAGAGTGAATATGGATAATCCACTCGAGTTGCACAGTATACTTTTCTACGACCGGATTAAGAAAAAACTACAAATAATAGTTTTAATCAAATTTTAATATACAAACTTAGCTTCTGCTAAATCTTATGCTCTAGGTGCAAACATTTTATAAAATCTTCAGTAGCCTAGCGGTTATATGCACGCTTCCATTAACCCTGCAGGTTCGAGTGAATAATAAACTGTCATAACAGCGGGACATTCGCGCGGGAGTCTCGCAAGGATCGTGTCTATCACCAAAATTGTACAACTTATATGTTTCCGATTTCCCGGAATTCCCGAATACTAAGCTGGCCAAGTACGCCGACGACACAGCCATGTACGCGCATTCTCACAACGCTCAAGCAGCCAACATGCTGCTGAAGGCGCACATGGTCCGTGCTGCGGCGTATTACGACCAGTGGAAGATACGGGTAAACGCCGAGAAGTCGGAAGCAATAGTCTTCACGCGCCGGTTCACTGATAACAGAATTTTTACACCTATTTCGGTTAGGGGGCACCAAATTCCAACAAAACGATGCGTGAAGTATCTTGGGGTCAGACTAGACCAGAGACTTACGTTCAATACACACATAAACGAAACTGTACGGACGGTCTACTCCCTGTCCAGAAGTCTGTATCCGCTGATGGTTAGGGGTAGTAGACTCAACAGACAAAACAAAAAACTGTTGTACACGATGGTGGTCAGGCCGTCCATCACTTACGCGGCGCCGGTGTGGTGCAGCATACCGGCAACTATCTTTATGCACGTTGCAACGACATAACACCAATAGCGGATTACGTCCAGAAAATCTCCCAAAAATTCTACTCTTTCAAACTGGGCGATAGTCCGCTTACCGCAAACTTTACACAGATTAGACAGCATAATGCACCATTTCGGATCAAACACACCCTACCATACCAGACGTTACCAATCTTCCGGCAACCACTATAGCCAAACCTTCACCTACTATAACTTCCATTTACCCTATTCCCCCACCTTTACTGACATTTCATACCTTTCGTATCTTTAAATCTTCCCTGTCCCTCTCTTCCTTTCAGTTTGTCCGTTTTGTTTCGTGTTCTTGATCTCTTTTTGTGCGTTGTTTGTCTCTGTTCTTGTTATCGTTCTCCTTTTGTGCAAAAAACAAAATTTCGATAAACCACAGTTTAGGCAGCCTTGTGCAGCCCTGCAGTACCTCATTTCGATGAAGGTTCCCCGTTTTAGATTTGGGTACCTGTGTCAGCTCCAAAATTAGTTCAGTGCAGTGCGACAGCTTCGAGTTTGTGTTTAATTTTTAAGCTTTGTTAAATTTTATTTTTAAAATGTGTTTTAATTATATTGTCTTTTGTAATTTGTTTTTAGCGAAAGGAGTCAGGACTTATCTCCCCATTTTCTATTAGCCGAACCGGAGCCACCCCGCCCGGTCATGCAACCCACCACCGCGAACAACGCGGTGGTTGCACAGTCGGTCGCAAGGTAGTCTCCGGGGAGGCAATATTATGTATTAATTTGAATAAAGTCTATTTGCTTGCTTGCTTGCTTGCTTGAAATGCAAGAGATCGTAGGTTCAATCCCCACATATACTTACTTCTTTTTTGTCATAATATATCCCTAAAATTTTGTCTGTATATAATAATTTCAATAAAATTTTAGGTGGTATACCGTTTATCGATTCTTCACTGGAATCACTCATTTTAAATTATTTTCTAGTTCAAACTGCGCGAATACACACTGACAATTACTTTGACAGCTTACGCACTAACTTGAATTTTTTAAAACGAATAGTTGCCTATGTACCTAATATACGAACTGTGATTGGTCGATTTCATATCCATCCTAGAACGTATATGAAATATATCCGTTCAGTTAACTGGAATGGCCCACTTATCCATTCTACAAACTGTACGGAAAACAGCAAATTTACATAAGGGAGTAGAAAAAAGTATTTTTTCTACTACCGTGCGTAAAGTACTCACTTCACGCACGCTGTGTAGTGCCTATCGAAGTGTCTGTGATAATCATGTCTTATTTTAAAATTACAATAAATTGGTTATTTAATTTTATGTAGTCCGTTTATTTATTATCACTGGATATATTATTATAAAACATATCTATTTTCTGTGTTCTGTAACAGTCATGCTTGAATTATTTATAATTTTGAAGTTTTATGTACATTTTTAATTTCATTCTTTTAGAATTAAGTTGGCCAAGGCGATATTGTGATTTTCATATGATTAAGTAAATTTGACAGTTCAACGTAATGCCTACGTTTTAACATTTTTCAAGTTAATTTCATATTATTGAAAGAGGTGAGGTAAGCTCATATTTTTATTTTTATGTAATTTTTAACTCCAAATTTAATTTGGAACAATATTTCATTTCGTTTTTATTGTAGGAATTGTGAAATTTATTCACATAGTTTTCATTAAAGCAATAAATTTTGTTAAGTACTGATGTGTTATTTTTTACATAACAAGTATATCTAGTTCGAATGTAACATTGTTCAACAACTAACATTGCTATCTTATTATTTTACTTTACGCACTAGTGCGTAAAGTGAAATACTTTACGCACTAGTGCAACTCGTCTGTAAAGTGCCTTTATTCACTCATGAAGAGAACATTCCCATTCGTGAAAAAAGTATTACTTTACACACTTGTTGCATAAATAACTATTGTATATTTTTATGTTTACCTAATAGAAATTAGGTAATTTGTTGTGTTTTTGGTTAATTTTATATGTTCCTTAAGAAAAATATGTTTATGTTTCTGCGAAACTTATTTTGCTTTATCATGTGTATGTGATATCGAAGTTATAATGTGAATAATTGGAGTTAAAAAAAGACAATTTTATTTTTTTAATTAATGATAAATTTTTGGTATAGATGAGATCTAGTACATAGTTAATAAGTATAATGCACTTTTTTTATTCAATTTCAATTCAATTCTGTAATGATTGACAACGGTTTTGTACCGGTATTCTACACTAGAGTCTCGGCCATTTTTATCCATTTTCCTGAATCCTACTAATGGATAATTATATAAAATAGTAGCATCATTCATAATGTGATAATACCTATAAAGGAAATTAAACTAGTCAGCGATAAGTTATAATAAATTAATAATTAAAGAAAACGGCGCTGGACTCTTAGCGACAACAATGTAACTTAATTTACGCTATTTTCTTTAGAACATAAATACTAATCTGAGTACAAAGAAGGATAATGTAACGCTGAAATTATCTCCGCATTATTCCAGAATTCTTTATCTCATTTAACAAAATTGCATCCTAACTACCGCATATAAATTTATACAATTTCCTTTTAAGAATCTTCGAATTTAGCCTTTGTTTTCTGCACTCATTACCAGAATATTATTCTAAGAAAATTTAAGTTTCGTATATTCAATGTAAAGTAACGATCACGACAGTTTTAACGAAGTTCCGGTCTTGATTCTTTTGTAACTGAAAACCTCAAACTGTTGTTTAATTCATTTAGTAGACTTGGCAAAAATAACAAGTCAGATATTTGCGTACATAGACATTATTTCCGAAAGAAAAATGTAATCGTTATAGTTTACTTATCATTGCACATATTATAAAATTTCCCGACTCATGCAGGTCCTTGTATCGTAATACATTACATATCACACTTATTGACAGTGACATTCTTTTGAACTTTACAAACTGTAAAAAAAACACATAACATTATGGTGACAAAGAAAATTTGAAAAATTATATACACAAGCGCCTTTTCTTTATTATTTATTTCTTTCCCTCCTCGAAAAATATACAGCGTGAACACCATACTATTGTAACCGATATGATCTACCCCCTGCCTCTTTAGGCACCCCTTTCTCCTATGAGGTGAGAGAGGGAGGATCGTTACTTCAGAAGGGTAGCATGTTTGTTGGCACCATTTCAGATTATTATCCTTCCGTTTGACCCCGGAACTGCGGAAAATGCTGGTTTAGGCAGTGGAATCAACCAAGGCTTATATGTGTGGTCTTTTTGGTAGGTTTAGTCGAGTAGAATAATGAATGAAACACCACTTAAGAAGAAAAATGTATATGTTACTCTTCAGTGAGAATTTAACAAGCAAAAATTAAATTAAATTTAAATAACAAACTTCCCTACAGTTCAATGAGAATTTAACAAGCAGAAAACAAAATGAAAAAGAAACTGTATATACTTTCCTGCTCTTCAGTGAGTATTTAATAAGCAAAAATAAATTGTTTAGGGAGAGCCGCGCATTTCTGAGCCGCCCTGTAGCAATTAACTAACTTGCATTTATATGTCCTAAAATTAATCCCGAAATGTTACTTTTTGTTATTAACTAACTACTTATGACAAAGAAGAACCGATCTGTTATAGGCACTGAGAGAGAAAGTAATTCCCCAAAATGGTAACAAAACCCTTACCGACTTCCTTACAATCGTCCGCCCCTACTCGATTTGTATGCCCTGCCTCTCCTAAGCACCAATTACCATCTCACGAACTGACAAAAGAAACTTTCGCTCTACTCCAGTCACTATTTTACAAAAATTCCAGCACTGAATTATAATCTTCGGCGATGCAAATGATTTTTAAACGATATATGTATCTATATTCAGGCTATTAAACATACATGATTATAAATAAAATCCTCAAACTAATATTTCTCACAATAATAAATATGTACCGAACACCTCTATAGTAAAGGCAAGGTTATGATAAACATTGATTTTTTTCATAATGTTAACATTCAATCCATGTACCCTTTCAATTCTATCTGGTCGATAGCCGAGTGGGTTATCTTAGAGTCATTTTTATTTTGTTATCAATTTAATTTTGTTCAGAGTCAAATTTATTTTTATTTCCCAAGACACCATCGGTGCATTTTTAATTCTAAATGTAAATAGTAGTTTCTCAAGCAGGTTTTGCTAATTTTCCTGTATTTATCAACTTAGATTTTGTAAATTTTACTTATTACTAGCAGCATTTATTTTCTTTTACCTTTTTGGATTCTTTTAATTTAATTTTGCTCTAACTGTTTAGGAAGGCAATCAAACCTTAACAATACAGAACTTTTTGGTAGAAATCTCAGGCATTAGATCCGCCGCCCGGCAGGATTCGTTTTTTGCTAAAAGAATTTGTATCCAGTCGGGTTTTATATATTATTACACTGTTAAATGAGATATTGATATAAATAAAATAACAAAATGCAATGTGAATCACAGTTAAATAAAATAAAACATTTTTAATGGTTAATGGTTAATGGCGCAAGGTGGCAATCGCGATTAATCACACGGGCATCGCACCACCGGGTTCAAATCCTGGCTCCGGCATTGGCACTGTCGGAGGAAATGGTTGTATGTCCGCATTTTTTCAAAGTGTGTAACCCCCTTCCGCACAGGCTCTGGCTTCTGGATTTTGGGGTTGTTTGATTTCTGTGGTGTTTATTTATTTTATTTAATTACAATATAATCCGAAAACGCAAGACATAGACTCTTATAGTTTATCGTCCGTCTCTACTCGATTTGTATGCCCTGCCTCTCCTAAGCACCAATTACCATCTCACCAACTGACAAAAGAAACTTTCGCTCTGCTTCAGTCACTATTTCACAAAAATTCCAGCACTGAATTATAATCTTGGAGAACTCAAACGATTTTTAAACGATCTATGTGTATGTACAAAAATACGCTTCCCATATCCAGGCTATTAAACATACATGATTATAAATAAGAGGATCAAACTAATATTTCTCACAATTATAAATCTGTACAGAACACATCTATAGTAAAGGCAAGGTTATGATAAGCATTGATTTTTTTCATAATGTTAATTCAATCCATGTTCCCTTTCAATTACAATATAATCCGAAAACGCAAAACATAGAGTCGTATAGTTTATTACGAAAGAATTTCGCTCCTTTTAAAAAAAATTATGAGATAAAATTATACACACTAACTGCTCTTAGCGTTTTGTCAAAAATTTGTACACAAAAAAATACAGGGAGGATTGTTACATAATATTTGGTTGAACAGTATAGATAGTATAACCAATTTCTTCTTTGGAAATTTAGTTGCATGCCAAATATTATTTTTCAGCGTTAAATAGTTTTTTAGGTATAAGTTCAAATGGAAAGGAATACTATACCGAGAGAAACTACAAAATGAAGAAAATTTTTGGGCTATTCATTTTCGTCAAAATTAACTGCAACCGCAGTGTCGATGAGACATCATGAAATTGACATACTGACGTTTTCTTTTAACTGATTCACTTCGTCTATTCGATAGGCATCATCAAGTTCATATTACAAGTTTCAGTGAAATCATGTGCCATGAACTCGAAAGAAGTAATATGAGAATATTTAGGCATCATCAGGTGGCCAAGTATTTATATTTATTGATTTATCAAAAATATTCTCTCGTAATTTTGTTCGGTTATTTTCTAAATGAATTTTAATCTCTGCTTAGTTGAAATTTCACAAAGTTAAAGATTTTCGCATTTTTACGGTAAATGAATATATTTGATGCCTAGTAGGTTATACCCGGGTAAAATTTTATTTCGATCAGACATCATAAAATTGAAATATTGGCGTTTTCACGAAACACATTTCGATAATGCAAATCAACGCGACATCTCTTCTAAAATGGTTGAAGTAGATGTAAAAAACCCGAGATGGTTCGGTAGAGTGGTTGCCAATCAACATCACAATGGCCAGACCAGGCGGTGGAAGGGGAATCATTGTTGTATTTTCTTGTATTTATGCTTAATGAAATCTTTTCAATTGTGTATGTTCTAAGTCTACAGCTTTGCATCGCATTGCACGGACAATCGCTATACACGATGCTAATAAAAAAACGGTAGAAACACTTGTTTCTACTTTTGCTATTCTGCAACAGATGTCGTGTTTTTTTAATACATTTATTTAACGTCGGCCTATTTCCACTACTGAGACCTAACTCCGACGCCTGTAGACTAGCTACCCCCAACCAGGAATTTTGCCTCTTCCCTTAAGAAGAGTAGGGATCTTTTACTTGCCTAACATTTAATAGACAAGGGACCGACGGCTTTACATCCCCTCCGAAGGATGGTATATCCCCTATACAACCCTCGCCTAAGATTTTATAGCTTCCGCGCATACACTGATATACAAGCCGCTGAAAGATGTGTGAGGCGAGGACACGGTATTCGTTGGAATGGTCACCCATCCAACTACTAACCGTGCCTTACGTTGCTTTACATCGTATATCGAAGTATGTACATAGTAAAGACGCACCTACGATCGCCCCCACTGATGCCCTGTCGACTTTTATTTTCGAAATGTATTTATATTCTATTTAGAATGAATATGCATTGCGTCGATTTGCATTATCGGAATGTATTTAAATTCTAATTTAGAATGTAAATGCATATGTATTTGATTCTAAACGGAAATGTATCTGTATTTTTATACTAATTTCTAATGGAATTACAATTTCCATTCATATTTGATGTCTCGCATGTATTCTTATTTTTTTAAACGTTAATACGAATGTAATAGAAATTAATAACATACAGAATCAAGGTGGCATAAAATTAATAATGCCATGGAAACTCAAGTACAATAAATACTAAATTGTAATGAACATATAAAACCACTGTAGCATCCTCCATAAAACTCATAATTAATATGAAGCTCTAGTTTCTCTTGAAAATATAAGAATAGAAAAGAATATTTTAAGTTTTAATTTCTATTTAAAAAATTAATTGAATTTTACTTAAGGGAAATTGTACCTACATTTAATTGTAGAATTTTTTATCATTCAATGATATGCTATTTTTTAATTAAAAACTTTAATTAATTCAATGTTCTTTCAATTTTCTTCTCTATAATATCAATTCAATAAACAGCCTGTCTATGTGTCTGTTTCAAATAATAATAATAGCGATTTTTTTAAATACGGTTTTGATAAGGAAAGTTGGGTTTTGATTATAATGAACAATAATCAGAAAGGCTTGCCACAGATGTGAATATTGTTTCGAAATTTAGACATTATTAGGTGTCTATTTTTATTAAAGTTCCACATAATCAGGTGAAACTCTGCCTTAAAGTTGTATTATCATTTTAGACATCTAGAGGACTATAGGACTAGCACTATAGGATGAAGCACACTTTTTCAAGCTTGTATTATCATAGTGCCGACCGATAGACAGATCTGTCGCATATCGTTCCATTTTAACGTAGACGGCATGCGCCCAGAAGTAATTTCAATATTAAAAATAAACAGTCTCATACATGTTTACCCTAATTTGTTTTATTTTTAAACTATAGCGAGTGATTTATCTCATTTTCTTCTTCTCAACTGTGTATCCCACAAACTGAAATTTTGCCTTGTCCCACACGAGAAATTGCAATACACCTTAAGTCGTTTTGTTACTCTTCCTAAATGGGTGATAGGATGTTCACCTGAAGGGTTCGATGTGACTTATTCAGACGTAAAATGCAGAATTTATACTTGGTTTAGATTTTTACTTAACTGCCTGCACCAAATGGTATTAATAGGACGTCGCTGCGCTGTTTTAAAGCTAACACTCTTAATTTATTAACACTATCCTAATTAAACATAATATTTTTAGTCGCAAACTCCTCTATAAATCCTTATTTTACTATAAGGAATATAACCAGACTGCAACACCAAAGTTACAAGTCTGGCGCGTTAAGTGTAATAATTGCATATTACCATCAAAACGCTAATGCTTCGATTGCAACAAACACCAGCCGAAAGACTGATCCTACTTAAAGGAGCTCTCTTGCCAGTCGTCACACACCACTTGCAGACTGCAGTTTCGAGCTGTTGGCTCTCGTCAGTGCAAGGTAGGCATGCGACGACCGGCACGAGAATCCTTTGACTACTTAGTACATCCCGCTATTTCTACAATAGCGGGATGTAAAATAGCCAGCAGGCTCCATCTAGCGGTCCAGTGTCCGTTGCAATCGAAAAATAAATAGTCTGACTTGGCTTAGCCTTCTAAAAGCACATTTGAACTGTCCTAATTAACCTGAAAGGGAAATCTGTTAATACGAACTCAGTAAGATACAATGAAAAATGATTGGATGAACACGCAGAAGCCTTTTATATTTAGCGTTCGAGCCCAAATTGGGCGTTATGACTAGGCACAAGAATACGAGCTATGAGCTTAGTAGAGACCCTTGAGGCTTCTCGTGCACTTAAATTATAGTTGAATGAGGTTTTGGGGGCATTGTACTTAAAAAGGCTGGAACAGTATAAATTGCTTCACCGTGTAAAAGTCGGTTACTTTTGTTGTCTTCCAATTGATAATTCAGCTAGCACCTTGGATTGAAGGCAAACAACCGGAGAAACAAGCAGGATTCAGAGTAGGCAGATCTACAACAGACAACCTTTTCACTCTGAAAATAGTTCTAGAAAAGAGGACCCAGCGAAATAGAGAAACACATATGACTTTAATAGATTTGGAAAAAGCATATGACAGTGTCCCAATATCACAGTTGTAGAGAGAGATGGAAAAACTTGACATAGAGGCAACATTAATCAGAGCTATGCAACTCTACTATGAACAGAACTTGGCCGCAATAAAAATTAATAGTACATCACTGTCTGACTATTTCAATACAACAAGGGATCTAAGACAAGGCTGTTGTTTATCTCCCACTTTATTACAATCTATTTGGACCAAGCCCTTAAAGGGTGGACGCGTAAGTGTAATAGCATAGGACTTCAGGTGGAGGACGACATTCTGTATAGTCTCTATTTCGAGGACGATCAAGTAGTAATTGCGGAAAACGAAGAAGACTTAAGCTATATGGTTAGAAAACGAAAGAGCCGGACTTAAGATGAATCTGAACAAATGCGAGTACTTGATAGTAGGAAGTGACGAACGTAATATCTTACCCCTAGATAATGGGATGATAAAAGGTGTGAAAAAATGCAAATACCTGGGAGTGCTCTTCAACAAGCAAGGGACGAGTAAAGATGAAGTTCAAGAAAGAATAGTTAAAGGTAGAAAAACCATCAGAGTACTCAACTCGGTTCTATGAGATAGAGATATTAGGAAAGACACAAAAAGCGTATTTACAAAACTATTGTCCTAAGTGTCATGACATACGGTGCGGAAGTGTGGGATCTAAGCCAGATAAATAGAGAAAACTACTGTCCACAGAGATGGGCTTCCTCAGAAGAAGCTGTAGAAGATCTAGACTTGAAAGAGTGAGGAACGAAGTAAATAAAAGAAGCATGAACATCGAGAGAGATATTATTGACGAAATCGAGAAGAAACAATTGACATGGTTCGGACATACAAAAAGAATGAACCAAGAAAGATGGCCAAGAAAAATATTAGAGTGGGTACCACTAGAAAGAAGAAAGAGAGAAAGACCTGAAAGAAGTTGGAGAGAGGACGTAAGGGACGCGATGGGAGCGAGAAATTTAGAGAAAGATATGTGCTATGACAGAAGAAATTGGAAACTGGGTACGGAAAGGCGGCGCCAGCTGTAAGTAATATATATATATATGTTATATTAGAAATATACTATGATATATAATATTATCGAGACAGACTTAACCTTCTCAAACATATCGTATTACATACTGCGTAACAGCTCTTCTCAATAACCGCTCACGCTGCATGAGCATTGTATTTCAATTCTAAGTAATCCTGATTGTGCTGAATCAGCAACACTGTTTCCTTTGTTCTCAAAACATTATAAATATTACCAACAACCTTTTTGTAATCAGTCTTAAACTCATGTTCGAATAAATCACTTCAAAATTATTATTGTTATTATTATAGAGTCAACGTTGACTCCAGTGTTAAACTAAATAAATGTTCTAAAAAAGCTATTTCAAGAATCTACTATCTAACATTGGCGCAGTCGTGGCGGATCTGAAAAACACGCACAGTTCGGGAGCCTAACCAGTAGCAAACATATCCGAGGGAACAAGGAGTCCATCTGAAAAAGGTGCCTAACCGGACGAAAAGAGCTTCTGGAACAAGGAGAACTTCTTAGCTGTGGTGGTGGATCCCAATCCTTTATTCAGAAGAACCTACATTATTCTCAAACGCACAGAAGCGAAACAATAATAATTATCAAGAAATACCAGCAACAAAGCAACATATCAATCAATCAACAAATTAGCAAGTAAGAATTCATCCCAGTCAAGAAGTTGGTGTCTTCGGCAGTGTAGGAGACCTCTGTGGAAGGAACACCTGGTAACGCCCCTGGTAGAGAAGACCGCATTGTAACAAAGTTCACGGAGAAGCATTCAACTTCAATCCAGACGTGTGGAATGGAAATTTTAATGTAAGTAGATTTTAAGAATCATCTCGATTATTTTGCATATTTTTCTTATAAAAAAACATTTCAATTTAACGAACAGCAGTTCTAATATTCAAATAATAATTTCATTCAGAAGTAATATAATATTTTATTTAAAATTTATGTGACCTACATAAATAACTATACCGTTCCTATCTTAAAATTATTTTTATCGTAATATCATATACTCTTTAAGTACGAACTTATCTACATTTCCTACATAAATAATTATAATCACATACAATTTTTATCTTAACATTATTTTTATCATAATATCATATATCATATAAAGGTTAAGTTTACGCCTTACTTGACTGTGAAATAAAATAAAACCCACATGTTCTATACTGTTTAAATGCAAATTGGTATATAAAATTTCAGTGACATTGTTCCCAACTAAAAACGCTTTTTAAATTAATCCAATTATCCTTATAATTAAATTTGAAATATTATAAAATAAACAGCACATTCTTTTACATATAATATAAAATTACCAATTGTCAGTAGCGTACTAGCTCAAATTGAAAAAAGTGTTTTAAGTTATTTAATTGTCTAAATAATATAAATAAAATGGCTACCACTACAAACGCGGGTGCTAGCAGCTCAGTCACTGCAAATTCTAACAACTCAATCACTGCAAACGAAACTATAAATATTGAACCTTATAGGTTAAACGAAATATTTTCCATAGTGCCCGAATTTGACGGCAACCCCATATTCTTGCAAACATTTATTTCAGCCTGTATAACCGCTCAGGGGATCGCTGTCGATGATCAGCGCATCTTATTAACGCTTCACATAAAAAATAAATTACGCGGAAAAGCCGCAGAATTGATAAATTCACGAAACCCCGTCACTTGGGCGGAAATAAAAAATTTGCTCGAATCACATTTTGGTGACTCTCGTGACTTGACAGCCTTGACACAAGACTTGCAAATAATTCGTCAATTACCTAACGAAACAGCTTTAATATTTGTGTCCAGGTTACAAAAACATAATGCAAAAATGCACGCGGCAATACAAAAACAAAGTTTAACTTTAGAGGAAAAAACCGCGCAATCCACTTTAATAGAACATATGACGTTAACTACTCTACTCACTGAACCAAAATTAGGTCAAATTATTAGGGCTGGTAACCCCGGCAATATGCTAGATGCAATAAATCGCATCAAACGAGAATTACAATTATCGTATTTCGAATCCCAAAAATTTGGAAATAGAACTTTAAACAAAAATCCTGTTCAAAATCAGCAAAGACGCCCAAATCTCCCACCATTCTGTACATTTTGCACAAGAAATGGGCACCATGTTAACGAATGCCGCACAAGGCAAAACTATCAGTCTCCATCTCCCAACTTCACACCAAATGCTTATTCTAATCAAGCACAGCCTCCAAGGCCACATTTCCAGAGTGCATCTAACCATAGACCACAAAACTTCCAAAATTTCTCCAACCAGCAACACAATTATTCTCAACAGAACAGGCCCTCAGCTATCAGGCCAAATCCTAACTTCCACCAGCAGAGACCTTCTGCCATCCAACCAAACACAAATTTCAACAGGTTCAATCAACAAAAAACACATCATTTGAACCAAGAATTTTACGATAGCTCAAATCAATATGAAGACTATTCCGCAAGTTATTCTCCCAATTACCAATACCAAAATAATTTCGAAATTAATGAAAACAATTATGATTACGACCTTGGAACCCAACAATGTGAGAATTATACTGCTAATTCTCAACCTCAACAGCACGAGGATTATACTGCTAATCCTCCGGATTTTTACGCAGGCCCGGAGTATTCCACGAATACTCCAACACAACAAACGGACGAACTAGACCAAATTTCTCACCAAGTCCAAGCGATAAACCTCCAGGACAGTTTCGACCCAAACCTGAACTTCCCGGAAAACCAATTCATGTAAAAACACCCCGCTACAAACTAAATGTCGTAAATTCCAAAAATCTATTTTACATAAAAGACTTCACAAATCGTTTCAAAATTCTTGTCGACTCAGGTGCAGGTATTTCTGTATTTAAAACCAAAACAGCGGAAAGGTACAAACAAAGATATCCTGAAAATGTAATTATACAGGGTATAACAGATGAAAAAATCAATATCACCGAATCTGTTCTAATACCATTCAATTCAAATGACCCATACAAGGTTTATGTTCACGACTTAGATATAGAATTCGATGGACTATTAGGTGCAGACTTTTTAAAATATTATAAGTGTCATGTGGACTTTGAAAATAATCAACTTATTACCAATTTTAAAACCATACCACTATTTGAGGTGACTGAGGTAACATCAATCAGGAACCACAATAATTCTAACGAAAACAATAATCCAGGTATTAGAATTTCAAACCCAAATTTAAATGTTAAAAACCAAAATGTAATTTCTATCGAACCACGCACAGAAAGGATTTTTAAACTTATTTACAAAATACCGAAGCTATACTAATAACCCAGGAAAATGAAAAGGTACGCTTACCGAACGCCATTGTCAAAATAGACAACAATGGTGAATTTTTGACAACGATAATAAACGCAAACGCGATTCCAAAAACAGTAAGTTTCTCGGATCTTAAACTTGAACCCGTTCAAAAATTTAGATCAATATTTAACGTAAATCTTCGCAATCCGGATTCCCAATACATAGACCGAAACTACGAAATAAAAAAATCAATTACGCTTAGATCACTTGAACGACGAGGAGAGTGAATTAATTACTCAACTCTGTTTAGACTTTTCAGACATATTTTATCTAGAAGGTGACAACTTGACATTTACCAACGAAATCAAGCATTCAATAGTCACTAACGATTCTAAACCAATTTTCACTAAATCTTATCGTTACCCCCAAATTCACAAACAAAAAGTAAAATCACAAGTTTCAAAAATGCTCGACCAAGGCATTATCCAGCCTTCAATTTCTCCCTGGTCCTCCCCAGTTTGGGTAGTCCCCAAAAACTAGACGCCTCTGGTAAACAGAAATGGCACGTCGTAGTTGACTACCGAAAATTAAACGAAGTAACGATAGGTGATAAATATCGTCTACCCAACATTTCCGACCTTTTAGATCAATTAGGCAAATGCCAATATTTCACGACTTTAGACTTGGCCTCTGGCTTCCACCAAATTGAAATCGATCCCAAAGACATTCAAAAAACCGCTTTCACAGTCGAAAATGGTCATTTTGAATTCGTACGAATGCCTTTTGGACTCAAAAATGTTCCATCAACATTTCAAAGGGTGATGGACAACATTTTACTAGGAATCCAAAACGAAAGGTGTCTCGTCTATATGGACGATATCATTATCTACTCCCCTACTATCCATGAACATATTTCTCGATTAACAGAAGTCTTCAAACGTTTACAAAAAGCCAACCTCAAAATTCAGCCAGACAAATGCGAATTCCTTCGCAAAGAAGTTGCCTATTTAGGACATCTTATTACAAAGGATGGTGTAAAACCGAACTCTGCCAAAGTCGAAGCAATTCTAAATTTTCCTCAACCAAAAAATCAGAAAGAAATTAAATCTTTTCTAGGTTTAGCAGGCTACTATAGACGCTTCATTCCTAATTTTTCCAAAATTTCAAAACCTTTGACTAAATTGCTACAAAAAGATATACCTTTCAATTTCGACAATGACTGTACAAATTCATTCGAAACCCTAAAACAAACTTTGACAACGACCCCGATATTGATCTACCCCAACTTCGATGAACCTTTTGTCCTAACTACAGACGCTAGTGCATTTGCAATAGGTTTTGTACTTTCACAAGGAAGTATAGGAAAAGATTTGCCAATCGCATACGCATCTCGAAATTTATGCGGCGCAGAAACCAAGTATTCAACCATTGAGCGTGAACTTTTATCTTTGGTCTGGAGTGTAAAGCATTTTAGGCCATATCTATTCGGAAGGAAGTTCAAACTCGTCACCGACCACTCACTTGGTTATTTTCCATAAAAGACCCAGGTAGTAGACTAGCGCGTTGGAGCTTAAAACTCGAAGAATACGATTACAAAATAATATACAAACCCGGAAAAATCAATAAAAGCGCGGACGCGTTGTCCAGAATAAAAATTAATCACTTTTCAGAATGTTCCAAATTTTATTCAAAAATTCTAGCCGCGAACGAAGACTCAGATGAAGATGAAATTTCAGACAACGATGACGAAATTACCGACGAACAAATCGCCCGAGAATTTGTCACATTTTCCCGACTTTACAAAACCAAATCTCTAATAGACTATTCCAAAATTCAAATCCCAAATAAACAACTATTAGATCGAGAAAATAAAAATATCATAACGTTTTTCCAACAAAAAAACTTGACAGACCTTCACCATCAAATTATCGAGGATATTTTCGAAGAAAACCCCGAATTCTATAACAATACAATTAATATCGTTTCCAGCAAATCGACCCGACAAAGAAACTACTACATTATCGCTCTACCTTTCGACCCAGAGTCTGTGGTAGAACATCTATTTGTAACACTTTACAAACATCGAAACAAATTAGACCTTTCCAAAACTTACCATGTTGAAAACAATCTAGACTTTCCAATTCTCGAAATCCTATCATTTATTTTTGCAGAAAAAGATTTAAAATAATCATTTGTCAAAATTTATTACGAACCCCCGATGAAGACCAACGTCCGAACATTCTCGACCAGCATCACACCGGAAAAAATTATTTACATCGTGGAATAAACGAAACGATACGTAGAATCAAAAATAAATATAATTGGCAAGGTTTAACAAAAAATTTCGAAAATTTTATAAAAAACTGCAAAACATGTCAAAGAACAAAAGTCTGTCGTAAGAACCTCAACAATCCCTTAGTAATTACCGAAACCCCTAAAACTCCATTTGAGAGAGTTAATATCGATCTATTCGAATTTCCCACGAGAAACTATGCATTAACCATCCGCGACGAGTTAACGAAATTTACTCAAGCTTATGCTGTCCCAGACAAAAGTGCAAAATCAGTTGTAAACACCCTGTTGCTATATTTCCAACACTATGGCACCCCATTAAGAATTCATTGTGATTACGGCGGTGAATTCGATAATAATTTATTAAAAGATCTTTGTACTCTCTACGACATAAAATTAACATACTCCAGCGTAGGACACCCTCAATCCAATGGATCTATCGAACGATTACATGCCACCCTAGCGGAAATGATCAGAATACATAAAACAGAGAATCCGAACGAACATCCTTTCACAATATTACCATACGCGGTAATATGTTATAACAACTCGGTAAACAAAACTCATGGCTTTACGCCATACGAGCTTATTTTCGGACATACAGCTAACCGACCACCCGAAACTCTTTATAACCAGAAAGACCTGATTACCAAATACGTTAGAGACCTTAACAACCGGATATCCCACTATTACAAAATTGCGCGAAGTCGAACAGAAGCACAAAAACAAAAAGCCAAAGTTCGATTCGACAAAAACATTCCCGAAAATCGACACACATATAATATTGGCGATAAAGTGTACGTCAAAGAATCACAAATAAAAAACAAATTACAGAACAAATTTAACGGCCCCTTCGAAATTTTAGAAACTTCTCAAAATTCTGCAACATTATTAAATCCGGAAACAAACCAAACGACTAAAGTAAACTTTGACCGAATGAAACCTTATACTGAAAATTAAATTTATTTTCAGGTTTTTCCTGCTGTTCGGATCAGCACTTGCTCAATTTAAAATAGCACCAATTAACAATACAATTGGAGTATACTATCACCGAGACACAGACATTGTGATTTCTCACAAGAAATGGACTTTACAGGTACACAAAAACATATCTACCTTTAAGACAGCTTTCGACAAAAACGACAAGATCTTACAGACACTATACAACACGCTCGACCCAACGTATCATTACATGAACGTCTTTTTAGGAGATGTAAAAACTCACCTCAGTTTATTGACACGAAGTTCTCAATCAATACAATCAAAATTTGACGAAATTTACCTTGACACGAAACGATACAAGCGAGGAATACTAAACGGTATTGGAACAATTTTCAAATCAATAACTGGAAATTTAGGTGCAGAAGATGGTCAGTATTATTCTGATTGCATCAACAAATTAAATAATGACGAGCACCAACTCGAAAATTTAATCAAAAATCAAATATCTGTCACAACTTCGGTAATCAAAAATTTCAACGCAACAGTTCAAAAACTGCAAGTTGATGAAGAAACTTTCAATAAAGATATTAAAGAAATCGAAACTTCAATTCTAGACATGACTAAAGACATAGAAAATATTCACGCAAAATTAAAATTTATAGAAATCTGCGAACAGCTTATGGCAAGCTATCTATTTATCGAAGATAACTTAAACGATATCCTGAATTCTATCACTTTCGCGAGGCTCAAAATAATTCATACATCGATCATAAACCCAAAAGACTTGGTAAATTCGTTACAGGAAATTTCACAGAACCTACAAAGGAACAATTTGCCACTTCCAATCAAATTAACAAAAGTTGCACAGTATTTAGACATTATAGAACTAAAAGCTTTTCAAGCAAATTCAGATTTAATATTCGTATTAGACATACCTTTGGTAGACCCTCAAACCTACTCAGTATTTCAATTATACCCTATCCCTATTTTGGGTAATAGAACTGGCTTATATCATATCTTGTCAACCTCTCAAAAATATATCGCGAGAGATGATGATTCTTTAATGTACTTAACCATCCCGGACCTCAGAGAATGCAAAACACTCTACTTCAACACTAAATTATGTCTAAATCTATTTTCATACCCCATTGATGATAATGCCATTTGCGAAGCCCGCCTCTTCAAGAACCTCAAAACTCTGCCAGGAAGCTGCCAGACGTCATTCATCATCAGCCAAGGCTACAACGTCCAAAAGATAGACGAAAATACGTGGTTAGTTATCAACGCAGAACCATTACAGGCAACCATCAATTGTCCAGAAAGAAGTTCGAAAACTGAAGTCATCTACAAAAACTCAATAGTGAAATTACAACCTAATTGTTACGCCTTTATAGGCATCACAAAAATCCAAGCCAGTACCAACGAAGTAACCGACGTAAACGACGACACTCATCCCATCCAAATTCCATTCGAATGCTGCAACAAAATTCCAAACAACATTAGAGCACCAAACCTTAAACCATTAAAATTAAACAACCTTAACACAGAAGATCTCGAAATTGCCAAACACAAATTGGACCAATATTCCAGAGATCGAGACGATTTAATCAACGAACCATTCGTAACAAAACACATATCCTGGTTCACCTACTTCATCATTGTGCTAATATTTGAACTGTTATTTCTGTACCTATTTTGTAAGTGCAGAACAAAAAGACGAAGACTAGCCATCGATGTTTCTGCATCACCCCCATCTCCACCGAGGCCTAGCAAACCCTACAGGACATTTGCTAACCTATTTCCTTCACGAAGACGACCTACCTTAAGAAGAGAAGACAACGAAGCCGAAGACATAGAACTTACCTAAAGACAAACTGTTTTGTGCCTTTTTACTGACTTTTAGTGCTAGACTCTTCAGTGAATTTTATTTCATTTGTTTAATCATTATATTTCATTATTTTTCTATCCTTTGTTAATTTCAATTTTATTAACATTTTTACGCCATTTTCATTTAAACTTATCATACTTATATTTTATGCTTTTATAGTAAAGCTATATATTAACCCTGGGAATATTTTATCCCATTTTACAATTCAAACTTAGTATGTTTGTATTTTACGCTTTCCTGCTAAAGCTATATTTTAACTCTAACATTTTTATGTTATTTTATTTTATGAATCAAGCTTATTGTGCTTGCATTTCATATTTTAGACGCTAAGGTTATATTCTGTATTTTAAACCTTACGATTTAACATTTTTGTATCTTTTATATTTTTCCAAATTGTACCATTACCTTTTATATACATTTTATATTCATTTCAAAAGTTGCTGCATAAAACACCAACTTTTTTTATAAGGGGGAAGCTGTTATATTAGAAATATACTATGATATATAATATTATCGAGACAGGCTTAACCTTCTCAAACATATCGTATTACATACTGCGTAACAGCTCTTCTCAATAACCGCTCACGCTGCATGAGCATTGTATTTCAATTCTAAGTAATCCTGATTGTGCTGAATCAGCAACACTGTTTCCTTTGTTCTCAAAACATTATAATCACTTCAAAGTTATTATTGTTATTATTATAGAGTCAACGTTGACTCCAAGGTTAAACTAAATAAATGTTTTTAAAAAGCTATTTCAAGAATCCACTATCTAACATATATATATATATATATATCTTGGATTTCTGATTTATTATTGTTGGCAGGGTCAATAGCTACACCCTGTATATGAAGCGTTTGATGCTCTGAATAGACTTCAGAAATTCAGAAAGTTGAATCCACTTTGTATTAAATTTGACTCTATCGTCAGGTGATTTCTCAACACCTCAACACCCTGTGTATACCTCTCAGAGTATAACACTTTTGAATGCAAGAATAGTGTTTTGAGCACTTATGTTTAATTTAATTTTTATTTATTAAGATGGCCAGATATTTTGGAGCACCCTGTATAGATTTGTTGTAGATTAATACACTTTGTTTTAAAACGAACTATAATATTTATTATTATATTGAACACAAGTTTAAATAAAATGAAAATTACTATTCTTTTACAGTTACTAGTTGGTAACTTTTCGACAACGAATAAATTCCGGCTTGGGAGATTTAATTCGAGTTAAGATTTATTTTAACATGTCAAAAATTCACTTAGAATTAGGTGCGCGTTAGCAGATTAAATTATTTAGAAATATTTGAAAAATTTCACTTAAAAATTAAACTATTTTTTACTTGGTTGGGCCAAGGAAGCGCAGCGCGGGCACTGGATTTAAGTTATCACGAGTTACACAGAAAAAGCTGACTTCTATTTAATGCACTGGCAGATTAAAATTATTTAAAGGTTTGAACAAATTCACTTAAAACTAAGTTTTTTTACTTGATTCCGGCCAAGGAAGCGCAGCGCGGGCACTAGATTTGATTATTACATGTTACTGCGACGAAACTGACTTGCCTAAAGCGTGTTGAGCTCGGCCTTTTATACGGTTTGCTATCGTTTCGTTTGTCGTGCCCCGTGAGTTGCGCACGAACGTTTTTACACCCAATTAATTCTATAAAGTCGGATCCCGCCATTCAGTGCAGGCGAGGATTGAGCAATATTGCAGAATATTGCATCATCTTTGCAAAAAGTTAAAATTTTAAAATTAATGATTGTTTGGGCGATAGAAAGGGAAATCGTTTGGTAATTGAATGAAACTTGAATCGGTTTTGGTTTAGAAGATATTGAATAAAGAATAAGTTGAATATATTGAACCATCCTCGTAGAGTCATTATTTACGCACACATGCGTGTCGCTATTTGAAGGGGGTGCTAATGCGTTAGAACGTGAATAAGTTGTGACAATAATTTGAAAATATAGACTGATATGAAATAGATAAAATAATTAGGGCGCAATTCGAGTGAAAGTTAAAACAGAATGGAAAATAATTCGTAGAAAGTTTATGAATGCGAATTTGAACTTTATACCCGAGGTACGAAAAGTAAATTGAGTGTCGAGTGTTATTATTATATGGGGGCTGTATTTTGTAGTTGAGTTATTTGGAAAGTTTATGTTGTAAAATTGATGAATGAAATGTTTTAATGGGTTTTGTAATTATTTTAGGATATTTTAGAATTATCGAAGTTTCGTGAATTTTTTCATATTTTTTGTAACGGAATTGTGGTTTTTGCTTGAAATGAAAATGAGAGATACTTTGCTATTCCTTGTCCTCTTGGACAGAAAGATTGAATTTTTTTACTATTTTTGACATTTTTTGTTTTGCATTTACTAATAGGGATTGGAATGTACTATAACAAGGGCAGGTCTTCTTTTAGGAAATTTTTGTTAGTTACAAATTTCGAGTATGTAAGTATAAGGTTAACAAAACTATAAGTTTTACAAGAGTGTTGCTTCGTACCACACATGGTGAGGATTAGGACGACTTTTACTGTACAGTTTCTAACTACCATCCAGTGATTTACTTTAAGCAATCTACTGACACCAAAAAGATTCAAATAAAAATTTTATATTGGCGACTTTGTGGGTTTTTGCTTGCCTGCCTTTATTCGTATTAGGTAAATATCATGTAAAATTTCGGGCACTCGTTATAGAGCTTGAAATTGCTTTAATCGCAACAGATTATTCATACGTTCAGGCAAGGCGATCCCATGCACTCTGTACCTGGTAATATAGCGAATCGATTCCGAATCACTGAGGAACTCCATGTAGACAAATGCTACGGAAAACATAAGTTTACAGCAAAAAACGATTGCCAACTTTGAAAATAGAATTTATAAAAAAAATTTGTCGCCCGGGAAAAATCTCCCTTAAGAATTTTATACGAAACTTTTAACTCGTCCTCATAGTAATTTATACCATGCATGAGAAGAAGTGTAACTCAACACCGATTCGTAATAAAGAATTTTACGCAAAAAAGTAAAAAGTTTTCGTCGGTTTTCGAGGTAGTTGCTAAATTACGCCCCTTGCGACGTAATGTGATATAGTTCCAAAAATGGCGCCCCGTGGGATGTCATTTATTGCAGTTCAAATTATTACGCCTGTGGAACGGATTTTTATGATAGTTTTCAAAACTGAAATTTTTGTCATAGTTCCAAAAAATTAATTTTTCGTTGAAAATTCGAAAAACTCTCATAGCGTTTCCACAAAATATCTTCCAACGGCATTTTTATGGGTCGCACGCGGTTCATGCAAAATATTTCGGATTTCGTTACAGTTCCGCAAAATTCCTTCGAAGGAGATTTTTTCTGACTTCAAGCATGATGACTTTGGATATGTTTCGGTAGGATCTTTGACATTCGCAAGAAATTTTAATTGTCACCTTAGCACCTTAGAAGAAGCACACTTCAGAATATATATATAAAAAAAGACGAGTAATGAAGGGTAATATTTAACACCCTGTATTTCAAAAGCGAAATAAATTAATTCACATATTCATATGAATTCTTTCTGATTATGAAACACTCCTTAGCGTTTATGGCATGTGAATGCATTATACCCTATATAATGAAAGGAATTGAAAGGTTATTTAATCAATGTTGTATATCATCCTCTGCGTTTTATTTTAATATCCTGGTATTTTAAAAATTATTCGTATCACCTTTCGAGGGTTTTCAAAACTAAAAAAACGAACTTTCTTTTAATTACAAATTAAGCAAACAATTATAATTATATGCAATTATAGCTTTCACTTAAATGTAACAAATAAAAGTTGTATTTAAACTATTGGTTATGAAGTTAATTATGTTTTAGGTATTACTTTAAAAAAGTTGACAGCGGTGGGATTCGAACCCACGCCCTTTCGGACTGGTGCCTAAAACCAGCGCCTTAGACCGCTCGGCCACGCTGCCTTGATAATTCGTTTCGAAAATAGTCTAGCCAAGCAGCATGTAATTTATATGATAAGAAATTAATTTATTAGCTAATTAATGATTATAAAACTACTTTTTGATAAAATTATAATATAAAAATTATTATTTAATTCAATTTGCATAAAAAATGTATGATGTACTACTTTTTTAGATGAAATGCCTGACGTAGTTGGTGTTTTTGCTAAAAATATACCACTGTTTTATAATACCGGGTGTGAACGGATAATAATAGAGTCCCCTTTTTGTTCTAATATTTTAGAATATCAAAATGAAGTTTGGTAGATGTATTATATGACCAAAAAGACACTGTGACATAACTGTCATTTTTTCTCCTTCCGGAGTCTCCTGAAATGGCACCAACTTTTGATTTCTAAAATGGAACACTTAAAAAAAATTAAATTAAATTAAAAAAATTTAAAAAAAATTGTAAAAAAATAATAAAAAATAAAATAAGAAAAATAAGAAAAATAAAAAAAATTAAAAATAAATAAAAAAAATATATATATATATATATAAAATATACTTTGTGTATATGAAAGATAGTTAATAACTATCATTACAGTTTAATTAAGAACATATTGATCAAGTTTAGTTTAATTTACAGTTAAGTTTAAAAGAAGATTATTACTTACCGAACCTATAGATAGGATCCAAATTTCGAAACATTGGTGCTGTGCGAATGGATAAAACAGCCACAGCCAATTACTACGATTATAGATAGATAGATAGATAAATGGAACAGTCTGTATATTATTGTATTTTTGGAATTCTTGGAAAATTCTGAGTACGGTGATACCCTATAAGTGACATTTCGACTCCATGAAAAAAAGTTGATTCAAAATTTGTTGGTGCATCTAGAGTGCCATGACCAGGGGCACATCCACGGATTCCTTTTTGAACATCCGCTATTTTATGGTAGTACTCTACCATTAAGGTTCCATTTAAAAAAATTTAGTTTTGTTTAAAAAACTGTTCTGGCCAAATTTGATGGCCCACGAAACACATTCTCAAATTTTTATGCTCGATTTGATCTTTCTGACGTGCTGACGTCTATAAAAAATGCAAATAAATAAATATATATACATATACTGGGTGCTTTTGAAATACATGCATATATTCAGACCTACGAATAATCACGTCTTCCTTATTCATGCCAAAATATTTGTTTGTCAAAATGCTCAAAAATAACAGAAAATCAATTTATTCCATGAAAAGGTTATAGAAAAAGGCTTAAAACATAGAAGTTCTGTGACAGTGATGAAACATGGGTGCCTCCCGGCTTCGAGGACGCTAAATTTAATGGTGATATTTTTAAGGTTCCCACGCCTCAGCAACTACCACTAAACTCGAAAAACCAACCCAATTTCGCGTTTCTTTTTCATCGTAGGCATGTGGATCGGTTTTTTGGGCAAGGTTCGGGTAGGCCATATGAAATTTAACCATACCACATCTTATACACCCCCGAAATTGAAAGTACCCCCTTCCCTAATACTAAAATGTTCGAGTTCTTTTGTCAACATCAAAATCAAACGGACTTTATTGTTTTTATTTGGTAAAAATTGTTCTAGTACAGTTAAATTTCTTGCTAGAAAATGTTCATCTTTGCGCTACTGCAACTTGATACCTATGAGAAAAAATTCATACAATTAAATTTAGGAAACTTTGTCTTTTTTAAGATTATTATAAAACTTATTTATCATTGAACAGTTATTTTGAGAAATGATGATTTTTTTCACTTTAATTCAAGATGGCGGCTCGAGCAGCAACCTCTCAAGGCCGGAAACTTGGACATTTCATTAGAGTCTAGACCTATACAACATATAAAAAAATTGGAACTACTCCCTCTTTTGCACGGTAAAAACCCCTACTGACTAGCCTATAACATAAAAAATATATTTACGTAATTTACACAGAAATTAAAATGTTTTTTCTCAGTTGAATATAAATCATGCTTATTATTTCCTTGGAGCTGTCAATGAGAAACGGCGGCGCTTCAAGAAGAATAAGACTTACATCCTTTTATTAATAGTCTGACAATGAACACATCCGCCTTTACAAAGGGCTAGGGCGTTTCGAGAGTAAAAAGTAATGAGCCAGAAAATTAATTACTCCTTTATTGTTTTAAGTTGTACATCCTTAGGAATTTCAACGATATTCCAAAAATTGCAGTGTCTCTAAATATACCAATTCAAAACTTGAAACCGGAATATAACAACAGTGTGACCGTGAAAATCTTGGATGCATCAGGGTGTTTATTCGAGGGTGTAAATACGTAACAATAGGTAGGATGATATCAGTTTTAAATAACGTGTGTGAATAATCCATGCTTTATATATCTGAGGGACGTTTTGTTACACTTCTTTGACTGGCAGGACGTTCACCTGAAAGATTCAATGTAACTTATTCAAACGTAAAATACAAAATTTATACTTCAATTTTTGCTTAACTACATCCACCAAATGATATTAATTGGAACGTCACTGCACTGTCTTGAGTCTGCCACTTTAAATATCTAATACTCCTAATTAACCTGAAGAGGAACTATCCTAGTATGGCCTCAATAAGATACAATGGAAGAGAATAGGATTTAGGTAAAGTTGTATATTGGTCTTTAGGTAATTTTTTTTAATTACAATTTTGAGTACATAGGTAGAAGGCTAACAAGAGTATAAGGTAAACAAGAGTGTCGATCCATACCACACATGATGAGGATTAGGACGACTCGGACGATACAATCTCCAACTACCTTCCAATTTACTTTAAAGCAATCGACTGACGCCTAAGAGATTCGACTGAAAATGCAATATTTACGACTTTGTGGGCTTTTAACCTGCCTATTTTTATACGTATTTGTTAAATATCATAAATAATTTCGGGCCTTCGGTTATAGAGCTTAAAAATGCTTGAATCGCAACAGATTAGAATAGTATTTTATATTCATACGTTCAGGCAAGGCGGTCCCATGCGCTATGTACATGGTAACAGAGCGACATGGATTCCGAATTACTCAGAAACCATGTGTCAGGCAAATACAACGGAAAACATATAAGTTTACCACCAAAAACAATGCTAAATTTGAAAAATGACGATCAAAAAATTTGCCACCGGCGAAATATGTCCCTTCATAAATTTTAATATGAAACTTTTAACTCATTCTGATAGTCCATAGCATGCGTGAGAAGCAGTACTACACAAAAGAAGAATTTTATTCGGTTGGTTTTCGAGGTAGTTGTTAAATTTACGTTCCCTGTGACGTAATTAGATATAGTTCCACAAATCGTGCTTCGTGGGACGTCTTTTATTGCAGTTGCAATAATTATGCCCGTGGGACGGACTTTTATAATAGTTTTCAGAAATGAAATTTTTGTTAGAACTTCAAAAAACTTTCATAATACTTCTACAAAATCTTTTCCGGCGCCATTTTTATGTGTCGCATGCAGTTCATGCAAAGTATTTCGCCACAGTTTCAAAAAATTTATTTCGCAGGAGATTTTTGCTGACTTTAAGCATGATGGCTTTGGATATATTTAGTTAGGTCCTTTGACAGTACTAGTAGAGTGCTCATCGTTCAGAAAGTCGCTTAAAAATTGGTTCCGTGGGCCTCAATATGATAAAATTGAAAACTAGTGAACTAAATATCTTAAATTCAAACTTAATTACTGCGCGATTGTATTTAAGTTTGCACAGAGATATATAGAGGAAGAGATGTGTAGAGGAAGAACTTCATTGTTTTTTGTAGAAAATCGATAAATAAATGTAATAAATGTATATTATTAAATAATAATGCATCTTTATTAGCTAAAAAAAGCTACAAATGAATCTTAACAGCATATAGAACAGGAATCTATTCTGTAGCTCAATTTCAATCTATACATTTAGCAATACCTGTAAAATAATTACCAATCTTTTTGTATTCTAACAAAGTTTATCGTAAAATCACCTAACCTAGTCACAACATAATCAATATTCTTTTCTAATATAACTAATACATAATTTTATTATATTTTTCACAATAATTATTTTATTTCATTTGGTAAACTGTTGAATAACCGAATATCCTTACAAAACAAAGATTTCGATTTCATTAAATTGTCATGCCCCTCTACCACTACTTCATTTACACTGTGAGTGTTATATACAAGAGTATCTTGTACAAAACCCAATTTATCACAAATACCTTGGAGCCATACCATATTTTATTTTAAATATAAATTGTAGTGATTTTAAACCTATACGTTGTCTAACGTTTAAAAAATTTAAAACATTTAACATTGTGTCTACGGGTGTATATTTGTTACATTTTAATATTATCCTCATAGCTTTGTTTTGCATTTTTTAATTTTTTTTTATATCATTGTTATTTAAATATAGCTGAAGGGTTGCACAATATTCAAAATGTGGAACTATTTTAGATGTATACACTAATATTCTTGAAAACATTGAGAAATAATTTGAAATTCTACGTAAAAAATAATTCATTTTTGTAACCTTTTTTATGATATAGTCAGTATTATATTTGAAAGTCAAGGATTCGTCTATTATAAACCCAGAGTAATTAATTTCTAAGACTTTTTCTAAGTTTTTATTATCTAATACAATACTTTGCCCAACTTGTTGACGATTTAGTATATGTTTTTTGCCTAGAACCATGTATTTGCATTTAGCGGTGTTTACTTTTAAGCTATTGTCACACAACCAAACAAATACATCTTTTAAATCTTGATTGATAACATTAATAACATCATTTACATTTTCTCCATAAAAATAAATGTAAATAAATAAATAAATAAATACACCACAGGTAATGACGACCCCCTTTATCCCGGAAGGCTCTAGAAGAGCCTTGTGTGGGAGGGGGCTACACATTTTAGAGACAAGGGACACACACCCAATATCCGTGTATAGTGAAAAAATCCCTCTCACAGTATTTTCCACTGCCACGGCCGGGGATCGAACCCGGGACTTTTGGGTGAGAGGCAAGTGCGCTTACCTCTCGACCATCAGTCATATAAGTCATATATGTACCTTACAATTATTTATTGATTTCACTGTCATTTATAAACAGCATAAATAATAAAGACCCTAGCACTGATCCTTGTGATATGGTCATGGTCTATTATGTTGGATGTACTATTTACATATATTGTTCTTTATTTTCTTGCAGTTAAGTAATATTCAATCCAATTAAATACAGTTCCCCCAATGCCTATTTTTCCTGCTTTGATACCAATAATTGCCGATTCGCCATCTCAAATGCATGTTTAAAGTCTAAGAAAACTGCAATTATAACTTGATTCTTAGTCACTGTCTTAATCCAATCCGATATAATGAATTGAAGTGCCGTTTCACAAGAATGCCTTTTTCTGAATTCAAATTGATTCTCTATTAAAATATTATTATATTAAAATATTATGTAGTCAATTGCTCTTTTACTATCAATTCTAAAGTTATATACTGGTAATGTGTTAACATGTCTAAGTTCTTCAGATATCATTAAACATTTCCAGAAAAAATTAATGTACCTATGTGAAAAGGTAACAATCGTATAAGAGTTTCCAAAAACAAAAATACTGCACAGTGTAATAACGAACTTTTCTTCAACGAAACTGGCATTATCAGCATACAAATATAGCAGTTATATTTTAAAAATTAGCATTTTCAAATAAGCCTGAATATTATTCACCAATTACATGAAAAGCCCAATAAACTCACCAACAGTATAATAATATTTACAACTAGTTATAAATGTAAAATTTCCAGCACTAGTAGTCCACTAGTTGATTAAATTGTCAGGGATACAACATGCAACATTAAAACTCAAAGTAAATAACGCATCTAAATTAAAATTAATTTAGTGAAAATTACGTCTAAATTATATCGTGTTTGCCAATAATCTGTGGCTTAATTGTTCTATTGTTTCTGATGTGTAATTTGCAGTTTACACAATATATGCAATATGCCAGTTTTAGTAAAATCACATTCGAAACATGTGTATATATGTATGGAAATGAATAAATAATACGAATAATTTATGCAACAATTACTCATCCGTAAAATTAAATGTCAATCCATTTGAGCCTGAAACAGCGCGGCATTTTATTTCTATGACGATATAATATAAACCATAATATAAATGAAATTTATGTGAAGCTGTACATGTCGGGGTGAGTGAATCCGCCATGAGGGGAAGGCTTTTCCCTCGTGGTGCTCTTCTCAATCGGCTCTTTGCATGGTAGTTATCAGAGGCAGGGTCCGGCTTTGAGAGCTAAGTCAGTGGGCAATTTTTTTTTAACTAAATAAACAAAAACTGCAACATAAAGGAGTATACGAAATATACATAATTAAAAAATATCTGAGATTGTTACCCACTTACCTACTAAAGAAATGATATTATGGTTCGTTTTAAGTAAGGTCGAGTGAACCTTATATCTTACAATGTACAGGATAATTCTGAATTTTCTACTCTGGTTACCAAGTTAAATAAGTACATTAAAAATTCATATTATGCAGTATCTTCTTAAATTTCCAATAGGTTTGCTATTTATTGGATCGATGACTTGACGAATATTGTTTTTATAAGAATATACAGTGTGACCCATCTTGAATGGAAACACACCTGTAAAAATTGTGTTTATTTTCCGATTTTAACGGGACTTTTTGAAAAACACTATCAAAACGATTACATTGTGAAAAAAAATTAGAGATTGGTTTAAATTTTCAAGGCCTACTATGATTGTTTTTCAGTGTCAAAAGTGGACTAATTTGATTAAGAATTTTTGTATTGAAAATTATTTAATTTGAATTTAGTCACTTAGATTTTTCGAATAAATCACCCATACTAAAGGTAATAAAAGAATAAAAATTTTCCAACCTCTTTTAAAAAAGGGCAAGTTTTCCTAAATATTTTTCGAAAATATTCTGAAATTCTTAGGCAATGACAAAGTAAATATTATAATTCTCTAAATCGTTCGACCCTCTTGATCATTACTTATTATGTGATAAATTAAAATTTTGTGGGTTTGACGCCATAGTACAATTTTCTAATAAAATAACCGCTGCCAAAAAGTGGTTATTACTGATCAATCCTTATATTTAGGAATAATTAAATATGGAAATGGTCCTCTACTGATTTCTAATTTAAGCAACAGATATATTTTGGTGCACAAAATTTTTGAAAATATTAGGATACGCAGAATATACTCAGTTATTCTACTCATTTGTTATATTCCATATTCAATTATGCGTCTAATAAGAATTTGAAATTTAACCCTGATAAGTGTACTATAATTATTTTTTGTTCTAAAACTAATAGGAGATTAAAAAAACAAAACAAATACTAAAAAATTTAAAATTATTTATTAGTGACCAGCGCCTAAATGTTGTAGAGGAAACTAATAATTTAAGAGTTCCTTTTGATTGAAATGCCTGTAATCAAAACTGTACAATTTGTATGCCTCCTATTTCCCGGAGTGCCCAAATATTAAGCTGGTCAATTATGCTGATGACACGGCCATGTATGCGCATTCTCACAACGCTCAAGCAGCCAACATGGTCGGAAGCGATAGTCTTCACACGCCGTTTCACTGAGAACAGAATTTTGGCACCTATTTCGGTCAGGGGACGCCAAGTTGCAATGTTTCCAATGTTTAATACACACATATTCGAAACTGGAGTTCTGGAGCATAAATTTATACGCCTCATCTTCAACTCAAGTAGGTACGCCTCTCTCAGAGATCTTTAAGCACGTTGCAACGACATAACCCCAACAGCGGACTACGTCCAGGAAATCTCCCAAAAGTTCTACTCTTTCCGTTTACCGTGAAGCATTACACAAATTAGACAGCATAATACACCATGTCGGATCACACACGCCTTACAATACCAGACGTAACCAATCTTCCAGCAACCACTATAGCCAAACCTTCATCTATTATAACATCCGTTTAAGTTATCCACCTCTCACTGATTTTCATACCTTGAAGTCTTTAGGTCTTTTCTATCCCCCTCTTCTTTTCTCTTTGTCCATTTTGTCTCGTGGTCTTGATCTCTTTTTGAACGTTTTTGTCTTTGTTTTTGTTATTGTTCTCTTTTTTATGCATTTTTTCACTCAAAATTAGCTTCACTAGAAAATTTCGAAGAAAATCAAAATTTTGATAAACAACGGTTTAGGCAGCCTTGCGCAGCTCGCACCTCATTTCGATGAAGGTTCCCCGTTATATCACGTTAGTTATAACGCCCTTAAAGCAGCTTTAAATTAAATCCCTTACAAATGATTATAAAATTGGATCTCATTTTATTATTTTGGTATGAATGACTTTAACGATAAATCAGACAACAAACCAACCTTCATAACTAATATATCGTTTTACGTTCTCATCTTTAGATAAAAAACGAAAAAATTCAAATTTTAGATTTGAAACCAGATAATGGCAAATTTTTCTAAATCGACATTTTTGTCAGTTTATTAGTCTGTCTATCGATCTGTCTGTGAGCGCTACGTTTTTCGCGAATACAGCTCAAGGTAGAAAGCTGAAAATTTAGAGATAAGACCTGGGACGTTCAATGAAAAACCTTACTGAATATTGGTGAAATTGGTGCACTAAGGGCGGTTTTAGTAAGGGACTAAAATAATTTTTCGTTGAATCCAAAGATGTTTTAAATTAAAAGTGTTTAGGATAGAAAATTATATCGGAACGGTTCTTTGAAAATTTCTCATCAGGAGGATGTTATGGGCGGGGTGCATCCACCGAGACCGATTTTTTTTTTGTTCTTAAAGTGTTTTACTCACTTTACCTGCAACTAATTTTAAAACAAATTAAGTCGTACTACGTCTCGTTGGTTATGACCAGCTTTAAATTTAACCACTTATAAAATATTATAAAACTAGACCACATTCTGTTATTTTAGTATTAATAAATTAATTATTAAACTACCTAATATGTTTACGTATTTGTCGTAACTAGTAAATTCCCTTTTTGTATCGTTTATTTTCACTAATAGACTTATCATAGGTATTCTTTCTTCATATTAAATTATGAAATTTCTTTAAAATATATCAAATTTTTTTTTTCTCGTATTATGGCCGTTCAACATACGAAAAGTATACTAAAGTCTAGCGCTCTTCCTGACGACCACTACAATATACATTAATTTTTAATAGTCTTGTCATAATTGTTTGGTAGGTAAATGGAATAAGGAGGTGATGATGTAGTTGAAATTAAGTCAACTGTTTCAAATATGGTGGGTATATGTTTTCTTATATTCCATGCAAGTAGCTTAGGACCATATAAAAGTATACTCAGAGTGTATTGATGAATAATTCTTTAGGTGGAACGAAGATTTGTCCATGTTTACCAGTTTAAATGTAATTTTACAAATCCTAATTTAAGACTCGTATCAATTATTCTGTAATAGTCTTGGCAGAACAAGCGACACGCATTTTTGCGAAATAATTCAATCAGATAATTACAATATTAATAATAATAATAATAATAATTGATTTTATTGAGAGATATCTAAATACAAAATTAAAATTACTGGTAGATCTATCAAAGGGTGAATTTCGTTGTTTCTCAGAGTATGAGGAACTATGCTCTTCCACTACTCAACCCCAAACCCCCACCGAGGATAACAGGAAGATAAGCTAAGATTTAAATTAAGAACCACATAGATTTAGTTTTCGCTACCATTTCCTACGGTGGGCCAGTTTCTTAAAGACTAAACAATATATAGATACACCTATTTTTATATATATACATATATCCACACACCTACACATACGCACATATATGTATATTAAATTGATAAAAAATCAAACTAGACGACATGGTCTAAGCTGAAGACAAAAGAAATTTAAAATTTTCCAGAATTTAACTAATTCAAAGTTTAACAGTTAAAATTAAAATAAAAAATTAACCAGTAACAGCTTTTCCTTAACCTTTTTCTTGAATGAAAATAAGGGTAGCCTGTTCATGTCATCTGGAACCTTGTTATATACTCTAACAAGGTTATATAAATATAACGATTGAGAGAGGACTATGTTATGCTGAGGAATTGCGATATGACCTTTGCAACGAACATTTACGTTATGGATATCTGTACGAAACCTAATTTTGTTGTACGGATAAGATGGTTGTTGTAGGGTTATAATTTTATGAAAGAGAACATAATTGTGCAATATTTTCTCTGTTTTATATTAAGCCATCCAACCTTCTTCCTTTAGATGTTTAGTAACATGTTCCCGTGTCCCTCAACCACAGATTAAATGAATAAACGTGTTTTGAATAAGTTGAAAATATCGCACAAGAATTAGCCATATACACTATCAGCAAAATTGAGGTGGGATAGTACCAGTGAGTCACCTAATAGAATTTTACATTTCCTATTGAATATACTCTTATTAATGTAGATTATTTTTAAGTTACAGAACGCTCTTTTTGTAATCATTGTGACATGCTGTGAAAACCTCAGGCGATTGTCTATAGCTAATTACAAATTATTTCATGCACTAATTGCGAAAGTATTTTATTATTCGCTTGTATACTAAACAAGTCCAAATCGAATCAGGGTCATAATTTAAATTCATGCAAGCGATTTGTAAATCGCTTTCGGGAAGGGACATGTATATTTGTGTGTCGTTTGCATAAAAGTAAGCATAGGAATACCTTAGATATTCATAAAATTGAAATGTGTACAAAGCAATCAATAGAGGACCCAGTATGAAACCTTGTGGATCTCTATTTTCCACTGAACTGATCATTTTTTGATCCCCTCTAAAAATCTATTTAGTATTTGGGTTATAATAAATTGTTTGTTCTCACTTCACCACGTTAACTGCCCACCGATTATTAGATTTAAATTTATTTAATTGTTTATAACAGAGTTCGCACCACTCATCACTTTTAACAGGCTTTTGGAATTAAAGGTACAAGGTGCATGTCAGTTCACAACTTCAAACTTGCACCTGTTGAATTATTTGTCATACTTATACCTTTTCGATTCCTTTCATATTTTCAGCTTGTTTCAGAAAAAGTTTGACAGGTTTGTATTGATTTTTAATTAGTAGTTTACAATTAAACTACCCTTTGGATACGTATAATTTTGATATTGAGAATGCCACCCAAAGATATGAACTTTGAAGAGCGATTTAACATGCGTGTGCACTATGTATATCTTATATTCGAAATCTTCAACCGCTTTCAAAAGCATTACCGACCATTAAAACACAGCAACTCGCGAAAATTACTTAGAGCCAATCCTGGTTCTGAGATCGTTTATAGCTGCAAGGAAATGAAGTCAAAACAAGCGAACATGTAGAATACATCTACTGTTTTAGTTCTATTCAAATATTTCTATTTCTGTTAATTAATATTTGGTTATTAATTAAGAATTAAAAATGTTCTGCGAGTTTATTATTATCGAATCTTAAAATTTAGAAACATTAGAAGCAAATAAAATACATACGAAGAATTTGATTATGAGATTCGAGATTTTCATTAAAGAAAAGAAATATTTTCAACACAGAAAGCGTACTCTCATTTTGTCTAGCCTGGAGGAAGGAAAATCTGAACCCGGCCCTGTCAATTACTACACAAATAACATTAGTTTTGTCATGTTCCTACACCAGCGCTGCGGGTGTCGCAGTCCTATCTGTTCCTGCCGAGCTTATCAACACACAAGCTCAAAGGACACTCCAGTGAGATAAAGACTTAAAGCCAAAATGTTTTTCTTATTCATTCAAGTTTGTTTTCATTCATTCCATTGCAAAAGTGGTTAAGCACAGGACAAACTGAAAACATGATGAAATTAAATTTTGAGAAAAGATAAGCTTTATTGTTTAAAGGGCTTTAAAACAGCATTTTATTACATTAAATATGTTTATAATGCACTGATCAAATCATCTCAGCGTAGAGATTTATTTACTTGTAAGATTATAGGATGATCAATAAAATAAATTATTGATTAAATATGTCATTTATCTATAGCTTAATTAATATACTAAATTTGATATGAAGCACTTAAAATGTACAGCGAGTTGGTTATAAACGCAATGGTCCGGGAGTCAGTGACCTTTTTTGAAGACCAAAAGCACAAGAGCTGAATTTTTTTCTACACTTTATTCGGCATAAGGGAATAGGGATGTTCACTACTTTGTAATTGTAATAAAAAATGATAGCTCTAAGGCTACAGAAACACGTAATAACCATTAAAGCGCCTAAAAACTTTTTTCTTGAAAATAAACTGAAAATAAAAATTCCGAAATTAACGAGGCTAGCAAACGATCCCTGCAGTGAGAGTAGCGCGCGTGATGTCATAATGCTCACGGCGAAACTCGCATACCTACGTCATATGGTTGTTTGTTTCATTATTGTTTTATCTGTGTTTTTGTAATGATGGGAGACTCAAAAAGTGTGAAAGTTAATAGAAACAAGTGTTGTTTTGTGGCTGGATATACAAATACATCAGTAAATAACCCAGAAAAGGTTTTTATGTCTGTGCCACAAAATGTAAAAAGAAAGAATCTTTGGTTTACTGCAGCTAGACGAAAACATAAAAACATTTCAATGAAAACCCATTTTCATTGCTCGGGATAATTTCGAAAAAAATACAAATAAAAATGTAAATGTAATAATAAGCCATTTAGTTTTATATTATCTTTAGTTAGAAGAAAAAACTGTTTAAAAACAAGCTTTTGTTTAAATGTACTAATAATAAATAATAAATAACGTAAATAATAATTTGGTAATATAATAACCAAAGAAAATTTTCTCGACAAAAATAAAAGCGGGCCGTTTATTTAATGTGTTGCAATATTTGGAAATAGGAATTCAAAAATTAAATGATAGACAAAGCTTTTATTTTTGTCCAAAAAGTTAATTTTGTCTCATATTACGTCTAACGAAATTATTATTAATTTTATTTATTTCGTTTTAGTACATTTTAGTAGGTATATTTGAATAAAAAATTGCCGTTAAACATTTTTTTCATATTAATTGATTCTTTTATCGCACTTATTAGGTATATATTAATACCGCCACCTTGGATTTTTAAGTTTTGACACAAAACTGGTGATTTGCAGTCCCAAAACCCCCGAGATCCCGATTTTGAGTCGAATCATACTATAAATGCCATCCACCATCTTGATTTTTTGTTTTGGTAATAAAATTCGTGATCTACGATGCCGAAAACGCCAGATATCGACTTTAAGTCGTATCAGCCCATAAATGGCAAAATTCAACCACCATCTTGAATATTTATGATATAAAAATTTAAAAATATATTGTCACGGGACTCATATACGCATGTCAATTTTAAATTTTATTGGATCTGTGGAAGTGAGTCAGAATTGGATTGCAAGATTTGACCCATGCATACTAACTAAATTAAATAAAAGCTTGTAAAATGGGTCCTTTTTTAAAACATTTTTGTTACCTTAAACGCATTTATCAAAATCGGTCTTCGATTATACAATGTTTTCGCATCCCTGTTTCCAACTTAGTAAAGCACATTAATATGGAACACACTGTATAATATACTACTAAAGGTTTGGTACCATATAGTACAATTGTTCGCAGAAGTTAGTAAATGCAGACTAATTCTCATATTATAAAACGTGCATGAAACCTTAGCCACTATAATTCGCGGGCGTTTAACTATGAGCAAAATGACGTCACACTAATCAAAGAGCGTTTCGCTCATTCAATTGAACATTCATATTTCTATAGGAGTTTTCCCATAGAACGGATTTATTGATTTTTGTAAAACTTTGTAGATATTGTTATAAGACTATTTATAACCATTTTATGGATTTAATTTTTTTTTGAACATCCATAGAGACCAGCAGCTTCCGCAATTGCGAGGGGTTCAGCTGCTCTAGTCTCCCACACACGTAAAATAATTATAAAAAAAATTAATACAACAAAAGCCGAGACTTGATCCATATGTTCATGATGTATGGTAAAAAGTAACTAAAAAACATAACTAGCTGATTTTAAAGTGGGGGATTATGTTTCAGCTTTCTATGTAAACATGTGAAAAATATGCGCTGAGTAAACTGATACTACAAAAGCTGAAATTTGGTACAGTAACAGCTAATTTAATAAGTTACACGAAAAAATAGTTCGCTGAATTGTTCACGGTGGGTAAGTGCTTAGCTGACGAGTTAAATGTGCAGCGCATAGTTATCCGCGCGTGCGTATCACATGTTTGACTGCATCAGCTGAGTACTTTTCCCTCGCTTAATACAAAGCGTAATTATTGCTTTTTTTATCGTAAGCGTAGCAGGTGCATGCAGTTTTTGTATCATACAAGGCGAAGAAAAATAGTTTTGACAACTAATTATATAAAAATTCAACATTTATTCTAGTATTTGTATACAAAACGCGTATGTACCTATTGTGCGAGCATGTCGTACGAGGAACGAAATCCTCGCACTTCTGAATTTGACGGCCTGTATCTCCGATACGAAATGCCTCAATTAATTCATGTGCTACATCATTGCATAGCAAATTTAATTGGCTATCGATGTAGTAGAAAAAAAGGAGGGTCAATTGTCTCATTAAAAAGTTACGGCTTGCCAAACGAAATTATGTCGAAAAGGAATAATTTTTAAATACCTCACCTTTTGCAAATTTTCACCATTTTTATACACACGCCCCAAAATTCCGAGGAGTACCTATTCTGGGGTCACTTTAAATGCAAAAACTTATATTATGACATAATATAAGATCCCCAATAATTACAGTTATTAATAACCGATTCCAATTATTGATCCAATAACACGCTGTGTTTAGTGATAAAAAAACAATAGACATCTGATACCGCAAAAGCTGAAATATGATAATACAACAGGCAAGTTAATAAGATCAATGAAAAAAATACTCCGCTTCGTATTAAGTGAGGGAAAAGTGCTCAGCTGATACAGTCGAACACGTAACGCGCGCGAGCGCGCGGATAACGATGCTCTGCGTCTTTTAACTCGTCAGCTGAGCACTTATCCATCACGACTATTTTTTTCATGTAATTTACTGAATTAGCTGTTACCGTACCAAATTTCAGCATTTGTAGTATCAGTTTACTCAGCGCATATTTTTCACATATTTATATGGGAAGCTGAAGCATAATCCCCACTCTAAAGTTAGCTGATTATGTTTTTAGTTACTTTCCAATATCATGAATATGTCAATCCGGTCTCAGCTTTTGTTGTGTATTAGTTTTTTTAAAATTATTTTACGTGTGTGGGAGGCTGCTGCGGT
Source organism: Leptura quadrifasciata (assembly GCA_963675555.1). Classification (NCBI taxonomy): domain Eukaryota; kingdom Metazoa; phylum Arthropoda; class Insecta; order Coleoptera; family Cerambycidae; genus Leptura; species Leptura quadrifasciata. The sequence goes on from OY776675.1 coordinate 108,361,735, forward strand.
TTACCCCCCCAAACTGCGCAAGCTGATGATCAATTCCCTTACGTGGAATGCCGAATGAAGCATAGAAAAAATATCAACTTTTCAATGTCACAACTGCCAGGGATAGTATTATGATTAGAACATATCGTGTTTATAGGAGATTTTAATATAAAATTATTGTTAGCATATGGACTGTAAAATGTAAGCGTGTTGCGATTGCTAAGCCTTGCCACCAAGACATTTAGTGGACTTAATAAATCGGAAGAGTCAACCCTGTTATGCAACAACATGTGTAGAAACTTTAAACTATAGAAATGTCTCCTAACCGGTAACGAATCAAAATATAAGTCTATTTAATAAATGTTAATGATCACAACCTCTGTTGGGATAACTGCCGTCAATTCGAAAAATGAGGTATCTACTTTGAACAGGCTCTATGGACTTGATATAGCAGGCGTAAATGGGGTTACAGACTAGATAGCAATATTCAATGTTAGAACAAATCTAGGCTGAGCATAACGTTATGAGGACATCTTTATTCTGAAAGTCTTGACTGAACCTAAGAATACATCCCAAAATTCTGATGGCGGATGAAGTTAAGGCGATTGGTACTGCACCAATGTACTACATAATCTAGCACTGCTTGCTGGTTAATGCAGTCATCAATGGATTTAATTGATGAAAAGATTTTCAAATCATCTGCAAATAACAATTTTTCGCAACCGATTACATCATTCAAATCGTTAATGAAAAGACCAAAAAACAACGGACCAAGGTTGGAACCTTGTGAGACTACTGAAGTAATTTCATTCATGCTAGATTTGAAACAGTTGTATGTAACTAATTGGAAACGATCCGTCAAATATGAGTGAAAGAAACTAACAAACGTGTCAAAAAATCCCGATTCAGGTAGTTTGGTTAAAATAATCCTGTGATCTATACGGTCAAAGGCTTTGGAGACGTCAGTGTATATCACATTCACCTGCCCATATTGATCGACAACAATCAGTTGCGTGAAACTTATTAAATTAATGTTAGCAGAACGTTTCTCCATAAGCCCGTATTGGTCAAGCCACATAATATTTTTAACGGGTTGGTAGATGTGATTATACAACGACATCTCGAAAACGTTTGCGAAGTTACACAATAAAGTGATTGGCCTACAGTTCGTTAAGTAATTGCAAACAATTTAATTTTTTAAGATCATTTCTGGCCCTATTTTAACTTCTAAAAAAATCACGGTGAGGATGTAGTGCGAGTCACAAGTAACAAAATAATTTAGAAAATATTTATTGAACATAATTGTGCTTGTTTTATTTCAATGAAATACCATGTGATCTATAAACCATAGTAGTATTCTCAAAAACATTGCATAGGTTTAGAAATCGAGGATGAAAATGAGATTTTTTACAAGGTATACTAAAAATTCACTACCTTAAGTGTAGTGTGAGTCACTTTGTCATATTTACTTATCTAGAACTAAACCAAAACAAAATAATATAATAAACATGTCACTAAAATTAAGTTTACTTATTGTAGTTTGTCTAAACATAATTTTGTCAATTAAAATTGTTTGTAAAGCTTTAGGATGTTATTTATGAAATAAGGAAATCTCACTTGTAGTGTGAGTCACAATTATTGAAATTAGCCTTTTCTGGAGTTTAGATCGTAATATATTATAACGTCTTAAAGGCCCCGACAAAGATCAACACTCGGCCAAATATGTAAATGCCTTTATTGATGGAAATTATTTGGTTGTGACAAGTCGTATCTCAAAAACTCTCCATTAATTAAAGATATAATCAATGAGACTTTTATTCGGGAGGTAAATATCTACACCCAGCAAACACAAGTATATGCTGTGGAAAGGTCAGAAGTCGCCTGTAGAATGATGCTGTCAGGAAGTGACCTCTTCTACAGGCGTTTACAGATGGCATTTCTCCCCGGTTTGTCTTTGACAGACCCTACATAATACAGACGAATAGTGATAACGAGGCTGCTAGCGAAGGTGTGATTAACATCTTCACAGGCGGATCAAAAAAGAAAGATGGGGCAGGATGTGGAATATACTCCAGAAGTCTGCAAATCCAATATAAATCGGCTATGGATGGACAGCGTTGTACAGATGGAACTGGCGGGCATAACTATGTCCGTAGGCAAACTACGAGCAAAACAATCAGGATGTACACAGATTGTAGACAATCATTTCTAGTTCTGAGAAGTTACAAAATTACCACAAAGGCAGTATGGGAATGTCACCAAGCACTTGTGGGTGCCTCCACCATGAATAACATACTGGTATGCTGCGTGAAACTACATGCACAGTGTAGTGGCAACAAAGTAGCCGACAGACTGGCAAAAAGGCAGCAGGCCTAAGTATCTTTGGACCAGACCCAGCCAGTCTGTTACCGATCACGACGATAACACAAACAATTAAAGAGAATACCCACAATGAATTCAAGAAGCTCTGGGATGAAATAAACAGCTGTCAGCTTGCTAGGGAATTACTAAAATATCCCAAAAAGAGTAAAGCAACGGACTACCTGGCTGTCCAGAAGGAACCTACGTTTTATAACGGGAATTCAGACTGGACACTGTCCGTTAAGGAATCATCTACTTAATATGAGATTAAGCGAAACAGCTCTCTGTACAGGTTATGAACAAGATGATGAGACAGTCCAACATGTACTTTGTGACTGTTGTGCCATCTCATCAATCAGAGAATCCATTTTGGAAGAACATTGGCCTACTTTGGCCGATGAAAGGAAGATGCCCCTAGGCAGCATCATCACCTATTTTCCAAAATTAGGTTGCTTGGAGGCCTAGGCGAGGGTCCACCTACAGGCCCAATGGGGCCTAAGTGTTGTGGTTCAATAATTTTTATTGACCACCCTCCCAACCAATTCTAGAGCACAAATATATAGCATATACGTAAATGCTACGTAAACTTAGCTTCGCCGAAGTAACATCCTTTGTAAAATGTGACGTATATGCATACCCTGCGAAATATCAGCAACTTGTGCATATGATTTTTACATAGGAAAAAGGTAGCACTGTGACCTCACGCTACTGAATATGTATGTAATTTATATGTATATTTTTTGTCTCTTTATGATGTAGCGTATATGTATATTCAACCACTTAACAATGAACTTACACTATGTAAAACATACGTAACTAATTATTGTCTGAAAGTTATTTGTGGCATTCTATGAATATTCTTTCCTATTATTTGGGTTTTCTACCACATGTACTATTATCCTCTTCAAAACAAATCACCGAATCTACAAAATAATAGAATTATTGGAAAAAAACCTCTGCGCCCGTGACGTTTACGCCAAAGGAAAAGTCAGAGGTTATGTTTTGCAAATAATATAAATCGGAATAAACACAAAAATAATGTATTTTGCTGACGTTTCGGAAAGTAATCTCTTTCCGTTTTCAAAGCTATTTTTTGAAGAACTCTTATTTTGCTGTGTATGTCAAATACACAGCTTTAAGATTCTGTTTATGTTATTTCCATAGATACTTACTACTTACACAGAACATAGAACTGATGATATTTTTTTTTTTAGATAATGTTGAGTTTGTTAAGTTCTTCTTTTAACATTGGTAGCCAGGTTGTACAAATATCTACAGAACAATTCGATATGCACTTATCTTCATTTAATAAGATTATTGCTGATTCTTTAATTTTTCTTTTTTTGGTATCTGTTTCTTTTGTTAAAATTTTTGCCGAGTCCCAGTTTATTCTATGTCCGTTTTCCCAAGCATGTTCACAAATCTTTGATTTCTGAATTTCATTCTTTCTAATGTAATTCTTGTGCTCATCCAACCTCACACTGAAAGGTCTGGATGACTCACCCACATAACATTTGTCACATTCGCACGGGATATTGTAAATACAGTTTTTTGAATTCTGCTCTCTGTTTATCGGTTTTGTTTTTGTTAAAATAGATCTTAAAGTGTTCCCCGTTTGAAATATCGTCCTAACATCAAATTTGTCACCTATACGGCGTAGCTTTTCCGATAGTCCGTATACATAAGGAATTATTGCCGTATAATGATATAATGCAGACCCAGAATGGTATGGCTATGGGGTCTGCATTATCACCAATTTTAAGCAACATATTTATGGAGAACTTTGAGAACACACATGTTCAAAATTGTATAAACAAACCGGTTGTCTGGTGGAGATATGTTGACGACATCTTTGCAATTTGGCCTCATGGTGTTGATTTACTAGATAGTTTTTTAGAAAATATAAATAGTAAGGAACCGTCTATTAAATTCACATTAGAAGTAGAAAGTAGGAATGAACTACCATTTTTAGATGTTTTAATTAGAAGGATAAATAATACAATTGAAACAAGCGTTTATAGAAAACCAACACATACTAATAGATATCTAAATTTTAACTCAAATCAGTCAATAAATGTTAAAAGGGGTGTTGTAAAATGTTTATACGATAGGGCCAAAATAATTTCATCTAATAATGAAATATTAAATAACGAGAAAAAATTTATCAAAGAGGTTCTAGTACAAAATCAATATCCTGAAGCCTTTGTTGATAGAGTTTTCATAAATGTTGAAAATAGGGACAATCAGGTACGACAAAAACCTGAACGTCATTATACAGCAATAATTCCTTATGTATACGGACTATCGGAAAAGCTACGCCGTATAGGTGACAAATTTGATGTTAGGACGATATTTCAAACGGGGAACACTTTAAGATCTATTTTAACAAAAACAAAACCGATAAACAGGGAGCAGAATTCAAAAAACTGTATTTACAATATCCCGTGCGAATGTGATAAATGTTATGTGGGTGAGTCATCCAGACCTTTCAGTGTGAGGTTGGATGAGCACAAGAATTACATTAGAAAGAATGAAATTCAGAAATCAAAGATTTGTGAACATGCTTGGGAAAACGGACATAGAATAAACTGGGACTCGGCAAAAATTTTAACAAAAGAAACAGATACCAAAAAAAGAAAAATTAAAGAATCAGCAATAATCTTATTAAATGAAGATAAGTGCGTATCGAATTATTCTGTAGATATTTGTACAACCTGGCTACCAATGTTAAAAGAAGAACTTAACAAACTCAACATTATCTAAAAAAAAATATCATCAGTTCTATGTTCTGTGTAAGTAGTAAGTATCTATGGAAATAACATAAACAGAATCTTAAAGCTGTGTATTTGACATACACAGCAAAATAAGAGTTCTTCAAAAAATAGCTTTGAAAACGGAAAGAGATTACTTTCCGAAACGTCAGCAAAATACATTATTTTTGTGTTTATTCCGATTTATATTATTTGCAAAACATAACCTCTGACTTTTCCTTTGGCGTAAACGTCACGGGCGCAGAGGTTTTTTTCCAATAATTCTATTATTTTGTAGATTCGGTGATTTGTTTTGAAGAGGATAATAGTACATGTGGTAGAAAACCCAAATAATAGGAAAGAATATACGTAACTAATATACCTATATACTTTTATCTCTTTGTGATGTAGCATATACTTATTTTAAATACTTATCGTATGTTCCGCTTTTTAAATATTGGTACTAGAAAGTTTGAACTTTTGCAGTTAGATATGAATTTAAATTATTTATAAAATGTACGGAAAAAACTTTGGAAATAATCACTTTTATTTTTTATTCTCTGTACATTTTTAGCTAGTCGGATAGTTTTAATATTGCTTACGATCTTAGTGGGTTTTAAGTTTCTAGGTGAAAAAAAAACATATATTACGAAAAAAATGTATTTTATACTAATTTTAATATTTCTATAGAAGATCATAAGTTAATAATAATTCAGTATTAATAAATTTATATTTTTAATAATAGGGTATCTAACCCTAGTCTACTTAATAAATTTTTCAACTTCATTAACGAAATTATGTCTTTATTTCATTTAAAATTTTACCTAACAATTAGAAAATTAAAATTTAATTAATTACCTAACAATTAAAAAATTTAAATCTAATTAATTAATAAATTAATTATAACTCAAAAAATAAAATAATATTATTTGTATAATCACAACTGCTGGCAAAAATTTAGTTAATATTTTAAATTGTACCTCAATCTAATTTTCATTAATAATTTAATAAAAATATAAACTTACTATGTATGTAGCAAATTGATTATTATTGTCAAAAATTTCTCTCAGTAATTGCTCATCCGGTAGAAAATCATCAACAGAATTTGTATGCAGATTTAGATAACGATTTAGATGTACTTGGCTGAGAGCATGCCGTTATCAACCGTATAATAATGCAGAACTGTTTTTAATATTAGTATGTGAATAATCATTTTTCTCAATTATAATTTTTAATTTTTTTTATTTTTATTTTTTTTAATAATTTTTTCATTAACCTCTTTAATGAGTACACGTGTTTTCTACCTTCTCGTAAGTCATGTAAATTCTGGGCGTTCTCGCGGCATTCTAAAAGTTATTGGCTATAAATATTTTAATAAACAGAGTAAGACGGCGAGATAAGCGTAGTACAATATAAGCTTGAGGTGAGTATTTGGATCAAATTATAATGAACTAAAATGATATATACTTAACTTTCACCAGAAAAAAAAACAGCAAAGAATAACATAAAATATTCGATGCACAATCCACCCACACGTCCACATACAGAAATTGCGCAGATACAAAGTGTAACCGTAAATCAATTAAAAATAAATATCACTAAAATTTTTACCAGGAAATGGCGGTAGATTTAAATACGCTATATATTATAAGATGATGTAAACATCTATACGTGTTTAATAAGTAAAATTATGTAAACATGAACTTAATATTGACCTAAAAATAATATTATTTTTATTATATAACATGATGTATTATTTATGTAACAATTTTACATAAAATTTTACATATTCCTAATTTAAAAAATATGTAAATTTATGTAACATATACATTAACAAATTTTGTCCAAAATAACTTATTCCTTACCTATTATCTATGTATATTTTATATAAATATTTTACGTGCATATGTTCTTTTAATCTTACTTCTCAGAGAGGTAAAGTTACGTGAATGTTTACGTCACTCAGAACGTTGTGCCAAATTTTTATTGATCAGTTATTTTCGTCTCATACTCTATGAATATAACAAATTTCATTTCTCTTTAGGGAGAATTAATATTCTAGTATGCTGTTTCGTGGAGATAGTTAAACCACAATTCTCCAAAGTTTAAAAGTTCTTTTGAAACAGAATAATTAATTTTTGTGTAGAAATAACAATGCCAATTAGGTTGCTAATACCTTCCCACAGCATCAAATTCATGTACCGCCATTGTTTTTAAGACAAAAAGACATTGTGAATGGAAATTTAAATTTATTATTATTACATAATACATCACCCGTGATACCGTACACATCCATTGTTTAAACCCTCCTGAACACGTGCCCCTGCTTCCTGCCGAGTTCCGCTATATACATATCGCTCGACATATCGTCATTAAATACCTGAACTTGCTCACTTAAGATAAATTTTGTAGACTAATTACTTAGCATGACTTAAAAGTGGAATGTGTAACACCGAGAAATATACCTACATATAATTAGGATTAACCTTAGCTCGATGTAAATGCGTAAATTATTGTAAACTACATTCATACGTACTACATTCAAATGGTATAATCGAGTTCATCAGTTCCCGGCACTCAAAAAACGCAACAAAAACTTTACGACATATTTGTTATAGCCGTTGGGTCAAGCGGCATACCGTCATCAAATAAGTCGACGCACATTAAAAACCTATAAAGGTAAGCGAGTCAATTTGTGAATAGCCGGTATTTTAATAATAAATTCGCCGTAAAGTTTTTGTTGCGTTCTTTAAATGCCAGGAACTGATGAAGTCGACTATACACGTCTCGTTTTTCTATTTCTGGAAAAGTAAACGTTAAGTACAGTGCAAGGGGTTTCATCTAGAATCATTATTCTGCAAATTTCAAAGACGAAACTTCCCGAAATGTAGTAAACAACATGCATCGCATGACTGAATTCTCCCACGAAATTCTGCTTAACTTCAACATTGTTAAAGGTTTATGTGTTAAAACGTGCATACTCGCCGTAGGCTATCGCTAAAGGTCCAAAATTATGCTTAATTAGGATGATATTGCATTGCTAGCAACGCAGCTATTTAAATTCTTAGATCATTAACAGCGTCTGATTTTGATTTCCTTAAACGTTTAATTATCACAGAGATTTCTACTAATGTATACAGTATACAGGTTGTCCATTTTATCAGAGCCCCTCGAGAATATTTCACTTAAAATCGGTCACACATTATTTTTTCGAAAATTGTGCCGATTTTTATAAACTATAAAATGGTTTAAAGAAAATATCGAAAATGCGGAATATGTTTAAGCCAAATATCTCCATTATTTGAAGAGATACAACAAAAATTCTAAGGCGACAAAACAGCAAAACAGAGTATTTCAACGAGGTTTTATGTAAGTGCGTTTAAAACCGCTGTATTTTGAGATTTTCTCTTCAGGGCGTGAAAAAAAAAATTGAAGTGGGCGGGAAATAGTGGCAATAAATATTGTATTTTTCTCTCTTTTCAACGATATATCACATGCCATATTCATTCATTGGAACTAAACAAGTCATTCTAAAGACAATGTTTTAAACCAATTCTTTTTTAACTAGCATCGTACTACCGTGGAGAAGTATAATTAAATAAAACGACTAAGAAATTTAATAAAAGCTTCAAATTTTCACTATAATAAAACGTTAACATAATTAAAGAGAATAAAGTAAATTCAGCTAGAAAAAAAAATTACAACATGGAGCAATTATGGAAAGAGTATTCACAGTTATGCCGATATATAAAGGTCATCCATAATTACTAATATTGTTATTAGTAGTAGGGGAAATTATCAAAATGGCAGCAATACATGACTTCCGGAATCATGTCTACATGGGATCCGTTTATCTATAACTTCCATCCAAAATACTAACCCAGGAGTTCCAAAATTACATAAGATGCATTTAGTAACTTCTCAAATCAACATCCAGCCAGATTACATAACAGAAAACGCAGTACCGTACACCAATCTTGAATCAATATGCAAAAAAACGGAACGAAAGTTATATATAGCGACAGGAAAAAAGGAAAACTAATGTGTTTATATAATATAAGAGTAGTTCAAATGTGCTTTTAGTGGGCGGAATATTAAAACATAATATTTTTAATCGCAAACTCCTCTATAAAATCTGCACTGACGAGAGCCAACAGCTCGAAACTGCAGTCTGCAAGTGGTGTGTGACGGCTGGCAAGAGAGCTCCTTTAAGTAGGATCAGTCTTTCGGCTGCTGTTTGTTGCAATCGATGCATTAACGTTTTGATGGTAATATGCAATTATTACACTTAACGCGCCAGACTTGTAACTTGTAATTCAGCGCTCGGCGGGGCACATAGCTCGGAGAGTAGCTGTTGGTCGCAGTCTGGTTACGTTCCTTATGGAAAAATAAGGATTTTATAGAGGAGTTTGCGACTAAAAATATTATGTATTATGTTTTAATATTTCGCCCTCTAAAAGCACATTTGAACTATGCTAAGCCCAGTCAGGCTATTTATTTTTCGATTGCAACAGACACTGGACCGCTAGATGGCGCCCGCTGACTATTTTACATGTCGCTATTGTAATAATACCGGGATGTACCAAATAATCAAAGGATCCTCGTGCCGGTCGTCACATGCCTACCTTGCACTGACGAGAGCCAACAGCTCAAAACTGCAGTCTGCAAGTGGTGTGTGACGGCTGCCAAGAGAGCTCCTTTAAGTCGGATCAGTCTTTCGGCTGGTGTTTGTTGCAATCGAAGCATTAGCGTTTTGATGGTAATATGCAATTATTACACTTAACGCGCCAGACTTGTAACTTGTAATTCAGCTCTCGGCGGGGCACATAGCCCGGATAGTAGCTGCTGGGTGCAGTCTGGTTACGTTCCTTATAGAAAAATAAGGATTTTATAGAGGAGTTTGCGACTAAAAATATTATGTTTTAATATAAGAGTAGTTTGAAACTACATATTCTAACGACAATAATTAATGTTTGTATAAAAAGGATTTTTAATAGTTAGTTCTTGAAATTAATATTCAAAATGATAATATAAATTCATCATAACTGTAGCTGTATGGCTGATTCAGCCTTTGGTGAGAAGAATGAAATTAATTCCAAAATGGTTAAGTATGCGGCCACTCTCAAATGCAACAACCATTAGTCACAACTTAGAATTGGTATAAATTATTTCTCCCAATACGGAAATTTTTCAAAAACATTGCTATAATTATACAAAAAAGTCACCACCAGATATCTCACACAACTCTTGGAATCAAAGTACTAGGACACTCCGAGTTAACCTAAGAATAGGGGTTTACAAAATTTCACTCTGAGTAATTTGAAAATATCATTCTCATTTTCTAAAACTGTAAAAAATTTCATAAACCCCTGCTAAATTTATCCCCGCAAGTTATTTCGTAAATAAACATTAATTAGCAGCAGAATTTTAATTCTCATATCCAGGCGAGTGTAAATAAATATTAAACAAACTATTATTTTGGAATTTTACTAGTAACGAGAGAAATAATGGTATAACTTTGATGATTTAATATCGACAATTTATTAGTCGTGATTATAGGTTGTTATTGTTATTACAAGACTATTTCTCTAGCAAATATAAATTCGGAAGGTGTTCGTTCACCAAATTATCTACCGATTTGGTTTCATAAGATCCCCTAAATATTGGACAAATATTACACTCCACAACCTTAAAATCAATATATAATTATTTTATAGACCAAGAACTTTCCTTCCTGTGTAAGAAGGCAACATTACGAGGAGTGTGGATACTGAAGGTGGGCATTATGTCTCTTCAATCTTACACTGAAAGATCTAAAAGACTCACCCACATAACTTTTGCTACATTCGTATGAGATTGAGATATCGTAAATACAATTTTTGAAATTCTACTCCTCGTTTAATGGTTTCGTTTTTATCAAAATTTATCTCAAGGAGTTTTCCGTTTAAAATACCGTCCTAACATAATTTATCCTCCATACGACGTACCATTCAAGATAATCCATATACGGCGTCTATTTTATGAGGGCCACACCAAATATCTCGCTTAATATCTATTGTAGAAGAATAAAGTTTTAGAAACAGTTATCCCATTTTTTCTGAGCTATATTTCAGGAAAAAGGCATTTAAACCCACAGCCTACTTTGTGAGATATATTACAAAAACAAGAAAAGTAGGAAAACCACAAACGGTTATAGCTTCCTTATTTGAGGAAATACGAAAAAAGTTAAAGGGATGAAAGTTGACCTAAAAGACAACAAGAATAATGAGTGTATAAAAAAAATTCGAGAAACGCAGTTGATTTTGACATACGATCTTGTGCACAAATGAAAAGAAAAAATCTCAAAGTAGGCAAGATATATTCGCTAAGCTACGTTACGCTGATGACGAGCAATAACTCCGAAACACGTGTCCGTAGCTGCATTGTTGTTTCTTTTTGAGGTATAAGGCAATAATTTATTTCTTTATTTAATTATTTAGCCTCATAAACCCCCATCATCTTTTACTTAGTGTTTGCCAGGTGGAAATAGATCAGTACACATAGAGCTTCTCGTACTGATTGCTCTCATTTGAGGCCCTAAATGTGGCACATGAAGTATGAAAGTACAAATGGAGTACTGCACTGTACTTTCATACCTTTGTTGGTTTTGCTCGATTATGAGATATATTCGCTAAGCTACGCTGCGCTGATGAGAAGCAATAACTCCGAAACACGTGTCCGTAGCTGCATTGTTGTTTCTCTTTGAGGTATAAGGCAATAACTTATTTCTTTATTTTATTTACTATTTATGCTTTAATATAGAGTGGAAAAAATGATAAAGCTTAACTTTCACGTGCAATTTATAAGAAATAAAAATTAAAAGTAAGTATACCGTTGGAAAGCTGAATTATTCCTCTTTAAAATGCTCCCTTCCTTTTTTTTCATTTTTAATGGAAAGAATACTTTGAAATAAGAATTTTTATGTTTTGTTAAGTTATATTGGACAAAAAAAAAGAGAAATGAAAGTAATACTTAAGGCTCTAATAAAGTCAAAAATATTATTGAAATTGGAACTAAAAAAGTATAATCTCAGGGAAATGCAGTATTTCAAACACACACACACACTTAATAAAAGTGAATTTATTCGCAAAGGTTTAAATGATTTGTAGCGAACTGTTAGTATTAAATTGATTGACACCTACACAGTGTTGATTCCTTATTCTTCGCAGGTTAATAACAGATCTTAATTTTGTTAGTGATTATTGATTTTAGACCTAACAACTTAAACAAACTGGTCAATTTTTTAATAAAGTTGCCAACTCTTTACTTTCATTGTGAAGCAATTACATGGTATGTTTCATTTGTATGAAATATAGAATGGTTGTAGGTTTTATTCGCAGCATGACAAATTGTAGCCATATATTTTCACCAGTTGTGACATAACTTGTATGTAAATAGGCATTTTAAATATGAGATCTGCTTTATTGAAGTTGCAAAAATTGTACTTTACGTACAAAGTTAACAGTTTCAAAATGCATATGAACCAATTATGTAATACTTACATATAATCTACAGGAGCTATATAAGACCAGATGTAAAGTTCCTGCGAGTTTCTATATAGGAATTTTATATACCGGGTGTTAGAAAAGTATGGAGAACGGTGGAAAATCTCGAATAGTTTGCATCAAATCGAAAAATGAAAAAATACGTGTAAAAATTTTTCAAAAAACTATATACTGATACCAAAATGACCTCCCCACCCACCACCCTGTGGGTGGGGCGAGGGGCAACATTAAAATTTCAAATGGAAACCCCTATTTTCTATTGCGGAATCGGACTCTACGGCAAAAAATAAGTAAATTTTATTCCGGACATTTTTTTAGATTCTTGCATGGTGTCGCTTTAATCGCAAAAAATGAAAAGAAAATATTATTGTTTCAAGAGTTAGCGTCTTGTGTCCATAGAAAAACGTCCAATTCAAAAACTAAAAAACACTTATTTTGTTAATTTTACGAAATCTATCCAATGACATTGGGTTCGGCTCTGCCACCCCTAACCCAGTGGGTGGGGCGGGGGCAACTTTGAAATTTGTAATGAAAATCCCTATTTTTTATAGCGGATTCGGATTCTACGGTCAAAAATACGTGAATATAATATCGGGCATATTTTTCGGTTCTCGCAAAGTGTCGCTGCAATCGCAAAAAATTGAGTGGAAACGTGAAAGTTTTGAATGCATACTTAAAAAAATACGAAAAGTAAAACTACTGATCTCAGAGTGAATGATTTCCCGAGCTGTTTTGAGAACAGTGATTTTACACGGTCGTGCGGAAATTACAACAACTATTAACATTCTGTAAATTTATTAGCAGCTAGTAATTTTCAATTTACATTTTTTACAGGGCAATAAAAAACTCGATTTTAAAAAGAAACTAACAGTGGTTTTTACCTCTTAATTCAGCCACTTCAGACAAGTTCTTGATCCCAACCAGTGAAGGCAAGGAGGAAACTCAGCCATTTAAGGCAAGGTGAGGATTTCGGCCAGATGAGGCAATTAGTTTACAGCTTAACTGCCACACCAGCAGGTTTTAATTTCAAGATTATAGCAGGTGTTCAAAATGGTACCCATTGACTTCTTGGCATTGTCCGAGACGAACATAAAAATTTTCAATAGCACTTCTTATCATTTGAGGTGGTAATTCTGCAAAAATGTTTATTATGCGTTGCTTCAGCTCTTCCAAATCACGAGGTTTAGTGAAATAAACCTTACCCTTCACGTAGCCCCAAACAAAATAATCAAGTGGCGCGAGGTCGGGAGATCTTGCTGGCCATTCAATAGTTCCTCTTCGACCTATCCATCGATTTTCGAAAGTACCATTCAAATAGTCCCTAACAAGATCCCGATAGTGTAGAGAAGCCCCATCTTGCTGGAACCAAACATTATCGAACTCATCACCAGCAATCTCTGGCGATTTTTATTTGTCCTTGTGTCTAGGAATCGTTTGATGGTACGGGACACAGTAGATTTCGAAATTCCCACTTGATCTATATGGAAAGTTTCGTTGAATAAAATCACAACTTCATCATAGGACCTTTCTTTATCGCCCCACCCTCGCATCATTAAAAGTGAAACTCTCTCTTTCTCTGTTAAAGTAGCCATTATACATAAAACAACGCGAGAACTAGTGAAAAATGAAATAACTTTTTCCGTACAAAGGCCTCTACAAAAGTTGGAAGGAACTGAACGTTCTCGTAGAAATTTCACAAAACAAATACTATTATTAGGGGCGAGCATAGGTGCGTCTTTACTATGTACATACTTCGGTATGCGATGCAAAGCAACGACAGGCGCAGTTAGTACTTGGATGGGAGACCATTCCAACGGAAACCGCCTTCCCGCCTCACACATCTTCCAGCGGCTTGTATATCAGTGTATGCGCGGAAGCTATACAACCTTAGGCGAGGGTTGTATAGGAGATATACCATCCTTCGGAGGGGATGTAAAGCCGTCGGTCCCTTGTCTATTAAATGTTAGGCAAGTAGAAGATCCCTACTCTTCTTAAGGGAAGAGGTTCGGCAAAATTCCTGGTTGGGGGTAGCTCGTCTACAGTCGTCGGTGTTAGGCCTCAGTAGCGGAAATACACCGACGTTAAATAAATGTATAAAAAAAAAATACTATTATTAAGAACACTTAAAAAAAACATTCATAAAAACCAAGATATCACAGATACTGTTTTTTAAACTGAATGTTTTTTTGTCAACACGAGTAGCTAGAGTTTGTAAATATTTATGTCAATTTTGTGTGATTGCAGCGACACCTCGCGAGAATCGAAAAAAATGCCGGATATAAAATTCACGTATTTTTGGCCGTAGAATCCGAATCCGCTATAAAAAATAGAGATTTTCATTACAAATTTCAAAATTGCCCCCCGCCCCACCCACTGGGTTAGGGGTGGGAGAGTCGAATCCAATGTCATTGGATAGATTTCGTAAAAATAACAAATACGTGTTTTTCAGTTTTTGAATTGGACGTTTCTTTATGGGCACAAGACGCTACTCTTGAAACAGTAATGTTTTCTTTTCATTTTTTGCGATTACAGTGACACCATGCAAGAATCGAAAAAAATATCCGGAATAAAATTTACGAATTTTTTGCCGTAGAATCCGATTCCGCAATAAAAAATATGGGTTTCCATTTGAAATTTTAAAGTTAGTAGATAGTTTTTTGAAAAATTTTGACACGCATTTTTTTATTTTTCGATTTGATGCAAACTGTTCGAGATTTTCCACCGTTCCCATACTTTTCTAACACCCGGTATATACTTTTTAATTCCAGCAGCGCACAGCGTGGAGTTTTATGTTATTAGATAAGCATTCGCTGTATGTTTAATCATTAATGAATCCAAAATATTTATCTCTACAGCTTCCTGAAGTACATACATCAAATCGGTAGCAAATTAGTTCATTTTTTAAAAATATTTTTCTTATACAACTACTATTGTGTACCTTGCAATTTTTTTCATAACTGTCAGGTCTCTCCCCAAGTGGATACATTTTAGTATGTAACCTACTGTATAAAATTATATACCTATTTCTTTCCAATTATAGTTTAAACTGTCCTTTAGTTATTTAATATTTCAAAGATTTTTGAGAAATTGCACAGGATAGCAATTGGTCTATAATTAATCAACTCATTTTATAAAGAGAACATATTCTGGAAACTTTCCAGATACAGGGAAAGGTGCAAGTATACAGGATTGAATTAAATATTATATCACAATTTAATGTTAATAATTATATGTAAATTTAATTATATAGGCTTAAATTGTTATATCCATCGCTGATTTAAAAAATAATTAAGATATTTTCGAAGACGTCCAAAACAAAAATAATGTTTTTCATTTTCATAAATCGATATGTGCGTAAAGAGCCTGCAATAGGTCGTGATTCTTTTGTCTTGGAGAAATTTAGAAAAGGTAATTTACTGATGAACGTTAATCGAGAATTGCAATTGACATTTTTTATTTACTGTCATCTCAGTCAACTAATGCGAGCTACGCAGACACTTGCCCATGCTATTTATTTCTTTATGGAGTGCAATAAAAAGCATTGAAAAATGAAAAATAAATCATTTTAAAAATAAATAAGCTTATTTTAAAGAAAATAAGCTACTTGTTAGCAATGAAACGTACACAATGGAAGAATTAGGCAATATTACATTACATTATATAACAGGCGATATAACAAAGAAGGGAAAGAGAAAGAAATCATTGTATACGAGGATATTGTAACATAAAGAACAGAATTAACGCGGGTACAAAATAAAGAACAAGATTAAGACTTGTATTGAGCAAACATAGTCGAACTTAGAATTTTCTGATAGTCTTATGCACTTGTTATAATTTGATTTGATTGAAATAAACGCAAAAGTAATCAAATTGTGATTATAACTATGCATGAAATAGTACATTAGGATTTAAAAGTTTCAGACTATGATGAATACGTTGGCCGATATTTGATAAAAATCAATAATGAGAAATTTCTCTAGTTCTTTTGATTTTCACTTCATTTGTTTGTTAGCATAACAATTGTTTCTGTGCACGGTAGATTCTTTCGATGATAAGTACTACTGTACTAATTTTACAACGCACAAAATGTAATTTATACAATGTGACATGCTTAAGATGAAGACAATCCTGTATTTAATTTATTTTTAGAAGTAGATACTTGAATTTTGATATAGAGGTAGAACTTCAGGAGCTGAATTTCTTAGAATACTCAACTCAAATATAATCCCAGCCCTCTACGACTGGATAGGACAGATTCCCAATATTTTGTTAAAGAAGGTTAGTCAGAATTTTTTAATTCGAACTGGAAGTGTATTGTAAGTCCCGTAATTGGCCGCCCAGTTCGAAATGGAAGACATCTGATACAAATGTCTTCTTAGCGTCAACTCGTGCCAATCCCCAAATCAATTTACGTCGAAGGGTTGTAGAATTGAATTTGAGCAGAAAAAAATTTAGAAGATGCCTTGTTCGTTATGTTTACTGATGAGGCTACGTTTACTACTAATGGGGTGATATCATCTAAAAATTACAGATACTGGTCTACAGAAAATCCTCACTAGGTCATCAATTGTAAAGACCAATATTTACAGAAAGTTAACATATGATGCGATAACTTATGTGATGCAATAATGGGTCCGTTTTTCTTTGCACGCCACTTAAACGCTGAACGATTGCTTAATTTCTTTAACAATGCATTCTGGGATATTATTTATTTACCCATCAACGTGCTACAAGAAATGTACATCCAATTAGACGGTGCATTCATATAGAATTCTCAGTTGATTCGAGAATGTTTAAATCAAACGGTAAATAGGCAGAAATAGTTCATTTGAACTGTGGTCTCCTCGCTCCCCTGACATCGCACCTTTAGATTTGTATTTCTGGAGTACTACCAAGTAAAAGATCTACAAATCAAGATCTAGAAATTGCAAAGAACTTTGCGAGCGAATAAGGCAGATCATGCTATGAAATAAATGTAGATAATAGATTAAGAAGAGTTCCCAACGGCAACTGCAAAAGAATTGAAAAACGCATGATACTTGAAAACGGGCTAGTTGAAAAATACTACTTACGATAATTTTATATTTTAAAATTTGAATACCATTTTTTTGTTTGAATTCCTGTTCAAATTTTATTGATTAAATAATTTATCGTGGCTTTTTTGATATCGACAATTCTAACTGTTTCCATGGCCTGCTAGTGGAAACTGATAATAAAATCAATCTTTTGAGTGAAAATGATATAATTGTATAATAAAATTTGATCTATCTTAATATTCTAATTACAAAGAGATTTTACAATGCATAAATTACAGCTTATATAATAAAATTTGCTCTGCTGAGCGATTCTACAATGTTAAAATATGACAGTGAGATGAACATGGCATTGAATTAATCCGACAGTTAAATATATCAGGGAAGCAATGAACTTTATTGTATAAATTGCACATAATATAAATTGCAAAACATTTTCTAAGATTGATTATCGATGTTGAATGGTAAAATAGTTTTGTTAACGACCGCGATCCTAGTGTATAAATAAATCATATCCAGAATGATCAATAAGCTTATAGAGAGATAATAGGATACTTTGTGATAGTTAGAGGAACTAATAATTGAAAATCGGGTTAGAGTCCCAATTTGGAGAAACCAATAACTAAGATATTCTGTACCCACGTAGCATTTAGCGTCCCATGTATGTACAAATTAGATCCATAATGTGAAAATAATGCTCTGTACTAGGTATGTGTATTCCGAAGAAACTCTTGCCAAATGTATAATGCATATCTGGTTTATATATATACATAAGATATCAACATAAAGAAAAGGCAAGTAAACGGTATACAAGCTAGAATGGGTAATAAAATTATTATATTATGCAAATGTTTGTTATCTCATCATAATAAAGAATACAAAGATACTACAATTGTGCAATAGGACAGAATAATAAATGTTTATAACTGCCTGTATAAGGACGGATGGTCAGATAGGTGGACGGACGGATGGACATACAGATGAACATGTGGACGGACCATAAATTTACCCCCATCACTTGACCCCTTTCCTTTTGACCTTGACCCCATGACCTCTGCCTACGTCCACCCCCGCCACTACTTGACCCTTTGACCTCTGTTTACATCCGCCCCCACCACGTAAATTACCGCCCGCCGCTCTAATTATCCCCTTCACCGCACTTACCTCCCACCACATGAATTATCCCTACCCCTGAACATAACATTGAATAGGAACCTCACTTTCAGTCCTTACAGCCCTAAATAACACACACACATTTTCGTACAAAATAAATCCATATATCTTTAGAATCAAACAAATAGTTGATAATATTACGCAATCTCGCAGAGAGGTAACATTTGTGTGGGTCAAAGCCCATATAGGATTAAAACACAATGAGCATGTCGATACTTTGGCTAAGGAGGCTGCTACTGGTATTGAAGTAAAACATAACATCTGTCTCACTGGCTATTACCATTTATTTAAAGCAGATTCAAGAAATAATTGGGAAGCCTACTGGCAAAGATATGTTGCAAACAGTAGCTCCAAATATTGCAAGATACAACCTTTTATCCCAAGGCATTCTTGGCACCATTATCTTAATATACCCAGAAAATATGTTACATCTATTAATCGAATCAGATTTGGACATGCATGCTACCCAGCCCACTTATATAAAATCGGAGTACTACCATCTCAATTATGCGAACAATGCGATACCATCGGTGACCTTGATCACATTTTTTTGGATGTGCAAAAAATAAGAATGCTACCGATAATTTAATCAGGAATTTAATCTTAAATTGCAATATCATGGCACCTTTCAATATGCTGAACCTATTATCTCTCAACCCACAGCAAATTTACGCAGCTATTATTACCTTCTTGGTAAGAACAAATCTTAGTTTATAGCTTAGCTTACATCCCTATGTTTAACCTTGTGTTTTTCCCAGCTTTTCCGTGGTCCCCTCTTGTTTGTCTATTTTCTTAATGCTCTGAAAGAATCCCGGGCTAGAAGCGTGTGACCCTGTTTTTCCCACTGATTTTTTAAATATTTCTATTTCTTGTGTCTGGCTGCATGGTCATGACCAAAAGCCATAAAAAAACTAAGTACAATCATCTATCATCTTCTTGTGTAACTAAACCCTTAATTTTTTGTATAGTATATTTCTCCAAATCCTGATGTGTCCTGAAAAATTTTGTATAAATGGGATACGACCTATTAGAAAAGCTATCAATTTTCGGACCCCTGTCAAGTGAATATTTTCTATACCTACTTCAGAGTGCAGAATCAGCCTCCGAATTTCCATGATTTTATTATTAAACACCTTGTATATTTTAGAAAGAAAATATCTCTTCACTTTATGTGATGGATGTTACAAGTGAAAATGAATAAAATAGGAATCCGAGAAATGCAGTTTCATCAGGGATAATTTAGACGTAGTTCTCACTGAATGATTAGCTAAGTTCCAAGGTTTAAGGAACACTTATAATAAGATATTCTGCAACTCGCAGCTTACTATTAATTTTTTTGGGTTGAAGTAAAGTTTTAAATTGATTTGCCAAGTTATAAAGTTGTTCAAATGCGTGAATCTCTGTGCATGACATTAATTACTCCGAAATGTTCAGCTAAATAATTTCGCGAATATGCCTGAGTTGTATTAAGTATATTTATTATTAATAAAATGTCAAATCTTGCAGAGTTAAGATATTCAAACTCAATTCCATTTACCTTAAACGTAGTTAAATTTTGATTTGACTTCTGACATTTCTGATATAAAAGAAATTAGGTCTCATACCACTAACGGGTCATGAATTTCAGTTGAGCTGACATTTGTTATCTTTGATTTATTTGATTTGGTAAATTAGTTTGTACGTAACATACGGCGTTCGTTAGAATGGCTGATATAAAAATTGGTAAAACTACGTTGAAAACTAGATATTTAAACATTATACTGTTCGCTGCCTTATTGAATGTTTTTTATACAGTGTGTCTCATTTAGAATGAAGATACCCGAATATATTCGTCATTTTTTGAAATCCGGATTTAGGCTTTAGCACAATTATTGTAGTATTATATTTTTACAATTTTTTTAAATGGTAACCATATTTTTTTAGTTGCATCAATAAATCCCAAAACATTAACATTTCATTTGATGTGTAATACGTCTGGTTTGTATACTAATTTACTTTGAAATTATTGTATTTCTGTAGATGCTAGATTTACCAATTGGTATTTTTTTTAAATACAGAAATTAAATAATATTTACAGGATTTATTAACAATTATTTATAAGATAGGGAAAATAAAATTATAGCAATTGTTCAAAATGCATTCCTTCAACTTCAGTACATTTTTAAGCCCTACTGATGGTTTCCCTTACCACGCGTTCTAACATTTGCGCAGTTATTGTTGTAAAAGCTTGGCGAATTTTCGTTTCCAACTCCTGGAGGTTTCTTGAAGATGATGAATAAATTCGTCCTTTGACATACCCCCCCCCCACAGGAAAAAATCCATAGGGTTTAGGTCAGGTGATCTGGCAGGCCATTTCGTACGCCTATATGCCAAAATGACTATTTTGAAATCTGTTTTCTAAATAATTAGATATGTCTTGATGGTTATGTGGCGGAGCCCCATCTTGTTGGTGATAAATGCTTCTTCTCAAATTCATAAGTAATTCTTCTAAAAAGTCCTCAATTTCATTTTCCAAAATGTTCAGGTGCCTAATTCCATTTGAAGTCCCCTGAAATTAAATAGGACCTACGATTCTAGTACCCACAATTCCTGCCCATACATTTGCCCCAAAGACTTCTTCGTGATTTCGTTCTATAAATCCATGTAAATTTTCCAGAGACCAGTAATGCAAATTATTTCGGTTAAACATGTCATTGTTAGTGAACCGACTTTCATCTGTGAACAGAATTCTGGGAACAATATTTCTGTTTTCTAGTAACCAATTGCAATAATGAACTCTACTACGTGCCTCAGCTTCTTCTGTTTGCAATTTTTTTGTCGCGTTTGTTTTTTCTTGTTTTCTTTTTGTACATTTTTGTCTCTAAATTCATTTCGCTTCACAATTTTTTAGAAAATCAAAACATATCCAACCCAAATTTTTAAAAATCAAAGTTTAGGCCAGCCATGCGCAGACCAGCATTGACGTATCTCGCGGAAGGCGTCTCGTTCAAATTGAGGTGCTAGCGTCAGATACGAAATTAAAAGTGATCAGTAGGCAAGTGTTTTAATTTAGTATGTAGTTTTTATTCAGTTTTGTTAAGTTTATTCTTTATACATGTTCCTAATTTTAACACCTTTTATAATCCGTCTGCGACGGAAGGAGCCTAAGTTTAGTTGTTTTAATTTTCTTTTTAGCCGAACCAGTCCCACTCCGCCCGGCCATGCAATCTGCCACATCATTAGCGCGGTGGTTGCACGGTCGGAGACAATGGCAAGTACGGAGCCACCGAGCTGGTTAAATTAATTTAAAATCTACAGATATCTTGTTACTATTAACTTAAATTTAATAAATTTTACCAATAAAAGTTTTCACATAAAGGTTGATCTACATTATTTACTTAAAACATATTTGATACGAAATACGTATACATGTACTAAATATAAATATTTGCTTTTTATTTGCAAAGCTCTTTCGCGGAATCGATACCGATATACCTCATAGGAAATATTTCAATAAATATACTTTGCTTTACGTACATAGATGCAGATTTGAATTTGTACTAAATTGTAGTTAGAACTCAGAATTTCGAATAGCGTAACTCAATATTTACATTTTTCCTGTTATTTACGATTATGCTTGGGCAACAATGAAAAAATAAAATCCAGCGTGGAATACGAAATTTAGTTAATTAATTAACGGAAATGTTAGTGTAATTATGTTGTGAAATAAACCTTGAAATCAGTCTTCTACATAATACAAGTAAAATTTGAATAAGTATATAATAGAACGTAATATACCTGGCGTATATGTTATAGTTCTGGCATTTTTAAACAATTTAGTGAAAATGCAGGCTATTGGAAAAATGATAAAATTATATTATAAAAGTTGTTTCAGTTAATTCCTTAATTTGCAAAAAATTAAAAACAAAATATTAAATTTAAATTTGTTGCATATATCTTAAATTGCTTAAGCCAATATTTATTATTTTAAACGTGCCTCTTATATTCAATCGAAACATCGCGCGAATTTGAAATTATATTTGTTCAAAAGTTTTATAACAAATTACAAAAGTTAGAAATTCGGCTCGTAATCCTCTAGATGGGTAATTGGAGAATATTTTTGGTCTATGACACTAGATTATTTCATATATATATATATTTTATACATTTATTTAATGTCGGCCTATTTTCGCTACTGAGGTCTAACACCGACGCCTATAGACGAGCTAACCCCAACCAGGAATTTTGCCGAACCTCCGAGTAGGGATCTTCTACTTGCCTAACACTTAATAGACAAGGGACTGACGGCTTTACATCCCCTCCGAAGGATGGTATATCCCCTATACAACCCTCGCCTAAGGCTGTATAGCTTCCGCGCATACACTGATATACAAGCCGCTGGAAGATGTGTGAGGCGAAGACGCGGTCTTCGTTTTGAACACGAACGGGCAGGCAAATTGTTGGGGAAAATAAAAAATTGGTGCAGAGGGGGGTTAGAGCTGAGACCCTAGATGGCGTTCGTGCACTTAATTTTGATGTGAGAAGCCCTTGGGTTCGATTTCTGGTATGATAGTTAGGGTCAATTACTACACCCTGTATAATGTGGTCTGGAACCGTTGTAGCACTTTGGTTTAAATTTTTATTTTTATTTAACACTGTATAGTCTTTTTGAGTTCTGACAGGACCAACGGCTACACCCTGTATATGGTATTCTTGAAAAAAAAGCAACACTGAATTTAAAATGGAACGAACAAATTATTTATTTAAAATTTTAACTGAATAGAGTTCAAAATGAATGATATTTTTATTTAACAAAATTTTTCTTTTAGTGAGTAACTATTCGACGGCATAAATTCAGTCTGTGGAATTTAGCAAAAATATTTATTAAATTGTCTGACTTTTTTCTTCTAAAAAAAATTCACTTTTAATTTAAACTGCGTGGGCCGCGAAGGCGAAATAAAAAAAATGAAATGGCACCACTTAAGGCGAGGACTTAAAACTAAATGGGGCCACTTAAGGCGAATTCCTAAAACTAACTCTTTTAACCAGGTTTCAGCCTGGGAAGCTAGATCTGAACGGCTAGTCACGAAAAGTATGCAGGGACAGGGAGTAAGAAAGTCTAACTAGACGGTGGGTATCTACAATTTTAATTAAATAGTAACCGGACCGGAAGCACTAGTAAATCGGCTTATTCCACTTAAAATCACTTTTACATAACTTTTTTGACTATACCACTTCGCGAGTACTTAACTTAGGAGTCACTGTCAAAACTGAACTTGCCTCGGGTAGGCTGTGCTCGGCTATTTATGTGTTTAGAAAAGTTGCGTTTATCGTATGGAAAAATCGGCAAGGAAAAGGGGAATTTTTTGAAATAAGAACGAAGCTTGAATCTATTTTAGTTTGGGAGTTATTAACGTTCGATTATCAAAATCTGAAACGACCCCGTAAAGTATTAACGGAGGTCCGATATTTGAGTTGAAATGACATGAGAATGTTCCCGATAGTTACGTGGTGTCTGGAAATAAGATATGAGAATGTTCCTAACGGGTACGAGTTGAGTTTGAACGGAGATATTCGTTACAAGAGGAATCGAGATATTGTATGCCGTATTACGGGGAGTAATCAATAGTGGTGAAATTTAAAATAGTAATCGGGTTGCAAGAAATTGATGAAATTAAATAGAACGTTAAGATTCGAGGCACGGAACGTGGTTTGATGTATAAAAAGGGATGGTCAAAAAGTAAGAAGAAATGAAATGCGAAGTAATTGCAAGAAATTTATGAAATGAGTTAGAATGTTAAGTTTTACGTAGTTTAAATTATACGAGGGGTTGTCAAAAAGTAGTAAAATTTTGAATGTGAAAAATGGTTTACAGAAAGTTAATGAGATGAAGTAATATGTTGAAATTTTAGGTACGGATAGTGATTTGGGTCTTGTTGATGAATATATGGGAGCTGTACTTTTAAGGGGAGTTTTTTGTAGTGAATGGACTAGAATGAATGTTTGAAGTTTGATATTGGTGAATTTACGTTATTTTTAGAATTATCGACTGCTTGTGAATTTTTTCAGATTTATGTGACCTTGACTGTGATTTCTCGGTGCAAACAGAATCTGGTTAACTTTTTCTTATATGGTTCGCCATGGTGCATGGATCGATATGATTTTTTGGTTATTTTTGAAATTTTTTGTTTTGGTTTTTTGACTTGTAGGGGACATAACCTACAACAGTTGGAACGGTCACCTATCCAACTACCAACCACGCCTGACGTTGCTTTACATCGCATATCGAAGTATGTACATAGTAATGATGCACCTACGTTCGCCCCCACCCTTGTTTTATGATAAATTTGCACCGCCAAACGATGATTTACCGATTTCTATGCAGTTTTATAATGCAGAACGTTATTAAAAATGATTCCCAAAAATGCAAAAGATTCAGGTCTCTCCGAACGAATTTAAAGCGTACGTTAATCAGTTTTATTAATAATTTGCACTACCAAATGACGATTTCCCGATTGGCATGAAGTTTTGTAGTGCAGAACTTTATCAAAAGTTTTTGCAAACCGTGAAAATTTCAGGTATCTCTGAACGATGTTAAAATGCATGATAATTACGTTTTATGATAAATTTGTACTACAACGATTTACCGATTGGCATGCAATTTTCTAGTGCAGAACGTTATTAAAAGAAAAGAGCTACGTGCGGGGAAAGTGGGCGAAAGGACTTATTTCAACACAAAAATTGCATTTTTCGTTGTGCAGTTACAAGATGTTAACGATGTAGTTATTCACTGCTCGGACACAGATATTATTATCATATTATTAAGCAACATGAAAAATTTTGACTCAGAGATTAAAGTATTGATTGAGTTTGGAAATGGTAATCATGCAAGTTTCATCAATCTAATTAAGATTTTCCATGCGCTTGGACAATAAGTATGCGTGTCCTACCTGGGTTTCACGCATTTACAGGCTGCGACTTCAATCCATGGCATTTATCTTATTAATTGGAAATGCAAAGTATCAAGATGCATTTTTCAACATCATTATACCAGAAAAATCACAATCGGCTATTAAAGATCTGGATGCTGAAATGCTTTGCGTGTAAAATGTCTGCATGGCAATCGGTAAATCGTCGTTTGGCAGTGAAAATTTTTCATAAAACATATTGCCATGTATTCTAACTTCGTTCGGAAATACCAAAAAATGTTACTATTTAATGTGCGCACCCAAATTTGTTGTGCGCACGGAAACTGCATGCTGCTCACATAGCACTAATATGAGATGGCATTATCAGTTACCCCAAAAATATGTAGGGGCGGATAATTCGAAAAAAATGCATTTCTATTCAAAGAAAACACGTTTCGAAAATATATGAGAAAACCTAGCATTTAGCATATTGAAGAGCCAAATTTTCAACTTTATAATTTGTTATAAGGCGTTTAATAAGTTTTTAATTTTTGTGCAACTTAACGAATTAACACAAACAATATTTATAGTCAAGATAAGGTTTGAAAAAGTTTTGTTGACCGATGATGTTAAGCAATTGATTGTACATGAGAACAGTGGAAAGAAAAAACGTGAGAACATTACTTGCTTTTTAACCAACTTCAAAAAAGTGGGATGTTATCTATTCGATCCATATGTATGTATTGTTGTAGCAGATCACTTACATGTATCAGCGTGCTTGCCCACTTTCCTCAAGATGTTCCCACAATTTCAACGGTTTGGCAAGAGACCCATGATGATAACCAGGAAACAGAAAATAAATAAAAAAATATGATACATTAAAAAAATTGATATTGAATTTGAATCTTAATTATGGATGTATGGTAGATGAAATAAACCAACCATTTTCTATCAATACATCTATTCATTTTATGGTGTATAGCCATAACTGTAATCGCCAATTGTGAAGAAGTCACCTACCGCACAGAACTGGTACATCACTCATGCATAGTATAGATGTAGATGCGTTACAACCTAGCTGCTATTTGTGATTCTATGAGGGCTGAAAACATTGTTTGTTTCCAGAAACTAAATATAGAAATTATGACAAAATTTCGCGTAGATAATTTTCGGTTAACTGCCCCTTATTACTTAATATCGATATTAGAGCGCAAAAATGGACAAATAGCGAAACTAAACGCATTTTCATTCGATTTCAATGTTGATAATAGAAAACAAGGTCCAATTAAATGGAAATGAACTACTTGAAATTTTATTTCATAATTTTCATGGCAATTTTTGCAAATAACGTCATCATTTAGAAAGATCTTGCATGTACATGGGAATATCTTGCATTAATTATTGTATATGCAAATATATTGGTAGAAAATATTTATTTTGTTCTATTTAGTATTACGCTTCGTCAATACTTGGTTGATCTCTCTAATATATCACCGCTATTGCAAGAAATGCTTGCTGGCCCTTAAAGTTTTACTACTTTGTACATAATATGTAAAATGTACAACTTCAGTTTTGATTAATTATATTTGAGTCTTTTCACTTAATTATCTGCCCATTTGTAATATTTCAGATCAGCTTGTACAGACTTATTACATATACAGAGTGTCCGGAAACAAAGTAGAAAAAAATTAACTGTAGATTCCTTAGCCCAAATTAATTGGGGTTCTTCATATAACATTTTTCAAAATGCCCCTTCGTTTTTCAAGTTATAACCCCTTTAAAGGTGTACGTTAAAAATCATTTTTATTTTTTTACTCAAAAAATAAAATTCAAGAAAACAAAATATTTAGCATATCTACTATACTTATTGAATAGCATCTTGTGAATTTTTTTCATCCCCTTGAGTGCTTCACCAAGGGATGGAATGGGCAACCCCTAATATATTTTTAAAATCCATTCATTTTACATTTCAGAATAAAATATTTTTTGATTCCCTTGTCGATTCTAAAACTTTTTCTTCTCTTTAAGAAATGCCGTGTTACCAACCGTTTTCGTGATAAAAAATAAAATTTACGTTCATGCATTTCAATCGTTACCGATAATGTTTTTAAAGTTTTAGTAGGCTGCTATAATCGAATAATCTAAATATTCATTAACAATTTCTATGCAATAATAAACGTACACATTGTTTGAATCATATTGACAAATATTATATTTATTAATGGAGTAATATATTAAATACAAATAATAATATTAAATAAGTGAAACAGGGGTATTTCGAAAAATGTTATATGAAGAACCCCAATTAATTTGGGCTAAGGAATCTACAGTAATTTTTTTTTCTACTTTGTTTCCGGACACCCTGTATACTCCAAGGCAACTTAAATCATTGGGACCAGGATAGTTACGACGTTTAATTCCCTCTCCTCTTTTTATAAAGCAAGATACTTATAAAGATATCTTTCTATATTTTAGTACTTGTTTCTTTCTATTTCTTTATCATTTCTATTTAAATTATCGTTGTTTGGTAGTGGCGTTCGATATAATCGAATAACAATGATGTTTGTCAAAGTTTTTCTTACCTTTAAGATCAGGTTGTACATAAAATGTCGGCTTATGAGTAGTTTAACTAAGCTATAAAAACTATATTCGTTTGCGTTATGCAAACGATTAGAAAATCTAATGTTAATACTCACACTTGTTCTTTACCTCAATTCCTGATAGTTCTATATTTCAGAGTTATTTAGACGTTTACTTAAAAAGTTAACCTAACATTAATATTAACACTGAATCATCATAATGTAATGTAAATATAAAACAGTTATTGAAAATAAAAAGTCTCACATAAACGCAAATACACGAAAGGCGCATTATTGGGTGTACACTGTTAAAAATTTCAATTTAAATCCTTAGCTTAACGTCAGCGTAACATAAATGCACCACAAACACCACACTTAACCATGTTAAACTGTTAATAATAATAATCTATACCAAATGAATTCCGACAAATCTTCATCTCTATATTTACAAAAAATATGACCAGCCACAGACTTCTGACTTTCAGTGATATGGTACATACTAGCACATTCCAGCTGAAGAAAATCCCGAAGAGAGATGGAGGACACGGTTTATTTTATAGAGGAAGGCGACACAGCTAAAAAGGCATGCGAAGGCTTTAGAGACAGGCTGTTAATTAAACGTATATGCCAATTTAGATCTATTTGTAATACATCTGCCAGCCTAAAGTAGTTTCTCCGCTATTATACCCCAAACTCGAGGACATTGTTTTTCACATGGCCAATTACATGTGAATTTACCAAGAATTGATTCGTCAGATAATCTTGTCTAATAACCGCTGAGTGAAAAAGCCTCGAATGTACTTTGTGCTATGAAGTGCTATGAGAAACTAATAAAATATCTTAAATAGCCGTTACCCGGGCGAAGCTGGTAGTGTTTCTACAAAATAAATATATTTTAACAATCAATATATTTGAAATTATAAATAACCCAGTAACTTGGTATTTCTTATTCTTATAATATTTATATATGAATCAATACATCAATAATAAAACTAGTAATACTAATGTTGAAGTTATTTTTAACTATAAAGTTATTTTTAACAAGAGTACGCTACACTACTGCAATGGATAAGACTATTATGGAATATTTGTCGAGAATCGTTAATTAATAATTAAAAACTGTTAGGTGTTCATTTATTGTGGGGTTAAACAAATGCAAAATACTGCAAAAAGGCCATTAAAGTGTTACTTGCACATTTTGTAGTAATATAACTTCAAAATTATTCAAGAAGAAAGCTACATAAATAATTTTGTAGATAATCCTTTAAACGTTATTGCTGTAGTATTTTTAGTTTATTTGCTACATTTTTGAAAATTGCAATTTGACAACTTACACAAGTCTACCAATTTTTAGAAACTTAGAGCAAAATCTGTCTGTACTGAAAGGGAAAATAGGTATATTATGATGTTTTTTGTCATATTAAACAAACTACTGACCATTAATCTGACTATGTGGTTACATACTCGGGTCAATGAGAGTAATACATTGATGCAGCGAGATTGTTAGAAAACTAGTTATAATGGCATTACAAATCGATAACATGTAAATAAGTACATCTGTTCAATTTATAATAGAAAGAGAATGCATCACAGATACCAAAGTACATCTTAATCTGATCAAAACTGTTGAAAACTCGTAATTTATTGCGACAAAAGTACAAAATACACCCAAATATTCTGATTCTATGTCTTATTCCATAAGTTAGTGTTTTTAGTATTGAAAATACTTCTGGGCATGTGTATATGGAAGCTGTCTTTTAAAACATTGCGAGTATTTCGTGGCATGCGACATGATCGCTAGGATGAATTGTGGATTTGCATGTGTTGCAAGGCCTGTGGATTGTTGGTTCAGCTGGTCGGTCGGCAAGGCCACGGAATACGGAGTTAGTTATAAGATGACAAATAACTAGTACTATTAATGACTTATGGTCGGAGAGACTGAATTATTAAACGCTAGCTGTGAAATAAAATAAAATTAGGTACATATTTATTACAAACAATATTCGAATAAATAGTTGCTAAATACAGAGTAATATACTGAGTGATGCTTAAGACATATAACTAATTATTAAAATCAATTAAAAGGCAAGTGAACTGGAGACATTTGAAAAATCTTCCTTTTTTGTGATTCACCCGGTAGATCGCGTATGTATGTTGCCTTATGGAACCTTGATTATATCATGTTCATTTTAACCAACTCTTTCTGAAATAATTAAGTTAATAAGACTAATAGACTTTATTTGGCTAATATGTGAAACAGGGCATATATGATAAAGAGAGAATATATTACACAGCAAGAATTGGTCAAAAACATTTGATTGCGAATGTAGATTGTAACCCACTTTACTATTATTTCATTAGCTACATCCGAGTCAAAGAACCGATAAACTGATTGCGTATCATTTTATGTTAATTTGCTTAAAAATAAAACATTATACAGCGGAAAAACAACAAGTTTGTAATTGTAATTAATTATTCTTGTTAATAAAAATGGTGGAAGTATCATATTAGATTACACGCGATATGTTAATATTGTAAGGATTTTAAAGCTGCTTGTTTTTTAAATGCAGTATATTTATTACAATAATGTTTGTATATCCCGTCATACAAAAGATTATAAAATTTGACCCTGGCACAAAAATATTGATTTTAACAAAGACGAAATAATAATCAGGTTCTCGAGATTTTTTATATTCTTTCCTCTTATTTGGGTTTTCTACCAGATGTATTATTCTCTTCAAAATCGAGTTTACAAAATAATAGAATTATTGGAAAGAAGCCTCTGCGCCTGTGACGTTTATGTCAAAGGAAAGAGGTTATTCTTTACAAATAATATAAATCGGAATAAATAAGATATAATGTATGATAATGAAGTATACAATACTACAGGAAGAGAAGGAGGAAGAGAGGAGAACTGCTCTAATAGATAGAGAACTTCACCGACTCAATGTTGACGTTGCAGCTCTCAGCGAAACTCGATTTTTGGAGGAAGGCTCTCTCACAGAAAAGTACTACACCTTCTATTGGAAAGGTCTTCCCACCAATTCAAGAAAACAACATGGAGTAGGATTTGCCGTTCGGAATCAACTTGTATCCAACTTAACACAAGTACCACAAGGCCTATCCGAGCGTCTAATGCTGCTACGCTATGAGCTATCAGATGGCAACGCGGTAAATCTAATAAGCGCCTACGCTCCCACTCTGGATGCAAGTGACGAAACCAAGGAAAGCTTCTATCAACAGCTGGAAGAAACCCTGTGTAGAATACCTAAAACGGAACGACTCGTTATTCTTGGCGATTTTAACGCTAGAGTAGGGAGAGATGCAGACACCTGGCCAGGCATCATAGGCAAGAACGGTTTGGGCAACATGAACGCTAACGGTCAACTACTCCTAACTAAATGCGCCGAACATGACCTAGTTATAACAAACACCATTTTCCGACAAAAGGATAAATTTAAAGGCACCTGGCGTCACCCCAGATCAGGTCACTGGCATCTACTGGACTATGTTATCGTACGTAGGAAGCATCTCAAGGACGTCCAAATTACAAAGGCGCGCATTGATAGCGAATGTTGGACTGATCATCGTCCTGTTGTCTCTAAAATGAAAATTGTTATGAGACCCAAACACCGAAGAACTCAAGGATTAGTAAATTGAGTGACCAACAAACCGTCGAACAGCTAAAGCAAAAAGTTCAAGAGAATTTGAGTGCACTAGAAGAAACCAATTCTGTAGATGTCGCTGCTACCTGGACACAAATTAAAGACAGTTTAAAAAGTGCGAGTGAGGAAATTCTTGGCACTGCAGCAAGTAAAAAACAGGAGGACTGGTTCAATGATAATGAAGCTTTTATACAAGAACTTCTTGACCGCAAACATATTGCCTTCCAAAACGCTATCAACCACCCCAACGACTCATCAAAAGCAGAAGCTTTTACCCAATCTAAGTATAAAACGCAACGCGAAATCAGAAGAATAAAGAACGAGTGGTGGGCAAGCAAGGCCAGAGAAATTCAAAGGTACGCCGATTCACACGACTACAGGAATTTATTTCAAGGAGTAAAAGCAGTGTACGGCCCCAGTCGGAAAAATATGTGCCCTATTAAAGATTTAAATGGAAATCTCCTCAAAGAAGACCAGGAAATAAGAGCCCGATGGAAAGAACACTACTCTAACATTCTTAACCAGGAAAGTCAAGCCGATCACGATATTATAAATCTTATCCCTCAATATGACACCTTCGAAGACTTAGATAAACCACTAACAACGGAAGAGATCTTAACCGCCATTGGGCAGCTAAAAAATAACAAATCTCCCGGCGCCGACTCACTCCCAGCTGAGATCTTTAAAGCTGTGTCGTCAGGACTCATACCCTACCTCAAAAAACTGTTTGATGTCGTGTGGGAAAGTGGTCAAGCTCCGCAGGAGTTTCGTGATACACTTTTAATCAACCTCTTCAAAAACAAAGGGAGCGCTGCGGATTGTGGAAATTACAGGGGTATAGCTCTCCTGGCTGTTGGAGGGAAGATACTCACTAAAGCGATGGCAAATAGGCTAACACCTGTTATGGAAAAGTTACTTCCTGAAACACAGAGTGGCTTTAGACCAAACCGAGACACATCGGATTTAATCTTCACACTTAAACAGCTTCAAGAAAAAGCACTCGAACATCAAGGAGAAATTCACATGGCCTTCATTGATTTAACCAAGGCGTTTGACTCGGTGGACAGGGAAATGCTCTGGAAAATTATGTTCCGCTTAGGTATCCCTAGAAAATTTGTGGAAGTATGTCGCAGTCTACATACAAACAACAACGCCCAGGTTATGTATAATAATGAGGCAACCGAACCTTTCCAAACCCTCACTGGAGTTAGGCAGGGATGTGTCCTGGCACCCCTACTTTTTAATTTGTTTACCACTGCTCTAACAATTATTGTTGACAACAAACTGACAGTCAGAGGAATAGGTCTCAGATACCGTTTTGATGGCGGCCTCTTTAACATAGGGCGCTTTAGAGCTTTCACGAAGACACGCACACGATTCATTTGTGATCTCCAGTATGCGGATGACTGTGCACTTTTAGCCTCTACGCCGGAAGAGCTTCAAGAACTTTTAGATGTGTATGCCCAGAGCTATGATTCCTTGGGACTTAAAATCAACATTGGAAAGACTAAGATTATGTCAACTCCTCATCAAGTGAACCAAATAGACATTACACTTAACGGAAATTCTCTTGAAGTGGTGGATCAGTTCAATTACTTAGGCAACGTTGTTAATGACAAAGCAAACATGGACAGCGAGATTCGCAATAGAATTAACGCTGCATCTAGAGCACTCTGGGGACTTAGAGAGAGAGTATTTGACAACCACGACCTTGCTTTGTCAACGAAAATGGCTGTCTACAGAGCAGTTGTCATTCCAACACTGCTATATGGATGTGAAAGCTGGGTCACTTACCGTCGTCATGTGAAAGAATTAGAACGTTTTCAGCAAAGACACCTCAGAAGTATGATGAAAATCCGTTGGTTCCATCACATATCAAACGTGGAAGTACTCAGGAGAGCAAACAGCCTTCCAATTGAGGTGCTTATTTCAAGAGCACGCCTAAGATGGGCAGGTCACGTTCATCGTATGCATGATAACCGCCTTCCTAAATGTACACTTTATGGTGAATTGCTAAGCGGTAGAAGAAGGCGTGGCGGTCAACAAAAGAGGTTCAAAGACGCTCTCCATGAAAATCTAAAATCCTGCGGTATTGCAGACGAGCAATGGGAACAACTTGCAGCGGACAGAACCGAATGGTGAGGGGTTGTGGCCAGCTATCAAGGAAATGTTGCTGCAAGAAGGCCGAATCCAAGACCTAACCAGGTCTATGTTTGTCCTGACTGCGGTCGACATGTGCTCTCCCGAATTGGCCTCTATAGCCATAGTCGTGTGCACCGTAGATGAATGGGAATTACAATAGACTACACCTCGACTCGAGTAACCGCTAATAATAATAATAATAACTACAGGAATATTGTATACTTTCATTCCAGTTTAACTTATTTTAATCATGCACGGATCAAGTAGTTCAGGTTTAGATTAGTTCAATACCTGATTAGTTCTTTTTTAACTTTTAATTCTAACTTCACCAGGCCGCAACTTGCATGCCGCGTGCATTTCGTGCCGTGTGCAAAACCACGTGACCGTGATTTTTGGGTATAGAATAGCTAGCCAGAAACCAGTAAATTCAAAGTTTGGCTTTCACCTTTCTCGAGTGTATTGAACTGAGATAACCGGAAGATCAAGCTTCTCCGGCGCCGTGGCAGCCGCTGGCCAAGTATCTGTTAGGGAGGATTCGAGTGCGTTGAATTGGACCTCCTGTCAGATTGATTCGAGTGTATTGAACTGGATCTCTCCTGAAACAGATTTCTTAGTCGCGTCTGTTATGTCCTGGAACTTCGATTAGAGAATTGGGGTTACGACGACGTACTTAGAGGAAATATGTTACACTCTCTCTCTCTCCGATTACTATGATGTACTTATGTAATAACAAGATTTTCGCAACCTAAGCCATAAAAGATATGGCCACACTGTACATATAATTATTAGGAGAATAAATGTCTTATTTTGGATCTGGATTTTAATTAATATTAACATTGAACCCTGGAATAATCTCCAAACCAGCTACCCGAGCAAAACAAGCATCACAGTATTTTGCTGACGTTTCGGAACGTAGTCTCTTTCTGTTTTCAAAGCTTTTTTTCGAAGAACTCTTATTTGTTGTGTATATCAAATACACAGATTTAAGATTCTGTTTATGTTATTTCCATAAATACTTACTACTGACACAGAAATGATGATATTTTCTTTTAGATAATGTTGAGTTTGTTAAGTTCTTCTTTTAACATTGGTAGCAAGATTGTACAAATATCTACAGAACAATTCAATACGCATTTATCTTCATTTAATAAGATTATTGCTGATTCTTTAATTGTTCTTTTTTTGTTATCTGCCCCTCTTGTTAAAATTTTTGCCGAATCATAGTTTATTCTATGTCCGTTGTCCCAAGCATGTTCACAAATCTTTGACTTCTGAATTTCATCCTTTGTAATGTAATTCTTGTGCTCATTCAACCTCACACTGAAAGGTCTGGATGACTCACCTACATAGCACTTATCACATTCGCACGGGATATTGTAAGTACAGTTTTTTGAATTCTGCTCCCGGTTTATCGGTTTTGTTTTTATTAAAATAGATCTCAAAGTGTTCCTCGTTTGAAATTCCGTCCTAACATCAAATTTGTCATCTATACAGCGTAGCATTTCCGATAGTCCGTATACCTATGGAATTGTTGCTGTATAATGATGTTCAGGTTTTGGTCGTACCTGATTGTCACTATTTTCAACATTTATGAAAAATCTATCAACAAAAGCTTCAGGGTATTGATTTTGTACTAGAACCTCTTTGATACATATTTTCTCGTTATTTAATATTTCATTATTAGATGAAATTATTTTGGCCCTATCATATAAACATTTTACAAAATCCCTTTTAACATTTATTGACTAATTTGAGTTAAAATTTAGATATCTATTAGTACGTGTTGGTTTTCTATAAACGCTTGCTTCAACTCTATTATTTACCCTTTTAATTAAAACATCTAAAAACGGTAGTTCATTCCTACTTTCTACTTCTAACGTGAATTTAATAGACGGTTCCTTACTATTTATATTTTCTAAAAAATTCTCTAGTAAATCAGTACCATGAGGCCAAGTTGCAAAAATGTCGTCAACATATCTCCACCAGACAACCGGTTTGTTTATACAATTTTGAACATGTGTGTTCTCAAAGTTCTCTATAAATATGTCGCTTAAGATTGGTGATAATGGGGACCCCATTGCCATACCAAAATCCTGCTGGTAGAATTCATTTTCCAATTGAAAATAAGTTGTTTTTATACACATTGTTAATAGTTACATT
This sequence comes from Leptura quadrifasciata, assembly GCA_963675555.1. Classification (NCBI taxonomy): domain Eukaryota; kingdom Metazoa; phylum Arthropoda; class Insecta; order Coleoptera; family Cerambycidae; genus Leptura; species Leptura quadrifasciata. The sequence goes on from OY776675.1 coordinate 108,398,008, forward strand.
ATGATATTACACTTAATTTAGTTCTAGTTTCCAAATTATTATCATTCAGCAACCTATCTTTAACTATTTTTAAAACTACATAAAAACTAAGCATCAGGTATGATTCATGAATATCGTTTTCATACATTTTTTCTATAAAATGTTTACTATTTTTAATATATGAATCGGTATTTCCAGATAATGGATCAATAATTTTAAGTAAAAATTTTACTAAATTATTACGTGGTGAGTTAATGGAACTAACAATTGGTCTTAAAGGAATATTTTGTTTATGTGTCTTTAATAATCCATAAAAATGACTAGGCTTACTATGATGTGGTGTAAGGTTCCTTCCTTCAAAGTTATTAAATTCGTGTTTGTATTTACAAAGTTCGGTAAATTTTTTCTCTCTATTGATTTTATTGGATCTTTGTTTAGTTTTGAGTAGGGTCCCTTATTTACAACAGTCATGATTTTTGTGTCATATATATCCTTTTCTATAATGACTGTGGTATTACCTTTGTCTGCTGGCAATATTTTTATATTTTCATCGCGTTTTAAGGAATTTATCTACCGCTTTTGCCCGTATGCGATATTCATTTTCATTATCTGTTGGTAAATTTTGTGCCGTCTTTCTATTGCCGCTACTATATCAAATTTTTGAACAGATTTCTGGTTTATTGCAAAATTTAAACCTTTTGATAAAACAAGCCTGTCTGAAATGGACAAAACTCTGTTTGGAATATTAATGACAGTCCTGTCAATTAAAGGATTATTATTTATATTTTGCAACGGCCTAATCTGTTTTTCCCTTATTAAGTTTCTGAATTTATATAAATGCTTACCTTTTTGCAGATTAAAACATTTTTCATAACTGAACCTGACATTCCGATTTATAAACTGATAATCCTGTTCTATGACCGTTCCTGTTTAGTTCATTTTCTGTGTAAGTAATCACACCAATAATTCGTTATTTTTGATATCTATGATATTGAATTCTTTCCCTAACCATGGACTTGCTTGGCTTGTCCAAAATTTTTATGGTTTTCGCATTTTGGGAAGGTACCTACTTTTAGCCGTAAAAACTTTGGAATTATAAAAAAATGTTCTCTACATTTGCACAAAAAGGTTATGCTATTTTCTGATTTGCTAATTTCTTATAACATTTTTCTAAAAATCTGAAACATTGCTTTATATTAGGCCCATACCTAATATTGTCTAAAAATTATTTGTGGCATTCTACGAATATTTTGCTTTCTTATATACGTGGATATGTTGAGGGAGGATGTTCTTTAAATATCACTATTTTAAATATGAATACCATATGACCTCTCAGCACTCTAGGTCCCGCGGACGACTTTGAGCTCTTTAGGCTCAATGGCGAAAATTCCCAGATTTTTTGAAAATTCGAATTTTTTATTTTTATTTTACACTTGTATACGAAAAGTCGGCAGCTTTGTCAGTCAGTATCTGTTTTCATTGAGCCGGCCGGCACGAGTGATGCTCGCTCCTTCTTTGTTTCCTATTAGTATCGTCAGCTACACCTACGGTTCCGTGTAATCTATATTTACACGGAAAAACATTCTAAGCGATATCGTTATAATAATTGTAGTTTTGGATTTGAAGTACAAAAATCTGGGCTAAACGATAGACTACATTTTGATCAAAAATTTAAATAACGTTGAATTTCAAGCATCATTCTTTTTCGGCAGAGAGAGAAAGAGAGACTTTAAACCTAAAGTTTATTTTTGTTTTAAGAGAAGGAATTAATTCTAAGTAATTAAAAAGTAATCTTGACTGAAAATTATATAATTTTTCATTAAAGCTTTACTGTTCGGTATGCATAAAATTCACTAATCTTTACAACAATACTTATTCATTAATACAATTTCTGATACTTCAGAGTAATTCCTGATAACTTCAAAAAAGATTAATTACTCTGCTTCAAGTACTCTTTTGTCGAACCAACAATGAGTTGCCTTTACGCAAGTTTTCTTGTTCTTAAGAATAGTTTATTTCTTGATATAATCTTTTACAGTGAACACTAAAAGTTTTGTCCTGTGATACGCAAACAGTGAAATAAATAGAACAAATACTAAACGAGTGATATTTAGATTCTCTGGTTTCTATATTCACGGGTAAGTACAATTGTTATTTATTTACACGATGAATAGTTTATTTAACGTCTTATTATATATTTCAAGTTTTGTAGCCATTTTGCTGAAAGGAGGAGTATAGACTTATACGATTTTTTTCAGCATATTTCTTTTTTTATCATATATTTATAGATCTTTCAAAAGCTTTCGACACTGTGAGACATCCGTTGCTTTTGGAGTTTCTAAAAGGCATCGGTATAAGAAACAGCATTAAAACTTTTCAAAAGCTATATTACCCATAGAAAGTCAAACTAAATAACCTGTTCAGTTATTATAAAATAACTGAATATGGCATTCCACAAGGAACTATATTAGGCCCAGTATTATCCAATATATACCTGAATGAACTATTCAGCAAGTAGTAATGGTACTACCATTACATATGCCGATAATACGGCAATATTTGACTGAAATAAGTCTTGGAGATCTCTGAACAGAAAGCAGAAACGGACATCATAAATATTAAATTATTGTTTAACTATCAATTACTTGCAATAAATTTCGGAAAAACTTATTATTTAACTATTGCCTCATTCCAGTCTTCGTTACCTACCTTTGGTAGCTTAAAAATTAGTGATGAGTTTGAAATTGAACAAAAAGACAACATGAACTCCCTTAGTGTGTTCATAGACCATCATTTAATAATAATAATCCTTTATTTAGCACTATGCTATACAATACATTTTATTAAATACATTTTACAAGATACTACCAAAAGAGAATAGAAAAAATAATATAAATTTACATATTCTAATTTACACATATTCTAACTAACACACTTTCTCATCACTCTATTGTATGTACATACTGTTAATTATTCTTTTGAAAGAAGTTATGTTACGAGCCTCCTTAGCTTCTTTACTGAGGTTATTTTATGTGTTTAATCCTTTGGCGAAGATTGATCTTTGGGCGGAGGTTGTATTTACACGTTGTAGGACAAAATTATTTCTACCTCTTGTGTTATAATCATGCAAATCTTCAAATATTTACATATTGTCTTGCAAATAAGGAGGTACTAAATTCATTCTTATTTTATGTATGAAAATTAGTACCTTGAATTCAACATAATTTCGTACATTCATCCAGCCTAAAACTCTCAGCATATCCATTCACTCTAGTATAAGTACTTACCTTACTCACCTTAATATAACCCTCATGGCCCTATTTTGCAACTTTTGCAAACGATCCAAGTCACCATCGATTGCAAGATAGAGAACAGTGCTACAATAATTAAAATGAGGTAATATAATAGTTTTATATACCAATATTCTACTTGTAGCAGACAGGTACCAGCTGACTCTTTTTAATACACCAATTTTTTTAGCTATTTTCTAACACACATAATTAATATGACCACTAAATTTAAGTTTTCATCTATGATTGCAATTAAATATTTAATTTCACTAACAACCTGAACTGCTTCAGCACTCTAAATTCTAATGTCTCCTATCTTATTTCATTTTTAAATTTATTTTTTCCTATAATCATACCTTTTGTTTTAGATACACTCAGCTTCAAATTTACTTCTAACCAGTCACTGACTTCTTTCAAGACTTCATTCATTCGACTCACCAATAACGCAATATTTTCCTCTGTTATATAAATAACTGCATCATCTGCAAATAAGTGATAACCGCAGTTATTAAACAGCGGACCTAAAATACTTCCTTGCGTTATTCCTATATTTATACTCTTTGTACTAGATACATACTCATCATTCTTTACTTTTTGCATTCTATCACTCAAATAATTACTTAACCACATATATACCACACCTTCAAGCCCATATCCTTTCAATTTATATAACAATCTATATCTATCTACGGTTTCAAAAGCTCTCTTAAGATCCAAGAAAATTATACCAGTTACTTTGCCTATATCACTAGCCTTTTTCCATTCATTAATAACATACTGTAAAGCGCTTTCACAACTATATATTTCTCTGAAACCGGATTGGAACTTGCATAGTAATTTGTGTTCCTTCATAAACTCTAAAATTTGTACATATACAACTTTCCTGAATTTTTTCAAATGCTGGAAGCATATTTATTGGACGAAATTTTTCAGCTTCAACGGATTTAGCAACTTTTCTCAGTACAGCAATGGTTGAGATTTTCAATTCATCGGGAACAATACCAATTTGCAGCGAGGTATTAATGATATTCAGTAGAGTGTCAGCCAATTACGGAAAAAGTCTTTGTAAATAAACATGGCAATGTCATCTGGACCACTTTTGCTTGCTAATGAAAAGATTATATTTTTAAGCTAATTTTTTTGCAATAATTTGAAATTAGAAAATTTGCTACGATTATGCCTTAATTGGTACTGTTTATTATTTTTAGGTGTGTCATTGACTCACGCTATTTATATAATACTCATTAAATTTTTCTACTATAGCATTCATATCCTCTAACAACTCGTTACCAAACATTTATCTCACTCACAACTTCCTTATCTTTACAAGATATTATATTTTTTAGAGATTTTCCCATCATTCCTCAGCTTCCTTTAGAAAGATCAACCTTACCCTCAAAGTACTTACATTTCTCAGTTCTTATAATGTCTACTACTTTGTTTCGTTTCAACTTACAGATCTTCTATTCATTTTGATTGTTTGTTGTTTTATATATTTTATGACTTTGGTCTCTTTGTTTTATGGCTTCAAGAACTGTATCATTAAACCATCCTCTGTCTCTCTTATGTACCATAACTTAGGCATGAATTTATCCACATATGTTTTCAAATTCGTCATGAACAAATCATATTTCTGATTAATATAACTTTATAATCAAAATTACCTACAACTTTATGTATTTCTGCTTGAAACAAGAATCTTTAAGTTTACTTCTAATTCTATATGTTCTATTTTTATTTATTTTAGGAAGACTTATTTCTATAATATTATGATCACTTATAATTGGCTCGTCTAAGACTGCTACTTCAATACACAATACACTACCACCAGTTCCAAACAGATGTGTATATGAGTTAACCATTTGCTTTAAACCAAAGTCATTAATTACATTTTGTAAGCGATTGCAATGTCCTGGGTTAGAGTTCCAATTAATATTAAAATCTCCCACCATTAAAAATGTGTGAGGTATATTTAACATATTTTGATCTAACCATCTTTCTAAGAAATTTAAGGATTCCACATGTGAATGATTTGGTGAATGGTAAACTCCTGCTATCGTAAAGTATTCATTATTTACTTTTATTTTGATCGCAAGGAACCACAGATTCTTTCCAATTGACAGAGAAATAAACGATTAATATCAACGAACATAAAAAAATTAACCCCCTTATTTCAAAATCATCTATCTCTGATGTAATATGAGTTTCAGTTAAGCACATAACCAGTGGATTTACAATTAAAAAATATTTTATTTCATCGTAATGTTTAATCAAACTTTGCGAATTTAAGACAAAAACGCATCCTTCTAATTGCTATTGTGTTGATTTTACTGCTCTTTTTTCAACTTCAATTTTTCTTTGCAGTACAGGGCAAGATGAATCATATATATAATGGTTATAATTTAGATTAAGTTCAAGGTTACCTTCATTTGCCACTAAGAAGTTTCTGCACTTACGTTCAGTAGAATGAGATAAACATATAGACTATATTATAAAAAAAATTCATTGGTGGAGTCTCACATCAATTATGGTATTTTAGGATGGGGTAATGTATCAATATACATCTTAAAACGATTGTAAATCGTGCAGAAGGCTATACTAAAGATGATACATAAAAAATCTAGGACATACCCTTCAGATCAATTGTACAAAGAAACAACAATAATGGAGTCCAGACAACTATTCTTCATACAATGCAATATACACCAGCATAAAAAGGAACACACTCTGAAACAACCTAATCATAATTATAACACAAGACATAACAATTATGTGGTACCATACATGCGAACAATTGTCGGTCAAGAAAGTTGTACGTATCTCGGTCCTAAATTATACAACACGCTACCACTATCCCTAAAATCGATAACTTCACAAAACTCCTTTAAATATCTAGTGAAAAATACACGCTATCTCTCTCCCGGTAACATGTACGTAAAAATATTGAATATAGTTTGTAAAATTAAAACATATATTAAGAAATGTCTCTGATGTGTTGATTATTTTTTTGATTTCATCTTAGTTTGTAAGTAAAAAGAGTAATAAAAGAAATAAAATTGGTTTTTTTCTCACATACAGGCTTATCACCTAAGTGAAATTTTTTTTGTATTATATCTATTTCCATTTATTATATTTTTCATTCATATACAATACTGCAAAACACTCTTTTGAAGTATTAAGTTTATTTGCATCATTGTATTATATTTATAATATGTATTTATATATTGTCTATTTTGTAAATAAACTTTATCACTATTATTAGATATGGAAACAAAAAAAAAGCTTCTACTTTTATAAATTGGATAATCTTCCATGTTTCAGAAACTACTAATTTTACTATAATAGACAAGAAAAATGTATTCAATCTCAGTTTATAAGCTTTCTTGTATTCTCTGGAAAATTTCCATTAAATGTAATACTGCCCTGCTAAGCAAAACCCCCGCAAAATGAATTTTTGTTAAAAATGTGTTAGATACTATTTCATATAAATCATTTCAAGATGTACCTTCTTACCAAGCAAAAAACCTTGTAAAGTGTTTCTAGATATGTGATAATGATAAATTTTTAACCCCGTATTTTAAAAACTGTATGATGGCACAAAATAAAAACACAGTACAGAACGCGTGCTACAGTAAAACACGGCAAATAAGACAAACCGCCCGAAATTTGCGGTGTTTTTACTTAGCTGCTGTTAAGTACCGCGTTTTTGTCTAATACGACACCAATAAATTAGCTGTGTGTAATATATTGTCTGTAATATGTTATGTTAGTGACCAAGTTGCTACTGGAAGGGATAAATTTAATATTATATAATGATCTTAATATCTTAAAATACCTAACGTTTCCCTATTAAAATATTTATAAGCATTTTACTAGGCAAAAAGTCAGTATACGCACTATAAACAGCATATACCTACCGTGATTTTATTTAGGAAGGTAATTTTGTATATTGTTTATGGTACTAAGCAAAAACATAGTTTAAATAATTCTATGCATATAATGAAAACATTTTGTATTTCAAATTTATTTATTTAAAATATATAATAAACCTGCATTAAAAATATATATAACGGTTATAAGCGTGCTGCAGAATAACACAAACTTCCCTCCATTTATCTCAGTTTAGCTTATTGACAAATTACGGTGATTTTGCTTAGCAGGGCAGAATACTTTTCTAGTTATCGGCGAAAATTATTTTGGGATTCCTGTTTTCTCATGCTAATTGTGTTTCAAATCATTATAACTTAAAAACTACTGCACTATATTAAAAAAATATAAAAAAATTATATTTTTTTCTCAGAATTTGATACTATTTCAGTTCCAATTATTGCTCCTATTTTTTGGATGCCACCACGTGAAAAAGGATGGCTATAAAATAGCAGGCCCCACGAATATAGTAACGTCTTTTATACATTTACTACTAAACTACCAGGAAGATATCGAAATTTAATTTATGCGGCATTATTCTTTAAAAACTCCAATTACTGTACAACATTGTGTACTATCATGTGCATACAAAAATTTTTAGACTCACCTAACCTTATGGCAGTCATTTTTTGTAATAGTGATATTTTTTATTTAATGTCTTTTTGCTTACTTTATCGATTCTAACATTTTTCACTTGCGGTCGTTTGTAATATTTTCTAGAAAATGGCGAAGGAACTGGTGGTACTGGAATAATAAAAACAATGATTTTTTTTTAAATCCACCGTGATGAAAACTTCGTAAAATCCTTCTCGATGTGTAGTTTTGATCCTTACCTATGTTAAGTTTTAGCGACAAGGTCCGAAATCGTCGTTAATTTGAAGAAGTATTGGTTGGCAGAAATTTTAAATATAGAGACATCTCACTTTAAACTTCAGCCCGTTAACTATTTTACAGTTAATTTGCATTCATAATTAACAGATTATACCTGAAATATGGACTTTAATTCTTACTAATCTGTACTATCAGCAATTTTGTCATAAATATTGAAATACGCATGACATCCATAAGTAAAATAAGATACATACGTAACATTGTTGACGATAACATGAGTATAATAAAATAATAACATTTTAACGTTCACGCATTATCTTCTCTGGAAACGAATAAAACTGCACTTTTATTCAGGTACTTTTTGTTATTATTGTTCCTGAAGTTTACAACAGCACACACATACCCTATTTTAGACAATTATTTTAACACTAAAATTTCGTAGACAATGTAATTTATCTGACAGTTCATCAGAGCGGCAATAATAGTATTTTACATTACAAGCAAGGTAAAAGAGTTTTGACCATAAGAGGAAATAACTGACGATCCGTCAGGTCTGTGGCGTCCTAGGGCTAATAAAAATTGTTACCTTGCGTATGATGTACATAAAATATGGCCAAATCCTAACAGTTTTAACAACGTGACTTTTCAATGACAGAAATATCAAATACTGTACATTGACATCTTTTAGCTCTAAATATACAACAGGGTTTTCGATGTGTTGTTACAACAAATCAAGCAGTGCCAAGTTTGTACGTAAAAAATTACTTTTGCAAAGCTTATTGTTATTAAATTGTACTGATGTGAATGTTGCAGAAGCTATTTTCGAGGAAGCCGCGTGCATGGCTTTAAGTTTATAAAACACAATTTTCTAAAGTCAATACTGCAGTGGAGGCTGCTCCTAAGGGACACAGGAGCACGTACTGTCGTGAGCAGAAAAAAATAGGACAACTTTTTTTTTCTAATGTAAATCTGTCTCTATTTGAATATGTAATGAGTAGCAGAAATAAAACAGATATCACTTTTAATTTATTTTTTATTTTAGTGCTGTAGTTATTGCTATAGTAAATGATGGATGGTTAATGACATAAATTGCACTGCGTTATACCACTTAAAAAAATTTGATGTGTAACACTTTAAGAAAGTGGAGAATAAACGTTACGATTAGTAGAAATCCTGGATCAAAGGACAAAGGATATCCTACTTAACAAGAAACTAACCATTAATATTTCGTTATTGCACCATTTCTATTTATAACTTCTATAAGTCTGTTTGGCATAGAATTAAATAACCTTATACAATAATCATTACTAATAATATTTTCCCATGTATTATTTACTATTTCCAGTAATTCTTCGGCATTCCGTGGTCTCACATTTCGTTTTTGGATACTTCTTACGAGTAGTCCCCATACTTCTTCCGCAAGGTTAAGATCTGGACTATGACTGGGCCAGTTAAGAACATTGATGTTGTTATCTTGAAACCAGTTAATTGTGGTATGAGCAGTATGAACGGAACAATTGTCTTGTTGAAATATGAACTCATTATTTGGAAATAGTTGTGACACAGAAGAGAGCATAATATTGTCTAAAATCCTAATATAAGTTTCACTATTAAATCTTCCTCAATATGCCACAAAACACCAGGACGACGTGCCGATATCTAAGCCCACATATTGACGGATAATCTACCACTTTTATCATTGTTAGATATATATTTCTCATCGAATCGAGTATTCGGAGAGCGGTAAACACGAATACGATCGCTGTGTGCTGACTGGAAAGTTTTTTCGTCTGTAAAGATTACATTGTTCCAAAAATTTACATCATGCGCAAATTCAAGTGTAAATCCTACTCGAGCTTCTTTATGTTCAGCTTTATGTAAGTATTTCTGTGCTGCTGCATGACAGCGTAGCTCCGATTCTCTTACTCGCCGGCGACCAGTACTACTCGATCCAGGAAAATTCATTTCTTCAGCAGCCTGAATAACTAAGTAAAATGGATTTTCTACTAAAGCATTTTTACCAATTGTTGATATCCTTCGTCGCCCTGATCCAGGATTTCTACTAATCGTGCCGTTTATTCTCCACTTTCTTAAAATGTTACACACCGAATTTTTGTCAATATTATAACGCAGTGCAATTTGTCTCATTGACCATTCATCTTCTGCTTTAGCAATAACTCCAGATTTAACTAAATCGCTTATATGAGGCATATTAGTTTTTTGCACACTTGCAATAAATTATGACAACTAACTGACAATGTCACAAAAATTAAAGTTAAATGTATACAACTAGATTTTAGCAAAATACCGTTGTAAGACGACCTATTTTTTTTGCTCACGACCGTACGTACTATGAAAGTTTTTAAATTTCAAACTTTGTAACGCTTCCATATCTATCACTATTTGCTTATATAATTACTTATATATTTATATATTTATTACATAGATTCAACACGAGTGATCTTCAACTACGTCGAACGTATCACTCTCTTGTATTCCTTTTTAAGATTTTAAATGGCACTATTGACTGCCCCGAAATTCTTAGTTGCATTAGATTTCATGTTCCTAATTTGCAGACTCGCTTGCATTCGTCTCTATTCTATTTGCCTGCACCAAGAACAAATTTGCTGTTATATTCTCCTCTGCACCGTATGTGTTCCAACTATGATTCTTTATATAACAATATAGATATTTTTAATACTAGATCCAAAATGCGAAATGTGGTTCTCAATTCTGCACAACAACTTTAGCTTCTAAACTATTAGATTACAACTCTTAGGACTATACTAATCATATACTTATTTTGTTAATTTTTATTATCATTTAATTGTTTACCTTTAGTTATTTAGTTTTAGTTATTATTTAGTTTTCTTTTTATGTTTGAAAAATTCCTGCCCTATAATTGAATTTCTGTCTGGGCAGCCGTAACCAAAATTTAAAAAAATAAATAAAAAATAAATTAATTACATATATACATAATATGTATTTTCTGTTAAACTGTTAAAAATAAAGTTTTGTAAATTTTAATCCAATATTTTATTGCAATATCATAGAAAAAATTGCATTTCCTACTCGAATACGTCCTGTTGTAAAGTATTCTATTAATAACGAATTTACATTTCAAACGTATTCTTCACTTGTACGTTCCAAATTAGAATGTGGACTCTAATTCAACCTATGAGAAGCACTCAAGAATTTTGGAATCTGATAAAATAACATTTCTAAAGTTTTTAGCATATCATCTCTAAAATTTTGACTAATTATGAATAGTGTAATTTTTTTTATAATATACTCCATAACCAAATTGACTGTTCATTATTACTTGAGATTATTATTTCTAGAGTTCCATAATTCAATTCTATGCAAAATAGTATCTTCTACATACCCAATCTAAGAACTCGTGTATTCAAAATATTATCCATTCACATTATATGCCACAACTTTAATAATATTTTGAACCAGACCGATATTAATTTGAATTCAATTAGGTCCGTAAAAGAATTCATTCACAAACACTTTCAACTTTAAGTTAACACATTTTCATTACATTATTTTCTAATATTTTATTCCTACTGGTGTATACAATGCAATACAATACGTATGTATGTGAAATACGCATATGTATATGCGTATGTGCATAATATGTATTTTATTCTTGTTACTGTATTATTATTTTACATTTTGATTGTAACATTGTAAACTTTGTTCTGTAAATAAATTTCTATTGGGCAAATATATACCTAAATAAGATTTAAAAAAATAAAAATTAGACTTTAACTTAAATAACTAAATACATCATTTTGGCACACCGCAGTTTCAGATAAAATATTACGATCATACGCCTACACAAAAGTTGTATTTTTAAATATTTTCTAATAATATTAGGACAAGTTAGAACAAAATTACGTATTGTATCATCGTAAAATAATTTATTATTTTGGTAATATTTGCAAGCATTTAACAATAATTCGCATTCAAGGCCTGGTCTTACCTGAGAAAATAACAGCGTAAAATCTTGCCCCCAACATTGATGACAATTCTCTAAATCACTTCGAAAAAGTTTCAAACAAGTCTGCAGTGTTTACAACACTCCAAACCCAAACAAACAATTCACCAGCACCAACAACAAAATCTAATAATAATTAATTGTCTATTATCATCTAACAATCCAATTAAAAATTAAGTCAACCCTGGTAGTCAAAAACAAAACACTCTCAACAATAAATGAAGCACCTCTTGAAACTCCGGGAATTAGAAGTTTAAAGAACGCGTGTTCGGCGCGAACTGTGACGGCGGCGTCGCAAGTGGGGCGCTCACCCTCTATTGTAGAGCGCCGATGACTCTCCCCTTCTCTTATTATCCTCGCTTCAACGTCCCGACGCATCTATAATGTCCGTAAGTAAATAATAAAAAACAATAGGTAGATTACAGGAAATTACGTTGGGATTGTTTTCTTTGCGACGGTTGCAATAGAAAAATTAAGTAGATGTTAAAACAATGCGCATATATATGAGAGACTAAAATATGCACCTAATAAAAATAGAAGTATTTAGGAACTAGATGATCATTTTAATTTTAGTAAATGCTTACTGGTCTTCATGCGGCGTTTTTAGTTTTGAACCTAAACTTCACGTTTCAAAAAATATGAGAAAAAGTTTTGGAACAAATCGTATATTGTTTTATTACGAGTAAAAGTAATGCTTTTGTGACGAGTCTGTAAGTTTTCCGAACGAACGAAGTGAGTCCGACAGCTACAGACCCCGAATAAGACATGTTATTTTTTCTCAAAACGTCGATTAACTATAAAAAAAATAAAGATAAAAAATTTAGCTGTGCGTTGCCATTAGCAACGGAAGTAAAAGTCCGCTCGAGCGAAAGAAAAAAGTACTTTTACTTTCGTTGCTAATGGCAACGTACAGCCATCTGAAATGTCAAACTTTAATGTCATGAAATGAGTCAGAAAATGTCATGATTGTCTGACGTTTGAAGAAAAAAAAATTAACTAAGCCGCCCAGATGAAGTGACAGAGAAATTTTAGAGTTTAAGTATACAAAACTTGTCATAAAAATCAAGAAAATTTTATTATTACTAAAATATTAAAATCGTTATTTTTGCATTTTATTAACGACTTCAATATCAATATTATGATCTATTTTGAATGGGAGAAAGTAATAAATCAATCAGATACAGAATTTTGTAAGTATGTATTAATGGTTTTCCCATACACTAAAATATTAAAATCGTTTTTTTTTTAAATTTTATTAACCGACTTCAATATTATGATCTATTTTGAATGGGAGAGAGTAATAAATCAATCAGGTACGGAATTTTGTAAGAATATATTAATGCTTTCCCAGTTACATTCAATAAGGTATTTCAATCTACTGAGGCAACACTCGATTATATTTTGTTGTATAGGTCTGACATATCATCGGTAGGCTCACTGTATACTAAATTTTTTAGATGTCCCCATAAAAAGAAATCCAATGGAGTGATGTCAGGTGATCGTGCTGGACACCTGATTATTCCAGTAGTTCCAGTACTATTCTTGAATTATGTACCGGTGCTGCGCGTCTCTATGAAACCAGATTATGTGCCCATTATGGGGAATGCTTCTTAATACATTTAGCAACTTCTCTTGCAATAATTACGCATTATGAATATCATTAAATAATTTTTAAAATAAGAACATCGTATGAGTATAGGTATACCAATTGTTAAATAATAATCCACAAACCCAACAAAAACCTCCGGGCATTGATGCAGCCATTGGTGCCTTATTCTATCTCAGGTAAGAGATCTAGCTGATATTCTCTTTGAAAAACCTGATCGAACAAACCCGCGGATGCCTAGGACAGACAACATGGTAAAGGGGATGGTTTTTATACGTTGGGGGTAGTTTTGGGAGGGTAGGGTAAAAATAACACCACCATCGTGATTCCTGCGCTCGAAAACCCGTGAAAAGCTCGTTCTTAGCCAGTTTTTCGAGTGATTTCGATGTTGCGAGCAGGGTAGTTGCAGGGAGTTGCTTAGGTCAAGTGTGGTTTAGTAATTGTTAGTTGCCCTGATATCCCCATAAAAAGCTCAATCCGATGAATCCCCGCATGCCTAGGACAGACCGCGTGAAAGAGGGGGTGGTCTTTATACGTAAAGGGCAATTGCGGGAGGGTAAGATGAAAAATAACACCACCATCGTGATCCCTGCCCTCGAAAACCCATAAAAAAACCTTGTCGAATCGGCATTTTTTAATTTTTTGGGGATATTGGTATTACGGGCAAGAGTAGGTTAAACCTCCGTGAGTCGGACCGAGATATTCTAGCATAAATTAACTGAATTTATTATTTTTCCCCAAATATAACCCGATCCAGCGAGCCCTCGCAAGCCCAAGACCAAGTAACCGGAAATTGGAGTGTTTTTTCTTGTTAGGATGAGGGTTTCAGAACTCTAAATCATCATCATCTTTTTTCTCACCCTCGAAAACGGAGGGGAAAATATCCTACAAACTTTTGATGTTTCGGAACTCTTCGTTAAATGGATTATATTAGCCCCCTTTATTAGGTTTTAACTTTTCAAAACTTCCATAATCTCTCAAATTATTAGGTAAAGAAATAAAGGTTTTCTGATCTGGCTGCAACAAATGGGAAGAACGTAATTGGAATAACCTTTTGGCTTCATGGGAATATTTTCTAGGTTCTTCGTAAGTAAATTAAAATAATGTTTATTTTATCTTCGTTAGTGTAAACAATCACTTCTCAATCATCTTGAACTAGCAAACGCATTAAAAAAATCTTGATTGATAAAATTGATTGTATGCCAACAATTGGGTTTTCCTAGAAAAAAAAAATATTGCTGAAATACTTAACTCACGTAAAAAAATGATTTATGGCATATTTATTATCTTATTAATTTTACTAAGAGTAACAAAAAAAAAACTTGAAGTTTGAAAAATATTGGGTTCATTTTAAACAGCCATAAATTGGCGCGTTGTGACGTCAACACCCTGAAATCCAATCACAGAGTTTGTCTCTGTTCAAGATTGTTTATTAATCTTGGTCTCTGTTAACATAACATAACCTCTATTTATTGACAGCACTCAGCACTTTTCTACTTTAGGTAAATTATCAGCGGCACCTTTAACATATCCCTCTTCCACTTGATTCCATTTTGATTGTAGAATTAATAAAACATAAACCAGAAACTGATAAAATAATATTTTCACTCCAAATAATACAAACATAAAAATATAAATTTAACGTTTTAGGTTAGTCATCTGATGTGTAATGTCAGTGAAGGTTAAACCTAAACTGCAGTACAAAATATTAACGTCCGACGCTTT
Source organism: Leptura quadrifasciata (assembly GCA_963675555.1). Classification (NCBI taxonomy): domain Eukaryota; kingdom Metazoa; phylum Arthropoda; class Insecta; order Coleoptera; family Cerambycidae; genus Leptura; species Leptura quadrifasciata. The sequence goes on from OY776675.1 coordinate 108,413,372, forward strand.
CACGAATAACTTGTGCGGCATTTATCTGGATTCTGATTGGCCAATATTTACACGTCCACTGCTTTAGACCAATCACAGTACAAGCATTACAAATTGAAATTCTGAGAAGTTTTAGAGGAAAGCTTTCTTTAACACACAGTTAGAATCTATTACAAACTAATTATATCCATAATCTCATTGGTTTTCCGGGTAGACACGTAATTCTGGCGCGTAAAAATGCCCGTTTTAAAAAGCAGTGAAATTATCAGCAAGTTGTTTTAACGATATTTTCTTAGAAATAATTCTTATTAGAAAAGTAAATTGTTATAAATTAATAAAATGTTTTATTATATCATTTTCACGACACAAATTGTTAAAATAAAATTAGTGGGAAAACCCTATTGTCAAAATCAAAAGACTGCATAACCTACTTCACTTTACATTGCTAAATTAGACATAAGGCCACTATTAATATTAATACATTAACAAGCAAGATACAGGTGGTAATCGAATTTATACTTTGAAAATTTTTAAATTGAAAATATCAGACAATTTAACAACTCACTTCGAAAATATACATAACACTAACATACCAAATAATTTAGAACATGACCTTGTTGAAAACGTAATTAACGAAGTTATTGGCGATGACATACAACTAACTAAAACATAATATTTTTAGTCGCAAACTCCTCTATAAAATCCTTATGTTACTATAAGGAACATAACCAGACTGCAACGAACAGCTACTCTCCGGGCTATGTGCCCCGCCGAGCGCTGAATTACAAGCTACAAGCCTGGCGCGTTAAGTGTAATAATTGCATATTACCATCAAAACGCTAATGCTTCGATTGCAACAAACACCAGCCGAAAGACTGATCCTACTTAAAGCAGCTCTCTTGTTAGTCGTCACACACTACTTGCAGACTGCAGTTTCGAGCTGTTGGCTCTCGTCAGTGCAAGGTAGGCATGTGACGACCGGCACGAAGATCCTTTGACTATTTGGTACATCCCGGTATTTTTACAATAGCGACATGTAAAATAGTCAGCAGGAGCCATCTAGCGGTCTAGTGTCTGTTGCAATCGAAAAATAAATAGCCTGACTGGGCTTAGCATAGTTCAAATGTGCTTTTAGAGGGCGGAATATTAAAACATAATATTTTTAGTCGCAAACTCCTCTATAAGATTCTTATTTTACTATAAAGAACATAACCAGACTGAAACCAACAGCTACTCTCCGGGCTATGTGCCCCGCCGAGCGCTGAATTACAAGCTACAAGGCTGGCACGTTAAGTACAATAATTGCATATTACCATCAAAACGCTAATGCTTCGATTGCAACAAACACCAGCCGAAAGACTGATCCTACTTAAAGGAGCTACCTTGCACTGACGAGAGCCAACAGCTCGAAACTGCAGTCTGCAAGTGGTGTATGACGACTGGCAAAAGAGCTCCTTTAAGTAGAATCAGTCTTTCGGCTGGTGTTTGTTGCAATCGAAGCATTAGGGTTTTGATGGTAATATGCAATTATTACACTTAACGCGCCAGGCTTGTAGCTTGTAATTCAGCGCTCAGCGGGGCACATAGCCCGGAGAGTAGCTGTTGGTGGTAGTCTGGTTATGTTCCTTATAGTAAAATAAGGATTTTATAGAGGAGTTTGCGACTAAAAATATTATGTTTTAATATTCCGCCCTCTAGAAGCACATTTGAATTATACAACTAACTAGATGTGAATTTTTAAAAGTCATGATCAAGCCCTCGGAGATAGTGTTACCTCCTTTCTCTTATTATTTATTTTTGAGAAAGAATTGAGGCAACATGTGCGGACGACTAGCTGGTTTAAGCCGTAGCAGAGAGCCGTGGGTCCAGAGCATTCGTAAGAGTGGAGAAACTTACCCTTTCTGACATGTACAGCATAAGCGACAGATTTCTATTTATTTCAAGAAAAGGAGACAAAGAAAAATTGATGTTAAATTGGGCACCATCTATAGTAAAATAAGCAAAATTGTCTCTTTTTCTCGAATAACCAGTCTGCTATAGATCAGACTGAAATTGTTGGTAAGAGAAATAAAAAGATAGTTTAAAATGAATGACAAAATATATTACATGAAAAAAATTAGACAAATCGGTTTGAGACAAATTGAAATGTAAATATATATATATATATATATATATATATATATATATATGTATATATATATATATATATATATATATATATAAAAGACAAATTGATACCAGTATCCTAGATGGTTTATGGTTCAGGTGACTGGTTCTGGGACAGCAATCCAGGCCCACAATTGTCTCTTGTTGCAAGAATTCTAAATTTTCCTTGGCAATTTACGTCTCTCAATGAATGGGGTGAAAATTGTAGGAAAATTAACCAACTATGTGGTTTAAAAGATAACCAAAGTTTATCTATGAAAGATAAACTGTGCAAAAACTATGCAGGAATGTAGAAGATGTATCTCAGAATTTAAATATCTAAGAATATAAGCATCTGAGCAAGTTAGCTGTACAAAATTAAGCAAGTTAGCTATTCAAAATATAAGCAAGTTAGCTGTGCAAAATTAATTAATTAGCTATGCACGAATATATTTAAGTTAGCTGCATGAAATTTATTTAAGTTATACAAAATTTATTTAAGTTATACAAAAGTAATTTAAGCTATACAAAAGTAAGTTAAGCTATACAAAAGTAAGTTAAGCTATACAAAAGTAATTTAAGCTATACAAAAGTAAGCTGATTTCTTAGACTATAAATTGCCAAAAAAATTAAAAGGAAAGAGAAAAATATTTTTAAACCCATGTGGTACATATAGTATTTTAACTACTTATTAAATTAAAAAGAATTGACTTTGAATTTATTTTAAAAATAATTGAAATTATATCAAAGGCAAAATTTGAAGATTAATTACATTTTAAATAAGTATAATGAAATTACCTGTATGTTAAACACTTTGTAACTGGGATATAAAAATTGTAATATCAATTACTGAAGTCCGCAGTTAAAAATTATAAACGTATGAATCAGTACAAGGGTGCAAGCAAATGACTTCCTGGTGAGTTTTACTGATAAGGTAAACTTTTTGTCCTGTTTACTGGAAAACAACGCTACCAAAAAAATGTGAGAAATCTAATTCCCTATTGAAATTGAAAGCTATAAAATATAAAAATAGTACCAGTATGGCCATCTGTCAGTGGTTGCGTTAAGCGTACCAACTTGCCTTGTAGATTCCCGTACTCAACTAAAGTAGTGGCATATAATCTATAAAAGTAATCTATAATGATAGTTTATTTTATTATTTCCAGACCAGCTGATTTGCCTTTGCAATTTCTATTTTATACATAACCACAAATATTAACAGATGTAAATAAGTAGTAAAACGTATTGATAAATCCGTAAATATATTACATCTTATAGGATATACTATATATAGAATGAGAAAAGGTAAGGAAAATAACTATATATACTCCATAGTAAACAAAAATATAAAAATTGAAAAATAGATATCTGATGTAAATAAATGTTGTAGACAAATTGTTAAATGTTTGTTTCCTGGGATGCTGTCTTACAACGGAAATGAGATACATAATAGTGTAGAAAAGAGTTCCTAAGATATAAAGCTAAGTACATAAAACAGTGTGACATGGTTTAGCAGTTATACATGTAAAATTCTGTTAGTTGAAAACAGTTTCACCTGCAAAAACTGAATCCAAAAAATATACAGGTCGTGCTAACTATCCACAAAACACTAGTTTTTAAATAAAACTGTTAAATGGACATAGGCCATGTAACAATAGCAAGAAACTGTTATAGGACCTTACCCAACAACAAAGCACCAGTAAAAGACGGCATCGAATACAAGCTACTCAAATATCTTTTCCGACGAAAGGTGTTGTGTAACTGATGACATACATCGCGCGATGCTACGACTACAACCCTGGTTTAGCCAACGGAAATATGACGAGGTTGTGTCTATTCTGAAGCTGAATAAGAATGCGAAGCTCACCGGCAGTTATCGATCAATATCCACTACTGTCGACGATCTCCAAGTTGGTGGAGAAGTTCACCCCGATCTAACTCGATGCTCAGGATGAACTGAACATCAAGGGTGAGTGCCAATTTGGGTTCAGAAGGAATGTACAGGCAGTCAAGATAGCTATCAATATCAAGGTGGGAAGAACTCTGCTGGGGCTAGAAGGCTTTCGATACCGTCTGGATCCTGAGCCTACTCTATAATACGAATAACTACAACTTTCCGATGTACATCAAAACTTCACTCGTTCTTATCATAGGTAAAGTCCCTGCAGGTTCGTGCGATGAATAACAAACTATCAACACAGCGTGGCGGGATATCCGCGCGTGAGGCCCCAAGGGTTTTGCTTGTCACCGAAATTGTATAATTTGTACGTCTCTGACTTACTAGAGTTCCCAAATACATAGCTGGCTAAGTACGCCGATGATACAGCCATATATGCACATTATTCTCATAACGCGCAAGCGGCAAACATACTTATATGCCCCGTGCCACGGCGTATTAAGGCCGGTCTCGAGGCAAGTGGAAGATTCAGAGAAATGCCGAGAAATCGGAGGCAATAGTCTCCATGCGCCGCGTCACGAAGAATAGGGATTAACGCCAGTTTAGGGTAACCAAATTCAGATTAAAAGATGCGTGAAGTAACTAGGGGTTAGACTAGGCCGTCCGCGGCTGACGTTTAACACCCATATAAAACGTTACGGAAGGTCAATTCCATGTCCAGGCGTCTGTATCCACTTCTGGTGAGGGGTAGGAGGCTAAACCGATAAAACAAAAAGTTAATTTATATCCTGGTGATCTGGCCAGCCATCACATACGCGGAGCCAACGCCGTGATGTAACACGTCGGCCACGAAAATACAGATCCCTCAGAGATCTCTATGTGCACTGCTATGATATTACTTCAATAGCACACTGCATCCAGGAAACTTCACAGAAATTTTATACTTTCAAACTTTGTGACAGTCTACTAATCCATAACATAACACTAATTAGTCAACACATAATTCCCCTTTAAGATTTATTTTTAATGCAAATATACCGTTCGAAATCTATCAATATTTATATGTTTCTGTCAAAGAATATGGCGGGATCAACGCACAGCCGTTCCGGGCCTATGCGATATCCAGTGTGTACAGATCAGTGACTTTACATTTCCTTTTCAATCCTCGTCCCATAGTTAATCTCAAGATTATACTTGTTACACGCAATCACAGTAATGTTAAGTTTTTCGAAAGTTTTAACGAAAATAGCCCTTAGTGTCGAGGGTGCCCTTTCACTTTCTAGCAGTCGATTTTCAGTCGATTCGATTTCAGAAAAGTATATCTTTACCATGTACTCAGAACGTGCATGGGACCGCCTTGCCTGAACGTATGCATTTTTAAGCTTCGAGGAGCAAACTAAATTAATATTGAACTGATAATATGTAAATAGACAGGCAAGCAAAAGTCCACCAAAATTATAATCATTGAACTTTTTACTGAATCTTTTTGTGTAATCGTTAACTATAAACCGCATGTTTGATAGTAGTTGGTTACATTATAAGTCGTTCCGTTCCTCATCATGTGTTGTACACGGGCCAGACTATAGTTGTTACTCATTTTCTTGAACGTTTTGTAAAAACATGATGAATTTTTAAAGATTTAATATATATATTTTTGAACTATATATTGTGTCTTTCTCTTATTGTGTTTCAAAATTCCTTTTCAGGTTTAAATTTAAATAAGTGTTAGTATTTACTGTGCTAGATTTATAGTGTTACGACGTCCAGTTGGTACCATCAATGAAGCAGTTAAGCAAAAACGAACAGTAAGTATGGATTTTGCATTATTCTGTCTGAAATCAGTCGCTTCGAATCCTTCAGGTGAACATTATAATATCCACTTTAGGAAGGGTATTAAAAGTCCTTCAGACTCGAAAAAATGGATCGTTCACAATGGCATTGTATAATGGAGAGGCAAACACCGAGTTGCATACTGACGCTAGCAAACTGGGGGTGGAGGGAATTTTACTGCAAATTCAGGCGAATTGCAACCAGTTTCTTACTTTAGTAGGGCGACATCTCCAGCAGATCGGTAATCGGTATACATTGCAAGGCAGCTACTGATTGTTCAACAGTGCGAACACAAACTACTTACTCTTGTGCGAGCTACTATGGCGAAGAGGGACTTGGTACCTCGAATAGTTAGATGATGGATGGCGATACAGGAGTGCGACATAGAAATTGAGTACCGACCTGGTGCTCGAATGCAGCACATTGATTGTGGTTAGTATGACTGAGAATGATTGGTTTTTGAGTGTACAAATGCAGGATGATAAGGTGCAGCATATTTTAAAAGTCTTGAAGCGGGGCACGTCAGATAATTGAATGAAGGCGTTGTATGTGGTGAGGAATGGACGATTATACAGGAAAACTCCACTTGGCAACCGTCGTTATGTGCCGGCGATGGCAAAATTCAAATTGATGCGCAAACATGATGATATGGGACACATTTTTGGTTTGAACGGTATTTGGCGATGATAAAGGAGACTTATTGGTTTCCTAAAGATGAGGCGTGCATCGAGAAGTGAAAGCGTACGGACGTACACCGAGCCATCAGAGTGCACAGTGAAGTGGAAGCCCCACAGACAGTGACGTCGATAGTGTTGAAGAGGAAGTTCACACGTCTTTTTCAAGACACCATTTTCTGTTATTAATCATAACTTTTTCCCATAATAATATAGGTATTCCCTTACAGGAAACCGACAACGACGTTACCGTGGAGGACGGTAACATGGAGTACAGTGAAGACGAAACATCCCAGAGCGGTAGCTTCCGAGGGGGCCCCCCAACCCCAAGGGACGACAAGGAGACGATAAAACGTCTCACAGAGGAGAACAATGCTCTCAAGAAGAAAATAGACGAGCTCACCGAAAGGTTGGAGCAGATGCAGAGGGAACAGAAGTCCCAGCATGAAGAGCTTCTGCGTGCGATTCGGGGAGAATCGCAAACACGGAAAAGAAAAAATCCGCCCGCTGCCAACACGGACTCAGACGAAGAGGCCCCTAAGGCGGCAAAGAAGGTGGCTGAAGAGCCCCTCAAGTGCCCCCCCGAGTCCGAGTCACCTAGACAGAGCAGAACGGGATCCAGAGCCCCCCAGCAGGAGGCTAGCGTCCCCCAACAAGAAACCCGGAAAGAGGAGACCGAGGCCCCTCAAACAAGGACAAGAAGCCAGCGTGTACCCCCGGTAGTGCTGCGAAACAAAGAGACGTGGACAACGGTGAGCCGTCGTTTAACCGAAACCGGTATAAACTTCAACAAGGCCAAAGTTACCGGGGAGGGAATCTCCATCGAGCCCGCGACGTCCGAGGACTATCGGAGGATGACAAGGATGTTCGCAAATGAAAAGAGGGAGTACCACACGTATGCCCTGCCAGAGGAACGGCAGCTACGTGTGGTCATTCGAGGGATCCCGAGCGGCGTTACCTGCAAAGAGGTGGCAGAAGACCTCCAGGACCAAGGATTCGCACCTACCGCGGTCCAGCGAATGATGTCAAGACGGACAAAACAGGAGGTGCCCCTCATGCTTGTCCTAGTCCCACAGGACCAGGACAAGATACTCCAAGTAACGAGGTGCTGTTCTCTAGTTGTAAGGACTGAGAGACAGCGAGCCAAGGTAGCGGCATCCCAATGCCACCGCTGCCAGCGTTTCGGCCACGGCCAATCCAGGTGCACCGCGCAGCCGAAATGCGTGAAGTGCAGCGAGGCACACCGGACGACGGAGTGCAAAAAGAAGGCAGACGAACCGGCCAAGTGCGCGAACTGCCAGGGGGCCCACCCGGCCAGCTATAGGGGATGTCCAAAGTACCCCAAACAATCAGCCAGCGCCACCCAAAGGCCGGTACAGAGGCCAACGATGACCTCAACACAGAAGGGCGGCGTAGCGCCAGGCACAAGCTACGCCAGAGTAGCCCAGGGCAAGGCAGGACAGAACACCGTCCCTGCCGCAAAACAACAAGCATCGCCAGAGGCCAAAAACCTCACAGCGGTGCTCGCACAGATGCAACAAATGTGCTCAGCGATGAGCGCATTTTTTGCACAAATGCCAAATTTAACTAATCTGTAATGCCTTTACAGGTTAAACCGGAAGTCCTGCAGATGGCGGCCTGGAATGTCAATGGCCTGCGAGAAAGGAGACTTGAAGTCGAAGAGCTCCTGACCAGGTACGACATAGACGTCATGGCACTGCAGGAAACCAAGATGACCCCGGCCAAGGAGATCAACTTCCCAGGATACCACACCTACAGGATGGACTGGGTAAACAACCCTCAGCGACCCGCGAGAGGAGTGGCCCTATTGGTGAAGAAAACCATAGCCCACCATCCGACAGTACTGCCTGAGCTAGAAAACATGAACGCCACCGCCGTAGTAGTGTCCACAGCACGAAATGGCGACATACAAGTGGTCTCATGCTACCAGCCACCCCGCAGCACGCTTACCGAGGGGGATCTGGACGCAATCTTGCCCGCCAGGACACAGGTCGTCGCAATTGGCGATTTCAACGCCAAATCCCAGGAATGGAACAGCGGCATAACCAACACTCGAGGACGAGAGCTGCTGAGGTTCCTGGGACAGCACGCCGGCGAACTGATGGTGGTAGGACCGGACCAGCCCACCTTCGACAACGGCAGACACAGGCCAGACGTACTGGACATCGCGATCCTAAAGGAGATGACCTTCGAGGCAGAGATCACCACCAGAACGGAGGGATCTACCGAGCACAACCCGATCTTCCTAACCCTAGGAGGACAGGCGAGTGAGGACAACGCCACCTTCACGAAGAGACGAACGGACTGGGAATCGTACCGGCAGCACCTGCAGCAGTACATCGCACAAATTCCCAGGCTAGAAACCGTGGAGGACGTTGAGAGGGCCATCATTACCCTAGAGGAGCAGATCCTGGAAGCGATAAGGGTCAGCACGACGGAAATAGAAGTAAGAAGGCACCCAGCACCGATGGCAAACCTCCCAGAGGTCACCAGACAGCTGATAAGGGACAGAAGGAGCGCCAAGAGACGGGCTCAGAGGACCAGGCTCCCCGCCGACAGAAGGGAGCACAATGTCCTCAGCCGAAGAGTGAAAGCCGCCCTCCAGGAACACCGTCAGGAGGGGTGGCAACGCCACCTTGAGTCACTGGATCCACAGGACAGAAGCATGTGGAACACACAACGTGCCCTGCGAAACCGAAGGAAGCCTATGCGCCCGATTCACGGAGAGCGAGGGATCGTCTACACTAACCAGGAAAAAGCCGAGGCGTTCGCCGACAGCTTAGAACTGCAGTGCAGAGAGAACGAGCTCGATGACGAGGACGAGGACTGGGTGGACGACGTCGAACGCAGAGTACGAAGGATCCGTCGCCTACCAGATGACAACCACATCCGTCCGACTACCCCCGAGGAAGTCAAGGAAATCCTGAGGAGCCTAAAGCCGAGAAAAGCTCCGGGATGTGACAAGATAGGAAACATCGCTCTCAAAAAGCTGCCCAGGAAAGGAGTAGCGGCGCTAGTCAACATCGTAAACGCGATGTTAAGGTTACGGCACTTTCCAGCCAGGTGGAAAAAGGCCGACGTCATTATGATCCCTAAACCAGGGAAAGACCTAATTTTCCCGTCTTCTTACAGGCCCATCAGCCTCCTCCCAGCCATGAGCAAGGTTGCAGAACGGGTCATCTTGAAGAGGCTAACAGAGAAGACAGAAGAGCTGAACATCATCCCGGATGAACAGTTCGCATACCGAACAGGACATTCCACGGAACTCCAAGTGCTTCGCCTCACTGAGGAGATCACCAAGGGGTTCAACCAGCGTCAAGTCACCGCGGCGCTGTTCCTAGACGTCGCCAAAGCATTCGACACGGTCTGGCACGACGGTCTCTTAGCTAAAATGATGAGTATGGGTTACCCCATCGAACTCGTCAAACTAGTGAGATCCTACCTACACTGCAGATAGCTAAGGGTGAAAATCTCGGACCAACTCTCCACCTACAGGACCGTGGAGGCGGGAGTTCCACAGGGATCGGTGCTGTCACCGCACCTGTTCGCCATCTATACCTCAGACCTCCCCCGGACCGACCATACAGCCCTAGCCCTGTATGCAGACGATACCGCCCTGATTGCCAGATCCTGGAAGGCCAGAGACGCAACCAGAAAACTCCAGGAAGCGGCCACACTCCTGGAAGAATGGTGCACGATGTGGAAAGTCGCAGTCAACGCCGACAAGAGCCAAGCCATCCTCTTCAGACGAGTGCGGAAAGAAATTCCCACAGGACACGTCTCCATGAACGGCGAGGACATCCAATGGCACGACACCGTCAAATACCTTGGCGTGGTCATGGACAGAAGCCTAACATGGAGACAAAACACGGACGCCATCACAGCTAAGGCCCGACGTACGAGAGCCCTAATCTACCCAATGACGGGAAATGGGAGCCGACTTAACTTGAGGAACAAGCTCACGCTTATCAAGACCCTCATCAGGCCGCAGCTGACGTACGCCTCGGTAGCGTGGGGCTACCAGGCGAAGTCCTACATGAAGAGAATCCAGGCAGTGGAGAACATCGCCCTCAGGACGGTAGTTGACGCCCCATGGTACGTGAGAACCGCAGACATCGTCAGAGACCTGGAGTACACCACGGTCACTGAAGTCATCCGGGAACGAGCGAAGAAGCTGTACGCCCAAGCCGAGGAGCATGGGAACCCGCTGATCAGACAGGCCACTGATTACGACCCCGCCGACGCCCCGAGGCACAAGCGACCGAGGGTTCAGCTACTGGACAACGGGTAAGTATAACCTTTATTTCCCGCTAACAGATCTGTTTCAGATACGCCAGGACGGACCACCACTACCAGAGACATGACGTTTTCAACCCTAACCCAACCTCCTTGCGGGCGTCGGACAACATACCGTCCAACGCCCGTTGTCCTACCTGCTCCGTGGAGACCGAAAGTGCTAAAAGAAGCACTTAGGTCTCCACACTCCCGAGCTACACAGCTCATCCTTACCTTTCCGACGATCCGGGGTAGGATATCAATTGATGTCCTACGTACCGGCAGTCAGTCCCAGCCAAAACTTCCTAAACCCAACTCGACCGATGACTACCCCCGGGGGTGACAAGCTGGCGAAGAAAGAAAACATCAAGACAAGAAGAGCGCCAGAAGAGACCTCAGCCAGCGAGGCTCAACAGCCAGGACCAGGGGAGGTCCGCAGAAAATACCACGACACATCTCACATTTGTGAGCTGGGTCTGGTAGAAGTACGCGGGCCCACCTATCACGAAGACCGGTCCAGGTCTACAGAGATAATCTAGGTGCAAAGAGTAATAGTCCTACTCGGCCCTAGTTATCGAGACCGACATCCAGCCAATGGATATTGGCGCGATGAGGCGTTTTGTGAAAAAGTATGTACAGTCTCTTGCATTCAGTGTTCATTTGCAAAGGATTACCATGGGCGTGCAGAAAGGGCACTGCACCCTATTAAGAAGGTGGTGATACCTTTCGATACGGTGCATATATTGACCATTTCGGACCCTTTTGTAAAAGTACAAGGGGAAACAAATATGTGTTCCAAAGTTCACATTGGCGAAGCCAACAAGGACTGTAAGCTCCAGTGAGGCTATAAGGAACTTACGAGAAGTCTTTGGTGAATTTGGGTATCCTAGGCGAATTATTTCTGATCATGGAAAGGCGTTTGCTAGCAAGCCGTTTGGGTGAATTAAGACGTCAATCGTAAAATGATAAACAAATATGATGGTCCTTATCGTATCGCAAAGGTGTTTGATCATGATAGGTACCTAATACCTGCAGTTAAAGGCGTAAGGGGTTATAAAAGGTTTTCAACAACGGTGGCAATTGATTCACTTAGGCGCTATTGTAGTACTACCCTTGTATGATGATGATGATGATAATGCTCGAGTGTAGATGATTATTAATGAAAGCATTAATTATTTTTCAGGATGGCTGACTGTAAGCAGTAAATTTTGCTGCTTATGGCTGAAGAGGGCCTTCGTGGCCAGGATACCGGTGACCGGGAGAGGAATCGTTGGCGAAAGAAGTGACAGATGGAGGAAGAAGAAGAAGAAGAGGCGGTGGCGATATAGATTATTTGCGTAGAAATAATCAGGGTGTATGATACTTTGTGAACGACGTTATTAAATCTTCTTTAATTACATAAAGTGTTTTATTGTTAACGATAGTATAATTACCAATATCCACGAGCATGTTCAAGAAGTACGCCCCGACCAGATGATTATTACCATGTGGTTATTTCATACGGCTCTGGTAGTCACTGAATGGGTGTGGTTCACTGATCTATATGCACTGGATATCCATGATACTAGGAACGTATCATGCTGGATATCGCATAGGCTCTCACCGTCGTACTTTCAGCTGTGCGGTGAAGCCAAGGATTGTTAACGAGTCCTTGCGGTGAAGGGGCCATGTGGTTCCGTGCTGTTGGTGCCAAAATTCCAGATGGTCGGTAAAACAGAGGCACGCAATTTATAAAATTAAAGAGCTGGAGATAAATATTATTTCTCTTTTAAATTTTTAAATATAAGTGCATTTTCTGTGATAGTTCTTTAATTTTGTTATTACTTTATTCATGCACTCTCTATATATTTATAATTTTATGTAAATGAAGTATCTCTACCTTACCGACATTTCGGAAAACTGTCACCAAACTGCCAAACAATATGGCGGGATCAGCGCACAGCCGTTTCGGTTCTATGCCATATCCAGTGTATATAGATCAGTGGTGTGGTTGTTGAACTGTCACGTGCTCTGTCACTGTCATTAGTGTCACAAATTAATAGTCAAACTTTGTGTCCAAAGCTATATTTTTGCGCATTAGACGCGATAAGCGGTGCCATTCGAGCGACATGACGTCATGCTTAAAGGCACTTGCAGCGGTATCGCGCGGCTTCAGGAGTATGCTAGAAAATGAGGTCGTCACTCTTCAAGGCACTTAAAAACATTAGTGTAAGCCGCGAGATCGCAAAAATTTAACTCAAATTAATTTATTTGTATTTGAATTTGTTTTCTTTTCGTAATGGAGAACGCTCAAGCAGCCTGTTTTAAATAAAATCTTTTTGATCCATCCGAGTCTGACGACGCGAGGAAATTGAAGACTAACTTTGATAACGTTAGCACACCTTTAAAAAGTGATAGAATAAATAAACTGTAGGTGCATATGCGCCTGCAGAAGAATTTCTATCCAAATTTTCAGTAGGTAAAAAGTTGCACATTCGTCAAACCACACCGACGTTCTGAACGGCGAGATTTTTTACCAAGCGATGTTTCTGAACGGGTAAAATTTGGTTGGGTGATTGCCCGGCTCCTGAGCATGAAATGGAAAATGACTTATGAGCCAATTTCAAGCGATCTACCGGTAAATAGCGGTATTTACCAAAGCAGTCAAGAGAGACCAGCAAGTACTCTTTATAAGTTGAAGACGTGATCAGTCAGCTCTTTTTGAAGTCTTTGCCGCTTTTCAAGCGCTTACCCTTATTGTACTCCATTATTAGAGGAGATCTAAGGTCAAGGTCAGAACCAAAGTAATTACCGGTAAATCGTTTGAAATCGACTATGGGTAGCTGGTTGTTTTCTGACATTTAAATATTAAATGTCAACTATTGTGAAGTTTGTGTAGTTGTGTCAGTTTGTCAAAATAAATACATATAAAATATGTGACTTGACTATTTTTAAGCAAAAATACATTTAATGTTATAGACTAACATCTATACAGCACCTTGAGAACACCAACAATGGCAGCATCCATTGAAATCCCTCTACGGGATACGGATGAGGTAAGTCCTAAATTAAAGACCTAAGTGCATAACCTAGGTATATGCTTTATAAACTTATCAATCTAGGTCATTGAGCTCTACTCAGACCAACTGCCCGATGGAGATGAAGTTCTTGGCATATTGCGTCAAGAAAATACACAGTTGTCCATATGGGTTAACCTTGCTGTAAGTACAAGACACTTATATAATGTATTTTAAAATCTTATGTCTCCTATTATAAACAGCTGGAGTACTACAAACAGGACAAGATTGAGGATTTCATAAAAATTTTGGAAGCTTCTCGTGTAGATGCAAATGTTGACTACAGGGACTATGAAAAAGATCAAATGCGAGCACTTGACATGCTCGCCGCATATTATGTGCAAGAAGCAAACAGGGAAAAGAATAAAGATAAAAAGCGAGAGCTTTTTACTAAGGCAACACTATTGTACACCACAGCGGATAAGATTATTATGTATGACCAGGTGCGTTTTTTAATTTGTGATGCTAAATGTTTTATTAAAAAATACCTAATTTTATTTCAGAATCATTTATTGGGTAGAGCCTACTTTTGCCTTCTTGAAGGTGATAAAATGGAGCAAGCAGATGCCCAGTTTAATTTCGTATTAAATCAGTCTCCTAATAATATACCGTCATTACTGGGAAAAGCCTGCATAGCTTATAATAAAAAAGACTTTAGAGGGGCACTAGCATTTTATAAGAAAGCATTAAGAACAAATCCTAATTGTCCTGCTGCTGTTAGGCTAGGTAAGAATTTTAATTATAATACAAGTATAGCTATGTTACATAGTTATATTTTAGGTATGGGACACTGTTTTATGAAACTAAATAACCAAGACAAAGCTCGATTAGCTTTTGAGAGAGCATTACAGCTAGATCCAAAATGTGTGGGAGCATTAGTCGGCCTGGCTATATTAAAATTAAATCTCCAACAACCTGAATCTATTCGCACGGGTGTGCAAATGCTGTCAAAAGCTTATACAATAGACTCTTCAAACCCAATGGTTTTGAATCACTTGGCTAATCACTTTTTCTTTAAAAAGGTACTTCTGGTTTTATTCTTTTTTAAATACTGCACATTTTGAACACATTAAAATATTTTCGTTAAGGACGTTCCCAACAAAAAGTTTTCTTGTAATTATCTTGAAAATATATACATATATTTTTATTAATGTTCTGTATATGTGGAATAAATTTGAGTAGCTGTTGCAGTACTAAATTTGTAAATATTAACGCCTAAAATTCCCATATTAACATACTAATATCTTATAAATCTTCACTTACCTTTTATTTAATTGCAGTGATAATTTCCTTACGATTTTCTTCAAAATCTGAGAGCTATTAGAAGAAGAAGAGAGAAATATTTTTCTCTATACAAAATTACTGCAAGCGGTATTCGTTTTTCTGTAAAATATATTGAAAATTTGTGATTTTCGGTCACTCTTAGCATGCCTCAGAGCATGCTGAGCAGGAGTTTGCGTCTTGGCAACGGTGCAATTACGCGGTGATATTTAAAATGCTGTCAATGCACAGTTTATATCAATAAATGCGAGTACTTTACAGATATTAAGAAAATATGGATTATCGTAAGAATAAAAGTTGATATTTATGGCAAATATATAATTTTTTGTTCTCGAACACATTTTTTATACTTTGTTAAAAATCACAAATATATTCTTAACCTCACAAAATACAATATTGCACTGTAAACCAAAGCAACAACTCACGTTCTGATGGGTATAAAAACGAGACATTGCCAGATTGAGTCAAGCACCGCAGTAAGTTTATTTCTATGCTTATGCGCAGAAGGAGTGGACCAAAAAAGTGCAGTGCTTGTCAACAAGTTTTTATTGTAAGCATGATAGTTTACATAGGGAAGATCCTTTTGTAGGTTGAGAACGATTGCCTTTTGGGAATATCATTAATTAAAATTATTTATAGTCAGAAAAAAGTCTTCAATTTTATAAAACATGTTATTTCATAAAAAGTTTTTTAGACACTTCTTGTAGGTAGTAATTGGCATCTGATTTACATGATTAGGTCATGCATTATATACCAGGTGACTAGGAAATGACAGTCGCCCCTATATCTTCTTGACCTTACAAAATATAAATTTCAAATTCGGGTACTTCAAATAATGGCTAAATATGCATTAATTTGACTGATATATTATTTTCTACCTATTCCGATTTTACCGGAAATAATGTTAACATTAGATTTTTAAATAGAACACGCTGTATATTTTTATATTTTTGGGTTCTGGAGGTAATTTTGCATACAACTATGACATATTGAGAGAAAAATATTAATAACTGGCATTTTTATGAGTCAATTTAATTTAATGACCCAAAAAAGTTTTGTTTTGCTTCAATAAATAACCAAAAAATACAAAATTATGACATTTGTATTATAGGCTCCTAAACATTTCGGAAACCATTTTTTCATAGTAACTCATTTTTGTTAAACGGCACCATATTGGCTCACTACGTGATTTCAATAGAATATTTTATTGCCAATAACTTGGACCAAACACTCCACTATTTATTTGTAAAAATAATAAATATCAATTATGATAAATGATATCAAGTGAATTAATTAAGAAATAAACTAATTAAAACTTCTTAAGTAAATCATATTACCTAAAAAAGATTATAACAATTGTTCAATATGTTGACGACCTACATCTAGACAATGTCTTTTATTTGCCTTCTAACTCGATCTTTCAAATCCTCTAATTTTGTTGATACTGTTGATACGCATTCTTTAATGTGGCCCCAAAAATAAAAATTTAACGCCATTAGCTCAGATGATAGCACCGGCCACATGATTGGTCGGATAGTTCCAATCAATTGATTCCCAAAACGACTATTTAAATATTCTGCAACTACTTGGCATTATAGGGCAGGGTACCATCCTGATGTAAGTACCCCAACTGGTACTAATATAAGGGTAAATGTTCCAAAAACTCTTCAATTTCATTTCTCAAAAAACTTAAATATCTTTCTCCTGTCAGTGGACTAAAAAAATATTAAACCTGTGATTCGGTTACCCATAATACCTGTCCAAGTGTTAAAACCAAGCCGGTCTAGGATTCGTCAGAATATAGTATGGTATAGAGAAAATTTGGAGATCTAATTTCCAGTGGCGGCTCGTGGTTAATTTTATAGGGGGGCACACATTTGGCATTGTGAAATAGTATATTAAAACTAACTTACCAGAGAACCGTTCACCTATATTCTTTGTTCTTAAAATCGTGTGCTACATAAAAAATAAGCCAAAAATTGCAAAAGTGTCCTCCTACTTTTAGATTTAGTATAGTCGCATATAAACAAAAATATTTTATTTATAGTGCATTCTGTGAGTCGGATGGAACATCGAAAAATATGAATTTTTTCTAGCCTAACGAGATTATGTTTCCCCCTCCCTCATTTTCGAGGATGCTGAATGCGATGGCGGTGGTAAAATTTCTCTCTGAGGTCACCCCACCCTAAACGACCAAAAACCACCCCCAACGGGGGTAAATCGCGTATCCGCCCTCTCCTACCAGCCAAACCGCCAACCCCTCAGACGGCCAAAAACCATCAAAATTTTTACCTGGGTAAAAAATTGCAGATCCGACAAAACACACCAATCTACTGAACGGTGAGATTTGTTACCGAGCGGTACTTCTGAATGGGTAAAATTTGGTTAATTGCCTGGTGCCTTTACTCAACGTGCTCCTGTATGTACTCTTTGCCGCCGTGAGCCCGCGTACTTTTGAGTTAAATTCTTCCGTAAAAAATCAAAAAAATACAAGTATAATGATAATTTTGGTTGTTTAATAAGAAGTAACAGTGTATTCCGTTTGCTGAGCGTGGAGAGGTCGCGATATTTTTTTCATACTCATGTACTTATGAATTTTAATGTAAATATCTACTAAAACCACAATCTTAATACATTTTGGCTATTACTATTTTCTAGGATTACAACAAAGTCCAACATTTGGCTCTTCATGCCTTTCATAATACAGAAAATGAAGCCATGAGGGCAGAAAGTTGTTACCAGTTGGCGAGAGCTTTTCACGTACAGGGAGACTATGACCAGGCTTTTCAATACTATTATCAGGCCACACAATTTGCTCCCGCTGCATTTGTATTGCCCCACTTTGGTCTTGGACAGATGTACATTTATAGAGGTGACACTGAAAATGTAAGTAGTACGATTGAACTAAAGTTTGAAGAATATTTCCTATAAAATTGTTGCCCTTTTTGACATTCCTACAATAAAAACGGTAAATATATGTTCCAAAAAATTCTTAGTGGATCATATTTATCGATTTTTAGTATTTACGAATAAACAGAATTTTAATTAAAAGAGTGGAGACCTAGTAAGAGTTGACAGTAAGTTCTGTAACATCAGTCTATTTTTATTTCCTCTTTTCCATAATACCATAATTCTGTGTTACATTTAGTTTTGAGTTTACCCACATGTAAAGTGTATATGAACTTAATTGAAACCGTATAAAAACTAAAAGCCGGCAAAAACAGTCGGCATCCCTTTATTACACAGGCGGAGGTAAATAGAAATGCTTGTCATAAGAAAATGATAAGATTTTCGGGCGTTATTATATTATCCTCTGTTTCAAATGGTCTCCAGAAAGCCATGGTAAATTAGTAAATAGTTAAAATATTTCACCTTTTATATAGTAGTAAATATTTATAAATATGAACAATAACTAACTAAACTCCTACGCGTGATATTATAACAGGCATTTACGCACTGCACTGGTACATTAACAGCACAGCACAAGTCCACCGTTGACTATTGAGAAACGATTAACGAGTATTTTTTATGCTAGTAGGCCTGTCAGTTTTATTATCTTTAAACCAGTGCAGTCGTAGATGGTTCATTCAGGCTGATTACATTGCCAGTCTCGGACTCGCCTGCACAGTTTCAACTACCATTCGAATCTCGATACCTTGCTAAATATATAGGACAAAATATCAAGTTCACTGCGCATGGTTCACGAAAAACATGAAATTGTAGCCAGATAACTGTGACATAATTAGCGAAGATATGAATACGAAATTTGGAGGGTAAATACATAAAAGTTCAATCTGTGTCGCTGCGTGGAATTTTTTGAAAAAAAAATTTATTTTTTTCTCTACGAATTTTCAAAATTTTAAAATGTGAAAATCAAAAAACTAAAAACGCAGTAACGTAGAATATAATAACATTTATCACAAAAAAAAAAAAAGATTAATTATCTTAACTAAATATTTTTAATTGTGTGGCTCTTTTTCGATTTTCGTATATGCAATATCTCCGCGCGTCTCTATGCGTATTCAGTGTTATTTGTGGCCTCATTTACTGCCGAACATTCTGATGATAATTCACTCCACAAACGGCACAATGAGCTCGACTCCAACTCTGGTGAAATCTCAGGTAATAATTACAATAGCAAAACAATAACCGCAATGCAAGCTCCACCCCTCGGTACAGTGTTTTTATTATAATTTATCGGCCTAGTAGTTGTGTGCTTTGCAAATGGGACTCTTAACACTGACCAGTTTCAATTTTGTCCGTATAAAGTATAAAGAAAATTATATTTGGTGAGTTTGGTTAAAAATTTACTATTTTGCATTTCAAGCAATGCTGAACAAAAGTCACTATTTTCACAACTTGAGCCTAATATCCAAGTTCATTGTAGGTGGATTAAGAAGTCGATAGTGCCTCATTATAAATGTATGGGTCTCTGTTAGACTGTGATTCTCAAATAATCGTAGTCTTGTCTTGACTTAACGCGCACATTAGTTGGACCCCACTTGAAGTTCTGTTGAACTGAAAGTGCTATTCTCTTTGAATATATTTTAGCTGTTGGTCTTGGATGACGCTGTCTGTGGTAGTCTAACAGACGACACACATATTTGTAGAACTGTTGTACTCTGTTATATTCATTTGAGTCCTACAAGAGCGAATATGGTTGGTAGCATCGAGTTGTGGCAGTAGAAACTTTCAGCGTAACTTGAACCTACAAAATTACGGGTTTCAACAAAGTTTATCGAATGCCATATTTTTCATAAGTGCCAAATACCATAAATTTTATATGTCAGTTGATGGATTAACTGTCATCAGTGTATTGTATATTAATACAGTATCAGGGTTCAAAACATGCAATATTTCAGAAAAATGAGATGCTGAACGGGTTTCTTTTTTGTTTTATAAATTGGGGGTAGATGGTTCTGAAAAACTTTACTACCCTATTCGTACTTTCACTTTTTTCTACCTACAAGAAATGGGTATCTTTTGCTTAATAAGTAATAGAATATCACGTTTAGCGAAGAATGATCAAACTCAAAATGAATATAAAATGTAATAAAAATGACAATGAAACAAATTCGCCTTTATATTTATTTCTGTAGGATTATAGCAATTTCTCAGAAACGAAAATTTCAAGATGGCGTCCGAATATTTTGACGACAACGTCTAATGTCAAAATGGTAAAAGACAACCAACAAATGAGACCTCTACGAGGAAAATGGTTATGAAGAAAATTAAACTCAAAGAAATAGTCTGGGGAATGAGTTATTAGCTGTTCCTCTATGATAAATAATTAACAAGCTATGGCCAAAGAAAAGTGTGATTTAATTTTTTTTTATTCCGCCATTTTATAATAATAATAATTATAAACACCACAGAAATTAAACAACCCCCAATTCCAGAAGCCAGGGCTTGTGCGGAAGGGGGTTGCACATTGAAAAAACGCGCACTTATAACCATTTCCTCCGACAGTGCCGGAACCAGGATTCGAACTCTGTGGTGCGATGTTCCTGTGATTAATCGTGATTGCCACCTCGCGCCTTAACCCACTCGGCTATCGACCAGAACTGCTTTTATTATTATTATTATTATTGATAAAAAACGGCACACTTTCTCAGCTGAAGCTGGAAAACATTCACCGCTCCATCACGCATCGGCTATCGACCAGATAAGAAAAAAAAACGAATTCTGATTAGTAGATTATTTTTTTTCAGAAGTTAAACCCCTAGATACTCCAATATATCATATTTTTTCTGTTTTAGGCAGCTCAGTGTTTCGAGAAAGTGCTTAAAGCCCAACCAGGTAATTACGAAACTATGAAAATTTTAGGATCCCTGTACGCAAATTCTTCCTCTCAGTCCAAAAGGGACATAGCTAAGAATCACCTAAAGAAAGTTACGGAACAATTCCCGGATGACATTGAAGCTTGGATTGAGTTGGCACAAATTTTGGAGCAGTCGGATTTGCAAGGGTCACTGGTCGCTTATGGTACAGCCATTCAGATTTTGAAGAAGGATGTCCAAGCAGAAATACCTACAGAAATTTTGAATAATGTTGGTGCTCTTCATTATAGGTGAGCATTATTTCGAATATGAGTAAAATAGTTAGTTTTAATAATACTATTTATCTTTTATCTTAATTTTAAAAACAATTTTAAAAAATTAGTTAGTGCCTTATTCTTCAAAAAGAAACAACAATGCAATAACTCCGAAACACGTGTCCCTAGCTGCATTGTTGTTTCTTTTTGAAGAATAAGGCACTAACTCACTTTCTTTAATTATTTGACCTCATAAGCCCTCCATCTTTCCTTTTTAAAAACAATGTTTTTCAATATCTTAATTTGGAGAAAATAGACAAATATTGAAACCTGTGGAAACTAAGAATTGTGAAGAATAAAGAACAGAAGCTTAATTCATGAATCAGCTTAATTCATGAATCAGCTTATTTCATCAATGTTTGCAGTAACAACTTCATGTGACGAAAATTTTATTTCTAATTCTATTTCTAAGAATTTTGATTTTTGGGGGTAGCCAATAGATAAATTTGTTAATTCATTAATTTAATTAATTTTGATCACCACAATTGCGAACGTATGAGCTGGTGTATTATTGTGATAGAATAGAATTTTTTTCTTATCCATTCCTGTCCATTACTCATGAATTATTTACATAGTGTAATTGTTATTAAAAGGCTGTCTTCATTTTTGACAAATTTGATTGACAGTTTTGATAATCTCATTGAAATTAGTTTTAGACTGGTGACCCGGTGTAAGAGGTCATTAGATAGGTGGGTTATGAAGTGAATTGTCAGTGTGGCAAAATTTGGTGATTGTTCCGAGTGTTGATGTCTCAACCACGGTGTAGTATATTAGGTGGTCCGACACACGGCACTTGCCATGTTAATCGATGGCTTCATAAGTGCTTGGTTTCTATTTAATTCAGTAGGTGGCGCCCGAAATATACATATATATATAATGTTGCATATATACACAACTAAACGGCAAAACTAAGACAAAAAGAACGAACTAAAAGGCCCTTTAAATATAAATATAACAAATCTACAGAGCATTAACTATTGTATGTATGTAAACTGTATTTATAATATTTCTATGCATAAGTAACGACGAGACTTTATTTGTCCTACCATCTATTGCATTACACACAACAAAACACTTACGAAGCCATTCGTACGGGTCTTGTCGCATCACCTAATATACTACACCGTGGTCTCAACTAAGCTGATATTTTTCAGTGCTTGTTTTCTTCTTGCATTAAGGTACATGAGATGATTATATTCTAGTATAGGCTTGCATATTGATTTGTAAATATGTGCTGCCTTTTCATACTGATACCTTTGTTTAAGTCAAACTACGAAAGTGTTTGCCTCTGGAATGCATCTCTTTTTTATGGTTTTGCTGTGATTATTAAAGTTCAACTTCTGGTCAAGACTTACACTTAGATATTTGACTGTTGTTTAGGGTGATAAAGAGTGGTTGTTGATGGTTACTTTTGGAGAGTTGTTGTTGGGAACGTGGTTGAGAATATATATTGAGATTTTGTCATGTTTAGTTTCAATGTCCACTGTTGGAACATATCACCGTTGAGTTCTTTAATCTTTGTAAGTCTCTTACACCCTTTTTCATTGTACAGTTGTGACTAATTAATATAGTGTCATCAGCATTCTGTAGTACATATGAGTTAGGGTTAAAGTATACTAGGTCATTTTCATATTTATAAATATCATAACAGTAAACGTTATACAGTAGCGGAAATAGCGGCAAGTCTTGTGGCAGTCCCTGTTGCTATAAATGTTTTGGAGTAACGTATCAATTTTGATTTATAGGTTTCTTTCTTTTAAATATATCTTTGTCATATGCACTAAGTATTTCAGACAGTTCATGTAATGTGAGCTTATACAATAGGTGTCAAACACTGTCAAAGTGTCAAATGCTTTTGTTATATCCAAAAAGATTGCTGCTTGCTCTGTATTGTACTTCAAACTTCGTTGTTTGGATGTATGAAGTGATGTTCGTTGGCAGGGTGTTATGTCCGATAGCATTTAAAATAAGCTCTTTAATGATTTGTTCTAGATTTTTTGCCAGTACAGGTAGTAGTGTGATTGGACGGGAGTTATTTGTTCTGTGTGGGTTCTACACAATAGTTATTACAATTATTATTGTAATTATTGCATTACATGTTGAATTATTTATAGTTCAATGAAATGCTTTTATTATTATTATCATTGACCTAAACGGCACACTTTCTCAGCTGAGGATGGAAAACATTCATTGATCCATCACGCATGTGTGATGTTGGGTTCGGCTCGGTTAATGGGAACAAAGCTCATCGCATCCCATTGGTCAAATGGATTATTTATATGTCTATCTTCATTCAATAACTTTCTCGTGATGTGGCCAAGTCTGAAGAGTCACCGTCCTCTGGATTACCTTTAAGAGGCCTATCTATAAACTGATTTGTAAGTAGTTTAAGAACTTCTTCGCCACTACACCTGTAACTGATATTACCACCAGGGTAGTTCGCAGTTCTTCTAATCGCCATATGTATTGAGGCTCTATAGCCAAGTTTTGATATTTGCCTTTCTCTGGTTTTATTTTAATAAGGAATTAGGACTTAAAACAACAATAATTTCTGTCTAATATTGAAATCCTTAAAACTGATTTTAATAATATTTGTTGATTCCTGTAGGTTAACCAACCTTGAAGAGGCAAAAAAGAACCTCGAAGAAGCTCTAATCAGAGCAAGAGTAGAGTCAGAACATGATCCCCAATATTACAATTCAATATCGGTTACAATCACTTACAACTTAGCCCGCCTAAATGAGGCATTGTGCCTCTTTGATAAATCCGAAAAATTGTACAAAGACATCTTAAAGGAACATCCAAATTATGTTGACTGTTACTTACGGTTAGGATGCATGGCAAGGGACAAGGGACATATTTATGAAGCCTCGGATTGGTTTAAAGAAGCTTTGAGGATAAACACGGAACATCCTGATGCTTGGTCTCTTCTAGGAAATCTGCATTTGGCTAAAGCTGAATGGGGACCAGGGCAGAAGAAGTATGAAAGAATTTTGAAGGTAAGGAATAGTCGTTGTTAGCACAGAATATTTTTATTACTTCATCAACCCTACGAATTAGTTATTTTAAAAGTTTATTGCAAGCAAGTTGTATTTTTTAGAACCCTGCTACCTCCCAAGATTCATACTCTCTCATTGCCCTCGGCAATGTTTGGCTGCAAACTCTTCATCAACCAACAAAAGACAAAGAAAGAGAGAAACGTCATCAAGAACGTGCGTTATCCATGTTCAAGCAAGTACTTAAAATTGACCCGAAGAATATCTGGGCGGCTAACGGTATCGGAGCAGTTTTGGCCCACAAAGGAGCCGTCAATGAGGCACGAGACATATTTGCCCAAGTTAGGGAAGCTACGGCTGACTTTTGTGATGTATGGTTAAATATTGCTCATGTGTATGTTGAGCAGAAACAGTTCGTCAGCGCTATTCAAATGGTAAGTTTCAGCTTCAGAAAAATATTTATTTTATGTAACTATTTAAATTATAACGTTTTTTTACAAACAGTGTAAGTAAGAAGCTTTTTAGAATTTTCCCTGATTCAGTATAAATATTTACAGTAGGTTCTTCATACTACAGTTATTTTTATTTAAAATAATGTTTGCAGTATGAAAATTGCCTAAGGAAATTCTACAAATACAATAATGTCGAGGTACTTCAGTATCTAGCCAGAGCATATTACAAAGCTGGTAAATTGAAGGAGGCAAAAATGGTTCTACTTAAAGCTCGTAGGGTGGCCCCTCAAGATACTGTTTTATTGTATAATATTGCTTTGGTCCTGCAAAGACTGGCAACATTTATACTAAAAGATGAAAAGTCTACTCTGCAAACTGTATTACAAGCTGTACATGAATTGGGACTATCATTGAAGTAAGTAGATGATAGTCAATAAATGCGCTATTTAAAAATGTCCCCGTTCAATGTAAACAATTGCAAAATAATGTGTTGTGTTCAGATCATACATTACCAACTTTTTAAAGACTCATTTTTTGGTTATTACACTTTTAAAATGAGACCGAAGAAATCGAAAATTGTAAAGTAAATATCGCTCACAAATATTGGCAGATATTTACAAGGATGAAATTAAAAGCTGTAGATCATATCGCGACATATTATGTTTTAATTTTAGGTATTTTACTTATCTTGCTGAATTTGGAGACAAAATGAGATATGACGTTACATTAGCCGGAATGGAAGCTAGACAATGCAAGGATTTGTTGTCTCAAGCTCAATATCATGTTGCCAGAGCTAGAAGGGTAGACGAGGAAGAGAGACTACTCAGAAGGAAACAAGATGAAGAACGTACCGCTTTTAAGATGCGACAGATGGAGGAAATGGTATAATTTATTAGATATAACATCTTTAACACTATTAAATTAATTATGTACTAATTTTTTAGAAAAAACTGGAAGAAGAGAAACGTGTGTCACATGAACAAATGTTACAAAAACGACAAGAATACAAGGAAAAGACGAGAAATGCTCTATTATTCCTCGAAATGCCGTCAGAAAAAAAGCCAGGAAAGAACAAGGGACGCAGAGAGGCACAGTATTTATCAGACTCAGACAGCGAACCACAACAACCACAAGGAGAATCTAGAGAAAATGAGAGAGGAAGAAAAAGAAAACGAAGTGGTGATCGTAAAAGGAAATCTGGAGGAGGCCGTAAACGGGAAAGAAAGGAATCAGGCAAACACAAGAAGAAGAAAATTAAGGAACCCAAAGCTAAAAAAGATGACGGACTTAGCGCCAAACAAAAAAGCAGGATTGTATCGAAAGCTACAATTTCAACAAGCGAGGATGATAGTGATGATGGTAAGCTGAAAATTGCAAGTGGGGATGACAGTGATGCAGACCGTCACACTAAAAAGAGAAGGATATCTTCTGGGTCTGATTCTAGCAGATCTAGGAGTCGTTCTAGATCAAAAAGTGGATCCAGGTCTAGATCGAGATCAAAAAGCAGATCACGTTCCAAATCTAAGAGCGCCTCCAGATCTAGATCGAGGTCTAAATCTCGGTAAGATTATTTATTTTACTGGATCAAGAGGGGTTAAAAATAATTTCGTGTTTTTTTTAGATCCAAATCCAGGAGTGTTTCTAAATCCCGAAAAAGTGCGTCGAGATCCAGGTCTAGGTGAGGAATATAAATATGCGCAATTTCAGCTTGGTAATTCATCTTTTTTTCTTATATAGGTCTAAATCTAAATCTCGAAGTAGGTCTAAATCTAAATCTCGAAGTAGGTCTAAATCAAAATCTAAGAGTAGGTCAAAGTCCCGAAGTAGATCAAAATCGAGAAGTAGATCGAAATCAAGGTCTAAGAGTCGATCAAAATCTAGAAGTAAGTCCAAGTCAAAGTCAAGATCTCGAAGTAGGTCTAAATCAGGTTCGAGAAGCCGATCGAGATCAAAGTCAGGAAGCGAAAAGGGCTCCAGGGCTGGTTCACCAGCAAAAAGTGGACATGAAAGTGATTAGAATGTATTTAATGACGTTCTGCTACAGTATTTCTTACCTTGAACTCCCCATTTTTATTGTTGTTGTTGCTATGAATATCATAAAAAGAAAGTAAATATAAAACCAAAATTGCAATTATCATGAACTATTGTAAATATTAGCAACTGCTTCCTGGGTGAGTTTAAAGGTAAGAAATAATAGAATTACTTTATCTGTAAATGGAGCAAAATGTCGTTACAGCTTTTAAGATGTTATGTTGATTAATATTGCTTCAAATTATGTTTATATGTGCAATTTTGTTTTGCACCATTTTTAGATACAAATGTAATATATAATCCATATTTATAACATTAGAATTTATCATATATGTTGAGAAAAACTATATTTGGTGCAATTGGTTTATAAAATAGCCTAATTTATTTTTAACAATATTAAGATTTTATTTATTTATTTTTTAGTGATGTGAAATAACATTCTGTTAAATTGGTAAGTTACGGTAACATTATTTAACTTGAGGAAATTTGAGGACATGTAACATTTAAATATTTTGCTGCAATAAAGCAATTGCTAAAGCTGCTAGAATATACATTTATTGATTTATTCAATAATCTTACAAAAACATAGAATATGTCAAACTGCTAAATTGCATGTGCAGAATAAATTAAATATTGGACATTTTGAACACATTAAAATAGTTTCGTTAATTAAAATTTTCTTAGACACTTGTAGATTTCATTTGGCATCTGTTTTACATAATAGGGCATCTGCTCGTGATGTCACACTATTTGAGGTCGCTGCTTGGAGGGAAAACAAATAACATTTAACTCTACTGTACCTGTCGAATATCACAAACCACAACTAAACGTTATGAAGTTAGCATCCTTAATTTGCAAAGGAAAGCTTATCCACTCTGATTTATTCCCTCAAGTGTTGTTACATCGACAAAGGTCCCGGTCTGCTAGCGGCATGCACCAGTGGTCCTTTTTAAAATAGATACATTTTGTGGGACGCTTTTTAAAAATTTTTTAGCTAAATAGATCTCGATATTTTATGAACGGCAAACTAAAAATTCCTAGGTTTTTTCTAACACAGTTATCATATACATATGTGTATATTATGTACAATGAATAACAATTTCTTTATTCGTTTAAAAACTTATCCTTGAAACTAGTAAATAGTTATATACAGATATGGAAAGAACAATAAAACACAGGTATCTTTAAAATAAAGATAGTTTTAATACTACATATAATAATAATAAAACTTTATTTCCTTAGACTTGAAGAGGCATTAGAATATTAGATAAAATAACACATGTCCAATATATAATATAACTAGAAAACTTAATAAGTCAAAAACAAACAGTGAGGCTAACAATATATGAGGTTTTAGGAAGCATAAATAATTTAAAACGGAGAAAAGAACACATCAATTTACCTTTTTCTTTCGTTTAGAAAGCAAGTTAATTTGATTTTTTGTTAGGACCAAGTTGAACGTTGAACATTTCTTCTGCAATTTGGGTTTTTACAGTCTTCTTAATAGGATATATGATTATATTTTAACTTATATTTCAAAATTTTATTTAAACTTTTTATTTTATTGCATGATTGCTGTTGCATTTTTTGAACAATTGTATATTTATTTTTATAGTAAGCAGGGGGTTTGAGGAAGAATCAGTTTGACGCTGCTTTGAAGATGCCTCAAAAATTTCATACGAGTTTTTAACCGGAACTGCAGTTTTTTTAATTTTCGACATAAAGGTAGGCCTAAAAAGAGAAAATAAGTAATACATACCTAATTTCAATAAAATATAACATTTTTTACCTAAAAGCTCATTTTGAAGGTCCTGTTCATAAGCATGTTTGGCAAAATGGGTAAACCCAAGAGCTTTTTAAGTTAAACATATCTGCTTTCTTACAACAATGAATCCATTCTTTCTGGGTGGTACTGGATACCATATCCCTTGCAACAGGGAAACAATGGAAAATGATATTCGTAATGCGCACTTTTTTTGAAACCAAGTTATTTTTTCAAGATGCTCGAATTAAAATGAAAAAGAAATACTTGTAAAATCTGTTAGACATACTTACAAAAAACTAGGGTTAGAAATATAATTCATAAAAAAGTTCAAAATTCACAAATAAACACAATAGAATTCGTCCTAAAAATATATACCGTTAATAAGTCAAATAATAAACCAATTACAAAATACACCTTCAAAATACACTAGAGTGGAAAGAAACCAAAACGCAAATATGGCATGCCTATTGCATCATAGACGTAGAGCCCACGGGACATCAACTACTATCGCACCGAGAATTGGGCCGCTTAATATGTAACTAATGGTCCAAACAGGGTGTAGAGGCGGGCAACCTTGTGCTTATGGAGATGATCAATCCTTTGTATTTAACAGTCCTTGGAATATCAAAAACACAATTAAACGTTTTTAAGTTAGCATCCTTGATTTGTTTTAGCTACAAGCAGCCAACTAACTAAAGTGATGTTAACTGTTACTTGTTTTCCCTCCACGCAATGACCTTGAACTACATGCAAACCCCTATTAGATAATACTTATATATGTTACGGTTAATAGGATGAGAAACTAGTTCATTCACGTAATGGCTGGCCAAAATTCAAATTAATCAATACAGCCGGTTAATATGAGAAGAAATAAAGATATTTTAAGAGTTTTCGCAAATTATCTGGTGACTGGGTAACTAAAATAAAGTACTTAGGCATAATTATTTGCATGACGATTTTTTGCATCATTATATTGTCTATTAATTTATTTTTCTGCTTTACCTTTTGTAGTTTCCCTTCAGTTTGAGCTAAGTTGTTGTCTGAAAAATTTCTATCCTGATAATTTTTCAAGGAATTTTTGTTTGCGTTTGCGCCAATCCTAATCTCTTGTGCTAAATGATCTGAAAGTGCTGATGCTACAACTTTGCTTAAATAGTTTTTGTTGTTTGTTAGGATGTTATGTAATATTTTCTATTACTATTTGTGATTCTAGAAGGATCATGAATATTTATTTTCAGGTTATAAGATGTTACAATATCAAGAAACTTTGTTAATTCATTACTTTTTTTGTTTTGTTTTTTTGCTAAAATGTATATAAAAATACCACTTGCAGCTATTGTGTATGTTTTCTACTTTGACAGTTCTTTTAAGATATCTGCCAGAATATTAAAAGTTCCTTTATATCGCCAAATGTTTTCTCCCAGTTTAATTGCACTGGCTTACATTTTAAAATGATTTTCTTACTTTTTGTGAGTAGATTTCGACAAATTCTATAAGTATCTGTGTAATTGTCCCCAATTCTATTTGAAAATTTGTTTCCTTTTGCACATGTGTATAAATCCGGTGACAATACACTTTAACATTTTCATATAAGAAAAAAACAAGATGGCAGCTTCAAGATGGCGGACGACTTTACCGTTTATGATCCGATTCGACTGAAAATCGATATCTGGGGGCTTTCTAGGTCGCGGATTATGAATTTTTAGTCAAAATTCAGAAATTTAAAATGGCGGCGCCAATATGGCTGACGACTTTTGCCATTTAGGTCCAAATCGATATCTGGGAATTTCTAGTCAAAAATTTAGTTCAATATGGCGGACAACTTTACCGTTTATGATCCGATTCGTCTCAAAATCAATATCTAGGGATTACAGCATGTCAAAAGACTAAAAAGTGAAAAATAAAATTATATTAAAAAAGCTTTTATTAAATGCTCTAGAAAAGTAGAAAATAAACTAAATAAAGTAAATCAAACCCATCATTTTGTTACATTATATAATTTTTTTATGATATAAAAGCTTGTTGAGAGCGATCTCCTTTACACAGGAAAATCTCGTGACAAGCTTTTATATCATAGAAAAAATTATATAATGTAACAGAATGATTGGTTTGATTTACTTAAAAGTTTATTCCCCCCCCCCTCCCCCCAAGGTCGAATACTTGGATTTTTATCACGGTCCAGTCCTTAACAACATATTAAAAAATTGTTACTACTCCACCTTTTGCAGGGCATTCTTTGACCCCTACTGATTGGATTATTCCATTAAAGGCTCATATTAATTCTTTCTCGACTCTCCTCACTGTTAGTCTTGATTTTCTTTTATGTAAGTCTGGTTTATCACCACAGCATAAATTTCTTATTCAGCAGCTTGTATGAAATATTGTTGCACAGTTAACTCATTCCACCTTTTTACTAAATTTTTTATCCAATCATTTGCAGAGAGCAACTGATTATTTACATAATGAAAAAAATACTCATGTCTCATAATAATAATGATTTTTGTTGATTAGAGATGAAAAGGCCATCGACCAGGGTTGTTCAGCACATTACATTAAACAACAAAAAAAAATTATTGAACCAAAATTGATTAAATAGGCATTGACGTCCTTCTGCCTTGTTATATTAGTTTTCATAAAAATTCCAGTTATGTAAGTCCAATATGTTACGTGGCTGTACCTTATCAATATTGCAGCTGTATTCATATCACTATTTTTATTTAATGCTAGTCAATTTTAGACTTGAAACTAATACAAAAATATATTAGAAGTGTTTGTTATTAGTTCTAAACAATAAGTAATTCATTACTGTTCAATGTATTTTGCTATTTCTTTTAATCTATTAAAGTGACTACTGGCTAGAAAGATGAATCGAATATGTCTGTATATCGAAACTTTTGCTAAATTTGAAACACCACTCCGACTGATCCAACTATCACTTCATAAAATTGTACATTCTATTTGACCATTCTCTCATTTTTGATGTTTTAACATCAGTATCCCTTAAAGAGAGTTTAATAATTAGGAAATAACAATGGTGGATAAAATAAAATAAAGTGAAAGCAACCATGCAATTAACATTAGTAAAAGTAAAATGTCAAAATATTTTAATAAGTAGGTACTGCATTGACCACTGATTTATTCTTAAACAGTCCTACCTACTTATCTGATACATAAAAAACATTTTTATCGAAAAAATGTTATAAGCGTGATAAAAAGAGACTTCTGCAGTTACAGAATAAGTTTATCCATTCAATTGATGCAGTAGTTCAAATGGTCCAATTATTTGCTGTTAATACTTCCATACATTTTACCAGTACTGATCGCTTGCTTTCACTTTTTGTCTTTTGTTGTTATTTGCTAACTATTGAATCTCTCTTTAACCAATACAGATATTAACATGAACAGTATTTTGCTTAAAGGAAGAAGTGAACTTGCTCATGACGTAAATATCAAAATCACATTTACACTGCACCTTTGCCTGTCGAATTGTTAATAACTTCTTACTTTTTCCGATTACGTGTATTTTTTTTTTTTTTCTGAAAGCCTTCAATGAGAGGTCACAAATTATTTTGTCTATGAATTTTGTTAACATTTTTTAAACAGTTTAGATCTCTTTAGTAATAATACACATCAATGAAAATTACTAAAATTAGCAAAATAATAATAAAAATTATTTATTGGTGAGTAGAAGCTACTGAAGAAATCTGCGAGATGTGAAAATCTCAAAGCACATGAAGGTTATTCTGATAGGTATTGATGCTGTCTACTTAGTTTTTTATTTTCGATATTTGGTCCACCTCTTCCTTTTACAAATGTTGTAT
Organism: Leptura quadrifasciata; assembly: GCA_963675555.1. Classification (NCBI taxonomy): domain Eukaryota; kingdom Metazoa; phylum Arthropoda; class Insecta; order Coleoptera; family Cerambycidae; genus Leptura; species Leptura quadrifasciata. The sequence continues at coordinate 108,445,689 of OY776675.1, forward strand.
TACACAGTTTGAATCATCTTTCTAGCTTTCATATAAGCAAATAAGAGAAACTATTGAAATATTTTAGTGAGTGTTCTTTATCTACATGTTAAACGACAATTTTAAAGTCTGTTACATTAGTACTATGAAAGTAACCTTTAAATATTTTTAGCAACAAAATTAACAAGCATTAATATATATTGGTTACATAATGTAATTAAAACGATTTATTTGAACTATATGCGGAAATTAAAATAGATGTTAAAATTTAAATTGGAGTTACTATTTAACAGGCATTAATATTTTCAAATTGTTTTAAAATTTAACATATAGTTACAGAATACCCACTTTAATATGATAACTGCGTTACTAATTAGGACAAACCAAGGTTAATTAGTTGAGATAAGGTTGTGGACTAACTACTAACATTAATGACAATAATTGTGACATTAAAGTAGTGCCACTATGTGCAATAGTTTTTACATTGAAAGCTCATCTTGTCTGGGTCACTGTTGTACTTGACTATTGACATAAACGTGTGAAAAAATAATATATTGTTTTGTTTATTACCCTATTTTGAACAGTGACAATTCCCCTTAAAATTCATGTTCCACAACCTTCTATCCGTTGATTATTCTTGGAATGATCTGCAAATAAAATTTTAGTGTACTAAACTGCGCTAAGGGGCGGATTTAAAAAACAATGCTTCATCTTGTTTTATAATTGTGATTAATAATTTTTAATAAATGAAAATAACTGTAAATTTGTTTATTAACTATGGCGTATATATATTTCTCAGTAGCAAAGATAATGTAGTAATAATTTACTATGGTAGTGTCAATTGATTATATTTTCTCAATTTATTCCATTTGTCACATAATTTAAAATTTTCCAGAACAGTATAATCCAGTAGCAGGGAGTTTGGAAGTATAATATTCCTGTGAAATTTCTTCGATGTAGTCCGCTATTAGGGAATATGAATAAAGGTTAGAATTTCATATGAGGGCTCTGAATTTTTGTTCTAGGACTTTCAGTTCTTTCATTATCTTGACCGACGTGCTGCATTACACCAGTGATGCATATGTGCTGGCAGGCCTGATCACCATGGTATAAATTACTTCTTTATATATTGTGCCGGTTAACACATTGATGGACCCAACAGCATCAATAGAGACGTCCGAATTTAAATGATATCAAGTGACACAAGGTCTGTAGACATTTGAAGTTTAGCTGTTTGTATAGCAGAATAACAATAAACGTTGACTTTTGTGTATTTATCCGAATCTGCGACTGGTCTTAATATGTTGTGGAGAGGGTTATAATTTTGAGAAAAACAATAATTCCTCCTCACATTCTCATCATCTGTCAAAGAAGGGATTTGTATTGAAGAGAAATTGACAATAATAAGTCATACTTGCTCACAGAATATGCTGGGGTGAACTGCATTATTGGGCTCAGTTAAATTCAAAATTGTATTTTACTTAGAAACTTGGCAAAGCTCATCATTTTCTCACAATTTTTTAAATTTTAATCCATATTTTATGAAAACATACACAAGTGCCAAAACAAAACTTTTAATGAGCTATTAGCTCGTATGTATATCTACAATGTAGTATGGTGGGTCCCAATATCATTTGGATTATGCACAGCTGATCAGTTTGTTATTTAATAATCCAGAGTACAACTTCTACAAGTCACACGCATATGCTTCACTTATAGAGCAAAAGCTACTAAATTTTTCAATGAGCATCGCAGAACCATGATCAACTTTTATGGTGTGTAGACCTGTTTAGGGAGGCAACCCTACACGCATGGTCCTGGCGGACGGGGCGTTTTCGGGTGATGGTAATTTTTTACAAATCGATATCTTTGTGTCTAAAAACCACTTTTACAAATCACCAAGACATTTGAACACTACACTCAAATACACTACTTGATACGCGTTTTACTAACTATGTTAACATCATCGACAGATAAATAAGACTGGTTTTCTATTATAATCATCTCCTGATGATGGCTAACGAAACGCGGGTCGAGTACTACATTCGAATGCAGTGTTCAAAATTTATTTTTTTTTTAAGTGGTTCTTAGACCAAAGATATTGATTTGTGAAAAATAATCCTCATACTAATACATCCCCACCGCTAGAACCAGGACCTGGCGTAAGGTTGTCTCCTTAGACTTGACTACGTACCATATAGTACAGGGACCGCTACTAGGCATATAGGAAATCCCATACATTTATGTACATCTACAATATGGGTGAGAATGTCATCTAATGAAATGTGATTGGGTTGGGGTGATCCGATGCACTGTATGCTGACGGCTCTGTGATTGTTAATGTTATGGATTTATTTATTATTTACTAGGGTCCGTTGTGCTTATGTCATAGGTAACCCTATGAAACTTAAGTATTATTGCACTCAAAATAATATTGAAATGGATGAAAGTACAAATAATTAAATTGTACTCTGACGGGTATTCACTGTGTATTCACATGATTTTTAAAAGTATGGATGTGTTTCCCTAAAAAATCAAAATCAAAATCAAATCAAAAAACCAGTGGTAGTGTAGAGGAAAGAAAACAGGAATAGGAAATTATGATTTGTGCAAGTGTTGAGGGAAATTCACGTCAGTCTAGTAGAGCTATTGCCCAACAATTTGGTATTGATAAAAAAACAGTGTGCACTATTTTAAAAAAACATGAATACCATTCTTATAAATTTTAAAGAGCCATGAATTGTTTCCTGATGATCAAATTCGAAGGATGGACTTCTGTGAAACTGTAATGGAAAAGGCAAATGCCGATGAAAATTTTATTGCAAACATTCTTTTTACAGATGAATCGAGTTTTTCATTACACAGTTGCCACAATCCATCGATTTTCTCAAAAATCCACACTAGTTTTACATTGTACAGACACAAATCCGCAAAAACTTACTGTTTAGATGGGTATGTTAAGTAATAATATTGTGTTGGTCCTTTTTTTATTGACGGCAATTTATATTCACAGAAATACCTCCACCTTTTGCAATATCATATTATCCTGCTGTTTGTCAACTTCCAGGAGTAAGATTTGAGGACGTTTGGTTTCAACAAGATGGATGCTTTGTTCACAATTCAGCGATACCTCAATACCACATTCCCGAATCGTTTGCTGAGTGGGTTGGGAACCATCTGTTGATCCCCAGATCTTGCTCCTAAAGATTACTTTTAGTGCGGTTACATGAGATTTTAAATTTACGATTATCAGCAGGATAAGTCCAATAATTTGGCAAATATTACCCCAGAAATGTTATTCAACGTAAGAAATAATTTTTACATTAGGCTTGGATATTGTTCGGCCGAAACTGGAAACTTATTATTTGTTGTAGGAGTGAATATTTTATTAGTTTTTTATTATTTTGAGAAAGATACTTTGTTTATTTTGATTATTTGTTGACTACCATAATTGATTTCAACAAATTAATATTTTGTGGTGATACGTGGTAATTTGTAAATTTCTTATTTGACGACCAGTCACCTACACCTGCTCCAAATACATTTACATTACTAAATGCAGCCTGCAGCAGATTGACCAGTTGTCATGCTTATGCCCCACCATCCGTTTTATATTATTTCGTGATTCTAACCCAAGGTTTGTAAAGTAAGATAGGTAGCATGGTAACTTTCGACCAATCAGATATCACTATTTAAAATGCGGGAACGCGTCACTCTGCCTACTCATTCGAATTTCTGGCATTCAAACCATTAGTATAGAAGTATAATTAGTTATGAATGTAAATTCCGTATTTTGTATTTTTTAATGTACAAGCACAAATTAATAAATTACTTTTTTGATTAATGATTATTAACATCGATAACGTTTTCCTTGGAATTTAAAATTGACATTACTATATATCAAATTTATAACTAATTAATGTATGCAGTTAAAGAAGTACATTTTATATCAAGGGACTGAAGTAGGTTCTTTTAATCTTGTGTGCAATTTCTTGCTCGAGACTTCAGTCTTGATTTCATTGCTTTATATAATTCTTAGCGAATTTAATAAGTTATAAGATAGATGAAGAAACATACATGATACTAATTTTCGCCCTAACGAAAAGAGTTACTTAGAAAAGTTTCTTATTTTATGACGTACTGAGTAGAAATTTTTCCCCAGGCCAACCTTTACAATTATGTAGTATTAAAACATTTTAATGCAAATTTTTTATTACAATTAGATGTGCATACAATAATTTATTAATAAAATTTAACAAGAGGGCGATTATAAATTTTATCATATCATATTAGACACAGCAATTAATAAGAAAAAATCACTCATTGGTTTTTTCTAATATTTCTTTGTATCATATGAAAATAAATTTTATTTCCTGTATTAAGTAATTTTTTTAGGGAAGGAAAAAAACATCAACATCTCACCATTCTCTTTTGCCTTTTTTGTGTTGTTTTTGCAAACAGCTACATTACAAACCTTTCCTCCAGTCATCTAATAATTGTATGTAACATTGTTATTTGTTATTATTATGAACGGAAAATAATAAAAACTGTTTACCTTAAAATTATTTCTGTAAATACACAGGTTACAAACTTCTGTATACTATGAGTCTTTTCTCTTTAACAGTAATTGTCAATTAGATTATACACTAAATAACTATAACTGCACGATTATAAACACAAAAACAACAAATATTTCGAAATAACTCAACAAATAAAAATAAGCGCAACGTCTCAAAAAATGTATACGTACAATTAAGTTTCAGCAGGCATGATGACGCGCAAGATGGCCGCCTTCATCGTATCCCCTCCATTCCGTTCAAGTTACCATGCTACCTATCTTACTTTACAAACCTTGATTCTAACCCATATTGCACATGTACATAAGTGTATACGATTCCCCTACATGCCTAATAGCGATCCCCGTACTGTATAAATTGAAGGAGGTTGTCAGAGGCTCATTGAAAAATTCAGTACCTCTTGGTCTATTAGTTAAACAACCAATACGAATCCTGTAATGTATCTGAAGCTCAGGTTTATTAAATTTGAAATTTATGAAACTTTTGCAGAATTTTTAACTAATTAGTTTTTGACTTATAATACAAACCTCTATCATTTTGTGCCTAAGCTCACGTGGGAAACAAATACCAGATTTTACTATTTACAGTTTTTAATTTTATATTAATAATACTTAGTGTAAAATATTACAATAGTGAGACTTATCTGTTAGTTGTGAACACTAATAAAATGTTAGATTTACAAAACTTATTGCACTTGTTTTAGAGAAAAATATAAAGGTAGAAAATGTTTTCGTTGCAGTAAATTCGTAGGCCTTAATATACAGTCAAGGTTACATATAGGTAAAGTACAAAACAATAAACGTATATAATTTTAATTGTAGCATACTAAATGATCTCACAGTCACTGCACTCATACTACAATAAAAAAACATCTTAATTATATTCAAAAATATTCCCTGAATGTGCTAAGTCTCCTTTAAAATTTTTAGCATTAATTTCGCATGGAGCAAAGTAACGCATTTTTATTTACAGGAAATTTTTATTTAAGTATGTAATTATTTTACTAAAAAATATTTTAAATGTGATTTTACAAACAAGTTTCGATTTGACATTACAAATTCTAGAACTATTTCTCTCATATTTCATCTATTTGCATTATAATACTATGAGTCAAGAGGAGGTACTCTCTCGCAAAGCATATTTATCTTTGCCATTATCTCCAGTCGGTAGACATAACAATAACACAAGCTGATTTGCATGCTGGTTGTAATTTTTCGGTTTTCGCGGTTCATTGTAATTATTGGAAATTTTGCCTTTTACATATAATTACAATTGAGTGATAGAGTTAGGGATTGATGGCTTGTGGTGTGTATTTGTACAAAAGCAACAACAAAGTATAAAGAAAAGAGGTTTATCCCTACAAGATCGTGAATAATTTAAAAAATCAAATTGATGTTACCGGAAGTCTACTATTTTGACTCTAAACGTCACTAAATTGAGAAATAATAAGTCTTACATATACCGTCTGTCTATTTTACGAGGGCCACACCAAATATCTCGCTTAATATCTATTGTAGAAGAATAAAGTTTTAGAAACAGTTATCCCGTTTTTGTGAGCTATATTTCAGTAAAAAGAAATTTGAAATCCATAGCCTACTTTGTGAGATATATTACAAAAACAAGAAAAATAGGAAAACCACAAATTGTTATAGCTTCCTTATTTGAGGAAATATGAAAAAGTTAAAGGGATGAAAGTTGATGGCAAAGACAATAAGAATAATAATGTATGTATCAAAAAATTAGAAAAACGCAGTTGGCTTTGACATACGCTCTTGTGCAAAAATGAAAAGAACACATCTCAAAGTAGGCCATGACGTTTATTTTTTCTCTTTCCAACGATTTAAAACAAATCACATAAATTCCATCTGATAGTGTCAACATTTAATATTTTACGAAAACCACAATTCATCTCATTGAATCGTAAAAATCAGCTGTGCCATGATTAGTGAAACACACCGAAGTAACACATGTCGCCCTCTTATTACACTTAAAGCTTTATAAATAATACATTATGGCAACTTGTACAGAAAATTGGTTATATTGAAGCTTTATTCAACACTAAACTGCTTATAAAGTAACTCGGCAGAATAAGATTGCTGGTAAAATGCTTTCACAGCATAAATATAAAGCTTCTTTATTAAAGCATTTTATACAGTTTTTTTTTATTTATAAGAGGCTTGATAAGGTCTATTATACATATACACACCATGTATATTTATAACAGGTGTATAAACCTCTATATAACATTTATACATCCGTTTTACAGCTTAGCAATTTCTCTATAATGATTTTATAACATTGAGTTTTAAAGATTTTTAAAGCAAAATTTTACAGCAATGTAATTATTTCAGCCGAATACCATTTACGTCAGCCCTAATATAGATTATTTATAAATGCTTTTTACGTCTAGTAGAAGTATTAATTTTATAAAGCATTTATTCAGCTGTAATTTTGTTTTGCAGCTATGTAGCTGCAATCTTCCGCCTTTATAGAACTCTTATACAGCTAAACTTATTCCATTTCATAACCACCAATATCATTTGATTTGCTTTCGAATTTTTCTTGTTATGTATGACTGATCGTAGAGAAGTAAGCGCACTTGCCTCTCACTCAAAAGTTCCGAGTTCGATTCCCGGTCGTTGCAGTGGAAAATACTGTGAGAGGGATTTTTTCACTATACTCGAATATTGGGTGTGTGTACCTTTTGTCTCTAAATGTATAGCCTTCTCCCACACAAGGCTCTTCTAGTGCCTTCCAGGATAAAGAGGGTTGTAATTACCTGTGGTGTTACTATTATTATTAAAAAAGAAAATTATGCAGTCATTTTCTCATTACAAACTACAAAAATCCACCAAAGTCAATAAAAAGTTAGGTCTGAAATTCAAACAAAAGTGATAATATGTCCCTCAAAATCAAATGATGATGAATTCAATTATTACACAAACTGGATTTCTATCAAAGTAAATTCACCTGTCCGAGGACTTTGTCTTCCACCACTACTTCTACACAGCCAAAGTGCTGCTTTAAGAATTTGTAACTGCTTCTGTAGTGACCTTCTTTGGATACTTATAGGGAACCATATTGTATTTTCTAATAGTAAATATGACAGGGCGGCCATTGTTACCGGTTTGAGTATAATTAACTTTTTATCGCTCGAAAAGGAAAATCTTGCAAAATATTTACAGCAATCACTTATGGGATGTTCAAAATACGTGGCTTATCATTTTAAAACAATTCTATAGAAAAAAATTAAAAAATATATTTTTTAAAATAATTTTCAACTTATCAAATTCAAGGAATTTTGGAGGTGCGTCTATTTATTTCGAAATAGAATAGCATATTTCAACAGAAAAATTTTCTTGCCATGACAAATTTAGTTTTCTACGAACCAGCATACACTATTTCGCAGGTAATATTCATTCAGCTTCCTAATAATTTGCCATAAGAAAGTTATCACATTGAAGCTGCTAGAGAAACTGTGTTATCGATGCTTTATAACTGCAAACAGTAACTAACATTTAGAGGAATTTTTACTGTATAAAAACTTACTCGCAGCAATTATATAACAACTTCTTAGCAGTCATGTAACATGATTTATAACAGCTGGTAAGACGAAACAAAGAGGTTGCCATAATGTTACTTTAAGCATTTATGTACCTTTTACAGAGTTTACCGAGGCTGTATAAACTGTGCCTATTTTGGGTATATAGATACTTCATTAACACTGGACTATTGTTGTTAACTCTTAATTATAAAGTATTAAGCTTTATAAAAAGATGGAGTAGATAGTCATAGAGTTTTTAAAAAGCAATTTGTGCTACTTGGGACAATGTATTGCAAACGCCACAAGTGTTGGCAAGAGTAGGGGAATCTGTATGTAGATAGTGGTATAGACCTAGCGTAAGCATCGCTATCATGATTGGTGCAGTCAGTGATAAATGATTATAGCTCGTGATCTTGCTGTATTCTCCAATAGGTCGACTGTGTTCCCCTACAGTCCCCACCGCTGGCTAACACTCGTGGCGTTTACTATATACAGTTAAACAAATTTGACAGATTATCACTGTTGTATGTTGTGTTGCCGAGTTCTAAGACAAGTTTTATATAAGTAATTGTGGTGTACACCAATAGTAACAAATTCGATATGATTAGCATTTATTGTTAGTGCAATTTTGACGCGGAGATGGCAGTCACAGTTTTATGCAGATAGATTTCATTTTTCAAAAAAAGTAGTAGTAAGGCGAGGGCATGTTACAGATAATGTAAGAAAAGTGAATAGAGTATAGAATTATGTTAACCAAAATGAAGAAACCTCATTGAGGACAAATTCAGAGAAACTGTCGCATAAAAAAAAACAGTGCAAGAAAGTATTTTAAAAAAACGGATTTCGATGCTACAAAATGGGGAAAGTTCAACATTTAAATGAGGGAGATAAGCCGAGGAGAGTAAGATTTTATAGATGCGGTTGTTAAATAAAAAAAGGAATGACTCACTGATATGTAGCAAAATCCTTTGGCCGGACGAATCAAATTTTTTTAAATGGATTTTTCAATAGAAATATGCATTATAAGTGGACACGTGAAAATACACATTGGTGAATGTTTGGGTGGGTCTTTTAGGGGCTAAAGTAATTGGGTCTTATTTTTATGATGGCGAACTAACCTCTCGTATAGATACCTTAATTTCCTGCAAAACGATTTTCAATAAGATGAAGCTCTACCTCACACTGCTGTAATATGTACAGATTATTTAAATCAAATTATGCCAGATAGCTGGATAGGCACTTATGGACCCATTCTATGGCCAGCTCGATCACCAGATATTACTCCTTTGCATTTTGCCCCTGAAAATATCGAGGACATCAAAACTAGGATTAGAAACGCATGTGAGGGAATTGCTCCTGAAATGCTCCAAAATATAATGCGTGAGGTATCTCATAGAGCACGTTTGTGAATTAGAATGCATGGTGCACAATTTGAGCGTTACAAATGCTACAAGTTAGAAAAATAAATACACACATTTTCTTTTCAGTATGGTAGTAGGTAGTACTGTTATACATAATTTTTCATTTTTTTGGATGTTCATTTTTTACTTGTATTTTGTATTTTTTTTATGAGATATTTGTTTGTTTATATTAAATTGTAATAAATAATTAATGAATTATAATTATTATAAAGTTAATTTTTACTATTATGGAATCTGGATTTGGTTGGGAGGATGGTCAGTAAAAATTATTAAACTACAGCAGTTAGGCCCCATCCTCCCTGTAGGCAGACCCTCGCCTAGGCTTCCAACCAACCTAATCTTGCGGAATATGTAGTGATGCTGCCTAAGGGCATCTCCCTTACATCGGCCAAAGTAGACCAACGTTTTCCCAAAATGGATTCTCTGATTGATAAGATGGCAGCACAGTCACAGAGTACATGTTGAACCATCTCATCTTCTTATCCACAACCTCTACAGAGAGGTGTTTCGCTTAACTTATTATGGCATAACTAACTGATTTTTACGATTCAACGATAAATATTAAATATTGACACTATCGCGGTTAAAATTTTTACGACATATTCTTTCCTATTATTTCGGTTTTCTACCACATGTATTATTATCCTCTTTAAAACAAATCACCGAATCTACAAAATAATAGAATTATTGGAAAAAAAGCCTCTGCGCCCGTGACGTTTACGCCAAAGGAAAAGTCAGAGGTTATGTTTTGCAAATAATATAAATCGGAATAAGTACAGAAATAATGTATTTAGCTGCCGTTTCGGAAAGTAATCTCTTTCCGTTTTCAAAGCTTTTTTTGAAGAACTCTTATTTTACTGTGTATGTCAAATACACAGCTTTAAGATTCTGTTTATGTTATTTCCATAGATACTTACTACTTACACAGAACATAGAACTGATGATATTTTCTTTTATATAATGTTGAGTTTGTTAAGTTCTTTTAACATTGGTAGCCAGGTTGTACAAATATCTACAGAACAATTCGATACGCAGTTATCTTCATTTAATAAGATTATTGCTGATTCCTTAATTTTTCTTTTTTTGGTATCTGTTTCTTTTGTTAAAATTTTTGCCGAGTCCCAGTTTATTCTATGTCCGTTTTCCCAAGCATGTTCACAAATCTTTGATTTCTGAATTTCATTCTTTCTAATGTAATTCTTGTGCCCATCCAACCTCACACTGAAAGGTTGGATGAGCACAAGAATTCTTCAAAAAAAGCTTTGAAAACGGAAAGAGATTACTTTCCGAAACGTCAGCTAAATACATTATTTCTGTGCTTATTCCGATTTATATTATTTGCAAAACATAACCTCTGACTTTTCCTTTGGCGTAAACGTCACGGGCGCAGAGGCTTTTTTTCCAATAATTCTATTATTTTGTAGATTCGGTGATTTGTTTTGAAGAGGATAATAACACATGTGGTAGAAAACCCAAATAATACGAAAGAATATTCGAAGAATGCCACAAATAACTTTCAGACAATATTTTTACATGTTTTATATTGTTAGAAAGAGAAAAAATAAATGGAATTAATGGTGTCATGGCCTACTTTGAGATTTTTTCTTTTCATTTTTGCACAAGATCGTGTCAAAACCAACTGCGTTTTTCGAATTTTTTCATTCACATTATTCTTATTGTCTTTTCCGTCAACTTTCATCCCTTTAACTGTTTTCGTATCTCCTCAAATAAGGAAGCTATAACCGTTTGTGGTTTTCTTATTTTTCAGGTAACATATCCCACAAAGTAGGTTATGGACTTTAAATTTTTTTTTACTGAAATGTGCCTGAATTTTTCTATGAAACATATTTTCGACATATTAAACAATCTATCAAAAGTTCTTATAAACACAAAGCATATCTCCTCTTTAACCATAGTACCAGGCATTCTCAATATACACTGAAGTTTATCAACAAATATGATATTTCAGTAGGTCCAATTATATAGTAAGTTTAGCGCTCAATGATACCCATTAAAAATGACTAGACATTGATAAATTTGTTTAATATTCCTATATACAAAACACGTATTTGTTTGTGAAAGTTTTTCCTTTCCGTCCTAAATAAACAGAACGTTTTCTATGTTGGGCGCAAATAAATGTTTATAGAAGTATTAACCGATTTTACATACCATATTGCCACCTTGGTAATGATGAGGCTGTGATAGGAAGCATTTTTGAACACACGAAAGTTTTCTTCATACATTTGTACTCGGCATACATTTACACACATGATATATAAAACAAACATATAAGATATAAATGTATGACATGTTTAGGAAGTGTATTAAAGTACCTATAATATATACACGTATATAATTGTCTACTTAAAACGTATGTTCGTATTTCATTTGTGCAAAAGTAATTTTCTCTTATATATTTGTTGTTTCATGGTGCATATTAAATACATTTTCTATGACAAAATTATTATGCACTAGTGGTTTGGTTGTTGAGGACATCGTGGCTACCATAGAATGAAGTAAAGGTTGTGTTTGTACTGTGACTCAAAGGAAAAGTATCATTGCTGTTCAGAGTTCCAAATGCTGATATAATTTCATTATTAGTGTGCTCTGGACTGTCAGTTATCATGTGCTCCGGTAACTGACATTCAGACCTACAAAATGTTAAGGATTATAAATAGCGGTATTTGAAAAATTCATGTTATCTTCTTTTTCCCATCTGCTGCACTGCTGGGAAAACCCAGCAGTGCATTGCAATTAGTTGTTACACTTTTCATTGCTAGAAATTAAATTTATAAAGGTATAATGTATAAGGTTATCTATGTCTATGGTCTATGAAATTAAATTATGGTCTTACCCTCTAGAATTGTTCATGTCACTGGTATGATTTAAAGGCAAATTTTGGGTGGCAACTGGGGTTTGTTTTATAGCGTATATGTAAACACCAGTCATCGATAGTGTATAAGATAGAAAATACAAGGCATGGAACTGAAATAAAAAACAGTGATAAGTTATGTACAATCACTTAATTATATATTTATTGCATGCTGAACAACAGATTTAGATTAGCTTAGGTTGAAATGTGAGTGGGCCCATATGGGACCCTCCACTACAACCATTCGACTATTGTGGGTCATTCGTAATTATATTTTACCCAATAGGTTCCACTTTTTAATAAAGATGGTAGCCTTATTAGGTGGAAGACTGCTCGGGTTCTCTGGCAACAAATGTCCGTTGCCAAAAAGTGAGAACCAGGTTCTTTCTGCCACGGAACAAGTGCCCAGAATATGCCTTCCAGTTTCAACTTTCCCTCAACACAGACAGGGGTCAGCGCCCAAGTTTGTATGTATAGGTGATGATTTAATCTGCAGTGCCCAGTATATAGGCCTATTAGTGTTCTTAGGTATAACCTGTTTAACTCTACTAGTTTTTTAGCTTTGATTTCAAAGGATATATGTGAATTCCTTTGAATGAGGTAATCCTGGTGATTCCTACCAGTAGTAGAGAGGATATTTGTTTTGGTAGTGCTCAAGGGTACACCAAGAAATGTTTCTGGTCCTAAAAATTTTAATGCCTCTTCTAGCTAGGCAGTCGGCAATTTCTTTGCCTTCCATGCCAGAGTGCCTGGGCACCCATACCCGGCTCAGATTATTGTTCCTGTCTCGTTGTTAGAACCTTTTGGCAGTTCTACACTATTTTAGAATGACAGCAATTTGAAGCCGTCTATAAACCAACAACTATCTGCCTCCTGTAAGTCGGTTTTATTCTGATCCCACTCATCACTTTCAGGAAATAGGGTATTAAAAGGTAGCTCATGCTTAGTCATGGTAGGCATCACATCTGAAAGCATACCTAGGATGTTATGATTGTTTACGTCATCAATCAGCCTATTGCATTGCATGATACCACCAAACTATGGAACCTTACACTATCATTGGCCTAATGGCCGTAACATATATCCAGTTTTCACAAATATGTTGGCTTGTATACAAGGACAGTCTTGCTTTGAGGATTACCTTTTCCAGATGGAAGTTCCAGTTAAGTAATCTATCTAGCATAATACATAAATGTTTCACTTTTCAGAAAATAAAATAGTTTCATCTAGTAGGGAAGACGGTTCTAAGTTATCCAGCTGTCTTTTCTTGGTGAAGGGTACTATTACCATATTGTGAGGGTTAACAGCTCTCACATTAGATGTGCAACGCATTTAGTACCGCTTGAAAAGTACGAGAAAGTACCTCTTCAGAATTTCCTCTAACCAAAATAACTGAATCTTCCACATATGCTTGAATCTCGACTTCCCACAGAGTTAAAATCGCCAACAGGTCATCCTAAGTAGTGACCACAAAAGGGGGGAGAGATCCTCACCTTGTGGACACCCTCTTGTTGCCCTGAAGCTGACTGTTGCAAGCAAGGTTGTTATTTATGATTATGTTTCCCAGCATAGCTCAAATCCAGTCAGTGGGCTCGATTACTTACAGCTGCCGCAGTAGTATTGGAAGGTAATTATTAAATGGAGGCTTATGTAAAATAGAAGAGAAGAGAAATGGCCAAATAATTTACTGAAACGGAACAGATTTGACCTACATTGTTGCTATTTTTATTGTTAGCTGACGAAACTCGAACATACTTGCTGAACTGCTGGCATCAATGTTAATAGATCCCTTTCTTTCATGTAAATTATTTCGCTATAATTTATATTTCTTTCTATCTTATTATATCGAGGATACAAGTTTTGTACCAGTACTTTAAGCATTATTGAATGCTCCTTTAGTGTCGAGAAAAGCAGCCACTGCAATCTCCTTTTCGCCAAGGGATGAGTGATTTTCACAACTAGGCTATTAAGTTTTAATTTTGTTGATTTGCCTGGCTGGTAGGCATACTATAGTCGAGGCAAGAATTCAAGCGATGCAGGTCACAGATCGATTTTATAAATAAGACAATACTGCTAAGAATCATGAAGCTCCATTAAGCTGTACCTATTTCTGAAAAAAGCTTAATAACTTGGTGTCAAGAATTACTCTTTTTAACGTAATTAATGATTAAAAATGATGTTAGTATTAAAATTTCTTTAATGAGATCACTCATGACGTGCATCGCTTGAATTCTTGCCTCGACTTTAGGTAAACATTAAAGGGGTGAAGTGCTCATCAGGATGTTCCTCCTGATATATCCATCCTGTACTTTTTCCAGGCCTTTCAACAGAAATAATGTAAGGCTAATGGACCTTAGCAATTTAGGATCTGGTTCTGTCCGACTTAATTTTGATATATCAACAACAGGTTTATATGACTATAATCAATCGATTGAAGTTCATTTCTTTTATCAGTAAAAATAATTACCTTATAGTTAAATAGTAATACTCCTACGATTAGTGTATAAAAATTCCCTGAAAGCAGGGATAAGTGTAAGGCTGTTGTACCCATATTTAATAGAAATACTGATGAAAATGTACAAAACATGAATTGACAGGCCGAGAATGAAGATAATAGGGCACTTGAATTCCTCCAAGTTGACGTTATTAATGTTTGTTCTTCTAACAGCAACCTAAAAAATATACAAAATATAAGAATACTGCTACAAATCAGAAGAACTATAAACATATTAACACTAATCCCCTCCCCTGGGAATGCAGGGAGGCTTCATAAGAGTTTGCCACACATGAATAGGTGAACCGTGTGTGAATTCCGTGATGCAATAAGCTGACTAGAGGTCTTCCTTGGGTCTGAATATGAGTAGGTTATTATACATATGAAAGTTTTCTGTTAGACCAAGAGCTACTAATGCTTTGAAAAGTTATCTGGGGAACCTCCTTCAACTTATATGGCCTGTGTAGTTCTACTTAAGCGGCAACCCTATGCCAGGTCTGGTTCCCAGCAACTTTCCAAAAACGTCAAAACACACAAAAATACACTACTTGACGTGCTTATCGCTACCTACGCTAGTATCATTGGCGCATGATATAATTATACCGATTTTTCAGTTTTTACCATCTCGCGATGATGCTATCTTAGGGTTGTCTCTCCAAGTAAGACTAAGGGCTATACGTCATGCAAGTTGAAGGTTCTCAGACAACTTTTTAAAAGTCAGTAGCTCCTGGTTTATATAACGGGTGTTAGAAATGTATAGGAACGGTGGAGAATCTCGAACAGTTTGCATCAAATCGAAAAATAAAAAAACACGAGTCAAATATTTTTCAAAAACCATCTACTGATACCAAAATGACCTCCACACCCACCACCCTGTGGGTGGGGCGAGAGGCAACTTTAAAATTTCAAATGGAAACCTCTATTTTTTATTGCGGAATCGGATTCTACGGCAAAAAATATGCAAATTTTATTCCGGACATTTTTTTCGATTCTTGCATGGTGTCGCTGTAATCGCAAAAAATGAAAAGAAAACATTACTGTTTCAGGAGTAGCGTCTTGTGCTCATAAAAAAACATCCAATTCAAAAACTGAAAAACACGTATTTGTTATTTTTTACGAAATCTATACAATGACATTGGATTCAACTCTCCCACCCCTAACTCAGTGGGTGGGGCGGGGGCAACTTTGAAATTTGTAATGAAAAATTCCTATTTTTTATAGTGGATTCGGATTCTACGGCCAAAAATACGTGAATTTTATATCAGGCATTTTTTTCGATTCTTGCAAGGTGTCGCTGCAATCTCACAAAATTGAAATAAACCTTAAGCGTCCATAAGTTTGTAAATATTTACAAACTCTAGCTACTCGTGTTGACAAAGAAACATTCAGTTTAAAAAACAATATCTGTGGTATCTTGGTTTTTATGAATGTTATTTTTAAAGTGTTCATAATAACAGTATTTGTTTTGTGAAATTTCTACGAGAACGTTCAGTTCCTTCCAACTTTTGTAGAGGCAGGAGCGCACTTTTGTACGGAAAAAGTTATTTAATTTTTCATTAATTTTCGCGTTTTTTCTTGGATAATGGCTACTTTAACAGAGGAAGAGAGAGTCTCTCTTTTAATGATGCGAGGGTGGGGTGATAAAGAAAGGTCCTATGATGAAGTTATGATTTTATTCAACGAAACTTTCCGTGTAGATCAAGTGGGAATTTCGAAATCTACTGTGTCCCGTACCATCAAACGATTCCTAGACACAAGGACAAATAAAAAGCGCCCAAAATCTGGAAGACCAAAATCTGAAACATCGGAAGCTCGACAAATGGAAGTGGCCCAGGCAACAGCTTAATATGAGTGCATTTTCAGTTCATAAGAATTTGAAACTTTTGAAATTTTATCCTTACAAAATTCACCTTCACCAAGAGTTAAATGAAGATGATTTTGATCGGCGACTTGAATTTAGTGAATTAATGATGGAAAGGATTAACCAAAACCAAAATTTTTTGTCATCTCTGCTTGTCTTCTCAGATGAAGCAACTTTCGAACTCAGTGGAAAAGTTAATCGCCATAATTTCAGATATTGGAGTGACAAAAACCCTCACTGGATGCTTGAAACACACACGCAGTATCCACAAAAATTAAATGTTTGGGCAGGAGTTTTCAGGGATCGAATCATAGGACCGTTTTTCATAGATGGAAATTTGAATGAAGAAAAATACCTGGAAATGTTGACGAATCAAATAGTTCCCGCAATACAAGAGATTGCTGGTGATGAGTTCGATAATGTTTGATTTCAGCAAGATGGGGCTTCTCCACACCATCGGGATATTGTTAGGGACTATTTGAATGATACTTTCGAAAATCGATGGATGGGTCGAAGAGGAACTATTGAATGGCCAGCAAGATCTCCTGACCTCGCGCCATTTGATTATTTTGTTTGGGGCTACGTGAAGGGTAAGGTTTATTTCCCTAAACCTTGTGATTTGGAAGAGCTGAGGCAACGCATAATAAACATTTTTGCAGAAATACCACCTCAAATGATAAGAAGTGCTATTGAAAATTTTTACATTCATCTCGGACAATGCCACCATTTTGAACACCTGCTATAATCTTGAAATTAAAACCTGCTAGTGTAGCAGTTAAGCTGTAAACTAATTGCCTCAACTGGCCGAAATTCTCACCTTGCCTTAAATGGGGTGGGAGAGTCGAATCCAATGTCATTGGATAGATTTCGTAAAAATAACAAATACGTGTTTTTCAGTTTTTGAATTAGACGTTTTTTTATGGGCACAAGACGCTACTCTTGAAACAGTAATGTTTTCTTTCCATTTTTTGCGATTACAGCGACACCATGCAAATTTTAAAGTTGCCCCTCCCCTCACCCACAGGGTGG
Organism: Leptura quadrifasciata; assembly: GCA_963675555.1. Taxonomy (NCBI): domain Eukaryota; kingdom Metazoa; phylum Arthropoda; class Insecta; order Coleoptera; family Cerambycidae; genus Leptura; species Leptura quadrifasciata. Next base: position 108,463,466 of record OY776675.1, read on the forward strand.
TGGGTGGGGAGGTTATTTTGGTATCAGTAGATAGTTTTTTTAAAAATTTTTGACACATTTTTTTATTTTTCGATTTGATGCAAACTGTTCAAGATTTTCCACCGTTCCCATATTTTTCTAATACGTATATTACATTTTAAAGAATTATTATTGGTTGAGTTACACATTAGAGTGAATCTAGCTGTAGTCGCAAGGGAGGTAAATCAAACATGAAACATATCATGTCTCAAATATGTCAAGGATAACTTCCCAAATATACATTATATACTTGCAAAGCACCACATATTGTATCAACATTTCTATTATTTTGATAAAATTATTTTCAATATCGCGTGGTTTTAATTCTTAGATTGTTATAGAGCAGCTGTAGCACTATAATTGCAATTCCACAAAAATAAAATTTTAAACGGGGAAATTTTTTTTCCATTGATATACAGTTAAGCAATTTTACTTACATTTGTATTCCATTCACAATACTACCAAACAGTCCTAATAGTCCTAAATACTCAACAACATCTGTATTCTTAACTGATAATTCCTGTAGAACTGTTACAATTGCAAATAATACCGCACCGCCAAGACACAGCATGTCTCCTACCAACTGATTTTTTCCTAAAATAAATAGACATGTTATTAAAATATAATACAGATCTAGGTACTGGTTTCCATTCAAATCTAATTAATCTACTTACTGATATTTAAATAAAATTGTTAAAGTACGGTTTATAATTAAAATTTAAAAAGATACTAGTTATTTTAATAATTCAAAAATATACACCAATAGATATACTTACAAAGTGTTATTTGTGTATTAGCAGTCATGTGTAAATTATTTGTGATATGTGCATAAATATCTATTTATGATTTATTTCAATAAAGATAGGCATAAGCTATATATGGGAATGTGTTAGAAGTATAATTGTAATAGTTTTGCGAATATTGTTAGAATAAAGTATGTCTACCTTTTAGACCATTCAATGTGCCGCTTATGCTATTATGGACTGTTATTTCATATACCTTCCAATGTGCTGAAAATATTCCAACATATACATGAAGCACACGATATTAGTTGTTTCATTTTTACCATATTGAGTTTACACCTAAATTCGGCAACGTGGTTAAGACCTATCAGGACATACTATTTCCGACTAGAAGGCTTAGTATTTTCTATCTTTGTAACATAAGAAGAGTTTCACTAATGCAATAGAGCAGTCCATTGGAGCGTAGCGGCACATTGTATATGCTAAGGTCTACGTGGACAATCATTTAAAATATGTTGTTAATGACAACTATAGTCTAAGATCCCGACTTAGGTCGACCTTCACCCATCGAGTTTTCTGATGAACTTTGAATTTTGATAATATAATATATTAATAAACAAAACTTGATTTGGTCGACATTCAATTTACCTGCACAGCTATTTTTAATAAAAAATTAAAGTTGTCAATGTTTTTTCATTAATGTAGTTATTGAGTTTTTGGATAAATTTATTACCAATCGAAAGTAAAATATGTATACAATATGCCAAAGTTTGGTCGACATGTTCGTTCCCTGCATAAAACCAGGTAGACAGGTATAAAAAGGTAACTTTTAATTAGTATTTTGTAGTTATCGAGTTTTCTGTATTGTCATATATGCAAATGTAGATAATTTTATTGCGGACACGGTGGTATTTGGTCGACATAGCAAAAACTTGCAAAAGTTCGGGTCTTCAAGACTTAAAGTTCGGAAATTATAGAAGAGAGTAAGGTGTGACAGAGAAACACTCTGTGTATAAGTATATACTTGTAAGGATGATGCCTAATAGCAGCTGCACAAACAGAAATTTGGTTAGCAGGTTCAGCAACCAAAACAAAAAATAACTGTATCAATTGCACAGACTTAGCATTAAAGCTGGGACCCGCATTATGTTTAGGTCTTCCAGCATTCTACGCATTTACAGGTTGCGATTATACTGCAGCTTTCTACAATAAAGGTAAAGTCAGGCCTTTCAAAATTTTTTTTAAAAACGAGACCTACCAAAAAACTTTTGCGCAATTAACAGATGATGCTGATATTTTTAATAATAAGAAAATTAAGGTAGTGCAAGAGTTTACAGCGCTAATATACGGCATGAAGCAATGTGCGAGTGTGAATGACGCAAGATTTCGTATTTTTCAGAAAAATTATGATAATCAGAAAGATAACGAGGTATTTCAAAAAAAAGTTAAAGGCTTCGACTCTAATACGATTCCACCATGCTTGAATTCTTTAAATCAAAAAGTTTTACGCACTATATTTGTTAATTCTATGTGGCTCAATGCAACCAAACCTTGTTGCGCCAAACTAAAACCTGAATCTTGTGGATGGTACATGGATGGCTACTTAAAACCAACAGGATTCCTTAGTGATCCAATGCCTTTAGAAGTCCAAGACATTTTACTGGTGACAAACAGGGGTGATAATGAGGAGGATCTTGCAAAATGCGATTACAACATAGCAACATCTGATGAATCGGACGCTGAATAATTATTTTTTAAACTTTTTGAATTTGATATCATACAATAAATTAATTTTTTTTAAGAAATATTATAATTGTTTCTTATAATGAATTTTTTTATTCATCAACATTAATTTATAAAGATTAAAGAAAGAAGAAAACGCTTTAAAAGGAATCTGATATTTATTACATATTTTCATTATTATTATAATAACAATAATAATTATTAATATTAGTATTATTATTATTTCAAATATTAATAGTATTTTTTTTTTTGGTCTAGGTCAGACTTTCTTACTGTCAATGGTGAAATACACATGCGCACTTACTTTAACTGAGTAGGCCCCATGCAAGCAACTGCTATTCGGCATCCTTCTTACAAGTATATACTTATACACAGGGTGTTTCTCTCTGTTACATCCTACTGTCTTCTATAATTGCCGAACTTTAAGTCTTGAAGACCCGAACTTTTGCAAGTTTTTGCTATGTCGACCAAATACCACCGTGTCCGCAATAAAATTATCTGCATTTGCATATATGACAATATAAAAAACTCGATAACTACAAAATACTAATTCAAAGTTACCTGTTTTTACCTATCTACCTGGTTTTATGCAGGGAACGAACATGTTGACCAAACTTTGGCATATTGTATACATATTTTACTTTTGATTGGTAATAAATTTATCCAAAAACTCAATAACTACATTCATGGAAAAAAATAACAACTTTAATTTTTTATTAAAAATAGCTGTGCAGGTAAATTGAATGTCGACCAAATCAAGTTTTGTTTATTAATATATTATATTATCAAAATTCAAAGTTCATCAGAAAACTCGATGGATGAAGATCGACCTAAGTCGGGATCTTGTACTACTACTAATAATTGTGATTACAAAAACTAAGTGATTACTATTTTTTATATTAGAAGTACTTATTTTAAAAATCTCAGATATCCACTTTTTTTGTGAATTGAAGATATTTTGATATGTCATGTTTTTATCTAGCTTATTGAAAGTGATAAAAGCTTATGAAAGCGAAATTTTGCATTGAATAAATAGCAATATGTCCATAGAATCATACATTAATTAAGCTTGTGGCATCCATTACTTATCCATATAGTGGTAAACCCAGAAGAACTGAGAGGTACCACTTGCACTTTGTGATACAGTGCAGGCGAACATTCAGTTGCCACTATTTAAAAAACCATTAAGTTTAGACACAGGAAACTGGGAACAAAAAATATCCAGAAATTTTAGTGGAATGTAAATTTAGGGCTCAATGCCATTAAAAAAATTGTAGTAACTTAAGTCTGAAAGTCGCTTTTCGCAGTATTTCTGGTTCAACCGTAAATTGAATTGTTATGGTTTTATATCAAATTTTACTCACAGAGAGGTTTAAATAACCATAATAAATTTTTTCCTACATTTATTTGTTTTATGTATATGTATATGTATATGTATGTATATGTTTTATGTATTTATATTCGATGTAACATTTTCAATCACTAGTTTCTCGAAAACTCTTAAAGATAGAGCTGGGGTTTGTTGCATCTATTGTACTTAGAATTTACTGAGAGATCAAAATTTTCAATAATATACAGGATGGTCCAATAAACATGACAAATTTCATATGTTTCTAGTTAAATCGGAAATAAAAATCATGTTTAAGCAATGAACTTCCCAGAATTTGAAATCGATTTGTTTTTTACAAGTTATCGGGTGGCTGTTGATAACATTGTAGGTATTCGGTATATGCATGTTACTTTGTACATAGTGTTTTTAGACCAAGACGTACTGAATTTTTTAGTGAGCATTTGAGGACTTTTTCTTCTTCCTTCCTTTTATGGCGTGTACCCTTGTTTAAGGGGACAACCCTACACTACACTCAAATACACTGCTCAGCGCGCGTTTCGCTAATATTAGCATTATTAAAAGATGAGCAAAACTGAAAACCATTCTCATTCGTCTTCTAATGTTGACTGACATCGTTAGAGAAACACATGTCAAGTAGTGTATTCAAGTACACAGTTTTGACATTTTGTAAAAGATGATTTCTTGACACCAAAGATATTGATTTGTAAAAAATAGTGCTCATATAGACCCAGCATAGAGTTGTGTCTCCTTAAACAAGTCTACGTGTCAAAGAAGTTGAAGGAGGTTGCTCATTGAAAAATTGAGTAACTCTTGATCCATTTGATTCATAGGACACAAAACCTCAACAATAATTATATCATACAAGGGTCTGCCTAGTAAGATCACCATAAGAGCATCACCCTATTATTTTAATCAGTTTATGGCAAATTCAGGTGATTGTTTAGTATGCATAGGTTAGTTGGATGTATTAATTATTTGAGGAAGTTCAACTTCCTGGAGAATTTTCATGGCCTACCATGAATTGACTTGCAAAAATTAAAAAGTAATTTTAGGCACTTTTTTATAAAAAAAGATTATTAAAAAATGATATTCAGAATCAGTTTAAACCCACATATCTCAAGTTTCATCAAAATCTGAGAAAATTAAATTTTCCAAGCAAGTTACTAAATTAAGTTTATTTTTTTCAAGAACTGAGAAAATGAGTCAGAATTTAAGGAGCACAAGATTGAGAAATGTGACATTATATGACTGCTGAAATGTCACTCCAGTTAAAGATTATTATTTCTTCAAACGTCAGAAAATCATGTAATTTCTTACTCATTTCGTGACATTAAAGTTTGACATTTCAGATGGCCTTAAGTTGCCATTATCAATGGAAATAATAGTATATTGTTTTATTAGGAGTAAAAACAATACTTTTGTGATGAGACTGTCGAGTCACATTTGTAGAGCTGATAATACCATTTGTAATTCGTATGCCTGTGCTCCTTTCTATCGAAATTTGAAATGCCAAGTTGAAAGTTTTTTCTGCATTCAACAATTTATTTGCACTTAACCAATCAATAATTTTGTTCATTGATTTGACTAAGTCTTATTAAGTCCTCGTAATTTCTATTATTTAAGATGATACTTGTATCCTCAGCAAATAAAGAAAAATGTAAGTAGGGAAAACTGTGTACAATATGTCATTTATGTGAACCAGAAAGAGAATTGGGCCCAATATGGAACCTTGTATATTTTACTATATTTTCCGCAGAATTCACCTTACTAATAAAATCATTGTTCTCATGTTCAATTTCTACAAGAATTTTGCGACCCGTCAAGTAAGATTCAAACCAATGCAGTTGTATCCCTCTTATAGAGTAGTAATTAAGTTTCTCAAGTAAAATACTATGGTCCACGCAGTCAAAGGCCTTTGACAGATCACAAAAAATACCTAGAGCAACTTCCTTTTCCTCCAGTGTCTTAGGTATTTTTTTTATTAACGAGGACATAGCGTCACTAGTATTTTTCCCTTTTTGAAAGCCCAATTGCGTAGTACTCAATATGCTGTGTTTGTATAAATAATTTACCAATCAAAATAATAGGGCGATACAATCTGCAAACCCTGCATATACTACAAATGAATGTTTAATAAATATGTAATATGTGTAGTAGCCAAATAGATTTGGTGATCTAGAAGCATGCATTTGTGACATTTAGTCATTTAGTACAGGTAAGTATTCGTCAGTAGTATGGTAACAAATATCTAAGTAATATTAGTTACTACCATCAATTTTCGTATCCTCAATGTTTGCCCAGACCAGACATCCCACCCCCATGAGGCATACAGAAACAGCGATAATATGCACCATGCGGTAGCGTACACCAAGCACCAGGCAGCTCAACGCCAACGCTACAGGGATGGCCACACAACCGAGCAACTGAAAGCCATCAAAATAAAATTAAAAGTTTATTTAATGGTAAGCAAGCTCCAACCTGTATGCTGGTAAGGGTTGTAAATTGATGTGCCGTATTTAGTAGGGTGTTAGCTTGTACATCTATTAAGCAGAGTAAAAGGTAGCGCCATCCCCTAGCTTTTATTATAGATATTAACCCCTTGTCGCCTCTCCGAAACGCTAACCAACTTGTGTATATCGCACATAAGAACATATAATGTGGAAAAGATTGACCTGTCGGTAACATGCTGATCGTAGACGAGTTTATGTAATGTGACAAAGTATTCAGGGCACATAAAATTAAAGACAAAAACTGACCAAGTATTATGTTTTGCCACACACGCCTAAAAATAAACAATACAATAATTATTGTTTATATACAAAAAATATTTGAATATAATTCTTATTCTCACCATTTTCCTAACTCTGACAGATTATCTCCTATTTTATCACAAAAATCGAGGGCATCTCCCATGATTTCTGTCCACAATTCATTAAAAATATTAAAATTCTACATCTGCAATGACATACAGAAGGGCGGGGCACCCTTTAAAGCTACCCCATATTCCTTTTTGAAATAACCGCGCAAGCGTTATACGTTTTATATTTTCATCAATACATATACCTACTTTATCTACAGTAATAATAAATTGGATGTATTTATGTATATAATATAGTTTGATCACATCGCATATAATATAAACAATATTTATATGATTCAGCTCTAAGCTATCAGTACATAAAATAATTAGAAATGTAATACTACTCTTTATTATTCATTATTATAAATTTCTACTCTACCGCCCTCTAGTAAACTCACGGCGTAAGTTTCTCATGTATTTTTAATAATCTCCAATTAAACATAGAAATTAATTCTTGCGATTATGTAGGAATTCTAATAATAATTATTAATTACGCTTCATGAATAAAAATGAAAAACAAGTGTTTGTTAATCTTATTTTCACGTTTTCGTAACTAGTGCCATCTACTAGAACACAGATTACAGATTCATTAGAACATTATTTATTTTTAAATTTTAACGAGGAGGGTTCCTTACATAATCCGTTTAATTTAGGTCTTTTTAGGCAGAAATTTATTAAATTTATAATCCTTTTATCCACAAATACATTCCTATTGAATGGTAAAAATATCCGGTTAATTGCAGTTTTCTACCATTCACAATGCACATTTTCTATTCATTCACCTTGACAAACACCTGTCAGTTGTCAGTGTCAATAACAAACTAAATAAAATACACAAAATAACTATTTCCAATAAAATACAGTGAAATAAATCAGTCTCTTAGGTAATGGTTTAAAATGGTAGAACCTATTTTTGATTATCAATTTCGACTAATTTTAATAGGCGATAGCACAGTGGGAAAAAGTTCTTTGTTGAAGTATTTCACTGACGGAAAATTTGCTGAGGTAATATTGGTCATCCTAAATTTGTTTATAAAGAGAGCAGCGTGAGTATAAAGGTTTACTAGGTATATGTATAAATTTTTATTCTAGCTGTCAGATCCTACGGTTGGTGTTGACTTTTTTGCTAGATTAATAGAAGTCAAAGATGGTACTCGGATAAAACTGCAATTATGGGATACAGCGGGCCAGGAAAGGTTTCGATCTATAACAAAATCTTATTATAGGAATTCTGTTGGTGCTTTACTAGTTTATGATATATGTAACCGAGCCAGTTTTGAACATATACCTCTTTGGATGTCAGAGGCAAGAAGACACATCGAACCTCACCGCCCTGTTTTTGCTCTTGTAGGATGTAAGGTAGATCTAGTAAATAATGGTGGTCAGAGGGAGGTCTCAAGAGAGGAGGCCAAGGCCTTCTCTGATCAACACGGGTTATTTCATGTTGAAACATCTGCAAAAAATGGAATGAACGTGGAGGAAGCTTTTCGATCTGTGACGCAGGAAGTTTACAATAGAATTCAGACAGGAGAATATAAAGTAGAGGATGGCTGGGATGGAATAAAAACTGGATTCGCTAGGCCTAATGGGTTAGATTTTAATCTAGTTGAAGCCGAACCTGCCAAATCTTCTTGTTGTTAGGCTAGGTTATAACTGTGGTAAAAGTTCTACTAATTATGTACATATGTATAAGTCATTTAAACGGTTATTGATATGAAAGTAGATTTCACTTTTATAATACGAGTACTGATTTTTTTAGAGATTATTATTATTTCTAAAAAGTTATTTAATTAGATCTTAGTAATAGTAATACATAATGGGAGAAATATGCCTAGGATGCAAGAAAATTTTACACATTTTATTATACTATTAATAATGACTATTATTAGTACAAAAATAAATTTGCCTTAGGCTCGTAAATCGGTATATAACAATTTTCACTTACTAGTTAAAAAGAATATATTACTCATTTGTGAAAACTGACAGCATTTAAAACCAATTTCGCTCTATATTGCTTTCCTACGTATGTTCCTATAAAACAGAAATTTGAGAAAGCTGTCTAAAGCAGCCTTATACAATTCAATTACCTTACCGTTTTTTGCAACTTTTATATATTGGTATAAAATGTCCATTGATATTTAGTAACTAAGAAATTATTTTATGAATGCCGTATATTTGGCTGGTAGTAGTGGCCTCGATAGTTTTTTTACCATTGATTTTTGAACAAGCTTTCTGTTAAATGAAAAATATTTGATAAACATGCTCCTCCATTGGTTCTATGTAATCTAAAATGTTATATACATCATACAGGATGTTTCGATATGCTTTTATGGTAGTTCGCTCCTTTGTTTGGTTTTTAATGTTATTTGAAATTGATGGATATTATTAAAAGCCAAAATATACAGAGTGTAACATATAATCATGATACAAACTGAAGCAAAATAATCCGCTTTACTTGACAAAATACACAGGAAATTCTATATAAATATATGTCGTAATCTGCATCATTTTCAAGACATTCTTTTTATGGGGTCTTGGATATAATCACGTTTTGAAATGAAATTTGAAAAGTGATTTTTATGAAGAGATCTGTTATTGGAATAACGTTTAATAGTCTTTTTAAATCAAGTAAATATGACCGGAGGTTAAGCCCTTTAAAAAAAATTATACGCCAGTGGTCATTGGGGAGAGTTTAACATTCTCACAATCACAATTTAATTTATAGTAAAAAAAAAGTGTCTTTAATTTTCTTGTACAAATTGCCATCTTTTCCTAAACTGGTATTGAGTAACATTGCTTTACTTGATTTCTTTTATATCCATTGTCATTTATTTAAGTGAGAAATGTAAGATGAAAGATAAGTCAACAAATTATTCTCCATAATATTTGCTTTGTCATTGACTTTACAATCCTGCAGTCTTTGAGAATCGTCAAAAATTGTTCTTGTTTTCAAATATGAGTATATAGGCATTATACAAATCAAAATGTTACACACTGTATATGGAATGTGTGTTGTCATATTTTGACAATACTTCAGATGAAACAAGATTTCTAATAATAGATAATTTTAATGAGTTTATCAATGGTTTTACAAAATGACATAATATAATATATTTCTGTATCACAAAGATGAAAGGTATATCTTAAATTTCTAGTACCCTGATTTAAAAGAAATGAACCAACCATGCTATATTATTACAACTAGTCTGATATTTGATATATTATAAGAAATTTAATATCGTTTATTATATTTATCTGAAAAAAACTTACTAAGTAAAAAGGAAATATTGAATAATTAATTTTAATTAAATTTGCTCTTGATAAAAGGTTGAATGTATTTATATTATACATATATAATATAAATGGTGTTTAGTATGGTAGTAGAAAGTTTTAAGAGGATTATAGAGTGATGATTTAGATATTATGCTTATGACTACAAGTACCACTATTCAAAGTCTTTTAGATATTACACAATATATAGAAGTGTTCAAAGTGTGATAAAAAAATATTGTGCATGCAAATTAAAATGCTTAGGTGCATTTCTGTAAAATAAAATTTAAGCGTCAGTTTCTCAAAAATGAGTGTTAATGGCAGAAGGACTTCCATTGGTAGTCCTTTTAATCTTTTGAATAAAGAACACATTTATCATTTTAATAAGTGTGTTAATGTTAACTTCATTTATACATTTCCCTTTAAGTAATTTATTAATTTGAAGAATTTAGTGTGTTATTGAAAGTTTTTAAGTAAATACTTGACTAACACTCGAGAACTGTGGTACAATATTTAGATTTATGTTTATTGTATTTTCCTATCTTACTACTACGTTTCATTATTAACATTACAATTTATTAAATAATACCAATGACAGTAAATTGTTGATAAATAGTGAATGTGTAAAACCGGTTTCCATTTATGCAATGCAATGAAAAGGATAGCACATAAAACTTTGCGTGATAATTTTTGCATCTTGAAAGCATTTTACACTACTGCAATATTTTGTAAAATCTTTGGGACCACCAAGCAAATGAAAAGAAAAACTTTTATGAGGTTATGTTTATTGTTTATAAAAGTTTATCTAAAAAGAATATAAAGAGATTACAAGAAATAAAATTGTAATAAACTAATCTTACAGGCAACCCTTTTCCATACTTTCATTACTCAGCACTGCCAAGTTCTACAAACAATAACACTTAAAATATAGTTTGTTTGTTGCTTTAGTTTCTTTAATGCTTAATTGGCAACCCAAATATTCCCAAATAAAGTACCTATATTGCATCTGCCATGCAATCAAATTAGAACACGTGCTAATTCAATGCAATGAAAAATATTGCCAACAGTTAATCGAAATAGCTCGACGTACGCATGCACAACAAAAATTTGCATGCCACCTGCAATATTGCATTAATGTAAAGCTGCTTTAATGGACATGCTGCCAAAGCACACTTATATAGGTTTATATATATAATATATTTATAATATTACTTTCAATTTTAGTCTATTTGTGTATTAGTTAACAAAAGTCTCGATTTTATTCATAATCAATCATTGATAAAACAGATTATGCTTATCCGCATTTATCTGTTTCAAGTTGTTTTCATTTAAAAAGATTGGTTGTATAGAGTTTAAGATATAGCTCTTGTAAGTTTGGTTCCAATTAACACTTTAAATATGTTTTAGGTATTCCATGTCTGACATCAATAGTTTTTAAATTATTTATTCTGGCAAAATATTAATGTTTTTTATTAATTAATAATATTTTGTTACAAAACATAAAGAAAAGTCTATTGATTTCAAAATTAGAGGACCTTTTACATTTTGTCTCAAAAAAGTCAATAATAAAATAAGTATAGAGCGCTTTTTATCTGAAATAAAGGAGTGAAGTACTAAAAATGCGTAAAGAAACCTCCTGTGGCTTGGAAAATATTAATTGGAATTACCAATTTGATTACGATAATAAAATAGAACGATTAGGTCAAATATACTTCTAAAATTGCCTATGGGTCAAGTTTTTGGAATTAAAAAAAACACAAATATATTTAGCACATGAATATGAAACTGATATAACAACCACCCAGTTACAGCACAATAGGATAGTACCACGGAGCAGCGACCATTGGGTCCCCTATGTGACTAGATGTCAGTGCAAAACAAATTTGAGACGATAATTGAGTGAGAACTTAAGGTCGCCATATCCAAGATAGAGAGAGAGATCCGATAGAGAAATATTTACCATTTTTTATCATAACTTCTTATTCTGAAACACATATTGCAAACAAACTATAAGACTACCTAAGTAGAACTATAACAAGAGTATTGTTATAAATTTTCACTCAATAATTTCAAACATATGCGAAACAGTTAGATTTAAATTTAGGAAATATGAAGATTGACATAATTTTTAAAATTAAATCTAACTACTTTGCAAACAACAATTTATTGAGTGAAAATTCATATATTTACATCTGTCGTAGTACTACTTAGGTAGTCCTATACTTTTTTTTACCAATATATGTATTAAAAAAAAGTTATGGCCAAAAATAATAAATATTTTCTTATCGGATCTCTCTCTCTTGGATATGCCCACCTTAACATAAAACCGTTGATGTGCCTGTATATGGCCAAAACTGCTAATAATAAGCTACTTCCCGAACGCCTGTAATTTTATAAATTTATATACAGTACGGGGACCGCTACTTGGCGTATAGAGAAATTCTATACACATGTACAATACCAGTGAGAATATCATCTAATTGAGTGTGATTGGGGGTGGTGCTATCCAATGGGCTGTACCCTGGTGCCGCCGTGATTGCTGATGATATGGATTTATTTTTATTTTCTAGAGTCTGTTGGGCTTAGGTCACAGGTAACCTTACGAAATTTAAGTATTATTGCACTCAAAATAATATTAACCTGTTAAAATGGATATTTATTTCAGAAAAGAGGAAGTACATATAATTAAATTGTACTATGGTGGGCATTCACAGCATGATACAATAAATTTATTTATTGTAGCATACGAAAATCGACTCCCTTCCACTTATTTTGAGAAAGATACTTTTCACAAATTCTTTATTTGCAACCGGTCACCTACACCTTCCGCTCCAAATACATTTACATTACTAACTGCCCCACTGTTCATTTCATATCAGCTCTTGATTCTAACCCATATTGCACATACATGAGTGTATAGAATTTCCCTATACACCTAGTAGTGATCCCCATACTGTATGACAAATTAATGCACTTTAGCTATTGCACCCGGAAAAAGAAATCCACGCCCAGCTGACCTAACTGCTCATTCTTTCGATATAAAAATATGTACAATATTATTTTTTGAATTAGTCGACGTCTTCGTGCTTGTATTTTTGTTTTTAAAACAATTAATGTTTATGATCTTTTTCCTTTTTTCATAAATTTTCTTTATATAATATATAAAGCTGAAAGCATCTTTATCCTGAAATGAAAACCAACTTCCATTTGAGATAAATACTTCAAATTAATAAGTAATTTTTCAAAATTTTAGGTCTGTTGGAAATGGATTTCCTTCCGGTTCTATATGTGTAATAGTTGAAATGCATTAAACTATCATATATAATTTTATAAAATTGCCTAATAAATGACACCTCCATTGGGATTCGATCCATGAATTATTAGGAGTTGCTCATACGGCAGTAACAGCTATTTCAATTTTTCAATTCTAACAATTTATTTCAATTGGTTGAATTGAATAATTTGATGCTTTGTTGCTTAAATCAACTGATATCGAATAGATGATTTTCATCTATTGATCATTATGATCATGATTCTCGAGAAAATTAAGATCTATTACATGCATGTACCATATATTATGGTCAATTAATTGTGTTAAACTTGTTTCGTCATTTTACACAAAAAAACATGTAAACCACGTCACAAAAAGTATTCAAATTGGCATACCTCTATTTAAAGATAAATGCAGTACCCTATTATATCAATAGGCAAACAGAGCTAAAATATAACAATGGCTAAAGTGCATATTGTATAAGTACCGACAATTTCAAATTCTGTTTGTCAAAGGTTGAAGTTGAGAGATATCAACTTAATTAACTATACATACACATACTCTTTCATAATATGTCTATGTATTGTACATACTTGAGTTTCTTTCAGTTTAATTATTGTTCCACAGTTGTAATCATGACTTCTAGGCAGCAATGTTATTTTGTTTTGATTGAATAGTAAAAAAATTGTAAGTAAATGAAAATAAATTTATACGCTCAATGGGAAGTGCTCAGAAATTTTAATTTACATCACAGAGAAGCAGGAACCACTACTTCTCATTATTTTCAGCTGAAGCATCCTGTTGACATTGAGTCTAATATAAATATGATTCACCCATAATACATGACTTTATTTCACAGTTACAGTTAGTTATATCTTCTAGTCTTGGAATGTTTGTTGAGGTTGTTTTTAAGATTTAAGTTTATATTATCTTGTAACTATTGCACCCATTGGTTAATAAAAATATAAAGTATATTTTTAGTAGAATTTTTCATAAAGTTTTTTTCCAGCAATAACATGATAGCGGATATACCTGTGCATCGATCCGAATGCAGTAGGATTCTCGATTCTAGGTCTCTAAGGAATTAACTTAAACAATCTTTGAATATAAAGTTGTCAATGATTGGATAAACTCCTTAAGGATCCATGCAAAACCAGCCATAGTCAATTTGCTATCAGTATATATACAGTTTCGGAAAATTGAAATGACCGATGTATACATTGGAATGAAATGCATGAGTGCATTATTTTAGGTTGCGTTATGTGGTTTATATTATAATCGCAAAAATAAGCTATGGCATACCTCCTATTTAGTTTTTGGGAATATTAATCGACTCATATACGTCAGTATGTCTAAGTGCAGCATAAATCAAAGCACATTGCATTGATTAATGCTGCACATGATATTTAAAGCACATTTTTATTAATAACAAGGCAGTTTTCCACGAAAATGCTTTTTAGTATTGAAATTTTGTCTTTGTTTAGCTTTGTAACAATAATACGATGTAGCTAGGTATTTTATTAAATTTGTGATTTGTTTTTGAAGAGGACAATACATGTGGCAGAAAACCCAAATAAAAGGAAAGAATATTCGTAGAATGCCACAAATAACTTTTAGACAACAAATAGTTAATAACCCAGGCAACATTCTAATGTCGAGCCAACGTTGCTAGAAATCAGTGTGCGACGTATGCAAAACGTCGTCGAGCCATCTATACCAAATTGGTCAATAAAATATGGGTTGCTACAACATTGGAGACTGACTTTTCAGCATTGTAGTCGTTTTATTACGTCGGTAATATTCAGGCCTCGATCTGGCAAGAGAGTCGGACTTTAGTATGTCAGCTAGGTCTAAAAAATAGTTACCCTTTAAGAATCTTAAAGTATTAAAATGATACTTCTATTTTCTTTAAAAAAAATTGTAAACAAATACTTTGAAAAATATGGTTCTAAAACCATACCTATACCCCATATATAAATTTAGTTTTTTACTTATTTATTTCCAAATTCAAGTAATTATTGTAGTTAATTCATTTCATTTTTGCATTTATTTAGTCATTTAATATTGAACAAAATAAAGTTACTTACCAGAATACATTTTAAAATTACATTCTTTTAAAGCAACATTAAACGCTACATTTGTACAAAAAAATTTACTTAAAAATCGAGTCTAGTCACAGCATTTGTTTACAATGGACACAATAAGCGTCAAGTACTTCTGTTACTTCCCACAGGGTGAAATCGCCTGTCATTTTCTATCTTAAGTCATGCAAAGGACGGACGATGCAAACTACGACGCATGTAGACATTGAAATTTATAATGTAAACATTTTAAACATTTCCAATCGTGTGACCATAAAATTCGAAGCTTCCATGTAAATTGTGACGTCATTTTTACCATATAAAAGAAGATCAGACTGTTCAGAAAAGGAGATGCATTTGGAATTCCACCTGAGCTACTTTGCAGGCTTCATGTCCGCCGTGCTTAAGAAATAAAATTTAAAACATACCCAAGTTACTTTGCAAACTTCCTGTCCGCTGTGCTTAGGAAATAAAATTTAAACACACCCTAGTTACTTTGCAGACTTGATGTCCGCTGTACTTAGGAAATAAAGTGTTAAATACATCTGAATTGCATCGCAGTACTTCGTGTTCGTTGTACTTTCATCAAAGACAATCACTATTTAACTTACTCTTTATGAAGTGCCGTTTCAACGTCTCTAAGATGCCCTAGAGGACGTTAACCATGTAGAACCTGAGAGAGAGCATTTACGGGCGATATAACGCTATACAGAGCGCATAGAAATTCAGCTGGCATAAATTTATATAGGTGATTACTTTCTTATTTCGAGACTCTACTTTATTCTGGTTACGGGGTGTTTAAGAAAGGTTTAAATGACGCATTTGTGGTACTAAAAGAATATTAGATTTTTTTTTATATGAGATAGTAACTTTGATTTTACCAAAAAATATAATATATTACCAGTTATTCAGTTATGATTTCATTCACGATTGTAATTCATAAAATTTAATTTTCTGAATATTTTACTAGGGAGATTTGCGTTTGCAAAATAACAAGTTTATAATATATATTTAGAGCTATGCAATAACAAGTTACTTCATTACAGACTAGTCAAATTTCATGTCAATCATTGTTCTGCAATTTTATAAAACAAATAGTGGACTTTCGTTTCCACTACATCTCATGTAAGGTTTTTCAAGAATGCTTTATATTTAAAGTACACTAGGAATATTTTCCTACTGTAACCACAAGGTTATCTGATTGTTGGACATTTACCTACAATAAAATATTATAATTACATGAATTATTTCGCGTTAACAAAGGTTTGAAACATTGACTACGGCCAATTGGCTGGTTCTGTTCTCAATTGGGTTCAGTTACAACGAGGAATGTCAATATTTCAGGCAATTGGGCAGTTGTCTGGTCACTTATTTCGATTGAAGAGTGATGCAACCTCACTTTCTTACCTTCGCGGCTTCGTATGTTTGACAATCATAGGCAATCTTCTGGTTGCTTTTCTATTTAATTACTATAGAGAGATTCCCCCAGCATTCTAAAAGATTTTACGTGTCAATTCTCACTTCAGTAAGATTAATATGATTATCTGAACAATTGTTCCTACTCTAATTTCAATCAATAAACAGTGTATAATTAAAGAATATTTCCTCAACACTCTATGATATTTTACACGAGTGTTCAACGCTCGTTTTTCAACTTAATTTTGATAATGTATAAATATGACATGATTGTTGTCCTTTGTTTTGCATTCGAGTCATTATTTGGCTATTGCTAACAACTTTATATAATTACATGTTATTATTATCTAGTGATTGCCAACAACTTTAGTTATAAACAATTATTACCTAGCGATTGCTAACAGCTTTGATTATTACTTATCATTATCAGGCCATTGCCACAACCTTTATCCAATATGGCCGCCTACTCCGGATTTCGATAGAATCAATAAATATGGCCAAGTCGATATAGTTCAAGTAGGAATATCCCGAGACATAAAAAATGCAACAGAAACTTTACGACTTCGTTAAAATACCATTACCCATTGTGCTACCTCGATCGGAAATCAGCTCGCATACCTTTACAGGTTTTTAATGTGCGTTGGCTCCTTTGATGCAGCATTCCGCCATGGCCCGCGGCGATAATAATTATGTCGTAAAGTTTTTGTTGCGTTTTTTATGTATCAGGAACTTATTACTTGAACTATACATATCTTCTAAGACATTAGGATTCATCTTAAGAAACATTAAAGATTTTCAAAATATAGATACGTGCAAATTATTGTTCAATTGTTTAGTAAGATCAAAATTAGAATACGCCTCGATTATATGGAATCCAATATATCATTGTCATATAACATCATTAGAAAATATTCAACGTCGGTTCCTAAAGAATTTACACTTTAAATCATTTGGCAACTATCCGCCTAGAGGTTATCCACATGATATTCTTTTATCTACTTTTAATTTTACTTGTCTTTTAAAGAGGAGGGTGACACAATCTATAATTTTCCTCTATAAAATTATACATAATTTTATTAAATGTGAAGACCTTCACAACAGTATTTTTTACGCTGTACCTCGTCTTAACTCAAGACATTGTGAAACTTTCTTAATACGTACTCCAAGAACCAACATCTTGATTCAATCCCCCTTCTTTCAAATGTTTTCTAATTACAATAATGTCAATACAATAATAGATATTTTCAACACAAATATTCGCAGTATTAAACAGTTATAATTATTTTATGCTAGGTGTTTATCATTATATACTTCATTTGTTTGTTCCATAGATACTTGTCATGTAATTTATAATTTCATGTTTGTTTGAGTTTGTTTGTTCTTATTTACCTGTTTCTTTTATCTTTTTTGTATTATATCTACTTTTGTTCTAACCTTATCCTGTAAATGGACCTCGGTCTGTTGGATATTGTAATTCAATAAATAAATAAATAAATAAATATGTATACAAATTTACGAATATAAAAATATATCTCACCAACGTATTACTAAGGTTCTAACTGACGTTGGTCGGTTACTAAAAAATGAAAAACTTATTTAGGCAGTCGAAAACGTTTAATCGACGTTAGTAGATCACTAAAAAGAACTAAATCTGTTAGGTCGGTTACCAACGTCTAACCGACGTTGAAAGTTAGTCGGTTACTAATGTTTAATCAACGTTGGAAGATTACTTAAAAACGCACCAAACTTAAATAAGCCACTTTCTGACGTGAAACCAACATTGGTTGGTGTTCCAAACTAAAGTAGTAGGTTTGTGAGGTCCCAGGAACCTTTGTCCGAGGTCAATTCATGACTATAAGTTCTAAGTTACCATCCGACTACTGTTTGCACTAATTTTGACGTTGAAATTAATAAAAAAGCAGTCGGTAGTCCGTGAAATGTTGCTTGGGAATGCACAGTTATTTGATGCCCTTTATTTCAACAAAATGACTACCAGTTATAAGTTGTTTGCAATTTTACCGTTCAAATAAAAAAGGCAACAAAAACTTTGTGACCTCATTAAAATACCGTTACTCTCTGTAC
The DNA here is from genome assembly GCA_963675555.1 of Leptura quadrifasciata. Taxonomy (NCBI): domain Eukaryota; kingdom Metazoa; phylum Arthropoda; class Insecta; order Coleoptera; family Cerambycidae; genus Leptura; species Leptura quadrifasciata. Next base: position 108,482,301 of record OY776675.1, read on the forward strand.
TATTCCGTCCACAAATTGAATCACTTACCTTTATAGGTTTTTAGTGTACGTACGTCAGCTTGTTTGATGGCGTCATACCGAATGGTTCACTGGCGTTAATATTGAGCTCGTAAAGTTTTTGTTGCATTTTTTACCTGCTCAGTAAAATTGAGGACCACTATTCATTGGTTATTCGTACTTCATCTGGGGAAATAATAATTTATTATTAAATCTCGAATCTGCCAGAGGTTCATATTTTATCTGTTGAAGAGGATTTCAGACTCATTCAATTTATTGTAAGTTTATATAAGATTTGTACTTTTTTAAAATTTTTAAATTATTTTTTTAGTATATACTTATATAGTACTACATATTTTTACAAAAATTTAACAAAATTTGTTCCTGGGTAGTTGTTTCGATTACTAATCCAAATCAAATTCTTCCGATCTTTTAAGTAGATTTCTCATCTACATTTTGCAGAGTGCAGCATGTCACGACTTCGGAAAAATTTCACTATAGATTCTTCGTTTATGGTCCCCAGACCTCAAAAATGACCCCCGTTCAAAAGTTTATATATGTATATATTATTAGCCGTTACTCGAGTCCGAGTATAAAAATGTTACAGTCGATAAATTGTGTACAATAAAAAACAAGTAAAAGGTGTAGTCTATTGTAATTCCCATTCATCTACGGTGCACACGACTATGGCTATAGAGGCCAATTCGAGAGAGCACATGTCGACCGCAGTCAGGACAAACATAGACCTGGTTAGGTCTTGGATTCGGCCTTCTTGCAGCAACATTTCCTTGATAGCTGGCCACAACCCCTCGCCATTCGGTTCTGTCCGCTGCAAGTTGTTCCCATTGCTCGTCTGCAATACCGCAGGATTTTAGATTTTCATGGAGAGCGTCTTTGAACCTCTTTCGTTGACCGCCACGCCTTCTTCTACCGCTTAGCAATTCACCATAAAGTGTACATTTAGGAAGGCGGTTATCATGCATACGATGAACGTGACCTGCCCATCTTAGGCGTGCTCTTGAAATAAGCACCTCAATTGGAAGGCTGTTTGCTCTCCTGAGTACTTCCACGTTTGATATGTGATGGAACCAACGGATTTTCATCATACTTCTGAGGTGTCTTTGCTGAAAACGTTCTAATTCTTTCACATGACGACGGTAAGTGACCCAGCTTTCACATCCATATAGCAGTGTTGGAATGACAACTGCTCTGTAGACAGCCATTTTCGTTGACAAAGCAAGGTCGTGGTTGTCAAATACTCTCTCTCTAAGTCCCCAGAGCGCTCTAGATGCAGCGTTAATTCTATTGCGAATCTCGCTGTCCATGTTTGCTTTGTCATTAACAACGTTGCCTAAGTAATTGAACTGATCCACCACTTCAAGAGAATTTCCGTTAAGTGTAATGTCTATTTGGTTCACTTGATGAGGAGTTGACATAATCTTAGTCTTTCCAATGTTGATTTTAAGTCCCAAGGAATCATAGCTCTGGGCATACACATCTAAAAGTTCTTGAAGCTCTTCCGGCGTAGAGGCTAAAAGTGCACAGTCATCCGCATACTGGAGATCACAAATGAATCGTGTGCGTGTCTTCGTGAAAGCTCTAAAGCGCCCTATGTTAAAGACACCGCCGTTAAAACGGTATCTGAGACCTATTCCTCTGACTGTCAGTTTGTTGTCAACAATAATTGTTAGAGCAGTGGTAAACAAATTAAAGAGTAGGGGTGCCAGGACACATCCCTGCCTAACTCCAGTGAGGGTTTGGAAAGGTTCGGTTGCCTCATTATTATACATAACCTGGGCGTTGTTGTTTGTATGTAGACTGCGACATACTTCCACAAATTTTCTAGGGATACCTAAGCGGAACATAATTTTCCAGAGCACTTCCCTGTCCACCGAGTGAGTCGGCGCCGGGAGATTTGTTATTTTTTAGCTGCCCAATGGCGGTTATGATCTCTTCCGTTGTTAGTGGTTTATCTAAGTCTTCGAAGGTGTCATATTGAGGGATAAGATTTATAATATCGTGATCGGCTTGACTTTGCTGGTTAAGAATGTTAGAGTAGTGTTCTTTCCATCGGGCTCTTATTTCCTGGTCTTCTTTGAGGAGATTTCCATTTCAATTTTTAATAGGGCACATATTTTTCCGACTGGGGCCGTACACTGCTTTTACTCCTTGAAAGAAATTCCTGTAGTCGTGTGAATCGGCGTACCTTTGAATTTCTCTGGCCTTGCTTGCCCACCACTCGTTTTTTATTCTTCTGATTTCGCGTTGCGTTTCATACTTAGATTGGGTAAAAGCTTCTGCTTTTGATGAGTCGTTGGGGTGGTTGATAGAGCTTTGGAAGGCAATATGTTTGCGGTCAAGAAGTTCTTGTATAAAAGCTTCATAATCATTGAACCAGTCCTCCTGTTTTTTACTTGCTGCAGTGCCAAGAATTTCCTCACTCGCACTTTTTAAACTGTCTTTAATTTGTGTCCAGGTAGCAGCGACATCTACAGAATTGGTTTCTTCTAATGCACTCAAATTCTCTTGAACTTTTTGCTTTAGCTGTTCGACGGTTTGTTGGTCACGCAATTTACTAATACAGAGACGGAGTCTACGTTGTACTTGAGTTCTTCGGTGTTTGGGTCTCATAACAATTTTCATTTTAGAGACAACAGGACAATGATCGGTCCAACATTCACTATCAATGCGCGCCTTTGTAATTTGGACGTCCTTGAGATGCTTCCTACGTACGATAACATAGTCCAGTAGATGCCAGTGACCTGATCTGGGGTGACGCCAGGTGCCTTTAAATTTATCCTTTTGTCGGAAAATGGCGTTTGTTATAACTAGATCATGTTCGGCGCATTTAGTTAGGAGTAGTTGACCGTTAGCGTTCATGTTGCCCAAACCGTTCTTGCCTATGATGCCTGGCCAGGTGTCTGCATCTCTCCCTACTCTAGCGTTAAAATCGCCAAGAATAACGAGTCGTTCCGTTTTAGGTATTCTACAGAGGGTTTCTTCCAGCTGTTGATAGAAGCTTTCCTTGGTTTCGTGACTTGCATCCAGAGTGGGAGCGTAGGCGCTTATTAGATTTACCGCGTTGCCATCTGATAGCTCATAGCGTAGCAGCATTAGACGCTCGGATAGGCCTTGTGGTACTTGTGTTAAGTTGGATACAAGTTGATTCCGAACGGCAAATCCTACTCCATGTTGTCTTCTTGAATTGGTGGGAAGACCTTTCCAATAGAAGGTGTAGTACTTTTCTGTGAGAGAGCCTTCCTCCTAAAATCGAGTTTCGCTGAGAGCTGCAACGTCAACATTGAGTCGGTGAAGTTCTCTATCTATTAGAGCAGTTCTTCTTTCAGGCCGATCGGTGCGAGTGCTGTCGTTCAAAGTACGAACATTCCAAGCGCCGTAGATGAAAGAATTAGTTTTGTTGGATTTAACTTGTCGGTGTTTTTTCGACATTCGATGAGGTGTCCCTGTGGGCACCCTCCCCAGGAGATCCGATCGGGAGGGTTATTTTACCTCCGGATGATTTTGTCCCACTTGAACGCTCCATCATTTTTTAAAGCCTTAATCGACTGAAAACGAAGCTGCATTTGAAGTTTTAACTGGAGCAGGTATGCAACTGACCAGCTCGGTTGCGGAAAGCGAGTGGTGTGGTCCCATGGCACAGAAGGAGACTGCGGAAGGTGCTCACGGCAAAAGGTAAGTGTTATTCCGCCCTTACTCGGTCGTTAGAGCCTCGTTAGTGAAAACAGGGTGCACCAAGTTCAAATTGAACTCATCGCGAAGGTGAGGTTAACAATTGAGTAGGAGAGGCTATAACTTGCGCTTCACTACCCCATTATATATATGCTATATAACGAAATTTGTAAACACTCTAGAGGGCGCATTTCTCAACGGATCAAAACGGAATTTGGCAGGCATATGCTTTGGCTCCATATCTCAATTAAGTTCGAAGATGGGCCAAATAGCCTTCTTTGTTTCAAAATGGCGACGGTTCAAATTTTCTAAAAAATTCTCAAAATTTTATTTCGAATCAAATATGCACATGTGATACATCGTTGGATAGTGCTCATTTAGCCCTAAAACGTTTGTCTAAAATATTTTTTGCTAAAACGCATAAAAAAATTAAAAATATGGCGGCGTTTCAAAGTCTTAAAAAAATTGTCAAAATTTTATTTCGAATCAAATATGTACATCTTGGATAGTGCTCATCTAGCCCTACAACTTTTGTCTAAAACATTTTTTGCTAAAATGCACAGGAAAAATTTTAAAAATGGCGGCGGTTTTGTTTTAAAAAAAATTCTCAAAATTTTATTTAGAACCAAATATGTACGTGCTATACATCACTGGACAGTACTCATCTAGACCTACCCCTTTTGTCTAAAACATTTTTTGCTAAAATACATAGAAAAATAAAATTAAAGAAAAAAGCGTGATTTATTTATATTTTGAAGACTACCTACGTGCTAATAGTTCATAAATCGATGACAATAAATTGAAGTTGTTCAGTTCTAATAAAGATATACTTAATCACTTATTTACTAAAATAATAGAGACCTTAAGCAGTGCAAAACAATATAGGATGAAATCTACCTTTCCGACTGGCCCCTGCCATCAGGTTTTTTAAAATATTTTTTTATTATCGTTTTCTGTAATTTCTTTCTTCGGATTTATCAAGCCTTCTTTCTTTTCGATAGTTTGAACTGAATACTAACATTAGATTCCTCCGGCGTCTTTATGTTAATGATTTTTCCACTGATGTCCATCAATCGACCTGTATATTTTTTGTTCATAAGATCTACCAGATTTCACTCTTTTTCAATATTTTTAAGCACATGCTAAAATCAGATTTCTCCAAAGTCTTTTGTTCATATATTTTTTAATGATGTTATCATGTTTTTTTCCTTAATAAAAGATCATTGTATTCCTCTTCAATATTTTATTTATCTACATGCCCAAATGTTTGATTCTTCTCAAGTCTTTTGTCAATAATTTTTTTATTGTGGTGCTCCCAGTATTTTGAGAAATTTATCAAACATTCTTTCTTAATATTGTCGATAATATCATTTTGTTTATAATTTTTTTGTTGTGATGCGCCCCGTGTATACAGGGTGGACCATTAATAGTAGGCCTAGTTCAGGGGCAGATTCTTTGAGGCAAAATATGAAGATACAACCAAATATGCTTTAGTAAAATGTTGCTGTGGGAAGAGATACAGGGTGTCAAAGTTCAAATTATTTTTTTGTTTTTTTGCAATAAATCAACAGCCTATTAACTGATCTTCGCCAAATTTGCTAGAGGAACGTTTTTCTTCTAAGAAACAATAATTTATGTATTACATCACGTTAGATCGTAGAGGGCGTCGCAGGACCTGTATCTGTTGATGAATTTTTGTCATATTTTTTTTACGAAACGTTGTTGTAGTACGGTCGTGAGCAATCTGGAGTTATTGCTAAAGCAGAAGATGGATGGTCAATGAGACAAATTGCACTGCGTTATAATATTGACAAAAATAGTGTGTAACATTTTAAGAAAATTGGACAATAAACGGTACGATTAGTAAAAATCCTGGATCAGGGCGACGAAGAATACCAACTCAACAACAAGATTTGCAGTTGGTAAATGTTTTAGAAGAAAATCCATTTTACTCAGTTATTCAGGCTGCTGAAGAAACGAATTTTCCTGGATCGAGTAGTACTGGTCGCCGGCGAGTAAGAGAATCGGAGCTACGCTGTCATGCAGCAGCACAGATATACTTACATAAAGAAGCTCGAGTAGGATTTGCGCTTCAATTTTTAGCATGATGTAAATTTTTGGAACAATGTCATCTTTACAGACGAAAAAACTTTCCAGTCAACACACAGCGGTCGTATTCGTGTTTACCGCCCTCCGAATACTCGATTCGATGAGAAATATATATCTAACAATGATAAAAGTGGTAGATTTTCCGTCAATATGTGGGCTTGGATATCGGCACGTGGTCCTGGTGTTTTGTGGCATATTAAGGAACGATTTAATAGTGAAACGTATATTAGGATTTTAGACAATATTATGCTCCCTTCTGTGTCACAATTATTTCCTAATAATGAGTTCATATTTCAACAAGACACTTGTTCATACCGTAACAAACCGGTTGCAAGATAACAACATCATTGTTCTTAACTGGCCCAGTCATAGTCCAGATCTTAACCCCGTGGAAGAAGTATGGGGGCTACTCGTAAGAAGTATCCAAAAATGAAATGTGAGACCACGGAATGCCCAAGAATTACTGGAAATAGTAAATAATTCAAGGGAAAATATTATTACTAATGATTATTGTATAAGGTTATTTAATTCTATGCCAAACAGACTTATAGAAGTTATAAATAGAAATGCTGCAATAACGAAATATTAATAGTTAGTTTCTTGTTAAGTAGGATATCCTTTGTCCTTTGATATAAGATTTCTACTAATCTTACCGTATATTCTCCATTTTCTTAAAATGTTACACACCAAATTTTTGTTAATATTATAAGGCAGTGCAATTTGTCTCATTAACCATCCATCATTTACTATAGCAATAACTACAGTATTAAAATAAAAAATAAGTTAAAAGTGATATCTGTTTTATTTCGGCTACTCATTACATATTCAAACAGAGACAGATTTACATTGGAAAAAAAAAGTTGTCCTATTTTTTCTTCTCACGACAGTACTTCTGACCAGAAAATCTGTTGAGGGCATCATTTCCACGTATAAAAGGTACACTTGGTAGAACTTGATAACTCCAACCGTTTTCGAGGAACGTGCCGTTAAATATTTCAATAATTTTTTGAAAGACAAATTCAAATTTAATGAAACAAAGCGTATTTATTGAAAAAAGTACAAAACGTAAGGGAAAACAAAATCGTAATAACAGCGTAAACTCTTTCTCACTTTCTTATGAACTAATGGATTATTTTCATGGTATAACGTAAAAGTTGACTTAATGAATGTTAAGTCGTAGGAATATGCTAGTGCATAGTATACATTAAGAATACCCAATTCGATTCAATACAGCTTTATTCAAATTAAAATTTACATCTGTCTCCAGAATCCACCCCGGGACTGGCCGTGCAACCAACACGGTGTCAGATTACAAGGTCGGGTGGAATGGGACTGGTATTTTTGCAGATTTTCATAAGTGTTAAGAACAGGAACATTTGCACGAGTAACTGAAAAGTTTTGAAAGAAAATCAAGACGTAACAAACACTTTTGAAGAAGGAATACTTTGATTTTGTCAAACATCTGTATAATTAAATTCATAATAAATTTAAAAAATATAATTGCACTATAACTCTTTTCTAAGAAATGGCGGAGGATCTGGTGATACTCAATAATAAATAAAGAAAAGAAAGAAGATGTGAGGTATATTAAATATTATCATTAAATTATAAATCATCAATTAATTATTATTAAATTATTATCATTTGGCAATCATTTCTTCTGAAGTGTAATTTATTCTGTTATTAAACACTTAATAATGACAAAAGTACGCAACTGACAGATATTATTAATAAAATCAGTACGGTTGTCATAATTCGTTTTGTTTATATCACCTACCTTCTGTAAACACCAAGAGTCGTGACGAGCGGTGGGGACTGAAGAAGAATATAGTCGTCCTATCGGAGAATAGCACGATCACATGCTATAAAAATTAATCCCAGACTACACCAATCATGATAGCTACGCGTACGCTGAGTCTATACCATTATCTACATACAGATTCTCCTACCCTCGCCAACATTTGTGGCATTTGAAGTACAAATCTAATAAAATAAGCCTTGCACAGGGAAACCCGTTTTGCGAACCTTTATTAAAGTCCAGCTGGAAAATGGCCGGAGTTTCCACAAAATTATATTAAGGTTTTGTTTCAGAATATTGTAAAAAATCTGTCATTGCGAGCTCCTCCGGTGAGTTTGGGACGACCTGTTTACATTGCTTTCTTTGTTTCGTACAGCGTCAAAATTGAATCGGTGTTCCGTATCTGCATGTGATGACTTAAAATCGTATCGCCCAGTTCTTAAAATTTCGGTTTATATGGAACAGAAGAAAGTCGAATATGGGGCGAGCGTAGATGCGTCTTTACTATGTGCATACTTCGATATGCGATGTAAAGCAACGTTAGGCGAAGTTAGTACTTGGATGGGCGACCGTTTCGACGAGTACTTTTCTTCTATCAGCACTATAAAAAAATTCAATATTTCATAAATAAATCAAAATTCAAGTGCACCATGTCAAAAGTAATCAAAAAATATAATATAATAATCAAATAACATACATTGACCAGATACCACCAAACACTCGAATTCACCATTTCAGAACTCGAAACTATTCCAAAATCCATCTTAAAAATATCAGACCCAAATAATCTTAAAATTCATCAAAACCACTATTCATACCAATAGTCACAACATTCTATCTCGATTCGTTAATCTGTCATAAACAGATTTTGCATACTTTTCAACCACCCCTCGTATACATCGAACTACTCTCCGTACTTCTAACAGCCACATTCCAACTCGATTCATCAAATTCTACCGCCCGCTTCCCATTTCAATTTTTGCTACTTTTCGATCGCCCCTCGTATACCACATACCATATCGGCATTCTCTATGCAACCAATACCTTATTCTCGTTCCACGTTTATCAGGAACATTTTCATATATCTTATTATTCACCATTCTCATATTTTATTCATATCTTGCCACCGTGAAACGTCGGACCTCCGTTTCGACTTTACGGGGTCATTCCGAAATCATTTAATTTCCAGGTAATAAAACTTCAATAACTTTTAAACCCGAATAGATTCAAAAATCATTTCTATATCAAAAAATTCTCCTTTCCAATGCCGATTTTTCCATACAATATTTATTCCTAAATTTCAAACTTTTGCAATAGTGTTGCGCAATGATGTGCAATATTACGCAATCGTGCCAATCCAAATTACATGGGTCCAAATCCAGATCTAAAATAGGGGGTAAAAACGTTCGTGTCTGACTCACGGGGCACGAAAAACGCAACGGTGGTATAGTATAAAAACCGAGCTCCTCGAGCCCAAATCAAGTTAGTTGCTTTGGTGTTACTCGTGATCTAATACAGTGCCCGCGCTACTTCCAAGGCCGGCCGAAACCTTGTAAAAAAGAGTGTTAATTTTTTTTAAATAATAATCTGCTCTCGCGCTTAAATAAATCAAAAGTGAGTTTTTTCAGAAATAAAAAACCTCGGAAATAAATTGAAAATAATTAAACCAAACTTCTCCAGTCGAAATTCAATTGTCGAAAAGTTACCTAAAAATTATTCTATTGTAAAAAATAAATAAAAAACGTTCTAAACTTTGTTCAAGTGATAAAATAAATTTTGTAAATTCGTTTCAACTGAAAGTGTCATTATTTTGATATACAGGGTGTTACTCTCGGTCCTGCCAGTGACTTTCAAATTTGCTAAAAAATTAAAATAAATAATTCTATTAAACAAAAAGTGATTCAACCATTCTGGTTGCATACAGGGTGTAACTTTTGACCCTGTCCAACAGTTTTAAGGCAACAACCCCCCGAACTTCAGATTCAAAACAAATAAAGTGCATTTACGGCCTCAGAAGTCTCAGCTTTAAATTTGCACGCGGAAAATTATTATTTTCTACGAAGCCAGAGGCTGGTAGGTGTTCACGACCGTATCCTCGGCTCACATATCTTACAACGGCTTGTATATCAGTGTATGCGCAGGAGCTATGCAACCTTAGGCGAGGGTTGTGCTGGTGATATACCATCCTTCGGAGGGGATGTAAAGCCGTCGGTCCCTTGTCTATTAAATTTTAGGCAAGTAAAAGATCCCTACTCTTCTTAAGGGAAGAGGTTCGGCCAAATTCCTGGCTGGAGGTAGCTCGTCTACAGGCGTCGATGATAGGCCTCAGTAGCGGACGCTAAATAAATGTTAAAAAAAGAAAGAAAGTCGAATAAGGGGCTGGGCGCCAGAAATGGTATCAACTGGAAAGTCGTTGCACTGTCTTACAGCTAACACTTTACTTTTTAATCCTTCCTAAAATCAACCTGAAAGGGAATGTTGTTCATAAGAATCCAGTACGATGCAATGAAGGAGGACAGGATTCATGTAAAGTTATATATTGGACTTTTTGGAAATATTTGTATTTGTAAACAATATATGTATATGAAAATATGTATAATAGAGTCCAGTGCATATAACCGATTTTTGATGGGAACCCAGACATATAGAATTACTAGCTGAAACTTTGAATGTATGTTCTAGTAGGGTTTCTAAATGATACACTGAAAGTCCCAAGCTAGTGGAAGTGGGGGGGCACCTAAAATCCTGCAAAAACTCTTTCACCTGGAATTTTCCTGGAACGCGGATAAAAATTGAACGAATGATCGTAAAAGGTTCCAGTATCTTTTAAATAGAATTTTTTATATTATAGAACAATGTGATAGATCGCTTGAATCGGCATACCAGGGGCTCAATTCTCGACTTCGTTGTAAAACGTTCCCATGAGAAAATATTCCCATGGTATCATTATTGGGTATTCTCGAGTGAACTTGAAATGTACTTTCCCATGGGAACCATGATTATACGTATGCCTGATATTAACCTGATTCATTTCATGAATCGACCAATGGCATTAAAGATTCTTGTGATTTTTTCAAATTGTAATGTTGATAACAGTGAAAAGGAAAGGAAAATTTACAAACTTTACATATCAAATCTCGTTTTGGATTATTAGCTTCGACCACTTCCAATTGGTTTAGGAGAATTATTTCATCCATTGCAAGAACCTGGATGGAGATTAATCAATATAATAAATAATACAAATAACAAACGATTAATATAATATAGGTTATGTTATGTTATTACCGTTTTATCGCAGCATTCACAGCTTATATAATACCTCTTTCTATACAAGCTGTACTCTACTCACGGAGTGCGCATAATCTGTTACAATTATTCCATTGGAAATATAAATTCCCCAGCCTTTTATCATGTGAATATATTCTCACACTTTTCATTGGAAAATATTCCTATGATTTGCATCGAGAATACAAAATATATATTCCCATGGGAAAGTTCTGTTTTTCCCATTGGAATAAAATCGAGAATTGGGCCCCAGATGGTTTTGTCCTTTTATAATTATCCCAATAATTATATCAAAACAGGATTCAAACTATACTAAAAAAAAAGTTAACAGAAAACCGTAGTAAAAACAATAAGAATAAAGTGTGTCACCGTCGTTTTTGACAGCTATTCCCAATCAAGCACCAAAGATGCAACACATGATCGGCATACTGGTCGCCTAACTTCAGTTGACGTAGTTGTACAAGAAAACGGCATACTTGACACAGATCAATATCATTTTCTTGTTAGCCCCAGGAATAAGACAAGTTTAATTTCTTTGCTTTCCTCTCATCTCAGAGCTATCGGTTATGGAGTACGAAATGCAATTGCAGATGCTGACAGGCTGATAGTAACTACAGCAATAGAAAAAGCAAGGACTGGATATAAAGTGACGGTGCTTGGGGAGCATACTGATCTTGTGGTTCTTTTAATCGCTTTGGCGGATTTCGATATGTCGATGTTCGAATGTATATGTCTGGAGGAAAAAATAAAGCTGTAAGCTGTACGGTAGCAAGTCTCTGCAAAGGGATTTGGGAGGCTTGCAAAAACACACTTTTCCTACGTACCATAACTGGGTGTGATACTACCTCTGCAATTCATAAAGTAGGTAAGATAAGACCATTCCGCAAACTTAAAGGCGACACATCGCTACAGGGAACGGTCGGGGTTTTTAATGACTTCGATGCATCGCCGGAGGAAATTGCAAAAGCTGGGTAAATGTTTATTTCTGCTTTATATCCAGAACAGTCCACCATTAGCATCGACGAAAAAAGGTTGCAGATTTATTTCCAAACCATTGCTAAGCAGCCAATAACTTCAAGTTTCCAGCTTGCAATGCTCCCACCTACTTCAGCAGTTGTGCGGCACACTTCCTTCGGGCCTATTTTCATGTACAATAATGGCGGGGGATTTAAGGTTGATAATGGACAGTTTATTCCTATATAACTATATAGTGAGAAGAAAGTAGCTCCAGACGAACTACTGAAGCTTGTGTCCTCCAACTACTCCAAAAGCTGCCACACTGGAAGTTGCAGCTGTCGAAGGAATAGGCTATGCTGCACTAACATGTGTGGGCAATGCAATAGGGGGTTAGAAGAGGGTGACTTGGGCAACGAGGATGAGGGAAACGATGAGTAACACCCTGTAAACTTTTCAGAAAGTGAGTAACACATCCTGTAATATAATAAATCGGATAATAATTGCGAGCACATTTTTACTGTATTTTTTATTTTTAAGCGGAATCTGTGTGACCTACATATACAAGAACGAAGACTGATCGATCGATCGATGATTAAATTTTGTTTTTTTTTTAAATGTACAGTTGATAGTAGACCTGTACTATTCATTGTTCTATTTTTCTACCAATGCCTATCATGAACCGGTATTCCTTATATTGTCTACAGTGACTTTCTATCTTCTACTTGGCTATAAAATATAAAATTGAAAAAAAACCGGAATATTTTACGACTACTGATTCCCTTTCTACCCGCGTTCCAGGAAATTTCCAGGTAAAAACTGTTTTCCAGGATTCCAGGTGTCCCCACCCCCGTCAGCTTGTATCTTTTAATATGTCTTTCAGAACCTCCTTTTTAATCATATCCTCAAAAAATCGGCTAGTAATTTCATAAGTCCTGGTCAAAACTTAACTACACTAAGGTTAACAAGAATGTCGGTCCATACCACACATGGTGAGTATTAGGGCGACTCGGGCAATGCAGTTTCCAACTACCATCCAATGGTTTACGTTAGATCAATCGACTGACATCAAAAAAAGTTAACGGAAACTTACTCTTGCAAACAAATTTTCATAATTTCATTTATGCCTCTTGGCATACCTTACTTGTTCGTTATGTAACATACTATTTCCACATTTGCCATGTTTTTATTTATTGACTTATATTGTTCAGTCAGGATATTTGTAGCTTAATTTACGAATTTAGCCGCAGATAGCTCATACGTTTTAACAGTTACCAAGAGCTCTCATAGTGTCTGCCAACACAGCTTGAATTCGCTAAGGTCAAAGTTTTCGTTAATATCATTAGATTTCTTCACTAAATCTCAATTCACAATAATTCGTAGAAAATAAGAAGGAAAAGTTTATAATTAGGGACAATAGGAATGAACACGCACATCAGTTATTTGCTTACAATTTATTAAAATTCAAACTATCTATAAACTAATAAAATTTAAATAAATAGATTTATTCAAAAATAAATTTATAATAACATTAATAAAATTTCCATAAAAACATGCTCTCTATCATTTACCCTTAAATTTGTCTCTGTGAAACATTTTTTCTTACATCTACATCCATTTACAGCAGTTCTTGTGTTTTGTGAGTATGATCAATATCAAATATAACTTGCTAAATTATAATTTAGGGAATGTGTATATAGTAGGTAGAGCTGGCTGGTAATCTGGATTGTACATTTGGGCTCTAACAAATGCTTCTTTATCATCGGGTTCTGGATAAACCGAGGCATTACCTGAAAAATAAAAATATTGAAATATATTTATATTTTTGACATGTGAATAATTTATACCAGAAAGACTAATTCTCCCAAAAAAGATTTGGCATTGAGGGAGTGACATTTTATACAAACTGATTTTTCGATACTTTGCATCCAGGCCATTGTCTGTAATTTTGTTTATGAATCGAACATGTTCGCACTGTGTTTGCAGTCTCTGCGTAGGTATGGCCTTTTAAGAGAAATATTGACTGTATATGTATAGGAAATGTAGCAAGTGCCGCACCGGACGTGTTTGCGAGTTTCTCAACTTTTTCTGGATGGTAGTAACTAATATTAGAATTTAAGAAATTCTTTTACTAATCTACCAGTCCAATATTCAAAAAGAAAGTTAAAACTTTCAACTATTTATTATTCACTTTATATTCACGTACGTACTTCCGGAGATTTTCAAACAAAAGTAGTCAAAACGATTTAGGATCGTTTCTTAACGTGCTACTTTAAATAAATTACAAAAAATTCGATTCTTTTATTCTGATTACATGTATAGTTTATAGTCTGGGGTCCGACGCCTCTTTTTTAAAGTGATTATTAACAGGCTGGTTTCGTTTTAACAAGTCTTCCAACTTTTTTCTCTGCAAAAATTTTCGGTAGAGGTAGATTAAGTTCTACGCAGCCGCTAAACATGTTGATCGTCGAACTGGCACTTTCTTGGCGTAGTAGGACTGGAAAATCTGCCAGAAAATTGTAGGACAATTTGACCATTTGATTTCAAAAATATCAATTAAACAATAGTGTAAAAATCAGCCCGTTGGCATGTATTCAACATTGAAGATACTGAACAAAATGCAAAAATGTTCAAATTAAATAAAGATTATTTTAATAATTAACGCTCAATTCAAATTCATTTGCTCAAGATTGATAATTTTATTTTAAAGTTAAATACATGACAATTCAGGATATGGATATATCTCAGGAAGGGCTGGGTCATATTTCGTATCAAACAACTGGGCTCGTAAAAAGGATTCTTTAACTTCAGGTTCAGGATAAACCGTGGCAGTGCCTACAAAATTAAATAGAAATAAGCAAAATTAAACTCGACGTATTCCTGTCAAGGGATGTCAGAAGACCTAATTTGCAATCATTGCAACTCACACGTGTTATATGCGAAAGTCTTTAGTTTTCGAGATATTTCAATTTATCACTTTTTATGGTAGAATCCCAAATTTGCATATTGAAAATTAAATTTAAAAATTACCACTAATTCAATGGCCTTGATTTTAATTTTCTTAAATAACTCTTCAACAATTAATTTTTTTAACACTTTATCGTTGGAAAGCTAATGAAAAAGAGATGTTATTTAAATAATTTTTACGATTAATGTGTTAATAAATGTTTGTAACAAATCGCCGTCATTGTAACAAATAAAAAATCAAAAAGGAATTATTTAATTTTTTGTTGTACATATTGTATATTTGGACAATTTTAGTAATTAAAATCAGTGCCATTGAGTTAGTGGTAATTTTTAAATTTAACGTTGAATGTGCAAATGCAGGGTTTTTCAAAAAAAGTGAAAAATTCAAATATCTCGAAACCTAAAGACATTTGCATAT
Organism: Leptura quadrifasciata; assembly: GCA_963675555.1. Lineage (NCBI taxonomy): Eukaryota > Metazoa > Arthropoda > Insecta > Coleoptera > Cerambycidae > Leptura > Leptura quadrifasciata. Next base: position 108,497,519 of record OY776675.1, read on the forward strand.
AACATGAGTTGAAATGGCTCTATATTAGGCCTTCTAACACACCTTGACATGAATACGTCGAATATTAAATTTGATTATGACACGAATTAAAATATGAGGATAGTCTTTAGTCAAAACGATGCGCGTCATTCACAGAATGGATGGAACTATTGGGATAACAATTCGTTTGTCTCGCCATACTACTATGGTTGAAAACCGAAAATATAAATATATATTACTTCCACGTCCAGTGGTATAGTAACGCAAAAGAAATTATTATTTTTTTTGTTGAAATAGGCTTAAAATGTCATGAAACGTTGAGATTTTAAATTTGAGCGAAAAAACTTCCGGTCGGTCGGTCTGTCTGTCTCTCTGTAACTTTTTTGTGTGCACGTTTTCTCTGGAACCGTTTATGATATTGACTTGAAATTTGGTACACTTATGTATTGTAACGAGATCTGGAACTAGATTATATTTTGATCTAATTTCGTTGAAGGGTTCAGGGGTAAATGGGGTAAATAAGGGTAAAGAGGCAAAACAAGCAAGTAAGAGTCCATAAAATTGCAATTTAGGGCATGTACGAAAAGTTAAGGTCTCAAATTTTTTTTTCAGCCACCCCCCTCTCCCACTATCACCCCCATACTATTATAAAAGGGAGTAAAAAAATTAGACGTGATTTTGTATATACAAAAACGAAACGTCTAAAAAATTTTTTTAGCGTTAGCTACCCCCTCCATCACCCCACCCCATTGCCACCCCCATCCTAGTATTAAGGGGGTGAAAAAAATTAAAATGTAATTTAGTGTGTATACAAGATCAAAACGTCTAAAAAAATTTGTTTAGCGTTAGCTACCCCCTCTACCACCCCCATTGCCACCCTCACCCTATTATTAAAGGGGATAAAAAAAATTAAAATGTTATTTACTGTCCACAAAAACGGAACGTCTAAAAAATTTTTTTTGACGTTAACTACCCCCTCTACCACCCTATTGCCACCCCCACCCTCTTATTAAAGGGGGTAAAAAAAATTAAAATGTGATTTAGTGTGTATACAAGAACGAAACGTCTAAAAAAATTTTTTGACAACTGTGATTTTTATTTACTTTTCCCTCTTTTCAACAAAGATGCGTTTTTTTTACCCCGTTTCCACACCACCCTTGAGGTAGAGCTGTCGGTGGATTTTTTAAAAGTAGTTCCCCCTATAGGCCTATTCCACTAAAATTCTGTTCAATTTTACTCATTAGAGGGTTCTTCATCGACGAAATATTCTTCAAATTTAGAATTTAAGCATCCTTGCCCATGGTACATTGTTGTTGTACAACTTTAATACAGCTGCATCGCTTTCCGCAACCCTTTACAACTGCAGGATACTAGTTGAAGGGAGGAAATTGGTGCTGGTAACTCGGTGGTATAAATGGGTGCTAAGATATTGTCCACTTTCTTCCAGCCCCATTACTATTTTATATAAGTTGGAAGTCCGATTACAAGAAACGATACGAAACTGAATGATAAATTTGATTATCCATAACAGATGTTTGTGTTGCAAGGGTCTTGCATAATTCTTATGCAAATTTGGATTTGGGTGGAATTTTCAAAATTTTCAACATGTCTTCTGTGTGAAACTCTCAATATATCTCCAAAAATGAACAATTTTAGAGAATATAGATATCTAAAATAACCAATTTTCACCTTTTTATATATTATCTATTCTTAAACCACTAATTTTATGAAAAAGTGCAAGACTTAAAAGACGTTAACTTTAGTCCATTAACAACAGGAATTTCGATTGTTTTAACAACATTCTTTCCTCAGAAAAATTAGATTTTTGAGCTTTATTGCAATATAATGTATTAGTAAAACCATTATTAAATATGCTTACCTTTTCTGTATGAATATTCGATAATCCTTGCCGCAATCTTTACGGAGCATTCGGTTATTGTAGAGAGTGGTGGATATATACTGCCCTTATCCAAATCTTCTTCGGTTACTAAGTTGCATAAAGACTGTAAAATATTTTCATTATTAATCCCGATTAGACGTGATAAAAAATAAATCGGTTGTTACCTCTGCGGCAATTAAGAAATGGTCCTCTCCGATATTACGAATTCCCGCGCAAACTGCAGCCAGACCCACGCCAGGGAATATGTAGGAATTGTTACCTTGACCGGGATAGTATGTCTTCCCGTTTAGGGTTACAGGTGGAAATGGACTTCCACTGGCAAAAATTGCAGTACCCTGTAATAGTATAATGTTAACGCTATATATATATATATAGTGTGACCCATTTGTTTTGTATTGGATTGTTTCAAATTAGAAACATAGCTTGGAATAAAAAAATATTAAAGTCATGTCAGTCAGAAATTTAAATGAAACAAAGTACTGTTACAAGATTAGAAATAAAAACATGGCACAAATAGTCCAATTAAAGTATAATTTGTACTCGAATTAAATCCGATGTTTTTGATTACTTTACACACTTGTTTAGTACTGTTTAGGGAAGGTACTAGCAAAAGTCCTGATGAACTGGAAGTGAGCTAAAGTTAGAAATTCAATAAAACTGGAAAAGAAAATACTAATGTAAAACAGAATAAGAAATGTCTTGCAATTGGCCACACTATGGTCTCCGCTACAAGACTACGGACTTTCAACTCCACTGTGTTCAGTCTCAGTTATAATTGCCAAGGTGGCTGCATAAATGGAATTCCTCTTGAAGGTGCAGAGGAAGACGAAGAAGAAGCGGAACTACTCGCTCCCTAAATTGAAAAAAAACCGCCGATGGAGGAGAGGATGAGTGATTGAGGGAGAATCCTAATCAAGAAACCATGTTAAGGTCCAAGAGAGAGAGAGAGAGAGAAATGTCCGATAAGCAAATATTTATTATTTTTGGCCATAACTTTTTTTCAATACATATATTGGAAAAAAATACTACCTAAGTAGAACTATGATAGGCGTAGTGATATGAATTTTCACTCAATAATTTCAGTTGTTTGCAAAATTAGTTAATTTAAGACCGCAAATTATGAAGATTGGCACTATTTTTACTTGCTTTTCTTTAACTCACAATGTATGCACAATGTTTCTGTTCAAATCTTGCATCCTTTAATTTTGTACAATTATTAAGATCGGATGACAATACAGTAATCCACCGTTACTTTTGCAAATATCTGCACGTAGGGGGCGCGGGGGTGAAAATTGTCTTCAATTCATGCATCCTTATTTAACAGACTTCCTTACATAACCAATTGTTGAAATTTTGCACAGCTATTAAGATCGGATGAAAATACAATATTCCATCGTGACTTTTGCAAATATCCGCACATAGGCGGGGGGAGGGGGGGCGGTGATGAAGATTGAAAATCTGCAAAACGAAGAAGCGAGAAAAAAAAAACAAATCGTTAAGAGACGAATTTTTAGTGAGCAATCTCTGGGGGGGTAAATCCCCAAAAAGTATGACTAAGAAGTAGAAAATAAAAAAATTAAAAATGTTTTTTAAAAGTCGCTTTTCTATAAAAAGTCGTATTAAAGTAAAAGTAAAAAATAAAAAAATTACTAATGTACGAATACAAGAAAAGCAAGGCGTGCGCACTTCATCTTTATGTACGCATGACTGAAGGTACTATGTATACAATTCTATCCCTTTCATACAATCATACAAAGTGCGCACGCCTTGCTTTTCTTGCATTCGTACATTAGTCTTCGTTTTACTTTTTACTTTTCAATACGAATTTTTACAGAAAGGCAAATTTAAAAAAAATATTTTTTTTTACTTAATTTAAATTAGTGAAAATTCATATCACTACACCTGTCATAGTTCTACTTAGGTAGTCTGATACTTTTTTTATCAATATGTATTTAAAAATAGTTATGGCCAAAAATAATATATATTTCCTTATCGGATCTCTCTCTCTCTCTCTCTCGGATATGCCCACCTTAATCAGGTTATTATTTCGTAATGATAATATGTTTGTTCGTGCCTATCTCATTTTGCTTTTTTATTCTAAATAAATGTTTTCAAAAATTAAAATGTAGTTCGAATTATTACTTCCTAAATTGCCCCAATATTTTGTATAAAAGTGCTAGCATACAGACATTTATACCTAGCCATTTTTACGAAATAATTGTACTTGAAAAAATATTACAAGGTTCACATTTTATAAAGAATTAAATATAAACACCACAGAAATTAGACTACCCCTAATTCCAGAAGTCAGAGCTTCTGCGGAAGGGGGTTACACATTGAAAAAACGCGAACATACAATCATTTGCTCCGACAGTACCGGAGCCAGGATTCGAACCCGGTGGTGCGATGTTCGTGTGATTAATCGCGATTGCCACCTCGCGCTTTAATCCACTCGGCTATCGATCAGGTTAATGAAATGCTTTACTATATCGATTATGAGCATGCGATGCACGGTTACCAACGTATAAGCCGGTTTATATGGGAAAAAATATAATAGGACTAAAGCCGAAAAACATGTCATTTTTCAGGTGAGACTATCTCGTAAACTATTGCAGAAAGAGAAAAAGTGAAGACGACATTTTTTATAGAAAATTTAATGCTGTTTATTTTCGTTTAGAGAAATGGTTTTGATAGGGTTACTAGTTTTTGAAATATTTTCCAAAAAACAAAATATGGTGCCTTTATTTCCGTTTTTTTTTTAGTCTCATTTGAGCTCACTTACAATTCATCAAGACTTTTGATATTACATTCCCTAGACATTACTGAACAAGCGTATAACATAATAAGAACATCGGATTTAATTCGAGAGCGGGCGAAATTCGAGCATATTTTGACTAGATTAAAAGTCAACACTCGAAAGCTTCAGCAAAATTGCTATGAAAAAACTAACTAAATCAAAATAAAACCAAAATCACATGAACTCTGAAAGTTCTATTTGATTTCTTACTCAATGTCCCATTATGTATTTAAATTGACGCTCGTTCTCCGTTACGCAAAGCTCAGTTCTATTTAACGTATACCGAGCAACACAAATAAAAATCGAGGGGAGTCAGGTCAAGCAACCTAGGTGTCCATCTCACTGGACCATTTGCACCTACATATCATTTTTTAAATTCTGGGATAGGTTGTTGGAATCTGGAATTGATTGATAGGATGGTCTATAAAAATTATTGAACCACAGCACTTAGGCTCCATTGGGCCCCTTGTACATCCGCCCTATAGGCAAACCTTCGCCTAGGCCTCCAACCAACCTAATCTTCCAAAATAGGTGGTGATAGTAGGCCAACGTTCTCCCCAAAATGGATTCTCTGATTGATGAGATGGCAGAACAGTCACAGATTATATGTTGAACCGTGTCATCTTCTTGTTCACAACTTCTGTAGAGAGGTGTTTCGCTTAATCTCATGTTATGTAGATGTTTTCTTAACGGACAGTGTCCATTCTGGATTCCCATTATAAAACGTAGGTTCCTTCTGGACATTGCCAGGTAGTCCATTGCTGTAATCTTGTTGGGATATTTTAGTAGTTCCCTAGTAAGCCGACAGCTGTCTGTTTCATTCCACAGCTTCTTGAATTCATTGTGGGTGTTGTCTTTAATTATTCGTGTTATCGCCTTGATCGATAACAGACTGGTCGGTCGGACCTGGTCAAAAAATACTTAGGCCTTAGGCCACTACACTGTGCATGTCCTTTCACCTAGGATACCAGTACGTTATTCATGCTGGAGGCCCCACAGGTGCTTGGTGACATTCCCATACTGCTCCTGTGGTAATTTTGTAACTTCTTTTGCAGCCATGGTTATGCCCGCCAGTTCCATTTGTACTACGCTGGCTCGCCCATCCATAGCCTATTTATATTGGATTTGCAGACTTCTGGAGTTTATTCCGCATCCTGCCCCATTCTTCTTTATTGATCCGTCTGTGAAGATGTTGATCACACCTTCGCCAGCAGCCTCGTTCTCACTATTCGTCTGTATTATGTAGGGTCTGTCAAAGACAAACCGGGGAGAAATCCCATCAGTACACGCCTGTAGAAGAGGCGTCTTTCTGACAGCCTCATTCCACAGGCGACTTCTGGCCTCTCCACAGTCTATATTTGGTTATATTCCAACGGATTCGAGGCATACCATTGTTGTCAGAGCCACTTCTCCTAAATATATATCTAGTGGTAGCAGACACAGCACTACCTCCATAGCTCTCGTTGGCGTTGTTCGCATAGCTCCTATTATGCTTAGGCAGGCAACTCTCTGCACTTGGCTGAGCTTGATCTTAGCTGTAGTCTGTTTGCTCTTAGGCCACCAAACCACAGCTCTATTCTATTCTATTCTATTCTATTCTATTCTCTATATTTGGCCGTGGTCGAAAAAAAAAACCATTAGCACAGTGCCTAGTATTTCGTCTTATGACAGCATGACTACTTTGGGTTTCATTCCCTAGGTTTTCCCCACGGTCCTACGGCACTGCTCATAAGAAATGTAAGCCTTCTTTAGTCTTCTATCTATGTGAATATTCCATGTTAGTTTGGCATCGAAGGTTATCCCAAGGTATTGGGGGTAGGTTGTTACCTACCTTTCCTCAATTAAATAACCATAAAAAATGGGACCCATAAACCGTATTTACGATCCTTTAAATTTTTTGTAGCACGTTCCTTGCTAATGTTACATTCTCTTTCGAGTTCTCGAATTGAAGCAGAGGGAAAAAATTGTACATACGCCAACACATTGAGTTTGGCTTCTTCACTTCAATTTTATTTCTATTCTTCTAAAGTATGTCCCATTGAATTATGCCTGCGGAAAACGTATATCACACAGGGCGCATGCATTAATCACATTTTGCTGACAATCGTTCATTTCTGGTATACCTGTATCGCTTATTTTCAATTATTGTTTAAAACTAAACTGAATGCTCGCACCTTTAATGATATATCGAACAGAATTATAGTTTTCTAAATGACATGACGTTATAACATTTGTTTCCAAGCCTGCTATGCTTCTAATTCAAACAAGCAAAACGAAATAAAATTCCGGATAAACAATGAGTTATTAATTTTTTAGTATTAAAAGGAAATTAAATTAGATATATCGCATATCGTCATATTCGAGATAATTTATAATATTTCAATAAATGATAAAACTTACATTAGTGGCAGCATAAGCCTGCTCTGCTGTACACTCTGCTTTACTGGTTGGATTACTTAGTGCAAAAATAACGGGTTGTTTATTATTTTTTCCCATTTCTTGTAAAATTTCTGTTGTAAAAGCACCCCCAATCGCAGCAGCACCAATCAAAATAGACGGTTTAATCAGTTTTACCACTTCGGTCAGAGTACTCACAGGTGCGTGCTCGTGTGCATATAGTACTTTGTGACCACTTATGCCTCCTTCTGGTCTATCTTTAACAATCAAACCTTTAGAGTCAACCATCCAAATTTTTTTCTTCGCATCTGATTCGCTAGTGCCTTCCGCTACCATAGCCATGGTGCATAGTTGAGCAATTCCCAAATTAGCTTCCCCCGCTCCTTGGAAAACTAGAACGTTGTCGGACAATCTTTTCTTGGTAATTCTCAATGAGGCTAGAAGCCCAGCAACAGCCACACTGGCAGTACCCTGTATATCATCGTTGAAAGTACAGTAACTGTTGCGATATTTTTCCAACAAACGGAAAGCATTTGCGTTCCCAAAATCTTCAAACTGAATAAGGCAGTTCTGCCCAAATCTTTGGATAGCGGATTTCATAAATTCATCAATTAATTCATCATATTCCTCACCGCGCACCCGGTTTTGCTTAAGGCCAATATACAATGGATCATTTAGATGTGTTTCATTGTTGGTGCCTACGTCGATTGTAATAGGTAAACACTGATGGGGTTTTATCCCGGCCAGTGCTGTGTATAGCGATAGTTTACCAATAGGAATACCCATACCACAGGCACCTTGATCTCCAAGACCCAAAATACGTTCACCATCAGTGACAACAATGACGCGGACATCAGTTTCAGGCCTGAAAAACATTACGAAATTTAGAGAGTGGTTTTAGACTGTTAACAAATAAAATACATAAACCAAATATTAATATTGCAAATACGAATAGATGGGTATAGTCTAGTATACTTTAACTTGGCGTGTGTATGTATGAGTTAATATTTCCGTACGATTTCATTTTCTCCCATATTGTACACAAAGTTAAAGCAATAGTCCAGAAACATTGTCTGCGTGGACAATATTTCTGGATCTTTGTGTACAAGAGAAAATGAAATCGTACGGAAATATTAACTCATACATACACACGCCAAGTTAAAGTATACTAGACTATATTAGTCGATGATGCAGCTAGCATAATATAACATTAAACAAGCTTGTATTGTAGTAACAAACTGTTAATTTTTAAATAATGAGGTAAGTTCACAGCCACTACAGTATAAGAAATTATGGTAAACGGAACTATCAAAACCTGTTCCATTTTATTCAACCAAATACTAAATGTTCGTTACTTATATCCCTATTACAAGTCGGGCAATAAAACGGTTATGAAGCAATTCATTATACTAAAGCTTTTCAGTTTAATTATAAAAACTTTTCTTAGAATTGAATTATTTTTTTCTAGAATGTCATGGCAAGGTGTCTACCAAATTTGAACGTTGAAATTCCCGACTTTTTCCCGATTTCTTCCTGTTTCGGAAATAATGAATAAAATAATAATAATTAATCACACGTTTTCATTTATTTCAAAATATTTTGTCGAAAATTTTCGAACTTTTCAATAATTATACATTATAAAATAATAAATTTAGATACTTTTCATAAAAAAGAGTCGTGAAAACTAATTTGGTTTTACTCAAAAGAAGTGTATGCAAGTATGATTTTTACGATTTTCTGCAGTTTTGGTAAAACTAGTACAAAATTTGACTTTGTCAAAGTTGTGCATTACAGAAAAAACTATTTCTGATTTTTTTTTTTCAATCGTATTGCCCTGTAAAATAAATGCTAGAAATGAATTAAGTTACAATTTTTCTTTTAAAATTGTATAAATATCTAAATTTTCGCCATTTATTCGAAATCTTACAAGTCTAATCGATAAGTGAGCTCTAAAGTGTATATTACAAAAAATATTTCTGGTACTTCTTGCCACTCAAAAAAAAAATAAATAAAGAGATGTATTTTTTAGGCAACTGTCATAAAAAATTAAGTTTATCAGATCTGACAGTATTCCTAAAGTGTCATCTCTTTGTACTCATTTGTCAATCTTATTTTCTTGGCCACTTTTACTTCGCGGCCTCATGTATTACTTGATCATCATTAATATTTGAAATATTCCGGCGCGGCATGTCAATAAACTATCTAGTGACGTTTTCATTTGTTTCCATTATTAACTTAAAAAAGAATTAAAGCCTTCAGCCTAGTAGGCTTCTTGCAAAATGTTTCTAGTAATTTGTATGAAACAATTTTAAAAATATTTTATTTTACTTTTTGAGCAGTCTTCTAAAAAGTGTTGTGTGCACCTCGGCCAAATGATCTGTCTCGGCATTATCCAAAGTTTGCTTGGCCTCAGCTGTCCCTCGGCCGCAAACTTCATAAGTAACTATTTTGCAATGGGGCGAGCGTAGGTGCGTCTTTACTATGTACATAGTTCGGTATGCGATGTAAAGCAACGACAGGCGCAGTTAGTACTTGGATGGGTGACCATTCCAACGGAAACCGCGTTCTCGCCTCACACATCTTCCAGCGGCTTGTATATCAGTGTATGCGCGGAAGCTATACAACCTTAGGCGAGGGTTGTGTAGGAGATATACCATCCTTCGGAGGGGATGTAAAGCCATCGGTCCCTTGTCTATTAAGTGTTAGGCAAGTAAAAGATCCCTACTCTTCTTAAGGGAAGAGGTTCGGCAAAAATTCCTGGTTGGGGGTAGCTCGTCTTCAGGCGTCGGTGTTAGGCCTCAGTAGCGGAAATAGGCCGACGTTAAATAAATGTATATAAAAAAAAAACTATTTTGCAAAAATGGTCAAAAAATAGGATAAAGACGATTATTTATCTTCCCGTGATTAATCCCATTAAAAGAGTCATTAAATCGGTTGCCCTGGCATCCACTGGGAATAAGATGTTAAAACATGAAGAGAATGGTCAGATGGAAGGAACAACCACGCCTGAGAATATCCCATATGCACCGAATACACGGCTTCTCGCCTCTTATCTCCGGAACGCCAGCGCACAGCAGTTCAAAACCGAAATTGGTGAGGGAGGCAGGAGAAGATAATTATGTTCTATTTTTCATTTGTCTATATCTACTTGATCCGAAGGCTATAACGTGTTTAAGCAGAGAAATTATACTTGTCAAAAAAGTGTTTTCTTTTCAGATTTTCTATACCATGTGCAATTCCTGGTTGTTTTCCGAAATTTCCATCTTTCTCCCGGTTGGAATAAATTCACGCCTTTTTGCGATTATCCGTGCTCTGAATGATGTGAATATTTGTTCGTTGTTTACATTTTTGTTTACTTTTATGGTTTCAATAGATCATTTGTCTGTCTCCTCTGAAGAGAATAGTTAAACGTTATTTTAATTTACAAAGCGGTTATTTTCTATATAGTGTGTTGACATGCTTGTGTACATACTTGTTGTATAAAGTGCTACTTGAATCGCTTATTAAATTTCGATTAATTTGACCAATATCTGCCATGTATAGCATCACAGTAATTATAATTTATTTGATATACACCTGTTTTAACTAATTTTATTTACTTTATTAACTGACAACTCTAAATTATTTTTATTAACCGAAATCGAAATCGATCGAGTTTATAATTCATCTTACCGCTAATCTTAACCTGCACCTAACCCAGCCTGCAAAAGTTTTATTTTTATAATTTTCTGTTTCCACTATAACCATAATTTTTGGATTTTTTTTAATAACGCTCTACTTTCACTGATATAATGGGAAGATCAACAGGCAGTGGATGTAACAGCAAAATGGCATCATTTCTATTTGAGATGTTTATTTGAAGTCGAAATTGTGAGAAAATGCTGGGGTGAACTTATCACAATAACTTTTATTAACTAAAATTTGTATTGTTCTCGAATTAAAAGATCGTTATTAGACTAGGAATTAACGGCGGCAAGTTCAATGATACTTTCAGAATGCGTATGCTTAACAAGCATAATTCTTTTATAAATATAGTTTGGATCGTAAACCAAATTTGTTGTTTCTGAAAAGCACTAATGGAAGCAAAATTACTCACCAATTTTTTAATACTTCATAAACATGTCCCTTATCATAAATTGTAATGAAGAGCCCTCTGGGACGTCTGTAAACTAATCCAAAGTTTTGGCAAGCCAAACCTACTACTGGGGTATACACTAAAGGCATTATATCTTGAACATATTTACGTACTAAGCTATAGAAGAGTTTTTCGTTGCGGTCCTAAAATAAAAAAAAGACAAAAATATAGTTCAGCGTATACGACGCATGGTATTTTTAATGGTCTAACTGACGACCTTTACCCCAATATGCATGCAACTGATTAGAAGTTTCGAATTTTGTTTTATTAAGGTTAATACATTTCCAAATTTTGAACGGCCTTCTAACAATTTGTCAAAGATGCAACGCGGTAAAGCCTGCATGTCATTAATGTATAAAATCCAGATACATTTAAAAGTATTTCTCCTAGTAGGAGAGCTGGTGACAAATTTTAACTACGGATTTGATACAACTAGCCATAATGCATAAAGGTACCGTCTACGATAGTTGTATAGGGAATGGCCAGTCTGACCGGCTTTAGCAGGTGGGCCAAGTACTGCGCAACGTGAGATTTAGGTAGAAAATATGTGTTAAAAATATTATTGATTCATTATAAAATTACAAAAATTATAATTTATAATCAATTATAAACATAATATATTCACCACAGACCATTTCAGTGGATCGACGTGGAACCAGACTGCCTCAATGAGTATTGAGTATGAAAAAAACATTTTTGATGAACACTGAAATTTTTATAGCGTGTTAAGTACATTTTTTAAATAATAATGCTAAAAAGTCAGACCGTAACGGTGGTGTTAAAAAACTGTCAGAGGCGATAAAAAAACATTCCATGAGCTACAGTGAGAAAGACTATGGGAAAGAACTAATGCGTGAGAGAGGGTTTATCTGCAGCATATTAGGGCCCTGATGTGCTGCGTTTTCATTGACTCTGAGCGTACTAGATGTCCTAACCGTAATGACGCTCATCAGGCCTGAAAGTTTTGGAACAAAATTATTTGCTGCGTTACCGTTAACAGGTGTTTCAGTTACTTTATATTGATGTAATAGTTTTTTTTATAACTTATAAGTGATAAGGTAATTAAAGAAAAATTAAGTAAGTACCTCTGTATTGCTTGGAAAATATTAATATTATGTACAACTATCGTAAACGGTAGCTTTATGCATTATGGCTACAGTATCAAATCCATAGTTAAAATTTGTCACTAGCTCTTGGACTATCCCACGTTCAGTGGAAGTATAGTAGGCTTAAAATGCCATGAAACGTCGAAATTTTAAATTGGAGAGAAAAAAGTTTCTGTCTGTCGGTCTGTAACTTTTTTTCGTGCGCATTTTTACTCAGGATATTGATTTGAAATTTGGTACATTTATGTATTATACCGAGATCTAGAACTAGATTATATTTTGATATAATTCCGTTGAAGGGTTCGGAGGTAAATGGGGTAAATAGGCAAAGCAAATAGGTAAGAGTCTACTCCAGTCAAATTGCGGGGTTGATTGTATTATCAGTTACCAGAACAAAATATATTTTAAACCAAGTCCCTGATTACAATCCAAAAGTTTCGCTCGGCGGAAATTCCGGAAACACCTCTTTTGGGGCAAAAAACACCCCTTCTTGGGGGTTTTCGCAATATTCTGAGTGTAATTTTTAAATTATCTTATAAAATGCATTTTATCTGGTACCCTATATGTTTTTTGGGTCGCTGATCACGAATTTTTCCATGCCCATAAAATGGGTCAAACACCCTTAAATGGGTAAAAACAACCTTTACAAGGAAGTTGTTTCGCAGTATTCTCAAAACAAATATGAAATTATCAAAAAAAAATGTTTTTTTTGTACTTGTAATTGAAAAACTTATTAGGTGTTGTTATAATTAAAAAAAATAATATTAAGGTTAATTAGAGGAGGTTGAAACTACCCCAAAATAAAAAAATAAAGATAATACGATAAAAAAAATTATTTATGATTTTGTTTTCCAACTCTGTAACATGATATTTATAATGAAAAAATCCATTCCAACTACTTGAACTACCTCAAACTACCCTTGAATAAGAATAAAGTGGAAAAATAATTTTAGAACGTTATGTATAGTATTATATTATGATTATAGAGGAGACGGTATAAATTGTAAACTTTTATATCAAATTTTCACTCAAGGAAGAGTCAAAACGATCTTTATATTAAAGAAAAAAATGTCTGCACAAAACTTACTTTTTAAAAACATTGCCCTGTAAAATAAATAATATATGGATAAATTAAATAAATTGAATACGATTTATTGGTAACTATTTTTATTTAGAATTATAGTGGAAGTTTATTTATTTTATTTTTCAATATACAAAAATAATTTTCATTTACAAAAATGACTAATGAAAGGGGAACCAAAAATACTTAGTTTAAAATATATTTTGTTTCGGTAACTGATAATACATCAATAATCACACACTTATTCGGCCATAACATTTTAACTTTTAATCGTAGGGAAATATGAATGTTGCAAATGCTTTTTAGTTCGTTGGGAAGCTTATCATATAATTTAGGTGCTAAATAATCACAGCATCTTTATGTTCTTAAGGCCTGCCACAGGCTTGCTCATGCTCAGCTATCAGCCATAAACTGAAATGCTTCAATAAAGCTTGAATAGCTATTTTAGATCCACCAATTTGTAAATGGAAGTATAATTTTTCAGAATTTAATTAACATCCATGCTGTATTTACAGAGTTATTAAAAAAATATTAAAAAATACTGTTATATATTTAATTTCCTATAGGTTATGTCATTAAATTATAGAGTCGAAACCACAATTTGTGAAGAAATTCATAACATAATTGTTTTTTTTCTCTGAAACCGTAAAGTTAGATATTTTTAAAATAAAAAAATGGTATTGGGCAATGTAAAAAGTTTAATTCCCTATGGTGCCAAGAATAAGTTTTAAAAAACGCTCCCTTACTCCACTTTCTTAATTTAAAAGAATTTCGGCAATACTACTAAACTAATATTAAAATTATGTGATGTGATAATTAAAACAGTAGGTATTTACTTACCAGAAGACCCATTAAATACAAATATTTGTTGAGATCATCATCCAGTCTATCTAGGCATATCTTACAATGTTTAATTTGCTCCTCTTGTGTTTTGACCTTAGGAGGAAGAAGGCCATGGATGCCGAGAGCTTGGCGTTCCTCAATTGTGAAAGCTAGGCCCTGAAATGCAAGAAAACTTGTTATTATTCGTAATACATAAATAAGACGTTTTAAGAATAAATATTAACAGCGTTTAAGTATATATTTCTTTATATGAACGAATTTATATTAAATATTTTATTCTTTGTAGCTTATGTGAGTCACTTGTTACTGGCAGCAAGCATGTCCTTAGTTCAACCCAGCGTAGACGTAGTCGGCCGGCGGTGTCTTTTTAGGGAGCGGCAGCAATGCCTACCTAACGATGGTAAATCAAAGCAAACAAAATTTTTCATGCATTATTTGAAAGCAGTCTCATTTGTGTTTAAAAAATAAAAAATTCACCGTTTCCAATAGCCCCTTATATAGATTATCACTAGTGAAGGAATATTGCGTTATTAGCATGAACCTGAACTAACAGCAATCTACTTATTGTGTATCCCTGCGCATTCGCCAAATTTGAGATTGTTCCAATGTGAAAATAGTTATTTATGATATAAGTGTTAAACGTGAGATTTCATTTTGTGAGTGGGGAAGTTCGTTGAATGAGCGAAATGAATGAGGAAACCTTACGAACAAAAAATTTCTTTTATAAATGTATATTCATACACTATTTTTTTTGGTACTATTGCAAAAACTTTTATTTGTATTTGTCTGTCAAGATTAACATTGTGTCATGAAGCTAGACAATCAAGGTATTCAGAGAATTGCAATGTAATTAAGATAATGACAACATTTTTCGTTTGTCTCTATGGCTTTGTTTATAAATAACGTTTAAATAAATAATCACAATTTACTTTTAAAGTTGTAACACTAGTATTAAAACTACATAACTCACTTTTAATACTAGTGCCATAAGATTGCATTTTTGTAACGTCATATCCTAAAATAACATTTATTTAACAGTTTCAATCAATGAGTCAAAACAATGTCATTATTGACAAGTGAAAAATAAAGAAAAAAATGTGAAATAAAGAAATTCTATTTCACAGGCGAAATAAATCTTCTGGTTTCTATGGAAACAGCAATAGAATCTCATTACCACAAGGTAACTTTGTCAATTTGCCGTATTTTTACAAAATTATATAATTTTCTAATTTCGAATACAAAATGTTTTGTATATAATCCGGGACTAAAATGTGTTTTTTTTGCTCATGTACAGCACTCGTCTTCGGCTCGTACTGCACTCCACTTCTAACACTATTTTAGCCACTTGTTATAAAAATACTATTTTAATATAGTTTGCAACAGTTAGAAGCTTACTTCTAATAGTGTTTATACAATAAAGTGAACAATACCCACAAAATATATAGTCGACTGCAATTTTACTCTACAGATAAAAAAGGCAACAAAAACTTTACGAGCTCATACGCCGTTGAACCATTCGGTAAGGTGTCATCAGACAAGCCGACTTATTAAACAGTACAAAGAGTATATACATATTATATATCCTGAAGTAAACAAGTGCGAGAATGAAAACAAAAACCGCTTGCGTGAAAGCAAGACAGAAGACGGATTGTATTATTGGGGCACGTATTAAAGTTTTCGCCTTCTAATATACTTTTTGCTGCGACAATACTGATGTTCTCCGTTGATACACGACAAGGTAATAAAATAATATTTTGTTTTATTAGAAGTACAAGCTTATTTAACTAAGAAAACAAAGAATCCACTAACACTTATTTATTTATATTTGTTTACATTTATTGTCATTATATGCGATTTTTCACAAATAAAACTGCTCTCCTACACAATTTTTCTCTATACTAGTAACGACGTCTGTATCACCTGACTCGTTGCGCTGCTCTCCTAGCATTTTTTTAGCAATAACAATCTTGTAAATTGACTGTAGCTTCTTTGGCTTCTTGCAAAATATCGGTCGGAATTTCCATATTATATCTTTCACAGTTTTCCAATAAATAACTATTAACTGTGTGTTGCCATTAGCAACGGAAGTAAAAGAACTTTTTCTTCCGCTCAAGCGGACGCACAGCCGTCTGAAATGTCAAACTTTAATGTCATGAAATGAGTAAGAAATACCATGATTTTCTGACGTTTGAAGAAAAATAATATTTCACGAAGTGTGAAGCATGCTGGGAGGCATTCTGGCACTCGTTTACGTCAGGAAATACAAAACTGCTTTTGCCGAAATTATATAATTATTTCTTTATATAATAATAGTGGGCAATATAGTACTGAATCATATTAATTTCAGACCAGCGTAAAATAAATAAATAATACTATATATACTATAATAAATAAACGCACTCTTGAAATTATCTGCACGTTTTGGGCCGACCTTAAATCAAAAATGTTCCACTTGTGAAATTATCTGCAGTTGCCCCAGACATAATAATTTTTTTTTTATCAAGTTTGAGGAACATTTGCGGTTGTTGATCATTAAAGAGCACATGTTTAATAATCACTCGTCTGACCCTATGTCTTGATTATTATCAGCGGACGACCTAATTAATAACTGATAACATAAAAATGCGAACTTCAGCTATTAACGGAAAGCTGAGCTTAGTCTAACCAAATTTGTTTTGTTGATTTACTACCAGCAAATAAATTGATTAAGTGGCTTGCTGTTCTGAAACTTTGTTGTCGAAAACTACAACCTACAAGAATGAAAATTAAATAAATAAGTATTTACCATAAAAAAACAGTACAGAGGTAAATAGGTACCATTTCACCTAGATGGTGCTCTTCCAACAGCTCCAAGACAAAAAAAAATTAAATTAACTAAATCCTAAACCTAATAAAAATAAGGAAAACTTGGCAACGATGTAACGCTAAAGGTGCAGGGTGGGGATCAATGAAAAATGTTGAAATATAAAATATAGATTGTAAAATTCTACATCTTTTTGATTTATTCATTTTTTATCTGTGACCAATATTTTCCAAGGTACAGCGCGCCAAAGTTGGGGATTGATTTGCAATTTTCAACAAAATCACTTTCTGGATATTTTTGCAGTTTGAAGTATACTACCCTTGTCTCCCCCATTATCACAAAGTAAAGAGGAGGGAGGTGCGCTGCTGTTGAAAAACTATTAATCTGAGAAAAAAGTAAAGAACAAAAAAATGTAGAGAATCGCACGTTCTACTTTTTTGTGTAATAACTTAGACGTATCTCGCACAGGTAATAATCGCAAAAGAGTGTTTTTCCATCCCCATTATAAAATCAAAGTTGAAAACAAAGAAATTTCAATAATATGCCTAATGGAAGAATCCTGCCAAGTGTTAACTTTCCTGTACCTTTTGCAAGGTGGAGCCAATTTTATATCTCTATCGATTGGACGAGTACTCCTACTCTCCATTTTCTTACATTTACTATACTCAGCCTATTTGATTGGAATCTTTATGATATATGAGCTTTTAAAGGTAATACGAAACTATCCTAGACCGTGACTCTCTTCAAATTAAGTGTGCGCAAAACTAACAAGAATGAACTTATATTTTAAAAGAACTTGTTAAAATGTTCTTCATCGTGTGATATATGCCAAGATTATGTTAAGTCTCGATTTAAAGTTTTTACAAAATTGTATTATTTTACCTTCAAAAATTAAAAAGAATAATTGTTATATAGATACCTAAATTACAAATTTCAGGATCAAAGACAGACACAAATTATAAGATTTATACAAATAATTCATAAAATAAATTCCATGTTTTTCACCAATGTATTGTTTAATTTTAATTTTTATACCAGAAACTGCTTACTTCATCCATAACTATTTACATTCACGCATATTTATAATGATAATACTATGTAATTATTTAATATGTATTAAGTACATAATTTTTTTACAAAATATCCTCCTTGTAAGGTTGTTTTAAGGACAAAAGTACAATAAGAGTATCTAATTATATTTATGCTATTATCGCAATTAATTTTATTTTGTTTATGTATTATGTTTTGTTTCGTGTGGATTTTAGGTATATTCGTTTACCTTGGAGATTTACATCATTAATTTATGCTTGATTATCCATATCCATTGATCTTTGCCAATTGTTATACAGTTTGCTTGCCGTATCTTTATGGCTTTCAATTAAATTGTCTGCTTAACCTAAACATTAAGAGAGCAGCTGGTATGTTTAAATTAAAATAGTTATCGCAAGTTCAACAGACCAAATAAAACAAAAACATTTTATGTTATTGTGCATTATGTAAACAATACATCTCTTTTCAGAGCCGTAACCAGATGAAAAATTACTGGGCATCATTATTCGTTTATATAAAATTATGAACAATTTGCGAATGTTCTAGCAATCGCCAAAAGACCTACATGATATATTGAAGGAATAATATTTTCATTATTATCAGTAAAATGGTTGGTTGCAGTAGAACCCAGTGCAGAGGTCTAAATTAAATAATATATTTGAACATTTAGGGGTCACTGCAAACATGACTGATACCTTAGTTATTTGCAATATAGAAGTTTGATTAATTAATAATTTAAATTTTTAACTTCACTGATGTATTGAAATAATTTTATTTATTTTTTGGATAGCGCAAAATTCTGGCCTATATTTGAAGAAAATGCAATGCTGCACAAAACTCTAGATTTAGTCATGTCATCTCATATTGTCACTTAGGAATTATCTGTAAGTCAAATTAGATCAATATCATTACAGTGCACGCAAATTAGATTAAAAAACAGCGAATGGAAGAAATTATTTATAAAAAAATAATATTTGAGATATGTACTCTCGATAGGGCTAGAAACAGATATCTGAAAGTTCCTACCCTTTGTTAAGCCTGAGAGTGCCTTGTGTCTCGAACCTTCAGTTAGTTGTGGTGGACGTTTAGGAAATACGATGAAGATAAACTGAAAGACATTTAAAAATATATGCATATACGTTATTACTGCATAGACATAAATGTACGTGAAAGTGTTTCTGTAGATATGGAGACAATAGGTGATATTTCATTTCCGAAAGGACGCTTCGAGAAGGTAAAACTTATGTGGGTGTTGAAAGAGGCTTGGTGAATTTAATAGCCGTTAACAGGTCGATAAATATACCAGTTTCAAAATGTTACGGCTATATATATCAAATTCAAACTTGGCGAGGAGAAAACCAACCAACGGAATGTGGTTGCAAGAAAGTGGGCAATATCTTAGCACCTATTTATACCACTGAGTTACC
The DNA here is from genome assembly GCA_963675555.1 of Leptura quadrifasciata. NCBI lineage: Eukaryota > Metazoa > Arthropoda > Insecta > Coleoptera > Cerambycidae > Leptura > Leptura quadrifasciata. The sequence continues at coordinate 108,517,037 of OY776675.1, forward strand.
AGCAAATAATTAATCTTCAAAAACACATCCCCTGCGATATCCCTACTATTCCTAGATTTTATAGGAGCAACTATTTATGCCAAGTTATATTCGCACTAAGAATGTACCCAATTTGAACAAAATCGTTAGAACTGTTCCTTTTTTTTTACCTCAACCCCCACAGCCCAAATTTCAAAAACGCACCTTTTTCTGAGGTAAAATTCAGCTTCTGGGGGTGGTAACTTATCAGTTTTCACCAAAATCTCAAAATATTAATAACTTTTCCTTCTCAAATGTTTCATTACCATAGACTATTATTTCGATGGTTTATATATTCATGACAGCTGTATATTTTTCCAGCAACAATAAAATTTCATAATCTTTGGCATAGAAATGAAATTGTTGTTCAGCAGTGTCTTAGAATATCCCATAAGACAGTGATATTTTAATAGCTACTCTAATATTAAAATTGGACAATATACTATAAATAAATTAAATTTAATTTTAAAATAATTTAACAAAATCTATGTTTATTCACCGCGTTATGATCTCAGAACTACGTATCATTGTATTCTGTACTAAACAGGAAGAGACTCTAGTTAAGTATTACGCAACAAATAACAGGTTAAGTAATAAACATGTGCGGTTTGTTAAAAAGATATGTGGAAAATTTCTACAAAGTAATTATGAACAACTCTTGCTAGAATATATTGAACATAGCCAGAGAGCAATTCAGTTTATATGAACTTCAGAAGTTTTGAAACGTTTAAAAAATATATTCTGTTTTACGTAATGTACCAATTACGACAAAATCGACATGAAATTTTATGAGATTGCTAGGAAATTCTTTATGTCAATAGGATACGGTTATTCTAGGACACTGTGTTTGTTTTGATTTAGCCTATTGGGATAAAACTTAAAATAAAATACGCTGGACGCTTTACCCCATAAGTGATGTCAAAACCAGCTACAAAATAATATAGTACAGGTAAATTAATAGATAATTAACAAAATAATGTTTTGCATACAGACACTAGTCGTAAAATGGAAAAATTTTTGAATGAAAATGGAGCTTTGTCAGTTTTAAAATTACCGTCCATTTTAACTCGCTATAGCCAGGAGAGTTTGGTTGACGAAAAAAATTTATAAAAAGATAGTTGTAGATAATTTTATAGTCCAAATTTTTTAATAAGACATTTTTTGCCAGGATGTACAAATTACAAGACGTACAAAATTATTTCAGCGATCCCTCAATATCACAAACTTAGGACTTTAGTCAAGGACACCTAGCTGTACAATAGTGTTAAATTTTATCTGTCTCCTACTATCTAGGGAGCTGGTGGCAGACATTTTGTATGATTTTATTGTGTGAGTGTAGTTGAAAAGTGTAAAGACCTCATAATAAAAGATCTGAAAAACCATCTCAGTCGGTATGGCGTTGCTGAGTTTTTAATTAACAGTTAATTAAAAATGCAATAAAGTAATTAGAAACAAATAAAACAAACTTCAGTCACCTGTATACTGCTGTGTTTAAAGAGGGTGAATTTTTAAAAATGGGGTAAAAAAGTTTCTATATTATTTTATTGCGGCAGGGAGCTTTCTTTATTTGTAAAAAACATTAAAAAAATATTGGTTGAAATCTGCTATCCTGATTTTTCATTGGCTGGGGCTTTTGTTAGTTAGTTGTTTTCTTAACTAAAAAATTAGAATTGTTTTTGAAAGCTTACAATGTAAGTGATATCAATCAATTATCTAACTCTATGATTAATAATTTTGATGTTTCAACTATCCCACCGCGCCAAATGGAATTAAAGCAGCACTTATTACTTATGGTGTACATGTCAAAGCTCTGGAAGGACTGTATCCACCTGAAGATCTTGATATAAACGATTTACGGATGAAGTTCCAATAACTTACAATGATTCTCACATTAATTATCATCAGATGATGCACAAAATTGTAATTTAAAAAAGACACTTTATATTTTTATTCATTGCCAAATTGTGTTTTTTCATATTTTAAAATGTGTTCATTTTTTTTTTTCAGATGATACAGAATGTATGGACGAAACAGTTGACATTGTAAGCAACGATATTACTGGAGATTATGTTTCAGACAATAGTGATGCTGAAATGCAAATGAATAAAAAATACTTTTTAAACATATTTATTAAAAATATAATAAAAAATAATGAATGAGAAATAATTGTTTTTCATAATATAAAAAATCTATTTTTCTCTTTCTCTTGCTTTTCGAGTAAATTAAAAACATTAGCTAATATAAATAAATATATTTATTTATTGAAATAATAAAAATGAATTTATAATTTCATTATATATTATCATAGGTTAATTCCGAGTTAATTTATTATATTTATTTTCTTTTAATTTTTTTACTCTATATTATTACTTTCAATTGATTTCTAATGTTTTTTATTTAAAAGGACCTTATTTGGAAAAATATATATATTAAATATATGAAAATATATGAAAATCAGCAACGCAATCAGTAATGAAACTTATATTCATTTTATTTTCAAATAAAGAACCTCGCACAGAAACATGGGATTTGGGATCCTAGTGAAAATGGTCGAAATTGAGATACGTTGTAGTTTAGATTTTCCTGATCAAAAGTTCAATGACTCCAAGGCTCGAGGATCTTTTATTTTGGAGTTACAGTGAAAGCAAGGGTCGAAAATTCTAATACATGGGATTTGGAATCCCGGTGAAAATGGTCGAAATAAAGATATGTTGTAGTTTAGATCTTCCTGATCAAAATTTCAAATGGGACCATGTATCGAGTTACAGCAAAGGTAAAGGTCGAAAATTCGTTAAGTCGTGAAAAATCTTCAAAATAAATGGTTCTCAAGCTTTGGTTTCATTTGAACTCTTCATCGGGAAGGTTTGAACTATAACATATCTCAATTTCGAATATTTTCACCGGGATCCCAAATCCCATGTATTCTAATTTTCGATATGGATTATCGTAAGAATAAAAGTTGATATTTATGGCAAATCTACCGTTTTTTGTTCTCGAAAACATTTTTTATACTTTGTTAAAAATCACAAATATATATTCTTAATCTCATAAAATACGATAATGCATTCTAAACCAAGGCAACAACTCTGAACAAGGTTCTGATGAGTATAAAAAAACGAGACACTATCAGATTGAGTCAAGCGACGCAGTAGGTTTATTTCTGTGCTTATGCGCAGAGTGAGTGGAGCGAAAAATTTCCGTGCTTGTCAACAAGTTTTCATTGTAAGCATGATAGTTTACATATGTCAGATCTTTTGCAAGTTGAGAACGAGTACCTTTTGGAAACGTTCTTAAATTATGCGGCAGCATATTACCAAATAACTTGATAATTTCAATTTTCTTTGTAACTGTAAGAACTTGTCTTCGAACTTCCGCTATTTCGTTCAATAAATTCTTAAACGACGCCTCTGGCCCTTTACCAAAAGTTGAACAATGGCCAATATCAATTACCAAAATGGATCATTCCACTTTTTGATTATAAAGAAAATTTTGTACGCAAAAAAATCATGTACTATTAAATTTAAATGTTAGGAACGTCTTGATTTTAAGAAATATCAAATTTGATTTGTATAGTAGCAACATGAACAATAAAATATGCATTTGTACGGTAGTTCAGTGGTTTAGAACGTCTAGCTTTTTTTATGAGCATACCCAGCGAAGTGGGTTCGAGTCCCACCTACTGCGAAATAATTCCTAATTATGAATATATTCAAGAAATAGTTCGAATCCCACTATAAACTGTAGTGTCTCAACTCCCTTGCTCAGACAAATCTAGATCTCATAGACTTAAGAAGATCATCCTGGAAGACGATTAAAAATTCAAAAAAATACATAGCATCATAAGAAATTGTTACAGAAAAATAACGTACGTTATTAACTAGTCTAAAATTACATTTTTTTAAAATTTTGCGCTGCGGCAATCGCTAGAAAAGGTGATTTAAAATTTAAAAATGTTAATCATATTTCTCCATACATTTGACGATTTTGAGGTTATAAGGGTTTCATTCTTTAAAAGAAAAATTGACTGTGCCTCAAGCACTTTTTGATGTATTTCAAAAATATTTGAGATTGAGGTTTTTGGGGACGCTTATTACACTTTTTCGGAAAAAGCGAGACCATTTGCCACCTAAAACAGCCAATGATAAATGTAAATTTTTATTATGCCATTTTTTACATTTTATCAACGAGTCCTATCAACCCAAATGTCAAGAAAGTCGCATCATAAATGAACGAGAAATCAGGGTGGATTTATGAAAATCGAGACACACTGTATACTGACTGAAGTAAATAGGAAATTCGATAAAATCAGCTTGGTAATTTAATTACATCATTGCTTCCGTAGTGCATTAATTTTAATGATAAATGTATTAGAAATGATATGCATAATTAACTGCTAAAAGTTTTTGCACAATGACTCAAGGTTGAACTATTGGGAAAGCAACAATGTTTCAAATTACGTATTTTTGTGTCATTAGCTTCATTGTAAAAGTTCAACATGCTTACACATCATAAAGGCTTTTATTTTTAGTCAGTTTTGGAAGAATAATGGTGTAAAAATATATTACGCAGTGGACCTATTACAGGATTGATAATTTCTTATTTTGCATGACCAACGGCAAGAAGCCGATGACACTGAAAGCCCCGTCATAGCGGAAACGAAAATGTTTTATGTGAATTGATAGTTAAAAATTATACGAACAAAATAAGCTTGGTACGCGTAGCTTTGAAAAGCCGAAGAAATGTTAAAAAATGCAATAATGTTTTTCTGTCATCGCAGATATTGATTATTTGTAGTGTATTCAAGGGTAAAATAACAAGACCTTGATAAATAGTCGGCTATTACATTGTCATCAATTTTTCGAGAGTGCGACAGTTGCCAATTTGACGAGACCATATTTGGCGTTAATAATCTGACTAAAACCCGAAAGCTTTAGCTCGAGGAATTTAGTCTTTGATTATTAACGCCAAATGTGGTCGAGGCAAATTGGAGAGCACTCGAGAAAAATTGTAACAATATAATAGCCGCTAATTTATCAAGGTTGAGTTATATTTTATTGGATTATTTCTTGAATGAGTTACACACTAATCAACTAATGTGACGTTTGAAAATATTTGTACGACAGCAGCATGCCTACTTGTTATAAGTTAATAAATTAAATATCAGAGACTATTTTCAGTCAATGCGATGGCAACGGGAATTAGCCGCTGATATTTCCAGTTGCTATGTAGAGTTCAAAATAGCCACTGATATTCCTCGTTTCTAAGGAACCCCAAATATTGTGATTGGTTAAAAAATTCGATTTGACACACGAAAGAAATAATCGACAGAAAATTTCGTACTCTTTCAGAAAAAATTACGCAAACCACTTTATTTGGCCGAACGGGTTCGGCATATCTATTTGAAGTGTGTGAAAGAGGATAAAATTTCTCCATTATCGCGTACAACCTTTTTTTAAATTATTTTGTTCGTTTCGATATGATCTTTAAACATATCTTGGTATGTGTGCCCAAAAACTCAGTGTGCATCGAGAAGTGAAAGCGTACGGACGTACACCGAGCCATCAGAGTGCACAGTGAAGTGGAAGCCCCACAGACAGTGACGTCGATAGTGTTGAAGAGGAAGTTCACACGTCTTTTTCAAGACACCATTTTCTGTTATTAATCATAACTTTTTCCCATAATAATATAGGTATTCCCTTACAGGAAACCGACAACGACGTTACCGTGGAGGACGGTAACATGGAGTACAGTGAAGACGAAACATCCGAAGCATGAAGAGCTTCTGCGTGCGATTCGGGGAGAATCGCAAACACGGAAAAGAAAAAATCCGCCCGCTGCCAACACGGACTCAGACGAAGAGGCCCCTAAGGCGGCAAAGAAGGTGGCTGAAGAGCCCCTCAAGTGCCCCCCCGAGTCCGAGTCACCTAGACAGAGCAGATCGGGATCCAGAGCCCCCCAGCAGGAGGCTAGCGTCCCCCAACAAGAAACCCGGAAAGAGGAGACCGAGGCCCCTCAAACAAGGACAAGAAACCAGCGTGTACCCCCGGTAGTGCTGCGAAACAAAGAGACGTGGACAACGGTGAGCCGTCGTTTAACCGAAACCGGTATAAACTTCAACAAGGCCAAAGTTACCGGGGAGGGAATCTCCATCGAGCCCGCGACGTCCGAGGACTATCGGAGGATGACAAGGATGTTCGCAAATGAAAAGAGGGAGTACCACACGTATGCCCTGCCAGAGGAACGGCAGCTACGTGTGGTCATTCGAGGGATCCCGAGCGGCGTTACCTGCAAAGAGGTGGCAGAAGACCTCCAGGACCAAGGATTCGCACCTACCGCGGTCCAGCGAATGATGTCAAGACGGACAAAACAGGAGGTGCCCCTCATGCTTGTCCTAGTCCCACAGGACCAGGACAAGATACTCCAAGTAACGAGGTGCTGTTCTCTAGTTGTAAGGACTGAGAGACAGCGAGCCAAGGTAGCGGCATCCCAATGCCACCGCTGCCAGCGTTTCGGCCACGGCCAATCCAGGTGCACCGCGCAGCCGAAATGCGTGAAGTGCGGCGAGGCACACCGGACGACGGAGTGCAAAAAGAAGGCAGACGAACCGGCCAAGTGCGCGAACTGCCAGGGGGCCCACCCGGCCAGCTATAGGGGATGTCCAAAGTACCCCAAACAATCAGCCAGCGCCACCCAAAGGCCGGTACAGAGGCCAACGATGACCTCAACACAGAAGGGCGGCGTAGCGCCAGGCACAAGCTACGCCAGAGTAGCCCAGGGCAAGGCAGGACAGAACACCGTCCCTGCCGCAAAACAACAAGCATCGCCAGAGGCCAAAAACCTCACAGCGGTGCTCGCACAGATGCAACAAATGTGCTCAGCGATGAGCGCATTTTTTGCACAAATGCCAAATTTAACTAATCTGTAATGCCTTTACAGGTTAAACCGGAAGTCCTGCAGATGGCGGCCTGGAATGTCAATGGCCTGCGAGAAAGGAGACTTGAAGTCGAAGAGCTCCTGACCAGGTACGACATAGACGTCATGGCACTGCAGGAACCCAAGATGACCCCGGCCAAGGAGATCAACTTCCCAGGATACCACACCTACAGGATGGACTGGGTAAACAACCCTCAGCGACCCGCGAGAGGAGTGGCCCTATTGGTGAAGAAAACCATAGCCCACCATCCGACAGTACTGCCTGAGCTAGAAAACATGAACGCCACCGCCGTAGTAGTGTCCACAGCACGAAATGGTGACATACAAGTGGTCTCATGCTACCAGCTACCCCGCAGCACGCTTACCGAGGGGGATCTGGACGCAATCTTGCCCGCCAGGACACAGGTCGTCGCAATTGGCGATTTCAACGCCAAATCCCAGGAATGGAACAGCGGCATAACCAACACTCGAGGACGAGAGCTGCTGAGGTTCCTGGGACAGCACGCCGGCGAACTGATGGTGGTAGGACCGGACCAGCCCACCTTCGACAACGGCAGACACAGGCCAGACGTACTGGACATCGCGATCCTAAAGGAGATGACCTTCGAGGCAGAGATCACCACCAGAACGGAGGGATCTACCGAGCACAACCCGATCTTCCTAACCCTAGGAGGACAGGCGAGTGAGGACAACGCCACCTTCACGAAGAGACGAACGGACTGGGAATCGTACCGGCAGCACCTGCAGCAGTACATCGCACAAATTCCCAGGCTAGAAACCGTGGAGGACGTTGAGAGGGCCATCATTACCCTAGAGGAGCAGATCCTGGAAGCGATAAGGGCCAGCACGACGGAAATAGAAGTAAGAAGGCACCCAGCACCGATGGCAAACCTCCCAGAGGTCACCAGACAGCTGATAAGGGACAGAAGGAGCGCCAAGAGACGGGCTCAGAGGACCAGGCTCCCCGCCGACAGAAGGGAGTACAATGTCCTCAGCCGAAGAGTGAAAGCCGCCCTCCAGGAACACCGTCAGGAGGGGTGGCAACGCCACCTTGAGTCATTGGATCCACAGGACAGAAGCATGTGGAACACACAACGTGCCCTGCGAAACCGAAGGAAGCCTATGCGCCCGATTCACGGAGAGCGAGGGATCGTCTACACTAACCAGGAAAAAGCCGAGGCGTTCGCCGACAGCTTAGAACTGCAGTGCAGAGAGAACGAGCTCGATGACGAGGACGAGGACTGGGTGGACGACGTCGAACGCAGAGTACGAAGGATCCGTCGCCTACCAGATGACAACCACATCCGTCCGACTACCCCCGAGGAAGTCAAGGAAATCCTGAGGAGCCTAAAGCCGAGAAAAGCTCCGGGATGTGACAAGATAGGAAACATCGCTCTCAAAAAGCTGGCCAGGAAAGGAGTAGCGGCGCTAGTCAACATCGTAAACGCGATGTTAAGGTTACGGCACTTTCCAGCCAGGTGGAAAAAGGCCGACGTCATTATGATCCCTAAACCAGGGAAAGACCTAATTTTCCCGTCTTCTTACAGGCCCATCAGCCTCCTCCCAGCCATGAGCAAGGTTGCAGAACGGGTCATCTTGAAGAGGCTAACAGAGAAGACAGAAGAGCTGAACATCATCCCGGATGAACAGTTCGCATACCGAACAGGACATTCCACGGAACTCCAAGTGCTTCGCCTCACTGAGGAGATCACCAAGGGGTTCAACCAGCGTCAAGTCACCGCGGCGCTGTTCCTAGACGTCGCCAAAGCATTCGCCTTAGCTAAAATGATGAGTATGGGTTACCCCATCGAACTCGTCAAACTAGTGAGATCCTACCTACACTGCAGACAGCTAAGGGTGAAAATCTCGGACCAACTCTCCACCTACAGGACCGTGGAGGCGGGAGTTCCACAGGGATCGGTGCTGTCACCGCACCTGTTCGCCATCTATACCTCGGACCTCCCCCGGACCGACCATACAGCCCTAGCCCTGTATGCAGGCGATACCGCCCTGATTGCCAGATCCTGGAAGGCCAGAGACGCAACCAGAAAACTCCAGGAAGCGGCCACACTCCTGGAAGAATGGTGCACGATGTGGAAAGTCGCAGTCAACGCCGACAAGAGCCAAGCCATCCTCTTCAGACGAGTGCGGAAAGAAATTCCCACAGGACACGTCTCCATGAACGGCGAGGACATCCAATGGCACGACACCGTCAAATACCTTGGCGTGGTCATGGACAGAAGCCTAACATGGAGACAAAACACGGACGCCATCACAGCTAAGGCCCGACGTACGAGAGCCCTAATCTACCCAATGACGGGAAATGGGAGCCGACTTAACTTGAGGAACACAAGCTCACGCTTATCAAGACCCTCATCAGGCCGCAGCTGACGTACGCCTCGGTAGCGTGGGGCTACCAGGCGAAGTCCTACATGAAGAGAATCCAGGCAGTGGAGAACATCGCCCTCAGGACGGTAGTTGACGCCCCATGGTACGTGAGAACCGCAGACATCGTCAGAGACCTGGAGTACACCACGGTCACTGAAGTCATCCGGGAACGAGCGAAGAAGCTGTACGCCCAAGCCGAGGAGCATGGGAACCCGCTGATCAGACAGGCCACTGATTACGACCCCGCCGACGCCCCGAGGCACAAGCGACCGAGGGTTCAGCTACTGGACAACGGGTAAGTATAACCTTTATTTCCCGCTAACAGATCTGTTTCAGATACGCCAGGACGGACCACCACTACCAGAGACATGACGTTTTCAACCCTAACCCAACCTCCTTGCGGGCGTCGGACAACATACCGTCCAACGCCCGTTGTCCTACCTGCTCCGTGGAGACCGAAAGTGCTAAAAGAAGCACTTAGGTCTCCACACTCCCGAGCTACACAGCTCATCCTTACCTTTCCGACGATCCGGGGTAGGATATCAATTGATGTCCTACGTACCGGCAGTCAGTCCCAGCCAAAACTTCCTAAACCCAACTCGACCGATGACTACCCCCGGGGGTGACAAGCTGGCGAAGAAAGAAAACATCAAGACAAGAAGAGCGCCAGAAGAGACCTCAGCCAGCGAGGTTCAACAGCCAGGACCAGGGGAGGTCCGCAGAAAATACCACGACACATCTCACATTTGTGAGCTGGGTCTGGTAGAAGTACGCGGGCCCACCTATCACGAAGGCCGGTCCAGGTCTACAGAGATAATCTAGGTGCAAAGAGTAATAGTCCTACTCGGCCCTAGTTATCGAGACCGACATCCAGCCAATGGATATTGGCGCGCCCAAAAACTGCCAGAAGTATCCGGCATACCAGCTTTATTGCATGGTCCCGATTCACATCTATTACAAAAAGCAGTACGTTAAATAAATTTGTTTTGGAGTAAAAGTTTTTATAGAATAAGTCTTATTCCTTTCTTAGATTTAAAATTATATGAGGATAAATATGATCAAAGGAATTATAGGAAAATTTTTATTTTAGGATTCAAACAAATCAATAAACTTGATATAATTAACAAGAGTTTATGCCCAAGCATAGCATATTTATTAATAATCATTAAAGTCAATATCATAAATATTATGACGTCTTTCATCCTCTTATTCTTCACTTTTGAAGGTGCTGCTGGGCCTTTATACCACAATGGTTCAGGTTTCTTGTCTTCATTTAATTGCCATCCACATTCGGTTGGTTCATATAAAATACAAATCGGTTCAGTAGCATTTTGCTACATGTGAACCGAGACTATGCAATAAAGCTGGTATACCGGATACTTCCGGCAGTTTTTGGGCCTGCATACCAAGATATTTTTAAAGATCACATCGAAACGAACAAAATAAAAAACAAAAGTTTGCACGTGATACATAATGGAGAAATTTTATCCCCTGTCACACACTTCAAATAGGTATACCACACCCGTCCGGCCAAATAAAGTGTTTGCGTATTTTTTTTCTGAAAGAGTACGAACTTTTCTATCGAATACACTACAAATAAATATTATTGCATTTTTATAATAATTAATTTTTTTAAATATTTTTCGGCTTTTTAAATCTGCGCATACCAAGCTTTTTTGTTCGTATAATTTCTAACTATCCATTTACATAAGAAAATTTCAATTCTGCTATGACGGGGATTTCAGTGTCACCGGTTCCGCGAAAAATACAAAGATGACATATTTCTTTTAAATTCTATTTCGTTGTGACTATTCATATTATAACAGACACTTGGTGAATATCTCCCCCAAAGTTGTGTATAATTTTATTTGACGTTGATTGTGGCTTAGATCTTCAATTACTATTCAGTATTTTCTTACTAAAACTGAAACGTGTGGAACACAGACTCCTTAGCCGAAGGGATACAAATTTATATTTCCAAAATATATATTTAAAACACTGGAGATCACAATAATGTTATGGCTATATTTGAAATAGTAAAAATGATTACATATGAATCTGATTATTGAGTTCTCATAGTCCAGTACTGTAAATAATAATTATCATTCTGCTTCAGTAAACCAGAAAGCACGAATACGTAAGAATCAATATAAAATATTAGGTAGAATTTAATGAGTCCTTATTTAATTTTAACTGACATTTTTCTGAAAAAAATAAGAATAAAATAGCCACGAAAGTTTAACTGTTTTAAGAAACTTAATTTTTCTTGTAAATCTTCCATATTAAAATGATTCACCACAAAGCATTATTTTTAAGTGCAAATCAAATATATATCTGCACATTTATAAACCAGTAGAAATGTATATCTCCAATCTTATTACAAATTAAAGGTCATTGGTAAGGACAACCAATAGTACGTGTGTATGAGATTAACATTCTTTTTAGTTTATTAACTCGGTAACCTAGTGCATTTATTATTAAACACAGTTGACCCAATTAAATTAAGTTATTTAAGAGTAGTCATGCACGTGATTAATTATAACACAGACCTTTCACTTTCATAAGACTGATCAATAACTAACTGACCAAAGGCAAAAATACTTGTATATGTAAGATCAAGGATACAGGGAAATGGTTTTATTATCCTAGCATTGATCTAAAAACTGGCATTATATATCTAATTCTGTTTCTACTATAATGGAATACTTGATATCTTTATTACGTTGAAGTTGTACTTATTGTATTAAGTCGTATATTTTTGTTCAAATAAACGTTAGTTTTCTCTCCAAAAGATATATTTCTATATTACATATTACTATTTGCTTGACAAATCTATTAAAGTTTAAAATTACAACTAGGAAAATTGTTCTAACCATTTCGTCACATACAGTGATGAAGATAGTGTGTGTCGGACGTTTAACCAAAAATGTTTAGCTCTGCTGAGAATTTGCATCAATGCAATGACGTAATGTAGAATACATGAATTACGAAATAAATCATTACCCTAGAATGTAAAAGTAAAAAATGGACACCCTGTACGGTAGGCATTGCTGCTAATCACGAGAGACACACCTGCCTACAGCGACTAGGCTAGTATTGTTTAATGTAATTTTTAATCCGGGATTTTGCCGCTCGTTGAATGGGCCTTTTCAGTGAATTTTTTTTATTGCTTTATGTGATAGTATTTTATAAAACATTTTGTTGTATTTGTTTATATTTTTTTTTTGAGCACGATTTCTATCGGAAAAACATATCAATAGTGCGGAAATAAAGCGCGGGCTTTAAACGTGACGTCACGCACCCATCTTAGTGACGTCAAAGAGCCTACGACCTTGAACAGGACATTCGGGTGTATTATTATTATATTGCAAAGTTGGTTACCTGCTTTTTGACAGTTGACGTTAAAATTGACTTTGACACTTTCACAGTCGTTTCTATTGAATTTTTGCGTTTGGAAAATGTTTAAAGAGTACTTTGTTCCAACATCTACAAATAATAACATAAATTGTCCAAGCAAAATATTCCTTTACGTTCCGCGAGATGAAGGCAGACGAAAATTATGGTTTAAAATTGCCAAAGTTGAGAAGAAGTTGACCAAAACCAGGAACACGCACCACAGAACATAACCACAAAACTAAATGTAAACATGTGTCAGCTGTGGTGTGATGTCAGAGGCTAATAAGGCGTTCTGGCAAATGCTGCCAATATAATTCCGGGCGTGTGACGTCACTAAGTCCAAGGTCAAATGCGTGTTCGAATTACCGTAATAATTGTCTATTTTTTTATTAAACACTGTGAGATTCATATTCGAAACAGAGTTGCACAAGGTGAATATCTATCAGTTAGCTTTCGAATAAACATTTTTGTTTTGAGGTTTAAGAATTTAGTGAAAAGGCCCATTCCATTTTGCTTTGATATTTTCTTTTTTTTTCTTTTTTTTTGTGGCATTGGATTTTCTCCATTAGTCAATAACATATTGTTTTTTTCATTTCTTAAACTAACCTAACACTCAAACTAACCTAACAAGACGACCGTATTAAATAAAACGCAGGAAACTACACGGGGACACTCTTCTTTATTTGACTTATTTTATAAATAAATACATAAAATACGCTAATATACAGTACCTAAAGCCACGTATATAATTTCTTGGGTATAATTTCCCGTATATTATTTCCATGCTAAATTGATTTAATTTTATTTTTAAGGTCTTGATTTTGCAGTTTTAATTATTTCCAATTGTTTATCAACTACATCGGTGCCTAATGAGGTTTAGCGACTCTAATGTTTTAATTAGCCAGTCGTTGCATAATTATAAATATTTTTGTTCTAACAATAGTCCATTTAACGAGGTCCCGAACATCAAATGTTTGTAGAATACATTTTCGAGGGTAAAAAAGCTATTGTGATGGTTTCGAGTTCTGAATCCTCGCATACTACCCTTATCAAGAAAAAACCACTCCTATTTCCGGCTTCTCGGTCTTGGGCTTGCGAGGGATCGTCAGATCGGGTGTTTTGGGGGAATAATAATAAATTCAGTTAATTTACATTCAAGTACCCTGGAGCGACCCCCGAAAGTTGAACCTGCTCCCGTCCGTAATAGCAATATCTCCAGAAAATAAAAAAATACGGACTCGACAAGGTTTTTTATGGGTTTTCAAGGGAAGGGATCATGATGGAGGTTCCATTTTCACCCTACTCTCCTGCAACTACCCTTAACGTATAAAAACCATCCCCTGTTCCATGCTGTCGGTAATAGGCATGCGGGGATTCATCGGATCGGGGTTTTTATGGGAATATCAGGAAAATTAACCATTACTAAACCACAGTTGACCTAAGCAGCCTCCGGAGGTTGAAACTAAAACCGCCCCCTGCCTTCGAAAACCCATAAAAAACCGTATTTTCTTATTTTTTGGAGATATTGCTATTACGGGCGGGGGTAGGTTCAACCCCTGGGGCCACTCCAGGGTACTTCAATGTAAATTAACTGAATTTATTATTATTCCCTCAAAAAAATCCGATCCAACGAACCCTCTCAAGCCCAAGACCGAGAAGCCGGAAATAGTAGTGGTTTTTCCATGATAGGGGTAGTACGCAAGGATTTCAGAACTCGATACCACCACCATCGTTTTTCTCACACTCGAAAACAAGGGAGGAAATGTATTGCAAAAGGTCCTACAAAGTTTTGATGTTTCGGCCTTTTTTGTACCTCGTTAAATGAACTACAAAAATTATTAACGCTTCTGATAATGTGAACTGTATTTACTAAGAAATTTAATGTTATGGCTGTTGCTGAAAATGAAGTTTATGTCATTACGATATATTTGCCCCTCCCCCTCAATTTCGATAATTGGCAACTTGGGGACGATTAGTGCACTAACTAATTACTTTGGGACGCACAGGAACGCACCACGAGCACATTTGTTTAAGGAAAAAATAGTTTAAAAACAAATCAAGGGGGAGGGGGCGATTTAATCCATGCTGTGAAGTGCAAATTTTATTTTGGATTTTTTTTCTTAACGTCTTAAGAAATAGAGGAAAAATCGGCAGCTGCTGAAAGCGGCTGGAACCTCCCCACTCGGTGGATCTTTGAAGCCGAAAAGAGCATTAAATTGTGTGACAAAACGGCACTAAACTTAATCCGATCTCATCCAAAACCTTTTCAGATCTTCTGGGGCACTAAAAAAACCCTCAACTTAACGAATTTACAATCATCTATGCGAGTTATTGCCTACATTATCGCTCGTTGAATAATATACTATTAAGGTATTAACAACATCACTTGAACGACTAAGAAAGTCTAGATATCCTAAATACTACAGATTTGTAAAGCAACAAACTGAAAATTGGTAAAGTGATAATCAATAATAAATTCACCAACGAAGGTACAGAAAGCATATGGTATTGATATTGTTACATCTACCTTTAAAGTTTGTGACAATCCACTAAAAGTTACAAATATGCTAAAATCTTATTAACATGACATGACACCAACGTTATCGGATGACAAACGATGACAACGACAATCGTCAAAATTTGCTCATTGCAATCCGATCACTCGCGGCTATCTTTGTTAAATGGAACATTAGCATTTCAGTAATTTTACTAAATATTAGAGGAATATTTGTAGTTCTTCGATTTGCCTGTATATACATTTAAAAACGGCACTAAACGTAATCCGCTCTACTTCTAGAGCAGTGAAGAAACCCTCACATGCGAATTGACACGTGATGTGATGAGTTTCACGACGTAACGGCTACGCGCATCGATCATGTCATGCGAAGTGCGATCTATGCTTCATATTTGCTTTGTTTTTAATTTTTTTCACGGAAACCAAATCGAAAGGGTGGAAGTGTGATATATCGTTGAAATCAGAATTTTAACTGCTTTTCAATGGTTCCATTGCAAATTGAAAGTAATTATAAAATAAACAACTTGTTGCGTCAGAATGGCACTAAACGTAATCCGATCTCAACCAAAACCTTTTCAGATCTCTTGGGACACTAAAGAAACGCACATGCAAAGTTTCATTCAAATCCGTTCAGTAGTTTCGGCGCTATCGTGCTAACACACACATACACACACACACACACACACACACACACACACAGACATTTTTCAAAAACCACTTTTTTGGGTTCCTAGGACCTCAAAATGTAAAGATTTTGTGTTATCTCAATTTTCGTTTTTGAACCAATTTTAGTAACCTCTCAGAATTTTATTGTGGAGAGGTTAAAATGAAATAAAATATTCTGTTGCTTGGGAAAAAAATGCTCTAAGTGAATGTAACCAACCCATCAATTTTTGAGTCAAAATATTAACTTAAACAACCCTGAAATTAGATCATCAATCAGCAGAGGTTAATTCTGATCTGAAAATTTACTCATGCGTGCACGAAATATTTTTTCTATAGCTTATTTATGATTCTGACTGAAATATTTGTTAGTACGAAACAAAAGTAGTTTGCCAGAAAAATTCCACGTAAGTTATGAGGAAAATTACCCAAAAAATACTCAAGTACAGCTGTTTTTAAAATTTAGTAGCACTCAATGTTTAACAACCTATTTATAAATTTATCCATGACCTTGCTTTTTGTTAAGGTGCTTCACATCGCGTAAGTCATATAAAATTTATTGCAATTTACGATTATAGTAATTGTTAAACTTTGCTTTACATTCGCGATTAATAAACAAAGATAATTTCCCTTTCTGTTCATTAGAATAAGAAACAGTGGCACTATTTTTCCTAACTGATAGCCTATTTTTTAGTTTATGTAATATCTAAAACAATGAACAATTGTTAGTTTTTTAAAATAAACTTTTTTCACTGCCATAGGTTACTTTATGTGCTTGTTACAAGTACAACACAGGACGTTTTTCATATAAACTGCAACTGAGCATAACTTTAATATGTTTTTTCTACTCCCTTATGTATATTTGCTGTTTTCCGTACAGTCTGTAGAATGGATAAGTGGGCCATTCCAGTTAACTGAACGGATATATTTCATATACGTTCTAGGATGGATATGAAATTGACCAATCACAGTTCGTGTATTAAGTACATAGGCAACTATTCGTTTTAAAAAATTCAAGTTAGTGCGTAAGCTGTCAAAGTAATGTCAGTGTGTATTCGCGCAGTTTAAGCTAGAAAATAATTTAAAATGAGTGATTCCAGTGAAGAATCGATAAACGATATACCGCCTAAAATTTTATTGAAATTATTATATACAGACAAAATTTTAGAGATATATGACAAAAAAAAAGTAGCTATATGAGGGGATTGAACCTATGACCTTTTGTCTTTGAATTGAATCGAAGCCAATTGCCAATTGAATTGCCAATTGAAGATTTTTTATTCATTGTTCTAATTTACATTCTATTCCATTTATGCATATAACCGCTAGGCTACTAAAGCTTTTATAAAATGTTTGCACCTAGAGCATAAGATTTAGCAGAAGCTAAGTTTGTATATTAAAATTTGATTAAAACTATTATTTGTAGTTTTTTCTTAATCCGGTCGTTGAAAAAGTATACTGTACAACTCGAGTGGATTAGCCATATCCACTCTTGTTGCACAAACTACTATTATGAATAATTATGAATAATTCAAACATACCATAATAATACCCGAAATTTTTCATCCAACAAACTATAATTTAAATTATCAAGTACTAGTGGAGTCAAATTAGCTCAGAAATGCGGTATGTTTCGGAATAATTATGGGAAGCTTGGATTTCCGTGAAACTTTTTGATAGATACTTGAAATAGTTTAAAATAAAAAGTTATACTGTTATATTTGCCCGCTGATTGTTTATTAATTGTTTAAACAAAGGAAAAACGTTTTTTATGTAAAATTGTAATAACACAATGAATTTCAAAACATTATATTCAAATTGATATTCTAGGGGTTTTTGAGGTCACTGAAAAAGAATATAATGCTGAAAAATAAATGGCTGATCCAATATGGTCGACTTTATGTAAAATATTTCCTAAAAAATGACGTAACTCAAAGAATTTGAATTAAATTGCACTTAAATTAATATTAAGGGTGATTTTGAGGTCACTGAAAAAGGATGTGATCATGAAAATTAGAAAATCATAATGGCTGATTCAATATGACCGACTTTTGGTACAATATAAGTTTTTTACCATAAAATTTCAATTTTTTCTCAGTTATTTACGGTATTCTCGTATATCAGTTACAGTTACTAATAAAACTAAATATTAATTTCTGTAGTTTACAGTTTTTTTACAGTTATTTACGACTTTTATCGATTAATTTCAGTTATTTTTGTAATGCTTTTTAACATAATCAATTTTCGTATCCCTCGTGTAAATGTGCTTTGCGACAAATTGTTAAAAATTATTAAAAACCATACATAACTGTTAATAATAGTTACAGTTATTTACATTTTAAAATTTCTGCCGGGGACAATATGAAAGAAGATAGATAACAGTACTTACCAATAATGTTATGAGAATAAGATTTTTCACAACTGTATGTATAAATATATTTTTATATATAAACCGTAAAAATTGAAAAAAAATATTTTAACATAATTTCGTAATAATTGTAAAAAAATATACAATGGAAATAAATACTATAGACCCGAGACGTTAATTGCAGAGATAGTTATTTGTTTAACTAGGCAGCAAAATAGTAGATTGACTGTCGCGGCTGATAATTCCTAACCGAGCGTAGCTAGGCTAGAAACTCAGCCAAGGCAGTCAATCTATTTTGCTGCTGAGTTGAACATATAATTTTTTCGCCGATTGTTTAAATATATTCTAAAATAATTAAATTATTACAGTTCGCAATTTCTTTATTTTTGTTGTAATAAATTCAATAAAAATTCATTAAATATCGCAGTTGTTACTAGCTGGTTACCATGGAAACTAAGTGTCACTTTCTCTGCCTAGGCAGGAAAGTGCTCATTTTCCTGCCTAGGCAGGGAAAGTGACACTTTGCTGATTGACATTAGTCAGCAAAGTTAATACTTTGCTGTCAATCGGCGAAAAAATATTTATATGTAATGTGAAGTACGGAATTGTTTTATTTGAATGTAACCTCAAATGTCAACATAAATTTATTTTAAAATATAAATAAAGTAATTTATACTCATAACTTACTTAGACATTAAAACATAATATTTTTAGTCGCAAACTCCTCTATAAAATCCTTATTTTACTATAAGGAACGTAACCAGACTGCAACCAACAGCTACTCTCCGGGCTATGTGCCCCGCCGAGCGATGAATTACAAGTTACAAGTCTGGCGCGTTAAGTGTAATAATTGCATATTACCATCAAAACGCTAATGCTTCGATTGCAACAAACACCAGCCGAAAGGCTGATCCTACATAAAGGAGCTCTCGTGCCAGTCGTCACACACCACTTGTAGACTGCAGATGAGAGCCAACAGCTCGAAATTTCAGTCTGCAAATTAGTCATTAAAATTAAAATTTGGTACTTTTTCAAATTTTCCAATTTGTCAAGTCCTGTATATTAAAAAATAAATTTTTAAGATTTTTTTCACATCTTACATCTTATTGCAACCACGTGCCCAGAGAGGGCCTCTGAAATTCTGGAAAATTCGTAAAATCCAGCACATTTCAAATTCAGTACAATTTAAAAAATAATAAAATGATACTGATCTTCGCAAGTATGAACATTTTGTGCAAGATTTGATTAAATTATGCATCACCTCAAAAGTAAAAAAAGATAAGACAATTTTTGTAGCAGTTGAAAAGCTTGCAGAAGATGTGTTCGGAATTAAACTCAAAGTTCCTAGAATCACGTCGAGGCAAACCGGCCAACTATCAAACTGATTTTGTTGAAGCATGTTACAGGGTTTCTGTCTTTATTCCATCCATTGATACTCTGATTCTGAATTTATCAAAGAAATTCATTCAAAATGCAGGGATTTTACGGACCTTCAAATACTACTTCCTGGATACGCTGCGAATGAAAAAGCGGAGGACGGAAGAATATTTCTTTATATTTTGATGATAGAGTGTCATTTTCTGCGGTAAAGACCGAGTACAGTATGTGATGTAAGCGAGTGACATTGCTGGAAAAAGATATCGAAGTTCTATTGGTATTAGAAAAATGCGATGGAGCCTATTTTCCAACTATTAACTATCTTCTAACAATTCTTGCTACGATGCCAGTTACAACTGCAAACGTAGAAAGATCTTTTTCGACTTTGAAACGAATCAAGACGTCCTTGCGCAGTGTTATGGGCGACGAAAGACTGAGAGCACTTGCCACACTCTCAATACATTGGGACTACAAAGTGGATCCGGACAAAGTCATTGAAATCATGACAGCGACGAAATCTCGACGTCTGAACTTGTGAATTTGTGATTCGAGGCATATTGTACATGTATTATGGATTTATTTTTTATGTGAATTATGCTTTCTGTTTCATGTGTTATAAATATGGGTTTCTTATTTAATGAAGAACATGTTTAATCGTTGAAGTATAAATATTATAAACTTGACCGTTTGAACTTGCTGAATTAATTACGAATAAAAATCACCGTAGCTACCCCGACCGAAATTCCCTGGGTATGTCTTTGTCTTTTTGTTTATTACTTTAAGAGTAAACTGTGAAAGTTTCAAATCTTTATCTTAAAAATTTTAGAAATGGCATAGCTTTAACGGATTTTGTGACAAACTCATTATGGTTAAACTTCATACACATACCATACATATTGATATAATGTCTTTTTCGCCTAGCATATATGAAAATGAATCATATTAACCCTAAAAATTTGACCGGAAATAAAGTTTATCGTCCCTTGGGCATCTAAACTCATAACAACATGATTTTGTAGTTTTTCACAATCTAGACACATGTTGTCATTTGCATACTTTGACGTTTCACATAATTTTTTCGTTAAATGTGAATTTAAACCAAAATTTGGAATCAAAACAAACAACAAAAGTGTAGAATAACAATAAGTTGTGAACAATTGTAATTCTGTGGTGCATAAGTTAAAATGAATGACAACTCAGACAGTGACGAAGAATTTACGAATACTCCACCGGATTTGCAAGAAGAAGCTATCAATGTTTCTCTTAATTTGTTACCTATAAAGTCAAGACAACGGTACGAAAAGTGCTATGAATTATTCAATAACTGGAAAAAGAATAAAAAAACAAAAATGGTAACAGAAAATGTACTACTTGCTTATTTATCGGAAAGATCAAAGATTGTAAATGCAGGTACCTTATGGTCTGAATTTTCAATGTTGAAAAGCACTTTTAAAGTCAAGGAAAATATTAATTTTGATAATTTTCATAAAGTTCGAGCATTTTTGAAAAAAAATTCTGTAAATTAGCTGCCCAAAAAGCAAAAAATTTTGACTCAGGAACAATGCATTGAATTTTTTAAGGAAGCAGATGATTCGGAATATCTTATGATCAAGGTAAACAAATAAACAAAGATGAATTAATTATGTTTTTTTATTAACATTGCATTGTAGGTTTCTCTTATTATGGGACTATACGAAGCTTGTTGTCGAAATGAGTTACTGAATATGAAACTTGATCATATAGATAATAGAGGAGACATATTGATTGTTACAGTTCCAGAAACAAAAAATAATATTACAAGAACGTTTACAGTCACAAACAAAACAGTTTATGGACTGAATCTACTTAAAATATACAACAAATATGTTTCCCTTAGACCTACCCACACTTCTCATAATCGCCTATTTATTTATTACAAGAATAATAAATGCACAGTACAACCAATCGGAAAAAATGTATTTAGCAAAATTCCAAGCAAAATAGCCACTTTTTTGAAACTGCCTGAACCTAATACATACACAGGTCATTGCTTCCGCCGTAGTTCTGCAACCCTACTAGCTAACTCTGGGAGTGATTTGCTAACACTTAAAAAACATGGAGGTTGGCGTTCTTCTGCAGTTGCAGAAGGATATATCGATGACTGCTTGGCAAATAAGATTGGCATTTCTCAAAAAATCCTGACAAACCAAAAACAACAGTCCAGTACTAGAGAAAATAACACAACTGAAGTGTTAAATATTTCAGACCAAATAAATGAAATACCAGTTAATTTAGACAATTCCAATGAACCATCAACTTCATCTATAGAAATAAGTCACCATGCTACTACCACTTCAAACACTTACCGAATGCCTACAAATTCTGGTATTACTATCCATAACTGTGCTCAATGGATAATTAATATTAATTACTATAATAAATAAATTCGCAAATTGTTATTCTTAACTTTCTTATTAAATTCTGTTTGTAATTATAAAATTAAAGATTTTTGTTGTACTTTTCCTTTTTTGGATTTGTTTAATGCTAGGCGAAAAACAGTTGTGTGTCACACATGCAGAAAACGCATTAGCAGCCCTTAGCTATCAGCTACCCTCGCTTCGCTTCGCTCGCTCGGGCAGCTAATATCCGCGGGCTGCTAATGCTCATTTTCTGCCCTTGTGACACAATATACTATTTAAGTTTAAATATGAGAATCCAATACCTAATATCCTCTACTTTCGTTTAAATTTTGGATTGTACAATTCCATGGATGAGTTAAAAAGTTATAGCAAATTTATTTTAGCGTGCCTGAACCTGCGCGCTTCTCGCGAGCTGCACTTGTATGCCTCCGTGGCATATTTTCGGACGTTAAAAAAAAATTCTACAGTCTACAGTTCTGATTTTACAATAATACTTTCCATATCTTTTTTATGTAAATTTTCCGTCCTTTCGAATGGCGATAATAGTTTTTTTATAAAAATTTGTATTTTAAGAAATTAGTATTTTGCAACTAATTTCTTAAATAAAAAATTAAGCAGGTACGCTTTTGTTGATAACTTTTTATATGTTTTTCGTCACATACTCATGAATGTATAGTAAAAAATTATTGCTTCTCGGAATTTTTCCGAAGTGAAAACCTATTTTGACTTCACTACACTGGAAATTTATTTCTAACCGACTGCGCTTCGAAAAGGAGGGAGCTGCATTTAATAGTCTATAATATTATGTTTGAGAGACATCGTTTTGAAATATTTTGCATATTGTAGTAGAACAAGATCGTGTTGATTTTTTTAAAAATAATTGTAAAATTTCATGGCACAACAATGTACAGATTTATTTATTTTAATTATCCATGTTTCTTGTACTTCTTGCACAGTGTAAAAGATTCTTGGAAGCTTGTTGCAACAAATTGGAGAAATTCAGAGATTTATTTATTAATTTTTATTCAACAAGTATTGCTAATGGAGCCCTTAATCCAAATATTTTGATTCTATTTACAATTATTTTTGGGCAATTATCTCGAGGTTTGCACAAATTTGTAACATTAACATTGCGATTTTACAAATGTTTACTAAAAAACTAAATTTAAATGTCCAAATAAATAAACAGGAAAAATATGTAGGGAAAAAGCTAACAACGACCACCCACTTCAAGTCTTAATATTACAAAACCATGAACGGATTTTGTTAAAGTTGCCCTGACGTATTTCCAAGATTATCAGTGCTTAGGTGCTATATTTCGAATGCTATGGCTTCACGGCCATTTCTTGCGGGAATGCAAACATGTACGGCACCCGAGTGGCGGAATATAGCGCAGCAGTCAGATCCTTAGAGTTGTTCGAAGTGTATTAGTCATCCATGCTTCCAATTTTAATTGTAAATGACTTCACGTCAATAAAATGACGCAGTGTGCTTGGAAAGAGAGAGATGGAGATGTAATAGAATATGACATTGGACAAATTTATTATACCTAATCTTTAAATTTCTCGGTACACTTGAGGACATTAGGGCTAATTTTATTTTAGTTCTACAAAAGGGAAAAATGTTTATTTTAATAATACCTATGTGGGATAAAAAGAATTATTTTTGCAAATCGAAAATAGAAGAAAGAAAAAATATTTTTTTAAATATACTTTTTTTTTCTCATCATCCCACATTGTAACATGTTTTTAATGTCTTTTAGTGAAAGCCGTTTTTTAAAATAATGGTTTATATGAGAGTAAATTGAACCGTCTTTCCGGCTTATATCCGGAGCGCTCTTAACAACCCTCCCTAGTATATGAAGTCATACAATTTGAGGCCAACCTCGGATAATTTTGTTTTATATAAAATACGATTAAGCCCACAAAACATCTTAATTTATAAATAGGAACGTGTAAATTAACAGTGATATAAAGACATGTAAACAAATTGATAACCTAATCGTTTGGATGCTAGACATGACGTAAAAGGGACAGTCGCCACCGCTTCTAGCATGTGCCGAATTGAATCAACAAGAGCACTCAGAGCCACCAAGTAAATCAATTCTTATTTTAATATATTATGCTTGAACTCAAATATTGGTATTAACCGAAAAATGATATTTATTTTTTAAACACATTAAAACTTTGCAAGCTACATATATTTTGGCTCATCATCTTCAAGTGTTTTAAGGAAAGATCATAAAAGGAGAATTTAATAAAGCATTATTATGAACGTGTTGCATAGAAAGTTTTATGCTAAAATCGGCACATGGAAACAAATTCATACATAAAAACTGTCACATGAGCTGTTACTCAAATTTTCATTATTTGAGATATAAAACATTAGAGTGTACTTATATATGCCACTAGTGAAATAAAAGTACTTTATGGCCGTAAAACCATCTCATAAAGAGTATTTTATAGCACAGTCCATAAAGCCGCATTTGCCATGCTTTATAAAGCAAAAAGAATAAAGTTTCTACAAATAAAAACAGCCTGTTTATTTAGAGGCTGTAGTTACAATTATTGTCTAGTTTGTTTTGGTTTCATTCCAGAAAAATGTAACATTTGAATATATTTTTCTAATATATCCAAAATGTAACTCCTTTTCAAAACTTTTAAAACTCACATATGTTGTTTCCTTTTAATATGTGTGGCAAATCAAAGGTGAGTTAAAAGTGCGATTTTAAATTATTTTTTTTTTATAAAAAAGATATCCCCTCAATAATTTCTTTGTAGGAAATTTAATTGTCAGCCAAAAAGCTTGATCAATTAATGTGGCACTTAACTGAAAAATTATACACAACCATGAAATAGCCATCTGTTGAGGACATTTTGAATTAAATTGTCCGTTTTAGTTAAATTTTTTTGCCGTATATCTTACGCAAACCAATGAAACTGGTAATGGCCATAACTTATGACTAAGAAAGTAAATATACAACTTCTTCAAATGACATTTTAAAAATAAAGGCAATTTACTCATAGCTAAAATTCTTATTTTTGAAATTATTAGACCCAGTATAAAAAAACAAGCTTTCTTAAAGCAAATCGTATTTTTTTAACAAGCACAATTTTTTATAAATAGCAACTTTTGGTCCAATATTAAAATTTAGGTCCATTTGAATAGGTAACCCAGTCTCCCCAGACATTCTATATACATAATATATGACATATTTAAGGATCATCAACAGCTACACATACACTAAAGCATCACATCATCAAATAATGTACATAACATAAATTTATATTTTACTTGTACTATAAAGAGGTCACAAACAATACTTTGTCATAAACACTACTTTTATAACACAATCTACTATGAAATATAATAGATGACTAAAAATACGTTCAGTTTCGTTATTTGTTATTATTTTCTGAACCGACTTCAATATCGGTATTAGGTAAGAATTTCGTAAGTTTTTATTTCATAATTTTAGGCGGTTAAATTGTTTGCAATTTTTTTTTCACAATTTTTTGTGGTTTCTTATTTACCAATCTTATAATAGTTAAATAAGGGGAAAAACTGCATTGGAACCGTACAGTGTTTACAAGTCGAAAACCCAGTTTTAAATCTCTTGACACCCGCGCATGCACCAATTTTTCGTATATGTAAAACGCCAATAATAATTTTTTTGTGATAACTTTGAAACTGCTCAGCGGGTTTTGAATATTATTTTTCACTCTCTAAGTTGACGAATGCCAAATCAAATGCAATAAATTTCACAAGAATCGGTTTAGTAGTTTTGGAGACATTCAAGGACAGACTACATACGAATCGAATTAGTAAGCTCTTTTTTTCAAGTTTGTTAAAAAATAGTGTTTATATACGAGACTATGATCGCCTTCGTGCCATCTCAACCTTGTATGAATGTGTGAATGATTCTATAATCCAGTCTACTTTTAGTTCATATTAATTAGAAAATATTTGAGAACAGACGTAATTGGTAATGGTCTGAATTTTTGATTTCTTATGAAACAACTCTCAATTAGATTTACGCCATACTTGCATTATGTTAGCAAAATATACTGAAATAGAATCGGCGACTGACTAGTCGCACGTAGTATTTTTCTGTGAACGTATTTAATTAATATATCATCGTTGCAATATGCATTCACTTTGCTGAACTCTCGCTCATGAGTCACTAGAAATTTAAATAAATATGATTTTCCATGAAAGTTTATTTCAATCAAGATTAAATTTATCAATAGAGTATACAAAAGCTATTTTAGCGACTTCATTAATGGTGAATTGTGAAACAATTTTATATCAAAGTTCAAGATTTTAGAGAATCTCGTACGCTACTAGAAATTTTGATTTAATCAGTACTTGTGAAATATATTTTAGGGGCAGCTTCAATGCAAATTTCTGATAAGTCTATCTATTCTATCTAGCATTCGTCACAATCGACATGATATATTATTTATATCCATGGCACCTAAAGTATATATCGTATTAGAATGGTACTTATATCCATAAATATGTAGCTATGGAAGTTTTATTATTTTTGGGATACATTTTTACATATACATATGTTAGTTAGGCAGATTTCAGTAAAAATTGTGCTATTAATGAAGAAAGCATGAAACTTTCAGGGATTGTTCTGTATACAATTCTAAACATAAAAAAATAAGGAGCCCTTCAATATGTCACAAAATAACAAAATGGCTGCCATTTGAAAATGACGCCTACGCGCTCGTGTAATACGCCTACTACCTTAGCCCCTATTTTGCCGATTTTAATAATTTTTTAAAATTATGGTAGCTCTTTTATGGAACTTTATTTTTAGTTATTAGAACTTTCTTGCTAAGTTTACAAATTTGATAGATAAACCCAGAAAAAGATAAAAATGTAAAATGTGCTGTCCAGTTTTTACAAATCCACTGTTAAACTGTTAGAAAAAAAGATGTTTAAAATGAGACAATTTTAGTATCTTTTAGCTGTAAAAAAAGTTGTTGTGATATTAGCTACAACAGAGTTGTTAGACATTTGGTAATGCAACGTAATGATAACTCATAATGTTTCAATATCAGTTTTATTTAGTACAAAAATACAACTAACCTTTTTAAATAATTATTTTCGGTGAAAAAGTTATGTGTACACCTGACAGAGTTAGTTCTGACAATTGCCCCCACACTTACACATTGATGTACACTGAACATTAGAACTCACGCATTTGCAATGCCCTGTACATATTTTACGTGTACAGCGACAAGCGATTATTTCTTTGCAGGATTTTAAAGCCTCTGGGAGTGTCATCCATTTTGGTTCCCAACCTATTGTACCATCCTCCCACCCCCATACTGTAGGTGAAGGTATTACTGGCTGTTTAGTGTTTGCTTGGCCCCAAACATGACCAGCCTGATAAGCTGTCCTCCTAATATGTAATAGAAATGCACCTCATGTAGGGGGTATTCCTTCAAGTGTACGGTTTTTTTGGGTAAAGAGGTACCGTTTAGCAACATTAACATCAGTTTCTGAACATGTTTTGTCGTACATTAAAATTACAAAGCGTTGAAGTTTGTCGAAAACATCTAGCTCTATCTCTTCGGATGGTTGTGATATAGAACTGAAAGCTGCTGTAACCTGTGGGTATCTTTCCCATGCCTTCCACGCTGTTTCTTTTCCACGTGAGGCGAATGAAGACACTGTCTCACATCCAGTGAAAGCATGAAAGCCTGGTAGCGCCGATGCTTTTTCAAATCCCATCGCTGCAACAACCCCATGTGCAGAAATTATTCGAATGTTCTTCCCTGTCCCTAAATCAATCCACAATTTTACACCTGGATATTGACTAGCGAAAATAATGTCGAACACTAGTATGTCAGAATCAACGGTTCTTAAAAGTATTCGAGAGCATCCCTGCTCAATGGCAGCATGAGCATGCAGGATAAGCCTGGTGTCCGCCTCTTCATGAGTAGACGAGCATACTGGTGCAAGACAGATGTCTGTATTACTTACTACATCTTCCCCCATTGTTGTTATGGTACTTCCAACATCAGGAGTTATATTTCTGACATACATTCCGAGGAACTTAAATAACTCTACCTTATTGTCATCCACTCGCAAAAATTCGTTCCATTTCTTTGGCAGGGACTTTTCGATGTAACATGAGTTCGAGTACCGGTTTTCCGTTTCTGACGAGCCATTGTTTTTAATGAATCAGGGTGGTAAGTATCCCAAATAACTTCTAGCCTGGAAGTACGTCTAAAATATGTTTTGGCGTAGGGAATAAATCCTTGTTCTGCGTAATCCGCAAAGTTTTTCACAGAGTCGGTCGGTCTAATGATATTTACGAGTACAGCCCCATCAAGCAATATTGTGTCCAATGTTTCAGGTTGGTCATGTTCCTGAAGCAGCTGTTCCACGCAACCTATGATATCACTTTTTTCGATATTCGAAGATACCCGTATTCGGTAAGTGATGGAGGCCACGCATGATTCTTGTCTCGGAAAAAATCAATCAGATCATCATCTCTGGCTTCACACACTATATACAAACGAGCAAATAGATTGCAGTCATTACGTATTGATCTTTGGATGTTTGTGGAGGTGGTGTACTCATTAATGGGAGTTTTAGTTTTTTAAGTGGCTTCATAATGGTTTCTAATCGACGATCGATTCTTTTGTCGACAAAACGATGAAACTCACGTGCACCTATGTCCTCTATCTCGGAAACAGTTATCTTCACAGCATCATGAGCCACCTGCTTTGTGACAAGGTTTATAAGATCCTCCGCATCATTGGTGAAAGGATTTCCATGTTCCTCAAAAGCTGCAACAATATTTTGGACATTCTGCTTAAAGCGATATTGCGTAGATTGGTTCTCATCGTGGTGCCGCAAATCTTCCGTAGCTGAGGGGTCAATCATATCCTGAAATTGCAATACTGTAACAGTTAGAGGAAGGAGAAAATATATTTACAATTTGCTAAAATATACTACTAACACCCTGCATATTTAAGTTGGGTTGTCTCACCTTTATCGTCTAGTTTTAAATATATCCTGCTATTTTTTGTAACACAAGAAGCTTGTAGATCTAAAAATAAACAAACAAATTATAAAATTCTGTGTTTAAAAAATTATGTATAACTAAAATTTCTTACCTAGAAGTGTTTAATTTTATATGTTGCTTCTAATGAAAGCACTGTCACACACAATCGGGTTGTGTAAAAGTATAGAACAGATAGATACTGAGATACGTTGCCTAATTTGTAAGCGTGGACGGAGTTGGCGCGGCGACATGTGACAACGTGCAATTGCTTTTAGGTATTTAACAAAAAATACTTTTTTTGCTGTCATCAGAAAGGTACTAAATAAAGCTACTTACGTTATTTATTTTTTTGTTATATGACCTATTTTAACAATGAACTAGTAAAACTAGATAATATACTGTAAATTATTCTTTTTTTCGAGGCTTTTATCCCAAATTGTAAATTTGGGAAGAAAGTTCTAATAACTGAAAATAAATTTTCATTAAAAAGAAATCATAATTTAAAAAGATTATTAAAATCGAACAAACTGAAGCCAGGATATTTAAAGTATTATATGTGCGAGTAGGCGTATCCTTTAAATGGCCGCCATTTTGTTATTTAAAGACATATTTGACGGCTCCTTATTTTTAAATGATTAGAGTTGTATACAGAACAATCCCTGAAAGTTTCATGCTTTCTTCACTAATAGCACAATTGTTGTGTTTTTTTACTGAAATCTGCTAGTTGCACGTACCTACAACATATCAGTATAGATAGGTATATCTCATTTTCTGCATGTTTAGATTTTATATGTATACTTTCGAGATAATAATAATGCCATTATTCATACAAGAATGGGTGAAATTTTTGACGAGCCTATAAGTTTACTATCTGCTCTTACATTTAACCATACTGTATATTTCTTATATGTCGGCTAGAGCATGCTGTATGGCGAGTGCGTTTGGTCAGACTCTGCTGTGTTTTAGCAGGTCCTGACAAGTCGGTGGGTAACGAACGTTTTTTGCATTTTTTAGAATGTTTTTGATTGCCTTCCAGGCCACCTGAATGGCCATTTTACGTGTAGATTTAGATTTGTCAGAGTAAAGAAGACGGGGTTCCACAGTTTATCGTAAGATCCGAACAGCTCCTTGAGGATAATTTATAATTAAAAATTACTTCGTAGTAGATGGGATTCAAACCCACTTGCTAGGTATGTTCAGAGATAAAGCTAATCGCGATAACCACTGAGCTGCCGTCCCTTTGATACACGATGTTCAGTGGACATATAGGTGTACATATTCTAACTACCTATATATATATATATATATATATATATAAGACATATGTTGGGCTTTTTTGCATGATTGCACATCCTGTGTGTAGAACATAAAAGTAGTATTACGTGAGTGATATCGTAATTCGATTTTTTTAAATTTCAATATCTTTTTTTTTAGTTTTATAAAATTTTTCATCAATTTAAGGTTTATATTTGATGTCTAACTTTCTGTATTTACTTAAAGAATTTGTTTCACTAAAGCCGTCTTCTTTAATGACAACACTGATTTGGTTCACGGTAGCTAATTAATCTGGTAGATATGATTTATTTGACATACACAGCAAATAAGTGTTCGAAAAAAAGCTTTGAAAACGGAAAGAGACTACTTTCCGAAACGTCAGCAAAATACATTATTTCTGTGTTTATTCCGATTTATATTATTTATTCGGTGATTTGTTTTTGAAGAGGACAATACATGTGGTAGGAAAAAATAAAAGGAAAGAATATAAAAATGAATTGTGTGCACTATTTCAGCAGAAAGCTTCTTTATTGCAAACCGGACAAACATAGCAGTAATTTTAAGCCCTAAACCTTCAAAAGGTATTTGAATACTATAAAAGGAATAGGGTCAATGCCTAGCGGTTTATATAACAATATACAGGGTGGCCGGAAACAAAAAAAAATTAACTGTAGATTCCTTAGCCCAAATTAATTGGGGTTCTTCATATAACATTTTTCAAAATACCCCTTCGTTTTCAAGTTATAGCCCCTTTAAAGGAGTACGTTGAAAACCATTTTCATTTTTTTACTCAAAAAATAAAATTCCAAAACACAAAATATTTAGCATATCTACTACACTTATTGAAAGGCATCTTGTGAATATTTTTCATCCCCTTGAGTGCTTCTATTTCTAAAATTCATGCATTTTACATTGTAGAATAAAATATTTTTTAATTCCCTTGTTGATTCTAAAACTTTTTCTTCTCTTTAAAAAATGCCGTGTTACCAACCGTTTTCGTGATAAAAAATAAAATTTATGTTCAAGCATTTCAATCGTTACTGATACCGATAATGTTTTTAAAGTTTTAGTAGGCTGCTATAATCGAATAATATAAATATTCATTAACAACTTCTATGCAATAATAGCTATACACATTTGTTAAATTAAATTAACTCCGAACTAATAATTTTTATCACTGAAAATAATTTGTTTCAAAAAATTTGTGCCATTTAAAAACAAACCCTGTGCCCAGAACCCCAGAAGCACTATTCCAATATCTTCTCTGCGTCTCCTTCTTCCATAGGGTGTAAAAACTTGAGCTTATATGGTTTTTAATTATGACGTTTAAGGCACCTCTAAATATTATTTCTGTCTACATTCAAGTTTAGAGATAAATCTCTAACACTAACACGTGGTCCAGCATAAACAGCATCTAATATTACTTGATCCAATGGACAATCGGCAACGTTGTATTTTTTGGCTCTAAGTTAGAATACATCTGATGTTCTATTAAATATTCTATTAATTGAACCAACCGTAGTTTAGTGAATCTGTGATCATTCTGGATGTCTCAAATTGAAGATACTGGCTGCATCTCGATAAGAGTGAACACTGTCACCAACAATTCTTATTATTTCAATTTTGTCAGCAATACTTAATTGTTGTGCAGCCATGTTTAAGTTTAATTCACATTCGATACAATTGTCACATCCATTTTAAAGCACTCCATATTAACAAAGATATTGGTATGCCCAGTAAAAAAATAGCTACCAATTCTCAAATATTCATTTCATAATAGTGTTTTGTATAAAAAAGACGCCCTATTACTTAATTAGCGTAATTATTACACGACTACCAAGTTATGTAAATATCCGACAATAAATAACTCGAATAGTAGGGTGATTATTATTGAAATCTTGGATATGATTTTTTTGTGAAGGAATTAATATTTTTTAACGAAATTTAGTATACAGGGTTTGGTTTTAGCTCATGCCGAACAAGATTTTGTAAAAACAAAAACCCTATCTTAATCGCTAATAAAAATTCCTAATGTTTGCCAATTTCTTTTGATCATAGTAGGAGTATTTAATTTCGAAATAAAAAATTTAATAACTTAAGTACACTAATTGATCTAAATCGATCAACAAATGGCCGAGATATTGGGGTGTAGTAATAGTGAAAAGTAAGAGACGCTGTATAATAAAATAGTAAATAAACTGTTAAAAAATGAGATTTACTGATAATTTCAGCTAAAATCGTATGGATTATTATTATATTACGAAAGATTGATTATAGTGTAAATTACCACAGTCATAATTGTATTAAGATAAATCTATAAATATAAACGTAAACAATCGATTAACTCGTTCCACAATATTTTACAAGTATATAAGAAATAATTTTCTCAGAAGTTATATTACTACTTTCGTCGTCATCAATGGTTTATAATATGCATAGCAAAAAGAACTAACTAATACATAACCAATTAAACATTTTTTTTAAATCAACTGCCCCCAAGACAATTAAATTTGCTACACAAAGTTATTGGGATCATATCTCAATTTTGGCGTTAATCAATCGTTAACTTGTAAATATGGCATTAAAAAATTGCGTTGCTATGAGAGTCCCTTTGATTTGTTAAACATTTTAAGAGTAAATGACACTTGAGGATTGTAACGGTTTTGACACAGAGTTATATTTTCCACATATATTAAAAAATGTATCCTAATTATGGTCTTTTTTTAATTAACAATTGCTATAAAAATCTGCATATTTTACTTAATCTAGAAGTTCGCTAGACTTTTCTGGAATGAAATCAAAACAAAGCAGACGGTCGCAAATGCAGTCACTACATAAACAGAAACCATTTTTCTTTGTGCTTATATATTTTTTATTATCCTGGATCGTACGGTAGTAACTTCTCTAATTATTGTCAATTAACATAAATAAATTTACACATAGCCATAATTTGTCCCTTATTCTGACTTTTTTCCAATGCATGAGTATACTGTAACATTGTAATAGTATTTTACATTCTAAGCAAGGTAAAACAGTATTTAAGATGGCGATAGGAGGAAAAGACTGGCGAGTCGTCAGGAGGGCCTGTCACCTCCTACAGACAGTAAAAATTGTTACCTTGGTTGTGATGTACAATATTTAATTTGTTATTTATTTGCACATACTTTTTTTTTAAATAAAGTTTTACCGAATCATTTTGACTTTTCACTGACAGAAATGTAAATTACCAAAAAAAATCTATCTTAAATATGAAGATAAATTTAATATGAATTGATAGCTAATTCTACGAGTGAACCTCTTGCATCAGAGATTTTGCTAAAAAAATGGCAACTTGTTCTATGTTTTGCAAAGAATGTATAGGTGCCAATTGCGGCAATATACAAGAAGCAGAGATTACAATGGCTAAGTTTGAGCGACTATATGTCAGTCAATTTTCATCGAAAAACTTTTTGAGATCACCATTTTAAAGGAAATTTCATGTAGAAAAATAATGGGAAAATGATCTCGGTACGTTCCCGCCGCAGCGAAAAATCCGTATCAAATCCGTACTTTCAAATCGCAATGTCTCGAGAACCACTAGGCCGATTTTGAAGGGTCAATATTCAGTTTACGCGTATTCGCGAGCCCTTCATTTTATCCCTATACACTTTTTCGATCCGAATGAAACTAAGCGAGATATGTCCAAAGAATTGATTTTCCCTATCTTTACATGTAATTTACTCCCCACCCCCACCCCGTGAAAAGTTCGACCGGAAATTTTCCGGATGATAGAGGGGGGGGGGGGTCCGACTTCATAACATCACAAAAAAAGATTCGAAAAAAACGAATCTGTTTGCAAATCCAGATCGACCCCACTACCTAGCTTTGCTCAAAAAAGAGTTATAGGCAAAAAGAAATAAAAAAAAACAAAAAATTGGATTGTTTGCTTTTTAATTTTTTTCTTGGATACTTTTCGCACAAAAAACTGTCTTTTTATTTTTTTAAATAAGCCGTTTCTATGAAAAATTTGATTCTCTACAAAAAGTTTCCTATTAACTATACCTCAATTTTACTTCGTTTTCGAGTTATATTTCAAAACTGAGAGGGTTGCATTTTCACCCCTATCTACAATTTGCACCCTCTAATTTAATAGCACTCCGCGGTTTTCTCATCTTAAATGACCAATTGAACAATGTATGCAATAAAAACCCATGTGAGCGTTTTAATTTCTTTCTATGTGATATAATCAATGGCAGTTCGACAGGTGAATGGCAAATAAAATACAATTACAAGTTACTGTTACTTTTTCCCTACGATGGAAAATCTTTGTATAAACGATATATTTCAAATGTTTTTTTTTATCACTTTTTCTTATATTCTCATACGTTTAGCTAACAAAAATATTTTACTTTACTTGCGATAAGTTCTCTTGGACAACGCTTCTCTAGGTAGATTAATATTGTTATTGGCATCCTCGTTTCCTTTTACTTGAGCTTCTTCTACATCCAATGAAATAATATAGTATAATAATAATCACGGTATCAACGGTAATTTTTTTTTGCTTGTACTTGACATATACAATCGATGCATTTGAACATGAAGTCCTATTATTACACCCCTTACAAACCCGTGTACATTTCACGGTGCATTACAACCCCATTCATCAGGTATTAATTAGTAGTTCACTTTCTGATAATAGATTCGTAGAACATACTATTATCTCGATGCAGCTGTTGAGTTGTGCGAATCGAACTTGAGTTGTGAATCGTACAACAGAAGTTGTAAAACGGAAGTAACGAAAGTTATTGACGGATATCTTTATTGAAGGTGCTCCACACAATGTTTTATCGATGAAAAACGCGTCATTAATTATTCCGATTTTTCACAACAGCGCCAAGGCGCTTATTGGAAATTTTACAATAAACTTTTACATCGCGGTATATTTTTCCATTTTTCATCTTTGAACGAGATTCCAAAAATTTTTGTAGAAAAGTCACTACAACGTATTTTGCGTTAATTTTCTAGGCAATTATTTTTTTTGTGCCACTGTTGAAAACATTGCACTTATTACACTTTTTTGTACAAAGACAAATCATATTTATTGTAATAGTGAAAAAAGTACCATTATTTCAGTCCGATGTATAACCGAATTATAAGAATGCATCAAAAACAAATAAAATTGTCTCGCAATCCTCGTAAGATTTTAGGTTCATATTTATTTGATGTTTCTATAAGTTAATTCAGAAATGTATTCATTTCGATACATGAAGACAGTCGTAAAAAAACCATAGCCGCAAAAGAGATTGTCCGTAGACAAACTACGGGCAAAACAATCAGAATCTACAGAGATTGTCATTACTAGCCTTGAGAAGTTAAAAAATTACCACAGGAGCAGTATAGGAATGTCACCAAACACTTGTGGGTGCCTTCAGCACGAGTAACATACTATGCTGGGTGAAAGGACATGTAGAGTACAGGTGCGAAAAATTAACGAACAGACTGGCCAAGAAGGCAGCAGATCTAAGTATCTTTGGACCAGACCTGGCCAGTCTGTTACCGATCATGGCGATAACACAAATAATTAAAGATAACACAAATAATTAAAGATAACACCCACAATGAATTCAAGAAGCTTTGAGATGAAACAAACAGCTGTCCGCTTGCTAGGGAACAACTAAAATATCCCAACAAGAGTACAGCAATGGACTACCTGCCAAGTCGAGAAAGAACCTACGTTTTATAACGGGAATTCAGACTAACACTGTCTGTTAAGGGAAC
Organism: Leptura quadrifasciata; assembly: GCA_963675555.1. Taxonomy (NCBI): domain Eukaryota; kingdom Metazoa; phylum Arthropoda; class Insecta; order Coleoptera; family Cerambycidae; genus Leptura; species Leptura quadrifasciata. The sequence continues at coordinate 108,553,156 of OY776675.1, forward strand.
ATCTACGTAATGTGAGGTTAAGCGAAACACCCCTCTGTGGAGGTTGTGAACAAGAAGATGAGACTGTTCAACATGTTCTCTGTGATTGTTCTGCCGTCTCATCAATCAGAGAAATCATTTTGGGAGAACATTGACCTACTTGGACGATGTAAGGAAGATGTCCCTAGGCAGCATCACAACCTATTTCGTAAGGTTAGGTTAGTTGGTGGCCTAGATGAGAGTTTGCCTACAGGGAAGATGTACAACGAGTCCAATAGGGCCTAAATGCTGTGGTTCAAAAATTTTCATTGACTACTCCCCCAACCAATTCCAGAATTCCAGGCAGTCGTAAAAAAGAATTGTATAAATCCAATGTATAAAGCACAAATTTTACACTTGCGTTATTCCCCTATGATGGATCACGCGGCTCGTACGGTGCCCTCAAAATTTATTACTTCAAGTACTAATTGTACAAATTATTATTATTATTATTTATATTCACCCAAAGTGAAATTTATTTAAAGATAGTAAGCTACCCTATTCGATAGGTCTACTACTTTCATCTGAGGAAAGGCGAGTTATCAGAGATACAATATAAAATCTGTCTTTTGCAACTGTTAAAAAATTTTGAATTCATTTTGCTATTTTTTTTTTATTTGCAAAACATATGTTTATGATGACGTTAGTAACAATGTTCCCAGATAGCTCCGTGTTGTCTCATTCAGACTGGTCCAATGTACCTCATCCGCAGACTGAAGGATTGCAAACGGTACAGTGCACGACACAAAAGTAACTTTGGCAATTAACAACTTTCTTCACTTTAAATCACCAGGTATTGATGGCATTTTTTTATCCCTACTTCAGTGGGGACTGGAACATACACGTCATTGTCTAGTTTACAAATCAAGACCTATGTATTACTCCCTATAAAAATCATATTGACCCATTAGCCTGACCATCTTTCTGCTGAAAGGTCTGGAAAGACTTTGTGATACAGAGATTAGGAATATAGTAGTATTGGTATTACACCCACTGCATCCATATCAGCATGATTGCATCACAAGTAGATTCGTAGAATCGGCACTACATACAGTGTATCTCGAATCAAAGAGTTAATGGGCATGTAAATGTCAACCGCGTTTACTGATGCGTTTGACAACTTTTGAGGGCATAAGCAATGTTCTTCAAATGCATCGTGTTCCCAGCACAGTCAGCGAATAGATAAGAAACATGCTTAAATTGAGAACTGTTCAAATTAATGTTGGGCACATAGATACCAAAGACATGGGGCAAGGTGGCTTGCCAACGTTGTGGCAACTAAACTTGGTTGAGAATTGGTGTATGCAATATTCGCTCTGTCAACCCCCAGTAAACAGAAATGTGCTATTCGCCAAGAAAAGTAAACTTCCCAACATGAAAATGCCCAAACTAGTGCACACTTGACTCGAATAGCAAGTAAAGTCAAATGTCTGAAGCTATTCTTGATTGTACTCTGGACCAGAAGAGACATATGGAAGTAAAGGTATGCCGGCTCTTTGATTGCATCGCAGAGCTGTAAACTGGGGATTTTCACCCATAATCTCCGTGAGGTTGTACATCGATATGATACGATCCATGAACATAGCATGGGACGCAGCCATTGTCTGGTGGACCAGAGCAAGGCAGAATCTCAACTGGAACATGTTCAAAGATTGGCGTACCTTTATGTTACGAGTGCAAGAGCACATAAAAGGTACAGTTACGAGACATGCTCGTATATTAGAGATTACGATATAGATACCTCTCTGATCGTATTTACTTTCTCTTTCATATAATTTCAACCAAAATTTTTAAGTTAGACTAAACATGACGATAAATGACGAACCCGACGCTGACGCGTTGATCTCACCCATTAATCAAAAGTAGAATGTGGATCCGAGGCTGAAGAACTAGATCTACACTCGATAATACCGCTAGGCACATATAAAATATATTTCAGAGCAGAGTTAATGTGAATCACGCAAGCGTTAGTGGAAAAAGCTGCACGCATACCTACGGAAAGCAGAACTACTCTGCTTGCCTTAAGCAATTGCAGAACGGACTATTAGGAATTCAACCACAAAACAACATCGTCCAACTGTCAACGGAACATTGCAGACTAAACAACAGCTTTCATAGCCTGGGAGTTGTAGAAAAGCTCAAATGTAAAGAATGTAATCTAGAAGACAAGACTCCCGAGCATTGCTATGTCCACTTCTCTGCTGTCTCAACATAAAAAGGATTCATGCTGGGAGAATTCTGGCCCAATGGGGCCAATACAGATGGGATCCCGCCGTAAACTATATTGAATTTTAAATATACGACCAGTTTGACCTACATATGCTAAAGACGAGACTAATAATTACCTGACTGTCTTTTATATAGGTCAGACCGAAAGTACTTTTAACACTTGATATAATGAACACTTGCATTCCTTTAGATTTCACAAAACCAATTTAATATCATTTTTAAATTTTCTCGAACTTTTCCAAATTTACAAAATTTAAATATGTTTATAAATTAAAATTACTAAATTTTTTTGAATTTTTTAAATCTAAGCAAATCTTCTAGAATTATATCCTTACCGACCTGTTTGTAATTTATTACACACCTGTCTTTGATGTATTTAAACGATTTTTTGACGAAATAGAATCCAATAAAATCCGTATATTTCTAGTCACATGTCAAAATTCATCCAATTATTAAAGGATTACACTGATAATCTCCCTAGGGAGATTATCACTTATGTTGCTATGCAACGAAAAATTATTGGCAGTTTTATAATTTATTTAAAATGTCACATTCACGATTCGACATATTATTAGAATTTCAAAAAATTATCCCACCGAATTTACCGCGTGCACTGATAAAGCCTTATAATTTTTTCTAATAATGATCCTCAAGCTTGTTGCTTTAAGTAATTACCTTCCGCCTTACGGCGTCGGGTAATTACTAAGCAACAAGCTTTCGGTTCATTATTAGAGAAAATTATCGCATGATTATCAGCGCCCTTGGTAAATTACAGCTGATAATCATCCAATTATATTTATAAAAATTTTCCTAATGTCCTTCTCGGCGAATTTTTTAAATATTTTATGATAATACTTACAGATAAATTTGTTTAAATAATGTAACACTCTTTTATGTTCATTCTTTTGTGCATTGTTTGAAAGTGACATGATATGTGTTGAAACATATAGTTGCATTAAAACTCGTGATAAAATTTGTTTTAGATCAAATTATTAAGGTTTTGTTGGCCGTATTGTTGCATCTGAAGATTGACCTATTTATATGTTTATTGATAGCGATGAAAATAACGAAATATAAAATTCTATTAGTCAGAAATGGGATTGGAAAAAGATCATATTAAATTAAAGTGATTGTTTCCTGTTACTTAAGAACTGTATGCACTGGCATATTGAAAATATCTCTAGGTTATACCTTGACAATTATTCACCAGAACTTCATGGGAATTCGTATTTTTTCTTACAAATCAGTTATATTGTGTGTCGAAAGATGTTTTAAAAAGCTAATCTACAGTGCCAAATTATAAAACAATAAGTAAAAATTGTGTGCTTTTAACTAAAGTAACAATTAGATTATTAAATGATAAATTACCCTCCCTAATAAGTCCGGAAGATTATCAGGAATGGAGGACGTTCTTACGGAGAACGGTGTCAAACACCACCAATCTTTCTCCATCTCTATAAACTGCTCTCTTCTTGCGTGCAAAAATATCCACCTCTACTTGCACTAATTAAAATTTGGTATATACTATCTCATTATTACGGTGAATTTTGTTATTTAGCTAGATTTGTTTTATTGTTTATTACATTGATTTATCAATAACTGCGTTTTGCAGGACGGGCTTTGTTCTGCTTCCGTGATCAACAGCTCTAAACTTTCATTTCGGCGGATTACTAAATCTGAGCATAAAGCTGGAACGTCGTGACGCCACAAGTCGACGCCGAACACACAACTACTGTTTGTCGATATGACGACGTCAAGAAGCCTCGTAGTACGAGTATTTAGGTTAGGAAAGTTTTCACGAAACAGACATTTGCATATTTCTAATTTAAATTTGTATCAGTGCATAAACGACTATGAGAAAACTAACTTTAGATTCTTCTATCAATGGTGGGCTAGCTAATCAATACGATATCTAATATCATTAAATACATTAAGTCACAGGCTGAATTAACTGAATCATTAAATTTTGGTAAATGATATTTAAACACAGAGTTTGTATAAGCAGGAAGGGAGGATCAATATTTGGGGACACAATATATTCAAGAAATATAATCTATTTTCGTACTCTTTAGTATGATAGATTATACGTTCATTTATTGTATCCTAATTTTTTTATATTGTTGTAATTTGTTACGCATACAACACAAAAGTTAAATATTATTGTTAACTGAAAGGTAGTATCGGATAGCACGAAAATATATTTTGTAGATTTAGTGAAAAAAACAATAAACATAAAAAATTGCAATTAGGGACGGTCTTAGACAGGGTTAACGTACCGGGTGGCCAGGGATTTAGAACTAGAAAATTAAATAATCCATAAATATCTCATTATTTATCCAGAATTAGAAATAAAATTAAGAAGTGAACCAGACAATGTTCAAAATGAACTTATATTCCGCGCAAATTAGACATTTTAGAAGAAATAATTTATAAAAAAAAAACATTTGAGATGTGTAGTCTCGATAGGGTTAGACATATATATCCGAAAAGTTCCCATCCCATTCAGGAACGGAAAGTCCCTTTTTTGCAAAAAAGAACCCCTAGCGGGGACTTAACGCTGGTGGTTTTTCACCTTTATCTTGTAAACCGTTTGTTGGAAGAGAAAAATGTGTAGGAAATAAAAAAATTGTCTTTAAGTTCTATACAAAAAAATCTTATAGACCTTATAGCTTATCCCCACCTATTTCGCAGTAACAGCGTCCAAACTGAGGAGCAGTTTGGACTACACAGTACAATAAAATTGTGAGAGGTTAATAAAATTGGTTCAAAAACGAAAATTGAGATAACATCAAATCTTTACGTTTTGAGGTCCTAGGAACCCAAAAAAGTGGTTTTTGAAAAATGTCTGTGTGTATGTATGTTAGCACGATAGCGCCGAAACTACTAAACGAATTTGAATGAAACTTTGCATGTGCGTTTCTTTAGTGCTCCAGAAGATCTGAAAAGGTTTTGGTTGAGATCGGATTACGTTTAGTGCCGTTTTGACGCAACAAGTTGTTTATTTTGTAATTACTTACAATGTTCAATCGAATCATTGAAAAGCAATTAAAATTCCAATTTCATCGATATATCACACTTCCACCCTTTCGATTTGGTTTCCGTGAAAAAAATGGGTCGCGACACGTCTATTCCTATTCAACAACAACTATACAGCTTTACTGTCGCATTTAATTTCAAACATCTTGAATTGGAGAACGGGTTTGGATAAAAGTTTGCATGAGGGTTTCATCAATGTTCTAGAAGATCTGAAAAGGTTTTGGTTGAGATCGGATTAGGTTTAATGCCGTTTTTTTAAATATATACAGAGACAAATCGAAGAATTACACTACAAATATTTCTCTAAAATCTTGTAAAATTACTGAAATGCAAGCTAACTAATATTTTTTGAACAAAGAGTCATGAGCGATCGGTTTGCAATGAGCAAATTTTGTCGATTGTCGTTTGTTCCCCGTGCTATGTTTTAGTAGTTTGTCATCCGATACGTTGGTGTCATGCCACAAATAAGATTTCGGCATATTTGTAACTTTAAGTGACTGCGTACAAGTGGATTGTCACAAACTTTAAAAGTAGGTGTAACAATAGGGTGAGTATGGGTACGCCTTTACTATGTACATACTTCGATATGCGATGTAAAGCAACGTAAGGTGCGGCTAGTAGTTGGATGGGTGACCTCGTGACGTGTTGTAGTATATTCCCCTTACCGCCAATATGGCCGCCCAAAAAATTACTAAAAATAGTTAAATAAATCATTTGCCTAGGCCCACCTGGCAAATACCATAAAAAAAGTCCCTAAGACACCCTGCACACTGAAAAACTACATTTAGCAACAGAAAAATCTAATAAAATTAAAACACATTCGATAATTCACCATAATCCAAATTCTATCATAAACTTAGCTAAAACACCTCATTCACTCAATTTATCAACCAAATATTACAAAAGACTCACCTCAAAAATACAGCCCCCTCAACATCTTTAAACATTAACCATTTACTCTCCCAATCTCTATTTATCCAAATTTAATTTCATTCGTCACACTTTTTACAAGCCCCCGTATACTAATTTCAACGTCAACTTCAATTTCCCCACATTATCTCAAAACCCCTTTTAATCACCTTTACGAACCGCCCATGAGTTAATCTTTTTACATCCAGACCAGTTTACATGTTCCCGTGAGTTGCTGGTCACTCGTTCCTATCTTCATTTTATTATTATACATTTAACTTTCCCTTCATTCAAAACCCTAAGTCAAATTTACTATTTCCCTTTTCATGCTGGCAACCCGTCGCCAACTTCACTCCGTTACCCTAAATGATTTATTATGACCACACCCAGCCTCAAGCGTAACGCTTAAAATATAGCCATAAATAAATATTAAATTCGAACTATCAACGCTACCTTACGGAGCAATTTCCAGACCGCGGTCATATTCACAGTTATATTCAATAATTCCTAAATTAAAATAGATTCCCATGACATTCTTATATTAATAAATTACATTTTTCACGGCCCATTCAATCATATAACTTTTATTTCAAAATTCATAAATTTCAAAAAGTATTGCACAACATTACGCAATATTTCGCAATCCTCGCCCAAATGAATGGCCGGTTCCGTTTTATTTCCCATCCAGCTTTCATCCAGCTCTCGGCTACGTCGTGCCCCGTGCTCTGTATAAAAGGAGAAGCGTGCCGAGGCTCCGTCAAGTTGTGTTTCCGGTATCTACGATTAAGTTCTTACTTCCCGCGTTGCCCTTTGGTCGCCACAGAGCCTAAACCCAAAGTAGTGTTTTCCGGCTAAGTAACGAAACCCAAAGTGTACCCGTGCCTCTTCCTAGGACTCCCCTAGTAAAAAATCGGTGTTTTAGTTTTAGTGAATAAAAGCCAAGTGCAATTTTTTGTTTAACGCCTACGCGGCCCTAGTTTTAAGTGAATAAGAAATCCGTCTTCGCGACATTAGTATATAGTGAATTAAATAAAAAGATCTGATTAAAAATATAACAACCCACGCAACGATTAAAGGCAAAATTCTACGTGTCGACAAGTTACAGAAAAGAAAATTTGTTAATTTTTACGAAACCAAATCAAACGACTCTGTTTTTTATCTAAATAAAATATTGTAAATTCGTTTTAAACAAAGTGTGTTTATTCAACCAACGAATATACAGGGTGCTCAAGTAGGCCCTACTACAGAATCCCAGAAAGGGAATTTTAGCTAAGAAAGCTTATACAGGGTGAAGCTTTGGACCCTCACCAAGAAATAAAAAAGCAAATTTACGCTCTGCTCTCATACAGGGTGTACATATCGGCCGGATCCTTCCGTTTAAGGACATACCACCCCAACCTACTTTCAAACAAATTAAGTGCATGAGTGGATTCTAGTAGTCTCAGACCAAGCTAGCCAGCCCAATTCTTTTATCTTCCTGACCTTGAGGGTCAACCAGAGTCCTATCCGTGTTCATGACGCCCGTCGTGGACCTCAAATATTAAACCTACAGTCTCATTCGTGTTCAGACGAAGACCTCGTCCTCGCCTCACACATCTTCCAGCGGCTTGTATATCAGTGTATGCGCGGAAGCTACACAACCTTAGGCGAGGGTTGTATAGGGGATATACCATCCTTCGGAGGGGATGTAAAGCCGTCGGTCCCTTGTCTATTAAATGTTAGGCAAGTAAAAGATCCCTACTCTTCTTAAGGGAAGAGGTTCGGCAAAATTCCTGGTTGGGGGTAGCTCGTCTACAGGCGTCGGTGTTAGGCCTCAGTAGCGGAAATAGGCCGGCCGACGTAAAATAAATGTATAAAAAAAAAAAAAAGGTGTAACAATAGCAATATCATATGCTTTTTTTTATAGATTACCGCTTTACCAATTTTCAGTTTGTTACTTTACGAATATGTAATGTTTATGGTACCTAACTAGACTTTCTCAGTTGTTGAAGTGATGTTAAACTTATTAATACGATAATAGTATATTATTCAGCGAGCGATAATGTAGCAAACTGAATACTATATTTTATCTACGATTATAACAATTAATATTAAATTGCAAGTATACAGAAACATTATTGACAAAATAATGTCAACAGTTAAACGTCAAACTAATCAAACATGTCAAATTACCTTCCTTTCCTCAATAATAATAATGGACCATTCCATTTCACCGTATCGGAAAGGTGATTGGCTGTATCTAGTGAATTATGCAACTCCCGCTTATAATTCACCCTATTTGTTTATGGATATTACTTGTTCAAAAGCAGTTGATAAATAAATAGATATTAGAAAGTAAATAGGTTATTAATTTCTGGATGTGTGTTAAAGTTGGAGTTTAGTGCTCCAGAAGATCTGAAAAGGTTTTGGTTGAGATCGAATTACGCTTAGTGCCGTTTTGGCACACAATTTAATGCTCTTTTCGGCTTCCGGGTGGGGAGGTTCCAGCCGCTTCCAGTAGCTGCCGATTTTTTCCACAAAGAAGCGTTTTTTAATTTGAGCTCGTTTCTACACCATCCTTGAGGTAGATCTCTCGGTGCATTTTTAAAAGTGGTTTCCCCTGTAGGCCTATTCCACTAAAATTCTGTCCAATTTTACTCATTAAAGGGCTCTTCATCGACGAACTGTTCTTCAAATTCGGAATTTAAACATCCTTGCCTATGGCAATAGAGCACATTGTTGAACAACGCAATCCAACTTTAACACAGATGCATCGTTTCTCTCAAACCTTTTTGCAGCTGTATTATAAGATATTGCCCACTTTCTTCCAACCACATTTCGTTGGTTCCAAATTTTCTCCTCGCCAAGATTGAATTTGATATATATAGCCGTAATATTTTGAAGCTGTTTATATTTATCGTTCTGTCGAGCTTTGATAACGGCTATTAAATTCGCCAAGCTTTTTTCAACATGCACAGTTTCACCGCCTTGAAGCATCTTTTCGCAAATGAAGCAATCACCTATTATCTCCATATCTACAGAAACACTTTCACGCACATTTAAGTGTATCTGCATAATATATTTTACATGCACGTCTATTCCACAAATGAAGGTTCGAGGTACAAGGCATTCTCAGGTTTAACAAAAAGTCTATCGTGACCTTCACCTTTTCCTTCTCCTACATATCACAATGATTCAAACATCTCCTCTGAAGGTCGTCTAGTTAAGCCTGAGAGTGCCTTGTCCCTGGAATCTTCAGTCGTGGAATAAACGTGCGAGTAATAATGAAATAGAAAACGTTATATTTTAATATGCAGATACATTATTACTATACAGGGTGGACCATTAATAATAGGCCATAACCGAAAATGCTTTAATAAAATGTTACTGTGAAAAAAGATACAGGGTGTCAAAGTTCAAACTATTATTTTCTTTGCAATAGCTCAACAGTCTCTCGCTTGATATTTGCCAAATTTGCTAGAGGAACTTTTTTTTCGAAGAAACAATAATTTATGTATTACATCACATTAGATCATAGAGGGCGCCGCAGGACCTGTTTCTAATGATGAAAAATGAATGAAAAAAAAGGGACTTTCTGTTCCTGAATGGTGTGAGAACTTTTCGAATGTCTATTTCTAACCCTATCGAGAGTACACAGCTCAAGTATTATTTCTATATAAATTATTTCCTCTATTCACCGTTTTCTAATCTAGTTTGCGAGTACTATTGTTGTAAGTGAATAATCCGAAATGAATGTGTTAGCATACGTACAATTTCCTCTTCTGTTTCAATTCGAGAACTCAAAACAGAATGTAGCATTAGCAAGTCACAGTTAAGGTTTCTAGAGTTAATTGAAATATTAAATAAACTTAAAATGTTGGTGGTAATATAATACATCTTAAAAGTTTTCGCAGTTATGTGGTGCACAATCAAAATATGTTAATCTTATAAAGACAAAGTAGACAGTATTTATGGAAAACCATCAGCTTAGTAGATATATCAGTGCTGATTTGCGAAATGTAACTGATACCGTCTGTAATATTGCAAAACTGATATTTTCTACAACCGAAAAATATGCTGTTGAATATGATCAGTTGGTTGAGGATAACATAGATATGCTTTAGTAGATTAAAGCTGATTTATTACTATTTGCGAGTATACCGGCTGGCCACGAGTCAATGTACGCCCCCAATATTTTGGTTGTTTTTGTATTTAAAAATTTGGTTTTGGTACACATGAATTAGACAATAATGGGCTACTTTTAGACTAACAGGAATGAAAATTTCGCTGCCGATTGAACCGGAAGTGACATCAATTTTTTTTATAAATGGAATGACCATATTTTTTGGATGGTTTCTCATTAACAGTTTTTTCAAACGTAAAACATTCTGAAAAATAAGTGAGATACGAACAATTTTTTAATTTTCAAAATGGCCCCGATAGATGAATGCGATATAAAAAAATTACTAAGTAGGCTATGGAAACTATTAGTACTATTGTAGACTTGTCTGTAAAGAAGAAAATAGTTGTTTGAATTACTGATAGATACCAGAATTTTTAGTTCTTTTTTTTCAAAAAACGGAATTTAATTTTCATTTTCATTTCCGTAGGGGTCCTATGGAAACTTTTTTAATGAAACTGTGCTATTTTTCATTAATCAAGAAATAATGATTCATAAATTATAATTTTTTCGCCATTAATGATTTCTTAACGATATCCTTCGTAATAATAGTGGTATTTTAAAAAAGTATGGCCAATAAATCATTTTAATAAGGTACCTATCTACATTTAAATCCAAAATTGCAGATTGCCATGAAAATGACAGACATTCGCAACAATTGAATTATTCTTGACTTACTCACTAATTTTCTGAAGCAAGTGTATTAAAGTAGTTATAAACAAGAAAATTAATATAAAATGGCTGAAAAATATTCAAGAGATGAAAAAGTTGACATGTTCATTGTTTATGGAGAGACTCGACGTAATGCAACTAGAGCACAAACTCTCTGTATGAACAGAGATATCCAGAAAGGAGACAACCTCCGGAAAATATTTCGCCCGGTTGGAGCATCAATTTAGAACTTAATCTAATATAGAAATTGAAGAAAGATTTATTGTGGATGAAGAAATGGAAATTAATGTATTAGCTTTATATAATAACCTTTTGTAATTGGTTACAGTTACGCCAATGAAGAAATGAGAATTTTATCAAAAACATTTTATCCCTGATGAATCGAGATTTACAAACCTTGGGTTATTTAATCAAAACCACACTCGATATTAGGCAATTGAAAATTCTCACATTATAAAACAGGGGCGGTTTCAGGAGCGATTTGGCTTCAATGTTTGGTTAGGCGTACTGGGCGGCCATATCATAGGTCCAATAATTTTTTACGGAACTCTAACTGGACTAAGATATCTAGAATATCTCCAAAATATAATAGTTCTACAGATTAATCAAATTCCCAATACCAATATTGACGAGGTTTACTTCCAACAAGACGGCGCTGGACGACACAATGCTATTATCGTTAGGGATTACTTAAATCAATTATTTCCAGATCGTTGAATTGGGACCCATGGTCCAGTCAGATGGCCTGCAAGGTTGCCTGACTTAACCCCACTCGATTTTTTTATTTGGGTGCCTTTGAAAAATAGAGGCTACATGACTGCTCCAACTACAAGGCAAGATCTGGAAGAAAGAGTTCGACATGAAATTGCACAAATAATACCTCAACAATTACAGAATGTCAACGATAAGTCACGCTACTCTGTGTATTAATCATAACGGTGAACAGTTTGAACAATTTTTATAATCGTTTATTATAATTTAGGTTTTAAATAGTTGTTATTCTATTTATTCATAGTTGTAACGTTTTATTAAAATTATTTGTGTTTACTTTTTAAAAATACTTCTATTATTGCGAAGGATATCGTTAAGAAATGATTAATGGTGAAAAAATTATAGTTTATAAATCATTATTTCTGATTAATAAAAAAAATCGTTCCATTAAAAAAATTTCCATAGGACCCCTACGGAAATGAAAATGAAAATGAAATTCCATTTTTTGGAAAAAACCTAAACATACGGGTACCTATCAATAATTCAAACAACTCTTTTCTTCTTTACAGACAAGTCTACAAGGTTACAAATAATTTCCATAGCCTACTTAGTAATTTTCTTACATTGCATTCATCTAACGCGGCCATTTTGAAAAAATTAAAAAATTGTTGGAATTTTTTACATCTGAGAAAACTGTTGCACTTAGAAATTTATGCTTAATAAGAAACCATCAAAAAAATATAGTCATTCCATTTAAGAAAAAAAAATGATGTCACTTCCTGTTCAAGCGGAAGCGATATTTAAAAGTAGCCTATTATTATCTAATTTATGTGTACCAAAAACCAAGTTTTTAAATACAAAAACAACCAAAATATTCGGGGCGCACATTGACTCGTGGCCACCCGGTATAGTCCATGTTTGTTATGTACAATTAGTCTCACACGGTACTTCAAGGTATTTTTTTTTAATCTGAGATTTTACAGGTGTTATAAGAAGGTCAAGATACATATATCCCGCACTATTACAAACAAATTTTTTTAAAAAGAAAATAATTGCAACTTTCGTTCCACACCTAAATACAGTTATTGTATTGTGAAAAATTCAAGGAAAACCTAAAGTAATTCAGATAAGCACTTACTTGTAAATCGATATCTCATAGAGAAAAACATTAAACTGTGATTAAAAGTAAGCATAGCAATTTTATCTGCGGAAACATGTGTGTCTTTAAAAGATAAGTACCAGTAATTCTAAAAATATTTGAAAGTGTATAACTTATTTTATACCAAGAACACTTTGGGTGCGTAAAATTGAGTTCTAGTATTAGCAAACGTTGGCTATGCTTATCAAGGTAATATTCCATTATTTATCGAATTGTTAATTATAATTTTAAAAAATTACAATTGTAAACACTTCACGAAGTATTATAAATAAGTTAATAAGAAACAATTAGAACGAACTAATTATATTCACTCGTTTGAAGCGTTTGCGATTTTTTTTTGAATTAAAAATTATTACCTGAAGAAAATTTCTGAACATCAAATTAATTCATTACAAATTTACTTTTTAAGAATCCTAGTAGTGTTCTTTATTAATAAATAAATAAACACCACAGAAATTAGACAACCCCCAATTCCAGAAGCCAGGGGCTTGTACGGAAGGGGATTACACACAGAAAAAACGCCATTTCCTCCAACAGTGCCAGGGCCGGAGCCAGGATTCGAACCCGGTGATGCGATGCCCGTGCGATTAATTGCGATTACCATCTCGCGCCTTAACCCACGCGGCTATCGACCAGACAAATCCGTATTTTAAATAAACATGAATGTACTATGAAATAATTAAAATTATTTTGAAATTTATAAAAATAATAATTGTGTAGTAAAGTAAAAATACCTACTGCTAAAGACCAGTATTCCACTGTTTCATATGAAAGGAAATCGATTCATTACCACCAATCAAGGTGTACAATGTGCGTTTCCAATCACGAATTCCTCCAGGTGTATCGTGGCGTAACTAACAAGTGTTATTCAGGACGTCCAAATAAATAATAAAAAAAAATTCGTAGAGCACGAATTTAGCATAGAGGTCAATTTTACAGCTAAAACGCCTGGAGTAATAGAGAGAAAAATTTTACTCGGCTGTATAACCATATGACATTTTGCGCTCTTATTACTGAATTGCAATGGAAAATGGTTTTTTTCAACATATCAAGTTGAAAATTATTCGATCATATTTTTCATACATGTTTTTTGATATAAAACATCATTTCCATTAGAGAACGGACATTAGGGAGTAACAAAACTAGCCTAAAAAATACGAACAATTGAAATGCAAGTACTGGGATATCCAACGATTAAAACGTCCGTTTTTATTTCTTTGTCGTAGAAAAACTTTAGAAATAGACGAGAATTTTCGGAACGGACATTAGGCGACGACAAATTTCCACCTGTTCCCAGTTTTCAGTATTTAACCCTTTACATCTTGACGCAGCACTAAAAATTTCCGTTGCCCTAAACTTTTTATCCTTGTTCAAAGAAATGAGCATTGGCGCGGAAATTTTTCATTAGGGGAAGTTGAAAATTTTGGTTACGGGCTGCCGTACTATATATAACGGAATAGCTGTAATAACTAGCACTGCTATCATATAAAATTAATTACAGGAGATTAAAGTTTTATGTCGGTTTAGATTACTTTGATTAAATTTAGATTTATTTACTATAGTTTCAAGGAAAATAAAGAACGTAAATATTTGTGAGTATATAATATGCATAGTACAAGAATATAATTAGTGTAGGTCTACATGCACAATATTAAATTACATGCTATATAGATAAAACTGTGTACAGTAATAGACTAACTACAAAACAAATTTATAGTTTCCAAATCAAGCTGTTCAATTGGCTTTAAGTGTTTAATCTGTGTTCTGTTAATAAAAAAACATTCTAGCGAACTCAGATTGGTAAAATTCAATTTATATCTCATGATATTTAGAGATTTGGTATTTGTAAACATCGATAACAACGCCCACAATTCATTAGCCGAGGCGTCATGTCATCGGTAATTCACAATTAATTAACTGAAAGGGTTCTTCAGATAAGTGCACTCTGATAGCATCTAATCGATCGATCAAAAGTTCAACATTGGGATTTTGTCATTTTATTTGATGTATTAACCTTACTTTACTCAGGTCGTAGTACATTGCGGGTAATATAAGTATGTTAAATTTGGCAAATTGATACTTGATATAGAACAGTTTCCGTTAGTCGTGTGTATCTACTAGATACATGGAAAGTTTTTATTTCACCCAACCAGCTAATTTATGTGCTGACAATTCCCATCGACACAGTATCTTCCTCGCTTATTGGACTTGTTCTAGCAGTACATCTGTTAAAGAACACGATAAAACCCTCGATATACTTTTCGAAGCTGTAACAAAATCCGACATTTCGCATGAAAAACGTGTTTCACGTAAAAATATCGTTGGAAGAGGCTTTATTTTTTTAATCATATTTTAGCTCTACGGAGCTGGATGTAAAAATTTCAATAACTCATCAATGAGTGTAATTTTAGAAAGTGTAGTAAATGTCGCTGCATGGGGACGTAATGTCGCCCCGACCACCAAAATTTAGAAACAGTAACAAAATTTTACTTTAATTTCGGAAATTTCAAAATTAAAAACCCTTTTATGAATTCACGTTGTTAAGCACTGCAACTCATGCGTTGTGTTAAATATGAGGACAAGTTAATCTAATCTCTATTCAAAGTATACGAGAGTTTTAGCGAAAATAGCCTTTAGCGACAAGGGTCCCCTATCATTTCCTAGCAGTCGATTTTGACGGGAAAATGATGGGTTTTAACGGGATTTGCCCTAAACCGGTTCCTCAGTGATTCGGTGTCAGAAAAGTATAGTTACCATGTAGGTACTCATATGTGCATGGGACCGCCTTGCCTGAACGTATGAAATTGTAATTGCAAAATATTATTCAAAGTCGTTGCGATTCAAGCATTTTTAAGCTCCGAGGAGCGATCAAAATTGATATTGAACTGAAAATACGTAAATAGACAGGCAAGCAAAACCCCCACCAAAAATTTATAAACATTGAACTTTTCTTGAATCTTTTTGTGTAATCTTTAGCTCAAAAACCGCATATTGGATGGTAGTTGGTCGTCCGTTCCTCACCATGTGTTGTACACGGGCCAGACTATAGTTTGTTAAAACATTTTTCTTGAAGTTGTTGTAAAACATGATTTTTTAAAGAGATTCAATATATATTTTTGAACTTTATATTGTCTTTTTCTTGTGTTTTCAAAATTCCCTTTCAGGTTTAATTTAAAAAAAGTGTTAGTACTTACTGTGTTAGATTTATAGAGTTACGACGTCCAATTGATACCATCAGAGAAGAAGTAAAGCATAAACGAACAGTAAGTATAAATTTTGTATTATTCTCCGCCTGAAACAGTCGTTTTGAACCCTTATTTGTGAACGTTAATATTCATTTTTGGAAAATATAGTAGAAGTTCTTCAGACGCAAAATATGGATCGTTCACACACCAACTGGTTTCGTACAGTAAGCTAATTTTGAAATATTGACGTTTTGTATCTCACAGATACACGCGACTCCATAGGCAAGATTTATAAATATGTTTTTTTATTGCATGTTTTTGCTAGTTTCAAAGGTGAATGAAAACATACCCAGAAAATCTTAGTTGGCATTTTTTTCGGAGCCACAGCACTGTTTTGTCGACAGTGCTTCGACTCTAATTTTTTTTATTACATATGGAATGTGTTTTGTGCTGCTGCTTTTCTTGCATAATTCAATGGGTGTCTCAGCCAACGAGAACGGTACTCCTGCTACGGTAGTACTACTAGAAGTAAAGACAAAATAGAAATTCAAGTAAGTAAAAAAAAAGAAAAAGATGTAGTACTTGCTATTCACAAACGAAAAAATCCCGTCTCACAAAACATTCCTGTGTAAAACGTTTAAAATATTTGTGCTTTGAACACTGTAAAAATATTTGTAAAGATCGTGTTCCTCAGTAAATATAATTTGAATATTTTTTAAGTTTGTAATTTTTTTTGTAACGCAGGAGGATTCGTTCAAATAAAGTAAATTTGGAATTTTTCGAAATTTTCTGTATTTTTTTCAGGTCTAAAAATAGCAATGTATCTATTAGTTACATGCGCGACCAATCCGACAAGTTAGATACGCGCAACTGACGGAAGGTTAAAATGGTTTAATTTGCAACATTTTTTTAGAAAGTAAGAATGACAGAATAGTATATTCTGTAACAAGGCTAGAATAAAAAATTCAATACGAGTGGAAGATTCCCAAATCAAGCGTGAGGAACCAGGAGTAGATCGAATTTTCATTCTAACCGAATAACAGACTGTATTTTCGCCACGACCATTAGTAAAAAAAAACAATTAAATCTGAACAAAACAAGTTATTTATTGAAACAATTATATTACATTGTGTTAATAATTTATATTTATAGTGTTTGTACAATTACTGAAATTTAAAACTGCTACATTGGAAATATTTTCCGTAATATTTTTCACTCATTTTGTTTATTTAAATTAATATTTGTCTCAAAACGCCGCATATACTTTTGACACTGACAGTTTTGACATCCACGGCAATCTATGAATTTCATTGAGCATAATTGTGGAATATGCATTCTGGCACTTGTTATAGAATGACAATACATGCAAAACATATAAGAAGCAAGTGTTTCATTCTATCTCAAGAGTAAGAATTTTACTTTCTATTATTAAAAATGATTTCGGAATTATTACATTCTATAATGGTCGTGGAGAAAAGTATATTTTGCATCTAATAATGAAAGCCGTCACTTACATAAAATGGAATGAAAACATTCGTCGTCCACATGTTTTAATTAGATGCGGTCCTGTATATTGCAATGTTATACAAATAGTAATATGCATGCCAAAACGAGAAATTTTAACTGATTATTGACTGTTGATTAGAGTTAATCTTAATTTTAAAATTTGTGTCCATATTTGAGCATGTAATCTTAATGCAAGCAAAAAATTAAAGTGTCACAATTTGAAACCAAACGATAGAGAGCATTTAAAAGCGAAAGAAATTGTCTGAATGCGTTTCCAACATTAAAAAGGTTTAGAGTAGAAAGAGGAATATAAAAACCCCATGCGAATATTTACAGAAAGAATTGTCCTAATATTCAAATATTACTGACTTGCTTCAGAGCATCATTACCATTCCGGAGTGGACTTAAGATTATGTTATTTCATTAACATAAATAACTTACATCGTTATCCTGTGCTACAGAACGCTGTACTAGCTTTTCTATCCAGTTAATTTGAGATTATACGGACATGTTATATAGTTCAAGTAGGAAAATTCAGAGACATAAGAAACCCAACAAAAACTTTACGACCTCATTAAAATACTGGCACTACTACTAAGCTTACCTTTCTAGGCTTTTAATGTGCGTCGGGTCTCTATTTGATGTCAGGCTTGGCGCCATGGTCCGCAGCAATATAATTATGTTGTAAACTTTTTGTTGCGTTTTTTATTTACTGGGATCTATTTACTTCAATTTAGCGCCATGGCCCGCGGCGATAATTATAATTATGTCGTAAAGTTTTTGTTACGTTTTTTCTGTCTCAGTTTATTCCTACTTGAACTGCACCACATCATTGTTTTTGTTTTTTAGAATATCATCGATTTTCGAAAACTTATAAAATCATAACCAGAGGGCGAAATGTAGGTGTTAAAAAATATTCGTTTCACGGGCAATGTATTATCCAGCCCAATGGTTTTATTTATCCGTTCATTCGCTCATATCGTTAACAAACAACATTAAATTAATTCAAATCTGTAAATATTCAAGCTTTCTTTCAAATGCTATGCTGGTCAATGAAAAGTAACAAGATATCCTATTTCATTTGAAACTTGAAAGTTGCTGGAAAGCAGGTTCAAATCAAGTAAAAACCGGATTACATTTGTAAGGTCCTTTCAAGTTACCTGGGTTCAATTGACTTGACTTCGAAGATATTTACAAGTGAGAACACGGCTTTAATGAAATCTTGTGTATTTTTCTACTAGCTTTTTAATAAATGAAATACCGTTGCGTTCTAACAGTAACTCCACTAATGACTTTGACGCTAACTAATTCTCTTTCATGTTTTGCAATTTGCAAGACAATTCATTATAATTGGTACACTCATTTCTTTCAATCTGATACAGTGTTTCATATAATGACCGGCTATAGAGTACATAATCTTATTTAAAACCCTACTACTATATAGCATACGTCCGTTAGTGTCATTCGAATGTTAGTTAGAATACTTTCTGGTTGGCTTATCTCTGTTATTTTGTAATCTATTATTTTATTTATATATCTACCTTAATAGCTGGCATCCTTGCGTTCTTTAGTAACCACAGTAGTAATTTTAAATATCATGTAGGTATGTGAAGGTTAACATTCTTAGCAATATTAGTTATGTACGTCATATACTGAAGGTCGGAGAAAATTTAACACCAATTACCAGGTCCCCATTATCATGTTTTAGATCAATTTCGGTTATGGGGAAAACTCAAAATAAGGTTCATCCTAACTTTGGTTCACTTCTAGTATGTTTTTGATGTACTAGTTATTGAGGCCTCATTGAATGAATGAATGAACACTGTCTATTTTCCTAACTAATTATAGTTACTATTGCAGTTATTATTTAAATGGCGTATGCCCTGCAAGAAAGATTTGAAATTGTAGATTTGAACAACAGAAACAATAATTGGGCAAAGGTTGCAGCTAATTTTTTTAGTACTATTCATTCCGGAGAGAAAGCAACACATAAGCATGTAATAGAATTGATGAAGAAATTTATGAAAATGGAATCAGTTGGTAACGCTTAACCCAACACGTAGCTATGGAAGTTGCTGTTATGAGAGCAATTACTTTAGAGGATCAGCAGCCTCTTTCACGAATATCTGGGGCAACAGATGTTTTACACAGGAGTGTTTTTAGAATTACACACAAGCACAAATTTCACTCATACAAAATAAAATTAGTATAGAAATTTCATGAGGATTGAGGATGATCCTTCCTAACCTCCCTAACCATGGTGTTCAGTTTTGTGAAGTAATAAGTCAAAGTTTAACTGCCCCTTAAAATCCTCTGTACAACATTAGTTTCTCCGATGAATGTACAATTGCAGATATTGAGCTGAGAGTGATTCATATGTAATCCAAGAATTTCATATTCAATGACCTCAAAAATTGAATATTTGGTCTGATATCCTGGGAGACCATACTGTTGGACCCCTTCTTATTGGCAGGAACCTAAATAATAATTCTTATTTGTGATTACTAAGGGATGAATTTGATCCACAAATTACTGAAATATTAGAAAATGACAAGACATATTCTAAAAATACGTTCCCTGATCGTTGGATAGGTAGAAGAGCTCCGATGATGGAGTGGCCACCTCGGCCACCAGATTTGACACCTTTAGATTTCTTTTATGGAGGTATTTGAAGACGAAAATCTGTACAATTCAACCAATCTCTAGATGATTACGACAATGGATTGTTCAAGAATGTCAACTGTTAATGCTACAAGTTTTTAGTACTGTTAGAGAGGCGTTTGAAATGTGACTGTATGATTGCAAGGAGATCAATGAAAGTCAGTTCGAACATGTAATAAAGTAATTTTTGGTACTGAATCGTTTATTACTTTTTAACCTTTTGTTAATTTAAACTAACGTGTATAGTCGAGTACACATTTATTGGGTACTCAAAGACGCAACAAAAACTTTACGACCCCATTATGCCGTTGGACCATGTGGCATGGTGTCATAAAACAAGCCAACGCACATTAAAAACCTATAAAGGTAAGCTAGTCAATTTGCGAATGAAATAGTACAGAACCGAACTTAAAATTCGTATGTATTAGAATGTACATATTAATAATACTAGACCGTAATGTGCTGTTAGAATTGGATGACTGAGTTGCTCATCTAAATATTTCAAGTGCGTGCCTGGGCGCAATTACTTTTGCTACTAGTTTAACGGTATGTTAATGAGGTCGTAAAGTTTTTGTTGCGTTTTTAGAATATCCAGTAAATGTGTACTCGACTATAGCTCCCAAACTATTTACTTAAGATCCCATATTATACCCTCTTCGAGGGGAAACTAATGACCTAAAAAAATGGGGTGTTCCACTTTAAAAAATTGTAATGTTGGCTTTGGCGGTGAGAGGGTGGAGCTAATCTTAGGTGTGTGTGAAGGTGTGTGTTGCACGATCTAAAAATAATGATACTGCAAACAAAAATTGCTACATATTTTTATGTATATTCACTCTATGTTTTATCACTGTCGATTGGGTATCTCAAGTGAGACGATATCAATAATAAATCATTGATCAATCAATATTTACTTTGTAAATTGTAAACATTTTGCTTTATTTATAATAAATAACAAATTAAAGGTCAGCATTTTCAATAAATTAATCGAATAACTGATTAATGATAACAGATTTTATGACAAGATAATAACTTTAGACATTATCTAATGCCTAGAAAATTGCAAGCATGATGAAAGGAATGATGCAATTTTGTGTAATTTTAATATTTTAAATTTCGTTTCCGATTGTGTCTACCTAATTTAAGTAAGCCAATTATAATAATGATGTAACTATATGAGTTAGCAGACAGATCGTCTACTAAGATTGAATATTGAAATATTAAATTTTCTTAAAACATTAAGTTACGGATTTCAATTGTGTTGACTAGTGGAGTACGGTAATCGAAGTGTTATACAATTTTTCGTGGAGATTCCAAACTTTGGGTAGTTTTTAATTGTCTTAAAAATAAGATATTCTTAGAATATCTACCTTCTGCAAGTGTCGGAACGTTGTTTTAAACTCGAAAAAGGGGTAAATTAATCCTCTTTTGAGGCAATTTTCGATTTTAATTTTTTTTGAACCCTTTAAACTGTAAATTAAGCAACGAAAATATGGTCCTTTTATTGTCAATGTTCAAGGGACCTCCACTTAAATTTTCGTGATGTTACGACCCTCCCCCCCTCCTGCAATTCATTGTATGTACGTTTTTTTACCAATAATTAATTTTGGGATAACTTGGGCAAATCTTGCCCGAATTAGATGAAATTTTGGGTGAAGGTGGCTCATAATACCTACAAATAGCCTGCGTATTTCAAGTTAAGAGCTCCATTAGTTTGGCTACAATGCCATTTTTTAGAAAATTTTACGGAATTTTTAAAACGCTGTAACTTTATGGCTATTTATCGTACGACAACTTTCTTTTATTTTTTTTACGGACTTTGATGCTACTTGTATTAGTCGTTTTCCAGTACTTCTTATGCTGGATGTAGGTACTCGAAATACTACTGCGAGATCTGCCCGCTTCTAAATCTGTCACAGCATTGAAAATTTCGTCGGTTTCACTGTCGCTAACGTAATATAAATCGCTCTTAGCTTCGCCCATCATATTGTTCACTTCGTCGTTCTCGTTTTCGTAGTCGAAATTATAATCATCATCATCATCATCAACGATAAATCTTGTGTTCCCATTTGGCATGTCATCAGTAAGTTTATCGACTGGTGGCCCACTGACCGCTTCAGAATTTTGGCAGTTTGTATTCCGGCCAAAATGGTATAAACTGCAACATTCTAAATTCAATTTCCTGCATGAACAAGATTTAGTTTTGTACCCAGCTTTACAATCACAGGCGATGATTTTTAACAAATCTTCTGGAACGAGTGGTTTGTCTAGTTGTTGGCATCAGTCCATTTTCCATTTTACACCAGCCGAAATCAGTTGCATCCTTAGTTCTTTCACAATTCCATCGACGAATTTGATAAAATGTTGTTAAGCTGTGACAATCAGCCGTACCCTCGGTTTGTGGTAGAGAGGACAGTTTGATATCAATTGCAACATTTTTTTGCTCAGTTTTCTGAAACATTCATACCTTAGTAAACCTAATGTTTTCTTATTTTTAATAGAACAACCATAAAGAGCTGCTATTATTCTCTGTCCACAGGATTTTATACTCTCGACACATGCGTTCTCATTATAGAAATTATGAAGGACGTCCTGGATCAGCTCTGGATGCTTGACAAAGATGTTTTAATGTTTTATAGGGCACACAAGTTATATTTACCTATACAAATAATTATATGTATCTTGTACACAGAAACTCACTGCGCGCAAGTACATGTATGCCGTAAATAGTCGAAAATGGATCGAACTTTTATATTAAAGATTTTTTGGGTCACATAAACCAAAAGTACATAAAAAAAACTACATTTTGACGGAGAGAAAATTGTCGTATGATAAACGGCCATAAACTTACACCGTTTTAAAAATTTCGTAAAATTTTCGAAAAAATGGCATTGTAGCCAAGTTAATTATGAGCCACCCTCACCCAAAATTTTATCTGATTCGGGCAAGATTTGCCCCAGTTATCCCAAAATCAATTTTTATTAAAAAAACGTACATATGCGTATGGATTACAGGAATGGGGGGACGTAATATCATGAAAATTAAAGTGGAGGTTCCTTGAACATTGACAATAAAAGGACCATATTTCTGTTCCTTAATTTACAGTTTAAGGAGTCCAAGAAGAATTTAAAATCGAAAATTGCCCCAAAAGAGGGTTAGTTTACCCCTTTTTCGAGTTTAAAACAACGTTTCGACCCTTGCAGAACGTAGGTATTCTAGGAATATCTTATTTTTGAGACAACTAACAACTACCCAAAATTTGGAATCTCTACGAAAAATTGTATTATTCTCCGCTATTTTCAGTTTGCCATACCCCACTAGACGTGCATTTCTCATATTTTAATTTTACGAAATACGAAAATACCAATTTCTTTACGAATTTCGAAAAACGTACCTTGATAATCGTGTCCTATTGTATAGAAATAGGCCTTAATACGCCCACATACACCGCATCCGAATGCTTTGAGGCTAAAACAATTCAAAGCAGTCCAAGATATTGAGGAAGAGTATAATTATTGAGATTCAGGCGGCCAAGAGATAAGTTGTTCAAGAAATCTACTAATCGGGGTTAATCCTAAGGAATATAAGTTCCTTTTAATAAAAAAACCCTCAATTTTAAAATAATCCCAGATGAATTGTCTTTTTGAATGTATCATATTAAAAAAAAATAGCTAACGCTAATTCCTCAAATTTATAGCATTTTAATAGAAAATTCCACATATTATTAGAGCGGAAAAATAATTTAGGTTAAATATAGAAAATTTCGTACATATGAAGTTTTAGAAAAGCAAACAGAAGCTATGTATTTTGATGAAAACCTGTATGTGGTACGTTTATTTTATGTATTTTATATATTGTTGAAAAATAGTAGTGAATAGTAGTGAATGTTAGGCCCAAGCCACGCAGTTTACCGTTACATTTATCTTCGTTATGATAGAAAGTTGCAAGCGTGTTGTATTAATCTTCAAATCAAAAAATTCCTTGCAAAATTGAGGAATTAACTCTATAATTGTTTTTCAGATATATCCAAAACAAATTACTACTACTGCCGCTCAGTGGGAAATTTTCAAGTTTTAGGTGGACAAAATTCTACAATGTATGTACTTTCTTATTCTTAAACAAAATCACCAACATTTAGCTTTTATTACTTTTTATAGGGGTGTCATTTGTAATCAAACGAGAATTGTAATTTTCTAAATATCTGCAAATTGTTATAGCTGTATTGTTCTATTCGTGTTGATTCAAGTTTTGTCGTTTTAAGAACTGTAATTAACAATTATTACTTTATCATTTTATGAAAAAAAAAGCTGCTACCATCTGCTACTTTCTTCATGATTTTACTTTTTAGTTACTTACACATACACCACGGAGAAATCCTTTTGAGGTATGGTTAATGGAATGTGACAAAACTGAAAAAAATAATAGGATGTATTTGCATGTCCTTTCGTTTTGGTGTACCCCATTGTGAAGAAACTATAGAACAGGCAATGAAGGACAAAATTGGATATCAAATCTCTGAAATATGTTTGTATATAGAACAATTAATTTCAAATACAAATTAAGTTACAAATCTTAATATTATTTCATAAACAACATTAAATTATAAAATAAACCATTTTGCACCAAAAAACAGAAAAAAAGGTAATAATTGAAATAACTCTGGCCTCCTAGAAATATAAAATTGTCCACCGCATCCCCTCAAAAACCACCCCTTAGGACATTACAGATATTTTACTACATTTACTTTATATTTTTTTTTCGTAGATTCATAAATCTTATTAAAAAAGTTATGTAATTTTTAAATATTTAATTTTCAACCCCCTCAAAAACCATCCCCTTGATCCTTAGAATTTTTTTTACTATTTTTAGTGTATTCACGGGTGCAATATTATCGTACCTACAAAGTTTCATAATTTTAAAACTAAATTTATTTTTCAAACCCCCTCAAAAACCACCCTCTTAGGGTCTATAATTTTTTCCATTTTTCTAAAGAATATTTTCTGTTCGTTTACAAATTTGTAGAAATTTATCCACCCAAAACTTGAAAATTTCCACTGTGTCGGTGCCAATATACCTTTTTGAAAAAAAAAAAATATATATTAATAGGCAAGAACTAACCGGAAAATTTAATTAAGGTTATGACTAAGAGAAAAAACAAAAATGACACGAGATGAAGTGAAATTGTGAAATAAATGGGGGTGCTGTTTAGGGGTTGAAAGTGCTTTTTTGCGATTTTCGGCGAAACGTTACCTCTAGCGGAAAATATCCTTTAAAATAGTTTTAGATGATGAAAAAATCTAAAACTTTCAAATCGTGCGTTTTTCAACAAACGGCGGAAATCCGATTTTTCGGTTTTTTGTTTTTTTCTCTAATTTACATGAAATGATGTGAAAGTATACCTTTCTTTCATTGAATAAGCATGCTTTTTTGGAATCTGGGAAACAAGGAGTTTTCGAGATATTTACATTTTTTGAAAAAGAAAGGAAAATATCTTCCACGGAAACTTTATTTGTGTTTTTTATTATTTAAATATTCTCTCCGGGCTCATTTTAACCATTGAAATGTCTACTTTAGAATAGTTTATATATATGTTGATGGTTTATTTTACACGAAACCGCTTAAAATTGAGAAAAACCAAAAAATAACTCTTCGAATCACGAATTTTTCAATATTTTTTATTGTTATCAATTTTTTAAAATTATTTATGTAAATAATTGATTAAATCTCAATGGCAGAATCTACTTTAGCTGCCTACTGCTGCTTCTCGTTCAGTTCGAGCAACGAGAAGCAGCAGTAGGCAGCTTTCAGTGAGAACCTGAAGATGGCAGATGAGATTCTGCCGAAACGTCGTTTAGACAACCGTGACTCCTGGAGGAGTCATCGACGCGGGAGAGCACCCGGAAGTACAACAACACTTCATATATATATATATATATATATGGTGTAGTGGTGAGAGGTAAGTGAATCCTCTCATGTGGTCTAATGCTACTATACATCAGACATCATAGATGTCTCCATGATGTATAGCGACTTGCCATTTTGCAAGTACCGAGAGCGGTGACCTTCAGCCCTTGGTGGACTTAACCTATATACTGTTATTATAAATGATTTGCAGGAAACAACTACTCAGCGGGCAAATACTCCGACCTGCATTGAATTATACCTTACAAATCATTTGGTAGCCAATGTCATTTGTCAATTCCCCGACCAGACATAGACCGGTTTCGAACTTATTAGTTCTCATCAGTATGCCATAGGTCGTGGAATAGACATAGAGGATTCACTTACCTCTCACTACTACACCATTTACATTAGTCTGTATAAGACTAGCAGGTTGGCCACTGTCATTTGTCTATTCCACGACCTATGGCATACTGATGAGAACTAATAAGTTCGAAACCGGTCTATGTCTGGTCGGGGAATTGACAAATGACATTGGCTACCAAATGATTTGTAAGGTATAATTCAATGCAGGTCGGGGTATTTGCCCGCTGAGTAGTTGTTTCCTGCAAATCATTTATAATAACACCTATATATATATGTATATACATATATAGACCATTTTAAAGTAGATATTTCAACGGTTACAATGAGCCGTGTTTCCATGGAAGATTTAAATTTTTTTTTCGAAAAATGTAAATATCACGGAAACTACTACTTGCTTTCCAGATTCCAAAAAAACCGTGCCTATTCAATGGAAAGAAAAGTATACTTTCACATAATTTCACGTGTTTAATTATTTTTACGAGAGAACAAAATAAAAAACCGAATAACCGGTTTTCCGCCGTTTTCTCAAAAAATCGATTTTTTTTTAAAATGCCTGATTTCAAGGTTTTAGATTTTTTTAGTATCTACAAATTTTGTAAAGGATATTTTAAGCTGGGAGGTCACGTTTCGCCGAAAATCGCAATAAACCACTTTCAACTTCTAAACAGCACCCCCATTTCACAATTTCACTTCATCTCGTATTTAATTTTTGTTTTTTCCTTTAATTATAACCTTAACTAAATTCTTCGGCAGGTCTTTGCCTGTTATTAATTTTTTTTTTTTTCAAAAAGGTATTGGCACCAACCTATTCACTTGACGTTTAAAAAGAAAAGATAAATATAAGAATTTATGTTTAAGGTGTAAGTATTATTACATCATTTAATAATCTGTCTTTTTCTTTACATATTTAACTGTGCATTTCAATTTGTTTAAATACCAAAAAAGAAAACTAATCAGGATTTACGTAATGGCGAACTATTCAAATCAAGATTTGGTTATTGTACTCAATCTAGGAATAATTAATAATTTTTCGTCAATTACAAATATTGATCTGCCCGATTTTAAGATACAAACAATCTTCCGACAATTGAGCGAATTTTGAATATTACAACTTTAACTTGGAACATTCACTAAAAAATCTTCTTCTTTCTTAGTACTACACAAAAGTACACAATTACTTATTTGCGTTGACGTAGCTTTTACAATATATTGAATATTTGTAACTTTCAGTGTAATGTTTAAACATTCACCAATAATCAAGGAAATCTGGCTAACAGACCTGCTCGTTTCCATGGCCAAAAAAGCTAATAAAAGAAAATCAATGTTTAGTAGTAGGAGGTACATAACTAGAATATGATTCTTAAACAGTGAAACATGCCATTATATTTCATATGCTTATGTAATAATAATTTGCCCTCATATATTTGAAATGAAAAAATGAATGTCAATAATTATAAATTAGGTATGTAAGTGCAATATCAATCTGTATTGCCCATACAAAACATATTCATAGGTATAATCGTAATATTCAAAAGCAAGGTTAACAATAATAATTGATATGCAATAAGTGTAAAGTTCATACGCGGAGAACTTTGTTCTTATTATTGGAATTCCTATGACTGTTTACTTAAAAGTAGCAAGTCATTCAGAAGAAATGATTATTACAACACGTGTTTTAACTTTCGATGTTGAAAATGTAATTCAGGTACAGAACATCTAATTTTGAGGTAGTAGAAGAGACCCTTATTGATTTTGCACTTATATTTCAGGACAATTAATGCTCATTATCGGACAATTATTTTAATTTTTGAAATAACAGGAACTCACCTAAGACACATAAAGTTGGCGTGTCAGTGGCTTTAATTAAACATATTGAGAGGGGAAGAAACCAGACTTAAACTAATAATAATTGTAATGGGTGGAATACTGTAGAGCAACTGGAACTATATTTTAGAGGCAACCCGGCAATGTAATCGAACTTTTAAAAATCCTAAGTGGCGACAAATTTATTTTAGTAGCAGAAATGTTTTGAACTATTTCAGGTTTAACTACCTAGGATCAAAATAAATACAAAACTAGCAAACATATGTATAACGTTATTAAAACAGAAGTTTGTGGCAATTTTAGATCATTAAAATATTAAAATAAGAGACAGACAATATCACCAAAAAAATTAACAGAGTATCATTTTTGTTCCATAAAAGAACAGCAGTGGTAAAAAATAACTTACGAATGATATAAATAATTAATATTTAAATAATAAACATATCATTGTCAACAAGGAAGTTTACAATTGTATGCTTGATAAAATAAAAACAACTTATGAATTATGTAAAGTTAGGTTACAAGGGTTTTAGTCTTACCTTGTTTAAGCCAGGATGCCTGATTCTATCCAGCCCGCTGGCGGCTCCAGGGATGACATTGTCCCCATTTCCCCACATGCCAATACGATCCCTTTCCAATTTACTCATTTTTTTGTTACCTTCACTCACGCAGTTCAGTCTACCGGGAGATTGGCATCCGCTAGAATTAAACAATGTATATATGAGTCGGCTGATATTGAATTATGAAGGACGCTTGCGCGTAAAAATGGTGTGAGTACGAACAGCTGACGACGCCGGGCGTCGTTACGTCAATTCAAAGTTGGAGAGACTATTTTGCAATAACGAGGTGTGTTTACCGTTGGCTGTGTCAGCTGGTGGATCCGAGATTGTCAATGATTGTGATTTTACCGTTTTAAAGTTCTACTACTACTATTATCAAATGTTGCACAAAAAGATTATGTATTTTATTAAAACTATTATATATTATGGCGAATTACGAAATATGATGAAGTTATGTTAAAATCCAAAATGTAGATGAGTCGCCGCATAAGTACCTGACGCATATAAAATACTAATCTATAAATTAAAAAAAGTTGGGCTGATATTTTGAATTGCAATGATCCACAAATAGCAACTGACAAATTTACAAATATTTTTTCAAACTTAATAGAACAATCCAAAAATGTAAGAAAAAAGAAACCAAATAATTAAAAAATAAAACCGTGGATTACAGAAGGTCTTGTAAATTCTATAAAAAACGTGATAAGCTTGAAAGAAAACTATTAGAACATCGCTCTGATATTCTTGAGAATGAATACAAAACTATAGAAATCATTTAAACACGGTCTTAAGAAAATCAAAAAATAACTATTATAAAAAAATAAATATTATAAAATCAAGAAAACATTAAAAATATATACAAAATCATACCTGAAGTTACAAACGAGGATAATGTTAAAAGTACAGAAATTCGACTCACTGATAACAATGGCATGGCTTTTCTTGACTATAAACGAATGGTTAATCATAGTAATGACTACTTTGCTAATGTAGGACTTGATATGATGCTTGAACAGATTACTGAATCAAATAATTTTGATTTCACATTAGACAACTTATTACAGTCAATGTTCCTTACTCCAGTCACTGAGAATGAAGTAATAAAATATATACATAGTTTAAACAACAAGACTGCACCTGGAGTTGACGGAGTTACGACAGAAGTTATTAAATTAGTTAATTCTCAGGTACTAAGGCCTCTTGTATAGATTATTAACCTAATTTTTGAAACTGGTCTTATCCCATCCCAATTTAAAGTTTCTGTTGTAACACCCATACATAAAGCAAGAGTCAAAACTCTAATATCTAACTATCGACCTATTAGCCTTATAAATAACTATGCCAAGATATTTGAAAAATGTTTGAGAGAACTCGTTATTGACTATTTTAAAACTAATAGTATATTACATAATAATCAATTTGGTTTTGTTGATGGTATGGGAACTGCAGATGCAATGTATGAGGTAATAAAAGAAATCACAGATAATCTAGACGAGAACAAAAACTGTATTGGAGTATTTTCAGACCTGGCAAAGGCATTTGATACGCTGAACCATGCAAATCTTCTTGATGTGCTTGCACATTACAGGGTTCGTGGCACTATGTTAAAGTTCTTTAGAAATTACTTAACCGATTGTGTACAACATGTAGGATTATAAATAACCTAAGCGATCCAAAAATTATAAAAATGGGAATACCACAAGGGACAGTACTGGGATCAATCCTGTCTATATAAACTGGTTGTTAGGACTAAATATAAACGCCAAAATTGTCTCATATGCAGATGATACAGTTGCTTTTTTTTAATGGGAATACTTGGGAACATAGCAGAGAAAATGTAGTCGGGGGTTCAATATAGGTAAATAGTCTGCCGCAGGCAATTAAAGAAGTTACAAAAATAAAATATTTAGACATTGTAGACAAACACTTAAAATGTACACAGCATATTAACTACTTGACAAATAGGCTAAGAGAAAGCTTATATATAAGTTATATCAGCTTAGAGATATTTTAAATAAAAATATTCTGATAATGATCTATAAAGCATTTGTAGAGTCACTTTTTAGATATGGTATACTGTTTTAGGGTGGTCTATATACAACATCTTTACAAAAGTTAAATGTCGTAAAAAAATTATGTATAATAGAAAAAAAAATTATCCAACAAAATTACTTATAATAACAGTGAAGTTCTTAATATTTGAACCTTATATATCCACAATGTCAGCATTTATATATAGAAAAAAGATGAACTAAAAGTACATGTTAATAATCAATATAAAATCAGAAGTGCAAATGAACAGCACATACATATTCCTACCAGCAAAAAAATATATTAAACAAAGATTTGTTACATATTTAGGTCCAAAATTTTATAATTTATTACCAAAAAATATTAGACTTTCCAAGGCGGGAATCAATTTGGTGTGCTTTTTTCACCTTGCCCTCTCACAACTATCCTCAAAGTATAAAAACCTCCACCTCTTCCATGCTATCGGCCCTATGCATTCGCGAGTTTATTCAATCAGGTTTTAAAGGGAATATCAGCTGAGATGGAATAAGTCGGTCGGTGATTGTTGTTGGGTTTGTGAATTGATTTATTGGGAAAAATAATTTTTATTTTAAAGTTATTTAATAATTCGATACATATTTAAAAATATGGGTAGGGTGAAAAAGTCCATTCGCAGCCCGTTTTCCTGTTTTTAGAGTGATTTAGGTATTGCGAGCAGGGTTATTTTAACCTCTGGGGGTTGATTAGGTCAACTATGGTTTAGTAATGGTTAGTTTCTCTGATATTTCCATAAAAACTCCAATCCGATGAACGAATCCCCCACATACCTAGGACGAACAGCATGGAAGACGGGGTGGTTTCTGTACGTTGAGGGTAGTTGCGGAGGGGTGGTGTGAAAAATAACACCACCATCGTGATCCTTGCCCTCAAAAACCCATATGAAAACCATATTTTTTTAGTGTTTGGGATGTTGTTATTACGGGCGGGAGCAGAGATTCAACCTTCGGGGGTCGGTCTGGGGTATTCTAGTGTAAGTTAACTGAATTTATTATTATTCTCAAAAAAAACTCAATCCGATTGATCCTTGCAAGCTCAAACCCGAGAACTAGGAAATGGGGTGGTTTTCCTTAATAGAGTAGTACTCAAGGGTTTCAGAACTCGAAACCATCACCATCGTTTTTCTTACTCTCGAAAACGGGAGAGAAAGTGTACTGCAAAAGATCCTACAAACTTTTGATATTTTGGCAATTTTGGAACCTCTTTAAGGGACTAGTGGTTTACAGATCGACGGTATGACGCTCAACTCAATAATCGATACCATTTACAAAAAATACAAGCTATGACTCGTGAAGACTACCCTCAGTTTCTATCAACAGTTTTTGGATCACAATTTGATCTAGCGTAACATGTTTCACCTGAGGATGGTTATTTAAATAATCGAAATAACTGCACCTCAAGCGATGCATACACCAGCGGCAGTTTTACATTTGGGATGTAATTATGGGAAAGGAATCCATCGTGTGCTGGCTGATTCCACGTTTGAAAGCTCACATTTATGTTCAGTGCTTGCAAATAATTTTGTCTGAACTTTCAGAAAATACTTCTTTGGTTATAAGCCGCGACAATTAGTTTCTGCATGATGAGTACCTCCACGGTCTGAATATACACCAGTATCTGGATCAAAATTTTCTGCAGAGACAGATTGAAAGAAGCTGTTTTGTAGCTTGACCTACGCGATCTCATGATCGTAATCCCCTCGACTTTTTTCTTTGGGGTTTTTCGAAATCAGTGGTACAAGATTACTGAACTTGGAGGGGAAGATCTTTTGGCAAAAATCGTGGCAGCATATGTAAGGCGTTATTAAAATTTTACAGGGTTCGTGAATCCATGAATCGAAGATACATTCTTTGTATAGAAATAGTCGACATTTTGAGCAACTACTATGAATTTGAATAATGTACTCAACTGCCAAAATAACTAATTTTCGACTATCGGTATGTTAACAGACATTTTTTTGTCTTCTATAACCCCTCTAAATTTATTAATATTTTTTTGGGATACTTCGTCTATAACTATTAAAGAAAACGTCAAGGCCACCTAAAGTTATTTTTTTTAGTTTTCTATCTTTGTATTTTCATCTTCTGTGTTATAAAGTTATATCTTTAAAAATATGTATATGTTATACAGCAGATCTTTTCTGGGATGGCCCGAAAATTTATGTGATGTATATGTATATTTATATGATGGAATAGATTAAATATCTACATTTCCACATTAATTATCTATAGTTTTCACATTTTTTATTTCCAACCTCATAAATATCTGTAGATATTGGAAAGTTTGCAAACCGCAATAAACAAAAACAGCAACAGGTATTTGACACTATATCAATTGCTTTTTCCGGTTGGTTACACTGTTATTCTAGGAAAACGTTGCAAAATATTTGTTTGTAGTTTTCTAGCAGCATAGTATCTATAAATATAACAACACGAACATTATTTTATGTGATGAAGTAAATACGTAAAAATATATTTGTTTTTTTTATCGAGCATAAAAATTTCATATTTATAAGCTAGCCTCAATTCAGTTCAGTTGTAAAAAATTTGAGATATTAAACTTTATAAAATTATATAATTAACCCCTGGCAAACGGCGGAAACGATTAATAGTTTTGTTTAGTGAATAGGGTATTTTGTCCAACAGATTTTTACCTCTGGAACATAATACCCGTTTTCCAGGGAGTTGAATAGTAACATTAATATCGCACTATCGCAACCCGGCAGATATGTTTTCTTCTCTCTTTCATCAACCAATGTTAATGCCCGAGAATGATTTGGAAATTTTGGTAATATTTTCAATTCGTTATTATGAATCTGCCATGTGATGTATGTTAATTAACTATCTAAGGCTGCGTGCTGTGTCCTTAATTCAGTAATAAAACAGTTAAAATTGTAATATATACAGGGTTACTGGTAATTCGATACATTCCTTTGGAGATGTGATGGGGCATGATCTAAGAAGTAAATTTAGCCCTAACATATATTATGCAAAACTCAATAGTTTTTGAGATATTTAATTTTTTTTGTTTTTCTTAAAAAGTAGATCTTAATGTCCTAAAAGTTCATTTTCGAAAAATCTATTTGACATTTTAAAAATTTTTTTTACTGGATTACTTGTCCAATATTGTAGATATCCGTTTGGTATGAAAAATATCTGGAAACATTTCGATCATGTGAAATCAGCTATGAAATTTACCTATTAGGTTTTTTCAAAAAAATATTAACGTTAACACGCGTATAAATTATTATATAAACTGCCTTATTTTAATAGCTATCTAACAAGGTACAAATGTTCAATGTACCCTTAATAGTTCTAAGGAAATACTAGTAAAAATAACACAAGTAGTACGAATTTTATTTTTAGATAAACAGTAAAAAACATTTTAAAAGTAGAGTTTAATTCTTCATTAATTTCAAAGCTGTGCTTTATTTTTTAGATGTCTTGCTCAAAATGGAAGCCCCTACGGCAGCGTCTTCTTATTTCAGTCCCTGTTACTCTGGTTGTCAGATTATGCCTTATGTGTTGGGCAGCATCGACTATCCTTTGTCTAAGGTTTTCTATAGTATTGACTGGTGTGGCATAGACCATCTCCTTCATATGACCCCATACGTAATAATCAAGGGGTGTTAAGTCAGGGCCTCGCGCTGGCCAAGGTATTGGGCCCGCTCTTCCAGTCCAACGGTTAGGGAAACGTTGATCAAGTAACTGTCGTACTGTCAGCCGATAATGTGCTGGACAACCGTCGTTTTGAAACATCATTCACTGTCTGACGGCGAGAGGAACATCTTCTAAAATCACCGCCAGATCATTTCTTAAAAAAATTTCATAGAGTTCCCCGTTTAAATTTTGAGGAAGAAAGTGTGGCCCTATTAAATATTGGCCAATGACTCCCATCCACACATTAATAGAAAACTTCACTTGGAAACTAGTTTCACGTGTTAACTTGGGATTTTCCACTGCCCAATACTGTAGGTTGTGGAAATTTATTATACCCTCGCGAATAAATTTCGACTTGTCCGTCCATAAAATACTTGTTAAAAAATTTGCACTTTCTGCATCTGAATTTAACATAAAGCGGCAGAATTCCACTCTCCTTCCAGGATCACCTTCCTCCAAGCCTTGAACAGGGGTATAGTGGTAAGGATGACATCCAACTCTACGTATCGTAGACCAAACTTTCCATTGTGACGCTCCGGTTAGTCTTGCGACTTTATTAGTTGAAATAGTTGGGTCTTCCATAAAATACCTCAATATTTCTTCCTCATCATCTGGTTCATAAACGGGAGGAGCACCAGCGTCACTTCTTCTACATTTCACGGAGCCAGTTTCAGCGATATTTCGATATCCCGTACTGAATACACGTGCATTTGGTAAGCGGCGGTTAGGGTACCAAAGGTCATATTCTCGGCAATCTTCAGCAGCGTTGCCGCCACAGTATCCATAGACAAACGAGATATCAGCGTTTTTTTTTTACCTACAAGCCAAAACTGAATTTTTCCATTTCAGAGGGTTGTTTATAACGGTTTTTTTTTATATACATTTATTTTAACGTCGGCGTATTTCCGCTACTGAGGCCTAATACCGACGCCTGTAGACGAGCTACCCCCAATCAGGAATTTTGCTGAACCTCTTCCCTTAAGAAGAGTAGGGATCTTTTACTTGCCTAACATTTAATAGACAAGGGACCGGCGGCTTTATATCCCCTCCGAAGGGTGGTATATCTCCTATACAACCCTCGCCTAAAGTTGTATAGCTTCCGCGCATACACTGATATACAAGCCGCTAGAAGATGTGTGAGGCGAGGACGCGGTTTCCGTTGGAATAGTCACCCATCCAACTACTAACTGCACCTGTCGTTGCTTTACATCGCATACCGAAGTATGTACATAGTAAAGACGCACCTATGCTCGCCCCGTTTGTAAGGGTTCGCGGGGGTAGACTAGCTTTTCATGAAAGAATTAGCGAGGTAACAATTAATTTTATCTTTTCATCAAAATTAGTCTCTGGCAACTGGGCTATATAGTAAGGATAACAGTTAATTTTTTGTATAGCTATTTTTATCAAAAAAGTTCACCATTCCCGAGATAATCTAGAATATCTCAAAATGGTGGTGGAAACGACATCCTAAAACACGAAGCACACTATTTTGGGGGTAGGAACTTTTCAGTTTAGTAATTTTTATTCTATTCTGAACATTTCCACCAATTTTAAAAACTTTATGAATTTTGTCCGATATAAATTATTATATTATTATATTATATTATATTATATTATATTAGTCAACTATCTATTTTTCCAAAGTTTTTGCATAATAAGGACAGTGTTTTAATAGATCTTCCGGCAGGCTGTATAATATGTTTTATTTAGAAATTTTGTAGCCATATTTTATTCACTCTATTGAATTTCGTTAGAAATTATTCAGTTGAAATGAAATTGAAAATTTAATAAGACCTTTCATATTGAAATACGGTTCTGAAATATTATTTATAATTTTCACAACACCAGATGCATAATAATTGTCTAAACGAAAAAAATTTAAGCAGATGTTATAAGCAATGACCTTTTACCAAAACTAAATGCTTAAACAGGCAGGGCCCGATTTAAGGGAGTGCAAACAAGGCAATTCTCCAGAGTGGTAAATTCGGAAGGCGGCTAAATTGGTAAAAAAAGAAAGTTAAAAAAACAATAAAAACCAACACTTTTTTGGAATAGTGATAAAAAAGTAAGTAATGCATGTTTGAATTCAGTATCAAACATATAAATTGCTTTTAATCACTAATAAATAATTACTATTATACTAGGAAAAATGCATACCTATTATGGATTTTTCCTTTTTTTCTTGTTTTGTCATTCGTTAAATCCTAAAAACGAATAACTATAAACCATAATACAGAAAAAAAGGAAACTTTTTAAATGTATTTTGAATACATATATTATTTTTGACTGATTTTAAATAACATATTGTTTTATATGGAGCAAAAGTGACATTTTTGTATCGAAGATGAAAGCGGAGACACAACAAATCACTTTACTTCACATATAGCAATTTTTTTTCAAATAATTTTAATGCCGCTCGTGAGCGGCAGTTAAAGGATGTTTATCGCCGGTCAGAACTGGTTAGCGGTAATAAGAGACGTATGCCGATCAGGAGAAGAGAAATGACAGTTTAGTTAAAAAAATTGGTACCCGACAAATGAGAAATACCCCTCCGGCCGTGCCGCCGGAAAAGGTGGCTGAAGTGGTAAAGGTTCTGTTCCCAAAAAGGGACATATTTAGGTGGAGGACGGTAGAGGTGGCTGCGGTTCCCCCGTTTACGGAGGAAGAATTTCGAGGCAGCAC
This sequence comes from Leptura quadrifasciata, assembly GCA_963675555.1. Lineage (NCBI taxonomy): Eukaryota > Metazoa > Arthropoda > Insecta > Coleoptera > Cerambycidae > Leptura > Leptura quadrifasciata. The sequence goes on from OY776675.1 coordinate 108,590,457, forward strand.
GTACCAGGCTCAAAAGTGGGAAGGCGGCAGGCTTAGATGAGATCCCGCCTGAAATAGTTAAGGTGATTACGGAAGAGTATCCGGGAGAGATCTTAAGAGTAATGAACCACGCTCTAGCGGGGGGGGATTTCCGGAGCAGATGAAGGAAGGCTAAGGTCGTCCTACAAACTTCTCGAGTGCTTGATACTTGAGAGACTAGAAAAGGAGATAGCTGAGAAAGGGGGGAAAGCCAATTCGGTTTCCAGGAAGGACGATCGGCGGTCGGCGCCATTAGACTACTAAAGGAGACGGCGGAAGAAGGTGTGAAAGTCAGTGGTTATGGGGACGATCTGGCCATAACGGTGACTGGAAGGTGGATAGTCCAAATAACGGAGGCGGGCTATGAAGCTATCAGAAAGATCGAGAGATGGCTAGCAAGGATGCAGCTCGAGCTAGCTGCAGAGGAAATCCTTGTTATTACCAGAAAGAGAAATCTTCCACCCATGAGTGGAGACACGCCCAAGAGACCATCTTAAGTAGCTAGGGGTTTGGCTGGACACCAAGTTGATCGCCACAAAAACGGTCGAAAAAGCAGGAAAGACAGCCACAGCCATCAGAAGACTTATGGCCAACACTCACGAACCGAGAGTTGGCAAGAGGAGATTGATGTGCAGCGTCGCGTCGTGCACTATATCCTCTTGTATACGGCTCCGGTCTATGAAAGCATTATGAAAGTGGACAGGACGAGGGACAGGATGACTAGGATAGAGCGTTGCGCTGCGATAAGTGTGTGCAGCGCATATAGAACTATCTCATACGAGGCGGCGCTGGTGGTGGCGGGGATTCCCCCACTGGATCTGATGGCCAAAGAGCGGCTGGAAATCTATGAGGGAGTTGCGAAGGCAGAAGCCAGGAACAGGCTGTTTGAAAGGTGGCAAAGGCGATGGAATGTAGCAGACAAGGGAAGGTGGACCAGATGCCTTATCACAAATGTAAGGACGTGGATGGAACGGAGGCATGGGGAAGTAGGGTATTATCTTACCCATGCCCTGAGAGGACACGGGTGTTTCATGGAATACTTATATGATATCGATAAGACAGATAGCCGAGAGCGTGTATATTGTGGGGAGGCTGACAACGCGGAACACATCATGTTCATATGTAACAGGTGGAGGGAAGAGGATGAAAAAGAGATGGGGCAGACCCCATGGAGGACCACATAAGAACAAGCTCGAATGACCAGCTGGTTTGAAGATAAGCGAAAGCAGTTCCAAACTAGTTGGAAACACTGAAGAGGAGGAGGGGTGTTAGCCGGTTGAAGAGTCCGGCACTACCTGTAGCGCCACTAAGCTCAGGTTCTCATAATGAGTTCCCCTTCCGAAAAAAAAAAAAGTTAAAAAAGTTTGCCATAAAAGTATTTTTTTATGTTTGCAGAAACATTATTTTAAAAGAGTTATGTTTTTTAGAGTTTCAAGAAATAGATGCCTACCTCTTATCTATATACTTTTTTATTCTCTTTTGTTACTCTTTTTTTATGAATTTTAAATTTTTCGTAAAACAAAAAGGTTTCGTGATTCAGCAGCAAAATTTTTCTCACTGTTATAAATTATTATGTTTTAAAATAATTATTTGTAATTAAACATAAAGGACGGCAAAAATCATGTTTGCCTAGAGCGGCGGAAATGTTAGATCGGGTTTTGTAGATAGCAATTAATTGCCGATTTCCGAAGGCAATTGCTTAATGATTATATGAATAACAATCTTAAGCACTTGTTAACATTTCCACGCCGTTTTAACAAAAGCCTGTTCTGTCTTGTATATATTTAGATTAGCCTTTCAGTAATTAATTATTTTCTTTGTTGGCCCAAACGACGAACTGTATTTATATTAGTAATTTCATTTTATACAATTATATTTCAAAGTTATTTATTCTTAAAAATGAAATTGTTCAATAATATGCATAGCATCCACAGAGACTTATAAAAGAAGAAATTTTTTCTCTTTCACTATAAACTTTGTAGAACGGGAAATCTTGCATTTGGTTTAAAATATGTCACGCTCTAACGTTCTCTACAAAAAGCGTTATCATAGTACTGATGTTCATTGCCGTTGACTTTGTACATGATGTCATAAGCTAAATTGTTATAAATCACTACCTCCTGTTTAAGTGCATCGTAAATATTTTAGTTATTAAAAATTCTGTTATCAGGAACAAACCCCAAAACCTCATCACAGACTATCTATACTTGTAAATTACTATCCATACTTGTAAATATTTCTTAGTTGCCTGCACATTTATACTTACAAAATCTTTTCTGTTCTTATATTCGCCACCAAATGCCCTGAATTCCGAATCTATTACATCATAAAGCATTAATCGAAAACATTTGGAAATTCTGATGTGTTTGGTTTCAAGAATTTGTGTAAAAATTTTAGGATCCATACAACTTTTTTACTTAAAATACAGTCCACGACAAGTATATGCATTTTAGATATAATGATCTGGTGAACACCGATTTCTTCAATTACTGAATTCTGGAAAACTGGATCAGACACTATACAAAGAAGAAAATATGTTTTGCTCAACAGACCACATCGCCTGTATCAGCACTAACGTATAACAAATAATTAACAAACCAGTCAATGTTCTCACGGTTAAGACGACACAATTTTCGATAATGTTCTTCTGTACATTTCTTACGCACTTTAAATCAAAACAATTTAAGCAAATGTAATGATGTAGTAGGGCAACCTTAGATATTTTCTAGCAAAGTATGGAAAAGTAATAATTAACTTTTTTTTATTTTCTTACCATCAGCCAGCTACACAGCTGAAGAGTAGGAAAGAATATTGATACATAAAATCACGTCCTAGGGTATAAATTATACTGGATCACAAAAACATAATTTGGATTCATTGGTACCTGAAAACCCATGTTTTTAGTTTGCTTACTAAGATCATTGACTCAATGATATGTGCAATTAAAGAATACATGATCAATACCACCCTTTTTTCCGCAAGCACATAAATTGATATCTTATATTCCAAATTTGAATAAATTATCAGGTCATAATTAAATTGTAAACGATAGTAGAATCAACTAATCTAGTAATAGGATAATCACCGTACTAATTTCTAGATTCAGTGATCAGATGCTTAAGTAATAATGTGTACCGTGCTCTATATATTTTGGAACATATTGGTTTTGCCATTTCTTAGGGAGCTTCTTCTTATATACAACGCTGGCAAGTACCAAACTTGAATCAAGGCCTATGCAAGATAGAAGAGAAATAGCCACATAATATCCTGAAAAGAAACAGATAGTTGCCGTCTGCTGCTGGCGTCAATGTTAATATATCGCTCTCTTTCGCGTGCATTACTTACTATTTATATTTTACTCTATCTCATTATAGGAACCGACCCAAGATTTCTTTATGCCACTACTGTATGGTATAAAAATCAGTCAGGGATATTTTAACTGATAGGAAAATGGCATTTATGATTTATAGCCACTTTTTAATAAATAAATAAATAAACGCCACAGAAATTAGACAACCCCCAATTCCAAAAGCCAGAGGCTTGTGCGGAAGGGGATTACACATTGAAAAAAGCGAACATACAACCATTTCCTTCGACAGTTTCAGAACCGGAGCCAGCATTCGAACCCAGTGGTGCGATGCCCGTGTGATTAATCGCGATTGCCACCTCGCGGCTTAACTCACGCGGCTATCGACCAGATTTCCTTAGTTACATTGTCACCAATTTTATTTTGAGTTGGAACACAATGCGTTTTAACGCAGACAAAGTTTAGAGATATCCTATGTTGCCACAAAGAAGACCATTTGACGATAATATCAAATCCAAAATAGCACGTGACAATTAACGCTCTTAAAATCAGGGTAAATAATTACATTTAAAAAGTTAAGAGAATCAAAGACATTTAGAACTCATGGACAGCTACAGCTTAGGTTATAAAATGGAAGCTAGTGTAGATATCTTAAATTTGTGTACTATTTCAAGCTTTGTGATGTAATAAGCACATCGTATACATAATTAGGGTTTTTAACATACGTTAAACTGATATGTTGTCTTTATAAACATCAAGAATGTTTTGAGATATGTTTTATTTAACTGTAAGTAAAATTGAAAAATTTGGAAATGCCAAATTAAGCGAATATTGACTGACATCGATAGTGTAATTGTATATTAAACTATCGAAAATCGGTGTGTTGAAGAACTCGTCACTAGAGGATGATTGATTTTTTTGCTAATAGAAATAGTGAGACATTGTTCACAAAAATTTCATATATTTCTGCATATGTGCACACTTTTAAGGCAGTGGTCTTTTGAAACTAACTTTACTCTAATTATGAAATTAAGAGGGAGGTTCTCCACAGCTTCAATATGTGAGGAATTCATGATCCCAAGATATATTCTAAATTTTTGACAACATCTACTTGAGATAATATACTTTATCGGGCTGAACTATAAAGTATGGAACCGTAATCGATCACAGATCTGATCTACAACCTATACAATGTAAAAGATATATTGATGCATGCATTGATGAATATTTATGCGTTTTCTAGATATTATAATTAATGGATCTTCAAAGATAACTTTTGGTTTAAAATCATACCGAGATATTTTAATTCACTGTGAAAATTGATATTTTGGGATCCTCAAATTAAGAATTCAGAGTTTGGGAGAAGATGTTTAATAATAAAAATAAGTGGACACGTTTTGCCAAAATGGATATTCAGGCAATTTTGATCACACCTGGAAGACATCATATCAACTTTTACTTATTAGATTTTAAGCAAATCCTAGAAACTTTTAAGAAAATCCATTTGCCTTAAGCCTTTTCTTTGATTGGGTATTAATTATCAAAAGAAGAATTATAATACACACTTGGTTTACTGTTTCGTGAGTTTTGTTCAGATTTCTCTGACATATGTTTCGGTCTTGCGATCATTATCAAAGAATCTTAAAAACTCGGCTGAGAAAAAAACTGAGCCTATTCAATCCAATTAATTAACTGTCCAATATCAAGAAATCGCTTGAGATTTTATTCTTATAAAATTAAACATTTACCAGTAAATTTTAGGGAAATGCAATAACTTGCATTTTGCTCGCTTGGGCCATTTTCTATACAGTTAAAATTTGTTTGTCCCATGTGAACTTATCGACATAGGTACCGACATAATTTTGAGAACAGAATGCGGTTATGAGGCGATATTAATAGTTCCTGTTAAAATTACTGCAACAAAAGAGAATTAAGAGCAAAAAAATATATATAAGTTATATAATTTTAAACTACTCGGAGTCTAATCGACAATCTTTAAAAGGTCAAAATAATTCTGTTATTAAGTTTCACATAGAAAATCTATACACGACTTTCCGAGTACCCGCGAGGCTAGGTGTATCTCTTTTTTTCTTTACTTTCCAAAATTAAAACTTGAAATTAGGGCACAGCTTAAAAACAGCGACTCATCGACTAACTGATCATGTTTGCGACACAGCAGCTGATACACATTGCGGGTAGCCTGATAACTTCGACGTGAATTAAGTACTTTCTTATAATTTTATAAGCATTATTTGAATCAATTATTTTGAAAGACTACATCTCCATTCCCTTCTGAAGTTGAGACGTCGAAATTACCAATTTATTTAATCAATATGCTTGCTCTTGTAACCTAATCATCAACCTTTTTAATTAAAATGCTCTTTAATTATTATAAACAATTCAGTGCTCTGTTAGAAATAAAATAAATTGATTCCAGAAAAATAAACCGTAATTTCTTTAAATGTAGGTCATGGATATTAAATAATGGAAAATCCCGTTTGAGGGAATTTTGGTAATACTTGCCGGGCACAAATACGACAAATATATACTTCTTAACATAATCTAAGGTTGATGAGTACTGAAAATACTACAGAATATTAAATTTGTTGGCATAATTTTCGCTACCTTCAGTGAAAAACGATATTTCAAATAAAATTATGCACAAGTAGCGAAGTAGAAATAGTGTTCTAATTAATTGCAACAAAAATGCTTCCTGTTGTAAGGGAGATGCCCCTAAGTAGCATCACCACCTGTTTCGCAAGATTAGGTTGGTTGGAGGCCTAGGCGAGGGGTGCCTACAGGGAGGATGTATAAGGGGCGCAATGGGGCCTAAGTGCTGTGGCTCAATAATTCTTATTGACCACCCTCCCAACCAATTGCTGTAAATGGTAGGTAATACGTTCCTAATACATATTAAAAATATACATCCGTACTGTTGCTCAAAATGCGGGTTTTTTGGCGACCATCTTGAAAAAACATCAACAATTTTAAAAAGTCATAAAAAATCATGTGTAGTTTCAAATAACAGTAAATTTTATAAGAATATAATATTGGTTTTTAAAAGTAAAATGTTGACAAAGCTGAAGTAACGTGTGCAATGAGCTTGCTGGCCAATGTTTCACGTATTGGTAGTGAACAATATACTGATTTAACGAATGCAAGGATGGCCAAAAACTACAAAGATATGAAATAGATAATGCATTTTTTATTACTTATTTCGTATCCTTAGGGTTAATGCATTTTTTTATAGATCACAATCCATCGATTGCTTCTTCAAGTGATATTATCAACGGAAAACAAAGTTACTGCAGAAAATGCTGACATCATTGGAAGGCACATTCACGACAAACTTTCTAAAGATGACACTTTATTGAAATCAGACCAAGCAGTAACCATGAAAGTATTGAAAAAAGGAATTGTTGTTGCTGGTGAGACTCACCATGTAGATTCGCGTGTTTTACCACAGAGAATACTTGTTTGTATCCCATTGAATAATATTGCTCAATATGCAAAGGAGTTTTTCAATTACGAGCTGTCCACTCTACCAACTTCATTATTTGACCATACTATCCATCTAATGAGAAAAACTGATAAATCATCATTGACAAACTCATTAGATAGCATGAATGTCAATGAAATACAACAGTCTCGTTCCGAGAAAAGTACGTTCTTCATGGTGGTGCATTAATTCACCAGTTACCATGGTCTGCTTCTGCAACATTTGGCAATGTCATAAGACAACATGAATCGTATGTTAACAGAAGGTATGGAAAAGTGACAGATCGCGCATGAAGCAGTCGTCTGTTGTAGAAGTTTTTGATGAAAATTCACCTTTGGTCGCCAAACAAAAAAAACAAATTACTTTCTAACTATACAAATAAACGTCTTATCAATATAATGGGCAGTTATTTTAAGGAAGAGGTCATTCGTGCAGAGGGTGATGCAGACACACTAATCGCCAAAAAAGCTTTAAACACAGCCCAGGAAAAACATATCACTGTAGTAGCTGATGATACTAATATTTTAATCCTACTACTATATCACTCTTCAACGAACATTTTAATGCAGTCTGCCACACAACCTGATAAAGTTCGTGATAATCAATCTATGCAAAAATCTATTGCAGAGGAGACTTAAAAAACTTTGCTTTCTGTTCACGCATTAACAGTATGTGACACCACTAGTGCATTATTTGTCAAAGGTAAATCTTCTGCTTTCAAGAATATCATAAAATCTGAAATCTTATGCGAATGGGCTTCCCAATTTGGATTATCCATGGATACTACTAAAGAAGATTTGATTGAAATTGGCTGTAAATTTATTGTGTCACTATATGGAGGTAAAACAAGCAACCTAAATGTGCTTCGATATGAACAATACATTAGGAGAATATCTTCAGCTTAAAAATAATTTGATACAGCTCGTTTGCCTAAAACACAAAATGCAGCGAAATACCATCTACTTCGAGTGCATTTGCAGTGTTTTGTTTGGAAAAATCTTAACATGCCAACCTCTATTCCTAGACTATGGGGTTTGGCAGTTGGTTGATGAAGAATTTCAGCTGATATTAACAGACTTGAGCACAGCATCAGACAAACTCTTAAATATGATTAAATGTGCCTACCTGTTGAAGAATCATGTAACACCATGAAATGTATACAGGCTATCCATTTTATCAGGGCCCTCGAGAATATCTCACTTAATATCGGTCGTACAAAAAAAAAATATTTTTACGAAAATTCTGCCAATTTATATAACCTACAAAATAGCTTAAAGACATTTGAAATCCATGACCTACTTTAAGAGTTGTGGGGGAAAATATTGAAAATGCGGAAAACGTCTAGGCCAAATATCTCCGTTATTTGAAGAGATACGAGAAAAATTTTAAGGCGAAAATTTTTTGCGAAACAGGGTGTTTCAACGAGGTTTTATCTAATTTTAAGACATCATATCAAGTGTTCAAAGTGGCCACCGCGATTTCTTATGCACAATCGAGCGCGGCGAGGCACTGCATTACTCAGCATTTCGGGGGTAATTGTAATACATGCCTATTGAATTCGAGCTTTTAGGTCCTCTACATTTTGCGGTGTCGTCGAAAACACCTTATCTTTAACATACTCTCATAGAAAAAATCCATTGGGTTTATATCTGGAGAACGAGGGGCCATCGAATAAATCCATTGGTACTTATTCAATGTTGAGGAAAAATTTCGTCTAAATAATCTTGGCCATCTGGGAATTGTGGGGAGGAGCTCCATCTTGTTGAAAATATTGAAAGTTGTGTCGATTCTCTAAAGGTAGGTCATCTAAGAATTCATTAAATTCATTTCTCAAAAAGTTTAGGTACCTTTGACCACTGAGGTGACCATCATAAAAATAAGGATCTATTAAATTGATGCCTAAAATACCTATCCACACATTTATTGAAAAACGATTTTGAAACCCAGTCGGTCTATGCCAGTGTGTATTTTCAGAAGTCCATTTGTAATGAATATTGCGATTAAAAATCCATTATTGGAAAAATTTGCCTCGTCGGACCAAAGTATTTTACTACATATTAATGGATCGACACGCTTCTTTTCCAGCAGCCACCTACAAAAAGCCGTCCTCTTTGGTTTGTCCCCCGCTTGTAAATTGTGAACTTTTTTGGCTTTAAAATACCGATAACCATTTTTCTTTAAAATTTTTCTAGCACTTGTTTTATTTGTATGACAAGCAATTTGAATTTCTCTTAATGATGCTAGCTAATTTTCCGAAGTTTTATTCGGCTGTAGTGCTGGTGGAAATCTGTTTCTATATTCTACTTGAGCTAATCCAAATTTAAAATTGCATTGGCAATATGTAACGAACATATTATAACGATCGATGTGAGTGAAAATCATTTTTGAAGATTCTAAATTTTTAAACGATTGTGATTGAGTGAGTTTAAGTATTAACTGAGATGATCTGTCAAAAAATTAAATTGTCAACTTTGTTCATACTATTTTAAAATAATTGAAATAATAGTGAAATCATGAAATACAAACAAATGGATATTATACTTAAATTAATTGGTAAAGACATTTTAACTTTCTGAGCAAGGAGTGACGCTTTTATGGAGGACCTCTATACATTGGCATAACTGCGAATACTCTTTCCATAATTGCTCCATGTTGCTTTCTTGATTATTATTTTATTCTTGTTACCTGAATTTACTTTATTCTTCTTAATTGGGTTAATGTTTCATTATAGCAAAGATTTGAACAACTTATTGAATTATTTTATCGTTTTATTTCATCATACTTCTCCACGGCAAGTATAATGCTTGTTAAAAAAGAATTATTGGTTTTAAAAAAAGGTTTTATAATTACTAACGTAGTACCAATGAATAAATATGGCATGTAATATATCATTGAAGAGGGAGGAAAATACTCTATTTAATGGCGCCATTTACCGCCCGTTTCAAAATAATTTTTTTAACAGCGCGAAGAGTAGATCTCAAAATATAGCGGTTTTGAAAAAAATTAGATAAAACCTCGTTGAAATACTCTGTTTTGCAAAAAATTTTAGCCGTAGAATTTTTCTCGTATCTCTTCAAATAACGGAGATATTTGGCCTAGACGTTTTCCCCATTTTCGATATTTTCCGCCATAACTCTTAAACTATGGGTTTCAAATGTCTTTAAACTATTTTGTAGGTTATATAAATCGGCACAATTTTCATAAAAATATTTTTTTTTGTTCGGCCGATATTAAGTGAGATATTCTCGAGTGTCCTGATAAAATGGACAGCCTGTATGTCGCCGATATGGACTTCCATGTTTAGTGGCTTGTAAAAACTGTTGTGGAAAATATTGTACAAACACACATTTTTGATTTAGATGAAGATGAGATTTAATTTTTATGAAATAAATATGATTTTATTCTATAAAAATCCCTTTCATTGTATAACTTTTTCAAATTTTACAGTGTGTTTAATGTTAAAGTTTAACTTTACATAGTCAAAATTTTAATTACTTTTTTAATTTAATATTTTTTAAAAAATTGTGAGCGAAATTAAACCTAACTAGGATTTTTAAGCCTCTTAGATTAATATAAAGATGTTTTTCAACACTGTGAAAGGTTTCAGTTTTTCGGCCGCCATTTTGTTAGTTCCTTTTATTTTTTGAAACCAATAACATATTCTTTTTAAGTATGAACTTTTCTGTAACTTGATACCACACATGATTTTTATGATTTAAAAAAATATTTCACATTTTTTCAAGATGGCAGGCAAAAAACAGCATTTTGCGCAATAGTACGGATGTACATTTTTAGTATGTTAATTAGGAGCGTGTTACGTACCATTTATAATAAGAATCATTTCTGTTGCACTTAGTTCCACCTCAAGGTGTCTTTTTACCTATTTCTACTACACTAAAGTAGTTTATAGTTAGTAATTTATTATACATCATAACTAAACTAATTTTCTTATTTCACACAGTGTTATAAAAAGAAGGGACTCTCTTTACTTACAAACCCAGAGCTTTAAGAATTGCCAGAGGGCAATTTAATCCTATTTGTTGTGTACCCTATGCCCAATCAATCAATCAATCAATACAACTTTATTAACAATTAAAATTTACATCTGCCTCCCCAGAACCCACCCCGGGACCTACCGTGCAACCAACGCGTTGTTCGCGGTGGAGGATTGCAGGGTTGGGCGGAATGGGACTGGTTCGGCTAAAAGACAATTAAAAACAGTTAAACCCAAACACCTTTCATCGCAGATGGATTAAATTAGGTTATAAAATTAAAACATATCTGAAAACAGATTTAATAAAACTTAATACTACACCTTTTAAAAACTCACGCACTGTCACTGATTAAATTTTGATTCTGACGCAGGCACCTCAACTTGTACAAGGTGCCTTCCGCGAGGTATGTCAATGCTGGGCTGCGAGTGGCTGGTCTAAACTTTGATTTTAGAAATTTTGGTTTTACGAAATTTTGGTTTAGTGAAAATTTTTATGTGAAATGAATTTAGAAAACAAAAATGCACAAAAGGAAAAGAAACCAACAGAACAAAAAGAAACAAACATAAAGGGAGAGGGGGACAGTAAAGATTTAAAGATATAAAAGGTATGAAATATAAGTAAAGGTAGATAGGGTAAGCGGAAGTTATAGTTGTTGAAGTTTGACTACAGAGGTTGCCGAAAAATCGGTAACGTCTGGTATGATAGGGTGTGTTTAATCCGAAATGGGGCATTATGCTGTCTAATTTGTGTTATGTTTCTTGTTAGCGGACTATCGCCCAGTTTGAAGGAATAGAATTTTTTAGAGATTTCCTGGACGTAATCCGCTATTGGGGTTATGTCGTGGCAAAGTGCATATAGGTCTCTGAGGTACCCTATGCCCTAATACGCTAAAAACATTCTTTGTCAATATAAAAGAAGTCGCTCCTCTTTCCATCGCTTTACCCCTAGAGTAGTTATATTCTAGGGTAAAATGTTATACATTTAAAGATAAAGGTAAGTCCCACCAAAGAAGTTGGCAATATCTCTGTTTGCAACTGAAGTCACTAATTATTGTTTCCGCTTTGTCCACACCGAATTAAAATATATCGTCAACAGTTTGAGGAACGTGCAACAGGTGTATTCCTTTGATGTTTACTGCCTAAAATGGAAACACGGTTCTCGACATTTGTTGACAATTTTTGTTGACAACTTAATTTAATAATAGAAACTTTTATCACCAACACGTGTTGACAATTTTCCTTTGGTGGAAATTTATCTTAACAGACACATTCACTACTTGTGTAAGCTAACATTAAATTAAGGCATCACAGAAAGGCTGAGCTTAAACTATGAGACTTAAAAAGGAAGACTTAATTCGTAATTTCTCTTAAGCCATAAACAAATTATCAATTTTAATTATAATAAACCTTGTAATGCAACAAAATCAATATGAATATGAGAAGATTTGAACAGCATATCTAGAGGAGATTATAGAAAATATATTACTTCCTATACTAATTTGTTTCCATGCTGTTAGAGACTGTTTAAAAATTATCTAAATTCCACTCAATAATAAAACAAATTACAAATAGATAGCGTTATCTATGCACTCTCTGAATAAATTTTGCATATCACCGTTAAATTTTTCTGGTTATGATTGTTATTAGTTTGATAATAAATATATTAAATAAAAACAAATAAAAATGATATCTTACAAATAGTTTATTCATACAGAGTTGTTATTTTATTTAGCTTATAGTGGAAGACTGTATATTATTGACAACAGATAACGTAATATAATGTGAATTAGTAATAACCATTAAAAAATTGTATTGATCTTTTATATGATGGCCGTTATCCAACCTTAAAAAAATATTGAGGATAAACAAAATTTCCACAGCTGTGCTCCAAATTATATTTCCCATCGTCGAATTACATTGAACAATTTAGTAAAATATAATTAATGGAATTCTTATTTACATACTATATAGAAATCGAAATTACTCTCCAACCATCAGGAACAGTCACAGATCAAAGACAAATAAAATGGAAACACATCACTACACAGTGCCAAAGAATTTTCAGTAACGTTACGTGTAGAATTACGTTGCAACCCAAGTACAAATAAATATGTATATGTACACAATTATTTCTATAATGCAACAGATTCTGTTTTAATGGTTTAGTAAGCTACCATAGTTTTCCGTAATAATGCACAAATCCTCACTGTAATTCAGTGCTCTCAAAAAGCCAAAATTGTTCTTTAGGCCCGTGGTGAGTCAAAGAATCAAACGCAAAAATTAACTTGAAAATTGTCCTTTTTCAACGCTCAGTATATATGAATCTTACCGCACTTGAAATATTACTTGTCACACTGTCAGTTAAAAACTCTTTTCCGAGCAGTAGTAGGCCAGTGGGCAGGGAGTTGAGAATGTGTAAATACCGTTTGTAATCGGACAATGGGTTTTACTGTTGGTACCAGTTCATTATAGACCTCTTTTAGACATACTAATTTTTACCCCTTGCCCGCCCTCCGGAACACCCCCAATTTTGGGGTAATATCGACAGTGGCGGTGCAAGACTACTTTGGGCCCGTAAGCAAACATGAAAATAGGCATATTTACAATTGCACAGAATATACAAAAGAACATATAACAAAACAAAAGGAAATCCTTATGTCATAAGTAAAAGTACATATCACAAAAAATAAAATCATATCATCATGTGACATGACAGACCTCAAAATAAAAAATCGACAGCTACTGGAAGCGGCTGGAACCTCCTCACTCGGTGGATCTTTGAAGGCGAATAGAGCATTAAATTATGTGACAAAACGGCACTAAACGTAATCCGATCTCATCCAAAACCTTTTCAGATCTTCTGGGGCACTAAAAAAAACCCTCAACTTAAAGCATTTACAACACTTGCCTGCGGTTCGTGCTGCAAATTTCATCTATGCGAGTTATTACCTACATTATCGCTCGTTGAATAATATACTATTAGGATATTAACAACTTTAACATCACTTGAACGACTAAGAAAGTCTAGTTATCCTAAATACATGTTTGTAAAGCAACAAACTGAAAATTGGTAAAGTGATAATCTATAATAAATTCACCAACGAAGGTACATAAATCATATGATATTGATATTGTTACATCTACCTTTAAAGTTTGTGACAATCTACTGGTGCAGTCACTAAAAGCTACAAATATGCCGAAATCTTATTAACATGACATGACACCAACGTTATCGGATGACAAACGATGACAATGACAATCGTCAAAATTTGCTCATTGCAATCCGATAGCTCGCGGCTGTCTTTGTTAAATGAAACATTAGCATTTCAGTAATTTTACTGGGTTTTAGAGGAATATTTATAGTTTAATTCTTCGATTTGTCTGTATATATATTTAAAAACGGCACTAAACGTAATCCGCTCTACTTCTAGAGCAGTGAAGAAACCCTCACATGTGAATTGACACGTGATGTGATGAGTTTCACGACGTAACGGCTACGCGCATCGATCATGTCACGCGAAATGCGATCTATGCTTCATATTTGCTTTGTATTTAATTTTTTCACGGAAACCAAATCGAAAGGGTGGAAGTGTGATATATCGTTGAAATCAGAATTTTAACTGCTTTTCAATAGTTTCATTGCAAATTGAAAGTAATTATAAAATAAACAACTTGTTGCGTCAAAACGGCACTAAACGTAATCCGATCTCAACCAAAACCTTTTCAGATCTTCTGGGGCACTAAAGAAATGTGCACGCAAAGTTTCATTCAAATCCGCTCAGTAGTTTCGGCGCTATCGTGCTAACACACATACACACACACACAGACATTTTTCAAAAACCACTTTTTTGGGTTCCTAGTACCTCAAAACGTAAAGATTTGATGTTATCTCAATTTTCGTTTTTGAACCAATTTTAGTAACCTCTCAATTTTATTGTGGTGAGGTTAAAATTTTTTAAAGAATCAAATAGGTCAGAAATAAAAAATCTCTCTTTCTGGCTTTACTCGCAAATTGTTGGATAAGGTCTTTTATGTCCATAGTAGATCATGTAACCTATGTTGCCTTGTGGAATTTCTTAAATAGTTTTTGATTATTTTTAATTGACGGGATCATCTTTCTGCAATGGCAACTCTTATAGGAAGTCAAAAATAACAGCAATAAAGTAATAACTTCGCTAAGATCGCTTTCGAGAACACCATATTTCTTTAGCGACAGATTTGTCAAAATTCAAACATTCATACCGTCATCTCAATCATCTTTCATCAAAGACATAGCGTTAACAAACAGAATGGCAAGATTATTACTAAGGACAGCAGAATACTTTTTTGGAAACGAATCGCAACGTCGAACTATCTCAGATTCTTGAATTTTCAAAATATTCTTTGGTATTAAAAATTCAAAACTATTTGATAATTTTTCAAAGCTCTCGAATCAACTCTTAAGCCATTCTATTACATTGTCTAATGTGAACAAAAAAACAGCGATTTTAAATGATTCTTCTTGACTCTGAAAACGGTAATCAGAGGCCAGGCCATCAAAATGTGCTTTAAATTTTGGGTGTCGTTTTTCTGGGAATCATGATTCAATTCTCCTTTTCTTGCCAAATCTTTTTCTTCGCGGATAAGGGTATCATAGGACGATCTGGTATTTTGTAAAAAAATTTTGGCACGAAATAGTGCCTTCACTGCTTCATTAAGGTCTAAGTTCTTTCTCTCTCTTTGCAAATTTTTTTATGGGAAATTTAATTCCGTTAAAATTTTATGCATCAATAAACATTATAATACAAAGGGAAAAGTTTCCACGAAACTTATTGTAAGTCGCCTTAATTTATCATTTAATTATTTGTCTAAAAATTTGCCCAGATCTATCGTCGTTATTATATTGTGATTCATATTAGCATCACAAGCAATGTTTTGAGCCAATGCTTCATTTTCCACTCCAGAGTTTTTTTTTTTTTTATACATTTATTTAACGTCGGCCTATTTCCGCTACTGAGGCCTAACACCGACGCCTGTAGACGAGCTACCCCCAACCAGGAATTTTGCCGAACCTCTTCCCTTAAGAACAGGAGGGATCTTTTACTTGCCTAACATTTAATAGACAAGGGACCGACGGCTTTACATCCCCTCCGAAGGATGGTATATCCCCAATACAACCCTCGGCTAAAGTTGTATAGCTTCCGCGCATACACTGATATACAAGCCGCTGGAAGATGTGTGAGGCGACAACGCGGTTTCCGTTGGAATGGTCACCAATCCAAGTACTAACTGCGCCTGTCGTTGCTTTACATCGCATACCGAAGTATGTACATAGTAAAGACGCACCTACGCTCGCCCCTCACTCCAGAGTTTTCATTTGTTAAACATGATTTACTTGGTTGAGATTGACAGTGACATGATGTGGGTGTACCGGGCGTGGAATTTATATTAGCAACACAAGCAATGATTCGTGATAATGCTTTATTTTCTGCGTCCACAAGATTCTCGGTGTCTACCGACTTTTCAACGAGTTGCTTAAGATACAGATCTAATTTTGGCAATTTTGCTTTTCTTATTTTATTTTCTTTCTTTAATTATCTTTTTAAAGTGCCACTTTTATGTCTGTTTCCACGGTTCATATTTAAGCAATCCCAATTCACATGTTAAGTGTATCAATACCTCCTAAAGAGGGTTAGACGCATTAGGTTTGTTCTGATTCAAATTTAAGAACAGTTCAGAACCGTTCCCATCTTGCGCAGTTTAATAAATTACCAATTTTAATACACTGCCCATGACTACTATTTTATTGCACATGATGAGAACTGTTCCAGAACTGTTCTACTCAGAACCAAAACAAATGCATTGAATTGATCTATTTTGAGAGCGAAAGGCGATTCGTATGACGCGTACCCGACAGGACACGGCACAAGATTTCCGGTTCCGACTCATTCCGAGTACTATACCTAAATGAAGTATAAAGCCTAGGCTGGGCTAGAGCCGGGGCCCCTTAAAGACCAGGGCCCCTAAGCTTTGCTTATACCCGCTTATACATATCACCGCCACTGAATATCGCTTAAGAATTATTCTTTTGCAAATACCTCGGTTCTGTATGGTCCTACGAAAAAAAGATGGTTATGAAAGTAAAAGGTAAATAAATTCTGTGTCGAAATGGTTCAAACATTTTTTGACGTAGTATTAATATTCTTGGAGTTATAGGCGGGGGAAGTCAAGCGCCGTATCGCATTCGCGCTGAATATCGACACTTTCCTATACACTTTCTATCTCCTATTTGTGACATTTCCATATGGTGACATTGGTCAAGCTATTTAACCAAACGGAAATAACAGGAGACTGGCACTTGCATCTGGCATGCATACAAAAAATGTTACCAGTTTTTGTATGTCAAATCAGCGCACCTCTATTTACAGGACATCTATGAGCTGAAGAAAACTGAGTTTGTCGGAATATAAAACATTCGTAACCCAAGGTTAATTCACTATTAGATGCTCCGCAAAGTTCTCTGGCATTTGATCCAACAGGGCCATAGAACAAATCCGTATGCGATCGGTGAAGAGTACAGGTGGGCTGACACACGGAAGAGGAATAAATCACTGACAGCGTGCTTGCCAAATGGATTCTAGTCATGCCTGTATTTCTAAATGTTTCTGTTATCTCATCCCCCGTTCCCAATCGATGAGAATATCATATCAATAAGTATAGGTGTACAAGGAGATGAAAAAATGGCTTGCCACAACTCATACTAGCTTGGCATGTCTGCAGTGACAAATATCATCGGACAAAACTTCATTGACGTGAAGTCTCAGCTCAAGAAAAGGGTTACCCCCCTTCAAGCAGCTAATTCTGTAATTAAAATACAAGATGATGTCACTCTAGTTAACTCAACGCTACTCTTTCAAAGAATTTTACTTGCTGAGAAATTTGATAAAGATTTGCAGCAAACTTTGAGTTTGAACTGACTCCTATCCGCTTTCACTTTTTGATGAAAGTGGAATGTAAAAAACTAAATAATCGAGTTTTTATTATTTATTTTCTACAATCACTGATAAAATTCATTTTGGCAATAAAATACACGTCGTAGATGATCGGTTTTTACTTAATCGAGTTGTGTGGCGTCAACAAGAGACCTTCACTTCTATCCTAGTATGTAGAGTATATTCAGTATCGACAACGATGAGCTCAAAGAAAAGTTTCTACAATAATAAATTTTGACGAGTCTATAACAGCAACAATGCAGCAGGAGACGTTTCTATCAAACGATCAAAATAAATATAGGCTTATCTCACTATTACGTAAAAAGCTTACCACTGCAGGTTTTCTTGTTGAGCAGACTGCCGAAGATACTGATTCTCTTATTATTAACTCGGCGATAGATATATCACTTCATTATGATTCGGTAATTATATTTGGTGAAGATGTTATCCTTTTAATCCTTATGATAGGATTATCTGCACGCTGTTCAAACATGTATTTTACGAAGCCAAGCAAGGGGAAAACGAACGAACGAACGAATTTGTTGTCCGAACTCTTTTAAATGCCCAAAAGAAGTTGCGGATAACATATTATTTCGCCACGCATTCACACAACTTCTCATTTTTTATGCAAGGCAAAGCAAAACTTGTTGAATTATTACAAAAATCTGCAGGATTACAAAAATATGTGGAATGTTTTAAAAACCCCAATTCTCACCCTGATGTTATAGATACATCAGGTGTAGCGTATTAGATAGAACACACTAATATCACCCCATAGCCATCTTTTGGTAACTACAATTTTGGAATAAGACACGTCACACCAAATTTTATCTTTTGAACTTGAAATAGCAACTTGTAAAAAATATTTCGTTTTAGAACATCACATGTCTGTTTGGATAACACAAGTAAAAGTTCGCAATCACCCGTTTGTGCGTTCTTTAATATTTGCAAATTGAAACTGTCTGAATTAACTAATAGCAGATATCTGGATATGGGATAAATAGGTTTGTTGTTCGAGAGAAGAAAAATCGTTTGTACGTGATAGTGTATCGGCTACGATGTTTTCTTTACCTCGAACATATCTGGTGTCAAACCATAATATTTTTAGTTGCAAACGCCTCTATAAAATCCTTATTTTACTATAAGGAATATAACCAAACTGCAACCAACAGCTACTCTCTGGGCTATGTGCCCCGCCGAGCGCTGAATTACAAGTTACAAGCCTAGCGCGTTAAGTATAATATTTCATACTACTATCAAAATGCTAATGCTTCGATTGCAACACAATCCAGCCGAAAGACTGATCCTACTTAAAGGAGCTCTCGTGCCAGTCGTCACACACCACTTGCAGACTGCAGTTTCGAGCTGTTGGCTCTCGTCAGTGCAAGGTAGGCATGTGGACACGAAGATCACTTGTCTATTTAGTACATTTTGGTATCTTTGGGATAGCGACATGTAAAATAGTCAGCAGGCGCCATCTAGCGGTCCGGTGTCTGTTGCAATCGAAAAATAAATAGCGTGACTGGGCTTAGCATAGTTCAAATCTGCTTTTAGAGGGCGGAATATTAAAACATAATATTTTTAGTTGCAAACTCTTCTATAAAATCCTTGTTTTACTATAACCAGACTACAACCAATAGCTACTCTCCGGACTATGTGCCCCGCCGAGCGCTGAATTTAGAGAGAGTTCCTTTAAGTAGGATCAGTCTTTCGACTGGTGTGTGTTGCAATCGAAGCATTAGCGTTTTGATGGTAATATGCAATTATTACACTTAATGTGCCAGGCTTGTAACTTGGAGTTCAGCGCTCAGCAGGGCACATAGCCCGGAAAGTAGCTGTTGGTTGCAGTCTGGTTATGTTCCTTATAGTAAAATAAGGATTTTGTAGAGAGGAGTTTGCAACTAAAAATATTATGTTTTAATATTCCGCCCACTAAGAGCACATTTGAACTATATCTGATGTCGTTCGTGAATTCTGCGAGATATTCCAAATGTCGAGTTTGGCGAGGAGTCTTTTCGAAACGAGAAACTAGGGCTGTGGTTAACGGTTTATGATCTCTGAAACAGATACACTTACGACCCTCCAACAAATGCCTGAAATGTCTAACTGTCGTTTAAAGTGACAGCAGCTCCTTGTCAAAAGTAGAGCAACGCTTTTGGGTACCGTTAAAGTTGCGCGAGAAGAAAGCTAAAGGTGTAGCTGAATCTCTAACTGTCTCCCAAAACCGCACCCATAGACACGTTCGAGCAGTCTACTGTCAACGACAGGGTCACATCATAGCTGCTTTCGTTCGTCTTGAACAAAGTGATTGTGATTAGTAAGCAACCAATAGAAATCAAGAATTTCAAAAATATCTCAACTCAATTGGCTGTTTAGTGATTGTGTTCAGTTTGTTCAAGACGAGCGAAAGTACAAAAGACTGCAAAGCCGCTTGTTCTTATAGAAAAGCTGAACTAAGATGTTCCGTTATTTATTCTGGATCTCAAGGACGAACGTGTATAAATCTCGGAATATATGAGGATCATTCGTGCAAAACCCGATAAATCCAGTTTGGATGGAAAATAAGTTATGCATTGTTTCTTACTGATTGAAGGGTCCTCTATGGATATAACCAAATTCGAGAAAAAATCGCTATTTCCCTCATTAATTGAACTTGATCATTTCGAGCAAATACCGATAAATCCAATATTTCGAGCAAAAACTGATAAATCCAATATTTGGAGACAAACTTGAAACATTTATACTATATTGCCATTTGAAGTTTTTGTAATGATTTAAAATAATGAAACTATTTAGTCAACTAAAGAAAAATAAAAAGAAAAAAATGTATCATTTCAGAAATTTCGTGCAAAAGCCGATAAATCCAACAGTTTTGTGCAAAAGTAGATAAATCTAATGATTTTTGTTTTTTAAAAAGAGTTTTGCACGTTGAATTTAGCCAAAATTTTAGGATTCCTCAGTCTAATCCCTAAGACATATTTTGATGAAAATATTCAACCGATTGCGTAGTATACATTTTCGTCGATTTGCTGAGAAATGTTGTGATGCTTGTTTTGCTCGGGTAGCTGGTTTGGAGATTATTCCAGGGTTCAATGTTAATATTAATTAAAATCCAGATCCAAAATAAGACATTTATTCTCCTAATAATTATATGTACAGTGTGGCCGTATCTTTTATGGCTTAGGTTGCGACAATCTTGTTATTACATAAGTACATCATAGTAATCGGAGAGAGAGAGAGAGAGAGAGAGAGAGAGAGAGAGAGTGTAACATATTTCCTCTATGTACGTCGTCGTAACCCCAATTCTCTAATCGAAGTTCCAGGACATAACAGACGCGACAAAGAAATCTGTTTCAGGAGAGATCCAGTTCAATACACTCGAATCAATCTGAGAGGAGGTCCAGTTCAACGCACTCGAATCCTCCCTAACAGATACTTGGCCAGCGGCTGCCACGGCGCCGGAGAAGCTTGATTTTCCGGTTATCCCAGTTCAATACACTCGAGAAAGGTGAAAGCCAAGCTCTGAATTTACTGGTTTCTGGCTAGCTACTTTATACCCAAAAATCACGGTCACGTGGTTTGCACACGGCACGCAATGCACACGGCACGCAAGTTGCGGCCTGGTGAAGTCAGAAATAAAAGTTAAAAAAGGAACTAATCAGGTATTGAACTAATCTAAAACTGAACTACTTGATCCATGCATAATTAAAATAAGTTAAACTGGAATGAAAGTATACAGTATTCCTGTAGTATTGTATACTTCATTACATGTAAAAATTGGAGTTATCGGGTTTTGCACGAATGGTCCTCATATGGAGTCGACTTAGATCAAGCCGAAGACACCGAAGATAAGGTAATAGCTTTTTTGAAACAGGATAAACACAAGGAGGCTGAATTTGATAAAGACGATGCAGACGATAATGAAACCGACACTCGCAGTTTTATTGAAACAAGGGAACGTTTTGGATTTTCAACTTCAAAAAAATTCAAACTAATGTAATGTATTAACAGTAATCAATAAAAGAATTAGAAGTTAACCAAATAAACAAAAAGAGGATTATGCCTATTGGGGATATCACTTTAAAAAATCTGGCAAATGCTCTACCGCAAGGTGATGTGGAAACAAGCGCATAATGATAGTAACCACCGATAGTTGTAGACATTTGCAATTTCAAAATTGATAATAAATATATTTACTTAAACTTCAAAAGCGACGATTAAACGTAGTAGCAAGTAGAAAGCGTAGAAGTGTATAGGAGAGTGTCGATATACAAAGTGAATGTGGTACGGTACTTGACTTCCCCCGCCTATAACTCCAAAAATATCAATACAACGTAAAAATGTGTCTCAACTATTTCGATAGAGAATTTATTTAGCTTTAACTCTGATCCATCTTTATTTCGTAGGACCATTCAGAATCAAAATATTTCCAAAAAAAATATTTTTAAGCGATATTGCCCCAAAATTGGTGGTGTTCTGGGGGGCGGGTGAGGGGAAAAATGAGTATGTCAAGAAGAAGCTTATAATGAACTGGTTCCAATAGTAAAATCTTTTGTCCGATTTAAAAGGACGACTGGCCTATAGGTACATTGTTTCATTTTGATTATTTGATTTAATTCAAAACGCAATACAAGATAGCAAGATGACAGACGTCTAGCTGATATTTACTTCATTTTAAAATCTCTAGAACATTTTAGGCATCGATTTTAATAAATATACGTTTATAATATTAAAAAAATAAAATAGCCCAGCCAATTAAAATTAAAAAAGGCTTCTGCCTGGAAAGTTTTGGAGAAGGTTTTTTCTCTGCCTTCCTTTATGTTTTTTTGGGTGCTGAATACGAATTTTCACAAGTTTTCCATCTTGTAACTTTCCAGCTTAAAAAGTTTTTCTAGGTTTGTGCCTTGCATGTGGTAAAGGGTTAAACTTTTTTGAAAATTTATTATACCAAATTAAACTAGGCAGATTTTTTTATATTTTTCGTATAATTCTCTCTTCTAAGATGAATAGTCTTTGCATACAAGTAAACTGAATTTTAGCGATATGTTGAAATTCCGACAACGGAGGGCGGGCGAAAATGTGATCCGATCACTATGCATCCATTTCAAGCACCAATTTGAAGGTCTTGGGTTACTTTTGTAGTAGAATTTAGTCTATGTTAACATGTGCATTACTATATTTACAGTTTTCATCAATAAAGAAAAAACTACTACTAGGAAAGTGACAGAATTTTATTTTTATTGCAGATTACATGTTTCAAAATGATTCTGTGAAACGTGGAGTGATATTTATGATGACAGAAAAGTGTTTTACCTGTGACATGGAATTAGAGAATGAAACTATTCAGATTATCAAGTCTTAAATGAAAAGATGAGAAAAGAAATTTTTTTAAAGGAGTCTGCAAAGATTCATGAAAAACGGTATCTAATTTGGTTGATTTTTAATGAGATTATGGTACTCACAGATTGTCAGGTAAATTTCTAGCAAAATATAAACACAAAATCGTTTAATAGCTGTTTTAATAGTTGAGTAGATTTGGCGCTAAAAATATGATTTGTAAGCAAGCGAAAGAAGCACTCATTATAAATACAGCTCCCAATACCATGATAACGTGATAGTCGTTGGTAAAGATGTAGACCTTCTCATAATTCTAATTCGACATTGCAATTTTCCCAATGTTTAGTTCCTAAAACCAGGAAGAGCAAAACTCCCCAGAGGATCTATTCGCCATTGGGGCAGTCGACAGATTAGTTGCCAAATATATCCTCTTTTCACATGCCCTGAGTGGATGTGATGCCACACTTCTGCATTTTACATCAGCCAATTGAAAACGAAGTACTTTCAAATTTTCGAGAGAAATGGGAACTCTTGCAACATGTAATCGATATATTTAAAAACCCAAATGCTGTTGCCGACGAGGTTATTAAAGCTGAGCTGCTGTTTCTGGTACACTTGTATGGATTCAGCGGGAAAACAATACTTTCCCTAAACAGTCTGAGGTACAGGTCCTATATAAAACCTCTTTGCAAATATAACCTTTCTCCCCCCCAACAGAAGATGCAGCTCGATACCACTGTCTCAGAGTTCACCACCAAGTGCAGCTACGGCTAGGAAACTGTAAAAAAGCTGGGGAATATGCCTCGAATAACTAGTAGATGCATCACGCCCATAACAACTGTCAAACCCCTCGCTCCAGAAGCTGTTCAGCGACAAATATCCTGCAAATGCAAAACCAAGTGCAGTGGAAAATGTGGATGTAAGAAAGCAAGCTTGTTTTGTTCGCTCCTCTGTCTGAACTACGATTGCCATTGTGACAATGTCAACTCCTTCATGGCCGAAGATGATAAGGAAGCAGAGCTTGATGGTCCAGTACGCCAGGATACTTTGAATCAAATAGAACCATAGCCTGAGTCATCAAGTGATGATGGAGAAGAGAACGATGAGACTCCTGTTGGAGAACATCAACCAGACTCTTCAAACCGTCCAAAATAACATTAATTGGATAACAGCTGCAGTTAGTTCCCTTCTTTTTCCTGTTAGCGATCTTTCACATATTTTATAATTACATTTAACTTATTATTTAGGAAACTTATAATACTTATAATTTTACTTAGATCAATTTGCATACTAGAAAAACTTCACTTCCCCTCGTAGCGTTTGAGTTTTATATTTTTCTAGTTTTCAGATTTCATTGTATTTTGTTAGTTATAAAAGGTGTAAAACTTAGTAAGGAAATGTTAACGTAGTCTAAATGCAGCTACAAAAGTAACTCAAGGGCTTCAAATTAGTGACTGAAATTGATGCATAGTGATCGGATCGCGTTTTTGCTCTCGGATGCCGGAATTTCAATATATCGCTAAAATCATTCGTATGTCAAGACTATTCATCTTTGAAAAAGAAAATGTACGAAACATGAAGGAAAACCTCTTTAGTTTAAATTGGTGTAATAATTATTTCCAATAAATTTAACCCTTTACCAAGTACAAGGCAAAAACCGAGAAAAATCCGATTTCTTCATAGTTTTTCGCTTATAACTTTTTAAGTACGAATGTTACTAGGTGGCAAACTTGAAATCCTTGTTCAGCACTCCAAAAAAATTCCTCCAAACCTTTCCAGGATCCTAAACCGATTGCAACGAAGCTCTTTCCATACTTAGTTACATGTACTATTACAAAACCTTATCTTGCTATCCACAATAAATCAGAGGTTATTTAATTAACACTTTCTCAAACTCCTGTATAGGAAAAAGAGGACAAGATGCAAAGCTATCACGTGATAACTATGATTTTCAGGTTTAAACCCGCTTGTATCTTTTTAGAAATATCAATCAATCTGAAAATCCTAAAAATAAACACAAACTATTGTACCATATTCTTACATAATTCGTTGCGAGTTAGGGATTGTGTATTCACAAGAGACAGGAAAAATTCAATTTTATCAAGTGCTATGGTTTCTCTTTTTATCTTTATTTTTGTTAAAATATTCCATACGAATCCAATGATTTTACATAATCATATAAAGGAAATATATATAGTTGCATTTAAAAATATGACGTAACTGGCAAGCAAAAAAGAAGTGCAACTTGCAATTATCAAAGCAAGG
This sequence comes from Leptura quadrifasciata, assembly GCA_963675555.1. NCBI lineage: Eukaryota > Metazoa > Arthropoda > Insecta > Coleoptera > Cerambycidae > Leptura > Leptura quadrifasciata. Next base: position 108,615,848 of record OY776675.1, read on the forward strand.
ACATTTTTTAATAATTAATACTGAACGATTGATTTTATCAGAAACAATTATAAATGAGGCGTTTCCGTAGTGTTGCTGTGATGTTATAGAAAGCCCATATTATACAATATCTTATCTGCTCATTAAATAGAATTCTAATATAAAAGTTATCCGTCTATATCAAGGTCCTATAGTAATCCATATAGCACAAACATATCCTATGGACGTTTGAATAATATACGCTCTAGACATTTGAAAATTGGTAGGACGTCCATATTAGGTCTAGTTACCTCACGAAGACGTCCAATGTACATACATCTAGTTTTACAAATCAAGACGCCCATAAAACTTACATTTTGTATCCATTTCAGGTACTAGTGCTACAAATGGATTTATTAATTCAAACATTGAACACCCAGAACTACGTAGATAAATAGGATACAATAAGAGGCACGAATTCAGCAAAATGTTCGAAATATAAAAGAAGGCTCACTATTTTGATAAAAGAAATTTAAAAAATAATAAAAAATTTGCTTTTCTGTAAAAAGTCGTATTAAAAAGTAAAAAATAAAAAATACTAATGTACTGATGCAAGAAAAGCAAGGCGTGCGCACTTTGTATGATTGTATGTTTAAAAAGAAATATTTTTTCTACTTTTTAGTCATACTTTTTGGGGGGTTTGCCCCCCCCCCCCAGGGATCGCTCAAAAAATTCGTCTCTTAACGATTTATTTTGATTTCTCGCTCCTTCGTTTTGAAGATTTTTCAATTTTCACCCCCGCGCCCCCTATATGCGGATATTTTCAAAAGTAACGGTAGAATACTGTATTACCATCCGATCTTAGTAACTGTGCGAAATTCATCAATTGATTATGTCAGGAAGTCTGTTAAACACACATTGCGCACGGATTGTGAGTTAAAGAAAAGCAAGTAAAAATAAAACTTGGTGACAGTTGAAGAGATTTTGATATGACATTATTGACATAAATTATGAGTGTAAGGGATCTGTCTGTTCGTCGAAGTCGAGGAATTCCAGTGGGTTTTAAAAACAGTACTTTTTTTAAATTAAATTGGTGGATACTCTAATGTATATTTATTCTTTAAAGTAGTTTGTTGTAGATAGTGGCACAAATAAATATAGCAAGGACTTCTTTCATTCATGTGTTTTCTTGTATAATAGCCTTATATATTAGTATCCAATGCAAGTATAATTAACTCAAGAAAGTGCAAAAAAACAAAATATGGATTTATTTTAGGTAAGATGTCCATATATTGGAGAGAGTAATTATTGATGTTTGGCTTAAGTGCGAAAAGTTCAATGGTATTATTAATCAGTTGGAATAGATTCAAACTGGAAAAGGAAATCAAGTTCAACACGTATGCATTAAGCAACAATCTGACAATCCTAATAGGAAAATTAGCAGAATCTCAACGTTCAATCAAGACCAATTAAAACAAGCGAATATCGATTTTGGGCTAGTTGGATATTTGACAATACCGTCGACATTGTTTACAAGTTTCCTACGTCTTCTAATCTCCTACCCCTAAATTTTGCAAAAACCGAGTTCAATATTTTTAAAAATTTAAATATTTTGAAATATAATTTAAAATTATTAAACACAATAGGTTGCATTAAAACTTAACCTGTGTTTAATTTTGACTTTTCCACAGCTGGACTACAACTTTTAAACTGTTAATTGTAAAATTTGTATACGAAAGTTGTCAAAAGTTTTGTTCCCTACAAAATTTATAATAACTACTGAAACCATCTCATGTCTAATCTAAATGAAAAAATAATCAGTCTCGCCGATTGTACTAAAAAATAATGAAACCAACTTCTGTCCTTCGGGGTTAGTTGCATCTTGCCAAATTACTATCAATTTAAAACCCGTGAAATTACAAGTTATCTATTTCCACTCAGGTAATTATGCTACATGAAATTAAAACTAGGCAATCCCAGAAAAGGACAAAGAAAAGAGAAATTGTAAAAAACTGTTTGTTGTTGTTTTATCTCTCTGTATTTAAAAGTTTGCGTTTACTAAAGTATCTTCAAGAAGATATAAAATATTATATAATTAATAGTCCAGTCAACGAATTTTTCAATACGGGGATGTAGACTACATGGAGGGAGGCAAAACATCCTAAAAGTCCTCGGCCCTAGCAGGTGAGCCTTGCGGGGGAGGACTTGCGGAAAGCTTTAAATTTTGATTTCTTTTTATTTCTCGTTAGTAACTCAAAAACTATTTGTCCTAGAAGAAAAATCATTCTTACCTTTTTTTAATTTCGGCGAAAAATTTCTATCTTCAACCGTTATCGAATTGCCCGCTTCTGAGAGTCCCCGATATCCGGAAAACGCTGTTTCGTTTTCGTCATACTCTGTTCCTAATACCTCAAATCTTATTTATAACATAAAATACAACCAAATAAAGTGAAGAGGATTAAATTGACTCAAAAATTGTATATTCTACATGTTTAATGGCTGAGATGACGGATTTCAAGATTATTTGCTGTAATGTGATAGGGTCATTGCTTGATATCATACCTACATTTTATTGCATTCATTTGGCTTTTTTTATCTATTTATTGTAAGTTGTTTCATTTGGTTATATTTAGTCAGTTTTTTCTTCAGCAGCTGTGATAGACGAAGATGTGGACGTGGCAGTCCTATTGTTGGCGAGAACGCCTCCCCAGCGTGACACATTCTTCGTGAAACCTGGCAAAGGAAAAGTATGCACAGCAACATACTCTTCACAAGAGCTGCAGCAGGTGAGGCTGGAGCACATTCTGTTTGCACATGCTTTCACAGGCTTGTGATACCACCTCCGCAGCCCTCAGGAAGAGCAAAGTCAGGTTTGCAAAATTATACAAAAAAGACAAATCTGTCAAAGAAGCAGCTGAGGTGTTTACCAGCCCTTCATCGACACCATCTGAGGTCGAAAAAGCAGGACATAATTGCATCCTTAGATGGTACGGTGCTCCATCTAAAAAGGTATCCTTAGATGACTACAGATATCAGACATGTCGATCAAGCCAGACATTTCCACCAACTGAGGGAACCAGGAAGTACCATTCCTACAGGATGTACTACCATATCCAGCAGTGGATGAGGACCATGCCCTTACATGTGTAGGGCTTAGGAATTCCTGGCTAGGAGGAGAGAAATGGATAGCTGGTGCCGAAACTAACAGACTCCGACGAAATTTTGCAAATTATATTTTGTCGTTGCAAAAAGATTGTGACTCCGGAAGATGCGGATGAAAAATGGCATCATTAAATTGTTCGCCAGCATGCCTCAGCCAGCATGTCAGGGCAACTGCCACAATGGAGTCCCCATAACAGAGGATAAGGAGGATGAAGAATTTGATGATATAACAGTTTCTTTGGAGGATTCATTTTCCTCTTCTTCTGGGGTGGTGACCCCATAAACTATTCCCCCGTCCGAAAATTGATAGATTTTGCTAATAATTAGCAATTAGCCAATTATATATATATATATATATATATATATATATATATATATATATAAAAGTAGCTGAAACCTTAATACTGTGTTGTTTTCTTATAGAGGTACATACCTATCTTTTCCCACTATAGGGTTGTAGCTACTCATTACTCTACCAAATGCAACAACTTACAACAATAAATAGATTTAAAAAAAGCCAAATGCATGCAATAAAATATAAGTATGATTTCAAGCAATAACCCTATCACATTACAGCATATAATCTTGAAATCCATCATCTCAGCCATTAATTATATGTATCCTCTTCACTTAATTTGGTTGTATTTTATTTTACAAAGAAGATTTCAGGTATGACGAAAAATGTGATCCGAAACAGCGTTCTCCGGATATCGGCAATTTTCAGAAGCGGGTAACTCGATAATGCTTGAAGGTAGAAACTTTTCGCGGAAATTAAAAAATGTAGGAAATTTTGTCAGCTTTCAAAAGATAACAATAATTTTTCCAAGACCAACAGTTTTTGAGTTATTAGCGAGAAGAAAAATCAAAATTTAGGGCCTTCCTGAAACCCTCCCCCGCAAGGCTAACCTCCTAGGGTCGGAGACTTTTAGGATATTTATCACCTAACTACCCCAAACCCATCCCTGAAGTCAAAAATTTTGCCGCCCTCCATGTAGTCTACTAGTCTGGTTTCAATTCGTCAAATATGGGATCCCGTGTGCAGATTTGTGATACAATATTGGGCAATACATCAAAAACCTTGTAGAATATGGGTATTAATGGGGCCTCTCTAGCAAATATGGCAGAGGCGTATAATTCACCCCTTTAACGTCCCCAAAGGAACAAAAATGAAATAAAATAAAATTATGTAAAGAATTTGTTACATAATTTTTAAAAAATACTTTTTTTATTTAAGATAACGGAAAACATGGTTTAAAAAGTGACATAAGGGTAAGTTTTACCGCTTGCGTCTTAAGGGGGTAACTCTTAATCCATATGTAACTTGAAAATAACTATATTCTTTTCAAGTTTCAAATTCTAAATAAATCTAAATGAAAATTTTCTCTGGAGTGACAGAGTGGTGAAACTCACCCCTTATAATATGTCACCCCTAAAATTAAAATTTTTCTTTTTTTTTTTCATAAATAAATATAAATAAAGTAGGTAGTAGTTTGCTTGCTCCTCAACCTCATTTTTAAAGAAATTGTAAAAACATACGAATGTAGTTTTCTTACCCCCTTCTCTTAATAAATTGTTATAAAGTAAGAGATGTTGTTTTATTTTTTAATTTTCATCATTAATGTGAACCACATAATTTTTATAATGGGCTAGGGGCTCCCAAAATTTAAATATGATGAATGTTTTAGTTTTGAATACATAGTAGTTCCACTTGTTACATATTTATCTAAGAAGTGGAACTTCTTATCTTATAGGGTAGAATATAAATTTAGAAAGTTCCTAGAATTATTAACAGATACGTTTACCACCAATTTATTACTCTTTGGGGCAGTTAAAGGTAGAAGCTCTTCCAGGACTTCACGCATTGTCAGGAGCTGACGTTACAGGTGCATTCAAAGGCAAATAAAAAATTAGCTTTTGGAAGAAGTTTCTATCAGCTGCCCCATCTACACTTCAGGCGTTAGCTACCCTTGGCAATATTAATTAGATGAATCGGTTTTTGAAGAAATCGAATCTTTTATTTGCAGTGTGCATTCATCAAGCAAGAAAAGCATTAGTAAGTTATCCGACCTATGATGGTGAATCTTTAGCAAAAAATAAATGCCTGTGATAATATGCCACCCACTCTAGCAGCCCTAAAACCAGCAATATTGTGCGCATGTGAAGGAAATCTTGATTTCTGTGCAAATGTCGGGGTTTTACAGGAAACCGACTTGGATTCAGAAGATTCATCGGATGATGCGTATTAGACTGTTGGATGAAATTCCAACTGTTAAGGCCTACGTCTCTCTTTACCCTCTTACTATCAAAAATGCATAATTTAAAAAACATTTAAACACGGTTTCTCTATATCTATTTTATTTGGTATCTAAACATTAATAAACATCTATAAACATTCATCAGTCTTTCTATATACATCAACACTTATATAGCCAGGAGGGTTGATTTTTAAAAATGTTTTTACTTTTATTACTATTTGGAACAAGATTAACATTTATAATTCTTTATTTTAAATAGCCGTACTGCATATTATTCTTAAAATTACCAATTTAGGGATTTCACGTTTAATATATGGCGCAATTGTATATTTTCAACCCCTAATGATCAAGGGGTGGCACTAGTGGAAGTCTTTACAAGTTCTAAAAACTTTATTGTATTAATGAATACTACTCGTTAAAATTTAGATATCTTCGAATGCATTTTACTAAGCCAATTTATATTATTTTATAAGGGGTGGCTATAGGGGGTAGTTTCTCCCTCAGACGCACCTGCAAGAGACGGCCCATCCGTTCTCGAAATCTGTGGGATATTCTGAAAATGGGTATCGCCCAATATTGTATCACAAATCTGCAAACGGAATACGAATTGAAACTGAACTATACAATAATTTGTCGACAGAATTATAAATAATCTAGAAGCTATGTTATATACCGGGTGTTAGAAAAGTATGGGAACGGTGGAAAATCTCGAACAGTTTGCATCAAATCGAAAAATAAAAAAAATACGTGTCAAAAATTTTTCAAAAAACTATCTACTGATACCAAAATGACCTCCCCACCCACCACCCTGTGGGTGAGGCGAGGGGCAACTTTAAAATTTCAAATGAAAACTCCTATTTTTTATTGCGGAATCGGATTCTACGGCAAAAAGTACGTAAATTTTATTCCGGACATATTTTTCGATTCTTGCATGGTGGCGCTGTAATCGCAAAAAATGAAAAGAAAACATTACTGTTTCAAGAGTAGCGTCTTGTGCCCATAAAAAAACGTCCAATTCAAAAACTGAAAAACACATATTTGTTATTTTTACGACATCTATCCAATGACATTGGATTCGACTCTCCCACCCCTAACCCAGTGGGTGGGGCGGGGGAAACTTTGAAATTTGTAATGAAAATCCCTATTTTTTTATAGCGGATTCGGATTCTACGGCCAAAAATACGTGAATTTTATATAGGGAATTTTTTTCGATTTTTGCAAGGTGTCGCTGCAATCGCAAAAAATTGAGTGGAAACATCAAAGTTTTGAACGCATACTTAAAAAAATACGAAAAGTAAAACTACCGATCTCAGAGTGAATGATTTCCTGAGCTGTTTTGAGAACAGTGATTTTACACGGTCGTGCGGAAATTACAACAACTGTTAACATTCATTCTGTAAATTTATTAGCAGCTAGTAATTTTCAATTTACATTTTTTACAGGGCAATAAAAAACTCGATTTAAAAAAACTAGCAGTGGTTTTTCCTCTTAATTCAGCCACTTTAGACAAGTTCTTGATCCCAGCCAGTGAAGGCAAGGAGGTAACTCAGCTATTTAAGGCAAGGTGAGGATTTCGGCCAGTTGAGGCAATTAGTTTACAGCTTAACTGCTACACTAGCAGGTTTTAATTTCAACATTATAGCAGGTGTTCAAAATGGTGCCCATTGACTTCTTGGCATTGTCCGAGACGAACGTAAAAATTTTCAATAGCACTTCATTTGAGGTGGTATTTCTGCAAAAATGTTTGTTATGCGTTGCATCAGCTTTTCCAAATCACGAGATTTAGTGAAATAAACCTTACCCGTCACGTAGCCTCAAACAAAATAATCAAGTGGCGCGAGGTCGGGAGATCTTGCTGGCCATTCAATAGTTCCTCTTCGACCTATCCATCGATTTTCGAAAGTACCATTCAAATAGTCCCCAACAATATCCCGATAGTGTGGAGGAGCCCCATCTTGCTGGAACCAAACATTATCGAACTCGTCACCAGCAATCTCTTGTATTGCGGGAACTATTTGATTTGTCAACATTTCCAGGTATTTTTCTCCATTCAAATTTCCATCTATGAAAAACGGTCCTATGATTCGATCCCTGAAAACTCCTACCCAAACATTTAATTTCTGTGGATACTGCGTGTGTGTTTCAAGCATCCAGTGAGAGTTTTCGTCACACCAATATCTGAAATTATGGCAATTAACTTTTCCACTGAGTTCGAAAGTTGCTTCATCTGAGAAGACAAGTAGAGATGACAAAAAATTTGGGTTTTTGTTACTCCTTTTCATCATTAATTCACTAAATTCAAGTCGCCGATCAAAATCATCTTCATTTAACTCTTGGTGAATGTGAATTTTGTAAGGATGAAATTTCAAAAGATTCAAATTCTTATGAACTGAAAATTCACTCATATCAAGCTGTTGACTGGCCTTTCTGATATATTTTTTTAATACATTTATTTAACGTTGGCCTATTTCCGCTAGTGAGGCCTAACACCGACGCCTGTAGACGAGCTACCCCCAACCAGGAATTTTGCCGAATCTCTTCCCTTTAGAAGAGTAGGGATCTTTTACTTGCCTAACATTTAATAGACAAAGGACCGACGGCTTTACATCCCCTCCGAAGGATGGTATATCTCCTATACAACCCTCGCCTAAGGTTGTATAGCTTCCGCGCATACACTGATATACAAGCCGCTGGAAGATGTACTAACTGCGCCTGTCGTTGCTTTACATCGCATACCGAAGTATGTACATAGTAAAGACGCACCTACGCTCGCCCCCTAATTTTTCTGATTGATAACCTTCGATTTTCAACAAATGCCTGGGCCACTTCCATTTGTCGAGCTTCCGATGTTTCAGATTTTGGTCTTCCAGATTTTGGGCGATTTTTTTTGCCCTTGTGTCTAGGAATCGTTTGATGGTACGGGACACAGTAGATTTCGAAATTCCCACTTGATCTACACGGAAAGTTTCGTTGAATAAAATCACAACTTCATCATAGGACCTTTCTTTATCGCCCCACCCTCGCATCATTAAAAGAGAAACTGTCTCTTCCTCTGTTAAAGTAGCCATTATGCTGAAAAAAACGCGAGAACTAATGAAATAACTTTTTCAGTACAAAAGTGCACTCCTGCCTCTACAAAAGTTGGAAGGAACTGAACGTTCTCGTAGAAATTTCACAAAACAAATACTGTTATTAAGAACACATTAAAAAAACATTCATAAAAACCAAGATATCACAAATATTGTTTTTTAAACTGAATATTTCTTTGTCATCACGAGTAGCTAGAGTTTGTAAATATTTACAAACTTATGGACGCTTAAGGTTTATTTCAATTTTGTGCGATTGCAGCGACACCTTGCGAGAATCGAAAAAAATTCCCTATATAAAATTCACGTATTTTTGGCCGTAGAATCCGAATCCGCTATAAAAAAATAGGGATTTTCATTACAAATTTCAAGTTGCCCCCGCCCCACCCACTGGGTTAGGGGTGGGAGAGTCGAATCCAATGTCATTGGATAGATTTTGTAAAAATAACAAATACGTGTTTTTCAGTTTTTGAATTGGCCGTTTTTTTATGGGCAGAAGACGCTACTCTTGAAACAGTAATGTTTTCTTTTCATTTTTGCGATTACAGCAACACCATGCAAGAATCGAAAAAAATGTCCGGAATAAAATTTAACTATTTCTTGCCGTAGAATCTGATTCCGCAATAAAAAATATAGGTTTCCATTTGAAATTTTAAAGTTGCCCCTCGCCCCACCCACAGGGTGGTAGGTGGGGAGGTCATTTTGGTATCAGTAGATAGTTTTTTGAAACATTTTTGACACATATTTTTTTATTTTTCGATTTGATGCAAACTGTTCGAGATTTTCCACCATTCCCATTCTTTTCTAACACCCGGTATGAAATATTTGTGTACGCACACTTATATCCTATATGGCCATCTTCTAGACTTGAGATGTGAATAAAAAATGGGACATAGAGAGTGATAATTCATATCACGTAAACACGTAAATCAAATAACCAAATTAATAAAGAAAAGTATTTTCGCAATAAACTGTGAGTTTATGCTTTCAGAAATGTTTTTCCATATATGTAGGTATGTAATCTTATTTACTTAATCTATTTAGACTCGGTGACCCATATATTTTTGAGGTATACAATCCTATAGATTGTATACAACTTTGGAAGAAGTTGCCAGCAAAATATTCAATTAAATATGGGTAAATTAACTCTTCCTACTCTCCGAAAATTCCATGTTATGATATATATTATGACATGATGTTATTAATAATGCATTCATTTTATTTTTCCGTTCATATCGTTTGCCACTGCAAAAACATCTGTTTTTCTATTGTGTTTGCCTCAATTTTAGAATAAAGATGCACAAAATGGATTCTTAATCATCATTTTCAGATGGTTTACTGCCACAAAACTTCCTAATTTATCTTTGTTGTATTTTGTTCATCCTTTTTTTAGTGACTTTTGATGTACCTGATCCTTTTTTACCTTTTTAACTCCCTGTTAAGTCATCACTGTTGCGGTTGGTATTTCTTGATATTCCCTCAATGCGTGCACTATTTATAGCTGTCATGACGTTCTGCTTAATACTCAACATTTTTCTGTTCTTGTTTTTTTAGGTCTTGTGATTTCCCCTTTTTACTAATAATTAATTAATCACTGTTGCAATTGGTGAACTTTGTATCTCATAACATAACTTAATATTGTGTTCATTGATGATTTCACTGCCACAAATTCTTCAGTATTAGAAAACACACAAAATTTTAATGTCTGTTGCAAAATAGCCCCTGCTTATGGTTCCAATCTATCTTCTGAGCTTTAAACCTTACGTTTTCTTGTAACTTCCATATTTACCTATAGTATTGAAAAATTCACTATTTCTCGTTCGTTAACACTGTACAAAAGCCGTTAACACTACTACAAAATTCAGAGTTCCAAGTTCAGAGTAAAGTTAGAGGATTTCATCGTATAATAGCATTCTTGCCAACTGTAATACCACGATTGCATTGCATATTATAGTGGGAAATAAAAAACTAAACCATCTAAGTATATTTTAAATTCATTGATATATTTTCATGTCATGCTATATTCTACAATTCTATTTTTTATGATTAGCATGTATTTACTATTTCGTTTGCCTGTAATTTATTAAATGGTCCCATGATCTATTAAATAATAGGCAGTAAACATGCTAGTTAATAATTAAACCTACTAAACAAACAATGTTACTTACGGTTCAACTTTAACCTTTGTACTGTATTGACGAAAATATGTCTGCCGCCAAAGTATACTTCTAATGTGAGAACTAATCTTGAAGAGTTTAATAAATTATATTCCATTAATGACAGTAAACACAAATTCAACGTAAGAATTGACAGCTAGGTAAAATGATTAGTTCAGTTTTTAAATGTGCCTACATGCAGGGCCGGTTTTCTGACTAGGCCTCATAAGCCTGGGCCTAAGGGTGCCTCTCTGCGGGGGGCCCCTTTACCTCTCATCTTAGTGGTTAGTGCCCATAAACCGATAGCATGCATAGAGATTATAATATAAGACATAGTCATTAATTGGATTGAATCTGCGGTAGGTTCTTGATGAAACTCATTTTTTTTTATACATTTATTTAACGTCGGCCTATTTCCACTACTGAGGCCTAACATCGACGCCTGTAGACGAGCTACCCCCAACCAGAAATTTTGCCGAACCTCTTCCCTTAAGAAGAGTAGGGATCTTTTACTTGCCTAACATTTAATAGACAAGGGACCGACGGCTTTACATCCCCTCCGAAGGATAGTATTATATCTCCTATACAACCATCGCCTAAGGTTGTATAGCTTCCGCGCATACACTGATATACAAGCCGCTGGAAGATGTGTGAGGCGAGGACGCGGTTTCCGATGAAACACATTCAATAGTACACACTTGGTTTACTGTTTCATGAGTTCGGTTCAGTTTAGTATGACATATGTTTCGACCTTGCGACCATTATCAAGGAGTCTTAAGAACTGATCTAAAAATGAACTGTTTACAATGCAGAGTGTCTCACCGGGAACTGAATCGATCGATATAGAGAAAACTACGCATCAGAAAATTTTGAAAATTTAGATATTTACCAATGTCGGTGTGGCCAATGGAACTAAAATAATTACAAGCAGCTGGCACCTCCGCTTATACCGGAAGTCGATACCAACTTGCTTATTTCAAATGGAACACTCTATATATTTTAGGGTTTCCGAAAAGAGCATAAAATTCTGAGTCGAAAAGATGTAGCATATCCTATACCTAAACCTAGCCGTTTCAGAAATATTTGACATTTTATAGAAAATTTGACAGGTGCAACGGTTTGCAAGAACCGTTATAACTTTCTTCGTGTAAAAGATCCTCATTTGCTTCTTGTCACATAAAAAGAACACACGGAGAACTACGTTTTACAATTGAAATAAATTCAATAATATCATACTAAGTGTTCCGTGTTTCGCATTACATTTTGTCAACTTCAAACCGCGAAAACTTGTTTAGGTCAAATGGAACACCCTGTATTTTTTTACGTCAAGTTATGTAAAATTGAATTCCCTTTTTTCTGATATTAGCATTGTGGGGGTTAAAGTTACAACTTTTTGAAATATTTGCGATTTTATTAGAAATTCATGAATTGTTGTAATCATTTCATCAAAATAGCCATGATTAGAAACAATCAGTCATTATCTTATGTCAAAAAATGCCAGCACGTTTAAATTACACACACGAAGACTTTTAAAATTTTTTTCATTATTTATGGAGCATGTGATAAAGTAATATCAAGAACTTGCAGCACATTTGCTACTCGATATCCAGAAAAACGGAAACCGTCACCAAACACTGTAAAACGCATACTGGAAAATTTTAAAAATGATGGCTCTGTCAAGGCAAACATGCAAAGAAGAAAGCCTATTGTTGATGACCAAAACACTGAAATAGTCATTCTGGGATATTTTCATGCATTTCCAAGGATGTCATTAAGACAAGCTGCTCTGGAATCGGGACTATGTAAGGATTCAATTCACAGAATCTTATTAAAACATAAGTTTCATCCGTTTTCATTCCATATGGTTCAAGGATTAAAAGAAACAGATTTCCTAAGAAGACAGAATTTTTGTGAGTTTATTTTAATAAGGTCTGAGGGTCACGATTCTTATTTGGGAAATATTATATGGACAGATGAAGCAAAATTTACTAAAAATGGACTTTTTAATAGACACAATTCGCATTATTGGAGTGACTCAAATCCTCATATGTTCAGAGAGCGAAACTTTCAGGAAAGTTGGCAGTTCAATGTTTACTGTGCCATCAGAAACGATAGAGTGGTAGCATTACAATTTTATCAGGAAAATTTTATCTGTAAATTAAATTTTCTCTTCTGCTAATATGTATAGGTAAATTTTATTTTTTTTTAGGTGAAATATATCTGAATATCTTACAAAATTTGAATAATAACTATTTAGAAAATTTACCTCTCGCCGAACACAGAAACATTTTTTATCAGCACGACGGTGCTCCCCCACATAACGCATTTTTTATTAATAATTATTTACAAGAAACTTTTTATAATCAATGGATTGTCAATAATGGACCTTTCTTATGGCCTCCTCGCTCGTCCGATTTATCAGTTCTGGATTATTTCATTTGGAGAACTATTAAAAATAAAGTTTATGAGAGTCCATTAACAACCATTGAAGATTGTATACAAAGAGTAAGAAATGCATTTCAAAACATATCACAGAATTCAATTAGTAGAGCTACCCATGAGGAATTAATCCGAAGGTGCGAAAAATGTGTCGAGGTTCGAGGGCGGAATTTTGAGCAATTAATAAATTAAAATGAAATCATATTTTAAATTTATCTTATCTCTGCTATTTTAGTTCATGCCATGTCTTCAATTCGATTAATATGCATGTTACAGTGTTAGTGTTATTTTGCGTTTTGTGAATATCGAGTGGCAAATGTGCTGCAAGTTTTTGATATTACTTTATCACATTCTCCATAAATAATAAACAAATTCAAAAAGTTTTCGTTGGTATAATTTAAACGTGCTGGCATTTTTTGACATAAGATAATGACTGATTGTTTCTAATCATGGCTATTTTGATGAAATGATTACAACAATTCATGAATTTCTAATAATATCGCAAATATTTCAAAAAGTTGTAACTTTAACCCCCACAATGCTAATATCAGAAAAAGGGGAATTCAATTTTACACAACCTGACGTAAAAAAATACAGGGTGTTCTATTTGACCTAAACAAGCTTTCGCGGTTTGAAGTTGACAAAATGTAACGCGAAAAACGGAACACTTGTTATGATATTATTGAATTTATTTCAGTTGTAGAACGTAGTTCTCCTTGTGTTCTTTTTACGTGACAAGAAACAAATGAGGATCTTTTACGCGAAGAAAGTTATAACGGCTCTTGCAAACCGTTGCACCTGTCAAATTTTCTATAAAATGTCAAATATCTCTGAAACGGCTAGGTTTAGTATAGGATATGCTACATATTTTCGACTCAGAATTGTATGCTCTTTCGAAAACCTTAAAATACATAGGGTGTTCCATTTGAAATAAGCAAGTTGGTATCGACTTCCGATATAAGCGGAAGTACCAGCTGTTTGTAATTATTTTAGTTGGATTGGTCACACCGACGTTAGTAATTATCTAAATTTTCAAAATTTTCTGATGAGTACTTTTCTCTATATCGATCGATTCAGTTCCCGGTGAGACACCCTGTATATATACCTATTTAAAATACACTTAGGAAGCGACAATAACTTGACTGACTATTTCTTTGAATTTAACAATACGACTCCGTACTAGAAACTTCATTTTAGTTTTACTACGGTGTCTATTATAGGAGTATACACAAATAAAATTTGTTTTTTATGGTTTCTTAGAGCCTTCTTAATTTCTAAAGTTTCAAGCACAGATTTTTCCTTTGTTTACATTATGCAAAAGTTCAGCCACAGCCAACCACCCGCCCCCCCCCCACTATCAGCCCCATTACCACCACCCCACTATTATGAAAGGGAGTAAAAAATTTAAAATATGATTTAGTGTATATATATATAAAAACGAAACGTCTAAAAAAAATTTTTTAGCATTAGCTGCTCCCTCTGCCTCTCCCATTGCCACCCCCACTCTATTATTAAAGGAGTAAAAAAAATTAAAATGTGATTTAGTGTGTATACAAGAACGAAAAATTTTTTTGGGGTTAGCTACCCCCTCTACCACCCTATTGCCACCCCCGCCCTAGTATTAAAGAGGATAAAAAAATAAAATGTGATTTAGTGTGTATACAAGAACGAAACGTCTAAAAAAAATTGTTTGGCGTCAACTACCCCCTCTACTACCCCCATTGCCACCCCCACCCTATTATTAAAGGGGGTAAAAAAATTAAAATGTGATTTAGTGTGTATACAAGAACGAAGCGTCTAAAAAAAATTTGTTTGGCGTTAACTACCACCCCATTGCCAACCTCACCCTATCATTAAAGAGGGGAAAAATAATTAAAATGTGATTTAGTGTGTATACAAAAACGAAACGTCTAAAAACATTTTTTTGACGTTAGCTACCCCCTCTATCACCTCATTGCCACCCCCACTCTATTATTAAAGGGAGTAAAAAATTAAATTGTGATTTGAACCAAGGGCTTCTAAAATGTATTTTGGCAATAGTTATCCCCTCTGCCACCCCCATTTCTACCCCACCCTATTGTTTAAGGGAATAAGAAATTAAATTGGGATTTAGTGTGTATACGAGAACTAAGGACTAAGGAATTTTTTTACATAGCCATCCCCTCTACCACCTTCACTCTATTATTAAAGGGAATAAAATATTACATTGGGATTTAGTGTGCAAAAGACTTGGATACAAAATCTGGATGTTTAAGTTATTTATTATTATTAGCCGTTACTCGAGTCCGAGTATAAAAATGTTACAGTCGATAGATTGTGTACAATAAAAAACAGATAAAAGGTGTAGTCTACTGTAATTCCCATTCATCTACGGTGCACACGACTATGGCTATAGAGGCCAATTCGGGAGAGCACATGTCGAACGCAGTCAGGAAACATAGACTTGGTTAGGTCTTGGATTCGGCCTTCTTGCAGCAACATTTCCTTGATAGCTGGCCACAACCCCTCGCCATTCGGTTCTGTCCGCTGCAAGTTGTTCCCATTGCTCGTCTGCAATACCGCAGTATTTTAGATTTTCATGGAGAGCGTCTTTGAACCTCTTTCGTTGACCGCCATGCCTTCTTCTACCGCTTAGCAATTCACCATAAAGTGTACATTTAGGAAGGCGGTTATCATGCATATGATGAACGTGACCTGCCCATCTTAGGCGTGCTCTTGAAATAAGCACCTCAATTGGAAGGCTGTTCGCTCTCCTGAGCACTTCCACGTTTGATATGTGATGGAACCAACGGATTTTCATCATACTTCTGAGGTGTCTTTGCTGAAAACGTTCTAATTCTTTCACATGACGACGGTAAGTGACCCAGCTTTCACATTCATATAGCAGTGTTGGAATGACAACTGCTCTGTAGACAGCCATTTTCGTTGACAAAGCAAGGTCGTGGTTGTCAAATACTCTCTCTCTAAGTCCCCAGAGTGCTCTAGATGCAGCGTTAATTCTATTGCGAATCTCGCTGTCCATGTTTGCTTTGTCATTAACAACGTTGCCTAAGTAATTGAATTGATCCACCACTTCAAGAGAATTTCCGTTAAGTGTAATGTCTATTTGGTTCATTTGATGAGGAGTTGACATAATCTTAGTCTTTCCAATGTTGATTTTAAGTCCTAAGGAATCATAACTCTGGGCATACACATCTAAAAATTCTTGAAGCTCTTCCGGCGTAGAGGCTAAAAGTGCACAGTCATCCGCATACTGGAGATCACAAATGAATCGTGTGCGTGTCTTCGTGAAAGCTCTAAAGCGCCCTATGTTAAAGAGACCGCCATCAAAACGGTATCTGAGACCTATTCCTCTGACTGTCAGTTTGTTGTCAACAATAATTGTTAGAGCAGTGGTAAACAAATTAAAGAGTAGGGGTGCCAGGACACATCCCTGCCTAACTCCAGTGAGGGTTTGGAAAGGTTCGGTTGCCTCATTATTATACATAACCTGGGCGTTGTTGTTTGTATGTAGACTGCGACATACTTCCACAAATTTTCCAGGGATACCTAAGCGGAACATAATTTTCCAGAGCACTTCCCTGTCCACCGAGTCAAACGCCTTGGTTAAATCAATGAAGGCCATGTGAATTTCTCCTTGTTGTTCGAGTGCTTTTTCTTGAAGCTGTTTAAGTGTGAAGATTAAATCCGATGTGCCTCGGTTTGGTCTAAAGCCACTCTGTGTTTCAGGAAGTAACTTTTCCATAACAGGTGTTAGCCTATTTGCCATCGCTTTAGTGAGTATCTTCCCTCCAACAGCCAGGAGAGCTATACCCCTGTAATTTCCACAGTCCGCAGCGCTCCCTTTGTTTTTGAAGAGGTTGATTAAAAGTGTATCACGAAACTCCTGCGGAGCTTGACCACTTTCCCACACGACATCAAGCAGTTTTTTGAGGTAGGGCATGAGCTCTGACGACACAGCTTTAAAGATCTCAGCTGGGAGTGCGTCGGCGCCGGGAGATTTGTTATTTTTTAGCTGCCCAATGGCGGTTAAGATCTCTTCCGTTGTTAGTGGTTTATCTAAGTCTTCGAAGGTGTCATATTGAGGGATAAGATTTATAATATCGTGATCGGCTTGACTTTGCTGGTTAAGAATGTTAGAGTAGTGTTCTTTCCATCGGGCTCTTATTTCCTGGTCTTCTTTGAGGAGATTTCCATTTAAATCTTTAATAGGGCACATATTTTTCCGACTGGGGCCGTACACTGCTTTTACTCCTTGAAAGAAATTCTTGTAGTCGTGTGAATCGGCGTACCTTTGAATTTCTCTGGCCTTACTTGCCCACCACTCGTTCTTTATTCTTCTGATTTCGCGTTGCGTTTCATACTTAGATTGGGTAAAGGCTTCTGCTTTTGATGAGTCGTTGGGGTGGTTGATAGCGTTTTGGAAGGCAATATGTTTGCGGTCAAGAAGTTCTTGTATAAAAGCTTCATTATCATTGAACCAGTCCTCCTGTTTTTTACTTGCTGCAGTGCCAAGAATTTCCTCACTCGCACTTTTTAAACTGTCTTTAATTTGTGTCCAGGTAGCAGCGACATCTACAGAATTGGTTTCTTCTAGTGCACTCAAATTCTCTTGAACTTTTTGCTTTAGCTGTTCGACGGTTTGTTGGTCACGCAATTTACTAATACAGAGACGGAGTCTACGTTTTACTTGAGTTCTTCGGTGTTTGGGTCTCATAACAATTTTCATTTTAGAGACAACAGGACGATGATCGGTCCAACATTCGCTATCAATGCGCGCCTTTGTAATTTGGACGTCCTTGAGATGCTTCCTACGTACGATAACATAGTCCAGTAGATGCCAGTGACCTGATCTGGGGTGACGCCAGGTGCCTTTAAATTTATCCTTTTGTCGGAAAATGGTGTTTGTTATAACTAGATCATGTTCGGCGCATTTAGTTAGGAGTAGTTGACCGTTAGCGTTCATGTTGCCCAAACCGTTCTTGCCTATGATGCCTGGCCAGGTGTCTGCATCTCTCCCTACTCTAGCGTTAAAATCGCCAAGAATAACGAGTCGTTCTGTTTTAGGTATCCTACAGAGGGTTTCTTCCAGCTGTTGATAGAAGCTTTCCTTAGTTTCGTGACTTGCATCCAGAGTGGGAGCGTAGGCGCTTATTAGATTTACCGCGTTGCCATCTGATAGCTCATAGCGAAGCAGCATTAGACGCTCGGATAGGCCTTGTGGTACTTGTGTTAAGTTGGATACAAGTTGATTCCGAATGGCAAATCCTACTCCATGTTGTCTTCTTGAATTGGTGGGAAGACCTTTCCAATAGAAGGTGTAGTACTTTTCTGTGAGAGAGCCTTCCTCCAAAAATCGAGTTTCGCTGAGAGCTGCAACGTCAACATTGAGTCGGTGAAGTTCTCTATCTATTAGATCAGTTCTTCTTTCAGGCCGATCGGTGCGAGTGCTGTCGTTCAAAGTACGAACATTCCAAGCGCCGTAGATGAAAGAATTAGTTTTGTTGGATTTAACTTGTCGGTGTTTTTTCGACATTCGATGAGGTGTCCCTGTGGGCACCCTCCCCCGGAGATCCGATCGGGAGGGTATTTTACCTCCGGATGATTTTGTCCCACTTGAACGCACCATCATTTTTTTTTAAAGCCTTAATCGATTGAAAACGAAGCTGCATTTGAAGTTTTAGCTGGAGCAGGTATGCAACTGACCAGCTCGGTTGCGGAAGGCGAGTGGTGTGGTCCCATGGCACAGAAGGAGACTGCGACGATGGGGTAACCAAACGATTCCAAAAGCAACCTTTGTGTGCGGTGGGTTATTTTTACCGCACTCTTCGTGAGAAGGTGGATGTGCTCACGGCAAAAGGTAAGGGTTATTCCGCCCTTATTCGGTCGTTAGAGCCTCGTTAGTGAAAACGGGGTGCACCAAGTTCAAATTGAACTCATCGCGAAGGTGAGGTTAACAATTGAGTAGGAGAGGCTATAGGCTATAACTTGCGCTTCACTACCTCATTACACATTATGTTTAAGTAGTGATTCCTTGGGCAGCAGTTTTTTTATGATGGCCAATTAACCTTTCCTAGACACCTTGATTTCCTGCAAAACGAATTTCAAGATTTTCTTTATAAATTAACAGTGGCAGAAAGATTAAATTATCCACATTTTCAACAAGATGGGGCTCTATCTCACACTGCTGTAATATGTATATGTATGTATATTAGCTATATTAAGTTATGCCAGATAGCTGGATAGGCACCGAACCTACGAACCAATTCTATGGCCAGCTCGATCATCAGATATTACTCCCTTAAATTTTTTTCGTCTGGGGTTACATTAAAGACAAGGTATTTTAAACTACCTCTGAAAATATTGAGGACATCAAAACCATAATTAGAAACGCATGTGAGGCAATTACTCCTGAAATGCTCCAAAATGTAATGCGTGAGGTGTCTCATCGAGCACATCCGTGTATTAGAATGCATGGTGCACAATTTTCTAGTTAGAAAAATAAATACACACATTTTCTTTTCAGTATGGTAGTAGGTAAGTACTGTTTTACATAGTTTTTCGTTTTTTTTTTTTTGATGTTCATTTTGTACTTTTATTTTTATTTATGAAATATTTGTTTGTTTGTATTAAATTGTAATAAATAATTACTGAATTATAATTACTATAAAGCGCATTTTTATTATTATGGCATAGCTGATTTTAACGATTCAACGATATAATAACGATAATATGAATTGTGGTTTTCGTAAAATATTAAATATTGATACTATCAGTTAAAATTTTTATGATATGTTTTATATCGTTGGAAAGATAAAAAATAAACGGAATTAATGGTGTCATGGCCTACTTTGAGATTTATTCTTTTCATTTTGCACAAGAGTTTCTGTCAAAGCCAACTACGTTTTTTAAATTTTTTTATGCACACTATTATTCTTATTGTCCTTGCCGTCAACTTTCATCCCTTTAACTTTTTTCGTATCTCCTTAAACAAGGAATCTATAACCGTTTGTGGTTTTCCTATTTTTCAGGTTTTTGTAATATATCTCAGAAAGTAGGCTATGGATTTCAAATTTATTTTTACTGAAATATAGCTCACAAAAATGGAATAACTGTTTCTAAAACTTTATTCTTCTACAATAGATACTAAGCGATATATTTAGTGTAGCCCCCATAAAATAGAGAGTCTGTATATATGTTATATGGTATATAATATCAAATATGTACAACATTACTTGGTGAAAGTGAAAAGTGTTTGTAACAAGCTCTTCATACTAGTCAATATTAGAATGAATCGTCTTGCAAAATTAAAATTAATAATGCAATTGTGCAGAAAGCGAAAAATAATGTATTGTTTTATGCAAGTTTTATAACACACTTTGTCTTAGAACACAATGGGCTAAAGCCATAAAAATTCCAAATTTAGAACCTTAAAGAGAATTTTTAACAATTCAGAATTATTATGCTTTTATTATGTCCAAGTTGAACTTGTATTGAGTTATGGAATTCTTGTAAAGGGTGGGGTTCCATCAACACACTATGTCTTTAAATCTTAGAAAATTATCATGCAACGTATTTGGTGTTTCTATTGTCTAACCTATATTTCGGTAAAGCTGGTCAAGAGAGAAATGAATGCTTCTTTTATAACATAACTAAAATATGTGAAACTTGGGCCAACAACTTGTTAATATACTATTCATACATGCCTTCAAGACATTTAATACCACTTAGACTCTTTACAGAGGATAAAACTACAGCTCTAAACGTTCTAAAGAACCTTAGATATATTACATGATAAATTATTAGTATTTACTGAAATTAAGAGAAGTTCAAATTGCACATTGTAGCTCGAAAATTTTTTGAAAAAAATTTAATTTTCTCACTTCCGCCCACAAAAGAGGCAGTGAATCAACACACACTAAGGAACTTTTCAGCACTATATAAATTTATTTTTATCATATCATTTCTACTCGTGAAGAAGCAAATATGCATACACGTTAAATATAATTGCTCCCAATTTATAAAAGCATTCCCTAAGCTATACTACGCTGATGATAACTTCGAAACATATGTCCTTAGCTGCATTGTTGTTGTTTCTCTTTTGAAGTATCGGGCAACTATTTCTTTTCGAATCGAAATAAGTTCAATCTGTTCCGATAGGTCATTTTTCTTTTTGCTTAGTTTATTTTAATCCATCCTATATGAACCTTTGCAGTATAAAAATGTTATCAAAGAAAACGTAAAAATACAAAAGATATTGAAAATGATCCCATCCATTTTAAGGTATTTTCATGGCCTCATACTTGTTTAGGTCTATTGCCGTTTGGCTGTATTTGGATTTTCCTTGATTACAAACATGTGGCAAGAAGTGCTGTCATTGATAGTTTAATAAAGTTAAAAAAATATCTATATAATTTAACATAATTCTCAGCGTTGTAAGATTAAAACCGAAAAATTTAAAAAAATACTGCTTCCATATCATATTTCTCAATAAATTCATAGTATATTATAGTATACGCCCAAAATTACTACGTTATAATGGAAGAAACTGTATTCTTTATTACACTGACCTACAGACACAGACAAATTAAATAGATGCACATTCCAATGTTTTATTTTATTGAAAGTCATAATATTCAGTAATTAATTTAATTGTTGCCTGTAATCAGCTGTTCATTTTATAACATTATAAAAATTTCAAAATATTATAAATATTTTGTCTAGCTGATGTTGCAATAATTGTAAATGCAATGTGTTAGATAACTTACTAAAGACAAATGAAAGTCACGAAGAAAGTACTCACTTTTCTATCACGGGTTTGCTAACTAAACCTGATAAATAATCGTAAATTTTTGATCCCATGATTCTGCTATAATTTCTCCGCGCACTGCACAGCGACTTCTACACTTTTGAGTAATATTTTTGCAACGTCTTATATTTATACCAAATTTAATGATCATGTCTTTCAATGAGACGATAGATAAAGCGTATCATAAATTAAAAGTGTTATCGTTGGTGAAACATTGTTTAATGCATTTTAGACATGCAGGAATAATTTGAATCATGAATGATTTGTTTAAATTTCTGTGTTTTACTTTACCTTGCTTTGTTGTTTATTTTTATTGTCGATCGCAAACTTCATTGTCATTAAATTTGAAAAATGTATAAACTTTTGTGAAAGTACGTCCGCTCTAGGTCACCAATTGTGAGATAAAATTTTATATATTTGTTTATATTCCAGCTTCTTCATAATAATGCATAAACGTGATGAGGGAATGTTAAATAATCATAGTGTGCCGGAATGTTAATTTAATTATTATTAATTATTATTATAGGAACATGACTGAGATGTGGAATAATTTTATGGATTTTTGTAACTTAAGTAAATATCATCTGCCTATTTAAATATAAATTAAGTTTTTCAATACTTAGCAAAGGAATGAGAACTATGAGATTAAGAAAAAATCAAGTGTCATTGAAAACTATAGATATAGATGAGAAGTATTACAAGTGGGAACTAAAACAAGCTATACAAAAAAAAATGCATTTATAAAATATGAAAATTTGGAACTAGAAATAATATTGGTTAAGAAAATGAGGACTGTATAAATGGCTATTGTTAAATGTGGTCCCCTGATTTTTGGCAGGATATTATTAGAGAATGAAATACTTAGTGCAAAATGTGTTTTGGGGACTACGAAGAAAAAGACGAATCCAGTGTGAGTAAATGTAGAAAAAGCAACTCTGAATTTAATTTAGATTATAACCATTATATTTTGTGTGATGCTCCATGACCAATAATACAAAAGAAATTTGAAGTAGGGAAAAGATCAGTAAGCTAGTACAATAGAATATATATGTAGTAGTCACATGGTGAAATACGGCTTTTCGGGAAAAGCCTAGGCAGTTCATGAAACGCCGGCAGATAGTGTGAAACACCTCATGTTACATCATGTGACTAGGCTTTTCATGAAGTGCCTTAAAATTTTAGTATTTTGGTGTACGAGAAGTTTAACAGGATCTGCCGTGATTTAGGCCATCGGTATTTCATGAAATGACGTGATGCCGGCATTTCTTGAACTGCCTAGGCATTTCCTGAAAAACCTATGTCGTAAGCACATAATGCGATACGGCTTTTCGGGAAAAGCCTAGGCAGTTCAAGAAATGCAGAAATGTACTGTAAAACATCTCATGTTATATCATTTCACTAAGCTTTTCACGAAGTGCCTTAAAATGTTAGTATTTTCGTGTAATGAGAAGTTTAACATGATCTGCCGTGATTTAGGGCATCGGTATTTCATGGAATGCCGGCAGATAGTGTGAAATCTGTATGCTACATGATTCGCCTAGGCTGGTCATGAAGAGCCTGGTTAGTCAGTTAATGTTATGATTCGTGCTTTACGATCTGCCGCCTTCATCGCTAGGCTCGTTCACAATATGACTAAATCACGTCATTTCATGAAATGCCGATCGCCTAAATCACGGCAAATGATGTAAAGCACGAATCATAACATTAACTGACTAAATAAATCAGGCTCTTCATGAAAAGCCTAGGCGAATCTTGTAGCATACAGATTTCATATTATCTGCCGACATTTCATGAACTGTCTAGGTTTTTCCCGACAAGCCGTAGTGCACCATGTGATTACGACATACATAAGAGGAAATATATATGTGTTAAATTCTGAAAACTTGATTTTAATATTAACTAGGACTCTAATACAGGTCTTAGAAATCATAAAAAAAATTTAATCAATGATTTTAGTTTAAAGCAAATGGTCAATTCCTCCACACATATGTTTGGAACTAGTGGTATAATTGATTTAGTCATAACTAACGGCCAAAATATAGATATCTCAGTTGTACATGAAAGGAATATAACTGATCGCAGCATTATAGAAATTAGTCTACCTAAAGTAAGCGAATGTAAATCCCGTATTATTCGATCTAGGCCCGTTTCAAGATGAAACTTCAAAATTTATAATGAATTTTAATTATATATCTAATATTAACGATAAATACCATTTAGTTTCGAGGAGGTACACTGTAAGCAATTAATATCAAAATTAAATTCGATCGCGTATTTGATAAGAAGTTTAAAATAAATTCTATTAAAAGATCAACTATTAAATTTGTATCATGCACAAGTGGGGTCTAGACCATGATTTTTAAAATTCTTTTCTGTACAATAAAAACATCCGCTGATAAGGTGGAGTTCCCCAAGAGGCGATGCCATACCTTAGTCTAGACTCTAGACTAAGGTATGGCATCGCCAGTCTAGACTCTAGACTAAGGTATGGCATCGCCTCTTGGGGAACTCCACCTTATCAGCGGATGTTTTTATTGTACAGAAAAGAATTTTAAAAATCATGGTAGGTATTTCCAGTACCTGCTCATAGTGCTCATGCAGATATGTTTTTTCAGAGATTACATAGTTTTAACCCTTGTTAGTATTTTAATCTATGATTTGTGTATATACAGTGAGGGTCATAAATAACGGATAAATTCATTATTTAGGTACATAATTAACAATTTATGAGCAACATTCTAAAACACGTCAATTTTTAATTCTAAAATGACATTTTTTGAGGATAATTTTATACCTCCCCCTTGAACTCCTTTGGAGTGACAACTATCCCTTTAAAATTTTTAAATGGAACGAGGATGTGTGTGATAGCTCATTTGAAAGGATTTTTAATTCTCTATCCAACAGTATAAGGTTTTTTGAATTTTGTATATTCTTCATCAAGAAAATTAAATTTTAAAATTTTGAAATGTATTTGAAATGTATACAATCAAATGTATCCTAAACTATTTTATATATCACACATGTGTCAATTCTGACTTTTCTAATTAGTTCCAGAATTAAGAATACTTTTTCCGAAGGGTGACAGCCCTAACGATATTGGTAGAAATATTTGATATCCAAAGCACAGAACTACACCACATTTTGTATTGAAAGTAAGAGCCTATCTTAATCAAGTTTTTCTCAATAGGCTGATCGGTAGACGCGGTGAAATTGAGTGGCATGCCCATTCTCCCGATTTGACCCCGCTTGAATATTTTTTATGGGATTATTTAAAATCGAAAGTCTACTTCAACATACCAAATAACGTAGATTATTTAAAAGACAGAATGAGGCACGAAATTAATCAAATCACCCCGGAAACGAAACAAAATGTTTTAGAAGAATTTCAGCAACCCCTCCATTATTGTCAAGAGGCCATAGGCGCCCAGTTTGAACATTTGATTTAAACTGTTTCATGTTCTTTTGTTTACTTAGTAACATTAAAAATGTAAGATTTTTCAATTAAAAAAATTACAGAAATTCAA
The DNA here is from genome assembly GCA_963675555.1 of Leptura quadrifasciata. Lineage (NCBI taxonomy): Eukaryota > Metazoa > Arthropoda > Insecta > Coleoptera > Cerambycidae > Leptura > Leptura quadrifasciata. Next base: position 108,641,237 of record OY776675.1, read on the forward strand.
AAATCTTATGTGGCTGAATGGATAATTAAAAACTCTTTCAAATGAGCTATCACACGCACCCTTGTTCTATTTAAAAAAATTAAAGGGGAAGCAGTCACTCCAGAGAGGTGAAGGGGAAGGTATAAAATTATACTAAAAAATGTCATTTTAGAATAATAAATGCTTATAGTAATAAGGCAAAATGTATCATAAATAAATAGTTTCATGCTAGAAATACAAGACAAAAGAAGAACTTCATGTTCCATGTTTTAAAAAATATAATTAGTCCCCAGTACGGCGTCCTTTTTTGAAAATTATTACAAAAGAGATAAAAATGGTCTTAGTGGCTTCATTATATTTTAACGAGTCTACCACACTGTAAAATTTTCAGAGTATGGGATGGGCGCTTTTCCGCACGCGCAGCAACTAAACCTGTCGTTCTAGCGCGATTACGATTTTTTATTAGAAAACACCAATTTTTTAATTTTAATTGAAAGATTATGCGTCAAATCAAAAGAAAATTTTTTTTGTCCGAAAGAAAGAGGGCGCGATTGTCGAGTCCGACACCTGCAACATGTCACTCTAACGTGGTACCGTTTTGTTATTGCACAACACCTAATTTTCAATTGAAATTTCTCATAATTCCCTAAAAAAAGGTAGTCCATAACTTGTCCGACAAATTTTCAGCGTCGTTTTTTCAGTCCGACAACCTGAATATGTCAGTTATGGCAGGTTACGTTTGCGACTGCAAAAGTTATCATCTTAATTTTTTTCACTTTCAAATAAAATATGTATATTAAAAAAAATAGGTGTCCGACAAAACAAATGACGCAAACTTATAAATTTAATACTAATTAAAAAAATGTAAAATATTGTTTCAATTTTTGGAAGTAGTGCCAAAGCGCGCGAACTAAACTGTACAAAAGAGTGGGCGCGGGAAGAGCAGCTGATGAATTCATCGCCTCATAGTCCGCGACGCTCCATTTTTATATATACGCTTTGCTTTTCCGGCTTCGTTCACGTTTTACTCCATATGACTTTTATAAAAATCAAAAAAACTTATCTATACTAACTACTACTAACTTAACTATACCTCGACATCAACAAAATACATAAAAAAAAATCGGCAGCTACTGGAAGCGGCTGGAACCTCCCCACTCGGTGGATCTTTGAAGCTGAAAAGAGCATTAAATTGTGTGACAAAACGGCACTAAACGTAATCCGATCTCATTCAAAACCTTTGCAGATCTTCTGGGGCACTAAAAAAACCCTCAACTTAATGAATTTACAATCATGTATGCGAGTTATTACCTACATTATCACTCGTTGAATAATATACTATTAGGATATTAACAACTTTAACATCACTTGAACGACTAAGAAAGTCTAGTTCTCCTAAATACTACACAGATTTGTAAAGCAACAAACTGAAAATTGGTAAAGTGATAATCTATAACAAATAAACCAACGAAGGTAAAGAAAGCATATGATATTGATATTGTTACATCTACCTTTATAGTTTGTGACAATCCACTAAAAGTTACAAATATGCCGAAATATTATTAACATGATATGGCACCAACGTTATCGGATGACAAACGATGACAATGACAATCGTCAAAATTTGCTCATTGCAATCCGATCGCTCGCGGCTGTCTTTGTTAAATGAAAATTAGCATTTCAGTAATTTTACTAGATTTTAGAGGAATATTTGTAGTTTAATTCTTCGATTTGTCTGTATATATATTTAAAAACGGCACTAAACGTAATCCGCTCTACTTCTAGAGCACTGAAGAAACCCTCACACGTGAATTGACACGTGATGTGATGAGTTTCACGACGTAACGGCTACGCGCATCGATCATGTCATGCGAAATGCGATCTATGCCATATTTGCTTTGTTTTTAATTTTTTTCACGGAAACCAAATCGAAAGGGTGGAAGTGTGATATATCTTTGAAATCAGAATTTTAACTGCTTTTCAATTGCAAATTGAAAGTAATTATAAAATAAACAACTTGTTGCGTCAAAATGGCACTAAACGTAATGCGATCTCAACCAAAACCTTTTCAGATCTTCTGGGACACTAAAGAAACACACAAGCAAAGTTTCATTCAAATTCGTTCAGCAGTTTCGGCGCTATCGTGCTAACAGACATACACACATACACACACACAGACATTTTTCAAAAACCACTTTTTTGGGTTCCTAGGACCTCAAAACGTAAAGATTTGATGTTATCTCAATTTTCGTTTTTGAACCAATTTTAGTAACCTCTCACAATTTTATTGTGGAGAGGTTAACTAGGTGATTTACTATCGCGTTCCTTGACAGTATGCCACATTTTTACAGGAAATGATTTTAACCCCTCTTTCTTCCGTAAAGGGAAAAAAGCCTTTTCAGATTTTAAAGAAGAACATGGCCTTTCAAGAAGCTTTTATTAATGTTGTACAAACCTCACTATCTCAAATAAATGTAGTGAGGTTTTTAAAACGATTGAAGAATTCGTTTGTAGAGTGTATGGACTAAAAACCAAAAGTGATGTTAACAAAGGTCGTTTTGAAATGTTTGAAACAAGTTATAAAAATACTAATTCTTCAGAGGAAGTATTAAAGAAGAAAATTGGATCTTTTGATGCCTCAAACTTACCTCCAAGCAAACAAGAACTTTTACGACATGTAAAACGCCCAATTTATATAAGCAGCATATGGTGTAATACACACAAACAAACGGCAACGGAAAAGAGACCAGAAGAATGAGGCTGGGATTAATAGATGGTGCTAACGAGTTTTATTGGTTTGACGGTCCTCAAAGTCCAACGCTTCACGAAATATCTTTAGAAAATATAGGTATACTATTGAAATCTTATAAAAAACCTTATAATATATTTTTTTAAATATGCAACTTTATAGAACTTTTATCAACATTATTTCAGAATCTACTACCGATGATGAAGGCGATCCGAGTAATGAAACTGACAACGATGAAGAATACGATAATGAAACTGATGATAATTCGAGTGGTGATGATTTAGATTCAGAATAGTCTTAATTTTGATGGTGTGAATAAAATATGGTTTGATTTTATTTCATAATTTTTTTAATAAAAATAACTAAAATTAACCGATATATAATAAGTATTTACTCATTTATTAGTATTTATTTGCTACATTGCACAGTTTTGCTCTATAAGGGTATGCATTAAATAAAATATAAAAGTTGTCATGAACAAAATTTGGCCTGATTATTTTTCATAATTTTTTTCACAAAGAAAACTAAATTATACTTGAATTGAAAATCAGAGCTTTTTTAATATTTATTCATTCTTTAATTAGTCTTTATTTATTTATTAAGTTGCATTATTATCCTCTCTAAAGGTATTAATTTAATAAAATATAAAAGTTGTTATGAACAAAATTAGGTCTGATCATTTTTCATAATTTTTTTCACAAAAATAATTTTTTTTATTTATTAATTATAATTTATTAGTACTTATTTATTTACAATACATTGCACTATTATCCTCTATCAGATTATAAATTAAATAAAATCATAATACAACATATCAACATTAATTTACAAAATATTTGCAGCTAATTATACACGAAAATAAAAATTCGATTAAAGATGCCATCGTATCAACCTTTTTTTTGTCGGACTGGTAATATGATGCACCATTTTTGTCGGACAGTGCTATATTTAGTTCAAAAACATACCAATCTATCACATGTGATTTTTGTCCGAAATTTTGCAATCGCAAAACATAACCTGCCATAACTGACATATTCAGGTTGTCGGACTGAAAAAACGAGGCTGAAAATTTGTCGGACAAGTTATGGACTATCTTTTTTAGGCAATTATGAGCAACTGCAATTGAAAATTAGGTGTTGTGCAATAACAAAACAGTGCCGCGCTAGGTGACATGTTGCGGGTGTCGGACTCGACAATCGCGCCCTCTTTTTTTTCTCGGACAAAAAAATTTTTTTTTTTATTTGACGCATAATCTTTCAACTAAAATAAAAAAATTGAGTTTTGTAATAAAAAATCGTAACCGCGCTAGAACGACAGGTTTAGGTGCTGCGCGTGCGGAAAAGCGCCCATCCCGTACTCTGAAAATTCTACAGTGTGGTAGACTCGTTGAAATGAAGCTGCCAAGACCATTTTTACCACTGTTGTAATAATTTTCAAAAATTGACACTGTACTGGGGACTAAATATATCGTTTAAGGCACCCAACTGCCTAGGTCTAAAATTATTTAATTGTTTATCTGATGACATAAACTGGTAAAAAATTCAAATAGCTTGAGGCTAAAATTAAGGCTATATTTCTGTAGCATAACTGTATATTTGACGATTCCTATACATATTTATACTATCTAAAAATAAAACTAAACATTTTCAACGTTTTTATTATTTTAATAATATTCAAGGCTGAAGGACCTCGGTCAATGGCCTCTTGAATTGTAATAATTCAATAAAACACTTTTATTATTATTATTATTATTAATAATATTCACTCATAAGTTATTACTTAAAAGATGTAAACGTTTATTCTAGTAAAAGTTATATTAGTGAAAATCAAAGACAATGCATTAATTTCTGAGGTCTCATGAATTCTTTTAAATTTCAATGTCCAATTTATTTGTAAGGAACACTTTATCAAGCATGATTGGTATATAAAATATTTCTACATGCAGTAGGCTTTCGGGAACGTTGTAATACCATATTTTGTTTTGCCTTGATTGCAGATGTGGGATATAATACGGCACAACCCGGTCTTTCTCGGACATTTTGTTTAAATACGGAACAGTTTCTTGAAATACGGGGCAGGGTGGTTGGCAACTCTGGTTTGGAGTACTATTTGTGGACGTAAGGTAATTTTTTTAATAACGGAGATTTTATTAAAGAAAATCACCGGCGAATTAACATTTGCAACAAACAGCTTTGTCTTAGGCTAAATTTTTTTAGCTTTTTTTAAAACATAATTTAAGAACGCCATTGATGAATTAAAGGTGTTATAAATAAGAGATGTACCCACAATTAAATAGTTCGATTCATATATCGTTATGTTATTGATCGTGATTGGATGCACTAAAATATTCCGGTAGGAATACTCTTAATTTTCTAGCAACCCAGATCGCGCGACTTAACTCTGAAGGATTTCCATATATGCCTATTTGAGGTTTAATAAACCTCATATAATATTAATGTGCAGAAATCATATTCGAAATAGAAAAGACCCCGGTAACGAGATTCAGCAAGCAGATTTCGAAATAACCGAAGAAATATTACGCAAAGTTGCCATTAATAACAGGAAATGAATAGAAAAGTGCTTAAGACTTGATGAGGAGTTAATGAAAGAGATCAAATTTAGTTAATAGATAAAACATAGCTTTACAAGATTATTTTGATTGTCACAGCGAATTAATAAAATGAAATGCTAATCAAACAACACATCGACAATTACATTTTCAAACAATCAAGAAACGCATTTGATTTTGATATTTTCCGAATTGTATTGCTATTTAATGTATTCTTTTGCATTCAATTTTACATTTATATTTACTTCAACACCCTTTTGGACAATTACCATAAAATAATAATTTCCAATTTTAGCAAATTGAAAGCTCTTTATAAAAGTTATTTTATTTGGGAATTTAACGAAACTCGGGATTTTTTAGTTTTAGAGGATACAGAACAATGCCAGTGTTGCCAGATTTTGAATAAGAAAATTGCTAATATGAATTCCCGAAAAATCGCATAGAAAACAACACAGCAAGCCATGGAGTGGTAACTTGACTGCAAAGGTTGTACAAATATAATGTTAGTGGTACATATATAGTTATTGTCCAAATCGTGTGGCTAAATCAAATTTAATGGGGTTGTGAATATGAGAAGTGAGACACACTGTACACGTTTATTTCGGTTATACTACTCAGAGTTGGGCAAATGTGTGGAAACACATGATTTCTCGCTAAACTATAATTTCGAATAAAAACTCTTAGAAGGGGTGAAAACTACCCCTTACTCCAATAAATTGAAAACTAATAAATTAACGCAGTGATGGGCTATAATTATGTTCAAATATGTTAAATATTAATTGTTTTTAATCATGGATCTAATATTTCAATATTATACTATTTAACTACCCTTAAAAACAACCCCTCACACGAAAATTAATAAAAAAATGTGTTTAAAAAGCATGAAACTTTTTTATTTTGGATCGTAATAGGAGAACTTAGGAAAAATTGAAAACTAATAGATGGAAGCAGTGATAATTTATCATTATGTTCAAATATGTTAAATATTTGTTGTTTTTTATAATGTAACTAATATTTCGATATTTTACTATGCAACTACTCTTAAAAACTACCCCTCACACAATTATTAAAAAAACGGTTTAAAAAGCATAAAATATTTTTATTTTGGATCTTGAACAGAAAAAATATATTCTTTAAGTGTAAACGACCTGATACATCATTTTTCAATATGATTCAACCCCTAGAAACCACCCCTTACAATAGAAATTAGGGAAAAAATCCTTTTGAAAGCTCCTAAAATTTTCATCCCTTAAAAACATCCCTTTCAGGAAAATATACATGTAGAAAGAAACCGTTAGCAGGTGTTCATAATCCAAAAACCCTTTCCTCTGTTGAAGGTCGCCTTCAAAGGAATTTCGCCTAGAGAAGCGCACCTTTCCTTTTCTATCTTTTACTCATATTATCTATATAACATCTTGTTATGCATATGTTTATACATGTGGGAATGTATGTATCAAGAAGACACAGCATGTAAAAAAGAATAAATGCTCCAAAACGTTCAAAATTTAGGCGCTCCGTAATTTTCCTACGTTATCTGTAGAAAAATGTATTTAGTTTTTTAACGAGAACTCGGCTTCCTTTTAAGCTTTTTGCATTCACCTACACATCATTTTGTAGGGAATTTTATAAGCTATAAAGTCATGATGATTGCAATATTTCTACACCCTTTTGTTCAGAGAATTTTAAGGCTGAAGGGCTAAAAAGAGGTTTCCTTCGCATAAATCAAAGCTTTAAATGCCCATATCTCGCTTAAGCTATATGAATTTTAAAAATATAAAAATTTTCGGTAAAAAGAAAGCTAAATTTTTGTTTAGAACACTTTTTTTCGTAAAACCATTATTTTCTGAGTTATTTTGAGAAAACGACGTATTTTTTGAAAAATTGAAAAAAAAATTTACTTAAAACAACTTTCTTCAAAATGTACATTCTCTAAACCATTCAAACTTTTGGAACGTGTTACTGGGACATAAATAAAGTTAATTTTTCATGGGCTACGATTAATTTTAATTTTGCCGCTCATGGCGCCAATTTTATTGTCAATTTTTTTTCAAAAATTCCAGAGACAACTTATTTTCGTCATAACTTCCTTAATTTTCATGCTAGAGGCTTTTATAAAAGCTTATTTTAAAGGTCTAATAAATCTCTTTAAAAAAGGTTATGAACATTTTCTCTGAAAAATTACTTATTTTTCCGTTATTTGAGTTTAAATCTTTAGATAAATTTACGACAAACAAAAATTCGTCTTCAATGACTCATAAGTCGCTTAATATGACCTAAAACATTAAAGAAAAACCGACGAATCGCTTTGTTTTTTTTATAAGCTTCAATTTTGATAAGAATAGCTTTTTCCAGAAAACGTTTAATTTTCGAGTTATTCACGAAAAACTGTTGAAAAACGTGTTTTTTATTGGAATATTCAATCGCGAATAACTCAGAAATTATTAGGTTGTAGAAAAAACTTTATACTACATTTTCTTCTTAAAATTTGATCCTCTATCGATTTCCTGTGTCATTTTAAATTTTTAAATTTCCACCCCCGGTAAGGGTGGCATTCACCCCCGGGGTGTAAGCACATATTGGCATATTGGTTTGTTATTTGCATCATTTTTGAGCTACTGTCAAAATTTCAAACAAATCGGTTGAGTTGATCAGATTTCGGAGGTGAATCGGTTCATTGATTGTGCTATCTCCTTAACAAAAATTTTTGTAGTATTTTTATTCTGTTCAGTGACGTACTTCAATTTCAAACAGCTACCCTATTTTTCCAGATATGACGTAATCGGTAGTTTTTTAAATGTATGACCCTGTATATTTTTGCATTTTCACATAGACACTTTTTCATCAATTATAATGATATAGGGTTTAGTGGGTGTATGACTTGTGGCTTTCTAAATATTAAATAAAACAATAAAATAAAGGGATGGCTGTTTACATCTTAATTATCAAGACTATCTGATTAAAAATATGTTAAATAGTTTTCGTAACGAAGTTTTTGGTTCTTCTTGCAGGTTAAGAAGAACATCAAGTAAAATATCTTCATTTGTAGCCAATTTATTTCGATGGGATTTTGGACGATTTTTAACACTTCCCATTTCGTGAAACTTTTGCACTTTTGCACAACGTTAGAAACTGTTGATTTAGAAATTTCCGAGTTTCTATCATAGCCCAGTTGCCAGGGGTTTTAAGTCAGAATTAATTGTTACCTCGCTAATTTTTTCATGAAAGGCTAGTTTTTTGCTAGGTAGCATTTTAAAGAGGAAGAATTCAGCTTTCCGATAGTATACTTACTTTTAATTTTCATAATTTTTATTTCTTATAAATTGCACGTGAAAGTTAAGCTTTACCATTTTTTTCCACACTATATTAAAACATAAATATTAAATAAAATACTAATTTAAAAGAAAAATCCTTGTAGATATAGCTTGTTTATACCTTAAACTTCAATCTAAGATTAATTTTTATGTTCTAAAGTATCCAGGGTAAATAGGTAATTTTTTTACCCACAAGCCTTTTTTGACCGTTTTAGACAAGTTTTCAAGTGAAAATTTCCTAACCTTAAAAAATGGAAGAAATACCAATGATATAAAACTCAATCTACTATTGAGGAAGCACCCGATCAAACATTCCATACAGTTATAAATACTTCTTCGGATATATCTTTCATAAAGTTTGTTGTGATATAAAAACAGCTGTCAATAACATTCCAGAGTTTAAAAAATATAAAAATTTGAATATTAAACGTTACAAAGAATACGTACCAGAATTACTATACTGGTTAATAACCCATCTAGTTTCTAATGATAATGGCAGTAATGACAAAGAAATTAAAACTTTAAATATATGTGAAGATATTATTTTTACGTATTCAAAAGGTTGGACGTTAACACTAAAACATATAGGTTTCGGTATCACGATTCACCAAGAGACTAGATCAAACGTTGTATTTTAAAATTAATAAAAGTAGACCAATAGCTGAAATATTTATACCCTTATTTTATCAACATAATATTAAATAGTACATTAGTTGATAAAATATAAGTAAAAATCTGGCTCGGTTAGATTCACCTCAATGGTAGGTACTTCTTCTCATCGCATACGAATTTCCACCCTAAAAAATGTTTATTCGTAATAACTTTAGATTCCACCAAAAGAATTGCTTTTAGGCCCTCCTTGAAGCCGCCGAATATTCAACGACGTTCCACCTTAAACTTACAAGATCTCAGGTCTAAGAAATTCGTACAAACCATTTCGTATAATATAAGATTTGAATTTTTACACCACGTATCTCTACCTATAGATGAGCGATTGAGCGAATAAACTTAATTCCTGTGTAGTAGATATTCCTTCTAAGTATGATTTGGAGTTCGTTTATTTATTTATTTTAAAAATAGAAATTCTACAGAAAATTTAATGATTTTTGGGTAAAACATACTTCATGATTAGCTCTTTATAGAGCTAATAATAATATAATAACATAATCGTGGTGTGGTTACTTAGGAAATGTTGATTTGTGCCCTTATCTTTGGGACGATTTTTTTACGACAAGTGGATTCAAAATCTACAGGGCATAACGAACCTATCCGGTACAGTCATACATTTTACTCTGAAAGTGCCAACGGGCTGAAAGATCGAAATTAAATTACACTATACACATTTCATATAGAAACTACCTAACAGTATTGACTGCAACTGACAGTAATACGAATGATTAGAGCTCTGTTAAAGAAAGTTTGCAAAAACCATAGTGGCAAAAAAATGAATCTTTTTTATCAGATAGCCTTGATAATTAAGATGTAAACAGCCATTTTATCATTTTATTTAATATTTAGATAACCACAAGTCGTACACCCTTCAAACCCTATATCATTATAATTGATGAAAAAGTGTCTATTTGAAAATATAAAAATATACGGGGTCATCCATTTAAAAAACAACCGATGGCGTCATATCTCGAAAAATTGGGTAGCTATTGGAAACCAAACAAAAAATATGTGCAATTTAATAATATTACAGTCACGTTGTTGGTATATAACATAACTAAATCACTCACCATACGCCATTTTTATTATTACTATTTTTCATTGTTCCCATTTCCTCAAAATTGCCGCAACAAAGTTTACTCACACTCGCAGTACTTCCCATCGTCGCGTACTGTAAGATCGGCACTGATAAATTTTTTCACAATCACTGTAAACACCGGGTCTTGTAAGTTTGTAATTTTCAAGGTATCACTTGGCTATGTCTGTAATTAAAAGAAGCTTAACAGAGCGAGTTTTTTTAATAAAACGGATATAAAAATATAAATTAATTAGGTATCATTTTCACTTTAGTAATTTCATACCGATTGCGATTGCGTTATATTTCTTTGCTTAAACATTCCGCGGGTTTTTCTAATAGCAGTCTAATGTGATAGAATTTAAGTGTGTACTGAACGTTATTCATGCTTCGGTAATTTTTTTACGAACAATAATAAAAATGAGAAGTTAAATGAAAAAGTGACCTTTCCCAGTCTAATCAATGTATTGATGTGTCCTCGTTTTTACCTCGCTTCTAACGTCTATCCAGAAAATATATTATTACATATTTTATTGAGAATTAATTTTCCCTTTGCTCCCAATACAACTTTGTTGTTGATGTAAAATGTATGTATTTTTACAGGGTGCATCAATGACAATATTATAGCTATATTAAATCACGAATGGATGAATGTAGATGTAGAATTCTTTTTCATTCATACTGAAAATACGCTATGTGTCCATGGCAACCAATACATTCGCTTGTAACTATGAAGTTTATTTATAATAAATCGACAATTTTTCACAAACGTCAAATTGACAATTATTAATTAAAATATAATTAAATGTGTTAATAATTCAATTTGATATTTCATATTTAAAATTTTAATTGCAATATTCTTAATTCAAGTATAATTTTTTAATAATTCTTTTATCTTTTTTCCATACAAAATTTTCTTCTCTTCCTAAATATAACTCGTCAATTCAAATTCAATTCAAAAAGTATTTATTAATAATAAATGATACAATAGTTGCCTCACCAGGACCTGCTCCGGAACCGATCGTGCAACCACCGCATTAACGAGGTGACGGATTGCAGGATCGGGCGGAACAGACCTGGGCCAGCGAAAACAACAATTCAACAAAACTAAACCTTTTTAAATATAAAATAAAAATAGGTAATAAAATTAACAAAAATACTTGAAAACAATCTCAAAAAACTTACAAACAAAATTTTTAAAAAGACTGGCGCACAAAAAACACTATTAAATTTGGTATCTGGACCCAGGCACCACAACTCGAACAAGATGCCTTCCGCGAGATACTTCAATGCAGGGCTGGCCTAAACTTTGATTTTAAATATTTTGATTTCGAGAAGGTTTCGATTTTTTAAAAGGTTAATGGTGTGAAGTGAATTTAGAAACAAAAATGTACAAAAAGGATTGAAGAAAAAACTAACAAACGCGACAAAAATACACAAACAGAAAGAAAGAGGGGGGACAGGAAAGATTTAAAGATAATTAAAAGGTACAAAATACTAGCGAAAGGTAGATAGGATTAGAGAAAGGTATAGTTGTTGAAACTTGGCTATAGTGGTACGGTAAGGGGTGTTTGATCCGAAATGGGGCATTGTGCTGTTTAATTTGCGTTATGTGTCTTGTTAGCGCATTATCGCTCAGCTTGAATGAGTAGAAGTTTTGAGAGATACAGACTCCTGGACAGGGAGAATACCGTACATATTGTCTCATTGATATGTGTGTTAAACATCAGTCGTTGGTTCAGTCTGACCCCCAAGTACTTCACGCATCCTTTGGTTGGAATTTTGTTACCCCGGATCGAAATAACAGTGATCATTTTATATCCAGTAAAGCGGCGCGTGAAGACTATTGCCTCTGACTTCTCAGCGTTCACCCGAATCTTCCACCGGTCGTAGTATGCCGTGGCACGAGCCATGTGCGCCTTCAGCGGCATGTTTGCTGCTTGTGCGTTGTGCCAATGCGCGTACATGGCTGTGTCATCGGCGTACTTGGCCAGCTTCATATTTGGAAACTCTGGAAAATCGGAGACGTATAAGTTGTACAATTTCGGTGACAGGTGTGATCCTTGCGGGACTCCCGCACGAATGTCCAGCCGTGTTGAGAGTTTGTTATTCACTCGAACTTGCAGAGTTCTGCCCGTCAGAAACGAGTGAATAAGTTTTATGAAGTGAGTCGGGAAGCTGTAGTCATGGAGCTTGTGGAGTAGTCCAGGGATCCAGACGGTGTCGAACGCCTTCTCAATATCGAGGAGCACCATGGCGGTGTTCTTCCCTAGGTTGTATTGCACTTTGACGTCGTTAACTATGCTAACGACCTGTTGCACCGCGCTTCTGCTCTTCCTGAAGCTGACCTGGGACTTACCGTCGTTGTGGAGCTTCTCCTGAACAATATCAAGCCTAACCAGGATGACCTTCTCCACCAACTTGGAGATCGCCGACAGCAACGAGATGGGTCTGTAACTGCCGGCGAATTTCGCGTTCTTTTTCGGCTTCAGGATGGGAATGACCAACGGCACATTTCCACTGACTGGGCTAGTGCTATAGCCGCAGGATCGTGTTAACGATATACGTCAATTGCACAATACCCTTCCTCGGGAGATATTTGAGCAGCTTGTACACGACGCAGTCTTTCCTCGGGGCTTTATTGTTTGGTAAGTTTTTAACAATTTCTGCTATTTCCGAGGGCTTGGTCATGACTTTTAGAAATTCTCGTTGCGTCAATTGTATGTCATAACTAATTAGTTCGTTTACGTCGTTTTCGATGCAGTCGTATTCGGGATTATTCGGTATATCGGCGTTATGAAAATATAACTCGTGGTTAGCTTAAGAATCAAAAATTTTTAAGAAATATAAACTCATGGCAATTCCAATCTTGGGAAAATGCAATTCCTTCTTCGCAGTTTTGAATTTTCGTCATTGGGATTGCCATTCATTATATTTCTAAAAGACCTTCTATAATATGCAAACCACATGTTATACAAGGTGTTTAATAATTGTTATCTTATTACTGATTTTATTAAAGTTCGTTATTACTTTTGTTACTATCTTTCTTGTTTTCGTTCGGTATAATAATCGTTATCTTGTTGCTAGTTTCGTTAAAGTTCGTTATTGTTCTTGTTACTATCTTTTCGCTACAATGACTACATATGCCAATGAAGAATACACTGACATTATTATGGCGTATGGCATAGCGAATGGTGTTGCCCGTGCGGCACGAGAGATTTATCACCGACCATTATCTTAACAGAAGATTACCCAGCCCAGCCGCCACACATTCTCAAATACATACCGGCGCCGACGTTTACGGGATATAGGCAATTTCAATTACAAAGAACCCAGAATCAACGTAAGACAGTATGATGTTGCTGTCAATGAACATATACTCCAAGTGTTTAATAAGGATCCCATCAGAAGCATCGTAAATGTAGCTGAAATGCTAGGCCTAATGATTTGGAAAGTCTGGTCAGTCCTTAGTGCAGATAGAAGGCATGCTTCCCATTACACTTCGGTGCAAGGTATTTTTTTTTATTACACACGTACCTAACCTATTTTTAGAGAATGTATATAAGACCGCATATTTTTTCTCATACACGATTTGTTATAGTAATTGTTCCATACAAAACAATCAAATAAGTTATTAATTTATTGTCCACTTTCACTATCAATTGGCTCTCCGATCCATGTGCTATCTCTCTCGTAATAAAAAAATATTAATAAATAATTATTCAGAAAAGTGCATATTTCATTTGTACAACGAACAATATTTATCTTAATGATTTGTTCCAGGCCTCATGGATGGTGACCATGGGAGACGAGTACAGTTCTGCCGGTTTTTATTACACACGGAAATTGAAGACGGAAACATTTTAAGAAGTATTCTGTGAACTTACAAGCACGGTCCCCAGATCTAACACCACTTGATTTTTACATCTGGGGACATGCTAAAGCACTTGTCTATAATGAAGAAATTCAAAACCGGGAGAATTTAATTGTAAAAAGTAACGCCGCATTCAATACAATGAAAGAAGAGATGCGGCTCCGCACAACTACAGTTGAAATATGTCGAAGGTGTCGCACATGAATTAGAAACGGCGGATCGCAGTTCGAGCAAGATTTATAATCGTTGTTTTCGTTAGTCCTTAATTTTCCCGCAATGTAGCTCAGAGTTCCTTGTAAACAAGTATCACCGATTTTCTTAAGTTATTTAAAAGTTTGCATGGAATGTGATATACCGTTGCGTTACTAGAAACTAGAAAACATTTTAAAAGCATTTGAACATCTTGATCATTTTACGTTCTTTTTAAATGCAATGCAAATTTGTATTTACAAAAAAATTAATTATAACAGCTGAAATGCTGAATTTGGGAAATTTTCAAAATTAAAAAAAAATATGTCAAAAACCGTGAGACTTTGTATAGAGGTCATTGATGCTAAATATGTTCCAATAGCCTTACCTATCCACCCTTTCTATTTGGCAAACCATCCGCCAAACATATGTATATTGGCCTTCAAAGTTCCTAGCCGATATTTTCGCTGCATACCGAAGAAATGACTTGATTCGTTTGACTGGAAAATATGTAAATCCTTTCCTATTATCATTTATTTTTACTTTCTCAACCTCTTGTCATAGATTATAAAATTGCAGGACAAACTATAAATTTGTATAGACTATTTATTTGCATCTGTTGGAACACAATGGCAAATGATGATATGGAGAAACCCTGTATATAGGCTGGACACTATCTTGACCTACCTGTATACTGGATAGTCTATTGGCCCTTCATTTGTATTTGTTTAACATCCATAGCCGGCTGTACACAATATAGACACCATTGGGCGCTCTTCTACATGTCGATTCTATGAACGAAAGTTTCTACGACGGACATCCATTGGATGTCCAATGTTGAGAGAAAGGCGGGAATGTGGATGTCCACTGGATGTCCAGGATATTGCAGGTGGCAGTTATATGGGTAACCAACGGGCGTCCATCTGCACTTCATGTATTGTTCAAATAAGAGGTGCCTCAAACTCTTAAAGGATGTAGTGGATCCCTTGGAGGTCGAGGTTCGTTGTAGTACGGTCTACTTCAACCAACACGGTCTGCAAGAGTTTTGGACAACGTGAATTAAATTAGTACATATAACTAAAACACAAACGCCTTGACTCTGTTGGTAGCCCAGACACCTTAGGCGACGCCGACGATATACTTTTTGTATATAGATCCACCTTTGGTACTTTGGGTCATGTTTTTGCTGGTGCTAAAAGCTAAATTCAAAATGAAGAAAAAAATACAAATTATCCAATTCTTACCTATTCTTCCTTATTGAGGTTTCTTACACTGTCGATAAGTAGTAAGGATGCTTTGGCAAAATAAATAAAAATGCCAGAAACTAAGAAAGCCATTGCTCATGTTTTGAAGTCGAACAGCCACAGACAGAACCAAACCCATGGCTGCTACCATACAATGGTTTGAAAGTTTGAAAGTTTTGTATTTGTTTGCTCCTGATCATTACCTTTAAATTCATGCTGATATTGAATCTGGTAGCTGGAAATACCTTTTTGTATACCCCGGATGGTTTAAGTTATGAATATATCTTCAACACAAAATTTGATATATTCTATGATAGTTTGATTCACTATATAAAGTATCATTGTATTATTATTTAGAAGCTACATATTACGACACCCTCGGGTGAAAATTCTCTACCTTCTGCTTAATGTTTATTTCGGGTATACAGGAAATTTTAAAATGCCACAAAATCACTAACAGCTTATATACTGCATGTATTGTTGTTTGCATGTTCAGTTGAGTAATAACAAGTGAATTCGAATTGCATTAGTATCAATGATTGGATCAAATAATATTAGCATTACATTACCGGCTCATTGGCTTAATGATTACATGTTAGGGTTAAGACCAAGTCCCGGGTTTGAATCCTGGGTAGAATATGGATGTTTAGTGAGGCTCTTAATATGTTACCGAGATGGTAGCACTGGGCTAGACGGGATTATGTGAGAGACAACACGGCTAGTTTTCAGCTGCAGCAAGTAGCAATGTCTCAGGGAATGGTTGTTGTGTTGTTGTCTTTGTGTATGAGTGTGTCCTGGTTGAGTGAAAGAACAGCTGTAAGTAAACTCTGCCAGGACGTTAATATAAATGACAATTAAGAAAAAATCGAGGGGTTTGCATGTTTTGACTATATTTATTATTGCGTTCACATGGCAAGTTAAATCTACTACTGTTTTACTAGTCAACTAGGCCACAGACGAGCCCATTGTGTTTTACAATATTAATATGATTTAATTTAATGATAGTTTATAGAACCATTAAAATTCTTATATGAGCCAACTTAAACTGGTTATTTGGGTTTCCCACGAAGAAAAGAGTATCGTTCCACTTTTCTTCATCTATTAATTGCTCAAGATGATGCTTCAAATAGAATTCTAACCGCACTACTCATATTATCATATAAAAATATATCAATAATCAATAGTATATTGGTGTTTTACTTTTATTATATAATTTCTCAAATGGGAAACCCTGTACATTTTAGGAATTTTTGATGTTCTAGACGAGGAACTGTTCCAATATAAATTAATTATTATTAGAATTAAACGATGAAATATTTATAAATGTTAATTATTGAACGAATCATTGGATAGATATCAGTGGTGTCATCTAGTGTGATATTTAAATAGTGCGTACTAAAACATAGGTAGATTTCTAGAAATCTTGCGCAGTTCTTTCTTTATAGCCGATTTATTATACTTGTACCTCGAGAAAATGTTTGTTTTAATGTTTCTCCTTTATGTACTAAAAATATTTCTTTATACGAAATTTAAAGAAAACGGTCTGGACTTATTTTATATGGAAAAAAGTCTTTCGCGATCACTTTTTGAGAATTATATTGCCACACGTTAAATTGAAGAGACCAATATGATTTTTTGAAAAACCGTTTAAAATAGAGACACTTTTTGAAAAAAATTGTACCATTTTCAAAAGAGCGGTTAGTAACAATAATTATGAAGTGAAAACTCACTACATCTAGAGAAACAGAAAAACTGCACTATCATCTTCTAAAACCTATATACTTTTTTAAGATTACCTGTGGTGTTATTTATTTAAAGAGTCTTCTTGAAAATTGATTATCATTCTCAAACTAGCTTTAATCTTTTTTAATGCAGCATCTCGGGGATTTAGTTTCGGAACGGATTCCGCTTTCTTTTCATAAATCGATAGTAAAGGGGTCTAGTAACTTTGCTGTCCCTTTTTAGGAGTGTGGCACAAACAAATAGCCATGGAAATCGATAGAAAATCAAATTCAGAGAAGAAGAGGTCTCACATAATTTTCCGTAAAAGTCAATAGTTACTAAAGCATATCAACTGCAAATTGCAATTTTGTTCGAAAATTATGACATCGTTTTTCTTAGAATTTGATTTTATATTGATTTTATGATTTTTTGTAAAAATAAATAAGCATAACCGTTAACCGGGTTATCCATTGAGGCTATACACATTATCACGTGATCACAGCATCTGATGGCACACAGCCAACTCGTCACAATTAGAAGAAATAGCAACATATCTTTTACTCATTTGTTCGTCAGCCTATTTCCGTGATTAACGATACTCACCGACGCCAGGAGACGAACTATTCCCAACCTGGAAATATGGGTGCATCTCTTTTCTACTGAAGACCAACTGTTTGACATCTCCTTAGAAGGATGGTATTCCATTCCACGATCCTCGCTTAAGATTGCACAGCTCTCGAATATACACTTAATATACAAAACTCTAGAAGGTGGGGTGAGATAGTTGTTTACGGACTATACCTTCGAATTTGATAAAATAAGAAGTCTGAATGAGTCTGAAGATAAATAGCTTTAGAGCTCCAGAAATACATATTGAAATAATTTAAAAATAATTTAGCAAAATAAAGAACTCTTTTATAAACAGATGTTTAACATAATAACCCCAATAGCGGAGGAAGTTGAATTTTTTTTTATATCACAAATAGATAGACTTCTGAAAAATATGCTTCCTCATATTTTTTGTTTCTTCTTTTTACTAAAATTGAAGATGAAAATAATTATTTATTTTGGCTGTGAATTTAAAACAATTGAAACGCCCTGTCCCTGCCGAGTAACGCCACGTCATTAATGTTGAAACGTTGAAACATCTTAATGTCTGTGGCTCTAAATTAATACACTCAGCAGTAATGAAGTTATTACTATCCGTCATATTAATCGATAGTTAACAAAAGTAAACTATAAATGTAAATTAGCAAATTCGGAGAAAATTGGTGGCATCAAAAGGACGTCAGTCAACATCATAGCATCTCAAACACGTGGTTCTGTTTATATAAATATTTTTAATTTTCATTTTTGATGACACAGGTAAAGACCACGGATTAGTTACAAAAGGATAAACAATACGGGAAGTGCTACGAAAAGTGAAATTGGAAACTGCAATAAAATTTAAATTTAGGGAGTACATCGAAAAGTGTGTTGCCTAGGCGTGGAAAGTGTTAAAGAACACGGTAAAACCCTCGGTATACTTTTCGACGTTGTAACAAAATCCGACTTAGGAAATATTTCGCATGAAAAGCGTGCTTGACGTAAAAATATCGTGGAAGAGGTTTTTAATATTTTTAATCATATGTTCGCTCTACGGAGCGATTTTTATGCAAAAATTTCCATAACTCCTCAAGGAGCGTCATTTTAGAAAGTGTAGTAAATGTCGCTGCACAGGGACATAATGTCATGTTAAAGAACGCTATAACCCCGATATACTTTTCGACGTTGTAACAAAATCCGACTTAGGAAATATTTCGTAAGAAAAGCGTGCTTCACGTAAAAACGCCGTGGAGGAGGTTTTTAATTCTTGGAAATATATTTTTGCTCTTCGGAGCGTTTTTTATGCCAAATTTTCGCTAACTCTTCGAGGAGCGTTAATTTGGTAAGTGTAGTAAATGTCGCTGCACAGGGACGTAATGTCGCCCCGACCACCCAATTTTAGAAAGTATAATAAAATTGGACTTGAACTTCCAAATTTCCAAGATTAAAAACCCTTTTACGAATCCACGTTGTCAAGCACTGCAACTCTTACGAAGTGTTGAATATGAGGACAAGTTAGTCCAACGACTATTCAAAGTATATCGGAAGTTATAGCGAAAATAGCCCTTAGCGACATGGGACCCCCATCATTTCCTAGCAGTCGGATTTGACGGGGAAATGATGTGTTTTGACGGGGTTTGCCCTAAACCGGTTCCTCAGTGATTCGGAGTCAAAAAAGTATTATTACCATGTACTCACACGTGCATGGGATCTGCCTTGCCTGAACGTAAAATTTGTTATTGCATAATACAAACGAAGTAGATACGCTTCAAGCAATTTTAAGCTCCGAGGAGCGACCAAAATTTATGTGAATTAATAAAATACGTTTATAAGACAGGCAAGCATAAGCCCACCAAAATTTCAGTTACATGAAACTTTCCTTGAATCTTTTTGTGCATCGTTAGCTTTTCAAACTGCATATTGGATGGTAGTTGGTACCGTATGAATCGTCCCGTTCCTCACCATGTGTTGTACACGGGTCAGACCATTGTTTGTTAACATTTTCTCTGAAGAAGTTGTTGTAAAAACATACATTTTTTAAAAGATTTAATATACATTTTTTGAACTTTATATTGTCTTTTACTTGTGTTTTCTAACAAAATTTCCCTTTCAGATTTAATTTTAAGAGAGTGTGAAACAGGCAGTGTTAGATTTATAGTGTTACGACGTCTTCCAATTGATACCATCAGAGCCGCAGTTAAGCATAAACGACAGTAAGTATGATTTATCCATTAATCTCCGTCTGAAACAGTCACTTTGAACCCTAAAAAATTTTGTGAACGTAATATTTTTATTTAGAATTTAGAAAAGGTTGAGGAAAAAGAAAATTAATTTTTTCTTTTTCCTATTTTTTTTAATTTTTCTAAGTTTTTCGAGCAGAAAATACGTCCTTCAGACTTCCATCAAAGCATGGATCGTTCACATGGCGCCCGAACAGGGACCATGCCGTCCCCAAACCCAACAAATCCTTTCTCATTCATGGCGGAAGACTCCGAGGGGTCGACCCCAAGAGAATTTTACGAGCGAGTCACCGCACCGCTCGTCGACGACGGTTCTAGAGGGATAGAACCACAGCGACTGTTTCCAGAGGGAAATAATGTAAATTTATCTGCTTCACAGCCACAAACTGCTAATTCGATGGAAAGTATGTTTCTGAAAATGGCAGAGGGCTTCGTGCAGGCGATACAGAACGTGTCGACCTGTACGCCCCATGAGAGACAAAGATGTCCGAACGTGACGTTCCATGGGCTTGATCATGAAGATCCAGAAGCATTTCTGAAAATTATGGAGGAATATTTCGACAGAGCTCGCATAAGCCACGACTATGATCGCCTCCATAACGTAACCGGCCAACTCAAGGGCGAAGCTCAACGATGGTCCGAACAATTTAGGACGTTGACTACTTCGTATACCTTATTCAAGGAAAGATTCCTTACGAGATTTAATTCTCCCGACATACAGTCACGAGCTATTGCTCAACTGTATGCCGTCAAGCAAACGTCTTTAGACGACACGGCAGTGTTTATCACAAGGAAAACCTGTCTCTTCGATCGTATTGATCCCTTTAAATCCGAAGCCATCAGAGCTCGGGTCATCATGGACCAACTGCGTCCAGAAATTAGGTCACGCTTGAGAAGCAACCTAATTTCAACCACAGAGATGTTAATAGCAGCGGCTACTAACGTCGAGCGGGATTCAGCTGACGAACAGACGTCGCTAATCCAGCTTATAGATCAACGTCTGTCCCGCGCGTCTTACTATCAAGAGCCGGGACGTTTAAGTCAACAAAATTCAAGTATAAGGAGCAATGGAAGCCCAACTCCGACAGCATCAAGGGTGCATTTCCGAGAGGACGTATCTCGACAGGACGGTCCAGGCAGAGCGCCTGGTCGTCCTTTTTTTATGCCTAATTCTACGAGCGGATCAGTGAATCCTGACCGCAGGCAAACTAATTTCAATGGCGGATCGGGGAAATTCCGAGTACCCGACCGACCGGCAACCCCGTGCCGATACTGTACAGACACAGTGCAGTGGCACTTCCATAGCCAATGCCCGAATAACCCGCATCTCAGCAGGAGACCGGGAAACTTTCGAGGGGCCAGAGACCCAGGCCAGGGTCCATCTGCAAGATCCCCGGCACAACGGCCGAACCAAGGCGGCAGCAATGTCCAGTAATTTTTTCCGATACTCATGACCACTACGACGCTCCTCTGCACAAGACAAGAGAGTCAATAAATTATATGAGCGAAGCGTTCCCTTTGCCTCGTATAAAAGTTCAAATTAATGAACATGCGGTCGACGCACTGATCGATTCAGGCTCGACGCGAAACGTTATCCATCCGAGGATGTTGGATAATTTTAAAAATCTCACGACACGTCGATCATTTGCTATGGCGTGCGGAGATCGAATGGTGGACTCTCTTGGCACGACAAAATTACAAGTAATAATTTCAGGCACCTCTTTTGAAATTGATTTTCAAGTAATCGAAAATTTGAACGAAACGATAATATTAGGATCACCATTCTTATATATGAACAATGTCGCATATGATTATGGCCGAAAATGCCTATATGCCGGCACGGAAGAGCGTATTACCGTCTTCTGGAATCAAGCTTCTCAGAGGGAGAGACAGCAGGCAAAGCTTCCTGAAGAGCTTGTTATTAA
The DNA here is from genome assembly GCA_963675555.1 of Leptura quadrifasciata. Taxonomy (NCBI): domain Eukaryota; kingdom Metazoa; phylum Arthropoda; class Insecta; order Coleoptera; family Cerambycidae; genus Leptura; species Leptura quadrifasciata. The sequence goes on from OY776675.1 coordinate 108,663,368, forward strand.
AGACAAATTTCTACGGCCGCTGTTCGAAGAATTTGTCGATCTGTTCACTGCGGAACCGACTCAAGCAACCACAGTGACTGTGAAACACAAAATTACAGTAAAAGACACGAAACCATTTAATATCAGACCATATCCGATGTCTCCGAGTACTAAGAAAATTATGTACGACCAAATCGAAGAGATGTTGAAAGCTGGCGTCATCGAACCTAGCACTGCCCAATATAGTTCACCACCCGTGATAATAAAACGCTCGGACAAGAAACCACGATTTTGCATCGACTATCGCCATTTGAATGAAATGACTGAAGACGAGGCTTCCGTCTTACCAAAAATACACGAAAGTATTAAAGATTTAGGCAATTCGAAGATTTTTTCTGTGTTGGATTTAAAAAGTGGATATTGGCAAATACCGCTAGATGAAGCATCAAAAGATTTCTCGACTTTTACCACTCCTGATGGGGCAGCTTACAGATTCAATGTCATGCCTTTCGGCCTCAAGACAGCTCCCTGTACCTTTCAGAAATTCATGGCAAAGGACGTTTTAACGGGTTACCTGCACCATTTCTGTAAAGTGTATTTAGATGATATAATCGTTTACAGCGTAAACGTGAAGGAGCATATGTCCCACTTGAGGTTAGTCTTTGAAAGACTACGTCTGCACAATCTGAAAGTGTCACCGGAAAAGTGTGTAATAGCGACGAATGAAATTCAATATTTAGGCCATACAATTAGAACTGATACTTCCCAACCATTAGAAAAACATGTCTTACAAATTCAAAATTATCCCGTTCCAGCTACAAAAAAGCAGCTACAAAGTTTCCTAGGGCTTTGCAACTGGGTACGAGAATATCTACCAAATGTGGCGATGATCACGAAGCCACTAACGAAACTTCTTTCGAAGGAAAATCGTTTTCACTGGAACCATACATGCGATGAAGCGTTTAGAAAATTAAAAGAATTATTATCCGGACCGCTGGAACTCCATCGGCCGGATTTTTCACGTCAATTCATTTTGCAAACAGATGCATCCCTCCAAGGCCTTTCGGCCGTATTATATCAATTGGGCGACAACGGCGAAAAATATATAATTTCGTATGCAAGCAACACGTTATCTCCAGCGGAGAGACGTTACCACATAAACGAGCTAGAATGCTTGGCGGTGGTGAACTATATTAAAAAGTACAAGATGTACTTAGCAGACAAACCGTTCTTGGTGAAGACGGACAACAGGGCGTTACTTTGGTTAAACAAACATAAGGACGACAAAACAAAATTTACACGATGGTCATTACTATTGCAAGAATATGCATTCAAAATTGAACACTGTCCAGGAAAGGAGAATTTATTAGCAGATTTTCTAAGTCGTAACCCACAAAATCAGTATGTCGAGACAGACGATGAAGAGGAAAGAATGTTCCTACCAAATTATAAGTGTCCAGAACGTATTTCTGTTTTAACGCACTCAGAAATATACGAAGATATCGTACAGGCTCAATTGAGTTCAAGAGATATTCAAGACAAGATCCGCTGTTGGAATGATCTATTTCAACAGGAACAACGTTCCGATGCGGATCTTATTTTTATGAAAAATTTTCACGTCCAAGACGATGTACTTTTTAAAGATTGCGATCGAACTTTTAAATTAATAGTTCCAAAGAGGAAAATAAAAGAATTGATTTACCATTATCATGACCGAGATGAAGCATGTCATCCAGGAAGAGACGAGACTCTCAGGAAAATAGCGAAACGCTACTATTTCAATAATATGGCCAGGATCGTAGGCAAATACATAAACGACTGTCTGATATGCCAGTCTGTAAAGACAAGACAAGCCCAACCCAATGCTCCACTTAGAAGTCATGCACCACAAAATGCATTTGAAACCTTGAGCGTCGACGTAATTGGCCCGCTGCAGAGGACTAAAGACGCCGAAAACAGATACATGATTATCGTCGAAGACGTTTTCAGTAAATGGATAGAGGCAAAGGCATACATTCAGGTCGACGGCAGAACGATAGCCAAATATATCGACGAAGAAATAGTAGCAAGATTCGGAGTCCCTCGAGTCATAATTTCAGACAACGGTGGTCATTTCAATTCCGAATGGTACATCACATTTTGCGAAAGGAATGGTATCGAACGATATTTAATTCCGGCATATCACCAACAGTCCAACCCCGTGGAACGACGGGTTCAGGAATGCAAGAAAATTTTAAAGACTCTTTTATTCAAAAAGCCAAACGACACTTGGGATCGCTACGTGCATCAGATGACATACATATTAAGAAATCGTAGGAACGCCGCTACAAATCAAACACCTAGCATGATCGTGTTAGGATATGATCCAGCCGAAAGAGGCGAATGGGATTTGTATGCCTGGAGGCAAGAAAGAGCCAAGCAACAAACGCTTCCACGATACGAGCGAATCAAGGAAGCCCGTCAGGCCCAACAAAATTACAAACAGAAATATGCGCCGAAAGAGGCCGTCACTCCGATCGTTTACAAAGTAGGAGACAGAGTCATGAGTAAGAGAAAAAAGAAGGTACATACCTTCACGCCGTCTTGGTCAGGCCCAACCAGAATTCTAAAGAAGTTTTCAGACGAGGTGTATCTCGTGCAAAAGGGAAATGTAACGACAAGAGTACATGTCGATGATTTGAGACCAGCCCCGCCAGAGGAGCACAACTTGGAAATCGAATCTTCCGATGAAGAAAATGCTAGTCCAGGCGGAACATCACTCGATGGAAATGATTCCCCGTTCTCAGACGATTCCACAGAACCTCCACCGCCGGAGCAAACGGTTGTACAAATTCATGCACCGCCACGAGATGCTTCCACTTCTGATTCAGAATCAAGTTCTGGAGATTCAATTATATTTTTATAATATTTTTCAACCTAGGCTAAGTTTTAACTTAGTGCTAGGTTTATTTTATATCAAAATTTCCATACCAACTTCTTGTCGTGTCGGGCAAGAGTTGGTATTTTTTATGCATTTTTTACAAGTTATTTTCATTGAGGATATTGTATCGTCCATACAAATCTTCCAAATTCACTGCAGCAACTCTGACCGTGTCCGGCAGAGTTGGTATTTTTTATAATTTTTCTAAGTCCTCAAATGTTATTAAACATTCATCTGTAAGCAGAGTCCGACCCAAAGGGTCCAAACAAATGTTCCATTGGCACGGCATGGAAAGACGACAACTCTGACGCAGAGCGCGATTCAGACGAGTCTAGCAACTCAAGGGCGAGATGCCGCCACGTCTGCTGGAGGGGCAGATGCAACGATCCGACGGATGCAGATTCTGTCGCAGATTTCTCACAAGAAGAGATTTTAATAAAAAACATTTCAATCAATATAAGTCAACAAAATTCAGTGTTCCTATTCTCAAAGACGACGATGTGATATCGGTCGCAGATTTCTCCCAAGAAGAGATTTTTTAACTGCACGGAAACCATTTCAATCAATATAAGTCAACAAAATTCAGTGTTCCTATTCTCAAAGACGACGATATGTTATCGGTCGCAGATCCCCAGACGGGATATGAACAAACATATTACTAAAATTTTGTTTTATATTGTTTCATATAAACTGAGCAGAGCCATAGTATAGCTGGAGCCAAGCAGTCCGAGGACCACCTAAGCTGTTCCAGAAGGCAGTTCGACACCGAAGGTGATCGACGAGGCATAGACACGAGGAGGAGCAGACGCAAGCCCGCATTAGTGGAAGAACACTAAGAAAGATAAGTGCGTCGAAAGTGTTTGTGTTGTGTCATCGAGAATCCGAGGATTCTCGATTTTTTCTTTTTTTTTATGCCTTTTTCATATACAATGTTCAATTATTCAATCGAATGCTATGCATCGATATATGTTCAAAAATTTATCACCATTTTAGATTTGCATCTATGTTTTGTTCAGATAGGCCGGTCTGAACGATAACCGAATACAACACATGGGAGACTACATCCAATGATCCATTTTATTTTCAAACAAACAATTTACCAAACGTTACACAAAAAGATTCACGGAAAGGAGGGGAGTGTTAAAGAACGCTATAACCCCGATATACTTTTCGACGTTGTAACAAAATCCGACTTAGGAAATATTTCGTAAGAAAAGCGTGCTTCACGTAAAAACGCCGTGGAGGAGGTTTTTAATTCTTGGAAATATATTTTTGCTCTTCGGAGCGTTTTTTATGCCAAATTTTCGCTAACTCTTCGAGGAGCGTTAATTTGGTAAGTGTAGTAAATGTCGCTGCACAGGGACGTAATGTCGCCCCGACCACCCAATTTTAGAAAGTATAATAAAATTGGACTTGAACTTCCAAATTTCCAAGATTAAAAACCCTTTTACGAATCCACGTTGTCAAGCACTGCAACTCTTACGAAGTGTTGAATATGAGGACAAGTTAGTCCAACGACTATTCAAAGTATATCGGAAGTTATAGCGAAAATAGCCCTTAGCGACATGGGACCCCCATCATTTCCTAGCAGTCGGATTTGACGGGGAAATGATGTGTTTTGACGGGGTTTGCCCTAAACCGGTTCCTCAGTGATTCGGAGTCAAAAAAGTATTATTACCATGTACTCACACGTGCATGGGATCTGCCTTGCCTGAACGTAAAATTTGTTATTGCATAATACAAACGAAGTAGATACGCTTCAAGCAATTTTAAGCTCCGAGGAGCGACCAAAATTTATGTGAATTAATAAAATACGTTTATAAGACAGGCAAGCATAAGCCCACCAAAATTTCAGTTACATGAAACTTTCCTTGAATCTTTTTGTGCATCGTTAGCTTTTCAAACTGCATATTGGATGGTAGTTGGTACCGTATGAATCGTCCCGTTCCTCACCATGTGTTGTACACGGGTCAGACCATTGTTTGTTAACATTTTCTCTGAAGAAGTTGTTGTAAAAACATACATTTTTTAAAAGATTTAATATACATTTTTTGAACTTTATATTGTCTTTTACTTGTGTTTTCTAACAAAATTTCCCTTTCAGATTTAATTTTAAGAGAGTGTGAAACAGATAGTGTTAGATTTATAGTGTTACGACGTCTTCCAATTGATACCATCAGAGCCGCAGTTAAGCATAAACGACAGTAAGTATGATTTATCCATTAATCTCCGTCTGAAACAGTCACTTTGAACCCTAAAAAATTTTGTGAACGTAATATTTTTATTTAGAATTTAGAAAAGGTTGAGGAAAAAGAAAATTAATTTTTTCTTTTTCCTATTTTTTTTAATTTTTCTAAGTTTTTCGAGCAGAAAATACGTCCTTCAGACTTCCATCAAAGCATGGATCGTTCACAGTCACCCCGACCACTAAAATTTAGAAAGTATAACAAAATTTCGGAAATTTCAAAATTAAAAACCCTTTTACGAATCCACGTTGTTAAGCACTGCAACTCATGCGCGGTATTAAATATGCGGACAAGTTAATCCAGCTTCTATCCAAAGTATATTGTGAGTTTTAGCGAAAATAGCCTTTAGCGACATGGGACTCCCATCATTTCCTAGCAGATTTTGACGGGAAAATTATGAGTTTTAACGGGATTTGCCCTAAACCGGTCCCTCAGTGATTCGGTGTCAGAAAAGTATCTTTACCATGTACTCATATGTGCATGGGACCGCCTTGCCTGAACGTATTGAAATTGTAATTGCCCAAATATAATTCAAAGTCGTTGCGATTCATGCATTTTCAAGCTCCGAGGAGCGACCAAAATCGATATTGAAATAAAAATACGTGAATAGACAGGCAAGCAAAAGCCCACCAAATTTTAGAAACATTGAACTTTTCTTGAATCTTTTTGTAATCGTTAGCTCAAAAACTGCATATTGGATGGTAGTTGGTACATTATAAATCGTTCCGTTCCTCACCATGTGTTGTACACGGGCCAGACTATTGTTTGTCAAACATATTTCTTAAAAAGTTGTTGTAAAACAAAATTTTTTGGAAGAGAATTAATATATATTTTTTAACTTTATATTGTCTTTTAATTGTGTTTTTTTAACAAAATTCCCTTTCAGGTATAATTTTAAGAAAATGTTATAGTACTTCCAGCGTCAGGTTTATAGTGTTACGACGTCCAATAGATACCATCAGAGCAGCAGTTAAGCAAAAACGAACAGTAAGTATATAATTTATTAGAATTTAGTTAAAATCTGAAACGAGAAGGTGATTTTATTCATAATTTGGAAAAATAATGTTCCTAAAATTATTAAAACAAAATTGGTAACTGTAACAAAAATAAGTGGTTGAGGGCGTGACTTTGGAAAGTACTATGAAAATAGTAACAGCAATGAATTTTGGTTTTGTGCTTTAGGGCTAAAAATAAATTAATAAATGGCCTTTTTAATATATTTTGAGTCTTATTCTTTCCTATTATTTGGGTTTTCTACCACATGTATTATTATCCTCTTCAAAACAAATCACCGAATCTACAAAATAATAGAATTATTTGTAGATTCGGTGATTTGTTTTGAAGAGGATAATAATACATGTGGTAGAAAACCCAAATAATAGGAAAGAATATTCGAAGCATGCCACAAATAACTTTCAGACAATATATTTTGAGTCTTGTCTATCTATATGTTGTAATATGACAGGTGACTTATTTGACAAATTTTAACATTTTTTATTTTAATTTTTTTCAGTAAATTTTAAGAGGTCCGGCGACATGCTCTGGAGATAATCCATCCAAGTACTAACATCGATTCTAGTTGCTTCAATTTTCATATCGCAGTATGAGTGTTGTAAAGACATAACTGAATTATATTGTTATTGTTTATTCATTCCAAAAATCGTAAGATTCACTGTGTCAAAACTCCCATTCTCCGCTTTTTATTATTTCATTATTTAAGATAAAGAGCGTTTTCTTTTTAGTCGAGGGACACATACACAATGCTTACTTTTATATCTTTCATTTAAGTAATGTTAGTATTGCGGTATTTGGTAGTATCAAAATTTGAGATTTTCCTGTTAATATTATATTATTTAATAGTTCAACGGGCCAAGCAGCGATAATCAAACATAGTTTTTAATTATGTCTTTTCATGTTTGATAATTTGTAATTACCTACTACATTTTCAAGTTCATTTACTTGTGTTACTGCTTCTTTAGTTATTATTTTTTTCATTATTATACATTTTTTTAATTTCAATGTACAGTTAACTTATATGTATCTATTTAATGCTCAATTTAATGATGATTTAATTTAACTTCACCTTGATATTGATGATGATGAGCAAAATAAACAATAAATTCATATATATTTGAAAATAAAGGCAAAATAATTGCAAAAAATTTATAAAATACTTGTGCGAATTACATATCTCTAAAGTTCGTAATGTTAGAAAGCACAACGGTTATTAGAAGTATTATAAATATTATAAATTAATTTATAAAACATTAAAATTAGATAATAATGTCAGTTTTTTGTAACAATTCTTTACTTTATGCTCAAAATTAAATACCTCAAATAAATTTCAAAAAACAGACATTAAATGCAGTTCTGGCAGGAAATCACTGTATGTTTGGTATGTCTAATATTCATCCCCTTCGTCAGCTTCCGCCTCAATAGAATCCACAGCAACTTCTTCATAATCTTTCTCAAGAGCAGCCAAATCTTCACGGGCTTCCGAAAATTCACCTTCTTCCATCCCTTCTCCGACGTACCAATGTACAAAAGCCCTCTTGGCATACATAAGATCAAATTTATGATCCAAACGGGCCCAAGCCTCAGCAATGGCTGTAGTGTTGGACAACATGCACACAGCGCGTTGTACTTTGGCAAGATCTCCTCCGGGCACCACTGTAGGAGGCTGGTAGTTGATACCAACTTTGAACCCTGTGGGACACCAGTCTACGAATTGGATGGTGCGTTTCGTTTTTATTGTGGCAATAGCGGCGTTTACATCCTTGGGCACAACATCTCCCCTGTAACAAAAAAGTAAATGAAGTTTAGCACAAATCAAATGCACTGCCAGAGTTTGTGGAAAGAATAATCTAAAATTAGAAGTTAGAGCATAAACTACAAATGTAGAAAAAGCTACACTTAAGAAAATCTTCGTATTATATCTAAAACAAAAACTACAAGTATGCGCGGTGACTATTACGACATGAATATTAATATTACTCTTAAGATTTTCCAATGAAACAACATAAAAAAGTGGAAAACCATTATATTATTTAAAATACGTTCTAAGACACATTTTAAGACAAAAAATTGAAACCCTGTAAAAAATGCTTGCATGTTATAAGGCGTGTCGAAACTTTATTTTGACGTCAATACGATGCAGAGTCGTGCTACGCAACAATAGAATTATGCCCTCACTAGAAGGCAAAACTCGTAGTGTAAGGGGCAAGAGGCTAAATTGTAACCCATCCCGCGGAAGGAAACTTGTATATATTAAGTGTCAGTTGGGCCTAAATGGTTTAGTTGCAGTGCAGGAAGAAAAATGGTTTAAAAAGAAAACAGTCAAGGAAAGGAAAAGAATAAGATGTGGTATATCCCTTTGCTCATATAAAAGAAATATGCAGACTGGCCAAAAGTTGATTGTATTCAGAGACTGACAAAATTAAAGTTCTTTAAAAAATATTTTCAAAAACTACATGAAGTTTTCACAGAATGAAAGGTTTGTAAGTCCACATATTCATGTTTAAAAAACTGACAGAAAACTGGTTGTTTCCTATGACTGACAGACTTTAAATGTCAGCATTTCAATACTTGAGGAGGTTATAATCATCGTAGATTAAACGGGCGTAGCAAGTTAAATGCAATTTTTGAGGAACGATAAGAATTATTTTTATGCGATATAGTTAAAAAATAACTAGATTTCGTCATGTTAAACTTTTTAGAACATACGTAAGATGGGTCAATTGAGCCTGAACGGTTCATAGCACATAGCACAGACGAAACGACAGACGTGAAGAACGACGCTCACCCCATACAAATCCCTTTCGACATATCTTAATCTTTTGAAATTTGGAAAAATATCTCAGATAAAAACTGTGCAATATCAAGAGTGACCTATTATAAAATTGTTTTCAAAGAATAGGAACGATAAGGTGTCTTTCGGTGGCAAGCATTTACTCGAACTTTTTAAACGCGCCCCATATGTTCTTTATTTGTATTTGACTCTTAATTCCCCATCCAGCTAATGTCTAGTATACTTCAACTTGTCGTGTGTCTGAACTGACATTGCGCGTACGACTTAATTTTCTCTTGCACACAAAGTTAATCCCATAGCCCAAAAATATTGTTCACGTATGTCTACCAAGCCTCTCTCTCCCCTCTTTAGAGACGGAAAAATGAAATATACAATGATAAGAGCGAGACAAATAATCAATGCTATCAAGAGTTTAGCGATTTATTTAAATTATTTAATTGTTATTTTATTTTAATGCCTTATTTATATTTACGTACTGGCGGAGTTTAGCTACGGTCATTCTTCCACTCAACCAGGACGACGAAATGCGATGAACACAAGGAATACTTCGGGAATAAAAAAAAATAATAATTTTAAGCGTAGCATGAGACTCTTCGAGTATAATCGGGTGTATATTTACTGGGCAGTCAAAAAAACGCAACAAAAACCTTACGAGCTAATTATTAACGACGGCCGGTGAACCATTCGGCATGGTCTTATCAAACAAGGCAAACCTATAAAGTGATTCAATTTGCAGGTGAGATAATACAGAGAGTAACGTTATTTTAATGAGGTCGTACAGTTTTTATTGCGTTTTTTGATTGTTCAGTAAATATATATCCGACTCTACCTCGTGCGCCTTTAGGTAGATTTCTAATCTACCTATTGCAGAGTGCAGCATGTCACGACTTAGGGAAAATTTCACGATAGTTTCTTCGATTATGGTTCCCAGACCCCAAAAATGCTCCCCGTTATATATATATATATTGTTTTTAGGTTTTCGCGAAAATTCGATCGAGATTAGATATTTTGAGAGACTTAAAAAGGAAATTAGATGTTGAATTAAATGAACAGAAATTGATAGAAATATAAGTTAAACGATATTAATGGGGATTCGTGTCGTAACGGTTTGGGCGAGATTGAAGTTAATTTGGGGACGTTGTTTCTTAAGACTGTTATTTGTATCTATTTGGCAATCGAATTTTGACAAATTTGAGAGCTATTATCGATATATACGATTGGTTTATGAATTCTGAAATGTTCGTGAATTTTTTCAGAATTTGATTTAGAAAAATGTAGTTTTTCGTTAAGTAAAGTTACTGAAAGACTTTTTTTATTACTTTGGACATCGGATTATTGTTTATGGGGTTACGTAAATGCAAAGCTTACATTACAAAAAAATCTATGGTTTCATAGCTTACCTGTACAACATACAGCAGGCCATATATTTTCCATGTCGAGGGTCACATTTAACCATCTGATTGGCGGGTTCGAAACAGGCATTGGTAATTTCAGAAACAGTTAACTGTTCGTGGTAAGCTTTTTCAGCGGATATTACTGGTGCGTAAGTGGCCAGTGGGAAGTGAATCCTGGGGTAAGGTACCAAGTTAGTTTGGAATTCAGTTAAATCGACGTTAAGTGCACCATCAAAACGAAGGGATGCTGTTATAGAGGAGACAATCTGAAAACAAAAGTAATTTCATTTACAACCACCACGTAAATAAATTATGTATATATTATGTAGTGGAAGCAGTTCCAATATATATATTTTTTGAGGATCAGCATTTAATGCTTAATAGAATTGATATTGGCTAGAAGTACCAGAAGGTTTTCCCTTGGTATTCAAAATATTTGAATTAGTATTTGTTGTTTCTAGAGGAAATTTAGAATAACTTTGAGTCATTTGTAATGAACTGAGAAACAAAAGAACAAAAATCTCAACACGAAAAAATAAAAAATTTTGATAGGGGCTGTGTTAAAAGGAATAGGCCAATAAATTATAGAAACAATTTCTGATCATTGTCGTCGATTCGATTTATTATTAAATCAGCCTCAGAACTATTCAGGAAGATTTTCCATGTTAAGATTAAATAAATAAATAAATAAATTTGCAAACAGACATTTAAGTACAACAAAACAAACAGACGAATAACAGTAGAGTATCAAATGATCAAATTCAACATCAAAAAAGTTCATAATGATTTTTTGAATGCTATTTGTGCTGCATAAAATTACATTTTTTCATTGCCAATGGTAAGAGATATGGTGACAGCGTCACCACTTTATTATTAACTAGTTAACATCTTTATTTCACGAATAAGATTTTTTTGGTATTAGGCTCACGAATAAGATAAAACCGAAATCACAATGATTGAAGTAAAGTGCCCACCTTGCAAGTGCCGATCAGGAAGCTGTTCAGTGGGCCGCAGCCGTATATATGTCCAAGCCTCTTGGTAGGTAGGTAGTTTCGGACTTATACACTTCGCAGTTTAATACTAACATTATATTTATTCTATAATCGTAATATGTAATGTGAATTTGAGTGCGTTAAGTAGTATATTACCGCACTCAGTGTGGTAAGGTGATTTTAATGTACTAACCGATTCCTATAGTACCTAACAAATACAAGAAACTCTGACAATAACTTTTATAGAAATTATATATATTTAAAAGTTATTTCTTATATTTTTACGAATTATTTTGTGGTAGATAAAAAGTTGTATATGATATAGGTGGTAAAATCTTCGTCCTGAAGAGATTGCAAACTTCCTCTCAATTTACATATTTCACTTGTATACGTATGTGATAAAAACCAAGTTATTATATAATCACTATTATATATGTTCTACTCTTGTTTGTGTTAAAACTATCCGACAGACTTTATATTACACCTTTTGGATTTGTTCGATTTGGGTACCTAGGTCATTGGTACAAATCGTATTTATAGCAAGCTTGCAGTCAGACATTTTTGGGTGCTATTTTATTTAAATTTCTTAATAAAAATACATTTTTTGATAACCTGGTCGTCGCCAAAAAATCAATATAATTTTCAAATTTTATTTTAAGTTCAAATATATGCCCAAGAATTTGACTTCTTCTGGATTGCTTAAGTTTTCCGGTATCTCAGACTAAAGGTCGCGGGTTGCCATATCAAAGTAAGTTTCGGGATAATTTCTGCAAACATTATTTTATCTATGTCTGTGATGACTGAACTTAGATCATTAATATAAATTAGAAATAGCAGCGGTCCTAATAATGATCCCCGTGGAATACCCAATTTAATATGTGCCCTATTTGATTGAAAATTATTGAAATATGCAGTCTATGTTCTTACTCCAGGCTAATAAGATAAAAATCGTTGAAAATTTCCGGTCACGGCCAGACTTTTCAGTAAAGACTTGTACGTGAAGTTGAATAAAATTTCCATAATGCTTTATTTTAGCAGAGTTTAAGTTATAGACCGGAAAATATAGATTTTGTACTGTATTTTCCGGTCTATAACTTGAAACTCTTCTAAAACAAAGCATTATGGAAATTTTTTTCAAGTTCATGTACAAGTCTTAGTTGTTCATGCATTTCTTGCAAGTTTTCAGTGAACTAGTAAATGTTCCTTTATCTTTTTTTGCATATATCCTATTTAATTTTGGAAAATCCTTGTGCATTGCATCTAACAGGATTTGTAAGAACATATTAAATTTAGTGTCTGAATTATAGTATTTACAATCGATAAAGTACTAATTATTGTTTTCTAATAACTAAAACATTTTAGATATACCATTTTTTATCAAGGCTTGCAGTATATAACCTTGAGACCGGGAAATACACATATTTTCAGGGAAATTTTTATATCGATAGCTAAGTGATCTAAAATAGAAGGATTGACAATGTTGATAGTAAAATTTAATTGATTGGATATATTATCTAAGCAGTCCACTGTCCAAGATATTCTAAATATTTGCTGACTCAAACCAAAGCTACTAAATCTAGGAATTTTTTCAAATTATTTTAGTCAACGTGAATGTTAAGGCGCCCATTAATAATGATGTGTTTGTATAAATCATTTATGTTTAACGTATTAACTATTTTATCTAAAAAGATTTAAAAGTCACCATCAAGTGGCCTATATATAGTTATAAAAACAAAATTGAAGGAGACTATTTCCACTGCAGAAATTTCTGAGTATCTTTTAACTTATTGACTTACTCTATCACATCTGTTCTGTCTATAAAAATATGAAATTGGTCATAGTTTAGTTAAGAGTATCTTAAACCTTTATGTAGGGATATTTTATAAGTTAAAGCATTTGCTGTAAGTTGCCATACAACTACTTTTGGAAGATATATTTGATCATTACAAAGAGTACACTGCTTTCGTAACTGAAATCATATCGAAATGCCAACACTCGGTAGAAATCTTAAGGCCCCTCTACGCAATGGTCCATCTTCGGCCATAATGGCCGTCGTGTATAGGGCACAGTGGCTTGGGATGATGTATGTTGGACAATCATCGCCGACGATAGCTTCTGTGTTAGTTCACAGAACACACATCAAATGAGCGCGGCGGACAGCGGTTAACGCGTATCCACACGCTGGACCATCACTCCGTGCGTAGTTGAAAGTTGGAGATATTTTTACCATTTCTTATTCATTGGCTTTTTGTAGTAGGTACATATTTAAGTAATAGTTATACGCGCTAACTAAATAAATGTCAGAGGCTACAACCGTTTTGATGTACATCTTCGACTACCCCGATGGGAAAGCACAATAGGCCAGCAGGTGTACAGTAGTAATGGCTCTAAAGGCCTCTCTACACAATGGCCCATCATGACGGGCCATCGCCATGGGCGGCCACTATGGAACATTGCTACCGTCCACACGCTGGCCCATCTTCGGGTATAGCGGTAGTCGAGGATGAACCTGGACCTTTGATGTGTGTTCAAAAACCGATACAGAGGCCATCGTCGGCGATGATCAGCCATCAACCGTCAGCCATAGACCATCCCAGGCGCCCTCTACACGATGGCCCGTCGTCATAACCCCATCGTGATGGGCCATTGTGTAGAGGGGTCTTTAACTAGAAGGCCATCAATATTTTGGTTCATTATGTCTACTGTAGGCATGCGATTCTTAATGCCTAACCCCACATGCACGAAAAGTGGCTGCCGGTACTGATTATATATCTTACCTGCCCAATAAGTCGATTTAAGTTGGTATATGTTGGTCTTTCAATATCCAAATTCCTTCTACATATATCATAGATTGCTTCGTTGTCTACCATAAAGGCACAGTCAGAATGTTCCAAAGTGGTGTGCGTTGTCAAAATCGAATTATATGGCTCAACTACTGCTGTGGAAACCTGAAAAATTAAAATAAAAAATGGCGCTTGTAAACAATAATATAAGAACTGAAATTTGTAACAAATTTTGATATATACCTATAGTATAATACAGTTATTAATAATTAGTTAATTATTAGGTATATTTGAATATCATTTAATGTTAAATGAATAGAAATCATTTCTTTTTATAAAGGTTCTAGTTAAGAATATCCCGAATATCATAATAATAAATAATACGCTAAATATGCTTTATACCTATAATGTAAATGAAGTTCTGGAATGGCATTTATTCAAAACAGTTTGGATTAACATATTCTTTTACGAAAATTTAAGTTGCTAAAATATAGGTGATGCAGTCACGGACGCGATATAACATCAACCGACGATTCAAGAAACTTCCGTAGCATAAATATACGTTCATGATTGATAACAACAGTTTTGCTTTAATAAAATGTAAATTAAGCCATTAATCAATTGGTTTAAATCAACTGACGTCTTACTTCCTACCACCTACTATACCTACACACCAATAAGAGAATGATCAATGTAAATTTTTTTAAATTATCAGAGTTCATTTACTGTGGTCAAAACTCCCTACAAATCACTCTGTATTCTATTTGCAAAATAAATAGAACAGTTAGAACATTTGTTTAAAATAGTTCACTAAAAGAATCATAGTTCCTTGGAGTGAGGATTAAAATATTCGTTTCTGTTAAATGAGAAATAAATATAGTATAGAACAAAGATTACTAATTTCATTATTACAGATAATTATTATTGCTTTTTAAAGCAAAATTTAAGTTAAGGATGGGGTTAATTTTTCAACCTCATTTCTATCATGTTTCTTCAAAATTAACACAGGCCTATTCTTATGTTAAACATTTTTACAAAAAGACTCCCTAACTTCAAACAAAGTTACAGTTATCGAAAGTTTAAGACAAAATATTCATTAAGAAATTTGTCAATTTCCGATTTTCTCAAATGAAAACACTAATAAGACATTGTAATAAATAAATATCTACTAACAGCTGCATTTTGAGCCGTTAGTATTCATGTAGAGTGGTCTTAAAATTTTAAATATTTTTTAAATAATTTGGCGAATGCGCCAATGTTAGGTATAGATATTTATAAACCCTGTAATCAAATTAGTGTGTTATAATAGACATTCTAGAAATACTTGGAAAAACATAAACAATTTTTATTCTAACATCTTTAACGGTTTAGTATTTCTGAGGAAAGATAAAGACACAACAAACCTGAATTTGTATGCAGACCAAACTGAGAATTTTTTTATGATATTCATTTATGGTCATGTGATACCGTGACAAAGGTTTTGGTGCTTCATGGTATTTAGAATATCAGTCCAGTTATTACGTGCTGTAAATTGCCTTTAGCTGGAAAATTTTACAGAAGTTTTGATATTCTGCAATTTTACGTATTTTACGTATAACTTCTCGTTTAAAATTTTAAATTTGTCACTTCGTATCTTAGCCGCCGGCGCCCCCATATTGTAATACATTGCAAAAAAAGATATTTTTTTTGATATCTCGTTACTCGTTGCTTCTACAGCAAACATAGTTGTGTAACAAATTAAAGACCAGGAAATTTGCTGCGAAATAGGTTTTAACCATTTTTTTCATAAAATCGACCCGTTTTGGATAGAAGACTAACAATGGTCACCATTTAACCTGCAGTGAAAAGTAATACCCATTTTCACACCACCATGAGGTAGCGCGCATTTTATTCTGTGATTTCCCCAGCAGGTCTAATCCACACAAATGAAAATTACAACTTCTTTCGCTTTGATACCCCTGAGTGACCATCTTTATCGATGTTTGTGCTGGTTGAAGGCAACGATGTCTCAGAATCGTGTGGGATCAATTTTTCTCTACTTTCTGTATCAATTTCATTACGCAGTGGTTCTAAGATCGTATCAGTGTCTTCATCTTCATCACTATCTTCCAATGCTATGTTATTACATATATTGTCACAGATCGAGCAAATTATAGAACAGTTGAGCCCTGCTTTCCTCCATCCACATGCTCAGCGACATCCTTTCTTGTATTTACAAGCAGTTAGATTAAGAAGAACCTCTGGAGCAGGGGCTTAGAGTGTAGTCAGAGGGACAATTTCTGTCTTTCTTCCATCCCCGTTGATCTGCAGGTTTTTCGCTACCAATCCATTGCGGCACTTGATACGTTCGAAACGAATGTTGTCTTACCGCTGCTTCTGTAGGAGGCAATGAAGCGATGTTAAATTTTTTCCTGTATGCTGATATTATGAAGCATTGGTACCTATAAGTGTTCAGAGGTATAAATTTATTTTTATTATAGCCGTAAAGTCTGAGAAGAAAGTATTCTCCAGCTTTAGCTGCGATTTCTTAGTCGGCAACTTTTTCTTTAAATACTTTTATAACTTCGTGAAGGTTAGGGTTTTTTTCGCAAAACATTAAGAAATTTGAGGGTTTTTTTGGCATTACGACTTTTGTCGATACAGCCAGGTACTTAATAATATTTAATACATTTCATTCTGCTAATGTACCTATCACGTAATCTAACATAATCGAATATCTACCGCGTAATAACGAGTAGAATCGGGATCAAAAACAGGGGTAAATTTAAGCTTGCCCTGATTGAAAAGGGACGACGTCGTGTCGCAGCCGCTAAATTCATACAAGAATAGTATGTTCTCTGCAACAATTTTATCTGCTACACTGTTTTTTGAGTATATACGTTGCAAAATCTTTCTTTTCGCAGGTTTAAGGAAATAAATATTCGCTTATGTTTATATGTCCGTCAGAATGACTAAGAGATGAATATCTTCTCCAACAACTATTACAGAGTCAAACAAATGGGACACTTATTGCTGTGCTTATTAGGAGCCTATCCGCGTCTTCCGTGGCTTGCTTTACCATGATGTTAGCAGCTTGAAATTTTTCTGCAACAGTTCGATAAAACGATTTTTATATTTATCGTTACTTATCGTTACTTAGAAACTTTTCTTGCGATAGGGTTGGGATTATCGTCTCCTCAAACAATATGTCTGTTGAAGCATGCATTCGTGATCATCGTAATCGCTCCATGTATTTTGTGCTCTGATCTTTAACATTCTCAGGATATCCATCAAATATGACGTTCCATAATGTGACCAAACGAAAGAAGCAACTGTTGCAAATAGATGCAGATGAATCTCCGCGATTCCAGACAATGCAATGTAATAAATATCCTCCCTCCATCTATGATATGTATAAGGTTTCTGAAATCAATATTAGTAGCACATTCTTGAAAAGCTGTATAAAGGGAAGACGAAGAATTTACCCTTTGCGTATGTATCCTTCATTAAAAATTGATAACGGGAACGGAGCAAGTTCGTACGAAAGGAATTGATCAAGTTTGTCGTCAGATTTTTTCCTATACACATTCTTTGAAAAATCAAAAAAGGATTTACAGGGACAACTTCATTTTCTATACGTACACCGGTGTTCATAACGGCAAGCGGTTTCACTGTGTCTTCTCATTTAAATTTTACAGTATGAAAGTTAAAATCGCTGATTCATATAACGCTTTTAGTGCCAAGTTCTTGTGATGTGTGATAGTTGATACGTTCATCACTAATGGTTCCAGTACTTATTTACGTCAATTCTTTCATTTCAGGAAAAGATGAATGTTGGGAGAACCAATCCATTAATTTTTTCAAGTCGTTATTACACGATTGATCTGTGAACTTTTCAATTCAACATGCTGTTCAAGCGCCAAAATCTGTATTGTAAAATTTTTCAACCCAGTCAGAAATTTTGCGCAAGAATGACATTCCCATAGTTCATCTGGAAAGCACACTTTTCTTGACTCCTCGCCCATGAGTTAATCCATTAACGGCTGCTCGATCACCATGTCTGACCATGTGCCACACCAAAATTTGTCAGCACGTCTAATTGTGAAGCGCCGTCCATCTGTGAAAGACTCATATTCTTCAGAATTCACTGATCATTCATATGCCTGACTATACAGTTGAGATCGTAATAGTGGGGAGGGTGAGGTCAATGGCAACTGTTTTCATCCAAGCGGTACGGCGTACCCATTGTTTTACACGTTACGTACATGGTAAACTTTGTAATACTCGTATGTGAAAACGGTTAGTTCTATGAAAAAAATGATAGGGACCTATTTTGTAGAGAAAATTATGTAGTTTAATTCATTACAGAATCATTTTTGTTGTAAAATTAACCAGAAACAAGATATATACAAAAAATTGTTTCACGTCACTGTTTTCTTAGAATAGCGACGACAACGATAAAGATACGAGGTGGCAAAATATGAAACCGAAAAAACTAGTTGAAAATACATAGAATCACCAAATATCAAAACTTCCACATATTTTTTCAGGTAAATTCACGCAGTTACTGGACATCATGTTGTGGGTAGGCAAGCACAGCCGTGGAGTAGTAAGACCATTTCTAAATCCCAATATAACCAGGCATAGGATACGTGTTCTCTTATTGTAAGTATGTAAACTTATTTCGTATGCATTGTCTATGAAATGTTGCGGAATCTTATTATCTATAATGTTAAATATATTTCTCGAGTATTAAAGATTATAGTTCTGAGGGAATTTATGGAATTCTTTAATTTCCAAGTTTCCCACATAAAGCAAGCAACAGCGCTTCTAGTAAATAAATATCTACTAATAGATACATTTTGAGCTTAGTGTTTCATTAGAATGATGCTAATATGTTATATATATTTTTTAATTTGGCGAAGGCGCCAATGTTAAGCATGGATATTATAGACCCTATAATCAAGTTATTATGAATTCTAGTAGATATTCTAGAGATACTTGGAAAAAGATAAATAAGTTTTATCTCGACATCTTCTTTAAAAATAATGTAAATCATGACCGGTAAAGCAATTTTTAGAACGAAATGAACACAATATAACAAATTTATTTTCAAACAAATTTCATTATAAATCGGTCTATGAATTTACTTACCTGAGGTGCAGGATAAATTGAAAATTCTAACTTAGATTTTTTGCCATAATCCACGCTAAGCCTTTCCATCAACAAACTTGTGAATCCGGAGCCGGTACCACCACCAAATGAGTGGAAGACTAAAAATCCCTAAAAAAAATTATTTATTTTATAGAGGGCATTCGACAAGAAAAGATACCAACATTTCTAGGACAAATCATTCATAAGCAAAGTTTGCCCAACAAATTTCACATGAAGAATTTTTGTATACTTAGTAAATGTCAACATTCAATTTAAATTCAGATTTTCTCAAATTGAAATCTCTTTGTTTTAAGAGGATCAGTCGGTTGACCTAGAAGGCAGTTAAAAAAATGTGAAAATATTTCAAAACGTTAGGAGTAAGATTTATCAACATCAATTATGTTAAATACATAATAACATTCAGTATTTGAAAAATACACATACTCGGATATATGTTTACTAAGCAAACTCCGTTTATTTTTCAATATCGTTACCTTAGTTCTAATAAAGCGTATCCCACAAAAATTAAAAATTGAGATTTCGGTGTATAACACATTGTAAGCATCAGCCGAGCATAATTCTAATGTGTCTTAAGGCACAGACAACGAAAAACATTTCTTTTTGATAAGTTCTAATAGGACGCATAAAAATCAGCTGATTTACGTATTCCCAAAAGGACTTATTTCACAGAACCCACAGTTCTCTATAGATAATGCTGCCGTACGCATAGTGCGGTCACGATTTTCTTTGATTTCATGTGTTTTAAGTTAATTTATTTAAAGTACCTAAGTATTATGAATATTTTGTAGAAACGTTGTAGCTGCTGTAGATAGCAGATATGTGTGAAAAATATTCCTTATTTTACTTAAAAAACTCTTTTTAAATATGTTGTTGAATTCGACCTATTGAAACGGTAGATGTTTGATGTGGTGTGGCTCAAGAATTTTTTAAATTATTTTTGTTGCTTAGTATGACTTAGTGTACAAATTACTATATGTGGTTCATGTATATTTTTTCTAAAGAAATTTTATTGTTTTAGGTATCGGGACGAGCAGCAAAAATGGTAGTACTGGTTCTTAAAACAAATAATAATTGGGTAAATGATAATAATCTAAAAATTAATGTGCGTATGAAATTTTAGTCGAAAACACAGACAATGACCACTTTAATAATGTTATAATGCCTGATAAAGAAAATCTTTTGCAAAACCAGCAGAATTTTAGCTTTGAAAATAAATCCTTTGCCGAAAAACCACATGAAGAAATAATATTTGATCCAAATGAAATTTGCAGATCGCAGGTTGCGCCAAATAAAATTTTCCCAAATAATTTAGCAGTAAATGAAATACAAGATTTTAACAATGATCATGGCATCCACATTGAAATAGAGTATTTTTAAGCGTTTACCACGACAAATAAAAATGAAGAAGTGTATATTACAACAAGTCAGTCTGTCTCTAATGATTTACCCCTTCATGAAAAAGATAACACAAACAATCTTGACTGCATAACTACAACGAAGTAGAAGACATTCAGGAGATTACTGACCCTAAAGAAAATACGGTAGAAAATAATAGTATAATAATATTACAAAATATATCTGACCTTCATGGTTTACCGTTGCAAGAAAAAGATGATGGTAATAATGATCTCGACTACATTCCTAACGAACTAAATGCAATAGACAATGATGAAGAACGTCCTCAGGAAACCAAAAATGAAATTAATGAGAATACAACTAAAAGAAAGAAGCGAGAAAAAGTGGCTGATCCAGAAACATGGGAAAAAACGTAAACAATAAAAAGATAATGTTGGGCAAAGACTACATTGGGTATAAAAAAACAAAAGACGGTGTTGTGAAGCATGATATGAAAAGGTCTGAACGGGCAATGGGTCCACGTTTTGTAAAAAACTGCCAATCGCTTTTGCATTTGTTATCTGAAAAGATTCGGCAAAATATATTTGAGACATTTTGGGCAACGAACTGGGAACAAAAAAAAACTCTATGTTTGCATATGACTTCCTATCATGCCCCTAAACTAAGTTATACAGAAAATGCCTCCAGGAGAACTGGTTCATTCAATTATTTTTAAAAAATCGAAGTAGGAGGTGTGTAAAAAATTATTTCTAAGTGCACTCGGAATAAAGGAAAATATGGTAAGACAATGGGTTACCTAGAATTTTTTTAAATGATTTGCCAGTCACTATTGCCGTTCAAGATCTGGAAAACATTATTTAGAACAAGATTTTAAGACAAAAGCTGAACTTTACGATGTTTACAAAAAGCTTGTTTCGAGGAAGAGATTTCGCCATTATGACTTTATACATTTTTGAAATTATTTGACGAAATGAATATTGGTCTTTTTAAACCTCGTAAGGACCAATGTGATATTTGCTTTTAAAATGAAAAACCTCGATGAAATTACATACAATGCCACATATCAACAAGAGATCATCGTCGGGAAGAGAAAAATCAGAACAAGAAAAGATGTGATGAAAAACTCATCCACTGCTTTATGATGGATGTTGAAGCCGTAAAATTGTGTCCTCAACTTCAAGCAAGTTCGTTGTATTACAAAACAAAGCTGCAGGTTCATAATTTTACAATTTATAATTTAGAAACACATGAATCTAGCAATTTTGTTTGGAATGAATCTGAAGGCGAACTGTGTTCATTAGTATTTACTACATGCGTATTTAAATTCCTACAAGCAGTTGTAGTTGTTGAGAAGGAAATGAGACCGATAGTTGTGGGGTACCAAAATAAGAACCATACTCTGGCAAATGCTATGTCACTTTTTTCGTCAAGATATAACACAATAATTGAACAAAAATACTTAGAGAAGGGCACACTCAAATGGAGTGTGACTATTCTCAGTCTGATAGAAAGACATCTCAAAGGACGAGATATATTTCTCCCGACCGACATATATCTGTAATTCGAAATGTTGGGTGAAAACCAAAGCCATTTGATGTACAGTATCATAGTTTAAATTTCGAGAATACATGAATACATGATATAAATCTGTAAGGTCTGGAAAACGCAAAGATAATTTTAAGAAAATAATTAAAAAATTTTAATAACTTGCTTTTCTGTAAAAAGTCGTACTTAAAAGTAAAAAATACTAATGTACGAATGCAAGAAAAGCAAAGCGTGCGCACTTTGTATGATTGTATTGAAAGGGGTGGAATCGTTGTTGCCTTCAGTCATACGTACATTAAGATGATACATGTGAAAGAATTAGAACGTTTTCAGCAAAGACACCTCAGAAGTATGATGAAAATCCGTTGGTTCCATCACATATCAAACGTGGAAGTACTCAGGAGAGCAAACAGCCTTCCAATTGAGGTGCTTATTTCAAGAGCACGCCTAAGATGGGCAGGTCACGTTCATCGTATGCATGATAACCGCCTTCCTAAATGTACACTTTATGGTGAATTGCTAAGCGGTAGAAGAAGGCGTGGCGGTCAACGAAAGAGGTTCAAAGACGCTCTCCATGAAAATCTAAAATCCTGCGGTATTGCAGACGAGCAATGGGAGCAACTTGCAGCGGACAGAACCGAATGGCGAGGGGTTGTAACCAGCTATCAAGGAAATGTTGCTGCAAGAAGGCCGAATCCAAGACCTAACCAGGTCTACGTTTGTCCTGACTGCGGTCGACATGTGCTCTCCCGAATTGGCCTCTATAGCCATAGTCGTGTGCACCGTAGATGAATGGGAATTACAATAGACTACACCTTTTACTTGTTTTTTATTGTACACAATCTATCGACTGTAACATTTTTATACTCGGACTCGTGTAACGGCTAATAATAATAATAATAACATATACTTATATATAAAATGCACACACCTTGTTTTTCTTGCTTTCGTACATTAGTATTTTTTTATTTTTACTTTTTAGTATGACTTTTTACAGAAAAGCAAGTTTTTAAAATTGTTTTATTATTATCTTATTCTACTTTTTAGTCATACATTTTGGGGGGTTTACCCCCCAGAGATCGCTTAATAAAAATTCGTCCCTTAACGATTTGTTTCGATTTCTCGCTCCTTTGTTATGCAGATTTTCAATTTTTACCCCCGCGCCCCCTATATATGATATTTTTAAAAGTAACGGTGGAATATTGTATTGTCCTCCGATCTTAGTAACTACAAAATTTCATCAATTGCCTATGTCAGGAAGTGTGTTAAATAAAGGACGCAAAATTTGAACATAAACATTGTGCACGCATTGTGAGTTAAAAAAAACTAAGTAAAAATTGCCGACATTAAATGCATAAAGTACTTTCCAAGTGGTGAAATATTTTACAAGGCAAATTATAAAAACGGGTAAGAATCAATACCACAAAGGCAGAAAAAAATAGATGTCAACATTAATCTTAAATCATTTATGAACAAAAGATTTCAAATATCAATAAAAAAGTAGGAACATTTACAGGAAATGAAGTCCTACCATTAGATACCCACGGTTTTTTTATGATAAGAAGAAAGAAACCCCTATAGAGACAAAAGATTCCGAAAAAAATGCAGATAGAGTCTAACATAGAAAAAGAGTTCAAAAGCAGCTTTACCAAAAACAAAAAATTTAAAATGACTAAAGAAAATAAGAAGACTGCTGTTTAAAAAATACCAAAAATAAGAATAAAAAGAAGAAAATATAGACAATAAGAAAGCTTCTTGTGTCGTTTTTATTTTTAAAAAGATAATAATGCATAAATATGTTTTTTTTTTTCAACAAATGCTTTTTAACATCTTAATTTTATTTCTCTTAGATATAATAAAATAATTAAATTAAGTGTCTTTTACAGGAGCAAATAAGATTAAACACATTTACGTTAAATTATACTGCCTTCACGCATTTCGCTCATACTATATTGTACGAAGATCTCTCTTTCAAATACCTGTAATCCAGTACATTGGTCTGCGAGTTTACGCATCCTGTCCAAAACAACATCGACTATTTCTTTTCCAATAGTATAATGACCACGAGCATAATTATTAGCGGCATCTTCTTTTCCGGTGATAAGTTGTTCCGGATGGAAGAGTTGTCGGTATGTACCGGTCCTGACTTCATCTGTAACAGAAATTATTTCCTTGTAATCATATGTAATTTATAGAAATAGGATGTACAACAATTGAATATGTTATTATTTAAAAAACAACTGCGGATAAACTAATACATTGAATACTAACTAACAAGTTATACAGGGTGTTCAGAAATGCTTCCTAACAAAGCTGCGATACTTTGAAGGTAATACCCAACAACTAATGTTTTGTTTAATACCTCAGAAACCCTTTAACTTATAGGGAAGTAAATTGGGGACACTAAGGAGATATACAACCAGCGTGAGTAAGCGGATAAAAATCTGTGTGCAACTTTTCAATCGAGGCAGCAGGAAAAATTTTCTCTAAATGCGTGGTGGTCAGGAATTATAGGGAACAGTTTCATATGTCCCTGTTTCACCTGTCCGTTTGAAACATAATTTAAAATGTGGTTATGCATGATAGTGTTCCACCTCATTTCAGTACTGGTGTTCGACAGAATTTGAGTGAAACATGTTGCCGTAGGTGAATAGATATATGAGAGCCAACTTCATGGTCTATTTGTTTACCAGATTTAAATTCATTTAATTATTATTATTATTTTCTCAGAAATTATTGAAAGTCAACTGTTTACTATACTCTTCGCTGGTAAAGTTTTTATATAATTGTTGAACATTTCATAGCACATTCTGTCCATGTTCTTGAAAATAAATAATTTTTTAAGTATAATTAGTATATTTGTAATTCCAATCATATAAATTATCTAAATTTCAATAATCAAACCTAACCTAACTACTAATTTAACATGATTCATGCACGCTTGTGAAGTTAAATTTATATATTTTTAATGGTTAGAAGATTAGCTTAGGAATAGCACCTATTAATGGTTAAATGGGGATGCTCGTATAGTGAATTCGACCAGAACTGAAACCGTATAAAAACTAAAAGCCGGCAAAAACAGCCGGCATCTCTTTATTGGTTTTCTTATGACAAGCATTTCTGTTTGCCTCCGCAACAGATGCCGACTGTTTTTGCTGGCTTTTAGTTTTTATACGGTTTCAATTCTGGTCGTATTCACTATAACTTCAATGAATTAGTCTCAATTAGTTTAAGATTATGCTTACGTCTTTCGCTTATCTACTCATGAATTATATTACCATTTGTTTTGCATACAAAATATTCTACTTGGGATTATTTTATTTAATTCGTTATGCAATGTAGGATAGGTATCGGTACACTTAATTAAACAATTTTAATAATTACTATATAACATGTATAAATTATTATTTTTTTCTGTTATATAAATGGCAATGCAACGGTCTAGATCAGATTATTAGCAAGAATTTTTTCGGCGCTTCCAGTCTTGCATGAATTTCTGAAAGTATAAATCCTATAGCGTTGAGTGAACGAAAGAGAATTTATTTACAACACCTTAAACTAACCTTAACCTCTCAAGAAAATTGTTTATTAGTAGGAACATTTCAAACATTAATTCGACTCGGTGACTCAGTGTTTATATGCTAGGCTCTCAAGCAGTCCCGGGTTCTAATCCTAGTCGGTTTAGTGACATTTTACGTGTTGCCGAAACTAGATCGCAGTTGTGCGAAGAACAATATGGGTAATCACTCTCGTTTTCTGAATTCGTGCCTCATTTGCGGCAGATGTCAATGTAGCAAGAGAAGATTGTTATGTAGTTGTTCGTGTGAAGATGATGGAATAGCTTATGCTAAACACGTTAATAATCCAAAGCCAAAAGCTATCCGGAAGGGAGCTATACATTTTAAAAAACATGAGCAACATTCGTTACCCACCGACATTGCCAGTGTCCGTGCCGGGAATCTAACCCAGAACACAGCAGAGCCAGAACAAGTGCGTTCGCCACTCAACGCACTGTAGTCGAATGAGCTACCGTGTCGGTAAGACCATTAAAGAATGGAGTCCTAAAATTTAGTCCACTCTTTGTATTTAAAGCAATGAAATATTTACCAGTTCATTTGGATTTGAAATTACATTACGTACTTATACAGGGCGTTTCACGAGGAACTGTACATACTTCCAGGGGCGGTAGAGGACCACTTGGGTATTCAGGAACGGCCATTAAAATTTTCATGTCGCTCTTAATTTTTGAGATACTGGGTGATAAACTGATTTTGGTCCAAATTTATTTTGGCCAGAACGTCCTTACTGTTGATCGGATTTTGTTTCAATTTTAGACACTTATCACAGTTGACAGATTGCTATTATAATTCTTTTTAAAATTTCAGGGCCGGACTTTTCAATTTGTTTTTCCGATTTCTGTAAAAAGATCATCCTGTAAATATTTTTTTAACATTCAGTTGCCAATTATAAAAATCCATACATCACTAAACAAAATCATGTAATTAGACACCTATATTAATTTTTTTACAAGCGATTGAATTTACATAATGAGGAATTAAAAGAAAAACAGCTCCATTTGCTTACATTAATTGTTCAAATAAATAAAAATAGTCAAATAAATATTTACAAAAGTATATATAAAATTATTACAAATACTTAGAGCAAATTTTCAATGAGAACCTCAAGCTTCCATACATTTTTGTTGGCGTTTATTTAAATTGCCAATAGTTTTTCTAATTTGTGCAGAACTGTTCCTAATTTGGTTACTACAGCGGATAATTCGCTGAAGTAACTGTTCTCTTATTGGGACACTGTATACTTCAGTTTTGAGATATCTCCATAGAAAATAATCGACGGGGTTGAAATCTGGTGATCTAGCCGGCAAAGGATGAGGTCCCCCACGTCCAATCCATCTGTTTGGATACTCATTATATAAATGCCTTCTAACCTCAATACCAAAATGAGGTGGGGCTCCGTCATGCTGGAAGTGTTGTCCTCTTATATTAATACCTTAATATTTTGTAAGAAATCTAAATACATCTCTGTAGTTAGCATTGCCGAAAAAATATGTGGCTCAATTAGATTGCTGTTAATCATACCACACCAAACATTTACTGAGAAGATGTTGAAAATGGACTTCTCTTATAGCATGAGGATTGTTTTCGGCCTAGTTATGCGAATTTCTTGAATTAACTACGCCATCCCGTGTAAATTGCGCTTGCTGAATATAATATGGATGTAATATTTCTTAATTTAGAGTCCTCCAAACCCGCACATGAGGAACTCCAAATTGGGCCACTTATTCGTCAGGTGCTTACTTCAGGGTGTTCTTGAACAATATTAATGATATTATCTGGCTTCTCGACGTTTTGAACAATATTTCGCTCTACATTTGATGATGGAAACCTGCCATGCTCCTTTGCATAGCGATACACAGTTGAAAATGCCTGATGATTTGGTGCTCATCTGTTAGGCAAACGAATATGGTATTCCTTTGCAGCTTGTCTACCATTACCATCACACAATCCATAAACATAAATAATATCGGCATATTCCTCATTTGTAAAATTATAAGCTGTGATTATTTGCAGACTAAGTTAACCATAAAAAGTACATTAGTTCTAATGTTTATGACAACAAACATAGAAATGTCAGGCTATCTAGGCCTACTATGATTATAATAAAAAGAAAACTGCGTAATGATTCCTATTTTAAAATGTACGCTACACTTTCTTTGGAATAAAAAAAACTTTGTTTTTACATTTTTTTTCTAGATTGAACATTATTTATCAAGTTTAAATTGACCATTTTTATTTATTTGGATAATTAACGTAAACAAATGAAACCGTTTTTCTTCAAATTCCCCATTTTGCCAAATTCAATCGCTTGTAAAAAAATCAATAAAGGCGCGATAAAAAATCTAATTACATGATTTTGTTTAGTGATGTATGGGCCTTTATAATTGGCAACTGAATGTATAAAAAATATATATACCTACAGGGTGATCTCTTTTATAGGAATCGGAAAAAACAAATTATAAAAGTCTGGCCCTGGAATTTAAAAAAATGTATATAATAGCAATCTATCATCTGTTATTAGTGTATAAAGTGTCTAAAATTTAAATAAATTCCGATCAATAGTAAGGACATTCTGGCCGTTCGTAAATACCCAAGTGGTCCTCTACCGCCCTTGGAAGTATGTACAGTTCCTCATAAAATACCCTGTATAGCAATCATTGTAAGTAATTTAAGAGATTTGTTGTATAAATTTCAATTTACAAAACTCTTCCCCACATAAAATCTTTAAAACAATATGCCACGGATGAATAGAATCTAGACTAAGACACAATGTCACTGGATGGGGTAGCACTACTTACAACCACATTAAACATGTGTTGATATTGCAAACCAAGTTTAATAAATTAATGCTGAGAAAGGAAAACACTTACCCCTCTAACGATCTCTATCGCGAGGCAAAATTTTTGGATCTGCGACAGTTATAAATTTTACTTGCTTTTCTTTAACTCACAATGTGTTTTCAGTTTTATTTGTCATGTTTGTTCAGATCTTGCATCCTTTATTTAACACATTTCCTGACATTACCAATTGTTGAAATTTTGCATAGTTACTAAGATCGGATGACAATACAGCATTCCATTGTTACTTTTGTAAATATTCGTACGTAGAGGGCGCGGGGGTGAAAATTGTTTAAATATATTATCCAACCGGCACCTCCAGTAAAAAGTAGAATACAAAAGGTTTTTCGCCTGATTCTACAGGGGGCGTCACAATATTTATGTATGATAATGATTTAATTAAAGTATGATAAAAAGTAGAAAATAAAAAAAATCAAAATTTTTTTGAAAAACTTGCTTTTCTTACAAAGTCGTACCAAAAAGTAAAAAATAATTTTTCATGTACGACTTTAAGAAAAGCAAGGCGTGCGCACTTTATATGATTGTACGCATGATTGTATGAAAGGGGAAATACAAAGTGTGCACGCCTTACAGTCGTACATGAATTTTTTTTTACTTTTTAGTACGACTCTTTAAGAAAATCAAGTTTTTAAAAGTTTCTTTTTAGTTACAAGACAATATATTGATCGTAATGAATTAACGCCCGTCGACCATATCTACGAAACAAGGTACAATAATAATGTTTATTTACGAATTTCCACACAGTACAGTGCAAATAAATAAATAAAATTAATAGCAAATAGTAAGTAAGCATAATTAATCACTGAAGTAGAATATTCTACCTGTTAGTGATAAAGTTACACCTAATGTATATATCTAGAATTATGAGTTAATCTTATATTAAAAGATTATAACAATAATTTACAAATAACATGGTATAAGATTCAATTTAGAGAAATAAATAATTATAAAGTAATTTATAAACATGAGAAACACTGAAGTGGATGTTATCTACTTGTATGTGTGTCGACGTTTTGTTCCTATAATATATGAATTAGAATGAAGAGTATTTTATATAAGGATGTATATTATATAATTATTTAAGTTTTAAAGTTATATTACTAGATGTGTACCTGAAGGAGAGAGAGAGAGAAAAGAAAGAAAATAATAAAAATTGAGAGGTAAGTACGTATAAAACAATTACGAGTAGGGATTAATTTATTTTTATTAAGAATTCAGGTTAATATTATTGTCCATCAAGAATCAAATATTTACAAACTCAGGTAATTAATTTAAATGACATTTAAAGTAGTCTTTTTTGGTTTATGATATCATGTATGATTTTCTAATTTGTTTGAGCTCTGTAGGTAATATGTCATATATCCTAGGTGCTAGGTAGGTAACATTCCTCCGTCCGATCGTTTTATAACTTCTAGGATAATCACATTTGTTTTGTTTTTACCTTGTTCCATAGTTGTGTTCAATTTGCTGTATATTTATTTTGTTTTTAAATATACCTATTGGTTAAAATATTCAGGAACAACTGTCTCGTGTCATAGATACTTCTTTCATTAAATAGTTGGGCACTTGGAAAAGTTTTGTTTTTTCCATAAATTATTTTTATATAATATATATTATATATTATTTTTCTGAATCATGTTTAGATTTTCTAGGTGGCAGTTATTTACCCCTCCCCACCCGATAATTCCGTAACAGATCTGTGTTTGTACCATTACACAGTACAGTATTTTAAGGTTTGACATGTCTAAGACATTTTTTATATATTTAAATCTTGATAGGAGTCCTTGAATTTTATTTATTATATAGTTAATTTGCAAATCCCGTCGGAGATGCCTGTCAATTTTGATTCCCAAGTATTTTACTTACTCCGCTTCTGGTACAATTGTGTCAGCATCAATATTCAATCGCCCCATATTAGGTAAGCTATTAGCATAAGAGGTGTAAGGTAAGTACCAAGTTTATTCACAATTTAGTGTAAGTGTATTAAATTGAAACCATTTTTTTTTATGTATATAAATTTTCAGCTACCGCCTTCAACTCTTGCCAAGAATCTGACTCAAATAGGATAGCCGTATCATCCGCGAAGCTGATAATTGTGCCATGGATACGAAGTGATAATAGGCTATTTATGTACAAAGAAAACAACAACGGTTCTAACACAGTCCCTTGGGGGACTCCATATTTAACTGTTTTAGGATTGCTCGTACACTCATTAATTTTTACACATTGGATTCTGTCTTGTAGATAACTTTTTAAAAGAGTAAATATTTTCCCCCTGATTCCATAGCATTTTAACTTATGTAAAAGTTTTTTATGAGAAATCGTATCGAACGCTTTAGAGAGGTTCACAAAGATACATAGCGTTAGTTTATTTTTGTCTAATGTGTTGTAAATATATGATGTTAAGTGATATATCGCATCATCTGTGGATTTTCTCCCTCTAAAACCGTACTGCCTGTTTGAAATTATATTAAATTTATTAATAAAATAACAATCTTTAATTTTATGATGTTTTCAATTATTTTGGAAATATTTGAGATGAGTGATATAGGTCTATAATTAATTATTTGCCATGTATCACCACATTTATGTACTTGTGTAATAATTCCTTGTTTTAACAATTTTTTCATTAACATTTATTTATTATGTAATAAGTTAATGGAGTTGTTACTTCACTTGATATTTGTTTTAATACTTCAGAACGTATACCATCGTAACCGGGTGCTTTTTATGTTTTAATTGCTTAATCATGTTTTATATCTCAATTTCATCGATACGAAGAATATATAGGCCGTTTTCCAAGGTTTCATATCCTTCAGTAAAGTTGTTTGGCTCTTTAATGTTTTTTGCAATGTTCATTAAAAGCATTCGAAATATGTTCTTTATTTTCTATTATGTAACCGTTATCTAATTTTATTTTGTTTACTATTGTTTGGGCAAGCAATATGGAATGAAAATATGAAATATGAATTTTATTGCTTAACAGAAGAAATAGTCCAATTATAGGACAACTTAGAGACTATTTAATAAGGTCAATATCTAGCCGACAAGTACAAGTATGTAATTTAACAATACAATAATATATAGAGTTTCTGAAGGAGATAACAGTAACAATATCAAAATAACTTGCGTTTAATTAATGAAATACTGATCCAATCGCTAAAAGCTGCAATTTTTAGTATCACATAGACCACAGGTTTTATTAAAATTCCTATACATGATATGCACAGTTGAATTAGCAAGTAGTCATATATTAGTACTACTGTTTCTATTATAAGAGGTAAAATTCTGCCTGCAATTTAACGTCAGCACATAAAATGATCGTTGTGATATCAAAATTGGTGTGTTAATATAATTACGTAGTAGCTTGTATAAAAATATAAGACTTACTGTAACCCTTTAGTTTGCTAGGGATAGAATATCGATTCGTAATAAAAAGGTACGCGTAGCCATATCCTCCCCTTGAGTAAATACCATCCGTTTTAAAAGCAATGAATTTTAAGAGGCGCTTTTGAATGTTTTCCAGAGCTCTCTTAAGTACGTCGTAGTGGATATTAAATTAACGTGCCATATTCGAGTTTAGTGTATACAAACCTACTTTATATTTAGAGACGTTCGGAAATAGTTTATTTTAGAGGCATCAGCCTTCAATGGCCGTTAATTATAAGTTTAATTCTCTGCAATTGTCGATACTGAAGACTGACGCGTAAATTTTAAATCATCGGCAAAAGGAAGGCTATGGCAGTTTATTTGTTTGGTAACTTATATATCGAGAATAAAAGTGGACTCAAATTTGGCCCTTGCGGTATCCACGACATTCCATTGTATGTCCTAGATAGATAGAGTAAAAAATTGCATAAAATTCACTGAACATATCATCAACATAACCAAATTGATTCAAAAAATCTAATTTAAATAAATCAGCACATTATAAAAACCTTGAGATTCAGTTTTGTTGAAAGTGCTCGAGGACAATAATCTATTTTGACTGAAGGCACTTCATACATAACAACACAAGATATATTACTAATAACTAAGTCGGACTCCCTAGCAATTACATTATGCAGATTATCGAAATGACTCAATTCTGTAAATTCTACAAAATTGACCATCACTTTAGTTTTTGGATCATGAATATCACTACTTACAAAGTGAAGTATTTACATTAAAATCAGCTTTTTACAATTGTATATGAGATGATAAGAAATTAGTTTCGGGCGTACATACATCCGTAACTTTCCATTCTTTAAGCACTGATAAATACTTCTGTTAGAAATTGCTGCTTATCATTTAAAGTAGCTTCCCAGGTGTAGACAGTCTTATTAATTTTGGTTGTCTAATTGTATCATCTTACAATGAGCGTACACATGTAATTCAATAAGTATATTATTTAATTACCACGTTAATCGAGAAATCGTATAAAATTCCAATTTGAACCTAAGGGTTAATACCACCATTTAATCTTTACATTAATTATGTATTCTATAAATCTTGTGTTCTATAATTCTGAAATGTTGATATAGCTGCTGTGTCACGCGATTGCGAATAAAATATTTAGAGAATAATTAGATACCTAGTGGTCACGATTGATACTGTATGTATAAAATAAGATATGAAAGCATGAATGTTCCTGCTTATATGAGATACTATTATTGGAAATGTCTACATTAACTCCTGCAAAATTGCAATGAATATTGCTAAAATATGGACCATGTTTGGAACGAAATTGTCAATATTGATGTGGTTTCTGTGACTGTTAGCTTAATTTATTGAGTATCGACTGTCTTTGTGTTTAAATTATGACTGTTTCTTTTATCTGCATAGAGATTAGGACGATGCCTACATTGTTGTTAAATATCATCATTGACATTTAATCGAAGGAATCTTTAAGTGTGCACTTTCAAATGTTTTGATTAATGCATATTAGATAAATATTTTTACAGTCTGCTTGTCAAAATGTAATAAAATGACAGGAAGAATGACTATCCATGCAACTGAATACTTCCCTTCGAAGTAGGTGCGGTGTCATCATCGAACAAAGGGTGACTTTGCTACCTCAATTATAGAGGGGATGATTAATCATGCCCTATAAAGGAATGTCACGATCTAGAAGAAATAATGTTCTGAATGTAGTATGTAATCGGATCCTTTTAATTTTGGCAAATAAATGTCCCTATTATAATTCAACGGAAACCTCTTAATTTATTGCATAAAAGTTATTATATAAATTTTAAAAATATGCCCTTCTTAATGGATGAAATATACAATTAGAACCTCAGATTTATGTTGAGTTTTATTCTAAAATTATACATACAGTATGGAAATCGCTCATAAAATAAAATTATTTTTGGCGGTATTTTAGAGATTTGTGAGAACGCTAGAACAGTTAACTTTTAACTTAAAATGTGCATCGCTTAGATTAAATTTGAAAAATACAGGGTGATTGGTGCACGTACAGTAGAAGAAAGGTAGACAAAATATTTTCAAGTCTTATATTATAAAATGAACCAACACGGACATATAAATAGTACGGAGAAATATGTGGGATATACTTAGATAGATAGCAATTATTGTTTTTCGGGGATCTGATAAGCAAAATGTTTGTACTATATCCGTTTAAATATTATTTTTGAGTTTATGGAAGATTATGATGGATATTGATACTAACAATAATGAACATATGATTAGCAATGGCATACGTATGTTCTTGCTTCACATGAAAAGGTCAAAAAAGTTTTATGTATCTTGATATAATCATGAGTAATAATTTCCCAAAAAAAAATTGTTATATAAAAAGACTGGTATGTAAATTTAGCACAAAATATATTAAACAAAACGTATAATGAGATATCGCTTATCTGGAGTATCCAACAGTGGAATAAGAAAACACTAGGAATGTTCTGGGATTTTATTTGCGTCTACCAAACAATTTCCAGAGGTTGCTACCATGACCAAGCTATACACACATCCTTACGAAGATTGAGAACAGGAAACCCAGAAACCATATACTCTAACTTATTTTTAAGCAGACGGAAAAAGTGCACAGGAACAACAACAAAATTTGACGTAACTAGACCAAATCCATATAATCGGCCTTAAATATGAATATGACGCCAATTGTTACCTCCTTTCCCCGATTATACATTTTTGGGAAAGAATTGAAGCAATATATGCGGATGACTAGCTGGTTTAAATCGGAGCAAAGGGTCGTAGGTAGATTCGGAGTACTTGTAAAAGACGTGAAACTTACCCTCTTTGAATGTATAACATAAAAGACAAATTTCTGTTTTGTTCGAGAAAAGGAGACAATGAAAAATTGATATTATTTGGGTACCATCTATAGTTGATAATTAGTTGTCTCTTTTTCTCGTAAAACCAGTCTCCTATAGACGAAACTGAAATTATTGGTAAGGGAAATTTAAAAAATTGTTTAAAATGAATGATAAAATATATTACATAAATAAATAAATTTTATAATATGAAGTTATTTAAAATATAAATATAGGTGAAATTTTATGTTTATAAAATTGTATTAGCGAACAAGGAATAATTAATACAAAAAAAATTAATAGTGAACATTATACCAAGCTCTAGTACTGCAATTCAGGTCCTAATTTTCTCTTGGAACATCTAATCTAAATATCTTTGGCAATTTATTCTTACAAGGCTGCGTTTTTCAAAGGAAGTTTGTGTGTGAAGATTGTAGAAATAATACAAAATCGAAGGTTTAAATACCTTAACAAAAGCAGAGAAATATTATCCAACTATGCGGCTTGAAAAAAGTAATAATCGCAAACGTAAATGCAAAATTACGTAAAATTGAACGTATATGCCAAAAGACTGCTAAATAAATCTGCTTAATACATAAAATAGACTGAATATAGATTTAAATCTATATAATTAATGTAAATTTAACGTAGAATAAATATAGAAGCAGAATTAATATAAATTTAGAAGTGGAATAAATGTAGAATTAAATTTAAATTTAATGTAGAATTAATTTTAGTGTAGAATAAATGTAGAAGCCGATTTGAAAATTATAAATTACCAAAAATGAAAAAGAAAAGAATATTTTATTACCATGTGGTAACATGTTGTATTTTAATTACTTATTGAATTTAAAAAATTTGAATTTAATTTATTTAAAAAAATTGAAATTGCATAAAGACAAAATTGAAAATTATTGAAATTTAAATTACTAATAAATAAAATTTACCTGGTTGTGTTAAACACATGAAATGTGGATATATAAATGTAATATAAATTACTGAGGATCGTACAGTTAAAGTTTGTAGACTCAATCAGACCAAATTCGGCAGGCAAATGATCCCTTCGTGATTTTAACTAATAAGGTAAAATGTTTATATTACCTTCTGTAATATAATACCAATACAAAAATATAATACAAAAGGAATCTTTAATCAATAATAGTTTAACATTAGTTGCATACCACAGATTAGATAGTTACTTTGCATTTTGTGTCCAAAAATACAAACTGTCGTAATAAATTGCACAATTGTTTACAAACTGTAAAGATACACTATAAAACAGATGAATGGGAATGTTTCACAGGTAAGGAACATAACCACATGTTCATTGTAAATAAAGTATAAAAATGAAATAAAAATGAATGTAAATGTTTTTGTAGTGTAACAAAGCATTTTTCGTTACGGAAATCTGCATAAGACTTATATTTAATACTTGTACTCTATATATTTATGTTTCTTGTTTTCTGTACCGCCTTAAGCGAATTACGGTATGTTACAAGAAAATATTTACTATTTGAATATCGGAACATTTATTTAAAGTCAGAATATTTATTAAATAGGAATTATTGTTTATTATTTGAAATAATTAATTCAATAATTAGTTATCTGTGGCCGATTAAATCTGCTTTTTCGTAGTTGGTTAGAATAATTATTTTAAATTGATTCTAGATAATACAATATTTGAAATACTTTGTTTATTCTAACTGACGCACATAATAATAATTTACCAGTACTTGTAATAAGTCAATACCGCCAGCATCGCTGTCTCATAGCGAGAGCCTAGACCTATGCGCGTTCATAAGGCATGTCAAATTGTTACAATTCGGTGGTAGGAACGTTGCTATAAAATCGACCGTAACGGTCTGTAAAATGAGAACGTGTTCCAACGATTGAATTCACCAGTCGACTACCAGTGCAGCTGAATACGAACGACTCCTCCGGTTTTGAAAAAATAAAAGATTTTTTGGCTGGAGAGCTTTATGTGTGACTCTGGAGGCCTTTCGTGCACTTTATTTTGTGAAATTGAAGTTGGGGTGGTTGGTTCTTAAAAAGCTGGAACGGGCTAAATGTTTCGCCCTGTATACTTTTCAGAGTTCTCTTTCATTTTTTATTTTAGTTGGCAGGGTCAAAGGCTGCACCCTGTGTAAGTTTCCTTGAAATTAAACACTTTGATTTAGAACGAAACTAAACAAGTATTTATTTAACGTAATGAACAGAGTTGCAAATTTATTTCACTTAAAATATTTAAACGAATAATGGTTAACTTCTCGACATTAGAAATTTTGCCTTAGGTCGGGTCGGTTTAGAACTGTTGGATTAGATTATTATTTTTTAAAACTGAGAAAATTCACTTTAATTATTTTGCGCGATGGCGATTTGTTTTATTTAAATTGATGCACTGGGGCGTTTTTTTTAATAAAGCACTTTTTTACTAGGATCTGCCTAGGCAGCTGCACGGGCACTGGATTTGTTATCGCGAGATACACCGAAACACTTGGCTTTCAGGATTTAAGCGCTTGGGCTACCTAAGAAAAAGTATGGGCACTGGATTAACTTGTCATGAGATACACCGAAGAAACTAACTTGCCGGGGACATGGCGTGCTCCCTTATTTATACCAATCTCGCAGAGATCTGGAAAGAGCTGGATTCTCCCCCCAGCCGCTCTATCGGGCTCGAATTGTGAAATATTGCGTAATAAATACTGCAATTTTAGAATTTCGGGTTGAAAAGTATATCAACAAAACGGCGATGAAAGATGGAACAATTTGATATAAAAATATCAGTGGAATCTAATTTTTGTTTTAGAAATATGAATAATAACTCTCTGAATAACTTGTTAAATTGAATTGATCCCGCGAAGTATTTGTAATATTTGATGTTATATTAAGTCTTATTGAGGGTATTGCATCGCCGGCGTTGTACGGTGCGAGAGTAATTTTAGGGCAAACAGAATAAAGATAGCGGCGAGTTGCTAGCAACTCGTGGGGAACATGTAAACTGGTCTTATTTGGGGACGAATGTTTTATAGGCTGACTGAAAAGGCGAATGAAAGATGTTTTGAGATATGAATAGAAGATTGGGGTTGAAGTAATTTTGAAGAGAAATTAATTTATAGAAAGTTTTTGAAACCAACTAAAAATATTCTGGGGTTTGGGAAGTGGTTTCGAAGTGAATTGAGTTGATGGGGGGGCTGTATTTTTTAGGGCGATCTTTTGTAAGTTTTTGACTGTAATTTGGGAAATTTTGAAGTGTGCATGTTTTCGTTGATTGATTCGGATTATTGATGAATTATCGATGGTGCATGAATTTTCTCAGAGTTACTTTTGAAAAACTGTGGTTTTTTACTGTTTCAAGTGTCTTAATGACTTTTTTATAGGTTTTGACATGTTGACCTTAAGAATTGAATTATTTTGAAAATTTTAGTAATTTTGACCTCGACCATCTTGTTAACATGGAGAATGCTCTATAACACACCCAGGGTCCAACACTGATGTTGTAAAGAGTAAGATAAAATATTTTTAAGTATTTGGCTACTGCAATTATATTTTACTATTACCGAATTTTATTTTCTGTTATACTGATTGACAATTTTCTGATATTTTGCTTAAATTGATATTTGTTGATCTCGACTATATTTATGACTTCCTTCTACCCGCACCTGATCTTATGGTTTTTGTAACCGGCGGGTGTCCTTTCCCTCACCTAATCTAATGGTTTTTGCAGCCGGCGGGTGTCTCAACCTTAACCTAATTTATCCTTCGTCACAACACTGTTTATTACGGGCTGATACTAAATAGTTAACTTTTTGGTCTTGTATATTTTACTGAGTCCGGGACTAGAACTTTCAAGACTAAAATCTCAATAATTGCCCATTACTTAATACTTAGCTCACTGTACAGTTTAATTAGCCAAGTTTCCAGTCTGTTTGATATCTTGCTTTTAACACGGTAAATAATTCTTCTTGCTTCGCACTTTCTGGTATCCGTACACTGTCTGCTTAACAAACGTTTTATCACAAACTCGCTGAGTTTACAGCTTATACACTTTTGCCGCTAATATTGCTTTATTGCTTGCTACTCTCCCTCTACTGCTTATACATATGTATATAAACTTACTGTTAATTTTGCTTTCTGTTTAGGATTGTTACCAATAGGATTACAGTAATATACTTAAATATTATTGGATTTCTGCGTTTTACTGTTGTATTTGTGAAAGTCTAATTTCCCTTATTTTCCCTTATTTCCCTCGACCGATTCTTCACTGAGCTGCTTAGTCTCGCTTATCGACTTTTGGGTAGTGTTGTTCAATCACTGTGTGCTTGAACTGGCGCCCGAGTAACAAATAAAAAAGCTCGAGTGTCAAAGTGACAGCCATATTTCTCGCACGGAACGGGAAAATAAGCGTCACAGTGGCCTTGACATCGACAATGAACAAACTGTAACGGGGATACATAATAGTGTTAAAAAAACATTACTGAGTTCCTATGATACAAAAGTAGGGACATAAAACAATGTGAAATAATTAGTAGTTATACAAGGACAATTTCTGATAGTTGAAACAGTCTCACTTACATAAACTGAATCAAAATACAGATTATGCTAAGTAGAAGTAAAATACCAGTTATTATATAAAATTGTTAAATGAACGTAGGCCATGTAACACAATCCGTATATTACTATGAGCAAAATGAATTAATAATTAGAACGAAATAATAAAAAAAAGTCCTCAGATATTGTGTGGGTTTATTAGAAAAGGATTGCTCATGTATTAAGCACTACAAAATTCGAGAATCTCACTTAACAAGGATGTACTGTGGTTTTTGCAAAACTGATAAGATATCATATATCACCACAAATACTATTATTCTTGTGTGCTCTCAAATTAATCTTCACAGCACCTTCTCATCTATCAGTTCCCTCCCCTCACCTCTTTGGTTAATTTTAATACCATAAAATACTTTAGAATTAAGACAGGGGGCAGCACTAATCAGGGACATTGGGTAGTTCTAGAATTCTTATAAGGATTTATTTTATCGACGTATCCTTGAAACATTGACCGGTGTATTAGGTCGCGCTTTCGTTTGGGGTATGGCGCTGATATTAACTATACTACTATACCGCGCGGACCCTTTGTCTTGCAAATAGAATTTTTTTATAGGAAATGATCCAATATAAAATAAGTATTGATTGATTGATGTTTAGTTATTCAATAAAAATAATGTGGCATTTTTAAATACTATAACCTAGGTCACCTGATCTGACATCCCTCGATTTCTATCTTAAAAATAAAAATTACTCCAGTCCACTAAGAACATTAGAAGACCTGCGGCAAAATGTTGCTCGATGTACTTTAAATAGGACTGTTTGCGTTATGGAGAATGGGCATCACTTTCAACACATAATTGGGCATTGATTTATAAATTAAAAGCCATTTTACAATAAATCTTTCAAAATTCATTTGACTTTGGTATTATTTTGATTTAGTTTTAACTCTTTAATAGCAATTTTGTTAAAGCTTTCATGTATTGACTTATTTCTAATCTTTTCTTTATATTACCTACAAGTACTTCGTTTCATTCAAACTGATTGACATGCCATTTATCTTTTTTGTTTCCAGGCTTGCTTGTTTCTAATTTAAATAAGTAAGACGAGATAACATTCCCGATAAACCATGATATATATTTCAATTACAAATTTCAAAATTTTCCGTCTAATATTGAAGATGGAAGGAGGGCAAGAAACCGCTGAACTTGAACCTTAGGATATTGATTGTGGGATAATATGGGTTTTGTAAATAACTCAAAACTATTTCTCGGGTTAACCACAATTACAATGCTTTTTGAAGGTAAATATTAATTGAAATATATAAAATTTTAAAGTTAAAAAATGTAGAAAATGTTCCCATCAATTTTAAGATCATAATTTAAAACACGTCCGCGAAAAAATCAGTTTTATGCAAATAAGCATCTATTACTTAGGTAGGTACCTAATTGCAAGTAAAGATATGTTTTTTTTAATAAATGAAAAGACCTGCTTAGCTTTGATTTTTTCTATCATGCTTACGAATTTAATTGATTATTAGCTTTCATGGCACACGACATATTTAAGATAGAGCCACATTACTTAAATAATAAGTTGCGTGAAAATATGCCTGTTACTTAGAACGTTATTAATTTCAAGGGTGTTTAGAAAAAATATATTGTATAGCCTACAAAACCCTAACCATAAAATTGTGAAATTGGAATTTTACAGTTTGTTTAAAAATTTTATGTTTTACGGCAAGTTACTCGGTATTCTACTAGAGGTTACGACCGACACATTCATTATGTTTGTGTTTTGTAGACACGTTACATCGTTTGGAACTAATCTAGATAATGGATTTACTGGCGCTTTTGTTTTTTTTTTTTTTCTTTAATACATACGATATTTTGCTTTATTATGTGTTTGGTTTACTTAAAAAAGTAATTACTTTTGTAGTTATACCTACGACTACTTTCAGCTGTTTACTACTTACTCGATAATAATTATTGTTATAGTCTAGTATACTTTAACTTGGCGTGTGTATGTATGAGTTAATATTTCCGTACGATTTCATTTTCTCTTGTACACAAAGATCCAGAAATATTGTCCACGTAGACAATGTTTCTGGATTATTGCTTTAACTTTGTGTACAATTGGGAGAAAATGAAATCGTACGGAAATATTAACTCATACATACACACGCCAAGTTAAAGCATACTAGACTATATGGCAAAAAATCTACATGTTTACTTTCTGCTGCCATGTTTCTTTAAACTAAGGGATTTAGATGGTATAAACGTTTCAGCTTTACATAAAGTAATTTACTCTTTTGGAAAATGCAAATTTGATTCCAACTGCTCCAATTTGTTCGTCTAGCCATGCTAATAAAACATTAACAGTGCCACAACTCAAACCTATGAATAGTTTTTTATATGCCGTGCTTCCAAATAAATACAATGTTGGAGTCTTTCATTATACGTAAATATCCAAAAAATTCCGCCCTCAGCATTACACAGAACCAACATGTCCGTATATTTAGATATTTCTTGTAAATAGAAGAATTAATTTATACAGATTGATAAAGAATTTTTAAAATGTTAATATTTATGCCCTTATTTGTCATCGTTCTTAAACACTAGTAAGTACTGCTAATTTTCTTATTAAATATTTAAATATGTTTTCCAATTCATTTGACTATCAAGAGTAAAACCAAGGGAACAATTTTATCTTTGAAAGTCACTTTGAAATTGCCAGAATTACTATTTAACCTTGGTCTTTGGTTAAAATGAATGC
Source organism: Leptura quadrifasciata (assembly GCA_963675555.1). Lineage (NCBI taxonomy): Eukaryota > Metazoa > Arthropoda > Insecta > Coleoptera > Cerambycidae > Leptura > Leptura quadrifasciata. The sequence goes on from OY776675.1 coordinate 108,705,564, forward strand.
AATATATTTTTTGTTAAATTAATTTTAATTTTATTAGCATTGCATCAGTCATTTGTATTCTCTAAACAGTTATTTACTCCGTGCAAAATATTTGGTGAATGACATATTACAATAAAAAGTGAGTTGCCAACAAAATATGTTGCTGTTGATTCGGCTAGATTTGAAGGGAAATCATTTGTGTGGAGTAGAAATAGTTGTGGACCTAGAACTGAACCATGAGGAGCCCCACCCTACCTTGAATGAGAAAAACCAATTACAAAATTTCTTCTTAGAATAGTGCGCTGTTTGTTTTTTCAGTAAATAAGACTTAAAACAGCTTAATGGCAATAATCGTATTCCATTTTTAGAAGAATTGTGCCCAAATGAACACAATCAAATGCTTTAGAGGCTTCACAAGCTATACAGACTGTTTGATAGTTGAAGTCCAAGCTTTCTACAATCGTTTTTGTTATGTCATATACTGCGGTTGTTGTCGATTTCCCACATGGAAATCCATGCTGATTTTGACTTATCGAATTACAGTTAATTGAAAATTCTAGCAGTTTCTTATTTACCGTAGATTTTTTGAAATAGTTATAGTAAAGAAATAGAATGATAGTTTGACATTGACATGTACCTTACGGAAACAGTAGTATAACCGGTTTAGTACACTTGGAAAGATACCCTGTGTGAACAATTCGTTAAACATGCTTTCATGTTCATTAGTTAACTCATTGATAATTCTTTTAATAATGTAGGTGAAATATTATCATGTCCTGATTTTCTTTTGTTTGATAATTTTTGCAGTGGACAGTATTGCGTTTCTATCAATTCAATTCAACAAATCTTTATTCAACTATAACAACAAACAAATACATGCCCAGAACCCGTCCCGGGATCGACCGTGCAGCCACCGCACTCGCGGTAGCGGATTGCAAGGCCGGGCTCGTTTTTATCAGATGCTCATTGAAAAATCCAGTACATTGTTACATGGCCTATGTTCATTTAACAGTTTTATATAAAAACTAGTATTTTGTTTATGTTTGGCACAATCTGTGTATCATTTTGATTTAGTTTTTGTAAGTGAAACTACTTTCAACTAACAGAATTTTATTTGTATAACTGCTAAACCATTTCACACTGTTTTTTGTACATATTTTTATATCTTAGGAACTCAGTCATGTTTTTCTACACTATTATGAATTTCCGTTCTATACAGCATCCCAGGAAACAATTAACAATATTGTCTACAAAACATTTATTTACATCAAATACCTATATTTCAATTTTTATATTTTTGTTTACTATGTAAGTACATATGGTTATTTTCCTTACCTTTTCTCGTTACTATATATAGTATATCCTATAAGATTTAATATATTTACTGAGTTCTCACAATACGTTTTTACTATTTATTTACAGCTGTACATATTGTTGGTTATGTACAAAATATAAATTACAAACTGAGGCAAAGACAAATCAGCTGTGGGATGGAAGTAATAAAAACTTTTATTATAGATTCCTTTTATCGATCATATGCCACAATTTTAGTTGTGAGTACGGGAATCTGCATCACACAGGTTGTTGCGCTTAACTCAACAGTTGACAGATGGCCATACCTGTACTATTTTTATATTTTATAGCTTTCAATTTAATTAAGGAATTAGATTTCTCAAGTTTATTTTGTAGTATTATTTTCCAGTAAGTAGGACAAAAAAAGTTTACTTTATCAGTAAAACTCACCAGGAAATCATTTGCTTGCAGCCTTTGTATTGATTCGAACATATATAAATTTTAACTGTGGACTTCAGTAATTGAATTGATATTACATTTTTTATATCCGCGTTAACAACAACATCCAGGTAATTTCATTTATTATTCATTTAAAATTTAATTAATCTTCAATTTTTGGCTTTGATGTAATTTCAATTATTTTTAAAATAAATTTAAATTCAAGGTCAATTCTTTTTAATTTAATAAGTAGTTAAAACACTATATGTACCACATGGTTTTAAAATATTTTTTTCCTTCCTTTTTTATTTTTTGGCAATTTATAGTCATCAGCTTTTGTATATACTTATATACTTAGATGTATACTTAAATTCTTATATATTTATATATTTCTATATATTTATATGTACTTATATGTTTATGCACATATATACTTATGCATTTCTGTATACGTTTCTGCATAGCTTCTTCATTCCTGCACAGCTTTTGCACAGCTTATCTTTCATATAGATAAAATTTCGTTAACTTTTCATAAACCATCTAGTCGGTTAATTTTCCTACGATTTTCACTTCATTTCATTAAGAGACATAAATTGCCAAGGAAAGTTTAGAATCCATTCTCGCAACAAGAGACAATTGTGGGCCTGGATTACTGTCCCAGAACAGTCACCTCAACAATAGACAAATCTAGGATCCTGGTATAAATTTGTTATATGTATATATATTTTTTAAATTTCAATTAGTCTTTACAAACCGATTTGTCTATTATTCATATAATATATTTTGTCATTCATTTTAAACAATCTTTTTATTTCTCTTACCAACAATTTCAGTCTGATCTATAATAGACTGGTTATTCGAGAAAAAGAGACAATTCTACTTATTTTCACTATAGATGGTGCCGAATTTAACATCAATTTTTCTTTGTCTCCTTTTCTCGAAATAAACAGAAATCTGTCGCTTATGCTGTACATGTCAAAAAGGGCAAGTTTCTCCACTCTTACGAATACTCTGGATCCACGGCTCTCTGCTCCGACTTAAACCAGCTAGTCGTCCGCACATGTTGCCTCAATTCTTTCTCAAAAATAAATAACAAGGGAGAGGAGGTAACAACGTCTTAGTCTATATCAAAATATTTTTTCGTCAGAGTTCAAGAGACGGTTCCAGGTAGGGTATAAAAACAAATATTCATCTATCATTTTTTTTTAATAAACATTGTTTAGAGTGGACAATTTGTTTCAATCTTTTTTCCAGAGCTTTGAGTCAAAAATTTTTTTTGTCGAATTTCCTCTCCTACTAAAAAACTATGTAAGTTGTTGAAGTTTTCATTTTTTAGGAGTTTTTATAATATGGGAAATTGTATTGAAAGTGCCCTTTACAGATTTCCTGTATGATTAAATGTTGCCAAGAAAAATTGCGTTCTAGTTAATTTTAGGTCCTACCAAATTATTTTAGGAAGTTAAAAATATATTTAGGATATGAGATGATAGGAAGTACTGACGAGGGGCGTAAACCCAAGACCAATCTTTTTGTTTTGTTTTCGCGTTACATATTATTGGTTTTTGCTTGCATTATTATTCTTTTCAAACTTTCACAATATTTCTCTTACATCCTCAATTCAATAACTCGCAAAGTTTTCAACGAAATCGGCTAGAACTTATACCATGAGTGTTTCTGGGGTAGCGGATTACGATTGAAGTTAATTTTCTTTGGTTATATCAACTTTATTAGTCCAATATTATCAAACTAAAGTCCGCCATTTTAGGTCCGCCATTTTGAATTCTCCAATTTTCACTTTGGATTTGTAATCAGCGATTCCAAAAATTTCCATGATATGAATTTTAGCCGATTTAGTTAAAAGTTTTGCGAGTTATTAAATGGGGGGTGTAAAATGGGGGCTGCAACCCCCCTGGTGTGAGTGCACTAATTTTCAAAGCTATACGTTTCATATATTGCCGAAACTTAACATAATGCAAAAGGTTTCAAGTCTTTACATTGAAGTAGTAACGATGAAGACCTAAATTCCTTCCTCTTTATAAGTTACGAGTACGTGCTTTGTAAAATCATGCGTTAAAATTTATTAATTGCCTTTTGTGCAAGGACATTCTTATACCTCTCTTAACCATCCATTTAATTTTTTGTTGTTTTAGCATCTTTAAGGGCAAACAAATCTCGTAGTTATTCTGCAGGATAACCATGGAAGAGATAAAGTTATTTTCTAAATCTTCTGCATATGGCATTCTTGTATAAGATAGAGAACTTGGATCACATTGTATTCTTACTTGAAATTTGTTTACATTTTCTTCAGAAAAAATAGACAGGGTTCGTGTAGGATATCAGTATTGTTATATAAACAGCAAAAGATACTAAATATTTCATGCTTGCAAAATAGAATGATTCAGTCTGTATTCAGCAAGTGTGCGAGTAGATAGATAGAGGAGCTGGTTATTTGGCCTTTATCGTCGCAACCTTGTGGTGCTCCTAGAATATGGTCCTTGTAGTACCCATTCAGCTTTGCATTTTTTACCAGACTCCACAGATTTGATAAGGGCCCTTTTGTATGGCTGTCCGCCCTTGATTTTCTTCTCCGAGTACTTGGAATCTCAGACTCACTAGGCCTTCACAGTGGCACAATAGGTGAACTGGGGTTTGCTCTTCCGTTTGACAGAACCTGCATGTTGCGTCCTCTGCCAGGCCCAGTAGACTCATGTGTCTATTGAGACGGCAGCGCCCAGTTAGAAGACCTACTATTCTTCCGGTGGCCTTAACGAACTCTTTGGCCTATCTCTGTCTTGGGAAGTTTCTCCACCATTCCAGAGATTTATCTTGCACCCATTCCTTAGTTTCTGCTCATATGCATGACTTTGCCATGCGACAGAAGGGCTCAGGTACTATTGGCGCTTTGAATGCGCCTTGTTTAGCCAGTTCATCTATCATTTCATTTCCTCTGTGTCCTTCGCTTCCTGGTACCCATGCGAAGGTCATTCTGTTCTCACTTAGCAGCTCTATAAGGGCGGTTAAGCAGTCCTACACCAATCTTGAATTGATTTGCATGGAACTGATTGCTTTTATTGCCGCTTGGCTGTCAGAGAAAATGTCAATCGATTGGTTGACAGTGCTTTGTCCTATTCGCCACAGTGTATAGAAAGTGTGCGAGTAACTTCAATAAAAAGAAATAATGAATAACGTGTGTTTTATTGATAAAAAGATACTTTATTAAAGGTGGGAATATAGAAAATGCAAAAATAGTATTTGTCGCAAAGGAAGTTAAATAAGTGCGATTGTTTTTGAGTTCAGTTGCATAGCATGTGTCGAATTCAGAGTTCTCGTTTTTCAACTATAAGTGTTAATATCTGGTAAGTTAATATTTAAAAAAAGTTAAATACCTACATATTTGCCGGCTTCTTTTCTGGATCTCTTTCAGAAAACGAAGTTATCTCTACCCTTTGTAAACTCGATGGCATCACTCCTAATAATATTTTGCATTTAAGGAAAGTTACCGTGGGTGATGTAAAAAACGCTATTAGTCACATAAAAGCAAATATGACTATGGGACCGGATAACAATCCTGCATTTTTAATTCGAAATTGTGCCATTCTTCTTGCATATCTGCTATGTATTATATATAATACGATCTTGGAGAATTCTGTATTTCCAGACTTATGAAAATTATCTAAAGTTACACTCATATTTAAAAAAGGTGACAACACCGACGTAACTAATTACAGACCAATTACTATAATTTGCAATTTTAGTAAATTACTCTAAATTATTTTATACGATCATTTATATGCCCACGTTAATAATTGTCTATTACCAGAGCAACACGGGTTTATTCCAGGTCGCTCAACAGTAACAATTTTGGTTATAAAAACTCAGTATGTTAGTGAAGTCTTAGATCAGAGAGGTCAGGTAGATGTTATCTACACTAACTTCTCTAAGGCCCTTGATAAATTAGATCATAATATATTATTACATAAACTTCAATGTTTGAATATATCTAGAGAGTTCTTAAATTTAATAACATCCCACCTAAGTGATCGTTGACAATACGTTCAATTAAGATTTTACAAGTCGAACAAATTTTTACAATCATCCGGAGTCCTACAGGGCTCCATTCTAGGTCCTTTATTTTTAATAATTTTTAGAAATGATGTTACAGCCAATATTAATGTAAAATACCTTCTATAGGCTGACGATTTAAAAATATTCTGTCAAATTGACTCAGTGGTCGATTGTGAATACCTGCAAATCAACCTAAATCACATAAATACATGGTGTACGGTGTACGGAAAATAACCTGTTTTTAAACGCCAACAAATGCAACGTTATGTTGTACTCAAGAAAGCAATTTGATTATAAAATTGAAAATACCTCTCTGAATAGACTTAACAATGTTAACGATCTCTGAGTTATCTTTGACTCAAAGTTAACATTTGTTGGTCACATTAACTCTACTGTTACATCATCTTTTAAGACATTAGGATTCGTCTTAAGAAACATTAAAGATTTTCAAAATATAGATACGTGCAAATTATTATCCAATTGTTTAGTAAGATTAAAATTAGAATACGCCTCAATTATATGGAATCCAATACATGATTGTTACATAACATCATTAGAAAACATTCAACGTCGCTTACTAAAAAATTTACACCTTAATTCATTTGGTAACTATCCGCCTAGAGGATATCCATATGATATTCTTTTATCTACTTTTAATTTTATTTGTCTTTTAAAGGGGAGGATGGCACAATCTATAATTTTCCTCTATAAAATTATTCATAATTATATTAATGTGAAGACCTTCACAACAGTATTTTTACGCTGTACCTCGTCTTAATTCAAGACATTGTGAAACTTTTTTAATACGTACTCCAAGAACCAATATTTTAATTCAATCCCCATTCTTTCAAATTTTCAACACAAACACTCACAGTATTAAACAATTTTAATTATTTAACGCTAGGTGTTTATCATTGTATATTTCGTTTGTTTGTTTCATAGGTACTTGTCATGTAATTTATAATTTCATGTTCGTTTGAGTTTGTTCTTATTTACCTATTTCTTTTATCTTTTTTGTATTATATCTGCTTTTGTCCTAACCTTATCCTGTAAATGGACCTCGGTCTGTTGGATATTATAACTCAATAAATAAATAAATAACTAAAATATTTACATTCTATAATTTATACCAATGTAAACCTTGTAAAAGTCATGAAATATAAAGTTTTTGCATCTTCACTTCATCGTAATGTTTATATGTTCCTACCCTGTAAGTAGATTATAGATTCTATTCGGTTTCTAAAGTAAAATAAAACATAAAATGAAACCGGAATACGTAGCTAATCGCATCCACCCCTATTCCGGTGATGTTTTCATAGAATTAAAATTTCCTATGCGTTCTGATGTTGCACCCATCTTAGATTTCTTGTATATCTGTATGAATATCAATTCATTCAAAATTCAGAAACGAATAAAATATTAAACTGATAATTCCACAATTTCGACTGTGGCATTGCGTGCATCGTAGACTGCAATAAACTAGCAGTAAAAACGAAGGGTCATTAAAGTTTCAGACAATCGACGCGACGTATGAAAATAGGAAGTTATAGTCTACACTTACCGACTACAGTAGGTTCTAAATCGACGAAAACTGCACGTGGAACATGTTTCCCAGCCCCTGTTTCACTGAAAAATGTATTGAAGGAGTCATCACCGCCTCCAATGGTTTTGTCAGACGGCATCTGACCGTCAGGTTGAATTCCATGTTCCAAGCAGTAGAGTTCCCAGCACGCGTTGCCAATTTGAACACCGGCTTGGCCAATGTGGACAGAAATGCATTCCCTCTGGAAATAAAATATATGAAATTATTACAGTGTAAATAATTAAGGTACATGTGTAATCGATATTCGATTTTTTATATTTATTTTATATATATGAGTTTGGATAAATTAGTTAGTTGCTTATAGCTCATCGATCAGTTTGGTTCTTTTACTTGCACCCCTTATAAATGAATAGTTTTAAACATGTTAAAAGATCATAAGGGACGTTAAGATTAGAACTTGCGTGCAGATTACCCCATTTAATTGGATTTACTGACTAAAATATTTCATAACAGGCGTCCCTGGTATTAACATATTTAGTCATTGTTTACACTACAAAAACAATTATCAGTTTCTTACGGTTGCATTCTATTTGAAGCAATTTAATTAGCTTAATAAATTGTTTCCATATTGCCATCAAGTCTGGATACCATTCAAGGCGCGAGTAGAAAAGCATACAAGATTAATTTATACACAGGGCGGTTTCTTTTAATTTAAACAGAATAACTAATGAAGAAAAAAAATTATGAAGATAACAAGACCTGCTATGTTTTCCAAGAAATTATTTATTTGGCTCAAGTGACCACTAAATCTATGAAATTTCGTTTTTATGTACAATTAACTTTCTTTCACGGTAACATTTTTAGTTTTAATGGTATATGGAGCTGAATTGATCCTTTATTATCATATTTTCTCCAGCAACATATACTTGCATTATTAAATTTTTGGGGACTTTTACACAGAGGCAGACGTATTTAATTATCTTGAAAAATTTATTTGATACTAGCAATTTTTAAATGTTCAACGGGGCTGTACATGATTTCCTAATACTTTAGATATATATTGATTCATTATATAACAAAAATAATGATGATTTTTATTAGCAAAATATAAATAGTTTATAAAATAAAGCCAAAATACAAATAAACAAGAGGAAAAATCACAAAAGGTTCATAGTGCAGTAAAAAAGGCCAAAATTATTATTATTATAATTAAGAGATAGGTATAGTCTGTATACAGCAAAATTACGATTTTATTCTGTTTTGGGTATCACCGGGAGTATATTCCTAAGTTTTGGACCTCGAAAAAACCAGTCTCTTTATAATAAAATTGCCAATAAATTCTAGTTAGTTTCAAGTCCAAGTCTCTGAAGTACGTACATAACCTACAAAACTGAAAAAGTGATAAAAAACCAGTATTTTTTTCATTTTAGTATCCAAGACCGCCAACTAGACCAATTTGCATCAAATTTTCAGAAAATATACTTTTTGATGTAGTAAAAAGACCCTGAAATGTAGGTGCGAAAATATTGAACCCATTGGCCAGAATTGCATTTGTTATTTAAAATTTGAAATGCCCGCCATTTTATGTCATTAAGTCCAAAATGAAAAATTATTTTTTCAGAATGTAGATCTCGATGCCAACTTTCGAATGTAATTAAAAATAAATGTTTTAATGTAATTTTGGTTACTTTTATATATTTTTTTTATAACTCAAATAACAAAAATTGCATTTTTTCGGACATTTTGATAAATAAAATTTTTTTTTATTACATCTGGTAGAGAATTTTGAGACCTTTAATTTTTAAAAAAGTTCGTTTTTGTTAACGTGAACTCGAGATATTTAACTTTTTGCATTTTGGCCAATTGTTAATTAACAAATGCATGTTTTGAGCTAAAATTTGGACTGTATCATTTTGAGACCTATTCATTTCATGTGATAAATTCAAAAAAATTTAAGTTCTATAGAAACTTATTTATAAGCATTATAATATAAATATTGTTAATTGAGCTGAAAAAAGATTTTTTTATTTTTTCATAAATCTTAGTTGCAAAATGCAATAACTTCCTTATTTCTTAAAATTCGGAGGACTTTTTCTTAAATATGTTATTTTTTCCTTGGCAATACGATGAGAAGCTTATTTTTTTGTTTTTATTTAAAATTTGTTATTATTTTTTTAATTTTTTCATAGAGCTTAGTTGCAAAATGCTGTAACTTCCTTGTTTTTTAACATACAGAGGACATACATATTAAGAGATAAAGAGATGTGGACTTGTGAGATGTGCTGTCAGTGTGTTTTAATGCAGGAAGTTCGGACTACAATGTATAAGTTTGTGTGAATATTGTGGAGGCATTAATTGCAGGAATTGTACAGAATGCACTGTAGTCACTGAAGAAGAAAATCATGAAGTTGAAGAAGACGATATAAATGAATCAGACACAGATTCAAGCTGTACCGATATATCAGAATCGGAACGCGAAAGCGAGTGCGAAACCTTGCAAAATAATATACCCGTTCATCCTGTTCAAATTCGTGATGAAGAAGAAAATGGTGATAAAATTTTATTTGAAACAGATTCAGAGAGTGAAACTAAATTATACACGTTACCAAGCAAGAAATATAAAATACATTAATTACGATTTTGTACATTTATAAGAATAAAAATGTTTATTTTTAAATAATAAAATGTTTTTACCATATTATTAATCCTCGCTTTTAAAACTTTTTCTAACAAGTATTTATATTACAATATTTACTATTTTCTTTTTTAAATAAAACTTGAAACATTATATTTAGAAGACAATATAAATTTAATCTAAGTATTCATATTTAATATAGAGAAATAGTAAAAAAAAAGTTAATAGTTTTTTTAAACAGGTTTATACGTTAGCAATCGTTGGTACATGTGTACATATGAATTTGGAAATAATAAAATACCCATTTTCATTATTAACAAAAAACTAAGTTGATGATCGCATTGCGAGGGAAAAATAAATCATTTAAAAAAGGTCCTCTATGTTAAAAAACAGGGAAGTTATTGCATTTTGCAACTAAGCTCTATGAAAAAATTAAAAAACAATAACAAATTTTAAATTTTTAAAAAAACTAAGTTTCTCATCGTATTGCTAGGGAAAAAATATTTAAAAAGATGTCCTCCAAATTTCAAGAAACAAGGAAGTTGTTGCATTTTGCAACTAAGCTTTATGAAAAAATAAAAAAAATCACTTTTTAGCTAAATTAACAATGCTTATATTATAATGATTGTAAATAAGTTTCTACAAAACTCAAGCTTTTATGGAAATTTTAGCTCTAAATATGCATTTGTTAATTAACAATTGGCCAAACTGCGCAAAGTTAAATATCTCGAGTTCACGTTAACAAAAATGACCTTTTGTTTTTTAAATTGAAGGTCCTAAAATTCTCTACCAGATCTGGTAAATTTTTGTTTCAAAATGGCCGAAAAAATGCAATTGTTGTTATTTGAGTTATAAAATTTTTAAAAAAAGTAACCAAAACTACATTACAAAATTTCTGTTTAATTACATTCGAAAGTTGGCGTCGAGATGTACATTTTGAAAAAATAGTTATTCATTTTGGACTTAATGGCATAAAATAGCGGGCACTTCAAATTTTAGATAACAAATGCAATTTTGACCAATGGGTTCAATATTTTGACACCTACTTTTCAGGGTCTTTTTAATACATCAAAAAAGTTTGATGCAAATTGACCTAGTTGACGGTCTTGGGCACTAAAATGAAAAAAATACTTTTTTTTCTCGTTTTTGTAGGTTATGTACGTACTTCAGAGACTTAAAACTAACGAGGATTTATTGGCAATTTTATTACGAAGAAATTGGTATTTAGTTTGCCCCGATTCGACTTATAGAACTGGAACTATTCACATTTTAAGCTCGAAAAACACGGTAAAAAAACTTTAACTGTTTGTAAAAAAAGTAGCACAAGGTTTCGAGATCCAAAACTTAGGAATATACTCCAGGTGCTACCCAAAACAGGATAAAATTATAATCTTGCCGTATCCAGGCTGTGCAATTTTTTTATCATTCATTTAACGTCGGCCTATTTCCGCTACCATGGCCAATCGCTGACGCCAGGGGATAAGCTCATCAGTGTCTGTGTAGGTATTAAAGAACACTCCAAAACTCTCCATGAAACTGTAACAAAATCCGACTTCGCATGAAAAGCCTGCTTCACGTAAAAATGCCGTTGGATGAGGTTTTTATACATTCAATCACATTTTCGCTCTAGGAGCGTTATTTATGCCAAAATCTTGGAAACTCATGAAGGAGTGTAATTTTAGAAAGTGTAGTAAATGTCGCTGCACGGGGACGTAATGTCGCCCCGACCACAAAATTTAGAAAGTATAACGAAAACCGACTGAAACTTCGGAAATATTGAAAATAAAAACTTTTTTACGAATCCACGTTGTGCAGCACTGCAACTCATGCGTTATGTAAAATATGAGGAGGAGTTATCCAGTCTCTAGTCAAAGTATTTCGAGAGTTTTAGCGAAAATAGCCCTTAGCGTCAAGCGTGCCCTATCATTTTCTAGCAGTCGATTTTGACGGGAAAATGATGGGCTTTAAGCGTATTTGTCCTAGACCGGTTCCTCAGTGATTCGGTGTCAGAAATGTATAGTTACCATGTACTCAGAACGTGCATGGGACCGCCTTGCGTGAACGTATGAATTTATAATTGCAGAATACAATTCAAAGTCCTTGCGATTCAAGCATTCTTAAGCTCCGAGGAGCGATCAAAATTAATATTGAACTGAAAATACGTCAATAGACAGGCAAGCAAAGGCCCACCAAAGTTATAAACATTGAACTTTTTACTGAATCTTTTTGTGTAATCGTTAGCTATAAACCGCACATTGGATGTAGTTGGTTACATTATGAGTCGTTCCGTTCCTCACTATGTGTTGTACACGGGCCAGACTATAGTTTGTCAATACATTTTTCTTGAACGTTTTTGTAAAAAAATATTTTTTTTAAAGATTTAATATATATTTTTGAACTTTATATTGTCCTTTTCTTGTGTTTTCCAAATTCCTTTTCAGGTTTAAATTTAAGAAAGTCTTAGTATTTACTGTGTTAGATTTATAGTATTACAACGTCCAATTGGTACCATCAGTGGAGCAGTTAATCAAAACCGAAACAGTAAGTATAGATTTTGTATTATTCTCCATCTGAAACAGTCGTTTTGAATCCTTCTTTGTGAACGTTTAATATCCATTTTGGAAAGTATAATGAAAGTCCTTCAGACGTGTAAAGATGTTCACATAGGCACTGGGACCCCTAACCTAAATTTTGCCGAACCCCCACAGTTTGTCATGGGGTAGGGATTTTTAACATGCTCACATCGTAGATACACGGAACCCACAGTTTTACATCTCTTTCGAAAGATGGCGACGCGAGCAGATCCACTATATCTCATTGGTTTGCTGTGACCCGGTTTTAAACCCGGGCCGTGTGTGATGGAGAACACACCACTGTCCATCACACCACCAAACCGACATACTGTGCAAATTAAAATGTTTTTTTTACTGCACTATCAGGTAAAATCTTGACTGTGACAAAAAAATGCAATGATAAATTATCATGGATTAAATAGCCGATTGATCTCTAAAATTGTAATATACCTTACGTGTACACACAATTTTATACATAATACATTAATCTATATACATTTTATGTAACTAGTTACTTTTATTTTATTTATTCGCGTTTATTAATTTATATTTTCGGTCGGTCGGTTATATTTTCTCAAATGGTATTAACGACAATACATTTCAATACTACACTCAAGGAAGTAAATTCGAATTTTGAGTATTTACATAATTATTTTTCTAGTCATTTTTTCTTAAATTAGTTTTAGAATCCAATATGTTCTGAATTTCAGTTCTCGGAATTTCCATTGACATTTTTTTTACGTATTTTTAAAATGTTGTGTCTTATTTATAGCGTTTTTAACTATTTCGGATAAAAGTTAAATACTTTTGGTAAAAGAAACACATGACATCACTGACCAATTGTTTTATTAGTTTTTTTAGCTGGTACAAGATTTTTCTATTTCTAGTATTATACTCATGGATTAAAATTAATTTTATTTCCGAATACTGCTCCTACTCACAAGGTACCTTGGGTTCCCGAATAGTTAGGCGTCTATTAATTGAACGTTATTGGTGGTTTAATTTGTCTTCTCACAGTAATTTTTATATTTTTTTATGTATTTATTTATTTAATTATCTACAGCCCTGTATATTCAGCTTCTTTAGTACTGTGTGACGTGCTATCTTTCGCTGGTTTCCACAAATTAATAATAACATGTAAAAATAAGATTTTAGTCGACAAACCCATCAATGTATAGAGATAAATTACACTTTCACCGATAAATGTCATTTCACTTTAGTTACCTATTCAAATTGTCACCTAAATTAGACTTTCCGTCAACAGATGGCTGCACTGGAAAATATACCAATTTGTTAAATAGATATGTTATTATAAAAATATCAAACATATACTATTATTATAATTAGTGCATAAAAATTGTCCATAAACTAACAGTATAAAGATAGTAGTTAATGATCGAAAAGTCCGTAGCAATCGATTTTGTATTAAAATTTCTCAAATTGATACTCTAAGACTGCCGATTGTCGAACTGTCAGTTTGAGTCATATCGTCTTCTTTTTTGTGAGTTAAAATGGTTATAAATATCAACCAAGTTCCTTCAAACTTCCTTTTTCCATCAAGAAATTAAGTTGAAAACTTTGTTAAGTAATTAATTTAGTTAAAAGGCACATGGTTCCTACTCGGTTTGGTACCGAATCAAAAACTAGCTTTAACATATTTTCAATTAATATTTTACAAAAATAATAAACGTGTAGTAAAATACTGCGAGTCCAAATAAATGCATTGCTACCTATCAAGGTGCACAATGTGCGTTTCCAATTAATATTTTCAATTATTTAACTGAAATTTCGATTAATCTGGATTTAATTAACGAGTATCGTCAAAAAGTATTCTGGGTAAGTTTTATTTTTTTAGTTTTATTATAGATACGTGCTCATATTAGAGGTTAATTTTGACACTGATTCTATAAATTTAATTATGGAAGATTTCGTACAGCTAGATTTTTTTTGGGTACAGTTAGAACTTACCAACTATTCTATTTTTTGATTATTTTGGAATATTGGATCATTTTACTATTATTTGGTACACGACTCTTGGTTATATAATGTGCCCTGACTTTGCACGATTGAGGAAACCTATTTAATTATAATCGGAAATTTCCATTTGGATAATTTCAAACATCTTATTTAACGTTGAGATTTGTGACGATTACTACACCCAGCAAAGACCTCGATCAACAAGGAAAGCCTTCAAGTCTGGAGCGCCTGGAAAATCTCCAATTATTGTAGAAGTTAAGTAATTCCTACGTTATTCTTTTTTCTTCCTGTAAAATTGTTTTGATTTTCGTAACTCATTCTCCTAGCGTTAGGTTAGAAAACCCTAGACCTTGATATTTATATTATTGTAAGATTAAATCCCTTAAATTTCTTGTTCGTACCTATTTGATTTTGCATATATGGTAAATTGTATTTTTTACTTGTTCTTTTATTGTTAATGCTCTAACTATAAGAATTTGTAATATCTGGGACCTCGTTTCTTTTACATGGCTTTAGATCGTAATAACTGTTAGAATTTTTTAGTAATTTTTTTCATTTATCTGTGTTTTATAAAAATGGTTAATCCGTTACTTATTCATGGTTTTATTTTTTTATATTATCTTTGTTTTAAAATTAATCCAGTTCTTGATTTGTCTGGTATATCTTGCAACTCTGTTAGGAAATAATCGTTAATAACATTAATATAAAATATGTTCACAATAATTATTTATTTGCATTGTAAATATTTACATATTTAGTTTTTTTGTAACACATTAATTAATAGAGATTAATAAAAATAAAATTATGATTATTAGAAAGCATTAAATATTGATTCAGCGTTAATCTCTTGTATAATTGCTCATAATATGCAATTATTCATTTTTTTTTTTTTATTAAAAAGAATAACTCAATTAAGGTAAGTGATGGGAATGATATAAAAGAAAAATATTATATCTGTGAATTAACCATTTATACGATTAATTTTGTAATCTTTATTGACAGAAACTTTTTGTTTTGTGCCTGAATGGTTCATTTATCTGTCACGTTAATGTGTAATAATAGCAAAAGGAGATTTGTAGCATTTTGCATTTCATTAATGAAATGAAAAGAGTAATATTAAAAAAGATATAATTAAGGTTTGCTTACCTTATCAACAAACAAGATCATCATGCAAAAGGAGAATATAAAATATTAACGCATAATTTTGGAAGTAAAAAATATAATATTCTGTACTTCTGAAATTAACAACAAGACCTGCCTACAAATATCGTAGTATTAACATGAATTCAATGAATGTTAAGTCTTTATAGGGAAATAAATAAGTAAATGAACTGACAAAAAAGAGATTCATAAGCTTTGTTTATGCGATTGCATTAAAACAAGAGTGATATTTATTTTCAAAGGACTTCAAAGAATTCGAAAAGTAGAATGTTCACAGAGATGTAGATTGGGGTTTAGGGGATCGCTTGGCTCTAAGTCAACCTTACTTCACTTCGACCTAAAGATCTTTTGTGAATTACCCTACAACTAATTGTTGCCCAGGATTCCAAGATTTTTTACAAAGCTTAGCTTTGAAAAAGCTTTGAAAGCTTGTAATTCTCCTGGGAGCTAGTTTCCCTATGTCTTCGGGCGTTAATTCCCCCTTTCAGATACTTCAGCCTAATGCGGTAATCCGCCTTGCAATCATGTTCCGTAGTATCAGTTGCAGTATCTGCATTAATCATCTACTACCTTACTCATGTGCTTGGGATGGTATTTCATGAGGCAATGGCCTGTTAGAAGGCCTGTAATTCGGACATTTCGAATTCGAGAAGCCTTGTGGCATTCCTCGCCGAATAAGTTATACAATTTCTCTTGTCATTGGCCTGAAGTATTTCTCTGGTAGGGCTTTATCTGTTTCTTTTCACATTTTTTCCCTCTTACCATGTGTCCCTTTTTGCTGTCAGCTAATTCATTTTCTTTTATTCCTTCATGCATGCCCTGGCACCCACATCAAGATAACCTTGTTGTTATCAGCCAGTTGCTTTAGGCATTGCCTACATTAGGTAGAGGACCTTCGAGCCTTTAATGTCCTCAGTTCATCTATTTATCTTTTATTTTTGTTCTGCCACTACTCTGGATTAACAGTGTTTTTACATAAGTCAGAAACACGAATATTACATAGGGGTTGTGTTAACGGGAACAGACCAATGAATTGTGGAAATCAATTTCTGATAATTACCGACGTTTCGATTTATTATTAAATCATCCTTAGGACTCTGTGAATACAATAAATAATACATAACTAATATAACTTATGGTCTTTACATTAAAAATCTATCTAAAAACTTAAAATCAACTAAAATTTGATTAAAATTATAGTAAACAAAATTAAATTTAGTATTGAAATTTTAAACTAAAAATGGTTAAAACAATTAATAAATAATTACAATGCTTGTAAAAAACAACTTATATGTAATTTATTTATAAAAAATATAACACACTACAAAACAAAAACATAATAATATAAGCTACTCACATTCAGGAAGGTTTTCCGTGTTAAGATTAAATAAATAAATAAATTTGCAAACAGACATTTAGGTACAACAAAACAAACAGACAGATAACAGTAGAGTATCAAATGGTCAAATTCAGAATGACACGCGTATTTAGTTGGTTGATATTGGTATGATGTTTCTTGCAACGATAGAATATTAGAAAAACAATTAAAAAAACTATGGATTATGAAAAATCATGATAACATTAGGTTATTTTTATTTTGTCAATTAAGTTAAAGTAACTTGAGTTTAAATTCTCCGCGTTCGATCTTTTATTCAAGGAGTTGTTGTATTTTTTTATAGATATCATTTTATTTAATAATTTTTTTAACAAATTTGTTGTCTACCTATAATTTCTGTTTCATCAAAATCGAATTGGTGAAGATTGTTCAGGCTATGTTCTGCCAATGACGGAGGATTAGTTTTTTTCTAGGAAATGAACAAGTTCCAGACCAACGAAATATACAAAATATTTACAAAATATTTTTTTTACCAAAATGAAAGCTAAGACTCCACAAGAATTGGAATCGGGCATTGTTTATAAAATACCATGTATCAATTGTGAAAAGGTGTATATAGGTCAAACGGGTAGATATTTAAAAGCAAGGATAAAAGAACATAAAAATGATGAACCAAATATACATAACCCTCTTAAGAAAAAACTAATCCCACGGTATTGGCAGAACATAGCCTGAACAATCTTCACCAATTTGATTTTGATGAAATAGAAACTATAGATAGACAACAAATTTTAAAAAAAGACTGTTAAATGAAACGATATCTATAAAAAAAAACACAACAATTCCGTGAATAAAAGATCGGATGTGGAGAATCTAAACTCAAGCTATTTTAACTTAATTGACAAAATAAAAATAACCGAATGTTATTATTTTTTCATAACCCATAAT
Organism: Leptura quadrifasciata; assembly: GCA_963675555.1. Taxonomy (NCBI): domain Eukaryota; kingdom Metazoa; phylum Arthropoda; class Insecta; order Coleoptera; family Cerambycidae; genus Leptura; species Leptura quadrifasciata. The sequence goes on from OY776675.1 coordinate 108,723,512, forward strand.
TTTTTGAGTGGTTTTTCTAACATACTATTGTTGCAAGAAACATCATACCGATATCAACTAAATATGCTTATCATACTGAATTTAACCATTTGATACTCTACTGTTACTACTCTACGTCTGTTTGTTTTGTTGTACCTAAATGCCTGTTTGCAAATTTATTTATTTATTTAATCTTAACACAGAAAACCTTCCTGAATGTGAGTAGCTTATATTATTATGTTTTGTAGTGTGTTATATTTTTTTATCAAAAAATTACATACAAGTTGTTCTTTTACAATCATTGTAATTATTTATTAATTGTTTTAACCATTTTTAGTTTAAAATTTCAATACTAAATTTAACTTTGTTTACTATACTTTTAATCAAATTTTAGTCGATTTTAAGTTTTTAGATAGATTTTTAATGTATAGACCGTAAGTTATATCAATTATGTATTATTTATTGTATTCACAGTGGGGATGATTTAATAATAAACCGAAACGTCGACAATTATCAGAAATTGATTTCCATAATTTATTGGCCTATTCCCGTTGACACAACCCCTATATAATAAGAAGGCTTATATTATACTCAACATTGTATATTACATCACATAAGTACTCATTAAATGAACAGTAAGTTTCAGTCAGAAGAATTTGCTTAATTTCTGAGTGGTAACTTGTTAAGAAAATTTGGGCAACATAGTAAAATTTAAGTGAACTTCGTATCTCTATACCTAGTATTGTGTTTGTAAATTTCTCCATGAGAAGCATATTGTTCCTTTAACATGCGAAAGTGCTGTGTAAATGAAACAACTAGGAATTGTCAAGATAATCAGCTCATTAATTTTTTTTTAGATGTCCTCTCTAAATGGTAAAGCTGACAACGCGTCTTGCAATGAAAATATTCCCTTTAGATAAGCTAGGTGACACCAAGTTATTAGGAAATAGGAAAATACACTTAGAAATAGCGTGAAACAAACTGTTTTTATCGCACTAAGGGGCAGCTTAGTTCTTAGATTCATAGCCAGATAAACTACCAAACAATTTACTAGCCATATAGTGTACATGTTAATCCTAGCAAAGTTTAGCGTCCACAATTACACTTAAAACCCTAACATTATCAGGATTATCTTGACATCTGCTGGTTAAGAAAATCATACTTTGTGGTTTCAATTCGCTTAGGTTTAATTTGTTTGCTCTGATCCGGTTAAAAGCCTCCAGCTGCGAGTGCTGCATATGGTGTTGTAAACCATTAAAATTTTGATTGCTACTTGCCATTATCATATCATCAGCAAATCGTTCCACGGAAGTGTCCCTTACGTAATCAGTTAAATCATTAATGCAAATTAAAAATAAAGCTGGTCCTAGAACGGAACCTTGTGCAACCCCAAATTTCACTTTTGCTAATTATGACGCCATGCGGTTGTATACACTTATTTTATTTCTATCCCTCTAAAATGTCAAGTGCTGTAGGCTGTAAAGTATAGAAGCAAGACACCATAATGCACATTGACGAAGGCTTTTGACTAGTCGTAGAAAATACTGTCAGCAAAAGCCTGTTTGTTCTCAAACCACTCAACCACTTTGATAATTGCCATCGTTGAAGATTTACCAGAGCAAAATCCATACTGACAGTTTAATAAAATGTTATTTTATTAAAAAAGGTTACTGAAATATGACTTTTTTTAACAATTTTCTCAATGTAGATGTCATAAATATAGGACGGTAGTTGTTCATATCACCTAAGTCACCTTTTTTACGTCTTAAGGCACTTTCGGAAAGTTTCATATTTTATGCATATATAACTATCTGACAAATAGTATAATAATAATGTCTTGTACTGATTTTATGAGGTTAATATTCCTGTCATATAATACGTCTTTGCATGGATTATTTTACAAATTCTTAAAGATATCTCACATTTGAATATATGAGATCTCTGTAAATGTAAATGAATAGGACTTGCCAAGTTTTGTAATTTCAAATGCTAAATTTGAAAAGAAGTTGTTGACGTTAATTGAATTTAAATCATAACGTTTCCCATTTTCATTACGATTCGAGTTAATTAGTTGCCATGATGCTCCTGATAGGTTTGAACTGTGAAAAATAAAAGAACCATTGCATGTTTTTTGGATATTTTTTTTTTTTAATAACAGAAAATTTAGTATCTCGCATATTTCTTAGTCACTTTTTATTTTTAAAGCATGGTTTAATTCTTCAATAATAGTGGTTAGAAATATATTAAATTTTCGTCACTAGTGTAAATTTAAAACTATTTTTTTTTCTTCACGTTTCTTTACTACCACACAATTACCAAATTACGAATTTACTCCCCGTCCTAATGATAATTTTTTTTTTATTTTGTAAAATTAAATGTATCTATAAAGTAATTTATGCAAATATTTTTTGTTCAATGTGATTCAAACTTTATATCTCTTATGCATGTATAAACCTTGTGACCGGATTTCAATAGGAACATTACTACTGTGCCATTTTACGCATCGACTAATAAATAAAATCAATATTTTACGTCTAACAAAAGTTATTGTGTTTATATTAAACAACAAACATATACACACACATACGACTACAAATTATGTTCACAAGCAAACCTTTTCAACAGATAGGACTGTACTAAAACTGATATTTAAGCAATATTTAACCAAAAAGTTTCAAGTAAATATGATTAAAAATAACTCGTTTCTAATATAAATTTGATCATTCACAGATATAAAGAAATATTATTATACTGTAACATTTCCAATATTTTATTAGTTGCAATTCTTTAATATATTTTGAGTAATTTATAATATTATAATATAGGCACATTGGCATACACAGTAAACGTTATCTATAAAACCATTATACTTTAAATTTTGATCTTTGAAAGGTGATTTAAATCTGGATAGTTCTGGTCTGGGTGATAAAACATCTCCATTTTTGCGAAAAACCACGCGTGGTAAGACAGAAGTGGACTGGCTACGTGGAAGAGTGGGCAAATGCTCACGAGTCATCCAACTTTCAATGCTCCTCCCGACTCTAAACATTTTAAATGAGTATGTCTCCACAGTCTCCACATATAATGAACGAGAAGAATTTGCAATCAGGTATGGCCGTCTACAAATAAACTACCATAAGGGCACAAATTTAAGGGTGGTTCCTTTCTGTGACGTTTTCCTCTCCTCACGCATACCAACCGACCTTCGAGTTGAGGGCCCAATTGCAGGGAATAGAATGATCTATTATAAAATGTCTAAATATCTATATTTAATGATAGGGTGGCCACCACATATCCTATTTGAGTATGCCTGACCAAATATATCATTTTCCATAATGCATCGCCAATAATTACCACAAGCATAGCTGTTTTTTCTCTTGTTCATTTTACAAATTACAATTTATTATTTATGTATGTAAATGCTGCATGAATCTGAAACGCGAATATACTACTTATATACAGAGCGCCTCACCAGGAACTGCATTGATCGATATAGGGAAAAGTACGCACCAGAAAATGTTAACAATTTAGGGAGCTACTAATGGCAGTGTAGCCAATCCAGCTAAAATAATTACAAGCATCTGGTATTTCCGCTTATTCTGGAAGTGGTGGTGTATAATAAACAGGTCTGTATGGTTTTCAAACAGGTCTGTACGAATAATAAACAGGTCATGATACCCTCATGAACCATCCATGACACCCCATGAACCCCCCTCCCAGGCCAGTAATGCAGATTCCCTACTTGTCTGCATGGCACCAATGCTATGATGTCACTGTCTGCCTCAACCGGCCTAGTGCAGTAGGTATGAAAGCTGTACATATCTGTTTGAAAACCGTACAGGTCTGTACGAATATTAAACAGGTCTGTACGGTTTTCAAACAGGTTCTGTACGGTTTTCAAATAGGTCTGCACGAATAATAAACAGGTCTGTACGAAAAATAAAAAGGTCTGTACGGTTTTCAAACAGGTCTGTACAGCTTTCAAACAGGTCATGACACCCCCATGAACCGTCCATGACACCCCATGAACTCCCTTCCTCGGCCGATAATGCAGATTCCCTACTTGCCGGCAAGGTGCCAATGCTGTGACGTCACTGTCTGCCTCAACCGACTCTATACCTATTTGTACCAGTAAAAGTCTTCACTTTGCTTTACTTATCGGAAAACTCAAACAAAAATCTGATCGCAATAAGTCTCCAGCTGACAGATTAATCCTAAATGAAGGACTACAGTGAAGAGCTGTTGTGTACACTAGTTTCGAACTTGTTAGATCTCATCAGTACGACATAGGCGAATACACAACAACCCTGCACTGTTCCTCCAGTCTACCAAATTACAGACGAAAGGCGTCCACAACTTATCGAATGGCTCCATCTGATGGCTACTTATTGCAATCTAAGTTGGCGGGTATGTCGCAAGTTATAGGGCATTATTTTAAATCGTTTTGGAAACGTACATTATGCACCTTGATGGGTGGCAATGAATTTAGATCTTTTTATAGGAAATAGTGAATATATCGTAATATGTATTTTACTACCTAGATATTTATTTTTGTAATAATTAATCCACCTCACGTTGGCCTTATATTTTGTTAAATGTAACTTAGTCCGAGTACGTTGCCAAGTTGAAATATTTACACTGGCTAGTCAGTTAACAGTAATTTTTATTTTTGTATACTGTTTCGATAAACAGCGCTATATAAGTGAATAATAAATAAAATGGGCAGTATATTTGCTGACTGTTATTATAGTACCTTGGGGGAAACTTACTCTCCCCCACAATGCAATTTGTATATTATTTTATCATTTATTGACTGAAAACGTGAAGATTCCTTTTGTTTATTTGAGGCTTTTTTAATTGCTTTTATTTCAACGTTTTCTTTCTTTCAATTCCTTGTACTTCTCTCAGTTTTCCTTATTGCTGTTCTTCCTCCACCAAATTTATATCTACGTTTATTAACTACTCGTAATTGAATTTTTGCCCGTTAACTTATAGAGTGTTATATTCTTATTATTGCTTGTCTGTTATTTTCTCTTGCTGATTTCAAATGGTTTCGTAAAACTTTTTGTCTTCTGTGCGTTTTGTATTTTTACAATTTTTTAGTACATCTGATTTGAGTGGGTAGTTGACAAATTCGACGCATACTGGGCCATCTTTTCCTTCTACTTTTCAACCAACTCTGTATATATCCCGGATATCAGCATATTGACATTCCATATATAAATATTTATTTCTTATATCCATATATATATATAATGAACTTGAAAATACTAGTTAATCTAAAGAAATGATGGAGGAGAGAGAGAATAACCATGAAGATCGATAACGTCGGCTTTTCGCCTCAAAGATTCAACACTTCCAGCATCCTTCAGACAGGGGTTGATAAAGATTATCAGTGAGGAATATTTATCGCCGAATTAGCTCTTTTGGCTTGAAACTCTCTCATGATTAATCTGAACCCTCACCCCTCGGCGCCTAAGGTCAAATTGAGTGGAATAATAACAGATTTTATTGGAATGATTAGGTTCTATAAAATTACTTAGGGATATAATTATGGCACACAGAAATTATATTAAATAATTATAATAATTATGAGTCAAGATAATATTTACATCATTATGAAATAGGCACAATAGGTAATTAGAGCTACTGAAGTATGGGAGACAAATCAGTAAACAGAGAACAATAAATAAATATTTAATAAACTCTCTTAATAATAAGGTTCTAAAATTATGCAACATCAACGACCACATTAATACTTGTAAGGTGCTAGCGATACTATCGAGAAAAATGCAAATATACGCAATTTTAACTGTATTCATACTGATAGTAGTAATAATTACTACGAAACATCCTACCCATCTTTCTATAATAACATGCCGCAATTTGCTAATTGATTTCCTTTGTTCTATTCATTTAATCAATATGGGGGTGTGTCATTTTTAAAACGTAAATATTCATTCGTGTAAAATGTATATTCCAACACGGGGTCAAAGACCTTCTTATTTCTTTGTTTGTATTTAAGAAAAACAGAAGCTATTTATTTTCAGTAAAAGAATTAATTTGAAAGACTTATGTGATTGATTTATTTATGTGGTAACTGGGAGACTGGTACAAACGGGGCACAAAAGATATGGGACAAGGTACCAATAAGAACGATGATGAATGAACGAGACTTTAACAGAGCTATAACAAAATTTAATATAGTCCATTAAAACTTCTTTTAAAGGATATTTACGGCGCTTCCAAGAAATTAGGGTTGTTATTTGATGATTATTCGACAGGCAAATTTATCAATACAAGGCATTTTCGAGAAAGCCAATATTAAATAAAACATAATTTTCATAGAACGTTTGTAATGTTTACAAAACTCTGCTGTGAAAGGGTATTCTAAATTCATTATTGAATTTTCTTGCCAGTTTTTGTTTAAATAAAAGACTAATTATACATGTTTTGTAAAGTTTAGGGACCTACAGTTTTTTAAAGGACACAAACTATATTTTCCATTAAAACATTTTATAGAATTTTTGAAAATTGATGTTCCTAGAAATTTTGAGGTGGTCTTTTCGAATTTTAACTTTACCACCTCGTATTATTTCCGAAAAAGCTGCCATATTGGAAAAATTGCGCCAAAATGAGTTTTTCGGGAAAACATAGTTATATACTAAATTAAACTAAACTAAAAATTGATCAGTCGAAAATCAGATGGGCAATAACTGACTTGAGCCCCGTAAATCTCCGAGATATGACGGAATTTGGCCAATAATGCTTCAGCAAGGTTTGAATTTGGTAGCATCAACGCTATGTATGCTTTATACAGCCAGCCTAGCGCTAGACAGACATATTATGGATGATGTATTGGTTAGAAGCCCACTGCACCAGGGCCGATATACATATAGAGCAGGCAATGTAGGCATGTCTATAGAAACGGCACTTCACCATCGAATCAGGAAGGTGGAAAAGGCGTTGGAATACAAAGAGGTGGCACTGGGCGCCTTTCTCGACATAAAGGGCATTTGACAACACTTCCTTCAACTCCTTCATCAGAACTGCAAGAGAACGTGGCGTTGAGGACACCCATTGCAAGTGGGTTGGCTCCATGCTCAAGGGCAGTATTGTAACGTTATTAATCAACTTTTCGATACCACCTTGTAGAATTTATAGATATAACGTTCGCAGTTCGTTCAGTAAAATAGGCTGAAGCGGTATTTAAACTCTTCGAGTATATTAGGTTGCATATAGGCAGCACGAATAATTAATTAGGAATAATAATCGCACCGCCGGCTCAGCCGTGTCACTTGAAAGGAATTCTTAAGAGTTCTCCGGAGTGTATTAGTCATCCATGCTTCCAATTTTAATTGTAAATGACTTCACATCAATAAAATGACGCAGCCGAATGTACGGTGTGCTTGGAAAGAGAGAGATAGAGATGTAATAGAATATGACATTGTACAAAGTTATTATCCTAATCTTTAAATCGCTCTTTACTCCTGAGGACATTAGGGCTAATTCTATTTTAGTTCTACAAAAGGGTAAATGTTTATTTTAATAATACCTATGTGGGATGATAAAAATTATTTTTGCAAATCGAGAATAGAAGAAAGAAATAATGTTTTTTTATATATACTTTTTTTTTCTCTCATCATCCCACATTGTAACATGTTTTTAATGTATTCTAGTGAAAGCCGTTTTTTAAAATAATGATTTATATGAGAGTATATCGAAGCGTCTTGCCGGCTTATATCCGGAACGCTCTTAAGAACGGTTCTTCATTGAGGATTTTTATCGAAGGTGGATTCGATGAGGCTTTGTAGAAAAAACGAGATATTGGTTCCTGTCGCCATAGCGAATCTGTTCAATGCAATTAATTAGTGATAATAAGGCTATGTGCAACTTAAGGCACGTTTGACATTGTTGAAGTAGAGTTTCTGTTTATATTCTATTTGATGGTAGTTGAAAATTTATCGGGGTAGACGAAATTAAGCAAAATTCCATTTCAGATCCGACGGCCTTATCTAATTACGGAAAATAAAGGGGGAAGTAATAACCTCTACGGTGTCAAAATTTGCTGAGTTGACTAGAGTAGAAGTCACCCTGTCTCACCTTGCCGAACGAAAACACGAACAACCCTCTTACTAGAGAAAAGTGCGAGTAATAACGAGGGCAGGAGTAGTAATTTCTGGAGACGTCCTAAGTTTCGCCAAGGGCTGCTAGGTTTCAGTTTAATTGAGGATATTAGCAAAAGGGCAGAGCTAACCAATTTTCTTTATCCACTGTTACACTTTTCTTGGACAATTTAAGGGAATATTGTTGTTAGTTATTGTTGGCTGGTTATTATAATTCTCAATTATAACCTAGCTAGAGTGACCTAGAGTCACTATGAATTGTTAAGTAATAGTTAACTTTACCTAAAGTTATTTAGTTTTTGTCCTAATAGGATTTCGCTCCGTGTTTTATCATTTAAGATCCCAAGGTGTTAATTATTTGAAATTGTCGATACATATGCAAAATATTACATAAGTACCTGAATTATATATTTTTTAAACAAATATATTTTAGAAAATACAACGGTTGACGACTTTTTGTTTTGTTAATTCATAGATTTCATTTTTGTTTTGCCTAGCTGAATTGGCAAATACTATAAATTTTCTTAGTTTAGTAAAGCTAAGTGGCGCCCCCATTAAGAACAAACCCTAATTAGGAAAATCAACTCCTTACCCCGGCCTAAGGCCACCAGACGAAGAGCCGCCGGTGCACGTAGCACACTATAGGGCTACAGTATTTACATTTACATGTTGAGGATTATATGAGGGCTCAAGCCTGGTATAGTTCATTAGCTCTATACCAGTGTAGTTCATTACATACGCTACATTAGTTCGGTGGCCCAAAGCCACTCAAACAACAGCAGCTAACAGGCTAAGCCGGGTACAGAGACTGGCTTGCTTGGGAATCACAGGTGCTATGAAAAGCACCATCACAGCAGCCATGGGGATCTTATTGGACCTCCCCCCACTCAACGTGGTGATTCAGGTAGAATCAAGAATGGGGGCGTATAAGGTACAAAATTTACATCACCTGGCTCTCCATGTAGGGAAGTAGGAACATATGACCATAGTTAACATTGTAGTAGATCCTTTATTGAGCATGAGGTCAGACTCATGGTTCCAAGAATTATATTTAACAAGCCTTTCAGTGTCTCTAATTGGAGATAGAGGGGATTGGTTAACCGGGGCTCCTGAGATATCACGCAAAGGCCTGGCCTGACATGCGAACGGGTCTAGGGTGGAATTAGGAGCTGGACTAGAATACATGGAGAGAGACCGAGAGCGAGTATAAACCTGAACCCTACGTCACTGTATTTCAAACTGAAATTCTGGCAATACTTGAGTGTGTACGCGAAAATGTCAAACGACAATATGTGAACCAGTAGATCTCCATCACATCGGACAGTCAGACAGCACTAAAGGCGTTAGCCTCTAACAAAGTGTCTTCCAGACATGTGTGGGACTGTCATAAAAAGCTCGAACTTCTGGGCGAGCGGAACAGTTTTTTTTTATATACAATTATTTAACGTCGGCCTATTTCCATTACTGAGGCCTAACACCGACGCCTGTAGACGAACTACCCCCAACCAGGAATTTTGCCGAACCTCTTGCCTTAAGAAGAGTAGGGATCATTTACTTGCCTAATATTTAATAGACAAGGGACCGACGGCTTTACATCCCCTCCGAAGGATGGTATATCCCCTATACAACCCTCGCCTAAGGTTGTATACCTTCCGCGCATACACTGATATACAAGCCACTGGAAGATGTGTGAGGCGAGGACGGGTTTCGTTGGGACGGTCACCTATCCAACTACTAACCGCGCCTGACGTTGCTTTACATCGCATATCGAAGTATGTACATAGTAAAGACACACCTACGCTCGCCCCGGAACAGAGTTAAGCTACTCTGGGTACCGGGACACACCAGAATAGACGGCAATGAAAAAGCTTATGAACTTGCTAGACAAATAGCAGCTAATACATTCGATGGCCCAAAGCCTGTGCCGGGCATTATCAATGGTTCAGCTAGGGGAGTAATTAAAGACTGGGTCAGGAACAAACACAATCATTATTGAAGGAACACACCAGGAAATCGACATTGGAAAACACTCATTAAAGGACCATGCCCAAAACAAACCATAGAGCAAGCTCTCAAAGAACATGTTGCAGTTGAGAATTGTAATAGGTCCCTTGACGGGATATTTTCCTCTTAAGAAGTACTTGCACACAATTGGTAAATTCAATAGCGTACTTGACCGCAGTTTATGTGGTAAGGTATTAGAGACGATGGATCATATTATATACGAATGCGAGGCACTAGCCCACAGAAGATATAATACTTACGGGTAAACATAAACAGACCAGGAAGGCATTAAAACTCGCCCATTCTCAGACTTGTATCACCTCATCCGTGGCACAGGATTCTTAAAATGGATAGTGTAAATCAGAACAGGAAGTGCACAATAGGCCCAAGACGCTGCAATGCCCTTGGAGTGTTTACAGACGGCCCTGTGAGGAGAGGTTTTAGTCAGTAAGAGTCTAACACTTCCCAGGTCAGGTTGGGAGCCCATGAGAATTTCCCCTCCTCGTAAAAAAAATCCACATCTTATGACGGTCCATTTTTTTGTGCATCGAACAGTTTCGGCTTACTAGCGCCGCAAATTCAAATTTTACAGGTAGTCCCAGAACAGGCGTTGAGTACTGATATCTTACAGAACGTTTTAATACAAAAATTGTTACTTGGGAATACATTATTAATAATTTTAAAATACTAGTAAGAAAAGTTATTACACTTCTCTTTTGCTCTATGCTTATATGTTTTGCTCATATACTGAATATCGTAGTCCTAGCCGAGTTCAATTCTTTGAATGATTCTTACGACACACGTCAATGATCAAAAGTTTACTAGAAAATTTTTAGTTAGCAACCTGAAAGAAACTTAACAATTGCTGCAATATCCATGATTGGTTAATTAAAAATCCCCCTTCTATTCGAAGAACAAATTTCCAACACCGATTTTCTGTAAATGTGTGAGCAGCAATAATTGTAGATGAGATGCCTGTTGGGCCATACACATCTTACCAGACCGACAACTACCTACACTTTTTGCAAATTCATCTTCCTGACTTTTAGAAGATGTGCTGCTAAGTACCGGGAGAGACATATTGTTTCTGCTGGATGGGGTATTTTAGACAAGAAGTGCGAGAGTCTTTGAACACTTTTTCGAATAGGTTCTTAGGTCAGGGTGGGCCAGTTGTGTGACCACTTAGATCACCAGACCTCACTCCGTGTGACATTTTGTGAAGTTACTTGAAAAGTTTAGTTTTGGAATGGTAGTAAATGTACTGAACGAATTGAAATTATATTTAACAAGCTCTTCAGTGCCTATATTGGAGATAGAGGGGATTGGTTAACAGGGACTCCTGAGATATTACGCAAAGGCCTGGCCTGATATGTGAACGGGTCTAGCATGGAGCAGCATACATGGAGAGAGACCGAGGGCGAGTATAAGCCTGATCTCCATCGTATCGGACAGTCAGGCAGCACTAAAGGCATTAGCCTCAAACAAAGTGTCTTCCAGACTAGTGTGGGACTGTCATAAAGAGCTCAAACTTCTGGGTGAGCGAAACAGAGTTAAACTACTCTGGATGCCGGGACACACCAGAATAGACGGCAATGAGAAACCTGATGAACTTGCTAGTCAAAGAGCAGCTAATACATTCAATGGCCCAGAGCCTGTACTGGGCACTACCAAAGGCTCAGCTAGGGGTGTAATTAAAGACTGGGTCATGAATAAACACAATCATCATTGAAAGAACACACCAGGAAATCGACATGGGAAAACACTCATTGAAGGGCCATGCCCAAAACAAACCATAGAACAGCTCTCAAAGAACAGGTAACAATAACAAGTAAATCTGCTTCACTGTTACGCACCATTACGACTCGCAGTTACGTCTCTTGCAGCTTTGTGTTGACCAAAATGGTGGGAACATCGAGCATTTATTTTAATTTAGACAGTTTAGACAATTTAATAACAAAAAAATGAGTTCTTATTTTAATTCTTTTAGACATGAAATCTTACTTGCTACCTAAGGATAATTAACAGATATTTTAAGGATATTTAAAGGACGTTTTTCTTTTCAACTTATCAGAACTTCATCAATAAGTTTGGCTTAGAGTTTTGTAAAATTTAGTCTAATTTATGTCTAGTCTAATTTAAGTGACCGAAAAAAAGTTATTTGAAAATTGTGTTTGGTTTACTGAGTTCTACATACAATTAAAAAAAGACCACCCTGTATAACAATAGTATGAGCATTTATAAATATGTTAATTTTTTCCACCACAATTATTTAATTGTATTAAAAAACTTTACACGAATTAAAATTGCATTGAGATATGTAGGTACCAATTCTGATGAATTACTAAAAAGTTTGGATTAAACAATTAACAGAAACAAAAAAAGTAACAGGAACTAAATAAGATTACGGTTAACATAAAAATTAACCAGTGACTGCAGCCGAAAGCCTATTAACTCACACAAAATAATCTATTTATTCTCAAGAATAGCGCTGCAATTATTATGTAGTGAATTAACTTTACTATTTCTGCTAACGGGACTGCGACTGTCACTGAACGTTAAACTTTTATATTAGCAGTAAACTCGTTTGGATCTTTTTGGTTTGGATTTCACAGTCGGTTTTGGTTTTTTAAATTATTTGTTTTATTTATTGATAGAAATCATAGGATACATTATAATAGTTATTCTTGCTCCAGTTACAAATAAAAAATGACTACTAAAATAAAACAAATTGTTTTGATGTCTAGAGGTAAAATTGCCATCAAACTATATGAAATATTTAATGCTTCATAATTTGCTTTCAAAGCATGATTGTATATTATCTGCTCAGATAAAATGACAGAATGACATGCAATCGGCATAAAAAGTTTAAAAATCGAAATAGCTGCAAAGCGACGTTCCCCTTTTCCATTAATAATCGTTTAGTTCATGAATATATATTCGATACAATATCACGTGCAACAGATGCAATATAATATATTTTTTATGGAGACTTTTATGCGAAAGCAGTTTATTTAAAATTTTAATTCTATGATATTTGTTTCGATTTAGAATTGCAGTATCACGTTACATGCGCCATTCTGTCTTCCTTCGTGTATGTTGTCTATAATAGCTAATAAGGGATATATTACAATTATTATTAGCGTCATGTTATTTACTTCTTGTGCACACTATTTACAATGCTTCAAGTATATAACACGTTAAATGCATTGATTTTCAATATTTCCCATGTTCTAAGCACACAGTATGTCAAGTGAAAATAGTTATTAATCGACGTCAACCTATTATATGTATTACATTAGCGCTTCCATCGACAGCGATTTGTTAGGCCAATTCAATAATCAGGACAACTCTTTGCGTACGGCATTTATACGTTCAATCTCAATGACCGAAGTCCTTAATTCTGGGATATAAAAGAATTCCAGAAAAAATTTCAATTCTGAAACACGTTACATTTTCGTATGTTTGACCCAATTTAAGAAAAGGAGATTCTCAATTCAATACGTATGCGTGTTTTCTTGTTTGTGTTGTCGAATGATTTCGAATTCACGGCATGTTTCTGAAGTTATATATAATATACTGAGAAATTGGTGAATACGCTAGTTTAAAAACTTAGTTTTCGATTTATAGCCAAATCATAAGGTACTGTCGTGAGCAGAAAAAAATAGGACAACTTTTTTTTTCTAATGTAAATCTGTCTCTATTTGAATATGTAATGAGTAGCCGAAATAAAACAGATATCACTTTTAATTGTCTGGTCGATAGCCGAGTGGGTTAAGGCGCGAGGTGGCAATCGCGATTAATCACACGGACATTGCATCGCCGGGTTCGAATCCTGGCTCGGGCACTGAAACTGTCGGAGGAAATGGTTGTATATCCGCGTTTTTTCAATGTGTAATCCCCTTCCGCACAAGCCCTGGCTTCTGGAATTGGGGATTGTCTAATTTCTGTGGTGTTTATTTATTTATTATTTATTATTAATTTATTTTTTATTTTAATGCTGTAGTTATTGCTATAGTAAATGGTGGATGGTTAATAAGACAAAGTGCACTGCGTTATAACATTAACAAAAATTTGGTGTGTAACATTTTAAGAAAGTGGAGAATAAACGGTGCGGTTAGTAGAAATCCTGGATCAATGGACAAAGGATATCGTACTTAACAAGAAACTAACTATTAATATTTCGTTATTGGACCATTGCTATTTATAACTTCTATAAGTCTGTTTGGCATTGAATTAAATAACCTTATACAATAATCATTAGTAATAATATTTTCCCATACATTATTTACTATTTTCAGTAATTCTTCGGCATTCCGTGGTCTTACATTTCGTTTTTGATATTTCTTTCGAGTAGTCCCCATACTTCTTCCACAGGGTTAAGACCTGGAATATGACTGGGCCAGTTAAGAACATTGATGTCGTTATCTTGAAATCAGTTAGTTACAGTATGAATGGAACAATTGTCTTGTTGAAATATGAACTCATTATTAGGAAATAATTGTGACACAGAAGGGAGCATAATATTGTCTAAAACCCTAATATACGTTTCACTATTAAATCGTTTCTCAATATGCCACAAAACACCAGGACCACGTGCCGATATCCAAGCCCACATATTGACGGAAAATCTACCACTTTTATCATTGTTAGATATATATTTCTCATCGAATCGAGTATTCGGAGGGCGGTAAACACGAATACGACCGCTGTGAGTTGACTGGAAAGTATTTTCGTCTGTAAAGATTACATTGTTCCAAAAATTTACATCGTGCGCTAAAAATTCAAACGCAAATCCTACTCGAGCTTCTTTATGTTCAGCTTTAAGTAAGTATTTCTGTGATGCTGCATGACAGCGTAGCTCCGATTCACTTACTCGCCGACGATCAGTACTACTCGATCCAAGAAAATTCGTTTCTTCAGCAGCCTGAATAACTCAGTAAAATGGTTTTTCTACTAAAGCATTTATTATTTACCAATTGCAAATTTTGTTGTTGAGTTGATATCCTTCGTCGCCCTGATCCAGGATTTCTACTAATCGTACCGTTTATTCTCCACTTTCTTAAAATGTTACACACCGAATTTTTGTCAATATTATAACGCAGTGCAATTTGTCCATCCATCTGCTGCTTTAGCAATAACTCCAGATTTAACTAAATCGCTTATATGAGGCATATTAGTTTTTTGCACACTTGCAATAAATTATGACAACTAACTGACAATGTCACAAAAATTAAAGTTAGATGTACACAACTAGATTTTAGCAAAATACCTTTATAAGACGTCCTATTTTTTTTTGCTCACGACCGTACTATTGCAATGTTTTTTTTAACTATGTAGAAGATTTTTTTTAAACTGAACTCCGTTCAAAAATGTCACTTGTGTTATATTGATGATACATATTTTGAAAATTAAAACTGCTAATATTATTTTTTACAAAACTTAATAATTTTGGAATGAATAAGCATGGAAGGGTTCGAATTTTCTCTTTTATCAAGATATAGGCTTATAGGATTTACCTAAATTTTGGCCAAGCATGCATGTCATTACTCTTTTTGTAAAATAAAGGTTCTATTTGGTTCATATGAGTTTCCCGGCAAATAACGCCATAAAGTGGCACCAATTCAAAGCTTGAATGATAAAATGATTTAGATATATATTTACTTGTAATTTAACTAAGTTCCGTTTAAGGCAAAACATTGTTTACCAATTTTATTATACGTAGCCTTTTCTTAAGGTTAGATCCAAGTATAAACCAAGAAGCTTTTCACTACGTATATATTTAATATTTATTTTGATCAAGACGGTATTTTTATAATTCAAAGATTGAGGGTGGTATTACAAGGAAATAGTATATTGTTTTGTTTCGAGTAAAAGTGATACTTTTGTGACGAGCCTGTAGGTTTGCCGGACTAACAAGTGGGTCACAAAAGTGGCTTTTACTCCTAATAAGACATGTTATTTTTTTCTTCAAACTTCGATTAGCTAGAAAAAAATAAAGATAAAAAGTGTAGCCGTGCGTTGGAAGTAAAAGTCCATTCGAGTGGATGAAAAAGTACTTTTGCTTCCGTTGCTAATGGGAACGCACAGCCAAATGAAATGTCAAACTTTAATGTCATGAAATGGGTAAGAAATGTCATGATTTTCTGACGTTTGAAGAAAAACAACATTTTCTATACTTCTCTATCTCTGGTTAACAATATCATATCATCGGCGAATTAAAAATTAAAAGTATTTAAAATAGACCTGACATCATTGCAATTTAATAAAACCAAAACAAACTTGATGACGCTACTTTGAGAAACTCCAATTTCTGTTAGTAGTTCTGAGAATTTTCGCTGAGAAAGTTAACAAGTTGCTTTCTAGCGCACAGATAATTTTTGATAATTTCCGCCAGTCCATAAGCCTCGTACGTAATGAAACTTACGGTCGACGCTGTCAAATGTTTTTGTTAAACCAGCGAATACACCTACAGCTTTATTACTGTTTTGTACTAAAAAGTACTAGTCTCCATAAAACTGACCTCAACTAATCAAGCAAAGTAAGTTTAACATGAATTATAATGAAAGCAATTTGCATAGTTTGGGAGTTGGTCAATGTACATGATAACCCAGTGATACCGGCTAGTTTTTATTATGACACTTTTTAACAGGCCTTCTTTCGAAAAATATGTAAATTCTAGAAAGTAGATTCTTTATTCGATTTGTTTGCAACTAGAAATCCTTTTATTGTCTTACCTAATATTGTACGTCATCTAACTTTACAGTTGATATTTTTCCTAAATATAGATATAATCGTGACAATTTTAAATACAAAAAGTTCATTGTGAAAACTGCGACATCAGAATCTACCAATTTAGTTCATACTATTATTTTTATTTCTATAGCTATTATATTTTCGTAAATGTATACATTGCGTGACGACTTAAACACATAATATAAGGTGAGTAACAGTTTTGACAATGTGTCATTTCTTTGAACGTTTCCGTTCGGATTAAGGAAATAAAATTTTCAATTTCGCAAAACTTGATTTGTCTGTTGTTGTGTAGCCACGAGAATTAAAGAAGCCCGTAGAACATTAAACAAATTTTATATTTAAAATTTCTAATGACAGTTTAGGTAACAAATTAAATTTAAAAACCGCAGTGCCAGAACGAATGGTTTATTTGATCAGGTTATCGGTTTTAAGCGATTACTTAGAAACTGGAACGATTATTGATATTTTTTCTTCGGTGTAAACGGTTTAGAAATACACCTTGCATACATTTGAACCAAGAAATCTTTAAGGTTAACAGAACAATTAATTATGAAGTTTTAATTTCTAAGTTGTTTGAATAAATATTAAATAGGCAAGGCATGCCTTTAATGTTCGAATAATTCCCATAGAAAAGAGATTTTTGTCCACAAAATGTTATTCGGTAGAAAATTAAAACCCAAAAAAATTATCAATCAATAGTTTCAGTCGTTTCCAAAATCAGTAAATTTTAAGGAAAAAAAATGCCAGTTCTCAGCAATATTCATATTTTGTAGATTAAAATTAACTGATTTAGCAAACGACTGAAATTATTGAGTGGAAATCCATAATAATATAATCTTGTTGCTGTCCTATTTTTATTTTCACAGTATGTGTATTAATAAAAGTTCTAAATAAAAATAATAAATATATCCGTATTGGATCTCTCTCTCTCTCTCTCTCTCTCTCTCTCTGTCTTCTCTCAGATATGACCACTTGTTACCAACCTGTCTAAATAGAGAGAGAGAGAGAATAATTTCGTGCATAGAATTTTTTTGTAAATACATTTCGCATAAGGTTTTATAATAATACCGCTACTATGTTATGCAACATCACCGGAAATAAAAGGGAAATCACAGGAAATCTAGAGAAAATCAGTGCAAAAGAGAAAACTGAAAACTGGTGTAGTTTTTATAGACTTTTTGTGACTTCAACCGCGATAAAAGAATGATTCCTGGCCAGCGAATGTCTTAATAGTTTTATAATGGCAATAGAAACACTTGCCAATTCAACCGTTCTTATATACCCTAACAGTTACCCTAATAATGTAACTTTGTCCCTTACAACAGATTGTTCAAATGTTTCAATGGGTGCAGTGTAGGAACAAGTATACGATTCGCCCATGAAAAAGTTGAAAAAACCCTAAAAGTTCTGTGAGAGGGATGAAACATACTCGGGGGGGTGGTACTCACCACCACCCCGTTTTCGAGGGCGCTGAACACGATGGTGTTTAAGGTTTCCACTCCTCAGCAACTACTGCTAAACTCGAAAAACCACCCCTATTTTATGTTTCTTTCGTCGTAAGCATGCAGATCGGACAAATGAATATTCCCATGGTATTGAGCACCCTCGAAAACGGGGATAAACCGGGATTTTCATGCATTTTGATTTTTTTTGATTTTAGTATTAGGGGAGGGGGGTAGTTTCAGCCACGGGGGTGGATAAGACGTCTGGTTAAATTGCTGAAAAAATCGATCCGTATGCCTACGATGGAAAAAGGCGAAGAAGGGGTGGTTTTTCGAGTTTAGGGGTAGTTGCTGAGGGGCGGGAACCTTAAAAATATCACCATCGTGTTCAATTCATTTGAAAAAGTGGGAATACCCATGCTTCATCTCTCTCACAGAACTTTTGTGATTTTACCCTTTTTTGCAACTTTTTCATGGAGTAGATGGAGAATGTAAGCCTTTAGCTTTTTCTCGCGAAAACTTAACAGCGCTCAAAAACGATATTCTACTATTGATAATGAACTTACTTCTTTATATTCAGCAATTAAACATTTCAGATACCTTTTGGAGGGAAGAAAGTTTATTTCAAAAAAGAATAAATGTGTAGTAAAGTAAAAATATACCTACTACTAAAGTCCAGTATTCCACTGTTTCCTATGAAAGAAAATCGATTCATTGCCACCAATCAAGGTGCACAATGTGCATTTCCAAATCAATTAAAAATAATGTCCTATAACTTGCAACATAACTACGTCTTCAATAGGAAAACATAAAATAAAATCTGACTGCAATAAGCCCCCAGCAGGTAGATTAATCCTAAAGAAAGGACTACAGTGCAGGGCTGTTATGCATCGCCAGCCGTAGATTAGTTTCGAGCTTGTTAGCTCTCATCAGTATATAGGAGAATGCACAACAACCCTTCACCGTTCCTCTAGTCATCAACTTACAGACAAGAGGTGTCCGCAACTTGTAGATAGCTCTATCTGGTGGCGACTTATTGCAATCAAAGTTGGCAAAAAACTCGGACTAATTATATTTAATAACATATATAAGCCAATGCAAAGTGGATAAATTATTACAAAAAGAATAAATGTGTACTAAAGTAAAAATATACCTACTACTAAAGTCCAGTATTCCAAGTTTATTTGTTTTACGGATCACAAACCCCAATAAAGTTATTAAGTTTTAAATAGGCATAGAGTAGAGACTACAATTAGTACAGACAGAGTAAAACCTGTTTATTTTTTAAATGATGTTAACCCAGATGTAGGCAATTCCCTATTGTTATTATTTTTATATTAAAAAAGATACCTTTTGATGATGATCATGACGAATAATTGGTATATTTATTGTGTTCAAATAAGTACCATATTATATATTTATGTATGTATGTCAATCTTGAAATATTATTCTTCTGTCATAGATACCATTAGCAGGTATCTTTTTTAATATAAAAATAATAACAATAAATAATTAACTAATAACAGTAGTAGATACGCCGCAGTTGTCTCTCGAGTAGAAACTATCGGACAACGACCTAGTTTTCGGAAATAAGGAAAACGATAGGGATTTGAATAATTACAGCTGGAACATGTATATACAGCAGGGTCTCTAAGAGAACTGGTCGAGATATTATTGCACAGGTACGGATCAGATTTCATATTTTCAATTCAATTCAATAAATAAGAAGAATTGGACACAAGACGCTAGAAAAGCAGACATATACTCTCTACTAAAGCTGTAGTGAGAATTCTCATATATCTGGCGTTGGTTTTCTGGTGAGTAAACTGCTATAATTGATGGTTATTAACTCTATGGGTGTGAATCCCAGGATATCAAAGATAGCAGTAAAAATAAAGTTCTTCAACTACTCATTTACAAGTGAGCGTGCTCCAAGAGGGATAAAGCTGGTAAATATAAAAATCTTTTCCATATATACCTGGAAAATGTATATGGGCAGTGTCCAAGATATTGCAAAAATTACCGTTGGAGATTTAAACGCAAAAGTAAGTGAAGAGGAAATAGTCTGCTATATGAAATCCTCCACAATACATACAATTGCTGCATCAATAACTCTAGAAACCTAGAACATATAGAAGAGTTTGTTTATCTGGGTTCCCTAATGAACACCTAGAGCATCATGGGTGACGAAATACAACACAATTACATTCCTGAAAGACCATAATATCCTGACAAAATTTGAGCATGATTTTGTTGAAGGCAGATCAACGGAAAGTGCCATATACGAGTCGTTGAACTATATAGTTGAGTGCTTGGACAAAGGTCAATAAGAGGCGGGAATTTATTTTGACCTATCTAAAGCCTTCGACACACTTAAGCATAAGAAACTATATAATAAGCTTAGTAGATATGGTACCAGAGGAGTTGCACTCGAATTCTTTAAATCATATTTCTCTGGCAGAACACAGAGGGTATGCTTGAAGACTGATGATAACGATGGAATTAGTTTCTACTCTTCTAGCCCTAGGCTGTTAATAACTGGGGTACCTCAAGTTTCTTAGGACCTCTTTTATTTCTTACTTATGTTAACGATTTACCTGCATCCCTATCTGTAAAATCTGTGTGCGTGCGTTTGCAGATGACACATCACCAATTGTCGCAGCCAAATACTTAAGAAACGTATCCATATTAGGTAGTAGAAAGCATGTCTAATTACTGACGAAATAATTATTCGAAAGGTGAGCGCACTTGCCTCTCACCCAAAAGTTGCGGGTTCGATCCCCGGCCGTGGCAGTGGAAAATACTGTGAGAGGGATTTTTCCGGGGATATTAGGTGTATGTCCCTTGTCTCTAAATGTGTAGCCCCTCCCACACAAGGCTCTTCTAGAGCCTTCCGGGATAAAATGAGTCGTAATTACCTGTGGTGTTATTTATTATTTTTATTTTTTTATTATCACCAGCAATTATATTAAAATTAATGCCAAATCTATACCAGAGTCTTCAACGACATAGTTTTTAGGGATTTATCTAGATTCCAGATTAACTTATGAAAATCACACCAACTACCTTGTTAGTAAATTTAATAAAATTGGTTTTGCCATACGTAACATTCGATCATCAGTAGACATTAGTGTATTAAAAATATATTACTTTTCCCATGTTCAATCCATCCTTAGTTATGGTTTAATATTCTGGGGATCATCGCCATCTGCCCAAAGTGTATTTATAGCTCAAAAAAATCATTAGATGTATCTAATGAAGTGTACATATGGACCTAGTAAGAACTTTTTAAACAATTAGAACTTATGTATCTTCCTACATTATAGATTTATTTGTTAATTCTATATGTTAAAAAGAACCCTGATAAATTCACGAGGAATTGTGATATGTACAGTACACAAAATAGTATTCTTACAAGACATCGTAATGTACTACGTATAATACCTCTCCATTGCACCACTGGAAAAAGGTGCTTACTATCGTGCTGTGATGGGATTTAATACCATACCAAATGAAATAAAAAATATTCAAAGCCTTTTTATATTTCTTCTATTTAAACATTTTGTATTTTATTGTCATTAATTTGTAAGACTTCTATGACACATCCAATATTCTTCGAAATTCTATGAAAATAATAAAATAAATAAATAAAAAGGAGAGTGCTATAGGTAAATGAAGCATATTAGAGTTTGCGCAAGTAGTCACGCCCAAGCCCCGAGAGCTATTAAAATAGATCTTTATAATAAACTACTAGGTCGGTTCTTATCTATGGATCACAGGTTTGGACACTGACACAAAATAACCAAGAACTACTTGACAATTCGAACGGAAATTATATGGTGTAAAAATCGGAAATTGAAGATGGTACAGGAGTTAAAATTTCTAAATGTATAAAAATTGTGAGGCTAAGATGGGCAGGCGTATGTTGTCAGGGCACCTTAAACCCAACTGACTTGAACCAGTAGAATAACAACAACATAGAACAACATAGTACAGAATGACCAGTGATTTGGCATTCGGATGATGTGGCGAGTGACATTAAAATATTACGCATAGACAGGTGTAAAATACAGGACAGGATAGAGAGGTATGGAGATATCTACTAAAGAAGTTTAAAGCCTCACAATGGACTGCAATGCCAGTTCTCACTGATCACTAATCTGAACAGGAAAATTGGCCGATTTGCAACAGCAACATAATTGAGATAGTTTTAGAATAGATAACTATGCCTATTTTTTGTCTCAACTAACGCCTAGATATTTTTTTACTTCAACAACCACTTGCTCCTTTTGAATATTCATAACGATTGAATCTATTAAACACACTCGTCCTTGTACTCCTTGTGCAGTCATATTGTTTTCGAATAAATTGCAAAATGAATTCGACTGTCCAAAGTAGCTGTAAAATATTTAGGAGTTATTAAGGCAATTAGGTATTTTCATAGCTAAATTAACCATTATGATGCAGTTAAATGAAACAATAAAACTTATTAAGGTTGGTTTATCAAATCATCATCTGTAAAATTCAAGTTGATTAGCATATTTGTTCAAGCGTTGTAACTCTATTCTATCCTGTTTCTATTATGTAACATTTTAAATGTAATCGAACAGATCCAGTCTTCCTTTAAATATTACCATAATATCTGGCTGCGTGGTTTTTTTACCTAATGCCATTTAAAAAAAAAAAAAATACCATACTATGAACTATACAATTACTCCTTCAAAAGTAATTTTGCTATCAATTAAATAAACAATTAGATTTAATAAAGAATAAATGAACCAGATATGGGATTACAATTGTTTTTGAACGTACAATTACAAATTAATTATTTATTTAATAATAACTAATAGAGGATAATGACTAAAGTAATTAATAATGAGCTAATACGGTAATTATAATCAATAAACACCACAGACATTAGACAATCCCCCATTCCAGAAGCCAGGGCTTGTGCGGAAGCGGATTACACATTGAAAAAACGTGGACATACAACCATTTCCTCCGACAGTGCCGGAGCCAGGATTCGAACCCGGTGGTGTGATGTCCGTGTGATTAATCGCGATTTTGTAGATTAAAAATCTATCTTAATTTGAATGTAGGGTTAAGAGCAATATATAAAATATTTGAAAAAGTGGAAATGGATAAAAAAGCTACATATTAATCTCAGTATCATTTCCTGTAGGACATCTCCAGTTCACTGCTATTAATTTACAACTTATGAGCTATAAAACAGATATGATAAGGAACTGAACTAATAGTATAAAAAGCAATCACATGTGGACAATTTTAAAGTGAACTTGCCAAGGTCAAAAATGTAATATAATATTAACACCGCAACCACATACGCCCAAAGTTCTGAAAATATACGATGAAATACAAAACCTACATGTCATTAATAGATCTAGTTACTGTTCTCGTTAATTAGATTTATTAATTGATTGTTTATTAAGACTCACTTAAAACTCTTAATAACTTGCGACTGTTGGGGTGTTATTAATAGAACTAAACTTCTTACAAAATTTTATCAACATTTAAGTTTTTTTCTTGAGTGTCCAATGAATTTTTGAAACTACTCCAACCCTCTTTCTTAATTTTTTTTAGATTATACAGGGTGTCTCACCGGGAATTGGATCGATCGAAATAGAGAAAAGTACGCATCAGAAAATTTTGAAAATTAGGTAATTACTAATCTCGGTGTGGCCAATTCAATTAAAATAATTACAAGCGGCTGGCACTTCCGCTTATACCGGAAGTCGATACCAACTTGTTTATTTCAAGTGGAACACCCTATATATTTTAGAGTTTTCGAAAAGAGCATAAAATTCTGAGTCGAAAATATGTAGGATATCCTATACCTAAACCTAGCCGTTTCAGAGATATTTGACATTTTATAGAAAATTTGACAGGTGCAACAGTTTGCAAGAACCGTTATGACTTTCTTCGTGTAAAAGAGCCTCATTTGCTTCTTGTCACGTAAAAAGAACACAAGGAGAACTACGTTCTCCAACTGAAATAAATTCAATAATATGATAACAAGTGTTCCGTTTTTCGCGTTACATTTTGTCAACTTCAAACCGCGAAAACTTGTTTAGGTCAAATGGAACACCCTGTATTTTTTTAGGTCAAGTTGTGTAAAATTGATTTCCCTTTTTTCTGATATGCATTGTGAGCGTTAAAGTTACAACTTTTTGAAATATTTGCGGTTTTATTAGAAACTCATGAATTGTTGTAATCATTTCATCAAAATGGCCATGATTAGAAAAAAGGGAAATCAATTTTACACAACTTGACGTAAAAAAATACAGGGTGTTCCATATGACCTAAACAACTTTTCGCGGTTTGAAGTTGATAAAATGTAACGCGAAAAACGGAACACTTGGTATGATATTATTGGATTTATTTCAGTTGTAGAACGTAGTTCTCCTTGTGTTCTTTTTACGTGACAAGAAACAAATGAGGATCTTTTACACGAAGAAAGTTATAACGGTTCTTGCAAACTGTTGCACCTGTCAAATTTTCTATAAAATGTCAAATATCTCTGAAACGGCTAGGTTTAGGTATAGGATATCCTACATATTTTCGACTCAGAATTTTATGCTCTTTTCGAAAACTCTAAAATATATAGGGTGTTCCACTTGAAATAAACAAGTTGGTATCGACTTCCGGTATAAGCGGAAGTGCCAGCCGCTTGTAATTATTTTAATTGAATTGGCCACACCGACATTAGTAATTATCTATATTTTCAAAATTTTCTGATGCGTACTTTTCTCTATATCGATCTATTCAGTTCCCGGTGAGACACCCTGTATAGCTTTCTTACCAATTTATGATAAATATATATTACTTTCATTATAATTTTAACATGATGAAATTTCCACAGATACTAAAACACTTGAACACTACTAACACTCAAACACTATACTCGACGTGTGTTTCGTCAATCACATTGACATCACTTTTGATCATCTTCTGTAGATGCTAAGATGATTTGCAAAGTCTTTTGATATTTGTGGAAACTGCTTCATAGGCAGAATCATACTAAAGGACCCAACTACCACCGGCAATGAAATTTCTTGTATGTGTCCTGTGCGATTATTATTATTATTATTATTAGCCGTTACTCGAGTCCGAGTATAAAAATGTTACACTCGATAGATTGTGTACAATAAAAAACAAGTAAAAGGTGTAGTCTATTGTAATTCCCATTCATCTACGGTGCACACGACTATGGTTATAGAGGCCAATTCGGGAGAGCACATGTCGACCGCAGTCAGGACAAATATGTATAGACTTGGTTAGGTCTTGGATTCGGCCTTCTTGCAGCAACATTTCCTTGATAGCTGGCCACAACCCCTCGCCATTCGGTTCTGTCCGCTGCAAGTTGTTCCCATTGCTCGTCTGCAATACCGCAAGATTTTAGATTTTCATGGAGAGCGTCTTTGAACCTCTTTCGTTGACCGCCACGCCTTCTTTTACCGCTTAGCAATTCACCATAAAGTGTACATTTAGGAAGGCGGTTATCATGCATACGATGAATGTGACCTGCCCATCTTAGGCGTGGTCTTGAAATAAGCACCTCAATTGGAAGGCTGTTTGCTCTCCTGAGTACTTCCACGTTTGATATGTGATGGAGCCAACGGATTTTCATCATACTTCTGAGGTGTCTTTGCTGAAAAAGTTCTAATTCTTTCACATGACGACGGTAAGTGACCCAGCTTTCACATCCATATAGCAGTGTTGGAATGACAACTGCTCTGTAGACAGCCATTTTCGTTGACAAAGCAAGGTCGTGGTTGTCAAATACTCTCTCTCTAAGTCCCCAGAGTGCTCTAGATGCAGCGTTAATTCTATTGCGAATCTCGCTGTCCATGTTTGCTTTGTCATTAACAACGTTGCCTAAGTAATTGAACTGATCCACCACTTCAAGAGAATTTCCGTTAAGTGTAATGTCTATTTGGTTCACTTGATGAGGAGTTGACATAATCTTAGTCTTTCCAATGTTGATTTTAATTCGCAAGGAATCATAGCTCTGGGCATACACATCTAAAAGTTCTTGAAGCTCTTCCGGCGTAGAGGCTAAAAGTGCACAGTCATCCGCATACTGGAGATCACAAATGAATCGTGTGCGTGTCTTCGTGAAAGCTCTAAAGCGCCCTATGTTAAAGAGACCGCCATCAAAACGGTATCTGAGACCTATCCCTCTGATTGTCAGTTTGTTGTCAACAATAATTGTTAGAGCAGTGGTAAACAAATTAAAGAGTAGGGGTGCCAGGACACATCCCTGCCTAAGTCCAGTGAGGGTTTGGAAAGGTTCGGTTGCCTCATTATTATACATAACCTGGGCGTTGTTGTTTGTATGTAGACTGCGACATACTTCCACAAATTTTCTAGGGATACCTAAGCGGAACATAATTTTCCAGAGCACTTCCCTGTCCACCGACTCAAACGCCTTGGTTAAATCAATGAAGGCCATGTGAGTTTTTCCTTGATGTTCGAGTGCTTTTTCTTGAAGCTGTTTAAGTGTGAAGATTAAATCCGATGTGCCTCGGTTTGGTCTAAAGCCACTCTGTGTTTCAGGAAGTAACTTTTCCATAACAAATGTTAGCCTATTTGCCATAAGTGCGATATTGCTTTGCTAAATAGTTATAGAATGACGACATAGAATTCTTGGAATATGAATAAGTTGAAGTGGCATAACTATACAATATGGCTAAGAAGACTTTGGCAGGGAGGATATGTACTGCAATGGCGTTTTACCTCTTCCGACATTTATTAATAAAAATAATTTGGAGGAAGGCTTATCTGAGACTTACAAAATTTTAAGTATTACTACACCTATGACGACATGCGAATGTGAAAGAGGTTTTTCTACGTTAAAAAAAATAAAATATTTTCTAAGGAGCACTAGGGACCAAGAAAGGCTTAATGCATTTTCAATGGTATCAATTGAAAAAAATATGATTCAGTTAATTTCCGACTTTGACAAAGTGATAGACATTTTCGCAGCTAATAAGGAACGTAAAATGGATTTTATGTATAAATAAAATGTTTTTGTCTGTGTGTGTATGTGTATGTACTTACTAAATCTTAAAGTGGGAGGACACATTTGCAATTTCTAGCTTATTTTTTATGCAGCACACGATTTTGAGAACAAAGAATATGGTGAATGGGTCTCTGGTAAGCTAATTTTAATATACTATTTCACAATGTCAAATGAGTGCCCCTCTATAAAAGTAACCACCAGCCGCCACTGATATTTTGTAAGTCGCTTTAACAGTGAAATAAATGTGCAAGAATACCTTTATAAATACCGCCAAAAAGAAAACTTATTTAATTGTATATTTAAATAAACGATTACTTAAGGAAACTACCTTCTTTGGTAAACTTGCTTATTTTATGTTTGAGTCACCGTTTGCAGATTCAAATTACAGCCCATATAAGTACTTTATGAGAGCTATACAAATGACTTAATTAGTATTTATTTTTAAACAAATAGTCTCTTTAATGAGTTCAATCACGTTCGGCTGTATTTACGATATTTTTATTATAGCTTAAAATGTTTTGAGAATCGTAGATGTCGGAAGTACTAACAATTTCAGAACTAGTTTTTATGTTTTTAATGAGCCAGTACATCGCGCTCAATCTCTGTTTAACGCTTTGATTACCATGATTAGTTTGGGCTTCTTACATTGCATGCAACTGTCAGCCATCTCATGTCATCGACATCAAAGAAAGGCATGAACTGGTACAACCTCCAAAGGATATCTGTATTTATGCCAATTTTATAGGTTAAAAATGAAGTAATTTAAAAAAAAATCTTATTAATTACAGTAAGATGGAGACAACATTATACAATTTATTATTACATATTTTGCATGCTTAAGAAATTTTTATTTTATATTATATTTCAAATATTTATATTAATATGCACTAATATACAGGATGGGGCAATAGTGCGTCGGACCTTGATTCTCGAGTTCTACGATAGTTAGAAATTTTTTAAAAAATTTCAAGCAATTTCTACATTTTTTGGTGATAAATTCTATTGGCAAGTAAACAATTTCTGTCTGACTCGTCCAAAACAAAAGTCATGTCTACAAGTTCCGCTTTATTAAAATTCATATTGTAAAATTCCAAATACTTTAAATTCAATACAAATTGTAATGACCGATAAGTGTGATAAATGCTCCTTTGTACACGACAATTTATACTATACTGACGTTTTATTGCTTATCAAATAACAAAAACAGCAAAAAAAATTACAAACAAACATTACAGTAAAGGAAATACAGAAAGGTTAAATACTATTTACTCATTTCAATGGATTGGAAGAAATGGTCCCACTAAATGACCTCATTTCAAAATTGCATAAAGACGTGTGTCAATCATAATGGGCAACACGTCGAACGCCTATTATAAATTTTTCTATTGAATTATTTGAGGGAACCTCTTTTTTTATTCTTGAATTTGGCACTTATTTATTTATAAAACGTAAATGGTAGCAATTAGCCATAGGGAAGTACTTAAAAAAATGTTCGTTTTTCATTTCTACATCACATCATCGAAAAATATACAGGATATTCCATTTGAAAAAAATTGATAAAATTCAATTTGAAATGTTCTTAATTGAAAAATAATTTTTGGCCACCCTGTACATTTTTAGGAAATGAAAATGATCCAAAAACATTAATTAGATGTCTCGTAACTGGTAATCACATAAGTTTTTCTTAAAACCCATAATTGTGACTGTGGTGATTTTTCTAATATCCATCTGCAGATTGCATTATTTCAACAAAAAAATTTATTACATCCAAGTGGCTGGGAGATATTCAATGATAATATAGGAATGAATAGAGCCTAGAAAGAGACTTCAAAAAATGTACTGATATACATAGCATTCCGTTTTTAAAAAAAGGCACTTAGTCCTGTAATTTCGTCTTGGCTCGCCCTGTATGTTCGAAAATAATTTCATGTTATAGACTTTTTTATCTAGTTTACTTGGAATTTTTTAAAAAAATTCTAGCTATCATAGAACTCGAGATATTGAGGTCCAACGCACTATTGCCCCACCCTGTATAGAATGCACATTAAATGATTAATATTAATATATCACAAAATAATAAAATAAATTATACAGGGTATCTAGTGTCGGATACACGGTGGGCCCAATAAAGCTCCAATATGCGGCCCCCTGACTCATCGATTTATTTTTCGTGATAATTGTCTAATTTTTATATCAAAATTAAAAATTATTTTGTTCTTTAAGAATTCCTCTTCATATTTTTTTGTTTTGTTGTTTCTAAGATATTATTTGTTGGTTGTCTTAATCGTTTTATATAGCTAATAGAGTTGCAACGATCATTTTACCCCTAAATTGTTGTAATTTCCTTCTCATTTTCTAACCGATCGATTTACTTAAAATTCTAATGCAGTTAATGCGTGAAATCTGTACGTCTGCCTTAACTAGTGAATTGTTAAAAATTTATTTCTCATCTCTTTGTTGTACATTCACCATAGTTATGTAATAAAATATGTGTATATGCCTAAGATATATCATATTAGAATTTTAACCATTTTGTTGTGGCGGAACAGGGCGAAATAAATAGCATAAATAATTAAGTATTCTATTATCTGAATGAGATTATGTCAGTAATAGTCCATTGAAGGAGTCCGACGAACTACCGAATGTTTGCGTCTCGGACTTGAAAATGCCACTCTCCCCCCATTTTTGAGGGTGCTAAATCGATTCCCGGGGTCAAATCAATTTTTCCACCCTCAATTGGCCAAAAACCACTCCAAAGTCCCCCTTTCCGTGAACCCGTTTATATTCCCCAGTTTTCCGACTAATTGTTGTTCACGCGGCTACTACGAAAGATCCTTCAAGGGATTTGACCTCAGCCACCCCTACCCCAGGCTTCCAACCCTTATAGGGGGTGGAAAATTGATATTCGTTATTATGAAAAACAATTAATATTTTGTGGAAGGCGTTTCTTTGAGGAAGGTGGTAGGTGATCAAGATTGTGTAACCACCCCCGGGCGTTGTTTTGACCCTTCGAGGGGGTGGCATATTTTTCTTATCTATAATTGAAAAATAGTAAAAAAAATATGTTTATTAAAGTGTTTTTATAAATTGATTTTCCATCCCTTTGAAAGGTGAAAACAACCCCTGGTGTGGTTACACAATCCTGGTCATCTACCACCTTCCTCAAAGAAACGGCTCCTACAAAATATTAATTTTATCCCAGAAAAAAAATCCACCCCTTTCAGAGTGAAAACAACCCCCAGGGGTGGTTACACAACCCTGGTAATCTTCCATCTTATTCAAAGAAACATCTCCTGTAAAATATCAATTTTTTTTCTCACAAAAAAATACATCAATTTTCCACCATCTACAAGGGTTGGAAACCTGGGGTAGGGGTAGCTGAGGTCAAATCCCTCGAGGGACCTTCCGTTCTACTCGAGGGAACAACAATTAGTGGAAAAACTAGGGAAAATAAACGGGTTCGCGGAAAAGGGGATTTTGGAGGTGGTTTTTGGCCAATTTGAGAGAGTTGCCGAGGTGAAAAAATTGGTTTGCTAGTCTGAGGCGCAAACATTCGGTAATTTAAATAAAATCCCGACGCTTTAACTAAACCGTTGAGCGTTGGAAATAGAAGGTCGGTTAATTTAAGGATAAGTCGTGCATTTTAGGGTTCGTTAAGATGCCATTTTCAGACTGACACTTTTTTAAATAATTTCAGAGAACCTGAAAATAATGAAAATCTTCATTTTTAGTCTTTGCCAATAACAAAATGTTTAGATAAAAGTTGGTATTTGGTTCCTTATTTAAGAGTAAAATTTGCATGTTTATATATCATTTCAGCGCCACGACGCCCAAATTTTATTATTTCATTTTAAGGAAATTGAGTAAGCAGTACTAATTTCATTTCTTTCTGTAGACTAAAATATAAAAATACTTTTCCGATCATTTTTGTAATAAGTACGCACCGGTGTAATTAAAGGGGAGCATTGGGGGCACGTGTACCCCTCCTCAGATGCCATACATTATGAAGCGACGCGATTAAATATATAATTGTTATAGACTAAAAGTCCCATATCACTTGAGTGCTCATCCCAAAGTTAAAGAGTGCTCACGCTACTATAAGTACACGCCAATATAATCGACAATAGGTAACGACATGAATGAACAAAAATTACGTGTCAAATTTTAAAAATTTGCCATCATAACACCCAAAACCAATGTAATAAAAATAGTTTTACCCTTTTGTATTAACTCAAATTTTGCAAATTCGATTTCCTTAAAAAGGATAGGCGTCTATAAGATAAACAAAAGTTAAGCATTGCGACACATGACACCAATGTCCTATGAATAAGTTTTTATCATTTTGATTATGTAAGATGCTGTCAATTTCCTTTTAAAAAAGGATAGGCGAAAAACCTAGCATCGAAATAATAAAAATGTAAATTCTTCTCTAACGGCATTAAAATTCAGACATTTTCTCTGATCTAACTGACCTTCTATCTTTTATGGTTTAGGAGTTTTTTAAATGTTCTAATTACTAATACAATCTCATTGACAAAGTGGACATCATGATGCTGCTATTTATTTTGTCCTGTTCCACCACAACAAAATGGATGGCATTCTAATGCGATATAGCTGAGGCATAGACACATGCTTTATGAAAATATGGTGACAATCTTCCAGGATGTGGGAAATAAAAAAAATCAGTAGTTGATGCAGACATAGAAAGCCCGTGATTTTTATTAAGTTGTATTAAATGTAAACAATGTCTCCGTAAAATTTCAAGTGAAACAATCAGTTCGAAAATGAAAAAAAATTTAGACAAATTTAGGGGTAAAATGACGATTTCAACCCTAGCTGTCACGTGAAGATGAAACTTTGCAGCATGACTCACCTTTGCAAAATACAAGATTTGGGCACAGTTTTACTGTTATAACTGCAGAGGCTAAGCTTTTCATCTTGTTTACGAATATCTAAGATACTTTATAAGATAAAAAATAAATATATAAATTTCAACCCTAATATGTAATACGTTAAGAATTTATGCTGAAAATACCAACACAAAAGAAATTAACTTCTGTAACATTCCAGAGCAATGCATTATTTCGTATAACATGATAATTAAAAGAAAATTATTTTAAATCATTCATTATGGTTTCAACTAAGTGTAAAAGAATATAGGTATCTGCTTAAAATTCAATTCATTAGCTTTATTTGATTCAAAAAGAGTTTTTTTAATACATTTATTTAACGTCGGTCTATTTCCGCTACTGAGGCCTAATACCGACGCCTGTAGACGAGTTACCCCCAACCAGGAATTTTGTCGAACCTCTTCCCTTAAGAAGAGTAGGGATCTTTTACTTGCATAACATTTAATAGATAAGGGACCGACGGCTTTACATCCCCTCCGAAGGATGGTATATCCCCTATACAACCCTCGCCTCGTTGTATAGCTTCTGCGCATACACTGCTTCCGCGCATACACTGATATAGTCTAGTATACTTTAACTTGGCGTGTGTATTTATGAGTTAATATTTCCGTACGATTTCATTTTCTCTTGTACACAAAGATCCAGAAATATTGTCCACGTAGACAATGTTTCTGGACTATTGCTTTAACTTTGTGTACAATATGGGAGAAAATGAAATCGTACGGAAATATTAACTCATACATACACTCGCCAAGTTAAAGTATACTAGACTATATACAAGCCGCTGGAAGATGTGTGAGGCGAGGATGCAGTCTTCGTTGTGAACACGAACGGTACCTCTGGTTTGGAAAAAATAAAATATTTTTGGCTGGAGAGCTTTAACTGAGACTCTAGTGGCCTTTCGTACGCTTTATATTGTTTGATTCGAAGTCGGGGTGGTTAAACTTGAAAAGCTGGAACGTGCCAAATGCTTCGCCCTTCTCAGAGCTGATTTACACTTGAAATTAATTTTATTTAATTTGTTTAACACTTCTAGGATTTTTATTTCAGTGGGCAGGGTCAAAGGCTACACCCTGTAAGGTATTTTAGCACTAGCTTTTAAATTAAACACTTTGATTTAAAACGAAAATTAACAGTTTATTTATTTACGTACAAAACACAGAGTTGAGTATTTAATTATTTTAAATTAAAATTTTATTCGCATAAATATATTTTAACGTATCGACACTGGAAATTTGCCCAAGTCGGGGTTGGTTTTGTTTTATTAAAAAATTTATTAATGCTGAGAAAATTCACTTAATTTAATTTGCGCGATGGCGAGTTGATTTTTTATTTAATTAATGCACTGGAGCGATTTTTAGAAAGTACTATTTTTAGGATCTGTCTAGGAAGATTGCACGGGCACTGTGTTTAAATTCGCGAGATACACCGGAAGACATACTTGGATTTAGGCTCTGGGGTGACCAAAGAGGTAACGCGTGCACTGGATTTAATTGTCACTAGATATGCCGAAAACACCACTTGCCGAAGACTTGACGTGCACCTTTATTCATACTAATGATGGGGACTTGGATTGCTGAAGTCTGGATGAAAGCCGGATTGGGCGCCAGCCGCTCCAACAGGCTCGTATTGCGAAATATTGCACAATAAATGTTGAAATTTTGGATTTTCAGGTTGAAAATTATATCGTTAAATCGGCTATGGAAAATGAAACAATTTGGTATAAAAATGTCAGTGGAATCTAATTTTCTTTTTGAAATATGATCGATAACTGTCTGAATAACATGGTAAATTGAATTGGTCCCGTGAAGTATTAAATAAATAAATAAATAACACCACAGGTAATTACCTCCTTTATCCCGGAAGGCTCTAGAAGAGCCTTGTGTGGGAGGGGGCTACACATTTAGAGACTAGGGACACACACCCAATATCCGTGTATAGTGGAAAAATCCCTTTCACAGTATTTTCCACAGCCACGGCCGGGGATCGAACCCGGAACTTTTGGGTGAGAGGCAAGTGCGCTCACCTCTCGACCACCAGTCGTACAACGTATTGTTGCGAGTCTTACTTTAATCTATATGAGATGTTATATTAAGTCATGTTAATCCATATTGAGGCTAATGTATCGCGGTGTTGAACGGAGTGAGAGTCAATTTTAGGGTAATAGTATGAAGATTGTTGAGAGTTGCTAGCATTTGATGGGGAACATGTAAATTGGACTTATGAAATTTGAACGGAGTGGAAGCTAATTGTAGGGTAATTGAAATGAAGATAGTGGCGAGTTGCTAGCATGCGATGGGGAACGTATAAACTGGACTTCTTTTGGGACGAATGTTTTTTGAGCTGGCTGGACAGGTGAGTGAAAGATGTTTTGATATATTGACGGAAATTTGGGTTTGAAGTGAAATGCAATAATTTGAATTGAAGTTTGGAGAGTAATTTAGAAGTGATCCGAGTTATTGAGAAGGCTGTATTTTTTAGGGCGAACTTTTGTAAAGATTTTTCTGTAATTCGATGAGTTTTGATGTTTGAATGATTTTATTGATATATTCGGATTATTTGGGAATTATCGATGTTGCGTGAATTTTCTCAGAATTATTTTTTGAATATTGTGGTTTTTAAGTTCCACGTCTTAATTTTTTTTATGGGTTTTGCCAAGTTGAGTTTAACTGAATTATTTGACAAATTTTAGTAATTTTTTCGTCGGCCATCTTGTTAATATGGGGAACGTACTATAACAGTTGGAACAGTCACCCATCCAAATACTAACCGCGCCTGACGTTGCTCTACATCGCATATCGAAGTATATACATAGTAAAGACGCACCTACGTTCGCCCCTATTCAAAAAGAGTAAAAAGTCAGGTTTGAAGGATTATTTAAGTTCACCAAAATATGTTATAAACTAAACTAACAAACTATATATGTGGCCCTCCAAGCAGTTTGCCCTGTAGGCCATCTCGGCCCTAGTCCAATACTACATCACTAAAAGATATGTACAGAAAGCTACCACATATTCTTGAGACCAAAGTGGAATGATTTAACAAAACTGCAACCTGCAACTAAAGCTCTTAGTGTTGAACATTAAATTTAGGATTTGAAATTGCAATGTACTGTATCTAGCTGATAACCGCGTTGGTTAAGGCGCGAGGTGGCAATTGCGATTAATCAAATGGGTATCGCGCTACCGGGTTCGAGTTCCGATACTGGCACTGTCGGAGGTTATGGTTGTATGTCCGCGTTTTTCAATGTGTAACCCCCTTCAGCACAAGTCTCTGGCTTCTGGAATTGGAGGTTGTCTAATTTATGTGGTGTTATTTATTTATTGTAATTTTTTTTACATAATTTTTTGTCCGTGGTTTTTGTTTAAGTAGTCTAAAGTTGATCATCCGCATGTGAAGAAGCTTATATATTTTTTTGTGGTTTAGTTAATGTTTTCTATTCAGAGAGATATTCTTATTTGACTTAGTCGCAAATATCTTCTTTATCATTAATATTGCAGCTAAAATGCCCATGAACAAAAATAAATACAGGGAAATTCTCTATAAGAGTGGCATTTGGTATTGTTTTCATTTATCCGATCGTTTTCGAAGATACGCTCGGTTCAAAAATACGACAACAATGGGTTATCGATTTATAATCAAACTTGTGATACACATTTTCGAGGCTCGTTCGAATTTCGAAACATAGCCTTCATGGTCATGAGAAAACTTGTTTTTCTAATTTTGATGGTCATCGTTTGCGTTGTTTGTATATATGGTTATATATTATGTTTCCACCAATCTCCCGTTTATTTGAATATAACGTTCATACTCCTTCCATTCGATTCGTTATTATATTTTTACTAATGACCTCACCATCTAAGGATTTTGATCCAATAGAAGTAGCCTCCATGGAGACTAAGAAAACTACAAATTATAATACATCAACCTGTTTTGAGAATGCGGCTACATAAAATGTTGGAAAAAAAAACAAACATCGCACGATCAATATATTTTTAATCTGCCATAGCAGCCACTGCATTGAACTGGAGAGTTGCGCGAGGTGTAATTTTACAGCATTTGTTTCTATGTGCAACATAATAGGGATTGTGAGGGAAGTTCTTCTTAACCTAACCTAACCTGCCCAAACTGAATCGAGTTTAACTAACTAACCGCGACACGCCCCGGATTCGCAAGGTATACAATATATCTTTAAAGGTTTACGCGCCATACTGACCGGCTCATATTTATCAAAAAATAATGTTTTTCATGCCTAAACTGCCTTGGCAGATGCGTCTAGTGGTTTTCGAGATTAGTCTACTTGAACAGATAGACGGATGCCGAGAGGAGACATTATATTATATACCTATATATGATAAAGCGAAAATTTTTACATTGCCAGCCTGTACGCATTAATACGCATCAAAATTTCTGTCATACATCATTGGTAAACAGTAAAAAGTGAAATGGACCTAGAACTGGTCCTTGCGTGACACACCAGAAGATATATGTTTCCTTAAGAATGAATTTACGCTATTGGCAATATTGCCGCGTTCTAACCCATCAAATATCTTGAAGAAATCTGTACAGACGACGTCAACTTGAATATCCGTACAATACAAAAAATGGTACTGATCTGTTATGCCGAAAATCATGTCAATGACCATAACTCTACTAACGTCGTGATACAATACCTTATGTAAATTAATACCTTTAAAATATTATACAAATATTCGTAATTATACTATATGGCGAGATGCTTCATTCCACGAACAATTTGTGCGTTAACTAAAGAAATAAATTTCTTTTCCGATTCTTATATCCCCATAAAGAGTTGTAAGGATAAAAATAGGCATATTATTTAGTTTCCTACATGGTTGAGTACCCTACTCTTATTGACAACAATAGACGATTACAAAGTACACTCATCTCCCATGAATCGTAATAGCAACATTGTCTTGTCTTTCCCATCTTATGAAACATTGAAGGACTTATGTTTAATACGATTTATAATGAAACATATATTAATTTTAGTTTTCGAAATTTAAACAGTAAACAAAAAATTAGTTACGAATGTCGGAAGTGAACAGTTTTGCAATTAAATAGGTTAAAAAGTATAGAAAGTGGATGTGAAAAAGAAAAATATGATTTCTGATCAAAGAAAGTGGAGTATTATCCGGCCTAGCAGTTATACCACGCAGAAAATATCACACATTATTCTCTTAAAAATGGTAAAAAGAATTTTCAGACATTTTCGTATTATTTTTTCAAGATGCTAAACTAAATCAGAACTACACCAAACGTTTTGCATATCTATAAACTTGAGAATAAGTTATTATTTACATGTACACACTGACGTATTTTTGCTTAAATATTTGACAATAGTAATGAACATTAAATTTACTTGTTTTTTCATCATTCTTTAACACGTACGTTCGTACGTTTTATTTTTATGAAACTAAGAATAAAGCAAGAAATTAGCATCGTTGTATATTACATTGATACACACTAACACGCTATTACAATACTTATCGAAACGATTACAATTTTTATATATCTCCAAGTCACTGTTAAACTTTGAGGTAATCTTTTTAGTGTATGGAGTGAGATAATCAACAGTATTTGCCACTAAGGGATTAGGTTGTCAACAAGTCTAGACTTTCCGTCGTTCCACCGATGTGGTGAATTGTTTCTTATGTACGGAAAATTAAATTCTAAAGTTCTGCCTTTAATATAGCTAAAATCAATATTACATAACGTCGCGTAAATAAAAATTAAATAATGTGCCATTAATGTCGCGTAAAGTTGACAAAATGGTCATTGCAATCGATATTTCGTTAAACATATTTTTGTAAGTCATTGTAAAAAAACGAACTACAAGTCAGTCAGTCGACGAACATTCGATTGACATTCATACTGTGATGTGCTGCCCTCTAACAGAGAAGAGTGTAATTATTCCCTGGCCAGTAGGGTGGCGCCATCTGTGGGCCAACTGGCGAACCGCCATTTAGTAGTGCCTAAGAAAACTGTAGAGGATTCCGGCATATTCTGGAAAGTTCTACAATAAGATTCTAGACATTCCAAATGTGTATATAAAGAAGTGAATCCAGCAGATGGGGGAACAGTTCAGTTGAGTATACAGTACAGTTCTGGTATACAGAGACAGTTTTTGGTTAGATAAGAGTTGACAAGTGATCAGAAAAGTAAAGTACAATTTTGATTTAAAAGTAGTGAATTTATATTAGATTAAAGTTATTATTAGTTGTGTGATTTTTAAGGATTTACTATTGTAATTTAAGTGATTAATAAAATAGAGGTTTGTGAAGATTCTTGTTACAAGTTATTTCAACCTACAGAGTGTTTACTGAAGATTGTAAACAAGCAATAATACTATAAACATGCAAAAAAAATTGCTATATTTAAGGGTTTGCTCTGAAGTATGGAACGATATTATAGATATATACACCCCCAACACCACTCGCATGCGTAAGCCGTGGTGATTTTTTTTTTTAAATTAACATGACAGTGTGTAAAACCTGTGGTAGATATATTTCTTATATACCTGTATTTTTCAAATATCCCTTAGGATACAAATAATTCTCTATTTCTGAAATTGGAGATAGTGCGTAATAGTTGAATATGGTATGCCTCTGAAAACATATAACGATTTGATTTTAATGCCGCATTTCCAATATAGCCTCTTTGCATGATCCGCTACTCTAGTGATAACTCCGTTTCAGTGACTTTAAGATTTTTGGTTTTTGTTTCATTTGAAGCCAAATAGGTTTTACTACAAGTTTTGCAATATCTGGAGGTCCTGGAGGAAAGGTCCCAAGTATAAATTTCAATCTAATTATACAGAAATTAACTGGCAGAGATGTACTATAACTAAGCCACCAGTTAATCCAGTTAAAGTAGACAAAAAAATAGTGGCAGGTGTATAGAACTTAATATTGGTACAGGCCTTAGGTACACTATTACCAATAAAATATCAAAAATTCCCACCGATCCTACGTCGGCTAAAAAAATTATTTAATGTCAATGGTAAAAAATATCGGTTTTTTGCATTTTTGGGCCAAAAGTTGTAGGTCATGCAATTATCTACAAAAACTGTTCTTATAATTTTTTCCCTACCCTACGAGTCACCATTCCTGAGATATCACCATTTGAAGCATCGAAAATACTAATATGCACGCCTACGCCGCCTAAAAATATTGGTTTGTGTAACTTATACATACAAATTATCCGATTCTGAAAATATAGACTTAAAAGAAACTCAGCTCCTAATTTCATTTACCCGTATAACCTTGAGCAACATCTGTCTGCTACTCTATGTACATAGACATTTTGGTCATAGAGTGACTATAGTAGATGGCAGTTACACTGATTATAAGAAAACATTAAAGCTGCAGAACAACGTCGTCGAACTATAAAAACATCTTCATCTTGTGATGTCGTTTTTGATCAATTTATGACAGTTCCAGCAAACCAACAACAATTTCTAGCAAATTCTCACAAGTCTCGCTTCGTTACAATGTTATGTGAAGAATTTACAACTGCCAACATTTTAGTGAAATATGCTGACAATGACATTGATGTCATCATCATTGAAACAGCAATAGAACAATTCAATACAATAAATACAACTATCATAGTTGATGAAGATGTTAATTTGTTAATACTAGTGACTGCATGAATTCCAATTGATAAGATTATTTACTTTTTGAAACCTGGGAAGGCTCAACAACAAACAAAAATATATTCATCGAAAAGTGTATCTGCTTACCCAAAATGTCAAAATCATATCTTATTTTTACATGCAATAACTGGCTGCGAGTCTACATCAGCAATTTTCAAAAGGGGTAAAACAACAGTATTTAAAATGTTTGAAAACACGATTTAATTGATTGTGCAAAAACATTTCAAAAGACTGACTCTTCTCCACAAGTCATCATCACAAACGGGATTTTCTTTCTTCTTGTTATATTTGGAACTTCAAAAAAAATTTATTGTATAGACAATTTAAGTTTTGTAAAAAATACATGGAACAATAAAAGAGTAGAAATATCTTGTCTTCCTCCAACATCTGCTTCTGCTTATCAACACTTATATCGAGTATACTATCAAGTTCAAGTGTGGCTAGGCAATCAGCTGGACCCAGAAGACTGGGCTTGGAAATTAATAGATAATACTTTGGAGCCAATTCAAACTTTACTCCCACCTGCTTCAGGAAAACTTCTTAACACCATTTTTTGCGATTGCAAAAAGGGTAATAGTGCAAACTATGGCTGTAAAAAAGTCGTATTATTTTGTTCATCAGCAATGTTGAATCGAATACAAGAAGATTTTTATGATATCGATGAGGAGACAATTGATGCATCTTTTTTAGAACAATTTACAGATATCCAGCAAGAAGAAGAAGAAAGCGAAGAAGGCATTACTGCTGAAGTAGCATTTGAAGATTATCAGTCAAACTAAAATTTTCCTGAAATCAACAACAATTCGCGCCATTTTAATCATTTCCAATGGCACCATTTTTTAGTTAATAGAATGTTATTTAATAAAACTAAATCACAATATATTGTGGAGTATGCATACCGGGGAAACCACGTTAGAAAAAAATGCGCCAAGTACACTACCTCACAGGTGGTGCGGAAATGCGTGCATATTATGTAGAATACGACTTCTTCAACTTTTGGAATCGCGATACCTCAGGAATGGTCATTTGTAGGGAAAAAAGTGTAAGAACAATTTTTGTAGATAATTGTATGATGTACAACTTTTGCTTGACCTATATCTATAACACCGTTTACTAGAAAATGCAAAAAAGCGATATTTTTTACCTTTGACCTTAGGATCGGTGGGGATTTTTGATATTTTATTTGCAATAGTGTACCTAAGACCTGTACCAGTATTCAGCTTTATGCGAATTATAGTAAATTAAATTGTCTACTTTCACCGGATTAACTTGCAATGGATATAAAGGAAGAAAATCTACAACCGCTGGTGAACAAATAGATTGTTCTAGTTATACACACTGAAAAATACCCTTTTCATGCACAACTAGCAGTGGAAAGTAATGGTAAATCAGTAATGGAAGTATCTACTAAACTGTACAGTATGACGGTGGGGGATGACGGACACATTCGAGCAAGATTGGACAAATTCGCTATGCGACTACCTCTTCGTGATGCGTTCTGAGGTGATCCACCCTTCATTTATTTTATTTATTTATTTATTTTTATTTATTTCAATACAGA
The DNA here is from genome assembly GCA_963675555.1 of Leptura quadrifasciata. NCBI lineage: Eukaryota > Metazoa > Arthropoda > Insecta > Coleoptera > Cerambycidae > Leptura > Leptura quadrifasciata. The sequence continues at coordinate 108,765,008 of OY776675.1, forward strand.
TCCAACAGGCAAACGTCCAGTTACAGGATAGGGTAGAGAAAGAGAGTATACAGTAATATACATAAAAAGAGTATACAATAATATACAACTACAAACATACATAGGTATACGTAAATAGATTTAAGTGAATATAAGATATATAACCATTTACACTATATGGGTACAGTACAAATTTTAAACTAAACAAATTAAAATAGAGTTCAGCTATTTAAGAAAGTTCTTTTAATTTAATATATGCTGGAATGGAATATATCAATATTGTCCTCGAGGCAACTGTAGTTTGTAATCATTTGATAGATTGGCGAAGCTATTAATATATTGGTTCGAGTAATAGGGATGTTAAAAATATTATTATGGCGTGAAAACACTCTAGGGAGACGATACATGATTAGATTCAGCAAAGCTGTACAGTCCAGCTTATTATTGACTAGTTTATAAAGCAATACAACTGACTGCATACATCTTCTAGTCCCAAGACTAGTCAGATTAAAACGACTTAACAATGTTTCCTGAGAAATACCTCTGGGTGGATATTCACCATCCAGGGTATATACCGCTGACTTTAAGAAACGTCTCTGAATTTTTTCTAAGGATGCCATGTGTATATTATAGATAGGATTCCAAATTATTGATGCATACTCCAAGCGAGATCTTACAAGAGACACATAAAGTACACGATGTGTATGCATATCAGTGAAGCCTTTAAGGTTACGTATAACAAAACCTAGTCTTTTAAAAGCAGCTAACGTGGTGGCCTCAATATGATTAGTAAAGGTCAGTTTTTTGTCAAAAATGACCCCGAGATCCTTGATAGTATCGGGTCGCTGCAAAAGCGAATCACCCAAGTTATATTCAAAAATTTCAGGACTATATTTTCTGCAGAATGTCATTACATTGCATTTAGACGCATTTAATGGTAGGCTATTATTGCTACACCAAGATTCAATCAAATTTAAGACACTTTGAAGACGCTCGCAGTCTGCTAAAGATGTTATTTCGGTGTACAATTTCAAGTCATCCGCATACATCAAGCAATGTACATCCAAGTCAGATGTTATGTCATTTATAAAAATATCAAAAATATCATTGCAACACGAGAAACGAGAGCTCCTTTAAGTAGGATCAGTCTTTCGGCTGGTGTTTGTTGCAATCGAAGCATTAGCGTTTTGATGGTAATATGCAATTATTACATTTAACGCGCCAGGCTTGTAACTTGTAATTCAGCGCTCGGCGGGGCACATAGCCCGGAGAGTAGCTGTTGGTTGCAGTCTGGTTACGTTCCTTATAGTAAAATAAGGATTGTATAGAGGAGTTTGCGACTAAAAATATTATGTTTTAATATTCCGTCCTCTAAAAGCACATTTGAACAAAAACGCGAGATAGTTTCCAAAGCTGCGGAAAACATGAGGTTTTCAAAATAAGGTTAAATACGACAGTGAGTGCTTTAACAAAGACCGAGGGGCAATCCTTGATCGAAAATGCAGGTATTAAGTCAGGCCCCATGGCCATATTGGCTTTAATCATCTTAATAGCAAGTAAAACATCCTCTTCAGACACAGATTTAATGTCTAACGTCATCACATTGTGATCGTCCATTAGATCATCAACTTCAGCTACTGGATCTATAAAAGAATGAGAAAATTGGTCTACAAAACTGTCCACTATTATCTGAGGATCCTCAATTATTTTTCCATTATATGTAATTGCTGAGGGAACAGGGGATACATTATTTTTATGGTAGACGAATGTCCAAAAGTTGTTCGGATTATTTTTTAAGTCACCTTGAACGGTACGCAAGTATGTAGCATAGGAAATCCGAATATCATTTTTTATTTGGGCTTGTAATACTTTAAATTCTTCAAGACATTCAGGATTACCAGTACCTTTATATTTATTAAAGGCCTTGCCTTTTTGTTTTATTTTGTGGATAATTTGGTTATTGAATCATGGTGGATATGACTTAGAGGTTGGTTTTTTCCTAGGTACACTTCTCTCAAATGTGGTATTAAAGAGCACCCACAGTCATATTAGCCTCACTATAATTTCCAAGGAAGGTCCAATCAGTACGCGCTAAATCATTATATAATTGTACAAGATTAGCTTGGCGAAAGTTGAAATCTGAATTTGATTGAAGCGGAAAATTTTTCTTGGGAATTTTGTCAATGTCTAACTCAACCTGTAGAGCAGGATGATAAGAGTCTTCCGGAAAAATTACTTCAGGAGCAACAGTCACAGCACACTCCCTGTTACTATAAACCAAATCTAACAATCTGCCACGATAATTTAAAATATTATTAAACTGGCTCAGTTCAAAGAAATTGCAAAAATTTTGGGTTAAACTATATATTGCCGTTGGATATATTATTTTTGCAGTATACGTACTCAGACATATTAAAGTCACCTAAGATGATCAAATCGTTATTGTAAATAAAGTGAAGTGACAGTAGGGAATCAAAAAGCAACTCATAATCCTCAGTCTTACAAGAAGGAGGCATGTAGATTATTAAAAAGTATAAGGACTTAAAGTTTAGTTTAACCTGGATAACTGAAATACCCATCTTCTTAAAGTGTTGTGAAGTCAATGAAATAGAAAGACTATTTAATCAAAATATCTGTTTTCACAGGCAAACAGTCCCGGCTAACCATTGGTTTATAACAATACGATTTTTTATGCATATTAAGAGATAATCTTTTATCTAATGTGGACGTAGTTTTGTCTAAATAAAATACCTAACAATCTAAATGTTCTCATCTTAGGGTCACGCAAAAATGACGTGCGACATTTAATAAACCCGATTCTTTCCGGTCCTTCAAAAAGTAGGTAGTAAAGGGTAGAATAGTTAGAATCTGTTTGCACTTGCTTGATTTGAACGAACCTCTCTATTTGTTTTGTTGATACCAGTGCTACCTATTCATAAATTAGATATCAAATCAAGAACCAAATTATTCTAACATTTAGTTTTACACTCGTCTGGCCACACATGTTTTATTTATGTTAACACAATCCACTTAATGTATACTAGATTTATCTTGTAACTGAGTTTTAAGTGTACGCAAGGTTCTGCAGCCGGTGAATGAACTAATTCTATAAATAAAATATTAAAGAACGCTTCGAGAATTTCTCTAAATACTTAAATGCCAAATTTAAACAAAAATAAAACAAATAAAATACCTGCGATATGCTCTGACATATTTAAAGAGTTACGCATACATGTCTAAATGTGGAACAAGGTTCTAGGATCTGGAACCTGATCTACCTGTCTGTTGCGATGAAATTCTTTGCATTGGTTTCATTTCCTGAAGGACAAAAATTTTCGAATGTATCCGGTGACTACATAAGTAAGTTATTGTATTTCATTTCTATTATATTTAGGCACTGGGCCAATTCGTCAGTGGTATAAAATGCGTCGTTTTCCGGATCAAATATATCAAAACATTCACACTATTCAATGAAAGTAAAGTATGGAATACATCTACATTTTTACAGACCACTAAAAGGTTGCAAAGAAGATGATGATGTAAATTTTTGTAATAGGTACTCGTATTAATCAAAACATAAGAAATGATTGTATCTTACTCTGGATACATTTAATATTTATTCATTTATTCGTTTATTGAAATGTTAGTCAGTCAAATATTCAATATTGTGAAAAAATGTTGAGAAGATAGATCAGCGGCAACGGTTCCAAAGTGAAAAAGGTAATAAATTAGGAAGGGAAGCATAGTACTCCATCTAAATAAACATCTTTAATACTCGCACGTTATTCCGTATTGCTTCAAATCGATTCCAAAGAGGAAAGCTTACACTAAAATCCATATCTATGATGTTAGGACTTGTTATTGGTTGCATTTTATATCTGCTTAGTAGCTGAAATTTTAAGTTTTGCTCTCATGTAATAATAGCGGTAAATGTATCCAAAATAAGATAAGATTACCCACACTGAAATTGCCATTAATAACTGATGGTAAAAACTCTTTAGATCGTGCTGTAATAATTTGGAATAATTATAAATTGACGTAAAAACAAGATAATGAAAAAGTACAAAAAATCATGACATCGGCATGTTAAGAAAGGCGGTCGTTCTAGATGTGTGATGAGGTTTTTTCAGTACCTATTAGTTGAAGTTAAAGCAATTGTCCTACTTTTAATACAGTGTTTTAAAAGTTCAACTATCGCATACTTACTATAAATTGTATTAAATATAATTAAAGTTAAATAGACAACAACCAGCAGAAACATGTTTTCATATTTATTAAATGAAATAATTTTTATAAATCTTTATTTCTACTTTTCAATAATAGTAGAAAGGACTGGAGAAAAACAAACAGACGTAGAGATAAGGGAACACTACATCTAAAAAAGTATTACTTGAAATATTATTTTTTTATTGTTACTACTTAAAGGTCGCTAACTTTTAGTTATTACTTATTTCCACCCATGTATTACACTCCGAGAAGATTCTCGATGACGTAAATTACCAAGATTCTTTAATTACATCGGTCTGTTCGTTGGCACGAAATCTGAAGTTTGACGGACAGCATTTGACATGTAATTCATCAATAGCACCATGGAAAAAACGATCTACCTTTGGTGAATAATGTAGTAAATTAGACAATTCACAGCTTACATTGGGTGATTTCCATTTATGACTCTTACCACACTGCTGTGTCACTTTAACTGCCTTTAATTTGGAGTTATTTATATTTATCTTTATCTAATTATAATTTGTGCCCTCTCTTTCTAACTGACACCTCTCGTTGATTCTCTAGATTTACTTCAACCTACAACTAGGTAGTGTCCATAGCCTTCTCTGTTGAAAGCCGAAACTTGACAACAGTGTTTATTAGTCTGTCCGTGCGCTTTATACATTAGTTAGGACATGTCAAGAAATTTCATTTTCCATTTTTTCGTGAAATATTGTATACACGCATGTGTAGTAGATGTGATAATATACCATGGGTCATTTAGTATATATTAAATATATTTTCCGTCGACCGGTTATTAATGGATTTGATTAATGTATACAATGACCCCTATAAGATGTGGTCTTGTTTCAAGCAGAAATGAATAAAATTGTAGGCAAAAAAGAAATATATGGACCAAGCAAGATACTATCAAAAAATACAACAAAAAAATGTTGACTATAGAGTTAGCGATATTAATCAGAAATATGATTTATTCTTGACGAATTTGAAAAAAAATTGTGGATGAATTCATGCCTAAGAAGGAAGTTATGGTGCATATGAGAGACAAAGGATGGTTTAATGATAAAGTTCTTGAACCCATAAAGCAAAGAGACCATTGTTGTAAAATATATAAAACAACAATCAAAACGATTGGAAGATCTATAAGTTGAAACGAAACAAAGTAGTAAACGTTATAAGAACTGAGAAAGAATGTAGGTACTTTGAGAATGAGATTAATCTTGCTAGAGCAATCAAGAATGATGTGGAAATCTCTAAAAAATATAATATCTTGTCAAGATCAGGACGTTGTGAGTGAGATAATGTTTGGTAATGAGTTATTAGAGGATATGTATGCATAATAGAAAGGTTTAATAAGTTTTATATAAATAATATAAGTGAAATAGTAAATGGAATACCTATAAATAATAGACAATACCAATTAAGGCATAATCATAGCAAACTTAATAGTTTCAAATTATTGCACAAAAACGAGCTTAAAAATATAATTCTTTCATTAGCAAGCAAAAGTAGGCCAGATGATATTGTCATGTTTATTTACAAATATTTTTTCTACGTATTGGCTGATCCTCTTCTAAAACTCATTAATACCTTGCTACAAATTGGTATTGTTACTGATGCATTGAAAGTCTCAACCATTGTTGTATTGAGAAAAGTTGCTAAAACCGTTCAAGCTGAAGAATTTCGCCCAATAAACATGCCTTCAGCATTTGAAAATATTTTGGAAAAAGTTGTATATGTATAAATCTTAGATTTTGTGAAAGGAAACAAATTACTATGCAAGTTCCAATCAGGTTTCAGAGAAGGCCATAGTTGTAAAAGCACTTTACAGTATGTTATTAACGAATAGAAAAAGGAAAGGGATATAGGCAAAGTAACTGGTATAATTTTCTTGGATCTTAAGAGTGTTTGAAACCGTAGATAGAGATAGATTGTTAGATAAATTGAAAGGATATGTGCTTCAGGGAGTGGTACATATGTTGATAAGTAACTATTTGAGTGGTAGAATGCAAAAAAAGTAAAGCATGATGAGTATGTATCTAGCACAAAGATTATAAATGTTGGAATACCCCAAGGAAGTATTTTAGGTCCGCTTTTATTTATTTTATATATTAACGACATTATAACTCTGTTCAATAACTGCAGTTATCACTTATTTGCAGATAATGCAGTTATTTATATAACAGAAGAAAATAATGCGATATTATTATAAGTGAGTGACTGGTTAGAAGTAAATAAATTGAAGCTAAACGTATCTAAAACAAAACGTATGATTATAGGAAAAAATAAATTTAAAAATGAAATAGGACAGGAGGCATTAGAATTTAGAGTTTGTGCTGAAGCAATTCAGCGTGCGGCGCGCGCGCTAGCATGCGCCGTTCGTGCCATTCCACCATGTCGCAAAGGGGCCTGGCAACAAAGGTCAACTGACCAAACGAAAACAGTTTGGCAAAAAAATCTAAAAAAATTGATTTTAAAAAAATAAGCATTTCCTGTACCAAAATTGTAGAGAATTTCTTTCTCTACAACGTGATACATTTTTAAAAATTATTACAAGTATTTCATGACCGTCATACCGCGTTAAAATCGAGCAAGGCCAATTTGTTCATAGTTTTCATTTATTTACAAAATTAGTACAACACCCAAGTCTTAAACATTTCAATATGTTGTTCCTGACATTTTTCCACATCGATTGATCATAAAATTATCCCTGAGAAATAAAATCCAAACGATAGATTAATTTTATTGTACCATAAATAATCTATACTGATACGAACCTCATTAACCGTTTTATATATTTTAAAGTTATGTAGGACATGCTGTGTAGTAATGTCTGGCTAATGTCTAATCCCGGCTCCGGCACTGGCACTATCAGAGGAATTGGTTGTATGTCCGTGTTTTTCTAATGTGTAGCCCCCTTCCCCACAAGCCTCTGGCTCCTGAAATTGGGGGTTGTCTAATTTCTGTGGTGATTATTTATTTATTTATATTAATGAAGCTATATATATTTTAATTTTCTCCATAAGTTATTTGTAATTCTGATATATTCTCGGGAATATTCGATAATAGAAAACCAAAGGTTTACATTGTAGGTGTAAAACCACAATTTACTTAAAAAAGGAGGGAGAAAATTTTATGTAAACTATTTTAAAAAGTCCACGGATTTTCCATTTGACCGATACTATATTTTATTTGGGATACTATGATTGTAATTGAAATGTTGCGCAATTCATTATTTGCGTGTAGACCAGTGGCTCTCCGACTCCAAGGGAAGTCTGTCAATCAGCGCACTGCCGCGTCGACAATGAAAAGTGGTGTTATTGATAAGAATGACATCGTTAAAGTCAATTTACCGGTCTAGAGATATGTATAGATTAATATATTGGAAAAAATAGATGCCAGCCAATTAAATGGTGATACCAGTTATTTTAAAAATATTAGTAGCACATTAAAATTACACTCGACGCACTTTTCCATAAACAAATTGGTACCATCTGCGGCGAAAAGCCTCTCGAATGCAGTGTATTGTTGTTTGTCTTATCTAATTCAGGGTTAGTGTTGTCTCTCCTTCGGGCATGATAAATGGAAAAAAAATAATATAATAAAAGCACTTTATTAAATGAGAAATAATTCAATAGGCTAATGGCAGAAGCTCTTCTGTTTGAATGGATAATATTAGTATAAATTTAATAAACATCGAAATTTGTTTTCTGGAAGAATGTCTCTTTCCCAATTCAGTACAGAAGAAAACCATTACATATGCGACAAGTATTTTATCCATTGTGTTTTTAAATGTTTACTACACTTTCCAATCAATCATATACAGGGTGTTGTTCGGGGCACTGATGGCAACATTTAAAAATAGGAAGTCCTATCTTGGAATTTTTCCCAAACAAATTATACTTTTGATTGGACTAAGAGTGTAATATTTATAACAATTTTATCTCAATATATACGGTCGTTCCGAAAATATGGCGGTGTAAAATAAATAAAGGGTCAAGAATCTCGAAAATCATTAACTTTTAAGTGTAACTGGGGGTTTTATTGAACTCTATCTCTCATTTCGCTATGTCCGTTTAAATTTGGGACGTTCTGTATGACTGAATTTTAAAAAATTAAGTTCTTATTGAAAAATGTGATTTTAATGAGCTTAAAGCACTGTGGACTATGTACTATTGGATATATTGACGTCTTCGCATTTTTTATTTGAACCATGTTGAAACAAAAATAATTATTACATTATCGCGGCAATATAAAAAAAATGTTCAAAATAGTATTGAAGCATCTAGAGTGTGACGTTGATTTAAAACAATTTAAAAATATAGAGTTTGATCCTTTTTAAAAAACCTTTAAAACCATTTCCACTGAAACCAGAAATGACAAATAGATAGATCTCTAAAAAGTGAAAATTATAACTAATCTCCCCATATAAAAGTTCATCTCGATATCTTTAAAACGTAGAAGTTACTGGGGTGGCTCACTAGTCACTAATCATTTATACCCAGTATAACGAGAACGACGCCGAAAAACAGACCTAAAAGTGTTGCTGTTATAAACTGTTACTAAATACTTAAACATAAGTCATTAAATATTTATTAATATCTCAGAGCACTGTACCTTTGATAGTTTTCTTACTGAACTTAAAGTTAAACATAGCAATGAAAACAGAATTTCGGAGCAATAAAGATGAGGACTGCTTTTCATTTTAATTCAAGTTAACTTTATTAAAGATGATAAAGTTGGGAATTGAAACTCTAATATATCTAATATATTTGTTATCTATGCAAAATAAAAATATCATCAATTGTATGATACAATTTTTGAGGAAAACCAATATTAGCCTTTAAATTAGGATAACTTTGTTACCTTTGATTTAACCTCTATATGTTAAAAAACTTAACGGTAGTCCATCTGTGTTTTACACATATATACAATGTGTTGAGCCGGAAGCTTACACGAGCCATATCTCGAAAACTACTGAACGAATTTTTGTGAAATTACGTATATGTATAGTAAACAGTGTATGATACCGGAAGTATATGTCAACTTTGTTATTTTAAATGGAACACCCATGTTTTTATTTGCGGAATTGATAGCATAGCAAATATTATACCCAAAATTTATAGTTTTGGAGATATAAACATCTTTAACGAAAACATTTTATTTTATACGTTTTTATTTTTGTAACGTACAGAACCAATTTACAAAAATTCATTCACTGTAGCTGGGACACGAGGTATAACTCTACCGGCATTCCATTATGTCACCGTCGTACCATTTGTACGGGAAACAACGGACGTAGAAGTCTCTGATCAGGCGAAATACCTTTTGTATTCTACGTTTTGCTGAAAGTGCCGGTTGGATAGTATGAATTTTCACCCCCGCGCCCCCTACGTGCGGATATTTGCAATAGTAACGGTGGAATGCTGTATTGTCATCCGATCTTCGTTAACTGTGCAAAATTTCATCAATTTATTATGTCAGGTGTTAAATAAAGGATACAAGATTTGAAGACAAATATTGCGTATATTCCAGTCAAATTAGACAGAAAATCCTTAACTTGGATATTTGAAATAAAAAGCTGAAAATTGGTACAAACGTTGAGGATGATGTCCTAGATCGAATCCCAAAAGTCCCAAAGAATCCCACTTGGGGAAAATCCGCCATTTTGGAAAAATCGCTACCCAATCGAGAGCGATGTTAAGGAGAGCTTAAATAACGCCAGGCATTGGCTGTGTCGGAGGACAGTTGCTAAGCAGTTCGTCAAGGCAACATTTGACTTGGCTGCACTTCCACCTACATCCCCAGCGGCTAAACAACATTCGTACCGAGTTTACCACCATGTAAGGGCCAAATTCCGTCATTTTCTCTGGTTTAAAAACTTTTAGAATGCTAATTCCGTGTATTTAAATTTAGGTTCAAGTATGGATGGAAAATCGCCTGCCGGAAAAAGAATGAGGATAAATGGCGCATGCAGGTCAGTTAAAACCCATTCCGACTGAAGAGGATACAGCACATCATATCCAGCAAGTGCAAATCCGGCTGCAAAAAGAAATGCAAATGCAGAACAAGTGGTCTCAGTTGTACAGATATGTGCGGTTACTGCACTAGGCATGGATGCGCAAAATGCACGAAAGTGCCTGACTTGGACATCAATGACGACGTGGAACCTTTGGCTGACGTGTTGCCATAGAAATGTTAAATTTAACGTAATATTTACTATAGCCAAAAAAATGCAAACATTTAGGCAAAAATGTACTTTCTTAAATAAATAAATAAATAAAAATGTTTGATGTTATTTGTTGAAGAAATGGACATTTCATGTTAAAATGGACAATATTCATATTTTGTTTTGAAAGAAAAAGAACAGTAAAGAACGCAATTTGACGCAAAGACGAACAAAATCGGACGCTTGGTTCAGTCGCTATGCTCAAAACTCAAAAATTCAATATGGCGGATTTTCCCCAAGTGGAATTGTTTGGGACTTTCAGGATTTCAATTAGGACATCATCCTCTACATCTCTGGTAATTTTCAGTTTTTTATTTCAAATGTTCGGGCCAATGTCTTATTTGACTAGACTAGTATGACTATAATGTGAGTTAAAGAAAAGCAAGTAAAAAGGCTCTAACTGACCCCGGAGTGAAAAGCGAGTGTCCCAGTACCTTCTTATCGTTCTGTTTTATAATGCTGTTTAGGTGGTGTCGGTAATTTCCTAACTAAATAATTACGCAACAATAGTAACATAGCACCTGGCTGTGTGGATGCTGTCTTAAAGCCAATTAATGAAAGAAAGAAAGAAAAAACTTAGCGAATCTGAACTATTATAAAATTCAGCCTTCTTTCAAACTACAACTTTTTATGCTAAGTACCTATCTAATACTCTCCTGGGAAAACCTGCAAATCTTCAATAATTTTCTTTATTTTAAACGACGATAATATTTCCTGCACACGAAACCTCATCTCTAAAAATCATTTAATAGTTGATATTGGTCTATTCCATAATAATTAAAATTATTTAAATTATTATAAGGATAACGGTAAAATTAATTAAAATGTATGGTACCTACATAATTATCATTCAGACGTATTAATTAACCATATATGAGTCAACAGGATCTTAATTTATTATGCAATAAATAGTTTGATATAAAAAATACAAACAACAAATATAAGAGCAGAAAATGCCTGCTTCAATTACTTAGAAATGTAGTTAATGCAGAATAATTTTAACAATAAACATTAATAATACTAGGAAATTAATATATCTGATATGCTGAAGTAAATGATGTATAAGAATGAATGCCTTGATATCAAACGTTGCCATCTATTAAATATAAATAAGATTTCTGCAAATATCTGAGAAATACGCGTTTTAACAACAAGAGATCGTTTTCAAAGTTATAAAATGTTCCTGAAATTGACTGAGAAACAGGGTATTGAAATTATTGCATTCTTCCACTATTATTTTAATTAGAGACTTGTTATTTGTGATATCATTTAACAATAGATATTAGCCAAGTTATGACCAAAGGGAACATGTTTAGTTTATAAAAATTCAATGTTAATTATGTTATTTAGCGAGTTATTTAGGCTTTGTTATAACGCGTCCAATAAAAAATGTGTTTTTTTTGAAACCCGCTTAAAGACTTTTTTTAAATTTTTTAGCTTGCTTTTCTGTAAAAAGTACTAAAAAGTAAAAAATAATAATGTACGACTGCAAGAAATACAAGGCGTACGCACTTTGTATATAAGTGTATGTATCATCTTTATGCATGCATGATTGAAGGCAATATATATACAACGATTCCACCCCTTTGATACAATCATGAGTACAATCATATAAAGTGCGCGTGCATTGCTTTTCTTGCAGTCGCACCTTATTATTTTTTACTTTTTAGTACGACTTTTTACAGAAAGGCAACTTAAAAAAATATATATTAATTTTTTCCACTGTTTAGTCATACTTCAATTATGTATAACACACAGAATTTACATAAATTCATTCATTGGAGCTGGGTTCCGAGGTACCAACCTAACTGCATTCCATTATATCACAGGAATTAATATCATACCATTTGTACGAGAAAAACGGACGTAGAAGTCTTTGATCAGACGAACAACGTTTTGTATTCTACGTTTTGCTGGAGGTGCCGGTTGGATAATATATCTAATCAATTTTTACCCACGCGTCTCCTACGTGCGAATATTTGCAAAAATAACGGTGGAATACTGTATTGTCATCCGATCTTAGTAACTGTGCAAAATTTCATCAATTGATTATGTCGGGAAGTGTGTTAAATAAAGGATGCAAGATTTGGAGACAAACGTGAAAACTGAAAAAACATGCGAGTTAAAGGAAAGCAAGTAAAAAAGAGATTTTCAGTTCGATGTATATGTATATATGTATGTATGTTCGACCTCGAATTTCTGCAAATCTACTGTACCACCAATTTACAGGCAACTTGTTGCATATGGCTTAGCATTTCACTTAAAGAATAAAAATCAAAATCAGTTGAGTAATTTTGAAGTTACAGCGAAAAAAGTGTTTGCGGTATTTTATCCATCAGTGTGCTTGGGTCAGTGACGTACAGATAAAAGACGCAACTGCTCTTTGATCGTAGAAAAATTGGGCGCTATTGGCACTTAAATAATACTAGTGTTATAAATATAAGGTGTTGCCAGGTCTATTTCATTTACATGCAGGCAAAAATGTAATGATCCCAAATTGTGCCGACTCGAATAAGCTTTATTATTGCAATTAAATAAAATGTTCTTAAAATTTGTACTAAAAAATGAAATAACTGTTTCTATCTAATTGGCTTTTTTTAGCTTTCCAAAACGTGAATAAGAGCAGCGTTTTGGAGAATGAAACTAGCTTCCATAATGAAAATAATGTTCTAGCAATACTCCATCAATGCTAACACAAGGTAACTCGCAAGACTATGTCTGCAGTTATCTTAGTTTTTTGTAGACTAGTGACAGCGCCGGAATAAGTATCGAATAATCTGCGTAAACAATTAGTTTTAAAAACATTTAAATATTTATTTTACGGAAAAATTTTATATAATATGGAAACCAAATGTAATTCTCCAATGGTCTGTTAATAATGTGTAATATACAAATATTACATTTTACAGATAAAAATTCAACTGTGAACATTTTACCTATCAGTGGGTATGATATAACTATACATGCTACTGTAAAGCAGTTTAATAGTCTGCTGCTTTTATAGTAAGTACCTACTATAACCTTTTAATATTTTAATTTAGCAACGAAATTAATAAGTTGTTAAAACTGTAGCATAACATTTGGTTATAGAATATAATTAAAACGATTTATTTGAACTAGTATGTTGAAATTAAAATAGATATTAAAATTTAACTTATCCTTTCCTTTACTATCGACCGTTATATTTCGATTAAACTACAGTAAACTATTGTATTGTTCCTTCCTACCTGGAAGTTTTAATGTCTTTAACTAGCAAAACGGCATTCATATAAAACTTAACAATATCGCTCTTGGATGTACCGAATTTTTGAACACATCAACCGAAAATGAAACACATACACAACAAATTTGTGAGATTTTTTATACCTATTATACTTTGTAAAAAATAATTTGCATTGCAATTCCGCTTGATTACTTTTGGTCCGGGGTACGACGCCCCTTCTTAAAAGTGATTACTAACCGGCTAAATTTTCGTGAGTGGCTTCGTTTTGACGGGTCCTCCAACTTTTCTCTCTACGAAAATTCTCGGTCGAGGTATGCAAAGTTCTAAGCAGCCGCTAAACAAGTTGTTCGTGGAATTGACAATTTCATGGCGTAGGACTGGAAAACCTGCCAGAAAATTTGTAGGACAATTTGACCATTCGATTTCAAAAATATTAATTAAACAATAGTGTAAAAAATCAGCCCGTTAGTGTAAAAAACAGGGAGCTGCGCTTGTTCTACAAAAGCGATGGGTTGGATCGGCGAGTTCTCTGCCCTCAATATGTAAAAATAACGATGTCTGAAATTTTATTAACTAGTAATATTAATGTTGAGTATAATAATAGCCTTATTATTGTATATGGGTTGTGTTGACGGAAATAGGCCAATAAATTATAGAAAACTAATTTCTGATGATTGTCGACGTTTCGGTTTATTATTAAATCATCCTCAGGGCTCTGTGAATACAATAAATAGTAAATATAACTTGTGGTCAATACATTAGAAATCTATCTAAAAACATGCTTTTGAAATCGACGAAAATTTGATTAAAATATAGTAAAAAAGTTACATTTAGTAATGAAATTTTAAATTGAGAAGGATTAAAATAGTTAATAAATAATTGCAATAATTGTAAAACAACAACTTATATATAATTTTTTGATAAACAATATAACACTACAAAACAAAAAAAAACAATAAAATAAGCACAATCAGAAAGGTTTTCCGTGTTATGACTGAATAAGTAAATAAATTTACAAACAAACATTTAGGTACAACAAAACAAATAAACGGAAAACAGTAGAATATTTAATGGTTAAGTTCAGAATGGCGTATTTGGTTGATATTTGTAAGATGTTTCTTGCAGCGAGAGGATATTATAAAAAAAAAATAAAAAGAATGTTGGGTTACGAAAAAATAATAACACCAGGTGATTTTTATTTTGTCAATTAAGTAAAAGCAACTTGAGTTTAGATTCTCCACATCCGATCTTTTATTATCGGAATTGTTGTACTTTTTTATAGATATCATTTCATTTAACAATCTTTTTTTTTTAAATTTGTTGTTTACCTAAAATATTTGTTTCATCAATATCAAACTGGTGAAGATTGTTCAGGCTATGTTCTGCTAATGCCGTAGGATTAGTTTTTTTCTTAAGAGGGTTATGTATTTTTGTTCATCATTTTTGTGTTCTTTTATTCTTGTTTTTAAGTATCTACCCGTTTGACCTATATACACCTTTTCACAATTGCTACATTGTATTTTATAAACAATACCCGATTCCAATTCTTGTGGTGTTTTAGCTTTCACTTTGGTAAAAAAAAATTTGTTTGCGTTTTCACTTTTTTGTGTAATTTGAATAATATCATTATTTAATGTTCTACATATTTTTTCCGAAAGATTCCTTATGTATGGTATTTTATAAAAAAAAAATTAATTGTATATTTTGTTTGTCCGGAACTTGTTCATTTCTTTTGTTCAATATTTTCCTTACTAGTTGGATGGGATAATTATTTTTAGTTAAGAGCTATTTTATTAAGTTTAAATTTTTTCCCAAAAGTCTTCATGTGATAACTGTAACGATGTATATTTTTAATAATTTAATACAATTCAAAACTTACAATAGCAGTAATAATATTTACTAGTTTTTTGTAATAAATAATTTGCAGAAGTGATTTAAACAAAATCTTAATTTTTGGACATAGTATCAAATGGTGGGACTTTTTATCATTGTTTACAGGCGAGTCACAAATAACATTAAAAAAAGCTCAATCCTACCCGTTGCAGGGCGTATACAGTCGGTTTTAGCAGTTAAATTACGATTATCTGATATTTTTGAGATTGAATTAAAATCATCGAAAAAAGATGAAATTGCGGAGGCTTCTTATTTAAAAAAAATAATGAGTACTTTTGGATTTATTTTTGTTACGATTTTTATATTTAGAACTTTGAATCATATTAATTTAGTATCAAAAACTTTAGAAAAAGTAGACATTGATTTGAATCAAGCACCGGCAGTTTTAGACAGTGCAGGTAAACATATATCTACTCTTAGAAACCTAAAATCTTACGATAATATAAAATCTGGCCACCAAATGGGGTATTGAACCGACATTTCAGGCAAAAAGGCAACGAAAAGTAAAAAACACTTTGATAAACTTTCCTTTGATTATCGTTTCGAAAACAGAGAACAGTTTTTTAAGGTTAATGTTTATTACATTGTTGTTGACCTGATTCGCAATCAGATTACTAGAAGATAATCTGCTATGCTCGCCGTGAAACAAACTTTTGAATTTTTAGAACCGTGATATTTAATTATAAGCTCAACAGAAGAAATATTACACAGGTGTGAAAAATATCCGAAAGTTTTATCTCATCGTTTTGTAAATCAGTTTCATATGATTTTAGATTTAATGAAACATGACCTTAAAGAAGATACGTTAGTAAAACAACTTTTTGAATTCATTATTAAGAATTATGCGTTTATGGAAGCAGACTTTTTCGAGGTTTATACGGTTTTCTTTTATTTTTTACCCTTCCTGTAACAGTTGCCTCTTTGGAACGATCTTTTAATAAACTTAAAATGATAAAAAACTGTATGCGATCTACAATAAGTCAGCAGCGATTGCGTGACATCAATATTGTCTATAGAAAACAAAATGGCATCAAACTTAGACATCTCTAATTTAATAGATCGCATTGCAAATGCCAAAGTTAGAAAAAGGGCACTATAACATTCACGGATTCACATTTCGCGTAATTAATCTGTGATACTATAATACTATACTTTCTAGTCTTTACTAGGTTTATAGCTAGTATATTATAGATTGAAGAAGGCTAGTATGGACCGTTAGACCTAGAACTCCTAGAAGGCTAGTATAGATTAGACTATTATTAAATTAATCTATACTAGTCTTCTAGTTCTAGGTCTTGATAGTTTGAATTAAGAAAAATATATTTATTTTGCTTTATTTAGAATGTAGCTGTTTGTAAAAGATATTTAATTTCTTCGGTGGGCTGTTCAGAAGAAGAATTTCTTTAGGTGTCTGCAGCTGTCAATTTTTCGTTAAAAAATGTTAATATCTCCAAAACTATCAATTTTAGGTATAAGGTTTGTTATACAAAGTGACATTAAAATTTTGTAACTCTCAATTCAGCTAATAAAAATATGGGTGTTCCATTTAAAATAAAAAAGTTAACATCTACTTCCAGTATAAGCAGAAGAGATATGAATCGTGCAAACTCTCGGTTGGACGCAGTGCATATTATTTTATTATACTTGCGGTTTTCCATGTTTATTTACATATGTTATAAAAATGTATATTTTCAATTATTTTGTATACTATGTAAGCTTCCTTTAAATAAATAAACATTATTATTTTCTACTTGTGGTTTAAAAGTAGCAGTCAACGATACAAAAACAAATAAAATAGGTAGGTATCTATTTTCAAATATGCAGCTCTAGTTCTATTCGAAAGAGAATTCTGCACCTTTTCTATTTACAAAATTAACGTAAATATAAATTACAATTATTTTAAGAGAAAATCGAAAATGTACATAATTCGCTTCAATTCGTTTATTAAAATTATTTCGTTCAGATTCCACTGATATCTATTTCAATTTAAAAAACAAAATCAAACACTTCACTAATACACTTAAAATGAAAAAACAATTCACTTGTTATAAAAATGCAAGCAGTAAATAAATTCAAACTTACCATTTTGAATTAGCGCGATTATATGAACTTGGGAGCACAGACAAGTCAGTCACTCGATGTCAGCAATGCGGCACCCGTGAGTCAGAATAAAGTCCTCAGGAGTCCGAGAGCTTTTTAAAGAACCATCAGTCTTGGCAACGCGCATGGCATTTTAAGTATAACGAAAATATATACGGGCACATTCGTAATTATAATGTCCATTTTACGAATTGTACAGAGCACACGGATTATTTAATTAAAAATCTAGATTATCTCATACTTAGTTGTAGGGTGTGCCTAAATGTTAAGGATGGGTCAAATGATTCTTGTAATTTAATTTATTAACTACAGCTAACGTTTATATGTTTCTTAGATGGGTACTGCGGTTATTATAGCTCTATTGTTTTATTTGTTATGATCAATTCATGTGAGACACCCTGATTGTTTAAGAAAAGTCTCTCGGAATCTGTAAACCACAACACCTTATTTTTTTCCAATACGCCCGCAAAGAGCCAGAAGAATTAACAGACCTAGAATAACTTGAATTATTCAATTATGACTAATCATGAGATTTCTTGGGGAATAATACGTTAGAAAATATATGTGATATGTCCAGAGCTTGTGAACATTTTTTTAAATAAAAATATAAAATATAGGAATTATAATATTTCAACCTATCTGCAAGGGCCTCAGCAAATAAGGACTCAACAAATTAAACCAAAACAGCTATTCCCCCTTACGAGCGCTAAACACAGTTAGCACTAAAATACTTGGAATGCTCGAATGCTACGAGGAAGATGCGAGGCCTCCTTCATCTCAGGATGTCACTAACTGCAGACCGGTTTCGACCGTTTAGGGTTTCATCAGTGCAGTGCTGTGATACCCTCAATACCCGGAGTTCGCATCTCATAGACACTGTTAAGTTCTACCGCAGTAGAGCGTAACTAGCGCCATCTCTTGGTAGTCTCGAAATAATCCAAATCGAAAATAAAATTCATAAGCATCACTGAATAAGCAATTTTATAGCAGAAGGAAATTTTATAAAAATATAAAATATAGGAATTATAATATTCCAGCCTATCTGCAAATGCCTTATATAAATAATAAATTAAACCAAAACAGTTGTTCCCTCTTACGAGCGTTGAATTATATGGTAAAATTTTGCGTATAACAGTGTCTATGAAATGCGAACTCCGGGTATTGAAGGTATCAATGCACTGCACTGATAAGACCCAAAACTAGGTCGAAACCAGTCTGCAGTTAGTGACATCCTGAGATGAAGGAGGTCTCGCATCTTCCTCGTAGCATTCGAGCATTTCAAGTCATTGTATTTTAGTGCTAACTGTGCTTAGACAAAATGCGCAAAATTTTTTGTCCAAAAAAAAATCTTGGCAATATATGGATGATCAAAAAATTTAAGATTAATGGCATTTAAGTGGAGAAAACTCGATTGGACCCTCAACAAATAACTGGGAAATAGTTAAATGCGAAAGTTGTAAATAATTGAAAGATCTACAACTTTTATTCTTATATTCTCTGTCTTATTTTTCAACATAACATCAAAACTATTGAGAGAAACGCCAAAAAACAATCTTTTGTTTTTTTAGTTTTATCTCCCACAAAAATGATTCAATTTTAATGAAATTCAGTGAAAATAGACATTTTTATGTCCCAAACAATGAAGCGAAATATTTATTTTTTGACTTTATGCGAAGTTAATTTGAAAAAGGCCTAATTTTCAATCAAAAAAGTTGACTAACAAAATTCTGTTTCTTGAAAGTTTCAGGACGGATTCTTTTTCGTTGAAACCTCTACTTTAAGATGGTGTAAAAAAATTATACTGTTACTGTGGAAAAACATTGTTGAAAATGGGAAAAACAAAAATAAAGATTTTTCAAGATCGATTTTTTCGTTATTGTCACGAATTCTTCATTGTTTATTGAAATGAAGTGTTGAGATTGATCCAAAATGGTAATTTCAATGTAATATCAAATAAGGGAACTTTGATTAACCGTTTAAGGTTCGGGCTGTTGAGAAACAAATTGTTTAAACAATAGTTTTACATAAAAAAATTGCTGGAAATTACAAGTTTTGTTGAAGAAAAAAATTATGCTTTATAGACAGAAATAAATTGAAAATAAGTTTATTGAAACAAATATTTAAAATTATTTCAATTCACAAAGTAGGAATATAATATCAAAAATCTATTTTTGCCACATTTTTTTGGAAAGCTGCATTACATCATCAGATTCAACATAGTTTTCTGTTTCTTCAAGATCTTTGAATAAGCAAAAAAATTTGCCAAATTTTTAAACAGACTATTTAGGCTCTCCTAATTAACGGATTTGAATATCTCATAATGGACTTGAAAATTTGAGTGCTCTTTTATATGTCCAAAAATTTTCAACTTTCTAAATGCTTTAGTTTAGCCTCAGCAACATTTTGAAAATTTTAAAATTTTCGAAACGAAGTTTAGATTGCAAAATTATTATGCAAAAACTAAAAGTTCGATCTTGATGAAATTTGGTGGGAAGATTTATTATATTAAAAAGTTTTCTTTACCCAATATGAACGTCCTACGTATAATATAAGTATTTGAAAAAAATTCCACAAATAATTTGCTATTTCAAAATTTTCTTTTGCGATTTTTACTATTTTTGCAATAGTAAAATTGAGTTTTTGAATTCGCAACCAACTGAATCTTATTTAAAATTTAATTACAACACTTTTTCACTTGTATAACTTTTCTCTAGAAGCGATAGTTACTGAGATATATGAAAAATAGGAAAAAACCTTTTCGAAATTAAAATTTTTAAAATCAAAGTTTAGGCCAGTCCTACGCAGCTCTGCATTGACGTATCTCGCGGAAGGCACTCGTTCAAATCAGGGTGCCTGCGTCACATACTAAAATTAAAAAGTGTTTAAAATTTTGCGTAATTTAAGTTTTGTTGATTCCCTTTTTTGGAAATGTTTGTAATTTTATTACCTAGTTTTATTTGTTTTGTTCGAAAGGAATGTAGGTTGTTTTTTGTTAATTTTTCGCTTTCGCCGACCCAGACCTGTTCTGCCCGATCCTGCAATCCGTCACCGCATTAGCGCGGTGGTTGCACGGTCGGTCCCGGGGCAGGCTCTGGTTAGGCAACTGTTATGTATGTTTAATTTTACTAAATACCTGTTGAATTGAATTGATTGTGATGCGTGGTGTTGAGACCTGACCAGACCAGACCTGTTCTGCCCGATCCTGCAATCCGTCACCGCATTAGCGCGGTGGTTGCACGGTCGGTCCCGGGGCAGGCTCTGGTTAGGCAACTGTTATGTATGTTTAATTTTACTAAATACCTGTTGAATTGAATTGATTGTGATGCGTGGTGTTGAGGGTTCGAATCAGTTCTTTACATTTTTTTTTTCTACATTTTGTACGAGATGTATTTCGGCTCGATTAGAAACTAAAATACCTAATACGAACATTTCTTTATAAAGTAAGATCCCAGAACCCCCAGACCACGTCATTTCAGCAAAGCTAAGATTTGCACAATAAATATGTAATATGCAGGTAAAAACGCATGCGTACTTGCTACCTTGACAGCAGACCTTTCATCGTGTCTGGGGGGGATGTTAGATGTATTGGTCACCCAAATAATATATATAAAATTCAGGCTTGCTGCTACAACCTAGTAATTTTTTTTTCAGCTTTACAGCATCTGGCGGAAGTTAGGGCCCACGTAAATTGTCTGCCAATAATAAAGTTGGTTCTTAATAATATCTTGTAAAACATAAAAAACAGCTATGCTACTTTAGCGTAAATGAGTAATAAGATTTTTATTCACCTTTCAGTACCTGTTGCCTACACACTATCACATTTATTATGAAAATCTTAGCTTTGCTGAAATTACGTAGGTCTGGCGGCTCTGGGATCTTACTATATAAAAAAATGATCGTATTAGGTATTTTAGTTTCTAATCGAGGCGAAATACATCTCGTACAAAATGTAGAAAAAATGCAAAGAGTTGATTCGAATCCTCAACCCCACGCGTGAGAATCGAGCAACTCAACAACTACACCACGGACGGCTGTTTATGAACTCATATGATTATTACTATATGAACGTAAGACTAAGATTTCTTATTGACCTTCAGTACATATTATCTGTAAAAGGGCCCCGCTTTCAAGCTAGCAAGTACGCAATACGTTTCTACCTACATATTACACATCTATTGTGAAAATTTTAGCTTCGCTAAAATGACATAGGTCTGGGGCCTCAGGGATCTTACTCTATACATTTTGTTTAATCGGGCACGTAAACCGACACAACTGTAAGTATTGGTCAGACCAAAATTCACATTGGATGGATCAAGTTCAGACCCAATGACCACAAAAAGTAAATGTTCGGTGTGGCATTATTGGTGGACACGTCATAGGACCCTCTTTCATAGACGGAAATTTGACCACTGAATGATATTTATTACTTTTGCAAGAGCATATTATTTCAGAGCCTAGACGGTTATTCCCGAACAATAAAATCCTAACCGGCAGAGAAAATATGGTTTCAACAAGATGGGGGCTCCTCCACATTTTAGACATGTGGTACGGGCATATCTAGATGAAACTTTTCTTGATAAATGATTGGACGCAGGGGGGCACTTGAATATGGCCAGCTAGGTCTCCCAATATGACCCCGCATGGCTTTTTTCTGTGGGGTCACATAAAAAATGTAGTACAATACTAGGCCACAAAATATCGAAGAGCTGCAAGAAAGGATAAGGCATGAAATTTTCACTATCCCTTCCACCACTCTTTTAGATTCACTACAAAATTTTGGTCAGCGAATACAATTGTCAGGAAGTAAAAGACTTTGAGCACTTTATAAAATACAATTTCAAAGAAAATATTTGTCGTTTATTAAAACTTGTTTTCTCTCTTTTTTCTGGCATAACTATTGTTTTCATAAAATTTAAAATATCTGGGATAATCATTAAAAAATACAATTTTTCGTTTCATGCATTTTTATGCTTTTTTATTTTCTGTAAAAAAATAATATTAAAATTTAATCATATGCATATCCTCCATCGTGTATAATTTTTATAATAAACAAATATCCATCATTTCGGGCTTTCTCTTTAATAAATTTGAGAGTAGTAAAAAATAGTTTTCTAAATTCGATATCTCGAAAACGGTTAAGTTTAGGTATATCATGTGCTATATGAATTTTGTTTTGAATTTCTACAAGAATTGAAATATGGAATGATATACAGGGCGTTCCATAAAAGAGAGAGCACCTTTGTTTCGTCATGTCTGTTTGACCGATCCTGTATACTTAATTTTTCTTTATTGTAATTGATTTTAAAAACCTTAAAACTTCTGTGTTTTAACATGTTTCGTTAGCCATCTTACTTTAGAAGTTAATCGGCCGTTTCCATACATATCAGCTACCCTTTATGTGGTTCTTAGGGCTAAAAATTTCAATGAAATACTCATAACTCAGAACATATGGGGTTTAGAGAGAAACTGTGAAAAAAAAGGAATTAAAAATGAAATTTTCTTTGAAATGAGGCCAATGAGAATTCAAATTTTCAACTAGATTTCTCGCTGACGTGAAAAAAACGTGTATCATTTCAAGCGCATTCGATTTATTTTAATCAATCAAGTATCTGGTCGATAACCGAGTGGGTTAAGGCGCGAACTGGCAATCGCGATTAATCACACGGACATCCATCTGGTTCGAAACCTGGCTCCGGCACTGTCGGAGGAAATGGTCGTATGTCCGCGTTTTTTCAATGTGTAATCCCATCCGCACAAGCCCTGGCTTCTGGAATTGGGGGTTGTCTAATTTCTGTGGTGTTTATTATTATTATTATTATTATATTAGATTATAATCGTGCAACTTTTTAATATTCTGCAAAATTCAAATAAGTTGTCAGATATGATTAAAACGTTCAAGTACACTAAATGAATCTTTTTTTATAACTTATGCACCTCGAGTTATAAGTCACTTTATTGATATCTTGACATACATAGTTCAGAGTTTCTCTCTAAACCCCTTATATTTTTATTGCTGCATGCCACTGATTATATATATATATATATATATATATGTAGTGGATCTAGACGCGAGAAAGACAGTTTGATATGAGATAAGCAGGTGAACAGATGGAATAAGAACAGTAATAAGTTGTGAATTATAGTAGTGAGATTATAGTAGATGGAACTTGTAATTAGTGTGTACTAATGTGTATAAGGACTTAATGTAATTAAGTGATTAGTAAATCAGTGGTTTATGAAGATCCTTGTTATAATTATTGAACCTACATACAGAGTGTTTGCTGAAGGTTATAACCAAATAACAATTGGTGTCAGAAGCGGAATTGCAACAGGATTTCTGAAGAATTCTAGAAAGTTCCATAGTGTTCTATTAGGAAACCACTGAAGATATTGAAGTGCTTTGAACTGGAAAGTGATATAGACATTAGACAAGACTAATTCGTGCTAGTGTGAAGAAATTTCCAGAATATTCTATAAAATTCCATGTGTTCTATTTGGAAACTAGTGCAGTTAAGTTCCGCCAACTGGAAAGCAGTATAAACATTAAATAACCTACTGTGACATTTTGAGAAAATTTCCAGAACACTCCATTGGAGATTAGTGCAGATAACCAAGTTCTGTCAACTCGAAAGTAGTCTAAATAAGACCTATTTAGGACATTTTGACAAAATTTAGAAAATTTTTAGAACATTCTATTCTAGATTTTGTAGAAATATTTGACTCATACCTGATATAGACTTTAAGTGAGATTTGTTAGTGCTCTCTTAGTAACTTTTTGGATGGAAACAAGGAGCATGGCTGCCGAAAAGCGAATAATAATAATAATAATAATAATTTATTTACCACCAAAAATTACTTAAAAAAACTCACAGTAAATATCTATAATACAATATGTATATGGTTAGGTAAACAAGTGTATAGATAATCCCACAGATGGGAACCTTGAGAGTGGGGTAAAATTACAACAAGTCAACAAAACATGCAGACAGAAAATGTTTAAAGTTAATGCTTCAGCAGAGTAGGAAAAAAAAAGAAAGAATAAGAACAAAATTGGCCATAGTGAAAGTCCATACATCATACCATTATATGTTTAAAGTTCGTTTCCGCGGTTACTTTTAAAACTTTCCAATCTGGATATACATATCCAAATGATTTATTTAAATGACCAGTTGAAGGGGATGTGGTGAGTTTTGCTGATGACACTGCAATAATATACAAGACTTCTGATTGGAAAGTTTTAAAAGTAACCGCGGAAACGAACTTTAAACATATAATGGAATGATGTATGGACTTTCACTATGGCCAATTTTGTTCCTATTCTTTCTTTTTTTTTCTCCTACTCTGCTGAAGCTTTAACTTTAAACATTTTCTGTCTGCATGTTTTGTTGACTTGTTGTAATTTTACCCCACTCTCAAGGTTCCCATCTGTGGGATTCTCTATACTCTTGTTTACCTTAACATATACATATTGTATTATAGATATTTACTGTGAGTTTTTTTAAATAATTTTTGGTGGTAAATTAATTATTATTATTATTATTATTCGCTTTTCGGCAGCCATGCTCCTTGTTTCTATCCAAAAAGTTACTAAGAGAGCACTAACAAATCTCACTTAAAGTCTATATCAGGTATGAGTCAAATATTTCTACAAAATCTAGAATAGAATGTTCTAAAAATTTTCTAAATTTTGTCAAAATGTCCTAAATAGGTCTTATTTAGACTACTTTCGAGTTGACAGAACTTGGTTATCTGCACTAATCTCCAATGGAATATTCCGGAAATTTTCTCAAAATGTCACAGTAGGTTATTTAATGTTTATACTGCTCTCCAGTTGGCGGAACTTAACTGCGCTAGTTTCCAAATAGAACACTATGGAACTTTATAGGATATTCTGGAAATTTCTTCACACTAGCATGAATTAGTCTTGTCTAATGTCTATACCACTTTCCAGTTCAAAGCACTTCAATATCTCCAGTGGTTTCCTAATAGAACACTATTGAACTTTCTAGAATTCTTCAGAAATCCTGTTGCAATTCCGCTTCTGACACCAATTGTTATTTAATTACAACCAGCAAACACTCTCTATGTAGGTTCAATAATTATAACAAGGATCTTCACAAACCACTGATTTACTAATCACTTAATTACATTAAGTCCTTATACACATTAGTACACACTAATTACAAGTTCCATCTACTATAATCTCACTACTATAATTCACAACTTATTACTGTTCTTATTCCATCTGTTCACCTGCTTGTCTCATATCAAACTGTCTTTCTCGCGTCTAGATCTCCGCGTCGAGTTTAGTCGATCATTCCAGAATCATCATGGCGCCTTCGGCACTTTCTCGCACGTTCCATGAATCAGTGGCATAGGCATGCAACAATAAAAATATAAGGGGATTAGAGAGAAACTCTGAACTATGTATGTCAAGATATCAATAAAGTGACTTATAACTCGAGGTGCATAAGTTATAAAAAAAAGATTCATTTAGTGTACTTGAACGTTTTAACCATATCTGACAACTTATTTGAATTTTGCAGAATATTAAAAAGTTGCATGATTATAATCTAATATAATAATAATAATAATAAGACACCACAGAAATTAGACAAGCCCCAATGCCAGAAGCCAGGGCTTGTGCGGATGGGGTTACACATTGAAAAAACGCGGACATACGACCATTTCCTCCGACAGTGCCAGTGCCGGAGCCAGGATTCGAACCAGGTGGATGTCCGGGTGATCAATCGCGATTGCCACCTCGCGCTTTAACCCACTCGGTTATCGACCAGATACTTGATTGATTAAAATAAATCGAATGCGCTTGAAATGATACACGTTTTTTTCACGTCAGCGGGAAATCTAGTTGAAAATTTGAATTCTCATTGGCCTCATTTCAAAGAAAATTTCATTTTTAATTACTTTTTCTTTCACAGTTTCTCTCTAAACCCCATATGTTCTGAGTTATGAGTATTTCATTGAAATTTTTAGCCCCAAGAATCATATAAAGGATAGCTGATATGTATGGAAACGGTCGATTATCTTCTAAAGTAAGACAGCTAACGAAAAATATTAAAACACAGAAGTTTTAAGGTTTTTACAATCAATTACAATAAAGAAAAATTAAGTATACAGGATCGGTCAAACAGATATGACGAAACAAAGGTGCTTTTTCTTTAATGGAACACCCTGTATATTATTCCATATGTTAATTCCTGTTGAAATTCAAAACAAAATTCATATAGCACATGATATACCTAAACTTAACCGTTTTCGATATATCGAATTTTGCAAACTACTTTTTACTACTCTCAAATTTATTAAAGAGAAAGCCCGAAATGATGGAGGATATTTATTTATTATAAAAATTACACACGATGGAGGATATGCATATGATTAAATTTTAATATTATTTTTTTACAGAAAATAAAAAAGCATAAAAATTCATGAAACGAAAAAAAAATGTATTTTTTAATGATTATCCCAGATATTTTAAATTTTACGAAAACAATAGTTATGCCAGAAAAAAAGAGAGAAAACAAGTTTTAATAAACGACAAATATTTTCTTTTAAATTGTATTTTATAAGGTGCTCAAAGTCTATTTACCTCCTGACAATTGTATTCGCTGACCAAAATTTTGTAGTGAATCTAAAACTGTACTGTTCTACTATTATTGAACTTAATAATTTGCAGTACTAATCAAACTTTAACTTGTTTATTTCCAATAGATAAACCAAAAAGATCAAATTAAAATCTCTTAACTTTTGATCCGAAAGTATGTCAAATTTATTTAATGGGCCGGCTAGCTTATCTTTTCCTTCAGGAGCAGGTTCAAATTCAGTTCCTGTTTCAAAATGAAATTTTATTAAAGTAAAATTTTTAATCTGATATAAGTAATTTATTTTCCTTGATATTTAGATAATTTAGCAGTTTTATAACAGGTTCGAAAGTCTAATACACTATTTAAATTTTAATATACAACCTTCTCCAAAATTAAACACACAAAAACCTTCCTTCTTCGTAGTTACACTCTTCTCTTTCCAAATCCAACAATTCTCCTTTCATTAATTCTTCACCTTATCTCGTCCTTATCTCCTCTGCAATTCCTATCCACAATAACACATATTCCTTCTTACTTACAGTCTATTTTTACTCTTCTTCGCTGATCTCCACAATTTCTGACTTTTTAATTCAATTTCAAATTATTCATCTTTTGTTTCTTTATTTTTTTCCTTCACTCCCTAATTTTCACTTGTTCTTTTTTTTTCCTTAAATTTGTTTTTCCAATTTTACAACCTCTCTTTTATCTGTTGTTTGTTGTTCTATATCACTAAATATCAAAGTACCCAAAATAAACAAAACAACAAAACACCATATGAATTTTGATTAATTTCATTTCAATCATAACCTAACTTAAGCCTCCTTGTCTTTCTCCAGGAAAACATTTACCAACTATAAAAATAAAATTTCCTACTTAAAAGAAATGTTATAATGACTTAAATGTCAGAAATTATTTCAACTACAACTTAATAACCACTAACATAGATGTCAGTATCAAACTTAGTATTAACATCAAATGAAAACTTAAAAACTATTAAAACAACTCTAAACAAGTATTAACATTCTAAAACACATACCTTTCGGATCTTTAGCTAATTTAAATAAATTTTGAAAACCATCTAAAAGAAACAAACAAATTCAAACCCTGATTCAGCAAATAACACAAACATGCAATCTTCGTAATCGTCCAATATGCGAATACATAGCAATATATATTATATATATATATATATATATATATATATATATATATATATATATATATATATATATATATATATATGCCAAGTCGACAAAAATGCAAAGAGTGGGACATTTCTCATCAATGGATTTGCTTATTTTAGATGTCAAGTACTCTATTGCATCCTGTGTGCTTATCAGATAGTATGTGATATTTATCATTTATGTGATAATATCATTTCAAAGACTTTTGCTAGGTTTGAAATTAGAGAGATAGGCCTGTAATTAGCCACTTCTGCCTGATCACCATTTTTGTGGATAGGTTTCATTACCGTGATTTTGAATGCCGAGGGAAACTTTCCTGTTATAATTGCAGTATTAATTATGTAAGTTAACGGTGCTACTATTACATTGGCTATATATTTTAAAATTTCGGCTGTAATATTATCAATTCCGGAAGATTAGTTGTTTTTTAACTTAAGTATAGTTTCCTGTATTTCTGTCTCATCAGTTTCAGAAATGAAAATTGAGTTTGACATTTTAGTCATATTGGTATGTAAATGAGCAGTACTTTTTCTTTAACCGCATCATTTAGTTTTTCACCGACCCCTGTAAAGTATTTCGTAAAGGTATTAGATATTTCATATTCACCTTTGCTTGTATCGCCATTTTCCATTCTTATTTCACGAATTTCACCCTTCTTAGCATTATTTTTTACAATTTCATTGACACACTGCCACAGATTTGCTATATTGCCCTTGTTTTGATTAATTTTTTTTTGGTAATAGTTAATGTTAGCTTCTTTCATTAAATCACTTAATTTATTTCTGTATTGTTTGTATTTGGCTTTATTTTCTTCAGTAGGAAATTTAGTCATGTACTTATATAACTCGTCTCTTTTATTTACAGATTTTACCAAACCATTTGTTATCCATGACTTTCTTTTTATTTCAAAGTTTTTTAATTTAACTGTTTTTATGCATATATCAATTTTAATATATTATTTTATTTTATTTTTTTTTTTATTAACAAATCTGCGGCAATGTTTACATCGTCGTTACATGAATATATATCGACCCAATTTTCCTTCCGCAATTCGATAAGTAATTTTGTCTAAGTATTGACTCGTTTTTATTAGCTTACTAAATTTTCTTTTTTTTTTTTTTCAGGTCCTGTAATTTGTACAATTACAGAGAAATGATCGGTAATGCTAGTTTCAAATATAATAGGAATATAATTGCAATTTTCGCTATAATTTTTTATAAATAAATGGTCTATGCAAGTTTGATTGTCTATGCAAGTTTGATTGTTTCCTTGTACCCTGGTATATTTATTTATTTATTGCAGATAAAAAGCCAAACTCGCACATACAATATAAATACAGTTTAAGTAAATATGCACAGGTTCGTTATTAAACATTATGTTAATATTTAAATCGCCTACTATATTATATGAATATCTAAATCATTAGAACAATTCATTAGATAATGGTGTAATTGGTCATTGAAAGAGTTGATACATGTGGAAGGTGGTCGATATAAAGCTGTAATTCGTAAATTTTTGTCACTAAATTTTACTGTTATTTCGATGGCTTTTATTACAGAAATATTAACAATTTTGTATTCAAATTTTATTCCATTTTTAACATACACAACTAGACCGTCATTTTGATTCACATTATTTGTATTATAAATAAGTTCATAACCCTCAATATTGTAGAGAGAAATGTCATTAATATTCCAAGTTTCAGATAATATTATGTATTCAAAATCTTGTTGCATTTCACTAAGCATGACTTTTAATTCATCCAGGTTTTTATTGATACTTCTAATATTATTATGAAATATTTTAATGTTTTAATAAGAAGTTGTTTTTAGAATGCTATTTATTTGGCCAATATTTATTTGTTGCCGTATGAGTTTCGATGGTTTTTATTTGAAAATTTCTAATAAACTTTTCCATTTTTTTGTTTGTTTTTTTTTTTATTTTTATTTTTTTTCCTCCCTCCACTCTAATCTATGTCTTATACTCTGCTTCATTTTTCCACAATTATATATAATAATCCTTAAATACAAAATTTCTAATCATTTACAATATTAAAATTAATAATAATGACAATTAGTGAACAATTAGTAGCAATCATATACATAGAAAAATTGCAAATTTACATATTACACAATTTGAAAATAATTAAAACTTTTTTGCCCTGCTCGAGAACCGTATTACTTTTTGATGATCTGTTCTTTCCGGACCTCTTCTATTCTTTTTCTCTTGGACTTGCTTCTTTATAGAATTCGAGTCTAGTTCGGTGTTGAAAGATGTTCCCTGGGCGTATTCGATAGATAATGTCTTGGAAAAAGGTAACTTATCTTGAAATGGGGTTTGCTCAAGTTCATCTAAGGTGAATTTCTCTTAATTAACGATGAGGATGTTCTTTTTAATTTTCGCTTCCGGATATTCTTTCTTTGCTATTTTTAGTTGCATTAAAAAAATTTTATCCTGGTAATCTTGGGCTGTATAATCATGTGTTATAAATATTCCACTGTTCTTTAGTTCACCTGTTTTATTTATAATATTTGTTTTTAATCTACAACTTACAAACTTAACTACAGTAGGGCCTGGCCTGTCTTGCGATTTAGCTCCAATTTTATAAATATCTCCAATATCGTTTAATCATTTCCTTCTTCTGGTAACCCATATATAAAATATTAAATTCTTTGCTTTCTCTCAATAGGCAACAAACTAGTTTTAAGCTTTTTATGTTCTTCCTTGAATTCCCTGTTTACTTTTTCTAGGTTGTTCAATTTTGAGAATATATCTTCCTTCAGAGTTTTAATTTCCTGTTTAATTTGGCATTGTATTTCGATGTTTTGTTGAATCTTTTATCAACTTGTACAGGTCCTTGACAGTTATTTCCTCTTGTTCTTCCTCATGTTTATCCATTTCCTTGGTCGTATTTAATTACAAATTTACTCTTCGATCAGTTATAGCAACACCGCCGCGCGAATATTACTGAATTGTACGATTGAACGAAATCATGTAGTACGTGGGCGTAGCTACGATAAAAATTAGTCCCCACTACCTAAATTTCATGCACAATAAATACTGGGACTTACAAATTTTTCCTTGTTTACTTTTGCTTATTTCCTAATATAATGCCGTATTCTTGCAAACTTTACAATTTAAGTGTAGGTACCGTACACATTATCACTTTTGCTAACTTTTATAAACAAATTTTACTTAATAACGTGAATTTTAAAGGTATTTACGCACTGTTTCGCAAATTGAACTTAACTTGTACACAGCTACTCTCAGTGCAAGACATGTCCGAGCAATTTAGAAAAATGATGCTAGACCATAAAGAAGAACAAGAGAGACGTGAAGAAGAAAAAGAAAAGAAACGTCAGGCAGAAAAATACGAACAAGAAAGACGACGTCAGACAGGAAAAGATGAACAAGAAAAACGCCGTCAAGGAGAAAAAGAATGAAGAAGTCAAGAATAAGAAAAGGAAGAATTGAGAAAAATTATTCAGATGCAACAAGATGCTATCCTGTCAGCCACTAATGAGGTCAAGGAAAAAGTAGATAAAGTTGAACAAGAAGTTGGTAACGTTGAAGGAGAAGTTAGTGACATTAAGGGAAAAGTTACCCCCATCGAAGGAAAAGTGACTACACTCGAAGAAGTAAATGAAGTCAAAAGGAAGGTAAATATGATCGAAGAAGAAGTAGAGCGACTTAAACGGCAGTTGAGGCAAAAAGGACACCAGCTAGTAGCATCATCAGACCCTCGGTTACAACCGCCCACCTTTAACGGTCAAACTTCATGGACGGCATATAAGAGACAATTTGAGGCAGCTGCATGTGCTAACAACTGGAGCAATGAGGAAAAGGCTATGGCATTAATTTTAGCATTAAGGGGCCAAGCATCAGAAGTGCTTTAGACGATTCCAGTGGCGCAGCAACAAGATTTTAAAATTTTAGAGGCTGCATTAGATCTGAGATATGGCGACCAGCACCTTACCCAAGTGTACCGGACTCAGCTGAAGGGCAGTTTACAAGATTTTGAGGCCGCTGTTGAGCGACTGGCATACCTGGCTTACCCAGACGCACCTAAGGAATTCCAGGAGCAATTAGCAGTTGGTACTTTCATCGATGGCGTAAAAGACGAGGAGATCAGGCGGGTCCTTAGATTATCTCGACAAAAGATTAGTAGCGAAGCATTGATTCATGCACTTGATGTAGGGGCCGCCTATATGGATTTCTCATCGCATACGTACGAACCGTCTCTGTCGAGGAAGCCCAATCAGAGGAAACGAATTTGGACACCAAACTCAAGGATTTAGACAAGATGTTTACTCAATTAATGACCGAGACAAGTTTCCCAGGAAAACAGGAAAGTCGACAAGGAGGTGTAAAGCCTAGCGGAGTTATTAGGTATTCGATGTTACCGTTGCAACAAACCAGGGCATATGATGCGAGATTGTCGACAATGGAACCTTGGGGAAGTAAACGCTGCAAGGAAAGAGGAAATCAGACCCGAAAGGACGAAAGTGATGGCTATGCTAATGGACATACAGAAAAGTATTGAATGAAATGAGTTCGCGACCGGAGCCGAAACAGGGACCGCAACCGCCGAAATCGGAGCCTAAGCAGCAAAGAAGGAGTGAAAGGCTTACGCATGGAATCCGCTGTTATAACTGTGGCAAATTGGGGCATATCAAGAGGTACTGTCGTCAGAGGCGCCCTAAGGAAGTGAATGCCGAGGATGTAAAGAAACGGCAGGATGTACCAGCAGTGAAGGCGGTTAAGATTGGGTTTTGAGGGTAAGGACTGTAGGAAGGAAGTTGTAAGGAAGGAACAACTGAGCGATGACGAAATTGGACCTATATTGAAGGCAAAAGAAAAAGTCGCACGACCAGAATGGAAGGACGTGTCGAATAAAAGTGTCCAGTTGAAGGCTTTGTGGGCGCAATGGGATTCCCTAAGGCTTGAAGATAGACTACCATGGAGGGCATGGGAGAGCCCGGACGGGAAAGAAGTTACCATGCGGTTGCTGATACCCAGGTGCCGAATACCAAAAATACTTCAGGAAGTGCACGAAGGAATATCCGAAGAGGATTAATGACGTTGTTTATCGAATTCAAGTAAGATGAAAATCGTGCACTTGGACAGATTGGCGAAGTATGTCGGGGACTCTGAATTGCCTGACCGGGACGTTCAGGCTTAAGAAGGGACAGTGTTGCATGCGTACGCCACTGCTTCATGGAACGTGCGAGAAAGTGCCGAACGTGCCGCGATTATTATGGAATGATTGAGTAAATTGGACGTGGCTATGTTATACAGTGGATCTAAATGCGAGGAAGACAGTTTGATATGAGACAAGCACGTGAATACATGGAATAAGAACAGTAATAAGTTGTGAATTACAGTAGAGACTATAGTAGATGGAACTTGTAATTAGTGTGTACTGATGTGTATAAGGACTTAATGTAATTAAGTGATTAATAAATCAGTGGTTTGTGAAGATTCATGTTGTAATTATTGCATACAGAGTGTTTGCTGAAGATTGTAAACACGTAACATTATCATTTTTAGCTCTAAAATCCATATACATATATATACAGTGTGATCCACTTGTTTTGGGGTCACCCGAAAAATTGGTTTGGATCCTTCTTGGAACACCCCCCTGATACTCTCAACGAAAAATTTTAAAAATAGTTTTCCTAATTTGAAAAGAATTTGATTTAACGAAAACTAGTCTTTGGCCCTACTCACCCCGGGTGCTCTGACTAGAAATTAAAAAACAAATTCCATCTATAAATACATTGACGTATGCTGGACCCGATGTTCAAAAGTAGTGATTAATAAATTTTGCTGTTAAAATGTTTAAAATTTATTGTAAATCTGCCGAACCCTGTCCTTCAAAATACATTTTTACATTGTTAAATCTTCACTATTTTTCAACCAATTCTGATAAGATATAAGACATATAAGTTTAAAGGGCATTAAATTAAAATTCTGCACCTACCTAATTTTTTAATTAAGTACTTTTACTTTTATTAGTAAATATTGTTACGTGTTTACAGTCTTCAGTAAACTCTCTGTGGGTTCAAATAACTTGCAACAATAATCTTCACTAACCACTATTTTATTAATAACTAAAATTACATTAGTAAATACTTAAAAATCGCACAACTAATAATAAGATAATCTAATATAAATTCACTACTTTTAAAACACTATGTACTTTACTTTTCTTCTTAAACTTGTCAACTCTTGTCTAACCTAAAAACTGTCCCTATATACTGAACTGTACTGTATATTAAACTGAACTGTTCCCCCATCTGCTGGATTCACCTCATTATATCCACCCATAGAATGCACCAGAATCCTATTCCATAACATTCTAGAATCCTACAGAGTTTTCTACTATGTGATAGATGACTGTCAATTGGCTCATAGATGGCGCCACCCCACCTACTGACCATCAACAGAATAACAGGTTTCCCCTCACTTTGACCAGGGACTTAATCACATCTTTCCCCCTTAGAGGGCAGCACATAACAATATATTTTTTTATTCCTTTCCACAGCTCTCGTCCTGCAACTTCTAGTAGGCATTGACCATGTCATTTCATTCTGGTTCCATCTGTTAGTACTGGAGTATCTATACGTATTAATTTTTTTAAATGTTTTTACGGTTATTTGGTGAAAATATTTATTTCTTAAAATCCTGTCCGTCACAACCTCCGTCTTACAGTATCCAGAAGCAACTAATACCATCTCATATCATATATAGTGTTACGCGTTTACACCCTGTACACCTCAAAACATAGGTTCAATAATTGCAGCACGAATTTTCACTAACCACTTATTTATTAATCACTAATATATAACTTTCATCTACCATAGTCTTAAGACTATAATCCACAACTTGTTACTGTTCTTTATTTTATCCGATTACTTACTCACTCAGAACTATATTGAACTAACTCCAGCTCGTTGGCTCTGCTACTTATATATCCGTGGCGCTTATTTTCGATTAATCCAGTCTGTCATTCGATACTTATTTTAACGTGTTCTATGCGTGGTTAAAAGGATTTGGTTTTACTCAAAAGTAGAAGTACCAAACACCTAGGTGAAGTATGCAGATTATCCGGCAAATAATTCGCATTCAAAAATTTTGACAGGGAGTGTGGGCTTTGTTGATCCCAATGGAAGGCTTGCTATTTATTTTGATATACGCAGTTACTGGTGTATGATGCAAGAAAATCCAAAGAAACACACAGAAAAAAAACAATTTTTTGAAAAAACATTTACTTTATTTTAAGATTATGTATTTTTAACAATTCGTTAGTGATTCTATATATTATTTTGCACAGTTACGGAATATACATTTGTAGAATATAATAAATAATATAGGTATTTAGTAGCCGTTTCTTTCAAAAATAGTATACTGTTTTATATGGAGTAAAAGTGACAATTTTTGTGTCAAGGATATACTTCACCAGAGATTAAAAAATCACATTTACTCCACATAGCACATATGCTATTATCTTTTCAAATGTCGAGTATGAATTAAATAAACACTATTTGAAAAAATATTGCTTTTAGTGCCGCTCAGATGAAGTGTGCATATACTATAAACTATCACTATAACTCTTCACAAAATTCGTCATTAAAGTGTAACATTTTTTCACGTTTGAATATGATATTGTTTTGAAATATCCCGCATTTTACTTTCTGGCATATGATCACCATCTATTTCTAAATTATGGTTATTTTGACTACCACTTTTACATAGATCTACAGATTAAACGCTAGGTAAACAATATATCTATCAAATAAGTTAAATTCTTTATCGATACACCGGCCCTTAATTACTGTTGAAGCATCAATAATTTATACCAAAAATTATTTTTTAATACATTAAACTATTTTCTTAAATAATATTAAGTATGTACAGAGTCATATTTTAAAGAGACCTTTTTGAGTATCTCTTTGAAATGAAATGTAATCAGTCGAGACAAAAAAAAGCCCTGAACACAGTTTCTATTGAAAGATGCCTGAAATGGCCATCATGGTACAAAAAAAAAGAAATATAATGCTAGTGGGGCAAAAGCCTATTGCAAAATATCAGACCTTCACTTCAGTTCTACCTTAACTCACTTGCATAACATATTACTCCTACTTAAAATATAAATAATATTTAAAATAAGGCCTTAAAATATTGAGAGTACTATCATTAATCACAACAGGTCACCAGTCAGTCATACTGCAATTTACTATATTAAAATTATTTGACATTTGATTATTTATAATAATTTTAAAAATTTGTATGAGTGACTACTTGCTAACAAGAATGAGGCATTTTGTCTGTAAACTGGGAGACTCCAAGGCTAGGTTCAAGCTTATAGCTTTATGTTTATGAACCAATGATTTTGAATTTTGGAATATATACAGGGTGATTCACATAAAACTGTATTTATTTATATATATAATCACTTAAGCTGCTACAATGTAAGAGGTAAACGTCAGGAAGAAAAAAAAAGTACATAGGTAATTTGTTTTTACATGGCATATTACAAAGAAGTAAATATAAAACACAGTAATTACAACACAAGTTAAAATTCATTATAAGAATAAAAACATTTTCCAAGCAAAAACTTTCTAAGACTAGAATTTTTTTTAACATTTATTTAACGTCGGTCTATTTCCGCTACTGAGGCCTATCACCGACGCCTGTATACGAGCTACCCCCAACCAGGAATTTTTCCGAACCTGTTCCCTTAAGAAGAGTAGAGATCTTTTACTTGCCTAACATTTAATAGACAAGGGACTGACGGTTCTACATCCCCTCCGAATGATGGTATATCAACTACACAACCCTCGCCTAAGGTTGCATTGCTTCCACACATATACTGATATACAAGCCGCTGGAAGATATGTGAGGTGAGGACGCGGTCTTCCTTGAAACGGTCGCCCATCCAAGTATTAACCGCACCTAACGTTGCTTTACATCGCATATCGAAGTATCTACATAGTAAAGACGCATCTATGCTCGCCCCAAGACTAGATTAATAATAATAATAATAAAAAAGGTACTTTATTGGCATTCACCAAAAAGCCATCGACCTAAGTCCTTCAGCCTGTTACAATTATTGAGAATAGTTTGTATATTACAATTTGTCATAGAATATTTATATCATGTTAACAAAAAAAAAAAAACAGTTATATGGAAGTTTCATTCATTCAGTGACTAGATTAATATTTGTTAAAATTATCGATGTTTCTAATCTCATTCGGTAATTTATTGTAGAGTCTAATGCCCGAGTAGTAAGGAGACTTTTCAAAGCGAGCATTAGTATGATGAGGTAGAGCTAGTAAGTCATCATGGGGTGTGTTATAATTATGAAAACTAGCATTTCTTTTAAATAGATGACTTTTAATATATTTCAACAAGGAGAAAATATATAGATGGTACTGTTAATATTCCATGAGTTTTGAAAGAGTTTTTACAAGATGTAGTAAAATTGGGATTAAAAATTAATCTAATTATACGCTTTTGGCAGACAAAAAACCCGCTGAAGATTATTGGCCCGCCCCCACAACTTAACATTATAGGCTATGTGACAATAAGCCATATAATAACACATTTGTAGTAAGGCTGCAGTATCTAAGGAATTGTTAAGCTTGCGTATGCAGTAGTACGCTTTGTTAAGTTTTTTGTAAACTTCATTAAGTTGCATGTCTCAGCTTAGTTTTGTCAACTGAAGTTAAATGTTAGAACCATGTTGTTAAATTTTATCTGGATGTTATTAGGTAATGATTTTCTTTGTGAGAAATACATACATACAGTTTTCTCAATATTTAATATCAGATTATTTAAGCCACAATATTCCCCAAATTCCGTCACAACTTCCTTAACACTATCAAGAAGCTCCGTAAGGCTCGGTGCAGATATGCCAAATGAGTTGTCGTCAGCAAACATGGTGATATTATCTTTTGACATGAATGATGGTAAATCATTTACAAAAGGGAAGAAAATCAAATGTCCCAGTACCGAGCCCTGCGGTACTCCAAGGCTTACTTCGTAGTCATCCGACGTCTCTTGATTGATTTTTACATGAAGAGACCTGCCCGTTAGATAAGACATGATCCTCTTTAAAAGAATTCCGCAAATGCCTACCTTAAACAATTTTTCTTCAATAAAAGACAGATTGAGTAAGTCAAAGGCTCGTGATAAGTCAAAGAATAATCCTTTGATGAGGTTACCTTTGTACATTTCTTTATAAACAAATCGCAAGCAAGAACTGCATGATGGCGGTGTCAGTAGAATGATTTTTATGGAAACCATGTTGGCGATCCGTTAGAATTTTAAAAGAATTTAAAAATCCCATTTTTCAATTAAATGCTGTTCATTCTATTATTTTGGAAAGTACACTTAAGATGGATATTGGTTTGTAATTTTTAGGTTCAAGTGGAGTGTTTTTTTTTTTTGATAGATGGGAATAATTGTAGCTCGAATGGTAGTTATTTTTAAGAGAGTTGGAAAGACACCTAACTGAAAGGATGCATTAATCAAAAAGCACAATGATTCAAAGATGAAATCACATGCATATTTGACAAACTTAATAGACAAACCATCAGGACCGAAAGCTTATTTATTTTTTAATTCAGATATATAAATATGTAAAAGCCAGCTCTTATTAAATTAGACTTAGGGCAACTAGTTTAAATAATAAGCAAAAAAGATACAGAGGTTAATCCAAATTATACTATAAATTTTAAAAATAGACAATATCAGATAAATTTACAAAAAATATATATACCATTTGGTACCTTATCGCGTATGCCAAAGACTAATATAATTTAATTTAGCATGTGTATGAACTGACATTGTGCATACAGTTTCATTTCTCTTGCACACAAAGTTACAATAATATCCCAAAAACATGGTATACGTATCACAAAGCTTCTCTGTCACCTCCTTTGAGGTGAAAATCTGAAATTATACATTGAAGATTGTCAACTATTATACTTTGGGTTAAAAGTAGTCTCATATTAGAATTAAATTCCTCTTTATACGAAATATTTAAGTTATTTTTAGTGGTAAATGGTTAATATTTATCAGATAAATGGACATTATCAAACCACTAAAGGACTTAACATTTTCTAGTAGCTGCATATTATACGTTATAACAGAATTCTTGTCCTCGTGTAGCTCAGTGTGTAAAACACTAGATACTGCAAAAAGACTTTATAACGAATCAGTACTTATTAATTCTGATAATAAATCAAAACCAGCCTGGCGTATAATAAAAAACCAAAATCCAAATTAGAAAACAAAAAAGTTGCAAGATGCATTTATAGATATTAATGGAGATATATTAACAGATATGCAATCAGTTGCTCAAGAATTCAATAACTTCTTCATAGATTTTATTGAACAGCTTACCCAAAGCATGTCAATAATCAAGCATTTAAAAATAAATATTAACAATCACTCTATCTTATCACCAATTACCACAGATGAAATGAGTGCGATTATTAAATCCGTGTCATTAAAGAATTCCTCAGGAGAAGATGAGGTAGGAGGAAGGTATTTTAAAAAAGCCAGTAGTCATTCCCATTCATAAAAAAATCTGACAAATTAATTTTATGCAATTATAGAGGCATAGTACTCTTGTCAGTCTTCTCTAAAGTTTATGAAAAATCATACTACAATCGTCTGAACTTCTTAAATAAATAAAAAAATATTTACGAACCATCAATTTCGTTTTTGAAGTGGTTACTTTACACAAGATGCTATCTTATCCCTATACAACTTCATACTCAGGAGTTTTGAAAATAAAGAAAAATGTGCATGTGTATTTTTTGATCTGATATGTGCATTCGAAACTGTGGATCATAACCTGCTGGTGGACAAGTTAGAAAATTATGGCATAAGGGGACCTGCCCTAAGTTGGATTAAAACATATTTATCAGACAAGACCCAAAAAGTATCTTTAAGCTTTAAAAATTAAGTTTACAATTCTAATCCTAAAAATGTGTCTACTAGAGTTCCTCAGGGAAGCGTGTTAGGACCTTTATTGTTCATTATTTTTATTATTATTTATTTATTATTATTATTAGCGACATTGAGGTTCATATGAAAGGATTTTTTACATCAATTTTTGCTGATGACAGCTGCATGCTAGTATCTAAAACAAATTATACAGTATCTTTGATACAACAGTATTGTTCTCGGAATGGTCTAAACCTTAATCCCCACAAAATTAACATGTTAACATTTTCCATTAACCTCTTGATTTTAGTTTATTAATAAGAATGGAGAATAGATCTATCGCCTAATATGACGTTGTCAAATACTTCGGGCTCTTGTCTCTCATGGACTAATCAAATAGATGTACTATTAAGAAAATTGTCTACTCAGTGCATTATATTATATAGCAAATGCAACAGCATGCAAGTTTAAATATACTAAAAATTTATTACTATGCATATGTAAAAATCCTGTCTTGATTATTGCATAATTTGTTGGGGAAACTGTTCTAGAATAGGAGAAGTTCTTACATTCTTACAATACAGAAAAAAATAATTCGTACTATCACTTTCAACTCTCCATGCGAATCCTGTAGAAATTCATTTAAAGAACTTGATATATTAACTGTTCCATCATTATACATTTTTAGATGTGTATCTTATGTAAAATCCCATATCGACAATTATGTTTTACGAGATGGAAATTCTATTTATCAGTTAAGGGTAAATTATAACCTCGTAGTCCCTCAACATAGATTAACTACAGTAGCCAAAGGACCTAATATCAAGCCTATCAAATTATTCTCAACCTACAGAAGTAAAGGCAATAAGTATTAAATCTTTTAAGAAAAAAGTATGATTTATTTTAACTGAAAAAAGTTTTTATTTTGTTAATGAGTATATATGATCTCTCGCTTTTAACTTTTAATTATCAATTTTTAATTCTTCATTGTCCCTACATATATTTACACATATTTTTTTTATTATTCTTTTTATTTATCCGTACTGTAATTTATTTTTTTTAACTTATCAAAATTAAGACTTAGTTCCTAAGATCTTGCTGTTGACTATATTTCAATACTTTTGTGAAGTCTGTGAAAATAAAGATTTTATTATTATTATTATTAAAAATTTTCCTTCTAAAAATTCAATTTTACTAATCCTTACCACGAGTGTTGTTAAAAACTTTCTTTTCCCTGATTTTCTTTTTTAATATTCTATGC
The DNA here is from genome assembly GCA_963675555.1 of Leptura quadrifasciata. Lineage (NCBI taxonomy): Eukaryota > Metazoa > Arthropoda > Insecta > Coleoptera > Cerambycidae > Leptura > Leptura quadrifasciata. The sequence goes on from OY776675.1 coordinate 108,806,670, forward strand.
GGGTTATCATAAAATGGACTTTCAGAAGAATATTCACGGACATTATATTTTACTTTCCCATATACGTAGTATATAAAGTATTGCTATCGTGCAAAAAATCAGATCCCCTGAAACCAAAAAAATGGTTTTTAAAAAATGTCCATCTGTCGGTTATTTATCCGATTGTCATGCGAGTATCCACGGTCTTTATTTTTTATTTATATTTTATTTATTATATATTACATACGCCTTCAATCTTTCGTATTTTACTTCTTACTAAATAAATAGTTAGACCCCAGAATTTTGTTGTGGCTGTGTGCAAACAAAGCTGGACTTCTGGAGTATTTTTTAAGAAACGTTTCGTTTCTGTTACCTGATGATTTGAGCGTGGTGTATCTATATTTGAACCAATAAACACATGTTTTTATGACCTACAGTTTCCGGGTTGGAGGAATGCTAGGCCGATCATTCCATTTAAATTGTGTTGTTGTTCAAGCAAGCCTATCGCGGATAGAAAAACCCATTTAATGCATTCTTAGTTCACACAAAGAAGCGACCTTTGGACATGTCATGTTAAACCATACTCGCTTTTATGTTTCAATCCAGCTATCGAAAAATAATTTTGCAGCCATTTGAAAAATTGCAAATCGCTTAAAGTTAAAGAAAGCTACCCTATTGTATTTAATGATCACCTTTTAGTGAGTTTTAATTTCCTTGCTAGTTGTAGTCGAGCTCAGATTTACGATACACTCAAAAAGGCAACAAAAACTTTACGAACTCATTATTATCACCGTTGGACCATTTGCAAGGTATCATCAAACAAGCCGATGCACATTAAAAACCTATAAAGTTAAGCGAGTCAATTTGCGAATGAAATAGTACAGAGCCTTACTTAAAATTCGTATGTATTAGAATGTACATATTAATAATACTAGATCGTAACGCGCTATTAAAATAGATCTGTTTAGTGATGGCGTCAAAACTAGTTAAAAGTACCCGAATGTATGCAATCACACACTACAGCGTGTTATAAATGTATACTGTGGTGGAAAGTACAAACAAAGTGAACCTTATCGCGCATGTAGTTTAGGTCAGCTTTAAGGCTATAAAATTATAACTCTAAATTTTATTGAAATGCGAACATACACAAAATATTTAACTATTTCTACATACTAGATAATGTTGCAAACAGATGAATAAAAACCTTTAAATATTCCATATAAATATGAATTTATATGAAAGATGGATCGACTGTTTATGCAATTTAATTTTGGTCCTTACATCCAAAGCACATAAAGTCTATAATAGTACATGACATATTTTCATTGAAGGCGCTATGACTCCATATACTATAAGATTGCCTACCTTCAGGCAGGGCCGGTCCAATAATTATTTTCAGCCTAGGCAAAGTTAAAATTCTGGCGCCCCCCTCTTTTCAAATCGTTTTGTAAAAAAGGTCAAAGAGCAAGGCAATAAACAATAGTTACCTACCAATGTTATAATTTTAAGTTATCGTTCACATTAACTCAACAGGCATTATAACTCCAGTCGAATTGTAGGTTGATTATTATCAGTTACCGGAACAAAATATATTTTAAACCAAGTCTTTTTGGTCCCTGATTACAATACAAAAGTTTCGCTTGGTGGAAATTCCGGAAACACCCCTTTTGGGGCAAAAACACCCCTTTTTGGGGGTTTTTTCGCAATATTCTGAGTGCAATTTTTAAATTATCTTATAAAATGCATTTTTTCTGGTACCCTATATGTTTTTTTGGGTCGCTGATCACGAATTTCGGGGTCCCATACTCATAAAATGGGTCAAACACCCTTAAATGGGCAAAAACACCCTTTACAAGGGAGTTTTTCACAGTATTCTCAGAACAAATATGAAATTATCAGAAAAATGGTTTCTTTGTACTTGCAATTGAAAAACTTATTAGGTGTTGTTATAATTAAAAAAAATAAATAATATTAAGGTTAATTAGAGGGGGTTGAAACTACCCCAAAATAAAAAAAATAAAGATAATACGATAAAAAAAAATGTATTTATGATTTTGTTTTCCAACTTTGTAATTCATGATATTTACAATGAAAAAATCCATTCCAACCCCGAAAAAGGTGTGTAACTATCCTTGAATGAGAATAAACTGGAGAAATAATTTTGGAACGTTATGTATAGTATTATAATGATTATAGAGGACATGGTATAAATTGTAAACTTTTATATCAAATTTTGTAAACTTTTATAACAAATTTTCACTCAAGGAAGAGTCGAAACGACCCTTTAAAGAAAACAAATGTCTGTACAAAACTTACTTTTTTAAAACATTTTCCTGTAAAATAAATAATATATGGATAAATATGTATATAAATTAAATAAATTGAATACGATTTTTTGGTAACTATTTTTATTCAGAATTATAAAATATACAAGCTTTCATTGTTTATTTTATTTTTCAATATACAAAAATAATTTTCATATTACAAAAATAATACTTTATTATTTATAGTTTATGATAATTTGTACACTGAAGGTCATTAGTCTTCTTCTATATTTATAGAAATATAGAAGAAGACTAAATACTAATGAAAGGGGTGTTTTTTGCCCCAAAAGGGATGTTTCAAGAATTTCCACAGAGCGAAACTTTTGGATCGTAATCAGGGACCAAAAAGACTTGGTTGAAAATATATTTTGTTCCGGTAACTGATAATACAAACCCCCCGCAAAACTGAAAGTAAAAAAAGGCATGCACTTTGTTTTTAAAATATATGTTTGAAATGAACTAAAATAACAAAATAACTTCTTATCTTCTGTAATGGGCTAGTAGACAATAACGAAAATGACAAAAGTAATAATATAGCATTATAGTATGACTCTTCAATATGTTATAAATATAATTTGAAGGCAGTTTTACCGACTATTATTGGTTTTATTGTAAAGCGAATAGGCTTAAGATTAGAGCATATTTAAAATACGGCAGTTTGCCAGTTATCTCTTGACGTAATATCGTCACATACGCGCGCATTTAATATAACCTCGACAGCACCGAACATACGTTTTGCACAACTTTGTTGGCTCCACCTTTTCACTAGCGTTTTATGCGTAGATGTTATTAAAATAATAATTAAAAAATTGTCTACTTGCCCATTGTCTGTAATGTTGTTGAATTTTTTACTTTTCCTAATTACTTGATACAGAAAACATTTTGTTTTTTTTTAATTGCCTACTCGAGATTTGTTTGGTATTTGGCACAAATAATCGTGGCACCCTATGCAGTTGCCTGAGCAGATGACCGGCCCTGCTTTCAGGGGCTTTATACGTCACCCTAATCTGGTCCATTGAACGACTGAGTTGCTTATTAGAATATTTGCCCTGCACAATTACTTTTGCGACTATATTAACAGTATTGCTACGTGTTTATAGTCTTCAGTAAACACTCTGTGGGTTCAAATAACTTGCAACAAGAATCTTCACAAACCACTGATTTATTTATCACTTAAATTACAATAGTAAATACTTAAAAATCACACAACTAACAATAACAATCTAATATAAATTCACTACTTTTAATTCACAACTGTACTTTACTTTTCTTCTTTCACTTGTCAACTCTTGTCTAACTTAAAAACTGTCTCTGTATCTAGAACTGTACTGTATAATTCACTGAACTGAACTGTTCCCCCATCTGCTGGATTCACCTCTTTATATACACACTTGGAATGTACCAGAATCCTATTCCACATTCTAGAATCTTTCATAGTTTTCTACTATGTGCTAGATGACTGTTCGTCAATCGGCTCATAGATGGCGCCACCCTACTAGCCAGGGAGTAACAGAATAACAGGTTTCCCATCACTTTGACCAGGAACTAATCACATCTCTCTCCGTTAGAGGGCAGCACATAACAGTATTTTAACGAGGTCGAGTGGACCATAAATTTGAGCTTGACTATAACAAATATTCGACTTGGATTTTTTTTGCTTTATCTCGAAAACCACTGATTTTAATGGCAAAGTGTGTACTAAACAAAGTACTTAGAAGTAAGAAAAGAAGTAAACACTTCAATAATATCTTACTTTCAAAGTTCCTGTCAACGAAAAATTTCTTTCCGGCATCGCGATATGGCAGATGCCATTATCATTGGCAATATTTGAAAATAAAGTCACGAAAATTATCTAACGACTTGTTTTTACAGAATTTAAATATCTTTTTTGTTTCCACAGAACTCCCGGGGAGTTTCTGTGAATCACCTTGTATATAAGACTTATTTCCCAACTTCATGACATTTAGAGTCAAAATATTAATGTACTATCGAGAATTATAATTTGTACTGTAGACAGAGTAGAAATAAAACAATTTTTCCCCAGTCACAGCTTTCCGAGTTGACAATAGAAATTAAAAATTTTTCAATAATTTTTGAGAAAAATGAAAACTTCGTGAAGTGATCAGATTAATTGGTTTGTAGATTCCAAGAATAATAAAATATTCATTTTAAAAACCAAATTTGATGTTATTTTCGTCGAAATCGGAAGTCAGCCATTTTGACTCTAAATGTCTCTAAATGCTCTTTTTTTACTTGAATATTTTCTTAATCGCTTTATTTAGATTAACGCCCTGACGGAGTTTAGCATTAGCTATTCCACCACTCAACCAGAACACATACACACAGACAATTATAAATGTTTTTTAACCGCATTCCAAGTCACCTCAATGATCCTCATAAGTCTAGAATTAGATTTGTCTGAGTAAACGAGACGGGACCCTACAGTTTATATAGGGATCCGAACCACTTCTTGGGAATAATTTATATTTGAAAATTACTTCGTCTAGTCTACTGTTACCAACTCGATAATACATGAAAAACATCTATACCCTAGCCAAGATCCAAACCTGGGATTCCTTAGTAAGCTTTGAGCCACTGAGCCAGTTTAAAAAAATAAATACAATTAAAATTACCTCAAAAATTACACAGACTTTAAACCTAAATTTTAAAGTAGAAAATATGTTTCTAAATTAATAATTTCATCTTTCAGAAAATCTAAATTAAAAGCTAGTGCAAAATTTTGATGTTTAAAATATAATATTGTTTATTTTCACGATGATAAAAGGAAATAGGGATGTTGACAAAAAAATTAAATCCTGTTTAAACATGATAAAATGGCTAAAAATAGTCTTACAATAATATCTACAAAGTTTTACAAAATCAACAAATCCGTTCTATGGGAAAACCCCTACAGAAATTTGAATATTCATTTGAATGCGCAAAACGATTTTTGATTGGTGTGACGTCAACTCGCCAGAAGTTAAACGCGCGCAAGTATCCTGGCTAGGATTTCATGCACGTTTCATATGAGAATTAGTAGTAGTGTGCGCTTACTGACTTCTGCGAACACTTGTGTCCGTGTAGTTCTTCGTTTTGCGACTTTTAATTTTAATTAAGGCATACTATACTAAAATGGAGGCAGGTTTTCAAAAGGCTGACTTGCATAATTTGCCAACTGTGGACGTTACCATGGTTTCAGAATTTTTGGCCATGGTGAAAGACTTCAATCTTCATGATATTGAAATTTGGTACACGTATGTATTATAACAAGATCTGGAACTAGATTATATTTTGATCTAATTCTGTTGAAGGGTTCGAGGGCAAATGGGGTAAATAAGGGTAAATAGGCAAAGCAAGCAGGTAAGAGTCCATAAAACTGCAATTTAGGGCATGTACGAAAAGTCTAGGTCTCAAATTTTTTTTTGGTATCAGCCAACCCCCAACTATCACCCCCAATACCATCTTCCCACCATTATGAAAGGGAGTAAAAAAAAAATAAAATGTGATTTAGTATGTGTACAAGAGCGAAATGCCTCGAATTTTTTTTTTGGCGTTAGCTACCCCCTCTACCAACCCTTTGCTACCCCCACCCTATTATTATAGGGAGAAAAAAAATAAATTGGGATTTACTGTGTAAACGAGAACCAAGGGACTTTAAAAAATTTTTGACACCCCCTCTACCATCCCCATTGCCACCCCTACCCTATTATTAAAGGAAGTAAAATATTATATTGGGAAAAGGAAAACCTTTTCTGGGTTATTTACTGATGTATTTGTACATCCAGGAACAAAACAATACTTATTGTTATTAACTTTCACACTTTTTGAGTCTCCCATCATTAGAAAAACACAGATAAAACAAAAAAGAAACAAACAATCCATATCACGTAGGTATACGAGTTCCGCTGTTAAGGCGATGTGACGTCACCGCGTGCTACTCTCACTGCCGGGATCGTTTGCTAGCCTCGTTAATTTCGGAGTTTTTATTTTTAGTTTATTTTCAAGAAAAAAGTTTTTATTCGTTTTAATGGTTATTACGTGTTTCTGTAGCCTTAGAACTATCATTTTTTATTACAATTAAAAAATAGTGAACATCCCTATTCTCACTAAGCATCAGGATTCCATTGAACTGCATAGCACCTAAAATCTTGTAAACTATTATTAGCTATAGTGTCTTTCACCCAGTCAATTCCAAGATGCCAAGCATTGAAGGGACATTCTATGGTGATGGGTTCTCGTGTAATACTGTAGTAATGCAGAACATGAGTAGCCTCTTCCCACTGGTCATCTTTTAGAACGATTCCTCCATAAGCAATAAAATACCTTAAAAAATACGAAAATTACTCAATAAAAATTGGCAGATATACAAATAAATAAATAAAATCTTTATTGCATTAAGTGCACATAACAAAAAAAAAAGGTATGCATAACACAAAGGGGAGTTGTTCGTTATAAACGTTCTTCCACCATCCCTACAGAAATACATACGCAAATAGTAAACGTAATAACTTTCACAAGGTAAAACCTTTAAAAATATTTTAGTAGAGGTAAAAATACATAACATTAAGAATACACTGTAATTTAAGATGTATCACTAACTTCATGAAAAATTATCGCTTGCTTATATTTGACTTTGAAAGTATTTGGTGTGTAACGAGTTAATAGATTAAAAAATGCAGGGTTATTTAAATAACTGACTGAGATACAACTAAACGCACATTCAAATTTAAAGGTGTTATGTTGGTAAATGCTAAATAAGTCATTGCTTCTTAGGTTTAGTTGATATACACTTCTCTTGGGAATTAATAACTCATATAAATACTCAGGACTCTTATATGCAAATATTTTTATGAGGAATACTCCAAATAAATATTGGTATCTATATTCAATTTTCATATGTTTATGGTCATTATATATGGGTGTTATGTGATCACACAACAAAAAAGTATGATCACATAACACCCATATATCATCTTTTCAAATACTTTAGGAAGTTATGTATCTATCACAAACCACAACTTTCAGCCAATAAACTATTTTGTCTAATGTTTTAAATGCTTATATGGCTAATGTCAAAATTTTGTTGTTCACTACTCAATTTGTCAAGTCAGAAATTAGTAGCGCCATCTATTGACGGGTGATTCTCGCCTTAAACCTTAGTTGTCGTATATCGTGTTGATGTTTCGTCTTTCCCACTATTTCGCTTTTTTGATAACAGTAATTTTGGAAAAATTTCCAGTGCTCCCGAAAGTTCCATAACATTTTGCTTTCGCTTCATTTTATTATTTTATTTGCATGAAACATATTCATAGTCTATGATATTTTTAACTGAAATACATTAGTTATAAAATCAATGATTTTCTGAGTCATTATTAGTAATAGATCTTAATGGTAAAGTAAATTATACTTGAAATGCTCTTGTAAAAAACATTTTTTTTTATGTTTTCCATGAATTGGCTTTGGTCCTTAAGTTTCTTGACCAAACAGCCATTACTAATCTCATTGTTCATTAACTACACATGATACAAAGAATACAATATGATATTGCATGGGTTGCTCAAACGGAGATTTTGGAGTAACGTCACACAGAGACATAACACGGACATAAAACCCATTTAAAACTACAGAAGCCCTCTGAAACCAACTGTCATTTCCATAAGAAAAAATGGGTTACACCGTATTTGATTCCAATAGCGACAACAATGATAGAAGGCTCAAAATTATTATAAACGAAACTCACCTTATCATCTCTGCATGTTCTGCTTGTTTTAATTCATCTTCAAGTAACGCTTTCACCCCTTTAAAATAATCTGGAATGGGCTTTTTTATTTCCACACCGTAGATCTCTTTATTTAATTCTTTTTTTGAATCTGGTGATACCGATGTCAATGTATTGTCCGAATTATTTTTATTTTCTTGCTTTTTAACCGGTGCATCTACCTCCTTTTCCATGTCATCAAAAAGAGGTATCTTTTTCTTTGAATTTTTTTCTGGACTTGGAGTGTCTTTTTTTCTTTTCTTTGATGGAGGTTCATCATCGCTTTGGCTCTTATCTTCTTCCTTACTGATACCTTTCAATAAGAGGCTTACGTCCGTATTTTCTTTGGAACTCTTATAAAGACTTTGCAACTCTTGAAGATTCGTAGCGGTGTCCCATTCCTTATCATCCCTAATTCTTGTAACTCTGGGAAACCTGATAGAAATACCATCTGCCGTGTGTACATCATGTTGAGTGAATTCCGCTCCTGTTATTTCCCACACCGGTTGTTTCTTCGGATTTTTTGCAACAAAGTCTGGTACCATGGTTTTAGTACAACTTAACCAAGACGGAACTTTTGATACCTCTTGGCTAATTTTAACCATATCCAACTCGCCTTGTAGTTTCTCAAGTGTTTTATCGTCATGCCCAGTATGTACTTTAGTTACGGTGCAGAATTTTTTATTATTTGGGTTATAGCATCCCATCAAAAATACTGACATCATTCCACCTTTTTTCCCTGTGCCATACCAAGCTCCTAATACTATCAAATCTGCACTATCGGCCATAGCACCACCAAACAGGTAATCCTTTTTAACTTTTAACCAGTGACGTTTGCCAGGTTCATAAGTACTTTTTATATCCTTTAAAACTAAACCTTCCAAACCTAATTTCAAAACTTTAGCTATCATCTTTGTTAATTCATGCTCATTATGTATTTCTTCCATTTCTGAGAATACTATACGATTCGGTATCTCTATCATATTTTCTTGCAGAATATTCTTTCTATAACAGATAGGTTTGTTTATCAAACTTTCTCCATTATAATAAATACAGTCAAAAACAAACAAACATACATTGGCATCTGCAAATTCTGCTTTCTTATGTTTACCTAAAGTGCCAAACGGAAGGGGCTTGCTAGTGTTTGTGTCAACCATTAAAATTTCACTATCCAAAATTAAATCTTTAGCATGGGGGAAAGCTTTTGGAATATATTCTTCGAAAAGACGAATTTTATGAGGTAATACAGGTTTTAAGCTGCGGGAAAAGTACTTGAATTTTGAACCATGTTTATGCACCTGTACTCTCTCCCCGTCATATTTAATTTCAGAGTACATTCCATTTGGACACTTTTTCATGGCTTGTTCTACAGACTTACAGGGTTCTGCTAACATAGGTAAAACTGGGGTCATCACAGAAATCTCAGCTTTAACTGCGTTGTTCTTGTGTTTTCTCTTATCTTCGCCATCCAAACATCTCTTTATCACAGTTTCTATATCTCTAGATGCTTGATAAGCCTCATAAGCATCAGGATGAACCCCGTCTAATATATGCTTAGCTCCTGCACCCATGCGTAAATCACCCTTAATTAATCTAATGACTATTTTCAAATCATTCGAAGTACATTTACTAATAAATTTTTCGAAATGAGCCACTTGATCATCTTCTTTAGTAAATTGGGACAATTTTATTAAGAACTTATCAACTTCTGTAACTTTTAATGTGCTTTTCTTGGCAGGTTTTGTGGTTAGGCTTTCCTCAAAAAATTTTTGAATTGTTTCACCAATATCCCCCTGTTCTAGATGTTCCAACATTTCATCTTGATCAGTGAGGAATATTTTACTAAACAATTTAATTAACTGTTTACTTTGTAAATTATATACTCGCTTAACGACACCAGGTAGTAATAAACGACACCAAAGTACTATATCATCCTTAAAACCAGAACCATCACTACCTTCCTTAAACATTTCTTTAACACAATTTGTTTTATCTAGGTAACTAGAAACATTTGTAATATCAGAAACTAATCTTCTAAATGATTTAAAGAACTGATCTTTCACAATTGTATCTGAGCCAGAACTACTAGCAGAATTTGAACTTGATACCTCATTATTTTCTACTTTTTCTGCCTTCTCCGATGCTTTTTCGCCTTTAGGGGTCTTTGCTTTTGGCAGAGCATTTTGCTTTTTTGGGGGTGATTTGCCAGCTTTGGCACCTAATTTAGCATTGTAAGCATTTTCACAGTTCTTTATTCTTTCCAAGATATCGTTCTTTTCAACTTTGCTTAGATTTTCCCAACCTTCTATGTCATCAGGTCCATCGATTCTTTTTGTAGTAGCACGCTGTCTCAAAAATTGTTCAAACAGACAATTTATATGATGCCAAGCTTTCATCTTCCCCTCACCAAATGGATTAGTAACTAACTTTGCTATCCTCAGTTCGCCTTGAAGACATTTTTGCTTGCATTTTTTACATACGGCCCGTCCTTGTTTTGCTATTTCTATTGCAAAAGGCTTTTCTTCAACATACTCTTCTTCATCAGACATCTACAAATATAAATTTAATTAGGATAGTAATGCATTTTTTAAAAAGGATACTTTACTTTTTAAAAACACTATGACCAGGTGTTTTGTCTAGTATGGATTTACTTCATCGATTAGCTAACAAGAACCGACTAGTTTCAGTTTGTAACAAAAGTATCACATAATACTATCTAAAACATTTCTGGGAATTTTATTATTAAGGTAGATAAAACAAGAATGTTTTGAAGAGTTGATTACGTTACAAAACCTTGAGGTTTGAGGTTAGGTTAGGATTTAAGAACAGGGATGGAGTGAGCAATTATAAACAAAATTAGACTGAGCAAAAGCAAATGCTGACGAGGCCGATCCGTCTAGTTAACACCATACGAATAATTCTGGGATATTTCGCTGTCTTTGCAACAAAATGCAATATTTGAAAACAAATTCTACACACCCGCTTCTTCATGAAAAATTCTCACTTCATAACTATATAAAAATGTACCTATAGCACATTTATATGTGCCCATATAACTTAAAAAAGGGCGGTTCTGGGCTAGTATTTTAGGGGCGAAGGGGATAAGTATAGTAATTAGTTCTTTCGTTCCAAAATATCTTTGATTTAATAGTAGCATGCCAATGGAGTACTAGCAGTTGTAGTTGACGTCACAATCAGGCTGCAACTTCAGTTCAGTGGACTCAAAAGTTTTGTGATATTTACGGTCATTTAATTATCCCAAGTTTTAAGGAATTTTAGAGCTTTTTGAAAAGCTTTTTTTGTATAAAATTAATTATTAGTGTTTCCATTTACTAATACGTTTGGTAATTCTAACCGACGCGTTTTTTCCATACTGTCAAAAGTTGTTTATTTTCGAAATGCTGAGTTAATTTTAACAATTAGTAATGTTAAATTTAATTTACCTATACACTTCATTTTAGGAGTCACTAAATTATATTTCTAAGTTAGAGTACATTAATGGTGTTGATCCATATAGTTTAAAAGTAGAGAAGATTTAACTGCATCGCCAAATGATATCCTAAAAATTTCTAAAAGTGTGGTGATCTATTATATATTATTTCGAACGAGCCGTGACCAATGAAGACCAAGTTTAGATGCCTTTGTCTAGCTTGCCTGTAAATCGATAGAATCTTTGGGTGAAAAAAAAAATTCGCGAGCAATATCTCAAGTAAATGTAGATTCTATATGAAATTTTAAGTTTATTATCAAAGTATACTATACTTATGTCTGTAATGTCTAATCACAAATTACTACCTTTCAACATTTAAGTAGTACATTATTAAAACGGATTAAGGATGAATATAATTTTTGTTTTAGGTTAGGCATTCTCAAGGGACTACCAGAAACCAGAAGTACAGTTTAAGCCATGGATAGTAGTTGTATGGGAAAGTCCTTGGGTATGAGAATACGTCTGTGACGGATGTATTGGCTTATTGAATAGAACCCAGTAACAAGAACATTGATATGGCTATGGTATATTTATAAAAAAGGCCAGATGCTTAGAGTATGCCGTGCGCTTTGGCATTTTACAAAGATTTTTATGTAATCTATACATTTGTAAATTATGAAGTTTATGATATTTAAGAAGTTAATAGCTTTATATAACTTATATAAAGATGTATGTTTCCTAAGTTTACATGTACAATATGTTAATAAAAACAACAGAACCACTCTGTATTGCTATAAAATAAAGTGTTTTGTTCTATGCTGTTCTATCTATATTTAATATATTCATGTTCTTTGTTCCTGAACTTAAAAATGATAAAATACATAAAATATTCAACTAAGTTTTTCAAAAAGTTAGCGTTTTTCTTCATTCTACCGTGTATTCTGCTTCTGCATTGTTTACTACACTCAGTTTAAAATCTGATTTGATCTTAAAACCTACCTCATTTATCGCATCCAAAACTATGTCTATTTGTACGTCACTGAATGGGAAAGTAATTAATAACCATATATAACTATACATATGCAATCAGTTTTATTTGTGTTATTAACATAATACTTTTTTACACAAGTCAACATATAATAGAATACATGCTAAGATATAATTTTGTGAGAACCTATGTTGCGTTTTTTATTTTCGATTCGCGAAAATCATCTCTACAGAACACTGCTGGGCTGGGTACGTATTTCTTAGTTCCGCCAAACCTCTTTTGCTCCACATATTTCGCAATTATCTTGCTTTCTATGTCTCAGAATGAATATTAAATATTGCTGTTATAGAGCTCTGTGATCTTTATTCTCCACTAGAATATTTAATACATTTTATTTACATTTATTTACAATGAATAAGGCGAAAAATGCATTCATTTCCGCACCACATTAGAGAGGTAGAATGCTCGGCACGCTTTTTTTACATGGTTTCCCCAGGAGCCCTAATCCATGCCGGATCTTAAATTAGTCAATATTTGCGACTTGTTCGGTATCTGAAATGTTAATGTCCAATGACAAATCGTTGTCATTACTTTCATTTTGATAAGATTCTACGTCGTCCATTTCCTCATTCATAATAACAATTATATAGGTGCGGTATTCAAGCAGGAGTGACCGTGAAAATGTCCACAAGCTGTTAAACAATTCAGTCCTACTTTCCTACGGCTACATTTTCCTGCACAACCTTTCATACAGTTGCAAAATAATTAATTTAACAATATGTCTGGTCCTGGTAGTAACTGCGTTGGTACTGACTGCAAAATATCATTCTTCCTAATATCCAGTCCCACTGCTCAAGATCAGTGTCTTTTCCCAACCATGTTCGAACATCTCAACAATTCTGTGCTTTCCAATATAACAAAAATGTTTAAAATATATATAGTATATATAATATAAAAAAAGAAACTAAATGCATTTTTCACTTATTGCGCGTCATATCTCCAAAACGTTTAGGCGTACGAAAAAACTGTATAGGACCTTTAAGGTAGGGAATTTACAGATGAATAGGTGTTATTCCCGTTTTGGGCCATAAAAACTGAGTTAATCGCGAATCCGCCATTTCCGCGACCTTCCGAAGCGACTTTCACGAATTCCTCCAAAATTTTCGTAGAGCACGAATTTGGTAGCAAAAATGTAAAACGCCTGGATTATATGCCAATTTTGGGCAGGGAATTAATAATATTGTCAGAAAATATAAATTTCACAGCTTTTATAAAACCATTAATATTAGTAAATGAAAATTACTACTACCTAACCTAATGTATTCTGTCAATATTTGCTTATACCATATCTAAAAATGCATATATGAAATGAATATTTCAGTAGTAAGTCATATTATATACCTACGTAACAAAAAAAAAAAAACGAAAAACTAAATAATTATTTTAGCGTTATTGGTTCTTATTTTTACAATTTACGAGTTAACAGGGATATGTCAACAAACCTGATAACAAATTTTCTTTTTCCAACAACAGCACTGATGCGATATACAGGGTGTTGCATCATGAGAGGGACATAGCTTAATAGGAGGTAGAGAAAATCAGTGGTAACCGGAACCTCCCATAGAAATGTCTCATTGGGCCTTCATTACGAAGTTACAGGGTGTTAAATAATTTTTGGCCAAACCTGTTTTTTGTCATAACTTTGACAGGGAATGAAATAACGGATTCATATTTGGTACGGCTAATGTACTAACGAGCCCCAAGAGGTACATGTATAAAAAAAAATATATCCAGGTCCGGACTCACTATAATTTATGTTTCTTCTTTGCATCAGTTGAATAATTGTTTGTTAGTAATTTAATGTGTCAATAATCCGCATTTAGTTAGTGAAAACTTGTGAAAATATTTTAACTATGCCAGTAAAATTTACAAACGTGGAATATGCTGACATAATATTCATCTATGGTTTCTATAATGGAAATGGTAGGTCGACGGAAAGAGAATATCGGCTGCGTTTTCCTGGTCGTCGATGCCCTAATCATAAAACCTTTAGTACGGTGTTCCAGTATGCAAGACAACACGGAAAGTTTCCTACTTCTGCAGTTGTGGAGCGTGTTTTACAACAAGGTGTGCAGGAACAAAACAATATTATAAACGTAGTTCAAGAAAACCCAAATATGAACACTAGACGAATCAGTTTGGCAACTGGTATTCCTCATTGGCGAGTATGGAGAACCCTAAAAAGAGAACGTTACCATCCATATCATATCCAGCAGGTACAGCGTCTTCAACAAGGCGACGATATCCCCCGCCTGGCATTTTGTCATTGGCTGTCTAACCATCGCCCAGTCATTTACAGAACCTTATTTACGGATGAGGCACAATTTACAAGGGATGGAGTAAACAATTCACGAAATAATCATAAATGGGCACAGGAAAACCCACATGCGGTACGCCAACGCCGTTCGCAACACAGGTTTTCTGTAAATGTTTGGGTCGGACTTGTGAATAGACATTTGATAGGGCCACATTTTTTTGAAGAAAGATTGAATGGTGAAATTTACTTTGATTTTCTTCAAAACATTTTACCGAATATGTTAGGAAATATCGGTATAAGAGGCATGTTGTTTCAGCATGATGGGGCCCCACCACATTTTAACCTTCAAGTAAGAGAACACTTAAACAATGTGTATTCTAATAGATGAATTGGACGCGGGGGTCCACATGAATGGCCACCAAGATCTCCTGATTGTAACCCTTGTGATTACTTTTTATGAGGCCACTTAAAAAACGAGGTTTATAGCATTGAAATTGAAAGTAGACAACATTTAATCCAGCGCATCGTTACAACCTGCGACGAAATACGGAATAATCCAGAAATGATACGTCGAGCAATTGGTGACCTTTCTAAACGCGCAAGAAAATGCACAGAATGTGGGGGAGGACATTTTGAAAATTTACTTTAGTGTCAATTACGTTTTATTTTTAAACACATTTAGTTATTGTTTTGTTATTTATTGTTAATTGAATGGAAAATGTTTTATTTATTTAGATTTTTATTAAGAATAAAATGTTGATGATTTTCTTGATCAAAGTAACTGGTTGCTTAGGCCTAAATGGTTTAAATTATCTGTCACTTTTATTCTTTGAACAAGCCTACTGTGATTGATTAAAAATTTTGTTATTTCATACCCGATTACTTATTAGGACCACAGTTTTTTACCAAAATGGACCTTTAAAACGTGCCGGAATTAGGATTCACCCAGACCACCTAGGCTCAATAGAATTTTTGCAAATTTTAGTTATAAAACTATTTATTTCACGTGCCTCTCATTTAATAGGGTTCTGTAATCCATTTTCTTCCACATTTAACAACGTATTTAAATAACCACGAAGGTGTAACAAAAAAATGAAATAGGCCATTTTGTTTGTTTTTTCTTGCTCTTTTCGAATATCGTATCGAAATTTCAAAAAAATATATACAGGGTGATGTTTTATTGATGCAAAGAAGAAACATAAATTATAGTGAGTCCGGACCTGGATATATTTTTTTTTATACATGTACCTCTTGGGGCTCGTTAGTACATTAGCCGTACCAAATATGAATCCGTTATTTCATTCCCTGTCAAAGTTATGACAAAAAACAGGTTTGGCCAAAAATTATTTAACACCCTGTAACTTCGTAATGAAGGCCCAATGAGACATTTCTATGGGAGGTTCCGGTTACCACTGATGTTCTCTACCTCCTATTAAGCTATGTCCCTCTCATGATGCAACACCCTGTATATAGACATTTCTCTCAAACTAGACTTTTAAAAAAACGTTAATAAATGTCACCACACAAATTTGATGTTAAAATTATGTATGTCAATCACAAACTAAGATGTACTCTTATGTAAGATTCTTCAAAAGTCCACTGAAACGTTTTCAGGTTGTCAAATGATGATGTCACTGCTAGGTACTCCATTCTTTTATTTCAACATTTCCTACCGTGGTGCCAAGCCCTGACCTGGCCTGACTATGATTCGCCATGCAGTCAAAGAATTTAAATTCTTTGCATGCAGTGAACTGTATTTACAGGCGTGAGATTCAACAACACCTATATAGATGGTGTTTACTGCTGGTAAAGTTTTTAGAGGAGTGTGTAGATTCTCTGTAGAGACATAAATTCTTTGGTAGAGACAGTCATAGATCAAAGACTTGAGACAGTACAATGTTATTCGTGGTGCCATCTATCGTCATCAAGTTAAACAAAATACTCAGATCCTTGTCCTTCAAAATATTTAGAAGAAACCACTGAATTTTATTGAAATATAGTTTGCTGTAATCTACGCTCAGGCATTAAATTAAATTTCTACTCCTACAGATGCCCGTAGGCGTTATATTCAGAAAATGACAAAGATAGGTATTTGAGTATGCGCGCTTATTGCTATGAGCAGACTATGAAAATGGGTACAAAATTTTGCATTTCGCATTTCGCGCAGTCGTGCCTGTGGTTGAGGTTGTGTGTGTTGTGGGAGTAGACAGAATCAGCTGTCATCGAGCTCCGGGATCTAAAAATGTTCGCTCTTGTTCCCCGGTCTTTAATGTGAGTAGGAATTTGATGTTTTATTGAAACTAAAAACAATTAATTCATGTATAGATTCTCATTAACTTCTATTTCATTTAGTAACATTGACTTTTGTAGCGTTCCTATGTGGATCAATATACAATAAGCGCGCTTTTTTCTTAAAAATAGGTACCGGAGGTATGTACCTCACCTATGTACATGAATTTAATTTGTGTTAAAATTGATATTATCATACGTTTTTAAGTAAATATTTACCAGTTTTTCATATTTCACAGGATAACACCCAGTGTTAATATTTAACGTAGTAGGTTTGCCATTTTTGATTTTTGCAATAGGTGTTTTACGACGTCTCGGTACTTAATTTAGAATTATAGTGTGAATTAAGCTTTGTTCATTATTTATTTATTAACACGAAATTAAATACTTGCTTATTAACTGATGCCAATCGCTTTGGATACTATAAAACTGACGCACACGAGTCCATCAGTTTTTGGTAATTACTTACATATTACATACCTATATTTTGGTTTTAATAGACCGCACTAATTTGTCATATTCTACAATTCTACCAAATAGTTTATGTAGGTACTACAACTTCGTTGGAACCACGATATTACTAATAAAACAAATTAATGCTAAATGGTGACTGAAGGGGGTTTTCTAACCTTGAAATCGATAATTCATAAGCCATTGTCGTGCCTTAAGGTTTATAAAAAAGGAGCCATAATAATTTGTATATGTAAAGGTTTATGTATACTTGAACAAAAAAACCATAAAAATAAGTTTGGTCACAAAATTTTTATTTCTTAATTTACCTAGAAATTATATAGACCTAGGTACCTATACAATTTTTATTTTAATATGATTAACTTTATTACATCTTATCGTCCATTTCCTCTGCATTAACAAGTACTTGTTGTTGATTTGAGGTGTGGAAATATATATTGTTAAGAACTAAGGGCCGGTTTATCAATGCACGG
Organism: Leptura quadrifasciata; assembly: GCA_963675555.1. NCBI lineage: Eukaryota > Metazoa > Arthropoda > Insecta > Coleoptera > Cerambycidae > Leptura > Leptura quadrifasciata. The sequence goes on from OY776675.1 coordinate 108,824,699, forward strand.
TTAAAACTGTTGGGAGGATATCCAGCAAATAATAAATAAAGTGCTAGTTAAAGTTGGTACGTTTATCTATTTTTAGTTTCAACAATTTATTCGTAAGTTGTTGCCTAATAATTCAGTAAATCTTCGTGATTGGCTGGCTGTCTTTGATAAAATAATCAGTGCCGTTGCAGTGTTGCCGGTTGAATTTGTTGAAAATACCGGATTGTGCTTTGTGTACCGTAAATTCCCCCAAACACCCTACGTGCTGAAAATTTATGTTTACTAAAATTAAGTTAAAAATGAAACGAACACAATATGACGAGAAGCGAGGAGATTTTTTTGCAACACAATTTGATAATGACCAAGGGATTTTCCCAAAATTGAATTTTTTCTCTTTTAATTCCCTATAAATATAAAAACTCATCATAAAGTCTGAACTCTACAAATCCCCGACTCTCCTTACCGGGAACTAATCCCCAATTTTTACCCACGATCGCTTAAAATTACCCAATATTAGGGAATTTCTCACCAATCGGCAACCCTGGACAGATGTCTGTTATTTTGATATTTGCGCTTGCGTTATTGATTTACCCTTTGGTTATTTCATTATCCACTACTTCTAAATTAAAGTTATTTAACCCAGCACTTTGACGATCACTTTTGATATTCCTAAACAGATTAACCTCTAGATCGACGCTATCTGTCAGATAAAGTAACTTAACCCAGCGTTGATAAACTCGCCCTGAACAACTTTCTGTTAGATATTCCCATTTTTTGGACTATATTAAGTGGGCTGCAAGTTTATATTAATATCCCCTCGGTAAACCCAGTTGTCTCTTAAATATGCCTGACACATTTCAAATATCCGTGAAGGCATTAAAAACCATATTTCTTTATTATCCCATGCCATAAGAAGTGAATAACGCCAACAGTGCTTGTGCTGGCTGGCTGTGAACGATCGAGACTGATCTAATGATGATTGCTGGTTGCTGACTGACAAAGCTTTTTTTTTTTTATTTTTTTATACATTTATTTAACGTCGGCCTATTACCGCTACTGAGGCCTAACACCGACGCCTGTAGACGAGCTACCCCCAACCAGGAATTTTGCCGAACCTCTTCCCTTAAGAAGAGTAGGGATCTTTTACTTGCCTAACATTTAATAGACAAGGGACCGACGGCTTTACATCCCCTCCGAAGGATGGTATATCTCCTATACAACCCTCGCCTAAGGTTGTATGGCTTCCGCGCATACACTGATATACAAGCCGCTGGAAGATGTGTGAGGCGAGAACGCGATTTCCGTTGGAATGGTCACCATCCAAGTACTAACTGCGCCTGTCGTTGCTTTACATCGCATACCGAAGTATGTACATAGTAAAGACGCACCTACGCTCGCCCCTACTGACCAAGCTGACCGTGTGAGTTTGGTGTTATTGTGAGCTTTTGAGAGTGACATATTTTTGGCCTTACATGGACTTCTTATTCAAATGCTCTTTAATTGAACCAAAATCTAAAGTTCTTTTGAATTTCCTTCACGATAATGACTTTATTTCACCCATATTGTTACCATACGGTTAACATGTAAGGTAACAATACGAGCCTCCCAAATTCTAATTTATGAGAAAAATCGCCTCTTTGTTTTCTGAGTCCTATTTAGGTATTTAGTTTTTCCTTTAAAACATCTGTTTTACTCCCTTTATTTATTGAGTCCTTTTAACTGTGGTTCATCTTTATTTGTTTTGTTAAATGCCCTGATATAAGTACCCCTGGGCGAGAAGCGTGTTCCCCTCGTCTGATCTTACTAGCATTCTCAAATTTCATGAATGATCTGAATGGGCGTGTGTAGGTAATCTACTTTTATTAATTGGTTTTATCACAGCTATGAGCTACGCGTATTATGTTCAGGATTTTTTTAGTCAATTTTATAAGTCGTAGTATCTACTTTTTTTTATTTTAGAATTCGATGTATCTATTTTATGCGGCTTTTTCGACCTTAATAATTTAACATGTTCGTGACCAATTCACATAGCATGTAAGGCCAGCAATCAGACGGAAAAACACATTGCATTGAATATGTGGTTAGTTCCTTGTAAAACATGTTGAAAATAATTATTATTTCAAATATCAAGAGAATTGTAAGACGAATAATAAGTTGAGAAGTGGTTCTTTTACATTTCTTCAAGCATTTATTGTTATTTAAAATTGTTTTTTGTGTTCTTTTAATACCTTCTCGTTTTTCAATACTACCACTCTGACCAAGATAGACAGCGTCCCAGTCTTTACATTTGAATTAAGATACATCAGTTTTATTACGTTTGTTTTTTTTCTTTATTATTGACCAAAAGTTTGGTTTTAATGTAAGTAAGCAATCTAGTCGTTGTAATAAATATTTTTAGTTCAAATTTGGTGTTTAGAATTTGCGGTCTTTTATATGCTGCCAAAGGCAATTCGTTTCGTTGGTACCGGTAGTCTCGCCCAAACGTTGATCTCTGCGTTTGTCGTGCCCCGTCAAATCACTTCGGCGAAGGAGAGCTTTTCGTGTTGAAAACAAAGACTTTTGGAAATGAAAATTATATAGAAAGGTGAGCAATGACAAGGGGCATCTTTTGAAGGATGTATCCGTTTTCGTACGTAATGTGGCTATTGAGTTATTTGAAATTAAATTCGGTAATGTTTTTACGTTCCTTTCACACTAGTAAACTTAAGGCGAATATAGACGTTGCAGTTTAGATGTGCATCGCGGATGATTCATCTGCAGTGAATATGATTTCATCCAAAGTAGAGAGTATCTCTACTTTCTTTACTGTTCAATTTGGATGATCAATTTAGATCAAACGCAGATGAAAACAATCTTTACACATTTCGCTGCGGATGAATCATCCTTGTTGCACATCAAAAGTGCAAGTGTACGTTCCCACTGCATGCTATGTGATTCTATGCGATGCAATTCGATGCGATAGAGCAATTGAAACGATTGCTATAAAACCAGATGTGTTCACAGCGCTCGCTACTAGGAATTCTACTTTGTTGCGATTGGTATGAGTTATAAATATTTTTTTACCGAAAACTGTGCACTAAAATACATGTTTCTGAAAAACAGAGCCAGAAATACAAATATCTGGGTTCATAAAATTTACGTAAACTGATCAAAATTTGGGGAGATTCCTCGGGAATTTCACCATTTTTTTTTAAAGCGCTTCGAAAACATCCTTAGAAATTTCACAATTATTATCGAATGTCATCAGATACCTTTATGTATGCTCTAAATGGCATAACATCAGTATTAAACAAACTTTAGGAAACCAATAGGAGTTAAGGCGAAACTTGTTATTACATTAACATGGAGGTGGTGGCATTCTATCAAATTTGAGTGAATTGGTGCGATAAAATCAAACCCGTTTGATTTTCAACCAAACGCAAGTCAAAGCCGCTACTAGCAACGCACCGTATCGCCATTTATAGCGCACAATGTGAACATTTATATTAATAACTGTGTGTTTGTTTTTATTGCATCGCATAGCACAGCATAGCATCACATAGCGTGCAGTGGGGTAACGTACGCTTAGCGTATAGACATCTGCTCTACGATTTGTTGAAACAGAAGTGATAGGCGAGCGGGAGCGACCCCTAAAATGACCATATAGCGACCATGATAATCCTAATCGCCAAAAACAGTTTATTCTCATGTTTTCGAGGTCGCTGAATACGAATCCGATGTTATTAAAAAATAATAATAATAATAATAGGCGTCTATGTTTAAATCAATTTGAACAAAAATGAAGCAAACATTTTTTCATAATTTTTCACTTTCAACTCGCTATATCTCCGGTAGATTTCATGATTTCTTTTCGAAATTTTAATTGGATATTCCTGATGGCAGTAGTAAAAAAATAATCCGAGCTTTTTAGATCATTTGATAATCAAATAACGAATTTTTAAAGTTGCACGGGCGCATTTTACGAGTGTTCTATCGCAAAAGTTGAATTTGGAGAAACGAATTGTTTAGTATTAAAATATAATTAATAAGGAAGTTTTTTGAAAAGTTTCAGCCCTTAATGTTTTATAGAAAAAAAATATATGAATTTTTAATGTTGAGCGTCGAGTACGGCCGCGCGCTATTCACATCGGTAGGCGTAAAGAAGCGGTTAGGGGAAAGTAATTGCTTTTATTTACTGACTTCGTCATTTTAAAATATAAATAGGATACATATATGTATGTGTATTATATATGTATACATCAATGTTACATAATTTAAATTTGTATATACATAGCATAGAATTTAAATTCTATTGAAATGAAAACGATTTTTATTACTATAAAACTTATTATTTGATCAATATTTTCACACGAATCATTACAATTACAAACATCACAGCATTTTAAATTAGACGCTGTACATGGGCAAACAGTTGAGCAAAAATTTTTGCCGCTGCAAGAGCAAAAGTATTTCTGCAACGTTTCTATTGCAGTTGGTCTACCCGTTCACATTTTGCAACGTCTTCGGAAATAGTCGTCGATAGAGCTTCCATTCGTTTAATTGCCAAAGAACGCTTAAACAATGTTTAAGCATAGCTGGTTTGGATGGAAGAAGTTTATCGATGTTTAAATTTTTTTCGATTGCAAAGTTATAACGTAACGAATTAATATCACTGCGATCGGCTTTAGATTTTCTTTAGGGGTCGTATAAATTTGCTATGAAGAAGCTGACGATTTGTAAGACATTATCTATGTACAAATCAGTTATTTGAGTTAACAATTCTTCTTTCGACATGTTTTTCAAAGTCGCATAGATAGTCTTTTTATCTGTATAAAATAATGCTGAATTTGTATCAATATTTTAAAGATGCAGTGCATTCTGTGAGTCGGATAGAACCTCGAAAAATGTGAATATTTTCTAATCTAACGAGACTATGTCTCCCCCCCCCGTTTTCGTGGATGCTGGACATGATGGTGATGTCGATACCCCTCCTCGACCTCCGCCAACCCCCAGACGTCCAAAAATCCTCGAAAACGGAGATAACACGGATTTAGCCGAGAGAAGACGGTCTATCCACGATTTGCCCCTTGGGGGGTGGTTCTTAGCCGTTTGGCGGGTTGGCGGGCCTTGGATTTACCATTAGCCAATGTCCTTTCCTTATAACCGACACCTAATGTACTATTTTTTTTCCCTTCTTTTTTCCTTTATTTCTAGCTCTATTGCGCACCTATAGCATTCTCGGTTAGAACATTAATATCTATAACATAAAAACGAACAAAAAAAAACAAAGTAAACAAATTAATTAACAAGTATAAATGTAGCAAACTTATTCTTCAATTTTTTTTTTAACTATTCTTTTTTAAACTTTTTTTTTATTTTGTATCTTTTTTCTTTTTAAATTAATTTTTTTTACTATTATTTTACTGTTTTATTATTTTCTCTTTTCTTTCCCTTTGTCTCGGCATCATCATCGTGCTCAGCATCCTTGAAAACGGGGGTAACATGGGTGTTTAGCCCCCTTTCGGGGGTGGTTTTTGGCCATATGGGGAGGTTGGCGGGGGTTGAGGAAGGGTCTCGACATCAGCATCCTCGAAAACGGAGGTAACACAGGTTTGGATGGTAGGAGACGGCGGATACGCGGTTTACCCCTTTCGGGGTTGGTTTCTGTCCGTTCAGGGGGTTGGGTGACCTCGGAGATAAATTTTACCACCGCCATCGTATGCAGCATCCTCGAAAACGGGGGGAGACATAGTCTCGTTAGATTAAAAAATATTCACATTCCTGTCCGACTTACAGAATGCACTTGAATGAAGCATTTCCATATTATAGTAACAACTAACAAAAAAAAACTATATGATAACATAAAACTCAATTAATACTTAAATACACAATTTATTAACATTACGTATTAATAATGTCTCCTAAACCCTTGTATACGCCTACCGATGTGATTAGCGCGCGCCAAGTGTGCGCGCCCGGTCTAGACGCTCAACTTTAAAAATTCATATTTTTTTTTTCTATAAAACATTAAGGGCTGAACCTTTTCAAATAACTTCCTTATTAATTAGATTTTAATACTAAACAATTAGTTTCTCGAAATTCGAAACTTCGTCACTCAACTTTTGCGATAGAACATGAACACTCGTAAAATGCGTCCGTGCAACTTTAAAAATTCGTCATTTGAATATCAAATGTTCTAAAAAGGTCGGATAGGGCTTATTTTTTTGTTACTGCCATCAGGAATGTGCAGTTAAAATTTGAAAAAGAAATCATTAAATCCGCCGGAGATATAGCGAGTTGAATGTGAAAAAGTGTAAAAAGCGTTTGCATCATTTTTTACTATAAAGTCGATTTAGACATAGACGCCCCATTTTTTTTTTAATAACATTGGATTTGTATTCAGCGACCTTAAAAACATGGGAATAAACTAGTTTTGACGATTAGGATTGCATGGTCACATACTGCTATTTCTAAGCCGCTTTTTGGGGGATCCGCTCACCTATAAGTTTTGAATAAAAAAGTTACGTTTGTGGAACTGAGAGTTTGTGATTGAAATTAGATAGTCTAAGAGGCTTGGAAATTGAATTAGAAGTTGAATTGAATGAATAAAAATTAGTAGATATTGAAGTTAGGGGATATTATTTAGGATTCGTGTAGTGATTTTGAAGTCGTTGAAAATAAAACGGGGGTTTTGTTTTTTAGTGCGGTGTTTTGTAACGGATCGACTGTAATATTGTTATCTGAAAAGTTTGGAAGTTATTTTATACATAGTAAAAACTGGGCTTAGTAATGGCAATTTCTCGGCGTTATACCGCCGTTGCTCGATTCGTCATCTTCAAGAAAGAATATTACTGTCCGCGAAGTTATCGTAATTTTTTTCAAATACAATGTTCGCAAATACTCGAACGCATTCCTGCTTTTCGGTAACCGCACATTTTCCACATTTGTTCTTGCATGTGCGTGCACTAAATAAAAGTTGAAACAGGTCAATGGAGAAAATTTTTGATCAGGCGTAATTGGTTGAAGTCCGTGTTCCAATCGGCGCCATCCCAATTTTTTTGAATTCAAATTATTGCCAAGCCAATATTTTATTCTTTTGGCGTATTTTAAAGCTGCAGATGTTGATGATAAAGATGAAATATTCACTTTGCTTTTCGTCAAACTTTTGAAAGGACCTCGCACATTTTTTATGGGAAATGGCCCCCGGTGAAATTCGCTGGAATCGATATATGTTATTCTTCTTGAGCTCCTGATCGAAAGTCCTCATGGCCACAAGGTCGGAAATTGTACAGTTTTCCAGATATGGGCGGGATCGATTTTTCGAGATTTCTTCACTAATAGTATGGAGCCATGGTCCTTTCAATGCGGCTTCGCTAGTGTTTTGCGGAGGTTTTTCGGATCGCTGATTTCAAATCCGATGTCAAAAGTAGCATTTGATAGTTGACAGCTGTCAGAGGCATTGTCAACTCACCTTATGTTCCGGAAAAAATTTGTCAGAATATATATAAGGGGTTTTTTAGGTCGCTGATTTCAAATCCGATGTCGAAGGTGGCATTTGACAGTCAACAGCTGTCAGTAGCAGTGTTAGCTGTGTTATCCAGAAAAGATTTATTTATTTATATACTTCTTCACTGACCAGCACTGGTGAATGCGTCAAATGTAAAATCACGTTATAATTCGATCAGCAATCAACAAAAAGAATTTTACCTCGTACTGGCGTGTTGAGTTATATACTATAAAAGTGCTCAAACACAACTTGATAATTGGTTTGTTTGCATCTACTTTTAGCGTGACCCGGGAACACTGTAGTAAATCTTTTCCGGATAATATAGCTAAAACTGCTAACAGCTGTCAAATGCCACCTTCGACGTCTTCCGAAAAATAAGGCGAGTTGACAGTGACACAGACAGCTGTCAACTGTCAAATGCTACTTTTGACATCGGATTTGAAATCGGCGACCCGAAAAACCTCCGCAGGACACTAACGAGGCCGCATTGAAAGGACCAAGGTTCTATACTATTAGTGAAAAAATCCCCAAAAATCGACCTTATGACCATGAGGACTTTTGATCTTCTTTCTTTGTTTCATCTCCTCTGTACGTAGTAATCATTAAACGTTCTGCTGTTGTAGGCAAACAAATTGGGTTCACTTCTTTTTTAATTGTTCAAAATAATAGAAAGTCACTAAAAATCATAAATAAATATTCTCTCAATTGTCCGGTTAATTAGAACTTATCACTTAATATCGATAGCTACGGTGTAAAAATGAACAAATAACGAAAACAAGTATATTTTGAATCAACTTTGTTTAGGCCCAATTAACAAGGTATCCGCATCCGGGTGAATGTTTTTCACAATTTTTAGTGATATTTTTGTTGAAGGCGCAGGCGGTTCAACTTTTCATTCCTTTGCACAGTCAAGCCCAATGCATTTAGATCGCAATGTACTGTATTTATATATAGCACGCGATGGTTATGTCACTTTAAAACATTACATGTATCACGTATCCTGCTCTTCTCTATTGGAGAACCTATTTTACTAAATTATATCACGTGTGCTCTGCTACATGAGTATCCATTGTAGCTGGCTATATCTAGTAGTCCGGTACCGTGGAGTTATTTTGTATTTCCTACTTTGTTTGGTTATACCCACCTAGCTAGTTTCATCCAATTCGATCTAATTATGTTATTATAAAGCAAATAAACGGATATGATGGATACACATCTCCAAGCGTTAAAATAATAATAATAACTATAATGTTACCGTGGCTCATCATTCATCTCATCGTGAATTTTCAATTCGAAAATAAACAAGTACATAACAAGGCCGTAACTAGGCAAAATTTTCCAACCAAAAATAGTTTGAATATATTATTTTTTATCTTTATATATGACCGTGACTTTTCTAAAGTTGGTTATGAGGCACTGAAAAAAGAGACATGATTCATTAAACATCCATTTTATTTTTCTATTGATTGATTAACCAATTTACGGTAGGCATTTCTGCCACTCCACTAAACACCGCCTGACCGGCTACGTCTGCACTGGGTTGGACTGAGGTCGTAGACCGGGAGATGATGACAGTTGACTATCTCCAATACAGCATGCATTTTGGAGCAGTGAGAGTGTACCTTGTGACAACAAAGAAAAGCGGGTACTAGTCCGCTGCACGCTTTCCAGTTATATGGAACATTGCATTTCCACTAAAACGAAATTTTAGTATTTTTCTCCGATATTGAAACGGTTTTTTATTAAATGAAAATTATAACAAATTTAATGTCTTAGTAATTATAGGCATGCGATTCGCGGGGTCCCAAAGGACTCAAACAGACACGTAAACGTAATAAAAAAATATATAATTTTCCGCGTTCTCCTGCTGCATGCCGATGAAAAGAATTAAATTTTGTGTCGTAAAGCCCTTATAAAAAAATTTGCATGCGGCCCTTGCTGACCCAAGAATGGACTATATATGAAAAGTCCTGCGAAACAAACGATTCGACCTGATCTTAAACAACAGCAGCAGAAGTTAGTAAATTTTATAGTGTAAAAGTCCTTAAAATTATATGGCATGCATGCCGAAGAAGCCCATCACATATCACATCATAAATAATAATAGAAGTTGCAAAAAAGGAACATTTTTGTGAATTTATTTTGCATGCCTTTTTGTATTTCGCAAAATAATGTTGTTCTAAGCTCAAATAAAAAATGGCATGCATATTGCTGAAATCCAACAGTGAAAAAAATTGAATCAGTATAAAATTTACAAGAAAGGTTTCATTTTATCATTCAGCATGCTATTTTTTATTCAATAATAAAGTACTTTTTTGAATTCAACCAGAAAATAGCATGTCGACCGCTATGTCCGTCCATTGTGAAATTTTTTTAAAGAAGTACATATTGGAAAAAAATCAAATTGAATCTGCAATGCTTTAAAGTTTTAATTACTTAATAAGTAAAATTGAAAATATCTGGCTTGTTCTGCATGGTACAGTATAACGTTTTTGAGTAATCCGGCGCATTTCGGAGCAGGCTGAGTAAAAGGTGACTTTACTACGCATACGTATAGCCAAAATGAGCTAGCTATATATGTTTGTATTGAAATTGTATGATTAATTTAAATGTTACAATAAAAACAGGTGTTCTGAAGAAAACAACAAAACAGTTGGCGAAACGTTGCCTAAAAATATTTGAATTGACTTGGAAAACTAGTAATTAGTGTTCTACTCGTTGAATTTATTCTCCCATGTTAAAAAGACAAATATTATTGTACATTTTTGTCCAGTCGTACATTTTTGTTCAATTATTTTGTGGATTGAGGTTGCAAGTATTATTATATTGGTGCCAAAAACGGTAACATTTCTCTTCTTTTAGGGACACTTTAAAAATGTTATTTCGATATTAATAACATGATTATAGAAACTCGATCTTCCTAAGATAAAGAGTAGAAATTTTATTAAATTATATATTTCCACTGTCGTGAAGAGATATGTGTAAATTCGGCAACGTGGCTAGGATTCGACCAAAGTTTATCACGATATACGCGTACTTGCGGACTTTGTTAACTGAGCGATAACTAGATAGCAGAGTGTTTTATCCCATAATGTAGGAGTAATTTTCTCAAAGGTATTATCAGTCCATTAGAGCGACGCGGCGCGCTGAATAATCTTAAGGTTTTGGATAGTTTTTTGGGAATTTGCCGCCCTGTATAGACTGGGATCTGTAAATACGCACCCGGGATGCATATTTACAGATGATAGTATATTTCTACACCAGAGTTTTGAAATTAGTTAGGTTTTGTATAAATAATTTGATTGCAAACCCTCACTGATTTTGACACTCGCTCAAGTAGTGAAATCGGGGGCGATTCGCAATTAGTATCTTCTATTTGCGTTAAAGTGGGTAGGCTTAACTGCAAAATTATCGCATAGAATCTAGACGGCATTAAGAATTTACACTCATTAATTTACATCGCGGTTATTTAATTTAAAACTATAATATAATATGTACACACGCAAATGTGTACACGATGTCCGTATTAAAATTAGGAAATATTTTATCATTTTAATCTTCTAGCAAACTAAATATCTCATAACGGAAACATATAATTTTCATTATTTTTAACAGTATGACGTTACCTATTTTTCCTATGAAATTTTATGATTTCATTAATTTGACCTTGCACATTAAATTATTTTTATTTAAGTACCAAATTTTTTGGAATTTCAGCTTCATACTTTTTATAATTTTTTTTACTGTATTTTCAAAAATAGAGGACTACAAAAATGACGATAGCTGGCAAACACGTAAATAAGTACATACAGAAGTTATACGTGGAAAGCGTTTCTGGGAGTGCGTCGAGTTTTTTGGTAATTTTTACAAAGATGGTTTTGAATATGGCGAATCTAAGTTATGTTTGAGCTATTTTCACTGAAAGTATCATTTAACTTTATTATTTTAAATGGAACATCGAGTATTACGGCATATTTGGTTTCTTCATAAAATTTTAGTTTGGGTTCATGTCCCATAGCGTACTTTTAAACCTAAGGGTTTTCTAGATAATTAATATTGAAAAAATATATATCTTTTATCATATCATATTTTCAAGATTATTGAGTGAGTCAATCGTTATTGCAATTGCCTTTATCGATTTATTTTTGTTTCCGTAATAACCTTTAATATTTGTCACATTTTCGGAGGTTTTTGGACAATCTGGTGTTTTTATAAAAAATAATCTTGTAAATCCAAGAATAAAAAAGCTATTCTTTTTTTGGTGTCAGTCAAAGGATATATTGTATATAAAAATCAATTTCTTATAACGTATGACACGAGTTATTAAAAGCAAATAATTTTATTTGAATTTTTAATGGACGGTGTCACAATTTGTATGCACGCCACTGTTAGAGGCATGCTTATCGTGTCGATGCTAATGTTATGTACGCATGTCTATCGATGATCTGTATAAATTAAATATAGATTTATATCTTCTTATATCATGTAGATTTATAGATGCATATCTTTTTGCTGCGTGGTTTTTTGCAATTGCAAATTTCTTAAATTTGACAATTAACTGTAGGATAAATGCCAAACGAAACAATGGTATGTATTGTTTTGTTTGACATTTATCCCATGGTTATGAGTTAACCTTGCATTGATAAACCGGCCCTAAGGCTGATAATTTTCTAATTTTAATTAAAAGAAGCTTGTGTCATAAACCCCAAAAAAAAGTTATCAAAAATCTTACGTTTCACCGGAATTTCATTTACTTTTTGTTTTTTTATTTATTGATTAATTAATTACACCCACTCAAGTAATTAGTTACAGGGTGGGGAGATGACTCTAATAATACATGAAAGTACAAATGTGTATACCATATATACAGCGCATCATTGGAATATATTGTTACGTGTTTACATCCTTTAGTAAACACTCCCAAGCGTAGATTCAATAATTGCAACAAAAATTGTTATTAACCACTGATTTATTTAACACTTCTTACAATAATTGGTTCTTATAATAACACACTAATTAGAACTTTCAATAGTATGCAAATCACAGAGGTTCGAAGCAGGAGCAGTGTTCAGTTTAGGGCTGGGGGGTACTTAGAGGTAGTTAGGGGCCGGGGCCCAGGAGTGATGGTAATTATATCTTTTACCATATTAGCGTAAGATACCAGAGACGCGAGACCTACGTCGTTTTAGCAAAGCTAAATGTAATATGCAGGCAAAAATGTATTGCGTACTCGCTAACTTGAAAGCGGGGCCCTTTTACAGATAATAGGTGTTGAAGATAAATAAAATCTATAGCAAAAAGTATCTAACTTCATTAAATCTTAATTACTCTTTTACGTTCAAGTAGTATAGCTGGTTTTTATATATGTTTTACACAATATTATTAAGAACCAACATTTATTATTGCCAGACGCTTTCCTTGGGCCCAAACTTCCACCAGACGCTGTAAATCTGAAGAAAAAATTGGGGTACCTACGTTCTAGTAGCAAGCCTGAATTTTATATGATATATTATTTGGGTGACTATTTTAAGACGTTTTGTAAGAGACCAGACCAATACGAAGGGTCTAACATCCCCCCAGACACGATGAAAGGTCAGCTGTGAGTGTGAGGGCATTATGCATGCATATAAGTGTGAGTGAGAGCATTAGAGGGCTTTATTAGACAGATTCATGAAATTAAAATCGTTTATTTGTCTTGATGGAATTTTTTAATAATTATTCGATAACATTTTAATGCTTAATTAAAAAATAGCTAAGCTTTGATATACCTCGTGGAAGGCACCTTGTACAAGATGAGGTGCCTGCGTCAGAATCAAAATTTAATCAGTCACAGTGCGTGAGTTCATAAAAAAGTGTAGTTATAAGTTTCATTAAATCTGTTTTCAGATATGTTTTAATATTATGACCTAATTTTATCCGTCTGCGATGGAAGGTCTTTTAAGCTGTTTTTAATGGTCTTTTAACTGAACCAGTCCCATTATTCCGCCCAACCCTGCAATCCTCCACCACGAACAACGCGGTGGTGTCAGGGTCGATCCCGGGATTGACTCTGGGGAGGCAGATGTAAATTTTAATAGTTAATAAAGTTATTTCGATTCATTGATTGGCTATCATCGACACGACGGCACTGATTAAGAAAAGAACTGCGTTATAATAACCTTCAGACTTACGGCGTAGATAAAAAATGCAATAAAAACTTTACGAAGTTAGTAAAATACCGTTAAACTAGTCGCAAAAGTAATTGCGCGCAGGAACGCACTTGAAATATTTAGGTCGGCAACCCAGTCGTTCAATAATAGCGCGTTACGGTCTAGTATTATTAATATGTACATTCTAATACATACTCATTTTAAGTACGGCTCTCTGCTATTTCGTTCGCAAATTGAATCACTTACCTTTGTAGATTTTTGTACGTCGGCTTGTTTGATGGCACCATACCGAATGGTTCAATGGCGTTAATAATAAGCTCGTAAAGTTTTCATTTCGTTTTTTACATGCAGAGGAGCTCTGAATTATACTGTATCCGCAACGGCTACTATCTGTCCACTTTCTTCACCATTGATCTTCCACAAGGCCTTGAGAAAATTGCCGTATTGTGCGCATCTATTAAATTTTAAAATAAAACTTTAAATTTATTAATTCAATTGTACAAACCATTTTTCGGTATCTATTTGATTTCAGATTGTGATATAATTTTAGTACAAAATTTCTATATAATAGTCTATTTTACAGTTTCATACGTAGTTCATTCAATTCAGTGCTTAATAGATTATCATATCAGTATTATAATAAATAATTCTTACATAATTACGTTGAACGAAATATATAATCATTATCATTACATGCACATTTAAAGATAAGATATAGATGTAGGAACATAACCAAGTATTTGTAATTTCCGTTTAATTAAATATAATTCGTGTGGGGCAATTTGGTTTATTTATATCACTGTTGTTTTATGCACCTTGCTATGTATTATATTTTAGTATTGAAAATACTTTTGGGAGTGATGTGTATTAAATAAAATTTATAAAAAATCGTCACATTCAAAAAAAAAACATCTACGTAATAATTAAAATAGTTTTAGGATAATTTTAAGTAGTAGCAACAACAGAAAAAAAAATGTATATTATTAAGAATGTATATAAGTTGATATTATATTACGTTAAGTCAATCCTACTGTCTGTCCTAATGTATACCCTCCGAATCCGTGGTTCATTCGTCTTTGTTGAAAATCGCCATGACAAACCCCTTGGCGTATTTGTGTCCCTGTGAAATTCCCAAAAAATAATAATAATAATAATAACAATTTAAAAAAAAAAGAAAAAAAAACAATGAAAAAAAAAATTAAGAAAAAATAAAATAAAAAAAATTAAAATACTTATAAATGTCAGAAGGCACTAATTATTAGTAGAGAATATAAGTTTTTTATGTGTGGGCATGAATTTGTGCACATATGTGTATGTATATATATTTAGGTAAGAAAGTGGATATATTTATTGTCATGTAAGTTAACTAACCCAATAAGTAGCATTATCGCCCTAATCTCCTTTATTAGTAGTGTTTTACGGTTTGAATTTATTGTAGACTTGATTTTCCTTTTATAGTACAATTTTAGATTACCATATGACAACATGGCACTGTGCGAATGGTCACGCTACCCTAGCCAAATTCTTGAATATAGATAGATAGATAGTGATGTGTATATGAGAGCTGTCTTTAAAAAAACGTTGCGAGTATTTCGTGACATGCGACATGCTCAAGATTTGCATATGTTGCAAGGCCTGTGGAGGCCGGTCGGCCGGCAAGGTCACGGAATGCGGAGGATAAAGTTACTTATAGGATGGAAATTTTAAACGCTGACTGTAAAATAAAATAAAATTAGGTGCGTATTTATTGCAAACTATATTCGAATAAAGAGTTGCTAAATATAGAGTAATATACCGAGTGATGCTTAAGACATATAATTAATTATAATATATAAAATGCTCAACAAAATAATTTAGTTTTTTTTTATCATTTCTAACTAATCAGCACTGTGCTACAGTAAACAAAAAGTTGTGTCTGGTATTTTCAATACGCCTAAGATACACGTAAATACGCCTAAGACTCGCGTAGGATGCAAAATCAGTGAATTTTTTATAATATATTTTAAATAGAACTAGCCCTCCCAAACTAGGCCTAATTTCCTTTTAGATGATTGTATTTTTTGGCAAATGTTTCATTTTCGCCGTTTTTTTTTAAATAAAAATTTGTAGGCAGGCATCGTAATGATATATCTTTCTCAACTGATATTAATTACACTATAAAAAGTTATCGAGTAATCGCAATTTGATTAGTCGAAATATTCTTGGCAACCGATGTTATCGATCTAAAATTCAAATTTGTCCTAGGTAAGTGAAATTTTCAAAAAACGATATTCATCACTTTGAAAAAATGTGGCATCGGAAAAGCTAAAAGTTCAGTATTCAGAATACATATAAAACAATTAACATGGAATAATTAGCTTATAATCCGAGTAATATCAGTTGGATTAAGTAAGAATTAATCTGTGTACGTATATATTTTAACAATGGAAATTAAAAACAAACTTACTTTACTACTGTTGTTATGATATATTCTGCATATTATATTTAATAATTATTGTATGTTGAATACAGCAAGGGATTCATTCTGTATAAAAAATACCTAGATGTCGGCTTCGATCCAAAGCGACCTGAATATTTCATGCCAAAATATACATCGATCGATTCAGCTAGAATTTCATATCGTAGGGTATAAATATATAGCCCAGTTTTAGTTCCAAAGTTTTAGTTCTATATTTTTTAGATCATTATTAGTCATGCCTCGGAGAGATTATTATGAAAATGTATAAATGTGGGGGTCTAAAGCCAATAGTTTTGGAGCTGCACATTACTTTAAATTAAAAAAGGTTTAAAGTAATAAATTCAATACCAGTTACTTTATTATGTATTCAAACTGACTTCTGTTGATGCATGAAATAATACAGTCGTATTCAACATTACTAAAAAAGTCCGGTTGAGTTGTGTAGACTTTCGTCTTCTAATACTCCCAGAAGAAAGTCTTAAAGGAGTCAA
Source organism: Leptura quadrifasciata (assembly GCA_963675555.1). Taxonomy (NCBI): domain Eukaryota; kingdom Metazoa; phylum Arthropoda; class Insecta; order Coleoptera; family Cerambycidae; genus Leptura; species Leptura quadrifasciata. Next base: position 108,841,262 of record OY776675.1, read on the forward strand.
ATCTGCTGACCGAGGTGGCCACTCCATAATTTGACCTCCTCTACCTACCTAACGACCAGGGAATGTATCTTAAAAAATTGACGGGCACTCACAGCAACATGTGCAGGTGATCCGTCTTGCTGATAATGTTGCAAAATATTGATGGGGATATTTTGTTCAGTTCCTTGTCTATCAATTGTACAATAGTGATATTTATTTTACTAGTTTTAACGCTGTTGTTATTCGAGAAAACTTTTTTTATATTATTCCTTATAGAATACCCTAGATTGTAGATTGTTTCAGGGGTCGCTTGGCTATAAGTATCCTTACTTCACTTCGTGAAAGATCTTGTGTGAATTACCCTACAAATAATTTTTGCCCAGGATCCCAAGGCTTTTTACAAAGCTTGTTATTTTCGAGGTGGCTAGTTTCACTATATCTTCAAGTGTTCCACCTGCTCCAGGTATTTAGCCTAATGCGGATTAACATCTTGAATCCACAAAGTACAATGTTCCGCAGTTTCAGTTACAGCATCGCAATATCGTCTACTGCCTTGCCCATGTTCTTGAGATGGTATCTCTAGGGACAGTGTCCTGTTAGAAGGCGTGTAATCAACCTTAGTTCGGAATTCGAGAAGTCCTGTGGCATTCTTTGCCGAATAAGTTATGCTTTGACCTGAAGTATTCCTCCAGTAGGACTTTTTCCTGTTCCTTTTCCTATTTTTGAATCTCCTTCATTGTGTCCCTTGAATAGGCCACAAAACTGTTCGGGTTCGAAGAATGGCGCTTCAGCTCTTTTTGCAAGGCTATCAGTTAATTCATTACCTTGTATTCCCTCATGACCTGGCACATACATTAAGGTAACCTTGTTGTTATTATTAGCCAGTTGCTTCGGGGATTGTCTATATTCCCAGGCAATTTTAGATTCGAAGAATGCTGTCTGACTATCTGAAGGTATATAGATCTTTGCCTAGAATGCCTTTATTTAGGCATTCCTGGACACACAGATCTGGAGCGTAAATTTCTGCCTGGAAGAGGGTTGAGGTATTGCCGAGGGCTCTTGGATATTATAAGGCAATTTGCATAAGGTTTGAGATCATAACCTCATGTCTGCCTCTCATAGTCACGACCAGGTCATCTGCATAGCCGTGGACGTTGAAACCAGAATTACTCATTTTATGGAAGAGATTATCGACCACCATTGACCACAGCAAGGGAGATAAGACTCCACCTTGTGGGCAGTTCCTGACTGCAGGTACCGTACCCGAGTCATCCCCCACACATGTGGTAATTATTCTGCTTCTTAGCATAGATTTTATCCATTTGATTGTTGGGGGCTGTATTCCTCTTTCTTCCTAATCATAACATAAGCCTTTCGGCCAAATCTTATGAGCAAATAGGCTATAAGTCCAACTTGTTGGTTTTCCCCCCCATTATTAGTGAATCGGCATATGTAAACGTGATTTTGTTTCATACTTTGTTATTTTCCTCGGAAGCGGTTCAAATTTATTTAAATAATTTTTGTTGCAACGTTTCTAATGGACTGTTATTCATTTAACTTCGATATACATAAAAATATGATAATGAATACGACATGAACCATTCAATGATTTATTATTAATATATAGAAATTGTACCAAATGCCTGATTAAAATGGTACTTCGTCGATAAATTCTCTCTAAGCAGTTACCAGAAGAAAACTTACTTAAATAGGATAATCGTCAAACAACGAATTTCATATTTTGATAGAAATCGTTTAATTCGGAATAAGTAATGAACAAACATGAGAAAATTGTGATCGATAAAAAATCATACAAATCACTGATCTATTTATTTTTTATCTATAGCGGTGTCAATGTTCTGCATTTCTAGTAAGAATCCTGACCTATAACTAGCGGTCTAATTTTAAAATCAATACATAACATTGGAGTTTCTAAATAGAATACGAAGCAATTAACTACCTACCGATACATAATGTGTAGTGTTGAAAGCTTGGTTCATAATAGATGAAATAATTATATATTTTGGAGATAGAAGCTCAAAAATTTTATTGTACTTGTTTACAAACAGACAGGATTGGAGCCTTTATTTGATAAATCTTCCAAATAATTGTATTACGTAAACGACTATTGTAGTTCAAAAAAATATATTATATATGAATTGACGAACGAAACTTCGCAGGCAATGTGCTTTATGACGCATTTGTCATCTAAAAGATCAACAAAATTAAACATTCTTCGAACTTCAATGTGACAATTTCCACGCAAAGGGTAAAGGTTATTTCTATATAAATTCAAACACTATAAAGTATTAATTCAGAAGGCAAATAAAACGAGTAATCTTTCACAATGAGATGCTGAGTTAATTGAAGAATGAGTATTGAAATTCCGACCGTTTTGAAAATGCCATATTTAACAAAGGACCCCGCACGGAATGATAGGAAAATGGCCCTCGGTTAAATTGCACCAAATTTTAATGGTATAGGTCTTGGCCTTCTGAACAATAGTTCTCATGGGCACAATGGTCAAAAGTCAATATAGCGCAAGCCACTACTTGTTGAGAACAACCATTAATAGTCCATTTAACGAAGTTCCAAAAAGGCCAAAACATCAAAAGTTTGTAGGATACATTTCCCCCCTTCGTTTTCGAGGGTGAGAAAACGATGGTGATAGTTTCGAGTTCTGAAATTCTTGCGTACTACCCCTATCAAAGAGAAACCACCCCAATTTTCCGACTCCACGGTCTTGGGTTTCCGAGGGCTCGTCGGATCGGATTTTTTTGGTGAGTAATAATAAGTAAGTGGTTTTTGAGGGCAGGGATCACGATGGTGGTGTTATTTTTCACCCTACCCTCCCGCAACTACCTCCAATGCATAGAAACCACCCCCTCTTTCATGTTGTCGGTCCTATGCATGCGAGGATTGTAGATTGTTTTACGGAGTCGTTTGGCTTCGAACAGCCTTACTTCACTTCGACCTAAAAGATCTTTTGTGATTTACCCTACATCTAGTGGTTACCCAGGATTCCCAGACCTTTTACAAAGCTTGTGATTTTCCTGGGAGCTAATTTCCCTATATCTTCAGGCGTTAATTCCGCCTGTTCTAGGAACTTTAGCCTAGTGCGGACTAACACCTTGCATTCGCAAAGTATGTGTTCCGCAGTTTCAATTGCAGTAGCAGCATTTATTGTCTACCGCCTTGCCCATATTCTTGAGATTGTATCTCAAGGCGCAGTGGCCAGTTAGAAGGCCTGTGATCAGCCTTAATTCGCACTTTTCAAGTTCGAAGCCTTGTGGCATTCTTTATCGAATAACTTATAAGCTTTTTCGTTTGTCTTTGGCCTGGAGGATTCCTCCAGTAGGACTTTTTCTGATCCTTTTCCCATTCTTGGATCTCCTCCGCTATATGTCCGGCTAGGCCACAAAACGGTTCGGGTCCAATGAACGGTGCTTCAGCTCCTTTTTTTGCAAGGCTATCAGCAAGTTCATTTCCTTGTACTCCCTCATGCCCTGGCACCCACATCAAGGTAATCTTGTTGTTATTAGCCAGTTGCTCCAGGGATTGTCTACATTCCCAGGCAATTTTAGACTCAAAGGTATAGGACCTTAGAGCCTTTAGTGCTGCCTGGCTATCTGATAGTATATAGATCTTTGCCCTTCGGATGCCTTTATTTAGGCATACCTGAGCACACAGATCTATGTGCCCAGGTAGTGCATGCGAGGATTCGCCGGATCGGGGTTTTACGGGAATATCAGGGAAACTGACCATTACTAAACCACAACCTCGGGGATTGAAACTACCCTGCTTGCAACACCGAAATCTCTCGAAAAACGGGCTCGGAACGGGCTTCTCACAGGTTTTCGAGGGCGGTAATGACGATTCTGGTGGGTTTCTTTTTCACCCTACCGTTCCATAACTACATCAATAAATATTTTTTTTTAATAAGAATATTATAAGAACAATTATTTAAATAAAAAAATATATTTTCCCAATAAATTGGTAACTTATTCCATCTGAAGCTGATATTCTCTTTAAAAATCCGATCGAACAAACTCGCGCATGCCTAGGACCGACAACATGGAAGAGGGGGTGGTTTTCATACGTTGGGGGTAGATGCGGGAGGATAGGACACCACCATCATGATATCTGCCGTTGAGAACCCATAAGAAACCTTGATATCGAGTCCGTATTTTTTTATTTCTTGGGGATATTGCTATTACGGGTGGAGGTAGGTTCAATCCCCGGGAGTCGGTCCGGGGTATTATAGTATAAATTAACTGAACTTATTATTACTCCCCAAAAAAAAAAAATAACGATCAGACGAGCCCTCGCAAGCCCAACACCGAGAAGTCGGAAAATCGGGGTGGTTTTCCTTGATAGGAGTAGTACGCAAGGTATTCAGAACTCGAAACCATCACCATCGTTTTTCTCACCCTCGAAAACGGGGGGGGGGGATGTATCCTGCAAACTTTTGATGTTTTGGTCTTTTTGGAACCTCGTTAAATGGACTATTAATGGTTCTGTCTTCGACAAGTAGTGGCTTGCGCTATATTGACTTTTGAGCATTGTGCCCATGAGAACTATTGTTCAGAAGGCCAAGACCATAACATACTAAAATTTGGTGAAATTTAAACGAGGGCCATTTTTCTATCATTCCGTGCGTGGTCCTTTGGCAACGAGTCGAGACGAGGAAAACCAAATGGACGTTTCACAAAACATTTGCAACTACCGCAAGTAACCATTTGAGTTGAAATTTGTGAATTAAAAGTGATAAGTCTTTGGAATGAATGTAAACCTTGAAAAATCCTATCAAGTGCCGAACAATTTCTAACATTTTCAGCTTAAAAAAACATAATGAACCCCAAGGTTACCTGATATTACACCCCCTGATTTATTTGTGTGGTAAGGTCAAGGATAATAATTTCCATAATATAAATAAAAAAAATTGAAGAACTGTACATACAATTATGTGTTGTCACAACCACATTAGTCACTTAGACCATTAATTGTGATGTGATGGTTTATTGTGTAACAAATTCATTATAAATATTTATGAGTGTTATTGTTTAAATTTTGCTATAAAATTTTTATTCGTTTTTTAAATTGTATTACCATTTACTGCTAATGTTAAATATATATTCATATCTATTAAAAGGTAGCAGATCCGTAAAGATTATTGTTTGTCACATTCACATTCTTCATGTTCGAAGCTATTGTTTTAAAATAATTCGGAAACGCGATATCATAAGAATATAATCGTTAAGTAATTAAGTAATTAAATTCCACGCGTTTAGTTTCCAGTTATTAAACAATGTGTAAAATTATCGTTAATTGTTTTCTCCATAATTTTAAACCGTGATAAAAACTGTCGTTAAACTAGTTATTATAAAGTCGATATAACAATTGATTTTATAGTGTCCCTGTGTGTAAATGTTATTTCATATTCATGTTAAAATAATTTAAGAGACGGTGATCACGAAGCAAATATATATTTTTTAAGTACAGGGAAGGGCGTCTTTAAAAAATGTATACAAATAGCTACCACATATTCAAAAATAGAATGATTCAACTAAACTTAGCTCTATCAAAAAAAATATCTCGCTGTCGCAAGACAAATGTCTTAATTTTTTTTTTAAATAGCTAAGGATTACTTTTAGCGATGAGGATTAAATTTGGGTTGTGAACCTGTAATGGAAGATGTTTTTTAAGTAATTTTTTTGTTATTAGGTTTTACGTAATTTTAATTGAATCAACCAAAAAATTAAATACGTTAATAAAAATTTTATAGATTTTCAATTTTTTTTTCCCACTTATGAATATATCAAATCTCTATTGTTCTCTTAATATCCTGATGCTCCAGATTCAAGAAACGCATGTCTAATCTTATCGTTGAGAATATATTTTTATGCATATCCTGTATATTCATTGTTTGTAATACAGGCTTTGGTTTTCTAACCTAATGGGATTCCCAAAATGATGCAATATCTAATTTCGTACCCATCGATGATATAGATTGAATCATGTACTTCAGTTTCATTCAGTAAAGTTCGATGACCTATTTCATTCTTAAAACACGTTTACACTCCAATAATCTTTACTATATCAATTTATATTTCATTCACCTTCTACGACAGGTATTAAAACAAAAAAGGCAATTCCAGGACGTTCTACTGTGCAGAATCAATAATAACTAAGTAATAATTGTTATAAATTTTCCATTTCAAAAATTCCAAATAACTGTTATTACAACAAGAAATGAACTTGGCGCAGATAAAGGTCTGACAATGAGGCAGTTATCAACGAATTTATCGTTGTAGTATTTTCAACATTCTACTCTTTCTTGGGTTTATTAGAAGTGCTTTTTTCCCATCCGTCATGAGTCTATTTTAAATTTTCAGGGACATTTTCCAAATTTCACTGCCTTCAAACCTTTTTGTTCCGCTACAAGCTTTCGTAGCACACATATTGCGCCTGTCTTTGTCGTTGAACGCATTAGAATCCATTTATTCTTCCGTCAATAGATGTTTGGCATAGACTCTTTTCTAAACTTTATAATCTGTGCATATATTTATAATCTACGTCTAGTAAACTTGTTCCTCAGTAATTATTGCACACGATTTTATGCCCTATTTGCATAACTTACCTTCTGTAGTTTTGTGATATACTTTTCTGTTTCTAACACAGTGACTTGTTAAAAAGATATACCTAGCAATCTTGAATATAAAATCGTTCATCCATAACAAATCTATTTGTGGCAGGTCAAGAGTGTCCATCTATACGGACTATTTTTGACTCATCAAAATATATTTTTTTTACTTAATATGGTTACACAAAGTATGAATATATAGAAAGAAACACATCGGAATCGGAAGATTACACTACACTAGCAAATAACATTCACCAGAGGTAGAACCACGAGCGAATTATTGGAGTAATTTCTAAAATTATTTCCACCATTTTCTTGAAGTGCTTTTAAGAGCAACATATGACTGCGTTGATCTCGCGTGGCACAAACTACAGCGTGTCTCTTATGAGAGTTATATATTTTCTCAGTAACAACCTAAAATATTTTGTGCCTAGCTAAAACTTTTAGTCTGCTTAAAAGATCACAAGTCGAACGAAAACTGATATAAAACGATGAGTTTGGTACCACTAACGTGAGGACTTCAACCGACAGATCGAATCGGGAGATTAAGTCTTCTAGCCATTATAACTATCAACAGCTTTAGTATGCTTAGAACCTAACTCGCCAATAAAATCCGCAGGGATCAAAATAGTCCAATTTATCCGCTCGTGTATGGGTACCTATTGTAAAGAACTGGAAGTGGCATACAGGGTTAAAACCAATTCTACCTCATCGAGAACAATAAACGTACGATAATCCCGATCAATATGATATACACACGCAATACACAGCCAAAGTACTGCTAATAGTTTATACGGAGTTAGAAATGTGGCAATAATAATAGCCAATTCGGTAGAGGAAATATAAGATGAGCTGAAAGGGACATCGTCCAACTATTCACAAATCTAAAAATACTAAAAGAACGATAGACATCAATAGGAAATAATTACAAAACGACAGAACGTACTCAATGAACTACCGGGAACATGGCCGGAAAGGGGATCCAACACGTTTACAGATGAACGCGGTAATACCGAAGAGAACAAACAAACTAGAATTACGGGGATCATAAAACAATCCGTCAGGAGTATAGAGACGGGGTATCTAAGGGTGAAAGTAACATCAAATTAAAATACTTTAATGGGTTAAGTACCTAAGATTGTTGTTGAGTCTAGACAAAAATTATATTGTTCCATCACACATCAAATCCATCTTCTGATTATGCTATTTTCTTATTTTATCAGAATATGAGAGGTTTAAACACAAAGATTATGGATTTTTATTGTAATATACGTAATATATTGTTTGTAGCTACAAACTTTGATATTATATCATTAACAGCGACTTGGTTGAAAGATGGTACATACTCAGCCGAATTATTTGGAAATAATTACGCTGTCTGTAGATGTGACAGGACTACTGGCAGATGTGGTGGTGTACTTAATAATAATAATAAACACCACAGAAATTAGACATTAGACTTGTTACCATTAACAATATACATCATTGCTGATATCCCTAGTTCCCTTACTTGACCTAGTTGGTGTAAAGACTAAAGTTAAAGTTTTGTACTTTATCTGTGTATATATCTCACCAACCCTCTCTATCCATGATTATACATTAGTATTTGATTGCTTGGAAAACTCTCTAAAGTTTGACGAACATATTATTATAACTGGTGATTTCAATATTCCCGAATGGCATTCTACTCAGCAAGCTATTTCATGTAAACAATTGTTAGACCTCCTGAATTTCACTGAGTACTTACAATGTAATAATATACTTAATTCCAATTCAAGGTTATTGGATTTAATAATCACTTCACCCTCTGTAAACATGACCGTAGTTCATGGTATGGATCCACTTGTCCAAGAGGATGTACATCATCCATCATTAGTAGGGGAATGTTCTATTTTGAATGATATAACTTTTCCTTATTTTGAAATTAATGAAAACCAATCCTATAACTTCAGAAAATGTGATTTTCGTGCTTTATATACTGCATTACAAACTGCGAACTGGGATCCTCTCTTTCAAATAAATGATGTAAACGCAGCTTCCGATTATTTGTATAAAGTGCTCTATAATTAATTTGATGAATATGTTCTAAAAAGAAAAGCGCATCATATAAGTAAACTAAATTGTTATATTCCAAACGATTTTGTACCCTGAGAAAGTTAGTTAAGCTTGAAATTAATAAAGCCTTAACTAACTTTATTCATGCATCTGAAAACAACATGGAGCACGATCCTTCTCAACTGTGGAATTATATTGATGCTATAAAATGTAGCACAAGGATATCTGGAAGAATGGTGTATAAAGACACGGACATCGCAAACATCTTCTCTTCTTACTTCAGCTCGGTGTGCTTAAAACCATCAACTGGAGATTCACCCTGAGTCACATGTGTTTAATCTCGATCCAAGTGCCAAAGAAGAAAAAAATATTGAACTGATAGGATGCACGCCACATTCTGACCTGCTAGCCAGATTTAATTTAAATGACTTAGCAACGCGTAGAGTCTACTTTTCGGTACTATTCCTATTTAAACTTTTAACAAGTCAGATAGACTGCCCGGATATTCTTAGCTCCATCCAATTTAATATTCCATCTTTTCAAACTCGCTCATACGCTCTGTTCTATTTGGATACACCAAGAACAAATGTACTAAAATCTTCTCCTATTCACAATATGTGCTCAAATTACCTCAGATATCAGGCGAACCTCGATATTTTCAATTGTAGTATTAATAATATAAAACAATGTATTTTAAATCACTCTTAGGTTAACCTTCAGTTTTCTACTAAGCCACCGTTTAAACTATGTCCTCATATATATTATTTTTGTTTGTTGTTTTCTCTCTTCAGTTTATTAGTTTAGTAGTTTAGTTTAATAGTAATTATACTCTGTAAGTTATTTAGTATTAAGTTCCTATTTCTGTATATTTTTTGTATATTTCCTGCCCTGTAATTGGATGCATATCTGTCTGGGCAGCAGTATTCGTAAAATAAAATTAAAAAAAATATGCTGACTGCATGAGTGAAAGGTCATTATCCTATGCTGTAACGAGTGGTGTCACCCAAGGAAGAAATTTGAGCCCATTATTATTTTTGCTCTTTATTAACGATCTTATTATGGCTATTAAAGCGCCTAAATTATTATATGCAGATGACCTGAAAATTTTTAATATCGTAGATAACTTCGAGAGCTGTCTGTCACTGCAGAATAATAATAATAATAGCTTTATTGCCCAACAGAAGATCCATTTACAGGACAACACATAATAATATATAATAACTAAATAACTAAGTATAAGTAGTTTATATACCAGATGTATCTGTGAAATAAATGATGATTGTAAGACAAAGTATTAAATAACATTTACATCAAGATTTAGAATTGCTATTTCAATAAGAGTATCTAATGAACAACAACTAATATCACATAAATTATTAAAATTTTGGCACATAACATAATTTGACAGGATATTTGTTCTGGGTATATAACATTTAAAGGTTGGGTTATGCCTCGAGTTAAGTCTAGGTACATTAAACTTGATCATACCAAGTAAAGCGCAGAATGATCTTAATGAAGTAGTTCGGTGGTGTGCTAACAATGATTGGCAGGATCATGATCAAACTAGCAAAGGACCAAACGCCTGAGAACGAACGAAAAGAAAAGGAATTCCACAATGATATATGGGCTGCCGAAAACAGGTATTGAGGAAAGAGACACTCAGTAGACGGACCGCTCTAGAAACAAAACAAACAATCTCCATGTTACGACACAATGCAGCACCGTATTTTTCAAACACCTACCAACATAAACTTTTATAAGTGTTTCATCCATTTTTATTTTGTGATAGTAATTCCGATTCATTCTTCTAGCTTGTTTAATACTCTATTATTTATGTAATCCTTTCTTTCTGTACTGTGAATTCATATTGTTATGTGCACGCGCTCTTACGAACAGAGGTTTAATTCCTTAGTAGAGAGAAGCTAGCAATGCAGTTCGTCAGTCGGCCCAGAGATGGCGCTATTGGCTTCCTAAGGTACTAGAAAAGAGTAGAACTGTCTACAGTTACGGATTAGATTGGAATGAATGGATCTGGAATAAGCGCCATGGAGTATATAAGAAGCGGGACCAACAGTTCAAGGCAGTTCTAGTTCAGATAGTGAAGTGATCGGATGAAGAGAAAGTATAGAGTGAACAGATCAATACAGTGACAATAAGTAATGAGTTATAGTAAAAGTTGTAATTAGCGGTGTGATTATAAGGACTAATTATTGTAAATCAATTTAGTGTTGAATAAATCAGTGGTTAGTATAATTCGTGTTGCAATTATTGAACCTAGGCTTGGGGCGTTTACTGGAGGGTGCAAACACGTAACAATATTTTGTTTTCACCAGTCGGTCCCGTCTTCTTAGTGAGCTTTTCTTATTAAAAATTTTGCATAATTTCATTTTATTTTAGGTATAAGGATCATGATTTTAAATTATGGGATTTGAAATATATTTTCTTTCCTTTCCAGTTCTGTTTTCTTTCGATATTCCTGTTAGAATACTCCCTCGTGAGATAGTCAATGCGAAACTAAAAGAAGATAATGGATGGCCAAAGAAATGTACACCTAAACTTACTAAAAATAAAGTGAAATCTTGAAAAATGCCCCTGCCACACAGCTCAGGTAACTGGAACGTCAGTTGCCACATGCATTACTGTTTTAAAAAATTGCAAGAATTTCCACGAGTCCTAGAACTATTCAGGTATCTATCACTGACTTTTGAACCATTTCTTCCTCCCTGCGATACATGATTTCGTGTCAATAATAAGATGAATTCTCAATTCTCAGAATATGAAAAGAATATGATAGGAAAATGACTCTCGGTCAAATTGCACCAAATTTTAGTGTTATATTTCTTGGAATCCTGAACAATAGTTCTCATGATCACAATGCTCAAAAGTCAATGTGGCGCAAGCCACTACTTATAAACAGAAATATTAAGCGCGGAATCAACGAACTAGTATACTGTTCCTACACTACACAAATTAACGTATTCCAACAGTGCTGTATAGCATTAAGCAGACATATGCATAGAAATAATCCTGATAACAGCATTGAAGTATTCCACAAAAAGCCCTAATTCTAAAACTATTAGTGGAAACTGAGTATGAGCTTTGCTAAGCAAAATACCCCTACGAAATCTACTTGACATCAGGGGCACTAACTTTGAAGAAATATAAGTCCCTTAGAAGATCTAGTTATAAATCAGGGATACCAATTTTAAAAAGTAAAGGCCCCTAGAAAATCAGTACGAATCAGTGCTGCCAACATTAAAAAAATAAAAAATGTGGTCAGATCCAACAATGGACAGGCGTCAGAACTAGTGGTTTATATATAAAAAACACAGTCGCAATTGGCCTTTTTAGGGCCAAGTGATGCGCAAATTCCGATCCGTAATCTCCTCGCGGTACACATTGGGTAATGCTAATTGCTAATACGTGCGGTTCGTAAAAATACTTATATATTTGACTACTCTCTTAAATGAGATATTTTTCTAATTAAATCATACAGTATGTATAGTCCGAGTCAGCACTAAAAAAAATGCAACAAAAACTTTAAGACATAATTATTATCGCCGCGGGCCATGCGGCATGCCTGTCATCAAACAACCCGACGCACATTAAAAACCTATAAAGGTGAGCGAGCCAATTTGCGGTCGAGACAACTCAAGATGCTATTTTAATGAGTTTTTGTTGCGTTTTTTATGTCCGGGAACTGCTAATCTCAAGTATACTTATATGCTAGTGGGTATGTGTGCATATTAATACATTCCGGATGAAGTTTCGACATAAACGTTTACTGAATGAGAATTGACACATCCAATCGCATATACATAAGCATAGAGGACCGTTAAAATACATAAATATGAACATACTTTAATTAATGTATGGTAGGAACAGTATACTAGTTCTTTGGTTTCGCAATTAATGGTTCTGTCTTCGACAAGCAGTGGCTTGCGCTATTGACCCTTGAGCGTTGTGTCCATGACAACTATTGTTCAGGAAGTCAAGACCTATAAGCATACTAAAATTTGGTGAAATTTAACCGAGGCGACGGCGATTTACCTATCATGCCGTGCGAGTTTCTTTGGAATATTGGAAAGCCAGAAAATTTTCGTCACCGTTTCCACAGAAAATTGATGTTTACTGTGCGATTAATAAGAGAAAAATATTTGGTGCGGAAACTAAGATGTAAACTTGGGCGGGTTAATTCTGAATGAAATCAGTTTGTTATGATTTGTTTCTTGAAATATTATGGTAATAATTCCAAGAATTTGAAGCCAGATTGGGTACCATTTCGTATTAACTTTGTTGACTAATATTTGGGTTCATCGGATCTTCGTTAATTTTATAATTTTTTTAAACGTTTATTTAACATCGACCTATTTCCGTTACCGACGCCTGTAGGCGAGCTACCCCCAACCAGAAATTTTGCCGAACCTCTTGTCTTTCGAATAGTAGGGAACTTTTAGGATCTTAGGCACAACCGCCTAAGATTGCATAGCTTCCGCGTATACAAGCTGCTGGAAGATGTGTTGTACTGCTGTTTGCAAATTGACTCGCTTACTTTTATAGGTTTTTAAAGTGCGTCGGGTCGTTTGATGACGGGCATGGCGCCATGGCCCGCGGCGATATAATTATGTCGTAAAGTTTTTGTTGCGTTTTTGAGTGTAGGCAAGTCCTTACTTGGACTATACATAGTAAAGACGCACCTACGCTCGCCCCAAATTTTATAGTTGAAAGTTAAAACATATTGTCGGAGAGAAGTATTGAAGACGAACAAAAATAATCCTCTCTAACAATAGTCATTCGCCCTCGGTCCTGCTATAGAATTTTATGTATTTAAGCACTCTCAGTTTGGGTGATATTACTATGTTATTTTCATTGTTCGAATAAGGATTAGAAGACTTCTCAACAGAACGAAAGGTCTTAAAATTATAAACCCTTCGTACAGTGAAAATTAAACTGAAAGTAAATTTTTACATAAAGTTCACGATTTCTCCAGCATTATCAGTTGTATTATGTAATAACGTCGCTGAAATTTTCCTATTATTTATATATTATGTCAATTTGAGAATAACGATGTAATTAGATAGAAATCCTGTTAGTAATAATGTCGAATAGCTGTAGCAACATTGTATCCTACGATAATCAAACTATCCTTGAATAGCTTGCAACATTTGGTTGGCTCTATACCAGCTTTTATTCTTTAGAGACCAAAATAAAACATTATATAAAAATGTTGTCTAAAATTGTGCCGTTATTATTGTTTTTATAAGAATTTTTAGTGAGAGGTTATATGTCATATTATGCATGATGCTATAGATATCACTTTGAAGTAAAAAAATTAGCTGTTAACTGCGTACAATGAAATTTTTATATTAATCTTCCATGAGATGTTGTTATTTATTTAAAGAAAACTTCGTGAACGTTTCCACGTTGATTTTTTTACAAAAGTTAAAATAGGTTTATTTCTGCTTTTTATCACAGTAAATTTAAAACGGAAGCTTTTAAACTCTGATATTTGTAGAAAGTACATGTACTTACTTAAATTTAATAACGTAGGTTAATAATTTTTGCACAACCATCCTTTAGTGATATAGATTATTAATTTGTTCTCACTTTCTCTTTCCTCCTCACTTCCTTCCCATCTCTCCGCCTCTCCCTATTTCCCTTTTGGAAACGAGAGACCTTTTAGCTATTTTTTAGACACCAACAAAATATTTTTATTTCAAATCTGATACTACTTGTATCATTCAGAATCTTAACGTGACCATTAGATCTACTGTTATCCGTTTATTTGTTTTGTTGTACCTAAATGTTTGTTTGTAAATTTATTTATTTATTCAATCATAACACGGAATTAGTCCTGAGGATGATTTAATAATAAGTCGAAACGTCGACAATCATCAGAAATTAGTTTTCCATAATTTGATGGCCTATTCCCGTCAACACAACCTATATACAATAACAAGGCTATTATTATACTCAACAAGATCATTTTAATCTGAAAGGCCAGCGACTCGATCAGTAACCTCCAGCTGTGGCTAGCGGTTGATTTTTTTTAGATAAAACTACAACGCAGTTTTTCGAAATATAATTTTGGGCCCTCTATCGAGTCTTCTCTCGTTCACTCACGAGAATTTTGCAAGACTTTCTGTTACAATTTTCCAAAGTGAGCAGTTTTTAATTGTAGACATTGTTTTTGGGTCCTTCTAGAAGCCGCTGCGGATTCACCACCGAAAATATTGTATCTGTAGATGAGAAAGTAATCATTTCATATTTTCTGTTATATACCAATCGTCCATAGGTAACACAGAGAACGTTTTTATGATACAAATTTCCACGACGCTGTATCTCATGTTAAACCCAAACAGAATTTTTTGCTTTTTGTTTGGTTCTTGATAGACAAACATCAAATGTAGTCTATAAAAAAATCCCTTAGGCTTGTGGCATTTCACAGAGAGACGGAAATGACACGTAGTCCTTTGAAGGAGTCAGACGAACTAGCAAATGTTTGCGCATGGGACTAGACAATGTAAGGTACATTGTCTAGTCCCTCCGTTTTCGAGCGTACTGAATCGATTTCCGTGGTCAAACCAATTTTTCCACCTCGGCAACCCCCTCAAATTGGTCAAAAACCACCCCCAAAGTCCCCTTTTCCGTGAACTCGTTTATTTTCCCCAGTTTTTCAACTAACTGTTATTCCCTCGAGTAGAAGGAAGGTCCCTCCAGGGATTTGACCTCAGCCAGCCCTACTCCAAATTTTCACCCCTGTAGGGGGTTGGAAAATTGACATTTTTTTTGTGAGAGAAAATATTGATATTGATTTTTTGGTTTAGGTGTTTTTTTGAATAAGGTGGTAGGTGACCAGGGTTGTGTAACCACCCACGGGAGTTGTTTTCACCCTTCAATTGACGGATTTTTTTTAGAGGAGGGAATTAATATTTTGTAGCAGGCATCTCTTTGAGGAAGGTGGTAGGTGACCAGGATTGTGTAACCGACCACGGGGATTGGTTTCACCCTTTAAGGGTGTGGACATTTTTTTCCATCTATAATTGAATCAATCCCGAGCTCCTCACTACATGTGACATGTAAATTCGATGATCGATGATTTTAACTCCATCCGATGGCTTATATTTGCAGGCACGAAAGAAAAATTTGAATGTCAACATGCTACCCCCAACTGAAGAGGCGATTCGGGAACACGCTTTAAGACTGTATTTTCAATGCCAAGCGTGGCTAGGAACTGAACTTAATCCTACTGAACGGGGATGGATATTACGAAACGGGCGTTTGGAACCGAAATTATTAGAAAAGACCGAGGAAAAGGCATTGGTACTGGACTTTTTTTCAAGAATTACAACTGTGCTTGTAAAAACGATTGTACCAAGCGGTGCAGTTGCCTAAAGTTAGGTGTAGCATGTAGTGTATTATGTAAAAACTGTAAAGGTATCGAGTGTCAAAATTGTACGACAGGATGAACCTGACGTACCACGATTTAAACATTAGTTACATAAAATTCTTACAGATTATTCCCGATATCAGTATTAACGTTCATTCCCCGAGAACGGACGATGCATGCGATATACAAGAGGATGGCAGCACTGAATGTCACGGAAATTGAGAAGAAAATGAAGAAACGCCCACGATTTTGTTGATCCACTGTCACAAATAAAAAAAAGATATAAGTATCGATACACATATATATTTACACATGTATCTATACACCAATGCCTCTAGCTACAAAATTTAATAAACATATTTTTTATACTATTTTTCAATCGTAGATGGAAAAAATTTCCACCCCCTTGAAAACAACGCCCGGTGTTGGTTACACACTCCTGGTCACCTATCGTCTTCCTCAAAGAGATGTTTCCTACAATATATTAACTTTTTCTCAAAAAAAAAAGTTTTTTTCCACTCCTTGGAAGGGTGAAAACAACCCCTGGTGGTGGTTACACAACCCAGGTCACTTACCACTTTATTAAAAGAAACACCTGTAAATATCAATTTCTTTTCTCACAAAAAAATATCAATCTTTTAACCCTCTACAGGGGTGGAAATCTGGGGTAGGGGCGGCTAAGGACATTTTCAAGACAGAGAAGTTAGATGGAAAAAGACAAGGAACAATTATTAGGCAGTATTTGTTTTTAGATAGAGCTTGCTGTTAGTATCTGATGCAGTTTTATTTATACTTAATGGATGCAGCAAAGTAGTAGTTAAAGCGTTATGGGGTTTGGATGAAAGTCTGTGGTTAGTCTGGAGATTAATAATTTTCAAGCAATTGAAAATCGAATATTTCACGGATTACAGTTCCCTGAAAATATGTGGGTGCAACTGTTTTTTCATGACCTGCTAGAAGGCGGTGTTGGGATAGTCATGTTATGGGTTCAGCTTTTCTAACTGCAAGACGATGTTTTTTTATTCTGTTGCAAATGCGTCTGCTGATTTGTCCAATGTAGTTGTTGGGAATAGTCCGAAGAAGACTTGGAACAATGTGTTTCATAAACACCATGGGAACCATTTGTCTTTAATTAAATCGAAATTTATTTATTGTGTTATGAAGTATGGTTTTTATGTTGTTGGTTTTCTAGACTTCCGAGATTTTATCTGTGACATCTTTGATGTAGGGTAAGGAAGGCTTTCGAGAGTCTCCATATTACTTCCACGTCCAGTGGAAGTATAGTAACGCAAAAAAAAATTTTCTTTTTGTTGAAATAGGCTTAAAATGTCATGAAATGTCGAGATTTTAAATTTGAGCGGAAAAAAAATTTCCTGTCTGTCTGTCTGTTTGTTTGTCGGTCTGTCTGTAACTTTTTTATGCGCACGTTTGCTCTGGAACCCTTTGTGATATTGACTTGAATTTTGGTACACTTATGTACTATAAGGAGATCTGGAACTGGATTATTATACTTTGATCTAATTCCGTTGAAGGGTTCGGGGGTAAATGGGGTAAATAAGGGTAAATCGGCAAAGCAAGCAGGTAAGACTCCATTAAATCACAATATAGGGCATGTACGAAAAGTCAAGGTCTCAAAATTTTTTTTTGCATCATCACCCCCACTATCACCCTCAATAACACGCCCACACTATTATGAAAGGGAGTAAAAAAAATTAAAATGTGATTTAGTGTGTATACAAGAACGAACCGTCTCAAAAAATTTTTTTGGCGTTAGCTACCCCCTCTACCACCCCCATTGCCACCCCCACCCTGTTATTAAAGGGAGTAAAAAATTTAATTGGGATTTAATGTGTATACGAGAACCAAGGGAGTTTAAAAAAATTTTGGCACTAGCCACCCCCTCTACCACCCCATTGCCACCCCCACCCTATTATTAAAGGGAGTAAAAAATTAGGCCGAGGGCCTCTAAAATTTATTTTGGCATTAGTTACCCCCTCTACAACCCCATTTACCACACACGCCGTGTTGTTTAAGGGAATAAAATTAAATTGGAATTTATTGTGTATACGAGACCAAGGGCTTCTAAATTTTTTTTTCATTAGCCACCCCCTCTACCACCCCTACTCTATTATTAAAGGGAATACATTGGGATTTAGTATGTATAAGATTTGTATACAAAATCTGGATGTGGAAGTAATGATTCCTTCGGCAACGGTTTTGTATTTGCGATGTATTTCGTGTAAAAAAGGGACAGAAAAATTAATCTAATGAAACGATTAAATAAATAAAGCAATTAATTGTTTTCAACCTCTATGGTGAACTGGATCAGAGGTTATATATGATAAATGCGGGACGGAAATGGCCAAATAACGAAGATATCGTCCACGTATCTTAACTAGCAGGTAGGTTTCAATCCATATGAATTAAATATGTATTTTAAGACGTCTTTACTTAAAATAAACTACTGTGATTTTCGATATTGCCACATTCGGCAGATATTTATCTAAAGGAATGTTCTAATGGACAGAAGTTAACTCTCAGGGAAGGACAGAATGTTGTAAATATTGAATGTTGTAACTTTACAATAAGTGAGTAGTTATACCGTTTATATATTTTGGCACTGATGACTGCCTTGAGCAAGCTTGCGAAAGGTTAGTTATTTTTATTTGTAACAATGTTGTGTCGTATATACTTACAATATTACCTTACAGCATGGGTCTCGCCAATTTCAATAATTTTTTTTAAACCAGAGCATAAATAATAAAAAATAAGTCTTGTTCCCTTTATTCGAATCGGCTTTCGTTTTAGAGTTATTAAATATTGAAAATATAAGCACCAACCTTAAGTACTAAGAATTTTATTTTAATAAGAAAGGTTAGTGGGTCAGTATATGGAGTGTCTGCCTGTCACCCGACTGGTTTTTTATTTCTGTTTTCACTGTTCGAAATTATCTTCCTCGTTAGATCATCCAAATCAAACTTCCTCGAAAATAAAATTTTAAAAACCATTAGATTAGGCAGCAGCTCGACATTGTACATCTTGTTAACTTTCGTTGAGGTTGAGGTTCCGGCACCAGCTACAAAAAATATTTAGCGAGTGTGGCACCGGTGTTTGTGTTAGTTTTTATTGTTTTTAATCTAGTTAGTTATTTTTTTGTGATTTTATTGCCAATTTTAATTTATTGTCCAATATGAGTTAGACTGTTTTCATATATTTTTCGCCAAATCAGGTCCTCCCCTTAGGCTCTGCAGTGGCCAGCCTATGCTCATAGGGCCTGTCCCAGAGTTGGTCCTGGAGAGGACATTTCTTAAGTTTTAACATTAATAAATAATAATAGAACTGAATATCATTCGGTAAATTCGGGTTCAGATCCCCGCCGGGTTTTTTTTTTGAAAAATTTCTTTTTTCATTACAAAATAATCTGTTTATTTATATAATCAAGTGCTCATGTTACTATTTTTTATTAGTTTTGATAGTTTTTAATGTTAAAATTATTTATAAATTTTTTATAATACATTAAATATACAAAAATAATAAAGAAGAAAATTTAGTATTAGAAGACGAGGTGAATTTTTCAGAAAATAATGAGTTTCTTTGAAATAACTGAAAATATTAACACGATTACTTGATTATTTAAACAAAAAGACTTAATTATTTAAGTAAAAAGATTAAATGGCAATGCAAAGAGAAATTTTTCAAAAATAGGAAAGAAACTCGGCTGGGACGTGAACCCGAATTCACGTGTTGATGGCAACAACACCAACATAATTTTTTAAATTCTCATACAGACATGTGCTCCCAGGATCCACTCTGGAACCGGCCCTGCAATCATATCGATGGGAAAACGCTCTATTACGCCAGCCATTAGAGTGAAAAAGATATGAAAAATTGCAAAAGTTTTCAAATTTTGAGACAGCATTGGAGAAGGAGAAGGTAAAAGAAATAACAAATCAGGTTTTGCACCCTCTTCTTTTTTTATCCCGGAAATTTTTTTTCACAATATTTTTCCGTGACAGGTAAAAATATTGCAAAAAAAATATTCCGAAGAACAAAAAGTTATGCAAAACTACAAGCGGGTATGTGACCCTATTCTGCCGTATAAACAAGAACTATTTGCAATGTTCCGGTCATGGTAGAAGGGTGCAAACTTGATAGAAGATGTATAATAATTTTAAAAATATTCTCCAAAGTTTGCATAAACTTCGGAATTTTTTTCAAAAAGTCATTACAAATTTACGTTTTTTGTTAATTTGACAATATTCCGGGGGACGGAAGAGGGTGCGAAACCTGATTTGTTATTGTTTTACCTTTTCCAATTTTGTCTCAAAATTTAAAAACTTTTGCAATTTTTGTCGAACTTTCCATTATCGAAGTCCGTGGCGACTGGCCTATATACAGGGTGTCTCACCGGGAATTGAATCGATCGATATAGAGAAAAGAAAACTTTGAAAATTTAGATAATTACTAATGTCGGTGTGGCCAATCCAACTAAAATAATTACAAGCAGTTGGCACTTCCGCTTATACCGGAAGTCGATACCAACTTGCTTATTTCAAATGGAACACCCTATATATTTTAGGGTTTTCGAAAAGAGCATAAAGTTCTGAGTCGAAAATATGTAGCATATCCTATACCTAAACCTAGCCGTTTCAGAGATATTTGACATTTTATAGAAAATTTGACAGGTGCAACGGTTTGCAAGAATCGTTATAACTTTCTTCGTGTAAAGGATCCTCATTTGCTTCTTGTCACGTAAAAAGAACACAAGGAGAACTACGTTCTACAACTGAAACAAATTCAATAATATCATAATACTAAGTGTTCCGTTTTTCGCGTTACATTTTGTCAACTTCAAACCGTGAAAACTTGTTTAAGTCAAATAGGACACCCTGTATTTTTTACGTTAAGTTGTGCAAAATTTAATTCCCTTTTTTCTGATATTAACATTGTGTGGGTTAAAGTTACAACTTTTTGAAATATTTGCGATTTTATTAGAAACAATCAGTCATTATCTTACGTCAAAAAATGCCAGCACGTTTAAATTATACCAACGAAAACTTTTTAAATTTGTTTATTATTTATGGAGAATGTGATAAAGTAATATCAAGAACTTGCAGCACATTTGCTACTCGATATCCACAAAAACGCAAAGTAACACTAACACTGTAACATGCGTATTAATCGAATTGAAGATATGGCATAAACTGAAATAGCAGAGATAAGACCAATAATTTAAAATATGATTTCATTTTAATTTAATACTTGCTCAAAATTCCGCCTTCGAACCTCGACACATTTTTCGCACCTCCGGATTAGTTCCTCATGGGTAGCTCTTCTAATTGAATCCTGTGATATGTTTTGAAATGCATTTCTTACTCTTTGTATACAATCTTCAATGGTTGTTAATGGACTCTCATAAACTTTATTTTTAATAGTTCCCCAAATGAAATAATCCAGAACTGATAAATCGGGCGAGCGAGGAGGCCATAAGAAAGGTCTATTATTGGCAATCCATTGATCATAAAAAGTTTCTTGTAAATAATTATTAAATATGCGTAATGTGGGGGAGCACCGTCGTGCTGATAAAAAATGTTTGTATGTTCGGCGAGAGGTAAATTTTCTAAATAGTTATTATTCAAATTTTGTAACATATTCAGATATCTTTCACCTAAAAAAAAAAACAAAAACTTACCTATACATATTAGCAGAAGAGAAAATTTAATTTACCGTTTAAATTTTCCTGATAAAATTGTAGTGCCACCATTCTATCCTTTCTTATGGCACAGTAAACATTGAACTGCCAACTTTCCTGAAAGTTTCGCTCTCTGAACATATGAGAATTTGTGTCACTCCAATAATGCGAATTGTGTCTATTAAAAAGTCAATTTTTAGTAAATTTAAATCTGTCCATATAATATTTCCCAAATAAGAATCGTGACCCTCAGACCTTATTAGAATAAACTCACAAAAATTCTGTTTTCTTAGGAAATCTGTTTCTTTTAATCCTTGAACCATACGGAATGAAAACGGGTGAAACTTATGTTTTAATAAGATTCTGTGAATTGAATCCTTGCATAGTCCCGATTCCAGAGCAGCTTGTCTTAATGACATCCTTGGAAATGCATGAAAATATCCCAGAATGACTATTTCAAAGTTTTCGTCATCAATAATAGGCTTTCTTCTTTGCATTTTTGCCTTGACAGAGCCATAGTTTTTAAAATTTTCCAGTATGCGTTTTACAGTGTTTGGTGACGGTTTCCGTTTTTCTGGATATCGAGTAGCAAATGTGCTGCAAGTTCTTGATATTACTTTATCACATTCTCCATAAATAATAAATAAAATTTAAAAAGTCTTCTTGGGTGTAATTTAAACGTGCTGGCATTTTTTGACATAAGATAATGACTGATTGTTTCTAATCATGCCTATTTTGATGAAATGATTACAATTCATGAATTTCTAATAAAATCGCAAATATTTCAAAAAGTTGTAACTTTAACCCCCACAATGCTAATATCAGAAAAAAGGAATTCAATTTTACACAACTTGACGTAAAAAAATACCTTTTGACCTAAACAAGTTTTCGCGATTTGAAGTTGACAAAATGTAACGCGAAAAACGGAACACTTGGTATGATATTATTGAATGTATTTCAGTTGTAGAACGTAGTTCTCCTTGTGTTCTTTTTATGTGACAAGAAGCAAATGAGGATCGTTTACACGAAGAAAGTTATAACGGTTCTTGCAAACCGTTGCACCTGTCAAATTTTCTATAAAATGTCAAATATCTCTGAAACGGCTAGGTTTAGGTATAGGATATGCTACATATTTTCGACTCAGAATTTTATGCTCTTTTCGAAAACCCTAAAATATATAGGGTGTTCCATTTGAAATAAACAAGTTGGTATCGACTTCCGGTTTAAGCGGAAGTGCCAGCTGCTTGTAATTATTTTAGTTGTATTAGCCACACCGACATTAGTAATTATCTAAATTTTCAACATTTTCTGATGCGTACTTTTCCCTATATCGATCGATTCAGTTCCCGGTGAGCCACCCTGTATAATGGCCCGCTAACCTTCCTGTTAAAATGAAGTTCTTCTTGGTACCAACTTAATACTACAGGTGTGCTTATATTTTCAAAATTTACTAACTCCAAAGCAAAGGCCCATCCGGAGCTCTACAAAAAAAATATTGCAATTGGCGACCCCCAAGTCCCCTTGTTAGTGAAACAATGTTGCATAATTTGAGATATGGGCAATGGGTTCATATCTTTAGAATTTAAGGTGAATTCTAATATCTTACTTAAATTTATTGATGTAAAATAATGATGGCGGAAATTATAAAATATTTCTATAGAGATACAAAATTTATACCAACTCTTTAGTTTTGCTTAACTGCTGACACTAAATGGTATTGATTGGACGTCGTTACACTGACTTAAAGCTAACACTACTTATAAATAACACTTTATTAATTAACCTGAAAGGGAAATTTGATTAATTTAACTCAGTAAAATATGAGAGGATATTTATGTATATATTGGTTCTTTCAGATAATTTTGTACATCAGCTACAAATTCCAAATATATAAGAATAAGTATAAGGTTAATAAATGTATAAGTTTAACAAGAGTGTCAGTCCATACCACACATGGTAAGGATTAGGATAATTCGGACAATACATTTTCCAACTACCATCCAATGTTTAATTTTATAGCAAACAATTGACACAAAAAGATTCAATCAAAAGTTTAATATTGTTACGTGCTTACAGTTTTCAGTAAACACTTTGTGGATTCAAATAACTTGCAACAAGAATTTTCACTAACCACTATTTTATTAATCACTACAATTACACTAGTAAATACTTAAAAATCACACAACTAATAATAACTTTGACCATCAAAGGAAGGCGGACCTGACGATGATAATACTAACTGGCCTCCTTGCGCTCTTAACTGTCGCTTAAGCTGTTCTACCTCTCCCTTAACTACCTGAAATTTTCCTTCTATATCGGTAACTTTCCCTTCGACGCCAGTAACTTTTTCTTCAATGCCAGTAACTTTTTCTTCAACGCCAGTAACTTTTTCTTCGACACCAGTAACTTTTTCTTCAACGTCGGTAACTTTTCCCTTAATGTCACTAATTTCTCCTTCGACGTTACCAACTTTTTGTTCAACTTTATCTACTTTTTCCTTGACTTCATTAGTGGCTGACAGGATAGCATCTTGTTGCACCTGTATAATTTTTCTCAATTCTTCCTTTTCTTCTTGTCGTTTTCTTTCTTGTTCTTCCCTTTCTTCTTGACGTCTTCTTTCTTTTTCTTCTTTACGTCTCTCCTGTTCTTCTTTCTCTTCTAGACGTCGTTTTTCTTGTTCTTCTTTTTCTGTCTGACGTTTCCTTTCTTTTTCTTCTTCGCGTCTCTCTTGTTCTTCTTTTTGGTCTAGCATCATTTTTCTAAATTGCTCGAACATGTCTTGCATTTGTTTTTCAGCAGCCATGCTTCTTGTTTCCATTCAAAAACTAACAAACAACACTAACAAGTCTTATTTAAAGTCTATGCCAGGTACAAGTCAAATATTTTCACAAAATTCAGAATAGAATGTTCTATAAATTTTCTCACACTAACACAAATTAGTCTTGTCTAATGTCTATATCACTTTCCAGTTCAACTCACTTCACAATCTCCAGGGGTTTCCAAATAGAACAAAACGGAACTTCGTCGAATTCTTGAGAAATTCTGTTGCAATTCCGCTTCTGACACCAATTGTTACGTGCTTACAGTTTTCAGTAAACACTTTGTGGATTCAAATAACTTGCAACAAGAATTTTCACTAACCACTATTTTATTAATCACTACAATTACACCAGTAAAT
Source organism: Leptura quadrifasciata (assembly GCA_963675555.1). NCBI lineage: Eukaryota > Metazoa > Arthropoda > Insecta > Coleoptera > Cerambycidae > Leptura > Leptura quadrifasciata. Next base: position 108,866,199 of record OY776675.1, read on the forward strand.
ACTTAAAAATTACACAACTAATAATAACTTAATCTAATATAAATTCACTACTTTTAAAACACTATTTACTTTTCTTCTTAAACTTGTCAACTCTTGTCTAACCTAAAAACTCTCTGTCTGTTTACTTCACTGAACTGAACTGTACTGCATACTTCACTCAACTGAACTGTTCCAACCTACAAACTGTCTCTGTAACCAGAACTGTACTGGATACTAAACTGAACTGTTCTGTTCCTTATACTTCACTAAACTGTACTGTTCCCCCATCTGCTGGATTCACCTCTTTATATACACCCATAGAAATATACCAGAACAGTATTCCATAATATTCTGGAACCCTCCATAGTTTTCTACTATGTACTAGATGATTGTTCGTCAATTGGCTCATAGACGGCGCCACCCTACTAGTCAGGGAGTAACAATAACAGGTTTCCCTTCCCTTTGATCAGGAACTTAATCACATCTCTCTCCGTTAGAGGTTAGCACATAACAATATTTACGACTAGCTTTTAGCTTGCCTGCCTTTATACGTATTTAGAATTTTTTTTTATATACATTTATTTTATTTAACGCCGGCCCATTTCCGCTACTGAGGCCTAACACCGATGCCTGTAGACGAGCTACCCCCAACCAGGAATTTTGCCGAATCTCTTCTCTTAAGAAGAGTAGGGATATTTTACTTGCCTAACATTTAACAGACAAGGGACCGACGGCTTTACATTTACAAAATTTAGTCGCTCGTGTCAAATTTCTCTTCAGAAACTTTAATACGTAACTTTTTACTCGTCCACATATTCAATATTATGCCTAAGATGCAGTGCTACACAACGCCGGCTCGTAGTAAGATTTTTATTTAGTCGGTTTTCAAGGTAGTTGCTAAATTTTGGTGGCCGGAGCGACATTCATTATACATACGTAAATTTACGCCCCGTGCAACGACATTCATTGCACCCACGTAAATAACTCTCCGTGGAGCGACGTTTATGATAGTTCTCAAAAGTGATATTGTTGTTGCAGTTGCTAGAAAATTGAAATTTTTCATAAATTTGAAAAATATCGAGTTTCCTCGAGACGGTATTTATTGCATTTAACAATAATTACGTTCGCGGATTGAATTTTTCAATCGTTTACAAAATTGAAATTTTCATTGCAGTTCCGCAAAAATAAAAATTTTGCACAAATTGAAAAAACTCTCATCCACGTGACGTCGTTTAATGCACTTACTATATATAATTGCTCTCTCGGAATTGATTTTTATGATAATTTGCAAAATATTGGGTTTACGGTGCAGTTATGCAAAATAACATTTTATTGAAAAATTAAAAAATATTTTTCTTTTTCCTTGTACTTCCGAAAATACCTTCCGACGATTTTTTACGTATTGCACGCTGTTCAGGTTATTTCGTTACAGTTACGCAAAATTTCAAGTGCGATAAGTTTAGATAATGTTTTGGTGAGTTCTTTGGCAAAATCACCGAACTCTGAGCAATTGACCGAATCGCATAAGACTTCTGCTAATGGTCTTAATTTTGTCCTTAGTGTTTCCCCACTATTTCTATATCTTATTTTTTAACATTAGATAATTGGCGTTAATTATTACAAATAATTCAACAGTACTATAGATGATTTGTTATTTTCCGGAGTAGTCCTGTAAAGAAATTTTCCGTACTAGTCCTTTAAAGAAGTAAATACCTTCTAGCGGCTAAAAAATCGTTCAGCAATGTATGATTTCTAGAATTGAATTAGCCTATAGGTATAACGAGGCAAAAGTATTAGGTACTCATGTCAAATTTGTTTCTTTGTCTGAATGATAAGCCTTGGTGATATATTTGATTATTTTATCTAAAAAATTACATATGTGCGGTTAAATAAAACTTATTTATAGACCAAATTTTTAAATGAAATAAACTTTATAATTTCATTAATTTATCATATAATATATATATGTTAAAGGGACCAGTTTAAACGCTCAGCGAGACTTGTTGGCGAGACGTTATTAACGATATTAATAATTTTCAGCAAAACTGACCTACATATTTTTCAAGGTGGTTTATTTTTGAACAGAAAACAAACAAAAATTGTGCATTTACGCATTCTTATGTAAACTTTTGAATTTACTGCCGTTGCTTGCAACTAATCATTAATTTGAACAATGCTTGTTATAATTATACCATTTGTACCCCGGAATTTTATAATGATCTCATATTATTATAGTTTTGTCCTTGAATGTTGACATATAGCGGAAGAAATAAACGAGAATACCGCAACGGTATATTTATCGTTTAAAATATACGTGGCTAGTAAAACTGCAAAGTGCGTTATCAAAAACGTTTAGGGCTAGTAGGCATTCGCTAAGCAGTGGCTAACGTAAAATGTTCATAATATGACAAAAATTAAATGACACTAGTTTAGATTTGACGCGCTCAGAGCCAACAGATTTTTGAATACGTGCCATTTATATCAATCTTGTAATAACCAGTATGTATTATTAAAGATCAAATATAGTCCGACCTTTGATATTGTTTCACCTATTTTTTACCCCCAGTAGCGCAATGGAATGAAACGGAGCCAAATATTGAAATTACATTGTTAAAGTAATTATACCTCTTTCATATAATATACAGATAATAATGTTTGTTTAGGGCTTGAAAATTGACCAATCAAGTAAAATTACTTTTTACCTTAAATCAATTAGATTTTCATCTAAATAAATTCCGCACCGTTAAACAGGAGTGTAACAAATAGCTAAAATAAAAATAATAATGGTTGACGTATTGTTTCAGGTGTCGCTTGACTCTGAGTAGCCCTACTTCGCTTCATCCTAAAAGATATTTTGGTCTGGAGTATTCTTCCAGTAGGACTAATTTCTGTATCTCCTCTATTATGTGGTCCTTAGTCAGGCCACAAAACGGTTCAGGTCCAATGAATGGTGCTTCAGCTCCCTTTTTCGCAAGTCTTTCAGCAAGTTCGTTACCTTGTACTCTCTCATGCCCTGTCACTCACATCAAGGTAACCTTGTTGTTGTTGGCCAGTTGCTTCAGGGGTTGTCTACATTCCCAGGCAATTTTAAACTCCAAGGTATAAGACCTTAAAGCTTTTAACGATGCCTGGCTGATAATATATAGATTTTTGTCCTTCAAATGCTTTTATTTAGGCATTCCTGAGTACACAGATCTATAGCATAAATTTTTGTCTGGAAGATTGTTGTGATGTTACCGAGGACTCTGTATAGCCTGCATTTAGGCCCTGCTACCCCCACTCCTATCGCGTCAGCCATCTTAGATCCATCTGTATGCCAGATAAGTGACCCTTGCTCCAATAGCAGTGCGTCCATCTTGCTCGTCTGACGGTATTCAATCAGCATGTCAAACTGACAGGCAAAGTCCTGTTTGATTGGTATTGAGTTACTGGATTTGGTCATGGACTCAAATTGGCACTTTAAGTGACCAACCAAGTTTAAGTTTAAGTGCCTGATGCAGTCTTAAGGCACTAAATGCTGCCTCCTTTCTCACATGCAAGTGCAAAGAAAGTAGGTTAACCATTGCCTCCATAGCTGCTGTGGGACACAAGTACATTGGTCCTGTAGTTCCTAAACAGGGAAGGCGTCGCAATTTCTGCAACTTTCCTTATGCTATTTTTTCCTCTGTTTTTGGCCACCATACACATGATGCATAGGTCTGACAACCGAAAGGTAAGACCAATGTGTCATTTTCTGCCTCAGACCCCAGGTCTTACCAAACAGCCTACGGCACGTCCAAATAGCCGCTATTGCTTTAGTAAGTGTAAGTTCCAGATGCGAGTTCCAGGTAAGTTTTTGATCCAGGATTACTCCTAGATACTTGACTTCACGGGAAAAGTTTAGCTTCGTACTATTCAGCATAGGAAAGATTAAGTTTTCTCCTTTTGGTGAACGGAACAATAACTGTTTTGCTTGAATTGACATCAAGCCCCTCTGACGAGCACCATTTGGATAGTTGACGATAATCGTGAACTAGTGTTAAAAAAATTATAGAATACATGAGAATTGTTCGTTAAAGCTTTTCATTCGAAACATTGCGTGAACCGTGAGAGCCATGAAGAAAAACGGATTTTTATGGCATTAGGGCAATTGTCCCAAAGCACTAACACCTTGTTTGGCAAGATATGGATTGTTTTGTCACACAAGAGGATAAGGACAAGGATATACACTTCTCACCCAGTGGTAGATTAGGAAATTTTTACACACTTCTATTTTTAACTTTGTTTGGGTCAAATATTGTAATCAATTTTTCATCCATTCCTCGTGTACCTAGAGCCTTGAAATTTGGCACAATGGCATATCCTCGATGATGGCACAATAATTAGCCGGTAGTTTCACTTGCAATATTTGTTTGTTACTTAGTTTGTTTAGATCAAATCTTGCAATCAAAATTTCGATTAGTTCTAATTAAGCTAGAGCTTTGAAATTTTGCACATGTGTATAAGTCTGGTGACAATACACTTTAACATTTTCATATAAGAAAAAACAAGATGACGGACGACTTTACCATTTATTATGGTCCGATTCATCTCAAAATCGATATCTGGGGTTTTCGAGATCGCCAATTATGAATTCTTGGTTAAAATTTAGAAATTGAAAATGGCGGCACCAATATGGCGGACGACTTTTGTTATTATAAATAATAATAATAATAAATAACACCACAGGTAATTACGACCCCCTTTATCACGGAAGGTTCTAGAAGAGGCTTGTGTGGGAGGGGGCTACACATTTAGAGACAAGGGACACACACCCAATATCCGTGTATAGTGGAAAAATCCCTCTCACAGTATTTTCCACTGCCACGACCGGGGATCGAACCCGGAACTTTAGGGTGAGAGGCAAGTGCGCTCACCTCTCGACCACCAGTCATGGTGGTTATGACGCAAATCGTTCAAAATCGATATCTGGAGGTTTTCGTGTTTCGAGCCGATTACGAATTTCTAGTAAAAAATTTAGTTCAAGATGACGACTTCAAGATGGCGGACGGCTTTACCGTTTAAGATCCGATTCAACTCTAAATCGATATCTGGGGATTTTCTAGGTCGCGGATTATGAATTTTTGGTCAAAATTCAGAAATTCACAATGGCGGCGCCAATATGGTTGACGACTTTTGTCATTTAGGTCCAAATCGATCAAAATCGATATCTGGGTGTTTTCGGGGTCGGGGATTACGAATTTCCAGTCACAAATTTAGTTCAACATGGCGGACGACTTTACCGTTTATGATCCGATTCGTCTCAAATATCGATATCTGAGGATTACAGAATATAAAAAGACTAAAAAGTAAAAAAAGCTTTTATTTAAATGTTCTAAAAAGTAGAAAATAAACTTTGAAGTAAATCAAACACATCATTTTATTACATTATTAATTTTTTTATGATATAAGGCTTGTCGCGAGCAATCTCCTTTACATAGGAAAGTCTCGCGACAAGCTTTTATATCATAAAAAAAATTATATAATGTTATATAAGACTAGTCCATTGTGGTGTCTACATGTCGGCTTCCTCTCTTGACAAAGTGGGCTGGAGATCCTTTTCGAAAAATTCCTTATACGTTTTAGAGCATCTTGGTTTTATGCGATGCATTGCTGCTTCGTTGTGAATAGGTCCGTCAACGCCAGGAAAATCGGTTGACTCCACAATTTCATCGATGATTGAGGTCAGGCCTGATTTTCAGGTGCAAAGAAAAGATCAAGATTCATTTGTGAATTTGAGATAGATTTTATAAGGGTTTTCCTTGTTTAGCTTTGACACAAACAGTATTTTATCCAGTCTATGATTTTCAACTGTTACGGTCCTAGAGCCTTGCCAGCAGCCACTTTGTGATGTACTTTCGAAAACATTTCAAGTTAAATATCTGCAACAAAATAACAAAATGGTTATTGACATACAAAGAACACCTTGGAGGATTATTTTAAATGACAAATGAACATAATAAAAAAACATCGCGTAATGAATGTACCTGTAAGCCTCATAAAGATTTGTAACTGTTGTTCAGTGACAAGCATTAGTTTATGTTTTATATACGTGTTAAATTTAGTGAAGAAATCACGTATATTTTATTCAATTACATTAACAAATATAATTGTTTGCCGAGTTTGGTGCGTGTTGGGATCAACGTTTTGTCAAGAAACATAATTTTTAATTTGTCGACGTTTCATTTATTATTATTAGCATCCTCGGGGCAGTGTTTTGAATTTCTTTTAAGAAGCCCATAATTTATCTAATCCGCGATCTTTTACTAGCTAACTCAATGAATGTGAACACCCACCCAACTCAGCAAACAATTATACATTTTGGATCACTAAATTAATTAGTACCACATTCATTAGGTTAGCTAGCGGAACACCACGGACTAGATAAATTATGAGGTTTTTAGAAGAAATTCAAAACACTGTCCTGAGGACGTTAATAATAATAATAAACGAAACGTCGACCAGTTAAAAATTATGTTTTTTGACAAAACGTTGATCCCAACACAACTCGGCAAACAATTATAAATTTTGAATCACTAAGTTAATTAATATAACAAATAAAATATGATGAGAAAACAACGTAATATTCATGTGAATAAATTATATAAATTAATGGAAATTCACATAAATTCACTGGAGCCGTCGCTGTTTTTTGTAATAAGGTGACTCTAACTTCATTATCTTGATTTTTAACTCGAAAATAGTTAGAAACAATACCAAACTCGAAATAATACGATACCGTAAAATTTATTTTATTTTCAGGGTATTATTTTTCAAATCGGCCGCCCTTTTAAATCTTAAGCGAAATTTGGGAGGCTTTCCTTCGGAATTCATTTTCTAGTGTCTAATCTAACACCATGGCTAAGTGACATCGCGTGTTTATTGAACAATGAAGTATCGTCTGAACACGAATTGTCTCCTCGAGTTGGGGGAACTAAAAATAATGCCAGCCGGAGAGCTTGAATAGAGACCCCCGAGGGCGTTCGTGCATTTATTTTTGATCGAAAGATGGTTGGTTTACGTTTTAGAGAAATAAAAATTTTTTGGCGCCAGGGTTAATGCTTCACCCTGTATAGGCAGTCGGAGCACTTAACTTTTGTTTGAAGTTCGAAAAATTCACTTTAGGAAAGTTGGCAAGGTAATTTCGTATCACCCTGTATAATACTATTCATTAAAACACACTTATTTACAAGCGAAAATTAAAATATTTATTTAATTCACTTCACAGAGTTTAAAAATATATTCTAATAAAAAGATAACTTTTCAACTGCGAAAATTTCGTCGTAAAATAAAAAAAAATAACTCGATTTGATTTTTGATGAATTTAAAAAGCTCACTTTGTGGCAAAGGTGCCGGTTAAATATTCACTTAAAAATTAAAGATGCGCGAGGGCAGAGATTTCACTTATAAACTAACTAACTCTTTTTTACGAGGTTGAGGCCTTGGAAGAAGCTGTAGTGGAATGCGCGTAACGGACTTGACTCGCTCGTCGGGTCTGAGCTTATATACCGTTGCTTTGTTTTGTTTGTCGTGCCCCATCAAGTCGGGTACGATCGTTGTTTTGCTGTCTTGAGAGGTCCCCGGTATTCCCTGCGGGCTTGGTCTAAAACTGGTTTCTTGCCCCAGCCAGTGCACTAACTGCGTAATAACAGAAATCGATTGAAATCTAATTGGAAAAATATATCGTCTTGTAGAGCCTAAAATAAGAAGTATTTTGGTTGTTTGATGAACCCTGTATCTATTTTATTGTAGAAGTTATTTGACGATTTGTCTGAAATCGTTTTATTAATTTTCGCCTAACACTCGTACTATTAATCCCCAGGCCAGAACTTACTCACGGTTGCGATCATACGTGCTACTGTTGGCGCGCTCGGAACGAATGTAGATTTCTATAAATATCAATTATAAGTGCTGCTGAATGTAGATTTTATATAAAATATTTGTACCGGTGACTGTTTAAGAAGCAGAAGTAAATATTGCTGAGGGGCTATGAGCGGACGTGTAGAAAGATAAATAACCGTCTATTATTTACGACGCAATTTCGGATAGACTTTTAGATTGCGCGACTGAATGCTTGTAGAATTTTTATTTAAACGAATTAAAAATTGATACCAGGGGTATGTGAAGAGTATTATAAATGGTTTGAAAATATACAGGGACAATAATTTTAAAGTTGATAATTTTGTAAGTTTTGGCTGTAGAATGAGCAGATTAAACGTTTTAAAGGTTTCGACGATATTTTAGGCATCTTTAGGAATTATCGAGTGGTACTGAATTTTTTCGGAATTTAATATGAAAAATTGTGGTTTTTTTTGTTAAACTAAAATACAGGGACACTTTTTTATGGGGTTTGACACTGCGGGCGGAAAGATTGATTCATTTGACAAATTTTGGAATTTTTTTAGTTTAAATTTTTGCTAGTACGCACTACAATACGTCATAGTACCAGTGGAAATGTTTCACTTCAAAAAAACAATATTCTAGAATTATGAAAAAATCGATTCAAGTTTTGTATTCATATATTATATCAATTGCTTTATAAATATGCCTGCAAGTAGGTTGATTAAATTGAAATTAAATTAAATTCACTGTATTATATACTTACAGTACCTACAAAATATGATATTCTATGAAGTGTGTATGTATTTAAAGTATATGAGTATTCTGTAAATGATAAAAAGTAAGTAATCTATTAATAGTATATTCTTTTGAAAATAAACAAGGTGATTTATTTTGAAATAGCGGAGAAACTGTGGTCAAGCGGTCATATAAAATTAAATATAAACACTGCAATGCCAAGTATAGAATTCACCAGATCAATGATCCGCTGAGCATACAAGAAATTTACTTATATTTTTAGGTTAAAAGGTAATGAATACTCCAAGAGGTGAAAAATATAAGTTTATACTTTATACTGCAATATAATAAAAGTGTAGTTCCTATTAAGAGGGCTTTCGTGTAATTTTTACACAAAATAGAACAGCATCAATGGCACTAATGCCAGTTATTTTAAAAATTTATTTACAAACTAGTTGCATAAGTATAAATCTTTAGAATTAATTGTTTCCAACAAACTTTTAAAGTAATTAAATAAATTGCAGCTGATTGACTCACTGGATAGGTGTGCGCTTGAGCCCTTATAAATAAATACCATGTCCCATTAGATTTAAAATAAAAAGCAGCCCTCTAACAATTTTAAAAAATTCATTTGACATTATTATTATTATTATTATTATTTTTTTATTAGCCGTTACTCGAGTCCGAGTATAAAAATGTTACAGTCGATAAATTGTGTACAATAAAAAACAAGTAACAGGTGTAGTTTATTGTAATTCCCATTCATCTACGGTGCACACGACTATGGCTATAGAGGCCAATTCGGGAGAGCACATGTCGACCGCAGTCAGGACAAACATAGACCTGGTTAGGTCTTGGATTCGGCCTTCTTGCAGCAACATTTCCTTGATAGCTGGCCACAACCCCTCGCCATTCGGTTCTGTCCGCTGCAAGTTGTTCCCATTGCTCGTCTGCAACACCGCAGGATTTTAGATTTTCATGGAGAGCGTCTTTGAACCTCTTTCGTTGACCGCCACGCCTTCTTCTACCGCTTAGCAATTCACCATAAAGTGTACATTTAGGAAGGCGGTTATCATGCATACGATGAACGTGACCTGCCCATCTTAGGCGTGCTCTTGAAATAAGCACCTCAATTGGAAGGCTGTTTGCTCTCCTGAGTACTTCCACGTTTGATATGTGATGAAACCAACGGATTTTCATCATACTTCTGAGGTGTCTTTGCTGAAAACGTTCTAATTCTTTCACATGACGGCGGTAAGTGACCCAGCTTTCACATCCATATAGCAGTGTTGGAATGACAACTGCTCTGTAGACAGCCATTTTCGTTGACAAAGCAAGGTCGTGGTTGTCAAATACTCTCTCTCTAAGACCCCAGAGTGCTCTAGATGCAGCGTTAATTCTATTGCGAATCTCGCTGTCCATGTTTGCTTTGTCATTAACAACGTTGCCTAAGTAATTGAACTGATCCACCACTTCAAGAGAATTTCCGTTAAGTGTAATGTCTATTTGGTTCACTTGATGAGGAGTTGACATAATCTTAGTCTTTCCAATGTTGATTTTAAGTCCCAAGGAATCATAGCTCTGGGCATACACATCTAAAAGTTCTTGAAGCTCTTCCGGCGTAGAGGCTAAAAGTGCACAGTCATCCGCATACTGGAGATCACAAATGAATCGTGTGCGTGTCTTCGTGAAAGCTCTAAAGCGCCCTATGTTAAAGAGACCGCCATCAAAACGGTATCTGAGACCTATTCCTCTGACTGTCAGTTTGTTGTCAACAATAATTGTTAGAGCAGTGGTAAACAAATTAAAGAGTAGGGGTGCCAGGACACATCCCTGCCTAACTCCAGTGAGGGTTTGGAAAGGTTCGGTTGCCTCATTATTATACATAACCTGGGCGTTGTTGTTTGTATGTAGACTGCGACATACTTCCACAAATTTTCTAGGGATACCTAAGCGGAACATAATTTTCCAGAGCACTTCCCTGTCCACCGAGTCAAACGCCTTGGTTAAATCAATGAAGGCCATGTGAATTTCTCCTTGATGTTCGAGTGCTTTTTCTTGAAGCTGTTTAAGTGTGAAGATTAAATCCGATGTGCCTCGGTTTGGTCTAAAGCCACTTTGTGTTTCAGGAAGTAACTTTTCCATAACAGGTGTTAGCCTATTTGCCATCGCTTTAGTGAGTATCTTCCCTCCAACAGCCAGGAGAGCTATACCTCTGTAATTTCCACAGTCCGCAGCGCTGCCTTTGTTTTTGAAGAGGTTGATTAAAAGTGTATCACGAAACTCCTGCGGAGCTTGACCACTTTCCCACACGACATCAAACAGTTTTTTGAGGTAGGGTATGAGCTCTGACGACACAGCTTTAAAGATCTCAGCTGGGAGTGAGTCGGCGCCGGGAGATTTGTTATTTTTTAGCTGCCCAATGGCGGTTAAGATCTCTTCCGTTGTTAGTGGCTTATCTAAGTCTTCGAAGGTGTCGTATTGAGGGATAAGATTTATAATATCGTGATCGGCTTGACTTTGCTGGTTAAGAATGTTAGAGTAGTGTTCTTTCCATCGGGTTCTTATTTCCTGGTCTTCTTTGAGGAGATTTCCATTTAAATCTTTAATAGGGCACATATTTTTCCGACTGGGGCCGTACACTGCTTTTACTCCTTGAAAGAAATTCCTGTAGTCGTGTGAATCGGCGTACCTTTGAATTTCCCTGGCCTTGCTTGCCCACCACTCATTCTTTATTCTTCTGATTTCGCGTTGCGTTTCATACTTAGATTGGGTAAAAGCTTCTGCTTTTGATGAGTCGTTGGGGTGGTTGATAGCGTTTTGGAAGGCAATATGTTTGCGGTCAAGAAGTTCTTGTATAAAAGCTTCATTATCATTGAACCAGTCCTCCTGTTTTTTACTTGCTACAGTGCCAAGAATTTCCTCACTCGCACTTTTTAAACTGTCTTTAATTTGTGTCCAGGTAGCAGCGACATCTACAGAATTGGTTTCTTCTAGTGCACTCAAATTCTCTTGAACTTTTTGCTTTAGCTGTTCGACGGTTTGTTGGTCACGCAATTTACTAATACAGAGACGGGGTCTACGTTTTACTTGAGTTCTTCGGTGTTTGGGTCTCATAACAATTTTCATTTTAGAGACAACAGGACGATGATCGGTCCAACATTCGCTATCAATGCGCGCCTTTGTAATTTGGACGTCCTTGAGATGCTTCCTACGTACGATAACATAGTCCAGTAGATGCCAGTGACCTGATCTGGGGTGACGCCAGGTGCCTTTAAATTTATCCTTTTGTCGGAAAATGGTGTTTGTTATAACTAGATCATGTTCGGCGCATTTAGTTAGGAGTAGTTGACCGTTAGCGTTCATGTTGCCCAAACCGTTCTTGCCTATGATGCCTGGCCAGGTGTCTGCATCTCTCCCTACTCTAGCGTTAAAATCGCCAAGAATAACGAGTCGTTCCGTTTTAGGTATTCTACAGAGGGTTTCTTCCAGCTGTTGATAGAAGCTTTCCTTGGTTTCGTGACTTGCATCCAGAGTGGGAGCGTAGGCGCTTATTAGATTTACCGCGTTGCCATCTGATAACTCATAGCGTAGCAGCATTAGACGCTCGGATAGGCCTTGTGGTACTTGTGTTAAGTTGGATACAAGTTGATTCCGAACGGCAAATCCTACTCCATGTTGTCTTCTTGAATTGGTGGGAAGACCTTTCCAATAGAAAGTGTAGTACTTTTCTGTGAGAGAGCCTTCCTCCAAAAATCGAGTTTCGCTGAGAGCTGCAACGTCAACATTGAGTCGGTGAAGTTCTCTATCTATTAGAGCAGTTCTTCTTTCAGGCCGATCGGTGCGAGTGCTGTCGTTCAAAGTACGAACATTCCAAGCGCCGTAGATGAAAGAATTCGTTTTGTTGGATTTAACTTGTCGGTGTTTTTTCGACATTCGATGAGGTGTCCCTGTGGGCACCCTCCCCCGGAGATCCGATCGGGAGGGTATTTTACCTCCGGATGATTTTGTCCCACTTGAACGCTCCATCATTTTTTAAAGCCTTAATCGACTGAAAACGAAGCTGCATTTGAAGTTTTAGCTGGAGCAGGTATGCAACTGACCAGCTCGGTTGCGGAAGGCGAGTGGTGTGGTCCCATGGCACAGAAGGAGACTGCGACGATGGGGTAACCAAACGATTCCAAAAGCAACCTTTGTGTGCGGTGGATTATTTTTACCGCACTCTTCGTGAGAAGGTGGATGTGCTCACGGCAAAAGATAAGGGTTATTCCGCCCTTACTCGGTCGTTAGAGCCTCGTTAGTGAAAACAGGGTGCACCAAGTTCAAATTGAACTCATCGCGAAGGTGAGGTTAACAATTGAGTAGGAGAGGCTATAACTTGCGCTTCACTACCCCATTACACATAACTACGTAAACGCGGGACATTAAAAATACGTGCATTATTTTGGCAATTGATAAGAAAATAAACACTTAAATACATCCAATTGCCTCCTGACCGTTCGAGGGAGCATATTGGTACTTGGACCATTGCTTTTTGTACTGTTTATCAATGACATTGTTGATGACTTGGATGTTCACTATTTGCTTTATGCTGATGACCTGAAAATATACTTTCCTATAAATTCCGACTATGACTGCCTGAGGGTTCAGCGTAACCTGGATCTTCTTAGTACCTGGTGCATTAATAACCGTCTTCCTCTTAATGCTGCTAAATGTAATGTCATGTCTTTCACACGTAAAGTAAATAAAATTTCATTTAACTATAAATTAAACGACTGCACTCTAAATAGACCTGAGTTTATAAAAGATCTTGGCGTTGTTTTTGATACTATATTAACTTTTTCTAAACATATCGAGGAAAGCACCAGTAGTGCATTTAGAAATTTAGGTTTTGTTTTGAGAAACAGCAAAGATTTTACTGAATTATCTACTCTACGTATGTTATTTGTTACATTTGTCAGATCCAAACTGGAATATGCGTCCATTGTTTGGAATCCTAGTTACAACATTCACATAGCGTCCTTGGAAAAAGTACAACGAAGATTTTTTAAGTCCACAACTTTTATTCTGGAGGGCACATATCCAATGAGAGGGACACAACAAGAATTTTTTTTTTTTTTTTTTTTTTTTTTTTTTTTTTTTTTTTTTAAATAAATTTAGTATGAGTAGCTTAATAAGGAGACGTGTAATGCATTCAATAATGTTCTTACACAAAATTATCAATAATAAAATTAGCTGCACCTGCCTCACCTCACTTCTTAGGTATCGAATTCCGAGATTAAATTCTCGAACAAATAATGTACTCATGCTTCCTACTCCACGCACTAATATATTAGAATCATCTCCCCTACATCAAATGTGTTTAAATTATAATAGTATTGAGGCTAGCCTGGATATATTTAACTGTAATATTGCTGACATAAAGAACATTTACTTAAACCCCATTTAAACACGCTCTTGTCTATATTTCTGTGTTACACTTGTGATATATATGTATATATATATATATGTGTGTGTATGTGTATATATGTATATGTATGTATATATGTGTATGTGTGTATATATGTGTGTATGTATGTATATATGTATATATTTATTTTACTAGAGTATATATTTTGATTGTAGTTGTTACATTTTATATTTGTGTCATTTGTGTACCTTTTACTTACACCATATTGTTCTATTGATCGATATTTTATTTAAATCTGTTGTTATTTGTCCTGTAATTGGGTTTCACCCGTTGGATGAATTATATAAATAAATAAATAAATAAATAAATAAATATTGTGAGTTCACTGCATTAGTACTCCAATACATTTTAATAAAAAATATGCAAGACTTAATGCTAATTAACTCTCTTCGTTCATTTATATTTTGTCTGCAAATTATTAAGCTAGCATAACTGTTTGCAAATCGCTTGTCGAGGCGCATTTCATTTCAAAACCAGAATACCTTGGTTGGCATTATTGTTATGCAGGCAATCACGTGTTACAACTCAATTAGCACGTGGATGTGAAAATATTGATCTGAAGTATTTTCATTAAAAAGAATACGTAACGAAAATACTTTTTCTCATCAGTTTTATCATTCATATTTGAAAATACAGCAGGTATCCACGGTACGATACGAGTATTTTAATATTGTTAGTATGTGGTATTATCCGATCAAACATTTGGTGCTCTAGGTCGATACGCAGTCGAGCGTGTGATAATATTTAAAAATGTTTACTTGTAAAGGGGTGTAGAAGAGTAGAGAACTCGAGGTTCAAAATCATTTTGTAGGGCTTTGAACACTAAAAGGTGACTCCTGGCTAAATTTATATACAGAGTGTGCCAATAAAAACTCAGTGGTGAAATATTTCGGAAACTGCTAGGAATATTTGAGTTCTGTAAAAGGTCATTGTTAGAACATACAGGGCGTCCCAATAGTGCGTCAATTATTGAAGTGGTATAGTGCCAAAAGGCGCACCTTTTAAAAATATTTTGAAAGATACAGGGTGACTCGCTACAGCGGATATCTTCGAGATCATTATTTTTTAATGGAACACCCTATATATTTTTACATTTATGAATTCAGCGTAAAATTACCGTTTTTGACGAGGCGTTGCCGAGTTATTCGAAAAAATATGAAAATTTTAGTTGGAACAAGGTTTAACAAATTAATTCGCTGTGTGTGTGTGTATTACTATTAATTAAGAAGATACAAATAGTTCTTTAATATTAAGGGGTAGATGGCGCTGTGCTACAAAGAATTTTTGGATGACGGGAACTTAGAAATGTTACCTATGTTAAAGAGAATTTAATTTCATATAGATTTCGTTGTATGGAAAAACTTCTTTTTATTCTATTAAATAAAAACAAAAAATAAACTAATAAGTAATAACTGATTAAATGTGTTCGAAATTAGTGCCATTTTCGTATGTATACATGGAAAATCTATTCGATAACTCAACTCCACAAACTTTAAGTAGTGTATTCTTGTTGATGGCTCCAACACTTGTTACATTTTATTTAAAGGCCAGCCATGTCTGTGATTGGTTCTTTATAAACCTCACTTTTTATATAGCCCCACAAATATAGATGTAATGGGGTAATATCAGGAGATCTAGTTGATCACCGGACTACCCCATTTGTACCAATCTATCTTCCTGGATATGTTTGGTTTAAATAATGTACTGCAATACTGCTATTATATTTGCCAGCAGAACCTTGGTGAAACCACATAGTGTCTAATTGAGCTGGTAAATTAATCAATAGCACAGGTAGATCATTTTACAAGAAGTATAAATAACGTTGACCATTTGAATTTTCGTGATGAAGATATGGACCAATAATGGCACCATTTACAATGCCACACCAAACATTTACCCCAATTCTTGTCTGGAATCCGATCTGTTTCATCCATTTAGGATTTTCTTTAGACCAGTATCGACAGTTATCTCTGGTTATTACTCCGTTGTTGTGGAATCTAGATTAGATTTTATTTAGCAAGTTAGGATTGTCCTCTAAGGGCGCGTTGTACTAATCTTTTTTAATCTTACGATTACGGAAACCAGGATTAAATTTAATCGATGATTAAAACAGTTTTGTGTTGTACGAAGCAAAGTCATCGGAGAATCAGATGATCTGGTTCTAAGTGGGTGACTGTATATTGGCATCATTGGTTCTGTCAAAAGTACGTAAATCAATATAAATCCCTGATCTGTGACGTAAATTGTGGATTATAACCTTTCTTCTACATGTAAAATTACCGAGAGTGACAAGTTGAGAAAATTGCAGAATAGAAAGTGAGATAATCTAACAATAAAATTATTATTTTTACTTAATAAATGATATAATCTATGAACAACGTAACCATGGAAGCCATCAACCACAGAACAAAAAGAACAGGCAGATGGTAGTTGGTGCTATTTCCGCATAGATGAGATCCAACAGATGCCGTATCACTGTTGTTGATATTCTATATTTCTAAATTCATCGTCCCTCCATTTAAGAAAATTATTAGGTCTTTCCCGAAACAGACGAGGAATTCACTGGTGTAAAACTGGTTCAAGTAGTTCCAAAAAGTCTTTATCGTTTGTTAGTTCTTCTAAGTAGTTTTCTTCCATTATTTATTTTTACAGAACAAAAAACAACTTGAACAACACTCCAGCTCAGCTCATATTTAATAGTACATTATTTAAACAGTGATTTAGCAAAAAATTTTAAAACTGTGAGGTTAGATTCAACTGATCCAAGTCTTTTAACTTCCAACATAATGGATTTAGGTGATCTTCAAATCAACCATCGTTAAAACGCCGATTTGCAATAGTACAACGAATCTGGACCACTGATCCTCGAATCAGCGTTAATCTGGAGATCAAATTGTTAGTAAAACGCGTCCTAAGATAATAGAAAAGTATGTCAAAAAATCTAGTCTGCTCTGATAATCTCCTGGTCTTAAGTGGTGCACGAAATGAATTTTATATGGATAAATTTTATTATTTTTTTGAACCCTTCTACACTATTAGTTGCTCATTCAACTTACGTAATGACATGTGGGGATTATTTTCTATTGTTTCTAACACTAACGCTGTATTTTCATCTGTTGTAGTTCTCTTTCTTCTAAATTTTGTTTTTTAAGAGTTCCATAATTATCTAAACTAGCACATAAACTTAAAAAAGTGTTTCGATCAGGTCTTGGTCTCTCATAAACGTCTTACATGTGAAACCACAGCTGCAGCAGAATTTTACGGCATTCTTCATAAATTAAAACCATGTTTAATTTATTCCGGTTTGAAGTACAATGTTTTATAACAATTTAACAAAATCATTTGACAATAAATAATAAACACCATGTCTAAAGCAATATCAATATTGTCAGTTTGTTTATAAAGCATTCCAAAGGCATCTATGATTGCATTTTGCATATGAAGTCGTTTTATTCCATTAAGGTGAACGTAATAAAATATATTTTTTTACCCACGTTAATATTTACTTTTTCTGAAATCGGTCAAGAATGTCTACTCTTTCGGCGCAATTTCAGATCCCAAAATACGCTGTTCTAGAATTGGTTGCTTAGCAACGGACTAACTGTTGCTAAGCAACTATCAAAAACAAAAGCCGTCAAAGGCAAAGTTTTTTCTGTCCTAAACCGGGAAGGTAGGTAACTTTCCCGTGCCGGTTTCTTATACACATTTTAGACAGTAAATAAATGCACACAGACAACCATCTCACATTAAAAAATGCACTTGTTAGTAAACAGAAAATGTATTGAACATATTTATTACACATATGGAACGTTTATTATAACTATTTGTTTATATTTATAGTTATGTTGCATCAGTTTGTACAAATATTAAACATTGGCTGAACTGTGCCTGAAAAGTCATCGTTGCTGTTAATTGTTGTTTCTTCGACAATAATATTACTATTATTAACAGATTTCTCTTTGTCACTTCCTCCTCTAAATATTTTATCTGC
The DNA here is from genome assembly GCA_963675555.1 of Leptura quadrifasciata. NCBI lineage: Eukaryota > Metazoa > Arthropoda > Insecta > Coleoptera > Cerambycidae > Leptura > Leptura quadrifasciata. The sequence continues at coordinate 108,884,234 of OY776675.1, forward strand.
TATGTCTACCTTATTTGTAAAAGATTCTTCTATATATCCTTCGGCAACGGTTGAGGATTTTCATCCCCCATGCCTCTGTAAAGCAATTAAATCTGCCCCAGCTTTAACTAAAATTGTCGCAGAGGACCGACGAAAACAGTGTCCTGTGTATTCATCTGCATTTGGCAAATTTAAAAATTTTGCGACAATTTAAGGAATTTTGCCAAACTGATGTACTCCCACTACTTGCCTGCAACTTCTCCCATTTGAATATTTAAAGGAAAAGCGGCAACTTTCAAAAATTTTTAAACGGCATGCAACATATTTTCCATACAGTGGCATATAAGTTTCGTTTATCACAAATGATCTAGGTTTTTTTCGTTTTATTCGGTATTATAATCAAAAGCTTACATCCAAAATCTTCTATGTCATTCGATTTACCTAGTATAAATGTATCACGCGCGCGTGCAGGCCCTAATGAAGTTAAAGCTTCGGGGTAAAAAAATCTTGAAAGAGAATTGATTGCCCCTGAAAATCAGCCCGGCCCGAAGTCCATAACCCTTTCCCTTGCCCTTCTACAAGGTACAAACTTTGCGGGCCCCTCTCTTCCATCCTAATCATCCGATCGCAATCTGCTCGGGCTTAAATCAAAGAGAAAGAAATTCTACATTCGATTGCGAAAAAGAAAATCTCCCCCACCGTTTTCCTTCCTGGCGAAAAATGACTTTCTGAAAATAATAACAATAAGTTGGTTATTTCGCAACCATTTGTTTATTTATGGCGAAAATTGAAAATATATGAGCGGAACTCAAAGTAGGCACATTAGTACACAGTGTGACGTTTGCTGCGCGTTTTGCGGAAAAAATGCGCAAGTTACAGCAGTTTTAATTTCATTTATGTTTACCCTGCCCTCCCCCCCCTAGTCAACCTGGCGACTTGAAATTTGGATACAGTACTTAGGTCTTGAGACTATTGGGGGAAAAAACAAAAAGTCGCCAAGTCACTTTTTTCCCGAAAAATCGCGAAAACGGCTCTCGCCGCAGCGAAAGATCCGTATACAAATCCGTACTTTCAAATTGCAATATCTCGGGAATTTCGACGAATCAACATTCAGTTTACGCACATTCGCGAGCCCTTCATTTTATTTCTTTCACAATTTTTCAATCTGAATCAAACTAAACGAGTTATGTTCCCTATCTTTACATGGAAATCCCCCCCCCCCCCCCCCCCCTTCTCGTAAAAAGTTCGACCGGAAAATTTTTCGGATGATAGAGGGGTCTGGCTCCATAACACCACAAAAAAAATCCGTTTCAAGTCATTTTTAATGTCAGATCGACCCCGCTAATAGATAACATTTCTAAGTTACTGTCATCAAGAAAATTCTTTGTAGTGCAGCGCCACCTACATATTAAAAAACTATTTGTATTCAAAACTAAAACCATTTATATTTCTAGCAATGTATTTTTACTAAGCTCAAAGCTCTAGTAGTTTCCGAAATATTTCACCTGGGAGTTTAATTGGCACAGGTGAACTTTCAAAAGAAATTGTCCTGTGCAAAAGTGCGTTATTCAAAATTTATAAACCGGAGGTCTGTTCTGTTTTTGGTAAAAAATTATTTACCAATGACAGAACTGACAATCGACTATTTGACATACTACATAACGCCCTTTTTGACAGCTTTTTATGGAAGTTTACGTATATTATAAGCCATCGATTTAGCGAGGTGTCAACTGTTAAGTGTTTAAATCAATACCACATAAGAATGTGGTACAACTGAAGAACAGCCTTACTAGTAGAGCTCCTGCGCCTGAAAGTGCCTTAAGAAAGGTCTTAAGGCACTTTCAGGTGCAGGAGCTCTACTAGTAAGGCTGTTGTTCTTCAATTGTATCTACTAATTGTCCCTACGCTCAGTCATCAAAACATACTTATTATCACACGTTTTTTTATTACTTACTAACTACTCACTTGCTACATCCTGCAAATTCAAAATTCAGTGTTATTTAAAATTTGTCTGAAATAATTAGTTCGGCATACTGACAGATCGATATGCGGTAATTTCTCGTGGTTTGCCCTTTAGATTATTATTATTTGGCTATTAATTGCTTGCAAAATATTCCGGTGAGTGGTGAGATTTGTTGTTTAACATCTTTTTTATTATGGCTTTGATACAAATTTATTGATCAATAATCTACAATAGTTACAAGCAGCAAAATTATTTATACCTTTATGGATTATTGACACGTGCATTGATTATTCTATTGTGTACACTAATATCTTAATCACTAAAGGGGGAAATTGTTATCGTCATAGAATTTTATTATATTTTAATTTTTAACATTTTTTTGATAGTGTTATCTGAATAAATATTTTTTTCTCATTAATGGTGCACAATATGTATGATAAAGAAGAAAAAAATGTAGACAAAACGTAATTGTAACTTACACATAACAAATGGATATGCAATTACACATTTACCTATTATTCCCAACAGCTATCTCTATTCTAAGCTATCTACGTTTTTTAATATAATTAAAGAAATATTCATAAAAACCTTCTTCCTTACTGTAGTGCTGAAAAGAAAACTGACAATTATGGTATATCGTTTAATTCGAATTACAAGGCTCTGGTAGAAATATAATAATATACAGGGTACCCCATTAAAAAATTCGAAGTTGATGTCACGTGACCGGAAATGCGATATTGCAATAAGTCTTTTTATACTAGAAATGGACACACATTCCACTGTGTAAAATAACCAAATTTCAAAACTGTAGTTTAAATAGTTTTCGAGATATCGACTGGCCAAAACTTTGCGGGTCGCTCTGTGTATGATCCGATAGATTCATATGATTAATATTTTTTCAAAAGAACACATTATTCTTCGCACAACTCCAGGTCATTTATATTACTCCACTCAAAATTCAAAATATGCTTGTACAAGAATTAAATCCGATGTTTTTGATTATGTTACAGTCTTGTTTAATAATGTCTAGGGACGGTAATACCAAAAGTACTGATGAACTAGAAGTGAGCTAAAGTCAGAAACTAAAACCGGCGCATTGTTGTTTTTTGGAAACATTTCAAAAACTAACAACCCTAGTAAAAACATTTTTCTATGCAAAATTAAAGAGCATTAAATTTTATTTCAGAAATGCCCTTCTTACCTTTTCCGTTTCTGTAATAGTTTAGAAGCTAGTTTCACGCGAAAAATGACATGTTTTTAGATTTGGTTCTATCATACTTTTTTCCCATAGGATCGTTGTTGTGGACCGTGCTTCGCACAATGAAATACTCGTAATCAATATTCTAGAGGAACCAATTCTCTATAAAATGTGTACCTTGCGATTTTTTGTTCAAATACAATTATTACGTAAAAAAAGCTGGGTATAAATTTAAAAGTCTGTATACAGTCATAATGAGAGAAAAAAAGTAAGTTTTGAAGTCTGCTTATTTTTGTTACAGAATGTGGGGGCAGGTGTTTGTTTAAAAAGTGTTGGAGGGTGTCGGGTAGAGAACGGCCCCCGCCAGCCTGCTCTCTACCTATTTTATCTCTCTTCCTTGTCACCAGATGTCTTGATCGTTAGAAGTGCCATAAATAAATCATCAAGTAGCAATATGGCAATAGTGGGAGCGGAGTCAAGCCACCAGGCGCAGTTATGGCTGGGAAATGAATTACCTCCTGAACAATGAAATTGAGAATACAAACAGACACATTTGAAACCCATTCAGACCAAACATCCCATTGCCTCTTGCGCCTTGTTTTTTTACAGATGCCACAGGCACATTGTACTCCTCTTCTGCCTGTCATATTTACCATGGTGACGGCATAAATGGGATTTTTCTTGAATGTAAAGAGGGAGACGAAGAAGAAGAGGAACGACTTGCCTCCGAATTGAAAATCAACTGCCGATGAAGGACGATGAGTGTTAGAGCTAGAATCCTAATCGGGAAACTATGCCATGTTCTGCAGTAGCCACTGTTAAGGCAAATCTCGCCACAATTGAACAGCAAATGTGGACAATACTTCAAAAGATTTAAATGCAGAAGATGATGACAAAATAAATCCCGTAGATTTAATGCAAGATAGGGCAGGGGTCTAATAAGCCTGATGAAACGGTCTAAATGAAGATGAATTATTTGCAATGGACGAGGACGAAAATCAACAATACTTTAAATGGAATGGACACATGGAGCAGGCCTTTATAGAAAAGCACGTTAAAAAATAACGCACCTTGCACTCTGCAGTCCCTAAGGGAAAGCCTAATGTGACTGGATTATAATTAGTGTAACGCGCTAATACGGAAATATAATTTTTATCTTTGTAATTTGTGTAATTGAAAATTGGCCCAATGTCCGACTTTTTTACCTATGAAGCTGTGAATCAGTAACATGTTCATTCTTCATATTTCAGAGGCCCACCGGGCCCCCTCTCGATTTCGTAATCACCTGATTACTATTCTTGGGGCTCTATCCGCCAGGGCAATGTGTGTTTAGCTACTTACGAACTATGCTTGCGTTACGAACTGGCGCATTATCTAGCTAAAAATAAAAATCTTCCATCTATCGCCAGGCTAAGACGTTAAGAAACCCAATAATAATTTTATAATGTCAGTCTAAAATTTAAACACTACACGATGAACATTCGCTACCCATGTTAGCATAATCGGGAGATGATTGGGTTTCAGTTTTTATTGTTTAGGTATTTTGCTGTTCTGTGAAAACAGTTCTCCAACATTAAAAATATTGATTTATGCAAAATAATCCTTAATATACGAAAACGCTGCCACGCTTCGAACCCGTACCTAACGTACGGTTATCTCCTTAGCAAGAATTGCAGACGATACAAATTGAAGGAGGTTCTCAAACAACTTTTACCGAACAATATTATACCGATATGACTTATTGTGAGGGAATTTGTTTTCAGTAGTACCAACAATGATTTATTTATTAGTTACTTGTGTAATTTTTATCGATTTTATTAAAGTTTTCGACCTGTCTTCTTCATTTTATATTTTTGTTATTGTGACTTCTTTTGGTTGCAGATCTAGGTCGACAAAAGCTGGTCAAAAATCTGTTTTAACAGAAGCGTTGAAGATTTTAAAAGCAGATGACAGCCCTAAAAGAAATGTCACTGGTGACGTCATTTCCCCAGGTCAGGTCATGGGCATTGAACATCTTCGAGATCCCCGGCTAAACAAGGTAAGGAAATGTATGTCATTTTTGAAACTATTGTTATTTTTTCAATATTTTTAATAGTTGATTGATTTTAACTTTCATTTTCAAAAATATGTACAGGTAGGTACATGTGTTCTTTTATTGCAAATATTTTTTTAATTATTACGTCTCTTATATCTTGATATTTAACTAAACGATGGATATATAATGAACCCGTTTAAAAAAAATTTTTTTGTTACAGCCCTACCATTATTGATCATATACATGCAATAAAACCTAGTAAATTTCCGAAATTGTGTAAAAAGAACCTAGCAACACAGTAGATAAGCTGTCGGCGTTCTGGCGCAAAATCCCATATTATTTCTTATGGAGGTTCATTCTGGTTTTCAAGACCACTTTTCGCTAGGCTCCGCGCACCTGTAGCTAACTTCACAACTTGCACGTGCCGGTCACGAATTGACGGGAAATTCAAACGTTAGTGGTCATGGGTGGGTCATAGAGGAGTCATGGATGGTTCATGGGGTGTCTTGGATGGTTTATGGGGGTGTCATAACCTGTTTGAAAACCGTACAGACCTGTTTATTTTTCGTACAGATCTGTTTAGTTTTCGTACAGACCCTCTTTGATATTCGTACAGACCTGTATGGATATTAAACATGTCTGTTCGAAAATAAATAGGTCATGACATCCTCATGAACCATCCATGCACCATCCATAACTGCTCTATGAACCACCCGTGACTGCGAACGTTTGAATTTCCCGCCAATTCGTGACCTGCGCGCGCAAGTTGCGTAATTAGCTACATATGGGCAGAGCCTAGCGAAAGGTGACCTTGAAAAACAGAATGAACCTCCATAAGAAATAACAGGGGATTTTGCGCCAGAACGCACATAGCTTATCTACTTAACACCGATACATACTTGTGGGTCATTAAAAAATATTAGCAATTACCGGCCTATATCTGTCCTATCCGCTGTTGCTAAAGTTTATGAGCAAATAATATACAATAAAATATATACTCGTATTAAAAATAATATTACCAAGTAGTAAGACATGGTTTTATCTCTAAGAAGTAGTTAATGACAAATTTAACTATTTTTACTGATGATATTAGCATGATAAGTCTCAACAAGTAGATGTAATTTTGCAAAGGCTTTCGATAAGGTTGATCATGACACCTTACTAAAAAATATATTAAAATTTAGCTTTTCCATTAATCTCATAAGGTTCATAAGTTCCTGCCTAAGTTGCCGATTTCAACAATCAAATTCATGAACATTCTGTCCGAGCCTTTTTCAGTATGATCCAAAGTTCCGCAACGAACGACATTCCCACACATTTAATTTATTCTAAGTGTTTGTTAGAAATATAAGATGCGAAATGATGCGTTATTACTGCAGCGTCGCCATTTTTAAGTGAAATATAAACAACAAAATATCGTTCAACATAAATAAGTGTTCGGCAATGTCTTATACTACAAGAAGAACAAATTATCTTCAACACGTATATAAAATTAATAATTCCCTGAGGCGTGTTTAAAAACAAAATGACTTGGGAGTTCTGTTTAGCCACAACTTAAATGTTAACGAACACATTGGAAATATGGTAAAGAAAGCAAAGAAGTATAGAAATTTACGATTTGCTATGAGGAATGCATCTGAATTTAGTTGGCAAACAATTAGAATGCTATTAAAAATTCTTAGCTTTTTTTTCGTTGCATAAGGGTTCCAGTTGGCGCTGCAGTCAGAATTGGCTTATTATGCCTCTCCCTGTTTCTAAATTCTGCCGGTGATTCCTGTATTGCTGACTAGCCGAAACAGTTTTATCACCGGCAGGTGTTTTTGAGTCCAGTTTTGTAGCCCCAAAAATATTTTGTCTCTTGCGATTCAGCGCCTCGCATTGACAGAGTATATGGTCTACTAACTCGGGCACCTCTCCACAGAGTCTGCAGTTTAGGTTGCCCTCATATAATCCCATTTTATGCAGGTGTTCCTTCAAGGGTGCGTGTCCTATGAGGAGCCCTGTTACTGTTCTCAGCTGATTTCTGCTTAACATAAGCAGTTGCGGAGTTCGTTTTGTACACGGTTTAGTCATGAAGGCCTTACCGTGTCTGAGTCCTAGCATGTTCTGCCAGTATCTGACATGCTCTTCCTTGACCCAGTCCATTCTGCACGTCCTTGCACTGCACTTTGGCACTGCGAGGGACGGTTCTGGGCCAAGAAATTCTGTAACTGATCCTTGTTTGGCAAGTTCGTCGGTTTTTTCATTTCGTAGGACCTCACTATGCCCTGGCACCCAGATCAGTTTTACTGAATTCTGCTCTGTCAGTATCTGGAGTTCTTCTAGGCATTCCCAGGCCAATCTCGACGTCACTTTGTGGCTCGTTAGTGCCTTCAGTGGCGCCTGACTGTCTAAGATGATGTGGATCTGATGATTTTTTGCGTAAGCTCTCCTTGTAATTTCACGAATACATTCAAGTATTGCGTGAATTTCTGCCTGGAATACAGTGCTGTATGTCCCAAAAGCAAAGCTGAGGTCTGTTCTTAGGCTTTCTCAATATATTCCAGATCCTGTTCTTGTGTCAGTTCTGGACCCGTCTGTATACCAGGTCAGCCCTTTACGCAGGAATTCTGGAGTCCCTCCCTTCCATTGCCCTCGATCCGGTATAACCAGCTCAAAAGATCTATGGAAATATTTTGTTACCATGTGGTCTGACGCCATCTCAAGGATGGGGTCCGCCACGATTTGTCTTATTCTCTTGTGACCTAAGCGGGGGTAGTAATGTGTCAACTCCCCAGAATTTTGCAGCCTAAGGAGTCCCAACCTAGCCTCCCCCTGTATTACTATGTGAAGTGGGAGAAGGTTAAGCAGAACACCCATTGCTGCACAGGGAGTCGACCGCACGCCCCCGTTATGATTTTAACAATTTTTTTTTGTGTGTAGAGCATGGGAAACTGCACTTTGGGATAGAGTGTCACATTTTTTAACAAAAACCGAGGCCTACTGTGTAATTCTCTCGGCAATTTTTTATTTTTGTGAATGAAAATTCACGAAATCGTATCGTCACGTAGCGGTTTTTTCTAGAAAAAATCCGAGCACATCACTGGATTAAGCTCCCTCTGAAATGGGCCCGTACAAAACTTCATAAGGAATTAATAATTATAGTAAAAATCATATTTTTCTTACTATTTTATTTATTCTTATCAAGTAATCCATGGAAAAATTGGAAAACAATTGAAAAAAGTATTTTTGTTGGTAACAACGTTTAAAAAAGTTAGGAATGCCGGAATGTAATATAAAATAAACGCTAATCAGTGGCGGTTTGTAATTATCGATTACCAATTATTAAGATCTCTCTACCATACATTTACTTTCAACAGATGACTGGATCATGGTATTGGGGTAATTGAAAATCACAGTAATTTGAATCTTCAAAAAATTTTCGCCCACCGATCCCTTTGCAGGTGACGGCTACGTGTCACGGATGTGCTGCCCAACTTTGATAGCCCCCCCTGCCTACTGCTGCTCCTCGTTGCTTGTTCAGTTCGAGCAACGAGGCACAGTAGTAGGCAGCTTTCAGTGAGAACCTGAAGATGGCAGATGAGACTCTGCCGAAACGTCGTTCAGACAACCGTGGCTCCTGGAAGAGTCGACCATCGACGCGGGAGAGCACCCGGAAGTACAATAACACCATATATATATATATATATATATATATATATATATATATATATATATATTTATTTTATTGAAATAGGATTAAAATGTCATGAAACGTCGAGATTTTAAATTTGAGCGAAAAAAATTTCTCTCTGTCTGTAACTTTTCTTGTGCGCACATTTACTCTGGAACCGTTTATGATATTGACTTGAAATTTGGTACACTTATGTATTATAATGAGATATGAAACTAGATTATACTTTGATCTAATTCCGTTGAAAGGTTCCGGGGTAAATGGGGTAAATATGCAAAGCAAGCAGGTAAAAGTCCATAAAATTACAATTTAGGGCATACTCAAAAAGTCAAGGCCTCAAAATTTTTTTGGTATCGGCCACCCCTGCCCCCCACTATCACCCCCCAAAATCAACCCACACTATTATGAAAGAGAGTAAAAAAAATTTAAATGTAATTTAGTGTGTATACAAGAACGAAACGTTTCAAAAATTTTTTTGACATTAGCCACCCCCTCTACCACCCCCATTGCCACCCCATCCTATTAAACGGAGTAAAATATTACATTGGGATTTAGTGTGTATAAGACTTGGATACAAAATCTGGATGTGGAAGTAGTGATTCCTTGGGCAGCGGTTTTTTCGTTGTCTTTATTCCGTAAAATTCTGTAATAATGTTCTTTCCTTCTCTATAATTTGATTTCCAGTCTGTTTGGGTAACTGCATGCTAAATAAATAAATAAATAACAAGTTCTAAGCTAAATTGGTTTTTAAAATTATACAAGAAATACAAATAATGCAAAAATAGTTTATTCCCTGTCCATTCCCAGTTTCTCACCGCGGAAGAACTTTTAGAGTTGTGCGGAAATATGTAATCTGGCTTGAACGTGATATTTACGGCGGTTCGTACATATTATCTCCCTGATATATAGGTAATCTTGTTAATGACGTCAGTAGTAGAACCTGATTGTTATTATTGTCATGAGGAAGTATGAAAGGTTATAACAAAAGTTTACATAGACGCCGGTATTTCAAATTCTATGTGGGGCTCAGTGCAGTGTATAATTAAAATAAATTCACTGACTTAAATTAGCTTAGTACCGGGATTAGTACATGATAATTAAAAAATATCAAGAAACTTATAATGAAGTGTTATGTCTTGTAGATTTTAATTGAGCACAAAAAGTATATGATTTCTAAACGAAATGTGTCTGCATACTCATTGTTTTTCTTTATTTTTTATTTTAAAAATTATACACTTGCCGACTTAAAAGAATTATCAAATATTATGTCGCTGTCGTGAAAAGAAGTTGGTAATTAATGGACAACATATACCTACACCTACTTCATTCATATAAGAATAAGGACAAGGATATACGTACCCTAAATGAGTTAAGGGTACAAATGATCATTAAACCCAATCGAACAAGTCTTCCGAGGTCTTTTTACTTGAAATTTATTTCACTATATGTGCATATTTCGAGATGCGATGTAAAGCAACGTCGGAGGCGGTTAATACTTGGACCGTGACCTCGCCTCATTTCTTCCAGCGGCTTGTATATCAGTGTATGCGCGGAAGCTATGCAATATTAGGCAAGGATTGCGTAGTGGATATATCATCTTCGGAGGTGATGTTATTAGTAATAACAAGATATTACAATCATAACTTGTATATGTTTATATTTATAAAAGCATAAAGTATTATTAATGTCCTTTTAGATTTATTTTATGTTACACTAAGTATAAACATTGTATGATGAAATCATCAGTCTAGCTCTTGGCGAGGTTCACTGTTACTATTTTAATTTAATTCAATATAGACTATTCCACTCTAAGGTTGTTTGTAGTTTTCAATAAACACCTGAAGATATTCTAAGTATCAATTTATTTCTCACCTCAAACCCCAACTCTGCTAATAGATGTAAAAGTGTCGGTCCCTTATCTATTAAATGTTAAAAAAATCCCTACTCCTCGAAAGAGAAGAGGTTCGGCAAAATTCTTGGTTGGGAATAGCTCTTCTACAGGCGTCGGTGTTAGGCTTCAGTAGCGGAAATAGGCCACGTTAAATAAATATTAAAGAAAATAGAAGCACAGGCCAGGGAATACTGGGGTCGTTTAAGAAATCTATATAAAAATAGGAAAATGTGAACATAATGATAGTCCGAGAGTTAAGACCATGAATTCTAAGTTCTAGCATTTAATTTATCGTATATTCATATATCTATAAGATTTTGAGTTCTAGAGTGATATCACACATTTACTATGTGTAATAAAGTCGGATAGACGGCAGAAACACAATTTCTCACATAGCTCAGGATTGCTATAATCGCTCCTTATACATATTTACCACTTTTAACTTTAACATTATGCAATGAAATTAAGAGACTACTGAAAACTAAGATTAAAGAAATGGATAAACTCGGCCTAAAATTATTGTCTTGCGTAAAATAGAAAGGATTTTTTTAATAGGTAAAATATTAAAAACCGTGGGGACTCCACCCTCCTTCTCCCCCCCCTACCCTTCGGGAAGATAGACCGCGTGTGGGAGCGAACGCCTTCGAATCGCGGAGTTCCGTTCCGCTAATGGGGTATTGTATTTCATATTTTATCAAAAATGAAATGTTCATTAAAAATAAATGGACCCAACAGCAGCGTCCTAATTCTTGAAACCGAGGAACAACCTTCTCGTGAGATAATTGGACTAGATAGAATTGACTCGATACCAAATAAGCTGTCGTTTCAGTAGTACGCGCCAATATCCATTGGCTGGATGTCGGTCTCGATAACTAGGGCCGAGTAGGACTATTACTCTTTGCACCTAGATTATCTCTGTAGACCTGGACCGGCCTTCGTGATAGGTGGGCCCGCGTACTTCTACCAGACCCAGCTCACAAATGTGAGATGTATCGTGGTATTTTCTGCGGACCTCCCCCTGGTCCTGGCTGTTGAACCTCGCTGGCTGAGGTCTCTTCTGGCACTCTTCTTGTCTTGATGTTTTCTTTCTTCGCCAGCTTGCCACCCCCGGGGGTAGTCATCGGTCGAGTTGGGTTTATAAAGTTTTGACTGGGACTGACTGCCGGTACGTAGGACATCAATTGATATCCTACCCCGGATCGTCGGAAAGGTAAGGATGAGCTGTGTAGCTCGGGAGTGTGGAGACCTAAGTGCTTCTTTTAGCACTTTCGGTCTCCACGGAGCAGGTAGGACAACGGGCGTCGGACGGTATGTTGTCCGACGGCCGCAAGGAGGTTGGGTTAGGGTTGAAAACGTCATGTCTCTGGTAGTGGTGGTCCATCCTGGCGTATCTGAAACAGATCTGTTAGCGGGAAATAAAGGTTATACTTACCCGTTGTCCAGTAGCTGAACCCTCGGTCGCTTGTGCCTCGGGGCGTCGGCGGGGTCGTAATCAGTGGCCTGTCTGATCAGCGGGTTCCCATGCTCCTCGGCTTGGGCGTACAGCTTCTTCGCTCGTTCCCGGATGACTTCAGTGACCGTGGTGTACTCCAGGTCTCTGACGATGTCTGCGGTTCTCACGTACCATGGGGCGTCAACTACCGTCCTGAGGGCGATGTTCTCCACTGCCTGGATTCTCTTCATGTAGGACTTCGCCTGGTAGCCCCACGCTACCGAGGCGTACGTCAGCTGCGGCCTGATGAGGGTCTTGATAAGCGTGAGCTTGTTCCTCAAGTTAAGTCGGCTCCCATTTCCCGTCATTGGGTAGATGAGGGCTCTCGTACGTCGGGCCTTGGCTGTGATGGCGTCCGTGTTTTGTCTCCATGTTAGGCTTCTGTCCATGACCACGCCAAGGTATTTGACGGTGTCGTGCCATTGGATGTCCTCGCCGTTCATGGAGACATGTCCTGTGGGAATTTCTTTCCGCACTCGTCTGAAGAGGATGGCTTGGCTCTTGTGGGCGTTGACTGCGACTTTCCACTTCGTGCACCATTCTTCCAGGAGTGTGGCCGCTTCCTGGAGTTTTCTGGTTGCGTCTCTGGCCTTCCAGGATCTGGCAATCAGGGCGGTGTCGTCTGCATACAGGGCTAGGGCTGTATGGTCGGTCCGGGGGAGGTCCGAGGTATAGATGGCGAACAGGTGCGGTGACAGCACCGATCCCTGTGGAACTCCCGCCTCCACGGTCCTGTAGGTGGAGAGTTGGTCCGAGATTTTCACCCTTAGCTGTCTGCAGTGTAGGTAGGATCTCACTAGTTTGACGAGTTCGATGGGGTAACCCATACTCATCATTTTAGCTAAGAGACCGTCGTGCCAGACTGTGTCGAATGCTTTGGCGACGTCTAGGAACAGCGCCGCGGTGACTTGACGATGGTTGAACCCCTTGGTGATCTCCTCGGTGAGGCGAAGCACTTGGAGTTCCGTGGAATGTCCTGTTCGGTATGCGAACTGTTCATCCGGGATGATGTTCAGCTCTTCTGTCTTCTCTGTTAGCCTCTTCAAGATGACCCGTTCTGCAACCTTGCTCATGGCTGGGAGCCTGGAGGCCGATGGGCCTGTAAGAAGACGGGAAAATTAGTTCTTTCCCTGGTTTAGGGATCGTAATGACGTCGGCCTTTTTCCACCTGGCTGGAAAGTGCCGTAACCTTAACATCGCGTTTACGATGTTGACTAGCGCCGCTACTCCTTTCCTGGGCAGCTTTTTGAGAGCGATGTTTCCTATCTTGTCACATCCCGGAGCTTTTCTCGGCTTTAGGCTCCTCAGGATTTCCTTGACTTCCTCGGGGGTAGTCGGACGGATGTGGTCGTCATCTGGCAGGCGGCGGATCCTTCGTACTCTGCATTCGACGTCGTCCACCCAGTCCTCGTCCTCGTCATCGAGCTCGTTCTCTCTGCACTGCAGTTCTAAGCTGTCGGCGAACGCCTCGGCTTTTTCCTGGTTAGTGTAGACGATCCCTCGCTCTCCGTGAATCGGGCGCATAGGCTTCCTTCGGTTTCGCAGGGCACGTTGTGTGTTCCACATGCTTGTGTCCTGTGGATCCAGTGATTCAAGGTGGCGTTGCCACCCCTCCTGACGGTGTTCCTGGAGGGCGGCTTTCACTCTTCGGCTGAGGACATTGTACTCCCTTCTGTCGGCGGGGAGCCTGGTCCTCTGAGCCCGTCTCTTGGCGCTCCTTCTGTCCCTTATCAGCTGCCTGGTGACCTCTGGGAGGTTTGCCATCGGTGCTGGGTGCCTTCTTACTTCTATCTCCGTCGTGCTGGCCCTTATCGCTTCCAGGATCTGCTCCTCTAGGGTAATGATGGCCCTCTCAACGTCCTCCACGGTTTCTAGCCTGGGAATTTGTGCGATGTACTGCTGCAGGTGCTGCCGGTACGATTCCCAGTCCGTTCGTCTCTTCGTGAAGGTGGCGTTGTCCTCACTCGCCTGCCCTCCTAGGGTTAGGAAGATCGGGTTATGCTCGGTAGATCCCTCCGTTCTGGTGGTGATCTCTGCCTCGAAGGTCATCTCCTTTAGGATCGCGTTGTCCAGTACGTCTGGCCTGTGTCTGCCGTTGTCGAAGGTGGGCTGGTCCGGTCCTACCACCATCAGTTCGCCGGCGTGCTGTCCCAGGAACCTCAGCAGCTCTCGTCCTCGAGTGTTGGTTATGCCGCTGTTCCATTCCTGGGATTTGGCGTTGAAATCGCCAATTGCGATGACCTGTGTCCTGGCGGGCAAGATTGCGTCCAGATCCCCCTCGGTAAGCGTGCTGCGGGGTGGCTGGTAGCATGAGACCACTTGTATGTCGCCATTTCGCGCTGTGGACACTACTACGGCGGTGGCGTTCATGTTTTCTAGCTCAGGCAGTACTGTCGGATGGTGGGCTATGGTTTTCTTCACCAATAGGGCCACTCCTCTCGCGGGTCGCTGAGGGTTGTTTACCCAGTCCATCCTGTAGGTGTGGTATCCTGGGAAGTTGATCTCCTTGGCCGGGGTCATCTTGGTTTCCTGCAGTGCCATGACGTCTATGTCGTACCTGGTCAGGAGCTCTTCGACTTCAAGTCTCCTTTCTCGCAGGCCGTTGACATTCCAGGCCGCCATCTGCAGGATTTCCGGTTTAACCTGTAAATGCATTACAGATTAGTTAAATTTGGCATTTGTGCAAAAAATGCGCTCATCGCTGAGCACATTTGTTGCATCTGTGCGAGCACCGCTGTGAGGTTTTTGGCCTCTGGCGATGCTTGTTGTTTTGCGGCAGGGACGGTGTTCTGTCCTGCCTTGCCCTGGGCTACTCTGGCGTAGCTTGTGCCTGGCGCTACGCCGCCCTTCTGTGTTGAGGTCATCGTTGGCCTCTGTACCGGCCTTTGGGTGGCGCTGGCTGATTGTTTGGGGTACTTTGAACACCCCCTGTAGCTGGCCGGGTGGGCCCCCTGGCAGTTCACGCACTTGGCCGATTCGTCTGCCTTCTTTTTGCATTCCGTCGTCCGGTGTGCCTCGCCGCACTTCACGCATTTCGGCTGCGCGGTGCACCTGGATTGGCCGTGGCCGAAACGCTGGCAGCGGTGGCATTGGGATGCCGCTACCTTGGCTCGCTGTCTCTCAGTCCTTACAACTAGAGAACAGCACCTCGTTACTTGGAGTATCTTGTCCTGGTCCTGTGGGACTAGGACAAGCATGAGGGGCACCTCCTGTTTTGTCCGTCTTGACATCATTCGCTGGACCGCGGTAGGTGCGAATCCTTGGTCCTGGAGGTCTTCTGCCACCTCTTTGCAGGTAACGCCGCTCGGGATCCCTCGAATGACCACACGTAGCTGCCGTTCCTCTGGCAGGGCATACGTGTGGTACTCCCTCTTTTCATTTGCGAACATCCTTGTCATTCTCCGATAGTCCTCGGACGTCGCGGGCTCGATGGAGATTCCCTCCCCGGTAACTTTGGCCTTGTTGAAGTTTATACCGGTTTCGGTTAAACGACGGCTCACCGTTGTCCACGTCTCTTTGTTTCGCAACACTACCGGGGGTACACGCTGGCTTACGCTAGCCTCCTGCTAGGGGGCTCTGGATCCCGATCTGCTCTGTCTAGGTGACTCGGACTCGGGGGGGCACTTGAGGGGCTCTTCAGCCACCTTCTTTGCCGCCTTAGGGGCCTCTTCGTCCGAGTCCGGGTTGGCAGCGGGCGGATTTTTTCTTTTCCGTGTTTGCGATTCTCCCCGAATCGCACGCAGAAGCTCTTCATGCTGGGACTTCTGTTCCCTCTGCATCTGCTCCAACCTTTCGGTGAGCTCGTCTTATTTTCTTCTTGAGAGCATTGTTCTCCTCTGTGAGACGTTTTATCGTCTCCTTGTCGTCCCTTGGGGTTGGGGGGCCCCCCTCGGGAGCTACCGCTCTGGGACGTTTCGTCTTCGCTGTACTCCATGTTACCGTCCTCCACGGTAACGTCGTTGTCGGTTTCCTATAAAGGAATACCTATATTATTATGGGAAAAAGTTATGATTAATAAGTGGGGCTTCCACTTCACTGTGCACTCTGATGGCTCGGTGTACGTCCGTACGCTTTCACTTCTCGATGCACACTGTCAGTAGTACGGTCGTGAGCAAAAAAAAAAAAAAAAAGGACAAGTCTTATAACGGTATTTTGCTAAAATCTAATTGTGTACATCTAACTTTAATTTTTGTGAAATTGTCAGTTAGTTGTCATAATTTATTGCAAGTGTGCAAAAAATTAATATGCCTCATATAAGCGATTTAGTTAAATCTGGAGTTATCGCTAAAGCAGAAGATGGATGGTCAATGAGACAAATTGCACTGCGTTATAATATTGACAAAAATTCGTTGTGTAACATTATAATAAAGTGGAGAATAAACGGTACGATTAGTAGAAATCTAGATCAGGGCGGCGAAGGATATCAACTCAACAACAAGATTTGCAATTGGTAAACGCTTTAGTAGAAAATCCATTTTACTCAGTTATTCAGGCTGCTGAAGAAACGAATTTTCTTGGATCGAGTAGTACTGGTCGCCGGCGAGTAAGAGAATCGGAGCTACGCTGTCATGCAGCAGCACAGAAATACTTACTTAAAGCTGAACATAAAGAAGCTCGAGTAGGATTTGCGCTTGAATTTTTAGCGCATGATGTAAATTTTTGGAACAATGTAATCTTTACAGACGAAAAAACTTTCCAAGTCAACACACAGCGGTCGTATTCGTGTTTACCGCCCTCCGAATACTCGATTCGATGAGATATATATATATATATCTAACAATGATAAAAGCGGTAGATTTTCCGTCAATATGTGGGCTTCTTGGATATCGGCACGTAGTCCTGGTGTTTTGTGGCATATTGAGGAACGATTTAATAGCGAAACATTTATTAGGATTTTAGACAATATTATGCTCCCTTCTGTGTCACAATTATTTGCTAATAATGAGTTCATATTTCAAGAAGACAATTGTTCCGTTCATACTGCTCATACCGTAACTAACTGGTTTCAAGATAACAACATCAATGTTCTTAACTGGCCCAGTCATAGTCCAGATCTTAACAGTCATAGTCCAGATCTTAACCCTGTGGAAGAAGTATGGAGACTACTCGTAAGAAGTATCCAAAAACAAAATGTGAGACCACGAAATCCGAAGAATTACTGGAAATAGTAAATAATGCATGGGAAAATATTATTACTAATGATTATTGTATAAGGTTATTTAGTTCTATGCCAAACAGACTTATAGAAGTTATAAATAGAAATGGTGCAATAGCGAAATATTAATAGTTAGTTTCTTGTTAAGTAGGATATCCTTTGTCCTTCGATCCAGGATTTCTACTAATCGTACCGTTTATTCTCCACTTTCTTAAAATGTTACACACCAAAATTTTGTTAATGTTATAACGCAGTGCAATTTGTCTCATTAACCATCCCTCATTTACTATAGCAATAACTACAGCATTAAAATAAAAAATAAATTAAAAGGGATATCTGTTTTATTTCGGCTACTCATTACGTATTCAAGTACAGACAGATATACATTAGAAAAAAGAAGTTGTCCTATTTTTTTTCTGCTCACGACAGTACAAGTTAAAATGCTTGCGTCAGAATAAAAATTTAATTAGTGAAAGTACGTGAGTTTTAAAAAATATGTAGTCGAACGTTTTATTAAATCTGTTTTTCTAAATATAGCTAATTTTAATACCTCTTTTAATTTGTTTATAACAGAAGGTGTCTAGGTTGTAAGTTGTTTTAATTGAACCAGGCCTTGCCCGCCCTATCCTGCAATCCGCCACAGCAATATAGGTACGCGGTGGTTGCATGATCGGGTCCGGGTTGGTGCTTGTATATTTTAATAGAAATGAAGCTCTTTTGAATTCAATTGAATCTTTTTGACACGTGTTTCGAACACGATCTTTGTAGTTTCTTTGATTATTATAAATATTATATTAGTACAAGCCGTTTCATAGATATTATAACAGTTTACTCGATAGCAACTTAGAATTCCAAACACGTATCGTATCATATTTCGCGGCTATCGTATCGAGCTCGATACGATAACAACTTAGAATGTCGCGACAGAAATTTAAAATGACCAGTGACGCGAAGAGAATATATTTAAACTGCCATAACTATTTAACAACAACAAATTGATCTGATGATTGCTAAACATCTTTAATTTAAGTTAAAATAAATGTCCGTATTCCATCAGACAACTCGAATCGTCGACGAATACGGCATCAATCCATTGCTCAAAGAAATAGACTAGAAATAGACACTTATGGTACGTACGCTTAAGTTCTGTTTTTGTATCTATTATTGTTTTTATTGCTGTTAAAAGTTAACAAAACTGACTGCATTTCAGTTTTGCAATTCATAGTAAATAAATAATGGCCTTATTTCGATTTTTAATAGTAAAATAATTTTGGCGTGTTGGAACCCAAAGCTAGCCTACTACGCGGCGCCCATGCAAGTTTAATATACGTTTACTATTAGAAATGTTTATTAATAATGTATAATTGTATAATTCCATTTATATAAGTAGGTATTTGTGGATGGGGAAGTGCAAGTATTATCAGTGCAGGTGTAATCCAGTAACAGTTATTGCTGTTAATGTTTACCAAACTGATAAGCCGAAGTGCGTGAAGCAGTTTGTCTGAAATTACCTTTGAGATTTATAATTATATTTAATATGCAAAATCAATGGAATAGTTTACGTCATTTTGAGCCATGATGACAATGTTTGTAAATATTTGCAGTGAATGGAATTAGCAGATAGTATGAGCAATTAATGGGGGAAAATATTTTGTTGAAAACACATAAAATATAATATAAACAATGCGATACCTGTAGTAAGTGTATTTAGAAAAAGGTTTAAAGAAAAATCGAAACGTAATGTAAGCTTAGACATTATATGGTCTTATTTTCATAAGGGTGCCCCACATTTCCAGTAGTAAAAAAGTTTTGATATAAAAATAATTGATACCAAAAGCAATTTTCAGATGAGTTAGGTTTTAACAGGTTGAAACTCGCCGTGCGCGCCCTCATTTGAGCATTTTTAGTATTATTTAAATGTTCATTGGGATTCATTGGTGAACATCGTACTACGGATAAAATACGTTCGGGTTACGTTTTTCTTTTTGATGTAATTTAGACATTGGTTTATTGCGTCAATTTGATGGACTTGTAACGTCGTTTCTTAATGGTGGATGATTTTTATTACCATGTAATTATATGGATTATTTTTACACGGGCCACATGAAAATCATTAACATTAAGTAAGCCACTCTTTACCTTATGTTCTAATGAAATAGCCAGTTAAAGATCATTATTATGCTTTGGCCAGGCCGAGATGGTTCGGAAACCAACATCCATATTTATTTATTTACCCTAAGCCCATTTCTAAAATACAATTTAAAAAAGAAAATATACAATTTGAAATTCACAATAGTGCATATAAGAAAATAGCAGTAATACTAGTACGTTTTTAGGGTAAACATACACAAAATAAATATAAATATAACTAAATATACATGTATACGTATGGATGTCAGCCATACTCATAAAATAAAAGAAAATATGGTATGCTTAACGTTGAGTATAAAAAGGACAGTTTGCTAATTGCAGCGAGTGAACACGAAAGGGCCTCTGTTGGTGAAATAAAAAATCTGGAGCGGTGGGGGTTTAGAGCTGAGATCCCAGAGGACGTTCGTGCACTTAATTTTCGATTTGTAGAATCTCAGGGTTTGATTTCTGGTAGTGTGTGGTTAGGGTTAATTGCTACACTCTGTATATTGGATTTTGCACTAATTTTTTAACACTTGTTTAAAGCTTATTTTTAATTATCACTGATTTGACTTTTACAGCTAGTGCAGGGTCAACGGCTACACCCTGTGTATTTTTTTTCTTGAAATTAAACACAATTATGTATTAAAATGTATTGAACAGAGTTAAAGAAGAATTTATTTTATCTTTTACAAGTTTCCTTTGAAATTAGAAAACTTATCGACAACAGAAATTCTGTCTTAGGTTGCGTTGAAAATATATTTGAAAAATGTTTATGGAATAATTAAATTGAAAAATTCACTTTGACGGTTGAGCCTTGTAGGCAAAGGGAAATAGAAAAGGGGGCCACTTAAGGCGAAGTATTTTATTATAATGAAATATAAAAAGGGTGGAATTGAACAGCTTGTCACGAAAAGTATGCAGGGACTGAGAATAAGAAGCCTAGCTAGACGGAGGTATCTACAACATTAGTTAAATAGTAACCGGACCCATGCAATAGCATAATCAGCTTATTACTCAAAAAGTGATTTTTTGTGTTATATTTTCTACAAGACCACTTCGCAAATACTTAACACAGAAGTCACTGTCAAAACTGAATTTGTTTTAGGCTTGCTGTACACCGGTATTTATACTGTTAGTTGGCTGCGTTTATCGTGTCCCATGAACCTAGCACAAACGTTTTTACCCCCTTTTTAGAGCTGGATTTGACACCATCGAGTCTGGATTGGCACGATTGCGAAATATTTCACAATATTGCGCAATCATTTACTAAAAGTTGAAATTTTGAGATGAAATTTTTTCATATAAAAAGAAATTCGAATCGATTCGGGTTTTGGAAATATTGGAGTTTGATTGGCAGAAATTTTAATGATATGAAAGCCCCCCCCCCCCCCCCGTAAACGTGTCAACCGTCGAACAGCTAAAGCAAAAATTTCAAGAGAATTTGAGTGCACTAGAAGAAACCAATTCTGTAGATGTCGCTGCTACCTGGACACAAATTAAAGACAGTTTAAAAAGTGCGAGTGAGGAAATTCTTGGCACTGCAGCAAGTAAAAAACAGGAGGACTGGTTCAATGATAATGAAGCTTTTATACAAGAACTTCTTGACCGCAAACATACTGCCTTCCAAAACGCTATCAACCACCCCAACGACTCATCAAAAGCAGAAGCTTTTACCCAATCTAAGTATGAAACGCAACGCGAAATCAGAAGAATAAAGAACGAGTGGTGGGCAAGCAAGGCCAGAGAAATTCAAAGGTACGCCGATTCACACGACTACAGGAATTTCTTTCAAGGAGTAAAAGCAGTGTACGGCCCCAGTCGGAAAAATATGTGCCCTATTAAAGACTTAAATGGAAATCTCCTCAAAGAAGACCAGGAAATAAGAGCCCGATGGAAAGAACACTACTGTAACATTCTTAACCAGCAAAGTCAAGCCGATCACGATATTATAAATCTTATCCCTCAATATGACACCTTCGAAGACTTAGATAAACCACTAACAACGGAAGAGATCTTAACCGCCATTGGGCAGCTAAAAAATAACAAATCTCCCGGCGCCGACTCACTCCCAGCTGAGATCTTTAAAGCTGTGTCGTCAGAGCTCATACCCTACCTCAAGAAACTGTTTGATGTCGTGTGGGAAAGTGGTCAAGCTCCGCAGGAGTTTCGTGATACACTTTTAATCAACCTCTTCAAAAACAAAGGGAGCGCTGCGGACTGTGGAAATTACAGGGGTATAGCTCTCCTGGCTGTTGGAGGGAAGATACTCACTAAAGCGATGACAAATAGGCTAACACCTGTTATGGAAAAGTTACTTCCTGAAACACAGAGTGGCTTTAGACCAAACCGAGGCACATCGGATTTAATCTTCACACTTAAACAGCTTCAAGAAAAAGCACTCGAACATCAAGGAGAAATTCACATGGCCTTCATTGATTTAACCAAGGCGTTTGACTCGGTGGACAGGGAAGTGCTCTGGAAAATTATGTTCCGCTTAGGTATCCCTAGAAAATTTGTGGAAGTATGTCGCAGTCTACATACAAACAACAACGCCCAGGTTATGTATAATAATGAGGCAACCGAACCTTTCCAAACCCTCACTGGAGTTAGGCAGGGATGTGTCCTGGCACCCCTACTCTTTAATTTGTTTACCACTGCTCTAACAATTATTGTTGATAACAAACTGACAGTCAGAGGAATAGGTCTCAGATACCGTTTTGATGGCGGTCTCTTTAACATAGGGCGCTTTAGGGCTTTCACGAAGACACGCACACGATTCATTTGTGATCTCCAGTATGCGGATGACTGTGCACTTTTAGCCTCTACGCCGGAAGAGCTTCAAGAACTTTTAGATGCGTATGCCCAGAGCTATGATTCCTTGGGACTTAAAATCAACATTGGAAAGACTAAGATTATGTCAACTCCTCATCAAGTGAACCAAATAGACATTACACTTAACGGAAATTCTCTTGAAGTGGTGGATCAGTTCAATTACTTAGGCAACGTTGTTAATGACAAAGCAAACATGGACAGCGAGATTCGCAATAGAATTAACGCTGCATCGAGAGCACTCTGGGGACTTAGAGAGAGAGTATTTGACAACCACGACCTTGCTTTGTCAACGAAAATGGCTGTCTACAGAGCAGTTGTCATTCCAACACTGCTATATGGATGTGAAAACTGGGTCACTTACCGTCGTCATGTGAAAGAATTAGAACGTTTTCAGCAAAGACACCTCAGAAATATGATGAAAATCCGTTGGTTCCATCACATATCAAACGTGGAAGTACTCAGGAGAGCAAACAGCCTTCCAATTGAGGTGCTTATTTCAAGAGCACGCCTAAGATGGGCAGGTCACGTTCATCGTATGCATGATAACCGCCTTCCTAAATGTACACTTTATGGTGAATTGCTAAGCGGTAGAAGAAGGCGTGGCGGTCAACGAAAGAGGTTCAAAGACGCTCTCCATGAAAATCTAAAATCCTGCGGTATTGCAGACGAGCAATGGGAACAACTTGCAGCGGACAGAACCGAATGGCGAGGGGTTGTGGCCAGCTATCAAGGAAATGTTGCTGCAAGAAGGCCGAATCCAAGACCTAACCAGATCTATGTTTGTCCTGACTGCGGTCGACATGTGCTCTCCCGAATTGGCCTCTATAGTCATAGTCGTGTGCACCGTAGATGAATGGGAATTACAATAGACTACACCTTTTACTTGTTATTATTGTACACAATTTATCGACTGTAACATTTTTATACTCGGACTCGAGTAACGGCTAATAATAAACGTGTCGCGAAGGTCAGACGTTTAACAGTTGAAATGACATGAAAATGCTCCCGATAGGTGCGAGATGGCTGGAAATAAGATATGATAATGCTCCTAACGGGTACGAATGGAGTTTGAGCGGAGATATCGGTTGAAAGGGTAATCGAGATATTGTATGTAATTTTACGAGGGGTGATTGAAAAGTAATGAAATTTGAAATATTAATCGAAGCGTTGGAATTTTATGAAACTAAATTAAATATGAAGACTCGAGGTAGGGAACGTGGTTTGGTGTATACAGGAGGTTGTCAAAAAGTAATAAGATTAAAAAACTGAAACGGATGCAAGAATTGAATGAAGTGAAGTTGAATGTTGAGTTTTTTAGGTAAGTTGAAGTATACGAGGGGTTGTCAAGAAGTAATGAGATTCGAAACGTAAAAGTGGTCTAAAAAGTTAATGGAACGATGTAAACTATTGCGGTTTTACATACGGATAGTGGTTTTGACCTATTTGATGATTATGAGGAGGCTGTATTTGTAAAATTTCCTTTATAAAATTACTGGAATGAATTGTTGGAAATGTATTTTCGGTGATTTAACGTTACTTTGGAATTATAGAATGTTTGAATTTTTCCTGATTTTTATGACCTTGGATGTAGTTTTTTGAGGTAAACTGGGTCGGTTGACTTTTTTACATGGTTTGTCATGGTGCCTGAAATGATATGAATTTTTTGTTAATTTTGCATTTTTCTGTTTTTTGTTTTTAACTTATAGGGGAAATACCCTATAACACGAGAAGGTTAATGTATTTGTAAAGAAGTCAAGATAATCACTGGTTGTTAGCTAGCCTAGAGGACCTTGCAACAAATGAGTTGAACCTGTAGTTGGTTTGATGAACTGGTTCTCGATGGAACATGAATGCCAAATCTTTCCAGCAAGTATGGACAGGAAACATTAGAATTCATTATGTTAAATAGTAATTTAAGATCTCTGTGTTTCCGGCGAACTCTCCACGAGAATTGATATGAAAATCATTTTCAAGACTTGCATAATCAATATTTTTATTCGATTTAAAAGCGATGTAGCGCAAAAATTTATGTTGTACTTGTTCTAAATTATGGATGTGTATATTATAATATGGAGTCCAAACACATGAAGCATATTCTAAGAGTGGCCTTACAAGCGAACATTAAAGTAGCTCAATAGAAGTAATATTAGTAAAATCACATAAAGTTCGTTTAATGAAACCTAACATATGAGAAATGTGAGATGTGAAGGTTAATGATGGGTCGAGTATTACACCGAGGTCTTTAATGTTAATAACAGAAACATTAGGCATCAATGGATGTGTCATTAATGTAATAGATATATTGAAGAGAATCCCTGTTGCGATAGAACGACATAGTATGGCACTTACTTGCATTACGTTCTATACCATTATGGTGACACCATGCGGTAAGGCTATTCAAGTCTGTTTGTAATTTATTGCAATTTTCAGTGGTGGTTATTTTAGAAAACAATTTAAGATCGTCGGCAAATAAGAGGAAACTACCATTAGTAAAACACTCGTGAATGCCATTTATAAATAAATTAAAGAGCAAAGGTCCCAAGTGAGAACCTTGTGGTACGCCTGACGTGACTTGAATTTCTTTTGATCTGAAATTGTTTACACGAACGATCTGTGTACGGTCAAGTAGGTAGCTTTCGAACCATTTCAAAAAAGAACCATTTTGCCTACCAAATTAAACTTGTCCAGTAAAAATCGGTGGTTAACTCTGCCGAAGGCCTTTGCAAAGTCTGTATAGATAGCATGAACCTGATATCCATTCTCAAGAGCAAGTGATAGGAAGTCAGTGTAAGTGAGTAAATTTAATTCTGTGGATTTTCCTGAACGAAAGCCATATTGATTGTCGATGATGGTAATGCCAATTTGTGGTGTCAAAAAATCAGTAAGACTTTCGGATAATTTTAGAATAGCACTCAAAATGCAGGTGAGTCTGTAATTAGTTACGTCTCCTTTATCTCCAGTTTGTGAATAGGCGTAATAAAGCTGACTTTCCAGAATTCTGGAAATTCACCAGTTTCAAGGGACAAGTTAAACATGGTAAATAAAGGTCTAGCTAGGATAAAACTACAGTACTTAATGATGATCGGCGGTATGTTGTCAGGTTCAGGGCCTTTATTGATATCTAAGTTACTCAATTTCTGATAAATGTCATGAAGCAATTTGAGATGTTCAAGATGTTAGTTGAGAGTAGGGTCGTAAGGGTCTCATTAGACTTTTTAGAGTAGACAGAGGAGAAATATTCGGCAAACATATCTGCTTTATCAATCCCGGAACTACTCGTTAAGTTATTATAAGATAGCTCATCAGGAAAAACACTATTTTGCGTTGTGAATTGACAAAGTTCCAAAAATTCTTCATATTACTATGTAATGAAAATTCCGTTAAGCGAACATTGTAACAATTTACAGTCAATTTTTACAAGTTGTATCAAAAAGATTGTAGTCTTCAGAGAACGAGTTATTTTATATCGCTAGCGCGCCTTTTTCTTATCTAGAATATGGCTTTTAAGCCCAAAACTATACCAACGAGGAAACTTTTTTGATGATATTCTCTTAAGTGGAACAAATAAATCAAATGCAGTGTACATTATTTCATAGAATATATCAACCATTTCATTAAAGTTTCAATATGCTATTCAAGATGGCTGACAGTAAGATATCAGAGAAAGAGCTCTGCAATTATTGCCATTATTGCAAAAAGAAAAAATCAAAAAAAATCATTAAATGTAAAAAGTGCAACAAAGTGTATCACAATAGTTGTGCAATAAGAGTTATGTGTTGTGAATCTACACTAATAGAACAAAAAACCATATATTTAAGTGATGGTATGATTGATGAAGAAGAAACGAATATATTATCATTGTCCATTTCTAATGAAGAATTATTAGCAGAAAATCAAGAGCTAAAAGAAATCAATAAAAACTTAAGTGAACAAATTGTGCAATTAAAACAAGACATTAAGAGAATTCAAAAAAAAATGATTCATATAAAATTGAGGTAAAAACAAATAATGAAGACAAACAAAAAGTAGACATGAAAAATTTCATCTCGGCTGAAATTGAAAAAAAGTTTTCCATCTATTTAGAAGACTTAAACGCACTCAAGGTAAAATTAAATAAATTTGAATCCATGAGGGAATGTGATAAACCAAAACCAAATCTAAAAAACCAATTAGAAGAAAAAATCACAAGAGATAAGGAAATTATTTCAGTTAAAAAACATCAAAACAACTTTACGACAAAAAATGACCAACCAGGAACATCAAAACAAACAAACCTACAAGAGTTACAAAATAAACAAGTGCAAATTATGAATAAAATAATTAACCTAGAACCCAGCGTCACAAGAAGCACAAAACCAGACACAAGCAAAACTGCTCCAACAGAGCAGAATAAGGAATTTGTCCAGAACAATAATAATACAGATAACCCCAAAATAACTGAAAACGATAACGATGGATTTACTTTACCCAGACAGCGGAAAAGATTCACCCAAAAAACAATTATTGGAGAAAATGAAGACTCGACTAAATTGAAAGCAGTTAATCCACTTAGTTGGATATTTATATCTAGATTGGAACCCGAAACTACAGTAGAAGATGTCACAAATTACCTCAAGGACTATGATGTCAATGTCCTACAGTGTTATAAGCTTAAAACATTTTCAAATGAAATTGCAGCTTTCAAATTGGCGGTGAACAAAATAGACGAAGACAAAGTGTTTTGTGGTCAAGTATGGCCAAAAAAGACAATTGCTCGACCATGTGATTCACGCGGACTAAAAAATTTTCAGAGAATTACTCCTGCCTCACTAAACAGGTAACTTATGATGGACAAAAACCTGACAATATTGCAGAACATACTGGTATTTATTTATTACACCAAAATATACAATCTCTGAGACATAAATTACTTGAACTTGAAATAATAATAAACAGTCTTGAACAGCCCCTTGATATAATATGTCTCACAGAGCACTGGTTATTACCAAATGAAATCCACACAATATCCATGGAAAATTACAAAATGGTATCTTCATACGCAAGAGAATCTACTACTCATGGTGGGTCCTGTGTATTTGTAAAGAAAACATCTGACTTCGCAGAAGATATTAAATTGAAACAAAAAAATGTAGGAGGACATATAGAATCCTCAAATGCTGTAAGCGGGACCAGTAAAATAGTAATAATATGTATATATAGACCACCAACTGGCGATATTAATACTTTTTTTAACTCATTAATCTGCATGTTAAATTATTTCACAGACAATTATCATAAATATAATTTGATCCTATGTGGTGATTTTAACATCAATTTACTAAATCTCAATAATCACACAAAAACTTTTCACGATATTCTTTTGTCATTTAATCTGGATCAGACTATTTTTCTGCCAACCAGAATCACAAAAAAATCGAGTACCCTCTTAGACAATATATTTGTAAATTTTAATACTATTTTACCGTTTATCAGTCAAACTTTGCCAACAGCTATCTCCGACCACTATGGTCAAACCATATACATTAAAATGACACCAAATAAAATTTGCAATGATAAACTGTTTAGAGGAGTATTTTCAGATACAAAAATGCTAAATTTCAAATATGAACTACAAACTGAAAATTGGTCTGAAGTCTTTAACTCAAATGTGTCAAATGAAGCTTACAACATATTTGTTAATAAATTCATTAGTTTAATGTCAATAATCTTTAATAAAAAACTTGTTAACAATAAAAGATCAAACAGTTGGATTACAAAGGGTATTAGAATATCTAGTAAAAGAAAACGACACCTATTTAAACAAAAAGAACAAGGTTTAGTTACTTGTGACCATTACAACTTATATTGCAGCATTCTTAAGAAGGTAGTCAGAGAAGCAAAGAAACTGTCTAACATGAATTATATACAAAGTGCGCAGAATAAAAGTAAAGCAGTATGGAAACTGGTAAAAGATTATACAGGCAAACATGTAACTGATAGAAATTCTATTCGTATTAATTTGAAAGGCGAACATAAAGACCCCAAAGACATTCTCAACAATGTGAATACTTTTTTTAGTAATCAGTGTCCAGATTTAATTGTTAAAAATGAAAATTATGCACTGTACAAAGAAATATCAACTCATTAATTTTATTTCCTACTAACTTTAATGAAGTATATAATGAAATTATGTCACTCAAGAACACAAATTCAGTTGGCGAGGATGAAATACCTGTAAAACTCCTCAAAGTGATAGCCTCGGAAATAACTCCACCTTTAGTACATATTATAAACCTAACCTTTGATACAGGTTATTTTCCAGATAGGTTAAAAGTAGCAGAAATAATCGCTTTATACAAAAAAGGAGATAAAAATCTGATCTCCAATTATAGGCAAATTGCATTGCTATCAAACATCAGCAAAATATTTGAAAGAATTATTTACAGCAGATTAATATGTTTTTTTAATCACTTTAATGTTTTATCCCCAACACAACATGGGTTTAGGAAAAATAAATCAACAATCACCGCTATATATCAAGCTCTGTGTAAAATTATTGACTCACAAAATAAGTGTCAAACTACATTTCTAATGTGTTTAGATTTATCTAAAGCATTTGACAGTGTTGATTATTCAATATTACTAAACAAACTGGAATGTTATGGGGTAAGAGGGGTATCGCTGCAATTAATGGAGTCGTATCTTCGAAATAGGGTACAGAGAGTGGTTGAACGTGATAAGGATGGAGTACTCATAAGATCAGAGAGCATCACTGTTAAAAGGGGTGTTCCTCAAGGTTCTGTACTGGGCCCCCTCCTTTACCTTATCTACACCAACAATCTCTCTTGCGCTATTAATGAGGATGCGATTCAATTTGCCGATGACACTTCTTTAATGTTTAATGACCAATCAACAATAAATCTCGATCAAAATATTTTTTCTACACTTGAAACACTAGAAAGTTGGTTTGCTGCAAATAATCTTTTACTTAACACAAATAAAACCCAATTAATAAAATTTGATTACGGTCTGAAAAATAATGAGTTGATAGTTTCTAATGGGAATAAACAGATCACTACTGTAAACAGTGTGAATTTCTTGGGGATTCACATTAATTCTCGCTTAGATTGGCGATGCCATATTGAAACGCTTGCCAGCTGCTTAGCACGATACTGTTATGCACTGAAAGTGATTTCAAACATGATTAATGCCAAATCAGCCCTAATTGCTTACCACTCTTATATACAATCCAGAATAAGATATGGAATCATCTTCTGGGCTAATTCTCCAGATATGTTACGTATCTTTACATTACAAAACAGGTGTATAAGAAATATCTATAAATTACAAAATCGCGAATCCTGTAAAATATACTTTAGAAATAACAAAATACTTACCCTACCATGCATTTACATTTATGAATCTGTGATATTTATCTGTAATAACAGGGACCTTCTTGAGAACTGTGATAGGCAGCACAGCCACAACACCAGAAATAAGTCTGACTTGATTAGTGACAGAATGAAATATACTTACTTGCAAAAAAATGTGAAATTTTCCATAATAAAGATCTATAATAAATTACCAATTCCTATCAGAAATCATCCAGTAGAAAAGTTAAAAACAATACTGTATAACGTCTTAATAAAGAAGGCCTACTACAGCATTGGAGAATTTTATAGTGATCCTCATTTCTGCGCCAATTAGGTATATTGCATTTTATTATTATAACTGTAACTTTAATGTAGTTGTTGTATATGTAATATTTATTATGTTTTATACATTTATTATGTTTTATACATTTATTACGTTTTATACACTATTATGCTTTATATTTGTAAGTGTTAGACATGTTCTACACCGTAAGGGTATTTTTTTCGAGAACTAATAAATATCTATCTATCTATCTATCTATTGTAAAATAACTCGTCCCAGGAAAACTGGCTTAAATAATCATTAATTGCATTGAAATCGGCTGATTTAAAATCACTATAAAAACCATCAGCGAAAGTATCATTCTCATCAGAATCATTTAGGTGCTTGAGGACAACGTATAGTGGAGGATGATAAACATCTGATGGAGGTATTAAGACTTCATCAGATAGATGAACTGTTGTTGATTCATCTTCAGAGAGAATTAAATCAAGGGTAACATTTCTGTCATTACGGATGTTGTTGACTTGAAAAAATTCAGGAAGGCACAAAGATTAGATAAAATTTGTGTTGCCTCGACTTCATTGTAAGGAGTATTTGGTGCTGACATCGCGGAGGAGCTCAAGTTATCGCTGATCCATATAGCATTATGAAGATCGAAGTCACCAAACCGCAACATTATATAAGTTTTCAGCAAGGGAGGTATACACATTGCTAGGTGACCTGGGGGGAATATAAACACACCCCAAGATAATTTTATTGTCGCTTCCAATTGAGATGAATAACTGCTCAATTTCCTTAGAACTTTTTAAAGGATTACAAGAAAGACTGTCATCAGTCTACACAACTATTCGGCTGCTTACCCTATAGAGCCCATCTGGAAATCTGAAAATTTCTCAGTTTTTCATCTAAATATTCAATGCCTTCGAAACAAGAAGATGGAACTTGAAGCACAAAACCATAAATACGATGTCATTTGCTTAAGCGAACATTGGATGCCTCAAAATGAAACTACTCAAACTAAACTTAATAATTATGATGTTATAAGTTATTTTTGCAGGAAGCTTCATATTCATGGGGTGTAGCAGTACTAATCAACCGCAGGATTGCAAATAATTTTATTAGAAGAGAGGACATATGTCTGCTGTCAACTGAGATCCACTGTGAAATATATACAGTACAATCTGATAAACAAAGGCTTTTAATAATTACTGTATATCGATCTCAGCACTTTTCTCGATACACTTACAGGTACTAAACATTATCAGTCAGTATAAACAATATACTGTCATAATAAATGGTGACTAATATAAACTTGTTTTTAGTATACATTTATTTAACGTCGGTCTATTTCCGCTACTGAGGCCTAACACCGACGCCTATCTTATATCCAAACATTTCTACTCTATGGATGATTTTTATAATAATGATTTTTCAGATTGGAAATTTTAATACCTTGAAAGAATATACAACTAACTCATTGTATTATTATTTTATATTTATATTGTATTTTGTATATATATGCATGTATTGTATTTATCAATTTCTTTCCTTCTTGACTTGTGTAAAATTCTGTTTCTTGACATCAATAAATTTTCTATTTCTGTTATGCAACTGAAAATGGAATCCTTCCTCTTTACTGTTTAAGGATCAAAAGTTCATTTATATTATGTCGTTAAATGGGACCAACTAACGTCATAAACCAGATCACTCACCCAGATCTTACGTGTTAGGCTTCACACCAAGGGTTCCCTGGTTCGAATCGCGGCTAGCGTATGGTTTTTTAGTGGCGGTAGCAGTGGGCTGGACAATGTTGTATGGAGACAACACGGCTGGTCGCTTTATCATTCCTGAGTTCAAGTCTCAACTGCAGCATTTGTGTTTAAAATCATGATCAACTTCTTTCTGACCACCCCAGAGATAGACACTGTAGAGAGCGCATTTCTCAACGGATCAAAACGAAATTTGGCAGGCATATACTTTGGGTCCATATCTCGGTTAAGTTAGATGGGCCAAATCGCCTTCTTCATTTCAAAATGACGGCGGTTCAAAGTTTTTAAAAAATCTCAAAATTTTACTTCAAATCAAATATGTACATCTGATAGATCGTTGGAGATAGTGCTCATCTAACCCTACAACTTTTGTCTAAAACATTTTTTGTTAAAACGCATAGGAAGAATTAAAAAATGGCGCCGGTTGTTAAAAAAATCCTCAAAATGTTATTTCGAATCAAATATATACATGCGATATAGGACGGAATCTACCTTTACGAATGGCCCCTTCCATCGGTTTGTTTTTTAAAGTTATTTTTGAATTGCTTTAACCATAACAATTTTTAATGACAAGGAAACCACGATCTTCAAGAGATTTATTAATGTGAAAAGTAACTACTGAATTAACACAAACAGTAATAGTTGATGCAACGACTACTGACCTTATCAAATTCCTCATAGATTTTTTTTTAAACTAGCTATTATTTTAAAGGCTTTAGTCACTACCATTAGCTTTAACCCAATTTGCATTAAAATCTTATGCGCTTAGGTAGAATAGATTAAGTCAATGGGCGGAACCATTGGATAATCATTAATGTCATAACCAAGTTCATCCTTCAATAAAAATAAGATTGTTTTAAACTTATTTCACTGTTTATGATTTGCCATGCATGCTTAAATTTATTACTAGCATTATAATATAGATTATAAATGTATTTTAATTAACTTTTTATGCTACTGTAACGACATTTCGTGTTTGTTTTTAAATTCATTGTCAGGAACATTGGTTTTGGTTATCTTATGTAATAGATATAAAGCGTCACCTCGATCAATGATAGTATTATTTAATCACAGTTTTTTAGGTGTTTATTTTGTTTCTATGGTTTTATTAACTCATTAGGAAAATTGTGAAGAATAGAATTCCACATTAAACCTAAAAAAAATTAAACATTTCTGGTGCATTTTTATCATTAAAAATAGTATTCCAGTACTCAACTTTAATGTTGTATTTGAACTTTGCGATATTTAAATTACTTTTAAAATTTGTAGAGTAGGCGAAACTAAAATCGTGTTTCTCAGGTACAAAGAAAGAAAAATTGGCTAAATAAAGTGGTCTGAAAAATATTTTGCAACATATAGACCAAGAGATACTGAGAAGATCATTCGACTTTTATAGTGCGTACTCCTGTTTAAGGAGAAAACCCTACGTTAGGTCTGGGTCCTGGTGGTGGGGGCGTTTTCGTATAAGAACTATTTTTCACAAATCAATATGCTTGGTGTCTAAAAACCACTTTGGGAGACGAATAAAACCACGGAAAAAATCTAAACTATCTTTGAGACTACTATTCTTAAATTAAGACATTATTGTACTCATATATCCGCAAGAATACATCTCTTTTCATCAAGGAAAATGCTATTTTTAAAAATCATAATGTTAGTTTGCTTCTTTTAATCATAACTTATTGTTTACTTTAGAATATTAGCTCTACTTCAGCTAAGATTTCGAACAATATTTAATACTAAAGTATACTTAAGATTTCATTTATTCAATTGAAAAGTACAGTTTATTGCGATTATTACATTTAACACTTGATGTAAGAAGAATTTTATTTCGTTCTACAACTGAAGTCTTAATAAGTACTTAATATTTTGAAGGAATTAAACTTACCTTGCCTTCAATAATTGCGCTAACGAAACGCAAGAATATATCGGTTCTTGGTTTAAAGATAATAAAACGGACAGGCCTACTAGCATAAAAAAACTCGTAAATCGTTTCTCAGTAGTCAACGGTGGACTTATGAGATGTGCTGTCAATGTGCCAGTGCAGTGCATAAATACCTGTTATAATATCACGCGTAGGAGTTTAGTTAGTTATTGTTCATATTTATAAATTATTTACTACTATATAAAAGGTAAAATATTTTAATTATTTACTAATTTACCATGGCTTTCTGGACACCATTTGAAACAGAGGATAAACCAATTCCAGAAATTTTTTTATAGGTTTTTAGAGAAAACTCGATTGTGTGAAAACCAAAAATTTTTTTTTGAGTTTTCAATAGTCCAACATCACTCACTCTATCGAGTGTTCTCCAAACGTCTATTAATTTTTCTTTAATCAGTTCAGGGACGTAGGAAAAATCGTTAAATTACGACATCATCTTTTTAAATACTGCACAGTCACCCTTAAACGAGAGCGTGGAAATAGAAATTTGTCTACTATAGTCGAGGCAAGAATTCAAGCGATGCACGTCACAGATCGATTCTATAAATAAGTCAATACTGCTAAGAATCATGAAGCCCTATTAAACTGTACTAATTTCTGAAAAAAGCTTAATAACTGGGTGTCAAGAATTACTCTTTTTAACGTAACTAATGATTAAAAATTATGTTAGTATTAAAATTTCTTTAATGAGATCACTCGTGACGTGCATCGCTTGAATTCTTGCCTTGACTTTATGTAGGTTGTTTATAAATTTTCATTAGCCTTGTATATACCAAATGGCTACTAATCAGGTGTACCCCATTTGTTTTATTTATTTTCCTGATATTATTTACCAGTTTAAAAATGTTTTCTTAACCGCCTCTCAAGCTACCGAAGTAACCCTCTGGAAGATCTCAAGGATCTTGTGCTAGGTAAAGAGAGACGAGAACTCCGAACCACTCTTGGGGCAATTTTTATAATGAAAAATTGTTTCGCCTTGCGGGAATCGAACCCACTTCGCTAGGCCACTCAGTTTGCTAGCCAGACGCTTTAACACGCTGAGCTACCAACCCCTCTTTATTGGTTTATTTGGATATTTTACATAAAATTACATTTTTTGACTTAACTCGGCCCCAAAATACACTTTTTATTTTAAATGATACCCTGTATGAAAGTACTGCTCATAAGACTTCTTGATAAAATTTAAGCGGAGATAATAAGGATTTACGCATTTCACGCCCAGGTGTCCATCAGGGCGACTTAAAATAACACATAGACTAGACTGGACCACGGCTACTAAGTTAACCCACAAAGAATGCAGAAACAAAGGCATATTATGATTGAGTAATAACACAAATCAATATGTATAACTCGAATACAACAACAGTTAAATAACTATGCCACATTGAACTAGAAAACAATAAATTAATCGGTATGCTTCTATCTTTTTACTCCGAAATACATAGTTTAGATTTGGTGGTAGCTGAAAACCTCTATTTTTTAGGTCGCTGACTAAGATCCTTCATTCAGCTGTGTGTAAAGTACAGTTAAATATTATATGGTTAATATCTCCCTTTTGACCACAAACACATAAATCATTGTCTTGTACTCCAATCTCTTGCGATATGTAGTCTTTGAGATGGACAATTTTCAAGTAGTAGTCCCCTCGGAAATTACCCTTTTCGGTCACGATCACAATATAAATATACCGTACACGCTATAAGTCTGTCTTGTTGCTGATGTGATGCATGGCTAGGACGAAACTTGACCAACTGGCTTTATAATAACATCACAAATATATAGAATTTTTTGGGAGGCAAATATTAAAAAAAAAAAAAATGAAATTTAAATATTAATAAGTGCAATTTAGAGATCAATTTTTGACTGCCAATTAGTGCCTATATATATAAATGCGGAATGTACATCAATTTCAAGTTAAACTTTTTGTTTGCAGGGACTGGCATTTACATTAGAGGAACGGCAACTTTTAGGTATTCACGGACTTCAACCAGCTAGGTTTAAAACACAAGAGGAACAGCTAGAGCTATGCAGGATATCAATAGAAAGGTATCAAGAAGACTTAAACAAATACCTATACCTCACAGAACTACATGACAGGAATGAAAAATTGTTCTTCCGACTCTTAACGGAAAATATCGAGAGCCTTATGCCTATTGTGTATACTCCAACTGTAGGCTTGGCATGTCAGAAATTTGGACTGATTTACAGAAGACCTAGAGGTCTATTTATTACTATTAATGATATTGGTCATGTGTATGATGTCCTAAAGAACTGGTAAGTAGGTATATCTTATAGAGACTTGTGTTTCACTTATAAAATCAGGGATAAAAATTATGAATATTTTTGTTATTTTCCTATAAGTACAAGTTGATAGGTATATATTTATATTCCATAAAATTTTATTTATCATTTCTAATTTTATATTTCAAAAAATTTTATATATATTTATTCAGGACATATTTACCTGTTGTGTGTTATTTTATAATAGCGAAAATAGAATTTGTTTAATAGAATCTAAATTTTTTATCACTTCAGAAATTTAAAATTATTTTGTAATTAATTTAGTTAAAGGTTATACCACTGGCGATGAGCCAAAATACACGTAATTTCCCTCTTCTTGCTCGATTTCCTCCAGATTTCTTGTGTATCAAAAATTTTATTTTTCATGCAATTAACTAATGAGATTTGTTATTACGTTTTATATGCTGTGCTTTTCAAAACAAGCGTATTGCAAGGAATATGAAAAATTATCCGACAGGATGGCCAGCAAAAACTACAAGGTGGTAGATGAAACACTAATCCATTGATGACCTTATTAATGCTTCTGGTTTACTAATTTCAAACAACCCCAATTGTATGATTCATATTCATTTAAGTAAATAAAGACTAGTTCTGATTACTTGTATATTTATAATTGTTTAAATTTAAAATTGTTTATTACCTAAGCAACTTTAAAGCTCTAATGTTTTAAAGGCCCGATTTTGCAAACCTTTTAGTTTCAAAAACATAGATTATAATTCAGGTATAATAAAAAAAGTAATTAATCCCAAGAATATATACTCAGCAATACTTTTAATGACAATGTCATTTCTTAACATTACTATGAGCAAATAATTAAAGCACTACTTTAAACAGTAAAAATGGCGAATTATGAGCCCAACCCTGCTTTTCCGAACACGAAGCAATGTCATCGCTATGCTGCTGCCATGTAGTAGCAAAACACCCAACTATTTTACACAAAATTTAACATATTCGTATTCGACACAATACTTATAGGAGCAAATATTATGCAGGCTTTTCATTTTTTTTTTTTTCATGTTATTTTATTTTATACTACATCGTATTATATTTAATTTGAATATTTAAACCCCTTTGCAGAATGTAAAACAATTTATGACGAATTTGGGACGAACGAGAAGTACTTTCGCGTTGAATAATCAGGGAGGAGAAAATTTTGGAAACTTAATTTTAACTAGGATTACAATATAAAGTATCTTACGTTTGCTAGTTTACATAATGAAATCAATTCTGAATTCTGTTTTTAAGAATTGTGTAAAATAAGAATGAGGATATTTTACGTACTATTTAACTTTGGTAATGCACCCTTAAGTTCAAAAAACTTGTTATTAAAGTCATGTTCTTTTGGCGTTTGAAGAAAAACAATTTTTTCTTGCTTATTGAGCTGTCGATAGTTTCTGTTTAATAGTAATAATACTTATATTTGTTTGGAGTGGTCGAAACATATATTAGTAATATTAATAATACAATTTTACTAAAGAAAATGACAATGTATTTATTTCTATATGCCTAAATAAAAATATTCATTTAATAGATATATTTTTTTTTGTTAAAAGATATTTAATTATGGATACATAATAATAAAAATATTTTTGACAGGCCCGAGCCAAATGTGAAAGCCATCGTAGTAACAGATGGTGAACGTATCTTGGGTCTGGGAGACTTGGGTGCTTGTGGCATGGGTATCCCTGTAGGAAAACTAGCTTTGTACACTGCTCTAGCTGGAATTAAACCTAACGAATGTTTACCCATAGTATTAGATGTTGGTACAAATAACGAGGTAAAAGGGTCATCTTACATCAAGTAAGATGTTTTTATCCAAACTGGTTTTTATAGGGTCTTCTTGAGGACCCACTGTATGTGGGCTTACGGCAAAAGAGAACAACAGGCAAACTTTATGACGATTTTGTTGATGAATTCATGCAGGGTGTTGTAACACGTTACGGCCAAAACACCCTTATACAATTTGAGGATTTCGGCAATCATAATGCCTTCCAATTCCTTGATAGATATAGGGAAGGGTATTGCACATTTAACGATGACATCCAGGGAACTGCCAGTGTAGCAGTTTCAGGATTATTGGCCTCTAGGAGGCTTACTGGAAAGAAACTCTCTGATAATGTGTTCCTCTTTCTTGGTGCTGGCGAGGCTGCTATTGGTATTGCCGATTTAACAGTGAAGGCTTTAGAAAAAGACGGTTTATCCCTAGAAGAAGCCAGAGGTAGGATATGGATGTTTGACATAGATGGTTTATTGGCACATGATAGGCCAGAAAAAGGACTGGATGGGCACAAGAAATACTATGCTAAGAAACACGCTCCTACGAAAGACTTTGCTGGCATCGTAAATGAGATTAAACCATCAGCGTTAATTGGTAAGTTTATAAAGTATATGCAGTATATGACAATTTTGTTTAGCTTGTGTTTGAAAACTAGTACTTTTCTCGAAATCTGGAAGTATTCTAAAGTTTGTCCCATTTACAAAAACGGGGATAAACATGATATAATGAACTTTCGGCCAATTTATATATTTGCAATTTTAGTAAAGCTCTCGAATTCTTACTGCACAGTAGTATATACAGGGTGTCCCAGTAGTGCTATCTGGTCGATAGCCGCGTGGGTTAAGGCCCGAGGTGGCAATCGCGATTAATCACACGGGCATTGCACCACCGGGTTCGAATCCTGGCTCCGGCACTGGCACTGTCGGAGGAAATGGTTGTATGTCCGCGTTTGTTCAATGTGTAACCTTCCACACAAGCCCCTGGCTTCTGGAATTGGGGGTTATCTAATTTCTGTGGTGTTTATTTATTATTTATTTATCAAGTTCAATATGGGCCTTATTAGAAGACTTTGGAAATTTATTTTTTTATGGAAATGATAGTGTCAAAAGGCGCACATTTTAAAAATATTTTGAAATATACAGAGTATGACTCTCTACAGCGGAGCATCTTCAAGATTATTTTTTTAAATGGAACACTATACACTTTTACATTTATGAATTCAGCGTAAAATTACCTTTCCAACGACTTCCAGATTTTTGGTTTTTGAAGTGGCGTTGAAGAGTTATTCGAAAAAATATGAAAATTTTGGTCAGAACAAGGTTTAACAAATTAATTTGCTATGTATGTATTACTATTAATTAAGAAGATTTATTTTGCAATTATGTAGACAAGGGATGTACAAATCAGCATTTCTAAAGTCGTAATAATAAGCCACGTGATGGTATGACTCTGGTAACAAAGGATCATCCGCTTTGACAATATTTATGTCATTACATAGAGTAAAACAATAAAAATTCCCCATGCCTATATGGTAACATATTTACTTGATACAAATGAAGAAAATTAAAACAATTATGCACTACACATGCTGCAGAATTATGAGCTTATTCGATTTGGAAAACACCATTCGTACATCACCATACTGGCCTCGGGGAGATTATAATCACCACATATTATGAGCTGATGGTTAGGAAGTGACACTTGGTATTTATAGTTGCCAAAAGAAAAAACGCCAGTTGCACAACCTGGGCGTTATTAATTTATTTAACAATGCAAGTGAAATAAATGCACTTATAACATTTCATTAATCAGTTTATTATAACTAGTTTTTTTTTTAGGTGCTGCGGCTGCTACAGGAGCTTTTACCCCTGAAATTCTGAGAGCTATGGCTTCTTTTAATGAACGACCATTAGTTTTTGCTTTAAGTAATCCCACTAGTAAAGCTGAATGTACTGCACAACAGGCTTATGACAATACAGATGTAAGAATTTTGCATATATGATAATCAATTAAGGAATTAATATTTTAGATTACAAGAAATTATTTTTTTTGCTTCATGTGAATTGAAAAATTTTGTCAAATTCAAATTGACTATACTGATACAATAATTAGAACATAATAGGAAGTTTATAAATGAAGACAATAATGACAATTTTAATAATTGGTCGCATATACGTCTTAAGCGAACCAAAATATCTTTTTATCTGAATCTGGCTTGTGCATTAACTATGCTTTTAACATTATCAAAGAAAATCAGATTTTAAGTTTCGTAATCTAATAAATGTTGCTAAAAAAATATGCAAATTAAAAGTCGGTATAAACATAAACAAATATTGTCTAAATAACTACTGTACAGTAATATTTTTTTGTTCAGGCGCGTGTCATCTTCTCCAGTGGCTCACCTTTTGGCAAGGTCGTCCATGAAGGTAAAACTTACCACCCAGGACAAGGCAATAATGCATACATTTTCCCGGGAGTGGCGTTAGGTGTGTTGCTGGCTGGAATTCACCATATCAATGAGCAAATTTTCTTAATCGCTTCTGAGACGGTGGCAGCAAATGTTCTAGAAGAAGACTTAAATAAGGGCAGTATCTACCCACCACTAAGTTCTATAAAGGAGTGTTCAATACAGATAGCAAGCAACATTTTAGAGTATGCGTATGAGGAACGTAAGTATGATAATAATTTAAAGGCTGCTTTTCCAGAGGAAATGTTTAAGTGTTATGTGAAAATGACGCTTATTTACGCTTTTTTATTCAACTCGTATTTTCTGTATGTTTGAGTCAATTCTTGCAGTCGTTTTTTCCTACTCCCCTTGTACCTAGAGTCTTGAAATTGGGCACAATGACGTATTCTCGATGACGATATAAACATTAACCGTTAGTCCTACCGATTAATTGATTTGATTTGATTGACCAGTATACGGTAGACATTGCTGCTATTCCTAGAAAACACACCGCCGGGCTGGTTAACGCTACACTGGGTTGGGTTGTGGTCATGCTTGGTGCCAGCAATGAGATCTACATAGGAGATGGAAAATGTAGGTGTTACTTGCATCATGATACTTTGGTATTTTTACTTCCAGAGATGTTTATTTGAGCCGTTTGTTTCCTCCGCTTCTGATTCCAGCAGTGCGCAATATATCATGGGTATTTCTATATTTTCCTTCAACTAGTCTAATTCTTACATACATTTGTATCCTTTTTGAATAAAAAACAATGCCAGTATCATTAATTTGATACTCTCGTTAATGTAACAGGCTTCAGTAAGGTCACTATTACAGTTCTGTGCCTGTTAATAGATGGCACTGCCATTGATAACATTAGAATGTTAAAATAAGTGCTTTAAAGAATATCATTTTAAAAAGATTTGATGTAAAAATATCGTCATTTATAACACAAATGATTTCAATCATTTATAAGTATGACAACGTCATCAAAATCATAGTTTGAAGCCTAAATGTAGACATATAACAAATTATCAGCGGCGGCTCGTGAGTTTTGAAAGTGGTCCGCGCGCCGCATGCGAAAATTTTCAGAAGATTCAAGGTCATTGTGTTTTTCTAGCACTTTCAAAATGTCTACCATTACACAAATGTATGTAATTTTCTCTTCATGTTAGTCGGTTTAATTCTCGTGATATTTTCTACAGAGGATCGTAGCTAAGAGAACTAAATCCATTTAACAACACATAATCCACCACGTCTTGACAACAAAAGATGTCGAAAAAATGTGCACCTAGAGTACTCATTTTTCGAACGCCTGTTAAATATTTTGTATATGTTTAAGCCGCAAATTGCTTTATTCTATTATTCTAATACTAATAACTATTCATTCCTTTGTGAAAGAGATGCTCGACTGAAGTGTACAAGCCACGCTAGAAATAGATGGGATGCCAGAGGCTAGCTGCGGTAGTGTCATATCCAACATGTGTCTTTAGAGAATGTGTCAAGCATTCAAGGTCACTTATCATATAAGGATAACATTGAAATGGAAGCTAAGTTTCTATTAGCCTCCGTTTCATCAGACCAAACGCGATCCGCAATGAGAGGGCGGGAAATATGCATACGCGGACTATCCAGACTGTAACGTTACATGTTTATGGAAAAGAAATTTCAAAATTATTTTTGTACACTGAAAATTAATTAATAAATTAACAGCATTAAGAGTTGAGATAAAGCTACCTTGATATTTCTACTTGTAAAAACTATTAGTTTGGAGATATTCTGTTTCTCCCAAAATCGGGGGAGGCTGAGCCCCCCCCGATGAGCCACCACTGCAAATTATGCAGACAACTAAATATTCCGACAAAACAAATCGACACTGGAAAAGATTTTGACGTTGATATAAATTCTTGTCACTTTTACTGTTTATACTGTTTACTTTTAAATATAAATAACAAAATGGTAAAAGGAGTGACTACTAAGAAAAAAGTGCGGGAAATTATTATCAACCAGCATCGTGTAAACAAAACAATTTGACAGATTTCAACATAACTTAATATAACTAAATCAATAGTTGGAGATTTAATTAAAAAGTTTGGAGAAACTGCCACTATTAATGTTCGAGATAACAGTTCAGGGCAGCCTAGAATTGTAACTGCACAAGCTGAGAGGTTATTAGTGAAAATTGCCAAATCTGACAGATAAATACCTCGAGAGAGATAACAACTAGGTGGCATAATAAAACCAATATAAAAGTCTCGCCGAAAATGTATATATAAAGCTGGCGGCCTTAGCTTTTACAAGGTATTAGTCCAAGATCCCAGAGCCACCAGACCTACGTCATTTTAGTAAAGCTAAGATTTTTACAGTAAATGTGTAATATGTAGGTAAAAACGTATTGCGTACTTGGTAGCTTGAAAGCAGGACCCTTTTACAGATAATAGGTAGTCTTTTCGCTGAGAGAATCTCGGTGTGACGTCACGTACGTCTGAACTGAGATGCCGTAGGCTCGCTGGTGTTTTCGAATGCACAATGGTGTCACCTTGTTTTATATCTTACTTGATGTATTTAATTAGATTTATTTAAAGGAAATTGAATTATATTAATTTAAGTAGCATATACAATACATCTATTGTAAATTTATAGTAATTTA
The DNA here is from genome assembly GCA_963675555.1 of Leptura quadrifasciata. NCBI lineage: Eukaryota > Metazoa > Arthropoda > Insecta > Coleoptera > Cerambycidae > Leptura > Leptura quadrifasciata. The sequence goes on from OY776675.1 coordinate 108,927,108, forward strand.
AGTTAAATAAATAAATTATAATATTGAATTGTTTTGGTATCAAGTAAAGAATATGAGAGAGCAAATATACAAAATAAATACGCGTAAATAGTTGCAGCTAAATCTTGTTTATTCATTAATAGAATTTTGTCAAATAACTATATGTAATCTTGAAATAAAAATATATACTTAATACTTATTATGCCGAACCCTATATAAAACAAAAATGCCAGTAAAATACAAATACCTAGTATAAGATAAATAAATAAATTTAGTTTTCCTCGTCAGTGTCTAATTCTTCCGAGTCCTCATCATCACTATTAACACTTATGAGTGGCATAACTTCTTCAGTATGAACCTCTCGATCATATGTCTCTAAAATCAATTTATTTGTGTGATTTACACAGTTGAACCAAATTGAGCTCGATACTTGAGATAAAGCCTCATTCCACATAGCAAGAACGGCTTCGTCACTAAAACCATCTTTCCCGATGTGTTTGTCATAATATTCCTTACAAATTCCCAAAACAAGTTCTATTGGCTTGAACTGACAATGATATGGTGGAAGCCGCAGTACTTCATGTCCATGCTGCCTAATTAAATTGTCGACAACATAATATTCCTCTGTTCTATTAGCTCCAGCTATTTGGAGCAATTCGGCTTTAAATGCGGTATCACTAAAATCTATGTTTTTGGTCTTTAACCAGGTTTGTATTTTTTCTTTCGTCCAAAATCGGGTTTGTTGTTTTTCTTGTGGTACTAAGCATTATCTAAAACAATAATGCTTGGATTTTGTAACCCCGGCAAAAGTCTCTCTATCAGCCACTTTTCAAAATTTTTACAGTTCATGCTGTCATGATAAACTGCTGACTTATTCTTGGTGGAGAAAAGTAAACTCGCATTTTGAGCAAAACCATGAATAGATCCTGCATGTAAAACTATAAATCTTTTACTCTCTGTAGCTGTACGACGCCTTTTCGACTTACTGGAATCATCTTGCCAAGAACGTTTTAATCCTCCCCTGCTAAAGATCCAAGTTTCGTCTAAGAACACTACATCTAGGGGCTCATTACTTTTCAAATTTTTTACATATTTGCGTAAAAAGTCTAGCCGTATTAGATAATGTGTGGTCTTTCACACAGTACTTTTCTATTGTCATCTTTTTTAAAGGAAATGCCTAATTTTTTTATAATAATAATAATAATAATTTATTGGTAAGTAGGACAATCCTAATATATAGATCTATTGTTACATGGCTTGTTAACATTAATACTAATTTATCTACATAAATCTCATAACCATAAAACTAATAATAATGAATAATAAATAAATAAATACTGTATTTATTTAACAGATAAGTTTAAAGTAGGTAACATGCAAACAAATATCTATAGTTCGATAATAGTAGTATCAATTTACATACAGAAGTTTCATAAGAGTGCGACTAGATACTTATTAATAAACAAAAGAAAGATCCTAAAATAGGTAAAGTACAATAATATTATAGTGAGACCAATCTACACAAAACACCATGCCTAGCAATATAATAATACTTGAATTATAAAATTAAATTTAATTTTTGATATACTTTAGAATATTTCTTTTAAATTCTGGTAGATTATTTGATTTTTTTATATTCGTTGGAAGTTTGTTAAATTCATTAAGACCTTTATAAAACAATCCATTCATAGTTTGTGAAAGATTCTGCCTGTTTATATAAAAATTATTGTTAGTTCTCGTGTCATAGTTATGTACTTCATTGTTATAAATTATAAATTGATCAAAATAAGGGGGTAACAATTTATTTTTAATTTTAAATATAAAAATCATGGAAAAGTAGTATAGTCTATCCGTAACTGATAACCACTGAAGAGAAGCCAACATAAATCCTATTGGGACATATCTGTTACACTTCAAAATTATTCTCATCCCTCTGTTTTGTAATTTTTGCAAAACTGATAATTTGTTAGACCCTAGCGCAGTAGTCAAAATGAGGTTGAATTATTGTGTTGTATACAGTAATGCTTGTTTCAACTGACAAAGTGGATGCAACTCTTGAAAAAAAAAAAGTTTTTTTGAAATTTTTTTATATATGTAGTCAAAGTGTGTGGTAAATACTAAATTATTGTCCAAGTAACATCCCAGGTACTTAAATTCAGTAACTACTTCAATTTCTGTATTATTCATATACAGTTTGACTGTGTTAAAGTCAATACTGTTATATTTATACCTAGTAGTTATGGCTATTGATTTTGTTTTTTGTATATTTATTTTCAATTTATTTTTGTTTAGATATACCATTATTCTTCTAAGTGAAGTATTCATTTTGTTAATTGCTACGTCTAGGCTGTTATTACTGACTGATAAAAGTGTGTCATCTGCAAATAAGTTTATAAAATCACTATCATGGCATTCATCAATATAATTAATATATATTAAAAATAACAAAGGCCCAATGACACTCCCCTGCGGTACTCCGAAATTATTGATTTTTCGTGATGAAGTTGCATTACCAATTTTAGTTACTTGGTATCTCTCAGTCAAATAGTCCTTTATCCAATTTAATACACTACCTCCAATACCATAACTTTTAAGTTTGTCAATTAATATACTTCTATCTATGGTTTCAAAAGCACGTTTTAAATGCAGAAATACCGCAACTGTAAAATTTCCCTTATCCATACTTTGCTTCCGTTTAGTTAAAGTTAACTGTAAGGCAGATTCACAAGAGTGGTTCGCTCGAAAACCAGACTGGTTTATAAAAAACAAGTTATTTTTGGTAAAATGATCAATTAATTGATAATAAACTGCTAATTCTAACATTTTCTCTGCACTAGGTAAGGTGTTAATTGGTCTGAATTCCCAGGATTTATTGGTATTTTTAATTTTTTGTATCGGAGTCACTGTACTTGTTTTGAGGCTTATTGGAAAAGTCCCCATTTCCAAAGATGTATTTATGAAGTGTAACCAGACATGACCAATAACTTCAAATGTTTCTTTTATTAATTTGCTACTTAACACTTCATAGCTTTTGTTGTCTAATGAATTTACAATTTTTCGAAGATCTCTAAAGTTAATCAAATTAAAATGTTCAACTTTATCGATATTAAATGCCCTATTATTTGTACTTGTATAAGTTAGATAATCAATACTATTCACAATTTATAATACTATCTATAAAATAATTATTGAAATATTCAGCAATAACAGTTTCATCTCTTACATTGACAATCTGATCATCTATTTCAAATTCAACACCATTAGTGTAATTGTTGTGATAAATCTTCGGATGAATAAGTTTTTTTAGGGTTTGCCACATTGCATATGGATCATTTCTATGAGTGTCTATTTTTTCATAATAATAATGTTGTTATCACTTTATATAGACTGGTACGGCCAATATCAACTATTGCTCTAGATTTTAGCTCCTCTAAAAGGATATCCAAGGAAATATGTTTATGATCGGATACCATATCATAAATAACATTTTTTATTCTATATTTTACACCATCGCGTAACTCTGTTTTGGACTTTTTATGATTCCGTTTAACCGAAGCTTGAGGTTCCACATTTTCTTTGTCATTTTTAGCTATTTTTCTTACAGTCTTTACATCGATTTTTAAAACCTCACTCACTCGCCTTTGAACAGCTTTTATTGACAATAAAAGTCCACCATTTTCATTTTCCTTTTGAAAATATTCCAACAAATTCAAAACTAACTGCTGCAGATTTAAAAATTCACCAGGACTCATGTTTACTATTTCAACAATAGAACAAGACTAAAATTGCTCTCTCACGCACTAATTGAAATAAGTGTACTACTATACCTGCTACACCCGACTTCCGACAAAATCGACCCGCCTCTGAAATCGCCAGCCGCATTCGACGACGACACGCGTTAGGCAAATTGGTTTGTTATCGAGTAATAGCAATGCCGCACGTCGGTGATAACTTGACCACAAAGAAAACTTACGTTACAAATTAGGTTACAAACAATATTTCAATAAAAACAAGGAAGGACAGAGTTCCGGACGATATTCCTTACACTATATGACCGGGATTCTCTCAGCGAACAGACTTTACTAAAGGTAAATAAAAATCTTACTATCACGTTCATATAGCAAAAAGCATGCAGTTTTATTAACAGCTGTCCGTGGTGTAGTGGTTAGGTTCGATTCTCATGTGCGGGGTTCGAATCACGTCTTTTGCATTTTTTTTTCTACATTTTGTACGAGATGTATTTCGGCTTGATTAACAACTGAGATAACTAATACGAACATTTCGTTAGAGTAAGATACCAGAGCCCCAGACCTACATCATTTCAACAAAGCTAAGATTTTCACAATAAATTATATATTTGTAGGTAAAAACGCATGCATAGTTATTTTTATGTTAAAACAGCATAGCTGGTTTTTATATATATTTTACACAATATTATTACGAACGAACATTTATTATTACCAGACGCTTTCCGTGGGCCCTAACTTCCGCCAGACACTTCAAAGCTGGAGAATCACAATAAATGTGTAATATGTAGGTAAAAACGCATGCATGTAAAGAGCATAGCTGGTTTTTATGTATGTTTTACATAGTATTATTAAGAACATTTATTATTGCCAGACAAATTCCGTGGGCCCTAACTTCCGCCAGATGCTTTAAAGCTGGAAAATCAAAATAAATGTATAATATGTAGGTAAAAACAACGCATGTGTACTTACTTTTACGTTAAAGTAGCATAGCTGATTTTTATGTATGTTTTACACGATATTATTAAGAACGAACATTTGTTATTGCCAGATGCTTTCCATGGGCCCTAACTTCCGCCAGACGCTTTAAAGCTGGAGAATCACAATAAATGTGTAATATGTAGGTAAAAACGCATGCGTACTTACTTTTACATTAAAGTAGCATAGCTGTTTTTTATATATATTTTATGCAATATTATTAAGAATGAACATTTATTTTTGCCAGAAGCTTTCCGTGGGCTTTAACTTCCGCCAGACGTTTTAAAGCTGGAAAATCACAATAAATGTATAATATGTAGGTAAAAATGTCTGCGTACTTACAATTACGTATTTATGTTCGTATTAGTTATTTCAGTTGCTAATCGAGCTGAAATACACAGACGTGTTTCGAACCCTCAACCTCGCGCTTGAGAATTAGGCAACTCAACCAATACACCACGGATGGCTGTTAATGAAACTACATACTTATTGCCATATGAACGTAATAGCAAGATTTTTTATTTACCTTTAGTACCTATTATCTCTAAAAGGGCCCCACTTTCAAGCTAGCAAGTACGCAATACATTTTTACCTAATTACACATTTACTGTGAAAATCTTAGCTTTGCTAATGTGACGCGGGTCTAGGGGCTCTCAGGTCTTACTCTATATGTGACATTACAAAATATATTTTAATTGCACAGTATTCGGCAACCTTTTTCTTTATTTAGGTAAAGAAAAACCATTTCTTACTGAAAAGCAGAAAAAACTAAACTCTCTTGGTCGTTAGATGATTGGAGACAAGACTGAAGCATTTCAAGAAGACCATCTGAAACGAACAGTAAAATTTCCAAAAGGCAATATGGTTTGGAGATGCATGTCTGCAATCTTTTTTTTTTTTATTTTATTTAACGTCGGCCTATTTCCGCTACTGAGGCCTAACACCGACGCCTGTAGACAAGCTGTCCCTAACCAGGAATTTTACTGAACCTTTTCCCTTAAGAAGAGTAGAGATCTTTTACTTGCCTAACATTTAATAGACAAAGGGACCGACGGCTTTACATCCCCTCCGAAGGATGGTATATCTCCTATACAACCCTCCCCTAAGGTTGTATAGCTTCCACGCATACACTGATATACAAGCCGCTGGAAGATGTGTGAGGCGAGAACGCGGTTTCCGTTGGAATGGTCACCCACCCAAGTACTAACTGCGCCTGTCGTTGCTTTACATCGCACACCGAAGTATGTACATTGTAAAGACGCACCTACGCTCGCCCCGTCTGCAATCTTCATTTTATTGGTAGACAGTTACTCCAGGCGTTTTAACTGTTAAATTGACCTCTGCTAAACTCGTGCTCTACGAATTTTTTTTTTTATTATTGTGTTTATTTGGACGTCCTGAATAACACTTGATAGTTACACCACGATACACGTGGAGGAATTCGTGAAAATCGCTTCGGAAAGTCACGGAAATCGCGGATTCGCGATTAACTCAGTTTTTTTTTTGGCCCAAACGGGAACAACACCTATTATAGAAGTTGTACATCTGTATATTTTCTTTCTTAAAGGTTCTATACATTTTTTTCGTACGCCTAAACGTTTTGGAAATACGACGCGAACTAAGTGAAAAATGCATTTAGTTCTGCCAAACCTCTTTTGCCCCACATATTTTGCAATTATCTTGCTTTCTATGTCTCAGAATGAATATTAAATATTGCTGTTATAGAGCTCGGTGATCTTTATTCTCCACTAAAATATTTTATCCATTTTATTTATATTTATTTACAGTGAATAAGGCAAAAAATGCATTCATTTCCGCACCACCTTAGAGATAGAATGCTCGGCACGCTTCTTTTTACATGACTTCCCCAGGAGCCCTAATCCATGCCGGATCTTAAATTAGTCAATATTTGCGACTTCTTCGATATCTGAAACGTTATTGTCCAATGACAAATCGTTGTCATTACTTTCATTCTGATAAGATTCTACGTCGTCCAGTTCCTCATTCATAGCAATTATAGGAGCAGTATTCAAGCAGGAGTGACCGTGAAAATGTCCACAAGCTATTGAACAATTCAGTCCTACTTTCCTACGGCTACATTTTCCTGCACAACCCTTTGTACAGTTGCAAAAAAATTATTTTAACAATATATCTGGTCCTGGTGGTAACTGAGTTGGTACTGACTGCGAAATATCATTCTTCCTAATCCAGCCCCACTGCTCAGGATCAGTGTCTTTTCTCAACCATGTTTGAACTTCTCAACAATTCTGGACAGCACAGAAAAATATAAAAAAAAGAAACTAAATGCATTTTTCACTTATTTCGCATCATATCACCAAAATGTTTAGGTGTACGAAAAAAATGTATAGGACCTTTAAGGTAGAGAATTTACAGATGTACAATTTTCATAATAGGTGTTGTTCCCATTTTGGGCTATAAAAATTGAGTTAATCGCGAATCCGCGGCGATTTTCATGAATTTCTCCAGGTATCGTGGCGTAACTACCAAGTGTTATTCAGGACGTCCAAATAAACACAATAAAAAAAAATTTCGTAGAGCACGAATTTGGCAGCAAAAGTCTAAAACACCTTGATTAAGTTGCTGTTGAAACATATATATAGAGATCCTTAATAATTCATTATGTTTTGTGGAAAAATTGCATTCTGACAAATATTGTGTATTTTGGCAAGAAGGTGCATTACGTCATACAGCTAAAATTACAAAAAAATGGTGTGAAGAGAATGATAAAAAGGTTCTGTCACATCCTTCGAGCAGTCCTGACCTCAATATTATAGAGACCATTTGGCACCAAATGAGAAAAAAATACTTGAGCAATAACCCTAAACAAGCTAAAATGACAATTTGGTAAAAATAATCAGTTTGTCTGAATAGTTAATTGTCAGCAATTCGTAATATATGCTTTTATTTACGTACCCTGTTAGAATTTCACTGAAGTTAGTAGTATTTTTATATGTTTATTGATGTCCAAACATTTAATTTTGAAAAAATCTACTTCCATTGCAGTAACTATCCTTAAACAGGAATAAAATGTTTTGATTATAAAGTTGAAGTGGTCAAGACTCGCCAGCGAGTAGCTTCTTTTAAGTTTTCCCTCATAGATTTTTCCTGCTATTGTCCTGTGAGTATTACACGATTGATATTCTTGCTGACGATTATGACTGCCATAATTTGAAGAATGTTGACGATTTCTATGTCGGCATCTTATCGGACCTGTTTAGCTATTGTTGTGTTGCTGACAGTAAATAAATGTGAAATGATTTTTGTTTTGTCATTTGTCTAAAATTATCCTAGAAAATTTGGCAGAACTATGGACTTGTTGATAATGAATTTAAGTTAAGGATGTTGCTTTTTAGCCCTTCTCAGTTGTTCAAATAGCTTGTTTCAGCACAGCTGAGATCTTCAACGTAAAGGACCTTGATATAGAAGGAGCACTGTAAGGTTGTTTCGTTAGGATTGATTTGTCAGTTTTTGTATTCATGTATGTATTGTCATTCAAAGTTTAGATTTCGTCATTTCTTAAAACTATATCACCTGATACGATTTTCTTACTGTCTATCTCTATTCTTAAGATGACTAGAATTGAGACACAGATGAAAGACGGAAATATGGTAAATAAATTTGTATATTAGTCCTTTTAAAAATGGAAAGGTTATTAAAAAATGTAAATCAATGGACATAAAGGTTTCATACCGCACATGATGAGTACGGAGAACATTGTGAAGCATGGTTTCCAACTACCATCTGGCAGTTCATTGGAGCAATCTACTGACACAAAAAAATAAGTTAAATATTTGGTATTCACAATTTTGGGGCTTCTATTTGTGTGTCTATTTATAATATATTATTATTAATATGGGTTTGTGGATAACACTTTTAAAGTTCTGGAATTGCAACAAATTGTAATTTTCAGGCAAATGATTTCCTGTACCTAGTCTATACATGATATTCAATAGTGATTTGATTGGAATTTGATATATGTTATATTTTTAGGTATTGCATCAGTATATCCAAAGCCAAAAGACATGAGAAAATACATAGAATCTCATCAATACAACCATAATTATGAGCCATCCTTGCCACACATTTGGCCATGGCCAAACCCTCCATATATTAAGACTAGACCAATAGAACCAACAAAATTGAAAGCATAGTTTTAATTTGTTAGGGATTTATAAAACTGACATGAATTTGTTATAGAGCTAGGATAATTTATTTTGTAATTTGTTAAACTACGTATTCTTTCTTTTTGTGATTTAAAGTTTATTTGCGGTTAAGAAATTTTTTAAAACATAAATGATTTGTACAGTACTGCGTGCCATATGTGAAATGTACTTAATTGTTTGAAAAATATCAACGTATTAGTTTAAATTTTTCTTAATTTTAATCAAAATGAAAAAATTTTTTTTTACGTTATCTTTAAAGTAATTTTATTGAAAGTTGAGCAATATAATTAATTAGTTGTTACAGTATTGTTTTCTGGTCATTTTAACTCATTACCAGTATTTGGTATAACTACTATGTGAAAATAAGTGAATAAATGTTTACATTATTATTTGTATTGCTTTATTTAACATCATTGGTACTACATATTAAAACAAAGCTTTAAGGAAATCTAAGAAGAGGATTATTAAGGGGGCACTGTAGGGACATGGAAAGGACTCCAGAATGCGTCAGACTGAACAAAGATTCATTTAAGGGCCCTCAAAGCTTAATATACACCTTAAAAACAGAATGTGGAGAATATCTGGAGCTATCAGCCCTTATAGACAAAACAACTAGTAGCTATGGGGTAGTATTTATATATGGGGACTTTAACAGAGACAATACGACGCAATCCTTAAATTCTGCCATACTTACCGACATCATAGAATCATACGGTCTTCCATCATTATTTAATCAGACCACTAGAATTCAGAACATGGGTAATCATATTACACAAACTAGTATTGACTACATCTTAATGAATATTGATAATAATCTAACTTGTGAAAATTTCGATTTGGATTATCTGATCACTTTACTCAGATAGTAAAATGGGATGGTAGTATTCCAGACGCTGTTCATTAACAAAACCATAACTAGAACATTCAGAATAATTTTTCTATATCCGAGTTCTCTAAATTATTCTCTGACGATAAAACCTTCTTAAAAAACCTCTATAGCAACTCATGCGACATTGATAATATATTCTCTATTTTTACGACTATTTCTCCTGGTGCTTTACAACAGCATTTAAAAAAATCACTAAAATGGTTTCAGCGAAACGTGATAATAAAATAAAATTTAGCCCGGAACTATCAAAAAAACTACAAGACCTCAAAGACTTAAATCATTAAAAAAAAAACAAGTAAACTCAGTATATTTAAAAGGAAAATATAAATGCTCCAAAAGAGAAATTGAAAAGTGTATAAGAACGGAAAAGCAAAATTATTATAAAAACTAAATAATGCCAGTAACCAATCTAGAACGCTCTGGAAAATAATAAAAGAATCATCCCATTCTGAAAAAAAAGTCAATACCGATATATCTATTAATAATGAGGTGATCATCGATAACACAATCATAGCGAAACAGTTTGGAGACTACTTCTTCATCGTTATAGATGACAAGTTGAATAATCCAAATGCTGTACCAGCACAAAAAATATAACTGCACCGCAAAAATAGGAATCGGAGGAACTGCAAACTCGTAATTAACCTCTTGTCTCTAAAACAGAAGGTTTTTTGTAAAACAAGGAGACTCGATATCAAAAGAATACATTACTAATATAGGCACCCCACAAGGTAGTGTTCTTGGACCACATATTTCTTTTATTTGTAAACGACCTACCCCAATATATCACGGAAGGAAATTTTTTTAAATATGCAGATACCTCGATAGTTACATTAGACACTAACCCAGTAGAAGTACAATTAATGATAAACCTGCAAAAAACAGTTCTAATGAACTTCTACAACAAATTCTGAAAATCAAACACTTTCCACCCTATTATTCAGAACCACACGCTAAAACCCATTAACTCCACTAAATTCTTAGGCATTATTATTGACAACCCAAATGAGCTGGGAGTTACATATCGACTTCATATCCAAAAAGCTCAATAAAGCGTATTACATTATAAAAAACCTTTAAACCTTTTAATACAAACTTGAACCAGTTTCATTGATGTCGGTTTATTATGTGAACTTTTACTCAACAATTAATTACAAGTTACAACATTACTGTCTGGGGTTTGTCCACATGTATAAGTAGGATTTTTATACTACAAAAACGTGTCATTAGACTAATATTCAGTCTTGATTCTCGCACCTCATGTAGAGCAATATTTCATGACAAAAAATAGATTAACTAAATACTCCGACATACACACCTTCAACACCAGAGGCAAGAATGGCATTTGTCAAAACAAACACACTAAGTATGAAAAATCCCCACTGTATTCTGGTACCCGATTGTATAACTTACTGCCTAAGGATCTACAATGCCTACCAACTCTTACATTAAAAAAAAAATCTGAAAGAATACCTTAGTTTACACTGTTTCTACACCATTGATGAATTTATTCAGGCTACAAATAGCACCGCACGTAATATAGTAAACAGTCAAATCTTTTTAACCATTTTTATTTTACCTTATTAACTACATACTATTTTAATATACATTGTGATGTAATATTTTATGCTATATATTGTAGATATTATTATATATTATTGTTTATATTGCATTTCCATTGAAAAAAATTAAACTTAAAAATAAAGGTAACAAATCATGGGTAACTCCTGAAATTATAAATGAATCGGAAAGACTAAAAGAAATACATTGGCTCTACTCCTTAACAGGTAATGAAGAAATAAAACAAAGGTACTCCATACTTAAAAAAGATCATAAAAGAACTATCGTAGAAGCAAAAAAATCTCATAACCAAAACATATTGGCAAACTCCCATAATGTTAGTAGAAGTACGTGGAATCTTATAAAAAAAGAAACAACCAACAACTGTGAAAACGAGTTTATTATAAATACGAATGGTGTCGAAAGTAATGATCTCAAAATAATAAGTCAGCAATTCAACCAGTTTTTCATTGAATCAGTTGAAAAAAATATACCAGCAGTTGTTCCCTATGTAACTAAATTAGAAAAAATCACTAACCATAATTTATTTCTTATGCCAGTGGATACAATTGAACTAGTGGAGCTGATAAAAAGTTGTACTAAGAAACAATCGGAGGGTCCTGATGGAATACCCTGTACGGTAATAGGCTACGTCGCCAATTTAATAGTTGAACCACTTGCACATATCATCAACCAGTCATTCTTGAAAGGTGTGTCTCTTAATAAACTAAAAGAGGGAAAATGCATTCCACTACATAAAAAAGGGTCCAAAGATAATTTAGACAACTATCGTCCCCTATGTCTCCAATCTGTGTTTTCTAAAATATTTGAAAGGGCCATGTTCAATAGACTAACTTCCTACATCAATAAATTTAAACTTATATCTAATTCACAGCATGGTTTTAGACAGGGAAAATCTACCACTTCTGCGCTATTTGGCACATTATCTTCAATAATTAATGCTATTGATAAATAATCGCAGACTATTGGCATTTATTTCGACCTGTCAAAAGCCTTTGATATTATAAATCATGATATCCTGCTAAAAAAACTACAGAACTATGGGGTCAGAGGTGTAGCACTTCAGTGGATTAAATCATATTTAACGGGTCGCGCTATCAATATGTTCAACTGAAGGTAAAGTAGGAAATGTGCATAATAGTAAAGTTAAATCTGATATCCTAAAAAACAAACATGGAATGCAACAGGGAGGCATACTCTCACCTCTTCTCTTTCTCTTATCTGAATAAGAGAGAGGTTATTAAGGTCATTACTGAAATGACCTTAATAACCACTTCCAGTCCATAACAGGTGTTGACGTATGTCAGTTCGCTGATGATACCTCCTTTATTGTCAGAGGCAGCAACGAAAATACATTGGCGACTCTGTCCAATAAAATGACAAATAGAATGTGGGAGTGGTGTGTGCAAAATGAGTTACTACTAAATCCAAAAAAAACTGTAATAGTACAATTTACAAATACATGCAGTAGGGAAACCTATCAGGCTTCTTAGTGAGATTACAAAATAGAACCATCTCTCTGTTGCCGAGCATACAAGATTTCTTGGAGTGAAGGTCGACAACCATCTTACCTGGAATCACCACATAAATTATGTAGCAGGTAAACTTAAATGTGCTCACTATGCAATTTCTATGTTAAAGAATTCGTTAAACTTACATCCTATTCTTCTGTTCTACTATGCGAGTGTACACAGTCATTTAAATTATGTTATAATTGCATGGGGTTCCTCAAGTGAAACAAACCGATTATTTATCCTTCAAAAAAGAATTGTAAGATTAATAGCTGATACTAAATATCTAGAACATTATTCACCGTTATTCAAAAAGCTAGGAATAATGACAGTTTACTCCTTGTATCTATGCAATCTTGCACTCTTTGTAAAAATGAATAACCAATATTTTTTAACAAATGGAATGCTTAACGACATCACAGCAACGAGGTACGTAAATCGTTTGAGTGTGCCTAGACATCGAACTGCCTTATTCGAAAAGGGCCCTCACTATATGGCAATAAAAACATTCAACCACCTTCCCTCATATCTGCATGGAATTCAAAACCAAATAAAATTTAAAAAAGAGTTAAAGCTGTATTTCATCAATCATACCTACTATTCTACTGACGAATATTTTAATAATAGAATTTAAGGCTTGTTTTTTTTATTTTTTTACCCACGGCATCGACTACTAAGGTCATTAGCCGTACCCTCCTCCATTCATTTAGGTCTATTTTCAATTTCCTCTTAGTTAAAAGAGGGATACTGTTAAAGTTTGTTGATCAGTCTGCACTGTTTTAAAAAATATATAATCTTCTTAATCTGCTCTTTGTTGTCACTCAAACAGTCTTTCAGATTATTTGGAAGGAAGATCTAAATTTCGCCTACATTGAACATATTGCCTACAGTTTAAGATGATATGTTCTACAATAAGAGCAACATTGCAATGGTTACACAGTGGACGGTGTTCTCCTCTAAACATATGGCTTGACGTGAGATTGGTGTGTCCGATTCTTAATCACATAAGCGTCACACTTTCTCTTCTGGGCAGCTTGTAGGGGTTCGCCCATTTTTTAATATTTGGCTTGACAATTTTTAATTTTGAATCTATACTCTCCCATTCCTTTTGCCATGTCCTATGTATTGCTTCTACAAATACTGGTCTTAGATCATAGTGTCGAATTGATATATTATCTGCACTCTGTTTCTCGGCTGCTTGACGCGCAGCTTTGTCCGCTAGTTCATTTCCCGTTATCCCAATATTACTAGGCGCCCAAACGAAACAGATATTCTTATTATTTTAAGCTAGCCAGGACAGCAGTGAAAGAATCATTTGCACTAATGGGTCTTTTGAGAAATTGTTAGTTATGGCTTGAAGGGAGCTAAGAGAATCCGTTATAATAAGTATAGTACGCTACTCGCATATGGAAGGGTCCAAATATGTGTTTGGCCCATTGTAACAAATGCACACCCTACACCTATGTCTGTCTTGGGCCCATCAGTATAAATTTGTAATGTAGGTTGGTAAACGCTTAGGATTTTGTTAAATTTATTTTTGATCTCTATACTATTGTCCTCATTTTTTGAGTAACGTGTCAGATCGTTCCGTATTTCAGATGTGGTTAATGTCCAGGGCTGTATTTCACACACTTTTAAAGGTAGTACATCAGGTAGTATTAACTCTAATCTAAGGGGGCGAGCGTAGGTGCGTCTTTACTATGTACATACTTCGGTATGCGATGTAAAGCAACGACAGGCGCAGTTAGTACTTGGATTGGTGACCATTCCAACGGAAACCGCGTTCTCGCCTCACACATCTTCCAGCGGCTTGTATATCAGTGTATGCGCGGAAGCTATACAACCTTAGGCGAGGGTTGTATAGGAGATATACCATCCTTCGGAGGGGATGTAAAGCCGTCGGTCCCTTGTCTATTAAATGTTAGGCAAGTAAAAGATCCCTACTTTTCTTAAGGGAAGAGGTTCGGCAAAATTCCTGGTTGGGGGTAGCTCGTCTACAGGCGTCGGTGTTAGGCCTCAGTAGCGGAAATAGGCCGAAGTTAAATAAATGTATAAAAAAACTAATCTACTCAAAAGTTCTCTAAATCGTATTCCTACTGGCCGTATTCTAGTTGTCCGTGATTCGTAGTAGACTTCCACTAATTCATTTTGGAATAGATAGGGTGATGTGGTAAGGCTCTTATTTTTCCTACATAGTTTAAGAGTAGCTGTTCTCTTCTGAGTGGCAAAGATGGAATTGCTGCATCACAGCACACAGAATGTAACGGACTTGTGGGGAACGCACCAATTGACATTCTTAGTCCTGTACAATGGATGGAGTTTAGTTTTCGTAGGCGTGATCGTGTGGCGGATCCATATATAAAACAATCATAGTCGACTTTTGACATTACTAATGACGTATACAGTTTAAGAAGTACTTCTCTATCGGAACCCCAGTTGATGTTAGACATACAACGAACAATGTTTAATCTCTTTTTTGCTCTCGTTTCCAGTTCTGTGATATAGGGTGTCCATGTCAGTTTCGAGTCGAAGGTCAACCAAGGAATTTAACTGTTGGCTGGACTACAATTGGGTTACCATTTATATTCAGATCAGGATTGGCATGGTGGCTTCTAAGCCGACAGAAATGAACACAAATAGTTTTTGATGGAGCCAATTTAAAGCCTAGGTTGCTTGCTCGTTCGCTGATGGTATTAATATTTGTTTGGATTGTTTCCTCTATATTTTCCGTACATTTTCAAGACATATAAATATTTAAATCATCAACAAATAGGCCTCCATAGACTGGCTGGGTTATAGTCATTGCAAGTTCGTTTACAGCAATGATAAATAATGTCACAATAAGGGTGGATCCCTGTGGTACTCCGTTCTCTAGTTCATACATGCTAGATAGTGTATTACCTACACGAACACGGAAACGACGTTCTTTTAGGAAACTTTGAATAAATAGAGGGAGTCGCCCCTTTAACCACCAATTATATATTGTTCTAAGGATTCCGTAACGCCATGTCATGTCAATATATAAAGGCTTGCTTATAGTGTCACTAATGAGTTTTAATAATTTGATGGTAATTTCATCTAATCAATGACTTCAGAATTCTGAAGTCATTGATCTAATCCAGTTGAATTTTTATTTTTTAGATTTGCAATCTCACTTTTAATAGTATACTCGTCTATATAGCACACAAATAAAGTTTGTGGCTGGTTGTCTACAGTAGTAGTAGTGCAGTAGTGACAGGTTTTCTCCAAAATGTTCAAATAATTTAATCTTAGATATCGTACTAAAGTAATTTGCAAAATTGATAGCAATTTTGGCAGAATCACTTACTTATTGTATTATTATCAATCGATAGCTTTATTGAATTTAGTTTTTTATTATTACGATCAAGTTTAGTATTTATTATTTTCCATGTTTCTTTGCATTTGTTTTCTGAATTATGGATTCTATTTTTGTAATAATTGCTTTTAGTTGTTTTGTATTTTTTTTTTTTTATTTAAGTACAACATCTTACCATTTGCACAATTAGTTGCATTTACTAACCATGAGAGCATTTTAAAGTGATTTCTTTATTTAATCATCATTATTGAACCATGTATTTTTTTTGAGCATTGCAAAAATTCCTTTCGACTAGTGGACAAGTATCGAGACAAGCTCATTTATAAATTCGTAAAATGATATATTAATATTGTGTACATCATATATAAATGACCAGTTAGTTTGGGCAACTTTTTGCACGAATAATGATGTATTTTTTCACAGAAATTTCTATAGCTTTTGATGGCATCTTCAAAGATTTACTTATCTTTTATATTTACAATGGTCATTATTTGTGTATAGGTAATCGATTGTGCTTGAATGTGTTTGTCCATGACACGTAAATATTCTAGTTGGATCATGTGATATGTGATGTTTAATTTAAATAAATATAATTTAAATGAGTTAAAGATTTCACATAAAGTTTGTTTAGCAATATTATTTTTGCCATAGTCAGTGTTAAAATCACCACACAATATTACCAATTTAGTTTGTCTCATTACCATTTCTAAAGCAGCAGAAATATAAAAAAAAAATATATCTAACTCATTTGGTGGTCAGTAAACACATATAACTACAATATTGTATATTTATACTACACATTTCAATATGACACTCAACTGAAATTTTTTAAAATTTGGTTATCTCTGACGCATTTTCAGAAATACGGTCATTACATAATATTACAGAGCCTCCATGTACATGTTCAGATCTAGAGAAATAGGAACATATGTTGAAACCTGACACTCTTATATTATTTATATTTTTGTTTTATATCCAATGTTCAGTGATATATAGTAGGTATATCAATATTTTCTGCTTGACTAAATACCTGGATTTCATCAATTTTATTTAATAATCTCTGTACATTGACATTACAAAGTGATAATTTAAAATTATCCTTAACAGAACTCTCATCTATATTCCTAAAAAAGAAAATTGCTCTTCTTGGTCACTTGTATGAAGATTTGTTAATGGTGTAGATTCCTGAGATGCTGTTTTTGCCTCATCTAGGTCCGTTAATATTTCAGTCGTTTCTAGCATCGATAGTCTTGGATATAAAAAATTATTACTATTGTTAGAATTTTGTTCGTCATGAGCATTGACGACGCTGTCGTTTTTTTTTTTAAGCAGTTTCCTCTCTTTCCATTATTTATATTTCTTCTCTGAGTGTAAGAGTGCCTCTAGAATTCTCCTCATAATGCATTGTGGCATCTTCAAGATTTGCACTTTCTATTGTAGCATTTGTAACATTTTCTCTCGCTAAATCTCCTCTAGTTGTCTTATTAACTACATTTTCTATCTTGATATGAATCAACGTTTTATTTGATATCGTTTTTTTATTTATAATATTTGATAAACCTCTTAGTCACTGTTTCTAAATTAAACTTGTAATCTTCTTGATTGATTTCATAGTAAGTTATGTTACCTTCAGTTATGCGGTTCAATTTCCTGATGTACCTGTTTAGGTTACTGTTATATTTGTAAATTTTGTTGTTAATAAAGATACTTTTTGTGTAGGGAACTGATACAAATATTATATTAGATGCGCAGCATTCCTTGAGTTTTTTATTTATTAATGCGAAAGAAGGAAATCGTTTCTGATGTAAGTCATTTTTTCCGGCCAATATGATTATACAGGGTTACTGGTAATTCGATACATTCCTTTGGAGATGTGATGGGGCATGATCTAAGAAGTTAAATTTAGCCCTAACATATATTATGCAAAACTCAATAGTTTTTGAGATATTTAATTTTTTTTGTTTTTCTCAAAAAGTAGATCTTAATGTCCTAAAAGTTAATTTTCGAAAAATCTATTTGACATTTTTAAATTTTTTTTTTACGGATTACTTGTCCAATATTATAGATATCCGTTTGGAATGAAAAATATCTGGAAACATTTCGATCATGTGAACATCTGAAATAAAAACTAAAATTTTTTTTTTTTAATCAGCTATAAAATTTACCTATTAGGTTTTTTCAAAAAAATATTAACGTAAACGCGTATAAATTATTATAAAAACTGCCTTATTTCAATAGCTATCTAACAAGGTACAAATGTTCAATGTACCCTTAATAGTTCTAAGAAAATACTAGTAAAAATAACAAGTAGTACGAATTTTATTTTTAGATAAACAGTAAAAAACATTTTAAAAGTAGAGTTTAATTCTTCATTAATTTCAAAGTTATACTTTATTTTTTATATGTCTTGCTCAAAATGGGAGCCCCTATTCCGTATACAGACACGGCAGCGTCTTCTTATTTCCGTCCTTGTTACTCTGGTTGTCAGATTATGCCTTCTGTGTTGGGCAGCATCGACCATCCTTTGTCTAAGGTTTTCTATAGTATTGACTGGTGTGGCAGAGACCATCTCCTTCATATGACCCCATACGTAATAATCAAGGGGTGTTAAGTCAGGGCTTCGCGCTGGCCAAGGTATTGGGCCCGCTCTTCCAATCCAACGGTTAGGGAAACGTTGATCAAGTAACTGTCGTACTGTCAGCCGATAATGTGCTGGACAACCGTCGTTCTGAAACATCATTCGCTGTCTGACGGCGAGAGGAACATCTTCTAAAATCGCCGCCAGATCATTTCTTAAAAAAATTTCATAGATTCCCCATTTAAATTTTGAGGAAGAAAGTGTGGCCCTATTAAATAGTGGCCAATGACTCCCATCCACACATTAATAGAAAACTTCATTTGGAAACTAGTTTCACGTGTTAACTTGGGATTTTCCTCTGCCCAATAATGTAGGTTGTGGAAATTTGTTATACCCTCGCGATTAAATTTCGACTCGTCCGTCCATAAAATACTTGTTAAAAAATTTGCACTTTCTGCATCTGAATTTAACATAAAGCAGCAGAATTCCACTCTCCTTCCAGGATCACCTTCCTCCAAGCCTTGGACAGGGGTATAGTGGTAAGAATGACATCCAACTCTACGTATCGTAGACCAAACTTTCCATTGTGACGCTCCGGTTAGTCTTGCGACTTTATTAGTTGAAATAGTTGGGTCTTCCTCAAAATACCTCAATATTTCTTCCTCATCATCTGGTTAATAAACGGGAGGAACACCAGCGTCACTTCTTCTACATTTCACGGAGCCAGTTTCAGCGATATTTCGATATGCCGTACTGAATAAATGTGCATTTGGTAAGCGGCGGTTAGGGTACCAAAGACCATATTCTCGGCGAGCTTCAGCAGCGTTGCCGCCACAGTATCCATAGACAAACAAGATATCAGCGTATTCTGCGTTGGCATACGCGGCCATGGCACAGAAAATACAATAACAACAACTAATAACAACAACTACAAGCAAAATCAAAATCTTCGATAACTAATTTAACAAGACCAACAAACTTAAGGGACACGGAGATAAGAATGTCAGTTAATGACATATATGCACAAACGTCAAAGTCAAGGACTGACTGACTTAAATGAAAATGAACGATTAGTTGTTTAATAAATTCCGCCACCAGCATTATCTTTACTAATTTTTTATTAGAACTATCAAGGGTACATTAAACATTTCTACCTAGTTAGATAGCTATTGAAATAAGGAAGTTTTTATAATAATTTGTACGCGTGCTACATTAATATTTTTTTGAAAAAACCTAATAGGTAAATTTTATAACTGATTTAAAAAAAAAATTTTTACAAGTTTTTATTTTAAATGTTCACATGATCGAAATGTTTCCGGATATTTTTCATTCCAAACGGAATCTATAATATTGGACAAGTAATCCAGTAAAAAAAAATTTAAAAATGTCAAGTAGATTTTTCTGAAATTAACTTTTAAGACATTAAGATCTACTTTTTTGAGAATACAAAAAAATTGAAATATCTCAAAAACTATTGAGTTTTGCATAATATATTGTAACGTTCTTACAATTTTCAGTAAACACTCCGTGGATTCCAAATAACTTGCAACAAGAATTTTCACAAACCACTGATTTATTTAATCACTAAAATTACACTAGCAAATACTTAAAAATCACACAACTAATAATAACTTAATCTAATATAATTTCACTACTTTTAAAACACTTAGCACTTTACTTTTCTTCTTAAACTTGTCAACTCTTGTCTAACCTAAAAACTCTCTTGTCTGTTTACTTCATTAAACTGCATACTTCACTCAACTGAACTCTTCTTCTACAAACTGTTTCTGTAACCAGAACCACAGATTACCCAGAACTGTACTGGATGCTAAACTGAACTGTTTATCCTTCACTAAACTGTACTGTACTCTTCCCCCATCTGCTGGCTTCACCTCTTTATATACCCACTTGGAATGTCCAGAATATCATTGTAGAACTTTCCACAAATATACTGGAATTCTCTAGAATTTTCTTAGGCACTACTAAATGGTGGTTCGCCAGTTGGCCCACAGATGGCGCCACCCTTCTGGCCAGGGAGTAATTACAACTCTCCTCTCTGTTAGAGGGCAGCACATAACACTGCCCCCTCCTTAAGCCTGAACGTCCCGGTCAGGCACTTCAGATACCCCAGTATACTTTGCCAACCTGTCCAGGTGCACGATCTTCATCTTGGACTTCTTTCTACGTTGAATCCTATAAACAACGTCGTTGATCCGAGTGATGACAGAATACGGTCCTTCCCAAGGTGAGCGAGGCTTCGAGAATCCTTCTTCACTCCGCTGTGGGTTATACAGCCAAACCGAGTCCCCCACCTTGAATCCTGCTGAACTGGCATTGCGGTCATATCTAGCCTTCATTCGATCACCACTCCCTGTAGGTGACCTCTTGGCAGCCACATTCGCACAAACCTTGCAACTGCGACACCAAGCCTCCACATCCTGACAGCTATTTACCCAGTAAAATCGCTCCCGTACTCTAGCCAAAGTCTTATTTCTGCTAAAGTGCTCTCTGGATATTCCCTCGTGCACTTCCCGAAGTACTTTTGGTACTCGGCACCTGGGTATCAGCAACAGCATGGTAACTTCTTTCCCATCTGGGCTCTCCCATGCTCTCCGTAATAGGCCATCTATAACCCTAAGTGAATCCCATTGCGCCCATAAAGCCTTCAGTCCAACACTTTTACTGGAAACGTCCTTCCATTCCGGGCGGATTCCTTTTTCTTTCGCCTTCAACATTGGTCCAATTTCATCGTCGTTCAGTTGTTCCTCTCTTAGAACTTTCTTTGACCAGTCCTTCGGAACCTCTATCTTAACTGCCTTCACTTCTGCTATATCCTGCTGCGTTTTTACATTCTCGGCATTCACTTCCTTAGGGCTCCTCTGGCGACAGTACCTCTTGACATGCCCCAATTTGCCGCAATTATAACAGCGGATTACTTTTGTCGGACCTCCAGCACTTCGCTGCTGCTTCGGCTCCTGTTTCGGCGGTTGCGGTTCCTGTTTCAGCTCCGGTCGCGAACTTAATTCGTTTAGTAATTGTGCGACCATTTTCTGTATGTCTGTTAACATAACAATCAATCTCATCTTATCAGAGCGAACTTCCTCTTTCTTTGCAGTGTTTACTTCCCCAGGATTCCGTTCTCGACACTGCCGCATCATATGTCCTGGTTTGCTGCACTGATAACACCGAATCACCTTTCTTGGCTGTCCATCGCTCTGTTCTCTTTCCTGCTTCCTTGGAGCATCTGGTTTGTTCATCAACTGGCTTATCATTTTGCGCAGGTCAGCCATCAAAGATTCCATATTTGACTTTTCTAAATGGTTCTCTTCTTCTACTTTCATGGCTCGTACTCTCGGATGTAGAGTCTCTTCATAAGCGGTCTCAACTTCGAGGGCATGGATCAAGGCTTCGCTACCAGTCTTAGCTCGAGTTAATCTAAGGACTCGCCTGATCTCCTCATCTCTTATGCCATCGATGAAAGTATCAACTATTAATTGTTCCTGGAATTCTTTGGGTGCATCCGGGTAAGCCAGGTATGTCAGTCGCTCAACAGCTGCTTCAAAATCTTGTAAACTTTCCCCAGTCTTTTGTGTGCGTGATTTGAGCTGTCCTGTATACTTGGGCGAGGTGTTGGTCGCCATATCTTAGATCTAGTGCAGCTTCCAAAACTTTAAAATCCCGTTGCTGCGTCACTGGGATACTCTGAAGCAACTCTGAGGCTTGGCCCCTTAATGCTAGCACCAATGCCATAGCTTTGTCTTCGTTACTCCAATTGTTTGCGTATGCCGCTGCCTCAAATTGTCTTTTATAGGTTGACCAAGAAGTTTGACCATCAAAGGAAGGCGGTTGTAATCGAGGACCTGATGATGATAATACCAGCTGGCCTCCTTGTTCTCTTAACAGTCGCTTAAGTCGCTCTACTTCTCCTTCAACTGCACGAAATTTTCCTTTGACTTCAGTTACTTCCTCTTCAACCTTAGTAACTTTTACTTCAACGCCAGTAACTTTTTCTTCGACACCAGTAACTTTTTCTTCAACGTCGGTAACTTTTCCCTTAATGTCACTAATTTCTCCTTCGACGTTACCAACTTTTTGTTCAACTTTATCTACTTTTCCCTTGACTTCATTAGTGGCTGACAGGATAGCATCTTGTTGCACCTGTATAATTTTTCTCAATTCTTCCTTTTCTTCTTGTCGTTTTCTTTCTTGTTCTTCCCTTTCTTCTTGACGTCTTCTTTCTTTTTCTTCTTCACGTCTCGCCTGTTCTTCTTTCTCTTCTAGACGTCGTTTTTCTTGTTCTTCTTTATCTTCTTGACGTTGTTTCTCTTGTTCTTCTTTATCTTCTTGACGTCGTTTCTCTTGTTCTTCTAGCATCATTTTGCTAAATGCAGCTAACATGTCTTGCATTTGTTTTTCAGCGGCCATGCTTCTTGTTTCCATTCAAAAACTAACAAACAACACTAACAAGTTTTATTTAAAGTCTATGCCAGGTACAAGTAGAATGTTCTATAAATTTTCTCACACTATATGGCACAAATTAGTCTTGTCTAATGTCTATATTACTTTCCAGTTCGACTCACTTCACTATCTCCAGTGGTTTCCAAATAGAACACTATGGAACTTCGTCGAATTCTTCAGAAATTCTGTTGCAATTCCGCTTCCGACACCAATTGTAACGTTCTTACAATTTTCAGTAAACACTCCGTGGATTCCAAATAACTTGCAACAAGAATTTTCACAAACCACTGATTTATTTAATCACTAAAATTACACTAGCAAATACTTAAAAATCACACAACTAATAATAACTTAATCTAATATAATTTCACTACTTTTAAAACACTTAGCACTTTACTTTTCTTCTTAAACTTGTCAACTCTTGTCTAACCTAAAAACTCTCTTGTCTGTTTACTTCATTAAACTGCATACTTCACTCAACTGAACTCTTCTTCTACAAACTGTTTCTGTAACCAGAACCACAGATTACCCAGAACTGTACTGGATGCTAAACTGAACTGTTTATCCTTCACTAAACTGTACTGTACTCTTCCCCCATCTGCTGGCTTCACCTCTTTATATACCCACTTGGAATGTCCAGAATATCATTGTAGAACTTTCCACAAATATACTGGAATTCTCTAGAATTTTCTTAGGCACTACTAAATGGTGGTTCGCCAGTTGGCCCACAGATGGCGCCACCCTTCTGGCCAGGGAGTAATTACAACTCTCCTCTCTGTTAGAGGGCAGCACATAACAATATGTTAGGGCTAGATTTAGTCCTTAGCTCATGCCCCATCACATCTCCAAAGGAATGTATCGAATTACCAGTAACCCTGTATAATCATTCAATTCGAAGTCCTTATAGAAAGAATTTCTACATATTCAATAACAGCATCTAATGTGGCACACGGCTTTGTAATAAACATTACATTAAATCGTTTACAGTTAAATGTTATTTTTTGACTGAGACCCTTGCCCATTTCGTCCGATAACACAAGTATGTTGTTTTTGTATTTGTTGATAGTTTTTATTTTTGTACTCGTGTTGCTATTGATGTTTACATGGCTGATGTTGGTGGTGTTGCTGATGGTCCTATTTCGTTTTATTTGCAGAGGGCTTTCATATTTATTTTGTTGTGCGTGTGGTATTAAATAGCTTTCAAGTGTTCTTCTTTTATATACAATTTTATCCTTCCGTGTTTTTACACCACTGAGTATTGCTTTTTTATTTATATATTGACTTTTTTGTTGTACTCTGTCAGTTTGAGTGTGTATTATTTTTGTTTCTACATTCTTTTTCCCAGTTTTTTGCAGACCCCTTATCTCTTGCAATAATTCATCAATCATTTTTTGTTGTTCTTAAATAACTTTATTTAAAAATTCCATTTCTATGGCTTCCTGTACCATTACGTGTAGATCACTTAGGGCGGGTTGTACAAACGTGGTTCAAATTTGAACAAAGTTCAAAATCCAAGGTTACAATTGTAGCAACAATGATAGTCAAGGATTTTGAACCGAGCTTAGGTTGAACTGGAATTGAACATTGTACAACTCGCCCTTAGTGTTTTTTCTAAAATACTTATCTCGTCGTTCTCATCAGTCCAGTCACTATCACTCTGACAGCATATTATTTTATTTTCGCTCAGAAAAGTAAAGCCTGATTTATCACGCATTAAGCAACTCTTTAGTGAAAAATACTTGAACACTTTGTGCAAATAAAGTTTGCAAAAACCTTGGTTTTGCAACATTTGAAATTGGAGCTTCCAGAGTTCATGTGTCACTTCATATAACCTATATAAATTAAAACATTTATAATATTAATACACGACAAAAAACAAAAAGATTTAATGCATGTGTCTCTGGCAAAATAAGAAATCCCCACTATTCACTTTCATATATTGGCATTTGAATATTTAATCACTTACCAAATTATATTAAAAACAGTAAAAACATATTTAATAGAAAGCATAAAACATTTTTGTTAGAAAATGTTTTTACACACGAACAGATTTTTATCTGTTTAAAAATAATTTTATTCACTTTGTGTTATTTATATTTATAATGTTCTATTGATTATTTCTATACAACTGTTTGTCTTTTAAGGAAAATAAAAATATTATTATTATTAAACAGGACTACACAACGTAAAAATTGAAGGAGGTTTTCAGAGGCTCATTGCAAGTCAGTAGTGCTTGGTCTATTGTATCGCCCTCTGAATAATGTTTAAGGTGAAAATTATAAAGTGGAATTTTCATCTCTTACACTTCGCACTTCAAATTTTCGATTAAGATCATGGGGCTAGCTGAATGAAATTTTTAGAATTAATAGGTCTGTCCAGAAAAAAATTAATATACATTAGAAGCAGTGCAAAATAAAGATATTTTACCTAATAATAACAATATTAGAACTGTGGTTGAAAAAAGTCAATCCGAACAACAGCAGCAACCATAGAAATTGCTTGTGTTTCAGTCAGATAAACGCGTATGACGTCACATGCCGCATAGCAGGCGCCAGATCATCTGTACACTGCGTTAAATCTATTCTGTGTCGTTCTCGTTAGAACAAAGTTTGAATTCACGGCAGTAACAGTACCTTTACTATTTATAACGTGAAATAGAGCTTGTTTATTGTCGTTTCCAAAAAGGAGATTCACATAATTTGCCGAACGTAGACATAATTATAGTATCCGATTTTCTTTCAAAGCACAGACAAATATGGCTATGACAAATATCAGCAAAAATATCCGGCTTGTTCTAGCTCATATCAGTCGCAAAATTAACTACATCACTATTTGAGACATCACTATAGCAACACCTAGAGTATCGCAGTGCATATCACATAGCAGGCATGTGACTTCACTCGCCTAGCCTCACGCCAAGGGAGCGTTTTCTAGCATCGATGTGTTGAGGTAATTTCTATTACAAATAATGTGTCAAAAGTAAACGACCTTCTTTAAAAATTTTGTAGGGGTTTATAACACCCATAAATCTATCATTTCCAATTAAAAATAAATTTTATGGACAGAGCTATTGCAAGTAATGTAGAACAGTTTTTAAGATAGACACTAAATCTTTTTATTTTTCACTAGTGCTTTAATGTTAAGGAATAAATTTCGCTTTAACGAAATTTTAAAAGGATTATTTTTTTGTCTTAATAGCTTCAGTTCCAACAAAGAAAATATTTCTAAGGATGATAGGCTCACTATTAGACTACATTAAAAAAAAATCATATCGCTGACTTGCGGACAAAACGGAGTTTAGCTAAAAATATACAAAACTGAACAAAACGAACAAATGCCAATTAACATATATGGGTTTCAAAACGATGAGTATTGGAGTTCTTTATCGCCCTGCCCAGCTGATCCATCTTCAATAAAACAACCTGTATATATGACTTAAAGATAAAAAAATATATTTTTAAGTATTGCACGACATGCTTTCAAGGGCATAAGAAAACTTTGCTGAAATTGTTCATTTAAGCTGTAATATCCTATAGTTTCAACCCAAGTAGTACTAACGTTTCAAGGCAAATAAAATTATTTATATTTCTGTATCATCTTCACAAATATAACCTCATAACGGATATTAATTTTTTTTTAAATTCTTAATCTGAAGTACCCAGTTAACATTCCCTATAATAGTAGTAATTGCACTGGAAAAAATAAAATTGCAGGGATTTTTTCTAAAAAATTGCACACGTCTATTATTTAAAATTGCACATTTCAAACTCAGTACTTACATGACTAGAGACAAACATAAATAACTTATGAAGTAATTATCACTGGTTGATAAAAAAATACGTCCAAAATAAATACTTTTAGACAAAAGTTAACAGGAACACTTTTACTTTATTTTTTTGTCAGATACATTTCGTTGCTTAGTACTAGACATTGCTGTTGTCCTATGGTCGGTATTTTCAATCATTTCCACTGCACATCTTCGTGGGAACCACCCTCTTACCCGAAATAAGGCTTCTGCACCCTCTGGAAGGTCGTATTGAATTTTTTCACCAAAAAGCCAATACCTAAAAGAAATAAAATGATTAATTTCCTTAGGTTTAAAAAACTCTGATATCATTGCTAAGTGTATTTATCGGATACCAATACCAAATATTAATATATGAAACTGATTGCCTAATGAGGTATTGAAATAAATAACATGACTACATTACTTACTTTCTCCATCTGGTTACCATAACAATATCACCTACAGCAAGTTTTAACCGTGGCTCGTCAGTAAAAGGATAATTTATACAAACTCTAAAACCCTGCGTAATTGGCAACCAAGAACCAGATGCTGGTCTAATAATGCTGTATATCTTAGTTTTCATTCTTTTTTCATTTTTTTGTTCAATTTGTTCTCTCTATAAATAAAAACAATTATATAAATAATAAATGGAAACATATCTGTACAAGTCAGAAAAGAGATAAATCAAAACTTCCTCAAGAGAGTGAGAGTGAGTTCCAATTAATTTTGTTCTCCCATAATTCAAAGTGGCTGTACCAGTTAAAAATCTTTTATACATAGTTCCATCTATATAATATTTTTTTATACTCGGACTCGAGTAAAGGCTAATAATAATAATAATAATAACACGTGTGGAGATTAGAGGAGGTTCGAATTATCCCGGTCATAATTTCGGCTATACAGGCGTGGTGACGAAGAAGTTCTTGAATTATTTGGAGCAACTTAATCTACCTAGAGGCCTCGTGAAGATTATCCAGAGGACGGTGATTCTCCAGGCATGCCATATTACTAGAAAGTTTTTGAACGACGAAGGATAGAAAACCGAAACATCCACCGGATTAATGGGACGTGATAAATTTCATCCCCGTTAACCGAGCCGATCCCCAACAGCAATGGGCCCGGGACAGGCCCGGGTCCCCACAGAGCCGAACCCCAACGGCGCGCGCGAGGGGTCGGTAAATTTTTTCCGGCTTCGGCCGAGAAAGTGCACGGCTTAAGTCTATAATAATAATAAATAACCTGGTTAAACGCATGTTACAAGGTGTTCACACGCATCTTGTACATGCGGGTACTCCAAGCAGTTAACCCAGTTTACGAACGGATATATGAGCAACGAGGGTCGAAGAGAGATGTCGCTGGCTGCAAGGAGAACCTGTTGATTGACAGATGTGTCACGCAGGACTCCGTGTAGTATAAGCGGAATCTCTCCATGGCCTGGATCGATTACCGCAAGGCATTTGACATGACATCTCATGAGCTTATTGTACACTTGCTCCGATGTCTTGCGGTCGCCGGTCTCGTAGTGAGATGCATTGAAGATCTGATGCCGCTCTGGAGGACTCGCTTTACCATAACATCTGGTAATGATAGAGTCCAAACAGAGCCGGTAACGTTCAAAAGGGGAGTATTTCAGGGAGATTCCCTCAGTCCCCTTTTGTTTTGCATCTCGCTACTGCCATTATCCGTCTCGCTCCGGAAAACCCGCGGTTACAACTGTGGTACCCCCGGCGACAGGAGGCATAAGGTCACCCATTTGTTTTATATGGATGACCTTAAACTTTATGCCTCCGGAGAAAGGGATCTCCAACAATCCCTTAGGGTGGTACAGGAGTACACGCAGGCTGTCGGTATGCAATTCGGATTGGACAAATGTGCACTGGTCCATCTCAAGAGAGGACGATGTGGGGACTACGGCGAGGACGCGCAGCTCGTAGACGGAAGCATCCTACACCACCTAGATGCCGGAGAGTCGTACACTTACTTGGGTATCAAGCAACGCTCCACCCAAGAAGTGGGTGTAGTGAAAAACGCTCTCCGCGGCAAGTATCAGCACCGACTCCGACAGATCTGGTCTTCAGAACTGTCGGGGAAGAACAAGGTGTCTGCTACTAATATTCTTGCCGTTCCGATCCTTCTCTACTAGTGAAGTAGACTCGAGAGGAGATGCGTCAACTCGATGTAGGAACCCGGAGAAAGATGCACCTCAATAGGAGCCTGCATCCTAAATCTTCCGTTCCACGGTTATATTTCCCACGACATCGGGGAGGCCGTGGACTCTTGAGCTTGGAGAGTCTACACAGCAGGATGGTGCTGGATGGAGCCTATAAGGTCGTCAGGAGTTCGGATCCCCTCCTCTGCATGGTCCGAAACCATGAAAATGCAGGGGTAGGAGCTTTTCTGTTTAAGGCAGCACGCAGAGCAGCCGATGAACTCGGTCTCATCTTCGACGTTGAGCGGGATAATCCCGACTCTGTCACCGAGTTGGAACCCGCTCGGCGGAAAGCCCAAATAAAAGCTGCAGAACAAACCATCTTTCTGCAGCTCCATTCGGATAAGCCACTGCATGGTGTCTTCTATAGAAATATAGAAGAACTTGGCTTATCCGAAAGGCTGACCTTCGCCTTCCTAAGGTTAGCCGGGCTGAAGTCTGAGACCGTGGGATTTATATTGGCTTGCCAGGATGGTGTATTCAACACCCTCGTCTATCGAAGTCGTGTCATGGGTATGGAGGTCGCTGACGTCAGCTGCAGGGCCTGCCGCAGAGCGCCGGAGACGCTTATGCACTTGTTGTCGGCCTGCCCGATATATGCAGTCTCCGCCTATATCCAAAGGCACGACGGAGCACTACGAGTGCTTTACTACCACCTGAGGCACTCGTATGAGATAGACGAGACACCAGTGCTGCCTTATGCTCCGGGGGATATTGAGTCCGTTGTGGGGAATGAGAGGTGTCTAATTTATTGGAACTACTCGTTTCCCACGGTCAGGCAAATACAGGCAAACAAGCCTGACGTAGTCCTCATAGACCACCAACTCAAGACAATGTTCGTCATAGAGTTCTCGGCTCCCGCGGAGAACAACATTGTCTTGAAGGAGGAAGAAAAGCGGACAAAATATCGAGACCTACTCTTCGAACTCCGCAGACTGTATCCAGACCATACTGTCAAGCTGGTGGTACTGATTATAGGAGCTCTCGGTGGAACGAGACATACGCTGCTTTCGGAATTGAACATCATACCAGCATGCCGACAGTTGGCAGAAGTCCTAGCCGGGAGAATGCAGAAGGCTGTCATTCTTGGTTCATTGCGTCTGCTCAGGGCACACGAATTACGGAACCAGTGATCACTGACTCTACGGTGTAGAGAGTGGTTACTGGCGCTCCCAGAGTACCCTCTCTGGTACCGGAGGCAGGGAGAAGGACGACTGGTTTTACTTAAAAAAATAAAAATAAAATAATAATAATAATAATTAATATATTTTTAAAATTATTAATATGATTATAACAATAACTAAAAGCATAGTCCAAAAACACTTCAATCAATATTAATGTATATGCTCCATGCCTTAGTGCAAGGTATACTATTAACCAGCAACTTTAATGTGTAAAAGGAAACAATATTCACGTTAATGATACTGATAAAATGTAGCGAAATATCCAACATATACTATACTGGTGAAAGACAAACAAATTTTGAAACTGTTAAATGAAAGTAGAAGACCGTGGATGAGATCCTGATGTCATGTGTGAGACGAAAACACAAAAATATAAATCAATAATAATAATAACGCCACAAACATAGTTCGATCTTTCCTAGGGCAGTAGGATAAAAGTCTATATCTTGCTAGCAATAGCCAATCTAGACTTTAAGGCCAGAGAAGCCTGAGAATTTAAATAATAATAATAATAATAATCATTTATTGGTGTCAGATACATACAAATGTTTACACAGGTCAGTCAACAAAAAAAGAATAGTATAAAATGGTAAAATGGATTTAAAAAAATCAATATGTAAATACTTAAATCTAATTATTAATAAATAATCAAATAATCGATAACATAAATACAGAACAGATTTAAGAGTACTATTATAATTAAAAAATATTAGTTCGCGAGTAGCTTACAACTCAGATAAATTATCCTCAAGGAAATCATCTACAAAATAAAAAGCTTTCCTTTCAAAGTATTCTTTGATTGACTGTTTAAATTTGTTTGGCTCAAGAGACCTTATTCTGTCGGGTAATTTAATATAAAATTTCATGCAATAGTAGGTTGTGCCGTCGGAGAAAGTTTTGTTTTATATTGTGCCCGGTTCGTGTGTGATGTGAGTGCATCTCGCCTTGCTCATCAAAAGCATGCAAGTTACGTCTGATATACAGCAGACACTCTAGTATATATGCAGAGGCCATCGTAAGGATGTTGAAGATCTTAAAATATTGGCGGCAATCGTCTCTATAATTTAGACCAGCAAGGACTCTGATACACTTTCTTTGAAGACCAAAGATTATTGTGAGATGAATGCCCCCAATTAAGGATAGCATAGGTCATATTTGAGTGAAAAACCACATGGTATGCTGTCATAAGAACCTGCTTTGAAACAGTGGATACTAGATTTCTTAGCAAAAAGATTTTTTTTGACAAGGTTGTTGATAAATTTACCATGTGTTCTTCCCAGGTTAGCTTGGGGTCGATAGACAAGCCGAGGAATTTTACCACATTATCGTAAGCCAGAGTGTCATCAGCAAATAGTATAAATGTAGTGTTGTTGTCACAGTTCGCAAGATCATTAATGTAGATAATGAATAGAATAGGGCCGAGAACCGATCCCTGTGGTACCTTGTGCTTTATCATTGTCTGCTGTATCATCGAAACTGTATAGTCTTAGTTTTTCCAAGAGAATGCTATGAGATACACAATCAAAGGCCTTAGTTAAGTCATAAAATGTTCCATTGGTAAAGTTACCTTGTTCAAAATTTTGTGGCACAGTTTGCGTTAAGTTATTGGAGGATGGAGACATCCCAAATATATAATATTAATAATTATATTTGTACCTAAACCTAAAACGACTTTTAACTGAGTAATTATTCTGTTATTCTTCTATTGTACTTCTTTTATTGTTATTTTTAATTGTGTTGGTTATACACAAAAATAATTTTATTGTCTGAAAGAATGTCTATTGTAATGTTTTTTTCTGCATAAAATTCTAAATATATTTTGACATGTGTAAACATTTTACAATATATTAACATGAATAAATGAATTGAATTGCTAGTGTCGGTACCGGGGACCAAAACACAGCAGTGTCAACATGCTCTAGTCGAGTCTAGTGAGTTACCATGCCGGTCTAATAATCCTTTTAATAGTTTTCCTGATTCTTCCTATTTATCTCCTGACCATTATAATCCCATGCAATCCATCACAGAGGCGATAAATTGCGTTTCCTATGCCTCGATTAAGAGTTTTAATAAATCATGCTGTCGATGCCCTTATAGATTAGGTTCAATAAGAAACATTATTCATCCTAAATTATTTAATAATTTTAACAATCTCACAGCACTTTCATCAGACTTATTTATGAATGGGAGGATGTCAGAAATGATCATAACTTTTGCATCATTTTGGTCAGGCCCAACGAATATTTCCAAGAAATTTTCTGATGAAGTTGATCTAGTTCAGAAAGGAAATGTTACCACAAGAGTGCATGTCAATGATTTAAGGCCAGCTCCAACAGGAGAATAGAACAATGAATTTGCATTGTCTGATGAACAAAAGGATAGCCCCAACGAGATATGTCTAGACGGCTTCCCCATCAGAAGACAAATTTGCAGGATTCACAGAGTCAGAGCGACAAGCCAGTACTACACTCATCTAAATCCATGGTATTTTTATTGAGTGTGATTTATCTCAAATTTAAGAGAAAAAAAAACAACATATTATTAAGTGGTCTTTTCTAATTGTCTCTAGTTCATATCTTTTAATTCATTGTGTTGTAGTTTTTAACTAGTATTGTGATGTATTTTAAATTTTTAAAATTAGATATATTGTTTGTCCACATTTTTGTTTTTTATATAATTGTATGTTCCCCTATATTTTAGTTGTCATTTTAAGCACTCTAGGTATGTATTTTAATAGTGACTTGTAAGTTTAATGTTTTGTATATGATTTTGTATTCTACTATTATGACTTGTGTAAACACTATGTGTACCTGGTACCTGACATTAATAAATTATTCTATTCCATTATATGTGCCTGCAGACGAGCCACATTCAGTTCAGAGTAGTTCCAAAATCCAAGACATTCCTCCCACATATCTTTCTGATTCTGATACTATTCAAATTTTAACCTAGTAGTTATTAAGTTTTGAGTTGGAGACATATTTCTGTACCAGAGTCTGACCCAAAGGATCTAACTTCTATGCCACATGAACACGGCACGGAAAGATGACAACTCCAAAGCAAGAGAGCGATTTGGACAAGTCTAGCAGCTCAAAAGAGAGGGCCACTAGTCTTGTTTAATGAACAGACGCAGACAATATTCTGTCACAGTTTATCGTAACATTTTGATCTCTATTAATAAATAATAAGAAACAAAAGTAAGACTCACCGTGAGGGTATATTGGTCACACCCACTAGCTACGGGCCAGCAGATACCATCTCCGACAGGATGGCAACTGAAATTTATAACTTGGAAAAAATTCTTCCTCGGACCCAAGTCATAAGGGAATATAAATTTCTCATTCGAATTTCTTCTTCGAAAGTTGGCCTTTTCTAAAATCCAATCTTCAATCCCTGTTCTATTTCTAATAATGGCACGGACCTATAATTCAAATACACATTTATATAATTTTATAATTATAATCACTCATTTATATTTTAACAATAGTTTTTTATTTTTTTCGGTTTATTTGTATATTATTCAATATACCATAAATATTAATTCATAATTGAAATTTTTGGAAAAATGAATATGAATATAAGGTCTCTATTTATGACTCTTTGGAGACTTGTTCCAAGATTATTATTATTACTAAAATAAACAGCTTAGAAAACTGGAAAACAAATCTTCACGATAACATTTTATCTTAAAGCTTTGAGATATTTTCTGAACAAAACATTTTTTATTTCCTAGTTCTAATCCGAGGGGCAAGTATAGATGTGCCTTTACTATGTATATATATTTCGATGTGCGATGTAAAGCAACATCAGGCGTGACTAGGACTGAAATGGGTGACCGTTTCAAGGAAGGCTGCATCCTCACCTCGCATCTTCCAGTGGCTTGTATATCAGTGTATACGTGGAAGCTATTCAATCTTAGGCAATGATTGTGTAGTGGCTATACCATCCTTCGAAGGGGATGTAAAGCTGTCGGTCCCGTGTCTACTAAATATTAGGCAAGTAAAAAATCCTTACTCTTCAAAAGACCAGAGGTTAAGCAAAATTCCTAGTTGGGGGTAGCTTGTCTACAGACATCGGTGTTTGGCCTCAGTAGCGGGAATAGGCCGACGTTAAATAAATGTTAAAAAAAGCCTAATCTGGTTTGCAGTTTTTCAATATTTAGACTGTTGAATTTAGGCAAGGCACACACTAAAGATGCATACCGCAATTGTGGCAGAGACATTTTTCATATTACAACTACTTCCGCAGTTTCATCGCATTTTGCACAAATGCAACACAACAGCAGTTTTCTGAATTACAAGTATGCTTTTGTCTTATGAAGATAAATAATGTGGACAACAAACTTCTTACAAAATTCATGATTGGAAGTAATCTAGCCTTTAACACATTTTTTCCATTATTGGGTATTTTGTATTCTATTAGTAAGAGCTCTTGCCAGGTTTGTAATTCATGATGCTGGGCTCAGCGTGGGCACAGAGCCTGGAGGATAGCTGTTGGTTGCAGTTTGGTTATTTCTTATGAAAATAAGAATTCATAGAGGAGCTGTTAGACTGAAATATTACCTTCACTTAATACTCAAAACTGTAGTCTACAAGTGGTGTGAAAGGCTGGCATAAGAACTCTGCTAAGCAGGAATAAGGTTTTTGACATATTTATTGCAATAGAAACATGAGCATTCTGTTGATATGTTATTATTACACTTAATGAGTCAGATTTGCAATTCATGATTCAGCACCCAGCATTGTAGTCTGAAAACAATTGATTCACATCCACAAATGTAATTGGAGTATATTTAAATACCAAAACTTTCTTTCTTTGCTTATAAAAACGTACTGTGTATAATATCCCGGATTATTATTCCAAACTCTTTGAAATGCATGTTTTTACATGATTTGCAGTATTCCTGACAACAGGGATACAAATTGGATTAGATCTTACACAACATACTCATACTAAACAACCCCTAATACTTCCCTATTGAAAGCAAACTGCCTCGCATGTAAGGATAGAGATTCCAGATCATTTTATTAATTATTAATTATTTGATGTCACTTTTTTTTTTAACATTTACTTAACGTCACCCGATTTCCGCTACTAAAGACTAACATCGATGCTTGTAGACGAGCTACCTCCAACCAGGTATTTCGCCGGATCTCTTCTCTTTCGAAGCGTAGGAATCTTTTACTACTATACGACAGGTTTATATCCCCTCTGAAGGATGGTATATCCTCTATGCAATCTTCACCTAAGATTGCATAGCTTCCGTGCATACACTGATATACAAGCCTGTGGAATATATAAAGCGAGGATATTTATTTCCTTGAAACGATCTCCCATTCAAGCACTAACCGCGCCTGACGTTTTATATTACAAATCAAAATAGATATAGGGTAAAGACACACCTAGGCTTGCCCTGACATGTCACTGTTTTATATATAAAATAAATGTCCTTTTTTTCTAATTCTTTTCTATCTTCTAATGTAGATTAAGGTCCTGGCGAAGTTTAGCATTAACTATTGTACCACTCAACCAGGACACATATACAATGACAATTATACAACAACCATTCAATCCCTACGACATTGCCATCAGTCGTAGCCGAGCCTCAAATTCAGGAGTGGTACAGCAACCAACCATGTTGTGTCCCTCAGACAACCTTGTCTAGTCCACTGCTATCAACTGGGTAATACCCAGTTTGGCTTTATCAACAAAATATATTTGTGTTTTTATATAATAAAGCACTTTTCTTTGATGATTGTTTCAATTAATTATTTAAATATATTGTATTTTGGAAGGAATTAGCAATATACAATAAAATAATACGTATATGGGGAGTTGGTTAATTCTTAAAAAAAAAACCGGGAAACATTGCATTTAACAATATGTATTCTCATTTTGTTAATGAGAGCCAGCAGGCTATCTAAAAGTTAATCAGTTTTATTTGATTAGTTACTAAGATCTAATCGATATGGAAAAAATTACTTAGAAACACACTAAACTGAATTAGGTCACTTTACTTTCTGATGTCAAACCAATGTAGGCAAGTGTTACTAACAAAGGTTCAAGCAAAGTTGCTTCAACATCAATTCATAACTACAGAGATTAAATTACTATCTAACTACTATTTGCATTAATTCTGACATTCAAATTAATTTAAAAAATGGTCGGTAGTCGACAAAATGTTGCTTGGGTGGATAGCAAAAATAGGCAATATTTATTAATATCTTGACCGTCAAACTTAAATACATTTTGCCAACTATAATAATTCTAACATTTATGTAGTCATATACAAATTTGATTTGTACTGTACCTGGAAGTAGAAAAGCACTCCTACGGCTGCAACCACCCCAAGGGCAAATCCTATCGCAAAAACGCAGAGAATCATCCCGTACAAACTTAAATAAACTATTGGCACTGTATTTATCCCATTTATTATGTAGTTCATTCTGTGTATTGATCTGTAGAGGGAACAACATAGTATAATCGAAGCGTGAAAACAACCTAATGTTGCAAACATAAGAAATAGAGTAAAATGTGCATGATTTCCCCAGCCTACACAGTTATTTATCCAGGGACAGTGGTGATCCATTTTTAAAACGCAACGACCACCTAAATAAAAAAATTATTAAACTAAACACCACAATGTAATAAATATAGAAAAAAAACCAAAATATAAATAAAAAGCTAATTTAAAACATAGGCATTACTTTCATTGTTGAATATGTAATATATATTTCAGCTATACTTTTAAATTGATCTAGAAAAACAATGCAGATTTCTTCCCTATAAATCATTGTACTTATGTGTTCCATGATTATTTAAATACTTTTCTTGCCTAGTTAAAATTTTACCATAATAAAATTAATATAAATTATAATCTAATATGACTATATCTATTTGTCAGCATAAATTATTCAGGCCCTTCCAGATACGCTTGGCACTTGAAAGGAGAGGGGTGATGCTAAACGTTTTTTTTTCCTATGATTTGACAGATTACCTACTAACTCTGAACATATACAAAAGCATAACTTCCAATGCAAAACTCACTTTATTCTTACTATACTATTTAGAGTTGGCCACATCAGACTTTATTAACAAGAAAAAATCTAAAAATAAGCCCTTTATAGCTACACTTTATGAAAATATAACAGAGTTTGTTACAAATACTTGCATATTACTAGTTATGTATAGTTTATACAGTACGTTAAGAGTTGGTCGGAGTGTATTAGTCATTCATGCTTCCAATTTTAATTGTAAATGACGTCACGTCAATAAACTGACGCAGCTGAATGTACGGTGTGCTTGGAAGGCGAGAGATAGAGATGTAGTAGAATATGACATTGGACAAATTTATTATACCTAATCTTTAAATTTCTCTGTGCATTTGAGGACATTAGGGTTAATTTTATTTTAGTTCTACAAAAGGGAAAATGTTTATTTTAATGATACCTATGCGGGACGATAAAAATTATTTTTGCAAATCGATAATAGAAGAAAAAAAAATATTTTTTTATACCTATATACTTTTTTTTCTCTCATTGTCCCACATTGTAACATGTTTTTAATGTCTTTTAGTGAAAGCCGTTTTTTAAAATAATGATTTATATGAGAGTAATTTGCACCGTCTTTCCGGCTTATATCCGGAGCGCTCTTAATATGTCAACTTACACTTTCGACAGTGATGAGCTCTAGGTGCCTTATAACCATGACAAACACCGCAAAGTTGCAGAAATTCGCAATCTTCCTCTTTATTCTGAAAATAGCATTAAAATATCCAAATATTAACTAACAAACCAGCAATATATTACTCTCACCGGTTTCCAATTACGTGGCAAATATCCTGGTCCATGATACATAGATGATAAAAAATTATAAAGTGTAAGTCCTGACATACCGATAAACAAAACTGTATTTAAGAAGCCACCCAGAGTATCTCTAGGCCACCACATACTTGCACAGTGCATCGACATTCCAGTAACAATTTTTATAATACCTGAAATATCCTTAATAAATATAAACATTATAAACTATAGGCCATTCCAACCGACCTAAGGCCGTTAACGGGCCCCAATGGCAAACTCGTGGAAATGGTCCAAAACACATTTTTGATACGTATAAATTTAATAAAGTAAAATATTACATGTGTATGTATAAGTCAAATTCTGATAGGAATCGAGGATTGGAATTATGAACTAATGAGTAAAGATTAATTCATGTAAGCCTAAATTAATTTACTTAAGGAAATAATACATTTTTTAATAGAATTGTTCATGCACATAAATAAAGTATTAACTTATTTTAAAGAAATTGGTTATTTTTTAACACTTCTATAAAATAGCGTTTTATTATTTTAATTCCTTAAGTTAACTTGGGCCTCCATAAATCCACCTAAATACAAACAATACCGAATAACCTCAAACTCTCAAGAGTCTCAAGCTGTACAAAATTTAACTTCAACATCGAATTCCCGGTAGATATAATACCCGATGGCCATAAATAGAAAAATCAATATTAGTTTTGATAGCATATTATTAATGCATTAGAATGTAGTGTGGTAGAACTCGAATTTTCAAAAGTTTCGCATGTTAACAACTAGTGGAGACAAATTTAAACATTTTAAACTTGGGTATGGCGCAAAAACATGCGCGTGCCATGGAAGCAATCTGCCAATGGCTATAGATGGCTGACTGATGTGGTCAAACCTAACTTGCTGTCGAAGATGTATTTCACACATATACTTAATAAAGTTAATAAGTATATGATTTCACAAGTCAGACTTTATTTAAAATGTGACTACATCGACCACTCAGCTGATTAAGTTGGACCTTGCGGTCCGAACGCTTTTACCAGTCCGACCACAAAGTACAAGAGTGAGTGCTTTGTGAGTCCGACCCATGATACTAAGTATCATGAGTCCGACCGTGGTAAAACCCGTAAAACCGCCTATCGAATGTAGCCAATATCAATGGGGAACAATCCAAGCCAGTTCCTAATATATCCAATAGATGACGCCACGCGTACTCGGTTTAATATCATTCTCAATTTGTATCATATAATATATTACTCATAAAAGTTGTACTATAACTTTTAAATTGTTTCAATTTCCCGATTTCTGAGAGTCTCCCAATCTCTTATTCGTAGAAATGAGCCAAAGTGATAAAAAGAATGAGGAACAATCCAAGCCAGCCAAGGTTTAATGTCATTCTCAACTGATATTATATATAATCTTTAAATAGTTTGTCGGAAACGGTTATTTTTAGGATATAAATGTCCTACCGTGTTAGAGCACTTTGGTACACGACTATTCGTTCAATCTCATTCAGCACCATCTATAGACTAGACTCGGTGACTAGACTAAGACTACCAGTGTTGCCAAATAGGAATCAATCCACGCCAGTTACTAATATATCTAATAGATGACGCCATACGCACTGGGTTTAATGTAATTCTCAACATGTTAACCTTTATGCCCGTTTGCACCGTATATGTTTAAGGACGGCTTAGCGCTAAGGTTGGCTTAAAACTATGTTTTTACTTGCACCGTTACAAAAAATGGAGCTTAACACGTTGCGTACGGCTGTACAAAAAAAAAACTTGACTCAGCCGGCTATAAGATTTAATTTGCGGCATCACGTTGTTACCATGCCGTCCCAAGAAGTGATTTCTGTCATTTTGCCGGTGTCGGACATGTTTTTTTAGCCACACAAGGCTAGTAAATCTCCGTCTGGCTTATGAACTCTATAGCACTTCTTTTTCTCAGCTCCGCTTTTAAATGATTTAATGACCAACTACCGTAATCTTTTTTATCAATTTGGCTCATTTCTACGAATAAGAAATTGGGAAGCTCTCAGAAATCGGGAGATTTAAATAATTTAAAAGTTATATCTTTTAAATCGTTGTTTAATGTAATTTTCAATTTGTATCATATGTAAACTTTTAAATTGTTTAAATTTCCTGATTTCTGAGAGTTTCCCAATCCTTTATTCGTAGAAATGAGCCAGTGATAAAAATAATGAGGAATAATCCAAGCCAGTTCCTAATATATTCAATAGATGACGCCATGCGTACTCGGTTTAATATCATTCTCAATTTGCATCATATAATATATGATACAAATTGTTATATTATAACTTTAAAATTGTTTAAATTTCCCAATTTCCGAGAGTTTCCCAATCTCTTATTCGTAGAAACGAGCCAAATTGATAAAAAGGATTACGGTAGTTGGTCATTAAATCGTTTACAACTTTAAAAGCGAAACTGAGAAACAGAGGTGCTATAGGACGTGGTGTGTCGCCCCGACCACCAAAGTTTAGAAGATGTAACTGGAATCGACCTTTTACGAGTCCACGTTGTGCGGCGCTGCAAGTCATGCGTTGTGTTTAAGTGTGAGGACGGGTTAGTCCGGTCTCTTGTAAGTGTTTCGAGAATTTTGGCAAAAATGGTGTTTGGCGACAAGGGTGACCATTCATTTTCTGGCAGTCGGTTTTGACGGGAAGATGATGGATTTTGACGGGATTTGCCCTAGAGCGGTTCCTCAGTGATTCGGTGTGAGAGGGGTGTCTACCATGTACTCATATGTACATGGGACCGCCTTATTTGACTGAACGTATGAATTTATAATTGCTACTATATGATTCAAAGTTATTGCGAGTGAAGCATTTTTAAGCTCTGAGGGGCGAACCAAATTATAATTGAACTGATAATAACGTAAATAGACAGGCAAGCAAAAGCCCACCAAAAATTTTTAAACATTGAACTTTTCTTGAATCTTTTTGTGTAATCGTTAGCTATAAACCGCATATTGGATGGTAGTTGGTACATTATAAGTCGTCCGTTCCTAACCATGTGTTGTACACGGGCCAGACTATAGTTTGTCAATACATTTTTCTTGAAGTTTTGTAAAACATGATTTTTTAAAAGAGATTTAATATACATTATTTGAACTTTATATTGTCTTTTTCTTGTGTTTTCAAAATTCTCTTTAAGATTTAATTTTAAGAAAGTGTTAGTACTTACTGTGTTAGATTTATAGTGTTACGACGTTCAATTTTAGTACCATCAGTGAAGCAGTTAAGCATAAACGAACAGTAAGTATAAATTTTGTATTATTCTCCGTCTGAAACAGTCGTTTTGAACCCTTTTTGTGAACGTTTAATATTCATTTTTGGAAAATATAATAGAAGTCCTTCAGACGCGAAAAGATGGATCGTTCACAGGACCACCGATTGCACCCGATTGTACCATTGCAGCTCTCAAAGATGCCACATTAGCATAACCACCGTCGCTTTTTCTTATTTTTAGGCCTATTTACAAAACTATGCAATATAAATTAAACAATTACACCAATGAAAAGTGTTGGGTTAAGCCGTTATTATGTTTATATTATAAGGTTCGTTGAGATTTTGTTCAGTGGATGCGTTACGTTTCAAACAGTGCTTTTATCTCAATTTAACTCTATGTTCCGTAACCGTTTATTCGAGTACTTCTACGTTTACTCCAAAGAGTTACGTATACGCTGTTGGTGTTGCTTTAAGTGTCTAATATCAGACCTAAGTATAATATCACGGTTCCCATGGGAAAGTACATTCCAAGTTCACTCGAGAATACCAAATAATGATATGGGAATATAACCATTGAGGAACGTTTTCCAACGAAGTCGCGAATTGAGCAATGTGCACATGCGCAAATTCCTCGTGGTAATTTTAAAATTAATAATTTCGACGTTCGTCAGAAGCCTACTATAAGCCTAATACGAATGTTTCCGTAAAATATAAATTACTGTAATAAAGTAGCTTAGTGATCATTTTTAAACATCGGCCGGTTTTATAATGTTAGATTAAGGGCCGGTTTTATAATATCGGATTAAACTGCAGAGTACAGATTAAACTACAGATCTTTAAAAAAGTCTGTTTTATAATGTCAGTAATCTTTAGTTTGCAGATTAATTACGTCACAGTAAAGTTAAACTTTAAACGGTGGATGGGAATGGTTTAAACTCGGGATTATCAGATGTCAGAATGTTCATAACCTCAGAATTAATAAAATTCGGTGTAATATTTGATGGATGTATTCGAAATATGTGATTATTTACAATCTGATTATAACAGAAAATTATTATTAATACGCTCAAAATTCCGGAAATTTTAGAATCAGATCTATAGATACAAGGAAGAATGTAATCAGAAAACTTTTTAAGCTATTTAGATTGGGCCAGTTATTATTTTACTGGATTTATGTTTGATTGCACCTATATGCATATAGAAATATATGCTTATTGTTACCAGAAACTTTGGAAGCCTACACAAATCAACTGCCTCTTGTATAATTAAAAATGTTTCACTAATAAAATTAGTTCAGCGAATTTGCCGTTCTTCTATTTCACTCAATTTTTTTACAAAAATAACTTGAAATGTCATGTCAAAATGTCGCAATAGGTTAAAATCAAACTACGTGAAGTTGCAATTTCTGTTGAATAGTAGTGCCAACTGCATAAATTTAGTTTATTTTTATAAAACAGGCGTTTGTAAAGTAAAGTTTAAATCATGGTTTAAACTTAAGATAAATGTGGAATTAATCTAACATATCGGTTTAAACTGCAGAGCACAGATTAAACTACAGATCTCAAAAAAAGTCTGTTTTATAATGTCAGTACTCTTTAGTTTGCAGATTAATTACGTCACAGTAAAGTTAAACTTCAAACGGTGGATGGGGATTGTTTAAACTCTGGATTATCAGATGTTCATAACCTCAGAATTAATAAAATTCGGTGTAATATTTGATGGATGTATTCGAAATATGTGATTATTTACAATCTGATGATGACAGAAAATTATTATTAATACGCTCAAAGTTCTGGAAATTTTAGAATCAGACCTATAGTTACAAGGAAGAATGTAATCAGAAAAATGTATAAGCTGTTTAGATTGTGTCAGTTATTATTTTATTGGAGCTAATTCAAAATTTATTGTTACATCTGACAGAAAGGTAAAGATTTATGTTTGATCTCCTCACACCTGTATGCATATATATACTTATTGTTACCAGAAACTTTGGAATTAAAAATGTTTCACTAATAAAATTAGTTCAGCGAATTTGTCGTTCTTCTATTTCCCTCCATTTTTTACAAAAATAACTTGAAATGTCGTCAAAATAGGTTAGAATCAAACTACGTGAAGTTGCAATTTCTG
Source organism: Leptura quadrifasciata (assembly GCA_963675555.1). Classification (NCBI taxonomy): domain Eukaryota; kingdom Metazoa; phylum Arthropoda; class Insecta; order Coleoptera; family Cerambycidae; genus Leptura; species Leptura quadrifasciata. The sequence goes on from OY776675.1 coordinate 108,970,716, forward strand.
TTGAACGGTAGTGCCAACTGTATAAATTTAAGTTTATTTTTATAAAACAGGCATTTGTAGAGTTTAAATCATGGTTTAATTTTAAGTTTAAACTTAAGATAAACGTGGAGTTAAATTAACTTTCACTTTTTTACATTACCAGTGAAGCCGACACAAAGGGAAATTTGAGAAATAACAGGATTGAAAGAAGCATTTTTAAAAGGAATTAAAATTTTTTTACGATTTAAGTATTTTTAAAATGATTCAAATCACCAAGAGTTCAAATGTAAAAAAAAAACGGTCGACTTTTCTAGCACATACTGAAGATTTGCTTCAGATTCGAAAATAGAGTAGGTTAGAGAATCATCCGTAGTTTTTAATTTAAAATTGTTTAAGATTGTGGCAATTGTTTTTAGGGAAATATTGTTTGTTATTTATCTCAATTTTCTGTTTAATCGAATTGAAATTATTTAGAGCAACTTGTAATAAGAATATTACTGTGAATAAAATATATCTTTATCACAATGTCATAAAAAATATGTTCTAAAAATATAATTCTGTATTACTCTACTCTGTTCCTGTGGAGAGTTTTCTTGCGCAACTGATATAAATTCGTCTCATCGATATGCTTTGACCCACATATTTTGAAAACCTTGTTATATTAAAAAACAAATAATTTTTAAAGTATTATTCCATTTCAATATGTCAGACATTTATTTTAGTTTACTACTCATTCCTGTTTAATATCGTTAATTTGCTATTTTAAAATTAAACTGCACTTTGTAACTTGATTTTATATATATTTATAAATTTGAATTAATTAAAGATGCTTTACATTTTCTATGTTGAGAATCAACTAGATTCTCTAAAAAGGGTTTCACTATTTACCAATACTGGACGCAGGAGTGTGGCTGAGTCTGATACCTATAGCGTGAAAGGGAAGAATTGTGAAAGATGTGTTGTTAATAGAAAAAATTGAACATAAGTTTTAAAATATATTTTTTTTTATGGTTAAAAGTAATTGATGTCAAGGCTTTATGAAGTTTTTAAAACTTCTACAATTAAAGGAGTAGAGATATAGTGATATAAGTCTAAGGACCTCCTGTTTTATGAAAAAAAAAAAAAAATGCTTATGAAAAAATTAGTTTCTATTAAAAGATCATTTCTTTACCTTTATTTAAACATACAATATGTAACCAATGTATCTATGGGCATATCTTGAACTTTTATAATCAGGTTAACCTTCCTGACAATATATAAACAATTTAATCAGAATAGTCTGCTTCACTATGCCCTGCAGTAATTGGTATTTCACCATAAATATTGCAATTATTTGAGAAAGTTCAAAATAATATTTTTAAAAATAGGTTTATTGAGGTACAATATTTAAATACAAAACATATAAACTCGAATAAATTCCATCAAATATTATGATTACAAACAATATATTTAGGCTCCTTTCAACAACCTATGCTGCAAGGATTTCTGAATAGTAACAATTTCAGGGAGTAATACTGGGTTGACAATGAATTTAACAAATGTCGATAATGAATACTATCAGCATGAGCAATTGTGGGAAGGTAGAGCATTTAAATCTGGATCATTTGGATCCCTTGGTCTCCCACGTCGGCCTGGTAGCATAGCTCTATCTACAGCTGTTTCCATTCTTATCATTACCCGCTCTAAAAGGGTTTCCACAGCCCTGGTAACATTTTGACCAGTCGCGGCGCTAGTTTCCAAGTAAGGGAGACTGAAAAGACAAGAGAAAGTATCATCAAAACAATTAGTTATTCAAATGAAGTGGGCAAATACCTATTTTCTTGTTAGCTACATTAATTAACGGTTTAGTTTTAATCTGTTTGACGGATACAATATTTTTTTACCTTAATGTATCACTTTATTACTTACTTTAAAAAAATAAATATATTCAAGCTGAAAATTGAAAGAAAACAATTGTAGCTACTTCTCAAATACTTTCAAAATATTTAATGCTGATCTCAGGGCCATTGAGAGCCAACCCAGTCTCCAGGGAAAATGATTATTTGTGAGGCTCACACGGGAAAGAATATAGAAAAAAATACTTCCAAATTTATATTACGGACCCTTTCAGGCTCTAATAACCCCCTCCCCTTTCACCAAACCTGGCTGATCTTTTCACCTGCTATATACATATTAATAACAGTTATTTAGAAAATAAGTATTTTCCACCAACAAACATAGTTATTTGGCAAATAAAGTGTCATTCACAAATAACAAGGTAGCTATTCTCAAGTTGTGCGATCAACGTTCTCAGAAGGGCAGAGTTCACATGAAAATTTGACATATAACAAATTTGCTATTCTTGAATCAGGGAAGCAATCGCATCATCAGTTTTACATACGAGAGCTGCTTCCCATGCTATTTTCCTGTGATGCGGATGATCCCGTGAAAATATTTTTGTTTTGACAATTGTTAATGTCACAGTTAATATTTAATTTTGATGTGAGTCATAACTTTGAGTGAAATTAGTATCTAATTGACACGATTTAGTGGTTGTACTACTGAAAAATATTACTGTGCCGTCAAATGTGACAATATGGGAATTGCTTGAAAGAGGTATCATTTTTCCCATAATAAACTGAGTGCTGCACAAATTGATTCATATTCTGGTAAGTAATTAATGAATACATACTTTATCTTATATGTGTCAGCATTCCTCAAAAAATCTTTAAAACCTAAATGCGGTAATAAAATAATATGTCAAATAATGTATGGCTCAATAAAACGATTTTTTTCAATTTGTAATAGAAATATAGATGAATCGCATGAAAAAATATTTCTGGGACCACAAAGTGTTAGCAGAGATAAATCCACACAGAGGACGAAAAAGGGAATTTGGAATATATTTATATACACAAAATGCAGATTTTATTATAAAAAATAGGTATTTTTTTATAAAGTCATATTAAAAATTCTACTAGAAAACTGTAACAAGACAGTCAAGATATATTTAACAAATTTTGAGACAGATTTGTAGTAGATAGACTACATATAATTCTACTAACAAAAATACACGACTGCGAATCCAAACACAGCATATTATTTAAATTTATTATTGTGATCGGTCCAAACTTCAAAGTAAAAGTGCTAACTATGTACGTTTCATTCCCACAAGAATTAGGGAAACAGTGGCATCGCACCAAGGTTTCATGTGTCATCGCGTCCACTGCCAATTCATCGCAACACATGAACTCGAGAATAGATACCTAGGACAGTTGTCAAATAGATAGATAGATGTTTATTCATTGCATTCATAATTTCACAATTTCAAAAAAGGCAATATAAATAAACAATAGATACATAAGTTTTAAAAAATACTTGAGCATGAGATATGTACAAACATAGGGGAACAATAAATAAATAACACCACAGTTAATTATGACCCCGTTTATCCCAGAAGGCTCTAGAAGAGCCTTGTGTGGGAGGGGGCTAACATTTAGAGACAAGGGACACACACCCAATATCCGTGTATAGTGGAAAAATCCCTCTCACAGTATTTTCCACTGCCATGAGACCGGGGATCGAACCCGGAACTTTTGTGTGAGAGGCAAGTGCGCTCACCTCTCGACCACCAGTCATACATGAGAAAACATAATAATAAATATATGTAACAAAGATATATAACATATATATACATACATACTTCTTTTTTTTCCTTTTTTTTTACTTGAAGCAAATATCAAATATACCAATTCATAAATTTAGGTAATCATACTTTTTTTTATTGTTATGTGCTGCCCTCTAACAAGGAAAGATGTGATTAAGTTCATGTTCAAAGTTTTCCTCAGAAGCTTAGTTACTTCCCTGACTAGTAGGGTGGCGCCGTCTATGAGCCAATTGACGAACAATCATCTATTACATGGTAGAAAACTATGGAGAATTCTAGAAGGATTCCAAGTGTGTATATAAAGAGGTGACTCTAGCAGATGGGGGAACAGTTCAGTTGAGTGAAGTATGCAGTTTAGTGAAGTAAACAGACAAGAGAGTTTTTAGGTTAGACAAGAGTTGACAAGTTTAAGAAGAAAAGTAAAGTGCTTAGTGTTTTAAAAGTAGTGAAATTATATTAGATTAAGTTATTATTAGTTGTGTGATTTTTAAGTATTTGCTAGTGTAATTTTAGTGATTAAATAAATCAGTGGTTTGTGAAAATTCTTGTTGCAAGTTATTTGGAATCCACAAAGTGTTTACTGAAAATTGTAAGCACGTAACAATTGGTGTCGGAAGCGGGATTGCAACAGAATTTTGGAAAGTGATATAGACTTTAAATAAGACTTGTTAGTGTTGTTTGTCAGTGTTGTTTGTTAGTTTTTGAATGGAAACAAGAAGCATGGCTGCTGAAAAACAAATGCAAGACGTGTTAGCTGCATTTAGCAAAATGATGCTAGAAGAACAAGAGAAACGACGTCAAGAAGATAAAGAAGAACAAGAAAAACGACGTCAGGAAGAAAAAGAAGAACAAGAGAAACGTGAAGAAGAATTAAGGAAAATTATACAGGGGCAACAAGATGTTATCCTTTCGGCAACTGAAGACCTCAAAAGTGAAATTAAAGAGGATATGGGCAACATAAAGACTGAAATATGTGATGTCAAAGGAAAAGTAAATATCAATGGTATCTGAACATACACAGTCAACTCGTGTGTTGCTCCATAAAAACGGTCTGTTTAGGAGTGAAATTGTTGTATATAATAATAGTGTTTTGTATCAACATATAGTAGAAAATGTTGACTTCAAAGTGGTGAAGTTGTTATAGCAAGTGCAGTTTGTACAGTAGTGATTTTGACATTTACATCTGCAATTGGTGTGGCTGTTTATAACAGAATTTAAAAGTAAAAACTTATCTGTGACAAAAAATCTTTGTGTATAAAACAACTCCAGTGCCGTAGAATATCTTCATTATTAGGGGATATTAAATTAGCCAATATAAAAATGTCAAACAACAGCAAATTTGTAGGTTTCAAATGTTGCCAATCAAAAACATTTAACTATTACTTGTGTGTTAACTGTTCCAACGTCTTTCATAAAAGTTGTGCACTCCGCTTGAAAGGCAAGTTACAATTTATAGAAGGCCATAAAATAAAATGTTGCGAAGACAACATTATCAATGACAGTCTCTCTAGCTCAATAGAAGAAGGAAATAGTATTTTAGAAAAGACGATAAACGATTTATTGGTAGATTCAGATATGAAGACAAAACATATTCTAAGGTTGAAAAAGGATAATGAGTTACTTATTAGCGAAGCATCTAAGACAGAGGAAGAGTTAAATGAATTGATAAAAAAACAAGAAGTAATGATATCAGATTTTAAAGAAAGGATCAACGAATTAACAAACATAATAAATTCTAAAATTAATAAAACTCTGAAGACAGTTGCTATTCAAACAAGAAATTGTGAAATACAATCAACAGGATGTCAAACAACAGCACAACCACCAGCTATAGTCTTACAAAAAACTATCGGCACACAAGCAACGGAATCTATTGAAACTATTAAAAATTGTACCAATTCACGGGAGATTAACCATCTAACAGCAGTACAACCTGCATCATCAATGGTCCTGCAAAAGAACATCGGTGCTCAGGCAACGGGAATTATAGGAGCTATTGAAAAGTGCTCCAATTCATTGGGCATTAACCATCGTAACAGTGACGATTGCACATCCTTAGACAGTGAAAACCAGGCTTATGAAATGGCAAGGAAAATAATAATAATTGGTGATGAATCTGGCAAAAATTTTTCCACATTACTAAGATCACGACTTGATAATTCTAAATATATTGTACAAGGTATTGTTAAACCGAATTTAGACTTCTTAGACCTGACTAGGTCTATTTTTGATAACACTATACAGTATGGTCAAGATGATTTCGTTATTGTCATGTTCAATACACTTAACATTTCTAATGCTAGATCTTTAAATTTGGCATTACATTATTTACTCCCTGTAAGCAAATCAACGAATCTTATAATAGTGTCTGAATGTAGTCAACCCAGGGAAAAAACATTAAATAACATGTTTACACGAGCAATAAACAAATACTGTATGTTGCAAAAGAACTCATCTATCAAGTTCATTAAGACAAACAAGTACCAAAATAAAGCTTCCCTATCAAATTACGTAAAGCAATGTATTTTATTCATGCTAGGCAATAGGCTTCTATCTATTGCATTAAAAACTGTTAACACTGACTCGCAACAATTAGCTGTGGAAAATTCAAACTATTCATTACAGGATAGTATCCCTCTCGATGTAAGTAGCAGTATCTTAGAGATTCCTTTTTTAGATGTAACACCGAATCTCACACCGATAAATTAAATATAACTTTATTCTTAGTAAACATTCAATGTATTCGAAATAAAACTGATGACTTGTATATCTTACTAGAAAGTCATGCTTTTCCTAGTATAGTTTTGATAACAGAACACTGGCTAAAAATTAATGAATTGGTTCATATACCCAATTACTCAGTTCTATCAAGATATAGTAGAGTAAATTCTATTCACGGTGGAACCTTAATTCTCATAAACAATACACTAGAAAACAGCCTTTCCTTTGTAAAATTTGACAAATACGATGATGCTCTGGAAGAAAAGCAGTTTGAATTTTCCATAATCTATTGCAGTAAAATTAACATGTACATAGTGTGTGTATATAGGTCGCCCTTATCGGATGTGAATGTATTCTTAGTTAAACTTGAATCATTATTAATTCGGTTGCCACAGAGGTCGTCGATTGTGTTAGCGGGTGATTTTAATGTAAATTTTAGTGACAAAGAATCAAATAATACTCAAGCACTATTCAACCTGCTAACTTCCTTTAATCTAAATATGCATGTGGAGTCATATACTAGAGTCTCACAGTACTCTGCTACCACGATTGATTACTTCTGTAGTAATCTAGATAAACAAAATGTTACTTGCTCAGTGGTCCCAGCTGGCCTATCAGATCATGAAGGTGTATACTGTTCAGTTCTGATAGATTCAAATATTCTAGACAAAAAATATAAATTTGGGCGTTTATTCAGCACGACTAATTATGAGAGGTTTTTTCTAAGATGTCTAGAGTACAACTGGGAGGATTTGTTAATTAGAGAGGATGCATTCGGTTCTTTTTATGAATGTCTAACACATGTATTTAACGAAGCCTTCCCTATTCAAAAAATTAAATTAAAAAGTAAGAAACCTTGGGTATCTAAAGGCATAAAAACATCAGCTAATAATTTAAGATCTCTTCATTACATAAGAAAATACACAAATGAACAATCTTTTTTTGATTATTATAACAAATACCGTAAAATCTATAGAGATATAATCAGAAAGGCGAAAGATAATCATTATAAGTCCAGAATTGAACAGTCAAGAAATAAAACAAAGGAGAGTTGGAAAATCATAAACGAACTTAGGGGCAAAGATCAAAGGCGAGCTACAATTTCTTTAAATCCTAATGATATAAACAACTATTATTGCTCTATTGCAGGTAAACTTACTGAAAGCATAATTCCCCCTAATGATCCCTTGAGTTACATGAATGAAATATATAATCATAATACTTTATGTCTATATAATACAAATATAGTTGAATTAAAAGAAACCATCAAAGCAATTAATAATAAAAAATCAGCTGGTCTTGATGAAATTTCAGTAAAAATATTTGAAAATTTACCAGATTCTGTTCTTCATGTGTTAGCTTCGTTAATAAATAAATCTTTTGAATTAGGAATTTTTCCTTCTTTTCTAAAAACATCTATAGTAATTCCGCTTCACAAAGGTGGGAGCATGGAAGATCCATCTAACTTTCGTCCCGTATCGTTAATACCAACACTAGCAAAGATTATAGAAAAACTAGTAAAAAAAAGGGTAGTTGAATTTTTGTCTTCTTGCAATATATTGAGTGATCATCAATTCGGTTTCCAAAGGAATAAGAATACAAATGATGCTATTTTCTCATTTTTAAAGACGATCTACACTGAAATCAATGGTGGGGAGGCCGCTGCAGCAATATTCTGCGATTTGTCAAAAGCCTTTGACTGTGTCCAGCATGAAATATTATTGCGGAAGCTAGAGCTCTACGGTTTCAGAGGCACTACACTAAATTGGTTTCGGTCCTATTTGTCAGATCGTAGTCAAATAGTTAAGACTTCAACGTATTCCAACAACTTGAATATTAATCATGGAGTACCCCAAGGCTCTGTTCTTGGCCCAACCCTATTTTTGTTGTATATTAACGACCTGACTGAAATTGATATTAAAGGAAAATTCACCTTATTTGCTGATGACACCACTATATTATGGCATAACAAGGATGGTAATTCCCTTTGGAATTTAATATGCTCTGATATAAATAACGTAAAAGATTGGTGCGACTCAAACTTGCTTTCATTTAACATCAGCAAAACGAATATAATATCTTTCCATTGTAATCTTTTAGACATCTCTTTAGGCAATCATGTACTTGAAAAGAAATCGTGCACTAAATTCCTTGGACTAAATATTGACTGCCAGCTTAAATTTAAAGAACATATTACTAGTCTTAGTAATAAACTAGCATCTGGATGTTATGCAATCAGAATCATCTCTACTGAATTGGGTTATACAGCTGCAAAAACTGCATACTTCTCATTAATTGATTCACACTTGAGGTATGGTATTTCCTTCTGGGGTGCATGCAGTAGGCATTTGATACAAATGATATTGGTGCTACAAAAGCGTGCTGTTCGATATTTGTGTAAAGCAAAAGTTCGTGATTCATGCAAACCCCTTTTTTTGGCTCATGGAATTCCAACAGTGATCTCCATTTACATTCTGGAAACAGCATGTTTAATTCATAAACACCGAAGAAATACCAACCCTACTCCATCCCACTATATCACCCGTCAATGCAATAACATTACTTTACCAATTCCGAGATCCTCTCTAGTTAAAGACTCTATTATTTACAATGGCAACAAGTTGTACAATCATCTGCCTAATAACGTGAAAGACATTAACTCAAATATTGACTTCAGAAAGGCTGTTAAAGGCCTGCTGATTGTTAAAGCCTATTATGATTTGAACGAATATTATAACGATATATTTTAATAGGATGCCACTTTCTTGTTTTGTATTTCATTTTGTTGTTCTAATTTGACTATACATTTATTGTATGTGTGTATATTCTTTTTAATACGTTTACATATTTATGTAGTTTATTTACAATTTCCTTATTTCATATTTCATTTTGTTATTAATTTGACTATATATTGTGTTCTGTATGTTTACATTTTTATGTAGTTTATTTACATGTTTTCTATGCTTTGTCTATGAGAATTTTTTTCTTCTGACAATAAAGTATATTTTGTATTGTATTGTATTGTAATAAGGTTGAAGAGGAAGTATCTGAAGTCAAAGGAAAAGTTACTGGCATCGAAGAAAAAGTTATTGGCGTCGAAGAAAAAGTTACTGGTGTTGAAGAAAAAGTTACTGGTGTCGAAGAAAAAGTTACTGGCGTTGAAGTAAAAGTTACTAAGGTTGAAGAGGAAGTAACTGAAGTCAAAGGAAAATTTCGTGCAGTTGAAGGAGAGGTAGAGCGACTTAAGCAACTGTTAAGAGAACAAGGAGGCCAGCTGGTATTATCATCATCAGGTCCTCGATTACAACCGCCTTCCTTTGATGGTCAAACTTCTTGGTCAACCTATAAAAGACAATTTGAGGCAGCGGCATACGCAAACAATTGGAGTAACGAAGACAAAGCTATGGCATTGGTGCTAGCATTAAGAGGTCAAGCCTCAGAGTTGCTTCAGACTATCCCAGTAACGCAGCAACGGGATTTTAAAGTTTTGGAGGCTGCGCTAGATCTAAGATATGGCGACCAACACCTCGCCCAAGTATACCGAACTCAGCTCAAATCACGCACACAAAAGGCTGGGGAAAGTTTACAAGATTTTGAAGCAGCTGTTGAGCGACTCACATACCTGGCTTACCCGGATGCACCCAAAGAATTCCAGGAACAGTTAACAGTCGGTACTTTCATTGATGGCATAAGAGACGAGGAGATCAGGCGAGTCCTTAGATTATCTCGAGATAAGACTGGTAGTGAAGCCTTGATCCGTGCCCTCGAGGTTGAAGCCGCTTACAAAGAGACTGCACGTCCAAGAGTACGAGCCATGAAGGTAGAAGAAGAGGACCGTTTAGAAAAATCAAATATGGAATCTTTGATGGCCGACATACACAAAATGATAAGCCAGTTGATGACCAAACCAGATGCTCCAAGGAAGCAGGAAAGACAGCAGAACGATGAACAGCCAAGGAAGGTGATTCGTTGTTATAAGTGCGGCAAAACAGGGCATATTAAGCGAAACTGTCGGCAGCGGAGCCCTGAGAGAGTAAATGCCGCAATGACTGAAGAGCCGCATGAAAACTAAAGATAGCCAGCACCTTGGGGGCTGTGCTGGCTGGTGAACACGATGCCCCCAGAGAGATACGGGTTTCCCAGATTAGAAGAGTCCCGAGTAGTCTGCTTTTGGATGGCTATGTAAACAAAAGGAGATGTATCTTCACTATCGACACAGGTGCCACATCGTCAATAGTGCGGCCCGGATTTTTATCAGGAATAAAAGTTGATAAAAGCCAAAATGGATTTGTCGTTCGAACAGCCACAGGAGACAGGGTAAGGGTTCATGGAGAAGTTGACCTAGATCTGCAGTTTGGACGCCTGTGCTTTAGTCATAGGGTTATTGTGGCTGACATAACTGATGATTTCATTTTGGGGCTGGATGTTATGGGAGTACAAGATCAATTTGTACTTGACGTGGTAGAACGAGTTCTAAAGATTGGAAATGAAGAATTCATTTTGTCAACAGCAAATGACCGATTTCAAAAAGTGAGGCTACTGACGGCTCAGACAATCAAGATTCCTGCCCGTTCAGAACAAATAATCGAGGCCATTCTGGAAGGAAACTCTGGTGGATACCGTGTTGGCCTTGTTGAAAAAGATGATTCAATTAAGACAGAAAACGTAATCTTAGCAAGAACTCTGACCCGGACAAAAGACAAAATTCCAATTAGAGTGGCTAATTTAAATTCCCACTCAGTGACTTTCAAGGAAGGCGAGGCAATAGGATCCTACGAACCAGTCCAGTGGATAGCAAGGTGCGAGGAGCAAGGGGAGAAATGTTCGTCAGCCAGCGTAGACAGGGAAGTTGTGACTTTGTTGAGTTCCCAGTTTGAACACCTATCTGAGGATGAACGTAGAGAGGCAATCAAGTTTTTGGAAAAAGAAAGTACGGTATTTGCCAAAAACACAGACATCCTCACGAAAACTGATATAGTACAGCATCGGATAGACACTGGTGATTCAGCCGCAATCCGCCAACAACCTAGGAGGTTGCCACTAGCTAAACAGGAAGAAGCTGCTGCGATGGTTCAAAAGATGCTACAAGATGGAGTAATTGAGGAATCAACCAGTCCCTGGTCATCACCGGTAGTTTTAGTTGCCAAGAAGGACGAAACTTTGAGATTTTGTGTCGACTACCGGAAGCTGAATGATGTTACGAAGAAAGACAGCTATCCACTACCACGAATTGACGATACATTAAGTACGCTGGCAGGGTCACGATGGTTTTCAACTCTAGACCTTCGAAGTGGGTATTGGCAGGTGGGACTTCACCCTGACGACAAGGAAAAGACTGCCTTCTCAACCGGTAGTGGTTTATATCAATTCACCGTGATGCCTTTTGGACTTTGCAATGCGCCAGCTACTTTTGAAAGATTGATGGAATTTGTACTCCGAGGACTAACTTGGAAGACGTGCTTAGTTTATCTTGATGACGTAATGGTTATGGGACGAAACTTCAGGGAACATTTGGAAAATCTTCAAGAAGTATTTGGGAGAATCAGAAATGCACACCTAAAGTTGAATCCAAAGAAGTGTCTGCTATTCCAAAAAGAAGTGAAATTCCTTGGACATGTCGTATCTTCGGAGGGAATACAGACAGACCCGGACAAGATCTCTGCCGTGCGTGATTGGCCAAGACCTTCAAATGTACACGAATTACGAAGCTTTCTTGGCCTCTGCACTTACTATAGACGTTTTGTGGAAGGATTTGCAGATATAGCAAAGCCACTACACCAGCTAACGGAGGAGAAAGTTAAATATCAGTGGACACCGGAGTGTGAAACATCATGGAAGAAGCTGAAAGCAGCGTTATGCAGTAGTCCTGTGCTAGCATATCCCCAACAAAAGGGCCTCTATATTCTTGACACGGATGCTAGCAACTCCGCAATTGGATGTGTACTATCTCAAGTCCAAAATGGAGAGGAAAAAGTAATCGAGTATTTCAGTAAGGTACTGTCCAAACCAGAGAGGAATTATTGTGTAACAAGGAAGGAACTATTGGCCATTGTTAAGTCCGTGGACCATTTTCACAAGTACCTCTATGGCCAACATTTCAAAATCAGGACCGACCATGCTGCATTAAAATGGCTACTGCAGCTGAAAACTCCAGAAGGTCAACTGGCTCGCTGGATAGAAAGACTGCAGCAATATGACCTCACAATCGAACACCGACCTGGAAAGTCTCATAAAAATGCAGATGCTCTGTCAAGAAGACCGTGCAAAGATGGCTGCAAGCACTGCTATCGGGTTGAAAAAGCACAGGGCACGGTAATAGTAAACACAGTTCAGGTAGATGTTCCAGATGATTGGACAAAGGAAGTTCTAAGACGAGAACAAATGGATGACAGCGTAATTGGTCCTATATTAAGGGCAAAAGAAAAAGGAACGCGACCGGAATGGAAGGATGTTTCGGACAAAAGGGTGGAGCTGAAGGCATTGTGGGCACAATGGGACTCCCTTAAGGTTATAGATGGGCTATTAAAGAGAGCATGGGAAAGTCCAGATGGGAAGGAAGTTACCATGCGTCTGGTGATACCCAGCTGTCGGGTCCCAAAAGTACTTCAGGAAATACATGATGGAGTGTCCGGGGGACATTTTGGTATGAATAAGACATTGGCTAAAGTACGGGAACGATTTTATTGGATAAATAGCCGTCAAGATGTGGAAGCTTGGTGCCGCAAATGCAAGGCTTGTGCAGCTACCAAAGGGCCACAGACGAAGAGCAGGGGCCAAATGAAGCAATATAACGTCGGAGCTCCTTTTGAGAGGATTGCTATAGATGTAGCGGGCCCATTCCCAGTGACAGATGATGGGAATAAATACATCCTGGTCGCTATGGACTATTTTAGTAAATGGCCGGAAGCCTATGCCATTCTGAATCAGGAAGCAGTTACTGTTGCTCGAGTTTTGGTGGATAACCTTGTATGCCGATTTGGTGTACCCCTGGAGCTACATTCCGATCAAGGGAGAAACTTTGAGTCGGGGGTATTTCAGAAAATTTGTGAGTTGCTGGGCATTCACAAGACTCGGACAACCCCTCTTCATCCCCAGTCAGATGGAATGGTGGAACGACATAATAAAACCATGAAGGAACATCTTTCTAAGGTAGTTCACAAGAACCAGCGAGATTGGGATCGACATATACCATTTTTCTTAATGGCATACAGGGCTGCCATTCATGAGACGACTAAACAGACACCGGCTCGTGTAATATTTGGGCACGAGATCAGATTGCCATGTGATTTGATGTTTGGTACACCAGATAAGAAGCCACTGTCCGTGGATGACTACGCAGACGAAGTTAGTCAACAGCTGAGGAATGTCCACGAATTGGTTCGAAACCAAGTTAGCATAGCTAGTGACAGAATGAAGGCTCGCTATGACCGGAAGGGAACGTCAGCAGGATTCAAGGAGGGCGATCTGGTTTGGCTATATAACCCACAGCGAAAGAAGGGAAAATCTCCGAAGCTTCACCCACCCTGGGAAGGACCGTATTCAGTCATCACTCGGATCAATGACGTTGTTTACCGAATTCAACGTAGTAAGAAGTCCAAGATGAAGATCGTGCACTTGGATAGGTTGGCGAAGTATGAAGTATGTTGGGGAATCTGAATTGCCTGACCGGGACGTTCAGGCTTAAGGAGGGGGCAGTGTTATGTGCTGCCCTCTAACAAGGAAAGATGTGATTAAGTTCATGTTCAAAGTCTTCCTCAGAAGCTTAGTTACTTCCCTGACTAGTAGGGTGGCGCCGTCTATGAGCCAATTGACGAACAATCATCTATTACATGGTAGAAAACTATGGAGAATTCTAGAAAAGAGTTCTAGAAGGATTCCAAGTGTGTATATAAAGAGGTGACTCCAGCAGATGGGGGAACAGTTCAGTTGAGTGAAGTATGCAGTTTAGTGAAGTAAACAGACAAGAGAGTTTTTAGGTTAGACAAGAGTTGACAAGTTTAAGAAGAAAAGTAAAGTGCTTAGTGTTTTAAAAGTAGTGAAATTATATTAGATTAAGTTATTATTAGTTGTGTGATTTTTAAGTATTTGCTAGTGTAATTTTAGTGATTAAATAAATCAGTGGTTTGTGAAAATTCTTGTTGCAAGTTATTTGGAATCCACAAAGTGTTTACTGAAAATTGTAAGCACGTAACATTATTATATATGGTACATTCAATTGTCCCATCAATTTATTTGACTGGGTACAAGAATTTTTGAATTATATAAGAATTGTTTTAGTTTTCTTTTAAATAAGATTTTACAGTTAGTACTTCTTATTTGAAATGGAATACAATAAAATATTTTTGGTACGAGGTAAGTACTAGATACCTAACTATAAATAGTTCAGGAGTTAACATGCTCTATAGTATCTGGCTAACTAGAATACTCTTAATGCATCAATTTGATCACGTTTGCATTGCTTAGAGCCCCAGACATTTTGTCCTTGGGGCATGATGGCTTACTCAATTTATAACATTGGAAATGTTTAATTTTTTCATTGATTAACAAGCAGCAAGTTAATTTTTTTCAATCGTTCCCCATAATCTAACAATTACAAAAATTCAAAAAGGTTGGGAGGCGACAGACACAGACTGTGTCTTATCACTTCGATTTCGAAAATGTTTAACTTAAAAAGTGACTAACTGAGAAAATGATGCTATGAACACTCAAATATATATGGAAAAATAACTAATGAAAATAAAGTCTTTGGAAGGTTTTTGGAGTACTAGCATAGACTTTGCAAGATTATTAAGCACTAAGTAGTTTTGAAAAGTGCTCAAACTACTAAGTACAGTGCTTAGGATAACTCTGACCCTGTCATTTAATATATTGAGTGAATTCTTTTTTTATACCACTATGAATATCCTTATTATAAAAATAAGGATATTAAATAAACTACAATGCCAATAATTTATCTTTAAAAAAATTTCTTAGCAGTATATGGATGGTCAGAAAATTTAGAATTAATGTTATATAAATAGAGAAAAATCGATTGGACTCCAACAAATAACCAGAAGTAGGGTGGTGGTGGAAGAAGTGGTGGGGTGTTATTAGGGGTTAAACGTGTTTTTTTACGGTTTCCGGTAAAACTAGACCTCCTATCGAAAAAAGTTAAATGTAAAAGGTGTAGATAATTGAAAGATCTACAACTTCTATTTCAACCATTTTTCAACATAACCTCAAAACTATTGAGAAAAACGCCAAAAATCAATTTTTTCATTTTTATCGCCCACAGAAATGATTCGATTTTAATGAAATTTGGTGACATTGAACATATTTATGTCTCAAATAAGCTGTATGTTTTTTGAAGCGAAATATTTATTTTTTGATTTTATGCCAATTTAATTTGAAAAAAAGTCCTAATTTTCAATCAAAAAAATTGATTAACTAAATTATGATGATGTAAAAAAATCATACTGTTACTGTGGTAAAACATTGTCCAAAATGGGAATAATCAAAACAAAGTTTCTTTCAATATCGATTTTTCCGTAAATGTCACGAATTCTTCATTGTTTATCGAAATGAAGTGTTGAGAGTGATCCAAAATGCTAATTTCAATGTAATATCAAATAAGGGAATTTTGATCAACCGTTTAAGGTTTGGGCTGTTGAAAAACAAACTTTTTTGATTGAAAATTAGGCCTTTTTTCAAATGAAATTACTATAATAGTGCACATAATACTCGACATTATACCAGCATGTGAAACATGCTAAAAAAATCCAATAAAATAAATTTATATGTTATTTCACCAAGAGGAAAATTAGTTGCTCACCGAAGTATTGTTTTGTTTTCCACAAATATCTGCTTTAACAAAAAAACAAATTAAAAATAACCAACCAACCATGTGGGTACAAAAACGATTTCAAGTTATCTTCTCATAATAGACGTAGTTTTATTTGTTAATAAATTATCTGATCAATAACCGTGCAGAAAGGAGCCCACAAACTTCTTATGGAAATCCGGCTCCCGTTAATTTTGCTCATTTTTTGAATTGATATGATATTCTACATATCATCCAAATCAAAAGTCCAGATGGGCAGAAAGTCTTAGGACCCCAAGGTTTTGTGGTACATACCTTCAAAGATCGGTATTTTAGCCACACGCTAAAATACGTGCTTGAAACAGAACTAAGTAAAAACAGCGAGGTAGCCTATCCAGGACATTGTACTGTAATTAAAGTTTTTTTCTAATATTTTACTGTATTTTCTAGTGTTATTCCTAGCAGTATTCCAAGTGGTACTATTAGTAGTACTTTTGAAAGTACCTTTGAAGGGACTTACGTAGAACTTTTAGCTGCAGTTTAGCAGTACCATTTTAACAGTACTGTTATCAGTTTTACCGCGGGACGTCATACGCGAACCTTTGAGGTGCCTTTAAAAGTACTCACTGCGAATTTTTAACTGTATTTTTACAATAAGTATGTAAACCTATGCTACTATAGTCGCCTTAAACTTTAGACACTATTTAATTCTTTTTATGAGCAATGTACCGCCAGCAAAGAACCTTGGGGTCCTAGGACTTATTGCCCATTGGAACGTTTGATCTGAATGATGTGTAGAATATCCTATGAAAAAAATGAGCAAAATTAACAGGAGCCGGATTTCGATAAGAAGTTTGTGGGGCACTTTATAATGAAAGTCCCAGCCCTAAATAATGTTTATATAACTTACCCATGTTTTTCAGCAAACTCTCTGGCTCTCCATTCTGTAATAATTCTTTTATCTTCTAAGTCTGCTTTGTTGCCACATAATACTACATCAGGAGATTCACAATATGCATGTAACTAAAAAAATATGATTTAGACCCAGCCTTAATTGAATATTTGAGATAAGGAGTACAGATAGAGTGTATGTAAACATTCATAATAAACAGAGAAGACTAAAGCTTCTTGAAGTTGGGATAGAGTGCTATTTTACAATCAGTAAGAATTAATTACTACAGATGACATATGTTACTATTAGGTAAATCAACACAGTTAATAACTTCTAGGTATAAGTAAAATAGTAAAATTACTTTACACCTTAGTGTCGCCACAGCAACTTCATGCAACTAGGGAAGTGAAAGTGTGTTTCATAAAGTATAATACAAGTAAAATAAAAGTGGCATATTTAACATATGGATTACATGATTATAATATGTAAAAAAATCACTACTGCTAGGCGAACGCTACACGCTCAATAGTTATCGCGGTATTTGGATCACGATATGTATTGACGGATCACGAGTGACACTAGACATACAATATATATAGCATCAGTATTTTTATAATTTTTGCGCTAGTCAATTCCAAATCTCAAAAATAGAAAGAGAAAATCAAATTAAAGCGTGTGTAGCTATTTTGCTGGCATTTTCATTAAAGCGATGAGTGAAAAGAAAGTGGTGAACAAAGAAATGGCTTCAAGATCGAGATAAATACACACATCTTAATTTATTAAACGCAATTCGGAAACGCACAAGGAAATGGACGATTATGAAAATTATTTCTGTATTTTAGTTGAAGAGTTCCATATTTCGGGCAAACTTTCCAACAAATTATATAACCGACAGAAAAAAATACGACAACTTTTTTTTTCTAATGTAAATCTGTCTCTATTTGAATAGCCAAAATAAAACAGATATCACTTTTAAATTATTTTTTATTTTAATGTATTTATTGCTATAGTAAATGATGGATGGTTAATGACACAAATTGCACTGCGTTATAACATTAACAAAAATTTGGTGTGTAACATTTTAAGAAAGTGGAGAATAAACGATACGATTAGTAGAAATCCTGGATCAAAGGACAAAGGATATCCTACTTAACAAGAAACTAACTGTTAATATTTCGTTATTGTACCATTTCTATTTATAACTTCTATAAGTCTGTTTGGCATAGAATTAAATAACCTTATACAATAATCATTAGTAATAATATTTTGCCATGCATTATTTACTATTTCCAGTAATTCTTCGACATTCCGTGGGTCTCACATTTCGTTTTTGAATACTTCTTACGAGTAGTCCCCATACTTCTTCCACAGGGTTAAGATCCGGACTATGACTGGGCCAGTTAAAAACATTGATGTTGTTATCTTGAAACCAGTTAATTGCGGTATGAGCAGTATGAACGGAATAATTGTCTTGTTGAAATATGAACTCATTATTAGGAAATAATTGTGACACAGAAGGGAGCATAATATTGTCTAAAATCCTAATATACTATTAAATCGTTCCTCAATATACCATAAAACACCAGGACCACATGCCGATATCCAAGCCCACATATTGACAGAAAACCTACCACTTTTATCATTGTTAGATATATATTTCTCATTGAATCAAGTATTCAGAGGGCGGTAAACACGAATACGACCGTTGTGTGTTGACTGGAAAGTTTTTTCATCTGTAAAGATTACATTGTTCCAAAAATTTACAAAAATTCAAGCGCAAATCCTACTCGAGCTTCTTTATGTTCAGCTTTAAGTAAGTATTTCTGTGCTGCTGCATGACAGCATAGTTCCAATTCTCTTACTCGCCGGCGACCAGTACTACTCGATCCAGAAAAATTGGTTTCTTCAGCAGCCTGAATAACTGAGTAAAATGGATTTTCTACTAAAGCATTTACTAATTGCAAATCTTATTGTTGAGTTGATATCCTTCGTCACCCTGATCCAGGATTTCTACTAATCGTACCGTTTATTCTCCACTTTCTTAAAATGTTACACACCGAATATTTATCAATATTATAACGCAGTGCAATTTGTCTCATTGACCATCCATCTTCTGCTTTAGCAATAACTCCAGATTTAACTAAATCGCTTATATGAGGCATATTAGTTTTTTACACACTTGCAATAAATCATGACAACTAACTGACAATGTCACAAAAATTAAAGTTAGATGTACACAACTAGATATTAGCAAAATACCGTTATAAGACTTGTCCTATTTTTTTTTGCTCACGACCGTACCATTTGGGTGGCTTGGTGGAGATGTCTTGGTCCAGATTTGCTGCTGGCAGTGATTTGATCTTTCAGGACTTCGATAGTTTGGGCACCACTTTATTTTTAAATTACTTCAGGAGAAATGAAGAAACCCCTTTTAGACTTGGCACTACAATTTATTAAAGAGATAGACTGGAATGGCATCTGGCAGGACAAATACACAAATTATTATACTTAATGGGCTTTAAACAATTCCCCCAAATACACATGATACACTACTAAAGTCTGCCTATTTAGCGTAATACACTGTACAGGTGTTTTGTCTACTTTTTTATTACTTCTAACAAATAAAAATTAGTTCCCTCAACAGAGGATGATATGTTCGGTACTTTTTCAACGCATGATCTCTCCTGACTATCCCTTTCGCCGCACTGGTCAGTGCCGTGCGCTGTACTTTTACCCTAACAAAGTTACAATTATTTTAAATATAGTTATTTCGCTGTAAGGAATGAAGTCGACACCGAGGGCTCCATGCAGTTGCTTTCGTCTTCAGACATCGTACAAGGCCGAAAACAGAACGGGTACTGACGCGATAAATATTTTACAGAAACTTCACTTTCAATATTTATCACGTGATCCATGAATTGACCACGGATTTCAAGAAATCCTGAGATCCATCATTTTTCCACTCTACACAATCAATAAATATCATGATCCAAATATCGCGATAAACATTGAGCGTGTAGTGTTCGCCTATGAGGCCCTTTAAAAAATTATGTATCTTTTAGAGAGATTCTAGACAGCAGGAGTTTGCAACCAAAATTATGACCTAGCTGTTTAAACTTGCCGATAATTTAGTACAATGTACTAGGCACTTCCATTCGTCGTGACAATAGCAATTGTGATTCGTCTTTGTAAACAGGTATATGTTCAAATCAATATTCAAAACCTAATTTATTTTTGTTTCTTTCCTGTTCAGTTGTTTTGATTGAATAAACATTTTTTCGAAAAACATGGTGGAAATTTGTAACATCTATATATTTAAGGTAGAGGGGATGGGCCAAAAATTGGTAGAATTTAAGTGATGTAATTTTTTTTAATGGTACCTAGGTATCTTAGGCGCTTTACTACCTGGTTATCGAAGTTGTCATTGGTGGTAGAGGCATAGTGGGTAACCCTTATTCAGGGGCGAATTAATATAATTGGGAATTCAGAATTTTTACTTTCAATTTTGTGCTAGTAATACGATATAATATATTTTGGGTTTGAGAATCAATTATTGTAAACACAAACTTCTAGCTCTGTTAGACTTAATATTTAAATTTTAGTAACAAATGAAAAAGTCACAGTAAAAAAAAAGCATATTTGATGTGTACTTAATCTCATCGGCACTACTTCTACTTTTTTATCAAAAAATGATCTCATAAGCAGTACCAATGTAATTCATTGTTTTGTAAATGATCTATGAAGGGCTGCTAAATCAATTAATTATAATTGCTATCATTTTGTGTCTCCCACAATACAATTGGCCATATATTATACATAACAGATAATTCTCTACACATAAACACCTATCTCTAGGAATAATTTAACACAAATTTCACAAAAAATTACCTAACTTATCAAGAATATGTGAAACGGTTAAAATATCTCCCATTATAAAATATCTTTTTATTAGATGTTTTCTATTCTTTTATAACAAAAATAGTGGAATTTTATAGAGGTAGATGGATTAATTCGATATGGTTGAACAAATTCAATTTTTGAACGAAAAATGTAAGAGCAGATGGTCAGCGTAAGGCTTACCAAACTGAACTTCGCCCTTTCTTTGAATAAAGACTTATTATTATTATTATTATACAAGGAGAAAATACATTATGCTGAAAAAAAATCATAAATAGGGTGCATATAATATATGATGAAATAGCAAATATTAAGAAGCTGCAAAAAATATATACCAAGCATCGCAAATTAAAATAAATCTGCCAATCAAAATAAAAACACCAATAATTTCTGATAATTTTTCCTACCCTTAGTTGTTCTATCCAATTACGAATTTCAAGAAAGGATTGCTCATTTGTTAGATCAAATAGAAGCAAAAATCCCATAGCATCTCTATAGAATGCTGTTGTTAAGCTGCGAAATCTAATGTAAAAATAATTAATACTTAGAAAATGCTCTATTATTATTAATGTACAAACATGTAGGTTATCTAATGAATAATAAAACAAAATATGGTAAATGAAACATTATTTGGTTAACTACAATATTTATATAGGTAATAATTTTTAATGATTTTACAAAGAAAGGCTTTTGATACCTCTATTTTGAGCAAAAAATCACAAAAAAATATAAAAACGACAATTCACATCTGGTAGATTGATTAACAAAAATTGAAAGTCGCTTACCTTTCTTGGCCAGCTGTATCCCAGAGCTGTAAATGTACTCTATGATTCCTCCCTTTTGATTGATAAATCTGTAATAAGCGTAAACCAATATTAACACATCTTAAACTGTTTTTACAATTATTATACATCTTACCAATCTTTTTTCTCTAAAGTCTATTCCTACTGTTGATATAAATCTTGAATTAAATACTCCATCCGTATATTGAAATAAAAATGTTGTTTTCCCAACACCAGAGTCTCCCAGGGCTAGGAATTTTATTAAATAGTCATAATCCATCCTAAACAAAAAAATGCTTATGAAATACGTGTTGTTTTCAAAGTCAATACACCTATTAATTTAATCACTATATTTAGCCATACTTAACTGGAATGCAATGGATTATTAACAACCTGTTGAGTAAATGGCACCCTGTACAAATAATTATGCTTTTTTCTGAACCACCTGTCAGATTTTCGCTACCGTTCGATTTCGATATGGAACAAAACTTTGAGCATCACAGATTCACAGAATCGTTTGGTTATCGTGTATGGATTTTTAACTTTCATAGAATTCTCAACATACATAATTCTTATTAGTTATAATCATCACAGAAAAAAGGGGTCAGAAATTTTTTAATAACCAATACCTTAAATAATTTTGATTTATATTAATGTTGAAGGTTTTGAATTTCTTTTTAAATTAAATTAAGTCTCCAATACAGTCTGAAACTACATCTCAATACTAGAGGAGGTAACTTAACGCATAGACAATGACAATTTTCGCAAATACATAAATGTAATATATCTTTAACGTTTTGTTTTATACATCATTTTAACATCCAAGCATATGTATATTAGTGGGCATTTCTCTAACTACATGGTAAATTTGAATACACTTTAAAATTTCAATGCTTGCAAAAAAGCAACTCTGACCTATAATAATTTTATTTAAATTTCAACACTCATTTTAATTTCAACATATTAGTTCAAATAAATTGTGTTAATTACATTGTATAACCAGTAAGTGCTTTTTATGCTTTGAAATTTAACATATTATGTGCACACCCACGCCCTCTTACGGATAGAGGTTTAATGCCTAGTAATTGGCAAAGTGTAAAAGGAAGCCTACCTAATGGGCAACTAGTAAAACAATAGTTCACCAGTCGGCCCAGGGTGGAGCTGCCTCAAAGAATACACTGGGAATGACTACCTCAAATGACAATCTGGAATAGTCTGGAGGGAAATGGACGAATAGAGCATAAGCGCCAAGAATATATAAGAAATAGCGGATCCAACACAGACTTCAGTTCAGTACAGTTCTGAATGGGTTGTGATCAGATGTAAGAACAAGTTGTGAATTATAGTAGTGAGTCTATAGTAGATGAACGTTACAACTAGTGTGTTATTATGAGGATTAATCATTGTAATTTAGTGATTAATAAATCACTGGTTAGTGAAAATTCGTGTTGCAATTATTAGACCTACGCTTGGTGGTGTTTATTACTACAGGGTTTAAACACTTAACAATATATGTAGGTATAGTTACAAAATAACTATTATTTATTTTTAACGCATAAGAACAAATGTGCGTTTGCTTAGATGTCGAAAATGGGTATTCCTACGTGTTAAATTTTATAACATACGTTAAAACATACTATTTTAGGCAACTGTCACAAAAAATGACATTTATCGGATCTGACAGTATTCCTAAAGTATCATCTTTTTGCAATCACTTGTCAATCTTATTTTTTGGGCCGCTTTTACTTCACGATCGCATATATTACTTGATCTTCATTAATATTTGAAATATGTCACGGTTTATCAATAAACTAGTGACATTTTATTTTACTTTTTGAGACAATTGCCTAAAAAATGTTGTGCACATCGGCCAAATGATTTATCTCGGCCTTATCCGTAGTTTGCTTGGCCTCGGTTGTCCCTCGGCTGCAAACTTGGGATTCAGTTGAGAAAGACAAACTTTACGGTCTTGATACACAAATAAATATTTCAGGCAACTGTCACAATGACTTTTATCGGATCTGACAGCATTCCTAAAGTGTCATCTGTTTGTACTCATTTGTCAATCTTGATCATCATTAATATTTGAAATCTGTCACGGCTTGTCAATAAACTAGCCGGCCGCCGAGCTATCTTTGAAAAACCATTTTTCCATACATTTAACATGTCATTTCCCCCTTCCCCAACCCATTTGACTTCCTCAGCACAAATATGTCGGAATGTTGGAGAACTCAACTTTATTTATTGGCAAAAAAATCACAAACGGACGTTTGTCCGTTTTTCCTTATTTAAGTCTGGTTTCCTTCCAGATCTGCTCCACTATTAAAACTGTCAGTCTAGTAGGCTTCTTGCAAAATGTTGTCCATGTTTTCGGTAATTTGTATGAAGTGCTTTGGAAAATTATGTTCCGCTTAGGTATCCCTAGAAAATTTGTGGAAGTATGTCGCAATCTACATACAAACAACAACGCCCAGGTTATGTATAATAATGAGGCAACCGAACCTTTCCAAACCCTCACTGGAGTTAGGCAGGGATGTGTCCTGGCACCCCTACTCTTTAATTTGTTTACCACTGCTCTAACAATTATTGTTGACAACAAACTGACAGTCAGAGGAATAGGTCTCAGATACCGTTTTGATGGCGGTCTCTTTAACATAGGGCGCTTTAGAGCTTTCACGAAGACACGCACACGATTCATTTGTGATCTCCAGTATGCGGATGACTGTGCACTTTTAGCCTCTACGCCGGAAGAGCTTCAAGAACTTTTAGATGTGTATGCCCAGAGCTATGATTCCTTGGGACTTAAAATCAACATTGGAAAGACTAAGATTATGTCAACTCCTCATCAAGTGAACCAAATAGACGTTACACTTAACGGAAATTCTCTTGAAGTGGTGGATCAGTTCAATTACTTAGGCAACGTTGTTAATGACAAAGCAAACATGGACAGCGAGATTCGCAATAGAACTAACGCTGCATCTAGAGCACTCTGGGGACTTAGAGAGAGAGTATTTGACAACCACGACCTTGCTTTGCCAACGAAAATGGCTGTCTACACAGCAGTTGTCATTCCAACACTGCTATATGGATGTGAAAGCTGGGTCACTTACCGTCGTCATGTGAAAGAATTAGAACGTTTTCAGCAAAGACACCTCAGAAGTATGATGAAAATCCGTTGGTTCCATCACATATCAAACGTGGAAGTACTCAGGAGAGCAAACAGCCTTCCAATTGAGGTGCTTATTTCAAGAGCACGCCTAAGATGGGCAGGTCACGTTCATCGTATGCATGATAATCGCCTTCCTAAATGTACACTTTATGGTGAATTGCTAAGCGGTAGAAGAAGGCGTGGCGGTCAACGAAAGAGGTTCAAAGACGCTCTTCATGAAAATCTAAAATCCTGCGGTATTGCAGACGAGCAATGGGAACAACTTGCAGCGGACAGAACCGAATGGCGAGGGGTTGTGGCCAGCTATCAAGGAAATGTTGCTGCAAGAAGGCCGAATCCAAGACCTAACCAGGTCTATGTTTGTCCTGTCTGCGGTCGACATGTGCTCTCCCGAATTGGCCTCTATAGCCATAGTCGTGTGCACCCTAGATGAATGGGAATTGCAATGGACTACACCTTTTACTTGTTTTTTATTGTACACAATTTATCGACTGTAACATTTTTATACTCGGACTCGAGTAACGGCTAATAATAATAATAAATAATTTGTATGAAACAATTTTAAAAATATCTATTTTATTTTTTGAGACAGTTGCCTAAAAAATGTTTTGTGCACCTCGGCCAAATGATCTTTCTCGACCTTATAAACACCACAGAAATTAGACAACCCACAATTCCAGAAGCCAGAGGCTTGTGCGGAAGGATAAGTTATTTGTTTGGCCTTGGCTGTGCCTCGGCTGCAAACTTCGAATTCGACCGAGAAAAATCAACTTTACTGCCTCGATACACAAATAATTATTTTAGACCACCGTCACAAGAAATGACGAATCTGACAGCATTCCTAAAGTTCTTCAATTTTTGTACTCATTTGTAAATCTTATTTTTTTGGCCGCTGTTACTTCACGGCCGCATGTAAGTATTACTTGATTATCATTCATATATTTGAAATATGTCACGGCTTGTCAATAAACTAGTGACGTTTTCATTGGTTCTCCTTATTAACGTGAAAACGAATTAAAACTGTTAGCTTTTAGTAGCCTTCTTGCAAAATTGTGTCCATGTCTCCATTAATTTATATGAAACAATTTTAAAAATACTTTTATTTTACTTTTTGAGACAGTTGCCAAAAAAATGTTGTGTGCACCTCGGCCAAATGATCTTTCTCGGTTTTATCCGAAGTTTGCTTGGTCTCGGCTGTGTCTCGGCCGCAAACTTCGAATTCGGCCGAGAAAAATTAACTTTACGGCATTGATACACAAATAACTATTTGATAAAAAATCGACTATTTTTTCCGGTCGCAATAGTACCTACCTAATGGAAGAAAGTTAGCATGGTTATTCGAATCCGGTTGTGTGCTGGCATAATGTGACTGTTGCAAAATGTTGGTGTCTTCACTTACGTGTCTCGTAAAAAGACACTTACGATCTTGAAAATTTGTAATGAACTCGAGTGAAAGGGAAAAATAAAAAAACGGCAATTTGCAGATGAAAATATTTATTGTATATTTTAACGAATTGGAACATACATCATATCATAATAATAAATGTGTGTGGATCAAAAATTCGATGTATTATGTACATTTAAGGAAATATGTACAACTGAAAAGTCGACATTTAATATAAAACAAAATTTGAGTTTGTAGATATAATAATTATTTAAAGTGATATACGGTGCATATTAGAGGCGTAATAAAGCCAAGGTACTAACAATATTGGCTCTACTTATTTCAAATCGTAGAATTTTAATTATTTGAGGTCACTTTAAAGCTGCAGGTAGCATTTTTCTCAAAATCATTTGCAAAATATACACAATATGCAGTATTCGCTAAAGCAAAGGCCATTTTCATTTAACTATAGAAATTACAAATTTATTTCATTGTGTAACATCTACACACCGCAGTCAAAATTTCAGCAAACGGTAACGACAATTTAAAATGAAGCATATCGATAGTACCATTATTTATGTTTGCTCTATTTTAGTACCTGCGTTATATGCTCTGCATATCTCGTAAATTTTGCAAATGGATTATTTTAAAGAACGAGAAAGAATCGACATGGAATTATCAAATTTATATATTATTATATTACATTTCTTTGGTTACGTATATACAGATGAGTATACAAGTGGTGGTGCTTTTTGATTCGTGTGCTTCTATGGTGATCAGTTAATTCCATGCCTTTTCGTACATTCTTTACCACAGTATAATAGAGCATTTTTACTTTGAAGTGAAGGGAAAAATGTATAACCAACGATTATGTTTATGTTTTCGATAAGTATGACATTTAAAAATACCGATATATTTAGGTTTTTTTAATTCTTTAGTTTTAAATATGTTTTATTTTTTTATATTTGATTTTAAACAAAAAGTCCTTGTGAAAAATATTGTGCTTTTTATGTACCCATGATCTCTTCCTAAGAATAGAATCGTGGCTGCAATAAAGTTTCCAATCTAGTTGATAGACAAAGCCGTTTCTAGCGTACTCAGTAGTGTACAGTAGTAGTGTCATGGTTGAGCACATAGCCATCCTAACCTATCGTATCGTATTAACAGGTCTCAAACGGCTCCGGGTACAGCTTTACAGCTTTTTCTACAGGCATGCACCCCCATGAACTACCCATGGCACCCCACGAACACACGCAATCAAGTCCATGACGTCATTGAGAAGTGTTCCTCTACTGACTGCCCCAGAAATGACTTTGCGTATCTACCCAATCTGAACAGCAATTGTAAATTGTCAAAATAAGTAACTAACTTATGTTTGGATTTATTATACTGATCAGAATATAATCTGTATCGATATACATATAGCCAAGTTGCTGCTTAAGCAGAATTTTCCAAACAGTTACATGAAAAACACCTAGTTCAACCGCTATTCTATTGGTATTAGCGTTGCCTTTACTTTTTGCCACTTTTGTCACTAATTGCCAGTATGAAGGTTAGACGTGAAATTTAGTGACACCAAAGGATATTAAATTTATAGCCCCGTATTATCAGCCATTGGCATTTAATAAATCTAGTATAAATCAATGGTTTATGAGATGGCCATTACAAAACCTTGATAAAAGGTAGGTAGATAGACAAAACCGTTTCTGACGCTCTAAGTAGAGGAACTTAATGACGTCATGAATTGGATGATGTATGTGTTCAACAGGAGTGACTACGAGAGTCGAGGGGGTGGCGAAGAAGTGAATAACGACAATGATCAGAGGCTGCTAAGACGGATGAAGAGGTAAGCGGCAATGACCAGAGGCTGTTGAAGACAGATGCAGAGGTGGAGGCTGTTGTTCATGAGGTGTCATGGGTACTTAGCCAACCTATAACCTATCGTGGTGGTATGCACCTAGCAAAACTAACCTATCGTATCATATTAACAGGTCGCGGGTACAGCTTTACTCCTTTTTCTACAGGCATGCTCCCCCATTAACTACCCATGATATCCCCCATGAACCACCCATGACACCCCATGAGCACCTAGCAGCCTCGACCTCTCCACCTGTCTTCAGCAGCCTCTGGTCATTGCCGTTACTTCTTGCAGCCTCCACCTCATCGCCATCTTCTGGTTATTGTTGTTACTTCTTGCACCGTCATACACTTCTTCACCACCCCTCGACTCTCGTAGCCACTTCTGATGAACACATGCCATCCAGTTTATGACGTTATTGAGAACCCCCCAGTGTTTCTCTACTGAGTGCGCCAGACACGGATTTGCCTATCTACTGTTACTAGGGTTGTTAGTTTTATATGTTATTACTATAGTTTTGTTTTAAACTTGAGTAAACGTTAAACTTCGAAGGATTATAATTTTGTTAGGACACACTCGTATATAAATTTTCATTGTTTTGGACAGTAGATCAAGTCGGTAAAGTTTGGCCAGAGTTATAGATAACACCCTGTATACCCAGTAATTTCTCGTATATCACATTAATTTTTATTAACTAAAGCGCAAATTGAAAGTATAGACAATGAGCTTATACCTTCTTGTTAAATATTTAATTATACTACAATGAAATGCTGATTGACACGAATCAAACAAATTGAAATTCGTCCTGCGGAAAACATTTTATTATCCCTTCACTTTTTTAATAATCATAAGAATATCTATTATATTATGGTGAAGATTGTACCTTAACAATATGAATATTAAAATATAATGATTATCTACTTTGTCACTAATATTATCGACTAGAAAAACTTTAATATACCTAATAATCATTAGGGTAATTAATTATAGACATTAATGATTATTAAAATTGGTTCAAAGCTGCTCAGTCTGTCATCACAGTTTTCCGCTCTATTCGTGCATGTAGCATGCTACGTTTGACTATACTAAGGATCGCATACGATTCAATATATAATATAAATATTTAATTATCTCTATTATAGATATATACATTGGGCTGCAAGTAAAAATTAATGGGTGATTTACTAAAATCGGAAAAATTGGTTTTGATCAACTTCCCACTTATTGTGATTAAGTTGTAAAGTGTGTTGGTATTATTAGATGTAAAAAGACAAGGAACTATTAACTAACAAACAAACGGATTTTTTAATAGGGATTCTCTTTCAACATTTTAAGAAATGCTACAATATAAATTCTATGCATGATTAATTACCGCCAATACTATCTATTTCTATATGTTAAGCCATGTAAAAGTTTATTAATCAAGTAGATAGCCATACAGTAGAGTGGATAGAAAGCAATCTACAAAAAAAAAATTAGAAGCGGCTGAGACAGATGCAAATTCAACTGGATTTTTTTTTTATTTCAGGCAGACGCTCGACTAGATAAGAACATTGAAGAGTTTTGGTTATATCTTTTACAGTGAAAATGATGTATTTGATGCAGAAAACACACTATAAGATGTAATCTTTTTTGAAAATATAGAGTTCTTCCTCTGCCAAGTATAAATAGTTTAGAACTACAACGGTGTAAAACTTCAAAAGCCCACAATGTTTTAGAATTGAAATTATATAACCCTTACTCCTAAAACACAAATATTAAAAAAACTTCGTGTTTTACAAACAGCACGTCAAAGATTATCTTTTAAAAATATATGCCTCTTCTATTTAAAAATACTTTAATTATGGTAATATGTACGTGTATATTATAAATTTTATATGTGTATGTGTGTTTTATATATATTTTTATTATCTATATACAATTATTTATCTTTAATAAATGTACATTTAAATATTTCACATATTTATTCAAGAAATTACTTATTTCATTCCACTCCTAACCTTTTATACTATCATTGCATATCCTTCTCAAGAATAGACGTGATAACTATTTTATATGTTATGTATATCAAAATTAATTAAAAAATCGAATGCCAAGCGGTAATTTCACATGTAAACATACTTTTAAAATATTCCGCACCCTAACTCGTGGATAAATACATCTTTCCGTCTCCTGTTTCGCAGACATTTATCCTTTATGTATTTGCATGACAACTATTTTATACTATACGCTTGTTGTATCAAAATGAATAAATAAACCGAATGCCTTAGGTACCTAAATAGCACTTGATGTTGACTTTTGATCCTTATTTGGTCTGAACACCTTGGGAAAGTACAGCACCTAGGTGGTGCGGTATTGACAACTGATAGACATGGCAATGTCCTGCGGATTCTCGAATATACAGGGCGTATATTTATTAAAAGTCTATAGGACAAGTTTGTGCTATCTGTGTTATTTAATATAAAAACAAAAAACTTGAAATTTTACCACTTTAGGCTTATATGGCTTAATTTTACTCTCATCAATATGTATGGCAAAATAGTGTTATTTTTCTTATGATACACTTAAACGTCGTTCAAAATTTTGTGTGGTAATTATACAATTTTTAATTTAACCTATATGGTACTCGCCAAGCCATATGGTATTTTCAATCTTCGTTCCATATCTCATTACGCAACAAGTGCAATATGAAAATTATTGGTTATTGGATAAAGAAGTCGTTTATATTCATCATATATTTGCACTGTTGTTTCACACTTTACCACTCTGGTGTATGGTTCGACTTAATTAATAAACATACTAATTTTACCTAGCTGTAATTAATCATGATAAAGGTCTCACTCTCTCTCTCTCTCTCTAGGTCTACGAAATTCACGATATAAAATTGTTGTTGAAATGTATGTTAGAATTTTAATATCTTTTGTAAAAACTGACATGCGCTATAAATAGCTGTATGATTGGCTACACGATCAATTTGACACTAGAAAAGTAAGTGAATTTAGAGTTATATATTAAATAGTTTTAATCCAAAGACCAATACGCAAGGACGATTCCTATGAACTAGGTGGGCATAACTAATGTTCGAATATCTATATGAGACTAACTTCAAATAGTAGCTAAAGAGTTGCTACTTAGCCTTCGGAAATAAAAAAAATCGGCTGAGTCGGAATTCCACAATATTACGACCTAGTTTTTGAGATAGAAAAATATTTAAAATCGTCCAGTGTGCTACACTTGCGTAACTAGAATGAGTCAAAGTGAAAGAACACTCAGTTATTAGAGCATTTTATATATTATGCCTTTTAATTGTACAATCACTCAAAAAGAAAGTTAGTTTGAAAAAGCAAGTTCATAAAACTTAACTACTTATTAAGCCATAAAAGCTTTGGTTTAAGTTTTTTGGGAGCTACAGCAAAAAATATTAAAGTCATAAATTTTGCCGATAGGAAAAGAAAGAATTTTTATTAGGACTTGCAAGGATTGGTATTCTAATTTACTCAACAATATTATCAACAATCAATAGTACCCTTTCTAATCCTTCTTACTTTTTATTTGAAAATCATAAATTATAATTGATCATTTATTAAAATTGCTATTGGTCATAAAAGGTTGGCAAAAAAATACTGCTTATTAAGTGTAGGTCATTTTCCCGGTTTCAGTAAATTTTCGACAATAAAACCAAAATGATGAACTGAGCTTGTTTCAAAATGGTTATTTTTGGAATGTAAAATGGACTTGTGAATATCACTATATCGTAATGATTATTTTTTTTTACATTTTACAAACACACCATTAAATTTATATAGTAAATCTTTAAATAACATTCAACAACCCGTCAATACCTAATGTAAAGATTCCTAATATATATACAGGTAGAGACAAAACAGTTTTCGAAATACATATGCTAGTTTTCTAGCATTAAATCGCTTGATAATATTTTAAATTAAGCAGCTTTTTAAATATAGCCGTCGCGAGCAATAAAATCACATAATTATCTTCTAACTCGTTGAATTCAACTTGTATATATATCAAGAAAACAAGAAATTCAATAAAATCATCTTTAAAATTAAACAGGTAGGTAACACAATAAATAAACTATATAAAATATAGGGAACGTCTGTTATACAAGTATTAAAATAAATAAGTATAATCTTAGATAAGTTATAACATACGTTCTGATAAAATATTATTAACCACAAAATCAAATCAGGTACAGTTATTCATATAAGAAACAATCGATCACAGAAATAGTGGATATTAGGTATTATATAGCATTAATTTGGTTTGGTGGTAGATGAACGTGGGTCAACAAACTGGAAAGCTCAAAAAACTGATATACTTTGGTTCTAGACGAGGAAGAGAAGTAAACTGTCATGATATGGCCCTCAAACTAACAGTACTACTGGTTTGCTAACAGTATCTAATACACTTGTGAAATTTTTGGGACTGCTGACAATTAGATACCATATACCGTTTGTCTATTTTACGAGGGCCACACCAAATATTTCGCTTAATATCTATTGTAAAATGATAAAATTTTAGAAGCAGTTATCCTATTTTTTGTGAGCTATATTTCAGTAAAAAGAAATTTGAAATCCATAGCCTACTTTCTGAGATATATTACAAAAACTTAAAAACTAGGAAAACCACAAACGGTTATAGCTTCCTTATTTGAGGAGATCCGAAAAGAGTTAAAGGAATGAAAGTTGACGGCAAAGACAAAAAGAATAATAATGTGTATTAAGAAGTTCGAAAAAGTTGGCTTTGACACACGCTCTTGTGCAAAAAAAGAACAAATCTCAAAGTAGGCCATGATACCATTAATTTCGTTTATTTTTTCCAATGATATAAAACGAAAACCACAATTCATGTCATTGAATCGTAAAAATCAGATAAGCTATGATTAATGCAAAACAGTAACAATGTGTACCTACAGTTATTAACCAATTTGACAGATTGTCTCTGTTGTGTGTTGCGTTGTCGAGTTCTAAGACAAGTTTTATATTAGTAATTATGGTGTATACCAATAACAAATTCGATATGATTAGCATTTATTGTCAGTGCAATTTTGACGCTGAGATGGCAGTCACGGTTTACGGAGATAGATTTCCAGATGCTCCGCAGCCAAATCGAATTATTTTAGGAAGTTACTTCAAAATTTCAAGATAAAAAAAGGTTCATTTTCAAAAAAGTAGTAAGGCGAGGGCATGTTGCGTATAATTTAGGAAAAGTGAATACTATTGAATTATGTTAAACAAAATGAAGAAATCTCTTTGGGACAAACTGTCGCATAAATAAAGACAGTGCAAGAAAAATATATTTAAAAAAAACGGATTTCGATGTTTGTATATGGTTGTTAAATAAAAAAAGGATGACCCGCTGACATGAAGCAAATTTTTTTTAATACGTTGCTTATATTTACGTCCTGGCGGAGTTTAGCTACAGCTACTCTTCCACTCAACCAGGACGGCGAAATAAGATGAACACGAACTGGGCCCTCAGTTTGTGAAAATAAAAGTTTGGTGCAGTGGGGGTTTAGATCTGTGACCCTGGAGGGCGTTCGTGCACTTTATTTTTAAGTGAGAAGTCTTTTTGTTGTACTTCGGTGGTGATGGTTAGGGTCAAATACTACACCCTGTATCTTGTAGTCTGAATCTGCTGAAGCACTGTGGTTTCAATTTTATTTTTGTTTAACACTGTATAGTTCTTTGAATTTTTTGACAGGGTCAATGACTGCACCCTGTATATGGTAGTATAAAAAAATAACACTGGTTTTTGAATCGGAACGAACAATTATTTATTTAAGCTTTTTGCTTTGAACAGAGTTTGGAAAAATATGTGTAGATTTTTATTTAACAAAGTTTCTTTTGCAGAATGAAACTATTCGACAGCATAAATTCTGACAGTAGAATTTAGCAAAGAATTAATTGTTGAAATATTTTTTATTTGAATAAATCTGAAAAAATTCACTTGGTTTAGGATTGAATGGGCCGTAAAGGCGAGAATAAATGTTGTCACTTAGGACGAAATATAAATATTTTATTTAAAAAAGAAAAGGGGCCACTTAAGGCGGATACTTAAAACTACTCTTTTTAACCAGGTTTCGGCCTGGGAAGCTAGTCCTGGACAATTCACACGTGACAAGTCACGAGAAGTATGCGAGGACCGGTGGTTAAGAAAGCCTAACTAGACGGTGGGTATCTACAACTTTAGTTAAATAGTAACCGGACCGGAAGCACTAGCAAATAAGCTTATTACACTTAAAATCACTTTTAAATAACTTGTTCCACTAAATCACGTCGCGAGCACTAAACTTAGGAGTCACTGCCAAAACTGAACTTAACTTCGGCTTGTTGCACGCCGGTATTTATACTGTTTCAAGAAAGTTTCGTTTTTCGCGCCCCGTCGAGTCTCGCATCCCGTTATAAAGAGCTGGAAAGGCTTGGAATCGCTCCGTGCGGGCGAGGATCAGTCATCGATTACAACATGTTGCGCAATACTGGAAATTTTTTGATTTCGAAGATGAAAGTTATATAGACAAATCGGCAATGAAAAGGGGAAATTATTAAAATTAGAATGAAAGTCGGATCTATTTTGGTTTAGAAGTTATTTGAGTTTTTATTGGCAAAATTTGACGCGACCCCGTAAGGGATTAACGGAGGTCCGATGTTAAAAGTTGTAACGATATTAAAATGTTCCGATAGGTGCGTAGCGCCTGAAGATAAGATATTAAAATGTTACGTAACGGGTACGAGTCGAGTTGAACCGAGATATTGTATGCTTGTATGCTATTATACGAGGAGTGATCAGAATGGGTGAAATTTAAAATAGCAATCGGGTTGCGGAAATTTGATGAAATGAAGTTTGAACTTTTAAGACTCGAGGCACGAAACGTGATTTGAAGTATACAGGGGGTGATCGAAAAGTACGAAGGATAAAATGCGAAGCGGTTGCAAGAAAGTTGGGAAACGAGCTCGAAGGTTAATCTTGAACGTAGTTACGTATACGAGGGGTGATCAAGAAGTTTTAAAATTTTGAAAACGAAATTGTTTACAGAACATTTCGGATTGAAGTAAGATGTTGAAAATTTGGATAGTGATTTTGGTTAGGTTGATGAATATACGGGGGCTGTATTTTTAAGAGAAGTTTTTCTCAGTGAATCGGTTACGAATGAGCTTGAATGAATGTTTGAGGTTGGAATTTAGTGAATTTGCGTTATTTATGAATTATCGATTGTCTGCGAATTTTCCCACATTTCTTTGAGTTTGAATGTGGTTTTTCGGTGTGAATGGCGTCTGGTTGACTTTTTTATGTGGTTTGCCATACTGCATGGGGTGATCTGAGTTTTTTGTGATTTTTAGAATTTTTTATTTTGGACTTGTAGGGGACATACTCTACAACAAAGATGCCGTTCACCCATCCAAATGACGGACTCGACCAACGCTGCTTAACTTCGTTGATCGAGGTCTCAGCGCTTAAACCGATGACGGTACCTCACTTCACACCAAAATTCTTTGGTCGGATGAATCAATTTTTTCTAATAATGGATTTTTAAATAGAAATATGTATTATAAGTGAACATGACAAAATACAGATTGGTGCAGAGAGACTGATTGCTTTAGAAGAAAGATTTTCTACGAATGTTTGGGTGGGGATTAAAGTAATTGGACCTTATTTTTATGATGGCAAATTAACCGCTCGTAGTTACCTTAATTTTCTACAAAACGAATTTCAAGATTTTCTTTATGAATTAACAGTGGCAGAAAGATTAAATTCATATTTTCAATGAGATGGGGCTCCAACTCACACTGCTGTAATATGTAGACATTTTTTAAATCAAGTTATGCCAGATGGCTGGATAGGCAGCTATACCCATTCTATGGCCAGCTCGGTCACCAGATATTATTCCCTTGAATTTTTTCGTCTTGGGTTACATTAAAGACAAGGTATTTCAAACTGCCCCTGAAAATATTGACTAGAATTAGAAACACGTGTGAGGCAATGACTTCTGAAATGCTCCAAAGTGTAATGCGTGAGGTGTCTCGTAGAGCATGTTTGTGTATTAGAATGCACGGTGTACAATTTGAGCATTTGTAGTTAGAAAGATAAATACACACATTTTTTTTTCAGTATGGTAGTAGGTACTCTGTTATACATATTTTTTCTTTTTTTTTTTTGGATGTTCATTTTATACTTGTATTTTTGTTTATGAGATATTTGTTTGCTTGTTTGTATTAATTTGTAATAAATAATTACTGAATTATAATTAATATAAAGTGAATTTTTACTATTATGGCATAGATGATTTTTACGATTCAATGATATGAACTGTGATATGAAATATTAAATATTGATACAATCAGTTAAAATTTTTGTGACATGTGATATTTATAGCGTTGGAAATAGAAAAAATAAACGGAATTAATGGTATCATGGCCGACTTTGAGATTTGTTTTTCATTTTTGCACAAGAACGTATGTCAAAGCCAACTGCGTTTTTCGAATTTTTTGATACACATTATTGTTCCTATTGTCTTTGCCGTCAACTTTCATCCCTTTAACTTTTTTCGTATCTCCTCAAGTAAGGAAGCTATAACCGTTTGTGGTTTTCCTATTTTTCAGGTTTCTGTAATATATCTCACAAAGTAGGCTATGGATTTCAAATGTATTTTTACTGAAATATAGCTTTAAAAAAATGGGATAACTGTTTCTAAAACAGACTAGATATTAAGAGAAATATTTAGTGTTGCTCTCGTAAAATAGACATACGGTATAGCTTTTTTAGTAATATTTTTCTAATAAATGTAATTTTTATTTTCTTATATCTGATGGAAAATATAGGAAACAGGAACTTCTGTTTTATACAATCATGCAATTATAAACTTTTTCAATGTCTTGTAAATTCTGTTTGAAAAAATCATATAGAACTGTATTACTAAGATCAGTTGTCACAAAGATATCGTATTCTTTTCTGATTTAACGAATTACCCCAATTACTCTTGAATAGTAAATAACTTTTAGATAGCGACATGTCTTGTATTCAATTTGTTGAGCTTTCCACAACGAGATATAATACTTTTATTTTATAATAACTTTACAAAAATAAGGGATATTTTTATGTTGTTAAATTATACATTATGTACTTTATAAATAACATTTGATAATATTAATTATTATAACTTTCTTCTATGATAACTCACCTCCTCTAAATAATTAACAAGGGACATTTATTTTCATAACAGGTATTAAAAATAAAATTTATAAAACATAATCAACAAATAATGTTATTTGTTCTGGTAACGAACATTAATGGTGTATTTTTTTATAGAAACTACAGAAATATTGGGACAGTTTACAATTCAAATATTGGTTTGACAAACAGCAGTTATTTCTGCTGTTAATATGTGGTATACGTAGCCAAGTTTTCGCATCTTACTGACAGTTAAGGCACAAGAAATGAAATGCAGATGGCAAGCTATTTTCTTAATTAGTGAGAATATGAGTAGATAAATCAATATTTAGATTAAATAAAACACAGTCTTTTAAGCTTTAGAATTTTCAGATGTTTGTTTGATTTTCAAAATTTTTATTTCATAATACCATCCACCTAACTTGAAAGTCTCCTATATTGCTTGTATAGCCAGAATGATTTATTCCAAAAATGGAATATATCGAACCAAGTAGTGACTTTATGTTCAACCGAATGAATAGTTTAAATGTGGAAGGAGGTACTTAATATTACTGAGGTAATGAAAGCTGTTTCTTTGAATTTCATTTTGAAATACCCTGACAACCAAAAGTAAGGCATTTCCCAAATTTATCATGATTCTGAAGTACATTTTTGAAGGTTGTTTTTTTTCTGTAGATTAACTCTTTTCGAATATAGTCATGCTAATTTTAAGTAATAATTATTTTCTCTTTAAATATAGAGTATAATAACTGATGTTTTTTTAATTGAAAACACCTCTTGCAAATTACCTGTTGTAAAACTAAATCCAATTTAGATCCAACTGTAGCCTCATAATTTTCTAACATTTTCGTTTTTAATACAATATTTTATCTTTGGTAAAGAAAATTCAAAATTTGTATATCTAAGATGTCATTATTTTACTATA
The DNA here is from genome assembly GCA_963675555.1 of Leptura quadrifasciata. Taxonomy (NCBI): domain Eukaryota; kingdom Metazoa; phylum Arthropoda; class Insecta; order Coleoptera; family Cerambycidae; genus Leptura; species Leptura quadrifasciata. Next base: position 109,008,957 of record OY776675.1, read on the forward strand.
CAGGGTGTTTCATGAGGAATTGTACATACTTCCAGGTGCGGTAGAGGACACTTGGGTATTCAGGAACGTCCATTGAAATTTACTTGTCGCTCTTAATTTCTGAGACACAGGGTGACTGATTTTGGTCTAAATTTATTTTGGCCAGAACATCCTTACTATTGATAGGATTTTGTTTAAATTTTAGACACTTTATACACTTATTACAGTTGATAGATTGCTATTATATATATATTTTTAAATTCCAGGGTCGGACTATTTTAATTTGTTTTTCCGATTCCTGTAAAAAAGATCACCCCATTTATATTTTTTTAACATTTAATTGCCAACTATAAAAGTCCTTACATCACTAAACAAAACCATGTAATTAGATTTTTTGTCGCACCTTTATTGATTTTTTTACAAGCGATTGAATTTGGTAAAATAGGGAGTTTTAAGAGAAACAGCTTCATTTGCTGACATTAATTGTTCAAATAAATAAAAATGGTCAATTTTAACTCGGTAAATAATGTTCAATATGGAAACAAAATTTAAAACCAAAGTTTCTTTACTCCAAAGAAAGTGTAGCGTATAAATAAGTAGGCACATTTTAAAAGAGAAGTCATTAAACAGTTTTCTTTTTATTATAATTATAGTAGGCCTAGATAGTTTGACATTTCTGTTTGTTGTTATAAACATTAGAACTAGAGAACTTTTAATGGTTAACTTAGCCTGCAAATAATCATGCCTTATAATTTTACAGATGAGGAATATGCCGATATTATTTATGTTTATGGATTGTGTGATGGTAATGGTAGATAAGCTGCATATTAATCATATTCGTTTTCCTAACAGAAGAACATCAAATCATCAGACATTTTCAACTGTGTATAGCTCTGTAAGGGAGCACGACAAGTTTCCATCATCAAAAGTGGAACGAAATATTGTTCAAAACGTCGAGGAGCAAGAAAATATCATTAATATTGTTCAATAACGCCCTGAAGTAAGCACCCAACGAATAAGTGCCCAATTTGGAGTTCCTCATATGCGGGTTCCAATAAGAGAACAGTTACTTCAGCGAATTATCCGCTGTAGTAACCAAATTAAAAACAATCCTGCACTAATTAGAAAATCTATTGGCAATTTAAATAAACGCCAACAAAAATGTATGGAAGTTGGAGGTTCTCATTTAGAAAATTTGCTCTAAGTATTTGTAATATTTATAAATATACTTTTGTAAATATTTATTTGAGCATTTTTATTTATTTGGACAATTAATGTAAGCAAATGAATCTGTTTTTCTTCAAATTCCCCATTTTGCCAAATTCAATCGCTTGTAAAAAACAATAAAGGTGCAACCAAAAAATCTAATTACAGGGTTTTGTTTAGTGATATATAGACTTTTATAATTGGCAACTAAAGGTTAAAGAATATATACAGGGTGATCTTTTTACAGGAATCGGAAAAACAAATTAGGAAGTCCAGCCCTGGTATTTAAAAAAATTATAATAGCAATCTATCAACTGTAATAAATGTATAAAGTATCTAAAATTTAAACAAAATCCGATCAGTAGCAAGGACTCTCCGACCAAAATAAATTTAGATCAAAATCAGTTTCTCACCCTGCATCTCAGAAATTAAGAGCGACAGGAAAATTTCAATGGCTGTTCCTGAATAAGCCAAGTGGTCCTCTGCCACCCCTGGAAGTATGTACAGTTCCTCATGAAACACCCTGTAGAAGTGATTCGAATTAGGTACTTATTTTAGGAGGCTACTGATATATTCTACAAACCTTATCCATTTTTTAAAATTAAGGCCAGTTGAGCTAAATTAATTATTTACGAAAATAGGATTAGTTAAAAAATGACTATTTTAGTGCTTTTAAAGTCCTTTTTAGAGTGGTGAAAAAAATACGTGAATACACAGCTATTCACTTAGATATAACTTTATGATTATTGAACCTATTTATATTTGTGACGTCTTAAGATAATGAAGTAGTGTCATTCTCATGGAATGTGGAATACGATCAACTAAAAATGTTATTGAATCTTGTGGAGCAGAATAACAAAATTCTGGTGCAACCTTAACTTTTAATGTAGCGCTGTATGCTTGACATAAACACATCACGATTACAAATCCAAATCCAAGACTGTTTGGAAGGGGTTTATACATTTGAGAAATCGTAGAAAGTTCGGTTACCCATCGACATTGACAATGTCGGAACTGGGGATCAAACCCAGAACACGGCAGATAGTCTGACCAGACGTGCTCGCCATACAGCACGTTCTAGCCGACTGAGCTACCGTACCGGTGTCAACAGTCTAGTTTGATTCTGATGATAATTCTAGATATCTCAAAAAAATGATTAAAACACCATTTTGATATATTTTTGTAAATAACTCAGGATCTGCAACCAATATCTGGCGTATCAAAACACGTAATGCGTTTCGCGGAAGGTATCTGGTTTAAATTGAGGTATCTGCGTCAATTGCAAATTTTTTTTAAAAAGTGTTACAGTGAACAAGTTGTTTAAATTATGTGTAATTTTAAGTTTCTTAAAATCTTTTATATTTGATGTTTTTAATGTTATTACCTATTTTTATTTGCTTTGCTAAAAGGTGTTTAGGTTAAGTCTTAAAATTTGTTTTTAACCAAGCCAGATCCGGTCCGCCCTGCTTTGCAATCGACCACTGCGATCAGTGCGGTGGTTGGTTGCACGGCCGGTCCCCGGACGGGTTCTGGGGCGGTATTATTGCATTACAATTTTTAATAAATCTGTTTTGATTGATTGAAAGGATAATGCGGAAAAACTTTTGATATTTTCTCTTGAATAACTTGAAATTGGACTATTTTTGTGATCTGGGATCTACGCCAATCTATCACGCGTACCATAAATATCTAAAAAAGGAAACGAAAATATTACTATTTCTGTATACCACAAAGAAAATACGAAAAAATACTATTTCTGACACTTTCCTCAGCCGATTCGACGTATTAAAATGAATACTAATACATTAATATTTCTGTATACCTCAAAAGAAAGTAAATAATACGGTGTTTTGCAATTTCTCATGAATATTTTTACCGTCGATCACTACTGTAGAGATAAAATACGAATTTGTTCGAGAATTAAACATGCCGCCATCCTCAATTTTCCATTCCGTGTGTTCCCTAACAAATCGTAGCTTAGATTGTCGGAAAAGTCTTGTTATATAAAAATGTCATTGCTTAAGACGTCTTCTAATGATATTTATACTTATTTGAATGTTATATGTTTTTTCTAGCGTCATTCATTTCTGTTGTAAATTTTTTTCTTAATTCATTTAATTTAATGAACCGATCTTGAATTGCATGTGTTGTCCAAAGTCTTCTTGTCCCAGAACGACTCACATTGATATTGCTTTCGTTGAAGCATAGCAGCAATTCACATTGTGATGTGAGAAACTCTCATCCTTAAGGCTATAAGCACGGTGACTCGGACCTACCTCAGCCAAAGTTATTCCTTAACATATTCAATCCTGGTTAAACTATCCATGTTTCATTTGTCAAACGCTGTTGCGTAAGCATCCGGGAGGAACTAAAACATTTTCAATGTATTTAGCATTGGCGTACGCGTAAGAATGTTCCAGCTTCTTGAAATTCAGAAGATAGTGTAAAAATAGTGTTATATCATTTCCTTTTAGAGCATATAAATATTATGTTACTATCCACTTTTATGTCTATTAATACGCTGAATCGATCAACGTAGGTCCGAAACACACAAGCGATCCAGTTCGAGTTAAATTATGAAATACTTCGGATCTCCTGAGGTCAACGGATCCCTCTGAGCTTTAGACCGGTATTTAAAAATTCATAATCTGATAATAATCTAACGAACTGATAATAAATTAATGATAAATGGTTATATTATTCGTTTTCCATAGTTATCTACTCAATAATTTATTATGTATGCTTTTAAATACTATTTATCATAATTTATTTATTAATGTCCTCATAACTTATTAAACCAATTTAGCTCATTAGCTAGCTAACTTTAAAAAAAAAATGATAAAGAGCGAGGATAGAAAAATCCCAACTATTAGAAGTGTCTCTGCCCTTTTTTATTTTTCATGTCTACCATTTTGTAGCCCTCTAAATTATTTTCCTAATGTCGCTAAGTTTAATCGCAGCATTAAAAAAGAAAAAAATTGAATTTGTTGCACTCGATGTATCTCTATTAATAGCAAAGATGAAAAGTGTACCAAAAACAAAAATATTAAAAGAAGAGACGACTATCGTTGAGTCTACACTGGATTACAATTTTACAGCTGAAGATTCACACATTTAAATTAAAAAAATATATATATATTTTTTACTTAAAATCAGCATAATTTTACATTCTAGAAGAGTTAATCCGAGAGAACAAGAAAAAAATTACTAAAATCGAAGATTTAGAAATTTCGTGTGGCTATTACGAAAAGTATGGTGGCAGTTTTAATGCAAAACAAATTCTTTAAGAAATACGACATTAAAGGGTACCCCATACAAGATAATGAAATTTACTTGGTGCATGTATAGGTATGTTCAAAAAAATAAGTTTATAGTGATATCTATAACCACTCCTCGTCTCTACACCCAGAAATAAGAAAGGCCCTATTTTTGGTTTTTAATTTTTTTTATTAGCCGAATTCTGCAAAAATTCGGGTATATAAAAAATACCATAATAAATCCAAAAAAATGATTTTTCAATTCATAAACTTAATGCGCAGGTGACAAAAAAAAACCGAAGGGTCAAAAAGTGATATATTTCGTGACTTATAAAGTTTTATAGTCTCAACTTTATAGTATATGATGTATTTTGCTAAAAACTGTAACTTTTTTGAGATTTTTCCGAGAGGTACGCTATTTTTGAAATCTCGAAAACCCCTATTTTTAGGCCATTATTTTAGTGGTTTTTACTTAAAGTTACAGTCTTTTATCAATATTTTTGATATAAATGTTAATTTTAGTATTATATCAAGCCAGCATTGACTGGCAAAAATTATAATCTGAATATGATTTTTTTGCATCCCCCCCCAAGGTTAGTAATTTACTTTAAAAATTGCTCAGACTATTCTTTCTGAGTATGGCTTTAAATTATAAAATAATGCATATTTTAGTTATTTTTATAGTAGAATGGTTTATAAAATATAGTCATAAGTTATTTTTGAATAATTCCGGGGTTTATATATAATCAGTTTTTTCTCATTTATTCCTACATTTGTAGCATATGTAGTCCTGTATCTGACGAAATATTTTACCCCCACCACCAGTCTTAAGGTATGGCATAAAAACATTTTTATAAAAGCAAATTTTAGTCTTAAAATTAAAAATAGTAAAATGTCAAAAAACTTAAGAATTTACCCCCGAACCCTTCAACTTAATTAGATCAAAATATAATCTAGATATAAGTGTACCAACTTATAAGTCAATATCATAAACGGTTCCAGAACATGCGCACAAAAAAGTTACAGACCGACAGACAGACGGACAAAATTTATTTTTTCACTCATAACATTTTAAGCCTATTTCAACAAAGAAAATTTTTTTTGCGTTTCTATACTTCCACTGGACGTGGAAGTAATAAATGGCTGAGAGAGAGGATCGTATTAAATGACTATAGCAAAGGTGAGTAAAGAATGAGATTGTATTTGTGAAATAAGCGATAGTATATATGTTTTTTTCAGTGGCGTAACCAGAACTGAATTGAGGGGGGGAGGGGCAAAACCAAGTGATAAAACTAACTGAAAGATGATTTAAGCTTCTGATGATAGACTTTAATCACCTAAAGTAAAGTATAGTGTTCACTGTTTTTTTTTATATAACGTGGAAACCAATTCAATGTTAATAAAAGTAAGAATTTGAAATAAAATGAAAACTTTTACTTATTAAAACATAACGTTTGTATAAACAGAATAACAAAATAAAAATTCTACAGCAATAAATAAAAAATAAGATATAAAACTTACAAGGAAATCAAATTTGAGCAGGCTTATTGGATAAATAATTAAGGACATCAGTGATAGTAGTGACACATTGCAAGTAACTTATGAAGATGAACAAAAAATTAATTCAATTCTTCTGGGCCCTGAATTAGCGTATCTTGTTATAATTTCATCAATGTCAATATCGATATCTCGGTGAATATTTAAAAGTGATAAGTTGTTTACTCGATTTTCGGACCATGCTTTCAGTTTTCTCAACGTTGAAAAACTTCTTGCAATTTCTGTAGTTGTAACCGGTAAAACACAAAGAATTTGCAAAAATATTAAAATATTTGGATATAGATCTTTATGACATTTAATTTTGACCATGCAGATAAACAGTAAATAAAATTATATAAATATTTAAAAATTTTCAACTATATAAAAAAAATATAGAATTTTAACATAAAAAATAACTGTTCCCTAAATCTGTTGGAGATAATGTTTCCAACACAAAACTAATTATGTGAAACAGCATTACGCGATAATTTGATAACGGCGAATTAACGCAAAAAATAAATATATCGTGTGATGCTGGTAAATAGTGGCTATAATTAATAATTATATTTTAAGCCACTACTCAATATTTCACAAAACGTTTAAGTAGTGTACAATAAAAATGTCATCCTTTTGGACGATTTTAAAAGCATTTGTTGACCTGCCCATACAGATGGTTTGGTAAAAATATGTAAAACACTTGGGCAGGTCAACAAATGCTTTTAAAATCGTCCAAAAGGATGACATTTTTATTGTACACTACTTAAACGTTTTGTGAAATATTGAGTAGTGGCTTAAAATATAATTATACATGTATGTAGTGTATTATCTGTCATAGCTTTCACTTCAGACTACCATTGCTTATGCACGCCTATTAGGTCTTTGTCTAATGAAATTAAACCACAGATGATGAGATGATCTTTTAAAAGGTAATAAATAAAAGCGGAGTTGACATAATGTGTTACAATTTTAGCATGTAAGTTAAAGAAGCTAGGTCTAATACCCAACGTAGATACTTAAAACTTTCTTATATTATTTAAAATATTGCTCAGTTTTATATTTGGTATTGAAAACTTAAATATTTATTTATTGCACAATATGCAAAATTTCAACGTGCAAGTTAATCGATCTAATGCTCAAGATATTAAAAATAATGCGCGGTTAAATCTTACCCAAAAATTTCTTCCTGCTTTTTCTGAGAGGGGAGGCAAGGCCCCCTAGGCCCCTCCCTGGTTACGCCACTGTATGTTTTGAGTCTTTTAAAATTTCTAGACTTTCGAGGCTATTAAGCAGAGCTTGTAATCTTTGCTAGTCAATATTGGCTAGATATAAAGTACTATAAAATTAGACTTTTATATTATATTGAATGGGACTGCAAATGGGGGTTTTCAAGATTTTAAAAGTGGTGCAAGACCTTTCGGAATTATTTTATTAACTACGTATGCATTCCTGATTGCTACGGAGTTGGTGGCATAAAGTCTTATATGATTTTAAAAATAGAAACAAGGCATTAGAAAAAAAAGTATTGTGTGACTGAAGTTGAAAAGTGTAAAGACGTCATAATAGAAAGCCTAAAAACCATTTCAGTCAGTACTAGTTGCTGAGTTTTTAATGAACAGTAAATCAAAAATTGAATAAAAAACTATACATATATAATTTTATTGCGTCAGCAACTTATTTTAAACATTCTAATGTTTTTTACAATCATTTTCTTTTATTTTAAATAATTCTGTAGCAATTCAATATATTGGAGTAAATATATCCGTAAGTAAATAAGTTTAGAACAGATTTTCGACCTTCCAAATGCCACATACTATTGCGGCCGAGAATAATCGACTGATTTTCCCATTGTAAATATGGTTCTCATCAGTGACGCATCACTCATAATATATATTATTTTTATTAGTCCAATGCCATTATGATACCCACCAATAATTTCTTGTCAAAATAATTTAACTGACATAGCTGACATCCCTATTTAAGCAGAATTTTTTTTTGCAACTGTAGTAATAACACTGACATTGAGTTCAGACGCTTCGTTTTTGACATTACTATAAGAAGCTCAGCAGCAATCAAGCTCGGTAGCTGCTCTAATCGGTCAGTTATATCAATACTTCCATCCCATATTATTGCCAGCTACAATGAAATCATATATCCGTATTGCCACCACCTCCCTGGCTATGAACTCATAATGTATTTTTTTAGATGCTCGAATTTATGCAGAATTTTATATTTCAATTTGGCTAATAAAAAGTTACTAACCAAAAATAAGGTAATTTTCTTGTTTCTTTTTGGAGGGAGGCGGAAAGGGTCATAAGTATATTTAAAACTTAATTTTTTTAACATATCTATACATGCACCTCAAAAATCCGTAAAGATACTTTCACTATATTGTCGGGGTGTACCATTTAGCCAACACTAATCAACCGGATTTGACATCAATTTATTACGCGCTAAATTTCAGTTCAATATTCGAAGCAGATACAACTGATTAGAATATCCTCATTGTGATTATTCTATCTTATCTTAATTGAATGATAAATGATCCGTTAGTTAATATTTATGTGGTTTCTATATTATCATTTATATATTTTATCTCCCTTATAATAACAAAGACAAACGTCATTTCTCGAATTGGTAATATCACAATATGTAATGTAATTGCAGTTTATTCTCATAATATATTAAAACCTACCTAGTACGTGTGTGGAGTATACATAAACTATCTTGAAAATATTTTTGTTATGTACAGTGCTGATACAGCTACACGTTTTACGAACCATTATGCAAAAATTCAAAAATCATTATTAAAATGTTGATTTATAATAATTGTAAAATGCTACACTAAGTTTTAGAAGTACACTGTTTAAGGTTTAAGTCACTGGTAATTTAAAAAATTATTGATATGTACCTTTGTATTAGTGTTTTATCACGTGAGTTTATAGAATTTTTTTATTAATTATTACTGTCTTCGTGCGCGCCGTTTGTAAAGCTTTTGTAATGGTAGAAGAAGAATATTAGAAAAACTGCAAATGCTGTTGGAAACGTTATCCTAGCGATCACATCTATAGTCTTTGCCACTCGGATTGGGTGCGGAGGCTCCTTCTTCCTCACCTGCAATACACATGCCTACTCAAGGTTAGATTATTTTGAAAAGGGAATTAGTAATCAAGACTAGACAGTAACTACTAATACTAAATTTATAGTTGCAATAACGGAACTGGATGGGTGTATTGAGATTGACACTGGCGCCGCCGGCAAAAAATGGAAATATCGTCCTGTGGGTTACCACATTAAAAGAATTATTATTATTCATATTGGAATATTTGGTATAACTTATTGTATTGAAATTAATACTATATAATTATATATGTATATCAATCTTGAAATATTAATCTTCCGTCATAGATACCATTAGCAGCGGACCTAGATACCAAGGGTATCTTTCTTGATATAAAAATAATAACAGTAAATAACTAACTAGTAATAGTATTAAATACGCCACAATACTTCTCCTCTTAAAAAGAAGCGGTCAAACATTTAAACAATCAATGCCGAATCTAACTCTTTTTTTAAAAGTTGAATTAACCACATCTGGGTTAACAACATTTAAGATAAGCAGGTTTTACTCTGTTTATACTAATTGTAGACTCTGCTCCACGGTTATCTATACAAATAACTTTATCAGTACGAGATACCACTTTAATAGACCCTTCGTACATCGCAGATAAAGAAGGTTTTAATTTCTATTTCCTAATAAAAATATAATCACATGCTTGTGTCTGGATTGACAAATGAAATTGTAACATATAATGTTTTAAATCTGTCACTTTGAGATTATTAAAATGATCTCGTAATTTTGCTATACAAATCGGCGGATCTGTATAATCGTGAGAGTTAATAAAAAATTTCCTAGGAAGACGTAACGGTTGACCAAAAACAAGTTCCGCAGAAGAACATTCTAAATCGTCTTTTAACATTGCTCGCAAATCGAATAAAATGATTGGAAATTCACTCTTCCAATTCCTGGAAAGTTCTGTGAAATGTTTCAACTAACCCATTACTTTGAGGATGTTATGCAGTAGTACTTTGTGATATATATTACAAACACCTGAAAAATAGGAAAACCACAAACGGTTATAGCTTCCTTATTTGAGGATATACGAAAAAAGTTAAAGGGACGAACGTTGACGGCAAAGATAATAAGAATAATAATGTGTACCGTTTATTTTCTTTTGTATTTCCAATGATATAAAACATGTCACAAAAATTTTAAATAATAGTGTCAATATTTAATATTTTACGAAAACCACAATTAATAATAATAATAATAAATAACACCACAGGGGGCTACACATTTAGAGACAAGGGACACACACCTAGTATCATGTATAGTGGAAAAATCCCTCTCACAGTACTTTCCACAATCACGACCGAGGATCGAACCCGGAACTTTTGGGTGAGAGGCAAGTCAATTACCAATTAAAAGCTTTTATTGAATATTATCTTACAACTCTCTCTTTTATTGTGTTTATTGGATTTAGCCAAGTAGAAATATTATAAACCTTCACTTCGTGCTTATAATAACAAGGTTCCCTAACAGTTGTTCACACTTCTATATCAACTTCCTAGGTCGCTTGTGATGACCGAGTTTCAACAACATATTTGTTTTTATTGATCCGCTGCTATTTCTGCTTTCCTAATGAAAGATTGTGTGAATTTTGCGTTCATACCGTTAAAACAGTTACATAATTAGACTCAAATGATACAGTGGGAATTTTGATATTTAGCTGTATGATTGTACAGGAAACTAAACTAGTAAAAACCTGCTTTAGATTATAAAGTTTAAAAACAAATTAGAAATAAATTCTCGTTAAAAATATATATTTATACATACAAGTAAAAACTGTATAACTTAATAAAAATTATGTGCACTGAAAGTGCGCGATCCAAGAGGGGTAATGGAAACCAGAGGGGTAGGAGGGGAAGAGAGGGTAGGTTTGCCTGTGTAGATGTTTTGTTATGTAAGAGTTATGTGTATTACTCCACCGTTAGTCTACCATATCGTAGATAGGTAAGTTCTGGTGGTGTAATTTGTGGGCATGTCTAGGGTCGTTGTGTCTACGTCTGTCTGTCAGGTTTCGTGCCAACTCCGATCGCTGAATTTTAGTAGAGAAAAATTTTTGAGCGGTATCGTCTATGAATTATTTAATAGGGAAATGTTGCTATACTATAGAAGAATATTTAAATAGTGATTAATAATTATTAATAGATATACCTCTGCCATGATTGTGTTCCTATTGCGATATTATTGTGATATTTGTTTACTGTACCTATCTACATATTGTATTTCCTAAAAATTGTTTTACTTTTATTGTATTTATATGTATACTGATGGTTTTTATTGCATTTATTTATTAGCTGTTCTTTGACTTGTCCTATGCCATGTAATTGGTCTTACGGATAAATAAATTATTATTATTATTATTATTATTATTAATTGTCGGATATAGGGTAAGTTAGCCCTCTCGTGCAATTCTGCGATCGGAGTGTATCTGTTTGCGTTAAGTGATAGTATCAGTAATTTGTTTTGTAGCCTCTGTAAATGTGAGTACTGCGCGTCCGAGATGGTATTCCAGGACGCGCAGGAGGCATAAGTCATTATGGGCCTAAAAATTGTCATGTAGAGCGTCAGTTTGTTATCTGTGGTCAATTTACTTCTTCGGTTTACTAGTGGGTAGAGTCTGCCTAAAGCTGTATGTGCCTTTTATATAGTATTTGTATTGTGGGGTCCAAAGTAGAGCCTCGTATCCAGAGTTACCCCTAGATACTTGACCCTGCTTTTTTCCCCAATTTTTATTTTAGTAAAGGTCTTCGTATTCATAAATTTCCTGTGTAGTGTAATCGTCTCTGCTTTGTCCTCGTTGATGTGAATCTTCCAGTCGCTGTAATAGTCATTGAGCCCCAGGAGGTACTGCCGGATCTTCCGGACGACCGTCTCGGCGTAAAAAGACCGTCCGCAGACCGCGACATTATCTGTGTAGAGCAAGGAAGTGGTATTAGGACGGGAGAGTACGTCGGAGAGGAATAGGTTATAGAGGGTAGGTGACAATATCACCCCTTGCGGGACGCCTACCGATATTGTTTGTGCAGTGAAAAATGTATTGTTTATTCTAACTATAATCTTTCTCTGTAAAAGAAAATCTTTAATTAGTGTAACAAAGTGCTGAGGGAGTTTACAAATCTCCTTCAATTTAAACAACAAGCCGTTGTGCCATACTGAATCATATGCTTTTTCTACGTCCAGTAGAAGCAAGGCCGTACATTGCTTTCTTGTGTGCCTATGAATGCATCTTGTACCACTTTGGACAAAGCCAAAGTGGTACTATGGCCAGGTGAGAGGTAAGTGCGTTTACCTCTCGACCACCAGTCATACATTCATCATATCATATCATTGAATCGTAAAAATCAGCTATACCATGATTAGCGAAAAACAATGTATACAGTTATTAACAAATTTGACAGTTTACTGATACTATTTTAGTAAAAATATTAAATATCCGTACTTAAATTAATAATTAAAAAATACCCTGTAGGTATAATTTCAAATTTCAATTACAGCTCAGTGCGTAGGAGTGTGACAATTTTTTGCAGAAAAATTCATCTTCGATAAGTTAAAATTGATATGGGAGAATTAGCGTTCGACCATTTGACTAGTTTGTGTGTCCTGTAACTTTAAATTAATCTTAGTTGTTATTTTCCCGTTGAAAACGGATAAATGTTTAAGTCACCCGAGAGAGGTAAATCAATACGGTTGATTGTTGTTATTTATAAGTAAATTTACGTCTTAAAGCGTTTATTACGTATTTTTATTTGGGACACGTCGAATTTTTAAAAACGTCTCGGCAATAAGGCTCTTGTGCTCGAGGTTCATATAAAATATTATTTATTCTTTTATATAATATAAATAGTCAAATAGCTAATTTGTTTTGTGTGTAAATATAGTTAATACCAATCTAAAATATTCCGCGAGGTAATTCGTGTTTTTCTTTTACTAGGCGTTTTTTGAACGTTTGTTCCACCATTTCGTTTTCATATGGACTGATTTACTGTTTTCCCGAACCGAAGAGTTGCCATGGATCTAATTTGGAATCATAGTAGTCTCTCTTACTTCATCAAGAAATTGGTAAATCGTTCAAGGGGTCCACAAATCTTGATGACTGCACCGGTAAAGTGACACCCTTCGCTGGATAGGAGTACCCCCTAGTGGGAATTGTTTTTTTAAAATATTTATTATTTGTCTAAGGTTGTTATCTTGTTTTGTGATTACGTAAATTGATGCCAAAGCCCTGCACATTTTACATAAATCTTACCGTCAAGATCGATTCTGAAATAAGCCCTATTGAAAAACTAAATTTTGCCTCGAGGCTAGCCACTTTTTAATGCCAACAAATAATAATAAAGTTTGCTCTTTTAGCTAACGTGTAAAACTTAAATTATTGTTCTTTAAATGTATTTTTATACTTTATTAAGTAATTTGAATAAATAATTAAACAGAATATATCTTTCTCTCTCTTTTTTAAATTACTCGGCTAATATCTTCAGAAGGGGAGACAGTTTTGTAATTTTATGTCTCGATAGATGTAGTTGTATGTATAGGGTTAAAAATAAATTACTTGGCGCCCCTAAAAACTGAAACTACTTCCCACGCCCTAACGCAACCGCTGAGCGAACCAAGGGCTTATACACATAATTTTTAATTTTAATTCGTATTTTAGCCAAATACACGTAACATTGTCACTGTTGTATGTTGTTGCATTGTTGAGTTCTAAGACAAGTTTTATATCAGTAATTATGGTGTACACCAATAATAGCAAATTCGATATTATTAGCATTTATTGTCAGTGCAATTTTCCCAGTCCCGGTTTACGGAGATAGATTTCCAGATGCTCCGCAGCCAAATAGACTATGTTTAGGAAGTAGAAAGGTGAGAGTATGTTGCGGATAATGTAAGAAATGTGAATAAAGTATTGAATTATGTTAACCAAAATGAAGAAACCTCTTTGAGACAAACTTTTTAAAAAAACGGATTTCAATGCTACAAAATGAGGAAAGTTCAAAATATAAATGAGGGAGATAAGCCGAGAAGAGTAAGATTTTGTAGATGGTTGTTAAATAATAAAAAAGGACCTGTTGATATGTACCAAAATTCTTTGGTCGGACGAATCAAATTTTTCTAATAATGAATTTCTCAAAGGAAATATGCATTATAAGTGGACACGAGAAAATACACATTTGGTGCAGATAGGCTGCTTTCCAAGACAGATTTTCTATGAATGTTTGAATGGGTTTTTTAGAGACTAAAGCAATTGGACCTTATTTTTCTGATGGCAAATTAACCCCTCGTAGATACATTAATTTCCTGCAAAACGAATTTCAAGATTTTTTTTATGAATTAACAGTGGCAGAAAGATTAAATTATTCATATTTTCAACAAGATAGGGCTCCACCTCACACTGCTGTAATATGTACAAATTATTTAAATCAAGTTATGCCAGATAGCTGGATAGGCGCCTATGGACCCATTCTATGGCCAGCTCGATCACCAGATATTACTTAAATACAAGGTATTTCAAACTGTCCTTAATAATATTGAGGACATCAAAACCAGAATTAGAAACGCATGTGAGGCAATTGCTCCTGTAGAGCACGTAGAGCACCTATAGCACGTTTGTGTATTAGAATGCATGACGCACAATTTGAGCATTTGTAGTTAGAAAAATAAATACACACATTTTCCTTTCAGTATGGTAGTAGGTAGTACTGTTATACTTAGGTTTTCGTTTTTTTGGGCGTTTATTTTGTACTTAAATATTTATTTATGAGATATCTGTTTGTTTGTATTAAATTGTAATAAATAATTACTGAATTATAATTATTATAGTGTGAATTTTTACTATTATGGCATAACTGATTTTTACGATTCAATGATATGAATTATAGTTTTCGTAAAATACTAAATATATTAAAATTTTTGTGACATGTTTTATATCGTTGGAAGGAGAGAAAAATAAACGGAATTAATGGTGTCATGGCCTACTTTGAGATTTGTTCTTTTCATTTTTGCACAAAAGCGTTTTTCGAATTTTTTGATACACATTATTGTTCTTATTGTCTTTTCCATTAACTTTCATTGTTTTAATACTTTTCGTATCTCCTCAAATAGGGAAGCTATAACCGTTTGTGGTTTTTCTATTTTTCAGGTTTTTGTAATATATCTCACAAATTAAGCTATGGATTTCAAATTTCTTTTTACTGAAATATAGCTCACAAAAAATGAGATAACTGTTTCTAAAACTTTAATCTTCTATAATAGATATTAAGCGAAATATTTAGTGTGTCCCTCGTAAAATAGACAGACGGTATATTGTCGGAATAATGTCTCAGTAACTGTTTTTGTTGTAATGTTACACAAATGATATCCACCTGACCAACGAATAAAACGTTCAACTACACTAAGAATGTAAGAGCAATCTTCGGAAGGAGATAATTAGGACTTCGAATTGACCAATTGAAGTTCTTGTATGTTTATTTATTTTAGCTTTCTGACAATTGATTAATACATGTTTTTGTCCATAAGGTGCAGTCTGTATTCATTTTATGTCAGAAATGTTTACTGTTAGTTAGTTTTTTAGTTGCTCGAATTCCTGAATGAGTTAAATTATGAAAAATTTGAAAAATAGCACGTCTCATTTTGCCGGGTATATATGGTCGAAATTAGAAACATCACATCAAATTTTATCTTACAAATTTGGAATTTTACCTTTCTGTAATACATATTTAATATTATTTTTCTTGGATAATTGATTTTTTATTAATGTTTCTAGTTCCACATCTCCAACTTGTTCATCGCTCAGCGATTTTAAATTCGAATCTTTAGAATTTACTGTAGATATATGATCTACTAGTATGTAAGTTTGAGAATTGTTAGGAATACATAGTTCCAGTGAAGATAAATCATCTATACGTGAAAGCCTATCAGCAATGATCATGTCTTTATCTTTAACATGTTGAATGTTGTTTATAAATTGCGCTATAAATTCCATATAACATATTTGTCTGAGACTTTTCCCCACCGTGGATAATAAAGATGTTGTCAAAGGTTTGTGATCAGTAAAACAAATGAACTTTCTTCCCTCCAAAAGGTATCTGAAATGTTTAATGGCTGAATATAAAGACGTAAGTTCTTTATCAAAAGTAGAATATCGTTTTTGAGCATTATTAAGTTTTCGTGAAAAGAAAGCCAAATGTTTACATTCTCTATCGTGTACTTGTTCCAACACTGCACCCATTGAAACGTTTGAACAATCTGTCGTAAGGGACAAAGTTACATTATTGCCACTGTTAGAGTGTGTAAGAACGGTTGAAATGGTGTTTCTTTTGCCGTTATTATTAAGACATTCATCTGGCCAGGAGCTGATATCCCTCATATCATTACGCTACAATTCAGTGCTAAAAATATGTAAGGGGTTTTAAATTTCAGCAATATTAGGAATAAAACGATGATAAAAATTGAGCATACACCTGTAGCTGTTTGGGTGTAGTAGGACGAGGGAAATTTCTGATTATTTCTACTCGTTTTTCAATTAGTAAAATACCATTTAATGAAATATTATGTCCTAGAAAATTTAGATTACCTGCGGCAATAACACATTGGAACTTTGTTCTTGAATTCAGTAAAATGAAACCTTTATAAAACTCTCGACCAGGTAGGATTTTTGTGGAAACTTTTATTTTGATGTTATAATGAAATCCTGAAAAGTACCTTTATAACTAGAGGAAAACCAGACTCGAATAAGGAAACATTCGATTGTGATTTTTTTCCTCTTCCAATAAATAAAGTAGGGTCCCCCCAAAGTTCCGACACATTTGTGAAGCGGATATCAAATGGGAGGAAGGGAAAGGGTATGGGAAAATGGTTTTTCGAAGATAACGAAAAAAAATTATTAGACCAAAATGAAGGGCTCATGAAAATAAGCAAATTTTGTTCCTAACCTCATCGACGTCAGATCATTGATTCGTGAGCAAAAGTTAAAAAAAATATCATTTTTTATCATGAAGGACTGGAGTTGAGGACTCAATTTTTTTTTAGTAGAAGAGATATAAGACTGATATTTTGTTGGGCCGAAGGCTGGGGGAAGTGGGATAATTAGGAGGAGGGAGAGGGGAAAAGCGAAAATATTTCACATGCTAACAAGATTGGACTCGCCTAACATGATTTTTTTCGCAAACAAACGCTTGGTGGTTGAAATAAAAATTGCACGTTTCATTTCAAACAGTTTTTTGCGCAAAGGGAGCGGGTGGGGGAAAAATTATTTTCGCCACTTGACAGCTTTTTTATTAACGTTTAATTTCCGCCCAGCCAGATCGCGATAAAATGATTAGGAAGGGAGATAGAGGAGAGCAAAAAAACTGTTGACATAGTCCCGTTAGGCTAAGAAAAATTCATATTTTTTGAGGTTCCATCCGACTCACAGAATGCACTATATAGATGTTAAGTATGGAATTAACTCTGGAAGTCCACACAGGCAGCATGATAATATTACTTACAGATCAAGAAACGCTTGGTTTGAGGTTGGTAGAAGAAGAGCAAAGACCACAACGCGACATTTTTTTTTAAGTTCACTAGTACACAAATAAGGCCAACATTTTCTGGTAAACAATTTCATATAGTTAAAATATTTCTTAACGGAAACACTAATTTCATTTTCTAGACAAATCGTAGAATTTGGAAATTCCCAATTATTATGCGATGGCAATAATGAATGGTTTTATTAGGTATATTTATTACCTGCCAAGAGCTGGGTGCAAGATCCCGTCTATATATCTATTCACTTGGAAGGTCTGAACTGAACTTATTTATCTATTAATTAGTCACTACTCTACAGGAACGATGCTAGCATTTACAGAGCTGTATATTTTCACGTAGACACAACGACCATTCTCTATGACATTGCCATCTGCCGCGGCTGAAACTCGAACTCAGGAGTAGTACAGCGACTAGCCGTGTTGTCTCTCACACAATCTCGTCAAATCTGCTGCTACCAAGTCGGTAATACATGAAAAACGCCACTAAACATCCATATCCCAACTGGGATTCGAACCCGTGACTCCTTGGTTGGAAGCCTAATACATAAGCATTGAGCCACTGAGCTCCTAAGCCACTTTATGAATCGTTTAAAAAGATGTATTGTAGGTGCAACTAAGGTGCATTAAGGACAAAATTCGTATTGAAGTTCAATAACAGTAACATTCTTAAAAAACCTCAAATTTTCAAGATTTTATCTATTGCTATCTACAATATTTTCTTCAATATATAGTATTTATACCTCGATTAAATGAGTAGATGACAGTTAAAAAAAATAAATGAAATTTTGTATATTCTTTTCTGGTAAGTAGTTTTATAAATTTATTTAAAAAAAAGTAACGTTATTTGATGAATAATACAGAAGTTTCAATATTTTACAATTTCTCTGTAATGCTGCATCTTCATAGTACTTGAACTTTTTTTCAGATCATATTGCAGAACATCCTTTCTCTTTCTAATAGCCTGTTTAGACAAACTGTGGACAATATTAGATCAAGGTTTGTTGAATTTTTCAATGAGCGTCTGAGAACCTCCTTCAACTTTTATTGTGCGCGGTCCTCGTCATGGAGACAACCTTACGTTGGTTGGGTCCGGGTTCTGGAGATGGGGACATTTTTGTATGAAGGTTATTTTTTACAAATAACTCTGGTGTCTAAAAACCACTTTTGCAAAACGTCAAAACATTTGAACACTCAAATTCAGTAATAGATGCGCGTTTCGCAAACCATGTTAGCATCATCAGGAGATAATTAAAAGTGAAAAGTTTTATTCGTAATCCGATGATGTTGACACGGTTAGCGAAACAACAGTAACGTATTAGAGTGTAGTGTTCAAAAATATTTTGGTATTTTGTAAAAATGGTCTTTAGATATCAAACATATTGGTTTCTGTGAGAGAGTGCTCATATGAAAGCGCCCCCACCGCAAACTCAAACTGCTGGTCTAGAAATTCAACAATATTCTTTAATATCCAGTATAATTTGGGGTATATTGTATAGAATAAATACTTAACATATCAACTGCATTCGATAGATCATTGATATTCATTAGAAACAAGAGAGGATCCGGTATAGAACACTGTGGTACTCCTGTCTCAATACCCAGTATTTCTAACTTCTCTGTGGGATTAAGTCTCCCAAAGGTTTTGCCGAGGTCACAAAATATTGAGGCATATCTACTGCTAAAGGCAATTGAAAGTTAATTTATTAGCGGAACCAGTGTTTTTTCCGTTAGATATTGCAGATATAAATTTAGTATAAAACATTTGAAAGACAAGACAAAAAAGTTGAATATTTACCTCTGCACAGCCATTATTCGCTGCATGTGTACATGGATTTGGTCCGCAATTGGTACAAGTTACGATCTCGTTGGGCACAGTCGAATCCCTCTTTTTATCACCCTATACAGAAAATAAACATTAAATTTTTGTAAATATTATCATTGGTTTTGCAAAAATGGAACACTTACAAATTACATTACAATATTAGTACCTGCTTTACTGTACAGTTAGTAACAAAACGACCAGTCAATGAAATATAGGCAATTGATGAAAAATAAGAGTGTAAATAATTTAAAATATAAGACAAATCGCAGACAATGTTCAAACAGCTGTACTTGTTAAAATAAATATTGATTATTTTCAAATATAAAGCAGTGCTATATTATTACGCAACTAATTTTATGCCTACCAAAAATTGAAATAGTCTACATAGTACATAGTAGGACTTAGAATATGCTCAAGTTACTATACTATCTGTTACAACTACAGTTTACTGGAATTAATATCACACGCCAGTAAAATAACGGAGGGATATTCTTAAATCCATACTTCAACATCACTTCAGTGAACATGTAATATGCTGGAAGAATAGCAGGGTAGAGTAGCTACACTCGGCTACAGCGCATAAGATTTCTAACTAGAAATTTGCAGATGATTCATCATTAATTTCAGTAAATGAAAATGAAGCCATTCTAATCGATAATAGTAAGCACTGAAAAGCGTAATCTACTAAAACGAAAAAGCAGCAAGCGACAATGAGCCCATACTCATTGATAATCTACTAACAATAAGTCCTGTATAAATAGGCATGAATTAAAATAAAATCAAAGTTATGATTGCTGATTGACCAGATGGAAGTCATCAAAACAAGTTAAAGATATGCGAATGTAGTAAATAGGATGATATATCTTGAAGTTCTTGGTGAGAATACCTAAGGATATATTGTGTAGATGAAGATCTGTAACTTTCTCCAGTCGAATGACATTTGACGCAATAGAAGTATCACAAAACATTCAAGATCAATCTTCATTGATTAAGACTTTTTTCTTATGGTTCCTATTAGCTAGAGTCCCTGTGCAGTGCACTGAAACTCATTATTGTGCTAGAATTTATTAGTAGAATGCTCGTCGTATAGAACTGGTTAAAAGATTATTCCTTTGGTCCCAAAATGCGTAAAGCTAGTATATTGAAAAAACGAAACAGCACACTTTAAACAGCTTAAATTCAAATTTATTAAATAATCGGTCTGTTTAAAAGGGCACTATTAAAAGCTTTCAAGTTATTAATACCAATGGATAGTTGTCATCATTTCTCATAATCTGTAAAATTTTGGAAACTATATACAGGGTGTCCCTACAGTACGTCAGAATGCAATATCAGCCTTATTAGAAGACTTTGGAAAATAATGTTATTATGGAAGTGATAGTGTTAAATGGCGCACATTTTAAAAATATTTTGAAATATACAGGGTGACTCGCTACAGCGGAACATCTTCGAGGTCATTATATATATATTATTATTATTATTAGCCGTTACTCGAGTCCGAGTATAAAAATGTTACAGTCGATAAATTGTGTACAACAAAAAACAAGTAAAAGGTGTAGTCTATTGTAATTCCCATTCATCTACGGTGCACACGACTATGGCTATAGAGGCCAATTCGGGAGAGCACATGTCGACCGCAGTCAGGACAAACATAGACCTGGTTAGGTCTTGGATTCGGCCTTCTTGCAGCAACATTTCCTTGATAGCTGGCCACAACCCCTCGCCATTCGGTTCTTTCCGCTGCAAGTTGTTCCCATTGCTCGTCTGCAATACCGCAGGATTTTAGATTTTCATGGAGAGCGTCTTTGAACCTCTTTCGTAGACCGCGACGCCTTCTTCTACCGCTTAGCAATTCACCATAAAGTGTACATTTAGGAAGGCGGTTATCATGCATACGATGAACGTGACCTGCCCATCTTAGGCGTGCTCTTGAAATAAGCACCTCAATTGGAAGGCTGTTTGCTCTCCTGAGTACTTCCACGTTTGATATGTGATGGAACCAACGGATTTTCATCATACTTCTGAGGTGTCTTTGCTGAAAACGTTCTAATTCTTTCACATGACGACGGTAAGTGACCCAGCTTTCACATCCATATAGCAGTGTTGGAATGACAACTGCTCTGTAGACAGCCATTTTCGTTGACAAAGCAAGGTCGTGGTTGTCAACTACTCTCTCTCTAAGTCCCCAGAGTGCTCTAGATGCAGCGTTAATTCTATTGCGAATCTCGCTGTCCATGTTTGCTTTGTCATTAACAACGTTGCATAAGTAATTGAACTGATCCACCACTTCAAAAGAATTTCCGTTAAGTGTAATGTCTATTTGGTTCACTTGATGAGGAGTTGACATAATCTTAGTCTTTCCAATGTTGATTTTAAGTCCCAAGGAATCATAGCTCTGGGCATACACATCTAAAAGTTCTTGAAGCTCTTCCGGCGTAGAGGCTAAAAGTGCACAGTCATCCGCATATTGGAGATCACAAATGAATCGTGTGCGTGTCTTCGTGAAAGCTCTAAAGCGCCCTATGTTAAAGAGACCGCCATCAAAACGGTATCTGAGACCTATTCCTCTGACTGCCAGTTTGTTGTCAACAATAATTGTTAGAGCAGTGCTAAACAAATTAAAGAGTAGGGGAGCCAGGACACATCCCTGCCTAACTCCAGTGAGGGTTTGGAAAGGTTCGGTTGCCTCATTATTATACATAACCTGGGCGTTGTTGTTTGTATGTAGACTGCGACATACTTCCACAAATTTTCTAGGGATACCTAAGCGGAACATAATTTTCCAGAGCACTTCCCTGTCCACCGAGTCAAACGCCTTGGTAAAATCAATGAAGGCCATGTGAATTTCTCCTTGATGTTCGAGTGCTTTTTCTTGAAGCTGTTTAAGTGTGAAGATTAAATCCGATGTGCCTCGGTTTGGTCTAAAGCCACTCTATGTTTCAGGAAGTAAGTTTTCCATAACAGGTGTTAGCCTATTTGCCATCGCTTTAGTGAGTATCTTCCCTCCAACAGCCAGGAGAGCTATACCCCTGTAATTTCCACAGTCCGCAGCGCTCCCTTTGTTTTTGAAGAGGTTGATTAAAAGTGTATCACGAAACTCCTGCGGAGCTTGACCACTTTCCCACACGACATCAAACAGTTTCTTGAGGTAGGGTATGAGCTCTGACGACACAGCTTTAAAGATCTCAGCTGGGAGTGAGTCGGCGCCGGGAGATTTGTTATTTTTTAGCTGCCCAATGGCGGTTAAGATCTCTTCCGTTGTTAGTGGTTTATCTAAGTCTTCGAAGGTGTCATATATAAATTCTTACTGCTTTAATATGTTTTTCTGAAACTTTGATATTACATAAACAAGTACCTACATTTTTTCCATATTTCAAATTCTATATTTCATTGAAATGGTTGCAAACACAGAAAAATACATAAATTTCAAAAAAAAATTAGAAACCCAAATTGTTTTTAGTTCCAAAAAGACTTACTCTAGTTCGAGGACTTTCACAGAATGTGGAATAATATTCTTGTTCTGCAGTCTCCTAATAATTAAAACAAGATAAAATCGTGATAAAACAAAATTATAGGAATTTTATTTTAAACACAAATCAAACAAAGGAAAAATCTAAATGTTAAATGGTGACCGCATAACGTTTTCAATAATCAAGATGTTAATGACTTAAACACTTGGTTTATCAAAGCATCTTTTACTTTTTGTGCAGTCTACACTAATAAACATATTTATAATATTTATAGCATGCAAAGTTGTGTTTCCTTGTATCATAAATAATTTTGATGAATGTAAATGATAAATATATAAAACAAAGGTACTCAATTGTTTTATATACTTATACGTTAAAAGCTGTGTCGATTTAAAATTGTGTTTAAAATAAAGTGAAATAAAGCATAATATAAAGTACTTTAATAGAAATAAATATACCTGTTCCTGTATATATCAGATAAACAAAATATCATAAAACTTGTTCTCTTAGTAATTTATTTTGGACTTATAGTCGTGTGTCACGTCATGATAACATATACGAATGAGAAGCATGAACACATATATTTAAAAGAAAATACACTGCGAGATTATACAAACAGCCTGGAAATAATTTGAAACGGCTACTTCTAATTTATTGAAAAAATATATAGCATTATATATAGCATTTCCTGTATGCTTGGCTCAGCTCCAGCAACCCATCTAATTGAGAAAAATAAAGAAAACATTCGTTTCACTGGGTGTCGAATGTGTGTAAATCAGAAAAGGACATTTTCATTTTTATATATCGGATACCATAAAGTAGTGACTCACCCCTAGAACTTTTTTATTTTTTAACATATCGAAATGAAACTAGGGAGGTCTAAAGCCATACAGAAAACTGCATTTGTTGGCATATGAAGTAATTTAATACCACTTCCAGTTTCGCCGGAAATAACCCTAACTTTTGATTTTCAAAACGCCCTGTATATTATTACATTTTAGGATTCAGGATGAATTTCTCAATGAATTTTTGAACATGTGTGGTGATTTCTATAAATCTCTGATCATTTGCTTTTTCTTTTTACAGCAACTATGAAATAAAAAAAATACATGCTTTGTCATTTTAGTTTCTACGGAAAAAACTATTTTTCCACGACCGGGAGTAGAAATCGATTTCTATGGCATCAAAATTGTGACAGAAGTAAAGCATTTACTCCCTAGGGACGAAATAAGACAATAATTTCCCTAGGGGAGTTTTTATTTTATGCCCAATAGTTAAACAAAATGTAATTCTTATTTATTATATATGTTGCCATGATACGTTGAATGGAAATATCCCAAAGGCTTCTAAATATTGTAATTTCGCTCCAATTTATTATAATTCTTTATTTATGAAATAAATGTTTCTACTCCCGATCGTGGAAAAAATAGTATATACACCTCGGGAGAGACCGCCATTTTTCCCTCGATGTATTTGTTGCTCTCGGGCCTCAAATTACACCTCAGGAAAAATAAGACATTTCTCTCCCTTAGTGTATAATGTACATTATATATAGTTACTATTATTGACCATTTTGTAGGCATTTTAATGCAAGTAATGTAGTTGTTTTACTCGTTTTTTTTTTTCAAATGGAAAGGCGGTGGCCCCTTGTGTCTATTAAATTGCCCTTTTTTTACGTATCCATTAATGCCATTATGATTAGGTTTCTATCGACATTTATTAAAAAAAAAACTGTAAAAACAGCTTGTACTTGTAGTATTTTAAATCTACAGTTACTATTATACGGCTATCAAAAAATTTCGCATCAAGTTACTTTTGCATTTTAAAGAAAAGAAGTGTTTATGTAAATTGGTTAGTATTTTAAATTCTAAATAAAAAAATTTTAAATAACACTTTGTAATAAAATTAAATCATGGTATACCCCCTTTTCTCTTTTAGTTTTGAAGATAATTGATTGGAATTTAGGATATACTACATACATAATAGGCTGCACTTTTTGGCATACAATTGATTTTTTTTTCGCTTTCGATTTCGGAAATCCCTTTAAAAACACTAAATTACGTAACTTATGAGCACATAAAGTTCACCAAAATTGTTTTTGGGGCAAAACTCAATTTTTTCAAATGGAACCATTTATTAGTACTATTAATAAGGAATTTATTTATGTGTCGTATTAAAATGTGCGATAAATACAAACAAAATTATAGCTAAAAGAAAATAAGAAAATATAATTTTATTCTAATTAAATGTTAAGAAGTAACTAAGGTGGCTTTGAAAACAATGAAATATTTAGCTTGTCAAATATTTGTTGGTTTAACGGTATTTTATTATGCCTTTAAAAATTGTTTAAAATTCTTGTTAATTGTGTTCAAAATGCCGCAAATTTATACAAGAGATGAAAAAGTGGACATGTTAATTACTTATGGGGAATGTAAAAGAAATGCAGTTGCGGCTACCGACCTTTATGCCCCGATATCCTGATAGGCATTGTCCAGCGAAAAATTATTTTAAACGTGTTGAAAACCAATTTCGAAGAGAGCCCAACAATGATCCCGAAGAAAACTTCATTATTGACGAAGGAACGGAAACTAATGTTTTGGCTCGAATATAAGTTGATAAGACTGTTTCTTTAAGGCAAGTTGAGTTTGAATTGGACATCAGTAACCAAACAGTAAGCCGAATTTTGCACAAATACCACTATAAATCTTTTAAATACCAATTGCACCAGCATTTGTAAGAAAGTGATTATGAACGTAGGATGGAATATTGCAATTGGATTTTGTATAATAACGTGCAGCCAAACAATGATTTTTTGGGACTGATTTTATTTTCGGACGAGTCTAGGTTTACAAATTTGGGATTATTTAACCGACAAAATACAAAATGTTGGTCACAAGAAAATCAAAATTTATTGCGGGAGGGTAACTTTCAATTGCGGTTCGGTTTCAATGTTTGGCTTGGAATAATCGATAGTAGAATCATTGGTCCAATAATATTTGAAGGACCTCTGACTGGTGCCAGATACTTGAGATTCCTGGAAAATGAGATTGGGGACATTTTAGATGAGTTACCTTTAGATTTAGGACAGGGGATGTATTTCCAACAAGATGGCGCTCCTCCCCATAATTCAAGGATAGTAATTGATTACCTTCAACGGAGATTCGGAGCAAACGTAATTTCGACGAATGGTCCTGTGAGGTGGCCTCCAAGGCCACCTGATTTAACGCCCCTTGATTTCTTTGTTTGGGGTCATTTAAAAAATATTGTCTATGCAACCGCCGTTACAACTCGTGAAGGCCTGGAGCTATGAATAAGACGAGCAATTAATAGCATAACGACCAAGCAATTGGCGAACTTTCTTCGAGAAACAAGCTATGCGAGTTCAAAAGTACATTGACGTTAATGGACAGCATTTTGAACAACTGTTGTAATGTTTTGTGTTAATTTTTTGTATTCCAAAACCACCTTATGTGTAACAAGGTAATTAGAATAAAATTGTGTTTTCTTATTTTCTTTTAGCTGTAATTTTATTTGTATTTATCGCACATTTTAATACGACCATCGAATAAATTCCTTATTCATAGTGCTAATAAATGATACTAATAAAGTATAAAATAATAAATAAATTCCTGTTTCAATACCCGTACCGATATGGTTCCATTTGAAAAAAATGAGTTTTGCCCCAAAAACAATTTCGAAGAATTTCATTTGCTCGTAAATCACGTAATTTAGTGTTTTTAACGGGATATCGATTTTTGTAGCATTAAACGGGCCATTTAGAATAAATCGGAACCGTCTTGGCACACTTAAATGGAAAACTAAAAATTATATTATAAAAAAATTGATGTTTGAAATGTCACTTATTTGGCATCGTTGGATTCAGAAAATTATGCAGAATTCAAAAACGCAATAATATACAGGGTGTTTCATTTAAAAATCGAAAGTTAGTATCACTTCTGGCGAAACCGAAAGTGAAAAATAAATCAATTGATGTCAAATAGTACTGCTCGTTATGTATGTAGTATATCCTAAATTTGAATCAATTATCTTCAAAACTGAAGGAGAAAAGGGGGGTATACCATGATCCTGTTACACCTGGTATACCAAAAATGACAAAAAATCGGCCGAATTAAAAAAAAGTTATTTCTTAGTTACATCACGTGAAATTACAGAAGAATACTTTCATACTGGTAAAAATAAAAAAAATCGTTCGACTATTTGAGCAAATTGGGGAAAGTTTTCAAAATTTTGTGGAATTTGAACTAAAAATGGAATTGCGGCCAACCCGCTAGATATTTTCTGCTAAAATTTGGCAGTTTATTTATTGGTTATATAGGTTACTTTCGTCTAAACTTTCATCAAATTCGTTTTAATTTTGGCCAACTTAGCCGTAATTCAATTTTTTACGTTTTTTCAGTATATTTATATACATATCGTGGGAGGCGGTGAACCAATTTTTACGAAATTTGAACTGAAGGTTTCTTGAACATTTACAATAAAAAGGTATCATTCTCGTTTCTTAACTGGTATTTTAAAGGGTCCAAAACAAATTAAAACTGAAAAAACACCCTTAAAAATGACCAATTTTTCCGCGAAAAAAAGGGGTTCCCCACCTACTCGAAGTAGAAGACTCAGGGTATTCCTTGTATCACCAAAACAAACTTATTTTTCTATGTCGCGTTGCTCCATGTAAAATTTTCTCTACAAATCTATATTTACTCCACTATTGCCCCATAGCTATACACTGCCTTGCTCGATGTTATCTCGAATAACGTTTTCCAACATTTCGGGTGTTATAGTATAGAATGCGGCTCTTATTCTATTTCCTAGATTTCCTAATGTCAAAACTGGTGTCCCGTACACTTTATCCTTGAGATATCTTCATAAATAAAAATCGAAACAGGTTAAGTCCGGAGACCTGACAGGCCACCTTATGGAACTTTCAACAGGACTGGCGTTGGGTTGATGTAGATTCGGCCCTTATGGCGGACGTCGTTAGGAGCTCGGTAAGAATTTTTTAGAGAGGTTTGTGGACGCCAGTACCTTTGGTTTGTAGGAACAACAGTGTCGAACTAGACTGTATCTCAGGGCGTTTTCCCTTTGGATCGGGTTCGTTGGAGAGACCAGAGATTTGTTTTGTGTAGAGAGAGTTTGTTTGTACAAAGCTTTGGCGTAGTCACTTAGATTTTAAATATTGTTTTTAGATTTTAGACAGGGAAGGAGTCCCTGATGATGCCTACTTTATATTCATGGAAGTTAGCTCTGCTAGCGAAGGTGTCCTTAGATGCAGGCGGGTGCCAATGGAATGAAAGTCATTTTTTTCAAAACCTACTATATTAACACTCTATTAAATATTTACAAAACGGAAAAACGACTTATTTTGTCTATTTAGTTTACAGTTGGGTTTTAGCAAGCTAGGGACAGAAATTAATACGTTGAACCAGCGCGGTAGGCTGTTCGAACTTTACTTTTGATACATGCGCGATGGCAAAATGGTTTAGAGCTTTTTTACTTGGTACAGCCAAGGAAGCAGCTGCATTTATAGAGATAACGTTCGCGGTGCACGTAACGAACTGGACTTGAACTTTTTGTTAAATGCGCGATGGTAGAATAGAATTGATTTAAAAACCTTTTTTACTTAGTTATGGCCAAGGAAGCACCTGTAGTTTGGAGATTCAACTTTCGCGGCGCACGTATCGAATTAGACTTGCTCGAGCTCATCGTGCTCGACTTTTTATATGGTTCGTCGGGGACTCGACGTACGAAGGTCTGGAAATGGTTAATAATAGTAAGTATGTATAAATATTTTTTCCATAAAAACTAATATAATAAAGTACGTATTTTTTTATTTCATAGAAGTCTGAATCAAAATTTATAATTGCTATAAAAAAATAACAACTGGTGAGAAATTCATAAAATTCACCATACATGTTGAAAAATTCATGCTGAATCAAACAATGTAATAATATACAAGGTGTTCCGTTTGAAAATCAAAAGTTAGGGTCATTTCTGGCGAAACCGGATGTGGTATCAAATTATTTCATGTGTTAAAAATGCAGTTTTTTCCTAGTTTCATTTTGAAATGGAGTCTTACGAGAACCAATAATAAGGGGAAATATTCGTTATGAATTGAACTATAAATATGTATAAACCAGAATTCATTATAATTGTTATTTATGCTTTGAAAAATGAAGGATTGTAAAATTTGACATTTTAATAAATGATTGTCTTTAGAAAGAAATTGTATGATAACGATATATTTATTGAAACTGCTAGGAAACGAAATTATTGCTAAAAGTTTGCACCCCAGTCATCGACAGGGAAAATTTATTCGGATGAAATATTTTTATGCCATCTTGTTCAAAATGTGCTCTTTTATAAGAAAGTACAGTTTGCCAGATAGAAATGTGGTTAGGAATTGTTTAAACAATTTTTTTAAACAAATTATAAAAATTGACTTTTTCGTATTTTTCACAGCATAATAAACAAAATATGTTCTTAGACATTTTTCTTTAAAGTTGATAGACTTCGAAAAAAAGCGAAATTTGTGATTTTCAAGGCTCAAAAACTATGTGAAAATTAATGTTATCCAATATAAGAAAAATTAGTATCTATTCTTTAAAGCTTATACCACAATATACTGTAGATATATTTTGTTATTCATTAGCTTTTATTGAACCATCTGACAAATGATTTTTTATCATACATACAGGTATAAGCATATTTTCCTCATATTTGTAACTAAAACATGTTAGATCTAATTCAATTTATGTAGAAAATATTACATTTTTCCAAATATATGTTTGCGCAGATGGTTTCAAGATATGCAAGTATAAGGCATCTGACGTGCATAGGATATTATTCAATTTAAGTTTTATTTCACCCCAACGCGAAATAATGAATAAAAACAAGCTCTTAAGTTAAATAGTAACAAAATATATCTACAGTATATTGTGGCATAAGCTTTAAGGAATAGATATAAATTTTTCTTACATTAAAAAACATTAATTTTCATATTGTTTTTGTACCTTGAAAATCGCAAATTTCGCGTTTTTTGAGATTTCAAGATTTTTCTTATCGAAACTATCAACTTTAGATTTCGTTTTTTGTTCCTTTTGGCGTGAACAATATCAAAATATTTTTTCCAAAATGAAAACGTCAGTTTTTCTAATTTGTTTTAAAAAAATTTGTTTAAAAAATTCCTGACCACATTTCCATCTAGCAAACTATACTTTTTTATAAAGGAGCACATTTTGAATAAGATGGCATAAAAATATTCCATCCGAATAAATTTTCCCGGTTAATGACTGGTTTCGCCCGAACTACCATCAAAACAGAAAAGTCTCCACGATATTTCAAATTTTAAAATAACAAGAATACTTGAAGATAACCGAGATAATTTTTAATGCGAAATTTAACCATTTTTGCATTTTAAGAATTTGGTTGCAAATAACATAAATTTTAACAAACAAGAATACGTCAAATATAAAATATTTCTACAAACTTTAAAAACTCATGTACTGAAAGAAACGAAAATAGTCTCAAAGAATATGATGAGAATGGTTTTTTAAAAATAAATAAGATATCCAGTGTTCTGTATTGCATATTATATTATGGTGACTGTGATAAACAATATATGGACATATCCAGCAGATTACTTTAAAATAGCTGAACATTATATAGAAATGATATAAAAAACAATAAGAAATCATTGCATGTTAGGCCATACAAGTTATCGGTTACAAGAACATTATTTAATTAGTATATCGATAGACAACGGGTTCAAAAGGTCACTTCACTCAAGTAAATAAGAACACCAACCCATTGAATGCCAGAATTAAAATCCAAACGTTATATATCAGGAGTCTATCATATGAAAAAAATGTATCATGTCGTAAACCGAAACATCTTTAAACTTTAGAGTACACCAATGAAGTTGTAAAAAAATAGCAACCCTTCCAATCGGTTTTGCAACTGAATTTACTCACATTTTAAAGTAAAAATAAGTAGGAAGTCGGTACGATTAAATTTTTTTTTGAGCATATTGATTAGAACTGCTATAACATAGAGGTCCATTTGAAACATCCAAGCTGCATGGTATTTATTTTTCGGTCAATTTACTTTTCACTTAAAATACATGTTAGTCGGTGGAATGTTATGCAAAAATATAATTCTATTGGTGGACCGTAAGGCTCTAAGTTATTGCTCAATTTGTTATCTGTTTTTCTCGACCATTTAAATAAAGAGTGAGCTTTGCCATTTTGATATATTTGTAAAATATTCAAACAACGGTAAGCTGGTCTGTGGTATCTACAGGAACAAAACATACATCGATCGTTACCTGCATCCTAGATCACATTGTTCCACAGTACCAACACAATTTATGAAGAAGGAAACAGACCCGAAGAATATCCAACAAGCGCTGGAGAAAATCATACACGAACAGAGAGATATATACAACAAATTATTAACAAACAGAGAAGAGCAACTGAAGAACAGTAACAACCTACAATATATGTGTGCTTACCTTTCGTTAATGCAATTAAGGATAGGTTAAAAAGAATTTAATTCAAGAAGAAAATAGGCGTTCGTTTGCGAGCAATGTAGAAAATGGAAGTGTTACTTCAAACAAGGATCCCATCCCTAAACTTTTGATACAAGGTGGTTATCAACTGGAGTGTATCCGTGGGAAGAGTTACATAGCCCAAATAGGGAGGAGTATCCAATGTAGATTTATAGCACACTAAAGAAGACTCGGAAACTCGCAGAACATGTTAATCACAATAAGAACCATAAAATCGACTATGAGAACATCAACGTATTAGGCATAAGTACACGTTATTATCCAACTATGAAAAACATGAATAATTTCAACAGAAGAGATTGGCTTTGCCATGTAGAATCGGTTTAAACAGTCGCGGTTAACGGAGAATGACGAATGAGCAACAAATAGGGGCAGTGCTAAGGTTTATAAAAAAGAGCATAACAGTCATAATACGGCAAAACCCAGAAGAAACTACATTCTTTGACAATGACAACATTTGAGAGGAAGTTTTGATAGAGCTACGTTGCAGAATGGTTACGATGACGAATTATGTCTAAATGTAATTCAACTGTAATATAAAAAGTAAGCTCCCATAAAAAGGAAATGTTCAATAAGTAAAGTCGGAGGCCTACCAACTCAAACACAAAATCATCTATTCGATAGAACAACGCGTTACTTGTCATTGAATATTGATTTTTATTATTATTTTACTTATATTATGGGTGACACACGTACAAATAATTTAATCGTTTCGTGACTTTATAATTTAGATAATCACGTTTCATTTCTTTCAGTTGGAGTTTCCTTTGTTGAGTTTTCACTTTTTTAAATAACATGTTTTAGACGGTGAGTCTGCTTGGAGCCAGCTAAGGTCTTTGTGCGCCGAAGTATTTATTTCAAACTCATTCCAGACTTTGCATTAAGAAAATAAAAACAACTAAAAATAATATTAGTATACTACAACATTAACTTTAATAAATGGGCAGTCAATATTTTACATATTTATAACATTAACGACAACCTATCAAGCAATATGAAAATCATGAAAATTTGTTTAAATACAAGGTTTTGTGGAGAAGTTAGTCTTGTTTAAATGGGTTTGGAGGCAGACGATATATAACATAAATACTTTTTGACGCAGTCGAAAGTGATATAAATTTTAATCACTTTTGGAAGAAAATAAAAAAAATCCCATAAAATATTCCAATATACAATCTGGACGGAATGCTCTCTTTTTCCACAAATAGCCAATCGGTATTGATTCGATTGTTATATTTTGGATAAATTATTTATGTCATGATAATCTATTTCAACTATCGTCTTATTTATGTTTCTCACATGTGGCTGCTAAATACATTACGTCATTGTCGGTTCTCTCAGTGATATGGTATGGATGTTATAAAGTAAAAATAATTTTCTATCAACAAATAAGGCAAGCTAGACATGTTTTTGTAGACACATTGTTTCCAGCGTTATGTTAGTATTGATGTAAAATTATTACGCGTTCTTCATAAATAAGGACCTTGGCTGGGCTGGGAAAGAGTTACGATCTTAAGTAAAGTATAAGATAAATATACTTGAACCGTGCCCTAAAAAAGCAACTTTAGAATATTTTTCACCTACCTACCGACTCAACCCTTTGTTATAATTAGTTAAAAACGCACATATATGAATACGTTGTAGAATAAAACATGGGCTTTTTAAAACTGTATGATAATCCTTTTGAGTAATATGCTAGAAGAAGTTCGAAATCTTTAGAACGGTAATAATGTGTAAATAAAAAGTCCCCATCGATATCGTGTACATTTCAAAAGTTATACGGGAGTCAAAGGTCAAAAAAATTGGTTTCACGGTAATAATTTTTGCAGTTACAAAAGCTATAAAAAGGCATAAAAAAGGTTCTTTACATTTTCCACGCAGGAGCTACCGTTTCCACGTTATATGCCGCACAACAGTCAACATGATGAAATAGTGCTGCAATAGTGATTCGTTTCCCCATCACCTTCGAGGTAGAATACAAGGCGCGTTTTTTTATAGGGTTTCTCCGATAGGCCTAGTCCATGTCTTAGTCAAAGTGGAAAATCAACACTCCTCTTCTTCATCTTCTTCTATCGGGCGCAAGGTTTGTTCCTTTGTATTCAAAATCTTACGGGTTGATACCTTCAGATGTATCTACCGAATCATCACTGGGAGATGCAT
This sequence comes from Leptura quadrifasciata, assembly GCA_963675555.1. NCBI lineage: Eukaryota > Metazoa > Arthropoda > Insecta > Coleoptera > Cerambycidae > Leptura > Leptura quadrifasciata. Next base: position 109,042,617 of record OY776675.1, read on the forward strand.
TGAGACAGGATTGGCCATGGCAGTGTCCACAAATAGCAGAGTATGGCAAACCAATTTTTCTGCAACCGCAGTTCGTCCCACAACCTTTTATGCAATTGCAGAAGATCATATGGAGGAGTTTATCAGGCGCAGGTGGAAGTAACGTCATGACAGGCTCTAAAATATAATCTTCCCACTATTCAGGATTTAGTTCATTACCCAACCAACTTTGTACTTGATAATAAACCCAAAATATATGCTTTCGGGCGGCTCCAGTTGTCGGTGGAAGTGATTGTAGGTTTGTTGAACCTAGTGGAGTACAAGTCTCCTGCTGAAACACTTCCGCCGAACGCTGCAAATCTTGGCGATTTTCAAGTAACTGTAGAGCTTTCATTTTACCTCGATTGAAAAGTGCAGAAGTTGTATCGCATCCAGTTATAGCGTGTAAAAATAAAAGATGTTGTTTGCACTTTGTGTAACAACCGGTTCTATTAGAAGAATATATTTTTGTTTGGACATTTCCTTTGTGGGGTTAAAAAAAAATCGTTGATGTGAAGAAGCACATGCATTGAGAAGAACTAGGAAATCTACATCTCCCACCACAACAACAGCTGTATTTACATGTGATATTTCAAGTGCTGTCTCTATTATCAGAATGTGAGCATCGTCCCGAGCTTGCTGTTCCATTGCTTTGATATTCTTACTAGAATTGTTAAATCTATCGAACACAACTATTATATTGGAACCGGTACTTGAACTTTGCTAAATCCACTACAATAGATCTGTAAAACTACAATCATTTCCACCGATAACTGGAGTCACCCGACAGCATCTATTTCGGGTTTATTATCAAGTACAAAGTTGGTTGGATAATGAACTAAATCCTGAGGATGGATCATGAAAGACCATGTTTTAGAGCCTGTCATGGCGTTAGTGCCACCTACGCCCGATGAACTCCTCCATATGATCTTCAGCAATTGCACAAAAGATTGTGGGATGCACTGTGGTTGCAGAAAAATTGATTTGCCATGCTCTGCTGTTTGCAGACACTGCCATGGTCAATCCTGTCTCAATGCACCTCCCAGTGATAATTCGGCAGATACGTCTGAAGATATCAACCCGCAAGATTTTCAATACGAAGGAACAAACCTTTTTGGAAACGTTGATAATGGCGAAACTATAGCAAATGGAGAAGAGGAATCATTGCTCGAGGTAGAAGAGGAGTGTTGATTTTCTACCTATTTTAACTAAGTCATGGATTAGACATATTGGGGAAACCATGTAAAAAAATGCGCCTTGCATTCTACATCGAAGGTGGTGGGGAAACGAATGCATCACTATTACAGCACTATTTCATCATGTTGACTTTTTGCACGGCGTATAACGTGGAAACTGTAGCTCCTACGTGGAAAATGTAAAGAACCATTTTTATAGACCATTGTCGACAACTTTTCTAACCCCAAAAATTATCATCCGACTAATATCAAGCGAGATATTAAGGAGAAACCAATTTCTTGACCTTCTTCCCCGTATAACTTTTGAAGTGTCACGATATCAATGGGGACTTTTTACACATTATTTATACAAAAATTCAGCTTGCTGGGAATTTTTTAAAAACAACCACTTGTTTCCTATTTAAGTTATTGGGCTACTTTTAAATATAAGTGTTATGTGCCTAAAATGAAAGCAATAAATAACTTAATTGGACTCATAAATATTTTCTAAGATCTAAGATCCCAAATTAGATTGTTCTTAAGAAACACTGAAAGCAAATGGATGGCTATTACTGTCTCCAATGTTACCAGCTGCAATTCATAATAGTTTTATTTTGTTGCTTTCATTTGGAGTGCTAAATGTTTGTCATGCTATGTATAATTTTCCACTATTATCTCGAACTACTATAAAATTATGTAAAACTAGTAGCCAGGAAAGAAAATTGTGAGCTCATAAAACTGTCTTTGGTTCTTGACTAATACTTTGATAGTTGTAGCTCATTAAAAATTAATATGTAGCTATGTAACGAGGAGTTAGTTCAATTGAAATTATTGCTGATTAAGATAATAAAGTACCTAGAGTATAAATTTAATCCTGCCATACCTCCAACTCAAAGTCCGAGGCGGTTGCACGTTTGAAAAAATGCAAGCATTACCCATCAACATTGTCAGTGTCGGGGTTTGAAATTTAACCAAGTACAGAAAAGAAAACTTTTTAAACATATTTTACCTGGGTAAAACCCTCACATTCATTTTAATAATATATTTCATTAGAAGTCTGGAAATAAGGATTTTTCCTTGCGCGTGTGACAAATTTGCAAGTTATGCAAGCACGGAAAAATCTATTTCTGGACGTGTAATGGACGATATTTTTTATTATACTTCTTTGAAAACGATAATTTAAAAACAAAATATAACAAAAAAGGACATACGAAACATTTTTATTTTAATAAGTTATAGGAATAAAAGAACATATAACTACTATAGTAAGAATATTGAAAATTAACTAACTATTAATAATAACAGCTCCAACTAATAATGTTTTTAGTTGCAATTGTCATTATTAATGGTTATGTTTATAGTACAATTGGTATTATTGCACAGGTTAAGTCCTTTTGGAGTTTCATTTCGTGAAACTGCAATTATTGAAGCAGACTCTTCGCATATGTTTTGATTTTCTTGAACGAATAATACACTTGTATTTTGCGAGTGAGAAGGGCTAAACAGTTTTCGTGATACCTCAATTTTTCTTTGTATGGATTCTTCTATATACCCTTCTGCTACATTGGAAGAACTCCATTGAGAGTTAGTAAATCACAGCCGCTTTCCAGCATGCTTGCCGAAGAACGCCTTAGTCCATGCCCGGTATATTCTCTAGGATTTTCTAGTTTTAGGTATTCTGTAACAATTTTCGGAACACTACTGATGGTATGGCAACCAACATGTTGAGCGTAACACCTGCCGTTTCAATATGCAATAAATAGTCTTTTGCTGTTCATATTTTTAGGTCGTAGAGCTGTATATTTACGATAAAGTGAGCAGGGTTCGAATGTACATCCTTGTATGAGTTTTTCCATCTCGTAAAAACGTGACAAGAAAGCGCTAATTATCTACCACATCGTCTAAATTTAAACGTATTAAATCATTTCTTCGATACGCACCAAAGATTCCAAACACTAACATTACTTTTGCTAGTAGATATTGTTCAGCTTCACTTAAAAATTTGGTTACTTGTTCTGCTATTAAAACTCTGGACTATTTCTGTATATATCCTACAGCTTGACGCTTCAAGAAAGCGATAGTTTTTGGATAATTGTTGATGTCACCATTTTCTTGTATAGCCAAACAAAGTTTTAACATTGAGAATCGACTCCATAACGTGGAAGATTTCATAAACTTTGCTTTTTCGACAAAGTTAACTAAAAGAATATCGTCAGTTACAGTTTTGATTTTGTTCACATTTCGCCATTCAGTAAAAAGTTGATATTCGTGTTCATATGTTTACCTAGATGTTATTGGTAATAAATTCGCCCTCGTTTGTGCCGCTTGCTCTAGGATGTTATCAGGAATTTCAGAATTTTATTTTGAATACATTTTATCGGCATAAATTTAATTGACATAAAATAAACAACGCTGACAATGAATGTTTGGTGTATATGATGCATTTCCATGGTTACTCTCAAATTATTTCAAAGGTGATTTATTTTAAATTAGTCTATATCAGATAATGCTGACAAAATGTCAAAAAATATTACAGAAGTTCATCCAAATATTCAAACATTTACGAATTAAAATACAAAATAGGTACATGTTAAACATCAGATAGCATACAGACTTTCTCAAATTTAGTTTACTTTGCTGTATATTTCTATTTTCAAGCCATATATTGGGTATTTTTATTCAGCGCACGGAAAAAATCGGAGATCGGGAAAACTTTTTTTGTGTGCTGTTTGCGTGCGCTAGTCCGAAAAAGCCCATCTTACATTATTACTAATACAGATTAAAATAAGGCGTTTTCAAAGAAGTATAATAAAAATGTATTTTTATGCTCTTTCTTATGCACTTTCGGAGAAAAATGACTTGAAAAATATTTATCTGAAAGTTCTTGGGTCACTGATTTCTAATCAGATGTTAATAAGTGAACATTCAAAATGGCAGATCCAATATATCTGACTAATTGTCTTTTGACCCGCGATTGTGTAACTTTTAGCTAAATCAGGTTAACTATTTGAGTAATTTTTAATAAAGTAAACCTTTGAGATATCGATTCAATTATTATTTAAAAATGTGGATTTATTATTATATTAGGCAGCTGTTTGTAAAAGCAAGAATGTTTGTTTATTTTTATTTAACAACAATTAATATATAACTGCAGTAGTGTGTAAATGAGAGGGGTTCGGTTCAGGAGCAGGAGCAGTGTTCAGTTTAGGGGTGGGGGTCGGTTCGGTTCGGGAGCCGGAGCAGTGTTCAGTTTAGTGGTGGGGGTCGGTTCGCTTCGGGAGCCGGAGCAATGTTCAGTTTAGTGGTGGGGGGTAATTAGAGTGATGAGATGTAAGTACGGTGGTGGGAGGTAATTAGACTAATATGATGTAATTAGAGTGGTGGGAGGTAATTAAGGGGCGGGGCTTAGGGGATGGGGCGTTAGAGGGCGGGGCCTATGAAAGGTGGTAGTGGTGGGGGGCAATTAGGATGGTAATTAGATTAGTGAGAAGTAATTAAAGTGGCGTGATGTAATTGTGGTGGTGGGGGGCAATTAGATTAGTGAGAAGTAATTAAAGTGGCGTGATGTAATTGTGGTGGTGGGGGGCAATTAGATTAGTAAGAAGTAATTAAAGTGGTGTGATGTAATTGTAGTGGTGGGAGGTAATTGTAGTGGTGTGATGTAATTGTAGTGGTGGGGGGGCAATTAAAGTGGTGGGTGGTAATTAAAGTCGTGTGGTGTAATTGTAGTGGTGGGAGGTAATTAAAGTGGCGTGATGTAATTGTGGTGGTGGGGGGCAATTAGTGGTGTGATGTAATTATTGTGGTGGGGATGACTCAATTAAGGTGGTGTGATGTAATTGTAGTGGTGGGGAGTAACTAGAGTGGTGTGATGTAATTGTAGTGGTGGGGGACAATTAAAGTGGTGGGTGGTAATTAAAGTCGTGTGGTGTAATTGTAGTGGTTGGGGGTAATTGGAGTGGTATGGTAATTAGAGTGATGGGATGCAATTAGAGTGGTGGGAGGTAATTAAAGTACTGTGGTAATTAGAGGACAATTACAGGTAATTTAAGTAAAAATAAAGGTATTGCAGTAAAAATAATGGTGATTAAAGCAATTATGGTCAATCCATCCGTCTAGTCGTTCGTATGCAGACAGTTAAATAATTCTCTATTATGTTGTATTGTCTTATTGCACTTTGTATTTTTTTTACGATGAGATAACAAACATTCATTCATGATTATATACCTAACCACTTTATTTACCTGCCTTATCCTTATGCTGATAAACAATTGCGACCTGTCTTATCTTTATGCCGATTTTTACCTGTCTTATCTTTAGGGACATCTGTCTTATCCTATGCTGATTTATGAGATGTACATTTACGACCTGCCTGTCTTATCCACCGAGATTTTATCAGTGAATTTGTAAAAGGGGACATTTACATTGTTATTTCAGTACCTGCAGCGTATCCTCTTTATGGCTTTTGTGTACTTAACATCTTGACATCACAAGTGAGGAGAACGTGTAGCTGTTTATTTTAGTTTTTATTTTTTGAATTGAAACACATGATTTACATTTTCTTATATTATTTATTACCTATTCTGTCACATTACTATTTTCATACTATTTATTACCTATTCTACTACATTACTAACTAATTGTCTTTTTATTTTATCTTGCACAAAAAAATCCACCTTGAACTGATCCATCCAATGCATTGTAGGTCAAGTAGGTATCGTGAAGTATTAGTGCATATACATGAGTTTGTTCAGGGAACTTTGTCTTTCGTGTCTCAAACTCTATTTTTATGTCAACCGTAGATGTCTTCAATGCCTCGGATTGGTGGCTACAGTCTATGACAAACAATGGATTTTTTCTGAATTCTTCAAGATCCATCATAGGTTCCCCCATGTCTCTACCATAATAACCTCGTTGAAAACTCTCGTATGCATAATATACTGCGGAGTCCAGCTTTTTATCGAAATTTAAATTCCAACGCTCATATGGATATACTTCAGCATTTAGAAATAGTCGAATATTATTTATGTCTGCATGAATAAACTTTGTGGCGTCTTTGGATCTATTATTGGAATTGGCATTGTTTTGAAAACCAATAATGATGTAACGAGGTCTCTCAAGACTGCTGGTGGTTTTAACAGCCCATACATCGGAAGAAGTATCACGCAGAATTGGTAGTTCATAAAGGTCCCACATACGGTAAACCATCTTAATTCTGGCATTATTACCGCCTGAATCAATTTTCTTCAACAGCTTAATTTTTTGTCTATCTTCAGGTACAATATGTCTAATCTTCCACTCAATTTTACTAATTTCTAGCTCTGCATCAACTTCACCAATATAAGAGTCTTTAAACGAGCGGGCTATGATTAAAATTACTTCCTGCTTTGAATTTAAAACACCTTTTGTATAATCTTCCGCAAAACCCATGAGATATTTGAGAGGTAGTCTACCACTGAATACATGACTGGTAGTATCTAAAATACACTGCTTTTCTTCGGTGAGACCCCAAGCTGCAGTTAGTAGTGCTCTCATATGTGTCTGCCCATATGATACCATAGTTTTCATTGTTGTAGTGATTCCAGGCTTTCTAACGACGGCCACTGACTCGCCACCCATTTCATATCTTATCTCATCGAATAGAAAGGCTAGTGCATTATTGGATAAATAACACCGCTTGGTGAGGTCACTAGGAGTAAACTTGCCTTCAATATATATGTAACTCTCTGCAATGTCAAGTATTAGGTCTTGGAAATTAATAGGAATGCGTACTGTATCAGAGTTTTTATAATATTGCGAACCATATGGCTTATACGTATGTTCATGTAAGCTAACAATTGACTGGTCAAAAACAGGTTCGTCGAACACTTCAAGTTTTTCACTAGACGTAATAAGCACCATTGTTAATTTTCTCGGACTTCTAATCCAACGGACTGAAGAAATGCACGATCCTTAGCTGACAATCTACGTCTGAACTGATCAAGATGCTCACGCTGAATGATTCGCTTTGCACGATTACGCTCCTTTTTATCATTGATTGCATTATATTGGAGACGAGATCTTTGTTGATTGTATTGAAAACCTCCCATATTAAAACTGTTTCAATTCTAGTTTTACAATAATTTTTTCACCTCGAAAATTGACTAAATATCCGTTGTCATCCAATATTCGCAGCGTAATGTTATCGATAAACTGACGTCCTTCAGGTCCAACAGGCAAATATATGATGTTGGCGAGTTCCCTGGTGAGCTTGTAGCCGGGCTCGACGTCTATATCAAATTCGAATATGGTATGGGATTTAAGAGCATTTAAATAGGCTCCAGAAATAATGTTACAATCCACCCGTATCATTCGTACTTTCATAATATCAACAGGGAGCGTTGATTCATGTCTTTTGTTCGGATGTAAATATATCGATTCAAATCCCAATAGACTTCCAATAGAATTTGGCTGTGTAAAATCAATTCCATATTTTGACCAAATTTCACACTTCAGCGTATTATTGTTGGCTCGCAGTTGGAATAATTTTTCTTTTTCTTCTTCTCTTTTATCATTCGGCATTGCTTTTAGTATTGTGCGATATATTTCATCAATTTCATATGCACCGAATGGTATATGGAGAGCTGTGAGAGCCATTTTCGATCCAGTTTTATAACAAAATCGATTATTTGTCTCGTCCACATTGAATATGGAGTTGTAGGAATAAAATCCTGTTAATCCCAATCCATATCGACTACCAGTATTTAATTCAATGGGTGGATAAAATTCTGCACTAAGCACACTTGTGTGACTCGACAGAGTAAAGGTGTACGACATAACTGATGAATTTGAGCACTGACCTATGAATTTATTGTGATTTACAGCAATCATCGTGGATTAACTTTCTCATCTTGTTGGGTGACGGTGTCTCATTATTTGATACTACATTTATATCACGTACTTTACAGTAACAGCAGAATACTTTTCGAGGCGATGGTCCATCATTAACATCAACGTCACTTGCGTTCTCATTAGAATAATGCTCTTGACAGTATTGGTATTTTAAAATATCGATATCACTCTGGAGATGTCTGGGTAGTTTATCCCATACTAATGCAATTTCATGTGCGGCACAACCAATCATTACTTCTTTAGGCATATCTGCGAGTTGTTGTTTACTCATCTTCAACAAGCTGCGTAGTCTAGAGAATGCGATTAATGAATGACCCATTCGCTTAATGCTTTCTTGATCCATAGCAGGAGTCATAGATGTCATTTCCATAGCGTCTTATGTCTGCTTTGTAGAAAGAAACTTTAAACACAAATGACCACACCAGACTGTGTTGAAATTTTGCTGACGATCATAATTATAGTAGATTTTGTTGGTAGAATTTGAGCCTTTGCGCAAGTACAGAATTAGTTCCTTAGGTGGAGGTAAATCACCAAAGCTATCAAAATATGTGACTGTATTGCCAAGTTTTTTAAATGCCACCCAATGTGTACCAGGACCATCTATACTATCCAAATTTATGATTACATATTCATTATGTCGCGGTCCTGAATTTGGTAGATTGTTGCGCATAAATATACCTCGAAAATATGGTACTTTCAGCTTCTCAGCATAATATTTCAGATCTATATCGGTGAGAGGTTTTCGAGGTAGGGTGTCTAGTAGTTTTTTGAACTTTGTGGTTTTAGATAAAGTCCTAATCCTTTGCGATACGGTTTCAAGTATAACCCTTTACCAGTTTTTCCTATTGCAATCGCTTCCATTTGTCTATTATGTCGATTTTTTTCGGCCAATTCTTCTCTGCTCGTTTTAACATCATTTACAGCCTTAGCTATACCCGCCGCAGTGCCAGCCAAACTACCTAATGCAGATAATCCAGCAAAAATAGGTATTAAAGGTAGAATTCCACCAACTTTCGGGATTGGTATGATCCTAGGTGTACGAATATTGCGTTTTCCTCCAGCAGCCCTCAGGTGACGTCGCGCTGCTTGAAGTGCAATGTACGTCATTTTTCTTGGGTCCTTAGCTATAGACCGTTTGTCATCAACTTTTCGTAAGTCATCGCGCACTTTACGAACTATTCCTGCACCAAATGCTATCTTTTTAGGGTTCTTCTTTTTAATATTTTTTCTTTTTTTAGAATGAGGTACAATTGAGTCACATCCCATACCAAGACGCTGTTTTCCCTTCATTATAGATGTAACTAACCAAGCAGCGGCTTTTTCTTTTAAACTGGCGTCTTTTGATTTAACTCGTTTCCACGCAGTTTGTTCAAGTTGATAGTCTGCTTTGTGGCGGGCTGCTAAATCACTCCTGTTTCGATCGTATGCAATGTCGTGTTCCTTACATGCAGCGTCAAGTTTGTTTATGCCCGAATCACCTCGCGCTAATCTTTCTTGTAATTTGGTGCCTGGACCACAATACTGGTAACCACCTGGTAAATGTAGTTCAAATGGAAGCTTATTTATAAGGGAATTTAGTACCCCCCTGCCAGCCTTTAAATGACGGCGATTTTTACTTGTGCACTGCTTGACTGACAACATTTAAATAACGATTGTATGATGTGCATTCATTTATATAGTCCTCAACCGTGCTACAATGCGCATCGTGAAGCAGAGACAGAAGTTTTCTATAGACAATTTAGATGAAAAAGTTGGAAGTGGGTTACAAGCCGAACCGCGCCATGGTCCGTTACTTCCCTCAACTATTCGCGGACTATTAATCGGTCCAAGTGCGTGCGGCAAAACAAATTTACTTATAGCTCTACTTACTCACCCCCTCGGATTACGTTTTGCAAATATATACCTATATTCAAAGTCTCTTCATCAGCCCAAGTATGAATATTTACGCAAGATATTAGAACCTATTAAGGGACTAGAATTTTACACCTTTAGTAATAATGCAGAAATAGTGCAACCGTCCGACGCTGAACCTGATTCTGTATTTATATTTGATGATGTTATATGTGAAAAACAAGATGTAATTCGTGCATTTTTCTCAATGGGACGTCACAAACATGTAGATTGTTTTTATCTAGCACAAACATATTCCCGCGTGCCAAAACAACTGGTAAGAGACAACAGCAATTTCATAGCAATCTTCAAACAGGACAATATGAATTTACATCACATTTTCTCTGATCATGTCTCGCCAGACGTATCTTTTAAACAATTTCAAGATATGTGTGCAGAGTGTTGGAAAGACAAATATGGGTTTCTTGTGATTGACAAAGACAGAGAGGTGAATGAAGGCAGATACAGGAAAGGACTTGATAGTTTCATATATACATAAAGCACCATAATTAGAACATTAGTCGATCTATAGACAGCGCCGAGATTACATCAGTGAAATTAAATATTGGCAATGAAGGACGCCAGTGAAATAAATTTGAAACGTCAACTAGTTGAAGCTACTGATTCTATACGTAAAAAATTTAACTCGTTGAAAAGTAAGAATGTAAATACTCGGTTATCTCTCGAGAAATTGTATGAGCCCATAACAAAACCTTTAAAAGTTATATCATCCGCTTCAGAGGTAAAATTACACAATCAGCCAACTACAGAGATACAAAAACCTACACAACCGCAAGAGGGTGTAAAAGCGGCATCTGAAACTAGCGATGAAGAAAGTGCAATTCAAACATATTTTATGGACACACCGCCGAGATCATCGTTAGATTCAGAAAATTTCCTTAGCAGTGAAGAAAAAGAATGTGATGTAATCAAGCAACACCTAGAAAATCTAAAGTCTGGTGATCATAAATATGATACTGTGTATGGTGTACGCCTAGATCCTCAAACAGCCAAGTTACAAATGGGTGATGCCGAGATACACTTTTCTAGTGGAAATATCACATTGTCGCGTGGTAACAAGGAGCTGGGGACGTATCCCGGTAGTACTAAGTTGTATGATATAATATTTATGAAGTATCCATCATTTCTGCGCCGTGATGAAGCCACTATTGATGATGAAGAGTGTCACATATATAGAGATATATTAAAAAAGACAAAGGCAGCATATAAGGATTTTAATTTCAAGCAGGGTTTAAATAAAAACAAATGGAAAAAGTTTAATGAACTCATAATGCCACTAATGTCTTCTACTGTAAAGACGAGATCCAGAACTGGTTTGGGTTTTCCACGTATACCTCTTCAAAAATTATATAATAGTAGAGGCGTGGATTATGTCTATTGGAATAAACCGAAAGAACTGGTGGATCGTTTGCGACTGCTGTATAGTTCAAAAATGGCAGGTAACAACAATGTCGACAACGAAATAGTTAGTTTAGTCCAGGAACTTCGGGAAGAAGAAATAATATATTAGAAAAATGACTTCCTCCATAACTAGTATATAAAGCACCGAAATGTTGAAATTATCTCAAATGCAAAGAGAAATGGTAGGTGTAAACACAATTGACAAGTTCGGGAGACGAAGAAGTGCCTTAAATAAGTCAATGATTGTACGTGGACCACCAGGCGTTGGTTTTATTGTAACCGTAGACAATCACTTTGATATTCAAAATAAACGTTTAAAAAATATTGGAGAGCCAGTGGATTATCGTGATGGTGTAACTCGTAATTATGTAGAAAAATGCATGAAAGAGTTACATAGTGCCTTTTTCGAGAACCAACAGACTTTTGTACACAACAAAATTACCGAGATGATTAATGAAGTGCGACAGTATATCAACACAGAAATTTCAGATGTTAAGAAATTAGTTGAAGACAATACCAATGCAATAGAGAAGGTATTCAGCACTATTCAAGAATTCCGTCTGATAAGCGCACCTTCACAAACCAAATCACTTGATGTTAAGATGGTGGGAGTTGATAAACAGCAGATGATGGATGAAATTGCTGACACCGCTGCTGCATTGGGACATATTAAAAATAAAAAAGGATTAACTATAAACAAAGTCCATTAGTATATTAGAAGAATTGACTTATTAGAAATTAGTTTACTTGTGAACACCTACCAGTCAGGTACTTTATTATGGAGTCCAGTATTATAAAAAGAGCAGTCGTTGAAGAGCTACACAAACCAGTTCGTAAAAATTTCCGTAGAAGGAGAACAATAATAAAAGGCTATGGCGATTTATGGCAGATGGACTTGATTGAGATGCGACCATATGCTCATGATAATAAAGGATGTCACTATATTCTTGTCGTGATAGATTGCTACTCCAAATATGTGTGGACTAGACCTGTAAAAAATAAAACTGGTATTGAAATTACAAAGGGCATGAGAGATGTATTGGAAGAATCAAACTACTCACCTAAAAATCTCCAAAGTGACCAGGGTACAGAATTTTATAATAAAACATTTTCCACCCTAATGAAAAAATACAATATAAACCATTACTCCACATATAGTACAAAAAAAGCAGCAATCGCTGAGAGAGTATTAAGGACACTAAAAAAATTGGCTCTATAAAGAATTCTCAGCTAGAGGCAAATATAAATGGGTTGACATTCTGCCTAACATTACAATAATGTACAATAATAAAGTACATCGCACAATTGGTATGAAACCTGCTGATGTGAAACCAACCACACGCATAAAAGCTTATGATCACATTAAGATTTCTTTAAAACCTAAATTTCATGTTGGCGACATAGTTCGAATAAGCAAATACAAAGGTATATTTGATAAAGGATATACACCTAACTTTTCAACTGAGCTGTTCAAAGTCTTTAAAGTAAATGTAACCTACCCCAGGACTTATTTAATCGAAGATATGCAGGGTCAACCGATGAAGGGAGGCTTTTATGAAATGGAATTGCAAAAGCTAAGTATCCGGATGTGTATCTGGTGGAGAAGGTTTTAAAAAAGAGAGGAAAGAAGATTTTTGTGAAATGGCTCGGACTCCCAAATAGCCATAATACTTGGATCGATAAAACTTCTATAGTATAATATTTTCATGAATTTGTGTAATTTTTTATAACTTTAAATGTTTATGAGTAGTATGATGAAATAAATAATAAAAACACAAATGACTGGTTTTAATCTTATATTCTCTAAAGTAATACATAATATACGTTTAGAAATATAAAATCCTCTAAAAATAATACAATAATATACTTCATCTATTGTTAATACAATTGTGGAGGAGGCGTGGCTTATTAGTACATTCAAGTAACGCCTATCTACCCCCGCCACTTCAATTAACCCCCACCACCACTCCTAGACCCCGCCTTCTAACGCCCCGCCACTTCAATTACTTTCCACCACTGCAATTACCACCTCCACTCCATTCTCCGGATGCTATATAATGCGGACGATTAGACACATTCATCAGTATCCTGTAAATTCTTATACAACAATGAAGTGTAGTTACTGCGAGAAAGTTTTTTCAACAAAAAGCAGTTTAGTTCGACATATTCGCCAATACTGTACCATTGTAAAAGATGGTAAAGTACGAGAGATTGGAAGTGAACCACCAAGCAAGAAGCAAAAGTTTAATAGTGTGCCTTCTACAAGTGGTATTAATTCTTCAAAAACTTGTGATTATTGTGGAAAGATCTTTTCATCATCTTTTAACTTAAAACGACATATTAATAATAACAAATGTGCCGTGCTGAATGAGATGTTTGTAATGAACAGAAAACAAAATTCTCCGAGTGGCTCAAAAACTTGTGAATATTGTAGAAAGAACTTTGCAACATTTTCCAGTTTAAAACGACATATTAATAATAGATGCAACGGTCAGAAAAATACGTTATTAATTGACAGAAAAAAAATTAACCGCCCTATTGATAACAGTTTAGGAAATGGTGTCGATAAACTTCATAGTGCTTTCAAAGACAGAATAGCTAGCTACCGTTTTAACAGTCCAAGGACCCATATCGATTATACTGATTTTTTGAAAGAAGTGGAGCAAAAAGTGTTGAATATAATCGAGGAATACTTGCAGAAATACCAGACCCTCAAGATAAATTTTGAAATATTTGGGCTTTATGAAATACCTGAAAAGGAGTTATCCGATATCAAATCGTTTAATACCAAAAATAAAATAATCACCATTTCTACAGATCTACATCAGATTTTCGAAGAGTTTGGCGATGAGATGACTACACAAGCCTCTGAATTCCAAGAGAAAGATTCGGGGTGGACGCTGAAACATATAATGTTCCTCGATGTAAACATAAATAAGTTTGCATCAATGTCGGCGTCATCTTATATCAGGCTACCCAAAGTCATAGAACAAAAGAGCGCTGTTTTAAATATACAAAACAGGGACAATGCATGTTTTGCTTGGTCAGTAATTGCAGCCATTTCCCCTGCAGATGGTGCTCCAACGATGACATGTTCATATCCATATTATGATACCATGTTAAGTTTTAGAGACATTGAATTTCCTGTCAAATTGAAGGACATTGCGAAGTTTGAAAAAATTAATAACATCTCCGTGAATGTGTTTGGCCTTGAATCAGAATTCAAAGATGGTAATACTATTACTGAAGTTGTGGGACCGTTACATTTTACGTCACATCACCAAGCCAAACACGTTAATCTGTTACTTATATCGGATGATGTGGGTAACAATCATTATTGTCTTATACAAAATTTATCAAAATTGGTTTCAAAACAAATATCAAACCACAATAGTCAATTACATATCTGTGATGGGTGTTTGCAGTCGTTTAGAAAAGAAGAACATCTAAAAATGCATGAAGAAAATGACTGCAATCATACCTGTACGAAACTACCATCTACTGAAATAAAAATTAATAAATATGGTGAATCAGTACCTGAAAATATTCTTAAGTTTATAAACTTTGAAAGACAATTACCAGTGCCATTTGTGATTTATGCCGATTTCGAAAGTTTACTGAAACCCATCGACCATAATGAACCTTGTGATGATAAGTCATTCACAGTTAAAATATGTGAACACCAACCCTATTCTTTCGGCTTTTATGTAAAATGTAATTTCGATGATAAGTACTCAAAATTTGTAACATACAGAGGACCTGATGCCGCTGAAGTGTTCATTAAAAGGCTGGATGAAACGGCTCTAAACTTGTATGAGAATCATTTAAAGCACGTGAAAAAGATGCTCCCTCTTTCAGCCCAAGAAGAAGTCGAATATGAAAACGCGGTATGCTGCCATATTTGCACAAAACCCTTCAAGCCTGAGGACAAAAAAGTGCGTGATCACTGCCATTTAACAGGACGCTTCCGCGCGGCTGCACACTCTATTTGTAATTTAAACTATAAAGTGCCGAAATGTATACCTGTGTTCTTCCACAATTTGACAAACTATGATAGTCATTTATTCATTAAGAAGTTAGCATCCCAAAAAGAACAAGTTTCCGTAATAGCCCAAACCAAGGAGAAATATATTTCGTTCTCAAAGTCAATCATTGTAGAGAAATCTGTGAATCCCAATATACCGCACACATTCCTGAGGTTGAAATTTGTGGACTCTTTTCGATTTTTATCAAAGTCCCTCGATAAAATGAGTCAGAGTTTAGTGTCCGATCAATGTGTTGAAACTAGAAAGTATTTTCAAAACGATGAGGAATTCGATTTAATAAGACAGAAGGGAGTTTTTCCTTACAATTATATGAGCTCTTTTGAAAAATTGGAAGAAACCCAGTTACCGTCCAAAGACCTATTTTACAATTACTTAACCAACGAATCTCTTTTTGATAAGGATTATGAACGAGCCAATAAAGTATGGAGTGTCTTTAAATGCAATACATTGGGAGAATACGCAGATATCTACCTGAAATCAGATATATTTTTATTAGCAGATGTGTTTGAAAATTTTAGAAAGGTATGTTTAGAGCACTACAAGTTAGATCCTGCTCATTATTTAACAGCACCTTCTTTGAGCTGGGATGCCATGTTGCGATATACACACATCGAACTGGAACTTCTGACTGATGTGGATACTGTACACTTCTTTAGAAACGGTATTCGTGGCGGCGTATCGCAATGTTCAAAGAGAAAGTCTATAGCGAACAACAAATATCTATCAAACTATGACCCCACCAGAGAATCGTCGTACATCGTCTATCTTGATGCTACAAATCTGTACGGAGCAGCTATGAAAGAAATGCTACCAACTAGTGACTTCAGATGGCTTGAGAAAGAGGAAATCGAAAAATTTGATTGTTCCCTAATTGGAAAAGATTCGCCCAAAGGATACGTTTTAGAAGTCGACTTGGAATATCCTCTACACTTGCACGATGACCATAACGAACTGCCGTTTTGCCCAGAGAGTATGATTCCTCCCAAAAGTAAAGCTCCAAAATTAATTCCAAACTTACTAGATAAACATAAATATATCATTCACTACAAAAATCTGAAACAATGTTTGAAATATGGCCTGATATTAAAGAAAGTGCATAGGATAATAGAATTCTCTCAGTCTGCCTGGCTTGGATCATATATTGACTTAAATACAACACTTCGTAATTCCGCCCGAAACGAGTTTGAAAAGGACCTATTCAAGCTCATGGTGAATTCAATTTTCGGCAAAACGATGGAAAACGTCGATAAAAGACAAAATATTAAGCTCTGTTCGTTCTGGGAAAACAGAAAAGGTACTTTGGGCGCCAGAGCGTTAATAGCCAAGCCGCATTTTAAGTTTTGCTCAGTATTTGATGAAAATCTAGTGGCAGTGCAATTGGAAAAAATAAGTTGTTTACGATAAACCACTTTATGTAGGTTTTTCAATTTTAGATATTTCCAAAACCATAATCTATGAATTTTTATATGGTTACATTAAACCCATGTATGGAGATGACGCGACGGTTTTATACACATACACTGATAGTTTAATTTTAGAAATATTCACAGAAAACGTTTATGATGATATCAAGAAAAACATTCACTTCTTCGACACTTCAAATTATGGTGCAGACAACAATTATAACATGCCTAAAACTATATCTGTAGTAGGGAAAATGAAAGATGAGTATGCTGGAAGACCAATAGAATGCTTTTATGGAACTGGTGCGAAAGCCTACTGCGTTAAAGCTGACGACATTACGAAAAAGGCAAAAGGTGTTTCCAAAAGTGTAGTAAAACATCAAATTAATTTTTCTGATTATGTTCAAGTTGTTGAGAACGGCGGATTAATATTCCGTAAAATGTCCATATTTAAATCTGACTTACATACGATTCACACTGAACTCAAAAATAAAGTAGCCCTATCGTCTGCCGATGACAAGAGGTATGTTATATACGATGATGTATATACTTTGGCTTGGGGGCATCATCGACTTGATGAAGATGATAGTGAAAAGAGGTTAGACATTTTACTAAAATACGCTAGACGTTTGAACATGGAGGAGCCTGAAGCGGGATGGGATTGTGTTGATTTGGATGAGTCTGAATCAGAACGCGATAATTTTGATTTATAATATATATTCATTAACTGTTTAGACATAAAAATAGAATTTGAGATACGAAAGACAAAGTTCCCTGAACTTATACTTCACGATACCTACTTGACCTACAATGCATTGGATGGATCAGTTCAAGGTGGACTTTTTGGTGCAAGATAAAATAAAAAGACAATTAGTTAGTAATGTAGTAGAATAGGTAATAAATAGTATGAAAATAGTAATGTGACAGAATAGGTAATAAATAATATAAGAAAATGTAAATCATGTGTTTCAATTCAAAAACTAAAATAAACAGCTACACGTTCTCCTCACTTGTGATGTCAAGATGTTAAGTACACAAAAGCCATAAAGAGGATACGCTGCAGGTACTGAAATAACAATGTAAATGTCCCCTTTTACAAATTCACTGATAAAATCTCGGTGGATAAGACAGGCAGGTCGTAAATGTACATCTCATAAATCAGCATAGGATAAGACAGATGTCCCTAAAGATAAGACAGGTAAAAATCGGCATAAAGATAAGACAGATAGGTCGCAATTGTTTATCAGCATAAGGATAAGGCAGGTAAATAAAGTGGTTAGGTATATAATCATGAATGAATGTTTGTTATCTCATCGTAAAAAAAATACAAAGTGCAATAAGACAATACAACATAATAGAGAATTATTTAACTGTCTGCATACGAACGACTAGACGGATGGATTGACCATAATTGCTTTAATCACCATTATTTTTACTGCAATACCTTTATTTTTACTTAAATTACCTGTAATTGTCCTCTAATTACCACAGTACTTTAATTACCTCCCACCACTCTAATTGCATCCCATCACTCTAATTACCATACCACTCCAATTACCCCCAACCACTACAATTACACCACACGACTTTAATTACCACCCACCACTTTAATTGCCCCCCACCACTACAATTACATCACACCACTCTAGTTACTCCCCACCACTACAATTACATCACACCATTCTAATTACATCACTCCAGTCTAATTACCACTACCACCTTTCATATGCCCCGCCCTCTAACGCCCCATCCCCTAAGCCCCGCCCCTTAATTACCTCCCACCACTCTAATTACATCATATTAGTCTAATTACCTCCCACCACCGTACTTACATCTCATCACTCTAATTACCCCCCACCACTAAACTGAACATTGCTCCGGCTCCCGAACCGAACCGACCCCCACCCCTAAACTGAACACTGCTCCTGCTCCTGAACCGAACCCCTCTCATTTACACACTACTAACTGCAATAAATTATTTATGCAATAGTAGATTGACCCAACTAAAAACTAACTCATTCTTAACTAAAGTACGTAACGTAAAGGCATTTTTTCACCAAGATTACACAATATTTTACCTGACTTTCTTAAACTCACAAATGTTAGATAGGTATCGCTAAACAATAAGAAAAAAACCGGTTTGTTTCATGCAACCGAAATATTGTTCATATTATACATCCTTAAAAAATTTCTTTCTTAAAAATAAAACTATAGTTTTGGTACCCACATTTTATATCGATATTGTGTTCTTATCAGCTGTTTCTGGACTATATATTTTTTAGTAAAAATGGTTTTCTTACATTTAAATTACTGCAAGTTTCTCATAAAATAAATGACTTGCCCTATAATTAAACCACAGTCATTATACTCTGACATTAATTACGAGGTTGAGTTAGGAATAGTATGTAAATAAATGCATAAAGCCGTCTAAGGATCCTATTGAACGTATTAAGGTTATCCTTGATTTCACTGCGGCTATTAAGGACAAGATTGGCGTGGGCATAATATCCTCTGTCATTTATTTAGATTCTGTCCTTGCCCATTCAGTGAAAACCAAATGACTTTGCAATTACTGCTCTGCTGTAAACCAAGTTTTGTATAGAACTAGATCTATGTTACAAGAGTAGAAAAGGATTTAAAAACTGTATTTGCTATCATACACTATCTTTTTGGCTGAATGACTTATATGGTAATTAGTGGAGTAGCTCACATTATTCGTATAAATTATTTTGTGTGTAATAGGTACTTGTGCTATATACGAAATGTAAGAGGAGAGAGTGTATCATAGCATTGAGGATTTATAAAAGTGTTATGGGTACCTTCCTTTACGGTTAAATGCCTTTTTTATTTCACCTTATTAGGGGCCTGTCTAATTAGCTACCAATAGAACGGTAATTCGTCAGCCGTACCAGAGAAGGGGCCGCTAGTTTTATTCTAGAATCATGAATTAAAATAATAAGATCTGGAATAAGAGTTACTATGATCCATGCCATCGAGGTAGGGGCCGCTTATATGGATCCTCATGGCAGACAGTACGAGCTGTCTCTACAGAAAAGACCCACTCAAAGGAAACGTGTCTGGACACCAAACTGAAGGACACACAAAAGATTTTCACTCAATTAATGACCGATGCAGATTTTCCAGGAAAACAGGAAAACTGACAAGGAGATGTAAAGCCAAGTGCAGGTATCCGATGTTACAAGTGCAGCAAATCGGATCATATTATGCGAAATTGTCGGCAGCGAAGCCCTGAGAAGGTAAGCCCAAGTCTAATCAGATACAAAGAGTTTGAACACTGTACTAACGGACATACATAATGCGAAACGAAAAGCAGCAACGAAACAGTGAGAAGCTGACCAACGGTATCCGATAAATACGGCAAATTTTGACATGTCAACAGGCACTGTCGGCAGGATGGATGTGGAAACTGAAGAGGGGTAAGATAGAGGTTCCGAAAGACTGACAAAAGGAATTCTAAATAAAGAACAACTCAACGACAATGGAGTTGGATCAATACTGAAGACAAAAGAAAAAGGAATCCGCCCAGAATGGAAGGGCGTATCAGACAAAAGTGTTCAACTGAAAGCTTTATGGGCGCAATGGGATTCACGTAGGTTCGAAGATGGACTATTGAAGAGAACATGATAGAACCAAAATGGGAAACAAGTCACTATGTATCTAGTGATTCTTGGGTGTCGGGTACCAAAAGTACCATAGAATATTTTGTAAATAAGAGTATGGCTAGAGTACGGGGACGATATTAGTATATAGGCGTCATGATGTGAAGGATTGGTGTCGCAAATGCAACGTTTATGCGGTTGCGGCCACCGAGTGGTCACCTACAAGGAGTAGCGGTCGAATGAATGCTCATTATGACTGTAACGTCAGCTCAGCAGGATTAAGGTGGGAAACTTGGTTTGGCTATACAATCCACAGTGGAAGAAAGAAGAATCTTCGAAGCTTCACTCACCTTAGGAAGAACCATATTCCATCATCACCTCGATTAACGACGTTCTTTACCGGAGTCAACCAAATAAGTCGAAGATGACAATCGTGCACCTGGATAGACTCAATTCAATTCAATACTACTTTATTAACAAATGAAATTTACATCTGCCTCCCCAGAACCTACCCGGGGACCGACCGTGCAACCACCGCGTTGTTAGTGGTGGCGGATTGCAAGGTTGGGCGGAATGGGACTGGTTCGGCTTAAAGACAATTAAAAACAGCTTAACCTAAATTCCTTCCATTGTAGATGGATAAAATTAGGTCATAAAATTGTGTATATCTAAACTTACAAACTACACATTTTGCACTAAACACTTTTTTAAAATTTTGACACTGACGCAGACACTTCAACCTAAACGAGGAGCCTTCTGCGAGGTGTCTGGATAGATTGGTGACGCCTGGTTTCATTTTAGAATCATGAACCAGAATAATAGAGAAAGATTTGGAATACGAGTCACAGTGTATAAAAGAATCGGAACCAAGACGCTGTCGAAGTTCACTATTGGATAGTAAAGTGAGCAAATCAGGAAAATAACATGTGATTGGATTATTGAAAGTACAGCGTTCAGTAGTAAAATATAACACCACAATTTACACAGCAACCTGGCAACTTTCAAAAATGGGATGACTCTCAATACAACCTCTTCAGTTATTCGAAACAGTTTGGAATGGCGTCTGGTAATTTTTTTACAAATGTCCAAACGAATTATCTAGGAGCTTTCATTTTTAGTCCTCCTGGTCTTGTCATGGTAAATCTTCCTTCAAATATAGCATAATCGTTTTTATAAAACTATGTTGTATGTACAGTTTGAATGCACAATATTAGATTGTGACTATGCTTTCACATCACAATTTAACAAAATATGATTTTTCTTGTACTTAATAGAGATAATTATTATGCAGGCATGATAAAGGGCTAGTACTAATATGCTAGCAGACATTCCAAATTCTCTGGTCGCTCCTCAATTAATGCTTGTTAAACAGCGCTTGATGTTTAACTATTTCTTGCATTTAATTGCGAGGTTATATATTGGGTCATGATATGGAACGAAGTACCCTTCTTCCTTTTTGTTTCTAGAGTTTTTATGAGTCTGCTGTTTCCTCTGTTTCTGATTCCAGTGACGCATATATTACTCCATTTTCTTTATGATATTCCTCTTTTCTTCTTGCTGTTCGTCTCCGGTGTACTTGATTCTTTCCTTGATTGTTTATGATCGTCTCAGTTATTAATGTCCACGTTATACATGATCTCCCTAGTTTTAATGTATTGCTGTTCAGCATCAGCATTTTCTTCAGTAGATGTCTTGAGTTCCTACTTTGGACGTGTCCCCAATACTTCATTGCATACATTTCTATTATTTTTGTAATTCTTTTCCCCTCTATTAATGTAGATATATTTTGTCGCTTCTAATCTGCGAGTACTTAGGTTGTGTCCCTTTCGGCTCTTCCTGAACTTCTATTGGCTTTTGTGCCTCCGCGTTTTTAACTTTATTTGTCCTCATTGGTAGCACGATAGCTGTGTATATCATCCTGGTCAGACTCCACGTCGATTTATCTTCTCGATGAAAAGCCTCCATTTCGTCGCTAGAATCCTTCTGATGGTCGACTGTTAATCTGAATTTACTCATTGTAAGTCAGTTTCTCTAGTTGTTCGAGCAGTTATTGTAAATTGAGTCCTACATCGCAGAGCGTAGTTTTTCTGTAATTATATATGCTTTGTGGTGGGTTAATTTTAGAGACCGGTATTTGTTTCTTCGTGTTCCATTGTATGGGTAGAGGTGTGATATAGAGCTCTAGATATTATTTGTTGTTCCTGTGATGATGGCCTAATTCTGTTCGTTCTTTCTTTGTATTCTCTTTTTACATCAGATACACCGTATCTTTTTTGGGGTGCGTATTGTTGCTTTTTTCCATTTTTCCTAAGTCTGAAAGTTTGGCTTAGCCACTCTTCTGCTGTAAAGGTTTCTATATTTTTAGAAAATACCCACGTTACATGTTTCCTCTTCATGGGGAAAGATTAATACAATCAAAATGGAATATATGGGGTGGATCAATTTATTGGACTGAATTTTATCAAATTTAATAATATAATATGTGCTTTTAATATTTTTAAAACATTAATCTTAAAAATAAGGTGCCATTTAAATAGTCGGTCCTGTATCTAATTAGGAAAGTAGGAACTTAAATCTACTCTCCGACGGTTTAGAAAGGACAGTTATACAACATACCTAAGTATAGCTTTTAATATATAAGAATTTAGAATTTATGATCCGAGTGATTTATGGCATCTGGGGTAAACGAGTCATACTTTATTTGTCACTGTAGGAACTAATAGATATTGCAATAGTTTAAGCAAAAAACAATTATCGCATGCATTACAAAATATGTATTAATTAACAATACAAACAAAAGTTGAAAACACTTATCTCCGCAAATTATTGCTGACTTTTACTATCTGATTTTCATTTTTCAATATCTCATTACACAATTATTTATTGCGTTATCTTGTGGTGAGTTTGTTTATCTAAACAAGTCGCTAACTAATATTTCCTATAAAATAACCATATTTATATACACACATTTCTACACTTTGTATTTAAAATTTTATTATCAATGCTCATGAGTGGTCGAAACCACTCAAAACCTGCCCTACAGTGGAGCAGATCTGGCTCTGGAATAAGAAAATGTCAATAAACAGAGTTGGATCCCCTCAACATTGCGACACATTTGTGCCATGGATGACAAAAGTGGGAGGGGGAAATGACATATTAAATCTATGGGAAAATGGTTTTTCGAAGATTCTTTGGCGGCTTTTGATCTAACGAAAAAAAAATATTCAGATCAAAAATACAGAGCTCATGAAAATAAGCAAATTTTGTTCCCAACCTTATCGACGTCAGACCATATATTCGCGAGATATCGCAAATACAAGGTGAAAAAGTTAAAAAAATTTAATTCATTTTTTATCATGAAGCAGTGGAGTTGAGGACTCAATTTTTATTTAATAGATACTTTGTTGGATCAAAGGCTAGGGGCGGTGGGATAATTAGAAGGGGGGGGGGGAGAGGGAAAATGAAAATATTTCACATGCTGATAAGTCCCCGTGTAATTGAAGCATCGGGATCAGACCGAAGTATTTTATTTGCTACAAGACAGCACTCGCATAAAATGATTTTTTTTCACAAACAGACGCTTGGTGGACGAAATAATAATTGCACATTTCTTCAAATAGTTTTTTTTTGGCACAACGGGAAAAGGTGGGGGAAAAACCTTATTCGCCACTTGATAGCTTGTTTTATTAACGTTTAATTTCCACTCGGCTAGATCGCGATAAAATGATTAGGAAGGGAGATAGAGGACGGCAAAATTTTTGCGGAGGAGTGAGGAGGTCGGGCCGGGAGGAAAATTTCGGGAAAACACTTTTCTTTTTCGAGAGTCTGTGACACCCATACATTCTTCGCGTGCGCGGGTTAAGAAAGAGAAAATGGAATGAAAACAGGCCAGCATGTATATTAACTAATGTAGAAACACCAATTGCATTTTACATATTTTGTTAGTAATCTTAATATTCAGGTAATATACGCGCATACGTGCATTCAGAATCCAACCATCAAACGTGTTATAAAGCGGCTGACCTGCAAGAGTACTTTTTCCAAATTTCCCTTCCCCTCCCCCCACGGGTGATCGAGAATTCAAAAGTGTTTCAGAGCGCGCTGTTCAGGAACGCGCGTTCACGCGTGTATGAGTTCGAGAAGAGAGAGAGAGAGTTGGAGAGAGTAAGCTCCACCGCCGGCCGTTCGACTGACTCGCTAGCCTATTTTTATTCATTTTCTCTTTCTTAACTCGTGCGCGCGAGGAATGTATGGGTGCCACGGACTCTCGAAATAGAAAAATGTTTTCCTAAAATTTTCATCCCAGCCTGACCCTCCCATTCCTCTCCTTCTCCTTCTATACAGCAAAAACTTTGGCGTCCTCTATCTCCCTTCCTAATCATTTTATCGCGATCTGGCCGGGCGGAAATGAAACGTTATTAAAAAAATCAAGTGGTGAATATAATGGATTTTACCCTACCCTTTCTCTTCGTGCCAAAAAAAACTGTTTGAAGAAACGTGCAATTTTTATTTCGCGCATCAAGCTTGGTCTGATTGCGATAGGCCAATTTACACGGAGAGTTACCAGCATGTGAAATATTTAGGTTTTCCTCTCTCCCTCCCATCCTAATTATTTAACCACCACCAGCCTCCGACCCAACAAAGTATCTGCCAATACCCCTCTTTTAAAAAAGAACTGAGTCCTCAACTCCTTCATGTTAAAAAATGAATTCAGTTTTTTTTAATTTTTGCACCTTGAATTTTCGATATCTCGCGAATCATTTGCTTAGCAATCAATTGAAATTTGCTTATTTTCATGAGCTCTTCATTTTTGGTTTGAACATTTTTTTTCGTCAGATCAAAAGCCATCGATTTACCTTCGAGAAACCATTTTCCCATACATTTAATATGTTCTTTTCCCCTCTCCCCTTTGATATCCGCGGCACAAATGTGTCCAAATTTTAGGAAGAACCAACTCCATTTATTGTAAAAAAATTACAATCGGACGTTTCGTTATTCGAGCCTGATTTTCCTCCAGATCTGCTCCACTACTACATTAGTCAATTGAACTAACTCGCTGTTATCCAAACATTTTTTATAGACAAACTTACTTTTATTTTTAAATTGAGAATACTCTGTTTAAAAAATACATTGTACATTTTTTTATACATTAAAAAAATCACTAATAATTTTGCCACAGTATAGTATAATGCATTAATCCAAGATTCAAATTGCCCCAAATTGTCCGATGCGATATTTTAAGTCTAGTTCTCACTTCTGTCAGATAAACTTATAATATAAACCTATAAACCGACGTTCATCTTATAAAGGTAAAGCTAAAAAGTGTCAAAATTGATATTTTTAAATCAGCCATATTTTGATTTTGTGTCTGTCCAGTAAATAAGTTTTGAAAGTGTGATTTCAGCATGCGATGCGCATGAACAAAATGCATGCGCATGCGAGGGAAACAAGGGATAGGCCTTACAGTGCAAAGTGCTAGGCTTGATGCGGTTTAAGGGGGGGGGGGTAGCTTAGCTAAAGTAACCTAGGCTTACCAAGGGACTGGCCAGTATTATGCCTATCCTGCTGAGTACAGCGGGCAGTCGCTGCAACATGACAGACCAAACAACGTACAATCTTATGATGAGAGCCACTGACAAAAGCGTTTCGGGCCACTCGCCCTAATTCATAATTTACGTCATTAGAATTTAGACAACATGCTTAAATGTGGTCAGACATGTCAGATCACTCTGAGGTGTGTGAAATTAATTGATGCATAACATAAATAAATGCACGTTATTCCGCACCTGAAACTTTCCCTTGAGGGCATCAAAATAATTATTTTCATACCATATGATAAAAAGGAAATCAATTGTTCAATGTAGGAAATATTTCAAGCAAAGGCTTTATATAATCGTATTTATCCACTCGCTAAAAATGTTATAGTATTTGAGCAACATGGTGTTATAGAAAAACGCTGTACCAATACAAATTTAATACGTTTCACACAACTACTGTCTAAAGTTGTTGATCAAAAGGCGTAGGGGAGTAGATGTGATATATACCGATTTCTCGAAAGCCTTTAATAATAAATATAATAATAAATACACCACAGGTAATGACGACCCCCTTTATCCCGGAAGGCTCTAGAAGAGCCTTGTGTGGGAGGGGGCTACACATTTAGAGACAAGGGACACACACCCAATATCCGTGTATAGTGAAAAAATCCCTCTCACAGTATTTTCCACTGCCACGGCCGGGGATCGAACCCGGAACTTTTGGGTGAGAGGCAAGTGCGCTCACCTCTCGACCATCCGTCATACGTACATACCTTTGGTCGTATTGATCACAAAATTCTATTAATCAAACTAGAAGAACCCGATTTTTCTGCTCCGCTTACTTTCTTTCGCTCATACTTGACAGATCATCTGAAGTACGTTACGAATAACTGTTTTAATTCAAGCCAATACGCGATTAGGAGTTCCACAAGGATCTAACCTGAGTCGTCTATTCTTTAGTCTTTTCATTAATGACCTGAGTAATGTAATTGATTGTCATAAATTGTTTTTTGCAGATGACTTAAAAATATTTTCGTTAATGAAACCTGATGACTGTAATCTACTGCAAGCCGAGTTAGACAAGGTAGTATATACTGGTGTAACAAAAATCGTCATAATTTGAACATCACCAAATGTAACGTCATGACCTACTCCCGTGAAGTCAACATAGTTACATACGACTATCAAATTGAATCGCAGGCTCTTGATCGCACCGATGCAATGAGAAATTTAGGAATTTATTTTGATTGAAAATTAAGTTTTTCCACAAATATAGAGCAAACCTCGTACTTCATGAGAATGTTGGGATTTGTACTTAGATTGCGTCAGGATTTTAACGATACTGATATCCTCATTTCGCTGTTATCCGCATATGTTCGTTTCAGGCCCGAATACTGATCTCCTCTCTGGAGCCCCATTTATGACTGCTAATAAAATCCAGCGAGTCTGTTCAAAGGAAATTTCTAAAATATCTCAATTACCGGATTGATGGTAGGTATCCTAACAGAGGCTGTGACAACCACTATTTATTAAACAGACTTAATTTCAATTCATTACAATTTAGAAGACATTTTCACTGATTAAAGTTGTTACACATGCTGTTACATAATAGGGTTGACTCGCCCGAAATATTAAGTCAATTAAATTTCTTGGTGCCAAGACTTAATAGTCTACTCTGCTGCTATATTTTACAGCCCACTGGCAAACACAAATACTATGTTAAGATCGCCATAAATATGATTTGCTCTAATTATAATACAATATCAGATATTTGTGATATATTTAACTGTTCACCTAAAAGTCTGTGTGAGTCATTCAGGAATACTACTAATTTCTAATCTTCCATTGATAGGTAATTCCTTATTACTCAGCTTGTTTTATATTCTATTAACTGAATATTTATATAATAGCTCAATGGCTTCTTGTGATATCTCTTAGATGATAATATAGTTATAGATGTAGATTTATTTATAAGCACTTTTATTTTATTACTTTATCCTGTAATTTGTTATGTACTGTTGGACAAATAAACGATTATTATTATTATTTCTTTACCGCAGAGCCAGTTACCGACGTTTTTATGGGTAGGGGAGAGGGAGTTGGTTAAATTTGCTAATATGAAATGAAAAAATGCCAGCTGTCTAAAAATATAAATAATTGATTATTAATTTTAGTTATTTTATAATTATATAATTTTTTTTTTAAATTAATTCCAATCACCGTAATATATAGTGTAAGTATTTTCGAACAAGGTACCAACTACCTTCAAAACATTACAAATTTTCTAACTTCTAACCATCATACGCGTATGGCTTTGGTTACCATCGCATATGCAAACAAAATCTCATTCTATGATTTAACTGTACATGCTAAATACTATGAAAAGGTTATTAATTTTCACGTATTTATTAAAAGGGCACCACACAATTCTTATGAGAAATGGATTCCAGTTGAACTTGCTGAAATTTTGAAGTGATGTCGAATTTACTCATCTAACCACAAGTCTCAACGGACACAATCTTAGAAATAAACCGTTTTTGACATATAGCCTGCCAAAATTTGACAATTTCCATCATTTTGAACATTTAATTTTTTATTTTATAACTTCAAGAAAAACCAGAGTTAAAATATATTTAATTAAATCTAATAATAATATAGAGTTTTTTGTCAATTTTTAGTAATACATCATAGTATGTCATACAGATTGCCTATAGTCGAGGAAATAAAGCACTGAACCTCCGAAATTTCCGCAGCAAGACGGATTTTAATGCGGTTTTTTGCATTTGATTCGTGAGAACATCAGGAAATTTTTTGAACTAATCTGATGAATAGCAAATGAAAAATTTCATATTTGCATTGTAAAAATGCATTGTTCAAAGTGCAATTAGAATAATTAATTTGCAACTCGGTAAAAATTGATTGTTGCTCGGATTTTTCGGGGTCGCTGAACACGAATATCATGGCGGCAACGACCTCCGAGGTACCTGGAGCCCAGGGTGGATACTATCTACCTCATCTCCTGGAATTTCATGTGAATTTGTAATATATTTAGTTGAAACTCATTACTCGGGGATTTTCGGGGTCGCTAAACACGAATATCACGGCGGCAACGGCCTCCGATGTACCTGGAGCCCAACATGGACCTCATCTCCTGGAATTACCTTGAGTATAGCATCATTTTTATACGAATTTGCATATATTACTCAAAATTATTTATTTATATATTATAATGAAGATGTAGATTTAAACAATATTTTTCAAAAATTATTTCTGAAAACTCCAATTGTGTTTGTAATGTTTTTTCGTTTAAAAAAATAACACAAACTTATACAATGAAAAGCATTTATTGTTTAATTACACATTGAAGTTTTCTTCTTCATTCTCTTCGTCTACAAATCCAATTCCAACCGATAATTGTTCTTCTTCTAAATAATGTTCTACATTAGAACAATTGCAGCCAGCACAATTTTTGCAAGCGACATTGCAGCTTAATCCATGCTTTCTGCATCCACATGAATTACCGCAAACTACAGAAAATTATATTCATAATATTGGGTGGACCAGGGGGCTTAGTCATCTTTATAGGAATTAATGTATTTTCTTTAAGTTCCCAACCCCAATCTGTTGGATTTAAAACATCGTCTCCGTGTAACCAATTCTGCACATGTAAATACACTCTCCTTAAATGCTGCGTGATTGCATCAATTGTGGGCAAAATTTTACTAATCATGACTTTTTTAACTTTGGAAATGACCATCATATATATCCTGAATCTATAACTTTCAACCATATCAATGATACTGATACTTATTACTTATACTGATCAGGTACGTTCGGCTTTCTGAAGGACATTGGAGCATTATACATAGCTAGTAGTAGTTGACAGCCGTCTTCAATTACGTCTTCGATGGATAAATCAACTTCTTTGAATTTTCTTGCATGTATGGCAAGATCAGGATTAATTTGAAGTCTTAAAAAATTTGACTTTCCCTTGATAGAAAGTGGCCGATACAATATCGCAGCCCACTCTCATCTGAGCTGCTACTTTGAGAATCTGACGATTCCGTGAGTCTCCGTTTTTTTGATTCGGGTAATTCTATAATTGCTTTAATGTAACTTAAACAACATTTCTCATGAGCTTTGACAGTTGTTTTTTCTTTAATGTGATCATGAAGTCCATCTTTTCGACTTTCAGAAGAAATCTTACACATATTAGCAACTCTTCTCATTTTAATAATACTTAATAGACTGTCTGCGGGCTGAATCTCCCAATTGTCAACATATTTGCAAATCACGCAATAGTTCTCGGGTTTGGTGTCAGCCATTCAAAAAAATTATAATCAATATCAACAATAGAACAAGAATAATTATGGTAAATTGATTTATATTCATTTTTATAATAAAATAATTTTTGTACTTTGTACTTTGTACACTTTGTACCAGGACGCTTTAACAAATGTAGAAGGTATATGTATTCAGAGTAGCTTTTAATAACGGTTCTTTCGATCCTCTGTTACAATTGTGTAAACAATCACTTTAAGAGTATTAACTTAAACAACTCTGTAGCACTGTATAATTCGGCCAACTGACGCCACGTGTGGAACTAAAATGAGACGCTGACGCCTTACCTGAATTCTCATCGTGTCGATCGAGGTATCGATGCTACCAACACTAAGCGCGCCAAACTCAAAAAAAAAATTTTCGGGCTCTAGTAGCCAAAGTTGGTAGTATTATAATATTTAAATAAATAATTTAGAGTAACATATGCAAATTCGTTTAAAAATGATGGCATACTCAAGATAATTCCAGGAGATGAGGTAGGTAGTGTCCACCCTGAGCTCCAGGTACCTCGGAGGTCGTTGCCGTCGTGATATTTGTGTTCAGCGACCCCGAATACCCTCCAAGTAACGAATTTGGACTCATTTCAATCAATTTTCACCGAGTTGCAAATCAATTATTCTAAATGCACTTTGAACAATGCGTTTTTACAATGCAAATATGCAATTTTTCATTTGCTATTCATCAGATTAGTTCATAAAATTTCCTGATGCTCTCACGAATCGAATGCAAAAAACCGCATTAAAATCCGTCTTGCTGCGGAAATTTTCGAGGTTGAGCCGTTTTTAGTGCTTTATTTCCTCGACTATTAGTATGTACTGGTGTTAAAACACTGAGAGAATGGTGGTGTGGGAGAAAGAGATATTGTGAGAAGGTCCGATATGTACCGAGCCCACTCGTCGCTTACAGTAAACAATATTACTCATTTATTTTCTTCTAAGTTTTAGAGAGATTTGCAAATGTTCCTATATAATTCAAATACTAGTGGGATATCAGGGTGATTTTATTAATAGGAAACTAATGCCAATGTGCTATTCCCTCAATGACTGCTCCAGCGCACAACAATCCGAGATCCGACTTCGTATGAAGGTGAGTGGGAGGAGTTACGTCATTGGTCCTACTCTCCATTTATTTGGAGTATCTATACGCAGTTAATTCAAAGGCAATCTGTATATATTATTTCTCAATATGCCTAATTTTGTATCTAAATAAGACTAAAAATAATCTGCAATCGACTTTACTAGATGTGGGGATATAAATTTAATTCAAAAATATATTTTCTTACTGCTGCCGTGCTCAGCGGTTTTTGATAATATATTTTTATTTTATAGCAGATTGCTTCTAAACAATTCAAGAATGATTTACTTGAGTCATGATTGTTTGATGTACTTTTTAAAATGCACAACAGCAATACTTGAAATAATATTAATGTTTAACTAGGCGTTGAGTAATGTATATTATTATTTCTGCAAAAGGAAAACCTATCCACAGATTGAAATTTACATAGATCCTTACTTTAAAAGTTTCTTAATAGACTAGGAACCAAAATCCAAATTCGAGCTGCGGGAAGAATTGCGTATAACAATTTGGCAACCGATGCATTTAGGGATTTTCGACCCCTCTGAATCCGAAAATGCCTGTTGCCAGATCGAAAAATAAACCGGAAGTCTATTACTGAAGATGGCACCCAAGATGGCGGCAATTTATGAAATATTGCTAATATGAAATTATAAGAGAAATCCAGTGCGTATCTTAAGCTTACAGGTGCTACCGCAATCTTTCACGGGCGATGCAGCACGACACATTATATTTGGGACAGTTAAGCCTGAGAGGCTTTCGCCCACAAGTGATGCTTTAAGAATACACATACTGATAAGTCATTATCAAGTAAATATTCCTTTAAAGACCACGCATATCTAGCACTTAAACACACTATTAATTACATTTTCACTTGAAGTTCTGCGTTTGGAAAAACCCACACTTACCCGACCCTCCCATACCGGACCATCGGGAAATGGGACGGAAAGCTGTAGATGGGAATCATTTCCGAAAACCTGCAAGGATATCCTAACTTGTGGATGCAAGACGGGTTGCGCCACCCGGACCTGTGGTTGCCGGAAAAGTAATTTGCCTTGTCTAAAGTCATGCACTTGCAGTGCCTCCAACATGTAATGCGTAAACAGGATTGAGTGATTACTAGTCCCAAATATGTTACAATTTTTACCTGTACTGTATCTTAAGTGCCACTTGATTAGATACGTACAATTAGTCTTAGAGTTTTAACGCTTCAGTGTTATTTCTAATGTCCCATAAAAATGAAAATGTCATTGTGACCCGTTATTTACTTTTTAACAGTTTAATATAGACAGCAAAAAGGCCCATTAAATCGCCGATGTCAAATTTCAATTTGAATTTATTAAGAAACATGAGCGCTCCTGAAGTAGATTCTTCCGGGTCTTGCCGTGGTCGTCGAACTTGACTTGACGTATCGCTGATCATCCTGTCAGCTTCTTCAGGAGGATTCTAAAGACTGAATCTGTTGTGTTACACTCCTCGTTATATACCTAGATGCCGCTTCGCTTCGTTGGTCATTGGTCGCGCTTGGTTCCCTTCGCTGCTCATTCGTCGTGTTTGGTTGACTGTGACTTACTACGGTGCTGGTATTTGGCAATACCAGTCTCCACGTGTTACTAAGTCGATACCCATCCTCTCTGTTAAAGTTGTTCACGTTTTTCATAATTTCCAGTGATTCCCTAATGATTCGCGGATAATAGCGCGTATTCCTGTCTAATATATTGACGTCCTCGTAGTCGATTTTATGATTCTCGTTATTATGGACATGTTCTGCTATCGCCGACCTATCCGTGTATCCAAATCTGGTATTTCTCTGGTGTTCTTTGATTCTGCACTGGATACTCCGTCCTGTTTGTCCGATGTAGCTCTTACCACATGTGCACTTCAACTGGTAAACACCTTTTGATAACAGTTTGGGGACAGGGTCTTTGACTGAGGGAAGGATCTGCTGTATTTTCTTCACTGTTCGAAACCGTACACCTATTTTCTTTTTGAATAAAATCTTCTTCAGCTTATCTGTGACTCCCGCGACGTAGGGTAGGCATGCATACGTTCTTGGTTGTTGCTGTTCTTCTAAAACACCTAGAAACACCTGCTGCCCGGAGGATCATCAACAGTACGGAAGAAGCATTAACCAGGGAGAGGGTAAGATACACTTATCATCAACTACATACAGTCTCTTTGCAGTTATATAATTTACACTTAGAGTTAGCCACCACATTAAGTGAAGATCTTTGGAGTACAGTCGACCGCATTACTTATGAGCATGCAGAAGTTCAACAAGATAGGGCCACTAAGAAGCAGATTAAGAAATTTGAGAAACTTCAAGCCAAATATACATCAACTACACCCAAACTGGACGTCGGGAAGACCGTAATTAATTTAACGGACCAACCACTACCAGAAGAATGGACAACTGTATTAGCCAAAGGAATGAACTTCGCTGTTGCGCCGAATAAAGTACCTAAGGAAGACATTATCACTGAAGTTGAGAACGCCATTAGAGGGTTGCCAGTTGAAGAAGCTGAGGAAGTGAGACACGAAACATGCCAAATACTGCGCAAATCAAAACCACCTAGGAGGAACATTACTAGAGAGGAAAGTGAAGCTACTACTCGTTGTATATTGCTTTGTCTATATCCGTTCTTCTCTAAAGCTTGTTGGACATTCTGTAGTTCCTCGGGTTTGTTCTCGTCGTCGCATATTGTGTTGGCTCTGTGGATCAAGGTTCTAATTAATGCTCTCTTCTGTTGTGGGTGGTGGTGAGATGTCGCATGTAGGTAACGATCGGTGTGCGTTTTCTTTCTGTAGACACCATGGGCCAGCTTGCCATTGTGTGACCTTTTCACTAATACATCTAAGAAAGGTAAAGCTCCATCTTGCTCGGTCTCCATTGTAAATTTGATGCTCGGATGCTGTTTATTCAAATGGTCGAAGAAAACAGATAAAGATGATTCTCCATGTGGCCATATGATGAACGTATCGTCTACGTAGCGTAGCCAGCACTTTGGTTTATTCTCACTGCGGCGTATGGCTTCCTCTTCAAAAGCTTCCATGAATAGGTTGGCTATCACAGGTGAAAGTGGCTGCTCCTTGCTTCTGCCCGTAGAAGTCTCCATTCCATAGAAAGTA
This sequence comes from Leptura quadrifasciata, assembly GCA_963675555.1. NCBI lineage: Eukaryota > Metazoa > Arthropoda > Insecta > Coleoptera > Cerambycidae > Leptura > Leptura quadrifasciata. The sequence goes on from OY776675.1 coordinate 109,077,163, forward strand.
TGTTGTAGACAGGCACAATCGGGCCAGATCAGGTATATCTTCTCTTAATCCTTTAGGTACAAGTTGTTGACGAATCAGGTTAACTGTTTCCTCAATTGGTACATTGGTGAACAAAGATTCGACGTCAAAACTAACCATGATATCATTACTCGTTATTTCCAAGTTTTCCAAAATTTCTACGAAGTGTCCGGAGTTCTTTACGTGGCTGCTAGTCTTACCTATATAGGGTTGCAGTGTGTCTGCGACGTATCTGGCCAACTCATAAGTTGGTGATCCACATGTGCTGACGATTGGTCTTAAAGGATTACCTGGTTTATGAATCTTAGGGAGGCCGTAAAGTCATGGTGGTAAGGTTTCACTTGGCAGCAGGCGGCGTTGTTCTTCTACTGGGATTAATGAATTCTTGATAGCTGTCCTCGTTTGTCTTTCAACTCTTGATGTTGGATCCTTTTTTAATTTTGTGTACTGCTCTGGAGCTAATAATGATTGTAATTTTTCCTCATATTCTTCTTTCTTCATTACCACTGTGGCATTGCCTTTATCTGCTCTTAAAACGATGATGTCTTTATTATTCCGAATATCTCTGAGAGCTTCACTTTCCTCTCTAGTAATGTTCCTCCTAGGTGGTTTTGATTTGCGCAGTATTTGGCATGTTTCGTGTCTCACTTCCTCAGCTTCTTCAACTGGCAACCCTCTAATGGCGTTCTCAACTTCAGTGATAATGTCTTCCTTAGGTACTTTATTCGGCGCAACAGCGAAGTTCATTCCTTTGGCTAATACAGTTGTCCATTCTTCTGGTAGTGGTTGGTCCGTTAAATTAATTACGGTCTTCCCGACGTCCAGTTTGGGTGTAGTTGATGTATATTTGGCTTGAAGTTTCTCAAATTTCTTAATCTGCTTCTTAGTGGCCCTATCTTGTTGAACTTCTGCATGCTCATAAGTAATGCGGTCGACTGTACTCCAAAGATCTTCACTTAATGTGGTGGCTAACTCTAAGTGTAAATTATATAACTGCAAAGAGACTGTATGTAGTTGATGATAAGTGTATCTTACCCTCTCCCTGGTTAATGCTTCTTCCGTACTGTTGATGATCCTCCGGGCAGCAGGTGTTTCTAGGTGTTTTAGAAGAACAGCAACAACCAAGAACGTATGCATGCCTACCCTACGTCGCGGGAGTCACAGATAAGCTGAAGAAGATTTTATTCAAAAAGAAAATAGGTGTACGGTTTCGAACAGTGAAGAAAATACAGCAGATCCTTCCCTCAGTCAAAGACCCTGTCCTCAAACTGTTATCAAAAGGTGTTTACCAGTTGAAGTGCACATGTGGTAAGAGCTACATCGGACAAACAGGACGGAGTATCCAGTGCAGAATCAAAGAACACCAGAGAAATACCAGATTTGGATACACGGATAGGTCGGCGATAGCAGAACATGTCCATAATAACGAGAACCATAAAATCGACTACGAGGACGTCAATATATTAGACAGGAATACGCGCTATTATCCGCGAATCATTAGGGAATCACTGGAAATTATGAAAAACGTGAACAACTTTAACAGAGAGGATGGGTATCGACTTAGTAACACGTGGAGACTGGTATTGCCAAATACCAGCACCGTAGTAAGTCACGGTCAACCAAACACGACGAATGAGCAGCGAAGCGAACCAAGCGCGACCAATGACCAACGAAGCGAAGCGGCGCCTAGGTATATAACGAGGAGTGTAACACAACAGATTCAGTCTTTAGAATCTTTCTGAAGAAGCTGACAGGATGATCAGCGATACGTCAAGTCAAGTTCGACGACCACGGCAAGACCCGGAAGAATCTACTTCATTAGACAACGGCCGTGAAAACCTGCATTCTACTAATCAGCGCTCCTATTGCCCCCAGCTATCGGGAGGAATGGATACTTGAAACAGTTGAGCAGAATCCTACTATTAGCGCAAAAAGAATTGCTGCAATGGAACATGTGAATCACATGACTATTCGTTTCATTTTAAGAACCAATTTATGGGATTCATGAACCCGGAGGATGTAGTATGGCATATGAGATTCTGCGAATGTTTATGAACGCTAAATAAAGCATTTCTATCTGATATTGTTGATATTGATGAATACTAACTCTAGGTACAAAAATGTCTCGTTTCTAGCTTGATTGACTAATTAAAATTGAACAACTGCTCCCTTTTTTACCATATGGTGTTACAATTCTTATTCCAGGAAAGAAAGATGGAAATAGTTGCCTCTCTGAATTTAGAAGTTACATCGAATTAAAATTATCCAGAATCAATTCATATTTTTATATCAACTATTGCTGTTTATAAAGATATTCTCCTTCAGGTGGACTGTACTTTTAACGAGTAATTTCTGAAAAACAATTGTCAGTTTATACATTTTCTAAATATAAAATTACTACAAAATAGACTTTAGAAATCATAAATAAATTAAAAATTAACAAGACTTTTTTAACTTAAACTTACTAAAAAGCAAACAAAAATTCATTAAGTTTACTTTAGTATATCACAGTGCTAAATAAATAATAATGACTTAGTATTAGATATCAACGAAACAAAATTAAAAAGGATATGGGGAATAACAGAAACTACTGAAACATAACTACTACAAAACGAAAAGAAAATGATACACCTCAGGGTAATGTGACATGAAATGACACAAAAAAACAAATAAAGGCAATTTTGTATTTGATATATTATATACAAAATAAGACCCTGAAAGTTACTAAAATTGTTTTTTAAATGTTTTGGTTAAGTTTTTGATGGTGTTACTATGACTTTACAAGACACCAATGTGAAGGAAGGGACTATTAGTGATTTTCTGAACTAAATATACCTTAAAAATATATGTATAAACATTTACAAAACTAGTTTGAATTTATTACAAAGACACTAGCCTACATTTTCTAGTTTCTTCTCTTAGTTTACTACCTTAAAATTATGTTAATTCAGTTACTGTACAAACAATTAACTACATGAATATATATTTTAAATTCAATTAATAATTTAATACATTTGATTACTGATAAGTTATGGTATTTGTTAATTAAGTTAAATAAGGATAAGAATACTTGAAAAGTTATACTAGGCTGTGTTAAATATAAAAGAATACAAGTAACACTTGAGCAGAGTATTTTAGTTTGTTAATAAATCGTTAATAACTATTTTCTACGAAACTTAGTTTTAGATTAAATTTAGATATAGATACAGTTTTCATTATCGTTACCTGCTTTATGTTTATTTTATTTTCTTGGTAAATATTCGGTTACCAAATGTACAAAGTATAGAAATTTTGACTATGCACGGTGTCTCATAAGCAAGTAGGCATCGGGTAACTATTTGCAAACTAAGTCAAAAACGACATCTAATTTACCTCTATTCCAAGATAAAGTTAACTGAAGTACCACAACATTTTACCCCCAAAATTTTACTTTCATAGATTTATTCATCAAGTTTTATGTTAGGTTATGTAGAATTCGGCGACGTATTTTCCTAAGAACGTAGGGGGCGATCGCCCCAGGCGGCCGGAGGGCCGTCCCTCTCGGATTTGGCGGGCACCCCTGATTGTCTCCGACGGCGCCCCTTTATCGTATAAAGAAATATTTTGCTATAATAAAATGGGGCACAGTATTGGGGCGGCCGAACATATTCTTCTAGGGCGCAACATTTAGAAATTCGTCCCTGGTAGAATTTAATCCTGAAACATTTTAATTTCTTGTAGTGAAGGCCCAAAAAAATCGAAATAAGGAGTCGTCACTTATTCAGGACATCCAAGTAATAGTCCGGTCGTTAACCTGCACGAATGGATCCCACATTGCATTTTATGCTCAAGCTTTGAAATTTGGTATGATTGTTCGTTAGTCCCTACCGTTTGATATAAGAAATGTTGCCATGATCGGGACCCACGGGGGGCTGTTATAGCATGGTTGCCTACCTTCAGGGGCAAATCACCATTTTCGTTTGTTTTGGAGCTGGAAAGTGTCGTAGAGTACTGAAATTTGGTATATATGCGGCATTTGGGATGTTTAAGGCCCACGGCGATTTTTTCAAAATGGCGGCGGAGAAAACGCATAAAATAACGTTATTTTCCGAAAAAGTTTAATCTACCGCATTTCTTCGAGCGAGGTCCCGTTTCAAATGTTTTCGGGGTCACTGATTTCGAAAAAGTCGTATACTGGGTACGTGCGGTTGATGAATACTACGCTGTGGCTGTCTTTCCGCGGGCCTGAGACCCGTGCACCGCGCAGTGTCTACCCGGTCGAGTTCGAGCGCACAATGGGTATCGCGGCGCGACTATTGTAGCCCTTCCTAGCAGGCACTGGCTCGCCTGACGCTTCCCTCGTAGAAGCAGGTTACAACCAGTTGCGACAAGTTACTCTATGAAAGCGTTTCAAGCGAAATGTGGTGTGGTTTGTGTTTGAAGTGAAGTGCAGTTTGCATCGACTTTTTGGTAAGCTTTGTTTGGCAACATCAGTTATAACCATACATTAGTGAAACTGGTTAGGTGTACGAAACTGCTATTGTTAACCCTGCATTTTTATAGGTGTCCTTTGAGAATGCTGAAAAAATTTTAACTGTGTGACGTTAGTTTGGTGAAGGATGATAATTTGAAGGAGAATAATTGGGAACTGTGTGTACTATACCAGAAAGAGACACAACAGGAACTGACGTATCCGGGAAGGAATGTCAATACTGTTGGATACTCGAAATTTGCTGAAAATTTAGACGAATTTAAGAGGCTTGGGAGAGTGCCACTGGGCGTGTATATTTCGGCTCTGAATGAGAATGCCGAACTTAAGGAAACCTTTGTAGCAGAAGGAGCAAGATGGAATATTCCAAGAAAAATATTTTTTGTCACTTTCCATGGAAGAGAATGTCATTAAAAGCCCTCACGATACTGATTGTTCTCTCTGGTGAAATGCAAACACGAGGAGGCGCATATACGCTTATCGTGTTCATCTAGCAGACGATGTGGCTAATGGCTTATGTTAAGGACATGTAATACCGATGTACTGGTGCTTGCGTTTTTTTGTATGCAACACGTACTTAACCTCAAGGAGCTTTAAGTGCATTTTCGCATGGGAAAGCACGCCAAATTTTTAGCTGCCCATGAACCTACAGGGGTGCTGGTAAGTCACCAGATATAGTCTATATTTTACTGGTTATATGTAGTACTTTTGTTCCCAAGTTCTTGAAAAATCTCACTTCACAATAGGATTTCACACAATTACTGGATGCGATATTGTTCAAATGTGCTTTTAGAGGGCAGAATATTAAACATAATATTTTTAGTCGCAAGCTCCTCTATAAAATCATTATTTTACTATAAGGAACGTAACCAGACTGCAACCAACAGCTACTCTCCGGGCTATGTGCCCCGCCGAGCGCTGAATTACAAGTTACAAGTCTGGCGCGTTAAGTGTAATAATTGCAAATTACCATCAAAACGCTAATGCTTCGATTGCAACAAACACCAGCCGAAAGACTGATCCTACTTAAAGGAGCTCTTTTGCCAGCCAGAGTTGTTGGCTCTCGTCAGTGCATGGTAGGCATGTGACGACCGGCACGAGGATCCTTTGACTATTTGGTACATCCCGGAATTTGCGACTAAAAATATTATGTTTAAGATTCCGCCCTCTAAAAGCGCATTTGAACTATGCTAAGCCCAATCAGGCTATTTATTTTTCGATTGCAACATACACTGGACCGCTAGATGGCACCTGCTGACTGTTTTACATGCCGCTATTGTAAAAATACCGGGATGTACCAAATAGTCAGAGGATCCTCGTGCCGGTCGTCACATGCCTACCTTGCACTGGTGAGAGTCAACAGCTCGAAACTGCAGTCTGCAAGTGGTGTGTGACGGCTGGCAAGAGAGCTCCTTTAAGTAGGATCAGTCTTTCGGCTGGTGTTTGTTGCAATCGAAGCATTAGCGTTTTGATGGTAATATTCAATTATTACACTTAACGCGCCAGACTTGTAATTCAGCGCTCGGCGGGGCACATAGCCCGGAGAGTAGCCGTTGGTTGCAGTCTGGTTACGTTCCTTGGAGTAAAATAAGGATTTTATAGAATAGTTTGCGACTAAAAATATTATGTTGGATGCGATATTGTATCTTTTTTCCGTGGAATTGGAAAGCTGACGGTTATTAATACCTGGGTACAGTATCCTGGAGCTACAGAAATATTCACATCTCTGCAAACTAGAGATGTTGAAAAAGCAATGTAAGTTCTGAAGAAATTTGTCGTTTCAATGTATAGCAGGTAATTGAATTGTAGCAATAAAGAGGAATTTTAAAAACTACATATTATAAATCACATGAAATGAAAAATTGTTTACCAAAAACGATTGTCAGCTGGAATCGATTCCACCAACAAGAGATGCTTTAGAACAGCATGCCAGGCGCGCTACCCTTCGAAGCCAAATATAGAGGATACTCGTTTCAGCGGGTGCAGCACCTTCCAGATTCATCAGATTTTGGATGGAAAAATGTATTGAGTATGAGTATTTGAGAACTCGTGTGGCGTACAAAGCTTATAGACTCAGAAGCGTGCGGAGGTCTAGTTAAGTGTAGCTCTAAAAAAGGCTGCATTGCAAATCGCTGTAAATGTCTCAAAAAATCTGAAATGCTGTGATCTATGTAAATATAGTTGTAACACATCTGAATGTGTATAGTAGTTCTATATGTGCCACTTGGATTAATGTCCAATGCATAGGTACTATTTATTGGCATTTGTATAAAATAAAAGTGTTATTCCATCATTTTTATAAAAAAACTGACATATTAATTTATTCACCCTGTCATTATTTTCGATCTCATATTTTTCAAAATCAGTGACCCCAAAACCATATGAAACGAGACCTTACTCCTAAAAATGAGATAGAGTAAACTTTTGCGGAAAATAACGTTATTTTGTTCATTTCCCGCCGCCATTTTAAAAAAAGGGCCGTGGGGCACACTTGTCTGTAACCTTAAACATCCAAAATGCCGCTAGTGTACCAAACTTCAGCCCTCCACGACACTTTTTAGCTCCAAAATAAGTGAAAATGTAGATTTGCCCCAGAAGGTAGGCAACCATACTATAACAGGCTCCCACGGGGGCCCCGAACTTGTCAACATTTCTCATATCGAAGGATAGGACCTAACAAACAAGTGTACCAAATTTCAATGCTTCAGCATGAAATACAACGAGGATTCTCTAAACTAAAAGTTCACATATAAGTTTTGTGGATTGAAATCCGTCAATAATATATTTTTTGAATAATTCTCGTTTTTGAAAATCATCGTTTTTAGAGGTACTTTGTAAATCTCTGTTTGTAATGGTCGAATCGTTACAAAAGAAATTCCAAATTGTTCGTGATATTTTGAAGAGAGCTAGAATTATTAAAGGGTAACAGGATGGCTAGCTGCTTTGTGAGGAAATAAAATAGTGAGACTTAACGATGTTATACAAATTAATGCATCTCCGAAAAATACTCGAGATATTTAGAATGAACTTAGTGAATATACAGGATGTTTTGTAAACCATAACAGTTACAAAGTCAGTTAAATAAGACAAACGTTTCCTACTTTAAAGGCCGACGAAATGAGTTATAACAAATTAAAATATTCTAATTGGTTCCGGAGGTACATGGCGAAATCCGAAATATTTCGTTTTTCTTTTTTACCTAGCTCTGTTATTATAAGAATTATCAAAAATTTTTATGGTAATATTTTGTTATAAATTAGCTTATCTTATACAAATTTTCATTATGGCGTTCAGGGCCACCGTCAACGTTATTTTCTAAATACGCATCTATCTTCTTTATTGAAAATTAATAAATTCAATACTATGTCACACTTGACAATTTTATTACGTATCACCGGAAAATAATCATTGTTCATTTGATTGCCCCCGCCCTTCACAAAAAAAATGTTAAGCAATGATAGGTGAGCCTCATCAGTTAAGAGCTTATTTTATGAATAATCCAAGTCATTAACTAATATGGTTAATTTAATGTTAACTCAATATTATTTGCCTTTTTCTTTTAAGGTGCCCTGAAAATCAATAGACCAACAATGTGGTCATCTCACTCACCTTGCTTAAATCCTTTAGATTATTTTATGTGCAGTGTCGTAAAAAACAAAATGTAGCATAATGAGGACTTCAAGAAATTATGCAATAGAATTGTTACAGTTTTCAACCAAATTACACCAAATGTAATTGCTGAAGCTACTAATAGTCTAGGCGTCAGAGGTTGAATATCACCGGATTGATGGAATAATTCCTAAGAAAGCTTTTCTTTTCTATCGCTTCTCTTTATGTTTAGAAAGAGATTTATTGAAAATAGCTCCTCCAATTGGGCCCGAAACTTATTGTTTAAACAATTGACAGGATAAATTTTGGAGTTTTTTTTAAATATCTCCGAAAATATCAATAATAGGACAAAAAATCAAGAATAGAAATTTATTCTCCACTAAAAAGGGCTATACATTTTTCCGATTGGTGTAATAGTTTCGAAGATAGAACCATGCGAAGGAGCGCGCCCGACTCCCCTTGCGTGCCACGCTGCTATCAACACTTTTTGTTTACACATTATGCGAGTTTATAATTGTAGTTAGCCGTTCACCGCGCCGGCGAGGCTAGACAATAGTTGGACAATTTCTTTCTAAAGATTCCCACCCCGACTTCCTGGAAACCGCTGCAGAAAAATTTATTATTGCTCTGTATGGAGATCAAAAAAAGAGAAGTGTTCCTTGGATGAATGGAGATTTCTGCGCTTCAAAAAGCAGTGGCTAAAAATTCATTCAACATTCGTTCTTTACCACCTACTTGTACAGCAGTACGAGAGCATGTATACAGTGTGTACTATCAAATACAAAGATGGAGAAACATTGATTTGGAACCAACCGAATGGGGGTGGAAGCAGACTCTGAACAGTTTACTCCCAGTAACCACTGAAAAAGAAGCTGCACCACCAGCATTGCTGAAAATAATATCTTGTATTTGTCGAGATGGATGCAACGTAAACTGTGTGTGCTTTAAACATGGGCTGAAATGTTCCATCATCTGTTCCCATTGCTAAGGTCAAACTTGCTACAATGTCGAAGCACTCAGAATTGATATTGAAGAAGACATTGGTGAACATATTGACATCGATCTCGAGAAATATTTTAACGTTGAGATGTCAAATGAAGATGACGAAGGGACGGGAGAAGCTGAAGAGACTGTGGACCCGGAAGATATTGGAGGGATTGAAGGAACCAAGGAACATCAATAAATCAGAGAATCAGAAATAGCAGAGCAACTCGATCTTGGGCACTAACCTAAACGCAACAGGAGGAGAATGATATCATCGGTGATATTTAATAAAGCAGTTGTACAACTACGGTCTGATCCAAATACTGATTATATGTAATAGTAATGTTATTTACCTGACCATTGGTCCCATATAATTGTTATGGTTTGCGAGATACCAATACTATGCAATATAAAATGTAGCCACCCTGTATATACTGTTAATGAACTGAAGCTACCACACCAAATTTGAACTTAGAATAAAACGGTTAAATGGTTTATTTTCATGAAAAACTTTATAGTGGAGAAGATCTGGAGGAAATCCAGGCTCGAATAAGGAAAGGTCCGATTGTATTTTTTTTTTGGCAATAAATAGAGTTGTCCAACATTACGATACGTTAGTGCCATGGATGTCAAAGGGACTTTTGATAAAATTTTCAGACCAAGAATGAAGAGCTCATGAGAATAAGCAAATTTTGTTCCCAACCTCATCGACGTCAGACCATTGATTCACGAGATATCGCGAATCCAAGGTGCAAAATTTTTTAAAAAATGAATTAATTTTTTATCATGAAGGAGTGGAGTTGAGGACTCAATTTTTTTTAATAGAAAGGTATTGACAAATATTTTATTATGCCGGAGGCTGGGGGCGGTGGAATAATTGGGAGGGGAGGGAGAGGGGGAAAACGAAAATATTTCACATATTGATAACTCCCCGTGTAATTGGATTGACTCTTCATTTTTGGTCTGAAGTTTTTTTTCGTCAGATCAGAAGCCGACGAGCTATTTTCGAAAGAACATTTTCCCATACATTAAATATGTCGTTTCCTCCTCCTCCCTTTCACGTCCGCAGCACCAATGTGTCGGAATGTTGGGGGGACCTAACTTTATTTATTGGCAAAAAAAATCACAATCAGACGTTTCCTTATTCCAAAGCCAGATCTGCTCCACTAATATGCCCTAAAATTGATATATTTCTTTAATTGTAGATTTTAAAAGCACCTTATGATGATTTTAACAAAAAAGAAGTCTTTTTGGACTAGATTTTAATGGTTTTTTTTTAATTGTTCTTAGCAAATTAGTCTTACAAAATAATCGTCTAAAATAAAAAGTTTTCTAATATATTCACATAATGTACATAAAAGTATATAAATTTTAATTACATATAAGGTATATACATAAATATGATTACACAAAAGAGCTGTATATCTGTATCATATACTATGTACATAAATAAATATGGCATATGGCATTATGCCATTAAAAAGGGTATCTTCGGATGTACAAGGTGTCCCAAATTTAAACGGGCATAGTCAAATGATATATAGACATATAGATATGAAATATATTAAGCTGAATTTTCGATATACGGGGTGTGGTGTGTTATGATTCTCGACCAATTAGACAGTCTTGGTCGGGGGTGTACTCCTACGTATTTTTGCCGGTTGAATTAAAATATGGGGTCAGAATTTGCCAATTGGCTAATAATATTAAGATAGGTAACCTAAAGAAAAGCTAAAAAATACGAATAACAGGCATCATTGTGTATTGCAAGGTGTGTCTTTCAGAATAAAACAATGGAAAGCATTTGATCACCTATTTTACCAGTTAAATTCATATTTGACTACAGAATTGATTACGTAGATTTCAGGTCATCTACAGGGTGTTCTGAAACTCCCGCCTTCCCATTTAGGTGCTAATTCTCCATGCAAGAACAGTAAGAAAAGTTTCTATAAACATGTGTCCGGAAATGCTTCCTAAGGGAGCTACGGCTACGTAAAATCCGAGCACTGGAAACAGAAATTATGTTCTCGACCGATTTCTCTTCATGGGGCTTAACTGTTGACTAACTTTGACGTTCTAAATAAGTGGTAGAAAGCCCAAACCCGTGCGAACAAAAATTAATTTGCCTACACTGTCAGTAACCTTTGTGAAAATTAACAGTTTTTGAGAACAACACAAATATGAATTTATATAAGGTCTTAATTGCTTTGTTTATTTCTTAGTAAATCAATTAATGCCATTATTCGACAATTATTGATTTAGATAAAAAAGTTTCAATGTATAATAGAATTCTTACAAATTAAGGGATAGTTGAAAATGTTCTGCAACATTTTAGAGGTGACCTATCCATAAGGCATCTTTTCCCAAGTGTCCAGTTCAGTGGTAAATTACATTAAGGTGGGCATATCCAAGAGAGAGAGAGAGAAAAGCTAGAAAAATTTCTTCTACTAAAAAAAAAACACCACGTATAGAAGACAACCCCCAAATCGAAAGCCAAAGGCTGTACGGAAGGGAGTCATTTGAAGAGACGCAGAAACCGTCACGGGACTGGCTCAACAAGTGTAATGTGAAGCATTACGGCCATTGCTGAATCGGGCGGGGCGGATCTGGTTCGGCGCTATAAAGATTTAATCTAAGCCCAACTTCTTTTAATCAAGATCAAATTAAAATTAGGTTATAAATATCAAAATAGATTTAATGTAATTGAAATTAAAACCATCACTGTTGGCGCACTATACTTTTTTAAATTTTCTAGTTGTTTCGAGTACCTCAACTTAAAATGAAAGAACCCGTTAACAAGATATACCGGGCTGCTCAAAGGCCTGCCTACGCTGATGGAATATGAAAATTTTGTTCTATTGAAATTTTGATTTTTAATGAGGATTTAATTTCAAAAGGAAAAAGAAACAAACAACAACACGGAAATAAAAAAGTACAAACAGAAAAAAGGGGGACGGGAAAGAGAGACAAAGATCTATAGGTATGAAATTTAGGAAAGGTGGATAGGGTGAGAGGAAGTTATAGCCGGTGAAAGTTGGCTACAGAGGCTGCCGCAAAATCGGTAACGTCTCGTAAGGTAGAGTGTGTTTAATTCGAAATGGTGCATTATGCTGTTTAATTTGTGTTATGTTTCTGACTAACGTGACTGAGCTACGGTTCCCGTATTATTTTGCAGTCTTATACTTCATTTTCACAAAAAGCATTTGAAGTGTACTGCGCCGGTAATAAAATTTGGCATTGCGTTTTAGTAATTTCCTATAAGTAATTTAAAAGAATGTTATATTGAACCTGCAACTTTTCAAAAGAAGGCCCTGTTGAATTGAAACCTAATGAATTAACATTTACGGGAAATTGCATTCTTTCTAATCGTTTTATCCATATTCTAACTGAAATATTTATATAATAACTATTTCAATAGTAAATGTACTTGTACTGCTGCTAAAAGTATTTTGAATTTAAAGCGCAGTCAACTGTTGGAAATTTCCCAGCTTCCTGTATTTATTTTTCCACGACGGTTTGTTCAATCGTGAAAAGAACACTACCGGCACTGGTGCAAAATATATCCGAGAGTGTATTTTTGCTAAAATTGTGACAGATTGATAAATAAATAGCTAACCAACAAGAGCGGACATTTTAACGTATGTGTTCAGCCGGAAAGAGTTTGGCTGACCTAGCCAGACCGTTTCCAGTGGATAAGTTGCTGAGCTGATGTAACTAACAAACACCCATATGTATTTAACGAAACTAATTTGTAATCAAATCAGGTCGACTGATTAGTGATTAGTGCAGAAACTATCTATCGATTTTTGGTGAATCGTTCTATATAATTTGGTTCCGTCAATCCTGTAAACATTCTTAAAAAACCAGCAGATATTTAAAGTGTAACATGTGGATAGGTGACTATTATGAAAAGGAAAAAACAATAATTGCAATTGCAGCAGTTAGGTAATAGACGCTAATTATGCAGAATGTCTGGGAAGAACTTACCAAGATTTGGGGGTATGTTCTTTAAGTAAGCAATTTTATGCAAAAAGTTATATCAACATAGGTCCGATTACAAAACAATCGAGTTATGGCTTGTCAAAAAAAAAAAAAAATACAAGAAATGTTAGCCAGCCCTGATTTGTTTAATGTTTTTTTATATATTTTCCTTGTCTCATTGCCCTACTTAAATTTTATATTTTGATTTTATAGTACTTTTAGCTGTGACAATTGACATTTCATTAGTTCGTAGAAATGTTATAGAATCTTCATGCTTAATGTTTTTCAAGTTTCTATTTGTATAATCTTGCGAACTATATCTCCAAAAGTATGGCTTAGGTCTATGTAGTTCTGTTAATTCTGTAATTATAGATATAGCCCACTCCATAATGTGTTCCTTCTTTCTTTTGGCTTCGCTAACTGCAAAAATTAATTCAATAATAGGTAAATGCGTGCAAGTTAGATCTGCCAAGGGTGATAAATATCGGATGGTATCGGTTTAATTAATGTTATAAATATTTCCTGATTGATGTGATAGACTTAACCCTCCTTCACACACCAACGGACTTTTTTGTTCTGGAAGGACCATATCTTCTAATAAGTCCTCACATATATGGTTAATTAATGGAAGCGAACTTTTGGAAATTAATATTCGCAATGGACCAGATGGATTTGGAATTTGGGGTGTAAAAATAAACCAAGTAGAAGATGTTCAGTAAATACAAGGGAGTCCTTACGATAAACTGCATCGAGGTAAAAAAATATTCGGTAATATTGTGAAAAATTTTCATCCTCAATACCACGAAGTGACAAAAAAAATGAATAACACCCAATAAAATTTGATTGACCTAGTCAACGGAAAACTCTTAAACGAATCTTAACGAATTCTGTTCACTATACAAAGATACAGAGTGGATCATTAATAATAGGCCATAGTACAGGGATAGATTCTTTGGGCCAAAATATGAGGATATAACCAAACATGCTGTGGAAAAAGATCCAGGGTGTCAAAGTTCAAATTATTTTTTCATTTTTTGCAATAACTCAACAGCCTCTTGACTGATCTTCGCCAAATTTGCTCTAGGAACTTTATTTATTCTAAGAAACAATAATTTATGTATTTATGATACCTGTATCTGATGATGAATTTTTTTCATATTTTTTTTTACGAAACGTCATTTTTTGAAAGACAAATTCAAAATTAATGAAACAAAGTGTATTTATTGAAAAAAGTACAAAACGTAAGGGAAAACAACATTGTAATAACAGTGTAAACTTTTCTCACTTTCTTATGAACTAGTGGGTTATTTTCATGGCACTGAGATAAATACAAAAATCAAAAGATTGTCTAAAATAAGGATCTGATATTATTAGAAGACCAAAAAATAATGTAAAAGTTGACTTAATGATATTATAAACTCTCCATGCAAAAATCCCATTGCTGCAACTCAGAGTAAATGTTCGATTTGGTCTCCACTTACTTCTATGCCTTTTCTAATTCTACTCATTAAAGATTTTCTTACATTGAAAAATACATTTTCCTGTCCTGTAATAAAATTCGCTTCGTTTTGTATCTTGTCCCACAGCTCTTTTCTTGAGTTGATAGTAATTGCATAGACTAAGGACTTGTATGTACCAACACATAATAATCCAAAGGATTATGGTCAGGACTCCTTGGTGGATAAGCAAACTCACTTCCTCGACAGATCCATCTGCGTGGAGAAGTCTCATCAAGATAATTTCTGACTTCAATGGAGAAATGAGGGGGAGCTCCATCTTGCATGAACCACATTCCGTATGTCTAGCATGAAAGCATGTAATATATCAGCAAGAGTATTTTGAAGAAAAAAACAGATAAGACGGTCCATTTAAATTTGGAGGAAGGACAAATGGTCCCAATAATTAATCGCTGATGATATCACACCAAACGTTAATCTTAAATTCTTGCTGAAAATGCCTTTCTTTAACGGCATGAGGATTTTCTACTTCTCAGCAATGGGTATTTCTCCAGTTAAAAATGCCTCGGCGAATAAAAGTTGCTTCGTCGGTAAATAAAGTGTTCTTAACATAATTTCCATCCCTGTTGTGTTTATTTAGAACAAATTGTAACCCTTGTGGAAGATCCCTTCGAAGTAAGTTTTGTACAGGGGTGAGATGATATGGATAAAAGCGTTATTTACGTAAGACTCTTAGGACAGATTGTTTACTCACCCCTGTTGCCGCTGATAAACGAGTTGAGCTGACGTGAGGATCTTCATCGACACGAACTAAAATTTCTAGTTCTTGATCTGGAGTAATTCGTTTCGGTCGTCCTACATCGTTTTTATGGCGAAATGAACCAGTTTCTCCCAAACGACGAAACAGATCTTTGAAAAACGTATGGTCTGGCTGTATTCTATTTGGATATTGCAATGAATATCTCCTCGCTGCAGCACGTCTGCTAAAATTATTTTGTGCGTAAACACATATCAATTCCCCCATTTACCTATTTGAAAAATTATTATGTCTAGGCATTGTAAATAAAGAAGTTAAAGAAATTAGCTCGAGGAACACAAGACCAAAATAAAATGATTAAATGACGTAAATGACAGAACTAAAACGTAACCAAAGCACACTTTTCAATAAATATACTTTATTTAATTAAATTTGAATTTGTTTTTCAAAAAATTATTAAAATGTTTAACGGCGCTTTCCTCGAAGACGGTTGGAGTTATCAAGTTCTACCAAGTGTATCTCTTATACGTGGAAATGACGTCCGCATCAGATTTTCTGGTCAGAAATACAACGTTTCATCAAAAAAAAAATTAAAAAACTCATTATCAGATACAGATCCTGCGGCGTCCCTATGATCTAACGTGATGTAATACATAAATTATTGTTGAATAAAAAAAGTTGAGTTATTGCAAAAAAACGAAAAAATAATTTGAACTTTGACACCCTGTATCCACAGCAACATTTTACTAAAGCATATTTGGTTATATCCTCATGTTTTGGCCCAAAAAATCTACCCCTGAACTGTGGCCTATTATTAATGGTCCACCCTGTATATCTACACCCCCATTTATAGAGATGTTATAACAAAAATTTGATTTTTGAGTGTGCGGTGGGAATTAACAATTTTTGAATAAATCTATCTTGCTTAAGTTATATATTTGCGTTTTTCCTGAAAACCGACCCTTCAGTTTAAGATGGCGGTGATCGCAATAGGGTTGGAACCCTGAAAATCTAGATTTAGATACCTATGATCCTCTCCATCGATTAAAATAAGAAAACACGTATGCGAATTAATGCAATTTCATTGATTCTTGAAGTACACTCCGACTGGAATAACGCTTGCTATTTGCCAGACGTAAATGTAATATAGTTTTTCTTTTTTACTTACTTTTCATTTCGAAAAAGAATATTATTTTGTGATAGAAATATGTATAATTATTCAACTTTTGTGGCGCCTAAAATGATCTCAACTTTTAAAATATAAAATAGTTAATTAAGCAACAAACAATTTATCCGTGTTTTCTGGCGGATTATAATTGATGGCACGTCATAACACGACGTTTCTCAGATAGAATTTCTGTTTACAGTTAAAATTTGTATGTGTACAGTTGTCGCATGAATCATCAAAAAGCCCTAGATCTCTTCGTTATTTAATATACAGTTATCAAAATATTTTGAAGTAAAGTTATTTCACCTGTTACTATAACAAAAAACCTGACATTTTGAAAAAGAATTATTTAAATTTAAAGTGAGGAAATGAAAAGTATAGTTATAGGAAAGTTAATGTATGACAAAATATACTTATAAAGTGTTTTGATATGTTTCATTATAACAGCACCAGGTAAAATAAAATGAAAACCAGCTATTTCGAATGTTACTGTATATCTCCAGAACCAATGGGAACAACTTTCATTTCTATGTTTTCCTTATCTAACTGATTCTGTAGCTGCTATGGCTTGCGACATAACAATACTGTTCGCTTTGTATATTTTCAGCAAAAAGAAGTTTTCTCAAATTTCGAAGTCGAATAGGAAAAAGTTTCAGACAAAAGTTGCCTACTTTTTCCGAAAAATAAGATGCTGCAATAAGAAAATATAGATTTCCATTAAAAAAACCACATCCACCCCGAAATGATCTTGAAAACGTAGTCAAGATCAAGAATCAATATCATCACTTTGTTTTTCCCTCGACACTGAACTGCTTCTATTTGGAACAAAATGCACTGACAAATCTCGTCATATGCTTTAAAGCAAATTTATAGGAAATCAAAAAAAAAAAAAAACAAAAATGAAACAAAAAAAAATTGTATGTAAATTATATTTTGGAAAGCGAAAATCATTGCTCACATAGTCCAGTGTGTACAACTACCAAAAGTAATGGTCTGAAACCAAGAATAGTTACGATTTTTTAAAAAATAATTAATATGTTGCATATAGACAGCTTTGCATATTAAAATTTCAAATAATATCGAAAATGTAAAATTAAATTATTCATGCAAGAAATGAAATTTAAACAGTAACAATACTTTTAATAAATAAAAAAGGACAATAATGCACAATGATTTTCACATGAGAAAACCGTCATTTTCGATTTGGCACCTTTCAAAAATATTGACCTCGTCCTCGAAGACGCAAACGGTTCAATGTATTGAATTTCACTACACATTTAGAGGCAAGGGACACACACCCAATATCCGTGTATAGTGGAAAAACCCCTCTCACAATATTTTCCACTGCCACGACCGGGAATCGAACCCGGAATTTTTGGGTGAGAGGCAAATGTGCTCACCTCTCCACCACCAGTCATACCATGTATAATTTACCGGGATTTCTCTTTCTAGACTGAACTGTAATTCATTTCACCATTTTATTGTAAATGAACTTCAGTAGACTTAATGACGCGGTGATTAAGA
Organism: Leptura quadrifasciata; assembly: GCA_963675555.1. Classification (NCBI taxonomy): domain Eukaryota; kingdom Metazoa; phylum Arthropoda; class Insecta; order Coleoptera; family Cerambycidae; genus Leptura; species Leptura quadrifasciata. The sequence goes on from OY776675.1 coordinate 109,095,129, forward strand.
CTCCTGATTTTGCTCCAAATGTCGGCAATTTTATTAATATACATCTTTATCGTTCGATACATCGAAGAGGACCCCAATCTTGGCCACCTCGTTCGCCAGCTATTAGTCCTCTGGATTTTTCTTTTGGGGCTGTCTAAAAAAACTGATTCCTTAAAGAGTCAGTAAATGTCTGATGCGATGAGTTAAAGATCAGGACCGATAAGGGACGGTATTTCAATTAAATTTGTACCTGATTTCTTTTGAAAAATGCAAAAAATAAAAATTTAACCCATGTGTTTTAGAAACAGGCTGTGTAAGAAATATCTATATGACCTTTTCTTATATAATCACTTGAGAAACCACGTTCTTCGAAATTTTAGGTTAGATCCACAGGAAATCTTCTGCGGAGATACATTTATCATTTGTATTCAAATGCACTGGGATTTTTAGGAATAGGCAGATATCCCTCAACATTTGTTAAAAAATAATAAAAATCGTTTGGGTTATACAACACCTTATTAATTATAATGAATGGAATGATACACATGTAGATGAATGTACAGTCAAGCAAACAAATATACATACAAACAGGCAACTAATACGCAATACTCGAAAGTAACTCGCATATGATAGAATTATAACAAATTGTTAGATAAAAGTTGAGTGGTTTTGGCTTACCAATTGATGTTTCTCATATTTCGGTCATTTAGGCTAATTTAATTTTTGGCACATTGCTGTTAGGTGTCGTTGAACACGAATGAAGATATTTTTTCTTAAACAAAAAATTTTTTTTGAAACTTGAGACTATTTGCTATTTACGACCGTTTTATGTACAAACGAATAATTTTAATTTTAGTATTAAAAAAACTAATTGAAGCAATGTTGTCAAATTATAGCTATTTATGTATCAAATCCAGAATACAAGACTTTATTGAACGAGTCCGGGCGAGTTCAATGAAGAAGATATTCGAAAAAAAGAGTATTTATTTCATTCATATTCGACGTTTGAAGAAAAAATAGCTTGTTACATGTGGAGCAAATTGATTTTTTGTATCTCGGCCGGCCCGCATCGCTCCTCCGTCAAGTACATCCTCGATACAAGAAATGCCACTTTTACGACATATAAAACAATATACTATTATTAATGAATAGCTGGCTTTGCGTGATGAATTTACAGACGCATCAATATCATGCGGTATTCTGGCAAGAAAATTATTTGCGTTTAATTTAATTTTTGTGCATCTTCCAGAATATTGTGCCGTTTATGATGGAAATTAGTTACAGTAATAGTGAAGAGGGGATTCCTAGGAAAATATCAGATATAACGAAAATGCTGTGTATTGCCAGTATACAATTTTATATTTCTTTTGTTATCGATATTCTTCAGAATATTCAATAAAAGTAAATACACAAGCACAAAATTCTCTTTGATTATATTAAAAGGTCTCAATAATGAAATAAAATATTTTCTAAAATAAGAATCATTTAAATGTAGTGTCAATGAAATGTCAAATTATGACAAAATGTTAAAGTTTCACTTATACTGACAAGTTTCACTTTACCGCACATATGCGGTAAACGGTTGTAGAAAAATATCTGTTTTCCTCAAACGTCAGAAAATCATGACATTTCTTACTCATTTCATTAAAGTTTGACATTTGCCATTAGCAACTGTAGTAAGAGTCCTTTTTCCTCCGCTCGAGCGGACTTTTACTTCCGTTGCTAATGGCTAAAATTTTCACCTTTATTTTTTTTAATAGCTAATCGACGTTTGAAGAGAAAATAACATGTCTTATTGGAAGTAAAACCCTCTTTTATGACTCGTCTGTAATTCCCGGACGAACGAAGTACAAACCTACAGACTAGTCACAAAAATATCACTTTTACTCCTAATATACTATTATATTACTGACGTTACTGAAGAAGAGACATAAAAGCACAAATGTTTTGTCATTTAAAAGTGAATTGTGTCACAATCCAGCAAAATGTTATTCAGAAAGATTTTGTGGTCAGCTACATTCGACTGTAATTTCTCGTATTATCGATAATAGGGATCTTAAATGATGATAATATATTTTTTTTCAATCGCCAAAAGAACATGATTTTATTGGCAAATTTTATTAAATTGTCAATGTTCTGATACTCCATCTGAGTCGAAGTAGAAGTCTTTTACTTCCGTTCTCATCTTTCTGAAGGGCAGTAAAAGTCTTTTACTACCGCTCATGAGCGGCACTAAAAGTATTTGAAGAAAAAATAACAGCTTATTGAATTTATATTCGATGATTGAAGAAAAAATAGGATGTTAAATGTGGAGTAAAATTTTTTTGCGCCTTGGCTATTCTTGATGGACTCGCTTTGCACGTCCAGCAAGTGATCCTTGACACAAAAATAGTATATTGTTTTATTAGGAGTAAAAGTGACTTTTACTCCGAATAAGACACGTTATATTTTATTCAAACGTCGATTAACTAGAAAAAATAAAGATATAAATTTACTTTTCATTCCGCAACGCACAGCCATTTCATGACATTAAAGTTTGACATTTGAGACGGCTGTGCGTTGCCATTAGTAACGGAAGTAAGTGCTTTTTCTTTCGCTCGAGAGGACTTTTACTTCCGTTGCTAATGGCAACGCACAGCTAAATCCTTTATCTTTATTTTTTATAGCTAATCGAAGTTTGGAGAAAAAATAGCATGTCTTATTTGTAGTAAAAGTCACTTTTACTCCTAGTAAAACAATATACACTCCATGTAAAATATAATACTATAATGACATTTTTATTCTTTTATTATTATTAATTTGTCTATGGTACTTGTACTTTCAAACAATTTTGATAACTTGAAAATATATGTTCTAGTGTTTATACAATTGCGTTTGTTGAAACAGGAATAAAAAGAACCTTTAGGTATCTTCAAAATAGTACACGTATTAGAGGAACTGCTTTCTTTAATAAAGGATTCTAAAAAAAAAATTATGAAACAGATTTATTCCATCGAGAAATATCACTATGTAGTTAATTATTATGGATTGAATTTAAAATTTATTAACTTGCATATTTTTGAGGTATATTATAATCATACATTTAGCATGCATATCTAATCATGCAAATAGAAGAGAAGAAAATAGAATATAGAAAAATTGCAAGAAGTGTATTAAACAGACACCGTCACACAACTGACACAAAAAGTGATTTTTTAAGCTAACATGGTACGATTCACTAAACATTTTATGTACAATGCGATACTTGACTTTAAAAATTGAATATTAAAAAGGAATATTAATTCCACATAAAATTCTGTATATACATTAGCAAATGTTATGGTATTTGGAGAAATAAATTAATAAATTAATGAATAAAAATAAATATGGGAACTGTTCAAAATGGGACATATATCATGCTTCTCTGATTAAAAAGGTTTCTTAGAGATACAAATCTAGGAACTTATTTTAAGTAAATATTCGAAATACAACAAATAATCAAATAAATTTTTGTGTACTGACCTGCGTGACAGGGTTTTCACCCGGCCTGTAAACGACATTATGCAAGGGCCTTTTCCGCCCCACATAATTTACGCATACGAATTCTAATAACGATGCGTAAATAAAACACATGCACACTCCATCCCAAACATTCATTGCGGTGAGATTCGATACGACAGGCAGGGTTGAACGGAATCCGTTTGAGGTGGTGAAAAAATTGAGCATAGTTGTGACACCTGCAATATAAAAATTTATTATGGCTAATATTTAATAATAATAATATAATACTTTATTTGCCCTTTAGATCATTATACATAATATAGGATGTCAAAATATAGGCATAAAATACACATTATACTAATTTACTAAAGTACAATAATAATCTTAAAATATAAATATAAAATAAATAAATATAAAATAGCATAAATATACACATAGATATATAAAACTTTATCTATTTAAAAATGCATCGATGCTGTAAAAAGTACAATTTATTAAGAGATTTCTTAATTTAAATTTAAACGAATTTAAATTTTTTACGTTTCTTAATTGGTCAGGTAGAGAATTGCAAAGTTTAATAGCTTAGTAGTATGGCGATTTGTCGTACAGAAGGAAATTGTGTGGTGGTACCACGAGGTCATTTCTTCTTGTACTATAATTGTGATAAGAGGAAGTAGTTTTGAAAAGATGTATTTTTTTACAAAGCACAGGCACTTATAAAAATATATTGAAGGTGTTGCAAGTAATTTGTTGCTTCTAAAAATTTCAACACTTCTCCTGGTTGCAAATTGCAAATTAGGCGAATTAGCTTTTTTTGACAAGTAAAAACTCTGTCTGTTTCCGTAGCTCCATCCCAGCACATGACGCTATAACTTATGTGTGAATACGCTAGCGAGTAATAAACATCTAATAACCCTTTTTTGTTACAAACATTTTTCATTTATATAATGGCGAAGTAGGCTTGATTCAACTTTTTGCATACAATGTCGATTTGAGATCTCTACACCCAAAAAAATTCCTAGAAATTTATTTTGACTACTAAAGTTGAAGTTTTGCTGAGTAACACTTTTTATACGATTTGGTAGATCATTAACATGCAATAGTAGAGGCCCAAGTACAAATCCCTGAGGAACTCCTAGGGATACATTATATTCATTAGAGGAGTGGGTGCCAATCCGTACAATTATTTTTCAATTTAACCGGTAAGAGTTAGTCCATTCCAGAATATTACCACGTATACGAAGGTTGAACATTTTAGATACTATATAGTCAATATCCAAGGTATCAAATGTTTTCGATAGGTCGAATTGCAAGACTACTACGTATTTACCTTTGTCAATATCGGTGTAAACTGTATCCAATAAGTGGACATTAGCAGATTTTACTGATTTACCTTCCCTGAACCCATGCTGTCATGGTGTCAATATCTTGTATGTTTCTATGAATGTTGACAGCTGATCATAAATATCCATTTCCATGATTTTAGAAAGAGAACTGATTATTGCTATTGACCTATAATTTTCAATGTCTAGGGGATCACTAAATCGAACATTAACTTATTAATTTCAGTATACTATATCAGGTAGGTAATCTATAGCAAATATAATAATAACATATAAAATGATGTGCTACTTCTTATTTTTTACGATAAAATTGTGAAAAATACACCTTTAAGTATAGTACAATATCTACAGGTCAAGAAATATGCAAAATCTAGGAATAGTCATATATAATGATTTCTGTAATGAATGATTGTTATTATATGATCCCAAGACAAACTACCTCTAGATCGTGAAATATAATATTTGAAATAGAATTGCTGATTTGTTTTTGGATATACGTTATGCAATTTTTCACTTTACCCTATGGGGTTTGATGACTCTACCTGCTCTTTAATGACCTGTTATCTTTTGGAAATATACCAGTAGGTTTGACTGGATAGTCAACTGATCAATGTAGAGTTGGTAGCCCAAGGTATCCCGCAGGGGACCATATTGGGCCCATTCATGCCCAGCATTTACACGTGCAAAGAAAGAATTAATCATGATCTAAATATCATTTTAAATTTTTTACCAACCACCTCCTTAAAATCAATGTTAAAGAATTCTGTGCTGTTGTATTTTGTAATAGTAGTAAAAGCATTAACTAATATGAGACTTCATATGGAAATGATACGATATCTTTTAGCCAGTCTTGTAAAAATTTGACGCTGATTATTGATTTTAACGGGACTCCCATATTAAAAGAACTATACACATTAAAACTTGTATATAATCAAAAACACTATTTAAATACAAGTATAAAATAGTGAAGATTAGGTCATGTCTTGATGTTTTCACATTTAATTATTGATTGTGACAGTGCATACAACTCTTGCTTTGATAGTGTAGATATACGTAGAACTCAAAAAATTCAAGATAGTTGCTTAATTTTTTCTGCCGTGTTATATAAAAAGAATCAACGACTCACAAACTGAGAGATGCTCACTGGCTTAATATGCTTACTGTCGATGCTCTCTAAGTTGGTGGATAGGAATCCTGAGCAGAATTAATTCTGTGAGGGAGAGATTTTGCATTAACGACGAGCATCAATTCGGTTTCAATAATGAATACAGCAGGACGCTACAGATAGTTAACAACGTCAAGGTCCAATACAACCTCGGAAAAAGCACCACGATGCTATTGCTAAATATTGAGAAAGCATTCGATACCGTGTGTATACCGGGATTGATATACAAACAAAATGAATACAATTTTCCTGGCTACATTATCAAATTGTTACGTTCATACTTGATTGCAGAACACTGCAAGTGCGAGTCAACAACAAACAGTCCACGGAGAGGAACATTCATTCGGGCGTCCCGCAAGGGTCGTGCTTCATACCAAAATTATTCAATTTATATGTCTCACTTCCCCTTCTATCCGAATACAAAATTGTCCTTGTACGCCGATGAGACGGATATATATGCATACAGCCACAGCACCCAGGCGGCAAATATGCGTTAAAGCACATGTGGCTCGTGCCACGACGTACTACGACCGGCGGAAGATAAGAATCATCGGGGAGAAATTAGAGGCCATGGTTTTCTCCTAGACCTTCACGAAAAACAAAATTATTACTCCAATCTCAATCAGGGGGGGTGAAAATTAAATTAAAAAAAAGATGATGTATCTGGGAGTTGCTTTAGACACTCGATTGACCTACAACAAACACATAAACGAGGCGATACGCAAAGTATACTCCCTGTCTAGTAGTCAGTACCCTAGTCAGGGAACAGCAGACTAATGAAAAACAACAAAAAGTCGATTTATGGGGCCGTCGCAAGGCCGGCTCTTACATACGCGGCACCGGCGTGGTGCAACGAGTCGGCAACGAGAATAAAGAAATTGTCATTTCTTGAAGACAAGTCCCTTTGCCTCATTTCCAGCTCAAAGTGCCTCAGAGATTTACATGCTCGTTGTAAGCTGTAACGACATTGTTCCACTAGCGGACTTGATTAAAATCACTTCCCAAAGATTTTATCAATACAAACTTGGTAATAGTCCGCTAACAACCAACATCATACACCCATCTTTCGAGAGCATACGTAGGCCATCTTATCAAAATATTATTTTTAAAGTAAATTATTCCACCTTTTTTGTTCATCTTTACCTTCCTTTATCTTTATCGGTTTTTGTTTATCACCCTTTTGTTTTGATTTACTATCTCAAATTCAAAGCATTTATCAAAACTATTCAGAATAACTACAACATTTCGAACCAAAATTAGAAATTTTGTGACAAATTCAGTGACTGGCGTAGCCGCTCTTACTGATTTTAGCAGGTTTTTTCAGTGAGTTTTTCTCATCTCAGTATCCAGCAACCTGCTTAATGTATTATATGTCAACTGTTTTTCGTATTCCCAGTTTAGTTAAGTCTACTTGCTTCGCAGGCAGGAGCGCGTTTAGATAAATTGGGCCCCTGGCACTGTGAGATTTAAAGGCCCCTCCGCGAAAACCCAAAAATTAAAAAAATCAAATATAAAGGTTTAAAGGCAACTGTATTTTAAAACTATGTGCTGGCAGCAAAAGTATTTTTTTGGGGGGGGGGGGGCTTTCGGTCGAAGACCATACTGCCAGTCACGAAATATCTAATTGAGAGTCACATAAGGTTAAATTAATTTATTAAATATACTTGATTGATAATGATACCAAACAGTATGAGAAAATATCCTATACCTAATTCTAACGTAAAAACGAAGAAGAAAAAAAAACTGGCAAAAGTTACAAATAGGTACATTATATCATATTATTATAAAACATTTTAAGAGTAGATACCATATTATAGCAGTTTTTCCGGCTTTAAAATGGATTTTAGAAGATGTCCACATAAGCCACGTTATATTGTGATGTGTGAATCAGTCGGGTTATTACTCACATTGCCTGGCCTAGTATGGTGCTACCAGTGCTGCCGCCTATATCTATATTCGAATTATTTTACACAGCTTCCAATTTCTGTTTTCACAAATTGTGTGTATCATCAAATTAATTGTGCGGCCAAGTTAAAAATTAATTATCATATAGGTAGTATAATTTATGTTTAATCGGAGTCAAAGTTATAAATAGTAAACTAAATGAAAATGTTGCCACAATCCTAAACGGCTTGAAAATAAAATTAATAATTACTTAAAGTATTCTTTAGACAACAGAAACGTTTTATGAAACTGACTTCCCTGATAGAGTGCATTAATAAATTTACCATCAAATCCTCAAATTTAACTAGATTATAATATGATACTTTAAGGATACATCACTTTCGTTTCTGCGAGGAGTACCTATAATAATAATTATATCTAATTCCAATAGAATTTCTTATTTTAATTACATGCATTATTTAATTTTAGTATTATTAGCATCAAATGATGTTTATTTTAAAAATAATAAAGTCAAACCCATCTTGGCCCAAATTCTACATAAATGGCTGAGTAATTATGTATAATTTTGGTTTCTTGAATATTTTTTTTAAAGCGATTTACTTTTTAAAATCAAATTTGGTATAGTAGAAGCATTTTTGGCACATTTATATAGTGTATTACAGAATTATAGAAATCTTATACTACTGTTTTGCCTGATTTTTTTGAAACGTTACATATAAATTTATTTGATTAAATATTTGCAATATTATTCTATCAATTATTTGAAAACTTGACAGGTTATAAAATCGTTTTATGTCAAAATGTTGTAATTTTAATTGTAAAGAGGATTTGTAAACAAACGGACTAATGTCAAAGGAGGTAAGAAATTACAAGGGTAATGGAAAGTACTAATATACACAAAATATGAAAATGAAAAAGCTTTGTAACAAATAGTGTATCTAATCGCATCGTAAATTAATAATTATATTTAGTGAAATCAAATATATTATTAAATGTGTTGAAAATAAAAATGTGATCTAGGAATAAGATGTTAAATAAAAATGTATTTGAAAAATTAATAGTAATATGTAATATGTGCCTTTATAATTTATGTGGCCATACATCCATCAAATCAGATAATCCCAAATTATTTTAAAGTCGATTAATAACTGTTTTCCTTTACATCATATTTTTTTAGTTGCTCTCCGCCTCGAGAATTTAAAAATGGCGTGTCTTGAAGATCCAGAGGACCCAATCCTTCCAGGTTTCTCCTTCTAGTAAATGGAACGATATTGGTCTTTGAGGGAGTCTCAGCCCCTCCTCATCGGTCCATTCCTTGACCATATTCAGGGCCCTTTGTAGATGATCCCTGACTATGTTATGAAACTTTCCCCTTGATATGATGACTATATATCGCCAGCATAACCCTGAGCTTCGAACCCATCATTGGTAAGTTTCACTAATAAGTCGTCTACTACAAGGCTCTATAGTAGGGCCTTAGTTTTTAATTATTTTAAACTATATCTCCTCTCAGCCCTGGTAGCGTGGATATTCGCCTGGCTCACAGTACGAGTGTCTTTCGTATTTTTAAAGGCAAATAATAATTGATTAATGAATTAATTGACTTAATATGCACAATAGAAGGAAGCGACTTATGATGTATTTGAATTTTCCACATTTTTATTTTTAGACAATTGGCCACCTAAGCAAACTCCAACGGGAGAGAGAACATGACATGACAACTATTTTAGCAGTAACCTGATACACTTATTCAGGTATTATAATCTAATCTACAAAAAATTTTTTAAAAATGCAGGAGATGCCTAGGTAGTCGATAACCTGTATCATTACCCTCAGATAAACATACCGTTTTTTGTGACTATCAGTATAAAATTTCTCTGCAACGTTGCATTTATTTAAATATCTCACATAATAGCACGTTTAATATATACCCATTACCCAGTAATGGGACCACCGTTCTTACTTAATGTATCCTGATTCATGAACTTCTTTCGTAATTGATTCATAACAGTGAAAATACTTACCAATCATTACTCTAGCAGGCACAGCGTTCCATTCTAACCAAAATGTTATAAACGATGACGTGACTAAGATTATACCCGGTATAAATACTGTTGTAAAATAAAAAGCTCGATCTCTTGTGAACATCAGTTCTACCATAAGACAGCTGTAGTTGCCTGAAATATAAAGTGAAATTAGTATTTCAGTTATATTACTTATTATTGATAATAAAGTTGCGATTTATATCTTAGAATTTATTAGGACCTTTAAGTCGGGGGCCAAATTAAAGTAATAGATTTACTGTCAAGTAGTTTACTTATTCTAGAAATTTTCTGTTGTAAATGTATTGTAAATAAACAATGATGTAGGAATTTTAACAAAATTAATCTTCGGTAGAATCATAATTCTCTTTAAGAGCACTCCGGATATAAGCCGGAAAGACGGTTCAATTTACTTTCATAAATCATTATTTTAAAAAACGGCTTTCACTAAAAGACATTAAAAACATGTTACAATGTGGCACGATGAGAGAAAAAAAAGTATATATAAAAAAATATTTTGTTTTTCTTCTATTTTCGATTTGCAAAAATAATTCTTATCATCCCGCATAGGTATTATTAAAATAAACATTTTTCCCTTTTGTAGAAGTAAAATAAAATTAGCCCTAATGTCCTCAAATGCACCGAGAAATTTAAAGATTAAGTATAATAAATTTGTCCAATGTCATATTCTATTACATCTCTATCACTCTCTTTCCAAGCACACCGTACATTAGGCTGCGTCATTTTATTGACGTGAAGTCATTTACAATTAAAATTGGAAGCATTGATGACTAATACACTCCGAACAACTCTTAAGAACATTTTGAATTTTTCTATACATTAACCTATTAAATTTTGGTTGTAATTTTCTTCCCAATTATTTCACCTATTTTGAATATGGCCTCAATTAACTGGATCTGGATCTAAATTCACATTAAATTTGTTTTACTTAATATGATTATGTTATGTTATTACAGCGTTACTGAACAGAACTATACTTAAAGCTGGGGTTCCATTGCGCAAAACTGACTAGCAAAACTAGATTCGCGTTGTGGATACCTAGTAACACCCCGAAACATTTTGCGCGAGGACGTTTCGACTGTGGTTTCGAGGTGAGCGGACCGGTAGTCGGTTTTTGACTGCGCATCAAAGTGTTACGCATTGTTTGTTTCGCTCTGTGTAAACGCATACTTGTCTTGAACTTCAAAATGAACCAGGAGGATTGCATTCCCCTTATTGAACTGTATCAGAGCTATCGATTTTTGTGGGATGCCACCATAATAAGACCACGTGGACGGAAATGAGCATCAAAATAGGACAAACTATCGGTACTCTTAAAGCAAAAATGAAAACTCTAATGGGGTCTTACAGGAGTGAAAAATCAAGGGAAAAAAAGAGTCATTGGATCAGGTATGTAGGTTGTTTTATTTGTTTAAAACAACCTGCATACCTGATTCAGTGACTCTGTTACTGCTTATCTTATATTGGTATCCATTCTTCTTATTATAGGATCAACCTGTGACAAGAAATATTCAAAGTCTTGTGAAGTCATCCGGGTAAAATTATATTATCATTGATTAGTTCTACTATTATATCTCTCAGAAGCTGGTTTCCATATTGCAATCGCCGACGAAATAATTCTTTGGTCCACCACCGCTGTTTCCTTCCTTTTTTTCTTTTTATTTTTAACATAAAGTATCGCCATGATAGTAAACGCTGATGCTGCAGTCGTTGTATATACGAACGGCGTGCTTGTTTAGCACAAACTGGTGGCTCACTTTATTTCGCCTCTATATTGCGAAATGTTCCTCATCGTGGAAAGGAAATGGCTAGCATGAGACAGCCGCAATGGAACCCCGGCAGAACAATAAAAATATTAGGCAATTTTGTACCTTCGGTGGAACTATTAATAATATGAAGTAGTTTATGCTTGTATAATCGCTTACCATGGACTAATGCATTATTTAGTAAGTACCATACGACATAAAAAATTTCGCAAAAAACGTTAAGGAGACCGAACGCATATCAGTTTCACTATAGTTTAAAAAAGGCTATAAAGCATGCGTTCAGCTTCTTTTACATTATCGCCAAAAATGGCCATAGATATTTTCCAACAAGTTGAGGACGTAGGCCAATCCAATTCGTATATAATTGCTTACAATTTGTGCTACCGAATTGATGATTCGTCGAATGAACTACCTAGTCAATGTGAACTTCCAGGGGTGGATTAACTCTTTCTTTGCCATGAAAGTTTAATGGAGATATTTTATTGAATTTTCGCATTGTTGAAGTAAATAGTTTATCTTGAAATTGAACAGCAAAACTAAAGTGTACAAGAAAATTTTTAAAAATTGGTCCAACACAACTGGGACAAACTTTTCCATTTAGAAGTAAGAACAGTTTGGCGGAAATTATTTTTGAATTCTATAAAGCTTAACTTCCATAGCCTTTCTCCCTATTCTAGGAGCAACTAGTTATATCATCGTATACTGATACTGAGTGAGCGTTTAACTGTTCATTTAATCAAAATGAGAAAAAAATAATTCTTTAAACCTTACCCCTTAAAACCCCGCCCTGAATTTTATAGGAGGAACTTGTTATACCACCTTATACTGGTACTATGAAAGTATATTTAATCAAAATTTGTTCAGCCTTTAAGTACGGTGCATTTTTTAATCCGCGGCCCTGATTGGTTAGAGGATTTAAAATCGTTTGATGAACCAGAAATGACGCGCGAGGCAGGATTCCCGTGGAAGGGTTCTGCCGACAACGGCAAGGCGAAACCGCTACTAAAAATGATTAGAAATATAGATTGCATGTGTGATATTATAGTGAAATAATATGTAAAGTTGAGTTAATTATGTAGATTCGTTTGATGTTCAAGTCTGTCGATATTAGCGTCATAAGTTCCAGTTTGAGGAAAAGTTTTATTTGGCTAGTGAAAGCTGCCATGACTTATGCTGTAAACGGCGAGGCGGCCATACTTATTACGAAATTTTCATGTTCAATTCTGTTATAATTACAGTATTAGTTCGTATATTGTAATGTATTAACAAAGTGTAAACCCTAGAAACTTTCCCAGCGAAATACTTTTTGTAGAAATATACCTTGTTTAGTGCGGGAACCCTCAGTATCTTAGGGGTTAATTTTCGAACTATACACTCTCCAAGTGGGTATTTGGAAGATTGCTGTAAGTGCCTGGTTAATGTCTTCAGTGATAAAGTGCAACGAGAGTGTAAGTACGTTCCAATTAAATTCCCTGATTTTTTCGGCTTTTTACCAAAAATAAAATCCGTGCCGCCCAACTTTCCTTTCGAGATTTTAACTTTAAGAATTATAATATGTGTTAATGTCGGAGTATTTCTACCTTATGTTACGCTAAAATTCTCTGTATTAGTTTAGTTATTTTTCCATGACTTGATTGCGTATTCGAATACTGTAGACTTTACAAAACTCTCATGTTGCTTTTGATACTGATGACATTTTATGTACTATGGCCTCCGGGTCACCCATTTTTTTATAATATACGATTAAATTTAACATTGTTCGTGTTTTATTAATCCAGTTTTACCTCACACCTTGCTCTTGAGCTAGCTAGAGCCTTTGAAGTAGAGACATTTTTAAAGAAATTTATAGTAAAAATTATAAAGTTGTTTCAATAGACTGCAGACAGACATTTTTTAAGAATCACTTTTTTGGGTTCAGGGGACTTGATGATGAGTAAATCCACCAAAAACTCAAAGTCGATTTTTTGAGTGATCACAATACTTTACCTATACTTATGCTCCGTATTTGCGAAAGTAAAAAGAACATCGCGATGCAATGAAAATGAAAGGCGATGAAACGGTTTTTAATTCATCCATGAAAGACCGCTCAACACTGTGGAGGTAGACCATACCATTTCGGTGCCGTGTTGGGCAGCAACTCGATATTGTTCCGTATAGACCACTTTATGAAAATGCCCAGCAAAATATGGCTTTTGCTCAGATAACTCTAGCAGTTATAATCTCGTGCCGACTGAATGAGAGACAAGAGTATATAGGAATACTAGATGCGCTTTGGGAGATATACGAAAAATTTTGAAATCTTAATAAGTGAAAAGTGAACGCCGCTATATAATTTTAATGCTCTGGTAAGTGATTTGTGTGATATATAAAATTAATTTTGTTATTTGACGAGTACTCAAATCCCTTAATCATTGCTTGAAACTGATAATGTATTTTAAGTCCGGTCCTGTGTACTGCTACCATATAACGCCAACAGCGGTATAATAATTACAAGAGGTCGGCTCCCTTTATGTCTTCTTGCGAACATTTTTATATCCCTGAATTACATATGGGACAAACTAAAATTTCATATTAAATAACATAGTGTTAGATTTGCTACTTTGTAACGATAATTACGTAAATAAAGTATATTATTGCAACAACTCATTAGCTAATGAACGCGTGCCACACAAGTACATACATTCATTTTTGGCTAGAGCAACGAAGTATAAAAAAAACATGTAGTGTATAAAAAGCATATTCTAATAATAATAATTTTACAATGTTGTTGAACATATTTACATTTTCAATGTTTCTTATATGGGAACGGAATTATTAAACAATCTGGCAGGATTCACAAAGAGTTGTTTGACAAAGAAGAAGTATGCACGGGCAATTACCCCACCAGGTCTGAAATATGTACAAATAATAAGGGAGCCAGTCGTCTATCTGTACCGATATCAATATTTTCTCTGTATGCGTGTATAAATAAATATATTATCCGAATCTTAATATTTTAAATGTGGATAAAAAATTCACCTTGGCTTTAATATCAGATCTTTAATGCCAAAATTTCATTACTTAAAAGTAGGTTATTATATATTATGTTTGACTGAAACTTGGATTTCATCCACTATAAGTAAACCCCTAATTAAAATAGAGGGTTACAATTTGGTAAGGAGAGACCAAATGATTATTAGAGGGGGTCCAGTAGATATATACATTAAAAAATTCATTTGTCAGTCAGTTATTGGCAGTAATAACGATTCCGAACAAAGCTGTGGGTTAAACATGTAAATAAACAGCAGGTTGCAATCTGTGGTACCTGTAGTTCACGGGATTTTTCTTACAATGATTTTATTATAATTTAGAATAAAACCTAACTTACTTTTTGCCACATTGTGACGATATATTGTGCTTAGGTAATTTTTTTTTATACATTTATTTAACGTCGGCCTATTTCCGCTACTGAGGCCTAACACCGACGCCCCTAGACGAGCTAACCCCAACCAGGAATTTTGGCGAACTTCTTCCCTTAAGAAGAGTAGGAATCTTGTACTTGCCTAACATTTAATAGACAAGGGACCGACGGCTTTACATCCCCTCCGAAGGATGGTATATCCCCTATACAACCCTCGCCTAAGGTTGTATAGCTTCCGCGCATACACTGATATACAAGTCGTTGGAAGATGTGTGAGGCGAGAACGCGGTCTTCGTTGGGACGGTCACCCACCCAACTACTAACTGCGCCTAACGTTGCTTTACATCGCATATCGAAATATGTACATAGTAAAGACGCACCTACGCTCACCCCTATAGGTAATTTTAATACCGATATGTTAAAGACGGATTCTCCTGCATCTGTTAAATTCAACTCATTTTTTGACGCATATCATGTGACACAGGAGGCTTGTAACACTGTAATTTTGCTATTTAAGAAGTTTTAAATATGACACCGTGACTCTTAATGTGAATCAGAAAGCGATGAATCTGGTGATTAATACCTACCTTATTGTAAATATAATAATTGTTTTGTAGTAAGTATTGAGCTTAATTTTCTAATTGTGGAAAGTAAAAGTTAGCTATTTTATTTAAATCGTTGTTTCCTCTTGTGATAGAAATAACTTAAAAAGATACAAAGTAATGAATGTAAATTAATACAATATTTCATTTTAACGTCGAGACGCAACCTTGACTAATAATTATAATAAAGATCAATGTGTGACTGACAATGATAAATGGTTCTCTGGCAATTAAAAATCTAACTGTAAGTAATTTTCAAAAGATAATTTACGCTTTTAGAGATAATTGGTAATGTAAAGGCTAAAGGACTCCGTCATTCTATTCAATTTGCAACATTAACTACTAAAACGGTCAAAGAGGAGGAATGCTTGAAGTAGAAATTAAAGTTTAGATGACTTCTAAAAGCAGTGCTAGATCGAACAACTGAAGACCATGATTTACGATATGATTGATATATTATACATCTTATATACAGGGTAACCCACAAAAAGCAGTACAACCCCATTCTATGCCTTTTTAGATGAAAATGAACACTTTACTTAAGTGCTTTTATCTGTGCCCTTTCAACACACAAGCAGTATTAAATAGCAAGGGGGAAGTTGTGATACATTGTTTTAAATTTAATATTAAATATCATATAAAACGACTGTTTTATGTGGCATCTAACGAAATTATTTCGTTCACCTAGCGTTTAACAAAGGGGTGAATTTAAAACTAGCCTTCCTGAAATTTTGTAAATATCTTTCTACCTAAGTGGTCAATCAAAAGCGACACTAAGTAGGCTAATGCCAAATTATAATTTGATAATATTACGTATCGATATGATCATTCTGAGCTCATAAATTGCGTGAGAGATTCCAAATTAAGACGAAAGCATTGAATATCAAATTTTTTAGTAAACTGCGTAACACAAAATACACAAAAGATGAATTTAAACAGTAAAAAATTTAAACATGAAGGCAATGATTGCTGCTTTTAGATATTAAAGTATTTATTCAAAATTACTACCGCCAACTTGAATAACACGTTTGCAACTTTTCCGAAAATTGCGATACAAGTTATTTAAAACATGTGGAGAGTTTCGAACTTTATTAGCAGCAATTGTCAATAAGTTAATAGAGCTCATTTTGTAAAAAGTTGAAATAAGCTGGACCATTTAATCCTTACAATTCCGGCTCAAATATTTACTGAAAACTTGTACTAATATCCTCCGCTTACCACACCATGAGGGTTTTCGACGCTCCATAAATTCTGTTTCCGAAAATTTAAAACTCCATGTCGTATAAAGCAGAATTCATTTGTAAATCGTGCTTTTTTTTATAAAATCTAGCGATTTTCGAAGTATAATTCTGCAAAAATCATCTTACTGGAAAGTCACGAGGGACAGCTCGCTCTTGTGTTCTTTGTAAATGATGCGTTACTAAGGAAACGATAATTACCAACTTATGAATATTTCTTGACAGTTAATTCAATTTCAGTGTGTTTATTTGTTTTGTATTCATTATTTCTTTTGTCAGTAGGGGCTGTATGTAAATATATTTCCTTGTAATCTCATTGTTTGGCCACAGGAAATCTTCTGAGAAGAAATTTAAGTTGGCAGCACTGGAAAGATGTCAAATTTTCGGGAGAAGGATGGCGATTTTCTTCTCTTTGCCGGGAGTACGTGTGCGGAAGACGTTTCGCTTTTGGATGGGCTCTATCCAGTTTAATTTTGGGCATTTTATTAACAGAAGTTTGGTATTCTTTTGTGCGAAAGCTTGGTTAGCTATCACCTGAAAATTTTATTATTGATTTGGTCAAGGAGAAGCCTACTGATCTTTCTGTTTTTTTCTGTGGAATTCATGAGCTACTCTGTACTTATAGGAGTGACTTTTATTTTTATATCTTGTTGTGCTCATGTTTGTAAAGCTTACAGAGTGTTTGGGACTGGCTATTTTTGGGGTTAAGCAACGATCAGACAGAAGTCAACTTTTGCGATCTGCCGATGTATCATCTAACAATTGAACGTTTGGATCAATGTGCAGCTAGTGGGGCATCAGCTACAACTGTCAGGGACCATCGTAATAGCCTTCTTCATTGGGTGTCATAAAGTGGACGAGGACATGTCGAGGTAAAGCAGGGATATTCAAGCCATGTCGTAGACGAGCTGCTAAATCAGTCTGGAGCAGGTTTATTTTTCTCTCTTTCTCTTTATCAATGAATCTCAATTACTTAATAAACTTAATTTTGTGTAATTAAATTTAAGTAAAAATTCCCATGTCAACTTTACTTTATAATTATAATTAAATATAATGTATTAATTAATAAATAATGCAAATTATTCATAATTATGGATTTTTTAATGATTAATTAACTTTAAACGACGTATTATTTATCAGGACTCACGGTTGACCTTGCATTATGCTTTATTGCTAAGCGCTACGCGGCCTATCTCAAAGACGGTTAAGCGTATAAAAAAATGTTTGAAACAAAATTTGTAGCGAATTTTATGCTCTGACTATTTTCATAATAGATGCAAATATCATTAAAAGCATAGAAAGCGAAAAACCGATTTTTGTGACCTTTGACCTTGAATATCTTAAGACGCGGACACGAGATTTTATGAGACTTTTCAGACAACTTTTAGTATGCCAAATTAAAGGTTTATGCAAGTTTATAGCTTATTATCTCTTATTTCGAGGTTGACCCTCTTTTTGGCATAAGTGACTGCATTATAAGTCTTAAAAGAGAAAAGAAGAGCAGCTCCGTATCTTTCAAGAAGCTGACATTGTAAGTGTATACGCATTATGTTATGTGACATATGATAAAGACAAAATAATTCAAGCAAATTTACGACGGGCTGCGTATCTCTCAAATACAACCCCTACTTCGATTCCTTCAACATCAAATACGTCGTTGGAATTGACTGAACCTGCAAATCTAGTTTTCGACTTTAAAAAGCAATCGCTTCACTTACATCAAAGAAGCAACTGAAGAAATCATGATCGAAAAATTATGAGAGCGTCTCAAAAGTCATGAACAGGTTCGATTGGTAAACAGGAAAAAATGTCGGGATTTGGTTATGAAAAATTTGATGAAAGGCGACGACGAATTTACGAGAGAAATTTCGGAGCGATTTGTATGCAGGACTTAACTGTTGTTGGGGCTCAATGTTGCCTTCTCAAATAGTCTGAATTTGAAGATAACGAATAGACGCTTCAACTGCATATGAATTTGTATATTATGACTCCTGAGGAAACCAGGTTAAAAAAATGCTCCTTTAATCTACTTATCAGTAATTACACAATTACTGTATACAAAGTTGTAAGTAATTTTGAGACTTTCAAAATGGCTTTGTGACAATTTAGCATCAATAGGAGCTGCGATACTATATGACACGATTTTTCCAATATGGTGACGCAAGGCCAAACTTCCTGTTTTTACAAACACGGATCCACGATTATTTTATCATCACATATAACATGAAATGCTACTCATCAATTCTCTATTTGAGCCTATGTTTATAGTTAGTGGGCTATAAAAACTCAAAAAATATGCGGTAGCTCTTTGAACAGTCCTTTTAGAAACACACTGTATAAATAACTAGGTAGGTACCAATAACATAAATATCCACCCAAGTAGTTTAAATATTTCAATTAAATTAAAACGGTTCGAATTTAAATTACAATAACCGGTTACGTCTCTGTCATCTCATATAAATAAATTATTTAAATAATAATTTTAAAGATGTTTGAATTTTTCGGAGTTTCGTATGTTAGTGCCAAATTCTTATATGACGAGGTGGCCGAGTGGTTAAGGCGTTGGACTGCTAATCCAATGGGCTCTGCCCGCGTGGGTTCGAATCCCATCCTCGTCGAAGCACTTTTTTTCTGTGAGCAGATTTAAATTTCCAATCTAATATTTGATTCTTCGTTTGAATACATTGAATTGTATAATGTGAAATGGAAAGAATATTTTCGGACGATATCACCATTAAAATAAAATAAATATATACAAATAATAACATTTTAACTCCAATATCATACTTATAATACATATAACGGATATTGTTATTATAGTGCAAGAAAGTTAGCTCGAAAAAAGGGCTAGGGTGGAAGGAATTTTTTACAAGCTATTTTCAGCGGAAATATATTTCGAATAACCTCCTAGAAGTCCCATGTGAATCGGATATGGCAAGTTGGAAAAATATGAACGCCATGTTGTTTTTTTTTTTTAGTTTTTTGCAAATATGTTGGAAACCATGGATTTTTTTGAAAAAATATCAAGACCTTTTTTAAAGAGCTCGAAAATGTACATCTGAAAAGGTATTTTAGGATATCTTACCTTGGCATTTATTTATTTAGGAATAAATACTCAACAGGCAAAGCCTTCTTACTGAGTATTGTAAGACTTACAATAGGAAAATAACTAAATCTATGTAATGCTAAAATAACAAGGAATATTACAGTGAATATTGATACTCACGTAAATACAAACATATAATCCTACATATCACAAATATTAGATTACATCCCTTAATACATGTTTTAGTCTACTAAAGCTCCCTCACACTAGCCAGTGCTGCTTCATCTATTACTATGTTGTATGGCAGAAACCTGGCATTTTTCAGATGGTTTGCAATCAGTACGTTAATTATGCAAAGCATGCCCATGGTAATCAATGCGTACTGGTTCTTGATGAACACGATTCAACTCATTTATCTACAAAAGAAATTACATGAAATTTGAGGTCAGAAACAGAGATATCAGTAAAATTGGAGAACACAATTATTATAACACCATAAGAGGAATTTTTGAGAAACAGAGGTAACAAACAAAAACTAATAGAAAGTGTTGAAACCATTCCTTGAGAAAGAAGACATTGAAGTGATTCAAGCTGAAAGGGATGCAGATTATTTGATTGCAGTCCAACTGTCGGATAATGAAAAAAGTGACCGTCATCGCTGAAGATTCTGATATCGCTACTCTTCTAATTCATCACTCTGCGTAGGATATTTTTGCTTTGTCTTGGAAAAACTGCAAAAGCTGACAAAGTTACAAATTTAAACAATCTTCAGATAAAATTAAATTTTTTCATTTTGAAACAATCATTCTATTTTTACACGCTGTATCGTGTAGTGATACGACTTCTTTTATTTTTAAGAAGAGCAAGAAATATTGTATGCAATTGATGAAAAAAGATATGCAACGACCTTATCCAAATCCTGATAGACAAAGCCTAATTAATATTGGTCTTAAGTTCATTACGAAACTATACCAACCAGTGAAAAATACCCAGGAGATTAACGACTTGAGAATCACTTTGTATAGCAGAATTACTTCACGACAGGGATTGTCATCTACTTTCAATTTGGCACTGCTATTGTGAACAATCCATCTTTTCACGTCTAAAGGACTTTTATTATACTTTCCAAAATGGATATTAAACGTTCACAAAGAAGGGTTCAAAACGACTGTTTCAGACGGAGAATACAAAAATCTATACTTACTGTTGGTTTTTGCTTAATTGTTCATGTTTTTACTAAACGTTCAAGAAAATGAGTAACAACTATAGTCTGGACCGTGTGCAACACATAGTGAGGAACGGAATGACTTATAATGTAACCAACTACCATCCAATGCAACAGAGTTGTCAGTAAAATTGGAGAACACAATTATTATAACACCATAAGAGGAAGCTAATGATTACACAAAAAGATTCAAGAAAAGTCCAATGTTTATAATTTTGGTGAGCTTTTGCTTGCCTGTTATTTACGTATTATCAGTTCAATATTAATTTAGTTCGCTTCTCGGAGCTTAAAAATGCTTGAATCGCAACGACTTTGAATTATATTCTGGCAATTATAAATTCATACGTTCAGGCAAGGCGGTCCCATGCACGTTCTGAGTACATGGTAACTATATTTTTCTGACGCCGAATTACTGAGGAACCGGTTTAGGGCAAATACGCTTAAAACCCATCATTTTCCCGTCAAAATCGACTGCTAGAAAATGAAAGGGCACCCTCGGCTATTTTCGCTAAAACTCTCGAAATACTTTGATTAGAGTCGGTTTTAGAGTCGAAAAGATGCAGCTCCACAAGATATTTTGAAAATGGTCTTTTGCAATTGTAAGGATGGAACTTGTGGTATAAAGCTTGGACTAAAGTGTTCTTCTGAGCGTGGCCAATGCTTTGCTATAAGTTGCGGCAACAAACGAATACCTGAAGATGATGAAGAAGAAAACTACATGTTCGATTAAACTCATTCTATATTGTTGTTATATATCCATTTCTGAATAATAATTTTTTTATGTTGTCGTTAAGTTATTTGGTTAACTTCACTAAATATCAAGGTAAGGTTTACTAAGATGCCTTTTTAGATCTGGTTTTTCCAGCTCTTTAAAAAAGGTCTCTTGACATTTTTTCGAAAAATCTATGGTTTCCAACATATTTGCAAAAAACTTTAAAAAAATGGCGGCCATATGTTTCCAACCTGCCATATCCGAATCTCATGGGACTTCTAGGAGGTTATTCAGGAAATATTTTTAGGTTTTAATTGTTAGTAATGTGCCAAATGCGTAAGTAGCCTGATAATTTATTAACTCGTATTATTGGCCTGGTATTTACATTAATAAGGGCTCGTATTTGTCATTAATGCTAACATCGTCAACATTATCCGGAAGTTTTTCATTATTATCTATTGAGCCAATAATAAAAGTAGCCAATTCATATCAACAACAACCGTTTGTGTAAGCAAATCTTGTACATGAATGATTTATAACGTTAATTCCAAGACAAATAAATGTTACTGACATTGACCGGATATGATTCTGACAAGTCCAGTAAAAATTATAGGCTTGTACTAAAATGTACATGTAAAAAATTCTTGTAGTTATTATAGGTTTGTGAAATTAAGAATAATTTCAGATACTTTTTAAATAAGTGTAATTTCAATAATGATTCAGACTCTAAACGCTTTGGTGTAAGTAATTTCTTTCATTTTGATTTTTCCTTTTTTCCCTTTTATATAATATATAATAATACAGGGTGTGCTACTTAAAACTCCCCAGATAGCACATGACGTCCCAGAGACGTCTAATTTTCGTCCTAATTTGGTCTGAACGTCTTAGGACCTAAAATGGACGTCCTCAAGATGTCCAAAGTGTGACGTCTTTGGGACATAAAAAATGTACGTCTTTAGTATGTCCATATTAGGCCTCCTAGCTTTTTTATATTGTGTTTTGAAAAATAATACATTCATATCCAAATCAATAATTCTTTGCGTGAAATAAAAATTTCGTCGTAGATGTAGAACTTGGGAATTCTAAAAAATTGCAAATTAATAATTTCTAAGTTTTGAATTTACTGCTCTTTTCCAGCGATAAATAATATTTCGGCACGACCGCATTCGTTTGACTTCATCATGTTTTCGGGTTAGCCTTATGTCTGACAGTTGAGTTGATCATTTCATTTATGTTGTGGTTTTATGTATAGTTGGCCAGTATTGTCCTGGCTTAATAAGTAAGGTAAGTTATTTCGATTATATCATGCATTTTCTGGCACAAAATTAAAATTTAGAACAACAAAATATTGTTTTATTTCCTGATTCCCAGTACCAACTGTATTGTTATACCACTTGATTTAATTATAAGTCTGCTGAATACAAAGGACTAAAAAAAGTGAAAATTGTGTAAACTTTTGAGTCGAGGCAGTATTATTGAGTATAGAATTTCTCTCTAATTCAACCTTTCTAGTCTCTGTGGTGTATACAAATTGACCACTAATATTTATTTATTTATTTATTTATTTATTTATTTATTTATTTATTTATTTATTTATTTATTTATTTATTTATTTATTTATTTATTTATTTATTTATTTATTTATTTATTTATTTATTTATTTATTTATTTATTTATTTATTTATTTATTTATTTACTTATTTATTTATTTATTTATTTATTTATTTATTTATTTATTTATTTATTTATTACCCAACAGTAAAACCAATTACAGGGTAAAACAAATAGTGTATATAACATAAGACAAAAGATAAAAGAGAGTAGAGAATAAATCAATATTACAAGTTAATAAGGATATTTAAAACAGGATATCGTTACGTATTAATATTATCACAATATAATATAGATTTGAGACTTGAAAAATTTATATCACAGTTATTGCTTAAATTATTATAGTTTGTGCACATGGTATTAATTGGAGACTTTAACATCATATTTGTTAAACATAGATTTGGTTGAAATGTAGTGGGATGCCTTGTAGATATTCTTGGTATATTAAATTTGATTTCACTTAACAAGTTGGGGCAGTCAATATGATAGTGAATTAAATTATATAAGAAAGTTAGAGATGTATTAACCCTTCTAGTACTAAGAGATAATAGGTCAAATCTATCCAACAGAGAAATATGGTCTGCACCTTGAGGCGGGTATGTCCGATCCACTCTATAGGCCAGAAACTTGACAAATTTACGTTGAATCGATTCAACTCTATTTATGTAACAGTCATAAATTGGATTCCAGATTAGTGAGCCATATTCCAACTTAGATCGAACATAAGCGAAGTATAGTGTTTTTAGGCACTCTATGGTAATAAAAGACTGAGAGTTACGTATGATAAATCCCAGCATTCTCGACGCGGAATTACATATCTGATCAATATGTGTACAGAATGACAGTGATGAATCAAAGTATATGCCCAGATCCTTAACCTCTGTGCATCTTATAATAGAAACGTTGTTAATTGCATAGTTGTATAACAATGACATACTTTTACGAGTGAAAGTTACTATTTTACATTTTGAGACGTTTAAAATCAGTTTATTTGAGTCACACCATTGATTAATTTTATCTAAATTAAGCTGCAGGTTTCGGCAATCATCTACAGTGCAAATCGAGGAATAAATTTTCAAATCGTCAGCAAACATTAGTCTATTACAATCTAACAACTTAAGTAAATCATCAATAAATATAAGGAATAGTAATGGGCCAAGGTTGGAACCTTGCGGAACTCCATATGTTGATATAAACATATTTGATTTAAAACCGTTGTAATAAACATATTGCTCTCTGTCCAGTAGATATGATTCGAATAACATCAAAAGATTTAAGCTAAAACCAATTCTATCCAGTTTTTCTAACAAGATATAGTGATCGCTTTGGTCAAACGCTTTCTGAATGTCAGTGTAAATAACATCAACTTGGCCTCTAGTGTCCAATATTTTAACGGTATATTCAGTAAAACTAGCCAAGTTACTTATAGTGGACCTTTTCCCCATGAAACCATGCTGCCAGGGAGATAGGATATTTTGTATATTACTATATATAGCCCTATATAATATGATCTCCAATAATTTGGCGAAGTTACAAATTATAGATATAGCACGATAGTTATTTACATCGTTTAGATCACCAGTTTTAGGAATAGGACATAGTTTAGCTATTTTCCAGACAGTTGGAAAAGTAGATGTTTCCAATACTAAATTGTATAATATACAGAGGGGGAAAGCCAAAGCACCTATACAGTCTTTCACTAGGAAACAGGGCACTCTGTCATCACCAGCAGTTAGACGATCTTTCAGTTTTTTTGCCGCCATAATAATGTCATTCTCAGAGATACTCTTAAGGTTTATGTTTTGCATAACATAAGGTTCAATTGTTGGAACATCTAAGGGGTGAGATTGTCTAAAGACACTAGAAAAATAGTGGGCAAAAGCATTAACTATGTCCTGGGGATCTTCATAAGTTACATTCTGGAAGTTCACTTTGCCAGGAATTCTAGTATTACCTTTTTTGGTGTTAATGTATGACCAAAATGCTTTCGGATCGGAATGGATACTCTGTTCGATACTGATTAGGTGCTGTCTATACGCTTCAGATATACTATTTTTTATTTTGGCACGAATTAATTTGAACTCGTTGTGGTACTGGATGTCATTAGTCTGTCTGTATCTTTTTAGTATACTTTCTTTTTTCCTAATATCGTTTATAATATTTTTAGTGTACCAAACCGGATATTTCGTTCTGTTATTTCTCGGTGTTGTGTATAAAGGAACCCAGCGATCAAAGGCTGATTCTAAGATAGTATAAAAATATGAGCAAGCCTCATTAGGACATTTGAAAGTTTTGAGGGGTGACCAATCAATAGAGAGTAGATGATCATATAGCATAGGAAAATTACTTTTCCTGAAATTATAATTTTTCCCAACATTCGCGGTGGGAAAATTTAGATATTTAGGTTTATCCGTATATACAATAATATTTAATGGAGGATGATGGGGGTCTACTTTAACAATACCATCAATACTGAGTGAGACATTACATTTTATATTAGCCACTATAAGGTCAAGTAGTCTGTTATTTATATTCAGAATTGTATTATATTGCGTAAGATCTAGGAATTGTACACTGTTATTAAATGTGATGCATTTACTATCCAATACTTCAGGGTTATGATAGTTAGGAATGTTAAAGTCTCCTAGGATAACAATATTCTTACTATACAAGTATTCATAAGTTGTTAGTAGTTCGAAAAATAATTCAAATTCATTTAGGTGAATATTGGGAGGGATATAAACAACTAGTATAATTATAGATGAATGACTACAGTTCATTTTAAGACCTACAATCTCAATAGAATGTATTAAATTGGTTATATATGAAAAGTCTAATCTGGAACTTAAGAAGTTCGATCTAGCAGCCACTAAGACACCCCCTCCACGTGAAATCTCAGATTCATGAAAGTTACGATCACAGCGAAACACTACATACTCATCATTGAATAGTTCAGAAGAAGAGACATTCTCGTTGAGCCATGTTTCAGTTAAACCAAGTACATCATATTCACACTCAGAAATTGCTGTAAAGAACATGTCAATCTTGGAATTAAGTCCTCTAACATTTTGACAATATAGGCTAATGGTGTCTAACTGAGTGCATAAATGTGTAGTTAATTCATTGGATTGATTACTTAAAGCGTTTTTGTAGGTGGGATCTGGATCGAAAAAGCTCAAATTTGTGGATGATTAAATCTTCAGGCCACAATTCAGGATTAAGTAGCTCCTCTTCAAGACTCTTCATGGCATCGATGCGAAAACTGTTGTATTCACCAGATCTCACAAACAGTTCCTTGACAACAAACGTTTCATTTTTAAAGTTTTCTTGTAGATATTCCTGCATATCCGCTGATACATCACGTGACACCTTTCCAACAAATATGGCTGTTTTCTGAGGGAAAACGGCAGCAGAGATTTTTGAGCTATTTGACTTCCTCGTTCCTATTATGCCTTTCTGTGGCTTGTTAACTTTCGGCCTAGTCTGATCATTAGGAATTTGTGAGGGTTTAGGACTCAAATTTGCATTCAGACAAGAATTGGTTTTGCGTTGTGTCCGAGGTGACTTAGAGGTAGTGGGAACCACTATAGTTTTAGGTGATTCAAGAGTATTAGGCAAATAAGCATGGATATCTCTAATCGAATTTCTCAAGGCTATAAATTCTTTTTCAAGATTATCAACTTGTGATTTTAAATCCTTTATCGGTATGATATTTGATTTCCTATGTTCATTCTCTTTTGGGTGCTTTTCATTAGTATCATTAGTGACAGCTGTTGGTAGAGGTTTTTCTGTCAAGAATTTTACTAGTTCTACGTTAGATTCTTTGATGTTGGTCAGAAATGTTGCTAGCTTATTTGACATCTCTGAAGAATATGTTTCAAGTTGTTTATGAATTATATTAGAAATCTCGATTTTGAAGTCTGCTATTGATGCTGGAATTAATTTGCAGTCAATACACCAGTAGGATATTGATCTTTTTTTGAGAGTGACAGCTCTCAGTTCAGTCGAGGTTAATTTCGAGCATTGTTGACATATACATATATATATATATATGGCAGACAGGCAGTGTACAATAAACAGAGGAAAGGCCGATTCATCGCACAATGCTGCATTTGTATTATTGGCAGCCAAGCTGTATATAATTAGGTAAAGTCTATTTTGATGTTTGGATGGGTTGATAATATGCGTACGATTTCGTATGTGTTGCATACAAAGTTATCCCAATAACAGAAAAAGTCAGTAGACATATGCGACAATAAGTTTTAGCTATCACAGAGTGTGCCACACATGTAATCGCATGCATATATTATTTCACATGCCAAATTAGACTTTACCTGACTATATCGCTGCTAATAAAGATGACATTTTTTTACATACTGGTGAATATCTCAATAATATACTGTGAAGGTCTTTTTTGGGACTAGAATGGATCGGAATAAAATGTATTAACAATGTCTCCATAATGTCATATAAATGCCAATTTTAGGCCTAAAATGGACTAAAACAAGACGTCTTCTGTACGACTTACGTCTTAAAGTGGGCGTTTTTAAGACGTCTCGAATGTCCCATGCAAACGTCCCTAAGGCGTCTTTGGTATGTCCTAGTGCTATCTGGGTCCCCAGACTCGTAACTTTCTTATTTTTTAAGCGATGACCATGTTGGGTACATCAAGTTGTAAATATTTTTAAAACCCTTAAACATACATTCAGAGTCATTACAGCTTTCGGTCTGCCCAAACGTCCCAATAAAAGGGATGCCGGTCTTCGTCCGTGTCCAGTTTTCTGTTGTTAATGATTTTTCGCAAATACACTCAAAATTCATACAATGACACGAAATTTGCATAGTATTCAATTTATGAGAAAAATTCAGTTTAGTTCTTGTAGCAGTTCTTTATACAATTTAAAATCGTAAATTAATAAAATGGACTAAAATTGTAATTATTTTAAAGATAGGTTACGTCATATCGGACTTTTGTCGTTAACCTAGTCGTCCTCGATTTTGTTTTTGAGAAATTTTTATAATTTTCGACTGTGAATGAATATGGGCTGTTCAATACAATTTTACTGCAGTACGGTGGACTTCAGTGATGTGCAGGTAATTATTTTTAAAAATTTTTAAAGGCGTTTTCAATGTTCACTTTGGGCTTTCGTATTTATATGAAAATCTACTACATCCCCTTAGAATCGTAAGGATATATCCCCCTGTATTCTTGTATCTTATATATAAGTACATAAAGGTAGTACTTGAATTACTTTACATAGTGAAAGATGTTGGCAATTGTTGAATATAATAAATATACAACACGAATTCTTAGATATAACATACAAATGGGTGGGTTAATTATAATGTAGATTACACTTGCAAACTCACCCCTCCAACTCGACTTTGTGGGGCATATTGATGTTGAATTATTTATAAGATAAGCGTTGAGTGTCGTTAAGCTAGGCGACTTCCGGAGCACGTCTTCATCATTTTTCCATACATACTTTATAGATGAAACTTCGTATGATACTGGAAAAAAATCACAAAATGAGTGATCACATTCACCAAATAAATACTCATAAATTTTAATAAATAAAATAAATTGCATGATTTAAATTTAAATAAACACCGAGCATTTTGTAAGTACGTAAGTACGTTTGTATTCATACCATATACTTGTTTTACATTGAATTAAGATTATTTTTTTACATCAATTCTCGTTTTAAAACCTTATATGTTTCTGTGCATTTTAAGTTTTAATCTTGACCAGATGATGTCAACTTGATGGGAATGTAGTGTTCGCTATTTCAATAATCGTGCAAATCAATTTTATGTTAGTGTAAACTAGAATTAACCCTATTCGTGATCAATATTGGCAATGAATGAAGCAATAAGTTCCAATTGTAAATGGAATAGCTTTATTATAATTTTACTATACCTTATATTTCTAAAATGTGTTAGAAATAGAAAGTGAAAAACCCGGAGCAGTTTTTAAGGATGAAGAAAGAGATTGGTAAAGTTTATTGTCTTGTATCCGTGGGTATTATGGTGCTAAATACAGTTATTCAAAACTTGTCTACCTAAAAACTCATTGGTACACCTTTTGATGTGAATGATGACTATTTTTTTACATCATAATAACGGAATAATATCATGTAAATAGTATTTTTACTTTCGGCACCAGGACTGAAGAAAGTATTTTAATCGTCAGAAAATACGACTTCGAGTTTTTGACTGATATCGATTCTAAGAAGATAAGGTATCAAACTTTTGCGCCATAATGTTCGGGATTGACACCGATAAGTCTTAGTTCACGAATCTATTGGGATAATTATTAATAAACTGTATAGATGAAAATGTAATAATGAAAATACGCAATATAGTCATACTCATTTAATAAAAATTGATATAAGCAGAAAAATAAGAATTATCGAATATAATTTTAAAGAAATGTTTTAACCATCTGATATAGCTTAATACACAGAAACAATCTTATTAAAAATGCACAACATCACTTCACTGGCCTTCTATAGTCATCAAATTACAGACACGGGGTGTCCGCAACTTGCAAATAGCTCCATCTGGTGACGACTTATTGCAATCAAATTGGCGACAAACTCGGATTAAGTATACATTTAACAAAATATATAAGCCAACACAAAGTGGATAAATTATAAATAATAAAAGTGTAGTAAAGTAAAACTATACCTACACGACCGTCCAGTATTCTACTATTTCCTGTGAGAGGAAATCGATTCATTGCTACCAATCAAGGTGCACAATATGCATTTCCAAATCAATTTAGTGAATATATATATACAAAAATACTAATCATTTTAGTGCTTCTATTTCAAAAATGAGGAAGCATGAACAATGAAATTAAATATACAATTTTATAGGTATTTTTAGTGCAACAATTGTAGACAAATTTATGCAACTCGAAATAAATAAATTTATTCTTTTGGTCTCTGTTAGTCAATAACGTCAACTTTTTCCTTATTGGTCATGAACGGTTATATAGTTAAAATTTCACTTTTGGTTTAGACTAGGAGCTAGAAGGAAGTAAGTATGCAAAATATGAGGACCGCATTTTAGCAATGGATACTAGCTGAGAATAGCTCAAAGATTAATAATTCGGATCTTGCGGGTCCATTATTTGATACAATTTTTTTTATCTCCCCTCTTTTAACCAATAAACGAAATCGATGAAGTACATGCTATGGAGTCATTTTAATGATTATTTTAGTCACAATGTATAGTTTTTTCTTATGATGAAAGTGATGAAAGTCGTTAAATGCAATAAGAATATAACTAAAACAAATCTGTATAAAAATGTAAATAACAGGAAACAGCGAATTCAAATAGAAATATATGAGCAAAATAAATAATTAGTCATTTTTATTTAGACAATCATTATTTATACATCTATACAACGGAACACTAGGTGATTCTGACTTTTTGCAACTGCAAGACATTGTTCGATTGGACCTACATTTAGAAGGTCGTATCAATGATTCTGGCATTTGTCGTGGACGTAAGTCACCATTGTGTTCCTCATAGCCAAATATATAATAATCAGTGGGATCCGATTGTGTTTGATGAGCATTTTTCCAAATAACTGTTTGTATTGTAGCCCTTAACAAATGTAAATGCAAAGTATGTGACATTCATATCACTTTCATTAAATTAAAGCCGAAACCTATGTTTTGGGAAATCAGTTTATATCGGAGTTATTACCAGTTATTTTTTTTCTTTTTTGGAAAAACATGTGAGTAAGTTGTTTCTAAATGTTTTAATTGTTCAGCATGTCTCAGCAAAATGTGTGATAAAGACAAGGAAATAATACCCCAGGTGAGTTGCAATCTCACCACTGGTTCCGATCGGGTGGAAGCCCCGGTGGCCGGTGCTGGTCCCATGGATTCTGGGGGGGACCAATCGCACATGCAGGTGAAACAAGCAGAAGAAAAGAAGTTTGTATTCCGAAAGAACGAAAAGCTGGCAAGATCACCAATCAGATCCAGAACAGGATCAAATAGCTCCATAAGCAGCGTTAGTAGTAATGTTGGAGAAGAAGAAGTAGAGAATACAGGGAAAAAGAGACCAAGGGAGGAAAATGCTGAAGAGGATATGAGGGAAATAATGGATATGATGAAGAAACTAACAAAAATTACGCTGGGTCTATTACAGCACATAAGTACAAATGTTAACACGAAATCGGAAATAAAGAACGGAATACGAGATGCAAAGTGGATAGTAGACTGTATAAATAGAAGGCTAGGGGAAAACAAAGACCTACAGAGGAGAGCAAAAGCAAGAAATGAACAGCGAGAGATGATCACTATATTTACCCAAACAGAGTGGGATGAAGTAAAACGAAAGAGAGATAAAGTGGAAGCAGAAAAAAGGCAGCGGATAATCGACACAATGCAAAACAAGGAAGACTTTGGAAGCTTAAAGGATATAATAGATATTGATTGGCCGGAGGAAACATATAAAACGGCAAGTACTGAGA
The DNA here is from genome assembly GCA_963675555.1 of Leptura quadrifasciata. Taxonomy (NCBI): domain Eukaryota; kingdom Metazoa; phylum Arthropoda; class Insecta; order Coleoptera; family Cerambycidae; genus Leptura; species Leptura quadrifasciata. The sequence continues at coordinate 109,127,158 of OY776675.1, forward strand.
CCAATGGTCTGATAGAGCTGCAGCCAACGGAGAGTCTGGCGGTTGTCCTAGACCCGAACATAGATCTTAAAGATACGCGAATGGAAAAAATAATACAAAACTTCCCGTCAGCAAAAATCCTAATAGAGGAGGGATTTACGGCTGGTCAGATTGACAGCATTAGAGTGCAGACCGAGATAAAAAGTAAAAAAGGAAGCAAAGGATTGAACAACACGATATACGCGCTACCGATAAATATGAATGAGGAAATGGTAGAATTGGAAACCATCCACAAAATTTGTATGGCATTGAAGGAGAAGATGATAAAGGAGGGGGAAAAAAAAGTAAACCTGGCGGTACTGGGAAATATTGATATGTCCTACCTAAGAAAATGTTTGGAATTTGTGTTTAAAGACACGACCTGCATAGTGGCGATGATAATAAAACCTGGAAGAAGAAAAAATAGCAAGCCGGAGAGGGCTGGAGCGGGGACCGGGAAAATTATAGTCAAAGCAGAGGGAAAGCCGTACGCAGAGCTGCTCAAGCGTTTAAAGAACAACGTAAATATTGAACAAGCAGGGATAGATATAAAAAGAATAAATAGGACCCAGAAAGGAGACCTTCTATTAGAAGTAAAGGATAAGGAGAAGGCTATTGAGCTCATAAAGTCCATAAACAGAAACTTAGAAGATGTAAGTGTGATACAAAAGACAAACGAGGTTACGCTGCACATAACAGATATAGACGGTGATATAGAGGAAAACGAGCTAAAAGAAGAAATTAAAAAGAATAACAAAGATATTGGAGATAACATACAGATACTGGCACTTAGGCAAATGAGAAACGGAAACAAGGCGGCTACAATAAAGGCTGAGAGAAAGATCGCAGAAGGGCTGTTAAAAACGGGAAAAATCAGGATAGGATGGGTGCAGTGTGATATAAGGAAAAGGATACAAATAACAAGGTGTTTCAGATGCCTGGGATATGGACATAGAACAGGGGATTGTAAAGGCGAGGATAGGCCCGACCTATGTATAAAATGTGGAAAGAACGGACATGTAGCAAAGGACTGCAATAATCCGCCATATTGCGCGACATGCAATAAGGATGGACACAGAGCGGATCAGATGGGGTGCCCGACATTCAGGAAATTAATAAACCAAGAAAGCAGGAAAAGGGCTAGGCGGAGCAGCACATTCAGAAACGGAGATGCGCCTCAAGATTCGGTTTTTACAAACTAATCTAGGTAGATGCAGGGCTGCGCATGACATAGCGTATGCAGTAGCGAAAGAAAACGAAGTAGATGTGATTATCATTAGTGAACCGAATATAAATATTGCTAAAAACAAAGGATTAATCACCGACAATAGGATCGATGTGGCCATCCAACTAGTAAATAAAAATATTGGCATCGTAAAAGCGGAGAAGGGAGAGGGCTTCGTCAAACTCAGTTTCGATAAATGGCAATTATATGGGTGTTATATCTCACCAAATATATCAATTGAAGCTTTCAGGAAGTACATAGACGAGGTGATGACCAGCATTAGGGATAACGGGGAACAAGCAATATTTGCAGGGGATCTAAACGCGAAGTCCATAATCTGGAGCTCGCCTCTTACGGATACCCGGGGGAAATACATAGAGGAATGGGTCGCCGAACTAGACTTGATGATAATAAATACAGGAGATGTGCCCACCTTCGAACGAGGGGGCAGTCGATCCTTTATAGACGTAACAGGAGCTACGGCGAAACTGGCGAAAAAGGTGAAGGGATGGAAGTACTGCTGGGAGAAGTATTAACATATCATCATCATATAGTATTCGAGCTGGAAAACAAACGCCTTTTCGATGCTGTAGCTTTTGAGAATGGACTAAAAAGGGAACTGAATCGAAAGAACGTTGAAACGGCGGAGGAATTGACCAAAACGCTTAAGGAGGTGATGGACGAAAGCGAAATAGTGACTGGGAGAAATCGAAGAGCCATGCCATACTGGTGGAATGCAGAGATAGAAGAACAACGAAAAATATGCCTACAGCTCAGGAGGAAAGTAACCAGATTACACAGAAGACCAGAAGTAAGCGATGACGAATTGGAAACATCTCAAAATCTGTACAGACAATCCTGCAGAGAATTAAAAAAGAAAATCTGGAAATCGAAAAGACAGCTGTGGAAGGAACTATGCAATGACCTGGAAGAAGATATTTGGGGTGCGGGTTATAAAATAACGATGAAACATATAGGACACACACTACCTTTTAACCTGAGTGATTCGAGGGAGGTAGAAATTGCGGAACATCTGTTCCCTTATAAAGAGGACTCGTGGACAAAAGGCGAAAAAATCCGCCAAAACATTCCCCTCGTGACACTGCTAGAACTAAAACATGCTGTAGAGCAAATCAAGCCAGGAAAAGCTCCAGGCCCGGATAGAATACCCCCTGAAGCAGTTAAACTGGCAGCGACAGTCGCACCCGAGGTCTTTGTGCAGATATTGAACGGCATAATAAGAAGTCAAGAGTTCCCAAATATCTGGAAGATAGCCTCAGTCACCCTCATCTGGAAAGGGAAACCACCGGAACTCCCATCCGCTTTTAGACCCATATGCATGCTGAGCATGGCGGGCAAATTGTTGGAAAGGGTTATAAAGGAGAGGATAGAACAGGAGCTGGAAGAGAAAGGTGGGCTTTCCGAAAGGCAATTTGGCTTCAGAAAGGGCCACTCGACCCTTCAGGCAATTGATAAGATAGTGGGGGACGCTAGGAAGTGTGATAAAAAATGGCTAGTATTAATAGCGGTAGATGTGGAAAATGCGTTCAATTCGGCAACCTGGAGCATAATTATAAGGGAATTACGCGACAGAGGTATATCCAAATATCTGGTGAACCTAGTAGAAAGCTACTTCTCCGAAAGGAAAATCAAAGTCACAAGAAATAGGAGTATGGAAATGACGGCCGGTGTCCCACAGGGTTCTGTATTGGGGCCTCTTCTGTGGAATATCTTATACGATCGGGTCTTAAAGATCGCCCTACCAGAAGGAGCGACGTGTATAGCATACGCAGATGACTTGGTAATCATGGTGGAGGCTATAAACGATATAGAACTGGAGCGACGGGCAAATGAGTCAATGAGGCTGATAAATAATTGGATGGTCAAAAATGGGCTAACACTGGCACCACAAAAAACGGAAGAAATTATCCTAAAGGGCAAAAGGAAGAGAGAATCCTTAAACTTTCACCTCCAAGGCACTAGAATAATCCCTAGGAAACATATAACATATCTGGGCGTAGTAATAGACGAAGGAATTACATTCACGGAGCAGATAAAATACATAAGTAAAAAAGCAGACAGTAAAATGGCCGCACTGACAAGGATACTACCGAATATAGGAGGACCAAGTAGTCTAAAAAGAGCAGTATTATGTGGGGTCATACACTCCATAATCCTATATGGAGCACCGGTATGGTACGAAGTGCTAGAAAAGAAAAAATACCTAAATATTCTATCAGGGGCCCAAAGGAAGGCATTGTTAAGAATTGCGAGTGGGTATAGGACCATCTCCACAAATGCACTGCAGGTAATCACAGGTATATCCCCAATCTCGCTGTTGGCAGAGGAAAGATATCGCCTCTATAGAAAAGAAAACTCGCATCTGCAAGCAATAAAACAAGGGGAGAGAGAAGAAACGGTAGTGAAATGGCAACGATACTGGGAAAGTAATACGGAGAACGCAGCCTGGACAAGAACATTGATAGTAGATCTCCGGAAGTGGATAAAATGCGAGCATAGAAACTTGGATTTTTTCCTGACACAATTTCTGTCAGGACACGGAGCCTTCAGGGCGTACCTGAAAAAAATGGGATTAACCCAGGAAGACCAGTGCATCTATTGCGGGATGCGAGACACTGCCGAGCATGCAATACTGACATGTGACAGATGGGAAATATGGAGGGATGAACTAGAGACAGCGGTAGGCGTAAAGGTGGATAGAAACAACGTAATAGAAATTATGCAACGCAACAAAGAATGCTGGGAAAAAATCAGAACCTTTGTGGGAAAGACTATGCAACAAAAAAAGAAAGAAGAAAGAGAGTGGATCGAAACCGGAGTGGTGCCGTGGGAACGACAAGGATGAAAAGGAACATTGGACACTGCGATGCTTCTGACGTTATGTCTCAAACGAGACAGTTCCAGGAGCACCGTGAGAAATCGAGGGGTTTTTAGTCTGAGTAGCGCCAGACACTGTTGGTTACTGTGTAACCTTCGCCATGCGGTTTTCCCCTCCCAAAAAAAAAAAAAAAAAAATTGTTCAGCATGTAGGTCAAATCCTCCGACGTAGCTTTTAAACATTGTTTTTTACTACCTAATCTACTGGTAGTATCATCGCAACCACCGGAATGTAATGCTGGGAAAAAATTGCATTTGCTTTCATCAAGGGATTCAGCAGCTAAATGGCATCCTAGAGGATGTTTCTTTAAATAAGAGCCGTCGAATAAGAGACTTAGACAATGAATATTTGCTAGTTCGTTCCAGTAATAAATCGCGAAGATGAATACATCTGTATCACCACTGAGGATAATGACATAAGCAGACTGAATGTGACAAAACATCCTTGCATGAGCTTCTAAGTTCTTTGATTCTAATTCAAGTACCTCACAAAATAAAGACCCTTGTAGCTTGAAATATTTTGTTGGATCATCGAATCCTCCACAAATGTACATCTCGCAGCCTTCTTTTATTTGCGCATATTTTGGAGCAGTAGTGCAAAGATATCGAACAAATTATAATTTATTTCAAGGGCTTGAAAAGAAAGTTTTACAATCAGTAGGAATGGAATTTTTGTTGATTGGCATGAAATTATGATATTTTTAATAATTTGGCTTTTACTCCGAAAACTTGACTCTCAAACTTTTATTGAAATATCGTCATATCTATCGAATATTAAATCTACTCTCTTCACATCTGAGTAAAAATTAGCATAATCTTGAAACATGCTTCGGCAAAATCACCGAAAGTATTGAACTTTTTTAACTGAATGAATTTGATGAACAAGTACCCATATCATCAACAATATAAATTGGAGTATTTTTTATAATGCCGAGCTGAGAGTTCGTACTACAGCTATGATTGTTTTGGATTTCAAGAACGAATTCTGATTTTGGTGATTTCTTATAAAATCCGCCTCTGTCAAAAAGATACTTGCAGAAATCTAATATTTCATACGATGCTAATATTTTTGTGTCAAATCCAATTCAATTTTTCCACTGCTCGAGTTTCGGAACACAAAAAAAAGTTAGTTGTCTTTGTTCCTCGTTAATTTTCCACATATCAAACATTTCAACTATTTACTCTTTAGTACAGGTTCCTTCGATGGCTCGCGAATATTTCGGCAACCTGATACACTTGCTCCAGAAGTTGAAGTAGACCCTTCTTCTTTATATAAGGCTATTTCTCGGAGTCTTATTTTCTCCCCACTTACATAACTAAACATCCTTGGTGCCATGAAAACCCTTGTGTTGTGGACTTTGGATTATACAGCTTTCCAAACTCTGCACTAGTAGTGTCTTTTCTTCTTTTTAATACTGAGCCACGTTTTTGGTCTTTAACTAAAGCTTTTGTTCCACCACAAAATAAACACGATGACTTGTTCGGTGTTTTATTTTTAAATTTGTAACTTCTAACACGCTTTAAGTAGACACTCAAAAACAACGAAAATTGAATTATATTACATATACACGACAAAATTATAACCTTCAATCCAACTTTTTGTGTCGATTGACGCAGAAACATACTGAACGGCTAGACGCGCTAAAGGCGCGGGAAAGGGATAGCAGGAGATTTTTCCATTATAGGGTCTCAGGCATAAAAATCTGAACACGGTTGCCGGTCCTCACATTTTGCATACTCAACTACTTTCAGCGCATGCACTCTTTCATAGTTTATGCTTCTTTAGATAAGAAATTATAACAGTTTTTAATCATATCTCCCACTGATTAGAGCTAATAAGCTCGAAACTAGTCTGCGGCCAGCGATGGACAACAGCATTATAATGGAAATCTACCTGCTGGGGGCTTATTGCAATTATTTTGCATTTTCCGATTGAAGACGTAGTATGTCGCAAGTTATAGGACATTACTTTCAATTGATTTGGAAACGCACATTGTGCATCTTGATTGGTGGCAATGAATCGATTTATTTTCACAGGAAACATTGGAATACTGGACTCTCGTAGTAGGTAAATTTTTACTTTACTACACTTTCATTATGAGTTTGTCTGAAATTGCCAGTAGAAAATAGCAAGTTTGATGAAGACATAGTTTTTTAATCGAAAAAGATAGAAAGTGGCAATTGATTTACAACATTTATTTATATAATGTGATAAAATTGCCGTTGTAAATAAGAAAGCGTTCTCTTCCAGAGATGCAATGTAAATGTGTTAACAATTTGCATTCGATACCATTCCTGTTATTATGACGTAAAATAACTTACTGCTTCAAAAGATGCATCTTAAAATATTTTACAGTATGTATGCAAAAAACCTTTTAACCATATATGAATCAATAGATAAATATCTGGATTAGCATTTCTACTACTAAAATATATAAATGTCTCTGTGTATATATGCCAATCAGAAACACAATAAAATGGAATTTCGTAACATTTCATTATCTTCTTTTTATCAGAGTCTTCCTTTTTGTATCTAGTAAATCTGACATATCATTGTTAATGATTATTGATGTTGGTTCTTAGAAGAATTTTTTTTAACACATCACGAAAAATTGTTCAAACAGTCTTTGACTTTTGTCTAAACTTTATTTGTCCATGACTATAATAATTGTTATTCTAATTAGTATTACACATTAAATTAAGAATCTGTGTTTCTTATATAAGTGTGTTTAATAAAAACGTATCTTTATATAACACATTACTTTCTTGCTGTCAATTATTATGGCAAAGGAAAATACTTACTACTCTCCATCGAGAATGTACACTTAGGATCATCAAAAGGAAATATATTTAAACTCCCCTGGCAGGATAGTATTAAGTGTCTCCTGAAAAAGATATTTTCTATAAATTTGATGACATGTAGGTTTGGAAAATATGTTGGAACATTTGATCTTTTATTAAAATATATGTGGGTTTAAAAAATTTTCTTATTAAAAACTTTTATAGGTGTTCTCTTTACTATATTTGGTAACATGTGATGAGATAGACAGTTTTTTAAATGAATGATGCCATATTTTTTTCATTTTCAGAAAAATTTTTAAATAATTAAAACAGTATAAATTTCTAAAGGTATGCGATTTGCGCTCTGAGAAACATTGCATAATTTATTCATTTATTTAAGAATGCAACTGCCCTCACAGATAAGCATCCAATTAGAGGGCAGGACATGTACATGAAAATTATAAGTACATTATACAATTATTGAATTATCACAATCATTCTCGGAGTTAATAGATGCAAAAAATTGAATCATCGGCATATAGAAGAACAATGCTTTCAATGTAACTGCATGTGTCATTGATAAATATTATAAATTCTATAAAATTTTATAAAATATAAGTTCATCCATGCAAAATATTTGACAAGTAAATATTGAAGAACAAATGTCTATATTAGAGATGCTAAATTACTTAATTGGTCAACGAAGATTCTTAAAATATTTTGAATAACGAGAAACCATACCATACAATACAGTCTTCTAATTCTTCTAACGATTGGAGTTGCTATTTATTATATAAACAACTGATTTTACATGAAAATCTGCAAAAATACTCTAAAGGATTTAAATCTAGTGCTCGTGGTGGTCATTCAATTTGCACTGGGCGGACAACTCAACTCATGGCCGTCAAGTTATTTTGTCTGGTATTATTGATTTTTTTTTTCTACTACCGTACTAATGCGTAAAGTGAAATACTTTATATACTTATATAAAATATATAAGGTCTGGAGGTTCAAGGTCGAATGCTATTGAATATTTGTAAAACCGATGCATCAGGGACCTCTCTAGAGAAAGCTAGCGAACAATTTTTGTGTCAAATTGAAAAATTATTTTAATGAACGCTTTTTAATATAAAAAATTGTATCGCAAAGGCTTTTTGAACATGTCTCTTTAGTGATCCTTCCAAGAAAGATCCATAAATAAGTCTTCTTTGAATAAATTTTTTTCCAGTTAAGTGGAAATTATATAATAGAAAAACATATACAACTAAAAATTGTCCAATTTTACTTATAAAATACTTTTTCAAATTGCATAATGAAATTGCATGTAACTTTTAATTCCACTTTTCTCAGAAACTAGATACTTCAAACTAGTATACCACCTTTATTATTACGAAATAACAAAGGGACGTAATTTTATGCGAATTCGGCTGTAAAGCTACTTATAAGAAAGTTAGGGCCCTTTTAATACATTACATGTAGTCTACGTCGTAGCTCCTAGGAGCTAAGCCAAAATTAAAGGTTTATTATGAATCCCTATCGAAAATAACCCCCACCCATTTATTTTCACAATAAAATTTTAGAAACATGAAATTAAAAAGAAAAATTAGAAAGAAAATATTAAGTCTGACACCCTCTATCTCTTTACCTATCAATGTTAATTGGCTAAATCTATTCAGAGTTAACTATTTTTTTCCACAATTATTTTTAAATTTGGTATTCTAATATGCATATAGACCCCAGTTGAATAACAAATTTAGGAAAATATATTTCAATTTTAAATCAGAATTGGAAGTTGTTGAATGTGAATTAAACTGGATATATAAATTATGAATTCGGAAAACCATGCCTAACTGGGGAATAATAATAATATTTCCATAATAGGTTGGTAGTATCGAAGCAAAGAAATAAATATATAGCTTCATTGAAAATTCCAACTAGCTCGAATATGGACATACTTTCAAAAACATCAGTGTGATATAAATTAATAACATAGTTGAAGGGTACCAATATATGTAAATAATTCATCCTTTAGTTAGCAGCCAAGAGGATAAAATGTAATGATATACAGAAAATAGTTAACGGTCGCTTTACCAAACTGATGTTTATCTGCTAGATAGTCAACAATCACTTTAATAGAAGGATAAATAAACCACATCTAAGTATCCAACCTCACTGTAATTATTGGAAAGGTGTCTTTTTTAAAATAAAAAAATATGTTTAACCATTTGCTGATGATGTCACGCTTAAAAAATATTATAGTTCATTTGTTAAAGTTTTTTAGCTCCAGCAATCTTTGCATATTTAAACAGGCAACATAAGTAGCATAAAAGAAATTATTTTCCATCATCTTTACTCCGAAAGTTCGTGCATTACCTTGTTACTAGAATCTGAAGCAGCTGGGGTAAATAGAAAAGCACTTATTTCTAGAACTTTGATAAGTAGGCATTAATTAACTTATACGAGTTCGCGAATGGAATTGTAATAGTTCATATTACATATATGTAACAGGATTTCATGTGGTAAAAAGTCTAACCCCGAAGTAAGTAAATGATTCATATTCGGGAAATATATTTATTTATCCTCAAAATACACAGAAAATATCCCTATCCAAATGTTGAATTATGTTCATTTTCAAATTTAATAACTGGTCTGGCAGAACGAGGTATCCATTTAAAATTGAGTTGTTTTTATTAACGGCTAAGTTTTTATTCGAAAAATAAACACTAGGTTCTTGAGGAAACATGGACATTTTATTTCTTAAATATTACATCAACCAAATGTCCTTCTCCTCGTTGCTGACACTCTTGAAGCCTAGCCCGAAAGTTTCTTATCACCCGCTTCAACATTTCAATTGAGATTGCGTTAATCTCTGTCCGGATATCATATTTTAGTTGTTTCAAAGTTTATAGTCAATTAGAAATCACTTTTGAATTAAAGTAGTCTCATAAAAACAAAGCACAAGCTGAGAGATCCGGTGACCGTGGCGGCCAGTTGATGTCCCCAAATTTCGAAAAAACACGGCCAGGAAACTTTCTTCGCAAAATTGTCACAGAATCCCAAGCAGAATGGGTAGTGGCTCCGTCCTGTTGAAGCCATATTCTTCGAATATCTACACCAACATTACGAAGTTGTTCAAAGTTACGCAATACCTATTGACAACATTGTGTTGTAACTGTAACCGTTAAGTCGTTTCTCTCAAAGAAGGAATGCCCAAAAATTCAAAAGGCGGATACTGTACATCACACAGTAACTTTCTTGGTATGAAGCGGTACTTCTTCAGCCCCCGTATAATATCAAACTACTTCTAAGACACTTTGCATACCTTTATACTTTGTATAAAAATTTAATTAATTTAAATAAAAATTTTACAAGCCTTCGACTTCTTCGTTCAATCTAAATATCTATTCGGTTTTGCGTCTTAAATAATAAATTATAAAGGAAATCATCATTTATTTTTATACACGACATCCTATAGCTCCTCATCAATATTTACTTTCATTCCTTCAACTTATGCGTATATGCACAAATTCTTTTATATCAACTCTACAATCCGCAGCACAGTTCAATTATGCTATCAAAAGTTACTTCCGTTCGTTCAGATCGCACCATCCACGGCACTTAATATGACTGCAGCTCCATAATAAATGCTCGCCTGCGGAATCGTTTTACGAGGGCGAGTCGATAAGCAGTATAATAAATTCGGACAAATATATCAAATAACTTCTGAAGTTAAGCTGATTCGGATTTCGTATAAATAGCAAAAGATGTCATTTTTTAAGTCCGAAACAATCACATTACTTTCAGTTCAAATTTCAATCAATGTTAGTTATTGTGCAATTAGTGTCCGCACTGACTGGGTGGGGACCTATCCAGCTTTAGACCGTGCCCGCACGGAATGGGCGGTAGCTTTCCATACTACAAAAAAAACGGTACCATAGCAATACTATATAAGGCTGCGCGCGGCGAATCTCAGGCAAATCAATTCCGGTACGTGTTCTTATACCTATATACCTATATATATCGGCGAATTGTTCCTCGGTAGCTTCAAGTAAAAAAACAACAAATCTATTCTGCCCTCGCGCATCTATTATAAGTGAATTTATCAAACTATTATGATCGGCACGAGTTAATTTTTTTATCTTTTTAAGGCAAAACTTTGAGAAGTTTACATTCTACAATCTACTTTTAAGTTAATTACAAGTGTATTGAACTTTGTGAAGTGTTTAAAAATAAATATTATAATTCCATTCTAAAACTAGTGTGTTATTTCAAGAAGTAAAGTAAGTGAAGAATACCCTGCCACAAACAATTAAAAGTGTTTCTTTCGAATTTTTACAAAAACCAAGTACTCCAACTGCATGTACAGTGTGAAGCCTTTAGAAATAAAAAAATTTAAAAATTAAAGTAATACTTTCTAATCAGAAATAAGTGCACGAACGTCCTCAAGGGTCTCTACCAAAGCTCTCCGATTAAAAACTATTTTAATTTTCCAAACGCGAGGCTATTGTTCGTGTTCACAAAGAAGACCGCGTCCTCGTTTCACATTTTCCAGCGGCTTGTATATCAGTATATACACGGAAGCTATACAATCTTAGACGAGGATTGTATAGGAGATATGCTATCCACTCGGAGGGGATGTAAAGCCGTCGGTCCCTTGTCTATTAAATGTTAGGCAAGTTAAAGTTCTCTACACTGCTTAAGAGTAGATGTTCGGCAAAATGCCTGGTTGAGGGTAGCTCGTCTACAGGCGTCGGCGTTAGGCCTCGGTAGTGGAGATAGGCGGACGTTAAATAAATGTTAAAACAATTTAAGATCAGCAAGCAGTCAACTATATTCAGTTTTCACCAAATAGCCCTTCGAAATCTTGAGGCAGAAGATTTTGTACGCCTTGAATTTTGTAGGGATTGAAGTGTAAGTCTTTCAAAATGCGGCGATAACTGCGATTCGAAATATTGCGTGCTGATGCTGCTCTTGCCCTTTCAGCATTTTCAAGTGTGTTTACAGAACGAGTTCTTCCTTTTGGTTTTCTTTGGAACAACAAGCAGTGCTGCAAAACTTGTGTACCCATTTTTAATTATTATTCGACTAGGAACTAGATCTCATGGATTTAAATAAAAGTGACGACGAAATATAGGCTGGGCGATTACAACAGAATAGTTACTTTTTAACTAAGCTTCAACAGCAAAAGAACGTTGAATATTTGACCAACGCTCCAAATTCACAGCTAAACTGACATCTCTCGCAAACTCTTTGACCACTGTCTTAAATTTCCATTTATCGCGAAAGCATAGCGACTTGATTTCAATTTAGATATTATGACATGAATTAACTTTGAATGTGGATCCTTCATTCTGCCGGACCAGTATTTGTACTTAAATCAATTTATATACAAGATGTTATATTAATTTTATCGGCTTAATAATTGATATTTTGTAACATTTTGTTTTTTAAATTGATGTAAATGATATATTCCCAGTAATATCAAATATATTTTCAATCTCATAAATCTATAGATTACATTGGTGCATGTAAACTGAGAAAGCATCATTGCACATTATTGATTTTCGACGAAAGAGGTGCGGTGTTGGGGATACTATTTGACTATTGCAATTCGGTCACAATGGCGTAACGAAGAGGGCGGTTTTCAAAATTCTACAGGCTGGATATTCAGGAGTTATTCCCAGTAATGTTATCATTATGTTTAATTGATACTGTTAAGCGGTTGTCAATTGTCAAAATGTTTAAGTTGGTTGTCGCTCTTGCGATACAAAATACCGCTAAATTATAAGTAATTGAAATAATTAGAAGAATTGGTAACCTTAAGCATAACAGTGAAAGATACTAAATTAATAATAACATGAAATCAGAAACAAAATGACTTAAGAGGTAAAATTGCAATTTTATAAACACCTACGTAATTAGTTATCTTTAGAAATGCCTATTGATAAACTGTACGACTTTCAACAGCTAGGAGACCTAAAGAGCAATCAGGGCATCAATTCCCGCATTTCAAATTCTACAAATTTGAGTAGAATTTGCAACGATTGGTTTCAGCTAGTCGCATCTTGATTGTCGTTTACGACGATACATAATAATTTCTTATTTATGAACGATACGGGGAATATGTCGAAACGAAAAGAGAAAACGTTTAAAAAATGGTGAATTAAGAGAAAATTAATTTTCTTGCTGTAATAGAAAACTTGGAAAACCAGGAAAATGGATTAGTCCACAATAGGACCGATTATGTAATAGGAAAACAGATCTGTTGATCCAATTAAATGATAATTTGTTAAAATGCTTATATTAAACAAACAATTGACAAATTACTTTGTAGAAATTATTACTTCTTTCCATTTTCGTTGTATCTTTGAATGAAAATTTTTGAGAAAGTAACTTTCCTGAAGAAAATTGTTTGACCTTCCATATAAGGTCTATTAGTTTTTCGTTTTGCTGTTGACTACAATACATTTTTTTCATGCCTATATGCACTTAGAGCGAAGCCAATACGCAAACTAATGAACAATAATAAGCTAAGTACATATAACCTAAAAAAAATTGAAGAAATATGACAGTAGTGTGTATGACTGCTCAAGAATTAGTGCATTCTGTAAGTCGGACACGAATACGAATTTTTCTCAGCTTAACGAGACCCCCTCCTCGACCCCGACCAACCCTCCAAACAGCCAAAAACTAACCCCGAAAGGGGTAAACCGCGTATCCGCGGTCTCCTACCAGCCAAACCTGTGTTACCTCCCGTTTTCGAGGATTCTGAGCACGATGGTGATGTTGGACCTTCTCCCCGAGGCGAACCGACTCCTCAAACGGACAAAAGTACCCCTTTGATACGCGGTTTTATGAAGTGATAAGTTCACAAATCATTCAATACGTACCGAATGATAATTACAGGTATCTTGATGTTGCTGAAAAAAAAAAATGGGTGCATACTTTGTGCCTATAGGTTTTAGATGGGAAAATCAGGTATACGCAATCACTGGCACAATTTCATATATTTTACTATATTGAATAATGAACCCATAAAATAACTTATTTACTACATACATATAAAACACTTATATTGACGCATACAATTACTTGGGATGATGTGTACCAGATAACATTTCTGTGTGTACTCTTCATCGCCGGAAGCTCGCATGCTTTTGAATTAAATTCTTCCGTAAAAGAACCAAAAAGTACGAGTATAATGATAATTTTTGCCTGTTTAGTAGGAAGTAAGAATGTAATGATATTTTCATCCTTTTGCTGAGCGAGGAGAGGTCGCGATATTTTTTTCATGCTCAGCATCCTCGAAAACGGGGGGTAACAGCGGTTTGGCCGAGAGAAGACGACCTATTTGCGTTTCACACTTTTGGGGGTGGTTTTTGGCCATATGGGGGGTTGGCGGGGGTCGAGAAGGGGTTCCCACATCACCATCGTGCTTAGCATCCTCGAAAACGGGGGGTAACACAAGTTTGGCTAGTAGGGGACAGCGGATACGCTACCCCTTTCGGGGGAGATTTTTGGCCGTTTGGGGGTGGGGTGACCTCGGAGAGAGATTTAACCACCGCCATCGTGTTTAGCATCCGCGAAAACGGCGGTAACACAGGTTTGGCTGGTAGAACATGACGGATATGCGGTTTACCCCTTTCGGGGGTGGTTTTCGGCCGTTTGGGAGGTGGGGTGACCTCGGAGAGAGATTTAACCACCGCCATCGAGTTCAGTATCCTCATAAATGAGGGGGGACGTAGTCTCGTTAGGATAAGAAAAATTCATATTTTTCTAGGTTCCATCAGACTCTCAGAATTAAATTAAATGCACTAAATAAGGATACTCAAAATTGTGCGACAAATATGCGTGACAAATGTCATACTCGGTTATTTAAATACAGATCCGAGAATTGATACCCTGCCCCTACACTCAATATCCTACAGAAAATTAGAACGATTTGGCTCTGCTAGTAACAAAATAAATTATTGTAGATAGTCCTGTTGAACATGGATAAAGAACGGTTCTTAAATATAAACGGGCTAATATTTGTTACTGTTTTCTGTTGCATTTTTTTGAATAAAATAATTTAACCTCATTCCGCATTCCTTCTGAAAATAAAGAAATGTACGACGAATATTGTCATCAGGGAACATTAGGAACCACGGTTCATTTAGAGAGAGACTACAAAATGCAAAGCACTGGAAAATTATACGAAAAACTTGGATCCTATGGATCTGTTGTTGTGTTTCTTATACGTTTTGTTCAATATTGTTCTTCTTAGATTCAGTTGTACTAGATTTAGATAAATTATATAGACTGTATGGGCGCTGTCGTTTCGAATTAAATTCGGATTCCAATTTTTTTGATGGACTCACTTTAGGAGGTAGTATCGATTATCAAAATCCATGTTAGCAGACGGTAACCTGGGTCGTGACTTTTTAAAACAATTTTATTTAACATGAATAGAAAAAACATTTGAACAAGCAAATTTGTTAAATATTTTTTTATCGATTTCCAACAAGAAATATTCAATAACTTTTTTGGTAAAGGTGATATTTTCAGTGTTACTAATTTTTAAACATTGAAAAGTCGCCAATTTCCCGTTTTTTCAATGCTCTAAAAGTATATAAAAAATGTTTCTTTTACAACACATGATTTTTTATAATATCTTTAGACTTTATATATTAACTACTATTAATTACCAGTTATAAATTTATTAAATTAATTAAGGATTCAATTTAACGTGAGTATCTCATAAAATTATTACTATCTATATGAAATTTTTTTAAATTATTTATTGATATAAATTATTTATGCATATATATTTATATATTATTTTTTAATACATAGATATTCTGCCAATACATGCAATTTATATATATATATATAAATAAAATGTAAGCTAGAACAGGGTATTTAAATTATAATTAATTTTAATAAATAATACAATAATACAATTTGAAGCCTTAAATTTAGTTAAACAAAATATAAAGAATTAAACATGAAAACAAACAGAATAATTCTCTATTAGTTTTTTTACATTCTAAAACAAAGTCAGGTAATATACATATTGGTACAGTCTTGTGAATTACAGGTGCATAAATCAATGCAATTCTTCTTACAAAAACATGCTTTTGTCTTACAAGCTTTCTGGCAAATACATGGCTTTAGCAAGTTTTCAGACAATGTAGATTAAGTTGGGATTAAATGTGTATAATCTAGAATTTGATAGTGAGGATATATTGCATTCTTCCAAATGTATGCTTGTGCGGAAGCCCGTAATGCATAAATTTATCCCTATCCCAAAAGATCGACACAAAATAATAGCTCTGGCTTCATCTGTATTATTACCTTGTCTTTCTAATATTTGTAAAGTTTTTCCATTTTTTTCAGCTGTTCTGAACTCAATTCGAAACCAGTACCTAGACATTTAAGAGCCTCCTGCTTTTCTATATTTCTTATAAATTCTAACGCCTTCTTTTTCATACCTATCTTACCGGTTGAATCGCACCCTGTAAAAGCTTGCAATGCTGTCAAAATTTCGCAAGTAGGATATGTCAAGAATATTGCTGCTCTATAACATGACAACAGTGGTGGTTTTTGATTATGTATTTGTAACCAAATTCCTGCACAGCCTTTTAATTAATGTCATGTCATAAATAAAATTGTTTTAAATAATAACAACCCAGGTTACCGTCTGGCAACATGGATTTTCATAATCGGTACTATCTCCTGAACTGATTCCAGCAAAAATACTGAATCCGAATTTA
Source organism: Leptura quadrifasciata (assembly GCA_963675555.1). Taxonomy (NCBI): domain Eukaryota; kingdom Metazoa; phylum Arthropoda; class Insecta; order Coleoptera; family Cerambycidae; genus Leptura; species Leptura quadrifasciata. The sequence goes on from OY776675.1 coordinate 109,143,835, forward strand.
ATTCGAAACGACAGTTCCCATATCGCCTAATCTATATAGGGAGATAAAAGATTATTGGATTGTTGCGAAAACAGAATGAAAACCGATTTTTTGAAAATAGTTATTTTATTTCATTTTACTTAACGACATTCTTAGAAAATTTAACTTAGAGTTTTCCCATTGCATATTAAATTTAAAAATAGATACAAATAAATGATGCACAGGGCTATCCATTATATCCATAAGCAAACACCACATTTGCATATTCAAGACGGACGTAGGTGTGTGACATTGTTTATTACTTTCAAAAATCGTAACCAATAGGTCTGTCGATAAAATGAATGTCCATAAAATGAATGAATGAATGAATGAATGAATGAAAGAAAATGAGTGACGTCATATGCGTCATGATATTTGTCATAGTCGTAGTGCTTTGAAAGAAAATCGGGTATCATAATCACATCTACGATCGGAAGAGTATGTGAATCTCCTCTATGGAAACCTCCTCCACATTTGACAACAATAAAAAAACTGTATTTGATGTTCTAAATAGAAAAGGTACTGTTACTTCCGTGAATTCAAACTTTGTTCTAACGAGAACGACAATAACAACACGAAATGAATCTGACTCAGCGTACAGATGAGCCTGCAAGTATCTGACGTCATATGCATTTGTCTTACCGAAATAAAGCAAGCAATTTCTGTGGCCGCTGCTGTTGTTCTGATTAACTTTTTTCAACCACAGTTCTAATATTGTTATTATTTGGTAAAAAAATCTTTATTTTTCACTACTTTTAATGTATATTTAATTTTTTTGTGGACAGACCTGTTAATCAAAAATTGTTTTACATTTAAAATATGCTGAGTCTTCTTGATTAAATTCATATGGAGCAAAACAGGTTATTGGTAGAAGATTTATTTTTTCTCTTCCTTCTTTCTTATTAAACATTTAATTAACACGCCGTAATTCAAAAACAGATAAAAATTGAATTACAGTATGCAGAATACATCCCAGTAGTTTGGCACCTTATTATTAAATTACCCTGTGTAAGGGTTGATAAGGTGTAACGCTGTTAGAATAACACTATTTAGATTATAACTTGACGCACGGCACTGACCGGCATGGTGAGAGAGATAGTCGGGTTATCTCGAGTTGGTGACCAAGCGTATCGTCCTCTATTGTGGGAACTATTATTGCCACTAATCTGTGAAAAATTAACGTAAATATATACCTGTTGTATTACGCTCTTAGTTGGAATTATTAATGAGTTTTATAATCAGATGGTAATTATTTAAGGGGTGTAATGGGGTAGTGAAGCGCAAGTTATAGCCTCTCCTACTCAATTGTTAACCTCACCTTCGCGATGAGTTCAATTTGAACTTGGTGCACCCTGTTTTCACTAACGAGGCTCTAACGACCGAGTAAGGGCGGAATAACCCTTACCTTTTGCCGTGAGCACATCCACCTTCTCACGAAGAGTGCGGTAAAAATAACCAACCGCACACAAAGGTTGCTTTTGGAATCGTTTGGTTACCCCATCGTCGCAGTCTCCTTCTGTGCCATGGGACCACACCACTCGCCTTCCGCAACCGAGCTGGTCAGTTGCATACCTGCTCCAGCTAAAACTTCAAATGCAGCTTCGTTTTCAGTCGATTAAGGCTTTAAAAAATGATGGAGCGTTCAAGTGGGACAAAATCATCCGGAGGTAAAATACCCTCCCGATCGGATCTCCGGGGGAGGGTGCCCACAGGGACACCTCATCGAATGTCGAAAAAACACCGACAAGTTAAATCCAACAAAACTAATTCTTTCATCTACGGCGCTTGGAATGTTCGTACTTTGAACGACAGCACTCGCACCGATCGGCCTGAAAGAAGAACTGCTCTAATAGATAGAGAACTTCACCGACTCAATGTTGACGTTGCAGCTCTCAGCGAAACTCGATTTTTGGATGAAGGCTCTCTCACAGAAAAGTACTACACCTTCTATTGGAAAGGTCTTCCCACCAATTCAAGAAGACAACATGGAGTAGGATTTGCCGTTCGGAATCAACTTGTATCCAACTTAACACAAGTACCACAAGGCCTATCCGAGCGTCTAATGCTGCTACGCTATGAGCTATCAGATGGCAACGCGGTAAATCTAATAAGCGCCTACGCTCCCACTCTGGATGCAAGTCACGAAACCAAGGAAAGCTTCTATCAACAGCTGGAAGAAACCCTCTGCAGAATATCTAAAACGGAACGACTCGTTATTCTTGGCGATTTTAACGCTAGAGTAGGGAGAGATGCAGACACCTGGCCAGGCATCATAGGCAAGAACGGTTTGGGCAACATGAACGCTAACGGTCAACTACTCCTAACTAAATGCGCCGAACATGATCTATTTATCACAAACACCATTTTCCGACAAAAGGATAAATTTAAAGGCACCTGGCGTCACCCCAGATCAGGTCACTGGCATCTACTGGACTATGTTATCGTACGTAGGAAGCATCTCAAGGACGTCCAAATTACAAAGGCGCGCATTGATAGCGAATGTTGGACCGATCATCGTCCTGTTGTCTCTAAAATGAAAATTGTTATGAGACCCAAACACCGAAGAACTCAAGTAAAACGTAGACTCCGTCTCTGTATTAGTAAATTGCGTGACCAACAAACCGTCGAACAGCTGAAGCAAAAAGTTCAAGAGAATTTGAGTGCACTAGAAGAAACCAATTCTGTAGATGTCGCTGCTACCTGGACACAAATTAAAGACAGTTTAAAAAGTGCGAGTGAGGAAATTCTTGGCACTGCAGCAAGTAAAAAACAGGAGGACTGGTTCAATGATAATGAAGCTTTTATACAAGAACTTCTTGACCGCAAACATATTGCCTTCCAAAACGCTATCAACCACCCCAACGACTCATCAAAAGCAAAAGCTTTTACCCAACCTAAGTATGAAACGCAACGCGAAATCAGAAGAATAAAGAACGAATGGTGGGCAAGTAAGGCCAGAGAAATTCAAAGGTACGCCGATTCACACGACTACAGGAATTTCTTTCAAGGAGTAAAAGCAGTGTACGGCCCCAGTCGGAAAAATATGTGCCCTATTAAAGATTTAAATGGAAATCTCCTCAAAGAAGACCAGGAAATAAGAGCCCGATGGAAAGAACACTACTCTAACATTCTTAACCAGCAAAGTCAAGCCGATCACGATATTATAAATCTTATCCCTCAATATGACACCTTTGAAGACTTAGATAAACCACTAACAACGGAAGAGATCTTAACCGCCATTGGGCAGCTAAAAAATAACAAATCTCCCGGCGCCGACTCACTCCCAGCTGAGATCTTTAAAGCTGTGTCGTCAGAGCTCATACCCTACCTCAAAAAACTGTTTGATGTCGTGTGGGAAAGTGGTCAAGCTCCGCAGGAGTTTCGTGATACACTTTTAATCAACCTCTTCAAAAACAAAGGGAGCGCTGCGGACTGTGGAAATTACAGGGGTATAGCTCTCCTGGCTGTTGGAGGGAAGATACTCACTAAAGCGATGGCAAATAGGCTAACACCTGTTATGGAAAAGTTACTTCCTGAAACACAGAGTGGCTTTAGACCAAACCGAGGCACATCGGATTTAATCTTCACACTTAAACAGCTTCAAGAAAAAGCACTCGAACATCAAGGAGAAATTCACATGGCCTTCATTGATTTAACCAAGGCGTTTGACTCGGTGGACAGGGAAGTGCTCTGGAAAATTATGTTCCGCTTAGGTATCCCTTGAAAATTTGTGGAAGTATGTCGCAGTCTACATACAAACAACAACGCCCAGGTTATGTATAATAATGAGGCAACCGAACCTTTCCAAACCCTCACTGGAGTTAGGCAGGGATGGGTTCTGGCACCCCTACTCTTTAATTTGTTTACCACTGCTCTAACAATTATTGTTGACAACAAACTGACAGTCAGAGGAATAGGTCTCAGATAGCGTTTTGATGGCGGTCTCTTTAACATAGGGCGCTTTAGAGCTTTCACGAAGACACGCACACGATTCATTTGTGATCTCCAGTATGCGGATGACTGTGCACTTTTAGCCTCTACGCCGGAAGAGCTTCAAGAACTTTTAGATGTGTATGCCCAGAGCTATGATTCCTTGGGACTTAAAATCAACATTGGAAAGACTAAGATTATGTCAACTCCTCATCAAGTGAACCAAATAGACATTACACTTAGTGGAAATTTTCTTGAAGTGGTGGATCAGTTCAATTACTTAGGCAACGTTGTTAATGACAAAGCAAACATGGACAGCGAGATTCGCAATAGAATTAACGCTGCATCTAGAGCACTCTGGGGACTTAGGGAGAGAGTATTTGACAACCACGGCCTTGCTTTGTCAACGAAAATGGCTGTCTACAGAGCAGTTGTCATTCCAACACTGCTATATGGATGTGAAGGCTGGGTCACTTACCGTCGTCATGTGAAAGAATTAGAACGTTTTCAGCAAAGACACCTTAGAAGTATGATGAAAATCCGTTGGTTCCATCACATATCAAACGTGGAAGTACTCAGGAGAGCAAACAGCCTTCCAATTGAGGTGCTTATTTCAAGAGCACGCCTAAGATGGGCAGGTCACGTTCATCGTATGCATGATAACCGCCTTCCTAAATGTACACTTTATGGTGAATTGCTAAGTGGTAGAAGAAGGCGTGGCGGTCAACGAAAGAGGTTCAAAGACGCTCTCCATGAAAATCTAAAATCCTGCGGTATTGCAGACGAGCAATGGGAACAACTTGCAGCGGACAGAACCGAATGGCGAGGGGTTGTGGCCAGCTATCAAGGAAATGTTGCTGCAAGAAGGCCGAATCCAAGACCTAACCAGGTCTATGTTTGTCCTGACTGCGGTCGACATGTGCTCTCCCGAATTGGCCTCTATAGCCATAGTCGTGTGCACCGTAGATGAATGGGAATTACAATAGACTACACCTTTTACTTGTTTTTTATTGTACACAATTTATCGACTGTAACATTTTTATACTCGGACTCGAGTAACGGCTAATAATAATAAAAATTATTTAAGTCCTGTTGAGAATTTAGTGGTTAAAAACCGTTGTATTGTTAAGAACTTTTGGATTCAACACCATTACAAATTGTTTCTGTAATATAAATATATTGTGGAAGGTTAAATCGTGTCTTTATTTTTTCTTAAAATAATGACAATGTGGTGCTAAAATCTACCTACAACCTGTATGTATCACTATTGTTAACGACTGTTTCCACCGAGCTGCTGCCGATTTATCCACATGACACATAACTGTAAAGCATGACCAGTTTTTACAAATCTGCTGGTTATAATATCTAGTTATAATTTTTGACAGATTGTAACGGGAGTATTGTTGAAACACGCCCAGAGGAAAAATCCAGGTGAGTTAGATCAAGTGACTTTGGGGGGCCATTGCAGGGGAATATTTACTGCAATTAAGTTTTATCTGAATTTTTCTTGAAGGTATCTCATCTTCTTCCTCAATCTTATTTTGTACAAAGCGTAAATATTTAGCATCATTCTATTATTCTTCAGGTATTATCGAATCGATTGTTCCCAGTCAAACATTGTAGAGAGCGCTGTCGATCACATATCTTTCTGCGTATAACTCGGAAGCAGCAACTGCACTTTTTTACGTTATATTTAAATATTCAACATGTCCACTTTTTCGTTCTTGTATAAACTGCAACTTTTCTATTCAAATTAACAATCACTGTAAGCAATTTTAAAATTATAGTGAAAACACTGGTAATTGACAATATTTCATCGTTTCCATCTTAGTTACTTTATATCATTTAATTAGAATTTAAATATTTGAATCGGATAGTCTTGTAATTTCAGTTGCATTCGTTTCAGATCTAAAGTGAGTATATCAGAAGACAAATTTCTTATCTGTGTTACATCCGGTAAGTATGTCACGTTTTTCCCGCATTAAATGCATCATACCTAAAAAATGCGGAACATTGAAAAGCGTACAAAACTGTATGCATTATTTTTTGTTCCTAATGAAAAATGAAGCTTTTCTAGCGTCGCAAATTTTCCAGGTTGATGCGGAATCAAGGGCGAATCTAGCATGAAATCAATTCAATTCAATCAATTTTCAAGGTCAAAAGCCTAAAATGAACAGTTAGAAATCACCTTAGTGCGAAGTTAAATTGAGGGAACCGGGACTGTTCTAAATAAAATTTAATTATTTCAGAAAATTTAGTAAGAGGTCAAAAAACATTTTTTATCCATTAAAATATGATACCTAGATACTAATAATTAAAGGACTTTAACACATTTTTGTCGATCACGCAATTAATCAGTGAAACGAAACTCACTGCAACCAGCAACTTCTTATCCAGTGCATCTAGATTTCTTCTTCCTAGTTTCGATGGCCTCTTGCTCCAAAGGTACTCAGCCAATCTACTTTTCTAATAACTGTGTGTAAGAGACAGGGTAAAGTAGAGTTAGAGCACTATACATTTACTGGAATTAACGCCTGAAGCCTAAAGCCTGAAGACACAGGGAAATTAGCCCCAGGAAAATCACAAGCCTTGTAAAAACTCTTTGAATCCTGGGGAACAACTAGGTGTAGGGTAAATCACAAAAGATCTTTTAGGTCGAAGTGAAGTAAGGCTACGCAGGGTCAAGCGAGTCCTGAAATAATCTAAAATACATTCACTGAATACTGGGATCAAAAAAGAGGTTTTGCCACTTTTACTGTATATCTCTTTTTGTCGCAAAGTTGACGGTATTGTCAAATTTATTTTTAAGTACCTACTCTGCTACTAAATGTGATCAAGCGATTAACAAGTTTATCACCCTTTCCTCTTTATTGTGATAGTAGGCATTGCTTTGCTACTCTCATAATATAAAGGATTACGGTGATAAACTCATTAATGGTCTCATCATATTTTTAACATATTTTCTTCAAAGATCTTAGTATTATTGTTATTATTATTGAGCCATGGGGGGGGGGGGGGGCTATAGCCCCCCATAGATCCGCCCTTGCGCGGGATCGTTCGAATATTTATCTTCATCTCACTGCGTACAGGGAAAATGTTTCAACATAATAATTGTTATGATGAGAGTTTATGAGGCTTAATAATTAAATAATATATTCGGTAAGCTACGTTACGCTGATGAGGAGCCATAACTTGTTTCTTTATTTAATTATTTAGCCTCATAAACCCCCATCATATTTTACTTAGTGTTTGCCAGGTGGAAATAGAGCAGTACACATAAAGCTCATCGTACTAATTGCTCTCATTTGAGGCCCTAAATGTGGCACATGAAGTATGAAAGTATAAATCGAATACTGTGCACAGTACCTTCCTACCTTTGTTGGTTTTGCTCGATTATAAGATATATTCGCTAAGATACGCTACGCTGATGAGGAGCAATAACTCCTAAACACGTGTCTGTAGCTGCATTGTTGTTTCCCTTGAAGTATAAGGCAATAACTTGTTTCTTTATATAATAATGATTATCTACACCACTACTAAGATAGAGTTCCAGACACGTTTTTAACATTGTTTTTCCAGTAGACTTAATTCGTGATTTGCCGTCTACAGTTTATTGTTGTTAAATTATTTATTTTTCTCCGTTTTTTATAATTCAGGGACAATTTAACATTTTCTTCCTAGTTTCAAGCCTCGCTTGTCAATTCTTCAGCGGGGTCGGTAATGATTTTTTTTGCTTCTTCCATGATTTGTTCATTTCTGTCATCACTGTCGTCATCGACGTGATGATTAGTGATTTATTATAAATTCTTATAAGTTTTCTCACCGCAGTATTAAAAACTGAGACTTTTCAAGTCTGTTTTTTGGCAACTACAAGGTAATTCGCAGTTCCCTTCGCATTTACAATTTTTCCCTTCTCTTTGCAATTAGTTTCAGCACTTCATCTTTTAAAAGTTTTCTAACGATGATTTTTGGTTCTCGACTGCGGTTGGCTCTACTTCAGTGCCATTTTTCATGATCACGGTGATTTCCTGCATTCGACTTCAGACGAATGCAATCGTCTTGCAATTCCCTTTTTTAGCGACTGTTTAAATCTGAATAGAATATTTTTAATTATTTTTATCTGGAAATTTTCTTATATTTTTTTATATTAATTGGATTTTAAAGAAGAGTACCTCTCAAAACGCCTATTAATAAATGGGGAGTCATTTAAAGACATAACGTCGCCAGCCATTTGACGTAAAACATTTTAAGGTATTAATCGACAGAATGTAAAGGCCATAGGAGAAAGTTTCCATACTTTTGTAATGTATTGTATACAGAGTGTTTCAGTTAACATTTCCACTGCCGAGATCTCGAAAACTAAAAAATACATTTTTATTCTGTAAACGATAAAATATTTCTGGCCTTCTTCGAGAAGTATAATTTACTATTATAATATTTATCAGCAGAGATGGAGCTGCAGTTTAAAAATATTTTTCGAACAAGGAAGCTCTGAAATATGCCATTCTATGAAACACTAAATTCTAAGCATAATTGTTCTTATTCGAAAAAGTCAGATCTGCAGCAGTTTTTTGATATAGTTTGATAAAATTTCTCGTACCATCATGGCACCGGGATCCGTTTTTTTAAAATTTCTGGAGTCAGAGATGAACACCAAAATTGTTGTCAAGGCCATTGTTTGAATTTTCAGGATATCTGAAAGCGCGTATCACATAGATAGCAAATAAGCCCATTAAACATCCCTCTGCGCCTGTTGGCAAAATACCAGCAAAGAAGCTAGTGAGAGATATTTTTGTAACGGTATCATAGCCTATAGAGCACGGTACTTAAATTAAGCCTATCTTATTGAAGATATTGGAAAAAATTGGGCATAAGCAGCTTTTTAAGTTTGTAAATGAAAATAATATCTTACATGAAAAAGGTTTTAGAAAAGGACACAGTACTTCAACGGCTTTTACTAAGATTGTCGATGACATCGCAATAAGCATAAAAAGAAGGTAGCTGCTGTAGTACTAATAATAATAATAATAATAATAATAATAGTACATAGTACTCCTCGACCACCAACTCAAGACAATGTATGTCGTGGAATTCTCAGCTCCCGCTGAGAGCAACATTGTCTTGAAAGAGGAGGAAAAACGGACAAAATATCGAGATTTGCTCTTTGAACTCCGCAGGCTTTATCCAGGCCATTCTGTTAAAATAGTGGTACTGATTATAGGAGCCCTCGGTGGAATGAGACAGACGCTGCTTTCAGAACTAAAGATCATACCGGCATGCCGAGATTCGGCAGAGATCTTAGCCGGCAGAATGCAGAAGGCTGTCATCCTCGGTTCATTACGTCTACTCAGGGCACACGATTCGCGGACCCGGTAGTCACTCACCCCACGGGCGTGGGGAGTGGCTATTGGTATTACCAGCTCCCCTCTGTGAGGGTCGGAGCCACAGAGTAGGGTGACTGGTTTTTTGTAAATAAATAAAAAATAATAATAATAATAATAATAATGTTTATTTACTAAAATACATAAATACATAATAATAAATATAACAACAATAATATGTTTTCCCCAAAAAAAAAGGAAGGGAAATTTTGACAACAGTTTTCATATAAAGGGAAAAGGAAACATTTACAATTTTACAATTTTTCACTCGTCTCATTTTGTAAATAAACATGAAGACCCCAGGAAGTACTAGGTACTTGTATAATGGGGTATATGCTAATTACTTACAGTTTATTACACAATGTATTTAGCTGTAATGGGAGTGCAATCCTTGAGGAGAAGAGAGGGAAAGGAGAGCATGACATTTTAGTGAAGAACAACAAAAAAGGAAGATAAGAAGAAAAAAAACAACCAAGTTATAAATGATAAACAAATATACACACTTGGACTTTCCCATACTGATACTGTTAACGCAATAGGTGTACATGCATGAGAATTAGAATTTATTTTCTTTTCAGGTAAGTTTATATATTTCTTTTCTCAAATATTTGATGTACTACTGGTCTTGGTGTATTCAGTAACCATAAATTAATTTTCTTTTTATACATATTATATGAAGATGCAGTTTTTATGTCAGGTGGGATTAAATCATAGATATGAGCAGCAAGGTAAGAGACATTTTTTTGACCTATTGATTTATTTACTTTGGTTTTTAGTGTAATTATGTGTTTGTTACGGGTATTGTGGCAATGTTCGTGATACATTATTGTTTGCTGCTTGTTCTTGAATAAATTTAGTAAAATTTTTTTGCAAAAAAGTTGTCTAATATCCAATTTTTTGGCCTCATTTAATAAGGCATTAGTGGGGTAAGTAATATTTTTATTGTAGATTATTTTTGAAAACCATTTTTGGATGGTATTTAGTATTCTTAGATAGTGGTTGTTAACCCCACCCCATCCAATAATTCCATAGGCAAGTTGTGACTGGACAAGGGAGAAGTATAATATATCAAGGTGACGTATGCTTAAGAACGACTTTAGGTATTTAAATTTTGAAAGGGGAGGCCGTAGTTTTCTAACAATGTTATTTACTTGTATGTTCCATCTAAGATGTTTATCTATTGTAATACCTAAATGTTTTATATGTTCTGCTTCACTAATGGTCATTAATAACTTACCATCGTGGCTGATCTGGAGAGGACCAAAGTTGGGTAAGTTATTTTGGTACGATGTGAATGGGAGATATTTAGTTTTGTCACCGTTAATTGTAAGATAGTTATAATCAAACCAATTTTTCACTATTTTAAAATTTTTTTCAGCTAGGTTTTTGAGATCAATTCAATTATCGGCTTTATTTATGATGACTGTGTCATCTGCAAAACTAAGTATTTCCCCCTCAATTTCAGCCGTTAGTAGTTCGTTAATATAAATATTAAACAATATCGGTCCCAGTATCGTTCCCTGGGGTACTCCGTACTCAATATTTTCATGGTTACTGATAACATAGTCAATTTTCACGCATTGGCTTCGGTTGGTTAAATAGCTTTCCATTAATCGATAAGCCTTATCTCTAAACCCAATTTTCTCTAATTTCTTTAAAAGCTGGGGGTGGTTAACCGTATCGAAAGCCTTGGAAAGGTGAAAATACATAAGGTGGGTTTTTTATTATCTAAGGCTATATATATCTCATTTGTTAGGTATGATATCGCATCTTCTGTAGACAGACCACTTTTAAACCCAAATTGTTTATCTGAGAGAATTTTGTACTTAGTTAGTTAACTGTCGATTCTGATTTTTATGATTTTCTCAAAAATTTTTGCAATTGTTGAAATTAGTGAAATAGGCCTATAATTTATTATTTTTTGTTTATCTCCACTTTTGAATAGCGGCTTGACCAATCCCACTTTAAACGCGTCTGGACATATACCCTGGTCTATAATGAAATTAATTAAATAAGTTAGTGGGTCTACTATTGCCTCAGCGATATGTTTTAGAATGTCTCCTGTAATACCATCCTTGCCTGGAGCAAGGATACTGTTTGAATTTTCAAAAACTTTTGACACGACTAGTCATGAAGTAATATACGCAAAACTGTTTTGGTCTTGATCATAAGGGTATTGCTTTCTTTAACTCAAATTTAAACAATAGATCACAAAAGGTCTTATTTAATGATGATATGTCACCTCCTGTGGAAGTTCTGTCTGGCGTGCCTCAAGGCTCAGTCTTAGCTCCTTTATTGTTAGTATCTACACTTCTGACATATAACATTCAGCAGAACACTGTAAGATATAAGCATATGCCGATAACACCCAAGTTTACATTAGCTTTCATATTAGAGATTCATTAGTAACTCAAAATAACATAAATAGCGACTTAAGTAAAATTAAACAAATATCTTAAGAGCACAACTAAAAATTGAAATCTAGCAAATGCAAACTAATATTATTCGGGCCTGAGAAAGATTTAGCTTCTGTTTGTGAAAATCTTAGTTTAAATATTGATGGTGAAATTTTATCTCCTGAAAGTGCAATAAAAAATCTGGGATTGAATTGTATAGTACCAGATATTTCATTAGCCGCAATTTGAGAAAAATATTATGTGAATCACTGGTCCTATCTCCCTTTAATTATTGCGATATAGTACAGGGTGCGCCAAAGTTCTGAATTTGGTCGATTACGGCTGTACTTGAAATGGTGGAAAGATGTTCTCTATAGATTTTCTCGGTTTTCAATTCTGAATAACTAGAAAATATGTACAGGGTATTCCGTTTTCGTTGGTCGGGCATCAACTTCGTTATTTTAAATGGAACACCCTGTATTTTTTCCTTTACCCATCTAATTATATTCATAACTCTATTAAGGTGGTAGGTACTTAAAATGAACCGTTTACGAAATAACAGATTTTTTGACAAAAACTGAGGTTTGCGGATGAGTCTTTGAGTACCTCTGATTTCATAGACAAGAGAGTTTTCAAAATTCTGCTTATACTGTTATGTTGGGCATATTAAGGGCTAGTAGGGTAGAAACGTTATTAACATTAATCTTATACAGTGCTGAAAAAATTGAGTTTATTTTTTCGCTAATAAAAAAGGACGTAATTCAATTTTTTCAAATGGGACGTACTATTTTCAGTTCTGTCATCTAATGAAGTGTTAAATTTTCTTTCCATTGATATATCATAGTAGGTATTTATTTTTACGGGTTGCATAGATATTAAGGTTAATTTTCTGGATCAGACTAATTGTGTAGTAGTACATGCAGTTTTCCATAATGAATTATTAATCTTCTGAAATGTTGAACTGAATTATTATTTTTTTACTTAGAATTGTTGGACAAAGAATTGAAATTAATACCAGCACGTATGTAATAAAGAATTTACTCATAATAAAAAAACAATTATTTTAACAAATGTTCAAAATATTCACCATTTCGATCGAGACTCCTCTTCCTAAATGAATGACGCATTTCTTGCAGCATCTGCGGAGTAATGGATGCAAAGGCACGTCTGATCCTACGTTTCATGTCATCAACAGTGATAGGAGTGTCGCGATAAACTATATCCTTTACATAGCCTCATAAAAAAGTCCATACCTGTCAGGTCGGGCGACCTTGCAGGCCATGCTATTGCTGCACCACGCCCTATCCATATATCATTGAAGTTACGATCTAACCATTCCCTGACATTTGCTGCAAAACGAGGCGGAGCTCCATCTTGTTAAAACCACATTTTTTGCCGTATATCAAGAGGACCGTTTTCTAGAAGAACCGGCAATTCATTTTCTAAAAAATCGCGATATATTCTTCCATTTAAAGGTCCATTAAGGAAATGAGGTCCAATAACAATTGGCCCTACTACAGCACCCCATACATTTAATGACCACCTCTGCTGGGAAACTGTTCTTAATAAATGAGGATTCACATATGAATAATAATGAAAATTGTGTCTATTGACATAACCATTTTTGTGAAATGTAGCCTCATCAGAAAACATCAAACACCTTATTAAATCGGGATCATTATCGAGCATGAAATTAGACCATTCACAAAAATTCGCCCTGTTTAAAAAATCATCCTCCAGTAATTCTAGATGTAATTGAATTTTGTAAGCATGGAATTTATTTTTCTTTACGATCCGCCTTGCTATTGTCCCGCTTATGTCTAAATTATTGCTCAATTCTCTAGTACTGGTGGTAGGATGTTCAACTAAGGATATCATAACCCGATATTCATTTTCCTCAGTCATTTTTCTTGCTGGAACTTCATGAGGTTTGTACTGCACTTCACCAGTTTCGATAAATCTGTCTCTAAGACTACTAAATGCAGGTTCTAAAGGGTGTCTCCTTTCAGGATATGTGGTTTTATAGACTCGGGAATAATTCATATTTATTTTGAAACACTAAACTTCTTCACTGGACGAATCAATAGACAAACATAAACTAATGACAAGCTAGAATATCCAAATACCGAATACGTTCCACTCCTGACAAGCCCAGAATTACATAGCGGGTTACAATGTGAATGAATGAGATGGATTTATTCTAAGCTTTAAGATAAACAACGATAGATATAATTTGCAGCGATGTCAAGTTAATAACGGTGTCCGCACTATCGCCTCGGCGCGGAGCGGACAGACTCACGTGGCATAAACGGATGTATCACTCCTCTGTCTACATGAGCCAACATGAGCGGTATGCTTTCAAGATTGTCATGCTAGCTCGTAAAAGTTGAGTTTGCACGACAAACATCAAGGCATACCGCCCAAGTTAAAATATTTATGTGAATTTCAGTCAGACAAATATTTAACGTTAATATTTGTGCAACCCCTAAAGATAAATACCTACTATGATATATCAATGGAAAGACAATTTAACACTTCATTAGATGACAGAACTGAAAATAGTACGTCCCATTTGAAAAAATTAAATTACGGCCTTTTTTATTAGCGAAAAAATTAACTGAATTTCTTCAGCACTCTGTATAAGATTAATGTTAATAACGTTTCTACCCTACTAGCCCTTAATATGCCCAACATAACAATATAAGCAGAATTTGGAAAACTCTCTTGTCTATGAAATCAGAAGTACTCAAAAACTTATCCGCAAACCTCACTTTTTGTCAAAAAATCTCTTATATTTCGTAAACGGTTCATTTTAAGTACCTACCACCTTAATAGAGTTAGGAATATAATTAGATGGGTAACTCGATAAAGGAAAAACATTAAGGGTGTTCCATTTAAAATAACGAAGTTAATGCCTGGCCAACGAAAACGGAATATCCTGTATAATTGTACATATTCTCTAGTTATTCAGAATTGAAAACCAAGAAAATAATCTATAGACAATATCTTTCCACCATTTCAAATACAGCCGTAATCGACCAAATTCAGAACTTTGGCGCACCCTGCATAGTAATTTCATCGATACCATAGAAACAAGAAGAATACAAAGAGTGCAAAACTCCAGTTGTCGTTTTATATTTAGCTTAAGAAGATATGATCACCTATTACACTCTTTTCTGTTTTAAACTGGTTGAATATGCAATTTCAGTGAAAACTACACTTTTTTGTCTTCATTCATCACGTTATATCAACGTCAACACCATCTTATCTCTTGTTTAGGCTCAGTGCTAGGACTGCAGACTATTCGCTTTGGAACACTTGTATCATATCCAGAGACACTCTACTGCTGCTTTTCAAAGATGTTTTACTTATTATTTTGCTAAACTTTATAACGTCCTCCTCCCTAGATTAAAATCACTATCGGCATCTTCTTTTAAAACAAAGTTGTAAAGAAGGGCAAAAACGCACGAATTTTACCTTATTCTGAAACTGTTTTTCCCTTATTTTAAATTATTGCTAGGCATGACGTTCATTTTCATTTTAGACGCTGGCTGGTGTGATTACTTTACATTATTATTGCTTAATCAATAATAACGATCATAAAAAATTAATCATTATTTTTCAATAATAAATTTATATGTCGTCCATTTTTCTTTTTTTAATGATATATAATAATTTCTTCATAATTTAGAAAGTTTGTACTTGGTTGATAAATAAATATATTTAGGTACTTTTCTTGGTTTTCAATTAGGTTTAGAGTACATATATGTATGTATATTTATTATATTTTGGTTTTCATCTTTAATTTTGATGGGGTCAAGTGGCAGAATAGCCTATGCTAATATTCGCTCATGAAACATTATATTATTTCTTTGTTTCAATAAATAAGTTTATTATTATCATTAGGTTCTGACTTTTTTACTCTTATTAGCCATAGAAAAATTGTAATTGTTTATTTATTACACGTGACACTGCACTGTCAGAAGTTTAATCATCGTTTGTATGTGCCATTTTAAGAAGAATTTTATAAAATTTGTCCAAAGCATGGCCCATACCAATGTTGGCAAAGTTAATGTTATTAATTTATGAACAAAGCAATAAAAATTCAACAGCAGCCAAACATCAATTACAATTCCAAAAGGTTAGAAACTTGATCACGATTTTCCAATTTATATAACGATTTGGAAGATTATGGTAGTTTTGAAAAATTAAAATGTGAAAGAATACGATTAACAAGAGAGTAAGACAATATGACTGTAGTTTTAGAAACCGTTATTCATCATTGCGACAAATAAGGAACTTCACCAACTTATCACTATCGTCGTGCCAAAGAATCCTAAAAGAAAATGATTATATTATAGGTTCGTTTCTATAACATGAAAATTTAAACGGTGCGCGTTAAAGTTTTTAGAAAATAATTTGCCAAACTGTTACAGTGTTCCCCAGATCAGAAATGAAATATAGTTTATAGATAGCACACCACCCACAACTTTAATATTGTTGTAAATTATTTGAATACCACGTTTTCAAGGGACTAGATTGGCACCATAGGATCCGTTAGATAGCCCGCGCCTTCTCCGGATTGCGCTGATGCAATTAACAGACACACATTATTAAAGATATGTAACGAGGAATTGTTGCATCGCCTTGATATGTGTATTTAAGAAGTAATTTCGAGCATATACTATCAAGATATATTGCTTAAAAATAAAAGTGCCCTATTCGTTACTTTTCCATTTAAATTTCTCAATTTAAAGTAATTTCCTATAAAGTCGGAAGTAATAGTGAAAAAAATTTACCACCAGTAAATAATGCTCTTATAGCAGGCAAAAAATTCACCAAGAATATAAATCCGAAAACCAATGTTAAAGAAATATAGTCGTTTCCAATTATACTCTGCAAATAAAATAGGCGAAAAAACTTTGCGACCCCAGTAAAATAAAGTTACTCTCTGCACTATTCCGCCCGCAAATTGAGTCACTTACCTCTATAGGTTTTTAGCTACGTCGGCTTGTTTGATGACACCATACCAAATAGTTCACCGGCGTTAATGTTAAAGAACACGATAAAACCCTCGATATACTTTTCGACGTTGTAACAAAATCCTACTTAGGAAATACTTCGCATGAAAAGCGTGCTTCACGTAAAAATATCGTGGAAGAGGTTTTTAATATTCTTAATCATATTTATCATCATTTTATTCAAAAATTTCAATAACTTCTCAAGGAGCGTCATTTTAGAAAGTATAGTAAATGTCGCTGCACAGGGACGTAATGTCGCCCCGACCACTAAAATTTAGAAAGTATAACAAAATTTGACAAAATTAAAAACCCTTTTACGAATCCAAGTTGTTAAGCACTGCAACTCATGCGCGGTATTAAATATGAGGACAAGTTAATCCAGCTTCTATTCAAAGTATATCGTGAGTTTTAGCGAAAATAGCCCTTAGCGACATGGGACCCCATCATTTCCTAGCAGTCGATTTTGACGGGGAAATGATGAGTTTTAACGGGATTTGCCCTAAACCGGTTCCTCAGTGATTCAAAGTCGTTGCGATTCAATCATTTTAAAGCTCCGAGGAGCGACCAAAATTGATATTGAAATACAAATACGTGAATAGACAGGCAAGCAAAAGCCCACTAAATTTTAGAAACATTGAACTTTTCTTGAATCTTTTTGTGTAATCGTTAGCTCACAAAACTGCATATTGGATGGTAGTTGGTACATTATAAATCGTTCCGTTCCTCACCATGTGTTGTACACGGGCCAGACTATTGTTTGTCAAACATATTTCTTAAAAGTTGTTGTAAAACATAAATTTTTTGAAGAGATTTATATTTTTGAACTTTATATTGTCTTTTAATTGTGTTTTTTTAACAAAATTCCCTTTCAGGTATAATTTTAAGAAAGTGTTATAGTACTTCCAGTGTTAGGTTTATAGTGTTACGACGTCCAATAGATACCATCAGAGCAGCAGTTAAGCAAAAACGAACAGTAAGTATAGATTTTATATTATGCTCCGTCTGAAACAGTCGTTTTGAATCCTTATTTTGTGAACGTTAACATTCATTTTTGATAAATATAATAAAAGTCCTTCAGACCACGAAAGATGAATCGTTCACATTAATAACGAGGTCGTAAAGTTTTTGTTGCATTTTTTATATGCTGAGTAAAATTGAAGACCACTATAACAGCGACTAAAGAAGAAGACCATACTAAGTTAGAAAATATCTCAAAAACTACTGCAGATTCGCTTTTTCGAATAAGATTAATTTTGCTTAAAATTTAGCTTTCAATCGAATGGCATATGTTTCAGAGATTCCTTGATCGAACGATATTTTGAACTGCAGCGCCATCTCTGCTATCACGTTATAGGAGTAAATTGTACTTCCTGAAGAAGGCATTAACAACAGAAATCTATCACCATTTACAACAGAATAAAAATATATTTTTTAGTTTCCGAGGCGTCGGATGTGGGAATGTTAACTGAAACACTTCTTCTTCTTGTAAATGTAATTCAAAACAAACATTTTGCTACGTCAAATTTCAAAACTACAATCTGACGTAACTAGTTGGTCGTCGTCTGTTGACTAACGGTATTTGCCGGCCGACTAACAGTGGAGATGGTCGGGGTTCTAAACTTCTTGATGTATCAGGGCGCCAAGTAAATTTTTTTTTCTCTCCAAATACCAGCTCAAGTACAATGTAACCTTAAATTTACTAAATAAATTACTTAGCGAGACGATAATGAAAAATTCAAATTCAGTTTTATCTTTTAATAACAATAAACGAAGTAGGTTAACTTTATAACATTCAACAGTACAATAACGTAAGGTATGGTATAGCAGACAATTAACACACAAAAAAAATATGTATCTAACTGGGTATACGCGTCTTACGTAAGTGCTTAACCTCCAACAATTATCATAGATGTTTTAATTAATTGACAGAATATTTTCATAAAATGTTTAGCAAAATTAGAAGTGGTGAAATTTGTTAAGCAAAATATACAATATATTTAAAAAAAATCATATATATATATATATATATATATATATGGCGCAAGAAGGATACAAACTGCAGGCAGCAGGGCTTCAACTTCGGCTCAAATTTCAGTCAGGAATGGGCAACTTCCAGCCTATCAATTAACCCAGAAAATGGATGGCTCCTCTACAAAAAAAGAGATTCCAGTCCAGCAAGGAGAAGTAACATAAATACGTGTAGACCAGTGGAAAAAAAGTTATTCGTATCAGGGGAGACAAAAAAACGTAGGAAAAACTACGAAATACTAGGCGAAACCGTAGGTGGAAAAAAACCCTAAAAATAAATTTTTACCATTGAACAATTTACTACAAGTGATATTTTGCTAGTTTGAATATAAAAATAAAATAATTACCTCGTTTCGGAGGGTTTTCTTAGAAAAATGTTGTTGACCTTGGATGTCCTTGGCCTCGTGTAAATTTGGCAAAAATGGCTTTTACGTATAGATCCTTCCAATGAAGACAATCGATTTCCAATACCATAAAAATATGCACTCATCCAAACATAAATGGAAAATCGAAAATATAACGTTGCGAATATATCCCAAAATGGTGAAATTACTTGTTTCAAAAATCGCAACGAGTACGTAAAATTTGCCAAGCGTTCAAGCGCACACGTGAAAAGTGAAAGGTGAAGGCGAAACCTAAGCCAAACTATTGTGAAGAAATAAATCTGTGTTACCGATCGCCAATACAGTTATAGGAATCTACCTATAAACTAATTAAAAGTTATTGGTTG
This sequence comes from Leptura quadrifasciata, assembly GCA_963675555.1. NCBI lineage: Eukaryota > Metazoa > Arthropoda > Insecta > Coleoptera > Cerambycidae > Leptura > Leptura quadrifasciata. The sequence continues at coordinate 109,163,339 of OY776675.1, forward strand.
CCTAACTTAAGAATTACAGAAATAGAGAGCCTAAGTATATGCAACACGCTACACAACAAAATGTATAATGTCATGCCTACACTTAATTGCAACAGATTCCTTACAATTGCGGATTCATATAGACAACTAAATAATAAATATTACGCGTGACGACGGATAACACGAATTCGTTAGACATTAAATGTAAGACATAAAGTAATGATTTAGAGATTTTTTTTAATAACGTATAAATGTTAAATTGAACGGTAACAATTTCGTTTAACTAGCTCCTAGTTAAAGGAAGCTAGTTGTTAAGGTTTTCCTTCTTTATATATTTGCGCTTCGCCTATGTCATTTAATTTGCGGTATATCTGGTTATGTAATACTTACCGCATGAGATAACTTACGCTTCCATTTCGGTAAATGCGGAGGGAAAAGTGCACTGGGATGAGTGGATCTTTAAAGTCACCATGCATAATAAAATACGTATCTGGCAGCCAGATATCACTATGATGGTGGATGGCGTTCAAATAATTGTACTGGCTTTGATTGGAATACTGCAGTCGGGGATCGTACCATTGCTGTTGTAATAGAAACTCAACTTCGTATTTCTGAAAAAGAAATGGTTAAATCAATATACAGAGTGTCCCAAATTAGCCTGCCAAATGTAACTAGCAGATTATATGTTCAAATATAATGGAAAAATGCAATAAACTTAAGTCGGAATATAATTCATAAGGGAGCTCAGGTCCTCAACAAGCGTAAAACCAGGGGTGCATTAAATAGGGAGGGGCTGGAGTAAAATGTAAAGTTATGAAATTTCAGAACTTTTTACATCAAGAATATTAAGCTCTTATTCAAACTCGACAGAAAGAATCGTTCTCGAGCAAAATTGATTTGAAAATTTGTAATGAGTAGGTCGGATCCATGTTTCAATGGAAACAACAAATTTCGCTTCAATTTATTTGAGATTTTGTGACGTATACGTAATGAATTAAATAATTGATGTTTGAAATAGTGTTTTCGCTAGCAAAATGCCTTAATATACAAATCGGGATCGTAGAAATGTTATTGAATCTATATTTTCAAAGAAAATACCTTAAGTGACTATCACTAAAATTAATTGTCACTTGCAGCGCCGAGTAACGCCTTGACGTATAATAGATTTAACTTGCCATGGAACAGAAAAACGCTTCTCGGCCATTTTGAAGTGAAACTGGAATGAAAGTTAACTTAGTAGACAGGAATTTTTTATAACTGCAACGAGAAGTATTTTTCAATATTTCGAAAAAATTGAACTTTTCCTTTCCCAGATGAAGTTTCACATCGAACCGATTAATGTTTAGTTTCTGCCGCGTCGATGGACGTATAGTTTTCAATTTGAATCCAAAGAATTTCGTGTAATTGGAAACTGCAACGAAAATTAATAAAGATAACTCGTACGTCAAAAACCTTTATTATTCACGTCAGTACGCTTCACCGCTGGAAAGTCACATATAACATATCTGGGCGCTAAAACCTAACCCACTACGTCGCAGATAGCTGCAAACCAAATCGACAAAGTAGCATAAGAATTAGCATGAAGCAATTAAAAATGGAAACTCATTGATTTATGATAGGAATAATGGTAAAACTTCTAGGTATTCATCCTAATCGTTATCAACATATGCAAGATTTAATTAATGCTACGCAATTTGTTACCTACTTCGAGTACGTTCTATCAACTTCCTCCAAATGAATATTAGAGTTTAATGACATTCCTCACGCGCGCACGACATATAAGGGTCTGGTGAATGTAACATTTCCTGGTAGGTGGATAGGCCGTAACAGTTCTGTTACTTGGCCATGTTAAAGAACACGATAAAACCCTCGATATACTTTTCGAAACTGTAACAAAATCCAAATATTTCGCATGAAAAGCGTGCTTCACGTAAAAATATCGTGGAAGAGGTTTTTAATGTTTTAATAATATTTTCGCTCTACTGAGCGATTTCTATGCAAAAATTTCAATAACTCCTCAAGGAGCGTCATTTTGAAAGTGTAGTAAATGCCGCTGCAGAGGGACGTAATGTCGCCCCGACTACCAAAATTTAGAAAGTATAACAAAATTTGACTTGACTTTGACTTGACGTTGTTAAGCACTGCAACTCATGCGCGGTATTAAATATGAGGACAAGTTAATCCAGCTTCTATTCAAAGTATATCGTGAGTTTTAGCGAAAATAGCCCTTAGCGACATGGGACCCCCATCATTTCCTTGTTAGTCGATTTTGACTGGAAACTGATGAGTTTTAACGGGATTTAAGTATCTTTACCATGTACTCATACGTGCATGGGACCGCCTTGCCTGAACGTATGAAATTGTAATTGCAGAATATAATTCAAAGTCGTTGCGATTCAAGCATTTTCAAGCTTTGAGGAGCGACCAATATTGATATTGAAATAAAAATACGTGAATAGACAGGCAAGCAAAAACCCACCAAATTTTATAAACATTGAACTTTTCTTGAATCTTTTTGTGTAATCGTTAGCTCAAAAACTGTATATTGGATGGTAGTTGGTACATTATAAATTGTTCCGTTCCTCACCATGTGTTGTACACGGGCCAGACTATAGATTGTCAAAACATATTTCTTGAAGTTGTTGTAAAACATAAATTTTTGAAGATTTAATATATATTTTTGAACTTTATATTGTCTTTTATTTGTGTTTACAAAATTCCCTTTCAGGTATAGTTTTAAGAAGGTGATAGTACCTACTGTGTTAGATTTATAGTGTTACGACGTCCAATTGATGCCATCAAAGAAGCAGTTAAGCAAGAACGAACAGTAAGTATAAATTTTATATTATTCTCCGTCTGAAACAGTCGCTTTGAACCCTTATTTTGTGAACGTTAATATTCATTTTTGAAAAATATAATAAAAGTCCTTCAGACGCAAAAGACGGATCGTTCACAGCCACACCGATCCCAACCGGTTAGACCACTATTTATGGGGTCATATGAAAGTCCTAGACCACGCTGTATAAAAGTGAATCAGCTGAAGTTCAGTTGAACTTGGTTTAAAATTCAGGGTTATAATTGCTACAACAATCGTATCCACGGATTTTGAATCAAGTTTAATTGAACATTCGTTGATCCACTTTTATATAACTGGGCCTTAGTTATGCATTTGACGTAACTACATGGGAAGAGTGATTTCAACAAATACACTTAACTGGAAATAAACTTAGAGATAATTGTTTTCAAATTCTAAGAACCTCCTTACGTGCAACAAATCTTCGAGTGGGGATTTACATTCAAGAAAATATAAGTTTGCTTGGAAAATTACCGTAAAATGTACATTCAACAATTAGTTAGCAGTTATTAGCCAATTTAGAACTATTTCTTTTTCTTATGCTGGACATAGTCATTCATGTAAAAGCTCTTTTATTACATTTTGATATTGTTTACTTTTGTTTCTTTGTTTCTCATTGGCGAAATAATTAATTAGATGCTTAAGATACGCAATATTATTTTCAAAATCATTTTAGTCAAAAACTGTTCTTTCTATCGAGTTTATCCAAGAGCATATTCTTGATACAGAGAATACGATAAACAAAAAATAAATACTAAATAAATACTAAATAAAGTTACTGAGATTACCGTCAACCAATTTTGTTGACAATAAAAAGATTAGAAAATTTCCAAAATTTCACTCTATTTGCACTATTCTTTTCCTGAGTTTAGAAGATTATCATACATAAGTTATTATTACGTATTCTGTTCCTGGGAACTTTTTTCAAGTTTGGCAACGCCACTTGAGGGACTCATGTATTAGTCCAATGAAATGGTGATTTTCCGGTAACAAAATTGCGAAATTTTTTCTCTCAGCGATTCTATATGTCTTTAGGGGTGCTGAATCTGAATTTCAAATTTGCTGCCTTCACAACGATAACGTAAAAAACTACAAAATTCTCCCACTTTCTTAAGTTTTTCGCTTATATCTCGAAAACTATGCATTTTTTGAAAATGACCATTCTATACAAAATTAAAGTAGACCAAATTTCCTACAAAATGCACTAGTCAATTTTTCTGATGAGTGCGCTGAAAAACTTGAAAAATATATGTTATCAAAAAACCCTTATACTACGTGAAAGTACATTAAATTTCCTACAAGAGACGATTCTAATATACAAGGGAGGGAGCAACGCGAAGATTATGAAAAATGCCTTTGGAATTAATTGGGAGGGTGGTCAATGAAAATTATTGAATCACAGCACTTAGGCCCCATTGGGCGCCTTGTACTTCCTCCCTGTAAGCAGACCCTCGCCCCTGACTCCAACCAACCTAATCTTGTGAAATAGGTGGTGATGTTGCCTAGGGGCATCTCCCTTACATCAGACAGAGTAGGCCAACGTTCTCCGAAAATGGATTCTCTGATTGATGAGATGGCAGAGCAGTCACAGAATACATGTTGAACCGTCTCATTCTCACAACCTCTACAGAGAGATGTTTCGCTTAATATAATATTATGTAGATGTTTAGTTAACGGACAGTGTCCAGTCTGGATTCCTATTATAAAACGTAGGTTTCTTCTGGACATTGCCAGGTAGTTTATTGCTGTACTCTTGTTGGGATATTTTAGTAGTTTCCTAGCAAGCTGACAAGTATTTGTTTCATCCCACGGCTTCTTGAATTCATTGTGGACGTTCTTTTTAATTACTTGTGTGTGTGTGTGTACTGGCCGGGCCTGGTTCAAAGATACTTAGACATGCTGCCTTCTTGGTCAGTCTGTGGGCTGCTTTGTTGCCACTACACTGTGCATTCCCATACTGCTACTGTGGTAATTTCGTAACTTTGCAGGGATAGTAATGATTGTCTGCAATCTGTGTAGATCCTGATCGTTTTGCACGTTATTTATCTACGGACAATCTCATTTGCAGCTGTTATGCTGGCCGTCTGTAGTATGCTGGTTCGCCCGGCCATAGTCCATTTATATTGAATTTGCAGACTTCTGGAGTATACTCCACATCCTACCCCATCCTTCTTTTTGATACGCCTGTGAACATATTGATCACACCTTCGCCAGCAGCCTCGTTCTCACTATTCGCCTGTATTATGTAGAGTCTGTCAAAGATAAATCGGGAAGAAATACCAATTGTGCACACCTGTAGAAGAGGCGTCTTCCTCATTCTACAGGCGACTTCTGGCCTCTCCACAGTCTGCATTTATTTGTAGGCCAACGGATTTGAGACAAACCATTGTTGTCAGAGACTCTTCTCCTAGATATATATCTAGTGGTGGCAGTCACAGCATTACCTCCATAGCTCTCGTTGGCGTTGTTCGCATAGCTCCGGTTATACTTAGGCTGGCAAGTCTCTGCACTTGGCTGAGCTTGACCTTATCTGTATTCTGTTTTCTTTTAGGCAACCAAACCAAAGCTCCATAGGTTATCATTGGTCTTATGACAGCAGTGTATATCCACATGACCACTTTGGGTTTCATTCTTCAGGTTTTCCTTACGGTTCTGCGATAGTGCTCATGAGAAATAATGTAAGCCTTCTTTAGTCTTCTATCCGTGTGAAGATCCCCTGACCTCTTGCCTGGACCTTCCATTGCCCAAGGCCCTTCCCCTGGACCTTCTAGTGCCCAAAGAACATTGCCTGGGCTACCAACAACCAAACGTAGATGACTAAAACAACTGCGCACATGATATCAGCTATTTATTCATACATCGATACTTCACTATACAACTTATCTGTCTTTTGTAACCATGTTCTAACATTAATGTTCCCTTTCAATACATATATATATATATCTTATTCGGCTTTATATTCAGTTTCATGTACCTAGTATATTGCAAATATAATTAATTTGTTAATGTTTTCATCAAACATGCTTTGCCATCAATTCATTCAAAACAACCTCTTTCAAGGGTAATACATCAAAAGTATAGCGCCGATTAGAGATAGATAGGTGGAGGGGTCGTTTTAGCTGTAGGGCGCAGAGGGCATTTTTCGTAATTTTTGCTTTGCTCCCTCCCCCCTTATGAGAAAATTTAATGTTAGAGACGTCTCTTGTAGGAAATTTAATGTACTTTCACGTGGTATAAGATATAAAAAATCGTTGTTATTCAGGGCACTCTAGGGCCGAAACCGCTCGTCAGAAAGAAAAGTTGATTAGTGTATTTTGTAGGAAATTTTGTCTACTTTAATTTGAAATAAAGTAACTGACGATCAGCACGCGATCCTTAAGTCCTGTGATTTTTATATCTATAAATAAATAATTACCAGAGGTGTCTTATCTCATTGACAAGTATCTATATAGTCTCCAACGCTACAGTAACATTATCAAAGAAGAAAAATAACAGAGATATCGTATAAAAACCGTCTTCAACGGCTCACAGTATGACCCGTAGCTCCCTTATGGAGTATTTTCCTACTTAAGTTTATTGAAATGGTTTCATTATTGAAGATAGAATCTTCTGGTAACCCCTGTTAGGCTAACTTTGAGACACCCTGTATACAAATTCGATCTTAGGACATTATTAAATGAGACACAGTTTATGGTGATGAGTTTATTTTAATCGACTTAAAAAAAAAAATCAGACTATCAATTCGATGTGTATGTATGTATGTTTGTACCTGAGTTTCCCCGAAACAACTTAACTAATTTTTATGATGCACCTGATTTGACATCATTCAACTCAGTGAATGAAAAAATAAAAAATAAAATCGGTTGAATAGTTTCGAAATTACAGCAAAAAAACTGTTTCGACATTTTATATATTCTAAATATTGGCGAATGCGCTGGGGTAACTAGTTTAATAAACTGGTCGCTGCCTAATGTCTTACATGTTTACTAGCGAGTCACAAAAACAACGAAGTACAAGAAATTTAATAGATGGCAAGGAACCTTCTATTAAATTTTCTTCAGAAGTAGAAAATATGAACATAGTACCAAATACAAATACTGCTATCAGTAGATGAAATGAATGCATTTAGGTCTTAATCGTTACTACTTCAATGTAAAGACTTTAAACCTTTTGCATTATGTTAAGTTTCAGCGACATATGAAATGTGTACTTTTAAAAATTAATGCACTCACCCCGGGGGCCGCAGTCCCCATTTTACACTCCCAATTCAATAACTCGCATAGTTTTCAACAAAACCGGCTAAAATTCATATCATGGAGGTTTTTGGGATCAATGATTGAAGTGAAAATTGGAAGATGCAAAATGGCGGACCTAAAATGGCGGAATTTAAGAATTAATTCCTGATTTGCGCCGTTTCTATTGATTTTACTGAAAAATATGTACAGTAAAAAGTGTTTAGGATGCCATTTAAAAATAAAATATTATAGTTTTATTTTTTATTATTTGATTGTACTGGACTAATAAAAATAAAGTTGATATAATAAAAAAATTGCCTTAATCGTTTCAACCCTTTGCTGGGGGTGAACCTAGGGTGATCTCCCAAAAAATACGATTTTTCCTAAATTTTTACTACAAATAGATCGAGAAAAATCATTCTTCTTATGCAAAATTTCATTCTAAATGCTTTTTTACTCTGGTCATTTTTCGTTAAAATCAATAAAAACGGCGCAAATCCCGTTTTTATATGAATCCTTAAAAACGAAAAAGGTGATTTAAGACGATAAAACGGGTTAATTGATGGTAGTTCCAAAGTTTGTATTCCGATACAAAACGGCACTCTAATCATTTCTTTTCTTCTTGTGTATGGGGTAAAAACCAATACTAACGGAGAGTGTTTTGAAAATATAATATTTTGACACATGATTACCTACCAGGGTAGAACCGAAGGGTTATGGACTAATATTTTTAAAATTATGTATTAATTAATTGTCAAAAAAATAATTGCAACATATCGACCCCCCTCTACAAACGAATTAAATTTTATTAACGATCTGAATGACGTATTGAGAACAAATGAAAAAAAATGCGTAGAAATGCTGGTAGGAGATATAAATCTAGATATTTTAAATAAAAATGACTTAACTATTCAACAATACCTAAACTGTTTATGTGAACATGGATCATATTCACAAATAAATAAACCCACTAGGGTAAGTGATAACTCTTCCACGTGCATAGATTAAATTTTTTTTAATGAAAATTATAATAGCCTGGTTAGTTTCCATCAAAAACATATGAAATAATTAACTATAGCAAATTGAAAAAAGGTCTCGAGAGGTAAAATTGGGAAGATGCTTTAAGCGAGCTTAACCTTCGTATTACCGTGCTAAAAAAATACACGAAATACATGTGCGGGGTACAAATGTACCCCAAGCCACATTTTTTTTTGTGAAAATTACGTAAAAATTGTTGGGAAATCAGCAAGAAATATATTAAGCAGGTGTTAATTGAGGATAACTTAGATGGAGGAATCAGAATATTCAAATTTTCCAAAAATATCCTGAAAATTATGACTCTGGGGTGCGTTTGTACTCCGCTAGGTACGACGAAGGTTAATGTAGATTTGGCTACTAATAAATTTGTCACAAAATATTTTATAATCAACACTTATATAACAACAGTATGTAATAATATTTAAAAAACATAAAAAAGCCCTGGACAAGTCAGGGTTTAGTTGTTCCAATACAAGAAAGAGATAAATTAAAGGAAAAACTCTAAAACATCCGAATAACACAATTTTACGAAATAAATACAAATCGTTTAGAAATACATTAACTAAATGGATTCAAAAAACAAAAAATGAATATTATAAACCAAAATTTCAAGAAGCAGTAGAAAAAGATATTAAAAAAAACATGGGATATAATTAGAGAATCAACAAACGATAGTGCAAAAAAATTAAAAAATTATTTTTATAATATTTTTAAAATTTATGTATTCTTAAGAAAACATTTCTAAACATTTCTTTAATCATGAAATTTTTCTTAAAAGGTAATAAAGCAGCGTAAATATTTTTTGTTTTAAAAAAACATTTAACCCTTCCACAGAATTGACCAAAAATGAAATAGAATGTTGAAAATTCCCTGACATGTTCCACAATAATACAGAAATTACATTTATATTACGTTTATACTCTACGGATCTAAAAAAATATTTTCACCCCTTTGGTAGTCAAAAAAAATTTTTTTCAAAAAGAAATTGTGGGCTTTTCTACCCTTTAAACAGGATTTAAACTATTTTTTAAGGGTGTATATCCATTAATACTAATAATTTGATATAAATAGACACTATTGGTAATATATCCATATTTTCCTCCATCAGTTTATAGTAAAAAATTTAGGAGAAATCATATTGTTGGGGAGGTCACTCTATGTATGACTGATGGTCGAGAGGTGAGCGCACTTGCTTCTCACCCAAAAGTTCCGGGTTCGATCCCCGGTCGTGGCAGTGGAAAATATTGTGAGAGGGATTTTTCCACTATATACGGATATTGGGTGTGTGTCCCTTGTCTCTAAACGTGTAGCTCCCTCCCACACAAGGCTCTTTTAGAGCCTTCCGGGATAAAGGGGGTCGTCATTACCAGTGGTGTATTTATTTATTTATTTATGTTCACCCCCAGCAAAGGGTTGAAACGATTAGGGTACTTTTTTATTATTTCAACTTTATTAGCCCTGTATTATCAAACTATAATAAAAAAATAAAAAAAATTTGAAGTTTTTGACGCAATTTTTGCAAAAGAAAGGATCAGGTGTAGGTTTTCTACGGGGGAGAAGCGAAAGGGTTAAATAAGGCGGTTACCAAAATGGTGTATTCTTATGCAAAATGACATTTTAAACAGTTTTTTGTTATACATATTTTTCAGTAAAATCAATAGAAGCGGCGTAAATCAGGAATTAATTCTTAAAGTCCGCCATTTTGAATCTTTCAATTTTCTCTTCGGATTCGTAATCAGCGACCCTAAAACCCCTATTGTATGAATTTTAGCCGATTTCGTTGAAAACTTTGCGAGTTATTGAATTGGTGGCGTAAAATGGGGGCTGCAGCCCCCTGAGGTCAGTGCACTAATTTTCAAAGGTATACATTTCATGTGTTGTTGAAACTTAACATAACGTAAAAGATTTCAAGCTTTTACATTGAAGTAGTAACGATTAAGAACTTATACTCTTTTTTGCATTCACTCTATATGGAAACAAGTGTTTATAGAAAACCAACCCATACCAACAGATATCTAAATTTCAACTCATATCAGTCAATAAACGCTATAAGAGGCGTTATAAAATGTTTATATAAAATTATTTAATCTAATAATGAAATATTAAACAATGAAAACAATTTGACAAAGAGGTTCTAATAAACAAACAATAGCCTGAAAGTCCTTGTTGATAGACCTTTCGTAAATATTGAAAATACGAATAATCAAGTACGACAAAGACATGAACGTCGCTATACAACATTAATTCCTTATGTATACGGATTATCGAAAAACAACGCCGTATGTGATAAATTTAATGTTGGAACGGTCAGAACGTAGGTTCAATAATTGCAACACGAATTATCACTAATCATTGATTTATTTAACACTAGATTAACTTAGAGTAATTTAGTCCTTATAATTACACACTAATTACAATGTTTAACTACTATAAATCAATCTTGCCACTGTATTTTACTACTCGGATCACTTGTTCCTTCTCTTGATCTGAATGCTCTACTCTTCAAATTACAACTCCCTAGCGCGTTGGTTCTGCTTCTTATATACTCTATGGCGCTTATTCAAGATGCATCTATTTCACTCTAGTCCGTACTCTAGATTGTTCTGGACAAATTCTCCCCTTATGTAGAACCTCTATGGTACAAATCCGCCAGAAAGTGCCACCGCTGGGCCGGCTGGCTATTGGTCGCTTACCTTTACTAAGCGACTAAACCTGTATCCGTAAGTGGGGTGGCGTGCATAAAACAGTATTCATTTGATTCATATTCTTAATTTATTTAGTTACTTCAAAGTCTAAAGTAATAATTAATTCAATAAACGGCGGGAGCCGAATGGTCATTCTTAATCTACTACACACTCTTTCTTGAAATGCCTATGACCGTGTTCATTTTAACAAGTTTATAGTAGAGCCATAACACTTCACCATTTGATTCTCATAAGCTAATATAGCAGGATTTCTTTCGTATTCTATTAAATTTTCTTGTGGCAATATTTAGTTATACATTAGGGACCAATACGTATTTTAAACATGTGCAATATGGGTTAGAATCACGAGATGATATGAAATTGATGGAGAATACCAACCACAGCACCATTTAATTATTTGTACTTTCTTTTCTGATAAATAAATATCCATTTTAATAGGTTAATATTATTTTGAGTGCAATAATACTTAAGTTTCGTAAGGTTACCTGTGACCTAAGCCCAACGGACTCTAATAAATAATAAATAAATTCATACCATCGACAATCACAGCGGCATCAGCGTACAGAGGCATTAGATCGCCCCACCACAATAACATTCCATTAGATGACGTTCTCACCAGTATTTAAAACTTACAAAAGAAATAACGACGAGGCAGTATTTGAAAGGTACAAAATAATTAAAGCCAACCATAAAAATCAGATTGAGGTAACAAGGTAAAACTACCACGATAGTCTACTTTTCCGTTCACAAAATAAATCAAAAACCGCCTGGCCATTTATAAAAATGAATCTAATATCAAAAGTAAAAAAAGTCTTCCTGATCACTTTTCCGATGTAGATGGTAATCATATAAAAGGTTTTAGTATGTCAGCTGATTACTTTAATAAATACTTTGTATCGTCTATTCAAATATTAACAGATAACTTGCCTCTTGCCTATAATACTAGGTCTAAGATCAATAATAAATCCTTATTTTTATCTCCAGTAACAACTTATGAAGTATATGATATAGTCAAGTCCATCTCGGCCAAGGACTCCTCTGGCTTTGATGAAATACCATGTTCTCTGCTGAGCAAAGTTGTTGATTATATTGTAGAGCCTCTAAAACCATTGAAAAATATCTCTTTTCAGTAAGGAATTTTTCCATCAATGTTAAAAAAAGTTATTATTATCCCTATTCATAAAAAGGGCAATACTAATGATATTTCTAATTATAGAGGAGTTGTACTACTATCCGCCTTTTCAAAGGTTCTTGAAAAAGCTTACTTCATAAGAACTTCTGCATTTCTAGAGAAAAAAATATTATTACTAATCATCAATTTGATTTTAGAAAGGGTCTTTCCACTCAACAAGCAGTACTATCCTTGTACAATTTCATTTTGTCAAACTTAGATAACAGCAAAACTACTGCCTGTATATTTTTCGATCTAAAACGTGCGTTTGATACCATAGATCATGCGCTTCTGCTAGACAAATGTTATAGTTATGGTATACGCGGAACAGCATTAAGTTGGTTAAAATCTTATCTCTGTAATAGGACACAAGAGGTTAGGTTATCAGATGACGGTTCAACATATTGATCAAATGAACTCGCTTCTACTACTACTGGCGTGCCTCAGGGAAGTATCCTGGGGCCGTTACTTTTTATTGTTTTCATCAATGATATTGCTGAGCCATTAACAAATTGTTACATCTCATTACATGCAGATGATACTTCTGCTGCTGTCACTGGTGATGATTTAAGCGAAATTAGTCAAAATGCAAATGATGAATGACTGTTATCTCTATGCAGAAATATTGCTTGGACAATGGTTTGGTTTTAAACAACTTAAAAACAGAACTGATAGTTTTCGCTACTGGTGAGTTAAACAAAAGTCTCCTTGTAAAAATTGATAACAAGTCTATTGAACAGAATGAAGTTACCAAATTTCTTGGATTGCAGGTTTATTCTCTATTATTTTGGAATTATCATATAGGCCGGATAACAAAAAAACTTTCCACGCACTGCTTTGTTTTATGGCAGCTAAGATCAAAAGTTAGTGTTGAACTGCTAAAATTGTAATATTTTGCTTATGTACATGCGTGTTTAAACTATGGAATTATTTGCTGGGAAAACTCCTCGAGAGTAAAAGACATTTTAGTCATACAAAAGAAAATCTTATGAACAATAATTTTTAAATCACCCCAATATTCTTGTAGACAACTTTTTTAAAGAATTAGGTATACTTACAGTTACAAGTTTATATATACTAAGCTGTATCGTTTCCGTTAAAACTAGCCCTAATAATTTTATTCAGAAGAGAGACGGCTTTGTGCACTACGATTTAAGGCTGAATAATAACATTAGTTTACCACAACACCGTTTAGTTGTGGTTGCCAAAGGACCCAGCATCATGTCTATTAAGTTGTTTAATAAACTACCCAATTTTATTAAAGAAAGAAGAGAAAGAGCTGTAAAAAGTTTGTTATTAAATAATGTTTTTTATCCATTTCAGAGTACTTGGATTGATCTGAATTTGATGTTTGAACTTCTATGACAAATAGTTTTTTGTTTACTTATATTTAAAAACTAGTATTTCTTAATCCTGACATTTAGTTTCTTATATCACATGAATATTTGTTTTTACACCTTTTCTTACTTTTTTCAGTATTTGTTTCTTATACTCCGTATTTACATTTCATTGTTTGTTTGTCTGTTATTTTTGCAGCCTTCTTTAGTTGTAGTTTGTAGTTTATACTATTTTTTGTAGTTTTTCTTGCCATTTTTTTGCAGTTGCAAGGAAACTGTTGACGTTATTCTATATATAGTCTAGTATACTTCAACTTGGCGTGTGTATGTATGAGTTAATATTTCCGTACGATTTCATTTTCTCCCTATTGTACACAAAGTTAAAGCAATAGTCCAGAAACATTGTCTACGTGGACAATATTTCTGGATCTTTGTGTACAAGAGAAAATGAAATCGTACGGAAATATTAACTCATACATACACACGCCAAGTTAAAGTATACTAGACTATACTTGTATTACGAGTTCTATTGAAAATAAAGAATGATTTGATTTGTATTGCAGATGTACATAAATGTATAGGCTAGTCGCTGTCATCAATTTTCTTTACTTCCTCCTGTTTATTTAATTTCTTCTCCATTATGAGACATGACATGTGCATAAACTCTGCATAACATGTAGATATTATCTTCGAATTATAATCTTAATCTATCATACCTAATATATTAACTAGATCACAGCAATGACAGAAACGTGTTCTTATAGTAGTAATTGACATTATTAATTTTCTTTAATTTAATTATTTATTTATATCGTCATTATATATTTATATCATATACATATGCCTCTTGATGGATTGTCGGTGTTTTGCATTTCTTCCACCTACGGATTCCTTCAATATATTCACATGTAAAGTGCCTTCATCTTTATATGCATATTATTCATTGGTCTCTGCTCAGTATAATGAAAATGTATCAAGGAATTCAAATTGGCAAGGGGATGTTTTGTTGAACTACATAAAAAGTTCATATTTTTATAAATATTTTCCAATGTAAGTTGGCCATTGTACCTTATATTTGTATATAACAGAAATGAAGGATGTATAATAATCATAATTTTTAATGAAACGATTTGTGTATCAAATTAACATTTGTATTCTCAATCCCAAGAACTGTTATTAAAATTTGATGTATAAAATAAAAAACATGTTTAGACTTTCCATGTAAAGTTTAAAGTCATGGTTATTAAATCAATACTTATTTTCTATACATTTTTATAAACGTCCGACAGTGCAAATTGCGGACACTAAGTATAATGCAACTTTTTACTAATAGCAGAGCCAGAAGTTTATTGGGTCAAAGCTTGATAAATATGAACGTTTCAATATATGATTTTGTCCCTTGTAGTAGTTTTCGACTGAAAATTTTAAACGAATTTCTTTTTTCTCTATTTATAGAAATATCTATTACGTAGGTATCATATTTCAATATAAAAGTTTCGACTTGAGTAACGTATTTCCTTTCAATTTCCTAAATATTTGTAGCGGCATATAGGTCTGCCCTTAATAAAAATACTTACATTATGGCTGAAATGATATAAACAATTATTATTACATTTATCAAATGCACTTTCTTAAATATCATGCTAGTGGTAGTTAGTACTAATAGTATCTGACCAATAATTTTTGTACCGAATATTCCAGCCCACACATTCACTCCAAATCTATTCTGATGGGAAGTCCGAATCATTATAATACTTTCTAATGACGATTAGAATTATTATCAGATTTTGGTTCTTGCTAGGAGATTAACCCGTAGAATTATCAAGAAAAAGAGAAAAACTGGAGGATTCTAAGTTATAACTATTCTGTCAAGCTAGGCAGTGATTATTTAATATACCGCCGGACATAAGGTCAAGTTTAAACTTTTCGAAATAGACCTAGATCGAAGAACTAATATTTTAGAAATTCATATAAATTCAACGAGTGGTAAAACATTACTTTAAGTTATACAGGATGTCTCACCGGGAACTGAATCGATCGATACAGAGAAAAGTACGCATCAGACAATTTTGAAAATTTAGATAGTTACTAATATCGGTGTGGCCAATCCATCTAAAATAATTACAAGCTGCTGTCACTTCCGCTTATACCGGAAGTCGATACCAATTTGCTTATTTCAAATGGAACACCCTATATATTTTAGAGTTCTCGAAAAGAGCATAGAATTCTGAGTCGAAAATATGTAGCATATCCTATACCTAAACCTAGCCGTTTCAGAGATATTTGACATTTTATAGAAAATTTGACAGGTGCAACGGTTTGCAAGAACCGTTATAACTTTCTTCATGTAAAAGATCCTCAATTGCTTCTTATCACATAAAAAGAACATAAAGAGAACTACGTTTTACAGCTGAAATAAATTCAATAATATCATACCAAGTGTTCCGTTTTTCGCGTTACATTTTGTCAACTTCAAACCGTGAAAACTTGTTTAGGTCAAATGGAACAACCTGTATTTTTTTCGTCAAGTTGTGTAAAATTGAATTTATTTTTTTCTGATATTAGCATTGTGGGGGTTAAAGTTATAACTTTTTGAAACATTTGCGATTTTATTAGAAATTCATGAATTGTTGTAATCATTTCATCAAAATAGCCATGATTAGAAACAATCAGTCGTTATCTTATGTCAAAAAATGCCAGCACGTTTAAATTACATCCACGAAGACTTTTAAATTTGTTTATTATTTCTGGAGAATGTGATAAAATAATATCAAGAACTTGCAGCACATTTGCTACTCGATATCCAGTAAAACGGAAACCGTCACCAAACACTGTAAAACGCATACTGGAAAATTTAAAAAATCATGGATCTGTCAAGACAAAAATGCAAAGAAGAAAGCCTATTGTTGATGACGAAAACATTGAAATAGTCATATAGGGATATTTTCATGCATTTACAAGGATGTCATTAAGACAAGCTGCTCTGGAATCGGGACTATGCAAGGATTCAATTCATAGGATATTATTAAAACATAAGCTTCACCCGTTTTCATTCCATATGGTTCAAGGATTAAAAGAAACATATTTCCTAAGAAGACAGAATTTTTGTGAGTTTATTATAATAAGCTCTGAGGGTCACGATTCTTATTTGCGAAATATTATATGGACCGATGAAGCAAAATTTACTAAAAATGGACTTTTTAATAGACACAATTCGCATTATTGGAGTGACTCAAATTCTCATAAGTTCAGAGAGCGAAACTTTCAGGAAAGTTGGCAGTTCAATGTTTACTGTGCCATAAGAAAGGATAGAGCGGTGGCATTACAATTTTATCAGGAAATTTGAAACGGTAAATTAAATTTTCTCTTCTGCTAACATGTAGAGGTAAATTTTTGTTTTTTTTTTAGATGAAAGATATCTGAATATCTTACAAAATTTGAATAATAACTATTTAGAAAATTTACTTCTCGCCGAACATAGAAACATTTTTTATCAGCACGTAGGTGCTCCCCCACATAACGCATATTTAATTAATAATTATTTACAAGAAACTTTTTATGATCAATGGATTGCCAATAATGGACCTTTCTTATGGCCTCCTCGCTCGTCCGATTTATCAGTTCTGGATTATATCATTTGGGGAACTATTAAAAATAAAATTTATGAGGGCCCATTAACAACCATTGAAGATTGCCTGCAAAGAGTAAGAAATGCATTTCAAAACATATCATAGGATTCAATTAGAAGAGCTACCCACGAGGAACTAATCCGAAGGTGCGAAAAATGTGTCGAGGTTCGAGGGCGGAATTTTGAGCAATTATTAAATTAAAATGAAACCGTATTTTAAATTGATCTTATCTCTGCTAATTTAGTTCATGCCATATCTTCAATTCGATTAATACGCATGTTACAGTGTTAGTGTTATTTTGCGTTTTTGTGGATATCGAGTAGCAAATGTGCTGCCAGTTCTTGATATTACTTTATCACATTCTCCATAAATAATAAACAAATTTAAAAAGTCTTCGTAGGTGTAATTAAAACGTGCTGGCATTTTTTGACATAAGATAATGATGAATTGTTTCTAATCATGGCTATTTTGATGAAATGATTACAACAATTCATGAATTTCTAATAAAATCGCAAATATTTCAAAAAGTTGTAACTTTAACAGCCACAATGCTAATATCATAAAAAAAGGAATTCAACTTTACACAACTTGACGAAAAAAAATACAGGATGTTCTATTTGACCTAAACAAGTTTTCGCGGTTTGAAGTTGACAAAATGTAACGCGAAAAACGGAACACTTGGTATGATATTATTGAATTTATTTCAGTTTTAAAACGTAGTTCTCCTTGTGTTATTTTTATGTGACAAGAAGCAAATGAGGATCTTTTACATGAAGAAAGTTATAACGCTTCTTGCAAACCGTTGCACCTGTCAAATTTTCTATAAAATATCAAATATCTCTGAAACGGCTAGGTTTAGGTATAGCATATGCTACATATTTTCGACTCAGAATTTTATGTTCTTTTCGAAAACCCTAAAATATATAGGGTATTCTATTTGAAATAAGCAAGTTGGTATCGACTTCCGGTATAAGCGGAAGTGCCAGCTGCTTGTAATTAATTTAGTTGGATTGGCCACACCGGCGTTGGTAATTATCTAAATTTTCAAAATTTTCTGATGCGTACTTTTCTCTATATCGATCGATTCAGTTCCCGGTGAGACACCCTGTATAGTTTTGGTCCCAAATAAGTAAAACATGTCTGATGCCCTTGTTCATTAACGATGACACGTATATTAAATTTCTCTTTCTCGTGTCATAAGCACGATCATTTTTTGAAGGGCTGTCTCATTTTTGGCCTAATTCTAAAATGCATGTAAAAATAGCGGATCTATCATGGCCGTTTCTTTGTACGAGTATAACGTATCTGATGACTAGGGTATTATTATTGTTAAAAATTACTTTTTTGGACAATTATCAGATTATCTAAATTTGGTTTTCCTGCCCGTCCCATGCTAATATACCATAATTAATGTGAGATTCGTTTAATAAGTAATATAGAATTTTCAGGTGTGTTACATCTAACATATCCTCTTAGTGTTTTACATTTATATAATAAGAATTAAATATTCTTTGTGAAGCAATTAATATAGCTAACCCATCTTAGTTGAGCGTCAAGCCAGACTCACAAATATTTCATCTCTGTAAGGGCATGTAGATAAATCTGTTGTGTATATTAAGATTTTGTAATTGTGGAACAGTGATTTTATTACATTTCATTGGTAAGTAAATTGTCTAGCTTAAGATTTATTGTGAGCAGGTTGTAGACAAATCAATTCTTTACTTTCTCCATATCTGATTCTGCTTTAATTATTAATGCTTCCCAGTTTGTAATACGATAGATCATAGCTGTGTCGTCAACATATGCGATTACTGTACCACTGCTTTGCACAGAAAATAATCCATTTAGGTATACAGGCTGTCCATTTTATCAGGGCCCTCGAGAATATCTCACTTAATATCGGTCGTATAAAAAAAATTACTTTTGCGAAAATTGTGCCGATTTATAAAACCGACAAAATGGTTTAAAGACATTTGAAATCCATGGCCTACTTTAAGAGTTGTGGCGGAAAATATCGAAAATGCGGAAAATGCTGAAAATATCTCCGTTATTTGAAGGGATACGAAAAACATTCCAAGGCGAAAATTTTTTGCAGAACAGGGTGTTTCAACGAAGTCTTATCTAATTTTTTTCAAAACCGCTGTATTTTGAGATTTACTCTTCAGGCTGTTAAAAAAAATATTTTGAACGGGCGGAGAATGGCGCCATTAAATAAAGTATTTTCCTCCCTTTTCAACGATATATCACTTGCCATATTTATTCATTGGTACTACGTTAGTAATTATAAAAACATTAAAAAAAAATTTTTTTTAACAAGCATTATACTTGCCGTGGAGAAGTATGATTAAATAAAACGATAAAATAATTCAATAAGTTGTTCAAATCTTTGCTATAACAAAACATTAACACAATTAAGAAGAATAAAGTAAATTCAGGTAACAAAAACAAATTAATAATAAAAAGCATATAGCACACAGAACATTAATATTTATCTAATCCTCAAAATAATTTTTAAGATATTATATCAAGTGTTCAAAGTGTCTACCGCGATTTCTTATGCACAATGGAGCGCGGCGAGGCACTGCATTTAAAACATTACTCAGCATTTCGGGGGTAACTGTAATACATGCCTGTTGAATTCGAGCTTTTAGGTCCTCTGCATTCTGCGGTGTCGTCGAAAACACCTTACCTTTAATATACCTCCACAGAAAAAATCCATTGGGGTTATATCTGGAGAACGAGGGGGCCATCGAATAAATCCATTGGTACCTATCCAATGTTGGGGCAAAATTTCGTCAAAATAATCTAGGCAAATCTGAGAATTGTGGTGAGGAGCTCCCGATCGGAACTATATATCTCGTACTATTCACATTTTTAGGTTGAAAAGCGCGGTTAAGAAAATGAAATCGTTAACAACAATTGGAGTACAAAGTACAACATTTTTTTGGATATTCCTGAGCAGCTTCCCAACAGGATTCAACCATAAAAGTGTTTATGGAAAAAGTTCCGTCATATTGGTTTTCTTGTACTATTTTGATTGCGCTATAACAAGGCATATGGGAGACATGAGACATAATAAATTTTGGGAGATGGTACGGTAAAAATCTAACCGAAAAAACGCGTTTGAGATAAGTACTATTGTTACTATTTTAGTCTAAAGGAAGGAAGCATCACAGGGCAATATCTATAGGCATGTAAATTGTACAGAGATTCTCTCTGGTTCGAAGAAACTTTGCGTAGATTTGTTACTTAAAAAATACAATATAATAAAACTGGTTTTTTGTTTTTACTATCTACCGATGGTGGAACAAGATAGTGGACCATACAAGTTGAAGATGGTTCTCAGACGACTTTCAAAAATGGAATGGTTGTTGGTCTATTATTGCATTTCACATAATTTAGGACACAATTAAATATGAACTTAAAATGGAATGAACTACTCCAAAATGCAGTGCCATATTTCAAATATGAATAAGAAAGGGAGAAAGCAGCTATTCTTAAAGAGTCATTGTTTACAAGTCGATCAAGTCAATAAAGGCTAGTTCAATGAAATAAAGACTTT
Source organism: Leptura quadrifasciata (assembly GCA_963675555.1). Lineage (NCBI taxonomy): Eukaryota > Metazoa > Arthropoda > Insecta > Coleoptera > Cerambycidae > Leptura > Leptura quadrifasciata. The sequence continues at coordinate 109,183,849 of OY776675.1, forward strand.
ACTAACTTAGGAAAATGTCTAGAGTTTACGTTTGTTTGCGCAGTATTCATTATAAAATGGTTTTATTCAAAACGCTTTCCTCGTTTAAAACTGAAAATGTTGGAACAATGAAAACAGTGTCACGTCATGCTATGCTGTTTTTATCTTGAATAAATAATAAAATAAAGTTTTAACATATTTAAGCGCAATTTAAAGTTTAAGAAAATGAGTTGCACTTCGCATGAAGTCACAAAAAACAATACGTACATAAAACACTATTTATTCAGAGTAAAAATGTAAAGGTAAATGGCAAAAATGAATTTGGAAGATACATGCTTAAAAACTTAAAATTGAAATTCTGTGAATTGTCTAATCTAATACTAAGGTTGTATTAGTTGCATAGTTTCAGATATATTTCGTAGAATCTACCTATTTTAACAGCTGGAGAACCCATTTCTTAGCCGTTCGAAACGACATTTGCCACGTGTATACTTTGCATCCATGTCTAGGTCAAGTTCGATAATGGGCCAAATTGGGTTCTTAGTTTCAAAATGACAGCGATTCAAAATAATTAGAAGAATTCTCAAAATTTAATTTTGAATCAAATCCAATAATGTATGGCATATACGTAATATGCGATACATCATTGCATATCTCCTATAATAGACAAAAGTGTGGTAATTTGCACTGGTCCGAATTTCCTAAATACTCTTTCATGTAATATTGAAAATCAATATTTCGCGGACCATAAGAATTTAATTGTATTTATTTTATTTAAGTTGTATTATGTTAATGTGAAATGAAAAGATATGAAAACTTATAACCACACCACAAAGATTTTTTGAACGTCTGATTTAACGTTTTAGCGGAGGTTAATCACATCTATTTCAACATTCAGTCAAGACACAACAACCATTCCCTGGGACATTGCCTGAGACTCGAACTCAGACGAAGAGAACGACTAATCCTGTTGTTCTTCACACAGCCACAGTTTAGCCCACTGCTACGGTCTTGGCAACATATGAGAAACGCTACTAACATCCATACTTTAGTCAAGACTCGACCCCGGAACTCATTGGTCTCAAGCCATAACACGTAAGCACCGAGCCGGCATTTTTTATTATGATAGAAATATTTATGGCAATGATAACAAAAAGCCCTTGGTTTGCTTTAGGTCCTAAAGTTTAGGATTTATTATATAAAATAAAACCGCGCTTTACAAATAAACTTTTCTCGATTTAATGTGGACAAATGTAGAGATAACACTGGTCATATCAATGTCTCTAAGCAAATCATATTCTAAGTTCATTAAGCTGAGATCATTTAGACGTTCTTGTCCCATCGTATTCCTTACTCATTTCTAACGTTCTAATGTTGAGAAAGAACGTTCCACTCAATAGTCATAATTCCCGTTTCCAACTTATTCATCTTCGAAACTAGTCCGTAAGCCTGATTACGACACTCTGCCTTTTGATCCATGTTATTAGATATGTCATTCAAAACTTGCTTGATGATGGTAAAACTACATAAAAAGTTCTTCGTTGCATCAACTCGAGCCGACTTCCTAGTATGCGACAACCATTTCAAAATCGGAATTATTTAATAAGTATCTTTCACTTTTAGGCTTTTTAGTACTTTTGTAAGAAGACTCCATCCATAGGTAGAAGCGGACAAAACGTATAGAGGCTCTCAACGAAATCAAAGAAAATAGATGCTTCTGTACAGCATTCTGTAACGCACTTTGCAACCAAATTTAATGAGCAAGGCAGGAAATGTATTCTGCGTACTTATTAATCTCCTTAATTCGTGCTTGTTGGTCTAGATGCGATATATGTGGAGTATGATCCAACGATACTGAATAGTATTTGTATTTCTTAATTTCGCAAATAATATGATACAGTATGCATAATGCAATTACATGGATAAATTCTTCGCATATTGTTTTTGAGAAGTATGACGTATGTCCCCTTCTATTATTTGCATGAATATGTATAAGTTGGGCCAGAAAAACTTGGCTATTATTCCTAATAAACCTAAATAATTTCCGTTGAGAAATGAATCAATAATTTCATCACTACCCCGAAATTTCGCAATCACTACATAAAATTATAGTTCACTCTCTTAATATCGTCTGGTTCTAGTGTTGTAAAACGGTAGTATTGTATATTTAGTCTACAGCAACTGCAGAGAAACAACACACAAAAGAAAAACAACAACCGCGAAACTAGATATAAAAAAATAGTCCGCAAACAAAAAAACAGGGCTTCACTGTAGATGGCTCGTATCAAAAGTAAGAGAAAAATACATTTATAAACTGTAGAAGGATTGAACGACTAACATATTCTATTATTATCATTATTAATAGTAGACTTACAATAATCGGGTTATTACGACTAGAGAAGTGACGAGGGGTGAGAAGTAGCGGGGGCGGGTGGGAATACGCGTTATAAACTCTGTGACGTATTACATTCGATGCATATGAGATTACATTTGAGGATGAACAAGCTTAATAGATTTTTGTATGCCCATATGCGGGGCCCCCAATGCGCGGGGCCCGTAGCATTTGCTAACGCTTGTTACGTGGCTAATCTGGTACTGTTTAGTGGGTTTCCTCGTGGCACTTCATGTCTAACTTTGTGTTGAAGTATTTTGTTTTATGTCAGTTTGTTGTGTAGGTGGCACATACTCAGAAAAGTTATGGTGATCCTGCGACTGTGAAGGAGGTGGGAGGCGAGTAGTATGAAATAGAGACGTCTATTTATCTTGCTTAACACCCCAGATACTCATTGACCGTACGGCACTACTTAAGACAATTATTAAAAATTAGTTGCCTTGAAGTTACGCTGTTGACCAACAGGTGTCGCCTCCGATACCTTCAAGAACCATTTAAAACTGTATACTTACACTTTCCGCCAAGGCATATGGAATGGCATTATTTAATGGCTGTAATTTAGTTTTAAAAAATTTAGAAATCATTTAAGTAACATTGTATACTATAAAATATGATAAATATATTTACTAGTAAAAAATTAATGCATAATAGTATATTTTGCAAAAAGTTGTGAAATGGCTCATATTCCACACGAGCGATAAGTTTGTAGTCCGAACCGAAGGCGAGGACTTCGGTTAAGGAGTGCGGAATATGCCAATCCAAACGTGTTTTAAACTATACTTTCTCTAAACAGATTTTAGAAACTATACAAAAAAGTTGCTTATTTATACAATTGTTTTATTAGGAAAATTATGCTGGAATAAATGTCATTGGAACACACTGTGTTAGAATACCATTCCAACACATTGTGTTGGAATAATACCAACACAGTGTGTTGGAATGACATTTATTCCAACATAGTTTTTAGTTGTGGAACGTATACTTTCTAAAATAATGTTAGAGTAGGATTATTTATAACGTAACAGTAGAATAAAAGTTATAATGATCGAAAATCCATAATATAGACACACATATTGATTTGTCTTTTAAAATCTAGAGATTGGTGACACTGTTCTGAGACTATCAAATTATAAGTTTAAGATGGATTTTTTGTGAAATCAAGACCCAAATTTTGAACCTCTTCCTTTTTCTGAATCAAGAACTCGAAATATTCACTTCTCTATGTTAAGAGTGGATGCGCTGATTTAAAAAAGATGATTTTGCAATTCCACAATTTCTCCTACATCTTTGAACCAATTAAAAAAACTGATATGCTCAATTAATTAATACTCAATTAATATTTTGGCTATTTAATTGAATATCGATTTTATATCGTACTAAGTAACAAGATATCTTCCAAGAGAAATCGGGTAAGACTTTACCATATTCATTCATTTCAATAGACACGTGCTCATATTAGAGAAACCAGTGACCAATGAGACCAGCTTTTGGTGGCACCCAAAATACCACAATTATCATGACAAGCGATAGGGTCGTCAGAGAATTGGTTAACTTGGGCAAAGTAAAGGTGTGATGGACAAACTGTAGAGTCTGGAAGAGAATAAATCAGATGAGATGCTACAAACGTTGGCAGCATGGCCACGTTGCTGCCAAATGGGACGGCCCAGACAGAACAGATTTGTACCTGAGGTATGGCCAAGCAGGACACAAGGCAAAAAACTGTAACACAGATCCTTTCTGTCCGATGTGTAACCAGTGCAAACGGAGTCAAATTCCCCGATAGCAGAATAGAAGGTCCCGGGTGGAGGCCGCTATTAAGCCTAACCTCCCAAGATCGATCTAATACAGATAAATCTAAGCCGGTGCCATACCTCCCATAACCTCCTTTACAGGACGACAATAGACATGCGGATGGACGTAATTATTGCGAAGGAACCCAACTAAAGAATAGTTTATTTATTTAAAACAAACAAAATACAAGAATGCATACACAAAGAAAGTAACAAACATTTCTAAAAAACAGCACTGATATTATCACAGTTAGTTATTGCACACAAATTTCTAGAACATTAAGACTAATATTAAACAAATCCAAATTGATTGTGTTACAATTGGACATCATTCTATTAATAGAATTATTTGCTCCATAAAGAGTCTTGTGATAATCCATGCCAAAGCTATACATAATTCGAAGTTCGAGATTGTTGCATAGTTTGTATACTAGAATTACATAGGCAATATACCTCCCTTTATGAAGACTTTAGATATTTAGAAGTGAAAGGTCAAGGTCATATTGTACTAATTCACTAGGTATTCTCAATTTAAAAGATATGTAACGAAGAAATTGGTTTTGAACTCTTTCTAGTTTATTTATATGTATTTGGTAATAGGGTGACCACAGACAGCTGCGATTTGCTACAGATAATAATAAATAGAAATAATAAATAATACCACAGGTAAATACGACGCCCTTTATCCCGGAAGGCTCTAGAAGAGCCGTGTTTGGAAGGGGGTGCATATTAGCGACAAGGGATACACACCCCCATATCCGTGTATAGTGGAAAAACCCTCTAACAGTATTTTTCTCTACCACGACCGGGGATCGAACTTGGAACTTTTGGGTGAGAGGCAAGTGCGCTTACCTCTCGACCACCAGTCATATGATCTACCAAAAGTTCAGATGATCTAGCAAAATTAATGTAAGGCTTTAATTGCACATATATTGGTGAAATCATTTGTACATATTTCAATAAAACCAAGAGTCTTCAATGCTTTGTTGCATATTTCACATGGTAGTGAAAAGTAAGCTTTGAATCAAGAAATATTCCTAAGTCTTTTATTAAGTCATCGTTTTCAATAGGTGTATTTCTAATAAAGTACGTGTTGGGGGATTTATAATTTCCTTTATCAAATTGAATATATTTGCATTGATCAGTATTCAACACCGTTTTTCTGGAAGCATCAGACATCAAAACGATCAAGGTCTTCCTGAAATTCTACGGAAGACGTACTATCTTCTATCTCAAACCAATCTTTAAGTTGTCAGTATATAGTAACACCGTACTATTTACAAAACAGTTTTCAATATTATTGATGACTAGATTAATCAACAATGAAGCTGAATGTGCCCATTGCGGCACCCCTGAGGTAACTTTTATCATAGCAGAAAAAAAGTCTTTGATTTTCACTCTTTGTGTCCGATTATTAAGATACGATTCGAGCTATAAAAACAAATTATCACTGATATATTGAGAAAGTACGTTAATTAACAGCAAATGGTCTACCTTGTGAAATACCTTGGAGAAGTCTGTGTAAATTGCATCTACACAGTTACCTCTTTTCATGGCATTGAGGCTGACTGAATGTCCTTGTGAAAAGCCATGTTTATGAAGACTTTAGATACTGGCGCTATTTTTAGTTTGTTTTTTAAGTAGTCATTGACCAAAGATTCAAAAATCTTGGGAATATGGGAGATTTTGTTGTTGGTCTATAATTTAAAATTGATTCTTTATTACCTGCTCTTTTATATGCAGGAGTTACATAAGATTCTTTCCAATCTGGAAGTATCCCAAACGACATGGATTTGTTAAACAGAATCCACAATAGTCTGGACAACACAAATGCACAGCTTTTCAAAAAGTAGGCTGTTATTTCATCAGGACCAGGGCCCTCTTTAGTATCGATATTGTTTAATTCCTCACAAACCTCAGTTATTCCCATATATAATTCATTAATATATTAATAGATGAATGAATGCAGTTTAAAATATTTAACGAATCGTTATCTACAGGGTCATTATACACTAATGAAAAATGTTTTGCAAATAGATTTGCAATTGATTCTCCATCAGAGGCATTTTGTCTTCGTTATCTTCGTTATATTTTGCACGTATGTAATCCTAGAAAAACCTATAATAGAAGAATAGTAGAAGGATAGAAGTGACATACGGACATAAACAAAAATCCTGCTATATACCTTCCAGATAATAAAGCGGCCTCATTCTGGCCAATGGATGCAAGGACAAATACAGGAAGATCGACAAAGTTTATTTTATTTTCTTATGAACCGACTTTTACTTCTAATGATACCAGCTCGCAAGATTGTAGATAGTGGGTAGATAGGAATCAACATTCTATAATGGTGTGTGGAGATCTACATAATTTTAAATCTTTTGTTTGGCGTGATGTTTTTCATAATAGACTACCAGAAATAAAAGAACTTTACGCATGAAGCTGGCAACATTTTTCCTGCCTACTAGTGAAACCTTTATGGTCACAGGCTCCCAACAAAAACCATCAGGAAAAACGATAAGTACTACCTAGTGGATGCCCTTATTTCATTTTGCTGTAAATATATGTTTTTCGTTTCGGTATATAGACAATAAATTATCATACGTAATGTATACGCTTTAATTTTAGGGTAGATATTAGTTTAGATATATAGGTACATGCTCTAGGGAAACCAAGTTTTCCGTTATTTTCGCATCTTTTTAGATCCATTATAGTCGCCTTTAACACGTCCAAGAGTTTTAGTCTCACGAGAGTTCTATCGTGTACGATACGCCAATTTGTTCTTTGAAATTTTATCATAAAATCACATCCTGTGCAAAAGTCAACTTATCTGAATACTGTAATATATTTTTTGATATTTTAAAAGATTTAAATTTTTATTTAAAGATATAGTTTAGAGTGAATTTTAGGAATTCAGTTACTCTGGTACGCTGAACTTTTTGGGCTAATGTTGAATTCCTTGGTGCATCCTTCTTGTTATTCTTCTTATTACCATAGTTAGATATTTATATGAACCCGCTCCCGTCTCCACTGTAAGCAAAGCCGAGAGCATACGCCCAAATCTTATCCGGTTACATAGGGATAAAATAAAGCACGTAACATCATATGAATTGCTTTTTATGAAGATATCTTAAAAATAAAGTGTACGTAAGAAAATCATTCCAAAACGTAGATAATCTAGAAACCGCAGTAATGGATGGATTCATAAGTAATGCAATCCAAAAAAATTTTAAAAGAACCGTTAAATGTCAAAATGTAGTGTTATATGTATAATATTTTTATACATACATATTAAGCATTTGGTATTAGACTAGTTACAATAAATTTTAAAAACGCTAGGTTCATATTCGTTGACTTAAGCATAATATATAGATACAAACCCTGCTTTTCTTTTTTTGTCCTGCAGTTAGGGTTTTTTCCCTTCTGTTATTTAGTTATAGTTAAATGAAATCTTATCAAGCGATTTGTATTAAAAATTATAGAAAAAGTTAACATTAAAGAGAAAAAAGAGAATTAAAATGAATTATATATATTCTATATTACAGCTAGATAAAATTTCCACGATAAAATTAGCACATTAGAAGAAAAATCACTTGGAAACAGTCATCATTATTACATCTAATATCTTGTTGAACTTCTATTGAACAGCGTTGAACTATAGCAATACCATGAGTCAGATGATAAAATTAATGTTTTAAAATTGCCTGAAAATTTTATTTGCAGTTTTTAAAGTACATCGAAATCGGTTTTGCATCGTAAATTATAAATAACGAGCAAATATTTTACGCCAATAAATGAAAACATGCATCACATGTTTCGTTGTCGCTTAGCAGTATTTCATTTATAATTTGGCTGTTTTCCAATATTTACAATGAGAAACGTTTGAAGTGTCCGCCTTAGGGCTTGGTTAAACTTGTAAATTAGCATAACCTGTGTACTAAAACTTGTAGATTTGTCACTTTCCAAAAGATAGTTACATCAATATTTACCTAACACATTGTGTTAATTTAGATCCATGTAAGTCATAAACGTAAATTTAGATTCTATGAACATTTACCATAATAAAACAAGTATTGATTATTTTTATGTTCGAAAGAAGTAAAGGAAAATAATCAGATTTTAAATTAGTCTGTTCGTTAATTCAATGGTCGGTCGAGCGGTCGGTCAGTAGATCGGTTAGCTTAATCTGAAAACTATGAAATTGGTATATTTAAGAATTTTAATTGGTGTATTTTTTATCTACTATCGCAGGCTGTTAGCATTATCTGAAGATGGTTAATTTGTAGTTAAATAAAGACACGTTACATAAATTATACACCGTTAGCTGTGAGCTTTCTTAATGTAAACGTGTAAATTATAATCGTTTAATAATAAGCGTATTATTGGTGTGCAGAAGTACAGCGAACAGGCATTGTTATTGAAGTCAGCATGTGTGTTAGTTGTACCTAATGTAAAAAATTTCCTAAAAATCAACTATTATAATGTTTTTGTGCTTTAAAAGAAGTGTAAGGGTTTGAATTGATACCAACTTGTATACCCTTACCCCATGTACGTATACAGTATGTTTTTTCCCACGTTCACGCACGTCGTATCGTTGAGACATGGTAATCACACTACTTAGGCCCGCCGCATATTGACCTCAGCCCTGCACAGCAACAGCTCACTCTCACGCGTGGGTAAATTCTGTGATACATAGTAAAACAAGAAGTGGCGCATATTGAACCCAGCCCACGGCGACGTTCACCACGCGTGTGAGGTTTGTTTTACTATGTATCACAGAATTCACCCACGCGTGGAAGGGGGCTGCGCTGTACTGGGCTGGGTCCAATATGCGGCGGGCCTTACAGTCGTTTGTATGGAATTGCCAGACATAGCTCTCTGTAATAGACTACATTGATGTATATTATGCCAAGCCGTATTTAATAGAATTTTGGTAAATTATGCATTTAAATATATATATTACGAAATATATTCGAGGATACGACAGATACTAGAGAATATATATTAGATTAATATACGCACCGACAGACAGACGGACATACACACGAACAGGTGGGCAGACGAACGGATGGGCGAATAGGAGGGCGGACGAACAGATGGTCAGACAGATAGATAGACATACGGATGGTTGGACGGACGAATGAATAGATGAGCAGATGGGTGGATGGACGGATGACATACGCACATTAATAAAACAACATAAATTCACTTCCCCACGACTCTAACTACCCACCACCACCATTCTAATTCCATCCCACTACTCTAATTACCCATCACCCCACTAATTTCGGAAATTTCAAAATTAAAAATCCTTTTACGAATCCACGTTGTTAAGCACTGCAACTCATGCGGGTATTAAATATGAGGGCAAGTTAATCCAGCTTCTATTCAAAGTATATCGTGAGTTTTAGCGAAAATAGCCCTTAGCGACATGGGACCCCTATCATTTCCTAGCAGTCGATTTTGACGGGAAAATGATGAGTTTTAACGGGATTTGCCCTAAACCGGTTCCTCAGTGATTCGGTGTCAGAAAATTATCTTTACCATGTACTCATATGTGCATGGGACCGCTTTGCCTGAACGTATGAAATTGTAATTGCCCAAATATAATTCAAAGTCGTTGCGATTCAAGCATTTTCAAGCTCCGAGGAGCGACCAAAATTGATATTGAAATAAAAATACGTGAATAGACAGGCAAGCAAAAGCCCACCAAATTTTAGAAACAACTTTTCTTGAATCTTTTTGTGTAATCTTTAGCTCAAAAACTGCATATTGGATGGTAGTTGGCACATTATAAATCGTTCCATTCCTCACCATGTGTTGTACACGGGCCAGACTATTGTTTGTTAAAACATATTTCTTGAAGTTGTTGTAAAAACATAAATTTTTGAAGAGATTTAATATATATATTTTTATATTGTCTTTTAATTGTGTTTTTGACAAAATTCCCTTTCAGGTATAATTTTAAGAAAGTGTTAGTTACTTCCAGCGTCAGGTTTATAGTGTTACGACGTCCAATAGATACCATCAGAGCAGCAGTTAAGCAAAAACGAACAGTAAGTATAAATTTTATATTATTCTCCGTCGTTTTGAACCCATATTTTGTGAACGTTAACATTCATTTTTGAACAATATTAAAAGTCCTTCAGACTTTAAAAGATGAATCGTTCACATTACCAAATCTTCGAGTGCCTGTGTTTTGTCGCTTTTTGACACGCCAAGCCTCAGTACATTGTATTGTCAACGCCCTAAATTTTTTTATTAAAATTGCAATGTCGTATTGGTTTATGATGAAATATAAAGAGAAATTTAAGCTCAGTAAATACGAAAACCATGTTCATAGGTAAGTTTCCCCCCCTTGTATTAAATAATTTATTTGTACATTTAAAAAAACCCTAACCAACAACATTTTTTATTGTAGTTCTTTCAATAATATATTCTGATGAAGGCCTTAAGGGTCCTTAGCTTAAACGTTGATCTAGATGGTTTTCGTTTTATTTAGTAAAAGAACCTTATTCCCAAGATTGTTTGTTGATGATAGGAGGTTCAAGAAGAAAAAAAAGTTAATTACATAATATAGCATGGGTGAAAATATGCAGTTTTATAGATTCTTAAAAGAAAATTAAAGCAAGAGGATTACAACTGAAACTAAATTGTTCACAAAATTAAACAGAAGACTTATTAATCTCAAAAACAGAAGAATTTTCCTACTTCGATGCAAAGAAGAGGAGGCTTTACCTATTTTTTAAACTTTAACGTATCGCATTTAAATTTTAGTAAAGTAAACCTTAAACATGAGTTTTTATTTAAATTTAACAATTTCAAATTTTCAACACTTAAATTATTAATTTCAGATATTTGCAAAGATATAAAAATTTTAGAGAAAAAAATTAATGCTACTAAAGTCGAACTAAATAACCTTTTACCTATTAATATACTACAAAAATTAAATAATAATGATAGCATTTACATTTCCATTCCATACCAAAAAGGTTTATCTGAACAGTTAAAATATGATTTGAATAAATTCAACATTAATATCTGTTACAAAAGTAACAATATGTTAAATTCAAATTTTTTTAAATTAAAGACCAAAATTCCAAAAAATAAAACATCCCATACTGTTTATCAAATTCCATGTAAAGATTGCAATAAAGTATATATTGGACAAAGTACACAGTACCTTGACAACCGGTTAAAAGCACACAAATAAATACACAAAAAATTGTAACACTGCTTTAAATAAATATAAAAGATTGGAGAAACACGAGTTTGACTACAACACCAAAATTTTAGCCATAGAATCGAATAATAAAAAACGACAAATTTTAGAAATAATCCATATTTAAAAGAATCGTGCTGTTAATGATGAAACGGAAATAAACCACCTTAAAATTTTTATTAAATATGCAATGTCGTATTGGTTTATGATGAAATATAAAGAGAAATTTAAGTTGAGTAAATGCGAAAATTCATGTTCATAGGTAAGTTTTATTTTTATACATCTAAAAAAACCCTAACCAACAAAATTTTTTATTGTAGTTCTTTCAATAAATATATTCTGATGAAGGCCGAAACGTTAATCTAGCTGGTTTTTGTTTTATTTAGTAAAAGAACTTTATTCCCAAGATTGTTTGTGGATGATAAAACCTGGAGTTTCAAGAAGAAAAAACATTTAATTACATAGACATATATATGTAAATATATTGTATTTAGCCCGCATGGGCAATAGGTCGCCGCTCTCGGAATGTGCAAACGCAGGTCGCTATACGTTTGATGAACTTCGACGATGTTCCAGCGTATGGTAGTAGCATTGACCATCTGAGAGGTCTTGCTTACCTCTCACCACTGTATCATTTACCTAGCTTACCTTAAGAGTAATAGATTGGCCACTATCATTTGTCTGTTCTATGACCTATGGCACACTGATGAGAACAAATAAGTTCGAAACCGGTCAGTGTCTGGTCAGGAATGGACAAATGGTAGTTGGTATCCAATCCTTTAGACATATATATGTAAATATATTGTATTTAGCCCGCATGAGCAATAGGTCGCCGCTCTCGGAATTTGCAAATGCAGGTCGCTATGCATTTGATAAACATCGAAGATGTTCCAGCATGTGGTAGCATTGACCATCTGAGAGGTCTTGCTTACGTCTGCTCAATTTATCAAAATTCTATGAAATATGGCTTGGCATAATATACATCAATGTATCTATTACAGAGAGCTATATCTTAAAAATGTTTCTTAAAATGTTTTCTTAACCGCCTCTCAAGTTACCGAAGTAACCCCCTGGAAGATCTCAAGGATCTTGTGCTAGGTAAAGAGAGACGAGGCCCTACAGTTTAATGTGGACTCCGAACCACTCTTGGGGCAATTTTTTTTTTTAATGAAAAATTGTTTCGCCGTGTGGGTATCGAACCCACTTCGCTAGGCAACTCAGTTTGCTAGCCAGACGCTTTAACCAACTGAGCTACCACTCCCCTGGCAAGTCCATACAAATCACTGTAAGTAGTGTGGGTACCACGATGGCTCAACGATATGACGTGCGTGAACGTGGGCGTCCAGAAAAAAGCACACTGTATATGCACGTGGCGCTCCGTCTCAATAGAGGCAAGGCGGTCCTGAGCTGTGACGTCACTATCTGTCCCAAGTATCCCCATAACTACTCACTATTAACTTATCGAACTCGAGTACGTAACTAACAATTATTATCTATTATTTTCTTAATAGAGGGTGGTTTGATGATTGTCTTTAATAAGATCAAAAGTTTAAAAAAAAAAATTGAGTTTATTTATGGACATTGTCGATGGAGCAAAAAATGTGGGACACGCCCATTACAATATCCATAGTGAATTTATCAAATTATAAAAATGCAGTCAGCGTAATATTTTGCCAGTGCCGATGTTCATTATGCCCTTATGAACAACTCTAAATTATAAATACAGACATGTCTAATTTCAATCTAGCTAATTACAGTTTAATCAACAACATAAACATATGAAATAAAATGGAATCGGTTATCAATTACATTAGCAGAGAATAATAATTACAATCAGATTAATGATGATTATTAATTATTATTTTGAACAAAACATACATTCAATGCACATCTAATGTAGTGGTTTGTGCTTTATATTTATAATGGTATATTGCAATTTTCCACTTACCAAACTGGATTCATCCGGTGACGCTAAACTGAGTAGTAAGACACTCACGTTGACAGTTAACGATTCTGTAACAATTAAATATATATGAGAAAAAAAGGGCAAAATGCAATTTATACGTTGTAACGAATTTAATATCGGCATGCTGGTGACTAAAAATTCATTCTGTTAAGTTGTATTTTGATTGTAGCACAGTCAAATTCAATATGCAGCGATGATTAAAAATAAACTTCGTTCAAGCTTAGAAAATAAATGTATGCTTATAATAAAGAGAAGATAGTAAAAATGTATAAAAAGGGTTTCTATAGTACATATGTTAGAGTAATTGATGTTATGTAATTTTATAGCGGCATTCGTATTTACAATAAATAATATATGTCAGTTATGTAAATATCAATGTAGTCCCAGTCACTTTATACATGAATCTCTAAACTGGAGATTTACCAGCAGGATTCTCTTTATTTTGGCATCAAAAATAATTTCTCAAAAGTTCATAAAGCCAACTGGTTGGCTACAAAAGTTACACAAGGTCAAAGGTCACGAAAATCAAATACCTCGTAAATTATCGGTTTTATGTTAATTTTGGTTATTATAAAATTTCAAATGTGCTTTTAGAGGGCGGAATATTAAAATATAATATTTTTTGTCGCAAACTCCTCTATAAAATCCTTACTTTACTATAAGGAACGTAACCAGACTGCAACCAACAGCTACTCTCCGGGCTATGTGCCCCGCCGAGCGCTGAATTACAAGTTACAAGCCTGGCGCGTTAAGTGTAATAATTGCATATTACCATCAAAACGCTAATGCTTCGATTGCAACAAACACCAGCCGAAGGACTGATCCTACTTAAAGGAGCTCTCGTGCCAGTCGTCACACACCACTTGCAGACTGCAGTTTCGAGCTGTTGGCTCTCGTCAGTTCAAGGTAGACATGTGACGACCGACACGAGGATCACTTGACAATTTAGTACATTTCGGTATCTTTGGGATAGCGACATGTAAAATAGTCAGCAGGCGTCATCTAGCGGTCGATTGCAACAGACACTGGAGTAGGAGTAGGAGTAACTGTTGGTTGCAATCTGGTTACGTTCCCTATAGTAAAATAAGAATTTTATAGAGGTGTTTGCGATTAAAAATATTATGTTTTATTATAAAATTTGTTTGTGATATAAATCTATATGCATAAAAAAGGTCCTATACAAAATTTACGTAGAACTAATAGTTTTCGAGATATAGGGCTGAGAAAACTCGAACACTGCGCTGCATTCGTTTCCGCACGACCTTTGAGGTAGAATGCAAGGCGCTTTTTTTACATGGTGTAGGCCTAATCCATGGGTTACAATTTTGTTGATTATTATTCGTCTTTTCGGAGTACGTCCTACTAAAAGTATCCTGTTTGTTATTAATTTTATACGTTTCAAATTTAGTCATTAGTAAAGAAATAAATCTATTTTTTTTTCAATTTATTGTACAAGAATTGTTCTTGATTAGAAGGTATTGGCGTTGTCTCTTCGAAAAACATATCAGCGGATTTTTTAGTTATTTCCATACGTCGAAGTTGCTCCATTGCTTTCATATTTTTACTATTGTCAGTATAGTAGCCACCGAATACGATGACAATATTAATCCCGTAATCATTTAGATGATGAATAATTAATGATGTACTGAAAAATAACAACCGAAAGTTGAGTCTTTTTGCCAAATAACGCGATGGAGAAGAAATCCTGTCGATAATATACGTAATTTCACTACTGTTCAATATTACATCACTATACGTATAGAATAGTGGAGCATGCGCTTTGCTCCGAAGTTTTCTCAGCCCAATATTTCGAAAACTATTGGTTTAGGTAAATTTTGTATAGGGCCTTTTTTTATGCAGATTTATATCATGAACAAATTTTATGATAACTAATATTAACGGAAAACCGATAAATTACGAGGTATTTGAGAAAAACTGATTTTTGTGACATTTGACCTTCTGTAACTTTTGTAGCCAACCACTTGGCTTTATGGACTTTTGAGAAATTATCTGTGATGCGAAAATAAAGAGAATCCCGCTGGAAAATCTACGGGTGGATTGTTTTAGAGGTTTGGTCCTATTTTTGTATAAAGTGACTGGACTAATGGTTCATGGGATTTCTTGTTATCTCCTAGGTCGTTGACAAATATATTAAAATTGGGTTAAATATATTCTTATTAATATTAGTAATAAGTCAGATTTTGTGTATGAATTAGTATTTATACAGGGTTGAAGAAATGTATCTCGTTCCACTTATAATGACTTGATTTAGTTCTTTTTTGAATACACATATTTGCTTTCATAATTCTAAACTACCATGCACTAGTAATAGATATAACATTCAAGGAACCGAGAGATTTAACTATTATAGAACGTGCATAGGAGCAAAAGGCTTCATGATGATGCAATAGTTTAATATGTAATTAATATGAAGTAGAAGCGATGCACCCTGTCACTAAATAAGAAAGATTTGTAATAAATAGAAACTATCTGAAGATGGCGGTACTACTTACTGTTAAGGTTACAACCGGGTGGTATAAATAAAATTAAGTTCCCTTTAGAGTTAACAGAACTTCAGAATATTAATATATAATATTCCAATCACATTTTTCTCTATGAAGTTCTTATTTTTAGTACAAGGAATACAATCAGACTACAATCAACAGCTATTACCCGGGCTATGTGCCCCTCGCCGAGCGCTGAATTACGAACTACAAGCCTGGCGTGTTAAGTGCAATAACCAGATATTACCAACAGAACATTTAATGCTTCGATTGTAACAAGCGCCGGCCGAAAGGCTAATTCCTACTTAAAGGAACTCTCATGTCATTCGTTCCTCGCCATTTCCAGAACGTAGTTTCCAATTGTTGGCTCTCACCAGTGAAAGGTAGGCTCTAACAACCGACACGAGGATCCTCTAACTATTTGGTACATCACGAAATACTTAAGATTGCGAAATATAACACGGTGGGTAGACGCCATCTAGCGGCCCAGTGTCTGCTGCAATCGAAATAAATAGCTTGACTGGAATGTGTTCAAGTGTGCATCTAGATGGCGCTTACCAACTGTTTTACATCTAGTAATCTTAAGAATTGCGTGCTGTGCCAAATAGTCGTAGGATCCTCCTGTCTCTCGCTATAGCCTACCTTGAACTGATGACAGCTAACAAATGCAGTCTGCAAGTGGTGTGGAACGACCGACACGAAAGCTCCTTTAAGTAGGAATTAGTACTCTCAGCTACTTACACTTACACACGTACGACAAGAACCTAGCTAGGATATGTGTTGCACGATATACTACTTTGAATTCGTTTCAGAATGGGGAACAATCCAAGCCAGTTCCTAATATATCCAATAGATGACGCCATGCGTACTCGGTTCCGTACTCTCTTATTCGTAGAAATGAGCCAAATTGATAAAAAGGATTACGGCAGTTGGTCATTAAATCGTTTAAAACTTTAAAAGCGGAGCTGAGAAAAAGAGGTGCTATAAAGTTATGGAAAAAGGCTGATTTTGTTGAAAGGTATTTAATTACATTTATGAACTTGTTGAATTTTTTGTTTATAAATCCTCTTTTATTTTAGATTAATCAATTATGACAATATTTTAGTTAGTGCACTTGAAGATGAAGATATAGATTACAATTTTAAAACATCAGATTTATCATATAGTTATCATTTTTAGGAAATAATTGTCCTACTGTGTTAGAGCACTTTGGTACACAGCAACAAGTTTTCATTTTACATAAATTAACTTTGTTTATTCAAAGACATATTTTTTCGTATTGACATTGACGGACAAACAACCGAGTACAGCTGGTGCACTCTGGAGGATAAAATATAAGAGAATGTTCCCCATTGTCCTAACACTAGTTCTGGCGAAGGGAGCGTGTAGGGCTGTTCAACTGAGTATCTCATTATGTACGTCAGAAATTCACATTCTTTCACAAATTTCTATTTATTTGTGTCTTGCGGTTACTATTTATTTTTGGAAAGTTTTTCCCCGTCTCTGTGAAATATAATTTATTCAAAGAGAGACTAAATTATTACCATGGTTATGAATATGCAATGATAATCCGAATCAACAAATTTATATGATAACAGTTATTCACACGCAAAGAAGAATCAAAGCGTAACATATAATAACAAATCTCGTTATATCTAAGAGCACAAATTACTTTCGTTCCTTCTCATTGGGGATATTTATAGAAAATATATGTTCTTACTGTGTTAACTAGTTATAGTCACTGCTAAAGCCTGACCTATATTTTAATCCTGGTCTAGTCTATTCGCATTATGTGTAATATTCATTATAATCGTAACTATGGATGCATTCTCTATTCATGTCACGTACACGTCTCAGGACTTCTACATAATAGATCGCATATATTGACCGGCGTGTCCTATGTGAATTGCAGGAACAAGGAAAAGTTAATGATCCATTCACCTGCGTAATAGTTATAATTATACCAGATAGTCCAAAATGTTCTCTCGTCCCTTTAGACACCTTAATCAGAAAATGATTTGTCCAGTCAGTAAGTACCTATTTTAATGTTATGTTGATGTTTTAAATATTGTTTTGTTGATATTTAATTGGATTGTTATGACTGAAATTTGTCAATCTGGATATCTTACTCATAAAAATATTTTAACCCCAGAGTCTAAACAAAAATTTATAAAGTGAACTGTAATTTTAATTGATAAACTTATACTGTTATGGCCCAGTGGCATATGCGACCTGCAATGCATCTGTGTCTTTTGCGGGTCGTATATCGTTAACAGCCGCTAGTGCGTGGACGCGCCTCCCCTAGCTGGGAAGGACGGTCACGTGACTTCCGTTTGTTGTCAAAAGAAAGGGAGACGTTTTGGTGGATGCACACGGTTGGTAATTCCTCAAAAACTTGATTTATTCAAGGCATCTTGGTGAATTTTGGAATTATCAACACCAAGAAAATTTCCTCCATTTGTTTTTGTTCTGTTGAGCAGAATATTTTGTTGTTGGGAGCGAATTTTAACTGCTGGTGCAGGATTTAAGTGTACAGGTGAGTTAACCTCATTTTCGTCATCTCACAAGGTCTCTACTCACGTGTTTCACGAATTTACAGGCTTTCCTTTGGACGTATCTCGTTGGTTTGTAAGACGGACTCGGCCCCATTCCTTCAGCTGTAGCCTTCTCTATGATTGTTTTTCCTAATCAGTAAGAGGTCAATTATATTTCTTTTGTGGGTTATGTCAGATTTAAATTGCTCTCAGTAGGCACGCTTCACGTGCATTTCCGACCGTGCAAATTAAATCGGTATATCTTTAGGGTTCCACGGACGGGGCTAGAACGCCCACAAGCACACACCAGGGGTACAAAGTTCTACGGACGCGGCCCGAACGCCTACACACACCCACAGGAGTAGATAATTCCACAGCTGGTCTGGTCAATACCTTTCTTCCCGAAGATACCACCGTAGGGCTGCAGTTTCTGCATAGTCGAAGTCTGAGTATCGTACCACCCTAGATAAGCGTGCTGTTTTCTGTACCGGGGACCACCTTCAGTGGTTCTGCGTGGTTATATATATTTATACTTAGGTTTGCATTTTAACTTGTATATATTTAAAGATTATATGCATTTATATTTAAGGAGGATCAGACCCATTGTGGCCAGATTTATTTTAATTCATCGGCGCGTTGTAAAACAAGTGTAGCTACAAGAGGCATCTTTATTTATGCTGTAACCTATTAATCAGAAAATTAGCCACACATTTTGAACATCGCCAGGATTCATGCTAGGGAACCAATAAATAATTGTAAATTCCTGTAATATAGTGCATTTCATGTTTAAATCAAGTGTCATTATTTCGACTGCGACCACTTCGTATGGAACCCTCAGTGATTTGTGTAAGTAAGTAAACTAATAATTTATAATAGTTTATGTTAACTTGGGCTTAACGCCCTGAGATAGTCTGAGCTAGTGAAATTTTATCCTGGGCACGTTACATCGCTTATCCGGGCTAGGTAGTGTCTGCGATCTGCTACGCACAGCAGCCCAAGTGAGTTTCTTTTCTGTAATATCTTTTAACTCTTACTAACCAACGTATTTATTTATTTTATGCACTTGTAGAACGTAGCAATACATCGATAAAAATTTACCGTCTTACAATCGGCGGTGGTTGGAGACCATAAAAAAATACCTTGTGTATACAGGGATAGGTTGAAGGGAACAAAGGAATACACAACGTTAACTTCTTAACATAAAGTTAAACACAAACACTATTTATCCCAATTACTTATAAATTATACATTTACGGATGAATGAAACATATAAAACATAAAATTGAAATGGGAATATGGATGCCGGTCTGTAGCGAGGAAAATCAACTACTGCTGTCTTCGTGCGTTGTAAAACACGTGCAGACCAATACCCTCTAGACAGAGAGAACACTAAAATAAAAAAAAATTACGCCAGTGACGTAACCATTGAATATATATATATATATATTTATAATAACAATATATATATATATATATATATATATATATATATATATATATATATATATATATATATATATAGTAGCATTAGACCACATGAGAGGATTCACTTACCTCTCACCACTACACCATTTACATTAGTCTGTATAAGACTAGCAGGTTGGCCACTGTCATTTGTCTGCTCCATGACCTATGGCATACTGATGAGAACTAATAAGTTCGAAACCGGTCTATGTCTGGTCAGGGAGTTGACAAATGACATTGGCTACCAATTTTTCATGATTTGTAAGGTATAATTCAATGCAGGTCGGGGTATTTGCCCGCTGAGTAGTTGTTTCCTGCAAATCATGTATAATAACAGTATATGGGTTAAGTCCACCAAGGGCTGAAGGTCACCGCTCTCGGTACTTGCAAAATGGCAAGTCGCTATGCACCATGGAGACATCCATGATGTCTGGTGTATAGTAGCATTAGACCACATGAGAGGATTCACTTACCTCTCACCACTACACCATTTACATTAGTCTGTATAAGACTAGCAGGTTGGCCACTGTCATTTGTCTGCTCCATGACCTATGGCATACTGATGAGAACTAATAAGTTCGAAACCGGTCTATGTCTGGTCAGGGAGTTGACAAATGACATTGGCTACCAATTTTTCATGATTTGTAAGGTATAATTCAATGCAGGTCGGGGTATTTGCCCGCTGAGTAGTTGTTTCCTGCAAATCATGTATAATAACAATATATATATATATATATATATATATATATATATATATATATATATATATATTTTCATTTCTACATCAAATATACATGGTAGGGTGTTCCATTTGAAAAAATTGAGAAAATTCAATTTAAAAAGTTCTTAATTGAAAAATAAACACTTATTTATTTATAAAACGAAAATGGTTGCAATTAGCTATAGGGAAGTACTTATAAAAAACGTTCGTGTTCCGTTTGAAAAAAATTGAAAAAATCCAATTTAAAATGTTCTTAACTGAAAAATAATTTTTGGCCATTCTGTACATTTTTAGGAAATGAAAATGATTCAAAAACATTAATTAGGTGTCTCGTAACTGGTATTTACATAAGTTTTTCTTAAACCCATAATTGTGACTGTGGTGATTTTTTAAATATCCATCTGCAGATTGCATTATTTCAACAAAAAAATTCATTACATCCAAGTGGTAGAGAGATATTCAATGCTAATATAGGAATGAATAGAGCCTAGAAAGGGGCTTCAAAAAATGTACAGATATACATAGTATTCCATTTTAAAAAAGGCACTTGGTTCTGTAATTTCGTCTTGGCTCGCCCTGTATGTTCTAAAATCATTTCCAGTTATAGACTTTTTTATCTAGTTTACTTGCAATTTTTAAAAAATTTCTAGCTATCGTAGAACTCGAGATATCGAGGTCCGACGTACTATTGCCCCACCCTGTAGAGGGTTCACGAGCTCTTGGACTATAACAATCTCTTCTAGATTTTAAGCACGTCTGAACTTCCTGTCCATTTAACGACTTGACATTTGACTAAAATAAACGATGCGATGTTTCCGTGTGTGGAGGTCAAAATATTTGAACCCTGAGAGACCAAGTCTGCAGATGCGATCTGGCAGATCTCGACGGCGGGACGAATTGTTTAAAATTCCCTTCCGTGTATGAGGCCTTATGCTACATCATAAACCTCTTTGATGTCAAGGAAAACCGCTAACAACTTTTATTTGTTACAAAGACTTCATGAATTTCAGATTCTAAATAAATGATATTATCGTTTGTAGACCTATGTTTACGAAAGCCACTTTGGCATCCTGTACATAGGTTATATTTTTTCTATATACCACATTAAACGTCAACTGATGATTTCCTCGAAGACTTTGCACAGTACACATATTAATGATATGAATCAATAGGAAGATACCTTAATTTTGTATTTATTTGGTTTTAATATTGAAAGGATCTTCTAGCTTCTGACTATGTTTCAGGGAATTTATGAGAAAAGTATATTTTGTTACACAGTTCTATTGAGAAGTTGTTGTGCGTTATTCGGTGGGTATTTAGGAACGCGTATAGAATATTATCTATTATTCTTTATCTATATTTAAGGCATCATCTAGCTATATGAGATAAAGTATCACTAGCTTCTGTTGTACGTTTGTATTGCAAGAAAGTTTCACTCTAGTTATCATCATTTGATGAATTTGCATATTCATCTGCAAATGTTTCAGTAATGTTTATATCGGTAGTTATTACCTTATCGTCTTGTACAAGACTAGTGACTATTTAAGTGGAATTAGAGTTCTCTTATTTTACTGATTTTGTTGCAAATTTCTGATGATGGGGTAGTGCTACTTATTGAGAATATATATTGTGCCCAGGATTCTTATAAACTTTTCGTAAGGATATATTTCGTTCTGGCTATTCATTTTTAAACTAGATATTAGTTTCCGGTGTGTATTGTCTTCTAAGGTTATTAATACTTATTTGCTTGCTTTGATGGCGTTACTACACTCGATGTTCCACCATAGTGCAGAATTATGGTTTATAGATGCTGTGAACGTTTGAATATGTTGATCGGCTGCATTTTTTGTCGATGTAGAGAACTTTTCGGTTATTAGTTTAAAGTTGTTATCTAAATTGATTTCTGAAAGACTGTTATCGATAGAGGGTAGAAAATTCAAACCAATTTAAATTCCATTTTTCAGTGGTGCTGTGAGTATTTGATTGTGGATTCTATTGTATGACTGGTGGTCGAGAGGTGAGCATACTTGCCTCTCACCCAAAAGTTCCGGGTTCGATCCCCGGTCGTGGCAGTGGAAAATACTGTGAGAGGGATTTTTCCACTATACACGGATATTGGGTGTGTGTCCCTTGTCTCTAAATGTGTAGCCCCCTCCCACACAAGGCTCTTCTAGAGCCTTCCGGGATAAAGGGGGTCGTAATTACCTGTGGTGTTATTTATTTATATTTATTTATATATTTATTGTGTTCAATACTCAAGGGGGAGTGATCGCTACTGTACAGATATGGATGTGGGCTGCATGTTAGGTCAGAGGCGATTAGTGCATTACATAGGGTTAAGTCAGTGGCTGAAAATTCTCCGGTATTTAAATTAAATCGGATACCTTCTCCAGTATTTAATAAAACGAGATTGTTCTCTATAAATTCTTCGATGCATTTTCCTATTTTATCGGTTGTTTTGGAGCTTCATATGACGTTATTGTCATTAAAATTGGGGACTTGGAATTTGTAAAGCTAATCTATTCAGGTTTCCTATGCCAACTTCTTCATTTGGAGGAGGATATATGTTGGTGACGATATTTTATATTGATCAAATTGGATGCTTACATCAACTATTTCTAAGTTGAAGGTAGTGGGGTAAAGGAATATTCAGTATGAAACGTGCGAAATGTTTATATGTATGACAAACACAAACTGCTCTAAAAATTTTATCCAATAGTACATAGTAAATAAGTTATTAATTTCATTGCTATTTTTTTACTATCTCGTTTACTACATCTTCTTGGTTTCTGCAAACGCTGTTGAGGTATTATCAAATTATAAACTGTTGTTTAGGGTTGAAAGGGTTAAAACTCAATGATGATTCCTTGGCTTAATGTTAAATTGAAACGGTTGAAGAAAAGTGGTTCAACAAAATATTGCGCGTTCGATGGTTACAGAGTGTGCGTGCACGCTTGTAGGGGTGCTGACGCATGTTTGTGACTGTGTGCAAGTACGTAGTATGGCTTTTCGCATGCTAACACATATCAGAGTCGTAAACATTGATATTGTTGCATGCCTACGCCACTGCTTCATGGATCGTGCGAGAAAATGCCGGAGGCACCGCCATGATTCTAGAATGATCGATTGAATTCGACGCGGGTATATATGTTATATTAGAAATATACCATGATATATAATATCACCGAGACAGGCTTAACCTTCTCAGACATATCACATTACAAATTGCGTAACAGCTCTTCTCTAATAACCGCTCACGCTAGCTGAGCTTAACATTTCTTTCTCAGTAATCTGTTATCATGCTGAATTGCAAATCCAATGTTCTTTGTTCTCCAGATATTATAAATATTACCCACTGCCATTGTAAACGTCAGTCTTATACTCATTTTCGATTAAACACAGTCAAAATCATTATTGTTATTTTTACAAGAGTCAAACTCGACTCCATTATAAGTGAATAAATCTTTTTAAAAAGTTAAATCTACAATCCACTATCTAACATTGGCGCAGTCGGTAGGATCTGAAGAACACGCACAGTTCGGGAGCCTAACCAGTGGAAAACATATCGGAAGGAACAAGGAGTTCATCTGGAAAAGGTGCCTAACCTGAAGAAAAGAGCCCCTGGAAAAAGGAGAAATTCCTTAGCTGTCGTGGTGGATCCCAATCCTTTACTCAGAAGAATCTACGTTCACAAAGAAACAATAATAATAATTCAACAAGCAACAAAGCAACAAAGCAACATATCAATCAATCAACAAATTAGCAAGTAAGAATTCATCCCAGTCGAGAAGTTGGTGTCTTCGGCAGTGTAGGAGATCTCTGTGGAAGGAATACCTGGTAACGCCCCTGGCAGAGAAGACCGCATTGTAACAAAGTTCACGGAGCAGCATTCAACTTCAATCCAGACGTGTGGAATGGAAATTTTAATGTAAGTAGATTTTAAGAATCATCTCGATTATTTTGCATATTTTTCTTATAAAAAAACAATTCAATTTAACGAACAGCAGTTCTAATATTCAAATAATAATTTCATTCAGAAGTAATATAATATTTTATTTAAAATTTATGTGACCTACATAAATAACTATACCGTTCCTATCTTAACATTATTTTTATCGTAATATCATATACTCTTTAAGTACGAACTTATCTACATTTCCTACATAAATAATTATAATCACATACCATTTTTATCTTAACATTATTTTTATCATAATATCATATATCATATAAAGGTTAAGTTTACGCCTTACTTGACTGTGAAATAAAATAAAACCCACATGTTCTATACTGTTTAAATGCACATTAGTATATAAAATTTCAGTGACATTATTCCCAACTAAAAACACTTTTTAAATTAATCCAATTATCCTTGTAATTAAATTTTGAAATATTATAAAATAAACAACACATTCTTTTACATATAATATAAAATTACCAATTGTCAGTAGCGTACTAGCTCAAATTGAAAAAAGTGTTTTAAGTTATTTAATTATCTAAATAATATAAACAAAATGGCTACCACCACAAACGTAAGCAATTCCAATGCAAACAATTCAATCACGGCGAACGAAACTATAAATATTGAACCTTATAGGTTAAGTGAGATTTTTTCGATAGTCCCGGAATTCGATGGAAATCCGATATTTTTACAAACCTTTATTAGTGCGTGTATTTACGCGAACGGAATGTCTATAGAAGACCAACGTGTTCTACTTGCTCTGCACATTAAAAATAAACTTCGGGGAAAAGCCGCCGAGTTAGTAAACTCCAGGAACCCTGCCACCTGGGCAGAAATTAAAAGCCTACTCGAGGCCCACTTCGGTGACTCCCGCGACTTGACAGCCCTTATACAGGACTTACAACGCATTCACCAACTACCCAACGAAACCGCACTAATATTCGTATCAAGACTACAAACGCACAACGCGAAAATGCACGCAGCAGTGCAAAAGCAGACTCTAACTTTAGAGGAAAAAACCGCTCAATGTAACCTCATCGAAAACATGACATTGACCACCTTACTGACTGGATTAGAACCCAA
Organism: Leptura quadrifasciata; assembly: GCA_963675555.1. NCBI lineage: Eukaryota > Metazoa > Arthropoda > Insecta > Coleoptera > Cerambycidae > Leptura > Leptura quadrifasciata. The sequence continues at coordinate 109,209,465 of OY776675.1, forward strand.
GTTAGGGCAAATTATCAGGGCTGGCAACCCTAGTGATATGTTAGATGCAATAAATCGCATCAAACGTGAGTTGCAATTATCGTACTTCGAATCGCAAAAATTCTCCAATAAAATTCAAAATAGAAGTCCCGTTCAAAATCAACAAAGACGCCCAAATCTCCCACCATTTTGCACATTCTGTAAAAGGAATGGGCACAGCTTTAACGAATGCCGCACGAGGCAAAACCACCAATTTTCACAACCCAATTTCACACCAAACGCCTATTCCAATCAGGCACAAGCTCCTAGACAGCACTTCCAGAGTGTACCTAATCAAGCAAACTTTAGACCACAGAATTCCCAAAATTTTTCTAATCAACAACGCAATTATCCACAACAAAACAGGCCCTCAGCTATCAGGCCAAATCCTAACTTCCACCAGCAGAGACCTTCTGCCATACAACCGAACCCGAATTTCAATAGATTTAACCAACAAAAAACCCATCACCTAAACCAAGAAACTTATGATAATTATTCAGATTACCCAAACCAATACGAAGATTACTCTGCAAATCAATCCGTAAATTATTCTACCAATTATTCTCCTGATTATCAATCTCAAAATAATGATGACTACGATTTTCCAAACGGACAATGTGGGCATTATACTGCTAATTCCCAATCCCAGGAACATGAGAATTATACTGTTAATTCTCAGCAATACGAGGATTATACTGCTAATCCTCCGGATTTTTGCACAGGCCCGGAGTATTCCACGAATACTCCAACACAACAAACGGACGAACTAGACCAAATTTCTCGCCAAGTCCAAGCGATAAACCTCCAGGACAGTTTCGACCCAAACCTGAACTTCCCGGAAAACCAATTCATGTAAAAACACCCCGCTACAAACTAAATGTCGTAAATTCCAAAAATCTATTTTACATAAAAGACTTCACAAATCGTTTCAAAATTCTTGTCGACTCAGGTGCAGGTATTTCTGTATTTAAAACCAAAACAGCGGAAAGGTACAAACAAAGATATCCTGAAAACGTAATTATACAGGGTATAACAGATGAAAAAATTAATATCTGTACTAATACCATTCAATATAAATGACCCATACAAGGTTTATGTTCACGACCTAGATATAGAATTCGATGGACTATTAGGTGCAGATTTTTTTAAATATTATAAGTGTCATGTAAATAATCAACTTATTACCAACTTTAAAACCGTACCACTATTTGAGGTGACTGAGGTAACATCAATCAGGAACCACAATAATTCTAACGAAAACAATAATCCAGGTATTAGAATTTCAAACCCAAATTTAAATGTTAAAAACCAAAATGTAATTTCTATCGAACCACGCACAGAAAAGATTTTTAAACTTAAATGCAATTTACAAAATACCGAAGCTATACTAATAGCCCAGGAAAATGAAAAGGTACGTTTACCGAATGCCATTGTCAAAATAGACAACAATGGTGAATTTTTGACAACGATAATAAACGCAAACGCGATTCCAAAAACAATACATTTCTCGGATCTTAAACTTGAACCCGTTCAAAAATTTAGATCAATATTTAACGTAAATCTTCAAAATCCGGATTCCCAATACATAGACCGAAACTACGAAATAAAAAATCAATTACGCTTAGATCACGTGAACGACGAGGAGAGTGAATTAATTACTCAACTCTGTTTAGACTTTTCAGACATATTTTATCTAGAAGGTGACAACTTGACATTTACCAACGAAATCAAGCATTCAATAGACACTAACGATTCTAAACCAATTTTCACTAAATCTTATCGTTACCCCCAAATTCACAAACAAGAAGTAAAATCACAAGTTTCCAAAATGCTCGACCAAGGCATTATCCAGCCTTCAATTTCTCCCTGGTCCTCCCCAGTTTGGGTAGTCCCCAAAAAACTAGACGCTTCTGGTAAACAGAAATGGCGCGTCGTAGTTGACTACCGAAAATTAAACGAAGTAACGATAGGTGATAAATATCCTCTACCTAACATTTCCGACCTTTTAGATCAATTAGGCAAATGCCAATATTTCACGACTTTAGACTTGGCCTCTGGCTTCCATCAAATTGAAATCGATCCCAAAGACATTCAAAAAACCGCTTTCACAGTCGAAAATGGTCATTTTGAATTCGTACGAATGCCTTTTGGACTCAAAAATGCTCCATCAACATTTCAAAGGGTGATGGACAACATTTTACTAGGAATCCAAAACGAAAGGTGTCTCGTCTATATGGACGATATCATTATCTACTCCCCTACTATCCATGAACATATTTCTCGATTAACAGAAGTCTTCAAACGTTTACAAAAAGCCAACCTCAAAATTCAGCCAGACAAATGCGAATTCCTTCGCAAAGAAGTTGCCTATTTAGGACATCTTATTACAAAGGATGGTGTAAAACCGAACCCTGCCAAAGTCGAAGCAATTCTAAATTTCCTTCAACCCAAAAATCAGAAAGAAATTAAATCTTTTCTAGGTTTAGCAGGCTATTATAGACGTTTCATTCCTAATTTTTCCAAAATTTCAAAACCCTTGACTAAATTGCTACAAAAAGATATACCTTTCAATTTCGACAATGACTGTACAAATTCATTTGAAACCCTAAAACAAACCTTGACAACTACTCCGATATTGATCTACCCCAACTTCGATGAACCTTTTGTCCTAACTACAGACGCTAGTGCATTTGCAATAGGTTCTGTACTTTCACAAGGAAGTATAGGAAAAGATTTGCCAATCGCATACGCATCTCGAACTTTATGCGGCGCGGAAACCAAGTATTCAACCATTGAGCGTGAACTTTTATCTTTGGTCTGGAGTGTAAAGCATTTTAGGCCATATCTATTCGGAAGGAAGTTCAAACTCGTCACCGACCACCGACCACTCACTTGGCTATTTTCCATAAAAGACCCAGGTAGTAGACTAGCGCGTTGGCGCTTAAAACTCGAAGAATACGATTACGAAATAATATACAAACCCGGAAAAATCAATAAAAACGCGGACGCGTTGTCCAGAATAAAAATTAATCACTTTTCAGAATGTTCCAAATTTTATTCAAAAATTCTAGCCGCAAACGAAGACTCAGACGAAGACGAAATTTCAGACAACGATGACGAAATTACCGACGAACAAATCGCCCGAGAATTTGACACATTTTCCCGACTTTACAAAACCAAATCTCTAATAGACTATTCCAAAATTCAAATCACAAATAAACAACTATTAGATCGAGAAAATAAAAATATCATAACGTTTTTCCAACAAAACAACTTGACAGACCTTCACCATCAAATTATCAAGGATATTTTCGAAGAAAACCTCGAATTCTATAACAATACAATTAATATCGTTTCCAGCAAATCGACCCGACAAAGAAACTACTACATTATCGCTCTACCTTTCGACCCAGAGTCTGTGGTAGAACATCTATTTTTAACACTTTACAAACATCGAAACAAATTAGACCTTTCCAAAACTTACCATGTTGAAAACAATCTAGACTTTCCAATTCTCGAAATCCTATCATTTATTTTTGCAGAAAAAGATTTAAAACTAATCATTTGTCAAAATTTATTACGAACTCCCGATGAAGACCAACGTCCGATCATTCTCGACCAGCATCACACCGGAAAAAATAATTTACATCGTGGAATAAACGAAACAATACGTAGAATCAAAAATAAATATAATTGGCAAGGTTTAACAAAAGATGTCGAAAATTTTATAAAAAACTGCGAAACATGTCAAAGAACAAAAGTCTGTCGTAAGAACCTCAACAATCCCTTAGTAATTACCGAAACCCCTAAAACTCCATTTGAGAGAGTTAATATCGATCTATTCGAATTTCCCACGAGAAACTATGCACTAACCATCCGCGACGAGTTAACGAAATTTACTCAAGCTTATGCTGTCCCAGACAAAAGTGCAAAATCAGTTGTAAACACCCTGTTGCTATATTTCCAACACTATGGCACCCCATTAAGAATTCATTGTGATTACGGCGGTGAATTCGATAATAATTTATTAAAAGATCTTTGTACTCTCTACGACATAAAATTAACATACTCCAGCGTAGGACACCCTCAATCCAATGGATCTATCGAACGATTCCATGCCACCCTAGCGGAAATGATCAGAATACATAAAACAGAGAATCCGAACGAACATCCTTTCACAATATTACCATACGCGGTAATATGTTATAATAACTCGGTAAACAAAACTCATGGCTTTACGCCATACGAGCTTATTTTCGGACATACAGCTAACCGACCACCCGAAACTCTTTATAACCAGAAAGACCTGATTACCAAATACGTTAGAGACCTTAACAACCGGATATCCCACTATTACAAAATTGCGCGAAGTCGAACAGAAGCACAAAAACAAAAAGCCAAAGTTCGATTCGACAAAAACATTCCCGAAAATCGACACACATATAATATTGGCGACAAAGTGTACGTCAAAGAATCACAAATAAAAAACAAATTACAGAACAAATTTAACGGCCCCTTCGAAATTTTAGAAACTTCTCAAAATTCTGCAACATTATTAAATCCGGAAACAAACCAAACGACTAAAGTAAACTTTGACCGAATGAAACCTTATACTGAAAATTAAATTTATTTTCAGGTTTTTCCTGCTGTTCGGATCAGCACTTGCTCAATTTAAAATAACACCAATTAACAATACAATTGGAGTATACTATCACCGAGACACAGACATTGTGATTTCTCACAAGAAATGGACTTTACTGGTACACAAAAACATATCTACCTTTAAGACAGCTTTCGACAAAAACGACAAGATCTTACAGACACTATACAACACACTCGACCCAACGTATCATTACATGAACGTCTTTTTAGGAGATGTAAAAACTCACCTCAGTTTATTGACACAAATTTCTCAATCAATACAATCAAAATTTGACGAAATTTACCTTGACACGAAACGATACAAGCGAGGAATACTAAACGGTATTGGAACAATTTTCAAATCAATAACTGGAAATTTAGATGCAGAAGATGGTCAGTATTATTCTGATTGCATCAACAAATTAAGTAATGACGAGCACCAACTCGAAAATTTAATCAAAAATCAAATATCTGTCACAACTTCAGTAATCAAAAATTTCAACGCAACCATTCAAAAACTGCAGGTTGATGAAGAAACTTTCAATAAAGATATTAAAGAAATCGAAACTTCAATTCTAGACATGACTAAAGACATAGAAAATATTCACGCAAAATTAAAATTTATAGAAATCTGCGAACAGCTTATGGCAAGCTATCTATTTATCGAAGATAACTTAAACGATATCCTGAATTCTATCACTTTCGCGAGGCTCAAAATAATTCACACATCGATTATAAACCCAAAAGACTTGGTAAATTCCTTACAGGAAATCTCACAGAACCTACAAAGGAACAATTTGCCACTTCCAATCAAATTATCAAAAGTTGCACAGTATTTAGACATTATAGAACTAAAAAAGCTTTTCAAACAAATTCAGATTTAATATTCGTATTAGACATACCTTTGGTAGACCCTCAAACCTATTCAGTATTTCAATTATATCCTATCCCTATTTTGGATAATAGAACTGGCTTATATCATATCTTGTCAACCTCTCAGAAATATATCGCGAGAGATGATGATTCTTTAATGTACTTAACCATCCCGGACCTCAGAGAATGCAAACCACTCTACTTCAACACTAAATTATGTCTAAATCTATTTTCATACCCCATTGATGATAATGCCATTTGCGAAGCCCGTCTCTTCAAGAACCTCAAAACTCTGCCAGGAAGCTGCCAGACATCATTCATCATCGGCCAAGGATACAACGTCCAAAAGATAGACGAAAATACGTGGCTGGTTATCAACGCAGAACCATTACAGGCAACCATCAATTGTCCAGAAAGAAGTTCGAAAACTGAAATCATCTACAAAAACTCAATAGTGAAATTACAACCTAATTGTTACGCTTTTATAGGCATCACAAAAATCCAAGCCAGTACCAACGAAGTAACCGACGTAAACGACGACACTCATCCCATCCAAATTCCATTCGAATGCTGCAACAAAATTCCAAACAACATTAGAGCACCAAACCTTAAACCATTAAAATTAAACAACCTTAACACAGAAGATCTCGAAATTGCCAAACACAAATTGGACCAATATTCCAGAGATCTAGACGATTTAATCAACGAACCATTCGTAACAAAACACATATCCTGGTTCACCTACTTCATCATTGTGCTAATATTTGGACTGTTATTTCTGTACCTATTTTGTAAGTGCAGAACAAAAAGACGAAGACTAGCCATCGATGTTTCTGCATCACCCCCATCTCCACCTAGGCCCAGCAAACCCCACTGGACATTTGCTAACCTATTCCCTTCACGAAGACGACCTACCTTAAGGAGAGAAGACAACGAAGCCGAAGACATAGAACTTACATAAAGATGAACTGTTTTGTGCCTTTTACTGACTTTTAGTGCTGGACTCTTCAGTGAACCATATTTTATTCATTTAATCATTACATTTCATTATTTTACTTATCCCTTGTTAATTTCAATTGCATTAACATTTTTATGCCATTTTCATTTAAACCTATCATGCTTATATTTTAGGCTTTCACGGTAAAGCCATATTTTAACCCTGGGAATATTTTTATATTATCCCATTTTACAACAAACTTATTATGTTTGTATTTTACGCTTTCTTGCTAAAGCTATATTTTAACTCTAACATTTTTATGTTATATTATTTTAGGAATCAAGCTTATTGTGCTTGCATTTCATATTTTAGACGCTAAGGTTATATTCTGTATTTTAAACCTTACTATTTAACAGTTTTGTATCTTTTATATTTTTCCAAATTGTACCATTCCTTTTATATACATTTTATATTCATTTCAAAAGTTGCTGCATAAAACACCAACTTTTTTTATAAGGGGGAAGCTGTTATATTAGAAATATACCATGATATATAATATCACCGAGACAGGCTTAACCTTCTCAGACATATCACATTACAAATTGCGTAACAGCTCTTCTCTAATAACCGCTCACGCTAGCTGAGCTTAACATTTCTTTCTCAGTAATCTGTTATCATGCTGAATTGCAAATCCAATGTTCTTTGTTCTCCAGATATTATAAATATTACCCACTGCCATTGTAAACGTCAGTCTTATACTCATTTTCGATTAAACACATTCAAAATCATTATTGTTATTTTTACAAGAGTCAAACTCGACTCCATTATAAGTGAATAAATCTTTTTAAAAAGTTAAATCTACAATCCACTATCTAACATATATACAGTTGATCTAAACGCACTGAGAACAGTTTTATATTAGAAAGCAAGTGATAAGATGAAATAAGAAACAGTATCAAGTTGGGATTTAAAGTAGTGAGTTTATGTTAGATTCAAGTATAATTAGTTGTGTCATTTTTAAGGATTAATTATTGTAAAATTAAGTGATTAATAAAGTAGTGGTTTGTGAAGATTCCTGTTGCAATTTATTGAACCTACATATAGGGTGTTTACTGGAGATGGTAAACACATAACAATATGAATATTAGCTAGAGCATCATGATTTAGTCTTAAGCTGTTATAAATGTAAATGATTAAAATCACGATAACGAAATTTATCCACCGATTCCTTCCCCCGTTAAAAGAAAATTTTTGGTTAATGCTCAAGCACAATGACCCCTAATAATATATAACCAGAAACTGTCGAAATGATTTCGAGAAAATCAATAAAATACTACTTAGACGCCATTAGGAGCATATGTTTATAGGAGGCTTTCTTACTCTATTTGCTTGTACAACCGGCAACTAAACGGAGTTTCAGAACACCTTGTATATTCACACATTCATTTTCAAACACATTTCTGAGAATACGGCGAACTATAAAATTAAGTAAATAAGAGAAATGACTTCTTCCATTAAATTTATTTGGATTTTATAATAATTGTTTCTACAGGCTTTAAGTTCTGAAGAAATTTAATGGGAAATTGAGGAACGGCTCCAAAAGTAATAACATTGAAAGTGTAGTATGCACAGCAAATATTGAAAGTTTTCCCTGAAAACTGACTGAATGTATGTCCTGACACATTTATAACAGTCCTCTTGAAAAAAGGTTTTTTCTCGAAGCAATCACAAAGTAACGCCTATCGTCAAACAATAAAAGAGTAAGAAGCGTACAGTTTAATATCAGTTACAGCTTCTTTAATCGATGAAGAAGCAATGTGGGTAAAAACTGAGATTGTTTCGAAAAGTAATAAACTTCACTTTTACTTATCTCGCTAACCAAAGGGATGCATTTTAATCCTAGAAGCCTTTATAAAAGGATAATAAAAAATGTGAAGGATTACTATAATTTTTGGTATGTAGTTTACACAATTGTTAAAGAATACATCAGTTATATTTCTAGTAATAAATATATAGGGTGGCCACTTTAAAATATAACAATAATAGGGTAGAATTAGTAATTAGGAAATAAAATGATATTTAGAATATATTCGGCACTATTGGTTAAGGAAGAAAATTTGTTGAACTTTTAGTGACAAGTTGTTATTCTGAAAAAATTATTAATTAAGAGACGATCGACGGAGGAAAATAATATTTGTAATGTAACTGATGTTATAGAAAACATGATACACTTTTAACGAAAAACGTATAGGGTGATCACCTTAAAACTACATCACATAAGATGCCACGAAGGAAAATAATATTGATGTTATATAAGGTAGACTTCCTAAAAAATGTTTAAATGGAAAAAATGTGACGGAACTTTTTTATTCTAAGAAAGAATAATTTATGTACTACATCACGATCATATAGGGCGCCTCAGGATCTTTATCTGATGATGAATTTTTTTTCATATTTTTTTTGACGAAACGTTGTGGTACTTCTGACCAGAAAATCTGATGAGGGCATCATTTCCACGTATAAAAGGTACGCTTGGTAGAACTTAATAACTCCAACCGTTTTCGAGGAACGTGCCAAATATTTCAATAATTTTTTAAAAGATAAATTCAAATTTATCGAAAGTGTATTTATTGGAAAAAGTACAAAACGTGAGGCAAAACAAAATCGTAATAACAGGGTAAACTCTTTCTCGCTTTGTTATGAACTAATGGATTATTTTCATGGCATTGAGATAAATATATAAATCAAAAGATTATCAAAAATAAGGATCTAATATTATTATAATACCAGAAAATAACGTAATAGTTGATTTAATGACATTATAAACTTTCCTCCCATACAAAAATCCAATTGCTGCAACTTAGAGTAAATGTTCGATATGGTCTCCACCTACTTCGATGCCTTATCTAATTCTATTCATAAAAGATTTTCTTTCATTGAAAAATACATTTTCCTGTCCTCTAATAAAATTCGCTGCGTTTTGTATTATATCCCACAGTTCTTCTCTTGAGTTGGTAGTATTTGCATAGACTAAGGGCTTTATATGTCTCCACATATAATAATCCAAAGGATTATAATCAGCACTCCTTGGTGGCCAAGCAAACTCACTTCCTCGACCGATCCATCTGCGTGGGAAAATTTCATCAATTTAATTCCTGATTTCAATGGAGAAATGAGGGGGAGCTCCATCTTGCACGAACCACATTCTGTTCCATATATCTAGCATGAAAGCATGTAATATATCAGCAAGAGTATGTTGAAGAAATAACAGATAAGACTGTTCATTTAAATTTGGAGGATGGACAAACGGTCCCAATAATTGATCACCGATGATACCATACCAAACGTTAATCTTAAATTATTGCTGAAAATGCCTTTCTTTAACAGCATGAGGATTTTCTACTTCCCAGTAATGGGTATTTCTCCAGTTAAAAACGCCTCGGCTAGTAAAAGTTGCTTGATCGGTAAATAAAGTGTTCTTAAGAAAATTTCGATCCCTGTTGTGTGAATTGACAAAATTGTAGCCTTTGTGGAAGATCCCTTCGAAGTAAGTTTTGTACAGGAGTGAGATAATATGGGTAGAAGCGTTCTTTACGTAAGACTCTTAGGATAAATTTTTTACTCACCACCGTTGCCGCTGCTAAACGGCTTGAGCTGATTTGAGGATCTTCATCCAAACGAACTGACATTTTTAGTTCTTGATCTGGAGTAATTCGTTTTGGTCGTCCTTCATCGTTTTTATGGCGAAATGAACTCGTTTCTCCCAAACGACGAAACAGATCTTTGAAAATCTTATGGTCTGGCTGTATTTTATTTGGAGCAGCACGTCCGCTTAAATTATTTTGTGCTTAAACACATATTATATCCCTCATTTCCCTATTCGAAAAATAATTATGTCTAGGCATTGTAAATAAAGAAGTTAAAGAAATTAGCTCGAGGAACACAAGAACAAAATAAAATGATTAAATGACGTAAATGACAGAACTAAAACGTAACCAAAACACACTTTTCAATAAATATACTCTGCCTCAATAAATTTGAATTTGTTTAAAAAAAAAAATATCAAAATGTTTAACGGCACTTTCCTCGAAAACTGTTGGAGTTATCAAGTTCTACCAAGTGTATCTTTTATATGTGGTAATGACGCCCTCATCAGATTTTCTGGTGAGAAATACCACAACGTTTCGTCAAAAAAAATATGAAAAAAAATCATCATCAGGTACAGGTCCTGCGGCGCCCTCTATGATCTAACGTGATGTAATATATAAATTATTGTTTCTTAGAATAAAAAAGTTCCTCTAGCGAATTTGGCGAAGCTTAGCAAAGAGGCTGTTGAGTTATTGCAAAAAAACGAAAAAATAATTTGAACTTTGACACCCTGTGTCTATTTCCACAGCAGCATTTTACTAAAGCATATTTGGTTATATCCTCATATTTTGACCCAAAGAATCTACTCCTGAACTATGGCCTATTAACTAATGGCCCACCCTGTATAATTGCGTAACTTTTTAAAAATAACGATCTTGTGTGGGATTATAACAGAATTGTATGTATTTGAGTATCATGATTATGATTTTGTGTAAATGATTTAGATCTTAAATAAGGCTTATTTTTTAAATAATTTTATATATAAAGCAAAACATATGATACACGTGGAAAAAAATGGAATTTAAACTTGTTTTCTAATTTTTCAAATTTATTTAATTTTTTCAAATACGTAAACACATGACAATGGGATATTTTTTTAATCTGAGATGAGAGTGGAAATATTTGTCTTGAAAATATATATTATTTTAGTATTTTTCTTTTATTCTATTCTTTTTCTTTTTTTCTTTTTTTCTTTTAAAATTTCCGCTCGAATCCCATCTTTACCTGGTTCCCTTTTTAATGGTAATTTTAATATAATATTTTTTACTTCTTGTTCGTTAATCAAGTCTATAAAAAAGGAAATTAGTACTTATGTTTGAGGAAATTTATTGTCTGCAGTTTTCATATTTTTTGCAAGATTTGCACCTAGGTTAATGAAATATGTGTTAAATATGTTTGCAGTTTGTTTTTTCGAATCCACTATAGAATAATTATTTTTAATTTTTATTGTGTCAGTTTTTTTACTATTATTTTAATTTATAGTATTCCACAAATTCTTTGGCGGGTTGCTTTTTTTCCTAATTTCATCAAGGAAATATTTTTTCTTGCTAGTTTAATTAGTTAGTACTTAATTTCTATACGTTTTCAATTCATTAACAAATGTCTCAGAAGCGGAATTTTGTTTAACCTTTTTATACATATATTTTTGTGTATTTATTGCGTTTACTAGTTCTTTCGTGATCCAAGGACTGCGTTTTAGTTTTTATTAATTTCATCCACCTAAAAGGGGCGCATTAATCACATGGGCATCGCACCACCGGGTTCGAATCCTGGCTCCGGCACTGTCGGAGGAAATGGTTGTATGTCCGCGTTTTTTCAATGTGTAATCCCCTTCCGCACAAGCCCCTGGCTTCTGGAATTGGGGGTTGTCTAATTTCTGTGGTGTTTATTTATTTATTTGTTTTATTATTTATTATTTCACTATTTTTTAGTACATTCATAATTCAAATATTATTATTGTATTCACAATGTTACAATTTTACTTACTGTCACTCCATTGATCCATCTACGTTACCCGAAATATTTCAGTGAAACATATTTTATGTACATAACAACAGCCGTGTCACCAAAGTAGCCTACTGCAGGTATTCTTGAAATAGCGCTGCACTGTAGCATCCGCAGTGATCGTGCACTTGTAAATTTGCGATTTTCCACTCTCTGTGACGATTTTTTTGAATAATTTATACAGGGTTAATTATATTAATTTTCATAAAGACAGCTTTATGTGCAAACGGAGTTGCTCGTGAAAAAGTTTTTTTATTTAAATTTTAAATTTAACGCTGTATTAAATCTGGAAGAGATGGACAAGGTCAATAACGAAAGCAGATAAACTCTCATTACCATAGTAATCACAGAAAATATGTCTGACTTCTTCAGTGCACATGCATAAATAATTCTTGTTATGTATTATGCAAAATAAATGCGTTTGTATAATTGATGTTCAAAGTAAGCGTGCAATATATTCTGGTAATACTATAAATACGAGCAGCAAATTTTGCTTTGTTTCGAAAAGGAACTTGTTTACTTTTTTAAAGCTTTCAATAAAACCCTTATTTTCTGTATAATATGTTAAATGCACTGCCATAATACTATGTTTGTGTTTTATTCATAGATACTGATTAATTAGATGATAAAATCGAGTGCCATAGATAAGGATAGTACAAATCTGAAAATGTTAATAATAATGTTGTTTTGCGTAAATATATATATTTTATTATACATTTATTTAACGTCGGCCTATTTCCGCTACTGAGGCCTAACACCGACGCCTGTAGACCAGCTACCCCCAACCAGGAATTTTGCCGAACCTCTTCCCTTAAGAAGAGTAGGGATATTTTACTTGCCTAACATTTAGTAGACAAGGGACCGACGGCTTTATATCCCCTATACAACCCTCGCCTAAGATTGTATAGCTTCCGCGTATACACTGATATACAAGCCGCTGGAAGATGTGTGAGACGAGGATGCGGTCTTCGTTGGAACGGTCACCCATCCAACTACTAACCGCGCCTTACGTTGCTTTACATCGCATATCGAAGTATGTACATAGTAAAGACGCACCAATGCTCGCCCCTAAATATTATAACTAATATAATTATTCAAAATTTTAGTACTGGGCAATTCCTGAAAAGTGACAGAACGCATTAGTTATCTGTTGTCCAAAAGTATCAGATCCAGCAAATTTGTCAATTGACAGGCCACTAAATATTTTGCCTGTAGTATTCCAAATTGCAGGGAAGTTAGCAGCTAAACAATTAAAAGTACAGTTGGAAACGTACAATATAATTCCATCGCTGCAGTTGGGTTTCTGGGAAGTCTACGGAACACAGGCAGTTCTTTTCAAAGAAATAAAAGATACTTCAAAGGTTCTGGATGTAAGAATGATTATATTTTTGATACTGTTGATTCTAAGTAAATCAAATGTGTCAAACCTTGAATTGATTGATTTTGAAATTGCATTCATTATATTGGTTGAAATAATACTTGTGTGGAATGGTTTAATTTATATGTGCATTCCGGAGAAGATACGTTAAAATTGGTGGCCTACTATAAATAAGAACTGCAGTGCCTTAGAGTAGTGCTTTGGGGCCTATTTTGTTCACAATACTTACTTGTGATCTGCCTCAATCATTGACTTACACGCATCACCATCTGTATACTAATATCATCCAACTATACATGTTCTTTAGAGCAGAAAAAACTGTAGAATGCGTGAACCAAATAAATTTAGATTTATGTAGTTTCAATCAATGGTGTAGTGGTATTTTTTTATATCCAAATTATGGCAAATATAATCGAATAATAAACAATAAATCTTTGAGGTAAGAATGTTTGCCTTCAAAAAAGATTCGAAATGTATTGAATTGTATTAATTTGATATTATGAACACTCAGACTTGACAAATCTAAACATAATTCATATCAAATGATCTCTGAAGGCACGAGCTTTTTTATAATGCAAGGCAGAAAATATATTTCTATTAAAATTTGTTTACGGAATTTAATTGATTTCCATGAATGTTTCAAAACACAAAACCAACAGGAAAGACATGCTTTTTTAATTAAGAAGAACCTTGCATATATAGATGACAAGAGAATGCCTAATTTTTATTTTAATGTTAGAAAATAAAATTGAAATCACATTTTGATGACGAATAAGATAATGCAAAAGTGTACTGGAAGTTCCATGTAAAACAAAAAAGTTGGTGTCACTTTCGACTACAGCAGAAGTTGTATTTGTGTATAATTGTGTCAGATTACGGCTTTAGAAACTCATTATTCACGATCTAAGAAATGAAAGCTTCTTAAAATCTACGAACAAAAAAAATTATACCCCAAATTTAATCCACATCACTGAAAGTACTGTTTTGATATTTAGAAAAATGTTTTTGAAGATATTTGTCGTTCGAAGGCACCTTAACGGAACATCTTTAGATAGAGGTAAGTTTGGTTAAATCATTTAACTTAGGTAGTAGAAAGATTTGGTAGATTTTTATATAGATTTTTTAGATATACACAAACAATTCATTCGCTGCACTCAGAAGATTATCGACAAGAGCTCCTCGGGGAACTACCATCTGTTTTATACAGTTTAGCCTTGGTAACGTAAGGCCCGCAATCAGAGGAAAAAAACTTTGATAGCCCTGACTATATAAAAACAATACCATGTGTAGCAGGATCATGGTACACCCCCTTTTTTCCCTTAGTTTTGCAAATAAACGATTGAAATTTGAATCATCTATATACTTAATAATGGCACTTTTTTTTCACTTCCGGGTTCACTCAATTACACCAGAACTTGTACGAAAATGATCACAAACGACTATTGCAATTGAACTTTACAGAATAACGTGTGGCCAAACAATGATTTTTTGGGAAAGATTTTATTTTCGAATGAGTCTAGGTTCACAAATTTGGGGTTAATTAACCGGAGGTATTGGCCACAAGAAGATAAAAATTATTAAGGGTGGCCAAACAATGATTTTTTGGGAAAGATTTTATTTTCGAATGAGTCTAGGTTCACAAATTTGGGGTTAATTAACCGGAGGTATTGGCCACAAGAAGATAAAAATTATTAAGGGTGGATAGTTATCAAGATCGATTCGGTTTCAATGTTTGGCTTGGAATGTTCGATAGTACAATCATTGATCCAATAATATTTGAGGGACCCTTGATTGGTGCCAGATACTTGAGATCCCTACAAAAAGAGATTGAGGACACTTTAGACGAATTACTTTAGGATTTAGAATTCAAGGATAATAACTGATTACCTATCACCTGATTTGATTCCACTAGATTTTTTTGTTTGTGGCCATTGTAAAAACATTGTTTACGCAACCGCCGTTACAAAACATGAAGACCTGGAGCTATTAGTAAGTTCGTTGAAACCGGAAGCGGAGAAAAATCCTGTATATGTCAAAAGTGGCGTTTTTTAGTATACAGGATGTTTCAAACTTCAATCGCTGATCTAGAAACTAAAGAAAAAAGAGGTGTTCACGATCCTGTTATACGAGATGTGGTGATAATCCTTATACGCACATTTACGCAAAATGTTACATATCACCTAACGAAAATGAGAGATTTTTACGACAAATTGAGAATTCAAATAAACAGATACAAGGCGGAAAACATTACATTTACGAGAAAATCTGCTAACGTATGTACAATTACTAAACTAAAAATAGATAAAGGGCATAGAAAAAATATGAAAGTCACAATTGAAGTTATTCTCCAGTAATAAACTAGTTAATTCTTTTATATTGTAGATTCCTTACTTGTGCTTAAGAAGAGAATATAGCAAAATGTGGGTAGAAAATTAGGAAAATACCACAATTAATTTTTAGACAATATTTGAACAACTATGTTGGTATCATTTGGGGGTCCTTAAAACTGAAATAAATCCAACAATGTGTCATACATTATTTTATATAAAGCAATGTCATGGCTTAAGCTATTTTGCTTATTTTCTTTAATTATAATTCACCGGAGTCGATGCATTCCTTATAGTAAAATCAAATAGTACTATGACCTGGAAAAAATTACACATTCGAATTTGTCACGCTCAAAGTTATCAGGACCACTTAGAAGGTCTAAAACCAAAAAGACGACCTCCTCCCTTTTGCTGATGACCTCCCCCCCTTTTGCTTTCGACGCCATCTTGAAAATTATTTGAATCGTTTTATCTCGTGTTTTATTGGTTCCACCGAAAGAGTTATTGAACAAAAAATGTTTTAAATTAAATTCTACATATTTTCGGCAATTGCCGCGATGCTCAGAAGTTAATTTAGAGCGATAGAGGGGGCCGAACTTATTACCAAAAACAATTTTTTCCAAATTTAATTGGAAATCTAAAATCAATTGAATCTAATTTATTTGGAATATTGGCACACCACTACTTCCTTAATTGCGGACCACAGTGGCTCTAATTTCTTACAACAACCTTTCTCAAATCCAAACAAAATTTTAATAGGCCAGAAGGAATTGAATAAAAGTGTTATTTCTTATTACTTATTTCAACAGAAACTGTACTCTCTTACGTCCGTTGCACACTCATTGGTAGGTATATTACACAAGCTGAAACTTTCAGTATCGTCTTATTTTAAATAATACTTTGGCAACACAAAGTGACGACTGCTAGATACAATTCATTGGTTTGAAAGATATAGCGAATTTAAGAATTTGCCGATCCACCATTTTGAAACAAATGCCATATCGAAAACCTCAACTTTAGAGATAGATACGCAGCTAATTAATGATTACTAATTACTGATAATCCTCAGGTATTATTTTGCCCTCCCAAATTATACCAAAATATCGACTGACACATGGACAATAGTAATATGTCTAATGTCTCCTCGAATTGCTTTAATTATCTTCCTTGGATACAATTGTATCATTCATTTATTCCATATTCCATATAATTTCTCTTTTGATTAAACTTAACTGAAGATGCAAATACTGGCTCTTACCCAAATAAATTTAGATCTCGTATATTTTAGAGGTTAATAAAATTGTCGTTGATAGTAGTAAACCAACAATGGGCAAGTAGACAGTTTTTTAATTATTATTTTAATAATATCTACGCATAAAAACAGTTGACCCGTATTTTTTATTTTATTTTTTTAATAATGCCTTGTAGTAGAAAAAAAAATCAAGTAGTTTAAACTATGTTTAAATGGTTAGATATTGCCGCAAATGTTCGAGCTATTCTATTGGCTATGACGTAATAGCATAATCAGCAGAGAAACGAGCGCTAGTAGAAAGGCGGAGCCAACAAAGTTGTGCAAAACGTATGTGCGGCGCTGTCGAGGTTATATTAATTGCGCGCGTATGTGACGATATTACGTCACGAGATAACCGGCAAACTGCCGTATTTTAAATATGCTCTAATCTTAAGCCTATTCGCTTTAGAATAAAACCAATAATAGTCGGTAAAACTGCCTTCAAATTATATTTATAACATATTGAAGAGCCATACTATAATGCTATATTATTACTTTTGTCATTTTCGTTATTGTCTACTAGCCCATTGCTACAAGTTTTTTAATTTTATGGCCTTATTTAAATTACCATTCTGGTGGAGTATAGCTTAGCTATTCCACCACTCAATCAGGACACATGCACATAGACAATTATATAACGACCATTTCCTACGACATTGCCACCTGCCGCAGCTGAGACTCGAACTCGGGAGTGGTACAGCAACTAGCCGCGTTTCCTCTCACACAACTATATCTAGTCTAGTGCTACCAACTTGATAACACATGAAATACGCCACTAAACATCCATACCCCTAGCCGGGACTTGAACCCCGGATTCCTTGGTCTCAAACCTAACGCGTAAGTCTTTAGCCACTTAGTCGGACTATTAAATAGGATATTGGAAATTCTACTAAATGTATTTAGTAGAATTCAATTAATGGGAGTTTGAAATCAATATCTAAATGTGTTTTATTACACAGCTTTTACATACTTCTCTTGCACCTAGCGTGGGGAGTGTCACAGAACCCTCATTTCTTACTACTTTAAAAGATGTTTTATCAATAAGTAGCATAATGTATACGACCGGTGCTCAGTACCGGACTGGAATCATTTGGTCCCGTGCGTCAGCAACAAATATAATTTGGCCCCTACGCCTTAGCCATCCTCCCGAAATCAGTAATTTTCAAGGTTAAAAAATCACATACTGAAACATACCAAATAACAAAAATTAATGTCTGTTTCCATATTGCTATATTGCTTATCTACAGATATAAGTCCAGTTCAGCGGTCAGCTCTTTAACATATTCTGAACTCGATTCTCAGCTCCTACATTAGTGGCATTAGTGGGTAGTGAGTAATAAATATGTGTCTACTTTTTTCATAAATATAACCCATTTTCCACAGTATATACCTAGAAGTTATGCAATATTAGGCGATAATTTCGTAGTGGATATCCTGCGGACGAGATGTAAACCTATCGGTTCCTTGTCCATTACATATTAGGCAAGCAAAAGATTCATACTTTTCAACAGGGAATAGGTTCGCCGAAATTCCTGGTTGAGGGTAGCTTGTCTCCATACGTCGGTGATAGGTCCTAGTCTAGGAAATAAGCCGACGTTAAATAAATGTATAAAAAAACACTCGTCGCAATATTTTGTTTGGTGAGCGATTCCAGCTTGCGATTATTCGCTCTATTAATTTTAACCCCTCTTCGAAAATAGGTGTTTGTACTTTTGAAATACAACTCATGATATCTATAAAATTCACATTTAGATGGAGATTGAATAGTATACGGCGATTGCTTTGGTAACGTTATAAAAGTGTTTCAATTAATGAAATTTCGTATAGAAAAATCTAGCTACTTTTTGTATCTCTAGAAATATTACCCTATGAGAGGAATGTAGTAGAAAATTCAAATTTAATTTTGGTGAAAGAATTTTTACAACATGAATATTCTGATAAAAGATATAAGCTATTTTATATCGGAGAACAATGCTCCTTGATCGAGCGCCGAGGCATGTAGCGCGAAATGTTACAAAACTATGGTAAACTAGTATGGACGGGCTCACATGTTCAATGCCAAAAACATTCGAATAGTACACGTAAATAAAAAAAATGCACAAACACTGCGGAGAGAAATGCTCCCTTTCAAATTTAATGGTAAAGTTAGTTGCATTTTGTATAATATGAGCATAATTTTAAAAGTATGTCCAAGAAATGCATAACAGTAAATTAAGTGGAACTTAATGGCTGTAACTCGGATTTTCATTAATGAATTTGAGGGCCGAAGAAGGACAAAATTTCCCATTGAGTCGCAAAAAAGTTACCTTTCGATTTAAAAAAATAAAATTGCGATTTGTGGATTAAACTGAAGTAGAAAAAAAAACGTTTAGTTTGGCAAAAGTAGCGGATTTATATCTTAATGAACATATCCAAATCTACAAATTATATTTTAAAAAACAAAAAAGTTACCAGACGTTGTATGCCCCAGTATCGCCTGGGATACGCATATTGTGTTCCCTGAATACCATAAAGTTATGGTGTTATAAGTCCAAATGTAGGGCAAGCGTAGGTGCGTGAGCTAGATGTTTGGGCACAACCAATAAGTGATGTTAACAACTTATCAGAAAGTAAAAGTTTCGAGTGTTGTGGAGCCGAAATAAAAATAAATGGTGTTTCAATTTTAATTGCATGTATTTATAGATCTTCAGATGGAGATACTGATGTCTTTATGTATAGATTTAACTGTCTATTAGATATATTTCTTCAAAAAAAGAAACTATTTTTCATAACTGGTGATTTTAATATAAATTTATTTAATTCAAATTCAACTAAAAATGACTTCTTGAACTTGTTATTTTCATATAACGCTTTTGTTACTGTCACCGAATGTACTCGTAGAGATTCGTCAAGCCAATCTTGCATTGACAACATTATCACTAATTTAGAATATGGTTTCAATGTCACTAACGTGTTCACTGGCATATCCGATCACTCAGCACAAGTACTATCTACTAATATTGGTAAAAAAATAATAAAAACTAATAAAATAAGAGTTTTCTCTAAAACTGCTATAAAAGATTTCTGTGTTGATGTTAAGGATGAATATTTTCATACTGTGTATGAAATGCCCGATGTCGATGAAAAATATAATATCTTTATTAACACCTTCCTGTTGTATTTCAACAAACACTTTCAATTTAGGACAGTAAAAACAAATAATAAATTTGATTTCGATAAATACAATAATCCAAGTCTGATAGAATGTAAAAACACTATGTTACGATATCAATGTCTTTATTTTAATTCCCCTGAATACAAAGACATATTCATACATTACAAACAAAAATATAATAATTTATTGAAAGAGTCAAAAATAAAACAGTACGAAGATAGACTCGCAAACTCCAAAAATAAATCAAAAACGAGCTGGGAAATAATATCGGATATGGTGGGGAGCTCTAAACAAGACTGTCAACCCGTATACAAAAACATTGGCAATTGTGTAAATGATATGAATAGTTATTTTAACAACCTAGCTTCTGATGCAGCTATTGGACAAATACAAACCTTAAATTATATATGTAACGTACCAATAAACCCAGTGTCAATCATCTTTGAACCAGTTACTGTGCCGGAGCTATGGGAGATTCTAAATAAAATTGAACCTAAAAAGAGTTCTGGGTATGATGATGTCTCAATTTTTATCTTGAAAAAATGCTTCGAATATATTGTTACACCTTTATGTGATATCATAAACGAATCACTTAAAACTGGGGTCTTCTCTAATAACTTAAAATTTTCAGTTATTAAGCCATTATACAAAAAAAGTGATCCATGTCTATTTGAAAACTATCGTGCAATCCAATTGTTAAGTATTTTTTCTAAATTCTTTGAAATTGTAGTATATAACAGAATTGTACGTTTCTTTAAACTGCATAACTTATTCAGTAAATCTCAGCATGGATTTTTAGGAGGTAAAAGTATAGAAACTGCTCTATTTGAAATAACGAATTATATCTACTTTGCGCTGGACGATAATTGCATTGCCTGTGGTATTTTCTTGGATTTATCAAAGGCTTTTGACCTTATCGACCATAATGTTTTACTGATTAAACTATCTCACTATGGAGTACGTGACATTCCTTTAAACTGGTTCAGTTCTTACCTAACTGGTAGAAAACATGTAGTAAAAATGTTTGACAGAAGTAATGGCAATTATGTGTATTCAGCACCTTTGGATTCATCCATCGGAGTACCTCAGGGCAGCACCCTTGGACCCCTATTATTCTTAATTTTTATCAATGATATCGAATTGCTTATTAATGATGATTCTTTATTGATCAACTATGCAGATGATACTAATTTTATTATTAAAAGTCCAAACTCATTTTTAGATATAATAAGCAATGGCAATGCCATTGTGAAATCTATGGAACTGTGGTGCAATAATAATGGACAAGTCCTAAATCAACAAAAAACAAATGTAGTTCTATTTAAAACTAATCAAGGACTAGACACACCAGATAGTATCAATCTAAATAAACAAAAAATAAAATTTTCAAAATCAGTAAAGTGCTTAGGTATATATTTAGATGAAACTCTAAGATTCAGAGAACATATCGAATATATAAACAAAAAATTAAGTAAAACCTGCTATGGTTTAAGAATCCTCACTAAATATGCAAACAGCAATATAACTAAAACATTTTATTACTCATGTTTCTACTCGCGAATTAGATATGGCATTATCCTTTGGGGTAACAGCCCCGAAGCTGTAAACACATTTAAAATCCAAAAAAGGGCAGTGCGTATATTTCAGAAATTACATCCTATTGAGACTTGCCGAGGACAGTTTAGAAACTTAGGATTTTTAACTCTCTCTGGATTATATATATATGAATCTATAAAATTTGTATATAACAACAAAGATAGCTTTCTAACTAACCTGATGCCAGGACCATATAATACAAGACATGGCGAACATTATTATTATTCTTCACATAGATTATCTCTGACGGAAAGAAGCCCATATTATGCTAGCATAAAATTATATAATCACTTTCCTAACCATTTACAAACTAATGACTCCTTTGTACAATAAAGAAAGATCTAATCTCTTTTCTTTGTGAGCTTGAACCTTACTCTTTAAGTGATTATTTTAACTTTAGAAATAGAACCTAATATGTCATATGTAAATTATTTATTAATGTCTCTTATATAGGTAAATTATTTATTATTGTTCTTTATATATTTCTGTTTTTTGTTTGTGACTGGCTTATACAATGTTATTCTATTGTTTTGAGTGCAATTTTTTTTTTTTTTTTTTTTTTTTTTTTTTTTTTTTTTACAAAAAACCAGTCACCCTACTCTGTGGCTCCGACCCTCACAGAGGGGAGGTGGTAATACCAATAGCCACTCCCCACGCCCGTGGGGTGAGTGACTACCAGGTCCGCGAATCGTACCGAGGGCTCCTATAATCAGTACCACTATTTTAACAGAATGGCCTGGATAAAGCCTGCGGAGTTCGAAGAGCAAATCTCGATATTTTGTCCGTTTTTCCTCCTCTTTCAAGACAATGTTGCTCTCAGCGGGAGCTGAGAATTCCACGACATACATTGTCTTGAGTTGGTGGTCGAGGAGTACTATGTCAGGCTTGTTGGCTTGTATTTGCCTGACGGTGGGAAACGAGTAGTTCCAATAAATTAGGCACTTCTCATCCCCCACAACGGACTCAATATCCCCCGGAACGTAAGGCAGCACTGGTGTTTCGTCTATCCCATACGAGTGCCTTAGATGATAGTAAAGCACTCGTAATGCTGCGTTGTGTCTATGAATATAGGCCGAGACTGCGTATGTCGGGCAAGCCGACAGTAAGTGCATTACAGTCTCCGGCGCCCTGCGGCAGGCCCTGCAGCTGACATCAGGGACCTCCATACCCATGACACGACGTCGATAGACGAGAGTGTTAAATACACCATCCTGGCAAGCCATTATGAATCCCTCGGTCTCAGACTTCAGCCCAGCTGACCTTAAGAAGGCGAAGGTCAGCCTTTCGGATAAGCCGAGGTCTTCTATATTTTTATAGAAGATGCCGTGTAATGGCTTATCCTTATGGAGCTGCAGAAGGATGTTGTGTTCTGCAGCTCTAATGTGGGCTTTTAGTCGAACGGGTTCCAACTCGGTGACAGAGTCGGGGTTTACCCGCTCGACGTCGAAGATGAGACCAAGTTCATCGGCTGCTCTCCGTGCTGCCTTAAAGAGAAAAGCTCCTACCTCTGCATTTTCATGGTCTCGGACCATGCAGAGGAGGGGATCCGAACTCCTGATGACCTTACATGCTCCCTCCAGAACCATCCTGCTATGGAGACTCTCCAAGCTCAAGAGTCCACGGCCTCCCCGATGTCGTGGGAGATATAACCGTGGAACGGACGATTTAGGATGCAAGCTCCTATTGAGATGCATCTTCTTGCGGGTTACTACATCGAGTTGACGCAGCTCTTCTCTAGTCCACTTCACTACTCCGAAAGAGTAGAGAAGGATCGGAACGGCAAGCATATTTGTAACAGACACCTTGTTCTTCCCCGACAGTTCTGAAGACCAGATCTGTCGGAGTAGGTGCTGATACTTGCCGCAGAGAGCGTTTGTCACTACACTCACTTCTTGGGTGGAGCGTTGCTCGACACCCAAGTAAGTGTACGACTCTCCGGCATCTAGATGGTGTAAGATGCTTCCGTCCACGAGCTGCGCGTCCTCTCCATAGTCACCGCATCGTCCTCTCTTGAGATGGATCAGTGCGCATTTGTCCAACCCGAACTGCATACCGACAGCCTGCGTATACTCCTGTACCACCCTAAGGGACTGTTGGAGATCCCTCTCTCCAGAGGCATAAAGTTTAAGGTCATCCATATAAAATAGATGGGTGACCTTATGCCTCCTGTCACCGGGGGTACCGCAGTTGTAGCCACGGGTTTTCCGGAGCGAGACGGATAATGGCAGTAGTGAGATGCAAAACAGAAGGGGGCTGAGGGAATCTCCCTGAAATACTCCTCTTCTGAATGTTACCGACTCTGTTTGGACTCTATCGTTACCCGATGTTATGGTAAAGCGAGTCCTCCAGAGCGGCATCAGTTCTTCAATACATCTCACTACGGGACCGGGTACCACAAGACATCGGAGCAAGTGAACAATGAGCTCATGCGATGTCATGTCGAATGCCTTGCGGTAGTCGATCCAGGTCATAGAGAGGTTCCGCTTATACTGCATGGAGTCCTGTGTGACACATCTGTCAATCAACAGGTTCTCCTTGCAGCCAGCGACACCTCTCTTCGACCCTCGTTGCTCATATATCCGTTCGTAAACCGGTTCAACTGCGTGGAGCACCCGCATGTACAAAATGCGTGTAAACACCTTGTAACATGCGTTTAGACAGGTTTAATTATTATTATTATTATTATTATTATTATTATTATTACTATATACATACTTCGGTATGCGATGTAAAGCAACGACAGGCGCAGTTAGTACTTGGATGGTGACCATTCCAACGGAAACCGCGTTCTCGCCTCACACATCTTCCAGCGGCTTGTATATCAGTGTATGCGCGGAAGCTATACAACCTTAGGCGAGGGTTGTATAGGAGATATACCATCCTTCGGAGGGGATGTAAAGCCGTCGGTCCCTTGTCTATTAAATGTTAGGCAAGTAAAAGATCCCTACTCTTCTTAAGGGAAGAGGTTCGGCAAAATTCCTGGTTGGGGGTAGCTCGCCTACAGGCGTCGGTGTTAGACCTCAGTAGCGGAAATAGGCCGACGTTAAATAAATGTATAAAAAAAAAAGTCCAAATGTGAATTTTTTACTTCTAGAAGATTTATTCCAGTTTTCTAAAAAATAATGTAAACAGGAATTATTAACATTGCTCCAATTTGCGGTTTTGCCCCAAAAGTGTTTGGCTCCATCGGCAATTGAGCCAGTCTGTCCCTGACGGTGCCATCAATAAACTGAATTTAATACACATTTTATTGAATCGTTTAGTTATAGCATTTTAAAATCCATTAGGACGTCACGCCATTACCATGTTCCTGTCCATAAATCCACACACCGAGTCATATCTTTTTTCAATTTTTTTCACCTTTTATTATATACGAATATAACATATATGTATTAGAATTCCGCGTACTACACAACAGCAAAATTTATTCTTTAGTAATATGGACTATGGATACGATATTAAAAAAACATGCACGCCCTTTTCACATACACACTAAAAGGCCAACATTTCTCATTAATTACAGCCTGATGCATAAGTTAAATACATATATGCGGTGAAGTAAACTCTTGCTGCAATGAATTATATATCGTGTGAATAGTTATGACTCGTGTAGGTGCACATTATACAGTTTGTATTTTGCGTCAAATCGATATGCATACATAAATCTGCATAACTCGGTAACTTAGGATTAATCAGGCAAAAAATAAGCTAGAGTTTTGTAAACAACTTTATTTCGATGTTCTAAAGAACGCGTAAAAGTCCCAATCGATATCATGCCGGTGTCGTAAGTTATTTGAGGTCAAAGGTTGTGAACGTCGGTGTATCGCTAATATCTCGCATCCTATTCTAAAATTTGTTGATCTCAAGTTTATCTTCCAAAAAGGCTGTATATATTTTGCATGTGCAATCAACCACTTTCATGATATGAAGCGGAGAAAATTTAAAACATGTACATTTGTATGCTTGGTTTCCACGGTAGATCTAGTTCATGCTATCTTATAGGGTGAAATAAAATTTTGATTTTTCTTCGTCATTGTCCTCTTCTTTCTCCTTTTTTAACTTTACACACCTATGTGTTTTTCCCTTTTCTGATTGAGCTTCCATCCTTCCAAAAGTGCTCTGAGGTACACGTGAAGATGTTCCTTCCCAACGAGGGGCAAACCGCTGGGAAAATCAGGTGTAAAAATCGAGGGAAATCAGGAGGAAATCAGGGGAAAATCTACTGTCATTTTATCGAAATATATTATGCGCATACGTATTTCAGTTAATGTCTTTTGCTTGAAAAAAGGGTATTTTGAACAAGTTTTCGGTGCCATAAGGCCGGCGGCATACCATGCGTTTTAACTGGATGCGCGTTTCAGGGGAACATCGAAAACCATATCATAGCATACTGTAGAGTACGATAATATAAAGTTCTCGATTTTCCGATTGCAGTTTAAGAAATAGTGATGGCGTACCGAAAACCTTACTGACAAATTTAAAGTAGAATCATAATTGGCTTCATTCCCTTTTAACAGGGTTAGCTATAATATCGTAAACATTGTTTATAACTTCTAGAGGTAAACTAGAGGCTACCTGGTCATATTTTTTACGATCGTTGTGAATACGAGCCACGGCAAATTGAGACTAAATTTGAGCAAACCAAACCTCGGGTTTTGAGACCCAAAATGGTGGAAGCCTGTCGGTTGCGACATACTGATCGCGAGCCGTAACTAAGGCATTATCAACTACAATTTCATTTGTGAGCTGCGCCATCATGAATGACTGATTGTTCTTTCTCATCTAATAAAAAGTGATGAAGACACAACTCATTGACTATAAATTATTAGCCAGAACATATCCTTGCTGTCTTCCTCGCTCCTCCAACGACCATACAGAACCAATCAATACTACCCAAAACATTCCTCGAAAATCTTTTCAAAAATAAAAACATATCCATACATCTTCTGTGGGGGTCAAAAATGTATAGCAACAACCACGGCTGCCGTCTTTCCACAGGAACAAACATACGGTATCTGACGTCTGGGTCACCAATATATAGCTGTTTCTATATAATTATATAAATCATCCAGGTTTTCATCATATTTACTGTATAAATTTATAATGCCAAATTAAAATCAAAAATATTGTACATCATCATCTTTTATTTTATTATTCTTCTTCCTATGGTTATCGTCACGGGTCACTTATAAACATCGTTTCAATTGTAGAAACTTGAGGTGAGTGGGCAAGTGAGCTGCTACATAGCATAGCAAGTGAGCTACTACAGGTACCTCCATGATGGAGCACTTGTGCACCACACTGCAGCTATTCACGAACATTTAAACGACGCTTTTCCAAGTGGTTGGATAGGAAGAGGAGGACCCTCTAGCTGACCTACCAAAAGCCCTGATTTGACCAAAATAGACTTCTTTTTGTGGGGCTATGTTAAGGAGCAAATGTACAAAACTCCTAAACTACAAAGGAAAATATGAAAGAAAGAATAAGGGAAATGTTTCAGGACACTGCTGTAGATATTTTAAGAAATATCGATAGATCATTCGAAAATCGCCTACAGAAATGCATAGACGTACTGGGAGGCCACTCTCTATAAACACTAGGTATTATTTATTTCATTAAGTTAGGTTCAAAATAACTTTGAATTTTTAAAGTAGTGCCAATATTTTTATTACTTAATATTTTCTGTTCCTATTCTTTATGTCAACTATTTTGTAATATTAAACGATTATTTATAAATTTTTAAGATAGACTCAAATGCGATTTTAATTAAACTGTGAAAAAATACTTGAGGCAACCAAGACGCACCCATAAAAAAAATCTAATACTACTTTCAATTATTCTGACTGTATGCCAGAATCATGGCTACTAGATCAGTTCGAAATGTAAAGTATTTTAATTTAACGGTTTTTAATGAAAAAGTAAAAATATCTCTGGAAATATCGATTTTAGATATAGGATATTATTCACAAAAATCATAGAGAATTAACGTGTCAATTCAAATATACAGTAATATACAGTGTACCATTTGAAAAAATTGAGAAAATTCACCTTGAAATGTCGTGAGTTAGCGCTAATATAAAATACACCCTGTATAATTATAATCAATATTTGGTGGTTGTTTCGTAGTGGTATATCGCTTGTCTCCCTTTTCTACATAATTGTAAAACAAACAAACTTTAACCCACTATTGGGGCACTCTGTATGTATACACATATGTGAATATTACACTACAAAATTTTGTCGCAAGTGAATATAAATCTGAAACTACAACAACGCATTCTTGTCTTGTGAAGCCATTAAACTGTTAGATCTGTAAAAACGCATAATTTAAATGTATTCCAAATTTTTGTTTTTCCTAAAATTTTAACTTGCATTAAGGATTACCTAGCTTAAACTATCGACGTATACAGTTGCGTATTAATTTAATTTTTACTATTCACATCATCAACTTCAAAAATAGTAACTTATATTACTTTTTTAGCACTGCATTAAAAGAACATAGGTTATAAATACCTTACCTTGAATTTTCCACATTTAAAGGAAATTATTTAGTTAGGAAAATGCGTATAACTAAAGCCAGAAGAAAATTAAACTATAGCAATAATTGTTCCACCACCATATATGTACAAAGTATAGTGTGTGATGTTGCAGATGCACATGTATGTGTTTATATCTAAAATGGAAAGAATATACAACATCTAAAAAGGAAATATACAAAATGCAATTCACATTAATATCATAACCCCATCGATTCTAAAATACACATCTAAGCAAAGAATGTGCTAAAAAAGGTAGGTCTATATGTATTTATAGACCAGCGAGCCATATATTTTTCTTAGCACATTCTATACTAGATATCGACACTGACATGCTGTGCTGCTATAGAGAAGAATTTTATTTGAACTACAAGATTTTCTTAGGATCGTGGTAGTTTTTCGAGCGTTATGTGTAAATCACTATTAAAACTTTAATTATATTCTTACGTTAATTGGAAGAAATTACTTTTCGGATTTCGTGGCAATTACATGGTGGCATGATTATAAGAAATATTCTTACTGGTAATATTTTTCTCTGTTATTTTCTCTACATATTGTAAATTTATTATTTGAATTATTCTTAATACATTAATTTTATTAGAAAATATGGCCAATAAGTAAATATCTAAAGATCTTTTTAGAACGTGTAACCAAGTGGTACTATCATGAGATCAAAGTCGAAACACTTTTGCATTCAGATAAAAAAAATAGTGGAGACAAAATATTGGAAAATTAGAAAAAGGAACTTTCTTAGACAGGGCTAGACCTCATTTTATACAATGAAATCGATCGGGAAGATATTATTTCTTTACATTTTTTTTAAATAATTTTTTTTGCAGCATTTCGTAATTATTTCTATACTCAGTGGTTGGATCGCTTACAAAAACTGAAATTTTTCACGATAAAATTTCAAATTTCAATTTCACTTTAGGAAAATTAATCGAATTGTTTTAAATAAATAAAATATTTTAGACTTGTTGATTTAAAACAAATTAAAGAATCAATTTAAGATATTCGATGAACGTTGGTTAAACTTACTGAATATATACAGGGTGTCCCACGATGAACTACGGCGATCTATATGTCGAAAAGTAGACATTGGAAAGTTTTGAAAATTTTATGTCAAAAATGATGTTTGCAGGTCCTAAAAGAATTATCAATTCTTCCTATAAGGAAGCCTTTATTATTTAATTTGGGTTGGATTATTTGTTGAAAAAGACCCACTTTAATAGAGTAATAATATTTTGATAAGTATTAATACAAAATAAAAATGATATTGAGGAAACTGTTAAAAATCAATTTTTTCAAATGGAAACCCCCAATTTTTACAATCTTATCTTATTTACCATTAAAAATAAGGGTAAGTTTGTGTATGGATGTCTATTCTGAAAATTTTTAGTTTTCGAAATATTGCCAATTGAATATTTATATATGGGGATTTCGTTATGGATTTTAAGTTCAATTACTCTTAGTTGGCTATGACGGCGTTGAGAGCTAAACAATTGTATGTGGCTGTCACTTACCATTTGTATTAATTATCATGCTCGGATGCTTAAATTATCATATTTAAATTTGTTTATAATCTATGAAGAATGTAACAATGTTTTATCAAGAACATGTGAAATATTTGCTAATAGATATCCAGAGAAGCAAAAACCGGTTCCAAACAATATTAAACGAATAATGGAGAATTTCAAACATTTTGGCACCGTTAAGGCAACAATTCATAAAATAAAACCAATTGTCAACGATGAAAATATCAAAATTGTTGTTTTGGGATATTTTGCGGCATATCCTATAACATCTTTGAGATAAGTGGCCTTACAAACAGGAATCTCCAAGAACTCTATTCACAGAATTCTTTTGAAACACAAAATCCATCCCTATTCCATTTCTATGATTCAACACCTAAAGGACACCGACTTGGCTAGAAGAGTTCACTTTTGCGAATTTATTTTAACAATGTTACAAGACTCTCGATTTTTTGACAACATATTTTGAACTCACGAAGCAAAATCTAAGAAAAATGGTCTTTTCAGCCGACATAATTCCCAGTTTTGGTGTGATTCAAATCCCCATGCCGTAAGATTGCGAAATTATCAAGAAACCTGGCAATTTAACGTGTACTGTGAGAAATGATGGAGTCGTAAAACTACAGTTTTATGAAGAAAACTTCAATGGTAATGAATTAATACTTATATAATTTCTTTTTTTCAAATTAAATATCAACTTTCTTTTGGGAGAAGGATATTTGAACAATTTACCGCTAGCTGGCCATAGGGAAATACTTTGCCAACACGATGGCGCCCCACCACACAACAGCTTCCTAGTTAACAACTTCTTACAAGATACTTTTTACGATAAGTGGATTGCTAACAACGGACCTTTTCTGTGGCCTCCATGTTCTCCTGATCTGTCTGTCCTAGACAATAAAAGGCATGATTTATTTTAATCCAGTCACAACAATGAAAGATTTTCAGGCAAGAGTAAGTAATGTTTTCGAAAAGTTATTTCCAGGTTCTATTAGAGCGGCCACCCACGACGAACTAATTCGGAGGCG
Source organism: Leptura quadrifasciata (assembly GCA_963675555.1). NCBI lineage: Eukaryota > Metazoa > Arthropoda > Insecta > Coleoptera > Cerambycidae > Leptura > Leptura quadrifasciata. Next base: position 109,240,428 of record OY776675.1, read on the forward strand.
CGAATAATGTTTGGAAGTTCAGGGTGGACACTTTGAACACTTATTAAAATAAAATGTTTTTGTTTCTCTGGATACCTATTAGCAAATATTTCACATGTTCTTGATACAACTTTGTTACATTCTCCGTAGATTATAAAGAAATTTAAATGATCCTCGTGGCGTATAATTTAAGCGTCCCGGCATGATAATTAATACTTGTCAAATGGTAAGTGCTTAGCCACTCAACGCCATCATAGCCAACTAAGAGTAATTGAACTTAAAACCCATAGCAAAATCCCCATATAAAAATATTGAATGTGCAATATTTCGAAAACTAAAAATTTTCGGAATAGACATCCATACACAAACTTACCGTCATTTTTAATGGTAAATAAGATAAGATTATAAAAATTGGGGGTTTCCATTTGAAAAAATTGATTTTTGATAGTTTTCTCAATTTCATTTTTATTCTTATTTTTTGAACACTCTGTATTAATATTTACCAAAATATTATAAAAACTCTATTAAGGTAGGCCTTTTTCAACAAAGAATCCAACCTAAATTAGATAACAAAGGCTTGCTTATAGGAAGAATTGATAACTATTTTAGGACCTGCAAACGTCATTGACACCCTGTATGGCCCGTGGCATCACTGCAAAGATATATCGCCCTAACTAGCTTTTTTGTTGGCTAGTTGTAAATAGGTGCAGGGAGGGGGGAGTAGGGGCCATAATCTGGGGCGGTCATGTTACTTGTTAAATATAACTTAAAATTTGACATCGGATTTATAAATGGCTCTTTTGCTGTCCATGTGATACATATTTTTGAGATGTCCTGAAAAATCCAATAATACCCTTGACAGCAATTTTGGTGATCAGGCCTTGCTCCCAGGTCCAACTTCCAAAAATTCCACAAAAACGGGTCCCGCTGCCATATTTTTTATATTTTATTTACGTAATTAAAACTAATTACGGTTATAAATTTGGTTATTTCAATTTTTTTTTATTATAACACGGGGTTAATATGGGTAAAACCATAACATGAAAAATTGTTGCCAAGTATATTAGTTTCAGGTAAGAGTCATACAAATATTATTAGAGTAAAAAATACTTATTTCGTCCATTGACGACCTTACAAAATACATGCTTGAATATTAATCCTTTCGGTGACAGACAAAATTGCTGTAAAAAGCGTCTTAGCTTCATAAAACCACTTTTTGGCAATATAGCGATGTTTGGAAAGAAAGCTCCACGCAGAGTTTATCTAATGTCAATTGGAACACCGACGCTTGATGTTTACCGCCTTCACAGTAATCGGTACTTCGAGGTATTTTAATAGTTTTCCAACTGATGTCTCAATTGAGATTGTATAGACTCTACCATCATGGCACCGGGACTCATTTTTTCCGTTTTTCCGGAAATTTGATCTGAGAGCCACACTATTGCTGTCAAGGGTAGTGTTGGATTTATCAGGATATTTGAAAACACGTATCACATGGACAGCAAAAAATCCTTTAAAAATCCGATGTCAAATTTCAGTTCGAATATTTTAAGAACATTTCCGCCCCTCCCCCTACACCTATTCACAAATAGCCAGAAAAATAGCTAGTCTGGGAGATTCTTGCAACTGTACCACGAACTACTACTAGACTACACCAACTTTAAACCCAAACTATTTAATACAACTACTAAATTGTTTATTTACATTTAATATTTCAAAATCGCGTAGAATTCTGCCATTTTCAACAAAATTAATATTTTTTTAAGTTGTATGTTTTTGAAAACAACTGCCGGCGGTTTAAATAGATTTTAGTTTCATTTTAAATAATCTTTTAAAAGTTTTTTTTAAAAGAACTATGCCTACTTGGGACCCAGAGCGAACAGAGATAAGTCATTTGTAAATAGAGAGTGGGGAAGGTGCTCAAAGAATAGAGTTTTACTTGAGTGGGTAAGGCCAATCTAACTTAAAGCCTCTGAACTCAAACTGGTTTATCTTACCCGTTGGAGTTATCTAGCGTGATGAAAATATGCTAACTGCTCTTACTGACACGTGGATATGGACCTCCAGGTGCTAAGCATATCCCAGATACAATAAAACACTTATTAGACACACAACATCCAACTGGGTGACACTGATTTTTACAAGAGCAGTAATATTGTGGAATTATGTTAATTCCTTTTTAAACATTCTCCAAATGGCTCACACTGCAGCATTTGCGTATACCAGTGGCTAGTCTAGACCAACCCATACATTTAACAACCTGCCCTTATCTACCCTTCCCCCTCCAGAGCACACTCCAGGACCTCTATTCTATACAGGCGTTAAAGCACATTCCCGTGAGAAATGGGTGGAGTTCACTTAAAAATGAATAAAAGTCTATTCTGTAACTAAGGGAGTGTTCACCTCCTGCGAAAAATGCGTGAACTTACTTCTTTGGTAAATCGTGAGGGAATCCGTCAGTTTCTCGGGAGAACGGCGGTCCTAACCGTACCTTTATAACAGTTTGCGTCGACAAAAAAATATTGTTGTTAAATCTGTAAATCAGATTGGACATTGCGGATCTGCTCATCGACAATGAGGTAATAATATTATAGTTCTAAGCAAATATTACAATTACTTTTTTAATCTATTATAGTCATATTTTTTAAAATATATATTACCAATAACGAGGGTATGTCCTTACGGAATTTTTGATCAATAACTAAATTCTAGGTATTACGAGATCTTCGTGATGCCCATACGTCATAGGGGTCGACCGACTACCCTCTACCATTTTATTAACACAGGTACCAAGATAACAATTTATTGTCACCTTTTACCATATTAATGATATGTGTTAACTTTTCATTTATATGCTCGAAGGTGACGACACTAAATTTTAAAGAGCAGAAACCACAATAAAACAGCAACTGAACAGCTAATGCTTTTGCACCAACCTAATTGGTTGTAAATTCGGCTATTATCGCTGAATCACTCATTCAGTGGACTTACGGAATGCAATCTAGGACGGTAGGGTGAGATGCGTGTGATAGGAGCTCATGCTTCACACAATGATTCCCCATAATTGCAGAATAGAGGCCCTGGTGCATTACAATCAATGTCAAAATCTTCAGACTTTAAGGCACGGATGGTATCCATAGGTTTAGCCGAATTGCTTACTGCGCCAAAGGCACTTCCCATATAATGTTGAGACGACGTCTTGATACTCTGTTACCGCCATCACCACGAGGTGACGCAATATATTGGAAAAGGCCTAGAGATATACGAGTTTCTAATGTAAAACTAAGACATTTAAGATCAAAACACAAATACAGGTGACCTATAAGTCCCCCTAAAATATAAAATTTTGATGCTTCGAAAACTTGGTGAGATTATCGGAATATCAACAACGTAAACTGTTTAAAAAGATGTCTACACTGGTATCGCATAATTTCTTTCTCGGTTTAAGCCTTTCTTCCCAGGGTCTTAATTCTCGAAATCGGGGAACAGCCTTCTCATGAGATAAATGAGCGTGGTTCTCCTGAAATGCCTAAAATCTTATTTAGTCCGTGAAAAAGTTTTAAAAACCCCAAAAGTTCTGTCAGTGGAATGAAACAAGGGTATCCCACCCCACAGAGACTACCCCTAAACTCGAAAACCACCCCTATTTGTCGATCGGTTTTTTGGGCAGGATTCGAGTAGGCCGCATGGAATTTAACTATACAACATCTTATCTACGTCCGGGGTTGAAACTACCCCCTCCCTTAATACTAAAATATCCCCAAAAAATCAAAATGAATGAAAATTTGTTTATCCCCGTCTTTGAGGGTACTCAACACGATTGTAGTACTTATTTCTCCCCCAACCTCCACCAAATGTTAGGAGTGGTGGTATGTTTTGTCACTCAACTTCCTTTACAATGTCGATATCCCCTTTAAAATCCCGCTCCAACGAGTCCCCATAAGCCCAGTATTAATAAATCTGAAAAGAGGGTGGCTGGCCTGTTCGCTTGAGGTCCAAAGTTCATAAGGCACTGGACATAGTTCTTTACCATAAACAGAATAATTTTTCGTATTATTATTCGTGTATTATTTCATTACCCAGTCAAATTAGACAAAAATAGGGCGATCGATGAAGAAATTCCTAGAGCGTTGGATTTTTTTTAAACGCTTCCTTTACACTTGGGTGTACATATACTAAAAGTTTCCGAGGGTGGGGGATGAGCTCGAGGAGGAGGGGCTGGTTTAAAGGTACCATTTTCAGTTTTTCGCTTATATCTCGGATCGATCATTCCTATCTGTTTTTACCTTCTTACCAAAATTAAAGCTGACAAAATTTACTACAGAAATGCTATTATACATTTTTGTCGTAGAACTAACTGTAAGCGAGCTACGGGCTTCTGAAGTTTGGATTCTACATAAAATTGCATTAAAAATCTTTCCAAACACATTTCTTTGGTATATAGTGAGTGTTTATATGGAAATAGAGTGTTTAGAACTCCCCTCAACTAAACTGGCCTGCCTGAAGGGGGACTCTTTTTTCCACCGCGAATGAAGGAATATTACTCTAGAGGGCCTTGGAGAAAGCAGAATATGTTTGTTCAACGGCTGTCATCGGCGAGGATGTGGATCTGTTGGTCTTGCTGATCGCTTTAGCTCCAAGGGAACGAGAGATAAAGTATTTCAAACCTGGGAAGGGAAATGAGGAAGCAAAAGTTATTCCTCCAAGGAATTACAGGAACTTGACTTTGCCAAGAGCAATTTGTTCTATCACATTTTTAGCGGCTGTGATACTACTTCTGTAATTTTCCGAAAAGGCAAGTTAATAACTGCTAAATTACTCATGAGGGATAGCACCCTACAGTTAATGTGCAACGTATTTTACACAAAGACTTCCACACCTGAGGAGGTTGCCGGGAAACAGATGTTCCTATTAATGTACAACGCCAGAGTAACAGATCTGGACAAACAGCGCTACGCAGCATTGCTAAAATACACCACAAGGGTGAAGCCAGACTTCCCCTCTCTACCACCAACTAAAGGCTCTACACTGTAATACTCATACAGAGTCTAGTTCAAGAGTGGCTGGGCAACAAACTGGAACCTACTAATTGGGGTTGGATGAAAGGAGCCGATGGAGATCTTCAACCATTGACAACCTTAGATCCACCTGCCCCAGCTGCCGTCCTATCAGCAATATTCTGCAGATGTACCAAAGGCTGTGGCGTGAGGCCGCAAGGCAGGTATTCAATGCTCATCAATATGCGGTAACTGTGATATACGTGCACTAACAGCCCTCCAGTTGAAGACGACAATTCAGCACATGAGGATAACCCGGAAGACTTGATAGACCCCCGTGACACCCTCTAATGAACTGTTGGATCCAATACATTCAAATTACTGTAAGCTTTATTCAAATCATCTATATTAAATCATCTATCTGTTAATATTACACTGACCAAGAGTGTAATTCGGTTTTCAAATTTTTAGGCTGAAGACGAAAATGCAGGATTTGAGGACGACTCGGAAGACTTCATGGATCCCAGTGACTCACTCCTCTCCTCTAATGAAGTGTTTGCCACAATAAATTGAATTTAATGTAATTTTTTCTCAAATCACAACACTAATTCTGTATTAAATGCGGATAAAGCGCATTTTTTGAAATGATGTTTGTTTTGTCAGCACTATAACTCGCTTACGGTTTAGTCCTACGGCAAAAATGCATATGACCATTTTTGTAATAAATTTTATCAGCTTTAATTTTGGTAACAGATTAAAAATCGATAAAAGTGATCGTTTCCGAGATATAAGCGAACAAGTGAAACCCCCACCCTCGGGGACTTTTGATATATATCTACCCAAGTATAGGGAAATCATTTAAAAAAATTTTCAACTCTCTAGGAATTTTTTCCACCGATTTGTCTAATTTGAATGAGCTATTACTATGCCAATTGCTAATTTTGAAAATGAAAAGAAAATACGAGTCTACATGTTTGGCAGATGAGTGAAATATTATTCTTCAGCAAATCAACAAGTCATTAATAATAATTAATATTTAATTCAATATAATAAAATGTACGTTATTTGTCGTTAAATTATCCCCAAATTGAGTGACCTAGCCGAATTATTCAAGAAGTAATTATGCGCTCAATAAGTTTTCTTCAGTAAATTTAATTATGAATAATATTTCTTTTATTTTCACGGTTCTCAAGTGAAAATGGTAACTCACCATTTTTGTGTACTTTGTAATTTTGTTTGCTATTTACTGGCAAGTTATTCCAAATATCTTTATTAGTCTACTTATTTTGTTAATTTAATTATATATTTAAAACTTAAATAATTTTAAAATTTTAAACATTGTGTTTTACTGAATTTAAATAATATAATCCTAAAAATATCTCTTATAACCTTATTACGATTGCACTTCGTGCTGCAAAACGCCTTGTAAGCTGCAGTTACCAACGACCATTGAAAAATTCGTGTAGTTCTTGAAGAAAGAAGAGATAGAAAGACATAAAGAAAACAGAAAGAGATTTAAAGGTGTCTCTAACAGAAAGAGTTACAGACAGAGATAGAAATAAAACGGACCACGCTGTTTGCTGCTTGGCGGAATGTTGCGTGTGTCTAATTTTCCATCCTCTGGTGATTGCAGGCCACAGCAGAAGTCCGCATCTGCAACAGCAATGGCATCAATGCTACTCTCATGCGCTCTTCAACTTATGCAACCTTTAGTTTTTACTTTAGCATTATTTATTTCATGTCTGCCCGCTTAAGCAAAGTTATTTGTTACGAGCTCAACTGTAGTATTCCTTGTGAATATGAATAATCTATGTACGTGTCTGGAAGCTGAAGATTAATTCTTTGTTTCGTCTTGATTAAATGGAACGTATAATTCTAGTATAACGCTTTGCATGAAACTTGGAATACAGATTTAATGACACTACATCAGTTTGAGAGATTTCGTAGGTACACATCCTCTGTTACTTGCATTATAATAAGTAAATATTGCAATGAAAATTCGTTTTAGTACTTTTTCAGCATAATGGTTAAAAATGGAGATAATAAATTTCCTGAAAATACATGCTAACGTGACCAAATTATGCTAGTTGAGTATTATAAAAAGTAATATAATATTCTGGCAACGGTAATATAAAAATATTGGACAGGTTCGCATATTCAGAGTAATAATAATATATTTTACACTGTAGAAAATTTTTATTATAAAGGTAAACAATAAACGTAGGGAATGGAATAGAATCAATTCAACAAAAAACGTTATAGTATACAGATGGATGATAAAATCTGTATAAATTGAACATAACAAATAGTGGAGTAAAATCGTTCCTTGATCTCGCTTATTTCTGGTAGTTTTTTAAGGGTTTAACCAAAGGGGCCCTTCACCATTTTGTAAGGCTTAATTTTAGCTATCTGAAATGAATTTCTACAACATTTTTTAGTAGGACCTAATTTTGCAAAATCGTTTTTTTCATATCTGAGAAGTAATTTGAAAAATTTTTATTTAAAACATACATTGAGCTATTAAATCAGCGATTTGAACTCCGATTATGAATTTTTGTGAATTTATTCAAAAAATTATAGCAGTTCTAAAGGCACTCTCCAAATTTTCAATGTGTATGGCCTTTTCGATAAAATAAGCCCCAAAGTCTCCACTAGCAAATCAATCAATCATCATTATAAAAATTTAAACATGAACAAAATAATAGCAATAAATAATATGAGAGGCTTAAATTAATACAGGATGGCTAATAATCTATTAGTGGTGTGCATGTCCGCATAGAAGGTTTATCAAAATTATACTATATTCGTGTGTAATTGATATAGATACGAAAAAATCGTAGCTCGAACGCTACAAAGGTACACGTGAAGGAAGTTGAGCAAAGGTTATTAGGAAAAGAAGTGCAATCGGAGTGGTAAACACTATAGATAAATTCTGTGGTGAAATAATAGAATTTACATAGAACAGGATCAGATGGACGACTTTCATGTACGGCTTATGTCCGTAACGAAATGAGGTGATGCTATGTACAACCGAAACAAGTGTAATACCAGAGTTGTTGAATTTTACTATCACTACTCTCAATGTCTTGAATGGTTAAGCCTTAATAAAATAGTGGAAATGAAAATTTACGCAACTTCTTTATATATTTTTTGGTTTTAATACTCGTAGGTTAATTATCTTTACTCAACTTTATATCTGTTGTCATAAGTAAATTCAGATCGCGTTTAATAAGACATGACGATAGTTATTTGATGAGTCCATCATAATTTTCCGATATCTCCACTTTTAACCACTATTTCGATATTATATTGTCACGACCAGATGTGATATAAATTGGTACCTCTGTTGGTACATTACATATAAATATTTAGAATGTGTTTGGCGAACTCAGTTTTATTTTGAAATGCAAATATCTGAATTACAGAGTATGGTCGAGCAGTCTGCCACCCTCTATTAACTTTTGAACAGATTGATCAGCAACAAATTATGATGTGTTTATATGAGGTCTAGAATACGAATTTTCAAACCACTCATGGCAACTTGTTCCTCAAACACGCTTAATAGTTTTAAAGTGTGTTAGTGAGCAAATCAGATCTCATTTGAAAAATTTTGTAAATCTTTGCATTAATTAAATAATCTGGAAGACGCGCGACATTTTCTTTTTACAAATAAACGTGAAACTTAGGTGGTTATAGACTGTAGAAAATACCTATTAAATTATTCTATTTAAGACTATTTTGGTTTAATGAAGCCATATGAGAAACCACGTACTAATACAGTTACATATAGGTCTCAAGTTCGAAAATAGATATTATTTACATGGACCTTAATAATAATATTAAAAGTAATGCAGTTATTTCTACAGTTTTTAGTATTTTGAAGCCAGCACTAAGACATCTCCCAGACAAGGCACGATCGGATCATATAGTATATCCCTTCCAAAAGATTCGAAACTGATGTTGCGATCCCGGTGGAACGCGAATGCAGATCGCCCTCTGTGTGGAGGGGATATACTGAGTATAAATGTGAAAATCAAACGATAGAGATCGTAATCGTTCGGATCGCGCGAACAGATCACGCCCTGTGTGGAACAGCCCTAATAGAAATTGTTATGAATAATAACATGTGTGTAAGGTAAAATTTCTATAGTTAAAATACCAGTCTTTTAGTTCAAATAAAAAATTTAAACATTATGATTGCACTCATTCAGCTTCCAAGTGAGGTTTTATTAGACGCCAGGCCATTTAAAAATTCTGTTACAAGAAATATGTACCTGAGGGAAAAGTCGCCAGACGTCGGAAAAATGTAGTGTTCTAGCTCTCTTTGCAAACATTGGCTTTTCCAGATCAAGCTGTGTAAATTTTAAAATATTTATGCAGTTTAGTACTATAATTTAATAATTTTCTACTGACATTCATCAAATAGGAATATAATATTTAAGAAACGGGGATGTTCAGGAATCACTAGTTTACAAGACTACTATACAGGGTATCTCAAAATTAGGTTGACAGATAGTAATTAAAAAGTTTCAATAAACTTAAGTCGAAAAATGCTTCATAAATGAGACATCGGCCTTTATGTGCACTTCTGAATATGGTTTTTCTTCAATATCTTCGAATGTGATGAAGATAATAGAGTTACATTCTGGGAAGATTCTAATCCGTCTATGCTCAATAAGATGCGTTGATAACAATCTCAATATACTTTATTCAGGGGTGTGTCTAAAAGGAAGATAGAATAAAAGCCCAACTTCTTTTTTCACCTTATTTTCGATTATGATGTAATATTATGAAATTTCAGAACTGTAATATAAAAAATATAGTCTTGTTGATAGGAAGAAGCTTTTGAGTAAGGCCGATTTGAAATAGAGAAAATCCTATTCCTTTTTTAAGGGAAACATACAAAAATTTTTAATTAGTAAAGAAGTACTTCAGGCACTTGGGGATGGGTCATACACAGCCGCATGGATCATCTGATCTCCACCTGTTTGATTACTATTTTTTTATATAAAAGCCATAGTTTATCCAACTAACTGTTCTCAAATTTTAATGCCGAACGCGAATTGGAAAATGGAAATTTATTTGAAGAATGACCCTAAAAACGTTCATTTTACAACTAATTAGTAGTTATGGAAAGCATTTTCAGGAGTACACATTTATACATCTACATATGTCTTAATAGACCTTTTCCAGCTTAAGTTTATTAAACATTTTTCATTATTATTGAATGTAAAATCTGCTGATATTTTTCGACAGGGTAATTTTAAGACAACCTGTATAAATTGATTGTCGATGTAGAATAGCATGGGTGGAGACTGCAATATCTCTGTATTTATCATTAAGAAGGTTTGCATTATCTTATAACGATATACAGTGTGTCTCACTTTTCACTACAGCACCCCAATATCACCCAAATACGCCTAGTGTGATCAAAGGAAATTGATAAAAATTAGGAATTTATACTAGCGATTGAGATAGAGTTTCCGTTTTTACATAATCTTGTTCGGCATGATCTAAAATCCCTGTATATCAAATTTCGTTAAAAAATATTTATTTATTTACAATAAAAAATCGTATTAAAGATTTCAATAATAATCACCTTACTATTCGAGTTATTATTGTCGGATATTTACATAACTTGGTAGTCGTGTAGTAATGACGCTAATTAAGCATTAGGACACATTTTTTATTTAAAGAAAATATCAAATAACTAAACTTTTATTTTTGTAGTCATTGTAACTTTTGTAAATTTTGTATTGAAATACAAATATAATTTTAAAAAGTAAATATTAAATATAATTTTTCTCCACTAGTACTACATCAATTCTGAAACATTTTTCAATTCCCTTCTTATTATTTTTAACAGCTTTTCTTAATTCTTCAACTGCTACTTCATTACATGCTTCACTAATTCTGTCACATAGTTCCGCTCTATTTCGTAGCCTATTTTTATAGACTTAATTTTTTATGGTACCCCAAAAATAAAAATCCGTAGGGGTGACGTCTGGTGATCTAGGTGGGCATGCAACTAAAGGACTATTTCTTCCAATCCAACGCATATGGAAGTTGTTAAACAGCCATTTTTTAACTATTACTGCATTATGAACGGAAGCCCCATCTACTTGGAAAAAGAGGTTTTGTTGTACGACTAAAGATACATTTTGAACGGCATCTCAAAGTTCATGTCTAGAAAAATGCAGAAATCTCACATTATTTAAATTGTCATCAAAGAAAAATGGTCCAATCAAGGTCTCCCTTAAAATTCCACGGCAGACATTTATTTTTTAGGAAAATTGCCGTTTACAATTTATAACCTAGTGTGGGTTTACCGTTGACCATTACCTTGGGTTTTGCGATGGGACCACGCCATTTGTTGTAAAAGTAGCATCAACATTGAAAATAATTTTTTTCAAAAACTTTGTGTCATTTAAAAACATACCCTGTGCCCAGAAGTAATACTCCAATCTCCTCTCTGCGTCTCTTTCTTCCATAGCGCGTAAAATCTTGGACTTGGCTTGGCCTATCTGTTTTCCATTGCAACGCCGTAATTTAAAAAATAATCCGAAGAATTGGGTAGATACTGATGTAACACTATCCAGTAGAAACTTAAAAGACCTATACATTTTAAAAAATTCATACCCAGAACTTGGAATTCTATATAAACGTGCAAAACAGAATCATTTTTTATTGATAAAAAATAAAAAGAAACAATATTACCAAAATAAAATCACCAAATCGGACAATCCGACAAAAACTTCATGGAATATTTTATCAGAATTGACAAACTCAAATAAAAATTGTAAAAATAATATAACAATCATACACAATGCAGAGAAGATTGAAAATCCGGATAAACTTGCATACATTTTCAATGATTCTTTTATAAATACTCCATTAGAGATAAAAAATCAAATCCCACCACAAAAAATCCCAATCGATGTTAGTACCAGATACAATGTGAATACTTTATTTTAAAATCCATTTTCTCCTACTGAATTGTATAATCTTTTAGTTACCAAACTAAAAAATAAAAAATCTTCAGGACCTGATGACATCCGCATGTTTATTATTAAAAGCAATTTACTACTGTTACTCGATCCATTAACATATTTGGTAAATATTTCTTCTTTATTGGGTATATTCCCGTCTTGTCTAAAAACAGGAAAAGTTACACCCATATTTAAAAAGATGATCCACATTTGTTAGATAATTATAGACCGATAACAGTCCCTAGCGGCTTTTCCAAAATTTTAGAATATTCCTTTCTAGACCGACTACTCTCTTTTATCAATAAATTTAATATTCTTATGGAATATCAACACGGATTTCGACGCGGAAAATCCACAGCTATGGCCATTCATAGATTCTACGAGACATTGATAAAATATATCGATGCTGGTGAATGCCCTGCTGGTATCTTTTGCGATCTCAGTAGGGCATAAGTGGAACCTCATTGAACTGGGTTTCATCATTGCTAAATTCACGCCAACAATATGTAACAATAAACTACGTAAGTCAAAATGAAATACGTAATTACTGTTCTGATCTGAGACAATTAAGCATAGGTGTAGTTCAGAGGTCCGTAATAGGTCCAATTCTGTTTATTTTATATGTTAATGATATAATTGCACTTTCAAACGATACACAATTCACTTTATACGCAGATGATACCTCCATCATAATATCAGACAAATGTGACTTTATCTTAAAAAATAAATGCGAAAATACTCTTGAACGCTTAATAAACCGGTTCAACAGTATTTCTCTATATTTCAATAAGGACAAAATCCAACTGTGCAGGTTCCATCCAACCAAAACAAGACATCAAACATAAATTTATCAGGTTAATACTCATCAAAAAAATGACTTCCATCAACTATATTCAAGATTAAATATCACCTTTAAAGCTCCCAGCCGTATAGGTGCCAAAATATTTAACCACCTCCCAAAATACATAAAATATATAAATAAGGAAAATCTATTTAAAAAAAAACTTAAGTTATTTTTGCTTGACAAATGTCTATACAGTACCGTAGAGTATTTTAATTAATATAACTCTCTACTAGCTTCCTGTTTGTCTGTTATAACTTATCTGTGACTTATATTATTGATATATGTGTACATATGCAAGGAACTTGTTTTGTATACTTTCCTGTTTCTTTCTTATCTCTTTTTTTTATCTTAGCAGTAAGTTTACTTGTGACTTTTCGTATACAAATGTTTTTTGTCTTTAAGAATAAAGAATTTTGAATTTGAAAAAAATTTGACTTATATGGTTTTAAATTATGACGTTTAAGATACCTCCAAATTTTATTTCTATCTACATTCAAGTAGAGATAAATCTCTGACACTAACACGTGGTTCAGTATTACCAGCATCTAATATTACTTAATCCAATGGACGATCGGCGTTGTAATTTTGTCTATTAAAATACATCTCCAGTTCTATTAAATATTTTATTAATCGAATCAACCGTGGTGTAGTGAATCTGTGGGCGTTCTGGATGTCTCAAATTAAAAATACTAGGTGCAACTCGATAAGAGTGCACACTGTCACCAACAAGTTTTATTATTATGTCAATTTTATTAGCAACCCTTAATTGTTGTGCAGTCATGTTTAACTTTAATTTGACATTCGATACGATTCTCAAATCCATTCCAAAATACTCCATGTTAACAAAGGTATTGGTATGTCGAGTTCTAAGTATTTTAAAATATAGCTACCAATTTTCAAATATTTATTTCATAATAGTGTTTTGGATAAAAAATATGTCCTAATGCTTAATTAGCGTCATTATTACACGACTACCAAGTTATGTAAACATCCAACAATAAATAACTTCAATAGTAGTAGGGTGATTATTATTGAAATCTTAGATATGATTTTTTTTGGAAAAGAATGAATGTTTTTTAATGAAATTTGGTATACAGAAGTTTTAGGTCATACCGAACAAGATTCTGTAAAGACAAAAACCCTATCTCAATCGCTAATATAAATTCCTAGTTTTTGCCAATCATAGTAGGCGTATTTAATTTCGAAAAAAAAAATTTAATAACTTTTTAATCACAAACTAAAACATAAAAATTATACCAAATTTAATCTGAATCGATCAACAAATGGCCGAGATATTGGGGTGTGGTGGTGAAAAGTGAGACACAGTGTATATAAAATTATCAAAGAAACATTTCTTAAAAGCATTCAGATTTTGCTTTTCATCCTTTAATAAAGATAAATGAAAGAATCCTGTTAACTGAAAATAATACGTACTGTTTGATATAAAATATCACGATTACCTTCATACCTTGTATTGGCTTAGTTTAAGCTGAGATTATACTAGCTACATTTTAGTTACAATAAAATTATTTAGTAAGAAAAGGCCATGCAGAAGTTGAATGCTCTAATTTCTAGATACTCCAAAGTAAAAACAGGCTAGCTCAAAATAAATGCATTGATTTTTTATTTAGAAAACTGTTTTGTCAGTTCTCTACATTTGTCTTTGTATATGTGCATGCTGAGGAGACAGTTTCAATTTTTTCTGATGAAAATAGTTGTTAAGATATATCAGAAAATTGATATAGAATATACCAATTATGATTTACGAGTTATAAAAATTGATCTAGTCTAAAGAAACAACGAGATAGTGTGTATTGATACCGCCACTCGGTTTGATCATGTGGCTTCTGTTTATAGCCGGAGCTTTCCGCGAAGCATGTTTGTAACTTGTCAGCGGGGAGTAGTTAGAAATCCGAGTAGAAATTTCAATGTTTTGAGACATTTTAGGTTAGTGTTATAAGCTCTTGTATGGTAATATAATTTTGAGCTATGCACGACCTTGAAAATGTGTTTGCTGATTCAAATGGGAATTCTTTTACTACATATCTCCTACTAGTCTTTATGTTGTATTTGAAATGATTAATGACTGTGTTTTCTTGTGCATATGATTCTACAGGGTGTCCCAGTTAAAGCGTTATGCTCGATTTTCTCGATAATGTTTGTTGAAATGCCAGTTAGAGTAGTTTTCACGAATCCGATGCCTCTGTTACATGTTAAAGTTAGGGTCATAAATTTTAGGTTGACAAACTTCTATTCTTGGCGCGTTTAAGTTATATTTTATTTACGATTGGACCATTGATGCCAGGTGTAGACATTTGCTTTTAATTTTTGTTGTGAAATTTTCTGTTTAATTGCCGGTTCTAGGCTTTCCATTTTATTTATTTAAGGGAAAATATTGAGCAGTTCACTGTATTGTGTGTGCATCATGGTTATTTTGGATGTCATACCATGTTTGAGTTTGTCGGATTATTAAAAATTGTGAGTAAGATATCTTTTATGTCTATGAAGCCATGTCTTCCTAACCTATTTTTCTTTTTCTTGGTATTGTAGAAATCCATTTCATGATGATTTACTTCTAAGTATGGTATCTTGGATCGTTGATTTAAGCCGCCCTTCACCCTTGAGGCTTTACTCTTCTTTTCTTCCCTTTTCCTCCTTTTTTGTTTTCTTATTAAGATTTCTACCAAGTTTTATGAATTCCACTCCATTTATGTATGCCTAACACTAACCATTTCCACTCAGGAGTGATCTAGGTTTCGGACACCACTTATATACTCCACTTGTGGACCCCTGACTGAAATAATATTTACAACCATACGCCTCTAATTTGGAGGACTAAGATTCGAGGTTTGCAACATCTAGGGCAACGTCGACAACATATATATGTATATAATTTATGTATATAATTTGGACCACAATTCGTGGTTTGGAACACATGTACAGGAATTAACATCGACAACTATACGCATCTAATTTGGACTACGTTTGGACTTCGGAACACATTTATGGACTGGAATAACATCGACAACTATATGCATTTAATTTACATTACGATGTAGTGTTTGGGTACCCTTAATTATTTTGGGAGCCTTCTAGCTAGGTTGTAGTTATTTTATTTGCTAGTGGCGCTTCTTTATACATATATTTGATTATCTAATGTGTATATGTTTGATTTTTGGTAGAACAAGCTTTAAACTACCCCCCTCACTGACTAGAGCTAAGCCAGCCCTCGGCACACCTGTTACGAGCCTCTGCGACTCAAACAGTATTACCTCAATCATTTTATTTTTTTGTTTCTTTTGGTTACTAATCAAAAGTGCTCGTTTCACTGCTAAGAAATAAACAATTGAGCATCAAAGAACAAAATTATGGATGAAAAATAATTATTAAAATTCAAAATTGGGCATATTTGTACTTTCTTAATTGAAGAAGTAAAAAATCCATGTAAATTTTAAATATCATTTTACATGAGTGCCACAATAGATCTGAAAAGGTCGCGGTGATCAAGTTAGATTAGAAAGCTCCTCTATTTACCTACGTAGATATATGTAAACATATTTCTTTTCTAGAACTTAAAAAGAACATATTTATATGATGTGAAAAACTAAATTTGCTTTAAATAAATTAACGCATCTCTGAAAATAATCAACATATTTTGCTTAAATATGGTGGATATATTATACTGCCAGTGAGCTAGAGCTGCCACACCAAATTTGAACTCAAATTATTTATTACAAAGGCTAAATTACTTGGCTATATTTAAAATTTTAACACCTCGTAGAATTATGCTATTTGTTCGAAAACGGAGGTGTGTTTTTGAATTGTAATTTTTTGAATAGACTTTACCGTGATTTCATAAAAAATATATTTTTTTAAACAAAGGGGGTTTTCAACAAGAAACCATTTACAACAAAAAGTGTTCTGGTGTGTAAAGAGCACGTTAAAGACAATCATTAAAAACAAATTACGTTATAATTATAAACAAAGATATCGATACATATCGCATTTCTGCAATTTCTTAATAAACGATTATCTATTCTTAAACCCAACGTCTACTTATTGATAAAAATCGCAGCGCGGTGTCACGAAACGTAAAAGTGGTCCTGTAAAACGAAAAAAAAAAAAGCCACTTTTCGTAGAGTCGTGTCGCTCTTAATTTCCGGCTTTGAAGTGCAATTCACGTTGCGCATAAAACGCCATCTTTCCTTTTTTGCTGCGTGGTACCATGCAGTGTCTAAGCTACCACCGTTTTTGGGTAATTAATGTTTAAAAATTGCATACTTGAAAATCATTTGGGGAAATCTATATATAGACATCGGCGCCGTCTCCATGCTGAGACGGGAAGTGAATCCTCAGCATCATTTGTTCCGGTTATGTTAACTTTGAATAACTACCCATTACATTTCTGTTGAAAAATGACAAATGTTGTAAGGGTATACTTAGGACTCAATAAGCAGAGATGTAAAATTTATGTTATAATGTTTAATTGTCTATTAATAAATGATAGCATCGCTAAACCATCAATATCTTCATTTGTATCGTACAGAAAACTTTTTATTTCTTAAATGATTGTTTTTTAGTGTGCTTTTCACTCATCAAAGAAGTATTTGTTGTAAATTATTTTTAGTTGAAACATTATTTTGTTTACAATGAACTAAAAAAATATATATATTAAAAAACACGGTTTAAAATGAGGCAAAGAAATTTTTGTTGAAATATTCGTAAGCTACTTCAAATTCCACAATTTTAAAATAGTCCATTTTATAAGACGTGACATAATTCTACAGGGTGTTTTTATACATATTTATTTAACGTCGGCGTATTTCCGCTACCGAGACCTATCATCCACACCTGTAGACGAGCTACCTCCAATCAGGAATTTTGCCGAACTTCTTTTCCGTCAAAGAATATAAATCTTTTACTTGCCTAACATTTAATAGACAAGGAACTCACAGTTTTATAATCCCTTCCCAGGATGGTATATCCACTACGCAATCCTCGCCTAAGATTGCATAGCTTCTGCGTATAGACTGATATACAAGCCGCCAAAAGATGGCACGAGGATACTGTATTTCCTTGAAACGGAGAATCCATTCAAATATTTTAAAATTTTAAACGTAATGTAATAAATATTATGAATTCAAATTTGGTGTAGTAGTTTAATCAAACTGTATTTAGTGTTTTTGGAGATATGTCAGTTTGTTTAAAATCGCTCGAATATTGTATTTATTATTAGCAAGATAACTAACAAGCTGATTGGTTTTCCGATCCATTATTATCTTTGAAAGTTTATCATAAATAATTTTCAATTCTTGCAATTTTGTATTCGACCACTAGAAAAGTTATTTACGAAATGCAGTGAGGAAGCGAAAATTCGCATATAAATTATTAAAAAAAAATACTCGACCTATTTGATTCTAGAAAATTTAATTATGAACTTATTTTGATGTCCCGAACCTGTGGTAAAACCAAGTCAGTTCCTTTTCCAGTATTTTCGAGTCAAGTGTGGCGTCACTATTAAAAACAGTTAATATCATGAATTCTTTAGTATATATTTTATTATGTTTTCCAACCTTTAAAGTAAGGATCCAACCAAGCTGTTATTGTCTTGAAATAACCAAAACTAAACATAAAGTAGGAATAATTGCTTCTTTTAAATTTCAGAACAATCAAACATATAGTCTAAAATATATTACTTAAAATATCTACGGTATATTATTTTCAAATATTTAAAATTTTTTAATTGTTTTAGAAATCTCTACATCCATCTCTGCTGATTACACTTTGTCGGCATACCACAATAAATCCCTCGGTTTCAGACTTAAGCCTGTTTGTCTCTAAAAAAGAGGAGGATAGCTTTGTCGATAATCCCAGTGCTTCTATATTATTACAGAACACATTGCGTAAGGGTTTATCGACGCATTACCTGAACAGATTTTTTCAATCAACACCTATAATATTAGATGTTAAAAAATTTGGTGGAATATGTCTTTGCATCGGCAACGTCAGCAACTCGTCCATTTCTCCTAAAGTAGAATAAGGTAAAGTAGAATACAAAATCAAGTTCGTCAGCGGCGCGTTTTGTTGCCTGAAATGTTTCTACACCAACTTATATGCATTCGTATTTCTTATTCCATAGACAAAATGAAAGATAAAATGTGAACAAAATTAGAAAGTAGAAAATGTCTCAATAATGATTTACATTATTTAATATCTTCCTAACTTTTGATGCAGAACTAGACATGAAATAAAGTGAAAATGGATTGTTGGAGCTTCATTTTCTTGTTAAGCTTGAACTAAACTATTGCATTGTAGGTCTTAATTTTCCCCCTTCAAAATGTAATTGAGCTTGTGAATTATAAGTCGTCTAGAGGACTTGAAGCCATTTGCAAGAGCTCAATACTTTAGACGTTAAATCCTTATAGAAGACAAACAACTCAGCCAAATGTAAGAACTTCAAGCCCTTGCCGATAGCTGGTAGACTTTATCTGAAAGCGTAAAATGTTACTTTTAGTCCTGGAGAGTGCATAGTGTTACTTTTAGGGGCAAAGGGTATACAAAAATTTAGTAACAGTATATTGTTTTATATGGAGTTAAAAGTGACATTTTTTTGTGTCGAAGATATTCTTGATGACTAGAACAGTAGAGTTCCAAAAAATTATTTTACTCCACATATAACATTCTTTTTGTTCTTCAAACGGCCATTATGAATTAAGTAAATACTATTATTTTTTCTTCAAATAATTTTAGTGCCGCATTAAAAGACCGCTCAGAGTTCGTGAGATGAAGCATCGGAGAAGTGACAGTTTAAGTTAACGATATTTGCCATTTGTCTGCAAGTTTAAATAAATAAGAAGATTCGTCAAATGTTAAAAGAACATGACTTTACTGACAAGTTGTGAGCTTAAACTCTTCTTTCTCTGACACTCCATCTTAGCGGAAGTAGAAGTCTTTTACTTCACTCTCATCATTCTGCTACTGCCGTTCCCGATCTGTACTAAAAGTATTTGAAGAGACAATAACAGTATTTATTTAATTCATATTCGATGTTTGAAGAAAAATTAGAATGTTTTATGAGGTGTAAAGTAATTTTTATCGAAAAAGTTTAAATTTGTTTTTATCTGTATTCATTGAACTCTGCGTCGTTGATGCATTTGAGTGACTTAAAATTAATTCTTGAATTATGAATTGTAGTTCTATCGACGATTAATTTGGTCGGCTCTTTTGAAATAATGTTTATTTAAGCTAAAAGAAAAAAATTCTCAAAATTTGGATGATATATTGAACCTCCCAAATAATCTGATATGCCCCTAAATTATTACATATATCCATAAAAATGCACACAAATTTCATGGCATAAGTAGATTTTGACGCATTGAAGTTGCTCCATGAAACCTGGGATACGCCGTATATTTATTTATTTATTAGCCGTTACTCGAGTCCGAGTATAAAAATGTTACAGCCGATGTGTACAATAAAAAACAAGTAAAAGGTGTAGTCTATTGTAATTCCCATTCATCTACGGTGCACACGACTATGGCTATAGAGGCCAATTCGGGAGAGCACATGTCGACCACAGTCAGGACAAACATAGACCTGGTTAGGTCTTGGATTCGGCCTTCTTGCAGCAACATTTCCTTGATAGCTGGCCACAACCCCTCGCCATTCGGTTCTGGCCGCTGCAAGTTGTTCTCATTGCTCGTCTGTAATACCGCAGGATTTTAGATTTTCATGGAGAGCGTCTTTGAACCTCTTTCGTTGACCGCCACGCCTTCTTCTACCTCTTAGCAATTCACCATAAAGTGTACATTTAGGAAGGCGGTTATCATGCATACGATGAACGTGACCTGCCCATCTTAGGCGTGCTCTTGAAATAAGCACCTCAATTGGAAGGCTGTTTGCTCTCCTGAGTACTTCCACGTTTGATATGTGATGGAACCAACGGATTTTCATCATACTTCTGAGGTGTCTTTGCTGAAAACGTTCTAATTCTTTCACATGAAGACGGTAAGTGACCCAGCATTCATATCCATATAGCAGTGTTGGAATGACAACTGCTCTGTAGACAGCCATTTTCGTTGACAAAGCAAAGTCGTGGTTGTCAAATACTCTCTCTCTAAGTCCCCAGAGTGCTCTAGATGCAGCGTTAATTCTATTGCGAATCTCGCTGTCCATGTTTGCTTTGTCATTAACAACGTTGCCTAAGTAATTGAACTGATCCACCACTTCAAGAGAATTTCCGTTAAGTGTAATGTCTATTTGGTTCACTTGATGAGGAGTTGACATAATCTTAGTCTTTCCAATGTTGATTTTAAGTCCCAAGGAATCATAGCTCTGGGCATACACATCTAAAAGTTCTTGAAGCTCTTCCGGCGTAGAGGCTAAAAGTGCACAGTCATCCGCATACTGGAGATCACAAATGAATCGTGTGCGTGTCTTCGTGAAAGCTCTAAAGCGCCCTATGTTAAAGAGACCGCCATCAAAACGGTATCTGAGACCTATTCCTCTGACTGTCAGTTTGTTGTCAACAATAATTGTTAGAGCAGTGGTAAACAAATTAAAGAGTAGGGGTGCCAGGACACATCCTTGCTTAACTCCAGTGAGGGTTTGGAAAGGTTCGGTTGCCTCATTATTATACATAACCTGGGCGTTGTTGTTTGTATGTAGACTGCGACATACTTCCACAAATTTCCTAGGGATACCTAAGCGGAACATAATTTTTCAGAGCACTTCCCTGTCCACCGAGTCAAACGCCTTGGTTAAATCAAACGCCATGTGAATTTCTCTTTGATGTTCGAGTGCTTTTTCTTGAAGCTGTTTAAGTGTGAAGATTAAATCCGATGTGCCTCGGTTTGGTCTAAAGCCACTCTGTGTTTCAGGAAGTAACTTTTCCATAACAGGTGTTAGCCTATTTGCCATCGCTTTAGTGAGTATCTTCCCTCCAACAGCCAGGAGAGCTATACCCCTGTAATTTCCACAGTCCGCAGCGCTCCCTTTGTTTTTGAAGAGGTTGATTAAAAGTGTATCACGAAACTCCTGCGGAGCTTGACCACTTTCCCACACGACATAAAACAGTTTTTTGAGGTAGGGTATGAGCTCTGACGACACAGCTTTAAAGATCTCAGCTAGGAGTGAGTCGGCGCCGGGAGATTTGTTATTTTTTAGCTGCCCAATGGCGGTTAAGATCTCTTCCGTTGTTAGTGGTTTATCTAAGTCTTCGAAGGTGTCATATTGAGGGATAAGATTTATAATATCGTGATCGGCTTGACTTTGCTGGTTAAGAATGTTAGAGTAGTGTTCTTTCCATCGGGCTCTTATTTCCTGGTCTTCTTTGAGGAGATTTCCATTTAAATCTTTAATAGGGCACATATTTTTCCGACTGGGGCCGTACACTGCTTTTACTCCTTGAAAGAAATTCCTGTAGTCGTGTGAATCGGCGTACCTTTGAATTTCTCTGGCCTTGCTTGCCCACCACTCGTTCTTTATTCTTCTGATTTCGCGTTGCGTTTCATACTTAGATTGGGTAAAAGCTTCTGCTCTTGATGAGTCATTGTGGTGGTTGATAGCGTTTTGGAAGGCAATATGTTTGCGGTCAAGAAGTTCTTGTATAAAAGCTTCATTATCATTGAACCAGTGCTCCTGTTTTTTACTTGCTGCAGTGCCAAGAATTTCCTCACTCGCACTTTTTAAACTGACTTTAATTTGTGTCCAGGTAGCAGCGACATCTACAGAATTGGTTTCTTCTAGTGCACTCAAATTCTCTTGAACTTTTTGCTTTAGCTGTTCGACGGTTTGTTGGTCACGCAATTTACTAACACATAGACGGAGTCTACGTTTTACTTGAGTTCTTCGGTGTTTGGGTCTCATAACAATTTTCATTTTAGAGACAACAGGACGATGATCGGTCCAACATTCGCTATCAATGCGCGCCTTTGTAATTTGGACGTCCTTGAGATGCTTCCTACGTACGATAACATAGTCCAGTAGATGCCAGTGACCTGATCTGGGGTGACGCCAGGTGCCTTTAAATTTATCCTTTTGTCGGAAAATGGTGTTTGTTATAACTAGATCATGTTCGGCGCATTTAGTTAGGAGTAGTTGACCGTTCTTGCCTATGATGCCTGACCAGGTGTCTGCATCTCTTCCTACTCTAGCGTTAAAATCGCCAAGAATAACGAGTCGTTCCGTTTTAGGTATTCTACAGAGGGTTTCTTCCAGCTGTTGATAGAAGCTTTCCTTGGTTTCGTGACTTGCATCCAGAGTGGGAGCGTAGGCGCTTATTAGATTTACCGCGTTGCCATCTGATAGCTCATAGCGTAGCAGCATTAGATGCTCGGATATGCCTTGTGGTACTTGTGTTAAGTTGGATACAAGTTGATTCCGAACGGCAAATCCTACTCCATGTTGTCTTCTTGAATTGGTGGGAAGACCTTTCCAATAGAAGGTGTAGTACTTTTCTGTGAGAGAACCTTCCTCCAGAAATCGAGTTTCGCTGAGAGCTGCAACGTCAACATTGAGTCAGTGAAGTTCTCTATCTATTAGAGCAGTTCTTCTTTCAGGCCGATCGGTGCGAGTGCTGTCGTTCAAAGTACGAACATTCCAAGCGCCGTAGATGAAAGAATTAGTTTTGTTGGATTTAACTTGTCGGTGTTTTTTCGACATTCGATGAGGTGTCCCTGTGGGCACCCTCCCCCGGAGATCCGATCGGGAGGGTATTTTACCTCCGGATGATTTTGTCCCACTTGAACGCTCCATCATTTTTTAAAGCCTTAATCGACTGAAAACTAAGCTGCATTTGAAGTTTTAGCTGGAGCAGGTATGCAACTGACCAGCTCGGTTGCGGAAGGCGAGTGGTGTGGTCCCATGGCACAGAAGGAGACTGCGACGATGGGGTAACCAAACGATTCCAAAAGCAACCTTTGTGTGCGGTTGGTTATTTTTACCGCACTCTTCGTGAGAAGGTGGATGTGCTCACGGCAAAAGGTAAGGGTTATTCTGCCCTTACTCGCCGTATAACTATTTAACTAGATGTGATTTCCTAAAACTAACATTAAATATTTGCATGTCTTAAATCTAGAGTAATTTCACTACCCCGTAATATTATAAATATATAGTATGTATGTATGGCAATGTTTCTTGTACAGTACAACATAAATGTATAACTATACGCTGGTACACCTCGTTCCAGCGAATTGAAGAGCAATAATGAATGTATGTACTTTTATCTGGTCGATAGCCGAGTGGGTTAAGGCGCGAGGTGGCAATCGCGATTAATCACACGGACATCGCACCACCGGGTTCGAATCCTGGCTTCGGCACTGTCGGAGGAAATGGTTGTATGTCCGCGTTTTTTCAATATGTAACCCCCTTCCGCACAAGCCCTGGCTTCTGGAATTGGGGGTTGCCTAATTTCTGTGGTGTTTGTGTTTATGTATAGTAGAGGCCTGATAAACTTGATACACAATAGGCTGCCACTGAACTTTGTGTAATAATATTAAATTAGTGTTTTTATAATCATGCTTTGTTATGTTATTATATATAATTTAAAAGCATATGTTATTAATATTGATTTGTTTTAATTCATCAGCATTAAATTTATATTTGCAAATTAGTTTTTAAATAAAATAATAAAATCAAAATTAATGAACGTAGGTAGCATGTGAGTAAATTAATTATTCATTTTGATTATAAATATTTAATATATTAGTTACCTTTACTCAATATTTGGTCCAAAATGTGAAATAACGTAAACAGAATAAATAATAGCGATGCAAAACTAAACACATAAAGTACAACATGTATCCCTATAATCTGAAACTTCAGTTCCAGTTAAAAATGTAATCGTTATGTTAATCTCAAATAATAAAAATAAACTGACTTGGATGGCATCTAGCATTTTAATAAAATTTATACATTAACAATTGTTAACTTCACTTGTACATATTATAAATTTAATATTTCAAACGGAAATTATTCCTAAACATTGGAAAAAATCTATAGCAGTCCCAGTTTCCAAATCTGGAGATACATTGAATTTAACAATTATAGGACAACTTCTTTAATACAAAATTGAAATTAAAAATATCTTCTAAAAACCGTATTGCTATAAATATAACTATTATTTACATGTGTTCAAACTTATTACTCAGTACGTATATTTTTTATGCATACTCTCAAAAGTTGCCTACAGTTAATATTTTAATTATCTCTTTTCCACTACTATTATGTATTAATATTAGAAACATAAAGTTGTAAATGTAAGACGAAAATGTATGATTAAGAAAATGTATTTATTATTAGACTGGTGGTCGACAGGTGAGCGCACTTGCCTCTCACCTAAAAGTTCCGGGTTCGATCCCCGGCCGCGGCAGTGGAAAATACTGTGAGAGGGATTTTTTCACTATACACGGATATTGGGTGTGTGTCCCTTGTCTGTAAATGTGTAGCCCCCTCCCACACAATGCTCTTCTAGAGCCTTCCGGGATAAAGTTGGTCGTAATTACCTGTGGTGTTATTATTATTATTATTATAGTATTGTTCAAACAGACAATCCCTGACAGTTTGATGGACTTTCTTATTGTGCAAACGTGGTCAAAATACTGGTTGCAAATAGTTCCGATTTTCACGTTATTTGAGCGCTAAATTACATCTTTTTACATAAGATGACGCTAGCTAGAGGCAGTTGAGCTCGATTTTGAGGTTTATTTCAAATTCTGAAAAATATTAGTAATTATTAAAAAGAAAATAAAAAGCTTCTCCGTTCTATTGTTAACCAACAATGGCATAGATCGCAGGATTGTGGTATTTTCCAACTGAGCTAATACGTAATGCGCATGTCCAGCGCGGATTAATCCGAAATTCTTAACATAATCATCAAACCGTTTTGACAGTCTACGACCAGTATATGAATTTTAAGATTCGTCCATTGAATACATGATTAGTCAAAAACAGTTGGGGATATCTTTTAATAAACGCTATTTCTTGTGTGCGCATACTCCTGATAGTTTTCAGCATTTCTGATTGTTTTAACAATACTAATAACGGGCAATCCATAATACAATAATTGTGTTCAATAAGAAATATATCAGTGGTCTGCAAACAAATGTATGCCGGTTTTATCAAAAGATTTCTAATTTGTAACTGTATAAACGAATGTCTCTGTAAACAATTTGCTTACTTATTTAATTTTACGTTAAATAATCTATAACAACAACAACAACAACAAATATTATTTTGACTACATAATAAAACTGCCATTAACTTGAAAGGTTTCAGTTTTTATTTTTTAAATTATTTTGACCAGATTCTTCAAGAGACATGTTCGATATATTATTTAGTACATGTAACCACATATTTATTATCTACATGCCTCTTTATTCGTAAATTGTTTGCTCAGAATAAAATTAATAGAGAAAAGAAAACTCCAATCTACGTTGTTAATATTTAGGCTCCAGCGAATAAGCTACCATGCTTGGAATTTTTATTCCAGAATGAGTTTTTTTTAATTCTACATGTTGAGTATGTCTCCGAAAGAATGTGGCTAGAACTCTGCGATTCATTTAAATTTACATGATTGAAAGTATTACAATATTCATCGTGAGTGATTTTCATATAGGAATATTTCAAAGTTCCCCTATTTAATAATGAATAAAAAGCACAAGTAGGTTTTTAATTAAAAATTAAATTAGTATGTCGAACGCCACTAGTCAAGGAGGTAGATAAGGAGGGTAGAGGTGTTAATCCTCCCCAAGGGCTAGAACATAAAAAGGCAGGCGAGAAGGATAAGAGTGGCTTATCTGCATATAGGGTACTTATAATTTTTTTAATTTTGGTGTTTTAATAATCCCTAATTAATTGTTATTTTATTCGACATGAATGTTATTTCTGTAACATGAAAAGCATAAAAAAATCTATCTTTTGTTTTTAACACTATCCCCCACCAAAAAAATTATTTACGCCTTTGATACTGTTACGTAAGGAGTATTCATATTTGAGGAAAAAGCTATAAAACAGCTTTCGTAGGTTACATATTGATACAAATTATTTTTCCAAATTCTAAATTGATATACTTTGCAATAATATTAAACAAATATTGAGAAGGAGACCTGACATTGAATTATTAAAAACAAACAATAAATACGAACTTGTACTCAATAGGTAACTTGCTAAATAAGCATGTAGTAAAATTATAATTACGAATTTTGTTAACGCGGTTAGTCGAATTCTTAAGACAGTTCTTAAATGTTAAGAAGTGCGACTCCTGATCCTGACGCATTTCCCCACATCAGTGATATTGGTAAGAGCCTCCCATTTGTTAGTACTGTTATCGTGCCTGTTGATACTGTGACACTCTTTGTTGTTATTTTGTTAATAAATTATATTTGTTTTAAACTCGTATTCTACTTTGACTACCCAATCTCCCTCTCTCACAAGCCAAGTGGCCGTCAGTTACGGCTTCTCCAAAGGGGGGTCGTGACAATACTACGACATGTGAAAGGAAAAACGCATATTCGTGAGTAATAGGGAACTTCAACAACTTAAGGAAACTCTGTAATAAGCTTTAGGTACTATAGTGTGAGATAACGTGTGCTCAATTGCGCTAGAATAAACTTTAGACGTTGTAGTAGGAAGTCAACTTTGCTTGCCCTGACTCTATGGCCGAAATCTAATAGTTTTTCTCTTTAGAGGGGATAATTAAAGTTTTTTATGCCTCCAGGAGGAGTATGATTATTGAAGTATAGAAAATAATTTTTCTCTGCTCAAAGTTCGAAATTTCGTAAATACATAAAAATATATTTTATTTTATTTATTTTTTTATATTTATTTAACGTCGACCTATTTCCGCGGATGAGGGCTATCACCGACGCCTAAAGACGAGCTATCCCCAATCAGGAATTTTGCCAAACCTCTTCTCTGTTGTTCTCCTTTACTTGCCGAACATTTAATAGACAATGGACTGACAGTTGTATATCCCCTTTGGCCTTTATATTTTATCGGCCACTGTTGCGCTACAAAATATTAATATTGTTACCATGAATTTTTTTAATAAAAAATAAATTGTTAAATAAAAACTGGTTGTTTCTTTTCACCATGGGAAAATTACTGTAAATGTGTCTGATACATTCGTGTGGTATCCGAGTATTCCCACTATTATGTCAAGTGTCACTTATTAATGTATTGATTGTAAATTTTCTGTTTGACTCAAAATTTTTACCGAAAAATTGCTGGAATTTTTGGTATTATTTTTAATTTTTGGTTTATTTCGAGAAATGTGTAACTTAATCTCTTTGTGTAACTACGGATTGGGCATAGATTTCCTAACGTTTCTGTTAATAATAACGATTCACTAATAACAAATAATTGAAATAAAATAAATTATCTTTATTATCTTATATAACTGTAAAATAAGAATGCATTAGAGAACTAGACAAAACCAAAACTTTGATAGTCTACATTGCATACTCTACAGTGTTTGTTATTTGCAGCAACTTGTTGTGCATTTAGCGTGAGCTATCCTGTAAAAGGCAAAATTCAAACATACTAACCTCTAACTGGAGGCAGTAGCCTCTTGTCATAACGTGTGGCCCGTAAAAGATTGTCGAGAATTTCCTTGTCAGATTTGCCCTCTTCAAAGCTGCAATCAAAATAGGTTTATCAGTAAAAATAATAATGGTAATCATATAAGCCAACAAGTTTAACTAAACATTACCATAGAAAGTTATATTTGTTTAGTTTCTAAACCACAGCATATGCGATATAGATAAGTACGATAACCTCCTGCTCTGTTGTATCCCGTTTTCCATTTGGTGTATACTTAATGGAAAAAATAAAGTAAAACAATATTTTTCAATAAATGACCGAAAATTTTTGATAGGTTTCCTCTTTATTGAACATTGTTAATGGCAGCATGATCCTGTTTCACCTGATATAGATGAATTTATATGCGTATGCACATATGGACTGATAGAATAACATGCACATGGGGAAGAGCAAACATAACAAAACAAGAAAGAAACACTGGCCCTGGACACACTTCCATTGAGAGACCGATTGCTAATAGCTCGATTTAAAAGAAACAACTGTAACAGACAAAGAAACAACCAATAGATGCACTATAAACCGATAAGACAAAGGAGCAAACTGTAGAAATTATTACCAGATCATCAATGCAGTAACATCCATATCTACAAAATAGAACATAAACATACAAATACCTCAACTACTCACAAAATAAATTAGGTTAAAGGAGCAAAATCAAACGTCAACTGACCCGCAAAAGAATCTACAAATAAGTATGGGATAAAGAACAAACTACGAAAGGATGAAGCACACTGAAAACGAATAGTAAGAAAAAGAAACAAATACTAGAACCCAGAACGACATATGCGCTGTCGGGTTCAGAAATACAGAAAACAGAAGCCTCAAGAGAACAACTGTAGAAATAACGACAATAAGCAGAGCATAAGCATTTCACATACACTTACATTTCCCATCCCTACTACTTTACCATGCGCTAAGTTACATTTGCTGCTAACAACAAGCATGACCTCAGTCTAATCCAGAGTAGAGACGTAACCAGTACAGCAACATGTTTTCCGGGAGTGACAGCAATGCTTACCGTGCGCTGATAAATCAAATCAAACTAATAAGTCTAACATCACTCCTACAAAGATTCATTTTCATTCCAATTTGCACAATAAAATTTAGTGCATTAAACCCAAACTGCACTTGATTCGTTATAATATTGGCTTAAGTAAATACCCAAATTATCAGATGATCAAACGAATTTACCTAAGTGAAATTCGATCATAATTATATGAAGCGTCTCGTCCGAGATGATCACAAATGTAGTATCTCTACTTTCCGTCAGTTGTCATTACAAATTTTAAAGCTAAAGTCTTTCTAGCCACTTGACCTCCTTGCCTGACGGCTCCGTATTTTCATCCGGAGCCAACTTCACTTCTCTTCTTTGTGTCATGATGTAACCCATAAAGTATATGGTGTAACCACTAAAGGAATCCCAGCCTTGTTCCTTCTATTCTCTCGACAACGCGCCGTACTGTGAGCTTAGTGCTCGCGTTACAAAGCTATACTTGCAAAACTTGGTATCCAACTGCAATTTATTTTAAGGTATTTTGAAAGTGAAAATAAAGCGAGTTTCCTCTTTTTGCGTAATTGCAAGGCTGTAAATATTTCTAGCGTTTATTTGTTAGTTGTACTTTTATCTCGTGAACTAGAAAATTGTCCATAAAATTCTCCAACATACATGGCCTTGCATTATTTATAACTTACTTGAATGTTTTTTGTGATCCAATATGAATATTATAATAATGTATTTTTAGGTGAGTTTTTCCTTTTTTAACTTGTCGACGTTTCGTTCAATTTACTAGCTTCTTCAGGACACTAAAAAACGTATAAATGTAGGTATAAATAAAATTTAATACTTGTTTTCCTACTTAAAGTCAATTAAAAACAAGAAATTATAACTGTATTATATTATTAACACATTAAAACATAAAAAATACAAAAAGGCATTTTCAAAAAATTTCGAAGATTATTTGAAAATTAGGCGTAAAACATAAAAAATTGTATAATAAATTTAAAAAAATGTTGACATTAACTTTTTAAAATCACGGGACATATTAGGTATGTAGCTTTTGTAACAGGTAATGTTTCTTGTACAGTACAACATAAATGTATATCTATACGCTGGTACACCTCGTTCTGGCGAATTTATGAGCAATAATGTATATACCTTTAATATTCCCAAAGTCTCAGCGCTTCTTTTTAACCTCTCCACAATAAAATTGTGAGAGGTTACTAAAATTGGTTCAAAAACGAAAATTGAGATAACATCAAATCTTTACGTTTTGAGGACCTAGGAACCCAGAAAAGTGGTTTTTGAAAAATGTCTGTGTGTGTGTATGTGTGTTAGCACGATAGCGCCGAAACCACTGAACGGATTTGAATGAAACTTTGCATGTGCGTTTCTTTAGTGCCCCAGAAGATCTGAAAAGGTTTTGGTTGAGATCGGATTACGTTTAGTGCCATTTTGACGCAACAAGTTGTTTTTTTATTATTACTTTCAATTTGTAATGGAACCATTGAAAAGCAGTTAAAATTATGATTTCAACGATATGTCACACTTCCACCCTTTCGATTTGGTTTCCGTGAAAAAAATTAAAAACAAAGCAAATATGAAGCATAGATCGCATTTCGCATGACATGATCGATGCGCAAAT
Source organism: Leptura quadrifasciata (assembly GCA_963675555.1). NCBI lineage: Eukaryota > Metazoa > Arthropoda > Insecta > Coleoptera > Cerambycidae > Leptura > Leptura quadrifasciata. The sequence continues at coordinate 109,271,479 of OY776675.1, forward strand.
TTTGACGATTGTCATTGTCATCGTTTGTCATCCGATAACGTTGGTGTCATGTCATGTTAATAAGATATCGGCATATTTGTAACTTTTAGTGGATTGTCACAAACTTTAAAGGTAGATGTAACAATATCAATATCTTATGCTTTCTGTAACTTCGTTGGTGAATTTATTATAGATTATCACTTTACCAATTTTCAGTTTGTTGCTTTACAAATCTGTAGTATTTAGGATAACTAGACTTTCTTAGTCGTTCAAGTGATGTTAAAGTTGTTAATATCCTAATAGTATATTATTCAACGAGCGATAATGTAGGTAATAACTCGCATAGATGATTGTAAATTCATTAAGTTGAGGGTTTTTTTAGTGTCCCAGAAGATCTGAAAAAGTTTTGGATGAGATCGTATTATGTTTAGTGCCGTTTTGTCACACAATTTAATGTTCTTTTCGGCTTCAAAGATCCACCGAGTGGGGAGGTTCCAGCCGCTTCCAGTAGCTGCCGATTTTTATTTTCTATATTATAGATTAGGTGTTTTTTAGATAGTCGGTAATATTAAAATAAGAACTATTTAGATTTTCTATATCTGTTCGTTTGTTTATACTGTTGGGATTCTCCTTAATACAAATGTTCATTATCTTCTTGTAATTAATATTTTTAGCTATAATTTTGGCATCAATAAATGCAAAAGTGTGGTCCCTTTCTATAGTGCTCAACCAGTTGTGTTGGATTTTTTTTGGTATGGAAATTTTTGCAGCCAGTTGCATGTTCAGATATTCGTTTTTTAAAATATCTGCCTGTGGTGCCTATGTATGTTAGATAGTGGATTGTTTGAATAACTTTTTAAAAAGGAACTTTATTTGTTACACTAGAGTCAACGTTGACTCGTTAAGAAAATACAATAATAATTTAGAAGTAGTTTAATCGAAAGTGAGTATAAGACTGATTACAAAAAGGTTGTTGGTAATATTTATAATGTTTTGAGAACAAAGGAAACAGTGTTGCTGATTCAGCACAATCAGGATTACTTAGAATTGAAATACAATGCTCATGCAGCGTGAGCGGTTATTGAGAAGAGCTGTTACGCAGTATGTAATACGATATGTTTGAGAAGGTTAAGCCTGTCTCGATAATATTATATATCATAGTATATTTCTAATATAACAGCTTCCCCCTTATAAAAAAAGTTGGTGTTTTATGCAGCAACTTTTGAAATGAATATAAAATGTATATAAAAGGTAATGGTACAATTTGGAAAAATATAAAAGATACAAAAATGTTAAATCGTAAGGTTTAAAACACAGAATATAACCTTAGCGTCTAAAATATGAAATGCAAGCACAATAAGCTTGATTCATAAAATAAAATAACATAAAAATGTTAGAGTTAAAATATAGCTTTGGCAAGAAAGCGTAAAATACAAACATACTAGGTTTGAATTGTAAAATAGGATAAAATATTCCTAAGATTAAAATATAGCTTTACTGTGAAAGCATAAAATATAAGCATGATGGGTTTGAATGAAAATGACGTAAAAATGTTAATAAAATTGAAATTAACAAATGATAGAAAAATAATGAAATATAATGATTAAACAAATGAAATAAAATTCACTGAAGAGTCCAGCACTGAAAGTCAGTAAAAAGGCACAAAACAGTTTGTCTTTATTTAAGTTCTATGTCTTCGGCTTCGTTGTCTTCTCTTCTTAAGGTAGGTCGTCTTCGTGAAGGAAATAGGTTAGCAAATGTCCTGTAGGGTTTGCTAGGCCTCGGTGGAGATGGGGGTGATGCAGAAACATCGATGGCTAGTCTTCGTCTTTTTGTTCTGCACTTACAAGATAGGTACAGAAATAACAGTCCAATTATTAGCACAATGATATAATAGGTGAACCAGGATATGTGTTTTGTTATAAAGGGTTCGTTGATCAAATCATCTAAATCTCTGGAGTATTGATCCAACTTGTGTTTGGCAACTTCGAGGTCTTCCGTATTGAGATTGTTTAATTTTAGTGGTTTAAGATTTGGAGCTCGGATTTTGTCTGGAATATGTTTACAACATTCAAATGGAATTTGGATTGGATGAGTGTCGTCTTTTACATCGGTTACTTCATTGTTACTGGCTTGAATTTTTGTGATGCCTATGAAGGCGTAACAATTTGGTTGTAATTTTACTATTGAATTTTTGTAGATGACTTCAGTTTTTGAATTTCTTTCTGGACAGTTGATGGTTGTTTGTAGAGGTTCTGCGTTAATAACTAACCATGTGTTTTCGTCTATTTTTTGGACGTTGTAGCCTTGGCTGATGATAAATGACGTCTGGCAGTTTTCTGGCAGAGTTTTGAGGTTCTTGAAGAGACGGGCTTCGCATATGGCATTGTTGTCAATAGGGTAGGCAAATAAATTTGGACATAATTTGGTGTTGAAATAAAGTGGTTTGCATTCTTCAAGGTTCGAAATAGGTATGTACATTAATGAATCATCATCTCTCGCGATATATTTTTGAGAAGTTGATAATACATGATATTAACCAGTTCTATTATCCAAAATAGGAATAGGGTATAATTGAAATACTGAATATGTTTGAGGGTCTATTAAAGGTATGTCTAACACAAATGTTAGATCCGAATTTGTTTGAAAAGCTTTTAGTTCTATAATGTCTAAGTACTGTGCAACCTTTGATAGTTTGATTGGAAGCGGTAAATTGTTCCTTTGTAGGTTTTGCGAAATTTCCTGTAGAGAATTTACTAAGTCCTTTGGATTTATAATTGACGTGTGAATTATTTTAAGCCTCGCGAAAGTGATGGAATTTAGAATACCATTTAGGTTATCATCGATAAATAAGTAACTTGCCATGCGTTGTTTGCAGATTTTAATAAATTTCAGTTTTGCGTGGATATTTTCTATGTCTTTAGTCATGTCTAAAATTGAGGTTTCAATTTCTTTAATATCCTTATTGAAAGTTTCTTCGTCAACTTGCAATTTTTGAATAGTTGCGTTGAAATTTTTGATTACTGAAGTTGTAACGGATATTTGGTTTTTAATTAGGTTTTCGAGTTGATTGAAATGATTAATTTTGAAAAGAACATTACTTTTTGAAAGTACCGTTGTCGTTAAATTGTTTTGCAATTTATTTTGTCATCTGAGATTATTTTTAGAAATAGGTGTTATTGTCAGTTTGGTATTTGGTAAATTTTTGAAACGTGGTTATCGAAACGATTTTTAACATTTCTTTTGTTTTGGTCTCGGACGCTAATTAATACACGCTATTTGTTAAAATAGTGTACCAATCATGTATTTGGTTTCCTGTATGATCGTCATGTAGTCGGGTATATAACTTATTAGGATAATAATCATATTTATAATGTATTATCGCAATATTTTAATATTTCGTTTCGAATGTATGTCACAATAGTTGCTATTCATATGTGGAATAGTTTTAACAGGGTTGTACACTTGGAAAATAACCATGAGGGGTTATATGTTGTTGTCAAAAACGGCGTACAATACAATAGTGTTGCTTGAATAATGTGCGATTTGTAAAATGTTGTTATTGAGAAAAGGAGATTATTCTCGATTTCATTACTGTTCTTTATTATTTTATATTTAGTTATTCGTTTCCTTTGATTACATATAACTTTAAAATTAAGCTTCATAGGGTGGACTGAAGTATCTGAATGTTAGAAAACTTCGAGATATTTTTTCTTGCGTGGCAAATTTTTCTAAGTGGGAAATTAAACTTAAAGAATTTCAGTTTCTGGAGTGGCGTTGAAGATGGGTAGTTACCACGTGTTCATTTAATATGAGGTTGTCAGTATGAGAATAAGCGGATTCGCTTATTAGTTTATGGTGTGGGCATAGATGATACACATTATATTTCCGAGATAGTGAAGAAATTGACTGACGGAATTAGTAAGAAAATTACATAAGTGAGGTTTTTGATGGAAGAACTGTTTGGAATTAAATTTGTGAAATAGTTACTATTTGTCAGAATTGGGGTGATGTATGTTTCGGATAATAATTCTATGTAAATGTTACGAGAAAATAATTTCTTTTTATTTTAAGAAGTTGGTCAGGGAATGAGAGAATGTAAATATTCCTGTTACATGATTATAGTGTCGAAATTGTAACATAAGGATGTTTACGATTGATTCTGCAATTTTGTGTAGGACAGTGTAAGCTGTGTGAATTTGTCAATTTTTTTGTAGGTGTCAGTGTATGTTTTGTGTGAGAATTGAAATGGGTCGATATTGATTTGTCGAACGGTGCTTTTGGGGTTTTGGTGATTACCAAAGGATTGTTAGGATCCTTGTGATTTGGTTTTCGACAAATTTTGCGTTTTTTTATAAAACTTTTGGCGTGGTTTGTTAGTTCTTGCCAATTATATTTGTTTTTGATGTAACCTATTTTTATAAACGGAACCTTATTTATCAGGGGTTCTTGATAGGTTCTGATTAGTAGTTGAAGAATTAAAATATAATGATAAATTTTGTATATTGGTCTAGTATAAGTAATCGAAATTTTGAGGTATTATTTTTTATATATTTTTTTTGAAATCTCTAAATTTTTTTTTGATTTTTAAAATAATGTTGAGAATAAATGCCTTAACATTGATCCTAAAGAGAAATAATTCTGTTCGTCTGTGTTTTTGAGTTAATGTTGGTTTTGTTATTACAAAACTACAGAATAATTTCGTAGTTTTCTTTTTAGAGGGAGATGTTTTAATGAAATTACTGTGTGGAAGTAAGTTCACAATTTTTCAATACAGTGGTTATGTGAAATTTGTAATTTACGTTTTGTTTTCCTAATCTATTAGACGTCTTGTCTTATGTAGTTAGAAAGGTTGTCAAATGGTGTAACGTGTAAGGTTCGTTTGTAGTTTATATTGTAGAGAGTAATCTATTAAGGATTTCGTTTTGTAGAGTCGGGTAATTGTGTCAAATTCATGGGCAATTTGTTCGTTGGTAATCTCGTCGTCGTTGTCTGAAATTTCGTTGGAATTTCAAATGAATTTTGAATATTTTGAAGAACGATTGATTTTCAGTTCCTGAAATTTCTTTTGTATATTTGTGAATTTTCAGGATTTTCGAGTGATTCAATTTTTTAATTTTGAAAAGGTATGTTCTGAATTTAGGTTCTAATTTAAAGTCTGAAAATTTCTAAATGTATATTATTTAAATTTCTGCCCTTGCTATTAAGTAACAGCTGTTATTACTTGTGCTTGTAAAGCGTTTATGTTGGTGTAATGAAACATCATAATGAGTACAATGCAATATTGAGGTGTTGGATATCAGGCATTTCTTTTTAAAATGTTTAAGTTCATAAACATACAAGACGTGCTTCTGTGCAAAAGTTCAAGGCACTGTTATCAAAGTAGTACTACTATTATGAATTTCTTCGAATTAAATGTAAATATTTTATGTGCATTTATTTAAATGAACAAAAGTATTTCCTTATGATTAAGGTTTTGTAGAATTTATTACAGGAGAAGAAATGTCGAAATGTCCTAGTAATGGAGGAAAGGAATAAAATTATTTACATAAGAAGTGTTTTTGATCAATAATTGATCTATGCAGTTAGTTGATATATCGTACACTTATTTTTTAAAGATTTTCTAGTAATATTAATTTAGAAAAGTTTGAGAAAAGTGGAGAATATCTTTAACATAAACTGTTAATTTTAAGTAATAATATTCTAAAAGATTTCGATTGAGTGACTAAAAATTTCTGAGATAATTTTGAAAATCATTTTGGGTTGCAAGTTTTTTTGTATAAGTGTTTTATTTCGCAGGGTCGGCATATGGTTGAGACGAGAATCGGTATTATCATTATCAATTAAGTTTAAATATAGATTTAAATTTTTGCACTGGTTCAAATTTTAAATTCGAAAATTCAACGATTTTTGGAATTGTGTTTTCAGGAGACACAAATGGATTTTGTCGGTACATTTTCCTGATCGTGTGGGGTGTATAGATTTTTCTATTGTTTTGATTACGCAGGATTGTATGCGTGTTTCTTGAATTGTTCTTTACCTTGTTTGTCTTTCGAATTTTAGATTTCCTGAGTATTTTATTACTAATTTTAAATAATGTTTGCGAAATAGGCATTTTTCTGTTTAATGTTTTTGGTTTTATCTGTTTCGAATTATTTTTTGAAATGTTTAAATTTAACTTTACCAATTTAGATTTATCTATACGGCATGATTTTGTTTTCGAAGGATTTATTTTTTGTGGGTTAACGTTAGGGGTTACATTTGAAGTTTTTTCTGTTTCTTGTACTTTGCTTTTAAATATTTTTTTGATACGTGATTCGGTAAAAGTAGAATTTTGATTTTTGTTTTCACAGGACATGTCTAAAAGTTTAGGAATTTTGTCTGTTTGATAAGAGTCTGATTTTTGATAATTTACATTAGATGTTGTCTCGAAAAAATCACTTTGTACGTTTGTCTTTGCAGAGGTGTTAGGTAGGCGTATTTTTTCATGTTTCTGAGCTAGCGGTATAGTGTCAGTGTCACAATAAAATTCAAATACTTCTTCAGTATGTGGTTCGAAAAAAATAGGATTTTGATTAATGGTGTTACCTGAAATGTGATTGTTAATATTTTTGCTTAAATTTGTAACTGGTTGTAAGGGTAAATAATCGTTAACTTCAAATAGAGGTATAGTTTCAAAATTGGTAATTAATTGATTATTTCCGAAATCTATCCTACATTTATAATGTTGTAGAAAGTCGTTACCTACAAAGCCATCAAAGTCTGTATCTAAATCGTATACATAAACTTTGTGTGGATCGTTAAAATTGAATGGTATAAGAACAGATTCGGTGGTATTAATTTTTTGACTTGTTACTTGTATATTTAAATTTTCGGGGTGTCTTAGATTATAATTTTCTGTTGTTTTGGGTTTGAAAATGGAAATATCTGCACCTGTGTTGATTAAAATATTAAATTTGTTTGTTGGATCTTTCATGAAATACAGGTTTGCTGAACTTACTTGAAATGGAGGGTTAGATGGTGAATTTACATGAAACATTGCTCTTGAGGATTCGAATGTGGGTCGGAATTGTACTTGAGGGTTATCGCTTGGACTTGGCGAGAAATTTGGTCTAGCTCGTCCGTTTGTTGTGTTGGAGTACTCGTGGAATACTCCGGGCCTATGCAAAAATCCGGAGGATTAGCAGTATAATCCTCGTGCTGTTGAGGTTGAGAATTAGCAGTATAATTCTCGTACTGTTGGGGTTGAGAATTAGCAGTATAATTCTCACATTGTTGGGTTCCAAAATCGTAATCATAATTGTTTTCATTAATTTCGAAATTATTTTGGTATTGGTAATTGGGAGAATAACTTGCGGAATAGTCTTCATATTGATTTGAGCTATCGTAAAATTCTTGGTTCAAATGATGCGTTTTTTGTTGATTGAACCTGTTGAAATTTGGGTTTGGCTGAATGGCAGAAGGTTTCTGCTGGTTGAAGTTTGGATTTTGCCTGATAGCTGAGGGCCTGTTCTGTTGAGAATAATTTTGTTGCTGGTTAGAGAAGTTTTGTGGTCTATGATTATATGTACTTTGGAAATGTGGCCTTGGAGGCTGTGCTTGATTAGAATAAGCATTTGTTGTGAAATTGGGAGATGGGGACTGATAATTTTGCCTTGTGCGGCATTCATTAACATGGTGCCCATTTCTTCTGCAGAATGTGCAGAATTGATGAGGATTTGGGCGTCTTTGAACATTTTGGACAGGGTTTTTGATTGGGGCCTTAATGGAAAATTTTTGTGATTCGAAATATGACAACTGTAGTTCTCGTTTGATCCTGTTTATGGCATCTAGCATGTTGCTAGGATTACCAGCCCTAATGATTTGGCCTAATTTGGGTTCTAACCCGGTCAATAGAGTGGTCAATGTCATGTTTTCAATCAAATTTGATTGAGCCGTTTTTTCTTCAAGGGTTAGAGTTTGTTTTTGTATAGCGGCGTGCATTTTCGCGTTGTGTGTCTGCAACCTAGATACAAATACCAATGCAGTTTCGTTAGATGATTGGCGAATCCTCTGTAGATCCTGAATTAGTGCTGTCAGGTCACGAGAATCACCAAAATGAGCTTCAAGTAAGCTTTTGATTTCTGCCCATGTAGTAGGGTTTCGGGAATTTATTAATTCTGCGGCTTTTCCGCGTAATTTATTTTTTATGTGAAGCGTTAATAAGACGCGCTGATCATCAACAGCGATACCCTGAGCGGTTATGCAAGCTGAAATAAATGTTTGCAAGAATATGGGGTTGCCGTCAAATTCGGGCACTATGGAAAATATTTCGCTTAACCTATAAGGTTCAATATTCATTGTTTCGTTCGCCGTGATTGAATTGTTTGCATTGGAATTGCTTACGTTTGTAGCCATTTTATTTATATTATTTAGATAATCGAATAACTTAAAACACCTTTTCAATTTGAGCTAGTACGCTACTGATAATTGGCAGTTTTTTATTATATGTAAAACAATGTGCTGTTTATTTTATAATATTTCAAAATTTAATTACAAGGATAATTGGATTAATTTAAAAAGTGTTTTTAGTTGGGAATAATGTCACTGAAATTTTATATACTAATGTGCATTTAAACAGTATAGAACATGTGGGTTTTATTTTATTTCACAGTCAAGTAAGGCGTAAACTTAACCTTTATATGATATATGATATTATGATAAAAATAATGTTAAGATAAAAATGGTATGTGATTGTAGTTAATTAGATAAATTCGCACTTGAGGAGTATATGATATTACCATAAAAATAATGTTACGATAGGAACAGTGTATGATTACGGTTATTTATATAGGTCACACAAATTATAATCAAGATATTTTGTTTCAAGTTTAAATAAAATTACTATTTTAGATATTAGAACTGTATGTAGCAATGCAATGTATTTTAATAAAATATAATGTAAAATTATGTCGTTGAAAATCAATAATTGCGAGACGATTCAAAAATGACTTACCCTAAATTTTTCATTCCTCGTGGTCCAGTTGAATGCGACTTCGTGAGCTTAGCTTCACCAAAGGTCTCTCTCTGCCAGGGGCGTCACTGGGTGTTCCTTCCACAGGGTTGCCTTTGATGCCGAAGACACCAACGATGGGACGGGATGAAATTCTTACTTGCTAATTGTTGAATCGTGTTGATTTGAAATGTTGCTTTGCTTGTATTTCTTGATAATTATTATTGTTTCGCTTCTGTGCGTTTGAGAATAATGTAGGTTCTTCTGAACAAAGGATTGGGATCCACCACTACAGCTAAGAAGTTCTCCTTGTTCCAGAAGCTCTTTTCGTCCGGTTAGGCACCTTTTTCAGATGGACTCCTTGTTCCCTCGGATATGTTTGCTACTGGTTAGGCTCCCGAACTGTGTGTTTTTCAGATCCGCCACGACTGCGCCAATGTTAGATAGTGGATTGTTTGAATAACTTTTTAAAAAGGAACTTTATTTGTTACACTAGAGTCAACGTTGACTCGTTAAGAAAATACAATAATAATTTAGAAGTAGTTTAATCGAAAGTGAGTATAAGACTGATTACAAAAAGGTTGTTGGTAATATTTATAATGTTTTGAGAACAAAGGAAACAGTGTTGCTGATTCAGCACAATCAGGATTACTTAGAATTGAAATACAATGCTCATGCAGCGTGAGCGGTTATTGAGAAGAGCTGTTACGCAGTATGTAATACGATATGTTTGAGAAGGTTAAGCCTGTCTCGATAATATTATATATCATAGTATATTTCTAATATAACATGTATACACCATAACATTCTGAACACGGAACTTCGTATACGACATTAGACTGTAGGTCTTTAGGTGTTTCATCTTTTAATCTAGTAAAAAAAATACCAATAGTGTTTTCACTTGCATATGCAATGGTTGAACCGCTTTTTGTAAGAGTTTGATTACGTTTCTCTGAAAGGTTTCGGACATAAGTAGTTTTGTAATATTATTTGTTGTTTTCTTCATTATTATTAGATTTGTTCTGTTTGTTATTACTAAAAATTTTGTTGATTAAACTTAGTGGATAATTATTTTTGTGTAGGAATATTTTTATTAATTCTCTATTTTTAAGATGAATCTCTCATCTGATAGTTTTTCAGCTCTATATTTTAAGTTCTTTATAATGTTAATTTTGTGTTTGAAAACATTATAAACCACTTAAAATATGGAACTGAAAAAGTATCAGATGAGAGATTCTATCTTAAAAATAGAGAATTAATAAAAATATTGATACACAAAAATAATTATCTACTAAGTTTAATCAAGAAAATTCTAAAAAACAACAAACAACAAACAAACAACAAACAAACAACAAACAAACAACAAACAAACAACAAACAAACAACAAACAAACAACAAACAAACAACAAACAAACAACAAACAAACAACAAACAAACAACAAACAAACAACAAACAAACAACAAACAAACAACAAACAAACAACAAACAAACAACAAACAAACAACAAACAAACAACAAACAAACAACAAACAAATAACAAACAAACAATATTACAAAATCCTTTACGTCGTAAATCTTTCAGAGAAACTTAATCGAACTATTACAGAAAGTGGTTGCATATGTAAGTGAAAACACTATTGGTAAATATATATACATTTTAAAAAACCAATATGACTGCAAAATGTCCATACCAAAAAAAAAATCGAACACAACTGGTTGAGCACTTTACAGGAAAGGGCCACACTTTTGCATTTATTGATGCCAAAATAATAGCTAAAAATAATAATCACAAGAAGAGAATGTTCAGTGAAATGATTTGTATTAAGAAGAATCCCAACAGTGTAAACAAACAAACAAACAAACAGATTAGAAAATCTAAATAGTTCTTATTTTAATATTATCGACTAGCTAAAAAACACTTAATCTATAATATAAAAAATAAAAAGAGAAACGCTGAGTCTTTGGGAATATTAATAATAATAATAAATAAACACCACAGAAATTAGACAACCCCCAATTCCAGAAGCCAGGGCTTGTGCGGAAGGGGATTACACATTGAAAAAACACGGACATACAACCATTTTCTCCGACAGTGCCAGTACCGGGGCCAGGATTTGAACCCGGTGGTGTGATGTCCGTGTGATTAATCGCGATTGCCACCTCGCGCCTTAACCCACTCGGCTATCGACCAGATAAAAGTACATACATACATTATTGCTCTTCAATTCGCTGGAACGAGGTGTACCAGCGTATAGTTATACATTTATGTTGTACTGTACAAGAAACATTACCTATTACAAAAGCTACATACCTAATATGTCCCGTGATTTAAAAAGTTAATGACAATTTTTTTTTAATTTAACCATAATTGTTTATATATTTTTCTTTTTTATAATTTATTATACATTTTTTTATGTTTTACACCTAATTTTTAAATAATCTTTAAAGTGTTTTGAAGGTACCTTTTTGTAATTTTAATGTTTGTGTTAATAATATAATATACTTATAACTTTTTTGTTTTTAATTGTCTTTAAGTATAAAAACAATTTTTAAATATTATTTATACCTACATTTGTGCGATTTTAGAATTTATAAGTCGAGTTGGCATGATAGATATGTCAATAATATAATGTCAAATAACGTCTGTTGACGAATTTATTCAATTCACTTTGATAATTTATAATTGTATGTATTTCTATTGACCACATTAAATTTGTGCAACATAGCAGAAATATTGTTATTATTTGTCCTAAGTCGGGCTGGTCCACTAAATCGAAGGAGTTATAATTATTGACGTTACGGAATCTAAAAGTCTAGATCCCACAACATTTATACGTTTTCTTTTAGTGTTCTGAAGAAGTTAATAAATTTAACGAAACTTCGACAAGTTTTTTTTTATACATTTATTTAATGTCGGCCTATTTCCGCTACTGAGGCCTAACACCGACGCCTGTAGACGAGCTACCCCCAACCAGGAATTTTGCCGAACCTCTTCTCTTAAGAAGAGCAGGGATCTTTTACTTGCTTAACATTTAATAGACAAGGGACCGACGGCTTTACATCCCCTCCGAAGGATGGTATATCCCCTATACAACCCTCGCCTAAGGTTGTATAGCTTCCGCGCTTACACTGATATACAAGCCGCTGGAAGTCGATAAGTTAAAAAAGGAAATTTTGTTACATTATTATAATTATCTATAACTTCTTGAAGCACCTTACAATTTTTTTGTTGTCATTAAGCGTGTGTATTGAAACACATTGTTATGCCTCACTCTAGAAAAAGGTATCAGAGTGAAAGGAGGCCTGACTAATTAGCGACCAATAAAACGATAGTTCGTCAGTTGGTCACGGATAAGCTAGAATAATTCCGAATGAAGTCTGGAATGGCCTGCAGTGAAATGGTATGACTCGAGAATAAGCGCCACGGATATATATGTAACAGAGACAACGTGCTGGAGTTAATTCAGTACAGTTCTGAGATGAGTAAAATGTTTAGATAAGATAAAGAACAGTAATAAGTTGTGAATTATAGTATGAGCCTAGATTAGATGAAAGTTATAACCAGTTTGTTGCTAGAAGGACTAATTATTGCGATTTAGTGATTAATAAATCAGTGGTTAGTGAAAACTCGTGTAGTAATTATTGAACCTAAGCTTGTAATTGTTTACTACACAGGGTGTAAACATGTAATAATATCTATTAAATTTAATCAAAGTCAAATGTAGCGGAGCAATAACAATTTGTTGAATTCGTATAGAGCAAAATGTTTATGAAAGTGATTATGCCAAGTGTTAATTGTTTTCATAAATTATTCACCTCATTAATTTCCCACAGGAGATAAAATTCTAAACTAAATTGCTTTATTATCAAAATATATTGAACTTTATAGAAACAGATAACTAATTACATGGCCTTTGTATCAGCGAGCGAAATTTTTATTTGTTACATAATAATTATAATAATTTTTTATCCTGGTAACCATAACTTTGTGCGATTCTCACTCGAACAAATTAATTGATTTAGCTGGTAAAACCAAAGTAGTTTGGATAAATAGATTACTTGTATAACATTTATTTTGTGTTCGTGCGGGAAAATTTCCCATATCTTCAAAACATTTAAAATGTACCGGCTCATCTAGAGTTCTTAAAAAATTTACGTATGAACAGATCAGCTTCAATTCTGCAAGCTTACAGAAAAAACATTTACGTACTAAGAACCTTATATTCACCAAGTTTCGCTATTAGAACTTAAATGATCCGTTTCCTGTGTATCTGAATTGTAAATAAGCCCTCGGGAAAGTATACGGATACGGATTATGCGAGTTTGAATTCTAATGCGTACAGTAAAATTTTAATGAGTACTTTTATTCTGAAACTATTTCACTGAAAGCTAAATGTTGTCGATATTGATGTTCTCTTTTATACAATACAATAGCACTTCAGGCACTTGCTTTTAGTACTGAAGATTGTAGATTGTTTTACGGGGTCGTTTGTCTTCGAACCTTACTTCACTTCGACTTAAAAGATTTTTTGTGGTTTACCCTACATCTAGTGGTTATCCAGGATTTCTAGACTTTTTACAAAGCTTGTGATTTTCCTGGGGGTTAATTTCCCTATGTCTTCAGGCGTTAATTCCCTCTGTTCTAGGAACTTTAGCCTAGTGCGGACTAACACCTTCCATTCGCAAAGTATGTGCTCTGCAGTTTCAATTGCAGTATCGCAATATCTGCATTTATTGTCTACCGCCTTGCCCATGTTCTTGAGATGAAGTCTCGAGGAGCCGTGGCTATTTAGAAGGCCTATAATTAGCCTTAACTCGGATTTTTCAAGTTCGAGATGCCTTGTGGTATTCTTTGCCGAATAAGTTATAAACTTTTTCGTTTGTCTTTGGCCTGGAGTTTTCCTCCAGTAGGACTTTTTGTGGTCCTTTTCCCATTCTTGGATTTCCTGCGCTATATGTCCCTTAGCTAGGTCACAAAACGGTTCGGATCCAATATATTTCTTTGGGCAACTGAATCACGTATTTTCAATATGACTGCGATACTTGTGCAAGATGCAAGATCTGTAAATATTTTCGTAAAAAAATTGCTTTTATTTTTAATATAAAATTATAAACTGACACCTTATGCCTCACAGGAAATCTTATTTTTCAAAAAGTATTTGTTACATATACTATTATTTCATTTTTAGGTGAGCTAAACGGGGGAGGCGTGGAAAGATTAAGTGAAATTGGTTATATAAATAATCGTTTAATATTTTTTATATTACAGTAAAGTATATCAAGTTGGAACTCAATACTGGAGTAGTTGCATACCATCTCATACAATGGAGGGCATTTATAGATGTTTACTCTGTGGGTGTGCATGTAGAACAGCTGGTTGCTTCTAGCATTAATTCTAGGGACATGAAAATCTAGTTGTGAAACTATAAAGTCGCAATCCAGTTTATTATAAATTATTTTGTATAATATGAGGACCGAGTGCATAGCTCGCCTTCTAATTAAACTATTCATTTGAAACCGCCCATAAAATATTTCTTGTGGAGTACCTCTGAGTGGATAAGCACTATCTAGGACGAACGTGCTTGACTTAAAAAAATGTCGCTGAACTTTCTCGATGGAGGCGACGTGTACAAAGTATATTGGACTCCATACCACCGGTGCATGTTCAAGCTTGTACCTTACAAATATTATAAACAACAGGCGCAATACGTGGAAAGATTTAAAATCTTTCATATTACGAATTATAAAACTTAGAATCTTATATTCAGCAGCTACAGTGATATCAATATGATAATTAAAGGAAAGTTTGGAATCAAAGGTAACACCAAGGTTGACTATTAAATCTGGTCGACTAAGGATGGAACCATCAAGGGCATAATCATGTATCAGCAGGTCTTTTTTACAACAGTACGAGATTACATTGCATTTGTTGATATTGAGATGGAGGTGATTATCAATACACCAGAAGTTTATTAAATTCAAATTTCTCTGCAATCTAGCACAATCGTGGAACGAATCTATCTTTCACAATATCTTTAAATCATCTGCATATAAAAGAAATCTCACTTCCAATTGGGTGGTAATGTCGTTAATAAATATCGCAAACAAAATAGGCCCCAAAATCGAACCCTGGGAAACCCCAGATATCTGAGCAAAATTAGCGGAGCGATGGCCATGGCATTGAACAAACTGGGTCCTATCAGCCAAGTAGGACCTAAAACATGGCAGTCTGGCAACCACTGAAACCGACATTCTCCAGTTTGCTCAATGGTAACCCATGGTCAAGTCTGTCCAATGCATTAGAGAAGTCAGTATAGATAACATCTACCTGACTTCTCCGATCAAGCATTTCGATAATAAATTGTGTCTTGCATATTAAATTAGTGATAGTGTTATAAAGTCGTGCTGTTCCGGTAAAATAATATTTTTCAGATGACCTGACATGAAAGTATGAATTAACATTTCAAAGACTTTGGAGAAATTGCACAGGATAGCAATTGGTCTGTGATTAGCGATTTCATTATTTGAACCCTTTTTATAAAGAGGAGATATTCTGGAAATATCGAGATGTCGGGAAAGATACAGGTATGCAGAATTAAATTAAATATTATACACAGCGGTTGTGACAAAATGATATCGCAGTCCCTAAATAGGAAAGCTGGTATAAGGTCAGGCCCGCTGGTCATTTTAGGCTTAATTTGACTTTTTTACGTTGTTTGGTAGGGTCTTGGCATCTTTATTACTATTCAGCAAGTATTTTAAGTTATTCCACATTTCTTTAGAAGATTTATTTTTTATTTTACTACTAATTTATAGTTGTACCAATCAACCTGATTGTTGGTGCGTTTGTATCTAATTAAAGCTTTGTTTCTATATAAAATCATTGCTTTAATGGCGCCGATAATTCTGTAGATTCTCACTGGAGCATGAATATCTAAGAGAGTAATACATTATCCTTGAAGAACTTTATTTTGCTATCCACATCATCTAATTCATAAATAATATCCCAGAGAATGGACCATAGATCAATAAGATTTTGAATCGATTAGAATGTGTTAAGTGGGTCGAAATTGACAGACAAGATGTGACCCTAACAAACTAACAATTGAAGTCGAACGAAAGCTTGTAAAACCAACAATCACTAAATTATATACGGTTAGTTTGAAACGGATTTAAAGTTTGGAATTAAGTTTCCCAATTTCATCAATTTCAGCATCATTATTAATATTAGTAATGCTACTCGATAAAGTACTTTACTTGCTTTAGCCCCACAAAGGATAACATCTAAAAGCACATAAAAACATATAAAAAATACAATAATACTTACATGTCTGACAGGGCCAAAGTTTGCCTCGTCACAAGTAGGATAGCAGCCGCGCGAACTAGCATCCAAGGCTGACCCATATTAGGACATCTGAAAAGAATATCAATCGTTATTCTTGGACTTCAAACTTGTGAAAACGTGCCTTGAATTTTTATACAGGTCACAAAAACTTTATATGCATTTTATGAGATTTTATGGATAAGACTTGGACCGAACTGCACTTAAGTGAATATGTTAAAAGTTTGCCAGATAGTTTTATCGATTGCTGGATACCGTAAATCAAGTTGTTCAAACTAAACATGGAGAATATCTGTACACTGTCTTCTGTGGAAAGTGTAACAGATGATATTCAAAATATTTAAAACATTCTTTGACATTTTATTTATAGTACAATCGACTTGATTAATTTGGGCGACAACTTTCCAGCGGGGGAAATTTTATTGAAAATTTCACACCTCTACTTTTTAACCAATAAGATACCTTAATTTTGACTAGTTACCATGGCAATAAAAAAAAAATCCGGAAATTTTTTCGAGGCGCCACGATACTTAAGTGAAAATTTTTTGACAGTTGAAAAGGTACACATTCAACAAACTGTTTCCATACACTTGATTTTGATTTTCGGGAATTTCTTGTCTAATTACTTGTTGATTTTCTTTACCAAATCGCGACATTTCGCTATACACTTATTAAACTCAACGTACAGACCTTTTAAACTAGTAATTATTAAGCTTTGTGACAGAGCCGATTAAACAAAAATGACAAATCAACATATGTCAAAAACAACAATACCCTGGCCAACTTGACAAGCAGTGAAATTAATTTAAAATGTCAGGTTGGATTAATAATTTTTTTCCAAATTATGGTGTTAAGTGATGTGAAATTTTCTTACCGAATACCACGCAAGATTAAATTATTCCTGGAAATAATTTAAGCTCTTGTGATATTATAAGTGAAAATTTCACACCTCTACTTTTTAACCAATAAGATACCTTAATTTTGACTAGTTCCCATGGCAATTAAAAAAAATTCCGGAAATTTTTTCGAGGCGCCACGATATTTAGTGAAAATTTTTTGACAATTAAATTATTATGCATTAACAATTTATAATTCAAAAAACGTAGGATGTACATAGTAAGATTTAAATGTTGCTTGAATTCTAACCCATCCTCTCTTCTTAATGGTGAATAGGAAGGTGACGAATTAATTAGATGTCTGTGTTTTAAGACATATATATAATATTTTGAAACAATTTTGTTCAAATCTCTTTTACGCAAAATGCCATATTTACTTGACATCTGCAGCAGACTTTCTTGGATTTTCGTAAACAAACCATTTGACTCTAACGCTTCCTGGTCGCAATCTTCCATTAAATTCGTTAAATATATTAATCTTGGATGACATATTTGCGCTTGACTCAACTCTTTGCAGTATTTACATAAATTGTACTTTTCAATTCATTTCATTTTTCTCAAATTGTTTAACGCAAATACTTACAAGAAATGTTTTACATAAAAATATCTTTGTTTGCTGGTTTACTATACAGTAACTTAATGTAATTTATCAATATAAACCTCATCTATAAAAAGCATGGCAGCCTACATCACGGCCACCTACTGCAACAAACCATGTTAATATTATATTTTGTAAATTAGAAGTTATGGATTACTTTAACAAAAAATACATTTTTTTTTATACATTTATTTAACGTCGGCCTATTTCCGCTACTGAGACCTAACACCGACGCCTGTAGACGAGCTACCCCCAACCAGGAATTTTGCCGAACCTCTTCCCTTAAGAAGAGTAGGGATCTTTTACTTGCCTAACATTTACTAGACAAGGGACCGACGGCTTTACATCCCCTCCGAAGGATGGTATATCCCCTATATCGCCTAAGGTTGTCTAGCTTCCGCGCATACACTGATATACAAGCCGCTGGAAGATGTGTAGGCGAGGACGCGGCCTTCGTTGGAACGGTCACCCATCCAACTACTAAACTGCGCCTAGCGTTGCTTTACATCACATATCGAAGTATGTACATAGTAAAGACATACCCACGCTCGCCCCAAATACATTTCTACCACCTTTAGTAACCTAAAATTATGAAAGGGCGATAGACTGAACTAATACCCATCTGAGTTTTAGCATTTGGTGTAACTAAAGTTGGTAATTTTTTTTTATTTAACGAAATATGGTGGATATACCTATATGATTTTTTTAGAATTTATTTCATGTTGAACTAATATCTTCATTGGCAAATCTCTACTGATATCGACTAATAAGCAAAATAATAACGAAATAAATTTAATTATTATAGGTTTTATTAATATTAAAAACACAATACCCTGGCCAACTTGGCAAGCAGTGAAATTAATT
Source organism: Leptura quadrifasciata (assembly GCA_963675555.1). Classification (NCBI taxonomy): domain Eukaryota; kingdom Metazoa; phylum Arthropoda; class Insecta; order Coleoptera; family Cerambycidae; genus Leptura; species Leptura quadrifasciata. The sequence goes on from OY776675.1 coordinate 109,290,152, forward strand.
TAAAATGTCAGGTTAGATTAATAATTTTTTTCCAAATTATGGTGTTAAGTGATGTGAAATTTTCTTACCGAATACCACGCAAGCTTAAATTATTCCTGGAAATAATTTAAGTTCTTGTGATATTATAAGTGACAATTCTTATGTATTTTGACCTTCTTAATACGAAAAAAATGTTTTCTCCAAAAAATGGGCGCAGCTTCAAAAGCTATATGCAAATTTTCTTCTCATCTGCGTAATATATCACGTTCTAGTAACCGAATCGAAATAACAAAAATGCTGGCTTATTCACAATGAAATATTTTAGAAATCTAGACCTGTACTATATTCAAAGAGTAATCAGCCATCTTGAAAAAATAAAAAACCACCAACAATTTTTAAAATCGAATATCTTTACGATAAGAGGGAGTGATTTCATCAATGTTCTTATACGGTTTAAATGTATTTGTTTTTATAAAAAATGGTTGGTCCTACGTTGGACAATAAAGAGGAACTTTTTCTGTTTAACTTTTATCAGAGAACAATATTTAATGCAGATCGTGATATAACACACTAAATAAATAAATTACATCAAAATACGACTGTAGCCATTTGCATGGCGTCATCATTATTTTCACAACAATTTAAAATAATCATATTTTTTTTTTAAATAACAGTTTCAGAGCTGGATAAAGTACCAAGTACCAAGAACTTAGCTAGAGTGCTTTAAGGCATGAAGTATCAAGTACTTTTATTTACAAAAGTGCTTCAATGATCAAGTACAGTACTTGATAAAGTAAAGCACCAAGTACTAATCCCTTAGAGATATAAATATCAAATGCAACTACTATTGGTACAGTACTTGAAGCCCCTAAAGTACTTCAAGTACTTTCAAATGTACAAATATTTAAGTAACAACTCCAATCTGTTTAATATCCAATTTGTAAAAGTTAGTTTATTGAAATGGGGAATAGCTATAATCAGCGGTAATAAGATTAACAAAACAGGGGCAATATTATTTTCACGCCCACACCATTCACACCTTTATGATATAACGACATTAAAAATTCAGAGAAAATAAACGCTCTAAAAGAAAATTATTTATGTATTTATTACTTAGAATACTATGTAGTGTAGGTACATATTAATATACTAGTACATATTAAAATTAAAATAAACATTTCATATAAAGAAAAATATTTCAAAAAGTAAAACCTATACTACAACTATACTAATAGTAATAAAAAGTGTTTGAGGAGGAGATACATTATATGAAAAAACGATTTCCGTCAAATTAGTCGAATTTTTGATATCTTGTAGTTCAAATCATTCTAAACAAAAAGTTCCTTTGGCAAAACTTCAAATTATGATCATTTTTGCCAGTAGACTATCCCTCGATATTGTATACTGTATCAATGATGATTTTGTGCAAATTGGAAATTCCATTCTTGTTTGCATCTCCTTTGGCAAATCCCGAATCGTACATCAATAAGTTTAATATTTTACAGGACTTCACAGAACTTCACTAAAAATGTACCAAATTTTGTACAAATAATGCATAGGCCACAGATAATGAGATAACACAAATTTGTTTACTGTTTATTTGTTATTATCCCCCAAAACCAATCTGATGTATGTTGCTTCAAATTCAATTTTACAATTACTGCAATACAATTTATAGTGCGAAAATTAATTAACAATCTCATCAGTCCTCAATCGTTCTAAAACATACCTTTTCTTTATTTCACAATACAATACACAATAACAGGTATGGTAATCACACACTTTTGCAACACCTCACCAACTATGACTATGGATAACTGAACACTGAACACAAGCTGCTTTGTTTTTCTATTAGTTCCTGTGTTCCTGATAATTCATGATAAAACTTGTCTAGAAGGGCTTTGAATGAATTTTAAAGAAAGCTTGCAAGTATTTTAGAAATACTTCAAGCACTTCAAAAGGACTTCAATTGCTTTTCAAAGTAATTGAAGTACTAAAAAGAACTTCAATTATTTTAAAAGTAATTGAAGCACAGTGCTTGAAGCCCTAAAAGTACTTCAAGTACTAGTCAAAACACTTTACCTTTTCAGTTGTTTATTGGTATTGCGATGGCAATAATTCATTAAATAAATACACAAAGCTGCATTTAGTTTAAAAATCAACCGGACACATAATTCTAATTTTTATATCTGTACTATTATTTTATATAACCCTTATTTACATAAGAGTTTTTGTTAGGTAAGGTCTGTGATATTTATCAACGACCATACCATTTACTAAAAGTTTGCTAACAGCGCATAGAAAATACAGGAGTTTGGTGTTCTGGTAAATCATTTGAATTAAACCGTAGACCTGCGGCTTTTAATTAATTGAAAAGTGCATGAATGCTAATCAAGATTTAATGTTCTGCAGGGATGAATTCGGTAACTAAATTAAAATGTGCTCATATAGTTCATGAACTGTAAAGACCTAAATAAACATATGAAGAGAAAGAATCACTTTTAGGGTTTTAAAAGAAACAGTAAGTTAATGATAGATTTTAGTCAAATGTATTTTGACAAGGAATTAATTAAAACTCTTATTATAATCCTATCAATTATTGCTCAGAAATTAAACGAGGTCATACTTCGCTTATCGCTACAAACATTTTGATTGGAAATTTTCGGTATGATTTTATATATTTATGTATGAAGAGAGTACAAGTAGAAGTCATTAGAAATAATTTGCCAAATACAGTCTTCCACATACAGGGTGTCCCAATAGTGCGTCAAAATTCAGTATCGGCCTTACTAGAAGAATTTGGAAGAATTACTGGAGGATGTCCCCAGGGATATTAGGGAGAGAATATGGTACTTCCATGATGGAGTACCTGTGCACCAAACTGCAGCTATTCACTCACATTTAAACGACGGTTTTCCAAATGGTTGGATAGGAGGAGGAAGACTCTATAGTTGGCCTCCCAGAAGCCCTTACTTGACCAAAATAGACTTTTTTAATGGGGCTATGTTAAGGAGCAAGTGTACAAAGATCCTATGACTACAACAGAAAATATGAAAGAAAGAATAAGGGAAATTTTTCAGGAAATTGCTGTAGATTAAGAAATCGGTAGATCATTCGAAAATCGTCTACAGAAATATATAGACCCACTGGGAGGCCACTTTGAACAGTTCCTATAAACACTAGACATTATCTATTTCATTAAATTAGTTATTTTAATAACTTTTAAAATGGTGCCAATTTTTTTATTACCTAAAATCTGTTTTTAAACCGGGAGGACTAAATATAGAATCCCAATTTCCACTAGAAAGTTACCAGAAAATTACACTAGAATATTTTAGGGGTTCTAAGCAACCAACCTTACACGACTACAGTATAGGTGTATGCAGTCTAATATACTTACTAAAAAGGGGTCTAGGGATTCCTCACATTCTTAATAATAAATTTCTAAAAAAGAATATTGTTTGAGATATTTGAAATTTGATTTGGTATATGAAATTTAGTAAACAATATTTAAAAAAATACAAATTTAATTATTTTCAATTGATGTGTCAATGATATATATAATTTTCCCTCCACGTCCAATTTTGCTATGTAGGAAGCTTTGAGATATAAAGTGCGTTTAATTTTTAAATTATATGCCTGTAAAAAATTAAGTGTGTAAATGAGAGTAAAACAAGATTTCCCTATTAAATACAGAATATTTATTATCACAGGGTTCGATACTGCTTGCAAGTAGAACCAAGAAGAAACTTGCAAGAGATATCAGAAAACATCCGTAAAAAACATAAATGCTAACATATTATCAAAATGACATGCTCACTATAAAAAATAATTACTACATAGAAAACTTTGTCACTCAAGACAAAACAAGTCATACATGTTATACATAAAATTAATTATTAATAAACTTAAAGTAATGTATAAGTGAAATTTAATAAATCTAACCAATGGTAATATCGAACATTATACGTAGGTATATTTTAAAAAGTAATAAACACTACATTTATCAACTTACAGAATACATAGTTGATGTAACAACAATAATTAATTATAACCCCAATCCAATTTTGCTAGGTATAGGTATAAACTTCACTCTAATTAGTCTCATGTTTTGGGTATGTACCCAAGTTTGCATTTTGCTCCTTGAGTGCATAACCTGTGCGATAGAAGGTCTACCCCTTACTGTAATATTATTGGATAAATACCGTCTGGCCTCGTAGTCCATTTAACGAAGTCCCGAAAATCAAAAGTTTGTAGGATCTTTGGCAATACATTTCCCCCTCTGTTTTCGAGGATGAGAAAAACGATGGTGATAGTTTCGAGTTCTGAAATCCTTGTGTACTATCCCTATCAAGGAAAAACCACCCCAATTTCCGGCTTCTAGGTTTTGGGCTTGCCAGGGATCGTCAAATCGGGTTTTTTTGGAGAATAATAATAAATTCAGTTAATTTATATTAGAGTACCATGGACCGACCTCCGAAGGTTGAACCTACCCGCGCTCGTAATAGCAATATCTCCAAAAAATGGGAAAACACAGACTCGACACAAAGTTTTTTATGGGTTTTCTAGGCCAGAGATCATGATAGAGGTACTATTTTTCATCCTGCCCTCCCGCACCTACAGACAACGTATAAAAACCAACCCCTCTTAAATGATGTCGGTCCTAGGCACGCGGGGATTCGTCGGATCGGGGTTTTTATGGGTATATCAGAGTAACTAACCATTACCAAACCACGGTTGACCTAAGCAACCCCCGGGGGTTGAAACTACCCTGCTCGCAAAACCGAAATCACTGGAAGAAGCTTCTTACGGGTTTAGAGGGCGGTAATCACGACGGTGGTATTTTTTTCACTCCACGCTCTCTAAACTACCCCATACGTATAAAAACCATCCCTCTTCCATGCTTTCGGTCCTATGTATGTGTGGAATTGTCGGAGTTTTTATGGGAATATAAGGCATAACTAGCCATTATACGAGGACAGCTGGCCTAAGCAACCCCCGGGGGCTACACATACAGTTTATAGAAAAAAGGCTATATTTATACATTGGCGAAAGTTGCGGGGGGATAGGGTGAAAAATAACACCATCGTGATTCCTGCCCTCCAAAATCCTTGAGCGGTGTTGTGAGCTGGGTAGTTTCAACCCCCGGGAGTTGCTTAGGTCAACTAACATTGAGTAATGGTTAGTTTCCCTGATATTCCCATAAAAACCCGGGTCCAACGAATCCACGCATGCCTAGGGCAGACAGCATGGAAGAGGGAATAGTTTTATATGTTGGGAGTAGTTTGGAGAGGGTGGAGTGAAAAAATACTACCATTGTGATTACCGCCCTCGAAAACCCGTGAGAAGCCCGTTTCCCGTTTTTCGAGTGATTTCGGTTTTGCAAGCAGGGTAGTTTCAACCCCCGGGGGCTACTTAGGTCAACTGTAGTTTAGTAATAGTTACTCTAATGTAAATTAACTGAATTTATTATTATTCCCCAAAAAAAACACGATCCGACGATCCCTCGCAAACCCAAGACCGAGAAGCCGGAAATAGGACTGGTTTCTCCTTGATAAGGGTAGTACGCAAGGGCTTCAAACTCGAAACCATTACCATCGTTTTTCTCACCCTCGAAAACAGGGGAGGAAATTTATTGCAAAAGGTCCTACAAACTTTTGATGTTTTGGCGTTTTACCTCGTTAAATGGACTATCGGCGATTTATATGGTTCTAATTAGTTTATGGTCCATTTTGTGTTATTACATTTATCACCATCTTTGCTGACTGCCAGTTCTTTCTGGATACCAATGTTGCGGATTCCAGATCTGTGTTTTGACATTCCTCCGGTGATAGGTTGATAATTTTAGACACAGAAAAGTGTACCCTAAGGAGTTCCTTTGTGGTTTTCATCCCTGTTCTAGTATACGTTCCACCTTCTGTGGAGCTTTGAGGATCCTTAGACAATATTTTGTGTAGTCTGCCACATTATGGAGTTCCCTTAATGTCCTCACAGTACCTCCTTCATCATTCTCTTTTGGACTTTCTCAGAGCTTTGTTATATTCAGTGAGGGCCCGTCTATATTCGTTCCACGATTTTGTCTACTTCGCTTCATTGAATTTTATTCTTACTTGTCTTCTCATTCGAGCAAGGTCCTCATTCCACCAGGGCACATTCCTGTTGGAGCCCTTGCTACTATTTGGCAGTTTGCATTGTACGCTTAAATTATAGCATCCTGCGTCTGCGTCATTTCCGTAGCGTTTTTTACCGAACTTATCAGCCTTTTTAAGGAGCAGTTTTTCGAGGATTACGATAGGTTTCCTGTACAATTGGATTATCCCCTATTGTAAAATTAATGTGTCTATGATCTGAACAACTTACCTCATCAGACACATTCCAATCTGACACATTGCTACTCGCAAAGGTAGTAGATATGGTTATATTAATTACCTTATGTCTCCTAGAATTTACGAGAGTCGGTTTATTTCCTATATTTAGTATATCTAAGTTATTAGCAAAAATGTATTGGTTAGTAACCATTTTAAAAATTATAGAGAATAGTCCGTTACATTTTTAATAGTAAATATACCATTCAAAATTTGAATATACCAATTCATAAAATGAATTTTTTTGTCGAAAATATTGAATGTTGAAATATTTCACACATGGGTTATATATAAATAAAATAAAATGTATAACATTTTTAACATTCTTAACACTTTCATTAGATGCAAAAGCGATCGTAAACTTCTTTAGTGAATTTCCAACATTAGGTGCTATAGTGGAGTAACTCTTCTTAGTATTATATAGACCTCTAATTCTGCCCAAAATGAATTCTAGCTGCGCAGTTTGCGGAGCAACGCGACCATCTGGATTAATCGATTACAAGAACTTCATATCTTAGCCACCTACTAGAACACTTAATTTAAGACATATAAGTTTCTTAAGAGACTTTATGAAATAGCTCCTAATGAGATAGCCCCGTGGGATATAAAATTTCCATTTATCTTATTAGAATCAACTCAATCAATTTAAAAGGGAGGACACAACCAACGCACTAATTTTATCAGAATTTAACAGGATCACAGATGTATACTCTGACTATGAAATCATTTTTACAGATGGCTCAAAGACAAATAATGGTACTGGCAGTGCTATTGCTCATCTTGGGCAATGCCATTCGTGAGCACTGAGTATTTACTCCACATAATTTACACCATTTGGAGCAAGGACAGATATGACCCCTATTTCCCCGTCCCCCTTGGACAAAAATACTTTGAACCTTATTTTGTTGGCTAAAAAGGGTAACATTGTTTTAAATTTGAATTCGTACGTGTAAATTTATAAATATCGTGTTAATATATGGTAGTTCTAATTCTATTATATTAAGAAATTAACTGCTTAATGTTAAAACAATATAATATGTAATTATTATTTGGGCAACTAATGGATTATTATTATCATTATTATTATAATTATTATGGTTGTTTTGTTAATTTGGGCAGATATTGGAAACAAATAATGTAGGATTATTTCTTCAAATACTGTTTTTGTTTAATATCAGTTGAAGTTAACTTACACGTCATTCTCTTAGATGTTTTGTTGCTTCGTTTTTGCCTCGCTTAACTCTCATCTAAAAGTCAATAGTTGTACACTATAATTTATTAGTCTGCTAGCCGCTGAAACATGTAAACATTGTAAGCAACTTTAATTAAATTAGTTCATTAAAGCAAATGAAATATAAACTATCGCAGGTTAATTTTAACTTTATCAATTTTTAATGTAAGAGTAGTTCATTATTTAAACTTCAGCGGGTTTGATACACAGCAAAATAATAAAGTAGTTCACTGGACCGTATTAAATTCTTAAACTTTTATATTTAGCCTTCGCCGATGGAAAGGAAATTTAGACGTTGTGCGAATGTATTGTGTACGAGTTTGTTTAGTTACGACCTATATAAGGTGGAAAATCTTTTTTGAAATGCCAACCAGAATTAATTGATTACGTGGATCGATAACAAATTGAGAGTTGCGTTTTGTGTGGTTCATAAGGTTACATCGAAAATAGATTTTAATAATCTCCTAATTGGTAGAGGAATAATTTGTTGATTAATTTAAGTGACTGTTTATATTATACAGCTTATTTTTTAACTAGGTATCAATAAAATAAGGGACGATCCCTTGAAATAATATATAAATATCTTTTAAATAATGTAACTGAAACTACAATGGTACCTACGAGAGATTAACAAACTGGGAGAAAGATATAAGCCCAAAGTAAAGTGCATGACTAAATTAGGCGTCGCCTAAATCAATTTGCCCTGCCTGGTTCACCATAGATCCTATTAGTATAAACGATATATTAGAAGATTTATGAAAACCTTGAGTATTATGATAGAAACATGAATTTCTGTTTAGACCAGCTTTGCTTAAATACTCACCATTAAAAAATTCGCACAGGTCGAATATGGAGCGTCATGGAGCGAAGCAGCAAGCTGTGGCAGCTTCGCGAGGCGCGCCTTGGGACGTTTTTGCTTCGGAATATCTGGATGAATAAACCACATCAAATTTACAGAACAGGAAGATCCAGTGAGTTTTATTGCGAGGCAATATGTGATCTCACTTAAGTACTGCCGCCGCAATAATAATTATAATCAGTCATATTATAAAAAATGTAAACCACAAGAGCGGCAAAAACCCCGTTGGTGAATGAAATAATTATTCATAAATCATCTGCAATGTTGGAATAGGCTATTGCATTCAAATGTATGGACGACGCATTTATAGTATTTTACATTACAAGCAAGGTAAAAAGTTTTTATTGGTAATAGGAGGAAAAACTGGCGAGCCGTCAGATGAGCTCGTCACCTGCTAGAGCCAGTGAAAATTTTGACGCCACTACGTTGGTTTTACAACTTGCACCTTGGAACCAATGCAAGCGGGTTTTGCATCGAGTGCCAGTTTCTGACTTAAAGTGTAAATACACCACTTTCTCTATCAGCAGTTGATATAGGCTGCAGGTAGGTCACTGAAGACGGTTTTTACCAGGGATCGAAATTTTGGCTGTTTTTCTCATAGAATGGACAGCTGTAACAACTTTATGTCTGTAACACTTTTACCATTTCGAGTAAATATAAATTAGAGGAGAAACTCAAAATAAAACTAACAACCTGTTTTAACAATTTATTGAAAATATTTACAGGTCAAAGAATTAACTTAATAAATCTGAGTATAAGTATTTTCAGGTATTTTCATACATATTTAAAAAAAACAACTAAATAACACAACGGCGGTTTGGCATTTAAGCAAATTAAAATTTTAATTGCACAATTATCTGAACAGGATCCAATTTTACTAGTTGTGAACAAAATATCTAACACAGTTATGGAATATTTTTCATACAAAGTGACGGAAATCATGAGATGTACGTGCAAAAGTGAAAAAAAATGGTAGGTATCACAGGAAAAGCAAAACAGTGGCTTGACACGTGGAAATTTGGGTAATTTAGGACCAACTATATGACCGACAACGGTATCCAAATTTTAAAATTTCCAACGAAAGTAAATTAATTTTGAATATTACAGAAAGGACATATTTTAGAAATTAACGTTGCAGTTATTTGTCAAACAAGGCTGTACGTCTCAATTGGAGTGTCCCACTTAAACGCAGCGTACCCAAATAAGCAATATCGCGACAAAATTAATCCTGAATAAAATTACAATATGGAACGTCTTAGTTGGAGTGCCCAACTTAAAGGCAGCGTCCCCAAACGAGTAATTTCGTGGAAAATAATGCGAAATCAAATTCAGTGTAAATAACGGTACGTCTCAATTGGAACGTCCTACTTAAAGGCAGCCTCCCTAGCTGAAAAATTTCGCGACAAATATCCCAATTAAAAGCTAGTGCATAGAAAATTACTTTAAATATTCTACCAGAAATGAATTTGCCTTTGCGTATAGCGATAGTGTGTAAAATTATTTATTTCTCTAACAGTTTATCTCATTAAATACAGTTCAACTCAGTTGGAGTATCCCACTTAAAGGCAGCGTCCCCAAACGAGTTATTTTGCGAAAATAATCTGTTTGTCAAATATGAGTTGAGAAATGAAATAAAACAGAAATTAAAAGTTAAAATTTTGATACGATGCCTCTGGAGTGTTCCACTTAAAGGCAGCGTCCCCAGAGGGTTTTATTCGCTACAATATGTCTTCCCGGATTTTATTAACCACAGTCGTGTACTGAAAAGTCACAAAAAGTTGCTGAGGGACAAATTTATCAAAATATAACAGAAGCAAATTAAATCGCTCAAACAAATACGAAAAATCCAAAGTCCAAAATTACCAATGTGTTAAATGAAAATTGAAATTAGAGAGCTCTAACGAAACTGTCGACTGACTACGTCGGGCGCTGAAATCAAAGAGATCCTTAGCAGCGAGCCGTTTCAGGGTATCACCGTGCTGGGCTCGAATTCAACCTGGCTAGCTCAAGTTGCGCGGCTACATACGAGTCAAGCGGTCATTAGCCGGTGGCGGAGCGGAATTATTATAATCGGTAGCGCCAACTGATCTAAATAATAATTCCTCGACAATCTAGATGGCTGGGGTCGCTTGCAAATAAATTAATTGTATTATTTTGAAAAAGAATGAATTTAATAGCCCAAGTGTTAACAATTATTATAACTGTAAATCAAAGTGATATTTTTAAAACCGGTTGATATCGATAATTTCGAGCCTTAACTAATTAAACAACCCGTTTTCGCGGCGAAACTACTTGGAATCGGTTTAAAATTAAAATTTTACATGGTTACTGAAAAGAACCGAATTTAATCGTCCCTGGTTTAATAATTATAAATAAGAGGAAATAAAAATATATTACATCAAACACAAAGTTAAACTGAAAATATATTCGAAATTTCCCATTTAAAATTAGCTTCATTACAAAATTGTTACCTTGCGTGTGACGTACAATATTTTATTTGTTATTAATTTGTACATAATATATTGTATTAAACAAAATATAACCACATACTAACAGTTTCAAAGGCGTGACTGTTCAGTGACAGAAATGTCAAAGACCAAACACTGACATCTAGTGGCTCTGAATACGCCAACGAACAGGGTTGCTATGACATTTTGCACTATTACAACAATTCAAGTATTGACAAATTTTGATGTGAAAAATAACTTTTTTGCACGATCGAGCTTTTTTGTTTATTTACAAGATCTGTTTCCAAGACGGTAGGTTATATTTACTGGTTGCTAGGCCTAAATCGTCGGTAAGTGATTTACTTACCGACGTCTGAATGGTAAGTAAAATTAATATAATACATATGTTATTTCATAAAAATAAGACCAAAAAAATAAGGAAAGAAAGGAAAGACTTTTACATAGCGGCCCTTCGGTTTTTTGGAATTATTACTGCACATCCGATCTCCCATGCATTTTCTATTTCACTATTGCCTTCGGAATCTCTCATTGTAAAGGAATTAATACAGTAAAAATTTGATGTCAAATTGAATGTGTTTGTAAATAACACCAAATACTATCTTGGAAACATATAGCACAGCCGTCTAATTTTATAACAAAATGAAAATATAACATTTGACAAATTGGACCTTGCTACGAACTATAAACGTCACTTATGACATTTTATTTATTCCTTAGAAATTAAATTATTTTAATTGAAGTGTAATTCAATACGATCGTGCAAAGAACAGTATAGGTATCACGAACGTTAAGGGTTGTACCGGTCTCCGCCAAAATTGGAGGCTTCGCTAGCGTCCCTGACCGTTCTTGATACTCAATATACTATTGCAGGTACCTACTACTTTTACAAAGCTTGTCGTTATCTAATTGTACTGATATGAATATGCCAGAAGCTTTCTTAGATGAAGATTGTAAAACATAATTTTTAATGTCAACACTTCTAACTTGTAAAATTGGCAACTGCCAGTTAAAAGTGATTTTCAGTGTTTGTATACTGTTTTGATAAATGTGGTTTTAAAACTGAACAAAATGTAAATAATTTTAATGACGTTGAGTGATTTTGAGTACATATTTTTGATAATTGAATTATGAATAAATTACAAACTTATTAAATAATAACTAAAAACAACTCTTGGTAGTGACAGTCTACATATGGTGACCCAAAATCCATCCATCAAGCCGTTTGCATCGAGGCAGCCTCGGTTTGTAGCGGCTCGCGGGTGTCACATCGCGAGCTATTCCAGGGTGCATTTTTGATCGATTTTAAAGTATTACCCCTCATCTTCAAGCAACATAATATACTGAATCCAAATCTCTTCCATCCATCAGATCTAAAATCCTAGTCTCACCGACTTGGTTACTAACGAACATATTGTTCGATTTCCTTAAACGCAAATACCTAGTTTTTAATTTTTATTAAATACCGGATCATTCGGGGGTATGAACTATTAGTTTATGACTACATTTTTTTAATTTAGACAGATCTGGATGTGCGACGTGATATTTTAAACCTGAAATATATTTGTGAATCTACTAAAAATTTGTCAATAAATAGCTTTTAAATAAACAGCAATAGAACGAATAAAATCATTATTCAGTGCTGAAATGATTTAACCCAATTGTTTTGCAGTTTACGAATTTAAGTACCGTGCAAAAACTGATGATCCCATCAGTTTTTGATTTTTAACTGTAGCTTAATTTAAAGCTTAATTATAAGAATATTCAGCATATTAAAGTTTAAAAAAAATTAGTGGTAATACATCAAAATTTATTAATATTACAAATTAAAAAATTCGATATTCCTCGGAGTGACACGGTGTTGTTCTGGTACTCTATACAGGGTGTCTCACCGGGAATTGAATCAATCGATATAGGGAAAAGTACGCATCAGAAAATTTTGAAAATTTAGATAATTATTAATGTCGGTGTGGCCAATCCAACTAAAATAATTACAAGCAGCTAGCACTTCCGTTTAGTCGATACCAACTTACTTATTTCAAATGTAACACCCTATATATTTTAGGATTTTCGAAAAAAGCATAAAAAATATGTAGCATATATACCTAAACCTAGCCGCTTCAGAGATATTTGACATTTTATAGACAATTTGAGAGGTGCAACGGTTTGCAAGAACCGTTATAAAGAACACAAGGAGAACTACATTCTACAACTGAAATAAATTCAATAATATCATACCAAGTGTTCCATTTTTCGCGTTACATTTTGTCAATTTCAAACCGCGAAAACTTGTTTAGGTCAAATGGAACACCCTGTATTTTTTTACGACAAGTTGTGTATAATCGAATTCCCTTTTTTCTGATATTGATTGTAGGGGTTAAAGTTACAACTTTTTGAAATATTTGCGATTTTATTAGAAATTCATGAATTGTTGTAATCATTTCATCAAAATAGCCATGATTAGAAACAATCAGTCATTATCTTGTGTCAAAAAATGCCAGCAAGTTTAAATTACACCCACGAAAACTTTCTCAATTTGTTTATTATGTATGGAGATTGTGATAAAGTGATATCAAGAACTTGCAGCACATTTGCTACTCGATATCCACAAAAACGCAAAATAACACTAACACTGTAACATGCGTATTAATCGAATTGAAGATATGGCATGAACTAAAATAGCAGAGATAAGATCAATTTAAAATATGATTTCATTTTAATTTAATAATGGCTCAAAATTTCGCCCTCGACACATTTTTCGCACCTTCGGATTAGTTCCTCATGGGTAGCTCTTCTAATTGAATCCTGTGATATATTTTGAAATGCATTTCTTACTCTTTGCATACAATCTTCAATGGTTGTTAATGGGCTCTCATAAACTTTATTTTTAATAGTTCCCCAAATGAAATAATCCAGAACTGATAAATCGGGCGAGCGAGGAGGCCATACGAAAGGTCCATTATTGGCAATCCATTGATCATAAAAAATTTCTTGTAAATAATTATTAATTAAATATGCGTTATGTGGGGGAGCAACGTCGTGTTGATAAAAATTGTTTCTATGTTCGGCGAGAGGTAAATTTTCTAAATAGTTTTTATTCAAATTTTATAAGATATTCAGATATCTTCTACCTAAAAAGAAAAACAAAAATTTACCTCTACATATTAGCAGAAGAGAAAATTTTATTTAGCGTTTAAATTTTCCTGATAAAATTGTAATGCCACCACTCTATCGTTTCTTATGGCACACTAAACATTGAACTGCCAACTTTCCTGAAAGTTTCGCTCTCTGAACATATGAGGATTTGAGTCACTCCAATAATGCGAATTGTGTCTATTAAAAAGTCCATTTTTAGTAAATTTTGCTTCATCTGTCCATATAATATTTCCCAAATAAGAATCGTGACCCTCAGATCTTATTAGAATAAACTCACAAAAATTCTGTCTTCTTAGGAAATCTGTTTCTCATAATCCTTGAACCATATGGAATGAAAACGGGTGAAATTTATGTTTTAATAAGATTCTGTGAATTGAATCCTTGCATAGTCCCGATTCCAGAGCAGCTTGTCTTAATGACATCCTTGGAAATGCATGAAAATATCCCAGAATAACTATTTCAATGTTTTCGTCATCAACAATAGGTTTTCTTCTTTGCATTTTTGCCTTGACAGAACCATAATTTTTAAAATTTTCCAGTATGCGTTTTACAGTGTTTGGTGACGCTTTCCGTTTTTCTGGATATCGAGTAGCAAATGTGCTGCAAGTTCTTGATATTACTTTATCACATTCTCCATAAATAATAAACAAATTTAAAAAGTCTTCGTGGGTGTAATTTAAACTTGCTGGCATTTTTTGACACAAGATAATGACTGATTGTTTCTAATCATGGCTATTTTGATGAAATGTTTACAACAATTCATGAATTTCTAATAAAATCGCAAATATTCCGAAAAGTTGTAACTTTAACCCCCACAATATCAGAAAAAAAGGGAATTCAATTTTACACAACTTGACGTAAAAAAAATACAGGGTATTCCATTTGACCTAAACAAGTTTTCGCGGTTTGAAGTTGACAAAATGTAACGCGAAAAACGGAACACTTGGTATGATATTATTGAATTTATTTCAGTTGTAGAACGTACATAGTTCTCCTTGTGTTCTTTATATGTGACAAGAAGCAAATGAGAATCTTTTACACGAAGAAAGTTATAACGGTTCTTGCAAACCGTTGCACCTGTCAAATTATCTATAAAATGTCAAATAACTCTGAAACGGCTAGGTTTAGGTATAGGATATGCTACATATTTTCGACTCAGAATTTTATACTCTTTTCGAAAACCTTAAAATATATAGGGTGTTCCATTTGAAATAAGCAAGTTGGTATCGACTTCCGATATAAGCGGAAGTGCTAGCTGCTTGTAATTATTTTAATTGGATTGGCCACAGTAGTAATTATTTAAATTTTCAAAATTTTCTGATGCGTACTTTTCTCTATATCGATCGGTTCAATTCCCGGTGAGACACCCTGTAGAGTCAAGTAACACAGGGTTTTTACCTACAAAAATTATTAACAACAAACTAAGGTATGGAAAAAATCGGAAATTTTCCCTATTATTCAATATACTATTTTCAAAACAAATGACGAACATGCGTCCTTGCGTCCTTTTCAAAATGGCGGGCAAACTTGGCGAAAAACTGTTTTTTACTTTAAAAAATTTAACTTGGCGTTGTACAAAAAAAAGTTACATAGCAAAATTGTGTAACTTTTTAATACGGATCGAGCTGGCCCGGTCCGGTGTCAAAAAATGGCAAAATTAATTAGTTATTGCAAAAAACGCTAAAAATCCCAGTTTTTAAAAATACCTGTATCTCTGTGAAAAAAATATATTTTTTAACAAAACTCGGTGAAAGCATAGTCCAATATAAGTCGAATAAGAGCATTTTTACAGAATTGCAAAATATTGGCCATACCTTGGTTTGCTGTTAATACTTTTTGCAAAAAACGCGATATTCTCGACAGATTTCTTGGACTAATTGGGTGCTGCAGGTAAAAACTTTTATTATAAAATTTCAAACTTTTATCAAAATGTGCGAAGGATTTATGCGTACCGTTAGCACTATATTAAATAAGTTAACAGATCATGGCACTACGTAGGTGGGGTACATAATAAGATCCTAAGTGTGTCAAACGATACAGCATGTTATTCGCCAATGGTTAACCGGTGCTTTTTTGAGAAACAACGCAGATTTTGTGGAAGATACCTTGGAAGTAATAACTGATTGTAACGCTTGAATTTACACATGTGTTATTCAAACAAAAAAATATTACATTTGTCTCTTGTTTTCACTATATTTAATATTTTAAAATAAATAAAAATCCATCAAATTTATACCCAATTAAGGGAAATGCATGGTAATATACTGTAATAAATTACACCATAACAAATAACAGAACATAATATTTAATAAAATAACGAATATACTACGAATGTAATGAATAACTAACTATTCATTAAACAAAATAATATTACACGCTTCTGAAATAATTATAAAATGATAAATATCCATGGTAATTAATTGGATACAAGTCTAATTCGTGTCGGAACAACCTGGTCTACGTTACGTTCTAATATGAATTTAGAATAAAAACAAATAGACACCAAACATATTCTGACGTAAACTCATTAATCTATGGGGGACTTCAAAAGAAGTATTTTGATGCTGTTGAGATAAATTGAAAAAAAAATTGAAGTTACATTATGAAATCCAGAATGATACTTCTAAAGTGTTAGGAAGAACTTTTATGTCGACAGAGAGCTTGTATCGCAGTGGAAGTTTCTGTGTCGAATGTTTGCTAACTAACTTTCCTTCCCCGATTATTTATTATTGTTAATATTTTGAATATGAGTTTGTTTTAGTATTGAAAATGCTTCTGGAACATATACAAGATCCTTATCTGTAAGAAGCGGATAATGACAAAGAGAATACTAGGTTTACTCTAGTCGGCCACCGGAGGATAGATTTTGTACAGTCACAGCCAGCGTCAATACCAGTGGTAAGTTGGTTTGTTAAATTCCTATAATTTATTGTTAGTTATGGATTGTATATTTTTCTTTTTGTTACATTTAGTTAAAATGATGTGGTGTTCAACTATTATAAGGTAAAAAAGTCGAATTATAAAAGATTTAAATAAATAAAAGCGACTGTAAAATAAATAGAGTAAAAAAATAGGAAATACAATTAATGGATTTAGACAAAATGATAGTAGGTATAGTGGTACTTGAGACCCGACTCTGCCCGCCCTAAATGAAGCTCAGTCACGTTGTGAGATACTAAATGGATCATCTAGATGCTTAGAATGATATTCCTGCGTTACAGTTACATATAAAACCGCAAAAGTTTCTAAAATTTTTTATAAAAATGATAAGTATTTAAGTGTCATATTATGTTCA
The DNA here is from genome assembly GCA_963675555.1 of Leptura quadrifasciata. Taxonomy (NCBI): domain Eukaryota; kingdom Metazoa; phylum Arthropoda; class Insecta; order Coleoptera; family Cerambycidae; genus Leptura; species Leptura quadrifasciata. The sequence continues at coordinate 109,307,502 of OY776675.1, forward strand.
CTTAGTAACTTTAAAACAGATTTAAGGTATCAATTTGAGGTATTTTCAATTCGCCAACGATACTTGCGTAAGCTATAACGTCTGTGATTTTTTTAATATATGCTTAGACGAATTATCAATATCTGCGACAAATAGAGAAGATAGACATGGATTTCATTTTTCATGTATAATTAAACGTATTATTTATTTGTTTCTATATGTTATAGCAAATAGCCTTAGATGCCATTTGTATTTTTTTCTTACATTAACAATAGTCATTTGAAATTTCTAGGACAATTAACGGTCTGAAAAAGAAGTTATATAGACCATTAAACGGAGCACAATAATATAAACTCTAGTCTCTAGTATAAAAACATTTGATGTGCCCGTAACATCTGCAATTTTTTATTAGCAGCCGACGTAAAGGACAAAAGTATATAATTTCACATGTTCACCGCAAATAAAAATTAAAACTTTCGTCCGTTGTCTAAAATTTCATTAATATATGGAATATAAAATTTAAGTACTTTTGTACTTGATAAATTTTGTTGAATCTTGATATTTTATAAAAATAGCTAAAACCGTTGACAGACAAATTCAGTTTTAATTTATTAGCCTCTCTCCAGTAGTTTATTAAAAGAATAAAAAAATAAGTTTGTTTTGGTGAAACTAAGAATACCTCGAGTTTTCCGGTTCGAGTAGGTGGGGGAACATTTTTTTCGCGAAAAGGGTAAATTGGCCATTTTTAAGGGTGGTTTTTCAGATTTAATTTATTTTGGACCCTTTAAAATGCTAGTTAAAAAACAAGCACGGGACCCTTTTGTTGTAGATGATCAAGGAAACTTCAGTTCAAATTTCGTGAAAATCGGTTCACCGCCTCCCACGATATGTATATAAATAAATATACTGAAAAACATCAAAAATTGAATTACGGCTAACCTGGCCAAAATTAAACCGCATTTGATTAAATTTTAGACGAAACTAACCTATATAACCAAGAAATAGCTTGCCAAATTTTAGCAAAAAATTTACTTTATAATAATTATAATTCAGCAATTATTTATTACAATTTAATACAAGCAAATATCTCATAAATAAAAATACATGTACAAAATGAACATCAAAAAAAAAAAAAAAAACGAGAAACTATGTTAACAGTACTACCTACTACCATACTGAAAAGAAGATCTGCGTATTTATTTTTCTAAATAAAAATGCTCAAATTGTGCACCTGCATTCTAATGCACAAACGCGCTCTACGAGACACCTCACGCATTACATTTTGGAGTATTTCAGGAGTAATTGCCTCATATGCGTTTCTAATTCTGGTTTTGATGTCCTCAATATTTTCAGAGGCAGTTTGAAGTACCTTTGTCTTTAATGTCACCCCAGATGAAAAAATCCAAGAGAATAATATCTGGTAATTGAGCTGGCTATAGAATGGATCCCTAGGTGCCTACCCAGGCAGCTGGCATAAATTGATTTAAATAATTTGTACTTATTAGAGCAGTGTAAGGTGGAGCTCCATCTTGTTGAAAATATGAATAATTCAATCTTTCTGCCACTGTTAATTCATAAAGAAATTCTTGAATTTCGTTTTGCAGGAAATTAAGGCATTTACGAGGTTAATTTGCCATCATAAAAATAAGGTCCGATTAATGTAGTCCTTAAAAGACCCCTCCAAACATTCGTAAAAAATCTTTCTTGGAAAGCAGTCTCTCTGCACCAATGCGTATTTTCTCGTGTCCACTTATAATACATATTTCTATTGAAAAGTCCATTATTAGAAAAATTTTATTCGTCCCACCAAAGAATTTTGCTATATATCAGAGGGTCATTCCTTTTTTTATTTAACAACTATCTTCAAAATCTTACTCTCCTCGGTTTATCTCCCTCCTCATTTAAATGTTGAACTTTCCTCATTTTGTAGTATCGAAATCCGATTTTTTAAAAATACTTTTCTTGCACTGTCTTTTTTTATGCGACAGCTTCTCTGAATTTGTTCCAAAGAAATTTCTTCATTTTGGTTAACATAATTCAATACTCTATTCACTTTTCTTACATTATCCGCAACATGCCCTCGCCTTTCTACTTTTTTGAAAATGAACCGTGCATTTTTAGTTTTTGAACTAACTTCTTAACCATACTTCAAATTGGCTGCGGAGCATCTGGAAATCTATCTCCGTAAACTGTGACTGCCATCTCAGCGTCAAATTTGTTAATAGCTGTATACATAATTCAAATGTGCTTTTGGACGGCGGAATAAAAAAAATATATTATTTTTGGTCGCAAACTCCTTAAAATCCTTATTTTACTACAAGGAACGTAACCAGACTGCAACCAACAGCTACTCTCCGGGCTATGTGCCCCGCCGAACGCTGACTTACAAGTTACAAGCCTGGCGCGTTAAGTGTGATAATTGCATACTACCATCAAAACGCTCGATTGCAGACTATTTTACATGTCGCTATCCCAAAGATACCGAAATGTACTAAATGCTCAAGTGATCCTCGTGTCGGTCGTCACATGCCTACCTTGCATTGACGAGAGCCAACAGCTTGAAACTGCAGTCTGCAAGTGGTGTGTGACGACTGACGAGAGCTCCTTTAAGTAGGATCAGTCTTTCGGCTGGTGTTTGTTGCAATCGAAGCATTAGCGTTTTGATGGTAGTATGCAATTATTACACTTAACGTGCCAGGCTTGTAACTTGTAATTCAGCGCTCGGCGGGGCACATAGCCCGGAGAGTATCTGTTGGTTGCAGTCTGGTTACGTTCCTTATAGTAAAATAAGGATTTTATAGAGGAGTTTGCGACTAAAAATGTTATGTTTTAACTGTATACATTGTTTTTCACTAATCATGGCATAGCTGATTTTTGCGATTCAATGATATGAGAAAAAATTTACGAAATTAATGGTATCATAGCCTACTTTGAGATTTGTTCTTTTCATTTTTGCACAAGGGCGTATGTCGAAACCAACTGCGTTTTTCGAATTTTTTTATACACATTATTATTCTTATTGTCTTTGCCGTCAACTTTGTAATATATCTCACAAAGTAAGCTATGGATTTTAAATTCCTTTTTACTGAAATATAGCTCACAAAAAATGGCATAACTGATTTTAAACTTTATTCTTCTACAATAGATATTAAGCGAGATAGGGCCACACCCTCGTAAAATAGACAGGCGGTATATGGCTCTAGAAAGAAACGTTCCAAATACACATTTATACGGGATAATTTTAACACTGAACGTTTCGAAGGGAAGTTAACTATTCTCAGCCTCAGTAAAGCTAGAATTTACCAATGTTTATTATTATTCATATATTGTCGATTGAAAATTTCAAAAATTTGTTCACAGCAAGATGCTAATTTATTGTCTACGTATATTTTATAGGATATCGTCATCGTATCAGTAGTGATGACTTTACGTATCTCAAAGGAGTAAAGTTAGCTAGTGTTCTCTACTTACGAAAAGTGTTGTGACTCAATAAGTAAGAAACTCGAGAACATTTGTGAAACTTATTGCTTGACATTAACTAGAAAACGGAGAAGATGTTCACGTTGTCAGAACTACTTTTATAAACGCGATAATTATTGTTCCAATAAATGTATTAACTTTTCCAAAGACGTTCTGATTTCTCACCGCCGCGCCACGCCAGCTCTAATCTAATCAAATAAAGTTCACTTCTAATATTAAACAATCAAACAATATATCTTTTTCTGTCTATTCGCATCGGATCTAATGCACCATTCGATACCTTACACACTGGGCTATTGCACTATCAAAACGATTCTTAAATATCTACATTTACATGTGGTTTGTATGAATAATGTGTAAATAAGAAGAGCATGCAATATGACAATAATTAATTATTTATGTGACTGCTAGCAAAAATAAAATACTTGGTTCGTGATAAAGTGGATAATAATGTAATGTATATGTCTGTTATTATCAAACCCCTGAGAAAACTGTAATGACCGCAATATGAGCAAAAATAAACATAGTAACAACTAGGATATATGCAAAGAATATTTAATTTACCGAAAACCATATTAAAATCTGTAAGAAGAATGGCTATATTTCATTGCATTTAGTTATATCGATTTCTCTATCTTCTGTTGTATAATACAAATAAGTACATTTTAAACATTTAGATTTATTTTTCCATTTTTTTTTTGTGATGATCCAAGCCACCACATTTAAAACATTCACAGACACTTACTTCCTCAAAAACACTGCGCAGATCAGTCAATAAAAATAATTTTGATTTATAATCTCTAAAGTAGCAAGGTGTAATTTGATGATGGCCATAAACTTGGTCGTCATTTTCATACAAGTTTTACGCTGAATTCACTATGATCATGTAAAGCAGAAGTATTCTGCTGCTTTATAAAGTTTAGAGGTTTGTTACCACTTAAGTACTTATCAAAATCCACAACTTTGATACATACATTTTTAGATATGAAGCCTTCATTTCATATTTTTTATTTAATCCTTTTCAGTAGCTTTCTTAATAATTTCTCGTACTTCTTTAGTTTTACATTTTATGATAACACCTCCCTTATTAATATTGTTAAAACTAGGTTATTACAACCTCTAGTAACGCAGCTTTAATTCTTTTTTTAATAATTTATAAACAATCTTCCAACCATTGTCCCGTTAGATCCAGCATCAAAAAACTAACTAATGAGTCACCAAAGTTTCGTGAACTTTTCACTGTTTATACGAATATCTCTTCTTGCTAAACACAATGATCTTCAGCTTTATACATCTATGCATTCCCCAGCATTGTCCTCCTTGCCGAGACATGGCTCACGTCAAATCTATATGATGCAGCCGATGTATTACCTGGTTATTTTTTATTTCGTTCTGACCGCACCGAAAAACAAGCTGGTAGCGTGTATACATTCTTCAGTATCAAATTTTTCTCAGGTTCTAATATCACACAACTGGATTATAATGTGCCACAATTAGACTGTTTATTGCTACAAATTAAAATTATATCTTTTGCCACTTTTTACGTACTTTTTGTGTATAGATCGAGTGAAGACTTTAACTTCTGTTCAAGGAAACGGCATTGAGCTGGTCTTTGGACGTTTCTGTCGTAAGAGATTTCAATTTTTCCGCAATTTCCTGGCCAGTCATTGTTCCCCTAAACTCCGAAGATGCAACCGCAGATTTAACCAACATGATTTCAGCTACGGGCCTGATTCAACATGGCACTGAATTCACAAGATACCATCATAATCAGCGCCCGTCCCTCATCGACCTTGCAATATCGACAATCTCATTAGCCCTCCCAGCATTACACTTCCTCTGGGTAAATCAAACCACGTTTGCAATGATAACATGCAGTTTTTCTCTCATTTATTAAAAGTCTTGGAATCCTGGGCAATAACTAGATATAGTGTTATTCACAAAAGATCTCTTTAGGCCGAAGTGAAGTAAGGCTATTTAAAGCCAAACGACCCCTGAAACAATCTACAATCTTTTCTCTCATATATGCCCTAATAAATTCACTAAAAATTTAACTTTCATCGAGCTGATTACACTTCTACAAACGAATAATTTATTAACAAGAATTGGTTCCAAGATTGTGCGAATAAACTTAGAAGCCCTTTGGCGTAGCTGGCTGAATACAATTTTAAACGTTACTCCTGCCCATACTCCAACTTTTACGAATAAAACTATATACAAACAGCAGTGGATTAATAAGGATCTATACGGTATGTCTTTAAAAAGAAGGCACTGTGACAACGGCATACACGCTTAAGTTCTCCAACTCCACCGGAATCGCCTCACAGGAGCTCTTCTCCCTTCTTCCCTGGACTTGAATACTCGCTCAAACACATCGATTGAAAATATTAATATTACTCCAGACATAGTACGCAAGCATTCAGCTAAATTACGAACTAACTCCTCTGCCGGAGGTTGCACAATTTGTTACATGGCCTATGTCCATTTAACAGTTTTATATAAAAACTAATATTTTGTTTATATTTGGCACGATCTGTGTAACATTTTGATTCAGTTTTTGTAAGTGAAACCGTTTTCAACCAGCAAAATTTTACTTGTATAACTGCTAAATCATTTCACACTGTTTTGTGTATATATTTTTATATCTTAGGAACTCAGTCATGTTCTTTTACACTATTATGTATCTCTGTTCCGTTCTATTACAGCATCCCAGGAAACGATTGTCTAGGAAACATTTATTTACACTCATATACCTATATTTCAATTTATATATTTTTGTTTACTATGTAAGTACATATGGTTATTTTCCTTACCTTTCTCATTACTATATATAGTATATCCTATAAGATGTAATATTTCTACTCAGTTCTCACAATACGTTTTACTATTTATTACGGCAGTTCATATTTTTGGTTATTTATAAAATAGAAATTACAAATTGTTGCAATTTAAGTCAGCTGTGGTATTATAGATTTCTTTTATCGATTCTATAATTTGTTTGAGTACGGGAATCTACATCAGGCAGGTTGTTGCGCTTAACTCAACAATTGATAGATGGCCATACCTGTACCATTTCTACGTTTTATAGCTTTCTATATAATTAGGGGAAATAGATTTTCGAGTTTATCGGGTAGCATTATTTTGCAGTAAGTAGGACAAAAAAAAGTTTACCTTGTTAGTAAAACTCACCAGGAAATCATTTGCTTGCAGCCTTTGTACTGATTCGAACATATATATACTTAACTGTGGACTTCAGTAATTGATATTACATTTTTATATCCGCGTTAACAAGTGTTTAACATCCAGGGAAATTTCAATTATTACTAATTTAAAATTTAATTCAGAATCACACACCATCTACTCTTTCCCTGATGATCTCAAGCTGTTTTCTTCACCGTCACCTGATATTCAACATGACCTTGACCTCATCGCGTGTTGGTATTCTAATTGGTTGATTCCTCTGAACAATGAAAAATGTGGTGTACTGCATATGTCTAAACATAATCCCAAATTGAACTACAACATTAACGGATATGCCCTTATAACCGTAGCAAAGCAAAATCACCTTGGTGTTGTAGTGCTAGACTCATTGTCCTGGAGTGCTCATGTCAACAAAGTAGTTAAGAAATGCAATCAGTTAACTTATGTGGTCAGAAGATCGTTCCAAGATCTTACAACCGACTCATTTCTCAAAATTTACAGTTCAAATTCAAGTTCGTATATTCGTCCACATCTCGAGTAGCCATATGTTCTCCCGTATTGAGGCACGACATCAATATACTTGAAGGTGTTCAAATTCATGCAATCAAGTTTCCCCGTCTCAGGCATCTCAACTTCAGCCACTGGAAACAAGATGAATGCGTGGTGATCTCATTACAACATACAGGTTACTGTGTAGAGAAATTTACTGTCCAGAAGATATTTTTACACTTAATGTGGATCCACGGTGGTCACGCTTTGAAATTAAAGAAAGAGAATTTTCACGTGCGTAGTAGGAAAATATTTTTCTCTAATAGAGTGTTTGAAAGGTGGAACTCCTTACAGGATAGTGTTGTCACTGCTCGGTCTCTAAATTCAAAGTAGACTTGATCATTTCTTAAATAATGTTCTTGGATAACACTAATGTTAATAATATTTGTCTCTGTGTCAGCAAGTTAAAATATTTAAAACAGACAAACACTTGTCAATACTTTATCTAAATATTTGTTAATTTTAATTGATAAGATACAGTGGTGGTCCCAGAATTTCGATATGGGGGGGGGGGGGGGCATCGTGGATGGGCAGCACATCTGTGTACACGTAGCGTCGTCAGTTGCAAGAGGATTTAATGATTAACGCTTAAATAATAGGAAACAGGTCAATAGAAAAAACAAGCTATTTTGTCGGCGTTTCATGTATTTGACACACACTTCTTCAAGATTTAATAGCTATAATATATCATCTTTAGACACACCAATTTCATCATTATTAATGTTGAATATTGGTGTTGATGAAATTGTTATCCCTACAGCTGTTGCATTATATGTAGGGTGACCATATTTGAAGTACAATGATGAAAGTAGCTTTTTATCAAAGTCGAAGTTGCAGGGCGTAAAAATGTGCCGCAGCCGAAAATTTTAGGGTTTTCAAGGTCAAATTAAAAGTTAGAAATTTTATTTAAAATAATATTGTCTTCGAAATGTAGGTCTCGTGGGCGCAAGGCTTAAAAATATAAAATAAATATACTCTTCCTTTGCACTCGACGTGACTGTAACTACAGCACTTGAATCATCATGTTGGTATAGTTCAAGTAATAAATTCCCGAGACAGAAAAATAATAAATAGATCCCAGTAAATAAAAAACGCAAAAAAACTTTACGATATAATTATATCGCCGCGGGCCATGGCGCCAAGTCTGACATAAAATACTCCCGACGCACATTAAAAACCTATAAAGGTAAGCGAGTCAATTTGCGAACAGCACAAAAAAGAGTACCGATATTTTAATGAGGTCGTAAAGTTTTTGTTATGTTTTTTATGTCTCAGTTTCTTCCTACTTGAACTTTACCAGTCGCACTTTTGGGAACTTTTGGGATTGCTTTCAAAATGTGCGGTCTTTTTGGAAACTGGAACATTTCGCTGCAACTCTCATTGATGTTCATGCGAACTTGCATCTCCAAATTTTTAAATTTATTTTGACTTTATCCAGACTCTCGAGTCAGACCAGCGATCTTCAGTGCGATAGTGCAAATATTTTCGGAATTCCAGTCGGCAATTTTATTTTACGCAACGTTGGCTTGCATTAGACCAACTTCGCCGAACAGTTTGGCTTCATTCAATACCAGACCTATGTAGTCCTTAAAAGCCTCACATGAAGAAAAAAACTTGATTCATGAAACTTATCTACTCAAATTCACACTTTCAAAAACATTCAGTTCATTTAAGTGCGAACTCCAGTTTTGCAAAAAGGGAATGAATTTAAATTTCAAATTTGTTGTATCTCAAGAAAAGTAAGTGCATTTAGGCGTACTTAATGAACCTTTTAAGGACAGTAGGACCCTATCCGAAAAGAGTGTACTGTCTAACTAAAATAACTAAAATAATATGGTCACCCTAATTATAACTATTAAGCCCTGAAGAAGTAAGTGCCAAATAACCGAAATGTCGGCAAGATAGTGTTTTTTTATTGTCCTGTCTCCGACATGACTAATACAGCACTACTGGGCATCTTTTATTGTAATTTGTTGAAAGTAAATGTACGGTAGAGAGATGTTAATAATTGGTAATCGATAGATTTACAAAGTTCATGTGTCCATAGGGAGGGCCCGAGCCCCTATTGCCCTCGCTTAGGACCTCCACTGATAAGATACTATTTAATTTTTATAATATGAGCTTAACAAGCTTTCGAGTTTCATCTCTTACGTTTTGTAATGGTAATTTCTTTGGTTCCCTGCATTTTTTATTATTTCTTCTTCGGCAGAGGCTTTGGCAAAATGTTATGGTTCAGGTACATTATTTAGTTTATCACTTTAGGCATACGATCAGCTTAAAATATGCAACCATCGCAAAAGTATTTTAAACCATTACACCTTGTAATTATATAAACACTGAGTATAGAATGGCTTGAAAGATATTCTAACTTCTTGGATGAAATTCCAATTTAAATTTAATACCTTATTGCAACAGTAATACTTTTTTAATGCAACTTTGGAGGAGATCAATAAGTCCGCAATTCAGAAACGCTAAAGCAACTTTTAGAAACACTACTACAACAATGAGTCCTAAACATGCCGCCTTGGTTGGTTAAATACACCATATCTAGGAACTTGAAATTTGACTGAAATATAAAATGATTATATTGGAGAACATGAAAAGATTGCTTTGTCTATGGGAATGGTAGCTCAGTGTGTTAAAGCGACTGGCTAGCAAACTGAGTTGCCTAGCGAAGTGGGTTCGATTCCCGCAAGGCGAAACAATTTTTCATTAAAAAAATTGCCCCAAGAGTGGTTCGGAGTCCACATTAAACTGTAGGGCCTCGTCTCTCTTTGCCTAGCACAAGATCCTTGAGATCTTCCAGGGGGTTACTTCGGTGACTTGAGAGGCGGTTAAGAAAATATTTCAAACATTTTTCTAGCCATCTTATTTTTAGTCTACTAATATAGTTCTAAACTCAACAAATACTAGATAAATATATTATAACCAGGCAGTACTTTAGGATTTTACTAAAGCGTTCGATCGTCTAAACCATGACATATTGCTTAAAAAGCTAAGTTTCTTTGGTTTTGCTCCCAGTTTGATTGAATTTTTTAAATCATAGCTGTCTGAAAGGCATCAATTTGTCCTTTATAGGGGTTTTAAGTCCAACGTAATTCATGCAAAATCTGGTATACCTCAAGGTTCGGTGCTTGGGCCTTTACTTTTGAGCATATTTGTAAACGATATCGTCACCCAATTAATTGCAATTCATAATTGTACGCCGATGACATGAACATTTTTACTAGTATTAATAGCGGGGGCGACGAAGAGATTACAAGATGACTTAACTAACCTTCACGCATAGTGTGACAAAAACGAGTTACCCCCTAATATAGACAAATACTACACTATGACTTTTAGCAGGAAACATAATCTTTCATTAAACGAATATGTTGTCAATAATATGATAATACAGAGGTGCGACAAACTGAAAGACGTTGGCGTTAATTTTGACACTAAACTTACATTTATTGATCATATCACTGAAACTACAGCTAGTACATATAAAAAATTAGGTTTCATTATAAGAAATTCTAAAGGTTTTGAGAACTCCTACACCTTATTTCTCCTATTTTATGCCTTTGTTAGATCTAAATTGGAATATGCCTCGATCATCTAGAATCCAGCTTACCTAGTACACAAAAACAACACACACAACAACAAGGTATATATACAGGGTGTTGCATCATGAGAGGGACATAGCTTAATAGGAGGTAGAGAACATCAGTGGTAACCGGAACCTCCCATAGAAATGTCTCATTGGGCCTTCATTACGAGGTTGCTGGGTGTTAAATAATTTTTGGCCAAACCTGTTTTTTGTCATAACTTTGACAGGGAATCAAATAACGGATTCATATTTGGTACGGCTAATGTACTAACGAGCCCCAAGAGGTACATGTATAAAAAAAAATATATCCAGGTCCGGACTCACTATAATTTATGTTTCTTCTTTGCATCAATAAAACATCACCCTGTATATATTTTTTTGAAATTTCGATACGATATTCGAAAAGAGCAAGAAAAAACAAACAAAATGGCCTATTTCATTTTTTTGTTACACCTTTGTGGTTATTTAAATACGTTGTTAAATGTGCAAGAAAATGGATTACAGAACCCTATTAAATGAGAGGCACGTGAAATAAATAGTTTTATAACTAAAATTTGCAAAAATTCTATTGAGCCTAGGTGGTCTGGGTGAATCCTAATTCCGGCACGTTTTAAAGGTCCATTTTGGTAAAAAACTGTGGTCCTAATAAGTAATCGGGTATGAAATAACAAAATTTTTAATCAATCACAGTAGGCTTGTTCAAAGTGACAGATAATAAAAAGAAATCTCCTAAACAGTTGAATAATTGTTTGTTAGTAATTTAATGTGTCAATAATCCGCATTTAGTTAGTGAAAACTTGTGAAAATATTTTAACTATGCCAGTAAAATTTACAAACGTGGAATATGCTGACATAATATTCATCTATGGTTTCTGTAATGGAAATGGTAGGTCGGCGGAAAGAGAATATCGGCTGCGTTTTCCTGGTCGTCGATGCCCTAATCATAAAACCTTTAGTACAGTGTTCCAGTATGCAAGACAACACGGAAAGTTTCCTAATTCTGCAGTTGTGGAGCGTGTTTTACAACAAGGTGTGCAGGAACAAAACAATATTATAAACGTAGTTCAAGAAAACCCAAATATGAGCACTAGACGAATCAGTTTGGCAACTGGTATTCCTCATTGGCGAGTATGGAGAACCCTAAAAAGAGAACGTTACCATCCATATCATATCCAGCAGGTACAGCGTCTTCAACAAGGCGACGATATCCCCCGCCTGGCATTTTGTCATTGGTTGTCATTTACAGAACCTTATTTACGGATGAGGCACAATTTACAAGGGATGGAGTAAACAATTCACGAAATAATCATAAATGGGCACAGGAAAACCCACATGCGGTACGCCAACGCCGTTCGCAACACAGGTTTTCTGTAAATGTTTGGGTCGGACTTGTGAATAGACATTTGATAGGGCCACATTTTTTTGAAGTAAGATTGAATGGTGAAATTTACTTTGATTTTCTTCAAAACATTTTACCGAATATGTTAGAAAATATCGGTGTTATAAGAGGCATGTTGTTTCAGCATGATGGGGCCCCACCACATTTTAACCTTCAAGTAAGAGAACACTTAAACAATGTGTATCCTAATAGATGGATTGGACGCGGGGGTCCACATGAATGGCCACCAAGATCTCCTGATTGTAACCCTTGTGATTACTTTTATGGGGCCACTTAAAAAACGAGGTTTATAGCATTGAAATTGAAAGTAGACAACATTTAATCCAGCGCATCGTTACAACCTGCGACGAAATACGGAATAATCCAAAAATGATACGTCGAGCAATTGGTGACCTTTCTAAATGCGCAAGAAAATGCACAGAATGTGGGGAAGGACATTTTGAAAATTTACTTTAGTGTCAATTACGTTTTATTTTTAAACACATTTAGTTATTGTTTTGTTATTTATTGTTAATTGAATGGAAAATATTTTATTTATTTACATTTTAGTTTGTTCTCTTTTCCAATTTTTATTAAGTATAAAATGTTGATGATTTTCTTGATCAAAGTAACTGGTTGCTTAGGCCTAAATGGTTTAAATTATCTGTCACTTTTATTCTTTGAACAAGCCTACTGTGATTGATTAAAAATTTTGTTATTTCATACCCGATTACTTATTAGGACCACAATTTTTTACCAAAATGGACCTTTAAAACGTGCCGGAATTAGGATTCACCCAGACCACCTAGGCTCAATAGAATTTTTGCAAATTTTAGTTATAAAACTATTTATTTCACGTGCCTCTCATTTAATAGGGTTCTGTAATCCATTTTCTTTTTTTACAGTATGGAGTTCTGTGGTGAATAGTCGTGTTAACCGTGCTCCGATTAAAATTATAAAATTCCAATAGTTAATTATAGCAAGTATTCTTTTTGAAAAGATTAAATTTGAAGTGATTGTTATCAGTTTGTTATTTTCTTGATAACATTTGTTTTTCTTTGCTAAAATGGCAAAAACAAATCCCACTTTGAAAGAGGTTAGTGCACGTGTGGAGAAATTGGCCGAATTATTCGAAAAGGGCCTGGAATCAGTCAGAAATGAAATGAAGCCTTCATTTCAGTCAAATGATGAGAAAAGTGAGTTTATTAATAAATTTAATGCATTTGAAAGTAGCATCAATATTTCGCTTAATGAATTAAAAAATGATATAAAAACTCTTAATGAAAACCTAAACTCGCTTGGAGATAAATTTGTTAAGTGTGAAATGAGAAGAAACTGCAACTATATTATTATTCATGGGCTAAAATCAGATAAGGAAAATTTAATGGAAAATATATTAAACCTATTTAATAATAAAATGAATCTTGAGGTTGAAAAAAGAGATATAAATCAGTGTTATCATTTTGGAAAAAGCGCAAAAAATGACCAACCGAGGCCAATATCCGTTCAATTCTGCCAACGATGGATGCGTGACCTTGTGTTCTACAGTAAGAAGTCGCTAAAAGGGTCCCGTGTAATGATAACTGAAATGTTGACATTTGACAACGTTATGTTACTCAAAAAGGCTAAAATATTGATGGATAAAGCAGCATGGTCTTATAACGGGCTGGTGTATGTTGATGTGGGCGGCGTAAGGAAGTGCATCAGGTGTAAAAGTGATTTTCGCGAGGTGGAGAACAAATAGGGTTAATTTATTTGTTTACTTCAATTGTTAGTAAGTACATTCTCGAGAATTTTGTGTACTTGTGAATTTTTGTAATTTTTAATAATGTCTTTGATGTGTGCTTACTTAAGCTATTTAAATTTTCATTACCATTATAGCTTGTAAAATGCACTTCGTATATTACTTTATTGATTTATTTTGCTCTGCACTTATTTTATGATTATTTTACCTCATGGGATGAATTTTAATTTATATACTTAAACTTAATATAAAACATTGCGTTCATTACTGTTTACTTCAGTTTGTGATCAGTTAAATTTTGCTATATAACTTACGATCAAATGTGTAATCGGGACCTGTGAATACGCATTTCTGTTTCTACTACTTCTTTTTGTTTGTTATAAGCGTATCAGTAACATTTTAGTATCTTTTTAGGTGCACGTATTAATTTTTTAGGTATTATTTTGGTACCATTTGTAGATATATACTATACCTTTAATCTGTTGTATTCATTTGTAATTGGTAGATAGGAATAATTTATTGATTAATCAGTTGGTTGATAGTTTAGAACGCACGTATTTAGTTTTCAAATATTACTTTGTTTTTTGTTCCCTTTTTTATTCGTTATTGAGTTAGATAAATTTAATTTGCTATTGATATAGGCTGGGACAATGCATATTCACTGATTATGTGTTTTACTTTTAATTATGAAAATCGCACATATTAACATACGATGATGACCGCGTCCTCGCCTCACACATCTTCCAGCGGCTTGTATATCAGTGTATGCGCGGAAGCTATACAACCTTAGGCGAGGGTTGTATAAGAGATATACCATCCTTCGGAGGGGATGTAAAGCCGTCGGTCCCTTGTCTATTAAATGTTAGGCAAGTAAAAGATCCCTACTCTTCTTAAGGGAAGAGGTTCGGCAAAATTCCTGGTTGGGGGTAGCTCGTCTACAGGCGTCGGTGTTAGGCCTCAGTAGCGGAAATAGGCCGACGTTAAATAAATGTATAAAAAAAAAAAAAAAAAAAAAACACGATCGATTTTTACAGGTTTTAATGATTTTACAAATTTGGTTATTAGTAATAATTTTGATGTTATTATGGTAACAGAAACCTGGTTGTCCGAAGATGTGGACTCTGAAAGAATTGCTTTACCAGGGTATAAGTTCTTTAGGAAAGATAGGAGAGGGAGAGGTGGAGGAGTTGGTGCGTATGTTAAAAAATCTTATTGTAGTCAAGAGCTTTCCCTAGATGTCTTGGTGAGGGATGGACTTGAGTATCTACTTATTGAAATTAAAGCGCATTCATCTAAATTTGCAATAGGGGTTTTTTATAGGCCACCAAACACTAATATTAACTCTTATATTACTGACTTTGATAATATTTTGTCTACCATTTGCCTTGCTTTTGACGAGGTTATTATTCTGGGCGATTTCAATGTTAATTTTTTAAATATTATCAATCCAGTTGAATATTTTTTTCAAAGTTATAACTTTACACAGCTTTTAAATGAACCCACGAGAATTTCTGGCCATTCTAGTACACTAATTGACCCAATTTTTATAACCAATCCTGAATTAATCATCACATCTGGTACATTATCAACAGACGGTATTTCGGATCATAGATTGGTTTTTTGCGATTTACGAATTAGTAAGGTAAAAATGAAACCTAAATTTGTAACTTTTCGCAATTTTAAAAATTTTGATCTAAACCTTTTTCTTAGTGACTTATATGATCAGCCTTGGCATCATATCATTTTAGTAAATAATATTGATAATAAGATTACGCTCTTTAATAATTTTTTAATTTCACTTTATGATAAACATGCTCCAGTGAGACATGTCAGGGTCACTAAACCTAAAGCTCCATGGCTTACGCCAAATTTGAAATTTTTAATGAAAGAGAGAGATAAAGCTTTACAGAAATTTAAACGCTCAAATTCTGATGCTGACTGGACTTTCTACAAAAACTTACGTAACCATACTTTATCCATGGTCAGAAGTGAAAAGAAGGGATACTTAAATTACGTGGCGGCTCAAAAAAATCCCAAAAAAATCTGGTCTGCCCTTAATGATCTTAATATTCGCTCAAAAAAAGATTTTTCTCTGCCTAAGGAACTTTCGGATCCGAATGAAATTAACAAATATTTTGCATCATTTTTACAAAACGTTTCAGATAATTGTAATGAAAAAATAAATTTTTATAATAATAATATTTATCATGAGAATATTAACTTCAATTTTAGGCTTACTTCAGTTGAAGAAGTACACAATATTTTAAATAATATACAAACTGATGCTTTTGGTATTGATAACATCTCTTCTTCTATGTTGAAATACAGTAGCCCGTTTATTGATAAATTTATTACTCACATAATCAACTGCTGCATTGAGCAAACATACTTTCCACATATGTGGAAGATTGCAATTGGTAGACCATTACTTAAGAATAATAATCCCACAACTTTTTCCGATTTAAGAATTATCAGCATTTTACCTGTTATGTCTAAAATTTTTGAAAAAATACTGTACAGCCAAATATCTACATATCTCACATTTAATAATTTACTACCACATTCTCAATGCGGATTTAGAAAAAGCTACAGTACAGCCACAGCTTTAGCAAATATTACAAGTGATTTGATACAAGCATATGACAGTGGGCAAGTTAGTGTACTGGTGCTGCTAGACTTTTCTAAGGCATTTGATACAATTAATCATGAGCTATTATGTGCCAAACTTAAATACTACGGTTTTGATATATTTTCTGTTTCACTTATTACCTCGTACTTAAATGATAGGTTACAAAGAATATGTGTCGATGGTAATTTTTCCAGTAGTATAAATATAAAATCTGGTGTCCCGCAGGGATCTATCTTAGGCCCTTTATTATTCAGACTATACACTGCTGATATTTTGTCTGCGGTAGATATTTGTAAGGTACAAGCATACGCCGATGACACTCAGTTATATATGCATTTTGATATTCAAGAATTTGCCCAGGCATCTAATTGTATTAATACAGAACTTGAAAATATTAAGCGACTTTCATATGAGCATGACTTAATTTTAAACTCAAAAAAATGCAACTTAATGGTTTTTGTCAATAAAGATAAACGGGCATTTTTAAATGAACTTTTAAATGTTAAAATTGATAATGCTTCCTTGCCTATAGTTTATCAAGCAAAAAATTTAGAGGTGATTATTGATTCTGATTTACGGTTTACAGAACATGTTAAGAAATTACTACAAAAATCTTACGCATCTCTTAAATTAATTTATTCAAATAGGGGAGTATTAAATTTTAATCTAAAAAAAATGTTATGTGAAACGCTTGTTTTATCTTATTTTAATTATTGCGACTTTATTTATGGCCCGTGTCTCAACCAAAATGATAAATATAGTATTCAGAAAGTTCAGAATGCTTGCTGTAGGGTGCTTTATGGAATTAGAAAACATGATCACATTTCTCATAAAATAAACGAGTGCAAATGGCTCAATATGGAAAATCGCCGAAAACATCATTTGGGTAATTTTTTTCATAGCTTGCTCTCCAACAACTCTCTCATGAAATATAAGTTCATTACCAGATCAACTGTTCATTCAATAAATGTAAGAAATAAGAATAAATTTACAATACCACACCATCGGACAGCCATGTTTAAACGAAGTTTTTTATATAATGCAGTATCTCTTTATAATTCTCTTCCAGAACAATTCAAATTGTTTAATATCAATAAGTTTAAATATAAATATAAAATTTACCTCTTTAATAACCAGTGATTATTTTGCTAGATTATCAGATATTTTTAAAATACATGTGTGTTTATATAAAAATTAGACTTGATGATATTTCTTTATGCACTTTGCTTAGTTTCTGTCACTGGTTTGTTGTGATTTGGACGTTGCTGCGGTGTCGGTGCATTGGCGGGCCGTTGTCGAATGATTGGCTCAAAATAAATTCATTTTGAGTCGGTCATTTGATGGTGGTGCGTCGGTGTGCCGGGGCTGCGGTGACGTTCGGATTGCTATGAATCGTATGCGATGGAGGCGGGGGTTGAGTGTTTGTTTATATCATCATGATTGACTTTTACAAAGTAACGGATACCACGATAACACTTACAAAAATTAAATTAAATTTCCTACGATCAATGAATATATTATTGTCCTTTTGTCTACCTATCAAATATTGTCTACCTACCAAATATTTTTAAATTATGTCCTAACTTGATACTAATTGTATTTTTAATACTTAAAAAAGAGAAAAACATAGATCTCATCTAGTGACATTTATATTGTAATTGCCAAATTCTAAAGAATTTACTTTCCATCTCATGGTTGAGTATGAGTAGCTTTCAGCTAGACTTCGCCATGGTTGGAATAAGTGATTCTTTAACAACGTTAACTGGATTTATAATCTCTTGTTTTGTTAAATGTGTATATATGTCTTCTACAATAAAGCCGATTTATTATTATTATTATTATTATTTAACAACGTATTTAAATAACCACGAAGGTGTAACAAAAAAATGAAATAGGCCATTTTGTTTGTTTTTTCTTGCTCTTTTCGAATATCGTATCGAAATTTCAAAAAAAATATATACAGGGTGATGTTTTATTGATGCAAAGAAGAAACATAAATTATAGTAAGTCCGGACCTGGATATATTTTTTTTATACATGTACCTCTTGGGGCTCGTTAGTACATTAGCCATACCAAATATGAATCCGTTATTTCATTCCCTGTCAAAGTTATGACAAAAAACAGGTTTGGCCAAAAATTATTTAACACCCAGCAACCTCGTAATGAAGGCCCAATGAGACATTTCTATGGGAGGTTCCGATTACCACTGATGTTCTCTACCTCTTATTAAGCTATGTCCCTCTCATGATGCAACACCCATATCCACCTAGGGGTTTTCCTCTTGAGGAATTGCTCTCTAAATTTCATGTACATGACTTAAATACCCGTAGAATATTTAGTTCCTCGGTATTTTTATATAAACTTATTAATTTCAAATTTGATTCACCCCAAATTTTATAAATGATGAGGTTCATATACCAACTTTCCAGACTAGATCGTATAATTTATTTTATTTAAGCACACCTCGAACAAATTTACTCAAATACTATCTCCTGCATGTAATGTGTTCTAATTTTAACTCTCTATCCTGTAATATTGACACATTCAATTGTAAAATTAAGGATTTTAAGGAAGCAATTTTAAATAACTGAAATTTATTTTGTTACTACTACTATTACTAAGTAGATATTCTCTTTTCTTCTTTTAAGTATTGTATTAAACTTAGATATTATGTATATTATTATATGTATTTACGTATGTATATATTTATATATAATTAATTGTATATTCCTGCCCTGTGATTGGTTTTTCTGTTGGGCAGTGTATCAATGAATAAATAAATAAATAAATTATATGATGAAAGTAGACAAAAAGCTTGTACTCTCAATCGATAATTGTTGAACCGTGGTTTCTTTAGCTAGCACTAATGTACTTCCCAAATTTCAACTTTTGCTTCTCCAGTTATCATGCTTATGAAAAATTTGACACGAACGAATAAACAGGCAGAAACAGATAGAAAGACAGACGATCATATGATTAACGCACTCATATGAAACTATTTCACCACACATAATGTTTACGGTTTTTGAAAAATGTCTTGCATATATTAATAATTCTTCTGTGAGGAGTATCATAAATAAAATATAGTATAATAAAACCCAGGGAAAAGTAAATGTACTATGGTATAGAGTAAGTGACAGCTGTATAGTGAAGCTTTCAAAGTTCAACGAACTAAGTCGGCCCACATGCAATATCGATAAAATGCTAGATGAAAGCTCACGTCTATATTGTCTGCCTGAAAAACAAATTAAGTATAGGAGAACGTGTCCTTTGAGGCCGGTTTAAAGTAAGGCGATTTATTTTGCACATTCCTTTGACTGTAAGGACGAGAAACCAAATTGAATGCATATGAGCCTTAAAATTCTGGAGGATCAATGTTGGCGGCGCCGTTGCATATATACTTTGCTGCACTAGACACACATTTACTCACGTAATTATGTCTTGAGAAACTAGTATCAGTAACTATATTTTATAAATTGTGTAGTCTACAGGATTATTCACTATATATTTCTGTTATTATTGAAAAAAAAAATTCGTATAAAAGTTTTAAGATCTTATTTTATAAACAGAACCCCAAAATGCTATATCTAATTATGGACTATGCTGTTGTATGTGACTAGCAGAGTTTTGTTGTTTAGTATACTTTTAGGTTGTAGAATTATTAGATCAGTTTTCGTATTCTTCCATTTAAATAGTCGATATGATTTCCCCATTTCAAATGTGGGTCTAAGACTAGTCTTAGATATTTTATGGTGGCAGCACTATGTACAAAGTCGTTAACAGATTAGTTTATTAGAATGGCTTCAAATACATGGGGCATTCCAACTTTAGTTGGGGAAAAGGAGATATATTTAGTTTTTGAATGTTTAGTTTAAAAAGATTAGTTTTTACTTTTCTAATTGCCGCAGTGGCTTTTTGTTTTATTTGGTCCCAAGTCTCCTCCGCACAGATTAGTACCATGTCGTCTGCGTATGAGATAATATTGCACGCATAATTTTTCTATAAAAGATCAGTTATATACAGGGTGTCCCAAAAGTCCCGGAATGGTCAAATATATCGCAAACTGCTAATCTTTTTGGAAAACAAAAAACACGTGTTCAATATTTAAAAAAACCTATCCAATGGAAAAAAATTGACTCCCCCACCCTCCTCTGCAAGGGAAGAAGGGAGCAATTTTGAAAAATTAAATGGGAACCCCCACTTTTTATTGAACAAACAGATTGTACGGCTAAAATTATGTAAGGTTGGTTTAGAACATTTTTTTGGATTCGTTACAGGTGGCGCTGTAATCGCAAATAATTAACATAAAGACGTAAGTTTCAAATACTCGGTTTACACCGGAAACAAAAAATATGTATTCATTATTTTAAAAACCTATCCAATGACACCAAAGTTGACCCCCTCCATCCCCCTGTGCAAGGGGGACAACTTTGAAAAGTTAAATGGGAATCAACATTTTTTATTTCGAATTTGCGTTCGTCGCAAATTTGAAAAACGAATTCCTTTTTTACAAATAATACTTTTACAAATACTTTTTTTACAAATGAACAAGGACATCGTCGATTAGAAGAAAAGCACTCACAATTTAGAAAATTTTCACTTGAACAAATTGAGCTCTTGCCTCCAAGAACGTTGGAAGAGGAATAAACATTGGAAAATAAAAATAATGAAACTACATGCAATACTTCGCAGAAATATTTTTAACAACAATTCAGGGAAAAAGAACCAAACAAACTTTTTTTTACCAATGGACATAGTTTTTCTCTGAACAACTTTCTTCTTCCAACATTCTTGGAAGCCAGAGCTCAATTTGTTTAAGTGAAAATTTTCTAAATTGTGAGTGCTTTTTCTCTAATCAACGATGTCCTTATTTATTTGTAAAAAAGTATTATTTGTAAAATTATCTATTTGTAAAAAAGAATTCGTTTTTCAAATTTCCGAAGAATGCAAATTCGAAATAAAAAATGTTCCCATTTAACTTTTCAAAGTTGTCCCCCCTGTTAATTTTTTGCGATTACAGCGCCATCTGTAGCGAATCCAAAAAAATGTTCCAGATGAACCTTACGTAATTTTAGCCGTACAATCCTTTTCTTTAATAAAAACTGGGTTTTCCATTTAATTTTTTAAAGTTGTCCCCTCCACCCCCATAGAAGGGTGTGGGGGGAGTTAACTTTGCTGTCATTTGATAGGTTTTTTTAAAATATTGACCACGTGTTTCTTTGTTTTCCGAAAAGATTAGCAGTTTGCGAAATATTTGACCGTTCCGGGACTTTTGGGACACCCCGTATAAGAAATAAGCTAAGACCTAAGATATTCCTTGGGGAACCCCAGTTCTTATTACTTTTGTTGCTCTGTAAGCGTTATCTATTTATTTTTACTCTGTTGGCTAAATAATAGTCTTTAAATAAATTATATACCGTCCCTCTGATACCTCTTTTGTCTAGATGCTTAATAGCTGCATGTGAGATACTGTGTCAGAGGTATTTTGTAAATCTAAGAAGATGTCTAAGACTTTCAAGTTCGATTCGAAGTTACTAAGTATAAGGCCTGTTAACAGTTGACGAGGTTCTTCAGCGCCAATATTCTTCTGGAATCCATATTGGTTTTATGATATTATTATTTTTTCTTAGGAATGACCGAAATCTATTGTTTAGACATTTTTCAAAAAATTTTGCAATATTATTTATTAGCGATATTGGGCGATAGTTCGTCATGTAGTTTCAAGAGTGGTACAATCATGTCTCAGTTCCAAATAATTCATTAATTAACATTATTAAGTAAATAATTTAAAATATTTAATTAGCCATTTAATTAGTTATGTCGATTTTTATATTTTATAATCTATATTTCCCCTTCATTTACTACTTCATTTTCCAATTAGCACAACAATGTTTCCCTGCGGTAAGGCAGTATACTCCAGGATGATAAGCAGTTGCCAATAGAATACACCTCTATTTAGAATCAAATAATGTATTTACTAACTGTCAATTTGGTTACAGAGGCAATAAATCCATTGAACTAGCAACACTAGAATTCATTCAAAAAATCTACCACTAAATTGATAAAGGCAAAAAAGTTGCTAGTCTCTTTTTTGATCTGACAGTTGCTTTTGACTCAGTTAATCCGAAATTTCTGCAGGTTAAATTGCAAGCGATAGGAATTACTGGAAATATTCTGAAATTGTTAATTTCTTATCTGGAAAATCGGAATATGTTAGCTGCAATGAACGCAGAAACGTCTAATAATCTTAAGGAAATCGGAGCAGCTCAGAATTCCGTGATCGGTCCACTTTTATTTCTTGATTTTATCAATGACTTACCAGATTATATAACGGAAGGCGAGGTATTTATGCACGCAGATGATACATCTGTAATAATCCATAGTGATACAGTAGAATATATAGAGAACAGGACTGCGTCAGTCATTAAATAGTTTGAAGACTGGTGTTATAAAACCACATTAATTATTAACATGAAGAAAACAGTACTTTTATATTTTACAAATATCGTATCCAACAATAATCCCAGAATAGAATATGTTGAGACCAGTGGGAAAACAACTTTCTTAGGCTCTGTAGTAGACTCAACGTTAAATTTTATTCCCCAAATAGATAATCTCTGCTCTAAATTAGAATTTAAAAATAGAATTAAATATTAGGGGCGAGCGTAGGTGCGCCTTTACTATGTACATACTTCGGTATGCAATGTAAAACAACGACAGGCTCAGTTAGTACTTGGATGGGTGACCATTCCAACGGAAACCGCGTCCTCGCCTCACACATCTTCCAGCGGCTTGTATATCAGTGTATGCGCGGAAGCTATACAACCTTAGGCGAGGGTTGTATAGGAGATATACCATCCTTCGGAGGGGATGTAAAGCCGTCGGTCCCTTGTCTATTAAATGTTAGGCAAGTAAAAGGTCCCTACTCTTCTTAAGGGAAGAGGTTCGGCAAAATTCCTGGTTGGGGGTAGCTCGTCTACAGGCGTCGGTGTTAGGCCTCAGTAGCGGAAATAGGCCGACGTTAAATAAATGTATATATAAAAAAAAAATTAAATATTAATATATTAATGACATGTTACTACTTCTTAGCTTATTCAATCATTAGTTATAATATTAATATAATATGGGGTCAATCGACTTACGCAAACAGATTCTTTGTAATGCAAAAGCGAATTATACGAATACTGTTTTATTTAAATTATAGAGAATCATGTAGAGATACATTTAAAGTAAAAAAGATAATGACAGTTACATGCATTTATATATTCAAAATTTCTTGTTTTATGCACAAAAACTTAGATAAATTCAAATCGAATAATGATATTCACAGTTACCCTACTTTAAAGTGCGCGAGAAATACACATACAGAATTTCATTCTTAGCCAGTATAGAAAATCATCTCACTGTGAAGTTATTTATATATGTTATATCAGCTTTCCGCATTGTAAATATTTTATTAGTATAAGTTAATTATCAGTAACGTTCTCATAAAGTAATTCAATACCAGTACAGATACATTCATAAATTATATCATATTCCTTTTTATTATCTTCGTAACATAATACGTCTGCCGTTTCTAAATACGTACAATCTTGAATTACTCTGTGAAATACGAATATAGCAATCTAAAGCGAATTCAGCATTTTTTATAAACATTATAAATACATGCAAAAAGTCTATGTCAGACAGTTAGCTAATATTCGTTAAACTCAGTAGCTCTCCTACACAAGATCTGCAACATTTTTATTCAAACCAAGTTATTTTAGTATTTTCAATTGTGTTAAAGTTTACAATTTGTATACTTCTACATAAACATCGTAATTTTAAGTAAATATTATAGTGTAAATAATAATAATAATAATAATAATTTTTGTGCTTTAACAAATAAAATCGCTTTTAAAAAGTCAACAAGCGACTTTCAAATCTAACATATATTTATTTCCTGCAGAAATAAGGTGACAAAATTCTTTTAGGTTGTTTAGAAGCAAATTGAAGACTTTTTAAATGAAACATTGTTTCTATAATATGACCGAATTTTTTTATAGGTGATGGAAAATAGTTTCATAATATCGATACCATCATGTATAACAGGCACCTCTCGAAGTACTTTTTTATGTAAATACATTTGTTAGTTTTAGTTAGTTTTTATGGATATTATGTGTAATTTTGTTTGTTTTTTGCAAACTACAATTTCTTATGACACAAACATAATATGCTATTTTTTTTGTTTTTTATATATTTTTATATAGTCTAGTATACTTTAACTTAGCGTGTGTATGTATGAGTTCCGTACGATTTCATTTTCTCTTGTACACAAAGATCTAGAAATATTGTCCACGTAGACAATGTTTCTGGACTATTGCTTTAACTTTGTGTACAATATGGGAGAAAATGAAATCGTACGGAAATATTAACTCATACATACACACGCCAAGTTAAAGTATACTAGACTCTATTTTGTTTTTTATATTTTCTCGACTTACCGTAATATGTAAATCTATTTGTTAGTTTGTTATCTACCTATATTTTTTAAAATTTTGTTTGTTTTATACATTACGTACATTTTCTGTAGTTTTGCATGACAAAATCAAAAATGTATCATAATTTATGGAGAATAATAAAAGTTTTTTATTAATTTATATTTACTTTCTAACAAATGGTGGAGGATCCGGTCTCATTAAGCAACCATTTAATATTATTATTCTCTTTCCCTCCTTTTCTGCTTAGCGACAGTGTAAATTTGAGTAAAGCTTAGAAGGACCGTATGTTTATTCGTTTAGATGAATTGATTTTCTGAGATCGTGAATTGATGTAAATCTAATCGAAGCAACGCAAATTGCGATAGCGCTCACCTGGTCTTTTATGGATCGTTTTTCTTGGAGAGCTCTCCGTCGTAACAGGTCTCAAAACATACTCAAAAAATTTCTGATTTTGTACGATAAAATAATAATTACTATCACAAAATGTCTAATATACACTTTCGTAGCTTGAACCGACCGGCCGTTATTCACCATGCCTTTTCTTCTATGTCTGAGCATGGCAGCAGTGAGAGTTCCAGGCTACTGCCACCACAAGCAACGTGCGTTGTACCGCGTACAAATAAAAAAGAACTTAAAATTTTAAACCCGTAAATGACACAGCCCCTGCATGATTCAAAGAACAAAAAATAGAAAAATTAATTAATTATTAATAACTCTTAACTTTGACATATTAACCGATACCGACAGACAGTAATGATATAGTTTATCTGCCTCAGCTTATATGTAATAAATTAAAGACCCATTTAATACTTTTTTGACATTTAAAAAACATTAATTTATGTTAATAAAATATCAAACTAGGTACTTGTATCTTCAGTTCGGAGTTAGATGTTTTGTTAACCAATATTGCACTGCTGCAGTAAAAATCCCAAGTAGGCGTTTGTTGAATCTGTCACCTTCTTAACACAAACTAATGCTAATTGTTTTTATCAATTAATATAAGTTTCAAAATGATAATGCACTAGCTTTTTGTAGTTGCAAAATTTTAGTTTGCTGTTCCAATTTAGTAATGGAGAGTATAGAGATATTATTTTGTGTATGGTTTCGGCGATGGAAACGGAAGAGCTACATAGAGTTAATACCGAAAACGTTTTCCAAATCGCCGCGTACCAAGTCATAAAATATTTTCGAAGGTATTTCAATTTAGTAAGGAACATGGCAAATTTCCTTCAACGCTAAAATATGAACATGCGCCCAGGTTTCTTCGACGGAAGGGGAAGTATTACAGGTTATCAATGATAATCCATCGATAAGTGTAAGAGAAATAAACAGTAAGTTAGCAGTATCTGAGACAAGGTAATAGCGAACATTAAAAATGGAAAATTTATATTGATTCTGTGTTAAGAATGTTCAATGACTCGAAGACAGCGATGACGTTCCCCACTTAGTATTGTGTAGGTGGATTTTGACGCTCAGAAGGACAGTATTGAGAGTTCTATTCATACGTGATGGGATTAACAACAGTAGGAACTAGGAACAAGCATACTTAGACGACCGAAAATTTTCACACGGATTCAAAGAAATTTTTGAAAGAAGGTTAACTGGTGAAATTAGAGAGATTGATATCAGCAATATGTGGTTTAATCAAAGAACCCACCAATACAAACTCATCATACTTGAAATCAGCAAACAAATCTCATCGAAGAAATATTGCGTAACTATCATGAAATTCGAGAAAATATTTTGCCTGAACAACGTGCGACACGCAAAAATATCGTCGGAAGATATTTTCGGAAGTACAAAAAAAAAAGAGAATTTTTCAACAAAATTTTATTTTGCTCACTGCACCGAAAACCCAATATTTTGCAAATTATCATAAAAATCGATTACGAGAAAGGAAATATTGTAATTGCAATACACGACGTCCCGTGGATGAGAGTTTTTTCAATTTCTGCAAAATATTATTTTTGCGGAACTGCAAAATTAAAATTTTATAAACTATCTCTGGTCGAAAACCAGGTGGGTTAAGTCGCAAGGTGGCAATCGCGATTAATCACACGGACATCGCACCACCGGGTTCGTACCCTGGCTCCGGTACCGGCACTGTCAGAGGAAATGGTTGTATGTCCGCGTTTTTTCAATGTGTAACCCCCTTCCGCACAAGCCCTGGCTTCTGGAATTGTGGGTTGTCTAATTTCAATAGAGTTTATTTATTTATTGAAGAAATTCTATATGCGAACGTAATTATTGTAAGTCCAATAAATGCCATCTCGAGGAAACATGTTTTTAGAATTTATAATAAAATTTCAATTTTTTTTAGCAATTGCAACAAAACCTCAGTTTTAAAAACAATCATAAACATCGCTCCACGGAGTGTTATTTACGTAACTGTAATGAATGTCGCTCAGTGATTTGGTGGCACAAAATTATCCATACATGTACATAGTGGATGGGACCGCCTTACCTGAACGTATGAATATAAAATAATTTTTAGTATCCTGCAGTGTTACGATTCAAGCATTATCAAGCTCTAGTGCGTGCGTCCGAAATTATTTGTGATACTTCTAAATACGTATAAAGACAGTCAAAGGGGGCGAGCGTAGGTGCGTCTTTACTATGTACATACTTCTGTATGCGATGTAAAGTAACGACAGGCGCAGTTAGTACTTGGATTGGTGACCATTCCAACGGAAACCGCGTTCTCGCCTCACACATCTTCCAGCGGCTTGTCAGTGTATGCGCGGAAGCTATACAACCTTAGGCGAGGGTTGTATAGGAGATATACCATCCTTCGGAGGGGATGTAAAGCCGTCGGTCCCTTGTCTATTAAATGTTAGGCAAGTAAAAGATCCCTACTCTTCTTAAGGGAGGAGGTTCGGCAAAATTCCTGGTTGGGGGTAGCTCGTCTACAGGCGTCGGTGTTAGGCCTCAGTAGCGGAAATAGGCCGACGTTAAATAAATGTATAAAAAAAAAGACAGTCAAGCTAAAGGCCCACATAATCGTAAATATTGAACTTTTACATTGAATCTTTTTGTGTCAATCGTTTTGTTAAAAATTTAGCATTGGGTGGTAGTTGGAGACTGCATTGTCTGAGTCGTCTTAATCCTCACCATGTATGGTATGGACCGACACTCTTGTTGAACTTACACATTTGTTAACCTTATCCGTTTACAGCGTAAACGTAAAGGAGCATATGTCTCACCTGAGGTTGGTTTTTGAAAGACTATGTCCACATAATCTAAAAGTGTCTCCGGATAAGTGTGTAATAACTACAAACGAAATTCAGTATTTAGGCCACACAATTAAAACCGATACTTCTCGTCCATGACAAAAACATGTTTTACAAATTCAGAACTATCCTATGCCAGCCACGAAGAAACAGCTTCAGAGATTCCTCGGCCTATGTAATTGGATTCGAGAATATTATGTGTCAAATGTTGCGATGATTACAAAATCACTAACGAAATTTCTATCGAAGGAATACCGCTTTCACTGGACCCAGGCTTTGTCACATGGCCTATGTCCATTTAACAGTTTTATATAATAATTGGTATTTTATTTATATTAAGCACGATCTTTATAGCATTTTGATTCAGTTTTTGTAAATAAGACTCTTTTAACTATCAGAAATTTATTTGTATAACTTCTAAATTATTTTACCTATTTTAACTTAGGAACTCAGTTATGTTTTTTTAACACTATTATGTATCTCCGTTGTGTTATAGTACTTCAGGAAACCAATTGTCAATTTCATGCCTGCAAAAACATTTATTTATATTCATATATATTCCAATTTTTGTATTTTTGTTTACTATATAAGTGCATATGGTTACTTTCTTACCTTTAACTTTCTCATACACCTGTTATATATTATATCCTATAAAATGTAATATATTTGCTGAATTCGCACAAAACAGTTTGTAAACAATTTATTACGACAGTTCGTATTGTTGGTTATGTATAGAAATTACAAATTGCGAAGTAAATCTGTGATATGCAACTAATCTCAAACTATTACTGATTAAAGATTCCTTTTATCGATTGTATACCTGCCACTATTTTAGTTGTGAGTAAAGAAATATACCTAAGGAAACGAGCTTGTGTACTTAACTCATCAATTGACAGATGGCGATACATGTACCATTTTCTGCATTTTACAACTTTCCATTTTTATTTAGTAAAACTATATAAAAGTTTGTGTACTGGTATTATATTGCAGAATATGAGAAAAAAAAGTCTACTTTATTAATTAAAATCATCAAGAAATCATTTACCTGCTGCTTTTGAATTGATTCAAACCTACAAACCTTAACTGTTTGACCTCAATAATTCATACCACATTTTTGTATCCCCGTTACCAGTGTTTAATAAACAGGTAAATTTTATTTATTAGCAATTTAAATTTCAGTAATTTTCAATTTTTGTCTTTAATGTAATTTCAATTTTTTTAAAATAAATTTAAATCTTTTTAATTTAATAAGTAATTTAAGTACTATATGTACCGCATGGTTATAAAACGTTCTTTTCTTTTCTTTTCATTTTTGGCAATTTATAGTTTGCGAATCAGCTTTAATATCTTTAATAATTTGATATCTTTAATGCTTTAATATCTTTAAGATATTTGTGCTTTAGGCTTTAGGCTTTTTATGCTTTGTGATGTATATATTAAAAATTCAGTTTTATATTGAAAAATACAGATTTATATTTAAAAATTGAGCTTCTTCATATGTAAAAATTCAGCTTCTTCAAATTTAAGATTCAGCTTTGTCAAATTAAAATTTGAGCTCCTCAAGAATTTATATTAATTATAAATTTATATTCAACGTCAAAGTTGGACAATATTTCTACAATCTTCAAGTTTAACTTCCTTTATGAAACGTAAACTAAATTGCCAAGAAAACCCTTAGATTCCATTCTCCACGAGACAATCGAGGCGTGAATTGCCATTCTAGAGCTCTTCACCGTCAACGAGAAAGCCCAGGAAACTAGGGTACTGGTATAATCTTTGTAATTTTTGTTACCATTAATTGTTCTTTGTTTGCCGATATTATTAGCTAACTTAAAATTTCATATTTCACATTATAAAATTTACTTATTTATTCATGTAATATAATTTATCATTCACTTTAAACTATCTTTTTATTTGTCTTACCAATAATTTCAGTCTGGTCTATAGGAGATTGGTTATTCGAGAAAAAGAAACAACCCTACTGATTTTCACTATAGATGGTGCCCATATAACATCAATTTTTCTTTGTCTCCTTTCCTCAAGCTAAACAAAAATCTGTCATTTATGCTGTACATTCGAAAAAGGGTAAGTTTCACAACTCTTAAGAATACTCCGAATCTACGACTCTTTGCTCAGGCTTAAACCAGCTAATCGTCCGCATATGTTACCTCAATTCTTTCCCAAAAACATATAATAAGGGAAATGAGGTAACTGCTTATGATGAAGTGTTTCATCAGCTTAAAGATTTACTAGCCGAATCGTTGGAACTCCGTCGTTCGGATTTTTCAAGTCAGTTCAATTTGCAAACAGATGCATCCCTACAAGGTCTTTTGGCGAAAAGCATATCATCTCATATTCTAGTAATACTTTATCTCCAGCAGAGAGACGTTTCATATAAACTAATGAGAATGTTTAGTATTAGTTAACTATATCAAAAAGTACAAGATGTACCTAACAGATAAACCATTCTTAGTCAAGAAGGACAACAAAGCTCTACTTTTGTTAAACAAACAAAAAGACGATAAAACTAAATTCACTCGATGGTCCTTGTTACTGCAAGAATATGTATTTAAAATCGAACATTGTCCAGGCAAAGGAAACATATTAGCAGAATTCCTCAACAATAATCCCCAAGATCAGTATGTCGAAACCGACAATGAAGAGGAAAGGATATTCCTACCAAATTATAAGTCTCCAGAGCCTATTTCAATTTTAACTTATTCAGAGATTTGTAATGACGTCCAATCAATACCATGCAGTACCAGAAGTAAAGCAAAACTAAACAGTAAATATAGATTTTGTATTTTACGTCTGAATCAGCTGCACCAAACCCTTCAGATGAACATCTTAGTATTCATTTTAGCAACAATAACAAAATGTCTCACAGACGCCCATAGCAAGGATCATTCACAGTTTCAGCATGATGGTGCTAGTCCTCATTATGCTTTACGGACCAGAGATCATCTAAATCAGCATTACCCCAACAGATGGATTGGTCACAAAACACCCCCGCATCTCAAAAATCATTCACTGTCAAGGGTAAGCATGGGGGTGTTTTGAACTTGCCAAACTGTGGTCTGTCTCTCATTGTCCATTTAGATTTGGGACACCCTGTATACATGCGCCTGCGTAATTTAAATGTATTGAATACTACCATTTCCCAGTTTTAAAATAAATAAAGATAGAAATAATTGCTCACTCTCTATTACGGATTTCCTGAAGATTCGAGAATATGCATGGTTTTTGTCTTATTTATAGTTTTATAAGAATATTATGATGCCTCAATTTCTGTCAAATCCGGAAAAAAGCAAAAGCGGCAAAATACGATGATTTTATAATTCAGTTTTAACGACCGACGCCCAGCATGAAAACTGTCAATTATGTCAAGATATTTGTTTCATAAAGGAAATCTTCTAATGTGAGAAATTATTCATATGCATTTTCCCCATACGTTGTTGGGGGAATAGCCCAAGTACCGCTATTTTATAATTCCTGTGTTATTCATTTATACCCGACAACAAATAGACACTTATTATTAATTAATTGTTTTGAACACAACCCTCATTTCATAAACCTGCTAACTCCTTCCTGCATGAAATCAATGATGTTTGCATTTGAAAATGTTTTGCATATTGCTCAAATTAAGGTAACATTATTTACAAGAAATATATGATTTGTCAACTGGAAAACTATAAAAGGAATTAATGAAAATAATAATAATTAACACTTTTTTTTCCTAAAATGCTATCATTTCATCAAAATAGTGAATGGTTCAAATGCCATGAGTTAATTAGCTAAATCTTATAGAATCTAGTAAATTCATAACCTCTACCGTAGCCAATAAGGGCGAAGTTAATATTAAACTTATAAATCAGAAGTATATTGTTGGTAACTAGTTTCTGGGAGATAATATAAATAGTTCGTGTGACAGATACACAATATATTGCGAACGAATTTTGTGGAAATAATAGGCAATGAAGCAAGACACATGTGTGCGTAACATATTCTGGTTGGATTCCTCTGCGGCGGCGGTAACGATTAACATTGGTTAAGTTAAGCGTAGGATGTCACCAGAAGTTATATTGAAACCCTTTTGGAACTGAACATCGTTAATATATTTCATTATGCCAATAAGGACCTTTATACTATAATGTTGTATTGATAGAATTTTATATTAAATGTGTAGATACTATTTTAAATTTGATATAGCGAAAGTTTTAAAAGTATCAGAGAAAAAATAACGAACGAGCTGTTTTGGCGTAATTGTCCCTTACCAGTACATCTGAGTAGAATACATGTATTACAGTTGTTACCCCCGAAATGCTGAGTAATGTTTTAAATGCAATGCCTCGCCGCGCTCGATTGTGCTTAAGAAATCGCAGTAGACACTTTAAACACTTGATATATCATAAAAATTATTTTGAGGATTAGATAAATATTAACGTTCTATGTGCTATATTCTTTTTATTATTAATTTGTTTTTGTTACCTGAATTTACTTTATTCTTCTTAATTGTGTTAATGTTTTATTATAGCAAAGATTTGAACAACTTATTGAATTATTTTATTAATTAGTTTTAAAAAATATTTTTATAATTACTAACGTAGTAATAAATATGCCATGTGATATATCGTTGAAAAGGGAGGAAAATACTCTATTTAATGGCGCCAATTCCCGCCCGTTTCAAAATAATTTTTTTAACAGCCTGAAGAGTAAATCGCAAAATACAGCGGTCTTGAAAAATGTTAGATAAAACTTCGTTGAAATACTCTGTTTTGCAAAAAATTTTCGCCTTAGAATTTTTCTCGTATCTCTTCAAATTAATAATAATAATAATAAATATTTATTTTCCAATACGACTGTTTTCACAGTATAGGAATGGTCAGAGATACATTGTAAAATCTTACAATACAAAAATACAAAGTACAAAAATTTAAAATATAATTTTTAAAAAGTGTGACTATAACTATATCTAACAATATTATGTGACTAGGCTAAAATAATAACATCTTATATAAGAAACTCATTTATGGTGTAACAACATTTTTCAATAAGATATTTTTTAATTTTATTTTTAAATTTATGAGTACATAATATATCCTTGAAATTTTCTGGTAGATGATTAAAAAATTTAGTTCCAGCAACGGAGATATTTGGCCTAGACGTTTTCCGCATTTTCGATATTTTCTGCCATAACTCTTAAAGTAGACCATGGATTTCAAATACCTTTAAACCATTTTGTAGGTTATACAAATCTTTTCACAAAAATATTTTTTTTTGTACCACCGATATTAAGTGCGATATTCTCGAGTGC
This sequence comes from Leptura quadrifasciata, assembly GCA_963675555.1. NCBI lineage: Eukaryota > Metazoa > Arthropoda > Insecta > Coleoptera > Cerambycidae > Leptura > Leptura quadrifasciata. The sequence goes on from OY776675.1 coordinate 109,341,078, forward strand.
CCTGATAAAATTTTAAAATTTTCTATTATGTTCTATATTTCTAGACAAGTTTAAGGACAGTTTAAAGTGAAATAAAAAAAATCATATGTTAAGCAGTGTATGAATTCAGGTTGAGCTGTATAATAATATAATGTATTTTGTTCTGAAGCATGCATGTTTTTTTCTTCCCTATTTTAACGTTTTATTAGACGAAATATCAAATTATTTGACAGGAGTCAGATAAGTTTATAAAATGCATGCTTTTGTATTTAATTCATTAAAGATGGATGAATATGGTATAACATGCAAAAGGACTTTAATTAGATTTACAAAAAGTAATAACATAATTCAGTGTCAAATAGAGACGGTCATTTTAGCTAAATGCACTTAATTAATGTGATACTGATTGTTAAAAGGTTTAAAGCATCTCTAATTGTCTATGCACCTACTATATTTAATTAGATATATATTTTTAATGAAATTGTGTAGGAAATTAATAAAAAAGTGAAAAGGGTCAGAATGACAAAATAATCGAATACACACAGTTTTATGAAAATTAGTTAATCGAATACAGAGAAGGATACTTTATTTCTTTTATATTAATAAAAAATGTCCTAGAGGACAGGAAAATACAGTACATGCCTTTTAAAGAAGAAACTTTTATTGCCATAGTAAAAGAGCAGAACATTAGTACAAGGGTATAAAAGGACGGACGCACGTCAAACGAAGAAGATTATTATGTGAACAGTAGATGTCGAGATATATAACCCAACTTATATTAATGAAGCTGAGTTTTACGTTGCGTTTTATGAAATGTTATTAATGTTCATTTATTTCAAATGGTTAGCTGAAATTGGATTTGGATTGTCAATATTTTGAAAAGTTTAGAAATTTGAAAATTGTTGGAAATTATTTAAAAAAATAAATCTTTGCCAATTTATAAACTATTAAACTTAATAAGAACATTTTTAATTTCACTATTCACGGGTTCATAAAAATATTTTAATTAATTTAATTGTCAGTTTATTTTCGAATATTGGTCAACTTATTTTATCTACGACTAATATATAATATATGTTTTATATGTGTCAGTTTTGCTATATAATGCCATATATTATTACCGTAGGGATTAATGATGAGATAATAGTGGGTCTTATTCTCTTTCGTAGAACAATCAAAAAAACAGTACTTAATTCAAAATCTCTTTGAAAATTAAAACAGTCATGGAAACCATTTTAAAACAATATGACAGTATGAATAAATAATTGTCAACAAGCGATTCGCGTTTATTTATGGCGCGATTTTAAGATGGAAAGTGTGGAAACGTAGTGGACAGTGATATCGAAGAAGCATTTTCTTGTACACCTTCTTTAAAAAGCGGAAGCAACAACATCTACATTTTTGCCAGAAAAGTGAAAATGTTTTTACGACAAAATATGCAGAAGTTTCATGGATTGGCTTATTCAAAAAAAGACGACTTCATTTTCGGAAAACGTGTTACTGGCCTATTTTTCCGAATTAGGAGAAAAATATAAATCTTCATTGTCATATTACTGAATGTTGAAAAGTGTTTTAATATTAAAGCACAACATGAATGTGGAAATATGTAGTAAACTGCGTTCTTTTTTGAGAAGAAAATCAGAAGGCTACCAAGTGAAGGAATCTGAGACATTAACCCCTGAAGAAATTAAGTCAGAAACACCTGATAAAGTTTATCTTTTACATAAGGTAATAATTATCGTAAATTACAAGTATTTCTAATCTAACGTTACAATTTGTTATTGGTTATATTAATTATCGGAATTATGGGTGCCTGTCACTCTAATGAACTGTATGAAATGCAAATGGAGGATCTGAAAGATCTCGGTAGTACGTTATAATAACTATACTTAAAACAAAAACTACGGTTATAAGAAAATTTACCTTTAGTGATCATTTTTATAATATTGTGAAAAAGTATATGAATATTCGCCCATCTCATATAGTATTAAATTCTTTTTTTTTTTAAATTACCAAAAATCTAAATGCACTATACGACGAGTTAGTAAAAATAAATTTGCCATCATAGGAAGACAAATAGCAATGTATTTGAAATTACCAAATCTTGATAGATGTACAGATTCTTCTGCTACATTGTACATTGACGGGGGTAGCGACACAACAGGCCTAAAACATCATGGAGGCTAGAAATCGACACAAGTAGCGGAAGGATACATCGACCAACCTGTAAAAGATAAGCTGATCACAGCTGACACCATTTCAAAACAGGTGTACAATACCGAAGCCTCCACCTCGAACTCTAATATAATTGAAGATAAAAATATTACTTTTGCAAATAGTTCTAATTATATTAACATTTCATCATCTGTTCAATTTATCAATTGTAGCAACATTAATATACATTTTGCTGCAAAGTACAAAAACTGTATAATTTTTTATTTCTAAAAATTAGTCGTAGATAAAGTAGTATAGTATACAACTCGCTATAATGAATACTGTATTCTCTCGGATGATTACAACACTCGCTCGCTTCACTCTCTCGTACTTGTAATACCACTCGGGAGTAAGTATTTATTATAGCATCGTTGTATAATATACTTTTAATGTAGATAGTTTTAATATTATTATTACATGATATTTTATGTTATAGTACATTGTTCAATTGATTTGAATTTGTTTTATTGCTTGTGTGTTTTCTGATGTGTTTTATTCATTGATACCGAGCTTTCGACTTTGAAATGAAAAGTACAAAATTTATATTGTTTTTATTACGTGGTAGTCATTGGCATGCGTACTTTGGTTATAATATATCATTATCGACTTTTATAGACAAAACCACATTATGCACACTAGAATACACCACTATATGGCGAATAGATGTTGCGCTTTCCTGAATTAACGCACAAATAAAATGTACACAGTAAAGTAAGTTAAAGGGATAAATCAATTTCTTGCAACAATATATCATTCTGTTGTTAAATATCTTGTATATAATTTACTGTAGTATCAGATTTAGTAAAAAATCATGTTAATCATAGGCACACCAAGCGCCAAGATTCCCGCTCGTTTATTGTGAATTAGAGTTGGGATGTTAAATTATCCTGCGATTTCCTCCCCTACTGACATTAATGTAAATTTCGAGTTTGAATTACGAGTTTGAATAATAAAATGGTACAGTTTTCTCCAAGGACGAGCCATTAACTTTATTCATTTAGTCGTAAGCTACATTTCTTAATAAATTTTGCATAGTGGATGTCATTTTTGTTTCATAGAAAATATTAACCCCATTTTAACAGTAAAATAATTCATGTTGCCCTTATATAATTTGTATGAGAATGTGTATACTCAATTCATTCATAATAAAGCTTTTATTTCTGCCTGCTTTTAAGCACTGATCATAAACTTCAGCGGACAAATATATCTGCTATTCAGATAAGGAACATATTTACCGTTTTTTAACTATATTTGGGTCGATGGGCATATAATTTCAAATGGTATCCAATAAGGATAAGACTAATGCTTATTAGATACCGTGGTTATGTGTGTTACCAATGCTAAAGTTTTAAACAAAGAAGTGCCAGAAAACTGGCCAAAAACCAAAATTATCTCCGTAGTTTATTTATAATGGTTTGAGCGCCTCCAACAATATTTTGAGATGCGATAGCATAGCATAAGTTACACTAGTTTTCATTCCTTGTATTCTCTTGATGTATGTACAGTAAATAGAAGTATGATGTGTTAATTATTACTCTTTTATTTTGTTGCGAAACTCGACTTCTAAATTAACAATATTTCCACTAAAAAAATAAATAATTTTTTTTATACTTTCTTTGCTTCCTAGAAATTTTTAACTCTGTAACGGTTCACTTTCCTTAATTTCTAAATTATTATTAAATTTCAGTTGATTTAATAATAGACACTATACGCCTGGTGTATGTATTAGTTCTCATTTTTGTAAGCTGTTCGCTTGTCTTGGGCGACCCTGTATATCGAGTTTGCCGAGACACTGACAACTCTTTCGCTTCCTCACCTAAGAGAAATTACAAAAATTATTATGAAGTAATGCATCTGGAATGACATGGTATATTCGTGTAATTTATTAATTATAGAAGTAGTATATAGTAGTATAGTAGTATATAGTATAAAAAGATATTAGCAAAAAAGGAAAGAAAGTTTTTTGATAATCAGATAGCTGGGAGCTCAGAGATGAATTGTTAGGTCGAACGTTAAGTTGGCATATATATACGAGACCTACAATTGTTTTTTAAAAAGGCCGTTGAAGACCTATAGGCAAGTATAAATTTTTATGCCTTTTGTTTGCAACAAATTAAAACTTTACCTTATCATGTCATTTGAAATGCACTTATTTCAGGCCTTTATTTCTTTGCGGGTCATTGTTTGCTCGACCTATATATGGATCCTATGATTTTATTTTACATGGCGATGTAAAATTGTTTATGGAATATACACAAGTAATTGGTTTAAGTCAATGAGGCATTTCTCTTAGACTATTTGGATCAAAACAGCGTTACCGAAGGAGTATTGAGGTATTCGTTATTTAGGAGTCCAGACAATCGGTGAGACAGAAATATATAAACAACTTGAATAACCGAAATGATTCTGTGAGTATCTTCCATTTTACCAGTTTGTTGCACATTACTGCAGATATCAAGAAAGTTTGTTTCTTTTGTCCTTAACACCCTGGAGGAAACTACAGTATAAAATTTAATTGTTTATCTGAAATAATATCATATATTGCAATATAATACTTAGGTTTTTCATGTGAACTTGGGGAAACAGCTGTTTCGGCGAGTAATTAACTGATTGACTTATACACCTTAATTAAGATTTACCAAGTACTCACGTAGTTCATAACAGAGAGTGAAGCATTTTGTTTTTAATCAGTACGTTTCTACACCTAACTGTAATTACATATTTTAGTGGCTGTAATTACATATTTTAGTGGCATAAATATCACATGACCTGTCTCATCCTTGTTGTTAGTAAAAAATATCTTTCTATAATCCAAATTATACAAGCTAATTAAGCCTCACGTTTCACACATTTTTTATATTTAATAATAACTGTACATATTATTCCCTCGATTTGTATTAGGTATAAATAATAAAATTTGTACATATAAGGGATATTATAATTGAGTAGTTTGATTCTTATCTGGGTTGTTTTGTACCTCCAACCTTCCCTCGTCAATTTTACATTGGCTGGCGCCCTCAGCTTACATAACTAAATAACAATCAAAATAATTAAAATCCACGACCTAGCTCACGACATACAAGCTGCCGATCGCATTTATGTTGACGAACGTCACAACTCTATAGCAAAAATTTTGAGACTAGTCATAGCTTATACGATACGTCTTGAATTCAGATTCTAAAAAATAAAAAACAACACGTTTTTCCCTTATAAATTATATTGAAGCTCAAATATTCCATCCATACCAAAACCCAGACGTGTCAATTCCAAAATAATTGGAAAATTTTTAGACAAAAAAATACTGTTATTATTTTCTCTAAAATCAAATCGCTCTTCCTCGGAAAATATATGTTTTAATGGAAAATCATTAGATTTTTAGAAACCTATTTTATGCTGCATTTTCCCTCTCAAAGTTTTTCCAATTTTTATAGGGTTCTCCGGGAAAACATAGCAGGTTTGCGTTTGCTGAAAAAGTCGATAAGGAAAAAGGATTTGTATTTAAAAAATGAGAACATATTTGATTTTTTTTTAATTTTTCCAAACAATTTTCGTACCCTCCTTTTTGGAAAATTTCAAACCGCTATCTCGGAAAGTATGAATTTCTTCAAAAATTTCACAGTAGTAAATTGTTGTTATTTTTTGATAGAATATATAAAAATCCTTTTTTGTTTCATTCAATTTTGACTTGAATTTAACGAGTTAACAAATGAACAACAAAATTATTATTTATAACAATTTGAGATCAATTGCCGAGATTGAAAAATTGTCTTTTGATTGAGATAACAAAACAAACAACTTGCAAAAGTATGATGAATGTTTATTCATTCATTATGACAAAAGTGTTCTAAGAAAATCTAAATCGACTGTACTACCTTCCATTCTGAAATATTTTTTACAGGTCCTCTGCCACAAATATTAATAACGTATGACATTCTATTTAGTTGTATAAGTCTGAATTTATGCTGTAGCTCCGGGAAATTTAGTACTATATTAATTAATTAATTAAATAAATTTTATCACAATCTCTAATTACAGGTTCTTTGTTCTCTCCTTCCTTTTTCCATTCTATCCCTATCTATAGAACTTTAAATAACGCATGAATAACATTATGAAAATTATTAAGCTACAAACCGTCTAATCGTTTGTTTGACAATTTTAAAAATTCAATACATAATCATGGACTAATTATTTTAAGAACATGCTCTCGTAATCTCAGAAGCAATGCCACCCAGAAGCACACTTGCATTAAAATTTTCTATAAAACTTCAATTTTGCATTAATAAGATAAGTTGCTATATATTATCCTGATTTTACAAGAAAAGTGCAGTTAATTGTAATCAAGATCACATTACCCTAAGATCTTATCATTTAATAGCTTAGACATTTCCCTAAATACCTTTACGGGATATTTTCTTACTTGGTATTAAGTGTGAATTATGCTTTGAGCAATTTTCTGCTCTAGGAAACCACGTCTACGTAGTAAAGACAGACATTAATGCATTGTAATGGTAAAAGCGTACATGTGCGAATATAGAAGCCTGTCTTCTGCCACTTTAAATTATTTCTTTGAAAACGATAGGATATATTGTATTTGACTAATTTTGCATTTGTTGCAAGTCCAACTTTCACAATAATTGGCAATGAATATTGGCAGAAACTAAAGGTATACCCACATAACAATGAAAATAATGTAGATATTGCGACAAATAAGTTTATAATTATACATACATATAAAATAAAAAATTGTACAAAAATAATATGCTCTAAAACGAATACTGAGCAGAAATTAAAACCATTGATAAGCCAGGGGTTAATAAACATTATTAAAATATTCAAATAATTTAGAAATATAAACTGAATACAGAAAGCATAGGAATATAATAAACAAATTAATTAAAAAGAGAGAGAGTTATAGAATGAATGTTATAAAGTTCAATTCAAAGAAGCTAGCCACAATTTAAAAAAGTATGGGACTTAATAAAATAATCAACAAATGAAAACATATAACAAAATAAAATAATAAACCAAATTCAAGTAGAAAATAAAGTATTAACAGAGCTCAGGGAGATTGCTTGCGAATTTAATAATTTCTGAAAATGGACACAAATTGGCTCAGAATATAATAAAAAATAATCAGAATAAAATTTTTACAGAAAATAAAAAAGCTATAATAAAACACTCAATATTTCTGTATTCAGTTTCTGAAAATTAAATAATAAATAGTATAGTCTAAAAAACAATAGTGCACTGGACCTTGATGCTATTCAGGTATAAGCAATCAAAGAATCCGATTTATATATTAAAACCATTGCAATACTTTATAAATTTGATATTTCAACAAGGCTATTTCCAACAAGCATTAAAAAAACTATTATAAGGCCATTATTTAAACAAGGCAACGCAAATATTATCTCAAGCTACCGTCTCATATCTCTTAGTAGTAACATTGCAAAAATTATAGAAAAGTGTATTAAGAAGCAGCTTTTAGAACATGTCAATAAATATAATATAATATAAAAATCCCAATTCCACGATCGATGCAATGTATAATGTGACAAATCATTTATATCAAAGTGGTTGACCTCTTACACTATCTCCATACTCTATTTTCTTAATGAGTCTAGGATGGCAATAACTTAGCAAAATGAATAAAGTCTTTGGGGCGCTGTTTTTTGCTTTCTATCGTAGTCTTTGAGGTACAAATGAAAGTTAAAAACTTCGAACAAGTATCTTTGGACATAATATTTTTAGTCGCAAACTCCTCTATAAATCCTTATTTTACTATAAGGAAAGTAACCAGACTGCAACCAAAGTTACAAATCTGGCGCGTTAAGTGTAATAATTGCATATTACCATCAAAACGCTAATGCTTCGATTGCAACAAACACCAGCCGAAAGACTGATCCTACTTAAAGGAGCTCCCTTACCAGTCGTCACACACCACTTGCAGACTGCAGTTTCGAGCTGTTGGCTCTCGTCAGTGCAAGGTAGGTATGCGACGACCGACATGAGAATCCTTTGACTATAGTACATCCCGGTATTTTTACAATAGCGACATGTAAAACAGCCAGCAGGCGCCATCTAGCGGTCCAGTGTCTGTTGCAATCGAAAAATAAATAGCCTGACTTGGCTTAGCATAGTTCAAATGTGCTTTTAGAGGGCGGAATATTAAACATAATATTTTTAGTCGCAAACTCCTCTATAAATCCTTATTTTACTATAAGGAAAGTAACCAGACTGCAACCAAAGTTACAAATCTGGCGCGTTAAGTGTAATAATTGCATATTACCATCAAAACGCTAATGCTTCGATTGCAACAAACACCAGCCGAAAGATTGATCCTACTTAAAGGAGCTCCCTTGCCAGTCGTCACACACCACTTGCAGACTGCAGTTTCGAGCTGTTGGCTCTCGTCAGTGCAAGGTAGGTATGCGACCGACATGATTGATTTTTCGATTGCAACAGACACTGGACCCCTAGATGGCGCCTGCTGGCTGTTTTACATGTCGCTATTGTAAAAATACCGGGATGTACTATAGTCAAAGGATTCTCATGTCGGTCGTCGCATACCTACCTTGCACTGGCGAGAGCCAACAGCTCGAAACTGCAGTCTGCAAGTAGTGTGTGACGACTGGCAAGGGAGCTCCTTTAAGTAGGATCAGTCTTTCGGCTGGTGTTTGTTGCAATCGAAGCATTAGCGTTTTGATGGTAATATGCAATTATTACACTTAACGCGCCAGATTTGTAACTGTGGTTGCAGTCTGGTTACTTTCCTTATAGTAAAATAAGGATTTATAGAGGAGTTTGCGACTAAAAATATTATGTCCAAAGATACTTGTTCGAAGTTTTTAACTTTCATTTGTACCTCAAAGACTACGATAGAAAGCAAAAAACAGCGCCCCAAAGACTTTATTCATTTTGCTAAGTTATTGCCATCCTAGACTCATTAAGAAAATAGAGTATGGAGATGGTGTAAGAGGTCAACCACTAAATTGGTTCAAGAGCTACTTAAATGGTAGGACGCACTATGCAAAAATCAAAAATGTCAAATCTGATAGTCTTGAAACCTCAATCGGAGTACCCCAAGGATCAGTCTTGGGACCGCTACTATACATAATATATGTATGACTTTCTAGCTGATTCTATGTTATTTGCTGGACTCATCGTTTCTAATATCCAATTGAAAAATAGGGAATGCTATACACAAAGCTAATGAAACACTTTTACAAGCTAATGAATGGTATAATGAAAATAAACTTATGTTAAATAACAAAAAATCCTTATTTTTAAGATTTTCTAAAGTAAAAACAATATATGAGGAAAGCCTTTTAATAAAAACAAAAAGTAGCACAATTAGACAGGAACAAGCTCATGGAATACACATATTGACAGTATTTGTAAAAGAATTGCTCAATTTGGTTCTGCATTAATCAGTTACGTCATATACTATTATGGTCATTTCCACTCGGTAATTTCTTATGCCATCATTGCCTGGAGAACTTCCCCTGACAGCAATAGAGTTTTTTAATTGCAAAAAAGAGCAATTAGGTTTATTGCTGGATTAAGAAAGAGAGATAGTTGTAGGGATTGGTTCAAAGAATTGGGAATATTAACATTGCCGTGTATTCTGCTATTTAATTTATTATTGTATGCGAAAATTTAACTATACACAAATACAATTAATACTTATCATACGTACAATACAAGAAGCGTCACATGAAACCCGTTGCACAGCTCAACAAAATATAAACAAAGTCCTAAATACTTGGCTATACAGGCTTACAATCATTTACCATCTCCATATAAGAATCTACAACAAAAGCGTTTTATATTAGAAATTAAAACATTTTTAGTAAATAAGAGCTATTACTCTCTGAGTGAATATTATAGTGACGACAGTCTGTGATTTTATTTAGATTTGTTATATTTATTATATTTATTATTGTAGTGTGTTCCTAACGTTATATGTATACTCTGTGCACAAAGCTAAAATATTTTGGTGTCAGTGAATAATCTACCTCTTATTCATAGTTATTTGACTAATAGATATTAGCGTGTAATTTTAAATGGTAATTTTTCAGACAATAAACTTATTAAACGAAGGGTTCCTCAGTGTAGCATATTAGGGCCACTTTTGTTTTCAGGTTATACAGCAGAGTTATATCAAAATTTAAAATTCTGCAAAATGCATCAGTATACTGATGACACGCAATTGTATTTTTCTTTTTATTTAAATGAATTGAATTCTGCAGTCAGCAAAATTAATTCAGATCTTCAACTTATATCACAAATCTCAAAAGCTCTTGATTTAGTTTTAAACGAAGCCAAAACAGAGATGTTGGTATTTGGATATAACAGGATGGCCATTATAGAAAATAGAGATTTTAAAATTGTCATTAATAATCAGCTTCTGACATCGTCTACCTATTGTAAAAATTTAGGATTATATTTGGATGTAGATCTAAGATTTTCCGAGCATGTAAATAATCTAATTATAAAATCTTATGGAAATTAAAAATGTTATATATTCACAAAGATATTTTGAATACTGACTTAAAACTTAGATTATGCGACTCTTTAATTTTGTCTGGACTTTCTTACTGTCATATTGTGTACTGGCCTACACTTTTAAACATTGATAAAATTAGCATTAGCGTTTTGATGGTAATATGCAATTAGTACACTTAACGCGCCAGGCTTGTAACTTGTAATTTAGCGCTCGGCGGGGCAGATAGCCCGGAGGATAGCTGTTTGTTGCAGTCTGGTTACGGTCCTTATAGTAATATAAGGATTTTATAGAGGAGTTTGCGACTAAAAATATTATGTTTTAATATTGATGAAATTAGTCTACAAAAAATCCAAAATTCATATGTTAGGTACAGCTTTAATCTTAGAAAATATTATCATATCAGTGACAGTTTCCGAGAATCAAAATGGTTTAACTTAAATGAAAGATTTCTGCTTCAAATGTCATGCCTTATTTTTAAAATTAACACAACTGAAATGCCTAGATATTTATTAGATAAACTGATTAAGGGTTCGAATATCCATTCTCGCCCGACGCGCGCCTGTGACTTATATGTGGTCCCCAGGCATAGCTCAGCTCTATTAGAAAGATCTTTCACTTATAATTCGATAAAAAATTTTAACAGCCTGCCTCCTATAATAAAGTCTTTGCCATCAGTTTCCACATTCAACAAACATGTCAAAACCCATATTATTTCTTTTCGAAATTAACTTTTAGATTTTTTTTCTTTCATCCTTTATGTGATTGGTACACTGTACAAGCTTGTGAATTATCTTTTTTTCTTGTATTAATGAATACTTATTTTTCTTTTAGTAGAGATCTATTAATTGTCAATCTGTTGGTAATATACAGGTGGTTACGTGGAAGAGCAACAATGTTGAACGTCGCCACCTCCATAAAATTGTTGTAAATTTGTACATACATAGATAAATAAAGACACATTATTATTATTATTATTATTATTATATATATTTTGTTTATATAATATATTATATATTTGACAAAGTTTATTTATATACTATTAATGCATATATTTTTTTAATTTTGACTTATCCTATAGTATGTAATGTGATCTACTGGATTAATAAATTTATTATTATTATATTATTATTATTATAAGTAGAAGCGGCATGGATAAAAATATTTAAATAAATTCATTCACATGACACGGGCCCTAATATTTTATTTCCCTCATATAAAAAGGCGCAAATTAGGGTTGCATTGCTAAAAGTTGGCCTCCTGTATGATCGAATATTTAGTAAAAGATCTCAAATGTGACAGGCCTCACCTTAAGTCAATGTGCATATGTTATTGTAATTGTCTCAAATCTACTTTGACAATTGTCCGAGGTCTGGATAAGTGTAAACATTACAACTATTTATTTAATAGTATGACTTATCTCTGCATGGAGAGGCAGGTAAGCGTTCATTAAAGTAGAATGAAGAGCGTGAATGTTTATGAATATGAATATATTATATAAATTATCTTACATGAGTTCATTACTACGGATTATTTTGACACTCTTACTAAATTACAGACATTTGGGGTCAAACAGCTAATGTCAATTAATGTTAGGAGCGTGCTATAATTATCCGAATCTCTATACCCAGGACGAACTCGCTGTTTGAAGTTATTTAATTAACAACATTTAAACACGAAACATATTTGAACTCTCGCCAAAATTTTCCTCGTTCAAGCCAAGGACATAGTGAATAATTAATAATTATACGAAATTCTGAATAGTATGTACATGGTAACTGTTGATAATATTATATGATCTATAGTGTTTTGTCGTTACGAAGATCAACTAGTAATCAAGAAATTTAAATAATTTTTAATTCTGAAAACTTGAATGGCATTTATAGAGACACAGCTCAAAAAGTGTATATTGAATTTGGATCATTATAGCCCGTCAATTGAATAATTACGCAATTGTAATTAATGACGTACACCAGCGCATTCACCAAATTCTAGAAAAAATGACGAGTATCCATATTTTCCACAGTGCAGAAGATGAAATAAAAAGCCGCCAAAAATGGTTTAAAAAGAACAATAATATATTAAAAAATTCAGGAATATTTGTGAAACAAAATTTTCTACCGTAATGTAATTGAAACTGAAACTGCTATTTTATATGTTAATATTTAAGGTAAGGTAAGGCAAGGCTAAAATGAAACAATCTGTAATTAGAAATGTAGTTGCGGGAGTTGTGTCAATATAATCGTAATTAATCATTACGTACAATTTTTTTTCACTTAAGTAATTTGGCGATAAATCATTGCTTGAATACCCTCCCGATCGGATCTCCGGGGGAGGGTGCCCACAGGGACACCTCATCGAATGTCGAAAAAACACCGACAAGTTAAATCCAACAAAACTAATTCTTTCATCTACGGCGCTTGGAATGTTCGTACTTTGAACGACAGCACTCGCACCGATCGGCCTGAAAGAAGAACTGCTCTAATAGATAGAGAACTTCACCGACTCAATGTTGACGTTGCAGCTCTCAGCGAAACTCGATTTTTGGAGGAAGGCTCTCTCACAGAAAAGTACTACACCTTCTATTGGAAAGGTCTTCCCGCCAATTCAAGAAGACAACATGGAGTAGGATTTGCCGTTCGGAATCAACTTGTATCCAACTTAACACAAGTACCACAAGGCCTATCCGAGCGTCTAATGCTGCTACGCTATGAGCTATCAGATGGCAACGCAGTAAATCTAATAAGCGCCTACGCTCCCACTCTGGATGCAAGTCACGAAACCAAGGAAAGCTTCTATCAACAGCTGGAAGAAACCCTCTGTAGAATACCTAAAACGGAACGACTCGTTATTCTTGGTGATTTTAACGCTAGAGTAGGGAGAGATGCAGACACCTGGCCAGGCATCATAGGCAAGAACGGTTTGGGCAACATGAACGCTAACGGTCAACTACTCCTAACTAAATGCGCCGAACATGATCTAGTTATAACAAACACCATTTTCCGACAAAAGGATAAATTTAAAGGCACCTGGCGTCACCCCAGATCAGGTCACTGGCATCTACTGGACTATGTTATCGTACGTAGGAAGCATCTCAAGGACGTCCAAATTACAAAGGCGCGCATTGATAGCGAATGTTGGACCGATCATCGTCCTGTTGTCTCTAAAATGAAAATTGTTATGAGACCCAAACACCGAAGAACTCAAGTAAAACGTAGACCCCGTCTCTGTATTAGTAAATTGCGTGACCAACAAACCGTCGAACAGCTAAAGCAAAAAGTTCAAGAGAATTTGAGTGCACTAGAAGAAACCAATTCTGTAGATGTCGCTACTACCTGGTCACAAATTAAAGACAGATTAAAAAGTGCGAGTGAGGAAATTCTTGGCACTGCAGCAAGTAAAAAACAGGAGGACTGGTTCAATGATAATGAAGCTTTTATACAAGAACTTCTTGACCGCAAACATATTGCCTTCCAAAACGCTATCAACCACCCCAACGACTCATCAAAAGCAGAAGCTTTTACCCAATCTAAGAATGAAACGCAACGCGAAATCAGAAGAATAAAGAACGAGTGGTGGGCAAGCAAGGCCAGAGAAATTCAAAGGTACGCCGATTCACACGACTACAGGAATTTCTTTCAAGGAGTAAAAGCAGTGTACGGCCCCAGTCGGAAAAATATGTGCCCTATTAAAGATTTAAATGGAAATCTCCTCAAAGAAGACCAGGAAATAAGAGCCCGATGGAAAGAACACTACTCTAACATTCTTAACCAGCAAAGTCAAGCCGATCACGATATTATAAATCTTATCCCTCAATATGACACCTTCGAAGACTTAGATAAACCACTAACAACGGAAGAGATCTTAACCGCCATTGGGCAGCTAAAAAATAACAAATCTCCCGGCGCCGACTCACTCCCAGCTGAGATCTTTAAAGCTGTGTCGTCAGAGCTCATACCCTACCTCAAAAAACTGTTTGATATCGTGTGGGAAAGTGGTCAAGCTCCGCAGGAGTTTCGTGATACACTTTTAATCAACCTCTTCAAAAACAAAGGGAGCGCTGCGGACTGTGGAAATTACAGGGGTATAGCTCTCCTGGCTGTTGGAGGGAAGATACTCACTAAAGCGATGGCAAATAGGCTAACACCTGTTATGGAGAAGTTACTTCCTGAAACACAGAGTGGCTTTAGACCAAACCGAGGCACATCGGATTTAATCTTCACACTTAAACAGCTTCAAGAAAAAGCACTCGAACATCAAGGAGAAATTCACATGGCCTTCATTGATTTAACCAAGGCGTTTGACTCGGTGGACAGGGAAGTGCTCTGGAAAATTATGTTCCGCTTAGGTATCCCTAGAAAATTTGTGGAAGTATGTCGCAGTCTACATACAAACAACAACGCCCAGGTTATGTATAATAATGAGGCAACCGAACCTTTCCAAACCCTCACTGGAGTTAGGCAGGGATGTGTCCTGGCACCCTTACTCTTTAATTTGTTTACCACTGCTCTAACAATTATTGTTGACAACAAACTGACAGTCAGAGGAATAGGTCTCAGATACCGTTTTGATGGCGGTCTCTTTAACATAGGGCGCTTTAGAGCTTTCACGAAGACACGCACACGATTCATTTGTGATCTCCAGTATGCGGATGACTGTGCACTTTTAGCCTCTACGCCGGAAGAGCTTCAAGAACTTTTAGATGTGTATGCCCAGAGCTATGATTCCTTGGGACTTAAAATCAACATTGGAAAGACTAAGATTATGTCAACTCCTCATCAAGTGAACCAAATAGACATTACACTTAACGGAAATTCTCTTGAAGTGGTGGATCAGTTCAATTACTTAGGCAACGTTGTTAATGACAAAGCAAACATGGACAGCGAGATTCGCAATAGAATTAACGCTGCATCTAGAGCACTCTGGGGACTTAGAGAGAGAGTATTTGACAACCACGACCTTGCTTTATCAACGAAAATGGCTGTCTACAGAGCAGTTGTCATTCCAACACTGCTATATGGATGTGAAAGCTGGGTCACTTACCGTCGTCATGTGAAAGAATTAGAACGTTTTCAGCAAAGACACCTCAGAAGTATGATGAAAATCCGTTGGTTCCATCACATATCAAACGTGGAAGTACTCAGGAGAGCAAACAGCCTTCCAATTGAGGTGCTTATTTCAAGAGCACGCCTAAGATGGGCAGGTCACGTTCATCGTATGCATGATAACCGCCTTCCTAAATGTACACTTTATGGTGAATTGCTAAGCGGTAGAAGAAGGCGTGGCGGTCAACGAAAGAGGTTCAAGGACGCTCTCCATGAAAATCTAAAATCCTGCGGTATTGCAGACGAGCAATGGGAACAACTTGCAGCGGACAGAACCGAATGGCGAGGGGCTGTGGCCAGCTATCAAGGAAATGTTGCTGCAAGAAGGCCGAATCCAAGACCTAACCAGGTCTATGTTTGTCCTGACTGCGGTCGACATGTGCTCTCCCGAATTGGCCTCTATAGCCATAGTCGTGTGCACCGTAGATGAATGGGAATTACAATAGACTACACCTTTTACTTGTTTTTTATTGTACACAATTTATCGACTGTAACATTTTTATACTCGGACTCGAGTAACGGCTAATATAATATAATATAATATATATAAGGTATTTAACCTGAAAGTAAAATTTGTATACAAATTATATTCGACAATGATTTACTTGGTTTTATTGAAATTGTTTCATCTGTTAGTTTTTACGTTTGAAGTATACAGGGTGTACATAAATAAACCTTAATTTAAATTTTTGGACTAAAAGTCATTCTATAAAGAATTTTAATTTACTCAGCAAAATTAGTTTTTTCTATACAGTGCCGTCAAAAATATTAATTTTACCTAAGATGAAGCTTCCTTTATTTTCATTTGCAAATACCGTTTGAAAAAGTTACTTATAATTACTTTCTTAGTAACAATCCAAAATAGTAGAAACAAAAATTTAAACAAGACATTCTAAATATTTATAAAAAAAAATTTTAATTGACAACTAAATGTTATTTACTTCAGTGATAGCTTCAATTACTCTTGCTTTTACAATTTCATCATCTTGGGCTTAATGATATACCCAGGAGAACAAACATATTAGAAAAATACTATTTCCACATAACGGTCTAACATATAAACGACAGATTTTTTTTATAAGGTGTAATATAGTTTTGTATTATCGGCACAATAAATAACTATTATATTTCCCTAGTATTGTGTTGAGATATATGTCTAACGTTGAAACACATTAATGGGGTCACATCAGACCACCCCCCTCCTCCAGTTTTCAGCCAATCAGAGAGCACGAAGCCATGCCCCTTTCTATGGCAAGAAATTCAAAAATCATCCGCTCTCCACATTCGCAGTAATTATAATCAGCTGTTTCAAATAAAATTTTTCTTAAAAAGGAAAATAATAGTATATTGTTTCACGTGGAGTAAAAGTGACATTTTTGTACCGATGAACAAAATTCATATTTTGTATAAAAGTAGTATATTGTTTTATTAGGAATAAAAGTGGCTTTTACTCCGAATAAGACATGTTATTTTTTTTAAACATCGATTAGCTAAAATAAAAATAAAGACAAAATTTTGCTGTGCGTTGCCATTAGCAAAGGAAGTAAAAGTCTACTCGGAAGAAAAAGTAGTTTTACCTCCGTTGCTAATGGCAACGCACAACCGTCTGAAATGTTAAATTTTAATGTCATGAAATGTGTAAGAAATCTTATGATTTTTGACGTTTGAGAAATAATTAGTTTTATTAACATAATAGGCCATTGATTATGTTATATAGAAAGGTACTAAGACGTTCAAGGGTTTTTACTGCATAAATCGTTCAATTGGTCTTTTAAGATGAGAAAACCGCAGAGTGATATTAAATTTGATGGTGCAAATTGGAGATAGGGGTGAAAATGCAACCCTTTCAGTTTTTTAAATATAATTCGAAAACGAAGCAAAATTCAGGTATAGTTAATACAAAAATTTTTGTATAGAATCAAATTTCCCATCGAAATAGCTTATTTAAAAAAATTAAAATCAATTTCTTTGTGCGAAAAGTATCAAGAAAAAAACAATTAAAAAAAGAGCAAAAAATCCAATTTTTGTTTATTTTTACCTATAATTTTTTTTTGAGTAGAGATAGGTAGTGGCACTACTAGACAAAAAAAAGTTGATGAAATTTCATTTAAAATGGTGGTCTCAAAAAGTTCTTTCGATAAAAATTGGCTGAAATATAGTCGCTCAAACTGCCATTTTTTTTCGATTTTTATCGCGTTTACCTTGATATTGTTTTAAATCTTTTTTTTTTTTGTAACAAAATTGATTTTTACTCAATAAAACAATGCATTTCAAGTTAATTTGTTAATAATCAATAATTATTTTCATAAATGTATAAAACTGTCATAGTTATTTAAACAAAGTAACAATAAATTCTTAAATATTGCTTTTTTATCTGTCTGATATCCCGGGTGTTAGAAAGTATGAGAACGGTGGAAAATCTCAAACAGTTTACATCAAATCGAAAAATAAAAAAATACGTGTAAAAAATTTTTCAAAAAACTATCTACTGATACCAAAATGAACTCACCACCCACCACCCTGAGGGTAGGGTGAGAGGCAACTTTAAAATTTCAAATTTAAACCCCTATTTCTTATTGCGGAATCGGATTCTACGGCAAAAAATACGTAAATTTTATTCCGGGCATTTTTTTTCTATTTTTGCATGGTGTCGCTGTAATCGCAAAAAATGAAAAAAAAAACATTACTGTTTCAAGAGTAGCGTCTTATGCCCATACAAAAACGTCCAATTCAAACACTGAAAAACAAGTATTTGTTATTTCTAAATCTATCGAATGACATTTTCGACTCTCGCACCCTTAACCCAGTGGGTGGGGTGGGGGGCAACCTTGAAATTTGTAATGAAAATCCCTATTTTTTATAGCGGATTCGAATTCTACGGCCAAAAATACGTGAATTTTATATCGAGCATTTTTTAGATTCTCGCAAGGTGTCGCTGCAATCGCATAAAATTGAAATAAACCTTAAACGTCCATAAGTTTGTAAATTTACAAACTCTAACTACTCGTGTTGACAAAAAAACATTCAGTTTAAAAAACAATATCTGTGATATCTTGGTTTTTATGAATGTTTTTTTTAAATTGTTCTTAATAACAGTATTTGTTTTGTGAAATTTCTACGAGAACATTCAGTTCTTTCCAACTTTTGTAGAGGCAGGAGCGCACTTTTGTACGGAAAAAGTTATTTCATTTTTCATTAGTTCTCGCGTATTTTTTCTTCATAATGGCTACTTTAATAGAGGAAGAGAGAGTTTCTCTTTTAATGATGCGAGGGTGGGGCGATAAAGAAAGGTCCTATGATGAAGTTGTGATTTTATTCAACGAAACTTTCCGTGTAGATCAAGTGGGAATTTCGAAATCTACTGTGTCCCGTACCATCAAACGATTCCTAGCCACAAGGACAAATAAAAATCGCCCAAAATCTGAAACATCTGAAGCTCTACAAATGGAAGTGGCCCAGGCATTTGTTGAAAATCGAAGGTTATCAATCAGAAAAGACAGTCAACAGCTTGACATGAGTGCATTTTCAGTTCATAAGAATTTGAAACTTTTGAAATTTCATCCTTACAAAATTCACCTTCACCTAGAGTTAAATGAAGATGATTTTGATCGGCGACTTGAATTTAGTGAATTAATGATGGCAAGGAGTAACCAAAACCCAAATTTTATGTCATATCTACTTGTCTTCTCAGATGAAGCAAATTTCGAACTCAGTGGAAAAGTTAATCGACATAATTTCAGATATTCAACCCTCACTGGATACTTGAAACAGACACGCAGTATCCACAAAAATTAAATGTTTGGGCAGGAGTTTTCAGGGATCGAATCATAGGACCGTTCTTCATAGATGGAAATTTGAATGGAGAAAAATACCTGGAAATGTTGACAAATCAAATAGTTCTCGCAATACAAGAGATTGCTGGTGATGAGTTCGACAATGTTTGGTTCCAGCAAGATAGGGCTCCTCCACACTATCGGGATATTGTTTGGGACTATTTGAATGGTACTTTCGAAAATCGATGCATAGGTCGAAGAGGAACTATTGATTGACCAGCAAAATCTCCCGACCTCGCACCACTTGATTATTTTGTTTGGGGCTATGTGAAGGGTAAGGTTTATTTCACTAAACCTCGTGATTTGGAAGAGCTGAGGCAACGCATAATAAACATTTTTCAGAAATACCACCTCAAATGATAAGAAGTGCTATTGCAAATTTTTACATTTTGAACACCTGCTATAATCTTGAAATTAAAACCTGCTAGTGTAGCAGTCAAGTTGTAAACTAATTGCCTCAACTGGCCTTAAATGGCTGAGTTACCTCCTTGCCTTCACTGGCTGGGATCAAAAACTTGTCTGAAGTGGCTGAATTAAGAGGTAAAACCACTGTTAGTTTTTTTTAAAATCGAGTTTTTTATTGCCCTGTAAAAAATGTAAATTGAAAATTACTAGCTGCTAATAAATTTACAGAATGTTAATAGTTGTTGTAATTTCCGCACGACCGTGTAAAATCACTGTTTTCAAAACAGCTCGGGAAATCATTCGCTCTGAGATCAGTAGTTTTACTTTTCGTATTTTTTAAAGTATGCGTTCAAAACTTTCATGTTTCCACTCAATTTTTTGCGATTACAGCAACACCTTGCGATAATCGAAAAAAATGCCCGATATAAAATTCACGTATTTTTGGCCGTAGAATCCGAATCCGCTATAAAAAATAGGGATTTTCATTACAAATTTCAAAGTTTCCCCCGAGAGTCGAATCCAATGTCATTGGATAGATTTCGTAAAAATAATAAATACGTGTTTTTCAGTTTTTGAATTGGACGTTTTGTTATGGGCACAAGACGCTACTCTTGAAACAGTAATGTTTTCTTTTTACGTATTTTTTACCGTAGAATCCGATTCCGCAATAAAAAATAGGGGTTTCCATTTGAAATTTTAAAGTTGCCCCTCGCCCCACCCACAGACTTGTGAGTGGGGAGGTTATTTTGGTATCAGTAGATAGTTTTTTGAAAAATTTTTGACACGTATTTTTTTTGATTTGTTGCAAACTGTTCGACATTTTCCACCATTCCCATACTTTTCTAACACCCGGTATAGAGATTTGTCTTTTTTCCAATAAAAATATTATAATTTTAGTAAATTTTAGGATTTTATTCAATAAGGCTTATTCAAGTAAGAATATTTTATTAAACTATTTGCATATTATAAACGTTTCATTCCATCTCTTCAATAACATTTTCAAATTGAATATCAATATCTTCATCCACGTCTTCAAGGACATCCCTTTCTGCAATCACTGCTTCTTCTATATTGTCGTAATTGACACACATACATTCTTTGCAAAACGTAGAATAAGTTAGTCCTAGTTTCCTGCAACCACAGCTTCCTTGACAATCTGTGGTACATCCGTAAGCCATTTTTTTGAGCAAAATCTCTGGTGCAAGAAGTTAATTTCTTGAGAAAAAAACAATTTTGTTATAAAAAATAAAATTTGAGCGACTACATCTCAGCCAATTTTCATCAATTCACCATTTTAAATGAAGTTTCATCAACTTTTTTTTCTACAAAGCAGCGCCTATACCTGTCTTTGCTCAAAATAAAGTTATAGGCAAAAAAGTAAAAAAAAAAAAAAATTGGATTTCCACTTTTTTAAATTGTTTTTTTGGATACTTTGCGTAAAAAAAATTGTTTTTATTTATTTAAATAAGCCATTTCGATGGGAAATTTGATTCTCTACAACCCCTATTTCCAACAACCCCTTTTTCCGGTTTTCTCATCTTAAATGACCAATTGAACGATTTATGCAATAAAAACTCTTGAACCTCATAGTTCCTTATTTCCCTATTTTTATGACATAATCAATAGCCATCATATTTCATTAACAAGCAATTTTTTTTTATAAAGACTGACTTTTCCTCCAAAAATTAAAATTTTAGTCCATTCGTAGCTTAAGTATTCCAGTAACCCCTGTAGATTAGTCAAAAGTTAATGTAAAATATGACAAGACTGATGAATTTTCATATCACTTGTAGTTATTGCAACGTATCTATGTCACGTATTTTTAAATATATAGAAAGTGGAGATAATTGTTGGGAACTAAGGAAATTAATAGAAATTAGTATAGGCTTCTATAAACCTCTCTTTCATATATAATAATTGGTTTAATACCAGGCGTGCCCTCTATCCATTTTAAGTTAAACTGCTGTAACAATGTCAAGTTTTAAATTTGGGGAAAAAACAAATCATCAATAAGAACGGCAGAGGATTATTATAAAAATATATCGTGGAAGACGGATATTACACTATAGCATATAATAGGCGAATCATTTTGGTTTGGTACATTGGGTGAATATGGAACCGTCTTAAATCCAAGAAGGGATGAATTTCCTTGAGAAGCGTCTCTAAGTTGCATAAGGTTTAAGTCGCGTTAGAGGTGAGTGGTTCTTTTGATTGCAGTGTCTTTATATCATATGGTAATAGTAGTGCTCTATGTCTGTATTTTCTAAATTTTAAGCGTTTTACGGCAGGCGTTTTATGACCGACATTTTATGGCAGACATTTTGGGTTGAACTTATTATATAAGAGATAAGTTACATATAGACAAGTTAAGTTTGGTTCTATGGGAGTCGTTAGCTATGGATTATTGTCCGTTAGTATAGATATACGGTGTTACTCAAATAAATGGGGGTATGGATATTGTTCTGGTTAAGATTTATGGAGGAGAGCTAGTTGCAGATACAGGCTGTGTCATCCGTGGTAAACGAGATTGCTGTGGAAAAAGGATATATACCACATAGTGGATAGATCTACAAAAAAATACACTACCTCTAGAGAATTTAATGTTTGCATACAATTTATACCTATCTAATCACGTATATACGCCCTCATAGGGCCCTGATTTCGCGAAGTGAGTGCATATATCAAATACGAACCTATGAACACGTGTGTATAAGGGAGATAATTTCACTCCATTAAATATAAATTCAACTTTTATTGATAAGCTAAATATAACTGTTGTAACAGCTTTTAAATAGAGAAGTGGTCAAGGTTAACCAATCTTTATGTAGGGGCTGTACTCTCGAGAGGGTAGTATTATTTAGGTGTATGGTGTATTTAATAAATTTCATCGAACCGTACTATCTTTTCCCCCATATGTGTATATAACCTACGAGCAGTTAATACATGTTTTTGTTGATATTGAAAATCTATATTCATTGCTATAGATCCTAGTTTATTCCTCAAAAGTTCGAATCGTAATTTTGGTATTAATTTAGTGGTTTTAATATTTCTTAGGGAGTATGTTTCTGTTAAATCACTTGGGCCCTGAAATAAATGTATTATAATCGAATACCAGATAACATCTAAACAGACCCACCCCGACTCCACTGAGTATATTTTAGTCGGAGCATACCCTGACTGTTACCAGCACACAAAATTACGTAACATTATCTACACAGACTTGTTACTCTTAAAAACGATTTTTTTAAATATTCTCTTAGCCAAGTAACAAAATTTAAATACAGGAATAGATCGATTGTTTAGACATCAACCAGTTTTAATTTAAATAAAATTTGATTATTTTTCTATATATGAGTCTTCTCCACTTTCCCATTTAACGGAAAAGCATATTTTTTTATTTCAAAAAACAAATAACAATATAATAGTAGCTTTGTCTTGTCGACTATTGAGCGAGATTTTTTAAAAATATACTTCAAAACTCATCTTTATTCATATTTAGATTTTGCATTAAAAAGCGCTTTTATAACATGCCTGTCTGTATGTAATTAATTAACGAATACAAGACAATTGTGTTACAAAGCTTTTAAATAAAACTGTCGTAGTGAGTTGTGTAACTTGCCCTTCGTTGAATTCACGTCGCGCTAGACATGCTGATCAATATTGTGCTGCGGAACACCACACGTCTGCATAGACAACATTGTTAACATTTACTCTTTGTTTGTGAATACAATGCAATATCGTACAAAATTATTAGCTTTCGCATCACTTGATTGACGCAGGCGATTTATAAAATTAAACCTATATTCGAATGGCGAGAGAATTATATTAAATTATAGAAAAGTAGTTTTCTACTTCTGTAAATCAAATTACGCTGTATTTTTTAAAAACTGATATATGTAATAACCTCTGAGAATTTTACATTTTTCTTACAGATTATCTAAAGGTATATAACAAATAAATAAAAATTACTTTATATAATTCTGGAAGTTCAAGGTGGTCACTATTCTCACGCATTCTCAGGTACATTGAGAAACTACAAATGAAATAATTTGTCACACATTAACCTTTGTGAAATTAATGTTGTATCTTTATTTTATATTTTGTAACTTTGTAATTGAGTATAGAAAATACATTAATTAAGGATTATTTATAAAAGTTAGTTGAAAAAGCGAAATATATATTATTTGACGAATAATTGCCAAAAAAAATTTTTGGCCAAAGCAGTATATACGCAAGTGAACGTATTTCAAACTCTTCCCCAACTAAATAATAATAATAAAGAATTTATTGTCCAACAGAATACTCCAGTTACAGGATAATTTTACGAAGATACAAGTTACAAAATATAAGATATAAAATGAAGTATAAACTATAAAGTATAAGTAGTACAAGATACAAAATATAAAGTATAAAATATAAAATATAAATTATAATATAAAATATAAATAGAAAATGCAGAATATACAATAAAAATACAAAATACAAAGTACAAAATACGAGATACAAAATACAAAGTACGAATTGTAAAATACAAAATACAGAGTTACGGCCTATTTCTAATGGATAGTTTTACGACTCTTGAATGCTTCTCTGAGGAAAGACTAAACATGCCACAATGGTTGCCAAGAGAGTTATACATTTCCATCATAGCATAAATTGGCGATTTACCAAGAATATTTGTTCGTTTTGACGGTAGTGCAAAGGTGGAAGTTTGACGTGAGCCTAAATGTGGAATTCTAAAATTTATTTGGGAGAGGAGTTCTGAGCAGTCTATTGTATTATTAATAATTTTGTAGATATACATTAAGCTTGACATAATTCTTCTGCTTTGTAATGAATCCATATTAAATCTCATTAACATTAAATTATTCGGATATCCCTGTACTGGATACTGATGATCTATTTTGAAAGATAAGTATTTTAGAAATTTCCGTTGTACCGATTCTAATGATTGTGAGTGTATCTCATAGATAGGATTCCATATCACTGAGCCATACTCCAATTTAGAACGGACGAAACAAAAATATAGCGTTTTTAATGCTTCTGCATTAGTAAAATTTCTTGTATTTCTTATGACAAAACCCAGTAATCTTAACGCAGATTTAGCTATCGAATTAATATCTCCTGTGAATTCCAATCTGGAGTCGAACAGTATACCCAAATCTTTAATATTTTCACAGTGTGATAAAGTGATGCTGTTAAAACTATATGAATATTCAATTGGACTAACCTTTCGTGTATAAGTCATAACTTTACATTTTGAAATGTTCATCGTTAAGTTATTCACTAGGCACCAATCCTCAATGATATTTATTTGTTCTTTTAATCTCGCGCAATCCTCTATGGTATTAATTTCGTTAAATAATTTCAGATCATCCGCAAAGAGAAGTTTGTTGGAATTCAGTGTATCGCATAAATCGTTGATAAATACAGAAAATAAGAGGGGACCTAAATTCGATCCCTGAGGTACGCCAGATGTTGCAACATACGTGTTTGACTTTACCATTACTGAACATATTGTAATCTGTCTTGTAGGTAAGATTGAAAGAAATTAACAAGTATATCACTGAAACCCAAGTTGTTCAGTTTATTAATTAAAATTCTATGATCAATACGATCAAAGGCCTTTGAGAAGTCTGTGTATACCACATCCACTTGCCCCTGTTTGTCCAGAGTGTTAGAAACAAATTGGGTTAAACACGTTAGGTGTGATATTGTAGAGCGTTTTTCCATAAAACCATGCTGACAGGTGGAAATTAAATTTTTTATATTACGTTGTACACCGACACCTCGGAAACCTTTGCAAAATTGGGTAGAATAGAAATACCCCTGTAGTTAAGTATATCATTTATATCACCGTTCTTATGAATAGGACAGACTCTCGCCAATTTCCAGCATTCAGGAAATGTAGATGTTCGAAGTGAGAGATTAAATAAAATTAACAGCGGAGTAATAAGTACATTAGAACAGTCCTTTACTACGAAGCTAGGAATCTGGCCATGGCCAGAAGTTATTTTATTTTTCAATTTTTTAATGGCTTCAGATATATCGAGTTCAGAAAGCTGTACAAGATTAATGCACGGATAATTGGCTATATTGTTGAAGGGTAATAGTTCGTTGGACGGTTTTAAATATACACTGTTAAAATAGCTACCGAATCCTCTGACAATGTTTTGAGGATTGTCATACATTATGCCGTTACAATGCATTTTACCCGGTATCCTCGTTTCGCCTTTCTTATTGTGCATATAGGACCAAAATTGCTTAGGATCATCCGTTACGTTTACTTCTACATTACGTGTGTATGATTCATATGCATCTGAAATTTGTGTTTTTACCAATGCTCGAATGCGCTTAAAATCTTCAAAGTCATTATCTCTATGGGATTTCTTATACTTTTTGTGATATTTGTTTTTGTCTTTTGTTTGTAAAAATGGGTACATGCAGGTCGAATATTGAATAAAGCTTATCATATAAATAATGTTCACAAGCCACATTGACGTCCGTAAAGTTTCTTAGAAAGTTCCAATCAGTATTAAGTAGTGAGTTATATAATGCACGATAATTGGCTTTCTTGAAGTTATAACTTTAAATGTCTAGAAGAAGTGTTAAATAAGAAACCAGTTTATGTAATATAATACATAGCACTTTGAAACAAAAAATATTGAAATTAAAAAATTTGTAAAGTAACTTACTAACTTCCTGTATTTCCGTGAAAAATAATTACAATGTCGGCTTAAGACGAGCGGTCTTTGTACTGGCTCTCAGGGTATTATTACAACTATTTCACACAATTTCATATTATATTCTGCAGACCTAATAGAATTTTTGTGAGGTTTGGTTTGAGGTAAATGCCAGAAGCATGGCAAAGTTACATCACTCGCTTAAAGAATTTAGAACAAAGTACAATTACTGACTCAGAAGTAATTTTGTTTCTTTGAGATGCAAGACTAAGCTTATCAAAGGGTACTTGTATACGTTATTAAATCTCAGAATTTATGAAGCCTGTTTAAAGTTGAAACTCAAATATAGATATCATTCAAAGAATAAAGGGTAAAATGCTAATTTAAAAAATAAATTTCCTGTTCATGATGCATACTCTTTTTTTTTTTTATTAGAAGTTAGTAAATGTAGAATGGATAAATTCAGTGATAATTTATTTGTGTTGCATTTATAAATTTACGGCAAAATGTAAAGGACACATTTTCCTATCATTTAAATCTCAACTTTCCAACGCTATTTGTATCCAATAAAACCATGATACTTTTAGCTGTGATAATGCCTACGTGACGCAATTAAATAACAAAGTTAACTGTGTTTT
Source organism: Leptura quadrifasciata (assembly GCA_963675555.1). Lineage (NCBI taxonomy): Eukaryota > Metazoa > Arthropoda > Insecta > Coleoptera > Cerambycidae > Leptura > Leptura quadrifasciata. The sequence goes on from OY776675.1 coordinate 109,368,441, forward strand.
ATAACTTTCCAGCAGTTATCTATTCGGCACTACAATTTTGAACAAATTTTAAATGTATCACTAATTCATTCGCTTAGATTAGAAGTGGGCAAATGCAAAAAAAAATATTATAATACTATGAAAATATCGGCAAAGGCATATGGGCAGTACCAGGGGTGGTGGTGTGGCCTTTTATATAAATAAATCTTTGGAATATAAAGTACTTGAATTACTCGGAAAAAGTTTACTAAAATTTTCCCCCCCCGAGCCCTTCTAAAAAACCCTCTGAAACGGAAAAATCCAGTTTTTTGCTAATATCTCAAAAAATAATGAAAAAAAACACGGATAGCATCACCTAACAGAGCGGGAAATTTTACAAAAAATTAGTATAATTTTTTTAAAAGCTATTTAGTCCCAGAGAAAAAAAATTAGAAAAATACCCCTTCGAAAAAATAACGAAAATTACATAAAACAACAATTTTTGATATGTTAATGGGTAAAATATGACAGGTATCAATAAAATAAACAGATTTATGAAAGAAATGAAAAGTTTTCGTAATTTGATCCGCAACTACCCCCAAAAATTACCCTCTAAAACTGAAAAATTCAGATGTTTGCTAATATCTCGAAAAATAAATAAATAAATTAAAAAATAAGCTTTCTAAATAAGAAAAACGTAAATGTATTAAAAATAAGAAGGATATAACAGTAGGTAAATAAATAAATTATCATATTTTTATATAAAAAACCTTTATTAAAAGTTGAATAAAGCATTAAAATTTACTTATTTCATCTTCGACATCTTTTTTTTCATAATCACTACAAATGTCTGTCGGTAAAGTACAATCTTCATCGTCATTATCGCTGCTGTCTTCTTCCGTCATGATGGTAGGGAGTAAATTTGAGCACATTAGTACGAAACACGATCCACAAACATTTGAACAGTATAAACAAGCTCTTTTGCAACCACAACTGTTGCCGCAACCTTTCTTACAATTACAAAACATCAAATATAATAAACACTTCGGGGCTGGCTTTTCAGTCGTTTTAACTGGATTCAAAATGTCCTCCATCTTCCAGTCCTAATTACACTATTAAATTATTAATATATAAAAGTAAGAAGCAAAAAATAATAAATAACACTTAAAATATTAATTTATAATTATTCGATGATTTATATTTTAAAAACCTACCACTATCAAAATTAATTTATTTTATAACCAACTTCGATTTATGTTCATATACAACATATAAACAACAACGTACTCCAAAGTACTCTTGACATACACTAATGCAGAGAAACCGCACGTGTTTTAGAAAAATCAAGCGTATAAGCGCGCTCTTGAATGTAAACTTATACGACTTGGATTTCATCAATTTTGCATCACTGCAAGTATCATATACTTGTAACCTGGACATCAAACGATGAAATAAATATTTGGAAGTGAAAGTTTAGACTTCTGTCTTTTTTTTCATATGTTAAAATATTTTTTTTAGCTACAACTTATACGGAGCACAAATAAAAGAAAAGGATTTTTTTTCCAAGAAATATTTTCATTTCAATAAAAAAATCCTGATTTGCCGCCTATATCCGAAGGTCGGTTAGCAAAATTGAACAGCAGTTTCGCGAAAATGGACATGTATGGCAGATAAAAAAGAATCCTCCAATGCAGTGAGTAATAATGCCAAATTAGGTATACTGTTTGAATTTGATGAAAACACATAATTCAAGTCGACTAGTAGCTTTAGCATTAAATGTTCTCCATTCCTCAAATATTCGCATAATAAAAGAAAATAAAATGCATCCCTATAAACTAACCCCAACGCAGCAACCAACAGCTACTATCCGGGCTATGTGCCCCACCGAGCGCTGAATTACAAGTTACAAGCTAGGCGCGTTAAGTGTAACAATTGCATATTACCATCAAAACGCTAATGCTCCGATTACAACAAACACCAGCCGAAAGACTGATCCTACTTAAAGGAGCTCGCATGCCAGTCGTTACACGCCACTTGCAGATTGCAGTTTCGAGCTGTTGGCTCTCGTCAGTGTAAGGTAGGCATGTGACGACCGGCACGAGGATCACTTGACTATTTAGTACATTTCGGTATCTTTGGAATAGCGACTTGTAAAATAGTCAGCAGGCGCCATTTAGCGGTCCAGTGTCTGTTGCAGTTGAAAAATAAATAGCCTGACTGGGCTTAGCATAGTTCAAATGTGATTTTAGAGGGCGGAATATTGAAACATAGGTAATATTTTAGTCGCAAACTCCTCTATGACATCTTTATTTTTACTATAAGGAACGTAACCAGACTGCAACCAACAGCTACTTTCCGGGATATGTGCCCCACCGAGCGCTGAATTACAAGTAACAAGCCTGGCGCGTTAAGTGTAACAATTGCATATTACCATCAAAACGCTAATGCTTCGATTGCAACAAACACCAGCCGAAGGACTGATCCTACTTAAAGGAGCTCTCATGCCAGTCGTCACACACCACTTGCAGACTGCAGTTTCGAGCTGTTGGCTCTCGTCAGTGCAAGGTAGGCATGTGATTTATTTTTCGATTGCAACAGACACTGGACCACTAGATGGTGCCTGTTGACTATTTAACATATCGCTATCCCAAAGATACCGAAATGTACTAGATAGTCAAGTGATCCTCGTGTCGGTCGTTGTCGTCATAAGACCTTTCGAATGAGGTACCACAAGTCCCTACTTCCCATTTGAAAACTTAGGGGTTGCACCTGCCACTCGAAGGGAGTTGTATTTAGGGATGCAATTTGTACGTTGCAGAATGTCATTTCAGAATGCAAAATCTATGTGTCTCGAGATTTTTTATAAATATGCCCAGTACTTGAAATTCTGAATTTATTCCATTTGGCTTTGGAATTATCTGAAGCATAGAAAATAGACGCACGCCATTTTGACAAGTACCTGCCATTTGCATTATATTACTTTCCAAAGTGACAATCTATCTCAGATAGTTTGCATAAGACTCAAAATTTTTGTGGATTTATTTGTGTAAAGCTGCTAATTATCATTATTTGCAACTTTTTAACCTATCGTTGCTATTATCATCGTTTAGTTCTGTTGACGGGGACACATAACTTATTAGATTATTTCTTTGCCACGCCAAATTATGATTTGTAAAACTTTTTGCTTTTAATCATTTTTTTTTTAAGTGTGCTTAATTTCAACACTTACCTACAGCAACACGTTTAATATACACATTATTTGAGGATCAATTGAGATAACTACTCTTTCCGCTAATATTAAGAAAAATAACAATTCATATAGCATTTGCATTGAAAATAAAAATGATTTTTTTATTGAAAATTAGTCATCAGAAATAATGAATGGCTCTTATACGTATTAGGTTTTATTTTTATAAATAAAATGGCTTACCGTGACCTACTTTCCATTATTCGATCGATGTTATACCTATATAAAAGAATATTATTGTTGTTATTAATACATTTATATCGATTTATTATAAAAACATTATAATTATCGTTAAAAGGAGGTATAAATAAAATAGAACATAGACAGAGCAGTTGTTTTTGAACAGTAAGTCGATAGCCAACGATTTTCATTTTAAATAAACTTAACTTTTCTTTTTATATATTTCAAACGCACAGTGTCTTTACCACCTGCAAATATAATTGCGGTCACAACTTGGGTTAACAACAGTTATATTTTTTATGGCTTAGCTGTTCTTGCCGGACTCGCTCGACACAAAAAAAATTCACTTTTACTCCATATAAAACAATATGCTATTAGTCAATTTTTTTCGGAATTTAATATTTCTTCGATTAAAATCGGACATAGTTAAAGGTAAGGTCTTTTTGGCATATTACGGCAAACGATCTTAATAGAGGTACTCCAAGTAAATAAGCGGAAAAGTTGGACACTTCTGGGCCAGAGTGTCCACCGTTTTTTGGAGCCAGGAATTGATTCCGATGGTGAAAAAAACCTGCCTTCAACCTCTATTGTCCAAAAACCACCCCAAACGGGTTTTCCGAGGTGTAGCAAGCGGATGCGAAGTTTTTGTGTGAAAATTTTCCAATAAAAGTGATTTTTGATACTGGGCCACCGAAAGGGTTGATCAAAGATTGTGAAAACCACAACTTTGAGGCAAAAACGGTGGTAACTGATTTTTTCGCGCTGTTCGTAGGGAATGTAACTGAAAAAAGGTCGAGGAGAATAAGGGTTTAATTCAACCACCCACCCCTTATTTTCAGTCAAGGAGGATGAAAACTCCCCCTGCAGGAATCACGGACCCCCTCAATTTTTTTGCCGGTTTTCCAAAAGGAAATCGATTGGGAGGTGGTCAATATAGATGATAGAAGTAAAATTCATTTATCCACCCCTCATACCCAGTCAATGAGGTGAAAATTACTCCCTAATGGGGTTACAGACTGCCCACAGTCTTCCTTGGTATTTCATAGAATTGGAATTAGTGGTAGGAAAGGATATTAGATGGGGGTTCATATAAAGAAATATAGAATATACACAAACAATATACTTACATGACTAATATCATTTCCTGCTGCTAGCTCCGATTCTCTGAAAATCCACGAGGAAGATAGAGGGGGTCTGTAATCCCTGCAAGGGGAGTTTTCACCCCTTGGCTGAATTAAGGGGTGGGTGGTTGAATTTTACCTCCTTCATTCTCCTCCACTTTTTTTAGTTACATTCCCTCCGAACAGCTCGGAAAAATCAGTTACGACCGTTTTTTGCCTCAAGGGGATGGTTTTCACCCCCTTTAATCAATCCTGTTGGTGGCCCAGTCTCAAGAATCACGTTCACAGGAAAAATTCCCCAAAGAAATCCGCCGCCTCCACTTGCTACACCACGAATAACCCGTTTTGAGGGTGACTTTTGGCCAATAGAGTTTGAAGGCCGGTTTTCTTCACCTTCGGACCAATCGCATGGCAATCGATTTTCCGCCCCAAAAAATGGAGGAATCCTGGTCCAGAAGGATCGAACTTTTCCACTTATTTACCTGGACTAAGGTACAGTATACTCACTTGAATTATCACACCGATCAGACATCATCAATTGCAATACCAGTTTTTCATGGAACCGATTCCCATCTTCTATTCAGTAGGCATCATCAGGTAAATAGTTCAAGTTTCATTGAACTTCAGTACCACGAAACCGTAGGAAGTATAATTTTATGTAGGTGTGGGAACATTGTTTCACGATTTAGGTATCATTAGTTCAAATACTTTTTTTTTGATTTATGGAAAATATTTTCTCTTATGACTCTGTTTACTTAGTTTTTAATTAATTTGGGTCTTTGTTCTATTGCAACCTGACAAGTTAAAGTTAAGGCTTTTTGGCATATAAACGTCACATTCGGTGCCTAAGTATACCCACTTAAAATTTAACATGGTGAAACTGGAATACTGCAGTTTTTTGTGAAATTAATTACCTTCGTCTATTCGGCAGGAATTATTACGTCCATATTTCAATTTTCATTTAAATCCAATACCGTGAACTTGAACGCGAACATTTTATATAGGTGAATATTGTTTCCATGTTTAGGTATCATTAAGCGATCAAATATTTTTATTTATTGACATCAAAAATATTCACGACGTTCCTACAAAGAAATTGAATATATGATCAATTAATGAATTAAATTTATACGGAGGCGAAAATTTTCAAATTTTTTGAATATTTACAAATAGAGAATTTTAGTAGTTTCAAGGAATTTCAAAAAATTGCACTTCTTGACGTGAATTAAGTTGAAACGATTTCCCTCTCACAAAAAAAACTATAAAAAACGGAACAGAACAATAAGAAGTGATATCAATTAATTAAAAGCTAGTGATGAAAGATAGAATAGTCTTATATAAATATTAAGTATAATAAATAAATAAATAATAAATAAACACCACAGAAATTAGACAACCCCCAATTCCAGAAGCCAGGGCTTGTGCGGAGGGGGGTTACACATTGAAAAAGCTCGGACATACAACCATTTCCTCCGACAGTACCAGGATTCGAACCTGGTGGTGCGATGTCCGTGTGATTAATCGCGATGACCACCTCGCGCCTTAACCCACTCGGCTATCAACCAGACAACATTGCCGCGCTTTAAGGCACTCAGAATTCCATGAAAGTGGAATTTTGTGAGTTTTTAAGCGCATAAGAGTTTTATGTATACTCGGTATTAATATATATCTACCCCTTTGATGGCGGTATATGAAAACTTATTTAATATTTTTCTTGTGTCCTATTAACTTCAACTACACCAAATATTAACACGTGACCTCTATTGGAAATCCGAGAAACCAACGTATCATTGAAAACAATTTTTACATTCATTCATCACATTAGGGATTCATATTGATGAAAAATTTACTTAACTTCACGTGTTCCATAAAAAACAAACGTGATAAATCACACTTTTTCATTATTTTAAAGATGGTTATGAAAAAATGTTGTTCCAGTTCCACATAAATTATCTGGAAGAAATGTTCATGCGATTGTCAAGGAATTCACCAAAACATATCTAAACTCATCACACTTCAAATCTGCAAAAAATGTCGTCGAAGAAACTTTGTGTAACTATAACGAAATTCGTAAATGTTTTACATGAACAGCGTTCTACACGTAAAAACATCGGAAGATATTTTCGGAAGTATAACGAAAAAGCACTTTCAATATTTATTTCTTTCAATTTTACACTGATGCACTGGTTAACCTTATACTTATATATTTGGAGTTTGTAGCTGTAACAATATTATCTGAAAAGACCCAATATATACCGTTATCCAAAAATCCTCTCTTATTATTGTGTTTTACTGTGCCAAATTAAGGAAATTTCCCTTTCTAAAGAGTAGGTAAATATATTATTATTTTACGTCTAAATCAGTCGAAACCTTCAGGTGAACATTTTAGTATCCATTTTAGCAACAGTAACAAAACGTCCCTCAGATGCGCAAAGCATGGATCGTTCACACTATCATCGACAACGTGGTAAAAATGTCATATGTTCAAAACCATGAAAAATATATATACCTGTCGAACTTATAACCTACTTTTTTATCGGTTAAAAATATATAGAATATATGACACCATTCTTATATTATTAGTCGATATCTGAAAAAGTGCTCAAAACCTAACAGCATTCATAAAAAATAGCAGTTATGATAATCTTATATGAATGCCGGTAAAAGAAATTCAAGTAATTACTAATTTTTTACAGAAGTTCTCAAGACACTCGTAGATCGAGAAATAAGTTATTGAAGCAAGATGCGTGATTTACTTGGATAACAAAATAAAATATTACCTACTACTTTTTTCTTCCTTATTTAAACTAGTGTACTTCTGGAAAATGTAGGAAAATCGATTAGATGAACCTTATCGTAGAATTTGCCACCTGCGTCCTGGAATTTAACTGACTTAGTTAGACTTTTATATATAATCTTGAACACTTAAGTTTCAACCTTAATGATATTTTTAAAATAATAATAACAATAATGTGTCTTTATTTTGCAATATAACAAATGTACAAATTATTTAAAAAGAAGGGCAACGTTGAACTTCATTCCTCTTTCAAATAACCCCTCCATTTTCCCAAAAACATATAACAATTGGAAAATACAATAACAAAAAATATTGAGAGAAATAAAAATATTCAAGTACATATATGTAACAATAAGAAAAAATTGAAGGATACAATCTACTGTTACATATTCAGAGTTTAATATGCTTTCTGAAGATGGACATGGAACTTGCAGATGTTATTTGGAATGCAGGTGTACAATTTAGGCGTATTGTATGAGAAAGATGTCTAAAATTGGGCAGAACTGTGCCTGGTAATGGAATACTGAAAAAAGGATATATAAGAGCTTGTATCATATTTATTTTAAAAATTAAAGAAGCCATGTGGACAAAATATCATTCATGTAAATATCGAATTCGTTTCCCTAATTTAAGCTTAATTTTAGTACTTAATAAGTCTTCGTGAATATATAAAACATTTCTTTTTCGCATACTTTAAACTAACTTACTAACACGTTTAGAAAATATCAAATCTTTAAAAAAACAACCCCTAGATTTTTACAAACTCAGTGGACTTTAGTACCTGATTACTAAGAATTATTTTATATGATTCATAATAACATCTCCGTTTTCGATTCATTTAAGACCAAATTATGAGCCATAGAAACTTTTGAGAACTTATTTAAATCAGTGCCTATTATCATGTTTGTGTCATAAATTTTCCAAGGATAGAGCGAAAAATAAATTTGTTGTAAAGTTGGATTTAACGATCTGTTTTTATGATTAACTCACAACATCCAATGAGCCAAACGTTTAACATCATAAGAAATTTTCAACAAAGAGTAATAAAATTATACAGTTTAAAATTTAGAGATAAAAATATAAACTTATTAAGAACTTTTGTAATAAAAAATGACTATCCTAAATTTTCTATAATTAATAAATCTAGTAATGAAAAACAACAATGTATACAGGGTGTTTCATTAATAATTGCACATAAGCAAATTGAAGAATCCTTGGCCCAAAATAAGATGTAACACAAAATACCTAGAAAAAATGTTCCTCCTTACTGAGGATACAGGGTGTTTTATTTCAAATTTTAAAAATTATTTTTGCCAATTATTTTGTTACTATTCATTATTTCTTTTTCATATTTGGCAGAAAGTTTAGGTATTTTAGGTAACATCAGATCATGGTAAAAGATAGTTTCTCCCTATTACCTGACGCGTACGGCAGGGACAGAGGAGTAGTTTCCTCCCTCTAAATTCTACGCCACTGGTGGAATCGTTGTAGCGTACTTACGTCTACATCTACATCCGGAAAAAAAATTGAAAGGAGTTTTTAGAAAAAACAAAAATATATAATAACAAGAGATTATAACATGACATTTTGCAAAAAAAAAGCCTGTCTACCTTAAATGTTTATTTTCATAATCCAATAAAAATTATTTTTACTTTGGAAGATTATTTTAATTATGTGGCTAGTCCCCACAACCGTCTATTCAGTATAATTTTTTAATTTTAAAACGTTTTTTACGAAAATAATGTACTCTTACTTCATAACGATAAAGTAATTATTTTTCGAGATAATTAAAATTAAAGATGCACAATATTCTGATTTTAATGTTTCATTTATTTTTCATATTCGTATTGATCATTTCGGTATGTCTACTCATAAAACTGCATTGGTTACGTGAAATAAGTTTTACAGTAACTGATTTAATAAATTTAATTACATTCTTGATAATATAATACTACAATAATTATTTACAGAAGGAAAATTAATTCATTTGTTGTGCGGTCAGCTCTAGTCTGAAGTAATTATTTGAATCTAGTAGGGTTGTGTCATTGTTGTTAATATTTGATATCACCGTCAGTCATTTCGCTTGTTGTAGAATTTAAAAAGGGTATCTACTGAAATGCCACGGCATAATAACTTTTTTGAAATGCGGGATATGATGTGTGTTTATACACAAGAAAATTATTCCTATCGTGCTACTACTCAAAGATATCTCCAAATGTATTCAAACTGAGCCCAACCCAATCACCAGACCATCAGAAATATTTTTATTCGATTAGGGAAAACTGGAAAATTTAAGCCCAAACACGATGTGGGACGGTCAAAAAATATTTCTGTTGATCAAGAGGAGGACATTTTAGTGCGAATTGCTGGTAATCCCCAACTTAGCAGTCGAAGTTTATCGGCTATTACTCGGGTAAGTAATGCTTTTCAGTATTTAGGATACTTAAAAAAGAAAACCTGCGACCTTTCCATTTTACACCAGTCCAAAATTTATTACCGAGGGATCTTTCTGTACGAGTGGAATTTGCAGTCTATTAGAGATAGAAAAATTCTAATTTTGTTAACAATATTCTTTTTACCGATGAAGCCGCTTTTACTCGTAGATGATATTTCAATTGGAGGAACAGCCACAGTTGGGATATTGAAAATCCGCATGTAGCCAGAGAGGCACATTTCCAACATGAGTTTAAAATAAATGTATGGTGCGGTATTTTCGGAGATAGCTTGTGGGGCCCTTACGAATTTTTTTTCTGCAAATTTGAATGGTAACTCGTACCTGGAGTTTCCTCAAACTACAATTTTCGACCAAGAATAGATATGTGGTTTATGCAGGATGGCACCCCAGCTCATTTTCATTTAAGAGTGCGCAACTACCTAAGTGATCAATTTCTTCATTGTTGGATTGGTAGAGCGAATTTTCGTGGCCACCTCGAAGTCCGGATTATAAACCTTTAGACTATTATTTCGGGGGAAACATGAAATTTTTAGTATATAAAAATGTAAAATATAGGAATTATAATATTTCAACCTATCTGCAAGTGCCTTATATAAATAAGAACTCAACAAATTAAATCAAAACAGCTATTCCCCCTTATGAGCGCTGAAATATATGGCAAAATTTGGCGTATTTTGTCTAAACACAGTTAGCACTAAAATACAATGACTTGGAATGCTCGAATGCTACGAGGAAAATGCGAGGTCAACTTCATCTGAAGATGTCACTAACTGCAGACTGGTTTCGACCTAATTTTAGGTCTCATCAGTGCAGTGATACCTTCAATACCCGGAGTTCGCATCTCATAGACACTGTTAAGTTCCACCGCAGTAGAGCGTAACCAGCGCTATCTCTCAGTAGTCTCGAAACAATCCAAATCGAAAACAAAATTGATAATCATCACTGAATAAGCAATTTCATAGCAGAAGGAAATTTTATAAAAATATAAAATACAAGAATTATAATATTCCAACCTATCTGCAAGTGCCTTATATAAATAAGAATTCAACAAATTAAACCAAAACAGCTATTCCCCCTTACGAGCGCTGAATTATATGATAAAATTTTGCGTATTTTGTCTAAATACAGCTAGCACTAAAATACAATGTCTTGGAATGCTCGAATGCTACGAGGAAGGAGGAACAGTTGTTTTGGTTTAATTTGTTGAGTTATTATTTATATGAGGCACTTGCAGATAAGTTGGAATATTATAATTCCTATATTTTATATTTTTATAAAATTTCCTTGTGCTATAAAATTGCTTATTCAGTTTAGTATATGCTCAAGAAATTAATACTGTCCAAGATTTATGGGAACAAGTAGTCAATTCTGCCAACTTTATTAAAAATTAACCGAACATATTTTTTAATAATGAAGATCGTTTAACAAAAGAATACAAAAATGTATTGAAGTAAATGGGAGTCACTTTGAACATTTGTTATAAATTATGTTTAATTTCTGTGCAATACCGAGTATTCCAGCAAAAACGTGAAAAAATCTTTGTGAGTTCTAAGAGTAACTGGCAGCATATTAATTTTACTTCATTTAGTGAACATTCATCGTCAAATTGACTCACTTATTTCACGTATCTAATGAAATTTTATGAGTAAAGATGCCGAAATGATCAATACGAATATGAAAAATAAATTAAACATTAAAATCAGAATGTTGTGCAACCTTATATTTAACTTCAATTATCTCGAAAAATAATTACTTTTCGTAAAAAGCGTTTTGAATTTAAAAAATTATTCTGAAAAGACGATTCCAGCAGTGGCATGTCCCTGCCGTACGCCTCTGGTATTAGTGAGAAACTACCTTTTACCATGGTCTGATGTTGCTTAAAATACCTAAACTTTCTGCCAAATATGAAAAAGAAATATTAAACGGTAACAAAATAATTGGCAAAAATAATTTTTAAAATTTGAAATAATACCCTGTATCTCAGTAAGGAGGAACACTTTATCTAATTGTTTTGGGTTACATCTTCTTATTTTGAGCCAACGATTCTTCAGTTAGCTTATGTACAATTATTAATGAAACACCCTGTATGTATGTTTTTTTTGGAGATTTTTTCAGTTGCATTCTAAAATCCAGGAGTTGTTTTATTAGAATATTAGCAGAACATAACATTTTCATGATGTTCTTGGTATTGCTGAAGTTACTAAATAATTTTTTGTGAAACTAATGAATAGTGGACATGTTATAATTTTGATTTCAGTTTTGTCAGTGATATAAATATACAGTTATTTGAATTGGCCAACATGATAAGGAGTAATGTGGTAACATTACTCTTTATCATGTGTGCAAATGTTTACAATATAATTCTAAAATCAGCCATAAATAAGAGCAATAAATAAACAGTATGTAACTCAAACTATATATTAGCGGTAATTAAACATATTATATTTTCAACCATTAGTAATAATTCCACACAATTTTCTATTGTATTATAACTAACTCGTTATCACAACGTAAGGTCGACTTAAGTACACGTCATTTTACTTCTATAATACAAACATTAGTTGAAGGGAAGTCCCACGCATATGTGGCATGCTAGAAAAGAATTATACTATTGGTCATAATATTTCAATACTTATTTCTTGTCGAATAAATGTATTCATGTAAGACTTTTTGAAAGCTATACAATCTGATTTGGGACTTGCAATTAGAAAAACTATTCTATGAAATAAAATATCATGGAAAACCTTCCACAATTTGAAATATTGCGATCGTTTAAGTCGTATATCTAGAACGGACTTGAAACAATGCTGAAATATTACGTAATGATTTCATATTAATGTTTTGATTAATGATTTAACCTGACAGAAATATGCTGAGGTTTTAGTAAAATCGTATAACGTAAATGATAATTTGCAGAATAATGGCTGTTTTACTTTTTAACTGTTCTGGATAGTTTGATTAAAATTACGATGCAAAATGATAAACCTTATTTATAAATATATGTTATATATTAAATTTTAAATCGGCATTTACATTACCGAGGACATATTTTGACATGTAAATTATACGTTTTTTAAATATATAATTTGTATTATGGAATACTTTCCAAAAATTTATAAAATCCTGGCTAATAATATTTTTAGAGGATAAGCCCTCGACCAATATTTCGTGTAAAAACGGCATGGCTAAATTAATGAAAAATGATTAGTTCCAATAAAAATAAACAACTTTTCTCATACAGTCCCAAAGTGCTGTGAACGGGGTGAAAACTTATTTTCGATGCCATTTAGTTACAGCGACCCGTCAGTTCTCGATGGAATCTTGTTAAACAAGTAAAACAGATCACGAATTCATCAAGAACTGACATTTAACGCGTTGCAGAACATTTATAACACTCTTATCAGTTGTTAAAAAAAGGCTCAACAGAGTTACAGCGGCACGGATAAAACTTTCATCAAATGATTCCTTAGGCTCTCAAATTTCCATTAAAAATAATAACTGATGTTTGCAGCACGGCGTTGCACAGGTATAGGAAATCCAATCGTGCCGCATTGCATCTGATAGTAAGGTGGTACATTGATGTATCTTCTTTATATCAGTTCATTACTCCTCTTCTAGCCCGTTCTCTTCCTGCTTTTCATGCGTTTACTGGTTGTGATCAAAATCCGACTTTCTATCGCAAAGGGAAAGTCATACCTTTCAATGTGTTGGAAAAATCTAAAATATCAAAAAGCTATTGCAGCTTTAGGTGAGCTCAGATAGCGAAGTACATTGTCGTGTACTGGAAGAATATCTTTATAGTCTTTATAGAGAAAGTAAATTAAAGGATGTCAGTTTTCCCAGGATGAAGATCTTTACACGTACTTAAGACACAAGATATGTAACAAACCGGTTTCGCGTTGATATAAAAAATTATGATGCATGTAATCTACCCCTTGTAAGGCCGAGCTTTAGCAACATTTGCTGCGAACAACATTCATCGCGAAAATCTGGCGTGGAGCTCATGTTCAGAACCCCAGTGATCTCAAACCAACAAATTTGGGCTAGGTTGAAGAAGATGGTATATTAACATTTAAATGAGTGACCAACACCCTCTCTGCACAGATGTTATCATCCCTGATACAGATAGTGGAGTAGATTTGGAAATTGAAATGCAAGTGTTTTTTCTCAAAAAAATTTTTTGCCATCTTATAGAGGACGACTTCCTCCACTTTCCTGACACTTTCACATCCAGGAAGGGGGGGGGGAGGTCAGTTAAACATATGGAAAATCTTTTTTTTTCAGTTTGCGTACGATCGGGGAACCGGACAAAAAATGTTTCAGATAAAAAAATCGGCAGCTAGTGGAAGTGGCTGGAACCTCCCCACTCGGTGGATTTTTGAAGCCGAAAAGAGCAATAAATTGTGTGACAAAATGGCACTAAACGTAATCCGATCTCATCCAAAACCTTTTCAGATCTTCTGGGGCACTAAAAAAAACCCCAACTTAATGAATTTACAATCATCTATGCGAGTTATTACCTACATTATCGCTCGTTGAATAATATACTATTAGGATATTAACAACTTTAACATCACTTGAACGACTAAGAAAATCTAGTTATCCTAAATACTACAGATTTGTAAAGCAACAAACTAAAAATTTGTAAAGTGATAATCTATAATAAATTCACCAACGAAGGTACAGAAAGAATATGATATTGATATTGATATTGTTACATCTACCTTTAAAGTTTATGACAATCCACTAATAGTTACTAATGTGCCGAAATCTTATTAACATGACATGACACCAACGTTATCGGATGACAAACGATGACAATGACAATCGTCAAAATTTGCTCATTGCAATCCGGTCGCTCGCGGCTGTTTTTGTTAAATGAAATATTAGCATTTCAGTAATTTTACTAGATTTTAGAGGAATATTTGTAGTTTAATTCTTCGATTTGTCTGTATATATATTTAAAAACGTAATCCGCTCTACTTCTAGAGCAGTGAAGAAACCTTCACACGTGAAGGCGATCGTCTGGTCGATAGCCGGTGGGTTAAGGCGCGAGGTGGCAATCGCGATTAATCACACTGGCATCGCACCACCGGGTTCGAATCCTGGCTCCGGCACTGGCACTATCGGAGGAAATGGTTGTATGTCTGCGTTTTTTCAATGTGTAACCCCCTTCCGCACAAGCACCTGGCTTCTGGAATTGGGGGTTGTCTAATTTGACAAGTGATGCGACGAGTTTCACGCCGTAACGGCTACGCGCATCGATCATGTCATGCGAAATGCGATCTATGCCATATTTGCTTTGTTTTTAATTTTTTTCACGGAAACCAAATCGAAAGGGTGGAAGTGTGATATATCGTTGAAATCAGAATTTTAAGTGCTTTTCAATTGAAAGTAATTATAAAATAAACAACTTGTTGCGTCAAAATGGCACTAAACGTAATCCGATCTCAACCAAAACCTTTTCAAATCTTCTGGGGCACTAAAGAAACGCACACGCAAAGTTTCATTCAAATCCGTTTAGTAGTTTCGGCGCTAGCGTGCTAACACACATAGACACATACACACACACACAGACATTATTCAAAAACCACTTTTTTGGGTTCCTAGAACCTCAAAACGTATAGATTTGATGTTATTTCAATTTTCGTTTTTGAGCCAATTTTAGTAACCTCTCACAATTTTATTGTGGAGAGGTTAAAACAAAGGTCTCCTCGAGGCGCGTAAAGTGGTTTTTAGCTTTTTAAAATCGGCCAATTAGGGCCGGAGATATGGCCGTTTGAAGGGATTAAGTTTCAGGGTAGGAAAAGGGATCGGACAGGGGTGTTTAAGAGATAAGGGATGGGGTTAGAGGGGTAATTTTTTTTCTGTTGTGGGTAGTCATAGGAAGAGGTCGAGGTCGCGGGGGGAGCTCTCTAAGGCAATTACGGAAGGGATGGGAGGGAGGAACGTGCAAAACGGGAAAACAGACATATCTCCGGATCTGCTCGTGCGATTTTAAAAAATCAAAATGGGATTTCTTTGCCTTTATGGCAGCCAGAATTTCCATTTGGTCCAAATTGATTTTTGGCAAAAATTCAAAAATGGGAAGCAAAAGGAAAAATGAGATTTCTTCAAATTCGTTTTTTCACTGAAGAAGGGAGGAAAAGGGATGAGATGCTCCTCAAAAGTGACCTTTTTTTTTATTCGAACTTTTTTTTGTCCGGTTCCTCGATCGCACGCAAACTTGAAAAAAACGATTTTCCGTATGTTCAACTGCGCCCAGCTCCCCCCACCACCTGCCTAGACGAGTGTCAAGGAAGTGGGGGAATTCGTCCTCTATAAGATGCAATTTTTTTTTTTTAAAAAAAAGCACTTGCATTTGACCCCCTTTTTCCGCCAGATCTACACCACTAAGAACCTGAACGTTCACGGGGTAAAAATCGCGTGACTGACCTTTCAATATTACCAATTTCCATACTAATTGATTTGAATTTTTGGTATTTATTTCAAATAGGGATAGATGAAATCGAGGTAGGAGGCGATACCGACAGTGACGACGATTCGAATGAAGATACTGATGGTGATGATTTTCGAACTTGAATATATGCATTTAATATATAGATATAGTTAAGTATAGAGTTGTTTAAGTCCATTCGATATGTAATGAAATGGTAAATAAATATGACACTCAATATTTTGTCTAATTTGTATATACAAGAGTAAGTATAGGAACACATGTCCTCTTTATCGATAAAATTTTTAAATGTATTGTTCTTCCATTTACAATCTTCTACTGCATATTTTATTGATTTCTTTTAATGACCGTAAAAATTGAGCCCGATATATTTATATTTATTGTATAAAGGCAGAGCCATACTAATAAATTTCCGAACTTTCTGTAACAACAGTTATGCCGTCTACAAGACCAAAAATGTCAGTTAATATTTTTCCCACCCCTTTCCGAGCATCAAGTGGCACAATTACATATATGTTACAATTAAACTATACAAGACCAATAAAAAGAAAGTAGTAAAATTAAGGAAACGATTATACTTTGAAAATACACAACATTGATCGTAAGTAGGTACACAAAGTTTACTGAGTCTCTAGAATTGTTTTGCGCATGCAATATTTAAAAGCTAGTATGCTTTTTAGTTTAAGTACAGCAGAAATGGCATTATATGTTTTGCATATATTATAGCTAAATGTGAGTTAAAACAGGGTCGTTCTGTGGCTAGGTGGGGTAATGATTGATTTCCTTCTGATGTTTCTGTTATGGACATTGGTACTAAATCTAATTTTATTGTATAAATATGGAGAAACATGAGTAGTTACAATCCTATGGCAGAGCACAGAGGCATGCAGTACACGTCTGTTTGACATATTCAGCTATTTAATTTCTTTTATCTTATGAGATATGTGTTCTCTTTTGCGGACTCACAAATAAATCAAAAGATCTTTACTACCATAATTTTCGTACGAAGACGCTGCAAGGATATGAATATCATTATTAATTATTGTATTTGCAATGTAAATGTCTTCAGGCTTCAATTAATAGTAGAATTGGGTGTCATCTGTATAACACTTCATTGGGTTAGGCAGATATAGAGATTACAAGTGTATATGGAAAATAACAATGGACCCAGAATCAAGCATTGAGGTACGCCTTTGTCTAGAATTAGTGCATTGGATGATCGATTATTAAACTTTACAATTATCCTATCCTATTCCTATCGTTAAGGTAATTTGTAAGAAAAATTATTGCATTAGTTAAAAGACCAATATACGAACATATAGTAAAGACATTTAAGATTGATCCAATCAAATGCTTTAGAGTAGTCGAGCAGAATTAAGGCTATCAGTTTATCATCGTGGCGCTCGTTGGTCGTCGGTTGGTTTAGTAATGTGTACCAATGCTGTCGTGTAACTATGATTAGACCTGAAACCTGATTGGTGTACCGGCAGAATATTGTAAATTTGCAGGTGCATCTGTATTTGCAATGACACAACTTGGGTCTTGAATCCTTTAGCTGTTCTCGAGAGTCTACTTTGGGCAACGGTATTACATGCGATGTTTTCCAGCAATTGGGAAATACATTACTGATTATACAGGCATTCATAAAATGTGTAATAAATGGTAATATGTATGTGCAGCAGTATTTCAATATGGTTATATTAATACTATTGTTCGTTATTATTTTTCTACATTGACTAACAATACCTTGAAAAGTTTATAACCGTCTCTTTTTAATCTGGATAACTTCCCTTGTCTGTGTTATGCAGATATGGTACTTTATTGAAGAAGATAGTAGTTGCTTGCGGGATTAAAACAAAATTTACACTCAAAACTGCTTTTTAGATAATTCAAAAAGGATCCTCAAATATGCAAAGGAATTCTAAATTTCACAGTTTTCCTCACCTATTCCAAGCTCATTAGGGAATGTACTTACTAGAAATTGCAGGCCCGTATTATGTAAATACCCTGTACTCATTTGGATGCGGTAAAAATAATTCTTTGTTTTGTAACCCGTATGGCGTTACACATGAACAACACCTTTGTTTCAATAATTAAATGTTAGCGTGAAAACTTTAATCTGCTGTATTCTTGTCTCTCTCTAATATAAATTAAAACCCTTGTAGCATGACATGAAATCTAAAAATAGAAGTAAAATCGATAGGTATATTATTCATTTTAATAAGAATCAGTATGTATTATTAGATATACAAGATATAGGCAGGACGAATATTCTGATTATAATAAATTAGTAGCTATGCAGAATTGTTATTCATTTGAATTGTAAATTTTTCTAAGAAAACATGTCCTCGCTTTCATGCTTTTGTTATACGGGAATGGATATAAGAAAATTGAAAAAGTTACAATAACGAAATGAAATTAACTGCTGTGAATAAACAGTATCTTTTAGGAGTCCATAAGAATAGTTGGCATGATAATAATAATAACTTAATATAATAATTATTATACTGGTGGCAGAGTGCTGAGGAGGTAGATACCTGTCAATCCACAAGCTACAGCCGATAATGAACACAACAACGAAAGAGAATTACCACCAGCAATCATAGAAGGAGAGCCGAACTTACCATCTGGATAGCGCTTATGTCACAGAATAGAGGGGCATCTTCCTAGAGAGAACGATACACCAGATAAAATAAAATGGATCAAAGAAATGAATATGGATGTTATTCGAACACAGTGCTCATCAACTAAGACGATCCTCACCCACGCATGTCGCTCATGAATTCATATGATTTAAAAAAAAATTGATAACTGTATCCGTTTACAGCATTTGAGTAAAATAGAAGCTTAGTGTAATCAGAATATGTTGCCACTGATTATTGGAAAATGTAATATCGTATAGCATAATAATCCAGTAATTAGCACTCATTTTCTCAATGCATAAACACTGAGATCTAACACATCCAAAATCTTGAAGTAATATTTGATTGCACATTAAAATTTGTTTATCATATTTTTTACATTATTAGGGCATGTTCCAGAAACATTCTCGGAAAAAGAAAGATTTTAACTGGCACTACCATGTTACGCTTTTTTAATGCATGCGCTCAAAATTAAAATATTCTATCATTATCATATGCGGAGTTCAGGGTACAAAAATTATGTTTATAATATTGTAAATTATCAATGCAATTTTTTAAAGTATTTATTACCTTTGTATTAGTCATATAGTTAAATGCGGCAAATTGTTTGTAAAACATTCTCTGTAATAAGATTGATTGTCCCAAGTACTCCATATGATTAATTTTCAAGTGCCACCTATTATAACTTGCCCTACTCAATATCTGTGATGTGTTGCATTGATATTTCACGAACCGAGAGCGATATAAAATTTATTAGATATAAGCAAAATGTTTAATTTCCTGAGTAGAAAACGTGTGTTGAATATTTGATTAAATACGGATTATTGTGGTAAATAAAATTATTGAGAAATATCGAGTTTATATTATACATGATTTACTACAATCCTCTATTTTCAAATGCTGCAGACGTGGACGATTGTATCAATTTTTCCAAAGAAAATCAGCATTGTTCTGGTATTTACAGAAGTCATAAAAACACTTCCATTACAACTGCAAGTAAATCTCATTATTAGCTTCCTATTATTAATAAAATATTTAATTAAAGACATTTGTTTTATTGTTTGTCCATCGGTTTAATAGACGCAGGAATTATGAATTCCTCAACCACCTGTAAATTGTGTAGAATAAATATATTAATAAGGAATGGATATTTTTGTATAAAATATTATATGACAATCCCACGTTATCCGCCAGATAATAAGATATATATTTTGTTAAAATATTTATATAAACGTCCCACGTTCGGGGGCTTTTCTTGTACCACTCATGACTCTTTCACTATATACACTAAATTTGCACCTTGTTCTACTCTGTTTTAAGTCCTAGATTAAACTAGACTGTCTGTATTAACTTTGTTCACTTTCAATTTTATACATTAATTAAATTTAATACATAAATTTGATAAGGTTGCTTAAAATGTCAAAACTGTTCATTTAAGAGGCCCTCACTCTACCATTAGGTACTCCCATTATATAATTATTAGTTCATTTTCATCTAAACACGCTATTCTAATGATACATTACGGTTTTTGCACATAATTTGATTATTGATAATAATTTTGATTGATTTTTCAAATATGTCTAACGGTAGACTATTAAAATGTGATTTTCCTGAGTTTTAAAGAATTATAAAAGTATCTATCAAGTATTATTGTGTATTTTCAATTCGTCTGTTCAAGTATTACATATTATATAAGTTCTGAGCAAAATTTGAGATCAAATTTGCTTACTCAATAGTACCATTTTTGATGATTTCTATTTCTCATATATATTTTCAAACATTATTAATGGTTTATAATGATATATATTTATGATATATGATTTCATATTAATATATTTGAATGATATGCGCGGTGTACTAATCTTAAAATCACAAATTGCAGTTCGTCAAGCAAATAAGATTGCTACAAGGAATACTTTAAAATAAATTAAACAAATTATGCAGCGGCAGAAACTTTAAAAGGCCGTTTTTGTCAGTGGTGATCACGAGGGAAATATTAGCACTTAAACGACAGTGACTATTAGATACCAGGGCATGAAGAAACGTAATACATCGAAAATGTGCCTTAATGTGACTCAAATACCTTATAAATAGACGCTGTCCAATAGTACGTCGCTTAACTGGCTCAGAGTAAAGGCAAGAAAACTCTACAGATGGCCAAGAAATCTAAAAGTTCCAGGAGCTGGAAGGAATACAAAAATAATCAAAATTTGGTTAAAAAGACTATTCGCGAAAGACGCATGGCGTCATTGAGATCTGCTGTAGCGGAGTCAAATTCACTTCTTCCGCTGTTTAGCTGTCTCCCAAGGATCGTTACTAACAACTAAAACTCAGGAAATGAGAGGAAAGGTCCTTTAATAATAAACTGTCTGAATTATCTAACCTCCTCTTAAAAAAAACGACCTCAGGCAACATTGTGTGATTATCCAATGCATCCCTTCCGGTTTGTATTACATTGCACTGGGGGATTGTAATTGGGATGGTGAACTATATAGAAGTAATTTCGGCAATCAACAGCTTAAATCACCAGGTATTGATAATGTATTTAAAACCCTACTTCAGTGGGACTGCAACATATACACTGATCTCTAGTGCGGATTTACCCAGGGATGCCCACCAAAACACTGAACAAGATTATGGAAATATGAGCTGGGAAGCTGTTGAAATAGCAAAAAACTACAATGATTAAATGTCACAAATCTTTTATTGAAGCATTGTGAATAAACTATTTTACATTAAATTTAAAGCAAATATTTTCTTTAACTCTCAACATATCTTGAAATTGTATTTATTTAATATATAAATATTTTGGAATTTCCATTAGTATAAAATAGAAAATTACCAATTGGGAATAATATTGGAGTAAAGTGGTTGCCATATAAGTTATTACGTTTGATGTAACTTTTACTAACTTGCTGTTTGATGGCATCAAATTTTGCCAATTCTGAAAAAGCATACCCTTTTTTCGAGCAATTAGTTGAGATAAATCCATTTGCTTTAACAATAGTTAGGTTTTCAGTGTAGTGAGTCCATTTGCTAATAGTACTAGTACGAATTAGACAGTTCTTATACAGTTTAATTGATATTTGTTGCTTGGGGTTGGGCGTTAAGTACAATTGTTTTAAGTTCGAATGATTGCCGTAATGGTGTGATTGTTTCCTTTCGTTTAGCTAAAAGCATGGTTTACATTCAGAAGTTATACAGGGTATCCCAGTTAATGCATTACGCTCGATTTTCTCGTAGAAATACATAAATAAGCTAAATAAATCAAATTTAGGAAATTTCCATGTAAAAATATGTTTATTTTTTTATCAGAGTGGTAGAAGTATTAAAAATAGGTAGAAAGAACACAGAAATCAATGTTAAGTACCAACAAATGCATTAAAAATATCCATTTTATAATCACAGATAATTTAAATTCATTGCAAACAGAAAGAAAATGTAAGTCTATAAATCGTGGACAATTACAAGTAAAAAAAAATACAATGAAAACAATTATTTTACCATGAGCTGCCAAAAAAGTTTCTTAAACGCTCCATAATATATGAAATGTTAAGCACTCTGCATTGAAATATGTAATTAGGTTAGGTCTAGCCGAGAAATTCCCGAAAGAAGGGTTTAAGTTACAAGTGTTGGAAGTATAAATTTTGAATAACCACTTCTGTAACTTTAGTAAACAGCTTATAATGCCCTCAACATATTATGTGGAGTATTCTGAATATATTATTTGTAAAAGCAGTGCTTACTTGGATTGAAAATTATTATATTAGTGTTAAGAACAATGGATATGCTCCAACAGAACAATTTATCTATTGAACAACTTATATTTGAAATTACAAGGCGGAAAACAATCATTTATCAGCATAAAATAATAAATTTAAGGGTAAAATATCTGTTAAATTTATGACGCAGTTATAAAGGGCTGTCTCCACTGACTTCCCAGCTTGAAGTGTATTGTGATGGCTGTAGGGGCTCCAGGGC
This sequence comes from Leptura quadrifasciata, assembly GCA_963675555.1. Lineage (NCBI taxonomy): Eukaryota > Metazoa > Arthropoda > Insecta > Coleoptera > Cerambycidae > Leptura > Leptura quadrifasciata. The sequence goes on from OY776675.1 coordinate 109,391,279, forward strand.
CCGTGTTATATCTCTGATAGATTCAACTGATCTCTAGCATTTTCAGCAAGAAGGATATAAAGCTGAAGTTTAAAGTTTAAGGGATTAACTAACTAATGTCAAAATATATTGTAAAGGCCCTTGGTTCTCGTAACACACTAAATCCCAATTTAATTTTTTTTTCCTTTTATTAATGGGGTGGGGGTGGCTATGGGGGATGGTGGAGGGGGTAGCTAACGCCAGAAAAATTTGTTGAGATGTTTCGTTTTTGTATACACACTAAATCACTTTTTATTTTTTTTTACTCCCTTCCATAATAGTGTGGGGGTGGTATTGGAGGTAACAGTGGGGGTGGGGGGTGGTTGATTCCAAAAAAAATTTTTGAGACCTTGACTGGACTTATGGACTCTTACCTGCTTGCTTTTCCTATTTACCCTTATTTACCCCATTTACCCCCGAACCCTTCAACGGAATTAGATATAAATAGATATAAATAAACACCACAGAAATTAGACAACCCGCAATTCCAGAAGCCAAAGGCTTGCGCAGAAGGAGGTTACACATTGAAAAAACGCGGACAACAACTATTTCTTCCGGCAGTGCCAGTGACGGAGCCAGGATTCGAACCCGGTGGCGCGATACCATACGATACGATAAAAAAAATATTTTTTTTTGCGTTACTATACTTCCACCGAACGTGGAAGTAATATAAGTAAGCCGCGTTAGTTAATTCCATATTCTTCAACGTACAAGTACAGGACAGGTATCAATTTTGATTAATCATTTCTTAGAAAATGTATACAGGGTGTCCCGAAAATGGTGGGTAATCTGTCGGATTTGGGTAGAACTAGTGAAAATAAGGTCACAAGTTCGTACCCCTACGAAGATATTCGCTCTTGAAGTTGAAGGTTAAAAATCGATTTTTCGCGATAACTTTTTTATTGTTCTATCGATTTTAAGCATTTTTGGATCAGTATCATATTATTTCAATCCAGTTAGGTCAGTGTATTAGAACCTTGGATTAACATTCTTGGGAGCTCGGAGGCAGATCACACATTGCCTTAATAAGTTGAAAAAATGTTCAGCCTATTTTCTTTTATTTCTAAGATTATTTTCAAATTTTTGGGCCATTTTTACGTAAAAAACGTATACTTGTTTGATGTCGGTAATACGCACCGTTTTCGAGATAAATGCACTGTGATGCTTGTTTTGCTCGGGTAGCTGGTTTGGAGATTATACCAGGGTTCAATGTTAATATTAATTAAAATCCAGATCCAAAATAAGACATTTATTTTCCTAATAATTATATGTACAGTGTGGCCGTATCTTTTATGGCTTAGGTTGCGACAATCTTGTTATTACATAAGTACATCATAGTAATCGAAGAGAGAGAGAGAGAGTGTAACATATTTCATCTATGTACGTCGTCGTAACCCCAATTCTCTAATCGAAGTTCCAGGACATAACAGACGCGACAAAGAAATCTGTTTCAGGAGAGATCCAGTTCAATACACTCGAATCAATCTGAGAGGAGGTCCAGTTCAACGCACTCGAATCCTCCCTAACAGATACTTGGCCAGCGGCTGCCACGGCGCCGGAGAAGCTTCATCTTCCGGTTATCCCAGTTCAATACACTCGAGAAAGGTGAAAGCCAAGCTCTGAATTTACTGGTTTCTGGCTAGCTATTTTATACCCAAAAATCACGGTCAAGTGGTTTGCACACGGCACGCAATGCACACGGCACTCAAGTTGCGGCCTGGTGAAGTCAGAAATAAAAGTTAAAAAAAGAACTAATCAGGTACTGAACTAATCTAAAACTGAACTACTTGATCCATGCATAATTAAAATAAGTTAAACTGAAATGAAAATATACAGTATTCCTGTAGTATTGTATACTTCATTACAGCACCTAACGATGAAATTGCGATTTTCAATCGCACAAATAATAGTAACTGTTAAAAATAGCTAAACAAAGCCTATTTACTTAGTATTACTTTGTCATATTATGTATGACCTTCTCGTCGATTATTTGAAAAAAAAAACAACAAAAAATGATACCGCACATGCTGAAGCCCAAGTTCTAGGGTCAGCATTGAACGTGTTAATATTAATTTTTTAAACTATTTAAGAAAACAGCTACACCGTCTTATTTATGTAGATAAGACGATGTAGCTGTTTATGTACAAGATCAAACTTGTAATAATAACAGTTTATGGTTGCCATGGATCAAAATATCAGGTAATTGGAATGCCATAATTTTTCAGTATTAGCTAAATCCGACATTAATTAAGTAATTAGATGGTTGAAATATGGCTTACACTAACAATGAATACGCAGACATGCATTTAACGTCTGGAATGGCTTCTTGTAATGCCTCGAAAGCACGAAGACTATACGCTCGACGGTATCGTCATCGAAGGATTCCTGATAGCAAAACTTTCGAACGTGTTGATCAACGGCTGAGAGAAACTGGTAAAAAATATGACAATTTTTTTGAAAACTAAAAATCTAAGAATTATATCTCTGCTTAGGTCGACTTGCGCCAAATGACGTAAGCAGGGGTGCTCCGCGGACAATACGTACTGTTGAAGTAGAAGAGAAAGTATTGGATGCAGTCGCTGCGAATTCATCTGTCAGTATCAGATAATTATCATTACAAATGAATGTCCCAAAATCGATCGTTGGAAGAATTTTGAAAAAGCCACTGCTTCACATGCCATAATTCAAACGCGCCATCAAAGGCAATTTCATATTAATGTTTGGGCCGGAATTATTGGCCAGTACTTGTTGGGCCCATTCGTGTTACCAAATCGATTGAATGTGCAACTTTATCTTGAATTTTTGAAAAAGCAGCACAACTTTTAGAAGACGTTGACATTGCATCTCGAGAGAATATGTGGTTTATGCATGATGGGGCGCCCCCGCATTATAGTCTTATAGTGGGGGGTCATTTCAATAGAGTATATCCAAACCGGTGGATAGGTCCTTGGCCTCCCCGATCACCCGATTTAAATCCCTTGATTTCTTCCTGTTGGAGCATTTAAAGAATCTCGTATATGGCACACCCGTAGAGACGAGAAGAATTATACGAAAGAATTATGTATCATCCAAATGCAATTAGAGAAAACGAAGGAATGTTGGGGCGAGTCCAGCGATCGTCAGTTCGTCGTGGACAAGCATGCATTAGAGAAGGAGGTGCTCATATTGAGCATTTGATATAAAATTTCATAAATCTTCATTTTTCCATGCCCCTAATTAGTTTTCTACAGTAAGGTTTCAAATTTTGTGTTTTGTATGTGCAAGATTTTTTGTTTTTATAAGTTTAGGTAAGTACCTACTACCTCATAGAGAAATAAATGTTGTTTTGTACATAATCCTCATGTTTATTTAATTTTTAAAAATTACTATTATTTATGCGATTGAAAATCTCAATATTATCGTTAAGTGCATTTATCTCGAAAACGGCTCATATTACCGACATCAAACAAGTATACATTTTTTACGTAAAAATGGTTCAAAAATTTGAAAATAACCTTAGAAATAAAAAGGCTGAAAATTTGTTTTCAACTTATTAAGGCACCGGGTGCTCTGCCTCCGAACCCCCAAGAATGTTATCCAAGGCTCTAAGTACACTGACCTAACTGGATTGAAATATGATATTGATCCAAAAATGATTAAAATCCTTTGAGCAATAAAAGAGTTATCGCGAAAAATCAATTTTTAACCTTCAACTTCAAGAGCGAATATCTTCGTAGGGGTACCTCGGGGGAAAGAAAAATATACGAACTTTTGACCTTATTTTCACTAGTTCTACACAAATCCGAGAGATTGCCCACCATTTTCGGGACACCTAACCATAACACATTCTGCGAGTAAAAATGCTTCATCCTTAAAGAAAATATATCGAACGAAATTCCAATTCCTTCTTAATTTTCGGAAAAACTACTTACAAAATGCTTGCTTATAACCTAAATCCCACAGGTGGTAATTTATGAACTAGTGTAAAATGATATAGTTTCAACTGTTGCTCCTATGGGAGTCTTAGCATTAGAACTGCTTCATAAAATTAAGTATTGTAGCATAAAACACTACCAGATTATTTTAACTTTAGAATTTTTTTTTATAGATAAGTATCAACAAATATCTTTTTAAACAACTACTTTCCCGGCTATATGCCACAATGAATATTGAATTAGAAGAAAGAAAATATGCACGTTAGGTACGTGTGTTCATGGTTTCGTTGAACAGTAATTTTTATAAATATATCGGAATAAACATAAAAATTCCAAGTTGAAAACTTGATTGCCATTTTAATCGTTTTTTGTACCATTTCTATATTTACCGGTTTATTTTGAAGTATTAGTCGTATTCAAAACAGTTAGGACCATTTATTGTTTATAAATTCTACGTAGAAGTAGTGCGACGCAGTAGTAAAAAAAATATCTAATGAATGCCTGAAATAATTTGGCAAACTCTTACCTTTTCAGAGAGGCAGCGCCGCCGATGCGGGTGAGCTCAGCCCACGTGGCTGCCTTCTTTCAGCATTTCAACGCTGCCTTTACCCCCTGCTGCATTACTTCGGAACCCTTCAGCGCCATAAACCCTGAAACATGGTTATAGTTAGTTAATGGTTTACTTATTGGCTGCTATAAATAACTTCCTGTGCTACTTAATGGACAGAGATCTCTTTATCATGAGGGTTAGTGCGAAGAGCACTTCGTTTTCACTGTTATGATGACAATAATTGCAAATGGATTGTGACAATTTTGTTTATCTAATTATAGCCAGGGAGGTAGCGACAGTTTTCGTGAAATCATTTCTATATAGCCAGATTTTTTGGTAATAAAGTTTAGATAGTAGGTATCTATGATGAAGGTGCATTTCTATCAATCTATAAGTGTTGCAAAAATGGGTAAAAAATTTAACATGTTGCAAAAAGTTGTATAAATGTATTATATCAAGATTGAAATTTTACATACTCATATATGAAATAAAAACATACCGGAAAATAATATTCCATCGTGTCGGAAGCGTGGGCATGTCAGGTCTATCATCTACACAAAGTGTGGAAAAAAGAAAGAAATTTTAAATTATATCTACAAGACTGAATTTTTTTTCTAGAAGACATCCCAAAAATATAGTCTACTGATCGTCTCTCTCTCTCTCTCTCTCTCTCTCTCTCTCTCTCTCTCTCAAAAGCATACATTAAAATTACCGATTGTATAGAAGCGTTGTAGATAGAATTGTGAGAGATAAAGCAAGCTTATTTTCAGTGAATCGAAAGTAAATTTTTTTACTTGCACCCATTATCGATATATATATATATATTGGACTGTTAGAATATGCAGCACTAAACGTTGGAGTTTCTTGTAGTTCTTCTGTGTCTTCAGTATCTGCAGGAAATAATAATAAATCAAACCTATATTCACCATGCGCAAGCTAATTACATTCACTGAAAATTTTTTTTTTGTACCTGAGTCAACGCCATAATATTCTTCAAGTACTATATCATCAATAGATTGTAGTACTTGATCACCCCTAAACCAGTTGAAAACATATATATTCGCTTCAAGTTTCCAACCGCAATTAAGAGGGGATAAAGTTGTCGGGCCCTTCATATTACCATTGGTCCAGATTTGTGAAATGTAAGCTTATCTGAGGAGGTGTTCTCGAAGCTTTGATTGACAAGGTGATCTTTTTCCGCATGCCTTTTGGGATAAGTACCGCTAGTAGAATTTGCAGATTAAGACAACGTTATAGTTTACCTTGACGACATCTTAATTACGGGCAAAAATAAACAGGAGCATTTACAAACGCTAACACAAGTTCTTCGAATCCTCAAAGATGCTGATGGCTATCGTCCGGAGAGATAAGTGTGAGTTTTTGAAAGATAAAATTAAGTACTTAGAGCACGAAATTAGCAAAGGAGGTTTAAAGAAATGTGAAAACAAGATCCAAGCCATAGCTGAGGCACCACAACCGCGCAATATCACCGAAGTAAGAAGTTTCCTAGGTATGATCAATTATTATAACCGCTTCATCCCACGTCTAGCTGGAGTACTAAGACCAATTTACAACTTACTGAAGCAATATGCACAAGTTAGTTGGAAAAAAAATACCAAGACCTATTTATCAAGATTAAAGATATTATGGATACTGATAATAAATAAGCATCACAGAAATTAGACAAACATTTCCTTCGACAGTGGCAGTGCCACAGTTAGAATCTAACACGGGACTTATTGGAGAAAAACTGTTTTTTCCAAACGTAGGTAAATAATTGGTTACTTTACTTGAATGTCTATTTTGTCTTTACTTCTATTAGTACTACCGTAGTAGGGGTACGTTTTTTACTGACTGGGATACTCATTGAATTATGCAAGAAAAGCAGCAGCACAAAACACATTCTATATGTGATAGAAAAAATGTGTTATTAATATTTCGTATTATTTTGACAGATCTCACAAAATTTAAACACTAATAACAATGCCATAATTAGATGACAAGTTAAAGATAGGTTTTTATTTGAAAGATGAAATAATAAACAACTCATTTCGCCCGTAAGTACCAATATTATGTTTTTTTTATAAAAGAAAATAAATATCCAGATAGTGTAGAAAGAAACATCTTGCTGTATATGAACCCCGGTCTCATTTTGCTTTCGCATGGGAGAGAGAGAAAATTAGCTGCGAAACCCGACCGGGTTTCTTGATATAATAGTAAAAAATCAAAAAAATCTACTTTATTTTCAGTAAATGCCTACTGAATCGAAGGTATTAAAGTATTCTTGAAGTGTTCTATAATAATAAGCTACGTGACTATATTAAAACGAAAATTCCTGCGGTGGGAATTTTAAACTAAGGCTATTTTATTACTTTATAGGAAACGATGGGATGAATAATTTTATGAAATTAAATTTGTTCTACCCTGACTCCTATCGTGAATTAACCGACTAATGGGTAATCTCATTCGAAAGGTTGCATGTTAAGCCGTTGAACTGTGAAAGAATATAAATTTGTGGGTGAGCTTCTCAGTGCTCGTTTTACTTTTAGTTTATAGTAAAAGCGAAGCCTTCGTGGCGTGCAATCTTATATTATTTTCGTTGCATTTTGGCTCTAATGATTGCTCTTCAATCTAAAAAAAACAAACTGAATGTCCCAAGTGAGTAATTACTCTCTGAGAGCGTAAATAATACATTTTCGCTTTTGTAGTAGTTAATTCATTTTGTTTCTTATTTCTATTGTTGTTCTTTAACAATGTATCTTGTTACATGGCCTGTGTGCATTTAACAATTTTATAAAAATAAACGATATTTATTTATATATAGTACGATCTGTATAGCATTTTGATTTAGTTTTGTAAGTGAGACTACTTCAAACTAACAGAATTTTCTATATGTCACTGCTAAATTTCTTCTCAATTTTCACAAATTTATTTTTGTATCTTAGGAACTCAGTCACGTTTTTTTACACTAAATTATGTATTTCTGTTACAGTACTTCAGACCATCAATGGCCACTACAATACTTGGAAAACATTTACATTAATTTAAATTTTCATTTGTTTACTTTGCTTACTCTGTCAAGTTATTTTTCTTACCTCTAAAACTTCTTCCAGGCACACTTGTTATTTAGTGTATGGTATATAATATATTTACTGGATCATCGCAATACAGTTTGAAAACAATTTACTTTATTCAGACAGGTCGTACTTATTTGGTTATGTTGCAATTTACGGATGTAATAAACATTTCTTATTGGATATTAAAGATTTCTTTACGATTCCACACCGGTTCAATAATTTAATTGTAAATAGAAACCTAACTAGAAAATAAATCCGATTATATTGCACTTCTAATTTGATTTAATTAAGTCGCCCATCAACAGATGGCGAGACGCTCGTAAAATTTACAGTTTTCATTATCATTAGAAAAAATATATTTTTAAAGTTTGTACATTGGTACCATAATTAATATTGTAATATAAAAAAGTTTATCTTATTAGTTAATTAGTATGACTGGTGATCGAGGGATGAGCCCACTTGCCTCTCACCCAAAAGTTCCGGGTTCGATCCCCGGTCGTGGCAGTGGAAAATACTGTGAGAGGGATTTTTCCCCTATACACGGATATTGGGTGTGTGTCCCTTGTCTCTAAATGTGTAGCCTCCTCCCACACAAGGCTCTTCTAGAGCCTTCCGGGATAAAGGGGGTCGTAATTACCTGTGGTGTTATTATTATTATTATAAACATCTGAAGTAGCCATTTGCCTTCCAAATTTGTACTGATTGACACCTAAGAACTTTTCTACTGTGAGATCTTCGAGTAATACTTTTTACATTCTTTATCCACATTTCTTCTGTGTTAGAACACCATACAGGAAAATTCAATTCAATTTCAATCATTTTCAAATATTTTATTATTGTGCTTTCATTATTTAAATAAAATTAGATTCAAATTTCTTTAGTTTTATGTAACTAAAATTCTACATGTGACCACATGGTAATAAAATATTCTTTTTTCTATTTGTTAGGCAGTTTATTTCTCAATTAGTAATTTTTTTTGGAATCATATAATATTAAGGGATACAATAGAACTAAATTGCCTAACATCGTTTAAATTTCCTGTGAGACAATTGGAGTCATCTATAGGAGAGTGGTTTAAAGGGAAAAGGAGATAAATCTACTCATTCTTTGCTATAGATGGTGCCCTCATAACATCAAATAATTCATTGTTTCTTTTCCCAAAACAAAACAAAATTGTTCTTTTATACCACTCACAGAAGGGTAAGTTTCACCTCTCTTGTAAGTTCTCTGAACCTACGACCATTTGCTCCGACTTAAACCAGCTAATCGTTCGCATTTGTTGCTTTGTTTATTGGCCATTTTAACAAAAAGGAAAATAAATAGGTAATAATCTTAAACATTCTATTTCAAAATGATAACATGAAATCGTACACAGAAATTAATCTTGATAATTCAACCCGTTGTAAGTTCAAAGAAATATTATATACAACAGAGACAACAGACATATTCTACCTCTAAATATATGACTTTTTAAAATTATCAATGAAGTGCCAGGGTTCCAGCTTAGAAGTCAGAGGTTAATGACAAAATGGTGACTAGTTTCTTCAAACCTACATTGAATAGTTCAAAGATATCAAAAAGATTATAAAAATGGTGTTTTTTCAGAATATTATTTCTCATAAAATAATTAATATAGAAAGGCGGACCATAAGCTATGCCAAGGCTACCAAGGCGGACAATACTTATCAATTATTCTATCTACGCTTTTTAAATAAATTATTATATCAAAAAATTCTAAAATTTCTTTTTGAAGGTTTCTCTCTGTAGGGTGACCTCTTCCTTAGAAAGGCGGAACATAAGTTATGCCAAGGCTACCAAGGCGGACAATACTTATCAATTATTCTACTATCTACGATTTTTAAATAAATTATTACATCAAAAAATTATAAAATTTCTTTTTGAAGGTTTCTCTCTACAGGGTGACCTCTTCCTTAAAATTACTGTAAATGATTCTACATATCTTCTATTATCAGCTAAGGTTTCATTCTATTCATTCTAGTCATGTAGCACTTCCAAAATGAATTTAATGGCTCATACTAGACCATCGTTAATTTGTGCAGATGCAGACAGCGAATCTCTCAATAAGCAATTACCATGTTTCAAATAATTATTATTATTGCTAAACTTGTTTGGCAAACAGGTTATATCAATCAATATTGTTCACTTCATTACTGTCTTCATTGATGACAACATTAAAATTGTTTGAATCAAATCTTTTTGTAAGTGTATTTAATAATAATAATAAACGGTTTTATTGTATAACACTGTAATAAAATACAATATTAACGGTATAAATGTCTGAAAAGACGACTAGTTGCAAGGTATAGCTATAAATATTCACACTTAACCACTAAATGGCCAATAGATCTAAATATACATATTAAACATTATAATAACACTCTTCGTAATTAGCAAATAATATATACAATACTTGATTGGGGCGAGCGTAGGTGCGTCTTTACTATGTACATACTTCGATAGGCGATGTAAAGCAACGTCAGGCACGGTTAGTAGTTTGATGGCTGACCGTTCCAACCTTCGTTGAGGACCGCGTCCTCGCCTCACACGTCTTCCAGCGGCTTGTATAATAATAATAATAATAATAATCTCTTTATTTCCAACAGGTAAGCACCCACTTACAGGAAATACATGAAAACACATATCATTTATATATCAATAGCGAATAAAAAAGAAAATAATATTGACACTTAAGTTACAAACAAAATTAAACCTACTATTCAGTAATAATTATATGGCTTAAGATAATGCCTAGACTGTCAAAATTCATATCACATAGATGGGAGATTTTATTAAAATTATTGCACATTACATAAATTGGAGATCTCGCCATAATATTTGTCCTATAGTTCTTGACATAGAAGGTTGTGTGACGGCGGATTTCAAGTCTGGGTATGTGGAAATTGATTTTATCTAACAAAAAGGGACAATCAATAGTATTGTGAATTAAACTGAATAAATATTTAATGGAAATTATTTCGCGACGAGTTTCTAATGAAACGATTTTAAAACGGTTCGTTAAAATGGACGTATTAATTCCTCTCGGCGGGTAAATACCATCCTCCTTAAAAAACAAATATTTTAGGAACTTCCTTTGAACTGCTTCAATATCATTCACGTGACATGTGTACCACGGATACCATATGATGGCACCATATTCCAATCTAGAGCGAACGTATGCGTAATATAACAACATTAGGCTAGAAGTTTTGCTAAAACACTTGCAGTTTCTTAATATGAAGCCTAGCATTTTATATGAATTTGATACAGCACTATTAATATGGGCGCGAAATGTTAACTGGCTATCGAAGATAATACCCAAATCTTTGATTTCTGGTTATACTCTCTGAATTTATTTTATAATCATATTCTTCGGGTTTATTTTTACGAGAAAAAGAGATAACGTAATATTTTTGAACATTAATGCACAGATGGTTCGCACTACACCAATCAGATACGGCTTTAAGCTCATTCTGGATCATTCTACAATCACTTATCGTTCTTATCTCTCTATAGATTTTCAAATCATCCGCGAACATTAATTTTGAACAGCTAATGACATCATTAATATCGTTGATGTAAATGAGAAATAGAAGTGGTCCTAAATTGGAGCCTTGTGGTACTCCGGATGCATTAATGTAGTAATCCGAGCTAAAACCCTCGTACTCGACAAACTGCCTACGGTTAAATAAATAAGACGTAAATAAATTAATTAAACCTGCGGAAAATCCAAAGTTATCTAATTTCATTATTAATAAATATAGATCGATTTGATCAAAGGCTTTCTGAATATCCATGTATACTGTGTCTACTTGTTCTTGTTTATCGAGAATTTCCGAAGCAAACTGAGTTATGCAGGTTAAGTTTGTGATCGTAGATTTTTTATCTAAGAATCCATGTTGGTGCAGGGAAATATATGGTTTAACATTAGGATAAACGCAATTATATATTATTATTTCGAATAATTTCGCAAAATTACATAAAATAGAAATAGGCCGATAATTTTGGAGTACAGCTGGGTCACCTTTCTTTAACACGGGAGTGATTCGAGCGATTTTCCACATATCGGGAAATGTAGCTGTTTTCAAGATTAAATTATAAATGAAAAGTAGGGGTTCTAACAAGGCACGACAACAATCTTTAACAAAAAAACAGGGAATACCATCAATACCTGAAGTAAGTTTGTCTTTTAATTTCTTAGATGCTTTAATAATATCGTCTCCATGTATGGTGTTTATGCACAGAGATGAGTCGGTTTGCAAAATGACTCCATAATGTTCAGCGAATGAGACATCCGAAATATGATGGACACTTTGAAGTATTCACCAAAAGCTTGAACAATTAACTGAGGATCACTAATAGTGTTGTCGTTATTTACTATAACTCCTGGAATTCTGGAACGAGATATCAATGTATGCGCGGAAGTTATACAAATTTAGGCGAAGGTTGTATAGAGGATATACCATCCTTCGGAGGGGATGTAAAGCCGTCGGTCCCTTGTCTATTAAATGTTAGGCAAGTAAAAGTTCCCTACTCTTCTTAAGGGAAGAGGTTCGGCAAAATTCCTTGTTGGAGGTAGCTCGTCTACAGGCGTCGGTATTAGGCCTCAGTAGCGGAAATAGGCCGACGTTAAATAAATGTATATAAAAAAAAACAATACTGAAAAGGAAAACAAGATAATATTATGCTACTGCTTGCTTAATAAGAAACTTTTATATTTATATTTGAATTTATTCATATTAAAACTTAAAATCGTCAAACGCAGTATTATACGCGTTGTAAAGAAAGCATCTTTTGAAGATAGCCGAATAATGACGCGGGATATTGAACCTTTCTCCATGTCTTATAGTTTTATTATGTAAGGAAGACTGTAGTATGAATTTATTTTTCAACAAGACACAAAAAGTTGAAGAATTAAGAAGTTTGTGGACAAAATTCCTTAAATGTAATCTCCTTCTATTATTCATATTAAGCCATTTGAGGTCGCGCATCTTATAAGATATATGCTCGTATTTTTTAGACCAAAAATTAATTTTAAACAGGAATTTTGTACTTTTTGTATACGATGTTACGCTTTTCCTCTATTTTGACCAAAAGAATGCTCAAAACAAAACAAAAGCATAACATATGTGCGAACGGCTAGCTTGTAGTACGGAAGCTTAAATGGGCCGTGAGCAGGGAAAAATCAATTTTATTTATATGGAAAATATTCTGTGTTAATCAGTATAATTTTTTTGTTAATAAAAAGAGAACAATTTAAGATAAATAATTAGTAACATTTAAAGGGTGCCATCTATAGTTTATTCAGTGTTGCTCTTTAAAATTTCAAAACAAATTTCTAACGAAAAAATTTGAATTATCTGAAATGTTCAATAAAACGACAGTAATTTAAAATAAATGTATATTAATAGAGAAAATTGATGATTGTTGTGATGTTAAAAGAAAATGAATAAAAAAATATATTTGTTGAATAATAAATTTCTAACAATTAAAACAGATATTACCAAGTTGCATATTTGGAGTTGGTCGATTCTGAAGAAAAGTTCCCTACTAGTTTCGGCTTCCAGAAGTTTTGATCCTCATTGATATAATGGTGATGGAATCAGTTCATATTACAAGCAGTAATTCGGTATCAAAGCATAAATACTTTCTAGTATTATATTTTAATAAAATGCAACAACTGAGGAATTTAGGTACTTAAGTATCCTAATAATAATACGTGCTCCAAAAAAAATACATATATATCATAATCTTAATTATTATAATTAAACCTCAAAATATTCTCCAAGTCACTATTTAGAGAGAATATTATAGTCTATAGAAAACTAGAGGCAGAAATTATAATTATAAGGAATAATAATTATAAAGGATTATAATTATATAAGACCGGATGAATCATATATTAAATATGAATTTAAATTTTGATTTTCAATTTGAAATTAATTTTAACTTCAAATTTAAAATCAATTTTATATAAAAGATTTACCTCTGACTGATGTAAGCACACTATGAATTAACGAAGCCAAAGTTGTAATCTTGAAAAATTACTGTAATTTCGTAAATGAATTCTCAAGTGGTCTTCCAATTTCAAAAGTCGAATTGAAAATGATTGTTCTATGCCACTATTCGAATAAAGAAAACTAACTTGGTATACAAAAAATGAACCAGGAAAGAACTTTATAAATTGAAAGGAACTAAGTTAAAATAGCAAGTTGGGAAATATAATAATTACAATTTCGGTATATTAGCGAGAGTAAAGAAACCTACGTTAATAGCTATTGTTTAAAAGTTTGTTTTACAAAAGGTAACGCCATCTGGTATTGAATTATGTAAGTTTTACTACTAAGCAAATAAACCAATCTGTAAACACTAAACTATTAGTTTCTATACCAGTAGAGGTCAGTACTTTACATTAAGTTGATAATAAATATCGATTTGTTATGATTTATTATTGGATAACCTATAAATCATAGGGGCAAGTAAATATTTAATATTTAAATCTAAATATTAGGAATAATGGAAAGTATGAATTGACATAATATATACTTGTATAGTTCCACATTAATCATTAAGTGTTAACAGTAGTTAAATAAAGTCATGTTCTAGGATGAAGCCGTCTGGAGGAACTGGGAACTGTACAAAAATAAAAATGATAAAATGAAATAAAATATAACTAAAGTATGATTAATATACAAGACTTACTAAAGTATAGTATTAACAATAACAGTACAAAATAGTTATACACTATATTAACAAATAGTTGTCATCCTCAGTGGATGTCAGCTACAAAAATCGACTTATGTGTTATACAGGGCATCTTAAGCATAAGGAATATGGAGAAATCTGAATAAATGGAAAATTTGATTAATCAAATGTTACGACGAGTCGTATTGAGGTGTAAGCACTGGCCATATATAAAGTCACGATAATTAAAACGTGAGAGAACTAGTATCTCGCAAAGTATTTTTTCAAATTATGATTTAATACATGACTAGAAAATGACAACTTCAAAGAATATGTTTTCTGTATTAACTTTTTCAAATCTAAACGTACAATCGGTATCAATTTAAAAATCAAAATTTTATGCAATTTTAACAATAGACGAAACAACGCCATCAGTATCAATATTAAATCAATTTTTTAATATATTTAGTTTATTTTTACTACCGAATAACATCAAATTGGATTTACTAGAGTTTAGATACAAGTTATGTTCCTTAGAAAGAATTTTTTTAACTCATTATTAATAGTGACATATGCCAAACACCATTTGCATTAAAATTTAAAAATAATCGGCATAAGCTTGAACTTTGTGCAATTTATAATGGAAGTTAAAATATCTGACGTGTATATCATTGAAAATAAATGGCCTAAGAGGGGCCCTTAGTTTGAATGAGGAAGTATTATTATAGAAAATGTTCTGAAATCTATTACTCAGATAAGAAGTGACTAACAGTAATGAGGCATTGTCGAAACCATAATATTTGAGTTTCACAGGTGGCTTTAGTTTGCTTCCGTGGCAATGCTGTATTGTTGGTCTGGGATGCAATGGTCTTCCAGTGGCGCCATAAATGAGCAGCTGGCTTTCGGCCTGTATTCCATTCGTGTTGTTTTTTCCTAAGTTAAGCCCATCCTTTCAACTTAGATTCACCGTGCCGATGAGGACCAAAAAGCTCTAAACACGTGTCCTTGGTTGCACCTTTTTCCTTTGCGGGCTTACCCATGACTGTTATTTGCCGATAATTTGTCTACCGCATTAACATCTACTTTTATCTTGTGATAGTCCTTGGATTTTTCTTTCATTTCTCAATATGGTTAATGTATAATTTGGCAATTCTTTGCGCCTATTCCAATCTGCATTATTTTTTGTTTATTTATGTTTTTGATTTGCTCTATCTCCCTCTTTCACTAGGAGTAACCAGGGAGCTTTGGGTTTAGTAACTATAACAGTTTTTAGAGGTGCATGTTTGTTAAAAAGTTCTATCTCAATTTTTTTATCTATATTATTTTCATATTATACAATTTCATGTCAACGGAGGGCACCTAAGTCATTTGAAACCTCCGCTGTTGAGTGCCTTAATTAGATTTCGATTTTGATATTTACTTAAAAATTTTCCACTGTCAATGGCTTTCTATTGGATAATTTATGTCGGTTACCTAATAATTTCATGAATACAATGTCAGCTGTAAATTGATCGTTAATACTTCTTTTGTACTCGTGTTGATATTGTAATGAACTAAGTTTACTACTATACTATCGGTGATGTAATTAGGACAGCAAACGATTTTTGTCAATGTAATTATAATAACGTCAAGTTAACAATAGGTTTTCAGTGCGGTTATTTGTATGTTTATTTGATTTTTAACACTGTCCGTATAATCAACATGAAATTTATGATATTTCTAAATTGTTTGGTTTGTCTGGCTACATAAAGTTTTGTCAGTTACACTTTTTTGTACGGTCACCAAGGAGTACTCTTGTGAGAAATTTTTAAAGCTACAAATCGCTACTGACGACTCAGAGGTGATACCAAGCCATTTTCTTCAACAAGTTTAAAAGACGTGGCGCCGCCTAGAGCCAAACGAGGCGCCATTTGAAAGCTCTTTGCACACAAACAACCAGAAAGTTTTAAAACATTTTATCGATATGTTAAAGCTTTTGGAAAATAAATAGTTAGACTGTTACGACACACATTCAGCAAAGTTTACGAAAGCGATAGAATGCCCAAGGTTTTATTAGTTTCAATGCTTATTCTTAATCCTTAAGAAGGTTGGTTCATAAACACCAAAATTCATAGTAGTTGAGTGAGAAAACCAGAAATCTCGAAAAAAATCCAGACTTTCTGGAAAATTCATAAATTGTTCTTCTCAAGCCTATAATGGGTACAAAAGGTACTAATAGCAAATATTTATTATATCGCTTATTTTTCAATGACATTTGGATATTCAACAACGAAAATTAACCTAAAATACCATACTATGTGCTGGTAATTCTTATGTCTTTAAATATTTTTTAAATGGTTTTTAAATTACCTGTTGTACAGTTTCTGAGCGTCAGTAAAGTCTTTTATGCCGCTCAGAATGATAAGTGAGGAAGTAAAAGTGGAGCTCAGATGGAGTATAAGAGAAATGAAAGTTTACGTTCACAGAACTTGTTATTAAAATTATGTTCTTCTGATGTGTGAACAAATAAATGTTTTTTCTATAAACGTCAAAAACAATACCCTTAGGCCAGTCACCGTAGACGCAAAAATCACGTTAGGTCGCAAAAAATTGCACTGTTCTGATTTTTTGGGAAGTTGTTAGGATATATGCCAATAGTGTAAATCCAGCTTCGAAATACCTGTGCTAACTGCGTGGTGCTCGAAAAACCCTGAAATTTTTGGACTTTTTTCAGTTTTTGGCTTATATCTTCTGAAAGGTGCATTCTACGGAAAAAGTCGCAGTATACACTTTTAAAGTAGAAATTTACTACAATTTGAGCACAACCGCAGCTTCGTAGGTCCAATAGGTCCCGAGATCCACCGCTTCAAAAATTTGTCATCTTTTCCAAAAATTTCGAATTCTAATTTTAGCCGTCTTCCGAGAAGGATATCGGCTAAAACACTCGTCTTACAAGGAAAGTCATAGGAAATGAAGTTGTAGAGCAGTTATGTTGATTTAATATAAGCACAAGAGGAACTCTGTAGGGCCAATAAGTTCCCTTGTTATCTGGAAAGAACGAAAAATTAAGGAAATCGAATTTTTCATTAAATGGAGCCTGATGAATTGCAGGGCTTTTGTAAAGGATAAGAAAGACATAACGAAATGGAAAATGGTTTATAGCATGCAAAATAAAGTTGAGTACAATTATTAATAAGGTATAAATTTATCAAAATTGTATAAAAATTATTTTGATAGTTTGGGGACCTTGGCCGTGAAGTGATGGCGGGGCCTCCTGCGACAGAAATAGATAATATAATGTAAATAAGTATTTGTGAAATGCGTAATCAATTTTATAATAAATTACAACAAAGTGGTAGGCATGTAATATTAGACTTACCTTTACGCACTTAGCGAGACAGTCGTATTCTTTTGGAAGGCCCAGGTCCATCAGACGACTCTCCTTGTGAGTCTGGAGACTCCTCTGTTGTCGGATTAGATCTAGACACTAGACAATAGTGATAAAGCATCGTCGAGGTCATCTTCTTCATCCGAATCAGTCATGGCTAAGGGAGGAGGTCTTCCCCCGACAAACTTTGCAGAAAGCAGAGCATTTCAGCCGTGCTCTCTGGCAGGAGGAGCTTCCTCCTCCGTACCATTTCTGGCAGATACATGACAGGAATTTCAGAAGGGTTAGCGGCGCTGGTTCCTTGGTTGAAGCCACGATATCAGTCCATGCTAGCTCCTTGTCCACCCCCAGTTGGTGGCTCTTTCTCTGCTCCCAACCACTCTTGCACCTAGTGGTAGGTTCTATAGGAATGTTGGGCAGCATCCTCTTCGGTTAGGGGCAGATGAGCGAGGTGGACTTTGGCGTTGGCGGACAAATATCTCATGACGCAGGGCGTGGAGAGAGTTATCTTCTCCCCTACCATAGAGCACCACGAGGCATTTGCTGCCAGCAGAGGCTATCTCCTCATGACTGCCGTCATGGTTCAGAAACGTTGTAGCCGCATGGAGTATAGAGGGGAGGATAGAGGCGGAATTCACGAACATGATCGAGAGCGATTCGGAGGGTCACGAACGTTGGGCCCCTTCCACCTCACCTCTTCGTTCCCGACGATTGTAAACTTAACATTTCTTTTTAGTTTTTTAATGTTTAACTTTGTATACAGGACATTTTTTTATTAACGTAAATGGTATTGAGTATAAACCTATAAACCCGTTATGTTAAAAAAATATAATGGACAAGTACCGTTTATTTTACACTCAATACTAATATAGCATTTACATTTATATTTAAAAAAAATCCTTTATTTTTAAAAACTGGTTTTCAGCCGTAGGTGATAGATGCCTACCCAAAAGGCCTAAGTTATTTCACAACTTCGACTCATATAAATTTGTAGGTGTAATACAATAATACCAACAGCTATTCTCTGAGCTATGTGCCCCGCCGAGCACTGAATTACAAGTTACAAGCCTGGTACTTTAAGTTAATAATTGCATATTACCAACAGAATGCTAATGCTTCGATTGCAACAAACACCAGCAGAAAGACTGATCTGGTGTTAGTTGCAATCGAAGCATTAGCGTTTGGTTGGTAATATGCAATTATTATACTTAATGCGCCAGGCTTGTAATTTGTAATTCAGCGCTCGGCGGGGCACATAGCCCGGAGATTAGCTATTGGTTGCAGTCTGGTTACGTTCCTTATAGTAAAATAAGGATTTTATAAGGAGTTTGCGACTGAAATATTATGTCTTCTTCTTCTTCCCTCCCCCCACTCTTTCTTATCTCTGAAACCTTTACTTTAGGTTAAGTTTAGTATAATTAGGTTAAGTATATACATCTGTAAGTTGCTTGTGAAAGCTGTAGACTTGTACCAATAAATAAATACATAAGTTACTGAGTGAGTCAAAAAATCTGAATTCTCGACTGTTCTTGTCGGACTCGCTTCTTTCATCAGTCAAATACACCCTCAACACAAAAAATGTCACATTTACTACATATATAACAATATACTCTTTCATGAATAACATTTTTATTTTTAGAAAATCTACTCGTTCCACATTGTTAGTTGCCATTCATATTTCCAACGTTTTCTCTTAAAGTTTTACCTTGTAGGGATTTATAACAACAGATTTTAATATATATTAACGAAGTGTATACGCTTTGTTACATTTTCATTTCAAATATTCGCTCAAGTTTACATTTGTCACCGTTTTGAGGAACTGAAGTGTTAAAACGAGCGTCAACTAAATTCCATGAATTTAGTTAGTATTGCATTAAACTCAAGTAGCTACGGTCTCGGATAATATGAATTTCCTGGAGCAAACAATACCTTCCTATGGGACACTGTCTATCTTCAAATATGACAAACAATCCTGCATTCAAAATTTAAATGACAAATCAGCTGTAGTGAGTTCACTGGCAAGTTATTAATACTGTTTTGCAATTCTGTATTGTTCTCTAATTTGAATATGCAATTTGTCAAATTAATCATTTGTTTTGTGACAAATTCATTTATCATTTCCTTGTCTAATATTCTGCATTGTTGTAAACGGCATGAAGCGTATTTTAAATGCATCCAAGCAAGTAATGCTAACAGCATGAATACACTGCATGTAAAATGTGAAATAATATATTTTAAAAATTGTTGTGTCAGTAGGAAAGTCCATAAACTTTATAACAAATTTCATAGAACATAATTCAGGTATATTGTAGGGGTTCCTTTATTTATGAAGGTCCTCTTTTATGCTGTCTACAAAGTTAATAAATCATGATCCGTTTTATTAAAGTTCTAATTGAATTTGTATTGGATACTTTCATTTTAAATAGAAATAAATTAAGATCCTCGTGTACACCGACTCATATAGGCGTCACTTAGTTAAATAATGTTCCTTCAGGTTTCACAGGTGAAGTGGTTGTATATAATATCATGTGGGGCGGAGGGTTCTGGAAGTTTCTTAATCCTTGCCGAGCTTATTTAATTATTCATATTTCTATCATTCAACGGATTACAGATTAGTTACACCCATCAGTTTTGAAGTACACATACATATCTACAGGATGAAAAAATAAGGAGTTGTTATTATTGACTAAAGTAATGGGGGTGTTATTAAAATAACTATTAAGCCTTTTACATATTCTTTTCGAGAACTGATTGATTAGCTTACTACTTATTTTTAAAGAAAACAGTTTTTGTTATCAGTATTTATACTCTTTAAAGATTATTCAGGCGCAGACAAATGATAGTGGCCAACCTGCTAGTTTTATACAAACTATAGTAAATTGAGTAGTGGTGAGAGGTAAGTGAAACCTCTCAAATGGTCAATTGCATATGGCATACTGATGAGAACTAATAAGTTCGAAACCGGTCTATGTCTGGTCAGGGAGTTGACAAATGATATTGGTTACCATTCTTTAATGATTTGTAAGGTGTAATTCAATGCAGGTCGGGGTATTTGCCCGCTGAGTAGTTGTTTCCTGCAAATCATATATTATAACACTAGGTTAAGTCCACCTAGGACTGAAAGGTCGCCGCTCTCAGGTACTTGCAGAATCGCAAGTCGCTATACGCCCATAGAGACATCTATGGTGTATAGTAGCAATTGACCATTTGAGAGGTTTCACTTACCTCTCACCACTACTCAATTTACTATAGTTTGTATAAAACTAGCAGGTTGGCCACTATCATTTGTCTGCTCCATGACCTATGGCATACTGATGAGAACTAATAAGTTCGAAACCGGTCTATGTCTGGTCAGGGAGTTGACAAATGATATTGGTTACCATTCTTTAATGATTTGTAAGGTGTAATTCAATGCAGGTCGGGGTATTTGCCCGCTGAGTAGTTGTTTCCTGCAAATCATATATTATAACAGTAGGTTAAGCCCACCTAGGACTGAAAGGTCGCCGCTCTCAGGTACTTGCAGAATCGCAAGTCGCTATACGCCCATAGAGACATCTATGGTGTATAGTAGCAATTGACCATTTGAGAGGTTTCACTTACCTCTCACCACTACTCAATTTACTATAGTTTGTATAAAACTAGCAGGTTGGCCACTATCATTTGTCTGCTCCATGACCTATGGCATACTGATGAGAACTAATAAGTTCGAAACCGGTCTATGTCTGGTCAGGGAGTTGACAAATGATATTGGTTACCATTATTTAATGATTTGTAAGGTGTAATTCAATGCAGGTCGGGGTATTTGCCCGCTGAGTAGTTGTTTCCTGCAAATCATATATTATAACAGTAGGTTAAGTCCACCTAGGACTGAAAGGTCGCCGCTCTCAGGTACTTGCAGAATCGCAAGTCGCTATACGCCCATAGAGACATCTATGGTGTATAGTAGCAATTGACCATTTGAGAGGTTTCACTTACCTCTCACCACTATTAAAATGTTGTTTAATAAATGTCCACTGGAAGGAACAACTCCCACTCAATGGGAAAATGCAATTATTGTCATTTTACATAAGAAAAGCGATAATACAAATCTCGCAAATTATAGACCAATTACCGTCCTTAGTCATATATATAAGTTGTACACAAAGCTTCTGACAAAACGCTTAACAAATAAGATAGAGTTCTTTGTCTCAAGAGAACAGGCAGGTTTCAGAACGGGTTAGGGGACAAACGATCACCTCCTCGCAATGAAACTCCTCATTGAAAAATGTATTAAGTACAACAAACCACTAGTGCTGATATTTGTGGACTTCGAAAAGGCGTTTGACTTTGTAGGCCAACAAAAACTTCTAGAAGCACTCGCAGAATGTCGCATTGACCACCGTTATTGGACAGCAATTAAATATATTTATAAAACTGCAATAGCAAAGGTTAGAATAGCAAACAATCAATATACCAACAAATTTAAAATAGATTAAGAAAAGAGATGTACTATCCCCCAAACTATTCGTCACACTGCTACAAACTTTGATGAATAAAGTAAACTGAGAGCACATGGGAAAATATTGATGGAGAAAAGTTAAATCACATTTGCTTTGCCGATGATATTGTCTTAATAGCGGACAGTATGCAAAAGACGCAGCATATGTTGCAGATGCTACATGAGGCGGCGGGAAAAGTAGGTTTGAAAATTAATCTATCAAAAACCCAGTTCATGACAAATTTTGTCCTATATGATACTATAAAAATCGATAACGGAAATATAGGTCAAACACACGTATATAAATACCTTGGCCATGAGGTCAACATTGGACGAGATAACCAGACACACGAAATCCAGCGCAGAATAGGCATATTGGGCAGTATTTCGTAAACTAAAACCTACCGTTAAGTCTGACCTCCCAATATGTTTAAAGAGAAAGGTCTTTAACCAATGCATGCTCCCTGCACTAACATATGGCACGGAGACAGTAACATTGGCAAAAAGAAATATCAACAAAATACAGGTAATGCAACGCAGGATAGAGAGGTCAATGTTGAGAATTACTCTTCGAGACAGAATTCCTAACCGCACTAGTGAGCGAAATATATGAGTACGAGATGCTGTCGAAGATATCTTGGTTTTGAAATGGAACTGGGAGGGGTCATGTCGTCAGAATTAAAGACGGTAGATGGTCAAAAAAGATCTTAGATTGGAGGCCAAGATTCGATGCATTTAGAAACGGAGGAAGACCGCCTAGCCGTTGGAGTGATGACATAAAAAGGCTCGCCGGAAACTGGACACAAGTTGCTCAAGACAGGAAAAGAGACTTTCCTTCAGTAGTGGACAGTATAAACTTGGGATGATGATGATTTATATTTATTATAGTATATTATGTAATGGGGTAGTGAAGCGCAAGTTATAGCCTCTCCTACTCAATTGTTAACCTCACCTTCGCGATGAGTTCAATTTGAACTTGGTGCACCCTGTTTTCACTAACGAGGCTCTAACGACCGAGTAAGGGCGGAATAACCCTTACCTTTTGCCGTGAGCACATCCACCTTCTCACGAAGAGTGCGGTAAAAATAACCCACCGCACACAAAGGTTGCTTTTGGAATCGTTTGGTTACCCCATCGTCGCAGTCTCCTTCTGTGCCATGGGACCACACCACCCGCCTTCCGCAACCGAGCTGGTCAGTTGCATACCTGCTCCAGCTAAAACTTCAAATGCAGCTTCGTTTTCAGTCGATTAAGGCTTTAAAAAAATGATGGAGCGTTCAAGTGGGACAAAATCATCCGGAGGTAAAATACCCTCTCGATCGGATCTCCGGGGGAGGGTGCCCACAGGGACATCTCATCGAATGTCGAAAAAACACCGACAAGTTAAATCCAACAAAACTAATTCTTTCATCTACGGCGCTTGGAATGTTCGTACTTTGAACGACAGCACTCGCACCGATCGGCCTGAAAGAAGAACTGCTCTAATAGATAGAGAACTTCACCGACTCAATGTTGACGTTGCAGCTCTCAGCGAAACTCGATTTTTGGAGGAAGGCTCTCTCACAGAAAAGTACTACACCTTCTATTGGAAAGGTCTTCCCACCAATTCAAGAAGACAACATGGAGTAGGATTTGCCGTTCGGAATCAACTTGTATCCAACTTAACACAAGTACCACAAGGCCTATCCGAGCGTCTAATACTGCTACGCTATGAGCTATCAGATGGCAACGCGGTAAATTTAATAAGCGCCTACGCTCCCACTCTGGATGCAAGTCACGAAACCAAGGAAAGCTTCTATCAACAGCTGGAAGAAACCCTCTGTAGAATACCTAAAACGGAACGACTCGTTATTCTTGGCGATTTTAACGCTAGAGTAGGGAGAGATGCAGACACCTGGCCAGGCATCATAGGCAAGAACGGTTTGGGCAACATGAACGCTAACGGTCATCTACTCCTAACTAAATGCGCCGAACATGATCTAGTTATAACAAACACCATTTTCCGACAAAAGGATAAATTTAAAGGCACCTGGCGTCACCCCAGATCAGGTCACTGGCATCTACAGGACTATGTTATCGTACGTAGGAAGCATCTCAAGGACGTCCAAATTACAAAGGCGCGCATTGATAGCGAATGTTGGACCGATCATCGTCCTGTTGTCTCTAAAATGAAAATTGTTATGAGACCCAAACACCGAAGAACTCAAGTAAAACGTAGACTCCGTCTCTGTATTAGTAAATTGCGTGACCAACAAACCGTCGAACAGCTAAAGCAAAAAGTTCAAGAGAATTTGAGTGCACTAGAAGAAACCAATTCTGTAGATGTCGCTGCTACCTGGACACAAATTAAAGACAGTTTAAAAAGTGCGAGTGAGGAAATTCTTGGCACTGCAGCAAGTAAAAAACAGGAGGACTGGTTCAATGATAATGAAGCTTTTATACAAGAACTTCTTGACCGCAAACATATTGCCTTCCAAAACACTATCAACCACCCCAACGACTCATCAAAAGCAGAAGCTTTTACCCAATCTAAGTATGAAACGCAACGCGAAATCAGAAGAATAAAGAACGAGTGGTGGGCAAGCAAGGCCAGAGAAATTCAAAGGTACGCCGATTCACACGACTACAGGAATTTCTTTCAAGGAGTAAAAGCAGTGTACGGCCCCAGTCGGAAAAATATGTGCCCTATTAAAGATTTAAATGAAAATCTCCTCAAAGAAGACCAGGAAATAAGAGCCCGATGGAAAGAACACTACTCTAACATTCTTAACCAGCAAAGTCAAGCCGATCACGACATTATAAAACTTATCCCTCAATATGACACCTTCGAAGACTTCGATAAACCACTAACAACGGAAGAGATCTTAACCGTCCTTGGGCAGCTAAAAAATAACAAATCTCCCGGCGCCGACTCACTCCCAGCTGAGATCTTTAAAGCTGTGTCGTCAGAGCTCATACCCTACCTCAAAAAACTGTTTGATGTCGTGTGGGAAAGTGGTCAAGCTCCGCAGGAGTTTCGTGATACACTTTTAATCAACCTGTTCAAAAACAAAGGGAGCGCTGCGGACTGTGGAAATTACAGGGGTATAGCTCTCTTGGCTGTTGGAGGGAAGATACTCACCAAAGCGATGGCAAATAGGCTAACACCTGTTATGGAAAAGTTACTTCCTGAAACACAGAGTGGCTATAGACCAAACCGAGGTACATCGGACCTAATCTTCACACTTAAACAGCTTCAAGAAAAAGCACTCGAACATCAAGGAGAAATTCACATAGCCTTCATTGATTTAACCAAGGCGTTTGACTCGGTGGACAGGGAAGTGCTCTGGAAAATTATGTTCCGCTTAGGTATCCCTAGAAAATTTGTGGAAGTATGTCGCAGTCTACATACAAACAACAACGCCCAGGTTATGTATAATAATGAGGCAACCGAACCTTTCCAAACCCTCACTGGAGTTAGGCAGGGATGTGCCCTGGCACCCCTACTCTTTAATTTGCTTACCACTGCTCTAACAATTATTGTTGACAACAAACTGACAGTCAGAGGAATAGATCTCACATACCGTTTTGATGGCGGTCTCTTTAACATAGGGCGCTTTAGAGCTTTCACGAAGACACGCACACGATTCATTTGTGATCTCCAGTATCCGGATGACTGTGCACTTTTAGCCTCTACGCCGGAAGAGCTTCAAGAACTTTTAGATGTGTATGTCCAGAGCTATGATTCCTTGGGACTTAAAATCAACATTGGAAATACTAAGATTATGTCAACTCCTCATCAAGTGAACCAAATAGACATTACACTTAACGGAAATTCTCTTGAAGTGGTGGATCAGTTCAATTACTTAGGCAACGTTGTTAATGACAAAGCAAATATGGACAGCGAGATTCGCAATAGAATTAACGCTGCATCTAGAGCGCTCTGGGGACTTAGAGAGAGAGTATTTGACAACCACGACCTTGCTTTGTCAACGAAAATGGCTGTCTACAGAGCAGTTGTCATTCCAATACTGCTATATGGATGTGGAAGCTGGGTCACTTACCGTCGTCATGTGAAAGAATTAGAACGTTTTCAGCAAAGACACCTCAGAAGTATGATGAAAATCCGTTGGTTCCATCACATATCAAACGTGGAAGTACTCAGGAGAGCAAACAGCCTTCCAATTGAGGTGCTTATTTCAAGAACACGCTTAAGATGGGCAGGTCACGTTCATCGTATGCATGATAACCGCCTTCCTAAATGTACACTTTATGGTGAATTGCTAAGCGGTAGAAGAAGGCGTGGCGGTCAACGAAAGAGGTTCAAAGACGCTCTTCATGAAAATCTAAAATCCTGCGGTATTGCAGACGAGCAATGGGAACAACTTGCAGTGGTCAGAACCGAATGGCGAGGGGTTGTGGCCAGCTATCAAGGAAATGTTGCTGCAAGAAGGCCCCGAATCCAAGACCTAACCAGGTCTATGTTTGTCCTGACTGCGGTCGACATGTGCTCTCCCGAATTGGCCGCTATAGCCATAGTCGTGTGCACCGTAGATGAATGGGAATTACAATAGACTACACCTTTTACTTGTTTTTTATTGTACACAATTTATCGACTGTAACATTTTTATACTCGGACTCGAGTAACGGCTAATAATAATTATTGTTTCTCATTGATCATGAACATGAGCGAGTGCCTATGTTTTTGAAAAACAAAAATGTTTGTCGAACTTGAGACCCTAACAGGCCCGTTCTCGATGAAACTAGAGCAACCTGTTGAATTTTGAAATTTTGTCTTTTCGGTCAGGGCTTTAGCTGTTACCCTGTATGGTACACTTTTGAATTTTAGATAAAAATGAGAAGATTGATTTAATACAAAAATTTAAATGTTTATTCAAGCACAAATTGACAACAAATTTAGTTTGCGAGAAAATTATTTAAATACACATTGAGTTTTAATTTAACTAAAAATCTGCAAGAGTTCACGTAAATAAAAGTTTTAGGTTTTAATTTAAAAATAATTTAGGAAACACGGTACACTGACAAAGGTTAATTTAACATTGATATTACTTAAGCACTTTTACTTTTAGGTTAGATATTATCACTTCAGCAACGAGAAGGCCACTGCCAACAGAAATCTGCTATATTTATACCTAAAGTTTTTTTAGTGCGTTTTGTTCATCTCAAGAGCCTTTCGGCTCATTAACACGTGATTCAGGCATGATCTTTTTCAACTATGATATCATAAAATTTATTAATAGAAAAATGTGAGAAATTAAGGATGGGGTAATTTAGAAGTGTTTAATTATATTTCTAGTAGTTTAAATCCATTTGTTTACTTCTAACGTAAAATTTAATTTTCTAAGTGTAAACAAATACAGAAACAGTTTGGGCAAGGAGCTCTCCGTATAGATGGAACTCGATGCGATAGTTAGCCAGAGCTTTTTAGTACGGTACATTTGGGTTTGTTTGTACAAATGATTTATAACAATTTTGAAATTTGGAATTATGTTAAATAATGCGGATTATTGAAAGGATAAAGGACAATAAAATTAATTAGGTTTATTGAATATCTATGGTTCGACGATGTTTTCAAGCAAATGTCAATTTTTAGTAACTGCATGGAAAAGTAGATTTTAGTCAGTATGACGAAAAGAGACTATTTTAGGAAATATAATGAAAATGGATATTCTTTCCTATTATTTGGGTTTTCTACCACATGTACTATTATCCTCTTCAAAACAAATCACCGAATCTACAAAATAATAGAATTATTGGAAAAAAAGCCTCTGCGCCCGTGGCGTTTACGCCAAAGGAAAAGTCAGAGGTTATGTTTTGCAAATAATATAAATCGGAATAAACACAAAAATAATGTATTTTGCTGACGTTTCGGAAAGTAATCTCTTTCCGTTTTCAAAGCTATTTTTTGAAGAACTCTTATTTTGCTGTGTATGTCAAATACACAGCTTTAAGATTCTGTTTATGTTATTTCCATAGATACTTACTACTTACACAGAACATAGAACTGATGATATTTTTTAGATAATGTTGAGTTTGTTAAGTTCTTCTTTTAACATTGGTAGCCAGGTTGTACAAATATCTACAGAACAATTCGATACGCACTTATCTTCATTTAATAAGATTATTGCTGATTCTTTAATTTTTCTTTTTTTGGTATCTGTTTCTTTTGTTAAAATTTTTGCCGAGTCCCAGTTTATTCTATGTCCGTTTTCCCAAGCATGTTCACAAATCTTTGATTTCTGAATTTCATTCTTTCTAATGTAATTCTTGTGCTCATCCAACCTCACACTGAAAGGTCTGGATGACTCACCCACATAACATTTATCACATTCGCACGGGATATTGTAAATACAGTTTTTTGAATTCTGCTCCCTGTTTATCGGTTTTGTTTTTGTTAAAATAGATCTTAAAGTGTTCCCCGTTTGAAATATCGTCCTAACATCAAATTTGTCACCTATTTGAGGTTGGATGAGCACAAGAATTACATTAGAAAGAATGAAATTCAGAAATCAAAGATTTGTGAACATGCTTGGGAAAACGGACATGGAATAAACTGGGACTCGGCAAAAATTTTAACAAAAGAAACAGATACCAAAAAAAGAAAAATTAAAGAATCAGCAATAATCTTATTAAATGAAGATAAGTGCGTATCGAATTGTTCTGTAGATATTTGTACAACCTGGCTACCAATGTTAAAAGAAGAACTTAACAAACTCAACATTATCTAAAAAATATCATCAGTTCTATGTTCTGTGTAAGTAGTAAGTATCTATGGAAATAACATAAACAGAATCTTAAAGCTGTGTATTTGACATACACAGCAAAATAAGAGTTCTTCAAAAAATAGCTTTGAAAACGGAAAGAGATTACTTTCCGAAACGTCAGCAAAATACATTATTTTTGTGTTTATTCCGATTTATATTATTTGCAAAACATAACCTCTGACTTTTCCTTTGGCGTAAACGCCACGGGCGCAGAGGCTTTTTTTCCAATAACTCTATTATTTTGTAGATTCGGTGATTTGTTTTGAAGAGGATAATAGTACATGTGGTAGAAAACCCAAATAATAGGAAAGAATATTCGTAGAATGCCACAAATAACTTTCAGACAATAATGAAAATGGGTTCGGGAATAAATTTCATAATATTGGTTTAATTTAGTTGAAACTTGATTTCCACGGATATTTAGTTATTCTTATATCAAATTATATGAAAATATGATTTTTAATTAAGAACATTTGATAATAAGTTTCTGCTAACGACTACAAAAAATGAAAATTGGGAACTACTGTCAATATATGTGCCAAATTTTGTAAAGTATCTGAGAGCTATTTGAAATATTCGTCATACAAAATGTAGAATGCATTCCGAAGTGTATTGTTTCATTAACTGGCTCAAATGTTCCACTCTATATTATCAGAAGCAAACCATTGCCCAAGTTTTTTTATAGGCAAAACGCTTAACCGCTTTTATTATTTCTGTATATAAAATTTTCATTTTAACAAAAACTCATGTTATTTGCAATCAGTTTATTTCTTCATGGTCCTGAAATATTGACAATATTTTAATTCTAATGGCCGCGTACACGATATCTGTAACTATTGAGCGCTCCAGCAAACTCCCGAATGGCTGACCCGATTCAACTCTCAGTTAGCACATTGAAATGTTGTACGCACGCAAGAATAACCATTATCCTGGTAAAATTGGTGCCTATTCAATAACTTCTCTAATACTACCATATCCTATCCTTTCGTTACTAATCCTCCCGTTAATAATTGTGTATGGTAATTAAGTTACCATGTTCGATATTGATTACATTGAGAAGCTGTTTCGTTAAACAGAAACAATTTTAACTTTATTCCGAAATGCAGAGTTTCATTATATCACGCTTGTCAAACACATCGACTCGGCAAGTATCAAATATATCGGCTTCTATATTAATTAATTTTTGAATTAGAATACACTTGTAAGAAATTTTAACAAGGATAATTGAAAAGGTAATTATACAAGCTTGGTTATATTTTATTATATTTTTTAGTCTTTTTAAAAAAAAAATCCCGTTTATTTAAAGAATATGTAACAAATATTATGTAACTATAGAAAATGTTATGTTTGTCTTATGACGGTGATCTAAAATTGTCTCCTGATATTTTTGCCACTGATAGAACGTTAGTATAGTGTAACTATCTGTCAGTGTGATCTTGAAGCTATTAACTAAAAGCTAATTATTTAACATTATTTATTATTAAACATGAGCTTCACTGAACGAGAAAAATCTGAATTAAAAAGTTTGTCCAAAGAAACAATAAAAGAATGTCTAGGTGATAAGGATTTTTTGGACCTGTTTGCGGAAAATTTACTGATATAGTAGCACAAAAAATATCGGATCGCCTTGGTATCACAAATAATAAAATAGACATTATAGAGGAGCAAATTAACCATATACGGGGTGAAAATGACAAACTTAAAATGAAAATTGATTATGCAACAAACAAAGATGTGAATACACAAGATAATTTGAATAAAAAATGATTAAACATATTTGAAACCAAATTAAATATAAAGATTATAATGTTGTCGTCTTGTTTTACTAAATATAATTTATACAAATAGACCTATAGGCCAATTGCAATTAAATTTATTAAATCCGGTCAACATAACGATGTTTTCAATAATAAAAAGAAACTTTCGGTTATAGATGTACCAGAAGGATCATTCTTTAATTTTCTGTTCTATAAAAAGGAAATACACCTTGACTTACAGGTAATAAAAAATTAATGATTGCATTGCGAGATGCGCGATAAAGCTAAAGCAAAATTTAAATAATCAAAACATATAGAACATTTCAATTATTATAAAGATCTTAGGAATCAAATATAACAATACGCAATGAAAAAAAGAAGATATTTAGAAAATTGTGCAACTAGTAATTCTGGTAAAGTTATATGGCAAAAATTAAATCAATTAAATGTGTACAATAAGCCTAAAAATAATGATTTACCTGATGCAATAAATAAATAAGCACTTTTTGCAACATTAAATAATAAATGTGAGTCCTAATAATGATGTGCTACAATTTTAAAACAATAATTTAAAATTCCAACTCTTTCTGAAATAGTACTTTAGAAGTATTTATTAGAGACCAAAACTCAGGCAAGGCTTAGATCAAATAAATATTGATATGCTATTGCTGTGCTGTCCATTCATTCTACCTTTCTTAGTGTACTTGGTTAACGCTTGTTTAGTAAATAATTGTTTTGTGGAAAACTTCACGTGTGATGCCATTTCCTAAGAAATTGGATGCTAATATTTATAACGATTTACGCCCAATAAGTATTTTACCTGTGCTGTCGAAGGTTTTGGAGAAAATTATGAATTTTCAGATACGTGCTCATTTAAACAAATATAACATTTTACCAATTCATCAATCAGGATGTCGTGGTGGCTACAGTTGTATAACAGCGTTGATAAATATCATTGACGACATTTTAAAAGAAACTGACCAAGGAAAATCAACTGTTCTTATATTATTAGATTACTCCAAAGCATTCGGCTCCATCATTCATCAGTTGTTGTTAGCAGTATTACATTTTATTGGGTTTTCAGAAAGTGGCGTTGACTTAATAAAAAATTACTTAACAAATAGGTTGCAGTTTGTAGAAACTTCAAATGGAATTTCTGATTCATGTAATTTAACATGTGGAGTTCCTCAGGGATCTAAATTGAGACCACTGTTATTTAGTATTTACATTTGTAATATAGCAGCTAATTGAGATCATGTAAGCATTCACTATAGTCAGGTAAAGTCTAACTTGGCATGTGAATGAGTTGATAATATGCGTATGGTTTCCTATGTGTTGCACACAAAGTTACCGCAATAGCAGAAAAACTCGGTAGGCATATATGCGACAATAAGTTTTGGCTAATGCAGTAATTTTGTGTGCCACACATGTAATCGCATGCATATTATCAACTCATTCACACGCCAAGTTAGACTTTACCTGGCTATACTATACAGATGATAAACAAATTTATTTTTCTTTTGTGTATTCCAATTTAAATAATGCCAACAACATAATAAATAATGAACTTAAAAAACTGGTTGAGGAATCTGAAAAACATAATTTAAAAATAAACCAGAAGAGATCGACAGTATTAGTATTTGAAAAAAAAGTACAAAATCATTTTTTGCAAGTTGGAACATATATGAAACAACATATGCGGTAGGGTAGATTGTAGATTGTTTCGGGGTCGCTTGGCTCTGAGTAGGCTTATTTCGCTTCGACCTAAAGGATCTTTTGTGATTTACCCTACATCTAGTTGTTGCTAAGGATTACAAAACTTTTTAAAAACCTTGTGATTTTCCTGGGAGCTAATTTCCCAATGCCTTCACGTGTAAATTCCGCCTGCTCTAGGAACTTTAGCCTGGTGCGGATTAATACCTTGCATTCACAAAGTATATGTTTCGCAGTTTCAGTTGCAGTATCACGGACACTACCTACCTACATACCTTTCACACATCCTTGAGATGATATCTCAAGGGGCAGTGGCCAGTTAGAAGGCCCGTTATCAGCCTTAATTTTGTCTTTTCAAGTTCGAGAAGCCCTGTGGAATTCTTTGTCGAATAAGCTATAAACTTTTTATCCAATAGGGTACCAAATGGTATATAATTTTACCAGAATACAGTTTTTTGTAAAACTATTATCTAATATTTTCTATTTCCAAATTTTTCAAAGTATAATTTAGATTAACCTATGTATATTTTTTTTTGTTAATTATTTAAACTATTGACAACTATTTTAAGAGAAACTCCAGAGGCTCAAAGTATAAGGAGGCGTGATGTTATAAACCTCCCCTAAAATAGGGGTTGTTTTGATAACGTGAAACCTACAAGACGTGGAAGTCGTTCATAGCCCTTACGATTTGTATAGCGTGCGGTATCAGGTTCTTCTGCTAACTCGTCGTTTTCTTGTTGGAAACTTTAGAGGGGCTTTACTCCACAAATAAAACGCCTATTTTACTTAAACATTCATACAGATGGGTTTAATGCTATCAAACAGAAAATACTGACATTGCCCATTCGAAACAGAAAGTTAAAAACAAAACAGTAATTAAACAATAAACACTCAAGGTGCGATATTGACATTTAAAACAATTGAACAGACTCTATGTTTACAGAGGATCATGGACCGATACAGAGCGCTTACCCCGTCCTCCAGGTATAATCCACCGTATTCCAAAGTTTTACCGGGTAGCGGCTATGGTACCGAACACACTTTAAATTAATAAAAACCGATTCGCGAGCTAAAACAAAAGTGAGTGACTTTAAATACTTTAACAAAATTTTAATAATTCCGTAGGGAGAATTTGGAAAACAATACTTTTACAATATTTATATAATTCTTAATTTAAATTTCGGACCGTGTCAGAGTTTGGACCTAAATCTGTGAAGCGCGTTAATCGACTACTTTTCTTTTCCCATCCCCAGCCCAGCAATTCACAACAGCCGTAGCTGTCTTATCTTTTGCTGAGCAAGGTCTAGCCCACGTCCTGTGGGAACTGCTTTCAAAAAGAGGCTCAATACATTGTCATTTATAATTTGAGCAATTATAACTATACTAAAATTTGAATGAGGATTTAAACTAAATAAACTTTGGCAAAACAATTTAATAAAGTAATAGAAGGAGGGGGTGATTATTACAGTGAGAAATTTCTCTACTCAGTTGAGCGCGTATATTAATTTTGTTCTTTCTAACTCGCCGTGTTTGGGTAAAACAATTCCGTCCTGAAATTTGCAAGAATCAAAATTTTGTTAATCACTTTTTTTATTGAAAATTAGTCCTTTTTTCAAACTAAATTTGCATAAAATCAAAAAATAAATATTTCGCTTAAAAAGATACAGATTATTTGAGTCATACAATGCCCATTTTCACCAAATTTCATTCAAAGCGAATCATTTTTGTGGGAGATAAAAATAAAAAATCAATAAATTGGTTTTTGACGTTTTTCTCAATAGTTTTGAGGTCATGTGAAAAATTAGAGAAAGAATAGAAGAATAATAGTTGCAGATCTTTCAATTATCTACAAGTTTTGCGTTTAACTTTTTTCAATAGGAGGTGTAGTTTTTCCGGAAATCGTAAAATACCATGTTTCGCCCCTAAAAGCACACCTTTTTCCACCCCCATCCTACTTCCGTCTATTTGTTTGGGTCCAATCGACTTTTCGCCGTTTATATACCATTAATCCTAAAATTGCCGGCAATCCATATACTGCTATGATTTTTTTATATAAATATTATTGGCATTAGACTATTCATAAAGTTGAATTAAACGAGTGACTGGGCAAGATTTCTAATAAATGGCGAATGCGCCGGGAAATTTTAATAAAGAATTTTTCGCATGAGTTTTACGTTCTAGTTGAAAACTTAGATCTATTCGATGCATTTGGTGGCGGCAGAAGTATATTACTTTCAAATTCTTCCACCTACATGTGCATATTTTAATTATTTTAATAAATATCAATCACACGTCAAGTTTTTCTTATGTGGATTCGTTACTTACTTTGATAGTAATTTTTATTCAAGTATTTATGTTTAATTTTATCTTGGTGGATTATCTTATACAGATATTATTTGATCTAATAAATAAACTATCGTTTATGCATATTTATCATTCCTTCATAGATCAGTTTAATGTTAAACTAAAATAACGTTCTGTTGGTTCGATGTCATTTACAACTCTGCCTGTTTTAATGGCTTCATATTTCACTGCCAGTAATTAACTTTCATCTAAGTTCATATTAAAATTCATTTAAATATATCCCAATGAGAACAGCGTTTCTTGCAAATTTAGATAAGGAAATATAGTAGAACTTCCTGAAAAGTGCAATGTTAGTAAGGTAGACTACTAAATTATGAGTCGAACATTTCCGTGAACAAACTTAGGATGTATTTTTATTAGAACGAATACACAGAAAGGCTTGGATTTTATGCATAATAAATACGCATACTAAAGCAAACTTGCTGGCATCTGGCGTAATAGTCTTTATTATTAAAATGTTTATTTAAAGTGGTAGAGATTGGACAATTATATTTCGACGTAAATATTTATAAAGCATTGTAGCCGATATTCTTTGAAGTACTGTTTGTAGTTTATGTACAATTTAAATGAAATACC
Organism: Leptura quadrifasciata; assembly: GCA_963675555.1. Classification (NCBI taxonomy): domain Eukaryota; kingdom Metazoa; phylum Arthropoda; class Insecta; order Coleoptera; family Cerambycidae; genus Leptura; species Leptura quadrifasciata. Next base: position 109,426,558 of record OY776675.1, read on the forward strand.
CTACTACCCGAAAGTTTATATAATTCAGGCTTAATCAAAGTTGTTTCTTTCATATTCATTACAAACAACATAATATTTAGTTCAAATGTGCTTTTAGAGGGCGGCATATTAAAACATAATATTTTCAGTCGCAAACTCCTCTATAAAATCATTATTTTACGATAATTAACGTAACCAGACTGAAACCAAACAGCTACTCTCCAGGCTATGTACCCCACCGAGCGCTGAATTATAAGTTACAAGCGTTTTAAGTATAATAATTGCATATTACTATCAAAACGCTAATGCTCCGATTGCAACAAACACCAGCCGAAAGACTGATCCTACTTAAAGGAGCTCTCGTGCCAGTCGTCACACACCACTTGCAAACTGCAGTTTCGAGCTGTTGACTCACGTCAGTGCAAGGTAAGCATATGACGACCGACACGAGGATCACGAGAGCTCCTTTAAGTAGGATCAGTCTTTCGGTTGGTGTTTGTTGCAATCAAAGCATTAGTGTTTTTATGGTAATATGCAATTATTACACTTAACGCGCCAGGCTTGTAACTTGTAATTCAGCGGGGCACATAGCCCGGAGAGCTATGGAAAAGGGCATTGACATTACAACTAATGAAATAGGCGGTCCTGTTTTGGCTGTTTGTAAATGCAATAATAGGAAATGTTTCAAAAGCAAAAGTCGAAAAATCACAGTTTATTTTCATTATGATTGGGTTTGCAAATGTACTACACCACCAGAAGTAGGAAAAATTATTGATATTCTATTTAAAAAAATTAAAATTAGATACTGCTGCTCTTATGATGAAGTTGAGATTTTTCTGACCAGTACAACTGATTATAATCTACGTATTGTTGGTGATGTATACATCCCAAGAAATTTGAACACCGTGAACGAGAATAACCTCATTCGAGCAAGCATTGACAACTTTGACCTTAATGAAGAAACGGTTGATGGAAAGAATACTGCCCATTTCATGGCTTCAGTGGTATTCCAAATTAAATCTGAATGTGGCAAATTAGTAAGAAAGCTGCATTCGATTTTGGCTGGAAGAAAAAGGAATAATTTTTTTTCAAATTTTCATTAATCCAATCTAGAAGATACTATCTGCATGTTTCGAAGTGTTGTGGAAAAATTCTATAGGCATGACAATGTTGAAAGACTGGATGATCTAAGAAGGCTAATAACATTAAAATCATTAAAATGGTCATTGGAACTTCCTCCAACAGAAGATGCTTTCAGGCAGCATGTGCTACGGGTTGGTATATCATTATTTTTCTTAGTTTTAAATTAAATGCAAATTTCGATGTTTATTACAGTGCAAAATATGGTGTAATAGTCTTAAACCCAATATTGAGGAGTTTAATATTTTCTACTTTGGGTGGGAAACAAATACAGAAGGTATTGGACCGGTCTTCTTTACAAAGGCACCAATACCGGACGAACTGCGAGGTATGTTAAATATTTCGTGTAAAGATAAAAACTGCATCTCGCAAAAATGCCAATGTTTTAGGGACAATTTAAAATGTACGTCCGCCTGCAAATGCAAAGAATGTTATAACGTTGTTACAATTCAAGTATATATTGATAATATAGACAATAAAGAACTTGAACTTGATTTTTAATTGTTTTTAAACGTTAATTTTTATTTAAGATTTGTTTTTATTTTTTTCTATTTTTATTATTTATTTATTTATACGTAAAAGTATAATCATCAATCAACTAAGACTTTTGGTAATTAAAGCGTTACTTTTTTAAACCGTGTTCTATTTCGTGTAAGTAGCCACCACTCGAATACATTGCTTGACTGACATATCACGCGCACGTTCAAACCTATCTACAGCCTTTATTTATGAAACGCGACAATATATGTCCCTTACACTTCAAGGAACAGTTCGGTATAAAAAAAATTAAATCTATGTCGTGAAATAAAAAGTTACGTCTATTTGAATGCAGCACACTACCATTTTAATCAATTATTCCTTAACATATTTAGTTTTTTCGAAATATAATAAATCGAATTACGAAACTTTTCGAGAATAATATCATTCTGTAGGAATAACTCTATCGATCAGACTAAGAATAATTCATCTAAGTGCAATAGTTCACGAGTTATCGATTTTTTTAACTTGAGAGCGCGCGAAATAAAAATAACCATGATTTCTGAAGTTAGATGGTCATAACTTTGGTTTCGACCAAGGCAAAAGGTAGTCAAACGGGAATATAACACATTGTTTATTTATCTATTTTCTATTATTTATCTATATAGATAAGATAGTCTAAGTCCCATATCTTTCTACTCCGAAGAAATATTCTCCTTAGATAAGCGCTTTACGCTTGAAATTCCGCTCCACTAGTAAGTTTGTGAAGTTATTGTATTTTAAATCAGAAGGTTTTTATCCAGCGATAGGTTTTCCGCAAGAGGACTTGCTGCGTAAATACTCAGTAGTTGGTCCTAAGGGTCCTAAGGCACGATTACGATTTTCTAAAATATTTCTATTTGTATTCTCCTACTATATTTGTCTAATAATTATGTTTGTAATACATTGCTATACCTCCTTTCCTGGAGTTGGGCAGTGACTTATTGGACACAGCTAATAAATAAATAAATAAATAAGACTAATGAATTATGTAAATAAGACGGTTCATTCGGCCCCTATACCTACACATGCCCAACCGACAGCGGGTGAAGCTAGGTAATCAAATTATTAGCTCTTTAGTGACAATGTTTACAATTTGTTACCGTTTTTGTTACCTGGTCGGTTTTCCCGAATACAAAAAATGCAATATGGCATTGTCGACGAAGAATATAAGATATACTAGTAACTTGAATATTTGCAAATAGATAACGAGTAGCTTCAAACCATCTGAAATATTATAAAAATTGGGCAATTCAAAATGGCAATTTCAGTATATATAAAATAAATATAAAAGGAAAAATATTCTATCTAAATGAAAACGTGGCGAAAATGTTAAAATATGATTAACTATATGTCTAATTGGTTTAATGAATGTCACTGCTATGATCTAATTAATGCATATCAAGCACAGAGCTTTCCAGAATTAATACCAGCGCTTCAAGTCAAACAGTAACTTTGATGAGACTAAAATCGATTTGAATAATTTAACGTTATTACTTTTACTCTGCAACAAATTTCAAATTTAGTTCTGAACTCAAATAAAGGCTTACTAATATCAGTTCTCCATTTTCACATTTCACTAGGGAATTTCAGGACAAATAGAATAGGTAGCATACGATAAATGCACAGCTATAGGGATGCGGTAAACTAAAATGTGTTTTGGCCTAATGATATTACACTTATCTCTAGATTGTACTAGTATGGGTTAAATTAGTTCTGGCTAGTTTGCAGTTCTAATACTACCTTACTCTCTCGTAAATGATATTGATCAACGAACAAAGCATAAAGAAAAAATGATAAAAATAAACGATATTTTCAGATTATTTTATTTAATATTTACGATATTTAATTGTATGTATATTTCTTATTATCTGTTGTAACAAAATTTGTCATCAATCAATAAGCAAAGCTTGAAGATATAATGAAATTAAGATTTTCAAAATCGATCTGATGAGTAGATAGGCTATGTATGTTCTGGGTCAAAATCTCGTGTTATTTATTATAGAGGTTCATGCTAGTTCATGCATCATTCTTGTAAAGAAGCGGCTTAAGTTAGCTGCGGATGATAAGGTGACGTCACCCTATCCCTATGTATATCCCACGTACCTCCAATTATCACCCATGTTATCCCCCACGTACCTCCAATTTTCCACCATGTATCCCCTAATTATCCTCCACATATCTCCTTAAACAGGTCTTAAACAGACATAAACAGATCTTAAACAGGCCTCAATCAGCTCTAAACAGGTTATAAACAGATTTGCGCTCACCTGTTTAAGGGAATACGTAGGGGATAATTGAAGGGTACATGGGGGATAACATGGGGGATAATTGGAGGTACGTAGAGGATAATTGGGGATACATGCGGAAATACATGTAAATATGCGGAAAATACAGTGGTATTAAAGTCTGTTATGTAGGAAAGCCTCTGTAAAACCTGCAAAGATACGCTTCTGAACGGGTGAGTGAACACGTGTCGCTTATTTGTTTAGCAGGTAATATCAGATGTCTTAGTTGTCTAAGGTCAGTGCGCCACGCGTTCACTGTTCAGTTCAGTGACTCTTGGACTTCCGTTTAGAGCATTTACCATTTTTGTTAAATTTTAAACTGTATTCGCAAATATCGATTATGCCAGAGTTCACGTCGCAAGAGTATTGCGACATGATATTAACCTATGGTGCAATGAATGAAAGTCTTTCAGGGGCTGTACGAAAATACGGGAGAAAATTTCCCCATAGGCGCAAACCTAATGGGAGAAAAAATTTAAGTTCAATGCAACGAGTTTGTGACACCGGGTTTTGTTTATCAGGCGACAGAGAACGTGTAGTAAATCGTCCTGTTGAAGTAGACGAAGAAGTTCTAGAATTACTAGAACAAGATCCTTCAATAAGTACTCTACAAGCGAGCATCGTTTTTACCTATACCACATGAGAAGGGAAGTGATTTCCTTGCACCGTATTACGTCAGATTGGTTAGTCATAGACGGCGCACTTCTACAAAAAAATTAAAGTATTTTTTTTCCAATTTTTTTTATTTCTTAATTTTTTTAACTCCTTTTGGTGGGGGCAACCCACTGATTAATTTTCTGCATGTTTAGGTAAATCATCCTGTATAGGAATAGGGTGATGTCATTCTACCATCCGCAGCTAACTTCAATCGGCTTCTTACAAAAATTACCTTGAAAACCATAATTAACCTCCATAAGAAATAACATAGGATTCTGGCCTAGAATATACATAGCCTATCTACTGTAATGTTTAAGGAATTTTCTTCTTTTTATTCTACTCCTTAAGTTTTATCTTGTAATCAATATCTTCTTTCTATGGTGAAAGAATACGTGGAAAACGATTAATATTTTAACTGTAACTGTTTGTGTCATCATTTAACTGACGTGGATGTATTTTGGCAAGACTGTGTGTCAAATAGACAACCATGGTAGACGGTCTGATGTTGCCGAACGTGTGATATAGTAAAGGGTGGGACCAAATTGAATGACAAGGCGTCTACTAGAACATTGTCAATAGGAAGAAGAATAAATAATTGCAATATTAAAGCAATTGTTCTTAAATTTCGAATTCACATCGATTAGTATTGGAAAACATGCCCTTGTTCAATAATTATTGGTTGTATTGTTTGCAGATATACAAATTTTATTTAAACATGAACAAATTGAATCTAGTACTCCAGTTCAATTATCTCAGTAATTATGTGTTTCAGAGAAGATGTTCCGTTGCATCTACATTAATTCGTCTTCTTGTGGCAATTGAAATTACGATCATGTTGTCTTATTGCATCTTGTTTGTTGTACATTTTCTGTACTTCTTTTTGCTTTAAGACCTAACTCGGCTAGATATATCGTAAAATATATTTGTAATTAGAGTAGCCATCAATATGCCGTAACCGTAAACATACACTAGCTACTTCTTAGTTGTTTATCTGTTGCACTTCTTCATTCGCTGGCACATGCGCAGATGAATAATCACGGTTATTGAAATAACCGCATATATAAACACCGCATCGGCGTACAAGATACCTGTTTGCAATAATCAATGTTTATCTTCTGTTATTTTCTGATATTTGATAAACACATTTTTACGTGACGAAGATGTGACTACTCACAAATATGACTATATAGATATATTTCAAAAATTTGCATAGTTCTTAGATACAATAATAAATTATAATATAAATTTATAAAATCAACGTCATTAAAGTTTGTGGTAGATAAGTTGCGTTTGTTTCTTTCAGCCAGGTCTTTTTGTCAAAAAGTGTGGGATATATTTGAACGACGATTAAAATTTACATTAAATGTATACGTTTGTGCCTTATTTGATAACATGTGATCTTTCATCTTTTAAGGTTTTTAAAATGCCGAGACGGGGCGAGCGTAGGTGCGTCTTTACTATGTATTTCGATATGCGATGTAAAGCAACGTCAAGCGCGGTTAGTAGTTGGATGGGCGATCGTTCTACCGAAGAACTCCTTCTCGCCTCACACATCTTTCAGCGGCTTGTATATCAGTGTATGCGCGGAAGCTATACAACCATAGGCGAGGGTTGTATAGGGGATATACCATCCTTCGGAGGGCATGTAAAGCCGTCGGTCTATTAAATGTTAGGCAAGTAAAAGATCCCTACTCTTCTTAAGGGAAGAGGTTCGGCAAAATTCCTGGTTGGGGGTAGTTCGTCTACAGGCGTCGGTGTTAGGCCTCAGTAGCGGAAATAGGCCGAAGTTAAATAAAATGAATAAAAAAATATGCCGAGACATGATTTAATGTCAAATCTATCAAAGAGATCATTAAGCTTTGTTATAAGTTATATTAATATTTCCACGTGCAATTATGTATTGACAACTCTTGAGTACGTAACAATATCATTGATTGAATGGGAAAAACTTGTGTATATCAGAATTTGGTGACCGTTATACGGTTAATATGTTAAATGATTTATGTGTGATTGTAGGTACTCACAGCACAACGGTTGCACGTTGTTCCTTATATTTTGAGAGACTTGATGGTGTTCAGAGACGTCCTCGAAATTCACATTCGCACTATTTTGGCTATTTATGAAAATCTTTGCTGGAAAATTTGTGTTAAATTCTTCAAATATTTCAATGTGATTCTTTAGATGACAAATGATATAATTTGTGTAATATTAATAATGTAACAAATATGATTTACATAGGTTGATGAGTAAGTAACTAAATAATGTTTAAATATAGACACTTCCTACTTATAGCTGTTTTGTTTTTGTATATACCACACAACATTAAAATGAGCACTGTTTAGATATTTAATGCCAACTTTTTGTTTATATTATGGGTAATTTTCTTTAAGAACTGCCTAAAACAATGACTTATTCTTGAAGCTATAAATCAAATAACAAAGTGATTTGACTGCCTATTATAAGATAACACTTGGCGTATATTAAGACATCCAATTTTGAAATAGGTTCGTCAGCAAAAGAAAAATAGATAAATTCCCATACTATTTATGATATGTTATTTGTCTTTATTTTCTGAATTCGTCTACGATGATTGCTATAATTATATTAAATCGAAATATACTTCTCTTCCTTACTTACTGATATGCCTAGAACATCTAAACAATAACGTGAATTTATCAAGTAATATTTGGATATTTCTTATAACATAAATTAAAATGGAGCTAAATTTACAAATGCTTTATTAAGGAACGATTAAAAAACGTAATTAACATGAACCTCTGTTTCAATGCATTTTCTGGTTCGATATTGACTAAAATTATTTATTTGTAAATTATTCTCTGCTGAAATATAAAGTGTTAGGTCTACTCATATTTTTTGGCAGACAAATAGTTTAATGAAAGTTAACCGAAACATGATTTGAAACGACTCCTCCTGAAACTACTCCATCGACATTTTCTCAATTTCGAAAATGAAATTCAAAAATGAACACGCATTACTTCAGTGTAAAACAATTGTAGTTACCACTCAATAATTATCCAAAATATATTTTTTAAATTTATTTACAAAGTTGAATTATTTGATATCAGTTACCTGAGACTTAGATCGATGTAATCTCTATTTTTTTATTTTTATAAAGTATATTTAATATTCAATTAATATTACCAAGTAAACAATTTTTTTATTAAATTTTTAAATTTTTATGCTCTCAATTACAAATTAAGTGTCATTGGAATATTTGCAAAAATCAGACAATAATAATTAAATTTTTAGTTAAATTTATATGACGATATTTTGATATCATTAAAATAAGCGTAAAGAAATTAGTTACTTCCTTTTATTTGACTTAAAACTATTCACATTCACCTACATCCTATGTAACAAATATTTTAATAGGTTTTGCTTGAATAGCCTTAGGAAAGCTTCCTTTTCATATTATTTATGCAATGTATGTTAATGCAGCAAGTTCTGAAACATCAGACCTTCATTAATTATTTAAACTTAAATAGTGTTAAATTAACTGAAAATAAACCAACTAGATTCTCATCTACGTACAGTTCAGGTACTAATAATATTATATACTGGTAGACGACAATTTTTAGTCCGAAACTCATCTAATGTCATCAGCTTTAAGTGATCATACTTATTATAATTAGTGTTATTTACAGGCAATAATTTTATTTTTTATTTGAAAACTGCTTGAAGAGTAAAAGTTGAGCACAAATATTCGACGAAAGAGATCATTACTTACAATATGAAACATTTTTGAATATTATCCGCCTCCATTTCGAGCCAGGTTTTCTCCTAACATAACATAGTAAAAAACTGAGCCAAGGACAAGTTGAGTTATAAAGGCACTTACTAGCAGTAAAATATCAATCGAGCAGTCAATTTCGATCTCTTTTGTTAAATTTAATTCAGGAATAATTAATATTAATTTTGGTGTACATCAGGGTTCTGGTTTGGAGCCGATTTTATTTCTTATTTATGTTAGCGATTTGCCAAACAGTAGCCTCTCGACAAATTTGCAGATGATACAAGATTGGCTCATATCCATAAAGACAGTGTAACTCTATTATCAAAGGCTCAAAACAATCTATTTTTCGTTGAACATTGGTTTGTAAATCAGAGACAATGATTTTTAGTCTAAAACATCAACCTGTACATATGAACTCCTCTCATACCGTTAAATTCTTGGGGGTTATTTTGAATAGTACATTTAACATCGGAAGACCATGCGATCTTTATCTGTAAGAACGTATTACATAACATTTTCATATTGCGAAAATTTAAAAAAATATCTGCCGCAGTCAACGGTATTAATGGCATATCATGCGTTAATTTAGTTTTTCCTAACTTTTGCCGAATTAGTATGGAGACATTCACCAAATACCTCTACAGTTTTTTACAGCACAGAAAGTCTGTCAGAATTGTTGCTGAATTATCTTGTAGGGATGATTGCACGGATGCTTATAATGTTTTACGGAACACTGTAAACTGCTTGACTGTACATACATGATTTAAATGTGTAATAAAAATATTTCTTATCTGAGACAATTATAACTTGCTCTAATGAAGTTACATAAGTGTGTAGTAAAAGTTGTAATCCCAGTCATAAAAGGCGAGAGAAAGTACAGTGGTAGCCCCATGGCTTAGTGTAAAGTGAATTAAGTTAAAAAAGCTGATGAATATCCCTCGTTCACGATGCCGAGTTCAAGCAGTCAGGCGGAGGCGACGGAGGAAAATTGTGAAATTTGTGGAAGCAACATGCGTAGAAATAAAATAAAGTGTATCAACGAAAAATGTAACGTTACAGTTCATACTAGGTGTATTGAAAGCTCAACAAAATTGTTTCTTGGGCGGAATATTAGCAAATCTGACTGGCAGTGTAGTAAGTGTACACATGGTGGTAGTTCTACAAAAGACATACCTAACTATAGTGAAAATATTGAAATAATCGTGCTAAGAAAAGAAGTAGATGTGCTAACACATGAAAAAGAGTTGCTAAACAAATTATTGGAAAATTTAGAGTACACTAACAAGCTCCAAAAAGAACGGCTGGAATGTGTAGATGTAAAAACCGTAAGTACCTCTCCTTTTGAGAAGCCACCTATGATGACCTACAGTATGGCTCTAAACTCCACAAAAACAACCGAGCAACAAAACTCGGCTGTATTAATAGTGAAATCGATGGATCAAAATGTAAACGTAGTAAATGAAATAAAAAATAAGATCAATTTAAAAGATTTAAATGTATCTATTAATAAAACTAAACCTATCAAGGATGGCATGCTTATAAAATGTGAGGACATAAACTCTCTAAATAATCTCAAGTCTGCGGTGATAAATATATTCGGAGAAAGATTTAATGTGAACGAATCTAAAAAACTGAACCCTAGATTACTAATTAAAAGTGTTGATAAAAATCTAAACAGTGACAAGCTAATAGTGGACTATATTTTAAATAATGAATGTTTAAAGAACGCAAACGACAATGACATCAAGGTTGTTACAAAAATAAATCGCAAATATACTCAAAACGTAATAAATGAAGTGTTGCCTGAAATATCATAATAACCAAAGGATATCTGCACATTGGATGGGACAAGTGTTGGATCGAAGATTACTTCGGAGTCTTGCGCTGTTATCGTTGTCAACGTTTTGGGCACATAAAAAAAAAATGCAAATCAGCTCGTCCTAAATGTGCAGAAAATCACGAGGAAAAAGATTGTGCATCATCCCTAATAAAATGTATCAACTGTTGCAATTTAAAAAGTAAGCATAACCAGGAAGATATTTCCACAGATCATCTAAGTAAGGATTCTAACATTTTTTCTGCTTTTAAAAAGGAAATAGATCTATTAAAACAAACTATGGGTAACAAAACTAAAAATATTATGTTTAAAATTGGACATCTAAACACTAGATCCTTAATTGCAGGATTTGCGGATATATCTAATATGGTTATGCAACACTCACTTGATGCCTTCTTGGTAAGCGAAACGTGGTTATCGCCAGAGATCTCGAATGATGTCATTTATATACCTGGGTACCGTTTGTTCCGAAGGGATCGCCCTAGTGGAGGTGGCGGGGTGTCAATTTTTATAAAAAGTTCGTATACTTGTGAAATAATTTCTGTTGATATACAACAAAATGAAGAGCTTGAACACTTGTGGATAAAGGTTAAATTAAACAATTTTAGCACGGCCATTGGAGTGGTCTATAGACCACCGCAGTCGAACGTAACACAGTGTATTGATTTTCTTGATAGCATCTTATCAGAATTAATACCAGCATACGAACATGTTATTATCTCGGGTGATGTAAATATAAATCTCTTTAATTTGACCAATCCATTGTCACAGTGTATCGACGCACATGGATTTTCGCAAGTAATAAATGAACCGACTCGTGTTACTGAATTTTCGTCTACGTTAATTGATCCTATTTTCTTAAATGTTGAAAATGTCTGTACCAGCGGTACCATTGATGTAGGAACCAGTGATCATAAAATGGTTTATTGCAATTTTATGATTCCTTACTCGGGTAAGGCTAAACCCAAATTGCACACGTACAGGGACTTTAAACATTTTAACAACGAGCTTTTCTACAATGATTTATTTTCTACCCCTTGGCATAATATTTTATATCTAGACAACATTGAAGATAAAATAAGCTATTTAACCAACAACATAATTGCTTTATTTGATCTACATGCACCTTACCGGACAGCCCGAATGAGTAAACCTTTCGCTCAGTGGCTGTCAAGCGGCCTTAAATAAATTATTTCTGAGAGGGATAAAGCATATACCAAATACAATTTAAATAAAACTGAAGAAAATTGGCAACACTATAAACAACTAAGAAATTTTGCATTAGCTTCCACTCGTAGAGAAAAAAAGCGTACTTAAATACTTTGGAGACAAATAATAGTAAAATGTTTTGGAAATCTTTGGGAAATATGAATATTCGAACTAAATAAAACATTGAATTGCCTGAAAGTTTAGCTGATCCCGAGAAAATTAATGACAGTTTTTTGGAGGCATTTAATACAACAAATGCTGATGTAAATACAATATTACGTTATAAAAACAACACTAACAATCCTGAATACAGGTTTGCTTTCTCATTTGTTGAACCGGACATAATTGTAAAAATTATCAAAAATTTTAAATCTAATACATGTGGAAAGGACGGAATTACCCTAGAAATGATAAAGCTTTGTCTTCCAGCCATATCCATTTATATAACACACATAATTAACGTTTGTCTTGAATTTGGTGTCTTTCCGACCTGCTGGAAGGAAAGCTTAATTTCTCCTATACCAAAAATTAATAATCCTACTGAGCTTTGTCACTTGAGGCCTATCAGTCTCTTATCAGTTTTAAGCAGAATACTTGAAAAGGTTGTTTATATTCAGCTCGAAAAATATTTCTCTGAACACAATTTACTTCCAAAGCATCAATCTGGCTTCAGAGCAGGTCATAGCACCACAACTGCCCTTGTTAATATAAGTGACAACCTGGTACATGCAGTCGATCACAAAAAGGCTACGGCCCTGATTCTTTTGGATTATTCAAAGGCTTTTGATTCTGTAATCCACGAGCTGTTATGTGCTAAACTGCACTTCTACGGCCTTGATACTGTACCTCAAGGATTCTTCAAATCGTACCTCACAGACCGATACCAGAGAGTACGTACCAAAATTGGAATATCATCTGCCCAATCTGTAGGAGCAGGAGTGCCACAGGGCTCCGTATTGGGTCCCCTGCTATTCCTCCTTTACACTGCGGACATATATGAACACGTAAAGTTCTGCTCCATGCAAAGCTATGCTGATGACACACAACTGCAACTTACCTTTCCTCCTGACTTACGGGAGCTTGCCTTGCATCAAATCAATAGCGACCTTACATCAATTTCTACGTACAGCGCGAACCATAACTTAACTTTAAATGCTTCCAAATGCTCAGTTTTATTATTTTCTCCAAAGTATCAATACTCAAACCTAGCTAATCATATGATAATTAAAATCAATAACACCACTCTTCCTATAGTAACAGAGGCAAAAAATTTAGGAGTTATCTTTGATAATAATCTCACTTTTACACCGCATATAAATAGCTTGCTGAGGACATCATACAATTGTCTAAAAATGCTATATGCTAGCAAACAGTTTTTATCTTTTAAAATAAGAAAGAAATTATGTGAAACGCTCATTCTACCAATATTTTATTATTGCCTAATTATGTATTTTCCATTTTTGGATTCGGTTAATAAGAACAGAATTCAAAAAATTCAGAACATATGTTGTCGGTTTATTTTTGGCTTGCGTAAATACGACCACGTCAGTGTCAAAATTAAAGAGCTTCATTGGCTGAAGATCAACAATATCTGGAAACTTCATTTCTTGCTATTTGTACACCGTTTGCTGACTACATCTATACCGAAGTACCTGAGAGACAAACTGGTGCCACGTAACGCATTGCATTCGCGCGATATCAGATACGTTAACAATTTTACAATGCCTCAACACTCAACAACTTTTTTTCAAAAATCTTTCACTTACAACGCTGTTAAACACTACAATAATATGGATACTAACTTGAAACATTTCTCTGTAGCTAAACTTCGCAATAGTTTAAGATCTCAACTATTAGTTAACGAATAATATGTGGGTACACAATTTTATTTTCTATTTTTTATCATTAATTTTAGGATTTTAGATTTACACTTCTACTGTTTTAGTTTTCTTCTTTAGCTTCACTTTTATATTTTAAATAAATTGTATTGTTATTATTATTATTATAATAGGTATTAGTTATAGCTTAAGTAGACATAGGTTAAGTGTTAGAGTAGCCAATGGCTAAACTTCGCCTATGTAAATTAAAATGTATGATTATGCATTTTCCTGAATAAAGACGTTTTATTATTATTATTATTGTTATATAGAAGTGACAATGGACTTGGTGTATTTCTGCATCTCGGTAAAGCGTTTGACTTGGTGAACATGAAATTCTTATAAGTAAACTAGAGCGTTATGGAGTGCGGGGTCAGCCTTTACGTTGGTTCAGAAGTTATTTAAGTGACAGGTACCATCCAGTTGAAATTCATGGAGACTAGTTACCGATCTTAAAAAACATTAATGGGAGTAACACAAGGCTCTATCTTAGGGCCTGAACATTTTTTAGAAGCAGTTATGCCATTTTTTGTGAGCTATATTTCAATGAAAATAATTTGAAATCCATAGCCTACTTTGTGAGATATATTAAAAAAACCTGAAAAATAAGAAAACCACAAACGATTATAACTTCCTTATTTAAGAGGATACGAAAAAAGTTGAAGACATAGGCAATAAGAATAGTAGTGTTTATCAAAAAATTTGAAACGCAGTTGGCAGTTGGCAGAACAAATCTCAAAGTAGGTCATGACACCGTTAATTCCGTCGACAACGCAACATACAACATGCAACAGTGACAATCTGTCAGATTTGTTAATAACTGTATACATTGTTTTTTACTAATCATGGCATAGTTGATTTTTACGATTCAATGATATGAATTGTGGTTTTCGTAAAATATTAATTATTGACACTATCGGTAAAAATTTTTGTGATATTTTTGTCACATCTCATGTGACATGACATGTTTTATATCGTTGGAAAGGGAAAAAATAATCAGAATTAATGATGTCATGGCCTACTTTGAGATTTCTTCTTTTCATTTTTGCACAAGAGCGTATGTCGAAGCCAACTGAGTTTTTCGAATTTTTTTATACACATTATTATTATTATTGTCTTTGTCGTCAACTTTCATCCCTTTATTTCTTTTCGCATCTCCTCAAATAAAGAAGCTATAACCGTTTGTAATAGATATTAAGCTGGATATTTGATGTGGCCCTCGTAAAATAGACAGACGGTATGTATCAACAACCTGAATAATTATATATTTTTTCGAATTTGCATATGATACCAATATTGATAGATCGAGAAAAGCTGTTTTTGTAAAATAAAAGCCAAGTCTGTCATTGTTTACAGCCTGATTTGTTGTGAAGCCAGTGAGACATAAATAAAAAAATTAAATAAATAAATTAAAAAAGAGTTCTTCTCGGTAAATAACAAATTTGAAAGTTTACAAGAGTGCTATACCCTACCCAGGAATACACTGTGTACACTTCATAACCTTATACGATGCAATTATAGAACTAGAAACATACACACCTTAAGAATTCCTAGTCACACAACACCATCTATAAAAAAGTTCAAAATAAAACTGCATAGAAATTTACAGTCATTTACCAAATGGATTCGTTGCGTTGTCACTTAAAAATTTTAAAATAAAGGTAAAACCATTTGAATTCAACTGATGATTTGTTAAATTCTTTTGTACATTTTATTTAGTGTTATATTTCCTTGTATGTTTTACTTATGCAGTTTTATGTAAATTATATTACCATCGTATTTCTTTGTCAGTACCTAATGAAAGTTTCTGCTTATATTTTTATAGTATTTATTTTAACGTGTATAACCAAAATATTTTACTAAGATCTATATAAAATTTGCTTTACAAATAAATTATTATTCTTTACTTTTATTTAGGTTTTCTACCACATGTATTATCCTCTTCAAATACAAATCACCGAATCTACAAAATAATAGAATTATTGGAAAAAAGCCTCTGCGCCCGTGACGTTTACGTCAAAGGAACAGTCAGGAGTTATGTTTTACAAATACTATAAATCGGAATAAACACAGAAATAATAATAATTTACTTTCCGAAACGTCAGCAAAATACATAGATATACATAGGATATATAGATATATTCGCTAAGCTACGCTATGTTGATGAGGAGCAATAACTCCGAAACACGTGTACGTAGCTGCATTGCTGTTTCTCTTTGAGGTGTAAGGCAATAACTTATTTATTTGTTTAATTATTTACCCTCATAAACCCACATCATCTTTTACTTAGTGTTTGCCAGGTGGAAATAGAGCAGTACACATAGAGCTCGTCGTACTGATTGTTCTCATTTGAGGCCCTAAATGTGGCACATGAGGTATGAAAGTATAAATCGAGTAATGTGCACTGTATTTTCCGACCTTTGTTGGTTTTACTCGATTTATAACATATATTCGCTAAGCTAAGTTACGCTGATGAGGAGCAATATCTCCAAAGCACATGTCCGTAGCTGCATTGTTGTTTCTCTTGACGTATAAGGCAATAACTTGTTTCTTTATTTAATTATTTAGCCACATAAACCCCCATTATATTTTACTTAGTGTTTGCCAGGTGGAAATAGAGTAGTACACATAGAGCTCGTCGTACTGATTGCTCTCATTTGAGGCCCTAAAGGTGGCACATGAAGTATAAAAGTACAAATCGAGTACTGTGCACTGTACTTTCCGACATTTGTTGGTTTTGCTTGATTTATAAGATATATTCGCTACGCTGATGAGGAGCAATAACTCCGAAACGCATCTCCGTAGCTGCATTGGTGTTTCTCTTGAGGTATAAGGCACTAACTTGTTTCTTTATTTAATTAATTAGCCTCATAAACTCCCATCATACTAATATTATCATTATTAGTACAGGAAATAAAACATATATATATATATATATATATATATATATATATGGTTATTATACATGATTTGCAGGAAACAACTACTCAGCGGGCAAATACCCCGGGAGTTGACAAATGACATTGGCTACCAATCTTTCATGATTTGTAAGGCATAATTCAATGCAGGTATTTGCCCGCTGAGTAGTTGTTTCCTGCAAATCATGTATAATAGCAGTATATAGGTTAAGTCCACCAAGGGCTGAAGGTCACCGCTCTCGGCAAGTCGCTATACACCATGGAGACATCTATGATGTCTGGTGTATAGTAGCATTAGACCACATGAGAGGATTCACTTACCCCTCACCGGTATACCATATATATATATATATATATATATATATATATATATATATATATATTTATATCTTATAATTTATACTGTTAGATACTTTGATACTCTCTTTTGCGGCACTTTTAAAACTCAGGATATTGATGTTCTATTAAAGGACTATAAAATGATCCGTTACTTGTGCTGCTGTACTTGTATGGCCTTTACCAACGAACAAACTAATTCAACTATTTCAGTATCCCCACCTTCCTCGTATCTTAAATTGTATTTTAGACATAAGAGTTTACGCATTTGTACCCTAAAGCTTCAATTTAATTTGAATAGCATTCAAATGCTTGGAGATTTAGCAGTTGTAAAAAGGAGACTATTAAATAGTATCTCGGAAATGTAATTGTCAACGCTGCAATAAAAATATGTCAAAAGTGTCTATTTATAATTTCATATAAAGAATCTAAAAGTTTTTTCATTGAAATGATTTAAGTAAGTGTCATTTTTCTCCATGTAATTAAACATTTAATTTTGCCAAATTAGAAAATACTGTAAGAATTTCTTATTAAAAAAATGTCACACTATTTTTAACCCTCCCCATGAAACACAATACACTTTTGTCACTTAATTTTCAGACAACATATTAATTTTCAAATATAATATAGACGTTAATTATATTAAAAGGTTTAAATTACATAAATAATTCCTTAGGGGATATGACGTATTTTCAGTTCTAAGTCATGCTTTCCGAAAACTGCTCGAAACTAGTATAAAACATGTATGTCTCTTAAGTCAGCCTGTCCTATTTTGATTTACGTAGTTAACTCTTCCTTAATATGAAGTTAATTAAGATTTGTGCTAGTTCTAAATTTATATCCGAAATTTAGCAAATGTTTAGTAGTATATTTGTAATTCGGAAATATTAGTAAGTATGGGAAATGCGTTTTTAAAATTATTTAAATTGATTTTTGAATAATGAGGGGTTATATCCCTAGTGAATCAAGTTTAATCCTTTAAGCTGTGTATGTTTCATAATTTTAAAATTTTGCATAACTTGATGACCGAAGACCGAAAGATTTCTGGAGTAGAAATAAATAGATAAATAATAAATGCATAGTGATACCTTGCCAAAATGAATACTTTACTGATTCATATTCATTTCAAATGCAATAGTAGGTATAAATTTTAAATATTTGACACTGAAGATTAAATCTGCCAACGTTAAGTGTTACTTAGTAGTGACCCACCGAGTCTGGGTAAAAAATGCCCGATTATTTCTCTTATCAACAGCCAATGAAAACTCATTTTTCAAATCCTTGCATCAATCATATATGTCGTTATCAGTAGTAAAACAATTAGATTGGCTTTGGCAGTACCTACATGCAGTTTTATCGCTGTAAAACACTATATACATATTGCTCACAAACGTCCCATTAATATATTTGATTTTATAAAATTATCCAAGTAGGCAAATCAATTATTAGATACATATGTGTAGGTACAAATAACTTAAAACTACATATGCCATATTACATAGTCCATTTACGAGGTTCCAAAAAGTCCAAATCATCAAAAGTTTGTGGTATCTTTTGCAATACATTTCCTCCCCCGTTTTCGAGGGTGGGAAAAATGATGGTGATGGTTTCGAGTTCTGAAGCCCTTGCGTACTACTTCTATCAAGGAAAAACCACCCCAATTTCCGAATTCTCGGCCTTGGGCAGGCGAGAGCCGATGGAATCGGGTTTTTTTTGAGAATAATAATAAATTTATTTAATTTACAGAAGAACGCCCCCGGACCGACGTCCGGGGGTTTATCCTACCCCTGCCCGTAATAGCAATATCCCCAAAAAAAAAGGTTTTTATGGGTTTTCGAGGGCAGAGATCACGACGACGGCGTCATTTTTCACCCTATCCTCCAGCAACTATCTCCAATGTATAAAAACCACGCACTCTTCCTTGCTGTCAGTCCTAGGTATGAGGGGGTTCATCGGATCGGGGCTTTTATGGGAATATCAGGGAAACTGACCATTACTAAACCACAGTTGATCTGATCAAATCCCGGAGGTTGAAACTACTCTGCTCGCAATACCGAAATCACTCGAAAAACAGTAAAACGGGGCCGCAACGAGCTATTCACGGGTTTTCGAGGGCGGGAATCACGATAGTAGTTTTTTTTCCCCTACCTTTCCGTAACTACCCCCAACTTTTAAAAATACGCCTTTCTCTATAAACCATATGTGTATTTATATATGAAGTGTTATAGTATTTCCGGGTGCTCTCCCGCGTCGATGGTCGACTCCTCCAGGAGTCACGGTTGTCTAAACGACGTTTCGGCTGAATCTCATCTGCCATCTTCAGGTTCTCACTGAAAGCTGCCTACAGCTGCTCCTCGTTGCTCGAACTAAACTGATGTTCCCCGCGTTGTGCGGCTAATTATATATGCTGCTGTCTAGGGTGCACCTGCGCGTTTGGCTACGTGTATAGATGTCTCCATGGCCCTTGGTGGACTTAACCTATATACTGTTATTATACATGATTTGCAGGAAACAACTACTCAGCGGGCAAATACCCCGACCTGCATTGAATTATACCTTTCAAATCATGAAAGATTGGTAGCCAATGTCATTTGTCAATTCCCCGACCAGACATAGACCGGTTTCGAACTTATTAGTTCTCATCAGTATGCCATAGGTCATGGAATAGACAAGTGATAGTGGCCAACCTGTTAGTTTTATACAAACTGAAGTAAATGGTATACCGGTGAGAGGTAAGTGAATTCTCTCATGTGGTCTAATGCTACTATACATATACCATATACTATATATATATATATATATATATATATATATATATATATATATATATATATATATACATATACATTCTTGTATCAATTTTGCGTCCTTTCAAAAGGTGGTGTGAAATGCGTCTCCTAGAATTAACGACTTTTTGCAGGTTCTTGCAGAGTATATTGACCAACATCTAGCCGCTAAATGCGAATCCGTTCTTAGATTTAAAGTTTTTCAATTTTATTTTTTTCTGTATATTGGACTTATATTTTTGTATCAATTTTACATCCTTTCACAATTGGAATTATTTTGCGTCCAGCAGTATACACTTATATTCACAGATCAATATTGCGTCCATAGTGTATAGTTTTATCTAGTTTCCACCATTATTGTATCAATTTTGCGTCCGCGTTGTTGCCAAGTTTTTGATACCCTTCTCATTTAAAATCAGCTTGATGTGAAACTCAGAAGGGGACCCAGGAAAATCATGTATCTTATTT
This sequence comes from Leptura quadrifasciata, assembly GCA_963675555.1. Lineage (NCBI taxonomy): Eukaryota > Metazoa > Arthropoda > Insecta > Coleoptera > Cerambycidae > Leptura > Leptura quadrifasciata. The sequence goes on from OY776675.1 coordinate 109,446,323, forward strand.
AAATTCATTTTATTCGAAATGTTTATAATCTATAAAGAAGAATGAAATATTCTTCTTTATTATTTACGGGGGAGGCTGAATTTAATAAGGATGGCAATATAAATTTTCATAATAACTATTATGGGCTGATAAAAATCCTCACGTAATAATTAAGTCGAGGCACCAACAACGTTTTGTAATTAGTACCTGGGGTGGCATTGTCGACGATTTTTAAATTGGTCAATTTGTTCTACACCAAAATATTAATTGACAATCTTAAGCCAATTTTCTTCTAGACTATTTACCACTTCCAATGGAGATTGTTTCCATGGTCGTACGAGGGTATCTCAATGAAACTTTCTTCCAATCAATGGATAGGTTGTGGAGGACTACCTTGTTTATAGACCTTAATCCACTGGATTAATATTTATAGGGCCTTTAAAATCTTATATTTATGTTGTTCCTATTGTTACGAGCTAAGGGATCGGGGATTTAGAAATACGCTGTCTTCTTGTAATACCTTTATTTCAATAAACAACTGTCTTGGAGATAACAATTACTATTTTAGTGTAAATTTTACAACAATCATCAAAAATATCATTATGTCACCACTGTCAGTTCAGCCACCTATCTCCTCCCCACTGGCATAAAAATTGTCAACAGGTGTCGTCCCGTTGACGTCGTAACACTGCCCCCTTCTTAGAGCTGTTCGTCTCGAATAGCAGACATTCCTTCATTAGTACCACTGTATGGGGACAACCGGTCAATGTGCACAATTTTTGTTTTTCCCCGCTGTCCTCGTCGTTGTCTCTGAATTCTATACACTACATCATTTATTCGAGTAACCACTCGGTAAGGGCGTTCCCAGTGTCTTTGGAGTTTTGGTGACTTTCCCTTTTTGCGTCGAATATTATATAGCCATACTGTATCACCTTCTTGAAATCCAGCACTATTAGCTCTTAGATTGTATCTTGTTTTCATACGATCGCTTGCAACCTTTATTTTACACCCGGTCATCTTATAAGTATCAGATAACTTACGAAGATCGGACACATAGTCCTCTACTGAACTATTATTATCTACTGGAGTTCCAAACATTAAATCACTGGGCAGACGAATATCTCGGCCAAAAAGAATCCGAGATGGTGTATGCCCTATTGAGTCATGGATTGCTGTCCTGTAAGCCATTAGAAATATTGGTATATGCTGGTCCCAATCCCGTTGATGGTCATCCACAACTTTCACCAGATGTTGATTCAAAGTGCTATTAAATCGTTCTACCATGCCATCGGACTGGGGGTGAAATGGCGTTGTTCTGGTTTTGCGTATTCCCAACAATTTGCACACTCCTTGGAAAACTTGTGATTCGAAGTTACGTCCTTAATCGGAATGAAGTTCATTTGGAACACCAAAGCGACTGACCCAATTCATTACAATTTGCTCCACGACAGTTTTCGTCTCCTGGTTCGGTATTGCATATACCTCAGGCCACTTACTGAAGTAATCTAATACTACAAACACGTATTTGTTCCCATTATCTGTCATCGGAAACGGTCCAGCAATATCAGCTGCTATTCTTTCAAACGGAATTCCTACTTTGTACTGATGCATTTTGCCTTTACTCCTCACATGTGGTCCTTTGGTTGCCGCACAAAGTGTACATCGACGGCACCAGTTCTCCACGTCATCGCGCATATGAATCCAATAGAATTTTTCTCTGACTTTTGATAACGTCTTACTTATTCCTAGATGACCTCCGGAGACTCCATCATGAATTTCTTGTAAGACCTCTACCAGAAGATTTCTTGAAACACATTAATCAACTTCTGGGCCTCATTAGACTCTTTAATACCTAAATTGCTTGTTTTTAGAAGAGTTTCTACTAATATTGAATCTACTTTAATTGATGATAAATTAATATTTGTATCATATTCACAATTGATTTTTGTTATAGTAGCAGCTGGTGTACATTTTCCGATTACTTGCCCACCCTTCAATTGGATTTGATTGTTAGATAGATTCATTAGACGTATTGGAAGGAATTTACCATTGGAAGTGTCCACTAAACATTTTCCAATAATGACGTTTTCTTTCACGTTTTGATCTGGTTCAACTAGGCAAAATCGTAAATTTTCCGCATTACCTTCTAATTCTGTCCAGACCACGGACTCGGAGTAGCCTGGGAGGTAGGTCTTTTTACATAGCACCGTTCGCAGTGCAGGCTGAGCTTCAGAATTTACTGTTATTTGGAATTTCTACGTTCTTGCATAGAAGAGTTCGTTCTCCCATATCTAAGACAATTCCGTGTCTACGCATGAAATCATAGCCCAGAATGCACTCGTCAATAATATCTGCTATGAGGAAGGGATGAACAAATGTTAATCCCCCTATTTCAATTTTTAATTCTACCTCTCCCTTGACCGCTACATATTGTCCTGTTGCAGTTCGCAGAGAGTAACCTGCTGCATTATGAATCAATGGTTCCTTGACAAAATCGTTTCTTAAAATTGATCTTTCAGCTCCAGTATCAATGGTGAGAATACAGTTTTGTCCATCAAGACGGCCATCCATAACAAGACAATTCTTGTCTCTCTGGATCTGTTGAACTTGAATCTTGATGATGTTTTTAGGGCGTATGATTCTATGAGTCAATCTCTGCCCTACGAGATTGGCATTTGGGAGTTTCCCTGAAAAACTGGAGAAGAGGTGTGGTCTCGGCGGGTATTCCTCTCATCTTGTTGCTCTTCGTAGGCCCCTCTTGTCTCAAAATGTCTCTTTCTCTTCATACAATGTCTTTGAAGATGTCCGGTCATATTGCAATACCAACATTTTAGACGTTGTCTATAACTTGTTCCTTCCTGGGTATTCAGACGTTGAGTTGTGTAAGAAGGTTCAGCTGTTAGTTCTCTTACTCTTGTTGTGCTTCTGGATGCTTGGCTAGCAGCTTCATATGCGAGGGCACAGGTGAGAATTTCAGTAGTAGTTTTTTTTTCTGAAAGCCTTAAATACCTTTGAAGTTCGAGATCAGAAATAGCATTAAAAAACGCATCTACAGCAGCCTCGTTTATTAAGTCTTGACCTGAATAGGACAAATGTGATAACCGCTCGATATCGGCTTGAAGTTCTTGCAGTGTTTCTCCTCTTTTTTGGATACGATTCCTCAATTGCAGACGATACACTTGCTGCATGTGCTCAACACCATAACGCCTGTCAAATACTTGAACCAATGTATTGAAATCCTGTTGCATGTGCTCAGGAATTGTTCGCAAAAGTTCTGCTGTAGTTACCCGCAGTGCCAGTACTAAAGCTATAGTTATCTTCGTCACTCCATCCGTAAGATTTGCTTGCTGCTTCAAATTGACGTTTATAGATTGCCCAGGATACTTGGCCATCGAATAATGGAGCTTTCAGTTTTCTATTGCCGCTATTATTTGCTTCGTAGGTAAGCCTAGCATGTTTTACTTTTTCTAATTCCTTCTTCATTTGTTCTAATTCGCTTTCGAGATTAATAATTTTAGAGTCACATTTTCTTTCAACATCAGTTATTGTCTCACAGACATTTTTGGATTGTTCTTTCATTTTTGCCTCCAAGGTTTCATTAAACGAAATTTTTGTCTTAGTAAGATTTTCCTCTAAACCTTCTAACTGCTGCTTAAGAAATTGCTGTTGGATGTCTAAATTCATTTCCAATGAATTTTTGACAGACTTTTCCAAAGGAAGGCTCTGTTCCTGCATCCGTTGAATAATCAACTGCATCATCGTTGCTGTGCTGTGACATTCCAGATCAGTTTCCTCACCTACAGCTTCACCAATATCTTCGAAAATGAAAGTGTCAGGATTCTTACCTTCATCTAATAACGATTGTCGTAATCGATCTATCAGCACCGCTTTATTGCCACTAGTTGAGAGAGATCGTTTGTCCAGCTCATATTTCAATTAAAAAATTTTAGATCATTCAAGATTTTCGACATTTCTACTGATTAATGTTTAAAGAAACTTACAATTGTTCACAAAATACAAGCGAAGTAATGAGGGGAAGTTTTTGCTCAACAGTTTTATAATATTCTGCCTATCAAAATTAAACTGTTCGCAAACAAAAGAAAAAAAATACATACATTAAAATGTACAAATTTTGCAAATAATTACAATCTTTTATCCATTATTTTAATTATTTATAACGAAAGATGTGTACTGTCGATTTATGATATTAGTTTTTTCAATAAGCAAATCGTTTAAACTATATAATAATCTATACTTATGTGAATATAATTAATAATATGTGCACATGAATTACATGTGCATAATTATTTTAAAAGGGCCACGGGCAGTAAAAAAATGTTCTCTGATTCTTATTGGAGACAATTTTAAGTGCACATTGCCTTGTAAAAAGCAACGTTAATATTAAACATAATGGTGTAAAATTTACGATTAATTCACTTTACGAGGAAAAACAATTTTTAATAGTGAACTACGATTTTTTCTACGCACGTGCCTTTTGCGTAAAATGCAAATGAACATTATATTTAGATACCTTCAAACAGAAAGATACTTAAGACACTTTTAAGACAAAGGAAACAACTTTTATAAAATGAATCTAGATATATCGGGTTAGGTGGTTATGTGGTGGTTAGATGCCAAATAAAAATTTCAAGACATCAAAATTCTCATTACTTTTATTAATATCTTTATAAAAAATTAGGAAAAATTCCCAATATCACAAGTAATACTATTGAGTAAATTGTGACATGACAAATTAGTATAAAATCCAATTAATAGGGTAAAAAGGAGGAAAGTCGATTAGAAACCATTATAACTTTTTATTTGAAAACCAGAACAAAACATTTTCTTATTATTTAAAAATAAATACAAAAAATATATACTTTGCGTTTGGTTGACTAAAATAACCAATGAATAATATCTAACAGCAAAAAAAAATAAAGATGAAATTATTAATTAAAAAAAGTACGTAAAAAAGTAAATAAAAATGGTATAATGGTAATATAAAGAAGAACCCTTAGAGAATAAAAGTAAATTTGAACTGTGATCTCAGGTAAAACTGTAAAATTCTAACAAAGAATATAACATGAAACGAAAGAAACTCAATTTACTTTTTAAAATAAACATCTAATAGAACTGAAAAATAAAAAGTAAGTAACAACATGGTAATATTGAAAACAGAATAATGTCACATAAGGCAAGGGTCCACATTGTTTTATTTCAGAAAGGCCTACCGGTCATTTTCCCGGTGCCCCAGTCCGACACTGTCTATATTATATATTATATGGGAGATTTATATTAGCATTTTTTATAAAATCTTAATATTTTTTTTCTTATCCGTACCAGACTGAATTTTTACATTTTCATTCAAATGTTGCTTTTATCTTAAAGTACAGTAACTACAGGTTTTAATTTCAGAAAAATACCACAGGAATTGAATTTTGCTTATTTTTTAATAACATCAAGAAAAAGTTTCTGCATTATACAGGGACTTGCTTTTTCATAGGAGGTGGAAGAAAATATCATTGAGTGTAATTTTGTCCATTATAAGGACGCATTTTGACACCATTACCTAGATGCTCAATTTTTTTACCCATTTAAATTACTTGCTTTTGGAAAAATTGCATCTAACTTCAATCCGCCCCATTGGAGCCAGCATTTTGAATTTTTAAATTTTGACTTCAGATTCGTAATCAGCGCGACCCCAAAAACATTAAAATACTACCTTTCAAAAATAAATAAGCATTACTTTTTAATATATTAAATTTCCCAATTTAGGGGTAGTTTGCAGCCATTGGGGGTAATAATATAGTGTGGGTACCATATAGAAACTGAAGAAGATACTTTTTGTATAAGAATTGCATATAAAGAGACAATCATTTATTATGAAATTATTCCTGAGTTTTGCACATTATTTACCTCTAGATACTGTGTATTCTCTTTATAAAAAATTATGAAAACAAATATAAAATTTTATTTACATCAATGATTTCTTTGTTTACATCTTTTGATCTGAAGTACGATTTTTGTAATAGGTACGTATTAATTACTGAAAACAATATGAGTACGTATCTCAAACACGACACACAACTCACATTCCCGTAGATGAATTGAACAAATCCTCTCTGTATTAGCGCACTTTGTAACTTCACAGTGTTGCCAACTCGAGATGACGCAAAATTGATACAATTATCTAACTGAAATGTATATAGTATATAATTTACAGAGACCTCCCAGCGGTAAATGCTTGAACTAGCAATATACTTCCTTTCGTTACTTCTTTTAAGTTTGTATCTATTTTACGTCCGATTTTCGAGCAGTTTTTTTTAGATTATGAACAAACGAATTATTATACCCAGTTAATAATTTTAGTAAAGGTAGAGTGCGCAATATCGAAGTTCTCAGTGAATTATTTGATTAAAAAAACCTTACGTGGAAAAAAATATCGCGGAGTGTAATTTTGCGTCCGGTATACGGACGCATTTTTACATCGGACGCAATATGAATACGTTTTGGCATACATAGGGACGCAAAATTGATACAAAGACAAATATATATATATATATATATATATATATATATATATATATATATATTTGTGTGTGTGTGTAGAATGCTTAACTAATTATTTAAATGAAAATATTTTTTCTCACTAAATCAATCCACGAACCCAACAAAAACCGCCGGGAAATCCGCGCATGCCTAGGGCCGACAGCATGGAAGAGGGGGTGGTTTTCATACATTGGAGGTAGTTGAGAGAGGGTAGGGTGAAAAATATCACCACTGTTGTGATCCCTGCCCTCAAAACCCATAATAAAACATCGAAGATATCGCTATTACAGACGAGGATCGGTTCAACCGCCAGGAGTCGGTCCGGGGTATTCTAGCGTAAATTAACTGAATTTACTATTATTCCCCAAAAAACCCCGATCTGATAAGCCCTCGCAAGTTCAAGACCGAGAACTCGGTAATTGGGGTTGTTTTTCCTTGATAGGGGTAGTACGCAATGGTTTCAGAACTCGAACTCATCACCATCGTTTTTCTCACCCTCGATGTATTGCAAAAGATCTTACAAATTTTGATGTTTGAGGCCTTGTTAAATGAAGAATATACCAGCATTGTTGCAGCTGAACCAGAACCTAAAAGTATAATTATTTTAAGCACTGCACCATTAATTGCCACATGTTCAATAATTAAAAATATCCGTTAACATGATTAAATAATCTTATTTTTGTTTGTTATTATAAAACAACTTTTAATAGCAAAGATTAAAGATCAATTTTATGTATTCGATTAATTTATTCGTGAAATATTCTCTCCAAATACCATTCGTGCTGTTAAATGTTATCTATAAACTTTTCTCGAGCTGCGATGCCAAGAATATTATTTGTTATCAAAGATTAAATTCCTCGCGCCAAAGCTCTTGGGATTTAATCAAATAATATCCTGTCAATTTACAGTATTTATATTACTAGGCAAAAAAGTTTATCAATAAAACTACCTATTACTATTTTAGTACCTTTCTTATGGGTAATTAAATCTGCATTAAATGATCAGTGTCCGGATTTTTGTCCACGGGTCCTGCACTATGCATAGTATCAAATGCAAAAGCTTGAATAAGATATTCTAATTATTACTACCCGTTACATTTTCTACATCAGACTATATTATTAGTGATTACTTAATACTATCGATCAGTGTTTTTATTTATTGTAACGTTATTCCTCTCCGTTTTTACTATTATGGCTTTAGTAATAAAGTAAATGATTATTACACATATTCTTATAAGTTATTTTGTCGCACCCTGTACTACGAAAATAAAATAACGACGCTACTCACAGGAAACGTGAAATGTCGCTGGTAGTCAGCTGATTGTACGTTTGCAAAATTGATAAGATCTTGCCTTAGAATTACATTTCCCGGGGGCGTCGTGGAAAACGTCAACTGCTATTTTATAGGCCTTTGATACACCCAACATTTATAAATAATGTAAATCATCTATGTTCTCTCAGAAAACTAGATCAGTTATAACAAATCTATTCTCGCATAATATAAATCAGGTCTTTCTCAAAAGAGTGTAATACATAAAAAGCCATGTTTAGTTATTTATTTGAAATAGTGTTCTACAGGTAAACAAACTGAGCTACTGAACAACTGGGTACATATATACGGGGTGCGGCATTTAGCTTGAGACCAATGCATTTTAGAAAGAAAGTTTCAAATTAGAGTTGTTAGGTGTTGAGAAGGAAACGTATTGAATTTTCGGGGCCAGCTTTATTTTTATTAACCTGAAACATATATCTTATATTGCACCATCTTATTTTTCAAAAAAATAGAAATAACTTGTCTAAAATGCAGCGGTTTGCCGACTTTCTAGCGGCTTGCATCAGTGTATATGCAGAAGCTATGCAATCTTAGGCGAGGTTTCTGTAATGATTATACCATCCGTTGGAGTGTAATGTGTTTTTCTCCAACTCAGCGGATGACGAGAAGAAAAAGGGCCAGTCTTTGACGTTCGAGATTCGGAAACGGGTATTCGATATAAAACGGTTTTAACTCAGGCGCCAATCTCAGTTTTTAATTGTCTAGGACAACACTACTCACAAGCCGGATGCTCGAGGCTCTGTAGCTTAAGTGGAGAAACGGTACTCTAGTGGACCAATTAGGGAAATTAAATGTTCACACACAAACAGAAAACTCAGAATTTGATAATCTATGATAGTGTATTCAATTAACCTTATTAAGTACAGTGATGAGGGCAAGCGGTGCAACGAAAATAGTAGTACCAGATGACTCAAATGACAAGTATAGTAAGTGGCAAAATAGTAGCACCAAATAAGCGGTAAAGCGTAGTATACAGTAAGCGGTAACACAGGGCATCTAGTAAAGCGATAAAACGGGTGCAGACTAAAAACAGATACCAGATAAGAGAACCAAGAGCACAGATATATATGTCTACATATATTTAAAAAATTACAGTTCAAAATTATAGAGCAGTTATATTCAGTACTTGGCAAGTTCATGCAGTGGATAGCTTGGGGTCTGAAACAAATGTTGATTAGGATCACCTGAACAGGTGAAATCTAATTAAAACCCTGAAAAATTAAGGTATGGTTAATCAATGGATGTTCCCTCGGTACCGGTGTAATGAAAAAGTACACCTACGAGTTACAGATATGTCCCCAGGAACGGAAACTGGAAAGTCAAAGTATGATTATTCTCAAAAAGTTTACAGTTTGATTAGCAAATGACTTTGTTACTATTCAGTGTTCTCGAAACCAGTATGGTGCAAAAAGATATCTACGAGTTACAAATAAGTTCACTGGAACGGAAGCTGTTAAGTCAAAGTATGCTTCGCAACCTTGAAAACGCAAGCAACCTTAGGCGCGGTAGTACTTAGATGGGTAATCGTTTCAAGGAAGACCCTCCCCTCACATCTTCCAGCGGCTTGTATATCAGTGTTGCGCGGAAGCTATACAATCTTGGTGAAAAACTTATGAGTTACAAATAAGTCAACTGGCACGGAAGCTGGAACCCTTGTGGATGGACTGATCTTTCGGCGGCAGTTATTGGCGGTTTTGCACTAGCCAAGGATCGTGGTGACATCAAAGCGACTTAGAAAATGTTTGGGAATAATATCACCTGAATTTTGAGACTTCAGGCACATCTAACGCTTGGAACGGCAACTAGTAAACTAATTGTGGGTCGGCTTTCAATTGTTCCTTTACGGATACGATGCCGTTATACAGGTGACATCAGAGCGACTCTGTAAACAATACTTTGACACTAAGAATATTTCGTATAGATCTGTATAGGACAGAAAGCGCACACATCAAATACGTGAAACGATCGGACACGCACTGAAACTTTCGCGGCTGGCTCGTGGGATTGTGGAATCCCTTCTCGTCGCTTTCCCATCTCCTGAGTTCATATATATTAATACTGGTTAATTTATTTAGTACATACACAAAATAATCACTATTGCCTTTAAATCTGGTTAGCTCAAAATGGTATAATACATATTTCAATATTTATTTTAACAGTAATAGAATAAAAAGGTCAATCATACAGAGGGTAACAAAATAAATATATGAATGCTGTGCAGATTTCGGTGACGAAAAACGCTTCGTTACAGTGGAGTTAGTTCATTGTCTATTAATGTTGAGCAAGTAAAAAATCACCATTCTTTAACAGAGAAGAGGTTCGGCAATATGCCTGGTTAGGAGTAGCTCATCTTCAGGTATTGGTAATAGGTCTCGGTCGCGAAAATAGGCCAACGTTTTATAAATGTATAAAGAAGCACTTAAGTAACCTACTGCAAAGATATCTACAATTTAAACTTAAAAATTAATTTCTTTTGTCTACCACAACATTCTAACAAAAATTTTACAGGTTCGTTCGCATATAATTGCATTGCTAAATGAGGTTCTAAACTGGTTGAACTGATCGATTTATTGATTTATAAAAAGCAAAGGTATATTATTAATTTCCAAACTATAGTACTTAAGTATTATAATAAAATTCCTTCTTGGCACTATATTTTTGCGTGCATTTTAATGGCCACTTTCATTGTGAGTGCCTTTTATTTTTTAAATTTTTTTCGGTATTTCGATGAAGTGGAAGAATGTTGTGACCTAAACCTTACCTTTTATATAACAATTGCAGAATATAATTTTCTTGTCCGTTGTATGCTTGGCTGCTTATCTTATAAATTTTGTTTACATAATAAATTTTATCATTTTAAAATAATAAGATCTTAAATCTCTTACAATTTCTATAGTGTATACTTTTCCGTACTAGGCAAAATTCATATTTTAAATATCAAATGACATGAAATGTAAAGAAAACAATATATTATTTATATTTTAAAAACTTCTCAAATGTAAGTTCCTTTTCATTAGGGAATATGATTGATATGGAAGTTTGCCAGGTACATCTCTAAGAAAACCACATAAAGTATCTTACAGAACCCATTAAGTAGGAATGGCTATTAACTTATATGAGCCCGTAAAGATAGAAACTGAAAGTTAAGTGTCATTTAACACGACATCACCGCTGTTATCTTATATACAAAGGCTTTGTGGGCACAATTTCTTCAGTGAGAATACTTGCCAGGAGAAGTTTTGAAAGTTCACATCATTCATTATACTTTGCCTTTTCTTTATTTGCCTCTTTTGAGTTCTATTCATGAAATTTTATATTAATTAAATTGAAATAGACTGCAAATAGAGGTGAGATATTGTATACCAATATGCTAACTGAATTTAGTATTGTTAAAAAAGACGTAAATTGATTACTGTCTAGCTTCTATAAAAATGTCTAAGAGATGTTGACAATTTGAATGTTCATGATCATCCTTTCACTATTAAATTTTGGTTCCTTACTTTATACTTAATATGCTAAATGTTTTCATCCAGTTTATGAAAGATAAATATAATAAAAAAACACTTTTTCTTTTCTTTATTCGATGACGAGAATATATTGAATATTGATACTAAAGTTTTCATGTTTGCTCTGCTCTATAATAAAATTTGCCTAGTAAATTAACATGCTTACGCGCAAAACAAATATCTAGCTGAAATTACAATGGTCCCAAATTTTAAAATATCTGACAAGTCAAAAAATATCAGGAGCTTGCCCTATGGAATGGAATTTGAGAGGTTGTATACACAATATACTAAAAAAAAATAAGAATGGTCTTGACTGACTTGCTAAGATAGAAACAAGAATTTATTGAGGTTGCAGTCAGTAATAGGTGTTTGGCCAGTAAGAAGAAAACTCTTTGTTGTTGTCAAGCTTTTGCTAATGTTCATCAGCTTTCTCAAGACATTAATTTGAGGTCGTTTGCATAAAACAGCGTCATTACACATCGCAATTATTTTTTAAAAGCGATACATGTGGTTAATACCACAGATTTAAAAACACAAGAAGTGTTATTAATTAACATTTAACTTAAATTTTAAAAACGATAATAAATTCTGTGATTAAAATTTTATTTAAAACTAATTAACAACAGGTAGAGTCCATGTTGTTTAAAAGTAAAATTCCTTAAACCATTTAAAAGTAAACAACTAGTTACAAATGTTTTTTGTTTGTGTTTAAATTGTTCGTTAAGTTGTTTGAATGTTTGCTTAAATTTCTATTTCTAATATTTAATTTAGAAGGTGACAATTTAATTTTCACTAACGAGAATAAGCATTCTATTGATACGAACTATTCTAAACCTGTCTTCACGAAATCATATCGTTATCCTTTTATATTCACAATAACGAAGGTAAACCGCAAGTTTCTAAAATGCTGGAACAAGGCATAATCAGACGATGATCCCTGGTCCACTCCAATTTGGGCTGTACCTAAAAAATTTGATGCCTTCGGTAAACAAAAATTGCGAGTTGTAGTGGAAAACTGAACGGTAATTGACGAGAAATACTCTCTTACGATCATTTCTAATATTCTCTATCAATTAGGCAAATGATAAAATTTCATGCATTGGACTTATTGTCTGAATTTTATCAGATCGGAATTGATGCTAAAGGTATTCAAAAGGCTCACAGTTGAAAGCGGTGATTATGAATTTGTACAAATGCCTTTAAGACTTAAAAATGCTCCATCAACATTTCAAACAGTTTGTTCGGTATCCAACATTAACGGTACCTTGTTTCCCTTGATATTACAAATGTTTTATCCCTAACTTTTCTAAAATTTCTGAACTTCCAACAAAACTTTTAAAGACACGCATACCTTTTAACTTTGACAACGACTGTTTCAACTCTTTTAAAGATTTGAAACAAACAATTTTGATTTATCACAATCTTAACGACACTTTTAATATAACATCAATTATAGACCTGAGCATATTTGTCATTGGCTCTCTGGTCTCTCAAGGCAAACAGGAGCAAGATTTTCCTATTACATATGCATCTCGAATTGTATGCAGTGCAGAAACCAAATATTCAACAAGAGATCATGAGCCTTTAGCTATTGCATGGTCAGTAAAATACTTGTGACCATATCTATTTGGTAGAATACATAAACTTATAACTAATCATTGACTACTCACATGATTAGTTTCAGTAAAAGACCCGGGAAGTAGACTATCCCACTGGCGGCTTAACTTGGAAGAATCTGATTTTGAGATTGTTTGCAAATCCGGCAGAATCAATAAAAACGCTAAGCGCTATCCAGTATTAAAATAAATTATTATTCGGACTTTCAAAAGTTTTCAAAGTCCTTTTTCTGGAATTCCAGTAAACCAAGCTACCGAAGAAACTGTGAACAAAGGCACCCAAACTGCTGGATGTACTAAGGGTTTCAGTCTAAAATAGCAGGCTGTAGCACGGTACTATGTTAATGCTGAGCACAGAGCTTCTGCAGTAGGAAACCTCCGCAGCGTTCTGTCATCCAGCGAAACAAATCACTGCCACCCTGACCTCCGAAGCCCACGGACAATTAGAGATGAGAAAGATGTGACAGGTCTCACAGAACTTCTAGCCCACGAGTGGACAAACCCCTTTGATCCTAATCCTTCAGATATTGTTCATTTATCTATTGAAATATATGTTGATGAATCAACAGCTTCTGATCTCATTAAATAGCGTATCAAGAGTTCACGGTTCGCCTAGCCAAAGGAGAAGGGTTTCATAATCCTATTAAGGAAGTGGGTCTGAAGATAAGTAGACCAAAGACAAGCAAAACGACCAAGGTTGGAAACAAACAAGTAATCGTCCTATGCGACCGAAATCTATTCAGCAAAATGATTTATATCGCAGAAAATAAAAAATTCGACATGAAGTTCAAATATCCTCTGACACCATTTCCGTGAACTCTGGCAATTGTTGATGGGTCTTTGAAGATAACCTGCTAATCAGTGTTTGCCCATCACTTGGAAAAATACATCACCCCTGCCATTCGGCCGGAAAAAGATTCGGCCTGCATAATTGATGCAATGGCTGTACTTCAGTCCATCAAAGTAGAACAAAAAACGTTTGACGAATTGACAACGACTTTTCTCAAGTAGATTTTAAATATAGGTAGAAGTTGCTGTAGAATTGACATAGTATGTGATGATTACCGAGAGGTTCCGATCAAGTCGTTGGAGCGGGAAAAAGAGGAACCGCTGAAGGTATGAAATTCAGTGAAATCAAGGGTGGCCACAAAGTGGTTTGTTGGAGGAAGCTGTTAAGGAACAGTGACAGCAAAAATAAAATGACAAAATTCTTTGTAGACAGTTAGAAAGAGGAGAAATTTAAGAACATAATTGGAAACCAAGAAATTTTCGTAACAGTTGGTGAAATCTGCTTCAGGATCACGTCCATTGGGAGCGAAACTGTTCCTGAGCTGTTCTGCACTCAAGAAGAAGCTGATTCCAGAATGATGCTGCATGCAGAACGCGGCTACCTCATATGAATCAGTTCCTTGTTTTTCAAACGATACGGATGTATTAGTTTTGGCCGTAGGTTTATGCAAAACCATAAAAAGAAAAACTTATGTATTGTGAACAGAAACAAAAGTGTTTTAACAGTTATTCAAGTTCCCCAGATAGTATCTGCCTTAGACTAACAGCTTGTTACAGTTCTCATCGGGTATTATTGCTGGTCTGGCTGTGGCACAGTCAGCGCTTTTGCTGGCCAGGGAAAACTTAAAGGATTTTTTGTGCAAAAAGGAGCAAAGATTTATTGAAGCATTCAGTAAGTTAGGCAGATATTGTGTGCTGTCTAATGATATTGATGACACCATAGAGGAATTCGTCTGCCAGTTATGTGCCCCTAAATGCAAGGTGAAATCTGTTGATAAGCTGCGTTACCGGATGTTGTATCTCCCCATGATGGATCCCCCGACTCTTTTTCTCCATATGACCCCAGAAACCCGTGGAAAAGGTTTCATTCAGTCCCCTCAAATTATAATGACTGATAGGTTTGGCACATGGACTATATTGATTTATTCGAATTTCTCACATCGCCTTGACTGTTCGTAACGACTTTACATTGTTACTGACAGAAGCACAAAATCAGTTGTAAACAGTTTTTTATTATTACATTTTCAACATTTTAGTACTCCCTTGAAAATTCATTGCGATTATGGTGACGAATCTTCAATCAAATGTCACTTTAGTCACTTTAGTAGAAATGATATGTATTCATAAGACTGAAAACCCAATTATCCACTTACAATATTACCATACGCAGTAATATGACTAACAGACAGATCACTTGAAACATTGTACAATCAAACAGATTTAATGTTGTAAAATCGCTCGAATCGAAAATGGGAAAGCAAGAACGTCCCAGAAAAGTGACCTGAATATAATATTGGCGACAAAGTGTATGTAAAGGAATTACAAATCATAAACAAAATGAAAAATACATTTAACGACGCTATCGAAAAAAAAAAAAATTTTCAAATCCTTATTAAATTTCGAAACATTAAATATCCAAAATAATCATCGATAGAATAAAATCAAACACTGAAACTTAAATTTATTTTCAGATTTTCCTGCTGTTGGGATCAGCGCTTATGTCAGTACAAAACACTACCATTGAATAACACTATTGGCGTAGACGCGGACATCGCAGTCACGAATGAAAAATGGACACTTTTAGTACATAAAAACATATTGAGATGAGCTTTTGGCAAACATAACAAAATTCTACAAACACTTAATGACACCTTTGATCCAGCATATCATTCCTTGAATATCTTCTTTCTCAACTTGCTAACAAAAATTTTAAAATCTATTAAATTAAAATTCTACCTAAATGTACAAACGAGGAATATTGAACGCTATTGGAACAATATGCATCTATCATAGAAAATTTAGATGCGCATATTATTCTGATTGTATTAATAATTTGAATAACGACGAAATTGAAAATCATATATCTGTCACAACTTCAGTAGTCAATAATTTTTACACAGCTATTCTAAAATTACAAATTGATTAGTAAAATTTCAATAAACATATCAAAGAGATTGAAACTTCTATTTTAAATATTACCAAAGATACTGATAATGTACGTATATAATTTAAATTTTTTTCAAATATGTGAAGAAGTGCTACAAGGGTTTCCCCCTTAACGTGAGTGATACTGGAAGGGTAGATTTTAGCTATAATCAGGGCACAGTGTTGTAGCATAGGCGTGTCACAGTTAGCTCGGAATTG
The DNA here is from genome assembly GCA_963675555.1 of Leptura quadrifasciata. Classification (NCBI taxonomy): domain Eukaryota; kingdom Metazoa; phylum Arthropoda; class Insecta; order Coleoptera; family Cerambycidae; genus Leptura; species Leptura quadrifasciata. Next base: position 109,462,458 of record OY776675.1, read on the forward strand.
TGATGTAGTGCTCACGACAAAATAAAAGTAATCTAGTTCAGCAATCTTTGGTCGCAATTGTACTCTACACTTACTGTATGAATTAGTAGCTGCTGTCTCTTTTCCTGGCGTGACAATAAAATAAAAGTACCTGACTTTCGATACAAACAATTTATTGCTGCGACCACTGACATGGGACAGACTATAACTTTCAATTTAACAATGTACGTGACATACAAGATGTAATTTGTAAGTTATGTTGTACGATAAGATAAAAATATTAAAACATAAATTAAACCAAATATGTTAAAAAATATGAGTAGCAATTTATTTCCCAAGAAGGTCTTGTCAGGTTTATTGTTTTCAATGTAGAATGCAACAAATAAAATATGAAATCAGGTGGGTATAAATGAAGTTTTACATACAGTATTTACCTACTGGAATCCTCAGCTTCGAGCTCTCAAAGATAAGACAGAGTTTTCGATGATTCCGTAGGCCCTCGGTAACATGGCCTGACCCAGGTAATGGCCGTGGAGTGCTCCTTAACGGCGGCGAATGCGCTCTTCGAACGTACCCAGAAAGATATAAGGAAATAAGCTGATAATAATAAAAACAACGTACAGCAGCATACCCAGAATCATAGGTGTTAAGAGCGTGTCGGGAGCGGGAGACGGAAGCGAAAGCGTAAGCGGCCTAAAATAGCAAGAATCACATGTCAACAGGTGAACGAGCAACAACGGAGAAAGCAGGGTTACCGTTTGGTCGCTTAAAATCCTACTAAGTAGTGACAATTTTCCTTCAAGACTAGTTCCACAAAATAACTCAATATCCAAAATAAGGGAAAACTACTGATGATTCCCTAAATTCATAAATTCTACGAGGATAGCTACAAATGAATATGGTAATCATGACAAATCGGCCGCGTGCTTTTCAAGACGAATGTAACGGGCGAGACGGAAGTTATTTCAGAGCCCTCTACATTCAACGATTTAGCATGCTATTTTACATACATTATGAGGTACAGCGGATTGCCTATGGTTGAGCGGTATCAACGTGGCCAGATCGTTGTAAGCCCGTAACACAAGTCATAGCAAGTTATAAACCAAGAGCTACTGAATTTTTCAATGAGCGTCTGATTACCTCCTTCAACTTTTATGGTGCGTTGTATTTTTAAGGAGACATTCCTACACTGGCTCCGGGTCTTAGCGGTGGTGGCATTTTTACAAATCAATATGATTGGTGTCTAAAAACCAATTTTATAAAACGTCAAAACATTTGAACATTACACTAGAATACTCTACTCTACGCACGTTTCGTTAAAAATATCAATATCATCATCATCATCATCATAGTTTTAGTTATCTCCTGATGTTGCTAACATGTTCGAAGGAAAATGTGATAAACCGCGGAAGACATATTACTTGCGTTTTTGCAGGTACAGCAACCACTTGCGTTCTTTTTCTTGTGATTTCTAGGAATGTTATGCCACGCGTGTAATCGTCAAAGGGAAAATATAACTTATTTCCCTATTTTTCCTAATACCAATAGACATAAACTATTTTCGAAACAGCCTCCTTAATTTCAGTGGCGCTAAGTATATTTGAGTTATTCGAAGAAAATCAGTAATAACTCGATTATGATGTAGAACATAAGGGCATTACATACAGATATAATGAAATAAAGTTTGTGGTGTAATCAAAATGAAATTCATTAATTAAACAATACCCAAACCGCATTCGAATAATTTCATTCCTGGTTGTAATTGAATTTCACTGCGCAAGAATATAACAATAGATTTCATTTCTACCTGAAATTAACTGAGTTGGCCTCAGAAAACAGAAAAATATCAATCGCGTTCCAAATAAATCGTATAGTAAAAAGTGTAATCTGATATTCAGGTTTCAATCAATCAGTCCATTGAAATTTTTTCGGTGTTTGAATTTTGCATGAAGCGACATAAATTGAATTATTTGTTAGCAGGTAGAATTTATGAACGTCATTGTTTAAATAAAACTCACGGCAGTGCATATTTTACTAGTTACTTGAATAGAATTCGATAACATTTACACAAGTTATTGAATTCTAAATCACTGAGCATAAATCCTATTTTACATTTCATAGTTTCATTGATAAATGTAAAAAATACATTATTTAGGAATTACTCGAGCGATACTTCCATACTGATAAGAGATTATCTATTATTTATATTTAACCGAATTCTTCTTCTGAATATGCTGATATCACAACGCACACATTCCGATCAGTGAGTCTACACTATTGATAATGTTCAGATTTCGTGCAGGGTGCTGGAATCTCATCTGTCATTTTCAGGTTTTCACTGAAAGCTGCCTACTGCTGCTCCTCGTTGCTCAAACTAAACTGACGTTCCCCGTGTTGTGCGGCTCCTTATATATGCTCCAGTCTAGGGCGCGCCTGCGCGTTTGGCTACGTATTACCGGTCCCCCACCACCTACGGTAGGCGTAGCGAGCGCCTGAGCAACCCGACAAGTGGCCTCGTTGAAACGTCACGCTCCACATGACTTCTCGCTAGTGGTCGGGCATCCTCGTGTCCAATCGGTGCCGCAGAATGTCGTGGTTCTCCTTGATTGGTTCGCGCTCGGCTCTGACTCCTCATGAGAGGTCCATTTCGGGCAGGTTGCTGTGTTTCTTCACTATTTGTCAATACTTGAACATGCCTCCTCGTGATTGGTTCGTCCACGGTGGATCGTCGTGTGTTTTCGATTACGTATCTTCCCGCAAGAGCGGGCTTCCAAGAACTGGACAATCTCTGCGTATCATCTCGTTTATTAAGATTTTGTGGTCTTTTTTCGATCTTTATGGCCTCTCTGGTAAACCTTGACCTATAATGCTCGATATTAGCTACTCTTCTGGTGTTGTCGAAGTCTATTTTGTTTCCTGTGGATTTTATATGCTGTGTTAGGGACGATGTTTTCTCCTCTTTCCATACTGCATTTATATGTTCTTCCTTTCTCACACTAATACGCCTATTGGTCTGTCCTATGTATGATTGCAAGGGATTTCGTATACTCCTTGGTTTTCAAGGGTAGTATTTTATTTTGGATTACGAAAGTTTGCCAATTCAATTTAGTAGTGAAGACTCTAGTGACACGTTCTCAGCGGTTGGTAGACGTCGACCATATCAACGACGTCTTCGAGATGTCTTCACTTAAGAAAGCACTAATGAAAAATGGATTTTCGAGGAGAAGTCGTAGGCTGTGCATGCAAGTGCCATAATGGTGTCTATATTTTTCTCTGTTATTAATATGTTAGTATCATCAGCGTATTGTATAATTGTCAGAGATGTTATATTATGTAAGTAAAAATTTAAATCGTTTACACAAATTAGAAATAGAGTAGGGCCTAAAATCGATGCATGAGCGATACCAACTAACATATTCTGGTTGGAGCTTGCCTTGCCGTTCGGCAGGCGAACTTTCCGAGAACTTTCCTGAAGATAAGATTTGAGCAATTGTAGATTTATTCTCCTAATACCATACCTAAAATGTTTTGCCAGTAATAATTCGTGGTCTACTTGGTCGAATGCTTTAATAAAATCTATAAAGAGCCCTAATGTTGGAAACTTATTATCGACTGCTCGAACAATTTCAGAAACGAAATTAGTTACGGCTGTGTCCGTATTTTTATTTTTAGTATAGCCATGTTGGTTTCGGGAGATTATTTTATATGTGTCAAGGTATATAGTTAATTGACCATTTATTGCTAGTTCTAAGACTTTTGAAAATACAGGAGAATAATAGGTCTGGTCTATAGTTAGTGATAATATTTGAATCACTTTTCTTGTATGAAGGATAACAATTGCAGGCTGAAGTCTCTATGAAAATATACCTTTCTGGAATATGAAATTAATTATGAGCGCTAAAAGTTGCAACACTTTTTAAAAATATTATTGGATACATCATCAAATTCGCTAGAGTTGGAGCATTTTAGTTCATTAATTATTTCAATTACATCGAACTCTACCAATGGTGTTAGAAATATAGAGTTGTTTTTCATTGGGACATTAGATTCTAGAAAGTCTAGGTTATTATTAACACTTGGATGTGGAACAGTAGTAAAATATTGATTGAATTTGTTTGCTAGGTCAGTGTCAGTTAAAATAATGTTGTTTTTCTAATTTCTGTTTTAGTTGGAATGTATTTTGTTTTGTAAATTAGATATTATTTGCCACATCTATTTCTCTTTATTTTCTGCTTGATTAATTAGTTTATCATAGTATAGTCTCCTAGCACTTTTTAATTCGTTGTCGAGGATATCTTTTGGATAGATCAGTGTATATTGATAGCGGACGTTTAAGGGCCACTATTTCATCATTTATCCAATAATTGTGATTAATGTCGTCATTATCAGTAACATAGAATTTCCTCCATAGTAATTTATTAATGGAATTGAAACTAAAGAAACAAATACATAAGCCACATATATTGGGGCAAAAGGATATATTCAGAATTAAGAATGTTCATATAAATCCAGAAAAGCTAGGTAATTTTATTACTTTGTATTTGTTAATAATGCTTTATTAAAATTTATTACTTTTATACGGCACGTTCAGATGAAAGAACGTCTATATAAGATGAAAAATTATCAGCGTGGAACTTATGTTTAAGTAATTCCTAGTACAATTTCACAGTAGAAACATATATCTAAAGTACGCCAGATACACATTATTGAATTGAATTGAGATACACATTTGGATATGTAATTTTCAAGTCCCCTTTATTCAAAATAAACTTGATCAGAAATGCCTTCTGTGACTGTAATATTGATGATCCGAGCCATAGAATGTTTGCGTATCTGCACAATATAATAATAATAATAATAATATCTGTATTGTCCATACGACATAATATGATTACAATGGTATCGGACTCGACAAAATAAAAAATAATAAAAAAGGTTGTTATTATTAGCATAAAACTCAACTCTAAAGTTACACCACTGAATGCATTACACATTTATAATTAACAAAACATGCACAATTATTGTCCTTACTATAATATTACAAACAATAAAGCTTAATAATTACCGTAATAAACTAAAATAAAACTCGATATTTAGTGGTTCTAGAGCACTAAAATAAGGTTTCTAAAACCTCTCTTACATCGTAGAAAAATTTTCCAACAGCAATTTTCGTATTTTGACCGTAAATCTTTTTATATTACTAATATTCTTGATTCGAACAGGGAGCTTAATTCTTCATTTAATTACAGCGTAAGATGGACTTTTTTCATAAAGTGATAGGGAATAAGTAAATAGGTATTAAAAGGTTATATCGACCTCTTGTTGCATAATTATGATTGTGGATGTGGATGTGGATGAATAGAGCCTAGAAAGAGGCTTCAAAAAATGTACTGATATACATCCATTCCATTTAAAAAAAAAAAGCACTTATTCATGTTTATCATAGCGATTAAATTATTAAACAATGAGGTGGTAAATCATAGCATAATGTTACCACAAATCAGTACATTATTTTTGTATTTGACTGTAAGAAATAATCTTCTCAAAGCAAAGTACTTTATAGATTCATTAATGTAGAGATTTAGTGATTTTAAGCTGTAGTCGCCTCTCGTAGTCTAAACTCTTTGTTGCCCTTCTGGTTCGTCTTAAAAGTCTTCTTGACAGACACTCTGACATGAAGCTCATGTTTTCTGTGTTCCACCTTTTTTCTTATTTACTAGCATCGATAGGTTCAATAACAAAATATTTGACCCATATCTCGAACGAATGCCAACAACAGAAAACCAGAGATATATCCTAATTTCCAAAACTTCAAAGGTGTATATCCTTACCTCAAACCGCTACGTGATATAGCACTTACTAAGTTCCACACAAATTCAAATCTATTAGGCTATATTCGGCCTCTCTTAAATTATAACAGTCGGTTCACCTGAGTCAGTTACGATAAAATAGCAGTTTCTTAAATTATATGAATAATGCTAAAGTTTAATAGGGACCGAAAATAAAACATCATAATACCACGTCCAAGAGTGGCCACACAATTATCAGTAAAAATTCGTTTACTTTTCTCACACTCACGTGTATTAGAAATCGACTTTAACTTTTACTTTCTATGTATTAGGTCGATTTTGAAGGACCTTGTATACGCCCTTATTAGCAATACTGATTATTTATTCTTTACAACCGGTGATGATTGACATACAAGTTAATATGGTGTATTATTATTTAAAATTGGTTATTTCTGGTGCCAAATAACGTCACTGTGGACGGATTTATGGTGGACGGTACCGCATACTGTGTATCGGAAAACGGACAGTTATTGGATTTGCTTGTGTTCAATTTTCCATTTCTATAAACGGTTGAAATGAAAAATCCAATAAAGATTATTTAAAAATGAACAGCTCTGAAATAACTCTAAATCGTGCCCTGGTTGATTATAAATTAAAATTTAGAGGTGAGGCTTTAAAGCACTCTAAGATAACTAGTTTCTTTCATCCAATAATTCTATTAAATGTGATGTATCTTGCCCTTAGTATGCATTCTTTAAGTGAATTTTTAATCAAGAAACAAACTCTTTTATGATAGGGTCACTGTTTATTTGTTTCATTATCCAGAACAGGTACGTGTGTCACCAAAAACAAGCTGGGACAAAAGTATAGGATACATTATCGAATGGAGGACGGTAATTTAATGGTATTTTAATGTATCTAACTAAAGTTACTGGTTAAAGTAAAATTCCGCGAAAATAACCATGAAACGGATTCAAAATTGTAAAATGCTATTAAGAACTCAAAGTCACCTAACTCAAGCGGAGACCGTAGTGGCGAGCTTTGTTTATTTTTATCGATTTTTGATTTTGCCAAAAAAAATATGTTAAGCGCCAGGTAATTTCAAGAAATATTTCATCAACTTCACTCACTCGTTTGACACGCCGATTCTAAATGACCAAACCCAGTATTTATTTTAAAACTTTAAGTAAATAAAAACATTATTATTTCCACTTCTTCCCTTTCACTTTGAGAATAATTTTGTTTTGCTGATAAAACAGTACCTACATGATGAGTATGCTGTAGGTCTTTCGTTTCCGTCTTGCAAATCATGTGATAAGATGCAATCAATACCAGGAGAACTAGCGTCGGATGTGGGTTTAATTTCCAACTCTGGATTGTGATGAACAGAAATCAGCAGAACTTAAAAGATCTTTGACCTTATTAAATTATTTTTTATTATATTCATTTATTTATTCTCTGGTTTCACGTCGCCTAGCCAATATAATATATTAAATTATATATCATTTTAATAAATACAACCCTAAATTAAATATCTTAGTTGCGTCAACAACTATCGTTTATAATAACTGTTTACATATCCTCCAGGTTCAGCAATGAGCATAACAATTCGAAAGTAATAAAATTCATATTTTATTCAACGAACTATACATATTATCAAATCAAATTACTATACACAAACTTTTAACTCGTTTAGGTTCTGTGGACTAAAATAGACATGATACCAGAACCATAATAACTATGTAGACTATGTAGTCTGTGTGACTAGAAATATTTTATGACATTTATACGACTTGCTAAAACAAATCAAATGTTTCTGTCATTTAAGGACAAATTTATATTCGAAACATTAAATCTTGTTACCCTCTCAACTTATTTGGCATAGTTAACGATCCCTATATTTACTGGAAATCTAATCATAAATAAGTAAAACTAGTCAACAAGCTTAAGTTTATAATGGCTGCTATCTTATTTCCTTTACTCACGAGACACGAATATTTAGATGTAGAATATATGTATTGTTGTATTGTTTATTTAGAGTTATTGCTTTATTTTTTTTAATTCAGCAGTAACGCCGAAAAAAGTATAGGGTCGGTAGATAATCGATAGAATTGTAGATAGTTACAGAAAAGAAGTGAGCGTGCTACCATGATGTAATCTATTTATAGATACTATTTAGAGAAAATATTTAATCAGAAGGAAACATTGATATTAAATACTGGAGTTATTTATATATCGATTTTATTAACTACATCTTATTTCACAATTAATATAAACACTAAGCATTTATTTTCTTCTGTCAACTTTTAGTTCCATAGATGTGATATAGTCTAGTATACTTTAACTTGGCGTGTGTATGTATGAGTTAATATTTCCGTACGATTTCATTTTCTCCCATATTGTACACAAATTTAAAGCAATAGTCCAGAAACATTGTCTACGTGGACAATATTTCTGGATCTTTGTGTACAAGAGAAAATGAAATCGTACGGAAATATTAACTCATACATACACACGCCAAGTTAAAGTACTAGACTATATTGGTTCTCAATTGTATAATTTTTTTTAGCTTTTATATTAACTACATTTACTTGTTTTACTTTATTTTGGTTAGACATTATCTCAGATCTCAGAAAAATATTCCAAAAGATATAGAAAATGGTAGAAAATGGAGGTCAAAATGCATTCAACAGCTGTAATATTCTGGAAGCTGGAGTTTTGCAGATAATCGCAATCAAATCAAGCCATTATATGTATGTGAAGGCGTTTACAGCATGACTTGGTACGCATAAATATTATTATCCATGTCAGTAGCTCGAAATATTTCGATTAAATAAATATGAAAAAATATTCAAAGATATTGTTAGCATAATGCCTATATCTAAATAATTTATTCATTCTTCTATACCCCTCATGTTTTAATTAAACTACATTCTAGGAAAATGTAATGGAATAATATAAATGTGTTATTGTATGCTACTTCTCGCCATGTCTCGCTATTTTGCTCAAAATTAAAATACTAGTTGCAGCTTACAGTTCACGTTTAACGTTAATTCTCGGTACGTATACAGGACGTCCCCGGATGGGGCTACCTACAACACAAATGGACCTAAATTTCACTACAAAAAATTTGCTGTTAAGAATTATGATTTGAAAATACGAATTTTACTTAAAAGTAGACTACTTTTATATTCCATTTACATGAAAAGTATCCTTTGAAGAATTTGCTTATAATTAACTTTGGCAGCGTTATTACTTTAATTTTGAAAATGACCAAAATAAATAATTGGTCAATAACCCCCATATCTCTAAAAGCCATATATTTTCAATAGTAAGTTTTAAGGGAGTTTTAACAAAGTATGTCCTATTTTACTATATCCCTTTAGATTTGGGACACCCTCTATATATGCATAACATACATAATTATACACATACACATATATTAATCGTCTCAAATTGGCATGCTTTAGTGTAGAAATATCTACTTTTTTGAAGTAGAACCAAATGGCCTAATTTTTTTTGGAAAGTGTTCAGAAACACTTATTGATCAAGTGTTATATGGTCTGAGAGTGTGCAAATGTTTTTATCCATTATTTATTTAACAGATGGTTAATGTTAATGAACAATTAATGTACCATTAATTAACAAATTAAAAATCTCGGAAAATATCCCACGTAATGGACCCAAAATCTATACTAGGGGATTTTCGAGGTCGTTGAATACGAATCCGAGGTCCATATTTACAAATTCAAAATGGCGGATCCAAGATGGCCGACTTTTAGGGTTAGATTTCTATTTTTTTAAATGACAAATCATGAAATTGAACAAAAATGTGTGTATAGTGGTTTCTGAGGTCAAAGTTTACGATTTTTTAGGAGAGAAAATGAAATATAAAATATTTATTAAGTAAATGTAAATTTAGCATTATTTAAGTCTTAAATTAAGTTAAATAAACAAATTGCCTTTACTTACTTTATTATTATTCTATTTAGCTAAACAAATAATTGCATAGATAATTATGAAAAACAGCAGATTTATGAAATAAAAGTGTAATACAATTTAAAAATATTATTATTTCAATTAGCCCTAATTAAAATATAAATATATTTATTTAAAATATATATATACCGGGTGTCCCACCGGGGACTGAATTGATCGATATAGAGAAAAGTACTTACTGGAAATTTAAAAAAAATTAGATAATTACTAATGTCGGTGTGGCCAATCCACCTAAAATAATTACAAGCAGCTGGCACTTCCGCTTATACCGGAAGTCGATACCAACTTGCTTATTTCAAATGGCACATCCCATATATTTTAGGGTTCTCGAAAAGAGCATAAAATTCTGAGTCGAAAATATGTAGCATATCCTATACCTAAACTTAGCCGTTTCAGAGATATTTGACATTTTATAGAAAATTTGGCAGGTGCAACGGTTTGCAAGAACCGTTATAACTTTCTTCGTGTAAAAGATCCTCATTTGCTTCTTGTCACAAAAAGAAAACAAGGAGAGCTACGTTCTATAATTGAAATAAATTCAATAATATCATACCAAGTGTTCTGTTTTTCGCGTTACATTTTGTCAACTTCAAACCGCGAAAACTTGTTTAGGTCAAATGGAACACCCTGTATTTTTTTACGTGAAGTTGTGTAAAATTGAATTCCCTTTTTTCTGATATTAGCATTGTGGGGGTTAAAGTTCCAACTTTTTCAAATATTTGCGATTTTATTAGAAATTCATGAATTGTTGTAATCATTTCATCAAAATAGCCATGATTAGAAACAATCAGTCATTATCTTGTCAAAAAATGCCAGCATGTTTAAATTACACCCACAAAGACCTTTTAAATTTGTTTATTATTTATGGAGAACGTGATAAAGTAATATCAAGAACTTGCAGCACATTTCCTACTCGATATCCAGAAAAACGGAAACACATTTATGGAGAATGTGATAAAGTAATATAAGAGTAAGTAAGTAAGAACTTGCAGCACATTTGCTACTCGATATCCACAAAAACGCAAAATAACCCTAACACTATAACATGCGTATTAATCGAATTGAAGATATGGCATGAACTAAAATAGCAAAGATAAGATCAATTTAAAATATGATTTTATTTTAATTTAATAATTGCTCAAAATTTCGCCCTCGAACCTCGACACATTTTTCGCACCTTCGGATTAGTTCCTCATGGGTAGCTCTTCTAATTGAATCCTGTGATATGTTTTGAAATGCACTTCTTACTCGTTGCATACAATCTTCAATAGTTGTTAATGGGCTCTCATAAACTTTATTTTTAATAGTTCCCCAAATGAAATAATCCAGAACTGATAAATCGGACGAGCGAAGAGGCCATAAGAAAGGTCTATTATTGGCAATCCATTGACCATAAAAAGTTTCTTGTAAATTATTATTAATTAAATATGCGTTATGTGGGGGAGCACCGTCGTGCTGATAAAAAATGTTTCTATGTTCGGAGAGAGGTAAATTTTCTAAATACTTATTATTCAAATTTTCTAAGATATTCAGATATCTTTCACCTAAAAAAAAAAACAAAAATTTACCTATACATATTAGCAGAAGAGAAAATTTAATTTACCGTTTAAATTTTCCTCATAAAATTGTAATGCCACCACTCTATCGTTTCTTATGGCACAGTAAACATTGAACTGCCAACTTTCCTGAAAGTTTCGCTCTCTAAGCATATGAGGATTTGAGTCACTCCAATAATGCGAATTCTGTCTATTAAAAAGTCCATTTTTAGTAAATTTTGCTTCATCTGTCCATATAATATTTCCCAAATAAGAATCGTGACCCTCAGACCTTATTAGAATAAACTCACAAAAATTCTGTCTTCTTAGGAAATCTGTTTCTTTTAATCCTTGAACCATATGGAATGAAAACGGGTGAAACTTATGTTTTAATAAGATTATGTGAATTGAATCCTTGCATAGTCCCGATTAATGACATCCTTGGAAATGCATGAAAATATCCCAAAATGACTATTTCAATGTTTTAGTCATCAACAATAGGCTTTCTTCTTTGCATTTTTGCCTCCACAGAGCAATAATTTTAAAAATTTTCCAGTATGCGTTTTACAGTGTCTGGTGTTTCCGTTTTTCTGGATATCGAGTAGGAAATGTGCTGCAAGTTCTTGATATTACTTTATCACATTCCCCATAAATAATAAACAAATTTAAAAATCTTCGTGGGTGTAATGTAAACGTGCTAGTATTTTTTGACATAAGATAATGACCGATTGTTTCTAATCATGGCTATTTTGATGAAATGATTACAACAATTCATGAATTTCTAATAAAATCGCAAATATTTCAAAAAGTTACTTTAATCCCCACAATGCTAATATCAGAAAAGAGGGAATTCAATTTTACACAACTTCACGTAAAAAAATACAGGGTGTTCCATTTGACCTAAACAAGTTTTCGCGGTTTGAAGTTGACAAAATGTAACGCGAAAAACAAAACACTTGGTATGATATTATTGAATTTATTACAGTTATATAACGTAGCTCTCCTTGTTTTCTTTTTGTGACAAGAAGCAAATGAGGATATTTTACACGAAGAAAGTTATAACGGTTCTTGCAAACCGTTGCACCTGCCAAATTTTCTATAAAATGTCAAATATCTCTGAAACGGCTAAGTTTAGGTATAGGATATGCTACATATTTTCGACTCAGAATTTTATGATCTTTTCGAGAACCCTAAAATATATAGGATGTGCCATTTGAAATAAGCAAGTTGGTATCAACTTCCGGTATAAGCGGAAGTGCCAGCTGCTTGTAATTATTTTAGGCGGATTGGCCACACCGACATTAGTAATTATCTAAATTTTTTTAAATTTCCAGTGAGTACTTTTCTCTATATCGATCGATTCATTCCCCGGTGAGACACCCTGTACGTATATATATATATATATATATATATATATATATATATATATGAAAAATACTAGGTTCTCGGGTTGAACCGCGTCTGAGATTGTTAATGTTTCGACGTTTCGGCTCCCGTTTTGGAGCCATTTTCAAGAGAAAAAGTGAGTCAAGTAAAAATTATCAAAGAAAATAATTCTAGGAGTTCGTGGAACTGGTTCGATTCCGGGGGCTCAATCTGCCTACTCCCCAGATCTCACCGCGATCCGTCTCTAAGGCCTCAACCTGCCTACTCCTTAGAGCGAACTCGCTGGCAGTATCGGACGAAGTGTTATTTATACGAAAGCTGTCTGTGGGTGGGAGAGTGGTGGGGGGTTGAGGGTCTGTTGATGGAGGCATCAGAGCAGAACGGCTGCTATCAGGATTATGAGGTGTGGATGAATATTGTGGGGCTAGCCTGGAGATCAATGATTTCCAAGCGACTGGAAGACGATGACCGTCATCCCTTTTGTTTAGACAATTGGGACGTTTTTCAATCTCAATTGCTTCGCGGATGATTCGCGGTTTCTGGAAAAATGATGGTGCTATGGTTTTGGTGTTATCGAAGTCTATATTATGGCCTGTTAGAAGGCGGTGTTGGGCAAGTGATGATGTGGGATCGGATTTTCTAACTGCAAGACGATGTTCATATATTCTATTATTAATCCGTCTGTTGGTTTGTCCAATGTAGGTTTGGGGACAGTTTGAGCAAGGTATTTCGTATACACCGTGGGAATCATTAGGTATTTGGTCTTTTGGGGTTCTGATTAAATTGGAAATTGTTTGGTGTGTTGTGAATATGGTTTTTATGTTATTGGATTTCAGGACTTTTGAAATTTTGTCTGTGACATCTTTGATGTAAGGTAGGAAAGGTTTTTGCTGAGGAGGAGTTTCTGTCTGATCAGTTTGGGAAGGATTTTGTGCTTTGTGTATGGATCGCGTTATATGTCCTTTGTCGTAACCGTTTTGTAGAAGTGCTTCTTGTAATGTTTGTAGTTCGGATTGTCTGTTGTGATTGTCTGTTAGTCTGAGGGATCTGGTTACAAGAGTGTTGACAACGGAATTTATTTGTGATGGATGGTGGTGTGATTTTGAGTTAAGGTAACGGTTGGTGTGGGTTGGTTTTCTATACACAGAGTAGGAGAGTTGTTTGTTGTTTTGTTTTGTAATGAGGACGTCTAGGAAAGGGAGAGAACAATTGTTTTCGATTTCAATAGTGAACTGGATCTGAGGGTGTATATGATTAATGTGAGACAGGAAGTTGTTTAGAGAATCTCTACCATGTGGCCAGATAACGAAGATGTCATCTACGTATCTTAGCCAGCAAGTAGGCTTCAGTTCGGATGAATTCAGGGCTTGAGTTTCGAAGTTGTCCATGTAGATGTTGGCTATGACAGGGGACAGAGGTGATCCCATTGGAGCTCCTCTCACTTGTTTGTAATAGTTGCCTTGAAAGAGAAAATAGGTGTTGGACAGACAATGTTCTAGAAGGGTCAGAGTGCTGGGAGAAATATTATGTTTAGTTTTGAGAACGTTTAGGGCTTCAGTGAGTGGGATATTGGTGAATAGTGACACAATATCGAAACTGACTAGAATGTCGTTCTGGGAAATAGAGTAATTTTGAAGAAGATCAATGAAATTGGTGGAATTTTTGACATAAGAAGGGGCTTGTTCAGCAATGGGTTGTAGAGTATGGGCTAGATGTCTCGCTAATTTGTGAGTTGGGGAACGAAAAGCACTAACTATTGGTCGTAAAGGAATGTTGGTTTTGTGAATTTTAGGAAGACCGTATATTCTAGGAGTCCTAGACGATTTCTCTCGAGGAATGAGGGATTTTCGAATATCTGAATGGAGGTCAGAATTGTTGATGATGATTTTTGTTCTCTTTTCTAAGTATGTGGTGGGATCGCGCTGGATGCGTTTGTAGTCTGAGTTATTGACTAAATCGTTCATTTTTGTTAAGTAATCGGAGGTGTTTAGTATGACAGTGGAGTTGCCTTTGTCGGCTGGGAGAATGATAAGGTCGTCATTGTTATATAGGTCTTTTAGGGCTTGTCTTTCTCTAGAAGGTAGGTTAGAAGTGGGAGGTTTGGCAGTTCGAAGTATTCTAGCGATATCTTGTCTGGTGTCCTCAGCTTGATTGTTTGGAAGGTGGGATATAGAATCTTCAACTTGGGAAATAATGGTTTCAACTGGAATAATTTTGGGAGAAACTGCAAAATTGAAACCTTTAGCTAAGCCTTGAAGGGCGGCATCGCTGATGGAGAAGTCAGAAAAGTTGTGAACTACCTTGTTAGGATCTAATGTGGATGAGGAGTTAGGTTTCTGTTGGGCAATGAGTTGTAAGAGTTTGTTTTTCTGTGTGTTGGTCTTCTGTTCTGAGATATGTAGGGCTTTGTCGTTGGATAATCGGTCAAAGGTGTCCCAGAGAATTGGGTGAATACAGGAAGCGTGAATCTGTAGATAGGTTTTGTATAGTCGTGTGCTGGTAGTGTTGAGGTTCGTTCTGGTGTTATGTATGGAATTTCGAAGTAGGGCAAAACTTGCTTTGTTAAGAATTTTTGAAATAGAGGGAGACTTGGAGTGATATTTAAGTTGGAGAGATTTTGGGATGACTTGGTGATCTCGACACGCTTTCAGGAAAGTAAGGTCACAAAGAAGTCTGGTTTTACGAAGAAGAAGTGTACTATAGGATTTAGTCAGAGAATGAATTTCCTCCCCGTAGAGGCGAATAAAATAAACCAAACAATCAAGCTGAGGACACCAGACAAGATATCGCTAGAATACTTCGAACTGCCAAACCTCCCACTTCTAACCTACCTTCTAGAGAAAGACAAGCCCTAAAAGACCTATATAACAATGACGACCTTATCATTCTCCCAGCCGACAAAGGCAACTCCACTGTCATACTAAACACCTCCGATTACTTAACAAAAATGAACGATTTACTCAATACCTCAGACTACAAACGCATCCAGCGCGATCCCACCACATACTTAGAAAAGAGAACAAAAATCATCATCAACAATTCTGACCTCCATTCAGATATTCGAAAATCCCTCATTCCTCGAGAGAAATCGTCTAGGACTCCTAGAATATACGGTCTTCCTAAAATTCACAAAACCAACATTCCTTTACGACCAATAGTTAGTGCTTTTCGTTCCCCAACTCACAAATTAGCGAGACATCTAGCCCATACTCTACAACCCATTGATGAACAAGCCCCTTCTTATGTCAAAAATTCCACCAATTTCATTGATCTTCTTCAAAATTACTCTATTTCCCAGAACGACATTCTAGTCAGTTTCGATATTGTGTCACTATTCACCAATATCCCACTCACTGAAGCCCTAAACGTTCTCAAAACTAAACATAATATTTCTCCCAGCACTCTGACCCTTCTAGAACATTGTCTGTCCAACACCTATTTTCTCTTTCAAGGCAACTATTACAAACAAGTGAGAGGAGCTCCAATGGGATCACCTCTGTCCCCTGTCATAGCCAACATCTACATGGACAACTTCGAAACTCAAGCCCTGAATTCATCCGAACTGAAGCCTACTTGCTGGCTAAGATACGTAGATGACATCTTCGTTATCTGGCCACATGGTAGAGATTCTCTAAACAACTTCCTGTCTCACATTAATCATATACACCCTCAGATCCAGTTCACTATTGAAATCGAAAACAATTGTTCTCTCCCTTTCCTAGACGTCCTCATTACAAAACAAAACAACAAACAACTCTCCTACTCTGTGTATAGAAAACCAACCCACACCAACCGTTACCTTAACTCAAAATCACACCACCATCCATCACAAATAAATTCCGTTGTCAACACTCTTGTAACCAGATCCCTCAGACTAACAGACAATCACAACAGACAATCCGAACTACAAACATTACAAGAAGCACTTCTACAAAACGGTTACGACAAAGGACATATAACGCGATCCATACATAAAGCACAAAATCCTTCCCAAACTGATCAGACAGAAACTCCTCCTCAGCAAAAAGCTTTCCTACCTTACATCAAAGGAGTCACAGACAAAATTTCAAAAGTCCTGAAATCCAATAACATAAAAACCATATTCACAACACACCAAACAATTTCCAATTTAATCAGAACCCCAAAAGACCAAATACCTAATGATTCCCACGGTGTATACGAAATACCTTGCTCAAACTGTCCCCAAACCTACATTGGACAAACCAACAGACGGATTAATAATAGAATATATGAACATCGTCTTGCAGTTAGAAAATCCGATCCCACATCATCACTTGCCCAACACCGCCTTCTAACAGGCCATAATATAGACTTCGATAACACCAAAACCATAGCACCATCATTTTTCCAGAAACCGCGAATCATCCGCGAAGCAATTGAGATTGAAAAACGTCCCAATTGTCTAAACAAAAGGGATGACGGTCATCGTCTTCCAGTCGCTTGGAAATCATTGATCTCCAGGCTAGCCCCACAATATTCATCCACACCTCATAATCCTGATAGCAGCCGTTCTGCTCTGATGCCTCCATCAACAGACCCTCAACCCCCCACCACTCTCCCACCCACAGACAGCTTTCGTATAAATAACACTTCGTCCGATACTGCCAGCGAGTTCGCTCTAAGGAGTAGGCAGGTTGAGGCCTTAGAGACGGATCGCGGTGAGATCTGGGGAGTAGGCAGATTGAGACCCCGGAATCGAACCAGTTCCACGAACTCCTAGAATTATTTTCTTTGATAATTTTTACTTGACTCACTTTTTCTCTTGAAAATGGCTCCAAAACGGGAGCCGAAACGTCGAGACATTAACAATCTCAGACGCGGTTCAACCCGAGAACCTAGTATTTTTCATACCAACGACCGCGGAAGTTTCTCGGAACATATATATATATATATATATATATATATATATATATATATATATATATATATATATAAAGAAAATAAAAAAATATAAATTAGTAACAATTACTTTTTTCTTATTAACAAATATAATATATTTTATTATATTTAAAATGAAGATATTACATAAATATCATAATTATTATAAATATATTAAAATATAAGATTTTATTACCAATTGTTTTCATATCGACATTAAACCTATATATTTTCTATACGAGTATTATGCATCGTTTGCTTTGTACAACAAAATCATCATCAGTGAATTGTAAAACCTCCGACTGTACATTTTTGTTCAATTTCGTGATTTGTCTTTAACAAAAATGGAAATGTAACCTTAAAAGTCGGCTATATTGGATCAGCCATTCTGAATTTTTATATTTGGACCTCTGATTCGTATTCAGCAACCTCAAAAATTCACGAGTATAAATTTTTGTTTCAAATGTTTCAAACTAGAAGCATCTGTCTGTCTGTTCTCTATATGTGGCTACCGGAATATTTATTTAGGCTTATTTTGCACTCTTTTGTAGTGCTCTCGAATTTATGCATCGATAACTAATCGAAATATATCGCATTGCGGTTGCTCCCAATTTTGAGGTTTAACTTCAACAAAAGTGTCAATCTAACCTTAAAAGTCGGCCATATTAGATCTGTCATTTTGAATTTATAAATTTGGACCTCGGATTCGTGTTCAACGACCGAAAATCCCCGAGTATATATACATTTTGGGTCCATTTCGTGAGATATCTTCAGAGATTTTTAATTTGTTAATTAATGGTACATTAATTATTCATTAACATTAGCCATTTGTTAAATAAATAATGGATAAAAACATTTGTACACCTTCAGACTTTGTAACACTTGATCAATAAGTGTTTCTGGACAGTTTCCAAAAAAATTAGGTCATTTGGTTCTACTTAAAAAAGTAGGTACTCTTTTGCTAATTTGACACGATTATATACATTCCTTTTCAGATATCTGGAGACTTTGTTTAGTCATCCCGTTGTTTCCCGTTTCTCTTTCATCGTTGCTCTTAGTCTTACGTTTATGTTCTGCTCTCATTGTTGTTTGTCTGTGTCTTTCACATTTTTTGTGTTCAGAGAAAAAAATTCAGTATAAGTTTTATGAATTTACAATTTCTCCCAAGTTATACAATTTATATGAATATATATCATAATTATTATTGTCTCATTAGTGCATAGAAAATCTTACATGACATTATTTAGTTAATAAATTGTTTATACATATTTTAAGTTATAACATACATGTAATTATATTCCAGCACCTATGAATTTCTCTAGTCCACTGGTTATATCGTGATATTTTTAGTGCAAGCTTTATTTGATCTAATATTTATATCCCTGATATACAATTACTTAACAAACTACGGCAAGTACACGTGGCCATTAGACTCTACAGGTGATATAAAAATGAAGAATTGCGTATATATCAATATTTCAAATTATGAAGAAGCAATTACACTCAACAATATAAAATATATGTTTATCAATGTGAATAAGATATTAAAAAACTTGTGCTCTGCTATCATATCTGATTCTTCTAAGTAACAATCACAATTTACCACCTTACAATATGCACAGAATCACTAAGAATGTTCCGAGGTACACATTATTTTCTTATATTTGTTCTGCACTTCGTCTTTTAACCGACACTTAAAAAGGTCTTGTGAGATCAAGCTGCCTATTCTCACCTATTTTCTACCACGCTTTATTACAAAATTATGTATTGTATTCTAGAATATGTATCATTAACAAATACGCTTTAATGCGAATTTTTTTTAGCCGTATACTAGCTTATTTTTTAAATTTTTGTTGCATTTTCTACAGTTTTTTGTGATTTTCTCGGAAGCATCACACTTGTATGTGTGCTCTTCTCGGAATATTGTATTAAAATTCAAGATGAAAGCATTTTCAAGTAGATCACTAAAGACTTCTGAAAAGCCTCCGAAAATCGCCTATCGCTATTGGAGAGTTTCCAGGAACTTAATCAATTTTTATTTTAACTGGCCTTAACAATAAGATAAGAAATGAGAAAAGTAATTTGCACAAAAATCACAATTCCCGAATTGAAAATTTTCATTTCCTCCCATTAGAATGCGTGAAAATAAATTTTACAAACCTTTTGTATATTTTTATTGTATGTTTTTGTATTATTTTGACTACAGAAGTATTTTAATAGCGTTATGTTTTTCGTGTTTTATAAAATAACATAATAAAAGCTATTTTAAGTGCGCGAGTCGATCAAATTTGTATTTTAGTTGGAATTGCGAAGTAGAAAATTGCTTCGATCAAGCAAATTACCCAATGTTCTAAACATTTTCATGTCCCAGCAAATTTGTCATGTAAAAAGCAGGAAATGCGATTAATATTTCAACTGAATTGTCAGTTGTTTTCATTTTATTATTTTTTTTTCTCACAGCAGCTCTACTCAATCCATACTAAAATAGATAAAATTTTACCACCATAATAATAGTATGTCCAAGTGTACAAAATTTACAAAATGCTTAAGTAATGGCGTTAAATAATAGTAATAATATAAATAATAGTAATTCGCTATAAAGCCCTTTGTATTAAAAGGGCAGGCAAATTTGTCTTCATTTAATCATATAACTATAAACAAATCCAGATTCTTATGGTACGGGAATAATTAATTATAAATAAACATACATATAAAAAAAGTTATTTTGTGTTCTCTTATATAAATTAAATTTTCAATTAAACTATAACTATTTTGTACTAAACTGTTACTACATGTATTATTGTATTATTGTACTACCTAACAATAGTGTTTTTAAGACACAAAAAGCCATACCCAAACCTCTTATTTGCACATAGAACAAACTACTTTGTCTGACTAGAGTGCAGTTTTACTTAATATCAGTAAGACTAACATAGCATCAAAAACTAAGTCATTTTACAAAAAAGGACATGACAATGACGGTGGTCAGAAATATTTTCTGTTACTGAATATAATGTTCACATTTATGTGATGCTTTTAAGTTTATCGTTTGCAAAATCAAAATTATCCAGCTACATAAACATGGGTCAGTAATAAGGTAAGAAAGTCAAGGTGAGATTTGAAAGATTTACTTTTATTAAGAAAGCGTTTTCTGGAACTACAAAATTCTGTACCTGGCTGCAAAAGAAACTCGCGAACGTTTAATAAAATCTGCTAAAAAACAATATTATAGTAATTTTGATGCAAAGATTCGTCGAAAATGGATTTTCTCTACTTCTATCTTTAAAATGGCGCTTATCGTATACGTTTCCATGACGCTAAATAATCCTTTAAACACGCTTTCGACAAACCGTGACTTCGTGCATTTTAGTCACGGGCTGAACTTAGCAACGAGATATTAGTCACGGCTGAGGTTAATTCTAGATATTTTAATGGCAAAAATCAAGTTAGTTTTCCGTAATTCTTGTCATCAATCTGTCAAAATAAATCGACGCGTTGTGACAAGAGACAAGTAATTTTGTATTTTTTGGAAAAAAATGAGCCTAAACGACAGTGAAAGTGAAGAAGATGTTTTCATTGGTACTCCGCCCGAAATTACTCAAGCAGCGGCATCGGCATCGGCAACTGGTAGTTTGCTGCCTGAAAAATCTAAAAGTCAATACGAACGTGCATATAAACTTTTCCAAGATTGGCGTCAAGAAAACCAAACAAATTCATTTTCTGAGAATGTATTACTTGCTTATTTCCAAAATTTGTCGAAAAAGATGAAACCGTCCTCTTTGTGGGCAATCTATTCAATGCTGCGGACGACAATTAATCTAAAAAATAATGTTGATATTAGCAAGTACCCCAAATTGTGCGCATTTCTGAAGCGTAAATCAGACGGTTACAGACCTAAAAAGTCGAAAATATTGACACCCCAGCAAATTAGAGAATTCTTATCATCTGCTCCAGACGAAGAATACCTATTTACAAAGGTAATAGTATAAAACCAAATTAAATAAAAATAAACAAAATTATAAATATTTTAGGTAGGGTTACTTTTTGGAATAATGGGAGCTTGTCGGCGGGAAGAATTGACGAAAATTCAAACAAGTGATGTTGAAGACCTTAACACGGCCCTTTTAGTTCACATTCCTGACACGAAAACAAAAACGGAACGTCAGTTATTGGAGGTAATTTCTATCATACATGCAAGAAATACATGGAACTTCGACCTCCAAACCTGACAAGTACTACCCGATTTTTCTTAAACTGCCAGCGAGGAAAATGTAGAAAACAGCCAATTGGAATTAATAAATTTGGCAGCCTTTCTAGCGTAGTAGCAAAATTCTTAAAATTACCTGACCCTGCTGCTTATATTGGTCGTTGCCTAAGAAGGTCTTCAGCGACGATTTTGGTGGACTCGGGTGCGGACATCACAGCATTAAAGCGTCATGGAGGATGGCGATCCACAGCTGTGGCAGAGAGTTATATTGACCACTCGTTAAACAATAAAATTGAGACCGCTACTAAAATCATGAACACTGTTCAAAATAATGCAATGCAAAAAAATAAAGAGAATATTGATATTGCAATTGCTCAAAGTTCAAGCATTGATAAAAATGAAAGTGGACCAAGTATTAGCTTCAATTCAAATCATGAAGCAAATTTAACACAGTTCGATGGAACGCATTTAGGAAAATCACTTAGTTTTTTTAGCAATTGCCAAAATGTTTCCAATGTAACCATTAATATACACGATAAGTAGAACAATAGTTTAGTAATTTTTTACTGTTACCATGTTATTGATACGTTAATAAATGAAATATTAAAATAACTTCCAAATTTTTTATTTAGATATTTGCTGTCGTAGAAAAAGTATAGTATGCAACACGTTTTATAAACTTATTAGTCACGCATTTTATTAAACACTCGCTCCGCTACGCGTCGCTCGCGATTAATAAAACTCGTGACTAAAATGACGTTTATAAAACTTGTTACATAATATACTATTACGTCTGATGCCCACAATTAGCAATAAATTCTTATATTGAAACTTTTTGTGCTGTGGATTGTTCAAAATTAGCTATTTCTTGAATGGTAGTTGAAAATGGCCTTTCACGAGTCTTCATACTTGCCCTGTGTTGTATGGAACAAAGAAATTTGTATTAAATTGCATATTGCTTGAACTATAGATATATTATTCAAAAATGAGATCTTTGATTTCTGCTGTAATAATTACTGAAAAATGCTTTTGGCATTAGACTTGGAGACCAGTTAAAGTAATCTTTATTGTCAATACTTTGTTGTTAAATTCTCCATGGTACTGTGATTTGTTCCTTTCTAATGAACCATGTCTTCGAAGCTACTGTTTATATTAAATTTAGAGCTTCATTTATTGATGTAAGCAATGTTCACAAATGCAAGTAAATAAACAGATAGTAAGAGTAACGATAGTAAGTAAGTAAGAAGACGATAGTAAAATGAACATATATACGGGTGCTTATATTCAGATATTATTTAAGTACTAATTTATTTATTTATTTGTTTGCTTGTCTGTTTGTCTGATTATTTATTTATTTGTTTATTCGTTCATACGTTCATTCTTTCATTCTTTCATTCTTTCATTCTTTCATTCTTTCATTCTTTCATTCTTTCATTCTTTCATTCTTTCATTCTTTCATTCTTTCATTCTTTCATTGTTTCATTGTTTCATTGTTTCATTGTTTCATTGTTTCATTCTTTCATTCTTTCATTCTTTCATTCTTTCATTCTTTCATTCTTTCATTCTTTCATTCTTTCATTCTTTCATTCTTTCATTCTTTCATTCTTTCATTCTTTCATTCTTTCATTCTTTCATTCCTTCATTCCTTCATTCCTTCATTCCTTCATTCCTTCATTCCTTCATTCCTTCATTCCTTCATTCCTTCATTCCTTCATTCCTTCATTCCTTCATTCCTTCATTCCTTCATTCCTTCATTCCTTCATTCCTTCATTCCTTCATTCCTTCATTCCTTCATTCCTTCATTCCTTCATTCCTTCATTCATTCATTCATTCAACCAATCATTCATTCATTGATTTGTTTGTTTATCTATTTATTTAAGAATACAACTGTCAAGACAGCTAAGCATCCAATTAGAGGGTAGGAAATGTACAAGAAAATTAATTATACATTTTCTTTCTAGTATACAGGGTGGACCATTAATAATAGGCCATAGTTCAGAGGTAGATTCTTTGGGCCAAAATATGAGGATATAACCAAATATACTTCAGAAACTGTTGTGGTGTCAAAGTTTAAATATTTTTTTTATTTAAGCGGGTATACCATCGGAACATGTATAATTTAATTTTAGTACTTTTAGAACATCCTGTTCGGTAATGATTAGTATGTTTGTTGTCGAACATTAGATGCAGCTTCCTCCTCTGTTATATTATATGTAGATGATGAAATAATAGACGATTGAACATAGTGCGCAAATGCATTGACGATACTTTGATTATCATTGAAGGAAAAATTATTATAGCCCATTAAATTTGCTATACTGGATGTATTTTTCATGTCATAAATAAATTACGAAAAATTGCTTGGGTTAGTTTTTATATGCATTTTCGTATTTTTAATATATCTTTTATGTGTAAGCACCGTATTTCTTTTAATTTTGGCCCGTAAAGATTTATAATTTTTAATGTCTAATGGATTACATAATGATCTTTGTAATATAGACTGGACATGTTTGTCTAGTTTTTGGTAATGCCAACGAAGCCTGCACCCAACTGTATGAGAAATTAAGTTCTACATTTTTATATAGTGCCCCCAGAAAAACGTTTAAAAATGTATCATACGGAAAAAATCCAGTTTGTAGTATTTATATAACGTTAAAAAAGTAATCTATCTTAAAAATCTTTCTTGTCTTAAAGACATGATCTAAAAATCGATTATTCGAATATATTACATTATTGTACTGATTAAGGCCCAGGAATTCACAAAAATTAATAAGTGATATGTCTATGATATTCTATATATGACAGAAATTTCATGATTACGTAAATAAGTTATATAACTAGGACTATTAAAGCCGCCTAATTTAATTAATTTGTCTTCATTGAGGAAGTGGCAAATTGCAATTATCATACCGATCAAGGTTTCATATGTTGCAGTATTGACTAATGACTATTACATAGAACGATCTCTAATAAATGTATTTTCTAAGTGTCTCTGACAGATTTTATAAGATATACATTCATAGGGTAATCTCACTGTTATATTCAGGGAATAATTCTCACGGGGATATTCAATACTTTCAGTGGGTATTTTTTTAATAATATCCAGGAGATTCTCTAATGGATTTTATATTATCTAACGACGGTGTGTTGAAATCTACTTTGTATAATACACTTAAAAACTGAGACGTTATTGTGTCCAATCTCGCTTACTCAGTTCTGCTGTAAAATAAAGCAAACGTTATACATCAAATTGTAGTTAATTAAATGCTAATGAAATCAATACAAAAGCAATTAATTTATCTGCCAAGTCTAATAGAACCTGTTGACTGCCTAAGAAAAGTTGTAACTCGTAATAATCATAATTCTTAAAACTGAACTATAAAAGTATAGCTTCTATATTTAAATAATTACATTATTATGTTAATAATAAGTAGTAGTAATAAACGAAAGATTTAATATACTCTAGTGGTTTTATATTGCACTCTCCCGAGATAAAAATCAGTAGAGAATATTAGATCTTTTAAATACTTAGCACAGCCTTTATCCGAACGAAAAACTAAATAATTAGCGTCTAGGGTTTCACTTTCTGTTAGATAAAGTGTTTTTCCTTCCTTCTTTACTCGGGAATAATTTATCGGAGCTTAGGTCTGTAAGAAATTATACCTTATTTTAGCTATTTTACAGAAAATTTCTGCAGAACATGTTAAATAGTGATTTTATTGTATTTAAATATTTACAAAAAGCATCTACACGAATAAGAAGTCTAAATCTAAGCACAAAGAAATATGCCAGGTTGGATTCTAAATTTACTAGTCGAACCATATACATTTAGTAAAAGTAAATCTGAATAAATAACAGAGAAGCCTCGCAAAAAAATACGTACTGAAATGCAGGGATTTAGTATGTAATTGATTAAAAAATAATTAATGTAACAAATGAGAGAACACACGATTGCCTGCATTCAGAAATTCTATAAACAAGAACAGTATTCTTGATATTGAAGCGCACCTAATTATTTTCCAGTATAAATCATTGGTTAAATGACATAATTAAATAGTTCTCTATAATTAATTTATAACTTGATTTTATATTAATCTTAGGATATACATTTTAGGAGATGACAAACAATATAAAAACACTAGAGGGAATAAAATGGTAAATAAGTGATTTTTGTTTCTTAAGAGCTCACACGTCGCTTCGTCGAGATATTTGCATATCCGATATCACTCGGCTGTTTACGAAAATTAAGAAAAAATAATTGGTACGAACATAAACAAAACAATAATCTATGTATCCATAATTCTCTTTTCTTTTTCTCAAATTTCCTTATTTCTTTAAAAAGTAATTTACAAATGCTCAAAATCAATAGGTAAAACTAAGTAGAGGTCAATTAATGAGTTTTATTAAGAAATATTTCTGCATTTTCGTAGTGGATTTCCTGAACCACAACAAGTTAGAGAAATCTGATCAATCTGAGAAATCTGAAAATTTTAATTCTCTCTCATTCCGCTGTTTATGACAACTAAAAAAAAGTGATTTGGTATGAATATAAGTAAAACATTAATATAGGTTTTTATAGATTTACTATTTAAATTTCGATGTTTATAGCTTACATATGAAATAAAAAATTAGAAAAGAAAAAAAGAGAAACAACTCCATAGATACCTACAGTATTATTTTGTTTATCTGGGTACCAAATGACTTTTCTAAATTTTCACAAACAAACGCATGAGAGTGGGTGTAGAATTTTCAAATTTCTCCTGTCACGGTTAAAGAAATCCACAACGAATTAGTAGATTGTGTGAACATTCTATTTTTCAGGACATTATTTTTTTGCAGAAATATTTGTTAATAAAACTCATTAATATACCTCTACTTTGTTTCGCTTTTTGATTTCTAACATTTGTAAATTAGAGAATTTTCTTTTAATTAAAATATAAGAAAAATAAATTGATAAGTAGATTCTTGCATTACTTATATTTATGTTATTGTATTTATTTTTCTTCTCATTCCTTGTTTTAACTATGATATACTTAATTAGATATGCAATATTATTTATTAATTTAACATTATAAAATAATAAGGAATCAAATTTTCTAACCCTTGACATCTACACCAGTGTGAAAAGAGCAGCCAAAGATAGCAGCCAATTTACACGATTATTCCCGAGCGGTACCATCGATATATAAAATATGAACCTAAACAATAAACATCTTTTAGATTGTTCCGATATTTTTCATTGTAAGCAAAGTGGTTTGAGAAACCATCATCGCCCATCACAACATAAAAATACCATTCTAAAACTCCGCTGCAAAAATAATTCATCGCAACCCAGGCGTGTGGGTACAATTAACCCTTAAATTAAAATGAATAATTTAAGGAATTAATTAAGTGTGGAAATTACTGATTTTGTAAAAAATACTGTTTATCTATACTAAAACCACTGTAGAAATAATGCCCCATAACCCAGGTACAAGAGGATAAACTGAACCTAAATATACAGAAAATTAATAATTCCCAAACCCCATTAGATTGGAAATAACTAATAACGTGAAAAAATATTGTAGGTGTATGCTAAAACTGGGCTGAGAAAACATTTACTGGCAACCCAGACACAAGGGTATAAACCGCCGTTACACACAAGAAAAATTGATGACTCCCAAACCACATTAGATTGAAAATAACTAATAACGTGAAAAAATATTGTAGGTGTATGCTAAAACTGGGCTGAGAAAATATTTATTGGCAACCAAGACATAAGGGTACAAACGGCCCTTACATCCAGGATAAATTAATAACTCCCAAACCGCATTAGATTGAAAATAACTAATAACGTGAAAAAATATTGTAGGTGTATGCTAAAACTGGGCTGAGAAAATATTTACTGGCAACCCAGACACAAGGGTATAAACCGCCCTTACAAACAAGAAAAATTTATAACTCCCAAACCGCATTAGATTGGAAATAACTAATAGCGTGAAAAAATATTGTAGGTGTATGCTAAAACTGGGCTGAGAAAATATTTACTGGCAACCAAGACATAAGGGTATAAACGCCCTTACATCCAGGAAAAATTAATAATTCCTAAACCGCATTAGATTGGAACTAATTAATAACGTGAAAAAATATTGTTGGTATATACTAAAACTGGGCTGAGAAAACATTTACTGGCAACCGAGACGCAAGGGTATAAACCGCCCTTACAGACAAGAAAAATTAATAACTCCCAAACCGCATTAGATTGAAAATAACTAATAACGTGAAAAAATATTGTAGGTGTATACTAAAACTGGGCTGCGAACATATTTACTGGCAACCCAGACATAAGGGTATAAACCGCCCTTAAAATCAAGAAAAATTAATAACTCCCAAACCGCATTAGATTGGAAACAACTAATAACGTGAAAAAATATTGTAGGTGTATGCTAAAACTGGGCTGAGAAAATATTTACTGGCAACCCAGACACAAGGGTATAAACCGCCCTTACAAACAAGAAAAATGTATAACTCCCAAACCGCATTAGATTGGAAATAACTAATAACGTGAAAAATATTGTAGGTGTATGCTAAAACTGGGCTGAGAAAATATTTACTGGCAACCAAGACATAAGGGTATAAACGCCCTTACATCCAGGAAAAATTAATAATTCCTAAACCGCATTAGATTGGAACTAATTAATAACGTGAAAAAATATTGTTGGTATATACTAAAACTGGGCTGAGAAAACATTTACTGGCAACCCAGACACAAGGGTATAAACCGCCCTTACACACAAGAAAAATTAATAACTCCCAAACCGCATTAGATTGAAAATAACTAATAACGTGAAAAAATATTGTAGGTGTATGCTAAAACTGGGCTGAGAAAATATTTACTGGCAACCAAGACATAAGGGTACAAACGGCCCTTACATCCAGGAAAAAATAACAATTCCTAATCCGCATTAGATTGGAACTAACTAATAACGTGAAAAAATATTGTTGGTATATACTAAAACTGGGCTGAGAAAACATTTACTGGCAACCCAGACACAAGGGTATAAACCGCCCTTACAAACAAGAAAAATTAATAACTCCCAAACCGCATTAGATTGGAAACAACTAATAACGTGAAAAAATATTGTAGGTGTATACTAAAACTGGACTGAGAACATATTTACTCGCAACCCAGACATAAGGGTATAAACCGCCCTTAAAATCAAGAAAAATTAATAACTCCCAAACCGCATTAGATTGGAAACAACTAATAACGTGAAAAAATATTGTAGGTGTATGCTAAAACTGGGCTGAGAAAATATTTACTGGCAACCCAGACACAAGGGTATAAACCGCCCTTACAAACAAGAAAAATGTATAACTCCCAAACCGCATTAGATTGGAAATAACTAATAACGTGAAAAATATTGTAGGTGTATGCTAAAACTGGGCTGAGAAAATATTTACTGGCAACCAAGACATAAGGGTATAAACGCCCTTACATCCAGGAAAAATTAATAATTCCTAAACCGCATTAGATTGGAACTAATTAATAACGTGAAAAAATATTGTTGGTATATACTAAAACTGGGCTGAGAAAACATTTACTGGCAACCCAGACACAAGGGTATAAACCGCCCTTACACACAAGAAAAATTAATAACTCCCAAACCGCATTAGATTGAAAATAACTAATAACGTGAAAAAATATTGTAGGTGTATGCTAAAACTGGGCTGAGAAAATATTTACTGGCAACCAAGACATAAGGGTACAAACGGCCCTTACATCCAGGAAAAAATAACAATTCCTAATCCGCATTAGATTGGAACTAACTAATAACGTGAAAAAATATTGTTGGTATATACTAAAACTGGGCTGAGAAAACATTTACTGGCAACCCAGACACAAGGGTATAAACCGCCCTTACAAACAAGAAAAATTAATAACTCCCAAACCGCATTAGATTGGAAACAACTAATAACGTGAAAAAATATTGTAGGTGTATACTAAAACTGGACTGAGAACATATTTACTGGCAACCCAGACATAAGGGTATAAACCGCCCTTAAAATCAAGAAAAATTAATAACTCCCAAACTGCATTAGATTGGAAACAACTAATAACGTGAAAAAATATTGTAGGTGTATGCTAAAACTGGGCTGAGAAAATATTTACTGGCAACCCAGACACAAGGGTATAAACCGCCCTTACAAACAAGAAAAATTTATAACTCCCAAACCGCATTAGATTGGAAATAACTAATAACGTGAAAAAATATTGTAGGTGTATGCTAAAACTGGGCTGAGAAAATATTTACTGGCAACCAAGACATAAGGGTATAAACGCCCTTACATCCAGGAAAAATTAATAATTCCTAAACCGCATTAGATTGGAACTAATTAATAACGTGAAAAAATATTGTTGGTATATACTAAAACTGGGCTGAGAAAACATTTACTGGCAACCGAGACACAAGGGTATAAACCGCCCTTAAAATCAAGAAAAATTAATAACTCCCAAACCGCATTAGATTGGAAACAACTAATAACGTGAAAGAATATTGTTGGTGTATACTAAAACTGGGCTGAAAACATATTTACTGGCAACCCAGACACAAGGGTATAAACCGCCCTTACACACAAGAAAAATTAGTAACTCCCAAACTGCATTAGATTGGAAACAACTAATAACGTGAAAAAATATTGTAGGTGTATGCGAAAACTGGGCTGAGAACATATTTACTGGCAACCCAGAGATAAGGGTATAAACCGCCCTTAAAATCAAGAAAAATTAATAACTCCCAAACCGCATTAGATTGGAAACAACTAGTAAAGTGAAAAAATATTGTAGGTGTATGATAAAACTGGGCTGAGAAAATATTTACTGGCAACCCAGACACAAGGGCATAAACCGCCCTTACACACAAGAAAAATTAATAACTTCCAAACCGCATTAGATTGGAAACAACTAATAATGTGAAAAATTATTGTAGGTGTATGCTAAAACTGGGCTGAGAAAACATTTACTG
The DNA here is from genome assembly GCA_963675555.1 of Leptura quadrifasciata. Lineage (NCBI taxonomy): Eukaryota > Metazoa > Arthropoda > Insecta > Coleoptera > Cerambycidae > Leptura > Leptura quadrifasciata. The sequence continues at coordinate 109,493,257 of OY776675.1, forward strand.
GCAACCAAGACATAAGGATATAAACCGCCCTTACACACAAGAAAAATTAATAACTCCCAAACCGCATTAGATTGGAAATAACTATCACACCAAGGGTGGTTTATAACATTTTGTCTGAGTTAGGAGAAACTTTTCAAAGATGAATTTTCGACGTTATTGGTAATTAACTAACTATTTTCCCGTCATAATTTTAGCATATACCAACAATATTTTTTACGTTATTAGTTACTTTCTACTGGAATTTTTTATTATTATTTTTATATTTAAAGGCGTATTCCTCTGACTGGGTTGCCAATAATTATTTTCCCAGCATACATATTTTTACGTTATAAGTAATTTTCAATCTAGTGCGGTTTCTGTATTATTAATTTTCTTTTTGTTTAAAGGTGGATTATATCGTTGTGTCTGGATTGAAAGTAATTATTTTCTTAGCATAACTTTAGTATATTCCAGCGATACTTTTTACGTTATTAGCCAGTTCCAATCTAATGCGGTTTATGAATTATTAAGGTTCGTTATATTTCAGGGCGATTTGTACTCTTCAGTGTGGGTTGCCAGTAATTATTTGCACAGCATAGTTTTAGTATGTACCAAAAATATTTTTTTATGTTATTAGATTAGTCACTTCCAATCTAATGCGGTCTGTAAATTATTAATTTTTCTTGTGTGCAAGGGCGGTTTATACCCTTGTGTCTGAGTTGCCAGTAAATATTCTCTCAGCCCAGTTTTAGTATACACTAACAATATTTTTTCACGTTATTAGTTATTTCCAATCTAATGCGGTTTGGGAGTTATTAATTTTTCTTGCATGTAAGGGCGGTTTATACCCTTGTGTCTGGGTTGCCAGTAAATATTTTCTCAGCCCAGTTTTAGTATATACCAACAATATTTTTTCACATTATTAGTTATTTCCAATCTAATGCGGTTTGGGAGTTATTAATTTTTCTTGCATGTAAGGGTGGTTTATACCCTTGTGTCTGGGTTACCAGTAAATATTTTCTCAACCCAGTTTTAGTATACACTAACAATATTTTTTCACGTTATTAGTTATTTCCAAGCTAATGCGGTTTGGAAGTTATTAATTTTTCTTGTTTGTAAGGGCTGTTTATACCCTTGTGTTTGGGTTGCCAGTAAATATTTTCTCAGCCCAGTTTTAGTATACACTGACAATATTTTTTCACGTTATTAGCTATTTCCAATCTAATGCAGTTTGGGAGTTATTAATTTTTCTTGCATGTAAGGGCGGTTTATACCCTTGTGTCTGAGTTGCCAGTAAATGTTTTCTCATCCCAGTTTTAGTATACACCAGCAATATTTTTTCACGTTATTAGTTATTTCCAGTCTAATGCGGTTTGGGAGTTATTAATTTTTCTTGCATGTAAGGGCGGTTTATACCCTTGTACCTGGGTTGCCAGTAAATATTTTCTCAGCCCAGTTTTAGTATACACTAACAATATTTTTTCACGTTATTAGTTATTTCCAATCTAATGCGGTTTGGGAGTTATGAATTTTTCTTGTTTGTAAGGGCTGTTTATACCCTTGTGTTTGGGTTGCCAGTAAATATTTTCTCAGCCCAGTTTTAGTATACACTAACAATATTTTTTCACGTTATTAGTTATTTCCAATCTAATGCGGTTTGGGAATTATTAATTTTCTGTATATTTAGGGGCGGTTTATCCTCTTGTACCTGGGTTGTGGGGCATTATTTCTACAGTGCAGTTTTAGTATAGATAAACGATAAACAGTATTTTTTACAAAATCAGTAATTTCCAAACTTAATTAATTCCTTAAATTATTCATTTTAATTTAAGGGTTAATTGTACCCACACGCCTGGGTTGCGATGAATTATTTTCGCAGAGGAGTTTTAGAATGGTATTTTTATGTTGTGATGGGCGATGATTTCTTCTCAAACTCTTTTGCTTACAATGAAAAATATCGGAACAATCTAAAAGATGTTTATTGTTTAGGTTCATATTTTATATATCGATGGTACCGCTCAGGAATGATCGTGTAAATTGGCTGCCGTCTTTGGCTGCTGTTTTCACACTGGTGACATCTACTAACATGACAGGAGAGCACCAATATACCAATACACTACAACTCGAATTATTGGACATATTTCACATCAACATGACATCATTTAAAACATGGCACAAATCCACTTATATTTTAATATAATATAACCTGATAAATTCTCAGAATCTGTTCTATGGAAAGTCTTGTCTTTTAGGTATATAATTTACAGAAAACTCCGTTGTATTATGATAAGCCTATTTAAAAGCTATTGGTAACTTATACTCAATCAATAATTCCAGCTGAGACTATCCTAGCAAGTCCAGTGTACAAAGTTCAGAAATACTTAGTTTCGTACGATTTATAAATTTGTTAAGTAATGTTCTTGATTTATTATCTATATCAGGTCAAAGTTTTGGATTGGCAAAATACCCAGGTATTAATTTTCGGGGCTAAATGCTTTGGGAATTTACTCGGGTTTTTAACAAAATAAGTATTTTAATGGATATTAAAGTCTTCATCAGACAAATATTGCTGGTTGAGAAAATTGTTTGGTACTCAGAAGCTAGAGGTAGAAAAAATTAATGACATTTAATATATAATTAAACATACATAATTAATTATTATTCAAATAAAAGGAATTTACCAACGGCTTATAGATCAAAGTGACAGATATATTTTTCAAATAAATTATTTGTTATATATTTATTTAACGCCGGTTTAGTTCTGATAATGAGGCTTACCACCGATGCTTGGAGACGAGCTGCCAACAATCAATTTTGTCAAACCTCTTCTTTGTCGAAAAAGAGAGATGCCTAATATATAATAGGGAAGAGGCTGACTGCTTTACGCCCCTCCGAGGGATGGTATATCCACTACGCAGTAAAAAATAAATAAATAAATGAACAGATAATTAAAGAATTAGATAACCGCCAATGCTAGAAACCAGAGCTTGTGTGGAACGGGGTTACACATTGAAAAACGCGGACATACAACCATATCTTTCGACAGTGCCCGTGTCGTAGTCGGGGCTCGAATCCGGTAACGTGATACCCGTTCGATTAATTGCGATTGCCACCACATGCCTTAACCAACCATGGGCTAGAAAATGAAGAATATAACTTTATTTAATGTAGTAAAGTTATCTTCTCTCAACCTCTTAACAACCTAAAATTTAAAATATTATTTTTCATATGATTCATTGGGCGATTGGAAAAGTAATTATGTGGTTAATAACTTATTTTTTCGGCTAAAGTTAATTAGACTTCACAATAATTATAAAATTAAATAAGTAGCAGCTCATGCCTCATAAATGATTATTTGGATTTTTCAATTGAGTTCCTTCTAAGCATTAAAATCACACACACGCTACATACAGTAGACAACCCCCAAATCCAAAGCCATGGACTGTCCGGAAGGGAGTTAAACATTTAAAAAACGCCGACAACACCCATTACCCAGAAACACTGCCAGTTTTTGCGCCGAGGTTCGAACACAGAATACAGCAGAGTCTGACCAAAGCGAATTTGCCACCTAAAGCATGCTAGCCGACGTAGCTACCGTACCGGTCACGAATAACTTTTCTGGATTTTAAGCATTTGCTATTTGCCAAGTGGCCTTAAGCAGATTAGTATATTACTAACAAATATTAAGCTAGAATAAGAAATATGTAACAGATGCATAATGATTTGTTAGAAGTATTTTCAATATGATGATTTCATTTTAAATATGTTAATATCCAAAGTTTTGTACAGTTCGTTGAATTTATCTTACAATGTTTTGAAGTTATCAAAAACATCAGACTTGTTATAGATAATTCTAAATGTCCATTGAGAATTAACATTGTTTAAAGTAGGCTATTCATACATCAGTTTATCAGAATTGTTTGTCACTTGTATGTGTGAAGTATATTCGCATGTTTCTTAAATTAATATATTGTTATCTTCAACATATTTTGCTGAATGCAATGGGCAAATCGTTAAAAAAGTTACTAATAAGAGTAGTACGATGATACTCTTCTGAAGAACACCAAAACTAGTATATACCGTACTTGATAGACATCAGAGATACTATCTTCTAATATTAATCTCTGCAATCTATCTGCATAATATTACCAATGCGATTCTTGTACCCGCAGAGTTAAGTTAATTAAAACTGTTTTCGGTCTTCTAGTTAAATCTTTGGATAAGTCGCTCCTTAAATCCTTTAAAAATAATACACTCATCGAAAAAAAATTAAAAATAAAACTACTTTCAAAATTATTTGTCATGTCGTATAAGGACTCGGATTATTTTTATATATTTATTAACGTTGGCCTATTTCCGCGACTGAGGTCTATAATTGACGCCTAGAGACAAGCTATCCGCAATCACAAATCTTACCGAATTTCTTTTCTATCGAAGAGTAGAGCTCTTTTACCTGCGTAACATTTACTAAACAGGGACCGCATGCTTTACATCCCCTACAAAGAATGGTATATCCACTACGAAATCCTCACCTAAGATTGTATAACTTCTGCGTATATAACGATACACAATCCCCTAGAAGGTTGGATGAGATAGCTGTATTTCCTTGAACCCAAACGACATTCTGGAGTTTGAAAAAATAATTTATTTTCAGAGCACAAGACTATTCCAGACCTGCTCGTGTCGTAATCTGGGTTGAAATATTTTTTATAAGTGGTTCGGGTTTTTTGGATCACTCTGTTGATTTTTTCTTCTTGTAATAACTCGAATTCAGAGGTTGAACTAACATTTATTTTCCACTTCCAGTTTTTGATTTATAATTACACGCCATGCCAGCAGAAATTTACGTAGAACTTGCTTTAAAATTCATAGCTTGAAGATTATAGCGTGAAAAAATTTAATTCACTTTTGGTTCAGAAATCAAACGCAAAAATTCACTTTTTGTTTTAGAAAATTGATTAAAAGTTTAATTTTGGCCGTATTTTTTACTTGATATTCAAGAAAGCTTTGACTCGCGACTGACTTGTTGACTGCATCGATCAGAGAACTTGCCTGATTAAAATTTCCTTAGGTATCCGAGAGTCTCTCCGAAACGTTTCTCATGTTTCGTTCGTCGTGCCCCATCCTCTCATCTCGGCACGCTATTTCAAGGTCTCTTATATAAATAATAATTTTGTATCAAAATCATAAAATCTAATCATTGCAGATTGAAAGACAATTATAAGTAGTATGTTTGTTCAAAGTTTCTTCTACTAATAATTATTGATTTGCCAGATATTTAACCTTTAAATTGAAAATCCAGTTCACATGGGAAATACCAGTAGCCCACAGAACTTTGTCATCAAGGCTCCAATAGTCTGCTATGCGAAGTAAAGAGAGAAGTGAGAGCTTCTTTAATACGGTCGCTATGGGTGAATTAAAATGGAAATTTAAATGACTGTAATTAAATAGGAACGTAAACTAAAATTTTATAATATGGAATTTCGATCATATGGAAACTATTTACAATATGTGAATTTGAATGCATATGATTTATGGCCTTAATTGTTTTAATATTTTTGAACTACTAATTATATTTAAATATTGCTCTTATACAGAATTTCATGATTTCGGCTGTTTGGCTTAAACTTTTGGAATTGTTGGCATGATGATGTTTATCGCATTATAGTAAAGTATAGTTTATGATTCTATTGTTTGGATTAAACCTATAGCATTAATTTACTTTAAAATGATTGTTGGAAAACTTTTGTTACTGAATTTGTACCAAATCAGTGTCTGTAACATCTCCGGTAGCCGCCCATCCAAATACTTACTGCAATTATCTGTTGCTTTAGTTTCCGTATTTATATCTGTTTCAAATGGTTTAGATCACACTCAATTAGTTAAAATCAACAAAAAGTATATATATAATTTGTAAAATTAATTTAAGCATTAAAATAGATTTAACTCTCAGAAAGATTTATGACTTAAAAACTATTTTATAGATTTATTTTATCTAAATCTCATCGCTGATTTTTTATTTAAATCTACAACTTTTTCTTCAGATTTTCTTGTTTAGAAAATATTATAGTTGAGTAAAATTCTATTTAAGCAGAAAAAAGTTTTTCAACGAGAAAAGTATGGAAACGAAGAGAACCAGTGAATGTAGGGGAAAACTCGTTTGACCTTTATTTTGAAAACTCATAAAGACGAGTATTTGAATATTTCATTTGGTCTATTTTCAAGATACGAGTAAATAGTCATTTATAAGCAGTGAGAAATTTCACCCCTTTCCTTTCCACCCTATCACCCAACTTTTCTGTGTCCCCTAAAGTATAGGTAAATATTTTTTTAAGAAGACATAGTGACTGAGATTTTAACTTACTACATCACTGTAATATTTCTAAAACAAATACTAAAGTGGTTGGCTATCTATAAATAATAAAAGAGCAATTAATTTGTAAACAGAACATTCATTGGTAAACGATATTATCCATGCCTATTTTATGAGCCCTGAATATTTTAGTATGCTGACTGCGTGATATATTTTATCGGTTATTTATAATTTTGACCTTAATTATTTAAAAAAAAAGTAATTATAGTTCACGGCTAGACCGGACATCAAAAAAATAATAATTATTGTTTATACCTGGAACGGATATGGGGCTGAAATTAGATATAAAACTAATATTTAAAAAATATATTAGATATTCATAATTGCAATACAAATATAATAAATTTTGGATACAATATTTCTATTGTTAATATAAAACAAATCATTTTAGCGTTAATTTAAATAAATTGTGATATCTTAAAGTAGATAAATTCTAAACAATTGGTAAAATAATTTAAGGCAATAAAGATGAAATAAATAAGTTGGCACGTGATTACAAAACCCCTCATAAACCATAGGAAATCGTTAACATTGAAAGATCGAATGCTTTCTCAGAAAATGCAAGAAAATTTAAATTATTTATACGATGATTTTTCCATCATAGATTATTCATGTTTGTTTAGTTTTAGTAGTGTTAATGAAGTTTGTACCAATTTTCTGAAAAATTAGTCTCTGTACTTTACTGAAGGCACTTCCTAAAACAAGTTTGTAAAAACTGGACCACCTTAAAAAAAATCATTAAAATTTAACCGAAATTTTACAAAATCATGCAGATAACATAATCTTTTTACGCTAATATCAGTGGGTCAGTGGTGATTTTTTTATATAAACTTCTTACATATTACACTGACTCCACGTAGTTGCTATGAATTTTATTGCGTCGTTTAGTCAACTTAACCACGATTTTTTTCGTTTTGCAGGTTATTTGCAGTTTGTGTTTAAATTATCTAAACTATTAGCAAAACCTTGTATTCTATATACTTATCCACTTACTTGTACATTGATTTAAATGCAATCAAGGCTTTATGGACAAATCAGATGTTTTATGGAAAATATATCAAAAGAGAACAAAATCATATCACCGCGACATTTTCCAGCTTTGTCCATTGTACCATACTCCATAACTTTGGTAGAGACTCTTTAGTATAGCTATTCCCCGTGTTCTTCTCTTCTCCAAATAGTTAGAATTTTAATCTCGTTAGCCTTTCACAATGGTACATTACGTGAGCTGGGGTTTCCTCCTCCTTTTGGCAAAATTTGTATGTTTCAATCCCCACCATTTTATTAGGCTTATGTTCTATCAAGCCGATAGTGTCTAGTTAGAAAACCCACTATGATCATAATGACCTTTCTGTTCTGGCTTAATAGGCCTTCCGTAAATTTAGCCTATTATCCTTTAATGAAATTTTTGACGTATTTGTCTTGGAAAATTCTTTCATTACTAAAGAGATATACGATAGCTTTTAAAATAGGACTTGTCGTCAAATTCTTCCTATTATTTATTTACCACAAAGTGCTTTAGTTTGTCGATATAAACAGACAATATTAAATACTTGGAAATATAAAAATATAGATAAGATAACGATTCAGGAAAAGCAAATCGTAATCGACGAAGAAAATTCACTTTAAAGTTTTGGCCTGATGTAACTAAGGAGCTTATGGGAGTAACACTGATGTGTCGACGATTCATATGTTTCTGAGTAGATATTCGTGATAGATAGTTTTCAGACACTGTACGTAACTCGTGATAACAATGCGCTCGTTGTTAATTAAACAAAATCTTAAAGATGTTTAATTATAAAGTCCCATTTGTACATGTTTGAACTTAAATCTCTCTTAACTAGATCTTTTGTATCATGCAATAATATGCTTAATAATTGTGGTTTCGTCCATTAATGTCATTTCTGAATTATACAAGAAAAAGTTTAATAAAGTATAATCCTTTTTCCTACACTTTGCAGTCTCGTTTGCAGTTAATGATGAAATTTTTATTATTTGCAGTCTCGTTTACAGTTAATGAAGAAATTTTTATTATTTCTTGTCATTTTAAGTTTAAATTAAGCTGCTTGAAATGCTGCCGTAAAGTATTCTCCTAAACGTGCGGCATAATAGTCGATTACATTTGGCTACGATTATTTTGAGACATAATATAAAGAAATTTTATCTTGTCGGAATAAAATAAATTTTAAACAGAGAATGTTACGTGCGTACTTGATAATAGATGCAATTTATAAGATAACTGTCAAATAATTTTATCACTTTGTTATTGATAACGTGAAAACATGTGAGAACTTGGGGCTAATATATAATTTGATCAAAATATATGCGGAAGGACTTATAGATTTTTTCTTCGTTCAGATAATTCTTAAAAATAAAGCCCTCAATTCATGCTTGTGCTTTCATTGAGTACACCATCTGCTATGAATTTAAAATTCACTTGATTTTCCTGTATAATATATTATTTAAATTATGTCTAGTATGACGTTCCCTTTATTAAAAAAAACGTGATTTATTACCCAAGACAAATAAATTTTTATAAGTCAGAAAGTTCTCTGCAAGCCATACGTTCAAGTCATAGAATTAAGTAACGTTATTCCCAAACTGAACTACGAGATAGAATAACAGCGGCAACACAAAAAGGAAAAAGTTTCTTTTGATCAGATTCAATGAATATTTTATGCATTTTTTTATACGTATCGCCTCATTCCCGATTTATTAGCACATTTGGATGAGCTATTTTTCGTGTGAATCATGAATATATACTTGAACATACAAAGAATCGATATTTTAAGTGAAATATACACAAATCAATTTTGTTAAATTTGAAACAGTATATTTATTAATGCACGTACAGTTTATAACAAAAGATCTCAAAGACTAACCATCATTTTTTTCTAATGAAAATAGATGTTTACCCGAAAGTGTCAAGTAACTTTTGACTTTTAGATTTTTACTTTCGTCCTTACAGTGTAAGGGGCGCAATGCAATGTAAACAAATTATCGTTTGAGGTATTTGCCGATGATGTAAATTGCGAAAAGCAAAATATTTCACTTTAGTCTGTTAAGTGACGCGAAATAACAAAAAGTTATTGAAGGCAGAAAATAATATTTGGCGTATACTTCACACTAATAAAAGGGAATAAACCGCAAACTCTTTTAATAAAGAATATACAGAATAAATCTACAGAAAACTTATTATTCTATTACGTTTACTTACACTTTTCTGCTCTATACAGAATAATTCAAAACTAATTACTCCATGAAAAAGTTGCAAAAAAGGATCAAAACACAAAAGTTCTGTGAGAAGGATGAAACATGGATGCCCTTCGTTTTTGATTATGATATTTTTAAGATTCCCATTCCTCATCAACTACCACTAGACTAAAAAAAACTACCCCTATTTCGCGTTTTTTTCCATCGTAGGTATGCGGATCGGCTTTTTGGGCAGGATTGGGGTAGGCCGTATATAATTTAATCATACAATATCTCTTGCACCACCCCATCCTCTAATACTAAAATATCCCTAAGAAAATCAAAACGCATGAAAATTTGTTTATCCCCGTTTTCGAGGGTGCTTAACACGATGGTAATATTTATTTCTCTCCCACCCTTCACCAACCACCCTAAAACAACTTTATTTTCATATTTATTGATAAGACATATTTTAAGGGGGTTTCGACATTGTAAAGGGAGTTGGGTGACGTATGCCCAGCATCAATAAATATGAAAAGGGGGTAATTCTAGGGGTGGTTGGTGGAGGGTGGGGGAGAAATGAATATTACCATAATCTTGAGCACCTTCGAAAACGGAGATAAACAGTTTTTCATGCATTTTGATTTTTTGGGGATATTTCAGTATTATATTAGATTAGATTTAGTAGTATTGGAAAAAACGTGAAATAGGGGTACCCATGCTTCATCCCTCTTACAGAATTTTTGGGTTTTTAAAACTATTTCATAGACTACATCCTTAAAATTGTGAGAGGATATATAGCGGATGCATATAAATACGATAGCGCAAAAAATGTTTAAAGTACTTTTGATCGACTGTACCGCAATAAAATTGTATTGAACAATTGATAGAGCATTTAGAGTTGAGAAATGTAAAAATTTCGCGAAAACAATATAGATAAACCGCAAATTTAACAACAAGAATCTAGTGTAAGGTGCCTTAAAAATGTATTTTTATTAAATTTTTGTTACTATAACATTCTAAATGAATAAAATTTGTACATAGCTGCTATTGCTACAGCAATACTTCGAATTTTAAATGTCCTGGCAACAAATCAGGATGTAAATGTTACATTATTGGATGAATTTTGAAAATACAGGAAACCGAGTAAGTTAGTAAAACCTATTTCTAATAAAAACATGTTTACTTAGTGTTAATAAATAATAAACTGTAAGGCCGCGTCTCCTTTACTCAGACAAATCTGTCTTCTAGACTTAAGAAGGTTACTCAGGTAACTTGGAAGACGGTTAATAACCATAATAATAACGCAGCACAGAGCATTAAATGGTTTATTCAAAGCACACTCAGATCTATCCATAACAAAAATGTAAACAAACACAGAGAATGGAGTAAAGCTATGCGCATGATTGTAGTTATCCAACTAAGTACCGTTTAATACTATAATTTCAATAATCCCTTTTGGCCGTTCCCTTAGGATATTATCATACTCTTTTGGTCACATCGACTCAAAATTGAAGGGTGCATAATATCTTCTTAATTTTTTTAGGATATGTTCTGACTTACCCTGCATACCACATTATAATTATGACTGTAAAGTATTATGACTGTAAAGTATTATGACCTACATGGCTTAGAAAAATTAATGGTTTAATATCAACCAAGATACTTTGAATAAATGTATCGCCAAACGTACAGTGCAAATCATTTCAAATCAAATCCATAGTTACGGTGCAATTACAAGATTTAAGAAGGTATGTCACATTATACTTTGAATTAAAAATATATTGGGCCCGTGTTATATAACACTAAATAATACGATCAGCACGCCCGCCGAGCTAGAAAATGCGGTGAAGGAGTTCAAGCGAAAGCTGCAGGATGTCAAGCAGACTGTTGCCACTACCATCACTGTGAATCAGAACAAAGACCTGCCCGACGAAGCGATTATAAGAAACATAAGGGAGAAAAATAGAATGAGACGGCTTTGGCAGCGAAATCACGACGTCAAGCCGAGGTTATCAGGTTGCCAATGCAGATCAGAACCTCCATAAACACTGCGAGGAATCAGAGATGGGGTGACAAACTGTCAGAACTAAATGCTCGCTAAATGGTCGCTGTATATTTCTTTTCTTCTTTGATATTTGATATATATACAGCGACCATTTATCTACCACATATACAAGGTTACATAGACAGGATTGGAAGGGCGCTAACAAAGAAGAACATCAAAGTGATCTACAACGCAAAACAAAAAATCGGACAACATTTTCTTAAATACGATCCAGCAGAAGAGCTCGATTCACCAGGAGTTTCTAGCATTCCATGTTTGTATGGAGAAGTTTACATAGGAGAGACCAATAGACATATTAAAACCAGGCTTAAAAAACATATCGTACACAAAAAGATGGAAAACATCACTAAATCTGCAGTTGCGGAACACTCTAAGGGAACTGGCCACTGGATAAAATTTGACGAGACCAAAAGATTGGCGAGCACGAGACACTACTGGCCTAGAAGATACAGAGAAGCCATAGAAATACACAAAAATCCAAATAATGTCGACCGTGATGCCGGACTACAGCTACCATTGACATGGAAATCAATGTTCCGGTCCACTGACCATGTGACATCACCGGAACCAAGCCACGCCTCCTGAAGATGCATATAAATAGAGGAACTCAGGCTAACAAAGCTCACTTTGCTTCAGAAGAAGACCCGGACAAGATGGTCGAAACGTTAAGTATTCAAAACTATCAACGCGGAAGAGAACCCGGAAATCAAACTATGGATCATCATCAGCTCCACGAAAGCCTTAGAACCCAAATACGACAATGAAAAAACTAAAAGTTCTTGAGCACAATATTATGCACCTCATATCTAATTCTTGAAGGTATACCTCCCTCAGAGACTTATACGTACTTTGTAGAGACAAAACCCCGATAGCGGATTACGTCCAACAGATCTCTCAAAACTTCTACTCTTTCAAGCTGGGCAATAGTCCGTTAACATGCCCCATTTCGGATTGAACACTCCTTACCGTACCAGACGTTACCGATTTTTCGGCAACCCCTGCAGCCAAACTATAACCTTATCCACCTTCACTAATATTTCATCTCTTTCGTATCTTCAAATCTTTCCTGCCCCCCTCTTCCTTTCTGTTTGTAAACTTTTTGTTGCGTTTGTTTTTCTTGTTTTTTTTTGTACATTTTTTTCTCTAAATTCATTTCTCATGGCACATTTTTACAAAACCTTGTGAAATCAAAATTTTTGGAATCAAAGATTAGGCCAGCCTTTGCGCAGTCCTCCATATATACACCTCGCGGAAGGCTTCTCGTTTGGATTGAGGTGCCTGTGTCAGCTGCGAAATTTTAAAAAGTGATAAGTGAACAAGTCCAAAAAATATATATATGTTAGATGTAAGTAATTTTAAAACCTTTATAATCTGTTTGTCTCAGAAGGAGTTTAGGTTTAAGTTTTTAATTGTTTTTTAATCGAACCAGACCCGTTCCGCCCGACCCTGCAATCAGCCATCGCGTAACGCCCCGATATGGGTTTTGGGGAGGTACTTATTATATGATAATGTGAACAAAGTTATGTTTAATTAAATTGAATTGAATTAGGTCCATGTTATGGACACTCATTTTCAAGAGAATAATAAATATTTTAAAAACGCTACAGAAATATAAATAACAAGTCAATAATATAGAAATAAATAAATAAGAGGCAACACACAAACAAATTAGCCTGTTACAGTGAGTAATCATTACATTAAAATGTTTTCGTTACGTATTTAGTGTGTGATCACCCTACCCTAGACACCGATCAACTATTGCATATTAGTATCAAATCTTTATTTATGTTATTCCTGAACACGGATAATTTTTTGCTTCACATATTAAACAGTTATTTTGATGAAATTTTGTAGTATTTATGTCTGCCTGGTAAGTAAACACCAGGTGATGGGGCTTCGTAAGCCCTGAACTACTAAGTAGGTAATATGTATGACATCTGGAAACATTGAGACGTTCTGTAGAGGATTTACACTGCCATTGTCCGAAAAATGTATGGTTCAGAAAAAATTAAATTTCTACAGTTATGCATCAACTTTCAAGAGAACGTTTAACTTTTAGCTATTTCATAGTACGGAGAATAAATTAGGTAATTTGCTGTTAAGCCTGCTGTGAAATTGTTTGGCAAAATCATAGCATTCGCAAACATGAAAACGAATTTCTTTAAATGCACAGTTCTAGTTATGACATTTTTACAACACTTTGTATTCGATTATAGCGCAACTGTATATTTAAGTAAAAATAGAATATTCAGGGGTTCAAAAATTAAGTAAATTTTCTAGTCATTAGAATACATGATTGTATACTACATTCATCACCTGAAACTCCTCTGACCGATAACTTTTTATATTTATGTGTTCAATATATAATATAGCTAAAAATAATTTATTCTTTAAATGCTATTAAATTTTCTAACACTTCTTTCACTTGAATGAAACTTTGAAAATTAGTTTTGATACATTAAAGTATCTTATTATAATTCTTTTTATTCTACTACAATCAATGAACAAATTTGTGTCCATTTGTTAATTCTGTTACTGATATTAAGCTATTATAATTATATTAAATTAACCTGATGAGTTAATTAAATTTATCTGATTTGCTGGTTATTTTCATAGTTTTTGCAAAAAGTTCCAAGCGTGCGTGTAAGTATCTACGTCGATGTGTATGTGATTGGCCTATCAAAGGTCTTATTCCCTTGTACTCACAGAATAATCTGATAAGACTGGGAAAACTTGGCAGAAGCTAGTGAAACCACCTGTGAGCTTCTAGTCCAGCTACTATTACTTCTTCGAATTAGTCTATGGATATTGAGTATGTTTGTCCTTGGATCTTTCTTAATTTGATACCTCTTCTCGATATATCTGACAAGGGTAATAAATACCGTCCTATAAAGTTTAAAATCTGTTATAAAGTCCCTTGGTTTTTAATTTATCCATTCCATTTACATGAGATCAACAAATTGAATGGGGAAATTTATTAAACAATATTTTACAGTACAATTTTAATATATATTACTAGAAATGGCCTACGGCCATTTCTAGCTCTTGCAGAGGCATTCGCGCTTCGCGCTCATAGTGGCGCCTGCGGCGCCACGCGGGGATGCTCCCTCCGGTCGCATCCCCGCAGTTGAGGACGCATGAAAGTCGGAGATATGTTCAAAATTCTAGTATATATTATATTATTTTATATTTTTATAAAATTTCCTTCTACTATAAAATCGTTTATTCAGTGATGATTATAAATTTTATTTTCGATTTAGATTGTTTCGAGACTACTGAAAGATGGTGCTAGTTACCCACTACTGCGGTAAAAGTTAACAGTGTCTATGAGATGCGAACTCCCGGTATTGAAGGTATCACTTGCACTGCACTGACGAGACCCAAAAATATGTCGAAACGGGTCTGCAGTCAGCGACATCCTGAGATGAAGAAGACCTCGCATCTTACTCGTAGCATTCGAGCATTCCAAGTCATCGCATTTAAGTGCTAACTGTGTTTAAACAATATACACAAATTTGACTATATAATTCAGTGCTCGTAAGCGGGAATGGCTGTTTTGGTTTAATTTGTTGAGTTAGGTTGGAATATTATAATTCCTATATTTTATACTTTTGTACAATTTTTTTTTTTTTTGGCAATAGTTAAGTTTTGTAACAGTTTATTACATTTTGAAAAATTTATCAAGATAATGTTTGAAACGTTTTCTTGAAACGAATTTTAAGTGTTTCACTCTTTTTCTGATTAATAGACTGTTTTCGGAATTATAAAATATTGTTTATCGGATTCAACGTAGAAAGAAATCCAAGATGAAGATCGTGCACCTGGATAGGCTTGCGAAGGATGTTGGGGAATTTGAATTGCCTGATAGGGACATTCAGGCTTAAGGAGGGGGTAGTGTTATGTGCTGCCCCCTAACGGAGAGAGATGTAATTAGTCCCTGGTCAGAGTGGAGGGAGATCTATTTAGTTGGTTTCAGTTTAAACAATATACACAAATTTGCCTATATAATTCAGTGCTCGTAAGCGGGAATGGCTGTTTTGGTTTAATTTGTTGAGTTAGGTTGGAATATTATAATTCCTATATTTTATACTCTTGTACAATTTTTTTTTTTGGCAATAGTTAAGTTTTGTAACAGTTTATTACATTTTGAAAAATTTATCAAGATAATATTTGAAACGTTTTCTTGAAACGAATTTTAAGTGTTTCACTCTTTTTCTGATTAATAGACTGTTTTCGGAATTATAAAATATTGTTTATCGGATTCAACGTAGAAAGAAATCCAAGATGAAGATCGTGCACCTGGATAGGCTGGCGAAGGATGTTGGGGAATTTGAATTGCCTGATAGGGACATTCAGGCTTAAGGAGGGGGTAGTGTTATGTGCTGCCCCCTAACGGAGAGAGATGTAATTAGTCCCTGGTCAGAGTGGAGGGAGATCTATTTAGTTGGTTTCAGTTGTGTTAAAGTGCTTGATTAGTTAGAAATGATAAAAAAGAGAAACGCAGTACACACGAAGAGCCAGGAATTGTGCATAAGTAGTACCTCTCCCATTATTTCGGATTAAGTCAATATTACAATTTATTTGCAATTGTGTATTTATTTTACATTCACTATAATTTATATACACTATTCCATCTACTTGTCATTCATGATTATTACATGTAAAACTAATTTTTTTGTTAAGCATTTTATATATCATAATTAGTTATATGTCTTAAGGATCACTCATAGTATATTACTCTATAGTTAGCAATTGTTTATTCGAATATTATTTGCAATAAATACGCACCTAATTTTATTTTATTTCACAGTTAGCATTTAATTTTTCAGTATTTCCAGCCATACGTCATAAATAGCACTAGTTTACTAGTCATCCTATAAATAACTTTATCCTCCGTATTCAGTGACCTTGCCGACCGACCTCCACAGACCTTACAACATATGCAAGTTCCGACCATGTCGCATGTCGCTAAATACTCGCAACGTTTTCTTAAAGACAGCTCCCATATACACACGCCCAGAAGTATTTTCAATAGTAAAAAGTTGTTTATTAAAAATTGAGAAGTTTACAGTAGAAGCCAAAGCGAAAGCGTAATATATCTAGTTGAATAGGACAAAAGCAATAAAAACCAGCATCGGCATTCTAGCGGGGCTTTAGTGGCAAGCGCAGCAATAAGGCGTCCAGCGGCGCGCAACTGAGCCCAGTTTAGGGACCTACGTAACGTTTCCGGTAAAACAGCGTCATCTGTGGGCTAACTGACAAAGAAGCTATTTAGCACCTAGAGAACTATAGAAATTTCCATCATATTCTAGACGGGTTCTGGAAGGAGATTCGAGTGCGTTCGACGTGTGTATATCAAGAGGTGAATCCGGCGCACGCGGACAGTTCAGTACAGTTCAGTTCAGTATACAGTACAGTTCTGATATGAAGAGCGAGTTATATATTAGGGGACAAGTGATCAGATGAAATGAAGAACAGTAACAAGTTGTGATTTAAAGTGGTGAATTTATGTTAGAATAAGTTATTATTATTATTTTTAAGAGTCAATAATTATAGTAATTTAAGTGATTAATAAATCAGTGGTTTGTGAAGATTCCGGTTGCAATTTATTAAATCTACGTACAGGGTGTTTACTGGATAGTGAAAACACGTGCGTTACAACAAGCATACTTTGTTTTATTCCAACAACAATTAAACAATAAACATTATTTTATATGTAACATTTTTAAGAAATGCTAATGTTGAGTACTTCTTAGTTGGGTTAAAAAAATTCTTATAATCAATATAATTTAATTTCGAACACCAATACTGTGTATTACAATTAAATAAATAACAGTACGTAGTTAACACATAGTTATCATGCTTAATATTATTAGTCAGACAATAACTTATTTTCGCTTTCACAATAATCTAGCCGGCAGCGTACTATATTCCTAAAATAACCATTTATTTTGTGTAGGTATATGCTCTAGTCGGGGTGTCGCCAGCATTTTTGGCACGGTTTAACAGATCAATGAGAGACGCTTGGATATATTGCGGAGAAATGGAAGCAAATATTTATACTTTGGCTTGGGCCGTTTTGATGCTTCGTTTACTAATAATTTTTAAGGCGAGTTAAGTGACAATTTTCAACTCGCGAAAAATATAATATTGTAAATAATAATACACGATGTAATCGCTTCGCTTACATATGAAAATATGTCATCTATTGACATAGAGATGCTAATTCTGTAATAATGGAAATGGAATAATCCAGACGATCACAAAAATCAACGCGTGCTCCAAAATCTTGAGGCAGAAGTTTTTGTATGACTTGAATTTTGTAGGAATGGAAGTCTAAGTCTTTTAGGATGCGGCGATAACTACGGGTCGAAATATTGAGTACTGATGCTTGTCGTTTTGCAGATCACTTAAGACTTTATAGCGCAGATGCTCTTACCCTTACACTATTTTCAAGTGTACCTACAGAATGAGTTCTTCCTTTTGTTTTTCTCTGGCACATGAAGCAGTACTGCAAGCTTGTGTACCCACTTTTTAATTGTTATTCGACTAGAAACTGGCTCTAGTGAATTTAAATGAAACCGACGACGAAATAAACGCTTTGTGATTATAACAGTAAAACAGTCGGACAGTCGGCGTTTATGGCGTGTGTGCGGTTCGAGCTATGCCTTGCTTCAAATTTTGTTCTCACTCATACACATATCAAGCGGTCACTGTAAAGCTACCGACGACTTTCCACTCTATCAAACTACTACAATTATACGTTCATTTCCTTCATTCATGCGGTTAAACGCGCTGATAATGGGCCAACGTTTGTGTCCACTTAATTGTTTCAGACATAGCAGTGCGACAAAATTAAATTAAGCGTAAGTGTAATTGAATGTTTTCGATATATTCAAAATGTTTCAAACGTATTTTAAAAATATTTTCGAAAGTACTTAAAATCGCTGCCCAAAGAAACACTACTTCCACATCCAGATTTTTTATCCAAGTCTCAGTTTAATTTTTTACTCTCTTTAATAATAGGGTGGGGATGGCAATGAAAGTGGCACTGTCGTGAGCAGAAAAAATAGGACAACTTTTTTTTTCTAACATAAAACTGTCTCTATTTGAATATGTAATGAATAGCCGAAATAAAACAGATATCACTTTTAATTTATTTCTTATTTCAATGCTGTAGTTATTGCTATAGTAAATGATGGATGGATAATGAGACAAATTGCACTGCGTTATAACATTAACAAAAATTTGGTGTGTAACATTTTAAGAAAGCGGAGAATAAACGGTACGATTAGTAGAAATCCTGGATCAAAGGACAAAGGATATCCTACTTAACAGGAAACTAACTATTAATATTTCATTATTGCACTATTTCTATTTATAACTTCTATAAGTCTGTTTGGCATAGAATTAAATAACCTTATACAATAATCATTAGTAATAATATTTTCCCATGCATTATTTACTAATTCCAGTAATTCTTCGGCATTCCGTGGTCTTACAATTCGTTTTTGGATACTTCTTACGAGTAGTCCCCATACTTTTCTACAGGGTTAAGATCTGGACTATGACTGGGCCAGTTAAGAACATTAATGCTGTTATCTTGAAACCAGTTAGTTACGGTATGAGCAGTATGAACGGAACAACTGTCTTGTTGAAATATTAACTCATTATTAGGAAATAATTGTGACACAGAAGGGAGCATAATATTGTCTAAAATCCTAATATACGTTTCACTATTAAATCGTTCCTCAATATGCCACAAAACACAAGGACCACGTGCCGATATCCAAGCTTACATATTGACGGAAAATCTACCACTTTTATCATTGTTAGATATATATTTCTCATCGAATCGGATATTCGGAGGGCGGTAAACATGAATACGAACACTGTGTGTTGACTGGAAAGTTTTTTCGGTAAAGATTACATTGTTCCAAAAATTTACATCATGCGCTAAAAATTCAAGCGCAAATCCTACTCGAGCTTCTTTATGTTCAGCTTTAAGTAAGTATTTCTGTGCTGCTGTATGATAGCGTAGCTCCGATTCTCTTATTAGCTGGCGATCAGTAACTACTCGATCTAGGAAAGTTCGTTTCTTCAGCAGCCTGAATAACTGAGTAAAATGGATTTTCTACTAAAGCATTTACCAATTGCAAATCTTGTTGTTGAGTTGATATCCTTCGTCGCCTTGATTCAGGATTTCTACTAATCGTACCGTTTATTCTCCACTTTCTTAAAATGTTACACACCGAATTTTTGTCAATATTATAACGCAGTGCAATTTGTCTCATTGACCATCTATCTTCTGCTTTAGCAATAACTCCAGATTTAGCTAAATCGCTTATATGAGGCATATTAATTAGTTTTTTGTACACTTGCAATAAATTATGAAAACTAACTGACAATATCACAAAAATTAAAGTTAGATGTACACAACTAGATTTTAGCAAAATACCGTTATAAGAATTGTCCTATTTTTTTTTGCTCACGACCGTACAGGTGGTAGTTCATGCTAAAACGAATTTTAGAGACCCTTGGTTCTCGTACAAACACTAAATCCCAATTTAATTTTTACTCCCTTTAATAATAGTGTGGGGGTGGAAATGAGGGTGCTAGAGGGGGTAGCTAATGCCAAAAATTTTTTTTGAGGCGTTTCGTTCTTGTATACACACTAAATCGCATTTTAAATTTTTTTTATTCCCTTTCATAATAGTGTGGGGATGGTTATGGGGGTGGTTATAGGGTTGATAGTAGGGGTGACTGGTGTCAAAAAAGTTATTGGGCCTTGACTTTTCGTGCATGCCCTAAATCGTCATTTATGGACTATTGCTTGCTTGCCTATTTACCCTTACTTACCCCATTTACCCCCGAACCCTTCAACGGAATTAGATCAAAGTATAATCTAGTTCCAGATATCGTTATAATACATAAGTGTACCAAATTTCAAGTCGATATCATAAATGGTTCCAGAGTAAACGTGCGCACAAAAAAAGTTAAAGACAGACAGAGAGACAAACAGACAGAAAAGCTTGTTTCTCTCAAATTTAAAATCTCGACGTTTCATGACATTGTAAGCCTATTTCGAGAAAAAAAATGTAATTTTTTTTGTGTTATACTTCCACTAGATGTGGAAGTAATTAAATATTTTGAAAATGCCTGTTCGTGTACTCACAAAATACCTACTTCAATAATAATTATTATTATAATAGTGAAGGAGAGGAAGACAGAATGTTGATCATTTTTATTTCAATGATAAGTATTTATCACTATTTAATAATCGTAATTCTTTTTTTTTATTTCATTATTTACTTTCATTTCCTGATGGAGAATTATTTTGTTTAATTTTAAATTAATCTATTTGAGAGTTTGATTTTATTTAATTTATTAATTTCAACCTCAGTGCAAAACTGGTTGAGTCGACATTGTTCGTCCCCTGCTTCAAATCGTCTTAGATCATACGCTTCTCGTGACGCACACGCCATAAGTGTTGAGACAGACTTTATAGTTATATTTTAAATACGCTTCAACTGCAATAGAATGTTGAACATTTGACCAACGCTCCATATTCACAGCTAAACCGACATTTTTACAAATGCTTTGACAACTGTCTTCAATTTCCATTTATCGGGAAAGCATGGCGACTTGATATAAATTTATATCTCATTATGTTATGACATGAATTAACTTTGAAAATGGATGCCAGAAGCGTTATATATTTTGACAAAAACATAGCTTGCTTTAATTAATTTTTCTCTGATGCTTTGTAACTACGTCCTTATATAGTGTAATATCAATTTCCGTATTCTTCATTGAGAAGCATAAACCATTCTTCGTGCGATGTTACAAATAGTTAAAAAGTAAATTTGGTTTTCCGCTTGTTTTCATCAATTAATCTTAATAACTGTGTTTTCAAATTCCTGTCAACAAATTTTAATGATGCTAAAACAAATTACAATATGTAAGGAAGCATTTAGAATCTAAATATAATACAAGCCACTGGCGTTGCCGGTTTACATTATTACAGTAAGATACTAACAACTTTGAATACAATACTTAAATCTTCCTACCGCTGAGAAGATTACGTTCAATATAGCTGTGCTGGTGAAATCTAATTTATTTATATTAAGTAATGCACACAAAGTTGGATCAGAACAGATTTTAAAACTACATCAATTTTAAAATTTTCCTTATATGAACAAGAAGTGTTAACTTTATTAGTAGGATAAATTAACGAGAAGTGTTAGTCGGCTTTGGCCGATGGTGAATACCTGTTTAATCAAAACTTTGCACGAATGCGGCAAAATTTATTTTTAACTGGTGCCACAGGTTTTGCATGTGTTTCGTTTTTTGTAGTTCATGCATTATTCCATAGAAAATATAACAGTCGATTCCACAAAGCAACATTATTTTATATTAAACAGTTTTGAGCTAAGCACATACAAAGACAAGTTAGAAATCATAACATTTGCGAACAAATAAGATGCATTAGGTTATTGTTTAGAATACAGAAAAAAAAAATTCTTATGCCATATCAATAATTTTCTGGTGAAATTTAGAAAAATTTTGTCCCACAATTTTAGATAGAGAAAGAAATTCATCATAATTTTACAAATCTAGATGTTAGTAATTTTCCAAAGTTAAGCGAACTAAAGAGTCGATTCTTACAATTTAAATTCACTTACAAAAGTAAGCCGTGAACTATGTTCATTAGATATTTAAAAATATCTAAAAATATGAATGATCATGCAAACTTAACGTCTCCCTTGTTCCCAGTTTTGTTAGTTATATTTTCATAACCATTACTATAATCATATAAGTACTATTTTGTAAAGATATAAAACTAATTCTAAGGCATAGAGAGTGATGAGAAATCCACTACGAATACAAAATATTGTAAGCATCATGTTGGTAGTAGAAATCGCAGAATGTGTTTTTAAAATGAGAAAAATAAAATCGTGTAAACGTTGTTCATCCCCGTCCTGATTCTTTATCCTTCAGTATACGCTTCAGAGTGAGAGAATGCCAAAGAACACATCAAACCCTATCTAAAATCATCTCGCTTAAAAGCAGTAAAAAATCTCATTAGGAAAATTTTTCGTAACTGTAACGAAATCCGAAATATTTCGCATTAAACGCGTGCTCCTCGTAAAAACACCATCAGGAGATATTTTTGGAAGTACGAAAAGGACTTGTAAAATTTTTAGTAGTTATAACAAATTTCTATTTTTACATAACTGGATTTTCGACAATCCAATTTTACAAAATATTACGAAAATCAATTCCAAGAATGCAATTATTGTAACTATAATAAAAGACGTCCCTTGCATATTTGATTTTCGTATTTGCAACGAAATTGTTAAATTTTCGAAACTATGTTTTGAAAACTATTATAAAGTTCGCTTCACGGAGCGCTTTTTATGTAATTTTTACAAATATAATGAATGTCGCTACACAGGGCGAGGCGTAATGTCGCACCTGGCCACCAAAGCTTTAGCAACTATAATGAATGTCATTGCCTAAGGCGTAACGTCGTTCCGGCCATTAAAATTTCAGCAACCATAATGAATGTAGGTTACCAAGGGCGTTCCTCAAGGGAGTATTCTGAGACCCTTATTATTCATTTTATTTATTGACAATATCGCGCTACACATAGAAGATGTCTTTATAACGCTTTTTGCCGATGATTCCACCGTTGCAGTTAATTCAAGTTACATAAACGAGCTCAGCCATAAAGCTAGTGACACTATTAGTTCGATGCAAACTTACTGTGAGAGTAACGGTCTTGCACTGAATAATATAAAAACAGATTTTTTACTTTTTACCACCAAGAAATCAGATTATAGCATGCTGGTTAGAATTGATAACTGTTCTGTAAAACAAAACAATAGCGTGTTTTTATGGATCCTCTTTTAAATTTGGGAACGCACGTAGGATTAATTAATAATAAGTTATATACACACTGCTTTGTCGTATGGCAGCTTCGATCTTTTGTTAATATCCATATTTTAAAAATGTACTATTTTGTTTATGTACAGTCTTCTCTAAATTATTGTATAATCTGCTAGGGTAACTGCTCTCGATTTAACGAAGTGTTCACGCTTCAAAAAAAAATTGTACGTACGATGTCCTTTAAATCTCCTCATCATTCTTGCAGACTTCTTTTCAAAGAACTGAGAAGTCTAACTGTTCCATCTCTATTTATTCTCAACTGTGTATTGTATATAAAAGAAAACTTGGAGCAATTTAATAGCAAAAATGACATAAATAAAAATCTGCGACAGAATTATAATCTCAAGATACCAGTCCACACCCTATCCATCGTTGCAAAAGATCCCAAATTAATATTTGTAGAATTATTCAATAAATTACCTATGCATATCAAGAAAATAAATGTCATTAATCTTTTTAAAAGAGAAGTAAAATCACTTTTACTTAAACACTCGTTTTACTCAGTTGATGAGTATTTAGGGACTAATTTTACCAATACCAGTTAACAACAGGGAAAATATTTCCTTGAGTTTGTTTTCGTTTTCTCTTGGGAAAGTTAATATCTTGAAACTTCTTGTTTGTTAGTCATGCTTTGTTTGTTCTTTTACATTATTCTGTACTTAATTTATTTTTTATTGACAAATTTATATATGTATATGTCTTGTGTAACTTGACCAATTTGACTATATTCTAAAGCCGGCGCCACACATGCGTTTACGAATATTCGTCATTGTTCACAAATGTTCGTAATCAAATGTTTGTGGACAAATATTTGCGAAATACTGTATCCACACTTGCGCTCTATATTCGTTATTCGTCGACAAATGCTCTATTAAATTATTCGTCTGCTTTGATGTTGAGTAGTTTACCGACTCTCGGCCGAACCATGTTCGTGTTCGCGCTGCATGGCAAATATTCATACACGAATATTGTATCCACATATGCGTGATTTATAACGAACATCAAATAGTCGTGGACGAATACCGTATGTGTGGCGCCGGCTTGATGCTTGTAAAAGTCTATGGAAATAAAGGTATTATTATTATATTATTATTAATGTCGCTGCCCGGAGTGTAACTTAGCTCCGACCATCAAAATTTAGCAACTACCTTGAAAACCGACTTTTTTTCCGAAATTTGCTTTTTACGAACAGACTTTGAATGGCGCTGCAACTTATACGTTATATTAAATATGAGGACAAGTTGAAAGTTCCGTATTCAAAATTTTAAAGGCAGATTTGGCGCGAACGACAAAATTTTTGAGGGTACATTTTCATTTTTTGCAGTCGATTTTAGCGGTAAAATTATTAAATGTTTTCCGTCGTATTTGCCCTTAGGCGATTTCTCGGTGACAAAAAAAGATCCTCACTGTGTACATAGTACATGGGACTGCCTTACCTGAATGTTTAAATATATAAATAACAGTATTATTCTGAATTGTTGCGATTCAAGCATTTTTAAGCTCTAGAACGAGCGCCCGAAATTATTATTGTGATATTTTAAATACGTATAAAGACAGGCAAACAAAAACCCACATATTCGTAAATATTAAATTTTTACATTGAATCTTTTTGTGTCAATCGTTTGCTAAAAACTAAAACATTGGATGATAGTTGGAGACATTCTTTGAATCAGTCACATCAAACCCTTGAGGTGAACACATTAGTATCCATTTTGAAAGAGTAGCAAAACGTCTCTCAGACGTCCATAGCATGGATCGTTCACAAGAACGCTATTATTGAACGACACTGTATTATCATTTTTAAAAATTAAGGAGAGAAATAACTTCATTAACGAAATTTAATGAACAGCATTAGTTAATCAGTCAATGACTAGGAACGATTTTAAATACGCCAATCAATAGCGAATTTAATTTGTTAGGATAAGTGGTTAAATAATTTACAATTAAAATAAATATAATCACGACAGATTTATTTCATTTACACAACGATTTACTTAGTTTCGTACAGATGTTTATTTTCAATTATAAATCATATATCAGCACATGTGTTATATTCAACATATAATAGAAATGTTAACTCGTAGTTACAAAGATAATCAAATAAAAGTTGATGCTAAATTAACATTTATGTTATAATAAAATCATTAATTATTTATTATTCTTTATATTGGTACATGCTTTAGATAATATAGGTCTGCTTTCGAATACCGTAAAACGAACCAAGTTAGAAGTTTTGGTAACTAATACGTTTTTTAAGCCAGTCAGTCTATGTAAAAATTTCCCAAAACTGCAACTGCAATTTTTCTTGCCTTTCTTTAAGCAAATTTTTTTCTCATCTTTACTTAAAAATTACAAATATAAATGTATATATGGATATTCTCTTTAAACATCAAAGAACATGAATGATAGGTTTTACGAACTTAAACTCTCATTTCACCGATACTCCATCTAAGCTGAAGTAGAATTCTTTTGCTTCCGCTTTCATGATTCAGAGCGGCTGTAAAATTTTTACTATCGTTCATGAGTGACACTAAAAGTATTTGAAGAAAAAATAGTAGTATTTATTTAATTCATATTCAACTGCAAAAAATGTATGGAGTAAAAAACTTTTACTTTATATAAAACGACATACTATTATTTTAAAAGCTTTTGAGGAAATCGGACACATATTCTTACAGCAGAATATACGAGGTTCCCCCACTTCGATTTTATATCGGGTTTATTTTCTACTAAACATTTTTGTATGATTTTATATGGCCTCTATAGAAAATATGGATCTTTCAGAATACTCGCAAAATAAGTTGCTGCAGAAATTGTTTGAGAAATATTCTCTGTACAGATGAGACGACATTTACTACTAATGGTGTGGTTTCTATTCAGAACTCCAGGTACTAGGCAACAGAGAATCCACACTGGCTGATAAATTTAAAGAGTCAATATTCTCAAAAAGTTAATGTCTGGGATTGGGATCTTCAATTATCGTATAGTGGGGTCCAGCGTTTTTTCAAAATACATTAAACCAGTGAAAGATTTCTTAATTTCTTGAACACAGATTTTTGGGATTTTATGAAAGTACTAAATGAGGAAGAAAACAGACAAGTTATTTTTTAACTAGATGGTGCATCCATACATTATTCGGTGGTTGTACGTAGATGGCCTAATGAAATTTGTCCAAACAGATGGATAGGATGAAATAGCCCTCTTTTTCAGCGGCCGCCACGTTCGCCAGATCTAACATCTTTAGATTTTTATGGGGTATTTTAAAAGAAGAGGTTTACCGCACGAGATCACAAAATGTTGACGAATTATGAGACCACAACAATTAATGAGGACCCGTCAAAACTTTAGCCGGCGTTATGAAAAATGCAAAAGGTGTGCAGTAGGTTATATTGAGAACACACAAATTTTGAATACTTTTGTATTTTTGTGTTATCCATCCGTTTGTTGACCGAATTTCGATTTTTTCCAATCATTTGTTTATGTTATTTATTCATTTTTAAATTGGTGTTGACTGTTCTTGTATTATTTGATGTTATTTATGTTATTAAAAACACTAATTTTTCAACTTCTGTTTCATTAGATCATAGCAGACTTTTATCTGTCTACATATATACTTCAGGTGTACTCGTTGATTTTAGTGAAATTGTGTGAGGGGAAAATCAAGGGGAAATCAAAGGAAATGTAGAGGAAATCAGAAGGAGATCTAAGAAAAATTAATAAATTATTGCAAAAGGCTATGGTTTGCACCTTGGACTGAGACAAGAGTTAGTAAACCATGTAATTAAAAGCATGCCCGTAAATATAACGAGCGCATAATATTCATGTAGAACACGAGCTGGTGATTATTTTTTTTTACTTTCCTTTAAATATAGTTCATGTGTGTGTTTCTACTTGGCGTCACGTTGTCCAAAATCTGTAAAAATTTCTTATCAAAAATTTATAACAACGCATGATCAGTGAGAAACATCAAACTATTTCTCCTTTTTAGACAAACCTCTTTGCAGCCGACTACAACACACAACGAAAATATATTAATATTTCTGCTTTAGAGAAAGCCTTTATTATTTTTTTATACTAGAAAACTGACCAATAGAAACAATAGTGGATCCTATATATGGTCTAACTATTTAAGTTTCAAATTAACATAATAAATAAAAGTTGTAATCTAATCAAAGAAGATAAATATGAAAGTTCTAGGAATCGATTGTGTTATTGCCACAAATTGCAGACACTGAGACGCCGATGTCGAGCAGCGTCTGCCACTTTGTCTTTTGTGCTGAATTGTAGAACATAATAAAGTTTATAAATACACGTATTGTAACCATTTGTTCTCAGATTTGTTATAATAAGTGTCTTTGAATTTTTCATATAATATTGCAACGAACTCTTTCAGAGTAATTTTTGAAGTTGGGCTTTCTGTGTTCTGGAATCTGGAATTTAATAACTAGTAATATAAAAGTTTATTACATTGACGAATTCCATAAAAAAAAAGTTATTATTTTCACCGGCTCCTCCGCCAATTTCACGATCTGGCTCGATATTAAAAATTAAACTTTTAAAAATTAATTACTATAAAACCAGGAAATAGTTATTTTGACAATGTACTTCATTACATATGCAATATAGATACATTTTCTGACAGATATATATTTCATATTAATTTATTAAATTTGACTTTAAATGTGTCATAAGACGATAAGATCGCTACTTTGTCATATAATCCAAAGGATAATAGTTATCTTGTAACGTGTGTTCCCATTAATAGTCTGTAATATTCAATAATGTATTACAGCTTTATAACGATCGTTCGTATTTAGAAGAAACTTCTTAAAATAATTTTGATCCAAATTTCCATATATTTGCATTAATATTGGATAAAGTTTTATGAAGTTTTGATTAATCCTTTCACGCTCTTATTTGTGTATATAATAGGAGACTACTTACTAATTTACGAATGTTCAATTATTATAAAAGTAAATGCGTAGTAAAATATATACTACGAAGGACCGCAACCCCTTTATTTCGTTTGAAAATTTGAAATCTACGTAGATCCCCAAAGCGATTGAAAATAATATCTTATAACTTGTGATATACTACGTCTTCAATAAGAAAACGCAAAATAAAATCTGATTCCATTAAGCCCCAATAGGTAAATTAATACTATAATGCAGATCCAGCCGCAGACTAGTTTCGAGCTTATTAGCTCTCATCAGTACGACGTAGGAGAATACACAACAACTCTGCACTGTTCTGCTAGTCAATTAAACTACAGCCGAAACGCTGAAGTTTTTCTTTAGAAGTAATCTGGTGTAGGGTGCTTATTGTAATCAGATGGCAATCAATCAATCAGATGGTAATTAATATTTTTCCTTTCATAGGAAATAGGGGGTTGATGATCTTTCGTAGTATATTATATTTTACTACACATTTATTTTTACAATAACTCATCCCTCCGTTGCAGTGGGTTCATATTTTATTCATTCTCAATTAGTTTAGAGCAACTCACCGATGCCAAGAGTTAACTGTAGTTGTACCTGGAACAAAATGAGAGAATTAAGAAATGTTACCAAGCAATAGAATATCAAAACAAAAATTTAAAGAATCAAAATATGAATATGCGTAAATGTTAATAAAAATGAAAGAAGAACAATTAAATAGTGAAATAATGGAATTGCACAATAAGCAAAAAATATTGTAAACTGAAATTCCCCAATGATTTTAAAGGATTTTTCGCACAAGTTGTTAAAAATATGCTAGAAACAGTATCAAAATCAATTTTAACTCAATAGAATACCTAAATAAAATTTCCCCCAAAAATGAGCTTATAGCAGACTTATGCTTAGCCTCTTAAATAGAGATTAAGGATACTGCAAAATTATTTTAAAAATCTATGGCCACGGACTTATATATAGTTACTCTGTGTATGAGAAATATGTCATGTCATTAACGGCTTCCATAACCTTATAGTGAACCTAATAATGAACCCAGATATTTCTACGCGTAAATTGAAAATTATTAAAGTAGTAAATGTTTTATTATCAGGTGATCATTGATCATGTTACAAATTATTATTAGTGATAGCGATTTTGTGGAAAATACGGCAAAAAATAATTGTTACAAGTATTATCAAGTTTGTTGTCTGAAAATTATTAGTGGCATTCTATGAATATTCTTTCCGTTTATTTGGGTTTTCTACCACATGTATTGTCCCCTTCAAAAACAAATCACCGAATTTACAAAATAATAGAATTATTGGAAAAAGTCTCTGCGCCTGTGATGTTTACGTCAAAGGAGCAGTCAGAGGTTATGTTTTACAAATAATGTAAATCGGAATAAACACAGAAATAATGTACTTTGCTGACGTTTCGGAAAGTAGTCTCTTTCCGTTTTCAAAGTTTTTTTTTTTCGAAGAGCACTTATTTGTTGTGCATGCCAAATACACAGCTTTAAGATTCTGTTTATGTTATTTCCATAGATACTTACTACTTACACAGAACTGATGTTATTTTCTTTTAGATAATGTTGAGTTTGTCAAGTTCTTCTTTTAACATTGGCAGCCAGGTTGTACAAATATCTACATAACAATTCGATACGCATTTATCTTCATATAATAATATTATTGCTGATTCTTTAATTTTCTTTTTTTTGTTCTCTGCCTCTTTTGTTAAAATTTTTGCGAATTTTTTACTGCTCGAGTTAAGCTTGTTCCACAAATGGATTGCATTAAATGTGAATGACTTTTGCAAAGCTGACAATTTGTTCTTATATAGGTATTCTAAAATCTCGCATGTGCCGTGTGTATTGATCGTGAATCTAAGATGAGAACTTGCTTTGTAGGTAATTAGGTTCATCAGTAGTCATCACTTTATAAATAAGACCGTATGTGTGTCGTATATGCCTATTTTTCATATTTAGGATAAAACTTTGATTTAAGTAGGGAGCGATGTGATTTCTAAAGGGAATATTGTATGCAAGCCGCATGCAAGCATTTTGAACATTTTGTATTAGACGGCAGCAAGCGGCACTGATAAAATTATGATATACTATATCACCATAATCAAGAATAGAGAGAACGAGGCTGTTACACAAACGATATTTAGTAGCAGGTGACATAATAGTTTTATATGGGTATAAAGTTTTTAGACGGCTGAAAGCCAATCCTATTTTAGTGAAAACATATGATTGAAATGTAAGTGCGTCATCCATGACTACGCCAAGATTTTTTGCTTCACTCAATTTAGGCACTTCATCATTATCAATTTTGACAAAAAAATTTGACAGATTATTTCTAGAATGTTTTAAGCCTGCTATCAATAAAACAGGCTTAGAAGCATTCATTTTTAAGGAATAATCCAAAGAAATGTTTTAATTTTCCGTAAATCTGATTAAATATCTTCTTAAAACATAATATTTTTAGCCGCAAACTCCTCTATAAAATCCTTATTTTACTATAAGGAACGTAACCAGACTGCAACCACAGCTACTTCCCTGACTATGTGCCCCGCTGAGCGCTGAATTACGAGTTACAAGCCTGGCGCGTTATGTGTAATAATTGCATATTACCATCAAAACGCTAATGCCTCGATTGCAACGAACACCAGCCGAAAGACTGATCCTACTTAAAGGAGCTCTCGTGCTACACTAATTGCAGACTGCAGTTTCGAGCTATTGGCTCTCGTCAGTGCAAGGTAGGCATGTGACGACCGACACGAGGATCCCTTGACTACTTGGTACATTTCGGTATCTTTAGGATAGCGACATGTAAAATAGTCAGCAGGCACCATCTAGCGGTCCCATGTCCTGACATCGATAATTCTTTCATTTGGGAACCGCCATTGTTGATAATGCCATTTGAAAGAGCCATTTTTCAAGTACATTTTATGGTATATTACAAAAAAATTAATTAACAAACTGAGACAACAGCAGGCTCCCAAATTTGGCCCATTTTGCTTCGCGCTGAAGATATCGAGAAAAGTTATTAGAAAAAGTTGTTCAGAACCTAATTTCGAGCCCCAATACCAAATTTCTAAAGGTTGTTCTAGGAAATTATTTCCATTTGCTCAACGAATTGATAGAGGACAATATATTACAACGATTTAAGATGATAATGACGAAAACGATGAAATGTTTGCTGGAGTTGTAGAAATTGTGGAAATGAAAAAGTGAGGAATGAAAAAGAGCTATTTAATCAGAAGTTGAGAGTCTGATAAAGTAGTTGAAAGTAACATTTGGGCAAATTGGGGAAAGTTTTGAAAATTTTGTGGAATTTGGAATTACCGCCAAACTGTTCAATATTTTTTGATAAAATTTAGCAAGCTATTCCTTGGTTCCATAGGTCACTTTCGTCTAAAATTTCGTCAGAGTCGGTTTAATTTTGGCCAAGTTAACCGTAATTCAATTCTTGACGTTTTTTCAGTACATTTATATATATATATCGTGGGAGGCGGTGAACCGATTTTCACAAAATTTGAACTGAAGGTTCCTTGATTATCTACAATAAAAGGGTCCCATGCTCGTTTTTAACTAGCATTTTAAAGGGTCCCAAATTAATTAAAACTGAAAAACCACCTTTAAAAATTACCAATTTACGCCCTTTTTGCGAAAAAAAGGGTTCAGCATCTACTCGAACCGAAAAACTCAAAGTATACTTATTTTTTATGTCGCATTGCTCCGTCTAAAATTTTCTCTCTCGTCTTCTTTTGGGCTATTTTTACTCCATTATAATCTGTCACTTTGAGTTTTATATTTTGTATTCCTTTCAATAAATACTCAGATAATTATAAACACCGCGTCTCCCAATTTATCAGCATAATCCTAACACTAATCATAATCGTAAAAGAATTGATAAATGTATTCAAATTGAAGGTGGACTAGTTGAGAAAGGCTACATCCGATAATTTATTAAAATTTTTATTTACGTGTAATGAGTAATTGTCTCAAAAACTGATGGCTATTTTAAGTTGTTTCTTTAATTATATTAATTACCAAAAGATAATTGTGTTCTTTTCCTTTAAAATGAATTTTTTACCAAATCGACACTTCTGTTCAATATTTCTTTTCTATTTCAATAGCATCCTATTAAATTAAAATCTAAAATTGTAATTCTCAACAACTTTTCCTAACTTTTTTCCACTTTTTTCGACATCTTCAACACGTAGTAAAATATCGGGAATGTGCCCCATTTGGGGGACTGCCGGTGTCTCAGTTTGTTAAATAAATTTAAGTTGGTTGTCTCTAAATGTACGTCTTATATAGGACTACAATTGTGCCAAAGTTCAAATTCAGATTTCAAAAAATGACGAAAATATCGGAGTGTTTTCATTTTAAATAAGACACACCGCACATTATTAATATGTCTAAATAACAAACACACAAACATCAATCAATAAAAGAAGAAATTCAAAAAGCAAAAATATTTTCTGATATTAAAAACTCATTTTCTGTCTCCTTGCACAACTAAGAAACATCACCCTTTGTAGTTATGGACCCATTGGTTTCTTAATATTCGGAATGATACCTTTAAACTCCCAAATTTTTATTGACCCTCTAATACTTTCATTTTTAAAATCTGTTTTTCCCCTACATACTAACTTTGCTGCGCAGTGAGCAGTGTGGATATTGTTATGTTAAAAGTTTGTGTACTGTGGAAACCGCAATAACCAAAGCTCTACATAATGTATTATGCGCACTCTCATTTCCTATCATAATTTCTAAAGTTTAAGCTATTTCCTAAGTTGTGGAAATGATAAAATTCACACCATATAAATTAGTTATGCAGTTTAATTAGTAATTACTAGCTGTGATAATTGCCTTCGACGTTAACAATAGAATAAATATTTCAATAAATAACTGTATAGTGATTTGAGGTATCAAGGGTTATTATAGGTCCTCTATAAAATATTAAAGCCACATGGGGGTTCAAACAGCTGCAACAATATTCTCCTGCTATAGTCGGATACAGTTTTGCTGGACAGTCAAAAAAACGCAACAAGAACTTTACAAGCTAATTATTATCGCCGGTGAACTATTCGGCGTGGTCTCATCAAACAAGCTGATGTAAAAACCTATAAAAATAAATCATTCAATTTGCAGGCGAGATAGTACAGAGAGTAACGGTATTTTAATGAGGTCGTAAAGTTTTGTTGCGTTTTTTGACAGCCCAGCAAAACTTTACTCGACTATAAACTATTATCAACTAGATATGTTTACTAATAATTTACTATAATTTTATTGATTGTACCAGTGTATTAAATAATTAATGTCCTTTTTTTTCATTTCAGTCTTGTACATCATGATTCAACGGGTCCGTCCATTGTTGAGGAATATAAATAAACGTGCAACTAGAGTATAATTTAAGTAACATTAATACACTAAATAATTGTTGTTAAACAAGTAAAATTAATAAAATAGTGACGGTTTGAATATTCTTTCCTATTATTTGGGTTTTCTACCACATGTATTTTTATCCTCTTCAAAACAAATCACCGAATCTACAAAATAATAGAATTATTGGGAAAAAAACCTCTGCGCCCGTGACGTTTACGCCAAAGGAAAAGTCAGAGGTTATGTTTTGCAAATAATATAAATCGGAATAAACACAGAAATAATGTATTTAGCTGACGTTTCGGAAAGTAATCTCTTTCCGTTTTCAAAGCTTTTTTTTTTTTTGAAGAACTCTTATTTTGCTGTGTATGTCAAATACACAGCTTTAAGATTCTGTTTATGTTATTTCCATCGATACTTACTACTTACACAGAACATAGAACTGATGAAATTTTCTTTTATATAATGTTGAGTTTGTTAAGTTCTTCTTTTAACATTGGTAGCCAGGTTGTACAAATATCTACAGAACAATTCGATACGCACTTATCTTCATTTAATAAGATTATTGCTGATTCCTTAATTTTTCTTTTTTTGGTATCTGTTTGTTTTGTTAAAATTTTTGCCGAGTCCCAGTTTATTCTATGTCTGTTTTCCCAAGCATGTTCACAAATCTTTGATTTCTGAATTTCATTCCTTCTAATGTAATTCTTGTGCTCATCCAACCTCACACTGAAAGGTCTGGATGACTCACCCACATAACATTTATCACATTCACACGGGATATTGTAAATACAGTTTTTTGAATTCTGCTCACTGTTTATCGGTTTTGTTTTTGTTAAAATAGATCTTAAAGTGTTCCCCGTTTGAAATACCGTCCTAACATCAAATTTGTCACCTATACAGCGTAGCTTTTCCGATAGTCCGTATATATAAGGAATTATTGCTGTATAATGACGTTCAGGTTTTTGTCGTACCTGATTGTCCCTATTTTCAACATTTATGAAAACTCTATCAAAAAAGGCTTCAGGATATTGATATTGTACTAGAACCTCTTTGATAAATTTTTTCTCGTTATTTAATATTTCATTATTAGATGAAATTATTTTGGCTCTATCGTATAAACATTTTACTACACCCCTTTTAGCATTTATCGACTGATTTGAGTTGAAATTTAGATATCTGTTAGTATATGTTGGTTTTCTATAAACGCTTGTTTCAATTGTATTATTTACCCTTCTAATTAAAACATCTAAAAACGGTAGTTCATTCCTACTTTCTACTTCTAATGTGAATTTAATAGATGGTTCCTTTTATATTTTCCAAAAAACTATCTAGTAAATCGACACCATGAGGCCAAATTGCAAAGATGTCGTCAACATATCTCCACCAGACAACCGGTTTGTTTATACAATTTTGAACATGTGTGTTCTCAAAGTTCTCTATAAATATGTTGCTTAAAATTGGTGATAATGCAGACCCCATAGCCATACCAAAATCCTGCTGATAGAACTCATTGTCCAATTGAAAATAGGTTGTTTTTATACACGGTGTTAAGAGTTCCAAATTATTATCATTTAGTAACCTGTCTTTAACTATTTTTAAGGTTTCATCTACCGGAACATTGGTAAAAAGACTAACTACATCAAAACTAACCATCAGGTGTGATTCATGAATAAGGTTTTCATAAATTTTTTCTATAAAATGTTTACTATTTTTAATATATGAATCGGTATTTCCAGATAATGGATCAATAATTTTAAGTAATAATTTTGCCAAATTATGACATGGTGAATTAATAGAACTAACAATTGGCTTAAAGGAATATTTTGTTTATGTGTCTTTGGTAAGCCATAAAAATGAGGAGGCTTACTATGATGTGGTGTAAGTTTCCTTCGTTCAAAATCATTAAATTCATGTTTGTATTTAAACAAAGTTCTGTAAATTTTGCTCTCTATTGACTTTGTTGGATCTTTGTTTAGTTTTGAGTAGGGTCCCTCATTTACAAGAGTCATGATTTTTGTGTTATATATATCTTTATCTATAATGACTGTGGCTGTGGAATATTTTGTAAAATTTAAATATCTTTAACCATTATATTAAAAGATTTATTACGAAGTGATACGGTCACTTTTTAGTACATTTTTATGTCCGTTGTGACATTTAAATAGTTTGTCGGCATTTACAAGAAACTGGTATTACAGAATAATATAATTTGCCCTAGGTGTAACCTAATTGCAAATTGAATCCTATCTTAGAATTTTCCTAACTAAATTATGATTCTCATTGAACTAGAAGCGCATTATTATATTTATATCAACTTTCAACCAACTACGTCCACTCTTTCCAAAAACATGGTGGACGTTAGTTTCAACAAAAATTCGTAACACATTTTGTTTCTTAAAACCGATAAATATTTATCTGTAAGTTTGAGGCCCTTTTGAATTCAACAAAGTGTCCTCAACTCTGATTGGTCTATGCCACTTCAAGTATGTTAATCAAGAATCTCCATATTTGTTTAAATATTGTGAAGAATTTGAAATATGTACAGTTTGATTACAAGATTCAAACATTTAAAGTGACTCCTTACAAAATTGTAATTTTCCATAAAAATATTTGACGTTTATCGGTCGATCTTAGTCCAATCGCATACTGATATTAAACACGTAAATTTAAATACAACAATTATTATTAATTATGAAATGTTCCCTGTTTCGCTGAAAATTTATTATTTTAAAAGGTTTTCTTTAGCCAAGTATGGAGGTCCTACGTATAATATAAGTATTTGAAAGAAATTCTACAAATAACTTGTTATTTAAATTTTTTTTTTTTGATTTTTACTACTTTTGCAATAGTAAAAATGAATTATTGGATTCTTATTTAAAATTGTATTACAAAATTTTTTCATTCCTATAATTTTTCTCTAAAAGCAATAGTTACTGAGATAAATGAAAAAATAGGAAGAAAAAAACGGAATTTTTAGGAATTTTTCAGATTTTGTTTAATAAGTAATTATGACTACGTTTTCAAACTAGCGCATAGTGAAATTACCATTTCTTACGATCTTTAGGAGCGATTAAGCTGAAAATCTGCCATACTACTGCCATAGGTGATTTTAAGCAGATACCGCCGGGACTGTAAATGCGAATACACATTTCTTGACAATTATGCATTTCTTGAATATGAGGAGAGTTAGGGTAACTATTATAATTACATAATATAAAATTTGTCGATTTCAAAGAAGATTTTAATTAGCACCAATTATTATTCTTATGATATACAGGGTGGTCCGTAAGTAATGGTCCATAGAGCAACAGTAGGTTTCTGACATTAAAATGTTACGATTTAACTAAACTTACCTTAGTATAAAAGTTGATATTAACAAAGATAGAGGGTGTTAAAGTCAATATTATAATTTTAATTTTATCATAAAACTTTTGAAGTTTTTCAAGTATTGTTGTGAAAATTGCTGAATTCTTCAGATGAAAAATTCAAATCTGCTCACGTTTTTTGTGTAGATCCTAGAGGGCGCGACATAAGAATTGTTTAAGGTGTAAATGTACTTTTAATTTTTTTACCCGTTACGTATCCCTCTTTTCATTAAAAAGTCCTAACCTATCTCACTTTAGCGAAAAAAAAGTATACTTGTCATTAGTCTTAGAAATTGACCGTTTTCGAGAAAAGCGCATTGTAACATTCACCCTCATAAATCATTATAAGAAATATTAACGTAGTAGGCGCCGATTCCAACAATACTTTTGACATTGAGAAATTGTAATGTTGACACTATTACGTAGAATTAAAGCACGAATTATCAAGTTAATTAATATTATTTGAAAAACAATGGAGAGAAAATTTAATTAAACAAAATTATGGTTTAAACAAAGGTTCAACGAATAAAAAATAGATTGGGAAAGGAAACTCAACAAAAGATATATCATTTCAGAGTAAAAATGTTCAATATGTCCATCATTCTCATCAATACACTTATCCATGCGATTTATAAAAGATCGCCTCATATTAAATAATACCATTGGATCAAAAAAGGCTACTACTGCATTGATTTCTTGCCAAAGTTGTGCGTGGGTATTTGCAGGATTTTTGTAAACAAGACCTTTCATTGCGCCCTATATACCGAAATCTAATGGGTTTAAATGTGGACTACGTGCTGGCCAAGAAAACGGACTACCACGACCAATCCAGCGCTCATGAAAAAGGGTGTTAAATAAATTCGTACTTGATTGGAAAAATGTGGCGGAGCACCATCCTGCATGAACAACATATTTTGTCTCAAATTCAGTGGTAGTATATAAATCCAACATATCAATAATATCATCTTGTAAAAAATGTAAATAATTGTTACCATTTAAATTTCTTGGCAATTAATAATAATAATAAACTTTATTTCTATAAGACTTTTACATGAAAAGTATTAGAAT
This sequence comes from Leptura quadrifasciata, assembly GCA_963675555.1. Taxonomy (NCBI): domain Eukaryota; kingdom Metazoa; phylum Arthropoda; class Insecta; order Coleoptera; family Cerambycidae; genus Leptura; species Leptura quadrifasciata. Next base: position 109,531,580 of record OY776675.1, read on the forward strand.
TGTCAAACACATAATGTATAAGTATAAATATAAATAAATATAGAAATAAAAAATATATAAAGATAGCTATATATAATATGTAAATAACGAACAACATATAAGTGTTTAGTCAATAAAATATTTGTAAGTCGACAGTTAAAGAAAAAGAAAGAACAAAGATTACAAATACAAAGAAAAATATTTAATGATTACAGTGAGCAAGTTACCTAATCTAGAGTAGCGCAGTAGAAAAAAATTCATGAACTGTATAAAAACTATGCCCTAATAATAATAATTTTACTGATTTCTTGAACATATATATATATTTTCAATGTTTTTTATGCGGGAAAGTAAATTATTAAACAATTTAGCAGGCATCACAAAGAAACTATTTGATAATAGAGAAAGTCTGTGAGGAAGTAATCTTATGTGGCCTCCATGTCTTAAGTTATAATTAGTTGCCTCTGAGGCTTGTGTAAATTTGTCAGCATTTCTTTTTACGTACATAACACAGTTGAGAATATATACAGAAATAACCGTTAAAACATTCAATCCTTTTTTGCATTATCAAGACATCAGTTATTCTAGTTGAATTACCCCAGTTTATAATGCCATAACTATGTATGTTTATTAACAGACTTTCTCATTTGCCATATTGAAAAACAGGTTACTGACAATTTTCTTAAAACTATTTCGATTTGAAAAAACCACGAGAGGTTACAATCGATTTCTAATCCCAGAAGCGTGACGGCAGGGCTCTGAATTAATGATTTATTTGAGGTTCTAACTAATAAACTGCAATTGTTATCTCTTGTCGAAAATGAAATTAGTTGTGATTTTGCCGTGTTTAGTATCAATCTATTATTACTGCAGTAGTTTTCTATATTTGCGGTACAATTACTGGCTTTTTGGCTTAGAGATTTAAAGTCCTTGTCTGATGTAACTGTTGCTGTATCATCCGCAAACAGTGAAACATGTCCAAAGTTCAAACCCTTATTAATGTCATTAATAAACAATAAAAATAATAGAGGGCCTAACGTGCCACCCTGCGAAACCCCTACTCGCAAAGGCTGGTTGTCAGAATGGTACTCCCTTATTCCAGATTTTAAAATGACTTTTTGTGCTCTGCCTGTCAGGTAGAAACATACCCAATTATAGGCTGGTCCTCTAAGACCATAGTTGTAGACCTTCTTTAATAGAATACTATGGTCTACCATGTCAAAGGCATGTGTAAAATCAAAGAAACTTTTTGATTTTTGTCAAGTTGTTCTAAAATATACTTGGTAAAAGAAACCATAGCATCTTGAGTTGACAACCCTTTACGAAAACCAAATTGATATTTATAAAGTATATTATTATTATCTATGAACTTAATTAATCTATTATAGAAGGCATTTTCATATACTTTAGAGAATACAGATAAAAGACATACTGCTCGATAATTGGTTATATCTAATTTATGTGGTTCTAGAAAATGGTCCCAAATGATCCCACACCAAACACTGATTTTGAACTCATATTGAAAACGTCGTTCTCGCTTTATATGAGGATTTTCAACTTTGCAAAAATGATTATTTCTTAAACTGAAGATACCTCGGTGGGTAAATGCACCTTCATCCGTAAATAATATTCTGCTGACGAACGGTCAATATTTTGTCTGTTCCGAATATCACTCGCAAACTGATATCTTTGTGGAAGATCGGCAGGCAATAAATTTTGAACGGGCGTAAGACGGAGTGGACGGTATTTTTCTGCATGCGATATTTTTAGAATGGAAGTTTTACTGGTTCCTGTAGCTGCACATAATCGTCTTGTACTATCTTGTGGATCATGTGTAATGCGAACTAATATTTCTTCTTCTTGGTCAGACGTAACAATTTTCGGTCGACCTAAATTATCACGTTTAAGACGAAATGAACCAATTTCGCCTAAATTTCTTTTTTTTGAAATAGTCTACTATCAGAAATTTTCGCAAATACTCATGTTGCGCAGCACGTCCATTATAATGCAGTTGACAATTTTTAAATGTCAAAAGTATTGTTGGCGTCGGTGCCTACTACGTTAATATTTCTTATAATGATTTATGAGGGTGAATGTTAAAATGAGATTTTCTCGAAAACGGTCAACTTCTAAGACTAATGACAAGGATACTTTTTTTCGCTAAAATGAGATAGGTTTAGGACTTTTTAATAAAAAAAGGGATAACTTTACGGGTAAAAAAGTTAAGAGTACATTTACACCTTAAACAATACTTATGTGGCGCCCTCTAGGATCTACACAAAAAATGGGAGTAGATTTGAATTTTTCATCTCAAAAAGCCCCCAGTCACCAATTTTCACAACAATGCTTGAACTTCAAAAGTTATATGAGAAGATTAAAAATATAATATTGACTTTAACACCCTGCATCTCTGTTAATATAGTCTAGTATACTTTAACTTGGCATGTGTATGTATGAGTTAATATTTCCGTACGATTTCATTTTCTCCCATATTGTACACAAAGTTAAAGCAATAGTCCAGAAATATTGTCTACGTGGACAATATTTCTGGATCTTTGTGTACATGAGAAAATGAAATCGTACGGAAATATTAACTCATACATGCACACGCCAAGTTAAAGTATACTAGACTATATCAACTTTTGTACTAAGGTAAGTTTAGTTAAATCGTAATATTTTAACGCCAGAAACCCAGTGTTGCTCTATGGATCATTACTTATAGACCACCCTCATTTTAAAAGCTTCTCCAAAGTAGTCAGTGAGAAATACAAAACAGGTTGCTAAAAGCCTCAATAAGTTAATATTAAACCATTAACACACCCAATTAAACAGCTGTAAAAACACTGCCTACATTTTTATCATGCCACTCCTTTAACTCAATGGAATAATTAAAACGAAAGGACAAAAAATCATCGTTATCAAAGATCTAAATATTATTTGATGATATTCAATTAATTTAACGGTTAACTTGAATATTAAGTATTCGATTACTGTGTTTAAACATATGGATGTATACTGGTACACTAACAATATTTTGATAAGGAAATTAGACGCTTAGATATATACCACCATCGATTGGTTGCGCGCCAGTCACGCAACTTTAATGTAAACGATTTGATTCTCGGTAAATAAACTTAGAAAAAAAATGTATATCAAGACTTTCAAGAAACGTGAATAATTAAATCCTAAACTTTGATCGTAAAGAAAGATTGTTAAGTTGTTTTTTGTATGCATATTAAGTATTTAAAACAGCTTTTACTTTTTAAAACGCTTTGTAAGCATATATACGATAAAGTCAAATAAAGCAAGGATGTGATGAATGGAAGGTTTTAAAACGTCAGCACTTTACGTGGCAGTATGCTTTTGAATGGAATAATAACGCAAGTCCCAAAATTTTTATCCTTTAGGGCTGTTAATTATGTTAACATAATTATGGATCAAGAGAAGTTTCATAGGACGCTGATGGGACAATTCTTATGAAAGATTTGTGGACTTACGACTATGTTGGAGATACCAAATTTGTAAATCATCGAGAAACATGCAAAATATTATTGCGTTTTCTAGTTCTTGACAATATGACGAATTTCACTAATTTTCCAAATTTAACTAAAATGTAGTTAGCACATGTTTACAAAAAAAATGTAAAAATAAAGAAAATAATTAATTATTATCATTAACAGTTTATTAAATTTATGACAGGCTTCAGGTACTGATAAGAATTTCACAAATGCAACTATTGTTCCAATCAGAGTCTGATACATTAAGAAAGGTTGATCCAGTAAACACTGAATCCTTATTTATAGGTTCTAACATAATAATGCGATTTGACGGACGCTTAAAAAGTCCTGAATTTGACTATAATAAAAAGTGTCCATTAGTTTTATATGGCTTTAAAATACGCTTACATATTTTAGTACCATAGCTTGTACTGTTCAATGAGCATCATCATATAGACCATGAACTACGTACCAATATGACACTCCCCCGCCCCAGGGTGGAAAATTATGACTCACATAACTTTTTGGTGGTATTGCCATGTAGTTTAAGGTTTTAGTTGTTTGCCTCTTGTCAATTACAGCATATTCCGAAAAAATGGAAAACCCCATTTCATTTAAATTTTTAGTTAAAGAATGTATATTTATAATCAATATTTTGTGCATAAATTCTTCCCCTAATTTACTTTACTTTTCCGGAAAAATAGCTGGAAAAGGAAATGATTAGATACGTATTTTTCAATTTTTTTTAACTTTTAGTCGCAAAATCAAATAACAGTATTTAATTCTGTAAGCATTTGTAATCAGCAGTCTTCTTCTTTAAACTCTATCTACTATCCAAAATCTATTAGATCAAAAGGTTCATTAATAAAATTCTCATTGAAAAAAGTTAATAATTCTCGAAAAATGAAAACTCTTTTTGAATGTAAAATTTTAATACATAAAAACGGGTGGATGAGAACGTGAACATTTTAAGATGCGTTAATATACAGGGTGGACCACTAATAATAAGCCACAGTTCAGGGGTAGATTCATTGGGCCAAAATATGAGGATATAATCAAATATGCTTTAGTAAAATGTCGCTGTGGAAAAAGATACAGGGTGTCAAAGTTCAAATTATTTTTTCGTCTTTTGCAATAACTCAACAGCCTCTTGACTGATCTTCGCCAAATTTATCAGAGGAACTTTTTTTATTCTAAGAAACAATAATTTATGAATTGCATCACGTTATCTCATGGAGGGCGCGGCAGGACCTGTATCTGATGATGAATTTCTTTCATATTTTTTTTACGAAACGTTGTGGTACTTCTGACCAGAAAATTTGATGGCCTATTATTAATGGTCCACCATGTATATGCAGCGAATATCGATAGTCATCAAACGACTTGCACATTTCTACCAAACATTCTGTAAATACCTAGATGCATGCCGAAGTAATAGTAGAACAAAGTCAATCTCAATGAACGTGAAATATTAATTGAAATTGACTATAAATTTCTTTACGAATATGTTTACTTAAAAGGCCCTAGCTTGCTCAATATCAGGGGTGAGGGAAAACAGGATTAATGAGACAAAAACAATGTAAAATTTAATCCTATATTACAACAACAAAAATGAGTGACCCTGAAGCCATGGTACATTAAAATCTACGGTATTCGAAAACGCAATCAAATCATAGAAAAATAACTAAACTAATCTTTAGAATCTTACCGCAACAAAAGTTAATTTACAAATATGAACAAAATCTAGCATTTTCGTGGTAATAAAAGGTAATATACAAGCATGACAAAATCTGGAGTATACCAAAAAAATAGTTAGATACTCAGACATTAACACACATTATAATTCTTAAAATCAAAAATCTCGAAAGGAAAGTTGGGCGCCACGGATATTATGTATTGGTAAAAATCCGAAAACCATTCAGGGAACTTAACTAGAACGTACTTACAATTTACATTGCACTATGTCATTTGAGGCTTGACACTGATAACAATCTTCCACATACCTACTTGGAGGACGTATTGTTCTGAAATGTACATATTAACCCCTAATTCGCTAAGGGCTCCAGCATTAGCCAAAGTTCATTGTCACAGAAAGTCTTTATTTCCCTGGGATAGTTTCTAGGGTTTACGCTTTGATAATTCGCTACAGTATACGGACTAGTAACGTAAATTAACAGAACTGAACGGGAGAATTTCGTAATAAGTAGAGCCGACTTGCCGTATACAGCATAAATCATGGCATCTTTCACTAGCCACATAAAACTTATCTCTAAACTGGAACTTATGAAGATAATATCAACGGACTTGAAAATCATCTACGTCATTAACTTAACTTTACACATTAACTGGCACCTGATTTCAACGGGGACCTCGCCTAGCGCGTCCTCTCTCTTTCATCAAAACGACTTTAAATACCTAAACCAATCAGAAGTACAAATAGATCCTTCACTATAGGCTTTGTTTGTACCGATTTAAATATGACATATTATTACTAATTCGCTAAATTTACACACGCTAAAATTGGTTGGGAGGATGGTCAATAAAATTATTGAACCACATCTCTTAGGCCCCATTGGGCCCCTTGTACATCCTCCCTGTAGGCAGATCCTCGCCTAGGCCTCCAACCAACCTAATCTTGCGAAATAGGTGACGATGCTGTCTAGGGGCATCTCCCTTACATCGGCCAAAGTACGCCAACGTTTTCCCAAAATGGATTCTCTGATTGATGAGACAGCAGAACAGTTACAGAGTACATGTTGAACCGTCTCATCTACTTGTTCACAACCTCTACAGAAAGGTGTTTCGCTTAATCTTATATTATGGAGATGTTTTCTTAGCGGACAGTGTCCAGTCTGGATTTCGGTTATAAAACGTAGATTCCTTCTGGACATTGCCAGGTAGTCCATTGCTGTACTCTTGCTGGGATATTTTAGTGGTTCCCTAGCAAGCTGACAGCTATTTGTTTCATCCCACAGTTTCTTGAATTCATTGTGGGTGTTCTCTTTAATTATTTGTATTATCGCCGTGATCGGTAACAGACTGGCCGGGCCTGGTCCAAAGATACTTAGGCCTGCTGAATTCTTAGCCAGTCTGTCGGCTACATTGTTGCCGTGTTCTTTCACCCAGCATACACAAGACTAAAAATAGTGAATAAATAGTTAATAAATAACTAAAAAATAAAAAATTGGCTCTAAAGGCTCAACTAGTGTATTACATTGTGCTATTTTTCGAAACAAATTACCACTTAGGAGGTGAAAAGGAACAGGGACCATTGTAAAAACCCAGACAAGGTACAGAAATAAAGTGTCAGGTGCTAGGGTAGGTCACTCCAAATTCGTTATTTAAGTTTGTTAATAATCCATTATATTTTATTGTTTATTTTTTGAAAATCAATAATGACTTTGACCACCTGCTAAAGGCACAGCCGGTCTAGGCTGCGAATAATGTTATTTCAAAAGTGCATCATTCCATGTACAAAAAGAGCTCAAGCGTGTATTGATAATATTAAATTGCACTTCGACCTCTTACTTTTAACTAAATATGATTTTTAGTATTATTTTTAGTTTTACTTTTAATCTGATTATTTTTGTGAGACTCGGTAATGCTCTAATAAAAGTAAATAAATTATATTGCGATCATCCAGATTGGAGGTTTGAAGGTAAGTTTAACTTTTTCTAATTTTTAAATTTAAATAATAACACTGGTTTTCACATTACATACGGATTCATAGGCTAAAATATGTGAATATATTTCAAAAACGCCCTGTGTACTAACAGGCCGCGCTTGTAAAATAATATATACAAATATAATACAGTACATAATAATATCTATGACATGTGTATAATTCTTGGCAGAAAATATCACTAAATTATTGCAGAAGTAAAGAAATACATGTCTTAAATCATTAGTACTTGTTTCTGTAAATATAATTTATTTTAATGATTTTTTACGACACAATGAATACCATATCTCGTTCGTAATTTATGAAATACAAGGTTGCAGAACTGCAAATCTAGGATTTATGCGTGATTAGAGCTTGCTAGACTGAAACCGACTGCACGCACCTTCTACAACCTCAACCAGATACAACTTATTTGACCTGATTTTGACCTAGATTTACTTCTTCATGAAATATATTAAGCAGAATTATTAAGTTGGCAATGACGACTAGTCATTGCATGTAGGCTATATTTATTTGCACTTCCATTGGGCCAGACAGTGATATTTGATTAACTCTTATTCATGTTTCCTTAAGTGAAATCCGTAACAGTTACTAATTTTATATAGAGAAGCATCCCCTGAAAACAAATAATATTGTTTAATAATAACAATCATCATACTTATAGATGGTCGATTTTTGGTGGTTCTTGAAGTCTGTATGACTTTTAAGACAAAATCTGAATTTCTGCGAAAAAAATCTCAGTATCAATATCCATTGCATTACAGTATCTAAATTGTACAGCTTGTCAAAGACATATGAACCAAAAATGTCGGTCCGCTTCATTGTATCTGCAACTCGTTCACAAACTCTCCTTTCAAAATAGTTAACAATAGAATTCACCTACTGCACAACCAAATTTTTAGTAATTTATACCAGTGAGTTTATCAATAATACTAAAAATGTAAATTTTTAGGTGAAATTTTGACCACGTTTTATGCTTATTCATTGCTTCCGACTGTACCAATTAATAAACCTGAAAGAGAAATTTACTCCAGTTAATTAATATTAGCCAAGAAATTGTTACAAAATATGTTTATCTTCCTAATTTTTTATGAGGCAAAATTGCATCCAATTCGTTAAAAGTTCCTTCGTGTAACACGAGAGGATTGCGTTGGCAAATTCCTTGTAAACTTTTACTGCCATTCTGTTCACAAGCAAATCCGAGACAAAGATAAAGGACCACTTCGAGTATTTTCTTCAGATATGGTTTAGATATCGATAGATGATATACTCGCAGCATTTGATAAGTATTTGCACATGTAGGCAACTTTGTTTCTAAATTAAATAACCGATTCAGTTCAGTAAAATTCACCTATGGAAACCTATGAAACGTAGTATGTTTTAGTAAATAACTAATAAATAATAATAATAATAATAAATCTTATTTTCATCAGACTTGCTTACACAAGTTTAGCATATTGTCAATTGTAGAAATAACTGTTTGGAAACAAATAATTTTAGTAACATAAGCATGAAATAAACAAACTATAATAAAATACGATTATACAAATAGTACACAAATATAAGATTCAAGTTAATAAAATTAATTACTAAAATCAGTATTAAAATATTCTGTAACAGGGTAGTAACTAAATGTTACTAACAAATCCATAACAATGGCTTTAAATGTAGTTCTTTAAAGTTTTAATATTAGCAAGGAACTTATTAAAAAGTATTATTCCTATAACAGTAGGACATTGGCAACCAGAGATAATCGATGATACAGAGTTCTTATATTGCAATTAATTCTAAACCCATAACGGGAACTTCCATCTCGAGCTTTTATGAAATTTTATGGCTTTTAATTGTATATAAAAATTAAAAAATCTTCATATCTTGTAGTTATAAATTAACTAATTTTGGAAACAACTGAAATTATTGAGTGAAAATCCATATCACTAAATCTGCCATAGTTCTTCTTGGGTGGTCCTATACTGTTTTCACCAGTATATCTATAACAAAAAGTTATGGCCAAAAATAATAAATATTTGCTTACGGATCTCTCTCTCTCTCTCTCAGATATGCCCACCTTAAATCAATATATTTAATTTTAAAATTTCATTTAAAGGAAATATATTTGTATATAATGTTATCTCTATAAAAGTCAAAATCAAAAATTCTTGTCTACTGTAGAAAATATTTTCTGCTAATGATCGCTTTAGGAATATATTCAATTTTAAAATATAATAGTAAGCAAGGTAGGCATGTGACGACCGACACGAGGATCGTTGGACTATTTGATACATCTCGGTATCCATAGGACAGCGACAAGCAAGACAATCAGCAGGCGCCATCTAGCGGTCCAGTGTCTGTTTCAATCGAAAAATAAAGACACTGGACCGCTAGATGGCGCCGGCTGATTGTTTTACATGTCACTGTCCTATGTACAGATATACCAAATAATCCAAGGATCCTCGTATCGGTCGTCACATGCCTGCCTTGCACTGACGAGAGCCAACAGCTCGAAACTGCAGTCTGCAAATGGTGTGGGACGACTGGCACGAGAGCTCTTTTAAGTAGGATCAGTCTTTCGATTGGTGTTTGTTGCAATCAAGGCGTTAGCGTTCTGTTGGTAATATAAAATTATTACATCTAACGCGCCAGACTTGTAACTTGTAATTCAGCGCTCGGCGGAGCACATAGCCCGAATAGTAGCTGTTGGTTGCAGCCTGGTTACGTTCCTTATAGTAAAATAAGGATTTTATATATTTTAATATTCTGCTCTCTAAAAGCACATTGGAACTATATATTCAATTTATTTGTGGTTAATTGTTTTAGCTGGTTTGGAAATTTGTTATATAGTATCACCGATGTATGATTTACAGGTTGCTGGGTTCTTGTTAGTCTATGGTATGAAACTACTGCAGAAGCCAAAACTCTTACCCATTTTGTATTTTAAATATTGTGTCACTGCGAGATGAATTTCCTCAAAGAGTAGTAAGATTCTTTAGTTTCCTTATTTGGTAAACCACTTTATTTAGTTTATTTGCTAGACGGTCAATATGTTGATGCCAATTTAATTTTGGATCGATGAATATACATAAAATATTTCGACAATTGGTGTCAGAACTTGGAAAGATAATTATTTGTGTTTTTTCGGAATTCAATTTTAATTTGTTAACCTCGAACCATCTAGCGTCGTTTAGACTGTCTGTTGTTTGATCCAGGACTTCAGTAATTTTTAAACTATATTTGTAAGCGTTGTATCGTCCAGCAAGTAATAAAGTTCTATTTGATCTCGCATTTATAGGCCTCTCTCTTGACTCGGACTTTTGGGAAACATTATCCTAAAGGAGTTTGTACGTACTGGATTCTGGTCTGTAAGTAATATTTTAATAAATCTAGACTAAGGCCTGTAATGCCATAATTTTAATTTTTAGGAGAATCATAATTTACAAAGTCAAATGTCTTACTTACATCTATTACCGTTGCCTAAGATATTTCAGTATTGTCCATTGCATCTAAAACAGTATTTAATATATTAATTTGTTATTTGTTTGTGTGTCTGGATTTGTTGTTGTTGTTTGAATGCAGGATGATAAATGCATTGTATTTCCAACAGTTTCATAAAATATATCTAGCTATTGTAAACTATCAATTTGTTCCACATATCGACAAAATTCTACTATAAAAATATTTCATTGGATTTGTCGTTTTAAAAGTATATAATTTGTTTGTCTTCACGGCTCTTAATCAATGATGATCTATAAAATTGTTCTCAATATTTTTGTTATTATACAGAGCAAGTTAGCCGTATAACTGCTTCTCAAATATTATAAACAGATGTAGTATATTGACACTTATTATATGATGGATATATGTAATTTATTTATAATTTGCCAACTTTCAAACACTTATAAAACTGCTATAAATATTTTTATAGTAACAGTTTAAAAGTTCTCAATTGCTTCTATAAAATAAATGTAGATTGAAATTGTCCAGAGAGCAACGGTCTTTTTATACCCACTTGAATGAGAGTTCTTAAAGAAATTAAGCCAATATTTAAGAAGCCGTTTAATAATATTTTAGCTAATAAAACCATTTTGCTTCTTATGACAATATTTTGCGAAAAACTACTACATTAAAACTAATTTGCAACTTTCGAGTTATAACACAATCGGTGTTCAATAATATGCTCTTTTATTCTTCAATACTTTTACTTTGCTGCTTGATACTTGGGAGGTTGCAGTTCGTCTAACCGAACTGGAGCTTAAGTAGGAATATTAATAATCGAATTTCTGAATTAAGACATTAGTTTAGTATAAATATAGGATGATTTATTATAAGTCTGTTTTAACTTCATTCATCCCCAGATAATGTCAACATGTTTGGCGAAACACGCGTCGAGTTTATTATTCAATATGGTGTTTTGGTGTTTATGGAAACAAGGTTTCTATCACACATTGCATTACATGTTCATCATAGATGTATCCCATATTTCGTGAAGGAGCCTGTCTCATAAATAATACATTGTACTTCTTTATGAAACTTTATTTAAATATATCGATTTACCCATACATGTGTATCTTAATTTAATAATACTTTTCTAAAGGACTATGACAAAAAGACACAAATGTTAGTCTCTGCAAGTGTAAATAATAAATTCTTAAAATGTTATGAGCTACAAGCAATAAATATCAAGATTTCTCTAGGGGACTAGCTTCGGGACTAGTAGAGCACCAAGGCGTATATATTTTAATAATCTCACTTTCAGCTCTTTGGTAATGTTTGTATGGGTACAATGTTATTTTGTTCAAATAAAAATATGCAAAATAATTTAATTCTGAAACTTATCTTATATAAAATGTCGCCAGTTCTAAGACACAGAGTGTTAAGCTCAAATGAATTCAGTCATGTAGTTATTAAATATCTCCTTCATTTTTTTCGTGCTTGTTATTGAATATTTTTTTTACTGTTCCGCAATAGCATTTAATAAGTTTAATAAATGAGGTTTTGTGCTAAGAAAGCCACACAGTCGGTGGGTTTTCGAATATTCTTGACTGCTTTAAAGTGTCTCCCACTGAAAAATATATAAATCTAAACTAGTAAAATATATATTTAAAAATAATAAATAAAGCGATTGTTAATGTTTTTGAAATATAAACTTTTACGGCTTCAAAACTTTGATATGATTGATCATTTTTTCTTTAATTAATTCCATATATGCAACAGAGGTATTCATACTATTCATACTTTGTCTCTGAGCACAACAGTCAGCTGACATATTTAATCAGTGAACTTATTTATTATACATTTTTTAAATCTTAGCAATAAAAAGAAATGAATTCCAAAACGTACGTTGGAAGGTGAAACGAATTCGTATGTCGTCGATGAAATTTTGTTAAAAATATTTTTGTATTTTGCAATACACAACTTTATACAGTATATCGAGGAGTACTGCTGCGCTCAATTTGTACACCTGATTTTCTGTGATGCATTCTGTGAGTTGGATAGAACCTCGAAGAATTTGAATATTTTCTAACTTAACGAGATTATGTCTCCCCCCGTTTTCGAGGATGCTGAGCCCGATGATGATGTTGAGACCTTTCCTCGACCACCTCCGACTCCCCAAAAGGCCAAAAACTACCCCCGAAAGGGGTAAACCGCGGATAGGCCCTCTTCTCTAGGCTAAACCCGTGTTATCCCCCGTTTTCGAGGATGCTGAGTACGATGATGATGTCAGAACCCCTTCTCGACCCCTGCTAACCCCCAGATGGCCAAAAACCACCCCCAAAAAGGATAAGCTGCGTATCCGCCATCTCCTACCAGCCAAACGTGTGTTACCCTCGTTTTCGAGGATGCTGAGCTTGATGGTGATGTCGAAACCTCTCCTCGCCCTCCACTGAGCGAGGAGAGGTCGCGATATTTTTTTCATGCTCAGCATTCTCGAAAACGTGGGGTAACACGGGTTTAGCGGAGAGAATACGGCCTATTTGCGGTTTGCCCCTTTGGGGGGTGGTTTTCGGCTATTTCGCCGGGGGTAGAGGAGGGGTTTCGACATCACCCGTGCTCAGCATTCTCGAAAACGGGGAGTAATACGGGTTCAGCCGAGAGAAGACGGCCCATCCGGGGTAGTTTTTCGCCGTTTGAAGGGTTGGCGGAGATCGAGGAGGGGTCTATATATCACCATCGTGCTCAGAATCCCCGAAAACGGGGGTAATACAGGTTTGGCTGGTAGATTGGGGGGTGGGTTGACCTCGGAGAGAGATTTAACCACCGCCATCGTATTCAGCATCGTCGAAAACGGAGGAGGGGAGATATAGTCTCATTAGGTTAGAAAATATTCATATTCTTTTCCGACTTACAGAATGCACTATTTCCCCTTTTGGAGAAATTTTTTATGGTTTCCCCTGATTTCCCCTGATTTCCTCCTGATTTTCTTTGATTTTTTCTACATTAATACTGGACTTTGATGATACAATCTATGATAATCATTCTTTTAATTCGTTATGACTTCTTTTTCAATGTCAAAACTTAACAAATTTGATTAAATATTTTTTAAATTAAAATATTAACTACGCCACTGAATTCGTAACCTCTCAAATGGATAAATCCCAATCGGATATTACCAATTGTCGTGTTTTTGTATTTTTTAAACACAAAACAGAAGAAAAATTATGAGTTTTATGTATTTCTTTTGGAACACACTGTATAAAATAACTGCCTACATTCATTTTGTATTAAATTTGTCAAATTCAACGTTTTTTCATGAAACTTGGGATTTACCCATTTGAGAGCTTGCTGAATCTAGTGTTCTAATTAGAATTTTAACAAAAAATTGCTAATCAAATTTGTTAATTTTTGGCATTGAAAACAATCGTGATAGGCCTTGTAAATTGAATCATATCTAAATTTTCATCAGAAGGTAAAGGTTTTGATGATTTATTGAAAAACCGAACAAGTGCGTGTAGTACACGCATCAACTAAGAGTTCCGTAGTGCTGCTATTGGAAACTGAAAATTGTGGATATCTAAAAAACTTGTTAATATATCTTGTCGAGTATCTTGCTACTATCTTGACTTTTTTCAGATGTTTTAATAGCATGGTTGGAAAGTCAGAGGAGGGACACATTATTAACGACTTTAGGAGTTTATATCTCGCGAAATATTCGCCTAAGGAAAAGAGTCATTTAGGAATTTCTATTGCATTTTTAAAGACCTGTTTGTTCAACGATACCCCACACAATGAGGTGCGCTAAAATAAAAATGTTCATCTCTCAGTCCTATGTATGGAAGGCTAACCCTCTATATATATATTTTTTGTAATTTCATTGCATAGTTGTGTGGCAGTTCTGCCTGTAAAATTTCATCAGAATCGATGGAAAGATGGCGGAGTTATAAAGCTGTATCATACGGACGGACGGACATGACGAAATTATAAGGGTTCCATTATTTGGCATTTGGCTACAGAACCCTAAAAAAACGTTAAAATCGGTTATTGAACACATTTTTTACGGCAATGTTTACATTGAAAGTGGGTCACACTTTATGTACATTCGATTTCTTCCTTGGCAATAGCATCAACTGTATGCCAGACAAGATTCCAGATATTTTTATATTGAATAGTTTTTTAGTTATAGAGCCAAAAGACAGACAGACATACCGACGAAATTGATAATCCTTTATTTTCGTAATGTGCAGCATTTGAAACGTAAGGATATTAATACCTCGAAATGTGAATCGAACAAATATGACGATCCTCTACTCAATGCTCTATAACAAGAACATACCGATTTGAAATCTATGTTAGCACTTCATTTTCATAAGAAGGCCAATCGATAAAGCCCTACACAATTGTACGTTTTTGACACAAATGATACTTACTCGACTTCACTCATATTCACAGTACAACAATGACACAAAAACGAGCACAATAATAACAGTAAAACGAAGTGAAATATTCATGGTAAAACGAGTTGTTGTTCCAGAGGTTTATCCGCTTAATACTAGAATTGCTTTGTAGAGTAAACTATTGACAGAGCATGTCATCAAGTATATCTGAGTATAATATCCAAAAGGCGCTAGAATGAAGCCAATCATGATTCTACTTTAAATTTGTCAGTAAGATTTTCGGTATGCCACCACTATTTCTTAAACTACAATTTTTTTCACATATTTACTTTTCAAATTGGTGAAATTTTTTTTTTGAAATATCAAGATTCAAGTGGTTATTAGGATATATTTATTTAGGCACTAAAATAACATAAATATAATTGAAATATTTAAAATGAATAACTAAAACGGTGTGCTTGGTTTTATCTTCTATATTATATAGTTTACGAAATAAGACCTGCGACATATTATGACTTTTAACCGGACCCACGTTTCGTCGGAAAATCTGAATTATCGTTCGTACTCTACAGTCACATTAGTACGCTATGATATGGTTTTTGCTGTTGCGGTGAAACGCGGGCCCGGTTAAAATGCATGATATGTCGCCGAACTTATGGTACCGAAAAATTGTTCAAAATACCCTTTTTTTTTCAAGCAAAAGATATTAACTGAATGACCCATGCGCATAATATATTTCAACAAAATGGCAGAGATTTCCCATGATCTCCCCTGATTTCTCTCGATTTGTACACCTGATTTCCCCAGCGGTTTGCTCCTCGCAGTATATCTACAGTAACCCGGTTAATCAAATACTTTTACCTTTATTGCAGGAAAGGTTGTGATGATGTATGGTTAAACCCCCCCCCTAAATATCAAGATACGTTTAGTAAAAATTTACTAAAATATTTTTCTCTAGTAATTACTAATCAGTCGATGATTTCTAATAATTGGCGGAGGAGCCGGTGATTTTAAAAATCTAACATTTATTCTTCATTCTCGCTAATCCTCCTACTTTGTAGTCATGACGATATAACCTATTCCTACTCCGGCTGACACTTGTCACATAATTCAATTCAATATTCATTTATCCCAAATAGGTATAATGCAATAAAAAATATCAATGTACTATTTAACTATTGCTAACTCTGTCTGTTTGCCGTCTGCTGCGTGCTGTCTGTAGTCGCATCTACATACCAAATTTCTGGATAGATTTTACTCAAATTTTGTTTGTGCATTCAGGACAGCTGCATCTCGATGCAAAATCGGATCTAGCTCGAATAAATGTAAAAGAAGCTAACCCCTAAGAATCGGTAAAAAATTGCAAAATAATTTTTTTCTCCAAAACAGCTCTAAAGATTTTGATAATAATACTCTCTTGGTGTTAGTACGAGATGACATAATTAATTAACCTTATAAATTGTAAGAAAGCTAAAAGTTTTTTTCTCTCTAATGGTTGAAATGATTCTTATCAAAAGTACATGGATAGTTGCTCAGTATCAGTATCAGTGTACGATAGCATGACTATTTGCTTCTAAAAAATTCAGAGAGGGGTGTTCCAGAGGGTATAGTTTAAAGGATTATATAACTTTTTCTTTAAAAAGATCCTAAAAATTCTCATCAAACTTAACACTGAAATTTTGAATTCGTACCAGTATGAGATAGTACAATTAGTTACTCCTAGATAATGTACGGTGGAATCTGTGATGGACATTGTTTAAAAAATTAGTTAATTATTTTCTCCAATACCGCAATAATCATTAAATTTAATACACAGATACTCCATAAGTACTAGTATGAGATGACATGAGCAATTACTCTTAGTTTCTCATAAAAAGTGAGAATTTATGGTGGATGGGGTTGAGCAACTAGTAAAAGTAAAAATAATAAAAGAATTATAAAAACAGATACAGAAATAAAACTCGGCATAATCAGGTGTTTAGTATTTCATCAAGATTGATTGAATAAATACGAAAATTTGACGATGTATAGATTTACTGTGAGGAACAGAGCATGCTAATAATTCAAAATAAAATTTATAGCAACAAAATATATCAGTATTTTTAAATGCCAGTATCAACTGAATTCAATTCAAAACTTCTTTATTAAAATTACCTTCACAACTATACCTCCCCAGAACCTATCCCGAGACCGATCGGGCAACCACCATGTTGGTCGCGGTGGCAGATTGCAGGATCGGGCGGGGTAGGCCTGGTTCTGTTAAAACGAAGTTAAAAAGTACAAAAGAAAACAAGAAAACAACATACAGAAAGGACAAAAACAGAAAGGAAGAGGGGGACAGGAAAGATAGGCAAACGTATGAAAGTAAAGGCGGATAGGGTAAGCAGAAGTTATAGTTGGTGAAGCTTGGCTACAGAGGTTGCCGGAAAATCGCTAACGTCTGGTACAATAAGGGGTATTTAATCCAAAATGGGGCATTATGTTGTCTAATTTACGTTATGTGTCCTGTTAGCGGACTATCGCCCAGTTTGAACGAGTAGAAGTTTTGAGAGATATGCTGGACACAGTCCGCTATCGTGGTTATGTTGTTGCAATGTGCGTATAGGTCTCTGAGGGAGGTGTACATTCCTGAATTTGATATGAGGCGCATGAATTTGTGCTCAAGCACTTTCAGCTTTTTCATTGTCGTGGCCGGTATGCTGCACCACACCGGCGCCGCGTATGTGATGGACCACCATGGTATACAACAGTTACAGACTCCTGGACAAAGAGTAGACCGTCCGTATTGTCTCACTTATATGGGTATTGAACGTCAGTCTTTGGCCGAGTCTTGCTCTCAAGTACTTCACGCATCCCCTGGTTGGAATTTTGTTTCCCCTGATCGAAATTGGCGTTAAGATTTTGTTCTCAGTAAAGCGGCGCGTGAAGATTATCGCCTCCGACTTCTCAGCGTTCACCCGAATCTTCCACTGGTCGTAATAAGCCGTGGCACGAGCCATGTATGCCTCAGCTGCATATTTGCGTGTTATGGGAATGCGCGTACATGGTTGTGTCGTCGGCGTACTTGACCAGCTTCGTAATCGTGAACTCTGGGAGGTCGGAGACGTACAAGTTGTACAACTTTGGAGACAGGCACGATCTTTACGGGACTCCCGCGCGAATGTCCCGCCGAGTTGACAGTGTATTGTTCATTCTAACCTGCAGTGATCTGCCCGTCAAGAACCAATTAATGAGTTTAGTGAAGTAAGTCGGAAAGTTGTAGTGGTGTAGTTTGTAGAGTAACCCCGGGATCCAGAAGGTGTCGAACGCAGTCTCAATATCAAGGAGCATCATGGCGGTGTTCTTCCCGAGGTTGTATTGTACTTTGACGTCGTTAACTATTCTAACGACCTGTTGCACCGTGCTCCTACCCCTCCTGAAGCCAAACTGGGACTCGCCGTCGATGTGCAGCTCCTCCTGAACAGTATTTAGTCTGATCAGGTCGAGCTTCTCCACCAACCTGGAGATTGCCGACAACAACGAGATGGGCCTGTAGCTGCCGACGAACTTCGCGTTCTTGTTTAGCTTAAGGATGAGAATGACTACGGCGCACTTGCACTGGCTGGGCCAGTGCTGTAGCCGCAGGATCATGTTAACGATGTACGTCAACTGCACAATACCTTTTCTCGGGAGATATTTGAGTAGGTTGTACCTTCAGGAATTCACGTCGTGTCATTTTTACGTCATGACCCATGATTTTGTTAATGTCATCCTCGATGCGGTCGTGCTCTAAATTATTTGGTATGTTGTTATTCTGAGTACTTTCGAAATGAGTAGCTAAGTCGCTCACCTTTTGAGCGTCTGTCAGCAACGTCCGTCCGGTCGCACTCGTCAACGCGGGTATAGCCTCCCGTGTACTTTTTAAGGCCCTCATCAACTTACACAGCGAGTTGTCTGAAGGATTCAGCGCTGCCAGTTTGTCCCCCCATTTCTTGTTCTTTGCAGTGTTTATGGAGGTTCTGATCTTCCCGCCGCAACCTTCTCAGCCGTCTCAGTCTATTTTTCTCCCGTATGTTTCGTATCACCGCTTCGTTGAGTCAGTCTCTGTTCTCGCTCACAGTGTTAGTGGTGGCAACAATCTGCTTGGCATCCTGCAGCACTCTCATGAACTCCGCATTTTCTAACTCGGTGTATGCCAGTATCGGGGTATATTAGTCTGACCTATTCCCAAATTTTATAGTTTATGAGAGACGTATCGATTTTTTTTTAAATAATTTTATTATCAAAACTCAAATAATATTTCCAATTTTAATTATCAATAATAACCAGCAATTAAGACAGGTTAGCAATTAATTATAACAATTTTCTGTCATTTCAGTAATTTTCTAATTTTATTAACTTTAAATTGTAAGATTTAGGGATATTTTAAGCATGTTATAAAAGTTGCATTTTAACGAAAAATTCTAGGCAAATCAGCTTGATTGTATTCTGACAAAATAAACAAGCGGTAACGCTCCCCAGAAATAGATCTTTAGTAGTAGATAAGCCAAGAGAACTGTTCAGTCATTTAGCTCCGGTATGTCACATTAGAATTAGGGATAAATACGAGCCGACTACAGTCACATATTAATTCCACATCCAACATGTAAAGTTTGAAACTGTGTTTCGCCTTGGTTAGTTGCAGAGTCTCACCTATTTACTACACATTGTGCTCGAGATGGAGTCTTGCGTTGAAAGAATATGTAATAAAGGATATGAAATTTTCAAAGAGAGCTGCAGCAAATTTTGACTTTGTTACTGGCTAGAGACCGCATCTCACCCATTTAACTTCCTGCTTTCAAAGAATTCTATTTAGAAGATCTCTACGGGTTTGATTTAGAAACTTTGTCAACTAGCATTTATAGACTAAGTTGATCGTGGAGTGAGAAATGGAGCACAATTTAGAGATTTTTCAGCGAGGTAAATGCACTTTAATTCGACTCGGGTTGCTGCCATTCTTGTATTTGCTTCAAAACTAGAATATCTACTTTATTTTACATGAGTTACTTTCAAAATTAACAATTAAATGGCAACGATTACATAGTAGTATTTACGAATGACTCTATGTCTGTGGCGCGGTCCTAAAGTATATAACACATTACGGTTTGTACGGTACCAAAATTAGAGCTAAATAATTTACTAAATATTCAGTTTTAATTTGATTGCGCCACCAGGCAAGTTAAGCTAAATTTCACTAATCAGCTTATAATTTCAGAATTTTAATTTCAACATTTTTTTAGGAGAATTTATGTTTGTGAATTGATAATTTTACTGTTACATATGCTGTCTAGAATTCAGAGCTATGCAAGTATAGGTTATTTTCTCAGTAACTTATAAAACAGTAATTTCCTGTATGCTTCGGTAAATTTTAACAGCTCACCCTGTCCCGACTTTAATTCAGCATGTAATTTATCGCGAGCGTGTGAAGACAGGTTGTCTTCACGCGATGACTTGAATGTTTTTAGTCGATAATACATTTATTAGATTAAATCTCTCTCCAAGGTCACCCCACCCCTCAAATGGCCAAAAACCACCCCCGAAGTGGGTACACGTATCCACCATCTGCTACCAGCCAAACCGGTGTTACCCCCCGTTTTTGAGGATGCTGAGCACGATGGTGATATCGAGCCCCCTCCTCGACCCCCGCCAACATCTCAAACGGCCAAAAACCACATCCGAAAAAGGTAAACTGCGTATCCACCGTCTCCTATCAACCAAACCTGCGTTACCCCCGTTTTCGAGGATGCTGAGCACGTTGGTGATGTTTGATCTTCTCCCCGAGGCGAAACCACCCCTCAAACGGACAGAAACTCCCTGTCCCCTTCTATGCTGCTGAGTAGAGAAGGCCGCTACTCCAGGACCTCGGAGAGATATCTATGATGGAGGCCGTTGTGCAGTTTACCGGTCTCCGTACATACGAAAAGCGCGTGTTTTTTCACCCTCTTCCAAGGATCGGGGAATATAGTAGCAGGAACTGCCTATCAAATTCTGAGAAGGAATAGAAAAACTAAAATAAGAACCGAGATTCATGATCCTGCCTTTGAGATGTCTTTTTTGAATATATATATGTAAAGTATGATTTTTTATTTCGTTTCTCT
This sequence comes from Leptura quadrifasciata, assembly GCA_963675555.1. NCBI lineage: Eukaryota > Metazoa > Arthropoda > Insecta > Coleoptera > Cerambycidae > Leptura > Leptura quadrifasciata. Next base: position 109,552,683 of record OY776675.1, read on the forward strand.
GACCGGTAAAACAGGAAGCTAATTTACATTTTATTCAGCTGATTTTAATAAGAGAACAATAAACGGCTGCTAAGAAGAAAAATAGAGAACCTTTACAGTATAAACATAGTAATAGAGTCCGATATCTTGTAGAATACTTGTCTTTTTTATGATATAAGTTGTGGTACAATCATACTTTTCACAATTTCCAAATATACCAAGTTTACAACATTACAAATGTCATTACTTTGTACTTACATTTTCTGCAGTTGTCAAACAGCCATTTATTAATATAATAACACAATTATCACGAGGTCGGTCGTGTAGGCATTAACAGTAACGGGTTCTTGTTATTATCCCAGTGGACGCAGTGTAGGAATCTTGCAAGTGGACCAGCTACAGTAAAAGTGGCGGCGCGGAGATTCTGCGCGGGATGATGTGTACTAGATAACATATTTGTGTGTACTCTTCGCCGCTGTCAGCCCGCGTACTTTTGAATTAAATTATTCAATAAAAGATTTTAAAAAGTACGAGTACAATGATAATTTTGCCCGTTTAGTAAGAAGTAAGAGTGTAATGATATTTTTGTCCCTTTTCTGGGGCGATTTTTGGCCGTTTGGCGGATGGAGTGAACTCGGAGAGAGATTTAACCACCGCCATCGTTTTCAGCATCCTCGAAAACAGGGGGGGGGGGGGACATATTCTCGTTAAACTAAGAAAAAATGCATATTTTTCGAGGTTCCGTCCGACTCACAAAATGCACTAGAAGTTCTTAGTAAAATTACATACGAAGAGAACAGAATTTTAATTGTCGTTGGCTGACTTCTTTACCCATTGTCGCGATTATCAGGGACTCATCTATAGAGAAAGCAATAATAGCAGAAGTTGTAGTGATGTGATCCTGACACAAGATATTAGAATAACCTATAAATATTATGAATAGTATAAAAATGAAAACATCAATATATCTAAGCCCATCATAACCAATGTATGTTTATCCTAAATAGATCGTCAATGAAATAATAACATATAATACTATAAATAATCATAATTTTGTCCTACATTTAGTTGTAAATAAGAACTAAGCTGAGGAAAATATTGTTAAAAAAGAACTTAAGAAGGACATTGTTGTAATTATACTTTCTAATAAATACATCATAATTCACTATTCGTTAATTACTTTTATTTAATGTTCCTCAATAATATTTAAATAATCTGGATTAATAGAGTCTTTCCACCCAGAATAAAGTTCCTGATCAATTGAAAGGTAGCTTAGCTAAATCACATAATAACATGAATAATTAAGAGAACGTGTATAGAACCTAATGTGAGGCAAAACAAACAAAATATTTTTTAATTGCAGTAAAGAAGGAGAAGTGTATATAATAATTTTAAACATAGAGTTGAAAAGCCTCAGTGTTTCCCGCATACTTGCGTTCAAATTAACATTAAATATGTCGTGACCTGTTTTTTCAAACAAAAATTACGGTGAATCAATACCAGAGAGAAATCAGGAAAGTGCTTCTATTCATAACAGAGTAACGCTCAACAAAAATAACATAACTAACAACCAGGCCTATTTCAGTTCCTAAACTGCGACGAAGCAAAACATTGCGTTGTGACAATAGCCTTACTGTTAGTGACATAGCCAAATAAACTTGGTCGCGCGTCCTTGACCAGAATTTAAATTTAACCGCAGGAACGCAGAGCAGCACAACATAGTCTAATACAAGGATATTAAAGACGCCAAGCGCAGGTAAGTGTTGCACGCGACCAACTGCAGGAAAGCTATTAAAGTATGATGGCTCTCTGTAACCACAACTACTACCTACTCGAAATAAATATTTCGTGGATTCTGCAGTCTAGAGGATAAATACATTAGAGGGAAAGTGGGTTGTGGCGCAGTCTATTAAAAGGGATACGATTTATGACAACACGAGTATAAAAATAGGACAATAATTTATGTATTTTTAACTGATATGGATTTATGTTAAACGGGGTTAGGGTAAACAAAATTTTGAAATCGTTAGCCTGCCCCTAATATTTAACAACTTGATATAATTCGAGGTGGTGAAATTACATCTGAAGAAAGTTCAAGAAAACAGTAGCCGCGACTAGTAAATCAGACGGCAGGGGATAGTAATTATTGCAGAAGGCGTTAACAATTTTGTAAAATGAGTGTTAGTGCGCATATTTCGTACCACATCTTCGCAACTGTAGAAAACTCAGGACATGATCTAGGATCACGATGTTATGTTTACTCGTTTACCCTTTACGACTATTATATGAATCTTCAGGTAAATAAGCGGAAAAGTTGGGCACTTCTGGGAGAGCGCTAAAAAGCCTTTCACCTACGTTTTCTCAAAAAAAAAACGGGGTGTCAATGGTGTGAAGTGGAGGCAGAGCGTTTGTGCGAAATTTTTCCTGCAAAAGTGATTTTTGATGCGGGGCCACTGAGAGGGTTGATCGAAGGGGCTAATAACCACCCCCTTTGAGGCAAAAAACGATCGTAACTGATTTGTTCGCTCTGTTCGGAGGAAATGGAATTAAAAAGGTAGAGGAGGATGAAGGAGGGAAAATTTAGTCATCCACCCTTAATTTCCAGTCAAGGGGGTGAAAACTACCCCCCGCAGGGATCACGGCTTTCCCTCAATCTTTTTCGCGGTTTTTCACATGGTCGCAACAGGAAAAGCGTTTGAGCTCAACGCCAATAGTTGGAGCCGAATCAATTGAATGGTTTTTAACCTCATACGCTTCTGCTCGTGCGTAGGAGTAAATCTCTACTCTTGTTACACCGGAATCTGTGGTGACGGAACCCGAGAATCCAGTATTTTTCCCCTAACACGCATGCAGGTGTTATTAGATATCGATAATTCATCAATCTACCTTTTCAACATAAATCGGCGGCGCTTCACAGCTATATCGAACGAATTTGAAAAATTCCTCTACGTACAGAATCTATTAACAGAGAATTAATGATAATAATAAATTTTGTTTCAAAGAAATGCTTCACAATTGACTAAATAATGAAAACAACAAATATACCCAATGATAGTATTACAAAAATAATCTTCTATACTGATTAGAAATTCTCTATAATTTTTTAAACTTTTTTCTTAAATAGACGTTTTTTTATATACATTTATTTAACGTCGGCCTACTTAAGCTACTGAAGCCTAACACGACGCCTGTAGACGAGCTACCCCCAACCAGGAATTTTGCCGAACCTCTTCCCTCAAGAAGAGTAGGGATCTTCTACTTGCCTAACATTTAATAGACTAGGGACCGACGGCCTTTACATCCCCTCCGAAGGATGGTATATCCCCTATGTAACCCTAGCCTAAGGTTGAATAGCTTCCGCGCATACACTGATATACAAGCCGCTAGAAGATGTGTGAGGCAAGGACGCGGTCTTCGTTGGAATGGTTACCCATGCAACTACTAACCGCGCCTTACGTTGCTTTACATCGCATATCGAAGTATGTACATAGTAAAGACGCACCCACGCTCGTCCCTTTAAATAGACATAATAAATAATAAATAAATAACACCACAGGTAATTACGACCCCCTTTATCCCGGGAGGCTCTCTACACATTTAGAGACAAGGGACACACACCCAAAATCCAGTCTCCACTGCGATGACCGGGGATCGAACTCTGAACTTTTGGGTGAGAGGCAAGTGCGCTGACCTCTCGACCACCAGTCATAATTATGCTAACAATATTTTTAAAACTCAATGACAACTTGTTATACAGCTTTATGCACATATAGAATGGAGCTTTTTCTGTTTTTGCAAAATTATATTGAGGGTATGTAATATCTTGTGTCCTTGTATTATATTACATGTTGAATATTGTTTGCTAAAAATATATCCTTATTCTTAAATATAAATATTAGACATTCATAAATATACAAACCATAAATAGTCATTATATTATTTGATTTAAATTTACTTCGACATCAGTCATAGTAATTCGTTTGAAGTATAATTCTTATAACTCGCCTTTGTATAATAAAAATTCTTTTAATATTTGCATTAGTATCCCAAAAAATTATCCCATATTTAACTGACAACTCGAAATTAGAAAAATATATAATTTTACTACTTTTAAAATTTAGATATTTTAGAATTATCCTTATGCTATAACAGATTTTATTTCATTTCAAACACAAATGATCGATTTGAATTCCACAATTCATCTATTTGGATGGGAATAAATTTTGTACTTTCCACCAGATTTCTATGTTCTCCTGATATTGTATTGTTATCGGGACTTTCAATTCTTGCTTGTTTTATCCTAAATAGAATAATATTCGTTTTTTCCTTGTTTAAAATAAATCATTTTATCACACCACTCACTTGTGCTTGAAAATAATTATTACATTCCTGTATCAATTCGGAATAGGTTTCTGCTCCCACCAACATATTATTATCATCAGCATAATTTGTAATACTGTGATTTATATTTGTTACAATATTACATAAAACATTTACGTATATGATAAATAAAATTGGACCCATTATACTTCCCTGTGGAATTCCAATATTATTACTCAAAGTTTCCGATTTAACGAGTTAATTATTTCTTATTATTTGTATCCTCTGCTGGCGATCTGAAAGGTACGGATCTCATCCACTCAAGTGTATTTCCTCTAATTCCATATTTATCTAGTTTTAATAACAGCAAATTATGATCCAAACAATCATATGCTTTACATAAATCCTAGAATATGTCTAAGGCAATTTTAGTCTCCATATGTTCCAAAATTTTCTACGTAAATTGAAATATTGTTGTCTGTGTAGATCTTCCTCTCAGATGGCCATATTGAGTGTTATTAAATAATTGAAAAACATTCATAAACTCATTTAACTGAAAACACATAACCATTTCAAAAAGTTTTGAGAGACTAGGTAATAGAGAGTAATTGGTCTATAATTTTCTAACAACTCCGGATCTCCTTTTTGTAAAGTGGTTTAATACTGGGCAATTTTAATTACTGATCAGGAAAAATTCCAAATTTAAAAGAATTATTTATCATATGTCGAATTACCTCTTTATTTCAGCTATACACAGTTTTACAATACTGGCAGATCTCCGTTACTATATTTATTTTTAAAATTTTTAGCTATATTTAACATTACACTAGTAGTTATAGGTCTCAAATACATTGGCTGATTTTATCTAAAATATTACATAAAAAAGGAATTTTATTTACATTTGCAACGAGTTCTGAGACCACATGGTACCATAATGATTATAAAACAAATTGCTTATCGCCATAACTTTAATCCAAACCTGATCGATAATATATTATTATAAGAAAAAAAAGAATAAAATCACTTCTAATTTCCTCCTATAAATAACTTGATAAATAATGGAAAATATTTTTCTTTGACATATATATGACCAGTTTCTTATAAAACAGCTAATGTATTTAATACTCACTGTAAAAATCTTCTAATTCTCTAAACCAGTTTTTTGTACGAAATAAAGACAAAATACATCTTTTCGACAAATTTGGAGTCTATAAACTTAAATGTAACGATTGTAATAGTATGTACATAGGTAGAACTTATAGAAATTTAAAAATGAGACTAAAGGATCACCATCTGATGTCTCAGATTAAATTCAGGTTTTTCGTATTTTGCGAAAATGAAAGTCACAATTTTGGTCAAGAAGTTCGAAGTTGTGCATTTAGCGAGTAAAGAAAATTTACTCAATAACTTAGAGTCCCCAAGAATTCTTAGACACTCCAAATCTAGTGATGTTAGTTCAGTTAACACCCAAGTACAAGCTGATTCTGCATTTACTCTCTCAGTTTTGTTTTGAAATTAGTTTATTTTCTTATATTTATATTATGCTCCATAGAGTCTTTGACTCCGACTTTTTTATATTTTGTAGTTATTTATTCGCTTATTTAGTTGTAGATAAAAAGATGTACTTTACTGTTTATTAATGATTTTTTCAATGATGATTTATATACTTTCTGTTAGATATTTATATGGCCATCATTTATAGTTACTATTTTTAAAAAATCATAACTACAGAGCAGCAGGTGTACCTAATACAAACTCTCCAACGGAGGTCTCGTATTAGTGTCATTCCGAGCTCGTCTATTGAATACAAGGTATAGCTTTGGTTCACTGCTATCATTCTTAGTTAATTTTAATTTGTTAATATATTGTTTATTGGCATTGTACTATATTTTCATCCTATGGACAAATCTTTTTACTTTCGTGTAACGTAAGTTATTTATATTCTGAATTTTAAACTAAACATTCCTATAATGATTATCTTATTTTTAAAAAACATTTCTATATTTGTGTTAGTCTTGATCCCTGAGGATGTGGTAGTACTTGATGTACATTATACCACGAAACCGGTAGCTTTATAGAGGTTGAGATAGAGAACCTTCATTTTTCTATTTTTCAACCTATTATATATTTTTAAAAATCCAATACGGTAAGGTGTATGTTTCGTTAAAATTTGATCTGTCTATGTGCCAGTTTTTCTTGTGTGAATGAATTTTATGTATTATTGACGGCGCTTGACATCAAAGAGAATAAACAAAGGCGTGAGAAATAAAAAGGACGCTGATCGATATTATCAAAGGTCTTTGTCCTTATTATCATAATAAATTGAAGACAATGGGAATAAGTTTGCGTTTACTTTATGGGAAGTGGCATTAGAGCAGCGCATATCGATACTTATCTCTATAAAAATATTTTTAAAACTGTACTAACAGTTAATCATTTTTCTGACGAATAAATAATTTTTTAGCAGTAAACTATTCGCATGTGAAATTTTTCAGAAAATCGATAATGGTATAATATTAAATTTGTAATATATAATTGATGTATAAAATCTGAGCAAAAATTTCGATTTTTTCGCAACAATAAACTATTCTTTTTGAGGGTGTAAGGTTATTTCTATTACAATGTTTGCATTTAGCCATAGACTAAGCGGTATAGGCGCTGTCGTTTCGAACTATATTCAGATTCAATTTTTTTGCTGGAATTAGTTCAGAAAATAGTACCGATTATGAAAATCCATGTTACTAGATGGTAACCTGGGTCGTTACTTTTTAAAACTATTTTATTTAACAAATGAAATAAAAAGTTTTTTTCTTTTTAAATAAACATAAAATAAAATGGTAAACTAGAACAGGATATTTAAATTATAACTAATTTTAATAAAAAAAAGTGGAGAACACAATACAATTTGATAGTCCAGAGAAATAAGGAAAAAGTTGAGCAAACTTTTTTTACTCAGAGATTTTTTTTATGGAAAAGGGTATGTTTTGGGGTCAGAAAACATATGTCACACACGCAACCACCAGCAACATACACCGTTTTGAGATATAGATAAATACACATGATTTTTCGCGTTTTTGACCAAATACTGCCAATATCTCAAAGAAGATGCATTTTTAGAAAAAAAGTTGCAAACAGAAGTTGTTCACAATTAAATTTTCTATAAAATTGCTCCTATAAAAAATTCCAATTTTCCCAACAGTTTTCCCGTAAAAGCGAAAAAACCACATGCAATACATATATTTTATAGGTTATCGAAGGTGTACATTACCAATTAATTATGCGCTTTTTAATATTTTTCAAAAAATCTGTTTTATTTTATTTTTTTTTACTTTGTATATAATAAAAGAAATATTTATATTGTATAAAATACTGTAAATAATGTATTATTGTTCTTATTTTTTTAATCATGAGGACAGGTAACATTTTTCTATTAAATAGAAAAAAAAATTAGGCCAATTAAAAAAAATAAGAAAGAAAAACAGAAAAAGTAGATGTTGGGCTTTTTTTATTCATATAGATCAGCAGGTATGTATAAGATATTTAACTAAAGGTTCCAAGGGCCTGGATATCACGGGCGTATATTTACATAATAAAAGCCTGAAATGGAGTAATCCGTAAATTTTACTATATTTTCATACTGAAACGTATCTGTTAGAAAAATATACTTGCGACAGGCATGTATTCGAGAGAGGACCAGGACCCCTTTCAACTACACATATTTTGACCGCCCAAAATAATTCCTAGATACACGTCTCTATGGCAACCAAGAAAAAAATACCACTCCACTAGACTATTCATGTATATACAGATATACAGATGCAACGTACACATACGTATGCTGACGCATACAAAGATATTTTATACCTGACCCAAAATATTAATTTTTACATAATCGGTAGTTCATTTAGAAATATATATATATATATATATATATATATATATATATATATATATTAAAACATAATATTTTTAGTCGCAAACTCCTCTATAGAATCCTTATTTTACTATAAGGAACGTAACCTGACTGCAGCCAACAGCTACTCTCCGGGCTATGTGCCCCGCCGAGAGCTGAACTACAAGTTACAAGCCTGGCACGTTAAGTGTAATAGTAGCATATTACCATCAAAACGCTAATGCTTCGATTGCAACAAACACCAGCCGAAAGACTGATCCTACTTAAAGGAACTCTCGTGTCAGTCGTCACACACCACTTGCAGACTGCAGTTTCGAGCTGTTGGCTCTCGTCACTGCAAGGTAGGCATATGACGACCGACACGAGGATCATTTGACTATTTAGTACATTTTGGTATCTTTGGGATAACGACATGTAAAACAGTCGGCGACATCTAAGAGCTTCCTGATTTTCTACATTTCTTATATATTCTAACGCCTTCTGTTTCGTACCTATCTTACTGGTTGAATCGCACTCTCTAAAAGCATGCAATTCCTAGCAAAATTTCGGATATGTCAAGAACATTGCTACTCTATGGTATGACAATAGTCGTGGTTTTTTGATTATGCATTTGTAACCAAATTCCGTCACAGCCATTTAATTCGAACAGTGGCCAAAAATAAATGGCCAAGGAATTATTGTCTCTGTATTTAATGGAAGATTATACATTAACATAAGACAACAACAAAGTACTTGGAGATAATTAGGATGGCTGGCACGTGTACGCGGGTAAAAACAAATAATTTTTACATATGTAACGTAATAAAAATCGACAATTTTCTAAAGATATTATAAAAAATTATGTATTGTAAAAGAAATGTTTTTTTATTTTACTTTTAGAGCGCCAAAAAATGGGAAATTGTCGATTTTTCGGGATGTCATTTATTGCAGTTACTATAGTTCCTCTCTCGGAATTGATTTATAATAATTTACAAAATAATGCATTTTCAGTGCAGTTGCGCATTTTAAAATTTTGTTCACAAAATCAAAAAACATTATGTCTATTTTGCTTGCACTTCCGAAAATATCTTCCAACGATATTTTTACGTGTAGCACGTTGTTCAGGTAAAATCGGATAGTGTGATGGGTTTAGATGTGTTTTGGTGGGTTCTTTCACATTGCCAGATTATTTTATTTATGATGAAAACAATTTTCGTTTTTCAAAACAATACTTAGGTTTTGGAAAACTAAACAAGTAAATTAACTAAATATAGTTACTTCACTGTTCGGCAGATAGTTTTCAGAAACATATATTTTGTTTCAACGAATAAAAGATTCGATTTAAGATCCTATAGGTGTAGTAAATAATAATCTATTTATAAACTTACTAACTAACAATATACTAGTTATTCATTTTTTCTTTCTCTTTTTTGAAATGAGTATTTATTTATTTTATATTATAATGTCCCAAGGGAAAACAAGGTAAACATATTCGCCAATCGTTCCGCCATAGTAGCTGCATCACAACACTGTAGCACGGGAAGAAAGAAAGACTAACATAGGACAAAACACAGGTATTTTATACATCTAATATTAAAGTAATAACTGTCCAAATTGTAATTTTTTTCAATATATTCATAATGATTAGATGAGAGAATTATTTGACCGTAAAACATCAACTAGATTGAACGGCTGCATTAAATATTCATTTTTATTTTGTTTAAAAATTCCTACACCTATTTCTGATTTAAATTACAGTTTAATACGTGTTCACCCCTATCGCTGCATTGGCAGTATTCATTTTGCACTAGATTAATTATGTGTTTATGACTTGGAAATAGTTCATGATCTATACGAAGTGTATTTTTCGATAGGTATATTTGAAAATGAAGGTTTTTCGTTTGAATTAGGATTGATGAATTTATAATAACTTCCTTTTCCACCATATCACCATTTGTTTGCTTTTTTTAAAGACATTATGTCTTCGGGAGTAATTAGGTAAGTTTATGCATGTGTATGTACATCTAAACCTAAAGAAACGCACAAAATTCATATCTTTGGTATGTGACATTTTTCAAAAAATCCTCGAACAGGATTTTAGTTTTGTAAATGCTACATTTTGACACTATATCAAAATTTATGACGTCATTGGTTTTTGAGTTATGACGTCATCATATTTTAACCTCTCCACAATAAAATTGTGAGAGGTTACTAAAATTGGTTCAAAAACGAAAATTGAGATAACATCAAATCTTTACGTTTTGAGGTCCTAGGAACCCAAAAAAGTGGTTTTTGAAAAATGTCTGTGTGTGTGTGTGTGTGTATGTGTGTATGTGTGTTAGCACGATAGCGCCGAAACTACTGAACGGATTTGAATGAAACTTTGCGTGTGCGTTTCTATAGTGCCCCAGAAGATCTGAAATGGTTTTGGTTGAGATCGGATTACGTTTAATGCCATTTTGACGCAACAAGTTGTTTATTTTATAATTACTTTCAATTTGCAATGGAACCATTGAAAAGCAGTTAAAATTCTGATTTCAACGATATATCACACTTCCATCCCTTCGATTTGGTTTCCGTGGAAAAAATTAAAAACAACGCAAATATGGCATAGATCGCATGACATGATCGATGCGCGTAGCCGTTACGTCGTGAAACTCGTCACATCACGTGTCAATTCACGTGTAAGGGTTTCTTCACTGCTCTAGAAGTGGAGCGGATTATGTTTAGTGCCGTTTTTAAATATATATACAGACAAATCGAAGAATTAAACTACAAATATTCCTCTAAAATCTTGTAAAATTACTGAAATGCTAATGTTTCATTTAACAAAGACAGTCGCGAGCGATCGGATTGCAATGAGCAAATTTTGACGATTGTCATTGTCATCGTTTGTCATCCGATAACGTTGGTGCCATGTCATGTTAATAAGATTTCGGCATATTTGTAACTTTTAGTGGATTGTCACAAACTTTAAAGGTAGATGTAACAATATCAATATCATATGCTTTCTGTACCTTCGTTGGTAAATTTATTATAGATTATCACTTTACCAATTTTCAGTTTGTTGCTTTACAATTCTGTAGTATTTAAGATAACTAGACTTTCTTAGTCGTTCAAGTGATGTTAAAGTTAATATCCTAATAGTATATTATTCAATGAGCGATAATGTAGGTAATAACTCACATAGATGATTGTAAATTCATTAAGTTGAGGTTTTTTTTAGTGCCCCAGAAGACCTGAAAAGGTTTTGGATGAGATCGGATTACGTTTAGTGCCGTTTTGTCACACAATTTAATGCTCTTTTCGGCTTCAAAGATCCACCGAGCGGGGAGGTTCCAGCCGCTTCTAGTAGCTGCCGATTTTTTTTTAAAGGAAACAGACATTTTTGTTTACTATTTTTTGTGGTATATTCCTTTAGCTTTCTGGTGATATAAAAAAAATGATATTACCTGAGCCAATCTTTTGGAAAGATGACATTTTATGTAAAAATAGCTTACCTTTCGCAAACTCTCCGAGTAATGTTCCACTTTCTTATGGACTGATAAATCCTGTTACCTACATTTTTGTTTTAACTAGCATGAAAACATTTGACATAAAACAAAACAAAGAAACTAATAAAAAACAATCACCTTAACAACAGAGAGATACAGGCCTTTTTGTGTAAACTATCGACAACTTTTTTATTCCTGGTACTCATGGAACCTCAGTTTTGTGACACTTCTCAGACAGTGTAAAACTTAAAACTAGTGAATGCAATGGCACGTTTAAGTGAAAGAGAACGCATAGCAGTTTTGATGATGGTTGGATATAGTGATAGGCTGAGAACTTATGAGGAAGCATGTGATGTTTTCAATGCCAAGTATCCCGAAAAGCAAATTTCTATATCCACTGTAAGTAGATTGCTGGCTAGATATGATGAATCTGGCAGTGTAGCTGACCTCCCTCGATCTGGTCGCCCTAGCGCAAGCAACGATACCAAATTAAATATTCTTCTAGAAATTGAGGAATACCACCATTTTTCGATAAGGCAGCTGGCTTTAAATCATAACGTGAGTCAAACTTCTGTTGTACGTCTATTGAAGAATAAAAATTCCATCCATACAAAATTAATTTCGAATTGAATGAGGACGATCCAGATCGGCGCTTACAGTTTTGTGAACAGTTGATGGCTTTGTGCGATGAAAACCCAAATTTTTTAAAGAACATTGTTTTTTTCTGATGAAGCTACATTTTCTTTAAAGGGAACTGTACATCGACATAACTGTAGGTATTGGTCACGCGAAAATCCTCATTGGACTCAAGAAGCCCATACACAGCGACGAAGCAAAGTAAACGTGTGGGCAGGTATGATTGGTGATCATTTATTGGGACCTTTTGTTTTTGAAGAAAATCTTACAGCCGCAAGATATTTAGAGTTTTTGCGAGTTGAGTTAGTGCCAGCCTTAGCAGTTATGTTTCCGATCAATGAAGATGAAGATATTCCTGCTGAATACGTCTGGTTTCAGCAAGACGGGACCCCACCTCATTTTGGGATAGCAGTGCGTCAGTATTTAGATGACACTTTTACTGGAAGGTGGATAGGTCGTCGAGGTCCGATTGAGTAGCCCCGCGTTCACCGGATTTTACCCCCTTAGACTTTTTTCTTTGGGGTTACTTAAAGTCAATGGTGTATTTTAATAGACCGGATACCATAGAGAATTGAAAGACAGAATTGGCTTGGAGAAGAGACGAATTGCCCATGTGATGATCCAGAACAGCGTGCAAAGTGTCTACACCCGTCTTGGTCAAGCCAAATGGTTGGAGGGTGCCAATTTGAGCAATTTAGATGATTTCTTTCTCACAATTACTTATGTAAGGTATCAATCAATACATTTTTTTTTCCAAAAGAATGGCTTAGGTAATATCAATTTTTTTTCATATCACCAGAAAGCTAAAGGAATATACCACCAAAAACAGTAAACAGAAATGTCTGTTTTCATAAAAAAAAATTATGATGACGTCATAACTCGAAGACCAATGACGTCATAAATTTTGGTATAGCGACAAAATTTTGCATTTACAAAACTAAAATCGACCTGTTCGAGTATTTTTTTGACAAATGACATATACCCAACATATGAATTTTGTGCGTTTCTTTAGGTTCACACTGTACATGTTCCTCTATTACCCGCTAGCCTGGTTCTAAGCAGAATTCGTTGCTCTGGTTTCTAACATAGAGAATCTATGCAAAATGTCGATGAACTGTGATATTTATATATTTTCAAGATCTGTTTGATATCGTCCACTTTAATGTAGCTGCGATAAAAAAATTAGTTGCATAAATGGAAATTTTGTTTTGTTTTATCTTTGTACTTACCTACTTAGTTTGCATTCTAAAGTTTCTATTTTCTGCCAATCACATGATTATTCTTTTAAGAAGCATATCGCTAAATAAATAAATTAGTTAGAAAACATACGCAAACATAAATTTGAAACATTTAAACTATTAATATTATTTATCTATCTTCCAAAAAATATATAATTTCGGTTTATTTAAACTGTTGTCTAGTACCCAAGCAATGTAAATTCAGATTTTTTTTCTGTTGAGAAGCAGAAAATCTAAATATATCTATGCAAATTTGACTAGAAGCCATAAATCACAAATATACTTGTTGTTAAAAAGTGAATGTCAAATATTCCCTACGATGTTGCCTATATAATAAACAGAAGTAGAATTTATCATCTAAGAAAAAAAAAGTTAAATAGGACGAAAAACACTGTCTGACCATGGGAGAAAATATAAGAAAGAAATATCGACGTCGTCGGGTCGGCGCCACATTGAGAACCTTAGACGACTTGTAAAAGGATGCCCCTATTATTTGACCGACCCATTTCGAACTATTTTAGTATAATATAAAATTTTATAGGAAATCTTTATATGCGTGTAATGAACGACTAGTCTTAGTATAGTTGGGGATAATAATCATAGAGGTTGACAGTAAAATTAGCTGCTATTTTTATACATAATTTATTATCCACTGTTCTAATTTTACTAATCAATAAATGGCGAAATGGTCTGCGTATATAATTTATCATCAATCACAATCACATTAAACATGTTGGATTTTTAAATATAATTATTAATTAACATCCTTATTACAATTATTCGTGTTTTGATTTCTAGAGTATGGTGAGCAAAAAAATAGGACAAGTCTTATAACGGTATTTTGCTAAAAGCTAGTTGTGTACATCTAACTTTAATTTTTGTGACATTGTCAGTTAGCTGTCATAATTTATTGCAAGTGTGCAAAAAATTAATATGCCTCATATAAGCGATTTAGTTAAATCTGGAGTTATTGCTAAAGCAGAAGATGGATGGTCAGCGAGACAAGTTGCACTGCGTTATAATATTGACAAAAATTCGGTGTAACATTTTAAGAAAGTGGAGAATAAACGGTACGATTAGTAGAAATCCTGGATTAGGACTAATGTGGGCTTGGATATCGGCACGTGGTCCTGGTGTTTTGTGGCATATTGAGGAACAATTCAATAGTGAAACGTATATTAGGATTTTAGACAACATTATTCTCCCTTCTGTGTCACAATTATTTCCTAATAATGAGTTCATATTTCAACAAGACAATTGTTCCGTTCATACTGCTCATACCGTAACTAACTGGTTTCAAGATAACAACATCTATGTTGTTAACTGGCCCAGTCATAGTAAAGATCTTAACCCTGTGGAAGAAGAATGGGGACTACTCGTAAGAAGTATCCAAAAACGAAATGTGAGAGCAGGGAATGCCGAAGAATTACTGGAAATAGTAAATAATGCATGGGAAAATATTATTACTAATGGTTATTGTATAAGGTTATTTAATTCTATGCCAAACAGGCTTATTAGAAGTTATAAATAGAAATGGTGCAATAACGAAATATTAACAGTTAGTTTCTTGTTAGGTAGGATATCAATTGTCCTTTGATCCAGGATTTCTACTAATCGTACCGTTTATTCTCCACTTTCTTAAAATGTTACACACCAAATTTTTGTTAATGTTATAACGCAGTGAAATTTGTCTCATTAACCATCCATCATTTACTATAGCAGTAACTACAGCATTAAAATAAAAAATAAATTAAAAGTGATATCTGTTTTATTTCGGCTGCTCATTACATATTCAAATAGAGACAGATTTACATTAGAAAAAAAAATTGTCCTATTTTTTTCTGCTCACGACAGTACTTTTAATTTCTCACCAACTGATATGTTGGTGAGAAATTAAAAGTGGCGAATTATGGCAGTTCTTCTGAACATAGAGGGAAACTAGTTCTTTAAATAGTATGCCTCGGGCGGGATTTCTAATTGATTATCAAGTAAGGTTAAAAACGTAATGAATATTAGTTAAATAAATTCAAATGATTGAGTTCTTTTGTTTTGGAATATCTCGCGTTTTGTCGAAATTGGGTAAAATTTTTTTTATGGAGATTGAAATAATATACATTTTTTTGTATCTTTCATTTATTTTGCAGAATTGATAGGTTTTGACTTATAGCGTGGAATTAATAATAATGAAAGTCGTGAAAAATATTTTTCTCATTTTTCTTGTTTCTGGTATCTTACTGTGAAAATAATTATTATCAGACTGTTAGAGCATTCAAAAATATACAACTATAAATGTTGTATATTTTTAAATTTCTGTCTTATGCGATTAATAGTTGTACAGTACTACAAGAATAAATGCCAAGTAGGCGCGGAACATTAAAAATATTTCTCGCCGACCTGAAAAACACGAAACTGTCTTGCTCTGTGTCTTTTTTCATATTCCCGGTTGATCCTTGACTATTTCTTTTTCTTCACAATCCTTCCTTATAAAATTTACATCAAGTTGCTCAATGTCTTTGGTCCATCACTGCAGTACCTTCATCATAGATTTTGTCTTCGTCTAGCACATTTATGACGCCTGGCAAGTCGTCGCATGTTTCTTGGTTGTAATTTTTACAAATGTAATTTGATGCTGTTTGATTTATTTGAAACAGTATTTTGTTAATAACGTTTTTAGCACGGTATAAGCTTGCAGTCCCCTGATATCATTATTTTGTTAGCATAGTAATGTGTTTCTATAAAAGGTCTAACAAATGACGGAGGATTCGGTAAGCTTATAGGCCTAGAAAGACCACATGAGAAAATAATAATTACAGATATAGATAATGACATAAGAGATTTTACCCAGACGAGTAGATGTAAGAGATGGTCAATTTGATGTTTAGTAATCTAAATCTTTAATGAATTCATCATCGTTCCAATTTCTAAAATGGTCTTCTCATGTCTGTCTCTTTGGGCTTCGTCGATTGCTGAGCTATGGTAATTCATTCCAAGAAATCCTCATCATCTTCTAAATCCATAAAATTGTCCACTATTAAATTAATAAACAATTCATTGCTTCTAACCTCATTGTACTTAAACTCCAGCTAAATCATCAAAGTTTAAAGCAAAACCACATACTTAAACCCATTAATCTCTTAAACTTCAACTATGCATCAACCACAATTTTAAATCCTTAGCTTAATGTCAGCTTAACATGAAACTATACTTAAGCTTGAATTGTACAACTTGGCCTAAATAGTAATATTCAAAAATAGCAGCAGCAGCAGCAGCAGTGTTTAAGGAGCCATAACTTAAAAACCTAAACTAAAAAATTCATTGCTCACATGCAGACAGAGAAAAGCGGAACTGAAATATTTTTTTATAGAAATACTGTATATCCAAGTTACAGAATTTATTACAGCTAAACTTTCGCAGTGTATTACGCTATTTTTCTTGCCTCGTAACTTAAACGGTATGGTAAATACTCTAGAATATACCTACAAGGTGTCCAAAAATAAATCCGTAGTCCCCTGTAGATACTGATTCTACGTACAAAAATAGTAAGAATACTTTCTACAAACTGTTTTTCAAAAACGCTTCCTAAGGGAGCTACAGCCCTCTGAAGATGGCGCCTAAAAGTAGATTTTTAATGAATACCTGCTATAAAATAGCTGATCAACAAGCTATTACATGCGCTATTTTATACGATCGGATTTCCGCAACAGGAGCATTTTCCAAGACCGAATGTTATAATGTTCTGCCTCCACCGCACATGGAATAGTGGAGGTCTGGATTGAAGACATCCCACTCGTCCTAGAGTTATTCCAGTGGTTAAAAAAGATGACAATTCTAGATGCATTGCAACCAACGTTAACTAATCTGCGGGCTGTTAAACTGCTGGGGACCACCCGATCCTGTGTCCATTCGACATAATAATCAACATTGTTATCATTGTCGGAAGGTTTAATAATTCTTGTCACGAGATAATGAGCTGCTTATGAACCACGATTGATGTTTTGTACATGTAAGTTGAATTTTGTATGCAATACTTGGAACATTATTTTCAATAGATATGTTGTTTTTAATTAAAATTTGTATTGTTACTAATTTTGTAGCTTGGTCCACTCTCTATTGCTCCACGACTTATTCGATAGAATTATGCTTGTTTTTTCACGGTTCCACTGCCTTTTCGTTGAAATACGATTTTTTGCACGATGAGGCTACGGCCTCCTTTAGTGTGGTGGGAAGACGTCATTTGGATAGTGTTTTCCCATGTATAGAAAAAATTGAGCCATAGGTTGACCATATCGATCACCTGACTTAATTCCGATAAGCTATTTTGTATGGGGGTCGTAGAGAAGATTTAGTACACTTTAATGGTACAATCCCGGAATAGAGTAGAGGGACACAAATAATATTGTTTGTCGTGCTCAAACATACATCGAGCAAGAAGGAATGCATTTTAAGCAGCACTATAGTTTTTATTTTAATTTCTTTAGTCATAATTCATTGAACATGCTTACACAAACACTGACTTTTTCATCATTACTCAAATTATTTAATTTTATTTTAAGTAACTCTCTTAGAAGGAATTTCCAGACAAAGGTTTATGGGAACTTTCTTTATTACCTTTACACACTGTTACATGACCTATGTCTATTTAACAATTTTATATAATAACTGGTGTTTTACTTATATTTAGCACGATATATAGCATTTTGATTCATTTTTTTAAGTGAGATATTTCGACTATCAGGAATTTTCTTTGTATAACTGCTAAATTATTTCACATTGTTTTATGTACCTATTTTTGTATCTCAGGAACTAAGTCATGTTTTTTAACACTATTATGTATCTCCGGTACAGCACTTCAGAACCAATTGTCCATGCCAAGCCTGCAGAATATTTACATTCATTTATATTTCTTTTTTATACTTAAAGGAATTAATAGGTAATAACAAAAAAGTCCAACCTCGCTAAATACATTAAATTGTAACGGAGTTGAATATAATGTGATCGTTAGCATTGGTGTAAATATTGTTGATGAGGAGAGTCTGTTAGAAACAATACCTAAAATAAACTGCACCATGTCTTCTTTTGATTTGATTTCATTAACAAATATAAATAAAATAGTAAGTAACCAGGCACGAAAATGCAGCACAGATGAGATAGGGAATGAATTAATATAAAACACTTTTCATGTAATTGGTTATCCCCTACTAAATGTTATTAACCTAAGTCTTGAAAAAGGTATTTTTCTGGAGTATTTTAAGACGTCCACCATAATACCAAAAGTTCCAAATACTAAGTTAGCAGAGTATTTCAGACCCTAAATATGCTTCCCTTTTGTGAAAAATAACTTGAATTAGTAATGTTGAATCAAGTAATCCAATATATAAATTCAAATAATATATTGTGTACTTATCAATCGGGCTCTCGGGGTAAGCATTCATGTGAAACAGCCTTTAGAGTTCATAATATCTGAATGGAAACAACAACTAAACAAACCGGAAACAGGAATATGTGCAGTATTTATAGATCTTAAAAGGGTTTTCGAAACGATTGATAAGCAAATACTATTATTAAAATGAAAATCATATGGCTTTTCAAATACGGTACTGCATTGGTTTGAGAGTTACCTTTCAAACCGTAAACAGATAATAAAAATAAATAATAATAAATCCGGACCTATTGCAAATAACTTTGGGGTGCCCAAGGAAGCGTCCGTGGGCCACTGCTGTTTATATTGTATATCAACAACCTCGGGAATGTTTTGGAAAAATGTAAAATCCACCTTTTTGCAGATGATACGGTGATATATTATGCTAACAATGATTTTAAACAGTTGGTGGAGACAGTAAACCTGGAATTAAGCCACGTCTCAGATAAATATTCAAAGAAAATAAGTTAAAAGTAAATGAAATTAAATCAAAATGGATGTTTATTAATTCAAATTGTTTATACAACTCTTTTAAAGAACCAAAGACAAATGTCATTTTAAATAATGAAAATGTGGAGCATGTAAAAATATGAAATACTTAGGATTTCTTATTGATAGAGAACTAAAACTAAATGATCACGTTGACTATGTGTCGAAGAAAATAGATAAAAAAATTGGTTTCTTTAGAAGAGTCAGTCAGTGTTTATCAGTTGGAAGTAAAATGACCGTATATAACCCTTTAATCCTACCACATTTTACATACTGCTGTTCATTAATCTATAGCTCAAAAGTTAACACGGAAAGACTACAAAAACTTAAAAATAAGGTAATATGAATTATTTTAGAACGTAACATGTACACAAACATTAATCTAATGCTAAATGTCTTAAACTGGTTTGACATTAAAACTTATCTTTACATGCATACAATGATTTTTATTTATAAAATTTTTAATAATTCACTACCAAGTTACTTAAAAGATCAAATAAAATGTACACGTGATGTCCATCAATATAGCAAGAACATAACATTTATATTAATACAACTTCTAAGACCAGTTCAATGAACAGTTTGTTCCATTCTGGTCTCATCCAATATTATATTTTAAATAATGATATAAAAAATGCTAGTTCTGTAAAAATATTCAAAACAAAACTTCAAAACCACCTTAGCCCTTTAAAGTAGGTTATTTTCTGCTAATGCAGACTGTAGACATAAGTATGTAACACTAGATTTGAGTTAGATACAAGTATGTAATATTCAATTAAAATTGTGACATGTAATATCGTTGAGATAAATAAACTTCAATCAGTTATTCATTCATTCATTCATATATGTAGTTTTTTCTTTACCTCTGAAACTTTTCATTCACCTGTTATATAATATATCCTATATAATGTAATGTATTTACTGGATCCTCGCTAAACAGTTAGATAGTTACATAATTTAATATTTATTAGGGCAGTTCGCTCTTAGGTTATATGCAATAAATGTCATTTATTCACTATCAAGCTTTTATGTAGATATTATAGATTCTCTTTTTCGATTCTATTAATCGGTTGTGTAATTTGGAAGGAAACCTAACTAGAAAAGAAACCAAGTTGTGCGCTTAAGTCGCCCATCAATAGACACTTGTACAATTTTGCAGCTTTCAATTTTATTAGAAAAATATATTATTCAAGTCTAATTTCTATGGTGTTATTTATTTATTTAAAGTTTGTTTATTGGTACCATATTTTAGATTGTAATATAAAAAGTTTACCTTATTAGTTAAAATCACGAAGTAATTTTTTCCAAGCCGCATAGTTTGATAATATTTCTTTGCTTTTTTTGAAGCGTTCAAGCCTTCGATTTTGTTAATTACAAGAATCAAATAGATTAGAAACTATTCTACAATCTTTACACATAAACTTTCTTTGAATCAAATGCCGTCTTGCAAGAATAAATTGCCAAAGATATGTAGATTGGATGCTCTACGAGATAATTGGGGCCTAAACTACAGTACCAGAGTTTTCCCTCCTTCAAACATACTCAGTCTGGAAATTTAAGAGAATAAATTATTCTTTTTCGCTGATACAATTTTATTAACATAAAATTTCACCTAAAATTATATTTCAATAAACGTACATATTTTCTTAAGGATTTATTGTTGAAGTCCAGTTTTACAATTTCATATATAACTTCATATTATATTATATTGTCTGGTCCATAGCCGAGTGGGTTAAGGCGCGAGGTGGCAATCGCGATTAATCACACGGACATCGCACCGCCGCGTTCGAATCCTGGCTCCGGTACTGGCACTGTCGGAGGAAATGGTTGTATGTCCGCGTTTTTTCAATGTGTAACCCCCTTCCGCACAAGCCCCTGGCTTCTGGAATTGGGGGCTGTCTAATTTCTGTGGTGTTTATTTCTTTATTATTATTTATATCATAAAATTTATTTATTTATGTAATATATTTTATCATTCGTCTTATTCACTATTTATTTTTCTTACCATTAATTTCAGTCTCGTCTATAAGAGACTGGTTTTACGGGAAAAAAAGACAAGTTAACTAATCAATTTTTCATTGTCTGCTTATCCCAAATAAAACAAAATTTCTATTTTATGTCACACATTCAAAGAGCGTAAGTTTCACATCTCTTGTAAGTTATATGTTGCCTCAATTATTTCGCAAAAATATACAATAAAGGAGAGTAATTAACAACACCAATTAATCATAGGTAAAGCAATGTTGACAAAGTGTTCTCCTCACTGACAAAAAACATATTTATTTCTGTTTATATTGTTTATATCCTAGCAAATTCTCAATATGTCATTTAAAACGCTTTGTCTCGAAAACGAGTTGTCTCATTGCAAATTAAAAAACTAAAACAACAAAAAGATGAAAAAAACAACAATGCCTTGTTTCGCTGTCTATGGATGAAATTAATTTTAGCTAGTTCTGCCTTAATAATGCAAAATCATAAACCAAGTTTCATAAAGTTGTCTCAAAATATTTCCGAGAAAACCGTTAAGAACATACATTTAGGTGCCATTTTCAGAGGCCTGTAGCTTGCTTAGGAAGCATTTTAGGAAAAATTTTATAGAAAACGTTTTCTTACTATTTTTGCACGTAGAATCAGTAATCAGTGTTTAGAATATGTGCCTAAAAAGGAATTTTGGGTATTTTGGGGCACCCTTTATATTATCGTGTAAAATGTCAGTGCCTTGTAACAACCAATCCACAGAATTGTTTTGTTAAGATGATGAAGCACGATTGTTTATATTTTCAGGTAATCCAACACCATCACAAACATATTAACTACAACATTCTTAGTCAATCATTCAAAAGAGGATAAGCTTTCAAGAGTACTTATAAATAATCTAAATTTTCATTTGTTAAGATTTTTCAACTATTTCAGACTTTCAAAATATTAAACACTTTGGATATATTAATAAATAAACATAATAAATAAACACCACAGAAATTAGACAACCCCCAATTCCAGAAGCCAGGGGCTTGTGCGGAAGGGGGTTACACACTGAAAAAACGCGGACATACAAACATTTCCTCCGATAGTGCCGGAACCAGGATTCGAACCTGGTGGTGCGATGTCCGTGTGATTGATCGCGATTGCCACCTCGTGCCTTAACCCACTCGGCTATCGAGTAACAATAGTTTTAACAATTTGAAATTTATGTAAGCATATTTCATATTGTGATACTGATAATTTTCAGTTATGAAGGTGGGTCACAATACATTGATATCTGTTAGGTAGCGGTACTAGATTTATGTTCCCACGTAAAATTGCGATGATAAATATTGAACTTGGAACACAACTATTAAATGAATAGTTTTTGTATTATAAAAATATACTTGCAGCCTTTCATTTATTTTTTCTTATATAAATACTACAAAAAGAAAGTAGTAGCGAGTGGAAAATGTTTAGATAGATGGACAATTAAACTAAAAATTAATTTGTTGAATTATATTTTTAAACGCCGCCGCCGCGTTTAAACACTTTTGCGA
Organism: Leptura quadrifasciata; assembly: GCA_963675555.1. Classification (NCBI taxonomy): domain Eukaryota; kingdom Metazoa; phylum Arthropoda; class Insecta; order Coleoptera; family Cerambycidae; genus Leptura; species Leptura quadrifasciata. The sequence goes on from OY776675.1 coordinate 109,575,671, forward strand.
CTAAAATAAATACTACCCAAGTAAATAATCCAGTGAAGTTATAGTTTTAGTGAAAAACATGTAAATTGTTATCTACATAAACTTATGTTTACTACATACTAGTCCTCTCATCAGATTAAATACATATCTCTTTCAAGACATCCATGGTACTTCTATATGTAAGAGTTCTTTGACAGGTGTCTTTTATCGATTAAAAAATATATAACATAGTCAGTGTCAACTTCGTAACTTCAATTTGTGGAATCTTTCCTCTTGATAGCTGCCCTGAGAAAATAGCTCAGTTCATGATGTTGTAGATGGAATGGCGATGGTAAATTTAACATGCTCAGTTTTGAAAGGAGGATTTTATACAATCTGACATCGTAAGATTCGCAGCTTACAGTACGATTTTTGAGTACTCATGATATAGCATAAAATTAATTCCAAATTGAAGGGATTAGTGAGTGGTATTAAAATATATTGGGCCGCACAATTAAATTTCGATAATATTTATTGACAACCCATTTCTTAGTGTTTTGTAACTTAAGAACGTATTTCATAATCAAGATTACCTTACTCCACCTAGGGCTTCAGTTATACTTATGTAAGTGCCGCGAATACTTGAAAACGAAACATACAACTATTTAGCTAGGAATAGGTTTTTTAATGATCATAACAGAAATATCATTGTTCAATTTGAACACCAACAAAGGTTTTATTTAAGTATCTGGACTGGTATCATCTGATCTAATTATTTGTATTACCCAGAAGGTCAAATGATGAAAATTATTTACTCTTCCTGCAAAGTAAACTTTCACAACTACTATAAAATATTACTTGAACGTCGACACTTACACCACACTTTAAAAGGATTGTGAGAAACTATCTGAATAAAGCATTTCCTAACAAATGGATAGGTCGAGGAGATCCATTGTTCGGTCTTTGTCATCACCAGACACAAATCCACTTGGTTTTAATATTTGGAATCATTTCAAAATCTATGCTTATGCTGCTGAAATTACACAACATCTTCTTGGCAGAATCTTAGAAGACTGTACATCAAGAGGGAATATTCATACTTGTCCAAGGGACGGTGAAAAAACGAACATTTGCTTTAATATAAAAAGAGTATTTTCTTCTTTTTATCTCGTTAATTACGCAATTGTTTTTTATTGTAATCATTTTTCCAATAACAATAAATTATTATTGTTAATGAACTATAAAACACAAAATGCTCAATTTTCTTTAAATATCTGATAGCATATCAGCTTTTAAAAATAGTTTCGAGATAGTGTAACTACTTGGACGAATAAAATAATTCATGTCTGTTTGCAAGTAGACGTGAAATATAAAATTTGATCAAAATATTTTCTAATATTTAGAAACCCATACAAAATGCTAAAACAGTTATATTTTGTATTTTGAGATAGATAGAACATACGTTAATATTCTAGAGAAAATCTTAATAGTTTTGCAGTTTACAAAATTATAACTAGACAACACAGATGCACAGCTGTTCATGTGCTTATAGGGATTTATTAAAAATTTAGAAAAACTCTTTTAGAGTCATAAATGTCCAGTAAAATTGATTCGAATATGTCTCGTAAAATCATTATTTTATTATAATAGCATAAAATTGGATTGCTTTCTTGAATAAAATACAACATTGTAACAGGTGTCAGTACATTTTTCTTAACTTTTGTTATGGTTTTCAAAGGTGGAAAAACTTATATATTCGCTAAAAAACTTGTCCAGAAGGATTTGCTGTGATTATCAAAATAAAGCAAACAATTATGAGTGTAACTTTAGTGCATATTTTGAATAGGGTAATCTTCCTACGGCTTTCGAGAATACGGTAACATCGACGATATTTAACAAGACCGAGTTTGGACAACAATCGCCGTATATCTATAATTCCCATCATAGCTAAAGTTATTTATATTATAATGAAGACTCAGCTTTCTGCCTATTTAGGTAAATATATAATTTCAATTGCTATCAATTTGAAATATTCAATAGCTTTCTGTGAATAAAATAGTTAGTCATCTAGTTAATAATCTTGAAGATGATAAGCATTTGTCTCCTTCCAGAACCCTCAACTCTATTCTAATAGAGAATCTATATTGCTACAGAGTCATACGCTTGTAAGTGTTAACGATGTATTTTATTTTACGATACACAAACAACAATTTGTAGATTATGCAAACGATATATATATCTCTCCTAATTTCAGATATTTCAACTATAAGCTTATTTTAGATTTTTGACCAAATTACACACCTGATCAAAACATTGATCTACTTCCTTGTTAGTGAGCTCAAAGATTAATCCTTTCCAAAAAAGGGACATGATAAAAGGTAATCACTTTAATTTATTTTAAATTGGAGGAAAACATTGCCTCAGAAGAAAAAACATACCACTTAAAATATTCTTACCCATAGACAAAATTAAATTTTCTACCATTACCGATTTCTTAAACTGCCAGAGTGTACCAAATTTGGATGAAATACATGATTTTTTTCCGATATATTCTTTGTATAACAGATTCACTAATCATAATTTGAGCTTCTCTCTTCCTAAAAGATTATTTTAGAAACTCACTCAGTAGCCCAGTCGTTTGGTATAAAAAAGGCTTGAAATTGCAAAAATTCGATACCATTACCTTAAAAAATGCGTCTTATTGTGTATCTCCTAACCGGTATGTCCTACGTTAATTTAAAAAGAGAGCTGTTATGGAGAAAATTGAATGATCATTTTTATTTAAAACATTTTTCTATAAAATCAATATTTTCTACACTATAATATAACTTTAAAATAAATAATGTGACGAACCACTTATCCTATATAAAATAATAGAGGATTAAATACCCCATAAGTTTTGTATAAGACTTTTTTCTGTACGGTGAATAGTTCTCGAGTTATAAGGCAACAAATATCGTCATTGACGCTAAAACATTGACTTCTGAATAGTCTGAATAACGGTATTAACGAAATTTTAAATTAATGATATAATTGACGAGATGAGCAAGTGCAATGAGAATACATGAATATTTGCATTTTAATTATCTATGACTTTGGTCTTTAATTTTCCTGCTAGGATAAAGTACTTACTTTTTTCTGCCAGGATCAATATTTTCGTACTTACGCCAACGGTAAAGGCAAAGAGGGGTGTAAAAAAATTATAAAGCTATAACTTTGAACTGTTAGAGAAAAATACCATATTTTTACATTTTTGTAACCAATAACCAACAGTTTCAGTGTACATCCCGTATGGAACCCTTTCTATTGTACTATGTTGTTATGGCTATCCCGTGAACATTTCAGTACTTATAAAACTGTAATGTGTTTTTTTAAATTATTTTTACTTGCTGTTTATGATTAGAAAAATATTATTATAGATAATAAGCAAACACGAAAGTGTCTACACTATTTATAACTATTGTAAAAACAAAATATATATTTTTTACATATGCCGTTGCTCTAATTTAAGCACAATAAGATACAAATTAAATGAAATAACCTAAAACTAAACTTCAAAACAGACATTATTGAATAAGTATTGAATTAATCATACTTTGTAATATTTCAAAGCAAGACAAAATAAAATAGATAAGATTTAAATTTTCATTGATTTATTGCCAACAAATCAACCTTAAATGCTGTTACCAAATAATGTCAATCCTCCGTTCTCTCCAACATCTAATTTACTTTCACCAGCAAAACACAGAACATTTAATTTAAAAATTGCAAATTAAATTGAAAAAACTTTGACAGATTGAGTTAGTACTTAAGTGGTATAATTGAAAGTAAACATCATTTTCATTCACTTAATACTATAATAATATTTTTGTATACTTGAAAGGTTTATGTTATAGATGACATATCAATGAGTATTCATAACGTAAAATGAAGTTTCGTGTGTATTTTTAAGATAGTTTTATATAAATTTTAGTTGAGAAACTTGCACACTTAAGAATGTATTATTTCAATTACAAAACGGCTCATCTGAATGATTTAAGGATTTCCTAAAATTCGGTTTGAATTCCTGCTTCAAGTCTAGGATGTGTATTCATTTGAAATCTAATAATCTTGAAACAGCGAAATTCAGTTAATGTAAAATCTGTTACAAAATTTTACATGGTAACAACTAGAGAAAATAATAATAATAGTAATAATAATGTTTATTTAACGTATAGATACAAAAATACAATTTTTAGTAACAAGTATGCATCAAAATAAACGTAAATACATCACTTTAAATATCAGTAAAGATATTTGTGCGTGGGAAAACAAAAGGAAATTAGTGAATTAATATATTACAACAATAAAAGTAATCTACACTTTATATTTATTTGCAAAGGAGGGAATAATTATGATTTGTAGAGTTAAAAATAGCTTATAAAATATCTATAGAGTAGCGACATTTAATAAAAATATATATTAAAGTTTCTAACTATCTGAATTAAAACAACGTTTAGTATGAAACAAAAGAGGATATGTACACACATTTACACATTCGTATAAACCATTTATTCATATCATCATTTAGCACAATTGCACATAACATAAGGAGGGCAATTTTAAATCTTAAATTATGCACCTAAATAAACATTGGAACATAAAGCAATGGACCGATATATCTTAGTTAAGGGAAGTTGTTGACATCAATTTGCCTGTGAATGTGTTCTCTGGGGGTTTCTCTTATAAGTTGTTTGTTTTTAAAAATGTTGAGTGATTTTGATTTTTTTAAGTTTTCTTTTTAAATATTATTTTCAAAAGTCTTTTCTATGTTATTTCTAATTGATTTAAATATACTTTATTCACTCCACCCCAGCCAAGGATTCCATAATTTATATGTGATTCAACTAGGGCATAATATGTGATTATAATGTTATTTACTGGTAGGACATCTTTAATATGCTTAAAAGTCGGAATTAGTGGTCTTAGTTTTTTTACTATATATTCTATGTGTATAACCCATCTTAGATTGCTGTCTATATATATATATATATGCCGAGGTAGTCGATTTCATTAGCCCTATGAATATACATGGAGTTGCTTCGGTGTGCAAGCGTTAGAGTGTCAAAAGAAGGTAAGGCTGATTTGTGCGAAGCAAAAGGTAGGAAACATGTTTTTTGGAGATTTATTGTAAGTATTTTACTATCGAACCATTTTTTAAAATTCAGTAAATCTTTTTCAACCTTTTGCTTCAGGCTTCCATCCACGTAATATACTACATTGTCATCCGCAAAAGTAAGTATATCGCCCGATGATAGAAATAAATCATTTATATATATTATAAAGAGCAATGGTCCGAGGATTGTCCCTTGTGGTACCCCAAATTTTATAGTTTTAAATTAACTTTTCACTACATTTATTTCTACGCATTACTCTCTGTCATATATATGACTCTTAAACAATTTTAGACTATTACCTTTAATTTCAATATTTTCAAGTGTCTTCAATAATAATGGGAAACTGACCATATCAAAGGCTTTGGCCAGGTCTAAGAACACAGCTAGCGATGGCAATCCTTTGTCAATCGTACAGTAAACGTTATCCGTTAGATGTGTGATTGCGTCTTGAGTAGAGACACCTTCCTGAAAACCGTATTGCTTGTTAGAAATTATTTTATATTTATTTATATTTCAGTAATTTTTCGAATATCTTAGCAAAGTTCGTGATTATATAAATAGTCCTGTAGTTCTGACACACTAGTTTGTCGCCTTTTTTATAAATTGGTACTAAAATGGATTTAGCAGATTCTTTGATTATTTTAACACATATGTTGTCAATACCTGTAGATTTTTTGATCTTTAGAGTGATTATAATGTTGTGAATGTCTCCTTCGTTTGTAGGAAGCATGCAAAATGAATTCAACAGGACTCGTTCGTTGGGAGTAAAATTTTTATCAGGTTTAATATCAGTTGCTAATCATTTTCCCATATCGATAAAAGTTTCATTGAATCCATTAGCCATTTCATGATTAGAATTTAAAATTCTATTTTCTTTACTTTTTACTTGGTCTGTTTTGTTTATATTGTTGTAATATTTTATTTTATTGACAGTGTTCCACAGGTATTGTTTATTATTCATATTCTTATCAATTTATTCTTGTTTTAATTCGATATTATCAGGCTTCGTTCTCACCGCTAGACTGAGCTCGTTTTTATGATTGATGGATCTTAATAAACCGTTAGTTATCCATTTCTTAGGTTTAATATTTTTATGTATAATTTTTTTATATGTGGTGCATTGTGAGATGGAATTCTTAAGTGAATTAATTAGTATGTCTACGGTTGCATCTACATTATTTTCTTTGTATAAGTGCGCCCAGCTTGAAACTCTCAATAGATTATTTAATTTGGTATAATTTACATATTTTATATAATTCGAATTTTGCAGTGAAGTCGTATAGTGAGTGATCTGTAATATTAGTTTGAACAATTATAGAAATATTAAACATAATATTTTTAGTCGCAAACTCCTCTATAAGTCCTTATTTTACTATAAGGAAAGTAACCAGACTGCAACCAAAGTTACAAATCTGGCGCGTTAAGTGTAATAATTGCATATTACCATCAAAACAAACACCAGCCGAAAGACTGATCCTACTTAAAGGAGCTCCCTTGCCAGTCGTCACACACCACTTGCAGACTGCAGTTTCGAGCTGTTGGCTCTCGTTAGTGCAAGGTAGGTATGCGACGACCGACATGAGAATCCTTTGACTATAGTACATCCCGGTATTTTCACAATAGCGACATGTAAAACAGCCAGCAGGCGCCATCTAACGGTCCAGTGTCTGCAGTCTGCAAGTGGTGTGTGACGACTGGCAAGGGAGCTCCTTTAAGTAGGATCAGTCTTTCGGCTGGTGGAATCGAAGCATTAGCGTTTTGATGGTAATATGCAATTATTACACTTAACGCGCCAGATTTGTAACTTTGGTTGCAGTCTGGTTACTTTCCTTATAGTAAATTAAGGACTTATAGAGAAGTTTGCGACTAAAAATATTATGTTTAATATTCCGCCCTCTAAAAGCACATTTGAACTATGCTAAGCCAAGTCAGGCTATTTATTTTTCGATTGCAACAGACACTGGACCGTTAGATGGCGCCTGCTGGCTGTTTTACATGTCGCTATTGTGAAAATACCGGGATGTACTATAGTCAAAGGATTCTCATGTCGGTCGTCGCATACCTACCTTGCACTGACGAGAGCCAACAACTCGAAACTGCAGTCTGCAAGTGGTGTGTGACGACTGGCAAGGGAGCTCCTTTAAGTAGGATCAGTCTTTCGGCTGGTGTTTGTTGCAATCGAAGCATTAGCGTTTTGATGGTAATATGCAATTATTACACTTAACGCGCCAGATTTGTAACTTTGGTTGCAGTCTGGTTACTTTCCTTATAGTAAAATAAGGACTTATAGAGGAGTTTGCGACTAAAAATATTATGTTTAATATTCCGCCCTCTAAAAGCACATTTGAACTATGCTAAGCCAAGTCAGGCTATTTATTTTTCGATTGCAACAGACACTGGACCGTTAGATGGCACCTGCTGGCTGTTTTACATGTCGCTATTGTGAAAATACCGGGATGTACTATAGTCAAAGGATTCTCATGCCGGTCGTCGCATACCTACCTTGCACTGACGAGAGCCAACAGCTCGAAACTGCAGTCAGTCTGCAAGTGGTGTGTGACGACTGGCAAGGGAGATCCTTTAAGTAGGATCAGTCTTTCGGCTGGTGTTTGTTTTGATGGTAATATGCAATTATTACACTTAACGCGCCAGATTTGTAACTTTGGTTGCAGTCTGATTACTTTCCTTATAGTAAAATAAGGACTTATAGAGGAGTTTGCGACTAAAAATATTATGTTTAATATTCCGCCCTCTAAAAGCACATTTGAACAATTATAGAAATAATTAAATCATAGTCACTTGTATTTTTTAACTTTAAAAATATGTGGTCGATACAATTTTTTGAGTATTTATGGTTTCCTTTATAGTCGTTTATGGTTGATATAATACCGAATTCTGATAGAATAGCTAGGTATTGATGAATATGATAAGATTTGTTCAGAATATCTACGTTAATGTCACCGAATCGACTGTAAATGTAGGTACAGATCAATGTTAAATTGAAAGGGGTCTAATTATGGAGATCTATATGCTGCTAATACATATATTTTGTGGTTGAAATAACTGATTTCTAATTCTACCAGAGATATCTCATGAAAGGATATAATTTTAAAGTTGTAACTAATACGATCTCTTAAATAAACTACTAGGCCATAGAATACTACACAAAATTTACCAAAATGTGTCGGAAATGATTATCGTGCTTTGGTTACTTTTGTCAGATTTAAAAAATTGTTATATTGATTTTATTGTTTTAATTTGATTGTTTAGAGTACCGTGGGCATTAATGCTACTCTCGTGATATACACATCCGGGCCGGCTACGTCTATGCTGTGTTGGTCTGAGGTCACGTTTGTTGTCAGCAGCGAGAGTCACATGACGCATGTGGTATAGACCAAGAGCTACTCATCAACCCTACGCTCAAATACCGGCTCAGTGGCTTAGCGCTTACGTGTTACAAATGTATAAATAAGAAAAAATTAATCCCAGCAAGGCAATTTGGCTTTAAAAGAGGACATAGTACACAACACGCATTGTGCCGGGTAGTACAAGACGAACCGTTATAATAAGAAGCAATGTACGGTAATGCTACCGATTGATATAGAAAAGGCTACGATGCGGTCTGACAAAACTGACTTATCTGTAAGCTAAAAAAAGATATGTAAACTACCAGACTGCATCGTAGCCTTAATCCGAAGTTTCGTTAGCAGACACTATATTACTGCACTGTTAAATAATTCATACTCCTCCAATATTAGATTATCGGCAGCCGTCCCTCAGGGGCCGATACTATCTCATGTTTACTTTAATTTATACACCTCATATATCCCTTCCTACCCTAATACTAGCACCCTCCTATATGCAGATGAAGCCTTATCTATGGGCAGTGCTTTTATGCTCAGACTGCTACCCAGAAGATACAGTATCATTTTAAATGAACTAGAAAATTAAAATGAACGAGGACAAGACGGAGACTGTGACTTTTAGCAGAAAATTCACCAACATCAAAACCATGACTAAACTTAAAATCATCGACAAAGCGTTAGTGGTGCGATACCCAAATATCTGGGAGTAACCATAGATAAGAGCCTTAGTTTCAGTCCCCATACCACACAGACGCTTAACAGGACATACGTGACAATGAACCGATTCTATCCTCTTATAAACAGACGCGTCAAACTAACGACGGACAATAAATTAACATAGTATAAGATAATTTTTAGACCCATATTAACGTACGCCTGCATGTCCTGGAACATTATCTCAGACACGCAGTGAAAACGCCTACAGACTATACAAAATAAGATACTCAAACTTCTTACGAACTCTGACAGATATATTCCGTATGTTGAATTGCATAGAAGTGCTGGGGTTCCTATTATGAAAGACTTCATCGTAGAGACTTCAAAGAATTTTTTCCGAAACAAGATTCAACAATCGGAAATTACAAGACACCTAACACATATACACGATAATTCCACTCACACCCATAAATTTAGTCATCAAAAACTCCCAATTTTCTACGACGGTGACGTAACTCATAAGACTGAGAAAACTCCATCCCACTCACTACATCCTCCATTCCCTATCCTTCGCCCTCTTTTTTCTTTACTCTTTCTTTTCTCCTTATCCTTGTCTCAAATTGCATTCATAATAAAAACGTTATGACACATAAATAAAAATTAACACACGCCCTTAAATTGCAAATTAACATACCCCCTTAAATTGCAGAAATAACTGATTGTGCACGAAAATCAGACCTAATATAATAATATAAAAATTTTCCTACATCTTATTGCATTTCTATCTACACCAGCCATGTTTCTATGTGACGGACATATCTGTAACATGTCGGGATATCTATGATTGTTAAATCAAGATAAATAAAATATTTAAGGAAAATATATTGTACATATTAAAAAATTATCTAAACAAAGATTTTAATGGTTAATGGTAATGACTTAAGTGTTAGGCTTGCAACCAAGAAGTCCCAGGTTCGAGTCCTGGCTATGGTATGGATGTTTAGTGGTGCTTTTCATGTGTTACCGAGTCGGTAGCAGTAGACTATAGACGAGGTTGTCTGAGAGACAACACAGCTAGTTGCTGCACCACTACTGAGTTCGAGTCTGAGCTGTGACAGATGGCAATGTCGTAGCCTGTGTATGTGTCCTGGTCGAGTGGTGGAATACCTAATGCTAAACCCCGCCAGGGCGTTAATCTAAATAAGGTGATTTAAAAAATACCAAAGAACACATTTCTAAAGAGAATTAATTGCATTATTATATTACGAAGTGGGGTGGTATAAAATAATGATGTATTATTACAGAATATTATTATTATTATTAGCCGTTACTCGAGTCCGAGTATAGAAATGTTACAGTCGATAAATTGTGTACAATGAAAAACAAGTAAAAGGTGTAGTCTATTGTAATTCCCATTCATCTACGGTGCACACGACTATGGCTATAGAGGCCAATTCGGGAGAGCACATGTCGACCGCAGTCAGGACAAACATAGACCTGGTTAGGTCTTGGATTCGGCCTTCTTGCAGCAACATTTCCTTGATAGCTGGCCACAACCCCTCGCCATTCGGTTCTGTCCACTGCAAGTTGTTCCCATTGCTCGTCTGCAATACCGCAGGATTTTAGATTTTCATGGAGAGCGTTTTTGAACCTCTTTCGTTGACCGCCACGCCTTCTTCTACCGCTTAGCAATTCACCATAAAGTGTACATTTAGGAAGGCGGTTATCATGCATACGATGAACGTGACCTGCCCATCTTAGGCGTGCTCTTGAAATAAGCACCTCAATTGGAAGGCTGTTTGCTCTCCTGAGTACTTCCACGTTTGATATGTGATGGAACCAACGGATTTTCATCATACTTCTGAGGTGTCTTTGCTGAAAACGTTCTAATTCTTTCACATGACGACGGTAAGTGACCCAGCTTTCACATCCATATAGCAGTGTTGGAATGACAACTGCTCTGTAGACAGCCATTTTCGTTGACAAAGCAAGGTCGTGGTTGTCAAATACTCTCTCTCTAAGTCCCCAGAGTGCTCTAGATGCAGCGTTAGTTCTATTGCGAATCTCGCTGTCCATGTTTGCTTTGTCATTAACAACGTTGCCTAAGTAATTGAACTGATCCACCACTTCAAGAGAATTTCCGTTAAGTGTAATGTCTATTTGGTTCACTTGATGAGGAGTTGACATAATCTTAGTTTTTCCAATGTTGATTTTAAGTCCCAAGGAATCATAGCACTGGGCATACACATCTAAAAGTTCTTGAAGCTCTTCCGGCGTAGAGGCTAAAAGTGCACAGTCATCCGCATACTGGAGATCACAAATGAATCGTGTGCGTGTCTTCGTGAAAGCTCTAAAGCGCCCTATGTTAAAGAGACCGCCATCAAAACGGTATCTGAGACCTATTCCTCTGACTGTCAGTTTGTTGTCAACAATAATTGTTAGAGCAGTGGTAAACAAATTAAAGAGTAGGGGTGCCAGGACACATCCCTGCCTAACTCCAGTGAGGGTTTGGAAAGGTTCGATTGCCTCATTATTATACATAACCTGGGCGTTGTTGTTTGTATGTAGACTGCGACATACTTCCACAAATTTTCTAGGGATACCTAAGCGGAACATAATTTTCCAGAGCACTTCCCTGTCCACCGAGTCAAACGCCTTGGTTAAATCAATGAAGGCCATGTGAATTTCTCCTTGATGTTCGAGTGCTTTTTCTTGAAGCTGTTTAAGTGTGAAGATTAAATCCGATGTGCCTCGGTTTGGTCTAAAGCCACTCTGTGTTTCAGGAAGTAACTTTTCCATAACAGGTGTTAGCCTATTTGCCATCGCTTTAGTGAGTATCTTCCCTCCAACAGCCAGGAGAGCTATACCCCTGTAATTTCCACAGTCCGCAGCGCTCCCTTTGTTTTTGAAGAGGTTGATTAAAAGTGTATCACGAAACTCCTGCGGAGCTTGACCACTTTCCCACACGACATCAAACAGTTTTTTGAGGTAGGGTATGAGCTCTGACGACACAGCTTTAAAGATCTCAGCTGGGAGTGAGTCGGCGCCGGGAGATTTGTTATTTTTTAGCTGCCCAATGGCGGTTAAGATCTCTTCCGTTGTTAGTGGTTTATCTAAGTCTTCGAAGGTGTCATATTGAGGGATAAGATTTATAATATCGTGATCGGCTTGACTTTGCTGGTTAAGAATGTTAGAGTAGTGTTCTTTCCATCGGGCTCTTATTTCCTGGTCTTCTTTGAGGAGATTTCCATTTAAATCTTTAATAGGGCACATATTTCTCCGACTGGGGCCGTACACTGCTTTTACTCCTTGAAAGAAATTCCTGTAGTCGTGTGAATCGGCGTACCTTTGGATTTCTCTGGCCTTGCTTGCCCACCACTCGTTCTTTATTCTTCTGATTTGGCGTTGCGTTTCATACTTAGATTGGGTAAAAGCTTCTGCTTTTGATGAGTCGTTGGGGTGGTTGATAGCGTTTTGGAAGGCAGCATGTTTGCGGTCAAGAAGTTCTTGTATAAAAGCTTCATTATCATTGAACCAGTCCTCCTGTTTTTTACTTGCTGCAGTGCCAAGAATTTCCTCACTCGCACTTTTTAAACTGTCTTTAATTTGTGTCCAGGTAGCAGCGACATCTAGAGAATTGGTTTCTTCTAGTGCACTCAAATTCTCTTGAACTTTTTGCTTTAGCTGTTCGACGGTTTGTTGGTCACGCAATTTACTAATACAGAGACGGAGTCTACGTTTTACTTGAGTTCTTCGGTGTTTGGGCCTCATAACAATTTTCATTTTAGAGACAACAGGACGATGATCTGTCCAACATTCGCTATCAATGCGCGCCTTTGTAATTTGGACGTCCTTGAGATGCTTCCTACGTACGATAACATAGTCCAGTAGATGCCAGTGACCTGATCTGGGGTGACGCCAGGTGCCTTTAAATTTATCCTTTTGTCGGAAAATGGTGTTTGTTATAACTAGATCATGTTCGGCGCATTTAGTTAAGAGTAGTTGACCGTTAGCGTTCATGTTGCCCAAACCGTTCTTGCCTATGATGCCTGGCCAGGTGTCTGCATCTCTCCCTACTCTAGCGTTAAAATCGCCAAGAATAACGAGTCGTTCCCTTTTAGGTATTCTACAGAGGGTTTCTTCCAGCTGTTGATAGAAGCTTTCCTTGGTTTCGTGACTTGCATCCAGAGTGGGAGCGTAGGCGCTTATTAGATTTACCGCGTTGCCATCTGATAGCTCATAGCGTAGCAGCATTAGACGCTCGGATAGGCCTTGTGGTACTTGTGTTAAGTTGGATACAAGTTGATTCCGAACGGCAAATCCTACTCCATGTTGTCTTCTTGAATTGGTGGGAAGGCCTTTCCAATAGAAGGTGTAGTACTTTTCTGTGAGAGAGCCTTCCTCCAAAAATCGAGTTTCGCTGAGAGCTGCAACGTCAACATTGAGTCGGTGAAGTTCTCTATCTATTAGAGCAGTTCTTCTTTCAGGCCGATCGGTGCGAGTGCTGTCGTTCAAAGTACGAACATTCCAAGCGCCGTAGATGAAAGAATTAATTTTCTTGGATTTAACTTGTCGGTGTTTTTTCGACATTCGATGAGGTGTCCCTGTGGGCACCCTCCCCCGGAGATCCGTTCGGGAGGGTATTTTACCTCCGGATGATTTTGTCCCACTTGAACGCTCCATCATTTTTTTAAAGCCTTAATCGACTGAAAACGAAGCTGCATTTGAAGTTTTAGCTGGAGCAGGTATGCAACTGACCAGCTCGGTTGCGGAAGGCGAGTGGTGTGGTCCCATGGCACAGAAGGAGACTGCGACGATGGGGTTGTTAAAGAACGCTATAACCCCGATATACTTTTCGACGTTGTAACGAAATCCGACTTAGGAAATATTTCGTAAGAAAAGCGTGCTTCACGTAAAAACGCCGTGGAGGAGGTTTTTAATTCTTGGAAATATATTTTGCTCTTCGGAGCGTTTTTTATGCCAAATTTTCGCTAACTCTTCGAGGAGCGTTAATTTGGTAAGTGTAGTAAATGTCGCTGCACAGGGACGTAATGTCGCCCCGACCACCCAATTTTGGAAAGTATTCTAAAATTGGACTTGAACTTCCAAATTTCCAAGATTAAAAACCCTTTTACGAATCCACGTTGTCAAGCACTGCGACTCTTACGAAGTGTTGAATATGAGGACAAGTTAGTCCAACGACTATTCAAAGTATATCGGAAGTTATAGCGAAAATAGCCCTTAGCGACATGGGACCCCCATCATTTCCTAGCAGTCGGATTTGACGGGGAAATGATGTATTTTGACGGGGTTTGCCCTAAACCGGTTCCTCAGTGATTCGGAGTCAAAAAAGTATTATTACCATGTACTCACACGTGCATGGGATTTGCCTTGCCTGAACGTAAAATTTGTTATTGCATAATACAAACGAAGTAGATACGCTTCAAGCAATTTTAAGCTCCGAGGAGCGACCAAAATTTATGTGAATTAATAAATACGTTTATAAAGACAGGCAAGCATAAGCCCACCAAAATTTCAGTTACATGAACTGTTCCTTGAATCTTTTTGTGTATCGTTAGCTTTTCAAACTGCATATTGGATGGTAGTTGGTACCGTATGAATCGTCCCGTTCCTCACCATGTGTTGTACACGGGTCAGACCATTGTTTGTTAACATTTTCTCTGAAGAAGTTGTTGTAAAAACATAAATTTTTTAAAGATTTAATATACATTTTTTGAACTTTATATTGTCTTTTACTTGTGTTTTCTAACAAAATTTCCCTTTCAGATTTAATTTTAAGAGAGTGTTAAACAGACAGTGTTAGATTTATAGTGTTACGACGTCTTCCAATTGATACCATCAGAGCCGCAGTTAAGCATAAACGACAGTAAGTATGATTTATCCATTAATCTCCGTCTGAAACAGTCACTTTGAACCCTAAAAATTTTGTGAACGTAATATTTTTATTTAGTATTTAGAAAAGGTTGAGGAAAAAGAAAATTAATTTTTTCTTTTTCCTATTTTTTTCAATTTTTCTAAGTTTTTCGAACAGAAAATACGTCCTTCAGACTTCCATCAAAAGCATGGATCGTTCACATGGCGCCCGAACAGGGACCATGCCGTCCCCAAACCCAACAAATCCTTTCTCATTCATGGCGGAAGACTCCGAGGGGTCGACCCCAAGAGAATTTTATGAGCGAGTCACCGCACCGCTCGTCGACGACGGTTCTAGAGGGATAGAACCACAGCGACTGTTTCCAGAGGGAAATAATGTAAATTTATCTGCTTCACAGCCACAAACTGCTAATTCGATGGAAAGTATGTTTCTGAAAATGGCAGAGGGCTTCGTGCAGGCGATACAGAACGTGTCGACCTGTACGCCCCATGAGAGACAAAGATGTCCGAACGTGACGTTCCATGGGCTTGATCATGAAGATCCAGAAGCATTTCTGAAAATTATGGAGGAATATTTCGACAGAGCTCGCATAAGCCACGACTATGATCGCCTCCATAACGTAACCGGCCAACTCAAGGGCGAAGCTCAACGATGGTCCGAACAATTTAGGACGTTGACTACTTCGTATGCCTTATTCAAGGAAAGATTCCTTACGAGATTTAATTCTCCCGACATACAGTCACGAGCTATTGCTCAACTGTATGCCGTCAAGCAAACGTCTTTAGACGACACGGCAGTGTTTATCACAAGGAAAACCTGTCTTTTCGATCGTATTGATCCCTTTAAATCAGAAGCCATCAGAGCTCGGGTCATCATGGACCAACTGCGTCCAGAAATTAGGTCACGCTTGAGAAGCAACCTAATTTCAAACACCGAAATGTTAATAGCAGCGGCTACTAACGTCGAGCGGGATTCAGCTGACGAACAGACGTCGCTAATCCAGCTTATTGATCAACGTCTGTCCCGCGCGTCTTACTATCGAGAGCCGGGACACATCAGTCCACAAAATTCAAGTATAAGGAGCAATGGAAGCCCAACTCCGACAGCACCGAGGGTGCATTTCCGAGAGGACGTATCTCGACAGGACGGTCCAGGCAGAGCGCCTGGTCGTCCTATTTTTATGCCTAATTTATCAAGCGGATCAGTGAATCCTGACCGCAGGCAAAACAATTTTAATGGCGGATCGGGGAAATTCCGAGTACCCGACCGACCGGCTACCCCGTGCCGATACTGCACAGACACAGTGCAGTGGCACTTCCATAGTCAGTGTCCGAATAACCCTCATCTCAACAGGAGACCGGGAAACTTTCGAGGGGCCAGAGACCCAGGCCAGGGTCCATCTGCAAGATCCCCGGCACAACGGCCGAACCAAGGCGACAGCAATGTCCAGTAATTTTTTCCGATACTCATGACCACTACGACGCTCCTCTGCACAAGACAAGAGAGTCAATAAATTATATGAGCGAAGCGTTCCCTTTGCCTCGTATAAAAGTTCAAATAAATGAACATGCGGTCGACGCACTGATAGATTCAGGCTCGACGCGAAACGTTATCCATCCGAGGATGTTGGATAATTTTAAAAATCTCACGACACGTCGATCATTTGCTATGGCGTGCGGAGATCGAATGGTGGACTCTCTTGGCACGACAAAATTACAAGTAATAATTTCAGGCACCTCTTTTGAAATTGATTTTCAAGTAATCGAAAATTTAAACGAAACGATAATATTAGGATCACCATTCTTATATATGAACAATGTCGCATATGATTATGGCAGAAAATGCCTATATGCCGGCACAGAAGAGCGTATTACCGTCTTCTGGAATCAAGCTTCTCAGAGGGAGAGACAGCAGGCAAAGCTTCCTGAAGAGCTTGTTATAAATGACAAATTTCTACGGCCGCTGTTCGAGGAATTTGTCGATCTGTTCACTGCGGAACCGACTCAAGCAACCACAGTGACTGTGAAACACAAAATTACAGTGAAAGACACAAAACCATTTAATATCAGACCATATCCGATGTCTCCGAGTACAAAGAAAATTATGTATGACCAAATCGAAGAGATGTTAAAAGCTGGCGTCATCGAACCTAGCACTGCCCAATATAGTTCACCACCAGTGATAATAAAACGCTCGGACAAGAAACCACGATTCTGCATCGATTATCGCCATTTGAACGAAATGACTGAAGACGAGGCTTCCGTCTTACCAAAAATACACGAAAGTATTAAAGATTTAGGCAATTCGAAGATTTTTTCTGTGTTGGATTTAAAAAGTGGATATTGGCAAATACCGCTAGATGAAGCATCAAAAGATTTTTCGACTTTTACCACTCCTGATGGGGCAGCTTACAGATTCAATGTCATGCCTTTCGGACTCAAGACAGCTCCCTGTACCTTTCAGAAATTCATGGCAAAGGACGTTTTAACGGGTTACCTGCACCATTTCTGTAAAGTGTATTTAGATGATATAATCGTTTACAGCGTAAACGTGAAGGAGCATATGTCCCACTTGAGATTAGTCTTTGAAAGACTACGTCTACACAATCTGAAAGTGTCACCGGAAAAGTGTGTAATAGCGACGAATGAAATTCAATATTTAGGCCATACAATTAGAACCGATACTTCCCAACCATTAGAAAAACATGTCTTACAAATACAAAATTATCCCGTTCCAGCTACAAAAAAGCAGCTACAAAGTTTCCTAGGGCTTTGCAACTGGGTACGAGAATATCTACCAAATGTGGCGATGATCACGAAGCCACTAACGAAACTTCTTTCGAAGGAAAATCGTTTTCACTGGAACCATACATGCGATGAAGCGTTTAGAAAATTAAAAGAATTATTATCCGGACCGCTGGAACTCCATCGGCCGGATTTTTCACGTCAATTCATTTTGCAAACAGATGCATCCCTCCAAGGCCTTTCGGCCGTATTATATCAATTAGGCGACAACGGCGAAAAATACATAATCTCGTATGCAAGCAACACGTTATCTCCAGCAGAGAGACGTTACCACATAAACGAGCTGGAATGCTTGGCGGTGGTGAACTATATTAAAAAGTACAAGATGTACTTAGCAGACAAACCGTTCTTGGTGAAGACGGACAACAGGGCGTTACTTTGGTTAAACAAACATAAGGACGACAAAACAAAATTTACTCGATGGTCATTACTATTGCAAGAATATGCATTCAAAATTGAACACTGTCCAGGAAAGGAAAATTTATTAGCAGATTTTCTCAGTCGTAACCCACAAAATCAGTATGTCGAGACAGACGATGAAGAGGAAAGAATGTTCCTACCAAATTATAAGTGTCCAGAACGTATTTCTGTTTTAACGCATTCAGAAATATACGAAGATATCGTACAGGCTCAATTGAGTTCAAGAGATATTCAAGACAAGATCCGCCGTTGGAATGATCTATTTCAACAGGAACAACGTTCCGATGCGGATCTTATTTTTATGCAAAATTTTCACGTCCAAGACGATGTACTTTTTAAAGATTGCGATACAAATTTTAAATTAATAGTTCCAAAGAGGAAAATAAAGGAATTGATTTACCATTATCATGACCGAGATGAAGCATGTCATCCAGGAAGAGACGAGACTCTCAGGAAAATAGCGAAACGCTACTATTTCAATAATATGGCCAGGATCGTAGGCAAATACATAAACGACTGTCTGATATGCCAGTCTGTAAAGACAAGACAAGCCCAACCCAATGCTCCACTTAGAAGTCATGCACCACAAAATGCATTTGAAACCTTGAGCGTCGACGTAATTGGCCCGCTGCAGAGGACTAAAGACGCCGAAAACAGATATATGATTATCGTCGAAGACGTTTTCAGTAAATGGATAGAGGCAAAGGCATACATTCAGGTCGACGGCAGAACGATAGCCAAATATATCGACGAAGAAATAGTAGCAAGATTCGGAGTCCCTCGAGTCATAATATCAGACAACGGTGGTCATTTCAATTCCGAATGGTACATCACATTTTGCGAAAGGAATGGTATCGAACGATACTTAATTCCAGCGTATCACCAACAGTCCAACCCCGTGGAACGACGGGTTCAGGAATGCAAGAAAATTTTAAAGACTCTTTTATTCAAAAAGCCAAACGACACTTGGGATCGCTACGTGCATCAAATGACATACATATTAAGAAATCGTAGGAACGCCGCTACAAATCAAACACCTAGCATGGTCGTGTTAGGATATGATCCAGCCGAAAGAGGCGAATGGGATTTGTATGCCTGGAGGCAAGAAAGAGCCAAGCAACAAACGCTTCCACGATACGAGCGGATCAAGGAAGCCCGTCAGGCCCAACAAAATTATAAACAGAAATATGCGCCGAAAGAGGCCGTCACTCCGATCGTCTACAAAGTAGGAGACAGAGTCATGAGTAAGAGAAAAAAGAAGGTACATACCTTCACGCCGTCTTGGTTAGGCCCAACCAGAATTCTGAAGAAGTTTTCAGACGAAGTGTATCTCGTGCAAAAGGGAAATGCAACGACAAGAGTACATGTCGATGATTTGAGACCAGCCCCGCCAGAGGAGCACAACTTGGAAATCGAATCTTCCGATGAAGAAAATGCTAGTCCAGGCGGAACATCACTCGATGGAAATGATTCCCCGTTCTCAGACGATTCCACAGAACCTCTACCGCCGGAGCAAACGGTTGTACAAATCCATGCACCGCCACGAGATGCTTCCACTTCTGATTCAGAATCCAGTTCTGGAGATTCAATCATCTTTTTATAACATTTTTCAACCTAGGCTAAGTTTTGACTTAGTGCTAGGTTTATTTTATATCAAAATTTCCATACCAACTTCTTGTCGTGTCAGGCAAAAGTTGGTATTTTTTATGCATTTTTTTACAAGTTATTTTCGTCTGAGGATATTGTATCCATACAAATCTTCAAAATTCACTGCAGCAACTCTGACCGTGTCCGGCAGAGTTGGTATTTTTTATAATTTTTTCAAAGTCCTCAAATGTTATTAAACATTCATCTGTAAGCAGAGTCCGACCCAAAGGGTCCAAACAAATGTTCCATTGGCACGGCATGGAAAGACGACAACTCTGACGCAGAGCGCGATTCAGACGAGTCTAGCAACTCAAGGGCGAGATGCCGCCACGTCTGCTGGAGGGGCAGATGCAACGATCCGACGGATGCAGATTCTGTCGCAGATTTCTCCCAAGAAGAGATTTTAATAAAAACTATTTCAATCAATATAAGTCAACAAAATTCAGTGTTCCTATTCTCAAAGACGACGATGCGATATCGGTCGCAGATTTCTCCCAAGAAGAGAATTTTATCTACACGGAAACCATTTCAATCAATATAAGTCAACAAAATTCAGTGTTCCTATTCTCAAAGACGACGATATGTTATCGGTCGCAGATCCCCAGACGGGATATGAACAAACATATTACTAAAATTTTGTTTTATATTGTTTCATATAAACCGAGCAGAGCCATAGTATAGCTGGAGCTAAGCAGTCCGAGGACCACCTAAGCTGTTCCAGAAGGCAGTTCGACACCGAAGGTGATCGACGAGGCATAGACACGAGGAGGAGCAGACGCAAGCCCGCATTAGTGGAAGAACACTAAGAAAGATAAGTGCGTCGAAAGTGTTTGTGTTGTGTCATCGAGAATCTGAGGATTTTCGATTTTTTTCTTTTTTTTATGCCATTTTTGAAACATAATGTTCAATAATTCAATCGAATGCTATGCATCGATATATGTTCAAATTATTACCATTTTAGATTTGCATCTATGTTTTGTTCAGATAGGCCGGTCTGAACGATAACCGAATACAACACATGGGAGACTACATCCAATGATCCATTTTATTTTCAAATAACCAATTTACCAAACGTTACACAAAAAGATTCACGGAAAGGAGGGGAGTGTTAAAGAACGCTATAACCCCGATATACTTTTCGACGTTGTAACGAAATCCGACTTAGGAAATATTTCGTAAGAAAAGCGTGCTTCACGTAAAAACGCCGTGGAGGAGGTTTTTAATTCTTGGAAATATATTTTGCTCTTCGGAGCGTTTTTTATGCCAAATTTTCGCTAACTCTTCGAGGAGCGTTAATTTGGTAAGTGTAGTAAATGTCGCTGCACAGGGACGTAATGTCGCCCCGACCACCCAATTTTGGAAAGTATTCTAAAATTGGACTTGAACTTCCAAATTTCCAAGATTAAAAACCCTTTTACGAATCCACGTTGTCAAGCACTGCGACTCTTACGAAGTGTTGAATATGAGGACAAGTTAGTCCAACGACTATTCAAAGTATATCGGAAGTTATAGCGAAAATAGCCCTTAGCGACATGGGACCCCCATCATTTCCTAGCAGTCGGATTTGACGGGGAAATGATGTATTTTGACGGGGTTTGCCCTAAACCGGTTCCTCAGTGATTCGGAGTCAAAAAAGTATTATTACCATGTACTCACACGTGCATGGGATTTGCCTTGCCTGAACGTAAAATTTGTTATTGCATAATACAAACGAAGTAGATACGCTTCAAGCAATTTTAAGCTCCGAGGAGCGACCAAAATTTATGTGAATTAATAAATACGTTTATAAAGACAGGCAAGCATAAGCCCACCAAAATTTCAGTTACATGAACTGTTCCTTGAATCTTTTTGTGTATCGTTAGCTTTTCAAACTGCATATTGGATGGTAGTTGGTACCGTATGAATCGTCCCGTTCCTCACCATGTGTTGTACACGGGTCAGACCATTGTTTGTTAACATTTTCTCTGAAGAAGTTGTTGTAAAAACATAAATTTTTTAAAGATTTAATATACATTTTTTGAACTTTATATTGTCTTTTACTTGTGTTTTCTAACAAAATTTCCCTTTCAGATTTAATTTTAAGAGAGTGTTAAACAGACAGTGTTAGATTTATAGTGTTACGACGTCTTCCAATTGATACCATCAGAGCCGCAGTTAAGCATAAACGACAGTAAGTATGATTTATCCATTAATCTCCGTCTGAAACAGTCACTTTGAACCCTAAAAATTTTGTGAACGTAATATTTTTATTTAGTATTTAGAAAAGGTTGAGGAAAAAGAAAATTAATTTTTTCTTTTTCCTATTTTTTTCAATTTTTCTAAGTTTTTCGAACAGAAAATACGTCCTTCAGACTTCCATCAAAAGCATGGATCGTTCACAGGGTAACCAAACGATTCCAAAAGCAACCTTTGTGTGCGGTGGGTTATTTTTACCGCACTCTTCGTGAGAAGGTGGTTGTGCTCACGGCAAAAGGTAAGGGTTATTCCGCCCTTACTCGGTCGTTAGAGCCTCGTTAGTGAAAACAGGGTGCACCAAGTTCAAATTGAACTCATCGCGAAGGTGAGGTTAGCAATTGAGTAGGAGAGGCTATAACTTGCGCTTCACTACCCCATTACACCCTCCATTACAGAATAAGCCAAATAGTCGAAAACACGAAAAAATTTAAATACATCAATTTTTAATGGTGTAATGCAGGTTGGTAAAAAGTAGATACAGTGTGTCCTCTGTTGGGATACCGCACTCTTCTAGACTTTCTTATTTTTGATTTGCACTCCATCTGGGGACACACTGTATTTGTTAAATTATTTAGTCTTGTCCAGCTGGACGTAAGTTTTACCAAAATTCATTCAATATGAGATTTTACACTGTCAAGCAGTTTGAGGAAATTCTGACGCTGCAAAACTAATTTTTTCAGCGGTTTGAAATAGATAATTAAAAATAAGTTATTTATTGTGTCAAGTGTCGTTTATAACTAATTTTGGCCACCATCCTTCAAATATAATTTCTTGGCCTGAAATGTATTTAACAATCGCCTTTAGTTCTTCCTATAAAGTTTTAAATTTGCAACTCATCTAATAAATTTGATTCCTAACGTTAAGGCTACAAAATGCGGTCATTTGGGATACATAATTTGCAGTATAATCAACAACATTCATTCCTATTTCCGATATATGGTTTCCAGTATATACTTCAATACCTTCTTGTTTTATTATTCTTATAAATACTTTATGGCTATGCTTTTTTTCGGTATGATATGAAATTTCTCTCCTATTTATCTTGATAAAAGCGATAATAAATTGAGAAAACTAATGGAGTTAAAAGCATAAAAGTTCAACTTTAATTACTTCAAGAGGAAATAAATAAAAACTAAAATAATTAACGTTGTTAGATGACTGACTCATTACGACTTTCCATAGTCGAATTATAATACACGCACATTATGTATGCAAAATTTAATGATACATTTTTTAAAGACAGCTATATAACATCGGCTTATTTCAGCTACTGTGGCCTAACACCGACGCCATAGACGAGCTACCCCCAATCAGAGATGTTGCCGAACTTCTTCTTCGAAGAGTAGGAATCTTTTACTTGCCTGGTATTTAATAGACAAGGGGCCGACGGCTTTACATCCACTCCGAAGGATGGTGTATTCACAATACAATCCTCGCCTAAGATCGCATAGCTTCCGCGCATACAAGCCGCTGGAAGATGTAAGGCGAGGACGCGGTCTTCCTTGTGAACATCTACAAGCCTTATTGGTTTAAAAAAATAAAAAGTTTGGTATGGAGAGCTTGAGTTGAGACCAGTGAGGCCGTATGTGCACTTAATTTTGATTTTGAGAAGGTTGGAGTGGTATGTTCTTAAAAAGTTGGAACGAGCCAAATGCTTCGCCCTGCATATGCTTTAGAGCTGTAGTACATTTGTATTTTATTATTAGAATTTGACTAGTACTTTGTTTTAGATCATTGTCTATGGCAGGGTCAAAAACCACACACTGTATATACTTTCCTTGAAATTAGAATACTTTGCTTACACGAAAATTAAAAATATATATTAGGCGTAATGAACAGAGTTGATTATTTTATTAACTTAAATTAAGATTGCTTTTTGCACGAGTTGTAACAGTTTGACTGTAGACACTTGAAATTTGGGCAGAAGATTTTATTTGATTTAGTTAGATTTTAAAGTCTAAGATAATTCATTTCAAGGATTTATGCACGATGACAGTTTAATTTCAAATAATCTTTTTTACTTGGTTTCGGCCAAGAAAGTAACACGGCCACTCGATTATATTGAGATTTAAGTGTTAACCGGATGAGAATTAAATACTGGTTGGTTTACAGACTTCACTCGCGGAACATAGAAATTAACTTGAGGTACACCGGAAACTTACTTAACCTGAGCTCGTCATGCTCGGCTTTTTAATATAATTCGACGGGGACTTGGTGTGCAGTGGTCTGGAAAGAGCTGGAAATGTCCCCCGACAGTCTATGGGGCTCGAATTATGAAATATTGTGCAATTGTATTGAAATATGAAAATTCAGGACTGAAAAATATATAATAAATACGCAATGAAAAATAGAATTATTTGATATATAAATGAAAATGGAATCTAATTTGGTTTTTGAAATACGAGCGATAACTATATAATATAATATAAGTTTATTTAGAAAGATACAAATGTATATAAAGGATAATAATTCATTACATCTTAAAACCACTAAATAAACAAGTTCACTCACAAAGCGTAACAAACACTTGTCCGTGAGGAAAAAGAAAAGAAATATAATGAAAATAGATTTACCTACTAATTATAATAATAATAAAGATAAGTGACTAAAAGCAAGCAAAACATTTCAAAAACAACAACAAAGTTCAATAATTTCCTATGACTATAAGACAAACACACGCAACAACATATTCTGATACAGGATGATTAAGTACTAACTCTAACTAACTCAAAAAACCCAAACCCAAGAACAGGTCAAGTAACACTCAAGGAAGTAAACATATGTACACATATATATACACATACATATATATATATATATATATATATATATATATATATATATATATATATATATATATATATATTTTTTTTTTTTTTTTTTAAGTATTTTTTAAATCTATTAGGTCGTGTATTTCATTTCTAGGGGTTTCTAGTAAGAACTTCATTACACCTTTTTTAAAAAGTTTATTGTTTGAATAAATGCCATATTAATGTCATATTGAGACTGTTCCAATAGGTAATGATGCAACCTGCGTTGAAACAAAGTGGAAGTAAGTTTTGATGACTATGGTGAAGTTAGCAACGCGTATGGAACATACGGATCGGAAATAAGTTTTGATATCGATGAAGGGAGCGTGTCGGGAAGTAAGCTTTGATGAATGCGATGTTAGCATGTTGGGAATGTAAATGAACTGTGTTTTGATGTATGATAAAAAGACTGAATTAAAAGTTTATTTGAATGGAGAAGTAGTTTATAGAAAATTTATGGAAGTGAATTAGAATATTCTGACAGGGAGAGTGATTTTGATATGAATCGAGATAATGAGGGGGCTGTATTTTCTAGGGCAGTGATTTGTAATGTTTGAACGGTAAATTGTCTAATTTGAATGTTTGAATGGTTTTGTTATTGAATTCGGACTATTTGTGAATTATCGATATTATGTGAATTTTCTCAGAATTTTTTGTGAAAAAATATAGTTTTTTGTGATTTTGAATGTCTGAAGGACTTTTTTTATTGAATTTTGGCTTGGTGACCTTGAAGATTGAATTATTTAGCAAATTATAATATTTTTGAAGTTGACTATATCGTTGCTGTTTGAAACGTACTATAACGCTTACAACGGTCGCCCATCTAAGTACTAACGACTCCTGACGTTGCTTTACATGGCATATAGAAATATTTACATAGTAAGGACGCACCTATGTTTGCCCCTAAAATACATTTTTCAGTAATGAATTGTAAATAGTTTCAGCTTGTACTCTACTTAGTAAGAATTCAATTGGCGGTATCCTAACTTTCTCAACACATCTCCTCATCATTTTGAAGAAAGGAGAAAGTGATATCATAATTCGTATACGTATACGAGAAAAAGACATTTTTCTTTAAGTTGATTGGCGATGCCCAAGATGTACCGATCACACAGTGTGACACACTTAAGATGAAGACACCCTCGTATTTAATTTATCTTTAGAAGTAGAGATTTAAATTTTGGCACAGAGGTAGAACTTCAGAAGCTGCATTTCTGAGAGTACCCAACTCAAATTTCAGGTATAACCCCAGCCCACTGCGATCTTATGAATACCACAGATTCTCAATATTTAGCGACGTGTTGATTATATCGAAATGTTGCTAGAAAGTTTCGAGACAAAATTTGAATTTTTTGTCATTTTCATTCTGAAGTTCGAATTTTTATCAATCTTCACTAGCAAGCCACGGAAATAATCAATTGTCAATATTAAAAAAAGCCATGATAAATCATTTATTTAATAAAATTCGAAAAAGAATTCAAATTAAAAAAATGATATCAGATATTAAATATATAATTTTCGTAAGTAGCCTACCTTCAAGTGTGATATGCATTCAATTCTTTTGCGGCTGTTGTTGGCAACTCTCATTAATTTTGGTACATTCATTTCACGGCAGGCTTGCATTATTCTCTCACAAAATTCTTCATGATTTGAAGGCCTTGATTTGTATAGCTTCTTTTTGATAGTACCCCAGAAATAAAAGTCTAATTATGTGATGTCAGGGGAGCGAGGAGACCACAGGTCAAATGGACTATTCCTGCCTATCAAACGTAATGGAAAATGTTGATTTTACCATCCTCAAGTCAACCGTGAACTATGTATGGATGCACGATATAATTGGATGTATATTTCTTGTCGCACGAACAAGGCACCTTCTAATTTTTGTTCTTATTAAATTCAATTTTACATCCCTTTGACGTAAATTCATTTGGACACGAGTTGCTACTATGATAACATTATCATCATCATGTTTTGGATTTCTGACTGAACGGCCAAGTGGAGTACTTTTCAATACACTTCCAATTCGATTAAAATGTGCCCTCGGGCTGCAGCACTTCCATGTTGAACTTGATTTCTCTGCGGATGTCTTACGTTGAATTATATCGCAACTTCTCTGCTTATTCGAGCGCCATCACCAAATAATTTAATTATTTCATTTTTTTCTATTGAAATGAGACGTTCGAGTGGCATTTTTATCGTATGCTAACACAATTAACTAAATTAAAAACTAAAAATAAATTAAATACAGGGGTGTCTTCACCTCTAATTGAAAACGAGTGCAAGCTTACGATGCTGTATTATGAATGTTATAATTTAATTGCCAAGACTGCGCAAGTGCTATTAGAATAACATTTTCAATAGATTTTAAATTTTATTTTTGATTTTGATGTTACTGCCCTTAGTATTTTATGAGAAACACCATGCACTTATTACGGCGTAAAGTCAGGTCAATCAAACGAGGTCGAAAATGTGATATGTTAAGCGTAATTCTCTCTACACACAGGGCTGATGTACTATGCTTGACAGAGCACTGACTTAAGGAAAATGAGTTACAATTTACTCGTATTGAAAACTACAATCTAGTAACCTACTATACACGTCCAATATGCAGCGTGGGGGAGTGTGTATTTTTGCCACGGTCAACATCCAACCGCTAAAACTAGACTATAGCATTGAAAGACATCTTGAAATGTATATGGATGTGATGAACTCAATGAAGGGACAAAAAATCTATGTGATTGCATTGTACAGGACACCTGATAGCGATTTTACAGAATTTGTCCACAATTTAGAAATATTGTTTCATAAGATTTATAACAAAAAGTATCATTATATTATATGTGGTGATGTGAATGTCAATTTTCTTGAAAATTGCGCAAATAAACATAAACTTATAAACTTTTTCTCAACATATAATAATATGCATCATATAACTGGTGCTACGAGAATAACGAGATTCAGCAATACATGCATTGATAATATTTTTTCTAATTGTGATGTGAGCAACGTTGAAGTAATTGACTCATATCTATCAGACCATACATACCAAATTTGTAATTTCTCAATTGCTTTTGATAAACAGCATCATCCTGATCATGTCCATAGGAGAAACTTCAATTATAGCAACATTCAAATCTTTATAAACCTTATTGCCAAAGAACTGGCAAGAAATATATGTTGCCAATGGTTTCAATACAAAATTTGAGAAATTTTACACTACATTCACTTATTATTTTAATATTGCATTTCCAATAACAAAAACTAGTGTTAAAAAAGCAAATAAAAAGTGGTATACACCTCACATTAAAGGTCTACATGATCAGTTGTGTGAGATGAAAAAACTTGAAAAACAATTAAACAATCCTATATACACAGCTAGATATAGAGAGTTTAAAAGTCTGTACAAGTTAAATGTAAAAAATTATAGAACAAAAATCAATGATGATCGAATAGATCATGCTGATAACGTCATGAAAGAATGTTGGAAAATAATAAGTGAAAGTAGTAATAGGATGGATAGTTCGAGAACTATATGCTTGTCTGAGAATGATAAGTATATCACAAACCCAACAGGCATTGCTATTCTTTTCAGTAACTATTTTACCAGTTTGACCAAATTCTGTACGAAACCAAATACTCAAAATGGGGAAATAAAAAATCACCGTCACAGTTTATATTTGTCACCTACAAGTGCAGATGAAATTGAAAATATTATTAATAAAACCACAGCCAAGCCTGCTGCATGAATTAACGATATTCATGGAAATGTACTGAAATCGGTAGGTCGTTTAATGTCTACAATCTTATATTACTTAATAAATGAATCATTTAGTACAGGGCTATTTCCAGATCTACTTAAAACATCGAAATGCGTACCAGTATTTAAAAACAAAGGGTGCAAAGCCAGTTAGCAAAAATTTTTGAATTAGCATACTGTAGTAGACTAACATATTTTGTAGAAATCTTTCATTTACTTAATGCTGCTCAAAACGGCTTTAGGGAAAATCTCTGGATTTGCTCATGTAATTTATGAAGCACTAAATAGTAAAACGCATACAATAGCTTTATTCTATGACTTGAGCCGTGCTTTTGATACTGTAAACCAAGAGCTATTATTAAATAAATTATATGGTGTGGGAGTTCGAGGTGTAGCCCATGAGTGGGCTGCCTCGTACCCGCATCATAGAACACAGAATGTTGTAGTCGAAGGAATCAAATCAGATACAAAAAAACATAGGATTGGGCGTGCCACAGGGTGCAATTTTGGGCCTTTTATTTTTTATCATATTTACTAATGACCTTACCGACCAATGCATTACTTCTGATAAAACTATTCTTTATGCTGATGACACAAACTTCGTCATGTGTCATAAAAATATCGATATTCTTATACAAAACTGTAATTTAGCATCCAAAGAATTAGTCGACTGGTGTACAAAAACGGACTTGTACTTAATGAAAATAAAACATTACATATAAAATTCTGCACGAGAGACATCACACCAGATTATAATGCATTAATTAAATTGGGTAGTAAATATTGACTTGGTATTGACCAAGTACTGAAAATATTAAATTTCTTGATCTAACTATAGATCAAAAACTTACATGGGAAGTGCATATCAGCAATGTCTGTTCTAAAATTAGTAAGGTCTGTTAAATTATCAGAACTCTAAGAGAAACCGTTTCAGTTGCTATATTGAAAACCTTGTATTATGGCCTAGTGCAATCAACTTTGCAGTATTCGCTAATCTTTTGGGGCTCTTCAGCCCATTTAGAGAAAGCTTTTATAATCCAAAAGAAAATAATTAGATGTATGGTTAATGCTCATCCATCAACCAGCTGTAAACCAATTTTCAAGAATCTCAACATATTGACACTACCATGTCTATATATTTTACAACTTGTTTTATACATAAGAGTGAATGTAAATACTTTTTTGAGAAATCATGACATACACCATCATTATACGAGAAATAATGAATTGATACATCAGCCGTTTTCTAGACTTTACATATCACAAAAATCTCCTAATTATATTGGCATAAAATGTTATAATAAAATAAATTTTTTTGATAAGGATGATAGTATAAATACTTGTAAGAATAGACTAAATAAATTTCTTACTTTAAATTGTTTTTATTCTGTGGATGAATTCTTGAACTATCAGTATGTCAGTACCTAATTGTCTCTTAATATGTGTTTTAATATCTTGTTTTTATACATGTTTCATACATTTTATACATGTTTTTTTTTATACATTTTATACATGTTTTATTAATTTCGTAATTTACATTATAGACTATTATATTCTTAGCTTTTTTGCACCATTTTTTGACTAGTCAGATAAGTTAATTCTTGTAAGTGTTGGCTTTGTAAGATGAATAAATGTTTCTTCTTCTTCTTCTTATAGGAGAGCACAAAAAAGAACAAGTAAAAAGAATACAATTTATTATAACAATATTCAACAGTTCAGTAAAATCAAGAAAGGTAAAAAAAAAACTTACAATAAAATAAATATTAAGAATAAAGCAAAGTCTAGAGTTTTCTCGGCTAACGATAGGAAAAAGAATTGGTGATTTAAACAAATTTTACAAATAAAATGACATACAGTAGTTACTTAACTTTAAAATAATTTGGAGAGTTTCCAGGCACTTCAGACTTGAAAGATTCTTCACAAATCTCAGCGTTAAATAAAATGTTATCCAGCTGGGAGATTTTCAGTTACAATTAAATATGTTTCTCTATCGTAGAGGGCAAGACCAACAATCGTGTACCGCAATGAATAGAAAAATGATCCAAAAGTCCAAAATAAAAAATAATCCAAAAATAGAACAGTTGGCAAGTTCTAACTCAAAATCTAGCTGTACAAAATCGAAATTTAACCGTACCAAAATTGAAATCTGGCCTTACCAGAATCGTCTGTAATGAAATTTACAAAATTAGTTCAAGATTAACCTCTAATGTGAGCAAGTGTCTACAATAAATCAAAGAAATTGAAACTTATTCAGAATACACTTCTAGACGATAAACCTACTAATTAAACTGAATTAGTCGAAATTTCAGTTAAACAATTCAAACTATTAATTGAAAACATGTGAAATCTAGTTATGATCCGGACCAAACTTTTAAACTAAATTAATCACTTAGCAAATTTTCCAGCTCAATTTCTTGATCCAAAAAAAGAGGAAGTTTGTCAGTACTTGGGTAATAATTATAACCATTTTAACTCACAGAAACAAGAGAAAATGACTTAAACCGACAGTTCGACAATTCAGCTGTCAGAGTACCAACCCCTGAGAAATGTTAAAACTAAATCGATTATTATGGACTTTTTCGATCATTAACTCTCTTTACACTATCATTTTGTAGACAATTCTTATACGCTAATTATAGTAATAGTGCATATTTTAGATTACCGTGGCATACACAATTATTTTATAACTTGATAAAACTTGACCTAGTGAGCCACCTGTAGGCGCAAAGCTTAAAGGGGGTAATTTGGATAGAAAATTAGAGAGTGGTGACACCTATCGCTTAATGGGTAATTTGCTATTATAGTTTGGTGAATTCATCTACTATTATTAAGTTGCGGAAACCAGTGAAAGATGGTACGTCACATGCTGTACACACTTATGTGTATTACGATACAGGAAATAACTCTTTTTTTAATAAAAGCTAGGCCAACAGTAGGGGGTTAATTTAGTCGGCATTTGGTATATACATACCATATAGAAGACTATTTGCGGCTCTCTCCGTGATTCAAAGGTTAATCTTGGGCTAGAGGGAGTTTCAGAGGACCAAAGTTATATATCACAGTGCATTTCACACATATTGCCGAATGTTTCCTTCATTCTAAGTTTGTTATTTACACGTGCTGGCTTAGGCGAGTCTGTCTTTTGATTAAATAATAAAAGAACAACTTTCAATCACAATGAAATTTCAGAATGTTAGCGTTAGTTAAAGAAATAATGTTTTAAGAAAATCAGGCAGTAAATATGAAAGTCATGAAACTGTTTAACAAAAAATTTATACAAAGAATGCTAAATGAATGAAATAATTAATAAAGCTTTAACATGTCTCTATGATAACAAAAATACTGCATGGTATACTGAAGTGTGCTTCGCCAACCAAGTTGACATAATCGAGACATGATTAAAATTACAAAAGCAATTATATCTACAAAATCAACATATTTCCAAATAGCTGCAAAAAGTATCTTATAGAAGATTTAACAATTACTTACCTAAAGTTTACATATACTTTTAAAATTGTATTCCACTATGTGTGTGTAGATCTTATCTTTAGTCTTGTGGTCAACGCTTACGTGTTAGGCCTGCAACCAAGGAGTCCCGGGTTCAAATCCTGGCTAGGGCTTGGATGTTTAGTGGTATTTTTATGTGTTACCGAGTTGATAGCAGTAGACTAGACGAAGTTGTGTAAGAGGCAACACTGCTAGTCGCTGAATCACTTCTGAGTTCGAGTCTCAGCTGCGGCAGATGGCAATGTCGTAGGGAATGATTGTTGTATAATTGTCTGCGTGTACGTGTGCTGGTCCGCCATGATGTGTTAATTTAGATAAGGCGATTTAAAAAGGGGAGAAAATAACAATAAAGATGGTAGAAGATCCTAATACAACTTTTATCATTGCATAATGAAGTTACTGCACTTTTTAGAGAAGGAGCATGAAAAATGCTATTTGTTGTCAAAATAGAAGCAACAGAATATCTAAAATTAGGAGCCTAATAACATGTTTATTAATTTTATGAATTTGGTATTTAAACGACATCGAATTTATTTCTTTTCGATAAGTCTGAAAATAAGGAACAAACCATTCAGCTTTAACTAGACTCTATTTCACAATTTGGCTGTAAATATGTCAAACGATATGGTCTTCTCGATTTTATAGGTACTTTAATGGTGACAGTAAGTCATGTAAACATCATAAAATAGCTGATATGTGAATTAGTTGACGACAATTCTTATGTGTGCCAAAATTTTGACACAATTTGTTCAAGAGTAACCGAGTTATTGAGATATTGTATCTTTATGTATAAAACAACTGAGTACAAAAATAAATATAACTGTTAAAGCAAGCCGAACCTGTGTGTCTCGTTCTTTCAAATATTTCTTATTTTCATTCAAAATTTATGTAAATACTGTTTCCTACAACAGCAGTTATTACAACGTTACACATAATTAAAAGAAAGCACACCACATATAGTAGGCAACCCCCAAATATAAAGCCACAGGCTGTCCGGAAGGGTGTTATACATTTAAGATACGTTTAGATTGAGCACAAGTGTCTGGATTTGTATTAAGATTCATCCATATACATGTACCAGAAAAGGCTTTGTTTAAAAAACTTGTATATGCATATATGTCTGAAGTACCTATGATAAAGTATTCGCATTTAAAAAGAAGTTTGTCAATGTCTCACGAAATTGCGAACAATTTTCTCTTTTTAAGGAGCTCTCTTATCGCTTATAAAGTCGAAGCGTCAAAAACGCAGATGGTAGCAATGTACATTTACCTACAACGTGTTAATTTTTGAATTAACTTTGGAGATTGGGACTTGTTTCAGAAACTAGGTGTGTCCACGACGACATTTTTTATACGTCACGGATTTGTCATATATATTGAATTAATTCCGTAAACACAATTTATGAGGAATTATCGACTTACTGTTACTGCGCACACAAAATGTATGACAAGAAGTAAGAGGATTTGTCACACAAATCCAAATACTTATGTCCAATTTAAACGACACTTTAGAAAAAACGTAGACAACATCCATTTCCCACCGATATTACCAGTGTCGATGCCGGGTGTCGAACCTAGAGCAGAGACGTGTTACTTTTCGACACATTATAGATAATCATAAAACTTTACGTTACCAGTATAATTTAAGAACTGTTTGTAGAACGCCATTTAAGCCGATTACCTGTTAAATTTTATGATGTTAAAATAGACATGTGCATTCCAACGGGATTGTCTGGAATTTGTTTGTTAAAGGCACTAGAAAAGTCTTGGATGCAATTCCAAACGGGTATTATAAAGAAAGCGTGTGAAATTTTGATAATGTTTAGAAAGACATTCGGCATTCAAACTTAGAATCGGTGCGGCGCCGGCGGTCAAGTTCCGCTATTTGATAGGGTTTCTCTCTGTCGGCGAATTTTTGTGCAAACGACGTGCTGTACGAGTTATTATCGGCTACAGTCCAATTATTCAACATATCACGGACGACAGAAGTTATGGCTTTCGCAACGTAATAAGTTCCAAAGTTTAATTTATATAACATATCTTATTTCGGAGCTTCGCTGCGTAATTTAAACTTGAGTTTACGCCCTGGTTTCAGGGTAGGAAATTGTCGACTTCTCCTGTTTGTGATACCAAGGTGACCAAGGATAATTACACTTTTAAAACATTTAGTAGGAAAGTAAAATGCATTTTATTGCACCATCAGATACTTTTCTCCACAATTATTTTCAATCAGAATAATGAAGCTAGTTAAAATCTTACTATTTAAAGTTTGTTTCAACGTTCTCATTTCAATATTTTATTAGGGTAATTTATGCATACGGAAAGAAGAAATTTTATCACTGAGTAGTCAAGTAGTCAGTAGCTTCAGTTATTCTTCAGTTAAATAAAAATTAACGGCTTCTGCGTTCCGCTTGTATATCACGTAAGATTTGGAAATGCTCTATTTTCAAAAAAATTAATAAGCATTGTCACTGGACAACCCACAATTAATTAATTTAATAGTTTGAAGAATTGATTCGGTCAAGTGTGGGATAGTTCATTTTTCACTCAATCCCTGATCACTTGTTCAATTGAATGGTGATACAAGTTAAACATCAAACTTTTGACAGTCGCGCCAATATTGTTAACTGTGAATTAAACTCTCACTTATTACTTAAGCTGGACGTTTCAAGAGCAATAACATTGTTCTTGTTAATCACTATTTATTTATTTATTTAATCGCCTTATTTAGATTAACGTCCTGGTGGAGTTTAGCATTAGCTATTCCACCACTCAACCAGGACACATTTACACAGACATTATATAACGACCATTCCCTACGATATTGCCATCTGCCGCAGCTGAGACTCGAACTCAGGAGTGGTACAACGACTAGTCGTATTGCCTCTAATACAACTTCGCCTACTCCACTATTACCAACTCGGTAACACATGGAAAACGCCACTAAACATCTACACCATATCCAGGATTCGAATACGAAACTCCTTAGTTACAAGCCTAACAAGTAACCGTTGAGCCACCAAACCGATTTTCGTCAAGATTTTATATTTTGTATTGGAAATTTTTACAATATTAATTTAAACACAATAACATGACAATAACATAACGTGCCTTCGACAAAGTGCCGACAACCAGACTACTGTACAAACTTGAACATTTCAGAGTGCGCGGAAAAGTTTTAACACAGAGGCAGTAAAGAATGACTTATTATCGATTCGATTGTAACAAAACATGCTGCCAAACAACACCGAAATATATCAGTACCGTGGATCGACTATAAGAAAGCCTTCGACTCTGTATCACACTCCTGGATACAACAGCTAATGAAAATATACAAAAAACACCCATAAATTACAGAGTTCATAACATCTATAATGACAACTTGGGGAACCTTCCTCACCGTTAACATCAATTCAGTGAAATACAACATATCCAATATCAGCATTGCAAAGGTTAACTACCAAGGAGACAGTCTTAGCCCGATTTTATTTTGTATGGCCCTTAACCCACTCAGCTACATGCGCGAATCTAGTGGATACGGTTACATACTTGGGAGGTCGTGGGGAATGGTAACTCAGTGTGTTAAAGCGTTAAGTCGACTGTATCTATTGGTCAACAAAAGGAGCATTTAACTAAGGATAACAAATTATGTCTGTATGTTAAAATCGATCCTTACTTATGCATGCGCGTCTTGGAATACCATTTCAGATGCGCAACGCAAATGACACAGAATAAAATCCTTAGATTACTTACACAAACAAGCAGGTATACTCCTATAGAAATATTCCATAGAGAGTATAACATCCCCATGATTAGGGATTATATTATAGAAACATCACAAAAATTCTTTAAATATAAGATACATCAATCCCCGCCTACCACACATACGGTAGACATACGGGAACATCATAACATACTCACAAGTTCATACATGAAAATCTTCCGATTTATTCGGATAGATAATGTTAGTTTTAAGACTCATAATTTCGGCGAAGTCGAGCAAAATCGTAGTGAGAAGCAATCTTTTAAATAATGAAATCTTTAATGTATATATTGTAAATAAAATAATATAACTTTTTTTAATTTGTAAATAAAACAAAACTTTTCATTCCTTTTATCTTTACACATACACAATCGGTGTAATTTTAATTTTATGTACATAATTCTCTTAAGCAGGTTTTATCTTTTTTAAGTTTCCTGTAAATTATACTCTTAAATTAACTTTTATTAGCTAGAATTTCTCTTATTTTCAGTTTCATAAGCCTTTGGTATTTAATTTGACAATTAGTTTAAACAATTTTGGAAAACAATGAATCATATATTAATTTTAATTTATATTGTCTGATCATACAGATGGCATAACATCAGCCCCCCCCGTATCGTTTCTTTATTTCAGACAAAATTTTAACGCGTCGGGTGTTTTTTATACATTGCACACAAATAAAATGAATGGCATATATAACAATATAAAAAATGACATGTATTTATAATTTAATAAAATAATTTAAATTGTAATTGCATCTGGCTAGGAAACTGAATTGCCTAGCGAAGTGGGTTCGATCCCATCAAAAAAATTGCCCCAAGAGTGGTTCGGAGTCCACATTAAACTGCAGGGCCTCGTCGCTCTTTACCTATCACAAGCTCCTTGACATCTTCCAGGGGGTTACTTCGGTAACTTGAGAGGTGGTTAAGAAAACATTCTAAGAAACTTACAAAGCGTCCAAAGACCAGAATCTGCCACTTACTTTATATAGACGACATAAAGCTGTATGTGGCAAATAAACAAGAACTACAAAGTGAACTAGAGCTAGTATCCACCTTTAGTAGAGATATTCACATGGAGTTTGGGATAGATAAGTATGCCTTTATTAACGTAAGAAGAGGGAAAATAGATTAAAGTGAGAATATGATCCTAATGGATGCCTCTCAATTCTCCCCCTTACCTATCGAAGAGAGATACAAGTATCTAGGAACTAAGCAAGAACTTATAAACGACCACACTAATATGAAAGGGTGCGTGGAGGAGCAGTTCTTGGAATGGTTAAAAGTGATTTTGAAAGCGGAATTGAATTACAAAGCTCAAATAACAGCAATCAACAGATGTTGATATCTTCGGACAAAAACAGAGGGCTTTGTAGGAGCCATTGAAGATCAAGGAGTAGCCACCAAAAACTACAGAAAGTATATCTTGAAGCAAAACATACCAGACGATAGGTACAGGATGTGTTCCGCAACTGCGGAGTCTATACAACATATGGCGTCAGGGTGTACTGTACATATTTGGCACTACGAGATTACCTAGACCGCCATAACAATGTGGCCGGAATCGTGCATCAGGGACACTGAAATAGGTATGGCCTAATTAACAACAAAACCCAGTACTATAAATATGTACCCGAAGCCGTGATGGAAAATGACGATGTTAAAATTTACCGTAGTCCCGTAGTGAGATGTATTGTAGAACTGATGCCGCTCTGGAGGACTCGCTTTACCATAATATCGGGTAACGATAGAGTGCAAACAGAGTCGGTAACATTCAGAAGAGGAGTATTTCAGGGAGATTCCCCCAGCCCCCTTCTGTCTTGCATCTCACTACTGCCATTATCCGTCTCACTCCGGAAAACCCGTGGCGACCCGTGCGGTACCCTCGGCGACAGGAGGAGGATAAGGTCACCCATCTATTTTATATGGATGACCTTAAACTTTATGCCTCTTAAGAGAGGAATCTCCAACAGTCCCTTAGGGTGATACAGGAGTACACGCAGGCTGTCGGTATGCAGTTCGGGTTGGACAAATGCGCACTGATCCATCTCAAGCGAGGACGATGCGGTGACTACGGAGAGAACGCGCAGCTCGTGGACGGAAGCATCTTAAACTATCTAAATGCCGGAGAGTCGTACACTTACTTGGGTGTCGAGCAACGCTCCACCCAAGAAGTGAGTGTAATGAAAAACGCTCTCCGCGGCAAGTATCAACACCTACTCTGTCAGATCTGCTCTTTAGAACTGTCGGGGAAGAACAAGGTGTCTGCTACAAATATGCTTGTCGTTCCGATCCTTCTCTACTCTTTAGGTGTAGTGATATGAACTAGAGAAGAGCTGCGTCAACTCGATGTAGTAACCCGCGAGAAGATACATCTCAATAGGAGCTTGCATCCTAAATCGTCCGTTCCACGGTTATATCTCCCATGACATCAGAGAGGCCGTGGACTCTGGAGCTTGGGGAGTCTCCATAGCAGGATGGTTCTGGATGGAGCATGTGAAGTCATCAGGAGTTCGGATCGCCTCCTCTGCATAGTTCGAGACCATGAAAATGCAGAGGTAGGAGCTTTTCTCTTTAAGGCAGCATGGCGAGCAGCCGATGAACTTGATCTCATCTTCGACGTCGAGCGTGTAAACCCCGAGTCTGTAACCGAGTTGGAACCCGTTCGACTAATAGTCCACATTAGAGCTGCAGAACACAACATGCTTCTGCAGTTTCATAAGGATAAGCCATTGGACAGAGTCTTCTATAGAAATATAGAAGAGTTCGGCTTATCCGAAAGGCTGACCTTCGCCTTTTTAAGGTCAGCCGAGCTGAAGTCCGAGACCGAGGGATTCATAATGGCTTGCCAGGATGGTGTATTTAACGCTCTTGTCTATCGAAGTCGTGTCATGGGTATGGAAGCCCCTAATGTCAGCTGCAGGGCCTGCCGTAGGGCGCCAGAGACGCAGCATTACGAGTGCTTTACTATCATCTAAGGCACTCGTATGGGATAGACGAAACACCAGTACTGCCTTACGCTCCGGGGGATATTGAGTCCATTGTGGGGAATGAGAAGTGTATAATTTATTGGAACTACTCGTTTCCCACTACAAGCCAACAAGCCTAACATAGTACTCCTCGACCACCAGCTCAAGACA
The DNA here is from genome assembly GCA_963675555.1 of Leptura quadrifasciata. Classification (NCBI taxonomy): domain Eukaryota; kingdom Metazoa; phylum Arthropoda; class Insecta; order Coleoptera; family Cerambycidae; genus Leptura; species Leptura quadrifasciata. The sequence continues at coordinate 109,614,784 of OY776675.1, forward strand.
ATGTATGTCGTGGAATTCTCAGCCCCCGCAGAGAGCAACATTGTCTTGCAAGAGGAGGAAAAACGGACAAAATATCGAGATTTGCGCTTCGAACTCCGATGGCATTATCCAGGCCATTCTGTTAAAACAGTGGTACTGATTATAGGAGCCCTCGGTGGAATGAGACAGACCGGCATCCGAGATTCGGCAGAGATCTTAGCCGGCAAAATGCAGAAGGCTGTCATCCTCGGTTCATTGCGTATACTCAGGGCGCACGATTCACGGACCCGATAGTCACTCACCCCACGGGTGTGGGGAGTGGCTATTGGTATTTATTACCAGCTCCCCTCTGTGTAGGTCGGAGCCATAGAGTAGGGTGACTGGTTTTTTGTAAAAATAAAAATAATAATAGTAATAATAAATAATAAATAACGCCACAGGTAATTACGACCCCCTTTATCCCAGAAGGCTCTAGAAGAGCCTTGTGTGGGAGGGGGCTATACATTTAGAGACAAGAGACACACACCTAATATCCGTGTAGAGTGGAAAATCCCTTTCACAGTATTTTCCATTGCCACGACCGGGAATTGAACCCGGGACTTTTGGATGAGAAGCAAGTGCGCTTACCTTTCGACCATCAGTCATATCATCAATAATAATAAAAATAATATGGAAATCCTATAGCATTCTTATTATTTGCATGACCTGCTTTGAAATATATATATATATATATATATATATATATATATATAGTATATTCATTACTGAAACACCGTAAATAATATTTGGATTGTTTAATTCCATCTTTGGCTATTCGCTCCAACAATTATTATCTAAAATAGAACTGATTATGTGATTATTATCTGACTTTACAATATGTACTAAACCGATTCCTGCGATAACTAATATTGAATTAAGTTCAAAAATCAACGTAATTTGGATCCTCACTTTCGCAAAACTAGACGATCACGCATGGGTCTATTTGAATTTGTCTTTACCTAACATAAATTTATTGAATCCACATGGAACGACTTATTTATAATAATCGCAACTCAAACTATTTGCTACTCTCTAGAATCTTAGATTTATATTGTTACACTGAATATATAATCCAGTTATAATCATGTAAATGTGCAACCATCTGGAATAGACATTAATGTTACATACTAATGAACCTAGTCGATCGTATAAATCCAATTTGCTGCTCCTAACTTATATTTGCCTATCCCAATTGAATTGGTTTAACGGTAAACTAAGTACTTGCGTTTCGCATGCATCAAACCATATTTGTAATAAACTATTTGAGGTCATAAGAAAATTAATAGAAAACTAATTACGTTAGTGATTCTAGATTACCAACTAGGCAATATTGTTATTTTCATCAATTTTCAAATGATTTTACTTCAGTTCAAACGAGCGCTGTTTTGGGTTTTGCGTTTATTTTTAGAGTGCTACGCTATTTATAGAACTGAACACCGCTCAGAAAAGTTGACAAATATAAATAATTGAACTAACTGAATATTTTTATTCAGGAACTTCGCGAGGACGTGTTTTGTAATTTTTTTTACTTAACCGAAAGCAATTCTTGATTACTAGAGTTATTTACACCTGATTCTGTACTAATTTAATTACAGATTTGTAGGTAATATTTATCAGTGCACAGAAAAATGTCCATTATAGCATTTAAGAAATTGTGGATTTGAAGAAATACTATTTATGTTTGTTGGTGTAAACTTTTTTCTTAATGCTCATTTTGCCTAAAAGTTTAGATATACCTATAATCCAGTCTGTGTATAGAAAATTGATCGATTTCATGCAAAAAAATAATACAGGTATCTAGAGTTTGTAGGTTGTATGGGAGAGGTTAGTAAATGATAAATACGTATAGACATGCAGCCAGATTTTCCCTACTTTTTATAAAATTCAGTTTTCGGGCCGTAGAATTTTCCAGTTACGTTTTAGAGAATAGTTGCATTAGTAAAAGTTGTAGGTATTAAAAAGACATTTAATTTCATATTTTATGCATTAAAATCGATAAATAAATGATCGAAATAATGGTGATGAACTCTCTTTTTGCAGTATTTTATAAATGTTAATAGCTCTTGCAATAATTGTAGTAAGTGACATATCACATTTTGGTGACGAGGTCATTATGGGTCTTTATAAGTGTGCGAAATTTCAGCCAGATCGGTTTGATAGTTTATGATAGAGAGTGTCTGTATAAACAATCGTCATAAGCAAGACGATGGATCTAGAGATGTTTAACAAAGTGAAATTGATTCTTGAAAAGTTGAAATACAAGGTAAGTTGAAAAAATAAACTATTTGTTCAAAAAATTGTTGTTAGAAAATCTGTTTAAAAGGTGGGTGTTTTTTGCTTATAAACAAATAGAAGCGCTTGTAATTAGTCGCATTAAAAAGCCGTTTGAATAACACGCATTTAAAAAATGAACCCTCTACGTCCAACAGCAGTCAAGATGGCAACTTTTTTAAAAGAAAATCATATCTCTATTTTTGATACACATTGAGAGTTGAAATTTTCACAGATTTTCAATGAAGACCTATATTTTATGATTCAATTGATAAGTGTTCAACTTATGTAATGAGTATGAAGTCCTAGTAATTGAAAGTGAAGGTACTCTTGCCAGGGCGCCGTAGTGAAGAAGCTCCGCCTGAAAACGGAGCTCGGGCTGTTCTCACCACGGCACTCTTGCAAGAATACCTTCACTTTCAAGGGCTAGGATTTCATGCTCATTGCATAAATTGTATACTTATCGATTGACTCATATAATATAGGTCTTCTTTGAAAATCTGTGAAAATTTGAACTCTTAATGTTTATAAATATTGCAGATATGATTTTTTTTTTAATGTTGCTATTTTGACTGCTATTGGTCGTTGAGGGTTCATTTGTTTTAAATACGTGTTTTTCAAACGGCTTTTCAATTTGTCTAATTCCAAGCATTTATCATAAAAAAATAACAAAGTTGTTCTGTTTGTATATTATATCCTTTCATTTGGGTTTTCTACCACATGTAATGTCCTCCCCAAAAATAAATCATCGAATCTACAAAATAATAGAATTATTGGAAAAAAGCCCCTGCGTCTGTGACGTTTACGTCAAAGGAACAATCAGAGGTTATTTTTTACAAGTAATATAAATAGGAATAAACACAGAAATAATGTATTTTGCTGACGTTTCGGAAAGTAGTCCCTTTCCGCTTTCAAAACTTTTTTGGAAGAACACTTATTTGTTGTGTATGTCAAATACGCAGCTTTAAGATTCTGTTAATGTTATTTCCATAGATACTTACTACTTACATAGAACTGATGTTATTTTCCTTTAGATAATGTTGAGTTTGTTAAGTTCTTCTTTTAACATTGGTAGCCAGGTTGTACAAATATCTGCAGAATAATTCGATATGCATTTATTTTCATTTAATAATATTATTGCTGATTCACTAATTTTTCTTTTTTTGTTATCTGCCTCTTTTGTTAACATTTTTGCCGAGTCCCAGTTTTCCCAAGCATTTTCACAAATCTTTGATTTCTGAATTTCATTATTTCTAATGTAATTATTGTGCTCTTCCAATATCACACTGAAAGGTCTGAATGACTCACCCACATAACATTTATTACATTCGCACGGGATATTGTAAATACAGTTTTTTGAATTCTGCTCCCGGTTTATCGGTTTTGGTTTTGTTAAAATAGATAAATAGAAATAATACAATTGAAACAAGCATTTATAGAAAACCAACACATACTAATTAGATATCTAAATTTTAACTCAAATCAGTCAATAAATATTAAAAGTGGTGTTGTAAAATGTTTATACGATAGGGCCAAAATAATTTCATCTAATAATGAAATATTAAATAACGAGAAAAAACGTATCAAAGAGGTTCTAGTGCAAAATCAATACCCTGCAGCCTTTGTTGATAGAGTTTTCATAAATGTTGAAAATAGGGACATTCAGGTACGATAAAAACCTAAACGTCCTTATACAGCAACAATTCCTCATGTATACAGACTATCGGAGAATTTCAAACAGGGAACACTTTGAGATCTATTTTAACAAAAACAAAACCGATAAACAGGGAGCAGAATTTAAACAACTGTATTTACAATATCCCGTGCGAATGTGATAAACGTCATGTGGGTGAGTCATCCAGACCTTTCAGTGTGAGGTTGGAAGAGCACAAGAATTACATTCGAAAGAATGAAATTCAGAAATCAAAAATTTGTGAAAATGCTTGGGAAAACGGACATAGAATAAACTGGGACTCGGCAAAATTTTAACAAAAGAGGCAGGTAACAAATGAAGAAAAATTAAAGAATCAGCATAATATTATTAAATGAAAATAAATGCGTATCGAATTGTTCTGTAGATATTTGTACAACCTGGCTATCAATGTTAAAAGAACTTAACAAACTCAACATTATCTAAAAGAAAATAACATCAGTTCTGTGTAAGTAGTAAGTATCTATGGAAATAACATAAGCAGAATCTTAAAGCTGTGTATTTGACATACACAGCAAATAAGTGCTCTTCGAAAAAAAGCTTTGAAAACGGAGAGACTACTTTCCGAAACGTCAGCAAAATACATTATTTCTGTGTATATTCCGATTTATATTACTTGTAAAAAATAACCTCTGACTGTTAATTTGACGTAAACGTCACGGACGCAAAGGCTTTTTTCCAATAATTCTATTATTTTGTAGATTCGGTGATTTGTTTTTGAAGAGGACAATATATGTGGTAGAAAACCCAAATAAAATGAAAGAATATTCGTAGAATGCCACAAATAACTCTCAGACAATATTTATCTATTTGTATATAAGCAAAAAAAACACTCACCTTTTAAACGGACTTTTTAACAACATTTTTTTTAACAAATAGTTTATTTTTTCAACTTACCTTGTAACTCAACCTTTCAAGAATCCATTTCACTTTGTTAAACATCTCTAGATTCATTTTCTTCCTTATGGCGTTTGTTTAAAGAGACGCTCTCTGGGATAAACAAATGCAATTATTCATAACTATCAAACCGATCTGGCTGAAATTTCTCACACTTATAAAAACCTATAATGGCCTCTCCACCAAAATGTTATGTGTTACTTACTGTCATTATCGCAAAAGTTATTAACATTTATAAATTACTGCAAAAAGAGGGTTTCTCGTCATTATCTCGATAATTCATTTACCGATTTTAACTCATAAAAAATTATATCAAAGGTCTTTTCAATACCTACAACTTTTACTAATACAACTTTTCTCTAAAACATAACTGGAAAATTCTATGGCCCAAAAACTGACCTTTCCGACTTTGGTTACGTATTTATCATTTAATAACCACCTCCCCCCCCCCCAGACTTACAAACTTCAGATACCTGTAATAAATTAAAGTTTTTTATACAGAGTAGGGTACTAAGTAAAATAACATTGAGACTGAAATTATAACATTTACCAGCAACATGATTAGACAACATAACCATGCACTACTTTTACTTAGTAGTTAATGATCCAGTAATGTTGCAAGCAATAAACGAGAATATTTAATAAAAATGCATAATTCTACCCTTATTACTGTTCTGTTTAGATATTCTTGTAACTTTCATGAACAAAATTTATGATGAATAATAATAAATTCGTTCCCAACCGAGCTCAGCTTCGTGAATACAGCAACCTTAAACTGTTATATGCTGCAATTTTACTGTCCAAGCATTTACCTATATTGCATAATATATTGGCATAAAGCAACATAAGACTATGTTATTACTTACTTATTTGTGCTTTGTTATTGCATCGGATGATATTACGATGTGATAATGAAATATTGCGGGACATAAATAAAATAAACAAAGAAAAATTTCTCTGCAAAAAAGGAAATTCGATCAAAATTACATTAACTTGGTTTTTATCTTGGTTTCTTGGGAGCGATTTATTGGTAAAAATTGCATTTATAAAATTATTGTGTACACTATAGTAGTTTGTGCAACAAGAGTGGATATGAAAGCCATATCGCACGAGAAAGAAAATTGAGCACGACGCCGTAGGCGGAGTGCCTCAATCTTTCGAGTGCGATATGGATAATCCACTCGAGTTGTACAGTATACTTTTTCTACGACCGGATTAAGAAAAAACTACAAATAATAGTTTTAATCAAATTTTAATATACAAACTTGGCTACTGCTTAATCTTATGCTCTAGGTGAAAACATTTTATAAAAGCGGCAGTAGCCTAGTGGTTATATCTACGCCAATCCCCCCATATAGTTACTTTTTTTTTGTCATAATATACCTCTAAAATTTTGTCTGTATATAATAATTTCAATAAAATTTTAGGTGGTATATCGTTTATCGATTCTTCACTGGAATCACTCATTTTAAATTATTCTCTAGCCCAAACTGCACGAATATACACACTGACAACTACTGACAATTACTTTGACAGCTTACGCACCAACTTGAATTTTTTAAAACGAATAGTTGCCTATGTATTTAATACACGAACTGTGGTTGGTCGATTTCATATCCATCCTAGAACGTATATAAAATATATCCGTTCAGTTAACTGGAATGGCCCACTTATCCATTCTACAGACTGTACGGAAAACAGCAAATTTACATAAGGGAGTAGAAAAAATTATATTACGTTGACTCAGACTGAATCAGTTGGACATGTTTGTTGAAGGTATAGGCATCTTGTATTGAAAATATTAAATACTCACTATTCACGCATAAATAATTTAGACAAATAAGAAATAAGATAAAGTCCAAAATGCCACCAAAAATTAAACAAAGGGTACACTTTTGCACCATTCAAATATTCGATTCTGTAAATAGGAGAATAGATGACCAATCTTGCAACTTCTCACCGGATTTAACAAGGATACCAAATTCAATCAAAGTTCTGTTAAATCGTAGTTAAAGGCATTTTTATTATTCAATTTTTGTTTCAATTAATGAACACTGTTGAAATAAGATATTTATTTGTTTTTACATACGTTACATCAGGGTTGATACTCGATATTTTTTATATTATCTTTGTTCATACAATGTGCACATAAAATATGGACAGTTGCTAATAACATTCCACAACGGTAATTCTGAGAAATATCCTCGTAACCCCTATTTTTGATAGTGCCATTTAAAAGAATCATTTTTTTTTTTCGTAAAGAACATGAAAGGTTATGGTATATTACATAACAATATTATTGAGAAAAATAATATTTTAAGTATTCATAATAACGTATTACATCACTTAATTCAACTGTTATAAAATGAAAAAAAAATGTTAAATTAAATGTCTAAAAGTATTCAATATTCAGTTCTTCAATGTTGTCTGGTTTTCTGATATAGACTTTACTTGTTAAGGAACTCCAAAAAAAAGTAATCTAATGGAGAAAAATCGGGCGATCTCGCTGGCCATTCTATTGCTCCCCGCATTCCAATCCATCTGTCCGAAAACACAATGTCCAGGTAATCGCGTACCGCCCAAAGATTATGTGGTGGTGTTTCGTCTTGTTGGTATCACATTGACTGGTCTGTAAGGCCTGGATTGACTACAGTGCGGGGTTGTTGTGTACTACCAGCATCAACCTTTTACCCCCTTTTTTAGGATTAATCTGTCTGCTGGAGGCTTATTGCAATAAAATTTTTGTTTGTATTTTCCGATTGAAGACGTAGTATGTCGCAAGCTTTAGCTCATTATTTTCAATCGTTTTGGAAACGCACATTGATGGGTAGTAATGAATTTAGTTCCTTTTATAGAAGATAGTGGAATTTTTGGTCTATTGTAGGATGCATGTTATTACATACATTAATAAAATAACATCGTTATTTGCAGTAAATCCGTTCGTATTACCTACAGTTATTTATTGGTTCGAGCATGAGAAATAAGTACTTGTTTTCGTCTCAGTAATTATTATATTGCAAGTTTTCTGAGTGAAAATTAGCAGTTCTGTCGACTTGCCAGTAAGTAATATATTTGTGCTGTCAGCATAACAAATCAGGTATAAACCGGAAATATTTTTTATATAATGTGATAAATCATTGGAAAATTTAGTGAATAATAAGGAGCCCAAGTCATAGACGAGCTACTAAAGTTACTGGACAGGGACGGACACAAAATCCAGGGCTACGCGGATGACCTAATCACACACGGCAAATTCAACAACACAGTAAAGGAGCATATGCAGCAGGCTTAATAAAATGGACAGATGAGGAGGGACTAAATAACAGTCCTTCCAAGTCGACCGTAATCGCGTTCACCAGAGGAAGAAAACTAGAGGGGCTTGGACCACTAATGCCCAAAGGTGAAAAAATATAACTGTAATATCTAGGAGTAATATTAGATTCTAAATTTACTTAGAACTACCAGCTTCAAACAATCAAGAAGAGAGCGAAAACAACGCTTATCTTAGTTATGCGCACTCATGGAGAAACATGGGGGGGTTAAAGTTAAGCATGATGTTCTGGATCTTCATCATGGTGGTCAGACCCATGATCACATATGCATCTTTAGTATAGTGAACAAAGATGCCACAGCGCACCGCTGTTGCTGAACTAAGCAAGGTAAAAAGACTTGGCTGTTTAGGGATAACGGGAGCTATGAATACAACACCGACAGCAGCAATGGAGGTCCTGCTGAACTTCCCTCGTCTTCACTTCATGATAATAGGGGAGGCAAGAATAGGATACTTTAGACTGCAAAAAGAGTGAAGTGGCATTTATGCAAGATTGGGGCGTAACCAAATCAGAAACGGAGTGGGGGTTAGCATATCTGATATGACAACAGACCACATAATTCCTAGGCATACTTTCAACAAAAACTTCGAGGTAAAAATTATGGATCAAAGTGAATGGAAAGAGGACGACTACAACAAAAGGCCTGGAGATCTTACCTGATTTAAATTTATTATATTCAAGTGTTTTCAGGGAGTTCATTATATAATTTTAAGTCTAATGAATATCTTGCTGATTTTGTTAGACGACATCTGGATGTTTTTGTTTAATTTGCTGATCTAGTATTATAATCGTGATCATCGGAGTGAGTTGAGAAAGAATGTTTATTGAAATGAACTCGCAAGATATTGTAATAAAGATACAAAGATGGAATAGGCATTATTTTAAATTGAATAAATAAAGGTACACAATGTTCTAATGGATGGACACCAGCGATTACTCGCATACATCTTTTTTGTAACACAAAAACCCTATCAGCGTCAGTAGAGTTGCCCCAAAGGATTATACTATAGCTCAAGTGCGACTGAGTAAGTGCGTGATATGCATTTAACAGTGTTTCATGATTTGTCAGTTTTTTAAGTTAGCGTAAAAGGAATATGTACTCTGATGTTTTATTACACAGCTGCTTAATATAAGTGGACTAATTCAATGAATCATCTAAGATAACTCCAATAATTTTTACACTTTTACCTATCACTAAAGAATTATTTGAGGAGAAAATCAGCTTCTGAGTCTTGCCCCTATTGAGTTTAAGTACATTGTTTTTATACCAATGTGCAGCAAGACTTTGAGTTTCATTTATTATGAATTTTAGATCTTCCATATTTTTGTTCTTATTGATTAGTGTTGCATCATCTGCATATATTACAACTTTGTTTGGGAAAAGATAAAAAATAAATTATTTGCAAATATGATAAACAATAGAGGTCCCAAGAGGCACTCCGTGATCTAAGGTCTTAAAATCACTAAATGCATATGGTTTGCCTGTATTTAGATATGATTCCAGCAGTTTTAAAGGAGTGCCTCTAATATCATAGAAGTAGAGTTTTTTTATTAGTAAATTGTGAGAGACACAGTCAAAGGCCTTGCTGAGGTCGACCAGCTTAACTGCTGTATGCGCCACTTCCTCAAAATCACTCACAACTTTGTGGTTGAGCACTTTTTACTAAAACCAAATTGGCATTTATGTAACAGAATAATTTTCAAAGTAATTCATGATTCTATTTTTTAATATAATTTCAATAATCTTGCCAAATACTGGTATAATCGATTTTGGGCGATAGTTGTCAGGAATGTTAGGAGCTCCTTTTTTAAAAATCGGTACAATTCTGGTTATCTTAAAAACATCCGGGAAATAACCTTGACTAAAACATAAATTCATAACATGTTTTAGAAAGTTAATAATAATATCTATAGTATCTTTATTATTATGTTATCGTTTAAATCATAAATGTCTAAGATACTAGTGTTTTTTAGACTACGTACCGCACTCCGTAATTCAAATGGAGTGACTGCTTCAAGAAAAAAGGAGATATTTGTCGATGGAACATATTTTAAAAAATTTAAAGCATCCTCCTTTTGGGTTGGTAATTGATTAATTAAATTGTCTGCAACCGTCGCAGAAAAGTCAATAAATGAATTTATTATTATAAAACATTCTTCGTTTTTGTTTTTTTATCCTTGGATTTGTTTGTGGACATTTGAATGAAAGAATCATAAGTCGATTTTTTAGTGAGACTAATTGCGTTTTCATATTCTTTACGAAAAGAATTGTAAATAGTCTTATCAATAGTATTTTTTGTTGTATTATAAATTTGTTTAATAGCAATAAGTATGTCTCTCATCTCACGCAAATTATCATTATATAGTGCACAGGTTTTACATCAGGGAAACATTTTATTAAATGGTAGAATTTATGAACTAACATTTGGTATGTATTTACTAAAAATTTAACAAAAAATCGACTTCATTTGTAAGTAAATTATTCCACTTCATTTGACCTAATGGCATTTTAATTTTCTTAATACTTTTGTCTGTTATTTTCCTTCTATTGTCCGTAGTGATCCGATAGACCTGAATCACAAACTGCTGTTTTATAGCAATTGTTTTCTATATTCGTTAAAATATTGTCAATGCATCACGTAGCTCTGGTTAAATCGGAAATTCTTATATGCATACCGAAAGAATTAGTTAAATAGAAAAAATCATTTAACATAGTTGAAACGCCTTCAAAATGAATATTAATATCGCCTAGAATTATAACTTTATTGACTATGGTAGATAAATATATTAATAGCTCTTCAAACTTAATTAGAAATATATTAGAATTGCCCAATTATGATCCATGTATGTTTATAACAATTATTTTAGTGGACGCTAATTCGATAGCATAAAATTCTGCATTATATTCACTACAGAAATCACATAAATCCAACAATTTACATTTAATATTATTTTTTGCAAATCGCAATAATAAGAACTTAATTCATCCTTGTCCAGTTTAATATAATTTGCATTATTAGCACAATAAGATCAAGAGTATAGTTAGTTTTCTCTCACAGGAAAAAAGGACACAATATAGAGCCTTGGGGAACTCCTTTGTCAACCATACAATTGTTGCTGTAAGCATTGAGGAATACCTCGATTCCATATCGGTCTAACTTTTCTAATGATAACGCTTGATTAGCTTAATTTGTATTAATACATTTTATTAACAAATATCTAGTGATAATGTCAAAGAACAGGCCAGACCCTCAAGAAATTTTTTGAAACTACAACGAAATCCGAAGTATTAGAAAGATTCGCTTCTCGGGACGTTTTCTATGCAAAAATAAAAATGTCGCTCCGTGGAGTGTAATCTTAGAAACTAACATGAATGACGCTGCCCGGGGCGTAACGTCGCGCCGGCCACCAACATTTTAGCAACTATTATGAAATCCAACATTTACTTCCAAATAAACCGTATTTTTATGAACCAACGTTGTGCTGCTCTGCAACTAATGTGTTATATTAAATATGAGGATAAATTAAAAAGTTTCTATTCAAAATTTGAAGGGGAATTTATATACCGGTTCCTTAGTGTTTCGGTGGCAAAAAAGTGTTATTACCATGTTATCATGTACCCACATGTACGTGGAACTACCTAAACATTTCAATAATTTTTTGAAAGACAAATTCAAATTTACCGAAGTGTGTTTATTGAAAAGTGTGCTTTGGTACGTTTTAGTTCTGTCATTTAAGTCATTTAATCATTTTATTTTGTTCTTGTGTTCCTCGAATTAATTTCTTTAACTTGTTTATTTATAATGCCTAGCCATAATAACTTTTCAAAGAGGAAAATGAGGAATATGATATGTGTTTACGCACAAAATAATTTTAGCAGACTTGCTGCGGCGAGGAGACTCATTGCAATACCCAAATAGAATATAGCCAGACCATAAGATTTTCAAAGATCTGTTTCGTCATTTGGGAAAAACGGATTCATTTTGCCATGCAAACGATGTAGAATCTGAATTACTTCAGATAAAGAACTAGAAATTTTAGTTCGTGTGGATAAAGATCCTCAAGTCAGCTCAAGTCGTTTAGCAGCGGCAACAGGAGTGAGTAAACAATCTGTCCTAAGTGTCTTACGTAAAGAACGCTTCTACCTATATCTTCTTACTCCTGTACAAAAGTTACTTCGAAGAGATCTTCCACAAAGGCTACAATTTTGTCAATTTCTTTTAAATAAACACAACGAGGATCGAAATTTTATTAAGAACACTTTATTTACCGACGAAGCAACTTTTGTTCGTCGAGGCGTCTTTAATTGGAGAAATACCCATTACTGGGAAGTAGAAAATTCTCATGCCGTTAAATAAAGGCATTTTCAGTAAGAATATAAGATTCACGTTTGGAGTGGTATCATCGGCGATCAATTATTGGAACCATTTGTTCTTCCTCCAAATTTAATTGGACGGTCTTATCTGTTTTTTCTTCAAAATACTCTTGCTGATATATTACATGCTTTCATGCTAGACGTACGGAATAGAATATGGTTCATGCAAGATGGAGCTCCCCCTCAATTCTCCATTGAAGTCAGGAATTATCTTGACGAGACTTTCCCACGCAGATGGATCTGTCGAGGAAGTGATGTATGGATTATTATATGCGGGGACATATGAAGTCCTTAGTCTATGTAAATACTATCAACTCAAGAGAAGAACTGTGGGACAAAATACAAAACACAGCGAATTTTATTAGAGGACAGGAAAGTGTATTTTTCAATGTAAGAAACTCTTTAATGAATAGAATTAGAAAAGGCATGTAAGTAGGTAGAGACCATATCGAACATTTACTCTAAGTTGCAGCGTTGCAGCAATGGGATTTTTGAATGGGGGGAAAGTTTATAATGTCATTAAGTCAACTTTTACGTTATTTTTTGGTCTTCTAATAAGATTTGATTCTTATTTTAGACAGTCTTTTGATTTGTGTATTTATTTCAATACCTTGAAAATAATCCATTAGTACATAAGAAGGTGAGGAGTTTACGCTGTTATTACGATTTTGTTTTCCCTTACGTTTTGTACTTTTTTCATTAAATACACTTTGTTTCGATAAATTTGAATTTGAATGAAATTATTGAAATGTTGAACGGGACTTTCCTCGAAAACGATTGGAGTTATTAAGTTCTACCAAGTGTACCTTTTATACGTGGAAAAGACGGCCTCATCAGATTTTTTGGTCAGAAGTACCATAACGTTTCGTCAAAAAAATAAATGAATCATCAGATACAGGTCCTGCGGCACCCTCTGTGATCTAACGTGATGTAATACATAAATTATTATTTCTTAAAATAAAAAAAAATCCTCTAGCAAATTTGGCGAAGATCAGTCAAGACGCTGTTGAGTTATTGCAAAAAAACGAAAAAATAATTTGACTTTTGACACCCTGTATCTTTTTCCACAACAACATTTTACTAAAGCATATTTGATTATATCATCATATTTTGGCCCAAAGAATCTACTCTTGAACTATAGCCTATTATTAATGATCCACCCTGTATAAGTAATATAATTCTGAATTGTTGCGATTCAAGCACCCGAAATTATTACTGTGAAATTTAAAATACGTAAATAGACAAGTAAGCAAAGCCCACATATTCGTAAATATCAAATTTTTACGTTAAATCTTTTTGTGTCAATCGTTTGCTAAAAACTAAACATTGGATGGTAGTTGGAGACATTGTCTTTGTCGTTCCGTTCCTCACCATGTGTGGTATACGGACCAAACTTTGTTAAACTTATACACATTTCTTGGATTTTTGTAAAAACATTTTTTGAAAGAACACTATATTTTTTTAACTTTAAATATCGTCTCTTTCTTGTGTTTCAAATTTCCCTTTCAAGTTAATTAAGAGAGTGTTAGTATTTACAGTGTTAGATTTAAGACAGTGCCATGACATCCAATTGATACCATTCAGTGACAGCAGTTAGGCAAAAGAAACCAGTAAGTATAAATTTTGTATTTTTCGTCTGAATCAGCCGCTTCGAACCCTTCAGGAGAACACTTTAATATCCGTTTAGGAAGGGTAGTAAAAAGTCCCTCAGACACGTTAAGATGGATCCTTCACAATAACACAGTAAAAATTTGAGCCCATCTTATCGTTCCGTCTTTGACTTAAAACGAATTGAACTACATGATAATTATTGTTTTAAATATTTAACAACTTTTTCCACATATTTCCCATTATTCTTCTGTCTCGACCAATAAAGAGAGTCGTAATATATATTTCTATTATGGGTCAAGTCCCTCAACACTTCTGTTAAGGTCGCATGAATATATACTTTTAAAAATAACTAATTTTTAAATATCTGCGTAACTTTCTAAATTTTTTAATAACTACATTTAACAGCTTCACTTCGATGACAAGCAGAATGGTCAATCTGTTTCAGTTTCGTTCACGCAAAGCGTGTAAGGAATTCTAAATTACAATTGCATTAATAGTTATAAAAAGAATGACAAATAATTAAAGTGAGGTTAGCCCAACTAATGCGACGTTTATTTTTGGGATCTCTAAATTGGATGTCAGCCAAATTTTTGATAAATAAAAGTTAAGGACAAGTACATTTTTATTTGAATGTTATACACTATATCTGTTTATTTTCCTAATTTTACACGAAGTCTAAAAGAATATTTATTTGTATGTTTTCTTCTATAAAATTTAATTCAGTGTTTATTTAGTGTTTATATCATGATGAAATTAATTTAAAATTTGATAATGTAATTGGTTTGTGCTACACAAAATAATTTACGCACATTATTTTTAGATTTCTTAAGGTAACACTGAGTGCGTTAACATATTTTATTGTGATGTAATACAGATTCTCAATTATGTAGCTACGAAATGTATAAAAATAAGTAAGTATATTACACATAACGCCAAATTAAAAATAAGTATTTATTTAGTTGTACGTTGACCTTCAAGTGAACATACATATTTTAAACTTGTTTCTGTTAGATATTAAGAAATAAATATATATATTTTACTTCCACGTCCAGTGGAAGTATAGTATTTTTTCTGTCTGTCTGTCTGTCTGTCTGCCTGTAACTTTTTTTTCTGTGCGCACGTTTACTCTGGAAACGTTTATGATATTGACTTGAAATTTGGTACACTTATGTATTGTAACGAGATCTGGAACTAGATTATATTTTGATCTAATTCCGTTGAAGGATTCGGGGGTAAATGGGGTAAATAGGCAAAGCAAGCAGGTAAGTGCCCATAAAATTGCAATTTAGGATATGTACGAAAAGTCAGTCTTAAAAAAAAATTTGGGCAACTGCCACCCCCCCCCTCTATCACCCCCAATACCACCCCTACCCTATTACTAAAGGGAGTAAAAAATTAAATTGGGATTTAGTGTGTATACGAGAACCAAGGGACTCTAAAATTATTTTGGCATTAGCCACCTCCTCTACCACCCCAATTGCCGCCCCCACCCTATTATTCAAGGGAGTAAAAAATTAAATTGGGATTTAGTGTGTGTACGAGAACCAACGGCTTCTGACATTTTTTTTACATTAGCCACCCCCTCTACCACCCCCGCCCTATTACTAAAGGGAATAAAATATTACATTGGGATAAAGTGTGTATAAGACTTAGATACAAAATCTGGATGTGGAAGTAGTGATTCTTTGGGCAGCGGGTTTTTCTAGAGAAGCAGGTTGACAAAAATGACGTCAGGTCAGGAATAAAAGGTGCGTTGACTCGGAGTCTGTTAATGAGGAATGAAAATGTTTCAGACCTTTCACATTATGATCTTAGTACCAAATAGTCCGGAGGGTAAAAGAATCAATCTTGCATTTTATGATCAAGCGTTGAAATTTGGTACATTTGTTCGTTAGACTCTACCCGTCGATATGAGAAATGTTGCCACGGTCGGGGCCCCCGCGGCAGCCTTGTTATAGCATGGTTACCTACCTTTAGGGGCAAATCCGTATTATCGCTTGTTTTTTTTTTTTTTTTTTTTTATACATTTATTTAACGTCGGCCTATTTCCGCTACTGAGGCCTAACACCGACGCCTGTAGACGAGCTACCCCCAACCAGGAATTTTGCCGAACCTCTTCCCTTAAGAAGAGTAGGGATCTTTTACTTGCCTAACATTTAATAGACAAGGGACCGACGGCTTTACATCCCCTCCGAAGGATGGTATATCACCTATACAACCCTCGCCTAAGGTTGTATAGCTTCCGCGCATACACTGATATACAAGCCGCTGGAAGATGTGTGAGGCGAGAACGCGGTTTCCGTTGGAATGGTCACCCATCCAAGTACTAACTGCGCCTGTCGTTGCTTTACATCGCATACCGAAGTATGTGCATAGTAAAGACGCACCTACGCTCGCCCCTTTATCGCTTGTTTTGGAGCTGAAAAGTGTTATTGAGGGCTTGGTACACATGCGAAATTTTGGACGTTTAAAGTTACAAGCAAATTTCCCAGGACTTACGGTCCTCTTTATCAAAATGGCGGCGGGGAAATGCACAAAATAGCGTTATTTTCCGAAAAAGGTTATCTATTGCATTCTTTCGAATGAGGTCTCGTTCCATTTGTTTTTGGGGTGACTGACTTGAAAAATGATGTTTTTAGTACATGAGGTCGAATATAATGACAGGGCGAATAAATTAATATGCCAGTTTTCTTATAATAATGGTGGAGTAACACTTTTATTTCATACTAATACCAATAAACAGTACCTGTGCATTGGGCATTAATCCGAGTGGCACATATAAAACTACTATACACTTTCAGATATGTTACAACTAACTACATTCACATAGATCACAGCATTTCAGATTATTTTTGACACATTTACAGTAATCTGCAACGCAGCCCTTTTTACAGCTACACTTAATTAGGCTTGGCACGCTTCTGAGGGTACATGCTTTGTGCGCCACACCGGTTCACAAATACTGTCATATTTTTTCTAGCCAAAATCTGATGGATCTAGAAGGTGCTGTATCTCTTGGCTTTGAAG
Organism: Leptura quadrifasciata; assembly: GCA_963675555.1. Taxonomy (NCBI): domain Eukaryota; kingdom Metazoa; phylum Arthropoda; class Insecta; order Coleoptera; family Cerambycidae; genus Leptura; species Leptura quadrifasciata. The sequence continues at coordinate 109,632,026 of OY776675.1, forward strand.
GAAAGCGTACCTGGCATGCTGTTCTAGAGGATCCCTTGTTGGTGGAACCGATTCCAGCTGACAATCGTTTTTGGTAAATAGCACTCTCTGGCATTCGTTCACAGTGTCACAATGCATGATTCTGGAAAAATAAAGCAGTTTTTCATTTGAATATGTAGTTTTTAAAATTGCTCTTTATTGGTACATTTCAAATACCTACTGTCCGATAAAACGACAAATTTTTCCATTGCTTTTTCAACATTTCCAGTCTGCAGGGCTGGGAATGCTTCTGTTGCTTCTGGATACTGTAGCCAGAGGCATTAATAGCCGTGAGCTTTCCATTGCACCTGGTAACTGCGTGAAATCTTCTTATGGACTGAGATTTTTTAGGATCTGGGAGGAAAATTAACACATCTTACCAACCGTGTTCTAAAATGAGTAAAACATAGCCTATATGTGGTGACTTACCAAGCATCCTTGTAAATTCATTGGTAGCTAAAAATTTGGCGTGTTTTCCATGCCAAAGTGCACCCAAGGCTCCTTGAGGTTAGACAAGTGTTGCATACAAAAAGCCGCACGCACCAGTAGATCCGTGTCGCATGTCCTTATCATATTTCTTTCACAGCCATTAGTCACATCGTCTGACAGATGAACAAAACAGCGTGTATCCGACTCCTCGTGGTTGCATGGCCCCAGAGAATCAGCATTGCGCGAGCTTTTAATGACATTCTCTTCCAGAGTGGCAAATAATGTTCCTTTCTGACGTAATTTAAGCACACTGCTAATATAATCACTGAAAGTGACAGAGAAGTTCCAGGTTTAAGCATGCCCGCAATTACAGCTTCGTTAAGTATTTGGAACTCTATCAGCAGTGGACTCTTCAGGTAAATTGTACTTGGTTAAGTCCGACTTGGCGTCTCTGAACCTCATGTGCCCCTTGACGGAGATTTTTGACAGTTTATTTCTGGTTCTCGTGGCAGAAAAATTCTCCTAGATCATTAGGCCTGTTGGCGCTAGTGCCAATGTGCAGTCTGCTTAAATTATACGGCTGGACAGCCAGAGCACAGTATTCATCGATCGCAACTACTCAAAACATGATTTTTCGAAATCAGTAACCCCGAAAGATATGAAACGAAACCTCACTCGAAAAAATGCTATAGAGTAAACTTTTTCGGAAAATAAAGTTATTTTATGCATTTCCCCGCCGTCATTTTGAAAAAAAGGCCGTGGGTCATAGGACATTTGCTTGTGGCCTTAAACACCCCAAATGCCGCATATGTACCAAATTTCAGCCCTCTATTTCAGCTCCAAAACAAGCAAAAATGGTGATTTGCCCATGAAGGTAGGCAATCATGCTTAAAATGTTCCCAGCAGAGGCCCAGACCGTGGCAACATTTTTTAAATCAAAGTGAACAAGTGTACTTCAACGCTTGGGCATAAAATGCAAGGTGGGATCCATTCGTGCTAGTCCGAGCGAAATCAGTCTCGACCTGGAAAATTTATTCGGATGAAATACTTTTGTGCCATCTTGTTCAAAATGTGCTCCTTTATAAGAAAGTATAGTCTTCCACATAGAAATGTGGTCAGGAATTGTTTAAACATTTTTTTTTCAAACAAATAGAAAAATTTACTTTTTCATTTCGGAAAAAATATTTTTGTATTTTCTACAGCAAAACAAACAAAATACGTTCTTAGACATTTTTCTCTAAAATGGTAGATTTAGAGAAAAAAATCTTGAAATTTCAAAAAACCATTAATTTGCGATATTCAGGGCTCAAAAACTATATGAAATTTAATGTTTTTTAATGTAAGAAAAATTTGTATCTATTCTTTAAAGCTTATACCACAATATACTGTGGATATATTTTGTTATTCTTTAACTTAAGTGCTTGTTTTTAACTGTTAATATTTGTGCGCTCGCGTTTTTATTAAGCCATCTAGCAAAGGCTTTTTTATCATAAATAAAGGTATAAGCATATTATCCTCAAATTTGCAACCAAAACGTGTTAGATCTAATTCAATGTATTTGGAAAATATTGTATATATCCAAATATATATTTGCGCAGATGCTGTCAAGATATGCAAGTATAAGGCATCTGACGTGTATGGGATATTATTCAATTCATGGGATATTATTCCACCTGAACGCGAAATAATATTCATTAACATCATTAGTTGTTTCACTTTTTTTCTCCAACAATTGTAAATATAGTTTTTCTAATGCTGTCTAGCGCGCGCATGTTTTAACAATAAAAAACAAGCACTTAGGCTAAAGATTAACAAAATATATCTACAGTATATTGTGGTATGAGCTTTAAAGAATATATACAAATTTTTCTTATAATTGAGTAATATTAATTTTCATATAGTTATTGAGCGTTGAAAATCGCGAATTTTGCGTTTTTTGAGATTTCAAGATTTTTTTCTTGAAATCTATCAACTTTAGAGAAAAATGTCTAAGATTATTTTTTGTCGGTTTTGGTGTGAAAATACGAAATTATTTTTTCCAAAACAAAAAAGTAAGTTTTTCTAATTAGTTTAAAAAAACTTTGTTTAAATAATTCCTGACCACATTTTCATGTGGCAAACTATACTTTCTTATAAAGGAACACATTTTGAACAGGATGGCATAAAAATATTCCATCCGAATAAATTTCCCCAGTCGATGACTGATTTCGCCCGGACTATGCAGGTTACCGTCCGGACTAGAACAAGACAGTGATCATCACTTAGAAAATCCTGCTTTATTACTTAATAAACTCGAAGAAACATAGAATGACCGAAATAAATCTAATTTAGAACCAAATTATGTGCCAAATGATTAGTTATGATGAGATGACAATAATAATTGATGCTGAGTATACGATGGATTCCGAAAGAGTCCGTAGAGGATCAAAGTGATCGTTCACTATTAAGAAAATGAAACTTGTTCTAATCCGTTAAAAATAATATTGGGTATATTTGTAATGCCTCAGGACCGAAATTTAGCCAGGCCTTTACTCATTGAGAAGAAGAGAAGAATCAATTATCGCCTCAATGTGTGAGATCTTCGACGCATCATTTGGTTGCATTAGGGTCGCAGGTATTCAAAGAGTTGGAAGCCTTTTTTGATACTATTTTATTACGATCTAAAGTCAGGACAAGCAAACGAAGTCCCAGATCTTACAAATCCTTGTAGTAAGAGCGAACAATATAAAGAACAAGTAAAAACAAATACAATTTATTATAAAAATTCAAAAAGTACAGTACAATGAAACGTAAAAATCTTACAATAAAATAAATATCAAGATATCAAGAATTAACAAAGTCTAGGGCTTTTAGGGTTAACGCTATGGGAAAAGAATTATTAATTTAAACAATTGTACACTGAAAATTATATATATATATATATATTAATTACTTAGCTTTTACAAAATTTGGAGAGTTTCCAGGAGCTCCAGACATGAAGATTGTTGAACGAGGTCCTTGCAGGTTGTAGAAATTTTCACAACACAATTAAATCAATCTCCAATCGAAAAGTGTAAATCATATGATGACTGATGGTCGAGAGGTGAGCGCACTTGCCTCTCACCCAAAAGTTCCGGGTTCGATCTCCGGTCGTGGCAGTGAAAAATACTGTTAGAGGGATTTTTCCACTATACGCGGATACTGGGTGTGTGTCCCTTGTCTCTAAATGTGTAGCCCCCTCCCACACAAAGCTCTTCTAGAGCCTTCCGGGATAAAGGGGGTCGTCATTACCTGTGGTGTATTTATTATTTATATCCAAAAATCGTGTACCTAAGAATAGCATTTGATCCAAAAGTCCAAAATTCCAATAATCCAAAAATAGAACAGTTGGCAAGTTCTAACTCGAAATCTAGGTTTGTCGAGTCGAAATCTGGCCTTACCAAAATCGTCTATAATTAAAGTTACAAAACTATTCTTAAAATTAACCTCTAACGTCGTAACCAGGTGACTCTAATAAACCAATGAAATTCAAACTTACCTAGAATACTACTTCTAGACAATAACCTGCTTATTAATCCGAATAAATTGAAATTGCAATTAAACAAACCAAAATATCAATTTAAAATTAGGCTAAATTTAGTTTTTGATCCGGTATCAAACCGACTAGCAACCATGTGCCTTTTAACTAAATTAATCCCTAGCAAAGTTTTCGGCTCAATTTCTTGATTTAAAAAGGAAGTTTGAGCAACTTGGCTAATTTTATAATCTTTTTAACTCACCAAAACAAGGGGAAATGACTTAAACTAACAATTTGACAATTCGGCTGTCAGGGTACCAACTTGTGATGTGTTAAAAACTAAATCGATTTTTATGGACTTTCGATCATTAACCATCTTTACACTGTCATTTTGTAGACAATTTTTATATGCTAATGATAGTAATTTACTACGATGTATTGACGAGTTCATCGACTAAAACGTGTTATTATTAGTTTGTGGATACCAGCGAAAGATGGCACGTCACAATTTATGGGCGAGAATCACATTATATGAATCACCTCAGGAATGAGATATTTTGTTACTGAAACAATAATCTCTTAACCATACCTCTTATGCAAGATGCTACTTTGCATCGTAGGAAAGCTCAATTTCAAGATAGTGGTATAAGTTTCTGCTTGCAAGCCGTTAATGTGCCGGACCCATGAGATTTCACTTAGAAAAAATGAAGTAGTATCGATCCTTTAATTGAGTAAAATGATGAATTGATCATTTGTAGTGGCAAAAGATACTGTCTAAGGATCTGAAACTGTGAGAAAAAAAAATTATTTGTATCTTTCTGTGCGAGAGCTAGTGTTCGAAATATTGAATTTGTCGGTTATTTTTTATTTTAATTACTGAAATTTTTTAAACTAATGTTTTCCTTTAATTATTGTTCCTTCTTTACATGTTCATTGAATATAGCTGATATATAAATCGATCGATAGGAAATTGTGTGATCTTTAACTAAATGTTCACAGTGGGCTAATGGAGTGCAATTCCTAGCTATTATCATCACAAAAAACAGAAGAACTAAATGCTCTCAACTTTTTCTCGATCAACAGAATAGAAAATTGATAAACACATTTAGTTTATCAAAACAAGTAACTTGGAGAGTCAGCTTGGAGTAGTTATCGAAGGGGTTTACTTGGACCCTCACCCTAATATTGTTTTAGTCCACCAATAAATATTGTTTAAGGAATGCTAAACAATGGCATGAATTATAACTCACACGTTAAAATTCTTACCTACTATCAAATTTGCAATGGTTAATTCCGTTGAAGATATTCGCTACATCCAATTTTTCATATATAATTTTCCCAAATTTTTAATTCATAAATGTATAAGTACTTATCTTCTAACACTTTCAATAAATTGCTCATAAAAAATCAAAGTGCCTGTTACTGTATATTTTAGTATTCATGTAGACCGTTAATTGTACTTCGAAGGAGAGGTGCGACTGATGGAGTTTTTTTAAATTTTATATGGATATCATTTATGAGAGATCATAAAATGTAAATTTAGAGACATTCTTTTTATTGTAAGCATATCTTCAGTTTTATTACCGCAGACTGTTAAAAAGTTTTCAAAATCATTCCTGAAAATTTTCCTGGCACGCATTTAAATAACCACAAACACAACATCTAAATACACGTTTGATAGAACACATTAATGTTTTATTTTATGGACACATTAGATACTGAAACAGTTTTTACATACACCAAATCACCAAATACGCGCACGATGCGCTAAGTTGGCTCATTTGGAGACATAAAATTTATAGTTCCTCATGATATATTTGGTAAAGATTTAATTTTAACTGGGTTTAAAATAATTTCATCTCTGAGAAAAATAAAAGACTTGTAAGTGAATTAGAAAGAATGTCATTTTAATAGTCGTTATAATACTCGAGTAAATATATCTCTTAGCCTTCTGGTCAGTAAAGTAACCTGGAAGATGATTAGCAAACGTAAGAAATTTTAGAGTGCTAGACCAAATACACATTTTGAGGAATGGTAATTACTATAACATAATATATAGAAGTATATTGGATCATTTCGGCTTGTCACTAATCCTTTCTCACCTAAGATAGAATGTGTCAAAAACCACCTTCTAAACCTATTGATAAAAAACTAAAAACTAACCATTAAATCTGATACAGAATCAAACTTTAGGAAGTAACGATTACCCCGCTGGAAAGGATTCTGGCCTTTGGCCTGGAGTCCAGCCTGGATGGAGACATCCACTGATCAGCTAGTGGATGTACAATGGGCCGCAAGACCTGAGTGCCGCGATTTATAATTGCACCGCTAAGAAGAAGAAGAAGTAGACATGTCAATACATCTATACAAACAATTATTTATTACAACAATTACCGAGAGAATATACAAGTCTTACAGATCGCAAAATAATTGGTGTCAAATTAAATGTATAAAAAAAATATAATCTCTACATTTAAATGGGCACGATACTTAGGTTTCGGGTAACCTTTTCATGCTGTGGAGTAAAAATAGTCAACCAATCTCATGCCGTTAGTGTTTTCAAACTGACGGAGCACCCAGAAGGCACGTCACAATGTAAAATAAAATTCCATCAGAACAGTTCAGGAACTGCAGCGGTAAATAAATCGCTCATGCGAATGAGCTCTCATTAGTAAAGACAAACGTCGCGATTTGCACTTTTTCTTAACGACTCACAATTAAGTTTTTCCGCTATTTGTTAACCTCGTCCGAATCCGTCAGTTTCATTCTTGTCGTTGATTAATGTAGTCGCCCGCAGATCCACTCTGGAGGTGACATTTATCATCGATCTTTAATAAAGTAAAAAGTATAAGTATTTGGGAGATGACTTTCAGTTGCTTTTTGTTGCCATGAAAGAACACCACTTAAAAACGTGGACGTTGCTGGTTGACATTAAAATGTACATGGTGCCTCAGCTGAAATAGTCAGTCCATTATGAATAAACTTATGTGGAATAAATTTCAAGAGAATCAACGAAATACATGAATGCTCATTCCATTCACACTACAAGATTCTACTATCTTTGCAACACGACTTTTATTGTCCTCACACAACCATTATGTTTTTTGCCAATTAATTTTAGAGAAATAAAACTTTTAAATTCAGAATTTAAGAATAGCACTAAAAAATACAAATGCCATTTGTTTAAATGTTCAAAATGATAAGCCAATCTCCATGCAGTGATGATTTCCCAAGTTATTTTCGTTTATTATTAAATATTTTTGGGTAGGAATGTTAACAATTCTTAAACATATCTTCAAGCACTTCTGGTTCAATGGTTTAATAAATTGTTTATGTACTTTTAAAAACACATGTGGTTAGGTGCATCGAGTATTAAATTTTGATTTTGACACTGCGGAATGGCTCTTAGGGTTTTGTTGACGAGCAGGGTCGTAGATACGGATTTTCTTTCTTTTGAAAATCATTAAAATAATTACATTTGTAAAAAGGGCGCCAATTGGTTGATTTTTTTGAGTGCTTATATACAATAGTTAATCAACCAATAAATTAACTATTTCAAATGGAAATATATGTATACATTGCTGTACAATTTGTTTTGCCAATATTTAAAAGTATATGTGCACCTTCATTGCAATAGTTGGTATTATGAATGCGGTCATTTCGTAAAAGACAATAAATAAATTTAAAAAAATAATCATAAGCAGGTATATATTATATATATGTATATATATGTATAAAAAATAAGAGTATATATATATATATATATATATATATATATATATTATATAAATACCCATATATGATCGTCGAAAGTCGAGTGGGTTAAGGCGCGAGGTGGCAATCGCGATTAATCACACGAACATCGAACCATCGCGTTCCAATGGTAACTTGTTAGGGCACATTTTTTTACGGTACACTTAATGGTAACGTCTATCTTAATTTATTACAACATACGTTACCGAATTTCTTAGAAAATTTAAATATTCGAGGTATGCTCTTTCAACATGATGGAGCCCCACCTCATTTCTCCAATCAAATTAAAAATCATTTAAACGACACAGACAGATGGATTGGTCGCGGAGGTTCTTATTTACGGCCGGCAAGGTCCCCGGATTTGAACTCTGTTGACTAATTTTTATGGAGTAGCTTAAAGAACGAGGTCTACAATATGGACATTAATGACAGGGCTCAATTAATTCAGAGGATTGTTGAATGCTGCAACAAAATTCCGCTCATAGTTTGTTATTATTATGTTATTATGTGCATTATTAATATATTATTTTGTTGCTACCGTTATTGTTGTTGTTGATGGATATATTATGTTGTTATTTTACTAATTTTCAATACACGAGCGTAATGAAATAGATGATTTGTTCGAGGATCTGTAACATTCATATTTTTATTTATTTCTTCACTCCCTAATTTCACACAAGTAATTAATGTTAGAAATTATTAATTACAACATAATATTTACTGTTGAAAAAAAACAGTAAATGAATATTCTGGAAGAATTTTTAGCAAGCGTCATTCATCGATATTTTGATAAATCTCATATTGTGGTATTTAGTGGAATGCATTTCGAGAACGATAAAAGTGTGGCAAAAAAAATAATTAATAAAGCCATTTTGCTCAGTTTTTATGTACTATTCGAATTACATATCGAAATTTGAAAAACATATGCAGGTTATTGTTTCTTTCAAAAACAACAAAAATAACTTTTCGTCAAGTCCGGACCCAGGTATTTTCTTTGTCGTATATGTTTTTATTCAGGATCAGTAGCGTATTACATGAGCGAAATATGAACTAATTATTCCATTCCATTACAAAGTAATGACCATAAGAAATTTTGTCAAAAATATATAAAATACCCTATATTTAATCAAAAGTTGTCCAACCATTAAACCATGTCCGTTTTCTCGTGAAAGACCCTGAATGTCTCGTAATTCCGTTGCGTCGCAGTTAGTTTCAAATGCCTGCTTTGCTGAATAAATTTAATAATTTAAATTCGCTCATAGAAACCCTTCAAAAAGACAGATAATACGACCAAAGCGCACATGCAGGTACACGAACCTAAACTATTAGGAACTGTAACAAAAAATTCTCATACTGAATCCTTATCGATTAGCATAAGTCAGCTATTTCTTGGATGGTACTTGGAAACTCAGATTCATGAGTTTCCCGGTAGGCAGTGATCAATCTTAGAATAGTGTCTTGTTTTGTTCGATTGATCCAGGCACTGTGAATAAAATCAAATTATCTTAAAATAGCGATCTGTCAAAGGAGAAAATAAAAGCAAATCTAATTAGCAAGGAATAAGCATCAATCGGTATTGTGGAGGCTGAAATGAAAAATATCTTAAATTGATTTATAGGCATGACGAAAATGCAGTGAAACAAGTGGAAAACATTGGGTTGCACCTTTGCAATCAGCAATTACAAAGTAAATTCAAAGCTAACGGCACGACTTAATCTAGTTACATATTTCAAACTTCAAATCTCGGCTATATAAAAAGCTATCTGCAGTGAAACCTAAATAGAGGAGACATAATAATCGTGAGACTAATAATAAACCCTGAAGAAGTCTTATTTAGTTCTTCTATAGTTGGAGCTCCAATGACGTTAACACAGGAATTTCTTAATGAGAATGCATGATTTGACAGATTTAAGATAAGATAATTGAAAGGTAGGGGAACATAGGCAACATAGATACAAAATTACACCTTTCTTATCCAAAAATTTTGTTCAAATAGAGGAAATTGGAGATGGAGATATTAAGCTAAACAATCAAAAAAATATATTAGTTTTCTACACAAACATTTAGTGTTTTCTGAAGCAAATTTTGGAATTAAACTGTTTTTTTTTTTCAGTTTATGACTGACGTATTTTGCTTTAGCGAAACATGGTCTTCTGAGCATCAAGCACATCACATTCACTTCAATGATTGTTAATTAGCTATATACTACTCTAAATTAAATGTTATTCATGGGGTAGTAGCAATTTATGAAATAACTGGTTCAGATTTTAAGCTAAGTGAGTTTTCCAAACATTATTGTTACAAATTGCATATTGAAATTTGTGCTATAAAACTCTGTAAGACAAAATTAATCATAGGTTCCTATTATAGGTCACCTTCAAGAATATCAATGTATTTAATAATAAATTAATCTTATTTTTAGATAATGTATTAATGGATAAAAAATAACTGTTATGGGAAATTTCAATATTGATTTTCCCCACAATACAAACAACTTTCAACAAATATGTAACATTTTTATATATTTTGGCATCTGGAATTGGTTGGGAGAGTGATCAATAAAAATTATTGAACCACAGCACTTAGGCCCCTATATTTTGGTATGTATGAATGTGTTAAAGAGTTTTTTCGAGTATTTTCTACTAGAATTGGTCATATTTTACCAAACATGGGATGTGCCTATCACCGTCCAAGACCGTCCGTCAGCAGTTCATCGCACCTTCGGATGCAATGGAGGACGTGTGGTAATGAACCACATACGGCACGAGGTGACACTGCATTAACTAAAGGTAGCGGATCTAAACCGGGAGGTCGATAAACATTCCCCAAGTCAAGGTGGAAGTTATCGCGCTGATGGCTGAACGGTGTGCTAGGGCAATGGTGCTTCTAACGATGCCTATGGAAAACCGGACTACCTCTCGTAGTATGCAGACTTACAAAAAAATTAAAAATCCTCCCTAGGGCAGCTCTGCTTTCAGGACCTCCTCGCCCTTACTTTCTGGAGACCGCCCCCCTACAGGGACCTCCCGACTCTTTAAAATGGGTACTCCAGGAATGGAGCATCTAAATCCTACCATCCTAAGGAAGGCTCCACACAAGGAGTCTCCTTAAAATCCAAAAGCCAAAAACGTATCCGATGAGAGCTTTGCTTTCAGGGTATTCTCTTCTTTACTTTCCCAGGAGAGCTCCACCACAGGGACCTCCCCACTCTTGAAAATTAGGTGCTCCACACAAGGATGCTCCCTATCCTCTCAACCCCCAATTCCCACATTCGAGGGCGCTCCGTTCAGGGGGCACCCTCAAGTTCAGTCACTACAGTGGGAGCTAACACTTCGGATGGGCCCCAGAAGCGACATAATCGCACTGGTGCGGCTCATATAGGGGTTAAAAAGACGTGTACGGAGAGGACAACTTCGAAAGGAACACCTCATGAGACTGACACCAAACGGGGTCGCCCTGAGGGAGAGACTCCTCCAAGTGTCTCAAATCCTATTAAAATAGCCAGACCTTACCTGACATACAGTCAGGTATCTGGAAAGACAGCCAACCACGCAGCTGTCTGCAAACTTAACTGCAAATTTGCCCTCCTCGAATTCGATGGCTTCAAGCTGACTGAGCAAGGGGTTGTACAGTGTTCTGTGGAAATGAGATATCACTAACATGCCTAAAGGAGACCATACGGAACACCTCTCCTTTGAATGGCGTAGAACTCCTGCTTCTGAAAGAGGACACACTTTCTAGCTATCGCAAGATGGTGGTTGAAAAAAGAAATGCAAGAGCTGCAAATGTATCGAATCAGAAGATAGGCATTATCGTCTATAAAAAGGCTATAAACTAATAGATGTGCTTATGTAAATGCAGAGATCAATACCAGGCCCAGTCCTATTTATAATATACATTAACGATATAATTGGTTTTAATGCATTAAAATCTGTGGGATATTCAGATTATATCACGCTTAATATCTATTGCAGAAGAATAAAGTTTTAGAAGCAGTTACAAATTCTAACCGATAGTGTCAATATTTAATATTTTTTAAAATCGTAAAAATCAGCTATGCCATGATTAGTGAAAAACAATGTATACAGTTATTAACAAATTTGACAGATTGTCACTGTTGTATGTTGCGTTGCCACGTTCTAAGACAAGTTTTATATTAGTAATTATGGTGTACACCAATAATAACAAATTCGATATGATTAGCATTTATTGTCAGTGTAATTTTGATGCTGAGTTGGCAGTCACGGTTTACGCAGATAGATCTCTTACGCAAGAGTATGTTGCGAATAATGTAAGAAAAGTGCATAAAGCATTGAATTATGTTAACCAAAATGAAGAAACCTCTTTGAGGCAAATTCAGAGAAACTGTCGTATAAAAAAAGACAGTGCAAGAAAAATATTTTAAAATACGGATTTCGATGCTACAAAATGAGAAAAGTTCAAGATTTAATTGTGGGAAATAAGGCGAGGAGAGTAAGATTTTGTAGGTGTTTGTTAAATAAAAGAAGGAAGGACCCTCTGATACGTAGCAATATTCTTTGGTCGGACGAATAAAATTTTACTAATAATGAGTTTTTCAATACAAACATGCACTGTAAGTGGACACGAGAAAATATACATTGGTGCAGAGAAACTGCTTTCCAAGAAAGATTTTCTACGAATGTTTGGGTGGGTTTTTTAGGAACTAAAGTAATTTTACCTTCTTTTTATAATGGCAAATTAACCGCTCGTAGATTCTTAATTCCCTGCAAAACGAATTTCAAGAATTTTTTTATGAATTAACAGTGGCAGAAAGATTAAATTATTCACATTTTTAACAAGATGGGGTTCCACCTCACACTGCTCTAATATGCACAAATGATTTAAATCAAGTTATGCCAGATAGCTGGATAGGCACCTATGGATCCATTCTATGGCCAGCTCGATCACCAGATATTACTTCTTTGGATTTTTTTGTCAGGGGCTACATTAAAGACAAGGTATTTCAAACTGCCCCTGAAAATATTGAGGACATCAAAATCAGAATTAGAAACGCATGTGAGGCAATTACTCCTGAAATGCTCCAACATGTAATGCTTGAGGTGTCTCGCAGAGCACGTTTATGTATTAGAATGCAAGTGCACAATTTGAGCATTTGTAGTTACAAAAATAAATACACACATTTTCTTTTCAATATAGTAGTAGGTAGTACTGTTATAACATAGTTTTTCATTTTTAGGATGTTTATTTTGTACTTTTACTTATATTTTTATTTATGAGATAGTTGTTTGTTTGTATTGAATTGTAGTAAATAAATACTCGATTATAATAATTATTATAAAGTGAATTTTTACTATTATGACATAGCTGATTTTTACGATTCAATTATATGAATGGTGGTTTTCGTAAAATATTAAATATTGACACTATCAGTTAAAATTTTTGTGACATGTTTTAAATTATTGGAAAGAGAACAAATAAACGGAATTAATGGTGTCATGGTCTGCTTTGAGATTTGTTCTTTTAATTTTTTCACAAGAGCGTATGCCAAAGCCAACTGCGTTTTTCGAATTTTTTTAAACACAGTGTTATTATTATTGTCTTTGCCGTCAACTTTTATCCCATTAACGTTTTCGTATCTCCTCAAATAAGGAAGCTATAACCGTTTGTGGTTTTCCTATTTTTCAGGTTTTTATAATACATCTCACAAAGTAGGCTATAGATTTCAAATTTCTTTTTACTGAAATATAGCTCATAAAAAATGGGGTAACTGTTTTTAAAACATTATTTTTCTACAATAAATATTAAGCGAGTTATCTCTTGATTATAAGCAAATAATTAACGATCCCACTAAACTAACTACTCAAAGCCAAACATTACTAGATTTAATTATAATTAACTCTGATCTGGATATTAGAAATGTAGAAGTCTTAAATGTGTATTTGTCTGACCACAACGTTGAATTAAGTTAAATTTTAGACACTCGAAGAATGTTTCCATATATAGGTATTTTTCTATGAAACTCTATAAGCTTCCTGTGAATGTAAAAATCTAAATGAATATAAATTTCAACAAGTTAACAGTTTTTTGAAAGAACATGTATTTTATGAAATAGAGAAATTTTATCATCATTTGAAATTCTGATTTTTCAATTTCTTTCCCTACTTTATATACTTTTATATTATAATATTTTTATTGCACTAAAAATAGTTTTTGTCTATGCTTCTAAGGGCTGGCTTATCAATGCAAGGTTAACTCGTAACCAAAGGATAAATGTCAAACAAAACAATAGCTACCCATTGTTTCGTTTGACATTTATCCTAAAGTTAAGTGTTAACCCTGTATTGATAAACCGGCCCTAAGTCTCAAACGTTAATCCTTAGCCGTTTCATTGTCTCCAGACAATTCGAAATTAAAAACTAATATCAATAAAGGCTGAGATGTGGTAGGTTATTAAATTTCTATTTGCAATCGAATAGCAACTTTTCTTTGTTATATCTTACAGTTATTTCCATATAAACATTTGTTTGTCCAGGTCTTGCTACTTATAATATTGAAGCCTCACAATTACAGATAGTAAATTATATGCTAAACATGTATTTGTTATAATGATGCGGTATAACTAGCACATTTACTTAGTTACAATTGATGCTATAAGATTTTTTAGCTCAAGAAAAAAATTGCAACTTGTAGTATTTTATTTTAATTTTGTATGTAGTCTTTTGTCAATCCTTAGGTGCGTCTGTGCCTGATTACGACAAAATAGCATGTGGTTTGAGGTTCAAATTTAAGTAGAAATATGAAAAAACAGTAACAATTACAATATAATGTAAATTATCCATTTTCGCTTGTAGTTTATAATTGTTTATAATTCTTAAAACGTACGTATTTCAGAAACTGTCGGCCTATTGATTGTTGTAAAGGGTTCGTTCTTCGGTAAGATATATTATAAAAAGAGAAACAAATTTTACATAGGATCAATAACAATATTATACGCGTAATTTGTTTTAATAAATTTTTAACGGAAACAAACTTGTTAGACGACATAATCAATAATATACTTTAAAAGTTGTTACATTATTTATACAATCGATAAAATGTATTTATTACACACAGTCGATAAATAAATTAATATTTAACTTTTTGAATGGCTAGTAGAAAAATTATTAAGTTGCCTATGATTCTAGGAAACCGATGAAAAAGGTTTAGCATATATTTACGGATCGATTGAAATACGGACAAAAGTTATGTTGGTGTAGGTTTGGTCTTGTACGAAAATTATATTAAATTAGCAAAATCAATAGCTGACAAGGTGCTACTAAATATATTTTGATAAAGGAAAACAAGAGAAAACTGGTACAAACTAAATAACTTGGCTAAGTACTGTATTATTTTTCATCTTAATAAGTTTATTAATAAAGCCTTAGGAAGAATTCCCTTTGTCAAACAAGACAATTCATTCGTAATTCAAATATATTTAGGTGACTAGTGGGTAAAGTTATTTTTAACGTGGAACGTGAATATTTACAAATATCTTTCTATTGTTAAAATATAAAACTTTATGTAATATCTTTAAAAAGACAGGTACATGTGTTTATTCCAATAATTTTTCTGCAAAGCAATGAAAATGTGCTGCGAAAGTACTTATCGTTATTATGCAAAATGTTACCTTAAACGTGTGCGTCACCTTAGATATTGCCGCATTAGGTCCATATAGGGAAAAACTCCGCGTACACTCTCTAGAACACTGGTATTTAGTTGGGGCACTGAGGAAAACTAGGAAATTGCGCTCGGAAAATTTAACCGTATCGCAGGGAAGCGCTCGCGCACCGGCCACTACAGTACACTCAAAACTGTCCATTAGAATTCACAAACTTGAACGCCCATTGCATCAAAGCAATGCTGCTATTTTTGTCATACTCAGTATATTGAGGTACAATACAAAAAGCTATTTTGATAATATGGGCTTACCAGTTATTAACTTCGCTATACCTTCATTATCTGAGGCAAATAAGGTACGGTTTAATTGCTCATGATTATTTAATATGCGGTACACGTATGTTAAAAAATGTTCATATCTAGTTAAATTAACCCATTATGTTATGCGCAGCAGAAAAAAATACAATGAGAATAATATCGAATGCGAAACGTATTTGGAAAATTGAGCCGGTTTTAAACAGAAGGTGGCAAACATTTTTTAAATGAAGAAATCCTTTTATACAAAGAATACTGTGAAATATAAGTACTCTTACGGCAAAAAAATAGTCGATTTTTTATCAAGTATTATCCAAAAAAAAATTGCATTGTAAATGAAAGTTTTCACGTCCTTTATGCCATTTATATTATTTTTATCACTCATGGTCGTTTTCAACATTTTAAGAAAATAACTAACAAATAATTCAGTATTTTTTAAAAATTATTATGTATGAGAAAATCAGTACGGTTTATTATACAAGACTGATCCCCAACGTACAGCAGAAGTTAATTGCAGTGTTCTTGTATCATTATTAATATTATTTCACACGTTGGTTGGTAGCGCGAACATTGAAAAAACTCTTATTTGTAAAACTAGATGTGATAAAAACGCCCAGTAGAGACATTCGCATCGTACGCTACTGAATAGTGAAATCGAACTTAAAATGTTGCTCATAATAATAATTTAAATCATGATACTAATTTTGCTCATAAACTGTGCTGAAGAACATTATTACCGGCCGTCGCGCGTTGTTACCTCCTTTCTCTTATTATTTATTTTTTTGAGAAAGAATTGAGGCAACATGTGCGGACGACTAGCTGGTTTAAACCGGAGCAGAGAGCCGTGGGTCCAGAGCATTCGTAAGAGTGGAGAAACTTACCCTTTCTAACATGTACAGCATAAGCGACAGATTTCTGTTTATTTCGAGAAAAGGAGACAAAGAAAAATTGATGTTAAATTGGGCACCATCTATAGTAAAATAAGCAAAATTGTCTCTTTTTCTCGAATAACCAGTCTGCTATAGATCAGGCTGAAATTGTTGGTAAGAGAAATAAAAAGATAGTTTAAAATGAATGACAAAATATATTACATGAAAAAAATTAGACAAATCGGTTTGAGACAAATTGAAATGTAAAAAAATATATATATATATAAAAGACAAATTGATACCAGTATCCTAGATGGTTTATGGTTCAGGTGGCTGGTGCTGGGACAGCAATCCAGGCCCACAATTGTCTCTTGTTGCAAGAATTCTAAATTTTCCTTGGCAATTTACGTCTCTCAATGAATGGGGTGAAAATTGTAGGAAATTTAACCAAATATAAGCACATACAAAATTTATGCAAGTTAGTTATGCAAAATTTAAGCAATGTTAGCTATGCAAATATAAGCTAGTTAGCTGTACAAAATATATTTAAATTAGCTGCACGAAATATTAAGCTAGCTGTACAAAAGCTGCAGGAAATTAATTTAAGCTATACAAAAGTAAGCTGATTAGCAGTACAAAAGTAATTTTAGCTATGCAATAGTAATTATTAGCTATGCACGAGTTAGCTGATTTCTTAGACTATAAATTGCCAAAAAAATTGAAAAGGAAAGAGAAAAATATTTTTAAAACCATGTGGTACATATAGTATTTTAACTACTTATTAAATTAAAAGGAATTGACTTTGAATTCAAAATTTATTTTAAAAATAATTGAAATTATATCAAAGGCAAAATTTGAAGATTAATTACATTTTTAAATTAGTAATAAAATGAAATTACCTGTATGTTAAACACTTTGTAACTGGGATATAAAAATTGTAATATCAATTACTGAAGTCCGCAGTTAAAAATTATAATGTTTGAATCAGTACAAAGGCTGCAAGCAAATGACTTCCTGGTGAGTTTTACTGATAAGGTAAACTTTTTGTCCTGTTTACTGGAAAACAACGCCACCAAAAAAATGTGAGAAATCTAATTCCCTATTTAAATTGAAAGCTATCAAAATATAGAAATCGTACAAGTATGGCCATCTGTCAGTGGTTAAGTTAAGCGCACCAACTTGCCTTGTAGATTCCCATACTCAACTAAAGTAGTGGCATATAATCGATAAAAGGAATCTATAATAATAGTTTATTTTCCATGCCAATGCTTTTGCCTTTGCAATTTCTATTTTATACTTTATACATAACCACATATATTAACAGATATAAATAAATAGTAAAACGTATTGACTATGGTGTGAATTTAGTAAATATATTACATCTTATTGGATATACTAATATGGTAACGAGAAAAGGTAAGGAAAATAACCATATGTACTCCATAGTAAACAAAAATATAAAAATTGAAAAATAGATATCTGATGTAACTAAATTTTGTAGACAAATTGTTTCCTGGGATAACAATGCTGTATTACAACGGATATGAGATACATAATAGTGTTAATAGAAAAACAGGACTAAGTTCCTAAGATATAAAACTAAGTACATAAACAGTGTGACATGGTTTAGCAGTTATACATGTAAAATTCTGTTAGTTGAAAACAGTTTCACCTGCAAAAACTGAATCCAAAAAATATACAGGTCGTGCTAACTATCCACAAAACACTAGTTTTTAAATAAAACTGTTAAATGGACATAGGCCATGTAACAGAATCGGGTTGATAGTGCAGGGACTAATTATTGAACGTTGATTTAAACATTTTGTGTATATGGTCAAATCTAGGAATTCTGGCTCTATAAATACAGTCCATCTTGAACACAACATAACGGCTATCGGAGCCGTAACATGCTGCAAAGGACCGATTGAAAAATTGAACTGAAAGTGGATAGAAAGTCATCTGAATGGAGGGTTGATTCTGGGCGTTCAAGAAAAACAACTCCGTTAACAATGGATTAACAACAGCCTTGTGGAATGTATCCAACTCCATTCAATCCAAAAATGAAACCAATTTTCCAGCATCCGTTGGACGACCAATAAGGACTAATATGTGGCAGAACCACCATTTTTATCTAGAAAACTTTGCAATCTTCTAGGCATGGAACTAGTTAAATTTTGCATGTTGCAGTATTCATCTAAATTGTGCACTCATTTTGAATTGCACAACGAAGTAATAAATAAAAATATATTTTTAATTAATATGACAATGGCACTAACAGTAACAGAATAATATTGCAATTGATACGTCGGGACTGAATAGAACCATATTTACAAGGTCGATATTCCTTTTTAATTATTTATTTTTATTGTACATAATAATATACTATCAAACTGGTCGAATGACTCAATTACTGGATAGGGAGCAAGGATTATAACAATAGAAAATGAGTATAACTGTACATAAACAATAACGTGCATGCACACAGGCATTTTAACACTTAAAAATTTTAAGATGTTTAATATACTAGCAAACACATATAGGATAATGCAATGCAGTGTAATGTAATGTAATGTAATGTAGTGCAATGCAGTGTAATGTAATGTAATGTAATGCAATGTAATGTAATGTAATGTGACAGATGTATGAGTTTAGAAAAACAACGTTGTAGTTAGAAATATCGACATGATCATGAATGTTTTTACATAGAACTATAATACATGGTTTGAAGTGGGGATATTTTTTTATACTCGTTCTAAGCGTGATCAGTTTGAACAGATGTGTTTGGCGCGATGCAGTTAAGAGCACGAAAGGGCAGCACATTCATGATATTAGTGCTGTCGGTGATGTTATGTAATCTATAGAGACATGTTAAGTAAGAGACTTTGCGGCGATCTCTAACGATATGAATGAGATAGTCGATAATAGTTCCGTTTGGGAGTAACCAATAGCTGGATGTGCCCCATCAACTTTAAATAATGAATATTTTACGAACTTTGTTGCATATTTTTTATATGTATCTTGTAGTAAGGAGACCATATCAGTGACGCATATTTCAAATTATAGAAATACTGTAGTTTAAGACCAGGGGCATTACTGGAATGAAGAGGAGTATTTATAATAAAAAAACCTAGCAACTAATAGCCCAAATAGCACAGCTAGCTGTAACTATAAAAAAAGTCATTTTGCTATAGTGACCTTCCATAATCTGGCATTATAGTTATTTAAGATACAAGTGTAAAAAGCCATTCTTTATTGCACGAATGGCTAGATTAAAAATACAACCGAAGCGAGTGAACTAATGGTCATGGCTATCATATTTCTAAATTACAACTGATCGCTGATGATTTTCAGTTTATACAAAGAATTTGTGGTCTATAATTTAAGTTACAACCATAACCAAAATCATAACATTTGTATAAGACTTTTAGCAATACATAACGCTTAAATTGTATTGCAACTGCAATTTTACTATATAGATGAATGAAACACGCATATAAAATTAACGCCCCTTAAAAACTGCCCATTTTAAAATAAAATATGATAAAGAAACATTTTTTTTTCATATATATATTTTACTTTTCATTCACCATATAAATACCTACAGTCGACGGTCAAGTTGGATGACTTTTTATTAGCTACAAATGATTATGAAAATGGCGATTATGGAAAAACCAACCAAATAAGTATAACTACCCTTTAAAAGCTACTAGATATCTTAAAGATAACTAAAAGAAATGCAGGTTGTATTCAAGAATCCATATAGTACTCCCCATCTATATATTGACACCAAGAATGAAAGAGTAGAAATTAAATTTGAATGGCTTGTTTTCGGCAAAAGATTTTAACCAACAAATTCATTTAAAAAATAGAAACTTATTTGTTACTTTGTGACTTGTTAATAATTTTTATGAGCAAATAGCAACCAAATAAACAAAATAATATCTTGAATGAACAAAATATTGTTTGCTACAGTTTTAATTAGCAATCGATCGCCAAATTATTGCAACGGCATTTGATATAAGTTGGTATAAGTATATAGATACCAGTTTAAAAGACATTAATGTTTTAGTTCCATGATAATATAGAAACAACAGATGTAGATGTAGGAATTATATAATGAATATATTAATCAGCAGCACATTGCTGTGCTTAGCACGTTTCGCTAGGAATCTGTCATCATGTTTAATACTTACCTACTAAAATAACGAAAAAATTGCCGCAATAAAAGTCAAAAAGAGCTCCTTGCAGACTATATTGCAAAAAGAATATCTACTTAAATTAAATTGATAAATTAGCAATTGTAAATGCAATTGCAAATAATTGTTCGCCATCTTAACTACCATTTGACTGCAAACTGATCGTAACATATTTATTTGCTATTATTTGCAGCTGAAAGACCAAAGCTACTAATATGGCAAACATAGCTTTGGCTTCCAAGCAGCATTTATTAGATATAAAAATATATGCTGCAACAAAAAATCGCAACTATTTGTTATAGCTTTAATTCAGCTGCTGTAATAGCTGCCGAATCGGTTATGCAATCTCGCTCTAGCAGAAACAACATATGGAATAAATAGCTTTGAGATACTAGAACCAAATTAGAGCTATTCGATGGTCGTTCCAACGTTTTCGCAACCCAAACTTATCTGTGAAAACTTTTTACTCTCTACTGTGCTATTTGGGAGGATTTTTCAACCGTTCGATTAAAATGGTGGGTGGATAGTAGCTTTTCATCAAACACTACGCCAAAATCAGTGAATGTCTCTAGTCTAGAAAGTAGACTGTTCTTAAGTGAGTTCGTAGTCATATTTTAAAGCATTTCTCTTCGTTGGTATTGATGATATTACATATCAACGGATTGGCAAACAATTTGTTTTTTATACACCAATTACTTATTATACTACAGAGCTTTCAGTAATGATCACAGGACACGTAACCGCAAAGATATAGACAACCAACTATACACGATGGTATTGCACTAAACAGAAATACCCTAAATCCATTGGCGTTCTAGTTAAAGGTAAAAAATGTATGATAATTTATTTATTCATCAAATTTAAGAACAATTTTTTAATATTAAAAGCAAATATAAATGGGATGCCTTTTATCTGAATAAAAAATTTTTCACAAGAAATAAATTATTACACCTAATTCAAAATAATCTTTATTTCCATAAACAACATGAATCTAAACATTCGAATCGAACAATTCACAGTAAATAAAAGAAATTACATAATAAAAATTTTTGTTACATGAGATTTAAATTAGATGAATGAATACATTTTAATACGAAATGCTAAGAAATTATAACAAATGCTCAAAATGGCTGCCTTGAGTTTCTAAATAGACATGGACCACTCGTTTCATATTTTCTAATACGTTCTGTAAATGATCAATAATGCGGATTTCTCTTTCTATTGCCTCTTGTAATTCGTCAATGGTATGTAATCTATGTTTAAAAACATTGTTCTTCATGTGTCCAAATAAGAAATAATCACAGGGCATTAGATCTGGAGACTGTGCAGGCCATAGTCCCTGACTGACTAATCGATCATCGTAAAACTCCCGTAAAAATCAAGTGACGCTCTTGCTGTATGGGAAGTAGCGCCATCTTGCTGGAAATAACCATCTTGCAGTTCATCGTCATGCAACTGCGCCAGAAATGGCTCTAAAATAAGAGTTTGATATCCTTAGGCATTAATTGTTTCACAAAAAAATATAGGGCCTATAATTTGCCTTCTGGATATTGCCACCCATACACCAACTTTTAAGGGGTGTAAACTTGTTTCTACGTAAGTGTGAGGATTTTCTGTAGGCCATGTCCTGTAATTCTGACTATTAAGTGAAACCACGCTTCATCAGTAAAATAGGTTAAATCCAATACATTGTTGTTATTTAAATTTCCATTGAACCAACGACAATATCTTACACGACTTTTAAAATCAGGGGGTAATAGTTCTTGAACAACGGTTACCTTGTATGGATGCAAATGGAGTTTTTGAGTGCTTTATGAGTTGTTCCAACTGAAATACCTAAAAAAAAAAAAATTCGTTGATTTGTCGTTTAGGTATATTAAGACATCTGGAGAGAACCGATTCCCAGTTTTATATATTTTTTTATTTGCATTTAAGTTTTATATATAAATAATAGTTTTAGTTGGTATCGTTATTAGTTGCTGATAACAATTTTCGCTAAAGAAATTCATGTTTTATATTTTCAAGAAACTAAATTTAAATGGTATGTAACGTATTCAGTAATTAAAAAATTTAGTATAAAAGTACCTACCTGTTTGAGCGGACAACTTTGGTATGGATTTTGTCGGGCTTTGATTCATTCTTTCTCGAACGTCGTTCATAATCACTCCAGTTAAAATAGTTGGCCTACTGGATTTTCCTTTGCAAAGGCAGTGTTTCTTTGCAAAACGATCAACGAGTACATATTTACGATTTGAAAATGTGTCATATGGAATATTTGCGTCAGGAAATTTTTCCATAAATTATTCGATGCATGATTGCAATGAATGAGCCATCAAAATTAAAGGCGTCTTTACTATGTACATGCTTCGGTATGCGATGTAAAGCAACGACTGGCGCAGTTAGTACTTGAATGGGTGACCATTCCAACGGAAACCGCGTTCTCGCCTCACACATCTTCCAGCGGCTTGTATATCAGTGTATACGCGGAACGTATACAACCTTAGGCGAGGGTTGTATAGGAGATATACCATCCTTCGGAGGGGATGTAAAGCCGTCGGTTCCTTGTCTATTAAATGTTAGGCAAGTAAAAGATCCCTACTCTTCTTAAGGGAAGAGGTTCGGCAAAATTCCTGGTTGGGGGGAGCTCGTCTACAGGCGTCGATGTTAGGCCTCAGTAGCGGAAATAGGCCGACGTTAAATAAATGTATAAAAAAAAATGAAAGGCATCTTGCTCTGGCGTAAAAACCATTGCAAAACAGGACTAGAATAAAATTTAAAAAACATTAATTAACCTAACATTCTTTTTCTCTTTATCATTACTACCCAGAAGATAACTTATGTAAATTATGTAGTTCTGAAAAGAACTGATTAGTACTCAAATAATAATTAGAACAATTCAAAACTTGTGAAAAAGAACTGATAATTATGCAATATCCACCAAAACACTAATACTACGACTATGATATGACATTACAAATTAAAATAAGTAACTAAATGTTAGGATATGCCTACAAGAAGACTGTACGGCGCTAAATATTCAGCGTAGACAAACTGTTGCCTTACGCCGCGTTCAGATAGTTGCAGAATGCGAATTTCCGCTTGCGGATTTTTTTTGAATACGACATATGCGTTCCAGGAGAAGTTAATTTGCTAATTTAACTTCTAGTTAAAAGTGAACGAACTGTCTTACGTACATTTCGCAACACCTGCAAGAAAATTAAACTGTTTTAGAAAAAAATTTATAAAAATCCGCAAGTGGAAATTCACATTCCGAAACTATCTGAACAGGGTTTTATTGGTTCCGCTGGGCGTGTTCAGTTTCAGAGCCAATTAAACCGCGCGTTAACCGAGATTTCGTGTAAGTTCGTCGAAAAAAACCATCACCAAAGATAATTGAAAACGCACCCGTAGATACATACGAATTAAAATATCCCTAGTATGGAAGGTTCTAACATGGCTAAAATATGACAAGCCTAAAAGATGAACTAAAAAATCGTGTGTCCTGTGATCATTATTGAAAGTTCTGTATAAGCGTATTGCATAATCTAAATCTCTACTTTATACATCTTAATGAATATAAAAACTATTGTTTTAAGAAGACTATTTCTAACTTCTAATGACTAAATATAAAAGCGATGAATTGTTTTGTGGTAAAGGTATGCCATGAGTTACCGACCAACTCAATACGAATTTAATTGCTAAAATATTGTATATATACAGTAGTGTACGCGTTAAAACTTTAGCGATAAATACATATAAAACCTATTCAAGCATCTCTGTAAATTGCTCAGTTCCAAAAGTCCAAATATAGCATTATATAGCTTAAAGTGGTTGTAACTTCTTTGCTTTTATATATAAAGAATATATTGAAACGTAATTCCCAGAATCAATCGATGTAGCCTGTCAACAGACTTTTTTCTAGACACCTACTTATAGGAAACTTCTCGGTATCGTGTGAACGTCGACTTTCTGAGATTCCAGTTAACCTAATAATGTGATTATATTTTTATACCATAACTTTCCCAAGTAGTTCTTATTTAGTGTCAGCCATTTTCATTAAGAAGTGGATATATTTTAGTCCTAATTATTATGAAATAGGGAAAAATACGTTATTTTTAGCACGAAATATTGATATTATCTTTGACTAGTTAACACTTAGATAGTTCAAGTTAAATTTATTATTTTATTACCTACGTTTTTGTGTTCTGTTGAGCCAATTTGCAATATTATTTTTTAGCGGTATCTGATAAAGGCTGCAATTCTTAAAACGGAAATACGAGGGAATGTGACCTTCGGGGTAGAGCTTTTTGTCTCATAACCAATTTTCTACACTTTATCAATTTTAGAATCATAGCCTTTAGCTAATTAATAGGATGGGATTTTAATTTCTCAAATTATAAATATAAGACTTCCGCAATATGTATTTTCTAACGCTCCTTTAATGTGTTAAGGTGTAACATATTAACCTAAGTAAAAAAGTAGCCTACTATTATCAAAATTAAAGCGAAAAAATTGAAAAAACATATTAGGTTTTTTTTTCAACAAAGTTTTTTGAGAAAAGTTATTCAGAGTCACCTTAATAATGGTAATGGGGTAGTGAAGCGCAAGTTATAGCCTCTCCTACTCAATTGTTAACCTCACCTTCGCGATGAGTTCAATTTGAACTTGGTGCACCCTGTTTTCGCTAACGAGGCTCTAACGACTGAGTAAGGGCGGAATAACCCTTACCTTTTGCCGTGAGCACATCCACCTTCTCACGAAGAGTGCGGTAAAAATAACCCACCGCACACAAAGGTTGCTTTTGGAATCGTTTGGTTACCCATCGTCGCAGTTTCCTTCTGTGCCATGGGACCACACCACTCGCCTTCCGCAACCGAGCTGGTCAGTTGCATACCTGCTCCAGCTAAAACTTCAAATGCAGCTTCGTTTTCAGTCGATTAAGGCTTTAAAAAAATGATGGAGCGTTCAAGTGGGACAAAATCATCCGGAGGTAAAATACCCTCCCGATCGGATCTCCGGGGGAGGGTGCCCACAGGGACACCTCATCGAATGGCGAAAAAACACCGACAAGTTAAATCCAACAAAACTAATTCTTTCATCTACGGCGCTTGGAATGTTCGTACTTTGAACGACAGCACTCGCACCGATCGGCCTGAAAGAAGAACTGCTCTAATAGATAGAGATAGAGAACTTCACCGACTCAATGTTGACGTTGTAGCTCTCAGCGAAACTCGATATTTGGAGGAAGGCTCTCTCACAGAAAAGTACTACACCTTCTATTGGAAAGGTCTTCCCACCAATTCAAGAAGACAACATGGAGTAGGATTTCCCGTTCGAAATCAACTTGTATCCAACTTAACACAAGTACCACAAGGCCTATCCGAGCGTCTAATGCTGCTACGCTATGAGCTATCAGATGGCAACGCGGTAAATCTAATAAGCGCCTACGCTCCCACTCTGGATGCAGGTCACGAAACCAAGGAAAGCTTCTATCAACAGCTGGAAGAAACCCTCTGTAGAATACCTAAAACGGAACGACTCATTATTCTTGGCGATTTTAACGCTAGAGTAGGAAGAGATGCAGACACCTGGCCAGGCATCATAGGCAAGAACGGTTTGGGCAACATGAACGCTAACGGTCAACTACTCCTAACTAAATGCGCCGAACATGATCTAGTTATAACAAACACCATTTTCCGACAAAAGGATAAATTTAAAGGCACCTGGCGTCACCCCAGATCAGCTCACTGGTATCTACTGGACTATGTTATCGTACGTAGGAAGCATCTCAAGGACGTCCAAATTACAAAGGCGCGCATTGATAGCGAATGTTGGACCGATTGTCGTCCTGTTGTCTCTAAAATGAGAATTGTTATGAGACCCAAACACCGAAGAACTCAAGTAAAACGTAGACTCCGTCTCTGTATTAGTAAATTGCGTGACCAACAGACCGTCGAACAGCTATAGCAAAAAGTTCAAGAGAATTTGAGTGCACTAGAAGAAACCAATTCTGTAGATGTCGCTGCTACCTGGACACAAATTAAAGACAGTTTAAAAAGTACGAGTGAGGAAATTCTTGGCACTGCAGCAAGTAAAAAACAGGAGGACTGGTTCAATGATAATGAAGCTTTTATACAAGAACTTCTTGACCGCAAACATATTGCCTTCCAAACCACCCCAACGACTCATCAAAAGCAGAAGCTTTTACCCAATCTAAGTATGAAACGCAACGCGAAATCAAAAGGATAAAGAACGAGTGGTGGGCAAACAAGGCCAGAGAAATTCAAAGATACGCCGATTCACACGACTACAGGAATTTCTTTCAAGGAGTAAAAGCAGTGTACGGCCCCAGTCGGAAAAATATGTGCCCTATTAAAGATTTAAATGGAAATCTCCTCAAAGAAGACCAGGAAATAAAAGCCCGATGGAAGGAACACTACTCTAACATTCTTAACCAGCAAAGTCAAGCCGATCACGATATTATAAATCTTATCCCTCAATATGACACCTTCAAAGACTTAGATAAACCACTAACAACGGAAGAGATCTTAACCGCCATTGGGCAGCTAAAAAATAACAAATCTCCCGGCGCCGACTCACTCCCAGCTGAGATCTTTAAAGCTGTGTCATCAGAGCTCATACCCTACCTCAAAAAACTGTTTGATGTCGTGTGGGAAAGTGGTCAAGCTCCGCAGGAGTTTCGTGATACACTTTTAATCAACCTCTTCAAAAACAAAGGGAGCGCTGCGGACTGTGGAAATTACAGGGGTATAGCTCTCCTGGCTGTTGGAGGGAAGATACTCACTAAAGCGATGGCAAATAAGCTAACACCTGTTATGGAAAAGTTACTTCCTGAAACACAGAGTGGCTTTAGACCAAACCGAGGCACATCGGATTTAATCTTCACACTTAAACAGCTTCAAGAAAAAGCACTCGAACATCAAGGAGAAATTCACATGGCCTTCATTGATTTAACCAAGGCGTTTGACTCGGTGGATAGGGAAGTGCTCTGGAAAATTATGTTCCGCTTAGGTATCCCTAGAAAATTTGTGGAAGTATGTCGCAGTCTACATACAAACAACAACGCCCAGGTTATGTATAATAATGAGGCAACCGAACCTTTCCAAACCCTCACTGGAGTTAGGCAGGGATGTGTCCTGGCACCCCTACTCTTTAATTTGTTTACCACTGTTCTAACAATTATTGTTGACAACAAACTGACAGTCAGAGGAATAGGTCTCAGATACCGTTTTGATGGCGGTCTCTTTAACATAGGGCGCTTTAGAGCTTTCACGAAGACACGCACACGATTCATTTGTGATCTCCAGTATGCGGATGACTGTGTACTTTTAGCTTCTACGCCGGAAGAGCTTCAAGAACTTTTAGATGTGTATGCCCAGAGCTATGATTCCTTGGGACTTAAAATCAACATTGGAAAGACTAAGATTATGTCAACTCCTCATCAAGTGAACCAAATAGACATTACACTTAACGGAAATTCTCTTGAAGTGGTGGATCAGTTCAATTACTTAGGCAACGTTGTTAATGACAAAGCAAACATGGACAGCGAGATTCGCAATAGAATTTACGCTGCATCTAGAGCACTCTGGGGACTTAGAGAGAGAGTATTTGACAACCACGACCTTGCTTTGTCAACGAAAATGGCTGTCTACAGAGCAGTTGTCATTCCAATACTGCTATATGGATGTGAAAGCTGGGTCACTTACCGTCGTCATGTGAAAGAATTAGAACGTTTTCAGCAAAGACACCTCAGAAGTATGATGAAAATCCGTTGGTTCCATCACATATCAAACGTGGAAGTACTCAGGAGAGCAAACAGCCTTCCAATTGAGGTGCTTATTTCAAGAGCACGCCTAAGATAGGCAGGTCACGTTCATCGTATGCATGATAACCGCCTTCCTAAATGTACACTTTATAGTGAATTGCTAAGCGGTAGAAGAAGGCGTGGCGGTCAACGAAAGAGGTTCAAAGACGCTCTCCATGAAAATCTAAAATCCTACGGTATTGCAGACGAGCAATGGGAACAACTTGCAGCGGACAGAACCGAATGGCGAGGGGTTGTGGCCAGCTATCAAGGAAATGTTGCTGCAAGAAGGCCGAATCCAAGACCTAACCAAGTCTATGTTTGTCCTGACTGCGGTCGACATGTGCTCTCCCGAATTGGCCTCTATAGCCATAATCGTGTGCACCGTAGATGAATGGGAATTACAATAGACTACACCTTTTACTTGTTTTTTATTGTACACAATCTATCGACTGTAACATTTTTATACTCGGACTCGAGTAACGGCTAATAATAACATAAATAATACCCTAATTCAAAAGTTTGATTGTAAAAATAACGTGAAAAATTCATCCCAAAAAAGAGCAGTAAAATTAATTTCAATGTTATGACGTGATTGCTATGATTCATTAACATACCAAATCATCGTGAGATTTGTCACATAAAACATTGATTATGTGTCAGTCCCAATAAACTCATTAAATATTGGTGATTTATACTGTTTCAATAATTTAATTATGGCTGCAGAAAGATCAAGTATAGTTGAAAAAGTTTAAATTAGAAGACTTGTTGGCGATAAAGCGAGTTCCACAAAAGAAGCTGCCAGTGAATGATTTTTATTTAACCAAACTAAGGAGGACATAGCCATAACTCATAAAAATAATAAAACAATTAAAATTAAGCTATGGATTACACTCGATATAGTTAACTTGATAAGACACAGAGACAACTTAAATTAATATTAAATTACACACATAAGCTATCTAGAGAATGCAAATATTAAGGACCTACCTATCTAAACAAAAGAATAATAAAACAAACTAAAAATGAATATTATAAAAATCAACTAAAAAATTCAAGTAAAAATTATAAAAAGGTTTGGCAAAAAAATAAGGGAGCCTCAAATTGTGAGAAGAAAATATTCGAAAATTATAACATTATAGATATAGTAATAAAGTAATTATAAATATTCAAAAGAATGGTTACAATACGCACTTGGTTTATTGTTTCATTAGCTTTATTCAGATTTCTATTTAATCTCCTTAAATACATACATTTTTGGGTAAGATATGTTGACGATGTGTTTTGTATATGGATCGGTACTGAGAGACAATTGTCACATTTCATCCATTTTATTAACTCCCTAAATAACAAAATTCAGTTTACAGTTGAAATGGAAAAAGAACGGTCAATGAACTTTTTAGATATTACGCTGACACGTAAAGAACATGGGCTAGAACTTGATATTTACAGAAAGCCAACTTTTACTGACACTCTTACACATGCAAATTGTAATCAATCCTGGAAGATTTTATCACCGTGTCACCGTTTCATAGCTATGTACACAGAGACAATTAGCTCTAAATTTAAATAGGGTTAACTTTATATTTATACCAAGTGTTGAGTATATTTCATTAAATGTGTTACAGATTCCTATTTTATTTGTTACTATTTAATTTTTTTCATTATATATTTTCGGAATATTCGTTTGAGCATTATTCGAATTGCACATTTCTTTTACCATTGACCATAGATTTTTTGTACATGTTTTATTTTTATCTATTTTTGACTTAAAGCAATTTATTTTGTTTTTTTTTTATAATAGAACACTTACGTTTAAAACTCAACACCTCACAATTCCCGCGCAAGCGTACTGCTATTGAACTTTATAAGGTACGAGAGTCAACGCTTTGTGCGAATCGCTTAGCCTCGCCGGTGTGGCGCACGGCTAACAACAATTATAAAATCGCATAATGTGTAAACAAGAAGTGTCGATAGCAGCGTGGCACGCGAGGGGAGTCGGGCGCGCTCCGTCGCACGGTTCTATCTTCAAAACTATTACATCAATCGAAAAAAATATAAAGCCCTTTTTTATGTAGAACTTAGTGGAGAATAAGTTTATATTCTTGATTTCTGTCCTATTATTGATATTTCCGGAGATATTTAAAAAAAAGCACGCTAAAATATTCCCTTTCAGTTGTTTAAACAATATGTTCCGGAGCGAACTGGAGGGGGTATTTTCAATAAATCTCTTTCTAAACATAAAAAGAAGCAATAGAAGAAAAAAGCTTCCATAGGAATTATTCCATCAATCCGGTGATATTCAACCTCTGACGCCTAGACTATTTGTAATAAATCGGAAAAATTTTTTTTATAATTATAGATCGGTTAAAAGGTAACGCGGGATTTATAAAATATATTTGGTTTAAAATGACGGAGAGATGACAACGATCTGGACCACGTGACCAGTCAATTTTTGCACTACTATAGGGCGGCAATAAAGCCAAACAATCAGATTGAGAGTGCGTAAAAGTGAACAGGTTACATGATGGCTTTACTAACAGCATAGACAGGCCAGACAGTTCATTAGTGAAGGATTGATTCAATTTACAGACCTACTTACGTCAGAATAGAAAGATAATTAAGGTAATGACGGGTTTTCTAACTGGGCACGAAGATTTCATTTTCGAAAACAACCGAGGGTATTTTTATTTCAAGAAATTGACATTAAACGAGAATTCTGTATATTGTTTAACATACTGAATACAACATGGATACTACTTTATAAAAGAAAAGCTAAATAAATAACGTTTCATCTCTATTTCAGAATTTTGAACTATAATTTTAAAAATAATAGTTTTGCTTATGGTATTAACCTCTGAAGAA
This sequence comes from Leptura quadrifasciata, assembly GCA_963675555.1. NCBI lineage: Eukaryota > Metazoa > Arthropoda > Insecta > Coleoptera > Cerambycidae > Leptura > Leptura quadrifasciata. The sequence continues at coordinate 109,663,430 of OY776675.1, forward strand.
ATTTAGAAGGTTTACAAAGGTAACTGGAATATTCGCAGTCTTATAAAAGGAATAGATTGGGGCTGGCTTTTCATTCATTCTTTTGTTGATGCTCTGAGAATCTACTACAATTATAATGTCGAAATAAAATTGTTAAATAAAACATTTCAGATTTAGAAACAATGAAAATTACGTCAATTTAAACTTTTTTCCTTTCAACGTTTCCGATATAATTTTGCTGATAACAGTGAGAATTAAAAATTAGAATTAAATTTGGTACTTCTGTGACGTCAAAGTGTTTTATATTGTTTGTATTGGAGTAAACTTGTAGACGTAATAATAAACTTTTTTATTGTATTTGGCGCTATGGTCTGTTAAAATTTGTTGCTCCAGCGCCAACGGTATATAATGACTACATACGTTTCGATGATTTTCTAAAATTTGATGTTTGCAGATATCTAGAATTATATGTTGTTTAACTACACCTTCAACTATATTATATATTTATTACGCATCAATAAAAACCACTGACAGTTTAAAACACTTGAAAGTCAATTGCTATATAATATAAGATATAGATAAAACAGATTATTGGACACTTAAGTTAAAATACTTGAAAGAGAACATCGTTATCTACCAGAGTTAGTGCAAAGTAAAATGGAGTTAAGCTGGAAAAATTAATATCACCAGTCTTTTAAATTATTATAGTTTATATAGATAATATTAATTGGTAACCTTAATATTACATTAATTTCTTATGCATTTGTGCTGTTTAAATGTGACCAAATGTTTTATGAATAGTCTTGGTACAGTAAAGTTAATTTCACGCAGCAGGTGGGGACAATCAATGTGAGGACGAATTGAATTATACAGGCTGTCCATTTTATCAGGGCACTCGAGAATAACTCACTTAATATCGGTCATACAAAAAAAATATTTTTACAAAAATTGTGCCGATTTATATAACCTACAAAATGGTTTAAAGACATTTGAAATCCATGGCTTACCTTAAGAGTTATGGCGGAAAATATCGAAAATACGGAAAATGTCTCCAAATATCTTCGTTATTTGAAAAGATACGAGTAAAATTCTAAGGCGAAAATTGTTTGCAAGACAGAGTGTTTCAAAGAGGTTTTATCTAATTTTTTTTCAAAACCGCTATATTTTGAGATTTACTCTTCAGGTTGTTAAAAAAATTATTTTGAAACGGGCGGGAAATGACGCCATTAAATAGAGTATTTTCCTCCCTTTTCAACGATATATCACATGCCATATTTATTCATTGGTACTAGCTAGTAATTATAAAAACATTTCTTTAAAACCAATAAAAAATTTTTTGAGAAGCATTATACTTGCCGTGGAGAAGTATGATTAAATAAAACGATAAAATAATTCAATAAGTTGTTCAAATCTTTGCTATAATAAAACATTAATACAATTAAGAAGAATAAAGTAAATTCAGCTAACAAAAACAAAATAATAATCAAGAAAGCAACATGGAGCAATTCTGGAAAGAGTATTCGCACTTATGCCAATGTATAGAGGTCCTCCATAAAAGCGTCACTCCTTGCTCAGAAAGTTAAAATGTCTTTACCAATTAATTTAAGAATAATATCCATTTGTTTGTATTTCATGATTTCACTATTATTTCAATTATTTTAAAATAGTTGGCTACGAACAAACTTGACAATTTAATTTTTTGACAGATCATCTCAGTTAATACTTAAACTCTCACTCAATCACACTCGTTTAAGAATGTAGAATTTTCAAAAATTATTTTCACTCACATTGATCGTTATAATATGTTCGTTACATATTGCCAATGCAATTTTAACTCTGGATTAGCTCAAGTAGAATATAGAAATAGATTTCCACAAGCACTACAGCCGAATAAAACTCTGTTCAGAAAATTAGCTACGAAACTGAAAAACAATGGTTCATTTTTAGAGAAGAAGACAAGGTTGAACAATGTTACTGATAATGTAAATAATGTAAATCGAGTTATTAATTATGTAAGAAATAAAAATACAGAAAATTTGGAAACATCATTAAGAGAAATTCAAATTGCTTGCCATATAAATAAAACAAGTGCTAGAAAAATTTTAAAGAAAAATGTTTACCGGTGTTATAATTCCAAAAATGTTCACAATTTACAAACGGGGGACAAACCAAGGAGGACGTAACTGTTGGAAAAGAAACGTGCCGATCCATTAATATATTAATACTTTGGTCCAACGAGGCAAATTTTTCCAATAATGGATTTTTTAATCGCAATATTTATTACAAATGGACTTCTGAAAATACACATTGGCATAGACCGACTGGGTTTCAAAATCGTTTTTCAATAAAAATGTGTGGATAGGTATTTTAGGCACCAATTTAATAGGTCCTTATTTTTATGCTAGTCACCTCAGTGGTCAAAGGTACCGAAACTTTTTGAGAAATGAATTTAATGAATTCTTAGGTGACCTACCTTTAGATAATCGACACAACTTTCAATATTTTCAACAAGATGGAGCTCCTCCCCACAATTCCCAGATTTGCCTAGATTATTTAGATGAAATTTTGCCTCAACATTGGATAGGTAACAATGGATTTATTCGATGGCCCCCTCGTTCTCCGAAATGCTGAGTAATGTTTTAAATGCAGTGCCCCGCCACGCTCAATTGTGCATAAGAAATGGACGCTTTGAACACTTGATATGATATCTTAAAAATTATTTTGAGGATTAGATAAATATTAATGTTCTGCGTGCTATATTCTTTTTATTATTAATTTGTTTTTGTTACCTGAATTTACTTTATTCTTCTTAATTGTGTTAATGTTTTATTATAGCAAAGATTTGAACAACTTATTGAATTATTTTATCGTTTTATTTAATCATATTTCTCCACGGCAAGTATAATGCTTGTTAAAAAAAAAATTATTGGTTTTAAAAAAATATTTTTATAATTACTATTGCTAACGTAGTACCAATGAATAAGTATGGTATGTGATATATCGTTGAAAAGGGAGGAGAATACTCTATTTAATGGTGTCATTTCCCGCCCGTTTCAAAATAGTAGGCCATGTATTTCAAATGTCTTTAAACCATTTTGTAGGTTATATAAATCGGCACAGTTTTCGAAAAAATAATTTTTTTGTACGACCGATATTAAGTGAGATATTCTCGAGGGCCCTGATAAAATGGACAGCCTGTATAAGAATGTTAGAGACACATTCACCCTCCTAGTATCGAGAGATAATAGATGAAATTTATTCAACATAGAAATGCGGTCAGTACCTTGAGGTGGATATGTTTTATCAACTCTTTAGGACAGAAACTTGACTTTACGTTGAATTGACTCTACTCTATTTTAGTTGGTCTTACATTATGTATCAGAGTAATCAGCCATATTCCAATGTAGACTGAATGTAGGTGAAATATAGTCTTAACTTAACAAAATCTTTGTAGATGGAAATGTATATAAGATGACTACTTGAACACCTAGCCCAATTATTAGAGTTGTGCCATAGTTCATAACAAAATATTAAAACTTTCCGCATATCAACATTAGATTAATTTCTAACTAGGAGTGAGCGTAGGTGCGTCTTTGCTATGTACATATTTCGATATGCGATGTAACGCAACGTTAGGCGCGGTTTGTGCCGTTTCGAGTGTTATAGTACGTTTCACACATTAATGATATAGTCAAGTTCAAAAGTACTATAATTTGCTAATTAAATCAATCTTGAAGGTCACCAAGTCAAAACATAATGAAAAAGTCCTTCAGACACTCAAAATTATCAAAAACCACAATTTTTCACGAGTGAAGTCTCTAAACCAAACAGTGTTTTATTCTTATCCGGTTAACCTTAAATTTCAATAAATCAAGTGATTGTTCTACTTCCTTGGCCGAACCAAGTAAAAAAATTAATATAATTAAACTGCTTCGCACACAAAATAAATAAGTGAATTTTAAATCATGACTTAACCAAACTAAATAAAAATCCTCTCTAAGGCAAAATTTCAAGTATCGAAACGTTAAATATTATAATTCATGTAAACCAATTTTAATTTAAGTAAGTAAAATAAAATAATCAACTCTTGTTCTTTACGCTTAATAAAAAATATTTTTAATTTTCCTTTAAAACAAAGTGTTTAATTTCAAGAAAATACAGAGCGACCCATTTGACAGCGGAGCACTCTTATAAATTTTTATTAGTAGATCGATTTAAATGATTTTTTTTTTTTTAAATTATAGAGCTTCAATAACTCTACTGTGGTGCAAAATTTCGGATCGAAATTAAAAATTTCAAGGCCTATTTCGATTTTTTTCAAGGTCAAAAACAAAATTTTTTATCTCAAATCTGACTACGCCACTGGATTTAGAATGTCCTCAAATTCAACAAAAAATATTGGTTTTTAACAGAAATATTGCATAATTAAAATTTATATTATGTTCTCGAAATATTTCGAATATTCGTCATGTAATTCACAATTGTTTAAATAATATTGTTTACGATGCTCGCTTAGATCGTTATCAGTTGAAGTTTAAGACTTATAACCATCAGTTATTCAATATTGGCAATATTTGTTTTCTTTAAACATGTTGCACATTAAGGATAATTATTTTTATTAGCAAGCCTTGTAAAAATTTTTATTATCAAAGCTGGCGTTGGATTATGTAAATAATAATAAAGCCCATAAACCAAGAATTGTCATACCTTAGAGAGACGCGATATTGAGAAGATATAAAATGGTATTTAACAAATAAACTGCGCATATGGGGGGCGAGCGTAGGTGCGTCTTTACTATGTACATACTTCGGTATGCGATGTAAAGCAACGACAGGCGCGGTTAGTACTTGGATTGGTGACCATTCCAACGGAAACCGCGTTCTCGCCTCACACATCTTCCAGCGGCTTGTATATCAGTGTATGCGCGGAAGCTATACAACCTTAGGCGAGGGTTGTATAGGAGATATACCATCCTTCGGAGGGGATGTAAAGCCGTCGGTCCCTTGTCTATTAAATGTTAGGCAAGTAAAAGATCCCTACTCTTCTTAAGGGAAGAGGTTCGGCAAAAATTCCTGGTTGGGGGTAGCTCGTCTACAGGCGTCGGTGTTAGGCCTCAGTAGCGGAAATAGGCCGACGTTAAATAAATGTATAAAAAAAACAAAAAAATAAAAAAAAAACTGCGCATATTTTATTAAGATCAGTTAACATGCAGATTACAATTAAAAATTTACCAATTTATTATTGGATTTCGATCTGAAATTTTGCACCACAGTAGAATTATTGAAGCTCTATAATTAAAACAAATAAATAAATAAAAATTTTAGAAAGTGCCCCGCTTTTAAATGGGTCACTCTGTATATACAGGGTGTAGCTTTTGACCTTGCCATAAAAAGTAAATTTAAATAAAGTGCTAGTCAAACTCAAATAAATAAATAAATAAAAGTGAACTAAAAGTCTGAAGCATATACAGGGCGAAGTATTTGACCTGTTCCAACCATTAAGAACTAACCACCCCAATTCTTTTCAAATCAAAATTAAGCGCACACACGGCCTCAGGAGTCTCAACTCAGGCCAAGCATCAGTCCCTTATCTATTAAACGTTAGGCAAGTAAAAGATTCCTGCTCTTCTTAAGAGAAGAGGTGCGGCAAAATGCCTGGTTGAGGGTAGCTCTCGCCTCAGTAATGGAAATAGGCCGACGTTTAATAAATGTGGGAAAAAAATTCTAACTATAGCAAATAAATTATAATTATTATTTCAAAAAAATAAGAGCTGAAGCTCGAAGGATTATTAAGCTCATATTATAAAATTAAATAATATCCTATAAATTAAAATGAAGAAATATTTAGATAAAGTAGGTATTCACAAATGAGTATCTGCTTTAAATACTGTAACTTGTAGATACGAATTTTATTAACATTACACAGGCACAGTATTCAAAAAATTATCAAATCTACCTTTAAACGAATTCAGAGACGGAACAGTGACCATACTATCCAGCAACGCGTTCCACTTTTCAAACACTCTATTACATAAAAATGTTGCATGTTACATGTGAAAATTATCCTTTTTTAACTTCAAGGCGTGGCCACGTAGGCGGTGATCCACATTAAATGTAAAAATATTCTCTGGACAGTACATTTCTCTATGGAGTAACCTGTTATGCGGTACTGAGGTTACCACGCATTCGTCTTGTTTCCAGTGGCTGAAGTTTGAGAATGCTGAGACGAGTTTCGTAAGGAAGATTTTGCACGTTGCACGTCTTTGGACACTTTCCACAGCAAACTCGAAATGTGGGCGAATATATGAGTTATAAATTTTAAGAAATGAGTCGGTTGTAAGATCTTGGAACGACTTTCTGACCATATAAATTAACTAATTGCATTTCTTAACCACTTTGGTAACATGAACACTCCAGGATAATTAATCTGTCACTACAACACCAAGGTCACTTTGTTCTGATACGATTATCATAAGTTCATTTCCGTTAACGATGTAATTCAATTTAGGATTATATTTAGACATATGCAGTACACAGCATTTTGCATTGTTCAGAGGAATCAGCCAAATAGACCACCAACACACGATAAGGTCAAGGTCGTGTTGAATATCAGGCGACGGTGAGGAAAATAGCTTGAGGTCATCAGCGTAGGAAAGAGTAGATGATATGCAATTCCGCGTTAAGTCTGACATGTATATCAAGAACAGGATCGGGCCTAGTACCGAGCCTTGAGGTATGCCACTTAAAACTTTACTCTTGTCAGAAGAACAGTTTTTTACACGCACAGAGAACTCAGGATCACTCAAGAATGACTCAATCCATGTTAAAAGTTCTCCACGAACTCCGAAATGTTCAAGTTTGTACAGTAGTCTGATTGCCGGCACTTTGTCGAAGGCAGGTTAACATACTGTATATACATCTTAATGTCAGTGCCATTATAAGAGGATTGAACTGTTTTAGAGAAGCGTAATAACACACTTTCAAATCTATATGATTTTAGTAGTAATCCAATGGTGTTGAGTGCGGATAGACTTATCTATTTATATGATTTTTAAATATAATCTTAAAGTCGGAAGTAATAGACTCGTAAACCAAGCCTTTCAAGTAAAACATAATAAATCATTTACTTAATCTTTGTATATAGATTGAATCGTAAAACATAAAGATTAACATCTATCGACGGAATTAGGTATATTAAATAATGATTTATGGACGAGAAAACGAGGGAAACGAATTGGAAAATTTTACCTTTTAAAAAATATCTACCATGAACTAATAAAAAGTTATCGTAATTGATGTAGTGTAAAATAAACCTTTTTGAGTTCTATTTTTCATATAGTTAAAAAAAATGGGGTATATACTGACTTATTATAGCAAATTAAGGTTTATAATAGTACTAATATAAACTAGCAAAAATACCTCTTATTCGAACTGACGGTTCTAGTTCTATAAAATAAGTCTCATCTTTGAATGTACTATTATATTTTTCTGAATGGTATTAGATATCAGATGAACTTGGTGACGTTACTTGAAACTGTGAACAGGCTATCATTTTGCCTTTAAGTTGTTAGCACTCTTAGCCAACTTGGCTAATGTTTCTTGGCATTCTACGTTACAATCAGTATACTACATATTACTCTAGGATTCTATTTTTTCGTCGATATTGCAGGTATTTCAAAGTTCGGCGTTCTCGTTGAAACAGAAAGAATAAAAGGCCTTTATATTGAGGATAATTATAATAGTATTTTATATAAAAAGCGGCTAAAATGGTTTTTTTTTTATAAGTCGGGCGTTTATAGTACGAGCCGAAATAAAAATTTTCTATTTCACACTTTTTTCTTTATTTTTCATTTGTTAATAATGGCCTTGTTTTGATTCATTGAAACTGTCAAATAAATGCCCTTTTAGGATATAGCGTTACAAAAAAGTCTTTTTTTGTATCGGGAGTGTTTTATGAAAAATGGGAGATATGAGAATAATTAATACCCGGCCTTGGGAGCGATTTATGAATGATTTTTATAGGGTATTCCATAAACTGTACCAAATCTTAGTTTTTATATGTAATTAAAATGGGAGAAGCAAAAAGTACTCAGCGTTATTTTCATAAGCGATAACAGAACCAAAATTTCACGTCTAACAGCGCCATGATATTAGCAATAAATTTCACCATCCTTGAGGGGGTGTTTGAAAATTCTCATCATGTTATTTTATTTTTGTTTACAGGAGCAGGTAGATGTGATGTTGACCGACCATTTGAAGACCTTTGATCACATGGATCACATACTTAATTAATAAATTGAACAAGTTTGGTTTTACTAACATACTAGTTCAATTTTTTTAGTCATATTTACAGAACAGATTACAGTATGTTCAACATAGCGATTTCAAGCCGAACACGCACATAATTTCTGGTATGCCTCAAGGAACATAACTCTACTCTTAATTTCAATACTTCAGTCAATGACTTATGTACCTGGTGATTCCCCGTTGATTTACTGTGATTTTCCATATATTTCCTTTGATACTCCCTTGATTTCCCTTAATTCCCCTTGAGTTCCTGATGACTTCCTGTAAAAAACACACCAGATTTCTTTTATAGTTTGCCTCTCAAATAAATATTTTATTTTAAGTGGGAAGAAATATGATTTTGGTTTTCTTGTGCAACCCACCGAGCAAATTTGGAAGTTGATCAGATATCTATTGCCCCTAATTACGGTCGAATAGTATGGACTGTCAATACTTTTTGTAATGCTATTTAGTTTTCGGTAATATATTAAATTAAATTTTAATATTGTATGACTGCATAGTGGTGAAGTTTTTTTAAATTATTTGTGCATGAGCACATAAAATTGTTGATATAGGACACTCATGCCTTTGTGAAAGATCAATCCTGTCTAAAGTACTCAATGGCTTCAGAATCGTAAAAGCACTAGTATTGTGGCCAAAGAACACGCCAGATCCTCGAGACATTTTTGGAAACTACAACGAAATCCGACGAAAACGCAGTCGGAGGATAGTTTTTGAAAGTATTAGAAAGATTCGCTCCTCGGAGCGTTTAATATGTGAAAATAAAAATATGGAGAGTAATTTTAGAAACTAACATAAATGTTGCTACCCGGGGCGTAACGTCGCGCCGGCCACCAACATTTTAGCAACTATCAAGAAATCCAACTTTTACTTCCAAATAAACCATCTTTTTATGAACCGACGTTATAGTGCACTGCAACTCATGCGTTTTATTTAATATGAGGAGGGGTTAAAAAGTTTCTATTCAAAATTTTAAGGGGAATTTGGCGTGAAAGACTAAATTTTTTGAGGGTACAACTTTTACAATCAATTTTGGCGGAAAAGCGATGTGTTTTCCGCGTGTTTACCCTAAACCGGTTCCTTAATGATTCGGTGGCAAAAAAGTTTTATTACCATGTACTCACATGTATATGGGACCGGTTTGCCTGAACCTATGAATATATATAAGTGATATGTAATATTATTCTAAATTGTTGCGATTCAAGCATTTTTAAGCTCTACGAGCGCTCGAAATTATTACTGTGCAATTTAAAAATACGTAAATAGACAGGCAAGCAAAAGCTCACGTATTCATAAATATTGAATTTTTATACTGAATCTTTTTGTGTCAATCGTTTGCTAAAAATTAAACATTGGATGGTAATTGGAGACATTGTCTTTATCGTTCCATTTCTCACCCTGCGTGGTACACGGACCAAACTTTGTTAATCTTATACACATTTCTTGAGATTTTGTAAAAAGATTTTTTAAAAGAACAATATATATTTTGTGATCTTTAAATATCATCTTTTTCTTGTGTTTCAAAATTTCCTTTCAGGTTAATTAAGAGAGTGTTAGTATTTAAAATTTTAGCTTTAAGACAGTGCCACGACGTCCAATTGATACCATCAGTGACAGCAGTTAAACAAAAGAAACAGTAAGTATAAATTTTGTATTTTTTGTCTGAATCAGTTGCTTCGAACCCTTCAGGTGAGCACTTTAATATCCGTTTGGGAAGGGTAATAAAAGTCCTGCAGATGTGTTGAGATGGATCCTTCACAGTATCAACGAATTTGTTATAAGGTATTTTAAGTACCTCTTACATATAGAAAAAATGAGATTTTCGTCTTCAGAGTTCGTTCTATTCAAATCATATAGACAAAATTATAACTACTGTTGATTATATCTCGCTGTAACTTGTAGATGATAATCGGCATCTTTTACAACACTAAAATTATACCTCCTCGTATAATTGTTTAGTCATTGCTTTCTTAACAGTATGAACATGACACAGGTGAAGGATGAGAATTTAATAAAGATATATGTTATAGCTTTTTTCAAATATATTAGAGCATATGAATATAAACAAAATAAAGATAATTTCTGGAAACAATGCTCGTTAACTCTTGTTTCCATCCCTCTTCAAATAATTTGCTGCTTAGAACAATCAACTGGCACAAAATGAGTCAGTTAAAAATTTAGTATTTTTGCAATTTTTTGGCTTACTTATTTACCTAACTATTAAGTAAAGTACTTAAAATTTAATATTCCTTTAGCACAACAAATCATATTTTACGTTCAGATAAATGATAATTTCACATATACTCGGTACATAGTATATAAAGATTAGTGACACACCAACCACTGACTAACCAACATTGGACCGTCTCAGCATAAAGCATAACTCTCTGTGCGAAAATTTGAGAAATATTTTATGTCTTTGACGAAATCACATAAAAATTGTCTAAAGCCCTTCTCCTCTTAAGGGAGATTTTCACGGTACTATGTAGAAGATCCAGTTCCTAGTCGAGTAACAATAAAAAAGTATGGAAACACAAGATTCACAGTACTGCTTCATGCGAGAGAGAAAAACCAAAAGGAAGAACTCGTTCTGTACGCACACTGGAAAATGTTGAACGGGTAAGAGCAGCTGCTACGAAGTCCTAAACGATCTGCAAAACTACAAGTATTTAGCACTCAATATTTCGAACCGTAGTTAATAATAACAATAATAATAATATCAGAAATACAAAAACCGAGAAAATAGCCAAGTATCAGGACCTTGCCAATGAACTGCGAGATAATACGAGCTTTAAAGGGTCGTTGTTCTTCCGATAATTATTTCCTCTAATGGTCTTGCAGCACAATTCGTCGGTTTCTAACTCATCCGTGAGTAGTTGGCAAATAAGGCCCCTTCCCATGGTTTTTCAACCAGCGAATAGCTGTGATTAAAAATAATAATAATACGTCTTTATTCATATATAATACCACAATTTACAAATTGTCCACAAATTACATGTACAAGAATTATGAAAGGGCGAAGTATCGCTTAGTGTGCGTTTTTCAACTTAACCTACGAGTAAGATTGTTATTAAATTCTAGTTATATGTGCCCCACATCAAAACAATTTAATTTTGAGCAACCAAAAAGAGGAATAAAGCGAGTCTGTGTATGACAAAAACAATTATTGTTCTAAAAAGAAAGCTTTTAGCTTTTTCTTGAAATTCACTATTAAATAATTTTGGAATCGCGCAGGTAAGCCGTTATACAGTTTGCATGCTACATATGTAAAGCATCGTTTGAACAGGGCAGTGGACTAAAACAAACTTATTGCGAGTATTAAAACTATTCACATCTCTAAACCGGTTTAATTTGAGGTATAAATAAGTTGGCATATTATACAGCAATTCTTTGTAGACCACAGACAACAAGTGAACATTTCTAAGCTTGTCAAGTTTTAGTTTTCTTGATTCGGATATCTTAAAACTGATATGAAGTTGTTTCTTCCGGGTCTTGCCGTGGTCGTCGAACTTGACTTGACGTTTCGCTGATCATCCTGTCAGCTTCTTCAGAAGGATTCTAAAGACTGAATTTGTTGTGTAACACTCCTCGTTATATACCTAGGCTCTGCTTGGCTTCGCTGGTCATTGGTCGTGCTTGGTTCGCTTCGTTGCTCATTCATCGTGTTTGGTTGACCGTGACTTACTACGACGCTGGTACTTGGCAATACCAATCTCCATGTGTTATTAAGTCGATACCCATCCTCTCTGTTAAAGTTGTTCACGTTTTTTTCCAGTGATTCCCTAATGATTCGCGGATAATAGCGCGTATTCCTGTCTAATATATTGACGTCGTTGTAGTCGATTTTATGGTTCTCGTTATTATGGACATGTTCTGCTATCGACGACCTATCCTATCCGTGTATCCAAATCTGGTATTTCTCTGGTGTTCTTTGATTCTGCACTGGATACTCCGTCCTGTTTGTCCAATGTAGCTCTTACCACATACGCACTTCAACTGGTAAACACCTTCTGATAACAGTTTGGGGACAGGGTCTTTGATTGAGGGAAGCATCTGCTGTATTTTCTTCACTTTTCGAAACCGTACACCTACTTTCTTTTCGAATAAAATCTTCTTCAGTCTATCTGTGACTCCCGCGACGTAGGGTAGGCATGCATACGTTGTTGGTTGTTGCTGTTCTTCTTCTCTAGTTCTTCTCTGATTATTTACTATTCGTTGTATATTGCTTTGACTGTATCCGTTCTTCTCTAAAGCTTGTTGGATATTCTGTAGTTCCTCAGGTTTGTTATCGTCATCGCATATTGTGTTGGCTCTGTGGACCAAGGTTCTAATTAACGCTATCTTCTGTTGTGGATGGTGGTGAGATGTCGCATGTAGGTAACGATCGGTGTGCGTTTTCTTTCTGTAGACACCGTGGGTCAGCTTGCCATTGTGTGACCTTTTCACTAATGCATCTAAGAAAGGCAAAGCTCCATCTTGCTCGGTCTCCATTGTAAATTTGATACTTGGATGCTGTTCGACGACCACGGCAAGACCCGGAAGAAACTACTTCATTAGACAACGGCCGTGAAAACCTGCATTCTACTATAAAACTGATATGTTCATATTTATATATGCCATAGACAAACCTGAAACATGAATTTTGGACCTCATGTAGCCTTTCAGAATTAAATTTTAGCAGAGCTGGTCCACAAATCGCATCACAATATGATAGCTTAGTTGTAATTAAGGTTTCGCACGTATTTAGTTTTAATATCGAATTTAAAATTTGCCTATGAGGATAAAGTTACCTAAGTATATTATATGAGGATTTACATAAGTAATTCACATGTTTCGTATATCTTAGATCTGAATCAATCCATAAGCCTAAATTTTTTGCCTCGGTTGTAATGGGTAGGTCTTCCCCATTTACCTTTATTTTGAAAAAAGTATTTACATGGTCTCTTTTATGCTTTGGTCCAAACAACATAACATATGATTTAGTTGCGTTTAATTTAAGATTATTAGCTGCCAATATATCAACCAATTTAACTAAGTCATTGTTTATTTTTTCTCTGCTTGATAGGCTGTCGTCAATGGTGAAGGAAAAATAAGCCCGAGTTTCATCATCTTAATTTTATATATTGCAATTTTTTATTACCTTGTGAAAATCTGATACGTATATTGAAAACAGCAAGGATCCAACTATGGATGCCTGAGAGACACCTAAATTAACAAGGCGTGACTGTGATATGTGATTACCCTATTCTATACGTTGGCACCTGTTGTGTAAAGTAGCTCTTGAAGAATTTTGCGAAAAGCCGCAATATAATAGTTTATCATATAAGATATTGGAATCCATACTATCAAACGCCTTGCTGTAATCTAACAATACTAAACAGCTTGCCTTCATCTCTGGCTCGGGTTAGATCAACAGTTATTGTAGCTAGAGCAGTAGTCGTGCTGTGCCGTTCCCTAAAACCTGACTGCGAATTGGGCACTATATTAATTTGAAAGACGTACTGGGTTATCTGAGTTTTCATTAAACCTTCTAAAACTTTTGATAAAGTGGGAAGCACGTCGTAAATGGCCTAAATCTGTGGAATTTGGAATTTTAGCTAAAGGTAATACATTAGCCTGCTTCCATGCTTCAGGAAATACTGCTGTGGTCAGAGCAAAGTTCGTGATGAAGGTGAGATGATCAATTACTTACTAGTTTTATCATTTTTAGAGAAATAATATCAACGCCTACCGAGTTGCCCTTAATAGAATTTAAGCATTTGATAACGTCTTTTTTTTCGACGCTAGCAGATTCGAACGATAGATTTTCTGACTCTTGCACACTTTTATATTATTCTGTGATGTTAATTAGTGTTACCGTTTTATTAGTTAGATGTGAATTTGTAAAATGGGTATTTATTAAGTCTAAATCTACTAAGTTATTTGGAATATCATACTTATTATCCTTATTTAGTATTTTTAAAGATCTAAGTGCTTTTACTTTTTTCTTGTGCAAGTGTAAATTCTATTTCTTCTCTCTCCGAATAGCATAGTTTAATTCATTTTTAAGCTCTTTGTAATAATTCCAATGTGCGAGTGATTTAGACATTTGATACTTACTAAACGCTTTACCTCTTACCCTCATCATCTCTCGTATAGTATAGGTAAGCCATGGTGCTGGTGGTTTTGTCACTCTGTTCTAAGAGGTGCACTAATATTAAAAATTGAAATTATATTTTCATTTAGAAATTACACTATTATACTTAAATTAATTGGTAGACATTTTAACTTTCTGAGCAAGGAGTGACGCTGACGGAGGACCTCTATACATTGGCATAACTGCGAATACTCTCCATAATTGCTCCATGTTGCTTTCTTGATTATTATTTTAATTTTGTTACCTGAATTTACTTTATTCTTCTTATTGTGTTAATGTTTTATTATAAAAAAGATTTGAACAATTTATTGAATTATTTTATCGTTTTATTTAATCAAACTTCTCCACGGCAAGTATAATGCTTGTTAAAAAAAAATATTGGTTTAAAAAAAATGTTTTTATAATTACTAACGTAGTACCAATGAATAAATATGGCATGTGATATATCGTTGAAAAGGGAGGAAAATACTCTATTTAATGGCGCCATTTTCCGCCCGTTTCAAAATAATTTTTTTAACAACCTGAAGAGTAAATCTCAAAATACAGCGGTTTTGAAAAAAAATTAGATAAATCCTCGTTGAAACACGCTGTTTTGCAAAAAAAATTTCGCCTTAGAATTTTTCTCGTATCTCTTAAAATAATGGAGATATTTGGTCTAGACGTTTTCCGCATTTTCGATATTTTCCGCCATAACTCTTAAAGTAGGCCATGGATTTCAAATGTCTTTAAACTATTTTGTAGGTGATATAAATCGGCACAGTTTTCGTAAAAATAATTTTTTTGTACGACCGATATTAAGTGCGACATTCTCGAGGTCCCTGATAAAATGGGCAGCCTGTATAGAATTCCAATTTATACTACGAAAATACGTAAAGAATTCATGTTCATCAAAATCTTTAAAGCTACGGAAAGTGGCCATTTTACTAAGCTTATTGGTTGTTAGTTTGCTAATATCACAGATAATTGCACAAGTTATAGCCGTATTCTGAAAGACTTACAGTTCTATCCTTACAAAAACTTCAGCCTTAAGATTTTGAAACAGGCAGTGATTTTTACAAACGTTTCGAAAGGCTATTTGCTGAAAACCCGAATATCGTTAATTGCTTGCTGACGTCAGATGAAGCTCATTTGCATCTATCCGGATATGTTGACAAACAGAACTTTTGCTGCTGCGCGCCGGAAAATCCTCTGCAAGTACGGCTTCATAGCAAAAAGATTACTGTGTGGTGTGAAGTATCCGCCTTTGAAATTTCTGGGCTGTTCTGCTTTGAGGAAAATGACTTGGCGGTTACTATTAAATCACAACGTTATCAACAGGTAACTTTGAACAACAAATTCGTAATGTTAGTGTGTACATTCAAATAACGTTTCAGCAGGACGAAGCCACTTCCCACTATGCTAGGGATTCTATGACAATTTTGCGAATAATGTTTCCTGGTCATATCATTTCTAAATTTAGGGGCGGCACGGTCACCGGGTCTCTCAGCTTGTGATTTCTTTTTATGGAGCCGCTTAAAGTCAAAAGTATTTTCTAATCGACTGCAAACTTTGGTACAACTAAAATATAATACTCATTCCATAATCTACTATTATATTTACAATAAAAGACAAATGACTGAAAATCGGTCATTCTTCAACTAGGTTCGAAATAACTCTATTCCACTATAAGCAAAATAAATTGAGTAAGTAAAATAAATGGGGGAAGTAAAACAAATAAAACCAAATAATACAATTATTTATAGTTTCTTCAGACACTTACACTTTATAATATATTAAATTTGATAGTGTGTTTTGTTGATAAAATCGGATGTTTCCGTTTTACCAACTATGCTCAAGTGATCTCCGCCAATAAGCACGATTTCTGGAGTTTCCTTGCAGTACTGAAAGTAAAATAAATGTTATTAGTAGTAAAATGAGTTTTGGCTACCAACTAACGTGAATTAAATTGAAGCATTGAAATGCCTTTGAAGTATTCTAAACAGGACTGGTATGCAAATTTTAATATTATTGTTCTAAAGGGTGTTAAAATAAAACCTAAACTGTGCTTTAATTAAACTTGTTACGTTATAACTACGTTAATTATTGTTAATAACTAAATCCGAAATGGCCTATAGGTGAAATTAGTATCCTAGTTAACGTGATGCTTAACTCTGAGGATATAAGAAGCTGTAAAGTGTAGCCATGCAACAAATCATGATATAATAAATGCCCCAAAAAGCCATTTCTACTTTCACAGCACCAGCACTGGATACATTTTCATTGAAGGATTTAATTAATTAGTTTCTATTATTGCGTTAATTAGGCTTTAACTACGTAGACGTTAAAAAATGCACGCGAAGAAATAGAACGTAAATTGAGGTAAGTATATTTAACACAATTTCATCTAAAACATAATTCGTGAGAAACTTCATTAGGAAGATAAATTAATATTTTACTATATTAATTTTTCAATGTGGAATACCGGGTGTAACAGGATCATGGTATACCCCCCTTTTATCCTTTAGTTTTGAAGATAGTTGATTGAAATTTAGGATATACTACATACATAATAAGCGGCACTTTTCGACAATTGATTATTTTTCATTTCCGGTTCCGCTGGAAGTGACACTAACATTCGATGTTTAAATGGAACACCCTGTATATTACTGCATTTTTGAATTCTGCATAATATTCTACCATTTATTAGTACTGTTAATAAGGAATTTATTCATATGTCGTATTAAAATGTGCGTTAACTATAAAAAAAATTACAGCTAAAAGAAAATAAGAAAATACAGTTTTGTTCTAATTAAATGCTAAGAAGTAACTAAGGTGGCTTTGAAAACAATAAAATATTTAGCTTGTCAAACATTTGTTGGTTTAATCGTGTTTTTATTGTGTCTTTAAAAATTGTTTAAAATTCTTGTTAATTGTGTTCAAAATGCCGCAAATTTATACAAGAGATGAAAAAGTGGACATGTTAATTAGCTATGGTGAATGTAAAAGAAATGCAGTTGCGGCTACCGACCTTTATGCCCAGATATCCTGTTAGACAATGCCCAGCGAAAAATTATTTTAAACGTGTTGAAAACCAATTCCGAAGAGAGCCGATCCCGAAGAAAATTTCATTATTGACAAAGGAATGGAAATTAATCTTTTGGCTCGAATAAAAGTTGATAAGACTGTTTCTTTAAGGCAAGTTGGGTTTGAATTGGACATCAGTCACCAAACAGTAAGCCGAATTTTGCACAAATACCACTATAAATCTTTTAAATACCAATTGCACTAGCATTTGCGAAAGTGATTACGAACGTAGGATGGAATATTGCAATTGGATTTTGTATAAAACCGTGCAGCCAAACAATTATTTTTTGGGACTGATTTTATTTTCGGACGAGTCTGTCTAGGTTTACAAATTTTGGATTATTTAACCGATAAAATAAAAAATATTGGTCACAAAAAAATCAACATTTATTACGGGACGGTAACTTTCAAGTGCGGTTCGGTTTCAGTGTTTGACTTCGAATAATCGGTAGTAGAATCATTGGTCCAATAATATTTGAAGGAACTGTGACTGGTGCCAGATAATTGAAATTCCTGGAAAACGAGATTGAGGATATTTTAGATGAGTTACCTTTAGATTTAGGACAGGGAATGTATTTCCAACAAGATGGTGCTCCTCCCCATAATTCAAGGATAGTAATTGATTACCTTCAACGGAAATTTGGAGGAAACGTAATTTCGACGAATGGTCCTGTGAGGTGGCCTCCAAGGTCACCTGAATTAACTCCTCTTGATTTCTTTGGTTGAGATCACTTAAAAAATATTGTCTATGCAACCGCCGTTATAACCCGTGAAGACCTGGAGCTACGAGTAAGACGAGCAATTGGCGAACGTTCTTCGAGAAACAGCTATGCGAGTTCAGAAGTGCATTGACAGGGGCGAGCGTAGGTGCGTCTTTACTATGTACATACTTCGGTATGTGATGTAAAGCAACGACAGGCGCAGTTAGTACTTGGATGGTGGCCATTCCAACGGAAACCGCGTTCTCGCCTCACACATCTTCCAGCGGCTTGTATATCAGTGTATGCGCGGAAGCTATACAACCTTGGGCGAGGGTTGTATAGGAGATATACCATCCTTCGGAGGGGATGTAAAGCCGTCGGTCCCTTGTCTATTAAATGTTAGGCAAGTAGCAGATCCCTACTCTTCTTAAGGGAAAAGGTTCGGCAAAATTCCTGGTTGGGAGTAGCTCGTCTACAGGCGTCGGTGTTAGGCCTCAGTAGCGGAAATGACAATCTCTTGATTTCTTTGGTTGAGATCACTTAAAAAATATTGTCTATGCAACCGCCGTTATAACCCGTGAAGACCTGGAGCTACGAGTAAGACGAGCAATTGGCGAACGTTCTTCGAGAAACAGCTATGCGAGTTCAGAAGTGCATTGACAGGGGCGAGCGTAGGTGCGTCTTTACTATGTACATACTTCGGTATGCGATGTAAAGCAACGACAGGCGCAGTTAGTACTTGGATGGTGGCCATTCCAACGGAAACCGCGTTCTCGCCTCACACATCTTCCAGCGGCTTGTATATCAGTGTATGCGCGGAAGCTATACAACCTTGGGCGAGGGTTGTATAGGAGATATACCATCCTTCGGAGGGGATGTAAAGCCGTCGGTCCCTTGTCTATTAAATGTTAGGCAAGTAAAAGATCCCTACTCTTCTTAAGGGAAAAGGTTCGGCAAAATTCCTGGTTGGGAGTAGCTCGTCTACAGGCGTCGGTGTTAGGCCTCAGTAGCGGAAATAGGCCGACGTTAAATAAATGTATACAAAAAAAAGTGCATTGACGTTAATAGACAGCATTTGCACAACTGTTGTAATGTTTTGTGTTAATTTATTGTATTCCAAAACCACCTTATGTGTAACAAGGTAATTAGAATAAAATTGTGTTTTCTTATTATCTTTTAGCTGTAATTTTATTTCGCACATTTTAATACGACATACGAATAAATTCCTTATTAGCAGTACTAATAAACGGTACCACGGTACCGATATGGTTCCATGAGTTTTGCCTCAAAAACAATTTTGGTGAATATTTTTGCTCATAAATCACGTAATTTAGTGTTTTTAACGGGATTTCGATTTTTGTAGCATTACACAGGTCATTTAAAATAAATCGGAACCGTCATGGCACACTTAGATGGAAAACTAAAAATTATATTATAAAAAAATTGATGTTTGAAATGTCACTTATTTGGCATCGTTAGATTCAAGAAATTATGCGGAATTCAAAAATGCAATAATATACAGGGTGTTCCATTTAAAAATCGAAAGTTAGTGTCACTTCCGGCGAAACCGGAAATGAAAAAAATTTATTGTATTTTCAAAACTAAAGGAGAAAAGGGGGATATACCAGGATCCTGTTACACCCGGTATATAGAGTTTAAATATGCAAGGGGCTATCAAATACATCAATCCTCAACATTTTTTCAATGTATATCCCACTCAAGGGTGTTAGACATAATTTTAATTAATAACTTTTTTAGATTTTATCCAATTTAGAATGAATTTTCGTCAAACATTGAACACATTTGACTACTTATGTTAGGTAAATGGTTCTTTGATCACCCGCTGCATATATGAAGTTTGATCGTGACTTTCTCGTCGAACTAAAAGTCTTATATGTACGTTTTTTTTTTTAGTGTCTAGCGAAAAATTGCAACTCACAATAAGGTGAACATTATTTTACTGCTGCGAGATGCTTATTCACAGAATGAAGTTGCTAAGGCTCTAAAACTTCTATGACTGTGGTTACATGGAATATAATAAGAACAATAAATTCTCCATATACATGTTCCAAGAGTAACCAGAATACAATTCTATCTCTCCACCGCAAGAAAATCCACTGTGTACTATTAAGAAATATGAGACTGACGCCAATTCACAATCCGGGAACATTGTTTGAACATACTATAATATTAGATAGCATTCTTTATTAGAAGAAGATTGAGTATATTCTATTGATTTTTTATCCTAGGAATGAGTAAGAAGGTCCAAATTGATTGTGGGAATCTTAAAAGATAACATCACACGAGCAATCACGAGAACGCGGAATAACACACGTATAAATATACGAAGTCATCTTAAGACGCCAACCAAAACTCCAAGGTTCGCTTGTATAAAAGTGGTTCAGTTAAAGTTCAAACTGAACTTTGACTGATTCAATCTTATACAAGTGAGCCTAACTGAAGTACAAACTAAGAAAATCTGCAAGTTCTAGTTGTCAACACTGACTTGGAATCATCTATAAGATTTCTGGAGATTATTGGAGCTACATGCAGATTAAAATAACAGTAACGACTCGTTCCAAACATTATAAGACTGATTACACGTACATTCAACCATAAAACCTCATTAATTAAGGACTTCAGAGCTATTCAAAAACTCACAGAGATTAGATTATTAAGATTTGTTGCCAATATTCTGATAATCTTTTCGAAATTAATCATTGGTCACTGTAAGCCTAAAGAAGATTGACAGCAAGACTACGAACGTGAATCAACAATACTGAAATCAGAAGTGGGGGCAGCCGTACAATTAAAAATTGGTAAGTAACCGATATCGATATTATCACAGCAGAAACGTTTAAATTGTTAAATGATGAGGTGAAAATAGTTCACAGAATATCATAAAAAAATATTGGAGAGCAGAAGCCTGTCCAATAAATATTGCTTTATATTTTTCAAACCAGACTCTAGCGCCATCTATTTAGAAACGTATGTCCTAAGCAAGAAGTGTTTGATAACGGATGCAGACCAAATATAAAATATAAAACCAGTCAAGAAGCAATTCCAACATATGAAAAATTGATAAGAGGAGCCAGAACTGTGTTCAGTCACTAAATCTAGACCATCTATAGTGAACACGTGATGTGGCGTATGCAAGAACGCAAGATCTCTAACATAAGATTTGCAGATAAATTAATTCATACACTTGCTCGACAGTTCAAATGACAAGCTCAGAGTGTGATTTAAATGTAAGTTATCATAAAATAAAAATTATTGCTGTAGATCGAGCTAACGAAAAATTTCGAAACGCGTTAATGATTAATGAATATGAAATTATAAACAAGAATGAATGCTACGAAGCCCTTGGTAACTGCGAATATGATACAACGTAGAATACAGATTCGGATACTCGCCAGTTGAGCAAAATTTGGCGTAGTCGCGAAACACAAAAAGATTAGTAGGCAGATTGAAGGCGTTTAGATTCTTTGAAGATATTGATGTTGCTAAATGTCTAGTTTTCTTCATTTTTTTCATAACTCTAAGATAAGACTGTTCAGAGGGTAGCGTGACTAAATATTAATTATTTCGAAATATGAGTTTAAAGATGTTTATCATAAATTTCTTGATTAGCTCATAATGCCAATTCGATTTTCCAAAAAATACACCCCCAAAACCACTCTCCAGCATAGTACTGTAGCATATCTCATATTTAATCCACATCAACTGTACAAGGGACAACATAAAACAATTAATGACTTTTAGGAAAAATGTGATAACAATAATTTGTTGATATAACTGTTAAAGAACTTGACTTAACAGGCAACTGCATTAGATAGTGTGATGCTGTTAGACTTGATATACTTATCTCTACTATAAAACATGTCAGAAGGCGTTGTAAAAAATAAGCAGAAGGAATGGGTCGAATCAGCCAATACGAGTATAATTCAATAAATTTATAACTATTTTTATAGAAAAGAGTG
This sequence comes from Leptura quadrifasciata, assembly GCA_963675555.1. NCBI lineage: Eukaryota > Metazoa > Arthropoda > Insecta > Coleoptera > Cerambycidae > Leptura > Leptura quadrifasciata. Next base: position 109,685,595 of record OY776675.1, read on the forward strand.
CCACCACAACGAATTCTCATCGTTAGTAATAACAATTGATGGTCATCCATCGTCTTTGATAAATATATGTATTCTTTTAACACTTACCGCAGGTAGTCCACAATAGTCATATTTGCTGGAGTCACTAGGTCTTATGAGATGAACTGTACCGGAAACTAAATCTTCATTGGGTCGGAAAGCAGAAACATCGTCTAATCTATCCTTCAAAACAACTAAGCCGTCTTCAAGGAGTTTTTTATGTTTTTCTTCGCCTTCATAATTTTCCAACACAATTCTAATTCTAGAGTGCCAATCAGGTGCATCTTTCAGACTTTTAAGTACCTTAAATAAAACTTACACTTTATCAATTTGAACTTAGCGCTGCAAAATATAATACAAATATTTTCAGTTTTCTCACCTTTGAGTCATTAATTTTGAAAACCCTACTTAATAGACTAATCTCAGTTTCATTCTTTTCCTCCCCTAAGTGTTTAATAGCTGCCTGGAGAGTATTAGGTGCACTATCGATGAGGAACAAGTGAATACTAGCATTCGATTTGTTTAAAATTCTTGCTATTTCAATCGCTAAAGCTCCACCCCAAGAAATTGCAATGATATTATAAGGTCCTTTTGGCCATATAACATGGATTTTCTAAAAAAAGAAAGTTTAAATGCAGAATAATTGCGATATAATATCAAAAAAAACCATTAAATGATAAACTTACTTCTACGTAAGCTACTGCCAAATCTTTAATTGACCAAGTGGTTGAAGGAAAAACGGCACAGAATGTAGGATACAACAGACCCATGGCTAATTCGTCCAGCTGATTCTGCCCTGTTATACTGGGAATTACGAAAACTGGAGCCAGCTCTCTTATTTCCCTTGGGCCTTCGGTAGTGATTTGAACCAGCTCTGGTTCTTCTGGTGCATACTTTTGAATCTTTATTATGTCTGCTGGTGTTGGCAAAAGTTGTGTCAATTCTGGAATTAATAAGTTAGTTTTTTAATCCACCATTTCATTTTGTCCAAGGACAATCGATACTTACTCTTATATAAACCTTGACTACTTTCTTGTTTGGTGTCGCTAACCTTGTCAGTCTTGATTAAAATATTTTTCAGTTTGCATTGCAAAATATCATCCAATGCAGAAATAGCATCGTTAATTTCTAACTCCGTTCCCCATTGTATGTTATACGTAGCAAATCCTGCGTCAGTCCTCAGCTGACAAACACCCGCAGCCGAGCTGTTGAAATTAACAAATAACGCCTTTGGCGCAATAGTTCTTAAGGCATTATCAATGTATTGAACATGTTTAATGTCGCTAGTTTTTGTCGCGCTAGATTTGTTAGGTAATAAAAAGACGCTTTGAATTGGTCCTAGGTAGTAGACTTCAGAAAGTAATTCTGAAGCGCCTTCTTTTGTGTGAGCTTTATTTGGAGCTGTAATGATGTCAGCTCCGTAGTAGCTTTGAAGCAGGGAAAGCCTTCGGTTTATGTAATTTTGTTGAGGTTTAGATTCAGAGGCTATCACAATTTTCCTTGCTCCACGTAAAACAAGCCATTCGATTACATCTGTCCAGTTCTCTGCACTTCCGCCTAAAAATTAAGATGCATATGTCATATATCAAAGTTAGCAAAATGTATTTAGTTCCAAAGAACTTAAGTTAAGTTTGGCAAAGCCGCGTGAGCGACTCTCCTGGCCTCTCCTGAATTGTTGCTTAGAAATGACTAAAGTTAAATTTTGTTCAATCCGGGTTTACGCTGAAGAAGTATTGCAGTGAAAAACTGTAAAGATGCAAATCTGTAGTAATCGACTTTAATAGCTAAGAGACTAATATGTACAAAACGTGGTAACAACTTATTAACTAAACAAAAGTTACTAGACTGGGCATGACAACTATAAATTGCGCGAACTTAAATCTAACATACACAAGAGTGAAGGCTTAGTCAGAAATTGAAAACTATTAAAATCTGAATAGGGAAAGCAGGTGCGCTAAATAGTGAAATCGGAAAGTGCAGTAAAATTGGAAAGTATGTTAAAGAGTTAGATTGGTAAGTATGTAAAAAATTAGATGGTTTATTATGTATTTGGTAACATATGGGATATGTCTACTATGCAATGACAGAGTTTAAATAAAGTCTTATCTTTGACTCATATTAGGTCTAATTTAACAAGAGGTATTCCTCCACAGAGAAATTATATATATAACCTCCTAATTGCCTCAAAGAATGAGATGTTAGTACTTTGTCATTTACCATTAAATATAGCTTTATTCCAGTGTCACGCATTATAAATACTTGTGAAAAAGTATAGTATAGTAGCATAGTATACTGTATTTTAATGATCAACCAAAATTACTTACCATAAACCAAGTAGGAACCCTTCGAGTCACAAACAAATTTGTTGGGCTTATCTATATCCAATCTATTCAAACTTACGTTGTTGTCAATTTTGATTACAATTTTTCCGATATTGGTGCTCAATTTCAGTTGGCTAGAAAATACCAATCAACAAATTAGTACCTATTTACCATATATACTTATTATAACCAATATTGCTAGCTTCCTATACCTCCCATGCTGTAAAATTAGGCCAATACTTCGCATACCGCGACCCTTCTACTCATGCGCTAAACTTTTGGCGGTTAGATTTCAGATTTGTAGTGTATGCGTATTATCAAATTAATTTGGAATCTGTCTGTTAAAAAAAAATAATGATAATAATAGAATTAAACATACAGAACAGAACAAACAGAACTAAAGATCATACCGGCATGCCGAGATTCGGCAGAGATCTTAGTAGGCAGAATGCAGAAGGCTGTCATCCTAGGTTCATTGCGTCTACTCAGGGCACATGATTCACGGACCCGGTATTCACTCACGGACGTGGGGAGTGGCACTGGTATTTATTATCAGCTCCCCTCTGTGAGGGTCGGAGCCACAAAGTAGGTTGACCGGCTTTTTGTAAAAAATAATAATAATAAATGGCTTTATTTATTGCCATTGCACGGCGTCTTCTATAAAAATATAGAAGACCTTCGCCTTTTTAAGGTCAGCCGGGCTGAAGTCTGAGACCGAGGGATTCATAATGGCTTGCCAAGATGGTGTATTTAACACCCTCGTCTATAAATGTCGTGTGGAGGTCCCTGATGTCAGCTGCAGGGCGCCGGAGACTGTAATGCACTTACTGTCGTCTTGCCCGGCATACGCAGTCTCGGCCTATATTCACTGATACGACGCAGCATTACGAGTGCTTTACTATCATCTAAGGCACTCGTATGGGATAGACGAAACACCAGTGCTGCCTTACACTCCGGGGGATATTGAGTCCGTTGTGGGGAATGAGAAGTGTCTAATTTAATCGTTTCCCACCATCAGGCAAGTACAAGCCAACAAGCCTGACATAGTACTCCTCGACCACCAACTCAAGACAATGTATGTCGTGGATTTCTCAGCCCCCGCTGAGAGCAACATTGTCTTGAACGAGGAGGAAAAACGGACAAAATATCGAGATTTGCTCTTCGAACTCCGCAGGCTTTACCTGGCCATTCTGTCAAAATAGTGGTACTGATTATAGGAGCCCTCGGTGGAATAAGACAGACGCTGCTTTCGGAACTAAAGATCATACCGGCATGCCGAGATTCGGCAGAGATCTTAGCCGGCAGAATGCAGAAGGCTATCATCCTCGGTTCATTGCGTCTACTCAGGGCACACGAATTCGTGGACCCGGTAGTCACTCACCCCACGGGAGTGGGGAATGGTTATTGGTATTTATTCGGAGCCACAGAGTAGGGTGACTGGTTTTTTGTAACGGCTTTATTGAAATAAAGTAATAATATAATATTTCAAGGGCGAAATAAGTGATTGGAAAGTATCTGTTATAAAATAAATATCATAACATAACCCAATTTAAATGTGAGTAATTACTTTTAAATTTTAATTTTAAGGTTTCCCATCGATAAAGAAACATGGGTGACAGTGTAATGTATAATAAAGTATATATAATGCCTCAAAATTATTTTTATGTTCAAAACATTTTGATAGTTATACTAATGTTCAAGCCAGTAATACAAAAAGGCTTAAGTTTGGTGCCTTGCCCTCATTATATCTACGTGTAGAAAATAATATAGAATTTGAGAATTCATTTGTGCTTGAAGTCAAACCAAAGCAGCCCAAATTAGAAACCGAATCAAATGAAAACCTACATAAAGATAATCTTTGTTAGATATTTTCACACTTTCAATTTGTCTTTTAAATATATTGTAGTTGAACAAGATGTCTCTGCACCGGCAACTCCTACCTCAACTAGAAGAATTCGCAAACCTGGATATATAGGCGATATTAATTCTGCCGATGTATCAACACCCAGAAGAGCGAATAGGACCCTAAAGTTGATCAAAATAATTCCATTAAGAAAAAATAAATTAATCAAGAAGTTATATCAACAAAATGGAGCACAGTTAACAAATTTATCGGTATCTAGACATTTCACATTCACAGATGCTAAACAAACTGAATGCACAACAGTACAGAGGAATGTAAATGATGGGGCTCGGTCGAGTTGGTTACCCACTTATTTCGCATGTAAACGCTACCCGATGTACACACTTGCTTGCCGCTTACTGTATATGCAAAATATTTTATCTTGTTAAATTAAAGCGTTCAGCTCAATATGTACCAATTTAAATCGCTACTGAGTCGAGGCTTGAGGCAAAGCTTTCAAGCTTTCACTATGTTACACTTAGGTGTGATATCATGATCTTAAACATTGGTATAACTTGAGAAAATGCTATAACAAATTTTACCAATGTATTTGTTATTTAACGAATTATATTTAGTATTATAATGTCTTTATTTTATTAAGAACACAATATAATGTGAAATGCATATCGTTTATTTATGAAAATTAAAAAATGTCTCCTTCAAAATACTTGCTTTATAATACCTACCTATATCAATCTTATATTATATAGGGTTACTACAAAGGAATCATCGGGTTTTAAAAAGATATATTTCAGAAAGTATTACAGTTATAATATTGAATGACATGTCACAAGAAAGCGAGAATGTCCAAGTTTAAAATGCGCGCTTGAGAACTTTGCTTGACACGTCCGGGTGGCACCACGGTATGAGTATGCAAAATGGTGAGTGGAGACTATGCAGCAGAGAGTTTTTTGTGTGTTAGAGTACGCGCGATGTGTATCAGTTGTTATGGTGCAGCGTGCATACCGAATGCGATACCAAACAGAAAACAGAATGTCCAGGTCCTCAAACCATTCTGCGATGGTATTAGCAGTTCAAAAACACAGCTTCCATTAGAAAGGGCATTCTTTCTTTTGTAAGAACACTGCGACGGGTACATCCTACCTAGATATGCTGCAGTTGTGGTTATTTTCCCAATTGACAGAAGATTCTGACAATTTCCTATTTCATAAAGATGGTGCTCCGTCTCATCGACATAATTATAATTAGGTACTTCGCTATCTAAACGAGGAACTCCCTCACCGTTAGATTGGGCAATATGCTGAAAAAGATTTGGCATTACTTGCCTGGCCTCCCAGATCTCCCAATCTTGCTGTATGTAATTTTTTTCTTTGGGGGTGCATCAAAAATATGATTTACGTACCACCAATACCAGCAACACTGGATGAACTCCGACAACGCATTACTACTGCTGTGAGCAGCATCGATCGGAATACACTGCATGTGTGTCGTGTAACACAAAGAGGGTACATTAAACATTTGTAATGATGTGCTCAAGAACTTGGATATTTTCCCTTTTTTGTAACATGTCATTCAGTATTATAACTGTAATAGTTCCTGAAATATATCTTTTTCAAACCCGATGACTCTTTTTTAGTAACCTTGTATATTAGGAATTACAATATCATCGACCTTTTACATAATTAGTACAGACCTTTATTTAATTATAACTTCATTAATAATAAGGATGAGAACGATAGGTAAGTATGTTGCGGACAGCAACTGAAAAGCTACTGCGTGTCACTTTTCCATTGTAACTTTGTGTTTATATAAAAAGGTACATTTACACTGATAAATATTTCACTAGTAAATAATACGCTAAATATGGGATGAGCTTCCATTCAGTCATCTGATGAATGAAACTTATTAAACCAAGCTTTAAAGTGTTTAAGAAGATACTTTCCAGAATCTCCCAGTAATATTCTTTTCAACTTTAGATACTGGAATTACTTAATTTTATACTTGCTGTCAATTACTACTAACTGCAACTATTAAGACAATATCAATTAGATATTTGCTTGCTAGTGAATGTGTGTGCAGTTTACAAGGCCAATTTGACTGGTATGAGAAGTACTGACGCATTGCCTTAAATCCATACTATTTTGAACCCTTTTAGTTGAGTTTATTTTAGGTTATGTCATCACTTCGTTGTTTCTTTAAAAAAGTTAAATATCCACACAGATTACTTACATCTACTAATAATTTGTTTGTGGAAAAAACATTTAAGACTAGCTGCATTGTTGCGATAATTATTTAAGTGTAATATTATTATGTAGTTAGAATCAAGCTTATGTTTTCATTTATAATATTGAATTAGACCCATCTGGTCCGCAGTCTCTCCCCAAGCCCGGGCTTCATAAGCTTCTAATGTAATAGTTTATGTTATAACGAAAATTTTAAAATTGTTTTTATTATTTATATACTGGAAGATGATAATACGCATCCTGATTTAACTATCTGTCATCTGAAGGATCAGTACATGCGCATAAGCTATTAAGTACGTCAAGTCTCGGCCTAACAAAATATTCTGAACTGGCAGTATTGGTCTAATATGTATATGCACAAAGTATTCTAACGTCTTACCGTAAAATCTCGTCAATGTTTTGATGATTAACGACTTTCCTGAACAAAGGCCTAACAACCAGACTTTCAATACCTTCAGCCATAAGTTTTTTGATTTCACTTTTAACCTCGCTTGACTGATTCAAAACATTTTCCAAATCAACCGCGTAGAAAGACGTATTTCTCAGGAAACAGTACATTCCTATACTGTTTCCTTCTTCTAGATCATATTTTCCGTATTGGATAAATCTACCATAATCTGCTAAGCAAGCAAGAGAATTCTGAAGCAAACTACCTGAAAGGCAGTTGAGGATAACTTCAGCTCCTTTACCGCCGGTGGCCTGTTTTAGTTGAGGTTCAAAACTAGAGTTATCGGAGCTCAGTATATCACGATCTTTTAGCTAAAAAATAAGAATATTATAAAATATCTTAAGCATTGTTAGTATTCGACGATAAATTATTTTTAAGAAACCATTTGAAATTCAAATTTTTATATCAAGACTAATAGATTCAGTTCTCCGTAAATCATTGTGAAGGCAAAAAGAGTAAATAGTAGAGCAAAAAATCAGTCACATTCTCCTCAAAGGATTTAGCTGTTATTTAATACTGAAGCGGCACCTCGTTCTGCCATAGAAATGTATTAAATTTTATCCGTCTTAGTCTCCTATCAGAAATGAAAACCACGACTAGGGCGTTCAATTCAATTGAATAAGACTTTATTTCTTATTTTAATACAAACAAGTACCTCCCCAGAACCCACACTGGGTTCGACCATGCAACCACTGCGCTAATGTGGTGGCAGATTGCAGGGCCCGGCGGAGTGGGACTGGTTCGCTAAATAGAAAATTAAAACAACTAAATTATCTCCTTCCATCGCAGACGGATTATAAAAGGTGCTAAAATTAGAAACATGTTTAAAGAACAAACTTAACAAAACTGAATAAAAACTACATACTAAATTAAAACACTCGCGCAATGATCACTTAATTTCGTATCTGACGCTAACACGTCAATTTGAACGAGGCGCCTTCCGCAGAATTACATCAACACTGGGCTGCGCATGGCTGGTCTAAATTTTGATTTAAAAAATTTGGGTTATATATAATGTTTTGATTTTCTCAAAATTTGTGAAGCGAAATGAATTTAGAGACACAAAAATGTGCAAAAAGGAAACAAGAAAAACAAACGCAACAAAAACGTTACAAACAGAAAGGAAGAGGGACACAGGAAAGATTTAAAAATGCAAAAGATATGCAATGTCAGTAAAGGTGGATAGGGTAAGCGGGGTTATGTCGATGCAACGTGCGTATAAGTCTCTGAGGGAGGTGTACCTTCCAGAATTTGAAATGAGGCGCATAAATTTGTGCTCGAGCACTTTTAGTTTTTTCATTGTCGTAACCGGTATGCTGCATCACACTGGTGCTACGTATGCGATGGACGGCCCCGACCACCATTGTGTACAACCATTTTTTATTTTGTCTGTTGAGTCTGCTACCCCTGACCATAAGCGGATACAGACTCCTGGAGACGAAGTAGACCGTCTGTATAGTCTCACTTATGTGGGTGTTAAACGTCAGTCGTTGGTCCAGTCTTCCTTCCTAATGAAGTTAAGTCGGAAAGTTGTAGTTGCGTAGTTTGTAGAGTAACCCCGGGATCCAGACGGTGTTGAACTCCTTTTCAATATCGAGGAGCACCATGGCGGTGTTTTTACCGAGGTTCTGTGTAATTGCCATAGTCGACCAAATGGGTTGAATATGTGAACGTGCCGCATTTATACCTAATAATTTGTTGACTGCTGTGAAATAGACGGAGCTTTTATAGACGAAGGTCAAATATTCATGTAGCTCATGATCCAGTGACGCTTCACACCTTTTAAAAAATTGAAACCTTTTCGAAATCAAAATTTTTAAAAATCAAAATTTAGGCCAGCCCTGCGCATCCCTGCATTGAAATATCTCGCGGAAGGCACCTTGTTCGAGTTGTGGTGCCTGCGTCCAGATACCAAATTTAATAGTGTTTTTTGTGCGCTAGTGTTTTTTAAAAAATTAGTGTAGTATATAAGTTTTGTTGAGCTTGTTTTCAAGCATTTTTGTTAATTTTATGACCTATTTTTATTTTATATTTAAAAAGGAGTCTAGGTTTAGTTTTGTTGAATTGTTATTTTCGATGACCCAGGTCTGTTCCGCCCGATCCTGCAATCCGTCACCGCGTTAATGTGGTGGTTGCACGATCGGCTCCGGAGCAGGTCCTGGTGAGGCAACTATTTTATTATTATTATTAATAAATACTTTTTGAATTGAATTGAATTGATCCAGTGACGCCACACGTATATTTATATAGGTATATATAAAATAATAATATGGTTCATATTTTATAAAATAAAACCAAAAATAAATACCATTAAATTTGTTTTTACACTCAACTCAGCCAAAAAGGAAAACTGGAGTTCATGCATAATTATCACAATCCGAAGGTTTTCATTTTTTCGAAATATTATAGAATTATGGGATTTACGAAATTCGTAAACCCGCACACTCCTGGCTCTAGTATTTAATCTTTTCGACCAGACTAGAAAGTGTTACTTACGAAAGTGAATTGCTTTTTAAGATAAGCTCGTTGCCACTCCGCAGAAACAGTTACAAAAACTTTGCATCCATGCGTAGATGCAATGGATGTGGCTGCTAATCCAACAGGAGAGCACCCAGCATGCACCAAAACTGTGTCTCCTGGCCGCAGCCTTGCCTTAACCATCAGCATATAATAAGCCTGTAAAAAACAAGTGGAAGATTTTTTATATTTAAATTTTATGTATTTTATGCATCATCAATTGATTATTCTTCTATTTTTCGTCATTTTAAACTTAAAGTAGTAATAAGAAATTAAGAACATGGCACTGGATACGTGAAATCGTATGAAACTACTAATTTTAGTATTTGAGTATTATCCTATTGACTATTGGTTGTTGTAGATTAAAACACTTTGTTTTGAAACGAATTATAGTATTTATTATTAGCATGAACACAAGTTAAAACGAGTTGGAAAATTTTTCGACAACGAATAAATTCCGGCTTAGGAGATTTGACTCGATTGAGATTTGCTTTAAAAATGTCAAAAATTCACTTAAGATTAGGTGCGCGGTGGCAGATTAAGTTATTTAGATTGTCTGAAAAAAAATCATTTAAAATTAGATGCGTGGTGACAGATTAAAATTATTTAAAGGTTTGAAGAAACTCACTTAAAACAAAGTCTTTTTGATTTTGTTCCGGCCAAGGAAGCGTAGCGCGTGCACTCAATTTAGATTATCACATGTTACATCAACGAAACTGACTTGCCTAAAGCGTGTTGAGCTCGGCCTTTTATACATTTTACTATCGTTTCGTTTGTTGTGCCCCGTGAGTCATGCACGAACGTTTTTACATCCATTTTATTTTAGGAAGTCGGATCCCGCCATTCAGTGTGGGCGAGGGTTGCGTAATATTGCGCAAAATTGCATCATCTTTGCAAGAAGTTAAATTTTGAAAATGAAAATTACATGGTTGAATTGAATTATCGGAGTTTCGTGAGTTTTTCCAGATTTTTCGTGACATAATTGTGGTTTTTGCTTGAAATGAAAGATACCGTTTTATCAAGGTTTGTCCTTTTAGGCCGGAAAATTGAATATTTTGACTATTTTTGAAATTTCTTGTTTTGAATTTACTTATAGGGAATGGAATGTACTATTACAGTAATACACAGTTATAAATGTCCTCATTAAAAGTTCGTTACTTAAGCTATCGATTCCATGTATCTAATACCACGTTCTTCATATCTTTCAGATTTTTTTTTAATATAATACTTACGCAAACGTAAGCATTTGGAATAGTCGCGGCATCTTCCAGAGACCAGCGTTCTGGTATTTCCCAGGTAAAATCAGGATCAGGCACCAATTTGCAATTTTCCTTATCGAGTTGGGCTAGTCCCATAACTTTTTGCCCAGAGTTGGTAACGCCAGAATAGTCGATATTACCAACTTTATTGCGTTTTGGAATTGCTGGGTTTAAGGTTTCATCACTTAAGTTGATTCCTAAATAGTTCACTGTTTTATTCTTCAAAAGCTCGCTCGTAAATAGATTCAGTTTTATATTATCCAGGAACTTTATTGAAACTGGCAGGTATGAAGAATATGTTCCATCGTTTATTATCGTAAGTGAAAGATTCTGTTTAAATAAATTAGAGAAGTCTATCGACTTCTTGCCTAAATTGAAAACAACTCGAACAGGTTGCGTATCCAGTAAAGATCTTAGTTCTTGAACAAAGTTATAGAAACCTTCAGCCGGTGTTATCGTCGAAAAGAGGAAGACATTCTTTTCACCTGGCTTTGCGCTTTCAAGGGCGGCGTTAAGTTCATTTACCCAGGACACGGATGAACGTTTCATATCTTTGATACTCAGAGTGTCCCCTTTTACATTAACAACGGAAATCGTAGAACTGTTTGCCTACAAATCACTTGATTATTTAGATGCAAAGCAGTGATATTACCTAACTTACCCTCCTGAGAATGGAGTAACTAACACCGTCAATGCTAAATTGGGCAACCTTGATTATATCAGGATGAGATAATACACTTTTATCAGTTCTGGTCAATAAGAAAGCGTGTGAAGAAGATACTAGTTTTAACGTATCATCCGTCGGAATATCATTTACAACCAGAAGTAAGGGATACGATTGTTGAATAACGATTTGCTTTATATCATTAGCTAAAGTAATGTTACCCTAAAAAAATAACTATTCAATGTGTATGCCAAACAATAATTCTTTTTACTCACGTTAAGGCTGGTGCATTCGTTCAAAACGTTCCTAATATTATCATTCAAAGGTTTTCCAGACTCTAGCTCTGTAATCACTAGAGTTGTTGCATCTTTGTCATCAAAGTTGGCCAGGGTTAGTTGTATGGCTAAGTTTATTCCGGTTTCAATTTTCTGAAAAATAATGTTACTAGCCTAACTGCTATTTAAAATATGTAAATCTTACATTAAACACATTGTTGGTCAATGTCACACATTCCACCGAGTTCAGTTGTGAAGTTTTTTGTTCGATCTCTAGAGGGATAGTATTCATTCTAATGAGCTGAATTCCATCAGTACATAATGTTCTAGTTGCATAATCGTAATTAACTTGTAAGTCAGTCTTTTCGGATGGTAATAAAGTTTGTGAAATAGCAATTTTCTGGATAGTTTTTGGCACATAGATTTCTTGAGTCTTTTCTCCTGATTGAAGAAGTTGTTGTTGGATCATTGCTTCAAGAAACATTGTCCATTTATTGTTCCACTGAATGACACTAGTTGAACCTAAAATATATGTTATTTAATGTATAACAAATTATGTCTAATGTGTGATGTATTCACGAATATAAAAAATTATACAAGTAACTCATAAGATTTACATATTTTAACGTGCTCTACACTTAGAGATATTGCCCGTTTTTAAGTTAAAAACTTTGAAATTTGTCGGCAGTAAATTGTGGATAATTGTGTTTTAACAGAATGAAATTAACCTAAATAATCAGAAGGAACAAATGTTCTACCAAAATGTGTATAAATATAGAAACTATACAGTGATCAAGTATGGATGTCAATACTTATATAACTGCTAGATGACTAGAGATTCTTCGACAGTAGAAGGAACATGCGGTGAGTTAGATTTTATATTCTTTTTATTTTTAATTGTTATTAATTTTTTAGATTGAAACGTAACAAATGTCTGTTAATTTTTGACTGGGAAATATTATTACACTTTCAGGGAGATGTTATTGATTAGTTCTATTAGTGTACTAGTGTAATCAGAATTAGATATGCAGAGCATATATAAAGGATAACTAATTTTTTGCTTTTTGGATATACATTAAATATTGAAAGTTAGCTGCTAAATACGCAAATAACATAATTATAAATTATAATCCATTAAAATGCAAAGGTTCGTATTAAATATGTTTCGTATTAAAAAATCAAAACAATAGAATAGAATGGGATAGGATAGGATAGTATAGGATAGGATAGGACAGGACAGGACAGGACAGGACAGGACAGGACAGAACAGGAGAGAATGGAAGGGAAGGGAAGGGAAGGGAAGGGAATGGAATGGAATGGAATGGAATGGAATGGAATGGAATGGAATGGAATGGAATGGAACAGAACAGAACAGATGAGGGGAGAGGAGAGGAGAGGAGAGGAGAATAGGATAGGATAGGATAGGATAGGATAGGATAGGATAGAATAGAATTTTATTCAGTTTGAAGATAGGATGTATAGTATACAAAGAAGTTTGTGTGTGATTTTCACCAATAAAGCAGTAGCGCAACTATGTTTAGACTTGCTTATTATAAAAATCGAATGAACAGGATTTGACATAATTATAGTCAATATATTAGTGTAAAGAAGAAGAGTATTAAATTTTACAAATAAAATAGTAAATTTTGAGTTAATGAGGAAAATATCTAAATGATATTGTAAGTTGTTAACTTAGTAGTTGAATTGCTGGAAAATTAATTTAAATTTTATTGTAATTTTTATTTAAAAATATTTTGAGTCTTTTTTTAAATTTATAATTGTTTTTTTTTATTTTTTGTATTTGCTGGTAACATATTATAAAGTTTGGGTCCATAGTAGAAAATTAATCTTTGGGTAGGTATGCACCTTTCGGAATATTGGTACCTGTATGGAAAAATTTGTATTCCAACGGGTTCCATAGTTGTGATTTATTGGATTTAATGGTGTTTTAATCATCCACAGTAAACACTCATAGGTATACAATTTTCTTACCTATATAAATCTGTTTCGTTATATAATAATTCTGTGGGATGTCGTTTATCTTTTTTAAATATAATTTTTAGTAGGGTATTCTGTATTATTTCTAAATGATTCAGAGAATTGTTAATAAGGCCACACCAAACTGTGATGCCATACCCAATAATAGATTCCGCCAAAGCGGTATATGTGATAATAAGGTTTTGCCTCTTAAGAATACCGTTTAGTTGATAGAATTTATATATAATCCTTCTTAGCCTGTTATTCGGTGTGCACATTCCATTTCAGATGATAATCAACCATTAGACCGAGGTATTTTATTTCACTTATTTTGTTTATTATCGGACAGTCACACATTTCCCCATTATTTTTACGCGTATCTTTGTGGATTGTTAAATTATTTTCTCCGGTTGATCATCAGCTGATATGGTAAATGTGAAAATTTTTATTTTAGTAGTATTAACGCTAAGAAGACTTGTATTTAACCATGAATACACTTTTTTTAGGCAAGTGTCTGCATTGGAATATACTTCAGTCCAGGTTTTTTCTTGAATTACAAAGGCCGTATCATCAGCGTAAGATGTCAATGTCATAATTCGAATTTATTGATTTTGATATATTGTTAATATGTATTAAAAACAATATAGGGCCAATTACTGTACCCTGAGGAACACCAATTGTAATTTTTAAAGGATCACTCAATATTTCATTAATTATTACTTTTTGCTGTCTGTTCGTCAACTAATTTTTAAATAAGTCCAATGCAGAATCTCTAACACTGACTTTCTCCGGCCTTTCTATTAATATTTTCTAATCAACCGTATCAAACGCTTTGGCCAAATCTAAAAGCACGGCAAGACATTTTTGATTATTATTTAAGCCACAAACAATGTTCCCTATTAACTGCATAGCTGCGTTTTCCGCACTGCTCTGCCTGAATACAAATTGTTTGTTCGATATTATTTTATTTTTTTCTAAAAAATTATTTAACCTTTCTTTTAAACACTTCTCAAAGATTTTTGAGAAGTTTTTAATAAGTGAAACTGGTCGATAATTTGTTAATAACTTTTTATGCTTTGTAAATTGGTGTAACTATCGACTCTTTCCAGACTAAGGATATGTGTGAGCTGGTAAAAGACATGTTTATTATATGACATATTTGTTTAGATAGATATTGATGATATTTTTTTATAAATTCTGAAGATAATCCATCTGGACTCGGCGCAGAGTTATTTTTTAAAGAAACTATGTGAATAATGATTTCATTTTCTGTTACAGGCCTTAGATATAGCGAATTGTTTATATCTGGCTCATGTATTGGAGCTATTGCTCTATTTGGTTTAGTATAATTTTTAGCTTCTTACCTTCCTCGGTGATAGTCAAATTCTTGATTGCTTTAAACGGTCCAGAAAATTTGTATCCTCTATGTTGAAGTTCACTATAAATATCACTGCCAGAGAGCTGTACATTTTCTTCGATGACTTCAGGTTTGACGGCATCCAGTAAAAATTTGTCATCAGCTTGTGGGAACGACAATCTGCCAGTCATAATAATGTCCTTATCAGACAAAATTTCAAAGTCTCCGCTACCTTTTTGTACCATGGCATGAAGTGGAACAGACCCAATTTTTGGTATTATAAGAACCTTCTTGAAATGTAAATTGTCGAAAACTATTTCTGTATGTGCACTAGTAATATTGGCTATGATTTGGTATACTATGTTCTGAAATGGAAAGAATAGAAGAATGGAAATAAGGACATAGATATACAGGGTGTCCAGAAGTTCCGTTGCCATACTTCAACAAAATATTTAAAAAAAAATTAAAAATTAGCCCGAAAATGCTTCTTGAGAGGCATTTGGTTTGCCATAAACGAAATATATATCGGCCATTTCAGAAAACGAGTAAATTGCCATTTTAAGAAAAGTAGTTTATAAAACAGTTCTTAAGAAAAATTTTGGTACAAACTCCTGGAAAAATACACTAACTTTGTACCTAGGCGCTTGTCATGGTATGACAGCAAAACCATTAATAGTCCTTACACTCTTATACAAACTGTAATAATAACTTACCAAATAGAAACTGGTTGGCATAACAATATTGTCATTTAGCTGGTGGCCCACACAATCTCTGAATTCATCACTGTTAAGTGTCACCGAGATATCTCTGACTCCGAATAGGGAGTGAAGTTTATCCTCCATACCTGTCCTCCAAGCTTCAGAATGATTCCAGTGCACCAGATCGCCCAAGTGGGCTGTTCCTCGGCTTACCGGGTATTCAAATTTCGGGTACAAGTTCGAAATGGTTAGATCCAAACCAGCCAAATACATCCTTAAAACGTATTTTATTTATCCAAATTATAATAAATAAAATAAGGTCATACAGCAACATACAGTTCTTAAACGAGGAATATTTATGTAATCAACCAAGACGCCTTGGACTCAAGAACTTTGCATTTGTTATTAAAAATTTTAATTTACAGCAAATTATTACAAAATTTACAAAGTTCATTAATTGATGTAATATGTGTTGAAACATCTCTCTTACCATTTGCTTGTATTTTATGAAAGTAAATTTGAAAAAAACAGTTTTGAGGCAAAACCCTTGTACTAGTAATTAAGAGAGAGAGAGAGATTTTAATATAAATGGTTTTTCTCTCGATGCTACCAAAACACAACTGGATTATATTGACTCTTCTGATTATATTGACTCTACTAACCCATTAGAAATTAGTGCGTTAGCTATGATTTAAAGGGCGCACATAGGTGTTACCTCTCTAGAAAACTGTAATAAATTGCTAGGAATAAAAAAATTTGAGACTATTTTTGAAATTCTTGATAAAGTGACCAAAAATGCCATTCAACCCAGCCTAAAACAGCACCCCAAAAACTTTAAGTTATTGCTTATAATCCTCTAGATTACGATTCCACATGCCAAAAATTTTCATATTCATAAAAGATTCACATTAAACTCTTCATATGTCTAAGAAACATACATATTCCACTATTTCGTTCCACTTTGAGGCAGAGATAAAATACTAACAAGCAGAAACAGCGCCGGATTGGGCCCAAAGGGCTCGGGTGGCATTATATTTTTACTGGCTCACCGCCCGCCTAGAATCAGGACAGATGATACCATCAGGTCAACCAGCAAACCAAATGATAATATAGTGGAGTATGGCAAACTAAAAATAGCGGAGAATAATACAATTTTTCGTAGAGATTCCAAACTTTGGGTAGTTGTTAGTTGTCTTAAAAATAAGGTATTCCTAGAATATCTACCTTCTGCAAGTGTTGGAACGTTGTTTTAAACTCGAAAAAGTGGTATAGTAACCCTCTGTTGGGGCAATTTTCGATTTTAAATTGCTTTGGACCCCTTAAGCTGTAAATTAAGCAACGAAAATATGGTCCTTTTATTGTGAATTATCAAGGAACCTTCACTTAAATTTTCGTGATGTTACGCCCCCCCCCCTCCTGTAATCCATATATATGTACGTTTTTTTACTAAAAATTGATTTTGGAATAACTTGGGCAAATCAGATGAAATTTTGGGCGAAAGTGGCTCATAATACTTATAAATAACCTACCACATTTAAAGTCAAAAGCTTCATTAGTTTTGCTACAATTCCATTTTTCAAACATTTTACGAAATTTTTAAAATGCTGTAACTTTATGGCCGTTTGTCGTACGATAATGTTCTCTCCCTCAAAATGTAGGTTTTTTATGTACTTTTGGATGATATGGCTCAAAAAATTCTTAATTAAAAGAAATTCGATCCATTTACGGCCTACATGTATTTTCTCCCCGTCAGAATATAGTTTTTTTAATGTAATTTTGAGTGATATGACTAAAAAATCTTTAACATAAAAATTTGATCAATTTTCGGCTATTTGCGGTATACATGTACTTGCGTGCAGTGATTTTCTGTTACACAAGGTACATATAACTATTTGTATAGGTAAATATAACTCGTGTGTCCTATAAAACATTAAAATATATTTGTCAAGTATCCAGAGCTGATCCATGACGTCCTTCATAATTTCTATAATGAGAACGCATATGTCGAGAAAATCTTGTGAGCAAAGAATAATAGCCAATTTTTATGGTTGTTCCATCAAACATAAGAAAACATTAGGTTTGCTAAGGTATGAATGTTTCGGAAAACTGAGCAAAAAAATGATGCGATTGATGTCAAACTGTCCTCTCTACCACCAACCGATATCAAATTCGTCGATGGTGTTGTGAAAGAACTAAGAATGCAATTGATTTCGGCTGGTGTTAAATGGAAAATGAACTGATGCCAAAAACTACAGACAAACCACTCATTCCAGAAGATTGATCGCCTGTGATTGTAAAGCTGGGTGCAAAACGAAATCTTGTTCATGCAAGAAATTGAATTTAAAATGTTGCAGTTTATACCATTTTGACCGGAATACAACCTGCCAAAATTCTGAAGCGGTCAATGGGCCACCAGTCGATGAACTTACTGATGACATACCAGATGGGAACACAAGATTTATCGATGATGATGATGGTGATTATAACTTCGACTACGAAAACGAGGACAGCAAAGTGAACGATATGATAGGGGAAGCTGAAAGCGATTTATATTACTTTAGCGACAGTGAAAGCGACGAAATTTTCAATGCTATGACGGATTCAGAAGCGGGTAGCTCCCACGGTAGTATTTCGAGTTCATCCATCATAAGGGGTACAGGAAAGCGACCAATACCAGTAGCATCAAAGTCCGTAAAAAAAGAAATCATTTAAAAAAAAATTTCATGTACTTAAATAAATAAATCTAATCTAATATTTTCAATGTAAATAAAATGTAATTTGTGTCTTTCACCATTTTTACCATTCCTCCGTTAAATCAGATATCCTTTTGTGCATTTTTTCAAAGATTTTGTAGAGCACACGAGTCATATTTACATTATACAAACATCTATATAAACCTGGGCCAATAATTCAAGTCAGTAAAGGAATGCTAGTTGGCCCATATATAGGCGGAGAGGCACATGCTTTTAGTATGCTTATGGCAGTGCGTGCGCGGCCGTCTTGCTTGTCCGCTCCATTCTTGTTGGTCACAATTACTGACTCATGATATAGTTATATGTACCTTGTGCGATAGAAAATCACTGCGCGCAAGTACATGTATGCCGTAAATGGCCGAAAATGAATCGAATTTTTCTATTAAAGATTTTTTTGAGTCATATCATCCGTAAGTAAATAAACAACCTACACTTTTACGGAGAGAAAATTGTCGTACGATAAACAGTTATAAAATTACAGCGTTTTAAAAATTTCATAAAATTTTCTAAAAAAATGGGATTGTAGCCAAACTAATGGAGCTCTTGACTTGAAATGTGGCAGGCTATTTGTAAGTATTATGAGCCACATTCACCCAAAATTTCTTCTGATTCGGGTAAGATTTGCCCGAGTTACCCCAAAATCAATTTTTGGTAAAAAAAAACGTACGTACTTTTGTGACTTTTGAATTACAGGAGGGGGGTCCAAAAAAAATATATTAAAATCGAAAATTGCCCCAAAAGAGGGTTAATTTACCCCTTTTTCGAGTTTAAAACAATGTTCCGACCCTTGCAAAAGGTAGATATTCTAGTAATATTTTATTTTTAAAACAACTAACAACTACCCAAAGTTTGGAATCTCTACGAAAAATTTTATAACACTTCGATTAATCCACTAATAATCAAATAGGCACGAGTTTTTGGAAGTTTTTATTTTCAAAAACTTACATTTTTATGTAAAAAGTTCCAATTAGTTATAACTGAAGCTAGTCAATCAACATTTTTTAAAGAAGGAGAAGTTTCAGCTAGATTGTCAATAACTCGTTAGTAAAAGCTGCTATCCTCGTCATCTTTGATAAGATCCGACTCTGTGTTTAGGATAATCAACGAGTCCAGTAGTTCATGCCCCGGTAGAGAACGAAACCTCATCTGAATGTGCTCCTGTGCGGAAAATCTACTTACGCAAGTTACTTGCGTATACGAGATTGTGAAGATTACAAAATAAGTTGGACTACGTACTGATGTGCATGTTATATTGGGACAAAAGTTTCATGCGCATGGTATGCAACTTCCGCAGGCATCCGAATCTCTTCGAGACAAACAAATAGTGTTCTTCGCTGTTTGATCTAAGCCATCTTTGCCGATCTCTTCCTAATCTTCGTCTTCTTTCTCTCTCTGAGAATCAGAATCATTTGTGTGTTACTGCCTAAATGGAACGTTTTCGTCTTAAATATTTTTAGGGAGTTCATTAAAACTTTTCGAAAAAAGAAAAAAAGTCGAGTTCTCTTGAAAGCAGTTCTCGATCGACATTAGTAATTGATGCGATTGACTTTAGTGCATCATTAGGAATTCCGTTTTTGTCGTGGAAGTTTTTCGGATCCAAATAAGCGGGATCCGTCATTAAATGCTAATTGCAGTTTAATTTTTCATCTATTTTAACTAGAGCCCTGTTGATGATGACTGTACGCGATAATATAGTAGGATCTCTTTGGGTCCGCAGACGCAGTCGGTTTTCTATATATTTTCCGTAACAGCAGCATGCTCTGTATTTCAACATAGATGTCTTCGGCTTGAATTAATTCTTGAACTTGGGATGCAAACATGCTCACAGCACTGAAAACGTCGTCAAACAAAATGATTTAATTGTTTCCGCAAATTCTTCTCCAAAATTTTGTCCCAAGTCCACAAGCTTTAAAATAGTCTAGTGTAGGAGTTTGGAGGTAATGGCTTGCCAGGGTTGATAAATCGAACATGTCCTTGAATGCGAAGTATGTCAGAATAGTTTAAAATTTCAAAAAGAAATTCATTAATGCATTTGCTTGAAATCAAATCATTGCCTCAAACTCCTTGCTTGAAAATATGGCACTTAGGGCCTTTATCAACACAACGCATTGAGTTTTCTCCATGATGGAGGTCAAGGTTTTATTCTTGGCCCACCATTTCGTTTTTCCAATGTTCTGCAATCGTCTCAGCTTGTTTCTACCATATATTATTTCCACGATTTTGTCCACCCACGCAGAGATGCGCTTGAATGATTCGTGAATAAATACACTTGTAGACTCTAAGAGACCGAACAAATTCTTTGCTTCAGTACAGCTTGACGTGGCGCCTTCAAGCACTAAATTCAAAATATACGAGTAACAATTCGGACAAATTAATTTTGGCACCTCTTCTCGTATGACGTTTCATTAAATATAAAAATTAATTATAAAAAACGTTTGTAACATTATTATAAGATTTTATTAAAGAATTTCTTAAACATCACCGTGGCGCTGTGGTAACGAACTGAACTTCACATACACCAGGGACATGACATAGGTTCGATACTCTCCGATAATCAAGTTTTTTTTCATGCTCGTGAAATGGCTCAAGGGAAAAAATGATATAGGATAGTCAATTTTATTGTTCTAGCATTAGAATTTTTGTGGGACAGATGCGAATTTTTCATATGCTGCCATCTTGCGACGACAAGATTGCCATGCAGTATAGTAATTTTTCAATAGAATAATTATAAATATTCATAAGAATGGTTACAGTACGTACTTGGTTTATTGTTTCATTAGTTTTTTTTTCTTCAGATTTCTCTGACCTATGTTTCGGCCTTGCGACCATTATCAAAGAGTATTAAAAACTGACCTGAAAGTAGGAGTTCACAGTATCTTACAAATCCTCTACCCACCTAGAGGGGGATAATAACTTGATTTGCTATTTCTTAAAATTTAACGATACAGGCCGGAACTACGAATTTAATTTTAATATTATTACTGTGTCTAGTACAGGATTGTTCATAAATTCTGTTTGTGTATTTGTAATTTTTCATACTGGCTTGCTTTATATTTTTTATGTTTCATTTCTCTCTGTGTAGGCCATTCATATGAGCATAAATAGAAAAAAAAATTATAAAGTTTTGCCACTTGGAGATTAAACTTGTCAAGGGATGTACTTTCAAAATAAGAAGAGTTCCAAAGCAACAAGTGGGTGCTTCATCCCTAAAACCCACCCGTAAAGTATATTCCGGTGGTTTGTTGCATTTTTCCAGCCCCAAAGCTCAGGATGCAAATGTTGTCCACGCCATATTTGCATTTGAAGGTAACTGCGACGGGAATGATGTTGTACTGCTGCCGACGTGGGAGATAATTTTGAAAGAACCACGGCACTGCCCGCTTGGTCAACAAATTTATTAAAATAAGCATATCTTTGCTCACTGAGACTGCCCTCTAATAATTTAGCTTTATAGAGATCCAATATAAACCTTTCCCCAGTTTGCTCAATTTCTGTTGGAGTTGACTTAGCATTATTAAAAATCTGTATTACACTATCACGGTCCTTTCTGCGATTAAATAGATGTACAAACTGTTGTTTGCCCTTTCCAAAGAATCCTGACGTGGTATCACAGCCACTAATAGCATGAATGAATAACACAGATTCTTTACAATTGCGGACAATATTAGATGACTGCAAGTTCTTCGAACTATACAGCCGTTTTTTAACTTTACCTTGAGCCTCTTTTTGAAGTATGATATCTGTGCCTTCTGGGGTAAATAATTAATAAAACAAGAAGGTCGACGTCTTGACCAACCACCACAACTTGTTCGTTTTCCTGAGATTTTCTGACAGCAGTGGCAACATTTTCGACATCAGCATTATCTACTGCAATATATGTGCCTACATTTTGGTTGTTGAGATGTTCAGCAAGCTGTGTAAGTCGTTCCTTCTTGTTAATATTATTAAAAATTTACTAATGAACACCGCAAAGTGATATATACAATATTCGTGAATCTCTCTTAATGCAACCCCTAACTTGAATAGCTAATTTCTCAAAAATCTCTGTTCTAAACAATTTAGGTAATAAACACTTTTTTATGCAGAATTTTACTGGGATTATTTTTTGTAAGTATAATTTTTTTGTAGGACAAGCGTTTTTGAGAAAATCGTAAAAACTACCAAATTGCATGTTAGGGGTGTGTTTTAGGGATGAAGCTCCTATTTGTTGCTTGGGAACTCTTTTTATTTTGAAAGTATATCCCTTTGCAAGTGTAATTTCTAAGTGGCAAAATTTTATAATTTTTTTTCTATTGGGTTATGTTTAAGCTAATATGAATGGCCTAGTATATAAACTATTTTGCATGTAGGTAGAAAGCTTCGGGGGGGGGCAGGATAGGGCTCGGGTGTCAAACACCATCCTGACTCTATGGCCAGTCCGACTCTGAGCAGAAAGTCAGACTTATGATCTATTTTGGGTTTAAGATATTTTAGTATGTAAAATTATTTTCTTGCAATAGCTATTATATGTTTTACTCGATTACAGCATACCTGCTTGATTAGGGTACTTACTTTCCTAAACTTTGAAGTAAAAATTCCAATGCGCTCTTGCTTCCTCTTTGTGTGAGAGGTATATTTGTAGCACTCTTGACAGACCTCTTTAAAATAGCTTGTAATAAACCATGCGGGGCAATTTCTATCAAAATTGAATCCTTTGGAATGTGCCTTATGCCCTCCTCGAACAACACCGAGCTTAGCAAGTTGTTAGTATGATACTCAGCGGATGAATGTTTGGCCAGTTGTGTGTTCCAGTTCCCTTCTACGTTTGACGTACTTATCCATTTTGATGATCTGGCAACAGGTTCTGGGAGTACATCATTTAAATATTTTAGCAATAGTGGTGCAGCTGGCTTTATGTAACGACTATGGTAAGCAATATCTGCTACGTTGACCAGACGAGCGAATATTCCCTCACTTTGCAACTGTTTTACGAATACTTCCATGTCCTCCACGGGACCGGAAATAGTGCAACTGTCTGGACCATTGTGACATGCGACCTCGATAGATGGAGGAAGTCTGTCCTTGATTTGGTGATATCCAAGGCCTGAAATGATAAATGAATATTACATATAGCTAATAAGGCTAATCAAAAAAATTATTTAAGCATCTTGCAAAATGTAATCAAGGTCATCAACCGTCAATTTATATTGTCTAGATTCAAACATCAAGATTTTGACATGGCCTAAAGAAGATAAATAAATTACCTGAGTCTGAACAACGAATGAGACTTTTCAAGCTTAAGACTCTTGAGAGTCAACTTATGCACAAATTGGGTATTTGAAGATGGCTCGAGTTTTTTAATCATTCTGTATATCGAACTTTCTTGATTGTTGGAAGTGATAACGCAAGATTAAAAGTAGAACTTAAAGATTTTATTTAACACTATTTACACTTGATTTTAACGAAAATTATGAACTAGAAATTATTAAGATATTTTAATGCACAACGTTTTTATTTTAACTTTGCGGCATCAGAAATTCGTTTAAGTTTTTTCTTAAAATTGAAAGATCTTTGATTTAATTTACAAAAAATAAAATTCACTCTAGTGGTTCAGGAAAAAACTCAATTTGCTGTTTAGTTTTATTCCGGGAAATGTTTTATAACGATTTTTATTTGAATAATAAAAAAATATTCAAGGATACAACTGTCGCAAGAGCATCTGACTGACTTTAGTAACGTACTTCGGAGAATTAACTTGTCTGCTCAGGTTTGCCTTCGCTTACCAGGAAAACTGTCCGGCGAAAACAAGGAAAACTAGGGGTAAAACACTCTGGTGGAAAAATCACCTAGAAGGCTTTAGGGCTGAGATTAGAAGACCATTTAATAGTGCCAAATCCAGTCAAGACTGGGATACCTACAAAGTAAAATTCACGCAGTACCATAAAGAGGTCCGCAAAGCAAAGAGAGGCTCATGGAAGAGGTTCTGCGAAGAGGTCAGCGAGAATCCATAGAGTCCTGGCCAAGGACGGTTGTACTGCAAATGAAGTAGGTTTTATCAAAAATGATAATGAAACCTACACGGAAACAATGACGGAAATTACCAAATTGCGATTGATGATTTAAACAGACTACTAGCAAAGTCCTTAGATGACAAGTAAATGACAGTAGTAACATTTCTAGACATAGAAGGAGCGTTTAATAACGTGACAACGCATTCACTCACAAGGGCATTATCAACAAAGGAGTCCCAACAGTTATCTACCGGTGGATTAAAGCCAGCCTAGGCAATAGGACGATAATATCCGATCTAATTGAGGCCTCCATTGAGGCGAAAGTGAGCACAGACTGTCCCCAGGGAGGAGTACTATCTCCACTACTGTGGGCAACCCTGGTTGACGAACCGGAAACTGTCCACAGAAGGTTTCTACTGCTTAGGATATGCTGATAATGTAGCTATAGTTGTTAAGGGGCGATTCGCGAATACAATAACGGAGCGTTCGCAAAGAGCCGTAAATGTTGTCAACAAATGGTGTTATACGGAAGGACTCTCTATAAATCCCCACAAAACCACATCACTTTTACACGAAGAAGAGCACTGGAAGGCCTAGAGCCCCTAAGGCTCAACGGAGTGGAAGTTCCATTTGCCTTTGAGGTAAAATATTTAGGAGTCATTTTTGACCAAAAATTAACATGGAACTCCCACATCCAAAAAGTTCGCCCTAGGAAGGTGTAGGCAAATATGTGAAAACTGGGGGTTAAATACCAAAATGAACCTGTGGTTATACACCGGGGTAGTGAGACCCATGATAACCTATAGATCAGTGATATAGTGCACTAAGACGGTGCAATCGGGAGCAATAAGGATGTTAGGTGGCGTACAAGGGCTTGCTTGCCTGTACGCCACGGGAGCCATAAAAACTGCTGCTATGGCTGCACTTGAGGATCTCTTGGACCTGCCAGTAATATAGTCATACAAGGTGAAGCTCGGTCAGTGTTACACAGGTTAATGTAAGGTCAAACGCCAATTAGCTGGCAACACGGGACGGAGTCCCAGAAATTATACTAGAAGATGAGGGCAGATCCCATCCTAGGCATGCCCACGGACGTAGTTGTCGCAAGGTAAAACTTCAATAAGAACTTTCAGACTATAATACCAGACAGGGATGACTGGAAAAACGGTCCCATAACAGCACAAACAGTCGATTGCCGTTTTCTCTGACTGCCAAGCAGCAATAAAAGCAATCAGTTCCATGCAAATCACCTCAAGATTGGACTGCTTGATGGTCCTCATAGAGCTGGGAAGTCAGAACAGAGCGACCCTAACATAGGTATCAGGACACGAGGTACACAGAGGAAACGAAAAGGCTGATAAACTGGCCAAGGAAGACGTACGGAAAGCCCCAATAGGACCTGATCCTTTTTGTGGCGTGGCAAAGCCATGCATACGAGTAGCCACTAAGGAATGGGTGCAAAATGAATCTCTGGAATGGTGGAGGAATCTCCCAAGACAGAGTCAGGCCAAAGAGTTCATTAAAGAACGTTCGGCCAAATTCACGGAACATCTACTAAGCCAGAATAGGATGGCCATCAGAGCAATAGTAATCCTTCTAACTGGGCACTGCCGGCTCTATAGACACATGAGTCTAACGGGCCTGGCAGAGGACGCAACATGCAGGTTCTGTCAAGAGGAAGAAGAAACATCAGTTCACGTATTGTGCCATTGTGAAGGCCTGGCGAGACTGAGATTCCAAGTACTCGGAGAAAAACAACCAAAGGCGGACAGCTATACGAAAGGACCTTTATCAAAGCTGTGGAGTCTAGTAGAAATAACAAAGCTGGATGAGGTACTATAAGGAATGTATTCTAAGAGGTATTCTAAAAGGTCGCGGTGGTAAAGGCTAAATAACGAGCTCCTCTGTTTATCTATATATCTAAATAGTCAAAGATAACTGATGCACCAACTCAGACCGTTGCGTTTGAGAGGACCACGGGTCCAGCCGAAACGTTTTTCATATTTCGTTTTTCATGCCCTGTCCATTCATCTCGGCAAGCGGTTGAAGGTCTTTACTTTAAACTGTAATTTTATATCGAAATCATGAAATTGTTTTGAATATATGCAAATCGAAAGGTATTTAAAAAAGAATGTTTGATCTAAATTTGGTTTACTAATTATATCAGTTAGTTAGATATTTAATATTTAATTTTTAAATCCAATGGACATCGAAAAGACCTGCAGCCTTCAGAGCTTAGACATTAAGACGTGCTTTTTTAGAAATGAAAAAGTCAAGCTTTTTAGTCCGGTTCTTATAGTGTAAATAGGAAGCTTGGTGGTGGTGTGTGACCTTAAACTTAATAATAAATTGAGTGAGAAATAAAAATGGAAAATTTGTAAAAAATGTTAAAGGTGAATATTTTCTTTTGGAATTTGAAAGCTCTGGCGTTGACAAACTGAAAACGAGAATTTATAACTTATAATTAATAATATGCATTTATCTTTTGGAAATTCATGATTTTAAACATTTTTCGAAACCGTTTTGGATTTGTATATTCTATGAATTGATCTTGAAACTACTTTGCCATTGTATTTATTTAAAGTTAAAAAAATTTATGAGTAATTTTGAACGTTAGCAGTTTCAACTAATATCGATAAGTAGTGGTAGAATTACAGTTTTTTTTAATGGATTTTTCGGATTCTTTACTATATGTTTGTGGTTTGTAGGAGATTTGAATCACTAGAATACTTTTTATCATATTGTGACATTGGTTGCATTTTTGTGCTAATTTACCTATTTTCTAATTGTATTTTTTTTTTCAGACGAATGCAAGATACTATAAGAAATCTAACTAAAGATGTGAAATACCTATAGCTGCCATCATTCCCTTAATGAGAGTAGCTTCCAAGGATGCCCGCCCTCTTGAGTATGCAGACATGATCATCTGTTCTGCTGTCATGCAACCATCTGCATAGGCGCAACCTAGTTCCCCTACAGAGTGTCCAATAATACCATCGGGCTCTAATCCTACAGCTCTCAAAACATCAGTAAGGGCAATCTAGAAAGACATATATATTATACTACAAATATCTTCTCAAAAATAAGCAAAAAGTCTTAAATGAATAACGTAGTTAAGGGATGAAGAACTTACCTGAATTGCAGCAATTCCCACAAAGCAGTTTAATATGTTGTCAAAGATAGACTTGTCCTTCGTGGTAATAATGTTTATTAAGTCGACGCCTTTTTCGGACAAAATTTTATGGCTGTCGTTTATAGATTTCGCAAAAACTTCCAATTTCATTAAATCGCTTACCATTCCACACCATTGGCTTCCCATACCTGAATACACAAACCATATCTGTCGTTTGTTTCCCATATGATACTAGAATTAAAGAAATAAATTAATACACAGGAAGAAATAAAATTAAGAAACACAGGTAATGTAATCCACTGGAGCTCTAAATATTTGAACATATACAGTCTGTCTATTTTACGAGGCCAACGCCAAATACCTCGCTTATTGTCTGTTGTAAAAGAAAAAGGCTTTAGTAAAAGTTATCCCAATTTTTGTGAACTATTTTTCAGTAAAAAAATTGAAATTCAGAGCCTACTTTGTGAGATACAGTACAAAAACCTGAAAAATAGGAAAACCACAGTCGTTTATATCTTCCTTACTACAGGAGATATTAACGAGATATTTAGCTTAGCTCTCGTATAATAGATAGACAATATTTTTTTAATTGAAAAGTATGACATAATACACGTGTATTGTAAAGATATGACCTTTATATTTAAATGAACATGAAACTTATTAAAAAGTGACGTAATGGCAAAAATTTGGAATTACATATCAGTGGTCTGCATATAATTAATATTCCTAGAATAAATAATGAAGTACGAATTAGCACAAAATAAAATGCATAGAGTTTATAAAAAATGTGCGCTTTAAAATTCGTCGATTAACCGGACTAATTTTAAAATAAAGAGGAATATAAATAAGAATAATAATAATAATAATAATAGTGATAATAACAATACTAGAAGTCACTAATAATTGAAATATTTTAATTTAGGTTACCAGTTTATTTTGCTAAAGTGTGGTTTCAAATGACTTTTTGAGTAAAAAATTAACTTAATTTCTGTAGCTTACCTCAGTTTCTTTTTTAGTTTCTTCAGCTCCTAAAACTGCATATCCGCGATAAATATGACCTAAAATTGGTTTCGCGAAAACATCTTGAATAAGTTGATAGTACTCTGGATCTTTAGGCTTAGATTCAATCTAAAAAAAATAACACGTAAAGCAGCCATGATTATTTTCTAATTGAGTATTTCCGCTACCTCTATTTACCTTCCCAGATTTTGTCACGATGACTCCTCACCAACCCCCCCCCATACATACTAATTTTTTGCGCTTTGCCACCACCTCCGACATAGTGTTATCTATTCTCTAAGCTGGAACGATATGTACACGTAATTTAAAAAATATATATTGAGTCGTTTTCAAGATATGAGAGAACAACAATGCAAACAGATAGAAAGCAAATAGTGAAGAACAATCTGAAAATACATTTTCTACCCAAATAGCATTTAGACGTCGAGCTAACGTTGTTGTAAACGACCTGATGTCGGTAACCAACACCCGCGCGACCACTTTCCGACCCGTTTTGACCAAAATGGGGAATAAAATTCGAGTCGGTTAGACGTTGGTCACCGACTGCCTAGTTATAAACATTTGTGTACTTAGCGGGACGTCGTCTGTAGCGCATAGCACTGACTTTTGTGCGACAAGGTCGGATATATAGTATATAATATTGTGTCAATACTTCTAAACTGGCTCCCTCTTTGTGAATTATGACCAATCTTAGAATTTTAGTTTCCATACGGCAATAAAAACAATGAAATGATGCATGGTGTTTTATTTTTGTGTTTTACAAAACAAAATAAATTCACGTAGCTAGCGAAAGATGCTCAAAAACGACAAACGCATTAGGCTTTACTGATAAATATGACTGTGGTAGGTCGAAAAATATTCAATCCCCATAAAATTTCAGCATATTTAATTATTTAATGTTTAAATATATTTTGTTTATAATATTAAAAATGCATATTTCTCTGAGGAGTATAAATTTCAATAAAAAAATTCCTTATGAAGTCGATATTTAAATAAAATCCCTAGTTTAAGCCCAATTTTACTTCAAAAATGACAAAAAAATTGTGTCATGTCTAAATTTTAGACATGGACCGACGAAGTTATTTGCATCTTTCTCTAAAAAATGGAGCCGCCAGGAAATTTCTGTATAATCGACTTAATTTTGATTAAATAATGCTTTAGCACTACCATGCAAAAAATATTGACTTCCCGTAACGCTAGTTAAAAGTTTGACACCATTAAAGGTGCCCTCCCGATCCAAGGGACAGCGACCGGAGACCGAAACATGTACCACGTGACAAGCAGAGATCAGCGACAGGGAGGGCTACTAAAGGTGCTCTAGAGTCACGGTTTATATACATACGGTTGGATTATGCCCGCCCCTACCAATCAGAAAACGTTTAGTGCATTGACGTCAAAGTAGACCTTGTTTACGCTCGCATATAATGCTGTCTCGTTCTCCCTCATTAATAGTCTCTTAAGTCGTTATTGCTTCCACTTATATATCTTGCAATTATTACTTTATTTTAATACAAAAAAACAGGCATTATTTATTTTATACAAATTTGATTTAATAAGAAAGGGACGCACAAGAATCGGACAAAAAAAATTTAAGTTACTGCACAAAAAGTTTGTATTTCTTATTTTAACATAGCCCAAAAGCGTGTAAGCTATCGTCCTATCTTATCATAATTTTAAAGCAAAATATATGTTACCCCAAGGTTTTAGGTATTAGCATAGCACACAAAAATATGAAGAAGTATAAGGAAAATGTTATATACAGTATTCTCACGTACGAACGAACTTTATATTAGGTGATATATTAAATTTATTTAAAGATATTTTTAATTAAGACTATTAGGAAATGAGTGAAAATTTGGTAATCGAACGTTGCTGACTGCGAATATCTATCTGAGCAATGAAAATAAAAAAATATATCTAGCATTATGTAAAATTAAATAAAATAGTAATAATAAGTTTTTATTGAAACAAGTCTCCAAAGGGTTATGGAAATGACCAAGGCCTTTTAGCCACCATATGAAATAAATTCTGCCGTATTCTAGCAAAATGCTAATCGCAGTCAGGCATGGCTGAGTTGTTACAGATACGGAGGATCTGAATTTAAATAAAAACTCATCAATAATAATCAACTACAAAAACTTTTAGTTTTTTCATTGTCGTGACCGGTATGCTGCACCACACTGGCGCCGCGTATGTGATAGACAGCCTGATCACCATTTTTTATTTTGTCTATTAAGTCTGCTACCCCTGACCATAAGCGGATACGTTCCCCATTAGTACAAATTTGGTAAGGAAACGGAAAAATGCTATTTGGGTAGCTTTGGTATCATTAAGCAAATTAGAAAATATCCTGCAGCGTAGTGTAACGGCGGACAGAGAGCGCTGACTCCCCTTCCTTATTGCGATATAATATTACTGAAGTGCCTTCTTTTTCAATTTTAAAAGTTATTGTAAAACAAAAATAAAAACAAAGAATTCGCATGTTTCCATTATTTAAATTGAATCAGTAAAGATTATCTCTGTTTGTAACGCCAAAAGAAAAGATGCTAATTTTTAATATTTTTATATGTTTGCAAACAACTGCCGTTAGAGTGGTTTGAAAATTAACTTATAAAAACAAGATATTTCTATAATATTTCGACTTACAGTTTCCAAAATTTTGTCGATCCCCTCCTGCGTTCTAGTTGAGGCAATAACGAGAGTAGGCAATGTAACTTCTGTTGGAACCTTTTTCTTAGGATTTGCCTTAAACAACGCATGACCATAATAAGAGTCTGCCCCAAGAGCATTCACAGCGGCGTATCCAGGATTCCACTTGGTGTTTGTTGTAACAACCTCCATACTTCCATTGTGTAAAGGTGCTATTTCTGGATTAGGCTTATCGAATTGTATATTTGCAGGAATAGTTTCCGTTTCCATAGCAATTATCACTTTCGCAATAGAGAACAACGAAGCCGATGCCTCACTGTGTCCTGTTTGTGTTTTTACAGAACCAATTAAAAGAGGACTTTTACGGTTTTTACAATAAACTTTTTCGAGGGCTTCTAATTCTTTCCTGTCAATTTCCTGAAATATTAAATAAGTACAATTTTATATAGTTGAGATATGTAGATAAGTGGGTAGTAGGGGGGTCGGTAGCTCAGTGTGTTAAAGCATCTGGCTAAAAAGCTTTTAATGGTAATGGCTAGCAAACTGAGTTGCCTAGCGAAGTGGGTTCTATCACGCAAGGCGAAACAATTTTTCATTAAAAAAATTGCCCCAAGAGTGGTTCGGAGTCCACATTAAACTGTAGGTCCTCCTCGTCTCTCTTTACCTAGCACAAGATCCTTGAGATCTTCCAGGGGGTTACTTGGGTAACTTGAGAGGCGGTTAAGAAAACATTTTAACACATTTTAAGTGGAAACTAGATTGAATGAACATAAAATCAGTATAAAGAATGGATAAGTTAGTCTACATTGACACAGGATACTTGAACTAACTGATATAGGTACAGCTGGATAAAAACTATTCAGCTTATTCGGTACCCCAGTAAAATAGGTTTTTAAGTTTTCTTTTTTAACTTGAAGAAAAATCCTTAAGAAGTTTGGTTTATGCTTTCCGTCATAGTATTTGGAATATTAATGAACAGCATAAAAATTCGAACAAATATCTTTGGGAGTTCTCCTTCAAATTTACTCTCCAATAAAACTACACATTTTTCTTGAAATTCTTTAATTTTTGTGCAAATGTAACAACTTTTTATATAAGCGATATAAGCTCCCGCTTATTAAATTTGGTCAAGAGCAAAATATGAACATTAGAAATTTGGCATTTTTTAACCCTTATTTTCAAATACTATTCGCTTAAAAGAAAAGGGTCTTATAGGAAAACAAATTTCTATTGTAGCAAATGTAACTACCTTTCAATTGGTTTTGTGACTATGTATCCAATATTGACCAAATTATGGCAAGGAACTGAAAATATACACCAAGGGGTGACGGATGGGGCATATTTATTAATAAATTAAGGTGGGCATAAGGAAATAGTTATAAATTTTGGCCATAACTTTTTTTTAATACATATATTGTTAAAAAAAGTATAAGACTACCTAAGTAGAACTATGATAGATGTAGTGGCATGAATTTCCACTCAATAATTTCAGTTGTTTGCAAAATTAGTTAATTTAAATTAAAAAATATTGCCAATCTTCATATCTTGTAGTTTTAAATTCACTAATTTTTACAAACAACTGAAATTATTGAGTGAAAAGTCATATCACTACACCTGTCATAGTACTACTTAGGTAGTCTTATACTTTTTTTTACCAATATATGTATTAAAAAAAAGGTATGGCCAAAAATAATAAATATTTCCTTATCAGATCTCTCTCTTTCTCTTGGATATGCCAGCCTTAAGTATAATATTCGATATTTTCAACTTGAAATAAATAGTTTTTGTATCTACAGTTGATTTAAAAAAACAACTGGTACACTTACTTTTAGCTATGTAAATCATTCGTTCTTTGATTGATATTAATAATCTTACAAATGTCACTTTGACGTTAATCAGTGGCGTCATTATTAAAAATGGTTCGACATCTAATAGATATTCAAAAACTTCGAATTGTTTCTAAAATTGAAGATGGTTGGTCCATAAGAAGACTTGCTGCTGAATGCAATATGAGTAAAACCACAATAATGCGTGTTAAAAAACAATGGGAAACTAACCAAACGGTATCCCGTAAAGTTGGTTCCGGTAGGCCCAGAAAGAGCAATAATCAAGAAGATGAAAATCTTATAAATTACCTAAGAGAAAACCCTTTTCAGACTGCAGTAAATGCAATTTCAGAGACAAATTTCCCTGCTTCGGCACCTACTGCTTGCAGAAGAATAAAACTAGGAAGCGAATTGAAGAGTTGTTCAGCGGCTAAAAAATATAAACTTTCAGAAGAAAAGAAGCAGGGTAGGATAATTTTTGCACTGAACTACATAATCAATGATGAAAACTTCTGGGAACAAGTTATCTTTTCTGACGAAAAGGTTTTTAAATCCTGTAACGATGGACATGTTCGCGTATATAGGCCTCCTTCCACTAGATACGACGAAAAATATACTTTCGATCCACAAATATCAGGAAGGTTTTCAGTCAATGTCTGGGCTGGATGAGCCTAAATGGGTTAGGTGTGTGTTGGAACAGTGGTGGTCATCACAATTCCATTAAATATATTGAAATATTAGACAATATTATGTTGCCGTCAGAAATAGAGGTGCTTCCGGAAAGTAATTTTATTTTCCAACAAGACAACTGCTCCATACATACGGTCCATCGCGTCAGGCAATGGTTTCTTAATAAAAACATAGAGTTGATACCGTGGCCATCTAAAAGTCCGGATTTAAAACAAATTGAAAATGTTTTGGGACTAATGGTGAAACATATAAGAAAATTAAATAACCATCCAAATAGTGCCCAGGAATTAGAAGGGATAATTGAAGACGCTTGGGAGAACTTGTCGCAAGAATTTGACCTTGCAAGAAATCTGATTTTGTCCATGCCTGCAAGTCTTCAGGCAATTTTAGACGCTAATGGAGCAATGACAAAATATTAGTTAATTCTGTATTACGTAATTGAAGTTCATTTATTTTATTTTTTTTATTGTATTTTTATGTTCAGTCTGCATTGTTTACGTTTTTTTTAAATCTCAAGTGGTATATTTGTGTTCTTATTTTAAAAATAGAATTATCATTATTCAGTTAGTATTTTAATTACAACCATTAGTAGAATTATCCGTAACAAATATTATTTTTTTAAACAATAATATGGCAGGCTTGAAAATGTTTTGAAAAAGTTATTTTCTAATTATTTTTTAAAATTCCATTTGAATAAAATTAAAAAGAAAGGTTTAACAAGTTTAAAAATACTAAGAAAACCGGTCTCCTCCAAAAAAACCCAGGTCCGGGGTAAATCACCCCTTCTCCCCTTCGATATGCCTGGTCAGCCCTATTTACAGACATGCACATAACTAAACTATTAAGATTTTCGATTACAAGAGTTGTACCAGTTTTTTTTTAAAATCAACTGTACTTACAAAAAAATAAAAAATAATAATCAAATAAAATAAATTAAAAAATTAAACAACTTTTAAAACTTTTAAACATAATATTTTTAGTCGCAAACTCCTCTATAAATCCTTATTTTACTATAAGGAAAATAACCAGACTGCAACCAACAGCTACTCTCCGGGCTATGTGCATAGCATAGTTCAACTTGAACTAAGTTCAACTTGAACTATGCTAAGCCAAGTCAAGCTATTTATTTTTCGATTGCAACGGACACTGGACCGCTGGATGGCGCCTGCTGGCTGTTTTACATGTCGCTATTGTAAAAATACCGGGATGTACTATAGTCAAAGGATTCTCATGTCGGTCGTCGCATACCTACCTTGCACTGACGAGAGCCAACAGCTCGAAACTGCAGTCTGCAAGTGGTGTGTGACGACTGGCAAGGGAGCTCCTTTAAGTAGGTTCAGTCTTTCGGCTGGTGTTTGTTGCAATCGAAGCATTAGCGTTTTGATGGTAATATGCAATTATTACACTTAACGCGCCAGGCTTGTAACTTGTAATTCAGCGCTCGGCGGGGCACATAGCCCGGAGAGTAGCTGTTGGTTGCAGTCTGGTTAGGTTCCTTATAGTAAAATAAGGATTTATAGAGGAGTTTGCGACTAAAAATATTATGTTTAATATTCCGCCCTCTAAAAGCACATTTGAACTTTTAAATCTTTTGTTTAAATATAATTTTTTTTATAATCTTCGCATAAAATTTCTGAGCTTTCATCCTCATCCTGGGACTCATGTTAAAAAGTCTTCAACTTCAGTAGCTTATGAGATGTAGTTTATGAACGCAAGCTACTTATATTTTTAGTTTTTCTTTTTTAAAATTGACGGTAACTCTAATGAATGGGGTATTAGAACGATCAATATATAAAGATACATATTCGTACTAAGGTCAGGTTTTAAACTAATAAGTAAATTGTCACTTAGCCTCATTTTTTTCCACTAAACTTACAAAATAAAATGGTTTATCATTATTACTATGAAAGACAGAGAAAATTTAATATATGATCTTTCTGGCTTTACAAGTAATGAACGCTTAGTAATTTGACGTAAAATGAAAACTTTAACTTTAATAGACATGCTTCTTACTACGCTGTACAAAAGATGATAAATGAACTTAGATAGTCAACAAGAGTGCTTAAGATAAATGTTAAACTTTGATACGTATTTTTTTGTCATTAATATTAATGAAGGGAAATTATTGAAAGACTATATTGGATCAAATCTGTCTGATAAGAATTCTATTGCAAGAGATACTACTTGTCTCATTATTACTGCATCAAAAATATTATTTTAATATAAAAAATTATTACTTTCTCATCTATAGGTAAAGTATTATTTATCATCGCGAACAAATCCAAAATTAGGATAATGGTAAAAATGGCTGTTTCGAAGCCAAAAAACACCGAATACATCTAAATCAGCATGCCGTCTGTGTGTGTATGTGGTACGTATTTCTCGAAGACGACTGAATACAGAAATCTGAAACTTTATACATAAAACCTACGAGGGCCAAGGAAGAATGCTATTGAATATTGGTGCCATCACTGCACTAGGAACGACTTTAGGTATAGGATAGAAGTAATCCTTTGAAAATTTCTCGCCAGGTGTCAGGCACGGCTTCAGGTAGGGCCCAAAAACAGTATCTCGTGGAATCGAAAAATGTTTTAATGCAAGTATTGTTTAGAATAGAAAATTGTTGTTGTTTTTTTTAGTTTCTCTTCTAAGTGGCAGGCCAGCTCCAAGGAGCGCTCAAAAACAAGCTTTTGTTTAATCAAGCGATTGATTAAAATAAACAATATTTAAAGTGTAAAATTGCAACAAATCTCTCTTCAACGCACAGGGGCGGCTTCAGAGATGGCCTAAAAACCTTAAGTAGATTTTTTTAAATAAGAATTGTTTAAGAATTTTTGAAATAAGAATTGTTTAAGAGAGACCCACGCAGACAGCCCGGGTTCAAAACCGGATCACAGCAAGTCGATGAGATATAGTGGATGAGTGGATCTGCTCGCGTCACCATCTTTCGAAAGAGATGTAAAACTGTGGGTTCCGTGTATCTACGATGTGAGCACATTAAAGATCCCTACTTCACGACAAACTGTGGAGGTTCGGCAAAATTCCAGGTTAGGGGTCCCAGTGCCTACACAGACACTGATGAGCTTATCCCCTGGCGTCGGTGATTGGCCTTGGTAGCGGAAATAGGCCGACATTAAATAAATGATTTTAAAAAATTGTTTAAGACTAAGAAAGTTATCTTGCAAATTGCCAATTGACTTCTTGCAAATTTGTCAATTCCCTGAAAAAATTAACCTAATTTTCAAAAGTATTTCAAACCACCAATTTTTTAATACGTGGAATTGTGTCAAAAACGCCTTTGCAAATTTCCCGTAAGGTTAAATGTTGGAAAAGAAATTGCGTTCAGGTTAGTTTACGTTCTATCAAAAAGATTTAGAAAGTTAGAAACATATTTATTATTCTGGTTTTATGTCAATCTCTGAAGGATTACATTCAATAATATAATATTTTTTTGAGATAATGAGGTATATTAAATATAACAAATTTATATTGGACAAAAAATGGTTATTGTAAACAGAAAGAGATACTTTTGTTATTTGTGATTAACTTGCTTGAAGTGACGTTCAATTATTTTATCTACGATCATGTAAAAAGTGAGTTTTTTACATCATTTCCAGTGTAAAAAGTGGCCTTTTATAAGAAACTACGCAATAAAATTTTTTATTGCACGCTTATTTCACGCACACGTATTGCACGATTACTAAGAAATTAAAAAACTACGCCAGTTTATTTATAATATCGTTTCCTTAGTTACTATCATCACAGATCACGGCCATGAACCCATGAAGTAACATAATTATAATGGAGACTCAACTACAACTCGAGTAAAACTAACCGTCAAAGTGACATTCACAAAAAGTTGATACAGTTTTAGAAATATTCATGAAAAATTGCCCATTGATACAATAATTGGAACGATCGAAGATAAAACGTTGTAAGACACACTTGTATCTTAAATAACTATTATTTGATAATTTGTATATATACTTATTTCTCCTTGGCATTTTTCAAAATGTTATAATTCTATTTTAAGAGCATAGGTACCTTAAGAGCGCAGCCATAAGTTTCAACAAATGGAACCTCATCAGGTTTTACGGAAATCTTCTCATAGAATTCCTCCATGAATTCTGCCATATTTGCTACATCCATTGTAAGCAGGCCTCCCTCTCTGTAGCCATCAAAGCGAGTGGCTACGTTTAAAACACTTGCATATGAGCGCCTGGCCTCGGATGCCTTTTGGATGTACATTACGACTACCCCATCACTTCTTGCATATCCCTTGGCTGATGAAATAGTTTGTTATAGTGCAATTATAACTAAATAAAAATTAAGATGGAAACACATTTTTTAGATTTCTACGTTAACCAATTTGTTTAATAGTTCTCTATAAAAATTTACAAATAGGTACCACAATTTTTGACACATTTTCCATGGAAGAACTACTAAGGCTAACTCTTTAATGGGCTCATTGCATGGGTCTACTACATAAATTTACGAATATTGCATAATTGAAGGCGGCAACAATATTCCTGTTTCAACACTAAATATAAGGTATATTTCAATTATGAAAGTTATAGAAACTTATAGCACATATATACATATATACAGACCTCATCATATAACATAAAAAATTCTTTACAGAAATAATCAGGGAGTTAACATTACTTCCAGTTCATGTCTGGGCGAGTCTAGATGTGGTAAATTTGTTCACTAATATCCATAAAGGTTGTAATAATTTTTGAAAAATTTCAGAGACATACCTTTAGCGAGTCTCTTAGAGGTAAGTTTTACCAACAAATATGGATAACCCAGTCAGCCCAGTCCTGGCCAATATTCGCCTTGAAATATTATTACACACCATTGTGTCTAACTTACACTTTTTTTTACCATTTATTAAATTCTATGTGGATGACATTATCATGGCTATTCTTCAATTATTTTAAAACTGAACAACAATAAATTTCTTGAATGCAACATGTAATGTTATTATTAGTGCTAATTGGGACGTCGATACAACCAAGATGTCAACTTAATTTTCCATCACACTAATAAATTAGACAATGTTTTTTCTTCAATGGCTATTGATTATCAATTGAGCGTAAGATTCTTCTCTTAATTGCAATTAATTTTACAGTGGCCAAACTAAACAGCGTTTAAAAACTAGAATTAGAGAACATCAGAAATCTAGAAGTAAGGCGGAAATGGCTAATTAGCTAAATACTGTTCTGCATATATATAACATAATTTTGAGAAAGTCTCTATATTGGACTATGAGGTAAATTATTACAAAAGACTAATTAGCGAAATGATATTCATTAAGAGGCTTCCATGTGGCAAAAATAGATACAAACAACTTGACTGTCGTATACACTACGTCCCCCTCCACATTGACGATAGCTTAGTACACTTCACAATTTAATATCTAGTTGTCACTTACACATTTTTTTTATATATAGATATACATTTTTATACATTATTTCTAGTTAGTATTATCATAGTTTTTACTACTATCTGGTTAATAATTTTTATCTACACGATTATTCTCTAGTCGTTGGTATGCGGGATATGAATGAAGACACTTCTAAAGGTACAACTATTCGGGCAATTTCTCATTGGAAATTCATGAAATCCCTATGGTTGTTTGCTTTTGTTTATATGACAGTTTAATTTTTGTAACGTAATATACATTGGTTTATTTTTTACAAAGTATTTAATCGTATTTAAAAATAATCTTATAATTTTAATTTTAATACAATGACATATAGAGTATATTTTTAATTTCTAATTATTATAATTTTGATATAAACTATCATTTTTATTCATGAAAAAGGTTAAAAACTTAATCGAAACGTCGACAAGTAGGAATTACCGTTTTTTGTTCATTATTCAACAATATCGACTACTTATAGATTGATACATTTTATATACGGATAATAGACTCCGTTTCTATTTTCTAAGGTAAATGAAACCCAACGTTTTTGAGTGTTACTTTTTAATTAATTTATGAGCAGAATTTGAAAATTTGAAATTTTTCACACAAAAAGTTTTATTGGCATATATTCTCTAAAATTATCAGTTTTTGAATTAAGTTTATTTGAACTTTATTTAGGAATAATTTTTCAGTAAAACAGAAAAATCATGAGAGAATATAATTCTAACCAAATCATGTTTTGCTGTCATTATTCCAATTTTAACTAGACAATGAATTTGGTTAAAAGAAGGCAAATTACAAATTATAAGAGATGTTCAAAGTTCATATCAAAAGTACGCATCTCTAGAATTATTTCTTTATAAATTATTTTTTTTATTACTATTTTTTAATCTAATTTGTGTGTACTAAATGTCAGCACATTTTTAACACATGTGCTCTTCGGAGCGTGTAGTTATACGAATGAAATCAAGATTGGTCCCCAAATTACCTCATTTTTCTCGAGTACTAAAATCTATCTCTAATGATGGCATGTTTACTTATTAACTGTAAATCAGCACCAAATATAATCAGTACTATGCTCTAATTAGTTTATTGAAAGCATCAATCATATAAATAAACTACTACTGTGTACTGTGAGATTTAACAGTTACCTTCGAGACAGTCATACAAAGTCAGGAAGCTTGGACATTTTCGAAAATTTACAAGTTCGAAATGATGTTACTAATCTGAAATGTTGGCAAGACCTTAACCAATTTGGGAAAACGTAAAGAAATTAGAGTTTAGCTAAATGATCCCATTAAAAGTGCTTAGTTAGGTTCTACCTATCAGAGCTGTACCTTTTTGCCTTTAAATCAAGTTAATATTAAGCAAATTATTGGTTGTATTAAAACGTCAACAATCAATGGTGATATATCCTTACTTACCATCAGCATCAAATGCCCTAGTGCTGCCGTCCGAAGATAACAATCCCATATCGTTGTAGAGCCATTGAAATTCTGAATTTAAAGCCAAATTAGCCGTTCCAATAATTACAGCCTCGCACTGACCAGTTTTTATTGCCGAATGTGCCAAACGAAGTACTTCTATACCTCCAACCCAGTTACTGTCATATGAGACACTTGGACCTGCGAAAAAGTTATTTTATCTGCTTGTGTATGAAGTAAGTACAAGTGGCTTATTATTTTATGAATACTGTTGTTATAATAAATGACGCTTGTTTATTCAAATGATAATGAAGAAAAGAATTGTGCAATATTTTTTACTTATTATAAATTATCATTTATTCGGCGTGTTAACCGACCGGGCTAAAAATTTACCAAATTCTCCGATACTGAAGATTCATTTTTTGTTTGAAAGAAAAAAACCCTTTCTCAATGGTCCTCGAATAACGCCTTCTAGATGACTTAAATGAAATTGGGGATCAACAAATAAAGGGCGATGTATTTGAAAATCCGGCATACTAAATATCACAGTATATGTTTTCGTTGTGAAAATCTAAATACGAGGTCACTAAAAAAGTAACAAACAATTTTACCATCTCTAAAGAGGGCCAGTAAAAATTACGAAAAAAAGCTCCCTCGCCGCAGTTATATTTTGTGTAAGTTGCTATTGTTAGTATCTATTAATCTGTAAATAATATTTTGCTTTATGTGTTAAGAAGTAATTCTGTTTCTTGTAAACAATTTAACGAATCGTTTCAAGAAAAATATATTGTAGATGCAATTCCAGGCATTATGCAAGCAATGAATGAATAATTATATTGAAACATATGTACTTATACAACTAAGGCAAATTAAGGAAAATTTTGGAATTGAGGTTGAACTTTTTATGGACTCTGAACAACAATTTTTTTCATAACATCTTTGGGTAATTACCTACAGTAATATATTTTTGTGGTTTATCAAATGTGTAGATGATGGTTAGAAAAATTAACGTAATTTTTATTTTTCCTCTAGAAAACGATTTTATGAATTTATTTTAAAAAATGCATGTAACGTCATTTCACCGAAATTATCTACTCATTTAATCGATCCACAAAAAATATATATTGAAGATAATTTTCATATTCGAAGATAGTAAAAAAATGATGCATTCAAAGAGTTTATAGCATTGAAAATAATTTTGAAAAATTTCTTTAATATTATTGCCAATATATTTGTTTTCTAAAATGCACTGTCGTTGCATCTATAACTTATGTTTTCTTTAAGGAGATTTGAGCAAAACATTTCAGTGCTAATACTACACTGAACACGGTGTTCAAGGGTAGCGTTCACTACAGCATTCAAATGTAGTATTCAGTGCACTGTTCAAGTATTATCTAAAAGTTATTTATCGAATTTACCGATAGCTTTTCTTCTGGAGTTAAATTATCTTTAATTTTGTATTGCTTCTCTCTCTTTAAAACGCGATGAAAGTATAAAAATATTGCCAGCTGACAAAGGTAATGCCACAGTCATTATAGATAAAGATATATATGACACAAAAATCATGACTCTTGTAAATGAGGGACCCTACTCAAAACGAAAAAAAGATCCAACAAAATCAATAGAGAGCAAAGTGCACAGAACTTTGTTTAAATTCAAACACGAATTTAATGATTTTGAGCGAAGGAACCTTACACCAGATCATAGTAAGCCTCCTCATTTTTATGGCTTACCAAAGACAAATGAACAAAATATTCCTTTAAGACCAATTGTTAGTTCTGTTAATTCACCATATCATAATATGAAAAAAAATTTACTTAAAATTATTAATCCATTATCTGGAAATACCGATTCATATATTAAAAATAGTACACATTTTATAGAAAAAAATTATTAAAACGATATTCATGAATCACACCTGATGGTTAGTTTTGAAGTAGTTAGTCTTTTTACCAATATTCCGGTAGATGACACCTTAAAAATATTTAAAGATAGATTGCTGAATGATAGTAATTTGGAAACTAGAACTAAATGAAGTGTAAATGGCATAATGGAACTCTTAAAAATGTGTATAAAAACAACCTATTTTCAATTAGAAAATGAGTTCTATCAGCAGGACTTTGGTATGGCCATGGGGTCTCCATTATCACCAATTTTAAGCAACATATTTATCGAGAACCTTGAGAACACACATGTTCAAAATTGTATAAACAAACCGGTTGTCTGGTGGAGATATGCTGACGACATCTTTGCAATTTGGCGTCATGGTGTTGATTTAATAGATAGTTTAAAAAAAAATAAAATAGTAAGGAACCGTCTATTAAATTCACATTAGAAGTAGAAAGTAGGAACTACTACCGTAAATAACACAATTGAAACAAGCGTTTACAGAAAACCAACACATAATAACTAATAGATACCTAAATTTTAACTCAAATCAGTCAATAAATGTCAAAAGGGGTGTTGTAAAATGTTTATGTAATAGGGCCAAAATAATTTCAAATAATAATGAAATATTAAATAACGAGAAAAAAAATTATCAAAGAGGTTCTAGCACAAAATCAATACCCTGAAGCTTTTGTTGATAGAGTTTTCATAAATGTGGAAAATAGGGACAACCAGGCACGACAAAAACCTTATGTATACGGACTATCGGAGAAGCTACACCGTATAGG
Organism: Leptura quadrifasciata; assembly: GCA_963675555.1. Classification (NCBI taxonomy): domain Eukaryota; kingdom Metazoa; phylum Arthropoda; class Insecta; order Coleoptera; family Cerambycidae; genus Leptura; species Leptura quadrifasciata. Next base: position 109,728,827 of record OY776675.1, read on the forward strand.
CGACAAATTTGATGTTAGACGGTATTTCAAACGGGGAACTCTTTGAGATCTATTTCAACAAAAACAAAACCGATAAACCGGGAGAATTCAAAAAACTGTATTTACAATATCCCATGCGAATGTGACAAATATTATGTGGGTGACTCATCCAGACCTTTCAGTGTGAGGCTGGAAGAGCACAAGAATTACATTAAAAAGAATGAAATTCAGAAATAAAAGATTTGTGAACATGCTTGGGAAAACGGACATAGAATAAACTGGGACTCGGCAAAAATTTTAACAAAAGAGGCAGATAAGAAAAAAAGAAAAATTAAAGAATCAGCAATAATATTATTAAATGAATACAAATGCGTATCGAATTGTTCTGTAGGTATTTGTACCACCTGGCTACCAATGTTAAAAGAAGAATTTAACAAACTCAACATTATCTAAAAGAAAATAACATCAGTTCTGTATCGTAAACGTCACAGGCGCAGAGGCTTTTTTCCGATCATTCTATTATTTTGTAGATTCGGTGATTTGTTTTTGAAGAGGACAATACATGTGGTGGAAAACCCAAATAAAAGGAAAGAATATACACTGTTCAAGTATTTGGAAACTATGCCAGTGTTAATTTTAGAAATAAAAACACAAAAAGAAAATCATAAATACGCCATATCAACACAATGCCGCAACACATTTCACATCGTGTTCTTTTTTATTCTTGCCTGCTCTAGTTTTTGGCAACAAGCATGACCTCCACTTTAACCCACCTAGATGGTCAGTTTTTCAGGAGTGACAGAAATACCTACTGTTGTAAGTTAAATTAATTGAATCAAATTAATATAGACGTGTGTGAGTAGTGTTTTTAATTTGAAAATTGGAATGTGCACCTACAGGAAAGGAAAATGTGTGCGACTTTAATAGTTAAAGTCACACATATTTTCAAATAGATTTCTATTTTCCAAAGAACATGAACGAAGCATTTGAATACTAATAGTGGAGTGTGTGGGTCGGAAAGAAGCCGAAAATTGTATGTATTTTGCTATGCAATAAGAGTCATCGGCATAATGCATGTAACGTCCGTTTTTGTTTTTATAAATACACGATTATCTTTTTCAGCTAAAGGGTAAAGAAAGATAATTATAATCACGAAGAGAAGTATGATTATTTTCCTGTGCTCAGCATCCTCGAAAACAGGCGGTATATATATTTTGCAGGTGATATAAAAAAAATATTACCCCTTTAGGTGTTTTCGTTAGCCGTTAGAGGGGTTGAAGGGGGACGGAAGAAATGTTGACTATCACCACCATGTTCAGCATCCTTGAAAACGGACGTCAGATACATTTTGCCGGTGATATAAAAAAACGATTTTCACCCCTTTCGGGGGTGTTTATTAACCGTTAGAGGGGTTTGCATCTGCTTCATTACAACGATTAATATATTTTTATTGGCATATGATATTTGCAATTCTGTTTTCGTGATAGCATCGTGTATTATATATCATGAATCATATGGTGAACTAAAAAATGCCTTGATCCTTACTTTCTTCCACTTACTCTGAATGTTTTACGTCAAAGTACTATAAAAATAATCATTAATCGTCACTAAAAACTAAATGCTTCTCTTCATGCTTTTCGTCTTCTATTGCTAACGTAGTCGACTTTGTCTGTGAAACTGTGTTGGTGGTAATGTAACTCGATTCAGGTCCATTGCAAGAATATGTAAATATCTCAGTTTTATTTTTTTATCACGGTCAGTAAGTTTTGAAGGAAACCAATTTGATAATAAATAATAATAATTTAGATTTATATATATAAATCTATAATATACAGGCTGTCCATTTTATCAGGGCCCTCGAGAATATCTCACTTAATATCGGTCGTACAAAAAAAATTATTATAAGAGTTATGGCGGAAAATATCGAAAATGCGGAAAATGTCTAGGCCAAATATCTCCGTTATTTGAAGAGATACGAGAAATATTCTAAGGCGAAAATTTTTTGCAAAACAGACTGTTTGAATGAGGTTTTATCTATTTTTTTTAAACCGCTGTATTTTGAGATATACTCTTCAGGCTGTTAAAAAAATTATTCTGAAACGGGCGGGAAGTGGCGCCATTAAATAGAGCATTTTCCTCCCTTTTCAACGATATATCACTTGTCATATTTATTCATTGGTACTACGTTAGTAATTATAAAAACATTTATTTAAAACCAATAAATTTTTTTTAACAAGCATTATACTTGCCGTGGAGAAGTATGATTAAATAAAACGGTAAAATAATTCAATAAGTCGTTCAAATCCTTGCTATAATAAGACATTAACACAATTAACAAGAATAAAGTAAATTCAGGTAACAAAAACAAATTAATAATAAAAAGAATATAGCACACAGAACATTAATATTTATCTATTCCTCAAAATAATTTTTAAGATATCATATCAAGTGTTCAAAGTGTCCACCGCGATTTCTTATGCACAATCGAGCGCGGCGGGGCACTGCATTTAAAACATTACTCAGCATTTCGGGGGTAACTGTAATACATACCAGTTGAATTCGAGCTTTTAGGTCCTCTACATTTTGCGGTGTCGTCGAAAACACCTTATCTTTAATATACCCCATAGACGAAAATCCATGGGGGTTAGATCTGGAGAGGGAGGGGGGGACATCGAATAAATCCATTGGTACCTATCCAATGTTGAGGCAAAATTTCTTCTAAATAATCTAGGCAAATCTGAGAATTGTGGGGAGGAGCTCCATGTTGTTGAAAATATTGAAAGTTGTGTCGATTCTCTAAAGGTAGGTCATCTAAGAATTCATTAAATTCATTTCTCAAAAAGTTTAGGTACCTTTGACCACTGAGGTGACCATCATAAAAATAAGAACCTATTAAATTGGTGCCTAAAATACCTATCCACACATTTATTGAGAAACGATTTTCAAACCCAGTCGGTCTATGCCAGTGTGTATTTTCAGAAGTCCATTTGTAATGAATATTGTGATTAAAAAATCCATTATTGGAAAAATTTGCCTCGTCGGACCAAAGTATTTTACTACATATTAATAGATCGGTACGCTTCTTTTCCAACAGCCACCTACAAAAAGCCGTCCTCCTTGGTTTGTCCCCCGCTTGTAAATTGTGAACTTTTTTGGCTTTATAACACCGGTAGCCATGTTTCTTTAAAATTTTTCTAGCACTTGTTTTATTTATATGATAAGCAATTTGAATTTCTGTTAATGATGTTTCCAAATTTTCTGTATTTTTATTTCTTACATAATTAATAACTCGATTTACATTATTTACATTATCAGTAACATTGTTCAACCTTGTCTTCTTCTCTAAAAATGAACCATTGTTTTTCAGTTTCGTAGCTAATTTTCTGAACAGAGTTTTATTCGGCTGTAGTGCTTGTGGAAATCTATTTCTATATTCTACTAATCCAGAGTTAAAATTGCATTGGCAATATGTAACGAACATATTATAACGATCAATGTGAGTGAAAATCATTTTTGAAAATTCTAAATTCTTAAACGAGTGTGAGTAATTGAGAGTTTAAGTGTTAACTGTGAGTATACTTGTGCGCGCATACGTATAATACCGAAAATGACCGGAAATCGCCACGCGCATGTATATACCAAAAATAACAAAAAATCAGCTAAATTTAAAAAAAGGTATTTTTTAGTTACATCACGTGAAAGTAAATAAAAATACCTTCATTTTGGTAAAAAAAATTCTTTCAACCATTTGGACAAATTGGGGAACGTTTTGAAAATTTTGTGGAATTTGGACTAAAAATGGAATGGCGGCCAAACTGTTAGATGTTTTTTGCTATAATTTGGCAAACTATTTCTTAATTATATAGATTACTTTCGTCTAAAATTTCATCAAATTCGGTTTAATATTTGTCAAGTCAGTTTTAATACTAACTGTCGTCAGAATGAGACTTTTTAATATACACATTTATGTTAAAATAAATTACTGTTTCCAATGCAATGATTCTTCACAGACTATTATTGATAATTTCAATATATAAAACCCACCGATCTTGTAAAGACCCATGGTTTCCTTTATAATGTTTTCCTAAATTTTAGCACTCTTAACATTTATTTGTCTTATAGACCAGCAGGTTAATATTGAAATAGCTTACCTTTTAAATTTAACCAGTAAGAAACACGATTAGGCATCATAGCCCTGGAATGGCCAGTTACACCGAATCCACTAACAACAGACTCCAAAAACAAATTATCATTTTCACCAATTGCTGAACCCATGAAAACTCCAATTCTTCTTCCTTTCACTTCCGCAGGATTTACACCTAAACGTTGAAATAGTGTTTTAATAGTGGCATAATCTTACTTAGGTTTAAATGACTTACCAGCATCGATCAAAGCTTCAAAAGTTCTTTCTAAAATTAGACGTTGCATAGGGTCCATGAAAGTACATTGCTGTCGGTGGATACCAAAATAAGAATTATCAAAATACTGTGGTGGGACTTTGCCAATAAGATTGCACACACCCCTTTCTCCTATTTTGACAGAAAGACAATGGCATGTTATTTATTGATACTCTAATTATAAACAGAGCATAATATTTTTTAAATCATTTTTTTTTCACATTATTTACACCTAATTTAGAAAGATAAGATAAAACGGAGTGGGGAATATATAACACATACCTTGTGGCCATCGAGTTTCTAATAAACTTTCATTACTGAATAAGCGAGTTTTGAATTCGTCTATATTCGACGCCTTTGGAAAATATCCACCAATGCCGGAAATAACAACATCATCGGGAACGATATTCATAGTAAATATATTGGTAGTATGTCTGAAAAGAATAATAACAGGAATGGAAATTTTTTCTTCAATTATTCTTAAATAATAATAGGTTTATTAATAAAAAATAATATTTAAAAATAATTGCAATTATCGCGTAGAATACCACGAAAACAAGCACACTCCCAGTTTCCTTATTTCTGATGATAAAAATTTGAAATTAGGACATGATTTTTAACATAGAAATACATTTTTTCACCTAATCAGATCTAAAAATAGACTTTCGGTTAACAGGATGTACTAGTAACTTTCTTATTTTAAACGACACCCTGTAGTTATCAATCTTATCCCATAGAGAATTGAATTAACTTTATAATAGTTTTTTTGGAAATTAAAGTCTAATTAAAAATGAGGTATCCTGAACTTGGAATGAAATACTGAATAACACAATTAAACTTATCGTATTACAAGGAATATTCAAAATAAACTATTTTTTTTTATACATTTATTTAACGTCGGCCTATTTCCGCTACTGAGGCCTAACACCGACGCCTGTAGACGAGCTACCCCCAACCAGGAATTTTGCCTAACCTCTTCCCTTAAGAAGAGTAGGGATCTTTTACTTGCCTAACATTTAATAGACAAGGGACCGACAGCTTTACATCCCCTCCGAAGGATGGTATATCTCCTATACAACCCTCGCCTAAGGTTGTATAGCTTCCGCGCATACACTGATATACAAGCCGCTGGAAGATGTGTGAGGCGAGAACGCGGTTTCCGTTGGAATGGTCACCCATCCAAGTACTAACTGCGCCTGTCGTTGCTTTACATCGCATACCGAAATAAACTATTTTAATGGTAATAGTTTATTGGTGTGGCGAACATGTTTGATCAGACTTTGTTGTGATCTCGGTTCGATTCTCCGGACTGACACTAGCAATGTTGGAGGATAATTGATGTTGTCTGCGTCTTTTCAAATGTAGAACTCCCTTCCAACAGCCTTGACTTTGGATTTGCGAGTTTACTACTATATATGGTGTGTTTTATGTTATCTTTTATAGTACGAAATTTCTAGATATCACTGTTACGCTCTTTCTAAATGTTCTAGATTATTATGTACCCCTACCAAACATATGATGAGCTGCGACTGAACCAAAGAATAATATTAAAACATAATATAACTCCTTCATAAAAGCATTAGCGTTTTGTTAGTAATATGCAATTATTACAATTAACGCGCCAGGCTTGTAACTTGTAATTCAGCGCTCGGCGGGGCACATAGCCCGGAGAGTAGCTGTTGGTTGCAGTATGGTTACGTTCCTTATAGTAAAATAAAGATTTTATAGAGGAGTTTGCGATTAAAAATATTATGTTTTAATATTCTGCCCTCTAAAAGCACACTTGAATTATGCTAAGCCCAATCAGGCTATTTATTTTTCTATTGCAACAGGCACTGGACCGTTAGATGACGCCTGCTTACTATTTTACATATCTTATCTTAACCGCCATTGGGCAGCTAAAAAATAACAAATCTCCCGGCGCCGACTCACTCCCAGCTGAGATCTTTAAAGCTGTGTCGTCAGAGCTCATACCCTACCTCAAAAAACTGTTTGATGTCGTGTGGGAAAGTGGTCAAGCTCCGCAGGAGTTTCGTGATACACTATTAATCAACCTCTTTAAAAACAAAGGCAGCGCTGCGGACTGTGGAAATTACAGGGGTATAGCTCTCCTGGCTGTTGGAGGGAAGATACTCACTAAAGCGATGGCAAATAGGCTAACACCTGTTATGGAAAAGTTACTTCCTGAAACACAGAGTGGCTTTAGACCAAACCGAGGTACATCGGATTTAATCTTCACACTTAAACAGCTTCAAGAAAAAGCACTCGAACATCAAGGAGAAATTCACATGGCCTTCATTGATTTAACCAAGGCGTTTGACTCGGTGGATAGGGAAGTGCTCTGGAAAATTATGCTCCGCTTAGGTATCCCTAGAAAATTTGTGGAAGTATGTCGCAGCCTACATACAAACAACAACGCCCAGGTTATGTATAATAATGAGGCAACCGAACCTTTCCAAACCCTCACTGGAGTTAGGCAGGGATGTGTCCTGGCACCCCTACTCTTTAATTTGTTTACCACTGCTCTAACAATTATTGTTGACAACAAACTGACAGTCAGAGGAATAGGTCTCAGATACCGTTTTGATGGCGGTCTCTTTAACATAGGGCGATTTAGAGCTTTCACGAAGACACGCACACGATTCATTTGTGATCTCCAGTATGCGGATGACTGTGCACTTTTAGCCTCTACGCCGGAAGAGCTTCAAGAACTTTTAGATGTGTATGCCCAGAGCTATAATTCCTTGGGACTTAAAATCAACATTGGAAAGACTAAGATTATGTCAACTCCTCATCAAGTGAACCAAATAGACATTACACTTAACGGAAATTCTCTTGAAGTGGTGGATCAGTTCAATTACTTAGGCAACGTTGTTAATGACAAAGCAAACATGGACAGCGAGATTCGCAATAGAATTAACGCTGCATCTAGAGCACTCTGGGGACTTAGAGAGAGAGTATTTGACAACCACGACCTTGCTTTGTCAACGAAAATGGCTGTCTACAGAGCAGTTGTCATTCCAACACTGCTATATGGATGTGAAAGCTGGGTCACTTACCGTCGTCATGTGAAAGAATTAGAACGTTTTCAGCAAAGACACCTCAGAAGTATGATGAAAATCCGTTGGTTCCATCACATATCAAACGTGGAAGTACTCAGGAGAGCAAATAGCCTTCCAATTGAGGTGCTTATTTCAAGAGCACGCCTAAGATGGGCAGGTCACGTTCATCGTATGCATGATAACCGCCTTCCTAAATGTACACTTTATGGTGAATTGCTAAGCGGTAGAAGAAGGCGTGGCGGTCAACGAAAGAGGTTCAAAGACGCTCTCCATGAAAATCTAAAATCCTGCGGTATTGCAGACGAGCAATGGGAACAACTTGCAGCGGACAGAACCGAATGGCGAGGAGTTGTGGCCAGCTATCAAGGAAATGTTGCTGCAAGAAGGCCGAATCCAAGACCTAACCAGGTCTATGTTTGTCCTGACTGCGGTCGACATGTGCTCTCCCGAATTGGCCTCTATAGCCATAGTCGTGTGCACCGTAGATGAATGGGAATTACAATAGACTACACCTTTTACTTGTTTTTTATTGTACACAATCTGTCGACTGTAACATTTTTATACTCGGACTCGAGTAACGGCTAATAAAAAAAAAAAAAAAATTTTACATATCGCTATCATATAAATACCGAGATGTAACAAATAGTCGAGGGATCCTCGTGTCGTTCGTCACATGCCTACCTTGTACTGACGAGAGCCAAAAGCTCGAAACTGCAGTCTGCAAGTGGTATGAGACGACTGGCACGAGAGCTCCTACTTAAAGGAGTTAAATCAGTCTTTCGGCTGGTGTTTGTTGCAATCGAAGCATTACCGTTTTGTTGGTAATATGCGATTATTACACTTAACGCGCCAGGCTTGTAACTTGTAAATCAGCGCTCGGCGGGGCACATAGCCCGGAGAGTAGCTGTTGGTTGCAGTCTGGTTACATTCCTTATAGTAAAATAAGGGTTTTTTCTAATCCAAATGAATAGAATATTATTTTATATGAAGAAAACCCGACCAGCTCTTGGACGACGAAAATGACGAAAACGACGCTGTAGAAGATCTCAATCAGCAAGATTTTGCCGACCCTACTTCAGAATTGTATAGTAGATAATTCAGGACCTGTCTAGGGAAGGATCTGGAAAATGGAACTAAGGCTTTGGTGTAGTTCAAGTTTGGATAATAAAGTGATCAGATCAAGAGAGAGAACAAAGGGATCAGAAAAGTAAGAAGAACAGTGACAAGTAGTGAATATAACTACATGTTAAATTTTAACACAGTTTAAAATTTGAATGCTTGTCAAAAGAGCAATTCTAACATCTGACATGTTTATTTGTTTTTTATGTGTAATATATCGTCCACCAAATTATAATGCAGTGAAGTGTGTTGAAAAGATGGATCACATTTTATCTCGTATAATTCCAAATCATAAAAATATATTTGTAGTGGGTGATGTAAATGTAAATCTTTTTCAGTTAAATAATTGTATTACAAATTGTTTCGACACATACGGTTTCACTCAATTAATAAGTGATCCATCCCGCGTCACCTTGCACTCGTTTACGCTAATCGATCCGATATTTGTAAACTGTTCAGAAATTGTAGTACAGTCGGGAGTGGAAAATGCTGATTTAATATCAGATCACAAATTGGTTTTCTGTAAATTTCAAATTCCACAATACAAATATAAGCAAAAATTTATTACTTACAGAGACTTTCGACAGTTTGATAATTCGGCATTTTTAGAGGACTTGCATGGCACCCCATGGAATGATATAATTTACGTAAATAATATTGATGAAAAAGTCCATATGTTATCGGAAAATATTATAAAACTTTTTGACAAACATGCCCCTCTTAAAACGGTTCGAGTAAGTAAGCCTAGTTCTCCATGGTTAACAGATACAATAAAAATCATGATGAAGGAACGGGACAAAGCTTTAAAAAAATATAATTCCGATCCAACTGAAGAAAACTGGAGCAGTTACAAGCAAATTAGAAAACTCACCTTAAGCTCTATAAGACGTGAAAAAGCAGGGCACATAAGTCATCTATACAGGGAAAAGAACAAAAAAACTTTTTGGAAAAAACTCAAAGATATGAATATTCAATCATCTTCAGTCAATGAAATACCAGAAAATATTAAAGATGCCTCAAAAATAAATGACTACTTTTTAACAGTGTATAATAAGACCCCCGACTGTAATAATATGATCAATTTGTATAATAATAGTAAATATAATAATTCTCTGAATTTTCGCTTTTCTCTAGTTGGTAATAATGACATGTTAGAGGCTTTAACATCTATTAAGTCAGATGCATATGGCTGTGATAATATTTCCTTGACGATGGTGAAACATTGTACGCCTGTGCTTATCCCTTATATAACGCATATTATTAATAGATGCTTAGAAACCGGGTACTTCCCCCTAGCGTGGAGAGAAGCTATTATTTGTCCTGTAGCAAAAATTGTATCACCATCTTCCATTAAAGATTTGCGTCCTATTAGTTTGTTATCGGTGCTCTCAAAAATATTTGAAAAAATTATTTACAAACAAATAAACTTATATTTTAGTGATAACTTCTTGATACCTTCACATCAATCTGGTTTCAGATCTGTTCATAGTACGAATACTTCATTACTTAATATTTGTGATAATATTTTTAGAGCGATAGACAAAAAAAGAGCCGCAGTATTGATTGCTTTGGACTTTTCCAAGGCTTTCGATACGATCGATCACGATCTTATGTGTGCAAAACTCCATTATTATGGATTCGATGAAATTTCGTTGTCTTTGTTTCATTGTTATTTAACGCAGCGCTCGCAAAGAGTTAAAATACTAAACACGTTTTCAGAGCGAAAAAATATATGCTCTGGTATCCCACAAGGATCCATTTTAGGACTTCTTTTATTTATTATTTATACTGCAGATATTTTTAATATAATACAACATTCGAATATACAGGCGTATGCAGATGACATGCAAATTTTACATTATTTTGAACATGCTAACGCTGTTGAAGCCTCCGAAAAAATCAATAAAGATCTGGAGTCAATATTGCATTTCTCTAAGGAACATAATCTGAAACTAAATCCTGACAAATGCAGTGCTATACTTTTATGTTAAAAAGAAAAAGAGAGACTATTAAAATGCAGTTAAATATTAAAATCAACGACAAAGACATAACCTTCACTGATAAATTAAAAAATTTGGGAATAATTTTTGATGAAAGTTTAAGATTCCACCATCATGCCAAAAAGTTAATACAAAAAACCTATGTTAAATTAAAATTATTGTACTCGAGTAAACATATGCTAAATTTCTCTGTTAAAAAGGTTTTGTGCGAAACTCTTGTATTATCAACTCTTGGTTACTGTGACATGATTTATTATCCGTGCTTGGATAAAGCAATGAAAAACTGAATTCAAAAGGTGCAAAATGCATGTTGTAGATTTATCTTTGGTCTAAGGAAATTTGACAGAATCTCTGATAAAATTAAAGATCTGTGTTGGCTTAAACTAGACAAGCTTGTAAGCTTCCAATATATTGTTTTTGTGCATCGCCTCCTCATGACCTCAACACCTGCATATCTTAAAGCAAAATTGATTAGTCGAGATAATGTCCATTCTCGTCATATTAGGCATAAATTAACTCAACATTCCACTGCCATGTTTCAGAGATCTTTTACGTACAATGCAGTAACTCTGTACAATTCTGTAAATAAGGATTATAAATCATTCTCCATTGCGAAATTTAAAAATGCTATAAAGACTCTACTTTTAAATGCTTAAAGCATATTTTTGCCATTAGTTTGTGTTTAATTTAGATTTACATAAAAAATATATTCAGTTCTTTATTGTGTATTTGTTTATTGTATTTGTATTATATAAAATCACTATTATTATTATTATATTGAGTTGTAATTTGGTTTGTTTACTAAGTTTCGTTTGATTCAAATTTAGTAGTAGGTTAAGTGTAAGAGTAGCCTTTGGCTAAACTTCACCTACATCTCATTATCTTTATCTAGATTAAGAGACAAATGTATTGTTCTTTTGCCTAGTTTGATAATAAATACGATATTATTATTATTATTATTTAAATTTTATTATTTTAATTTCAACAAATTAGTCCAAATAAATCGTTTTAATTACATTATAACGGACCCGGCAGAATGAAGTGTATCTATTTTAAATTGAGTTGTTTTTATTAACGGCTACATTTCAATTAGGATTGCGTTTCTGAATATTATGGCAACAGTCTATGAGAAGGACAGACTTCTTGTCTAAAAATTAAAGAAAATATTGTCGTGAAGATCATTTTAATGTAAGTTTTTTTTTTTCGAAATGATTTGTTAACTAGGATATTTTTGTTGTTTCTTACAAGCGAAAAATAACTTACAATCACTTCATTTTTAAAACAAGAGCATTGTAACCAAAACATTTTGTGTGTTTTTAGGTCCCTGAACTCTAGTAATTTATCAGTTCTATTTGTTTTAGTTGGAAGAGGACATGGAAAACTACAAGTATCTACTTTATATTAATGAAGAATATTCCTATCAAACTTACACCTGGAGTAATCCCACATATTTTTGACTGCCAGAAACAAAGAAAATCTATACATAATAAAAGTCCCAGAAAAGCTTTTTTAAAAAGAATTTTGCCGTATTGATAAAGCACACAAGGGTACTCAAGTTAACTTAAAAGTGAAAACTACTTCTAAATCGATCTAATGTAATATACTTAAGAAACCATAACAACCTAAAAAACAAATGCGAGAAACATTGGACGTGGGCAATTCTTCTAATAGTAGCAGTTCTCCTAGTTCTTCTGAGTTGTTTAAATCTGTATAAATTGTGACAGTCACGTTGATCATGTAAACAGCGACACCTGGAATTTTAAGGAAAATGTAGAGCAGCGAACAATTTATGTCAGTGAAAAAAATCCAGAACTTTATGTGGGAGTACCCACTGAATCAATGATTATAATTGACATGATCTCTACGATGTGCCAACTTACAAAAATTGAACTTTATGTAACTATAAAAAAAATTAAGCAAAATCTATCTTATAAAATATTAACACATGATTTCTGTTTGTCAGCTTCAACTGTATGTTCAATAACAAGTTAGAAAATGGCGCCCATATAATGGCTGATTGCGGATTTAAACATATAGACGAACTTTTGGCTGCTATAAATAACGTTTTAGTTAGGCCTCCTTCTGTGTCATCAACAGCAAAAACTATTAAGCAACAAGTAAAGGAAGCTAAAGGAATTGCGAGTCTGAGAGTACATATTGAAAGAGTTATTTCAAGAATAAGAGAATATGCAGTTCTACAACATCATGCTCGAGTTCATAGAGGCTTAATTAAATATATAGACCATATTGTGTTAATAGCTTGCGCTTTAATTAATTTTGCAAAACTATTTATTACACTAAAATGAAAAGTTTAGTATGTTACTAAATTTTATTAAACATTGCTTAAGACCAAAACGTTGTCATTTCTTTTAGCATTTTTACAACGAAATCTGTATCATATTCATAATATTTATATATGATTTCCTTGCTTGTCTCATAATCAGGTTTTGCGATTACGAATGCACCCTTGTATCCTTCTGTTAAATGCATTTGCAACTCAATTTGGTATAAGCACTTCGTTTTAATATTTCCATTACTGTCAATAAAATTAGAAATAGTTTTATCAGAAAACGGACATTTTATTCCAACAACCATTTCCTCATTATATTAATTATTAGCCTTTACTCGAGTCCGAGTATAAAAAGATATTACAGTCGATAGATTGTCTGTAATAAGAAACAAGTAAAAGGTGTAGTCTATTGTAATTCCCATTCATCTACGGTGCACACGACTATGGCTATAGAGGCCAATTCGAGAGAGCACATGTCGACCGCAGTCAGGACAAACATAGACCTGGTTAGGTCTTGGATTCGGCCTTCTTGCAGCAACATTTCCTTGATAGCTGGCCACAACCCCTCGCCATTCGGTTCTGTCCGCTGCAAGTTGTTCCCATTGCTCGTCTGGAATACCGCAGGATTTTAGATTTTCATGGAGAACGTCTTAGAACCTCTTTCGTTGACCTCCACGCCTTCTTCTACCGCTTAGCAATTCACCATAAAGTGTACATTTAGGAAGGCGGTTATCATGCATACGATGAACGTGACCTGCCCATCTTAGGCATCTTGAAATAAGCACCTCAATTCGAAGGCTGTTTGCTCTCCTGAGGACTTCCACGTTTGATATGTGATGGAACCAACGGATTTTCATCATACTTCTGAGGTGTCTTTGCTGAAAACGTTCTAATTCTTTCACATAACGACGGTAAGTGACCCAGCTTTCACATCCATATAGCAGTATTGGAATGACAACTGCTCTGTAGACAGCCATTTTGGTTGACAAAGCAAGGTCGTGGTTGTCAAATACTCTCTCTCTAAGTCCCCAGAGTGCTCTAGATGCAGCGTTAATTCTATTGCGAATCTCGCTGTCCATGTTTGCTTTGTCATTAACAACGTTGCCTAAGTAATTGAACTGATCCACCACTTCAAGAGAATTTCCGTTAAGTGTAATGTCTATTTGGTTCACTTGATGAGGAGTTGACATAATCTTAGTCTTTCGAATGTTGATTTTAAGTCCCAAGGAATCATAGCTCTGGGCATACACATCTAAAAGTTCTTGAAGCTCTTCCGGCGTAGAGGCTAAAAGTGCACAGTCATCCGCATACTGGAGATCACAAATGAATCGTGTGCGTGTCTTTGTGAAAACTCTAAAGCGCCCTATGTTAAAGAGACCGCCATCAGAACGGTATCTGAGACCTATTCCTCCGACTGTCAGTTTGTTGTCAACAATAATTGTTAGAGCAGTGGTAAACAAATTAAAAAGTAGGGGTGCCAGGACACATCCCTGCCTAACTCCAGTGAGGGTTTGGAAAGGTTCGGTTGCCTCATTATTATACATAACCTGGGCGTTGTTGTTTGTATGTAGACTGCGACATACTTCCACAAATTTTCTAGGGATACCTAAGCGGAGCATAATTTTCCAAAGCACTTCCCTGTCCACCGAGTCAAACGCCTTGGTTAAATCAATGAAGGCCATGTGAATTTCTCCTTGATGTTCGAGTGCTTTTTCTTGAAGCTGTTTAAGTGTGAAGATTAGATCCGATGTACCTCGGTTTGGTCTAAAGCCACTCTGTGTTTCAGGAAGTAACTTTTCCATAACAGGTGTTAGCCTATTTGCCATCGCTTTAGTGAGTATCTTCCCTCCAACAGCCAGGAGAGCTATACCCCTGTAATTTCCACAGTCCGCAGCGCTCCCTTTGTTTTGGAAGAGGTTGATTAAAAGTGTATCACGAAACTCCTGCGGAACTTGACCACTTTTCCACACGACATCAAACAGTTTTTTGAGGTAGGGTATGAGCTCTGACGACACAGCTTTAAAGATCTCAGCTGGGAGTGAGTCGGCGCCGGGAGATTTGTTATTTTTTAGCTGCCCAATGGCCGTTAAGATCTCTTCCGTTGTTAGTGGTTTATCTAAGTCTTCGAAGGTGTCATATTGAGGGATAAGATTTATAATATCGTGCTCGGCTTGACTTTGCTGGTTAAGAATGTTAGAGTAGTGTTCCTTCCATTGGGCTCTTATTTCCTGGTCTTCTTTGAGGAGATTTCCATTTAAATCTTTAATAGGGCACATATTTTTCCGACTGGGGCCGTACACTGCTTTTACTCCTTGAAAGAAATTCCTGTAGTCGTGTGAACCGGCGTACCTTTGAATTTCTCTGGTCTTGCTTGCCCACCACTCGTTCTTTATTCTTCTGATTTCGCGTTGCGTTTCATACTTAGACTGGGTAAAAGCTTCTGCTTTTGATGAGTCGTTGGGGTGGTTGATAGCGTTTTGGAAGGCAATATGTTTGCGGTCAAGAAGTTCTTGTATAAAAGCTTCATTATCATTGAACCAGTCCTCCTGCTTTTTACTTGCTGCAGTGCCAAGAATTTCCTCACTCGCACTTTTTAAACTGTCTTTAATTTGTGTCCAGGTAGCAGCGACATCTACAGAATTGGTTTCTTCTAGTGCACTCAAATTCTCTTGAACTTTTTGCTTTAGCTGTTCGACGGTTTGTTGGTCACTCAATTTACTAATACAGAGACGGGGTCTACGTTTTACTTGAGTTCTTCGGTGTTTGGGTCTCATAACAATTTTCATTTTAGAGACAAGAGGACGATCATCGGTCCAACATTCGCTATCAATGCGCGCCTTTGTAATTTGGACGTCCTTAAGATGCTTCCTACGTACGACAACATAGTCCAGTAGATGCCAGTGACCTGATCTGGGGTGACGCCCATTTATCCTTTTGTCGGAAAATGGTGTTTGTTATAACTAGATCATGTTCGGCGCATTTAGTTAGGAGTAGTTGACCGTTAGCGTTCATGTTGCCCAAACCGTTCTTGCCTATGATGCCTGGCCAGGTGTCTGCATCTCTCCCTACTCTAGCGTTAAAATCGCCAAGAATAACGAGTCGTTCCGTTTTAGGTATTCTACAGAGGGTTTCTTCCAGCTGTTGATAGAAGCTTGGATAAAGTTGATTCCGAACGGCAAATCCTACTCCATGTTGTCTTCTTGAATTGGTGGGAAGACCTTTCCAATAGAAGGTGTAGTACTTTTCTGTGAGAGAGCCTTCCTCCAAAAATCGAGTTTCGCTGAGAGCTGCAACGTCAACATTGAGTCGGTGAAGTTCTCTATCTATTAAAGCAGTTCTTCTTTCAGGCCGATCGGTGCGAGTGCTGTCGTTCAAAGTACGAACATTCCAAGCGCCGTAGATGAAAGAATTAGTTTTCTTGGATTTAATTTGTCGGTGTTTTTTCGACATTCGATGAGGTGTCCCTGTGGGCACCCTCCCCGGAGATCCGATCGGGAGGGTATTTTACCTCCGGATGATTTTGTCCCACTTGAACGCTCCATCATTTTTTTTAAAGCCTTAATCGACTGAAAACGAAACTGCATTTGAAGTTTTAGCTGGAGCAGGTATGCAACTGACCAGCTCGGTTGCGGAAGGCGAGTGGTGTGGTCCCATGGCACAGAAGGAGACTGCGACGATGGGGTAACCAAACGATTCCAAAAGCAACCTTTGTGTGCGGTGGGTTATTTTTACCGCACTCTTCGTGAGAAAGTGGATGTGCTCACGGCAAAAGGTAAGGGTTATTCCACCCTTACTCGGTCGTTAGAGCCTCGTTAGTAAAAACAGGGTGCACCAAGTTCAAATTGAACTCATCGCGAAGGTGAGGTTAACAATTGAGTAGGAGAGGCTATAACTTGCGCTTCACTACCCCATTACACATTATATTAATAGCGTATTATTGGATAGTAACTTGAAAGGAGCAGACCAGCTTTATAGAACTTTTTGTCAGTTTCTTTTGCCAGTTCATTCAGCACAGCTTCCTCTAAATACGAGCCATGTTTCATAGCTTCTGTTTGAAAAATTTTAGCACCCAAAATGTTTTTCACCAATACTCCATCGTAAATACCGCATTTCGCAGTATTATGTGCTTTTGAGGCTGTCATACGGCCGTACCTCATCTCCGACTATAAACTACATATGGATTGATTTCTGGTATTTTTTTCGATATTTCTAAGAATCTCTTCATTAATTTGCTGGTTACAAAATGTAATAAAATTATCCGCATTATGTTCGATATTTTCACACATTATTAATTTGAAGTATAACTGTTAATATACAATAAAAATCTGATTAATTTAATGAAAACGAATAACGTAAACTATTAAACAAAGTATGTTGTAAATATCTGTTCTGAGCGTCCGAATTTCAGAACGTCTTTACACGTAATAATATTGCAATGCACTAGCTGTCACTGGGCTCGGCGGGGACAGTGACGTCACGTCAGTGAATTCGGCGCGAGGGAGTCTGGCGCTTTCTGACGGCAATATTTTGGTCAATTCTTGTCCGATTGAGTTAATATTTTTTAGGTGTTCCAAGTGAAAAGTTCTTTATGGAAACCGTGAAAAAAACACTTATTTAAAAAATATTACTAAATGAAACTTTTGCAGAGGATTTTCCGTCGCTCCTTAGCGAAAGTTATGTTTGTTAGCATATCTGAAAAGACGAAAATGAGCTCTATCTGACATCAGCAAGTAATCAGCGATATTCGAGTTTCTAGCAAATAGCCCTTCAAAACGTTCGCAAAAATCAACTCTTGTTCCAAAATCCCCAGGGAGAAGTTTTTGTACGACTTGAATTTTGTAGGAATGGATGTGTAAGTCTTTCAGAATGCGGCGATAACTATAGTTCGAAATATTGAGTGCCAATGCTTGTCGTTTTGCAGATCGTTCAGGACTTCATGCATAGCTGTTCTTGGCTTTCAGCATTTTCAAGTGTGCGTACATGACTAGTGCTTCCTTTTGGGTTTTCTTTAGCACATGAGAAACTTGTATACTCACTTTTTAACCGTTATTCGACTAAGAACTTGATCTCCTGAATTTAAATAAAAGTGTCGACGAAATAAACGCTGGACGACTACAACAGAATAGTTATTTTTTAAATAAGCTTCATCCGCAAAAGAACGTTGAATATTTGTTCAACCCGCCATATTCACAACTAAACTGACAACTGTGTGACAACTATCTTATATTTCCATTTATCGCGAAAGCATGACGACTTGAATGAATGTTAATAGTGAGTTTTTAAACTTAGTACAAATTATATGGTATATTGAGATGAAAGAACGTCGATATAAAGATAAAAACTAGGAAGAAAAAAATAGGAAGGGAATAGGAAGAATAAAAAAGAAACGTCAAGCAGAAAAGGAAAACAAATCAACGACATAGGGAAGAATTAAGGATAGAAAAAAGAACACGCCAGACTAATCAATTGAAAATATTACTCTTTCTTTTAACTTTGCATTATGTTGTCATCATTATTTTTTTTTTATACATTTATTTAACGTCGGCCTATTTCCGCTACTGAGGCCTAACACCGACGCCTGTAAACGAGCTACCCCCAACCAGGAATTTTGCCGAACCTCTTCCCTTAAGAAGAGTAGGGATCTTTTACTTGCCTAACATTTAATAGACAAGGGACCGACGGCTTTACATCCCCTCCGAAGGATGGTATATCTCCTATACAACCCTCGCCTAAGGTTGTATAGCTTCCGCGCATACACTGATATACAAGCCGCTGGAAGATGTGTGAGGCGAGAACGCGGTTTCCGTTGGAATGGTCACCCATCCAAGTACTAACTGCGCCTGTCGTTGCTTTATATCGCATACCGAAGTATGTACATAGTAAAGACGCACCTACGCTCGCCCCTCTTCATTATTTTTTGAATAATCTTTATTTCATTTTAACTATAAACATGCTTCGCAAAAATGACCTGTTGCATAAGCAGAGTTTTTACGAAGAGCAGAACAAAGTTGAACATTTCTCTTTTTTGCCTACAGCATAAGTTCGCAGAGGAATTGCTAAGGTAATTATGATAAAATACACATAATAATTCCTGTGTTTATAATAATTGTAGTATTTATAAGTCAATAGTTAATTAACAACGGCCATCGGCTTATTAATTTATTCATCAATGCGAGACAAAACATTTCATCGATATTCAAAAAAATGTTTTTGGAAATAGGAATATGAATCAATGGTGAATATACTTTAAAACACAATGGATGAAATAAGTATGGGTTAAAGATCAATATTTATTATTAATCAGAATAAACATATAATGAGAATTCATTATAGGACATATACAATCCTAGGGGCAGAACAATTACGTCATTTTTGATCATATTTGGATAATGTTTATTTCACAACATGCTGTAATCATGTACCCAATATATTTGTTCAATAAACTGCGTTATTCAATTTTGAATTTACCTAGGTAAAGGCAGTATCCTATACTTAATATAAATTTTATCGTCCTCATTTACAGGGCTTCTAAATTTATAAATTTGCCAATTTCAAAGTAAGTGCCTAACTTGTTTCACATTCCTTCATTGTTCTTTTGATTTTTAAGAGATGAATATCAAATGTTGGATTATTATAGGAATATTTATACTTTGAATTATTTGAAATTACTGTAGTGCGCCTGGTTCAACCTAAATTGACCTTCACTTTTATGTTTCAAACGAAGCAAACCTGCATTCATGTTTATACTTTTTATTCACGAATTTAGTTTGCATATGGCCCTGACAAAAAAATACTATATAATCAGCTGTCTCATTTAAGCAACTCGTGCCCCAAAAAGGTACCCCAAAAAACATTTCACCTACTACCAACTACTTTTTTACTAATTCCAACGTCATAATTAGTACAAATAATAGTCGTACGGTAACTTAGATCTTATAGTCATAAATTGGCCTCGGAGCAACGTTCCTTGGACCTTGCAAACCTACTATCTTAGTTTCCAACACCTTCCGACGTTGGTTTGACGTCAGAAAATTACTTACTTATGTTTAGTGTGTTTTTAAGTAATCTTCCAACGTTGATTAGACGTTTAGTAACTGGCTAAATAAAACTGGCTAACTTATGGGTAACTTTTCGACGTCGGTTAGACGTTGGTAGCTTAACGTCGCTGTTGTAAAAATATTTGCACTTGTCACGACCCTAGTCGAAATTAGTGTATTTATTTAGAACTTTCACGACAAATAGTCGAATTAAGTAAGTCGTAAATAATAAATACCGACTTCGCCATATTTATTGATTTTATAGAAATCAAGAATAGGTGGCCATGTTGGATAAATGTTCGCAAAGATTTTAAAAACATTAAATTTATAGTTTAAAAAATAAAATATGCTATGAGGAGCACTTATTCATTCATTAAATTATATATGCGATATTTTTCAAATTATTTTTTTACATTTTTTTTTATATAAAAGTATTATTTTAATACTTTTGAGATAAACGTAATTCCTAAAGGGTAACTATTCTTTTAGACCTAACCGATAATAAAATTTGTTTTGTTTGAATGTCTGAAATTTCAATTAAAAATTAAGGTATTGTTCTAAATGGCAAATATTTTTTATGGTATATCCATGTTCTAAACAAATGATGGTAAGTTAGGTAGACAAAGTTGGTTGGTTTTAATAAAATCCTACTCTCTTGCTAGATTGAGGCCGAAATATTACCGGCGTACGATGTAATAAAACGGCACGGGCACATAGGTATCCTTGGTGCTATAAAGTTGTCTTAATCTCACCGCAAAGTTGGATTTAGGTAAGTATTTTCAATTTATTTTGATGTAAAATTTGGTGCGAATTAGGTCGGTGATTGTGTTAAAGAACACGCCAAATACCTCGATGAACTTTTCGAAACTGTAACAAAATCCGAAACATTTCGCATGAAAAGCGTGCTTCACGTAAAAATACCGTTGGAAGAGGCTATTATACATGCAATCACATATTCGCTCCACGGAGCCTTTTTTATGCAAAAATATCAGAAACTCATCAAGGAGTGTAATTAAATGTCGCGGCACAAGGACGTAATGTCACCCCGACCACAAAATTTAGAAAGTATAACGAAAACCGACGAAATTTTCAAAATTAAAAGTCCTTTTACGCATCCACGTTGTTAAGCACTGCACCTCATGCGTTGTGTTAAATTTGAGGACAAGTTAATCCAGTCTCTAGTCAAAGTATTTCGAGAATTTTAGCGAAAATAGCCCTTAGCTTCGAGGGTGCCCTATCATTTTCTAGCAGTCGATTTTGACGGGAAAATTATGGTTCTTAACGGTATTTGCCCTAAAACCGGTTCCTCAGGGATTCAGTGTCAAGAAAGTATAGTTACCATGTACTCAGATGTGCATGGGACCGCCTTGCCTGAACGTATGAATCTATAATTGCAGAATATAGTTCAAAGTCGTTGCGATTCAAGCATTTTTAAGCTCCGAGGAGCGACCAAAATTGATATTGAACTGAAAATACCTCAATAGACAGGCAAGCAAAAGCCCACCAAAAAATTATAAACATTGAACTTTTTACTGAATCTTTTTGTGTAATTGTTAGCTAAAAACTAAACTTTGGATTGTAGTTGGTACATTATGAGTCGTTCCGTTCCTCACTATGTGTTGTACACGGGCCAGACCATAGTTTGTCAATACATTTTTCTTGAACGTTTTGTAAAAGCATAATTTTTAAAATAAGATTTAATATATAATTTTGAACTTTATATTGTCTTTTTCTTATGTTTCAAAATTCCTTTTCAGGTTTAAATTTAAGATAGTGTTAGTATTTACTGTGTTAGATTTATAGTGTTACGACGTCCAATTGGTACCATCAGTGAAGCAGTTAAGCAAAAACGAACAGTAAGTATAGATTTTGTATTAATCTCTGTCTGAAACAGTCGATTTGAACCGTTCTTTTTGAAAGTTTAATATCCACTTTGGAAAATATAATAAAAGTCCTTCAGACGTATAAAGATGGATCGTTCACAATTGCAATGATGATAAGTCAGTCTCCGACGTTGTAACAACCCATAGTTTATTGACCGATTTGGTATAGATATGAGTTGGTACGACATTTTGCATACGTCGCACACTGACTTCTAGTAGGAAACCCCAACGTTGGCTCGACGTTAGAATATTGCTTTGGACATGAATACCTTGGTGACCGGTTGTTTCTCTCTGATTTAACTTCAATACTAAGGCGTTAAAGAACTGCTAAATATGCGAAATATTAACTATTATGAAACAGAATTTAATTTTCCTCTTACCTGCCTTAACTGTATAAATAAAACTTAACTGAGGGTTGGGAAAAAAGGACCCCGAATGAACTTAAAAATATAGTCGACGTCTTGGAAAGCGCAATTTTGA
This sequence comes from Leptura quadrifasciata, assembly GCA_963675555.1. Lineage (NCBI taxonomy): Eukaryota > Metazoa > Arthropoda > Insecta > Coleoptera > Cerambycidae > Leptura > Leptura quadrifasciata. Next base: position 109,751,074 of record OY776675.1, read on the forward strand.
GGGCAAGTAGCTTTACCTCAAAAAACTGAATGAGTGTCTTAGCGTTCTTCTGATGTAAACTATTTCTTCATTAACCCCCATTACTGAAAAATAGCTTATATTTTACATATTTGTAATAGGATCACATATTTTCCATTGATGAAAACTCAATAATCCCGCTTGCACGCTTGTTTGCTCCACTACTGCTGAAAGACCTGATATGGCAAATCCGAAATGAATCTCTCCAAAAAATAATTATTTTCTCTCACCATGTGTATGTTTCTAAAAATTAAAAAATACACACGCTTATTTTCACATGGTGAATAATAAGTCATATTCAACAGAACATGGATTAAGGATAATTTGAGAATTTTTATAGAATATGGGAAGCCACATACATGTTGGGCCAGAGTATCAACTCCCTCCATGAGAATTTCCGACACATACATGTTTTTTTACCTACTCGTACCATCACCCTTATGAGACCCCAGTAAAGGCACCCTAGATACAATGGCGTTCACTTCCCAGACCCGTATAAGCGTCTTTTTTCGGTTGAAATTATTGCTGTATTATCATCATAATTAGCAAATAGATCATCTTGTCCACTGTTGGACATATTTCCACTTTTTTCAATCCAGGACATCCTAATATAATTCGTTCGCTCTCTGTTTTTAACCGCATCTTGTCGAGGTCATCACGTCACAGTCAGTTTGATCCATCTATCAGTCGACATTCTTACGGCGTATCCAGTTTAGTTTCAGTTCAGGAAAGTTATGCATTCCATTGCATTAATAATTTTAGCTCTGTGAAGCATTTATTCATTCGAATATCTATGTCTTAGCATAATTTCTAGCGCGGAGCGCTCCATGGCTCACTGAGTTACTCGTACTTTGTTAGCTGATCTTTGTGTTAGAGTTAAGGTCTATAACCATAGAGTTAGAAAGAACTCTCTGGCCCATAAATTAAGAGAAGTGGAGGCATGTAGAGATTTCCGATTTAAAAAGTAATTTAAGCTTCTCATATATCAGTCCAATTTTTCGTTCCGTCTTATAAGTCTGATTATCTTTGTCGATATCAATTTCACGGTCCAGATATTTGTAGAATGTAAATTTGAAATTTTCTATTTCATTATTCGAAACAGATGCTAATAGTTAGTACCTACTACTAGCTTTGTACCTATGAGCTTTGCCTCTGACAAACTGTTCGAAATAAGCACAATATTGTCAGCTAACCTAAGGTGGACGGGGTTTTGACCGTTGACATTTTATTTATTATATGCATATTAAGTATCTATTGTTGTATCGCAGTAAACGAGGGAACACATGCTACTTAAAATAATACTAAGGATAATGGTCTTTATTAATCTTTTTTTTGCATGTTATGCGCATAAATTTCTTAATTGTATGATTTAATTCTGTGCGTCTACTGTTTACTTGGTTAAATTAAAAACAGTTGAACACAATAATACTGCATAGATGAATTTCGTCATTTCATGTTCCAAGATTTTTTAAGTTTTTGTATTCTAGTTTCTTGAATAAAGTGAATTATTATTAATAATAATAATAATAGTCTAAATTTAGATTATATTTGAAATGTGTCAATATATTTCATACTTTGATAATGTAAAGATTATGTTAACATTCCTATTTACAATATAAAATGAATATACAGGATATCCAGTAAATCATAGATACTCCTGAAACTGGTGATAGTGTTAAAGAACACGCCAGACTCTCGAGAAATTTTTCGACACTATAACGAAATCCGAATATTTTTGCATGAAACGCGTGCGCCACGTCGGAGGATAGTTCTTGGAAGTATTAAAAAGATTCGCTCTTCGGAGCGTTTTTTATGTAAAACTAAAAATGTCGCTCCGTGAAGTGTAATTTTAGAAACTATCATAAATGTCTCTGCACGGGGCGTAACGTCGCGCCGGCCACCAACATTTTAAAAACTATTATGAAATCGGACTTTTACTTCCAAATTAACCGTCTTTTTATCAACAGACGTTGTACTGTCTCATGCAACTCATGCGTCTTATTAAATATGAGAAGGGGTTAAAAAGTTTCTATTTAAAATTTTTCGAGGAATTTGGCGTGAAAGACATTTTAATATCCACTTTAGGAAGGGTAGTAAAAGTATTTCAGACGTGTTAAGATGGATCGTTCACAATAGACCAGGTCACGACCCATCATAATCCCTAAATTTGACCCTAGTATAAAAAACTCACTGGGCATTTTTTTGGCATTATAAAAAAATCACTAGCTTAGGTCAGTTTTTTGGACCATATCTACAAATAGAGTTCTATTTTAGTTCTTTTTTTGTTAAATGTTACTGAATAATAGTACTAACAAATGTAGGAAACATATTCGATAAAGAATCTTTTTCGATCTGAAAAATTCAGATTTAGATTCTGCCAACTTTTCGTCGTCAAACTTTGATCTTCCGCCATGTGATCTGGAAGAACTTTTAAATATCTGTTAACGCTAAAATATGTATGTATTTTATGTACAATTGCAATAATATGACTTCATGACATTTTTCTGCCACTTTAACAGTTCTTTGAATGATTTTTAAATTCAATATTGCCTACCGGAGCTGGGCACATTTATGTTTACAAATACTTCATAAGTGTTTAAATACCGAGTATTTGAATACTTTTGCAATAAGTATTTGTATTTATACTTGCATATACTTTATCTGAAATATTTACTACTTAGTATTTGTGAAAATAATCCTAAACTTATTTAAGTAGGTACATAAACTATTTAAATAACTGCAAAATATTTAAATAGTTTTACAGAAGGATTTAAATTCCTTTCCGGCAGTATTTCAATACTTTCAGAAATATTTCAATATCCTCCAAGTATTTAAATATTAAAAGTATTTAAATACATACTTCAAATATAATCAAATACATTAAAAACATGCACTTATGCAGCCAATACATTGCGTCATTACCATCACTTGCATCGCGTCTTCGCTCGTGGACAGTTGGTTGAGAGTAGATAAAGGTAGTAAGGATATCTGTGACAGAACAGTGAACAGTTGAACAGGATAGTGTTAGCTACATTAACACAAATATTAAAAAATACTAATTTAACTACACTTTATGAAGGACTTTCAATTAGGAACTTTAGCTTAAAAGGAAACAAAATCGAGTAGGTAGAAGAATATCTTAAAATTCTTAAACCTCTAGCCTTGGCATTAAATCTGCAAGGGGAAAGAAATATTTATGTTGATTTGTAATGCCTACTATAGCAAGTTTGAAAATTAAACTAGAAAACTTAAAAGAAGAGTCTTAAATATTTAGCTTCCTCTACAGAGTACGGTCAGTCAAGTCACTACCATTACGACTCAGAATTACGATCAATGGAAGAAATTAAACACCCAAATAGTAAAAAAATATTTTCGTTGTTGTTGCATGGCTGGTTTAAGAAAAAAAATGTCAAGTGGAGAACAACTAGGAAAAAAAGCGGCAAGCTGAAAAATTGAGGTACCAACAACGCATCAAAACTGACCCTGTTAAATATGGGGAACAAAAAGAATTAGAAGAAAGGAAATATTTAAAGAAGAAGGAGATTATTAAATCTATTAATGATATGACACCAAGGGAACAGCGCAAGACAAGAATGATATGAAAAGGAAAATGTAGGAAACGCAGGGCACGCTTAGCCCTCCAAGATATATCTAATGCACCTATTACACCTCCAAATTCTAACAATGAAGCGCCTTTGCAGCAACAACGTTCTAATGGAAGAGCACTAGCCACCAGGAGAAAGTCAAAACACAATAGAAAATTAAAATACAAAATTATTAAGAAACAAAAGTTGAAAATTGAAAAACTGAATGCTACAGTTGCCCTTTACAAAAAAAGACTGCAAAGAGTAAAAAAGCCAACTCGAAAGTGAATAATACTCGATTCTCCCCACTTCTAGGGAAACAACATGGAAAAAAATACTATTAGGTGAAGTTTAAACGAGCAGTGAAAGTAAACTTTTCTACCCCAGAAACTGAAAAAGAGAAAATACTTTTTCGAAGAATGATCAGTGGTCGTTTAGTAAAATAATATGGCATTTTTAAAGAAGAAAAACACATGAAACTTTTTAAAGAAAACATAAGAAAAATATGTTTAATAGACAGAGATCGTAAAGTGAGGAAAGACAAGTTGCGTGACAAAATAAGACAAAAATAATAAATTTTCTTGAAGAAGTTGAAAATGTTAAATACCTCATTTTATTTTACTTATTTTTACTGTTACTGGGCACTGCCATAAGTTGTCGTGCAGAACTTTTATCAATTTCTAGGTTAAAAAGTTGCTCCGTGTGAAACTAACTTAAGACCAAAAAAACTTTTTTACATTTATATAAAGGTTAATTTTGAAACCACTATGTAAGGTTTTGTTTTAATTATGTTGTCCAAAGTAGATGAGATATCGTTAGATATTTATACTTATTAGCCTAGGATTATTAAGATTTCATTATAGGTAATATAAAAAAAATATATCTTAGTTTGTGACTAAAGCAGATTCTTTATGTTTAGGCACTTCTTCATTTTATTGGTGGATTTTATTTTAGTTTGAATACAAATATTTTGTTTTTATTATTTAAATACCTGCTTGTAGTAGCCTTAACATAAAGTCTCGATTAATGAACAAAAAAGCCACTTGCTTATGTTTCATATTAAGTATTTTAAAAGTTTATTTTTGGGGATTTTTTTTGATATATTTTCATTTACTTTCTCTTGAAAATAAGACTGACAGAAAAGTAAAGAGTGATAATATTTTTGTTACTCAGATAATAAACTAGTGAAAGAACATTTCTGGTTTTAATAATAGATATAAATAATCCATCACCTTATCTCTCTCTCTCTCTCTCAAACCTCACTCTTCTGCAAGTCATGTCCCTCCCCTGGGCAGTCATTTTCCCCTAGCCTCTCTAAAATTTTTAAAAATATAGAAAATGTCTGGCCCCCTTAATAGTATTAATAACATATGATTAAGTTGCCAAAAAATATTAAAAAAATATGTTTGCAGGCAATTTTTACTTGGCCATAAATGTTTAGTATAAAAACCCAATACTGTATATTCACCCTAATATATTATTTAAATACTATTATGTTTTGAAAAATATTTAATATTTAAATACTTCCAATTTTCTAAAAGTATTCATTATTTAAGTACTTTTTCGAAGTATTTCACCAGCCCTGTTACCTACATAGAGTATGGTCACAATGTTTTGATTTTTTGCAGAATTTTACAATATTTTGGTAGGTGAAATGAAATTTCGAAGGCCTGTAGTAATTTTAGGAAAATGTGTTTGTTTGGTTTTAACATTTATTAAGTTGAATGAAACTCTTTTGAAGTGATCTGTATTAAAACATTTCGATACAGTTAATCTGGAAAAACGAAACCAATTTTGCACAAGAAACGTATTTTTACGAAAATATTTATTTGGTTAAAAGTTCCTCAAAGTGAATTTGAATCCATCGCTTAGGCTAATACCATTAAATTGAGAGAATTATTAATAGCAGAAAAAATCTTTTTTTAAATAATTCAAGAATTATGCGCATAAAAATTGAAATTTTTTACTTTTAGAATAGAGTAACCGACCTTTACATTTAGATATAACTTATAATGCAAGTTATATCTTTAAGCAACTTCTTAATATAACATATCGATATATACTATTATGTTTTGAAAAATATTTAATATTTAAATACTTCAAATGTTCTAAAAGTATTCATTATTTAATTATTTAAGTACTTTTTCGAAGTATTTCACCAGCCTTGTTACCTACATAGAGTATGGTCACATTGTTTTGATTTTTGCAGATTTTGACAATATTTTGGTAGGTGAAATGAAATTTCGAAAGCCTGTAGTGATTTTAGGAAAATATTTTTATTTGGTTTTGAAATTTACTTAAATGAAATTCTTTTGAAGCGATATGTATTAAGACATTTCGAAAAAGTTAATCTGGAAAAAACGAGACCAACTTTGCACAAGACCTTTACATTTAGATATAACTTATAATACAAGTTATATCTTTAAGCAACTCCTTAATATAACATATCGATATGCTAAAAAATAAAGGTAATTTACTCTTCAGCAAACTTTAAAAAAAAATCCAGTTTTCTGACCTAAGCGTCAGGACTAACATAAACAAATTGTACAGCCACTTTTCCAAAATATGGTTTTTTGGAAAGTCGATAACAACAGAGTTTTCCATATGGCACAGAAATATACCAAACATGCGACATCTAAGAGTTTTACAATTTTTTTAAAAATGGGTAACTAATACTAGATTCTGGCCAATGCTTTTAAAAAACCACTGACTCAATATTTGGAATAAGTTATAAGTTTTGTTGCTTCACAATTTAATATTTACTTTATTTCCACACAATTTTGTTCAAAATATCAAAAAAAAAATATGCGAAAATAAAATAAATATTAAACAGTGAAATAACAAATGTTTGTGATTTTGTTCCAAATATTGTGCCAGTAGATTTTTGAAAGGATTTGTCAGATTCTAGTACTAGTTGTACCTTGTCCAAAAAAAATTGTTGAGAAATTTGTAAAAATATAGCTGCTAGAGCGTCCCGCGTTTGCTACATTTAGTATATGTATATATATTTTCAATATAGACTATCAATATCCCTCTTCAGTTTACCAATATATTTTATTAATTCAATTGATTTTTAGGTAATTTTCAATTATGAGAAATTTTTTAAGAATTACTCAGAATACTTACATTATCTAAAACCTATAATCGATACAACTCACTACACTATCTGTAATGCAGGCCTAATGTCAAGTTAAACGTTTTAAATAACAAATGTTGAATACATTAATATTATATTACTTTACATACCTAATACAGTAAAATATTCAATATGTACAAAAGGGGTCGTCTGCCGGCAGTAACATTGTTTAAATTATGCTAATTCAATAGCACAATGTGTTTAGCTGAAGTGATTTTTTTTATTTTTAACAAGATTTTTCTGATAGCTATTTGTGTATTAAGAGCGTAAAGTGATATATTGTCGCTCTGAGCGAGAAGTTTGACTATCTCTCGAGAGAGGCAATGCCACTTTGCACTCGAATTACACACAGGATTTTTTCTACAACCGATGTTTTTATAAAAATGTTTGGTAAAAATTAATAATTATTGATAACCTCAAATTTGATAGTCAGATTTCAAAACGTGAGCATCAATTTGCGCTACACATGTTTTTGTAAAAATGTTTGTTAAAATGGTATTTGCTGCAAAATAAAATAAAAATTGCTTTAGTATCTATAGTGGTGTTAGACAAGCAAAACATAAGGAATTGTTTCCTGTGTCAATTTTTTTTAACGTGTTAGTTACATCGAATACTATACGAAATGGACATGGACAATAGGAAATTGTCCAATCAATTTTAAAATTTGAAGTCAATTTCTGAGACTTGTATTTAATATTTTGAATTAAAGTTATAACCAAAAAACCAAAATTTAGCAGTTTTTCAGTTTTTTTTTTCTGAGGTTATGTGTGCAGATAAAAATTTCATATTCGTATCATAACGAACAGTCTCAATTTTTTTCGCTTTTCTTGGACCTACATATACCGAGATATACTCATTTATATTTAGAAAGATGATCAAAATGGTCGATTTTTCACAAAAAGGCCGATAACTTGCGTAGCGACGGTTGCTAGAGGTAGAAAATATCCATTTCACATAGTATTCGATGTAACTATCATGTTAAAAAAATTGACACTGGAAACAATTCCTTTTTCACTAAAATTTGATGCTTGTCTGACTCCACTACTTACGCACGTTGCAACGACATAACCCCGACAGCGGATTATGTCCAGCGGGTCTCTCAAAACTTCTACTCTTTTAAGCTGAGCGATAGACCGCTAACAAGACACATAACACAAATTAGAGAGCATAATGCCCCATTTCGAATTACACACCCTTTATCGTACCAGACGTTACCGATTTTCCGGCAACCCCTGTAGCCAAACTTCATCAACTATAACTTCCGCTTACTCTATCCACCTTTACTGATATTTCATACCTTTCGTATCTTTAAATCTTTCCTATCCCCCCTTCTTCCTTTCTGTTTGTATTCTTTTTGTCGCGTTTGTTTTTTCTTGGTTTCTTTTTGTACATTTTTGTCTCTAAATTCGTTTTCTTATCATCAATTTTTCACAAATTCAAAACCTTGTGGTATCGAAAATTTTTTAAAGTTAAAGTTTAGGCCAGCCCGGCGTTCATAGATCTCGCAGAAGGCTCCTCGTTTGGATTGAGGCGCCTGCGTCAGCTGCAAAATTTTAAAAAGTGTTTGTGCCCCAGTTTTTAAAGTGTAGTTTTAGTTGTGTTAAGTCTTTTTGTAATTAGACATGTAAGAATTTTATTGCCTTCTTTTATCTGCTTTTGCAGAAGGTGTTTAGGTTAAGTTTGATCAACTTTTGTTTATACCGAATCAGGCCTATTCCGCCCGATCATGCAATCCGCTACGGCGATTAACGCGGTGGTTGCATGGTCGGTCCCGGGATGGGTTCTGGGGAGGCACTGTTGCACTTTTAATTTATAATAACGCCTTGTTGATTGATTGATTGACTCCACTACTATTAATTATTTATTTAAATACTGTCATCTTATGATTTATATCTATGTATAACAAAATCTAAATGTTTTTGGAATTCTTCTAACACTTCCTCCTTCTTTAGTAGTGAAAACAAGGCGAAGAATTAAAGGGTGATAAATATATGTAATACTTTGAAACGATTACATTCAGTCTTCTTCTGGGAAAATAATTATATTTGGTCGACACTTACAGTAGCCTTCTTTGAACCGTCTTAAACAAACCATTCTTTGACGTCTCTTGGTCGCAGTTTTCAATTAGGGCAGTTAAATATACTAAACTGGAATGGCGTATTTGAACATGGTACAATTCTTTATAAGTATCACATAAATTATACTTCTCAAAACTTTCCATTATCTGATAATTATAAGAATAAATTTATTTGACACAATAGCTGTTTTAAGAACGTTTTGGCACATGAAATAATTATTTGTTTATTTTTGCTGACAGCAGCGGCCAGCATGGCCTCCTATGTCCGAAACATAATATTCATCTGCGCTATGCGAAAGTTTTATAAGTTCATTGAATTGGTAAAAATAACTATTTCTACCACCTTTAGTAACACAAAATTGTTAAAAAATAAAAGATGAGTTACTACCAACCAATTTTTGAACTGTTTTCCTTAATTAAAGTTGGTAGTTTGTATTTTATTTAACGCAATAATTTGGGCACCAATGTGATTTATAGATACTGCGAATTATTTAGTAAATATAAATTTCTACGGCCTTTAATATAATGAAAGTTTCCGAAAACGATAGATTATTATAAAAATAGCTAATTTTTTATTACTTTGTGTAACTAAAATTGGTAAATTGTGGTAATTATTCCTTTATTATGGTTTCCATGGTAACTAAGCGTTAAAAAACGCTCTCTCCTCGGAAAAGTGCAACTTTGCGCTTTCTTTTGGAACTATATCTATTCGAACTATACTTGAATGTGTTTTGGATATTTTCTCTTAAAAAGGGGAAATCATTAAATTAATTTAGATAATTATAACAATAGACCTTGTCAACTGGAGCTTAATAAATTACCTCTTTATCAGTAAAAGACTCTGTAGAAGTTTGAGAAGAATAATTTGAATCAAAAAAAAAAATAATAACATTTTCATGTGTAAATAAAAATATGTTCTTCTTCAAACTTCAGAAAATCATGACATTTCTTACTCATTTCATGACATTAAAGTTTTACATTTCAGACGGCTGAGCGTTGCCATTAGCAATGGAAATAAAAGTATTTTTTCTTCCGTTCGAACAGACTTTTACTTCCGTTGCTAGTAGTAATGCACAGCTAAATTTTTTATCTCTATTTTTTATAGCATAGCTAATCGACGTTTGAAGAAAAAATAACATGTCTTATTCGGAGTAAAAGCCACTTTTACTAATAAAACAATATAGGTACTATTTTATGCGTAACGACGCAACACCGCATTATACCAGAACATGTAGAATATATAGTTACACATCCACTATCCTAATAGATAGATTAGCCGAGGTGCAGATGCATACCGATCAAGCGGCCTGCTCGGTCTCCTGACCTAACTTCTCTTGAGTTCATTGTTTGGAGTTATCTAAAATCGCGAGTTTATAATACACGATTGAACAGAAAAGAACGATCAAGTGTTTACAATGCTACAGAATGATGAAGGAATTTTACAGGATATTCAGTATTCCCTAAAAAAGAGGACTTAGATTGTGCATAAGGGAAAATGAAGGACAATTCTAAATATTTTTGTAATTGATAATTAGCTATTTTCTACGTTTAATTATATTTCAAAACATTCTTTATGTGTAAAAGAATTTATTAATAAAATGTTGTATTGTAGAGGAAAACGATAAATGAAATCAGTCACAGACGTAGTGGGAATAGTAGTGCATCATCACATGTCTTACGTCTTTTATGTCGCGTGCATTAAAATGAGAGAGAAGGTTGAGGTTGAGGTGAGTTTTTTTGGCGTTAAGCATAATGTGCTCCTTCGCCACAAATAATTTTTACTACCAGAGAGTTGGCTTAACATTATAATTTTATTTTCATTTTTAACGCGACTAATTATTTTTTTCTCAGTTTACAGTTCGTTGCAGATTTCCAGATATATCACACACATTATATATACATATATATACACATATATATACATACATACACACACACATACACACATATAATTTTTTTTTTTTTTTATATATATATATTATAGGATAATTCTAAAGAGGAGAAGGTCAACCATATGTTTGCAAGGCCTTCTTAGCGTCTCATCTCGCACCCCCTTCTCAATTATAGGTTTCCAGTACTATAAATGCACGTTGTTTTTAACACGCTTTTATGTTACCTGTATATTTGTTTATTTGTAAAGAAATCTTTAAACGTGATTCTCACCCACTTCAAAACTTCAGATTAAACTGAAACTTTGCACACTTATCAAGGACCGATGACAATACAATAATTTGACAACTTTGTCCTAATGTCCTCACCAGGATCATCAAGATAAAATAAAATTTCAACAATGACCAATGTATTGTCGAGATTTTGGCGGAGGAGCCGTTGTCATATTTTATTATCGGTGAGAAACGTGCCGAGGGATGAATGGCAAGAGGGTGACTATAAAAAATTATAGTTTAAAAAAACTAAAAAACACGCTTTAATAGCAAATCGAACTAAAAAGTAAAAAATAATGTTTAAATAATAAGATTCTTATTTTATTGTAAAAAGCATGGGTTTATAACAATTGATATCAAGCAGTATAAAACTTGTCTTAACTCGACAACGCAGCATACAACATACAACATTGGCAATCTGTCGAATTTGTTAATAACTCTATACATACTGTTTTTCACTAATCATGATATAGCTGATTTTTATGATTCAATGATTTGAATTGTGGTTTTCCTAAAATATCAAATATTGATAATATCAGTTAAAATTTTTGTGACATGTTTTATATCGTCGGAAAGAGAAAAAATCCACGAAATTAATGGTGTCATGGCCTACTTTGAGATTTGTTCTTTTCATTTTTGCACAAGAGTGTATGTCAAAGCCAACTACGTTCTCCGATTTTTTGATACAATTATTATTCTTGTCTTTCCAACTTTCATCCCTTTAACTTTTTTCGTTTCTACTCAAATAAAGAAGCTATAACCGTTTGTGATTTTCCTATTGTTCAGGTTTTTGTAATATATCTCTCAAAGTAGGCTATGGACTTCAAATTTCTTTTTACTGAAATATAGCTCACAAAAATGAGATGACTGTTTATAAGATTTACAAGAGACATTTCCTATATAATTTTAATATTATCATATAATATAAATATAATATAATCGGTCTTTAAATTATAATTTCTTACGTTTCGGTTTTATTAACCATCATCAGAGAACTAGAAATTGGATAAATAAACGATACAAACAAAATCCTTCTTATGCAACACTAATTTTATGTACTTACAATTTTTAATTTAAATAAATCTATTTGGATACTGGCTTTTAATTTTGATGTTTGCTGATTAAGACCTACTAATAATCCATCGATGGAGGTTCCTGGCCTCTACCTACATAATCCACCTAAACTAAACCAGAAATGCATATGTATGTCCCCTTAATTAATTGCATATAGTTTTAATTAATGAAAGTATCAAAGTATTTGAAATCTACGTATATTAAAATGATCTTCACAGCATATAAATTTGAAACAAAATAAGTTTTTCTTCAAACGTCAGAAGCAGACTTTTACTTCCGCTGCTAATATGGCAACGCACAGCTAAATTTGCTATCTTAATTTTTTTATATATATATATATATATATATATATAGCGAATCGACGTTTGAAGAAAAAAATAAGATGTGTTATTCAGAGTAAAAGCCATTTTTGTGACTCGTATGTAATTCTGTAATTGCCTAACCTAACCTACAGACTCACTTTACTTTTACCCCTAATAAAGCAATATACTGCCCTGCTAAGCAAAACCCCTGTAAAATGAATTTTTGTTAAAAATGAGTTATAAACTATTTCATATAAATCATTTCAAGATGTACCTTCTTACTAAGCAAAAAAACTTGTAAAATGTTTCTAAATATGTCAAAATGATAAATTTTAAACCACGTATTTTAAAAACTATATGGTACTAAACTTTTGACATTGATAAACAGATCAACCTCAAGATTGACGCTATATCTATAAGATAACATAACTTTAACCCATCTTCAATGGAAGGTTAAAACGGTTGGATAACTATATTTCGTAGTTAACGATATCCAGCAAATAAAGTGGTAGTTAAAGTTGGTAGTGTTTATCGACTATTTTTTAGTTTCAACAATTTATTCGTAAGTTGGCTGCACTAATAATTCAGCAAATTTTTGCGATTGACTGGCTCTCCTAGCCCGGGATGGGAATTTGACAAAATAACCTGTGCCGTTGCAGTGTTGCCGATTGAATTTGTTGAAATGTGAAAATGAAATTGTGATTGTGCACCGTCAATTCCCCGAAATCCGCACGCGCCGAAAATTTATGTTTACTGAAATTAAGTCAAAATGAAATTAACACAATACGGAGAGAGGAGGAGAGAATTTTTGCCAACACAATTTGATAAGGACCGGGGATTTTCTCAAAATTGAATTTTTCTCTCTTTTAATCCTCTATAACTCATCATAATGTTTGAACTCTACAAATACCCGATTCTTCTCACAGGGAATTAATACCCAATTTTTACCCACGATCATTTGAGATTCCACGATATCAGGAAATAACTTCACACCAATCGGCAACCCTGGACAGACGTCTGTTATTTTGATATTTGCGCTTGCGTTGTTGATTTACCCTTTGGTTATTTCATTGTCCACTACTTCCAAGTAAGGTTATTTTATTCAGAACTTTGACTATCACTTTTGACATTGACAAACAGATTAATCAAGAGATCGACGCTATCTATAAGATAATGTAAGTTAACTCAGCACTGATAAACCGGCCCTTAGTGGATGAACATACATCTATATCAATACGTTGTTATGAATAAGTCAACGGTCGAAGGTCGCAGCCAAGATCAGATGTGGCACACACAAACCACAACCACCATTATGCCAAGTACGCCGATGACACAGCCATGTATGCGCATTCTCATAACGCACAAGCAGCGAATATGCCGTTGGAAGTTGAAGGCACACATGGCTCGTGTCACGGACTATTACGGTCGGTGGATGATTCGGGTGAACGCTGAGAAGTCAGAGGCGATAATCTTCACGCGTCGTTTCACTGAAAATAGAATCTTCACTCCAATTTCGATCCGGGGAAGCCACAGATTAAGAAAGTAGTCTGAAGGGGAAGCCAAATTCTAACCAAAAGATGCGTGAAGTACTTGAGGATCAGATATTCGACCAAAGACTGACCTTTAATACGCACATCAATGAGAGAATACGACGGGACTGTCTACTCTCTGTCCAGGTGTCTACATCCTCTCATGGTCAGGGGTAGAAAACTTAATAACCGACAAAATAAAAAGTTGTTGTACACGATGGTGTGGTCAGGCCGTCCAGCATCCATTACGTAGGTACGCGGCGCCGGTGTGGTGCAGCATACCGACCACGACAATGAACAAACCAAGAGTGCTTGAGCATAAATTTATGCGCCTCGTTTCGGGTTCTGGAAGGTACATCTCCCTCAGAGATCTCTATGCACGTTGCGATGACATAACCCCGACTACGCGGACTACGTCCAGCATATCTCTCAAAACTTCTACTCGTTCAAGCTGGACGATAGTCTGCTAACAAGACACATAACGCAAGTTAGACAGCATAATGCCCCATTTCGGATAAAACACATCCTACCTACCAGACACGTTACCGATCTTCTGGCAACCTCTCCTCTGTGGCCAAACTTCATCGAATATAACTTCCGCTTATCCTATCCACCTTTACTGATATTTCATACCTTTGTCCTTTGTCTATCTTTAAATCTTTCCTGTCCCCCTCTACCTTTCTATTTGTAACCTTTTTGGCGCGTTTGTTTTCTTTTGTTTTCTTTTTGTACATTTTTGTCTCTAAATGTATTTCTCACCATTAAAATCTTTTGCCAAATCAAGACTTTCTCAGAATCAAAATTTTTAAAATCAAAGTTTAGGCCAGCCTTGCGCAGCCCAGCATTGATGCATCTCGTGGAAGGCACCTCGTCCTAAGGGCCTGCGTTAGATACAACATTACAAAGTGTTTTGTGCGAGAGTTTTAAATATAGTATAGTTTTTAGTTTTGTTGAATCTTTTGTTATTAGATATTAGTAATTTCAATACCTTCTTTTATCTACGTATGCAGAAGGTGTTTAGGTTTTAAATTTGTATCCATTTTTGTTTAGCCAAAAACCAGGCCTATTCCGCCCGACCCTGTAATCCGCCGCCGCGATCAACTCGGTGGTTGCATAATCGGTTCCGGGATGGGTTCTGGGGAAGCGCTATTGTATTTTAACATGAATAAAGCCTTATTGATTGATTGATCCATTTGGGTGGAGTGGGGCCTGAGACCCATAGGGTCTCTATCCTATCCGATCAGTTTATGTTTGCTTATTTGTCTATGAATCTATGATTGATATATTGTTCACATTTAATATGAATTATTCGGTATTCTGTATGTGTCTAATATTAAAGTTTAAAGCAATTTTAAAAACTTTCAGCTTTACACAAGGATCAAGGATGTTCGGTAGAGCATTAGTATTTCAAATAAATTCATAGGTACCTAAAACGGCACATTATTTGAGCTGTAGTTGACAGAAAAGAATGATAACAATTTCCCCACCTCATCTGCTTCCTTTAATCCAAAAATAGTAAAATACAATACCATTGTAACTGTAAATCACATGCATATGCACATGAATACAAATACCAAGAATTGTCCTGTTAATTGGTACACTAATTCATTACGTAACATAAGAAATACACTATAGCATCTGTAAAGCATGATTATAATGTTAGTAAAAGCTCAGAAGCTTTAGCTTCCTGTAATATCTTACGCAAGGAGTATAAGGCTGCCATTAAGAATGCAAAAAAGTGCCTATGATAATTATATTTTTAACTCTCAAAATAAAGCCAAGGACGACAGTTGGAAGCTGGTAAATTTTGAAAGAAATAAATCAAATTGTCAGAAAATCAATACAAACTTATCACCAGAAATTTTCAATGAACCTTTCTCAACCATTATAGACAATATAATTCTGTCATTGCCTAATAGTAATTGTAATGTTTCTGACGTTCTAAAAAATGCTTCAGCTTCTATTCCCTCTTTATTTCTTCATCCCGTAACATGACAAGAAGTGATTAAACATTCTCATTGCTTTGATATTTATGGATAAAACAGTCAAATTGTTAAAGACACATCTGATATTCTTGTGTATCCACTAACAGTTGTAATTAATCAACGTTTTGCTCAGGGTGTATTTCTGGACGCATTAAAAATTTTGAAAGTCATACCATTGTTTAAAAAGGGTGATACACAACTTGTTGATAATTACAGACAGATATCTATTATTCCTATATTATTTGCTAAAGTAATTGAAATCATATCACCATCCAGACTTACCCAGTACTTTGAATCAAATTCACTCGTGCTCCTGCCAATATAGCTTTAGAAGAAATTGTTCAACAATCAAAGCCGTAATGCAGATAGTGTCAGAAATAGTTTGTTGGCTCGAGGAAGGTAAACATTCAGCTATCACAATGTGTGATCTCTCCAAGGCATTTGGCTGTGTCGCACATGAATTGTTAATAGACAAATTATATATCTATTGTATCAGAGGTTTACCTTTTCAACTTATTAAATCCTATCTTAACAACAAATCACATTGTGTAGAAATCGATAATAAGCAGTCAAAACCAAATAAGATAAGTCATTTGATAACTATCTGTTCTGGGGCCATTATTATTCATTATTTATGTTAATGATTTATGTTATTTCATGTTGCCTAAAAATTGTGTGCTGTTTGCAGATGACAACATTAATAAATTCTGACAAAGATGTAAATCGTCTAATAGACTCATCAAATTACACTGTTGCTCGAGCTGAAGAATGGTTCATAGCTAATAAGCTAAAACTAAATCAGCAAAAAACTGTTAGGTTTGAGTGAGAAATTACTGGATATCATCCTGGATGACAAACTAAACTAGTCCAGTCATGTAGAACAGTTAAGCCACAAACTCGCCAGTGTGATCTTCCTCATTCGTCAGTTGAAGAATTTATTGAATTTTGACATTTTTAAATCTATATACTTTTCCTTATTCCACAGCCATCTAACTTATGGTATTGTATTTTGGGGAAATTCACACAGTGCACAAACAATTTTTCGATTGCAAAAAAAAAAGTGGCGAGAATAATGCCTCTTCCATCTGTTTTTATTTACTCCACTTTATCAGATATCTATAAAAACAGTAATGACTACGACATACAGTCAAGTTCTTAAAATTACTGGACAAGATCTAGCTTTCTATTAAAAGAGTCTCGTAGATTAGCGATGTCAGAGAAAAACTCCCATTAAATTAGATTTATACAATAAACTGCTTTTTAAAATGAGATCCTTAAATTTCCAGTTTTAAACGTAAATTGAAATCGTTTATGTCAAAAGAAACTGCTTCTACTCTGTGAGCGAATATTTAAATTCAAACAATTTTATTGAATTAATGTGAAGTTCACCTCTTTTGTACTTAACACCTATATTATATTATATTTTATATATCTATTTTAATGTATTTGTTCTATTTTACTTGTTTCCGCTTGCATATTATTTACTCACATTTTAATCTCAAAAAATTGTTTTCTTCTTTTTTTATTTTTGTTTGTATGTAATATTACTGTGTATCGTGTATTTTTATATATTGTACTGTTCTTTTGACCTGCTACAAATGTATTCTATATGTAATGTAGTTAATAAAGTTCTATTCTATTCTATGAAACTTAAAGTTCATATGCACTTAACAAAACTTTCTGGGCTTTTTGCGCAGTTGAGTTTTCATTTATATCAATAAGCAAATCGGCGTTTTGTGCTAGTGTTTCCGGGATATAGGTATCTATCTAATAATTATTCTGCAACAACCATATTTTATTTCTCTGTGGCAGTTATCTTATTCATTAAGCATGGTTAAGTACTCTTAGACCATTCAAATGAGCCAAGCTCTAATTATTCTTATGTTAACAGAAAATCTCAACTATCTCTATGTCGTCATAAACTTTGGTCAGTGGAGTAACCACACATTGTCGAATTTACACATATGTTCCTCAATTACAATAATTGCTCTCGTCAATTACAAGATAGACATTCATATTTTAATGAAATTTGGATAAATAATCTGCAACTTCAGCAGTACTTATTTTTAAAGGTTTATAGAGTGAAAATGAAAAAGTATTGGGATGATAAGAATTTTGACAATCATATTAATATCCCAATGACGTTTCAAAATGTCATTAAAAGAAACGAAATGTAATGGCTCTTATGGCATCAATGTTATATTTTAATCTCGATTTACGGTCATGAATGAAGTCAAGAAGTTGTCATGATATTTTCTATGGTGTATTTTAATAAAATTACTATGAGGGTCCATTGTGTGTGGTGTATTTTAAATTGGTCGCAAACTCAGTAAGGCAATTCCAGAAGAAAGGAACAACCAATATCGTGTTATAATGTTTTCAGCACATCGAATGAGCAGTCCATTAGAGCACAGATCAGATCAGAATTATATACTCATTAGAGCCGGAGTGTAAGCAACACATTGAATGTTCTAAGTTAGTATTATAATGACTGATGGTCGAGAGGTGAGCGCACTTGCCTCTCGCCCAAAAGTTCCGGGTTCGATCCCCAGTCGTGGCAGTGGAAAATACTGATACTGATATTTTCCCACAATATCCACTATACACGGATATTGGGTGTGTATCCCTTGTCTCTAAATGTGTAGCCCCCTCCCACACAAGGCTCTTCTGGAGCCTTCCGGGATAAAGGGGGTCGTAATTTTCTGTGGTGTTATTTATTTATAAGGTGTGAACAAACTACAGTATTGTTTCTCCTGCAAATAATATTCATGTTTTTATAAATTCAATGAATAAACGAGAAATATTTAAAGCTGTCTTTCTTTACTTACCTACTTCTTAACATTAAACAAATTCCTGGTGTGTGATATACAGGTGGAGTATGTTGTGATTGTTTTACAAACTCGTCATCAAGACAAACAAAATTGATGTCATAAAAGAATAGAGTTTGACATGGTAAAACTGTAACTTAGAATTTTCAAACGTCACACAAAAATTGCACGATACATTTAGGAATAACAAGTTCTGTCGGCAGGTTGTCTGAAACATCTGTTTGCTCAAGGTAACACAGAAAACACTGACACATGTCACTATATGATACTGGTAATCAGTTAATATTTTATTTTACTTTCCAAGTTTAAAGTTGCATTTGCTATGACTCTTATTTCATGAAAAAAAAATGAATTTTTATCCAAAAATTAAAATTTAGGTCCATTTCTCATATAGCTAATCGCATCCAGGGGACACCCCGATATAATAAAATAACCATAATTGGCACACTTACCATATTTGATTCAATAATTATTAATTTTTCATTAATTCAAAACCTCCTCTTAGATGTTATGAATTACTAATTACACATTTTGTCGTTAATTTTGCAAAGTATGATAAAATTTCCCACTTCGGATCCACACTTGTCCTCTAAGCAAAATATATGGATAAATAAAAAAAGCCAATACTAATATTCACACTTTATTAACCAAAAACAAACATGAAACATCTTATTATAATATAAGTAAATATGCTAACATTTTGCATATGGAAAGAACAAGATATATGTGCATTATCTAGAACTGTCTTTTTCGCTAATGCCTTGCACATTCTTTCTGAATAATTATTGCCTAATATATTTAAAAACTACATGAACGTGATCATAATACAATAAAATATTACAATCAAATTGTATATCAAAATATCTTATTGAGCTGTTACTCGTAAGGTGATATGAAGAGGGAAAAATCATTGAGCAAAAAACTTGTAGACACGTCTACAATGATATAACAAAGAAGGATATGTGAAAGATATGGTAACATTTCTAGATTTAAAATTGGTAGGAGTAACAGCGTGCCTCTACTCTAAATACAATTACAGTCGTGTTGTGATCTTTGAAGCAAAAAGCACTAGAAATAGCATACATATAGATATACGAACCTATTTGCATTTAACTATTTTAACGTAATCTACAGCAGAACTGCAGGTCTGTAATTACTAACAAAAAGTTTACCCTGAAATATGTTGCCGATACTAAACTTGTGGATTATTCTAAATAAATAAAAAACGTCAATGAGATTCACAAGTCGGTGTCTTTACAGGATACGATACAAGGATGTGCAAAGTACCACAAGGCAAGCTTTCACCTTTTAAACACAAACGGGTATAGGTATTTTATAATTTTTGGCAACACTTGCGGATATGTAAAATGGAATTCATACAATTTTGGCAGCTTACATTACTAAATATATAATCTCACAAAAACAATACTGTTTATAATTTTTTTTATGTCTGTTGTAGACAAAATTCTCTTTACGATAACTACTTACAATACAATCTCTTATTTAATAAAGACCCTGTATTTAATAAAGGCTATATAAATGATATTTCTCACGTTTAGCTGATTGTGATTTTTTACATAGAAATTCAGGGTGCTGAAATTTTTATAAATAGACAATTTCAGCTATATTAGATGACATTGCAAAAATATTTGGTTATAAATCAGTCACATATATTTCTAAATACAAAAATTTAAAATATTATATTACATTTTAATTATAAATGTATTTGGTCAATAATTCCACAAATTAATAAGCAGATTTGTCAGTTTTATGGCACTTTTTTAAAGCATTGAGACATCACAACATTTTTAACAATATCACAGAAAATAAAATGTTAAAAGACCAACAATAAATCAACGAGGAAATATAAAGCGATCAACAAATACGTAAAATTTTTCGTAGTAGTTAATTTAAAGAAAAAACATCTCATATCTTATTGGTCCTTAAGTTATATGTTAATTAAAAAATTATAATGTCATATGTCATCGACATTATATTTATTTAAAGAGCACCCATAGATAAAAAGGCATGAGGCTTTTTTTTTAATGCAGGATTATATTCATACTCATATTTTGAAAAATTTCAAATGTATCTACTTTTAAGTTATGAAGCTTCATTGGTTATGATTTTTTATTTGTTATTACTTGTTTATTTGAGGTTATCATAAATTCATTCAAATCTAACAGACGACTTTGAGATATGGTATACAAACTATACTAACAAATTTTGAATCCATCAAATTATTTGTAAACTTTAATTTGAAATATCTGCTCCAAAATGTTTTCTTCTACTGGTTATTGATGATCATAACCATTGTAAAATTTGGAGGAATTCGTGGCTCTCCATTCCTAACAAATGTATATAACTCATCATTTCCCTCTAAACAATGGAGTAGAAACAGGAAGAAGCTGATTGAATTATAAATTGTAACTACATAAAAAATAGAAGATATCAACATCTTCATCTAAAATTTTAGGAATCCTAGATAGCAGACTCGTCATATTGCCATTTGTTTAAGTGATTATTGGTCGAAAAATTTGTACAAAGAACACTGTAACATCTCTTTCTAATGTTGGATGATTTCATGTATTTTACCATATTAAAATATTTCAATCATTAATAATGATAAGTTAGCAGTTTTTCTTTTATAATAATGAATAAGCACAAAATAATTTGAACTACAAACCTCATTTTTAAGACATAAAATGTTATAAAAACTAGGATGTTACTTGCAAATTCATTCCTTTAACTCCACAGTTCATGCTATACCATACATCTTAAAATGGTACTTTTCTCTAGTCAGGTTTGCTTCTAGCGTCCTTGATGGTGTTATTTTACACTAAATTGGATTAATCTTTATCCCAAATATAGATAATTTTATGAATTAATCAAAAAGAACTCGATGAGCGCAGCAGGGCAGGATCTAGGGGGGGTAAAAGGGTGCAGCGTCCCGGCGACAGCAAAATAAGAAAAAAAGAAACAACTTAAGAAGGAAGATTGTCAAACTTGACAATCATCTCCATTGAGAGTGATCTCTGATCAAAGAATACCCTTGATCTGAACAGTGTTGCCAATCGGAGGTTAATAGTCCCATTTGCGGACTTTTTTTAGATTTGAGGACATTTCTCGGATTCTCCCTCCCGCTCCTCATATTTTCAACAGAAACGATCAAAATAATGCAAAATATAATGATTAAAATAGAAAGAATGAAAGCTCCCCCTCTCCGATCTTTACTTTCTAAAGCATATAATTTGGGATATACAGCATTGTTTTCATTAAGAATATGGATGAAGTAAGTAATCCTAATTCGGTCTGAACGTCTCAGGACCTAATATGGACATTGGACATCCCCAAGACACCTTCTGTACAATTTACGCTTTAAAGTGGACGTCTTTAAGACATCTCGAATGTCCCATGGAGACGTCCCTAAACATCTTTGGTATGCCCTAGTGCTATCTGAGATCTTTGCCCCCTCCTTAAGAAATTTCCAGATCCGGCACTGAAGCACAGCTAAACGATCGACACTCCATATCTTAAAAACCAAACATTTTCCGACATGCTTCATATTTTTTTACCTTTGCTTCTTTCTTTAATTCTCTTAGACACACAGATTAAGAGAAGTTGATTTTTTATATATGAATTTTTGAGCATCAATATTCAATTTCTTGAATAAAAAAAAAACCTGAAATATTTTTACTTGGGCTTCATAACTTAAAAATCATTTACATGAACTGAAAAACAAACAAAGCACCTACTCGGATGATTCTATCCTGAATTTCATTTTTAATGTCGTACATATATTTTGAAAATTGAAATATAAATTTCTTTGTATTTAAATTGATTTTGTTTCATTCCAAGCCACACTAGGCTGCCGGCCAAATTTTGATATTTATTAATTTATGGAATTATAAATAACGACAACATCTACCACATTTGGCACCATAAGTACTGAGCATTACGCTACAGACAAAGCTAACCGTTGATTGCCTGGCACAACACGACAACTATGAATAGCCGAACATTAAGGCCCCTGCTAACAAACTACACCACTAAAAAACGAGCAGGGCTATCCAAAACGTACTTGAACCCCCTCGTATTGATTGAGTATTTAAAAACTATTCTATAGAAGCATCAATAAGGTCTTTTACTTTTAGTAAGTTTCGCCTAACTTCTCTCCAGAAAAACATGTTAAAATAGGGCAAATTAAAACAATCTGGAAAATTAAGGTGGAAAATCAAGGCAGAGCTGGTTCTGGATCTAGTAATAATTAATTACCAACCACTCGAGATTCTCAACTGACAAATTTCCATTTTTGTATCGCAAAAACCAGTCCAAAGTTTGGATTTTGCTTGTTGCATCTTTCTGCAATACCTGTGTAAGGATTTTGTAGGTTCTGAGAATATTCTTTCAAGTTAAAGGAACATTTGGGAAATCTTCTTTCAAAAACATCATTTAAACTACTTTGTCAAAATGCAGAATGACTAAAACTCACCAAGTGAATATACTACATGAAAAAGAATACGTAAAGATTGCAAAACATTCAAATTTACATCTTAATTTGCAGCCAAAATAAATCTTGATCATTCCACCTTAATTTCTCCATTATAAATAGTTTTGTACAAATTGAATATTTTTCTAGTGTCTACACATAAAGCCTATTTATGTGCATCGTAAATCTTCATTCAATCATTGAATACTTTTATCTCATACTAAAACAATAATTTAAAATATTGATTCATATTAATAAGAATAATAAGTACATCTTAAAAATTCAAATTTTGTACATATTAGCGAATCTGAAGAATTCTTGATCCATAAATTGGCACATTATAATTACCGTAATCCTAATATTATAAACAGTCAGTAACACAAAGGGATAACAAGAGATTGTCCCCATTATAGTCAAACGTTTAGATCGAATAATAAAATACATCAATTATGTAATGTAGCCTAGTCACTGGACTTAATCCCAAGTAATTGTCTTTTATCGCACAGTACTTTTATCAGGCCCATTACATAACTTTTTACGTTTTTTTAAAATAAGTTTCTCTGGGATTAAATCCAAATAATTTGAGCTAAAAACTGACTAGACTAATAATAAATATGATAAAACATTAGAAGACTAGATTACAATATCACTACCACTACATAACAAGCAATAATATAATAAACGAAAATAAAACTGTAATAACTTTTTTTTACATCATTAGCGTAATTATTAATAAACAACATTTGAATTTAATATTAACATGGAAGAAGAACTTTGACACAACTAACTTCAATAGTAAAACAATTCAAATATGGATGTTAAATAAATGAATCATCTTTTCTACGCAAATAAGGAACTGTTTAAAATATGTTTTTAATAAACACTATATCAAGTAGCTAGAATTTGTTCGTCAGACTTGTATAATTTATCTAACACATTCTGACTCCATATAAAAGTTAGTTGCTAGTGTTGTTTGCAAGATAGGGAGGAAAGTACTTCCCATTTTGTCATTTGCTCGAAACTGAAAATTTACTCGCCATTGGACCAAGCGGCATGATGCCATCAAACAAGCCGACGCACTTTAAAAACCTATCAAGGTAAGCGAATCAATTAGTACAGAGAGTACCGGTGTTTTAATGAGGTCGTAAAGTTTTTGTTGCGTTTTTTGAGTGCAGAGAATAGATATACTCGACTATACTATGATTTTGCTCAGAGAAATCGTGCTTGCAAAAATTTTTTTTCTTTGGGAGATTTTTTCGAGCTGTCATACCATTTGTGATTCCCGGTTGGTAGACTGGTAGACACTGATAAATGGAAACTATGGGCTTCATAATGAATATATGAAATTATATAATGAGAACTTTCAGTTTGTAGTCTTAAATTTCGAGCTTTCAATATGTTTACATTTCCTGACTTTTTATAAAAATTGCTAAAATTCCCCGATTTCTCAATAAACTTACTTAAATCAAAGTAAAAAAGTGGCAATGGATAGGTCACATACTGCATAGAGAAGACCACGACATCAGTAAGAGAGCCCTGGAATGGAACCCACAGGGTAGCAGAAGAACTGGAACAAACTGGAAACACATGGCAGCAGACAAAACAGACAGCCCAGAACAGAACCAGATGGAAGGCATTTGTTGAGGTCCTATGCTCCTGAGAGGAGTCAAGGACATATAATGTGTTAGCATTTCATGTCTTGTAACGTTAAAGCTATTATTATTATTAGAGACAACAAACTAGATGGATCCACCATTAATTAGGTAACTCTGTTATGATCCTATACCACCTTCTACTTTTGTCGTTATTAAAAAGAATTGTAAAAAAAAGGATTCTTGTTTTAAATCATATGTTATAGCAAAAAGATCGATATCTCTTTGGGAATAAATAAAAAGAAATGTTTAAATATGCATTAAACCTCACTAAACTATTTTTTTTTGTGACTACATAGAGTAAGAATTGTGTTGAAGTTCACTTCCATGCTGCTGATAAGTACGTTTAACAAATTTATCATCAATTAACGTAAGCACTATTCTAAATTATTGTTAACATTATGTTGCGACAGTGCAATGTTACATTATGTGATCACAGTACACCTACCGCTATTGACAAATAGATTTCTGTAATAAGTGCAAAAGTATTGCATGGTTAATTATTAGAACAGATGAGTGAGATGAGCATTTTAGCAGTTACTGCTCAATACATAGACTTAAAAGATGCCTAATTGTAAGTATAAATATCTACGGTGCAGCCTATGTGATGAGCATCTTAGCACGTTAAAAGTGGGAAGTAAAATTTGGCACAAAAGTTATTTTGGAAGAAAAATTACACTAATATAATGAATACTTAAGTTCCACAGCCCGATGTAAAAAATGCAAATTAATATGTTGCATTGCAAACCTACAATACAAATCAAAGTGCCCATATCACTCTTTATGCTTATACGCATAAATAAAATTCTATTAAAATCAATTATACTAAGCATATGTTCAAATAAAACATAATAAAAACATCGAAAACGTAATTCTGACATGAAAAAAAAAAAAAATAGAAACGATAATCCAATAATATTGTCCTGTTGTAAATAAATTCAAATTTATTACACTAAATATAAAGCTTACTAATCAACATTTTCCCTACTTTGCTAGAGCTAATGCACTTTACTTGAGCAACAACTCCGACACGTTTATAAAACTGTTTACTAACTACATATTTATCACTTTTCTTTATTAATTTAGAATCTTTAAGACAATTTCTTTTATTGCTTCATTACAAAAATTTACGCAGCACTTCAAATATTATTAGAGACGAGGGTACTTCAATAAAATTTCCACCCAAATATAATTATCAATTACTTTAAAAATAAAGAGTAGAAATGTTTTCATGCCTTGTATTTATCAAAACAACGTACAAAGTATAATATCAGCATCTAGAGTTCAAAACGTGATATTTCGGATAAATGAGATGCCATTGAAAGGATTTCGTTTTTTTTTTTTATAAATTGGTAGTAATTGGGTCACAGAAACTGTACTACTTATATGAGGGTCTGCTCTTCTCTAGAAAGTGATTTCAACCCATTTATTTTAGGCAAAAGTTAATCATATATTTTGATTCTAAATAATTAACTAATGGTACCATACAGACTGAAACAACTCAAGTTTTGACATCATACTATAGTATGATGCCAAAACTTGAGAAAAGAAAATCGTATCAATGTACGCCGTAATAATATATCTTTTCTACTACTAATGTCAAAAATATATAATTTTTAACCATTCCTTAACCATCAAAAATATGTTACTTGCATTCTATGCAAAAAGGATTTTTTTATTTGGAAGAGGTCACAAACCAAGTCATGTAAGATGTATTAATAAGCCGATATCCCACACAACATAAAACATACCACATATAGTAGATATACAATAGATATGACACATTTTTTTTTACTTGAAAATGCTTCCACTTGACACTTCAAATGAATAATTTGACAAATGTAGAGTTAGAGTTAATCAAAATCAAAGCAACAAGACATGTACAATTATTTATTGCTACTGTCTCGTCAGTGCAAATAAAATGTGTTACGTAATGACTCCATTACATCACTAGTGTGATAATGAGCTATATTATGTAACTCTAATAAATGTCAATGAGTAATATGATAGATTCTTACTCAAGCAGTCAGATGAAATTTGTTTTGACTGTCCATTATGAAGTAAAATATAAACTTGGAAACGTCGATATATTGAATGAAATGAAAATTATTTTCAAGATCGGTAAAATTATTGGCCAGTGACATATTCTATTTAAAAAACAGGAAATATATTTCATCATTTGCAACTCAAACTTTGATGTTTCACTATTATTTGACACTCCCTTTTAATAAAAAAAAATTGTGAAAAAACGTCAATAGTATTGACAATTGATTTGGAAGTTGGAAATTTTGTGGAAAAATTACCCACTTGCTTTGTTTCTTTAAAATTCAATTTTTATTGATATTATTTTAGCACTTGAGCAATACTTTTAACTACCTATTTTATATACAATGTACGGAAGATCTTCTTAAATATTTCTAGTCACAAAAATTTTCAACAGGACAATTATTACAAGGATTGTTTAAAAAATTATGTACACATTTTAAAACATTTAAGATATTCAACAACAAACCAATTGTTTTGTAAAAATTCTAGTCTGTCTGTATTTTCAAATGGAACTAACTAGCAAAACATCTATTAAATAATATGTTAAATTTTCTGATTGTACCTAAATATATTATATAAATATAGTATTTATAAAAAATTGAAAATAAAAATTCTTTGGCTTGATCCCCAGTACCAATCTTGTTTGTGTGGTTTTTTATTCGTCATAATTATTATTTAGCGACATATTGTCAAACATTTAAATTTCACAGATCAGACCTTTTTAAAATTTGGTATACGTAATACCAGTCAGATTGGGGGTGCTTCTAACTATTCTGCTGTCCAGGCCAACCTCAATGAATTGGGGCCTTAACAATGTGGTTTGGGGCTATGTAGTGATATCCAGGTAGTGGCAAACCAGCTGTCTCCATCGATATCCTATCGAAACATATTTCATATTAAAACAAATCGACAAGTTGTTAAACTAAGCCACCAACAAGATATATTTACAAAAAAAAAAACTATATTATGTCTTCTACGGTTAAGTTAGAAATAGAAAGAAATGCATAAGTTGTTTTGTTAGTGACTTAGTGTTAATATACGATTGTCATTATGGGAGGAAATAAAATAATTATCCTACAAAATTTGCTTGTCGAAAAAACTTTGAATTTGGAATGAAATTAGGAACAAGAAATATTTAATGTTAGGTTAAAAGGTCATGTAAATTTTAAGGTGTAATATCACTTTATCATCATTCAAATTCTTCAACACTACCATTGCAAAATATAAACTTGCGATAACCAGCACTGATTAATTCATATATTTTTTTAAAATTAATATTTATGTGACACCTGGTTATGAATGGCACATCGAAGCATACTTGTCCTTTATGAGTCATTCAAATGACCGACATTAAATGGTTTATCGGATATGAGATTTGATGCTGCCTTTACATTTGTTGCGGTAGTTACTGGAATCTTCTTTAATTATGTCACTTCCATCAAACGAGATAGGAACAGTAGTATGATTATATTTAGATTGTTTTAGTATGTTCATATTTCAAATAGAAAAAGCAACGTAAGTAATGTCTAAGCCTTGTGAATTTAGCACAATGGAAACTAATGAATATAATAACAAATATATTAATAAGTAAGGTAGGTAGAGGAATAGAAATATAAATTAAAGAAATGAAGGGTGAAGTTTCAGTTTAGAGCTGTTTTTCAACTTAACCCCAAAAATTGCTATAACTAATTTATAAAGTAAAGAAAAAACAAAATAAATGAATTTTAATGCTTTGCATTTCTAGAGCACATACAATAAAAATGATTGCCTTATTTAATTGGTTACCATATACAAAATTAGAATTGAGTGTCTCTCATGAGTTGTTTTAATTTCTTTTTAAAATTAATTATTGACGTATATTTTATGACAGGTGAAAGTTTATTATACTGTTTGGGAGCAAGATATGAATAACTACATGCAAAGACAACGGTATTGTGATTTCGTATTAATAAAATATTTTTATTTCGTGATGATCTATCTAAATTAAAGTTACTCAACTTGATCAATTTATTATATAGATAAGTATTAGATATTAGCAGCTTGTGGGTGAAACACAAAAAATGGTGTTTATTCATGTCATCGATTTTCATCCAGCCTGCATCTTGGAATTTGTGACTTATATGTTTAAACTTCCTGCTACCATAGGAGAAGCGTATGCAACAATTCTGCATCCTCTGAAGTCTATTTCTGTCTACATCGCAATATGACATCTTTGAAAAAATTAGGGTCTCGCACAGCTTTAATTTTAGGTTTTGATTAATAATGTTTCCTTGTGGATATAGTAGTTTCAGAGTGCTGTAAGAAGTTTTTAGTGCTTGATTAATATGTTTTGTGAATCGTAAATCTGAATCAAACCACACACCTAAATTTTTGCATTCGTCAACTATTTGCAGAACATTGTCACCTAATGAAATTGTTAATAAATTATGTGCTATGAGCCTTTTCTTCTTGGGTCCAAATAGTATGATTTGCGATTTAATTTAAGCTTATGTTCAAGTGATATTTGTAGGAGGGAATTTAAGTCTTCATTAATTTTATTGTTTGCAGTAAGTAGATTGTCAATAGTAAAATTGTGATATATCTGTGTGTCGTCAGCATAATGATGAACAGTGCAGTGGTAACTACTGAATGAAACTCTGAAATATAAATTGAAAATATCAAGGGGCCAAGGATGGACCCTTGTGGCACACCAAACTTGACGGGAAGGGAATTGGATACATTGGACTTTAAATATACCCTTTGGGTTCTGTCCCTAAGGTAGTTTTGTATTAATTCGACCAAATGCATATCAAAACCAAAGAACATAAGTTTCTTACAGAGTATTTTATGGTCCGATGTATCAAATACCTTGTTAAAATCTAACAATATTAGGTATGTTAATTCATTTATATCAGTGTTATGCACTATATCATCAGTAACACAGGTAAGAGCAGTGGCTGTACTATGATTGGACCTAAATCCTGACTGCATCGAGGGAATGATGTTATATTCTAGAACATATTCTGATATTTGTTCGTGCATTGCCATTTCTAGAACTTTGGATAAGGTACGCAAAATGCTAATAGGACGCAGGTGAGAAATATCAGTAGGATTATCTATTTTGGCTAATGGTAAAATGGTAGAATGTTTCCATGCAGAAGGAAATATTGAAGTTGTTATAGCCGAGTTGACGATAAAAGTTATGTGGTTGATCAAATATGTACTTACTATGAGAAGCATTTTAATAGAAATACCATCCAATCCGGTAGAATTACTTTTTTTATCTTAAGAATATACTTTTGGATTTTGTTGAGGTCAAAGGTTTTAAACCTAAAGCAGTGTTCCAAATTTGGCCTGATATTGTATTTATTAAGTAGAGGAAGATTTTCGTCAGTGTTGATGTTTGAAGTTACGTTAAAATACGAATTGATTCGATTAACATCACATAGATCGTCTGGTATATTACTTCTTAACTTTTTATTGCTAATCAAATCCATAGCACATAAAGTTTGCCACGTTTTTTTACTATCTTTGTTTCTAAGTACAAATTCTAAATACGCACACTTCTCTCTACGTATCGCCACAGTAATATAGTTACGAAGATCTTTATAAAAATTGAAGTCAGCTGGAAGTTTTGATTTTTTATATTTATTAAATGCATTGTTACGCAATTTTATCATATCCTTAATAGTGTCAGTCATCCAAGGTGCTGGTGGTTTTGAAACGCGTACTGTTCTAAGAGGAGCGTGAATGTCGAAAAGTTGTAAGACTAGATTATTGAAGAAATTTAACATATCATCTACTCAAGACTTGTATAGTAGCCAAACATACAACAGCTGCTTTCGTTTGACAAAGTGATTTATAATTATAACGAACATGTTTCATGCCTTTACATTCCTTTGTTAAGATTATTTTATTCCCATCATAAAATTTTGAATTAAGACTAATTAGACAGGAGAACAAAATTTGGATGATTGGGAATAAAAAATTATTCATAATTTTCGGAGCTGTATCTGAATTTGTGGCTCGAGTTTTCCCATCATATCCGGTTTAATAATAAAAATTATTATTTTTCGACTTAACACGCGTTTCGTTAACTGTAGCATTTTAAACAAATTAAATTTTAACATCCAAACTGACTTCAAATATAAAATATTTTATACTTTATATACTTTTCTAAGAAATTATCCAAACCGACTACTGCACACGAGATTAATAAAATATAACCGTCATTTGATATTTCTTAGAAATCCTGTGCAATTTGCTAGGTACTGATTTGTGAATTTGATACAGTGATAACAGTTGAATATAGGCTTTCATGGACTTTGTTGAATAGTGCAGTTTCTTCCTGGCTTTGCCACGGTCATCAAATTTGTCCGATGTTCCACTGATCATTCTGTCAGCTTCTCCAAAAAGATTTCAGAGATATTTAGAAGGATTCCAAAGACAGTTGTGCCAGTTGTACTAGATTCATGGCTAATCGTGTATAATTTTAATTCTAGATGTTGTACATAAAAATACACTTATGATTAGTCATGAATTCAAATACCTTGGGAAATGTGAGGTAACATGGTGTAACAGTTGAAGATATTTAGGAGGCAAGAATTAATTTAAAAAATCGGTCCATGACAACTTGGACAAACTTTTCCATTTCGGAATACATATATTTTTATTTCATAAAATCTCCGTTATCTTTGAACCAATATTAATAAAATATTAACATGCAATTTTAAAAGACACCTGTTGGTTTTTTAAAAGGTCTTTTCAGCTGATGGAGGGGGTTGAAATTGAATTTGAGCTTCTGTAAGCAAAAATTAAATAGTTTATGGAATTAACAGAAAAATTATTGTATTGCCATTTAAAAATCACTTTGTAATACATGTTAGCTGCTATTGTGCAGCTTAGTCATGGTACTAAAAATTGTGAATGCGTAAAAGCTTACGTTTATTGGTATAGCAAAAAGCTTAAAAGCCACTTTTCTTTAAAATTGTATCGACTATCGATGTCTAAAACAAGCAAGTACAAATTTTAATGAATAATTACTAGTCGATGTTAAACCTACTCTAACAGACATAAGCTGAAAAATTAATAACATATTAGCTTTAGCCAATTAAAACACGGTATCCAGTGGTTCAAAACATGCGATAGTTTGAAGAATTAGATGCTGAATGGATTTTGTTCCCTTTTTTTATAAGTTAGTAGTAAAAAGGGCTTAGAAATTTTACTACCCTATCCCAAGTAGCATTTTAAGGAACATTTTGGCAAATGTTTCTAACAAATTGTGTCTGTTACCATGTCTAAAATGGGAGCTGTTTCCAACATGTTCCGATACATTTCCAACACGTGTATAATTTCTTATGGTTATACAGTACATGTTTCTATTGTGGTGGCACTAGGCGTTTCTTTGCTAGTTTCGAAAATAAAGAGAAACATGTTTCAAATTTGTAGCTCGCCGATTTATTCACAGTTTCACAAAAGTTTCGATACTTTATTATATTTTATATTGATTCATTTCCATACACACGTTTTTACAATGAGAACAAATGTGTGCAGTTAGTTTCGGAAATTTTTATTATCTTTCACCAAATATGAATCTGTTTCCATATTGTGCGTATTTCTATTACTTTTCAACATGGAAACAATTTAAAGGTACACATAGGATAATAAAAATAACATGGTCGGTGTAGTACCTATAATATGAAAACTTTGTCATCATTTTAAGCCATATCTGGCCTGAAGAGACGTAGCGGAAAGAATTTTATCGATTATTCGGCGGAGATACTTCGATATTTTCAATGCGCCTCGCAAATACAAACATTTCGAATATATTTTTGTATTAAAATAAAAATATATAGGTTATAAAATTTTGGTGATAATGATTATACCAAATTATATATATTATTTCGTGATTATCGTAATTAGTGATCTTCGATATTAAGGGTTTGTTCAAGGCGCTTTGTCAACGTTTCTGTTTAAAGATTGCCCATAATGGCCGCTAAATAGCAAATGTCAATATTAACAACTAAAATGGCTACAGAAGCAGTTCTGCATATGTTTCGAAAATTTAGATCATATTTTATGAAAAGAAACTTGATTCTGTAAATGCATCCACTTAGTTCCGATTACTGTAGCATATTACCTCTGAAAGAAACTTGTTTCGAAATTTTATTGGAAATGTTAACAATTATTTTCTTACAGAAACAATTTCTTTTGTGTTTCGGTCTGGTTTCGGAAAGGTTGGCAACACGTAAACAAACGGCCGCCAGCCGGCTGTGTTGCGCGCGCATTTCGGCATTTCTGGCGGTTTTTGTATAATATTAATAGGAATTTCTTTTACTTTCGCCACATTATTTGATGACCCCGTTGTAAGTGCATCAGTCCCAAGAGTTGTTAATTTATTATTTATCTTTTGACATTCCACAACAACTTTTTTTAAAGTCACTCTTGGTTTCACAATTCTTGTATAATTTAACAGATTGTAATACCTGGAAGAATGTTTAAATTGTTTGGTTTTCCCCATTTTTCCCAACTTTTCTATGGTTAATAGTAAAATGTGAGGTTAATACCTATTAAAAAAATTCACGCGGTTTCAGTTAATAATCTATTTTGTAGTGACATATGTTCCCATTATATTCATGGAAAAAAATGGAAACAGTTTGGAAACATTTGGCGACAAGAATGTGTTCCATACAATTTCAATAATGTATGGACACATGTTTACAATTTAGAAATGAGGTAACAGATGCTGCAGTATGTTTCGAAAATGTGTTCAAACACTTGTTCCGGAAAAAAATTATATCTAAAGGTCGTAACAGTTGTTAAGCTGTTCCATTAATATTGTTGTGCTATCTGCAATAGGTAAAAAATGGTAACAATTTCAGAAAAAATGTTGGAAATGTATGTAAACCTTTGTATCTCCCATAAGTATCGAAACAGTTACAAAACTGTTTCCTACTACACTAAATTTGTTCCTAAACTGTGTCTAAAAATGCTACTTGGGGGGGGTTTGCATTCTTCTAGGAGGTGAGTCCACCCCTAAAATGGTGGACCAAAAAAAAAATACAACCACTTGAATTGATAGGAAATCTAATTTAAAAAAAGTATAATTTTTCATAAAGGTCAATAGTTATTCTTTTTGTAAATGGCGCCATTTTGTTAACATATATCATCACCTACTTGCTAAATTCCTTTAAAAAAATCTGGCTTCCAAGTTATATAGGCATTTCTCAAAAAACCTTATTTGTTGTAATTAGCAGAGGAGTTAGTGTCACGCCTTGCACGCAACCTTGCATTTTATCATTAAAGCAAACCACTTCGTACATGCATCCTAAAGTCGAACAAGAGTTGTAGCCACCACCGGTTGTTGTGCGTAGCTTGTATTTTGAGGGTTGCCTCACCTCACAGACGCTGAACGAGAAATAAAGTTTATAATACTAATCCAGTAACGAATTTGCATTATATTGGAAGCGAAATCGTAAGAAACTTGCATTCTAATAAAGGAATTACCCTTTTACACTATAAAAGATTGATTTATAGACAAAAAATTTACATATTCATGGTGATTAGCACTGTAAGTTTAAGGCGCTTTATTTTATTGTAAATTGCATGACATTACCATTGCGGCATGTTCGAACAGTGTGGCTGGCAGAGGCAGTTATTGTTACATGGTTGTACTCCCCGTCGGTCAAACGGTTATTGCGGAATCAGGTTTCTTTGGTGTCAGTCGCAGTTTGAGCGAACATATTTCGTTTGAGGTTGGACTTAGTGTGGGACAGGTATGATGTGGACAGCCTGAAGAACTCCACGGGAGAAAAGTTACTCCAGCCACAAAAATTCCCAAGAGAAGGGCCAATTTTCTGAGAGATGCTAATAATAAGGAAAAACTTTTCCACTTTTGGTCACGCAGGCTATGTTAGTAAATATTTGTAATAACAAGGCAATCTATAGTCCTGACGGGCCTCAAGTATCAACAACAAATATCTCTCGACAGTCAATGAATAGCATAGCTCCTTGTAATCACGAAGAGGCAGATATGACGATAATGGTGCATGTAGCAGATGCTGTGCTTGATAGCCATTCCAAAATAATGATCCGCACTGTGGATACTGATGTGGTGGTATTAGCTGTTTCTTATTTAAATATTTTGGACACATTGGAGGACTTGTGGGTTCACGTTGGACCACACAAAAATCATCAGTTTATCTCTTGCCATGTCATAGCTGCGTCTCTTGGTGAATACAACTAAATGTGTTGTTCTTGTTTTCGCAACACACTGGTTTAATAACATCTCTTATTTGGTACAGGGCCTGACAAAGCATTAGTTTTACCCATTTTTCATGCATTCACGGGATGCAATACAGTTTCATCTTTCAGTGGCAAAGGGAAGAAGTCAGCCTGTCAAATGTAGACAGCCTATCCAGCTTTAACAGGTGGCTTCAAAGCAGCTGTCGAATAAAAATTCGGTGATTTGATTTGAAGAGGATAATAATACATGTGGTAGAAAACCCAAATAATAGGAAAGAATATTCGTAGAATGCCACAAATAACTTTCAGACAATATTTAGTATCTGAAGAATAGTGGAATTTCTTAATTATTTTTTTTGCCTTTTAAGATCAATTTTTTCAAGAACTTTTGTAAAATACATCAATAACTGCCAGTTCTTACAGGAATTTATACTACAGACACGTATAAAACATATCTAGGTCGAAATCTGTTTTTAGAAAAAGAATCCGATATGGAAAAACAGCCTTTTTCACTATAATGCCTACGGAGTAGACAACCGGCAAAACACGAGCCACGCACAACCTCTGGTGGTGGCCACAACTCTTATTCAACTTTAGGAAGCATCTATAATGTATGTACGAAGTGGTTTGCTTTAATGATAAAATGCAAGGCGTTTCACACTAACCTGCATACTAAATGTTAGCAAATTGATGTGTTGATATTGTTTTGGTGAAAAAGTCTAAAATCACCATTTTATAGGCCTTATTATTTGATCCCTAGCATTATTTCCTAAAATTAAAATTTGACTTGTTAAAATAGCAACAAATTTACGTCCTTTGAAAAATTCCTAGATAACTTGGAAGCGTTTTTTAAACCAAGTGCTTTAAGGAGTCCAAAGAAATATAGCAACTATGTGACGATACATGTTAACGAGAAACGGTATTTGAAATTTTTCTCTTTATAATTAGCAAATTACAATAACAAATTGGCAGCATTTGCAAACAAATTATAATATCGGACATTTTTTTGGTCATAACTTTTAATTCATTTATCGTAAAGAAACTTAAGACTAATTTTAAAGCTTATTTCATTAGCTTTTATTTTTGTCATAGATGTCATTGGTTTGATTGACTTTACAATTTTATCATGACACTTCATTGTCAAAATGTTTGGCAGCCATTTTCAAATTATCATTGCCATGAAACTATCGACCCCAAAAAATGATATAAAAAAGTAAATTCTTCGTTATTTTACAAGTATTCTGTCCAGTCATTACCATATTTTTGTTAAATGCGATATTCTATTTATTCGCTGAATAGCATTTGGAGGTAACAATAATTTGTAGGTGCAAAAATTGCTTGGGACTTTTTTGTCTTAAAATTTGATTTTCTATAGATTCCCATATAGTCTAAGAGCCAGTGGTCAGCAGACTTACGGTATTTTATAAAGATTCATTTTTTCTACACTCATTCTCCCATACTTGCTATACATGAGATCGAGACTCGGTTAGTCTGGCCGGTGGTTACTTTGGTGTCACTCAGATGTTAAAGTTGTAAAAGAATCGGTCTGACATAAATCGGATAAACTTTCCCATAATTACTGCTATGAGGCACGATGGTGTAGCAGTAAAGCTTTTGCCTCGTAATACTGAGGTCGCAGGATTGAGTCCTGGCGGAGGTAAACATTTTTTTTTTGCAGTATAACACTTAAAATATTATTGAATATTAAATGAAGTAAGGAAGTGGCCATGTATTAGTTTTGATCAAAGTCGTTAAAGCCGTTTTAGATAAAAAAAAATTATTAAAACCTTTAAGTTCACCCCCTGCAGCACCCTCCCTGCATTTTCTGGGAGTAACTGGCTATGCCATCTTATGCTGGTGCTAAGGGAGTATTTATCTGTCAAATTTAATCAAAATCGTTGAGCCGCTTCAGAGAAAATCATTTTACATTTTTTCCTGTTTTCCTGGCAGATAATTTTGAAATTATCAAAAAAAAAAGTGTAATTTACGTTACGTTATTGTATTAAATGTAAATGTATATATGTTGTTAATGATAGGTCTATATTTAACACAGCAGACACTTTATGCGGTTCTAGCATCCAGGCAGACAACCGAACGTTTACCTATAAAGAAACTCATGTAAATATTTATGAGCTCTCATTTTTTATCTAAAACGGCTTTAACGACTTTGATCAAAACTAATAAATGGCTACTTCCTTACTGTATTTAATACTCAACTTTTTTAAATGTTATACTGCAAAAAAAAAATGTTTACCTCCGTCAGGAGTCAATCCTGCGACCTCAGTATTACGAGGCAAAAGCTTTACTGCTACACCATCGTGCCTCGTAGCAATAATTATGGAAAAGTTTATGTGATTTGTGTCAGCCCGACTCTTTTACAACTTTAACACCTGAGTGACACCAAAGGAACCACCGGTCAGACGAGTCTCCATCTCATGTATAGCAAGTATGGGAGAATGAGTGTAGAAAATATGAAGCTTTATAAAATACCGCAAGTCTGCCGCCCACTGGCTCTTAGACTAATAGGTATTTCTCTCTTTTTTATTTTAGTGTACCACCCCTAAATGATCTATCTAAATATCTAAAATATATTTACCACCAATTTATAAAAAATACAGATCGGCATCCTTTTTTTCAATTTAATAAAAATTTCAAAATGACATCATTTGCTAATTATCAGGAATGACAAGTAAGTACTGTTCTATCGTTTCCATTCGCTATTTATTCATGTCTATAAAGGGTTCAGCTTGAAAGCTTATTAAGGAAGATGTTTTGTTTAAATTTGAGACCATTTGAAAGTAAATAGGGTCAAGGTTCTTACAAAGAGAATTTAAAAAGTGTTATAATTGTTTTTTCATGAAACAGAGTCGTTAAAAATAACAAATGAAACCTAAGCTCCGATTAGGTCAAATTACGAAATATTATCATAATATTCAAACAATACAATACAGAAATATTACTAATTAAAGTACATCTGTCCTTCCCGGGCACTCATGGCCTATACTACTAGCAAATGCACCGCAAATAAAAATATGGTGAAATGTTTCTTCCTGTATTTCAGGGCTATGAAGCAAACAGAAACTGACAAAAATTAAAACAGCAACAAAAACAAAGAATATATCTCATCTATCACAAACATTAATTATGTCAGTTTTTCTAAAGCGCATTTGCATTCTATTTCTGATTATATCAAAACTGACATAGTCATAAAAATGATTTAAAAATGTAAACATCACAATTAATATTTATTACTTGTAATGTGCGACATAGGAGGTAGTAATATTATAAAAATAACTCAAACATTATATGCATTTGAATGATGATTAAAAGATATTAAACTAGAAAAATATTGTCAAGGCATTGACAGGAAATAATGGATGGTTAAGCTTACCGGGAAAATGTGAATCTTCTTGCCTGGAATGGTTGGTTGATAAGGCATCGGTCTGTTAGCTTAGGATGGACACACAATCACGTTACCAACTTTCATACTTAATGTTCTTTTAGAACTTTCATTAAATTTCTCTCTTTTAATACCTATCTTTTTTAAGTATGTTTAGTATTTTAAATAAGAATTGTTCACTTTAGTTTTTATCACATTGCTTTAAAACACATGTAGAAATTTATGGACTGAAATTTTCTGACAAAATGTATATTTCGCAAATAATGGCAATAAGCATTTAACATCGCTTTTTAAAAATAATTCATTAATTGGAAATCAAACTGTAAACTGTACTGTTCATCGTAAAACAAAATATGTCGAGATATAGTGAAAACTAATTTTAATAGATAAGTACCTATTAAAATTGAATACTTTATTTTTCTTGTTATGTTTTAAATTAAATGGTCCAAGTTCATTATGTGGAAATTTATCTCAAGCCCATTGAAATTTTGAAATAGCACATTAGCGGATGACTGTGGTAAGTTCTCCATCTATTTGAAAAGTTTGCAATCCAAAACAGACTTGCAATGTCTGTTTAGGTAAAATCTTGCAAGCTGGATTAGAACCAGTTCCTCTTAACAGATTTCGCCGAAATTTTGCATATGCCTTTAGTTCTGGTGACAATACAATATGCAATACTCATTGTAAAATTTTCAAAATGGCCGCTGCCACAAGATGCAGATAATGTATATTTTGTCAACCCTGTTAATATGGATATCAAATGAAAGAGCTTGAAAGCTCAAAACTCTTCACTGCTGGCCAAGCATGTGTGCAACAATGACGCATTAATCGAAATGAACAGACTCAGAAACATGTCGAGCAAAAACTAAAAAAATAATAAATAAATTAATAGTAAATCAAACCCATCATTTTGTTACATTATACAGGGTTACTGGTAATTCGATACATTCCTTTGGAGATGTGATGGGGCATGATCTAAGAAGTAAATTTAGCCGTAACATATATTATGCAAAACTCAATAATTTTTGAGATAATTTTTTTGTTTTTCTCAAAAAGTAGATCTTAATGTCCTAAAAGTTAATTTTCGAAAAATCTATTTGACATTTTAAAATTTTTTTTTACTGGGTTACTTGTCCAATATTATAGATATCCGTTTGGAATAAAAAATATCTGGAAACATTTCGATCATGTGAACATCTGAAAGAAAAACTTTAAATTTTTTTTTTAAATCAGCCATGAAATTTACCTGTTAGGTTGTTTCAAAAAAATATTAACGTAACACGCATATAAATTATTATAAAAACTGCCTTATTTCAATAGCTATCTAACAAGGTACAAATGTTCAATGTACCCTTAATAGTTCTAAGAAAATACTAGTAAAAATAACACAAGTAGTACGAATTTTATTTTTAGATAAACAGTAAAAAACATTTTAAAAGTAGAGCTTAATTCTTCATTAATTTCAAAGCTGTACTTTATATTTTATATGTCTTGATCAAAATGGGAACCCCTATTCCGTATACAGACACGGTAGCGTCTTCTTATTTCCGTCCTTGTTACTCTGGTTGTCAGATTATGCCTTATGTGTTGGGCAGCATCGACTATCCTTTGTCTAAGGTTTTCTATAGTATTGGCTGGTGTGGCATAGACCATCTCCTTCATATGACCCCATACGTAATAATCAAGGGTTGTTAAATCAGGGCTTCGCGCTGGCCAAGGTATTGGGCCCGCTCTTCCAATCCAACGGTTAGGGAAAAGTTGATCAAGTAACTGTCGTACTGTCAGCCGATAATGTGCTGGACAACCGTCGTTTTGAATCATTCGCTGTCTGACGGCGAGAGGAACATCTTCTAAAATCACCGCCAGATCATTTCTTAAAAAATTTTCATAGATTTCCCCGTTTAAATTTTGAGGAAGAAAGTGTGGCCTTATTAAATAGTGGCCAATGATTCCCATCCACACATTAATAGAAAACTTCATTTGGAAACTAGTTTCACGTGTTAACTTAGGATTTTCCTCTGCCCAATAATGTAGGTTGTGGAAATTTGTTATACCCTCGCGATTAAATTTTGACTCGTCCGTCCATAAAATTCTTGTTAAAAAATTTGCACTTTCTGCATTTGAATTTAACATAAAGCGGCAGAATTCCACTCTCCTTCCAGGATCACCTTCCTCCAAGCCTTGGACAGGGGTATAGTGGTAAGGCTGACATCCAACTCTACGTATCGTAGACCAAACTTTCCATTGTGACGCTCCGGTTAGTCTTGCGACTTTATTAGTTGAAATAGTTGGGTCTTCCTCAAAATACCTAAATATTTCTTCCTCATCATCTGGTTCATAAACGGGAGGAGCACCAGCGTCACTTCTTCTACATTTCACGGAGCCAGTTTCAGAGATATTTCGATATGCCGTACTGAATACACGTGCATTTGGTAAGCGGCGGTTAGGGTACCAAAGACCATATTCTCGGCGAGCTTCAGCAGCGTTGCCGCCACAGTATCCATAGACAAACAAGATATCAGCGTATTCTGCGTTGGCATACGCGGCCATGGCACAGAAAATACAATAACAGCAACTAATTACAACAACTACGAGCAAAATCAAAATCTTCGATAACTAATTTAACAAGACCAACAAACTTAAGGGACACGGAGATAAGAATGTCAGTTAATGACATATATGCACAAACGCCAAAGTCAAGGACTGACTGACTTAAATGAAAATGAACGATTAGTCGTTTAATAAATTCCGCCACCAGCATTATCTTTACTAATTTTTTATTAGAACTATCAAGCGTACATTAAACATTTCTACCTAGTTAGATAGCTATTGAAATAAGGAAGCTTTTATAATAATTTGTATGCGTGCTACATTAATATTTTTTTGAAAAAACCTAATGGTAAATTTCTTCTGATTTAAAAAAAAAATTTTTACAAGTTTTTATTTTAAATGTTCACATGATCGAAATGTTTCTGGATATTTTTCATTCCAAACAGATATCTATAATATTGGACAAGTAATCCAGTAAAAAAAAAATTTAAAATGTCAAGTAGATTTTTCGGAAATTAACTTTTAAGACATTAAGATCTACTTTTTTGAGAAAAACAAAAAAATTGAAATATCTCAAAAACTATTGAGTTTTGCATAATGTATGTTAGGGCTAGGTTTATTCCTTAGCTCATGCCCCATCACATCTCCAAAGGAATGTATCGAATTACCAGTAACCCTGTATAATTTTTTTATGATATAAAAGCTTGTCGTGAGAATACATCTTGGCACAAGTAATTAAAAGAAAGGAGATTGCCCAAAATAAATCCGCTATAATATAAAGCACTTATATTCTATTTAAAAGTAGATGAAATCGCAATATCTTTAAATTAATTGTATTATAAAAAAAGTAGAAGGTCCAAAAGAAAGCTATGGTATCAATTTTATTAAGAAATGTTAGGTACTTTGTTCGGAAAATCAACCAAATCAGGTAATTTGAAAAAAAAAAAGATTCGTAGCTGCCACGATAGATTTAAATAATTGCTATGTGGTTTCTCTTACCATTCATGTAAAAATTATATTTCCTAAATAGACAAATTAAAAAAATGGGGGCTTTTCCTCCTTACAAATTTGGGCAATCTCCTTTACACAGAAAATCTCGCGACAAGTTTTTATATCATAAAAAAAAATGATATAATAAAATGACAGGTTTAATTTACTTCAAAGTTTATTTTCTTCTTTTTAGAGCATTTAAATAAAAGCTTGCTTTTAAAAATGTTTTTTTTATATACTATTAATTTTATAACTGCATTTCAGTGCCCCTATTCTGTTGTGAGAAGGGGTTCTGAACTGGTCTAAAGCTGCCATTGCATCCATTCTTTCGAAATATCAACTAAACTTAAAGTTATATTTAGTATTACACATACAGGGCATTCCACAACAAACAATACAGTACAATTTA
This sequence comes from Leptura quadrifasciata, assembly GCA_963675555.1. Taxonomy (NCBI): domain Eukaryota; kingdom Metazoa; phylum Arthropoda; class Insecta; order Coleoptera; family Cerambycidae; genus Leptura; species Leptura quadrifasciata. The sequence goes on from OY776675.1 coordinate 109,793,528, forward strand.
TCTGCAAAATCGCAATTTTTTTTTCTTAAATAGAATTTAGCAATTTATTATGAAAACAAAAGAAAATTTTGAATTTTAGGTGTTCACAACTTTTCAAATGGAATAAAATTCAAATAAAAACATAAAACAGATAATATCCACTCTGGCATTATTTTCGCCACTTAATACCATTACTAACTGTAATATTAACATAAAATAAATATAAAGTAATCTGCATTTCTAAAAATTTTAAAGATTTTCCTTTTGACTGATATTTATATCAATTTGGTTCGAAATGCACAACGCACTGAAGTCAGATAATTTCAGCCAATAAAATTCTACGGTAGCATCTTGCATCACTGAAACCGTCATTTAACGAATTAGTAAATAAATAAAAGATCGTTTACACACAGTAAATAATTGTATTGCAGCTCAATACATTTACAGTTTAAAGTTTAAGAAACACTAATATAAAATCATGGTCAATCGTGATCTACGTACAAGTTAAACTTACAATCTATATTTAATACGATTAATCTAAACATAAAAAAAGCTTTTCAATAATCATCTATATAAAACATACACTTTTAATTCTTTTGTCAGTTTAGATACAAACACTGCTGATATGTCAACAGCAAGCCGCCTACAACAAACAGGCATTAATAATTTTGTACAAAACTAACCTAATTATTATTGATTCATAATTATTGATTCTATTCACTATAAAAAGAAAAACAGTACAGATACGTTTTTAAATAAAACTCGAATTTACGTCTTTATACATATAGATTTATATGTGGCGATCTACTTACCAACTGTATAATTGGCGAAATTTTAAAAGTATCGTATATATGGGTCTTACTTTTTAATGATTAATGAGCGTCACACTGCCAAATTTTATTAATGGAATGATGATATTGACGTGACCTTAAAGTTACTCATTTTTAAGAAAAACATTTCTTTAGAATATCTGCAGAAAAATAACCCTAACCAACGTCCAGTTTCAAGATATAACGTTTCACTTATTTGGCATGTTATAAACTATATCTAGCTACAAATAAACAATTCGTACCCTGTAGTTTTTAGCTTACACCTAAAATAATACCTAACAAAATAAATATCTAAATTTTATATACATTATAAACTAATAAAGCTCGACCAACTATACAGGTTATGTAGATCATATTATGTGTATATATAAAGATTACTGGTAAATAATGCATTAAAATCATTTTGCAAAAAATAAAAAAGTAGAATCTGTACTAAATCAAAATGAAAAAGTGCAATATATATTTTATATTATATATATACGTGTATATATATAAATAATGTAAAGTATAAAAAAATGAATGTGTTTATCCTATTTCCATAATATAAAAAATCATTGACTTCATACCTTTGCTAAAATTGGTACTCACTGTTTTATTTATCTTCATTATATAGGGTTTCTTCCTTCTTAATACAAACAATTTTAAAGTTCCCATTTCAGTGATAAATAATAAGTTCTTTGTCTTTTAATACTTATCCCACTATCACATACAACTTTTGTCGAATATTAACACATTATATCTACATCTTCTTAGAAGCTAACAATATAGTGACAAAAGGCACTAAATTTATCCCAAATTTATATTCCAAAAATATTTCTGATTTAGAAAGAACCGACTAATGCATATCTTCAATATTTATAAGATACATTTTCCGAACGGACCAAGAGGTTTGGATAAATTTTTGTGATGAGGCAGTAGGTACACCGAGGGAACCACCCACAAAAACGCAAATTCATTTTCTCAAATAAAACTGATCAAACTTTTCGTAAATTGTAGAAAAATTTGTGTCAATGTAGTATCTCCATACATGACACGTGCATTAGTCCATATCAGGATTTATGACGAAATTACCGAATGTTTGCGACTGGGACTAGACGATGTCCCCCACGTTTTCGAGGATGCTGAATCGATTCCCAGGGTCAAATCAATTTTTCCACCTCGGCAACCCCCTCAAATTGTCCAAAAACCACCCCCAAAGTCCCCTTTTCCGTGAACCCAATTGTATTTCCCAGTTTTTCTGCTAATTGTTGTTCCCTCGACAAGAGGTGTTTCTTTGAATAAGACGGTAGGTGACCAGGGTTGCGTAACCAGCCCGGGGTTCTTTTCACCCTCAGAGGGGTGGAATATTTTTTCCTGAGAAAAAAGTTAATATTTTGTAGGCCTTTCTTTGAGAAAGGTGGTAGATGACCGGGATTATAAAATCAACTCCGGGAGTTGTTTTCACCCTTTAAAGGGGTGGAAATTTTTTTCATCTATAATAACGCTTGATATTATAGATGGACAAAAATTTTCCACCCTTATGGGTGAAAACAACCCTGGTCACCTACCATCTTATTCAAAGAACACTTTCCTGTAAAATATAAATTTTTTTCTCACAAAAAAGAGAGATGGAAGCCTGGGGTAGGGGTGGCTGAGGTCAAATCCCTGGAGGGGCCTTTCGTTCTACTCGAGGGAACAACAATTATTAGTTGAAAACCTTAGGAAAATGGGTTCACGGAAAAGGGGACCTTGGGGGTGGTTTTTGGCCAATTTGGGGGGGTTGCCGAGGTAGAAAAATTGGTTTGACTCTGGGAATTGAATCAGCGCCCTCGAAAACGGGGGGGGGGGGCATTGTCTAGTCCCACTCGCAAACATTCGGTAATTCATTTGACTCGTTCAATGGACTATATTGCAAAATATCCTAAATGAAAAATTAATATTTGTTAACATCAGTTATCTGTAAGGAACACCAACTTTGAACAAAGTCTCAGAAGCACCGAGAACTCAGGATCGTACTAGCATACACTGATGATTATTGATCTAATCATCATAGAAAGAAGCAGAACATTTTCGACAGCCTCATCCTAGAAAACATGAAACCACATTTGGATACAAATGAAAATAAACCTCAAGAATCTAATAACGGTCAATGGAGAAGAATATAAAATGATCGACTACAATTTAAGAACGATGGAGAAACTGATATATTTAGGAATATTACTCAGCAACAACATAAACCCTGTCTAACCCAGCTGGCCCGAAGTTGTTTTCCGGAAGCAAAGCTGGTATGCAAATAATTATTATAAAGGCATCAGCTTTAAAAAATTTGAGTTTTGGATGGAAGTGTTCATGATTTTATTAATTCTAAAGGCCTATGAAAAATTGTATTTCAAGCTGTAGAAATTAAACGGAATATTACCTCATAGCAACAAGAAAAAAACAATTTTCACTCCCTAGATATTTTGTACATATTACACCCAAAGACTGACAGGAGATTCAAAGAAAAATGTACATAGATAAAACTGCTTTCACCCAATTGACGTAATGCCAGAAGAAAATTTGGTAAAAATTGTCATGGCGGAAATTAGAAGTGCTACATTTGATCAACTCCTAACCGTTCTAAGGATAAAATCTACCATTTATTAAGGGTAACAATAAAAAGTAAATTAGCCTCATTAGTTTCTTTTGTAGTCTATGAAGTGCCGTTATAACATAAAACCAATAAATTGCCATAAAAAATTGTATAGAGCTTTTCTGTCTTTCTTTTCTGTTTTAACTAAAATTCCGAAGATTTTATAGAAATCTAGTTATTGAAACCGTGTTCAGGGATAATTACTACATGCTAGAGTTAGGCCTTTGTAATGTTTCTATTTGTATTTGCTATTGATATATTGTATCCTGCAGGCTTACATGAAATAAATTTATTATTATTATTCTGATCAGGAATTTTTAATCTGGGGTAGTCTATATTGTCTAAAAATTTTCAAATTAAATTTACGAAACCCTGTAGACAAAACCATTGTTAGCCACGGTTAAGTGATACCAATCTACTTTCCGTCATGAAACTCTTACCAAAACATTTCTGCTGTCAGCTGCCAGTTTAAAAGTTGATCAACCTGTTAATGGTGTTAATCATGCATAATTACCAAATTCATGAATGGTAAAGAATGTATTGAATGCCATGGTTCAGTGATACTAATATACTTTTTGGCATGATACTTTTTACGAAAATTTCTTCTGCGCTGCAGGTTAATTCTCAATAATTCAACAATATGTATTTAAATATCATTCAAATGAGAAGTTACCAAAGCAAACTCAGAAGAAGAACAACTTTAGAAGTAGCAACACACTGTACGCTGGTAAAACAATCATTGGGATAAGTTGCCATTTTTTATTTTAATTATATCACTGACTGACTCATCATCTATCACGATATTATGTTTGTTTTTCCAAATCTCTTGGTCCTTAAATTTGAGCTCCCAAAATTTGATATGACTGAAATCAACAACAAAGGAACCTTATAATTTATTGTAGGTACTTACTTTTGAAAGTAAGAATTTCAGCATCTATTTTTGGGCAAAGCATTGTTGCTATCCTTATAAATACTTAAGACTGATCCGAAACAAATTATATTTTACACGTAAATTGGAAAAGCACTCAGGTACACAAACTTCTAATGCTTATAACAGAAAAATTATAAATTTGAAGGCAAATCCTAAAAACGAGTGGCCCCAGTGTTACAACATATGATATAAAAGTATAAAGTCAATGAATGTGTGCTTAATCGAGTTACTGATTTGAAAAAAACTAAGTGCCCTAACACCTAATATGGATTAAACTTGTTCCTTTCATTCTTCAATTTTGAACCTTCGGAAGGACCCCCGCTTCCACCTGGAGAGCGGAGGCGAGGTGTATAACTCTTGTGGGTGCGATGGACTCCGGTAGTCTGGACAGGGGGAGCTCCCCCTTGGCCACCCAGAAGCTCTGTGAGGCCGCCCAGTGCACTGAGGCTTGTTAGAGCATTCAGGGCACCCGGTTTTGCCAGCAGTTGGGCAATAGGGATGGCGCTAGCCAAGGGAGAGGCGGCAGTGGAGGACTGGCTGGACCCACCAGTGCTAGGAGAGTTTTGGGCCTCAAGGTTAGCTTTCTGCAGCTCAACACTAGGGAAACACACAGAAAATATGGGATTGTAATGTTGATGTGATGAGTAGTGAGCAATGGTTAAAGGGTATTTTTTTTTGGTTGCTCGTAGCCTTTGAAATTCTAAGTCAAATATTAATAATGTATGTGGATATGTTGAAAATAATTATCTGTTTTTTTGCAATACATTGTCTACTGAATGCTATATTATGGTATTTTTTATGTGAGGTATTGTACAATGAATAAAATTGACAATAGCATAATGATAATTTTATGTGCACTGTACATAACAGTGGATTATACGAATGAAGCATATTATACAGAATGCTCCCAATAAAGATGCCATATGTATATCGATAATACCCATAATGTAAGTCTTAATCCGATTGTAAATGCCACAAGATCATTATTTAACATTTTTCTAAATTTTTTGGTTTAATAAGAAATTTAACGAAGGACTAAACATTTTTAATAACCATTAATAATTGTATTAAATTTGTACCAAAAAAATATATTTATTGGTGGCAATAAAACTTAACTATGTTAAGCATGATCAGACTTTGAACTGGATATCATAATTGACTATGTTGTAATTTTTAGTTTAGTTTTTTACTCTTGATATTTGTAAATGCAATTGACACTAATCCAGGTGATGTTCTGTCTTTAAGTGAATTGTGAATGTATGACGTGATGTAGATTCTAGTGAGTTTTCTTATGTGTGGAAAGGAATAGGAAATTATGATTATATAATAATATATGCTTATGTGACTAACAGTGTAACATGTAAGCACAATATTTACAAATGCTGTAACTACTAATACTACTAATAATCATTTAATCAGGTGTTTACAAAAATTGTAACATTAAATTTTTTAATATGCATAATTTGAATGATCAGTTTTCCCCAAGATATTTAAACTGCAGTTAAAGAATAAAGGTGTAATCACTTCCGAGGAAGAAAAAAGCAACATGTTGCCATGATATTATTTTGACGCTAATTTGAAAAGAATGTAATGTTTAATATTATATTCAATACTAAGAAAGACTAAACACCACAAAAATATCCTCAGGGATCCGAGTTTACTATTAATTTTATGTTAACAAATGTAATTTGAGGTGTGGCTTATGCATAAGTTGTAAAATGTTTGTGTCAAAACCGAAGCCAAAATAATAAGAAATTTATTTTATGACTTCAACAAGGCCGAAGAATTCAAATTGAATTTTAAAGGTTATTTAATATGATAAAGTTTTTTATTACTATATTTAGAAACTTCCAGTATAAATGAACAGCTCTATTAAAAAATTAATTACAAAAAACATATTAAATTCAATACTAAATTACTTAAAACGACAAGTTCTGGTAAATTGTTCCGATAATGGCACTATGTTGTGTGAAAATATTCTTACATTTATTTTATTCAATATACATTTAATGTTGGTTAATCCGAGGCCAGTACACTAGAGCATGTGATTTATATTAATTCATTATTATTATTATTATATTGTTTGCATGTATATCTCAGCAGCTTTCTAATATAACCAGATTAATAATTACTGCCGGATGAAGAAATAAAACACTGAACTGTTTTTTATATCCCGAATCATCTATTGGTCCTAATATTTTAAGATTTCCAATAAATATTAATAGTCAAATTTACATTATAATTTTTGTTTTTATGAGATTTATGATGCCCCAAGAGCAACAGTTTCTATCCAGCGACGGATTTGGGTTTTGTGCTGCCCAAGGCATCGTTAGATTTGCGGCCCCTGAAGAGTCAATACTACCAATAAAATAAAACTGTTATGCTTATAAAAAACTTTTAATAAAGACCTAAACTTTGCTGCCACCATCTTGCTACTGCCCTAGGCACGTGCTTACTATACCTATTGCTAAATCTGGCACTGTTTCTATCCAACTTGCTAACGGCATTGTAAAAATCATATAATTTTTCTATTAAAAAAAAAGAATATGTAAGTGAATTTTAACAATTTAAAATATCTAAAAGTATTTAGCAGAAAAAAATCAATATTGTCAATTCATATTTAATTATAAAAAAGGGTTAGAAATTAATCTATATGCTATTTTTGCTACAATAATTAATGATGTTTTCGCATTCAAAACAGACTTTCTGTGAATTTCTATGCGTTTCAATCGAAATCCATATGTTCATCGACACGAAAGTTAGATTTCATTAGCTTCAAAAAAAATATCTTCAGAAAGTTAACTTATGTTGTAATTCCATTTTAAAAATGTTTGTAAGACGTTTTTACATTCTATTGTATTCTGCAACTATACTAACTTAATTTTCGTTGCAGCTCCTAATGCCACTGTTTCAAAAATGTAAAATACATTTCCGATTGATTCCTTGCATTCAAATCGAAACCTCTACATCCAAAAACTCATTAATGGCCTCGATACAAAACTTCATCCGAAAAAGGAAATATCCAATTTTATCGAAATTAGGAACGTTAGATTTCATTATGGTTTCAAAAAATATTTGTTCAGAAGTTTTTTGACGTTATTGCAAAAATTCCTGTATGCCATGTTAATTTCTGATGTAATTTTGACTAAAAACATCCAAGGAGTGTTTTCTACGTCTTATGGTAAAAGTTTTTGCAAGTCAATTTTTGGCATATTAGTGCCTTTCCAAAGATGTTACTCAACGCTGTACGTGACCACAAATTTTTTAAGCTCAAGTCAAATTTCGTGATAGTTTCAAAAACAGTCACTTTAGGTATTTTCCTTGGCTTATGATTGAATTAAAAGTCAATTATAATGATATAGTCTAGTATACTTTAACTTGGCGTGTGTATGTATAAGTTAATATTTCCGTACGATTTCATTTTCTCTTGTACAAAAAGACCAAGAAATATCGTCCACGTAGACAATGTTTCTGGACTATTGCTTTAACTTTGTGTACAATATGGGATAAAATGAAATCGTACAGAAATATTAACTCATACATACACACGCAAAGTTAAAGTATACTAGACTATAATAATATATTTATTGTGCTAATAAAAATAAACACAAAAGGATCGGCTACATATTAAATGATTTCTATGCTAACCCTAAAATTTTACAGTAAAACATACAAAACTGACATTTCTCTCAAATGTTGTTATTGCATTATACAAAGGATTTCTTCAGTCGAACGATGTGCTGTACCAAGTTTGAACAATGGAGTAATTTTGGAGATTTTTTAGAAAAGTTACTAATAGTCGAGGCCTCTGTGAGTAAAAAAAAAACTTTATGTTCATGTCGTCAGCATGCTTCACCTCAGAAGCACAACACCTATTATGTCTGGGCATTAAAACCTAACCCGTTGCATCACAGATGGTTCTAAATGTGTCAGTTCTAGTGAATAACAAACAACAAAAGAGATTTATTGAACCGAATTTGATTCAACAGGTTACTGACGGAGGTCCTTCTGCCTTCTACCGAATGAACTAGAATAATTTTAAATTCGCTCTTAGGAACCCATTAAAAGGCCAATAATCAATTCAAAGATAACGTGCATGTGCACGAACCTAAGCTACTTCAACAAAAAATTCTCATAGTGAATCTTTCTGTGCCGTCGATTACTCAGTCAGCTATTGTTTGAATGGTAGTTGGAAACTATATTTCGCAAGTTCCCCTTACTCGCCCTTTGTGGTATGGGACCAAGAATTTAATATTACATTATTTTTTCCAACTAAAAATATCATATTTTTATACATTACACTTTTAAAAACTCAATTCATGTTAGTTTGTTCAAGAAGAGAGTCAAGAAGATTAATAAAATCGGGTGTGCCACAGGGATCTATTCCGGACCCTATATTTATTGTCACCTTCACTGCTGATTTACAGTTTGTTACAAATTACTGTTGAATTCATATGTATGCTGATGATATTCAGTAATACCTTCATTTTAATCCAAAAGACGCACCTGAAGCAATTAGAAAGATTAACAATGATATTTTCTTAATAAATAATTGGACTAGGCAGAACTTATCCACAAATACTCAAACTTGAGGACCAACGTCTACTTCACACTGTCATATCTGTTAACAATATTATCTCTCATAAGTTCCCTAAATACCTATTTCCTAAATAAAAAAAAAAAGTGACGTTCATGCAAGAAACTTAAGACGAATTGACACAACTCTTTCAATTCCTCGCCATTCTACTGCTGCATTCCGCAATTCATTTACTTTTTTAGCTCCATATTGTTATAATAACCTATCAGTTGAACTTCACTGTATTAGTTCTGCTACACTAAAACCTAAACTGAAGTCCCAGCTCCTAAATGAGGAACTGTCATTTTTAGATCACCAATTGTTTTAATTTGAATGTAAGTACTACAAATGCACATTTGTGCTGCACTATATTTTAATATTATCTCTATGTATGTTTATAATAATTGTAATTTTGTTTCTTTTCTGGCATGAGGATTAGGTTTAATATCAGTTTCTGTATCTAATCCTTTTGTGCAAATGTATTGCATATATTGCACAATAAATATATTATTATTATTTGCATACTCCCGGATGTTACTGTTTATTTTGATATTCTTCTTTTTTTCCACGGGAGAATCTCCAAGAATAAATTTGCAAACATTTTTATTTTCTCACAAGATAGGTTGGTTCATTTAGATCAAGTGCAGTTTGTCAACTTTGATATGCACTCGAATTTGAGACCTGGTGATAGCGCTCTAGAATCACATTAGGGTGTACTGGTCTAGGTTAAACCTAATAAGTTTCAATTATCATTTTATATTAATATATTTATGGAATATGTTAAACTAAACGAAATATTCCAGCACGGTATAGCCACAAAGACAAATATCTTCGAAATTCTTAGTGATAGCACATTTTGAAAACAATAACAAAAGTACGACAAAACAAAAGCGATCATTCTTCGACTTAGTACTTCAAAGGCCACAAGTATATGCAGAATAAGATGGACTCGTAGGCTGCTGACTGGACTGTTAAGGACTAAAAAAATCTAATAAATTTGCAAATCTTCATCTTTGGAGAAGAAACAGAATATTTGCAGATTCAATAGACACAGTTAATTTAAAATAGGATACGATGGATCAGTTGATGTGTTATTGATAAACGTTTAGGAACACAGATTACAAATTGAAATTTGGAAGAGGAAAGAAAGAGAAAGGTGATAGCGTGTTCTTATACTATTCCAAGAACACATCAAATGATTAGCGCATTTTTTTCCTTCGGGCTGCTGCATGCGTTGTCTCGTCTCCTCTAGTCTTCTTTTATTGTTCCAGTATTTTAACTAATCTAACTAACCTAACTTTATTTATAGGGTGCATACACTACCACTAGTCATTCACGCATCAATTCATTCGTAAATAATACATTATCAAATGAAAATAAGCAGTTTGACAAGGGAGGGAAAATTAGGTTAACCTCATGAAGTTTCTTAGTAACATAAATGATTTCAAAAATCTAGTTTGAAATAATCGTTTTTTAATCAACTTACCATAAAAAATTATATAAAATAAAGAAGAAAATTTTAATATTTCTTTTGTAATATACTGAGGTCCTGAATTGTTTAGTCCTGGAGTCTTGGAGATACCTTTAGGAACCTTTAGTATAATACTAAATCTGATGTAATTTCCACAAATGCCAAAACATTTCAACACTACTCCCAAATACACCATTTTTAGGCAGATTTCGTTAACAATATTAGTTTCATCAAGAGATAATTAAATCATCCCACAATGAATGTTTTAGTTTGTAAAAATTACGTCAGAGTTTTCGTGATATGCAAAAATGGATGTAGAAACTATATTTACAATATATTATATAGCTAGTATAATTTATAAGCAATATATACTTGTTTCAAATGTGCTTCTAGAGGGCGGAATATTAAAACATAATATTTTACTATAAGGAACATAACCAGACTGCAACCAACAGCTACTCTCCAAGCTATGTGCCTCGCCGAGCGCTGAATTATAAGTTACTACAAGCCTGGCGCGTAATAACTGCATATTACCAACAGACCGCTAATGCCTCGATTGCAACACCAGCCGAAAGAGTAATCCTACTCTTTAACTAGGAAATACTCCTCCTTAAGAGCTCTCGTGCATTAGCGTTGTTTAATACACTAGAATACACTACTCAACACACAATAATTTGCTGACCATGCATCAGAAGATAATAAAAACTGAAAATATGTTTTAATAACCTCATCACGATGATCCCAATATGATTAGCGAAATATGTGTTGAATAGTTTATTCGAGTGTCTTAGTATTTTACAGAAATAGTTATCAGACACTAAATATATTGATTTTCAAAACTTCAGTATTTCTTGGACAAGTTTTCTTATTGTTTGATGTTAAAATTTGAAAGTTTACTAATTTACAGACAAGACAAAAATCCCCTATGATATTTATAAACGTATTTTTTTTCTTTGCTTCATTGAGGAGTGAGGTATGGTCATCGGTTTAAGAAAAAATTATTGATTAGACAGCTGAGACGCTGTAGCAGAGGTAGTTGTCTCGAATGAGTTTTTTTTGTTGGGGTTTTTCCAGTATCAGCTACTCAAATTAATTTTTCGCTTACTTTTACTAGTAAGATTTAATTGTTTTGATCCTTTTTTGGAATATTTAAATTTTACTAACTTTTTAAATTGTCACTCTGACGAAAGGAGCTAGGTTTTTGTTTATATTTGTTTTTCTGTAACAGACCCGTCCAGTATTTCAATTGCCACGGCACTGCACATAATGGATATTTGGCTGGCTCTGTGTCAGATTTTGGGGAGGATCATGTATATTCATGCTTAATAAATTTGTGATGATTGACCTCGACCAGCGTTGGTCGAGTTAGACACTTGAATGAGTGACAGGTATCTCATTTCTCCATCCTGGTTGAAGAAAAACTGTTTAAAATACTCTATACCCTAATACTTAATTTATAACTCAATCTCTGAGTCCTATAAAACTACACTATTTCTGTTTCCTTTCGAAATCGGTAAACCATACACTACCTATGTACCATTTTGAAATCATTTATGTTACTTCTCAGTAAATTTTTAAGATATAACACTCAGTAGACTCACCTCATATTGATGAGATACTGTGCCAAGGCCACTGCATCGGGATTTCCAGAAATTGTGATTGTACGATCTGATGATCCACTTTCACGGTCATCACAGTTAGATATACGAATCATCGCCCCAGAGATCTGCCTAATTTCGGCGATTTTTGTGCCTCCTTTTCCAATAATACAGCCGATCAACTCATTTGGTACAGTCATTTCATGTGTCTGTTGATTTGTATTTTGCTGATTCCTTGGGTTGGAGGTTCGAAGCTGTGAACCTGCCAATGCAGCCAAAGCTGAAAAACAAGAACAATTTACAATTAATTAGTCGCTGCGGAGATCAGTAAGTTGGAAACATCCCATCATCAGTAGGGCTTCAGTCCCGGGGATCCCGGGACAGGATTTCCCAGGAATTATCACACTTTTTATTGTTCCCGTTCCCGGGAAATAACAGTTGGGATTTCCTGAACCGGCAGGAATAAAAATAAGTTTTAAAAATATTAAATTTCGTACTTTCTTCACGTAAATCGACTCTGCAACGGCTGCAACGAGTGAATCACTGATTCACCGGACGTGGAAGAGTGCGCACGCTCTGGAAGTTTTACCGAGCGCGCCCCTCGGACATGCTCTCACTCATTTGCGTTATTTAACATTTTAAAAAGCATTATGATTTTAGCTCTACCACCTCCATTGCCACCCCCACCCTATTATTAAAGGGCGTAAAAAATTAAATTGGGATTTAGTATGTATATGAGAACCGAGGGACTTTAAAATTGTTTTGGCATTAGTCATCCCCATTGCCACCCCCGCCCTATTATTAAAATGGGTAAAAAGTTAAATTGGCATTTGGTGCGTATAAGAGAACCAAGGGCCTTTAAAATTTATTTTGGCATTAGTCAGCCCCTCTGCCACCCCCACCCTATTATTAAAAGGAGTAAAATATTATATTAGAATCTAGTGTGTATAAGACTTGGATACAAAATCTGGATGTGGAAGTAGTGATTCCTTGGGCAGCGGTTTTAGTTTGTTTCGTATTTTGTTATTGTATATTTTATTTTATGTAAAAGTTTAAAAGTATCTTTAATGATTAAGAGTGTATCTTTGGTTCCTAAGAATTTTTATTTTGTTATTTCCGGTAGTTAGTGTTGTTGTGCCTTTTTATAAAACAAAACAAAACTGACGGATTTATTTTTTGACCAAAGGAAGAAAAGAAAACAAATATTTAAAAAATTAATATTTGAATGGCGTGACATTTTGAAACAAAAAATTTGTGTTTTTCAAGAAATATATGAAAAATTTATTATTTCCCGGGAATGGCAATTTTTATTTCCCGATTACCGGGAATGAAAAAAAGTCGGGAAAACAGAAACCCTAATCATCAGATGTTTCAAAACTTAATGAACATGGATTGGTGGGTTGCACATTGAATCAAATGTTTCAGGTTTTAGTATCTGAGAAATGTGTCAAAAAGAGTTGAAAATACATATTGTTATGTGCTGCCCTATAACAAGGAAAGATGTGATTAAGTTCATGTTCAAAGTTTTCCTCAGAAGCTTAGTTACTTCCCTGACTAGTAGGGTGGCGCCGTCTATGAGCCAATGGACGAACAATCATCTATTACATGGTAGAAAACTATGGAGAATTCTAGAAAAGAGTTCTAGAAGGATTCCAAGTGTGTATATAAAGATGTGACTCCAGCAGATGGGGGAACAGTTCAGTTGAGTGAAGTATGCAGTTTAGTGAAGTAAACAGACAAGAGAGTTTTTAGGTTAAACAAGAGTTGACAAGTTTAAGAAGAAAAGTAAAGTGCTTAGTGTTTTAAAAGTAGTGAAATTACATTAGATTAAGTTATTATTAGTTGTGTGATTTTTAAGTATTTGCTAGTGTAATTTTAGTGATTAAATAAATCAGTGGTTTGTGAAAATTCTTGTTGCAAGTTATTTGGAATCCACAAAGTGTTTACTGAAAATTGTAAGCACGTAACAATTGGTGTCAGAAGCGGAATTGCAACAGAATTTCTGAAGAATTCGACGAAGTTCCATAGTGTTCTATTTGGAAACCACTGGAGATATTGAAGTGAGTTGAACTGGAAAGTGATATAGACATTAGACAAGATCTATTTGTGCTAGTGTGAGGAAATTTCTGGGACATTCTATTTAGAAATTAGTGTAGTTTTTAAGTGGTTTCAACTGAGAAGCGATATAGACTTTAAATAAGACTTGTTCGTGCTGTTTCGAGTTAATTGTTTGAATGGAAACAAGAAGCATGGCCGCCGAAAAGCAAATGCAAGACATGTTCTAGCAATTTAGAAAAATGATGCTAGACCAAAAAGAAGAACAAGAGAGACGCGAAGAAGAAAAAGAAAGAAAACGTCAGGCAGAAAAAGAAGAACAAGAGAAACGACGCCAAGAAGAAAAAGAAGAACAAGAAAGACGTCAAGAAGAAAAAGAAAGACGACGTCAGAAAGAAAAAGAAGAACAGGAGAGACGTGAAGAAGAAAAAGAAAGAAGACGTCAAGAAGAAAAGGAAGAACAAGAAAGAAAACGACAAGAAGAAAAGGAAGAATTGAGAAAAATTATACAGGTGCAACAAGATGCTATCCTGTCAGCCACTAATGAAGTCAAGGAAAAAGTAGATAAAGTTGAACAAAAAGTTGGTAACGTCGAAGGAGAAATTAGTGACATTAAGGGAAAAGTTACCGACGTTGAAGGAAAAGTGACTACAGTCGAAGAAAAAGTTACTGGCGTTGAAGGGAAAGTTACCGATATAGAAGGAAAATTTCAGGTAGTTAAGGGGGAGGTAGAACAACTTAAGCGACAGTTAAGAACGCAAGGAGGCCAACTAGTATTATCATCGTCAGGCCCTCGATTACAACCGCCTTCATTTGATGGTCAAACTTCTTGGTCAACCTATAAAAGACAATTTGAGGCAGCGGCATACGCAAACAATTGGAGCAATGAAGACAAGGCTATGGCATTGGTGCTAGCATTAAGAGGTCAAGCATCAGAGTTGCTTCAGACTATCCCAGTGACGCAGCAACGAGATTTTAAAGTTTTGGAGGCTGCACTAGATCTAAGATATGGCGACCAACACCTCGCCCAAGTATACCGGACTCACCTCAAATCACGCACACAAAAGGCTGGGGAAAGTTTACAAGATTTTGAAGCAGCTGTTGAGCGACTGACATACCTGGCTTACCCGGATGCGCCCAAAGAATTCCAGGAACAATTAACAGTTGGTACTTTCATCGATGGCATAAGAGACGAGGAGATCAGGCGAGTCCTTAGATTATCTCGAGATAAGACTGGTAGTGAAGCGTTGATCCGTGCCCTCGAGGTTGAAGCCGCTTACAAAGAGACTGCACGTCCGAGAGTACGAGCCATGAAGGTAGAAGAGGGCCATTTAGAAAAATCAAATATGGAATCTTTGATGGCTGACATACACAAACTGATAAGCCAGTTGATGACCAAACCAGATGCTCCAAGGAAGCAGGAAAGAGAGCAGAACGATGAACAGCCAAGGAAGGTGATTCGTTGTTATAAGTGCGGCAAACCAGGGCATATTAAGCGAAACTGTCGGCAGCGGAGCCCTGAGCAAGTAAATGCCGCAATGACTGAAGAGCCGCAGGAAAACTAAAGATAGCCAGCACCTTGGGGGCTGTGCTGGCTGGTGAACACGGTGCCCCCAGAGAGATACGAGTTTCCCAGATTAGAAGAGTCCCGAGTAGTCTGCTGTTGGATGGCTATGTAAACAAAAGGAGATGTATCTTCACTATCGACACAGGTGCCACGTCATCAATAGTGCGACCCGGATTTTTATCAGGAATGAAAGTTGATAAAAGCCAAAATGGATTGGTCGTTCGAACAGCCACAGGAGATAGGGTAAGGGTTCATGGAGAAGTTGACCTAGATCTGCAGTTTGGACGCCTGTGTTTTAGTCATAGGGTTATCGTGGCTGACATCACTGATGATTTCATTTTGGGGCTGGATGTTATGGGAGTACAAGATCAATTTATACTTGACGTGGTAGAACGAGTCCTAAAGATTGGAAATGAAGAATTTATTTTATCAACAGCAAATGACCGATTTCAAAAAGTGAGGCTACTAACGGCTGAGACAATCAAGATTCCTGCTCGTTCAGAACAAATAATCGAGGCCATTCTGGAAGGAAACTCTGGTGGATACCGTGTTGGCCTTGTTGAAAAAGATGATTCAATTAAGACAGAAAACGTAGTCTTAGCAAGAACTCTAACCCGGACAAAAGACAAAATTCCAATTAGAGTGGCTAATTTAAATTCCCACTCAGTGACTTTCAAGGAATGCGAGGCAATAGGATCCTACGAACCAGTCCAGTGGATAGCAAGGTGCGAGGAGCAAGGGGAGAAATGTTCGTCAACCAGCGTAGACAGGGAAGTTGTGACTTTGTTGAGTTCCCAGTTTGAACACCTATCTGAGGGTGAACGTAGAGAGGCAATCAAGTTTTTGGAAAAAGAAAGTACGGTATTTGCCAAAAACACAGACATCCTCACGAAAACTGATATAGTACAGCATCGGATAGACACTGGTGATTCAGCCGCAATCCGCCAACAACCTAGGAGGTTGCCACTAGCTAAACAGGAAGAAGCTGCTGCGATGGTTCAAAAGATGCTACAAGATGGAGTAATTGAGGAATCAACCAGTCCCTGGTCATCACCGGTAGTTTTAGTTGCCAAGAAGGACGGAACTTTGAGATTTTGTGTCGACTACCGGAAGCTGAATGATGTTACGAAGAAAGACAGCTATCCACTACCACGAATTGACGATACATTAAGTACGCTGGCAGGGTCACGATGGTTTTCAACTCTAGACCTTCGAAGTGGGTATTGGCAGGTGGGACTTCACCCTGACGACAAGGAAAAGACTGCCTTCTCAACCGGTAGTGGTTTATATCAATTCACCGTGATGCCTTTTGGACTTTGCAATGCGCCAGCTACTTTTGAAAGATTGATGGAATTTGTACTCCGAGGACTAACTTGGAAGACGTGCTTAGTTTATCTTGATGACGTAATGGTTATGGGACGAAACTTCAGGGAACATTTGGAAAATCTTCAAGAAGTATTTGGGAGAATCAGAAATGCACACCTGAAGTTGAATCCAAAGAAGTGTCTGCTATTCCAAAAAGAAGTGAAATTCCTTGGACATGTCGTATCTTCGGAGGGAATACAGACAGACCCGGACAAGATCTCTGCCGTGCGTGATTGGCCAAGACCTTCAAATGTACACGAATTACGAAGCTTTCTTGGCCTCTGCACTTACTATAGACGTTTTGTGGAAGGATTTGCGGATATAGCAAAGCCACTACACCAGCTAACGGAGGAGAAAGTTAAATATCAGTGGACACCAGAGTGTGAAACATCATGGAAGAAGCTGAAAGCAGCGTTATGCAGTAGTCCTGTGCTAGCATATCCCCAACAAAAGGGCCTCTATATTCTTGACACGGATGCTAGCAACTCCGCAATTGGATGTGTACTATCTCAAGTCCAAAATGGAGAGGAAAAAGTAATCGAGTATTTCAGTAAGGTACTGTCCAAACCAGAGAGGAATTATTGTGTAACAAGGAAGGAACTATTGGCCATTGTTAAGTCCGTGGACCATTTTCACAAGTACCTCTATGGTCAACATTTCAAAATCAGGACCGACCATGCTGCATTAAAATGGCTACTGCAGCTGAAAACCCCAGAAGGTCAACTGGCTCGCTGGATAGAAAGACTGCAGCAATATGACCTCACAATCGAACACCGACCTGGAAAGTCTCATAAAAATGCAGATGCTCTGTCAAGAAGGCCGTGCAAAGATGACTGCAAGCACTGCTATCGGGTTGAAAAAGCACAGGGCACGGTAATAGTAAACACAGTTCAGATAGATGTTCCAGATGATTGGACAAAGGAAGTTCTAAGACGAGAACAAATGGATGACAGCATAATTGGTCCTATATTAAGGGCAAAAGAAAAAGGAACACGACCGGAATGGAAGGATGTTTCGGACAAAAGTGTGGAGCTGAAGGCATTGTGGGCACAATGGGACTCCCTTAAGGTTATAGATGGGCTATTAAAGAGAGCATGGGAAAGTCCAGATGGGAAGGAAGTTACCATGCGTCTGGTGATACCCAGCTGTCGGATCCCAAAAGTACTTCAGGAAATACATGATGGAGTGTCCGGGGGACATTTTGGTATGAATAAGACATTGGCTAAAGTACGGGAACGATTTTATTGGATAAATAGCCGTCAAGATGTGGAAGCTTGGTGCCGCAAATGCAAGGCTTGTGCAGCTACCAAAGGGCCACAGACGAAGAGCAGGGGCCAAATGAAGCAATATAAAGTCGGAGCTCCTTTTGAGAGGATTGCTATAGATGTAGCGGGCCCATTCCCAGTGACAGATGATAGGAATAAATACATCCTGGTCGCTATGGACTATTTTAGTAAATGGCCGGAAGCCTATGCCATTCCGAATCAGGAAGCAGTTACTGTTGCTCGAGTTTTGGTGGATAACCTTGTATGCCGATTTGGTGTACCCCTGGAGCTACATTCCGATCAAGGGAGAAACTTTGAGTCGGGGGTATTTCAGAAAATTTGTGAGTTGCTGGGCATTCACAAGACTCGGACAACCCCTCTTCATCCCCAGTCAGATGGAATGGTGGAACGACATAATAAAACCATGAAGGAACATCTTTCTAAGGTAGTTCACAAGAACCAGCGAGATTGGGATCGACACATACCATTTTTCTTAATGGCATACAGGGCTGCCATTCATGAGACGACTAAACAGACACCGGCTCGTGTAATATTTGGGCACGAGATCAGACTGCCATGTGATTTGATGTTTGGTACACCAGATAAGAAGCCACTGTACGTGGATGACTACGCAGACGAAGTTAGTCAACAGCTGAGGAATGTCCACGAATTGGTTCGAAACCAAGTTAGCATAGCTAGTGACAGAATGAAGGCTCGCTATGACCGGAAGGGAACGTCAGCAGGATTCCAGGAGGGCGATCTGGTTTGGCTATATAACCCACAGAGAAAGAAGGGAAAATCTCCGAAGCTTCACCCACCCTGGGAAAGACCGTATTCAGTCATCACTCGGATCAATGACGTTGTTTACCGAATTCAACGTAGTAAGAAGTCCAAGATGAAGATCGTGCACTTGGATAGGTTGGCGAAGTATGAAGTATGTTGGGGAATCTGAATTGCCTGACCGGGACGTTCAGGCTTAAGGAGGGGGCAGTGTTATGTGCTGCCCTCTAACAAGGAAAGATGTGATTAAGTTCATGTTCAAAGTTTTCCTCAGAAGCTTAGTTACTTCCCTGACTAGTAGGGTGGCGCCGTCTATGAGCCAATGGACGAACAATCATCTATTACATGGTAGAAAACTATGGAGAATTCTAGAAAAGAGTTCTAGAAGGATTCCAAGTGTGTATATAAAGAGGTGACTCCAGCAGATGGGGGAACAGTTCAGTTGAGTGAAGTATGCAGTTTAGTGAAGTAAACAGACAAGAGAGTTTTTAGGTTAAACAAGAGTTGACAAGTTTAAGAAGAAAAGTAAAGTGCTTAGTGTTTTAAAAGTAGTGAAATTATATTAGATTAAGTTATTATTAGTTGTGTGATTTTTAAGTATTTGCTAGTGTAATTTTAGTGATTAAATAAATCAGTGGTTTGTGAAAATTCTTGTTGCAAGTTATTTGGAATCCACAAAGTGTTTACTGAAAATTGTAAGCACGTAACAATATTTTATTTGTAATGACCTAACATATACATACCTGCTGGATTTAAACCTCCTGCACTTGATGGCGCTAAGCCTCCCAAACCTAAAGCGGCTAGTCCAGCAAGAGGACTTTTGCCTAAACTCGCAACCTGTAACAAAAGAAACATACCCACAAATTGAGTAAAATTGAAATTATACCAAATTCGTTATGTAGCTGCATAAGTACTACACTACCTTGACTCATGATGAAAAAAATTGTTTAACGATAGTAGACATTTATTATTTGTCAGAAAATATTTTGGTGAATAAATATGCTGAACTGATAACTGATCGTTTAACTCAAAGGTCCAAATTTAAAAGACATTTTGTTCATTTTGTATATCATTTTTTCCTATATATCCTTGGACATTAGAATTGTAAATAGTAGCATTTGAAATTACACCAATGTACTGATAGAGTGTACAATATTTATAATTTCAACCTATATCGTGTTTCTGATCTAACTTTTCCAGATCCTATATCCTTAAGCTGCATTGCGCATTAACTCAAAAAAATATGTACGTAACTGGTATATATGGCGAATTATATTTTCTTCTTAGTAATAGTAGTTTTTTGGCACATACCAAATCTATGCTTAACAACTTGGCGTATTTGTCTTAAATGGCTCCCAAAGAACAAAACATTTACTAGCAAGAGTTAATACTGATATCTCATATGCAGTTCAAATTAAACGAGAGCACACAAGCCAAACTAAGAACACACTTTCCACTATAAACAATTTAAACCATCTTACAGACAGAAGCTGAGCAAACACACAAGCCTCCATAGTGCCCTTTGCCAAAGGACCTAAGCGATGATGGATGAAAATTTTTAAGTAAGCACTATACTGTAATAGGCGTGCTAAAAATAAATATCTGATTTGAATTGCAGTTAACAAGTACAGAGATAAAATGTAATGCCATGCATGGAAAGGTAAAATGTTCTCTTACTACCCATAAGCAATAAATTTATTTAAGAGCTTTATATTCAAAAGACAAGTGAGGTGGGAACAGGCAGACAGTTGACTGAAGGTAGAGAAGAAAAGAGAAGACCGAGGTAGTGAATTTTTTTTTTCTTCATTTTATTTAGACTGGCACATTTTTTTATGGATTGTTAGGGTACAGTTCTACTCAATCCAGTAGTAGAAAGTTTTACAGGGCTTTATCAAAGTAATTCAAAATCGAAAGGTACTACCTGATATTTGAAATAATAATTAAGTTACTTTCCTGGTCCACATGAGCGGGGCTCGATGAAAACATGCGGTACCTAGGATTGGCAAACGCTACATTTGATTCTTTGATTTCCAGGTTCTTCCAAGTGATTAATTAAATTTATAAAAAAACATCAAAAAAATGCTCCTTTCATAGAGTAACACTGATTTTCATTTTCGATTGAGGAAGCAAAGTTCATGCCAGGCGTAAAATACCATTCTTCGCCTTTTAAACGAGACATCCTAGAGTTCTCTTGCTTCGGCTATCTTGATCTTGCAAAGTCATGTTTTAATATCAGACGAAATTTTGTTATTCTAAGCTAACTTGCATTTCAGTTTAATAAGCTTTGCAATCCATAAACAATGCCCTGATCAAAATGAAGAAGAAAATGTTCACTGACGGAAAAACTCCCATGTATTTTTAATAATAATAATAAATAAATAAACACCACCACAGAAATTAGACAACCCCCAATTCCAGAAGCCAGAGGTTTGTGCGGAAGGAGGTTACACATTGAAAAAACGCGGACATACAACCATTTACGCGGACAGTGACAGTGCCGGAGCCAGGATACGAACCCGGTGGTGCGATGCCCGTGTGATTAATCGCGATTGCAACCTCGCGTCTTAACCCATGTGACTATCGACTAGACTATATATCTACTCGATGATTCTTAAAAATGGGCACATCAATATGTCTACTTGGACTCAGCTGTCCTGTCCAGCTGTGCACATGTAATCAATAGGTTTATCTTGTCGATTACTCAGATGAGAAAAAATAGGATTTTTTCTACCCATTAGTTCAATATATCAATTGTTAAATTAATGTAATTCATAACAAAACATATTAAGAAAAAATTATGAACAAAATGATTTCCCATCCCTCTTATGGTAACATTAAACAATCTTTAAATGTGTGTTTTTTTATTTATCTCATTTTGTATGTTAAAAAAAGAAGGTTTGGTGTTCATTTTAATTTGGACCTTAATGTCATAAAATAACTAAAATACTGAAAACAGCAAGATAGTTTAGTTCACCTTTATTTTAAACTTGAAATTTTTATGAATAAGATAATTTGTGGTTAAGTAATTCAAAAATAATTATGATCTTATAGATGGGCACCCAATAACCATAATGCTTATTTTCTTTAAACTATTGTGTAAAACAGCCTCTCAGTAAAAACTTAATCGTATGGTGTCCCCCACAATCCATGCATAATGTGCAACTTTTAAAACTAACAAAAATATCCAACAAATTCCAAAGTGATGAAAAAGAATCATAAAGCTGAGCTGTATTATGTTCAATGCATTACGTTTTGTTAGCGGAAGCACTATTCCAATAATAGTAAATCAAATACGAAGAATAAAACAAATTGAAATTAAGAGATATGGTTTTAAAAACTTATATACATTTAGTTGTAAGATCGTAAAATGGAAGCAGCTAAAAGAGCCTAAAAATTTTCTGTATAATACATTACACATGCAGAAAACATGATAAATTAAATTGTTTTAAGTGTAGTGTAATATTTAGGCAGTACAAAAACTTTCAACATATAAATAGAAGCTATATTTAAACACAACACAAACTAACCAATTGTTCTCTAACTACTACTACGACATATTTCTTAAATTAAACACATAGAAAGATTTTCCATATTGAAAAACGAGAATATAGGATAATGAAATATAGATTTACAAATATGAAATTTGGAAAAAATCAAAATATTAATTTTTTACGAAAGATTTAAAAAAAAATACACCAAAATAGATTTCTTTATACGTGGGTTGCGGAATGTTTAAATTAAAAATTTTACAGAGTATTTATTTATCAGGCTTGAAAATATGTTTATTTTTAACTGCTGTTTAGAACAAAGGTTGTAGCAGTTTAAGTTTGTATTCAAATTTTGAAAAATACCAGCCCAACTGAAAAAAAAATTACAAATTCATAATTTGCATATGAAAATGTAGACCTTGCCTAAAAATGTATTAATACCTTGCAGCATTCTTTATTTATAAAAATAGTAAAATGGTTAACCCAGTGGGTGATTAACCCTTTTGTGATAGCAGCATTATAGCATGCAGCAACCACATTTTTGCGAGATACTCTGAAATACATTCACATCGGAAAGCACCCATAAGTATCTGATGCTGAATTGGTGCAGCTGTTGATGGGATGTGGCAAAGAGGACCTAGCTAAATTATCTGGACACGCATTAAAGCTTCATATTGGAAGCCGTACGTCTGCATGAAGAATAAAAAGAGAACCTTTGTAAAAGCCTAAAAAACCATCGCTCTGAGGAAATCTCCTATAGAAAAAGAGCACTGGCGCAAAAGGGTTAAAGAGATTTGCTGTTACAGGAATATTAAGCAAATGACAACAACGTGGCATCCATAGCGTAAAGGTAGTGTGTATTGTAGAGTCAGGGATATTGGGTTTAAAGCTGCGCCTCATGCAGTCGAGGGTAAAACTGTATAATTATAGAAGAAAAGTTTCTAAACTGATGAAGTTTAAAAAATGTAAAAAGTGTGTACATACAGCTGATGGTTGATGATTTCAACAAAAACGTTCAATTTCGGTAACTGTTAATTTTTACAATCGAGACACAAGTAATCCGAAATATATAAATAGAGATGAAAATCAAAAGATTTCTGAACCATGAATAGAAGACAAAAAACAAGGCCCCATTACAAATAAGATTCTATATATTGCATAAGGCAACATGGAAAGATTATACAAAATGACAAAATATTACAAATTGTCAAGACTAGGTTGGCCCGCCAATATCGGATCCACACAAAAGTCAAGGCTCTGGGATAGGAATAGCTTATTCTGCTTGATGCTGCCATCTAGTTCAGATTGGTACAATCTGTGAAAAGGCAAAGACTTTGCTGTTGCGATTTTCGAATAGATAGAAGTATGCATAATTCTTTGGTTCACGAATAAAAAAAAACCAATACATTGTAGGTCTTAAACAAGTCAACAGACTAAGAGACAATAAATATTGTAAAGTGAACTTTTACTAACATATATTAATTTAATCTAACACACGTATTTTAAAAAAATAAACATATATAAAAGATTTGTGTTTTTTGCGGTCTTAATAACAAAGTGCTGGAAGGGTAAACTTGAGAAATTAAATTAAATTCTGCTGAAAAATAGGGAAACGTAAAGAGCAATATAATTATGCATGACTTCAATCAGTGTTTATTAAACAGAACAATACAAAACGTCACAGAGAAACAAGTGCCATGATTATGACTATCACAGAAGCTTGGAAAATATTGGAAGATGAGAAAAATGAAGAATAGAAAAAATTCCTATAGAAAAGCCTGACATTAGGCAATTGAGGATTGAATTTTTGAAAAAAATGAGGCATATTGTTAAAAGTTTGCTTTCTACCAGGTTTCTTTCTACGTGTGGTGGAAGTCAAATAGCAATACCCGAGATTACCACAATGAAATGAGTTGGGAGAATTATGAAAAAAAGGGTGACAAATCCAGCGCAGTGACTCAATGCTTACATGTTAGGCTTGAGATCAAGGGGTCCTGGGTTCGAATTCTGGCAAGGGTATGGGTGTTTAGTGGCGTTTTTAATGTGTTATCCAGTTGGTAGTAGTTGATGAGAGAGACAACATGGACAGTCGCTGTACCACTCGAGTTCGAGTCTCAGAATATCATTTATTTATATCATGTATGCTTATATTGCTTATGCATACACGACGAATAGCAAAACCATTTCGAATTGATCTGTCATCACATTGCTGTATCCCTTTAAGTACATTTAATTTGGAGTTACTAAACCATATATTGTTTTATACTTTCTCTACCTTTTGTTAATTCACTACTCTTTGATGTTATTCTATATTGTATTACTCACAAACAAGAACTCAACAGAGGTTTTCAAGAGTTCTTTCTCATTGAATTGTGTCCATTTGAATGTAGTTGTGAATGAACTTACAATTATTATTATTATTAAATAGCATATAGCACATATAAAGTTGGTAAAAATATATCGCATCTATGAGCAAATCGAATGCACCTAACGTGAATGTTGTGTGTCAAATAGAGTAATGAAGCTATTTTTCATTTGAAAATTTTTTCGGAAAATTCTAATTTCATTTTAATATTCCGATTTTAATTTTCTAAATCACTTCTGATTCATAACTAAATCTGGTAAGATGCGCTGAAATATTTCCTAGTTATTGTTGTATTTGATTGTTTTAATTAACAATTTACTAGTTTATTTTCCGATTTTCTTAAATTCATTTTGCAACTATCACAGACGCAATTCAAGCCATGTCACACTGAAAATAGATAGGACTTGTAACTGCCTACTGAAGGAATTATTTATAATCTTTGTATAGAACAGGACTCACATAGCAATGAAATTGCCGATTGCCTAGCTAGAGGGTGCAGCATCAAAATTTATAGGACCAGAACGAGTTCTTGGTATATCTTCAAGCACTGCCAAAACAAATATCCTACACTGGGCCGAGAGCAAGATTCTCCACCACTATCAGGAACTACCAAGATTAGCTCATTCAAAGGAATTCATTAAATATCCCTTGAAATCAAGAGCTAAAAAACTGCTAAAGTTGAATAGGTTCCACCTAAGGACTCTAATCAGCCCTGAGCACTGTAGATTACCAACACAGACGTGGACTGGTGGAAAACACCGAATGCCATCTGTGTCTAAGGGAAGATGAAACAGCAAGGCATGTCCTGTGCACTTGTCCCGCTACAGAAAGAAGCCGGTTCTCATTATTTGAAAAAGGACAGCTTTTGCCTGAGGACCTGGACAATCTCTCACCCAACAAGGTTATCAGCTTTATTAAAAAGATGAACCTATTGGGTGAAATATAAATTAAGAAGAGTGAACCACAATAGACCAATTGGTCGCGATGGAGGGTCTGGTTAGACCCACTCATATTTCAACCTAACCTAACCTCCTAGCGACTAAATAAGTTCTTGACTGAAGGGGATGCTTATTCTGAATCAGTCGTTCCATTTCGACCGGAACTGTTTATTTGCAACTAACTTTCCGGAAAGTTTCTATACAGAACGTCCATTTGCTCTGAATCAGGAGTGAGCGTTGCTGACAGAAACTTCGTTCGTAATCGAAAAATTATCATTTTTATAGTTGCTCTAGGTCCAAACGCATTTCAAAGTAAATAATATTTAAGACATTTGAACACTAGAACACTACCGATTAATTTTCAAATACATTTTGTCCAAAATAAGAGCTTACTTCATACAAGATTTTAATATTTTATTCCTATTTAATTTCTTGATCTGTCCGCCTGTCTATAAAAATTTTCGTTACCACCGAAACTATTTGAGCAACAACCGTGCTGCCAAGCTATATATGTATAATTTTCGTCATTTTGTCAACCATATTTAACAAAGTTAATTTTATTAATATCGTAATTCTTTCATAATCATAAATCGTCTATTTTTAATGTAAAACCACTTAGCACTTCCTCGCGCTTGGGAGACTTGATAATGAAATAAAATAATTTATACTCTGACTTGTAACAACCCCTAGAACGACTAATCTGAAGCTACTTAGGGGCCTCTATTATACCGCTAACAGAGAAAGTAATGTTACTACACTATAAAAACAGTAACCGGCGGTCGAGACAAAACCTATCAGTAGTTCTGGCAAGGGGTACAAGTCTCAAAAACCAAATTGTGATAATTAGAATAGAGTGGTCAAAAATGGCCAATGAAATGTAATTTAGATTTCTTCACCGAATATGAAAGAGCTTCTTCTTTTTTAAATCATAGATTTTTTGGCGTATTTTAAGCCAATAAACTTAAAAACTATTTTTCTTTGCAAAAAAGTACATCTTTTATAACTTCCAAGAATGCATTATTTTGTAATATTATTTTAATGGTGTAAGTAAGATAATTAGAACAAATATTTTATTTTGTGGGATTGTTTGTTTGAAATTTTGTTTATTCAATATGAACTAAACGAACCCTTGATTGAATCACCCACTGGGTTTATGACTAGTACTAATAAGAGGCAGATGGTCACATACATCTTTAAATGCATTATAAAATTAAATGCATATACTGCCAAGGGATCTAACTATATCGATCAAAACGTAGTAATAAATAAGGGCGCACCACTTCGTGATTGTTTATTCTTAAAGCTTTATGAAGGAGTTTGATTTTGATTTGCAGATAGTCTCTATCCTAGGTATATGGTTTTAAGTTTGTTTCAA
This sequence comes from Leptura quadrifasciata, assembly GCA_963675555.1. Lineage (NCBI taxonomy): Eukaryota > Metazoa > Arthropoda > Insecta > Coleoptera > Cerambycidae > Leptura > Leptura quadrifasciata. The sequence continues at coordinate 109,820,722 of OY776675.1, forward strand.
ATCATGACCGAGTTTGACAATAATTTTCTCTACCTTCCCTTGAAAAAAATGTACATTCTTTATTATTTGAACCAGTAAACAATAATCTAATATGCGATACTTAGTTTAAATTAATGAGTTTAAATAATAGTATAAAATTAATAAACATTAACTATTGTCTGATGGTCAATAACCGAAAAAATTCAAATTAATTTTAGTCCACTTAAAGTATATGAAAAATCTAACAAGCTACAATACATGCTGGTGGAGATGCAAAACAACAATAATAATAACAAAAAAATATATATAAAACCACAAAGCTGTTTCAAGTCAGGACTCAGACTAAAGAGTTCTGGGGTGCAATCCAGGGCTGGGGTCCACATGGGTCTGGGAAGTAATTATAATCTAATAAATCTATACTGTTCCAGACTAACTTCATTGCCATAATTTTTTTGTTATTTTTTTTTAATAATGTCTTTATTATATGACATAAGCAAAATTTGACAAGACTAAATGATCATGTGTTTGTGCATTTAAAAGGGGTGAAGCAATGGAAAAAACTAGTTAAAGATAAAAATCCAATATTAAGAAACTGTTAAACTATGATATATTGTAATGACCAACTAAGTAAAATTTTCTTTTATTAAAGCATCAGTCAATCTCAAAGTTCATCTAACGATTTAAATTTAAAAATGATACAATGGTTATTTTTTGTTAAATAAAACATATTTAAACACTTTTTCACATTACACTGGCCACGGTACTTATACTCAGGCTCTTTATTTTATTTCAATGTTTTTTCCAAATTATAATTAATAAATAGACAATTATATGAATTCAGATATATGTTTTTCATACTATTTAAATTCGAATAAATTTTAGTAAAAAACTCCATAAGTCAAATATTTAGATACTAATTTTTTAGGCAACGAGGACTTATTAAGCATGTTAATTAAAATTTCAAATTCATTAAACAATTATTGGTTGGTTATTTACACAATGCCTTATAAAAATTGTGTACTTTCCAGTAGAGATTTATTAGACTATTGGTACTTTTACTGATAAACGAGAGGGGAGCACCAATACGATCAACTTACATCTGGCAAAAGATGCGCGGGCGGTAGGGCAGCCTGCAAGTGTCCGTTCTTCAGCGGCTCAAACGACATGAGCTGTGCTGGGGCGGCTGCAGGGGCCACAGCAGCCAGCGGGTGGCCGAGAGGTAAAGGGGGGGCAAATAGGGGGGTCATTACTGAACTACTTACGTCTGTATGGGCAGGAACGGCGTAGTTGCCTTGGATGGTATAGGCCTGTCCACCGGCCAGGATCACAGGGCCACCCACTTGGGGTTTAGGGCGGTAGGGTATGGTTGCTCCTTTGGGAGGGGACTGAAATAAAAACGAGTAAGTTAATATTTTAAAGTAAGAGTTGAATCTTAAATATAATCAAAATACTCTGTTGCAAGTTTACAATCATAGGAAATCTTTAATAATACTGTTTATATGTAAAATAATACTGAACCGTGGGAGAAATTGATAAATATGCATCAAAAAGCACTTTGAAATACTCAAAATGCCAATGAAATATTTGAAATGCAAAACATATATGAAATACTTGAAACATCCATGAAATATACTTTAAGTAACCATCAGTTACACTTTTGACACTTTTGGTTTTAACTTATTTTTTTTAATTAAATTTTTGTTCACAATAAACATAACAAATGACAATCCAAATTCTTGGTTTTACGTCTTATCTTAAAAACGTATCTTTACGTTTAGTAATAAGATTTCAGACCTCATTATTTTCACATATTTACATCGCTTTTGTAACTGTTTTTTACACTAACAGGCTGATTTTTACACTTTTGTTTAATAAATAATTTAAAATCGACTGGTCAAATTGTCCTACAAATTTTCTGGCAGGTTTTCCAGTCCTATGCCATGAAAGTGTCAGTTCCATGATCAGCATGTTTAGCGGCTGCGTAGAACTTTATCTACCTCTACCGAGAATTTTTGCAGAGGAAAAAGTTGGAAGACTCGTCAAAACGAAGCCACTCACGAAAATTCAGCTTGTTAGTAATCACCTTAAAAAGGGGGAGGGGGACCCCAGACCACATCTCTATGTTTATTGTTTTTAAGCTATTCGTTTTATCAATTAATCCTTTTTAATTGTTTGCTTTATTCTTTTCTCTTGTAGCAGTTGACTTGTATTAAAAATAATTTGTACTGACATGAACAAATGATTATTATTAATGTACATGATATTGTCCAGAAATTGGGTCCCTTACTAAACAATATTTAGAAGTTGATGGAGCATATTTGGCCTCCTTTTTACACGTTTACTATGACAAATGAGAAGAGCAAAGATAAACAATTGAAATAATTCAATAAAAAAAACTTTACAAGTGATGGAATATTTTTTTAAAAAGAAGTTAAAAACAAAACTATCATATCTTGAATGTTGAAAGCGATATACTAAACTAGATAGGGTAGCTGCGTTACTCCTGCATTCCCACGAAACTATGCATTTTTACTTTTCCAATAATACTTGTAAAACTTAGTACAATGTTTTAAATTTAAAAACAAATTATGCATTAACCTCAAAACAGGTTCCAAATAAATAAAACAACATTTTTAGCAACTTACCTCGAGCATTACGTTACAGATGTGATAAATGCATTGTGTGATTGCTTCTCCGGTACCGGATATGGTCACTGCTCTTTCCGTCGAATTGGGCAACATCTCGGAAGCGACTTGTATCGAAGCACCTGTGACTTCTCTGATTTCTTTAATTTTGGACCCTCCTTTGCCGATAAGAGATCCGCATTGGCTGGCAGGTACGACTAGACGTAGCGTAATTGGAGGCCGTGGTACTCCGCTACTCCCACTGTTTATATCCTGGAACTGGGAACACCACTGAGGATTCCCATCGTACAAAAACACGACATTAAGAAATGCACATATACACACTAAGACAAGTAACTACAACTAATCTACTCTAGATAGCCACTACTGGGAGAGTTTCTATTCTACGCACTATATATTACACAAGAGCAATGTTTGAAAGCCGTTAGTTTCAGGGATTGGATCCATTCCGTCAATATTTAAGACTGGTAGGTAGCCCAAGCACATTTCCTGAATTGTAAATGGAATCCCATTTGTAATTCCATGCTTTTCTATCGAGACAGACGGCAATTAAATAGAACCCAGATTTACTTCTGGCATAATATATATGTCTTATTCTGTTTAAAGTGTGAATAGTGTATATAAATGCAGTTCTGTTTTACCTAAATACTACGAGACATGAAGATTATTGGTTAAATGTTATTACTTTTATTTGTGTAATAATAAATGTTAAAATAAAATTACATTCATAGTTCTGGTTATGATAGGATAGTAATTTAGCACACACATTCATGTCAGCTTGTATAACATAGGGAGAGAACATTTAGAAAATTAGAGCAAAAAGGAAAACACTAATTTTCAAATGGAAACTACTGGTTCACTTTCATGTCATGAAATAATTATTTTAAAAAGAAATATTCTAACAAGTTTTTTATTTTCAAATTATGTCTTATGATCTAAGTTTTATAGACACGCAAGTAGAACATAATACTGGCTACAATGATTTTATACTGTGAATGTAGATATGTTGAAATTGTAAAAAGAATACTAGACTGATATTGACTTTAAAATATTGGTATATTGGTATTGATAATACATTGTTATGTATTAATGTATGCAGACAATATTGACAAATATCTACAAATAGCATATTAAGTCGAGTCAAGTCAAGTTTTAATGTACTCCAGAATAAAACAAAGTTTCTAACAAACAATGGCACCAAAGAAGCTAATAAAAGTGGCGATGATGCAAAATGTAGTGCTACGAATGGTGAGGAGTTAAAAAATATAATAAAAACAATTGTACAAGAAGAAACTGATTCGCTAAGAAAAGTTATAGAAGAACTCAAGCAAGAAGTAACCGATTTATGTGTTGAATATTCAACTTATTCAATTATTAACTAACTGCAATGAAAACCCGTTAGTAAAAAACTGTTTGAAAATAGATGACACAAAATATGAAAAGGCAAAGAAACCAAATATAGACTCTAAGAAAAAAACGTCAATGAAAATAATAAAATATATTCAACAGTCACAAAAATGAACCATGATAAGGAATCGAAAGGGTCTAAAAACAAACACGATTTAAATGGATTAGAAAAAAATATACGCTCCGTATCTAGATTCAAAAATAATAAACAAAAGAATGTTATCATCAAAAATTCTCAAAAGGATCGCTCAGGAGGCAAACTCATAGGCGTCAAGAAGAAAAGTTATTTACATATAGCCAAATTTCAAAACAACGATGCTAGTGTCGAAAACATCTTAAGTGTATATAAAAAATGGCGTTGATGTAAAAAAAAGTAGAATGTGAAAAATTCTATAATTCGGTTATTGGCCGAATGGAGTTGAAATCACCCGATACCTTTTTCGTTCCGGAAATTACAAAACTGCACAAAAATCAACACAGGATAACGAATCTAACTAAAAATTATGAAAAAATCATTCATTTAAATGTACAAGCACTCTCAAATATGATAAATCAGCTTGAGATTCTAGTCACCAAGGAAGAACCACTATTCATTTGTTTTCTTTGCACTGGATGCAAGAAGCAGAACTAAAAGTGACTACAATAAACAAATACAGACTGATAGCCTTCTACTGTAGGACATCACCGATCCATGGAGGTGTAGCCATTTATGGAAAATGTGATAGCAGCAACTACAAACATTAAAATACTAGGGACCCTTCTTTGTAAAGAAGTTTGTGAATATTGTGCAGTAAGTACTGTCATTAATAATTTAAAATTCGCACCGATTGCAGTTTACCGATCACCTAGCACTGAATTAGATACATTTCTTAATCTGTTGAATAATATTCTATCCTATATCTCCAAAAATCATGAATACTTAGTGTTATGTGGCGATCTTAACATAAATTACCCAATGCCTGGAAAGAGTAAATCTCTGCTAGATGACACATTTTAATGCTTTGGCATAACATCATGTCTTCCAATAGAATCAACAAAGAGATTTTAATGATTCACACAGTCAACTTGATTATATAGTACCAAATCTAGATCATACAGATGCAAACAAAATCTTGATATATTTAATCATAAAGTACAGATTTGCTCTTTCAATATATCGCTAAAAATATTTAAAAAACAGTCATATTGGAAATGAGATGTATCTGAACAAAATATACGTACACTCAATAATCTACTCTCATCAACTGATTTCTCAGAATTATATAACATGCAGATATACAAAATGCACATTGCACACGTCTATTAGCAAAACCACTTACATACAATTTTATTTAATATGTGTACCACCTTTACTTAATTTATCTATAGAAGAAAATACTACAAAAAAAACCAACAATCACAAGTTCTTGGGTTTACAGCTAGACGAAAAATTAACATGGGAGGATCATATGGATAGTGACAAATTAAATTCAGCATTTTTGCCCTGCGAAATTTGAAATACGTGATTACAAGGTCGGAATTAATAAACTTATACTACGGAATTGTTCATCCACATTTAAAATACCTGATTTTATTATGGGGACTCCAAAAGAGGATTCTAAGGTTAATGTTCTCATTAGGGCCGCTAGAATCCTGTAGTGAGACATTTAAAACATTCAAAATATTAAACTTAACTTCGATATTCATATATGACCAACCAACACTATAATATATTCAACCATAACAATAACATATACGAACATAACACGCATGGTGCAAATGATATTTTAATAAACAACTACTATCTATAAAATTTTCAAAAAAGTTCCTATTGCTCTCAAGTATTTACGACAAATTGCCTCAGAACATTAAAAACAACAAGTTAAACAAGTTCAAAAAAACGTTAAGAGAATTTCTGATTAATAAATGTATTTACACATTACAAGAATTTTATAATCTAGAGTAATCTACGTCCAAAGGACACCGCACATTTCTTATGGGAAATGGTCCTCAGTAAAACTCGCTGGAATCGATATATACAAGGTCGGAAAATGTACAGTTTTCCAGATATGGGGCGGGGGGCGGGAGTCGATTTTTCACTAATAGTATTGAGCCATGATCCTTTCAATGTGGCTTCGCTACTGTTCTATGGGGGGTTTTTGGGTCGCTGATTTCAAATCATATGTCAAAAGTAGTATTTAACAGCTGTCAGTGGCACTGTCAATTCGTCTTATTTTCCGGAAAAGATTGATAAGAATATGTACCAGGAGTTTTTTGGGTTGCTGATTTCAAATTCAATGTCGAAGGTGGCATTTAACAGTTGATGGCTATTCCTTAGCAGTGTTAGCTGTATTATCCGGAAAATATTTATCACAATGTTAAACATAGATGCGAACAATCCAATTAATATTTTCTCGAATATTTCATTAGAAATGAGGGAACTAGAAATATTAATACATATTAATTGGATTGTTTACATCTATTTTAGCGTGACCCGGGAACACTGTAATAAATCTTTTCCGGATAATACAGCGAACACTGCTACTGACAAATGTCAACTGTCAAATGCCACCTTCGACATCGGATTTGAAATCAGCGATCCAAAAAACCCCTTGAACATTTGTATGTATAATCTTTTCCAGAAAATAATGCGAATTGGCAGTGAAAAACCCCCGTAGAACACTAGTGAAGCCTCATTGAAAGGACCATAGCTCCATACTATTAGTGAAAAAATCCAGAAAAATCGACTCCCCCATATCTGGAAAAACTTTATATTCTTCGACCTTGTGGCCCTGAGGACTTTTGATCAGGGGCTCGAGAAGAATGACACATCGATTCCAGGGAGTTTCACCAGGGCTCATTTCCCATATGATATATGCGGGGTCCTTTGTCATTGTCCTTTTTAAACTCTGTAAATAATTAAATTTTAGATTGAATACGTACTTTTATAAATTTTATTTATAATTTTTATAATAATAATAATAATAATAAATTTTATTAGGAAAAATTTCACCTATTGTGCTTTTTAATTTATAACTGTTTAAATTATATTTTACTTTATTTACCAATCAGTGACGTTTCATATCTGTTATGTACAGCTTACTTGAATAAACAGTTTATTATTATTATTAGCAATGATCTATATAGATCTTATGCTTGAGATCTTCCTATCTCTTTTTTTAAAATATTCATTGACCCTGCTTTACCGTTATTGGACATTCCTTCAAATTGTTGAAGTAAATAAAGTGTAATTTTAAATATTGATTTATATGTGAACGAAATATATCATATAGTTTATATTTAACATCTCCTCAATACATTTTAACTAATATTGACTTGACATAGTGAAATGTTCACGTCTTTTATTAGTTCCATAGAGTTTTATATATAGAGCCAATATTTTCAGAATACAACCGATATTAGTCCAACATTAGTATTCTACCTTGGTACAGACATTTTTTGGTAACAAATTTAGTGTCTGATTGAAACTTTGATAGTACACTTTTTATGACAAACTTTTGGGAGATGTTGCTGACGTCACTTTTTTTTCTTTAAACATTTCAAATTTGAGAAGATTCCTGACTGGAGACAAAAATATTAGCACACATTTGACCACCACATTTTCCCATAGTCAGGAGGCGACCTTCTAAAACTCAAAATATTTGAGATTAAAGCAGTGACACTACTCGTCGTGAGTTTCGCTAACCATGTTAGCATCATCAAGAGATCGTTAATACTGAAAGTCAATCTTATTTGTCTTCCGAGGATGTTGACACCACCACCATCAGGCCCTGAACCCAGAATGGGGTTAACGCCTTAAATAGGACTACGACGCACCATAAAAATTGAAGAAGGTTATCCGAGGCTCATTGAAAAATTCAGTAACTCATGGTCTATATATTGGAACTAGGGGCTGTCAAAATTTCAGATAGATACTAATTCGTCACCAAAAACATCAGGAGCTTTCTGACTCTTAATAAAAAACTGCTCATTTACTGTGAATTATAAATCTAAATCACAAAGTCATGAACTGCATCTTAACTATAAATCTTCCTCTATCAGTGCCTTAAACGTTTATATCGCATGGTACTTTGCTTTTGATTTTCAAAGAATTAATATATGAAACGTTACTATATTTTATAACCACAGCTAACATGTGACTATGCAAAGGGGATGTTAGCCCTACACTCTAAAGATATAGCATTAATTAAGGAAAATGTTAAATTTTGTAACTTTTACAAAACAGGTAATAATTTTCATATCACAGAAATCACCTATTAGGCTAGGTAAAACAAGCCAACACTAACAGGGTGGCCACTTAATATTGCTCCTCAAATTCTCTGACTTTTCCCTGATTTCCCTGACTGAGAGTCTTCAGTTTTATCTGACTTAATTTTTATAACCAGGGAACATTTCTTGATGAGCGAGGGGGGAAAATGTATACACTGGACCCCTTAAACGAGCCCTCTCGGCTGGCCTGTTTACAACTCAAAAGTCAATAGGGTCATTTGGTCAAACCTCAAATTACACTAGCTATCTAATTTTTATGAAGAATTCATGGTGTACGGTCAACCCTGAAAATTTGAAGTTGATCCGATAAGTAGTTTTTGAAATATACGAGGTCAAAATCGAATTAAACGGATCGCGAGGCAGTGACGTCAGACCAATTTGTAAGTGCTGAAATGAGAGGTGTAAAAATACAACGGTAAGTTCTAAAGCGAAGTCGTTAAAAGCAGCTGTTTTTTTTTCAAATGTAGATAGATACTTAAGTAACTAAAAAATACGTGTTTATTACATTACAAAATTAATAATAAAATAAAAATTGTTTAGCTTCGAAAAAATGCAAACATTTAATTTTTTTTGACCCCCTGTTTTTATTACATTTCTCGACGTTTCATAAGATGTACATTCCATAAATGTAAAAAAAATGCCGTCCGTCTGTCTGTGCATCCATGTGCATGTGTCCATGCACCCGAGTAATCTTCTAAACGGCTGAACGGATTTCCACCAAATTTAACACACATGATCCGTTGGTGCCAAGGTGTTACCGTCGCATTTTATTTTTCAAATAGCAATAGGGATTGCGACCCTCAAAAAAAATGCCATTAAAAACAACTTTTTTTTCAGTTTTTAGTCAGATGACCAATCTCCTGATCATGCATCTATTCAGGCAGCCTTATTACAAATTAGTCAAATAAGAGATGCAACCCCAAAAATTGTTTTCAATGTTTTCAGCTTTTTTCAAAAATCTTCGAAACGGCTGAACAGATTCCAACCAAATCTGGCACACGTAATACGTTCGTACTAAGGTGGCACTAAGGCTGTTTATTTTTCAAATATCGATAAGAGTTGTCATCCTACAAAAAAAATTCCATCAAAAACAACTTTTTTTCAGTTTTTTCTGTCAGGTGACCGATCCTCCCGACACTATTTGAATTTTCCACAATTGAAGTGAAAACTGTAATATATGTACCTACTAACAAACTAACCAAATTTATTAGAACCTATATTATAACGCAAAAATTATAACACAAACCAACTCACACAGTACAAAGAACACACAGGACCAGCAGACTTTCAGTTGTTTAAAAACATTGAAAAAAATTTTAATTGAAACACTAACGAATTCGAATAATAAGTATACAGTGGAATGAAATCGCGCAGTTTTGTAGATCACAATTAAAGATCAGATTCGTTTGCTTTACACTGAATGCGCATAACAAAATAATTTGACTGTGTACCCAACCAACCACTATTGCCGGATGATGCAATTTATCACGCAGAATAAGCCAATGTGTTGAATAGTTGTGCAATTTTTCGGTGAAAATAACTTCGATTGAGTCGCGTAAAAGTTGCAACAAATAAAAATTTTTTGGATGCAAGCAAGAATAAATATATATTAAAATAAATGCGTTTTTCCCTGATTATTTCTTAAAATTCACTGACTTTTCCCTGATTTCCCTGACCGTCATGAAATTCCCTGACTTTTCCCGGTTTTCTAGAAAAGTGGCCACCCTGACTATGTGAGGGCTTTACATTTTTTACACCAATAATTATAATGCAGTATTTCGAGGTTTAAATCTGGAAAAGAGGTGCTAATGGTATTTCTTTCTTTTCATAAATCGGTAGTAAATGGATCTTGGAAACTCTATTACTCCATGCAGGGTGTTTACTTTTTTTTTTGGGAGGCGAATTCCATCCCTTTTTAGGAGTGGCACATCAAAAAAATACTATCAGATACCATAGAAAATCGAATTCTAAGATTTATTTTTGTTTGTGATTGGCAAATTGCAATAACAAAATAGTGACGTTTACAAAAAAATATATGAAATTCTACATTTACATAGTCATAATTTTTTATTGCAGAGGAATGAAGTGCTCATTTTATTACCTTGCATTTCTATGATTACCATTTTAGGCGTGTCATTGGTTTGCCACCTTTTATCGTTTTAAAACTGCACTTTGTCTTCAAAATATTCGGACGCCATTTAGAAACTACAATTTTATTTAACTAATAACAGGGATAAATAAAAAAGCGTTATTGTTGTTTCATAAGGTTTCTTTTGGGATTTTATAATTTTTTAGTTAAATGCAATGTTTTACTACTTATTTACCCAAAAGCGCATCCATTTCTTCTTGAACATAAAATTGTAATTATAATAATTGTAATTGTAAAGGTCACTATGAATTAGTAATTATTTACTTAGCCACCGATTTATAAAAATAATAAGCAAATCTCATCTTCCCGTAACAACACATATTTAGGACATCGAGATACTATATAAACTATCTATAAAAGGAAAATTTTGCTTTAGATGACATTAATAAAAATTAAAAAAAAAAACATCAAATACACACAAGTCTAACTAAACAATACAGAGAATATATCCTAATATTAAGATAAACATTGATCCAAAGGGAGCTACACATTTAATAATAACACACTTTTAACAGCTTAACATACTTGAAGCCATTTCGCTCTGGGAAAATACTCCTAGTTATGTACCGAGATTGAAAACCAAGATGTCTATCTTGCAAACTTTGATTAAATTTTGAATTTAGAAGTTTAGCAACAGATACACAGATAGCTTTTATTTGTGACTCCATTATTACATTTTTAATTTTGTCTACAAGATATGCTCGTAAGCAAAATTAAAAAGTTAACCGAACCTCATATAAAATATACTGTTGAAATTAAAATTAGACAAATCAGTAATCACATGATGTCGGACCTTGAAGTTCAAAAACGTAGGGACTAAGCTAAAGACAAACTTTCTCAAACCAGTGTATCTTGAAAATAAATCACAAAAAATGTTATGTCAAATCTAACACATACTAGTTACCATACAAAATGCGTAAAATAAGAGAAAAGCAGAAAACTATAACATACTTTCAAACTCTCTCTAAAAAAATACTGTGATGATTAAAAGACAATGTTTAATTTCTTTTGTCAAATAATTAACAAGGTGTAAAAAGAAAAAGTAGACAATACTAGGTAAGAAATACAAAAGATGTAAGAGATTATAATGTGACTTACCTCCTCAAATTTTTTACAAATAAGTGTGAAAGCTTTAAAAATTTCACTTGTAGATCCTGTAACTGTCACAATTCTTTCAGGACATGAACCATCAGATATGTTTATTTTGGCTCCACTCTGGAAACGTTAAGACAACATTTATTAATAAAATTCCTTAAACTAGAATTATTTATAGGGCTGAGATGAAACTATTCATGTACTAAACGCTTACCAGTAATTTACAATTAAAAACAAAATTGTCTGCTTCAGTACCCTCAGTTATTACTAAATTAATGACAGTATTGCAAAACTTTACTGCTCATAGATTATTATAGGACAATATATTATTCATTAATTTTTTTTCTAATTTAAGATATTTTGGTTGGAATAAGTTAAAATTTAAACCAAATTGCAGGAAATATGTAAAGTGAATATGAAAAATTATTTATTCAAAAATATTTCAAAGACAATCAAATGAAGAAATTGAATGTCATTTTTATTTGTGCTGTGTCAATAGAAGATTCTGAGCAAAATGATACCTAAATGCCTTCAATATGATTGCAAATAAATTCACGTGTCTCAAATATATGGAGTTTACAGACAATGCAAATTCTGTTCGATCATAGAAAGAATCATGCTAATTTACATGTTACACTAAATGAATGGACAAACAACTAATATTTTTTGGTTTATTTTTAAGAATTTTTTTAATGTTCAATGCCTTTTTTACTTTCCAAATAATCAAATTATCCCATAAAATTATACATTTAAATGTGTTCAAAACCAATTATTTATATAATTTTTACTCAATGCAAAACCTCTATGTGAACTTTTTCCATCTTTGAAGCTGTGCTCTTAGCTCTTATTCAAGTTTTGAAAAGAGAAAAAATCAGAAGCATTAACTAGAAATAGCTATATCTTGCTTGGTATAACTTAAAAGCAAATTTTATTGTATTTTATCCAACAAAAGATTAGATTGAATTAAATTTGGGTAATTACAATTCTGTTTATATGTAAATCGAGTAATTCCATTAATACTGCGATTAAGTAAGTACAAATTGAGCTCAATCTACAATCAACGAAATTTCTGCCACGCTTTGAACTAGGCATTGATAAAGATCATTAGCTGACTAACCTCTTCTTCTAACATTTTTTTGATAGAAAGAAAAGAGAGGGATTGTAAACTTTCTTGATATGGAATCTTAAACTTCTTTTAACAAATTATGTTCTGTGGTACAATAAAGAAAGAAAGAAAGAAAGAAAAATTTATTTGACTACGTAATATACAACATTAGTACTTGTAGCAGGTCATAAACATTTGTATGTTGTTGATTATAAGGTATAAGTCAATACATTATGATACATACAAATTATTACATGACATAAAAGTTAATACACAAAGAAATAAATAAACAAATACAATATATATAGACTAAGATGTCGTTAGTGAGGTGAGCTGCATGTCAGCGTCTAGGTTAGCATTGAGATACTCCTCCAATGAATAAAAAATTTTTGATAATAGAAAGTTTTTTATTGTACTTTTGAATTTGGTTGAGCAAAGCGACTTAATTTCATGAGGAAGTTTATTGTAAAGTTTTAGATTTATAGAATTTTTAGTAGAAGTAGTCAATCTAAGCTTAGGTGACAATAGGAGAGCACCATTTCGTGTATTATAATTGTGATTGTGTGATACTGATAAGTACATTTGTATGGTTTTCGATGGTTCTATTATTATGACATTTTCTGAAATTTTGTCTGTTATATAAATTTTGTGTTTTTATTTGATTCATCATAGTTAAGACTGAAGTAATTGGTATTTGAACTGAAATAGTGGTGTATAATATTTCTAGGATAGTTTATTTTTAGTAGAAATATTAAAAACTTAGAATGACCAGAGGCATGATTGTTTGGAGTTGCGGCTGCTGTCATTACAAAACTAGAAAAATGTTCAAAGATGAACAGTACAATAAATTCAATATCAGGCTATATTTGTATTATTCATAATAATCTGTAGACAAGCTGTGTTTTCTCAGTTTACGAAATCTTAAAATAGTAAAGTAGTAAAAGATAAAGTCTTACCTCCTCTCTAAATCTTTTAACAATTTCTCCTTTTTTCCCTATTATACTGCCAACCTCCTGAAACAAAAGCATTGATTAAACCAATTATGAAAATTGTTAATTGCATATGAGTAAGTAGTAAACATATATATCATATCGCAAAATTTATATTAATTTTTCGTTTATACTTGAAGGGGAAAGCAAATTTAAAAATATAAATTAATTTTGGAAAAAAACAGTGTGTAATAATGTTACTACAATAACTATCTATCCATTAACAAAAGAAACTGGGTCAGATTCTAATCTCATTTTTCGATAGGCTTCACTAGTTCAAAGTACGTACAAACTGATTTGACATACAGTTGAAATCACAAATGTTTTCTTTCTCGTCATCATCCTTTAATTTCCGAATAAAATCAATTGAAGGTCACGAATGGCACGCATGGGTGTATCAACTTATGAAAAAGACAAGTATTTTGTGATAGCCTGCAATACAATGCATTTTAACATCCGCTGCCCCATTTAATTTTACAATTCACCTCATGGATTTCTTGCCAAGGTAAAAGGGAACATCTGTTACTTTCTTACTGAAAAGACTCTTTCCAGTCTCTACACTGGTAGGTGGTATCGAAATTTAAACAATGATATGGTAATATTGCTAACTCTAAATTGAATTGTCGTTTTCAAATAAATCTATTTCCTGGAGTATCATGGATGAAAGAGATTTAGTATTTCGAAGGCTAGGTTTAAATGGTTCATTACTACTTTATACAGCGTCTTGCAATTTGCAGGTGGTGTATGCGAGGTAAATGTGCAGCGATGCGATGACTAATATGACTATGGCGCCCAGCAGCATTAATATACAGATTCAGCAAAAGTAGTTTTATATATCCTGAAGTAAACATGTGCAAGAGAGAAAACAAAAATTAGGAACAGTAAGTTGGATATACTTCTCTCAGCAAGCTCCAAATTTCGTTGAAATACTATTTTTATCACTTGTCGTGTACCAACACAGGGCATTGGTATTGTTACAGTAAACGGTATAGTAGAATGTGGTCGCGGTGTGACGGGAGGTCAAGAATCTCTCATTGGTGCACTAATAATATAACAATTATCTGTCTTCTGCTTTCATGTAACCGATTTTTGTTGTCTTTCTCGCGCTTGTTTACTTCAAGATACGGTATGGGGATCGCTACTAGTCGTATAGGAAAATCCTATACATGTGCAATATGGGTGAGAATGTCATCTAATGAAATGTGACTGGGGTGGGAAGATCCAATGGGCTGTATGCTGGCGCTGCTGTGTTTATCGATGTTATGGATTAATTTATTACTTCTTGAGTCCGTTGGGCTTAGGTCACATGTAACCTTACGAAATTTAAGTATCATTGCACTCAAAATAATATTAACCTGTTAAAATAGATATTTACTTAACAAAAGAGAAAGTACAAATAATTAAATTGTACCACGGTGGGCATTCACTGCATGATATAATAAATTTATTTATTGTAGCGTATGAAAATCGACCCACTCCCACTCATTTTGAGAAAGATACTTTTGTTTACTTTGGTTATTTGTTGACCATGGTAATTAATTTCAACAAATTAATATTATCAGATGGCACATGGTAATTCGTAAATTTCTTATACGACCGGTCACCTAGACTTTTCGCTTCAAATACATTTACATTACTAACTGCTAATTGCGGCAGATCGACCAGCTGTCATGCCTATGCCCCACCGTCCATTTCATATCATCTCTGGATCCTAACCCATATTGTTCATGTACATAAGAGTATAGAATTTCCCTATATGCCTAGTAGCAATCCCCATACTGTATAAAAAACACTTTGCGTAAATTGAAAGTGTAATAGTCGACCTCAGATTTACAGTGCACTCAAAAAGACAACAAAAACTTTACGACTTCATTATTATCGCCATTGGACCATTCGGTATGGTGTCATCAAACAAGCCGACGCAAAAATCTATAAAGATACGCGAGTCAACTTGGGGACGTAATAGTACCGAGCCGTAACGTGCTGTTAAAATTGAATGACTGAGTTGCTGATCTAAATATTTCAAGTGCATACCATGGCGCAATTACTTTTGCGACTAGTTTAACGGCATTTTAATGAGGTCATAAAGGTTTTATTATCTTTTTTGAGTTCACCGTAAATCTGAGCTCGACTGTGCCCGAAAATACGCACCTACGCTCGCCCCTAGCAGCATATCTACTCACTTTCGATATACCTACATTCGGCCAGTGAAAGAACATTGAAAAATGATAGAAAAAATTCAAATCGCAGCAAAAACCTAAAATTGTTTCCTGAAATTAACAATCTATCAATAAATGTTTCTTTTTATTTTGAAGAACAAAAAGTCTGCAAACATATTACATGTATTTTCACAAAAAACGGGTAGATAAATTCCTTTCCACAAAACTTCAATTGCAATTTTTTTTTTCGAAAACTTATTTGGCCTTAGTAGTCTTAAAATATGGCTTGAATCCCATGAACTAATATTAATTTGAAGATATGGCTAATTTAAATTTCAAAAATCAAACTATATTTTATAGACAATGAAATAAATTAAAACCAACCACTAATGTTAAGACTTAATTGCTAATAAACTCTTACAAGATTGTTCAATTCTAAATTAGAATTTTAATATGCTATTATATACTGCAGATAAAAATACATCTTTCAGCAACAATCTTTTTGAAAACTAGTTTAATCTGAAATCGATTTAGAGATGCGCTTAGAAAATATACTTATTTTATGAATTCTGAAATTCCATGATTGAAATCCTTTTTAATGACATTAACATTGTCTATGCATACTTTCATATAAGAAATGTGTAGGCCACAGACATTTAATGTATTCAAATGTTCAAGTTATAACATTACTCCCTTCTAAATATTCTAAAGCTCACGATTTATTTCTTTTCCACAAATAAGACAAATAAAAGTCGATACTGGAGAATCTTAATATTCTTGTTTGGTTTTTAATTCTTATTCTGCACATGCGCTCATGATTCTGATTAATGAGTCAACGCTATTGAAGGATGTTTTGTAAAAAAAATATATTTAAGCGAATGTAATATTTTTTATGGCAATTCTGGCCTTCTGCATATATTATTGCAGCTATAACAATAGATGACAAATTAAGGTATTAAAATGTTTCAATAAAAGATAATAAAAATTACGTTTATGATTTGAGTAAAATGCAAAACATATTATTTGTCATTTGACTATTATACCATCAAATATTACATCATTTAAAACGTATACTTAATTTGATATCTTATGTGCTATTGTGTTTGTCAAAAAATTCATACTTCAACATGATGTATACACATTTATAGAGCTGGTGACAGCTTAAAAATGTTATAAAAAAAAATTGCTTAGAATAAAAAAGTATGAGGTTGTACCAAATTTGAGTGTCAGTTTTCATAGGGACTACGGAGTAACCAGGCAACAATACAGCCCTGTTGACAAAAGCTTTGAGAGTGCCAACATATTTGTTTTAAGAGAGGAAAGTCACACTCAGTTTAGATTTGAGAAATTAAAAATTAAAATGCAAAATTTTGAGCATAAAATGTAAATAATTTTAGTACGTTTAGTCAATAAATTTAATGTATTACAGATAATTGTTATTGGACGCGCAATAAGGACAAGCAGTATTAACAGCGTTATCTTGACGTCTACGCCTGCACAGTTTGATCCGTAAATAAGGGAAGCCTTATTAAGGATAGTGCTTGTCTTTATTTGTGAAGGGATACTGCAATGTGTTAAGTTTACCATATTTTGACATTTCACAACTAGACATTCGATGGCTTATTTACTGCTTTGAATGAGCAACAATACGCAAGCACCAGACACCACCAGAGCACAAAGGATAGAATAGAATAATAAAAATATATTAAATGATTTATTTATCATATTTGCGAGGTTAGGCCTTGGGAATGTAATGCGCAAGCATCAGAATTGTATAGAAATAATGACATGAAAAACAAAGGTGTTCCGATAACTAACATTTCATTAATGAAATAAGGAACATGCACTAAAAAAAATAAGGAAGCTCCTTAATACTGCGTAGCAGTATTTAAAATTTCCAATAACTCTCTAATGTGCATTTGCATCTACCTATTAAAGAAAATAAAAGTTGAAGGTTCCATACCTTTGTCACACCACTGCCTATGGCTTTTAATTTAGGTCAATTTACAGCGTAGCGGTTACATTTAGCCGCTACATTCTACTCATAAAATTATTTGTACCCTACATCGATGCAAATTGTATCAAAAAGGTATCTTTTTTTTCTTCTTTTTTTAATACATTTATTTAACGTCGGCCTATTTCCGCTACTGAGATCTAACACCGATGCCTGTAGAGGAGTTACCCCCAACCAGATTTTGTCGAACCTCTTCCCTTAAGAAGAGTAGGGATCTTTTACTTGCCTAACATTTTATAGACAAGGGACCGACGGCTTTACATCCCCTCCGAAGGATGGTATTACTCCTATACAACCCTCGCCTAAGGTTGTATAGCTTCCGCGCATACACTGATATACAAGCCGCTGGAAGATATGTGAGGCGAGGACGCGGTTTCCGTTGGAATGGTCACCCATCCAAGTACCAACTGCGCCTGTCGTTGCTTTACATCGCATACCGAAGTATGTACATAGTAAAGACGCACCTACGCTCGCTCCAAAAGGTATAACCGAAATAGTTTCAGAGAAAACCCAAACACATCATTACAGATTAAATTGAAAAAATTTAGAAAAACTGATTCGAAATCCATTTTTACTTAATTTTATTTGTACCATGTGACTGGCGTGCCATCTTTTGCTGGTTTCCATAAATTAATAATAAGGTGTAAAAATAAGATTGTAATCGATCAACTCATCAATTTATAGTAATAAATTACACTTTCACCGATAGATGTCACTTCACTTTAGTTACCTATTCAAATTACCACCTAAATTAGGCTTCCTGAAAAGAGATGGCTCCCTCTGGGAACATATACCAATTTGTTAAATGGAAACGTATATCATAAAAATATGAAATGTAAACTATTATTATAATTAGTGTGTAAGAAATGTCTATAAATAGTATAAAGATAGTAGTTAATTATCGAAAAGTCCATAACAATTGATTTTGTTTTAAAATTTCTTAAGTAGGTACTCTATGAGTGTCGATTGTCGAACTGTCAGTTTAAGTCATATCCTCTTCTTTTTGTGAGTTAAAATGGTTATAAATAATATCACCCAAGTTCCTACAAATTCCCTTTTTCGATCAAGAAATTAAGCTGAAAACTTTGCTAAGTGATTAATTTAGTTAAATGGCACGTGGTTGGTACTCGATTTGGTACCGGATCAAAAACTAGATTTAACATATTTTCAATTAATATTTTGGATTATTTAATTCAAATTTCGATTAAATCTGGATTTAATTAGTGAGTATCATCCGGAAATATTATGGGTAAGTTTATATTTTTCAGATTTATTTTAGACACGTGCTCACGTTAGAGGTTAATTTTGAGACTAATTCTGTAAATTTAATTATAGACGATTTGGTTCAGCTAGATTTTTGGGTACAGTTAAAACTTACCAACTGTTTTCTATTTTTTATTATTTAGGAAAATTTAAGTTATTTAAAAGTATATCCTGGGTATTTATAAAACAAAACAATACATTCCACTAAACTCTGCTTTGCATAGCGAGAGATATTACAATTACCAATGTATTCCAGTGCATGTTATGAAAATTTATTCGTAATAGTACCAATATAAGCCTTACACGTTCGTTAATAGGATTTAAATATATCTAGTAGAAGCCATTCATTTACATAGGGTTAGTTAGAATTTCATATTTCTCTTGAATTATGCCTAGGAATGGGATTAACATTGTGCATATTTGCCACTTTTAAAAAATATCATTAACAAACAAAATCTTGATACTTCAATAAGTGCAAAGAAAATATTAAGAACAATAAAGGTCACTGGACATCTTAAGAATTTTTGAAGCCCTGTACCAGACAAAAGTTGGCCTCCCTTTTATAATTTTGTATACAATGAAAAACAGTTCTTTTTATACAGTGCCCGCCAAAAAGTATGGACCATATGGGAAACTTTTTTATTCAACTGTTTTTATTAAACGGGTAGCACAAAATTGCCAAAAATATTTATCAATCACAACTATGGCACTTCCAAAATGTCATTAGAAATTTTAAAATGGCCCGATATGCCCTTATTTGTCAAAACATTGAAACGTACCATAAGAAATAGTTATTTACGTTACAAGTCCGGAAAGTGATGCGTTACGGTACGAGTTAGATGGAATTTCTAAACGAGTACTGTAACATCACTTAACGGATGTCGTCGCATGAGTTCTACAGGGTTCTAAGTACACTTTTGGGCAAAATTGAGGTTTTTGTTGCAAACTATGTAAAAATGAATTCTGCCTGTTTGGCTGTTAGAAATATTGTTATTGGAGTAAAGATGGCGCTGTAATCTTTATTTCTGTGTAGTTCCAAGTACGCTCGTTTCAGAATAATTTTAAAGCTACAAGGTTTTAAGTACAATTCCCGGTTTTTAACGAATTCTGGCAGTGTTTTCAGAACTTTTTAGAGAAAATTATGTCGGATAATGACGAGTGGTCAGATTTTGCCAGCTCAGGATCAGAATATCTTCCTGAAAATGGTGAAAACAGATCAAAATCGGTCAAAAGAAGGTAAATCTAAATTTGTTATCAAGTTCTAACTTAAAAGTTTACTTAATATTTTAAGGCTGCTACTAAGTATGGGCTCAAGCAGCAATGAAGGAGACCCAGGAAGCAGTTCAGTTAGTAGAAATATGTTTTCCAAAAATTACACAGGGTGAGTACATATTATATCGATTAATTCTTTACATTATTGTGTATCTCTTCAATTAAACTATTAGACGAATTGTGAAAAAGAAGAGCGAATCCATTTTTATATTTTATTTTAACTAACATTCACTTTCATTTCATAATGCCCTTATGTGCATACACTGAGAAAAATAAATCTATCAAACTTAATGTTTGTTGAACATTAGAAATGTTTTTAGTTAAAAAATGATGCTAGTTACAGTTTTAATTTTTAGTAGTAATACACATACTAGTTCCATCTAATTCATATGTTTTTTAGGCTATCCACGTCAATACAAACTGATAAATTTAGCAGACCAGATGAAAGCATTAAAGGGTATGTTAAAGTTTGTATTGTGAAAATGTATCTAGATTAAACGAATTAGCTTATTTGTAAATTTTAGGTATCGCCTAGTTGCTTATTCTACATCCGAGAGTGACAGCGAAAAAACGCTAATAAAAGAAGCGCCAATAAAAAAATACAGAAAAAGACGAAACCCTAGTTCTTGGGAAAAAACATAAGAAAACAAAAATATTAGTCTGGCAAAGTACATATAAATTCAAGAGGAAACTTGAACCAGGAAAGATAATCGTGATTAACCCACTCGGTTATCGACAATAATAAAAGTAAACACTTCATCTCTTCTGAAGATTGCCCAGATTCTCCATATTTTTAATTTAGAAAACACTTGTTCACAAATTATTTGAGTACAAGGTAGTGCTACAACATATTTAAAAGGCCAAATACAAATCGTTAAGACTGATGACAATTGAAACAGGACTTAAAAGCAAAATGCAAACAATTTTCGTTTTTACAACTAGTATTTTTATGAGAAATTTTAAGTGAATCATTTTGGTCAAGTTCTTCTTCCGAAATATCGAAACTACGAAGATCTCCTTGCCCCGGCGCAGCAATTTGGGCTCTACGATGCTCTTTGAATTTAAAGCATCAGAATGTGAAGCGAATTGCTTCAACTCAGTAATTATCTCTTTTCTTTCAACATCAGCGAGCTTTGACAATACATTCAACGCATCAGAAGGAAACTCTAAATTTATTTGTTCAATTATTCCATATTTAGTTAGTCAAGAAATATCAATCAACAAGTCGTTTTGCGCAACGAATCTTTCCTTTATATTAGTTGAAGCACTACTGTAAAAAAAAATTTTTTTGATGCAAATGACGAGCTTAATTTAGAAGCTTCCTCAGAAGCTTTTTATCAAACATTTTTTTTCTTAGTTAAAATTCGTTTTTGCGGAAAGTCTTCATCAATTTCAACCATTTCATTTTCATCTAATGACTCGTTAATAATTCTAGCAAAACGTTTTGTCCTTTCGTGCAATATTATGAAATGCTCGCAGTTTTGTTTGCTGTCAATTTGTTTTGTTGGAGCTTTTAAGACATTCCAAGCTTTAGAATAATCCAGTATTTTATTTGTAAGAAAATTGAAACAGGTGACATCACATCAAACGAATCTAAAAGAACAATCGCTGCAAACAGATTTTCAAATTTATAAAAGAACAACTTTTTTATAGACTCTTCTTTAGTTTTCAGTATTCTTTTTAGAGAACCGCTTTTGTAATTTCGTTATGAGACATTTTTGTAAACTAAAGTCAGTACGAAACTGCAGAAAATTAGGAACAATCGTGCTCAAGCTAGCGTTTTTGTGTAACACTGTAACACCTCTATGACTGTATGCGAGTTTGCGACACGTGTTGCTAAAGCTGAATACGCAACTAGTTTTCACCGCTACACGGCTACGCCTACCAACTAATATCGTAGTGGGATAGGGAGTGAGTGGGAGTGGAAGCAGTTCTCCGCTTGCAATGCAAAATGACATTCATTCAGTTTCAATATTATCCTATTTTTTGTGTTCACGATTTGTTTCATTATTGCCCCTTATTATTTTCTGTAATTTATCTTATAATCACCATTTATTTTTGGAGGCCCCTTTGACCGAAAACCTTGGCCAGGATCGTGGCCTAACGGCCCAGGCCAGTCTGCCCCTGAGTTTCGCCAAAAGTGATACTAACTTTTGATTTTCAAATGAAACACCCTGTATATTATTGAATTCTGAATCCAATGATACCACATCAGTGACATTTCAAATGTCAATATTTATTTTAATTTTTAGTTTTCCATTTAAGTGTGTCATGACTGTTCCGATTTATTCAAAATACTGTCAGCTTTGAATGTCAAATATTTCAGTTTTTGGTTTACTTTTTAATCATTATGCTATTGTTACAACTCGATATTTCTATTCAAAATTGAAAAAAAAAAAAAGAAAACATAATCGATCACTGGCGAATATTAGCATATTCGTTTCAAAAGTGATGTACAAGTATAAAAGTAGGTCTACTAGGTGAACAAGCAGTTCTAGTCAAATGCCATATGGATATTAATAATTAGCAACATACTCATTCCACCTGCTTTGCCTCATTATGTCCCGTATAATTTTGCACACACCTTTCCATGTTGTTGACTTATTAACACTAAAAATAAATATTTTGAGAATACATTTCATGTATTCATCTAAATATATCTGACAATATTGACAAATTCTCACAATGTTCTTAGTTTGTAAACATGCATCAAGACTATCTTATATGCAATTTAACCGTAATATTTTCATGGAATGCTCATTTATAAACATGATAAAAGTATGTCTGCATATAAATAAAGTCAGATAAAATAATCCTGTTGTGCAGCAATCAGACATATTTCTGTGAGCTTAATTATGTCTGGTACAACTTATCGTTTCAGGAATACGATGAAACAATTTGAATTATAATTATTGTTTAACGATTTGACTTGAATATATGATGTTCGTATCTATGCAGAGATAATTTTCTTTTGTTAAGTGCCAATTAAATATTTAATTATAGATTGATACTGGGCTTAGAATAAAACAACGCACAGTCTGGGTCAATCACTAAATGCATTGCCAAGATATTTGTGATGTATCTTGAAAGTATGCACTATTAACTATATGTGCTTTATTAATGATATTCTATAATTACATACCTAGACTATGCACGTGACTGTTACAGATTTGCAGTTAAAGAGAGCTCTATTGTATAACTTTGTTCCGGTTTATAGAATTCATTTGTGAGGCAATTCGTTGAGCCTGTTCCGTATAAGTTCAATTCACTGCATTAATTTATGCGAACACAGCAGAGTTAGTTATTTTGTTTTGAACAGTTTAAACTAAAAACTTGTCGTGTTTTGTTGAACGCTACATTGACATTTATTTGATTTACCATTTTTTTGTTAGACCTCATAAAAATGTATGAAGGTGGGCATATCCAAGAGAGAGAGATCTGATAAGGAAATATACAATATTTTTGGTCAGTAGTGTGTTTTGTTATGTGATAAATAACTTTTTTAAGTATGGTATATTTTCAGATAATTTGAAAATAGAGCTAAATAGTTTTGTAACATTATGTTGTGTGGTGATTTAAATATTAATTTTTTAGATAATTCTCTAAAAAAACAAATAAAATTGCTAACTGACTTACTAGATAGTTAACTGTTATAATCTATGCTTTTATAATTACGAGCCAACAAGAATTTTAACAAATAAAAATGGACACACATCCATTTCTAAAATTGATTATTTTATTACTAATATGTCGCAAGACACTTATTCTGAGAGAATAGAAGATCTGAATGTGGGAGACCATTTTTCACTGATTATTGAATTTACCGGAAAAAAATCACAAAAGCAAAAACCTGAGATTATAACAAATGTTTTTCGGAAAACTGAAGAATATAGTCTGAATTACTTAGATTATATTATTTCAGAGGAGACATTTGAGTCTATGTATGCATGTTCATCAAATATCAACGATATTTATAAAGAATTTTTAAACTGTCTTTTATTTTATGTTGACATAGCTTGTCCGGTAATCACTCAGAATAAAAAACAGCACAATAATAAAGCCTGGATTACAAAGGAGATAGTTGACATGGGTAATGAGTTAAAGGGTCTATTTTGGCTTTATAAACAAGCACGTGCAGACAGCGTTCTCGCAAATAAATACATTTCTCTGAAAAAAAATTATAAACAAAAAATACATTTGGCAAAAAAATCTTATAACCAAAAAATGCTTAGCACCGATGATATGGCACTAAAACAAAAACGAGTATGGAATATACTACGAGAGAAAACTGGAAAAATTAAGTCTAAGGTCAGCCCAGAAATTATAATTCAAAATAACCTCACTTCTGATAAACATATCGTAAGTAACTACCTTGGCGAGTTCTTTTCAATAGTAGCTGATAACGCAGTTCAAAATCATTTTGGTGCTAATATATCCACTGAGTGTACTACTATGGTCACAAATTCCAACTCTTTCTTTTTTATATCGGCAACTGAGGAAGATAGTATCGCTGCAATTGACAATTTAAAAAATACCAATTCTTTCGGCATTGACTGTATCCCTACAAAAATAATAAAAACTATGATAGCCGAGTGGATTAAGGCGCGAGGTGGCAATCGCGATTAATCTCACACGGACATCGCACCACCGGGTTCGAATCCTGGCTCCGGTACTGGCACTGTCGGAGGAAATGGTTGTATGTCCGCGTTTTTTCAATGTGTAACCCCCTTCCGCACAAGCCCTGGCTTCTGGAATTGGGGGTTGTCTAATTTCTGTGGTGTTTCTGTGGTGTTATTCTATAGCAGGACCTTTAGCTTATATAGTTAACCGCTCTATCGAACTTGGAGAATTTCCAAGTGACTTAAAGATTGGTATAGTTGTACCGATATATAAGAAACACAATTCCACCTCTGTAGAAAATTATCGTCCAATTACCATTCTAACTATAATATGTAAAGTTATTGAAAGAGTAATTTATAATAAAATGATGTCATTCTTAAATAAATATAATATAATAACTAAATGTCAAAATGGATTTTATCCTGGTAGATCTACAGAAACAGCAGTCTATGATTTCTCTGAATATATACATAAATGCATTGAAAATAAGAAATCGGTGGGTGCACTTTTTTTTGACATGTCAAGAGCTTTTGGCTGTCTTGAATTTGCATTTATTGAAAAAAAAACTATATGCTATAGGCTTTAGAGGAAAATTCCTATCATGGATAATCTCATATTTAAAGTATCGGAAAATATCGGTTAAAATCGGAAATATTTTTTCTGGCAAATTTGAAACTCAACTTGGTGTTCCGCAAGGGTCCGTGCTGGGACCTCTCATATTTTTATTATTTATCAATGACCTACCAATACATGTTTCTGCAAATTGTATTGTAATGTATGCAGATGATATCACGCTAGGATTTGATGCAAACAGTCCAGCCGAGCTCCAAGATAAGTTTAATTTCATTTCCAGTCAATTTACCAACTACAGTTGGAAAAATGGTTTAATTGTCAATGCAGATAAAACAGTTGCTATGAATTTTTACAATAGAAAAATAACATCACCATTTTGATATAAAAGTCAATAATGTGTCAATAGAAACTTCGCCTTCAAACAAATTTCTAGGGACTTTTTTGATGCTGATTTGAGCTATAATAGCCACATTGAACATGTGTGTAAAAAAATTAATAGTAGTTATTACGCTATATTACACTTAAAAAATGTTGTCGACACAAAAAGCTTAATTAATATTTACCATGCACTTGTTAATTCGGTGTTTTCATATAATGTCATCCTGTGGGGAAATATGACTGCTTTCAATTGTAACAGAATATTTATTTCGCAAAAAAGAATTATAAGACTCATGTTTTCATTAAGACTTACAGTTTCGTGCCAACCATTATTTCGGGAGCACAAGATATTAACTTTTCCATGCCTTTATATTTATAGCTGTATCTTATTCATAAAAAAGAACATTGGAAAATTTGAAACTAATGCTACCAACCATAATTATTGTACAAGACTTGGTTATCTTATAAAATTATCTATACATCACTCTTGTTTATATGAAAAGACCCCATCGTATGCTGGAAGCAAATTGTATAATCATTTGCCTGAAAATATAAAGTCAACAATCCCTTTGCACCAGTTCAGAGAAAAACTAAAATTATTTTTGATTAATAAATCTTATTATTCAGTGAGTGATTACTTGAATGATGAGGGAATAAATTAATTCTGTGATAATTATATATATAGATGTGATAAATTATTTTCTCTTTTTTTTACTCATAATGTTTTATTATGTATATAAATGTATTTTTTTTGACCTGTCTGATATCATGTATAATGATCTAAAGGACTAATAAATTATTATTATTATTATTATTATAATTATTATTATTATAAAACCTCTGTATAAATAGGGCAATTCTGAAATGAGAACTATAGACCAAGTTTATTACCAAATTTCTCAAAAATATTTGAATTAATTATGAGTAGGAGTTTATTGAATTTTATGAATATGTGCAATTTATTTAGCAAAAATCAACAAGGGTATTTAAGAGGTCGCTCAACACAGACAGCAATTTCTCAGTTTGTTCAGGCAGTTTTGAGACATTTGGAAAATGGTGATGTTCCTAGACCTTTCAAAGACCTATGATTCCTTGGATAAAGAGTTACTTATCAATAACATGAAAATGTATGCAGTAAGGGGAAATGTTTTAAAATAGTTTATTTCATACTTAAATGATAAACAAAAAGTAACTGTAATAAAAGGGCTTGCCTACAGGGAGGATGTACAAGGGGCCCAATGGGGCCTAAGTGCTGTGGTTCAATAATTTTTATTCACCACTCTCCCAACCAATTCCAGAACAGGGACATAATTATAATTCTAAAATTATGCCAAATAAGGTAGGAATTGCATAACGACCTGCGATCCGTAACAGATTGACCTGATCAAAGTATAGTTAATTATGCAGATGACACTAATTTAGTATTAGGATGTAAAGACATCTCAGATATTTTAATCAATAGCAAACATTTCCTTGAAAAAGTAAATAATTGGTTCATAAAAAATAAATTGATTATAAATAAAGAAAAAACTAATATAATCCTTTCTAAAACAAAACTTTCCAGAATCAAAAAAAACCAACACATCTAACCATTGAAGATGATAGACGTGACATTACAAAGAACACTAAGTTGTTGGGAATACATATAAACAAATTTCTAGATTGGTCATGTCATATAAACCATTTGTCAAAAAAGTTAAATTCTATCTGTTATGGAATCCTTCTAGTGAGCAAATACATAAAATGAGAAAACGTTTAAAATTATGTATTTCACAAACTTCGAGTCAGTTACAAAATATGGAATTGTTTTTTGGGGAAGAGATAATCAAATTCAAAATATATTTGTAATCCAAAAGGGTTTCATGAGAATTATTAAAAAATTAAATATAATGAAACCTGTAGCACTGTATTCAAATCAGAATGCATAATGACAGCCTATGCTTTATATAATAATAAACACCACCACAGAAATTAGACAACCCCTAATTCCAGAAGCCAGGGCTTGTGCGGAAGGAGGTTACACATTGAAAAAACGCGGACATACAACCATTTCCTCCGACAGTGCCAGTGCCGGTAGTACGATGTCCGTGTGATTAATCGTGATTGCCACCTCGTGCCTTAACCCATTCGGCTGTCGACCAGACAATAGGTATATATGAATGTTTAATGTTTCTTTTTCTAAATAGAGAGAAATTTAATACAGCAACGCACCATCAACACCATACTAGAACAATGTCCCTAAATTACCCCATTCATTGTCTCAGATTAACAGAAAACAGCCCGCAATATAATATGTGCATAAAACTTTTAATAAATTGCCTGACGATATCAAAATAATACAAAGTCAAAAACTTTTTAAGTCACGTACAAGAAAAATTTTAATTGATCTTGAATCTTATAGTCTAAATGATTTTTTAAATAGTTAAGTACATTTCTAGAATAAGGTGAATGTTTAAAAGAATTGTGTTATATACTTTGGCAGTAGACATCAATTTGATGTCTTTGCTCTGACGCCTTTTCATTTTATGTTTGTTTATATTATAAATGTAAAGTAATATGAAATAAAGATTATTATAACTTTTTTTTTAATACATATATTGGTAAAAAAATAGTATAAGCCTACCTAAGTAGAACTATGACAGGTGTAGTAATATGAATTTCAACTCAATAATTCCAGTCATTTGCAAGGTTAGTTAATTTAAAACTACAAATTATGAATATTGGCACTATTTTTTAATTTAAATCTAATGATTTTGCAAACAACTGAAATTATTGAGTGAAAATTCATATCGCTACACCTGTAATAGTTCTACTTAGGTATTCTACTCTTTTGCCAGTATGCGTATTAAAAAAAAAGCTATGGCCAAAAACAATAAATATTTCCTTATCAGATCTCTCTTTCTTGGATATGCCCACTTTAATACTTTAACCAACAGAAAAAAGATCTGTAGTGAAAATCTAATTACCACTAATATAAAAATTTCATATTCAATGACTGCAGCCGGAGATGGGGCAATAATATAAAGAAACACATCAAGGAAAAGGAATAATTATACATTAAGTTCCTCCAAAAGAACAATGAAGGAACAGAAGAAATATACCAGTTAACATAAAAATGAAGACAGAAGTGGTAAAGAAGAACGAATCTTGGAGTAAAATAACCACATTTTTAAATAAATTTCAAATTTCATCGGCATGTCCACAACAACGGCTATACATTCTTTTTACGATGAAATCATCAAATATATTGAGGCTGGTGAATGTCTTGTTGGGTTTTTTTTGGACCTTAGCAAGGCATTCGACTATGTAAATTGTGATATTTTACAAACTCTATGATATGGCAAACAAGGTCCTTCATTAGATTGGTTAACTTGTTTTTTGAAATTTCGTAAACAGTATGTTTCCATTCAACATACTAGCAACTATTCAATAAATAATATAAACTCTAACTCTCGTTTAGTTGAAATGGGAGTACCATAGGGTTTAGTTTTGGGTCCTGTTCTATTTATTTCATATGAAAACTCAATAGAATCTGTATTCAGTAAAACTTTTCATAGCATGTATGCAATCATTTCAGAAAACTTATCTATCAATATGAATATCGATATTGGTACAATTTTAGAAAATGTTTGCAGTTGGCTCAATTAAAATTATTTATATTTCAACGTTGATAAGACACAACTAATTAGATTTCACAATAGACAAAAACAGTGCAATGATGTAATTGTAAATATTGGCAATCATATTGTTAACAGTGCCACTTCAAAGACCATTAGTTCTTTGGGCATTCAGATGAACGAACCTGGTGTCAACGATGGGCTCAATTAATTTGTTATTTAGAAATATGAAAGACAAAACAACAATAATTAAACTATACTATGCTTAAGTTGTTTCACGACTTAGGTATGGTGTCTGTCTCTGTGGTAATTCCATTCTATCACAAACTGTTTTTTTTTGTATCTTAAAAAAGGATTGTACGTACTATAGCAGGTCTGTCCAGCACATACACCTGCATAAATGCTTTCAAACAATAGAAAATTCTTACTGTAACTAGATTGTTTATATTTATGTGTGTTCATGTTTTTAAAAACAGACATAACTATTGTCTAGTTATGTCTGAGTTTTTTTTTAGGTTAAGTTAATTTAAGTCACACTTTTATCTCTTTTCGTTTTAATCACTGACTTTTGTAATTGTCCATAAGCAAAATAAATGAATTTGAAGATATGCGACTGCATTGGAAAACAGATAGGGTGTACGAAGTTCAGAAGCCTACGGTAATAAGAACATCTATAAGGACACAGCAGCAATGGACTACCTGGCAATGTCCAGAAGGAACCTACATTTTATAACAGGAATACAGACTGGACAATGTCCAATAAGGAAACATCTATATAATATAAGATTAAGCGTAACATCTCTCTGCAGAGGTTGTGAAGAAGATGAAATGGTCCAACATGTACTCTGTGACTGTTCTGCTGTCTCATCAATCAGAGAATCCATTTTGGGAGACCGTTGGCCTACTTTGGCCGATGTAAGGGACAGCAACACCACCTACTTTGCAAGATTAGGTTGGTTGGAGGTCTAGGTGAGGATCTGCCTACAAGGAGGAAATATAAGGGACCCAATGGGGCCTAATTTCTGTGGTTCAACATTTTTCTCTAACCACCCTCCTAACCAACTCCAAATTCAAAGAACATCTAACAAGCAAAAAAAAAGGACAAAGGTATATGAAGACCGAGTACTGATGAACACTTATCACATACATCTTCAGATCAATCAAATTCAAGAAGGCATAATGTTGACAAAGCTGAGAAAATTCTCTTTCAGATATGTTTAAATTGAGGAGATGATGCACTATACAGTCTATTTTTAGCAGATGAGCAGATAAAAAAAAGGATGAACAAGATTTGAGTTATAGGTTAGGAAAATAAAAGATAAATAATATGATCAAGCTAGAATTGTAATGAATTTGAACAAACGTAAATACCTGGTAACTGGATATGATTGTAATGCTCTGCAGTTAGATAATAGTGTTATTAAAGGATTGTCATCATATAAATACTTGAAAGTAATACTTGATAAATCTGAAAATAATGATGAAGTGAGGGAAAGAATAAATGAAGGCAGGAAATCTTAGAGCATTGAAGGCAATAGTGGAAAAAGGACCTAGAGAAACATCAAATTAGGTATTTACAGTATAGGATCGAAGTGTAGAATCTGAGTAAAGTAAATGAAAAAAATTTTGCTACAGAAATGTAAGAAAGAGACAATTGGTGTGATTTGGACATACAGAAAGAATGTAGCAACATAGGTGGCCAAGGAAAATATTAGAATAGATTTTGCCAGAAAAAAAAGAAGGGAAAATCGAAGAGCTAAAGAAAGATGTAGATGCCATGATGATATCAAGACACCTAATCGAGGGAATGAGTTATGGATTATAAACCTTGACGCTGGGAACGAAGGGCAGCAACAAGTAGAAAAATTTGTATAACAGATATAGTTCAAATTATGAATGTTATCGTTCACGTCATCATCCTTTAATTTCAGAATCAAATCATCTCAAGGTCACACAGAATGGCACGCATGGGCGTATCAACTTCTGCAAAAGACAAGCTTGTTGTGATGAAAATATCTAGACAATAAAAGCATGTGATACAATGAATTTTAACATCCGTTGCCGCATTTAATTCTACAATTCACCTCATGGATTTCTCGCAAAGGCAAAAGGGAACATCCGTTACGTTTTTCCTGATTAAAGTACTTGTTTAATTTTATCACCATGTCTCTGGCTATTGCATTCAGTTTTTTATCCACTGCACACTACTGAGTTGACAGAGAACTGACAGAATACTCAACGTTAGTTGCGGCTGCGGTTCATTTATAAAACGAATCGTTACGATCGAAACTTCTGTCGTAGTCTCAGCAGACGCGACTTTCTGTTATTCATATCCTATGTGCTTTGTATTTGCATATATAGAAAAATTGCATGTCGTTAATAAGTATATAAATTGATGACGTGTCGACAATATTCATGATTTCAACTTTAGCTAGTATTTTATTGTGTTGGAACAATTGTAATTTTTTCACATTATTAATAAAATAAATCTACTCGTGGAAGTTAAAATTGTACTGTTTAATATTCTGTCTTTATCAATCTTTTTGAAGCAAATAGTAGTTTACTTTTAAGGTGCTCATACATAATACTCAGTCGTCAAAATTAAAAACACCGCTTTGAGTAAAAAAAATTACAGGCTTTATAAGGAATAAATAAATGATTATTATTAAAGTATGGCATTTCACAATAAAATTTGTTCTAAACTGTTCAATTATGATATAATCAATTATTAATAAGTAAACAAAACTCAGTTTATTATGCACAAAGCATATTAAATATTATTTCTCATTATCAATTAGTTAATTCATGTTACCACTAAATATACATCAGTATTGAATTGCACATAAATCCCAAGGGATGTTCTTGTTTCTGTTATAATTAAAAGCATAATTAGAATAATCAATAAACACGTGGTAAACAAGCCGTTCATTTACACAATGAAGGTTCTTTTACACTGATTTATGGAACAAAATACTTTATATTATGTACTTGAAGGAATTTCTAGGCATGAAGTTCATCAAAAATTGTTAACCCTCTTTAACTGTTTTTGTTTAATATCTATCTTGCAAGTGGAAACAATTTTTTATGATAAAGTAATGTCAATCGGAGTGTTTATGATTCTATTGAAATACGTAGGTGCTTTACGTGCAATGGATTTAATCACATGTCAGGCCAATGCAAATCTGCAGTACGTTGTCCAAAATGTGCTGGTGAACACAACATAAATAATTGTACCTCTACAACTTTAAAATATGTCAATTGTATAGAGTATTCTAATGCTAACAAAACAGAGCTTAATATTGAACATGCTACATGGGATCATAATTGTTTTGTATATAAACATCATATCGACGAATTAAAGTTAAAAATGTCTATGCGTATCTAGCAGGTGAGACTAATACATCATTAAATAATACGCATATCCCTAATCGGAATTTATCTACGCAAGCTGCTTCTTCCTCTTTAATTCCTGGAATAGAAATATATTACCAGAATGTACGCAGTCTAAACAGAAAATTGCATGATACGCACACAATGGCATTTACATGTCAATATGATATATTTAAGTTTACGGGGACTTGGTTAGATTCGCACATTTTAAATGTGGAAATTCTGTCCCCTAATTACAATATTTTACGGTGTGATCGTAAATTTGTTGACATGAGTAAAAGTAAAGGCGACAGCGTACTAATTGCGTTACATAAAAAATATACATATGCTGAACTTAATTTCAAATTTACTCAGGATTCTCTTCCTCAAATTGATACATTTGGTATTAAAATATCAATTAATTTCCAAACTCTTTTTATTTTAGTTATTTATATACCACTAAATATATCCAGCGGTTCATGTGCAGTACTGTATGAGATGTTTGAGTCACTTAATTATTTAAATAATGGTTACGTTTATTTTATACAAAACTTTAATATTCCAGAATACAACGCTAACATTGTTTCAAGCATACGTACAAACTCTCTGTGGCAGTTTTCCTAATATCTTGACATTACGCAATTTAATGCTATTACAAATGTCAATAACGTTACACCATCCCCCTTTGGATATATCAATAACAATAAATGTTTCTCAGTCTCAAAATTTCCTGTGTAACTCAACAGAAAGCTACAATTTAAAAAAAACACAGACTTTCCTCAACTATACGAAATTTTATTCAAAACAGACTGGTCCTTCTTAAGTGAACTAAAAATGTTAACATTGCATGTTCTGAATTTTACTCAAAATTGATTGAAATTTTTGAAAAAACTATTCCCAAATATGTCCTCAGACAATCTAAATATCCACCATGGGACACAAATAACATGTACGAGACAAAAAAAACGTATCTGTAATTTCGCTAAAGTCTTTGAGATCACTTTGCATATATCATTATCCAGCCATGTACATTATATGGCCAAATTATTTGTAACTAACATGGACTTATTCCCAGTAGATCTACTTAAACTAACCTTGCATGTATCACTCAATTCATTTCTAAGAATTGGATGCAAATAGGCAAGTCGATATTATCTACACTGATTTTTCCAAGGCCTTTGATCGCCTGGATCACTGTACTCTATTCGAAAAATTAGGTAAGTTTGGATTGTCAGGAATGCAGTTAGAATCCTTCTCTTCATATCTAGAGAACAGGGTCAGTGTGTTGAATACCGTGGTTACAAGTAGTTGACATCCTAGCCACCTCCGGCGTACCCCAAAGTTCTGTACTGGGCCCTCTTATGTTTGCTGTTTTTATAAATGATATTGCAGATAATCTTCATATAGAGATGATTCTTCAGAATAACCTAAACATGGTAAATGACTGGTGTCTATCTAGTAACTTGCCTCTCAACATATCTAAACGTAACTCGTTCACCTTCTCTAAAATGCATAGCCCTATCGATTACGATTATCATAAAAACAATCAAATTTTGCAGAGACCGGATATTTTATAAGTCTAAATTTTAAGAAACATATTAATTTCACCATCACATCGGCTTTAAAAAGTTTAGGTTTTATAATTAGAAATTGCAAAGGGTTCAGTAACACTGACATTATGAAACTGCGGTACTATTCATTTGTACGTTCAAAATTGGAATACTGCTCGTTGATATGGTCCCCAGGATATGCCATTTACATAAATACTGTTGAGAATATTCAATATTTGTGCTTTATTGAAAATAATATTTATCGAACATTTGGATATCCGCAAAATGTTATCTTGGAAAGATTCCACATGTCTAATTTGGAAAATAGAAAAATAGTACATTCAATAATTTTTCTTTAGAACATTATGCATAACATGTTTGATTGCCCTCTCATTTTGGAGCAACTGAATATTCATATACCTTTTATAACAAGTCGGAATTGTGAAACATTTTATCTTCCTACACCTCGAATTAATTTATTAAAATTTTCCCCACTATATTTTATGTGTAAAAATTATAATCTTCTGCAAGATCAGCTGGGGCGAGCATAGATACGCCTTTACTATGTACATACTTCGATATACGATGTAAAGCAAAGTCAGGCGTGGTTAGTAGTTGGATGGGTGACCATTCCAACGAAGACCGCGTCCTCGCCTCACACATCTTCCAGCGGCTTATATATCAGTGTATGCGCAGAAGCTATGCAACCTTAGGCGAGGGTTGTGTAGGGGATATACCATCCTTCGGAGGGGATGTAAAGCCGTCGGTCCCTTGTCTATTAAATGTTAAGCGAGTAAAAGATCCCTACTCTTCTTAAGAGAAGAGGTTCAGCAAAATTCCTGGTTGGGGGTAGCTCGTCTACAGTTGTTGACGTTAGGCCTCAGTAGCAGAAATAGGCCGACGTTAGATAAATGTATAAAAAAAAAGATCAACTTGATATATTCAACTGTAGCATTCATTCAATTAAACAACTTGATTTATAATTTATAAGCTTGGCTTTCTATACTAGTCTGCTGTAGTTCTGTTTTAATATTTTTTATTTTATTTTTTTTATTATTGTAATGTATGTTGTTATCTTGTAATACCTGTTTATTATGTTTACATATTCTTTATTGTAATGTTTCCACCCTGTAAATGATTACCTGTTGGGTGGTAGTATCCAAATAAATAAATAACAAAAATTTAAACTTTAAAACTACTCCATCGCATTTCAGAACTGAATAGTGGTACAATGATGTCAATCTTTTTCAAGGTTCGACATAGTATTTCCAATTTAGCCAAGAATTAAAAGAAAGAATAATTAATAATTTAAATATTGCCGAATATTTAAGTTGTATTCATTACAGGAATTAGAAGGTCTTTAAATACAATTCAAGTTATAATGACTGGCTGTACTGAATCACCAAGGTACTTAACGCATTTTTTTATCTTGAATTTTATGCTAGTTTGTTTATGGATTGTTTATTTATTTATTTACAAAAACAAAATTTTAATAAGAACAAAGAGTGTGAGTAAAAAACATGACAATGATTGACTGAAGTATAAAAATACATGGGAATATAATTACTAGTTTGTTATAGTTTGATAAAGTTGATCTTTAACATTTGTACTGAAGAAATCTACATTTTTCAACTGGTTTAATAATTGAAGCATGCAAGGTAAACAGGAATTGGATGCATGTGTTCTGGAGAAGGGCACAAAAGAAGTAGTACCTTGTCTTCTATTACAAGGCGGAATGTAAAAATTTATTTTAATAATAGTTCGGGGTAGTTACAGTTAGAATTAATAATAATAATAAATGTTCTTTATTGGAAAAATCCAAAGGGCTATCGACCGAAGTCCTTCTGCCCATGTATTAGTACATTATTTACATAGTTTTTATGATTAATTATTAGATAAGTACTATTTGTGACATGTATATGATTATATATATATATATATATACATAGTTATATATATAAAAAAAAAAAAACAAATATATTATATATATATATCTATGGCTTATGCTGTTTTCTAAACCAGTTGCTGCATCTTCTCAATTAAAGTGTGTTCAGATGTCTTGAATTTAGGTCTAATATTACGGTTTCGTGTTGTGCAGTATTCTTCAATTTTTTGGAAGTTGTGTTGTGCATTGGCGAATTTTGTTTGTAGCTTAGTGAGACGTTGTCGGATTGGTTCTATTTTTGTTTTTTGGTGTAATACGGTGTTCGATATATTATGTAGGGGATTACGTGGATGGCGTAATTTGGTAATACTCCTAAGGGCCGTCCTTTCTGCCACCTCCAAATTCTTTTTTGCTTGTGGTCCACTGTTAAGATAGAGTATGTGTCCATATTCCAATATGGGTCTACAGATACTTTTGTAAATCTTTGCTGATGTTGTTGTGGTTATACCATCATTTTTATAAGTTAAAGCTCGGAAGTGTTTGGCTCTTGTATTTATCTTTTTCTTTGTGAGGGC
Source organism: Leptura quadrifasciata (assembly GCA_963675555.1). Taxonomy (NCBI): domain Eukaryota; kingdom Metazoa; phylum Arthropoda; class Insecta; order Coleoptera; family Cerambycidae; genus Leptura; species Leptura quadrifasciata. The sequence goes on from OY776675.1 coordinate 109,857,635, forward strand.
AGTGTGTTGATTAAAATTAAGCTTGTGGTCTATTTGAATTCCGAGGTAAATAGCTGAAGTTTTAGGAGCTATTATTTGATTAGCAATCGTTACTGTGGGAGACCTTGGTTTGGGAATATGATTGAAAATAATGAGTTGAGATTTCACAGGGTTAGGTTTAAGTCTCCATATATTGAACCAGTTTTCTGTGTCTGCTATCAGTTGTTGCAGTTGTTGGATTGTGTTGTGGAGGTTGGAATTGTGAGATATTAAGGCGGTGTCATCAGCGAATTGTAGCATGTACAGTTAGAATTAATTACATTAAAAAGTGATGTTAAATCTTTGTGTTGGGATCATATAGCTAAGAAGTTTACGTTTAAAAATGATTCAAGAACAGAGTAGTCATCAATGAAAATGTTTAATCTGAAGGATAAATAACACAGAAATTTATTGACTGACTCGATCTTTTGTATGTAAACATTATAGTGTGAAGACCAGACCGAATAACAATACCCTAAGTGTGGTCTCATAAGTTAGCAATATAAAAGGACTTCGTATCTGATTTTATGTAAAAGTGGTTTCAGTCAGATTTCATAAAACTAGAGCATATTGTACTTCAATCCATGCTAATTAAAAGTTTCAATGGGTCTAACCCCCTAAAGTTTAGGGTGGTTAAAAGTTTCCAAGATTTAAGTATAAAGTTTGAAAAATGCAGCTGGTAAGGACGGCACATTTCGATCAAGTATATAATGTTTATACATTCACCCTCGCATAGCATCCCTTCAACCCCGACCTTTGCCAATGAGTGTTTTAGCGAATTTTACGCAAAAAACTCTTTTTTCGTCACAATGACAGAAATTAAAAGGCCAAGTGTATCAGCGCTAATCAACATTTCGTGGCTTCTGTGTCAAAGCTGCTGAAATCCTTTCTACCATGATAATAATGACAGCAAAAGCACCTGTGCCTGACCCAGTTTTTCAGATCACATATAATAATATACCAACACAGGTATTATAAAATTAAAATAAAACAGAATTCACAAAGACGTCATTCTTGGCAGGATCTTGAATATCAACACTGTCATCCGGTCTATGCAATAAAATACACGTAGCTACTTGTTTCCTACCGCTCGTATAAAAATCGGCAAGCACACGAGGAAGCACAATTGTTCTCAGTTTATTCGCGCATTGAAGTAATCAGTGCAAGGCAAAGAAACGAAAATTTTGTGTTTTTGAATTGTGTTAATATGTCTGGAGGAAAAGAAGATCATATCTGACAGTTTTAAATTATAACCTATGGCTGTTCATCTATTGCGTAAAGATCTGGAAATCAAGAATATCAAAGCAAATGCAGTTCAGATGGGAAAGTACTTCTGCAACAATCATTTAGCAAGTTCAAAATTTAAGCAAGTAGGTAGAAAGACACTAGTGATGCCAAGTGATGTGCGGTGCAGTAGTGTTTGTTCAATAAATATTCTCAAAATTATCATAGGTTTTGATTTAAATAGTGATTTAAATCATGATTTTTATCTTGATTTAATCAGCCCAAGAATAAATACTAAATAAAAATCAAAATATTCTGTGATTAATATCCATTGTAAAGTGCCCCATGGTTTAATATTATTAACACTGAATATTCCAGTAGAGCATAACATCATTATAATTATCTCGATAACCTCATAAAATTAACTAATTTACTTCTAAGATTAACCATATCAAATATGATCAATTAACCAAATTAAAATATTCATCAGGTACCTAATTATTATGTTGATTCACTGCAAAAGTAATCTTATTAATTTGCGCATTTATCTAAATGGTAATTTAAATATGAAAGAGTACATGTAAACAAACTTGTGTAAGGACAACAGCAAAGGTCATCGACCTATGAATTGACAAAAAAATAGCAACCAGTTAGTTGTAAGTTATTATAAGTAAAGATGCTTGAACAACTTTTGCCTGTTGCCTAGAGGAGATTGTCATAAATATCTTGATAAATATTAACGCCAAAAGGTTCATGCAGAAGCAGAATGTTTAAAAAGTTGTTTGTTTGTGTGTAAATAAAATAGAAGCATAAACATATAATGGACGAATAATTATTATTCATCATATTTTTTATATCCGATTTAGTTATGACAGTACAAACAGTAATGCATATCTCTGTGCTAACAATGGTAACTTGTCTCAACTTCTCATCATTTTTGGCAAGATCAAGAGAGTATATATAGTGTAGGTGGACTGCTCTAAGATTGCAATCTGTAGGTCTATGGCATAAAAGTTATAGTTACGAAATACCAGAGGTTACAATGCACCACATGCCTCTTCTGAGGATGGAAACGGATCATATCCTTCCTCTATCAGATGTGTCGATCTACAAAGGTGGTTAAAAAATGGAATGTGGATCCGGAGCTGGGATTTACTTAGAAGAACTTGATCTACGCTAAACAATGTCGTTAGGCATCTACATCACTATATTCCAGACAGAGCTAGTGGGAACCATGCGAGATAATAAAATCACCAGTGCAAACGTTAGTGGTAACACAGTGTGCATATCTACGGTTAGCACAGCTGTGCCATTTTTCTTACACAATTGCAAGATCGACTCGAATTTGATCCTGCAAATCAGGAGCAACCTAGAAGTTCCCGCACAAAACAAAAAACCCAATTGCAATTAGGGGAATAACAAAGCGGGAGCTTTAGCTCACGCAGTTGCTGAGAGTACCTTTTATGGTTAAGAACCTGCAATGATGCTTTGGGCATCCCAAGGATGGACTGTTGGACAGCCTAAGCAGATGTAGGTATAGGGAGAATGGCCCCAACTGGTCCCAGTTATATACTACGCAAACGCTGTCTCCAGATGACTAAGCAGAATTTGTATATGTACATGGGATGACTAACAGAACACTGCAGACTAAATAAGCACCTTCATACACTGGGAGTCGTAAATAATCTTAAGTATAGAGAGTGTAAATCTACAAGACGAGACTGCCAAGCATGTGGTGATCTCAACCTTGCGTTTTTGCTGCGAAATTTTACTTAACACATACTTAAGTATTGTTGCTGTTGGACAAAAACACTTGATAACACTTAGGCCAGGTGTTTCAATACTCAATTAGCCAACAACTCAGGGTTCTATTTTTTGAAGCGTCAGATTCATTTAACTGTCGGCGAAACGGCTGGTCACAGTAGCTAACACTTCAATTTTTCGATCATGGGCATGGAAGATAGTTGAGGAGCTTCGGAGCAAAGCCGAATAAATCCACCATAAACGATTTATGGGAAAAGACGATTTTTCTATAGCGCAAAAAGTACTACCTTTTTCATTTATTTTATTAGTAAATACAAAATCATCATAACAAAATTTTCTCTACAATATTAATTTGGAAAAATTATATTTGTAAAAAATATTTCAAAACCAAAAATAGATTTATTCGGTTGTGCTCAAAGTTTGCTTCTCAACATACATCATAATTTTTTGGATTTATTCAGTTTTGAAATAAAAGCGGATTTATTCGGTTTTGTACGAAAAGATTGATGTTGGCTCTAAAATTTACGAGGATTTATACGGTTTTGATTGGTACTAGGGAGTTTATGTTATGTAATTTAACAAAATGAGTCGATATCCGTCGCTAACTCAATTTTCATAAAAAGTGGATTTATTCGGTTTTGCTCAAAAGCTCCTCAGTTGACAGTTTGGTTATTCTATAACCTACAAATCTTGTGTTATTGGAATTTGTTGCCAAACGAATATTGGAGGTTTTCCATTTCTTAGAGAACGAAGATTTCATTGCCTCCATGAATCATGAAATAAAAATTTTACATGATTAGGCAAACAAAAAATCCTCGAGAGGATTAAAATGAGGTGAATTATTTTACAAAATTTAGATTTTACAAACAAGTAACACTTTTTATCTTGGATTTAACTGAATACGAAATAAAAAGTTACGGATAGGGTATATCACGTTAATATCAACAATTAATATTCTTTAATTTGTATGCAATTTTTAATAACAGCGTTCTATCTTTTACACTGAAATTGTCAAGTCTCTTCTTCTTACTATTTTATGACTGTCTGCCATTATAATAAATTAAATTCTAATGTTTACGATCATAAATCATACCAAACAATATTGTTTATGTGCCACCTTGACTTTTCATGTGTATCAAATAAAAATCAATAGAATGATCTCGGTAATAAATCAGCAATCTACTGGTTAACTAATTAACAGCGAAACATTGTGTAGAAAAATGGCTTAGACATTAACCAGAACTTTAACAGCTAACCTTAACTCTCAGTTACTTAGCAGATCTTTTAACTGACCATCGAAAAACCAAGGCATAGTAAAAAAGTGTTTGTGATTTTTATTTCTGAAGCCTGATGTTAGTTCTTATACCTTTGCTAGTCAACAAAACTATCGTAGGGTCGTGAGTAAAAAAAAAAATAGGACAAGTCTTATAACGATACTTTCTAGTTGTGTACATCTAACTTTAATTTTTGTGACATTATCAGTTAATTGTCATAATATGCCTCATATAAGCGATTTAGTTAAATCTGGAGTTATTGCTAAAGCAGAAGCTGGATGGTCAATGTGACAAATTGCACTGCGTTATAATATTGACAAAAATTCGGTGTGTAACATTTTAAGAAAGTGGAGAATAAACGGTACGATTAACAGAAATCCTGGATCAGGACAACGAAGGATATCAATTCAACAAGATTTGCAATTGGTAAATGCTTTAGTAGAAAGTCCATTTTACTCAATTATTCAGGCTGCTGAAGAAACCAATTTTCCTGGATCGAGTAGTACTGGTCGCCGATGAGTAAGAGAATCAGAGCTACCCTATCATGCAGCAGCAACGAAATACTTACTTTAAGCTGAATATAAAGAAGCTCGAGTAGGATTTGCGCTTGAATTTTTAGCCCATGATGTAAATTTTTGGAACAATGTAATCTTTACAGACGAAAAAACTTTCCAGTCAACAAACAGCGGTCGTATTCATGTTTACCGCCCTCCGAATACTCGATTCGATGAGAAACATATACCTAACAATGATAAAAGTGGTAGATTTTCCGTCAATATGTGGGCTTGGATATCGGCATGTGGTCCTGGTGTTTTGTGGCATATTGAGGAACGATTTAATAGTGAAACATATATTAGGACTTTAGACAATAATAGGCTCCCTTCTGTGTCACAATTATTTCCTAATAATGAGTTCATATTTCAACAAGACAATTGTTCCGTTCATAGTGCTCATACCGTAACTAACTGGTGTCAAGATAACAACATCAATGTTCTTAACTGGCCCAGTCATAGTCCAGATCTTAACCCTGTGGAAGAAGTATGGGGACTACTCGTAAGAAGTATCCAAAAACGAAATGTGAGATCACGGAATGCCGAAGAATTACTGGAAATAGTAAATAATGCATCGGAAAAGATTACTAATGATTATTGTATAAGGTTATTTAATTCTATGCCAAACAGACTTATAGAAGTTATAAATAGAAATGGTGCAATAACGAAATATTAATAGTTAGTTTTTTGGATATCTTTTGTCCTTTGATCCAGGACTTCTACTAATCGTACCGTTTATTCTCCACTTTCTTAAAATGTTACACACCAAATTTTTGTTAATGTTATAGCACAGTGCAATTTGTCTCATTAACCATCCACCATCTACTATAGCAATAACTACAGCATTAAAATAAAAAATAAATTAAAAGTGATATCTGTTTTATTTTGGCTACTCATTACATATTAAAATAGAGACAGATTTACATTAGAAAAAAAAGTTGTCCTATTTTTCTCTGCTCACGCCAGTAGGTACAGAAAATAAAAATATAGCGTCGTCTTATATCAGTACTGAAAAAAATCTTATCAAACAAGTAATGAGTTTTTATAATGTGTAATTGGTTACTAGTTACTCATTTTATAATGTGGAAATTTCTCCCATCTGAGTACCAGCCGTTACTGAAAAAGTTCCAAATAAACCAAATCGGTATGGCGCGGCGTAATGACAGTGACATGAACATAAACACATTTTAAAGTAATTAAATTCTTTTTTTAGGCCTATAAAAATAAAAGATTACTTATATCACAATTTTGTTAATAATAAAAAGAAATATGTTATACCAAAGAGTAGGGTATTATATTCCAAACAAGGCTATATTATTTAATCAGCTTTAAACGACTATTGACAATTAGAAACTGTCATTTGTAATTTGACTAAAATCACTTACATATCTACTATTAGATTTTTATTTGATAGTGAGGCGTTATTGCGATTAATTATTAAACTCACTGAAAAGGCTCAAAGATATGCAAAACTACTTACTACGATACTTCAGAAAACATATATAAAAATAACTTACCTTTCCTTGCATTATCAGTCTAATAGTAAGAGTGACGTTCGAGTCATCGTTTAAAATTTGTTTGTCCATATCCATAATGTGAAAAGGGATCAGGGCGAAGGGGAAGGTGTGGGTTCAAATCTGAAATGAAAGAAATACTGCTTAAAATATATGGATTTATCATTGATTTAAAAAAGGATAATATGCACGTTAACCCAAATCCTTTCAAAAACTATTGTTAACGGTCAAGTTATCGCATTATTAAAGCAAATTATTTCAGGTGCTGAGAAAATATAAACATGTTTTGTTATTCAAAATGATTCTTAACATACTTAATACAAGCACTGATTAAGAGAAGATAACAATGTTAGATAAATAAATAAGCTGTGGAGTGAAAAACGTTTACAACAGAGATGAAAAACAATTCCATTATACATGTGACAGAATAATGAACTTGTATAAATCGAGTTACGCATTAGGGGTTAGAACAAAATGTGCAAAAAGTGTTGCACTTAATACCGGATAATCTTGCAAAAAATGAATGTGTTTTGTTTGTCACTGCATACTTAGGTTACTAGATGGAATTGTAACTAAAAATAGAATTTAACAAACACTTTCGAAAAAGCACAATAATGGTTTAACATAAAATCACACCGGATTATAAAGAATTAATACGTAACTGATTTGCAGAACAAATAAATAATTTTGGATTAACCGCAAGCGTATACACATAACCGCTTCTCAGCGCGTCATTATAAAATTAAAAGTATTTACACAACTACCTCAATTCTTAAATGCACAAAACTTAATTTTAGATGAAATAATTAAAACACACTAGGAAACTTACTATTTGAACCCGTTAACTACTATAATAAATAATTTTATTTAAGAGCTCACAAACGACGATGCTTCCACTCCACGTGCTTCACACGACAACGCTGCCAACATAGGCGATAGTGTTGCCAAAAAAGCAAATGGAAAGACCTGTACTGAGTAGATGGCGCGTAGTTTGAAAGTATTGATTTTGGTATCTGTACTTTATAATTTTATTCCGATGAAAATTAAATTGTTTCAGAGCATACCTAGACGTAATTTTGTAGTGTGCAACGTTCAGATATCAACTAATATTGTTTGCATGTTGTACCTGCCCGGAAAGTTATAATCTAATTACGTTCGTGTTTATATCTACGATGCACTCAAATGTAAAACGTGATATACCATGCATTCAAAGTATTTTTAATTTAGTTTGCTATTGTCTTAACTTTAACGAATACCTACATTAGTTTATGTAAAATAATTACGAATTTACATAAAAGTATAAGCACCTACCTACACATTTACAAAAATTGTTCAAATTTGCACGGAAGCGAAAGATCAGAGAAAAATACCTATCTGTTTTTCTTTTTCATTTACTCAAAATGGCAATGAAATATATCACTTTTGTCAAAAGTGTTTGGAAAATTTATGCAATAAAATATTTAAAAAAATATTAATACAGTGTTTTATAATTTTTCATTAAAAGCAATACTAAACTATTGTCTATACCTACCTAGCTAGCTGCTGTAACGGCACATATTATAATTTAGAATTTACAATACCTAAGTATGTAGTATGTATCATAGAGAAAGAGAAATAATAACCATATTGTTATGTGCACGCTGCACGCGCTGAAGCCCTCTTACGGGAAGAGGTTTAATCCTTAGCAGTAGACAGTAAAAGGAACCTTGCATGCCTAATGGGCACTGGGCAATCAGTAAAACAATAGTTCAACAGTCTGCCCACTGTGGCGCTGCCTCATAGAATACACAGGGAGGGAGAGGAGAAATGTCTCAAAGGACAAACTCGATCGTTTGAGAATAAGCGCCACGGATATATAAGTAGCCGAGCCAACGCGTGTTCAGTACAGTTCTGAATGAGTTGAGTTTAGTACAATTCTAAAATGAGTTAGTTATATATTAGGTAGATGAGCAACTGATATTTAAAAACAATACAAAATGACCAAATAAGATAAAATTAATGCAGTAGTCAGTAGTTAAGAGTTAAAAGTAGTGTGTAATTATAAGGACTAATAATTATTCTATTGTAATTTATAGGGATTAATAAATCGGTGGTTACTGAAAATTCGTGTTGCAATTATTTGGATATATACGCTTGGAAGTGTATATATTTACTGGAGAGTGTAAACACGTTACAATATTTTATTTCTGTATGATAAATATATACCTAATGAGAAATAGTAAACTATATAAAGCATTCCCACCTTAGCCCATTCAATTTGCCGCTAGCCTACGCGGACTAAGAAAGCGATATATATAGATAAATAATTATTCAGGGATTGTGTGCCTTGTACACAACTTATTGTTTATTGTTTTTATTTGAATATGTCAATTTCATTGGTTCCCATAATTGTAAAAACGTCACATGACCTGCGTGCCTTTGTAGTTTGTTTATTTTCTTCTGCCGCCATATTCGTTAGTACTGTGTATTATTGCTATTTTAAGTCTGTTATAAACTATTTATTAATGTTTGATGATCTGCAAAAATGACCAAAAGTTGTTTAGTTTGTTTAAGTATTTGCAAAAAGAAAAAATTTCACTCATTTTACATGTAGGAGGTAAGTTTATTTGCACATAGACGTAGAATAGGGTTGTGATGTTTGGTTTTTGAGAATAGTTTTTCATCGTGTAGCGGCACGTTTAGGTTTCTTGGGGCCATGGATGGGACACATGGTGAAGGTTCTAAACCTGTGTATGTTTATTCAATAGCACAATTTTATTATAATTACAAACAAATTTTTTGGCATACTTATTGATAACAAAAAATATTAAACGTTTTATTTTTAAATTTATAACCCTTTCATCTCTAGGCCTCTGATTGCAGTGGTTATCAAAACATTTCCCCTCCACCACAGTCTTCCCCTTATCAATTATCTCAACATGATCAATGGTTGCGTTCATCACGCGGTAGCGCTAACTAAACGATCACATATCATTACGTCATTTGATCACAAGAAGCCAATGAGGACAGTGCAAGAAGCGTAGTTTAAGCCAGTGCCGTCATTTTACCCCCGCCAGCCTCCGCAGTGGGGGCCCGAGCACATTAGGGGCCCGGCCAAGGCGAGCGCAAGGTAGAAACCTAAATTTAAAAAAAAGTCAAACGCCGGTCGCAAGCTTTCTCGATTTTTTTATGTTTATTGTTCATCTCTATGGAATGGTCTACTGAGGGCCGTAGGCCGATGCATTACTAACCAATTAACCATTATTTAAAAAAAAATATCCTCATGTTATTACAGTAAAATGAAAGAAACGTCGGGGTCGACTTACCAATAAAATGGGAAAAATTGGATGAAATAATTCAGAGCGGGCTGAAATTTTGGAAGCAGACTTATTTTGCGGTACTTTTTAACATATCAAAAGTCCCCAGCCGTAGACGCCGATGGAGGGAAAGGGGGGGGAGACAAAATAGGTAAAAAAATCGGTTTTTCGCAAAAAAACTCGGAAAGTATCAATTTTACTGTAAAATATGCACACATGAAAGTTATAGGTAATAAAAATCCGCACAATTTCCTTTTTTTTAACTTCGTACGACCTATTGGAGCCGAGATAGGTTTTTTGAAATTTTGACAATTTTGCGACGCAACGGGAACGCGCGTTTTTCTCTAAAATATCGAAAATGGTAACTCGGATCGCAAAATGCTTCAAATGAAAGTTGTAGAGAATTTGATTGCGAACAATAACTTTTTATTTTTCATTTCCATTCGATCAATATTGGCAGGGATATGAATTTTTAAACATCTTTATAGCGCGCTATCAGAACACTTGTTTCATGATAAAATCCATAAAAACTCGAAAACGATAGATCGTACGCATAGTGAATATAATGAAAGTTAAAGAGAATCAAATTTTGAATATGTTGGTGTATGTACAAAATCGTTTTGAGAACGAGTGAATGGAGATAAAATGGAAAAACATGAAAAATTGTCATTTTCAAGTGCATTTTGACAAATACCTATTTTTTAATTGGCTTTAGGCAATAATGACACTAAAGGTTTTTTGAAGAGTATTATATTATCTGTAAAATGAGCTCCAAGTGTCCTTGATACGATGAATGGTACACGAGTTACAGCTGTTTAAAGCTATGAGCAAAAATTTCTTTTTTTATTATAAATTAAGATTTTCGTGCAAGAACTGTGCATGGCAATTTTTTAAATATTGGTTTTGACCTATTTTTATTAGTTTATATTTACATATAAAAGTAATGAAATAGCATAAATCATTCGCAAGATATAATTTCTTTTTAAAAAAAGTTCTTGAAAACTTTCTTTGTTCAGAAAAATTTACCCAATATTTTTTTTTATTCCTTTTTTTGTTCGTGTCTTTTGAACTTACGACAAAATTTCGTAAGACCTAAACGAAAGGTTACAAAATTTCCTACAAAAAGCAATTTTTCGTGTATGATTTTCAATAAGTAGCGACAAGGAGCTGACGATTGAAATGAGGTTGATTTTTAATTTTTAGCAAACAGGCAATTTTCGTCACGTTTGAACTACAAGAAAGTGCATTTAATAATATTTTTTTACTTTTTGCAATATCAGAAATGCCCACAGAATAACTTCTGATACTTACTGGCAAAAATTATGTTATCTATTCACAGCATGAAGGGGCCCTAAACATTTTTCGCGGGAGGAGGGCAAAAATCAAAGTTACGCCACTGGTTTAATCATGTGATCAGTGAGCGCTACCTGATCGATCAGCGTGATGAACGCGACCAATGAGCCACTTTTCTTCAATGTATTTTAAATGGTATTACTTATCTACGTATGTTTCTTTCTCAATTTGGGATATGGAGATATACATTTATTGAGATATTGAGAACTACTAGTGCAGACATATCAAGGTTGGTATTAGGAATGCGCGATGTGTTCACCGATGTTTCTGAAACATCGATGTTTTGCTATGATATTGTGAATTGTGTGAAAGATTCGTGTTATGAATAACATTGATGAAACATTGTTGTTATAATATAACCCATTGGATAAAAATATAAATGGAAAGTAAAATAAAAAATAGAGTAACGAAAGGTTACTTCAAAAATTATGTTTAGAAATCATTAATATTCGCTACCATGAATACAAGGTACTGTACTGTTGGTTGCCTGTGTACCGAAAATTAAATTATGAATAGAAAACTCCAGAGAGTTGGAATAGAATAGAGTAATAAAGCGGGCGTGACAACTGGCCCCGAGACAAATTTGTTTACCCACTTACCAAAATGACAAAAACATGAAACAACCGTATCGATAGGATCCGACAAGAGGTGGGAAAATGGTTCCGCCGCCTCCCCTCCCCATAAATTGAATATATAATTTATGTAGCATACCACTGTTTACGTGAACATAATTTGTGTTTTACTAATCATGATCATGACGTCATGTAAATCGAACGAACGCATCACTACATGAACTTGTGATTCAAAATTCAAATACGAGTTCAAATACAAACAATACTAGGTACATAGCTTCTGAATTCTGACGTTACGACTTACGAGATGTTTTCCAGTAAAAAGAAGTATCGATTAATTTTATTTTTATACTTATAAATTATGAATTTTTTTTTAAATATTTGCTTTCGGTCGAAAACCATACTCCCGGTCACAAAATATCTAATTGATAGTCAGATTAACGTTAAATTAATTTATAAAATATACTTGATAATGGTAGCGAACAGTATGACAAAAAATCATATACCTCATTCTAACCTAAGAATTATGAATTTTCAGGAAGTGTTAATTTAATTTTATTAACCACAAACCTACTCCATTATTTCAACTAAGTAGTACCTAATCAATATGATTTTCGTTACTTTCAAATGAAAATTTGTTTTTGTTACCCTCAAACAGAAATAAAACTATACCTATATTTTTAATTCTTACAATGTTTGTATTTATTTGCAGGAGCAGTGTCTACTTCATTTTGTTTATGTGTAACCCTGTAATTGGAATTGCTATAATATTCTGTTGGCGAGCTACCTTTACTGTAAACAAATGAAAAAAAACAATTTTCGAAACAAAGTACATATTTTCATAGAACAAAACAGAAATATTTTGAAAGGCAACTTATAGGTTATAAACAAACGAATCACGATTATCATGTTCACGTATGATTAGCACGAATGAAACCAGCTTTCATTAGGCAACTTTGCGACATCAATGCTTTTTTAAAAAAAAAGAAGAAACAAAAATTGTATTATAATATGTGATTTGCAGGAAACAACTACTCAGCGGGCAAATACCCCGACCTGCATTGAATTACACCTTACAAACCATGAAAGAGTGGTAGCCAATATCATTTGTCATTTCATGATTTGTAAGGTGTAATTCAATGCAGGTCGGGGTATTTGCCCGCTGAGCAGTTGTTTCCTGCAAATCATATATTATGCAGTAGGTTAAGTCCACCTAGAACTGAAAGAACGCCGCTCTCAGGTGCAGTGTGCATCGAGAAGTGAAAGCGTACGGACGTACACCGAGCCATCAGAGTGCACAGTGAAGTGGAAGCCCCACAGACAGTGACGTCGATAGTGTTGAAGAGGAAGTTCACACGTCTTTTTCAAGACACCACTTTCTGTTATTAATCATAACTTTTTCCCATAATAATATAGGTATTCCCTTACAGGAAACCGACAACGACGTTACCGTGGAGGACGGTAACATGGAGTACAGTGAAGACGAAACGTCCCAGAGCGGTAGCTCCCGAGGGGGCCCCCCAACCCCAAGGGACGACAAGGAGACGATAAAACGTCTCACAGAGGAGAACAATGCTCTCAAGAAGAAAATAGACGAGCTCACCGAAAGGTTGGAGCAGATGCAGAGGGAACAGAAGTCCCAGCATGAAGAGCTTCTGCGTGCGGTTCGGGGAGAATCGCAAACACGAAAAAGGAAAAATCCGCCCGCTGCCAACACGGACTCGGACGAAGAGGCCCCTAAGGCGGCAAAGAAGGTGGCTGAAGAGCCCCTCAAGTGCCCCCCCGAGTCCGAGTCACCTAGACAGAGCAAATCGGGATCCAGAGCCCCCCAGCAGGAGGCTAGCGTCCCCCAACAAGAAACCTGGAAAGAGGAGACCGAGGCCCCTCAAACAAGGACAAGAAGCCAGCGTGTACCCCCCGGTAGTGCTGCGAAACAAAGAGACGTGGACAACGGTGAGCCGTCGTTTAACCGAAACCGGTATAAACTTCAACAAGGCCAAAGTTACCGGGGAGGGAATCTCCATCGAGCCCGCGACGTCCGAGGACTATCGGAGGATGACAAGGATGTTCGCAAATGAAAAGAGGGAGTACCACACGTATGCCCTGCCAGAGGAACGGCAGCTACGTGTGGTCATTCGAGGGATCCCGAGCGGCGTTACCTGCAAAGAGGTGGCAGAAGACCTCCAGGACCAAGGATTCGCACCTACCGCGGTCCAGCGAATGATGTCAAGACGGACAAAACAGGAGGTGCCCCTCATGCTTGTCCTAGTCCCACAGGACCAGGACAAGATACTCCAAGTAACGAGGTGCTGTTCTCTAGTTGTAAGGACTGAGAGACAGCGAGCCAAGGTAGCGGCATCCCAATGCCACCGCTGCCAGCGTTTCGGCCACGGCCAATCCAGGTGCACCGCGCAGCCGAAATGCGTGAAGTGCGGCGAGGCACACCGGACGACGGAGTGCAAAAAGAAGGCAGACGAACCGGCCAAGTGCGCGAACTGCCAGGGGGCCCACCCGGCCAGCTACAGGGGATGTCCAAAGTACCCCAAACAATCAGCCAGCGCCACCCAAAGGCCGGTACAGAGGCCAACGATGACCTCAACACAAAAGGGCGGCGTAGCGCCAGGCACAAGCTACGCCAGAGTAGCCCAGGGCAAGGCAGGACAGAACACCGTCCCTGCCGCAAAACAACAAGCATCGCCAGAGGCCAAAAACCTCACAGCGGTGCTCGCACAGATGCAACAAATGTGCTCAGCGATGAGCGCATTTTTTGCACAAATGCCAAATTTAACTAATCTGTAATGCCTTTACAGGTTAAACCGGAAATCCTGCAGATGGCGGCCTGGAATGTCAACGGCCTGCGAGAAAGGAGACTTGAAGTCGAAGAGCTCCTGACCAGGTACGACATAGACGCCATGGCACTGCAGGAAACCAAGATGACCCCGGCCAAGGAGATCAACTTCCCAGGATACCACACCTACAGGATGGACTGGGTAAACAACCCTCAGCGACCCGCGAGAGGAGTGGCCCTATTGGTGAAGAAAACCATAGCCCACCATCCGACAGTACTGCCTGAGCTAGAAAACATGAACGCCACCGCCGTAGTAGTGTCCACAGCGCGAAATGGTGACATACAAGTGGTCTCATGCTACCAGCCACCCCGCAGCACGCTTACCGAGGGGGATCTGGACGCAATCTTGCCCGCCAGGACACAGGTCGTCGCAATTGGCGATTTCAACGCCAAATCCCAGGAATGGAACAGCGGCATAACTAACACTCGAGGACGGGAGCTGCTGAGGTTCCTGGGACAGCACGCCGGCGAACTGATGGTGGTAGGACCGGACCAGCCCACCTTCGACAACGGCAGACACAGGCCAGACGTACTGGACATCGCGATCCTAAAGGAGATGACCTTCGAGGCAGAGATCACCACCAGAACGGAGGGATCTACCGAACACAACCCGATCTTCCTAACCCTAGGAGGACAGGCGAGTGAGGACAACGCCACCTTCACGAAGAGACGAACGGACTGGGAATCGTACCGGCAGCACCTGCAGCAGTACATCGCACAAATTCCCAGGCTAGAAACCGTGGAGGACGTTGAGAGGGCCATCATTACCCTAGAGGAGCAGATCCTGGAAGCGATAAGGGCCAGCACGACGGAAATAGAAGTAAGAAGGCACCCAGCACCGATGGCAAACCTCCCAGAGGTCACCAGGCAGCTGATAAGGGACAGAAGGAGCGCCAAGAGACGGGCTCAGAGGACCAGGCTCCCCGCCGATAGAAGGGAGTACAATGTCCTCAGCCGAAGAGTGAAAGCCGCCCTCCAGGAACACCGTCAGGAGGGGTGGCAACGCCACCTTGAGTCACTGGATCCACAGGACAGAAGCATGTGGAACACACAACGTGCCCTGCGAAACCGAAGGAAGCCTATGCGCCCGATTCACGGAGAGCGAGGGATCGTCTACACTAACCAGGAAAAAGCCGAGGCGTTCGCCGACAGCTTAGAACTGCAGTGCAGAGAGAACGAGCTCGATGACGAGGACGAGGACTGGGTGGACGACGTCGAACGCAGAGTACGAAGGATCCGCCGCCTGCCAGATGACGACCACATCCGTCCGACTGCCCCCGAGGAAGTCAAGGAAATCCTGAGGAGCCTAAAGCCGAGAAAAGCTCCGGGATGTGACAAGATAGGAAACATCGCACTCAAAAAGCTGCCCAGGAAAGGAGTAGCGGCGCTAGTCAACATCGTAAACGCGATGTTAAGGTTACGACACTTTCCAGCCAGGTGGAAAAAGGCCGACGTCATTATGATCCCTAAACCAGGGAAAGAACTAATTTTCCCGTCTTCTTACAGGCCCATCAGCCTCCTCCCAGCCATGAGCAAGGTTGCAGAACGGGTCATCTTGAAGAGGCTAACAGAGAAGACAGAAGAGCTGAACATCATCCCGGATGAACAGTTCGCATACCGAACAGGACATTCCACGGAACTCCAAGTGCTTCGCCTCACCGAGGAGATCACCAAGGGGTTCAACCAGCGTCAAGTCACCGCGGCGCTGTTCCTAGACGTCGCCAAAGCATTCGACACGGTCTGGCACGACGGTCTCTTAGCTAAAATGATGAGTATGGGTTACCCCATGGAACTCGTCAAACTAGTGAGATCCTACCTACACTGCAGACAGCTAAGGGTGAAAATCTCGGACCAACTCTCCACCTACAGGACCGTGGAAGCGGGAGTTCCACAGGGATCGGTGCTGTCACCGCACCTGTTCGCCATCTATACCTCGGACCTCCCCCGGACCGACCATACAGCCCTAGTACTGTATGCAGACGACACCGCCCCGATTGCCAGATCCTGGAAGGCCAGAGACGCAACCAGAAAACTCCAGGAAGCGGCCACACTCCTGGAAGAATGGTGCACGAAGTGGAAAGTCGCAGTCAACGCCGACAAGAGCCAAGCCATCCTCTTCAGACGAGTGCGGAAAGAAATTCCCACAGGACACGTCTCCATGAACGGCGAGGACATCCAATGGCACGACACCGTCAAATACCTTGGCGTGGTCATGGACAGAAGCCTAACATGGAGACAAAACACGGACGCCATCACAGCCAAGGCCCGACGTACGAGAGCCCTCATCTACCCAATGACGGGAAATGGGAGCCGACTTAACTTGAGGAACAAGCTCACGCTTATCAAGACCCTCATCAGGCCGCAGCTGACGTACGCCTCGGTAGCGTGGGCCTACCAGGCGAAGTCCTACATGAAGAGAATCCAGGCAGTGGAGAACATCGCCCTCAGGACGGTAGTTGACGCCCCATGGTACGTGAGAACCGCAGACATCGTCAGAGACCTGGAGTACACCACGGTCACTGAAGTCATCCGGGAACGAGCGAAGAAGCTGTACGCCCAAGCCGAGGAGCATGGGAACCCGCTGATCAGACAGGCCACTGATTACGACCCCGCCGACGCCCCAAGGCACAAGCGACCGAGGGTTCAGCTACTGGACAACGGGTAAGTATAACCTTTATTTCCCGCTAACAGATCTGTTTCAGATACGCCAGGACGGACCACCACTACCAGAGACATGACGTTTTCAACCCTAACCCAACCTCCTTGCGGGCGTCGGACAACATACCGTCCGACGCCCGTTGTCCTACCTGCTCCGTGGAGACCGAAAATGCTAAAAGAAGCACTTAGGTCTCCACACTCCCAAGCTACACAGCTCATCCTTACCTTTCCGACGATCCGGGGTAGGATATCAATTGATGTCCTACGTACCGGCAGTCAGTCCCAGCCAAAACTTCCTAAACCCAACTCGACCGATGACTACCCCCGGGGGTGACAAGCTGGCGAAGAAAGAAAACATCAAGACAAGAAGAGCGCCAGAAGAGACCTCAGCCAGCGAGGTTCAACAGCCAGGACCAGGGGAGGTCCGCAGAAAATACCACGACACATCTCACATTTGTGAGCTGGGTCTGGTAGAAGTACGCGGGCCCACCTATCACGAAGGCCGGTCCAGGTCTACAGAGATAATCTAGGTGCAAAGAGTAATAGTCCTACTCGGCCCTAGTTATCGAGACCGACATCCAGCCAATGGATATTGGCGGGCTCTCAGGTACTTGCAGAATCGCAAGTCACTATACGCCCATGGAGACATCTATGGCGTATAGTAGCAATTGACCATATGAGAGGATTCACTTAACTCTCACCACTACTCAATTTACTATAGTTTGTATAAACCGGTTCGAAACCGATCTATGTCTGGTCAGGGAATTGACAAATGATATTGGTTACCATTCTTTCATGATTTGTAAGGTGTAATTCAATGCAGGTCGGGATATTTGCCCGCTGAGTGGTTGTTTCCAGCAAATCATATATTACAACAGTAGGTTAAGTCCACCTAGGACTGAAAGGTCGCCGCTCTCAGGTACTTGTAGAATCGCAAGTCGCTATATACGCCCATGGAGACATCTATGGCGTATAGTAGCAATTGACCATATGAGAGGATTCACTACGCAAAAACTGTATTGTTATTTCTTATATTGACAATAGTGACAACCAATCTACACCATTACAATAAAGGTACTAAAGCTAGGCTACGCCAGGTAAATCTAATCTACCGTTAATTTACCTACACATTACTATAGGTATATGTTATATACGGTATATATACTTTATACAGGCAAAATTGAAACTGGTCAGTGTTAAAGCACAGGACCGTGCGCACTGAACTTGATATTTTGTCCTATATATTTAGCAATGGTATATCAGCCTGAATGAACCATCTGCGACTGCACTGGTTCAAAGATAATAAAACGGACAGGCCTACTAGCATAAAAAAACTCGTAAATCCTTTCTCAGAAGTCGATGAGGTGTGCTATCAATGTGCCAGTGTAGTGCATAAATACCTATTATAATATCAAGCGTAGGAGTTTAGTTAGTTATTGTTCATATTTATAAATATTTACTACTATATGAAAGGTGAAATATTTTAATTATTTACTAATTTACCATGGCTTTCTGGAGACCATTTGAAACAGAGGATAATATAATAACGCCCGAAAATCTTATCATTTTCTTATGACAAGCATTTCTATTTACCTCCGCCCGTGTACAATAAAGAGATGCCGACTGTTTTTGCCGGCTTTTAGTTTTTATACGGTTTCAATTAAGTTCGTATACATTTTACCTAGTTCTAATTACTGTTTTATATGCTGGAAGTGCGTCCACAAATTTAAAATTTTCTTATTGAACGTTTTTTTACATTTTTAACTGGTTATCTGTTAATTCTGTTCTATGTTCACAATCTATATTGGCGAAACATCGATGGTTTGCATATAATGTTTTGGCAATATCGGTATTTTACGATGTTGACATCGCTATTTCCACAGACTACCTATTTCGCTTCGACGATGCATCCCTAATGGACTATATAATATATTGTTGTGACGTAAAAGCCCCTGAAAGTAGGCAGTCTTGTAGTGCATGGAGTCACTGAAAGTTTGTTATGTATTATTGTATATTTTTGGTAATTTATATATACGGCTCGAAGAACCATGTATATTTGTGGTGATTGTTGGTTAAATCACTCTGGTTGTGCTGCTGCACCACATCTGAAGTTTGTTGTTTCTTTGGTAGTAATTGAAATAAACACGATAGTTTATTCCAAAACGGTTTTAATATTTACACGTATATTTACAGTATATACAGATATTGGTAATTTACAAGTTTAAGTGTGTATCTAGATGATGTTACTCGTTCGGAATCTAAACGTGGACTCTCTGAATGTAAAGTGAAATAATTCGTTTCTAATACCCCTATACCTAGACATGGGGTAGCAATAGGTACATTGGGTTTCCCTAATTGCAATGGGGTAATAGCTATATTACAAATTTCTCCTAAATTGTTATATATCTAAATAGAGGGCTGTAAATAATATAAATACTTGTGAATAACAAATGGAAATGAAAGTAATCAACAAATATTGTAATATGAGGGTACGCAGACCCTAATAAAAACTTATTTAAAAGGTTTAACATTTACAAATATTTACAGATATTATTAATTAGTACTCAAGTCAGTACTTCACAAATTGCATAAAAATTATAGATTTTTTATATTATACATATGCAGCGCGAACATGCCGCCCGCCTTGAAAGGATATGCTTTCAACTAGAGTATGATATAATTTTTTAAATATAAGTAATGTCATTATTACACTATGGCTTAAAATTAGCAAAAATATTATCAGTCTATTCATAAATGGGTAAAACACACACTTTTGACACAGGACGCTTTACAACGGTACCACTAGTAGTTTTTACTGAGATAACTCTGGTTATCCCATCCTTACCGGGATAAAGTTCAACAACACGTCCAAGCTGCCATTTAGATGGCGGTATATTGTCTCTCTTTCCAATCAAAAAGTGTGCAAGGGTAAGAGGTTCAGGGTAATTAGCATCAGAGGAGAAATGACTTAGAGGACGTGAATTTAAAACTGCTACAATTTGTGTTAGCAGGGTTTAAAATTGCTCAAAGGCTAAATATGTAATAGCTACTCGATACATTGGTAAATTATTTCTTTTATCATATTTTTGCCTAAATTAGATATTTTTTTTGTAGGGAGGCTAATAAAATATTTGCCCCACAATGCAATAAACATAATTGCTCAGCCTTTATGACGAGGTATGTTAGCTGGTGTGAAGCGGGTAAAACTATTGAGTGCCCCTTAGAATAATTAAAACTTGATTGTTCCAACTCTTAAATTATGATTTTCATCCAAGAAAGGATTAATTGAAAGCAAAAACTATGGGTTTATTTTTTCGTAAATTATTTATCTTATAAGCAAATGCCTCAAACTGGGCGTTTTTAGTTATTTTGCGAATGCAACTTTAATTTCTAAGGTTGTGAAAGAACCGGTATGTTTTATTAGGATTTTTCAAATTATTTATTAATCTAATACAGTAAGCAGTTACACGTTTTAATTTATTTAAACATGAATATCTATAAAATATGTCCCACTTATTCGAAAGCGCCGCAATATTTCGGATAGTTGATAGTTCGAAATTCCTATTGAGTATTTTTAATATTTGAAATTTGTTGGCCAATTTTAGTTAAGTATTGAGTTTCGGCCAGAAGATTGACGACAAATGTTTTCAATTTATTCAGAGCCGCTTGGCTCCAACTTAAGGTAACGGTTGAATCACACCAATAAAAACTCTTTCAAAATTAAGGTCTATAGAGTGTTTTACTTTTGCAACTAATTGTGCCAACAAAATTGCCCCACATAATTCGAGGCGTGGAACTGTAGAGTTTTTTAAAGGAGCAACACGAAATATAGCGCAGAGTAAGTTAACTTGAATGAAACCCGATATATCTGTACTTTTAACATATATAGAGGCTCCATATGTCTTTTCTGAAGCATCACAAAAACCATGCAATTCAATAGTTTGTGCTTTTTTATGCAAGACATGTCTGGGAATTCTTAATGACTGCAAATTATCTAATTGATCATACAATCGCAACCAAATCGCGTTTAAATCTAAAGGTATAGCCTCATCCCAAGATAATTTAAGTTGCCATAATTTTTGAATAATTAGCTTGGCATGTATAATCACGGGACTTAATAGCCCTAAAGGATCGCATATTTCAGCGACTACAGACAAGATAGTTCGTTTAGTTACCTTGAATTGTTTAGCATGTTTTTGAAGGTCGTACAAAAGTGTACTTGGTTTTGGGTCCCACAAAATATCTAATGTTTTGCTTTGGGACACAAAATTAAATTGAAAATATTGTGTTTCTTGCTTGTTAATGCAATTAATTTTATTTAGTAAATCAAAATTACTGGACGACCATTTACGAAATTCAAAGCCTGATGAAAATAATATATAAGTAATCATGGTTTGAATATTTATGGCCTCGTCAAGGGAATTAGAACCTAATATTAGGTCGTCCACGAAAAAATCGTCTTCAATAATTTTTGAAGTGTTTGGGCACTCATTGCGATTATCAATAGCCAATTGTTTTAAGCAATACACTGTTAGAATTAATGCAGATACAGTGCCATAAGTAATTGTATTCATATGATAATAATTTATTGGCTCATCTGCATTAGATCGCCAAAAGATTAACTGTAAATTTCTTTGGCTTTCGTCGACTAATATTTGCCGGTACATTTTAGCAATGTCCGCAGTTAAAACATATGAATGTTTGCGAAAACGCAATAGTATAGAAAATTAATTATTTTGAATAACAAGACCTGCGCATTGGATATCATTTAATGAAATGCCATTGGATTTTTTTGCAGATCCGTCAAAAACTATGCGGACCTTTGTGGTAACGCTTGTTTCTTTAATTACCGCATGATAGGGTAAATAATAATGAGGGCAATTAATTGAATTTTGGAATATTTTGGTCATGTGACCAAATTCCTCATATTCGCTTAAACAATTGTTATATCCTATTTTTGATTGAGAATTTCGCTCTAACGAATGTAATTTTTCTAAAGCGAATTCTATAGATTCGCCAATTTCAACATTATTTTGTTGAAAAGGATTTTTTTTAATAAACCGCCCTGTATCGGAACGTTTGGTGGTTTTTGTCAAGTGCTCTTCATAGAGGCGCTCGTCAGATGAATATATTTTATAATTATTATCACGAAACTCTTTTTCTAATTGATTATCAATAGGTTTATTACAAATAACACTAAAATAAGCTAATGAATTATTAGAATGGATATCTCTATTTTGAATAAAGGTTCCCCTCCCCCTATAATCCAACCCAATTTTGTGTTTTGCAGCATAGGCTTATTTTTGCCTAGATTATGTTGTCCCACACATAGTAGTTCCCAGAATATACTTGCCCCTAATAATAAATCGATTTTACTTGAAACATTACATTTGGGGTCAGATAATCGAATGTTTTGAGGTATATTTAATTCAGATAAATTGAATGAATTCGCAGGTAAACAATCGGTAATTTTTTCTAGAACAAGACAAGAAATTTGTTTCTGGTAGTTATTTACACGAGATTTAAACTGTAGATTCGTTTTGAAGTTAATGGTTGAAGTTAATTGACTAATGCCAGAAACGGTGGAACTAAAATGAAAATTGCGTAAACCTAGACGGTTATAAAATTTGATTGTGAACCTGGGTCCAGCAATGCCCTACAAAAGTGGACGTTGCCATATATGCCATAAACTGTAACGCTCGCCGTTGACAACAAAATTTGCGAATCAGTTGAACAATGGTTTGCATAAGACAATTGCGTGGACACATTCTCAGATATTTCATTAGTATTTATTGAATTGTAATCTATTGAGCTTTGGCTCGTACTGGGTTGTTCATTGATTTAGCTCGGTCTGGGTTGTTCATTGTTATTATTATTAGTGATGTGTGGTGTATTGTTAGAGTATTCGATATGTAACATTACATTATGTTTTTTATTACATTTTCTGCAGGGTTGTAACCTACAGTCTTTAGTTATATAGTTTTTCTTTAAGCAATTTAAACATAATTGCAAGCGTTTTGCTTCAGCCAGACGCTGATTAACATTTAATTTTAAATAAGACTCACAATTGTAAATTGCATGTGAAGCCTTGCAAAAATTGCAGCTGACCTTGTAGGTACTTAAAAGAGCATTCGTACTTTTATTATTATTTCTATTATTTAATTTGTTATGAGAGTAATTCACATTAAAACTGTTTTGATCTGGCTTACCGGCCTCTAAGGATCCAGGATATTTGCAATGCTCTTCAAGGAAATCCAGAAATTCTTTCAATGTCGAAAAATCTTTAGCTGGTTTAAACGATTCCCATGCACGCCTTACTGAATTGCATAATTTGGATGCCAGAATATAAATAATTAATGTATCGCTGGTAGGTTGCTCATATATTTTTAATGATTGTAAATGTTGCAATGCACTATCTAGAAATTTTTGCACTGGGAGATAAGCGTCTCGTTGAATAGTTTCTAAGTTAAAAAGTGATTTGATACCATTCTGAACAATAAGTTTTTTATTTTCAAACCGTTTGTGCAAAAGTTGCCAAGCGGTTGTATTACTTTACTTATTGCTTCTCCCGTTAAAGTTGAATTTAAATAATATAATTTTTCCAGATCATTTAACTCAAGATTTTTATGAATAAGAGTATCAAAGGCATCTCGAAAACCTACCCATTTTTCAAATTCGCCATTAAACGACGGTAAGGTTATTTTTGGCAAAGATATGGAACTTTTTCCCATATTTAGTGACCCGATATTGGCTTTATTATCATTTAAATTAGGGGTATCGTTTTTCTTAATGTATATTTTAATTTTAGATGTAATATCATAAAATTTATTTTCAAAATCTTCTAACTCTTCTTCGTGAGTTTCAGCATCAGATTTTAAGATTATTTTTGAATGAATAAGTTTAAATTCTGTCAATAACGCTTCATTTTGAGTTAGGCGCTCTTTCAAATTAACTAAATTGTCGTCATTAATTTTTTCAATATTTGAAATTGAATTAAAATATTTTTCCAGCCTTGTTAGGCTAGTTTTTAATTGACCCCTTTGGGAAGTTAAATTTTTTAACTCTGCCACTGTAACAAATTGAATTAGTTTTAAATAAAAGCAAGTGGGTAAAAAAGGATAAAATATTAGGGATACACACTTAACACTTACTTGGATACTTTTAGTGGAAAGTCTCGATTAGAGATGTTTTCTCCGGCTTGATGCGCTCCTAAGTCGCACTCCTGCTAGTTATATTGATGCACTTCTATGTTGCACTCGTTATTGGTTTTCTTGATGCACTATTATGTTGCACTCGTGGTTGGTTTTCTTGATGCACTATTATGTTGCACTCGTGGTTTTTTACTTATTTTAACTCGAAGGACCATATATAGTTGTGGTATTTTATCTATACGGCTCAAAGGACCGTGTATATTTTTGGTAATTTATATATACGGCTCGAAGAACCATGTATATTTGTGGTGATTGTTGGTTAAATCACTCTGGTTGTGCTGCTGCACCACATCTGAAGTTTGTTGTTTCTTTGGTAGTAATTGAAATAAACACGATAGTTTATTCCAAAACGGTTTTAATATTTACACGTATATTTACAGTATATACAGATATTGGTAATTTACAAGTTTAAGTGTGTATCTAGATGATGTTACTCGTTCGGAATCTAAACGTGGACTCTCTGAATGTAAAGTGAAATAATTCGTTTCTAATACCCCTACCTAGACATGGGGTAGCAATAGGTACATTGGTTTTCCCTAATTGCAATGGGATAATAGCTATATTACAAATTTCTCCTAAATTGTTATATATCTAAATAGAGGGCTGTAAATAATATAAATACTTGTGAATAACAAATGGAAATGAAAGTAATCAACAAATATTGTTATATGAGGGTACGCAGACCCTAATAAAAACTTATTTAAAAGGTTTAACATTTACAAATATTTGCAGATATTATTAATTAGTACTCAGGTCAGTACTTCACAAATTGCATAAAAATTATAGATTTTTTTATATTATACATATGCAGCGCGAACAATTGTTGTGAACTTTATGTAGATTACACGTAAGGACCAAAATTAAATCGGATAATCAGTCGTCCTATATTTCAATATAAATTCGTATTTATATGAAATATTTAAAGATTTTTACTAAGATATAATGAATTATACATCTGTTCAGAACAGCATGCAGTACGTAGAAATATTTAAATATTTTGTAGAAGTTTGCATGTCAATAAAATGTAGAGCGATATTTCATAGTCCGAAATTAGACCTAAACTACATGCTTTATAAGGTTCAGTTTGTTTACTGTTTCCACCGCAATATACATTCATGACTCGCTGTAATGTGTGATTGCATATATACGGGCGTTATTAACACTAGTTTTGACCCAAGAACTGTTAACTACAACTTGACACTCGACCACATGTCTTGACGTTACAACTAAAATAGTCCATTGAGCTTAAGGGCGAAGGGAGAAGTCGCACAAAAATTTATATTTATATTCATATAAATATATATAAATAAGTATACGGTAGGGTGAGGCTATTCCGCCTGGGACTATTTATTTAACATAATAAATAAATTTGTCAATATTTAGAAGTCTTTATTCGCGACAACTAGATACCTACATACCTGTACATTTTTTATAAATTTAGCATAGTTTTTTTAAATCATAAATAATGATCTTATTTTTAGCTCTAATCACCAGTGGCAAGTAAACGGCACGAGATGCTCTATTTACCCGCTTCTTCGCCCTTAAGGCCATTCAATGCGCCGCTTACGTTCTTATGTACTGCTATTTCGTATATATACCTTCCAATGTGCTGACACTAGTTCCAACATATAGTCATATAGTCGAAGCACACGGTATTAGTTGCTTCTTTTTTTACCATACTGAGTTTGCGCCATTCGGCAACATGGTTAGGACTCCCAAAGTTTATCACAACATATACTATTTCCGACTAAAAAGAGATAGTTGGGATTATCTATCTCAATAACATAAGAATCGTTTTCGCTAATGTAATGACAGTCCATTCCCACACAGCACTGACACGTTTTTATATAATATTGTATAAACATTACTTTAAAATATTATATAAAAATTATATCTATTCAACACTGTTTTCAACAATAATAATATTTTTTGAATGTCATATAGACAACCAAATGTCCCACTGGAGCATGTTTGAAAAATGTTTGTATAATATGTTTCCACACATATTAAATATTATTTCTGCAACCTTTTAAAAATATATACATATGTAACATATTAAGGTATAAATCATATTAATAGATCATGCAGAAATAATTTTTTTATGTCTGAAAATTGCTCAAAAATGATATGACGATTTTACCAAAAAAATATATACATCAAAATGTTGCGTTAACTGCGCTCCCGTAATTAATTTTCTGTGGATTTTTTGGAAAATAATTTTTTTTTAACTATGTAGGTATATATAGAATTGTAGGATCAGTTAAAGCATACTATGTTAGGTATTTTTTTTCTGGTGCTCTCCTATACTTGCTTATTAGCATAAATATCTCGTTGAATTGAAACAAAAATATAAAAACAAAATATATTCATATATATCTAATATGTTCATTTACTTAAAAAAATATTATAATCAATCTATATCTCTTTAATCATCATCTTGAATTATTGTGCTGTAATAAATGATCAAAATAATTAGATTAATTATTTTAGTTTTATAAAATGCTAAACGAAAATATAAACAAAATAAAATTGAAAGCAATAGTTCATGAAAAAGTTGCAGGAAAAGGCTTAAAACGCACACGTTCTGTGACAGGGACGAAACATGGGTACCCCCTGTTTTCGAGGGGGCTGAACACGATGGTGATATTTTTAAGGTTCCCACCCCTCAGCAACTATCCGTACCGTAGGCATGCTGATCAGTTATTTGGGTAGGATTCGGATAGAATGTATGAAATTTAACCATACATCTTATCTACCCCCGGGGTTGAAACTATACCCCCTCCCCTAATACTAAAATATCCCCCAAAAAATCAAAATGAATGAAAATTAGTTTTCGAGGGTGCTGAACATTATTTCTCCACCACCCTCCACTAACCGTCCCTAAAATCATCCCCTTCTCATATTTCTTGATACTGGGTATGTTGGGGACTCATTGGATCGGGGTTTTAAAAGGAATTTCGACATTGTATACATTAAAAACTCAGATCCAACGACTCTCCACATGCTCAGTATAAAAAATTATGAAAAGGGGGTGGTTTTAGGAGTGGCTGGTGGAGGGTGGGGTAAATGAATATTATCATTCTGTTCAGCACCCTTGAAAACGGGGATGAACAAATTTTCATGCATTATGATTTTTTTGGAGATATTTTTGTATTAGCGGAGGGGCTAGTTTCAACCCTGGGGATGAATAAGATGTTGTATGGTTAAATCTCATACGGCCTATCTGAATCCTGCCCAAGAAACCGATCCGCATGCCTACGTTGGAAATATGGATAATTTTTCGAGTTTAAGGGTAGTTGTTAAAGGGTGGGAACTTTAAAAATATCACCATCGTGCTCAGCCCGTCGAAAACGGGGGGTACCCATATTTCATCCCTGGCACAGAACTTTTGAGGTTTTTCTCAACATTTACGTGGACTATAAAGTAATAAATGATTTGACACACTTTGGTTATTTTGACACAAAACGTTGTGATTTTCATCGAGTATCTATTATAGTGGAGTAAAATTAGATTATCAGAGAAAATTTTACATGGAGCAACATAAAAAAATAAGTTTGTTTTGGTAAAACTAAGAATACCCTGTGTTTTCCGCTTCGAGTAGGTGGGGAACCCTTTTTTCGCGAAAAAGGGGTAAATTGATCATTTTAAGGGTGGTTTTCAGTTTTAATTTATTCTGGACCCTTTAGAATGTTAATTAAAAAACAAGCACAGGACCCTTTTATTAGATGATTAAGGATCCTTCAGTTCAAATTTCGTGAAAATCGGTTTACTACCTCCCACGATATGTTATATAAGTATACTGATAAAACGTCAAAAATTGAATTACGGCTAACTTGGCCAAAGTTAAACTGAATTTGATGAAATTTTAGACAAAACTAACCTATATAACCAATAAACAGCCTGCCAAATTTTACCAAAACATATCCAACAGTTTGGCCGCATTCCATTTTTAGTTCAAATTCCACAAAATTTTCAAAACTTTCCCCAATTTGCCGAAATGGTCGAACGAATTTTTTTTCTTTTGCCAAAACGAAGGTATCCTTATGTACTTTCACGTGATGTAACTAAAAATAACTTTTTTTTTAGCCGATTTTTTGTTATTTTTCGTATATACATGCGCGCGGCGATTTCCCGTCATTTTCGGTATTATACGTATGCGCGTATAAGTATACGTGTAATTATTCATTATAAAAATTTCAACATTATTAATAAAAAGTGATTGTGAGCAGGTTTTAAATATTTAGATAAAAAACTCTCGAAGGTGTAGGATATAATTTTTTTCTTCCGAAAATTCACTTGATTTTTATTAAACTTTTTACATATATTGATTATTATTTTATTTTATTCATGCTTTCTTTTTCTAACAGTTGTACTAGATGTGCTACTATAAGAAGTGTCTACTTCCGAATCGGTAACTGGAGTTTGGAATATTTCTTCACCCCCGTCATCACTAAAATCGTATACATCTGAGATATTCTCTGAAGTACAAACATCTTCTTCGTAATTATCATCTTCTTCATAAATATAAGGACTAATTTCTAATTGCTCAGGCACAGCTTCGTTAACAATATTATCTGCATTTTGACACAAAGTATTCCTTCCATTGTGGTATAAATTGCTGCATGTGACGCCAATGGTTTTGCATGAGCAACGTTTAGTTTTGCAACCAATTTTACAATAACAAGCAAGTATATTGAGTAATTGATTAGGAAGAGGAGCTTTATCAGTCCTTATCAGCATCAGTTCATTATCTCTTGTTTGCTGCCATCCAAAATCCTGTCAATTTTGGTACTTCAGAGAATATCTCAGATGTATACGACTAAATAGAAGAAAAAAATATAAAAGCTCGTTTTGTGCAATAAATAATCTCCATATACTGAACAAATTACAATTATTAATAGTAAACAAATAACTATCCCGAAATACTTCACACCGACCCTATTTTACGTTGAGATTCGCCTGAGCTATAACGATATAGGAAATATAGACTTTTTTTAAAAATTTAATACCCTTGAAAAGTAAATTTTCGTTTACCACTCTGCATATTTATAAATATCTCATTTTCTGAAATTACATAGTAAATTACTATGTACAACTTATAAAGCGAAAACTAACTTATTCATAATCATGAGATTCGGTAATATAACTAAATTATAGGTGTATAATTAATTATTAACGCAGCTGAGAATTAATTTCACGGATCCGATTATGTGGCAATTTTCCATTTTAGTTTTAAACACTTCCTTGGAAAAGGTCATATACATAGTGTTGCCCATTTGAATGTTAGAATTCATAAAGTGCCGAAGCAGGAGAGAAAAATTATTTGCGACATATAAATCTCCCATAGTAAAGACGAAAAGTATTGACAATGAATTCACGAGCGTGTGTTTTACAGGTTTCGCAAATTTCTTAATTTTTTTTTGTTTTTATTTATTTATTTATTATCCTGAAATGTGGAAAATCGCGATGGTAAATCCTATGCATATAAAAATATAGTCCTAAGTGTTTTAATGTTCGAAGGCTGATAAATACTGTGTCTACCGTAAGTTAAATTCAAGGTGAAATCTTAAAAAAAATCCATAATATTTAATTGGCTAATTTAGCGAATAAAATCGAACATATTTCTGACGATTATCATGAGGGTATGAATGTCGATGTTTTTGAGGAATGGTATTCAAATATAACCCGAATCTGTCGTTATTATCGATAATGCTCCTTACCGGCCTTACCACAGCCGAAACTGGAAAAATTAACGAGTGGCCAAGACTAGTGGTAGTACTGGGGTATTACGACAAGCCACCTTACCACTGTGAACTCAACCCCTTTAAGCTTATATTTAGACTGAAGTAAAGAAAAACGTTGTACGAAAAAATTATACTTTTAAATTGGCACTCGTAAAGGAGTCATCACCGATAGTGATGGTGATCGTGAGTGAGCGGTAGACTGTAATTGTGTATTGTGTTAATGATTGTGATAAAGGTTAATTATTTATTTTGAATAAATATTAAAGTTTAAAGCATGTTTTATTTATAACATTTTAAGAATTTTTAAATACTTATTCTATTTTAGGGAAATGCTACTGATTTGTTTTTAATTATATTGCTATTTTTACCTTAATAAGAAAGTTTATATGTGTTGTTCTTTTATGAATAATAATAAATAAATAAATGACACCACAGGTAATTATAAAATAGTTATTTATTTTCAACTCGAAAATGGAAGTTTTGCAGTTTCGTCAAGGTCGTATCGTATTGTTTATTGAAACAATTGCATTTTTTA
This sequence comes from Leptura quadrifasciata, assembly GCA_963675555.1. Classification (NCBI taxonomy): domain Eukaryota; kingdom Metazoa; phylum Arthropoda; class Insecta; order Coleoptera; family Cerambycidae; genus Leptura; species Leptura quadrifasciata. The sequence goes on from OY776675.1 coordinate 109,888,197, forward strand.
GAGCGTGTTTTCCATTGGTTTTTTTAAATATCTCGAGATCTATAAGAGTTCTACGAGATAAATCGAAAAGATGAAATATGTCCATTATTAACAATTTGTTTAAAAATGACTAATTTTGCGATATTTCACTTTTAAAAAATAATAGTAATCGGAGGGAATTCTATTCAGTGGCGGATCCAGAATTTCGTCAAAAGGAGGTTTTAAATAATTTTATCTATGTACTGACATGGAGTCAAAATATTTTGTGATGGAATAAGAAAGCCCAAAAACTTGAGTTCCATTAACCACCATGGTCTATCTTCTTAAATTATAATTAGCACATAATAAAAATGAATGCATTATTTCTGTTATATAAAAATGAAAATCGATTCGTAATTGTTTTTTAAATTTTTCGTTATTACCAAACATCAAATTTACTAAAATTAAGCATTCATTTCTCAGATATTTCCGCTGCAATTCAAGCCATGGACTGGCGGGGGGAGGGGGGGTGCAAACCCTGCCCCCATAGATCCACCACTGATTCTATTTTATATATATTTATTGCACAACTTGTAACACGGATATTTTCCATTTTCTCCGTTTGCCTGTTACTCCTTAATTAACAATCCTGTCACTGTCCTTTCCCGTCAAGGGATATGCCTCCTCCTCATTGGTTGTTGAAAGCTAATAAGAAAAACTTTAATGGTTGAAGCTTGTGTAAATTATTTGGAAATCAGGTTTCGTATTCTTCTATTAAAAAAGTATGCGCCTGTCATTAATAGTTTTCTTAAAAGAACATCACTTTTCGTTCTTGGCTGAGATGAGGTATTTAATCAAGTCAAAGGAGAAGTTAGTGGCATTAAAGGAGGTTACCAGGAAAAATTAGTGATATGGAGGGAAGATTTCATGCAGTTGAAGGAGTTGAACTAGAACGGCTTAAACGGCAGCTGAGGGAAAAAGAGGTCAGTTAGTAATGTCATCAGGTCTTCGATTACAACCTCCCTCTTTTGATGGACAAACTTCATGGACGATATAGAAAAGACAGTTTGAGGCAGCTGCATGCGCGTACAACTGGGTGATGAAGACAAGGCTATGGCATTAGTTCTAGCATTGAGAAAGGATTTAAAAGTTTTAGAAGCTACATTCGACTTAGGATATGGACAACACTTTGCTCAACTATATCTGACTTAGCTGAAATCACGTATACAGAAAGCTGGAGAAAGTTTACAAGAATTTGAGGCTACAGTAGAGAGACTGGCACACTTGGCTTTCCCGAATGCACCAGGGCAGTTCTAGGAGTAATTGGCAGTTAATGCTTTTATTGATGGCATGAAAGACGAGGAAATCAGGCGGGTCCTTAGGCTATCTCGACATAAGAGCAGTAGCGAAGCATTGAGCAATGCACATGAGATAGAAGCCGCCTATATGGATTCCTCATGGCACAGAGTACAAGCTGGAAAAGCCCAATCAGATGAAACTAGTTTGAACACCTAATTAAAGGACATACACAAGATGTTTAACCAATTAATGACCAAGGCAAGTTGTGAGTAAAGCCTAGCGGAGGTATCCGGTATTACCAGTGCAGCAAACCAGGTCATATGATGCGAGATTGTCGAAGATGGAACCTTGGGGAAGTAAACGCTGCAAGGAGAGAGGAAGATAAGACGAAATTGATGGCTATGCTAAAAGACATACAGAAATTGGTCGTGCAAGTATTGAGCAAATTAAGTTCGCGACCCGAGTCGAAACAAGAACCGTAACCGCCGAAACAGGAGCCGAGGCAGGAGCGAAGTGGTGAAAGGCTGACAAAAAATATCCGCTGTTATAATTGCGGCAAATTGGGGCATGTCAAGAGGTACTGTTGCCAAAGGCGCCCTAAGGAAGTGAATGCCGAAGATGTTATGAAACATCAGGATCTAGCAAAGGCGAAGGCGGTTAAGGAGAGGTTCCAAAGGCCTGGACACAGGAAGTTGTAAGGAAGGAACAACTGAACGACGACGAGATTGGACCACTACAGAAAGCTAAAGAAAAAGGAATCCGCCTGGAATGGAACAACATTTCGGACAAAAGTATTGGACTGAAGGCTTTGTGTGAGCAATAGGATTTCCTTAGGCTTGCAGACGGACTATTACGGAGAGCATGGTAGAGCCCGGATGGGAAGAATGTTACCATGCGGTTGGTGATACCCGAGTGCCGAGTACCAAAAGTACTTCGGGAAGTACACGAAGGAAAATCCAGAACGCATTTTCGTAAAAACAAGACCTTGACTAGAGTACGGGAACGATTCTACTGGATAAATAGCCGTTAGGATGTAGAGGCTTGGTGTCGCAGTTGCAAGGTTTGTGCGGGTGCAGCTGCCAAGGGGTCACCGAATGAGTGGTGACCGAATGAAGGCTCAATATGACCGTAACGTCAGTTCAGCGGGATTCAGGGTGGGGAACTTGGTTTGGCTGTACATCCTTCAGCGAAGCGAAGACTTGAGAAGAGCCGTATTCTGTCATCCCCCGGATAAATAACGTTCTTTACAGAATTCAACGTAGTAAGAAATCTAAGATGAAAATCATGCACCTAGGCAGACTGGCGAAGTATATCGGGGATTCTGAATTGCCTGACCGGGACGTTCAGGCTTAAGGAGGGGGCAGCGTTATGTGCACGACTACGCCACTGCCTCATAGAAAATTTGAGAACGCCCCAGAAACGCCGCGAATAATAGACTGGAATATTTTTGAATAACCGAGCATATTCGACGCGGGTATATATAGAGTGGATCCTAGCCCACGGAGGACAGTTTTATGTTAGATGAGCATGTGATAAGATAAGATAGAGAACAGTGACTAGTTGTGAATTATAGTAGTGACACTATAGTAGAATAAACTTGTAATTATAAGGACTAGTTATTGTAATTAAGTGATTAATAAACCAGTGGTTTGTGAAGATTCTTGTTGCAATTTATTGAGCCTACGTATCGGGTGTTTAGTGGAGATTTTAAACATTATTATTAAAATTAAAAACTATCCAGATCGACGCTGCTGCATATCGCTCGGCGGTTTGGTTACTAAGCCTGCTATCTGTTTATCGTTATGTCATAAGCGCCACAACTATATAATAATATTCATCTCTTGTAGAACGTACTGGACAACGTTTTCACTTCCAATAAATATATCTGTTATTTCGTTTTATGCCGCTCATTTTTTGCTCTACTGTCAAAAAGTAAAGGCTGCATTATATGAGTATATGTATATGTCTTTGAATGCTTATCTTCAAAATGTAAGGAGGGTGGAATTGAATTGACGTACGAAGGCTCAGATTGCAAACGAGTACGAATATAATTAGAGTAGTAAAACACTGCTAAATAATTTCATTTTGAAATTGCCATATTTTACATAAAGCTAACAGAAATTGGTAATTATTATGTTATACAGAAAAATCGCTTAGAAACCATAACTTCTAGCTCTTCGTCTTCGTTTCTAATATGAACAAAATTATAGCAAATAAATGTACCGGGAGTAATATTTATTGTTCCAGGAGACGCCCTAATCCACATTATTTCATTTACCGCTTTATACATAAAAGCTATTATAAGTCACATTTATTTTACTTACTACTTAAGTATTCCATTTCCCACTCTAATTTTAACAAATACCTTTGGCGCACCTTGTGGTGCAACCACATGATAAATTGTAGGAATTTTGCCTAATTATGTTCATTTTGAAATATACAGAATTTTTAATTTGGAATTTACATTTATCGCGGGAATCTCGTAAATTATCTTTAAGGCGAAACCTTAAAAAAGCTTCTGTGAAATTATGACACACATTTTATGTCGGTAACTGCGGGCTCCGAACCAAATTAAATTTGCTAGGGGCATTACCTTGTCATAATATTTTTATAACCCTACAGGAACTTTCATATTATAGTTTCAAATGAGGTATTTAACGTCTATATCGTAATTTATACGCGGCAATTAAATTTTACCCCACTTCTTTTTAATATCTCGAGCAATGTTTTCTGTGCTGCGACAGTTTCCACGCTAAATTATAAACTTTTATAATGATCATTCATGCAAAAGTAAATCAGGGAAGGAAATGTCTTTTATGTGAAAATATAACTCCAGTGGGAACCTTATAATCGATTTTTCCTTCTTCTTATACAGTGTGTTACTTCAGTAAGTGCTCATCCAGGGAGTACACGGTCACTTGTGTTTAAGAATAGAGTGTCACGCGTTTCGAGAAAAATCCGCCCGTTCGTCTCATGAGAATATTGCTCCTCGATTTCGAGATTTAGCACCTAGAGATCAAAATAGAAGCACATCAAAAATAATTGGTACTGTACAAGAGTAGTTACTCTATGCGGGTTCTGGCGCACTGAGTAGAGGAACACTGGGGGTTCTTAATGACGTCATGAACTGGATGGCATGTGTCCATCAGGAGTCATTGTGAGTTAAGACCTGTTTTTATCTGTTTAAAACCTGTTCAGACCTGTTTATAACCTGTACAGACCTGTTTGAGACCTGTTTATTTTTTGTATAGAACTGTTTGTAGTTGTTCGAGACCTGTTTAAAACCTGTTCAGAGCTGTTTAAAACCTGTACAGACCTGTTTACAATCCGTTTTATATCCTGATGGACACATGCCATCCAGTTCATGACGTCATTAAGAACCCCCAGTGTTCCTCTACTCAGTGCGCCAGAACCCGCATAGAGTAACTACTTACAAGTCAATATCTTATAGCTAAAATGCAGATTACTCCCCATAAACGAATTTATGCAATAACGGTATAACGTATTCTTTCCGTCACAGCTCAACGGTAATTATTAACTATCGCAAAACCTATAACGTAACCAACAACTATCGTGCTCGGATAACTAACAGTGGAGTAAATCCAGGGTTCAAATAAAAGTCAAGGACTATAATATCAATTTAGCAATATTTATTAACAGATTAAAACCAATGATAACATAAAACGGTGATGTCTATTTACAGAGGTAAAATATTATCGTACAAAACCTACTGCTACGACAGATTACAAAGAACTATTGGTAACGGCACTAGCATCCCTCACCAAGAAAATAAATGGATTTATTAACAATTCTTAACCCGAAAACGACGAATTACGACGAACGGTTATAAATAATATGGCGTTCGTTTGCTTCAATAACCTATTTACAATTGTTTATCAACTGTGACCTATGACACTTTGACAACTATTATGACATCTGTCACTTTTGACAGTTACTATGACATGTCACTTTTGACAACTATTATGACACCTGTCGCTCTTACAGTTATTATGACACCTGTAATTATTATGACACTTCTTGTCACTTTGACAGTTGTTATGACATCTGTCACTTTGACAGTTATTATGACAATTACTATTACTTTCGTCAACGTGGTCACACTCAACAGTTGAGACTTAACCTCGCGAGTAGTGTGACTATACGATACAGGTCGTTATCTGTAATTTCAGGCGTGGGGCAGACACACACCTGAGAAACTAGCCGAGTGTTTCTCGGTCATGGTCATTACTACAACTATAACAACCTATTATTCAGCAAGCGTCGCTCATACAATATTATACCAGCTGCTGGGTTATGGCTCGAAGTTGACGCACCCCAAAATTCGGCCACTTAACTCTACAAACAATACAAGCATAAGATGCAGACGGTCATACTCGAGGTCTTTTTTCTCTGCTGAATTTGTAACGGCACCCCACATCCCATCTAGCATTATTCATAAAATCGTGTATTAACTTTAAGATTAAGGGAAGGCTTCTTTCCTGATCGGGTCTCGGGGCTATTCTTTCCAGACTAAGCCCGTGCATCGCTTTATATAGTAGAGGGTTGCTAGGTCGTTACGTTTTGCTTGGTTACAATATTGTCATAGATACTAACAGATAATGTGTTCATTACGACGATCCTAATTTATCTTTCTTCGTACGTACCAACTTTAAATTACCAACCAATAAGTAAAATTAGGATTCATCGTTACAACGGACCCTCTTTCATTAGTTATTAACATATAGTTATATAATCATTATTAATTAATCAAAGAAAATATTTCTTTGATATATAAAATACTTCTGAAGTTATCGATAACTGATATCTCGGCAACCTATTGACATAAAAGTTACAGGCGTCAGGACGGAGGCACGTCAAAAACAAGTAGCTATTCCACCTTTCAACCAGGACATATACACAATTACACAACGATCATTCCCTACGACATTGCCATCTGCTCTAGACTCGAACTTGACAGCGACTAGCCGTGTTGTCTTTCGCACAACCCCGTATATCCCACTACTACTAAATTGGTAACACATTAAGAACGCCCCGGGATCGACCGGACCATGCAACCAATGCATAAGTTGAATACCTACAAGCCTCTTTTGTTTGAAAAAATAATAGGTTTATGTTTGTATAGCGCAGATTGGGACTCGTGAGGCTATGTGCACTTTTGGTACAGGGTCAAACGCTACACCCTGTATATAACCCAGAGCTTTGGTACACTTGTATTTATTCAAAAGAGTTTATTTATCACTTTGGTTTAATTTAGTGTCTGTGGCAGGGTTAAAGACTACACCCTGAATATGCTTCTTCTCGAAATAACGACACTTTAGTTTAGAACGAATTTAGATTATTCATTTATTTAAATTAACAGAGTTATTGGATTTTATTTAACTAAAAATATTTATTCTCTACACGTTTTAAATTAGGTAACTCTCCGACAACTGAATTTCGACTTATTGGACTTATTTTATATTTTATTTAAATTTATTAAACGTATTAGTTCTCTGAAAAAATTCACTTTCTTGGTTGATGGCGAGTGCAAATTATAATTAATTTAAATTAAAAACTATTTTTTACTTGGTTCCGGCCAAGGAAGTAGACAAAGCAGTTTGATAACCGAAAACTTGCGTTTGTCAACGTAGGAAAGCTTAACTAGACAGAAGGCAATACATTCTTTATTCTGCGAACCGAAAGGATTACTAGTATACGACAACTAGACAGACGAAATTAGACTTTTATTTATAAAGCGAGAGATTTACTAGTATATCACTTTTCACAAATTAAATCACTTTAAAATGACTACTAAAACTTGAGCACTGGAAACACGTGAAATCTTACTTGATGAAATCTGGTATCTGACTTGGCCAGAGCGTGCAGATCTCGGCCTTATATATCGCCGGGAAATTCGTGCGGAAAGGTCTGGAAGATGCCCCCCGCTAGTCATTTGGGCTCGATTGCGCAACATTGCACAATATTTCACAATATTGCATCAGAAAAGGTAAAAATGGAAAATTCGAACATGAAAATTATAAGACTGTCTCGACAATAAAATGGGAAATTTATTGATGTATGAACGAAGTTGGAATCTACCTGTTTTCGAAAGTTATTAAGGAAAATTAGTTGAAAATATTTATTAATTTTGGAATGACCCCGTAAATTCGTCTCGAAAGTCCTGTACTTATAGAGTTGAATATGATATGAGAATGTTCTGATGGGTACGTTTTGAAACGAATTGAAGGTGCTTGTACTTACGGAAGGTAGCCAGCAAGCGAAACGTACGAAAAAAGAAATAAGTTTTGATATCGGGTGGAACATACAAAACGGAAAAAATGTTGATGAATGCTCCGCAGGCATATTGGGAAAGTAAATGAAATTTGTTTTGATATATGAATGGAAATTAGAATGGAAGGTTGAATTGAAGAGAAAAATAATTTACAAAATTGTGTAGAAACGAGTCATAACATTGTGACTGCGGGTGTGGAAAGTAGTCTTGATCTGAATTCAGATAGCGAGGCTGTATTTTTTAGGGCAGTAGTTTGTAACTTTTTTGTTGTAATTCGATTAATATGAATGTTTGAATAATTTTGTTGATGAATTTAGATTATTTGTGAATTATCGGTGTTACGTGAATTCTTTCAGATTTATTTGACAAGAATTGAAGTTTTTTTCAAAATTTAGGTATCTATACTACTTTTTCTTAATAGTTTGACTGTGTGAGCTCTAGGATTTAATTATTTTGAAAATTTTAAGCTTTTTTAAATTCCTTATAGTGCCGTTTCAATAAAGGTACTATAACAAGATGCGGTGGCGATTGCAGGATCGGGCGAGATGGATCTGGTTCGACGAGTGTATAAATAAAACTTAAAAACCTAACTTCTTTTGAACAAATTAAAAAAGTAATATGATTAAAAACTTCAACTTAACACTAATAAATCTGTGCGCACACTGTTTTAATTTTGACTGCTAATACAGGAAAAATCTTAAAGAAAAAAATATGTGGTTTTCTAAGATTTTGGCCTAAATTACATTGGTTTTTTTTATAAATTGCGATTAGGAAGTAGGAATTTAAAAGAAGAAAAAATCATAAATAAAAACGGGCAAACACAAAACAATAGAGTGGACAGGGAAAAGTTGAAGGTACCTATGAAAGTTGATGCTTGCATCAGAAACCCTAAAATAACTATACCTATCCATGTTTGTTCGTGTTATGTCTGCTATGTCAAAAAATATTACATCTAATCAACCCTTATATATTTGAAATAAAGAAAAAAGATCTAAGATTATGTAAAAACATGCAGCGTTTTTCATTTAAAAAAGAACCTTCATTATTTTAACGCATGCCCAATTCAAGCAGTCGTTTTCTTAAATGCATTTTTGAGTTAAAAAAGACAGACATTAATTTTTTAATATTTCTCTACTTTATATTTTCATTTGTAGTTTTTCTCAATAAGCATACTTTTTCCAACCGGAATTAATTCCACATTTATAATTTACTTTTCAAGAAACTTAAAATTATAAAATGGCTTGGTTAGAATCATGGTGTAGTATATTAGGTGATGCGACAAGACCCGTACGAATGGCTTCGTAAGTGTTTAGTTGTGTGTAATGCAAAAGATGGCAGGACACATAAAGTCTCGTCGTTACTTACGCATAGAAATATTAGAAATACAGTTTTACAGGTTCTATGTAGTTAATGCTCTGTAGATTTGTTTTATTTATATTTATAGAGCCTTTTAGTTAGTTCTTTTTGTCTTAGTTTTGCCGTTTAGTTGTGTATATATGCAACACTACATGCATCAACGGAAATCCGTCTATCTATGCCATGATTTATAACTAAGTAATTGCAGGGGTATATTCCGGGTACCATCTACTGAATTAAATAGAAACCAAGCACTTATGAAGCCGTCGATCAACATGGCAAGTGCCGTGTATCGGACCACCTAATATACTACACCATGGTTGGAATGGAACCTTAGAGTTCTTAGCACATATCGAACATAAGTGATCTCAAGGTTCTAAGGGCAGGAGGGTCCATATATTTTTCTTGTTTTGTAAAAATTGTATTATAAAATGTAATTTTCACGAATTAAATGTCAAATAAATTTATTAAGACATAAAAGTTTAAAATTGATATAATTCGCATAAGGGATTTGTAGTATGCTAAAGTTGAATCTCCTGGATAATTTTAGACTTGCCATTTTGAACCTCCTGGTTCTCAGCCCACAACTATTATTAATATTTTATTGTTGCTTAAGCATCTAGGCCGTAAGAGAGCTTTTGTGAAGCCCGAGGCTTAACGCACAGAAGGAGTTACGCGCCGAGGACTGTAAAATATGTTTTCCACAAACCTGCGGCAATTAGCTAGTTACCGCACTAATTTGCGTATGGTAACCACCACATTAGCGCACGTGTACGATAAAGTGAAGCCTGTCAGTATATATCAAAATTTGACATTTCGTTGACATTTCATTTAAAGGACTAGTTTTAAAAATCTTGTAATTTTATTAATTAAACTTTTTAAAACAATCAAAAAGAATTATGTGCTTGTTAATTTACTTCTACTGAATGATTTTGCAATTTCATTATCTTGCAGCAATGACAAAATAGTATAATAAGCAAATGTGTTTTCTAAAAACATTTATACATGCGATTACTCTTAAGTTTCTACTTTTTTTTACGCTACATTTGTAATAGTTAATAAAAATATGTAAACTTTTCTGATTCGTAGTTTCTATTATGACATTTTTAGATTCTTTTACTCGTAATACTTAAAAGCAAAAATATTGAAACAATAAGATTTTGGAATAGAAAAGTGAAAGTGAATAGAGAAAACATAAGGATACTGTCTACTCAGTCAGAAAACTAATAAATGGGATCATCAGGGACTAAATCGTCTTATTTTTCATTCCCCCAGATCCCTATATTACGCTTGAAGCTGTATAAGAAATGTTCAGTTGCCAAATAGGCAAGGAGAAACTAGATTTAATAGAAAAACATAGAATAATATTACGAGAGTATATGTATACATTATTAAAAATTAAATTATTGAAGTATATTATGCAATTGTACTTTATTATGAGAATTAGCAATATAATCTTGAATAGGGGCACATGTATAGACAGATAGAAAGATAGATAGATAGTTTATTGTGTGTGACAATACAGTATTGTTTACACTTGTCAGGTACGAAGATAATTATATAAATAATAAACTTAAATACAATGAGATAAGACTCACTGGCAACAGAAAGTCAAGAAACAAATACTAATAATAATTAGAAAAATACAACATAATTACATTAAAATAATACAGGTAAGATTAACAACACAGATAATCACATTTAAAAACCATTAAAATACGTGATAAATTCATCAATCTCATAAAAGATATTTTCTTTCAGAAAACTTCCGACTTTCTTGTCAAAAGCATTATCATTACGTGTTTTCCAGTTATTTGGCTTCAAGTTATAAAATTTGACTGATAAATATCTAAACGAATTTAAGTTCTTTGTTAGACGAAAAAAGAGCTATGGTAGATTTATTCCTTATATTATAACAATTTTGAGTTAGATAATGAAATATATGGTTTATAGCAAAAATAATACATTCTAAGAAGATATATTGATTTGTACAAGAGAGAATACTTAATCTTTTAAACAACAGTCTGCAGCTTTCGCTATGCTTTGCATTCATAATTATATTGTCAATATAGTGTGTTCAGATAAAATATAAAATTTTGAGTTTTTTTGTGTGTTTAGGCTAAGTTTTACATTAGAAAGTAATGCTTAGCTTGTTGCTGTGCATCAAATGATATATTAGTGAGATTATTCATATTATTATGGGCTGAAAGTAGAGTGCTGTCATCAGCAGTTTTACTAGATTTGTGATCTGATATATCGTTGATATAGACAATAAATAGTGTTGGCCCTAATATTGATCCCTGAGAACACCGAACTTGAGAAAATTTAAGGAAAGGATTTCACCATTGGGTACTGCAAACACTCTGATATCTGTTTGCCGTATAGCTTTTTAAGAAAGACAACGCAGATCCCCTTTTACCAATACTCTCTAATTTTATTAATAATACGTCAGATGACACACAATCGAAGGCTTTGGATAGGTTCAAGAAAGAGGCAGCTACCACATATCCGACTTCAAGTGCATCTGTTATAAACACCATCATATCAGTTAATGCTTTAGTGGTAGAAGAATCTTTACGGTAACCATATTGACAGGAATTTAATAAGTTCTAATTTTTTTAGTACAGCATTAATCTTATCAGCGAATTCAAGCAATTTGGATAAAATTGGAATAATTGATATTGGTCTATGATTATTGACTTCATTGTCATTCCCGTTTTTAAATATAGGGGTTACCTTAGATTTTCTTAGAGTCAGGAAATATTCCCTTATCAATACAAAAATTGAGGAAAGAAGTTATGAAAGGTAGGAGCTCATTATTGTCCATTTTAATACTGTCACTGTTTAACCCATAAGAGTTTCTAGATTTAGATGTACTTAATTTGCCTATTATCATTATTCCGAGACTGGTTCTAAGAAAAAGAAAAAGGTACACTATTATTCCTACATAGATTGACATAATCAAAATTATTGCAATTTAAATTTTCCGGAATTTCATCGGCGATGTTAATAAAATAATTATTCAGGTCATCAGCACTGATTTCATGAGATTATGATTAGATGTTTGTTTAATTATTGACCACGCTGCTTTCTATTTATTTCTGTAATTAGCTATAAGGTCGGTATTGTGCCTAATAATAGTTTCATATTTAAGAACTCGTCTGTAATCTCTTTTAAGTTTATTGTAATCAGCTTTGAGATTGTTATCGAATTTTCTTAAGTCATTATAAGTTTATCTTTCATAACCATATATGTTTTGACTGCACTTGATATTATGTATCTTCTTTTTGTGATATTTTAAAGAAAGGAAGTATCATAACAGATTTTTACGTTATTTAATAGAATTTCGGTTGTTAGATTAGGATCAAGAGTTTGATAAAAATGTGACCAGTCACAGTTGATTTGGGATATTTTATAATTTTCTATTCTACAATTATTTATTAACCTATATACCATCTTCTCTTTGGATTCTGTAGATATTTGTAGACTCTGAGTAAGAAAAATACAATACAGTTGTGATCAGATAACTGTGGATTAAATATTCTGGTTTTACTAAAATTTTGTTGTATATTTGAGAAAAAGTTATGAATTTTAGTTGCACTTCTACTAGTGACCCTTGTGGAATCTTTACCACACTCTTGCATACCAAAGGATAAGAACAAATTTGTCATCAGTTGAGAATTGATAGATGGAACTAAAAACTCAACGACAATTGAAAGATTATTCAGAAATGAAGAGTTAACCTAAGATTTGTGGTTGTAAACATTATTATAAATTTATTTTTAGCAATATTGCAGACAGCTACACCTGACAATTTCCCTTATGTTATATAAAAAATTGTTAGTATATAGCCTAGTTTTCTTTAAAATTATTCTCAAATTTGTATTTTGTGTTATGGATAGTTGCTTTATATAGTTATTGGGTCTATGCTATTATGCCATGCCAGTAATAAGTTTTGACTTAAGAATTAACATAAAAGATCAAATTTGTGTATAAAGCTTAATTTTTTTGTTAAATGTTATATGTCAGTCATATTTTTGGTTCTTAACTATTACAATATCTAAGTACTTAGTTCTTATGATTTCTTTTATTGTCTCATTTAAGGGTGCATTACCAAGATCAAATAGTGCGTAAAATATCCTCATTCTTATTTTATATTCTTCTTAAAAACGAGCCAACATAACTCAGAATTGATTTCATTATGTAAACTAGCGAACTTAAGACAAGGACCTACTATATTTTATATTGTAATTCTGTAATATAATATACGTTGTAAATTATCGGTCCTAATACTGTACCCTGTGGAACACCAATCTAAATATTTTTTGGATCGCTTAATATGTTTCCAATTTTAACGCATACCGAAATATTCTCCCAAAGTCAAAACTACGTCTGTTAATTCAGAGAACGTGCTGTAATCGCCCATATTTAAATAATATTAACACTTATCAGCTAATATTGCAAGATCGTCGGCGAGACTTGTTGAAAAAAAATTCAACAAAAAATTCTCCCAGTTCACAGAAGCAAAAAATTGCACTCTCAAAATAGTATTACTGATTTTAAAAATTATTTGTTTGTTAATTCCTTTCCTTTTCTTTTTATATTCTATTGTAATTTGTAACTAAATAGAAACCTACAAAAAATAAGTAATATTTCAAATTAATTGTAATCTTATTAAATAAACACAAACATGAATCAAGATATCAGAGACTTCAAAATTAAAATCATGGAAACAAAAATTGCTAGAAATATATCCGAATACAATGATACATTTATACATGATGCAAATAGGAACTTTACATTATTTAATGCTAATATTCGTAGCATCGTAAAAAATATAGATGAATTAAGAGTAGTATTACATGAGCTTAAATGTGAATTTGATGTATTAGTTTTAACTGAAACGTGGAAATTAACAGATCTGACTTTATTAAAAATTCTAGAATATAACATAATTTATAATAATGGAAACATCAATCAAAATGATGGAGTAATAATATATATATATATATATATATATATATATATATATATATATATATCGTGTCGTGAAATTCTGAATTTTGATAACATTAAAATTACATCTGTTAAAATACACGATAACAAAAAAATAATTCATTTAATTTTTTTCTATTTATTGGTCACAAGATAGTCGGTTGTGCAAATTAATTTTAACGTTAAAGTTTTTTATAATTATTTTTATTTATTAGACTATTTTACAAACTTTTCCTCTTGTTATAAATTACATGACTATGTTGAAAAACATTGAATACTTTAACAATCCTTGTTTATTTAAAAAATTCTTGTGTCTGAAGATGTGAAGTAAGTTTTTGTTCACGAAACCAGTAACACAATAAAAAGAATTTTGTGAGATATGATTCTTTTTTCCCACCAAAAATGAAAAAAATAATTGAAATAACAGCTACATATAGACCACCTTCCACATGCCCCTACAAATTTAATAGAAGTTTAAATAATTATTTAAAAACAACAAAAAATCATGAAAAGGCTAATATCAAAATTATTACGAGGAATATTTATATAAACTTACTGGACAAACATGATTATTCAGAGGAATATCAAAATATTTTGGCTGAATGGGGCTACATTTCTACCATCAATAAATTCACTAGAATACAAGGCGACAGTAAATCCTGTATAGATCATTTATTTTTAAAAACGGACATGCCACATGAAAACTTTACACCTATTATAAGGCAAACTGACATATGATCACTTTTCTATTATCCTCTAGTCTAAACTAAAAACTGCAAAGGAAAAAAATAAAACTAAAAACTTAAGACAATACAAATACTATTTAGATAAAGCACAGCTACAAATAAACTCAAAAATGTATTATGGAGTGATGTATATATGGAAAATGATATTAATAAAATGACTGAATTATTTATCATGAAACTACAACAAAAAATAAATAGCTTCACAAGAAGAAAATTAGTAGGTATATAGAAATGAAATTAAAATAAAAGATTGGATAACATCAGGCTTAGTTAAATCAATAAATAAAAAAATGAACTTTATTGTAGGTCACAAAAAAATCCTACAAATAGAAATTTTGCAAATGAATATAAAATATATAGAAATAAATTGAATGATTTGATAAAAATGACAAAAATAAATTATTATAAAAACCTAATCCATAAAAATAAAGACTCCCCTAGTACATTGTGGACTTGCTTAAAAAACATAAACAATACATAATCAAAAAATAGTGCGCTAAACCAAGTACAAAATGAACAAGTGATTTAATAATAAATAAAACGGAAATAGCAGAAAAGTTTGTAATTCATTATAGTACACTAGGCACAAAACTAGCAGATAAAATTCAAGTGGATCCTAACTTTGAAGAAAATCCAAAAAAAATATCAAATTCAAGAAACAAGTGAGAATGAAGTTAAATAAATTATTTACACCCTAAAAAATAATAAATCGCCAGGGCTGGATAAAATAAAAGCGGAATAAATTAAAGACATAGCGACAACAATAACAGAACCTTTAACATACATTATAAATAAATTAATGGAAACAGGTATCTTTCCAGAAACACTTAAAAAAGGCAGTAATAACACCCATATCTAAGAACGGTGATAAACTGGAAATAATTAATTATAGACCCATTTCACTAATTAGTAATTTTGGTAAAAAATTTGAGAAGGTCTTAAAAATTCGCATAACAAGTTTCTTCAGAAAATATAACATACTATTGGAAAAGCAGTTCGGATTTAGGGAGGCCAGATCAACAGAAGATGCCATCTCTACCTTGACAGAAAAAATATACCCAGCAATGGATGCGAGACTACCAGCACTGTGCATCTTTGTTGTTTTGCCAAGGCCTTTGATACTGTGAATCATAAAAAATTGCTACAGATTCTGGAAAATAACGGTTTCCGTGGAATTCCTCTGAATCTTATAACCAGCTACCTCTCAAATAGAACATATTGTGTAAATATAGACGATTCATTATGCTCCGAACAAAAAGTTATATGTGGAATTCCCCAAGGTACAGTACTAGGTCCTCTATTATTTAATATTTATGTTAATGACTTGTTCACGATAAAAACGCATGCAGATACTATCAGCTTTGCTGATGATACAGCTATATATTATCAGGATTGTTCGTGGAATAACCTCAAACGAAAAGTTGAAAATAACATATTAAACATAATGAAGTGGTTTCACAACAGACTACTAACAATGAATATTAATAAAACATTTTTTATATCTTTTAGTCGATATAAAGATAGACTACCTACGTTTAACTCAATTCAAGTAAATATTAATCAAGGACCTGTTTTGATAGCCAAAAAGGAACACATAAAATTATCTAGGAGTTTTAATTGATAGTCACTTCAACTGGAATTTCCATATGAAGTATCTTGGAAATAGCTCAGAGGTATGATGATTAGTAGGTTTAAATATTATACAAATATTTTCGAAGAACACCAGCTACAAATATTGTATATTGTATCACAGCTTGGGGTAGGGTTACAAACAACTATTTAGTACACTTGCAAAATATGGAATTATAAAAAAAGAATCAAAGTCTAATAAATAACAGAAATGTCAAAGTAATATTTCAAAGCAAGGCAAGAATTTATTAATAAAATGTTGTAAATGCACGTTGTTTTTTAAACATAAATTACTCGAGAACGGCTTAGTTTATTGAAATACAATAAGAATACCTTTTTTATATCTAATGATCTGAAAATGACTTTTTTAAACGTAATAATTTTTAGAAATATGAAAATAATCAAAAAGAGGAAAATTTTGGCAGTCATCCCCTAAAGCTATCCCTTAGGCAGAAGAGAGGGTTTGACCAATATCATGTAAACTATAGTGTACGGATGGCCTATGACTAAGTTTAAAATATGAATTTGATATTTTAAGGGAGTCGGAAGATATTGCAGAAAAACTGAAATTTATTATCCCTCTTTTAAGGGGTATATCCCTTATTATTCATTTTTTGAAGTAAATTTATTTAACATTATTCTTGGATATACTATCAGCCGTAGAAATATCGAGAGACAATTTGGGCCACCTTGTAAAATAGAATTCATACTTTTATATGTAATATATTTTTTCTGGCATTAAGCGTATTATTCAATAATTTGTTATATACTCGAAATAATATTTTTTAATACCGCTTATACCCCAATATTTCTTATAAATAAAATGATAAATGTTCTGAAACATCCCTGGCTATAGGTACGCCATATGATTCGAAATATTAATTTTCTTGTTGAGTTACCGAATCATTGTTAAAGCACGTGAACGATATTCCTTCGGGAAGATGATCGTTATGGCTAGATAATCTACGTATTGAAGCAAACGTGCCGGTTATAGACACTATGAATATAATATCTCACAGATTTCTATTGGGGATTTGGCCGGATCCTCAGCAATTTTCTCAGCTTACTATGGATCACCGTTTCACTTGGCTCTGTATCTAAAGTTCGTGGAGTTATAAATTAGTGTTACTAGATCTTTTCCGAAAAGAATAATTGTGATTAGATTAAAGGACGTATATGCAATATGCATGTTACATTCTTTTTCAGTGAGAACACATTAATTATTTTAACTTCTGTTGACCGTTGCCCTCATCGAATAAACGCTTATTCATTGAAAAATTTAAATTTCTACAGCAAAATATACATTAACAAAACATTTCTCCCACCATTGTTAATAACGCAAGGGATCGTTTTTACGTTAAAAAACGTAAATTTGTTGATATAAATTTACTGATAAATTAAATTATTATAGAGTAATAACCGTGAACGTTATTTAAATGCAATGAATTTAGCGAAGCAATTAAAGATTAGAAAAATGTTTAGAGGCACCTAACTAAAATACTACTTCTAACATCCTCGTTTCATTTACGGCAAAAGAAATTTTATTTCTCTATCATCCGGTAACGACCATCTAATGATTATGTACATTTATAAACATAATAATATGCTTTTATAAATAGTAGTTGGACTTCAAGTCCTTAAAAAGGTTGTTTTATAGAAGAAAATGGAACTATTTCTATTGTTGCAATTAACCGAAATAAAATTATAAATAGGTTTTTATTAATTTGTTTATTCAAAATGAGAATAACCATTTCTGGAACAAGTTCGATATCTTCATCCCATTTCCGCCCTTATTATTTCAGCTACATCATTAATGTTTGCATACTATGTCGTAGATACCTCCCCAGACATGATAAGGGGGCGAGTTGAGGATGGTCAAGTATGGAAATCTGGTAGTCCATATCGTCTCATTTCGCCGTGTGCATCTATTGATCATTTAAAAATCTTTTACAGTTATCCGCCAATGGGCAGGGCATCCATTATTTTAATGTATTACTTGTCTTACATCCAGGGACACTTTAAATAAGTTACAGATCATCTCTCCTATCACACTTCGGTCCGATCATTATAATTTACAATTTTGCCAAAGCATTTGAAATATTGCTATACAATTATATTTACTGTTATATTCACAGTCAAGTATCCGGGCTACCATGGTTTTGTAAAAGGAGGATCCCACTACAATAAAGCTTTTGGTACTGTCATGTGCACGCCCACCCCCTCTTACGGAGAGAGGATTAATCCTTAGTAATAGACAGAGTAGAAGGAAGCCTGTCTAATAGGCAACCAGTAAAACAATAGTTCACCAATTGGCTCAGTGTGGCTCATAGAATACACTAGAAGGAATAGAACTGTCTAGGAGGGCAGACTGAATTGATCGAGAATAAGCGCCACGGATGTATATAAGTAGCAGAGCCAACGCGCTTGGGTTAGTTCAGTGCAGTTTTGAATGAGTTATGTATTAGATGAGCAAGTGACCAGATAAGAGAACGAACAGTAACAAGCTGTGAATTAAAGTAGTGAATCGATAGTAGATTAAAGCTATAATTAGTGTGTTATTATAAGGATTATCTATTGTAATTTAGTGATTAATAAATCAGTGGTTAGGGAAAATTCGTGTTGCAATTAATGAACCTACGTTTGGCGGTGTTTACTATAGGGTGTAAAGACGCAACAATAACATTGGCCACTCTATCCTAACTGATAAATTGCGAACCTTTCGTTGTTCTGATTCTCTACTGTTACTATTCACAGTATTCACTATATCTATCAAATTGTTTTCAATTTTATAGCCTTTAACGGGTTCCAATCTGCTGACTACTTCGCTTCAATATTTTTCACTATCGAATGCTATGAAGACTGCGTACACCTCAAAATAATCTAGATAGGTTGCCGGAATGGCGTATGTCAAAAAACATTCATTTAGATATCTCTAAGTGTCAAATAATGTTCTTTTATGCAAAAAAACTTTAGTTATCGACTCGGAAATATGGCTTTAAGACTTGATACATTTTGCGCTTCTGGTGTTACCTTTGATGGAAAACTTTCCTTGTATGTGTAACCCCCTTCCGCACAAGTTTCTGGCTTTTGAATTGGAGGTTGCCTAATTTCTGTGGTGTTTATTTGTTTATTATTTTATAGGGAGTAAAAATGACATTAATTTGCGTCAAGTCAAATATTATATGTACAACCGAAACACAAAATATTACTTTTTTATTACTCATGTGGGATAAGTATTACCTTAGTGTTCGTTGTTACGGTTGGTAAATAGCCGTTCGCCTATTCTACCGTTACCACTTGACTTTTGCGTACGTCAAATGATTATTTACTTGCGTAAATTGATAATAAAAAAAGCTAAATTTGAATAAAGAACATAAATCGATGCTAAAACCATCTCTTGATTTGTTATTTAATTAATAATTGAGAAAAAAAAACACTCAAAATTTTAATTTAAAAAAAGTGTCATTCAAGTGACGGATTAAAGATATTTTCGTTCTGCTTAGTTTCTTACTTTTGTTTCAATTACGAGATATTTAAAAGTCACGTCTCCCCCGCTTATTTATCTTATCACCGCAATAGTAATAGAAAACAATATTTAATAGTAAAAATAATAACATTAATTTGATGGCTCAGTGGCTAAACACTTACGTGTACGATACCGTATGGCACAATGGCCTACTATACAAATTATATACAATATTTAGGTTCCCCCCATATCTTACCTGCTTCATTAGAAGCTTCCTATTTCGGAGGAGAATTGTCGTCAGGATAGGCGACTCCTTTTCCGAGATGAGGACAACATCAGCAGGAGTCCCCCAGGGGGCGATACTCTCCCCAACACTGTATAACCTTTTCCTCGCCGATATTCCTACCCTTCCCACTACGACGTCATTACTATACGCCGACGACGCCGTTATCTGCGGACGGTCCTTCTACGCGAAAACGGCCGTTCAGAAGATACGGCGTCACATGACTTTACTAACAAAATATAACAGCGACTGGAAAATACGGATTAACGAACAAAAGACTGAGACTATCACCTTACATCGGAAGTTCACCAATGTGACAACTTTCAGTAAGTTAAAAATCAATGATAAACAGATAGAGGAAAGAAGCAGAGTTAAGTATCTGGGGGTGACCCTAGATACAAGGCTCTACTTCGGACCTCATATCACAGCTACCTTACAGCGAACTTACGCCGCATTAAATAAGCTGTATCCATTGGTGAACAGAAGAAGCAGACTTTCGACTGACAACAAATTGACACTTTACAAAGTAATTTTCAGACCTCTACTGACATATGCCTGTGCGGCCTGGAACTCCATTTCAGACGCACAGTGCATGAGACTACAAATAACACAAAATAAACTACTCAGACTCTTACTCAATACTGACAGATACACTCCGATTGCGGAGCTGCATGAGAGGGCTAATATACCCCTCATGAGAGATTATATTACAGAATCAGCTCAGAAATTCTTTGAACATAAAATACAGCGATCGGAGTTAACAAGGGACCTGACCAACAGACGCAGACACAATGACCCCCCACATGCTCATAGACTATTACACCAGAGACTCCCCATTTACGACGCACGAGACTAATACAGGATACCCACACATAACTTGCACCTAACAGATAACTGAGACATCCTACACCTATCCCTCCCTTCCCCCCTCACCCTTCAAAAATGTATATATGTAAATAGTCAGAAATTCATCTTAATTTATATTTTAATTCAGAAATTTATTTTGTTTCTTTTTTAAACTTTTAACTTATTATGTACATAATTGACAGAATACCTTTTATTTTACTTTTGAACAAATGATTTATTTAAGTAGGTTTTTTTTTTAATAAAAACTATTTCCTACATAAACCGGAATTATAACAAATGGTCACAGGAAAAAAGCATTTAAATAATTGAACTGTACGCAGATGGTCACACACATAAATGTTATAAAATTTTTAAGAAATAACAAACTAAATCGTAATAATTTAAATTTATGAGCATATTGATTTCGGCTTCCACCAGCCAACCTGCAGCTATTGGGATACACCTATATTAGAGCAGGGAAACCAGTCTTTGTATGCACTTGTGCAAGAATGTAAAAAACTAGACTAGGGACAAATCAATTAAATAAAATGAAATGTATTTAAAATAAAATAAAGAATCTTTTAACTGGTAACTGGCAACCAGCTTGTAACCAAGGAGTACTGGGTTCGAATTCTGGCTAGGGTACGGATGTTCAACGGTATTTTTCATGGGTTACCGAGTTGGTGGCAGTGGACTAGGCGAGGTTGTCCTTGTCCTACAGTCTTTATAATTTTGGAATTTGCGATGTTTTTGCGCTAAAGCACGTATCATGGTGAAGAAAAACTTGTGGTAGAGAATTTCAATAATTGTAATGTCTAATTGCCAAACTCTGAAAATATGTCAAAAATATTGCTTTCTCTGAAAAGTAGATCAGTTGGATAGTTTAAGGTATAGTTTTTTCTATAAATTATTTTTAAGAGCCATTTTTGGATAATTTGGAGTTTGTTTAGATGGTTATTAGTTACACCATCTCAAACCAAAAGTCCATAAGTTAGATGTCATTGTATTAAGGAGTAATACATAATTTTCATCTATTTGATTTGAACTATATTTCTATAAAACTTAAATCTGCCTATCATGCCTCTTAGTTTAAGTACAATATTATGGTCTACTTGATAATTCCATCTTGTGATTGTCGAAAATTATTTCCAGGTATACTATGTTTAATAGAGATTGCAATTTCTTGATCATCAAAATTAAAACATATATTATAACGGGGTAATTTGTTTTTCTAAAATTTATCGTTAATAGTCTGTTATTAAACCACTGAATTACTTTTATAAAATCGTGTCCCACCTGAACGTTTAGTTCTTTCAAAGTGTTATTTTTGTAGAAAATAACTGTACACTCACTCGCACTCGCGGAACTAGTAATTTTTTCCTGAATGTTAAGGTGAAACAAATCATTTACATATATATTTAAAAGCAACGGTCCCAGAACGATTCCCTGTGGAATTCTACATTTCTTTCTGAGCATATCATATTTCCTATTTTAACGGATTGTTTCCTATTTGACAAATAGCTAAGCATAAGATTAAGTACAATTCCTCTAAAGCCGATATTTTTTAGAACTTTAATTAACTTTTTATGGCAAACCCGTCTCGAAGGCTTTGGATACGTTGAAAAAAATGCACAGTGATGGGTCTCCATCTACTGCATTGTACATTCTTTCTATAAAAGGAGTTGATATTTATTTAAAAAGCTCGTGATACGTTTTTTTAAATATTTTTTCGAAGGGTCGAAAATTGTCGGTAGCTTATTGATATTGAAAATCGTTAGAGGCCATTTATTTTTTAATGTACCATCATAAGCTAGTAATCTACCTAATATTTACAGTCTGTGAGTACATGTACATATAGGTATTTGTTATTAATTATACATCGAGTTTGCTGATGAACAACAGAAAACAATGTAAATCCAACATGTTGCTGTTTGATCAATCTTATTCATTATTTTTAAATAAACCATTAAACGAAACTAAACAATATAAAAAGTCTCATTGTGAAGTTTAAAATGTGAAATTAAATAACAATCAATCAATATTTTTTCTACCACAAAAGGCATTATTTAGATGGTTTTTTGAATTTTATACAAGAATATTAAATTTGAAAATTTTGAAATGAATTTGAAACGTGCACAATCAAATGTATCCTAAACTATTTTATGTACCGAATATCTGTCAAATCTAACTTTTCTAATTAATTTTGTGTCATAACATTCAATTTAAATGTATCGTTTTTTCTGATAGAAATATTTAGTGTCAGCAGGACGGAGCTACACCACGTTTTGCATTGAAAATAAGAGCCTATATCAATCAATTTTTTCCCAATAAGTGGATCGGTAGATGCGATGAAATTGAGTGGCCTGCCCGTTCTCCCGATTTGACCCCGCTTGACTATTTTTTATGAGGTTACTTAAAGTCAAAAGTCTCCTTCAAGAAACCAAATAACGTCGATGATTTAAAATACTGAATAAAACAAAAAATTAATTAAATCATTCCGGAAACGATACAAAATGTTTTAGAAGAATTTCAGCAACGCTTCCATTATTCTTAAGAATCTACGGCCACCCAGTTTGCACATTTGATTTAAACTGTTTCATGTTCTTTTGTTTACTTAGTAACATTAAAAATGCAATATTTTTCAATAAAAAAATTAAAGAAATTCAAAAAATCTTATGTTTCTGGATAGAGAATTAAAAACCCTTTCAAATGAGTTATCACACCTAGCCTCGTTAAATTTAAAAAATTTAAAGGGGTAGCTGTCACTCCCAGGGGGTTGAAGGGGAAATATAAAATTATGCTCAAAAAATTTAAGTATTTTAGGATTTTACTTATACATTGTTAATTACGTAGATAATGAATTTATCTGTTACTTATGGACCACACGATATGTTTATAAATATAAGTATAAATCTAACTAAACATATAATTCTGTATATCAAGAAGAGAGAGTAAGGAGTTTTAATTTTAACTTTTTACTTGTTACTAAATAAATCACTTGTATACCTTTATAATAAGTATCAAACGCCTTTATAGTATTTAGTAGTAACAGCTTTAAAAAAATAATGTACAAACATTTTGCTTTATCTACAAACGAAACATAGCCCCTCATGTACTTCTTTCAAAGAGTTTTTAGATGAGTTTCTTTACGTCTTTTTAACAGATTGAAAGAGTTCTTCGACTATTTGATTTCAATAACTTTATACAGAGTTTTACAATGACCTTTTGAGTTTAGCGAAAGTGAGTAATATTTAATTAATTTGTCCAACATGAAGTTCGTATTTCTGAATCTTTAATGACTTAAGAGTTTGTTTAGCAAGAAACTTCATTTCTAAACTTTGGGGGTGTATATTTACTTTTAGACCATTTATTTAACGCAATCTAGCAGAGTATATCTGTGGTTAGTTGAAACTTGGTTTAGACCCTGTGGGTAGTTGCCTGTCTATACTACCACTATGTACCCCTGTTTATGCAACCCTTTATTGAAACTTCCCTCGGCAAAACACTGGAATAATTACTTCTTGTCATGTTTTTCATTGAGCTCAAACTATACTCCGTTACGGTTGTGTAAAATGTTGCTAATGATTTGAACAGAAATTTTCATGCTTCAGTTTCAAGATTATGAAATTAAAAATATGATATAATACAGAGTGGATGAAAGAAGGCAGATTTGAAAATTTTATAAAAAACTAATTTTGAAGTTTTTGGTATTCGGGATATTTTACGTATTGGAAAAAATAAACTTAGGTCTATGCTAGTGGAGATATTTTTTGACAAGGAAAAATTGAAGATTATTAAAAATTATACCAAACTCAAAGCTACTGGACCTTATACATTAATCCAGATTTACCCACCAAGAACTTGCCGAAAAAAATCTTAATAGAAAATTTTAAGTCAGGTGATGAAAAAGAATATTGGGAAAAAAGTGTTGAAAATAAATTAGTCGTTAATGGGAAACGTATAACACAGGTCAGTTAAGGAATGGACACTCAATATCCTCTTCACGAGATCACATAAGCATAGAATAATTTAAAAAAAGAAGAAAACTGTTAATTTTTTTTACTATCCACTAATTAAAAACCTAATCAATATCATTAAGGAACAGAACTCTTAAATGAGGATAAAAACGCATCTAATTGTCTTACAGATTTTTGCACGACATGGTCACCAGTATTAAAAAAAGAACTTAACACACGTAATATCATTTAGAATATCAACAGCTCTGTGTAAGTAGCATCTATGGATGTGACATAAACACAATCTCCAAGCTGTACATTTAATATACACAGCATATAAAAATTGTCTTCATAACTTTGAAAATAGAAACAGATTTTGGTTTCCAAAACGCCAGAGAAATATTTTATACTTATTTTTGTTATAATTTGTAATAGTTCACAAAAATAGCTTCTGCCTGTTCCTGTGACATAGACGTTACAGGCGTAGAGGCTATTTTTCCAATACACTGATTAGTTTTGATACATTTGTAGATTTGTGATCAGCAGATATAATATGTGGTAGAAAAACTCATAAAAAGAAGAAATTAATATAACCAGTAGAATATGTTCTAAAAAACATTAACGTATTTTTCTTGCGCTACAAAATACCTGGCTAAAATTTATGTAGATTGTAGAGAAATATTAATTGTTATACATAACCTTGGCCTGCATCGCTTCACCTTCAGCACCTCATAAGCATGCATTTTCAGTATTTCACCTATGTGATCGAACATCATTTTTTATTGTCGTGTTCTTAAGTTTAAAATGCCTTTTAAAACGATATGTTGTTCTGCTAGAGCAAAGACTATATGAATGATAGTATAAATAGAGATTATTAGAAGGAATCTTGACTGTACAAACAAAAAAATATAATTTGTTGTATCAAATTTACTATATATATATATGGATAATGATTGACAATAGGAAATATTAGAAAAGTTTACGTATATACTATTCTATACCTATTCATCTGAATCGTGAATGTTAATCAGTTCTAAATCGTTCAATTTCATTTCACTACATCTTTCTTCATCGTCCAGAAAGGTATCTTAACAGTTAAAAGTGTTGGGTCTTTGTACTCAAAGGGCAGAAGTTTATTATCTCTCAAAACCAACCAGTCTTTGGAAGAAGAATCCAATTCTTATTGGGATGATCATCACGAAAATCTGATCAACTACATATGTGCGCCCGTTTTTGCTCCAGCAAATGAACATATTCATCTAGAAGACAGTTTAAATTTTAAAATAAAAAAATAATGATGTTCGATGATGTAGGCGACATATTGAAAATGTATCTTAACAAGCGGTCTACCGGGCACTTCCGTCAAGAAGAAGATAGATCAAGGTAGTTTTAAGGAATTAATATATCTCTATAATTCATATAAATAGTCGGAAGTTTTGTATTGTAGAATAAATATCTTCTTATGGTCAATAGTTAGCTTAAGGTATATAACCTTCAACCAGGATATGCTTAGGCAGACCACCGGTTTAGTGTTTTTTGGTATAATATATTCGAATTTATCATGAATAATCGATGTTCGATGACGTAATGTCTCGTGCTGTCGCCTATCGGACTATCTCGTCATATGCTGGATTTTGTCTCTAACTGTATAAGTTAAAATTCCACATTCGAAGAAAATCATGATTGCTGATCTTTTGTATTAATGTATGAATTAAAAGGTATTAACAAGTAAGGATACTATACAGTGCGTAAGACTTTGATAGCTCGAGTTCTACGATAACTAGAAATAAAAAAAAGCAAGTAAACTACATAAAAAAGTCTATAATTGGAAATTCTTTTTTAATATATAGAATGGACAAAGACGATTGCGCAGGTCCAAGTGCCATTTTTTAAAATGGAATGCTATAAATATCAGTACATTTTTAGAAGTCTCTTTCTAGACTCTTTTCCTTTCCCTATATTATTATTGTCTATCTTCCAGCCATTTGCATGTAGTGATTTTTTATTGTTGAGATAATGTCACTATTATGGAATTCAATGATAAAGTTTGTAAATACTAGTTACGGGACATCTATGTGATATATTCGAATCATTCTCAAAAATATATAGGTTGTCTAAAAATTATTTTTCAATTTAGAACTTTTTGAATTTTCTCAATTTTTTTAAATGGAACATCCTGTATATTTTCGACCATATGATAAAGGAATGAAAAATTTACATTTTTTGTATGTACTCGCTGTGGTTATTTGTAACTATTTTAGATTTATTCCCCGGCTATAAGTACAACATTCAAGTAGACTTAAAATATTAAAAGTTTATTTCAAATACTTGAACAGAAAAAATTATTACAAATGTTTCAAGATTATTCCTGAATTTTGCACTTATTGCTCAATAAATCGAAAATGGTTACAAATAATATGCATAAAATGTTGTTTTTTCATTCCTACAACTTATGGCCGAAAAATATACAGGGTGTTCCGTTTGAAAAAAGTTGAGAAAATTCAATTTAGAAAATTCCAAATTAAAAAATTATTTTTGGCCACCCTGTAAGTTGTTAGGAAGTGATTATGATTAAAAACATCACACAGATGTCTCGTAACTGATATTTACAAATTTTTTTCTTAAAATTCGTAACGGTAACTGTACTGTTTAAAATGTATTTGCAGATGGCATTATTTCAACAGATAAATGGTTGGCAGATAGTCATAATAATATAGGAGCGAAAGATGTCTAGAAACAGGCTTCTAAAGATGCACTGATATAGATAATAGCATTCCATTAAAGAAAATGGTACTGTCGTGACCAAAAAAAAATAGGACAACTTTCTTCTTTAATGTAAATCTGTCTCTATTTGAATATGTAATGAGTAGCCGAAAATGGCAATGTCACAAAAACTAAACTTAGATGTATACAACTAGATTTTAGCAAAAATACGTTATAAGACTTGTCCTGTTTTTTGCGCATGACAGTACTTGGTTATGTACTCGTCTTGGTTCACCCTGTACTGTCGTGAGCAGAAAAAAATAGGAGAACTTTTTTTTTCTAATGTAAATCTGTCTCTATTTGAATATGTAATGAGTAGCCGAAATAAAACAGATATCACTTTTAATTTATTGTTTATTTTAATGCTGTAGTTATTACTATAGTAAATGATGGATGGTTAATGAGACAAATTGCACTGCGTTATAACATTAACAAAAATTTGGTGTGTAACATTTTAAGACAGTGGAGAATAAACGGTACGGTTAGGAGAAATCCTGAATCAAAGGGCAATGGATATTCTACTTAACAAGAAACTAACTATTAATATTTCGTTATTGCACCATTTCTATTTATAACTTCTATAAGTCTGTTTGGTATAGAATTAAATAACCTTATACAATAATCATTAGTAATAATATTTTCCCATGCATTATTTACTATTTCCAGTAATTCTTCGGCAATCCGTGGTCTCACATTTCGTCTTTGGATACTTCTTACGAGTAGTCCCCACACTTCTTCCACAGGGTTAAGATCTGGACTATGACTGGGCCAGTTAAGAACATTGATGTTGTTATCTTGAAACCAGTTAATTACGGTATGAGCAGTATGAACGGAACAATTGTCTTGTTGAAATATGAGCTCATTATTAGGAAATAATTGTGATACAGAAGGAAGCATAATATTGTTTAAAATCCTAATATACGTTTCATTATTAAATTGTTCCTCAATATGCCACAAAACACCAGGATCACGTGCCGATATCCAAGCCCACATATTGGAAAATCTACCACTTTTATCATTATTAGATATATATTTCTCATCGAATCGAGTATTCGGAAGGCGGTAAATACGAATACGACCGCTGTGTGTTGACTGTAAAGTTTTTTCGTCTGTAAAGATTACATTGTTCCAAAAGTTTTATTTCTGTGCTGCTGCATGACAGCGTAGCTCCGATTCTCTTACTCGCAGGCGACCAGTACTACTTGATCCACGAAAATTCGTTTCTTCAGCAGCCTGAATAACTCAGTAAAATGGATTATCTAGTAAAGCATTTACCAATTGCAAATCTTGTTGTTGAGTTAATATCCTTCGTCGCCCTGATCCAGGTTTTCTACTAACCGTACCGTTTATTCTCTAATTTCTTAAAATGTTACACACCGAATTTTTGTCAATATTATAACGCAGTGCAATTTGTCTCATTGACCATCCATTTTCTGCTTTAGCAATAACTCCAGATTTAACTAAATCGCTTATATGGGGCATATTATTAGTTTTTTGCACTTACAATAAATTATGACAACTAACTGACAATGTCACAAAAATTAAAGTTAGATGTACACAACTAGATTTTAGCAAAATACCGTTATAAGACTTGTCCTATTTTTTTTGCTCACAACCGTACATTCAAAAATAATTTCCACTTTCTTTATGTAGTTTACCTGTATATTTTTTAATTGTATCGTAGAACTCGATCTATCGAAGTCTGTGGTCCCACCCTGTATAATAATATATTCGTCATCCAACATTTTATTACATGACATCATGTTAACATTTAATCACGATAAAAGAAAATTTCATTTTGAGTTATACGAAATTAAAAAAAAGACAATTTCACTCGCAGACAATTCCGTAATAAATAAAATGTCTCAGGATAATCTTGCATATGAAGAAATATTGCGTTCTAACGCTAACTTGAAAGCCTTATATGTCTTCCACTTTTTACATTCTCTGCAATATGGATATATTTATGACAAAGACTGTTTGTCTCGGAATGTTTATGATGTATGCAAATTATCAAAAAGGATGAAATAAACCTTGGGAAACAATTTAGCTATACGTATAAACAGACATGGTTATATAAAGTGACTAAAGGAAACGTTTCATTTCCTTCATAAAATGTTTTTTTTTAAGAAGTAATAACTGTTATTATTTTGATTAATTGTTACATATTAAAATATCACTTTGTAATTGTTTTCTCTCTTTTTGGTTGTCAATTGGGAATATTAAATAGAATTTGCAAGATTGTTAATACTGACGGGCGAATGGGCAAGGTCATGATAGAAAATGAGTTTGTGAAGTGCTAGGGTGCTTGCAATTTTTGTTGTGAAATTTTCTGTTTAATTGCCGGTTCTAGGCTTTCCATTTAATTTATTTATGAGATGTCAAGAAAGTCACTGTTTTGTGTGTGCATTATGGTTATGAAGCTAGAGTAAATACGTGTGTTCACTGTCTGCTAGGAGAAGCAAATAAAATTAATTAATGGTTACAAATAATTTTAAGTTACACTGTACTTAAACAAGTAACGTATATTATATTAAAAGGAAATTAGAAGAATATTGGTATAGTTATCTACTGCTGGTGTTAAGTACTATTTTGAGCCGAAAGTACACAATTGGGTAAAATATAGTTCTACACCATACCGTTAAAATGCCAAAGAAAACTATACAAACCTCCGACACATCAGAGGGTTTCTCCATACCATAATATAAATGTTCAAGTATGCAAAAGACAGTATTCTTAAAACTATTGTGCACATTTATAAATTTTATCGTAAAGTAGTTATGGGAATAGAAAATAAAAATTACATTTTTAGTCCAGCTAAAATAGGGTTTTCCGAGAAAAATTTGGAGGCAGCACTTTTATACTAAAAGTTTAGGTTTGCTAAACATAAATGGCGGCAAAATTTTATGGGCTGGAAGTTGTTTAAACACACGTATATATGTTTTTCCGAAAATTTTAGACGAGACCCATGCACTCTATCAACAAATTAAAATAATGTCTGGAAAACTATGTACTTTATCAAAAAATGGCAAGGAACAAGAAGTGTTCAGATCGATGTTTCTACAAAATCAAGTTTTTCCAAACCGATTTGTAGAAAATTTAATCACGATCACTTTTCTTTATTTTGATTTTTTTGATAGAGTGCACGGGTTACGAGATATACTTGATTTTCAGCTAAAATTATCGAAGAAAACATATAGGTATATGTATTTACTTAATTTCTTCGCTAAAAACTTTGCCACCATTTAACATCATGTTCAGCACTTCGAAAGCTAAAACTTTTTGTAAAAAAAGTGCTGCCTCCAGATTTTTATGAAAAACCACGTTATTTCTCGTATTAGGCTGAACTATTTAACGATTTAATGTGATCACTAGGGAATATTTGTACATGCAGAGAGTTTACGATATTATAATATTTGAATTAAATGAGTAATAGTGCATAACCAAATTCACCGATTGATTGAGAAACCTAAATATTTACTGAGGTATTAATTATCACTATTTAACTTATTAATTACACGCGCTCACATATTCTCACCTCTCGTTAGTGTAATGAAGTTAGTTTTAAATGGGAATTTTGGTATATATTTTCAGTTTATCTTTGTGTCTGAAGTAAGATATTTTTATTTCTTTTATTGATGATTATTAAACCAGGGACGATTAAATTCAGTTCTTTTCAGTAACCATGTAAAGCTTTAATATCAAACTGATTCCAAGTACTTTCAACCGTGGAAACTAATTGTTTCAATAGGTTAACGCTTGAAAGTATCAATATAGACCGGTCACAAGAATATCGATTTGATTTACAGTTATAATTCTTTATACTTGAAGTATTAAATTTATTCTTTTCTGAAATGGTACAATTAATTTATTGCAAGCGATTTCAGTCATCTAAGTTGTCAAGAAATTATTACGCTACGGATTTTAAACATTCCGTTCCGTCATCGACTGATGACTGCTTGGTCGTATGTGCCGCGCAATCTGCGCAATATAGGTTAAATTCTAGCCCATCACGGTGATATCCTAAGACGGCCTACTGCTAAGGATTTCTTTGGTTTTAGCGTCCGAGGTAATCAGTCGACCGTTTGGTAAGAGCTCTCTCTCTTAAATTCGCACTTGTGTAATAATTGTGGTGGATATTTTCTATATTTATTTATCTTTGTTATATTTTGATAAATTCTGCCTTCAACAATCCGGTGTAACATTCAAATAACCGAGCGTGGTTAGTAGAATCCGGGAAGACATATTGGGGACACTGCCTTTAAGTGGGCCACTTCAACTGAGACGTATTGTGATTCTATTCCGGATTAATTTTTCCGTAAAATTACTCATTTGGGACGCTGCCTTTAAGCGTGACACTCTAATTGACACGTACTGCTTTGTTTAACAACGAGATATGCAAATTTGCACGTGTCGAGCAACCATTTTGCTTTAATTGTCATACTTGCCATTTTCTCTCATTTTTGCATGTACATATCATCGCTTGCTTACTTTTCGTTATTTCGTATGCTATAGCTATGTATTGATAGCTATTCAATAACCGCGGTAGAGATTTTGTTTGAAACTAGAAAACTTGATCCCGTCCCGATACTTATGTAATTAAAATTGTATTTGCTTAAATACCAAACCGCCTTTGTATTCTTTATTTCATTTATTGTAAATATATCTTAACGTACCTCTGTTCACATATATTAAATTAATTTTTTGATCTGTAAATATTTTCAATAAATTGTTAAAACATATTGTGTGTCTTATTTTGAGTCTCTCATCTAATTTACACACTTTCCCGAAGTGGTTAAAAGTGTTACAGACATACAATTATTACAGCTGTCCATTCCACGAGAAGGACAGCCAAAGTTTCGACCTCAAGTAATAAACCGTCTTCACTGATTCTACCTGGAGCCTCTATCATACTGTTGGTAGAGAAAGTGGTGTTTCTACACTTTAAATCAGACACTGGCGCTCGAGACAAAACCCGCTTACATGGGTCCTAAAGTGTATGTTGCAAAACCAACGTAGCGGCATTATATTAGGATATAGCTTCTCTCAAGTGATGATGCTCATTCAAAATATATCTGTCTAACTTTCAAAATACAAAGCGAATAATTCACCACAACCCAACAAAGGCAACGCGGTCATATTTGTTAATGATACATCATTAGTTAATTTTAAATCCTTTATCTTAACAGAGTTTTCCAGTGGCTGCACTTTGTGAAACTTTTATGCTCCATAGAAAATAAGAACTTGCCAGTTTTTTATATTCCATTTCAAGACTTATTTTCATGTAGTGTGCACTAAGTGCAGATTATTAGCACAAACTCTGGAAGCTCGTCCGACCGTGGAGTGCAATATGGCGCCGTATGCTGATCTAGAAAAAGTAATACCATTTATTATCATCGACGAATTTTTGGAGAGTTCCTCGGAGAGTAGTGATGACCGGATTATAATAATTAGCAGTTGAAAGACAAGATCGCGTACCAAAATATCAGAATATATGAGGCTTACAAAACTACGTTCCACTGAGCCAAGCAACTATGCCGCTACTAGGCAATTTATGGATTTACACGGGGCACCGGTACAATTTTCATTCAACGTTGTTCACTGGAGAACGCTATAACTTGCGCGATATACATGACATACTTATTAATCATTCCACCAAAAACTGAGCAACTCATCTTCTTCTGGACTCAAACCACCAGGAGGGTGCGTTCCCCAATATCCCTTTCTTCAAAAGTAACAGTTTAAAACTAAATTTTCAAATCTAAATTATATGAGGGTCTTATATTTCTACCACGTTTTTTTAAAAAACATTTATTTAATGTCGGCCTATTTCCGCTACTGAGCCTTAACACCGACGCCTGTAGACGAGCTACTCCCAACCAAGAATTTCGCCGAACCTCTTCTCTTAAGAAAAGTAGGGATTTTTTACTTGCCTAACATTTAATGGACAAGGGACCGACGGCTTTACACCCCCACCGAAGGATGGTATATCCCCTATACAACCCTCGCCTAAGGTTGTATAGCTTCCGCGCATACACTGATATACAAGCCGCTGGAAGATGTGTGAGACGAGGACGCGGTCTTCTTTGGGACGGTCACCCATCCAACTACTAACCGCGCCTGATGTTGCTTTACATCGCATATCGAAGTATGTACATAGTAAAGACGCACCTATGCTCCCCCTTCTACCACGTTGTTGGATTCTCATAACCCGGGACAAATGAGTCTAAATCAGTTTCTATAATATTATCTCTGTCGCTAACCATAGGTTCATTACTACTGTTTAATTAACTGTCGGCTTTCAAACTTTCCCTCTACGTATCTTCACCAATTAGGTCCTCGTTGTCATTACCATTACTTACTTGTGTGTAACACTTATTTACTTCGTTAATTAATTTTAAACCCTTTATTCTAAGTGGTGTGATATACATGACATACTCATTAAACATTTCACCAAAAACGAAATAGTTGTTCTTCTTCTTCTTCTGAACCTAAATCATGAGAAGGATGCGTTCCCTATCAATATTAACAGAAGCTACATACCATTATCTCCTCCCTTCATCCCTCTGCTTGGCACAGTGGGTTAGACCCCAAAACCGGCCAAAAGTCATCTTTTGAGAGTGATTTAGAGGGTTTTATTATCGTGTTGAAGACTGATGAAAGAACTTTAAATGTAATTTTTATAACCAATAACAAAGTATATATATTGAAATAATGGTACAAATTGACGAACTCACAATTTATGAAAATATGTCGTATATTGAATTATGAAAATATCTATCCATTAGTTTTATCTCCAGAGGCATAGACGTTACCAAAGTAGTCAATAATAAACTTAAATTAATTGATATTGTAGTAGGGGAAGACGTGACATATAAAATTTTCATAATTTACGGTGATACATTCTCTATCGATTGGCCATTCTCCTACATTCCACTCCCTATCGAAATGGCTATTTTACGGTTTTGTTTATATTACTATATACTTTAATTTAAATATGCGGTATTTGACACTTACTACTTTAAAATTTGCTTCGAAAAACCAGTAGATTGGCAACTCTTGCAGACTTTCTTTTAAAGCAATATATTGATATATTCAACAGATCCTCTCGTTTCAAGCATGAATTTAGAATTAAGATTGCTTATTCACAAACGTATTAAGCTTCTTCCTGAAATTATATATTTACTTGAAATTTTAGAAGGTAGTCACATTTTTCTGATCATAAAACAATTAGGAAATAGCATTTTAACGACTATACTTCTGCTTCTGAATCTGAACTTAAAATTGCGGATGAATTAGAAGAGACTTTGATGATTTCTAACATACAACCCAACCCTAACATAGTATCAATTATCGGTAGTACGGAAAATATTTAAGTACCAGATTTCAGGAAATTAGCCATAATTCATAAATTTCCCGCTATTTAGAATTTTTGATAACAGATTTATTATTAGCGACTTCGAAAACTTCTGAATACCAAATTTCCGCAAACCCGAATTTCGAATTTTTGTTAATACCAAATTGTAAGTATATCCATCTTAACTTATCAATTTTATCCGCATATTGGATCCGATATTTTGAATTTTTGATAACAGATTTGTTACCAAATCACAGAGTTCTAAGTCTCGTGAAAATTTGATGAAATTTTGGCCGCTTTCGTCTATCTCCTGTCCCACCGTGCTAGGTTGAGTTATTGATGGGTTTTGAAAAATACACATGTTGTAACCATTGGCATTGGTGTTGTAGATAAATTCCAGATCTGAATTTAACTTCTTTTTCCAGACTGAAAAATGATCGCCATCTAAAGTATGTTATTTACGTTTCGTTAATACTACTCGTCAGTTACACTTAACAAAAAAAAAGGAATTAAAATAAAAGTCCATTTGTAAGCATGGCGCACAAGAATTGACCTGTTGTAGTGACTTCTATAATTTAAAAAATCTGCCCATATTTTCTAAACCGTGAAGTTATTACTAAGATCAAGTTTTGGTATTTTGATAGGTTATGTCCTGGTCCATCACCAGTTTCAGGATTATACATCATTTATCGGACACCATAACTCACAAATAAACCAAAATTGCCGATAATAGCTTTTCAACTTTTTAATTAACCATTTTGCAGCCAAAACATTATACAATACATTCCTAAAAAATAAACCCTCCACGGTAGCTTCAATCTCGTCTAATTTGATTGAATTCCCATTCATCAATTTTCCGAATTCTGTTTGTTGTAGCGTAGGTGCATCTTTACTATATACACATATTTCGATATAAGCAAAATTAGGAGTGGTTAGTACTTGGCTGGGTGACCGCTTCACATATTATAGTACATTATTTCACGTATAAGCGAAAAATTAAAATTAAAAAATTACTAAAATATTAAAATAATGAAATTAATTAACTCACCATGGCAAACCATCAACATCATCTAGATATTCAAATGATCAAAAAAACACATTTTAATTCAACAAAATGTGAAAACATTCACTAAACCCCGATAATTCACAAATAACCGAAATTAACCAATAACCAACCTCAGACACTCAAATCAACTATTTTACGAACTAACCGTTATATAATATTGACCTTAAAAATACCGCCACCATAAGGTCATCAACAATATCAAAACTACTTTCCACACCCCCAGTCAGAATATTTTGCTTCGTTTCCGTAAACATGTTATAAGTTATTTTTCCCTTCAGTTCAACTTCCAATTCGATTCTCCATTCATACATTAAATTCAACTCCATTTCTATTCACAATGTTCCGTCGAGATGCCGACATCGCATTCATCAAAAATTCTCCTTCCCGTCATATCAATGTTCAGATATCAAAACTAATTTCCCGTCATATCGATGTTCAGTCATCAAAACTTACTTTCACTTCGTTTCAACGCAGTGCCTATTGGAACATACTTAATATGACATTGATATGGCTTGATGGCGTCCAAGCTACTTTACGTGACCAAGCCCATATTCAGAAAGTTATTCAGACAGTTATTGCCGATAACTTCCAAACCCGAATCGAAATTTTAAAAACATACCCAAAAATCCCCCGTTTGGTAAACTAAATTTTCATATATTCTTCAACTCCAAACTCCAAAATTATGTCACTATTACGCAATATTTCACAACTTTAGTCCAAGGGACTGGCGGGGGACATATCCAGATCTCTTCCAGACCTCGGCGAGCCTAGCCCCCGACGACAGTATAAAAATCTGAGCACCGCGAGCTCTGGTTAAGTTCGAAATCGCCAGCAAGTTTCAAGTGAAGTTAGTACGTTAAGTTATCGCGAGTGGAATCATTAGTAGTTATTTAAAAGTGATTTTAAATTTAATAAGTTGATATATTAGTATTTTGGCTCGGTT
Source organism: Leptura quadrifasciata (assembly GCA_963675555.1). Taxonomy (NCBI): domain Eukaryota; kingdom Metazoa; phylum Arthropoda; class Insecta; order Coleoptera; family Cerambycidae; genus Leptura; species Leptura quadrifasciata. The sequence continues at coordinate 109,925,152 of OY776675.1, forward strand.
CTAAGTAACTTAAGTTTTATTTCCCACTGTCTAGTCAGGTTTCCTACTTCGGCCACAGCCTAATTTCCTGAAACGAAACTGTTAACATCTGCTTCCTTGGCCAAACTAAGTAAAAAGGTTTTTTTTAATTTAAATTAAATCGCCGTAGCGCATAATATCCATAAAGTGAATTTTTTCAGAACATATTAAGTAAATCATGTAAATAATTTAATTTTTTCCCAAAATTCAGACAAGACTGAATTTCTGCTGTCGAACAGTTACTTACCTATTCTAAAATTTGTTAAATACAAATACTTATATTAATCCAAATTCGTTCGAATAATTTTTCATTCCGTTTTAAAAACGAGTGTTATTAATTCAAGAAATACTATCTACAGGGTGTAGTCTTCGACCCTGACAGAGAATATAACAACCCAAAAAGTACTAAATAAAATAGGTGTTTAAAATTAAGTACCTACAAAGTTCCAGAACTCACATACAGGGTGTAGTATTTGACCTGAACCACAACTTCAAAAATCGAACCCCAAGACTTCTCTCAACAAAATAAAATGCGTGAACGCCCCTAAGGGTCTCTACTAAAGCTCTTCGGCACAATACTTTTTATTTTACCAACTCGCCAGGCAAATTCGTGTTCACACAATACAGTGTCCTCGTTACGCATTTTCTAGTGGCTTGTATATCAGTATATGCGCAGAAGCTATGCAATGCTAGGCTAGGATATATCGTCCTGTGGAGGGGATGTAAAACTGTCGGTCCCTGGTCTATTAAATGTTAGGCAAGTTGAATAACTCTACTCTTCGAAAGAGAAGAGTTTCGGCAAAATTACTGGTTGGGGGTAGCTCGTCTATAGGCGTCGCTGATAGGCCTACGAACAATTTGTATGCGACATGTCCTTTTTGTCTGCGAATCCTTAATTCAAAGGAGAACCACAACTGTTACTTGTAGATAGAAACAAAAATGCCACAGATAAATTGTAAATGCATTATTGCACATATTGGATCCATAATAAAACCACAAGCGAGTAAAGTAAAACCAACTTGATAAAGAAGTTATTTTGAATTTCCTCTAACTTTACTACATTTTCGTCTCAGTTTCAAGAGGAATATACCCCCGTATATAAAAAAATTACAAATTATTTATCTGCAACATTTGTTTTTGTCACGGAATCTGTAACATGAAAAAGGACCACAACTATTACTGAATTGTAATTGGTAGAGAATTACAATCACAAATTTTTGTGAAAGCAAAATAATGTTTTATTTATTTCTGCAAGTTGAACTACCACATAGCAACGACTCCCTCAATCAACTGTTTGTAAGTTGAGATTATTTATTTTTGTAACTGCCTTTTTATATCAATTATTTACTTAAAATGATAATTATTAGTGACGCTCTAGAGAATCTTTCACTTTGTTTAAGCCTAGTTAGCGTATTCAACGTTCGCTGTTAAGCCGTTCGGCTTTATTTATAGAGCTATGAAAAGCGAGAGAACACAAATAACAATTACGCTCTGTAAACAAAGCCGATGTACAATGTATTTTCAATGGTGGCTATAATTGCCAATTTTAACCAATAAATTACGGTAAACAAATTATTATTTGGTCAAACAAAATTGTTTCGCAAATGGTGTATTTATATTATATTCATCATACAGAGGAAATACGAACAGTACTTTCTATTTTCGTGAGATGATTTTATCATAAAAGATTCACATTACATCTTGGATATGTTACGAAAATTTTATAAATCGATTTAAAGTAAAATTCCCTTTTCTAAGTGGACTGTGACTGTAAACCTACAAATTAATGCGTGCCAAAAGAATATTATGTTTAATTTTCATCTATCCTGATATGTTGATGAAATTCCCATTTGGTATATGAACACAGCATGAAGCTCCACAAAGTGTTTATATAACCAGTGAATATTTAGCTATGTAGTGGTTATAGTATACAAATAGACTCGAGAACTAGTCTAACGAAAATATAAAATGCACGTGAAACAGTACTTTGCGAGGAAGTGAGAATTTCAAAACTAAGAGATTTATATGAGATCTATTTATTTTATCAAGGAATCCGGTCGGGTTTCGCAGCTAATTTTTGAGCGAAACAAGACCTTATTCATATATAGCAATATACTGCTTTCTGCGCCATCTAGATATTTCTTATCTTTTATAAAAAGAATATAATTATTTAACATTGGTAATTACATGTGAAATGAATTGTTTATCGTTTCATCTTTCAAATAAATAGCTGACTTTAACTTCGGCATTGCTATTGATTTGAATTGAATTTTGAGATCTATCATTCCGGTTATATTTGTGTACTAGACGGAAGTACGTCTTCAAAAACGGAAGTATCACGTCGACGGATACGGAAGTTGCTTAATTTAATCCGGTGACAGTGACATTTATAAATAATGCGAATGTAGACACAAACAAACTAGTATAAACATAACCTAAAAATTTTCAAAGATATAGTGAAGGTAGGCGCGAGTGGGTTTTCTAAAAATCGAATATTTAAGTAGGATTTTTCGCAAGCACCCCCTCCCCGGTCGAAACCGGAAGAGGTTTAGAACAATTTTTAGAGAAAGACGCTCGGCGTCCTCCGAGTACAGGCCAAGACATTATCTACGGAGAGTGTTGTGATAAAATAGGTCAGGATATTATCCAAGAAAAGTGTTGCGCAAAGACAGGCTGGGATGTTGTCGCCCGCGGAATGTGTTGCGCATCGCGAAATAACGCAAAAATAAAGATGCGGGAAAGTTACACCAGCGTGTCGGGAGGGCGGGGGGGGAGGGGGGATTTCTTGTGCCGTTAAGGCTACTCCCGGCCAATCAACATACAGAAAGTGAAGCAGACAGATGTACGGCCAGCCTAGACAGATCTATAGTTCTTTAGACGAAAACTAAAGAAACGAATCACCAGGACACAGGAAAGCGCGTCGAACGCCAGTGCTGCGAGCATTAAGCTGACACTCGGCCGCTTACAAAGTAATCAAAAAAATTAAGACCTGTTTAAGGTGAACTTGTCATCTCTTTATGGCATTGCTATTGATGTTTGAATTTTGAGATCTGTCATTCCTGTTTCTTTTCTTTTATAAAAAAACATAATCATTTAACATTGGTAATTACATGCGAAATCGTTTCATCTTACGAATAAATACCTGTCTTTAACTTGTCATCTTATTACGGCATTGCTATTACTGATGTGTGCAGTTTTGATTTCTGATTTTTGGATGAAACACCAAAATACGAATTGTGTTAACTTTCAAAATATTTAAAATAGCAAATTTGTAGTTATCTGATGTAAAAAATGGAACTGTTTAATCGCAAAGACACATTGAGTGTCGTGTCGGATTACGTGCCGGATAGATTGTGAAATAGATGTTTTCTAAGTATTACACATATTGTTTTATAGATTTTTAGGGGACCGTCGGTAGAGTTTACGTTTGCACCGGACATTTACGTAAGTGCGTGAGTGCAAAGATTCAGTTCTTTTTACATCCGGGTTTTTTTTCATTTTTTTTTATACATTTATTAACGTCGGCCTATTTCCGCTACTGAGGCCTAACCTCTTCCCTTAAGAAGAATAGGGATCTTTTACTTGCATAACATTTAATAGACAGGTAATTACGACCCCCTTTATCCCGGAAGGCTCTACAAAAGCCTTGTGTGGAAGGGGGCTACAAACTTAGAGACAAGGGACACACACCCAATATCCGTGTATAGTGGAAAAATCCCTCTCACAGTATTTTCCACTGCCACGACCGGGGATCGAACCCGGAACTTTTGGGTGAGAGGCAAGTACGCTCACCTCTTGACCACCAGTCATACAAATGGTTGAAGTATCCTATGATATTGTACTTTACTACTGCTTGCAGTGCTTCTCTTCTTCGCTTGTTAGAAATAAATTTATAAGTATGTCTATATTCAAATTTCACGGTTCCTTTTACATAGTCTACCTTAATAGCCAATTAATTGTGAAACTACGTACTGTAATGAAAAAATAAGCGAAATCACCCCCCCCCCCCCACAACACTTCCAATGTATAATACTAGAAGCTAATTTTCTATGTGGCTTTCCCGCACCCCCTGACCATCCATCATGTTTATCTTTTTGACTATATACTTCATGATGAGTAACATAACCTTTGTTTAAACCAAACTGGAAGACAATAACAAAAAGCGATTTTTGTTATATTTTATTCTCTATCATCAATGCACATTAATAGGAGAAATTTTAGTCTGCTAAAATAACATAAATATGGATAAAAATGAGCTTTACACGATTTCATGAATTTTTAATCTGTACCAGAAAGCAAAGGTGGTCAGAAGGTACAGGCGACTACGATAACGGTAAAACGCTTTTTGTTATTGCCTTCCAGTTTGGTTTAAACAAAAGTTGTGTTGCTCATCATGAAGTACATAGTCAAAAAGATAAACATGATGGATGGTCAGGGGGTGCAGGGAAACCACATAGACATTCTTTGACATAATATATATCATAATAAATAATAACAAAGTAGGAAACATATAAAACAGTGGTACAAAAAGTTTAAACTAGCGATATAGAGTTTTTTTCTATAATTCCGACAGGCAGACGGTCAGCAGGAATGATAAGATTAAGCGGGATTGCTAAATTAACACTCTGTTATATATCTCCCTAATTTAGATATGATTTAATAAGAAGCCTCATAAGACCTAGAGTGAGTTTCAGATTAATAATATTTTCAGAATCTCTATGTTAGTATAATATTTTTATATTTACTAGAAGTTTTACTCGTAAAAAATTTATATAAGCCGTGCAATTTTGAAGTAGAGGAGTGGATGCAGATTTTGGTATGTTAAAATTATGCAACAATTGAAAAACTACTTGTCGTGCATATCTAGAACGTTGGTTATTTCATTAAATAAGCAATGAGGTATTCCTGAGAATAGACTCTCATCACATAGTATCCGCATAAGGTTTGAAATCACAGGAATTGATGAGCCTTTTTGAATGACATAATCCTGAAGCTGTGAGTACATATTTTATATCGATTTTATCATTGAGCTGTTAAGCACAAGAGGATCTGAACACTTACAGTGCTGCAAAAATAAAATTGTATACTGGTAATGTTGGTTATTTATAATGAATGTTTAACCATCTAAACGCATACCTATTTATAATATATTAACCGAATAACAGCTGTTACTTGGACATATAAGTATCTATCTACCATACAGAGTGTGAATTCTATTAGGAATATTGTTAATTATAATTTAACAATCTTGAAATAATTTAATTGCTGTCATTTATTCACATAAATTAGACTATAGCCTGTCCTCTGCATTTGTGCATTATAAATTTATACAAGAATACTGACTGCTGTGCATTTTATAATCTTTGGCTTAATTATAATATTAGTAGGAGTTAAGGTTACATTCACTACTCAACAAGGACACATACACATAGACAATTATACAACAACAATTCTCTACGACATTGTCATCTGCCGCAGCTGAGACTCGAACTCAGGAGTGGTACAGCAACTAGCCTTGTTGTCTCTCACACAACCTTGTTTAGTCCACTGCTACCAACTCGGTAACACATGTTAAACACCACTAAACATCCATACTCTAGCCAGGATTCGAACCTAGGACTTCTTGATTGCAAGCCTAACACGTACGCATCGAGCAACTGAGCAAGATTGCCCCAAATATGTTAAAATTTGTACCTCCGTGCAACCATCCAGCTGTGGGAAGTAAATGGTGACGTAAGAGTTGAGTGGTGTCAAAAAAGTGTGCACTGGGTGATGAACGGAGTCGTACAGAGTTGAGCGATGCATTTTGATTCGGTTTATAGACTATAGACGTAGAAGAATTGCCGTTGCCATAAAAAATGATTTGTCAAGAACAGCAGACTTTTGATTGTAGCATATGGAAGCAGTTCTCCGGTTCTCTCCCTGGAAAGAAACTAGTACATTTATAAATCGATTAAACTGGGTGCGTGATCACGTTTTTAGATATTGGAAAGCATTCTAGCCTGAGAGTTATAACACTCGCTAACCAACTTTTATGATCTGAAGATCAAGTGATAAAGACGCTAATTAGTGAACCTTCAGTACTTACCGCAAGAGGTTTAGATAAGCTGAAGTACAATATCTTTAACGACATCGGCCACCCAAGTCGCAACGTTTCTTCTAAAGTTGGAGAGCCTGCAAGGTTATGTCGAATCTGACCTCACTATTAATTGTAAGGTAGATATTATTGTCCAATAATAAAAAAATTAATTCTTTGACATTCGTTAAAATATTTAAATCATAAATTATTGTTGTGCTCTCTCTAGCTCATAAAATATGATTTCTTATAATTACTTTTCAACATTCAGGATTAAAACTCTCTTCTGTAAAACGAGTTTTATTACTAACTTTACTACTAATTTTAGAACGTTGTTTATTGGAACAAACTAGGCTAGATTTATTTCAGTACAAAACATTGCCCGAAAGTCTAAATTCTCGACAACCAGCCCATCAGCTGTCGCTAAATGTCATCAGTAACAATGGAGGTGTAATTAGAATACCAAAAAATGTACAAAGAAATATAATAATAGTTTGTAAGAATATACAAAATAAGTAATATTGATTTATCTTATGAAATAAACATAAAAGTTCACAGTCATTATTAATTAAGGGTTGTATATATTATTACTGTAGAACTGGAGAATTGTAAGAAAGAATACGAATAATATTTTATGGTATAAATAATTTAGTATATCTCTAAAATCAAATGTGACGTCCAACATTTATCCTTCCATTTTCGTGATTTTGAAACAAAGCGTGTCTTTCGTTCCTTTATTGTTCAAAGAATATTAGATAAAGATTCTCAAATTGCGTGACTCAGATGGTTTGCAATATGTCGGAATTTATTTCACAACAATGGAAATCTAAAGTGGAGCTTTCATGCTTGCAAAAATTACGGAAAAATGTGAAGTGGACTTGAATTGATGAATAAATAAACATAAATAAATTTAATGTTAGTTCCCTTCTTTTGTTTTATTCCTTAAGACGGAAAAGCTTTTGAATCTGGAACATCATATCAAAGTAAAATTCTTACATTCACTAAAATTGGATAATAAAAGTTTTCAGTAGTTTACAAACTTTTAAATATGCAACACATGACGTTGATAAAGCGTATCAATATTAGAATAAAATAGAAATTTCAAAGGCTCCCTTAAAAAATATATTTACGATATCCTACGAAAATACCGGCTCAATGGCTCAATGCTTACTTGTTGCAACCATGGAGTCCCGGGTTCGAATCCTGGCTAGGGTATGGATGTTTAGTGGCGTTTTTCATGTATTACAGAGTTGAGAGCAATGCACTAGATGAGGTTGTGTGAGAGACAAGACGTTTAGTCGCTGTACGACTCCTGAGTTCGAGTCTCAGCTGCGACAGGTGGTAATGTTGTAGGGAATGGCCGTTAATTGTCTATCTGTATGTGTAGACAACCCTGTAATTGGGAACATAGTGCCTGTAGAGCGGTGATTAATATATAAAGAAATAAATAAATAAAATATATAGGTATGTTTTATTCAATAAATTATCATTGTCTTAAACATTTACTTACCCTTTATTAGTAATTTTATAAATTTCAATTAATTTAACAAATTTATTTAAAAAAAAATTAGTTATACTTGTACTTATACACTTAATTTTTAGCTTTAGGATCTCTTGAGGAAGTTCGAGGCACTTCGAAACCGGTAATCCGTTAATAAAGATTATGAGGAAAAACTACAAGACTTATTTCATCTCCTTTTGAAAATACAGAAGCTCACATTATGGGTACAACTTTAGAGAACACATATACACACACGCACACACACAAATATATATATATATATATATATATATACCTGAACTATGCTAAGCCCATAGTTCAAGTGTGCTTCTCCTTATAGTAAAATAAGGATTTTATAGAGGAGCTTGCGACTGAAATTATATGATTTAATATTTCATATATATATATATATATGGTGTAGTGGTGAGAGGTAAGTTAATCCTCACATGTGGTCTAATGCTACTATACACCAGACATCATAGGTGTCTCCATGGTTCATAGCAACTTGCCATTTTGCAAGTACCGAGAGCGGTGACCTTCAGCCCTTGTTGAACTTAACCTATATACGGATTAACTTACCTCTCACCACTAAACCATTTACATTAATCTGTATAAGACTAGCAGGTTGGCCACTGTCATTTGTCTGTTCCATGACCTATGGCATACTGATGAGAACTAATACGTTCGAAACCGGTCTATGTCTGGTCAGGGAGTTGACAAATGACATTGGCTACCGATCTTTCATGATTTGTAAGGTATAATTTAATGCAGGTCGGGGTATTTGCCCGCTGAGTAGTTGTTTCCTGCAAATCATATATTATAACAGTAGGTTAAGCCCACCTAGGACTGAAAGGGCGTCGCTCTCAGCGGGCTAATACCCTGACCTGCATTGAATTATACCTTACAAATAATTTGGTGCATGAGAGGATTCACTTACCTCTCACCACTACTCAATTTACTATAGTTTATATACCACTAGCAGGTTGGCCACTATCATTTGTCTGTTCCATGACCTATGGTATATTGATCAGAACTAATAAGTTCGAAACCGGTCTATGATTGGTCAAGGAATTGACAAATGATATTTGCTACCACTCTTTCATGATTTGTAAGGTGTAATTCAATGCAAGTCGGGGTATTTGTCCGCTGAGTAGTTGTTTCCTGCAAATCATATATTATAACAGTAGGTTAAGCCCACCTAGGACTGAAAGGGCGGCGCTCTCAGGTACTTGCAGAATCGCAAGTCGCTATGCGCCCATGGAGACAATTATAATGTCTGGTGTATAGTAGCATTTGACCACATGAGAGGATTCACTTACCTCTCACGAAACATAGTTCCGAAATAAATTACTTTTTTCAAAATAATTAGTAATTTGGGTATTTTAGTGGTGTTCTAGTATTTTAGATAAATCACTTAGGAGTGCGATTGGCCTACAGCTTGCTAATTCATTTAAGTCTCTTCTTTTAAATATCGGTATAATTTTTGTAATTTTGAAAATATCTGGATAGGTGGATGCCATTATGATATTAATAAAAAGTTTTGTCAATGGTATGATTAATAAATTTTTGATGACTTCTAACAGTTTATAATTCAGGCCAAATATATTTATAGAGTTTTTATTTTTTAAATGGTTAATAGCTTATCGTGCCCCATTATAAGTTACCTCCTTAAAGTTAAATGAATGTTGACAATTTATGTTATTTAAATATGTAATGGGATTTGTTATATGCTTTTAGGTTGACTTGAATGAAGTGATTATTGAATTCATTTGCCATTAGATTACACATACTACATTTTGTTTAACATTTTTCTCTTGCTATTAATTAAATTCCACATAGATTTTTGTTTCTTCGTCGAGTTTTAATATAGTTACAATTTGCCTGTTTCTTTACACATGATATTCTTTCCTGTGTATTACCCGTAAGTTTTTTATATAGTTTTTTAATTCATCTGCTGTGTTATTTTTGTTTAAATCGATAAAGAACTCTTATGTGTGTGACTTTAATATTTCTTAAATTTCCTGTAAACCAGTAATTTTTTTTAGGGCCACCTTTTCACTTTTTAAGGTTAGAAAAGCTATGTTAGCTATATATATGAATACTTCGCATTTTTCATTAATACTATAGTCTATATTGTTAATAAAGCTGAAATCAATTTCTCTATTAGATTATAAAATTTGCAGAGGCCAGCCTCATTGATATTCCTAGTACAACTAAGGAATATTTCTTTGATATTTTTATCGGTAAAGTTTAGATCAATAATTATTTGTGATCTGTTAATTTAAGATTTATTACATACGTTTTATACAAAATATCTGCACAGTTTGAAATATTTACAAATACATTGTCAAGACAATTTGTGCTTCTAGTATTTTCCCTTATCGTTTTTTCTGTGTTAAAGGAGAGGAAATTCTCACAGACTATGTTGGAATTTTTTTCATTATAATTGAATCTAAGATTGAAATCTCCATTGAAAATTATCTTCTTTGTTTTATTTAATATTTTCAGTATTTTATTCAAGTACCGAGCGAATATATTTATGTCACTTTATGGCGATCTATATGAGTTAATAATTACTATATCAAAATCCACTAATCCAACAGTTGTTAATTCACAATGATGTTCAAGTATATTTATCTCTATGTCGTCTCTAGATTTATATTTAACATTGTTTTATACTAGTATAACTACACCACCATGATGTAGCTATGTTATACAGTAGGTAGGTAGGTAGGTACCTTGGATGTTCTTCCCTGACTCACATCAGTAGTGGAAAGAGACAATGTGAAATAATGTGTTACTTGTGTACAATATCCTAAATATGGAAATATTAAGTGCAAAATTTGGAATAATCCGGGTCATGTTACAGATAGTTATCAGGCTAGGCTTCGCGAATCAAACAAAAACAATAAAAATAATGGTATTAAATATGTTTGTCAAAGAGATGCTAATAAATACCACACAAGGGAGAAAATACATAAGGAAAGTGTCAGCTGTATTATAGATATGGGTAGCGAATTGAGACTAATGAAACATAGCGTTGCAAAAAAATAAATTTAGAAGTTAATGAACTAAAAGAATTTCCCAGTTACGTAGTTCTTATCATTCTCAAGTTACGGCTAAGTAAAAATGTTTCACGATTATAAATATTGAAGGTGTATGCAAACAGAAATATTGAATGACGTCGAATCAATTTTAGATTTTTTAATCGGGCAAAATTTCTTAGATAACCAATCTGCTTCGGTTATTAATAACACAAAACATTTAGTAACAACCAAGTTATCCGATGATGTCAAAATGCCACTGAATGTGAGTATCAAATACTCAGGAAAATTTTGCGAAGGTCAATGGTAGCTAGGCAGACTTCTTTCTATTTTACTAAGAGGGACTAAACCTATGTCCGTACACTATCTCTCAATTTTTCTGATTGAATTGGTGCAAAACAGATGGAACGCTCCTTTACAGGGCCAAAATCGAAGTTTGCGGATTACCGGATTAGGACAAAGTGCTCGAATGAAAAATAATTTTAATTTTCCTCAACATTATTTGCATAAAATAGCAAATAAAGTTAATAAAGCGATCATATTCCATTTTAAGAAAATAAGAATTTGCTTCGAGAAACTGTTTTTGTTTGATCAAGAATCTTCTTTTTTTAAAAACTGCTTGTACTACGAAATTTCTCATTATTTATGCAATAAATAATGAGAAATAATAATAAATAAGTTGCATTAAAGTTAGTTAATATAGAATTTTCTGGGAACTTTTGGCGACACCATAACTAATATTTATGGTAGAATATGTGACAAATCTTAAAGCAAATTGAATGAGTTTTCAATTTATAGAGTATTTTTGACAGGACACGTCGTTTTGGAGTAAACTGCAGAAATATTGTATTACAGCGAAAGGAGTAAAACAATTAGTAATTTTAAAATGATAATATCGGAAAATGAATGTTTGTGATGAAATTTCAAATTATTGGAAAGTTCGCAAACTTTAAAAAAGATCTCTCTTGATCCTCCACCCTCAAAATTACAGATATTGGCAACAAATGTTACTCTATCGATTGGCCCTAACGTAAATATATGTATTGTATATTGTATCAAATTATAAAAGAAGATCGTAAATTACAACTATTTGTGCATGTGCACGAAAATCTGTATTTTATTTAATTTTCAGTTGCTAATATAGTCGGCTTTACAAAATTATGATAACAATTTTTTTCTAGTTTCCTTTCATGCAAACCCTGCACTTATCTATTCATTTTTTAAATCAGAAAATACCAAAAATTAGACCTAAGAATTGCAAAATGACATAGTATCAACAAATGTACCCGGTTACATCATTCATTTTATAAGTTTCGTCGTATACATAGACTTGCCAGGCTGTATATGGGATAAACAGAAATTCCAAATGTATTGACACAGGCGCATTCGCCAGAAGTTTGAATGATACGAAATAATAGCTCTTTTTCTCACAAACTCTGTATTTACTTCAGTAGAAAATATAGCTTTTGTAAAAGAAAGACCTATTACTTATATTCAAATCTATAAGCTATAACTATTTTCTTGAAAACAAGTCATACAAGTCTTATTTACGTAAAGCCCTAGGTGTAGCCACTGTTTTTTGGAATTGGGGATTATTCACTGTTTGTGGTGTGTTTTATGTTATTTAAAGATGGTGCAAATTATGGAACATCTTTTAGACGCAATTTTATATATTTTATTGTTGTTTTTACGGCGAGGGACATGTGTATCCCTAGAATTTTATTAGAAATCTTAGAGGCTAAAATCGTAAATTTGTTAAAAGTAATAAAACTGATATTAAGATGTTTTTCCGTATGGTTTCTCGACTTTTATTTGCCGAGGTACTTTTTCAATGTTATTATCGCAGAGATTTAAAATGAATTTATAATATTTCTTACAACAGCGACAAGCAAAACAAATAAAACAAAACTAATTTATTGCCGCGTCTTATTGTTTCCTTGCATGGCAGAAGCCCTTATCCAACACAAAAGATTAATATATTTTTTATGAAAGTTGTTTAAATTAGAGCTGAATGAGGTAGTGAATTGACGACATAAGAACCATTAAAATAAATTACTTCAGGAGCTTTAGCAACGGCTTAAATGAAAGAATATAAGATAATTCAAAAATATGTAGGTATTCACTGGCACTTCACGTCAAAAAAGATAATTTAGAATAAACATCGAAACAAAAACAATTTGATATATTTTTATAATACAAAGCGGTTTAGATAGGTTGAACGTGTCGTTTCATATTTTTTTATGCCGCATCCCCGCAAACTTAACGCACGACATTGCCCTTATAGTCCAGTAAGTCAGGGTTCTTACCTACAAAAATTATTAACAGCAAACCAAGGTTTGTAAAATATCGGAAATTTTCCGTAGAATTCAATGTACTATTTTTAAAACAAATGACGAACATGCGTCCTTTTCAAAATAGCGCCCAAAGTTGGCGAAAAACAGTTTTTTACTTAAAAAAAATAAACTTGGCGTTGTACAAAAGTTATATGGCAAAATTGTGTAACTTTTTAATACGGATCGAGATGGCCTGGTCCGATCTCAAAAAATTTTTAAATTAATTATTGTAAAAACCGCTAAAAATCACAATTTCTTGAAATATCCGTATCTCCGTGAAGAAAAGATATTTTTTAACAAAACTCGGTGAAAGCGTAGTCCAAATATGAGTCGAATAATAGTCTTTTTACAGATTTGCAAAATATTGCAACTTTTTTTGTAAAAATCGATTTTTTTCTAAAAAAAAATATTTTTTTTCAATGTCCTATAGTTCATACAGGCTGTTATATTTTTACATCAGACCAGTCCGAAAAATATCTTTAATAGTTGCACTAACATATTCAATTATTGCGAATATCATGAAACGGTCGCTAATGTCTGAGATTTTAAATTATATTGAAATGCCATTATTGCCAATCGATAAATGGCATTTTTCTACAAATTTACAAAAACAAATTTTGCTCTCCGACCTTCTTGAGCCGAGATATTTTTTTTTTAATCGTGTAGCGCCATTTATTAATGTAAAGGACTGAAGTTTGCAGGGGTTATTGCTGAATACTTATATTTTCAATAAAAAAATTCCGGAACTTGATCGGTCGTTGCTGAGCATTGTAAAATCAATTAAACTCGGAGCTCGATGCTGCGGCGCGTGTTATATAGCGCTAGCAGTGAAGTGGGGGGGAATGTCAGCTCTCAGTGTAGTCTTGCGTAAATATGATATCGCGCGTTTAAAATCGATTGCACTTGAAAAATCTTCATTATGTTGACTTCTACTCAACCGATTGCTTTCATTTTTTTTATTGGGGTATAGTAGCTCGACGAGATAGGAATTAATGACGGTGGTAAGGTTAATAAATACAAAAAATATATACCAAAGAAATATTAAAATTTTATTATTTCACATTTATGTATTCAAATTGCTTTTGTAGAATACGTTGCATTATCTACATAACATTATTTTATTTTTTCTTTTTAATAGGAGACTTGTCTTCATTACCACTACTACTACCACTGTAAGTGTTATGCAATATTATGTCTGATGTGTCGGCATTATCGTCATTATTACCGTTGTCATCATTTGAACAACCATCTCTTTCTAGCTCAGTCTCTGTGATATTTTGCTCATCTATTTCTTTGTCGATATCATCAGCGATAACTTTATTCTCCTCAATATTTGAGCAACTTTTATCGTCACACGATTGAACATTTTATGCCGTATTTTCGGCAGCTGCAGGTGTTTGTTTTGCAGCCGCTTACACACCTACACGCTATTTTCTTCATAAAATCGTCAAGAATCATTGGATGAGAACTCAGTTTTGGCAGCAAATTATTGCCATCAATCTTCCAACCCCATTTTTCGGGTTCAATGAATTTTAGAACCAGGCTTGCAATTGTAAATAAGATCGATAGGAATGTTCAGCTCGCCAACTGAAAAGATGACCTTGATGTAAATTTCTTAAATTGTAAATATCTTAAATCATGTAAACTACCACTAAATTTCTTCGTAGAGTACAAAACAGCAATTATTTCACACCCGATTTTTCTAATCTCTTTGTTGTTACTTTTTTTATCGTAAAAAACTTCGGAATTTCGGTAGTCCAGTTTTTCTCTTGTTGAATACTTTTAATATCTCATTTTTGCTTTGTTTAAAAAAACTCGACGTTGTGTTACACCCCGATATTATACAGGGTGTTGCATCATGAGAGGGACATAGCTTAATAGGAGGTAGAGAACATCAGTGGCAACCGGAACCTCCCATAGAAATGTCTCATTGGGCCTTCATTACGAAGTTACAGGGTGTTAAATAATTTTTGGCCAAACCTGTTTTTTGTCATAACTTTGACAGGGAATGAAATAACGGATTCATATTTGGTACGGCTAATGTACTAACGAGCCCCAAGAGGTACATGTATAAAAAAAAATATATCCAGGTCCGGACTCACTATAATTTATGTTTCTTCTTTGCATCAATAAAACATCACCCTGTATATATTTTTTTGAAATTTCGATACGATATTCGAAAGGAGCAAGAAAAAACAAACAAAATGGCCTATTTCATTTTTTTGTTACACCTTCGTGGTTATTTAAATACGTTGTTAAATGTGCAAGAAAATGGATTACAGAACCCTATTTTTCTGTAATGGAAATGGTAGGTCGGCGGAAACAGAACATCGGCTGCGTTTTCCTGGTCGTCGATGCCCTAATCATAAAACCTTTAGTACGGTGTTCCAGTATGCAAGACAACACGGAAAGTTTCCTACTTCTGCAGTTGTGGAGCGTGTTTTACAACAAGGTGTGCAGGAACAAAACAATATTATAAACGTAGTTCAAGAAAACCCAAATATGAGCACTAGACGAATCAGTTTGGCAACTGGTATTCCTCATTGGCGAGTATGGAGAACCCTAAAAAGAGAACGTTACCATCCATATCATATCCAGCAGGTACAGCGTCTTCAACAAGGCGACGATATCCCCCGCCTGGCATTTTGTCATTGGCTGTCTAACCATCGCCCAGTCATTTACAGAACCTTATTTACGGATGAGACACAATTTACAAGGGATGGAGTAAACAATTCACGAAATAATCATAAATGGGCACAGGAAAACCCACATGCGGTACGCCAACGCCGTTCGCAACACAGGTTTTCTGTAAATGTTTGGGTCGGCCTTGTGAATAGACATTTGATAGTGCCACATTTTTTTGAAGAAAGATTGAATGGTGAAATTTACTTTGATTTTCTTCAAAACATTTTACCGAATATGTTAGAAAATATCGGTATAAGAGGCATGTTGTTACAGCATGATGGGGCCCCACCACATTTTAACCTTCAAATAAGAGAACACTTAAACAATGTGTATCCTAATAGATGGATTGGACGCGGGGGTCCACATGAATGGCCACCAAGATCTCCTGATTGTAACCCTTGTGATTACTTTTTATGAGGCCACTTAAAAAACGAGGTTTATTGCATTGAAATTGAAAGTAGACAACATTTAATCCAGCGCATCGTTACAACCTGCGACGAAATACGGAATAATCCAGAAATGATACGTCGAGCAATTGGTGACCTTTCTAAACGCGCAAGAAAATGCACAGAATGTGGGGGAGGACATTTTGAAAATTTACTTTAGTGTCAATTACGTTTTATTTTTAAACACATTTAGTTATTGTTTTGTTATTTATTGTTAATTGAATGGAAAATATTTTATTTATTTAGATTTTAGTTTGTTCTCTTTTCCAATTTATATTAAGTATAAAATGTTGATGATTTTCTTGATCAAAGTAACTGGTTACTTAGGCCTAAATGGTTTAAATTATCTGTCACTTTTATTCTTTGAACAAGCCTACTGTGATTGATTAAAAATTTTGTTATTTCATGCCCGATTACTTATTAGGACCACAGTTTTTTACCAAAATGGACCTTTAAAACGTGCCGGAATTAGGATTCACCCAGACTACCTAGGCTCAATAGAATTTTTGCAAATTTTAGTTATAAAACTATTTATTTCACGTGCCTCTCATTTAATAGGGTTCTGTAATCCATTTTCTTGCACATTTAACAACGTATTTAAATAACCACGAAGGTGTAACAAAAAAATGAAATAGGCCATTTTGTTTGTTTTTTCTTGCTCTTTTCGAATATCGTATCGAAATTTCAAAAAATATATACAGGGTGATGTTTTATTGATGCAAAGAAGAAACATAAATTATAGTGAGTCCGGACCTGGATATATTTTTTTTTATATATGTACCTCTTGGGGCTCGTTAGTACATTAGCCGTACCAAATATGAATCCGTTATTTCATTCCCTGTCAAAGTTATGACAAAAAACAGGTTTGGCCAAAAATTATTTAACACCCTGTAACTTCGTAATGAAGGCCCAATGAGACATTTCTATGGGAGGTTCCGGTTACCACTGATGTTCTCTACCTCCTATTAAGCTATGTCCCTCTCATGATGCAACACCCTGTATATAATAATCCGACGAATCTCTTTAAATTCGGATATTTAAAACTGTCACAGTTATCAACTTTATCGATTTCCTTAGCTTTTTCAGGCTTACAAAAATACATATTTTTATTAAATGGAGCTAGCTGCGTTAATAATACCAAAAGATCGGTGTACTCGCTAAACATTTTTACAATTTTATTACCTTCTTGTAGCCTTTACGGCAGTAGTAATTATAAGTCTATCGGTATCTTCGTCAGCAATTTTTGTTAAATAGTTGTTTTTATTCAACTCTGTACGTAATAAAGATATGATTTTTTTTTGTTTTTTAAATTTGAAATTTCTCTTTCGGATATTCGGATTCGTTTATAAATCAAATTCTATGTCGAGTGCGGCATGTTTCATTTGTCTTCGTAAACGTTCTATTGATTTGGAACTTGCATCATCCGGCTAACCATCAAAAACGAAAACCGATGTTTCAGGAAAATGTTGTTGCGCGTACTTAATATATAATGCTAGAACGTCTTGCACTGTTTTGTTAGACGTCCAAACAACTCTGTGTAGAAAAAACTACCATCGATAACGATTGCGGCAATTTCATTGTTTAAAGGATTTTGTATATTACAGAAGCTGTCATTTTTGCGTTTTTCTCATTCCTGACTCGTCAAACATTGAAAGAGGAACCGGGGCAAGTTCATATTTTAAATAATTTTTCATGTCATCCTTTGACTATATTTATACAAATTCTCTGAAATATAAGTAATGGGTTAACAGGTACTTTTTCATTATTAAGCTTGGCATATGAATGAGCAGAACGAAGCGTTTGTACTCGATTTTTTTTTATCGCTTTTAGTGAAGCATAAGTGCTATTCATCAAGTTTGTTCCAACTGTCAAAACATCGTGACAATTGATTAAATTGTTACCGACTATTCCAGAATAGATTGATGAAATAAAAGTTGTATTAGGGAACGGATCATACGTTGAAAAAAATGACACGATTTTATTACTATAAGAGTAGTATAACGATATATAATATATACACGGTACGATACTTCTTTTGAAATGAGCAGACGCGCAAAGTTGAGTCGCAAAGACCGAGAACGTCAAATTGGAGTTTCCCCCACTTTAGCAGCTGTAAGTATTGCTGACTGGCTGGTTGGCGTACGCCGCAGCATCGAGCTCCAAGCAAAAAATGTTTCAGATAAAAGTTTTAAAATATGTCGACAGAGTTTCAACCATAATATACTAAATGTTAGACTCTGTATAAGAAAATGACTGATGTTCTTCAGATAAATCAAAATTAGTCAACTTAACAATTATCGTCAATGTTGTCAAGACGTTTCGAAAAATCGACATGTGTTTGAAAACCCTTATCAATATCATAAATCAAAAATTACCTTATGTAAAATAAGCAGTTTAATTGATTTGCGTTTAATAAAACCATGTTAATTTCAGAATCAAATACTTGAAAATTGATAGTTATTGAATGATAACGACAAACTACTTGTCTGTCTCTTTTTCTTGAGAACTGGAGTTATCTGAGGTAATTTCCATTGCGAAGTATAATTATTAATTTTTAGAGATAAATTACACAGTTTAATGAGAGGTCTTTCAAATATTAACGCACAGTCATATATTAAGAATTATTTTTCTAACAAATATAAATATATCTATATTCTTGTACGGCTTAGAGAAGTCTAAATATACTATATGGTTCACTTGTGAGAGAGATCATATTATGTCTTCTCTTTGAAAACTAATACTGTTGAGCTTCTGATAGCGAAGCGAAATCGGCCGCTACAAATGAAAGTGAATACCAATTTGTTCTATAAGAAACGTTTTGGAAATATAATTCTCATGTATATGATGTATTATCTCGGTAGTTTTAGGCTATTGATTATGTCATAAAAAACAGAAAAATAAGGAACTGAGACATTCAAGTGTCTTTATTGCATAAATCGTTCAATTCGTCAATCATGATGAGAAAACCACGGAGTGCTATTAAATTAGATAGGGGTGAAAATGCAACCCTTTCAGTTTTTTAAATATAACTCGAAAACGAAGCAAAATTCAGGTATAGTTAATAGGAAACTATTTATAGAGAATGAAATTTCCCATCATGCTGGCTTATTTAAAAAAATAAAAACAATTTTTTGTGCGCAAAGTATCCAAAAAACAATTAAAAAAAGCAACAATCTAATTTTTTGTCTTCTTTTTTACTTTTTTGCCTATAACTTTTTTTTGAGCAGACATAGGTATAGGTATTGATATGAAGTGAGTTGATGAAATTTCCTTTAAAATAATGATCTGAAAAAGTTTTTTCGATGAAAATTGACTGAGATATAGTCGCCCAAACTTAGCCATTTTTTAAAATTTGTATCACGTTTACCTTGATATTGTTTTAAACCTTATTTTTTATAACAAAATTGATTTTTATTCAGTAAAACAATGTATTTCAAGTTAATTTGTTAATAATGAATAATTATTTTCACAAATGCATAAAACTGCGAAGGATACATTTTTAGGCGACAATGCAACTGAAAAAGATCTAGGTTCTGCATCAGAATTTATTGCAGCCTCTTTGTATGGGAAATAGTTGAATAGTAGCTATCGCTTCCAACTTTTGCAAATTATCAAAAAGTGCAAAATTTTCTCTGTCCCACTTACTGCCAACACGTGATGGCCTCTCTGGTATCCTTGACCTATAATGCTCGATATTAGCTACTATTCTGGTGTTGTCGAAGTCTATTTTGTGTCCTGTGGATTTTACATGCTGTGCTAGGGACGATGTTTCCTCCTCTTTTCGTACTGCATTCATATGTTCTTCCTTTCTTATACTAATAAATCTATTGGTCTGTCCTATGTATGATTTGTTGCAATCTTGGTACGGGATTTCGTATACTCCTTGGTTTCCTAGGGTAGTTTTTGATTTTGGATTACGGAGGACTGCACTGATTTTTCGGTCTGTTTTAAATATTGTTTCTATGTTATGTTTACCTATAAGTTTGCCAATTTTATCTGTGCTCCCTTTCACGTAAGGTAGATATGTTTTTGCTACTGATTTCTCAGATTCCTCCTGGGTTTTTTGTCTGTATGGCCCCTGCGACTTCTGTATTGTGTACCTCGAAAATCCATTTTTCGTTAGTGCTTTCTGAAGTGACGATATCTCTTCATTGATATGGTCGACGTCTGCCAACCTCTGAAAACGTGTCATAAGAGTCTTTACTACTAAATTTAATTGTGCTGGATGGTGATGTGATGACGCATTTAGATATCTGTCCGTGTGAGTGGGTTTTCTGTATACTGTGTGACCTAGTGTCCTGTCTTGCTTCTTTTTCACTAATACGTCTAAAAATGGAAACTTGCCTTCTGTTTCTACCTCCATGGTGAATTTGATCTTATCGTGAATGCTATTCATGTGGTCTAAGAAACTGTTTAGTTGTTCTCTTCCATGAGTCCAGATTACTAATGTGTCGTCCACATATCTCAACCAAAGTTTTGGCTTGAGTGGTGCCGTTTGTATTGCACGAACTTCTAGGTCCTCCATGAAGAGATTAAAAATGACTGGAGATAACGGTAAACCCATCGGTGCTCTTTCAGTTTGCTTGTAGCGTTGGTCATTGTATATTAAGTATGCGTTGTTTAAACAGTGTTTAGTTAGGCTAAGAATATGCTCCTCTGAATGATACTTTCGTTTGATCAATTCAAGTGACTCCTCTATTGGTACGTTAGTAAATAGTGACACTACATCGAAGCTCACTAGAATATCTTCAGTTTGGACAATCTTGTTGTTTAGTAACTCGATAAAATGTTGCGCGTTTTTCACATAAGACGTTGCTTTTTCTGCTAGTGACTGCAGCTGTGATATCTCGCTAACTTCTGTACCTGTGACCCTACAGAGCTAACAATAGGTCTTAATGGAGCTCCTTCCTTATGGATTTTGGATAGGCCATATAATTTGGGACATCTTGAAGATTTCTCTCTCGGTATAATCTGGTTTTTCACTTGATCGACGATAGGGCTGGCTTTAATTTTGGATCTGGTTGTCTTCTCCAGGTACGTAGTGGGATCTGTCGTAATCGCTTGGTATGCGGTGTCTTCCAGTAGTTTTTCTATCTTACTGTGGTAGCCCTTGCTATTCATTACTACAGTAGCATTGCCTTTAACTGCTGACAAAATTAGGACGTCCTGGTTTTGTCGTAATGCTTTCAATGCCCTTAATTCGTCACGTGATAGATTTCTCTTTGGCGCCCTTGCTGCTCTCAGTATACGTGATGCATCTTGGCGTATAGTTTCAGCTATGTTGTTATCCATATTATAAATTGCTGATTCTACTCCACAAATTATATCTTCTACTGGAACACGAGCTGGTGCGATTGCGAAATTTGGCTAGGACATTTAAAGTGGCCTCATCAAGAGGGTAGTTGGACAAGTGGTGGACCACACTTGTGGGTTCCAGCGGCTCGACTTTCTTAACTGGCTTCTATTGGAGTTGGATGCGATCAAATTTCCTCTTCTGTTTCTCCGTACATAAGATAACGTCATTCTCGGCTCGAAAGTTGGTCGATAATAGTCCATAATGTAGGTTGGATGATACTACTCAAATATAGGTGCACATCTAGTAGCTGTTTATTAATCCTATCCAATGTGCGTCTCGTATCATGAATGGATTCCCTAAGTAATGCGAAGCTGGTTCTTCTGAGAATCCTTTTGACTGCGCACGATGCTTGCCAAAAATGATACAATAATGAAAAATTAACTGCATCATTGAAATGTCGAGGAATAATTATACAAATTGCAATTTTCCCGCACACAGGCTTAGCATGTTCGGGAAAGAACCTTGTATTACAGCATAAAGTTTTTAAATAAATTTCAAAATATAAACATCAAATTATTGCAGTAGTTAACCTATTGATTAAAATTAAATCATACAAAATACATACATTTTTGTCCCATGGCAACTGTTAATCCATTGTTACTACTAATATTTTGAGGTATTTTAAAGAAATTTACTTTAATATTTTCTATAGAGTTTAAATATATAAATAAAGGTTCTGTGTAGTTTTTCAATACAGTTCAATTTTTGAATCAATTTTTAATCTGTTAAAGAGGAATAAAAATAATATGAAATTATTTTTCATTGTTTTAAGCGAAATTCAGTTAAATTTTTCGACGTATTTTCATACGTCGTATTCCCATGGTATACTTACTATTTTGTGAATTTTATTGTGTTCACTATGGCAGTTTGAAATAAATATATCTATCTATATATTTGTCTTTGGTAATACAACTATGTTACCTTTATTGAACAAAGAAAAAATTGATAGTTTGAAACTTAAATGGAATCGAAAAGTTGCAGGTGACTTTAAGTTAGATTCAAAGAAAGCCGAAACTAAGCTGAAAGGAAAGAACAAGATTAAACTTCAATTAGGACAGGATTAATGAAATCCAGTTGTGCCTGAAGTATGTTTGAAATAGTTAATCGCTAATTTAAAAGTCAGATTTTTGTGTATATAATATTTATGCAAGATTAATTTCTGAAGGCATTATTTAAACGAGGTTTGAGTATATACGTTCGTTCTGAATGTAGCGCAGAGGTAAAGGAACATCAAGATTTTTGCGATTAATAGCCAAGTAAATGAAGATTAAGATTAATGGGTCATTATCATACATATTTGACTTAATAAAATACACTTAACGCAAAAAGTAGAGTATTGTCTTAGAGTGCGTTTTATGTGAAATTATAATAAAAAATCTTAATCCATAATTGAACTTCTTGCAATTTTCAGGAAATATATTCCTTTTTCTGACGCACATAAGTATATCTATAACCTTTGACATGACGAAATTTTGACAGGATACATTATTTGCTGCTTTCACAATTAATGAATGAGCATCGGTAACTGTATTCTTTCCTATTATTTGGGTTTTCTACCACATGTATTATTATCCTCTTCAAAACAAATCGCCGAATCTACAAAATAATAGAATTATTGGGAAAAAACCTCTGCGCCCGTGACGTTTACGCCAAAGGAAAAGTCAGAGGTTATGTTTTGCAAATAATATATATATATATTATAATATATATAATATAAATCGGTAACTGCTTGGAAACATACGATATATTTTTTTATTTTTCAATGAATCTATCTTTATTGTTATTGTTAAATAAAAAAAATGTCATAATTATGTATGTAGTTCAGTATTTTCATGCAGTAAAATTAAATATAAAGAAAGTCCGATCAAGCTCACTTTTTGTGGCGACCTTTATTTTGATGTAATAAATTCCTTAGAAGTGTGTTTTGCAAGGCTGTTAAAAGCAAGCTGTTTTTTGCAGAGGGCATAATATGAGAGCCAATGGTCTAAATAAAGTTTTTTTTACTCCAAAAATATTTGTATTGCTCTTAAATAAAACTTAAAATACTTAACAGTAATTTCCCACGTTGTGATTTTACCCCATTTGCCCATTGTTACCTTCATTTTCTTATTGTATATTTTTAGGAAATAATCGAGGCAGACGACTAGCTGGTTTTGGCCGGAGCAGAGTCGTGGGTTCGGAGAACTTGTAAGAGATGTGAAACTTACCCTCTTTGAATGTGTGATATAATTTTCTTTTTATAATTATTAGCAGCAGCATTATTGCTATTCAATTCACCAGAACGAAGTGTACCAGCGTATAGTTATACATTTATGTTGTACTGCACAAGAAACATTACCCATTACATAAGCTACATACCTAATATATGCCGCAATTTTAAAAAGTTAATGACAATTTTTTTTAAGTTTAACCTGCCCTGAAGACGTTAATAAATTTAACGAAATTTCGACAAGTTAAAAAAAAGAATTTTATTTTATTTTTATGATCCCAAAACCCTAAATATATTATTATTATTGTGATGTCGACCTATTCGTATTACCTTGCCAAATGAAGATACAGTGCACAATTTGATAAGATCTGCTAAAAACCTAAAACAACGCCGTGAGTACAAAACTATTTCAATTTCTCTTGCTTGAGGATTATGTTAAGGCTGGTGATAACGACAAAATGATAAAGTATATTAATGGTGTACCCAAAATCGTCAATAAGTTAAACTAAGTGTGCCCAACGACACCCGCTATGATATCTCATGTAGTTATCAGAACGTACGTGGGTTAAATACAAAGGTTGATGTATTTTATAACTCTGTCAGTCGAGAGGAATTTGACATCGTTGCTCTTAGTGAAACGTTTCTTCACAGTGACGTCCTAAGTAGTGAACTATTTCCACCCAGTTACGAAGTCTACAGAAGTGACAGGAAATTTATTGAAGTCAACTTATCTACCGGGGGTGGTGTTCTATTAGCTGTAAGAAGTAATGTAAAAGCCGAAAGGCTCAACTTATTGGTCTTTGACAACATCTTTCCGTCCATTGATGTAGTAGGATGTAAGTGTTATATTATGTCAATAGTTGTTTATATTTTTGTTCTCTATGTACCGCCAACAACTAATATTGAGACTTTTAAGAAATTCTTTGAAGCATTTGAAGAGTTGGATTATTTATATGATAATAAGATTATTATATTGGGTGATTTCAATGTACCGCGTTTTCTTGAACACGATAATAATGATAGTAAAACGTCTGTGATACTAAACTTTTTAACATTTTTTAACTTGAAACAATTTAATAATATTCTCAATTCATCTGGCCGCATTTTAGATCTAATATGTTCAAATATTGAGTGTGAAATACTACAAGACGGTGCCCCCCACGTGCCTGAAGATACTCACCATCCTGCGCTTTTTATTAAGCCAACTCTTTGTATACCTAGCCCTGTAAATTTTAGCACAAACATTGAACAAAAAGCGTATAATTTCAAAAAAGTCGACTTCCCTGCGTTATATAACGCCATGCTAGAAACTGATTGGTCCTTTTTGAGTGTGACACATGATGTCAATATAGCTACTGATTTGTTTTATTCTAAACTTTATGAACTTGTGGATAATTATGTTCCCAAATTTAGAAACTTCAAACGCAATTACCCAAAATGGTATACGCCAGAGATTATAAAACACGTAAGGCAAAAATCCAGACATTTTGATAAATATAAAAAAACAAAATCAGCCTATCACTTAAGGGAATTTAAACGCCTGAGGGCACTTATAAAAACACAGTCCGAATTAGCTTTCAAAGCTTACCTCGATAATACTCAACTCTCAATTTCCTCAGACTCCCGTAACTTTTGGTCTTATATTCACACAAAAAGATCCACATCTAGAATTCCAGGTAAAGTTGAATACGGTGGTAACTACTTTGACTGTCCTCAGGATATCGTAAATGCTTTTGGTAATTTTTTTCAAAGTGTATATTTACCTAAGTGTGAATCTAACCTAGATGAGGCAGTCGTCACTGTACATAATGGTATCTGTGTTAACGTTGACAGTCACTGAATTTGAAATTATAAAAGCGACTGCCAAACTCAAAAATAAAATGACTTCTGGTTTAGACTTAATACCGTCTTTTTTTGTCAAAGACTGCGGCAATGTATTATGTGAACCCTTAGTAGCTATATTTAATTTAGCTTTAAGTACTCAAACGTTTCCCGATATCTGGAAAAGAGCAAAAATTTGTCCGGTCCTCAAGTCAGGTAACTCGTCTGAAATTAGCAACTATAGAGCGATTGTTATTTTATCAAATTTTGCTAATGTGTTTGAGATAATTTTATATGATCGCATCTATTTGTCACTCGGTAATCAGATATCACTATATCAACATGGTTTTGTAAACCGCCGTTCTACCGTAACCAACTTGGCACTTTTTACCCAGTTTGTCTCTGAGGTCATTGATGAGTCCGGTCAGGTAGATGCAATCTATACCGATTTCTCGAAAGCGTTTGATCGCATTGATCATGACATCTTAATCAGGAAACTAGGTACCTGGGGATTAAGTGATTCTCTACTGTTATTTATGCAGTCATATCTCTCTAACCGTAAGCAGTTAGTTTCGTACAATGGTTTCAACTCTGAGCCTTTTATAACTACATCAGGTGTCCCGCAAGGCTCCAACTTGGGACCACTTCTGTTTCTGCTCTTCATTGATGATATAACTTCTGTCATCAGCAAGAGTGGTAGGCTATTATTCGCGGATGATCTTAAATTATATATGAGAATAACCTGTTCTGACGATTGTACGTTACTACAAAATGATATTGACAGAGTTCATAATTGGTGTATGAGTAATAGGTTACACCTGAATTCCTCCAAATGTAAATATATGGCATTTAGCAAAAAGCATTCTAATATTGACCATGATTACTCCATTGAGGGATTACTGTTAACCAAAGTTGATTCCACTAAGGATCTTGGCGTTGTATTCGATGGTCAATTGTCATTTATTGAACATATTAATATGAAGGTTAAAGATGCCACTAAGATGCTTGGTTTCATAATTAGAAACTGCAAATCATTCACCAACATCAGAGCACTAAAAATACTCTACTTCTCTTATGTTAGGTCTAAACTCGAGTATGCATCGCTTATCTGGACTCCCTACTACGAGAATTATAAACTGGCACTAGAAAATGTGCAAAGAAAATTTTTGAAATTTTTAACATTCAAAGTTGATGCAACCTATCCTGAAAGAGGTATAGAGCAAAACACTTTACTTACTAGATTTGAAATGCACAGCTTAGAACTGAGAAGAAAATGTAATTCTATTTATTTCTTGTACAATTTACTTCATAACAACATTGACTGTCCAGGTCTACTGTCTCAACTACGTTTCAATGTACCAATTTATCACTCTAGACACAACTGCACGTTTTATTATCCACATGCTAGAACGAATTTACTTTTGAAATCCCCAATCTATACAATGTGTTCTAATTACAATAAAATTTGTCATATATGTGATATTAATATTTGCACGAAAAATGAAATATCACACACAGCTTTGAACTATCTGTAACCTTAATCTGTACTTTTGTTAACATTACTAAAACCTCATTTATTATATTCAAACATTGTAATGTTTAGGTATTGTTGTTTATATTTGTTTATATTTATTCATATTTATTTTTTTATATTCTTTTGCTTTCTCTTTTCATCTTTATTTGTAATATCTACTTATTGTAGTATTATTGCGGGCATCCTTTGTGTTGTTCAAAAATTGTCCTGTTATTGGGTGTTACCTGTTGGGCAATAAAGGCATTATTATTATTATTATTATTATTATTATTATTATGATAAACATCTTATTTGTAGATATTTTCCACTCTTAACTAACCAACATTATGCTGTTCTCTATTTTTTGCAAACGATTCTCTGTAAATTTGTCCAAGCAACTTTAATATATGACTTTGAATATATGAATCACTTGTACAACGAAGTGATTCACGTTAATTTTAATACTTCATAATCTTTTTTGATTATTAAATTTATATGTTCTTTGAATCATAAAAATAGGCCTAAAATTTTAATTTTGTCTATAACCAACGATTAAGATTTTATCTGATATATTTAATTTTCTACTAGCTTTGACAAAGTTAATATTTCATTATTACAAAAATATGTTATTGCTCATTGACCAACATTTAATTTCAAATTATGACTGTTAGACTAACTTTCAATAGAGGCCACGTCAAGGTATATGTTAAATACATTTTTTATATTATTAGAATGAAAAGAACTAGATAACTTTTGTGAACGGTTTGACACTGAATTTTTGCATGCCCTCCACTACTGAAGATATCAGCAATAAATGTTATAAACAGAAAGGGTTCGAAGGTAGAATCCTTGAAAATGCCTGTGATAATATTGATAAATATTCTGTTTGACAGTTTGATATTTGTCACATAACGAAAACCTGAAAAACCTTTTTACCGGATCAGTGGCTCAACGCTTACGTGTTAGGCTTGCAGCCACGGGGTCCCGGGTTAGAATCCTGGCTAGGGAAAGGAGGTTTAGTGGTGTTCTTCATGTGTTACCTAATTGGTAGTAATGGATTAGATGAGGTTGTGTGACAGACAACACGGCTAGTTGCTGTATCACTCCTGAGTTCGAGTCTCAGCTGCGGCGGATGGCAAATCCAAAGGGAATGGTCGTTATATAATTGTCTATGTGTATATGTCCTGGATGAGTGGTGAAATAGCTAATGCCAAACTCCGCCAGGACGTTAATCTAAATAAAACGTTAAAATAAAAAATAAAATAAAATAAAATTTCACATAAAAAAGTATGACTTATGCTGTCAAACACCTTTGAAAAATCAGTGGGTTCGATCTGGATTTGCAAACGGATTTTTTTGTGGTGTTATGAAGTTACAGCAGTTTTAATTTCATTTGCATTTACCTTTCCCCCTCCCCCATAATCAACCTAGCGACTTGAAATTTGGACATAGTACTTAGGCATCTATCGGAGAAAAGAAAAAGTCGCCAAGTCACTTTCTTAATCGAAAAAAACGCGAAAACGGCTCTCGGTACGTTTCCGCCGGCGGCGCAGCGAAAAATTCGTATACAAATACGTACTTTTAAATCGCAATATCTCGGGAACCGCTGGAGCGATTTCGACGAGTCAAAATATAGTTTACGCTCATTTGCGAGCCCTTCATTTTATCTCTATATACTTTTTTGATCCGAATCGAACTAAGCAAGTTATGCCCGAAAAACTGATTTTCCCTATTTTTACATGTAAATTTCTCCCCCTCCACGCGAAAAGTTCGACTGGAAAATTTTCCGGATAGTAGAGGGGGGTCCGGCTTCATAACATCACAAAAAAAAATCGAAAAAAACGATTCTGTTTCAAGCCATTTTTAACGCCAGATCGACCCCACTAACTAAAAATGATGCACAACCGTTATCTAAGGATTTTAAAATGTCATCGCTAATGGTTGTCATTACAGTTACTGTTGCTTCTAACATATTTTAAATTTAGGACTGAATAATTTTTTCTAAAATATTCGTATGTGTCGTTATGATGCAAATAGGCCTCACAAAGCAATAGGTAAATGATACTTATATTTCACAAATTGGGGAAGTATCCGCGTTCCATACAAGAATTAATTATATGGGTAATAAATATGTTTGCATATAACAGGTGAACATAGTTGTAACATTCATGCATTTATATTGTCACTACCATATGCATTTAACGTTATACTGTGATTTATTTCATTCATTTCATGTACGGTAGCCAACTAAAAGTTAAAAAGATATTTCATCATTAAATTTATTTGTCAAATACTGATTTACTGTTGCTGGATGATTGTTACGGGGACTATAAATAGAGGTAAAGTAAGTGTTGATATTATTGACATATTTAAAAAAAATATGTGTAATATCAGGCGCTTTGGTTTGTTTTATGTTTAATTTTATTAAAGCTATTCATAGGTGTTATTTTGTTAATATGCTTGATATTCATGTTGTTCGGGTCTTATGTATTGTAAAGAAAATTACGTAATTATTTTTAGCAATCCCCATTTTGTATAATTTTGTTTTTTTATACTGACTTAGTGCTTAAGAAGTTATTTCGTCGTCTTTCCGGTATGAATTAACTATGATGAACAATGGAGTTTGGTAACATATTCAGTGACGATTAGTGCGTGTTCATTAATAAAAGATTCGGAGCAGGTGCCGAATGTCTACTCCAAAAAATATTTAACTCCATATAAAATTTCCTGCTCATTCACGTAGGCATGTTTATTTCGCGATAAAAATTGATCTTTGTTCACACAAAAAGGCCAAAACTTTGACACCAGAAGAAACTTTATAAAAGAAGCACCTGATAAAGCTTATCTTTTACATAAGGTAAATTTGCCAGCTACTAAATGCCTCAGTAGTAATAATTATTGGGGGAGGCCTGGTGCCTGGTAAGTAAGCCACAAATGGGCCATTTTTACCTTCCCCCTGATGTTCCCTCAACCGTTCACTTCTACTCGACCTCCTACTCCCTCTTGAAACCTTGCAGGACCTCTATTCTGTAATTATGGGGAGAGTGAGCATTCATCGTGCGAAGCGAGAACTCACATCACATGCATCTCAGCCGACCGTCCTAGACTGTATTTTGTAAGTGCAGTGAATATGTGGTGAATGTGAAGAGATTCAGCGAGAATAGCCGAATTTACAACCAGTTAGGTTGGCGTAAAAGCATCAGCTGTTTAATGCTCAGTTGTTATCATTGTCATGTCACATGTCATTAATTAAATTAGGTAATAGGTGACAGAAAATATTTTTCTTGATCAAAAATTCTGTAGGGATATACCCTCGTTATCGATAATATCAATTTTCTTAAATCGACTATAATAAACTAAAATAGTACTTGCAATATTTACTTAGAATTACATTATTATTACCTAGTTGATGATGAGCAAATCTGCAATGTCCATTCTGATTTAAAGATTTGACAAAAATAATTTTTGGCTGACGCAAACTGTGTAAAAGTACGGTTAGTATCGCCGTTCTCCCGGAGAACTGGCGAATTCTCTCATGATTTACCAGTAGAAGTACCACAAATTTTTCGCACGATGTAATCACTTCCGTAGTTACAGAATAGACTTTTATACATTTTCAAGTGAACTCCGCCCACTTCTCATGGGAATGTGTTTTCACGCTTTTAGAGGTTCTCATCTTCCAATGAAGGCCAGAACGTGTTTCCATTCGAGAGGGTCCATTTCCTATTTTCGAAGCGTCATGGCACCGAAGAATTCATACTTTAGGCGCCCGAACGCTTCACATTGTCCCAAGAAATGAAACGAAGTTTTTTCGTCATTTCCGCATCTTGGACAGGTGGGATCTTCCTCAGCCCCTATCAGTGATAGGTGTCTTCTGATCCTGCAGTAACCGGTTAAGATTCCGACCGATTGGTTCAGAGTCCTCCGGCTTCTGCCCAGTAACCAGGCCGTCCTTGTTCGGCCCCGTTATGAAGTCTTGAGCCTGTTGGCAGCCACTGCTCAGCCTCCAATGTTCCCTCAGTGTTGCATGTGCCCACTCATTAAGGGCCGTAGTAACATGTTTCCTTGTAATTCCCAACATGGACTCCGGGCCAAGACAGGGCCTCCTGGCTCCAAGTCTAGCCAATTCATCGGCTCCTCTCGTTTCCCGGAATCTCGGTATATCCTGGAACTCATATCAGGCTCACTTCCTTATGTCTGGCAAGTTCCTCTAGGGCATCCCCACACTCCTGAATGATGGGGGACCTCGTCCTGGGAGAGCAGATTGCCTGAAGTGCTGCCTGGTTGTCGGAACAGATACAATTTTTTTGTTACGTACTGTTCCTCATTTATTCCTTAGATGCCACTTTTACGATAGCATATACCTCTGCCCGAAAGATCCTAGATCACCTGTACTTTCTTGCCTTCCAGGAATATTCCTGCCCTCGATGACTGCCTCTGTCCATCTACTAGATGGGAACCATCCGTGTAGCACACCAGACAGTTCGGGGGAAAATTAATCTTTCCTTCTGACCACTCTTCTCTACTAGGTAGGGTTAGAGTGTACTTTCTTTCTAATCTCAAGCGGTCAGTTGCCTCTCACTCCTTAAGGACGGTGATTGGAATTTCCTCCTCCGCCAATCTGGCGATGGCTGCATGACCATCTGTCCTTCCGCTACATCGCCAGCTACCTGAGTCTCGCATTCTTAGATGGGCCGCCATAGCTTCCTCTTGATCCAGGCTCGAAGCGTCGGCAACCCTAGCATTACTTCCAAGGCAGCTGTAGGTGTCGTCCTTATTGCGCCTGTTATCACAAGACAGACAAGTCTTTGAACCTTTGCAAGTCTGCGGGACGTGGGGATGCGGTTCACACTCGGCCACCAGACCAGCAATCCATATTGTAGTCTAGGTCAGATTACCGCTGCGTAGATCTGTGGGCTAAACCCTCAGTTCCTGCCCACCACCTGCCCCAAAACAAATGTATGGGCAGCAACTCTAGGGAATCAATTAGTTGGATACCATATATTTCCTGGAAATTTAAAAACACTTTACGTGACATATTAGATAATATTTCATTGCGAAGGAGAAGAAATATGTTTTTTATGCATGATGGCATAACATCATATTATACCAAAATACGTAAAACATGGTTACACAATCACTATCCTAATAGATTGGTCGGGGTGCAAATGCATCGAACAAGTGGCCTGCTCGGTCTCCTGACCTAATTCCTCTTGATTTCACTGGAGGTGGAGTTATCTAAAATCACGAGTTTATAATACTCAAATTGGCACGATTGAATAGTTGAGAGAAAAAATCGATGAAAAGTTTACAATGCTACAGAATGATGAAGGTATTCAACGCTCCGTGGCATAAGGAAAAATTGAGGACATTTCGAGCAATTTTAGTAATTGATTATTAGCTATTTTCTATATTTAATTTAAAAAAAAACTGAAATTTATTATCCCCTTTTTAAGGAGTATATTATCTCCCTTATTATTAATTTTCGAAAATAAGACTATATAAAAGACTATCATTATTCTTGGATGTAATCAGCCGCAGAAATGTCTGGAGACAATTTTCGACCATCTTGTATATCAGACCAGGTATCGAGGTAAATTTTTTTCTGAAACTAAAAAGGATAACCACATAAAATTTCATTAATGTTGGATTTAATCCGAAGTTATAAACTGAATTTACTGGACTAAATCCATTAGTGCAAATTGACAAAGTTAGCTTGGAAACAAAATACAATTTCCAACTGTTATAAATATCAATTGCCATATTATCCATTTTAATTTTATAATTTTGTTATTGAAAATTTTCTCAGTTTTGAAAACATCCATAATGAACACACTGCCATGTTCTTTATATACGGTGAAGGCTAAAATATTTTAGATTGTTAAAACTGAGGGTACTCCGAAAAATATTCCAGGCAAAATGTTCTCTCAAGAAACTATAGTCATCTGCACATTTAAATTAGAAACCTTATTTTCACTTAAAATCAGCTGCTCGTCTTCCATCCATTCATGTATAGTGAGAATATTGAAAAAATCTCAGTGTGACTAGAAATCAAATCCTAAACTTCTAGGCAAAAGTTAAAAACAACAGCAAGTTTATTTTAGATTATAACATACAACAATTAATTATCTTCTTTCAGTGGTACTCTCGTCGAAGCCAGCCAGACATCCATGGTATGAAGCGGCATGACAGTTGAATTGTTAGACGGGATGAGTTCATTTCAGACGTAATAAAATTAATGACATATAACTGGACCAGGTAAACGAATTTTAGGGTATCTTTCAATTTCAACAACTTTATATTTCTTTTTGATTGGTGGAAGGTGGGCGCAGCAAGCCCTCCAAGCACATATTGCCGCAAAATTAAATAAAATAATTCATGCATGAACAAATGTAGATGCTTTAGATTGAATATCTCTTGATTTTACAAGTACTTAATTTATAAATCATATGTTGCGAAAGTCAACTATGTGTGTGTTTTATGCTTCGATGGTAATATCGACCTCTCATGCGTATTTTCTAATAAGTTGCTGTTTCCGAAATTTGGTGATAAAATGTTTTTATTTTAAAATCCAGTAATATAGGAACTTTATTCAATGCAGGTACGTGAATTATACCTTATACTATATAACTTTATGCCTTTATTAGCTACTTTTCTGAATAACTAATAAACGCGAGCACTGAGTTTGATGTAATATCCGTTCGTTGATGATTAAATTACGCGCACAATGGGATGGAATATGAGGGAAACTGATTGATTATTTTGTATTCATGTTCAAAATTAATCTTCTTACGAAAAAAAAGCTTTTATGCATAAATAATTACAACATTAAAACGGCTTCAATATAAATTTTTAAGCGCTTCACATAAATTCCCCATTTAACTCCATTAGTGTTTGTGAATTTTTTATTTCGGTTCATTCGTCTACTAAATCATGAAAAAATTCCATACCCTGTTTCGACAGGTACATTAGCGATATAAGTAAGGATTTCGCTTTTTATAAATTTATATATAAATTAAATATGTCGGGCTAGGGAAAGAGCGTACATGTTGTGGAAAGCTTTAAGTATTTCCTTCGAACCTTCAAAGGATTATTCCATTTCGCTGAATAGTGTCTGATAGAAATTTGTAAGGATCATTGAATCTTGGTTCAGATATTTGCCCTAGATGTATTATACAAAACGAAAACAGTTTACATTTATGTTGATATATTCTATTGAATTCAGATTCAGTTATTTTCCACCAAAAACAACACAAAAATTAGTATGAGAATTTGTAATTCAAATGTTCTTGGTACCCCAACTTTACGGAACATAAGGAAGACGGAATATATAAATTTCAAAAATTTCTAACAAGGAGTAATTGATTCATTTATAGATATTAGTTACATTTTGTTATCAATATTAATTATGTTTTGTTACAATTCTTTTTTAATTAGGTATATTATAGACAAACACAGCAAACGAAAAATTATGAAAGAAAATGTAAAGCAAATAAATATATTTTTAAAATAAGAAAAGTTCTTCTAAAAAAAAGTTAAGTGATAAAAATGACAAACCAGGTGCTATTTTGTCTGAATGAAAAATAGGCCTAGGTTTTATAATGTTAAAGTAGATAATGATAATTTTTTATCAAGAAACAAACATCTTATTAATTCATAACATAATAAATTATAATAATTCTGATTCAGACAAAGACTGTTATAATGTATATGCTCAATTTCCAAGTAAATCAGACGACGATGTAGTATTTATTCCTAATGTTACAAAAAGGAGGTAGGGTTGTTAAGATGCCTGTTAAACTTTAGATATATATATATATATATATATATATATACTGCTATTATACATGATTTGCAGGAAACAACTACTCAGCGGGCAAATACCCCGACCTGCATTGAATTACACCTTACAAATCATGAAAAATTGGTAGCCAATGTCATTTGTCTACTCCCTGACCAGACATAGACCGGTTTCGAACTTATTAGTTCTCCTCAGTATGCCATAGGTCATGGAGCAGACAAATGACAGTGGTCATGCTCCATGACCTATGGCATACTGAGGAGAACTAATAAGTTCGAAACCGGTCTATGTCTGGTCAGGGAGTAGGCAAATGACATTGGCTACCAATTTTTCATGATTTGTAAGGTGTAATTCAATGCAGGTCGGGGTATTTGCCCGCTGAGTAGTTGTTTCCTGCAAATCATGTATAATAGCAGTATATAGGATAAGTCCACCAAGGGCTGAAGGTCGCCGCTCTCGGTACTTGCAAAATGGCAAGTCGCTATGCACCATGGAGACATCTATGATGTCTGGTGTATAGTAGCATTAGACCACATGAGAGGATTCACTTACCTCTCACCACTACACCATATATATATATATATATATATATTGCTATGATATTCGCTGACGACTTTTAAAAATTATCACAGTAAATATTTCTAATTTAGGTTTCAAAGTCGTAAGTTCGGACCATTGAAATTTAACACAATTGTAGAAAAAAACACACAGCAATAAAACAAAATCAAATCAATTGTAACAGTGTATTGTGAGAACAATGATATACGATACACATAAAAGATGAAATAAGATTCCCTATCTAGCTAAAATGTAAATACGATACTAAAAATAAAATAATTTGGTTATCGTTTAAAATCAAATTTGTTAATAAAAAATGGAATTAATAATCGAAATAATTATTTTCCAAACTATTAAAAGATATACAAGAAACTTATATGAAGTTTATTACAACCTTTTAATCCACGTAACTCAAATAAAAAACCTCCAAGCGCACTGTAAAACTTAATTCGATGTTCGCCTGCAATCTGCCAAACTCCTACACAATTCAAGTGAATCTTGGTTCCAAT
Source organism: Leptura quadrifasciata (assembly GCA_963675555.1). Taxonomy (NCBI): domain Eukaryota; kingdom Metazoa; phylum Arthropoda; class Insecta; order Coleoptera; family Cerambycidae; genus Leptura; species Leptura quadrifasciata. The sequence continues at coordinate 109,961,022 of OY776675.1, forward strand.
AGGAATCGTTTTCTGCACCTTAAAATAATTTATAATTATCTTCTCTCCTCAATTTTGCAGAATGTTGAAAAAATTAATTTTTCTTTTCTTTGTCTCAAATTTGTTAACTGGTTGTCTTCCTTCTTCTTACTATACTTTAGTTTCACCAACAACAGTCTATTTTCTCTGGTATCTTCTAATACACAGATACAAATATGGCGCCTACTGTGACGAACATAAATAGCTCGATTCCAGTAAACCCGTGCAAGAAGTGTAAAAAAATTGCACAAAGTGGTATAAAATGTGTTACATGTGGAACTCGCACACTAGCTGTGCTGGTCTACTTAAAAAAGTTGAATTTATCAGTGAAACAATCATAAACTACTGTGATATCTTGGTAAACACAGATATTGAAGAGGACAAGGACGTATCTTTCCATAGCTCGATAGATGATGTTTTTAGCGACTCTAGGTATAAAATCGAAATTTTATACCTAAATGAGCTTCTAAAACAAAAATACCTAGTGATCTCTAACCAACAAGTGACTATTACCTCTCTCAAAGACCAAGTTTCCTTATTAAATATATTAATCGACATTAGAAAACCAAACAGTGAACATGTAAACAATGCACCTTCTGCGCCACCTGTCAAACCAGCGCTGAAGCGGTCTCTACAAGAACACACAAAATACAGTAAACCTATTCCGTCATCTCAATTATCACAATCTGACGACGTCCCCAGAAAGGAAATTAACGTATCCATCATTGGTTCTGGCACAAATGGAAATAAACTAAACCTTCAACAGATTCCCAAATCCACAATAAATAAAATTACAAAACAAGATGTTGAAGTTGCCATCTCTCAAGTTAAAACTCAACAAAAGTGTGATGAAATTATAAAATTTAATGATGATAGTGAGTCCTTTACTCAGCTAGCTCGAAGAAATAAACGGAAAAAGAACCAACCAGTAATTGGCCAAATGGTATCAAATGGTTCCTAAGCTTGCTTTTCTACATGTTTACAAAGTACATCGTGATATGAAATCTAATATCTAATAACGTTCCTAAAACCTAATTTTCCCGAAGCGTTGGTCGACGAAATGAAGTCCATGTACTCACAATACTACTTGTCTTTCAAAGTCACGATTCATGAAAAGAATCTCAATTAGGCTATGACTCCTTACGCCTGGCCTGAAGGTGCCCATGTAAATCGTTTTCTTCACCCAAGGAAGAAGACGATTCAATTGACCTAGTTGATACTAACAAAAACAGCTCCTTCTGTATAAAAAGTCAGAGTGCTTATGTAAGTATGATGCACGTAAATATTCAATGTCTTTCAAACAAAGTGAATAACTGATTTCTTTATCTTGATTAATATGTATACGACATGATCTGTCTGTCTGAGCACTGTCCGAGCATCAGCCCGCTCTTAATATCATTATTATACCAGGTTACATACTGGCGACTTCATTTTGCAGATCTACAAGAACACACGTGGTGTCTGTATCTTTCTAAAAAAATATATCATATTTAAACCTTTATCGTTCTGACTGTTCTGCGTTGAAATCGATGCAGACTTTTATGGCATCGAGATTTTAAGTACAAAGACCCGCCCTGCCGTCTTTATACTTTGTATATTACCATTTGTAGATCATGTGTTGGGGATTTCTCTAACTTTTTAGAGAGACTGGATGGTCTTGTGGAATTTCTCTCTGATAAATATTATAAAATAGTGCTTGCAGGAGATCTCAATATAAATTTTAGATCTGCTTCAGGTAATCTTAAGGATCTGATATGACTCTTAAATTTCTTCGGACACACAGCAACTATTTCAGAGTTTAATAGGGTGACAGCCCATTCCGCCAGCTGTATTGATAATATTGTTACTAATTTGGCAGAGGATACCTATGAGATGGGTATCATAGATCCCTGTCTTTCTGACCATTTCGGCTAATTTATTAAAATATATAATAATATGGACGCGCCGTCTATCGTCCTTCACAGGAGATTTACAAATAATGGTTTGGAAAAGCTTAGAAACGATTTGCTTGACACTGACTGGAATGTATTTTATAATACTAACTATGATAGTAACCACTTGTCCAAACTTCTGGTAAACAGATTTAATGTTCTGGTAAATAAAATATTTCCGTTAAAAAAATATTTAAATAAAAATATGTCAATCAATTGGTTTTCCGATTCATTACGCAACAAAAGGGATACCCTATCCTCTGTTAAACTAATTTGTAGTGTGACAATAAATCCTGCTGATTACTCTATTTACAGAGATCTGCGCAAGGACTACAATAACGATATTAAGAATGCAAATGGCTTGCAATCAATTTGTCAAAAACTACGCCAATAAAGGTAGAGACTGTTGAAGAATTATTAACTCTGAAATAAACAACTGTCGGGACAATGTCGTTAATCCTAGTATTCCACCAGATATATTTAATAACCACTTTGTATCTGTTGCAGGAAACCTAATTAATTCACTACCTAACATTAACCATAACTTTCGAACCAACTGTACTTCTGACCAACATATCCTTTTTCCTGCATCCAATAACTGTACAAGAAGTAAAATCAGCTACTAAGTCTCTAAAAAATTCAGACTCGCTCGATATATATGACCTAAACGCCAAAATTATTAAATATACGTAAGATATTAACGCCGCTCCGCTAGCTGCTTTACTCTCGCTTTTTAAATCATACCTGTTTAACCGTCAGTAGTGTGTTGTCATAGCCAATGAAATATCAGGATTCCTAAACAATAATTATGTTGTAGCCCTAGGCTCTGTCTTGGGGTCACTGTTATTTTTAGTTTATATGAACGACATTCCTCAATTTATGTTGCCCAGCAAATCCACTCTGTTCGCCGATGACACCACTCTCGTGTTCCCATCATAACATTGACAATCTATTGGAACTCTCTTTTCTCAATGAACTACAAGCAAAAAATTGGTTCACCTCTAATGAACTAACACTTAATCAGGAGAAAACTCAGAGACTGATAATATCCTCAAACAGAAATATATCCAAAGGCGAGCACGTTAAACTCTTAGGTGTATCTATCTAGATCATAACCTTAGTTGCCTAACCCATACTGACCATCCGGACAAAAGGCTTTCCAGCGTAATCTTCCTATATAGGAAACTAAAAAGCGTTCTTGAATTCGACCTATTAAAAAATACTTACTTCTCTCTTTTGCATTCTAGGCTTTCCTAGTTGTTCTATGGGGTAACTCCCACCTCGCATCGAAAGTCTTTCGACAACAAAAGAAAATTATAAGAGTTCATGTCAATGCTAAATTTAGGGAACATTGTCAACCCATCTTCATTAAACTGGGAATTATGCCACTACCTTCACTTTTTATCTACAACACTCTTATCGAGATTCACAGAAACGCATCCAATCTCTCTATTCAGTCGGACTATCATGAGCACGACACACGTGCTGCTGGACTTCTTAGAGTACCATGCTATAGGTTAACTCTAAGCACAAAAAAATTACCCAACTTAAACCTATATAACCATTTACGACATCATATTAGAAGGTTAAATTTTAGGTCCTCCAAAAATAATGTAAAACGATTCATTCTTCAGTTCTGTTTTTACCCAATTGATGATTTCACTCCACTATCGGTTATCTAATGCTCATACTTGCAGAATGCTTGTACTTTTTGTAGGTGCTCATTTTATAAATTAAACTTTTATATTTTCGTGCTTGACAATGTGTAATCGTTATATAACAGTATTTATATGTACTTATATATATATTTTCTTGTCAAACGTTATATACAGTATTACGTTCTTGTTATTGTCCGTATTTTATATATGTATTGTATTTCTCAAAACAAAATTATAATTTTTTTGTAATGCAGCTGCTTGCCTGCTGATTTTTAACTTTCTTCTGAATTATTTATTACAGTTGCCTCCCCAGAACCCACTCCGGGTCCGGCCGTATAACCACCGCGCGATTCGCGGTGGTGGATTGCTGGGTCAGGCGGATTGGGTTTGGCTTGGCTAAAAAACAGTTAAAACTTAAGACCTATAATACTCATTTTGCTGATAAACATATTAAAAAAAGGTGTTAATATTACATATATCTAAAACAGTACATTAAACAACGAGTTTAGAAAAGCAAAGTTTTACTAAACGAGTTTAGTGTTTGAGTACGAGCGAGCGCAGCGAGGGAGTAACTTAAAAACTATATGAGTTTAGTAAAACTGCTTTTCTTACGAGATTTGTTTATACGATTTTTTCGCATTTTGTGTTAGTAAGTAATTATAAGCAAATAGTGATAGATATGGAAGCATTAAAAAGTTTGAAATTTAGAAAATTTCATAGAAGGTACTTGTGTAGGATTTCCGTAACCTAGTAACTGACACGGCTTTGTTTATCAAAAAGCGGGTAAATAGATCATCTCGTACCGCGATGAGGGTTCGAATCCCTTTGTTACAATTTTTTTTTACAAAATTTTTTTAACAACTACAATACGTAATACGAGTATTTCTTTAGGTTAGTTCGTTAAGTTAAATATGTTAATATTATTTGATGTAGTATAGTTGCTTATGATAGATAATTACCCTTGCTCTTGTCATTTATGAGGGACGTGTCACGGCACGAAATGCTCTATTTACCCGCTTCTGTTTATCATTCAAGAGTACAGATAGAGAATCATAATAGTTTTCAGGAAGAACAAGTGGAATTGGATAAATAACTGGTTAACTTTTCAAATTTAAATAATTGTAATTTTAATATATATAATAATGTTATAACAATGTTTCCAACATTTAAATAAACAATTTTCTGTTTTTATAAACACTGACATTACTATATAGTAAAGTGACAGTTCGATGTGGTAAAGTGCCACTTTATTAAACGATTCTGAATTTAGTCAAATAGCTTATTATCAGTCAAAATGCGAAAAAATAACTTATTATTAGTCAAAATGCGGAAAACATTTTTATAAAACTTAATAACTGCAATTTTTTTAAAACTTTCACTTTTCACCATTTAATTTTAACACTGATGCTGACTCCACAACCTAAACGAGGAGCCGTCCACGAGGTGTGAAAACGCCGGGCTCCGCATAAGCTGACCTAAACTGTGGTTTTAAACATTTTGGTTTTTCGAGAATTTTGGTTTCTCGTTGAAAATTTTGAATTGAAATGAATTTAGAGACAGAAATCTATAAAAAGAAAGCAAGAAACAAACGGGATAAAAGAAAACACACAGGAAGGAAGAGGGGGAAAGGAAAAATTTAAATATTGAAAATGTATGAAATACCAGTAAAGGTAGATAGAATAAGCGGAAGTTATAGTTGATGGACTTTGGCTACAGAGGTTGCCGGAACATCGGTAACGTCTGGTATGGTGGATGTGTTTTATCCGAAATGGGACATTACACTGTCTAATTTGTGTTATGATTCTTCTTAGCGGACTGTCGCCCAGCTTGAAAGAATACAATGTTTGAGAGATGTTCTGCACGTAGTCCGCTATTGGGGTTATATAGTGGCAAAGTGCGTATAAGTGTCTTAGGGAGGTGGGCCTTCCAGAATTAGAGATGAGGCATGTAAGTTGCTCAAGCACCTTTAGTTTGTTTATTGCCGTGGTCGATGTGCTGCATCACACCGGCGCCGCATATGTAATGGACGGCCCGCCCGATCACCACACACAAAATTTTTTTATTTTGTGGGTTAATGCTAACCCCGATATTTGGTGTCGCAAAAATAATCATAAATTAATGTTTCGTCATCAAAAATTTTACGGAATTTCAATTTCCAATTCTAGATGTTTCTGTTCTCCACTGCTATACACGAAAATCAAACAAATAACTTGGTAATAATTTATCGTCGATATCAACAGATTCATTGATATTTGAAAGCGTTGATGGCAATAATATTATGCACAAGTCTCAACTGTCACAACTAGTATGTATCTAAGGTAAATCCTCATACGGTTCATCAGTTTGATGTTCGCGTATATTAATATACTTGTATAAAACCCTAAAATGTAATTGACAATTAAGTAAGTAGTTGATTCATAGGTGTGTAACAATTTATATTAAATGCCTACATCAGTAATCCTCTACTACAGCCAATATAGGGATTTTACAAACACTGTTCATTCGAAAATGTTACATATTCATGCGGAAATATAAAATAAGGTTAAAATTGATATGCAGTGACCGCTTATTATTAGATTTAAATCTGTCGTTTTGCATTTAGTTGAAGCCGATTTAAACGATAAATTTGACACATCAAAATGTAACCAAGTCATGTAAGGGAACAATTTAATTTGTATCATATCAGAACTTCTCTTTATTGAATCGGAAATTCTATTTATAACGGTTTCTGTAAAATTTCATTTTATACACGTTCCGTATATATGTAATTTCATTTCTATTTTTAATATATAGGTACGCTATACAAGGATAGCATGATTTTTATTAAATTACGCTTATGTATGTATATTATATTACGACTTGAAAATAGGATATAAAATTTTAAAGGCAAATTTCACAGAATTTTATCAATATATGCTTTATTTTACTCGTTGGTTATGATGAATGTAATCCTCAGTAAATGATACATGAAATTGCAACGTACAAATGCACACTATTATACAGAAGCTTAAAATAGAGGTTTATCTGAATATATTTCAAATGTGCTTTTAGAGGACAGAATATTAAAACATAATATTTTTAGTCGCAAACTCCTCTATAAAATCCTTATTTTACTATAAAGAACGTAACCAGACTGCAATCAACAGCTACTCTCCGGGCTATGTGCTCCGCCGAGCGCTGAATTACAAGTTACAAACCTGGCGCGTTAAGTGTAATAATTGTATATTACTAACAGAACACTAATGCTTTGATTGCAACAAACACCAGCCGAAAGACTGATCCTACTTAAAGAAGCTCTCGTGCCATATATCCCGAAGAGTAGCTGTTGGTTGCAGCCTGGTTATGTTCCTTGTAGTAACATAAGATTTTTATAGAGGAGTTTGCGACTAAAAATACTGTTTTAATATTCTGCCCTCCAGAAGCACGTTTGAATTATGCTAAGCCCAGTCAGGCTATTTATTTTTCTATTGCAACAGACACTGGACCGCTAGATGGCGCCTGCTGATTGTTTTGCATGTCGCTATCCTATGGATACAGAGATGTACCAAATACTCCAAGGATCCTCGTGTCGGTCGACATATGCCTGCCTTACACTGACGAGAGCCAACAGCTCGAAACTGCAATAAACAAGTGGTGTGGGACGACTGGCATGAAAGCTCCTTTAAGTAGGATTAGTCGGCTGGTGTTTGTTGTAATCGAAGCATTAGCGTTCTGTTGGTAATATACAGTTATTACACTTAACGCGCCAGGCTTGTAACTTGTAATTCAGCGCTCGGCGGGGGACATAGCCCGGAGAATAGCTGTTGGTTGCAATCTGGTTATGTTCCTTATAGTAAAATAAGGATTTTATAGAGGAGTTTGCGACTAAAAATATTATGTTTTAATATTTGAATATATGTCAGTATATTTATTTTATGTACTGTCATATATTTGTTTTTCATCTGTCAACTTCTAAATAAATATCTGTTCAGATCTATTCATTAATTGATTCAGATTAAATATCTATAATTTGATCCAATTTGTGTTTCTATTGAAAACTGCGAATATTGGGAATACAAGACGGAGTTGTCATTAATGAGAGAAGAACTGTGAAAAATTATGACTGAAAAAGGGGCCTGAGGATTAAACGCATACTTAGATAAAATTTGACAATAAAGCTCGTGCAACCGTATGCCTCATGGTAGAAGATAACCAGTTGATGCATGTAAGAAACGAAACTGCAAAAGGAGCTTGGAATACGCTGAAGGTGTATTACCAGAAGTAATTAACGGAAATTCTCTTGAAGTGGTGGATCAGTTCAATTACTTAGGCAACGTTATTAATGACAAAGCAAACATGGACAGCGAGATTCGCAATAGAATTAACGCTGCATCTAGAGCACTCTGGGGACTTAGAGAGAGAGTATTTGACAACCACGACCTTGCTTTGTCAACGAAAATGGCTGTCTACAGAGCAGTTGTCATTCCAACACTGCTATATGGATGTGAAAGCTGGGTCACTTACCGTCGTCATGTGAAAGAATTAGAATGTTTTCAGCAAAGACACCTCAGAAGTATGATGAAAATCCGTTGGTTCCATCACATATCAAACGTGGAAGTACTCAGGAGAGCAAACAGCCTTCCAATTGAGGTGCTTATTTCAAGAGCACGCCTAAGATGGGCAGGTCACGTTCATCGTATGCATGATAACCGCCTTCCTAAATGTACACTTTATGGTGAATTGCTAAGCGGTAGAAGAAGGCGTGGCGGTCAACGAAAGAGGTTCAAAGACGCTCTCCATGAAAATCTAAAATCCTGCGGTATTGCAGACGAGCAATGGGAACAACTTGCAGCGGACAGAACCGAATGGCGAGGGGTTGTGGCCAGCTATCAAGGAAATGTTGCTGCAAGAAGGCCGAATCCAAGATCTAACCAGGTCTATGTTTGTCCTGACTGCGGTCGACATGTGCTCTCTCGAATTGGCCTCTATAGCCATAGTCGTGTGCACCGTAGATGAATGGGAATTACAATAGACTACAACTTTTACTTGTTTTTTATTGTACACAATTTATCGACTGTAACATTTTTATACTCGGACTCGAGTAACGGCTAATAATAAAAAATAATTACCAGAAGTCAACTTTGTCGTATAAGGCGACCTTATTGAAAAATGTGGTTCATCTACTTCTGCTACAAGGAGATGTGGAAGTAAGTGAGATGCTCGTCAAGTTTGGCAAGCTGGCGGTACTTAAAACCTGAGATAAACGTAGAAAATATTCATGTTGAGATGATCAAGAAAGAAGTGCTCTTTGGACATCTAACGAGAAGAAAGATTGAGTTTATTTCTTTAGTATAAAGCCTCGTCATTTTCGTAAAGTTTGTGGTCGCTACAAACGCGCGAGGAAAAATAAGACAGAAGATAAAACCAAAAAGGAGAAAGCCATAAAAGCTGCAGAAGGTGACAACAGTGAAGATTGGAAGTACTCTCTGGTCACGGATGCCAATAAGTTGTCTGAGGACTCTTGGTGTATAAATTCAGGGGCAACCACCCATATGCCAAGTAGAGGAGATGTTCTACTATACCTGCCTTGCTAAATGACAATCTTTTATCTGTAGGAAGGCTTGTCGATAGTTACCCTAAAGTAAGTTTTGAGAAAAATGGGTATTTTGTAACAGGTAGTATAAGTAAGTGGTCTATGTAGAGTTAGACAAATTCTAATAGCAAATAAAGCTCAGCAGGTGCACACGATCAACTGTCGATACACTCGGCATCACAGGCTGGGACTTATGGACATTCTGAGGCGATAAAACGATGTGTAAGTAGGGATTTAGAGAGTGGAATAAAGTTGATAGATTGTGGGATCAAGGTGACTTGTAAAAGCTGCATTAACGGAACAATTTCAAGAAAACTATTCTCACAGAAATTAGAATCGACATCTAGCCAAGTATTTAACTTATTGCATACAGATCTTTACGGACTCTACTAGTTACACGAACATTTATTTGCTGAAGACGAAATCCGAAACTGTCGAAGAAATTAAGGACTATATGGAGAAGCCAATAACAAAATTCCAGATGAGACCAAAGTTATTCGATCCGATAAAACAATCATTGGATGCTTGATTCAGTATTTGAAGAGTAAGAGTATCGAAATACAACTTACTGCACTCTATACACCACAGCAAAATGGGGTGGCAGAGAGGAAAAACAGATATTTAATAGAGATGGTACGAACGATACTCGAGTATGCTGGATTAAGCAAGTGTTTCTTAAGAGATGCATCTTAGACAGCGAATTGTATTTAAAATAGATTGCCTACTAAATCAACTGAGAAAACTGCTTTTGAGTTATGGGAATCAAAGGAATCAGCTAATTTAGTTATGCAGTATTTACATGTGTTTGGGTGTGAAACCTATGCTCACATTCTAGGACAACACAGAGGATAATTAGATCCGAAGGCAAAGGAATTGATTTTTGTCACGAAGAAAAATCTAAAGCCTGTTGGAAAAAGCAAATAAGAAAATTAAGATAAGCAAAGTTCTAAAATTTGTGAATGAACACTTTTTGAATGTGGAGCCCCAAACGACATGATTGTTTAGAGATAAGAGAATAAAAATAAATGCTACATACATTAACAACCGCATATATTTATGAGTCATTATTTTACGAATAATAAGCAGATGGGATTTCATAGTATGTTGATGAAGAAGACTATTTCGAAGATGCGGAGGTAGTAGATATACCCAACGTAGCAATAAAAAGGATTTCTGATAGTTCAACAAAAGGTAGATAACTAGGGAGATATGGAGATTTTGCGAAGTTTGCAGCAGAATTGCGAAATTGCAATGTAGAAGATGGTCAGAGAAGATCCAGGAGGAGAGAAATCGAGCAAGTAAATGTCTAGCAGAAGTGTTGATAGTTGCGCTATCTTCTTGTCGATGATATATTAACTTTTATCGATATATTATGCATTTGTGGTAATTTTATGTACTGTCATATATTGTTTTTTATCTCTCTAGTTCTAAATAAATATCTATCCACATCTATTCGTTATTTGATTCAGGCTAAAGATTAATACTTTACCACAAATTAAACTCAATCCACGCACACATACACTTACGGTGTCATTTACTCTTTTGTGTAAAATTTAATTCTCTGCAAGTTTGTTCTTATATTTTTTCACTTACTCTCACTTCTTTACATCTGCGAAACATTTGAAATAAAAATTTTATTCATTTTATTAATTATCTCTAGTGGGAGGATATTATCTCACCTCTTGGAGTCCGATGATGTTTTGAAAATTTTAAGCCCAATAGTGATAGTTAACCGTTTTAGTAGATGCTGCGAATTCGGTTCGAAAATACACTCGGTGACGTCATGCGCAGCCCCGGTTCAAATCGTACCGAGCGTATTTTCATAGTAAGAGGGAATTTTTCACTGCACCTAAAAACATCCAAAAAATATACCCTTAATAATTATTATATTCCAAAATATAGCGACGAAATTTCTGAAGAATTAAATAATGTACATATTTATATAATAAGCGTGAATGAAACAAACTTAAGAACAATTTTGGTGAATAATAAAGCAAAGATAAACCAGTTTAATAAACCTAGTGTATATGAAATCAAACTATCCACCATCTTGGAAGTAAATTTATTTAAAAATTTGGTTTTATACCATAAAGGCTTATAGTTTTATCTATCAGAAGAGCAAAGCATCGTTAAAAGTTGGACAAAAAGTAAATTAAGTTTTATCTGATAATTTTTTTCCATGGTATTTTGTATTTATAGGTAACAATTTATTTACTTTTAAGGGTGAAAATACGCATCTAATGTTCAGAGTAAAACAAATACGGTTTGAATCTTACAAAATTATTTTCCAGACGTCTTCACTTTATGTTCGTCTTTCTTAATAACTAGCACCCAGCTGTACAATTTAGCACAATGATATATTTTGTGTGACAAGCATCTAAATCCCAAAAGTCTCATGAAGTTTAACTAAAACGGGACACTTTATGAGGACATTCATCACTGCAATATGCTGTAGCTATTATAACAGTAAAGTTGTGCGTTTTAGAATTGATTTAAGAATAACACAGGTGCGTGCATGGTACACAATTTTAATTGAAAACGATGCAATAATAACTATAAATATATATTAACCTCTCCACAATAAAGTTTTTAATATAACTTAATTCTTGGATTATAAATGGTATCTATGTTTGGATATTGTGATGCTTGTTTTGCTCGGGTAGCTGGTTTGGAGATTATTCCAGGGTTCAATGTTAATATTAATTAAAATCCAGATCCAAAATAAGACATTTATTTTCCTAATAATTATATGTACAGTATGGCCATATCTTTTATGGCTTAGGTTGCGACAATCTTGTTATTACATAAGTACATCATAGTAATCGGAGAGAGAGAGAGAGAGAGAGTGTAACATATTTCCTCTATGTACGTCGTCGTAACCCCAATTCTCTAATCGAAGTTCCAGGACATAACAGACGCGACTAAGAAATCTGTTTCAGGAGAGATCCAGTTCAACACAGTCGAATCAATCTGACAGGAGGTCCAGTTCAACGCACTCGGATCCTCCCTAACAGATACTTGGCCAGCGGCTGCCACGACGCCGGAGAAACTTGAGCTTCCAGTTATCTCAGTTCAACACACTCGAGAAAGGTGAAAGTCAAGCTCTGAATTTACTGGTTTCTGGCTAGCTATTTTATACCCAAAAATCACGGTCACGTGGTTTTGCACCCGGCACGAAATGCACACGACACGCAAGTTGCGGCCTGGTGAAGTTAGAACTAAAAGTTAACAAAAGAACTAATCAGGTATTGAACTAATCTAAAACTGAACTACTTGATCCATGCATGATTAAAATAAGTTAAACTGGAATGAAAGTATACAGTATTCCTGTAGTATTGTATGCTTCATTACAATATTACTGATCTAGTTAATGAAAATAATATCGTAAGTGCTTCTATTTTCAGCTACGATCTGTCATTTTCATCTAAAAAAAAACGTGATACGTTATATTTATTGCGCTTTTTATATCGGCACTCAACATTATATAACAAAACAATTTTTTTCGATCAATATCAGAAACTCTCCTCCACTCTTTTTACCTCTTTGTGTGGCATCAATGACTACATATCTCAGCAAATTTTCATGTTTCTTCTAGCATGAATCATTTACCAAAGAATTGGCTGTTATTATCCTTGTAAAGAAAATAACATACCGCAAAACAAAAAACTATAAAATCACCTAGAATACCGGGAAGACGCAGGGAAATTTTTTCCGAAGAGAAATAGGCCACCCTATATAATGCAGTAAAACTCGTAGTCGAAACAAATTTAAATTGGACCAACGAATACAATTCTCTAGATAAAATGCATTCCATATCCTTTGTTGTTTCTCTTTCTAAGAGCCACTGGCCATTCGGTGGTTATTCAACTATTCTATACAGGTATATAATTCTCCCTTAGGTAGACGATCTATTGTTACTTGCATGTCAGTACATATTACATTAGCTAATTCTCCTAATTGATCTGGGAATGTATCTGGTCACGGAGACGTGATGTAATGGTGGTTAGTTTCTGTCATTCCATTGAGATGGCTGAGCTGCTCAATTGAGTGTTTCACGTTACGTATCATTTATCAGTTGTCACACCTACTTTGTTCGCAACAAATTAAGCTTTTCAAATGTATCAATATAATTCACATAATGTACTACGAGTAATAGATATTATAAATAAAAAGACCTCATTTTGATTTCATATTTGGAATCTACATTAAATTGTGAGTTCAGAACATTCCAGTTGCCAACACTTATCTGTCATAATTTTTGACATGTCACATTTTTCCCAAATAATCACAGTTGCATGGGTCTATTAAGAAGGTCGTAACTCTTGAACCATTGGAAATAAAAAAATAGATTTTTCTAATTTCAATTCCTAAATGTTTTGCCTATATTTTGCATCATTATTGACACTTCTGTTATGTTTCTTGCGCCTACTGTGATTTTTCAAAGTTAATAATAAAAAACGCCAGTAACATCGTTTTTTCAAATGACACCTACCAATTCTGACGGCAAAAATCAATGTAGAATTAAATTTTAGAGCCACTTTTATTAACATTATGTATGCCTATCTTCAGTCGGTTTTGATTTATTGGCTTTTTTTGAAAGAAATATTATTGTTTTTTCTCAAGAGATGAGCTTTAGAAACTATAGTTTCATTACAATTTTTATTCAAAAGTCGTATTGCCCTACCAAATAGTAACAATGAAATAACAACAAATGAACAGATTAACAAAATAATTATTTCAACACAAACGTTCAATGTGTGTACCGTTCTCGTTTAGACAGTTTACAATACGCTCCTGAGCAGACCCCCCGCGTTGCTCTCCGAATTTCGAAAGGTTCTAAGCAATCAAAAGATCCAGCTATCCTTATTCTTAAGTCTTCGTGACTTAGAATCCGATTTGTGTACACTAATTGATTGCCCGGAACTCATAAACAAAAATATAAAGGGCTAAGTAGGAGATCAGGCTGGCCAAAATGATCGACCTCTATTTCCCCATCAATGATTTTCAGAGTTCCGTTAATTTAGCATCTACGGCTCTAGTCGAATTGCCCCGTCCATTTGATACCAACGATTGATAAGTCGATTGACATCCAGATATTCAAATAACCCTCACCATTCAAATCATCATACACGAAATATCGCGCTTCATCACACATTGATACAAAATTAAATTTGGTTTTCCGCCTTCTTTACAATTTGAGGATTTTCGTGAGCCCAAGAATGCCGACTTTTTCGATTAAATACTCCTTATTGAAAAAATTTTGCTTCATCTGTCCAGATTATTTTACGACCTCCATGAATCATTATCAAAAATTCTTCTCAAAAGTGTATCTTTAGCCTTATAGATTTATAGGGATGCCACATAATGACTACAAAGAATTCTTTGCAACGAGGAATAAGAAGTTCCCAAATTAGCAGATGCTACTCTGATGGAAGAACGTTGATATGCTTGAAAATATCCCAGGGTGTTAATTTTAAATTCTTCATTTCCTATTATAGGCTTAGTAATTACAACAGGCTGAACTACCTTCCCAAGAACAAAATCTTTTTTTAAGTCTAACAAACTTTCCTTTCATTATTTGCGGTAGATGTGAATATTTGAAATTGAACTCACAGCATGTTCTGTCGACTATTCTGTTATTATCACCATACATTACAAACAAATCAAAGACATCGTTCGGATAGATAATGTTCCATGATTAAAATTGCGCAAATTAATTGAAATAAGGTAATAATAAGGATAACAATAAGATAACAATGGCACAGCAGTAGCTAGGTTTGATATTTGACATTTTTTTCAAAACCTAATACAACTGTGACAAGCATTTGTGGTTTGTGAAGTTTAGATGCACACTAGGCAAGATAGCCAAGTAGTGGGGCAACTCATTCCATAATAGCTCTTGCAAGGATCACATCATAACGCATTTGTTAATCTGTTCATTTGCTGTTATTTGGTTGTGACTATTTTTTGGTGCAATATGATTTTTCAATAAAAATTGAAAGGAAACAATTGTTTCCAAAGTCTACTATCCTTGAGGAAAACCAATAATAATTCTTTCAAAAAAGCCAATAACTCAAAATTAGAAGTATTTTATTTAGACGCGCAACAGTCGATTGTGACCAGCTTCCAAATTTCATAATAATACGATTTCGGGAAATCAAACATTTTCAAACGAACGGACCACGTGAATCAACCTGTATATTAAGCTTGAACGATAACAAAAAAAGTGTTAATTTAATTAATATATTCGTTCTAAGTATAGGTATAGGTATAGAGTAACTAAAAGTTTTGTTTTGGCTGGTGTTAGATCGGAAAATATGGAACGATATTTGTGAAAAAATAGTAGAACAATGTTATTGTGCAGAAAGCTTAATAAATACAATCCATTCCTCATTAAACATACCCAGCAGAACATAATTTCACTCAAAGGGCTATTAGACTGAAAATCTGAATAATTTTTATCACCACGTGGTTTCAGGAAATCTCATAAGAAACCGGGAATACCTCAATCCAAGAACTGCCGATCAATTAAATTTATGTGCTATACAACGACGACCTCTCTTAGTAAGTTATCCAGGTTCGACTATCAGCTCTCTACAATCACTGGTCAGTTTTCATCAGAAGTTAGGCGATTTATTGAAATTGAGGCCGTGACAAGATAAGTAGTTGAAAGTAAATTGGTAGAACATATATAAATGTTTAAACTTTTATGTATGTTCTACTAATTTACTTTCAACCGATCTGACCTGATATCATAGGACTTCACTCACCAGAACTGACCTAAATATTTGTGCCCGTTTAGATATTCTTATAAAATATAATCACAAGAGGCAAATTAAATACAATCCCTAGAAAGATTTGAAATAGTTCTGACAGAATCAGTCACAAACTTAATATAGGGAATTTATATGCAATGAACAGATCTGTTCTATCAATTTGCTTTCAACTGATCTTGGCCGCGGTTAGTTAGCCCAGCAATCTTTTATCTATTATCTTTCTTAAAAGGACAACGTTAGTTTATTGACATTAATTTAGAGAGCATTATATATATATATATATATATATATATATATATATATATAGTCTAATTCAACGCTTCCCTGCAAATCAAAAATGCAACAAAAAATTTACGATCTCACTAAAATACCGTTACTTTCTGTACTATTTCGTTGATAAATTGAATTACTCAGTTACTTTAGTTTTTAAAGTACGTCGGCTTGTTTGATGCCATACCGACTAGTTCGCCGGGGTTAATAATGAGCTCGTAAAGTTTCTGTTGCATATTTTATTTGCATGGAAGCGTTGACTTAGACTATAATTGAATATCATAATTAACACAAATCTGAATTTATTAGCAGACAAATAATCATTAAGGGTTTTTAAAATTTCCTTCTTGTTAAAAAGATTTGAAATAGTTCGGGCAGACAGGAAGAGTCACAAACCGATATAGGGAATTTATATGCAATGAGCAGATCAGTTTTATCAATTTGCATTTAACTGATCTTGGCCGCGGCTAGTTATAGTCCAGCTTTCTGTTAAAACGAGCGGAGATTAAAGATATAATTATTACAACCTTAAAAAATATAACGAAACAAATAATGTTTCCGCTACGGCTATGGTATAGATCTTTTAGTGCGGGGTCCAAAGCTTTCCAAAACTAGATTATCCGATCCATTCCAACAAGGTAAATACATTTTTTTGAATTAATTTGAAAAGAGGGTCCTTAGGTGCATCAAAAATGCCTCGATGGACTTTTGTTGGCTCTTGCACAACTTCTAAAAAAGGAAAAAAAGATGGCGGGAACGGTAATTCAAGAATTCGTGTTTTCAAAAGTTTACCTTTCGCTAAAATATTAACTATTTGCGACATCGGTCTCATTTTTTAGACTTACATACTAGAACAATGAGCGCCTCTATCCATAAAATAAATTGAAAATGACATATGGCTTTTTTTTATAAATCCTCAATTCTTAGCAACAAAGTTTATGTATTGAAAATTTCGACATGTGGATGAACACGAAGGGTACCTCTGGTTTGGAAAAAATAAAATATTTTTTACTGGGGAGCTTTATATGAGACTCGAGAGGCCTTTCGTGCATTTTATTTTTGATTGATTTGAAGTCGGGGTGGTTAAACTTGAAAGGCTGGAACGGGCCAAATGCTTCGCCCTGTATACTATTAGAGCTGACTTGCACTCGAATTTAATCTTATTTTATTTATTTAGCAATTTGCTGAATTTTATTTCAGCTGACAGGGTCAAAGGCTACACCCTGTATAGTATGGTATCACCAGTTTTAAATTAAACACTTTGGTTTGGAACGAAAATTAACAACTTATTTATTTCCGGTTAACATTTTAATTAATTTTAAGTAAAAAATAGCTTTGAAAACGGAAAGAGATTACTTTCCGAAACGTCAGCAAAATACATTATTTCTGTGTTTATTCCGATTATATTATTTGCAAAACATAACCTCTGACTTTTCCTTTGGCGTAAACGTCACGGGCGCAGAGGTTTTTTCCAATAATTCTATTATTTTGTAGAATCGGTGATTTGTTTTGAAAAGGATAATAATATATGTGGTAGAAAACCCAAATAATAGGAAAGAATATTCGTAGAATGCCACAAATTACTTTCAGACAATATTAATAATAATTATTATTGAGAGTCGCGTTTTATGCACATAATTGAATATTATAATCCACACGAATCTGAATTTATTCACAAACAAGTAATCGTTAAGGGTTTTTAAAATTTATTTCTTGTTAGAACGATAAAAATTCTTAATTAACGACAGAAATAACAAGACTATGACCAACTTTCAATAAAAACGTCCCTGAGATTTATTATGCAAAAAATTTGAAGCCTAATACTTATCCTTTACCCACTTAATTGGAAAGAAATAAGCGACTACCGAGAAATCGCCAACTAAGTGAAAATTCAGTGCTGAACAGGCAGATTTTCATGAAGACCTCAAGTGGAAAACAATGGAGAAAACTTTGAGAGAATAGAATAGGCCGACTGAAAATTTTCCGGCAAAGAAACTTTTCATGGAATCAGAGATAAAACAAGTAAGAGAAAAATCAATTTACCCTTAAAAACAGATTAGGGAATTTATACGAAATGGAAGTTATACTTTAGTTCGGTTATTTTAACAGGATATAAACGAAATTAAGTGTTTTTTATCTCTTTTAATATCTGAAGCGCAGATGCTATTGTTTAGTAACTGGTAGAACTATTTCCAGGGAGAAATTAGCACTTCCTAGCTGTTAAAGTAAAATGTTATGTAGGAAAAAAATAATGTACAAAAACGCTGATTAACGCAAGTGAGAGATATTAATTGATTAGTACACCTAAACAATGAATTATGGAGG
This sequence comes from Leptura quadrifasciata, assembly GCA_963675555.1. Taxonomy (NCBI): domain Eukaryota; kingdom Metazoa; phylum Arthropoda; class Insecta; order Coleoptera; family Cerambycidae; genus Leptura; species Leptura quadrifasciata. Next base: position 109,979,572 of record OY776675.1, read on the forward strand.
TATGCCGTCGCAGACTTTTTTGTGGGGAATTTATTGCTCTACAAAAAGGGCCCTGAGCAATGTCTCTCTATCTAGCTTCGTTTTAGCAACGTTTCAAGATATAATCTGAACGATAATTCTTAATAATATTCTGAAAATGATGCGTACCAGTCCAGAAGCCTGAGTGAGAAGCTGAGGAGGGGATGAAACCACCCCTTCCGACGAAAAATTGTATTTTATCGATGCTGTGCGATAATATTTTAGAATATTTCTGGAAAAAAATGAAAAAGAAACCAGTCCCGTGCCGCAAATAGCAGAACACACGTTCCGGAGGTGGTTTTTGGCTAATAGAGGTTAAACTAGAGGGTTAGGGGAGCTGGGACCCCGTGCAATTGATTCAACATGAAAAAAACGTAGGGGAGAACATATATCGCGTTACTGTACCATAAGTGGATCAATTTTTCGTCGGAAGAGATGGTTTCATCCCTCCGTGGCTTCTCACCTGGGCTTCTGGACTGGTATGCATTATTTTTAGAATAATTCTAGAAAAAAAGCGGAAAAGAAACCAGTCCCGCACCGCAAATAGTGGAAAACGCATTCCGGGGGGTGGTTTTTAGCCAATAGGGGTGAAACTAGAGGGTTAGGGGAGCTGGGACCCCGCGCAATTGATTCAGCGCGAAAAATTACGTAGGGGAACATATATCGTGTTACTGTATCAGAACTGGACTGATTTTCCGCTTCCGGACCCGGTCTATTCGGGACTGCTTAACAGGGTCAAACCAAATTCAATATATTATTTTCGACAATTTTATTCAATGATTCAAAAAGTAATATAGATGCAAGTTTCCCCATTTAAATACCAACCCGTCATATCTTTTTCTACTTCAAATTCTTATATTTTCCCAAAATTGAAAAACATGTAATACTACGCAATCTAAACCCGCACGGAATGGTGGGTTCCAAATCCAGACATTTCCAGACTTCTGCACACAAGTCCCCATAGGGGCTCAACACGCTCAGGCTAAGTCAGTTCTTTAGTGTATTCTTGAGTTAGTTCTGTATTCCGCGTGTGTAATCTCTAAACCCAAAGTGTTTAATTGTCATCCGGTCAACTATAACAACCAAATTGTTGATTGCTTCCTTGGAAAACGCCAAGTAAAACATAATTTTTCTGCCGCTGCGCTAATTAGATAAAAATATAATTCTCTAAATCTAAATTTTTTTCAAACATTATTTAACAATTTATTTATCTCTTATTTATTAATTTACTAATTATTCCCAAGTCGGAATTTCATGTCGAGAAATTTACTTTCTACCACTTGCTAATTTTAATATAAACTAAACGTTGACAAACTCTGCTATTCTTAAATAAATTATTCTTTGGTTACGATTTAAACAAAAGTGATTTATTTCCAAGAAGCATAATATACAGGGTGAAGTTTTAGGCCCTGATCAATAAACTAACTCTTTAAATAAAAAAAATTGTATTTCCGTTTAAACAAAAGTCTTAAATTAAAGAACAGTTATATACATATATATTAAATTACATAAATGTTAATTTGGACAATTTCTAAGTACATATAGAGCAAAGCCGATCCAGAGGGACTTATACAGGGTGTAGCTGTTGACCCTGTCCACCATCTTAAGAGCGACCTCTCCGACTTCAAATTCAAATAAATTTTGTGCACGGCGGTCTTAAGAATCTCTATTAGCTCCGAAGCTCCATTCAACAATTTTTTATCTCAACATATAAGGCTTGTTCGTATTCACATATTTTATCATTTAATAGCTTTTATATTGTTTGGAGACTGGTTTCACACATATTACATTATATTATTATTGTGCGCAAAAATCCTTTCTGGAATTACATTCAATCGTTAAATGTTAGAAATTCTTGGAACTTGCACAGAGAAGCAAATATATGCTTGAATTGTTTATCATTTCATAAACATAGCTTTAAAATTAATACAATTCATGTAAAACTTGTCGTCTACGGCATTCAGCCTTGCTACATTTCAAATTGTCTCACAGTTTTTTCAATAGTGGAGGCAAAAACGAATGTAGAGAGGCAGTAAATAATTCAGATCTAAATGGTGTTAGGGTATTAACAATTTGGTAGTTCCATCAGTTGTGTCAACATCGACAGATTTGAATTCAAATGCTACTAATAGTTTATAATCAAACACAATTTACTCAATGATAAATTGTTGTTCGGTTAACGGTAATAGCTCTTTTGTTTTACGAAATACGTGGTTGTTATCTACTGCAAAATTTCACATTTCAGATAATTTTAATTTTTTAAGTTTAGAAGGTATCCGACATATGGCAATAAAAAGAATAGGCATAAACATCTGTGCGTATCCTATTTCTCCCAGTTGGCAACCACCGATTTAAATTTTCACTCTATATTAAGAATGTGGAAGCTAGGAACCCTACATAGTTTTAGATGGGGCTTGATGACACCCATACGTTTTCTTATCTCTGATATTTCGTAATATGGGTATTGGCCTTATATTCGTGTTAGAATCTTGAACTAATCGATAAAGATAAGAATTCTAATGCATCTGTGTATTTTGTGAACTTTGTCAATTCTAATATTAGTTGTCATATATAAAGTTACGAACACAGGCAAATTAGCATGGACTGTCGCAGCTGGTAGCTGCTTCAATTAATTACGTTAATGCAAGCAATTAAATTATGTGTCTATTAAATTGTAACAAATTTATGGGCACATGCCGAAATTCAAGCAGAATTGAAATTCTTTTAAACTAAACAGTAAAATTTAATTTACACTCTGATAAATTTATAGCGAAAAAAAATGTATAATTAAGTCAGGTATTTTGGTGTACAGATAATGCGTCAGATATTTGAATTTCTCAAGATCTTTCCGCGTACTTAAAACTTTATGTTTATTGTGTTTATTGATTACAGTAATCCAGAATCCAGAAGGGGACCAGACGTTTCAATAACAATAAACTTTTTCATTGTCGAGATAGAAAATCTTTTATAGGTGAAAAATTAATAGACGGTGAAGTTTGCTTGAAGTAATATAGTGGCAATATTTCAAGAGGGTCGACCGCTATTATACTGATGCTGCATAGCACGCGACCTCACGTACGCTTTTACCCATAAACCTCATTTTAAAGACGGGAATATTTTATTGTAGGTTCATTTTCCGGCTATTTCCCAAAGAATTTAAGCAGATTTACATTCGTGCATGGCATAAGTAATTAAAGAATTATAAGAACAGCTTCTGTTCACGTACTTCTTTATGGTTACGATGACGGAAATGTAAGTGGTGTTTGGAGTTTTATAAACTAAAGTAATTAAAGTTTTTGCATTATATATATATATATATATATATTGTTTTTTAGGTTTTCGCGGGTGTTAAATGAAGTGTTGTTGTACTTCCGGGCGCTCTTCAACGTCCACCGTGGACGAACCAATCACGAGGAGGCATGTTCAAGTATTGACAAATAGTGAAGAAGCACAGCAACCTGCCCGAAATGGACCTATCACGAGGAGTCAGAGCCGAGCGCGGACCAATCAAGGAGAACCACGGCATTCTGTGGCGCCGATTGGACACGAGGATGCCCGACCACCGGCGAGAAGTCACGTGGAGCGTGACGATTCAGCGAGGCCACTTGGTTGGCTCAGGCGCCCGCTACGCCTACCACAGGTGGTGGAGGAACGGTAACACGTAGCCAAACGCGCAGGCGCGCTCTAGACTGGAGCATATATAAGGAGCCGCACAACGCGGGGAACGTCAGTTCAGTTCGAGCAACGAGGAGCAGCAGTAGGCAGCTTTCAGCGAGAACCTGAAGATGGCAGATGAGATTCTGCCGAAACGTCGTTTAGACAATCGTGACTCCTGGAGGAGTCGATCATCGACGCGGGAGAGCACCCGGGAGTACAACAACACTTTATATATATATATATATATATATATAGGGTGATTTACGAACAATGTGCCATTGCCTAATGGCAGATAGAGCACTTCAATGTTAAGTCTGGACCAAGAAGGAAAAATTTTTTTTGCTAGTCTTTAAGATGATGCAACGGTTGGATGTAATCGAATGAAATTTACCAGTAACATTCCTCAGCTGGTACTTCTCAGAATAGCCTACTTGATTTTGAAAAAATCCATGGACGGACTCGGGAAAAATCTGCCCTTCCCGTTTTTTACAAATAAGTACATTTTTCGTACATTGTATTCGTAAATACTTACGTTTTTAAAATTGCAATTACGTAAGAGTACTCGTTTTTGAAAATTTACTTTTTTTGTCCGACTATTAAACAGACCAAGTAATTTTGTCGGACAACTATATAATTGATCAAGAATCAAATCATATAATACACTTGTACTTTTGTCCGATATGAGGTAGTAACTATAGGAGTTGCATAAAACCGTTAACTTTAAGGTGTCGGACAACGAAATTGCCCAAAAATTTTTGTCAGACAATATTGCCTCTTGATTTAAAATATTTTTAATAAGCTACCCGAAAAAATCAGCTGTGAGGTCATAATTTTTTTATAACTTCCCCGTGTTAGGGGTGTCGGACGCGTCAAACGAACTAATACATTTTTCCGACACAATGTTTTTCTTTAAAAAAAAAACAAACTTACGATTGAAATAGAAAATTATGCTAAGGTAATATTTTTTTTTCCACCAAATCCATAAGTTTGAAGGGCTTCCACGAAAAAACGCCAAGCTATCGAAATATTTCATATAGGAAAAAGTTGTCCGGCTGGCTGAGAATAATACGTTCACGAAGTTTCAGCAGTGAGGTAATCATTTTTTATTTTAGACCTGGGCTCGAGGACTATTAAGAATCCACGTAATACATAGCAAGAATCATAACTAGCAAGAAAAATACAGGGTTGTACTTCTGAAATGTTTTAGTAAACAATAGGTAATTCTCCTCAAACTTAACATCTTAATATTAGACAAGGAATGCTTCATATCAAACTAGATGAGATTCTCAAAAATAAATATCCTCCCCCAACTTCGATGCATTTCCTGCACGGAACCAATAAATTTGGCGTGGCCTTCCCAACGGTATCTCTGTGGTTCTTCATGTCATCAGAAGCTGCCACTACCCGCTGCCGTAGTTCCTCTCTTGTGGTGACTTCTATGCTGTACACCGATTGTTTCATGTGGCTTCAAGCAGAGTAATCGAGTGCAGTTAGGTCAGGACACCTAGCTGGTCAAGCTTGAGGACTTCCGCGACCGATCCAGCGGTTAGGAAAGTCATTATTGTGATGCTCCCGGACCTGGAGTGAGAAATGAGGCGGTACCCCATCATGCTGGAATGAATAGCTCTCTTGTTGACATTTTGCGCCAATAATAAATTGGACAAAATGTTCCGGAAGACATTCAAGTAGATTTCTCCAGTCAATCGGCCTTCAAAAAGATGCGGTCCTATGAATGTATCGTTCACCACTCCACATCATACATTAAGGGAGAACTAGTGCTGGGAGTTTTTTTGGACAACGGCGTGAGGATTGTTGTGATCCCAAATGCGTGAATTCCTAGAATTCCACACTCTGGCTCGAGTGAATTGGGCCTCGTCCGTGAAAGAAGCCTGGGCAAAGTTCTTGAGCGACGAATTATCCAATGGCAGAACGTAAGACGTGCGACTTCATCACCTTGTTGGAGACGCTGCGCCTTTTGTATGCGGTAAAGATACAACCGTTCCTAATGCCCTCCATACACGGGTTTAAGGAATATCTAGTTCGTGTGCTATTCTTCTAGTGCTTATCGAAGGATTTTGCTCTGCCATCTCAACAATGTTTTCTTCGGTCGGTCTAACTACTCGTTCTACATTTTTGGTCTAGTCGATAGCCGAGTGGGCTAAGGCGCGAGGTGGCAATCGCGATTAATCACACGGACATCGCACCACCGGATTCGAATCCTGGCTCCGGCACTGTCGGTGGAAATGGTTGTATGTCCGCGTTTTTTAATGAGTAACCCCCTTCCGCACAAGCCTTGGCTTCTGGAATTGGGGGTTGTCTAATTTCTGTGGCGTGATGGTACTTGGCGACCAGTAAATCTTCGCCGATATTCCCTAATGGTAGCCCTTGTATTGCCATCGCAAACCCATACACATAAATGATATCAGTGAATTCAACGTTAGTAAACTTAGTAGTAGTAGTACGTTTTTCTATCGAATTTCTGGAAAACTATTAGCGGATTCAGAAAGTTCAGAAAAAATGCTATCAGAATAGTGATTCAATTTTGATGGGACACTTAAAATACAAATTTACAAAATCTTTCTCGACCAAAGAATCCTATGCAAAAGTTTTCGATTCGATTATTTAAAAATTGTTGATGTGGCAATTGTTTAAAGTTGCCGTTGCTCCGATAGTCAGTGTGGGAGCGATGATGGTGAAGTCAGCCACGCACGGCCAAAAACGAGTTTCGGGTGCTTCAAATGTCTTTTGCCGGAAGAAAATACATTTTCTCGGCAAATATCGCACCTAGAACCTCAATTTTTTTTAATTGGGGTATCTCGACAAAATATGAAAAATAAAAAAAAAGAATTCGAACCTCCATTTTCCAGATCATGAGGTTGATGCCTCTACCACTCGGATATGGCACTGCTTACTACATTGCAAGGACAAGGCGCTAACATCCTACACAGTTTTATTTTGAAATTGAAAAGAATAATAACATTATTTTGACAGCGATTATTATTTTTACAATTTGGTGTTCTAATAGTTCCTCGATTTATTCGTATTTTAAAGATGCCTACTAAGTTTACTAATGCTAAATTCGCCTATATCATTTATGTGTATGGGTTTCGATGGCAATACAAGGGCTACCGTTAAGGAATATCGGCGAAGATTTCCTGGTCGCCAAGTATCATCGCGCTACACCTTCTCCAGAGTTTTCCAGTTTTCTCGGAAACATGAAGGATTTCCTGGAACTCACAGAAATGTAGAATGAGTAGATAGACCGGCCTAAGAAAACATTGTTGAGATGGCAGAGCAAAATCCTTCGATAAGCACTAGAAGAATAGCACACGAACTAGGTATTCCTCAAACCCGTGTATGGAGGGCATTAGGAACGGTTGTATCTTTACCACATCCAAAGGGTGCCGCGTCTCCAACAAGGTGATGAAGTCACACGTCTTACGTTCTGTCGTTGGATAATTCGTCGCCCAAGAATTTTGCCCAGGATTTTTTTCACGGATGAGGTCCAATTCACTCGAGACGGAGTGTGGAATTCTAGGAATTCACGCATTTAGGACCACAACAATCCTCACGCCATTGTCCAGAAAAACTCCCAGCACGAGTTCCTCCTTAATGTATTGACTGGAGAAATCTACTTGCATTTCTTCCGGAAAATATTGCCCAATTTATTATTGGCGCAAAATGTCAACAAGAGAGGTCTTTATTCCAGCATGATGGGGTGGGTACAGCCTTATTTCTCACTCCATGTCGGGAGCAGCTCAACAATGAGTTTCCTATACGCTGGATCGGTCACGGAGGTCATCAAGCTTGGCCAGCTATGTCTCCTGACCTAACTGCTCTCGATTACTATGCTTGGGGTCACATGAAACGATCGGTGTAGAGCATAGAAGTCACCACGAGAGAGTAATTACGGCAGCGGGTAGTGGCAGCCTCTGATGACATGAAGAACCACAGAGAACCCATTAGAAAGGCCACACGACATTTATTGGTGCGGCACAATGCATCAAAGGTGGGGGAGGACATTTTGAGAACCTCATCTAGTTTGAAAGAAGCATTCTTTATTTAATGTTAAGATGTTAATTTTGTGGAGAATTATCTTATCGTTTATTAAAAAATTTCAGAAGTACAACCCTGTACTTTTCTTGCTAGGTATGTTTTTTGCTATGTATTATGTGAAGTCTTAAGAGGGATATTAATCTGAAGCATTTGAATAATCTCTATCAAACTGTTCCATAAATAATGCCCGGTCAAAGCGTTAATCATGATGCGCTAAATTGTTTTGTGATTTTTTGCCGAAACGGTTTAGGTGCGCCGTTAAAATTGAATCACTATTCTGATAGCACCTTTTCTGAACTATCCGAATCCGCTAATAGTTTTCATGAAATGCGAAAGGAAAATGTACTTTTCTGTAAAAAACGGGGAGGGCAGATTTTTCCGAGTCCGTCCATGGATTTTTCAAAATCAAGTAGGCTATTCTAATAAGTTCCAGCTGAGGAATATTGCTGGTAAATTTCATTCGATTACATCCAACCGTTGCAGAGATATAGCTCATTGAATTTTCAGACCAAATCCATACAACACCCTGTATCTCCTTAATCACTAGCAAAAAATTTGTTCCTTCTTGATCCAGACTTACAATGAAGTGTTCTATCTGCCATTACGCTATGGCACATTGTTCGCGAATCATCCTAAAATTGTCCTCCTGGGGTACACCGAGTGATGCATAGATTTAATTTTATCTGCTTGACTCGTATTTTATACTCTTGGAGGATATTTTTCAGTTTATTTTTGATTTAGAATTACACTAACATTTTCTGTGTCTTTTAGATTATCTTTATTATTTTTAAAAGCTTTTATTAAACATGCAATGTTTGTCAGTTTCTTTAGGTCAAATCTTGCAATCAAAATTTCAATTAGTTCTAATTAAGCTAGAGCTTTGAAATTTTGCACGTGTACAAGTCCGGTGACAATACACTTTAATATTTTCATATAAGAAAAAAACAAGATGGCGGCTTTAAGATGGCGGACGACTTTATCGTTTATGATCCGATTCGACTCAAAATCGATATCTGGGAGTTTTCGAGATCGCCAATTATGAATTCTTGGTTAAAATTTAGAAATCCAAAATGGCGGCGTCAATATGGCGGACGACTTTTGTCATTTATGGTCCAAATCTCCTTTACACAGGAAAATGCCGCCACAAGCTTTTATATCATGAAAAAATTATATAATGTAACAAAATGATGGGTTTGATTTACTTCAAAGTTTATTTTCTACTTTTTAGAGCAGTTTTTAAATAATTTTTTTTTAAATATTTTTAGCTTTTGCTACTTGATTAATTGAACATAAATCGATGTTGCACTGCACTCTATTCAGTACCAATTATACATTTTTACCAATACCATAGCTTAATTCGCAATGAATTTGAAAATGCAGTCTAATTTATAGAACTGCCAACCAACAGAGAATCCACTCAATCATACATTGTGCCGTATAGAGTAATAAATGTCCCTACTAAAAGACAAAGGGAGCTTAATAGTATAAATTCTCGGCATGGTAGGAGTAGGCCAAGTCTGCAACAAAGGTAATATCTACGATTAATTGCGCACTGAAATTAATCTAACACAATACAGTAGGCAATTAAATAATATAATTTGTTATTAGTTTGGTGATGCTATGGAACGTCAGAATGGTTTGTAGCTCTTAATATGATGTAACTAAAACTTATTATGAAATTGAGGTTTTTTGTACATGCATAATCTTCGAATGTTCAAAAATAATTCAAATAGTCTATGAAGCAACGACTTTTCCAAGTACATGGATTATAAACCATTGAAGGTATAAAAGGAAATATAGGCAAGTAACTTGGTAGTTGAAATAGGAAAGAATTGAATACCAATATTTTATTTAATAATAGCTATTTATAATTTATATAAGTTCATACTCATATAGTGGACTTGTTGAACAATTTGTTTGCAAATGCGAGGCGCACTGTGAACTTTTGCTGCTATCTGTATGTGTTGTCAAGTCAACAGAAAAAATAACCATTAACAACTAATTCAAGAAGGCAGTTGCATGCTGGAACTAAAGGCACTTTTAGTAGACTGGTATTGCCCTATTTTCGTTCATGTATGTAGTAACTGTCTATCAACTCTTTAGTAATTATATCAAGCAAAAGTAATCCGTGTGCTATTGCCTGGAGCACCAGGAGCAACAAGAAAATTATCACCAAATTGCATTTTTCATAACTATTAATTTTTTTACAGGAATTGTTCACATTGGGATACTACAAAACAGGAACAACATGATATAGTGACATTCTGAAAAAGTTCATTTATGCCGGTAATGGCAATTATTTCATAAAACCTTTCATTTTGTGAAAAATATTCTTATTATAAAAAATAAGGAAGGGAAAATTTTGTACAGAGAATATTAGTATAGATTTTTGTAATCTTAACCGTTTTCATATAATGACTCATTGAAATTTTGGATTATATTTGAAGTTTTTTTAGCATTTATTTAACATCGGCCTATTTCCGCTACTGAGGCCTATCATCGGCGCCTGTAGACTAGCTACCACCAACCAGGAATTTTGCCGAACCTCTTCTCTTTCGAAGAGTAGGGATCTCTCACTTGCCTAACATTTAATAGACAAGGGATCGACGGCTTTACATCCCCTCCGAAGGATGGTATATCCCCTACACAACCCTCGCCTATGATTGCATAGGTTCTGCACATACACTTACACTGATATACAAGCCGCTGGAAGATGTGAGGCGAGGACGCGGTATTTCTTGTGAACACAAACGTACCCTCGGCTTTGTGAAAATAAAATAAACTGGAGCTTACGAGACTCTTCGAGACGACCATACACTTATTCTTAGGATACGTCAGATTAATTTATTTAGAATTTATTATTAAGATTTTTTGCACTAGGGTCATTACCTTTACTCTGTATTATAATGTTTATTTAAAATACGTAACAGAGTTCGATGCACTTAAAGTTAACGTAAGCTTTCATTATTTAACAGGGTTGTGAAAAGGTTACTTTCCAACAACGAAAATTCCGTTTTAGGAATAAAAAATTAACTCTTATTTTAATTATATTTAAAAGTCTGAAAAAATTCGCTTTTCGGCGAATGTGCTAGGGCAGAATAGAATTGTTGTTTTTTACTTGGAGCAGCTGTAGTGGGTCGAACTTAGAACGGTACCGGAACTAACTTGCCTGAGCTTCACCGCGCTCAGCTTTTATGGGTTTCCTACCATTTCGTTTTTCGTGCACCGCGAGTCTCGCTCTATCGTTATTTTGTGAGCTGAAAATATCCCCACCCATTCCGTGCGAGCTCGGTCTAAAGCTGGAAAGGTCCCCACCCATTCTGTGCGGACAAGGATTGTGCAATATTGCATCATAACAGTGAAATTGATTGCATACAGAATTTAAAGTTATATGATTGTTTTGACCTTAAAATTAGAAATCTTTTGGTATTTGAATGAAGTTCGAGTCGATGTTACTTTTTAAATTATTTACTAAATTCGTCCGAATATGGTTTACTACTTTTCGCCCTCGTAAAATGCTTCCGCAGGCGTACACTTATCCTCGGCTGCGTTCATATTAAGTGCTGTATGGTCCGAGATGGACGAATGGAAGTAAATTTTGATGACATGTTTGAACTGTGCTGCGGACTGTAGAGTTGATATGAAATGAATTTGTGCATATACGTATATGTTGAAAGAACGAAAATAAATATTGATATTAATCGGGGAGCTGTGGAATGTTGTGTATAAAAATATATAGTAATTTATTATTTAAGACGCAAAACAGAATAGATAGTTAAATTGAACGAAGAATGGTTTCTGAAAAATTTACTGTAATGAATTCGAACGTAATACCGGGTGGTGTGAAAAGTGTTTTAGAAGTTATTTGATAGTATACGGGGGCTGAAATTTTAATGTTATTATTTCGTAAAATTACAGTCCTAAAATTGGCATATTGAATGTTAAAAGGGATTTGACAATATTTTGGGCATATTTAGGAATTATCGAAGTATAGTGAATTTTTTCAGAAAATTCTTTTGGAAAATGTTTCTGTTTCTTACTAATTCGAGTAATAAGAATATATATATTTTTTCTATTTCGACATCATGCGCTGAAAGATTAATTTAATTGACAAATTTTGATAGTTTTTTTTAATTAATTTTTTAATGATACGTAGTATATACTATAACACTTAAAACAGTCACCCATCTAGGTACTAACCGCGTCTAACGTTGCTTTGCATAGCATATAGAAGTATGTACATAGTAAAAAAACACATCTACGCCCGCCCATACTTGGAGGTTATGAACGTAAATATTGTGGTACTGGCAGTAAGAATATTCCATTAGGTAACCGCTATTGAACTATAGGTTACCAATCGTACTGGAAAGAAATTTTCTCATCTATATGTACAAGAAATATCAAAGTAACATGCCTTACCAATGCTTTACTCCTTTACATAGTCTCGCACTAATTTCTGTTGGCAAATGTAAGCACATAGCTTGAGGAACTCGGAAGAATATTGATGAATTGATAATAATATTGTAATGAAGCGTTTTTCGTTACCAAAATATGCGCAGGATATTTATTGTTAATACACTCTATATGAATTATCCTTTTATATTTATTATTGTATATATATTGTACCGTTTTAAGTAAATTAAATTTGAGAATTAAACAAAATATTAATTTATAGAGGGCGAGCGTAGGTGCGTCTTTACTATGTACATACTTCGGCATGCGATGTAAAGCAACGACAGGCGCAGTTAGTACTTGGATGGGTGACCATTCCAACGGAAACCGCGTTCTCGCCACACACATCTTCCAGCGGTTTGTATATCAGTGTATGCGCGGAAGCTATACAACCTTAGGCGAGGGTTGTATAGGAGATATATCATCCTTCGGAGGGGATGTAAAGCCGTCGGTCCCTTGTCTATTAAATGTTAGGCAAGTAAAAGATTCCTACTCTTCTTAAGGGAAGAGGTTCGGCAAAATTCCTGGTTGGGGGAAGCTCGTCTACAGGCGTCGGTGTTAGGCCTCAGTAACAGAAATAGGCCGACGTTAAATAAATGTATATAAAAAAAATAATAATTTATAGATGCACCAAATAACGCTACAAATTATAAATAGAGATGAACTCAGTCGCGCTAACCCAGCAACACATATTTTAGTCCGTTCCCAACCACGACGCGAGTTAGATATTAGTGCCTACCGTTTTGAATATCAAACTGCGAAATATTGTAAATGTCAAAGCAAGGTAATGAAAATATTTTCTAAATCAATTTGACGTCAACCGTTAACTGTGTGCAACTATCCGATCTGAGAAGAAAATATTCCTAAATGTTTTCTAAGTCCGTTTGACTTCACGTCGATCCATCTCGCATCCGCTACCGCCGTTTCTCCCACCTGTAAATATTGGCAGGAAATCATTAAATTCATCCTGTGTTGGCAGTCAGCCAGAGCGACTCATCGGCAGCAGACGTGTCCACTCTCAGAACCGAACCCGGGTCCCGTTCTTATCACATATCATCGCTAAACAGCAGGATTTTGGCAAAGTCTGTACTACGTCATCGACCAGCACCGCAACTGTCTGGCGTCTACTTCCGCTCCTATAGTAAGTTGTTTAATTTCAGAAAAGGACCTGAGAATCTTTACAGAATTCATTCCGTTTCAACCGCTCCACCGCAACAAACGTATCCGATCGTAACCACAGGAGTTAGTAAGTCTATGGAGGAGTAAGTAAACCGAGGTATTAGCCAAGTATTTTATATAATTTCTCTATAATATTTTGCCGCTTGCACCCTGTCATTTGAGTCATCTGGTACTACTATTTTCGCTGCACCATTTGCCCTCATAACTGCATTTAGTAAACAAGCAGACGTGTATATAGTAGGTTTAGTTGAATAAACTAACATTATTTATCAAATTCTGAGTTTCTCCACTTCAGCTACTCAGCCTCGCGTATCCGGCTTGTGGGTAGTGTTCTATCACTAAATTACTATCATTCAGATATATTTGTCTTTCAGTTGCAGGTACAAATTCGTCACAACTGTGAAATGCATTGTCTAATAGAAAAAGTTTCTTTATAGCTTTAAACCTTTTAGACTCCAAGTTTCCAAATGTAATCGGTAAATTATTATAAAACATGATAGCATAATAATTATTAATACCATTTTGTTTTATTAAAACATAAATAATATAAATCAATATTTTCATTATTTCTTGTTGAAAAACTGTAATGTCTGTGCGTTTAGTATGATGAAAGTATTTATTTTGATATATAGAAGACATTGAAGAATATGCATGCATAGCTACTACTAATTTTTTTTTAAAGTTTTTTGGTGCTACTTCTGTAATACATTTAAGCTATGCTACTTATTGCCTTTCTTGTAAGCGTTGACGAACTATTAGCCGAATTAACCCATGTTAAAATTGCGTATGATATTTAGGAATGAATGAGGCCAAAATAGTCATTTGGTAAATTTGATTCACTAATTGCCTAAGAAAAATATACTGCTGGACACGCTATTGTAAACAACATTAGTATATTTTTCCTATGTTGATTTACTATCTACGTAAAACCCTAATAATTTTGAACCAACACTTGTCACATTAACATAGTTCTTGTTTAATTTTCGAAATGAAAACATCATATTTTCCATCGCTCATACATTTAACGTTAGCTTATTTGTCGAAAACCAATCTTGGACTAACAACTTTAGGATTTTAAGAAATAGTATAGATGTCATTAATGAAGATGAGAAAGAGTAGAGCTTCCAGGCAGAACCTTATGAAACACCGTAAGTTAGTTTACGATACTCCGATTTAATACATTCTACTGACACAATCTGGTTTTGTTAGATATGAAAAAATACGTGTCAAAAATTTCTCAAGAAACTATCTGCTGACACCAAAATGACATCCCCACCCACCAAACTGTGGGTGGGGCGAGGGGAAACTTTAAAATTTCAAATGGCATTTTTTATTGCGGAATCGGATTCTACGGCAAAAAATACGTAAATTTTATTCCGGACATTTTTATCGATTCTTACATGGTGTCGCTGTAATCGCAAAAAATGAAAAGAAAATATTACTGTTTCAAGAGTAGCGTCTTGTGCCCATAAAAAACGTCAATTCAAAAACTGAAAAACATGTATTTGTTATTTTTACGAAATCTATCCAATGATATTGGATTCGACTCTCCCACCCCTAACCCAGTGAGAGGGGCGGGGTTTGAAATTTGTAATGAAAATCCCTATTTTCTATAGCGGATTCGTATTCTACGGCCAAAAATACATGAATTTTATATCGGGCATTTTTTTCGATTCTCGCAAGGTGTCGCTGCAATCACACAAAATTGAAATAAACCTTAAACGTCCATAAGTTTGTAAATATTTACAAACTCTAGCTACTCGTGTTGATAAAAAAACATTCAGTTTAAAAAACAATATCTGTTATATCTTGGTTTTTATGAATGTTTTTTTAAAAGTGTTCTTAATAACAGTATTTGTTTTGTGAAACTTCTACGTGAACGTTCAGTTCCTTCCAAGTTTTGTAGAGGAGGAGCGCACTTTTGTATGGAAAAAGTTATTTCATTTTTCATTAGTTCTCTCTCTCTTCTCTCTTAGTTTTTTTCTGCATAATGGCTACTTTAACAGAGGAAGAGAGAGTTTCTCTTTTAATGATGCGAGGGTGAATGAAAGCTCCTATGGTGAAGTTGTGATTTTATTCAACGAAACTTTCCGAGTAGATCAAGCCTAAATTTCGAAATCTACTGTGTCCCGTACCATCAAATGATTCCTAGACTCAAGGACAAATAAAAACTGCCCAAAATCTGAAACATCGGAAGCTCGACAAATGGAAGTGGCCCAGGCATTTGTTGAAAATCGAAGGTTATCAATCAGAAAAGCCAGTCAACAGCTTGATATGAGTGCATTTTCAGTTCATAAGAATTTGAAACTTTTGAAATTTCATCCTTACAAAATTCACCTTCACCAAGAGTTAAATGAAGATGATTTTGATCGACGACTTGAATTTAGTGAATTAATGATGGAAAGGAGTAACCAAAACCCAAATTTTTTGTCATCTCTACTTGTCTTCTCAGATGAAGCAACTTTCAAACTAAGTGGAAAAGTTAATCGCCATAATTTCAGATATTGGAGTGACGAAAACCCTCACTGGATGCTTGAAACACACACGCAGTATCCACAAAAATTAAATGTTTGGGCAGGAGTTTTCAGGGATCGAATCATAGGACCGTTTTTCATAGATGGAAATTTGAATGGAGAAAAATACCTGGAAATGTTGACAAATCAAATAGTTCCCGCAATACAAGAGATTGCTGGTGATGAGTTCGATAATGTTTGGTTCCAGCAAGATGGGGCTCCTTCACACTATCGGGATATTATTAGGGACTATTTGAATGACACTTTCGAAAATCGATGGATAGGTCGAAGAGGAACTATTGAATGGCCAGCAAGATCTCCCGACCTCGCACCACTTGATTATTTTGTTTGGGGCTACGTGAAGGATAAGGTTTATTTCACTAAACCTGGTGATTTGGAAGAGCTGAGGCAACGCATAATAAACATTTTTGCAGAAATACCACCTCAAATGATAAGAAGTGCTATTGAAAATTTTTACGTTCGTCTCGGACAATGCCAAGAAGTCAATGGGCACCATTTTGAACACCTGCTATAATCTTGAAATTAAAACCTGCTAGTGTAGCAGTTAAGCTGTAAACTAATTGCCTCAACTGGCCGAAATCCTCACCTTGCCTTAAATGACCGAGTTACCTCCTTGCCTTTGTTAAAGAACGCTATAACCCCGATATACTTTTCGACGTTGTAACAAAATCCGACTTAGGAAATACTTCGTAAGAAAAGCGTGCTTCACGTAAAAACGCCGTGGAAGAGGTTTTTAATTCTTGGAAACATATTTTTGCTCTTCGGAGCATTTTTTATGCCAAATTTTCGCTAACTCTTCAAGGAGCGTTAATTTAGAAAGTCGCCCCGACCACCCAATTTTAGAAAGTATACTAAAATTGGATTTCCAAGATTAAAAACCCTTTTACGAATCCACGTTGTCAAGCACTGCAACTCTTACGAGGTATTGAATATGGGGACAAGTTAGTCCAACGACTATTCAAAGTATATCGGAAGTTATAGCGAAAATAGCCCTTAGCGACATGGGACCCCCATCATTTCCTAGCAGTCGGATTTGACGGGGAAATGATGTGTTTTGACGGGGTTTGCCCTAAACCGGTTCCTCAGTGATTCGGAGTCAAAAAAGTATCTATACCATGTACTCACACGTGCATGGGATCTGCCTTGCCTGAACGTAAAAAGTTGTTATTGCATAATACAAACGAAGTAGAGACGCTTCAAGCAATTTTAAGCTCCGAGGAGCGACCAAAATTTATGTGAATTAATAAATACGTTTATAAGACAGGCAAGCAAAAGCCCACCAAAATTTCAGTTACATGAAACTTTTCTTGAATCTTTTTGTGCATCGTTAGCTTATCAAACTGCATATTGGATGGTAGTTGGTACCGTATGAATCGTCCCGTTCCTCACCATGTGTTGTACACGGGTCAGACCATTGTTTGTTAACATTTTCTCTTGAAAGAAGTTGTTGTAAAAACATAAATTTTTAAAGATTTAATATATATACATTTTGAACTTTATATTGTCTTTTAGTTGTGTTTTCTAACAAAATTGCTTTTCAGGTTTAATTTTAAGAGAGTGTGATACAGACAGTGTTAGATTTATAGTGTGACGACGTCGTCCAATTGATACCATCAGAGCAGCAGTTAAGCATAAACGACAGTAAGTATGATTTATTATATTATTCTCCGTTTGAAACAGTCGTGTTGAACCCTAAAAATTTTGTGAACGTAATATTTATTATTTAGAATTAAGAAAAGGTTGAGGAAAAAGAAAATTAATTTTTTCTTTTTCCTATTTTTTTAAATTTTTCGAGCAGAAAATACGTCCTTCAGACATCCATTAAAGCATGGATCGTTCACACCTTCACTGGCTGGGATCAAGAACTTGTCTGAAGTGGCTGAATTAAGAGGTAAAACCACTGTTAGTTTCTTTTTAAAATCGAGTTTTTTATTGCCCTGTAAAAAATGTAAATTGAAAATTACTAGCTGCTAATAAATTTACAGAATGTTAATAGTTGTAATTTCCGCACGACCTGTAAAATCACTGTTCTCAAAACAGCTCGAAAAATCATTCACTCTGAGATCAGTAGTTTTACTTTTCGTATTTTTTTAAGTATGCGTTCAAAACTTTCATTGCGAGAATCGAAAAAAATGCCCGGTATTAAATTCACGTATTTTTGGCCGTAGAATCCGAATCCGCTATAAATAATAGGGATTTTCATTACAAATTTCAAAGTTGCCCCCGCCCCACCCACTGGGTTAGGGGTGGGAGAGTCGAATCCAATGTCATTAGATAGATTTCGTAAAAATAACAAATACATGTTTTTCAGTTTTTGAATTGGACGTTTTTTTATGGGCACAAGACGCTACTCTTGAAACAGTAATATTTTCTTTTCGAGCGACACCGTGCAAGAATCGAAAAAAATGTCCGGAATAAAATTTACGTATTTTTTGCCGTAGAATCCGATTCTACTACTTTACCGAGTTCCATGCATCTCTTGAGGATTATGAGTTGCTTCTTCTCCAAACGAACGCTCAATTGTCGTAAGAAAATTAATATATGCGTTCTGGCAGTGTTGTTGGCTATTATTTTCGTTTACTTTCGTCGCTTTATTTTCAGAAATACTTTACAATCAAAATTTAGGCCACCAGATATAATCCCTGAAGACACATAAAAAACTATTATACGTAAGTATTTCCTGTATTGTAAAAAATATGTATTTGGAAAGTTCAAGTATTTTACCACAGTTTTGGTTTATTAATTAAGTTCTGTAGCTTAATTTCATTAATTAGAACCAGCCAAGCCGTTCATAGTCTGAGCGCTATAATTATGTCTCGAGTTGATAAAATATTCATTGATTACATTTGGATTGGGTAATTAAAATATTCAAAGCAAGCTGTAGCGCAGGATTATTGAAAACTTTTATTATTCGTAATATGAGAAACACGGGAGCAGGGATTATTAAAATTCATAATCAGAAATATAGTATAAAAAGTATTAGAAAAATGTTATTTAGCTATTAAGCTTTTACCCTTTTCTATTTAATATGAAATTAATCAGTTTTCTGTTTTTATCTAAAAAATTAGTTTCTAATCATGAATGTAAATAAAAACAGTTAGTTGTTTAACAATCGGTATTAGAGAAGCGAGTTTTAAAGCTAAATCGAAGTTTGATTTTCCCAAACAAGTAACATTAAAAAGTACAAACAAAAAGTATAAAATATGCGTTTGGCATTAAAATTTAAGATTGAGTTTTTGGGTAAGTTTTAAAATTTAATTTAAATTTTGTACTTGGATGTACTTATAAGCCTCTAAATTTTAATACCAATAATTTTTTAAACGAATTTGAAAATACATTAGTGGATATTATTCCAAAATATGAAGAAATATTTTTTCTAGAAGAAAAGATATTGATGTGATAAATGTAAATAGTTCGGCAACCAAAAATTTCATGAATCTTCTAGAAAGTCTTGGTTTAAAGCAAATCGTTAATAATCCAACAAAAATTACATTAAATAGTGCCTCTCTATTGGATTACATAATATTATCTGAGGAACGCAGTTTTTCTAATTGTGACACAGTATCTTTACCAAATACTTCGTATTTCGGATCATGAACTGGTTTTTGTAGATTTGAATTTTCAAATACAGAGTGGTCAAGCTATACCACGCACTTATAGAGATAAATAAATATACACCACAGAAATTAAACAACCCCCAATTCCAGAAGCCAGGGCTTGTGCGGAAGGGGGTTACACATTGAAAAAACGCGGATATACGACCATTTCCTCCGACAGTGCCGCAGGTAGGATTCGAACCCGGTGGTGCGATGTCCGTGTGATTAATCAAGATTGCCACCTCGCACCTTAACCCACTCGGTTATCGATCAGATATTAAAAATATTGATGAAAAAACACTTTATGAACATTTACAAGCCATTCCATGGTGCAATATACTTGATATTGATAATATTGATTGTCGTGTATTGCTGGTTGAATATATTTAGCATTCATTTAAATGCTGGTACTAGACGGCTTTTACAAGCCTTTTTTATTTTCAAGCATAAAGAACACTTCTTTTTATAATACTGATATATAATTTTATGGAGTTGTTAACCACGTGTTGTGTTTAATTTTCGCATCGCTTTAATATTCATATTTTCGCTACTTGTTAAAATTCCGAATTGAAATCTTTAATTTGGGCCCTTTTCATAAGTTGAGAGTTGTTTGAACATTATCACTGGTGTTGTGGATCAAGATAAATATTGTGGGAGAAAAGAAGACAATAAGGGTTTTTCAACAGAAAAGGCCTTTTCATCAACGATCAACCCTTAAGAAGACCACCAAACCATCACAAGGGTAAGTCGTCTAGTGTGCCTCCCCTTTTTCCTTTATTTGCTATAGAGAGTTACAAGACAATTTTATTTATTTCGCAAATTTATATATCCAGATATACAGTCCATTTATCTCAAACCAAATTTTGAGCTTTAGTACGCTACATTGATGATAAAATAACGTTTTTTAATGAAAACATGATACTTCTCATGGATGTCTTGTATTTTCAAAAAAACCATATAAACCTTGGATTACAGACAATGTTAAGTTACTTATCAGTTTAAAACACAAAGCTCTACAGAAATTCAAAAGAACCAGGAACCCTATTCATTTCCAAGAATACAAGGACTTAAAAAAATTTCTAACAAGTTCAATACGTAGAGAAAAAAGGCATACTTGCGACATTCACTTCAAATGAATAGCAAAGTTGTTTGAAAAGCTGTCAAAAATTTGCAAATATACAACCACCAAAAAAATAAAACAATCCCTGATAACTTAGCGAACGTAAACAAAATTAATAATTATTTTATAAATTCCATCCCGCATATTAGACAAGGTAACAATATAAATAATTATTATCAGGGTATTAAAACTTCAGTGAATTCCATTCTTACTTTTAAAACACAAATTGAGATAAGTAAACATTTACTTTCCATTAAATCTCGAGCTATTGGTGCTGATGGTATGCATATTGATTTTATTTTACTTTGTTGTCCTTTTATTTTAAAATATATATGTCATATTGTAAATTTTTGTATTATCAATTCAGTTTATCCTAGCGACTGGAAAATAGCACACGTTGTACCTCTTCCTAAGATTAATACTCCTGAGGGGTATGGTGACCTCAGGTCTATTAGTATTCTACCTGTACTTTCTAGGATCTTGGAATATATAATTAAATATCAAATTGTGGAATAAGTGGAAAATAACAACATATTACCATATACACAGTCAGGTTTTAGGAAGGGGCATAGTTGTGCTACGGCTTTGTTAAATGTGACTGATTATATTTTACGTGCAACAGATTCGGGGTTATCCACAGTACTGGTATTGCTTGACTACCCGAAAGCTTTTGACACTTTAAATCACATGACTTTATTAGTTCAAATGTGCTTTAGAGGGAGGAGTATTAAAACATAATATTTCTAGTCGCAAACTCCTCTATAAAATCTTTATTTTACTATAAGGAATGTAACCAGACTGCAACCAACAGCTACTCTCTGGACTATGTGCTCCGCCGAGCACTGAATTATAAGTTACAAACCTGGCCCGTTAAGTGTAAAAATTGCATATTACCATTAAAACGCTAATGCTTCAATTGCAACAAACACCAACCGAAAGACTGATCCTACTTAAAGGAGCTCTGTGTATTTCTATTATGGATATATATTTTTTTCTTCATGTTATCTACCACTATGAGGTTAAGTGTAAAAACAGCTCTAGGGAAACCTCTAGCTGAACTTCGCCTATTCATTTATTGTTTATTATTGTTTTGTATTTGAACTTTTGCACACATATGTAATCCCGACGACAATATACGCTGTTTTGATGACGCCGCTTAGCTGATTAACTCGTTCTTGACGGGTAGACCCTGCAAGTTATAGTGAACAACAAACTATCAACACGGAGGGACAATCGCGCGAGAGTTCCCCAAGGGTCCTGTCTGTCACCAAAACTACACAATTTGTGCGTCTCTAATTTCCTGGAATTCGAGAATACTAAGTTGGTCAACTACGCAGATGACACGGCCATGTATACTCACTGCCATAACGCCCAAGCGACAAACATGTTACTAAAAGTATACATGGCCCGTGCCAAGGCGTATTACGACTGGTGGAACATTCCGGCAAACACCGAGAAGTCGGAAACGATAGTCTTTACGCGTCGCTTTACCAAAAATAGAGCCTTAACGCTAATTCTGATAGGGGAAATCAAATCCCGATTAAAATGTGCGCGAAGTAATTAGGAGTCAGACTGAACAAAGGACTGATGTTTAATACCCACATAATCGAGACTATACAGACAGCATACTGCATATCTGGGAGTTTGTATCCGCTTTTGGTCAGGAGTAGCAGACTTAACAGACAAAATAAAAAGTTGATAAATACAATGTGGTCAGGTCGGTAATTACATACGCGGCACCGATGTGGTGCAGCGTACCGATCGTGACGTTTAAGAAACTAAATGTGTTAGAACATAAATTTATGCGCTTCATTTCAAATTCTGATAGATACACCTCCCTCAGAGACGTCTACGAACGCTTTAACGACATAACTCCCAATATCGAACTTGTCATGGCCCTGTTGCATATGCGACCCGCGATGCACATGTGTGTTTTGCGGGCCGCATATCATTAACAGCCGCTAGTGGGTAGCCGCGCGTCTGCCAGCTGGGAAAAACAGTCACGTGACTTCCGTATGTTGTAGAGAAAGACGTTTGGCGGCGTGTACATGGTTGGTGATTCCTAAAAACTTGTTTTATTCTAGGCATCTTTGTGGATTTTTGAGTAATCAATACCAAGAATTTCCTCCGTTTTATGTTGTTCTGTAAAGCAGAATATTTTGTTGTTGGGAGCGAATTGTAACTGCTGGTGCAGAATTTGAGTGTACAGACTATCCTTTGGAAGAACCTCGTTGGTTTGAAGGACCGACTCGACCCCATTCATTAAGCTGTAGCCTTCTATAGGAGTTTTAGAGAATTGTTTCCCTCAACAGTAAGAGGATCCACGGACGGGGCTAGAACGCCCACGCACAAAAACTCCATCGTCTGGTCTATTCCTTTTTTAACGAAGACGCCACTGTAGGGCTGCAGTTTCTGCATCGTCGAAGTGGTTCTGCGTGGTGTTATATATGTTCCGAGTAGCTTCCGCGGTCGTTGGTATGAAAAATACTAGGTTCTCGGGTTGAACCGCGTCTGAGATTGTTAATGTCTCGACGTTTCGGCTCCCGTTTTGGAGCCATTTTCAAGAAAAAAAGTGGATCAAGACAAAATTGTTAAAGAAAATAATGCTAGGAGTTCGTGGAACTGGTTCGATTCCGGGGGCTCAATCTGCCTACTCCCCAGATCTCACCACGATCCGTCTCTAAGGCCTCAATCTGCGTACTCCTTAGAGCGAACTCGCTGGCAGTATCGGACGAAGTGTTATTTATACGAAAGCTGTCTGTGGGTGGGAGAGTGGTGGGGGGTTGAGGGTCTGTTGATGGAGGCATCAGAGCAGAACGGCTGCTATCAGGATTATGAGGTGTGGATGAAGATTGTGGGGCTAGCCTGGAGATCAATGATTTCCAAGCGACTGCAAGACGATGACCGTCATCCCTTTTGTTTAGACAATTGAGGCGTTTTTCAATCTCAATTGCTTCGCGGATGATTCGCGGTTTCTGGAAAAATGACGGTGCTATGGTTTTGGTGTTATCGAAGTCTATATTATGGCCTGTTAGGAGGCGGTGTTGGGCAAGTGATGATGTGGGATCGGATTTTCTAACTGCAAGACGATGTTCATATATCTTATTGTTAATCCGTCTATTGGTTTGTCCAATGTAATTTTGGGGACAGTTTGAGCAAGGTATTTCGTATACACCGTGGCAATGATTAGGTAATTGGTCTTTTGGGGTTCTAATTAAATTGGAAATTGTTTGGTGTGTTGTGAATCTGGTTTTTATGTTATTGGATTTCAGGAATTTTGAAATTTTGTCTGTGACACCTTGGATGTAGGGTAGGAAAGCTTTTTGTTGAGGAAGAGTTTCTGTCTGTTGAATTTGGGAAGGATTTTGTGCTTTGTGTATGGATCGCGTTATATTGTCCTTTGTCGTAACCGTTTTGTGGAAGTGCTTCTTCTAATGTTTGTAGTTCGGATTGTCTGTTAGTCTGAGGGATCTGGTTACAAGAGTGTTGACAACGGAATTAATTTGTGATGGACAGTGGTGTGATTTTGAGTTAAGGTAACGGTTGGTGTGGGTTGGTTTTCTATACACAGAGTAGGAGAATTGATTGTTGTTTTGTTTTGTAATGAGGACGTCTAGGAAAGGGAGGGAACAATTGTTTTCGATTTCAATAGTGAAACTCCTAGCATTATTTTCTTGACCCACTTTTTCTCTTGGAAATGGCTCCAAAACGGGAGCCGAAACGTCGAGACATTAACAATCTCAGACGCGGTTCAACCCGAGAACCTAGTATTTTTCATACCAACGACCGCGGAAGCTTCTCGGAACATATATATATTTACTTTTGCATTTTAACTTACTTGTGTATATATTTAAAGACAAAATTTATTTCAATTTTTCCTCAGGTTGTAAACTAAGTGTAGCTACACGAGGGGTATACATCTTTATTTATGCTGTAATCTATTAATTGGAATTATCCACATCATTGAATATCGCCAGGTTTCATGTTAGAGAACTAGAAATTATTTGTAAATACTGTAATGTAGTGCATTTCATGTCGAAAGAAAGTGTCATTATTTCGTCTGCGACCACTACGAATGAAATCCTCAGTGATTTATGTTAAGTAAGTAAAATAATAATTTATAATAGTTTATTAACATAAACTAAGCTAAGCCTAAGTTTAACCTTGGGCTTAGCGCCCTGAGATTTCCAAGCTAGTGAAATTTTGTCGTGGGCACGTCACAGCACTTATGCGAGCTAAGTAGTATTTGCGATCTGCTACACCTCAGCAGGTCAAGTGTTTTCTTTTTGTCTTATCTTGTAACACTTACTATCCAACGTATTTATATGCTCTTGTAAAACGTAACAGACTACGTCCAGGAAATATCTCAGACATTTTATGCATTCAAGCTGAGCAATAGTCCATTAACATTCAACATTACAGGAATTAGAGAACATAATGCCCACTTTTGGATCAAATGCAAACTACCATATCAGGACTTGTATTGATTGATTGATTGTTGGGATGTCTGTAGTTTTCATAACATGATCTGACACTGCATTAAAAATAAAAACGCCTAATAAGAAATGTTATTTTTTTCTTTTTAGTACATTTTAACAAAACTAGTTTTTGGTCGTTCGACTACGTTAACCACAAGAAGCCGATAGATTTCCAAGCTATGATATTAGAGGCGTCGATCTCGATTAGGTTTGTTCACTTCTGAATGACAAGAGCCAATACGTTATGTGACATTCTATACGGAAAGCATTACAAGTCGGTTGAAATTAATGCTGGTGTCCCATAGGGTTTCATTTTAGCCGCAATGCTATTTTTATTATACACAAATGGACTTGCTACCTTAATTTAGCATATTTTGTAATGTACTCCTTATCTTGTCAAATAAATCTGATAAAATATTTGTCTATTAGCAATAATGTATTGGACGTACTAAGTAACTAATAATCTTCTAATTCATTGCATTTAAATATGAAAAAATATTTTGTGAGGTTTAGACAGATACCGTATGTAATTTTAAATAGTAATATTAATGAGATATATATCTGATACAGACTGCTATAAAGAATAAAACATATTTTTATTTAGCGTTCTGTAACTATAAAATTTTCTTTGATTATCCAGATTATTTTGTCCTTGGAGTTTTCAATCTTTTACCAAATGATTTAACCAAGTTAAATCTCTAGATCATTTTATATTAGAATTTTAAAAATTTACTGGAAATATATGTTTCTATTTTATCGATAAATTCCTGAAAATTTATAATTATGACGATTCCTATATAATTGTATTATTTTAAAGGGTAATAAATGTATTATTATCATTGTGGAATGAGAATAAAAATATATACAAACGAAGTATATAATAAAAACAATACGCACATGAAGTCACAACATAATTAAAAGGGACTGGGATAAATTAATTATTTATTTAAGGAAAACGTTTTTCCATCATTAAGTCTATAGCTAAACATATCAAGATTATTACCGGATGAATTACAATTATTGCAAGCCGTTTAGGGAGGAGAATATTTAAATTCATTAGTGCGAGGAGTCGGGAGATGGAAACGTTTTCCCTAGAGTTACTTTTCCCTAAAGTTAGTTACTGGTACATCGTAAATTAAATAACGTTAACGGTAAGACATAATATGAATAGTTTCAAAGAAAAATATTGATGCCTATTTTTCAGACTTGAAACAGTGTCTCTCGAGCAAAAAAAACAAAACAGTCAATGGGAAGATAAATACTTTTCATACTTAAAGGCATTATTAATAATATTGTTCCGATACAACACTAGACGTTCACTCTTTTGAATATGTAGCTACAGTAAATATTTTATGTACTTGTGTCAGGCCAATTTGCATAGAGATGCATATTTAATACATTTAAAATGATATCAAAGAACCATTTATATTGTAAAACCCTTTTAACCAGTTTATGTATAATAAATCAAAGTTAAAATACTTCTACGTAAGACAGCAGATCACACAGAAAATTAGTTCGGTGTTCCTTATGTTTTAATTAATAGAAATAACGTTTCAAATCAGGCAATTCTTACTTTTAAGCTTACTAATTTTAATGAATTAAATAGGGCGTATGAGCGACATAAATTTTCATGCATATTCAATTGAACTACAGAAAAATAAATAATAAATAAATATATTATACCGGAATGGGACTATGATTATTTATTTTTTACTTATTTGTTTATATTGCAGACACTTTTCGCTGCTTAATAATTTTGCATTGTTCAGTATTCAATTCAATTCAAGAATAAAACCAGAATTGATACTATGAGTATTGATTATTAATACATTGTTTCATAAATAAAATAATATATTTCGAAAAATATAACAAATGATGAGATTTCTGGTGAGGGTATGTTGAAAAAACGTGTATATTCATGAAAAACTCAAAATAGATTCTTCTACCATTACATATACTACGTACACAGGATAATTCACGTAAAACTCCCCAGGCAGTTTTCGTGGTAACGAAAAGAGATATCAAATTCTGTAAAAGTGGATTGTTAGATATTCTTGGTGACTTTATTTTGTCTTCCAAATGTTGCTAATCACCAGTAGCGTCGCCACGCCGGAAAGAAATTTTTCAATAACTGGAACTTTGTATGTATAATATTATTAAATTATGTTTAATTCTACTTAACTACTATTTGTTGTAAACACTTTTCCATTAAAACATTAGTTTTAAGGTTTTTTCGAGATAAAGCAAAAAAATGGCGTTGAAGTGCAAAATGTATAAATATATTTATGTATATAATATGTCCGCCAAAAAGTCTACAGTATATGGAAAACTTTTTTATTTAATTCAATTTATTTAATAACTTTCGGTAGGTAATCAAGTAAGTTTTGAAAAATGCTAGCGTTACTAATGTCTACAATAAAATCAATTTTTCTGTTGCTCTTGATTGTTTAAAAATGCTTACAAAAGAAGAAAAAATTGAATAAATAAGGACACAACTGATCTTTTTAATCAAAGATATCCCCAAAAGTGTGTTTCTCATTCAAAGTTGGACGTGTTTTCCAAAAATTCAAAACAACCGGCTCAGCTGGAAATATTTCCAAAAAGCCACACATGAATTGGAAAATTGATGAACATAAGGAAAATGTTTTGCTTGATGTAATAGAACATAAGCAAACTTCGATTGCCGCAATTTCCAACAGAACTGGCGCAGGAGGAACTACTGTAAGGAGAATTTTGAGAAAACATAAATTTTGCTCGTACAAGCCAAAGTTTATTAACATGCTTCTTTAAGCTCGATTTTGATGTTAGACTCTTTTTTTGTGCTTAGATACAACGAGAAATAGAACAAAATTGATCTTTCGCTAGTACCACAAGAGGACATCTTGTCGATATTTGGTAGCAATCAAGAAAGTAAAAGATCCTTTGCCGAGCCAATTCATGCAGGCCTCACACGTTTTGGTTTCTGGGTTGGATGAAACAGGCAAAAAAACCTTATTAGAAAAATATTTGCCACTAGAGAACTACCCTTTGCTGAAATCTCCTAATGTCAACCCTGAGGTAAAGATAGCAGTGCCGGAGTTAGTTCTCCGCCGGGATGGTCGGTTGGTGGCCCTTCAACAACAGGTAGCGGCCGGCATGTCGGCTATTTGTTTAGTGCTGACACATATGCTCTCCGATACTAATAAGAACAAAGAGCATATTCAGCGGTTGAGCGACGCTGGGCGTTTTTTGGCTAATATACACCATTTGGAGTCTGTGTCTCGTCGAGAGTTAATTGCACTATATTTAAATAAAAAGCTGAAGTAAACTCTAACTAATACTCCTATTGGGAATTTGCTATTTGGTACTGATTTGGACAATAGGATCCGAGCGGTTAAAGAATTAGAAAAATCTGGTCAGCAGTTAAAATACCCAAGAAAACTGGAAAATGGCCACACACGCTTCTCCTGCAAAGCGTAGCCAGGGAAACTTCAGGAATCCCCTTTCACAAAGGTATGGAGCTCGGAAAGGGGGGCAGGTCCATCGAGCGCCTCAGACGGCAACTCGAAAAAGGATACAACAAGCTCCAAGAGGGTATCGGGAGAGACCTTATCAGAGCGATCAGCGGCATCGCAACTATTAGAGCATGTTATTCTACTTTTTGTAACGACCTTCCTCAAGTGCTGTCGCAGTATAAAATGACCGTGTACACTGGTGACAATATGTTTTTACTTTACTTTAAAATATCCAGGAACAAGAGTCAACAAGGAACTCATATATATGAACAGTACATTCAATAACCTTAAACTCCATTTGAGCGTCAGTAAAGCAAATAATCGACAAGTAAAAATTCCAAATATTAATGTAATGCAATATTAAGAGAACTTCACATGTCAAATTTTTGGGAATAATACTGGATGAAAATATAAATTAGGAATTACATTGCACAAATTTAATCTCGAAGTTAAATACTTATTGCTACCTGAAACAAGTCCTAAGTGTACAACAGTTGATCTCGTTCTACCACGCTATCACTCAGGATTTTATATTCAATACAAATATGGAGTTCTTCATCCCATGCTAATAAAGTATTTATCACGCAGAAGCAGCTGATCAGATGCATAGCAGGTGTTCCAAGTACATACTCCTGTAAACGCCTCTTCAGTAAATACAGAATTTTGCTCCTATATTGTGTGCTAATTTTTGAACTCGCCATTTTCACATTTAAAAATAAGCATAAACTATGTAAAAATCAAGATATGCACCATTATAATACTCGAAATGGTATACATTTTTTTACAAACATCAATATACTCAACATTGGATAAAAAACTACCTGTAAATTTGGAACAAAAAATCTTTAATCATTTACCAAGACTTCTGAAAATACCAGACTTTTTTGAAAAGTCTGAGAATCCTGAACAACCACTAGATGTAGGGGAAATCATAAGAGATCTTTTAGGTCGAAGTGAAGTAAGGCTGTTCGAAGCCAAACGACCCCGTAAAACAATCTACAAAATCTACAAAGACTTCTGAAAGAGCATAATTCTTTATCAATCTTTCGACATAATGCAAAAGACTATTTATTTCGGCATTGCATCTATTCCCTTTCGGAATTTTTTTGAAAGTCGATGACATATCCTAAGTAAGGTACAGCCCCCTTGTTTACTTGATTATTGTATACTAATTACCACTGTATCTGTGTGACGTATGTCATAATAAAGATTTTATTTATTTATTTATTATTTTCAGATCAGCATTAATAACATTACAATATGCACGTTTAAACGTAACTGCAAAGACAAATAATTATTTAGTATATTTGTAAAAAAAAAATCGTAGATTAAACATACCTTAATGTATTGAACAGAACATCGCTAGATATTAGAAATCCAGAAGGTGGACTCACCTGAAACAATAACAGTAATTGATTATAAATGTTAGTATGCAGTAATAAGATATTAGAAAAAATGTAACAGCTACCATGAAATCTAAAGTCTCATCGTCTCCGTTAATATCATAAAAAAACAGTTCGCGTTTACCGTAAAATTTCCACATTAAATAAGGTCTAGTAAGGCTTATTATAATTTGAAAGAAGGGACAGAAATTGGCCCGATAATGTCAAATTACTATTGGAGGATATTTGTGTACCGGCAAGGTATAATTCAAATCATGAAAGATGTTGTCCACGTCATCATCCTGTAATTTCCGAATCAAATCACCTCAAGGTCACACAGATCGGCACGCATGGGCGTATCAGCGTATGCAAAAGACAAGTATTTTGTGATAAAAATAACTGGACAATGATAGCATGCGATACAATAAATTTTAACATCCGTTGCCGCATTTAATTTTACAATTTACCTCATGGATTTCTTGCAAAGGTAAAAGGGAACATCCTTTACGTTTTCAGTTTTTCCTGATTAAAGCACTCGTTTAATTTCACCACCATGTCTCTGGTTACTGAATTCAGTCTTTTATCCACCGCACGCTACTGAGTTGACAGAGCTGACAGAATGTTCAGAGTTGTTTACGGCTACGACTAACCCTTGTAATATTCATTTGCAAAACGAATCCTTACGCTCGGATCTTCTGTCGTAGCCTCAGCAGACGCGACTTTCTGTTATTCCCATCTTATGTGTTTTGTATTTGTAAATATAGCAAAATCGCATGTCGTTGACAAGTACATAAATTGATGGACATGAAACACAACACTCGTAATTTCAACAAATTAGCTTTGGTGTGACTGGAATTGATCCCTAGCAGATGTGCCGAGAAACTTGGGATGCTTAATGAATATAAAATTGTACTTTCTATATTCTTATTTGAGGATTATTGTGAAGAGCAAGAGGAACGGTTTCACCAAGATATCAAGAGAATTGGATGTCGATATAAAGGAAGGCGGAACGGGCATACGTTGGCAGGTTACTGTTGGACATGAAAAGAGAAAATATAATGGCAAAATGTCGTAAGAGAAAACAGCTCTGGTCGCTGTTTGACGTTAAGAGAGTTCGATATCAGAAAAAATTATTGGCGTTAGAAATATGAGAATTGGCAGAACATCTTCTATTTTAAAATACTCCTCAGCTACAATGTCAGGTCTATGATAGTTTTTCAGCCATTGAAATATTGAGAAATCATTGAGAAGTTAGAAAATATCTGAAATTAGATGAAGTAATTGGGATACTGCATTCGGTTTAACCAAGTCAAGGATGTAGATGAAGAAAATCTATTTATTTCCAATGCCTATAATGTCCAGGATAGAGATGGCCCGTCTCCTAACGTCGGTGATTAGTATTAGGGCCGGTTTTTCAATGCTCAGTTAAGCTAATCTAACCAACAGCTAACTCTTAACCGCCAGTCAAACCGTTTTTTCAGGTCACAGTTTCACCTAACCACCAGACAAACTCTCGGCTAATCTAACTGATGGCTATATACTTAACCCATGCGTGATGCCGCGGTAATGCTTTTATTTTTATTTAAATGAGAGGTTAATTTATTTACCTTCTTTTATTTTAACCTACCATATTGTTTTTAAGTTTTGTTCGAGGTAAATAATAAAAGGTGATAATATGGAAGCATTTGATTTTGTAAGCGATTATGAAGTAGAGTTTATAGAATTTATAGAATATGAGAGATGGCCGCGTATGTCGTAAGGAAACGAAATAATCCCTTTGAGGAATTTGATGATGTGGACTTCTTCATGAGATTTCGTTTGAGAAAAGAGACAGTTTTATTAATTTTGGAACAGATAGAGCATACAATTGAGACCATCACAGACCGATATTATCTCTTGTGTTATGGATATAAATTCTGTATTATATAATTACCCAGCAAAGAGGAACATTTTGTTATTTATTTGGAACTGATACCTATTTTATGTTATATTTCACTCAACTTACACTTTGTTACAAACACGCCAATATAAAAACGATTAATATATTTTATTTACATAAAAACACTGTCACTGTCTGTCACCCGCCAAATCGTGCTAGTATTTATACGTTATAGAATAGGGCTGAGCGTCAACACTTATGTTGATAAGCTATGAGCGCATGCGTAAGTGTGATTTTCCAGATGTCAGGATTGCCAATCGTTGTAATAAATTCGCTAGCCAAAAGTTAGCTAGCAGCAAGCTAAATATAGCTTAGAAAAACAGTCACAACGTTAACTAGAACATTAACTGACAGTTTAATCTGAACTACTAGCTACGTAGCAGACACATTTAACTGAATATTGAAAAACTGGTCTTTAATCGTAGAAATACGCAGACGTTAAATAAATGAGTAAAAATAGTTGCTATAAAGATAGTCCAATTTTGAGATATTTCTTGAGTTTAGAAAGAAATTGGAATGTGATAGACCTTGGACGTCAGATTAGGTTTAAATATGTCAAAATATACATAAGGAAAACTGAGACTTGTCTATTACAAGCTATTTTGTTTTATGTTTGCCTGTGTAAGTGAACGCATGGTCAGTAGAGATAGGTTATGTTTTTTATAACTGATATTTATAATGATTTTTAACAAAAATACTCAAACCAGTATTTGATATTTTTAATAATACAGTAAATGTCCCAATGTATTTGTTCTAAACTTTTTCAGAGAGATCACATCATTTACAACTATGCATTGTATGTTTTTTGATACGTAATATTTGAATTAGAGATTGGACGGTAGATCCTGATTGGAGGCCGATGTAAGGTGTTATATGTAATTGGGCAGCCGAAGCTGTAAGTTTTTTTGAAGAACTTGATTCATCATCTTTATGTGCACACTTTTTACTTGTTTCTTAATCATGGTATGTTCAGAGGCTCTCGATGTTCTTATACAGGGTGATGGTATAACGCTTAACTGTAGATAGTAGGAGTCGAAATATTAAAATTTAGTTGAAAATGTCTTAATGAAATGTTTATAGGTAAAAAAATACAGGGTGTTGAAGTTAAAAGTAAATTTTTATTTTCCTTTCTAATTTAATGATTTTTTAATATTTTACCATAAAAATTGGTGGGTGGGAGTTACTTGTGATGGGAAATCGTAACACACCTTCAACTTTCGTTTAGCTCCTAGAGGGCGCTACGTACGCTATGTTTAATGTGTTAAAAGGCCCGTAACTTTTTCACCCGCATCTTTATCGCAGATTTCGCACTAAGTTTGTATTCCTCTATCGTTTCTTAATAAAAAAGGTATATACCTACTTGTTTCAAATCTATAAGTACAATAGGTTTTGAGAAAAGTGTAAATGAAAAGTTGCATGCAAATTCATTATACAATTTGAAACATTATTTTGGCGGCAAAATTCGACGCTCTTTAATTGTAAATATTTTTTCTGTGTAGCTAATACCGATTATGTGGTAATTGTTTGTATGGCGTTTAACAACTTAAAAATTTCAGACATTAAAGCAAAACAAATAATGGTACACTTTTAATTAGTAGGCATAAATAATTTAATTCAAAATGGTAAACAATATATCACAAATAATAAGAACTAAAACAATAGAATAGAACTTTGAAATGTATAATACCTACTACAATAAATGTTCAACATGACCACCATTAACCTCAATACATTTTTTTAAACGTTTATTTAGAGACTGTCTAACTTTAAATAACGATTTTCTGTTATCTCTAATAGTTTCCACAGCTTCACAATTTTTCCCCATAATTCTTCCCGAGTATTTATGTAATCGTTGTATACTAAATACTAACAGAAGCTCCAAAAGTAAAAATCCAAAGGATTGAGGTCAGAACTACAAGGTGGCCACAGAAATTCACTTCCTCGACTGATCAAGTGATGTGGATGGTGCATATTACGTGCTTCTACCGAATAATTTGCTGGGGCTCTATCCTCTCATGTACCACATATTGTTTCTTAAATTTATCGGAACATCATACAAGATTTCAGGAGGAATGTTTTCTAAATGGTCCAGATAGGATGCACAATTTAAATTTGATGGTAACTCAGTCGGCTCTAGTTTGCAATCTCCAATGCTAGCACACCACATTTATTTTAATTTTAAATTCATGCTGGAAGTGTTTTTACTTGGATAAACCTGGATTCTCGAGTTGCCACGAACGACCAATTAAATACCCCACGCCTGGTAAAAGTGGCCTCATCCATAAACAATATTCGTTTCATAAACATAGGATCCTTATGTTGTTTCTTACGTAAAAATAATGAAAACTGCGACCTTTGTGGAAGATCACGAAGTAACAAATTTTGCACTAGATATGGTTTAAGTTTTTATTTTTATAATAATCTATGAATTGATGTCTGGCTTAAACCAGTTGCTATCGATAACCGCTGCATATTTACTAGCAGATTTTTCTGCCACACGAACTAAAACATCTTCTTCTTGATCCACAGACATTCTTTTTGGAGGATCAGTAATTTCACGTTTTGGGCGGAATGCACCTGTTTCTCCCGAACGATCAGAAAGGTTTTTAAATAACCTACGATCAGCCTGCCTTCTGTTGCGATACTGTTCTAAGTACCTTCGAGCTGCATCAAGACCATAAAACCTGTGAGTAAACACAAATCATGCCTCTCATTTCAGAAGTCGAGAAAATGTGTGGCCACGCATTTTTTATAAAACCATATTAGAAATAAATAAAAAATAAAATACTTAATTAAATAAAACTCTCCGCAACAACTAATTAATGTTTGAAAGATTAATTGTTTGACAGGTACTTTTTGTCTTTATGCGTACTTGATAATTATGTTTCTTTACTTACTGTGATAATGCTGTGTCACAACGCCTACTTTTAAAAATTATTATTTGAAAAGGCTTTTAAAAAATTTACATGCAACTCTTGATTTGCACTTTTCTCAAAACTTATTGTACTCAGAGATTAGAAACAAGTATATCTTTTCCATTGAGAAATTATAAAGGAATACAAAGTTTATGCTAAATTTGCGATAAAGGTGCGGTGAAAAAGTTACGGCCCTTTCAACATATTAAACATAACGTACGTAGCGCCCTCTAGGAGGGAAGCATTACTTGCGCGCGTAACACAAATACTCAAAATTCCTACTCTTTCATGATAACTGCAATAGTAATATCTTAACCGTATATAAGTAGAACATAATGAACATGTTAGAAATCACATCAGAGATCCACACCATAAATTGTACTTGGTTTATAGGCGCCTTTGAGTATATAGCACCTACATATAAACGTAAGCTTATGCTTTGTTAACTGTGTTTGAATAACTCACTTGGTTTGTTTTACGATAAACTGATTAATAACATTATAAACTAACCAGAAAATTTTAATTAATTCCAAATGTATTCAGTCGCACCCTTCGAATGAACAAACATTTTGCATTAGTTACCGCCTAACAAATTATGGCTTACGTGGTCCTCTAGCTAGATCCCTAAGGCTTATAAATTCTCGTATAGAACCGAGTGAATCTATTTCATACTTAGAGTTCAGATATTGTGATTTATTAGGGGTGGGAATATTGATGTTTTATTGTACTGAATATCTGTTTCATTCATGGTTTAGTACGTAATATTACTATATTTAATATCCATATTTTTAAGAATTTCATGAATGAACAAGATTCGTACTTCAAATGTGCTTTTAGAGGACGGAATATTAAACATAATATTTTTAGTCGCAAACTCCTCTATAAATCCTTATTTTACTATAAGGAAAATAACCAGACTGCAACCAAAGTTACAAGTCTGGCGCGTTAAGTGTAATAATTGCATATTACCATCAAAACACTAATGCTTCGATTGCAACAAACACCAGCCGAAAGACTGATCCTACTTAAAGGAGCTCTCTTGCCAGTCGTCACACACCACTTGCAGACTGCAGTTTCGAGCTGTTGGCTCTCGTCAGTGCAAGGTAGGCATGCGACGACCGGCACGAGAATCCTTTGACTACTTAGTACATCCCGCTATTTCTACAATAGCGACATGTAAAATAGCCAGCAGGCGCCATCCAGCGGTCCAGTGTCTGTTGCAATCGAAAAATAAATAGCCTGACTTGGCTTAGCATAGTTCAAATGTGCTTTTAGAGGGCGGAATATTAAACATAATATTTTTAGCCAGACTTGTAACTTTGGTTGCAGTCTGGTTATTTTCCTTATAGTAAAATAAGGATTTATAGAGGAGTTTGCGACTAAAAATATTATGTTTAATATTCCGCCCTCTAAAAGCACATTTGAACTATGCTAAGCCAAGTCAGGCTATTTATTTTTCGATTGCAACAGACACTGGACCGCTGGATGGCGCCTGCTGGCTATTTTACATGTCGCTATTGTAGAAATAGCGGGATGTACTAAGTAGTCAAAGGATTCTCGTGCCGATCGTCGCATGCCTACCTTGCACTGACGAGAGCCAACAGCTCGAAACTGCAGTCTGCAAGTGGTGTGTGACGACTGGCAAGAGAGCTCCTTTAAGTAGGATCAGTCTTTCGGCTGGTGTTTGTTGCAATCGAAGCATTAGCGTTTTGATGGTAATATGCAATTATTACACTTAACGCGCCAGACTTGTAACTTTGGTTGCAGTCTGGTTATTTTCCTTATAGTAAAATAACGATTTATAGAGGAGTTTGCGACTAAAAATATTATGTTTAAGATTCGTACTGTCTTGCAGACTAATTATTGTATCAAGGAAAAAATAAGTAGATATTTTTATAGGAAGTTAAGTAGATGACAGATCAAAAATGAAGTATACAAAATAATTATAATTTAAGATATTAAAACCGGGTTTTACTAAATCGACCTATGTTTAAGGTAACTAAATGTGGAAATACTCTAGCTTTTTCAGAATTTTTAGGTAGTAAATCAGAGTTTGAGTTGATATTTTAACAGCTGCCGTTCTATTCATTAGGTAAAATCTACTTTAACCTTAAGAAAAAGACGTAAAAGTCAAAACATGTTTATTTAGGTCAAATAATTATATAAAATTTTTTATCATCATTAGTATACATTAGTATGATATATTTTTTATAGAAACTCAAAAATTGACAAAAACATTAACATTGCCTTACTAGACATAAATAAACATTACTTGATCCGTGCCCTCAAAGTTAATGGTTACAAATACAAAATTTTTGATTGCCAAAATCGTGTTTACTGAGACTTTTGTTCTGAAAGCCAAAGTTTTTCTTGTAATACCTGATCTGTGATTATCTAATAAACTTTAATATATTGGACATTATTTTGTATTTCCTCTAGACAGTCCTTCAGAGCTAACCGCACGCTCTACTTTGGGGCACATACGTGTGGTAGTGTTTATTACCTTTCCTCTTTTTTGCTGCCTACCCCAAGGCAGTACTCCTCAGGCAGACATCAACCTAACACCTATTCAACTACCGAAGTGCTGGTAACATAAGGAAATATATGTATTGCTGATTCTATTTCCGTATCTTGCAAAGAATAGTTGTTTCATGTTGTACTATCACAATGATATAAGATATGGACGATCTCTTAATTCTGTGTATGGCCTTATCTGCATTTAGTCATTATTGGGTCTGGATATCAGCAAATTACTTCTGTCTCCACCTGTTTTCATGTGCTGTGATATGACATCCAGAATTTTTCAAATGGAAAGTTCCCAGTGTTCTACAAACTGATGAAAGCAACTGAAATACGTTTAGTTGCAAATATATTTTACTCTGATTCTGTGAATGCTTCTGTTATACAGATGCAAATTAGTGGAATTCACAAACGCAATGTTTCATCGAATATTAGTTGAAAGAGAGCTGGAGATAAATCATTTATTATACACGTGCGTTGCTACTACCGATTCGTCCACAAAGTACCATGGTTCTCACACATATCTTCACAAAGAAATGTTTGTACTCTAGTATATTGCTGAACATTTAATTTGAAACATTATTACATGTAAATAAAAGCATTTATATGTCTAAAGAATTATTTTATTTGTGATATAGTAGGATCTGAGCTTGAATCTCTTTAAAAAGTTTAAGGAGTTTAACTGTAAAAAGTTTCTGAAGCGATTTTGCCTAGCTTTAAACACAAATAGCCTGGACTAATAAGACACAAACTTTGAAGTAGTACAAAAGCAATAAAGTCAACATGTATGTAAACATTAAAAAAATATCATGTAGAATAAAATTCTTTTGCAGTAGCACTTCGAGAAATATCGTGATGTGTTGATAGTGACATAAATTAATTTTTCTATTTTATATGAAATGTTGACCGAAGAAACATTATTGCATAGTCTTATTTTCCAGTTATGTAAATATCTTATGGCTTACAAGCTATTTACATGACTGGCAATTAGAGTTATGCAATAATCTAAAGCAGAGTAGAACCTTAATCAATCCTATAATTAATAAGTAAATTTGCTAATATTTACATAAATATATAGTGTGTCTCCACAAACGTATTAACTTACCATTTAATAAGAATATCATAGACTTATTCCCGCCTTCCAGAAACTTATTTTCCAGACATTAAGATCAAAGAAAAGTGGGTAAATTAAGTCACCCCACATCAAGTTTTGGCCAGGACATCAAAGATATAGGCAGGCAAATCGATTGACATACAATGCCAGTAATTTGCACAAATGTAACATAAAATGGATTGCTTCGTTGAAATCTCGAGATCAGTTCATCTATACCATTACATTTATTTCATTCTGCTTTAAAAAGCCTAATTTTTTTTGCAATCCTTAATTTTCCTTAGAGATTCTAATAATTTCATTCAAATCTGGTATAAGTTGTGCAGATAGCGTCAAGAAAACTTTTTAGATAGTGTGTCATAAAACTAATATTCATCGTATACATCGCTTTGCTGAAAGAGTTAATTTCCTGATGAAAATAAATCAACTAGGTCATCTCAAGAAGCACTCATTCGGAAATAAGTTTCATTAAACATCGAAATGAGTCAAAGTAAAAATTAGACCAGAACCTACTTTAAGTATAGGTAAAATTTTTATGTTCATAAAATGTCACTTCATGATGACGAAGGTTTACATGTATTAGACATATCCATAAAAATAACTATGTCAGGTTATCTATAAATCGATTTATTTTTATTTGAAGAGTTTTCACACAAAATAAAATGGTGATATACATAACTGACGACCTGTTAGAGAAGTTGAAGTTACTTTAAATTATTGGGCAGCTGATATTAGTCCGATCATATACGATAAAATTCAGCATCAGATAACGCCTTTGTAGTTGAATTAAGTAGCGTACTAAAATTTGATTTATAGCAAAAGAAAATTGCTATGGAACGTAAAGATGCTTCTCGGATCTATTATAAAAACTTACAACAAAATTTGACTTGGCAGAAGAGTAAGTCTTCTAAAAACGAAGAACGAAGAAAAATTTTTAGTGCAACGAAAACTCTTTCGTCATTTCCAATTTTTGAACGTATTTTTTCCGGAGAATAATTCACGTCTTAGTTATCGCAACTCAGACTTTGCTGAGTTGATGGATGTTTGTTTGTATTTGAACGCATATAATTCAGCTGTTTGGAGTTGGAGTTACGGTTTGCACCCGGTGGCAATTATTTCTTAACTGAAACGAAAATTTGACAACAATCTAAATAGGACTTCTGGGTCTAGAAACGCAGATTTTGCAAGTGTTTTTTGGGATAATTCAATAGTTTTTGGGACGGCTGATTAAAATTTAGTGAGTTAGTGATTCAGAGTGCTATCAATCCTCAGTATTTATGCAACGAACACACTTTTAACAGCTAGAAAACCGCATGGAACATATCTTATGCGTACGCGTTTAGCCTAAAACTTTGCGACGTAACTAGTTTCAAATGGCGCTGTTGTAGTGAATAGATCTTGAATACATTTTAAATTCGCTCCAAGAACTTACCACAAAACAAAATTTCATTAGAAAGAGAACACGCAGGTGAACGATCTTAACATAATCACACATTGTATATTAAACCGAATCCTATTATGCCATCGATTGATCTCTGGTATGAAATCCAAATTATTTGTATTATTTTGAACTTTTTTATATACTCTTGAATTTTGAAAAGAACTTTCAATATACATTTTTTGAATTGCTATCTTTTACTCTGAGTATATACGTTTAAGAAACCATTATTCGCTTGATACTCAAGGTGTGATAGACCTACTCAAAATACAGGAAATTATTTCCTAATTCCCCATAAATCTGTCCGAGACCACTCTCTAACACTTGAGAGCCTGGTGAGCAACTAATAAATAAGCGGCTGAAAATAAGATAATGGCATAAGGCGACAATCATAATGTAAAAAAGTGAAGTGAATAGTGTCCATGACAGCATAGCATAGGAGAGTAGCAGTAGGCCAGGAAACGAAGACATGAATTCGGAAATAAACAGTGCTCAACAGATTATTGTTTTAAGTTGAAGGGTTGATCCATAGTAGCATACCAAAAGTCCCCAGCCGTGGACTTCATGCGTTAGGCAGGAGGAGAGTGGAAAGGGCCGGTTTGTAATAGTGCTTAACAAGTAGAAAATTTTATATTACAAATATTTAGAAAACCGTATCAAGTAATCGGTCGAGTTCATCATCAAGATCATCATCGTCGTCGCCGTTGATGCTGACGATTGGAGGGACGTTGGTACACGAAGCGCGGCAAGCAGTGCACACAAGCGAGTAGGGTATGCCTGCTTTGTGGCACCCGCAACGGCCCCTGCAACCAGTTGTGCACCCCCAAAATATGTTATTTAGGACGGATTCTGGTTCAACTGGGTATCGTGCTTGTGACAGGGGTGAGGAAGCCATGCGACCTCCTCATTCATTTCCAAGCAATTGGCTCTTGCTGCTGATCTCCATATAGCCATTGCTGAACCTGCAAACAGTAATTAGTCTTTGTAGTTTAAAAAAATGTGACACAATCTAGATTAAACACTCAATACAAAACATAAGTTAATGTAAATAAGCATATATTGATACAAATCTACTAAAGAACTCTAAGGGCGTGTTGGCGAGCAGCCCCTCTGGTGGGTCGAAGTGCCGCAAAATCAGGCTTTGGCTTTGTTAAGGCTTTAACAAAGGCATGGTGTCGTACCCGGTTCAGGTCTGCTCTTTCTGGGGTCTGGTACAATACCATAAAAGCTGTTTTCCTGCATCAGCGACCATGTCCTCTGTTACTGAGAGATCATAGAAGACTTTGTAGATGTCTCTGATCTGCTCCTCGGCTTTCAAAAATACTTTCTTGTTGTAAATAGCGGAGGTAGTATCACAAACACTGAACGAATGGAGCAACAGAATGGTCTTCGCAAATGACAGCTTTTGGAGGTTGGCCACATTATACCAACGTGACTCCACCTTTCCCCTGCTTATCCCCTCTTTCTCAGGGGAGTTAGTGTAACAAGCAACAACAACAGGCTATATCCTCCCCTATGACCGTGACAGTTTGGTGCTGGTCAGCTGCCTGTAAAACACAGATTACAATTTTGGTGTCACCGTCTCCTGTCATTAGTCTTTGTCCCCCCATTTTTCTATGTCGTTGGATTCGTTAGACAAAAAATTTTCCTGCTGAACAGTGCAGGACATGGTCTCAGCAAAGTGGATGTTGATTGAGATTTTTGAATACTTCCTCCGTTTTTGCTTAGCTCTTTTGGTGCTGTGGGTATCACCGTAGTCATCAAATACTACAGTGTACTGTTGACCATAGTGGTTGATGATGTATGTCACGCACAGGTCGCATATTTTACCAAATATTGAGCCAACATTCCACTTGATACGATGGAGCAGGAAGCCGCCATCAACTATGTTGTAAGTTGATTTCAAGTCAGTTGTGGTGTTGTCCAGTGGTAACGCTTCATACAGGGCCGACCTTTTCCCTTTTCGGAGAGCCCCTTCGTTGAAGAGAGCCCTTCTTTAATATTAAGGTTCTGTGGAAAATAGTCAATGGATCAATTGTCACTGATTTGCTATTGACTGATTGAATTGTTCATGCTGGCCAGTGACAATATTACATTTTTCTTGGATTGTTTAATGTCACTGAATTTACATCCAACAAAGGCCTTCATGGTGTTGGTACCCACTTCTAGGGCTAGGTGACAGTTGATTGTAGCATTTCTTATTACGCCAGTGGCCAGCGACATGAGGGAATTCCTTTCTAGAAAAGGAGGATAATCTGACAATGGATCTAGTTAACTTTTTCGTCGCAAGATGTCACTCGTAATACTAACTTGCATTTTTCGTTTGAAATTAGATGGTATGATGAATTAACATGAACTTTGAACGCCAAAACACGGTTTTTCAAACAAATCGCATTTTCAAAATATCATACATTCTTAACTGCTGCTCCTAGCGAAAAAATGAGTAAGACTTTTTTTGTAGATAATTTAATTTACTTTCATTTTGTATAGAATGACCTTTTTGCTAGGATGCTTAGTTTTCAAATAATAACCTACAAACCAGCCCTTTCCATCCCCCTCCCGCCTAACGCATGAGGTCCACGGTTGGGACTTTTGGTATACAACTACAAACAATAATCCATTGAGCACTGTTTATTTCCGAATTGAGGAATTTTTCGGTCTTCGTTTCCTGGCCTAGAGGTATCAATGAATAAATAGTAAGTAAGTAGTGTTGTTTCTCTTTGAGATCTAAGGGAGAGTGAGAGAATTTAACAGTGAGAATGTCTAAACATACACTCTTAAAGAAATATAAAATGTTAAATTCCTCAAACAGTAGCCGATAG
Organism: Leptura quadrifasciata; assembly: GCA_963675555.1. Taxonomy (NCBI): domain Eukaryota; kingdom Metazoa; phylum Arthropoda; class Insecta; order Coleoptera; family Cerambycidae; genus Leptura; species Leptura quadrifasciata. The sequence goes on from OY776675.1 coordinate 110,022,283, forward strand.
CCGAGTTGGTTAAGGCTCGATGTGGCAATCGAAGGGGTATCGTGCTACCGGCTTCGAGCCCTGGCTCTGGCACTGGCACTGCCATATAGTATGGTTATATGTTTGCGTTTTTCAATGTGTAACCCCCTTCTGCATAAGTTTCTGGCTTCTGGAATTGAGGGTTGTCTAATTTCTGAGGTGTTTATTATTATTTTAAAACAGTATGTGGTTGGATCGTCCACAATAATATCTCCTCTAAGATGCATAATTCTAACACAGCAGCCAAAACCGCCAAGACGTTTAATAAGTTGCTTACTTTTTATCTTGTGTATATACAGCCAGAGATACTGGTAATGCTGGATGTTATAAAGCTCTTCGGTGTCTCTTTTTGTTGCTTGATATGACTACATATATACATATATTTAAATATGCAAGATACGTACAACACTATTTATTTCTGAAAAATGCTTCTCTTTCTTGGGTGTATTGACAATATACCACTTAATAAACTAACTCAATTGAATGAAGTAGTTTAGAATCCTTCTGACGAAACTGACAGGATGATCAGCGAAACGTCAAGTCAAGTTCGACGACCACGGCAAGACCCGAAAGAAACTACTTCATTAGACAACGGCCGTAAAACCTGCATTCTACTAACTCAATTCAGTTGCAATTATATCTCATATATTATTTTCCATGTGCCAAGTGTGATAATATTTTATATTGAATTATTTTTTACCGATGTCAAAATCATTGGATTCTATCAATGATTGCTTTATGATTCAAAATGTTTTGTTACACATCGCCTTGTGGTACCAAAATACTTTATTGGCTAAAATGTCAATATCAGAGGTGAGATCATAGTTATAAATACCTACTGCAATGTCAATATCCTTCGCTTACATTTGATAAAAATTTAGTGCGGTAGCTCTAAGACCTGCTTATTATACTACAGTCATAGTTAAGCTAATATATTGAAATTGATGCGCCTTCCTCGTATTGGTGAGGACCAATAGCCGGAAACCAGTCTACGTGTGTTGTTATGTACTATGCAATATGTATTATTGTTATCTTAAAACTGTGTTGGTTGAATCCCTTGTATTCGAATATAACTTAATGTCAATGGCAATATATAAGCAGAGAGCTATGTTCTTTAACATAAAAAAGCTTTGAGAAAGGAAAGTGATTATTTTTAGCCAACACCTGTTTTAATTTCTATTTGATATTTTATAACATTTTATTTAATTTTCTTTGCGTGAGATATTTCTGCAGTACTCAAAGTATTCAAGAACCAATCATTGTCTCTTACTTCTGTTCAGGGGTTTAAAATATTTTATATTTTTGTAGAAGGGTTTAAAATATTCAGCATATAGCAGGAACATATGAATGTGCCACAAATCAGTAGTATAAATAGCAGTAATTATAAATTATAGTAAAGTTAGGTTTAATGACCTGTTTTTATGATTGCAGATAGGAAGTTATTGGGTTAAGGTCTATTTTTTAAAGAAAACCATATTTTTTTAAATAGCCAACGTTTTGGTATTATATTATGCCTTCCTCAGTGCCTACAATAAATATAAAATTATAAGTATAATTTAAGAATAGACGAATTACAAAATATAAACATTTTTTTTACACAGATTAGACTTATATGTTAAAAGTCGTTAAAATTATTGTTATTATATTAATTTAATTAAATTAGTAACTGACAAAAACATTCAATAAAAATTGTGATATGGAAATTCAGACAATTTTCTGAACCCATTTTCGTTCTATACTGACAACAGTTTTCTAAAATTTTAATGGGGAATTTTTCAAACAAATTTTGATTTGGAAATGGACAATTGTCTTTCACCAATCTACTCCGATTTAGTTATTAAAATACAATAGGTGTATTATTTTTTTAGAAATTAAAAACAAAAATATATTATGAATATATATCAAACGTCGTGTATCAAATACCTTGCCAAAATTGGGAATTTTATGTTGGACAAACGGGTAGACATACAAAAAGCCGAATTAAGGAACACGAGAGAGACGTCAAAGAGAAGAATATGTTAAATCCTCCATCTTTGGTGGAACATTATAACAAGTTTGGACACAATTTTTCATTCACAGACGATAAAGTAGTTGGAAAACAAAATGTATTATATAAAAGAACTTTCCAAGAGATGAAAAATATTAAAAAATACAAAACAGTAAATTCTAGAAAAGATACTGAATATCTAAATAGTTCCTACGTCAGCCTAATAAATAAAATAAGAAAATATCATCCTGTGTGATAATACTTTGTAATTTCACTATGGAACACTTTTAAATTCACAGATTCTTTTGCATTGTAAAAAGAAACTGATGATGAATATTTTTTTATATAAATTTTTTAAAATTATTAAATGTTTTTTTATTCTCACTTGCGAATAAACCTTCGTTAAGCGTAGAGTTGTCTACAAATTTGTCTTATTAACAATTACCTGCCTTTTATTTTACTTCAGAATTTAATCCAACGCGGAAAACTAAAGATTTATACCTATTGGTTTTTAATAAATTTCCGTATCATAATTTGTATTGAATGTTTTTGCCAGTTAATAGTTTAATTAAATTAATGTAATAACAGTCACTTTAACGACTTTTAACTTATAAGTATAATCTATAAAGAAAATGTTTAATTCATCTATTGTAAATTATACTTATAATTTTATGTTTATTGTAGGCCCTGAGGAAAGCATAATATAATGCCGAAACGTTGGCTGTTTAAAAAATATAGTTTTCTTTAAAAAATAGACTTTAACCCAGCAACTTTCTATCTGCAATTATAAATTATAATATATTACTAACAACTATCAAAATATCATAATATTTCCTAAACTAGTCAGACTACTATCTTGAAATTATATTTATTTAAATAACAACGCAAAAGATATACGCAGAAAATATACAAAACTGTATTCTAGTTTTTGGCGGAGATGCCGCGTTTAATACAACATATGTATCCGTTATAAAAGACCGAAGAAAATTTTATTGCACGGTAGAACGCATTATAATTAAATGTCTTAGAGAATTTGTAAGTACTCTTTTTCCTATGGTACTATCCAGAAATACGTATTTGAATAGATTGAAAAAATAGACATTAAAATACCTTGACTTACAGTAATAGGCTGGGGCCCTTACCATTTTGAGATGAAAAAATTAATAGCATGCAACGGCCAACTAGAACATACAGTTGAGGTCATAAAAAATAAAAAATAAAACTTTGGAACTTGAGATGAAGGGAAATAGTGAAATGGGGTGCTATTTAAGGGATGAAAACAGATTTTCGTTATTTGTGGCGAAACGTGATCTCTTAGAGAAAAGTGTTTCATACAAAAGTTGTAGATAATGAATAAATCTAAAACTTTTATTTTATATATTTTTCGACATAGCCTCAAATTTTGCGAGAAAATGACGAAAAACCGATTTTTCTGTTTTTATTTTTTTTCTCGCGTGAAAATTATTTAATTTAAATGAAACTTTGTGAAAGTACGTAATTATTTGCATATACTAAGCATGATTTTTTTCAATTATGGGAAATAAATATTTTTCGAGATTTTATCATTTTTCCAAAAAACACCCCTATCTTCGGCGAACAGCTTTATTGTATTTTTTTTGGATTTTGATGTTCTACTAGTACTCATTTTTTTCGTCGAGATGTCTACTTTCAAATGGTACGTCGATGTTAGTGATTTATTGTCATTTAGCAGCTTAAAATTAAGAAAAACCGCTCGCCACAAATCATGAAAAACGGTTTACATCCCTTAAATAGCACCCCATTTCACTACTTCTCTTCATCTCAAGTTCCAAAGTTTTTTTTTCATTGTTTATGACCTCAACTATATATTCCAGCCGGCCGTTGCCTGCTATTAATTTTTTTTTTTCAGCATTAAAAATCCGTAACGGCCCCAGCCTATCACGGCATTTCATTACTATGAATTTTATTAAATCAAAAAGGTAAGGAGAAAGAGAATAGCAGGACTGAGAGAGAGTAATCTGACGGCGCCGAAAAGTTCTACAGAATTGCATTATCTACAAAAATGCTCCTTAAAAATATTTTGTCAGACTCGCGGATACGGATATAAATCAACAAATTTAATTGCATGATTATGGCAGAATAACAACACTGCAGGCGTGGAAATTCAGTTTTATGCTCACAAACGACTCCATGGCAACATTTTTCAACGCTGGATTGATTACACTAATTATACCTACTAATAAAAAACCGAAATAATAGATGTAATTTATGAAGGCTTAAAAATATTTCGATGGTCGACTCCTCCAGGAGTCACGGTTGTCTAAACGATGTTTCGGCAGAATCTCATCTGCCATCTTCAGGTTCTCACTAAAAGCTGCCTACTGCTGCTTCTCGTTGCTTGAACTGAACTGTGTTCCTGAATATGGCAGATGAGATTCTGCCGAAACGTCGTTTAGACAACCGTAACTCCTGGAGGAATCGGCCATCGACGCAGGAGAGCACCCGGAAGTACAATAATTCATCTCACACTCACGAAAACCTAAAAAACAACATAATATATATATATATATACATATATATATATATATATATATATATATATATATATAAGAGGCGAGCGTAGGTGCGTCTTTACTATGTACATACTTCGGTATGCGATGTAAAGCAACGACAGGCGCAGTTAGTACTTGGATGGTAACCATTCCAACGGAAAGCGCGTTCTCGCCTCACACATCTTCCACCGCCTTGTATATCAGTGTATGCGGGGAAGCTATACAACCTTAGGCGAGAGTTGTATAGGAGATATACTATCCTTCGGAGGGGATGTAAAGCCGTCGGTCCCTTGTCTATTAAATGTTAGGCAAGTAAAAGATCCCTACTCTTCTTAAGGGAAGAGGTTCGGCAAAATTCCTGATTGGGGGTAGCTCGTCTACAGGCGTCGGTGTTAGGCCTCAGTAGCGGAAATAGGCCGACGTTAAATAAATATATAAAATATATATATATATATATATTAAAATTGTTATGGTCGGTTATTATAGCTGACTGAAACTTTATATCTAATGAACATTACTAAAAAATAAAATGCATAAATGTACTAAAACGAGCAATAATAGAATACATAAAATTGCAAATATTGGATCTATATTACACAGATAAAAGGGGAATTGCACAATTAAATTAACAACGCATATTAAATTGGGAATTCAACAATTTAAGCAGCGAATAAGAACCGTTATATAATAAACAAATTTCGTTTTAAATATAAAATCCAGCGTTGGCGTCAACGGCCCCAAGTTGACTCAAAAAAAAAAATTAATTGACAGCAAAAAACCACAACCATCCCTCATAATTATGTGCTTGGTTAATAAATACTAAATACATATTTAATCGTTTCACAACAGAGTTTTGCTTTGGGTTTCAATGCTTCTGTGACCCATCAATGTTACGTATTTATTTAATTAATTTTATTTCAATTATATTAGTAAGAGAGTAGTTAAGATGATATTAACATGAAATAACGACGAAAAAACTAATGATGTGTACATATAACTTTAACTAATATAAGGAAATGTTCTTAAGTTCTGAATTCATTAGTATTGGAGTCCTGGATAGAAAGGAAAAAGTAATTTGATCCGATTCTTTGGGAAGTTGTTAAGATAGATACCAATAGTGTAAACCCAAGTTTGGAGCTTCGAAAGGCCTGTGCTAACTGTGTGGTGCTCGAAATTTTTTAACTTTTTTCAGTTTTTGGTTTATACCTTCTGAAAGGTGCATCCTACAAAAAAGTCACCCTGCACAGTTTTAAAGTAGACAAAATTTGCTACAATTTGAATGTAATCGCAGATCCATAGGTTTAATAGACCCCGAGATACACAACTTCAAAAATTGGCAATTTTTTTCCAAATAGTTCGAAATTGTAGTTTTAATCATCTACCGAGCAGGATATCGGCTAAAACACTCATCTTACGAGGAAAGTCATGGGACATGAAGTTGTAGAGAAGTTATTTTGATTTAATTTAAGCACAAGTGGATCCCTGTAGGGCCAACAGTTCCCTTGTTATCTGGGAAGAACGAAAAATCAAGGAAATCGGATTTTTTATGAAATGGACCCTGACAAATTGCAGAACTTTTGTAAAGGATAGGACTCAGTATAAAATGATTTATATCATGCAAAATGAAGTTGAGTACAATGAATACTGAATGAATAAGGTATAAATTTATCAAAATTATACCAAAATTGTATATAAATTAATTTGATCGTTTGGGGGACCTGGAACGTGAAATGTTGAACGTGAAGTGATGGCAGAACCTCAGTTGACTTCTGTGACAGAAATAGACAACACAATGTAAATAAGTATTTATGAAATGCGTAATCAGTTTATAACGAAGGGGTAGGTATGTAATATTAGACTTACCTTTACGCACTTAGCGAGAGAGTCGTGTTCTTTTGGAAAGTCCAGGTTCCTCAGACGACTCTTCTTGGGAGTACGGTGACTCCTCTGTTATCGGATTAGATCTATTACTAGATACTAGTGATAAAGGGTCGTTGACGTCATCTTCTTTATTCGACTCAGCGATGGCTAAGGGAGGAGTATTCAGGCAGGTCTTCCCCTGACAAATTTTGCAGAGAGCAGAGCATTTCAACCTATGACAGGAATTTCAGCAGAATTAGCGGCGCTGGTTCCTTGGTTGAAGTCACCCGTGTCAGCCCATGCTGGCTCCTTGTCTACCCCAGTTGGTGGGCTTTTTCTCTGCTCCCAATCACTTCTGCACCTGATGGTTGGTACTGTAGTAATGTTGGTCAGCAGCCTCTTCAGTTGGGGGCAGACGAGCGAGGTGGACTTTGGCATTGGCAGCAGATCGGACAAATATCCCGTAACGCAGGTCGTAGAGAGATCTTCTTCTCCCCCACCATAGAGCGCCACGAGATATTTGCTGCCAGCAGAGCCTATATCCTCATAAGTGGCGTTATAGTTCAGAAACGTAGTAGCCGCGTCAAGAAGGTCTGGCTGTTTTGAAAGTATGGCCAACATCTTCAATTTTCCTTACCAGAAAAGGGCAGTGGTGGTATTGCAACCAGTGAAGGCGTGAAGGAACAACTCTGTTCTAGGAAGGAATGAGAGCTCTCCTCAAATGAATGATGTTGAAGAGAACTGTTCACAACCTGTTTCTCTCCTTCCACTTTTCTGTAATAGAAAAATGCATTTTGTATGCTGGAGCCCAATCCATTAAGAAGCACCAAGAGGTCGACATCCTCTGCAACGATTATGACGTGCTCGTACTCATCGCTCTTCTCAAATGCTGTCCTCACAATGAGGCAGTCGGCGTCCTCTGGGGCTTGCTTCGTTTCGATCCCTTTGTTATCCAGTCCAGTGCAGTGGGTTGGATAATAACTTTCTAAAGGTAACTGTGAAATATTAATAATAATTTACGTTGAGAGCTACATTTCTTGAAAAATCCGATTTCCTTAATTTTTCGTTATTTCCAGACAACCAGGGAACTATTGACGCAACAGGGCTCCGCTTGCGCTTAAATTAAAGCAAAATAACTGCTCTACAACTTCATCTCCTATGACTTTCCTTCAGATGAGTGTTTTAGCCGATATCCTGCTCGGAAAACGGCTAAAACTATAATTTCGAACTTTTTGAGAGAAAAAAAAGGCCAATATTTGAAGCGGTGTATCTCGGGACATATTGGACCTACGGATCTACGGTTGTGCTCAACTTGTAGAAAATTTTTGTCTACTTTAAAGGCGTACACTGCGACTTTTCCCATCTTTTCGAAATTATAAGCCAAAAACTGAATAAATTCGAAGATTTCAAAATTTTTCGAGCACCACGCAATCAGCACAGATCTTTCGAAGCTGCAGACTTGGTTTTACACTACTGGTATCTATCTTAACAATATCCGTAAAAATCAGAACAGTGCGACCTACCATGTTTTAGATGACTGGCCTAGGAAAGCTTGTCAATATTTTAGTTGCTATATCTTTACAATATACAGGTCCCTACAACCAAGACCCAACATCCTGGAAGGCTGGTAAAATTTATGATGGAGACTATGACAACGGCTTGAAACGAAACGGCTATGACTAGGCGTAAAATCTACTCTCGAGGCAGAACTCCGAAGTATTGGTGGACGCCAGAGATAACCAAACTACGGAAGAAGTATTTAGGTACAGGGCCGTTTCGAATAAGATTATTCTCTAAGAAGTGTGGCCACAATTGTTACTTCAAATATACAATGCCTATTTTAGTAAAGGAGTGTTCCCAAAAAGATGGAAGAGACAGCGGCTGGTGTTGCTCAGGAAAGGAAATAAACCTCTAAACGAGACATTTTGCCGACCGCAATTCTTAGACATTAATAATCTCGCCCTGCTTTCCTGGAAGATATAAATTTGAGATTTTGTGTCTCCCCATAAAATGAAATCATTTGATTCCAAATCAGAAGATCTAGTTGGCCATAAGATGATTCCCCGCCCACTCGATAAATGACCCGAAAATATAATGTTCAGGAACTTCTGAGCCGCAAAATCATAAAGACGACAGCCATCTTGTGAAGCCAGATCAAGTTAAATTTTCATCCTGTTAGTCAGATTTAAGTAATTGAGGCCGTTAAATGTACCACGAATGGAAAATTGATCGAACATATGATCCTCCAGCATACCACCCCATACATTCAATTTCTGGAGATACTGAGTTCGTAATGTAAAAAAAATCGATGCAGAATTTCCCAAGACCAATAACGAAAGGTTGACGGATTATGTCGATTATGTAATACAAAGGACGATGACAGTGAAAGCAACATTTTTGTTGATATTTTCATCTATCACACTTTCAGAAAAGGTTTGATATTATTGTCAGGAAATATCTTATGGGTTTTACTTTGAACGATCGGCAACCATGTTCCTTGAGAACTTTTTGTAGTGTCCTGTCACTTGAATCTACCTCCTCGCCAGAATAAGTAGTATTTTCATTATCTGTTGCCAAAATCATTATTTCCCTCATATATTTTGAGGGAGAAATGCACCCATGTTTTCCGAAATTCTTAATGGTTTGGTTAATTGTATTTAATACAGGTGAATGTCTATTAGTAGTTTCAAATATTTTTATGGGTTTTACTTTGAACGATCGGCAACCATGTTCCTTGAGAACTTTTTGTAGTGTCCTGTCACTTGAATCTACCTCCTCGCCAGAATAAGTAGTATTTTCATTATCTGTTGCCAAAATCATTATTTCCCTCATATATTTTGAGGGAGAAATGCACCCATGTTTTCCGAAATTCTTAATGGTTTGGTTAATTGTATTTAATACAGGTGAATGTCTATTAGTAGTTTCAAATATTTCTTTAATTAACGGCTAACATAATTATTTAGATTTTTTCGGTGTAATTGTCCATTTTGTTAAATTAATAATGTATTCTGTTATAAAAATAAACTTGTATACACTTGAGTTGTTCAAAGCGGAACAAATTAGGCACAATGCTTGCGTCTAATTTGTACGACAAGTTACCCATCTCGATCGAACCCCAACAATTGAACCTCAACTTGCGCATTCAATTTGCTCTGCACCCATGAATACGATAACTTATAACTTAAATTTTATTGAATAGACTAGAAATTATTTAAAAACAATATTTAAAACTGAATTTGATGAGAGTGACCGTGAGAAATAAATATATTATTAATGCTCTGTAAATAAGTTATATTTTTTTGTGTTAATAAAAGTTTTGCTTGTTTTCCACATTGTCTGAGTTGAATAAAAGTCGGTTAATGTTCGAAATTCTAAAAAGTTAATATTGGAAAGAGCTAGGAGAAATGCAACATTTTATTCTAAAATATTTACTTTGCCAGAAAAGTACGGCTAAAAGTATTACAAAGCAAATTTCCGTAAGCTCAAATTATTAAATTGAGAGAATTGTTAAACACATTAAAATATCTTTAAAAATAGTTCAGGAATTATGCCTGAAAAAGTGTATAAATTATTTCTTTCAGAATAGGACACTCAAATTTGACATGCGGATATAAATTAATTTCATATTATAAGCAACTTCTTAAGATAACATGTCTCAATATTCTTTCCTTTTATTTGGGTTTTCTACCACATGTGTTGTCCTCTTCACAAACAAATCCCCGAATCTACAAAATAATAGAATTATTGGAAAAAAGCCTCTATGCCTGTAACGTTTACGTCAAAAGAACAGTCAGAGGTTATTTTTACAATTAATATAAATCGAAATAAACACAGAAATAATGTATTTTGCTGACGTTTCGGAAGGTAGTCTTTCTCCGTTTTCAAAGTCTTTTTTTGAAGAACACTTATTTGCTGTGTATGTCAAATACACACCTTCAAGATTCTGTTTATGTTATTTCCATAGATACTTACTACTTACTCAGAACTGATGTTATTATCTTTTAGATAATGTTGAGTTTGTTAAGTTCTTGTTTTAACATTGGTAGCCAGGTTGTACAAATATCTACAGAACAATTCGATACGGATTTATCTTCATTTAATAATATTATTGCTGATTCTTTAATTTTTCTTTATTTGTTATCTGTCTCTTTTGTTAAAATTTTTGCCGAGTCCTAGTTTATTCTATGTCCGTTTTCCCAAGCATATTCAAAAATATTTGATTTTTGAATTTAATTCTTTCTAATCTAATTCTTGTGCTCTTCCAACCTCACAATGAAAGGTCTGGATGACTTACCCACATAACATTTATCACATTCTCACGGAATATTGTAAATACAGTTTTTTTAATTCTGTATCCGGTTCATCGGTTTTGTTTTTGTTAAAATTGATCTTAAAGTGTTCCCCGTTTGAAATACCGTCCTAACATCAAATTTGTCATCTATATGGCGTAGCTTCTCCCAAAGTCCGCATACATAAGGAATTGTTGCTGTATAATGACGTTCTGGTTTTTGTAGATTCGGTGATTTGTTTTTGAAGAGGACAATACATGTGGTAGAAAACTCAAATAAAAGGAAAGAATATCCGTAAAATGCCACAAATAACTTTCAGACAATATTTAGATAACAGGTATGGGCCTAATATAAAGCAATGTTTCAGATTTTTAGAAAAATGTTATTAAGAAATTAGCCAAATCAGAAAATAGCATAACTTTTTTGTGTAAATGTCGACAACATTATATAATTCCAAAATTTTTACGGCTAAAAGTACCTTTCCAAAATGCGAAAACCAGAAAAATTTTGGACAAGGTAAGCAAGTCCATGGTTAGGGAAAAAATTCAATACCATATATATCAAAAATAACGAATTATTGATGATATTACTTACACAGACAATTACTAAACAGGAACGTCGTAAAAGAGGATTATGAGTTTATAAACCGGAATGTCAGGTTCAGTTATGAAAAATATTTTAATCTGCAAAAAATGGTACGCATTTACATAAATTTAGAAACTTAATAGGAAAAACAGATTAGGTAATTGCAAAATATAAATAATAATCTTTTAATTGATAGGACAGTCATTAATATGTCAAACAGAATTTTGTTCATTTCATACAGGCTTGTCTTATCAAAAGGTTTAAATTTTGCAATAATCCCGAAATCTGTTCCAAAATTTGATATAGTAGCGGCAATAGAAAAAACGGCTCAAAATTTCCCAACAGATAATGGGAATGAATATCGGATACAGGTAAAAATTGGTTTAGAGAAGCAATACAAACTTAAAGTGCTACGATTTACACGTACATAAACAAATAAATTCGTTGGATAGTAATGGTTATAAGATATTACATAAGGAAACTCACTTGGGCTACTGTAGCGTAGCAGATATCGCACACACAACTTACCCCGGATAAGTGATGTAACGAGGCCACGATAAAATTTCACTAGCTCAGACTATCTCAGGGCGTTAAGCCCAAGTTTACATAAACCATGACAAATTATTAGTTTACTTACTTACACAAATCACTAAGGGTTCCATACGTAGTGGTCGCAGACGAAATAAAGACACTTTCTATAAACATGAAATGCACTATATTACAGAATTTACAAATATTGGTTCTCTAGCATGTAACCTGGCGATGTTCAAAAGGTGTGGCAAATTTCTTGATTAATAAGTTACAACATTAATAAAATGCGTCATGTAGCTACACATCAGTTTACAACGTGAGAATAAATGGTAATAAATTCGGCCAGAATGAGTCTGATTTAGAGAACCTGCTTAAATAAATATAAATGCACAAAATCTTTAAATATGTACAAGTTACAATACAAAAGTAAATATGAATGGAATATAACCACGCAGAACCACTGAAGGTGGTCCCCGGTAAATAAAAACAACACACTTATCTAGGGTGGTACGATACCGACTTCGACGTTGAAGAAACAATAGCCCTACGGTGGTGTTTTCGGGACGAAAGAAATTGACCCGAGGATGGGGGTTGATTATAGCCTCTCCAACCCTGGAACTTTCTACTGTGTGTGGATGCCCCGTCCGTGGAACTTCACTACTGTGTGTGGAAGCCCCGTCCGTGGAATCCTAAAGATTTTCCGATTTAATTTGCATGGTCGAAAATGCACGTGAAACGTGTCTAATGAGAGCAATTTAAATCTGACATAACCCACAAAAGAAATATAATTTACCTCACGGATGAGGGAACAATCTACCAATGTTCCTAGAAAGCCACAGTTGGATGAATGGGGTCGAGTCCGTCTTTCAAGTCGACACGATACTTCCAAAGGAAAGTCTGTAAAATTTGTTAAACACGTGGGTAGAGAACAGGTAAGATGGCGTGAAGAGGTTAACTTACCTTGTATACTTAAATATCCTGCTTCCGCAGTTAAAATTTACTCACAACAACAAAATATTCCCGTAAACGGAACAACAACAGATTGAGAAAATTTTCCTGTGGTGACAATCCCAAAATCCACAAGGATGCCTCGGATAAAACGAGTTTTGTGGGATTATCAACCGTATACCTCCATCAAAAATTTCTCTCTCCTTTTCACCAGCTGGAAGTATATCGCGCCTCCCGTGGACAATAGCGAAACTCTGCTAAATTCCTTAAAGCGCGATGAAAATATAAAAATATTGCCAGCAGACAAAGATAATGCCACAGTCATTATAAATAAAGATATATATGACACAAAAATCATGTCAGTTGTAAATGAGGGACCCTACTTAAAACTAAATATAGATCCAACAAAATCAATAGATTACAGAACTTTGTTTAAATTCAAACACGAATTTAATGATTTTGAACGAAATAACCTTACACCACATCATAGTAAGCCTCCTCATTTTTATTACCAAGGACACATAAAACAAATATTTTTTTAAGACCAACTGTTGGTTCTATTAATTCACCAATTTTTACTCAAAATTATTGATCCATTATCTGGAAATATCCATTCATATATTAAAAATAGTAAACATTTTACAGAAAAAATTTATGAAAATGATTGATGTAGTTAGTCTTTTTATCATGTTCCGGCAGATAAAACCTTAAAAATAGATAAAAATAGGTTGCTGAATGATAATAATTTGAAAACTAGAGAGCTAAATTAAGTGTAAATAGCATAATAGAACTCTTAACAATGTGCATAAATGCAACCTATTTTCAATTGGAAAATGAGTTCTATCAGCAGGATTTTGATGCGGCCATGGGGTCTCCATTATCACCAATTTTAAGCAACATATGTATGGAGAACTTTGAGAACACGCATGTTCAAAATTTTATAAACAAACCGTTTGTCTGGTGGAGGTATGTTGACGACATCTTTGCAATTTGGCCTCATGGTGTTGATTTACTAGATAGTTTTTTAGAAAATATAAATAGTTAAATTCACATTAGAAGTAGAAAGTAGGAATGAACTACCGTTTTTAGATGTTTTAATTAAAAGGGTAAATAATACAATTGAAACAAACGTTTATAGAAAACTAACACATACTAATAGATATCTAAATTTTAACTCAAATCAATCAATAAATGTTAAAAGGGGTGTTGTAAAATGTTCATTCGATAATGAAATATTAAATACCGAGAAAAAATGTATCAAAGAGGTCCTAGTACAAAATCAATATCCTGAAGCCTTTGTTGATAGAATTTTCAGAAATGTTGAAAATAGGGACAATCAGGTACGACAAAAACCTGAACGTCCTTATGTATACGGACTATCGGAGAAGCTACGCGGTATAGGTGACAAATTTGATGTTAGGACGGTATTTCAAACGGGAAACACTTTGAAATCTATTTTAACAAAAACAAAACCGATAAACCGGGAGGAGAATTCAAAAAACTGTATTTACAATATCCCGTGCGAATGTGATAAATGTTATGTGGGTGAGTTATTCAGACCTTTCAGTATGAGGTTGGAAGAGAACAAGAATTACATTAGAAATAATAAAATGGACATAGAATAAACTGGGACTCGGCAAAAATTTTAACAAAAGAGGCAGATAACAAAAAAAAAAGAAAAATTAAAGAATCAACAGTGATATTATTAAATGAAGATAAATTTCGTATCGAATTGTTCTGTAGATATTTGTACAACCTGGCTACCAATGTTAAAAGAAGAACTTAACAAACTCAACATTATCTAAAAGAAAATAACATCAGTTCCGTGTAAGTAGTAAGTATCTATGGATATAACATAAACAGAATCTTAAAGCTGTGTATTTGACAGACACAGCAAATTAGTGTCCTTCGAAAAAAGCTTTGAAAACGGAAAGAGACTGCCTTCCGAAACGTCAGCAAAATACATTATTTCTGTGTTTATTCCGATTTATATTATTTGTTAAAAAATAACCTCTGACTGTTCCTTTGGCGTAAACGTCACAGACGCAGAGGTTTTTTTTTTCAATAATTCTATTATTTTGTAGATTCGGTGATCTGTTTTTGAAGAGGACAATATATGTGGTAGAAAACCCAAATAAAAGGAAAGAATATTCGTAGAATGCCACAAATAACTTTCAGATAATATTTCTCGATATCCTCAAAAATAAATGTAGTTTAATCTTCAGCAAATTTAAAAATAGATAAAAGTCAGATAGTCAATAACATCTAAGTTTTCCATATGAAGCAAACGTTTACCGGTCACTGTATATCATTGCTGATAACTGAAATGATATATTATTAACAATAATATTACTACTATTATTATCCATTAAATATTTGAATAAATAGAATTGGTTTACGTTGGCGTGTCCGCGATTTTACATTCACAAGATTTACTGAGAATTGAGCTTATTATGAAAATACCGTAAGTTTCCTTCGACGTACTCGGTTATAAATTTGTCTTTCTTATAACTATAAATGATTAAAACTTTCTTCGTGGAAGTAATAAATCATGGTAGTGTTGCTGCAGGAGTTGAAGATATACTTTTTCAGACAAATATGGCTATATTTCATGATTTTTATTTTTATTCACTAATTTAAAGACTACCTTTTTGTAAAGCTTTCCATATAGCGAACACGATACTTATCGTTAAACCTATTACCCGTTCGTAAAATTACTTCCACCTTTATGAAATACGGAGAAATTACATTTTGAACAACTTAGTAAATATTAGGTAAATATAAGAGCGTTGTATCTCATCTTCTACAAGAACTTGATACATCTCGTTTATTATCCGTACTACATACCCCAATTAAGAACATGCAATTTTACAGAACGACATCGGGAAAATTTTCTTAAAAAGGTAGATAATATTTTTTTCTGTCTTAAGACTGTACGAATTGGTTTCACGTCAATGCCAATGTACTAAATGTAAAACTGTCTTTTAAACACTGTAAAAATTCGATAAATATAGAAATAAAGTAGGATATTTTCGGAAAATTGTTAGCCCGGTAAAGTAATGTGTTTGAAAGCAGTTGGTATTTTTTTGTTTTAAATTGTAGCATTTTAAATATTGACAAACAGAAAAAAGTTCGAGCAAATATCTTTATATATTCAAGTTCAAGAAATACGTTTTTCGCATTTTTTTCGAAGCCAGTAAATACGTATAAAATTTGGTAAAGAAATATTTAGGATGTGATCATTTAAAATCTGTCAATTTTTCACCCTTTCGAAAGAGCATATTTTTTGCGATGTAATTAATAACGATGCATCACTTGAAGAAATTGCGCTTCATCTTTTCGATGGGAAATTTAATTACCAATAATTTTTTTTTTTAATCTTCGTACAACAAAATTGGATAAGCTATGCTCAATGAAGAAGCGAAAAAGCGTATCTGCACGCTCAAATTGTCTAAATATAGATAATTAATCAAAAAAATGCATGGAAAGTTTTCTATTACTGTTCCAACAATAAATTCGGTAGTTGAGTTAGTTTATATTATTTGTTATTTTACTTAAATTAAATTTTTTAATGATGTGAAAATGGATATTATTATAAAATATTATATTAATAAACCAATATCAATACATTGTTGCCTATTTGAGGGGTAACTGCTTATTAGCACGTGTAAAATTCCTCTGAAGCAATCGCAATTTTCTTACAGTTATTAAGGAAGTCTTACATATTAAACAATGTTTTCTCTATCAAGTTCTAGATTCAGATGAATTTCTTTAACGTTATTTATATAATAAGAGTAGATATTACCATGACTTTGATACTAAAACAGGGTAACAACTAACACGAACAAAATGTATTTTAAATCTAATTTTTTAGCTTTAACTAATTTAAAAGTAACCTACAAACAGAAGAAACTTATTAGTAATAAATTATGAAGAGAATCGCGTACTTGGTAATATACATTGGCGATGTAAGAGAATTTTAATTAGACAGTTTGATTAATCTTAGATTGGAAAGACGCTATTATTAATGAGGAACTTAAAATTCCGTAAGAGGTAATTCACCATATATGTGAATGTCTTGTTGACCCAATTCGAAAAACAAATTAAACTTTTATCTGATAATGGTAATATTTGAAAGCTCTGGTAAAAAGTTTTAATAAATAGCTCCTAAAAACTGAATGCCTTGCAGTCATATTTCTCGAATATTAATATTGGTACCGTCAAAGATAAATGAGTGAAACCTTTTGAAAGAAAATTTAATTTGAATAAGGTTTTCGGTAAAAGCGTACAATTTTGGATAGTGCCTACGACTTTGATATTTTGATGTTTTATATCACATTTAAGATTGTATACTTACCACAAAGAAGTTGTATTGATTTCGAATAATTAGTAAAATGTTAAATGAAACATTGTGATAAATTAATTGTAAATAAAAGACTGCATAGAAGTTCTCATATGAAACCTATCAGTTTGTTTAATCATTCTGTGTCATATTGATTAAGAAGGATATAAAATGTTGATAAAATAATATATTTATACAAGAGTATGTAGGGCTATACAGGATATTAAGTAAATTAAAATATTTCAGAAGTATTTCATTTTCGAGATACCGGGTGTTGAATTTTCTAAAAAAATTTCTTGTATTGTTGCTGTTGGTGCAGATAATAAATCAAATTTGGCATGCAGTATAAGTACTGATAGAACACATTGAGATGTGACTATGTCACGCTCTACGACTAACCAGTGGCTGATGTATGGATAATCGGATCTATGAATTAAAAAAAGTAATAAAACCCTGTAGAAAATTAATAGCTCAAATTTTAAGATATATCATTCAATTATAAATAATAATTTGTGGTGATTTTATATCGTAGATGATGTTATTTAGAATAAGTTCGGTCGTTAACGAAAATATATCGAGTTGGTGATTGTCAAAACAGAAGATTGACATAAATTAAATTAGAAAACTTACGCGAAACTTTGCCTGTAAGAAACATATTGTTAGAAAAAAACTGTGAATGTTCTAAATTCAATTCAGTTCAATTTACTGACTAGAACATTTTTTTTACAATTAACAAAGAATTACATTCCGTTATAACAAAGGTGGTATAAGAAACTTAACGCGAAGTTACGCATGTAACTTGTGTTGTAAGAATGCCGATAATATATCACGTGTATTCATTATAAAAGAACAATATGGAATGCACATGTTACAATATTATAATAGTATATTCTGTAATAAGTTTGGAATGAAGCATATTCTGCGCGAGCGGAAGTTTGTCACCAGAGCGAAGCGAAGGGGAACGTTCCGCGAGCGCAGAATATGATATTCCAAACGAATTACAGACTATACTTTTTCTACGTCTATAAATTAGGTTTATTTGTGTCTATATGTCTATTTGTTTTACAACTGCAACGGTGAAACGTGAAAGGTTAACTGTCAATAGAGGCGTCAACAACTGTCAACAGAAACGCAATCAGTATTACAAATTCCACTACTACTGGATGGCGCCACCTATGCTTATTACATTCTAGAGAAATGTAATAAATATTACGTATCAGTCAGTGGAATATAGGTCATTCCTTATTTAAAATCGCCATCATAATGCTCATATTACATAATAGGCTTAGAAAAAATGTTTAAATAGAAGTGTATTATACAGTATGTACTGAAAATCAAAAATTAAACATTTAAAATTTTGTAATTAATAACCGAGCAGAACAAACGAGGAGGGGGAGACAGATGCAACTTGCGCAGTTTCTAATTTATATTAATAAAAAAGCAAGTAATAATGGATGCATGATGAGTAAGTAGGGTGAAATAAAATTTTTGTTTTTTAATATGTTTTGCAGCAAGGTCCATCTGTGATTTGCGCATTTATAGCATAGTGTGATATTTGTATAATTTCCTTATATTGAATTAGTTTAGATCGGTGTAGAACATTTCCGACGAATATTGTAATTGTATATGTGTCTTGTTTGTAACTAACTTAAATATACATGTTCAATTACTTGGTAAATCATAGAAACTTTATATCACTTTCTGTATATTAAATTTGGCAGGCTTTGGTTGCTTAATTTTCATCGTCTTGATTATTTGCTTATTTTAGTTAGTTTGACAAATCTTATTGTTTCGCATATATAAAAATTTGCGGCGTATGTTCTGTGTGTTTGGAAATTTTAACACCCCGTATCTCCAAAAAGAAGAATTTTTGGGCATCTGTTTATATCGACAAGAGTACTTTAAGATATCTGGTGACTAATTCCATTAGTTACATAGTCACAAATTTTGTGGAAAATACTGTTACCAGTTCAAATAATAGAACACGCATTTGTGTTTCGCGGGTCACATATCGTCAAGCCGCCGGCCACAAATCGCCAAGCCGCGAACCGTGGGTGGCAGAGATTTGGCTTCTGTCCGCTAGGAGCTGCTCGGAACGGTGACGTGGCTTCCGTCTTTTCAAAAGTTAGAAGGTGCTCCTGTGATGCTTGTTTTGCTCGGGTAGCTGGTTTGGAGATTATTCCAGGGTTCAATATTGATATTAATTAAAATCCAGATCCAAAATAAGACATTTATTCTCCTAATAATTATATTTACAGTGTGGCCATATCTTTTATGGCTTAGGTTGCGACAATCTTGTTATTACATAAGTACATCATAGTAACCGGAGAGAGAGAGAGAGAGAGAGAGAGAGAGAGTAACATATTTCCTCTATGTACGTCGTCGTAACCCCAATTCTCTAATCGAAGTTCCAGGACATAACAGACGCGACTAAGAAATCTGTTTCAGGAGAGATCCAGTTCAATACACTCGAATCAATCTGACAGGAGGTCCAGTTCAACGCACTCGAATCCTTCCTAACAGATACTTGGCCAGCGGCTGCCACGGCGCCGGAGAAGCTTGATCTTCCGGTTATCTCAGTTCAATACACTCGAGAAAGGTGAAAGCCAAGCTCTGAATTTACTGGTTTCTGGCTAGCTATTTTATACCCAAAAATCACGGTCACGTGGTTTTACACACGGCACGAAATGCACGCGGCACGCAAGTTGCGGCCTGGTGAAGTTAGAATTAAAAGTTAAAAAAGAACTAATCAGGTATTGAACTAATATAAAACTGAACTACTTGATCCGTGCATGATTAAAATAAGTTAAACTGGAATGAAAGTATACAATATTCCTGTAGTATTGTATACTTCATTACACTCCTGTGTTGTACGTTGCCGTAAATTCCTAAAACTTAATTATTTAAGTCATCGTAGTGGATTTTGGGATTATCGGCGACGATAAAATTTCCTCCGTTTTGGTTATTTCTGTTTGTCAGAGAATTTTGTTATTACGGAGGGAGTTTATCCGCATTTGTGTGTGATTTAGGTGTGCAGGTGAGTAACCTTTTTATGGTCAGCTTTTCCGACCTTACTCACGTATTTCAAAAATGTATAGGCTGGTTGACCACTTTCCTTTGGAAGTATCTCATTTGCTAGAGAGACGGATTCGATCTGCCAATTGAGCTGCAGCAGTGGATCCCTCAAAGAGATGTAAATTATTTCTTTTGCGAATCATATCTGATTTCAATTGGCCTCATTTGGCACGTCTTACGTGCATCTCCGACTTGCAAATTAAATGGGTGTATCTGTAGGGTTAGGTTAGAATATTCCACGCACTAGGTTAGAACGTTCCACCGACTGAAAGTTCCACGGATTAGGCTAGACAGTTGATGCTATAAACCAACCACCATCGTCTGGCCCCCCCCCCAAAGTGACCACCGTAGGGCTGCAGTTTCATCACTTGTTGACGTCTGGGTATCGTAACATCGAGATAAGTGTTATTGTTTTCTCTACCGGGAAACCACCTTGAGTGGTTCTGTGTAGCAATATTTGTTTTTATTTTAATTAACGTTTGTATATATTTTAACAAAGATTTTATTCGTTTATTACTAATTAAGTAAGTTCTCTAATGTAACCCGTTGCGGTCATAGTTATTATAGTAAAACCTCACTCTTGTAGACCAAGTGTAGCTACACGAGGGGAATTTATCTTTATTTATTTTATAACATACTTATCAGAATATAACCATTTAACTGCACATTGCCAGGTTCATATTAGAGAACCATAAGTTGTAAATACTGTAATATAGTACATTTCATGTTGAGAGAAAGTGTCATTATTTCTTTCGCAAGTACTAAGAACGGAACCCTCAACGACTTTATGTTAATTAAATAAACTAAACACTTCTAATAGTTTATGTTAAACTTGGGCTTAAGGCCCTGAGATTTTTGTGCTAGTGAAATTTTAACGTTACTTCACTTATCCGGGGTAGGTAGTGTCCGCGATCCGCTACTCATAGTAGCCCAAGTGTTTTTGTACTATCTTGGAACCCCTACCGCCTCACAGTAAGGGGAGAAAATCCAGTAGCATCTAGTCTGTAAAACTGTTTATACATTTTCTATATTTTTATATATCCAGGAAAATTTTAAATGATATTCGACAATACAGCAATAATTATTATTTAATGTAGTGCAAAAGTACTTTAAGATATCAGTTGATTAATTAATTAGTTGCATAGCTACAAATTTTGTGCCAATTAGCAATTAATTTATGTTACCAGTTTAAGTAGAAGTCGAGTCAGTAAAATTGCTTGATAACTATTTAAATTTTTATATACTAAGAAAATCTTTAAATGGTATTCAAAAATACAGCTATAATTATTATTGAATGTAGGTTTGTATATAGGGTAATAACGCACATACGCTCGAATTGATAGTGCGTGGAAAGAAATATTTAGGATGCTTTATTTAACCTCTCATTGTGTAGTTGTGCTACAATATTCTTGAGAATAGCTTAGATAAAACATCCCAAGGAATATTTCCTATTTATGTAAACAAGAACTCATTTTATCATTCACAGTTGAATGCTTGTGTATACGTATGTTTATAAAATGGTAATATTTACCATTACGGAGTATGACTGCAAGAGCTTTATTTCCTGTTTATCAGTATATTTCTAAACTAAAATAAATATTAAATTCTATAAACATGGAGCTATTTTCTGAAGGCTCTATTTCAGATGCTAGGTAAATAAAATTGTTTGATACTTAAAAATATAGTAGACTAGCGATCGTGATTCGTCCTAGCCTAGAGTTGGTAGAGACACTGCCTACCTTATTTCACACTATCCCTCATAATATTGTAGAATCCTCCTTAAGATCTGTTCAATAACTAAGATAATCTTCGTAGAGGAAATTTTTAAGAGCTTCAATTAAATTTGACTGATCCGGTGCCTATAGTGATCGCCTTGTGATACCTAGGAGAAAATTTGTTGGAGGTGCAATAAAAATTGATACAGTAAAATTCTTTTGTTGTTGTTCTTTTGGAAGCTGCAATGATAATCGAATTTTTGTTATTCCCTTTAGGAACTATAACGGAAATAAAGTATCAATACAAATAGATAGATAGAGAAATAATTAACGTTATTATTAATTGAAACCAAACAACGCTTATGTGTACAAAGCATGCAACAAAATACACGGTAAAGCATAAAAGTACATTTTCACCCTATTAGGCACTACAACAGAATTCGATTTTCGCTATTCCATTTAGCAACTGCAACGAAAACTAAATTTTTTGCTTTTGTTTCTTTATTAAGAAACTACTACTTACACAGAACTGATAATATTTTCTTTTAGATAATGTTGAGTTCGTTAAGTTTTTCTTTTAACATTGGTAGCCAGGTTGTACAAATATCTATAGAACAATTCGATACGCATTTATCTTCATTTAATAAGATTATTTCTGATTATTTAATTTTTCTTTTTTTGTTATCTGCCTATTTTGTTAAAAATTTTGCCAAGTCTCAGTTTACTCTATGTCCGTTTTCCCAAACATATTCACAAACCTTTGATTTCTGAATTTTATTCTTTCTAATGTAATTCTTGTGCTCATCCAACATCATACTGAAAGGTCTGGATGACTCACCCATATAACATTTATCCATTCGCACAGGATATTGTAAATATAGTTTTTTGAATTCTGCTCTCGGTTTATCATTGAAAGTATAAATACATTGCCAGCAGACAGAGGTAATGCCACACTCATTATAGATAGGGAATATATATGACACAAAAATCATGACTCTTTTAAATGAGGGAGCCTACTCAAAACTAAACAAAGATCCGACAAAATCAACAGAAAGCAAAATTTACAGAACTTTGTTTAAATACAAACACGAATTTAATGATTTTGAACGAAGAAACGTTAGACCACATCATAGTAAGCCTCCTCATTTTTATGGCTTACCAAAGACACATAAACAAAATACTTCTTTAGGACCAATTGTTAGTTCTAATAATTCACCATGTCATAATTTGGCAAAATTTTTACTTAAAATTATTGATCCATTATCTGGAAATACCGATTCATATATTAAAAATAGTAAACATTTTATAAAAAAAAAATATGAAAACGATATTCATGAATCACACCTGATGGTTAGTTCTGATGTAGTTAGTCTTTTTACCAATTTTCCGGTATATGAAACCTTAAAAATAGTTAAAGATAGGTTGCTGAATGATAATAATTTGTAAACTAGAACTAAATTAAGTGTAAATAGCATAATGGAGCTATTAACAATGTGTATAAAAACAACCTATTTTCAATTGGAAAATGAGTTCTATCAGCAGGATTTTGGTATGGCAATGGGGTCTCCATTATCACCAATTTTAAGCAACATATTTATGGAGAACACATATGTTCAAAATTGTATAAACAAACCGGTTATCTGTTGGAGATCTGTTGACAACATCTTTGCAATTTGGCTTCATGGTGTAGATTTACTAGATAGTTTTTTGGAAAATATAAATAGTAAGGAACCGTCTATTAATTCACATTAGAAGTAGAAAGTAGGAATAAACTACCGTTTTTAGATGTTTTAATTAAAAGGGGAAATAATACAATACTCAAATCAATCAATAAATGTTAAAAGGGGTGTTGTAAAATGTTTATACGGTAGGGCCAAAATAATTTAATCTAATAAGGAGGCGAGAAAAAAATTATCAAATAAGTTCTAGTACAAAATCAATACCCTGAAGTATTTGTTGATAGTTTTCATAAATGTTGAAAATAGAGACAATCAGGTACGACAAAAACCTGGACGTCATTATACAGCAACAATTCCTAATGTATACGGACTATCGGAGAAGCTACGCCGTATAGGTGATAAATTTGATGTTAGGATAGTATTTCAAACGGGAAACACTTTCAGATCTATTTTAACAAAACCAAAACTGATAAACCTGGAGCAGAATTTAAAAAACTGTATTTACAATATCTCGTGCGAATATGATAAATGTTATGTGGGTGAGTCATCCAAAACTTTCAATACGAGGTTCGATAAGCACAAGAATTACATTAGAAAGAATGAAATTCAGAAATCAAAGATTTGTGAACATGCTTGGGAAAACGGACATAGATTAAACTGGGACTCGGCAAAAGTTTTAACAAAAGAGGCAGACAACAAAAATAAAATTAAAGAATCAGCAATAATCTTATTAAATGAAGATAAATGCGTATCGAATTGTTCTGCAGATATTTGTACAACCTGGCTACCAATGTTAAAAGTAGAACTTAATAAACTCAACATTATCTAAAAGAAAATATCATCAGTTCAGTGTAAGTAGTAAGTATCAATGGAAATAACATAAACATAATCTCAAAGCTGTGTATTTGACATACACAACAAATAAGAGTTCCTCGAAAAAGTTTTGAAAGAAAGACACTTCTATCCGAAATGTCAGCAAAATACATTATTTCTATGTTTGTTCCGATTTATACTATTTGTTTAAAGATAATCTCTGACTGTTCCTTTGACGTAAACGTCACTTGTGCAGAGGCTTTTTCTCCAATCATTCTATTATTTTGTAGACTCGGCGATTTGTTTTTGAAGAGGATAATACATGTGGTAGAACACCCAAATCAAATGGAAAGAATATTGGTAATCTCTTCCCAAGTTTGCAATGGAGTATATTTAATTTAAAAAAGTTATTAATCAATGTTAAATTAATTTTTGTTTACTATTGAAATTAACATAATGGGCATAATTAGCTTGCCTACACAAAGTGTTCAAAGAAACTACTGATACTCTGTGCAGTAATAATGCTCTAATAAACTGACCTGACCTTATGGAATTTCGATAAGGGCCCTGAATAATTAACGAAACATAGCCCTAAGTCGAGAAATACATGAGAAGGATAATAAGTTACAAATGCCGCACTAACCAGTGGCCTCATCAGTCACAAAATAGGACAAGGGTTGATCTATGTTAATTCCCGACATCATAAAGTGCTACACAGGAAGTGATGAGAACCTATTATCAACCAGAAAGTATCTGCAGCTCCCGCGTGGCTGTCTGGTTGATAACATTTTCAGCTAAAAAAGTTAATAAAGCTTTTCACACAAAAACTGTAACAGGCTTTTAAAGCTTTTAAAGGTTTTTTACCGTCCATGCTTTTATATTTTGATATTTTATTTATGACTGCGTTGAACAAACATTTAAAATTAATATTGCTATCAATATACCTAGGCTATTTTATGTTCATTTAATCTTTTTAATTTCCCAATGAAAAAATAAATTTATCAGTACAAATTAATATGAACTACTACAGTTATCAAAAATAGTCAGCTATTTGCTGCAGTAGAACGGTGTAAATTACAAATAGGGCATTTGCACATGACGTAATATTTTTCAAGATCTTTGCTTGAAGAGACAACAAATAAAACCTCATTTTAGTTCTTTACAATGTCAAATATCACAAACTACAATTAAACGTTTTGACGTTAGGGCCCTTGATTTGTTTTTGTTGCAGTCAATAAACTAACTAATGTATGGTTATGTGTTATTTGTTCTCCCTCCAAGTAACGACCTGGAAAAACGGGCGGATGCCCTATGGTTTTATTGCAGTTGAAACCACATAGCAACAGAATGAAACAATTTATTAATAACTCTGCAAAAAACAAAATAGTATACCTATTTTGAAATAAAACAACCTCAGTATGTCTCAGTTATTGGTGCATCTATTGAACGGATGTAGATAGTTACAAAAATTAAATCGATCAAGGCAGTGAAAAATTACTTTTAGAAATCATTGGAATCATCCTTGCTCCAGATAGAATTTAAAACAAAGCACTACTATATGCAATTAGGACAGTCACAAACGGGTCATATCTGCAACATATTTCTTAGTGAAATATCAAGAAGTTCTGCAAGGTAGGACGCTCAAACCGCTGCGGCGTTTTGTTTAACTTACGTGGCTGATTTTTCAGTCATATTTGAGAACGATACGTCATAGTAGCATGGTGCAAGTATACTTATAAAGGGATACTGAATGAAATGCTACAGGATAATCAAAATATTTTCCAGATTTGAAATTAAAAAAAAAATCGAATAACAGCCAACTAAGCAAGTCAACGTATTCAATAAATAAATAACCAACATTTATAACAACCTTAAAATTAAGTGCCTAGCAGCAAGTCTAATCTTATTATCATTCGGAATTCTGAAGACCAAATTGCCAGATTCGAACATTCTAGAATATTCCATAACAAGGAATAAACTTGTTTTAGTATTACCATAAACGATTCGTTTTTGTGATCTGTCCACGTGCCATCTGAATTCCCTAAGCGTCATCGGAATTCACTCAACTCGTTATGTGCAGCATTAGAAAAATGACACGTTTCAGAGTATAAATATGGTCCCGTAAACCAAATAGAAATAAAATATGTAATACCGAGTAAGTAAACAACTTGTTCTTGTAACAACAAATTGTTTCTTTATTTCTTCTTCCTCACGAGAATTCCTCATGTGTCATCAAAATTCAGTCAGGCCATCTCCTAATCGTCACGGAGGAGGAGCAGGGTATTCTAAATTCCCTAAAAAATTATAATAATGATGCGAGACCAGCAAAAACAAAGACAATGAGCGGCAGAAAATGTCAACATTGATAGGAGAAAAACCAATTATGACACGGATAGAAAGTACTGGTTCAAAGATCACGTCTAATGAAGAAAGCGCTAATACTAAACAGTAACAAACTAAAAATAAAAATAATTGGGGGGTCATCAATAAATCAAAGATCAAGTACTTACCCAGTGAGAAAATTAAATATCATAAAGAAACCGCAATGATTTATACGCTCCCGAAATTAGAAACGGAGGAAATAGAAAGCCCAGAAGAAGAATAATTCCATATCACGACACAATGCAGCAACGCATTTCACAAACACCTACATTTTCCATCTCATGTTCCTCTATCATGCGCCCTGCGGGTCTCGTTGCTGACATCAGTCCCACCCAGTGTAGATGTAGCCGGCTCGGTGGTGTGTTTTCTAGGAGTAGCGGAAATATCTACCGTACGCTGATAAATCAAATCAACTCAATACTACCGCCAGTTGCAAACTGTTTTCTTAGTGTAATTTTTTTTAAAATACAACCACACAACAGATAACCAGTTACAGGGTGGGGAAATTACTTTAATAATACACTAGAAACACGAATATTTATATCAAGTGTACTGTACATGATTGGTATATATGAATATAAATGTATAAAATGAATGAGAAGAGGAAAACAGAAAACAAATACAATTATGGTACAAATACTAATAATACTATCTAATACTAAGCTGACCATATACAGATGAAAAGTGTTTAATTGAGGCAAGACTACAATTAAATATATCAAGCTCATTTTGCAGCGAGTTATAATTTCTACACATAAAATGTATAGGTGAAACTTTTAATAAATTAAGTTTGGGAATAACAAGACAAAATATTTCACGATTTCTACATTCCATCCAAGTATACGAAAACATAGTTTCTCCAAAATAAGCGGGCAATCAAGATATTGTGAATATTTTTATATAGGAATACTATAGAGCGGGCTATTCTTCGGTTTTGTAGACTCGTCATGTGAAACCTTTCTAATACAATGCTTTATGAGTAACCAATTGTACGCTAATTGCCATCTTCGATAAACACAAATACTTAACAAAACGGCGCTGAATATTGTTTATATATGTGCCATATCCTGTGGACCAAATAAGTGAAAAATATTCTAATTTTTGACCCCACAAAGGAACAATTTCATTATGTTTGTATTATTAAAATCCTTAACATTTCTAATTATGAATCCTAAGCTTTTTAACTACACAACTACATTTACATGTTCATTAAAACTCAAGCTTCTGTTAAAGGTAATATAAAATCAAAGGTAACACAAGATCATTAATTTATCTGGTCTTTGAAATTGTTGAGATCTTATTGGCAATTATAGCTGACGTAAGTGCGGGCTCTATAAAACGTAAATGAGCTACACTTAGTTACATTGAGAGGTAAATGATTTAGTATACACGAATCATTTATCTTATTGAAAATATTCTGAAGCTTCCCACAGTCTTTCTCAGCTCCTATTATACAATATATTTTGAAGTCATTCGCATATAATAAACTTAGTACGTCCAGATCTGAGACAATGACATTAATAAAAATGTTGAAGAGTAACGGTCCCAGTACGGATCCCTGCGGAACACTTGAACTATCTTAGATATCGGACGATTTGAAACCAAGGTATTCTACGTATTGCCGCATATTTTCTAAATATAAAATAATTAAATCTAATAATGCCAACGAAAATCCGAATTTACTTAGCTTTTGTATCAAAATACCACGATCTAGACGATCAAACGCCTTGGAAAAATCAGTGTAAATGATATCAAACTGTTTGTTATCATCCAGTTTTTCAGAAACATACTGTGTAACACAAGTTAGATTAGTTTCAGTGGATCTGCCTGGTAAAAATCCATGTTGATTTGTTCCAATTTGGTTT
Source organism: Leptura quadrifasciata (assembly GCA_963675555.1). Taxonomy (NCBI): domain Eukaryota; kingdom Metazoa; phylum Arthropoda; class Insecta; order Coleoptera; family Cerambycidae; genus Leptura; species Leptura quadrifasciata. The sequence goes on from OY776675.1 coordinate 110,050,903, forward strand.
TATACGTGCCTAGATAATGACGTGTTCAGAGTAAACTCGAAAACTTTCACAAAATTGCAAATGATAGTTATAATTCTCAGTATTATATTTATTGTCATTTTTATAAACGGGACACAAGCGAGAGTATTTTCTTAGGGACAATTTAAAAATGATTGTAAGTGGTCTGGCAAAGACGTGTGCACAGTCCTTTACTATAAATGCAGGTGTAGTGTCTGGTCGTTTGGTAAATGTGGGTTTAATTTTCTGCAGTGATTTTGGCACCAAAGTTTCCGAAAACGTCGTCAGGCATAAATTATTACTGCTTACATCAGTACGGGATTTTTATTGCCATTAGTATTAGGGTTGAAATATGCATTAACAATGTTCTGGGAATTTGTGTGTTGAACGTTATTATCCGTAAAATAATAATATTTAATGTAAGTAAAAGGATGAAATTAATTTCTCAAAAAATCGAACGCAATTTACGTCAGTAATCATTATTGTACTGTACTAAGAACTAACATGTGTTACTTTAAAAAAGGGATAATATTGGACTTAAGTTATATTCCATAATGCTCCTGTACTATAGAAATATGATTGCAGCTTAACTAACGCTAAAGAGGGTTTCACAAGGTTATTTCCATGTCTGGAATACTCATTAATCTCATTACTACCTCACAGAGTTGGCGGAGAGCTTAGATACTTAAAATATCTCTACATGAGGCATTCATAGATATGCGCTGATGGCGGATTTACAACCCAACTTTTTATAGGGTATACTTAAAATCTGAAGCCATAAAAAGGAACATTAAAAAACTTTAATGGTTTATAGTTCAGTGTCCCAACTTTGTTCTATTATTGATTCTGAAGTCTAATTAGACGAAGGGAATATATTTGCAAATGTGGGTAAAGTAAAAGTCTGTTTTTAGAGTATATACTACGACGAAATAAAGTTTTCATCAAAGCCTCCCATACAATAACGTAGGTCTAAAGGAACACTCGGACCACTGAATTTTATTTTGGAAGAGGGCTGGTTTTACGAGCTTCAACATCGTCTAATGCCCATTGAATTTTCTAAACAGTGGGATGCAATTTTTGGAATTTATATGTACCCTTTTTGAAAAAACAAAGTTTTATTTATGGGAAAATAATTCTGAAGTATAAACTAGCTACCTAAATTATCACTACGGTAAATGCTCGAACTGCTAACCTCCAGCTTCCATGCAATAATACAGATTCTGCTGAAAACCTGCTCGCATATTTTGAAGTATTTGTTTGTGATTCGTTGACGTAAATCTTCCAATGAATCAGGTGAAGTAGACTTTATTTTGCTTTCCAAGTGATCATATAGAAAGAGAAGATCTGGTGATCGTGGTGGCCATTCTATGCAATTTAATAATAACTTGATTTATAATAATAATTATGATTTATTTATTAGAGCATCATATTAAACCCAAATTTCTTATTGAAATATTTCTCTTGAATTATATTTATATACCATGGATTACGCCGAGCATAAAACTACTAATTGTTGACAGATACAATCTTCACTTTTAACCGAAAAAACTAAAAAGTATATTTGCCCTAATATTAGCATAATTTTTCCAACATAGAGCTTTGAAAAGCCTTAAATGCATTACATGTTAAACAGGGACATAACGATGAAGTGCCCGATCATTGATCTGATGTAGACAAGAGTTACATAATTTCAATTACATAATCTCTGTAAATAATTATATTGCAAGTTGATTTGAGCATAATTTACATTTTCAATTATATGTAGTGACAGTTTCTTCAAATTGAAATCAATTGTCAACGGATTGATGGAATCAGCGATAAAAGGCTAACACTTTTTTTCCAGTAATATGTAATCATACTTGCCCACGATCACATAGTAGGTTAGAAAATAAACAATATCGTAACGTGTGCGTTATTTTCAACGACATATGCTGTTAAACCGTGAGAAGCGCAATGCTGTAGAGGTATCTGGCAAGTTGCTTGCGTAAGTTGGCCGTGCTCTGGAGGCATCTGTCATGATAAATTTAATGTCAAATTTTCATGTCATCAACATCAAAACTAGTTTTAATCATAATCTGAACAATTTCAATATTAAAATATAAGTACTGATTCAAGCAGTGACCATTTTATGGAATGTACCCCACCGAGAGTCATCGAAGCAGTAAATAACATGGTTAATCGTTACCTGCAACGTCGCAACAAAGGTACGTTAATATATTTGCAATGAAATGAAAAGTGAATTTATTTTTTTGATCATGAGAAAAATATACACAGCGTTGACAAGTGTCTTACACACTTGTATGAATACAGCGCTCCCATTCATGTATTAAATTTTATTTGCCATGCTCGTTATGTAATATTCTATTTATATATAGTTAACAGCTGCTTATATGTGGGATATTTTCCTGAAGATTGGAAGCTATGTGTAATAAAACCATTACCTAAAATACTTGAACCACTTGAATATTCATAACTTACACCACCGTGATTCTAACATTTTATAAAAAAATCGATCAAATTCATTTTTATGGTCAGGTCAACAAAAAATATAGCTATTTATCATTGTATATAAAAGAAATTATTAATGATATAAAACTCAGAAACTATTATTTTAATAGATACAATAAAAACCAAACCTTGAAAATTTCAAGAAGTTAAGGTCGTTAATAAAATTGCAAATAACAAACGCATTTACTTTTTACTTAATTAATGTTTAATACTCCATTAAAAGTGACTTTACATGTTTCTAGAATTATGTTCATTCTAAGAAGAGACAAACTAGAATTCTCGAAAATCGGTCAATATTTTTGAACTGGTGAATATTTTTGATACACCACACTCTATAGTAGATGGATTCTGCCATTATTTTGGTTCAGTTTACTCTTTTCTTGTTCAGCCGCATCTAAAATATACGTTTTTAATCATCTCTTACATATAAACATCACTGAATTTACAAAAATTGATATTTTTTAAGCGGACCTCTAGCGTATGCGACCCACCATACGCCTTAGCGTTTTATGGGCCGCATAATAACAACCGCTACGTCCGTAGCAGAGTTTCGCTATTGTCCACGAGAGGCGCGAGATACTTCCAGTTGGTGAAAAGGAGAGTTGGTGGTATACGGTTGATAATCCTACAAAACTCGGTTTATCCAAGGCATCCTGGTGGATTTTGGGATTATCAACAAAGGAAAACTTTCTCCATCTGTTGTTGTTCCGTTTAGCGGAATATTTTGTTGTGAGTAAATTTTAACTGCGGAAGCAGGATATTTAAGTATACAAGATAAGCTAACCTCTTCACGCCATCTTATCCGTTCTCTACCCACGTGTTTCACAAATTTACAGGCCTTGCTTTGGAAGTATCGTGCCAACTTGAAAGGCGGACTCGACCCCATTCATCCAAATGTGGGTTTCTAGGAACATTGGTGGATTGTTCCCTCATCGGTGAGGTAAATTATATTTCTTTTGTAGGTTATATCAGATTTGAATTGCTCACATGAGGCACGCTTCACGTGCATTTCCGACCATGCAAATTAAAATCGGGATATCTTTAGGGTTCCACGGACGGGGCTTCTACACACATCAGTGAAGTTCCACGGACGGGGCATCCACACACAGTAGAAAATTCCAGGGCTGGAGAGACTATAATCAACCCCCATCCTCGGGTCAACCACCGTAGGGCTACAGGTTCTTCAACGTCGAAGTCGGTATCGTACCACCATAAGTGTGTTGTTTTTATTTACCGGGGACCACCTTCAGTGGTTCTGTGCGGTTATATTCGATTCTGCTTACTTTTGTATTTTAACTTGTACATATTTAAAGATTTTATGCATTTATATTTATTTAAGGACGTTCTCTAAATCAGACCCATTGTGGCCGAATTTATTACCATTTATCCTCACGTTGTAAATCGATGTGTAGCTACACGAGGCATTTTATTAATGTTGTAACTTATTAATCAAGAAATTTGCCATACCTTTTGAACATCGCCAGGTTACATGCTAGAGAACCAATATATGTAAATTCTGTAATATAGTGCATTTCATGTTTAAAGAAAGTGTCATTATTTCGTCTGCGACCACTACGTATGGAACCCTCAGTGATTTGTGTAAGCAAGTAAACTAATAATTTGTCAGAGTTTATGTAAACTTGGGCTTAACGCCCTGAGATAGTCTGAGCTAGTGAAATTTTATCGTGGGCACGTTACATCACGGGTTAAGTTGTGCCTGCGATATCTGCTACGCTACAGTAGCCCAAGTGAGTTTCTTTATGTAATATCTTATAACCATTAATATCCAACGTATTTATTTGTTTATGTACGTATAAAACGTAGCATAAGCACTATTAGGATTATAATATCTAGTGTACCTCAGGGCTTAGTTATTGAGCCACTGCTATTTTTAATCTATACTGTAGATATATTTAAATGCGTAAACTTCACAAATATATTGTCCTATGCTCATGGCACTCAGTTATCGTATACGTCTAACTCAAGAGCTCAGGATAACATAAACATTGACTTAAACGCCATATCCTTAATCCTGAGTAAAGCAATTTGAAACTTAACACCGATAAATGTTCATATATGCTCTTTACTTCTAACTCAGTCAAACATGAAATAATATTTAATCTCTCAGAAAAATATTGTGTGAATGATTTATACGCCCTCTTTTAAATTAGTAGATTGTGATATAATTCCCCTGCCTTGATAAACCAACTCGAGATAGGTTACAAGAAACACAGAATCGCTGTCGTAGGTTCATTTACAGGTAATGCTACTAATCTAACAAAAATTAATGTAAATGTTATTTGACATAATACTGTTAAATTTTAATTTTACTTGTCTTACAGACGATACAGTGTCATTAGAATTACCTTTTAGTTTTCTGTCATTTTCTGGTTCACTCGATCAGCGTGTTTTGTGAAGTGATAAAATCTCCTGAGACTTGTGGCTGTGATATGATTTCGCAAGGAAACTTAAAATCTGTAATACTCCGATCTACACTGTAGTATACGTTTTCTCGAAGTGTTTTCCATTTTTTGCCACCATTTTGTACCATTTTTGATTTTTCCAATTTTCATTGCTGTTCCATAGCGACAACCCTTCTGACGAAGTGTTCTGCGGCGAACTCATAAGGGAGAGAATTTTGTTGTTGGCAAAGTTTTACGTATTATCATAAGCAGTTATATGGAATTTATAAGGAGTTAACAGGCAGAACTCCAGTATATTTTGTTTTTATTTTGGTCGCAGAGACCCCATCGTCCTATTTTATTACTGGACTATACTGCACAACAAAATCTAGGAATATTTTCAGTGAGAAATAACGTCATCGAATTGTCGCTATATTGTTACGACCACCACCAAGGCATACTATCTTCAGGAACAACGATAAGACTAGATAATATATATTCTATTTTTTATATCACATACAATACGTTTCTAAAACATTTTCTTATTTGTGCTATATGCACATATTTACTCAAACAACGGTTTTTATCTGTCCGCTGAAACTAGTACTATGCAGACGGACTTTTAATTTCATTTCTATTGACTACTCATATATATCAATAGTATATTATACTACAAAGGAGATAAGTAGGTCTTACCAGTCGAGGATGATTTTACGCCCGAGCGTAGCGAGGGCTAGCAACAGAGTACGAGATTGGTCAAAACTTACCTCCTGCATGGTGTATATCATTTTATCTACTCCCGTACTGTTCATGAAATACAAAAATCAGATTTTACATTTCTTTATCAATTTATTTTGACAGTGATACTAAGTAATTTTTTGACATTAGTGGATGTCAAGTAGTCGGCTTTGATTTTGTTGTTACTAAGGCGTTGTTTACAAACGACGCTTACATAAAAGGTGTAGTTTTGTGGCTCTGAATTATTTTTTCCAAATGAGTGAATTTCAAATAGGAAATGCAGCAAAGACTGCCTGCGCAAGTTTATTTCCCGAAAAGTCGAAATGGCACTACGAACGAGCGTATAGAGCACTCAAGAAAAAATAATTTTACTATTACTATAAATATTAATTAATAATTGATAAAATTTCAAGTTCAACATTTTTTGATTTGCATTATTCGAAATCACTTATTTTCCCAAAAGAGGTAAGTAACTTACTTACCTCCCGTCGTCAATAGCAACTAGCACTTTATCGATAAAATCAACTTGCCTGCATGAAAACAATGTCATAATAGTCTACTTACCATAGTGGGAGCAGATAAAATATATAAAATATTTATCATTTTCTTGTTACCTAGACACCATATTACTATGCCATATCTGTGTGCGAACTCTTATTTATTAAATATATTTTTTGTTGTTTATCTGTGTATAATTAATTATAGCAGCAATATCCTTATTTCCGTTTAATTCAATTACCACCGATATTATTTAATATTAATCTATATTTGTATTTGTAGTTTTGCTTTCTGTGATAGGTAAAGCAACACTATTTGATTCATTCATAAGTCACGTAACGCCCTTTATCCATTCTTGTAAAATCAGTATAATATACTCCTTACCCACAACTGCTCTACACGATGAAAAACTGCCCTTAGCAAGCAAGGGAAAATATACCCTACCCTTAAATTGGTTAGGCAAATTTTAATATCTAGAAATAAGGCACCCTGCAAAATATCTAAATGAATCCAGCTTAGACATAATATATATGGAGATAATTTAAGATATGAAAATAAACTTTACGAAGATATCATTTAAATATATTTGGAGGGTCATCACTAATAATGCGGCAATGATTCCTGACAATTTAGCGTATAGTATCATATTTATGCCGATAAAAAAAAAGAAAAAAGTTAAACTTCATATTCTCTGTCGTCATTAGAGCTGATGCCCAAATTTAGGTGTTCCGTACTGTAATGCCCTTTAATGTTTCTTTCTATACTATATTTTATATGTATTTATATATTCTATAGTATGGTTATTATTTTCCGCCTACTTGCATAATTTCTGTGTAATATTTTTTGTATTTTTTTTCTTCGCCCAGATTAAGTTGGTAGCAATTTGGCTTGATATTAGAATATTGTTATTATTCATTATTATTCAAATAAAGTTCTTCTGTTATTAATAATATCATTATTATTGCATATCTTCGTATAACTCCCCTTTTGCTAACTTTTATGCGAAACAATAAACTAGAAACAGTACAACCAAAGCTATTAAGTATGAGCTGCATTCCATATTTAGTTGAAAAATGTGAGTTGTAAAATCAGGGCTGGTAGACGCCCTTAACGACCGTTTCGAACAATTATAGGTGTACGGTAGTTAATATCGTGAATAACTCTCTCATTTTGAATAGGGACCGTATGGTTCGTTGCAATACACCGTTGTTTGCAACATGCAACACTGTAACATTATTGGAGATATAATAAATATGAGTTATGTTGCAAATACTCAGATCTGGGCCAGGCGACGGAAAATGAACCACTGTCGGCATTAAGCTCAAGTCGTTCCTGAAGCTGTAAATGTAAATGTTTATTTTATTGCTGATATCATTAACAATATAACTACAAACTTGCCAAGAGTTGCATTCAATATTAGTTTCTATGAGTATCCATTCTAAGAATGATGAATCTTTCATAAAATAATAAACCACTATAACAAAGGGTTAGGTCACTTATATTTATTTTCATGTTTATTTCTCTACCGTACAGAAAATGTGTGTACAGATAATAAAATCTTACCCAATTATTTTCTTCACTTATTCTTATTCTATGTTTCTGGTTGTAGAACATGAGTTTTATTTGTGTGATACTGACTCATTTGGTACACAAAATTACTATGGTTCGCTGGTTAGCTGCGGCGTGCCAGCTGACTTGTCTTGGCTATTTTCCATTTTTATTTACACGCTAATCATCACCGACTATAATACGCTTCAATATGGCTTAATGTTCTTCCACACGTCATAATCTATCTGGTCCAATCTGCAGGGTAATTAAGTGGGGATAAACCGGATGTGTCCACCAGGCGATCCCATTGGTTAGTATGCTGACATAGCGTTGAAGAAATATATGGTTCTAACTTCTAAATTCGAAGGAAAAAATTAGTAATTTTTTTTGTACGACTTTGATGAAATAACGTTCTATGTTTTTCAAAGACATTCTAAAAATTGCCTGTCATATAACTGTGGTAGCACAATGGCCTTCCTCTACCAATTTTGAGTTTAATTTACGGATATTAAGTAATTTTCACCCCTAAAGGACCTCTTTTTCGACCAGGATATTTATATTAGAAAAAGAAAATGCCCCATTAAGTAAACTCTTTGTTGCGTGATAATGACATTTTCAGTGTAATCGATGAGGTACTGAATTCTATCATTCTTTGTGGCATTTGTTTCAAATGAGAAAACTTTGTCAATTGCAAATACCGAATTTATTTAAGGAAAACTCATTTTATTGGAAAGACCCAAACCGCAGTAAGGAAATGAAAGTTCCTTAAAGAGTGTTATTGTCTGGGGAAAACCTGAATGTTAATTCATTTTTCAATTCAAGCATTAGGAGAGACACTAATACGTATTTCCCTTAATTATCATACACATATATTTCACTATTATACATAATTCTGAAAAGTGGTGAAAATTGGCGTGCTTTTATGATAATGGCACGTCGCTGGGATTGTAAACATTTTAACGACGAGCTATTTAACAATGATCTATTTAATTCCCTTTGGCTTAATACTTTACATCTAAAGCTGATCCAGCCTGTTGCACAGACGTTATTTTTTCTGTACCCATGTAATTTTATTTCAATTTAATTTATACCAGCCGACAACACAATTTCCACTTACGGGATGGAAGTACATAAAACTTAATTACATATCAAATATAGTAACTAATCATTCTAAGATAAAATGAGCGTATTACATGTAATAGTTCACAATACGGGGTATCAATGGATCATAGTAGACCCCCAATTTTCTCCCTGTTTTTTAGAATATCAGAAAGAAACTTGGTAGATATATTATATAACTAAGGAGACACTTTGCGGCATAACTGTCATTTTCTCCTTCTTCCGGTTCCACTGGATACCACCTCAACTTTTGATTGTTAAATTGAACACCCTGTATATTATTATATTTTTGGAATCCTTGAAAAACTCTAAGTACAGTGAACCTCATAAGTGACATTTCAACTCCATGAAAACAATTTTACTCCATATTCGTTGGTGCATTTAGAGTGCCATGACCAGAAGAAGTTGCTTGTAATGGACCGGTGTGGTGTCAGAAAAATCAAATCGAGCATAAAAATTTGAGAATGTGTATTTCGTGGACCATCTTTGGCCTGAACAATTTTTTTTATTTTTTTTAAACCATAATGGTAGAGTACTACTATAGAATAGCAGATATCTAAGGGATCCGTGGGTGTGCCCAAAAGCAGCATTTTCTGGCCATGGCACTCTTGATACACCAACAAATCGAGCGAAATTTTTTTCATGGAGTCCAAATGTCACTTATGGGGTATCACCGCACTCAGACTTTTTCAAGGATTCCAAGAATATAGTAATACAGAGGGTGTTCCATATAAAAATCAAAAGTTGGGGTTGACACCCGCTTTACAATAACCATTAATTAATAATATAGTGGAGTCAAATTAGGTCTTGAAGAATACAAAATGTCAATTGCCAGGTTACGCCTATTTTTTTATTTCAACTTGTTCAGGAGGGCAAGTTCAGTTATAAATAAATAAATGTTTTTGACCGCCTTTTAGATCACTTGAATGACCCTCTTAAGCCTAGACTAGTGCGAGCAAAGAAGACGGGGCCCTACAGTTTATTGTGGGATCCGAACCACTTCTTGGTGGTAATTTATAATTGAAAATTGCCTTGCAGTAGGTAGAGCTCTAACCCATTTCGCTAGGTATGCTCAGAGTGAAAGCTATACACGCTAACTACTGTGCTAACCACAGTTCAGTTTTGCAGTTTCGGTGAGGTCAGCGTATTGCTTACTTAAACAATAAAATTTTTAAGAGCTTGTTTTCCTTTGGCATTTTAAAAATGTCTCTAGATCTAAAAGTTCTACAAAACACAATGAAAACTTGAAAAATATCTTTTATGAGTTGTGCAACAAATATATATATAAACTAGATTTGGCTCCTATTATTATTATGTAAAAAAATAAATGCTGCAAAATTATGTATATTATTTAATAGAATATAAAACCACATATTTTAGTTGCAAAAAGTATTTTATTGCTCCCCAGTGGCGTTCCTGCCAACATGACTTCCGATATTTTTTATTTAAAAAGCGCTACGCCACTGACATCTTTCCATGTGAATAGTTTTCCTAATTAGCCTCGACAATTCTACATGAAAACGGTTTCTTGCATTCTTCTCGTCAGACGCAAAGTTCTTGATTAAATCAGTTAAATCCAATTGCTTCATTTAGCAGTATTGACTAATAATTTTTAAACACATCTAGTTATCCTGGAATAAATAACGTTTTTACAAACATCATTTTCAAAACAATATTTGTTGACATAAAGTAAGTTGTCGACGCGACATTCAAAACCATCTCATCGTATTATTTCTTCAATTTTTATTTAGTGTTTCATTAAATTTATTTTATTTTTCGCTGTTTTTATGCGAATATTTCAGTAAATATGGTGAATTAGACGAATGCGGAAATAACGACAATGCATATATATATATATATATATATATATATATATATATATATATATTGTTATTATACATGATTTGCAGGAAATAACTACTCAGCGGGCAAATACCCCGACCTGCATTGAATTACACCTTACAAATCATGAAAAATTGGTAGCCAATGTCATTTGTCAACTCCCTGACCAGACATAGACCGGTTTCGAACTTATTAGTTCTCCTCAGTATGCCATAGGTCATGGAGCAGACAAATGACAGTGGCCAACCTGCTAGTCTTATACAGACTTATGTAAATGGTATAGTGGTGAGAGGTAATTGAATCCACTCATGTGGTCTAATGCTACTATACACCAGACATCATAGATGTCTCCGTGGTGCATAGCGACTTGCCATTTTGCAAGTACCGAGAGCGGCGACCTTCAGCCCTTGGTGGACTTAACCTATATACTGTTATTATACATGATTTGCAGGAAACAACTACTCAGCGGGCAAATACCCCGACCTGCATTGAATTACACCTTACAAATCATGAAAAATTGGTAGCCAATGTCATTTGTCAACTCCCTGACCAGACATAGACCGGTTTCGAACTTATTAGTTCTCCTCAGTATGCCATAGGTCATGGAGCAGACAAATGACAGTGGCCAACCTGCTAGTCTTATACAGACTTATGTAAATGGTATAGTGGTGAGAGGTAATTGAATCCACTCATTTCCAATTCAATCAATCCAATCCATCCATCAATCCAATTCAATACAATAATATTTCCATTTCAATCCACTCACTGTCATTTGTCTGCTCCATGACCTATGGCATACTGAGGAGAACTAATAAGTTCGAAACCGGTCTATGTCTGGTCAGGGAGTTGACAAATGACATTGGCTACCAATTTTTCATGATTTGTAAGGTGTAATTCAATGCAGGTCGGGGTATTTGCCCGCTGAGTAGTTGTTTCCTGCAAATCATGTATAATAACAGTATATAGGTTAAGTCCACCAAGGGCTGAAGGTCGCCGCTCTCGGTACTTGCAAAATGGCAAGTCGCTATGCACCACGGAGACATCTATGATGTCTGGTGTATAGTAGCATTAGACCACATGAGTGGATTCAATTACCTCTCACCACTATACCATTTACATAAGTCTGTATAAGACTAGCAGGTTGGCCACTGTCATTTGTCTGCTCCATGACCTATGGCATACTGAGGAGAACTAATAAGTTCGAAACCGGTCTATGTCTGGTCAGGGAGTTGACAAATGACATTGGCTACCAATTTTTCATGATTTGTAAGGTGTAATTCAATGCAGGTCGGGGTATTTGCCCGCTGAGTAGTTGTTTCCTGCAAATCATGTATAATAACAGTATATAGGTTAAGTCCACCAAGGGCTGAAGGTCGCCGCTCTCGGTACTTGCAAAATGGCAAGTCGCTATGCACCACGGAGACATCTATGATGTCTGGTGTATAGTAGCATGAGACCACATGAGTGGATTCAATTACCTCTCACCACTATAATATATATATATATATATATATGGTCTCGCAGATGATAATGCAACAAAAGCCAGAAGTATGTATGAGGAAGATATCTTAATCGTGCCTTGCCAGATAGCCGATCCTTTTCGATTATTCACCGCCGTCTTTGTGAAACTGGTGGTTTCCAAAAAGGAATTTCGGAAGGTAGACCTCGAACTGTCAGAACACCCAAAATTGAGGAAGCGGTGCTGCAGGAAATCGATAAACATCCTGAAAGGAGTACGAGGAGGATCGCTAGAGTTCTGAATATTTGTCATCAAATTGTTGCGAATTTTGGTTGATTTCTTTGTTGTATCCATAACATATTCTAAGAGTACAGGCATTACTTCTCAGAGATTTTTCACAGCGTGTGAACTTCTGTCGGTGGTACCTTCAGAATGTTGCACTAAATCCGCAGTTTGAGTCAGAAATTATGTGTACAGACGAAGCATTTTTTTTAGGAATGCTATTCAAAATTTCCATAGTAATCATGTATTGGCGGACGAACACCTTTAGGCCATAACCGAAACCCATTTCCAAGAAAAATTTTCGGTTAATATAAAGGTGGGAATTATTGGTAATAATTTTATAGGCCCTTTTTCTGCGAAGATGCCTTAACGGACAATCTTAACTGCATTTTCTTCTCCAAGAAGAACTACCTGTATTGCTTGAAGATGTACCAATTGCGTTAAGGAGTCAAATGTGGTACATGCACGATAGAGTTCTTGTTCATTCCAGTGTAATTGTTTCCGACAATTTAGCAATGGCCTGCAAGGTCCCTCGACCTCAATAGTTTGGATTTCTTTATGTGGGGTCATCTTAAAACCCTACTGTATTCCCATTAACACTTTAGGATATTTAAGAGAGTAAATGTTGCCTCATGTGAAACCATACGGAATACGTAGGGAAATGCACAATTCGACATGAAGACGAGCGGAAGCATGACTATTAAGTGGAAGTGGCCATTTCCAAGAATTTTTATAAAACAAAATTGATCATTATCAATGTTAATAATAATTTGAATTTAATTGTTTTAATCAAGAATTGTGCGTCTGAGGAGAAAATCATAAGAGACCCTTTTCATGTAGAATTGACTAGGCTAATCAAAAAAATGTCCACATGCAAAAATATCAGTGGCGTGCCACTCTCTTGGAAAAAAATATCGGAGGACATATTTGTAGGGAAGCCACTGGTGGAGTAATAAAATAACTTCTCTAACTAAATAAAATATGTGCTCTTGTATCCTATTTAGACATACCAAAATTGAGAATAATATCTAAATTACTTTCTGAGATATTAAAAAATAATGGTTTAAAAATACATCAATACATTATACTTTTCTTCATAAAAGGACCTAAGAAATCACACCCTGAAATATTAGCAAATAATTAAGGGACACCCTGTATATGGTGTTAGGAAATTCCTAACTCTAACTGCGGACAAAAATAATATTTGTCAATATATATAAAAAATCCTATTCTAAAGGAGCTAGGGCTCTTTGAATGTGGTGCCTTAGAGTAGAATTTTCTCTCGATGAAAAAGTTGCAAAAGAAGGGTTAAAACACAAAAGTTCTATGAGAGGGATGATACGTGGGTACCCCACCATTTTTGAGGGCGCTGAACATGATAGTGGTATTTTTAAGGTTCCCACCCCTCAGTAACTACCCCTAAACTCGAAGAAACACCCCTATTTCGCGTTTCCTTCCATCGTAGGCATGCGGGTCGGCTTTTGGGGTAGAATTCGGGTAGACCGCATGAAATTTAATCACACAAAATCTTATCCACCTCTGGAGTGGAAACTACTCCCTCCCCTATTACTAAAATATCCCCAAAAAAATCGAAATGCATAAAAAAGTCACAGGGGTTTAAATCCGGAGATCTGACAGGCCAGCGTATGGGTCCATTCCTTTCAATCCATCGATTAGGTAAGTCCGGTTAAGAAAATTAGCAACTTCCGTAGAATAATGTGGTGGTGCCCCATCGTATAGATATCACATTTGTCTCCACGTAGCTAAGGGCCATTACTTCGTCTATTAAATCAAGTAACACATTATTTAAAGAATGTAGGTAATCCGGTTCATTAAGCTTGTTAGGTAACACATAAGATCCAATTAGATTATCGCCGATGATTCCTGCCCAAAAGTTTATCGAAAATTTTCTTTGGTGTCTACGTTCGATTATAGAGTGGGGATTTTCGTCACTCCAAATGTGTGTATCATGCACATTAAAAGCCCCGTCACGAGTAAATCCAGCCTCGTCAGTAAACAACACAACATTAAAAAAATTTCGTTGTTCGAAACACTTCTGCAAAATTCATGTACAAAATTCACGTCGACGAACGCCATCACCAGGCTGTAAACCTTGTACTTTTTGCACATGATGAGGATGGAGCCTTTGCTCTTTTAAATCGCGACAAACGACAAACTGCGATGTTCCTCTACAGCATCTAAAATTTGAGGTTATGCCTTTAACATCCTCTCCAAGCGTGTACCTCCTTTATCCTGATTTGCAAGTTTTTTATTCACCACGATCTCGTAAATGTTGCACTGTAGATGTAAAAGTTTGAGAGTGGGGAATATGGCGATTAGGAAATCGTTCTGCGTAAAGTTTCCTCGCTCTACTCGCATTACCTAGAGCTTCCTCATACGTTAATACAATGTCAGACAATTGGCAGTTTGTTAAAAACATGGAACGCTATACGCATCGAATGTGTTAAATATGAGACCGAAACACCGCTGTTATGTGCTAAATACACAATCACAAAAACAAACTGTCACATATGTCGTAAATTTGGCAACTACCAAGCGCATACATAACCTACAAACGAATGAGGAAGTTTACTTGCGTATTCATGAGCGTCGTAGACATTCTAGATCAAAATTGAATAATTTTTATCTTCCTTATTTTTCAAATATTTTACAAATGAATATTTTTAAGGATTTTTAGGAGTCATAGTGCTGAATAGGTTCAAATATTATGATGTATTTCAAATTCAGCGTGTATTTTGTAGAATTTAAAATTTAATCAATCAACAATTTCGAAAATTTATTAAAGGACATTATTTTCCACACTGATTCATTCTTTTTAAATGTTTACTAACATTTTCCAATAAATGATATACAGGGCGTTTTTTGGGCCACTGAGAAGAACATTTATAACAAACGAGACCTGTTCTGGAATTTTTTCCAAATAAATTTTGATTTAAATTGGACGAATAGTGTAACATTTGTACCAAATTTTATCCTAATATGTGTGACCTCTCCGGAGTATGGCGGTATAAATAATTGGTCAAGAATCATTCACTCCCAAGGGTAAGCGTGCTGGTGTTTTGAACTTGTGTGAAAATGAGCTCTATGCTCATTTCACTATGTCCGGTTAGATTTGGGACACCCTATATACATATAAAAATTCATATTATTATTTTTGACAATTTCATAAAGACCAAAAGCTCCAGCAGTAAAGTGTGAGTACATTCAAAAAATTTACTTTTAACAGAAAAATTCCTAATTGTTCTAAATAATATAATGACTGAATATTTAAGTAGACTCTAAATATCTATGTACTAACTTTTATAAATTGTACCGTGGTGCTATAGGTATTATTTAGTCAACAGTAACGACTAGAGTAGGTGCTTTTTATAACAAGAGAACAGAGTCCAATGTTATTTAAAGAATTTTGTTTCTTTTCTTAATGAACACAGAACAGAGATATTCACGCTGTAACAAATATACCAACTGCAATATCAAAAGAGAAAAGGAAATTGTGTACATTTATATGGTTTTCAATTTCCTAATTAAATGTTTGAACATACTAGCTGACATTAACTTCTACATCCCTGCCGTCTTTATTTGCCAGTAACATAAATTCATTTAGTGAAAACATAAAACGTTCCAATTCTGAAATGAATTCATCTTGTGAAGACTACCGTAGATTCTCACGAGTTATTTTCAGGTAAATAATTATGAGCCTTATATTTCTGTCAGGTGTCACTACTATGAATACTTTATACCGCATCTTACTTTTTTATTTTTACTTGTAATGAATCCCACTAATTAAATGTGGAGGGTAAATTTTAAATAAAACAACTCTAACCTCATGAACAAACGCCTAACACTAATCTAATTCCATAGTCGCCAAATACGTCGTCATTTATACTTCTACAAAAATGAAAGCCAGAGGTTCTTTTAAAAGGTCTAGTGAAATAAGATTGTAAAATTAGCTTAGAAACCGAATCGAATAAGTATATCCATCTCGTAAGTTGTCACCTTACTAAAATTTTATAGAGAGATATTAGGTCCTAACCTAACTCTCGATGGTGGTGTGTCCAAGTTCTTGAGAGAAACGTTGGCTAGCTTACAGCCGGAGCTGGCCGTGCGGTTATTTAGAACTACTCAATATACAACTGAGCAGCTCAGGGCGCCAGTAACCTAAATTGCCCTACGTTTCCAAGTAGTGGCTTAAAGTTCGGTTACAAAACTTCAAGCACCCCAAATAGAAATATATATAATTGGACCATGAAATCGATATCAGGTGTCAATTACCTTAATTTTCTCTACTGAATATATTTTGAACGCATATTCTACAAAAATAAATGATTCCCAAAGTATATAAAATCTACTTTAATTTTCTACCATTCTGAAATATATATAAAAAACATAAAGTTGTAAGCTAATAATAATGAATGCCCGCTCGTGAATGTTTAGGTTGAAATATATATAGATATATAAAAAAATATATATAGTGGTAAACCAATGATTAAATGTCCGCACGTGATCACGGTTGGCGCACAATATAATTTATTAAAAAAAAAAATGACGTAATAATTATATCTGCAAAATGATAGTAAATACCAAAAAAAATTAAATAAATATATTAATACAGGTCAAGATTTTGTCAAGACAAATGAATTAATCACTGAAATTTAGCGCAAGGGCCTAAAAGACGGCCATTCAATTAGTAGCAGACAAAAATGCACTACTAATATGTAATAGATTATTTGGTACACAAATGAATATGAATAAATGCAAAATATTAAAATAGTATATAGAAAATACAGGAAATTCAAAGAAATACAGCTTATCTGCTTAATGTCGTCCTCGCACGAGATTACTGCAAATGGCGGCTCCAATGGTTGATCGTCCAGGACAGCCGGTATACTGCGTCTATTTCAGAAATTCCAAAATAACGAACTGGAACGCAGGAACTTCAATAGGTCTTCTAACGGTAGCTTGATATCAGAAATATCCCAAATTAGAAACCAAAATTACTGCACCAAAAAGTGAAAGAAGCCAGGGAAAAGAAGAAAAGCCCTATAACAAGGATTCACGAAATTACCATTAACCAGTCATTTAAAAGAAGAAAAATGTAATAACTTACGTAGATGGAGGGTGGCTTGAAGTGACCAAACCTATAGGCAAGAGCTTGGTTGATTACCACGTGTTGACGAGGGGTTACAAATGCCCTCAAATCCAGCAGTACAGCCGAATTGTGCGCCGTCCAACAACTTTACATAAGCATACGGCCACAATATAAACACAATCTTTCTAATTATATCCAAAATGAACACCTCAAAGTGTTAAACATATAGAAAAATGTGGATTGCACTCATTAACACACCAGAAATACGTGGTAACTGACTCGAACGCCTGTTTTTATCCTTCGCTCACAAAAACTTCGCGATAGGATACGAAAAACTATACATGATAATGGCAGAAATATAATGGCAATACCCATTAATTATATATAATATGATGCTTATTTTTACGGACATTCCTTATATTAAGACAAGCTTGATGTATAAAATTGAAAGGATTTAAAATGACCAATACGAAAATTTAAGGTGATTATTTCCTGATTTTCCAAATATACGATTCCGTAGCGCACCGCTGGTTGCATACTTTTAGGCGCTCTAACTCTATAAAATTAACATATAAATCCAAGGAGCGGCATATACAAGGGGTTATATTAAAATTAACTAAATTAAACAAAATTGAAACGTTACAAAGTGTTATTGAGGAGACTTTTCCTGGAAATTTCAGACCCCATTTTTATAACTAGGAGCATAAATATGAATTTTTCGTATTTTTCAATTTTGATAACAGCTTATTATAACCGATTTACAAAAAATCAAAGTTCGTTTGACACTTAAACCTACAAAAATGATTTTTCTATTCTATTATAATTTTGATGCGATATTTGAACAAAAAAATTAAATGTGAAAAAAAAAAAATAATAAATATGTTCTTTATTGGAAAAATCCAGAGGGCTATCGACCGAATTTAGGTCTAATATTACGGTTTCGTGTTGTGCAGTATTCTTCAATTTTTCGGAGGTTGTATGGTGTTGGAATTTTGTTTGTAGCTTAGTGAAGCGTTGTTGGATTGGTTCTATTTTTGTTTTTTGGTATAATACGGTGTTCGATATATTATGTAGAGGATTACGTGGGTGGCGTAATTTGGTAATACTCCTGAGGGCCGTCCTTTCTGCCACCTCCAAATTCTTTCTTGCTCGTGGTCCACTGTTAAGGTAGAGAATGTGTCCATATTCCAATATGGGTCTACAGATGCTTTTATAAATCTTTGCTGATGTTGTTGTGGTTATACCATCATTTTTATAAGTTAAAGCTCGGAAGTGTTTGGCTCTTGTATTTATCTTTTTCTTTGTGAGGGCAGTGTGTTGATTAAAATTAAGCTTGTGGTCTATTTGAATTCCGAGGTAAATAGCTGAAGCTTTAGGAGTTATTATTTGATTAGCAATCGTTACTGTGGGTGACCTTGGTTTGGGGATGTGATTGATAATAATGAATTGAGATTTCACCGGGTTAGGTTTAAGTCTCCATATATTAAACCAGTTTTCTGTGTCTGCTATCAGTTGTTGCAGTTGTTGGATTGTGTTGCGGAGGTTGGAATTGTTAGATATTAAGGCGGTGTCATCAGCGAATTGTAGCATGTTGGTACTCTTATTAAAATATCTTGGGTCCAGATGACTGTAACTATATATTATGTCGTGGCAATAAATATTATATAAAATAGGAGAGAGCGGTGATCCTTGTGGTAGCCCCTGTTCTGGTACGAAATGTTCGGATTAACTGTTATTTATTTTAATTTGCAATTGTCGCAGATCTAGAAAGCTTATTATTAAATGTATTATATAGTCAGGTCATTCTAAAATTTTTAGTTTGTATATTAGTCCCATATGCCATACACTGTCAAAAGCTTTGTTGATATCTAAAAATATAGCTGCTGATTTATCTCCTTCCAGTTTAGCCCTTTGTACATTTGATGCAAGTATTGCTAGTGGGTGGAGCGTGGAAGACTTTGGGGTAAAGCCAAATTGGTAACCTGGTATTTTCTGCTTGACATGTTCTTCTAGTAGAGTTTTTATGATTTTTTTGAATATTTTCCCCAGTGCAGGTAATAGTGTGATGGGTTGATAGTTGGAAGCTTTAGAATGATCTGTGTTGGGCTTAGGGATAGTTATTATCACTCCTTCTTTCCATTCGTTAGGAAAGTACATGTTCTGGATACAGAAGTTGTATATTTTAATTATATGTTGGTGGATATCATAATTCAATTGTTTTAGAATGTTGTATGAAACATTATCAATGCCTGGAGCTGTGTTTTTTGCTTTCGACAATAGTTCAAAATAGATTTCTTCATTTATAATCGGGTATTCGTTATTAGGAATGATTTTGGAACCAGATTTTCTCGGCATTATAATTTTCTTCGTTGAAATTTGGACTCTGTTCTTCGGAGTAAGCTTTTTTTAAAATGCTCTGCAAATACCTTAGCTTTGTCTAAATCTTCAGGGAAATTATTTCCATTTTCTTCTATGGTAGGTATGTCATTTTTCTTTTTATACCTTGAAAGTTTCTTTACTTCATGATAAAAATTTCTACCTTGTTTTTTATTGATGTTGGCACATGTATCTAACCATTTTTGCGTTCTGTATTCTTGTATCATTCTATGAATGTTTTTATTATAATCATTTATGGATGTCTTTATTAGTGGATCTGGGTTATTTCTATATTCCCTGTACATTCTTCTTTTTGTTTAGATTAATTTTATTCTTGGGAGTAAAATTTTTTATTTGATATTGGTGAATTTGTCATGATGGAATTGGAGAGTTTCTCATTAAAATTTTTTATAGCGTTATTAGCGTTACTGCTTGTTCTTTTATTTCGTTAAGATATGTTGCCATTTCTTGGTTAACTTTAATTACATCGCATTTATTCAAGTTGTGTTTGATATTTTCATTGTTTACTGTAGGTTCTTGCAAATCGAAGTTAATTTCTACAGCTAAGTGATCCGAGCCAATATCATTTTATGAGTTCTACTTTCTGGAAGTTGTTGGTTAAATTTTTTGTATGCAGAATGATGTCTGGCGTCGAGTCGATATTATTCGGCATTAGGAATGTGGGCGGCGTCTCAATCTGTGAATAGTTGGAGTTATTTAGAAAATTAATTGTTGATTTGTTTTTTCTTTGCTCTATTGAGTTGACGTCTCCTATTATGATTGCATATTTGTATTGTGCAGCTTTGGTGAATATATTCTCTTCTATTCTAGAATTAGGATGAATGTAAACTAGGAAAATATGTAATTTTTCATCTTGAAATGGTATTGACATGTGTGTAGTTTCGTTAAGAATTAGGATGAACGTAAACTAGGAAAATATGTAATTCTTCATCTTGAAATGGTATTGACATGTGTGTAGTTTCGTTAAGAGGGTATTTAACCGTGGGGAATTTTCCTTGAGCATTGATTAGGGTGGCTCTGAATTATGCTTCCTCCTCTTGCTAGTTGGTGATTGAATTTCCCAGTTCTATCAGTTCTATAGTTCTCCAGTTGCGGTATTGTATATTGGTTTCTTGTTTATGCTTGATTTCCACTAATAGAATGCAGTATATATTGTTATTTTCCACATAATTATATAGTAAGTGTTTTTTTGTCTGGTAGCTGTTTATATTGTTGTATAATATCCTAATTTGAGAGTTGAATTTGTCTATCGTTGGGTCCTTGTATTGGTTAAGTTGGGGAGTCAGAGTTGGGTAAATCCAAGTCAAACATTAATATGTAAATTCTATTTGCCGAGAAAGCAACTGTTGTGTCAATATTGTATAGTTGAATAAATCGTTTTTTGAGCTTTTAAATAAGTTCCTCCCGATTGATGTTTTTCAGTTTGTTCAGTTTTGTGACATATGTGTTGATAATTAGGTCATGAATTGTTATTGTTGAGTGTATCTTAGTATTTTTTTTAGTTTCGGGTTTTATATCTTCACTTCTCAAGTTTAGAGGTTTTATTGTTGTGTTAGGAATATCCTCTATGGGTTTCATGGGTCTATTCGGATATGTATAGGACCAAGCTCTGTGATCTTCAGATCCACAAGACATACATTTGGGTGGCAGTGTTGAGGTACAATTACTTGAGTGATGGTTTCCCAAGGACTTGTCACACTTATTGGGGGTTGTACAATTTTCCGTAGGATGTCCAAATAGGGTACATTTGCGACACGGTTGGGGTGTTGGTAGTGGTGGGTTGCTGGGGAATATTGCATAGTGCCTATTTTCATAAAACATTGTTTAATAACGTTTGGTATGCGGCAGAGCATCCTGTTATAATTCTTAACAGCATCGTTTCCTTATTTGTAGCGCGTTACAGTAACAATGTGTAACCTTCTGCTGGTTTAGGTATTTGCTAACCTCTGTATCTTTAATTTCTAATTCAACACCTGAAATTATTGCAGAGAATCACAAACTGGGAGTTCCTTGGGGTGTAGTTGTAGATTGTTGAGTTTCTTTATAGTGTGATATTTTTTTTGATGCCGCCAGTTTTGAGAGAACTGTTAATGGTTTATATTTATCGGTGCTTGATTTGAGAAGAAAATCCTTTTTTGTTTTTAGTATTACATCATCTGTGGGGTTAGAGTGTTCTTGATTCCTAATGTCTACCATTTGTATCCTGGATAATTCGTTTGGAGTGTTGATACAAAACATGAATTTGTAAGATTTGTTTATTACCTCCTTCATTTTTAGTGAGTAGTTTTTTGTTGTGGTTTTATGTGTGTTTTTATTCTTTTCTGGGTTATCAGTTGTTGATTGTTTTTGTGTGGTGTTTTTACTGGTGGCAGCCTGAATTGTTCCTTAAATTTCATTTATCTCATCTGTAGTTAGTGCAGTACTACTCTTTTTAAGCTTTCTCTTTTTATACTCCTGGACCAACCATTCCATATCTTCATCCTCCATATCAGAGTTTGCACTCATATTTAATTTAGAATTGGACTATACCTCACTTTAAAAGGCTTCAAAACTAAGAGCTGTTAAATACTTGTTGCTTCAACAGTTTCTAAATTTTGAACTGATGTGAAAAAATTAACATTAAATCATTTATTTTTTGAAAGTGAGATTCTGTATAAGGCCATAAATTTTACAAAATGTGTATCTATGCGATATACACCAGCATGTCAAATTCCAAAGCATGTAGTTGGCGGCACATTTATATTGCTTTAAAAACTGCGTTTTGAATGTTTTGCGAAAAAAGTACCCTTTTTACTTGATTTTGTTTAACTCACAGTGTCATGCACAATGTTTCTGTTAAAATCTTGCATCCTTTATTTAACACACTTTCTGACATAATCAGTTGATAAAATTTTGTACAGTTACTAAGATCGGATGACAATATAGTATTCCACCGTTATTTCTGCAAATATCTGCACATAGGGGGCGCGGGGGTGAAAATTGGAAAATCTGCAAAACGAAGGAGGGAGAAATCAAAACAAATCGTTAAGAGACGAATTTTTATCGAGCGATCTCTGAGGGGTAAACCCTCAAATAGTGTGACTAAAAAGTAGAAAATAAAAAATTACCAATGTACGAATGCAAGAAAAGCAAGGCGTGCGCACTTTGTATATAAGTATATGTATGGTCTTTATGTACGCATGAAGGCATATAATAATAATAAATAAATAAATAAACACCACAGAAATTAGACAACCCCCAATTCCAGAAGCCAGGGCTTGTGCGGAAGGGGGTTACACATTGAAAAAACGCAGACATACAACCATTAACTCCGACAGTGCCGGAGCCAGGATTCGAACCCGGTGGTGCGATGTCCGTGTGATTAATCGCGATTGCCACCTCGCGCCTTAACCCTCTCAGCTACCGACCAGACAATAATTGCATAACTATAAGAAATATATGAAACAAATATCAAGCTGCACACTTACGTTACAGCTTGACTCTCAAGAAACTACCGAATTATATATTTTTTAAATCTCGCAAAGTGCATTGAAGCTTTTGGGGATGGGGTTGTACAGTTTGTATATCTTGTATTTAAAACAACTTTCGAAAAATGCAATTTTGTGGATTGGAGGCGTTAATTGGTTTTTAAATTTTATATTAATATTATGAACGTCGGTACGAAAAGATATTTTATTATAGAGATAATGGGGTGTTCTTGATGTTATAATCTTGCATATACTTTAAACCAATTTTCCTTGTTAAGCCATTTTAATTCTTTTAACTTGTGAGACACGATGAGACATGATCATATTTCTTAATTCCGTATATGAAACGGATACAAGAATTCTGAATTCGTTGTATTCGGTTAGATCAGTCAACGTCCAAGGAAGGTCCATAAACAGGGGCACAATACGTAAACTGTGATAACACTAAAGTTTCACACATTTTTTTTTTGTATTTATACTCAAATAAGATTTGTGATTTCACAGAAAAGCAAGTTTTTAACCATTTTTAAAAGAAAATAATAATTAATTGATCTATATTACATAAATAATTATATTTGTTTTTTCAACTTTTTTCAATACATTTTAGCGGCTCTGAGATATGACGCAATCGAACATTTCTTTAAATAGCAACCTGTATATTGTTTATAATTTATACAGCCTGACAATATTTTTTGAAGTTGCTCTACATCTACAAACAGCATTCTAAATTCTTTTTTAGAAAAGGCTTAAATAAGAATCTACTGTTTTTCTAATGTATTAATCATTACATATAAAAATGAAATAAATAAAAATATCAATGCAAAAAATGCTTCAAAACAATTATATCTATTTATATATTTGTGCTTTAGACCCATTGACATCATGATTAATATATACTCTATTAACTGATTTACTAAATTTTATTTATAGTGCAGCTTAAATAATTATTTATAAAAAAATTACCTGGTAGACTTTTTTGTAAAAAATTGTCAAAATGCAATTTTTTAAGAAAATATATGAAAATGAACCCTTTGTAACATTGTTTGTGTTTTTTGGCTATTGCTCATGTACCACCTAACTGATTGCTTTGAAATTGGTGAAATTGGCGTGTTGGTGTATAGCACATATATTGAGATACTGCAGGAGTTCTAACCGGATCTAGAATACACTGGATCTCACTTCATCGAAATTGATCCCAGCAGATGGATCTAAAAAGTATCCAACGTCATGGACCAAAAGACACCTGAAAATATATTTCTCGTGAATACTGTCAAGTAATGATTATTCTACATTATAAAACATTAACCAAAACCAAAATACCTTTTAGCATATCCCCTATAAAATATAATCTTCAAATATTCATTCATAAATTAAATATATCATAAAACTAAATCAATAAATAAATCTACATTGTTTTACCAAATTAAATTTTATCATTCGTAATTTATTTCTATAATATAAATTTGCTATTTAACACATGTAAATGATATAAAGTTTCATATTTCCATCATAGTTTGTAACCGCGTTAGACATAAACGTCATTCAAGCCTGCCTATATAGGAATAATGCTGAATAAGTATTTATAAATGATATAAATAGTCTGGAATTAATACATAATTCATTCATTGATGTCATTCAATCAGCTAGCTACACATACTCATCTTCTCCACCATGAAATGGTAAGATCTTTTTATTTTTCCATTATTTTTTTAACTTGTTTTTTATTGCCTTTTTTAATATTTGATTTTTAATAAATGTTGGTCATGTTTTTTTTCAAATGACTATTTTCTTTTTTTAATTATAAAATAAACCTCTCCATCCCAAGCACCACTTTTATCAAGCGGTCGTGACATTACCACATTTTAAAATTCATGGTCGCGTAAACGTCGAGTAACGCCTTTGGAGTTACGTTAGAAAGTATGCTAAAATTTTATTAGTAGTAAAAAAATACGAGACCTACAGACATTCGTCGAAAGAATTTTAGGAACTACAATAAAAGTTGACTAGGTAGAGGAGTAACTGTCATGAATACGTCAAAAAACTCTAAATCAAAAATTTTTCGAAAGTGCAACGAAAATTATATTTCGTTGTTCCTAAATTTTTGGACATTCCAACATAATATCACGACCTCCCTTTGGGGAAGCCACGACTGACGGCCACTTGGCTTGTGAGAGAGGGAGATTGGGTAGTCAAAGTAGAAGACGAGTTTAAAACAAATATAATTTATTGACAAAATAATAACAAACAGTGTCACAGTACAAACAGGCACAACAACAATAGTAACAAATGGGGGCTCTTACCAACATCACTGATGTGGGGAAATGCGTCAGGATAAAGAGTCGCACTTCTTAACTCTTAAGAATAGGACTGTCTTAAGAATTCGACTGTCGCCCGCGTTAATAAAATTCGTATTTATCATTTTACTAGTTGCTTACTTAGCAAGTTACCTATTGAGTACAAATTCGTATTTATTGTTTGTTTTTAATAATCCAGTGTCAGGTCTCGTTCTCAATATTTGTTTAATATTATTGCAAAGTATATCAATTTAGAATTTGGAAAAATAATTTGTATCAATATGTAACCTACTAAAGCTGATTTATAGTTTTCTCCTAAAATATGAATACTCCTTACGTAACACATTTCCCCCTTTTAGATAGAGCTAGCCCCTAGCTCTAAAAAATACATTTCCCAACATAGAAAAAAACAGAGTTTTCAACCTACACTAAAAAAAAAAAAGAAATTCATTCATCCATTTAAGAACTTTCATTCAAGATAACAAAATTATACAAATACAAATTGGTAAAATACGCTTCATCAACAAAAAATTTCTATAAATCAATAATTGTTCATTACGAGGAAATATAGTTTTTTGCGGGCACACCTTGTCAGCATTTTTGCACTTACACTGAGTCATTACTTATTGAGTGGATTGGAGGTGAAGTCGCTGAGTTAGCTGTAGCAGACGCCTGGGTTACTGACACTTGTAAACCATAAATAAAACATTTGTCCGAAGGAAGTTAGCGCAGCTATGATGAGAACATGTACTGCATTATAGCTAGATAGCTAGCTTCGGGAACTGCAGCAGAAATTTTAGCCCTTGGCTGGCTATAGCTGAATGGATTATCCCTACGGCCCTTACTGGAAGTCCATTGTCACCACCGGTTGGGGAAGTTTAGGTCCCATGTTGCTTCTCTAAACATTAACAATGACCTATATACTATGGATGGTCCAAGTATCTATTCCTTGCTCTGCTCAGGATCCAAACCTTCTGGTATCGCAATGCCAACTGCCATCCTCTGGTTTTCAGTGCTAAGTGTGCCTCGCCCTCGTGCGTTTTATTACATGAAAAAAAATACAGAAAACATTACAATATATATTTTTACAAAATCATTATTGCTAAGGAAAAAATTTCTTTAAAACATTATTATATAAATGTTTTTATAAACGCATTATTATTAAGGAAGAAATTTCTATAAAACATTATATAAATATTTGTATGAAAGCATTATTAATCTCGAAATATTATTTATTTCTCAAAGAAGAAATCTATGTACATCTAAGTTTTCTTATTATTATTTCACTAGGGACACGTAAATAAAATGAAAAATGGGGGAAGTTCTACTAAATTAATCAATATATTTTTCTACTTGAGTTTAATTTAACAAATTATGCAAAATCTTTTCCTGCTTCCGAGTATATTTAAAGTTAGTTTTATCTTTTGGCATGAAATTTGACTTTTCTAGGACTATTTCCTGTATAAACAACTTTCTACTCAAATTTGTGCCCTTCGTGTTAATATTGAACTTATTGCATATAACGAAAATTAACAGAACCCGTCTCACTTATGTACTTCTGTACAGAAAACTATAATTGATGGGGCTGACGTTCAGCTTCACCGTGAAACCATCTTCCACGTCTTCCTCATCTGTCACGTTGCATCTCTTTGTGCAACAAACCTCGCAAAATCAATACACCTCATAATATTCACCATAATAAACCTCATATTATTATTCATCATCATAAACTCCATAAAATACTTGCGTTCCTTTACGCAAAAACCTCATAAATATACTTGCATTTCTTCATGCAAAAATCTCATAATACTCAACATTGTACACTTTTATACATAATTCTTGAAACGTTAGTTATTCCCTATGCACATACAAGAAACAAATTCTTTAACACCTATTGTTTGGTACTGTGGTTCTTCTCTATGTCCTTTTTTACATACTTAATTCTGCTTTCCTAACTTTTAATTTACTATTATCTAATGTCCTTCCCATATTATTTTTGTCCACAGAGCAATTCAACAAACAACGTATGCGACGTTGGCCACTGTCTTACTGTTGATGTGAATTACTCATAGGTTCAAAAAATCATTTAATTTTATATTGGAAACTAGAGAATTCTTTCCCCCCTGGAAAATTAGTAAGAAAAATGAAAAGATTTCAAAATAAAGATTTTTCGATTACTTCCCCACAATATATTTTACATTACTGCTTCTTCTATTACTTAAGAATAAATATTGACTGATATGGCTTTTAAAATATTTTCAATTTAAATGTTTATATTGAAGAATGAAAAATTAATGAAATAGAAATTAAATGACGTTACTATTAGAAAAGAAAAGCTATCTAAAAAATTATTTAATTTAGTGCTTATCCCAACATTCCCCGACACCATGTGATATCAGCAAGATCACTCCCATACAAATTCATTGTTTCTACCTGTTGTACATATGACACTCCACAATTACTCTATTTGTTTTTTTACCGACTATGATCCAGTATATTGTTACGTTATTATATATTTATTTATATATCCAAGTATATATATTTATATCAAAAAACAGTTTAATACATGTATACTTCATAAACTACAATAAAAAATATTCAATAATCAATCAACGTACAATACTTATATTTACCCATATAATGTAACACATGTATACATGTAAAACAATTACAATATTTAATAAACGACATACCATTCATAATAACTCAATATATTTCATCAAATATAAACATATCCTGGTCATGGTCTAGTTTCACTACTATTATGCAGCGTCTGCAAGGTTAATGAGGCATCTAATTTGTTTTTTGTTTGTCAGCAATGAAATAAAATAGTTTTAAAAGCAACTCTAGATATTTTAATAAAAAGTAACTAACATACAATAATGATTGTTTTGAAACAAATTATTCGATTAATTATCCTCCGGGAAAGCAAACAACTCGATCTTAGAACCCCAAAAATTATATCCCAAACAAAAAAAAAATTGAAAAATAAGATAATTAAATTCATTTGCTGACAACAAAACCTCGTACTTTATGCACAATAAAATAAATAAAAACAAGACGCGGTTATTGACTTTAACAAATTTTATGTTGTAAGCTCGGTCCTACCGTGACAACCAAATCATCCCTTGTACAAAGCCAAAGCCGGCGCCTCCACCAAATGTCACGACCTCCCTTTGGGGAAGCCGCGACTGACGGCCACTTGGCTTGTGAGAGAGGGAGATTGGGTAGTCAAAGTAGAAGACGAGTTTAAAACAAATATAATTTATTGACAAAATAATAACAAACAGTGTCACAGTACAAACAGGCACAACAACAATAGTAACAAATGGGGGCTCTTACCAACATCACTGATGTGGGGAAATGCGTCAGGATAAGGAGTCGCACTTCTTAACTCTTAAGAATAGGACTGTCTTAAGAATTCGACTGTCGCCCGCATTAATAAAATTCGTATTTATCATTTTACTAGTTGCTTACTTAGCAGGTTACCTATTGAGTACAAGTTCGTATTTATTGTTTGTTTTTAATAATCCAGTGTCAGGTCTCGTTCTCAATATTTGTTTAATATTATTGCAAAGTATATCAATTTAGAATTTGGAAAAATAATTTGTATCAATATGTAACCTACTAAAGCTGATTTATAGTTTTCTCCTAAAATATGAATACTCCTTACGTAACAATATTACGGGCAATCTAGAAAGCGAAGTTAAGACATATTTAAGTGAATGGCGATGAAAATACTAAGTAAGGGGTATTCAAAAAGCCCTGATATCGTGATAATTTAATTTAGGAAATGGACACATTTATTAGTGAACTTTTTAGGTAAGACTAGGCTGGGTGTAACACGAACACGGTACATGGTAAATGCCTCTCTTGTTTTAGCTTAACAATAAGATTGAAATTTGGAACATGCTATACCGAGTGTCACAAAGTAGGAACTCATCCCATAACTTTTTTATTCTTGAACATATCGAAATGAAACTAGGGGGTCTAGAGCCATTCACAAAACTGTATTTTTTGACATATGACGTAATTTAATACCACTTCCGGTTTCGCTGGAAATTAACCTAACTTTTGATTTTCAAATAGAATACCCCACTCCACATATTATTGCATTTTTTGATTCAGGATAAATTTTTTAACGTGTGGAGATTTTTATAAATTTCTGACTAGTTGTTATTTTTTATAGCAATTATAAATTTTAATCTAGACTATGAAATAAGAAAAATTATATAAAAAAATACAAAAAAAACCTTTTATTTAAATGCTCTAAAAAGTAGAAAATAAACTTCGAAGTAAATCAAACGCATCATTTTGTTACATTATATAATTTTTTTATGATGTAAAAGCTTGTCGTGGGATTGTCCTGTGTAAAGGCAAGCTTTTATATCATAAAAAATATATATAATGTAACAAAACGATGGGTTTGTTTTACTTCAAAGATTATTTTCTACTTTTTAGAGCATTTAAATAAAAGCTTCTTTTAAAAATATTTTTTTATATAATTTTATTTTTTACTTTTTAGTCTTTTGATACCCTGTAATCCCCAGATATAAATTTTAAGACGAATCGGATCATAAACGGTAAAGTCGTCCGCCATCTTGAATTAAATTTTTGAATAAAAATTCGTAACCCGCGACCCCGAAAACCCCCAGATATGAATTTTGAGTCGAATAGGATCATGAACGATAAAGCCGTCCGCCATCTTGAAGCCACCATCCTGAACTAAATTATCGACTAGAAATTCGTAATCGGCGAATATCAACCCCCAGATATCAATTTTGATCGATGTGGACCATAAATGACAAAAGTCGTCCGCCATATTGGCACCGCCATTTTTAATTTCTACATTTTGACCCAGAATTCATAATTGGCGATCTCGGAAACCCCCAGATATCGATTTTGATCTATTTGGACCATAAATGACAAAAGTCGCCTGCCATATTGGCGCCGTCATTTTGAATTTCTGAATTTCGACCAAAAATTCGTAATTGGTGATCTCGAAAACCCCCAGATATCGATTTTGAGTCGAATAGGATCATAAACGATAAAGTCGTCCGCCATCTTGAAGTCGCCATCCTGAATGAACTAAATTTTTGACTAGAAATTTGTAATCGGCGAACTCGAAAACTCCCATATATCGATTTTGATCTATTTGGATCTAAATGACGAACGTCGTCTGTCAGATTGGCGCCGTCATTTTGAATTTCTGAATTTCGGCCAAGAATTCATAATTGGTGATCTCGAAAACCCCCAGATATGGATTTTGAGTCGAATAGGATCGTGAACGATAAAGTCGTTCGCCATCTTGAAGTCGCCATCCTGAACTAACTTTTTTACTAGAAATTCGTAATCGGCGAATATCAAACCCCAGATATCAATTTTGATCGATGTGGACCATAAATGGCAAAAGTCGTCCGCCATATTGGCACCGCCATTTTGAATTTCTAAATTTTGACCAAGACCTCGAAAACTCCCAGATATCGATTTTGTGTCGAATCGGATCATAAACGATAAAGTCGTCCGCCATCTTAAAGCCGTCATATTGTTTTTTTTTATATGACAATGTTAAAGTGTATTGTCACCGGACTTATACACATGTGCAAAATTTCAAAGCTTTAGCTTAATTAGAACTAATCGAAATTTTGATTGCAAGATTTGACCTAAACAAACTAACTAACAAACTAACATCGCAAGTTTAATATAAGCTTTTAAAAATACGTACTTTGTCATTGTAGTTTCTACAGAAAAAAATATTTTATTTCATGCTGTCAAGTAATGGTTTGATTACGTCATCCGTCATTCCGGACTCAAATTATTGAGTCCGGAAAATGGGTTACTACGGGATCAGAGTCGGAAAAAGGTTGCTAGGCAGCTTTCCAGACTGTTTTCTTATTAACAAAATAAAACGTAAAAATGTAACTTTTTTAACATATTCAATTAAAGCAAAACAGAATGATCTAACCTAACTAATACATAAATTAACAAATAAAACATGCCGTCGCTGTGCAACTTTAGTAGCAGCTAATGTGACTGGTTAAATCACGGAATATCGAAAGTAGAAATGAAATAAGATATGATACATCCGTTACAGTACAATTACAGTACTCGTTTAGAAATTCCGGACTCGGCTCCTACTCGCACCGTAACACATCACTTTCCGGACTTGTAACGTAAATAACTATATACATAGTTATTAACCATTTTGTAGACGTATTAAGTTAAGCAAGTAATTTAGTTTTTTCAAATAACTCGTTTTTTTTTAAATTGGACGGTAGTGGGTCCTTGTGTCCATTAAATTGATACCACTTTTTATGGACATTTAGTTTAAAAAAACTGTAAAATCAGCTTGTACTTTAGTATTTTAAATCTACATTTATTATTTATGCGGCTATAAGAAAATTTTGCATCAAATAACTGTTATAATACAATTAGCCAGAGCATGTTGTATGTTGTGCATGCTTTCTAACATCGTCTATCATGTATTGGGTTCAATTCCCAACTCCTACATTGACAATGCCAGTGGGTAATGTAATTCTTTTTTTTTCAAATGTATTATTTCTTTCCGAACAGCCCTGGCTTACTATTAAGAGGTTCTCTACTAAGTGTGGGATATCTGTGTTTATGTTTATTATTATCCCAAGAGTATATGTGAAATAATTGACCTACCGAAAATAGTTCATAATTTGAAACAAAATAGACTAAAACTAGTATAGATTTACGTGGTTACTGTGAAAATATGGTTTGAAGCAAGTAGATGTTTCACTTTATAATAGATTTATATTAGTAGCAATTCAACCTAAGTTTGATGAGTAAATGGCTTTAGAAATATTTTACATTTAAAAGAATACTTTTCATTTCGTATGACTGATGATCGAGAGGTAAGCGCACTTGCCTCTCACCCAAAAGTCCCGTGTTCGATTCCCGGTCATAGCAGTCGAACATACTGTGAGTGGGATTTTTCCACTGTACACGGATATTGGGTGTGTGTTCCTTGTCTCTAAATGTCCCATCCCACACAAGGCTTTTCTTGAACCTTCCCCAGGTAGAACATAATATTGGCTGAACCGTGGTGCAATACTGGATCTATATAGATACATTGAAATTGTAACAAAAATATTGGACTAATATTAATATACACTGGTATTAAAATATCGGCGTGCCTATGTTGGTAGTATATTGTTTTAACACATTCCAATCCAGATATATGCAGACAATATTGATAAATATCTATTAATATTAATTTTACAACATTGAAAAGTCTATATTCCCGTTATATTGTTATTACATTTTTTGATAATATCGATTGATAAAGATAAATATTGATTCTTAAATATTTGAAAACTCATATTTAACTCATTTTTGTCAACTATGTGTAGAATTATATTGTTTAGGAAATATTTTCTAATACCAATAAATATTGATTTTCCAATATTGGAAAGTGTATATGTTATTATGTTGTTATTGAACTTTTTAGTAATATTGCACAACAAACATCGACTGATATTGAGATTATATTGTTAAACTTTCTATTAAATAATATTATTTAACCGATTTATATCTATATTGGATAATCATGCTGCGCCTAGGCTGATTGCAATAAGTTACATATATGGCTCTCCTTGCAATATGGTTGTACAAGCGTAGAATTTCTGACTTAGGGTTTCCAGGCTTGTGATTCAATAACGATAAAGAGAAATTCACTGTGGTGATGCTGACCTAATCTGAACTAACAATGGCCCAAGTTGCCTTTAGTAATTTTACAGATGATGTAGTTGTACCTACCATACACAGGTTAAATATTCCAGCTGGAGGTTTTACTACAATTACTTCTAGATCTTGTTAGTGAAGTTCTTAAAATAATAACAATTATTTAAAAATTATACTTTATGAAAATTACAAGAAATAGCTTTACCAGGCCTAGTTTTCATTAAATATTGGGCCAATATATAATTTCGAATAATAATTTATATTGGAATAAAATATTATATGATATGATTTTTAAGTATTTGCTGAATATAACTTAACCAATATCGAGTCTATATACAAAAATGTTCACATTTTTTATTGGTTCAATGTTGCGTTTTTTACATTGAGCCAACGTTTTTGTAATATTAAACCAATATTGGTTCAATATTAGTGTTCTATCTGGGCGAGGATAAAGGATGTCGTCATTACCTGTGCTGTTATTTATTATTATTATTATTATCTTTTCTTACTTTCATGAATGATATTAAATGTATTATGCTTTTTTGGAATTATTCTGGAGCTGGATCTTGTTACATCATTATTTTACGAACTTGAGATAAAACCGAATTAATTCATACGAATCCGGACATGTAACAAAATACATTTTAGCTCGAACAAAGCCATTACCCGTTTTTTACCTTGAAATCCTGCAACGTAATACGCTTTATACGGTCCAGATAGGTAAGTCTTGTAACTAGCAGTGAACAATGCCATAATATAGTCCGTAAATTTAATAAACTAGCTATATTAAATTCATTAAGGTGCATCAAAACATAACATGGAAATAATTTGCGAAGTTTAATTTAACAAGCCTTACAGAATTTATGAAAGTTTAGCATTACTTGTGAAATATGTCTGACAACGTCCCAAAATAAAAGGCTTTAGGTTAAAAGCTCGGTGTCTGTCTTCGTTAACAGTGCGGCAGCGGGGATCTTGTGTTAGTACCAACGACGCTGTAATTTTCAGTAAGTTATTAGAAATAAAACGGACGAAAATTAAATTTCAGTCTGCGCAAGAGGACAATAAAAGACAATGTTTTGTTTTAGTATATTACTTGCATAGTTTTTAAAATAATTTAGTTTCGAATTATTTTAAAGGTTTTAATTATATTTAAATACTGCTTGGTATTTGTTTATAGTTTTTATTTTTTTAAGACGTGTTATTTTTCATATTGTGTATACCAAGGAATACATTGATTTTATTCTTATTCATATTATTGATTAAAAGCAATATTAACTGTTTCTTCGATATTTGAGTAATTTCTCGGTAATTATAGACTTTTTGTATATTATAGTTGGACATAGATGTGAAAAAGTACGTATTTATATACTCAGAAATAAATCCGGGAAAATTTTAGGTTACAGATTGTTAAACTTAATAACTACAAAAGGAGTAGCCGTATTATATTTTTTCAATATTTTATATAACTATTTGATTGCCTTGTCGATTCCTGGTCCTTTTGAATACTTTTATTCAAGAAAATTATTTTATTTTCTTCTATTAATTATATATAAGTATTATTTTCTTTGTAAATTACAATAGACCGGTTTTTAATACGTTATAATATACTCAAGGGGCGCTTTTTTATACCGAGAAGAAACTACCTTACACCACTACAACTACTTTTGCTCTATATTTTATCTCAAATGCGTTCTGAATTTCTGGATTGGAGTACTTCTTTCATGCAACAAGGAAGCGTGTTTGCAAAGATGAATGTTTTAAATTAGGTCAAGACTTGCTTTAATAAATTTAATTGAATTTCATACGAAAATGATCTTACGGGGTTTAACTATATAAATTAACAGAGGCCGCAGAAGACGGGGGCACTGTTTATAAATGTATCCGGGCTCGACTTTTACAGGGCGTGTAGAGCCCCTTTCAGATTGTCAAAAAAAAATTAAAATACATGGAATAAATTAAAATGAGCCCAAGAGGGGCAAAGTGACTTTATAATACTGGGTCGGACTCGCTCTCTGTACTATTGATAACTGAGACACTGGAAATTAAATTATCCTAATTGAATGACCTCTTTGTATTCTCATGTCGCGCCGAATTTTCCAATTCTACCGCGGATTACACTATTGGCATCACCTGCAAACATTTTCCTTTCGATGACTATATCATGCGGCTCTCCATTCTACTTGTAAATAAAAATATGTTTGTTTATTAACTTATGACGAGTCTTAAAGAGTAAAGTATATGCCAGTCGCCCCACACCACTTGCAGACTGCACGAGAGCTCCTTTAAGTAGGATCAGCCTTTCGGCTGGTGTTTGTTGCAATCGGCATTAGCATTCTGGTGGAAATATGCAATTATTACACTTAACGCGCCAGGCTTGTAACTTGTAATTCAGCGCTCGGCGGGGCACATAGCCCGGAGAGTAGCTGTTGGTTGTAGTCTGGTTACATTCCTTATGGTAAAATAAGGATTTTATAGAGGAGTTCGCGGCTAAAAATATTATGTTTTAATATTCCGCCCTCTAAAAGCACATTTGAACTATTCTAAGTCGAGTCAGGCTATTTATTTTTCGATTGCAACAGACACTGGACCGCTAGATGGCAACTGCTGACTATTTTGTCTGTCCCTATCCTAAAGCTACCGAAATGTACCAAGTAGTCAAGAGATCCTCGGGTCGGTCGTCACATGCCTACCTTGCACTGACAAGAGCCAACAGCTCGAAACTGCAGTCCGCAAGTGGTGTGGGATGACTGGCACGAGAGCTCCTTTAAGCAGGATTAGTTTTTCGGCTGGTGTTTGTTGCAATCGAGGCATTAGCGTTTTGATGGTAATATGCAATTATTACACTTAACGCGCCAGGCTTGTAACTTGTAATTCAATTCTCAGCGGGGCACATAGCCCGGAGAGTAGCTGTTGGTTGCAGTATGGTTATATTCCTTATAGTAAAATAAGGATTTTATAGAGGAGTTTGCGACTAAAAATATTATGTTTTAAGGTTTGGAGTGGTTCTTGGGATAATTTAACGTATATTGAAGCTCTATCCATTGTTTATTGTTGTGAAATTGTCACTATAAGTTATGTTCTTGAAGAGGTGTTAATTTTCTATCAAAAAATACTGGAAAAGTAATAAAGGCCAATCTCAGCCTCGGGCTGATCCCGTTATTGTGCCGGCAGCATTTTAACATTCCGGTATAGACCCATAGAGATTTTATTGGCTACTTTAAATTTATCCCACCAATCGTTAACGGAGTGCCGAATTCGATACGAAATGTTCAGACTCTGCCCAAATTCAGTATGAAATATTGGAGTACATAATAAGCACTCAAATAAATGAAATATTTCTGTGATTCTAGTTGTGGTGTAAATTCAAACAATATTCTTCGCAATAAATTAGTTCCTTTTAACGATAGCGCATCTTCACTCAAAAATGTAGCCGACCCTGTTAATAATACTGACCAAGCTTCTTAGAAGAAGCTTTACAAGATATTTTTCCATTGATGCAAGAATATTTTGTGATCTCAAGCTCAACAAGAAAAAAAGTGCTGCACGGGCTTCAGCATGTTAAAACAAATATATCGTGGGAGTATTTCTTATGTACTGCTGGAAATTCACTATCGATTCGTCAAAGAAGTAGTACCAATATTAAAGTTCAATCTTTTTCGATAAGTAGACGATGAATAGGGATTACAAGAGGTTGTAAAAGGTTACCCATCGGTAGATTATCAAAACAAGAGCTTAAATAAAAAAAAGGAAGCGCAAATTAGCAGAAAATGTAGTTAAGAATCAACCGATTGCCAAGTCTTATACATCAGGACATTAATACAAAATTCACACCATACATGTATGAGTTAAACTCAAATAGTTTATTTTTTTGCATAACATATTTCTTTTTTAGTTTCATAATATATTCCATAAATGTTTAATATCGATGTGTTCCTGGTTGCCAGTGATATTACTCAATAAATAATATTATATCATTATTACTTTTTATAATAATTTTCTTTATCCAGTTTCTACAATTAACCTGTAAGGGTATATAATCAAAGTATATGCAGATGTCTCCAGCTATTTTGCATGTTTACATGCTACTATGTGAACTACAGTAACATTCCGTAATGCATTTGAGCACCGTCTGAACATACCGTATTGAATTCGGCACTCCGTTAACGATTGGTGGGGTAAATTTAAAGTAACCAATCAAATTTGCCGAAATCTATACCGGAATGTTAAAATGCGCACTGACACTAAAAAAAGTTTTGAAATCTAATGATTTTATGCAAACAATATCTACAGTCACTAAAGAGGCTGTAAGTGTAAAATTTGAGGAACACACGAAAGAACAAGATAGAAATGTAGAAGATCTACTAACCAAAACTAAAAGAAGTAAGGCAGAAAACTAATTACTTTTGCAGTGTATTGAAATAACAGAGCAGTACTCTAGGCGTAATAGTATTCAATTATTTGGTATATCAATAAACCGAAGGAGAAAATCCAGAGCAGGTGATATTGAAGGTTATTAATATCACCTGCTTAATAATGATCATCTGGGCCCAAACATTTTGTTAGACATTCGAAATAAATGAAAAACCGACAGTTGGTTTAAACTTGCAAGTTATAGAATCTGTAAATTAGTACATGATAATAAAGGAAATTAAAATAAAAAAGTATCACAGAATTTAAGGGAAATTTAATAAGACTTGTGAGAAATTGACGAATGATATTGGCTACCACTCTTTCATGATTTGTAAGGTGTAATTCAATGCACGTCGGGGTATTTGCCCGCTGAGTAGTTGTTTCCTGCAAATCATATATTATAACAGTAGGTTTAAGTCCACCTAGGACTGAAAGGTCGCCGCTCTCAGGTACTTGCAGAATCGTAAGTCGCTATACGCCCATGGAGACATCTATGGTGTATTGTAGCAATTGACCATATGAGAGGATTCACTTACCTCTCACCACTACTCAATTTACTATAGTTTGTATAAAACTAGCAGGTTGGCCACTATCATTTGTTCCATGACCTATGGCATACTGATGAGAACTAATAAGTTCGAAACCGGTCTATATCTGGTCAGGGAATTGACAAATGATATTAGCTACCACTTTTTCATGATTTGTAAGGTATAATTCAATGCAGGTCGGGGCATTTGCCCGCTGAGTAGTTGTTTCCTGCAAATCATATATTATAACCTCTAAACTATACAGAGATTCGGTTAAACTAGGGGACAGTTGTCTATAATTAAAGTTTGTTAAGATGTCGTTTTTAGATTCGAAAAATTTTCAATAGTTTCAGAAAAATCCAGAAAAGAGTGAAATTAAAATAAAATTATATTTACAAGTGTTGTTATTTTCTATCGTTCTTTTTTATACTATTCTTAAATGTTCTTGTTACTTGTAATCTTATCCAGTAATTCAGATTTGCCCGTTGGATATTGTAAATAAAAAAAAGTAAACAAAAATTTTAAAATAAAAACAACCAAAAATCTTATAAGAAATTTTTAAAAAAGCACTACAAAAAGCACTAAAAATTGTGAAAGAATATTTTATATAATAATAATAATAGCTCAATAATACAATAGTAATAGGCAGTTCAATTTTTTGCAAAAAAAAAAATCAGCCCCTGGTGGAAGCTTTCATTATTTATTATTAGCGCCTCCGGCAAATGTTAGAGCAACATTTTTGTTATATTTTTAATTCTCGTAGCTTTCATTAGGAAGTTATCTCGAATAAATTTCAGTGGGACCACCGAGAAAGCTTCCTTTCAAACAAAAATCGTTCAAATCGAGCCATACATGACGAAGTCTTAACCGGCATTGATAAAAATATAAATATACATATAAATGAATAAATATATAAACCCATACATATAAATCGAATAGAGAACCTTCCTCTTCGTTTCAAATCATTTTAAAATGGAAAAATAATACAAGGCAATTTAAAAACCTGTAGTTATATTTATACAGATAACTGCGTATATAATGCATATAATTATATATGAAGCTTAATCAAAAGAAAATTAAATGGAACCACTGCAGCGCTGCTTTGGATAACTTTTTAGTATATAATTTACTTCTCTCAATAAAATGCACCCAACTGAACTTATAAATTCAAACTCAATATTTCGGAATATTTGATTTGTTTCTGAGCATGTTAAACCTTTATTATTATACTGCCAGATTCAAAAATTTGTTTTTAAATACATATATGGGGTGCAATTGTTACACTTTTTAGCAGATGATTTATAAAATTGTTTTCCTAGCATTTAACATGAAATTAACTCTATACTATAAGGTACTTACACTACTAGTAGATATTAGAAGCGGGAAACTTACCTGAAACAAAAAAAAAACAGTTAAGAAAAACTGTAAAATTTCATTTTAAGTAGATATACTTTTTCCGACATTTTCCAAGCTATTTATTTACTGAGGTTTATTAATCTAACATTTCCACGTACACAAAATTATTTACTTAATAACAGTCTTTCAAGGACCCTTAGGTTTTTTGTAGGTTTAATTAATATGTCACAAAGAGAATATTTGACTTTACTTCTTTAAAAACTTGGCTGGTAGCTTTCTTATTTATTTCTTTTTGAAATTTGTTTACTTGTCCATGATGGCACATTGCACAGTTTCCTTAAAATATCTTTTGATAATCTAATATACACATCATAACATGATTACATTTTTTTAACATTTATTTCACGTCGGTCTATTTACGCTATTGACACCTATCATCGACGCCTGTAGGCGAGCTACCCCCAACCAGGAATTTAGCCGAACCTCTTCCTATAAGAAGAGTAGGGATCTTTTACTTGCCTAACATTTAATAGACAAGGGACCGACGGATTTACGTCCCCTCCGAAGGATGGTATATCATCTACACAACCCTCGCCTAAGGTTGCATAGCTTCCGCGCATACACTGATATACAAGCCGCTAGAAGATATGTGAGGCGAGGATACGGTTTTCCTTGAAACATCGCCCGCGCCTAACGTTGCTTTACATCGCATATTGAAGTATGTACATAGTAAAGACGCATCTACGCTCACCCCTATTGATTACATTATAAACATTTATAATTAGTGGGAAAGTCATCGCTTTATACCTGTTATGTTGAAGAGTTTATTATTATACTTTTTAAATTGACATAATTAATCTTGCTTATATCTTTTATATTTTTGGTTGCATTATTATTATTGTTTACAAATTCTGTAGATAAGAAACCTATGTAATGATCCGTAAAATTTTAAAAAATAACGGTTTTACAGCGTATCCCCCGACTGAATTTGTGATTGGTGTAATATATCAAAAAAATATTAATACGGCTTTCATTTTCTGCAATCTTGGTCTGCTTGAACTAGAATGGATTTTTACCAAATTACAGTGCAGTTAAGCTAATAAGAAAATACATCATTGTAGTTGAACTGGTTTTTCTGTTCTGAAAGATTTTATTTGAATAAAATATTTTGCATTGAAAGTTCGAGCCTTGGCATATGGCATTTGAACAAAAAATAATAATGTTACAAATTAAAGTAAATAGCTTCTCATTTTCTAGCACAATTGACAATTTCAACTAAAAACCTATTCAAACCTAAATTACTACATAATTCCATCCTTATTATTTGTAATTTCTCCAAGAGGTATGGCTCTGATCACCAGTAATTTTATTTTTCAATCTTTCTAAATCATTATCACAGTTGACGGTATAAACTTGCTATTTTAGTTTGCCCAAAAGTAAAATTCTATAATTGTTAAGTCCGGACTTCTTGGTGAGTATGTCTGTGATAAGTAATTTTGGAATATCTCTAAATACGCGTATTGATTTAAATTTCAATACAAAAAATAAGGTCCAATTATCCTATCGTATGAAACAGCATACCAAACGTTAACTTTTTTGAATATTGCCTTCTGCAATTTATTCCATTTATACCCAAACGTTGTAAGTGATTGAAATTTCAAAATTTTTGTTGTTTTGTAGCGGTTCAAATTAATGTCTTTGACTTGGTAGGTAGAGTTAACTTGATAATAGGCATCTTTGTGCCAAATTCCATAAATATGTATGCTATATGCCGGGATAAAGGGGGTCGTATTTACCTGTGGTATTATGTATTATATTATTTAAGATATTTTCATTTGTTGAAAATTTCACACCGCCATTATTAAGTCAATCAGAGACTCGCTTTTTGTTTGGTTACCATAGCAACGCCAATTACTTCCGGAAAAATTCATTCTCCAGGGTACCCTGGACGATAATAATAAGTGGCAATATTTATGTCGAAATAATGACATAAACACATGGGATGGACTTGAAATTTTGTTGTAAAAATGAAAATAAGATTTTTTGTTTACTTACTGTGCAAATCATAATTAAAAAAGTAAAACATCTTTTATTCTGTTTTTTTTAAATTTCTTTATTATTAATTACATCTCTTAAGTGTTTTTGAAAATCTATTTAAAAATCTTCTCTTTTCAGTGGCGAGTAAGAAAGTACGACACTAGTATTAATTAAATGTCTATGCTTAAGTACATAAATATAATATTTTGAAACAATTCTATTCAACTCAACTTTACAAATCCGAGAAAACTTGGTTGACACATTGAGTAAATTCTTCTGCATTGTACTAAACAGATTTTCCTTTGGACTTTCTAAACTGCACTCCAATCTGCATCCATCAATAAGGTACGACAAATATTTTAAATTTGAGTAATACATCACAAGGTTGCCCGCAATGCATTCATAAAGTATATTTCTGAGCTTCTTCCATATTATTTCGATTTAATAATATATTGACACAAAAACTCTGTCACAAATTACATGTACAGGTTATGACTCTGCACTGCCCAGTGGC
Organism: Leptura quadrifasciata; assembly: GCA_963675555.1. Classification (NCBI taxonomy): domain Eukaryota; kingdom Metazoa; phylum Arthropoda; class Insecta; order Coleoptera; family Cerambycidae; genus Leptura; species Leptura quadrifasciata. The sequence continues at coordinate 110,093,118 of OY776675.1, forward strand.
GGCTCGTAGTTAATTTTATAGGGGTGCACACATTTGACATTGTGAAATAGTATATTCAAATTAACTTACCAGAGAACCATTCACCATATTCTTTGTTCTCAAAATCGTGTGCTGCATAAAAAAATAAGCCAAAAATTGCAAAGTTGTCCTCCCACTTTAAGATTTAGTAGATATACATACACACAAATAAAAACATTTTATTTATACATAAAATACATTCTACATTCCCTACTAGCTGCGAAAATGTCCTATCACTTTACTGTCAAAGTCAGGAATTAACTAAATCATACTTTTTTCAATGGGGAACATTCCCTTTTATTTTATCCGCCAGAGTGCACCAGCTGTACTCGGTTGTTTATCCGTCAGTGCCAATACGAAAAAATATGTCTTTGAATAAACAAAATTAATAATTAGGATGTAAAATGAAAACTTGTTAATGTGACCCAAAGTGCCCAAACACAGTAGGGCATTTATTTCCTAAAAATGACCGTTTCCGACAACTATATGATAAATCTGGTGTTTTAAAATTGTAATCTATATCTTCATCTTCAAGTGTACTAACTAAAATATTGTCATAATTGATTAATCTAGAATAAAAATGGATTTTTAAACAAAAAATTCAATAAGTTCATAAATGTAATGATACACCTTTCAACCAAAACCGGCTTTTTTCCATAAACTCTATAGCACCTCTTTTTCTCAGCTCCCCTTTTAAAGTTTTAAATGATTTAATGACCAACTACCGTAATCCTTTTTATCAATTTGGCTCATTTCTACTAATAAGAGATTGGGAAACTCTCGGAAGTTGGGAAATTTAAACTATTTAAAGGTTATATATGATACAAGTTGAGTAAGACATTAAATCGAGTACGTATGGCGTCATCTATTGGATATATTAGGAACTGGCTTAGATTATTCCTCAATCTTTTTATCAATTTGGCTTATTTCTACGAATAAGAGATGGGGAAACTCTCAAAAATCGGGAAATTTAAACAATTTAAAGTTATAATATAACTTTTAAATTGTTGTTTAATATCATTCTCAATTTGTATAATATATTATATGATACAAATTGAGAATATCATTAAACAGAGTACGCATGGCGTCATCTATTGGACATTTTAGAAATTGGCTTGGATTGTTCCCCATTGATAACATCGAAAGTGCATTAAGCCTTTCTTGGCCCATAGTGTTCCTTATAAAACATTTTACCCGTCGTCATAGGTGTAGTACATATAATACTTAAAATTTTGTACATCTTAGATAAGCTTTCCTCCAATTTATTTTTATTAATAAATGTCAGAAGAGGTAAAACACCATTGCAACTCATATCATCCCTGCCATAAATAACTTTCAATTCAGTTCTTAATTTCTCTTTGTCTATTAAAGCATTATAAGCAACAAAATAGAACAGCTTATTTCACTCAGAAACACCCACACATCCATGAAAGCTTATCATATGTATTTTATTTTTTGAAATGTCTATTAAACTGTCTTATTTTGCTCACAGAATTTTTTTTACATTTAATTCCGGGACAGGCCTTCGTATTTTTTTTTAATACTATTTTATCCTCGTAGCTCAGCGGTCTCTTACTTAAAATATAAGACACTGAATTCAGTTTTAAATAACTTATGTGTGCCTAAATTAAATAAATAACAAAACACAGAATTTACGATTAACGCAGCGAAAGCAAGCAAACATAAATATCACCAAAGCAGTGTTGTACACAAAGTGAACTGTGCCCGCATTAGAGCATAAGAGGCTACAGCAACATCGTAAACAAAATTTAGCCAGATGCATACACATAATGCGGTCTCCGTACACAAACTCATCTCTGCCCTTTGAGAAGTAGATATTGATAAACTCAAGTTGTAACGTAGCGTGTTATAGTACTTCTCTTCTATCAGCACTATAAAAAATATAAACAATTTCAAAATTTTGAAAATAAATCAACCAATATGCACCACGACAAAAGTAATAAGCAAAATCATTACATTACTGAAATTAACCAACACTTACAGTTTTTCAAAAATAATTTTGGAAAAATGTATGTACAATCGATAATTCTCAAATAACATGCATTCACCGTCAAACACTCAAATTCACCATTTCAGGACTTGAACCCATTCAAAAATCCAACTTAAAAATATCAGACCCCCAATAATCGTAAAATTCATTAAAACCACTATTCATACCTATAGTCACAACATTCTATCTCGGTTCGTAACTCTTCCATAAACAGATTTGAATTTAAAAAACTTCACTACTTTTCAACCACCCCTCGTACATATCAAACTACTCTCCGTACTTCTAACAACCACATTCCAACTCGATTCATCAAATTCTACCACCTGCTTCCCATTTCAATTTTTACTACTTTTCGATCACCCCTCGTATACCGCATATCATATCGGCATTCTCTTTTCAACCAATATCTTATCTTATTCTCATTCCACGTTTATCGGGAACATTTTCATATAACTTATTATTCACCACGCAACGGGAACATTCTCATCTTATTCATATCTTGCAACCGTAAAACGTCGGACCTTCGTTTCGACTTTACGGGGTCTTTCCGAAAATTTTATTTCCAGACAATAAAACTTCAATAACTTTAAAACCCGAATAGATCCAAATTTCATTTTTATATCAAAAAATTCTCCACTTCAATGCCGATTTTTCCATATAATTTATGTTTCAAAATTTCATACTTTTGCAAAACGGTTGTTCAATATTACGCAATCGTGTCGGTCCAGACTACATGGTTCCAAATCCAGATCTAAATAGGGAGTAAAAACGTTCGTGCCTGACTCACGGGGCACGAAAAACGCAACGGTGGTATAGTCTCAATGACCGAGCTCTACGAGCCCAAATTAAGTTAGTTCCTTCGGTGTTACTCGTGATCTAATACAGTGCCCGCGCTACTTCCAAGGCCAAACCTTTGTAAAAAAGAGTGTTAATTTTTTAAATAATAATGCCCTCGCGCATAAATAAATTAAAAATGATTTTTTTTCAGAAATAACAACTCTTAAATATATTAAAAAATAATTAAACCAAACTTCTCTAGTCGAAATTCAATTGTCGAAAAGTTACCCAAAAATAATCTATTGTAAAAAAAAAATAAGTAAATTACATTCGAAACTCTGTTCAAACTCGCCAATAAAATTTGTAAATTCGTTTTTAAACAAAGTGTCGTTATTTTAACACACAGGGTGTTACTCACGGCCCTGCCAGTAACTTTCAGATTTGCTAAAAAATTAAAATAAATAATTATATTAAACAAAAGGTGATCCAATTATTCTGGTTATATACAGGATGCTTGACCCTATCCGACAATTTTAAGGCAACCCCCCCCCCCCGAACTTCAGATTCGAAACAAATAAAGTGCATCCACGGCCTCAGGAGTCTCAGTTTTAATGTTTCACGTAAAAAAATTTGAATTTTTACGAAGTTGAAGGCGTGTAGGTGTTCAAGCGCTATCGTCGGAAATTAGTTTTGGGGTTTATTATGTTGATAAAAATGTTAAAATGTATAAAAATAAATAGAAATTAACTAGCTAACTGAATTAGCTTTGGGGGACACGTGCTCCTGTGCCTCTTAGGAGCAGCCGCCACTGGCACTGGCGGTGACTGTATATAGTTGAACAGTCAGTAGAACGCAATTGTTTTTATAATTTCTCGAAAGCCATCTAAGCTATAATTTTGTTGTATGTTTTTAAGACTAGCAAATACAATACTTACAAATTAATTAAGAAAACAATGTTCCACCTAGTTTAGTGAACATAACTTAGGTTATAACTGTAAAATAGATTAATTTTAAACTATCTTTGTTAGTTTTATTAAACTAAAATCGGCTGAACATTGTTTTTTAAAAATTTTGTTTAGATATCCTACACCCACAATTATAACATTTAAAGATAAATAATGTAGAAAAAACAATATTCTACCTATTTTAGTAAATATAACTTAGTTTAAAGCTTTAAAATGGATTTGTTTTATACAATTTTTAGTAATTTTATTAAATTATAATGGGTGGAACATTGCCATTTTCACAATTTTACTTAGATACTTTTTACCTGCAATTATAATACTTGAAGATATATAATGTTAAAAAACAACGTTCCACCTATTTTTTATATACATTTATTTAACGTCGGCCTATTTCCGCTACTGAGGCCTAACATCGACGCCGGTAGACGAGCTACCCCCAACCAGGAATTTTGCCGAACCTCTTCCCTTAAGAATAGTAGGGATTTTTTACTTGCCTAACATTTAATAGACAAGGGACCGACGGCTTTACATCCCCTCCGAAGGATGGTATATCCCCTATACAACCCTCGCCTAAGGTTGTATAGCTTCCGCGCATACACTGATATACAAGTCGCTGGAAGATGTGTGAGGCGAGGACGCGGTCTTCGTTGGAACGGTCACCATCCAACTACTAACCGCGCCTTACGTTGCTTTACATCGCATATCGAAGTATGTACATAGTAAAGACGCACCCACGCTCGCCCCTCCATCTATTTTAGTGAACATAACTGGTTTATAACTGTAAAATAGATGTATTTTAAACAATTTTTATCAGTTTTATTAAACAAATATGGGCAAAATTTTTTTTTATCCTTCTATATTTAATTATATAACACCTACAAATATATAAAAATACGTTCCACCTATTTCATTACACACAACTCTATTTATAATAATAATAACTGTAAACAATTATCAGTAACTTTTGCTAATATCAACACAAAGTTATAGTTAAAGTTATATACGCGCAGCCCCATATAGAGGGCTTAGATATGGTGGAGGTACTCAACAGGGTGCAAAGCATCCCCCCATATGTTAATCTGCCTTTCTTGAGTAAATCCCAAAATCCCCTATTGGGCTCGCCTACTATTCTTGTCAAATAAAAATTGATTACTTCTAAAATTTCTTAGGTGTGAAATTTTATTACTGAATCCCCCACGTGCTTGAATTAATAACCGGAATTTTCCACTTGTTCACGAATGTTTTGAGAAAATTATTCCTCCTCGTCGACTCGGGATAATTTTTAAAACATTCGTGAACTCGAAAAAAATTCCGGAAATAGTTCAAGCACTAGGGAGATTACAAATGAAAATATAATTTTTATACTTTTGCTTTTTGCAAGTTCACAAATTGTCAGAAATTCTTTTTAAAAGTCGAATTTTATTTAGAATTAGACTATTGCTGCATATCTTTAATAAATAATAATTAATAAACACCACAGAAATTAGATAACCCCCAATTCCAGAAGCCAAGGTGTGTGTGGAAGGGGGCTACACCAACCAACGCCAGTGCCGGAGCCAGGATTCGAATCCGGTGGTGCGATGTCCGTGTGATTAATCGCGATTGCCATCTCGCGCCTTAACCCACTCGGCTATCGACCAGACATCTTTAATTTGATATAAAAATTTGTCTTCGTATTTATCATCATACCAAAAACAACATTAAGGGAATATAGTCATTGTAACCTCAAATTTATTTGTCAGTTTTATTAACATAGTACGATTGCATTATAGGCTGTATTGCAGCTTTTATTGCAGCTCAGTGGCTCAACGTTTACGTGTTAGGCTGGTAACCAAGGAGTTCCGAGTTCGAATCCTGGCTAGAGTGTGGATGTTTAGTGGTGTTTTTCATGGGTTACCGAGTTGGTAGCAGTGGACTAGACGAGGTTGTGTGAGAAACAACACGGCTAGTTGTTGTACCACTCCAATGTCGCAGGGAATGATCATTGTATAATTGTCTATGTGTATGTGTCCTGGTTCAGTGGTAGAATAGCTAATGCTAAACTCCGCCAGGACATTAGTCTAAACAAGGCGTTAAAAAAAACTAGAGTTATCAATTCCATTTTATACTGAAAACTTCTTTTACCAAGTATAAAGAATACTTGGTAAAAGAAGTTTTTATTTTTTTATCAAGCGGCACTTTATCCATCTCGAATGTGCATCTAGCACATCTCAACGTCTAGTTACAAAATATATAATTTTTACTTCTTGTTGCATAAAACATAGTTTCACATTTTGTTTGGCGCGTTACTAAATAAATTCATAAAACTGAAATGACATCTCTCCTACTGCCACGTTAAGTGCAACCAATAACAACTATTTGCTACCAAGTCTTCTTGATTGGCAAGCATGTAACTCCTGGATGGTAAATAATAAATGGCGTAGTTGTCAGCACTTTGTGATATGTAACTAAATATTGAAAGTAGAGCACAGAATTTTATATCTACGACGAGTTTCCACATTATTGATCTCTGTTAGCAAACAAATACGTTCAATGCTGATGTTGATCAAGGTGGAATAAAAGCATGAAACATTCGAATCATATTTAAATTATGGAAATTACAATAATAGAGTAAAATCAGTGCATTCACGAACGCAGCATAAAATAACTCACCAGTGTTTGCTCTAGATTTAAATAACTTTTTCTTTTACTTCGTCTACTGCTTTAATTTACAAATTGTAGTCATTAGCATTCATGAGAGACTGAAATTAGAGTATTATTTTAAAGAAGAGAAGTAAACATAGACTAGTTAGTAGCAACACATGCAACCAAAGATATTGAAAAAAAAATTGTTAGCTGCTACTCGCAAAATTTGAACTCCTCGCATTGTCTAGCTAGAGTTACGTTACGTTAAAATAAATAGTACATAAGAAAATCATCATTACCCTGAATTAAACACAGAAAGCTATTGAAAAATACTCTGGTAAGGAATTCCGTTACACGGAATAAGTTTTATAGCCTATAAAAACAGAGTATTTAATTTATTCTCAGTGGTAGATTGCTCTTAATAATAATAATTTCATAAGATATTACTACCGCAGGCGTCAGGGTTTTTTGTTATAAAAATTCATAAGGGAGCTTTTTCTATCGCTTCTTTTTATGTTTAGACAGAGATTGATTGAAAATGCGCCCCCCAATTCGGTCCGGAACATATTTGTTTAAACAATTGAAGGTGAAAATTTTGGCGTTTTTTTAAATATCTTTGAAAATATCAATAATAGGATAAAAAATCGAGAATAGAAATTTATTCTCCACTAAATTCTACATAAAAAAGGGCTCTACATTTTTTTCTATTGATGTATAAGATTTGAAGATAGAACCGTGCAAAGGAACTAGTCGCGGGTCGTATCATCGTAAGAGAGCAAAAAGTTGAAATTATTATGAATGTGGTAGTTAAAGAATTTAAGACACGAATTCTGGTGAAATAATTGAAATGATTGTTCATTCAAGTTTATGCTAGATATTATATTTATCGTTATTCATACAACCATTCTCCTCCTTTTGCGTTTAGGTTGGTGCCTAAGATCGAGTTGCTCTGCTATATCTGGTTCTCTGATTTCTTGATGTTCCTTGGTTCCTTCAATCTCTCCAATCTCTCCAGGTTCTGTAATTTCTTCAGCTTCTCCCGTCCCTTCATCATCTTCATTAAAAAACTCTTCGAGATCGATGTCAATATGTTCATCAATGTCTTCTTCAATGTCAATTCTGAGTGCTTCGACATTGGAGCAAGTTTGACTTTCGCAATGGGAACAAATAATAGAACATTTTAGTCCTTGTTTACGGTACCCGTAGTTTCTCTTACATTCACCTCGACAACTACAAGATATTATTTTCGGAAATGCTGGTGGTGCAGCTTCTTTTTCAGTAGTTAATGAATTTTTAGCCACTGCTTTTTTGAAGCACACAAATCTAAAGAATACTTATCTTTATTTTGAGCTCCATATAGAGCAATAATAAATTTTTTAGCAGCGGGTTCCAGGAGTGAGACTCTTTGGAGACAAATTATCCAACTACCGTCTGTAGATCTTAATTCTTCTCCAGTAAATTGATAAATTTCATTTTCCCCATTCCGAAGAATGCAGAAGTGGTATCACAACCACTGAAGGCATGAATAACTAGGATAAATTTTCTGATTGATGGGTACTTGAAACTGCCTGTGCTGTATAGCTTTTGCTCAGTTTTTTCTCTACTAGGTTAGTAAATATTAGAATTTAAATAATTTTGAGCTGTCAGTATTACTTAAATGTCTACATCTTCTCTCACAATTATAACTTCATCATAATTATGATGAATGCCAATTGGCAAAGATCTCCATTGTAACAGTGACTATTAGCGTGTCAGCATCTTCATAGGCTTGTTTACATATGACGCTAGCATCCGCAAGCTTATTAGTCAATAGCCTTATGAGTCTACTCTTATTTTTGTCGTTGAAGAAAAATTGTCTCGAGCAACCGTTGCTGCCATATTCAGATCAAACAGCATGTCAGCAGATGTTTGTTTCTGGTGCCGACCTAACCATTCAGCGCATTTAGCACTTTTCATCGTTGCATCAGCTCGATCGCCATCAAATACGATGATGCTCTATGGTCGATAACATTTTTCATTCGACGTATTTATTTGTTACTTATGTTTTCGAAAGTTTCACTCTGCTGCCACAATACTCGATGCAATAAGTAACCAACATCAATGACGTGAATGAAATTTCTAGAGGACAAATCCACATTGGTTTGCTCAAAACTGTCATACAGGGAGGATTTCGTATTTTTACGCATGCTCAATTCACCGAACAATGAAAGAGGGTATGGTGATAATTCATAATCTAAATAAGTTTAAAGTCCTTCAGGTATTTTATTCACTAAAGACATTCTCTGGAATAATAGTAGCGGGTCCACTGGAATAAATCCATCATAAATTTTAATCGCTGCATGGGCATTTGCCAGCTGTTTCACTCTTACCTTCCTGGATAGTTTGATATCTGCAAAATTTTTTCCAACAGCCTCTTCCATCAATTTCATTACCAATTCATGAGCATTGCGACAATTGATAGTTTCAGCACCTTTTACTCCTGTGTTCAACGATATAAGTTCTATGGTTTCGGGGAACGGAGGATGGATAGACAGCCACTCCATGAATACAATTAATTACGTCCAATCAGTTTCGTACATTTGTTGTTTTGATGTCCAAAATACTAGAAAAAATTGTACACAAACAGTTAAATGAATATCTTTCCTTAAATGACGTCCTTCCAGTTAACCAATCGTGGAAGTCGTTATACTGTAATACGTTAACTATGTAGTATGTACTGTGTATTTTACAATCTATTAATTTAAAATCTCCAACTTGTACATTTTATTTTGCCAATAAAGAAACTTATTTTGTACTACGTATTATCCTGTGATTTATAATTCACGGAATTATGAAATTAACAATTTTGATAGTATATTCAATGCTCGCTCCCCAGGTTCTGACCCGAACCAACCAAATATCCATGGAACATAGTACCGTGGTATTTGAGAAGCTTGACGGGGTAGGTCCTGTTCAGCTTGAAGACAAAGGGTGTATAAATACAAAACCGAATTACCACTATTTTCTAGTAATGCATTATCTTCCTCATACAACACTGATGAATGAGAGAGAAAATCAATTTTTCTTTGTGGATCTTCAGAACGCAAAAGATAAACAACATATGCTTAATATACTTTATAAGGATACAATTTGTTATCGGAAATGATGCTTTGATAATATGTCAATTGCCTCTTCAATGATTTCTACTGAAATATGTGGACTATTTCATCACACTGCAAAACATCCACCATATTTGGATCATTTCTAATTAATTTTCTCAATTCATCTCCATACTTTCTTTGACCTACGTCTCATATTCACATATAAATGACCAGAGCAATTATAAAGTAATAACGTTATCTTTAAAAGAGGAAGAAACAAATAGATGCGAACAATGTTTCAGAATTTTAACATGCATTTTAGTACCCTGGATTAACGATTTATACATTAAAGCATACATAGTTGGAATGTTTGAACTGAAAACATAAACGTAAAGTTCAAAATCAATATTGAATGGTGGAAATGCAGCTTTACTTTTATTTTTTTGTTAGTAAAATAAAATTTCGTGCTCATGTAATCCCAAATTAAATTATATGTATAGCAACACCACGGCTACCTCGGCACATTAAATATTTCACCCATTACCGCTCAATACCACGTTGAGCTCTTTAATGCAAAAATTAATTATCCTTTTACTGGTTTAATATTCAAATAAAATCAACGTTCTAGAGCTTATGCATATTTAGTCCAGCTAATCTGGGTTTAAGTTGAAAATAATTATTGTGAAGCATAATTTTGAACGCAGATTTTCAAATGTATGTCATCAGTATTCCCCCAAGTTAAAATTTCATTGAAATTTATCGGAGGTAACGTATTGTAGCCAAAGCCCGCAACTAAATATTTTTTCATGAGTTGACTTTATGTATTATTTATGTATTATACGCTCCCTATAAAACAAATAAAGTAAGATAGCCTAAAGCAATATTTTCTTTTGGTTTAAATTTCCGAAAGCATTATATAAGTTAATTATTCATTTTTAAACTGAAATGAATTATGATGTAAAAAATATATGACCATTTGCTTCTAATATAGGTTTATGTGGCAGTGGCTTATTGATTACGTGTTAAGCTTGAAAGTTGAAACCATTGTTATTTCTTATAAGTACATGAACTAGATGTAGCTCGCCGAGAGGCAACATGGCTAGTTCGAATCTCAGTTCCGGCTGATAGCAATGTCACCAAGAGTAGTTTGTTTTATATTTGTTTGTGTGAGCATATTTTCTGATTGAGTGGTAAAATAGCTGTGACTGAACTGCGATAGGACGTATATAAATAAAGCGGTTAAAGAAAGAATTATTAAGGACGGCGACGCCGTATTTAAAAAAGATGATTTCGTATTTCGCTTAAAGACGCTAAAATTAAAAGACCAGTTACCAGAAAAATTTTTAGAGACAGAGAAAATTCAGTATTAAAAAATATTAAAAATTCGTCATCAACAAGTAAAACAAAAAAGTAGAGTTAATTTCGAAATTAGTAAAATTAGAAGGTATGTAAAATTGTTGTATCATCATATTATTATTATTTAACTAATGGGGGTGTAATGGGGTAGTGAAGCGCAAGTTATAGCCTCTCCTACTCAATTGTTAACCTCACCTTCGCGATGGGTTCAATTTGAACTTGGTGCACCCTGATTTTACTAACGAGGCTCTAACGACCGAGTAAGGGCGGAATAACCCTTACCTTTTGCCGTGAGCACATCCACCTTCTCACGAAGAGTGCGGTAAAAATAACCCACCGCACACAAAGGTTGCTTTTGGAATCGTTTGGTTACCCCATCGTCGCAGTCTCCTTCTGTGCCATGAGACCACACCACTCGCCTTCCGCAACCGAGCTGGTCAGTTGCATACCTGCTCCAGCTAAAACTTCAAATGCAGCTTCGTTTTCAGTCGATTAAGGCTTTAAAAATGATGGAGCGTTCAAGTGGGACAAAATCATCCGGAGGTAAAATACCCTCCCGATCGGATCTCCGGGGGAGGGTGCCCACAGGGACACCTCATCGAATGTCGAAAAAACACCGGCAAGTTAAATCCAAGAAAACTAATTCTTTCATCTACGGCGCTTGGAATGTTCGTACTTTGAACGACAGCACTCGCACCGATCGGCCTGAAAGAAGAACTGCTCTAATAGATAGAGAACTTCACCGACTCAATGTTAACGTTGCAGCTCTCAGCGAAACTCGATTTTTGGAGGAAGGCTCTCTCACAGAAAAGTGCTACACCTTCTATTGGAAAGGTCTTCCCACCAATTCAAGAAGACAACATGGAGTAGGATTTGCCGTTCGGAATCAACTTGTATCCAACTTAACACAAGTACCACAAGGCCTATCCGAGCGTCTAATGCTGCTACGCTATAAGCTATCAGATGGCAACGCGGTAAATCTAATAAGCGCCTACGCTCCCACTCTGGATGCAAGTCACGAAACCAAGGAAAGCTTCTATCAACAGCTGGAAGAAACCCTCTGTAGAATACCTAAAACGGAACGACTTGTTATTCTTGGCGATTTTAACACTAGAGTAGGGAGAAATGCAGACACCTGGCCAGGCATCATAGGCAAGAACGGTTTGGGCAACATGAACGCTAACGGTCAACTACTCCTAACTAAATGCGCCGAACACGATCTAGTTATAACAAACACCATTTTCCGACAAAAAGATAAATTTAAAGGCACCTGGCGTCACCCCAGATCAGGTCACTGGCATCTACTGGACTATGTTATCGTACGTAGGAAGCATCTCAAGGACGTCCAAATTACAAAGGCGCGCATTGATAGCGAATGTTGGACCGATCATCGTCCTGTTGTCTCTAAAATGAAAATTGTTATGAGACCCAAACACCGAAGAACTCAAGTAAAACGTACACCCCATCTCTGTATTAGTAAATTGCGTGACCAACAAACCGTCAAACAGCTGAAACAAAAAGTTCAAGAAAATTTGAGTGCACTAGAAGAAACCAATTCTGTAGATGTCGCTACTACCTGGACACAAATTAAAGACAGCTTAAAAAGTGCGAGTGAGGAAATTCTTGGCACTGCAGCAAGTAAAAAACAGGAGGACTGGTTCAATGATAATGAAGCTTTTATACAAGAACTTCTTGACCGCAAACATATTGCCTTTCAAAACGCTATCAACCACCCCAACGACTCATCAAAAGCAGAAGCTTTTACCCAATCTAAGTATGAAACGCAGCGCGAAATCAGAAGAATAAAGAACGAGTGGTGGGCAAACAATGCCAGAGAAATTCAAAGGTACGCCGATTCACACGACTACAGGAATTTCTTTAAAGGAGTAAAAGCAGTGTACGGCCCCAGTCGGAAAAATATGTGCCCTATTAAAGATTTAAATGGAAATCTCCTCAAAGAAGACCAGGAAATAAGAGCCCAATGGAAAGAACACTACTCTAACATTCTTAACCAGCAAAGTCAAGCCGATCACGATATTATAAATCTTATCACTCAATATGACACCTTCGAAGACTTAGATAAACCACTAACAACGGAAGAGATCTTAACCGCCATTGGGCAGCTAAAAAATAACAAATCTCCCGGCGCTGACTCACTCCCAGCTGAGATCTTTAAAGCTGTGTCGTCAGAGCTCATACCCTACCTCAAAAAACTGTTTGGTGCCGTGTGGGAAAGTGATCAAGCTCCGCAGGAGTTTCGTGATACACTTTTAATCAACCTCTTCAAAAACAAAGGGAGCGCTGCGGACTGTGGAAATTACAGGGGTATAGCTCTCCTGGCTGTTGGAGGGAAGATACTCACTAAAGCGATGGCAAATAGGCTAACACCTGTTATGGAAAAGTTACTTCCTGAAACACAGAGTGGCTTTAGACCAAACCGAGGCACATCGGATCTAATCTTCACACTTAAACAGCTTCAAGAAAAAGCACTCGAACATCAAGGAGAAATTCACATGGCCTTCATTGATTTAACCAAGGCGCTTGACTCGGTGGACAGGGAAGTGCTCTGGAAAATTATGCTCCGCTTAGGTATCCCTAGAAAATTTGTGGAAGTATGTCGCAGTCTACATACAAACAACAACGCCCGGGTTATGTATAATAATGAGGCAACCGAACCTTTCCAAACCCTCACTGGAGTTAGGCAGGGATGTGTCCTGGTACCCCTACTTTTTAATTTGTTTACCACTGCTCTAACAATTATTGTTGACAACAAATTGACAGTCAGAGGAATAGGTCTCAGATACCGTTCTGATGGCGGTCTCTTTAACATAGGGCGCTTTAGAGCTTTCACGAAGACACGCACGCGATTCATTTGTGATCTCCAGTATGCGGATGACTGTGCACTTTTAGCCTCTACGCCGGAAGAGCTTCAAGAACTTTTAGATGTGTATGCCCAGAGCTATGATTCCTTGGGAATTAAAGACTAAGATTATGTCAACCCCTCATCAAGAAAACCAAATAGACATTACACTTAACGGAAATTCTCTTGAAGTGGTGGATCAGTTCAATTACTTAGGCAACGTTGTTAATGACAAAGCAAACATAGACAGCGAGATTCGCAATAGAATTAACGCTGCATCTAGAGCACTCTGGGGACTTAGAGAGAGAGTATTTGACAACCACGACCTTGCTTTGTCAACGAAAATGGCTGTCTACAGAGCAGTTGTCATTCCAACACTGCTATATGGATGTGAAAGCTGGGTCACTTACCATCGTCATGTGAAAGAATTAGAACGTTTTCAGCAAAGACACCTCAGAAGTATAATGAAAATCCGTTGGTTCCATCACATATCAAACGTGGAAGTACTCAGGAGAGCAAACAGCCTTCCAATTGAGGTGCTTATTTCAAGGGCACGCCTAAGATGGGCAGGTCACGTTCATCGTATGCATGATAACCGCCTTCCTAAATGTACACTTTATGGTGAATTGCTAAGCGGTAGAAGAAGGCGTGGCGGTCAACGAAAGAGGTTCAAAGACTTTCTCCATGAAAATCTAAAATCCTGCGGTATTTCAGACGAGCAATGGGAACAACTTGCAGCGGACAGAACCGAATGGCGAGAGGTTGTGGCCAGCTATCAATGAAATGTTGCCGCAAGAAGGCCGAATCCAAGACCTAACCAGGTCTATGTTTGTCCTGACTTCGGTCGACATGTGCTCTCCCGAATTGGCCTCTATAGCCATAGTCGTGTGCACCGTAGATGAATGGGAATTACAATAGACTACACCTTTTACTTGTTTTTGATTACACAGAATCTATCGACTGTAACATTTTTTTATACTCGGACTCGAGTAAAGGCTAATAACAATAATAATAATTTAACTTAATCCACACGCATGTAATTTTAACTAAATTTCATTGATTAGTGTATCCTACATAGTGTAAGTTATATAAATTATGATTGATTTATTTAGGTTAATAAATGAACAGGATGAGGTTGAAACAGTCTACACGATAGTATTAAAGATGGATTTATTGATATGGTAAATGGGTGTAACTTGGGAGTATTACATTTAAATATAAGAAGTACTAAGAAACATTTTGATGAGTTTTTAATATACGTAGGAACAATAAAAGAGAATATAGATATTATTGTCCTTTCTGAAATATGGAATGTAACGGCAGTTTAATAACCCAAATTTTAATATTTATTATAACGAATCTAAATAAAACCAAAATGATGCAGTTGTTTTATATATTAAGAACAACATTTCTGCAAGTGTTACTAATATTGCTTTCTCTGAGATGAACTTACTAAGATTCTCAATAGAAATAAATAAAGTTAGCATAGGATTTGTCGCTTCCTACAGACCTCTATCTATAATATGTGTAATTATATAACTAAATTAGGACAATTTATTCCAATTTACATAAAAATAAAATTGAAATATTTCTAGGGGGTATAAATATTAATTTGCTCGACACAAATTCAATAGAGGAGGAGAGAATGGGTACATATCATTTATAAATTCTTGCACGAGAGTAACTGAAACTTCAGAAAGTATTATAGACCACATATTTATTAGACAAAACAGACATCTAGATTCCTGCGCAAAAATCAAACCTATGATTATTGAAACGGATATTATCGATCATTACATTACTTCAATTAATTTAGAATTCAGAGAGAAAGATATATACCAAAATGAATCTAGAAAAAAGTTAATATAACTCATGTTAAAAATTTGAATCATTTGTTAGAGCAAGAAACCTGGACAGAAGTAATAAATTGTACTCAAGTTCAAGATTGTTACAACATATTTATCAATAAAATTCACACATTAATAAAGATATCATCCAAATGCATTAAAATTAAAAACAAATTCTATAAATGAAAACCATGGATCACCGATGGATTAATAAACTCTATAAGGCATCGAGACTACTTGAAAAAAAAATTTATTGAAAAACTACTCGCCTGAACTTTAAAAAAACAATACACACAATGTAGAAACAGAGATGTCAAAAATCTATGCTACAATAATAAACTCGAAGAAACACAGGGTAACGTTAAAAACGTATGGGAGCTAGTAAATAATGCTTCAAATTCAACAACAAGACATAAACAAATTAAAAATATTAATATAATAAATAACGAAGGACTAGAAGTGACAGATGACACAGAAAAAGCTAACGTTTTTAATTGCTTTATAAATATTGGCACAAAAATGTCCCAAAAAATAAATAAAATTGAAAAGTTATCTAATAATGTCCTAAAAAATCATCCAGTACAATCGTTAATATTTCTTAAACCTATAATAAAAAATGAAATTTTGGAATAACAGGCAGCTTAAAAAACAAGTCATCTGCTGGCCCTGACGGAATATCAGTCAAATTAGTAAAATCCATGCATTCATGTATCATTAAACCATTACGGCATATAATAAACTTAACACTTGAAACAAAAATATAATACCGTATCAATGGAAGGAATCAACTGTAATCCCAGTACATAAATCTGGCGATTATAAAAATTTTAACAACTACAGACCTATCTCAGTTATCAGTAACTTTGCAAAAATATTTGAAAAATGTTTTAAGAACAGGCTGGTGGAATTTTTCGATAAACATAATGTGATCACAGATCGGTAGTTTGGCTTAAAAAAAAATGCAAGTACCGAGCATGCAGTTTTGACACTTGACCATTTAGTACATTTCGGTATCTTTGGGATAGCGACATGTAAAATAGTCAGCAGGCGCCATCTAGCGGTCCAGTGTCTATTGCAATCGCAAAATAAATAGCCTAACTGGGCTTAGCATAGTTCAAATGTGCTTTTAGAGGGCGGAATATTAAAACATAATATATTTAGTCGCAAACTCCTCTATAAAATCCTTATTTTACTATAGGGAACGTAACCAGACTGCAACCAACAGCTATTTATTTTATTGTCACCAGTTTTACTGGACAAGTAGTATTATAACACCATATAATTGTTTGAAGGAAAAAAATCAAAAGCGTCATTTGCACTAGCAGAATATATATTAGTCCAATTATGCTTTTTAAACTCGAAAATAAAATTTCTGATATTATTTTCTTCTAGACTACGTTTTTTAAAGTTTATGAATGTAGAGATGTCTTTTTCAGCTTTCATAATATGGATGTTTAAGATATGTGAGAAATGGTCTGCTATATTATGATGACACAATTTCATTCTTAAATTATTAATAGGGATATTAGAAACCATATAGTCAATGCAGTTGGTGTGATTATGTACATTTGTAAATATGCGCGTAGGAAACATTATAGAAGCAGTATTTAATTGGAATGAATTAAAGATCAAATAAAATATTGGTATGTTGAAATCTCCACACAATATAATGTTACATGACATACTATTGGCAATATTCAGTGCCTGGTTGATATTCATTATAAATTTGTCAATATCACCACAGGCTGGCCTATATGCTATGATTACAATATACTTAAACTCTGCAATAGTGCAACATATTGCACATATTTCTATATGGCATTCAACAGATAGGTTGTTTATAGATGTGATTGTTTTTGTGTTCAATATATTGCCCTAACCTAGAATAATATGTTACTATTTTGCGATTTGTGATCACATTTTTAGGATCATTTTTGCTTATCCAGTGCTCCAAAATACACAAAATACATATTTCAAAGTTATTCATGAAAAAATCAATTTCGTTCAACTTATTGAGCATGCCTTGTACATTTGCATGTGATATTTTTAAATTAGCATGGTTTCTACTTAATTACTTTATAGTGGACATTAACTTTTAGTTGACTATGATGTTTTGAGTTGAATGGTCAGTACTAATTAATGACTAGTTTTAATAGGAAATCCAGCCACATATTCTCTATTTCACTGTGCTCAAATTAAGTTATATCTGTCTATAGAATTACTATTTGACTATCAAATGTTGATGGGTACAACGTTATAGGATTTACCGTAATCTGCGGAAATGATACAATTCAGTTTTGCCAATAAAGCTATAGTGGTATTGTGGTCACTGAAAACATCTAGAAATAAGTAAGTTATTATATATATTCATATGATATAGTTCTGTAAAGTATACCCACAAATTGATATGTTCACTGTATAAGATGACGAATATAACGCGTATAATGTCAAATTTTCGTAAATATTTATAATATTTTTAACTAAAACGATTTGTTAACAATAGAAAATATTTTTTCTGTGTAGGTTATCTAATAACGTTCAATAAAACAATAAATGTTTGTGAGATGAAAAATGTACGAAAAAATTTTATTAAAAATTTCGTCCCTACCAAGATGCAAATGAAAAGATCTGTCTTAAATGAATTCTAAAATATTAAAATGGCAAAAACATTCTAGAAAGTATTTTTTACATATACCTACATAACAAATAAAAAATAAATCGGTAACAGCAAGAAATATATTCTTTAAGGCTCTCAGATGATTAATTTTTTATGGATTTTTAATTCTATTGTAAATGGTTTGTAAATGTTCGTATTTTTGATTTGCCGAGGAAAAGTTCTTTACAAAAAGTTTTGCTTGTATAAGAAAGCCATAGATAGTTGCCAAACTTGAGATAAATTGTACGAGTTATGTTTAATTTGCCTGGTTTAATAGTTTGTATGCTATAAAGCATATCTTAGTATTAATTTCTACTCTTATACACGAAAAGAATATCTCTGACAAGGCGTCTAGTCAAATTACGGTGAAAAAGCAATTCACAAATGATTGAAAACGACTTTTCCACCTCATCTGTGACATTTATGTGTAAGATGACATTTTACTTATAAGGTAACAATGCATTAGAGAATACAAAGAAAGATAAAGTAAATTGAAAAAGTCGTCTGCGTAAACGAATACGTCAAAATACCTTGTAGGGTCTCTAAGAAGTTGAAGATTATTTTGTCATTGAGGATGAGATATATATTTTGCTTTTCCTAATATAAACGAAGCTGGAAAGTTCCTATTGAATTTCCTTATTCTTTTACTTTATTCTGACATGTTCCATACATAGATAAAAACGTATTTACAGTATCGTAATAACAAACAAATCGAGTTGCAAATTCTTTAATATATTAATTTGTGATGTCAAAATATAATATATGCAAAATAATTTGGAAGAAAACCTAAATAACTGAAAATATGTTCAGGGTGTAGGTCCCATGTTGAACCGTTAAGAAAATATTTATAACAGGATACACTGAAGTTATCCTTGCATTTTTTTTTGTTTCCCCGAAGTTGTCCATGGAAAATAAATTATACTCAATGAAAGCAATTAAAAAATGTTTTCTGCTTCCACCATGGTAAGTAGACTATTGTCACATTGTAGGTAAGTTGATTTTACCGGTAAAGTGCTAGTTGCTATTGATGACGGGAGGTAAGTGAGTTACTTACCTCCCTTGGGAAAATAAGTGATTTCGAATCATGCAAATCAAAAGATGTTGAACTTGAAATCAGTGACGAAACAAATGTCAAGCTATAGGTATAGGTATGTTTAGTTCAACCTAGATATATTCTCATCTCCTTTAATTCAGTCCAGGACGAAATAATATAGTTCATCATAAGATTGTCACATATATCAGTTTCGCTTTTTGTAATCATTACATCACTTAATCGATCATCTGCCATTCTAGAACGGATCTCGTTTTTTATTAATTTTAAAATGCTACATTTTCGCTCATTTGTAGCAACTGAATATCTTGCAGTAACAGTAAACTTAATCACTTCAAATGATAATTTGAGAAATTTCATTTGGCAAGCCTGTTCTAAAACATCTTTCATATTTTCACAATTTCCACAATTATCAAACAATATTTGCAATTCTGATTGCAGGGCGTACAAATTTGGTATATTTTGTTGATCAGGAAACATTTCAATAATTTAGATAAATTTTCGTTTGATAAATTTTCATTTTTTAGAAGAAATTGAAAAATATTAAATAGGGGTTTCAACGTATTTACCCAGCTTTGCACATTTAAGGTTAATAACGAGATCAATGTGTCCATCACCATTGTAAACTTTTATCGGTAATATGAATGAACATCATAGACTACTTGTGTATCTGGATTCTCATCGAGCCTCTTTGGTAGTTTTCGACGCCTGTGGTGTTTGTTAAAATCATAGTTAGCATCAATCTGCAGCTTGGCGCCAAAAATTATTGCGGCATCAATCAAATCATTAATTTCAGTAGCACTAGTTCTGATTAAATTTACCATCTTTACCGTAGTTTTTATAGTAGCGATTACATCAACTACGTTTAGATCGGTTGGTTCTAGAAGTTTGGTTAATACTTTTGTTTTGAACATGATGGTCACCATAAACATGAGAGCAATAAGAAAATCAAAAGTGAGTAGTTTTTTATATAAGCCGTAAGCTTTAATCTTAGTATTACCATCTACTTCAGTTGATTCAGAAATATCGTGTAATAAATCCAGTATCATTTCAAGAGACTTGTTAACTGCATCAATGGACTCAGCACGCGCAGTCCACCGTGTTTTGGATATATTTTTAAGTTGAAGAGTATTTTCAACATCAATTATCTTCTCCTTGAATAATCTAAATCTTTTTGTACTTGATGAAAAAAAACGTAAAGTTCTTCTAAGATATTGAAAAGGTCGTCTACAATTTTGCTCGCAACAACGCTATGTTCAACTGCAGCGTTTGTTCTATGTGCTTGGCGTGCAACATAGAATACGGTGTGCCCTAGCAGTTCCGAGATGTGCTGTTGGGTACCATTGAATTGACTTGACATTGACGCCGCAAAGTCATAGGACTAAAATGCCAATTTATTTGTATCGATATTAATGTTGTTAAAGACTTTTAAAATTTGGTAACTGATATTCAGTATAAACCAACGACTTTATAATAGCTAGAACAAAACATTGTATTGATAAAGGCAAAAAGGAGTAATATTCTGTTGTATGCTGTGGCCGAGCCGTCTGCTGGGTAGAACGTCGAATTGCCGCATGCCGCGAGTTTATTATGTTGGCCCGTTGGCGTTGAACGTTGTCCCGGTCCTTCGACTATTCGATGCTCTCACATCAGTCGCATCTAGTCTAGTCATAAATAATATCAATTAAAATTATTTATAAAAAAATGGGTATAGTGTCATTAGGTGTTTATTTTTATAAACTCATTAGTTTTTTTGCAATTATACGCAGATTTTATGACCTTTTTGTTGATTTTCCCAACTCAATCAACATTTGGGGGAGGACCGTACCCCACATAACCACCATGGGTTCGTCACTGCTTGAAATTTTATTAATTATTAATTAGTATTCATAGTAATATTACAATTAGTAACATTATTCACAAAATTTGGATAATGTCAAAAAATTACTTAGTATTACTGTCAAAATAAATTGATCAAGAAATGTAAAATCTCCTCCACACAGGAGGTAAATTTTGACCAGGCTCATACTCTGTTGCCAGCCCTCGCTACGCTCGGGAGTAAAATCATCCTCGACTGGTAAAACCTACTTACTTCCCTTGTAGTGTAATATACCATTATTTCCAGCGTTTCTCCTCATGTTTCTCTGACAAAATTACATGCTGTTTCTTGCGGTCATTTGCAATTAAATGCAAAATTGATGCATGTATATGCAATGTATGCGATAATAATGGGGTAGTTTGTTTAATAATATACTGAATAGGCTAAAATGTGTACAAAATGAAATTATTAAAATAATTTAAAAAAAAACAAAATCCAACTAAATTGTTATACAAAGAGAGTGGCCTATTTAATATAAGAAGTATCTACATTTACCAAAGCCATGTATGGATGTTTTTCAATAAAACAAACTATAACCCTTCACGAGAGACAGGCTAGATATGCGGAGTATGTGTCTATTAATTTACCAATATATAGAAAAACTCACACGCAGAGATATGTTTTCTGTTTTGGTCATAAACTGTACAATCAGCTACCAGCTGACCTCAAAAAAACAAGTTTCTTTTATTATTATTTTTATTGGCATTAAGATATAGTCCATACAGCTAGATACACAGTTAAATTTAGAAGCAGATAAAGAGCTAACCCTAATTCTAACGTGAATAATAGTAAGATGAAAACGATAAGGCATAACAAGGACAAACACGCCTAGGGGCCTGCCAAGGCATTTAAACAAAACATCAAAGGTAAGGCCATTGATCGATTACATGAGATTAAACAAAGGATTAACAATTCTAAGTCTAACTTTTGTATAGGAATGCTATTAAGCAATGTAGAATCTCAGTACACGTATAATAGTTAAAGTGAATAAATTGAATTGAATATCTCTTTCCTTTATGAGTATTGTAAATTAAGTAATAAAGTACTGACTCATTTCGATTAAAAATGACTATTTTAAATTTAATATTAGAATGGGGGTTTCTCTAGCACCTGTGACTGTAGTCAATAAGACAACCAGGGCAGTTGAACGAAGGTGTGTGGCCAGGAAACTGAGTGAAAGAATAAGTTGTTGAAAAATATAATGTATTCGAAAACTTCGGATCTAATTTACAAAAGACTCAGAGCGCTGGTGTTGGTGATGATGATTACTACCGCCTAAAAGACTTTAAACGAAAAACTTACTTCGAGCAATTTACTAGGGGAGCAAACGTACCAGCCGCTTAAAGTTCTATTTAAACTATTAAGAGCTCATTTGGGAAGTTGTAACTATTAAATTTGTGGTTGTGGAGAAACAATTTGGAAACAAATAACCATAACAGAAAAGTACAGAAACTGGATAGGAGATAAAGAAAAATTATATTTAGTTATTGTAGTAATCATTTGGAGAATATTGATACAGGTCAAGCTGTTAGAAAATGGGCAACACTTGGTATGGTAAAATATGTTTAATTCGAAATAGTGCACTATGTGTTATGTTACTTGTTAGGGACAATTTTTCACTTTAAACAGGCAACATTTCTGTCTAGAAGAAACTGGGATAAGGTAGAGATACTCATTCTTTAGAATTGTAGCCTTTTTAATGTGGTGCCAACTTTCTATAACATGTCGGTATCACATATGTTATGGACTCATAACTATGAACTAGGTCAATTTTTTAATGATGTTTATTAAATTTAGAACCATCTCTAGAATGAGCGGCTTCAGGTCTTGGATAGGGTTCTACGTGGAGTTTCGATCACGTGACTATTAGACGTTGGTCTTATATCTTGTAGCCAATTCGCGCAACGCACCATTAAATTTTGGTGCTTTTGATTGATTGTGTTACAGCAGCTAGTACTTGGATGATGGACGTCCAGGGAAATACAGCAATCTCTTCATGCCATTATTCTTGACTGAGGTCGAGAAACGCTATCGCTCTTTACCCCAATCATCGCTGTCGACCTGCTTTTTCGTCAACCTCGCTCGCAAGTGTGAGAGATGTAGGCGATGTCAGCACACCTCCTTTGGTCCTTTCTGCTGGACCATTTCTTCTGGAGCTATTCTGTCTTGTCTTCTTTCTCCGCCGGCTTATCCGCTCCCGGGAGCGTCATCGTCGCAAACGAGGGCGACTGTTGACATCCTGGTTCTATGGTGTTTTTGTGGGTAACGATGACTGCCGGCACACAAGGTTCGAAGTGGCGCCTTGTCGTCCAGATCGTCGATATAGTAAGATAAGCTATGTAGCTCGGAAAGTGCTTTCGTAGCCTTTTAGGCCTGCACAAGGCTTAAGGAAAACAGGCTGTGGTACTTCGGCGTCTCATCCTCGGATGGATAGGAGGGTTTTGTCGTGTCTGTCTCTTCTTGTGTAATCTTGGTCTGACAGGAAGGAAAACAAATTAACTTGTACTTACCCGACGGCCAGGATCTGGAACTTCGGCCGCGTTTGCTTCTGACCGTCGCGTCGGCTTGATCGTAGTCAATTGCATCTCTGACCAATGGGTTCCCATGCTCACTGCACTGGCGTAGAGTTTGTTCGCTCTCTCCTGGATGTCTTCAGTTACCGGGCTGTATTCTAGGTTTTTGAAGATGTCGGCTATTCTGGCGAACCAGCGGGCATAGACGGCATACTGGAGTGCGCCGTTTTCCACCGCCTGGATCTTCTTGAGGTAGGTTTTGGCTTTGTACCTCCAGGCAGCGGAAGCGTAGATCAGTAGTGGTCTGATCAAGATCCTGACAAGCGTGAGATTGTTTCTCAGCTTGCGTTGGCTATGTCCCGCTTTCTTGACCATGGCCTCCGTGTCCTCTCTCCGTATCTTCCAACTGTTTATATATTAGTGCATAAGAAGAAGCTATGCAATCTTAGGCTACAATTGCGTAAATGGATGTACCGTCCTTCGGATGGGATGCTCGTCTCCAGTCATCGGTAAGTGGACTTGCGGAAATAAGCCGGCGTTAATAAATGAATTAAAAAAAATAGTTAATAATAACTTTGATTATATGAACCATTTTGTTTATTTTGACATCCTGAACATATTCTCCAAATATTGGAAGCACATTCTTTCACAACACACAGTTGGAATTAGAAGTTGTAATATTTTTCAAACCAAATTATATATTAAACTGTAGGTACATGTAGTTGGAAATGCTCTGAATTGAAGTCAATCGAGGACTCGAATATAATAATTTCAACCAAACATTTCTGTTTGTTCAACTCGCTCATATTTTTATTTAACTTATGGGTAAATAAATATGCACTAAATACATTTGCTTTGATGTTTATTCAAGTTTAAAGACAAATTTCCGTAATACGTACGCGTCAGCACGATAACTGACGGTTGGCGTCAAGACAGACTTTTAGAAGGTAAATGAGTAAAAGCTGCTAGTTGGAGTTTGAATACAGATTTTACAAATTGTTCCTGGTGTAACACAAATCAGTTATGATGTGTCACTGAGAATTATATATTTTCTATTTATGAATACTAAGAAATAAATATATAGGGCGTAACTTAAGTACGTTAAATATAGCTAATGTTAAGGAAACATTTTCATATAAGCAGGTGTTCAAGAACGCTTCATTTTGGATATACAGGGTGTCTCACCGGGAACTGAATCGATCGATATAGAGAAAAGTATGCATCAAAAAATTTTGAAAATTTAGATAATTACTAATGTCGGTGTGGCCAATCCAACTAAAATAATTACAAGCAACTGGCACTTCTGCTTATACCGGAAGTCGATACCAACTTGCTTATTTCAAAAGTTCTTGATATTACTTTATCACATTCTCCAACAAATTTAAAAAGTCTTCGTGGGTGTAACTTAAATGTACTGGCATTTTTTTGACATAAGATAATGACTGATTGTTTCTAATCATGGCTATTTTTATGAAATGATTGCAACAATTCATGAATTTCTAATAAAATCGTAAATATTTCAAAAAGTTGCAACTTTAACCCCCACAATGCTAATATCAGAAAAAAAGGGAATTCAATTTTACACAACTTGACGTAAAAAAGTTTTCGCGGTTTGAAATTGACAAAATGTAATGCGAAATATGATATTATTGAATTTATTTCAGTTGTAGAACGTAGTTCTCCTTGTGTTATTTTTCGTGACAAGAAGCAAATGAGGATTTTTTACACGAAGAAAGTTATAACGGTTCTTGCAAACCGTTGCACCTGTCAATTTCTTTTATAAAATGTCAAATATCTCTGAAACGGCTAAATTTAGGTATAGAATATGCTACATATTTTCGACTCAGAATTTTATGCTCTTTTCGAAAACCCTAAAATATATAGGGTGTTAAATTTGAAATAAGCAAGTTGGTATCGACTTCCGGTATAAGCGGAAGTGCCAGCTGCTTGTAATTATTTAGTTGGATTGGCCACACCGACATTAGTAATTATCTAAATTTTCAACATTTTCTGATGCGTACTTTTCTCTATAACGATCGATTCAGTTCCCGGTGAGACACCCTGTACGGGATGTTGAAATTTCCAAAATAATACTGATTTTTATTTATATTGTTATTATCATTGCAGCTACCTAAACCAAATTTGGCATACAGCACACTTAGATAGAATGTCTTGGTATGTGGTTATATCATGATATATAATTAACCAAAGACAGAGATATGTACCATAAATTTGATGGAAAAGGTAGTAAAACCCTATAGAACATTAAAAGCCATCACATCCTAAGGTAAGTTATTCAATTGTAGACAAAAGTCTAAATATCGTAAACATCTAATTCTAATTTGAATAAAAACTTCTATTGCTACCCTTTTCTTCTAAACAAACCATCACACTTTTCTCCGTTGGATATTTTATGCAAGTTGCGGCTACCATCAGATTCGAGCTAAAGTCAGAATTATAATATTTGTATAATTACAATTGTAGTTACAGCTACAATTGCATTATTCACAAGAATCACCTCAAGATATTACAGTTACAAGTGTTAAATAATGTAACAGCCAATTACAAATACAATTAACTGTTCAAACAAAAGTAATTAATTACAGTAAGATAATTATCGACGGGCACAGTACTGATAATTATGTCAGCATCGGTGGACTGACTTGTATGTATTGTATTATTTGTATAGATCATATCATAAATGGATCGACGGTATTTCTTATTTTATTAAAAAAAATATTTATTCATGAATCCCACCACTTTGAATTCAATATCAATTGAATGAAGGTTTTGTATTTGTAAATAAATGTTTTGTCCGGTATTTGTTTAATAAATTTTTTCATGGTCTCAACACACATTGTTGAAATCACATGAACTACTAACTTTGTCCTTTATTTTTGCATTTGCGTTGGTGTAAGGGATATTCTACATCCCATTTCCACAATTTATTATATAATTAGCTTCCTTTTTTCTTTTATATTAGACATCTGCCTTCCCTTTTAATTTCTTGGTTGATAAATTCAGTGGAATTTTTTTTTAATATGTAAAATGAAACCTTAAATATCAACTCAATTCACGTAATTTATTTTTCCAGTTTACTTTATGGATAAGTTTAATGCTTTTCTTTATAGAAATAAATGGAATAATTTGCCAGTAGATATTTACAAAAGATTTTAATTCCAGAAGTACGTACAAACGTACGTGTCCACGGCAAAGCGGTATTGCAGGTGTAAATGACATTTTGTTTTCTCATTTTAGTACTGAAAATACTTATACGATGTTTTATATGAGGACTAAGAACGCTAAAAAGAGCAGACATACAACAAAGAGATTTGTTAACCTTACCTTTTATTTTAAAATTCGTTTATTTTATTATATGTTGGCTATGCTCCATATAGTTTTTGACTCCCCTTTTTTCACATTTTGTAGTTATCTATTTTCATATTTTGTTGCAGATAAATTTTTTTAACTTTACTATTTATTAAAGATTTTATATACATTCTATCACCTAACAGCATTAGTAGTGGAAAGTCTAAAACATGGTAATATGGCTGATGTTAGCTGATGTTATCTAATACGAAGGTATTTCAATATTATGGTGATGAATACTAGGCATCGAATATGATCATTTGTAGTAAACATGACAAAAGGGCCTTAACTTTAATTGTGTCCGATTTCATCAGAGCAAAGATTAAATGTCATATAGAAACCAATGGAACATCACAAGAGGCAATAAATGTATAGTCACCAAATAAAAATATTTGGCAACCTGATGATATTCCCATATTACTTCTTTGGAATTCTTAACATTTGATTTCGAAGAACCTTGAAATTTGAATTTGATGATATCTACAGAATAGCCAAAGTAAGTTAGTGCACGTAAGTATTTCAATGTCATGATGTCTGATTGAAATAAAATATTACGTGGGTATATTGGATGCAACCGTTTACCGTTAAAATGCAAAAAGGACCTTACCTTTAACTTTATCCGATTTCAACTGAAGAAAGATTAAAATTCATTAAAATATTAACCAAACGAAATCACGGAAGATAATATTTTTGATGTCAATAAATAAAAAACTTGATCATCTGATGATGCTTAAATACCCCCTATTAGTTCCTTTGAGTTCTTATCATTGGTTTTGAACCTAACGATGCTTGCTGAATAGGTGAGATGAACATATGCCATGATAACATCAGTATTTCAATTTCACGATGTCTGATTGAAGTAAAATTTTACGTTGGTATACTATTCGTCGAACATAATCGTTTGCCTTTTAACTTTGCCCGATTTTTAACCAGCAAAAGATTAAAATTCATTAATAAATTAACGGCACAAAACCACAAGAAAAAATATTTTTGATGTCAATACTTGGCCACCCGATGATGCCCACTGTACAGATAAAGTAAATTAGTTCCATGAAAACGCTTCATGATATTGTCACGACCGCTGGTCGTCAAAGAGGTGCTTGGCATGGAGAGGTTTATTTTATAGGTGAAATAATCATTTAAAAACAAATATAAGAAACATTTATTACAAATTAAAAATGAAAGACAAAAAATAATATAAAATAAAAAGGTCTTACCAATCCATGGTGGAGAAGATGAGTCAGGGTAGTTAGCCGATTGGATGACTGAATATCAATGAGTGAATTTGAATTATGTATCAATTCTGGATTATTTATATCATTTATAAATATTTATTTAGCATTATTCCTATATAGGTATACTAAAATGAAGCTTATGTCTAACGCGGTTACAAACTGTGAAATATGAAACTTTATATCTTTACATGTATTAAATAACAAATTTATACTATTCAAATGAATATTTGAAAAGTGTGTTTCGTAGTGAATATGCTAAAAAGTATTTTGGTTAATTTCATGGTGTAGAAATAATTACCACTTGACAATATCTGATCGAAATAAAATTTTATGTGGACTAGGCTCGGCTGGCAGCTTCAGCGCTCCGCAACCCAACGCGAAAACAAGCTCAATGCATCATATCACCGAGTAAGGCAGACAACAGCTGCTATAGAATTTTTCAACAAAAATTTATTCAATAATCCTTTATTTCACTAAAGCGTTTACAGAGGCAGCATCTTTTATGGCTAGACGTCTGTTAATACTTATTGCTTCAACTAAGGCACATAGATTAGTATTAGAGTCCCTCTGTATTATTTCTTCTTTATTCGCATTTCATTCTATCGCGGTTTTCTCTCACCGATCTTCTTATTGATTCCACTTAGACGACTAATTAATATTTATCGCATCAACGTCCTGGCTTTTGAGCGGAATATTCAGTTGGCTGCCATCGTGTACTCTTTTGCAGATGTAAGATCTAAACCCTACCCATTTGTTACTAATAAATTTGGACTAGATAATCCGATTTCGCTGTTAGCAGAGCGATACAGTACCAAGTTTTCTCCTTCAGCAGCTTAATTCAAAGTATATGTCTCAAACTGAAACACGTTTGCAAACTTGGATCGTCATGCGTAAACATTGAATATAGTAATAAATTACTAATATGTTCAACCATACTGTACTAGTCTTCTTTTCAAATTTGGATTGCATTTACTACATATCATCTGGAGCTTGTAGTAACCTATGTAATCTATGTACCAGTAATGATGATTTTGAGCCACGGGCGAAATTGATAAAGACTGACAGAAGACCTCCACTTGATCACAATGGACATCATGCATTTGCAGAGGCATATTACTCTTACTTAAATTGAGCTTAATTGCACCACAATACATCACTGGAATTTTAGAATGTACAATACTGAATATCCTTATTTTCTCTTTAAGTAGGGCCTCTACATACTTCAGTAGCCTGTATGCTTAAGGGTGGCGGTGCCGTATTTAAAAAAATGATATCCTAATTTGCCAATTTCAATCAATCAAGAAAAATAGTCTAGTACTGTTCTGTTTTCTCGAAAAGAAAAAAAGTTGCTTGAATTGATTCAGGGATGTACGAGAAACTATCGAATTGCTATCACGGCACAGCCTACCTTAAGATTACTCATTAAATATATTAGATTTTAAACTTATTAACTACAACTGCATATATTATAAGAGTTATCATTTTATTTTTGTAAGCGACTGTAGTGTATTCGCTTACATAGGCTACTTCAGCCATATTTGTTTTATGTTATTATTATATAATATATAAACATCACGGTAGTAAAAATACGTCGCGAAAGGACCACTACTGATATACGTCATATTAGTGGTAAAGACAATATTATGCGGATACATTATCATGCGTAAATGATCTGTCTGTCATCCAATCCCATTCTACTTCTCCCCATATATTTATTTACTTTGTAAATTCAGACCGCTTCATATTACACCTTTTAAAAGGTGCCCAACCAAGCCATTGTGAACTTTCATTTTTAATTACAAAACAATCCAACCCAAACAGTAAAGTCAAGTATTCTTTGTAACAACTCACAATTCCCAGTTCAACTGATAAAATTTGGTGCGACGGTATCTAACTCTAAACGTCGACCTCTCATACCAAAGTCTTTACGACGTGCAGTACTTGACGTCTTTCATAATTTAACACATCCAGGCATTCGCGCCACTAAAAAACTTTTAAATTCTAACTATTTCCGGCCCAAAATGGACTCGGACTGTACCTTATGGAGAAAAACCTTCTTAAATTGCCAAACTTTCAAAATTAATAGACAACCAAAACTACCATTCAGATTTTGATGTTCCCAAGGGGCGTTTCAAACATATCCACATAAATCTCATTGGACTCTTACCACCTTCCAGCGGGTGTCGCTACATCCTCACTGTGGTGGAACGGTTCATGTTGGCCGGAAGCTTACCCTATGCCAAATATTGAAACCGTTGCTAAAAGTTTATTTCGAAATTATATCTGTTGTTTTGGCATTCCACTTCATGTCACTACTGATCAAGGAGTTCAGTTTGAATTAGATCTATTTCATGAATTTTCAAAATTTTTGGGTTTCCATCGAATTCGTATAACTACACACCATCCACAGAGCAATGGTATGATTGAACGATTTCACAGAATCTTAAAAACTGCAATGCATTGGTACGATGAACTGCGATGAAATAATTTTATTAGCTTAGTTTACGAGCCATGCATAAAGATGATTTACTTTGGTCATCTTCCGAGCTTGGTTATGGCCAAACTTTACGTCTCCCAGGTGAATATTTTATTAAAACGCATACTGATACTCACATGCCACTGTTTATTAACAAATTAGAAAATTATTTTCATAACTAACAATTTACAAATCCTAAACGAAATCTTCAAAATACATTTATTAGTCCTGACATTAAATCTTGTAAATACATTTTCATAAGAAAAGACAGGCTTAAGCCGATTATTCCCCTTGGTACGAAGGGCCTACTCGAGTAGTTTCTCGTACAAATACTTATTACTGTCCTTAAACATGGGAAAGACCTTACTGTCAGTAATGACCGAGTCAAACCTGCCTAATTATTATTAGCTGTCAAATCGGATTTAAAAAAAGTTTGTTTCGATATTGATACTGATTTTTACTTTTGCAGGGGAAGAATATGTAGGGTATTCGCTTCGGCTATCTTTGTTTTATATTATTATTATATAATGTATTATAATAAACGTCATGGTAATAAATAATAAGATTATAATTTTTCTAAAAAATATTAATCTACACATAAAACAGTTGACCCGTATTTTTTATTTTATCTTTTTCATCATGAAGTTTAAACTATGTTTAACAGAAACGAGCGCTAGCGGAAGGGCGGAGCCAACAATGTTGTACAAAACGTATGTGTGGCGTTGTCGGCGTTATATTGAATGCGCGTGCATGTTACGCTATTACGTCACGAGATGACAGGCAAACTGCCTTATTTTAAATTCACTCTAATCTTAAGCATATTTATTTTATAATAAAACCAATAATAGTTCGTATAATTACCTTGAGATTATATTTATAACATATTGAAGGGTCATACTATAATTCTATATTATTACTTTTGTCATTTTTATTAACGTCTACTAACCCATTTAATAGATACTATGTAAAGATATACAGAGCTTTCAATAATGATCACAGGACACGTGATTTTTTTAGTTCATCTTTTAGGCTTGTCATGTTTTAGCCATGCCAGAACCTTCCATACTAGGGATACTTTAATTCGTATGTATCTAAGGGTGCGTTTTCAATTATCTTTGCTAACGGTTTTTTCCACGACGTTACATGAAATCTGAACGGAAAGCACGGTTTAATTGGCTCTGAAACTGAACACGCCCAGCGGAACCAATAAGGCAACGGTTTGTCTACGCAGAATATTTAGCATATCCTAACATTTAACAGTTTATTTTAATCTGTAATGTCATATCATAGACGTAGTAGTAGTGTTTTGGTGGATATTGCATAATTCTCAGTTCTTTTTCACGAGTTTTGAATTGTTTTAATTATTATTTGAGTACTAATCAGTTCTTCTCGGAACTACATAATTTACATCAGTTATCTTCTGGTGAGTAATGATAAAGAGAAAAAGAATGTTAGGTTAAGTAATGTCTTTTAAATTTTATTCTAGTCCTATCTTGCAATGGTTTTTACGCCAGAGCAAGATGCCTTCATTTTAATGGCTCATTTTCGAAGTGGAACTCGCAACGAAGATGGATCATGGAAGTATTCATTGCAATCATGTATCGAACAATTTATGGAAAAATTTCCTGACGCAAATATTCCATATGACACATTTTCAAATCGTAAATAAGTACTCGATTGTTTTGCAAAGAAACACTGCCTTTGCAAGGGAAAATCCACTGGTAGGCCAACTGTTTTAACTGAAGTGGTTATGAACGACGTTCGAGAAAGAATGAATCCAAGCCCGGCAAAATTCATACCAAAGTTTTCCGCTCAAACAGGTAGGTACTTTTACACTAAATTTTTTAATTACTGAATACGTTACATACCATTTAAATTTAGTTTCTTGAAAATATAAAATATGAATTTCTTTAGTGAAAATTATTATCAACAACTAAAAACGATACCTACTAAAACTCTTGTTTATATATAAAACCTGAATGCAAATAAAAAAATATATAAAACTGGGAATCGGTTCTCTTCAGATATCTTAATATACCTAAACGACAAATCAACGAAATTTATTTCTTTTAAGTCTTTTAGTTGGAACAACCCATAAAGCACTCATAAAACTCCATTTGCATCCATACAAAGTAACCGTTGTTCAAGAACTATTACCCCCTGATTTTGAAAGTCGAGTAAGATATTGTCGTTGGTTCAACGGAAATTTAAATAACAACAATGTATTGGATTTAATCTATTTTACTGATGAAGCGTGGTTCCACTTAACAGGTTATATCAATAGTCAGAACTACAGGACATGGGCTACAAAAAACACTCACATTTATGTAGAAACAAGTTTACACCCCTTAAAAGTTGGTGTATGGGTGGGCAATATCCAGAAGGCGAATTATTTAGGCCCTATATTTTTTCGTGAAACAGTGAATGCCCAAAGGTATCAAACTCTTATTTTAGAGCCATTTCTGGCGCAGTTGCATAATGATGAACTGCAAGATGGTTATTTCCAGCAAGACGGCGCTACTGCCCATACAGCAAGAGCTTCACTTGATTTTTTACCTGGAGTTTTACGATGACCGATTAGTGAGCCAGGGACTATGGCCTGCACGGTCTCCAGATCTAACGCCCTGTGATTATTTCTTATTTGGACAGATGAAGAACAATATTTTTAAAAATAAATTACATACCATTGATGAATTACAAGAGTCAATAGAAAGAGAAATCCGTAATATTACTGTTGATCAGTTACAGAACGTATTCGAAAATATGAAACGAAGAGTCCATGTGTGTTTAGAAACTCAAGGCAGCCATTTTGAGCATTTGTTATAATTTCTTGGCATTTCGTATTAAAATGTACCTATTCATTCATCTTCTAATTTAAATCTCATGTAACAAAAGTTTTTAATATGTAATTTCTTTTATTTACTGTGAATTGTTCGATTCTAATGTTTATATTGATGTTGTCTGTGGAAATAAAGATTATTTTGAATTAGGTGTAATAATTTATTTCTAGCGAACATTTTTTTATTCAGATAAAAGGCATCCCATTTAAATTTGCTTTTAATATTAAAAAATTCTTAAATTTGATGAATAAATGAATTATAAATTTTTTACCTTTAACTAGAACGCCAATGAATTTAGGGTATTTCTGTTTAGTGCAATATCAGCGTGTATAGTTGGTTGTCTATATTTTTGCGGTAACGTGTCCTGTGATCATTACTGAAAGCTCTATATGTAAGGAAACATAGCATACACAATTTGATACAGTGCTCTTCCGGCATTACTGTTACATATGAAATCGCAAGAGATTCTACAAAATATGCTTTAAATATCACATTATGCTTACTTGCTGACTTTAAAAATAATTTAAAGTTTCTAAAACGTTTATATGTTTCAAATTAGAAAACTAGCAACTGCATCATGTATTTTCAATACGAGTCATACCCAAGGTCTGTGAATTATAAACACAACTTTCTGTATTCTGCTATTGCTTCACTTACACCTATATTCAGTACCTTAGAATTTCAAAAAATTATAGAGGGCTCTGGTAACAGTTTAGAAATAAAAATTGCAATAGCAAAAACTACCTTTTATGTGTGAGATGTTGAAAAATGTTATAAGAAAGACTTGCTCAGAATTAAAAAATATGAAGTTGTGCCAAATATCTTAAAAGAAACATCACCCTGTTTCCGTATTTTTGCAAACATTATTATCATTCTAAGTTGATGACGGACATTTCCAGCCATCCTGTATAGATGCTTATTTTTGTGCCTACTTTATGGAAAATTACACCCAGTTTCCATTCACCATATTGGACCCGCCATTTAGAATGTAAGTACTAATTTTTACATAAATACTCAATCAACGGCTACAAAAACTTAAATATACATAATACCTTTAAAAATAAATCAGAAATATTGTTTCAAAAATAAACATTTTTAATTTAGGGGTGGTTTACATTTCTTAGGGGTAACAACAAGGATCGGAATCACATAGAAGTTGATACATTGTTACTTTAATAATCACCTGTAACAAATTATTACATATTACATTGTTTCTAAGTTTTATATGCACTTCTAGCTGCAGGTTATGGATAATTCACTCAACTTAAAATTTATTTATACAGTATCTTTCTAATTTAAATTTATTTGATATTTATGTATGCTCCCTTGGTTCGCCTAGAGCTGTATTGAAACCATGGTAAACATAAATAAATGGCAAAACAACAAGGCCGTAGTGCGTTACATCCTGTAATTAAATACCAAACATGTAATGATTGTTTTCTTTAGCCCCCGTAATCGATACCGGGCGTGTTTGCACTGTTCAGGTTTTCATCTGACAGCTGTGACGGGTGTTCAGGTTTCAAGTCGGCTTTAGGATTCCCCTTATGAAGGGAAACCTTTTCCATTACCTGAATTATTTATACTTTTCAGTTGCATTGTCATTCTAGACTTATCTCTATAATTTAGACTTTTACCTACGCCCGAGCGGATCAATGTATCCTGCATAAATAACACCTCTGAATTATTAAATGCAACTACGAACCCCATCCAAAAATAATTCAGTAATCTGCTTAGTATGCTTACAATATTTAACATTTAAAATTATTTACCTGCGTTCAAAATTACAAAATTAGTTTATTATAGTATACGCAAATTTTCTTACCTTCTTTACATTAGTTTTTTGTTGTGCAAGAGTATTTAAAAATTTTAATGAAAGAAACTTTTGCGACAGGTTGGTTTGTCGATATTTTTCAATTTTTACAAAAATGTTTCACACCGAAAAGTACATAAAAAAATATAGTATTTAAATAAAGTATTGAATAACTAATAATAAAAATTAAGGCAGTTATTTAAGTTTCTGAAAAATAATCGTTTTCTCAAAGCTTATTCTTTTTACCTATGTAAGAAAATAACAAAATATGATACATTTTTGTTAAGTATGTCATTAGGTATGCAAAGTGGCTATTTACGTTTTTTTGGCTGGTACTGCACCTTTTTATTGACCAAAAACAACAACAAACAACAGTTAATATTTCAACATTGTTTTGATAACAATACAGCCAAAAATCTGAAACTGGATTTCACAGTTGGAATTTAACACAGGACTTGTTGGAGAAAAATTTTATTTTCTAAATGTAGGTAAATGATTGATTACTTTACTTGAACTTCTATTTTGTCTTTCCTTCTAGTAGTACTACCGTAGTAGGGATACCTTTTCGCTGGCTGGAATACCCATTGAATTATGCAAGAAAAGCAGCAGCACAAACTTATTCTATATGTAATAGAAAAAATTAGTGCTACTTATTTTTTCCACGTACAAACATACGGGAATACATATATAGTGTAATACATGTAAAGCCTAGCGCAATAATGCCTGGCACTTTCGATATCTTCAGTCCTTTTCTGTCATTTTATGCACCTTAATGCCAGAAGAGGAAATAAAATATCGGAAACACAAGGCATTATTGCACGGGAAAAAATAAACTAGTGCAGCACTTTCGAATCGAGGGTGCGTAAGTATCGACTATCGACACCGAAGATTCGATATATCGAGGCGACAGCACTTCACTACCGACACGCAACACTGGCGAAATACAGTGTTTCAGTTCTGAAATAAACGGTAAATTACTTTTATTTGACGTTTTTTCGGAACTGCAGCACTGTTTTGTCGGCAGTGTTTCGACTCGGTTTCAGTTACAAATGTCAACTGGAATTTTTCAGCAGCGCCGCTGCATTTATGCCCACTTCACAGGCATAAAAAGTTGAGCCTGTGCCTGTGAAAAAAAAAGTATATGTTCGTTGCTAGGAATCTTGAACCTGTTCTTAGTCATATCGTCGCCGGCCTGGAATCTGACACCTTCAGCCCATGCATCAGGTCTACAATGACCCCTTATTAATGCACGTGTACAAGAAATATAAATATATGCATATGATCCATACTCATAAATGTGGGAATTTATTACAAATAAAAATAATGCTTTAATCCAGTCAACAGCTACAGTGAAAAAATGAATAGTGCTAATTTTTTATATCACATATGGAATATGTTTTGTGCTACTGCTTTTCTTGCATAATTCAATGAGTATCCCAGCTAGTGAAAAAGGTAACCCTACTACGGTAGTACTACTAGAAATAAAGACAAAATAGAAATTCAAGTAATCAGTTATTTACCCACGTTTGGAAAATAAAGCTTTTCTCCAACAAGTCCCGTGTTAGATTCCAACTGTGAAATACAGCTTCAGATTTTTTGTTGTATTGTTATGAGAACAATGTTGAAACGTTAACTGTACATGATTTCAACAATTTATAACCTGCAATATTTTGCTTTTGACTGTCATTATGT
The DNA here is from genome assembly GCA_963675555.1 of Leptura quadrifasciata. Lineage (NCBI taxonomy): Eukaryota > Metazoa > Arthropoda > Insecta > Coleoptera > Cerambycidae > Leptura > Leptura quadrifasciata. Next base: position 110,130,178 of record OY776675.1, read on the forward strand.
ATTAATAAAATGTATTTCACAATAAATCAGGTTTAAAATAAGCTCTACAAGATTTTAGAAATTTCCGATCGGTAATGTCTTCTATCAGTGTATATTAATAGGGAAAATAAGAAAAACTTTGTTAAAATGAATAAGGGTAAAAATCAGCTCTACACGAGATCATAAATTTCTAATCTGTATTTTGTTGTGGTAATAGTAAAGCGATTTTTGTTATATTTTATTCTTTACCATCAATGCACATTAATAGGAGAAATTTTAGTCTGCTAAAATAAAATAATTAATACGGATAAAAATGAGCTTTTATGATTTTATGAATTTTTAATCCGTATCAGAAAGTAGAGATAGTCAGAATGTGCAGGGGACTACTATAACTGTAAAGCGCTTTTTGTTATTGTCTTCCAGTTTGGTTTAAGCAAAGGTGATGTTGCTCATCATGAACGCTCAACTCGTTAACACTAATTGATCTAATTATAACTATATAGTAACAATGATAATAATATGATACAAAATATAAGTGTAATCAATTTGAGTCAAATGTCCGATCATAAGTTAGTGTTTTGTAAACTAAATGTCATGCGACAAATACATTCTCAAATTATTATGACTATAAGAGATTTTAAAAACTTTGATTATGTTCTGCTTAATGCAGATTTACAATCTATATGGTTTGAATCTATTTATAACATGTATAATGAAATGAAAGAATTTCCTGTTATTTCTCAGTGAATCTATTTTAACAATTTTTATATTCACGCACCACTCAAAAATCACTAAAAAATATTCTCCCTGGATTACTCACAATATACGGTTGCTCATGTCCCTTAGAGATAAAGCTCGCAAAAAATGGCGTCAAAGTAAAAATGTAAATCACTATTCACAATTATTATAAAACATTACGTAACTATACAACATTAGCATGCAGAAACGAGAATAAAGCTTATTTTGAATATGAATTAAGAGTGAGAGGTACGGTCGTGAGCAAAAAAAAATAGGACAAGTCTTATAACTGTATTTTTGTGTGCATCTAACGTTTATTTTTGTGACATTGTCAGTTAGTTGTCATAATTTATTACAAATGTGCAAGAAACTAATATGCCTCATATAAGCGATTTAGTTAAATCTGGAGTTATTGCTAAAGCAGAAGATGGATGGTCAATGAGACAAATTGCGCTGCGTTATAATATTGACAAAAAATCGGTGTGTAACATTTTAAGAAAGTGGAGAATAAACGGTACGATTAGTAGAAATCCTGGATCAGGGCGACGAAGGATATCAACTCAACAACAAGATTTGCAATTGGTGGTAAATGCTTTAGTAGAAAATTCATTTTACTCAGTTATTCAGGTTTCTGAGGAAACGAATTTTTCTGGATCGAGTGGTACTGGTCGCCGGTAAGTAAGAGAATCGGAACTACGCTGTCATGCAGCAGCACCGAAATACTTACTTAAAGCTGAACAAAAAGATGCTCGAGTAGGATTTGCGCTTGAATTTTTAGCGCATGATGTAAATTTTTGGAACAATGTAATCTTTACAGACGAAAAAACTTTCCAGTCAATACACAGCGGTCGTATTCGTGTTTACCGCCCTCCGAATACTCGATTCGATGAGAAATATATATCTAATAATGATAAAAGCGGTAGATTTTTCGTCAATATGTGGGCTTGGATATGGGCACGTGGTCCTGATGTTTTGTGGAATATTGAGGAACGATTTAATAGAGAAATGTATATTAGGATTTTAGACAATATTATGCTCCCTTCCATGTCACAATTATTTCCTAATAATGAGTTCATATTTTAACAAGATAATTATTCCGTTCATACTACTCATACCGTAACTAACTGGTTTCAAGATAATAACATGTATGTTCTTAACTGGCCCAGTCATAGTCTAGATCTTAACCATGTGGAAGAAGTATGGAGACTACTCGTAAGAAGTAGAGAGAAATGTGAGACCACGGAATGCCGAAGAATTACTGGAAATAGTAAATAATGCATGGGAAAATATTACCAATGATTATTGTATAAGGTTATTTAATTCTATGCCAAACAGACTTATAGAAGTTATAAATAGAAATGGTGCAATAACGAAATATTAATACTTAGTTTCTTGTTAATTAGGATATCCTTTGTCCTTTGATCCAGGATTTCTACTAATCGTACCGTTTATTCTGCACATTCTTAAAATGTTACACACCAAATTTTTGTTAATGACATAACGCAGTGCAATTTGTTTCATTAACCATCCATCATTTACTATAGCAATGACTACAGAATTGAAATAAAAAATAAATTAAAAGTGATATCTGTTTTATTTCGGTTACTCATTACATATTCAAATAGAGACAGATTTACATTAGAAAAAAAAAGTTGTTCTATTTTTTTCTGCTCACGACAGTACTAATAGAATATGGAAAGACTTACATCTATTCAATATACACAAGCAGGGAAACTGTATACCTGATAAACTAAAGAATGTAAAAGGCCTAAACAACAATTGTTACTTTAATGTACCGAAAACCATAATTCTGATAGTACACTGAATATCATTAACTAACCACTGACCCGACTGTGTATTAAGTATTACCGTATATAGTTTGATTCTTTTTTATGGAGTAAAATGTTGTTTTATTATAATTATGTATTACATTATTTTCTATAAACTTTTTAATCTAGTTCACTTGGCTTTTAAGCTTAAGATGAAAAACAGAAGTTGTGCTGTGCATGATCATCTAATGTTCGGCTTTTTTAAATAATCTTTAATATCTAAATATTGTAAATTAGACACTTATATTGAAAATAAAGACCATTTATTTATTTTTTATTTACAAAAAACCAGTCACCCTACTCTGTGGCTCCGACCCTCACAGAGGGGAGCTGATAATAAATACCAGTAGCCACTCCCCACGCCCGTGGTGTGAGTGACTACCTGTTCCGCGAATCGTGTGCCCTGAGTAGACGTAATGAACCGAGGATAATAGCCTTCTGCATTCTGCCGGCTAAGATCTCTGCCGAATCTCGGCATGCCGGTATGATCTTCAGTTCCGAAAGCAGCGTCTGTCTCATTCCACCGAGGGCTCCTATAATCAGTACCACCATTTTGACAGAATGGCCAGGATAAAGCCTGCGGAGTTCGAAGAGCAAATCTCGATATTTTGTCCGTTTTTCCTCCTCTTTCAAGACAATGTTGCTCTCAGCGGGAGCTGAGAATTCCACGACATATATTGTCTTGAGTTGGTGGTCGAGGAGTACTATGTCAGGCTTGTATTTACCTGACGGTGGGAAACGAGTTGTTCCAATAAATTAGACACTTCTCATTCCCCACAACGGACTCAATATCCCCCGGAGCGTAAGGCAGCACTGGTGTTTCGTCTATCCCATACGAGCGCCTTAGATGATAGTAAAGCACTCGTAATGCTGCGTCGTGTCTGTGAATATAGGCCGAGACTGCGTATGTCGGGCAAGCCGACAGTAAGTGCATTACAGTCTCCGGCGTCCTGCGGCAGGACATCAGGGACCTCCATACCCATGACACGACGTCGATAGACGAGGGTGTTAAATACACCATCTTGGCAAGCCATTATGAATCCCTCGGTCTCAGATTTCAACCCGGCTGACCTTAAAAAGGCGAAGGTCAGCCTTTCGGATATTATATATATATTATTAAGTGTATAGTAAAAAAGATAAACATGACGATGGTCAGGGAGGTGCGGGGAAGCAACATAGAAAATTAGCTTATAGTATTATACATTGGAAGTGTTGTGGGGGGGGGGGGGGGGGAGGGTGACTTCATTCATTTTTTAGACATAGATTATGTAAAAGAACCGTGAAAACATACTTACTAATTTATCTCTAACAGTAGACGAAGAAAACCACTGCAAGTAATAGTAAAGTACAATGCCATAGGATACTTATACCATTTGCTTCAAACAATACTCTTCGTCTTCACTAGTTGCATCAGTTAAGAAGAAAGAACATTCCCTTCCCATTTGCAAACATAGAACTGTCAGTCATGTCTTTCTGAGTGCCTTACTACTGATCTCGATAACGTCTAGGGACTTACTAATTTCGACCTTAGCACTTTTTGACCTCTCAGGTCGCATTTCTTTAACACCTTTTTCCAGAGTCACTAAGTATCCTGGTAAAAATTTGGGCGGTCAATCAAAAGAGATGAAAAAGGTATATCGAGGTCCTAGTTATCCTCCAGTAACGTTTTACTTATTTCTGACTTTTAGTTTGATCACAGCACACTTTCTCCCGGAACGGTTGGTCGGATCGAACTGAAACTGGTGGCGATCGATTCTATGACCTCAAGTTACTCGAAAACAAGGGGTGTCGCGTTGCCTTTAACTTCTCTTTCCAGAGTCACTAAGTATCGTAGTCAAAATTTGGGTGGTCAATCAAAAGTAGCGAAAAAGGTGTATCGAGGTTCTAGTTGTCCTCCAGTAACGTTTTACTTATTTCTGACTTTTAGTTTCGTCACAGCACACTTTTCCCGGAACCATTGGTCGTATCGATTCGGCAATGCTCGGAATCGATTCCTCGTGGTCGACTTAGTCGATAACGATACCTCCTGCGCCTTCGTATATCTTCGGGAAACTTTGGATGTGTTCGTGCGAAGTTCGGATTTGATTTTTGCTTAAAATCCTACTCCCACACGTGTCCCTGATAATGTCCCGGCCTGTACTCGGAGGACGCCGACCGTCTTTCTCTAAAAATTGTTCTAAACCTCCGACCGGTTTCGACCGGGAGGGGATGCTTGCAAAGAAATTCTACTTTAATGTTCGATTTTTAGGTTATGTTTATACTAGTTTGTTTGTGTCTATATTCACGTTATTTATAAATGCCACTGTCATAGGATTAAATTAAGTGACTTCCGTCGACGTCGTACTTCTGTTTTTGAAGACGTACTTCCGTCTAGTATACAAATATAACCGGAATGACAGATCTCAAAATTCAAACATCAATAGCAATGCTGTAAGAAGATGACAAGTTAAAGACAGGTATTTATTTGTAAGATGAAACGATAAACAACTCATTTCGCATGTAACTACCGATGTTATCTGGTTATGTCTTTTTTATAAAAGAAAAGAACTATCCATATGGCGCAGAAAGCAATAGCTTGCTGTATATGAATCCCTTCACTTTCGCATGACAGAGAGAGAAAATTAGCTGCGAAGTCCGACATATTAATATCGGCAAGACTTGCTAATAATTGTATGTGGTGATGTAAAATTCCAGTATCTTCCTTGCTTAGTTTAAATGTTTCAATATCAGTTACTATATTGGAAGAAGTGGTTTAGGAGCTCTAGCTAGAGTTGCAAACACTTCATCTAGATGAAACATATTCAAAATTAATGAAAATGTTGTTTTCCTGTATTTTCGTTTTAAAATGAATGCTAAAATCACCGGCGCGGAAGTTATATAATAATAGTTTCTGTATAGATTAAGTTCGTACAACATATTGTAACATATTTTTGAGACTCATTGTACATATGATATAAAGAGAGAGATTTTTACTTGAAAGTACTAATTTATTAAGTTAACTTAATAAATGCAAATTAAGAAATTATAAATTATTTCAATTGAGTTTTAACTTCGTGTTTATTCGTAATCCGCCTTATGCAAATCATAATTTAAAAAACGCTTGGAAAACACTTTGTGTTTATCTTTACCTTGAATAATATTAACCTTAGTAATATTAGCTAAACAAAAGTTGTTTGCCATTAGCATAATCCTTTTTCCTTCATTTTATATATCCTTATACCAGCAGAAAGTTGGAACGTATTAACCTAATTGTTCGCCTATATAATTTAAAAATGAATCATTTACTTTGCATTTTGTGAGAATACCTAAAGTAAGAACTTTGTTGGGATGCTCACTTTATACTCAATTATAAATCACTTTAAATTTGCTACCTTAAGCTGGAGATAAACTTTCTTAGATTGATTTTAATTAAACTGAATAAAAATTTAATTGAATTTGAAATTTGATTTTGGTTCATCGTAAGTATTGATTTATGTACTCTTGATGTTTGTAAGAATGCAGGATTATACCTATAATATTTCCATTATACAAAGTCTAACAAAAGGAATATTTCATATACTAATATACAGTGTGGGCAATTAATAATGGGTCGTACTTCCAGACTGGATTCTTTGGACAAAGAAATATTTTAATAAATTGCTGTTGTGAGAAAAGATACAGGATTTTAAATTTGATTATTTTCTCTTTTCAGTTTAAAAAAAATGAGATCTGTACTAAACGCGAAGGTGTTAGTCCGCACTAGGCTAATAATCCTAGAACAGGCGGACTTAAGGTCTGAAGATATAGGGAAATTAGCCCCCAGGAAAATCACAAGCTTTGTAAAACTTCTGGTAAACCTGGGCAACAACTAGAAGTAGGGTAAATCACAAAAGATCTTTTAGGCTGAAGTGAAGTAAGGCTGTTCGAAGCCAAACGACCCCATAACACAATCTACAAACGCGACGGTCTTTGAGATAAGGATTTTTTACAGGACCGCGCGATCTGCACATTACTAGCGTACCAATTGTATTGGTCTAGGTTATTTTGTTACTGTTAATTCGCAAAGAACAAGGGGCAGGAAGCCTCCAAGATCAATAAAAGTTGTCCTTTGTAATGAAGTCATTTTTGTTTTAAAAATATTTATTTTAATTTGAATTTAAAGTCATAGATTTTTCTTATCCACCGGGTATATAGAATAAATTGGGAAGAAACCGCTGTCAAGCAACTTAATTTCAATGAAAGATTATATTTAAAAATCATGAGAGAATCAATGGGAACTCACTAATTTTGTTTAGATGAATAATTAATAAACTATGGCCGATAAAATTCAGTTTTCTTTAGTAACCAGGTAAAGTTCTCATTACAAATTGATTGCAAGTAGTTTAAACCGTGAGAGTCCATTGTTTAAATTAATTAACGCTCGAAATAATTAACATAAAGTAGCAGTTAAAATAGCATTTTGATTTAGAATTATAACTAGTAATACCGGGGCTATTAAATTCGTTCTTTTTCTGAAACCATATAAATAGTTTATTTGCAATCGATTCCAGCCAAGTAAATTATTCAGAAATTATTGCTTATGACAATTGACGCTACCGGTTATAAAAGATTTTGTTTCACCGTCAATTAGCGACTGCCTGACTCACATATGCTCGCGCATTGTGGACGTAAAATATTTTCTGCATTGATTCATTTAATTTTAATTAGTCTTTGTTTTAGTTTAATAAATTCTGCCTTCCGCAACCAGTAACAATTTTGAATTTGAAGATCGTGTATAGCTTATCCGGGAAAATATTTTACTGCTATTAATACCCTTAGGGGACGCTGCTTTGCAAGTGGGATGCTCCAGAGGTGTTACGTCGAAGTATTTAACTGTAAATTTCAAATTTTATTTTAATTTTTGCTTAATTACAATTTACAGTCGGAGACGCTGCCTTGAAAGTGGGACCCTCCACCTGAGCCGACCGGTCATACAGTAATATTGTACACGATCATACTAAACAAAGGCAAATTAATATCCAGTAAAGTAAAACCTGACGTTTGATCCTGTTTGTTATTTGATAGTTTAGCTATCATACCGGGTTATTTTCTGCGAAATTCTCAGTCGGGGACGCTGCCTTGCAAGTGGGACACTACACCTGAAACGTACCGTGCTGATTAACCATTAGATATCACTTTACCAGGTTTACCACGTCAAGCTATAAAATTTAGTTATTTTTATTCTGGTCAAAAATGTATTTAAAATTTTAAATAAGTACATGTATATCACCAAAGAGCAGTACAAGCCACTTTATATCACATATGCCAAACCGCTGCTTTGCTTTGTCAGTCATATTTACCGCCTGTTTACTTTATGTTACATTTTGCCTTGCATATTATCATTTACCTGTTTGCTATCAGTTTTTGAGAACCCTGGTATATTATAATTATAGAAGTTTTGTTTTAAAAATTAAAGGTTTAATTATTACTTGAAGCTTGGGTAATTAAGAATATTAATTTATTTGAAACGTTATTTTTACTGTATGATTTTCTGATTTTCCCGTAAATATACATAGTTCTTGCAAATTCATGGCATATTTATTTTACTTTGATTTATCTTTATTTTAAAGTGTACACATTTTCAATATAATATTAAAACGTTTTGTGTGCCTTATTTTGAGTTTCCGCTCTAATTTGTACTCTCCTGAGCAAATAAATGTGTTACAAATATAAAATCTTTACAGCTGTCCATTAATTGAGAACGACGGCCTACGTTTCGACCCCTGGTAATAAACCGTCTTCACTGACTCTATCTAGGGCCTTTTATTATTATTTTTTGTAATAAAGAAAGTAGTGTTTCTGCACTTTAAACAGAAAATGGCGCTCGAGGCAAAAAACCGCTTGTACTAGTTGCAGCACCGAAATAGCGGCGATACACCTTAAAAGCAAAAATGAGGAATTAAGAAATCTGGATAAACTCAAACCAAGATAAGGCAGCTAAACGAATGGTTCTACACACTTTAGCTGAATGCATAGAATGTGAGAATATTTTAGTAAAATCGGTAGATACTGATATTCTATTCTTACTAATACACTAATACAATGGAACGCCTAAACTAATTAAGGGTTGTCTATCCATGCAGTCAGGGCACAGCAAATAAACGTTACGTGTCAATATATGATAATTCAAAAAAAATTGGAATGCCAATTTGTTGGCAATGTATTGTTTAACTGACTGCGGCAAAATCAATTCCATTTATAGAATTGTTGAGGAAACAGCATTTGAAGTGGCCACAACTATAAATTCAGAGACATCAAATATTTTCAATTTTTTAAATGGAGACCCCTATTTTTTTAATTTTATCAAATTCCACGACTAAAAACATGGACAGTTTACATTTACTTCCCTATACCTAACTACAACGGTTTTTAAGATATTTACAAAAGTTCAGAGAATCCTATTATTTTGTAAGAATTGGTCTGGGCGATGGATTGGGATTACTTCCATAGAAGATATTTTAATTTCTTCCGTGGGTTATTCAAATGAAGAATTTCTTTAGGGATCTGCAGCTGCTAATTTTTCGTTACAAATGTTAATTTCTCCAAAACTATAAACTTTACTAATATACTCCTGTCGACAAATTACTGTAGACTACATGGAGGATAGCGGCAAAATTTTTGACTTCAGGGATGGGTTTGGAGTAGTTAGGAGGTAAACATCCTAAAAGTCCCCGACCCTAGGAGGTGAGCCTTGAGGGGGAGGGCTTCCGGAAAGCCCTAAATTTTGATTATTTTTGGTTCCTCACTAACAACTCGAGAACTATTGGCCCTAGTGGAAAAATTACTCTTACATTTTTGAAAGTTGATAAAATTTCCTACATTTGTTAATTTTTGCGAAAAGTTTCTATCTTCAACAGTTACCGAGTTACCCGCTTCTGAATATCGCTGATATCCGGATCACATTTTACGTCATACTCTGCTTCTAACACCCCAAATCTTCTTTACAACATAAAATAGAACCAAATCAAGTGAAAAGGTATAAATTGACTTAAGAATTATATATTCTTCATATAATTAATGGCTGAGGTGATGGATGTCAAGATTATTTGCCGTAATGTGATAGGGTTATTGCCTGAAATCATACCTACATTTTACTGCATTCATTTAGCTTATTTTAAATCTATTTATTGTTGTAAGTTGTTGCATTTGGTATATTTAGTGAGTTTTCTCTTTAGTAGCTGTAATGGGCGAAGATGTAAAATTGGCAGTCCTGTTGTTGGTGAAACCCCTCCCCAGCATGATATATTCCTCGTGAAACCTTATTTTAACCTGATCTTAAAATTTTATAAACCAATTCCGTAAATAAAAATATGGATGTTCCATTTAATATAATAAAGTTGATATCTACTTCCGGTATAAGCGGAAGTGACCGAACTGAATAATTTAGTTGGATAAATCATACACTGTATACTATATATAGTTTCACAAAAATTCGTTCTGTAGTTTTTCAGACATGGATCATGTAAACTCCCGACTGGACACGCTATCTAGTTATCATGTGTTCATAGCATCTTACAGTTAACTATACATAGCATTCCTGAAAACTTAAATAATGACAGTACAGTAATATTTGGTCAGTGTTTAGTACTTTATCAACATCACAGAGTATTTAACAAAAATTGCATTAAGCAATACATATCATATGATTGTCAAATAATACTTGCTAAATACTGTTTTCTTCGCATCAATAAAGTAGACTTTAAGAAATTTCGGCTTTAAAACTTAAAAATAGCAAAGTCATTGATAAGTCCTGATAAAAATTTTGATTTACAAAATGGTTTTGAAATATATTTCACTAAATGTTCATACATTTCCTGTTTGTTAAAAGACAGCAATTGTAAAGCCCATATGTGAGAAAGGTGACGAAAATGGAGTTGACATACTACCGTCTCCTAAAATCCTAGAAGTATAGTGAAAAACCAACTAGCGAACTATCTTAAGATATTCCTGCTCCTGTTCATACATTTTCCCAGCTCAAGTTACGATCTGTTATGTCGCAAATGCTGCAAATTCACTAAAAAACTCCTACTGTTCCGATGCATTGACTGAATCTTTTACATATCCGGTAGTACTTCTACCTCTATAGTTCCCATCTTAGTTAAGGTTATTGAGATCATATTAATCGCTCGGCTTACTGGTTATTTAGTATACCCAATTTCAAATTGCTGTCATTTTGACTGTAAATGTTCCAAAACTCTTGCGGTACAGAGTAGTGAATGACATAGTCGAAGGCCTTGAGGATAACTAACTTTTACTCTATGTGACGCTTCCAAGGCCTTTACAGATTTACAGATTTCATAGTCATTATGAAACAACAAATAACTGAAATTTTAGACTAATTTGTAGCTAATAAATGTTTTTAAATTGAGCTAAAACATTTAATATGACTTTTCAATAGTTGAAGTTTATCGTACCAGCAATTATTCCCTTGATATAGGAGGAATGAGTTACTATTATAACATTTTTAGGCATGTACACTGTACAGGGTATCCCAGTTAATCTTTTAAGCTTATTTTCTCGGTAGTGTTGGAGGTACATTTTGATTTATAAGGATAGTTTTTCAGAGAATTCCGTTGCTGCTAAAAATTGACAATTGAATATTAATAATAAAGTAAAGATACAAAATTCTTACATAGGTTCATTCTATACTAAAGTCTACAATAATTTATGTATAAGTTTAATGTAACAAAAGAACAATTAAATTGAAATTAATTATACACTTTTTTATATAAGTATACAGATGATCAGCACCAATCTGATATGAATACACCTAAACATAGAATGCTTGTATAGTGAATTTCATGTTAACTTAACTACTGAGTTGATTAACTATTATTTAATAGTTGCGTTTACTAATTAAACAGAATGGAAAAATAATTACAGATAAGAAGACAAATAATATAATAGTAAATGGAACAACGAGGGAAACAGTGAGGTTGTTACGTGTTTTTTTCTTTGCGTTGGTAACAACTAAGGTATGTCCGACTAGAGACTCAGTGGAGTCGGGAGAGGGTTTTTATTAAAAGAAAAATCTCACTATCTATTATTGTTAACTTAAATGAATAGTTTAAGACCAGAGGGCGCCAAGTAATTTTCCATTATACACGCCTTACCTCAGATTCAAATTACTAAAACTTTCGTCAGCAAAAAAATAATAAGCAAAAATATATCAATGGCCTTCATTGAATAAGACACAACCCAAATTAAAATGTAAGAAAACTTTATTTACATATACATAAAAGAACATATAATATTTGGGGGGAGGGTCAGTAAAAAATTTTGGGATTGGGGATTTTACTCGTATAATAAATGTCTCCTTTATACCAATAATGCCCCATATATGACTAGAGTACAACCCCTGATAAAAGCAATCTAATTAACCTTTCATTCATTCACAAAATACCTTGATCTAGGGATTGTCACAGGGATGATTAATAAATGAAGATAAAAAGAAGAACTTTCCCTTCTAGTTTAATTTTATAATACTCTATAACTAAAATTTCATAACGCCTTATGAAACAATTATCAAATTGAAATTTTCCTCTATGTGGTACTTAGCCTTGGACGGACGGCGAGGGTTTCGGAGATTTTACAATCAAGCGGCGGCGGCTACTAAATTCCGGGCTCTCCTGTATACATTTATTTCGCCAATATAATTTAATATTTCTAGTTTGCGACCATTCCTCCCCCAATTTAAACTATTTACAAACGATAACTTCGACAATTAAACACCAGGATATAAAAAAACGCCTACAACACACAAAAAAATAAATATAAGGTATAGAAGCAGATTTTGATGTGGGTCCTTGACTAAATAAATGCATCAGATATTAAGTGAACTCACCTCCCGTGCGATGTGCTCTATGCACTAAGGAAACGTTTTCTTATACACACTAAATTCCCTTAAGAAATATCCAATAAAATTTGTCTTGAGACGATATACTCAAAACTCCAAATATAAATAAGTTATATCGTTCTTTTAGACTTCTCGTGATCTAGCCGTTTAAAACGTACAATTCAAAAATATTAATCACCGGGCGTCTATTCTCTTAATTTTATTTATCCAAAAGTCTCTCGCTTTCTGACGAACTCGACAGTCTATACCCATATCATGGTTTTTATTAGTTACAGAAACATTCCCAATAAAACAACTCAGAAGCAAAAACTAATAGCGACAAAAATTACAGGACTAGATTAACGTGTAATCGGCATGTATGAATTAGTATATACAGGGTTGACCAACAAAACAAATATAAATAAAATTCATAACAAGGTTTTCAAACAATTACACACAGCAGTGCATAAATTCAAAATGTTAACTGCTGGAATAGGTGAGAAATTAGAAGATGGTGTGTAACATAATATAATGATTGTAAGTAAAGGCAGTAAATGTAAATAAACTATTCATATTGGAAAGTGTGATTTTAGCAGTTTTATTGTTATTATTGTTTATTTATTTTTTTTAATTATCTTTAGAATAGAATTTTGAGTTGTTTTTAGGATTTTTAGTGCATTATTGTAAATTCTTCCCCACAGTACCTAATTATAGACTCAATTTGGGATTCATAAATAGTCATTAAAATTTTTCTATTTAATATGTTCTTTAAAATATAGGATATATGCGTACTTAAATTGTCTAATTTTCTTTATACTATAAGATACACGCTCATTCCATCTTAGGTGATGGTCAAGCATAAGTCCTAAGTACTTTATTCTATTAGCTTTTTCGATAATAAGACACGCAGAATTTGTTTGTTGTGAACATACATTATTATGTATATAGTATTTTTTTAGAAGGTTAATCATTAGCTAATAATGTAAACTTTAAAAATTTGCTTTTTTGTATGTTTAAGCTTAATTAACCAAAGTTTAACCATTCGGAAATTAATGCAAAATTTTCTTCTTCATCTCTATGTACCAAGTCCCATGAATCTTCCTCAAACATAATAGCAGCGTCATCGACGTAAGATACTAAATGACCATCAAATTGTTAAATTTGTAATACTATTAATATCCACAAGGAACAAAATTGGACCCAATACTGTTCCTTGTGGTACGTTCATTATGACAGTTAGAGGGCTATTGTATATCTCATCGATTCTTATGCATTGTTTTCTATTAACGAGATAATTTTCTATGAAACATAATGCAAGACCACGTATACCAATGTGTTGAAGTCGACTTTGTAAGATTTTGTGTGATACGATATCGAAAGCCTTTGCTAAATCAAGTAATTTTCTTTAATTAAGTCCCCTCGTTAAGGTTGAGTTGTCTGTGTCAATAACAAAATTTAAAAAAAGTAAAGTGAAAGTTTAAAAAATGTGTAGTTTTTAAGTTTTAAAAAATCCGTTCATTTAGATGGAAATTTGAACAAATCTATTTATTAACAGAAGGAGTTTAGCTTTAAGTTTTAATTGTTTTTAGCTAAACCAGACTTAATCCGTCCGACCTTGCAATCCGCCACCGCGAATCACGCGATGGTTGTACTGTCGGTCCCAAAGTGAGTTTTGGAGAGGCAATTGTTTAAATTTTAACTTGAATAACGATTTGTTGAACTGATAATTAAGTCCAAAACTGCATGGTCTGTATTTTTATTTTCTTTAAACCAAACTGCCGATCCTTGATCACGTTATGTTTATCGAAAAATTCCTCCAGTCTCTTTTTAAAACATTTTTCAAATATTTTTGCAAAATTATTGATAACTGAGATAGGCCTGCGCTATGCTTCTGTATGCCCTGCCATGTAGTAGATCTGTAGCTGAACGGCCCGTGGCTATTTAAACTACGATTTGGAAATTTCTGTCTTCAGGTTCTTGCTGATAATTGCTTGCTGCTGATTCTCATTGCTCAAACTGAGCTGATGTTCTCTGCGCCAATATCCTTGATGGTCTAAAATGACTGAAGCAGGCAGGACTATTGCTTTTTACCTCAGAATGTTCTCTGTGTTGTACTGCTCCTTATATATTAGATTAGATTAGATTAGCAAAGGAGCTGGTTGTTTAGCCTTTACCACCGCGACCTTTTCAGGTCTATTGTGATGCTCCCAGGATATCTTCCTTATAGTACCTCATCCAGCTTTGTCCTTTGTACTAGACTCCATAGCTTTGATAAAGGTCCTTTTATATAGCTGTCCGCTCTTGGTTTTTCTTCTCCGAGTACTTGGAATCTCAGCCTCACCAGGCCTTCACAGTGGCACAATACGAACTTATATATACTGTTAGACAAGCTCTCGCTACATCTTAATATTGTGATTAACAATAGAACCTACTGATAAAGATTTCTCCAGAGATTGATTAGACATATAACTATTTCAATACAATAGTTTTAAATTCAGATAATGGCTATGTTTATTTGTACCGAAAATTTTAAATCACCGTCTCATTGGTACCATCGCTTCCTAAAAAATAAATTTATCTTGAATGGATTCCTCCGCTTTACCAATATCGTTACTTGGTATCGAAAAGGTTAAGTGGAAGAATGTCATATAGGCAAACCTCGCCCATAAAATAAAGTCATTTATCATTGTAAAAATCAACTAAAATGGCTAATACTAAAATCCGATTCGATGTCACTGTACTTCCTTAATTAATTACAACAGTGTTGGAAAAAATATTCGAGAGATTATTGTTTTTTTGAGGTTCTCTAAATGAGCAAATTTGCTTAAAGATATGGATTTTACATTTAAGTCATGGCTATTTGATTCCAGTATTAGGAGAGGTGGAGAAATATTTGAGCAATTATTGTAATTTTCTTTTTAATAATTTTAAACAAATTAATCCTCTGTAAAAGTTTCCGCCTCAAAGGCTTCGCGACGTGTAACTTGTCGTAGGTATAGTCATCTTCTAAGTTAAAGTTTAGTACTTACAATATCAATTATCTTCCTCTCGTATATTATTAATTACCTCTTTTAGTTTTCCAGGAGGCGATGTTGAAAATTTAAAGTAAATTATTTTGTTGCACCAAGTTTTATCATAATAGTTAATTAAAAATTATAATTAATATTTTATGCAGATTTTAGTTGCCAATTTATAAATAACTAATAAGAACAATTTATTACATTATTTGCTCCATACTACTGAATTATACTATCGTATTAAAAAAATAATTTTAGAATCGTACTATACTTTGATATTATGAAAATATTCTTTCAAGTACAATAATATTTTAAACTAGTATGCTATTTACGAAAAGGGGCTAAATAAATACACCGCACATATTAGTCAACTCCTAAATACAAATTCAAGCTGTCTGGGAGGTGGTTCAATATTTTGAAAAAAAACATAGACACTTATCCTAGCTGGGGATCAGACTAGACATACGATAAATAGTATTATCGAGAGATACTCGGGATGGCTACTTCTAAATAGTAATAGGATAAGTTTCAAGATGTCGACGAGGCAAGGTGCAAGTTCAGAATGCTCCACTAATTTCAAGTGCTGTAGATCTAAACAATTTATTCATTTTATATGCATAAATTGTCTTGACATATATTATAAGAGCTGTATATCGAAAGCTAAATCTAAGTTTCGTTTTGTGAAAGATAATAAACTATTATGTTGTGGCAATGATAACAATGTTAGCGCTCTTGATGAAGAAAAGGATCTTTTGGGAAAAACAATAAACGAACTCAGCGTGGATAGTGAAAGAAAAAACATTTATATAAAAAGAATTAAGCTGATAGTGAGCCATTTGTATTAGAAGCAATGAAAAGAGAAGAAGAATTACTTGATATAATTAAACAGCATGAAATTTCCATTCAAGAATAAAATGAACTGATAAAATGTTTAAAAGAGTGTTATGGCCCTGTTGCATATGCGACCCGCATTGCACATAGGTGTATTGTTGGCCGTATATCGTTAACAGCCACTAGTGGGTGATCGCGCGTCTCCCAGCTAAGAAAAACAGCCACGTGAGTTCCGTCTGTTGCCAAAAGAGGGAGAGACGTTTTGATGGTATTTTACACGGTTGTTGATTCCTGAAAACTTGTGTTATTCAAGGCATCCTTGTGGATTTTGGAATTATCAACACCAATAAAATTTCCTTAATTTTTTGTTGTTCTGTTGAGCGGAATATTTTGTTGTTGGGGACGTATTTTAACTGCTGGTGCAGGATTTAAATGTAGGTTTTCCTTTGGACTAGACCCCATTCCTTCAGCTGTAGCCTTCTCTAGGAGTTTTGGTGGATTGTTTCCCTCAGTAATAAGGTTCCACGGACGGGGCTTCCACACACAGCAAGAAGTTCCACGGACGGGGCTAGAACGCCTACACACACACAAAGGTAGAAAGTTCCAGGGCTGGAGAGGCTGTATCAAACCCATCGTCTGGTCAGTTCCTTTCTTCCCGAAGACACCACCGTAGGGATGCAGTTTCTGCATTGCAGAAGTTTGGGTATCGTACAACCCTAGATAAGTGTGCTGTTTTCTTTACCGGGGACTACCTTTAGTGGTTCTGCGTGGTTATATATATTCATACTTTTGTTTTTTAACTTGTATATATTTAAATATTTTACACATTTACTAGTACTTAGAAAGGTTCTCTAATCAGACCCGTTGTGGCCAGATTTATTTTAATTCATCGTCACGTTGTAAACCCAGTGTAGCTACACGAGGCATCTTTATTTATGCTGTAACTTATTAATCAGAAAATTAGCCACACCTTTTGAACATCGCCAGGTTTCATGCTAGAGAACCAATAAATATTTGTAAATTCTGTAGTATAGTGCATTTCATGTTTAAAGAAGGTGTCATTATTTCGTCTGCGACCACTACGTATGGAACCCTCAGTGATTTGCGTAAGTAAGTAAACTAATAATTTATAATAGTTTATGTTAACTTGGGCTGAACGCCCTGAGATAGTCTGAGCTAGTGAAATTTTATCATGGGCAAGTTACATCGCTTATCCGGGCTAGGTAGTGTCTGCAATCTGCTACGCACAGCAACCCAAGTGAGTCTCTTTTCTGTAACATCTTGTAACTCTAACGAGCCAACGTATTTATTTATTTTATGCACTTATAGAACGTAGCAAGAGTCCGCAGCTAAAGCAAAGTCGAGCGATATTGGTCTACAAACAAATTTATTAACCAGTAAAAATGTTTCAACCATTATTGACACTATCCTATTCTAGGGCTTGAATCAACAACACATTTAATAGAAACTTGTAAAATAACGAACAAAGATAAATTTTTAAAAAACAATGTAGATAACAGGCAAAAACCTGGCATTGGAAATAGACCGACAACTATACGAAGTAGCACTAGAAATTTAAGGATAGAGCTGAGAGTATAAAGACTCGTAATCAAACTACTACTAAAAAGGAAACAAAAAAAAATAAATTCTGTTGTTAACGGATGAGGAGAATATAACTTGGCAAGTGAGGAAATTGATTGACCTAAGCAAATATGAAGTTATTTCAGTAAGAAAACCAGGAGCTCGTTTAAATCAGGTACTAGAAAACGTTAAATCCCTGTTCAAAGGTTTCACCCTTCAAGATTATATCTTTGTCGGTCGTTCTGCAAGGCCGAAGAAGGATGAAATTGCTTCTAATATGGTTGAAGCTATACTTTCGAACAAAAATTTACATAAGAACATTATTTATTAACTATTGTGATCAGAATGACGATGAAATAATTCAGCCAAATACAATCCAGGAAATGGCACCTAATATTTTTTTATATCCTCGAATTTTCCAAATATCAATCCTGGACTCAAAAACAAGAACAATCGGATTATTACTTATCCGAAGCCAAGACTTACATGTAAACGTGACAGAAAACCTCTAAGCTTTTTGAATATTTTTCATTTGAATGTGCAGTGTTTAAGAAAAAAAATTAACCAACTTCACGTATTCTTAAATGATAATAATTTTGACATATTATGTATTAATTAACTGAACACTGGCTTGTTAGTGGGGAAATAGACCACGTAAATCTTAACGATTATATTCTAGTTTCTAAATCCACTAGAATAGACACCATTCATGGGTGTGTAACTATCTTCTCCTTAAAAAAAATATAACACTTATCCTATTTTACCTGTAAACAGGTTATCCATCAAATTGAATTGTGAAATAGCTGAAATTGTAACTGATAATGAAATTCGGATGATAACGATGTGTAGATCACCAACATATTGAGTGCAATGGATATTTTTCTAACTTTCCAGTGCTCTAAATATTCTTTCTCGAAAATGTGTGAATACAATTGTCACGGGAGGAAATATTGATGTCCATTGTTACAACCCAGATAAACACATCTTTGAACTATTAAACGTATTTAGGTCATTTGGATTTTTCCTTTTAATTATTTCTCCAGCTCGTAAAACCAGTTGCTTTGATAACATATTTATAAATTTTTCACAAGACATTTGCAATACGGACATCATCAATCCCATGCTATCAGATCATGCTGCTTTAAATTAAGTATAACACATTCTAAGCCCCCTAAATAATTCAAAAGAATTAACCACAGACCTATCAGTGATACGATTTTATTTAAGCTAAATAATTATTTATATCAGCCCCATATAAATAATTTCTTGATAATCCATTTCTAGATGTTAATACTAAACTCGAGCTTTTTCTTTCTAAGATCATACATGCTTTATATGTTACTTGCCCTATAAAATCCAAAGTTTAAAATAATAACAATAAAACTAAAATAAATTGGTTCACACACAATTTAAGGCAGATGAGAGACTCCGCTTCACTTTTTGCAGGATGTGTGTAGAAACACTCCCTCAAATGACCTGAAAATATTAATAGCAAATAAAAAAAGGACTTGTAGATCTGAGTTAGACAAGGCAAGGGAAGCTGCTAATGACAATTATATCTACAGAAATAATAATGCTCCAAAGGCGTTGTGGAACCTAATTAATAATAACAAATCTGTTCCACCGCAACCTGAACTAATATCCCCCGATGATTTCAATAATTATTTCAGGACTACTCACCTTAATTTAATAAATAATTTACCACCTGCTCAATCTAGCAGTAGCATCTATTTAGATAACACCATTGTGTGCAACCTAGGCAAGGGATTTGATTTTTCACAAATATCATATAAAAATATTCTAGACATAATTAATAATTTAAAGAGTGTTCATTGTAAAGATTCATATGACATAAATACTAGAATCTTAAATTCCATCAAATACATTATTCTTGTACCTTTAACAAAATTAATAAACCAATGTATTAAATGCAATGTATTTTCAAAGATACTAAAGTTATCAAAACTGGTACCTGTACACAAGAAAGGCTGTATTGATGACCTTGTCAACCATAGACCAATTGTTATTATTCCTGTGTTTGCAAAAATACTTGAACTAGTATTAAAATTACAAATTACGTTTTACTTTGAAAGCTGTAATCTTTTTAATAACTGTCAGCTTGGCTTTAGAGCAAAGAAAAGCACAACGATGAGCAAAGCTTTCGACTGCGTGTCGCATAACATCTTAATAAGTAAATTATCCTTTTACAGATTTTCGTCAAGTAGTAGTAATCTTACATAATCATATCTTGAGAACAGGTTCCAATATGTACAGTACCTAAACATGAAACCAAATTTAATCGATAAAAATGTTGGTCCCCAAGGGTCAGTTTTGGGTCCGATATTGTTCCTTATTTACATGAATAACTTCACTTTATTCGCCGACGATATTACAATGACTTACAAGCACCATGACATTAACACCGTATTATCTAATGTTCTTGTAAATGAACCGATAATTCGAAACTGGTTTCTAAGTAATCAGTTAGTCTTAAATAGGAAAAAGACACAATCTATGGTTTTTAGTTTAAGGCAACATACTGTCGATATGAATATGCCCGAAACCGTAAAGTTCTTAGGAGTCTACTTAGACCACAATTTGTCTTTTGAAAGTCATGTAGTCCATGTTTGCAAAAAGTGTCCAGCAACATCTTTTTACTACGCAGTCTGATAAACATGGTATCGCAGTCGACTTTATTAACAGCCTATCACGGTCTTACTCATTCAGCTCGTTCATATACAATTTTGGTTTGGGGACATTCACCTCAAGCTAAGCATGTATGCAGAGAAAAGCTATAAGAATTATAGCAGGCCTAGGCTTTAGTGACAAATGTAAGGATGCTTCTACAAAACTTGGAATATTGACATAACCTAGCTCCTACATTGTACATTGCCTCCTATATATCAAAATATTAAAGAAAACCAGGATAAATACGTAAGACTTGTTACATTCCTATCCAATGCGAAATAATAAGAAAATATACCATAATTAAATAAATAGCTCAGGTTAACATGCCATAAAAATGTTTAACATGCTGCCGGAGGATATTAAAAAACTGCAATATAACCATTTTAAATGTGTATTAAAAAATATCTAGTCGAAAACGCTTTTCATGATTTTAATGAATATTTATTATCGGACTTGTCTTGTATAGTTATGTGACATCGTTTCTCTACATTTGTTTGTTATTATTTGTTATTTTATTTAACTGTCTAAATATTTGTCATTGCTTTTTTATATTGTATCTTCTTACGGACTTGTGTAAATACTTCAATGTATAAATCACCAATAAATATCTATCTATCTAAAAGTAGGCAAAAGTGAGAATAATTTTACCTGGTGAATTCACCATTTTCAATAGATCTAGTCAATGCATAGTGTATTTCTATAGCTAATAACGCAATTTTGGTGTAATACAATTATATTGTGACAAAAACGCATTGGGCATTTGCTTATATGTCTTTTTGTTTTGTATACACTCCCTCAAAGTTTGTAAACTATAATAATTGTAGTATATGTAAGAGAAAGTTTAAAAATAAATTTGAGAAAGATAGAGCAACTTATTTTTTATATTAGACAAAAATTGGCAATAAAATTGCTGCTTTCTCAACATCAGAAATGATAGTAAAATATAGACGGCATTACATTTATTACATGCCGTCTATAGAGGTCAGAGTGGTAGAAGCATTGAGAACGGGCTAAAAGAACATAAGAAATTAATTTTAAATACGGGATTGTCAACACACTATACTGAAAATAACCATTTCATACACACTGTTAATATAAACTTACTTCATCCAGAAGGAAAAGGTAAACGTCTAAATCTTCTTGAACAATTAGAAATTAAAAAATACCTTAAAAACAATCCTTTAACCACGAATGACCAACAAAATTTCGTAAATACTCCTATACTAAATAAAATGTTAACGATTATTCGTTGATTTACATTAATACGTTAAGTCTATCCATAAAATTCCCATAAGTAAAGTTTAAGTCATAAAGATATTAAGTGCATTAAGTACATATATTTTTTAAACATTTATTTAATGTCGGTCTATTTCCGCTAGTGAGGCCTATCACCGACGCCTGTAGACTAGCTACCCCCAACCAGGAATTTTGCCGAACCTCTTTTCTTAAGAAGAGTAGGGATCTTTTACTTTACTTTTACATTTAATAGACAAGGGACCGACGGCTTTACATCCCCTCCGGAGGATGGTATATCACCTACGCAACCCTCGCCTAAGGTTGCATACCTTCCACGCATACACTGATATACAAGCCGCTGGAAGATATGTGACGCGAGGACACGGTCTTCTTTGAAACGGTCACCCCATCCAAGTACTAACCGCACCTAACGTTGCTTTACATCGCATATCGAAGTATATACATAGTAAAGACGCATCTACGCTCGCCCCTAAAGTACATAATTAGAATAACGACCCTCACCATCCCATAACTAACGTTTAAGTAAGTCATAAAGATATTAAGTCATAAATATTTTTAAATACATATTTAGAATAACTACTTCTGTTACTTTAGTATACACTTTGTACTATTGATACAGGCCTAACAGGCCGAAACATTTGTAGAGAATTTTAAACATAGTAAATTGATACGTCTAAAAGCAGTGTTTACTTAAAGACAATTATCGTCAATATGTTTCACAAGGAACCAGCCACATATTCAGTTCAGTATAAACATTAATATCACTACTCTGACTTCAATAAAATTGTTTCACTTAGCATTAAGAGAAGTTAGGTAAGAAAACCATATTTAACCGGTAATATTTTATTTCTTATACCAAATGTAAATATAATTAATAACGGAAAATGATTGGTATATGTTTCTAAGGTACCCTTATGTGAGAAGAAGAAGATTTCTATTAATAATATAAATTTTGTAATAACAAGTATTTTAATACATACCTTTTATGAATATAATTTAAAATTTGCTAAAACAAAACAGGTTATTATCGGCATAATAGTTTTCCCAGAATAATAAACAAAAGGTCACTGTTTTAATGTGTCTATAGGGTCCATAATATAATTACTATATGGGAAGTTTGTTCTTGTTTAATAACATTTACCTGCATGGGGCAGAGATGAAATTCTAATTTTGTCATCAACTTCTTGTAATAGATAATCATGAAGTAGAGATAAAAAAATAGTGAGAATATACCTACAATAGGCATAACAATACTAATTTACTGAGATATACAGGGTGTAACGAAAAATTTTAACCATACATGCACCTTTAAATAAGAAGTCGGTTTCTTGAAAAAAGTAATAAAAGCCCAACACAGAAAAAGATACAAATTGTTAAAGTTACAAATTAATGAAAATTTGTCGATGTCTTGGTCACTGATGAAGCTATTTAACTAATCTACATAATATGCACGTTTAGGCCATTGAGAATCCTCATCCAGTAGGTAGTTCGGAAACACTTTCAACATCGATGAACGCCTAATTGGTCCATTCATATTGCCAAATCGGATGGATGGTCTGCAATATCTGCAGTTTCTCCGTAATGATCTTCCTGGTCTTCTTGGAAATGTGCCCTTGGAGGTACGAAGTCGGATGTGGTCTTTACATGATGATGCGCCACCAAATTATCGTTTAGCCGAGATTACTTGACCCAATTAAACGGAATACGTTGGATCGGACGAGGTGGATCCGTAGCTTGGCCTCCGCGGTCCCCGGATCTAAATTTTCTTGACTTGTTTTTGTGGGATATTTAAAAAATGAAGTCTACCAAAACGAAGTTGACAATATCGATGTATTGCGTGAACGTATCACAACGGCTGTTCATAATCTGCGTCTTCGGGAACAGCAGGAAGGGAGAACACTTCAGCTAATGTGACAAAATTGGATTAGACGGGTTCAGGCGTGTTTGAATGTCAATGGACAGAACTTTGAACAGTTTTATAGAAATAATATGTTATTTTAACATTTCTATTTATTTGTAATTTTAACAATCTATATCTTTTTCTGTGTTGGACTTTTATTAAATTTTTTTTTAAGAAATCGACTTCTTATTTAAAGTTGCATGTACGGTTAAAATTTTTCGGGTAAGTTGCGTTACATCCTGTATATATGTAGAGTCAAATACTAATAAATAACAGAAATGACAATTCAAAGTACTCTTTATGTGTAAAAAGCTTTATTAATAAAATGTTATTTGTACAGGGTTATTCACTATATATTGACCCCACCTTCATTTCTGTTAGTATTGAAAATAGAAATAAAAATCGTATAAAAGCTGTGGGATCCTACGTATATTTTATTCAAACGTGATAAAAGAAAACAATATCATGTATTATAGGTCACGTGACACGAAATAAAATACCTATATGTTTTTTAAATGGAACACCCTATATATTATTGCATTTTCGAGAAGCCCTTCTTCCCCTGATTTCAAATATATAATAGGTCTATCTAAACAAAAATAACAAGGTAGGCCACGAAAATAATTATTTTATTGTTTATTCAATTTTGACATTTCAAATCGTCATTATCAATATTTATTTAATAAAAATGGGTTACAGTGAGGCTCAAAAGGTCGAAATATTTTCTCTTTATGTGAAAAATAATAAAAATAAGTATGCCGCAAGAAGAGAATATATGATGTTGTATCGAATCGAGCGATTCCTAGTGTAAATACGTTTTTGAATGTTGTTTATCGTTATGTAAATAGGACCCATAGTTTTTCAAGAAAACGACGTAACGCTACATCAAACTAAGAAGAAGATCTAGATATATTATTTTTTGAAAGTTATTTGTGGCATTCTACGAATATTCTTTCCTTTTATTTGAGTTTTCTACCACATGTATTGTCCTCTTCAAAAACAAATCACCGAAACTAGAAAATAATAGAACTATTGGAAAAAAGCCTCTGCGCCTTTGACGTTTACGCCAGAGGTTTTTTTTTAATAACCTCAGACTGTTCCTTTGACGTAAACGTCATATCTTAGGCGAAGATTGTATAAGGATTATACCATCCTTTGGAGGGGATGTAAAGCCGTCCGTCCGTTGTCTATTAAATGTTAGGCAAGTAGAAGATCTTTACTCTTCTTAAGAAAAGAAGTTCGGCAAAAATTCCTGGTTGGGGGTAGCTCGTCTACAGGTGACGGTGTGAGGCCTCAGTAGCAGAAATAGGCCGACGTTAAATAAACGTAAAAAAACGTTGTATATGCACGTTGTCTTTTAAACATAAATTACTCAAGAACGGCTTGATTTATCGAAATGCAATGAGAATACCTTCTTATTTCTAATTATCTGATTAGTTTTTTATAATAACTCTTAGGAGTATGAAAGAAATTAATAAGTTATGAGGAAAATATTGACAGTCACCCTCTAAAACTGCCCCTTAAGCAGAAGAGAGCGTTTGAAGGATATCATGTGAACTAGTATCCTTATGACTAAGTTTAAAATGTGAATTTGATATTTTAAGAGAGTCGGAAGATATCGCAGAAAAACTGAAATGTATTATCCCCTGTTAAGGGGTATGTCTTCCTTATTATTCATTTTCGGAAATAAGTTTATATAAAATACTACCATTATTCTTGGATGCCCTATGAAATGCAGAAATATCGGGAGGCAATTTTGGACCACTTTGTAAATGTAGGGATTTCTGCATAAGACGTTATTCGAAAGGAAACATTTATCAGAAAACAATTTCGCAATTAAATTGATTACTGTCAGAATTTTTAAACCCCGATTTAGTAAATTCGTAGACAAACAATCTCCTGGCTAGCCTAGAATAACTTTAACTTCAACTAGTTTAATTGTTCTATTTTATTTATATCCCGCGAATCCTATGACGTATCTAATTTTAACAAATTAACGTAGTTAAATCAGAGCAACCAAATAAATCTCTTAATAATAGTCGCCAAAAAAATGTTTGCACCGAAGTTCATTTCACAACATGTTAAACCAAAATAAGTATAAAAAAATTCATATGTCTGCGCGTGTTATGTATATATTTATGCTAGTATTTATCTATGTTCTGTCTGTGTCTACCCACCGCTTCTTGTAACGTCGTAAATAATGTTGGATGTAAATTCGGTAAAGCGGCAGCTGGCAACTTCATGCAATCGGTTTATTTCTGATAGATATTAGAACGGTGTTAAAATATTAATGTAAGCTCTTATTTAGTTTTGATTAAGATTTTGTTGTCCATTGTTCCATAATTAATGACATGTAGCTTAGTGGGAAACCATGAATCAGCAAATATGTAAGTTGAGGATGACAAAGATCGTCTCTTAACTGTACGTAGGTAATGACAGTTTTTCACTTTAATATTACAACAATTTAATCCCATTTGTACGATATATAGATAATAAACTTTTAAAACGGGTCTGTTTTTCGAAAAAATTGTATTTAGACATCAATTGTAAATGAATAACTTTTTACATCTACTAATTTTGATTCTACAGTAAATTGCTGTTAATAAATGTATTTTACAATTTATTGAAACAGGTTATGGGCCCAGAATACGTAATTTTTGGAATTTAGTGTGCTTAAATGTGTTTTTGGACTGAATCAAAATAAAAGTAAGAGTAAGTAAGTAAGAGTAAGTAAAATGAGTGATCGGCTTGACATTTCTAACGTCAATAAGTTTGACAATAGAAACTATCACCAATGAAAATTCCAAATCAAATGTGCTTTAGTAGCAAAAGGAATTTTTGGGATAGTTAGTACTACAGAAATTAAACCAGCTGACAATGGCAAAGAGAAGGAAATTGCAGATTGGGTAAAGTCAGATGGCTATGCATATGCAATGTTTTTATTGATGGAAGCGATGGATTTTTCCCAAATAACTCTAATGAGAATTGTAAGTCGTTGAAAGAAATAATGCATAAGCTGGACTCAATTTGTGAGCAGAAGTCAGAAATTAATAAGACGATAGTCCATGAACTATTTCATCAATATAAAATGGACACAAATGAAACAGTAGTTCAATATGTTGCTAAAATAAAAAAACCTTGCGAGACAGATAAGTGGGATAAACTGTAAGTAATACTGTAAGCATGACCAAAATACTTAGCAGATTACCAACAAAAATTTTTAGTTTTAGAGAGGCTTGGCTGTCAGTAGATGACATAAAACAAACTATTGCAAATTTAACCTCTCGTTTAATGCATGAAGAAGCAAATTTTACATCAATTGAAGATAGTTCTTGCTACGGCATCTTTCGATTTCAAGAAAACTAATAAAAAATGTCAAGAGCGTAAGCCGTATAATAAAGAACAAATTAAATCGAAGGTGATTTGTTATAATTGTAGAAACAAAAGACATTTTGCCCGTTAATGTCGTAAACCGAAGAAATTCCGTGATGGAGATAAAAATGGTAGTTTATGTTCTGGCCAGTCGGCATTTAGTGCAGGTTTGTGTGACCTAAATATTTTGGCTGATGAGGATGTGTGGATTATGGGCATCGGGGCATCTGCTCATATGAAATATAATAGAGAATATTTTTATATTTGAAGAATTAAATGACCTCATCACTGTGACCTTAGGAAATAGTCCAAGTTTGAGTATTGAAGGAAAAAATTCAGTTTCCATTAAGAAATTAATCTGTGGCAAGTGGTACAATGCTATTATGATAGATGTGCTCTTTATTCCACGATTAAGGAAGAACATTTTTTCTGAAGGTGCTATTACTGCAGAAAATATGAAAATTGTTAAGCAAGGCGATCCTGCTGAAGTATTTGAAGGAAATCAACTTGTACCCTATGCAGTACGAGAAACTAATAATCTATATCGAATGCTGTTTCGTACAGTCATTACAGAAATTAATCTGACAGCGGACAACAGTTTGAAGATGTGGCATGAAAGACTTGGACATATGAATATTAACTTTACTTGTGAACTCAAATCAAAGAACTTAGTTCATGATGTGAATTTAAATGACGACAAGAACTTTTTCTGCGAGGCGTGTGTTTATGGTAAACAACACAAATTGCTCGTCGAAGTTGGGACACGTCATGAGTTAAAACTAGATGAACTCATTTGTAGCGATCTCTGTGGTACTATGTCTACACTATCAGTTCAGAGTGCAAAATACTTTCTGTTATTTAAAGATAGCTGTTCCAGTTATTACGTTGTTTATTTTCTGAAACATACATTTGATGTCTTTGATTGTTTTAAAAAGTATTATGGCAAAAGTAAATTTGATCATTCAATAAAAATCGTACATGTTGATAAAGGCACCGAATATTGTAATAAAGAAATGAAGATATTTTTATCAGAAAAAAGAATTGAATTATAGACTACAGCACCTTATACTCCTGAACAAAATGGTAGGTCAGAGAGAGAGAATAGAACTATTATGGAAAGTGCAAGATCAATGCTTTATGGTAAGGATGTGCCAAAATATTTATGGGCAGAGGCTATAAATACTGCTGTTTATTTATTAAATCGAATGGTAAATACACAAGTTAAAGACACAACTCCTTTTGAAATTTGGACTAGTAAAAACCTATACTGAGTCATGCAAGAGTATTCGGAAGTACCGCTTATGTACTCATTCCTGATGATAGACGAAAGAAACCTTATGCTAATGGTAATAAATAAATGTTTGTTGGTTATCATAAAAATTCTATCAACTATAGATTATTTGATCCAACAACAAGTAAAGTGATAATTTCTCGACATGTGATCTTCATTGAGGATGAATCTCTTAAAGCTGCAAGACAGAATATTGCACGAGTAATAATAGATGGAGTAATAAATCATAATGTGAAGCAAATTCATGAAGAAAATGTGAAAGAAAATGAAAATAGAATAGAGCAAAAGCTGAACTTGAGGAGGCTGGAGGACAAGAGAAAGTAGAAGTTGTTCAAGAGGTCGAAGTGAATTCTGAAGAAGGAAATCATTACTGCTTACGTCCTAAGTAAAATCTTAAAATACTGAAAAGGTTTGAATTAAATTTGGTAGAATTAGACGATGTTCCTCAGAGTTACGAAGAAGCTGTGAATTCCAAAGAAACAAAAGAGTGGAGGCAAACAATTAATGAAGAGCTGCAAACACTGGAAAAGAACGAGGTTAGGAAATCTACACATTTACCTAAAAACAAAAATACTATTGATTCAAAATGGGTATTCAATATTAAAAGAAAATCATTGGGTAAAATTTCGCGATATAAAGCAAGACTCTATGCAAAGGAGTGCAAACAGAAAGAAGGAATTGATTACAACGAAACTTTTTCTCCTACAACGAAGTATGATTCGATTAGGATTTTGTTGACTGCGGCCGCAAAACATAATCTTGAAATAAGACAATTTGACGTGAAAGCTGCCTTTTTGTATGGTAAAATAGACGAAGATATCTATATGATTCCACCACTTGGTACAAATGAATCACCTGGTCAAGTATTTAAGCTTAAAAATCTTTATATGGTTTGAAACAAGCTCCTAGAAAGTGGAACGAAAGGTTTGATGATGTCATTCGACAACTTGGATTTATTCAAAGTTCTGCTGATATATGTGTTTATCGGAAAGATATACAGTGCGGGTTGGTACAACTAGCACAGTATGTTGATGATGGTCTCTTATTCTCTAATAGTGTCCAAGAGCTAGAATTTACCCTGAAAGAATTGAAGACTAATTTTGAAATTACTGATGGGAATGGGGATTGTTTTATTGGACTTGAAATAAGTAAAAGTAAGAAAGATGGACTAATTTTTATCGACCAACATGGATATATAAAACGATTTGTGAAACGTTTTAATCTAGAGAATGCTAAATTTGTAAGTGCACCAGCAGATTCTCACGCACTACTATGTAAAGATGAAGGTAGAAAGCTAAAAGATGGAGAAGTACCTTACAGATAAGCTGCTGGGTCATTAATATTTGCTGCAATAGTCAATCGTCCTGATATTATCTTCACAGTGGAAGCTGTTAGGAGATATTTAGCAAATCATACTCAAGCCCATTGGAATGCAGTCAAACAGAACATTGCGTATTTGAAAAGTACTGTAAACTATGGCATATTGTATAAAGCAGATAGTAGTTAGGAGCTGATTGGATATTTGGATGCAGACTTCGCTGGAGATGTGGACACAAGACGATCTACTACTGGATATTTGTTTCAAATCAGCGATGGGCCAGTAACATGGAATAGTCAACGACAACGTAATGTGTCTCTCTCTACAACTGAATCTGAATATGTAGAAGTAACAGAAGCAACAAGGGAAGTGTTGTAGTTGACAAATTTGCTAAGTGATATTGGGGAAATTGTAGTAGGCCCCATTACAATTTTTATTAATAATGAATGCTATTCGATTAGTTCGGAACCCCGGATTTCATAAACGAACTAAACATATATGTTAGATAGTGGATTCTTGAAATAGCTTTTTAAAAATTTTATTCACTTATTGGAGTCAAGCTTGACTCTTTGTATAATAATAAACAATAATAAATTTAGAATGTATTCGACCAAATATGAGTATAAGACTGAAGGTACAAATGTCTGTTGGTTATATTTATAACATTAGAGAACAAAGAGTATTGAATTGGCAATTCAGCATGATAAAAGATTACCAAGAAAGAAACATTAAGCTCAGCCAACGTGAGCGGTTATTAGAGAAGAGCTGTTACGCAATCTGTAACATGATATGTTTGAGAAGGTTAAGCCTGTCTCAGTGATATTATATATCATAGTATATTTCTAATATAACAGCTTCCCCCTTATAAAAAAGTTGGTGTTTTATGCAGCAACTTTTGAAATGAATATAAAATGTATATAAAAGATAATGGTACAATTTGGAAAAATATAAAGAGTACAAAAATGTTAAATAGCAAGGTTTAAAATACAGAATATAGCCTTAGCGTCTAACATATGAATACACAATAAGCTTGATTCATAAAATAATATAACATAAAAATGTTAGAGTTAAAATATAGCTTTAGCAAGAAAGCGTAAAATACAAACATAATAAGTTTGTTGTAAAATGGGATAATATAAAAATATTCCCAGGGTTAAAATATGGCTTTACCGTGAAAGCC
Source organism: Leptura quadrifasciata (assembly GCA_963675555.1). Classification (NCBI taxonomy): domain Eukaryota; kingdom Metazoa; phylum Arthropoda; class Insecta; order Coleoptera; family Cerambycidae; genus Leptura; species Leptura quadrifasciata. Next base: position 110,161,012 of record OY776675.1, read on the forward strand.
TAAAATATAAGCATGATAGATTTAAATGAAAATGGTATAAAAATGTTAATGCAATTGAAATTAACAAGGGATAAGTAAAATAATGAAATGTAATGATTAAATGAATAAAATATGGTTCACTGAAGAGTCCAGCACTAAAAGTCAGTAAAAGGCACAAAACAGTTCATCTTTATGTAAGTTCTATGTCTTCGGCTTCGTTGTCTTCTCTCCTTAAGGTAGGTCGTCTTCGTGAAGGGAATAGGTTAGCGAATGTCCTGTGGGGTTTGCTAGGCCTAGGTGGAGATGGGGGTGATGCAGGAACATCGATGGCTAGTCTTCGTCTTTTTGTTCTGCACTTACAAAATAGGTGCAGAAATAACAGTCCAAATATTAGCACAATGATGAAGTAGGTAAACCAGGATATGTGTTTTGTTACGAATGGTCCGTTGATTAAATCGTCTAGATCTCTGGAATATGGGGCCAATTTGTGTTTGGCAATTTCGAGATCTTCTGTGTTAAGGTTGTTTAATTTTAATGGTTTAAGGTTTGGTGCTCTAATGTTGTTTGGAATTTTGTTGCAGCATTCGAATGGAATTTGGATGGGATGAGTGTCGTCGTTTACGTCGGTTACTTCGTTGGTACTGGCTTGGATTTTTGTGATGCCTATAAAGGCGTAACAATTAGGTTGTAATTTCACTATTGAGTTTTTGTAGATGACTTCAGTTTTCGAACTTCTTTCTGGACAATTGATGGTTGCCTGTAATGGTTCTGCGTTGATAACCAGCCACGTATTTTCGTCTATCTTTTGGACGTTGTATCCTTGGCCGATGATGAATGATGTCTGGCAGCTTCCTGGCAGAGCTTTGAGGTTCTTGAAGAGACGGGCTTCGCAAATGGCATTATCATCAATGGGGTATGAAAATAGATTTAGACATAATTTAGTGTTGAAGTAGAGTGGTTTGCATTCTCTGAGGTCCGGGATGGTTAAGTACATTAAAGAATCATCATCTCTCGCGATATATTTCTGAGAGGTTGACAAGATATGATATAAGCCAGTTCTATTATCCAAAATAGGGATAGGATATAATTGAAATACTGAATAGGTTTGAGGGTCTACCAAAGGTATGTCTAATACGAATATTAAATCTGAATTTGTTTGAAAAGCTTTTAGTTCTATAATGTCTAAATACTGTGCAACTTTTGATAATTTGATTGGAAGTGGCATATTGTTCCTTTGTAGGTTCTGTGAAATTTCCTGTAACGAATTTACCAAGTCTTTCGGGTTTATGATCGATGTATGAATTATTTTGAGCCTCGCGAAAGTGATTTTCGAGTTGGTGCTCGTCATTATTTAATTTGTTGATGCAATCAGAATAATACTGACCATCTTCTGCATCTAAATTTGCAGTTATTGATTTGAAAATTGTTCCAATACCGTTTAGTATTCCTCGCTTGTATCGTTTCGTGTCAAGGTAAATTTCGTCAAATTTTAATTGTATTGATTGAGAAATTTGTGTCAATAAACTGAGGTGAGTTTTTACATCTCCTAAAAAGACGTTCATGTAATGATACGTTGGGTCGAGCGTGTTGTATAGTGTCTGTAAGATCTTGTCGTTTTTGTCGAAAGCTGTCTTAAAGGTAAATATGTTTTTGTGTACCAGTAAAGTCCATTTCTTGTGAGAAATCACAATGTCTGTGTCTCGGTGATAGTATACTCCAATTGTATTGTTAATTGGTGTTATTTTAAATTGAGCAAGTGCTGATCCGAACAGCAGGAAAAACCTGAAAATAAATTTAATTTTCAGTATAAGGTTTCACTCGGTCAAAGTTTACTTTAGTCGTTTGGTTTGTTTCCGGATTTAATAATGTTGCAGAATTTTGAGAAGTTTCTAAAATTTCGAAGGGGCCGTTAAATTTGTTCTGTAATTTGTTTTTTATTTGTGATTCTTTGAGGTACACTTTGTCGCCAATATTATATGTGTGTCGATTTTCGGGAATGTTTTTGTCGAATCAAACTTTGGCTTTTTGTTTTTGTGCTTCTGTTCGACTTCGCGCAATTTTGTAATAGCGGGATATCCGGTTGTTAAGGTCTCTAACGTATTTGGTAATCAGGTCTTTCTGGTTATAAAGAGTTTCGGGTGGTCGGTTAGCTGTATGTCCGAAAATAAGCTCGTATGGCGTAAAGCCATGAGTTTTGTTTACCGAGTTGCTATAACATATTACCGCGTATGGTAATATTGTGAAAGGATGTTCGTTCGGATTCTCTGTTTTATGTATTCTGATCATTTCCGCTAGGGTGGCATGGAATCGTTCGATAGATCCATTGGATTGAGGGTGTCCTACGCTGGAGTATGTTAATTTTATGTCGTAGAGAGTACAAAGATCTTTTAATAAATTATTATCGAATTCACCGCCGTAATCACAATGAATTCTTAATGGGGTGCCAAGGTGTTGGAAATATAGCAACAGGGTGTTTACAACTGATTTTGCACTTTTGTCTGGGACAGCATAAGCTTGAGTAAATTTCGTTAACTCGTCGCGGATGGTTAGTGCATAGTTTCTCGTGGGAAATTCGAATAGATCGATATTAACTCTCTCAAATGGAGTTTTAGGGGTTTCGGAAATTATTAAGGGATTGTTGAGGTTCTTACGACAGACTTTTGTTCTTTGACATGTTTCGCAGTTTTTTATAAAATTTTCGACATCTTTTGTTAAACCTTGCCAATTATATTTATTTTTGATTCTACGTATTGTTTCGTTTATTCCACGATGTAAATTATTTTTTCCGGTGTGATGCTGGTCGAGAATGATCGGACGTTGGTCTTCATCGAGAGTTCGTAATAAATTTTGACAAATGATTAGTTTTAAATCTTTTTCTGCAAAAATAAATGATAGGATTTCGAGAATTGGAAAGTCTAGATTGTTTTCAACATGGTAAGTTTTGGAAAGGTCTAATTTGTTTCGATGTTTGTAAAGTGTTAAAAATAGATGTTCTACCACAGACTCTGGGTCGAAAGGTAGAGCGATAATGTAGTAGTTTCTTTGTCGGGTTGATTTGCTGGAAACGATATTAATTGTATTGTTATAGAATTCGGGGTTTTCTTCGAAAATATTCTCGATAATTTGATGGTGAAGGTCTGTCAAGTTGTTTTGTTGGAAAAACGTTATGATATTTTTATGTTCCCGATCTAATAGTTGTTTATTTGTGATTTGAATTTTGGAATAGTCTATCAGAGATTTGGTTTTGTAAAGTCGGGAAAATGTGTCAAATTCTCGGGCGATTTGTTCGTCGGTAATTTCGTCATCGTTGTCTGAAATTTCATCTTCATCTGAGTCTTCGTTCGCGGCTAGAATTTTTGAATAAAATTTAGAACATTCTGAAAAGTGATTGATTTTTATTCTGGACAACGCGTCCGCGTTTTTATTGATTTTTCCGGGTTTGTATATTATTTCGTAATCGTATTCTTCGAGTTTTAAGCGCCAACGCGCTAGTCTACTACCTGGGTCTTTTATAGAAAATAACCAAGTGAGTGGTCGGTGGTCGGTGACGAGTTTGAACTTCCTTCCGAATAGATATGGCCTAAAATGCTTTACACTCCAGACCAAAGATAAAAGTTCACGCTTAATGGTTGAATACTTGGTTTTCGCGCCGCATAAAGTTCGAGATGCGTATGCGATTGGCAAATCTTTTCCTATACTTCCTTGTGAAAGTACAGAACCTATTGCAAATGCACTAGCGTCTGTAGTTAGGACAAAAGGTTCATCGAAGTTGGGGTAGATCAATATCGGGGTCGTTGTCAAAGTTTGTTTTAGGGTTTCGAAAGAATTTGTACAGTCATTGTCGAAATTGAAAAGTATATCTTTTTGTAGCAATTTAGTCAAGGGTTTTGAAATTTTGGAAAAATTAGGAATGAAGCGCCTATAGTAGCCTGCTAGACCTAGAAAAGATTTAATTTCTTTCTGATTTTTGGGTTGAGGAAAATTTAGAATTGCTTCGACTTTGGCAGGGTTCGGTTTTACACCATCCTTTGTAATGAGATGCCCTAAATAGGCGACTTCCTTGCGAAGGAATTCGCATTTGTCTGGCTGAATTTTGAGGTTGGCTTTTTGTAAACGTTTGAAGACTTCTGTTAATCGAGAAATATGTTCATGGATAGTAGGGGAATAAATAATAATATCGTCCATGTAGACGAGACACCTTTCGTTTTGGATTCCTAGTAAAATGTTGTCCATCACCCTTTGAAATGTTGATGGAGCATTTTTGAGTCCAAAAGACATTCGTACGAATTCAAAATGACCATTTTCAACTGTGAAAGCGGTTTTTTGAACGTCTTTGGGATCGATTTCAATTTGGTGGAAGCCAGAGGCCAAGTCTAAAGTTGTGAAATATTGGCATATGCCTAATTGATCTAAAAGGTCGGAAATGTTAGGTAGAGGATATTTATCACCTATCGTTACTTCGTTTAATTTTCGATAGTCAACTACGACGCGCCATTTCTGTTTACCAGAAGCATCTAGTTTTTTGGGGACTACCCAAACTGGGGAGGACCAGGGAGAAATTGAAGGCTGGATAATGCCTTGGTCGAGCATTTTTGAAACTTGTGATTTTACTTCTTGTTTGTGAATTTGGGGGTAACGATAAGATTTAGTGAAAATTGCTTTAGAATCGTTAGTGTCTATTGAATGCTTGATTTCGTTGGTAAATGTCAAGTTGTCACCTTCTAGATAAAATATGTCTGAAAAGTCTAAACAGAGTTGAGTAATTAATTCACTCTCCTCGTCGTTCAAGTGATCTAAGCGTAATTGATTTTTTATTTCGTAGTTTCGGTCTATGTATTGGGAATCCGGATTTTGAAGATTTACGTTAAATATTGATCTAAATTTTTGAACGGGTTCAAGTTTAAGATCCGAGAAATTTACTGTTTTTGGAATCGCGTTTGCGTTTGTTATCGTTGTCAAAAATTCACCATTGTTGTCTATTTTGACAATGGAGTTCGGTAAGCGTACCTTTTCATTTTCCTGGGCTATTAGTATAGCTTCGGTATTTTGTAAATTACATTTAAGCTTAAAAATCTTTTCTGTGCGTGGTTCGATAGAAATTACATTTTGGTTTTTTGTTTCATTTAAATTTTGATTTTTAATCGGGCTCCAGATTGTAGTTAATATATTATCGGTAACTTGATACAATGGTACGGTTTTGAAATTAGTGATTAATTGTCTGTTTTTAATGTCTATTAAGCAATCGTAATGGTCCAAGAAGTCAACACCTAAAAGTCCGTCAAATTCTATATCTAGATTATGAATGTAAACTTTGTATGGATAATTCGGATTGAAAGGTATGAGAGCAGATTCAGTGATATTAATTTTTTCGTCTGTTATACCTTGTATAATTACATTTTCGTGGGATCGACGTTTATAGTTTTCTGCCGTTTCGGGTTTGAATATAGAGATACCTGCGCCTGTGTCTATCAAGATTTTGAAACGTTTAGTAGTAAAATAAATTTTTTGAGTTTACGATATCTAGTTTGTAGCGGGGTGTTTTTACATGAATTGGTTTTCCGGGAAGTTCAGGTTTGGGTCGAAACTGTCCTGGAGGTTTATCGCTTGGACTTGATGAGAAATTTGGTCTAGCTCGTCCGTTTGTTGTGTTGGAGTATTCGTGGAATACTCCGGGCCTGTGCAAAAATCCGGAGGATTAAAAGTATAATCCTCGTATTGCTGAGAATTAGCAGTATAATTCTCATATTGTCCATTTTGAAAATCGTAGTCATCGTTATTTTGAGATTGATAATCAGGAGAATAATTTATGGACTGATTTGCAGAGTAATCTTCGTATTGGCTTGGGTAATCTGAGTAATTATCATAAGGTTCTTGATTTAAGTGATGTGTTTTTTGTTGATTGAATCGATTAAAATTCGGGTTCGGTTGTATGGCAGAAGGTCTCTGCTGCTGGAAGTTAGGATTTGGCCTGATAGCTAAGGGCCTGTTTTGTTGTGGATAATTACGTTGTTGATTAGGCAAATTTTGGAAATTCTGTGGTCTAAAATTTGTTTGGTTAGGTAAACTCTGGAAGTGCTGTCTAGGAACTTGTGCCTGATTGGAATAGGCGTTTGGTGTGAAATTGGGGTGTGAAAATTGGTGGTTTTGCCTCGCGCGGCATTCGTTAAAGCTGTGTCCATTCCTTTTGCAGAATGTACAAAATGGTGGGAGATTTGGGCGTCTTTGCTGATTTTGAACGGGATTTTTGTTTAAGGTTCTATTTCCAAATTTTTGAGATTCGAAATACGATAATTGTAATTCTCGTTTGATGCGATTTATTGCATCTAGCATATTGCCGGGGTTACCAGCCCTAATAATTTGACCTAATTTTGGTTCGAGTCCAGTGAGTAGAGTAGTTAACGTCATATTTTCTATTAAAGTGGATTGCGCGGTTTTTTCCTCTAAAATTAAACTTTGTTTTTGTATTGCCGCGTGCATTTTTGCATTATGTGTTTGTAACCTGGACACAAATATTAAAGCTGTTTCGTTAGGTAATTGACGAATTGTTTGCAAGTCTTGTATCAAGGCTGTCAAGTCACGAGAGTCACCAAAATGTGATTCGAGCAAATTTTTTATTTCCGCCCAAGTGACGGGGTTTCGTGAATTTATCAATTCTGCGGCTTTTCCGCGTAATTTATTTTTTATGTGAAGCGTTAATAAGATGCGCTGATCATCGACAGCGATCTCCTGAGCGGTTATACAGGCTGAAATAAATGTTTGCAAGAATATGGGGTTGCTGTCAAATTCGGGCACTATGGAAAATATTTCGTTTAACCTATAAGGTTCAATATTTATAGTTTCGTTTGCAGTGATTGAGTTGTTAGAATTTGCAGTGATTGAGTTGTTTACATTGGAATTGCTTACGTTTGTAGTGGTAGCCATTTTATTTGTATTATTTAGATAATTAAATAACTTAAAACACTTTTTTCAGTTTGAGCTAGTACGCTACTGATAATTGGCAATTTTTTATATTATATGTAAAACAATGTGCTGTTTATTTTATAATATTTCAAAATTTAATTACAAGGATAATTGGATTAATTTAAAAAGTGTTTTTAGTTGGGAATAATGTCACTGAAATTTTATATACTAATGTAAAAAGGAATGTGCAATTTAAACAGTATAGAACTTGTGGGTTTTTATTTTATTTCACAGTCAAGTAAGGCGTAAACTTAACCTTTATATGGTATATGATATTATGATAAAAATAATGTTAAGATAAAAATGGTATGTGATTATAATTATTTATGTAGGAAATGTAGATAAGTTCGTACTTAAAGAGTATATGATATTACGATAAAAATAATGTTAAGATAGGAACGGTATAGTTATTTATGTAGGTCACATAAATTTTAAATAAAATATTATATTACTTCTGAATGAAATTATTATTTGAATATTAGAACTGCTGTTCGTTAAATTGAATTGTTTTTTTATAAGAAAAATATGCAAAATAATCGAGATGATTCTTAAAATCTACTTACATTAAAATTTCCATTCCACACGTCTGGATTGAAGTTGAATGCTGCTCCGTGAACTTTGTTACAATGCGGCCTTCTCTGCCAGGGGCGTTACCAGGTATTCCTTCCACAGAGGTCTCGTACACTGCCGAAGACACCAACTTCTCGACTGGGATGAATTCTTACTTGCTAATTTGTTGATTGATTGATATGTTGCTTTGTTGCTTGTTGAATTATTATTATTGTTTCTTTGTGAACGTAGATTCTTCTGAGTAAAGGATTGGGATCCACCACGACAGCTAAGGAATTTCTCCTTTTTCCAGGGGCTCTTTTCTTCAGGTTAGGCACCTTTTCCAGATGAACTCCTTGTTCCTTCCGATATGTTTTCCACTGGTTAGGCTCCCGAACTGTGCGTGTTCTTCAGATCCTACCGACTGCGCCAATGTTAGATAGTGGATTCTTGAAATAGCTTTTTAAAAATTTTATTCACTTATTGAAGTCAAGCTTGACTTTTTGTATAATAATAAACAATAATAAATTTAGAATGTATTCGACCAAATATGAGTATAAGACTGAAGGTACAAATGTCTGTTGGTTATATTTATAACATTAGAGAACAAAGAGTATTGAATTGGCAATCCAGCATGATAAAAGATTACCAAGAAAGAAACATTAAGCTCAGCCAACGTGAGCGGTTATTAGAGAAGAGCTATTACGCAATCTGTAACATGATATGTTTGAGAAGGTTAAGCTTGTCTCAGTGATATTATATATCATAGTATATTTCTAATATAACATATATACATTAAGTACCATTTCGTTCGAGAAAAGTTTCAAAATGGCGATACTGATCTTAAGTATATCTCCAGTAAGCAGCAATTAGCTGACATTTTCATTAAATCTCTTCCAAAAATCTCTTCTGAATTTTTGCGGAACGAAAAGGGTATGATTTATGTTGATTAATATTTTATTGTTCATGATGTTACAAAACAGTAAATTAATGGGAGTATTAATATATAGAATTTAGTATTTTATAGTTAGTCATGATATAACTGTTTAATGTGTTGCCTACATCTATAGTATTGTTGGTATCGGTTATTGGAAGAAACCATAGTTTGAAAGTGAAGTTGATTTTATTTTACAATGTATCTACTAATTTTGATTCTACTATAAATTGCTGTTAATGAGTGTATTTTATAATTTATTGGGACAAAAAGCTATATTATTTTGGACAAAATAATTTATATTTTAAAAATTTCCAACTTCCTATAGCATAAGTTTTTAAATCACAAGGATAATTTAGATTATATAAACAATAAATAAAAATTATCATTCAATGCTATACCTACTTACCCTATTGCAACTAGAGAAAACAAGATCATTCCCCTTGTGAAATTCAATCATATACACATCGTTACTCTTTCCCTTTACATCGCTGGAGTATTTTCGTGATCTCATTTGCTCTCTTTTTGTGTTGCTGATGAGCCGTTTAATGAAAAATAATAACGAAACAAATTAAAACTGTTACAATCCACCGGTTAAGTAGATTATTAATTACTGAACTGCTGTATGTAATAAACCAAAAATTCTGCTCATTAATTATGCACAGGAAAATTTTAATTAACAACCGCTGATACTAATGAATGTACACTAATGGGAATATTTTTTTAAATAAATCTTTTATCCCGAAACAAATCACCTGCAGCTGTTGGCAACTAATTCGGCTAATAGCCGAGCTGCATGCAGACATTTAGTCGACCCTGAATCGACGAATAACCGCATGCATTGCTAATGGCGTACGAAACTACTGGGCGTTTCATTCATTGGCAATTATTTTACAGCTATCGGATTTGATTTTACTGCCAACAAGAAGAACTGTATTGCTGCTCAAATCCTCGTAATGGTTACGCAATTTTGTAATATTTTTAATGGCATGAGTGAGAGTTTAATAAAGCGCAGGTTTCTTGTATATATCAAATTTTGCCATTAAGTTAGGAGATGACAGCTCTAAAATATATTACTCATTACTAAAATTATCTATAATAGTCCGTGAGCCACTCAAGATGTCACTACCATTAGGTGGAGCTAAATGGCACCTACGTTCTTAGATACTTTCTACCTTCAAATTATCAGCTAAATACGTTTTTTGCCGCCATTTTGAAATTTTTTTGCCTTTTTGACTCAATTATGCCTGTACCTCAGAAACCATTGATCCTAGACGAAAGATACTCCTTAGTAAAATTGTTCGCAATGAAATTTTATCTATAATTGTGAAATTTTTATACCAGTTTAAGGCAGTTTAAGACAGAAATTGTAAATAAAATAATTTTTTGAATATCTTATTTCTGGTTTTTGTAATATCATTTTTAAAATTACGATTGGTTTCATTTCAGGTTTGCCGGAATTTGTTGAAAAAATAGTTTGATGTGTAAGAAAAATTAAAAGAAGGAAGTTAAGGGAAACATTGAGGGGAAGCTGTATTATATGCGGGAAAGAATCGAATTTGAACGAACTAACCAGCCCTCGAGACAACCGTTCCCGGGAAACGCTTTCTGAGGCTGTGACAGTGAGACAGTTTATCCCTATTAGTGGAGTGGATCGGGCAGAAAAAAGATCCTCAATTCGTAATTCTCAAATTAAAAAATTTCTTTCTCTCAATCGACTAAGTCGGGTCTCGGCATTATTTCCGCGCTTCGTTCCACAGATCTGAGGATTGAGAGAGGGGGAGGAGGTGACCATTTAAAAATACGGAAAACCAATTTTTCGTCAATAAATCGGCGGGTGGTGATTCCACAAAAAAATATATATTTCACAAAAATAAAGAACTCGACAGAACACGCAATTTTGGTTCTCGTCCTCTTCGACGTCGGACCATTATTTAGCGAGATATGTACACCATAGTTGAGAGGTGTCTCAATTTTGTTACGTGTTAAACTCAATTTACGACTAAAAGTCTAAAAATAAGATGATTAAAAAAAACTTAAGCTCCAACTGAGGAGACTCCAGGGGTGAGATTCGTTTATTTTTTAACGATTCCTAAAGTTTGCCAAGGTGAAATAGTGAGCGCCAGGTAATTTTAATATACCAACCTCAAGGAAATTGTCAGACACACTGTCTAAACAAATTACCAAATTCAGTGTTACTTATTTTCAACCTTAAGTCAACAGTGAGAAAAAAAAACGAGGTTAAAATTCCTACAACATTTATTAACAAAATCTTATTACCGGTGACTTTTTAAATTAAGAACTACCAGATTATACCTATATGTACAAAATTCTTAATATTATTGATGGCGACTTTCTAACTGTAATTCTTAAATTATATATGAACTTTTCGATTTTACTGACAGTGTTTTCCTAATTAACACATTATTAAATTATATATTAGATTTTGACTTGATTCTGATGTAATGTTGATTTAACTTTGATTTAATCTTTAATTAATTCTGATTTACTGTTGATGTCCTTTCTAAGTGAAAAATGAATATTTTAGGCCAAGTTACATTTAACAAAATAACTAATTTAACTAAGACAGGTTAGAGGGGGGAGCCATCCTTCAATATACCCAACTAAATAAGTTTTCCAATATGACCTTATGCATCACATAATACAGAAAAAAAAAATTATACATATAATTATCAAAACATCTGGATATATAACTGCGCAGTTACTTACAGGTAATTCATACTAGTAGGGAACTATTATTGTCCATACCAGCTAGGCTTATAAAATGGCCGTTTATAAAATAATTAAAAATCATAGATATAAGGAAAATAATGATTCGTATACATGGTAAATACTAAAGGTACTTATCCCACCTCCAACGCCTTTAAGGGTGACAACTGATACCGGCATTCCCAGTTCCTCACTCGAAACTCCTGTATTATATCTGCAAAAGGCTCTCCTTCTCCACTTGTCCCAAAACAATATGTACCAGTGATGTCCTCAACCAAAACAGCAAAAGTCCCGTCCACATCAACACGTGGCTTCCCAGCATAAAAACGTCCATCCAAGAAAATTATCGTAACTCCCCAAAACCAGGAATTTACAGAAATAAAAGTCTAGGGTAGATTTAATACCCGTACAAAATTTGCCTATAAATAAAATAGCTCTTTAGAATTCGGTATTTCTATGAAATTTGGCGAAACTTGCTTACCCAACAAAATGGCCTGGGCACACAAAAAAACACAAGGATTCAATAGCTTCGTTTCTAAGCCTATTTAGAAGTTCCACACAACAAAATCGGCTTCAAACAGCTCACCATACCAAACGGCACTTCCAAATTTAAAGACTTCCAGTATAATCCCCAAAACTCAGAATGGGTTGCTCTAAAAGCATTCAAAAGGAAAATCTCGTCTTATCGGCTAAACGACACGCGGCTGAATCGAAGGATCCGGAAACTCGGAAACCACTTGTTGTTTTTTTCCTCAGCCACATGTTTTCGAGCACCAATCACCATTTGACAACTCCTACGAAATTACCCACAATTCCTAAAGACGCGCGCATATTTACAATTAAAATTTTAACGACACAGAAAATAATTCTTGACATGGAAATATTAAAACAGACATTACAAAGAAATCCCATGAGTGCAAATCACCATTTTAAACAATAATTGTCCATAAAGTAAATAAACCTAGAATTAATAAATTAAATGACGACTGAGCAGTTTCCTATATCAATGTTGGTAACACATTTCCCCAGTGAAATATGACATATGACAGCTGACGAAAAAGAATAAACAGAGAATTCACCAAGCTTATTTATTTAAAACTAAAACCTTCCTGCAAAATGCAAGTAAGTGAATATTATTGGTATTATCCACCCTTCAAATGACTAACCAAATTGCTTTCCAGCCAGCACCCTCTGAAATATGTATTTTTGCCTACACATATTGGCATTCCAAAAGATGTTTACATCCTCTACAGGAACCGAATTTCAAAGTATCTAGCAAGGAAAAAGAACAATCTAAATAACTCGTCAAATAAAAAGTAAGTCATACAATATATACCCCTCGGTGAAAACCATTACTTAAATGTTTGTACTGGTTTTAGGTTAGACAACGGAGAGGTTGTCCTGCATCAGAAGAAGCTAACGTACAACAAGCCTACAGCAACTACTAACACATCAAAACAATGTAACCTAAGTATATTGCTACCTGAATAAAATTTATCGGAAACAAGAATGTTTCCGAGACTACTTTTACTCAAACAAGCAATACCTAACCAACACAAAATTAGGTACTCTGTTCTAATGCTGTCAACAAAGTTAGAGGAATACCTACTAGAAATAATCCTTGCTCTGCAATCATTCAACAAACCCAATTGTAGCCTTAGTTATTTATAAACTTAAAATTCTATACAAATATATATGATTGAATTATAATTTAACGTTACAATTTGTTCAATATATCGCTTCTTTTCTTTCTTCTCGACACTTTCATTTGGTTTAGGTGGGACACATGACAAGGATCTGGGCTCGACAATTATGTCATTAACATGATGAGACGTTCCTACGCCGTTGAGTACCTCTTCTTGTATGTCAATATTATTAGATGCTAATACTGTAGGTATTGAAGAATGTATGCTGCTCGCGACAGGAACTCCATCTCTGTTTACTGCACTAAGTTTATCAATACACAATACGGTTTCTATCTCCTCCAAAGATGAGTATGAACATCCATGTCCTAATCGATTCATTTTTCCAATCAACCGTATATTGCCTGTTAAGGTTTTGATAGCCCAAGGGATCAAAACATGCGTAGGAGTTAAGACTACACCAAAATTTACTCAATAAAGTCTTGCAAAATAGATAACGTAAGTCTCATGATACGAGGTGAGGACTCTTGCTTTTCAACAAGTAAGATATACAGAAATTTCGAAGACCATCAGGTAAATATTGCATATACGAGATGAGAAGTCAGTTCTGCAAATGGAATAATTCGAGGAGTTCATTTCGAGTTGTATCAAAAATCATATTAATAGCGTCTTTCTCGGCTATTTCGTACAAGTTGTTCACGTCGCGGGCATCTTTATCAGGCTTTGTACACGTGTAGTCTGTGTAACAGTGTGCTTCAGCTGCCAAGATATTTCTTGAAGTTACCGACAATATTCTGTTATGGTTCTGTCAGTCGTAAGTTCTGCTGCGGGTCTTAATGGTTCACGACAGTCCCTTTCATATACTTAGATTTTTCATACAAAAATCGCAAATCTTATCATAAACTCTGGACTGCACAGTAATATTTGGAGCTTGGATTCGAACTGATTTCTTCCGTTTGTTCCTTTCCTTTTGAAGATGTAGCTGCTGTAGTTGTAATTGGGATTTTGGATGGATGAATTGAGACTTGCTGTAACGTTTCAATTTTGTTTATGTTAGTTAATTTTAAAATTACCCCTCTGTATATGCCGCTCTTTGGTCTATACGTTAATTTTGCCTAAAATTATGCAATCAGCAATACGCTACCGAATTGTCGTATATTCGAAGAATTAGGAAATAATCATCTCAAAATTTTATATTTGGTAGTTTTAAATCAAATTCAATTTTATATACCAAGTTTGTCTTTAATATGCGAAATATCTGTAAAAATAAAGAAAACATTATAATTAATTGGTATTACCATTATATTATATTTCTGCCATTATCATATATAATTTTTCGTATTTTATCGCAAGTTTTTGTGAGCGAATTGTAAAAACGAGGCGTTCGAGTCACTTTTTTCTATATGTTTAACACTTTGATGTGTTCATTTTGGATATAATTAGAAAAAGTGTGTTTAGATTATGGCCGTATGCTTATGTAAAGTTGTTTAAAGGCGCCACAATGTTGGCTGTACTGCTGGATTTGAGGGCATTTGTAACCCCTAATTAACACGTGGTAATCAACCAAGCTCTTGCCTATAGCTTTGGTCACTTCAAGCCACCCTCCATCTACGTAAGTTATTAATTTTTTTTCCTTTTAAATGACTTGTTATAGGGCTTCTGTTTTTTCTGACTTTTACTTTTCTGTGCAGTAATTTTGGTAATTTAGTTCGGGATATTTTGATATCAAACTGCAGTTAGAAGATCTATTGAGGTTCCTGCGTTCTAGTTCGTTATTTTGGAGTTTTTGAGATAGACGCAGTATATCGGCTGTCCTCGACGATCGACCGTTGGAACCGCCATTTGCAGTAATCCCGTGAGAGGACGACATCAAGCAGATAAGCTGATTTTCTGTATTTTCTTTTTAGTATTTTGCATTTATTCATATTCATTTGTGTACCAAATAATCTGTTACATATTAGTAATTCGTTTTTTTCTTCTACTAATCGAATGGCCGTCTTTAGGCCTTTGCGTTAAATTCCAATGACTAATTCATTTGTTTTGACCTATATTTATTTATTTTTGGTAGTTACTATTATTTTGCAGATATATTACGTCATATTTTATTCAAGATAAATCCTATTGTGCGCCAACCGTGATCACGTGCGGACACTTAATCATTGGTTTACAACTGTATATATCATATGCTATATATCTGTATATATTTAAACCTAAAAATTCACGAGCGAGCATTCATTATTATGAGTTACAACTTTATATTTTTTCTATGTGTATGTATATATTTCAGAATGATTTAAAATTGAAGTAGATTTTAACATACTTTGAAATTATTTCTTGTAGAATATATATTCAAAATATATTCAGTAAATAAAAGTAAGTCAATTGACACTTGATATCGACTTATTGGTCCAATTATATTTTTTTGGGGGTGCTTGAAGTTTTATAACCGAACTTTAAGCCACTACTTCTAAAGAAATATTTTGTCCAATACTTACATTAAGGAATATTTTTTAAATAGATAATTTTTTACTTAATTAATTTCACCCCTTGTTCACAGAATATTTTCTATTATATTTGTCATAACGAGACAACAAAATATAATCTTCGCAATCAAATTTGTTAAATTGTTTGTTTGGAAACTATTCTAATTTATTTGGTAAAGTTAAATAAGACAATAATAAAGTTGTTTCTCTTTCTGTTGACTCTAATCTCTCTGGCAAGGCGTTTGTATACCATTGCGATTTTGAGTAATATAGATTTATGTACTTTTTTAACTAAAATGATCCTTTATGTGAAGTAGAAAAAATTATATAATTTTATATGGCAATATTAGTATATTAAATTTTATTAACCATGATTTGCATTTTTGCTAGTCCTAATTGAACAATAAAAATGCTTTGCACTTGATTAGATGTACCCATTTATCAAGCCATATAATATTGCAGTATAGAACTATTGGGATGCAATAAGTATCGCGTCTAGGTTAACTCAATTTTTTATTTGTTGTGATGGCATATACTTTTATAGATAATTTACTTGATAGATTAATAATTTGTGGGTGCCGACTTCATTTAACTATCTAATTTGAGAACCTTGAGTTTCGTAGTCTAGGAGTATTTTTCTTAGTGAAAAAAATTAGGATATGTGCCTTATTTGTATTTAAAGGTAATTCATTCAGATTAAGCCGGTTATATGAATTGGTTAACGTTAGCAATATTACTACTATAGTTCAAATGTGCTTTTAGAGGGCGGAATATTAAAACATAATATTTTTTTAGTCACAAACTCCTCTATAAAATCCTTATTTTACTATAAGGAACGTAACCAGACTGCAACCAACAGCTACTCTCCGGGCTATGTGCCCCGCCGAGCGCTGAGTTACAAGTTACAAACCTGGTGCGTTAAGTGTAATAATTGCATATTACCATCAATCGAAGCATTAGCGTTTTGATGGTAATATGCAATTATTACACTTAACGTACCAGGCTTGTAACTTGTAACTCAGCGCTCGGCGGGGCACATAGCCCGGAGAGTAGCTGTTGGTTGCAGTCTGGTTACGTTCCTTATAGTAAAAGAAGGATTTTATAGAGGAGTTTGCGAGTAAAAAATATTATGTTTTAATATTACTACTAGTATCTCTCGAGCGCAGCAAAAGATGTGTCAT
The DNA here is from genome assembly GCA_963675555.1 of Leptura quadrifasciata. Classification (NCBI taxonomy): domain Eukaryota; kingdom Metazoa; phylum Arthropoda; class Insecta; order Coleoptera; family Cerambycidae; genus Leptura; species Leptura quadrifasciata. The sequence goes on from OY776675.1 coordinate 110,177,471, forward strand.
CTACAAAATGAGTCTTAATGCTGATACAAAATAGCAACGTTCCCAGTACAATACCTTGTGGAATGCCGTGTAGCGGTGGTAACATGTTGCTGACTTTACCTAGATACACATACACATTTATGCCTGTTTGATAAGTAAGATGATATTAATTCATGTACTATATCCTTGAAAGTATTAAATTACAATTTAAAATTTACAACTTTTACCACATAAAACAGTCTGATGACTTTAACAGCTTTATTAAATTTAATAAGATGTTGTATAAAATGTCTTTCTTCTTTATTCTTTTATTATATTTAGTATGAGTAATTCGTCCAAAAAAATCTAGGTGATTGGTACAAATTAATTTTACTTGTAGCTCCTAAGCTATTCACTTTAGACTCCCACATTTATATACTTTTGTAATCCGCTTTTCAAGGGGGAGCTAATGACCTAAAAATATGAAGTGTTCCATTAAAAAAAAAATATGGTGGCACTGTGGGTGGAAAAGTGGAATAATCCTAGGTCTATTTATAAGAAGCTATGTCATATATCCGCTGAAATGAACGCACTTGGCAAAGCCTTGTGGACCAATTTTTCTTCTCGTGGATAAAATCGTTATTGACTTATGTATTACATTTTTCTTAGAAACATCAATTTACATTTTATCTACCCACCCTGTTATTTTTATAAAATCAATGTAGCAATTTAAAGTATATTAGAGTACCCTCTTTGTTATATATAGACGTCTCTTCATAAATTCTTTTCTATCGATACATATAAAGAGTGGTGGAGAATATGTGGGATGTTCGGTTTTTTTATGCCATGACGTTCCCTGACATTCCTATTGGAAAAGCGTAAGAGAATACAAGAGAGGGATTTAACTAAGCCGGATTATTGAGAAAAAAACACGAAGGCCTAAATTATGTCAAGATGTATTCACGCATCACGGTCTCAATTTTGAAAATAATGCTTTGTAAGCCCCTTTCCTTTGATAATATGAGAAGGGTAGCCACTATCTAGAGCAAAGAATATTTCACACCAAACGGTTTAGGAAAGAGACCAGAATTGTTGGACAACAATAATTGTTAATTTTAAACTCTTCTTTTTCCAGACTATCTAAAAACTAATTACAGATTTTAAGATTATAATTTTTTTTTTACTTAGTGCGTGTAATTTTTGAAATAAGTATTACAGAAAGTATTTATTTTCACTTCCGGCACTTAACAGAAGAATAATGTACTAATAAATAATAACACTAATATATTCGTTTTAACATGGACCAAATTGGATTTTCACTCATTCTGAACTAAAACAAATGCAGCTTATATTAACCAACCCAAAAATGTCGCTTGTTTCCTTGGTGCAATTTAATAAACATGTAAATGGGTAAAGATAACAGATCCAGGGAAAACATCTAGGAACTGATGAATGTTTTCACAGTAATTTTTTTAAGCTGTCAAATTTTATTTCCATCACATTTTCTACATCTTCTTCAATTTTATGCTATTTTTTTAAAACGCGTTTATAAAAGAAATCTTTTCCTCTTGCCTTGAGGAACTTAAAAATTGAATCTTAATATCTGTTTATAAAGATGGATGATATTAAAACTTGCAAGCAAATATCACTGCTTATAATGAAGTCAATCTAGATTTTGAATGGAATTATCTGGGAAGGTAAATTTTACTGAATAGTTCTTAAATTTGATCTATATTTTTTGCAATTTCAAATTATTACGTTACAAACAAATTAACTTTAGCTTTTTGACTAAAATGAAAAGCAAAAAACATGTCTCAGTTTACGGTACGAGACATATAAATTAGAAAAGGAAAGTAAAGAAATGTTAATTTGGAACGAAACTATGGAACTCCTTAGATTTTAGTTATTTATCAATAAATACATTGATATTTTGACTTAAAATTGCAATAGTTTACTTCATAGACCTTCGCTTCAAAAGGAAATAAAATAAATTACTCATTTACATGAGAGAAACATAATTTTATATTCATTTCATTAATAAAACTCACCTTTCCAAATAATCCATATACATAAATTTGGATAAATTGGCTACACTGTTAGTAAAGCCTCAAAAGTTACAGAAAAAAATAATTATCAGCAACATCACAGATTACTTAGAAAGAAGCAACATAGTAACAGATAGTCAACATGATTTTAGAAGTGAAAGATCAGTTGAAAGCACTGAACACGGAAAAACCTCTGATTTTAATATTTTTGGCTCTAGGTTGGGTGCTATGAACGCGCACACAAACAAGAGCTATGAGCTTAGTAGAGACCCTTGAGGCTATACGTGCACTAATTTGTGGTAGAATGAAGTTTTGGGGGGATTGCATTTAAAAAGGTTGGACCAGTATAAATTGCTCACCCTGTATAAGTCCTGATTGCTTTTGCTGATTTCTACTGAGTAATGTAGCTAGCACTTCGGGTTTTTGAATTTATTATTGGTGGCAGGGTCAATAACTACACCCTGCATAGTAAGCGTTTGATGCTTTGAATGTACTTTGTTAAATTCAAAAACTTGAATTTACTTTGAATAAAATTTTACTCTTTTGTCAGGTAATTTCTCAACATCCTGTATATACTTCTCAAAGTATAACACTTTTGAATGCAAGAATAGTGTTGAAGCACTATTGTTTAATTTAGAATTTTTTTATTAAGATGTCCAGATATTTTGGAGCACTCTGAATGCAGTTGTTGTAGATTAAAACACTGTTTTAAAACGAATTATACTATTTATGATTAGAACCAACACAAGGTTAAATAAAATAAAATTATTATTCTTTTTACAGTTACGAGTTGGTAACTTTTCGACAACGAATAAATTCCGGCTTGGAAGATTTCATTCGGTTGGGATTTGCTTTAAAAATGTCAAAAATTTACTTAAGATTAGGTGCACTACTAAGCAATCGTTTCTACAGTATGAACAAATTCTTAAACATAACTATAGATACATAATTTGTATCTGAAGTTTTTAATTTGGTGTAACTTTTTTTTATCTTCGTTTATATATACCACAACGTTTCGTCAAAAAAAATATGAAAAAAATTCATCATCAGATACAGGTCCTGCGGCGCCCTCTATGACCTAACGTGATGTAATACATAAATTACTATTTCTTAGAATAAAAAAGTTTGACATCCTGTATCTTAGCAATTGTAGCTACATTTTACTAAAGCATATTTGGTTATATCCTCATATTTTGGCCCAATGAGTCTACCCCTGAACTATAGCCTATTATTAAAGGTCCACCCTGTATATACGTGCATGCTTATGAGTATATTATTTAATGTTTTGAAATGATTGAGGATCTCGTAGTTGTAATACCTGTGACGGACTTAATAATTGGTATTACTGCTACTGTCTCTTACTTTGAAATATTTTTATTTCGATTACCTATTTCTCTTGTTCCTTTTGCATGAGATTAACATCACTGGGAATTGTAATGCCTAGTAATATTTGCTTCATTGACTGACTTTTGTTTGCAAATAGTGTTCTATTCCATTATAGTTTGCATTTATTTTCTAGCTTATGAGTGTGTATTTATAGTACGGGGTTTTAAGTTTATATGAGTTATTGATTGAATGCAAGTTACTGGTGTACATCTTCGCTGCTTGTGTTGTGCCTGTATAGTTCTTTCTGGTAAGTAGTTTGCATCTCCTATTGTATGTTCAATTATTTCACTATATTGGTGGTACTTTCTACACAAGTCTTTGTCTATAGTTTCCTTAATTATATATTTCTTGTAGTTTGTGTTAGTTATTGCATTGTTCTGTATTGCCAAAAGTAACTCTTCCACTTCAGATGTCCTGTTGTTAGCTATTTGTAAAATAGTTTATCTATATTTACATTTTGCATAAGGTTGTGTTTACTGTGTTGAGTTTTTCTCCATCATTCTTCTTTGTTTGTACTTCTGTGGGTAAATTTGTGCCTTCCTGTATGTTTCTCGTCTTGTTGCCATAATTATTATTATGTTCCATACATAATTATAGTTTTCCTTACCGCAACCCCGTACAAATATTAAAGTTCTCTCCTGTTTACACTAAGTGCAACAATTATAATAATAGCTGTCATAACTTTGATACATTCAGTTGCAAGTCAAATAGACACATATTTGTTATCACACATTAACATAGTATACTTTTTTCTCCTATTTCATTGTCAGTACTCTGTATATTTGATATATTAATTTTATTATCTGTATTGTTTGCACTATAGTTTAACCCTTCGCGCATGTACTTAAGTTTTATTAAACTGTAAGAAAGTATACTAAATAAATTAAGAAATGATTCAACCTCTACTAAAGCTACTAAACGTTAAATACATATTATAAGTTTAACATAAACTATTGTGTTTACACACACATAAACACAGACATTGAATAAAAAAATTATCCAATTTTGAGTTTATGCTTTAACTTGTCTATTTTTAATCTACAAATTCGCTTTAATTTTAGGTAATTTTAGGTAATTTTCAGGTAAATTCAACTTTTCACTAAATTTATCAGTTAAATATTATGACCTGTTAGTAGATTGAATTGAAGTAACTCAGACTATAACTATGAGTTGAGCAAAAATCATGAGAATCAGAGCATGTAGGTTTCAATACATGCTTTATATATCTTCACTGTACCAAATCTCGCCAATTCAGAACTAATTCCTTTTCAGTATAATTTAAAATTTAATTATAAAATGTATTCAGGCGTGTGCCTATTACTTAATAAAGTCAATAATAATGCATTTTTATTTATTTGCTGAAATACAGCAGATATTTCCAATCAACTGATGTACGACTCGCTAGAGATCTGTGATTTTCTAAAGCTTTCATGTAAAAGCTCGTCTGGGTCTCTATCAAATAGAAATATCGCTGTACTCGATCAACCTAAACTGCACTTCATCATGTTGGTAGTGCTAGAAAAAATTAATTAGAAGTCCTGTAATGGCCTGAAATTAACAATGTCAAAAGCAGATTCATGATATTAATGGTGCTGTTTTACACGCTGCAAATACGCAAATTATACTAAATTTAAAATCTTGATTAAAGCTTAATTAGTAACAGAGGCTTCCGTTAAAGAAAATTTAATTTCCTACAGCTATCTTCTATGTCCGTACCTATCTTGGGTAGTATTTTTAAGTTTGTTTTAATTTTATTTTAGGGAATGAATCGCTCTGAATGTTCCACTTTAAAAAAATATACAAAACGAAGTAAAAAATTGTTCTAAATAATAATGATTTTTTCAAGCCTATTCTTTGCTAGAAAGTAATTTCGAAGTCATTATATGCATTAAAAATAAAATAATAGTCCCTCTCCTAGAGTGTATACTTACTTTCTAGCAACAAATTAGTGTCTAAGAAATCAAAACAATCAACATTTGCAATTTTTTGAATCATATTTGCTAGTATCTATTTTGACAATATCAGGCCTAATAAACCAATTCAATGTATTTATTAAAATTAATCATACATAACAGTTGCCTAAGCAGAGCCTACCCCAGGACCGATCATGCAACCACTGCGTTAATGCAATGGCGGATTGTAGGATCGGGCGGAACAGGTCTGGGTCGGCAAAAACAAAAAAATTGACAAATACAACATGTATCTCCTTTCGAATAAAACAAATAAAATAGGTAATAAAATTACAAACATTTCCAAAAAACGGAATCAACAAAACTTAAATCACACCCTGACTTAAATGAGGTACCTTCCGCGAGATACGTCAATGCAGGGCTAGCATCAACTTTGATTTAAAAAATTTTGATTTCGAAAAGGTTTCAATTATAAAGATATTAATGGTGGAAAGTGAATTTAGAGACAAAAATGTACAAAAAGAAACGAAGAAAAAATAAACGCGACAAAAACACAAACAGGAAGGAAGAGGGGGACAGGAAAGATTTATAGATGGTCGAAAGGTATGAAATACTAGCGAAGGTGGATAGAGTTAGAGAAAGTTATAGTTAGTGAAAACTTGGCTAGAGAGGTTGCCGGAAAATTGGTAACGTCTGGTACGGTAAGGGGTGTTTGATCCTGAATGGGGCATTATGCTGTTTGATTTGCGTTATGTGTCTTGTTAGCGGACTATCGCCCAACTTGAACTAATATATATTTTGGGAGATATGCTGGACGTAGTCTGCTATCGAGATTATGTCGTTGCAACGTGCGTAGATATGTCTAAAAGAGGTGCACCTTCCAAAATTTGAGATGAGGCGGATGATTTTGTGTCCTAGCACTTTTGGTTTTCTCATTGTCGTGGCTGGTATACTGCACCACACCGGCGCCGTGTACGTGATGTACAGCCTGACCACCATTGTGTACAGCAATTTGTTATTTTGTCTGTTGAATCTTAATACTCCTAACTATGAGCGGATACATACTCCTGGACAAGGAGTAGACCGTCCGGACTGTCTCATTAATGCGCGTATTAAACGCAGTCGTTGGTCTAATCTGACTCCCAAGTGCTTCACGCATCTTTTGGTTGGAATTGGCTTCCCCGGATCGAGATTGGAGTAATTATGCTGTTTTCAGTGAAGCAATGCGTGGGGACTATCGCCTTCGGCTTCTCAGCGTTCACCCGAATCTTCAACAGACCGTAATAATCCGTGGCACAGCCCATGTGCGCCTTCAGCAGCATATTCGCGGCTTGTGCGTTATGTGAATGTGCATACATGGCCGTGTCTTCGGCGTACTTGGCCAGCTTGGTATTCGGAAATTCTGCGGTGACAGGCACGATTCTTGCGGGACTCCCGGACGAATATCCCGTCGTGTTGAGAGTTTGTTATTCACTCGAACTTGCAGGGTTCTGCCTGTCAGAAACGAGTGAATGAGTTTCATAAGGTGATTCGAAAAGTTGTAGTCATGAAGTTTGTAAAATAATCCCAAGATCCAGACGGCGTCGAACGCCTTCTCAATATTGAGGAGCAGCATGGCGGTGTTCTTTTCGAGGTTGTATTGCACTTTGATGTCGCTAACTATCCTAACGACCTGCTGCACCGTGCTCCTGCCCCTTCCGAAGCCAAATTTTGACTCATCATCGATGTGAAGCTCCTTCTGAACAGTATCGAGCGTGATCAGGACGACTTTCTCCACCAACGTGGAGATCACCGACAGCGATCGGCGATCTTCGCAATATTGTTTAGATCTAATAGACCAAGAGCTACTGAATTTTTGAGCATCTGGGAATCTCCTTCAACTTTATATTGCGTAGCCCTGTTTAAGGAGACAACCATATGCTAGAACTTGGGACGTTTTCGTATGAGAGTTATTTTTCACAAATAAATATCTTTGGTATCTAGAAACCACTTTTACAAAACGGTACAATATTTGAACCCTACACTCGAATACACTACTCGACGTGCATTTCGCTAACCGTGTTAGCATCATCAGGAGGTGATTAAAACTGAAAACCAGTCTTATTCATCGTCCAATGGTATTGACATGACTAGCAAAACTTGCGGCGAATAGTGTATTTGAGTGTATATCAACTCAAATACTTTGGCGTTTTGTAAACGTGGTTTTGAGACATCCAAGATATTGATTTGCGAAAAACAGTGCTTCCGCTTCCGCTTCCGGAACTCAGATTCAGCGTAGGGTTGTCTCCCTAAACAAGAGTAGGCACCATGAAATTTGAAAGAGGTTGTCAGACGTTCATTGAAAAAGTCATTAGCTCTCAGTCTATAAATTTTCATTTCGAATACCTTTGTTATGATTTATAATATATGAAAATACATTTAAAATACATGAAATAAACAATTCCAAATCATCTACAGCGTGTCACCAGTCAATAGCAAGTAAATTTGTAAGTAATGGAATTACATCATCCTGTTGATAACACAGAAGCCACACTAGTCTAGGAACCAGATTCGGATAGTATGAGTTGTAATCGCGACGCGATTTTATGTTTATATATACCAGTTACAAAAATGTTTTGCAAAACCACGGTGACAAACAAAACATCTTGAAGTATTGTGGGTTGCGCATATTTATTTGGCCTAAAAAAACGAAATATTAGTAAATCACCAAATACACCTATCAGGAACATATAAGTGCTGTGGTATAATTTGATATAAGTATAGTTTGAATAATAAATACGTAAGTATTTAGAACACCAGGAAATGTACAGACTTTATTCATGTTTGTGTGTAATATACTTAAAAGATAGTCATATGTAAAAAACAAAATTAGACACCACGTAGAATATCTTGAGGTTGCAGTCAGAGGTGAAAAGTTTACGGCCGCAAAACAGAAAAAGAAAATTCTTTTGTTAGCTTTCGGAAATCATTTATTCCCTTTTTCGAGACATTAACTTGACGTTAAAAGTTAAGGTCACAGGTATTATAAAATAGTCGCATTTTCAACATATAGTAGACAAATTCATAAACAAATTCCTTTATAGGTACACAATTTAAAATAAACAACTACTATTTAATACTGATTTTTAAAATTAACGATTAAAACCATGATTAAAATAGATATAACAAAACGAACATGAATAATTACAACATGTTATACCCACAAAGCGTATAACGAATAACTTTTTTGAAGTACTCTTCAATGACGATTTTGGTTGATTCACACTCACATTATAATTTTTTTTTTGTTTTAAAAATCTCCAGATTGTCGACTTTCCATTCCCAGATATTGTATACGTTTCGATAATATCGTTAATAATGTTCGAAGTATTCTGATGATATACCTACGTTCAATATGCTTATCTTCTCATTCTGAGAAAGACATTTTTCACACGTTTAGCAGGGAGACAATATGTTTCACTCACACAATTGCTCTTCAACTGCTGCACTAGTTAGTGTACAGTGTACAATAATCAAAATTTCGAAGTGCGCTTACTGTAGCGCGCTAGCACGTCTAATCAGGTTCATTTGTAGAACTGAAATAATATCCGGTACTATAGGTGGTGTACATTCAAAGGCTTCCCCTAACACAATCTAAGATTGCAAGGCAATAGAACCACTATATACAGCCGATATCTCGGAAACTAAAAAATATATTTTTATTCTGTAAACGGTAATTGTTCATATCTTCTGCAAGAAGTATTATTTAGGGGGCGAGCGTAGGTGCATCTTTACTATGTACATACTTCGATATGCGATGTAAAGCAACGTAAGGCTCGGTTAGTAGTTGGATGGGTGATCGTCCCAACGAAGACCGCGTTCTCGCCTCACACATCTTCCAGCGGCTTGTATATCAGTGTATGCGCGGAAGCTATACAACCTTAGGCGAGGGTTGTATAGGGGATATACCATCCTTCGGAGGGGATGTAAAGCCGTCGGTCCCTTGTCTATTAAATAAATGTATAAAAAAAAGTATTATTTACTATTATAACATTATCACCAGGGATTCCGCTGCAGTTTGATTATATTTGTCGATCAAGGAAGTTTTGAAACATGTACCATTTGACTAAGAACTAAATTTTAAGCAAAATTGTTCTTTTAGTTAAGAAGAATTCATTTTTCTAGTTAATGATACAAAAGTGTAGATAAAACTGTAGGCATACGCTATTCAGCCTGCATATAATTATATAACAGTGTTCTCGTGTTCGAGATTCACAAGTATTTTAATTAATTTCTACAATCTTATTCTCATAAACCATACGCTTATATTTCAACTAGTTACTTAAGTGATCATAGTGTAAACCACGGTAAATATAACAATTGTATATCTAATCAATAAATCAGTTTTTAAAAACAAACACAGTGATTATAAAATCTAAGATAAATATAAATCTGCTTTTCTTCGTAGCAAAGTCAGCGAAGTAAACTGCCCACACCCCTTCAAATAAACCAAACAGGTAATTATTTTGGTAACGCACGGCTTTTAAAAATAACCCAATTATTGTATGCGCGAATGGCTAAACCTAATTTTAATGGTAAATTTGCGTAAGCCTTTTCCAATGCAGGCTCCCTTACGCCTTTGAATAAGCTTAAACAAACCGTGTCGTAATTTTAGCGCGTGTCGTTGAACACTTCTAACTCCTTTGTGATTTCACCGTTCTGTATAAATTCCACATCGGCTGAATGGATTATGGATGATAGTGGAAGCGTGTATAATAAGTAATCGCAATAAGCGATCCTGCATATCAGCGGCGGAGGAAAAATTGGTCGATATTTAATTTGAATTTCAGTTATTGTATTAGTCGGGTTATAATATGAACAGAATCAAAACTACGTTACGACACGGCGACGTCGACGGTAGGTATACCGGGTATATGATAAAGATTTTTGGAGAGGGTATAGAATGAGGCTGAAAGAAACGATTGACCGCAAATAATTTCGCTACCTGTATATTTTTCAGTGACCAGAACACACTACAATTGTTATAATGTGTCAGAATAATTCGTATGCTTGCTCTATGTCAGAATTCTGAGCGCTTTCTTATAATTTCTACGTAGAGCATAGTCAAAATAGACCATATTTTAATGATATTAAGTATATTTAGAAGAAAGAAAAGGTGTTCCAGAGGTAGAGAGTGTCATGTCAATAAGAATTATCAGTAGCACCCGACGAAATTTACAACAATTTACTTAATTTATTAAATAAAAAATGTTTCTGATATCTGACCCAGTCCAAACGCAGAGGACTGTCTCTTGTTTGTTTTCCTTTTTGTTAGAATGGCAAATAAATAAAGCAACAAATGTGAACGACTAGCTGATTTAACCCAGAGCAAACAGTCGTAGGTTCAGAGAACTTACAAGAGAGATGAAACTTACCCTTTTGTGTGTGTGGTATATAAGAACAGTTTTGTTTTGTTTTGGGAAAAGGGACAATCAAATATTTGATGTTAAGAGCGCACCATCTATAGTAACGAATGAATAGCTTCTCTCTTTTTCCCTCTAAACGTGGTAGCCGCATCAAGAAGGTCTGGCTGTTTTGAAAGGACGTCCAATATCTTCGTTTTCCCTTGCGAGAAAAGGGCAGAGGTGGTGATATCCTGCTCGGAAGAAGACTAAAACTACAATTTCGAACTTTTTGGAAAAAACAGCCAATTTTTTTTTCGAGCACCACGCAGTTAGCACAGGTTTTTCGAAGCTGCAAACTTGGTTTTACACTATTGGTATCTATCCTAACAACTTCCCAAAAAATCAGAACAGTGCAATTTTTGCCACCTACGATGTTTTAAATGATTGGCCTACTAGAACGCTAGGCAATTATGAAATTGCTAGATAATTACAAAATTTGATAATCATTGAAGTTTTCCAAATAATTATCAAAATTTTCCAGATAATTATGAAAATTTGCTAGATATTCATGAAAGTTGCTGATTGCGAACTAAATTGACGAATGCAATAGAAAAGAAATATTTTATTACCATGCGGTCACATGTAGAATTTTAGTTACATAATATTAAAGAAATTGAATCTAATTCTATTTGAATAATGAAAGCACATTAATAAAATAATTGGAAATGATTGAAATTGAAATAATTAATAAATAAAATTCATCTGTATGATGTTCAATCACAAAGAAATGTGGATTAAGAATGTAATAAGTGTAATTACTTGAAGATCTCACAGTAGCAAAGTTCTTAGATGTCAATCAGTACAACTTTGAAAGGCAAATGACTACTTCAGGTGAATAACTAACTAATAAGGTAACATTTTTATATTACAAATTTTAATTATGGTACCAATGTACAAACTTTAAAAATATATTTTTCATAATAATAATGAAAACTGTAATCTTCTCGAGTGTCTCGCCATCTGCTGATGAGCGACTTAATTAATGTAGAAGCGCACTAACTCAGATTCCTTTTCTATTTAAATTTAGATTCACATTAACTTATAGAACTGGTAAAAAATCGATAAAGAAATTTTTAATATTTAATATAAAAGTTTGACAATGATAAATTGCATATGTAACCAAATAAGTACGATCTAATAATGAAATATTAAATAACCAGTAATAACTTATCAAAGAGGTTCTAGTACAAAATCAATACCCTGAAGCCTTTGTTGATAGAGTTTTCATAAATGTTGAAAATAGGGACAACCTGGCACGACAAAAACGTGAACGTCATTATACAGCAACAATTCCATATGTATACGGACTATCGGAGAAGCTACGCCGTATAGGTGACAAATTTGATGTTAGGACAGTATTTCAAACGGGGAACACTTTGAGATCTATTTTAAGAAAAACAAAACCGATAGACCGGGAGCAGAATTTAAAAAACTTGGAAGAGCACAAGAATTACATTAGAAAGAATGAAATTCAGAAATGAAAGATTTGTTAACATGCTTGGGAAAACGGACATAGAATAAACTGGGACTCGGCAAAAATTTTAACAAAAGAGGCAGATAACAAAAAAAGAAAAATTAAAGAATCAGCAATGATATTATTAAATGAAGATAAATGCGTATCGAATTGTTCTGTAGATATTTGTACAACCTGGCTACCAATGTTAAAAGAAGAACTTAACAAACTCAACATTATCTAAAAGAAAATAATATCAGTTCTGTGTAAGTAGTAAGTATCTATGGAAATAACATAAACAGAATCTTAAAGATTATTTCTGTGTTTATTCCGATTTATATTATTTGTAAAAACATAACCTCTGACTGTTCCTTTGACGTATACGTCACAGGCGCAGAGACTTTTTTCCAATAATTCTATTATTTTGTAGATTCGGTGATTTGTTTTTGAAGAGGACAATACATGTGGTAGAAAACCCAAATAAAAGGGAAGAAAATAAATTGTTTTCAAACTATATTGTGATGATCCACTAAACGCATTATATCCTATACTATAAAACAGGTACGCCTGGAAGAAGTTTTAGAGGTAAGAAAAATTACTGTTGTACAGAGTGAACAACGTAAAAAATGAAAATTTAGAAGAATATAAATATTTGCAGGCATTGTAGAGACAATTGGTGACCTAAAGTGCTGTAACGGAAGTAATTAAAAATAACTATAAAAAAATGTGAAGAAATTTAGCAGTTATACAAAAAAAATTCTGTTAGTTTGAAGTAGTCTCACTCACGAAAACTAAATCAAAATGCTATACAGACCGCGCTAAATATAAATATATAGCATTATTTCTATACAGTTGTTAAATGGCCATAGGCCGTGTAACAAGACCACGGCATTGTCCAAGTCAAGAGGCTGAGGAAGGGAATTCAATTCAGTCTAAATATAAGTGGTATATTAATGAGGAAAACATTACGAAATAACATGAAGGGTTGCGTACTGTCTGTAATAATAAAAATTCACCATTGCATAGAGAAACAAGCGAAAATGAGTCTCAAGTAGACATACCCCGACAGTATTTTTCTCATCATCCCTGTCCTGAGCACATTTTCAATTTTGAAAAACTACTTTGATAGAACGTTCAATTAAATTCAAGCATTTTTGTTCGATAACAATTAATATGTGGCAATAAGCTTGGCTTTGAGTTTTCCATTTGCCATAAAAGGTCCATGTAGCAGGAGATTAAACTAATTTTATATTTATTTATTATATATGATATTGAAGCTTTCCACAAACACGATAATATGGTATCATAAATTTCTTGAGCTTGAGATCTAGAAGTCTCATTCGAATCCTGGCTAAGGCATGGATGTTTAGTGGCATTTATAATGGGGTAAAAGCGGACTAGACGGGATTGTGTAGGAGGCAACATAGCTAGTCCCTATACAAGTGTACAACTCCTGAGTTTGAGTCTCAGCTGCAGCAGATGGCATTAACGTAGAGAATGGTCGTTGTGTAATTGTGTGGTATATGTGTCGTGGTTGAGTGGTGAAATAGCTATACTAAACTCCGCCTGGACGTAATCTAAATAATAAAATTAAAAAAAAATAAAAATAAAAACTACTGAATTAATATTGGTGTTTACAATTTCCAGTAAACATAGTACACACTAACTACAAGTTTCATCTACTATAGTCTCACTATTATAATAATTCACAACTTGTTACTGTCGTTTATCTTATCTGATCTCCCATGTCAGAACTGAACTGTCTGTGTGCGCGAACGTTCGCCTCTTATATATCCATGACGAACGTACTCGAATTCTCTAGAATAATCCGGCCCATTGTTCGTGGCGTTTCTGCTCCTCGTATATTCTGTGGTAATGGCAGTTCCCCAGAGATGGCGCCGCTTTACTGGTGACCAACTAAACAGGTCTCTCGTCACTCTGCCGCCAGGAATTGGCTAAAACTCTCTCCATTCTAACGGTCCATTACAATATTATTTACGATCTAAAAGATTAACTTCGTCGTTGAAATCTTAAACACATTTTATAAGACGGCCGAAAAAAAAAAAAAGATTTGTAAGTGATTTTATCAAGGACGGTCAAGACGATACATTTAAAATACATTTAATGGAGCATTACCGACCGGCTTGTATCATAGTTCTCGACAACGCATATTGTTGGAGTACTGTCGTGAGCAGCAAAAAATAGGACAACTTTTTTCTAATGTAAATCTGTCTCTATTTGAATATGTAATGAGTAGCCGAAATAAAACAGATATCACTTTTAATTTATTTTTTACTTTAATGCTGTAATTATTGCTATAGTAAATGATGATGGATGGTTAATGAGACAAATTGTACTGCGTTATAACATTAACAAAAATTTGGTGTGTAACATTTTAAGAAAGTGGAGAATAAACGGTACGATTAGTAGAAATCCTGGATCAAAGGACAAAGGATATCCTACTTAACAAGAAATTAACTATTAATATTTCGTTATTGCACCATTTCTATTTATAACTTCTATAAGTCTGTTTGGCATAGAATTAAAAAACCTTATACAATAATCATTAGTAATAATATTTTCCCATGTATTATTTACTATTTCCAGTAATTCGTCGGCATTCCGTGATCTCACATTTCGTTTTTGGATACTTCTTACGAGTAGTCCCCATACTTCTTCCACAGGGTTAAGATCTGAACTATGACTGGGCCAGTTAAGGACATTGATGTTGTTATCTTGAAACCAGTTAGTTACGGTATGAGCAGTATGAACGGAACAATTGTCTTGTTGAAATATGAACTCATTATTAGGAAATAATTGTGACACAGAAGGGAGCATAATATTGTCTAAAATCCTAATATACGTTTCACTATTAAATCGTTCCTCAATATGCCACAAAACACCAGGACCACGTGCCTATATCTAAGCCCGCATATTGACGGAAAATCTACCACTTTTATCATTGTTAGATATATATTTCTCATCGAATCGAGTATTCGGAGGGCGGTAAACACGAATATGACCGCTGTGTGTTGACTGGAAAGTTTTTTCGTCTGTAAAGATTACATTGTTCCAAAAATTTACATCATGTGCTAAATATTCAAGCGCAAATCCTACTCGAGCTTCTTTATATTCAGCTTTAAGTAAGTATTTCTGTGCTACTACATGATAGGGTAGCTCCGATTATCTTACTCGCCGGCGACCAGTACTACTCGATCCAGGAAAATTTGTTTCTTCAGCAGCCTGAATAACTGAGTAAAATGGATTTTCTACGAAAGCATTTACCAATAATTGCAAATCTTGTTGTTGAGTTGATATCCTTCGTCGCCCTGATCTAGGATTTCTACTAGTCGTACCGTTTTTTCTCCACTTTCTTAAAATGTTACACACCGAATTCTTGTCAATATTATAACGCAGTGCAATTTGTCTCATTGACCATCCATCTTCTGCTTTAGCAATAACTCTAGATTTAACTAAATCGCTTATATGAAGCATATTAGTTTTTTGAACACTTGCAATAAGTGATGACAACTAACTGACAATGTCACAAAAATTAAAGTTAGATGTACATAACTAGATTTTAGCAAAATACCGTTATAAGACTTGTCCTATTTTGCTCACTATCGTATACAGCTGTGTTGATTATAAACGTCCTAAAAAATGTAAACCCCGAGATGAAATGAATGCATGTGATATAGCAACCAACAACCCAGTACTACTGCTTCCCAAATTACTGTTGAAGTAGATTCTACGTCGCCTCGGCCTGTATTTGAAGAAAATGGGTACAAATCATACCAGCTTTGTAACATCCATAGAATTTTAAGGTAGACAATGTTAGAATAATAAAACATTGTGAATGTTAAAGAACGCTATAACCCCGATATACTTTTCGACGTTGTAACAAAATCCGACTTAGGAAATATTTCGTAAGAAAAGCGTGCTTCACGTAAAAACGCTGTGGAGGAGGTTTTTTAATTCTTGGAAATATATTTTTGCTCTTCGGAGCATTTTTTATGCCAAATTTTCGCTAACTCTTCAAGGAGCGTTAATTTAGAAAGTGTAGTAAATGTCGCTGCACAGGGACGTAATGTCGCCCCGACCACCCAATTTTAGAAAGTATACTAAAATTGGACTTGAACTTCCAAATTTCCAAGATTAAAAAGCCTTTTACGAATCCACGTTGTCAAGCACTGCAACTCTTACGAGGTATTGAATATGAGGACAAGTTAGTCCAACGACTATTCAAAGTATATCGGAAGTTATAGCGAAAATAGCCCTTAGCGACATGGGACCCCCATCATTTCCTAGCAGTCGGATTTGACGGGGAAATGATGTGTTTTGACGGGGTTTGCCCTAAACCGGTTCCTCAGTGATTCGGAGTCAAAAAAGTATCTATACCATGTACTCACACGTGCATGGGATCTGCCTTGCCTGAACGTAAAATTTGTGATTGCATAATACAAACGAAGTAGAAACGCTTCAAGCAATTTTAAGCTCCGAGGAGCGACCAAAATTTATGTGAATTAATAAATACGTTTATAAGACAGGCAAGCATAAGCCCACCAAAATTTCAGTTACATGAAACTTTTCTTGAATCTTTTTGTGCATCGTTAGCTTATCAAACTGCATATTGGATGGTAGTTGGTACCGTATGAATCGTCCCGTTCCTCACCATGTGTTGTACACGGGTCAGACCATTGTTTGTTAACATTTTCTCTGAAGAAGTTGTTGTAAAAACATAAATTTTTTTAAAAGATTTAATATACATATTTTGAACTTTATATTGTCTTTTAGTTGTGTTTTCTAACAAAATTCCCTTTCAGATTTAATTTTAAGAGAGTGTGAAACAGACAGTGTTAGATTTATAGTGTTACGACGTCTTCCAATTGATACCATCAGAGCCGCAGTTAAGCATAAACGACAGTAAGTATGATTTATCCATTATTCTCCGTCTGAAACAGTCACGTTGAACCCTAAAAATTTTGTGAACGTAATATTATTATTTAGAATTTAAGAAAAGGTTGAGGAAAAAGAAAATTAATTTTTTCTTTTTCCTATTTTTTTTTTTTATTTTTTCGAGCAGAAAATACGTCCTTCAGACTTCCATCAAAGCATGGATCGTTCACATGAACAATAACACTAAAAGTCAATTAGGATAAGCATTTTTTTAGTGTTTTTGTTTTTACCGATGAATAAATTTTTCGTTAATTGGTGAAGATAGTCCAACCCGTACACGATATTGATGGCAAGAAAATCTACATAAATACGAACTAACACAGTATCGTCATGTATCATCAGAAGTGTGGTCTTGTTACATTAAGGCCCAATAAGATATTCATTTAGTATACCTGCCTGTACAGCAATAAACTACATTAGTTATTCAAAAGAACAATTAATATTGATTAGTTCTTTGTTTACTAAGATTAACATCTTAAACTAACTTTCTCGATCCGGAATATACCGGGTGGTAGAGAAGCGAGTCTAATTAATAATTTTAACAGAAAGGGAAACTACAATATCCTGGCAAAAAACATGAATTAAATAGCTTCGTTATAAAGAGGATATTGTTCGAGGTAGTATCTGCTTTTTTCTTATCGTATCCATTCATGCTCAACGTACATGTCTCTCTTTAGAATCGTAAATAGTAGGAGATATTGTCCAGAGATTCTCAATCTAATTTTGTCTTTATCAATATGCAATCTGCAACGCCTTTATTTACCAAGCGCCCGGACTAAAATTATCCTGAATATATTACAATTTTAATAATCTTTCTTCAACCTTAATAGCTTTTGTATCAGTATCTAATATATTAAAATAACTGCTGTAAAATTAATTAATGAACAGTTTTTTTATTTCCCAGCAAAAAATATAACAGTGCTATTGACCAAAGTTAATAGTTTCGGGCGTATGTTTACGAAACTTCAGCCTTCTATACACTGAGTTAAAGTATTCAAAGAATTAAGAACAAGAACTACAATGCTTAATATTTTGAACCTGTAATGTTCTCTTGCTACATAACATGATGCTACAGCCATGGAGGAGTTAATATGCCTAAAGTAAGGGGTGGAAACAAGAGGCGGTACGAAAGTCATTCGAATTGAACTCACATAAATCAATAATCCACAACTCTGATAATCAAACTAAATGGTGCGCGGTCTGTCTAACAGAATAATTATTATCTCGTTTCTCTGAATTCGTGTAACTGAGAGTGTAGGATGATTTTTGACAGTCGATTCGAATCACGAAATTAGCGGTGAATATTCCATTGAATCTGAGATAGGTATTAGGGATTCATTAATATTAAAGGGTTTCGTCACCTATAAATGCTAACCGAATAAGCTGTTGATTCTCGGTTAATATGACATTCGCTTATGTATGCAAGGAATTTAGTTCGTTTATCAAAATTCAATTTCGATTAATTTCAGTAATATTTGAAATTAAATTCCATATGGCAAGTTCCATTTATTTTACCTAGTAAACGAGGACAAATAATTAAACTCATACTTAGAACAGTCAGATATTTTGTACCACGCATCACATCAGAAACATTTTAAAAAGGGTTTCCGCATTTTTAAATGAAAAAAAGCCTAATCTCTTAAATTTAGTTTTAAGGAAACACATTTGCGTCGTTTCTACGAGCAAGCGAAGGTAACCCTCCTGAAAATTTAAAATTTTAATGGGGAGTGTTTTACACATTACTTTAATGGCTAATAAATTTCATTCCTTGTCCAGTAACTGCAAATTAAAGATAATAGACAAAATTGGTTACTTCTTACGTATTATTTTATTAAATGTTCCATCATTAAACGATAAAAAACTTGTTCAAAATGTTGTCGCATGTCGTGAAGAATCTGCGAATTCATTTGGCGGCACTCATTAGTTATGCTGTTACCCGGGTTTCCCAAAGAATCGGTCTGCGTTGCATATATTTCACACTTTAAAGTTCTATTATAGGAAAAATCTAATTGTTATAAATCGGGAAAACTTCCAGAGCGTTCAATGGAATCCCACTTTCCAAAAAATGTTCTATAGATAAAGCATAGTCAGGAGGAGCATCGTTTTGTTGAAATATTACATCTTCGCCTTGTTGTTCTCAGTAACACCTGTCAAAATTGAGTTAATACAGTTTTATTAAAATTCCAGGTAAGAAGATAGTTCAAGTATATGGTTTATATAAATAGCCGGTCAAACATTTAATTTTTTAAGAAATCGAGTACGCATTTCTGGGGATATTTTTGAATTCGAATATTGTCAGTAATGACAACTACGTCGATTGACAGTGCATTATAAATTTGACTGTTAGTCAGAAAAACAAATCTTAAAAAGTTTCTTTGGATCGATATTGATTATTTCGCTCAATGCCTTACAAAAACGTAAGCATCGTTCAGTGTCGTTTCATTTGCTTCTTGGAAGTAATTTATAATGTATAAGCATTCTCTGGACTTTTATTGTGTTTATATTGTTTTCGATAATATACAATATTGGATGTATTGTTATCGAAACAAAGACTTGAAAATTAAATTCATCAAAATCCTTGCCTTTCTTGTGACTTATAGTATAGTTTAATTAATGTGAATTCATTGTTTTAAGGGATAATTTTATTACGGATTTTATGTGTTTTAATCTCATGAAAAATCTGTTCTAAAAAAACATCTGATGCATGAAAATTTATACACTTTTCTGGTTCGTGTTTACAAATTTTCTACCTGTCTAAATAATGTATCGATCGTCTTACAGTAATTGAATCGGGTTAACAAAAATATTGGCTTGTTGTTTTGTAATGAATAATATTTCCAAACAATCTTTATCAATAAATTCCTATTCTTACTTTCCTCTCATAACTCTCAATTTCCTCTCCCGACTGTCATTTTTCTTCATAGGGAAAATAGATTATTTTTAACCATAGAATAAAAGCTAGCAAAACCTATTTTACTACTGTAGCGATAGAAGAATGTATTGACTTGCCTGCGCAGCTTCTAATTTTTTTGCAGAAAGGATGGCCTAAATAATCTAATTAAATACATGAGCTAAAAAATTTATAGATGACCTTGAAGATGTTTTTTTGAATAACCGGTATTAACTGCAGTGGCATCTAAAGCTAATTTCACAATTTCACATTTATCATAAATATCACCGCTATGTTTTTATTTCAATATGCGCTAAGAAATATATTCATCCAATTTTTGTTGCTTTGAACACTGAATCTTCAAATGTAATTAGCCTATAAGAACAAAAAATAAAGAGAAACAGAAAAAAGCTGGATTTCAACTGCGGTTTAAAGTTTGCTTCCAGTCTATTGTATTGTTCTACCTAAAATAGAATAAAACTGGAATGGCGAGTAGACTTTGTATATTAATATTAATTTGATGCCGGTAGGAACAATGCTTTTAACAAATTTTCTTTTGATCCTCATTTGTGTAGTCTGTAATAAATAATAATTATTTACTTCTTTATTTTAATTGTATTTTGAATTTGGTGTACCTAATAAATCATTTAATTTAATTATGAAAATACTACGGGCTGTGGATCTTGTTTCCTAAAAGAAAAAGACGCTGTTATTTAAGTGACGAAATTTATTGCAGTTAGTGTAATTATTAATATTCAGTATTATTTTTGTTTTATTTTAACGCCTTATTTAGATTAACGCCCTAGTGGAGTATAGCATTAGTTGTTCCACCACTCAACCAGGACATATACACATAGACAATTATACAACGGCCATTCCCTACGACATTGCCATCTGTCGCAGCTGAGACTCGAACTCAGGAATGTTACAACAACTAGCCGTGTTGTCTCTCACACAATTTCGTCTAGTCCACTGCTACCAACTCGGTAACACATGAAAAGCACTACTAAACATCCATATTCTAGCCGGGATTCGAACCCAGGACTGCTTGGTTGCAAGCCTAACAAGAAAGCGTTGAGCCACTGAGCCGTATTATTCATCTCTTAATGGGGAATAATGAAGCAAAACAGTATAGAATTAGGAAAACCAGTAGTCGTACTACATCAGCAATATATTATTGAATATAAAAATATTTTGTAATGAAATGACACCCCACAGCTATAGTGAAGTATTAGAGCAGACGCCGCTGATGTTCTTTGACAGAAATTTATTTGTGACGAATATTAGTCGAAAAAATTAGATTACTAATCTTATTCACTATACAGAATAAATGATAATGGACACAAGGAGAATCGTTATATATCTAAATAAGGCAATCTTATCGTTATATATCGAAATAATGCCATTTTTAAACTGTTTCGGTTTTAATGTTTTGCTGGAACTAATGGTAATTCGAACAATCGGTTGGGATAAAGGTTTGACTGATATCAGATGCTTATGGTATCTGTAAACTGAACTGAGGGATTCTTGGAAGAGTTGTCAGTGGATTTAGAGTAGTCTCAATCAATGACGTTACTGGAAGGATACACGTTACATATTGGTTTTATTTTAATTTGATTCTTGCGCTTATTTAACGCGATTACTGTGGATTTGTGTTAATGATTAAAAGGTTATACAAATAGTGTATTTAGTTCTTAGAAATTCTATACTTTTGTTGCGTCCTTTTTAAATAAAAGAAATATAAAGCTGATGGTTAGTCGCAAACAAGCATATATTTTGAATGAATTATCAATATTACGTATTGAAAAGCTGAAGCTTGGAGATAACAAAATTTTCTACAAAAGTCAGTGGGAGCATAATATGTCTATTTCTTATCAGATATTTGATGTGACAGATATTAGCTGTGGTGTATCTCAAGGACCTGCATTAGGGCCAATTTTATTTTTGTTATACATAAACGACTTAGCTATCATTGATGACAGTTTTTTTGCTAACGATACTACTAATCTGTGACACAGTAAAAATGTTTATAATATGAGGCACTATAATGTCAGACAGATGTAAAGTAAAAAAAACTGGTGTGACTCTAACTCGTTTGTGTCTAATATAACCAAGATCAATATATTTACTTTTAAAATTATCTATGCTGATCTTTTCTTGAATATCTAACCCATTTAAAATAAATCCTAGGTTGAATTGCTTGAGGTACATATTGATGAGAAGCTAAAATTGGATATGTAATTTACTAATCGCAGGAACCGGCCAGAAAAGTTACTTCGGGTACAAGCTACCCGCGCGCAGCTGCAGTCAAGAAAATCGAAGCACCTCCGAAGCTTCAACCTCCAACGTCATCTCAGCCACTGAGATGACTGCAGTCCTGGAACAGATACGGATTCTTCGCGCAGATGTCAACGGACCAACCCTAAATGCCAGTAGAAATAAGGGCAAGATCTCTACAGCTAGCCGCATGGAACGCCAATAGACTGCGAGAGAGGAAACTAGAGATAGAGGAATTACCAGGCATGATGTAGATGTGATAGGACCGCAGAAGACCCTACTGACGCCATCTACAGGAGTGACGGACAGCAAGCAGCAACTGAGTCGCACTGCTCGTCAGGAACATATAGCCCACCACCACCACCACCACCAAGCCATCGACAACAACACGAAACGGGGGCATCACTATGGTCTCGTGCTACCACAGACCGCTCCTGGAAGTGGATCTGGAAGCTCTCCTCCCGGAGGGCCAACAAAACGCAACCATAAGAGACTTCAATGCCAAATCCCGGAATGGAACAGCAGGGTCATCGTCATCCGCGAATGGGAGATGCTGCAGTTCCTGGGGAGAATTATTGGAGACGTGCTGTCGGTAAAATCCGAAGAACACGCATTCAACGACGGAAGACGCAGGTCCGATGTGCTGGACATAGTGCTGCTCAGAGAGATCACCCTCACCGTGCCAGCGGGATCCTCCGACCACAACCCCGTCTTCTTGGAGCTAGAGGGCAGAGTTGTTGCACAAAAGGAAGCCTTCGTTAAGAGGAGGACGGACTTGGAACGGTTTCGAGCGGCCTTGTAACGAGACATTGCGCAGATTTCCAGAATCGAGAACGAACAGGATGTCGAGGGGGCCATCACCTCGCTGGATTTACAAATCCAAGCAGCGCTGAGGGAACCACCAAGGAGACTGTGGCTGAGCGAGTTGCAGCGCTGGTGGAAGAACTCCCTTAGGACACCAGGCCGGTGAACACACAAGAGGCGAGTCCTACGGCAGAGGATCGGGGCAGACAGGCGGGAACTCAACCTTCTTTAAAAAAGGGTCAAAGCCGCTCTACAAGAACATCGCCAAGACATATGGCAGCATCATTTGATATCACTGAACCCCCAGGACAGAAGCATGTGGAACATTCAAAAGGCTCTGGGCAACAGGCGGAAACCGATGCCTCCGATTCACGGCAAAAATGGATTCGTTACACGCACCAGGCCAAAACCGAGGCTCACGCCGACAGCCTTGAACTGCAGTGTAAAGAGAACCTCCCATCACGTCAGGGCCAGCTTACATACATATATGTAGGAAATGGGTGGAATATTGGCGTATATGTATATGCGTTTATAGAAGAAGAAACAATAAGAGGGCGAGAATATACATACAATTGCAATGTTGGGGCTAGAAATTGAGGAATGAAAGTAATTCAGAAAAATGTAGGGTATTCCTCGAAAAACGTGGAAGCCTGATTAAACTAAACATTCAGATATCTGAGAGAAAAAGAATACATACATACATATATATATATATATTAAAAAATAATATTTCAGTCGCAAGCTCCTCTATAAAATCATTATTTTACCATAAGGAATGTAACCAGACTGCAACCAACAGCTACTCCCCGGGCCATGTGCCCCGCCGAGCGCTGAATTACAAGTTACAAGCCTGGCGCGTTAAGTGTAATAATCGCATATTACCAACAAAACGCTAATGCTTCGATTGCAACAAACACCAGGCGAAAGACTGATCCTACTTAAAGGAGCTCTCGTGCCAGTCATCCCATACCACTTGCAGACTGCAGTTTCGAGCTTTTTGCTCTCGTCAGTGCAAAGTAGGCATGTGACGAAAGACACGAGACTCTCTTGACTATTTGGTACATCTCGGTATTTATATGATAGCGAGCGAGTTAATTACTTTAAACTAAATTTTAAGCAGATTTTATCAATATGTGTAATTAAACTTAAGTTAAATGTTTTATTAATAATAATAGCAGTTAGCTATGTGTGTGGGATCGACCACTAGTAATGTATTAAGCAATTTTCCTGCCATGTGTTTCGACGTAGATTTATCAAATTAACCTCAAGTTAATGTCTTGAGAAAGCTAATAAACATTAGCGAAAGCTTGACAATAACAAAGAGTTTTCTTTTTATTGGCCAAAATACTTTATCACTGACTGCAACCTCAATAAACGTTATATATATGTATATATATATATATATATATATATATATATATATATATATATATATATATATAAATATGTGTGTGTGTGTGTGTGTGTGTGTGTGTGTGTGGGTGTGGGTGTGGGTGTGGGTGTGGGTGTGGGTGTGGGTGTGGGAGTGTGTGCGTGTGTGTGTTTACTGTATAATAAATTTATTTGTTCATATTTTACTTCGTAGATTTTCCTTATTACCACCCACTACTCTAAATAACTCTCAAAACGAACCACGAACCCCGCAGGAACAGCTAGCCAGTGTGCCTCTCTCCACGTACACTCTCAGTGGTCGTAGCAGCCATACTATAATAAAATTTTGTAGCCGGTGACTATACAGGGTGGACCACCAAACCCTGAACTATCACTCTAAGTAAAGCATTTTTTTGCACTGGCCAGTTACACAAAAGACTCAAATTAACAATTCTAGAAGCAAAAACTCGAAATGAGGAACATATTCACTCTACACCACGACGCAAGGCGGAAACGCACTTTGCAAATACCTGCACTTCTCATTCCTATTTGACCTCAATTCAACACAGCATAGACGTAGCCAACCCGGCGGTGTTTTATCCGGTGGTGGCATTAATGCCTACCGTACACTGGAAACAATATCTCTGTTCTGCTCATATCCTGCCAGAAAATATTGCACGATAATATTTGTTCTTATTTATAGCCTAACTGGGGTAAATAGGAGCTATTGTTTCACCAATGCCTGAGTTCATTCAATAAACAGACACACTAAATTACTAAATCTCAATTAAGGTTATTACCTGAAACCATATTTAATCCTTATAGTAAAATAAGGACTTTATGGAGGAGTCTGCGACTATAAATATTATGTTTTAATATTCCGCCCTCTAAAAGCACATTTGAACCATATTTAATAACGTTTGTATTGATAGAAAATAAAGCTTCAAATACTTTTCCTTTTAAGAGTAAATTAAAAAATCCTATCAATTGAATTCGTAAAACATTTTTAATAAAGAGTCGGTTAATTAAATTTTCTTGACTAAAGTACTTATCAGTCATTTTCGATGATATGCGGCCCACGCTACGCATTGGAATACTTAGTAATTTCAAGTATTTCCCGACAACTACGTCGATAACTAAAAAAATCTCCGCCTCGCAGCAACTACCTAAAAAATAATTATTGCCGTTTCTTTTAATATTACACAGGCGTTTCCACTACATCGGTTTCGTTCCAACGTTTTAGTTATTTGTAAGGTAGCGACAGGCCGGGAAATGACAGATTCTTATCAGTCACGGTTTCCCCTCATCTTTTCAATTTTCCAATACTGTTCCAGCTCCCTTTCGAGGAATATTGTTTGAATTCGACTTTATCGCATTTTGCTGCAATCAAATGTTCGTGAAAATCCAATAAACATGATATTTAATAATGAGTTACAATATTTCTCCTACGTCTCGCTTCTTGGAAGCAGATACGGAATGTAATAATAACGCTATTTTGGTTTCTTACCGTCTCTCCAGGTTATTTGTTTATGTACGCTCACCTGAAATACAGAGAAATATGGTTTAATTACAATAATTTAACAATGTAATATAGCAAAGAAACAGTCTTATTAAAAAATATGACCAGAAAATATCCTTCAAGAAACAATATGCAATGTCGAAATATCCTTGTCGATATACCGTCTGTCTATTTTACGAGGGCCACACAATAGTTATTTGTTTAACTAGGCAGCAAAATGGTAGATTGACTGCCGCGGCTGAAAATTCAGCCCAGGCAATCTATTTTGCTGCTGAGTTGAACGTATAATTTTTTCGTCGATTGTTTAAATATATTCTAAAATAATTAAATTATTACAATTCTCAATCTCTTTATTTTTGTTGTAATAAATTCAATAAAAATTCATTAAAAATCGCAGTTGTTACTAGTTGGTTATCATGGAAACTAATTGTCACTTTCCCTGCCTAGGCAGGAAAATGCTCACTTTCTTGCCTAGGCAGGGAAAGTGACACTTTGCTGATTGACATTAGTCAGCAAAGTTAGTACTTTGCTGTCAATCGGTGAAAAAATATCTCGCATAATATCTATTGTAGAAGAATAAAGTATTAGAGACAGTTATCCTATTTTTTGTGAGATATTTCAGTAAAACGAAATTTGAAATCCATAGCCTACTTTGTGTGATATATTACAAGAACCTGAAAAATAGGAAAACCACAAACGGCTATAGCTTCCTTATTTTAGGAGATACGAAAAAAGTTAATGGGATGAAAGTTGACGAAAAAGACAATAAGAATGGTATTGTGTATATAAAAATTCGAAAAACGCAGTTAGCTTTGACATACGCTCTTATGCAAAAATGAAAAGAACAAATCTCAAAGTAGGCCATGGCACCATTAATTCCGTTTATTTTCTCTCTTTCCAACAATATAAAACATGTCACAAACATTTTACCTGATAGTGTCAATATTTAATATTTTATGAGAACCACAATTCATATCATTGGATCGTAAAAATCAGGTATGCTACTATAGGAAAAATTCACTTTGTAATAACACTTCAATATACCATCTTTTCAAACTCGCTCGTATTTTTTATTTTACTTACCAACTAACTCCTCGTACAAATTTATTAAAATTTTCACCTATTTACTTCATGTGCTTACATTATAACCAATATCAGGCTAACTTGGATATTTTTAACTGTAATATTGGTAACATCAGAAGATATATTTTAGGTAATTAAGTAACTTGTGCATGTATTTATATGTGTCTATATTTTGTGTATATATGTAAATATGTTAGTATTTGAGATTGTTTTTTTGTTATTCTCAATTGGTATTATGGATTATATTGTAAATTTTTGAATATGTATATGGTAATTTATTTGACAGACAAATTGATGTGATTATTATTATTGCTACTAATTTAAGTCAGTAAGTTAAAAGTTTATCGGTTTGATGTAAATATCACTTTCTTTATTATTTTATAATTGTTATATATGTAAGGATATATATTGTTCTTATATTACTTGTGTCTTCCTGCCCTTTAATTGGATTTTTATCTGTCTGGGCAGTTGTACTTTTAAATAAATAAATAAATAAATAATTCAGTAATTATTTATTACAATTTAATACAAACAAACAAATATCTCATAAATAAAAATATAAGTTCAAAATGAACATCCAAAAAAAAACAATTAACAGTACTACCTACTACCATACTGAAAAGAAAATGTGTGTATTTATTTTTTTAACTACAAATGCTCAAATTATGCACCATGTATTCTAATACACAAACGTGCTCCACGAAACACCTCACGCATTACATTTTGGAGCATTTCAGGAGTAATTTCCTCACATGCGTTTCTAATTCTGGTTTTGATGTCCTCTTTTCAAGGGCAGTTTGAAATTCTTTGTCTTCAATGTAATCCCAGACGAAAAAATTCGAGGGAGTAATATCTGGTAATCGAGCTGGCCACAGAATGGGTCCATCTATCTGGCATAACTTGATTTAAATAATTTGCACATATTACAGAAGCGTGAGATGGAGCCGCATTTGTTGAAAATATGAATAATTTAAACTTTCTACCACTGCTAATTCATAAAAAAATCTTGAAATTGGTTTTACACGAAATTAAGGTATCTACGAGCGGTCAATATGCCATCATAAAATTAAGGTCCAATTACTTTAGTCCCTAAAAGACCCACCCAAACATTCGTAGAAAATCTTTCTTGGAAAGCAGTCTCTTTGCACCAATGTGTATTTTGTCGTATCCACTTACAGTGTATATTTCTATTGAGAAATCCATTATTAGAAAAATTTGATTTGTCCGACGAAAGAATTTTGCTACATATCAGCGGGTCATCCCTTTTTTTATTTAACAGCCATCTACATAATCTTACTCTCCTCGGCCTAATCTCCCTCATTTAAATGTTGAACTTTCCTCATTTTGTAGCATCGAAATCTATTTTTTTTTCAATATTTTTCTTGCACTGTCTTTTTTATGCGACAGTTTTTGTCTCAAAGAGGTTTCTTCATTTTGGTTAACATAATTCAATACTCTATTCATTTTTCTTACGTTATCCGCAGCATGCCCTCGCCTTATCACTTTTTTTGAAAATGAACCATGCGTTTTTAGATTTTGAACTAACTTCCTAAACATAGTAGAATGCAGGTTTTCACGGCCGTTGTCTAATGAAGTAGTTTCTTCCTGGTCTTGCCGTGGTCGTCGAACTTGACTTGACGTTTCGCTGTTACACTCCTAAAATCGACTACGAGGACGTCAATATATTAGACAGGAATACGGGCTATTATCCGCGAATCATTAGGGAATCACTGGAAATTATGAAAAACGTGAACAACTTTAACAGGGAGGATGGGTATCGACTTAGTAACACGTGGAGACTGGTATTGCCAAGTACCAGCACCGTAGTAAGTCACGGTCAACCAAACACGACGAATGAGCAGCGAAGTGAACCAAGCGCGACCAATGACCAGCGAAGCGAAGCGGCGCCTAGGTATATAACGAGGAGTGCATCACAACAAATTCAGTCTTCAGAATCCTTCTGAAGAAGCTGACAGGATAATCAGCGAAACGTCAAGTCAAGTTCGACGACCACGGCAAGTCCCGGCAGAAACTACTTTATTCCTAAACATAGTTCGATTTGGCTGCGGAGCATCTGGAAATCTATCTCCGTAAAGCGCGACTGCCATCTCTGCGTCAAAATTGCACTGACAATAAATACTAATCATATCGAATTTGCTATTATTGGTGTATACCATAATTACTGATATAAAACTTGGCTTAGAACTCGACAACGCAACATACAACATAAAACGGTGACAATCTATCAAAATTGTTAATAACTGTATACATTGTTCAAATGTGCTTTTAGAGGGCGGAACATTAAACATAATATTTTTAGTACATCCCGGTAAATAGCTTGACTGGGCTTAGCATAATTCAAATGTGCTTTTAGAGGGCGGAATATTAAACATAATATTTTTAGTCGCAAACTCCTCTATAAAATCCTTATTTTACTATAAGGAACGCAACCAGACTGCAACCAACAGCTACTCTCCGGGCTATGTGCCCCGCTGAGCCCTGGATTACAAGTTACAAGTCTGGCGCGTTAAGTGTAATAATTGCATATTACCATCAAAACTCTAATGCTTCGATTGCAACAAGACACTGGACCGCTAGATGGCGCCTGCTGACTATTTTACATGTCGCTATTGTAAAAATACCGGGATGTACCAAATAGTCAAAGGATCCTCGTGCCGGTCGTCAAATGCCTACCTTGCACTGACGAGAGCCAACAGCTCGAAACTGCAGTCTGCAAGTGGTGTGTGACGACTGGCAAGAGAGCTCCTTTAAGTAGGATCAGTCTTTCGGCTGGTGTTTGTTGCAATCGAAGCATTAGCGTTCTGATGGTAATATGCAATTATTACACTTAACGCGCCAGACTTGTAACTTGTAATTCAGCGCTCGGCGGGGCACATAGCCCGGAGAGCAGCTGTTGGTTGCAGTCTGGTTACGTTCCTTATAGTAAAATAAGGATTTTATAGAGGAGTTTGCGACTAAAAATATTATGTTTAACTGTATATATTGTTTTTCACTAATCATGGCATAGCTGATTTTTACGATTCAATGATATGAATTGTGGTTTTCGTAAAATATTAAATATTGATACCATCACTTAAAATTTGTGTGACATGTTTTATATCGTTGGAAAGAGAGAATATAAACGGAATTAATGATGTTATGGCCTACTTTGAGATTTGTTTTTTTCATTTTTGTACAAGAGCGTATGTCAAAGCCAACTGTGTTTTTCGAATTTTTTGATACACATTAGTCTTATGGTCTTTGCCGTCAACTTTCATCCCTTTAACTTTTTTTGTATCTCCTCAAATGAGGAAGCTATAACCGTTTGTGGTTTTCCTATTTTTCAGGTTTTTGTAATATATCTCACAAAGTAGGCTATGGATTTCAAATTTCTTTTTTACACAAAAAGTGGGATAACTGTTTCTAAAAGTTTATTCTTCTACAATAGATACACACGGTTTACGCAGTTTGATTTTAGATAAATATAATTGTTGTAATTGGATGCCGAAATGTACAAATGTAGCACTAAGTCATAATGATTTATAAAACATCGGCTTCAATTTATTTCAAAAGCTCTTTTTGGATATGTGTGAATGTCTATAAATTTTAAATAATTTATAAGTACTATGATTCATTATAAAGTTGGGTGGCTTCTAGTTTTCAACTCATATTCCACAAGAGAAAACGCGTACGTGTAAATGGAGAAACGACAAACTTGACGTTAACTTACGGGAGAAAAGTACTAAATCATCGTTAGGGAACATTAGGCCCTTATGTCAATTGTCTTAATATTTAATTTGTGATATATTACTACTCCATATAAAAGTAGGGATCTACTCGAGAAAATGAAATGCTAAAATTCAATATAACATAATACACATTTCAATGTCTTACGCCCTTGCGTAAATTTGATAGATGATGTTATACGAACAAGAACAGGAAAATCAAACTCCCAACGATAATTACATAAGGATCATAGCTGCCGGTTTGAAAGTGTTTAGTAAGTGAAAAGTTTTGACAGTAAGTTAGTAACTTAAAATGACATCTATCACAACGGATTTTCATGTGTTCGAAGAAGATAAATGGCTATCATTTGTCCACATAGGGATTCCTGTCTACTTTGATGGAAACTTTTCCTGTTATTAGATTTCTGAATTATTTAGCGTCGACCGTAAAAAATCTGACCGCCTATAGGAATAACATAGATGTATTAAATGTTTCTCGGAATACAAAAAAAGAATGTGACTACAGAGATCGGTGAAATACACAGTGTAACTACGGAACTTTACTTGTAAACTTTTTCACTTTGCATTTTAAGACAAAAACTGATTCTAGTTATACTCAAAAATCCTTAGCTGTACCCAAGATTATGATTTCCTGTACAGGGGGATCACCTTTTTCCGGAAGTTGGTCTAAGTCAAGAATATTATTTAAATGGAACTCTGTACAATTTATATATAGTTGGATAGAGATTATAATTATTTTTTAACGACATATCGCATGGTGCCTGGCGCTATTAACGAAACTGATTCCAAACGACTCGTAAAGATGACAAACAAAATGTGTTTCCTTTATCGGTCTTTAATTGAATTTGCAAAAATTTTGATTTGTCACAAAATGGAATATTGTTTAGATATTAAGTTCAACTCCTTATTTTACTATAAGAAACGTAACCAGACTGCAACCAACAGCTACTCTTCGGGCTATGTGCCCCGCCGAGCGTTGAATTACAAGTTACAAGCCTGGCGCCTTAAGTGTAATAATTGCGTTGCAATAAACACCGGCCGAAAGACTAATTCATACTTAAAGGAGCTCTCGTGTCAGTCGTCCCACACCACTTGCAGACTGCAATTTAGATCTGTTGGCTTTCATCAGTGCAAGGTAGGCTGTGACGACCGATACGAGGATCCTTTGACTATTTGGTACATGTCGATATCGAAGCATTAGCGTTCTGTTGGTAATATGTAATTATTACACTTAATGCACCAGGCTTGTAACTCGTAACTCAGCGCTCGGCGGGCCATATCGCCCGGAGAGTAGCTGTTGGATGCAGTCTCGTTACGTTCCTTATAGTAAAATAAGGACTTTATAGAGGTGTTTGCGACTGAAATTTTATGTTTTAATTTAGATATTGTTTAAAATGTCAATATTTTTCATAAATTTTATCGAAAATTTTGAATGGGAACCACTACTTATTAAATGCTAGCATTAAAGTGTGTCTTATTACCTACATAAAAACGTTATACCCAGTAACGTATAAAAGTGCAAAAATAATAAAAATTACCAAACGACGCTTGGCGTCGGTGGACGTAAAAAAAATTACAACTGTTGAAAAGTACTCATTAATGTGAACTTGTGACAAAATAAGAAGAGAAACAGCAAAAAGTAGAAAAGCATAACTCCCCCTAACATAAATAAGCGAAGCGATTCCGCAGTAGGTAAATACCCAAAAAAATTACGTAGTAGTAAATGGTTTCAGGTAAATCTAATGTTTAAAAGTTGATCAAAAAATATTTTACTTGCCGCCAGGAAAAGAACTGCCACCCTCAATCTCAAATTCCAAAAAAAATGAACCATACGACATAAAAAAATCTATTGTTACCATAATTAACCTACAAAAACGAGTACTATCAATGCTCCAAGGGTTTCTCCCCTTAACGTGAGTAATACTGGAAGGGTAGATTTAACTGTAATCAGGGCACAGTGTTGTAGCATAGTCGTGGCACGGTTAGCCCGGAATTGTGTTGTAGTGCTCAAGACAAAAGAAAACTAATCTAGATCAGTAATCTCTGGGCGTATTTGTGCAATATACTTACGGTAAGAATTAAATAGCTGCTGTCTCTTTTCTTGGCGTGATAATAAAACAAAAGTACCTGACTCTCAATACAAATACTTTATTGCTGCGACAACTGATATGGAACAGACTATAAGTTTCAAATATACAATGTACGTGACACGCAAGATGTAACTTGTAGGTTATGTTGTACTATGAGACAAAAATATTAACATATAAATTATAAATTACCATTTGGTAGCTAACACTGGCGTACAGAAATAATGATTAAATTTAAGTATGTTAAAAAAATATATCAGTAACAATTAATTTCCCAAGAAGGTCTGTTAGGTGTGTTGTTTTCAAGTAGAATGAAATCAGGTGGGTATAATTGAAGTTTTACATATAGTATTTACCAACTGGAATCCTCTGCTTCGAGCTCCCAAAGATAGTACAGGGTTTTCGACGATTCCGTAGGAATAATGATAATAATAATTTATTCATCATAAAATACAAATTAACTTAATATATTTTAACAATATATTAATTCGGTGATGAAAGTGTGAAGTTCGTTTTTGTCAGTAGACTAACAAACTCGTAGTGACAATTTTCCCTCAAGACTAGTTCCACAAAATAACTCAATATCCAAAATATAGGAAAACTCCTAATGATAGCCTAAATTCACAAATCCCACGAGGATAGCTACAGATGAATGTGGCAATCACGACAAATCAGTCGCGTGCTTTACAAGACGAATGTCGAATGGATAATGGCTGAGACCGAAATTATTTCAGAGCCCTCTACGTTCAACGATTTAGCATGCTATTTTACATACATTGTGAGGTACAGTGGGTTATCTATGGTTAAGCGGTATTATATTTTGGCCAGTTCGCGGTAGACCCATAACAATGTGCTTTGGTTTTAGTTTTTGAAGATTTTGTTACTTCAAACAATAGTTTTAGGTTATTCATTTTTTTTTAATTTAAAATTTTTTATTCCCCTCGCTGCAATGTTTCTGATTTTAAGTAATATAATATAAGAAATATTTTTAAAAAAGTTTCATTGAACTGCTTCTGACAATTTTGAAGTTTTGACGATTTTTAGGATTTATCTGGAGTCTTGATGAGGAGCAAAAAGTTCAAGCAAATATCTTTAACGGTTTACCTTCAAATTCCCTCCTAAAGGACAACAATGCATATTATTCGCCTTTTCTCGAAACCCATTCATGTTTGTGAAAATTATCAATTAATTCAATTTTTAGTAATTTTGAAGCCCGATATGTTGAGTTCTCATTTATGAAATTTAATCAAGAGATAAGCGAGCCACCAAAGGTCGAAATTTGATAATTTTTTGATCCCCTATTTTTGCAAGCTAATAACTTAAAAAGGAGGAGTCTTATAGAAAAAACATTTTTACATGAGGTTAGTAAATTTAATGACCATTAATTAGATTTCTTATTATGGACTGTACAAGCAAAATTGACTGAAAAATTGCGCCAAGGGGTATTTATAAATACATTGAGTTATTTGATATTTTTATTTTTATATTTTTCGCAAATCAATATCTTTGGTGTCTAAAAACCACTTTTACAAAAGGCCAACGCATTTTATTTAAACGGTACATTAGAATGTAATACTCCACGTGCGTTTCGCTAACCAACATCATCGGGAGACGCATAAAGGTGCGTACGGACCTGACGGGACGCGCGCGCGACACGCACGCGACACTCCAAAATTCGTAAGTGTGGACGGGGAGCGCGAGCCGCGCTATCGCCGCCTGTCCGAGGCGCGCTGCTACCCATCTATTGTCGGTTTTTCGACGGCAGATCAAAGAAAGAACGTGGCGCAGTGTGGACGGACACAATGTAGGAGCATAGCAATCGCGCTAGAAATCAATTGTTGAGATGGAGTGGAGCGAAAAGCTTATCGATTTATATAAATTAAAACAAGTTTTGTGGAATCCTAGAGATAACGGTTATTTAAAAAAAAACAAAAATTAGACGCGTGGATGGATCATTCATTAACTCCTGACCGGCTCTTCTTTTGTACAGTTCACTACGCCACCATCTAGTTTTTTTTTTTATATTAAATGAGATGCAATGAACATCGCACCACCGCATAACAATAAATATGCGGCAGCTTTCTCCTGGTTGGACATGTTTTCTACACCTTTCGCACCTACACTGATCCAACTTGCTGGTCGTGTGGTGGGCGCGTCGCTCTACATGGCTCGCAGCAGGCGTGCGAGAGAACCGCAGCCGTCGCGTGCGCGTAGCAGGCGCGGGGCCAGCGCGTCGCGTGCGTGTCGCGCGCGCGTCCCGTCAAGTCCGTACGCACCTTAAGATTGGTTTTCAGTGTTAGTCATCTCCAGGTGATGCTAACATGGTTAGCGAAACCCATGTCGAGAAGTGTATTTGAGTGTAGTGTAACCTAGGGTTGTCTCTTTAAACAGGACAAAGTACCATAAAACTTGAAGGAGGTTCTCAGATGCTCAATAAAAATTCAGTAGCTCTTGGTCTATAACGAAAAATCGGGAAAAATACAAAAAACCTGTTGATTTGTACTTTTCTGCCCTTATTTATAAATACCTAAGACTGCCACAATTTAAAGCGAAAAAGTCTAATATCACTAAATAACTGTTTTGCAAATGTATTAATTTACTGGACAATGTAGGAATTATTTTAGAAAAAAAATAACTTTAACAGTTTTGCCGCTAAAGTTCAAATACTTTGCACATCCTAACCTGTATACATTTTCAAAATTATGTAAACAAATTCAGAGTGTGACATTGATTATAAAAGTGTATAAATATACAGATTGACCCGGTAAAAAAAATTCATGGCCAATTTCTTGACATAGAATTTCATTCCCAATTTAAAAATGCAGTAGTAACAGGGGTGGCCCACTACTCATTTACACCCTATATTATCATTTTTTTATTATAGGTATGTACGTGGATATAACCACAGATGGCGCTCAAGATACACTGAATATTCATAAGTTTTATTTCTTCCAACCAAATTCACATCAACTTAGGTTTAATTAACCTAAGTATTAATTATACTAGGATAGCTTAAACTGGGGAGTTCCTTACAACTTCAATAACTGTATAGAAATTAAGCTTGACTGCCTCCATAATTTGACGTTCGCTTTGAACAATATGTATTGTCTTGTTATTAACTTAAGTAAATTGAATTTACTTCTGTTATATCTAATCTGAACTAAACATGTCATAACTATGAATTAATAACATTCGTTTGAAGATATTAGCAGACGAAAATGGAATAAATATGTAATCTGATAGCGCCTGTGATGTATTTCAATTAAATTAATTTAGTTCAGAAATTCCTGCATTTTGAACTAGTGTCGGTAACAAAGCATGTATCATTATATAATAAACTTTCAGAATTATTAAAATATTTATATTTACTCTTGTTTAAAATTAAACATTAAAAAAATCATACATTTAAAATAAAATATATTTCTTCGGCGTTCTCTGTTTATATATAATAATTCTAATTACTAGCTCATCGAAAATGCGTACAAGTAAAACATTATCTGGACATTTTTTATGTTATTCATGTGCTTGATTTTATCAAGTAGCTTATTGAAAAGTTTTATTTTGAAATAATGGGAGTTTTTTTCATAAACTGATAATGAATGAACAGGTGTCAATAAGTTGTCTTCTCTTGTTACTTAACTATGATTGTAGCTATTTCCCAAGAATATATCGTGATTTAATTCAACAACTAAAATAATTTCCATAATATATAACCTATCCAATCGTAATAATTTTAGATCATTTAAATATCTTCTTTATTATGTTATCTTAGATACTCGTACTATATTCCTTATGGTTCTCTTATGTAATTTAAAAATTCTATCACAATGGCTCGAGCTGCCCCAAAAGATTACTCCATACGCAATCCTTGAGTAGAATTGTGCATAGTAGTTTGATAGTAATACATTTCTGAATGTATATATCTCAAAATATACAGATGTCAATTTTCTACATAAATCCCTGACATTATTTTCCCAAGTATGAGTGTTATCCAAATACACCCAGAAATGGGCGTTTTACCTACTGTAAAGATTTTCCTTTTATTCTAAATAAATAAATTTCCCGATAATTTATCTTTCGTGGAGTAAAGTGAATGAAAACAGTTTTGGTTTTATTTAACAATAACTTATCATTGTCAAACTTGGAAACAAATGCGTTAAGATTTTGCTGGGTGTGGTAAACTAAAGTGCACGTTCCCGCTGCACGCTACGCGTTTTTATGCTGTACTATGTGAAGCGATTCGATGCAGTCTACTATTAAAAGGCTTGCTATAAAGCTAGATGTGTTCACAGTGCTCGCTGCTCGAGCTCTAGTTAGGCGTTCTGCTTTGTTACAATATGTTATCAGTTATAAATATTTTTTGACCTAAAACTGTGCATTAAAATATGTTTCTGAAAAAAAAGGCAGAAAAATAAATATCTGGGTTCATAAAATTTATGAAAACAGATCAAGATTTGGAAAATTTCACCTAAAGAGCTTCGAAAACATCCGCAGAAATTTCACGATTATTTTCAAATGAGAACCCACAATTTGTTAGTAATATCTCTAATATGGTACAACTTTGATCGTTGATTTTGTTAAAGAACATGCCAAAACCCTCGACGAACTTTTCGAAACTGTAATAAAATCAGCATGAAAAGCGTGCTTCACGTAAGAATGCCGTTGGAAGAGGTTTTTATACATTCAATCATATTTTCGCTATACGGAGCGTTTTTTATGCCAAAATCTTGGAAACTCATCAAGGAGTGTAATTTTAGAAAGTGTAGTAAATGTAGCTGCACGGGGACGTAATGTCGCCCCGACCACAAAATTTAGAAAGTATACTGAAAACCGACGATATGCGGACAAGTTATTCAGTCTCTAGTCAAAGTATTTCGAGTTTTAGCGAAAATAGCCCTTAGCGTCGAGGGTGGCCTATCATTTTCTAGCAGTCGATGTTGACGGGAAAATGATGGGTTTTAACGGTATTTGCCCTATACCGGTTCCTCAGTGATTCGGTGTCAAAAAAGTATAGTTACCATGTACTCAGAACGTGCATGGGAGCGCCTTGCCTGAACGTATGAATCTATAATTACAGTCGTTGCGATTCAAGCATTTTTAAGCTCCGGAGAGCGACCAAAATTGATATTGAACTGAAAATACGTCCATAGACAGGCAAGCAAAAGCCCACCAAAATTATAAACATTGAACTTTTCTTGAATCTTTTTGTGTAATCGTTAGCTCTAAATCGCACATTGGATGGTAGCTGGTACATTATGAGTCGTTCCGTTCCTCACTATGTGTTGTACACGGG
Organism: Leptura quadrifasciata; assembly: GCA_963675555.1. Lineage (NCBI taxonomy): Eukaryota > Metazoa > Arthropoda > Insecta > Coleoptera > Cerambycidae > Leptura > Leptura quadrifasciata. The sequence continues at coordinate 110,215,693 of OY776675.1, forward strand.
TCAGACTATAGTTTATCAATACATTTTTCTTGAACGTTTATGTAAAACATATTTTTTTTAAGATTTAATATATTTTTTTGAACTTTATATTGTCTTTTTGTTGTGTTTTCAAAATTCCTTCCAGGTTTAAATTTAAGAAAGTGTTAGTATTTACTGTGTTAGATTTATAGTGTTACGACGTCGAATTGGTACCATTAGTAAAGCAGTTAGGCAAGAATGAAGCAGTAAGTATAGATTTTGTATTATTCTCTGTCTGAAACAGTCGATTTGAACCCGTCTTTATGAACGTTTAATATCCACCTTGGAAAATACAATAAAAGTCCTTCAGACGAATCGTTCACAATTTCACAGAGGAGTACGAGCTCCAATGGTTTCAATAAAATTTTCCACATTCATGGCTGTTGGTGGTGACAAATTTGAGCGACTTGATGCTATAAAATCAAACCCGCTTGATTTTCAACCAAACGCAATGTGAACATTTACATTAATAGCTGTGTGTTTGTTATTGTCGCAGAGCATCGTATAGCATAACATAACATGGCATGCAGTGCAGTACACTAAATCCTAAACATTATCATCAACTATCAGTAGCGAATTATCGTCAGCAAACATAGTTAAAAGATAATTATTGATAATATTGAGTAGATTACTTATAAATAGCACGAACAGTAGGGCCCTAGGACTGACCTTGGGGAACTCCCAATTGGTAGACTTAAACATAGTATTATCCATTTCTACAAATGCTTTACTCAGATCCATGAATACAGAGGAACATTTTTTATTTTTGTCAAGTTTGAAATATAGGCCATTGTCTGAGTAAACCTATGTTTTCGAAGGCCACGCTGCTCATTCCTCATAATGGCGTGTTTATTACAGAAAGTAAATATTTTATTATATAGGTACGATACGTTCTAGAAGTTCTAAAATAGATGATAATAGTGATATGGACCCATAGTTATCAACAGAGGAAATGTCTCATTTCTTATGCAGAGCAATCACTTTCGCAATCTTTAATACTTCAGGAAGTATACCTTCTGACAGTGACCAATTTACCAAGTAAGTTCGTGGTTTCACTATGTTATGTACGACTGACTGCCAATGTTATCCATACCAAATAAATTTGAATTGTTTAAGTACATCATATTAAATATTTTGAATTCTGTAGCTGGCTCAACGAACATTGTAGGATACTCTATAACAATATTAATATTATTGACATCCGCGTCATTAAATTTTTCAACAAGATTAGTAAGGCAAATGTTTCTAACCGAGAAGACATCGGTTTTAGTGAAAACCCGTAAAAGAGAAAGTTGTTTAAAATCAAATTCTCCTCAAAATGAGGCCAGAGTGGGAAAACGTGTATCTATTATATGCCAAAACATATTAATAAAACGGTTTATAACACGGAAGGTCTAGGTTTTAGAACGAAAAAACTGAAAAGGAGATTGAATTTTCTTGAAAATGAGAGTTACAGTAAAAAATTTCCACCCGATATTCCGTTGGAGCAGGAAAACACTATGTACATACCACTTACCATGTTTTGAAGAAAAGCGTCTAGGCATTTATTGCTGGCAACCGAATTATACCTACTTATTGACTAGTCAGCATTACTTGGAATTTGCCTAAGTAGAACTACTCCCACAGTTGACCATTTTATTTCCAAATGAAGATAATCCAGGCCTTACGGACTAATCGCTTTAACAAGACAGAGGACCACCATACTACGTTCGGATCGTATGGTAGTTATCTGGACCTTGCGTTTCCGACCTGGTGGATTAAAGGACGAGGAGCAATAGAATGGTCAGCGAGATCATAAGACTTGACTCAGATTATTTTTTATGGTGTTACTTGAAATGTAATGTTTATATGAGAAAACCACAACTTTGAAGAACTAATCAAGAATTAAAGAAGAAATTCAGTTGATACAACCCGCCATAATAAATAGTTTTAGATGAATTTTCATTTAAAATAGAACATTGTCTCCAAGTAAATCACGAACAGTTTGTAACTTTTTTTTGACCTTGCTTACCAATTTCTTTTTTATTTTATAATTGTTGGATTAAGTATTATAATACATCACTATGAATATTTAAAATACAATCGTTAAAAATATTGTTTTTCTTCTAAAGTTTGACATTTCAGATGGCTGTGAGTTGGCATTAGCTACGGAAGTAAAAGTACTTTATCTCCCGCACAAGCGAGCTTTTACATCCGTTGCTAATTTCAACGTACAACTAAATTTTTATCTTTATTTTTTTATATAGCTTATCGACGTCTTATTTTGAATAAGACCACTTTTTCTCCTAATAAAACAATATAATATTTTCTTCAAACGTCAGAAAATCACGACATATCTTACTCATTTCATGACATTAAAGTTTGACATTTCAGACCGCTGTGCGCTTAGCAACGGAAGTAAAAGTACTTTTTCTTCCGCTTGAGCGGACTTTTACTTCCATTGCTAATGGCAACACACAGCAAAAATTTTTATCTTTATTTTTTTTACAGCTAATAGACGTTTGAAGAAATAACAATAAAAAATAAAGAAAAAATAACATATCTTATTCGGAATAAAAGCCACTTTGTGGCTCATCTGTAATTGCCGGTCTCACTTCGTTCGTCCGGCAAACCTACAGACTCGACACAAAAGTATCACTTTTACTCCTAATAAAATATACTATACATAACATACTATAACCTTTCCTACGTTGTACGTAAAAGCATGGTACTTTCAAATGGTATTATCAACAATGGGGTTGCAATTAAAAAAATGTCAATGACGTCATATCCGGAGCAATAATGACCGTAAAAGATATTCTTATAGTGAAAGATGCATAATTAAATATTAAAATCAATCAGTCCGAGAATTTTTCTTAGAATGGTCTTTGTGAGATTTTATTGGTTACTAGCCATACTTTATGCAGGCAGTATATAACTGTTTTATTTTTATAATTCATTTAAATTTTATAAATCCATCCACTTTCATCAATACTAATTATACACAATAGATTCATTTGAAATGAATTATTATTACAGATATATGTGTCTGTAAAAATTGAATTTAACAATCATGATTATTAAATTAAATTTTCTATAGGTACACCAAATAAATGATGCATATAGGTTCGGACTGGCCCGGTCGGCAGGTCGCCTCCCCCAGAGACTTATACGCACGTTGTAACGACATAACCCCGATAGCGGACTACGTCCAACATATCTCTCAAAACTTCTATTCGTTTAAGTTGGGCGATAGTCCGCTACGAGACACATAACACAAAATAGACAGCATAATGCCCCATTTCGGATTAAACACCCCTTACCATACCAGACGTTACCGATTTTCCAGCAACCTCTGTAGCCAAGCTTCAAAAACTATAACTTCCGCTTACCCTATCCACCTTTACTAATATTTCATATATTTGCCTATATTTAAATCTTTTCTGTCCCCCTCTTCCTTTCTGTTTGTATCTTTTTTGTCGGGTTTATTATTCTTGTTTCTTTTTGTGCATTTTTGTCTCTAAACTCACTTCTTGTCACGAATATCTAGCAAATTAAAACATTATGAAATCAAAATTCTTAAAGCTAAAAGTTTAGGCCAGCCTTGCGCAACCCGACGTTCATGCGTTTCGCAGAAGGTATCTCGTTTAAATTGAGGTACCGACGTCAACTGAATTAAAAAAAAAACTGTTACAGTGAACAAGTTGACGAGAGCCAACAGCTCGAAACTGCAGTCTGCAAGTGGTGTGTGACGACTGGCAAGGGAGCTCCTTTAAGTAGGATCAGTCTTTCGGCTGGTGTTTGTTGCAATCGAAGCATTAGCGTTTTGATGGTAATATGCAATTATTACACTTAACGCGCCAGGTTTGTAACTTGTAATTCAGCGCTCGGCGGGGCACATAGCCCGGAGAGTAGCTGTTGGTTGCAGTCTGGTTAGGTTCCTTATAGTAAAATAAGGATTTATAGAGGAGTTTGCGACTAAAAATATTATGTTTAATATTCCGCCCTCTAAAAGCACATTTGATCTCAGTGAACAAGTTGTTTAAAGTATGTGTAATTTTAAGTTTTTTAAAATCTTTTATATTTGATGTTTTTAATGGTATTACCTATTTTTATTTGCTTTGCTAAAAGGTGTTTGGGTTAAGTCTTAAAATTTGTTTTTAACCAAGCCAGATTCGGTCCGCCCGGCCTTGCAATCGACCACTGCGATCAGTGCGGTGGTTGCACGGCCGATTCCCGGACGAGTTCTGGGGCGGTGTTATTGCATTAGAATTTTGAATAAATCTGTTTTGATTGATTGATTGATTTGGTCGGCAGGTCGGCCGAGGTGTCAAAGCGCAAATCTTAATAATACTCGTTTACGTTTTTTAGAAAACCGAAATTAATCTTCTAGAAGAAAAAAATGAGCTCTTAGATTTTGCATAATTATTTCTTCTCAAGAAAGATACCATAAACATGCATAAGTATATCAAAAAATGCATATTTGGGCTCATAAGATATATCGTAATACATCTTTAAAGTATTAAGGAACACAGTATGTGTATACCAGGTGATACAGGAGCATGTAACGCCTAGTAACTTTTTTATTTTTCAAAATATAATTTTCGGATTTGGATATGTTTATTAAGGTATAAATCCACTACTCTTGCCATATGAAACAGTTTTTTCTACTTCCGGTTAATCCATGCAGCAACTTTATCTTTTGAAAGGGAAAGGTAACTTTTTTTACGATTCCAATAGGAAATTCAATATCTTTTTTAGTTCTTTTTCGACCTTCAGATTCGTTGAAAAAATTCAAATTACAGCCAATTTTCTCTTAACAGAAAGGCCATGGAAGAAATATCTAAGTAGTTAAAATTTAAAATGAAAGTCTCTATTATTCCCGTTATTTGAATCATTCAATATCACTTTTTTAAAATTGGGTTCATTTTTTCCCTATTATTTGGGTTTTCTACCACATGTATTATTATCCTCTTCAAAGGTTCATTTTGTCTGGCCACTAGCCGTGCTGGTTAAGGCGCGAGGTGGCAATCGCGATTAATCACACGGGTATCCCGCCACCGGGTTCAAATCCTGGCTCCGCCCCTGGCACTGTCGGAAGATATGGTTCTATGTCCGCGTATTTGCAATGCGTAACCCCCTTCCGTACAAGCCTCTAGCCTCTGAAATTTGGGGTTGCCTAATTTCAGTGGTGTTCATTATGCAAAATCCAACTAATTTCGCTAATATTAAATTTGACATGGAAGATTTTCTCTATAATATTTATGAACAGCAAGTTTTTATTTACGTATACTATTCGAATGATTTTCGTCGTTGATCGATGTGTCCGTCCTTAGTATTTTACCATAATTTTCAGACATTCCGCACTACATGCCTCTGCAATCGAGCACGGAGCATTGTTCTCCAATATAAAATAGCTAATATCTATTATCAGAATATTCGCATTGCAAGAAGTCTTTCAACAAAATTAAATTTCAACTTTCTACTACAATATTGTTCGTATGGCACGGATAATATTTCTAGAAATACGAAAAGTAACTCGATGCTACATTTTTCTCTACATAATTTTAAAACCCTTGCATTATGTGATGTTTCTTGGGAGACACAAAGAAAGTAAGGTGAATTTATGTTGGATTTCTTCTTTAAGTAATAAATGTAAATACACGACATATAATAGACAACCCCCAGATTGTCTCGAGTGTATTTAACACTTATTTAACGTCGGCGTATTTCCGCGACTAAGGTTATCACCGACGTTTGGTGCCCACCAAAGGGTGGTACGTCCACCACGCAATCCTCGCCAAAGATTACATAGCTTCTGTGTACTTATACACTGTGTAAGGGGGTTATATTTATGAAAATCGTAGACATATACATTATCCACTACCCACAATGCCACTAGTGGAGAAGCTGGGAATAGATTCCTGTATATGTACTACCATATCCGCAGATGAACAATATAGAAACAAAAATATTAATTTTTATTTTTTATTGAATTAAGTATATAATTTTTTTATCTTGAAACTTGATATTTTTTGGGAGGGCGAGTAAGGCGTAGAGGCTATATTACATTTGATGCCAACAGGGCAAAATGAGGCCAGTCCGACATTTGATGCATACACCACAAACAAGAGTTTAAATAAGTCATTCTTAGTCAATAAAAGGCAAATATCGGTAACATAGTGAACCGTCACTTTTTTTAATTTATTAGTTCTTTTGACATGAAGCTTAAAATATAACGCCCTGTATCCAAACCAACACGTGTAAAATAACTTTTAGTCAGTAAATAAATACTTAACAAAACAAGACGACGCCGAAGCGACGGTTGGATAGGTCGAAAATTAAATGTATTTTTAGTGCACTGTTTCGCGTCACAATTAGGTTCTCATTGCGCCGTCGAAAGTTGAACGTCAAATATACAATATAGGTAGTATAATAGCAAGTTGGCAATAATAGAGCTCCAGTCGGAAAGCACAAAATTCAAACACGAGCCAATTTAAATGAGGATTCGAATATCGGCTGCTGCTTTACTTTAGGTATAGAACTTGGCGCAAACAGCAAAACAAAAGAAACTTCAAACTCATCAAAATGTAAATGGCTCAATGTGGTTATCTCACTAAACGGGTCGCTGATGATTTCAAAAGCTGATGCATTGGTGATAAATCTCTACGAAAATTGAATTAAGCTGTGCTACCCTCTCTGTTAAGGGCATTCGACTGGAATATACATGTAGAATTACTTGTTATTTTACAACATAATAAGGTACATTTTCTATTACCAATAGCAAGAATATTATTGAAAGGCCAATTCTAGTACAATTTATGGTGTTTCTTAAAAAACAAAAGGAATTAAAATATTGTTATAAATTAATGGGAAAATGAATAAATAACATTAGCAGATTTTTTTTTTGGAAAATTATATGAGATAGTTTTTTACCTCTAGATAACCATACAAATATTGAAAATAATCCAAACTAAAAAGAACATATTAATTTTGAAAGTTATTTTAGTTTTGCATATATGTTATAATGCGCATTTGATCATATTAGATTTAGGAAAATCAAACTCTATAATTAGTTTATTAAATTTATTTCAAAACACAAATAAAAAATTTACAATAAATTAATTATTAAAATTACGAAAACAGTTTTTGTTCTTGTTAAAGCAAAGGGCATTTAAACATTTCTCACAACTGACATAAGTAAATACTTTACATTTTGGAAATTTGCAGTGAAGTTTTATCTGTTCGTACCTCCTTAAGAGGAATACCACATTGATGGGCACGCATTTTTTCTTGGAGATGTTTTTCCCAGTCAGATTTGCATCCCCTCGAACTTCGGACGAATACCCTTCATACAGAGGGTCCCTCCTATCTGAATGCGGAAATCTGCTAGACCAAGAGTTTTAGTGTTTCCTTTTTCAGCGTTAACACTTTTTTTTTACAAAAGCCAAGCGATTACCAGTGTCAAATCCAACAGGCGATAGAAGAGCCGAAAGTACCATTTTCTTGACTATATTTTAATGTAGTAACGACCTATCAGGCTATCCATCAGATCTACTTCTCCCTTGTGTTTATTTAACTCTTTGATAAGATTGGGACAATCAATTTCAACTCTCTTACTTTGCGATTTATCGTATCTTTCTATTTTTTGTTTTGGAAGTGTACCATAGAATGTTAAAAACTTACAGGCTTATTATCCTTCCAAGTAGCCAATGTAAGGGGTACTCCCTCTATTTCTGTAACATACTCTTTGCTACACTACCTCGCTTTCTTTTTTATTTCTTAGTTTAGTAGCCGATTTCTTCTAAGCGTACCCAAACCGAGCACTCCACGGTTTGCTAATTGTGTGAGAAGTAGGATAGTAGTATAATAATTATCGAAATATATACGATAATTCAAGTTAGTAGGGAAGTTGCGTAAAAGTCTGATTACAATATTAGCACATGCACCTAGATTTTCTCGTTCTCTCCAGGATTGTTCTCTTGACCAGTGTAGATTTCAAAATTGTAAGAGTATTCTGATATTCCTGATAGTACGTACACTTTAAAACCTCATTTGTGGGGCTTTGCTGGCATATATTATCTCAAATAACTTTTTGTTTTAGTAGGACTCGTCTGTTCGTCTACTGAGAGACATGCTTCATATGGTACTGCCTGGAAATGGTTTAGGAGGTGATCAATCACTGGGCGAATTTTATGTAACCGATCGTGTTCTTCGTGATCCTTGGGCAATATTTTAGAGTTATCGTTGAAATGTATGTTTTGCTTAATTTTTTCAAACTGTTTTTGAAGCATTGTGTTCCTAATTATATCTGAACCTATGTTAGCAGACCAAAAACTTCATATAGTCGGCAGACGTATAATCTACATTAGAATGCAGATTCCTAAATACATTTTTATGTCTATGTCCTTCAGGAATATTGCGTTTTTTGCAAATAATTGGACTGCATATAAATTTAACTGTTCTACAATAAGTCGTGCTAGACTATCATCAAAGAAATAATTCAAATATTCAAAAGGAGTTTCCAAGTTATGGAATAATGTGTTACATAGCCTATGTCCGTTTAAGAGTTTTCTATAATAACTAGTATTTTATTTACATCTAGCACGATCTGTATAACATTTTGATTAAGTTTTTGTAAGTGAAACTGTTGTCAACTATCAGAATGTTCCATGTATAAATCATTTCGCACCGTTTTATGTACATATTTTTATATCTTAGGAGCTAAAGTCATTTTTTTTACATCATTATGTACCTCTGTTCTATTACAGCACCTTAAGAAACAATTGTCGATTTCAACCCTACAAAACATTTATTTACATTCATATACCTACCTATATTGCAATTTTTATATTTTCGTTTACTATGTAAGTCCATATGGTTATTTTTCTTACCTTTGACTTTCTAATTAACCTGTTATATAGGCTGTCCCATATAAGGTTATATATTTGCTGAATTTTCACAGAACAATTTGTAAACGTTTTACTATTTATTACGACAGTTCGTTAGTAGGTTAAAATTTGCAATAAATGTCATTATTTATCCATACTAGTTTAGAATTATAGATTCCTTTGTCGACTATATACCTGCCACTACTTTAGTTGTGAGTAAAGAAAATCTACCTAAGAAGACCTGCATGTTGTGCGCTTAAGGCGCCCATTAACAGATGGTAGCATGTGTACCATTTCTACATTTTACAGCTTTCCTTTTAATTAGTAAAAGTAGATTTTTCAAGTTTGTATATTGGCATTATTTTGCAGAAAGTGGGACAAATAAAGTTTACCTTATTAGTAAAATTCACCAAGAAATCATTTGCCTGCAGCTTTTGTACTCATTCGAACGTATACAAATGTAGTGTGACATCAGTAATTAATATTACATTTTTATATCCGCGTTAAGAAGTGTTTAACAACCAGGTAAATTTCGTTTATTAGTAATTTAAAATTTCAGTAATCTTCAATTTTTGTCTTTGATGTAATTTCAATATTTTTAAAATAAATTTAAATTCAAATTCAATTCTTTTTTATTTAATAAGTAATTAAAATACTATATGTACCACATGGTTATAAAATATTTTTTCTTTTTTTAAAATTTTTTTGGCAATTTACCAATCAGCTTATTTTTCTGCATATCGATTCTTTAAAAATTCTTCTGCATATTGAAAACTTAAGCTTTATTCTGCGTATTGATAATTTAGAAAAATTTCTTCATATTGAAAATGTGATCTTCTGCATATTGAATAAGCTCTATATATATTGTATGCTTATGCTTTAAGCCTTTATACCTTATATTTAAGCTTTATATTTTATATTGAGAATTTGAGCTTCTCACGAATTTATATTAATTATAAATTTATATTTCACGTTAAAGCAATATTATTTCTATAGACTGAAATCTGTAATCAGTCCTTTATTTCTACAATATTCGAACTTCACTTCATTGAGAGACGTAAACTAAATTGCCAAGAAAACCGTTAGATTCCATTTTTGCAAGAGACAATTGTGGGCCTGAATTGCTGTTCCAGAACCATTCACCTCAACGATACTCAATCCTGGAATATAGAATCCTGGTATAAATTTGTCATTGATTTTTGTAGTATTAGTCTTTGTTTGCCTATATTTTTAAATAACTTAAAATTTCACATTGCACATTATACAAATTGTTTTATTTATTCATGTACACAATCATTCATTCAGTTGCACAATCTTGTTATTTCTCTTGCCCACAATTTCAGTCTAATCTACAGGAGACTGGTTATTTGAGAAAAAGAGACAACTATACTAATTTTCACTATAGATGGTACCCAATTAACATCAATGTCTCTTTGTCTCCTTTTCTCGAATTAAATAAGACCCTGTCATTTATGCTGAACATTCGAAAAAGGTAAGTTTCTCCACTCTTACGAATACTCCGGATCTACAACTCTTTGCTCCAGCTTAAACCAGCTAGTCGTCCGCACATGTTGCCTCATTCTTTCCCAAAAATATATAATGAAAGAAAGGAGGTAACAAATATAGGCAATTTCTTATTTCGTTTGAACCTTATTGCTTCTTCACGCATCACTAAATTTCCCTTCTTCCAATTTAGGTGAGCCAGGGCCTTTTAGACATTTTTTCATTTGTTAATTTCTTTCTTACTTTCTTATCAGCTTTATTTTTACTTTCTTCAGCTTTATCCTTTTGATTTTTTCTAGCAGGATCTGGTACCGACTTTTTGTTCTTTTTTCTTTTGTTTCTTTATTTTTCTTTGTGGTCATTATTTTTTGAATTTCTTTCATCTTTCTGTCATTGACTCATAATATTACTGCGTTGTACTAGCGAGAGCTCCTCACCAGCAATACTATGTTCGTCAGACTTGACACATACAACGTTCTCTAAATCTCCATATCCGGATGAAACAGAACCATTTTGTAGATTGTCTGGAAAAAGATTGTACACGGGATTATCATTATTTTCTTTTTCAAATACAGGAAAAAATACTAGTGGCATGTTGACAACGTCAAAAATGTCATCATCAATTTCCATTGCCATTATATTATCTATTTCGGCACGAAACATTTCTTCTTCATCATCATCGGAATACTCCAATCCATCTTTACTTATTTCTGATAAATTGTCAGCAAGATACTGCAGCTCATTCTCTGTCAGCGGTTTCTTTTTATCTGTTTATGCAACACTTTTTCAAAACAGAAAGAGGCAATTTAGGCATTTTCTTATAACAAACTTACCTTACAAAATAATTTAATTTGTTCTGATAAATTTTACTGGTCATCAGTTATAGGAAGACGAAAAATAAACAGACACAACTTGATGAATCACCTACACAGGTGACTGTACAAGCGTCATTAATTTTAAGGAAATTGTGCTGCCATCTATGGTTCTTGCATAAAATTACCGCAGAGTTAATATTGCTTTTAGATGGTATAAATCAACATAGATGTCTTATTTTTCAACAGAGATAAAAAATAGTTATATTTTAGTGAGCGTAGCATATGCGCTACATTCCGCGTTTAAGGGTTAACAGTAATAATTTGTTTGTACTAGTAAAAAAAATTTCATACGAAGACTTAGTCAAATTAGAGAAAAGAGAGGTGAACGAAGCCAAGAGAACACGAAAGGATAAAAGAAAACTCCAAAATCGCCGACCAGCAGCATATTAACTAATTTCCGAGGCATACGACGGCACAGCTGAGATTCGAACTCAAAATTGGCAGAACGACTGACCGTATAGTCTCTCACACAACCCCATCTAATCCACTACTGATAACTCGTAACGCATGAAAGACGACACTAAACATTCACGCATAATTTATTATGAGGGTAATAAGGATGTTTTGGGGTGATAAGATATATTATATTTTTCAAGAACATAAGTTTTATATCTGATAATTAGTTTTATAGAAATTAGCTGTATTGTTATAATTCACATAACATTAAGTTCTTGAAAAACTGCCAAAAGATAGATAGAGAAAAGAAAGAGAAAATCAGAACTCTGTTAAAGCGTATATATGTAACTGACCTGAAAACATGTCTTTAAGTAACTTTGAAACATTTACAATTGAGCAGGTGATATTCCCGAAAAGGAAATCTTTATGCAGAATATTTAAGGGTTTAATTAATGTGTCAAAATAGTTTTAGAGTAAAGTATTACTCAAAGTTTCCATTAAATATAAAGTGGAAACTTTTATTACCGTACAGTATAGAAAATTTATGTTGTGCAAACTTTACGCTTTGAATAAACATTAATTTTAAAATGAAAATTAGATAAATAAATTATGCAGTTGATATATTTAAATTTGATTAGCAATTTTAGTTTACAAATAATTTAATTTAAAATTTGATTAAAAGAGGATTCCATAAAAAGAACTATACGAGTTGTCTCTTAAATTCCCATATGAAAAGCTACCACATATTCCTGAGAAAAAATAGGACGATTTAGCCAGATATTCTCCTATGTAAAATGCCGTTAAAATGATGTCGAAGGACAAATAATTTTTGAAAAGTAATAAAAGATTGCTTCTGGCGAAGAGCTTGAAATATGGAATGTAGATCTGTAAACATAAATAGACCGTGTTGTGGGGAACGCGCTTGATCTGCCGTGAATATACAACAACAAAATAATTATCTTGACACAAATAGTGCATCCTGAAATGTAGAAAATAATTTGCGATGTTTTATAAAGACGGATGTTGATGCCTCTGTTCTATGTTTAGCTGTCAAATTCATTCACCTACCAATATCACAGAGTCAGATAATACTATTGCTTTCCATGGTAAATGAAAAGTTTCTCGTTTTAAAATATTTTTCTGTCTTCAGACCAAATTTATACTAATTGCGACGTCGGATTAAGTAAAATCAAGGTCGGCCACTAACTTTTAGCCCAAAACTGCAACACGAGGTCTAAGCAATTGCCATACCAAATTGCTCAATAACTGCATTGGGCATAACAAGTTGTCCGTATGTCTGCTGACAGACGGTATTTACCGGCCGGCTACTAGTGGAGATGGTCGGGATTCTAGATTTGTTTCGGTCTTCTAAGGCGCCAAGTAAATTTTATAAATTACAAATACCAGCCGAAGTGAACTATAACTCAAATTTACTAAACAGTTACTTGGCAAGACAATAACCATAATAAAAAAAATCCAAGTGATATTTTAAAATTTAATAATAACAATAAATTATTACTGAACAAATGACAAGGGGTTGTGGTATAACAGAACGATAGTAAATTATAAACCAAGTTAGGTTACAGTATACGCTAAAGCGGTAATTAAAATAAAATATATGTATTTTACCTAGGAAGTTGTAACGCAGCTTACGTAAGCGCTTCAACCTCAAGAGGATTATTAAAAGAAAAATCTTTCGCATTTGATAATCTATTAATTTCCGCTTGACAAAATGTTCTTTCTATATATTAATAAGTTTAACAGATTTAAAATTATAGTTCCATAGACATTGCGGTCATAAAGGCTTGTTTTCTTTCAAACAGTATACAGGGTTACTGGTAATTCGATACATTCCTTTGGAAATGTGATGGGGCATGATCTAAGAAGTAAATTTAGCCCTAACATATATTATGCAAAACTCAAAATTTTTGGAGATATTTAATTTTTTTTGTTTTTCTCAAAAAGTAGATCTTAATGTCCTAAAAGTTAATTTTCGAAAAATCTATTTGACATTTTAAATTTTTTTTTACTGGATTACTTGTCCAATATTATAGATATCCATTTGGAATAAAAATATCTGGAAACATTTCGATCATGTGAACATCTGAAATAAAAACTTTAAAATATTTTTTTTTAAATCAGCTATGAAATTTACCTATTAGGTTTTTCAAAAAAATATTAACGTAACACGCGTATAAATTATTATAAAAACTGCCTTATTTCAATAGATATCTAACAAGGTACAAATGTTCAATGTACCCTTAATAGTTCTAAGAAAATACTAGTAAAAATAACACAAGTAGTACGAATTTTATTTTTAGATAAACAGTAAAAAACATTATAAAAGTAGAGTTTAATTCTTCATTAATTTGAAAGTTGTACTTTATTTTTTACATTTCTTGCTCAAAATGGGAGCCCCTATTCCGTATACAGACACGGCAGCGTTTTCTCATTTCCGTCCTTGTTACTCTGGTTGTCAGATTATGCCTTATGTGTTGGGCAGCATCGACTATCCCTTGTCTAAGGTTTTCTATAGTATTGACTAGTGTGGCATAGACCATCTGCTTCATTTGACCCCATACGTAATAATCAAGGGGTGTTAAGTCAGGGCTTCGCGCTGGCCAAGGTATTGAGCCCGCTCTTCCAATCCAACGGTTAGGGAAACGTTGATCTAGTAACTGTCGTACTGTCAGCCGATAATATGCTGGACAACCGTCGTTCTGAAACAACATTCGCTGTCTGACGGCGAGAGGAACATCTTCTAAAATCACCGCCAGATCATTTCTTAAAAAATTTTCATAGATTTCCCTGTTTAAATTTTGAGGTAGAAAGTGTGGCCCTATTAAGTAGTGGCCAATGACTCCCATCCACACATTAATAGAAAACTTCATTTGGAAACTAGTTTCACGTGTTAACTTGGGATTTTCCTCTGCCCAATAATGTAGGTTGTGGAAATTTGTTATACCCTCGCGATTAAATTTCGACTCGTCCGTCCATAAAATACTTGTTAAAAAATTTGCACTTTCTGCATCTGAATTTAACATAAAGCGGCAGAATTTCACTCTCCTTCCAGCATCACCTTCCTCCAAACCTTGGACAGGGGTATAGTGGTAAGGATGACATCCAACTCTACGTATCGTAGACCAAACTTTCCATTGTGACGCTCCGGTTAGTCTTGCGACTTTATTAGTTGAAATAGTTGGGTCTTCCTCAAAATACCTCAATATTTCATCCTCATCATCTGGTTCATAAACGGGAGGAGCACCAGCGTCACTTCTTCTACATTTCACGGAGCCAGTTTCAGCGATATTTCGATATTTGGTAAGCGGCGATTAGGGTACCAAAGACTATATTCTCGGCGAGCTTCAGTAGCGTTGCCGCCACAGTATCCATAGACAAACAAGATATCATATTCTGCGTTAGCATACGCGGCCATGGCACAAAAAATACAATAACAACAACTAATAACAACAACTACGAGCAAAATTAAAATCTTCGATAACTAATTTAACAAGACCAACAAACTTAAGGGACACGGAGATAAGAATGTCAGTTAATGACATATATGCACAAACGTCAAAGTCAAGGACTGAGTGACTTAAATGAAAATGAACGATTAGTCGTTTAATAAATTCCACCACCAGCATTATCTTTACTAATTTTCTATTAGAACTATCAAGGGTACATTAAACATTTCTACCTAGTTAGATAGCTATTGAAATAAGGAAGTTTTTATAATAATTTGTACGCGTGCTAGATTAATATTTTTTTGAAAAACCTAATAGGTAAATTTCATAACTGATTTAAAAAAAAAAAATTTACAAGTTTTTATTTTAAATGTTCACATGATCGAAATATTTCCGGATATTTTTCATTCTAAACGGATATCTATAATATTGGACAAGTAATCCAGTAAAAAAAAAATTAAAAATGTCAAGTAGATTTTTCGGAAATTAAATTTTAAGACATTAAGATCTACTTTTTTGAGAAAAACAAAAAAATTGAAATATCTCAAAAACTATTGAGTTTTGCATAATGTATGTTAGGGCTAGATTTACTCCTTAGCTCATGCCCCATCACATCTCCAAAGGAATGTATCGAATTACCAGTAACCCTGTATATATATATACTAAAATGTGCTGATTTGTTCACATGAATTCACAACTTTTTTTGTAAAAATAACGACCAGCACAGTTACAGTACTAGACATGCCAGCCAGCTAAGCATACACAGTAGCAAGTTTGAAAGATCACGACAGTACTCCTCAATAAAAATATATAATAAGATACCTGACGAACTAAAAATTATTAGAAATAAACTTCTTTTAAAAAAAAATCTTAAGAGTTACCTGGCTGCACATGCTTTCTACAGTCTCGAAGAATTTTTCAATTCCTAATTTTAAGTATGTATGTATGCAAACGTATTTTGTGTCTTGTTTTTAACTATATAACTTTTATATACTTACATATACTAAAACTCTGTAATTTATTTATTTATACATTCACACACTTTCATGTCTTGTCCTATAAAACAATTTTTATATTTTTTTATCATATTTTAACTCTTAGTATAACATTTTATACTATGTCATCATTGTTTACACCATTGTTTGACTTGTTTTATATCATGTTTATGATCAAGAAAACCAATAAATATTATTATTATTATTATTATTTTTTTTTGAAAATTCACTTGATTTTTATTACAGTTTTTACATATACTGATTATTATTTTGTTTTATTCGTATTTTCCTTTTCAACTAGTTGTACTAGATGTGCTACTACAAGAAGTGTCTACTTCTGAACCGGTAACTGAAGTTTGGAATATTATATACCCTCGTCTTCGCGCTAATGAGGATTACTCTAATCACTATTCCACAATACCAATCATTGAAGCTCCTACATCAGGAAACGGTGGTCAATCCAAGGCAGGAATAGATTGTATAGAATATTGTACATAGACAAATAGTGTCAATATTATCAAGGAAGATGAAGCAGAAGATGAAGAAACAAGACAAGAAATAAGAGAAGACAGTGTTTCAGATTATTTTTTCTTTTTTTAAAAATAATAGTAAAAAAACATTTTTAAAAACAAGCTTTTATTTAAATGCTCTAAAAAAAAAGAAAATAAACTTTGAAGTAAATCAAGCCCATCATTTTGTTACATTATATAATTTTTTTATGATATAAAAACTTGTTCCGAGATTTTCCTGTGTGAAGGAGTTTGTTCAAATTTATGTGGAGGAAATACGATAAATTTTACACGAATGGTAAAGAAACCACATAGCAATTATTTAGATCTATCGCGGCAGCTACGAATCCTTTTTTTTTCAAATCACCTGATTTGGTTGATTTCCTGAACAAAGTATCTATCATTTTTGAATAAAATTGATAACATAGCTTTCTTTTTCTACTTTTTTATATAATATTATTAATTTAAAGATATTGCAAGTTCATCTACTTTTAAATAGAATATAAGTAATTAATTTTAAAAAAATTTGTATTATAGCGGACTTATTTTGGGCAATCTCTTATCATTAATTACGTGTGCCAAGGTATATTCTCGTGACAAGCTTCTATATCATAAAAAAAATATATAATGTAACAAAATGATGGGCTTGATTTACTTCAAAGTTTCTTTTCTTCTTTTTAGAGCATTTAAATAAAAACTTGTTTTTAAAAATGTTTTTTTTTACTATTCTATTATATTCATTTCAATTAATGCGTCATTGTTGCATGGTCGCTTGCCTGTTAATTTAATCAGAGTTTTGATTTTTCAATAATACTTGAAAATTTATTTACGTTTCCTACGTAAAACCGGTAGAATGCTCGTCACTTTGTTTACAAATACTCCAAATTTTCATTTGTAATGAATTCACCTTTTGGAACATTTCACTCTTTATTAATTTAATAAAGCAGTACGGTAGCTCGTATTTAGGAGAAATATAGCTGAATTTGAAATATTCATCCTTCACGTTTCAACTAAACATCAAAACACGGCGAATATAAATATTAAACATTCTTTCATTAAATTGCGCTTAATGAATTTCAGTTAAATGAACAATTTGAATGAAAAATTTTAAATAACATTTTCATTCAAAATTTTAATATAACCCTTTATTGTGTGAAATGGTTTCTCCTATTTATTATTTTCAAATATTGATATGATTTTTTTTATTATTTAGGAATCAACTTCGTATACAAAACGTACATTTTCGAGATTAATCTTTTAAGAAGATTAAATACCATTTTGTGATATTATATGGCCTTTTGTCGTTCATTCCTGCTCCCATACAAGCAATTTTAGAAAATATATGAACGTCAATAGCAAATGGGTAAAAGCTGTATTAATTTGTCACAAAGTGTGTGACTTGAATACTTATTTCATGCGGTAAGCTAGTGAGACTTCAGTATACTCATATCCCTGGTTTTATTCGCACAATGTAGTTAATATAGTAAGTGTTTTGATTTATTTGTTTTAAAATACACTAATATTCAGATAAAAATAAGAGTACTTCAACATTCCATTTTGTTACTTTGTCTTTATAAATTAAGTCGTATGAGACTTCGGTATGAATAGTAGGGTGGAGTGAATTTTTTTTAAGAGTTAAGGCATTACTTGGAAAAAGTTGCTTTTTACATTGAGAATTAATAAATATTTTATTTTTCTTGATCAAAGCCGTACAGGGTTCGCTCGACATTTGAAAAAATCATTTAACGTAAATTTAAAAAAGCAATATTAACTGCAACTGCATATTTTTTAAAGCATATCTATAAAGAGCTAGACGAAGGTAGATATGTTGTATCTCTTTTTTTCGATTTATCCAAAATCTTCGATAGCGTGGATAAGAATATCCTTTCAAAAAAATTTGAAAATATTGGTATAAGGGGATACCTCCTAGATTGTATTAACTCCTACATGGAAAATCTAAAGCTAGTGGTAGACTGTAACGATTGCCGATCGGATATACATGACGTGAGTCTGGGTGTTCCACAAGGCTCGATTTTGGGGCCCCTGTTGTTTCTGTTATACATAAATAATTTACCAGACCACATCAAATATGGGATTACCACAATTTATGCAGACGATACCACTGTTTCGGTGTCAGCTACTACACACGAGGAACTAAGTCTGAAAATTTATACGACACTTGAAGATGTTTGGTGCCAGAAAAACAAGCTCATATTAAATGATGATAAAACGGTTTTTGTAAACTTTAACTACAGGAGAGCCTTAACTTTGGATAGCCTAAAATTTTCCAAATCATCCAAGTTTGTAGGTACATTCATTGACAGTAGTTTAACATGGGAACCACACATTGATTATGTATGTAAACTGCTTAATAAAGCCTA
Source organism: Leptura quadrifasciata (assembly GCA_963675555.1). Lineage (NCBI taxonomy): Eukaryota > Metazoa > Arthropoda > Insecta > Coleoptera > Cerambycidae > Leptura > Leptura quadrifasciata. The sequence goes on from OY776675.1 coordinate 110,234,707, forward strand.
TTTTGCAATTTTACAGCTAAAAGACACAATTGCTGAGACTGGTCTGCTAAGCGTTTATTATGCCCTGGCTTACTCACATATTTCCTTGAATATACTAGCCTGGAGGAGATCGACTAATTTGCAGCGAGTCTTTGTTTCCCAAAAAAGGTTACTCAGATTAATTTATAACTTAAAGAAAGTTGTAGAGGCATTTATATGAGCAAAAATATTTTTACTCTTCCTTATGTTTACATATACAAGTGTCTAATTTTTGCGAAAAATAATTTACATACCTTCTTTACCTCAGCCAATAATCATATGTATAATACAAGACAAAGAATTATTGTCTCTTCCGGCTCATAAAACAGCCAATTTCAAAAACTCTTAACGCTATAATTGTATTGTTTTATTTAATGCTTTGCCTCAATCAATTAAAGATATTAATCTACCATCGTATAAAAAGAAGTAAAGAACTTACTGCTACGAAATGCCTTTTATAGTGTTGACGAGTTTTTGAACAGGAAGGTGTAACTTTCTCAGATACTATCTGTTTAAAAAATGGGAAACTTTGAATCGATTAGTGAATACATATGTATGAAACATTCATATGGTATGTATAAGTATATGTTTATGCATGATATAATATATGTTCTTTATGTAAGTGTTTCGTCGATAGCCGAGTGGGTTAAGGCGCGAGGTGGCAATCGCAATTAATCACACGGACATCGCACCACCGGGTTCGAATCCTGGGTCCGGTACTGGCACTGCCGGAGGAAATGGTTGTATGTCCGCGTTTTTTCAATGTGTAACCTCCTTCCGCACAAGCCCTGGCTTCTGGAATTGGGGGTTGTCTAATTTCTGTGGTGGTGTTATTTATTTACAATTATTGTTTAATATGTTTGTTTACACTTTGTTTTATTTTGTATAAAATATCTTGTGTTATGTTATCTACACATGTTAAATATGCTTACTAATTAATGTTGTAATGCTATATTTATAATATATCTATCCTGACGTGCCAAATGTACATAAATATGTATCAGAAAAATTGGTAAAATACATTCTATTCTATTTTATTCTGTTCTATTCTATCCTATTCCGTTCCGTTCCGTTCCGTTCCTTTCCATTCCGTTCCATTCCATTCCATTCCATTCCATTCCATTCCATTCCATTCCATTCCATTCCATTCCATTCCATTCTATTCTATTCTATTCTATTCTATTCTATTCTATTCTATTCTATTCTATTCTATTCTATTCTATTCTATTCTATTCTATTCTATTCTATCCTATTCTATTTGTGCTCTTTATAACATGTATTTTTTACATTATCAATAATTTAGATGTGTCAAATACTTACCTAAAAAGTTTAACATAAATTAAGGTAGTCTTCAGCATCACCATCCGCTGTGTATCTGAAGAATAATATTTTTTGGGAGATTCCATTGCTATCGAACATTGTACGAATACACGTGGCCGTCTGGTCGTATCTGTTGTCGGTAAATTCCCAGACTTTTCTGATCGATAGCCGAGTGCGTTAAGGCGCGAGGTGGCAATCGCGATTAATCACACGGACATCGCACCACCGGGTTCGAATCCTGGCTCCGGCACTGGTACTGTTGGAGGAAATTGTTGTATGTCTGCGTTTTCTTCAATGTGTAGCCCCCTTCCGCACAAGCCCTCTCTTCTGGAATTGGGGGTTGTCTAGTTTCTGTGGTGTTTATTTATTTATATATATTTATTTTGAATGGTTTCTAATAGTTATTTTTGTGGCCTTGGCCAGGCTAGGAGATCTATGAGACGTGCGTATTTTACTTCCTTAGCCCCTTCACCTCCATGTCCTCAATGATGATCTAGTGTGATTCTATATTCCAGAGTACTATGTGGGGTCCACAAATGTATTAAATCTATATGCATTAGAAAAGCTTGGAATAAATTTCAAGACATAGTTTTATGGTTGAATATGAGAAATTTATAGTGGGGACAAATTTATTTCCTACCATTTTCAGCGCATACATCTAGCAAGTTTCTGAGCATTGAATACGCTGAATATAATATATACTAAAAAAAATTCTAAGATGACACGGGCAATAAATCACCCCGACGAAGAGAAATGCATATCTCACCTTTTCTCGCGTCTATTCGAGTAGAGAACGATTGCAGCCCATCTCCTAAGTTTGTAGATACACGTGGTTTCATTTCTTGTCTTGCTCAAGAATTAAATAAGGATAACTTCTGTAAGTGTAAATAAAAATAATGAAATACGTACTTCATTATTTTTATTTACACTTTCAGAAGTTATCCTTATTTAATTCTTGAGCAAGAGCAAGACAAGAAATTAAACCGCGTGTATCTACAAACATAGGGGCGGGGCTGCAATCGTTCTCTGCTCGAATAGGCGCGAGAAAAGGTAAGATATGTATTTTTCTTCGTCTGGCGTTTTATTGCCGATAATGTCATCTTAGAAAAATTTTAGTATATTAGCATGCATTTATCAGTCGAGCAGGAGAGTTGTGTTATTTAGTGCTTTGATCTCTCGCAATGGGAGATTCTTCAAGTACAGAAGAGCCCATATAAAGTCTCTGGATCAGAGTATATACCTGAAGAAGAGTCTGATATTGAGTCTGGTGATAATTTCAGTATTGCTTCCGATGAAGATGAAGTGCAGAAGAACCATTCACAATAGGTGACTTTTCTGCTGTGACAGATCCATTTGATGTATATTTTATTCTTTATATGTCCCCTGGTGGAAAATGGCATGAACTGTTAGTTTCATATTTTCATGAAATCTGCAATAATATCAGTGACCTCGAAATTCAGTTTGGACGCGAAGGAGTTAATTGTTTGTGAAGTGTTACGCTAGAAAATGGAGTGACGAAAATAATATAAAGTTGTGTATTTGTGGTTAATCACACTTAGTGAATTTCGCTACTACCTACATTAGTAAAAAATAGTAGGTAGAAAATGGCAAGTACAAGTACTGTAAAAAACCAGAAAGAAAACTGCCTGTCCTATATTTGGATTAGGAAGTGATTTGGACAGAAGAGTTTTACTGACATATTTTGATATTATGAAGTGTTACTTACGTATTTGCGATAATCGAATGCCTGAAGTTAATTCCAAGGAGGCAACATTTCTTGATATTACTTTCCAGATTCTTATACAAAAAATACAACAACAATGGGACACGACTTCAATTCTGACCGTTAGTAAGCCAAGACTATCACAAAAAGATCTTGACACAAAAAAGAGTTTTTCAAAGTGAAAGCAGAGTCTTTTTTATATCAAGCTGTAAGTGCAAGGACTTTTTAAACTGTAGTTGTAGTAAAGATAAGAAAATTCCTAATTTGGGACGACAATTTATTGTCGACAAGAGGATAGTTCAAAAAATGGCTATGGGAAGAGTTGATATTAAAACAACCAAACAACTGGTTAATAAAATAATTTTTTTTTTTTATACATTTATTTAACGTCGGCCTATTTCCGCTACTGAGGCCTAACACCGACGCCTGTAGACGACCTACCCCCAACCAGGAATTTTGCCGAACCTCTTCCCTTAAGAAGAGTAGGGATCTTTTACTTGCCTAACATTTAATAGACAAGGGACCGACGGCTTTACATCCCCTCCGAAGGATGGTATATCTCCTATACAACCCTCGCCTAAGGTTGTATAGCTTCCGCGCATACACTGATATACAAGCCGCTGGAAGATGTGTGAGGCGAGAACGCGGTTTCCGTTGGAATGGTCACCAATCCAAGTACTAACTGCGCCTGTCGTTGCTTTACATCGCATACCGAAGTATGTACATAGTAAAGACGCACCTACGCTCGCCCCCGTAAAATAAATAGGATTACAACATTGAAAGTAGCCGCAAGTGTTACACAAGAAGTTGTTGAAGTTGATATTGGTATTGAACAAGAAGACGTATCTGAAATATTCAAAATGAACCGTCTACTTCTGCAGGAGTTAAATCATTTCAGATGCGAAAATCTATATCCACAATGGCATGAGAATGTGATAGGACTTCTATTTCTAATTCAGCAACAAGAATAGCCTCCGCTGTTTTAAAAGATTTTGGCATTGTGTCGAAATTTGAAAAAAAGTAATGTAACATAATTATATACAGATCGAAAATTCTAAGGGCGAAGAAAACAGAGAGGAACCGACCTCAAATTGCTGAAAAATGTGAAACTCCCAATATCCACAATTGGTTAATTCTGACGGCTGAAAGGATAGAACCCAATTCCAAATACATGGGCCATGTAAGCAGAATGCAGAAGCTCAAGCAGTTGCACAAAAAGTATACTAAATTACTAGAAGTCAAATGCTGACTTATCACAGCTCGTCTCGTTAGGATGTGATGGAACTGTTAGTAATACTGGTATAGGAAGCGGAATTTTGAGACTAATTGAGTTAGATTTAAAGAAAAAGGTACATTGGTGGTTGGTACCAAGAATGTTGTCTCCTACAAACTTGTGAGACACTGCCTGTAGTGAAATTTGATAAAATTGAATCCGAAATACAATTGCTGAACGTAAAAGATGTTGGGGTCAAAATTGGAAACAAAAAAAATAATATAAATGCTACGACTGCACCAGCAATGGAGGGAGGTTGGGTGGTGTAGGGAGGTGCTCGATTAGCGGTCACCTCCACGTAGTGAGCTCTGGGTTATTTTTATTAATTAATCAGGATAAACGAGGAACTGCTAAGAATACCGATGAATTTTCTCATGTATATTGATAAAGAGAAAATTCAATAATTGGGAAAGGCGGACCCTCTCAAGACACTTTTTGATTTCAAAAAGTACAACGTAAAAGTAATTTAAATCACAAAACTCTACTTTTTGCGCCAGTGCTAGTTTTATTTAAAAAAATTAAAAGAATCAAAATTCAAGGGTGGGAGGACCCTCAAGACATTGTTTTATTTGAAAAAGTAAAACATAAAAGCAATTTAGATCACAAAATACAACTTTTTGCATTAGCGCTACTTTTATTTTGGACAATTAAGAAAGTCAAAATTCGAGGGTGGGGCGGACCCTCAAGACATATTTTGATTCCAAACAGTAAAGCGTAAAAGTAATTTAGATCAAAAAACGCAATTTTTTTGCACTGGTGCAAGATGGATTTCCAAGAAAAAAAATTTCATTAATTTCGCTCCACCCTAATGAAGAGTGCTCGGAATTTTCATTCTGATGGCGTCAAAATCAGAATTAGCTGTGGGTTATATCTCAGGAGTAAATATTTTCATGCGCATTTGACATACTATATTTTACCTTCCAATTTGTTAGCGAATTTTGTAACATTTAAAGTTAACACGAACAAATTAGTAGGTATAGTAATGATAATTCATTGCAGTCAAGACAGACAGATACAACTGTATTAGCTAGTCACAAAAGAAAAAAAAAATACTACAACAACAGATTTAAAATTTAATTGATAATTAGTTCTTGGTACTTGCAAAAGCATATAAAAGTTTAATAACAATAAGTTCAATCGATGTAAAATTAACTGTTTCGAGTGATTTGTTAATTATATCACATAGAGGATTAACAATATATTCAAAATTTTTTTTAATAAATGTTTTGATATTCTATCATTAGATTTTTTATTTTCAATTTTATTCTTTATGTCCCATAGTTTTGTTGCAGTAACTGGTTCAAATACAACTAAATAAAGGTTCACTGTTATGTTTCTTATAGAGTGTGTGTCCACCCGGGAGCTTACACGATCCATATCCCGAAAACTACTGAACGAATTTTTGTGAAAATACGTATGTGTAGTAAACAAATAGTGTATGATCTATTCAACTAAAATATTAGTTTTGTCACTTTCGCTATTTTTATTTATGGAACTGATAACTTACAAAACTTCAAGGTCATTTTGTACAACGAACCTTATAACTAAATTTAATGTCTTGGGGCAGGAATAAGTACAACATCCAGTCGACGGTTAACACTTTATTTCCGTTATTCCGTTTTACATTTCAAGACTTACTTATGGTGGCTCGCGGCCCTCATACCCTTTTATATCTCTGTTCTATCATGGCGGCGTTGCTGCTTCCTGCCTAGTGTGCGATTCCCTAACAATGCTATTTACATAAAATACAATATAAATAATGCATACAGCACTAAAATTTATAGTTTTGGAGATATTAAAATTTTTAATGAAAACTTGACATCTGCAGACCCTTAAAGAAATTCGTCCTGTGAATAATCCACCGAAGAAATTGAAATAGTAATCAGCACAGCCGTAAGTTATTTCAAAATCATTGAAAACATATAAATATTATACAGGGTGAGTATAAAAGTGGTCAAATCAAACATCTTCAATTTTTTTAATGGAAATCCCCAGTCTTTTTTATTTCAATAAATTTTACGACTAAAAATATGGACAGTTTACGTTTACTTCGCTATACCTAACTAGAATGGTTTTTAAGATATTTATGAAAATTGAGAGAATTCTATTACCAGAAGAAATAATAGCAGAGCTGTGAAATTAATTGTTTGACATTTTATAGTAGAAGAGGCTTATGGACATTTTATAAATGAATTTAAATCAGCGGTAAAAAATTCATCGGATGTAATAAAAATAGCAAATAAAAGCCGTAAAATTACGTCCTGGATTACTATAGGGCTTATTAATGCTATAAAACATAAAGATATACTAAAGAGAGGATTAATAAAAAAATATATTTTTGAATATAAAATAAAATATAGAAGATATAAAAATAAGCTAAATAAATTGATTAAAGAAACAAAAAACGATTTCTATGCTGATAAATTGCTGGAGGCAAATAATAATTATAAACAAATTTGGAAGACAATGAATGTGCATCAAATTCTGAAAACAGACAAAGCAATAAGCAATTCCCAAATATATGTCCTGTTACGAATAATTTAGTAACAGGTAATATTGAAATGCAAATGCGCTCAATAATTTTTTCATATATATGGGCTCGAAAATGTTAAGTAAGTTAAATAGAGTAAATAATAACAGTTCTAAACTAAATAATATGCAAGTCCAGTCCATGTTTCTGCAACCAATAACTAGAAATGAAATTATACTAGTAATATCGAAACTAAAAAATAAACCCACAACAGACCCCAATGGAATACCAAGTAGTTTAATAAAAACTCTATATGAACAGTTACTAACTCTATTATCACATATTATTGATGGAAATAATCTATAGTTATCCGAATTTACAAAGCCGGAGATAAAATGAATTTGACCAGTTATAGACCAATTTCCTTAATTAACAACTTTTCAAAAATTTTTGAATTATATTTAAGGAATAGATTGGCAAATTACTTAACAAAATATGGGGTAATATCAAATAAGCAATGTGGTTTCGAAACTGGTATTGTAAAGAAGACGCAATTTTAGACCTGGTGAAAAACGTGATCGATAGCCTAGATGGAAATAAAAAATGTTTTAGTGTCTTTCTAGATCTAGCTAAGGCATTTGACGCAGTATGCCACTCACTGTTGTTAAATAAATTAGATAGTGTAGGTGGACGTGGCCCGGTTCTAAATTTATTCAAAAACTACCTTGCAGACAAAAAACAAAGAACAAAGTAGACAATGCCTTTAGTAATTATTTAACAATAACATTAGTGTACTCCAAGGTACCATACTTGGGCCAATCTTGTTCTTGGTTTATATAAGTGATATAGCTTGTATACCAAATTTGAAACCAAATATAATCTCATATGCAGATGACACGGCTATTGTATTTACCGGTGAGCCATGGGACAGCTTATACGAACAAGATGAAAATAACCTAAAATGATTGGTAATTGGTTAAATTCAAGTTTATTAAATTTAAACGTAAACAAGACAAAAATAATAGCTTTTACAACTACAACTGATGATCAATCTCTGAAACAAAATATAACGCTGCGCAGTAAAATTTGCTCAAAAACACAAGAATGTCAATGTCTCATTATTAAAAAAGTTGAAATTATCAAATATCTGGGTATCATTATGGATCAACACATAAAATGGAGAGACCATGCTTGTTACGTAGTAAAGGGAATTAAACAAATAATGCATAAATTCTATCAACTAAGAGATATTTTAACAAAAAAGAACTTATCAATAGTATATAGCTCGGTAGTGGAGTCTATTTTAAATTACTGTAGTATAGTCTGGGGTGGATTATAATAACGCACAACATATCCTGCAAGTTGCACAAAATTCAATAATTACTGCTCAAAAAAAATGTTCTATTCTCTTGTGAACAACTTTATAAAGAAGCAGGATTACTGACAGTAAGAAATCATTATTTACCACTGTTTGTTGTGGGCTTTTAAGGCCGAGGAGAAATTTAACCAGTCCCCTATTTATTTAACGACATTTTAAAAAAATAGAAATATTATTGTTCCTAAGTTTAATAAAGCTCATGCACAAAGATTTGTATCCTTCCATGTAAATTGTTTAACGGCCCTCCTTTAAATATAAAAGAAATAAAAAATTTCAAAAAATATAAGATTGAAGTCAAAAAATTTGTAAATAAAAATCGCAATATATTTGACACCTTAGTATAGATTGATTTAAATGCTTGTTCTATTACCGGTTGCTTTAAAATTTGTAAGCATTTTATTTATTTTATGTGTAGATTATTGCTTGCTCTGTTCCTCCTCTGTGGTCAAGTATGCTTTGGTATCTAGAGGAGTAAGTGTATGAATTGCATTAAATATCTGAAACTAAGAGAATATCTAAGTTAATACTATAAAACAACGTCAGTGGCCCACAAACAAAGTTTAGGTGGACCATCTGTATCATATATAGTATTTTATATTTAAATTGTATTTAGATACCACTGTACTTTTTTAAAATAAATTACTTACTTACTTACATTTTATTGTGTGCAAGTAGTCCTTACTTATAAATTTAATTGCATTATGGTCCATCTGTGTTATTCGAATGAAGATTATTTATATTTATTAGTTATTTATGGTGAATGCGGCAACATATTAACAAGAACGTGTGATATGTTTGCTTTGAGATATCCTGATAAACCCAAGCCATCACCCAGCCTAATTCTTACAAAATAATAGTATTCTCTGAATTTCCGTAAATATCTTAAAAGCCGTTGGGTATAGGGAAGTAAATGTAAACTGTCCATATTTTTAGTCGTAGAATTTGATAAAGTTGAAGATATTTGATGTTTCTAAATTTAAAGTTGTGACCACTTTTGTACTCCCTGTATAATATTTAAATGTTTTTAATTATTTTGAAATAACTTACGGCTGTGCTAAATACTACCAGTACCACAGTAAAAGATATTTAATTTCTTCGGTGGGTTATTCACAGGAAAAATTTCCTTAGGGGTCTGCAGCTGTCAATTTTTCATTAACAATGTTAATATCTCCAAAACCATTAATTTTAAGTACAAGGTTTGTTATAAGATATTTGATGTTTCTAAATTTAAAGTTGTGACCACTTTTGTACTCCCTGTATAATATTTAAATGTTTTTAATTATTTTGAAATAACTTACGGCTGTGCTGAATACTACCAGTACCACAGTAAAAGATATTTAATTTCTTCGGTGGGTTATTCACAGGAAAAATTTCCTTAGGGGTCTGCAGCTGTCAATGTTTCATTAACAATGTTAATATCTCCAAAACCATTAATTTTAAGTACAAGGTCTGTTATACAAAGTGACCTTAAAATTTTGTAAATTATCAATTCCGCAAATAAAGATATGGGTTTCCATTTAAAATAATAGAATTAACAAACATCTATGTCCGGTATAAGCGGAAAGTATTTTAGTTGGATAGATCATACAATGTTTAATTTCATAAAAATTGGTTCAGAAGTTTTCGAGAATGGATCGTGTACACTCCCGGGTGGACACACTGTGTTCGTTGGTATTTGTACTCTATTAAACATAATATTTTAGTCGCAAACTCCTCTATAAATCCTTATTTTACTATAAGGAAAGTAACCAGACTGCAACCAAAGTTACAAATCTGGCGCGTTAAGTGTAATAATTGCATATTACCATCAAAACGCTAATGCTTCGATTGCAACAAACACCAGCCGAAAGACCCTTGCCAGTCGTCACACACCACTTGCAGACTGCAGTTTCGAGCTGTTGGCTCTCATCAGTGCAAGGTAGGTATGCAACGACCGACATGAGAATCCTTTGACTATAGTACATCCCGGTATTTTTACAATAGCGACATGTAAAACAGCCAGCAGGCGCTATCTAGCGGTCCAGTGTCTATTGCAATCGAAAAATAAATAGCCTGACTTGGCTTAGCATAGTTCAAATGTGCTTTTAGAGGGCGGAATATTAAACATAATATTTTAGTCGCAAACTCCTCTATAAATCCTTATTTTACTATAAGGAAAGTAACCAGAGTGCAACCAAAGTTATAAATCTGGGGCGTTAAGTGTAATAATTGCATATTACCATTAAAACGCTAATGCTTCGATTGCAACAAACACCAGCCGAAAGACTGATCCTAGGATCAGTCTTTCGGCTGGTGTCGATATTAACATATGACTATATAGAGATTATTTCAAGGTAGGCTGGAAGAAAAGGAGTGAATATAATCTAACACATAGGGATTTTTAGCTACCTGCTAACTACAAAAGTAAAGAGGTTACTAGTAATTGTTCTAAATACTTTGGTGTTAAATTTTGGCACTTTTCATTGTTTTAAAAAAGACGTTGTAGTCAGATACTTAAAGATATCTGAACTTTTAAGATGTCATATGAAAGGAGAAGGGACCCATCTTATATCACATGGCAGGAGAGACGAGAAAATAAGTTACAATTTTTTGACTTTGAGGTGCTATGGTACAAATACGTTTTCAATTTCACCACGAGCAGATTATTATCGGAAATTATGAAATTTCGAGATGCTTGTTTATTAAAAATACTCAATCTTAGAAGCCCCTATTTTTTAAAATCGGAATACAGACTTTCTAAAAGAGTATAGAAATAGGTGTAGAAATCAGTTAAACAAAATATTACAATCTTACATTACTGAACTATATACTGAGTACAATCGTTATAGAAACAATTTTTAACTGGTTTTCACAAAAATTGATTATTATAAAAATAAAATTATAAATGCAAATAACAATAATTATGAAAAATATGGAAATTTCCTGCCTCCTTGACCTAAAAGATCACAAAATGAGACGTGATATTACTAATATTTTATCATTTAGTAGTGTTTATAATGCTTGGGAATGTTTCAGTAGATGTTTACAATACAATATTACATCTGCATAAATGGCGCCTTTGTAATCAGTATCGACAATCCAAGAGAGATTTTTTAAATGTTTTATCCAACAGCCTCATTAACAAGAACCACAGTATGTTCATACATTGACTTTGTTGCTTTATCACAAAACAATTTTTATAAGAAATATTATTATGGCTATTATTATATACTCATTCAACTTTAAGCCATATCTTAGGCTCCGAACAAAATAAAACAAAGACGCGTTTCTCTCATTAGATTATGAATATTTTTCAAAAAAATGTATAGAAATATTTTTAACTATCTTGATCACTTAAATGCCATCTTAGTCTATATCCAGATTTGTCTGTGTAAATTAGCCTAAGCCTTGTAATTTATGATAGAATCCGAACCACTTTTTTGGGTATAATTTATAACTGAAAATCACTCCGCAGTAGGCGAGGCTTGAACTCACTTCGCTAGATATAGATATATATAAGGAGCAAGCTAGACACACTAATCAGTGATTTACCGTCCACTGTAACAGTATTTAGTTCAATATTTACTGGTCAGATTAACTTCTCCACAATAGCAGTAATTTCCAGTTTAGATCTATTAAATGCTTAAGTACTACGTCATTTAAATCTACTGCGACAACAGAAAACATTATGGTGCAATAAATTGTTATTCATCAATTGCTTACATAGTGAACTCAGGCGTGCCACAAAGACTTCTGTCTTTGCTCATTTATTCTTTATGTATGACATTATTTATACTATGCATAATATGTAGTTTACTCTTGCTGGTCAAAATACATTTACGGAGATAAAAAATGTATCAGTGTAGAATACAAACAACAATGTGACTATCTGTTTGTCTTAAATAAAGTCAAAATAATTACCTGCACTTTGTTTAATACTCAAAACAAATAAATTAAATTACAACGTTAGTAATTCTCTATTGCAGAATGTTGATGAAGTCATGATTTAAAGATTGCAGTTGATAATAAATTGTCTTTCAGTAACCATCTAATAAGATGTCTGGTTGCTTGCTGATATCAATTGAAGTTAATTTTCGTGGCCGGACCTTTTAGCTTGTCATGGCTACTTAAGTGTTTTCTAATCGACCGCAAACTTTGGAACAACTAAAATATAATATTCGGACAGAGATTAATGCAGTCCCAATTGAAATGTTGGACTGGGTGATGAAAAACCTTCGTGCTAGCATTCAAGATTGTCAGCAGCAGGGAGGATGTCGTTCAACAGATGTAATACTTAAAAAAATAAAATTTCCGCATTTCTTCAAAAACCTTGTGTTCCATTTTTAATAAAAATTTAGCCATTAATAAAAGCAGCTCAATTTAAAATGGATGCTTTATTCTGCTGAACCCGTTATAAAACAGACTAATAAAAATCTAGGATTTATCAGTAACACTCTAAAGTTCGTCCGAATTATCAGCAATTTTTTATGATTATTAACCCTGTATTAGATGTTTTATCCTAGACAATATTATTCCTCTATATACTTTATATAGTTAACTCAATCAAAGATGAAGTACTCTTAATTTTAATTAAAATTAGTTTTGTGTCCTCCGTGAAAAACAAGATCCAAATTAAACTTTCTTTGAATCTATTTTTTTTTTCCTCTCACAAATGGCACAGCAATTGTGGTTATCTTTACACCTTAGACTTTATTATTATTATTCTTTCTTTGTATCTTTTTTCCTTTCTCTTTCTTTTCTTATATAAACACAGTACTAGTTATTATTACCTCCTTCTCTTCCATTACTTACCTACAAAACTTCTTTTTCTTAGTGTTTGGATGTTAAGTTTCGCGCATATTAATGTGAGATCGCTGCTGGGGAAATTTATTATGCTTGAGGAACATTTAAATTCTCTTAGCTACGATATACTGGGTGTAACAGAAATCTGGTTACATGATGGAGTTGCTGATGATGAAATTAGAATTAACAAATTTTCATTTGTAAGGCAGGACAGACACGAGAGAACAGGCGGTGTCGGTATGTACATAAATGAGGGGATATATTTAATATTATAATAAATGAATGCAGGGAATTTATTGAGAAGATTTGGACAAAATATGATTGTGGTTAATATTTATAGACCACCTAATTCAGATTATAAACTGTTTCTTAATTATTATGAGGGTCTTTTGACCAATTTTTATTCCGAGTCAGATAATTTTATGCTTTGGTGGTTTTAATATTATGTGTTTAATTTAGATTCTGCTAATACTAGCGATTTAATTAATATAACTGAAATGTTTAATTTAAAACAACTGATTACCGAACCTACGTGCATGCCAAATACTTCATGTTCATTATTAGACCTAATTTTCTGTAACTTTGAAAACATTGCTGAAGTTGGTGTTAAGGATATTGAGATCTCTGATCACTTATTAACCTGCTGCAATCTAAACTTTGGCTTTCATTTGCCTAGTAAAAAATCTGTTACATACAGAGCACTTAAAAACAATGATTTCAATGAATTTCAGCATGATTTTGAACATTTACATTGGCAAACACTTTATTATGAATAGCATTGACGAAAAAAATGAGTTTCTTACTAATAACTTACTTCAACTTTTTGTCCTGAATGCTGCTGTTAGAGTAAGAAATCATAAACTAAAATCGTATTGTCCATGGATTACAAATAATATTAAATTAATGCGGAAGCTACATATGAAAGCGTTAAATAAATTTAAGATAACTAAACGTCCTGAACACTGAGCCTACTATAAACAAATGATGAATTTCACAACATCAGTTTCGAGTAAGTAAGCATTATTCTAAATATAATTAAGAATATAAAATCTAATGCATACGGGTGTGACCAATTAAATATAACTTTAATTTTTTATTCTGTTCGTATATAGTCCCATTTATAACACGCATTATAAATGCATGTACCGCAAACTCTTATTTTCCTAGTGCCTAATGTTATTCCACTGCCTAAAATCAACCATCCTATGGACGTGGACGTAGCTGCTCAACGGCAATATCTGATATTACCGATGATATTTTTAATGCATTTGATAATAGCAAGGCCACAATTCTTATTTCTTTGATATGGTCAACCATGACATACTTATAGCAATCTTGCATTATATAGGATTTGATCATTTATTGCCTCATTCCTAGTTGACAGAAATCAGCAAGTATTATTAGATGATAAAAAAATCAGATAGGCTCAGTGTAACTACAGGAGTTCCTCAGTGAAGTATATTGACTTCATTTACACATTAAATTTAATTAAATCCGTAAAATATTGTATGAGGATGATACGCAGCTTTATTACTCCTTTCCGATTTCTGAAGCAGCAGTAGGCAATTCCAATATTAATAATGATCTTGCCGCACTATTATGTTCATCCAAAGACCATTTACTTAAAATTAATCCAAAGAAATCAATTGCAGTCCTTTTTTGTAGCGAAAATGTCAGAAATGCATTGCTTGGTACTTTTCGGCTGAAGGTGGGTAATGATCATATTCCATTTAAAGACTCTGCAAAAAATTTTGGTATTCTGACCGATTGCAGGCTTACATTAAAGAACATGTAACTAATCTCTTGAGAGACATTCAACATTAAAAATTATTTATTCACACATACATTACTTAAATACAAATATTAAAACAACACTATGTGACTCTCTTATACTCTCTAAATTTAATTATTGTGATAATATTGATGGACCGTGTTTAGATAGTTTTGACATAAGGCGCAAATTAAAAAATTACTTGGAATTAGACGCAGAGAGAGAATATCACACAAACTAAAAGACGCAGCATGGTTAAATATGTACAATCGAAGAATACTACTACTCACTCATAATTTGAACATCCGTAGAAGACATATTTTAACTATCCCTGTACATCGTACAGAAATTTTTAAACGTTCCTTTGATACAACATAGCTTCTTATATTAACAAATTCTAAATTGCCGATTTCTCGCCCTCGTGTCTCTCATTTAAAAGAAAATTAAAGAAAGATATCTTCCGCAACAGTGATCTCATTTTCATATGTGCTCCCTCTCATGTATATATACTTTTTCTTGTGTAGTCATTCTGTACGTTATTGCCTCTAAATTATCTTCTCTAGCTTCTCTTTTCCCTTCTCTCTCTAGCTCTCTTTTTCTATTTATTCGCTCTAAATCATCTCACTATTTCCTTTTATTTTTTTCTCTCACTTGAGATAAAATTATTAGTATTTGAACCTATACTACCTATGTATTTGTGTATAAATAAATATGCAAAGAATAAATAAACTAATAAGAAAGCCCCTTTATACAAATAAGAAATAAGTCGAAATTGTAATACTAAATATAAAATTGTGACGCGTCTTTCGTGCGCGCCAAAACATTTCGCTATTTTTGCGCCATCATCCATTAGAAAGCATTTCCAGCTACATGCCTATAGAAGCCTTTATTAATGCTTTTGCCATTGCAATTTTTTGCTAAGAGAATGGCGCGTCCATTATATTGCATTTTGTGACACCATATAGATAAAAATAAAATGTCGCTAAACCCTTCCATTACTTCTGGTAAAAATGTTGAATCTTACTATGTTTTAAAAATATTGCCAAAAACAGATTAATAATATATTTTTCGCAATTACGTCCACAATGTCAAATACGAAAGTTTGTATCAGCGAGCACATAATCTACATTATACAGCACCCTGTCGTACTTCATCAGGAAATATCTTAACTTTATACAAAAATTAATTTCTGTTTGTATTAAATTTGGTTTAGTCGAGTTACGATGTCTAAGAAATTTAATTCCCATTAAGTTTACTATAGAAATCTTTAATATTTCCAAAATCCTTAGCGTAATCCTTTATTTCAATGGACTGAGCAGGGATGATAGCAGTGTTCTGGATATATTCGTATTAAGCACGTTTCAAATCGAATTTCAGCCCTCTTGAGATGGTTTCACAAATCTTAAATCCCAGAAAAATCGAGACAAGATGTTACGAGCTTATCTTGTACAAAGTGATGTGAAAATTTTCAGGTTTTACGGTTTTTGAGCACGATGAGAACTAGTAGTCTAGATAGAAATTTGATGTGACATCTTAGATTATTACGCTTTGTTTGCACTGAAAATTGAATATATTTTGCCGTTTTAATATTTTTCTGCGTTTCAAGTTTACCAATGGTTTTTATATAAATACATCTCTATTTTTAGAAATATCCAATAAAATGTAATGTCACTCAGTTTTATAAATGTTTGTCCACATGTTAACGTAAAGCCGCAAGACCTAATTGACAGTGGAAAAATGTGTAACCTTAAAAATACGTTTAGTTTTAAAAACCAATAATCTCATATTTCCTCTAACATTGCACAATAAAATGCACAGGATTTAACTAATAAATATTGGTAAAGAAACTCTTCACTTTTTTGTTCTGTTTTTCGAGAAATGAACTAACAATTAAATACTTTTTCGAAATAGTATTTAGGAATTACTGAAGCAATATCAATACCAGGAATATGTGGTTTCAGCATGATGATGCTGGTCATTTTGCTTTATCGGTCAGAGATCCTCCAAATCAGCATTACCTCAACAGCCGTATTGGTAGATGAGTTACAGTTAAGTGGCCACCGAGATCTCCTGATTTTACACCTCCAAACCATTTTTCGTAGTTCCATCTAAAGTCAGCAGTGTACAATGAAGTATTCAACACACGGGAACAGTTGTTAAAAACATTTTTAACGTATGCTATAGTATTAAAAACAACCCGCAAATGATTAATGAATCAGCAAAAAACATAATATTAAAACCTTCTCAAACGCACTAATGCCGGAGGTCTTCATTTTGAAAATTTATTGTAATTGTAGTTAATTTTGTTAGCTATTTTTCTTCTTCTTCTCTTTTTCTAATATATGCGTTGTGAATAATTGTTACTTAATATATTATTTCTACCTTCAGTTTATCAAAATGAAATTCTGTATTTTAATATTATTTTGTAAAGATGTCCAGTAAGTGATTTTATTTGTTATTCAACGATATTTATCAAGACAGTATACAAACATTGAAAATTACTTTTAACTGGCTAGCCAGTATACAAATTTTACACTGGCAGCTGCCAACTTTATAAGTTCGTTGTGTTGGTATTAGAGAATTATATTTTATAAACATTCATATCAGTACAATTTTTTTTAATCTTTATTTTCAAAGAGGAATTACAAAACTATACCATACTATACAATCATTTTCTACCTTTGCATATACACAATATACACATACATTTATTTTTATTCATATACAGATAGCGGCAGCCCCGTCCGTAGGCGGACGAATTAATGGGTATCTAGACATTTCATATTCACAGGTGTTAACCAGATTGAATGCACAACTATACAAAGGAATATAAATGGTAGGGGCTCGATCGAGACGGCTGCGACTTATCGCATGCTATATGAAAGTATTTACATTTATTCCACTTCCAAGTGGTATTATGATGGCTGTTCAATGCCTGCAGTTAAAGAAATATACCAAACTACATATCCAAATAAGCCTTGTCCTGCACTAGAGACAATGAGTGACTGATTTTCTCCTGGACGATATAAAGAGAATCAGTCCCGCAACATCATAATGATAATAAAATGAGGGGAATAATGGTTTTGATCACCGTTAATGAAAATCCCACAGTTCCTGCAAAAACAATTGCTGGGGCGGTAGATGTGACAGTGACAGAACAATAAGAAGGATTCTCAAGAAATACGCCTGCCAATCATAAAAAGTTGGAAGACCCCATGAGATATTTCCGGAGGACAATATCAGACGAATGACCTTTTGTGAAAGTGTAATGGAGAAGGCGAACCGTGATGAAAATTTCTCAAAAATATTGGTTTCACTGATGAATCGTATATAGCGTTGCATTATCATCATAATTCGTCAATCGTTTGTTATTGGTCTCGCGAAAATCTATATCGAATTTTTGCATTACAA
The DNA here is from genome assembly GCA_963675555.1 of Leptura quadrifasciata. Classification (NCBI taxonomy): domain Eukaryota; kingdom Metazoa; phylum Arthropoda; class Insecta; order Coleoptera; family Cerambycidae; genus Leptura; species Leptura quadrifasciata. The sequence continues at coordinate 110,252,853 of OY776675.1, forward strand.
TGTGTGTATAGGTCTCTGAAGGAGGTGTACCTTAAATAATTCGATATGAGGCGTATAAATTCGTACTCAAACACTTGAAGTTTTTTCATCGTGCTGCACCACATTGGTGCCTGACCACTATTGTGTACAACAATTTTTTATTTTGTCGCTTAAGTCTACTACCTCTGACCATGAGCGGACTGAATGTCAGTCTTTGGTCGAGCCTTACCCCCAAGTACTTCACGCATCTCTTGGTTGGAATATTGTTTCTCCTAATCGAAATGGGTGTTATGATTTTGTTCTCAGTGAACCGACGCGTGTGGACTATCGCTTCGGACTTCTCAGGGTTCACCCGAATCTTCTACTGGTCGTAATAAGCTGTGGCACGAGCCATGTGCGCCTTCAGCAGCATATTCACCGCTTGCCGGTTATGTGAATGCGCGTACATGGCTATGTCATCGGCATACTTGGCCAGCTTTGTATTCGGGAACTCTGGGAAGTTCAAGACGTACAAATTTTACAACTTCGGTGACAGGGGCGATCCTTGCGGGATGCCCGCGCGAATGTCCCGCCGTGTTGACACTTTATTATTCACTCGAACCTGCAGGCATCTGCCCGTCAGGAACGAATGAATGAGCTTAGTAAAGTAAGTCTTAAAGTTGAAATAGTGTAGTTTGTAAAGTAACCCCAGGATCCAGACAGTGCCCAACGCCTTCTAAATATCGAGGAGCACCATGGCAGTGTTCTTCACAAGGTTGTATTGTAGTTTGACGTCATCAACTATTCTAACGACCTGTTGTACCGTACTCCTGCCCTTCCTGAAACCAAACTGGAACATCTAGTCTGATCAGGACGAGCTTATCCACCAACTTGCAGATCGCCGACACCAAAGAGATGGGCCTATAGCTGCCGACGAACTTCGCGTTCTGGTTTGGCTTCAGGATGGGAACGACCACGGCGCACTTTCACTGACTGGGCTGTAGTCGCAGGATTGCATTAAAGATGTACGTCAACTACACAATACTCTTCTTCGGGAGATATTTGAGCAGCTTGTACTCGACGCTGTCTTTTCCAGGGTCTTTATTGTTTGGTAGGTCCTTGATATCCTGATTTGTGCCACCTCCGAGGGCTTGGTCATGACCTTCAGGAATTAGCATCTTATCATTTGCATGTCATGACCAATGATTTCGTCAACTTCCTCGAGTTTTCCTGAGGATTCAACGTTGCCAGATTTTTCCCCCATTTCTGGTTATTTGCAGTGTTTATGGGGGTTCTGATCTGCCCTTACAGCCTGATCATCTCGACCTTAGTGTTGACATCGCCATTTCGCTGCCAAAGCCGTCTCAGTCTATTTTTCTCCCTTATGTTTCTTATGGCCGCTTCGTCGAGTCGGTCTTTGTTCTCATTCACAGTGATTGTAGTGGCAATGGTTAGCTTGGCATCCTGCAGCACTCTCGTGAACTCCTCCACCGTATTTTCTAACTCAGTGAGTGTGCTTATCGTGTTGTCTAGTGTTAAATTTGTGTCAATATATCCTTTATAGAGGCGACCGTTGGTGCCTGTATACGATGTAACTGTAGTGTAATGTTTTTCCTTGATATACCGTCCAACACTAGGTAAATAAATAGGGTTATGATAGGACGTGAGTTCCTCCAGGGCCACGGGGGTCATGGAGTTCCTCACGCCCTTGACCATTATGTCAAGGTTGCCGTTGACTGGAAAATGCGTGGGATCGATACAGAATGACATTTTGACTATTCACATAATGGAACAGAGTGTTGCCATTCGCGCTGTTGCGATGATAGTTTCAGTTGCGATGCCTTGCGTTAAAGTCGCCTATGAGCAGACAGTGCGGGGTCATGCTCATCAGATTTTCCAGACAGCCCTCCGTGAAGCCATTCGCTGATCTATTGTACATGGCGACAATACTCATGCCGCCCTCTTGCATCACACACATATTCTCCACAGACGTGTCCCGTACAGAATGATGCCTGTGCGCAATGTCTGACTTTATGAGTACGGCTACCCCGCCGCCCCTGTTACTGTCGGCCTTATCTGTTCGGTGTGCTGCGTACCCTCGGACTTGCAATTTATCTGGTCTGGTGAGTTTCGTCTCATTTAGTAGCATAATGTCAATTTTATGCATCAACAAATAATTGATAAGACATGGAATTTTGTTACCTATAGCATTGGTGTTCCAAGAACCTGGGAGCATCAATTAAAATTGATTTTCGTTCAAATTATTTCCGTTTCTTCTGCTATTTTCACTGATTGTTATAATTTTTAAGCAGCTTTCTCTACCTAATAAGTAATAGTTATTAGGTATATTTCTAAATAACAACCACTTTTAAAACGTGCAAAAATAAATTATATTTAATGGAAGCTTGGGTAGAAATTTTTGATCTACAACCGCAATTTTTTTTATACGTTATTTCATTGTAAATGGATAGTGCTAGTAAAGTAGATGCATTACTCATTAAAGGAGCTCGTAAACTATGTGAACGTTTAAGGGACTTTTGTGTATTCGGAAAATATGTGCTTAAATTTAATCAATGTAGCACTTCATATGGTATGTATCTATGCAATTCCTGAGCTAGAATGTTTTTGTGCAGATAGGGCGTTGAAATTAAATTAAGCTTAGATTGTATTTCTCAAAGGCTTTAAAGTAATAGGGAATTTATACGAACTTCATCACTGTATATATTAAAAGTAATTATGTTATCTGCAAGGTGAGACGACAAATAAAGCTTTCAATTCGTAAACGTAGATATACAATTTGAATTTCTTTATCTATTAGCCTAAATAATAATTCAGCCAGCATCAGCGCGCCAAACTGGAAGGCTGAGAATCTCTAACTAAATAAAGAGGATTAGTAATGAAACAAAGATTTATTAATTTTCATAAAAAAAGAAACCAGCCTGAATTACGCAAAGGACACTATTTCAATCTGACGATCAATATTTGTTTCAATGTTTTACTATTTCAACTAATGAACCAAATATAGTTCTGGTTTTATTGATTATATACATTAACACAGTTGGCTAAGATTGGACATTAGATTTGTGGCCTTAATATGCTTTCCCTTTACGTGCACATGGTTTCCCAGTTAATTTGTTACGCTCGATTTTCTCGGTAGTGTTTGAGATAAATTTATAATCCAAAGGTAAATCTGACGTAGATTTTTTCGATGAATCCGATGCCGTTAATAAACAATCAAATGAGCATCAGAGAAAAACGGTATAGCCAAAATACTAATTTTATTTAAAAAATGCAAATGGCAAATTTTTTAATATTCTTTGAAGGGAAAGTAAAGAAATATAATGTTAAACATTGCTTTCTGTTTACACAGAAAAGGCGTTCTTCTTCTGGAAAATAATATAATTTTGTAAATATAATAGTAAAAGAATAGTAAGTAAGTTGAATAGGAGAATTTTCTTCCCGTATGTACAAATTGATCTCACCACACTGCGGCCTGATCTGGTTTTATATGTATTATTATCTATGACAGGTTGTCTCTCACTGCTACCTAACATATTGTGTTCATCCCTAGGAGCATTAATTAAATGCAACATCAAGATTTGATTCAGTCGATTCAAAGTTATATGGTTGACTTTCCGGTTTGATCACAGGATTGAGAGAAGGTCTAATAAACGATGAGTTTCATTTATAAACACTACCAAAGTTATCTCTATCTTGACTACCGGGGCTGTTCATTTTCACCAACAATCTCTCCAGGAACCCATATCTTATCTTTGCTTAACATTACACTATCCCCTTTGTTAAAGTCAGTTCTATCTTTTGCCTGACGATCATAATATGCTTTCGTTTTTCCCTGTTTTTCTTTAATTTATCTACGTCTATGGTTGTGTTCTTTATAAAAACATATATTGAAACCGGTAAGTTAGTTCTAACCAATCTGTAATTTAAAAGTACTGCGGGTGACACATTTAAACCTGTAAGTGTAGACGCTCTATACTCTAAGAGTGCTTTATAGATATCCGTATTAGAATCAAAGTATTATTTAAGCATCAGTTTTCAAATGCCTATGGCACGCTCGGCCAAACCATTTGACTTAGGATATTTGGGACTAGAAGTAATAAATAAAAATCCCAGTCTTTAGCAGAAAGTTTAAATTCCCTATTAAAAGGCATATTGTCCGATCAAAAGTAGTCGGAATGCCATAATAAGCAAAAATAACTTTTAATTTATTTGTTGCTCATGTGGATAAAAAGCTACCTATACCACATAATCCAAAGATGTAACATTAATAATACATTCTCATATGAAATTAAAACTGAGAAAGGCGTCCCACAAGGAAATGTATTGGGCCCTTTGCTATTTAACATTTATGTGAATGATATGCGCTCATCAGTTAACTGCGCCCTTTTAAACTTGTTCGCTGATGAAATAAGCTACCATCATCGGTTTAAGCGCTGAGACCTCGATTGGCGAAGTTAAGCAGCGTTGGTCGAGTCCGTCACTTAGATGGGTGAACGGCATCTCTGTTGTAGGGTATGTCCCCTACTAGTCAAAATGAAAAAGCAAAAATCCAAAAAATTAGCAAAAAATTAAATAATCTTATGCCACCTGGCAAACCATATAAAAAAAGTCAATAACACCTCAGTATTAACAAAAATCCGTAACTCAACTCACAAAATCAGAGAAAATTAGCCAATCATCGATAATTCACAAATAACCATAATTCATCAAATTCAGACATAAAACATTCATTTCCACCCATCCGTAACCAAATCACCACAACAAACAAATTTCAAAAATACAGCCCCCGTATATTCTTTAACTTAGTCGAATTCTTCATCTAAACACAAATTCTCACCATCGCCCTTCATTACGTCCCGATTTTATAAGCAATTCCCCTTTCCAAAAAATTCGAACTTCTTGACCACCCCTCGTATATGTAACTATCTTAAATTCAACCATCGAGTCCGTTTCCCCACGTTAAAAAACCCATTTCAAATAATTTTCCATTTTTACTTTCTAATCAGCCCCTGTATACGTCAATTCACGTTCAGTGCCCGAGTCCCAAAAGCCCGAATATCGTTTCACCGAATTTGCCCAATCCCACTGCTATTATAAACTTTCCTCTTTTCAATCACCCCGTATAATAGCAGACACCCATACTATATCTCCATTCAGCTCGATTCATACCCGTATTGTACCTTGTTAATATCGTATCTTTTTATCTGACGCACGAACTGGATATCTGTTAACGAAGTTACAGCCTGTTAACAGCGGACCTTCGTGATACCTTACGGGGTCGAGCCAAATTTTGCCCACAAAACTTCAAATAACTCCCAAACGAAAAATGATCCGACCTTCAGTCAAATTTTATTCAATTCTCCTTCACATAACCGATCTGCCCATATAAAAATTATTTTCAAAATCAAAAATTTTCAAGTATTGCACAACATGATGCAATCGATGACTCATCCGTGCCCGCACTGAGCGATTTCACGCCTTTCCAGCTCTCTGCGAGACTCGACGGGGCGAGAAAACCTTTCCAATTTAGTATAAATACCGGTGCATCGCAAGCCGTAGACAAGTTCAGTTTTCGAAAGTGACTCCAAAGTTTAGTTTCGCGACGTTATAAAGTGGGACAAGTTTCCTTGTAGTGTAATAAGTGTGTACTAGTGCTTCGGTCCGGTTAATAATTAAATACCCACCGTCTAGACAGGCTTTCTTAACCACCCATCCTAGCAACTTCTCGTGACTAACTGTTCCGATTCTAGCTTCCCAGGCCGAAACCTGGTTAAAAAGAGTTAGTTTTAAGTATCGCCTTTAGTGCTCCAATTTTTAATTTATTTTAATCTCTATTTCCGTCCAAAGCGACATTCCAATTCTTACCGACCCGGCTACGTTAAAAGGATATTCTTCAGTGCATTTTCTCAGATTTATCTACGATTTTAAATAATTCCAAAAGCAGTTTAATTAAATTATACTGACAGAATTTATGTGTCGAATAGTTTCTACCTAAAAGAAGCTTTGTAAAATATGTTATTTTTTCCAACTCTGTTAATTTAAAAAACCCGAAATAAAAATAATTGTTCGTACCGTTTAAACAAAGTGTTAATTTTTTCAAGAAAATATTATACAGGGTGCAGTCATTGACCCTTAACAAAAACATTTTTAATAATTCAGTGCTTCGACTGTTCCTGAATACATCTATACAGGGTGTAGCATTGACCCAAACCTTCACCACAGAAACAAACCAGAAGACTTCTCACAACAAAATAAAGTGCACGAACGCCCTCGAGGGTCTCAGCTCTAAATCCCAGCAGTTCCAATTTTTTATTTTCCAAATCGAGGGGCCTAATTCGTGTTCATCTCATTTCGCCACCCTGGTTGAGTGGAAGAGTAGCTGTAGCTAAGCTCCGCCAGGACATAAATATAAACAAGGCATTAAAATAAAATAAAATGAAATAAATAAATACACTAATTGTAGTGTCAGATGAAAATTTATAGTATGCGGTTCAAAAAATGAATAAGGAACTAGATAATTTAGAAAAATATATTTTAATGCCAATAAATTGTTTCTTGTAAATAAGAACTAATGCTATGATAATAACAATACCATATAAATATTCAAATATTAACATTAGCAGTACTAAGATTCATATTAACAACAAGTCAATTGAAATTGTTAAGGAATATAAACATTTAGGATTTATTATTGACAACAATCTTACATTAAAAAAATCATTTTTAGTATATTCAAAGAAAAATTAGGAAAAAATTGTCAATGGCTAGTAGATTATTAGTTTATCAGGCAATGATACACCCATTGTTGACTATTGCTACCTTCCTATTTACAGTCCTTTATAACTTTTAACAATGAAATTCACAGTTATAACACGAGAAATCAACTTAATATGCACATAGGAAGAACTAATTCAAAGAAAGCTATTAAACGTGCACTAATTTTGTATTTAAATACGTTGTAGAGATGATATACATACATATATATATATACTTATAAAAATATCGTTATGTAGCCCACAGCATTACTGGTATGTTGTTGAACCCGAAGATATCTCTCACACATAGTGCAGCCCTCCATATATTCTTTTCATTCAAGGTTATCTTCAGCTGTTCTCGCTGTTTTCGCCTTACAGTGCAGATTTGGAGGTCTCAAATGATTCTGTTTTTAAAAGCTTTTATTTAACTTGCAATGTTTGTCAGTCGGTTTAGGTCAAATCTTGCAATCAAAATTTCGATTAGTTCTAATTAAGCTAGAGCTTTGAAACTTTGCACGTGTATAATTCCGGTGACAGTACACTTTAACATTTTCCTATAAGAAAAAAAAAGATGGCGGCTTCAAGATGGCGGACGACTTTATCGTTTATGATCCGAATCGACTCGAAATCGATATCTGGGGGTTTTCGAGATCGCGAATTATGAATTCTTGGTCAAAATTCAAAATGGCGGCGCCAATATGGTTAATGACTTTCGTCACTTAGATGCAAATCGATCAAAATCGATATCTGGGGGTTTTTGGGGTCGCGGATTACGAATTTCTAGTCAAAAAATTAGTTCAAGATGTGCGGACGACTTTACCGTTCATGATCCGATTCGTCTCAAAATCGATATCTGGGGATTACAGCATATCAAAAGACTAAAAAGTAAAAAATAAGATTATATAAAAAAATATTTAAAAAAGCTTTCATTTATAGAATGCTCTAAAAAGTAGAAAATAAGCTTTGAAGTAAATCAAACCCATCATTTTGTTACATTATATAATTTTTTTATGACATAAAAGCTTGTCGTGAGCAATCTCCTTTACACAGGAAAATCTTGCGACAAGCTTTTATATCATAAAAAATAATATAATGTAACAAAATGATGGGTTTGATTTACTTCATAGTTTATTTTCTATTTTTTAGAGCATTTTTTAAATAAAAGCTTTTTTTAAGTCTTAAAATAACAACTCTGTTATTTAAATATTTCTGATAACAACTACGGAAACTGAATATAGTTTAAATAACAAATTCGTATTTTTCCATATCATTTTTAGGTAGGGAATCTACACATGTGCTGTGCTGTACAGTCCACGACGTTCGAACGTTTTTTTATTTTCCTTAGCAAGCCGCTTTTAGCAAAATGCAAAAAAAGCTATGGACATTTTGTTAATTTTATGTTGCTATTTTGTATCGCTAAAATTAAATTCGTATCTTGAACCATTTTCGAGAAAACTAAAAACTGCTAATGTTAATCAAACGTTAACAATGACCGCGATATTTCAGTAGCTATTAACGCTAAAATAAAAATTCCCATGTTAGAATTTGTCACTTTCAAAGTGCTTCCAGATGCCAATAATGTATTTTTGATTAGACCAGTTTTTAGCTAATAATGTTCCAGTTAATATTTAAAAAACCTTGAAGGAGTAATAATAAAACCACATTCAGAAAAATACAAAAAAAAATCATTGGACATGTTGGTACTTTCTCGTTGCTATTTTGTAGCACCAAAATTAATTTTGTAGCTCGAACCATTTTCGAGAAAACTAAAAACTGTTAACGTTAATTTAACGTTTATTTACATTACTAACTGCGGAAAATAATTTTACACAAGTTTCTCTATTGGTTCTACATAACTTATTCTGGAACTTAGTCATCGGCGCATGCGGCATGTGACATGACAATCTATTATTAATGGCCGCTCGATCAAGTGTACTGTTGTACATTTTTTTCTTTTCTTTTGTTGTTACTAATGTTGTATGTACTCCCAAAATTAATTCTGTACCTTAACCGTTTTCAAAAAATCTAAATACCGCGATATCTCGGTTGCCATTAACGTTACATTAAAATTGCGGTGTCAGAATTTGTTTAATTTAGAAGTACTTGTAAAAATTCTACTTTTGTTACTTTTTATGTTGCCATTCTCCTCCACCAAAATTAATTTGCTACCTTGAACCGTTTCCAGCAAACACTGCTAACGTTAATCTAAATTTAGAAAAGAAACTGAATTTATCCCCTCCCTCATAATATTTATAAAAAAAATTAAATTGGATAAAAAAAAGTTGCAGCACTACTACAATATTAGCAAGAAACAGTAATTAATGCAGATACAAATTTGCTAGAATTCTTAAATAGTAGAATAACATCTGACAAAGTTAATTCGTAAAAATATTTTTTTATCATCTATAAGTTTTATTTACTAAGTTTATAAATTCGAATTTTTAAATAGTTTTTTTTTATTATTTATCTTATTAACGCCTAATGTAACAAATATAACTTTAATCAATTGGTACGTCTTATATAACTTTATATTTGATTGTAGATGGATTAGATTCTGAATATCTTCATTACAAGTTATTAGAGCAATTAATAAAACAAGAAAAATGGTTTATAGTAACATCTTTTCTTGGTCAGTGTTTGCCTATTCATTCTCTAACATCTGAGGTAATAAACCATTTATTGTTAGCAATTATGTTGTTAAAGGGAGACGTATCTTGTACTACTCTAAAGTGAATTACACACCTTAAACTTTACCGGGAAACCAATATCTTTCGCAAACCACACCGCGATTTTGCTCGTTAGTAGAACAGAAATTAAATAAATGATACAAATTGATTCAATGTCTCAAATAGTAGAATAGCATCTAATAAATTTAAATGCACAAATATAAGTGCAGTGTACTACAAGCAATAAAGAAGACCAAATTTAATGTAGGTATAAATATCGTAAATTTTTAATGTTTTCGTAGCACTTCACTCTCTGTGCTCAAAAGTAACATGTATATTTTATTTTAAGGTTTCACATATTAAAGTACCGTCTCTGAAATTCAGTAATAGAAATAAGTTGAGTTTGGTATAAGTGAAATTATATGAATTTATAAGTGCACAGTGAGAGTTTTTTATTTAGTATTTGTCTGATGTATTGATACACAAGAACATTTCAAATTCCAGATGTAAGACACGGATGCTATCAGCAAACGTGTGCTTAAAAAATGATCATTTTTATGACTACTTCATTTCATCTTAAGAGATTCTAGCTAGGCCGACAATAATACACGATATTTTTATTTTTGCCATTGTTATAGCAAACCAATAAAAAATCTAACAATGGGATAGATGTAAACAGACTCCCTATTTTTTTAGTATTTCTCAAAAGTGTACATTTGGTAAGTATTGATAATTTTGAGTAATTTTTAATTGATAATGGGGGCAGTTTAATGAAAAATAAGTTGTAAATAGAGCTTTTTGATTTTTTGCAAAGAAAGGAGGGTTAATAACTTGCTTGGTAAGCTAAAGCTTTTATAACACTTATCTAGTAAACTGAAGAGATAAGATAAAAATAATCAAGAATAAAAGTGCAACATTATATTTTGCCAAGCAGTAAACAATATACAGTGTGTTCCAGTTTATTTGTTATACTTGATATTTTCTGAAATTTTTTAGATAAATTTTAGGTTGGATATCCAGCCTAACTTAGTATTTTCTGTGGAATCTGATGCTGATTTTAATTGATAAAAAGGATGTAAAAACATATACGTAAAATTATAAATATCACTTCCGGTTTACACGGAAATGACGTTATTTTTGCCAAATAACAAATTTAAAATCGAAAAATTTTATTTTTCAAAAAGACCATTATTAATTTGTTGAAACTTTTAAAAGATTTGGAAGAAAATATTCAATAAAATTTTTGTTATTGTTTAGCTTGTATTCCTGAATATTAAACGTAAAATAAAAAAAATTAAAAATCAGTTTTTTAAAAGTTTCTCACAAAATATCAATTTTAGGCGCGTAGCACCTACCTTATCACTTTTTTACTAAGAATTGTGCGATTAATGTGACGATGCGAAAAAAAATGGAGCTATTTAAAAAAAACGAAATTTTTTAGATTATTTTCAATTTATAGCATTTAGCGCAGTCAAAATAGCACAAAAAGTCAATATAAAAGAACTTTTTCCATAAGCAATTTTATGGTTGGCTTCTGTTGGGGAGGTGCTAAGAGTACCCAAAAAATTTTTGTGCTCCAAAGACTCTGTGCATCAATTGTTATTGACAATTTAATTTTTTTAACTGCGTTTTTCAACCTAAAAATGTGAATAACTCGAGATATATAAGTCCTCTCGAGACAAAAAAAAAACAAAATCTTTGTAATTAAATATTCTACAAATCTATGTTTACTGTAGGTCTTACGAGTGCAACCATAACCTACAAAAGTGAAAAAACTGGACAAAAATCGTTTCTTCTTAAATTGTGCTGCCCAGAGCCGCTGAGTGAACCGATCAGCTTCAAACTTTCAGAAAATCTATCTTTTACACTACAAAAACACCCTGAAAATTTGGTGTAATAATATTAAACCCAATATGCGCAATTGAATTTGTTATTTAAAATTATAATTGACCGCCATTTTATGCCATTAAGTTCAAAACGGATCTTTTTTTTGAAAAGTTCGGTCTCGATGCCGGTTTTTGGATGCCATAAAAAAAATTTAAAACCTATTTTGGCCACTTTTTGCATTTGTTCAAAACCCAATAAACAAAAAAATGATTTTTTTCGGCCATTTTGTAAAATTTTGAAATTTTTTTCATCAGATCATAAAAAAAATTTAATACCTTTATTTTAGGAAAGAAAAGAGTTTATTTTGGTCAAAATTTTTTTAAAAATGGCCGATAAAATTAATTTTTTGTTAATTGGGTTAAACAAATAAAAAAAAATGGTCAAAATAGATTTTAAAAAAATTTTTTTAGGGCATCAAAAAGCTGACGTCGAGACCTAACTTTTGAAAAAAAAGATCCGTTTTGAACTTAATGGCAGAAAATGGCGGTGAATTAAAATTTTATATAACAAATTCAATTGCGCACACTGGGTTCAATGTTTTTGCTCCAAATTTTCGGGGTGTTTTTGTTAGAGTAAAAGGCAGATTTTATGACAGTTTGAATCTAATCTGTTCACCCAGCGGCTTTGGGCAGCAAAATGAAGAAAATACGATTTTTGGCCAATTTTGTAGGTCATGGGTGCGCTTCTAAGACCTGCAGTAAACCTAGATTTGTAGAATATTTAATTGCAAAGATTTTGTTTTTTTTTTGTCCCAATAGGACCTATATATCACAAGTTATTCACATTTTTAGGCTGAAAACGCGGTTAAAAAAATTTAATTGTAAATAACAATTGAAGCAGGGTCTTTGAAGTACAGCATTTTTTGGATACTCCTTAACACCTCCCCAACAGAATTCAACCATAAAATTGCTTATGGAAAAAGTTCCACTTCAAATTCTATTTTGACTGCATTAATTAGAAGGCGCGCTCGAATTAGGATTTTACTTGGAACATTGGATAAGTGCTTGGATTTTCTTAAAATCTGTATTGGGTTGTTTGTTATCTAGAAAAAAGCCCCTAACTTCGGCTTTGCCACTCTTGTTCAGAAATTGTTGTAAATAATAACTTTGTTGTTAATTTGCAATTGCAAAAGACAAGCAAAATAAAACAATAAAACAATGTTCGTGTTTTTTGTTAAAAATTAACGACTTACTCATTAAATTTTTGAAAAAACGCGTAGATACAATGAAATTTTTCAAAAAGGGGAGAACGGAACCCATATTATATAAGAAATCCGAAAAAAATCATGTAAGCATATTTTTTAAATACAAAGCTTCTTTTCATTATCGGTTTTCCCATAAAAGGCATACCTGCATAGTTTTCCCTTAATTTTAAACAATTTTCGTCTCTAATAATTTTTTTAAAAATGCATATTTTTCAAGATACTAGCATTTGTGAGTAAAATAATTGTAACTTTTTCCACCAAAAAAATGCTCATATCTCGAGAAATATGCATTTTTAAAAAAATTTACAGATAGAAATTGCTTGCAGTCAAATTAATGTTCTACTGTTATGAATTTTTTCTGATTTTTAAGAAAACATTTTTTCAGTGATTTTTTCCCAGTTTTTGCGACGGGTTTTGCTATTTCTATAGGTACCTCACAGGTATGTTTTTTCTGGAAAAATCGGTATAGAGAAAAGTTTATTATTGTAAAAATACATTTACCTAAATTTGATCAGATTTTTTTAATAAAATTTTGATTTCCTCTTCCTCCTTTCTGAAAAATTTCGAATTAATGAATCTCGGAAAATTTGTGTTTAAAAAAAAACGAATAAAAAGCTATTCTTATCAAAGAATACAGAAATACGTATTTTTGTGATATTAATTGGTATTACTGCATTTTTCATGGAATTAGTTGGTGTTACAGAAATTTTCATGGTATTACTCTGGAGTTGTGAAATTACTAAGATATTATAGTAGTATTACAATGCCAAAATGGAATTAGTGTATAGAACTTTGGCATCGGTTTACCCCTCGGGTATTTAACCATTGAACAAATTAATATAATTCTTCTTTGTTAGGATACATGCACATTTTTGGCTACATAAAAATATTTTCGCTTTGTTAATTATAGAGTTATAATGATAGTATTTAATAATTATATTAAACAATGGTAAATAAAAATTGGTTAATAATAATAATAAAATTAATGTCATGTAAAATTAAGGAAAATTTAAATGTGGACTAAATTGATTCTTTAGATTAACGCCATGAATTCAAGAATACGAAAAATGGTGGAGTTGGTAACAAGTAAAAGTAAAAACTTACTAGATCTACCAAAGTATGACTCTACCAAGGGTACAAGGTAAGAAGAGCAATCAATCGCTTCGTTAGCGCAAAATAATTTTTTACACCCAAATAAATCTAACATAAAAGACAAGCAGGAACTGGAGCTGAGAGAAACTCCTGGAACAGTAAAATGTACGGAAATAAAAAATAACCAAATAGAAAATAAAAAACCAGTAAATAAATTGCAGAAAGTTAATAATGAACGGATAAAACAGGATATGAACAACGAAAATGAAAGCGAAAGTGTGATCGAGGAAAATAATGACCATTCGAATTCCCAGTCCAACACAAATGTCTTCAGGTAGTGAAGCACCCTTCAAGTTGTAAGATGAAATTGCCATTCTGCCTATCATTGAGAAGTCTTATTTATTGCCTCTAAATAAACACAATACAGTATTATGTATAATGTCGCTATGGGCTAATCAACGAACGCGTGTCGTTATGGGCTAATCAACGAACGCGTTCTAAATGGCGTGTATCTGTATCTGACGAGAGCGCTACCTCATGGGAATTGTATTGAACAATTCCATATCTTTTAAGCGTTGAACCGGTCATTATTAAGCCCTTCTGAAATTTTGTGTAGGGGTTCCTTATAGCAATATGTGGCAAATAGTAATAGGATACACGCAAAACGCTGTTTAGCCCAAGGATGGGCTACACAACGTCTGTGAAGGCTAAACAACATACCACTGATATCTAGTTTGGGCTTTATAATGTCCGTTTATATGTCTATATATATATATATATATATATATATATATGTTAGATAGTGGATTGTAGATTTAACTTTTTAAAAAGATTTATTCACTTATAATGGAGTCGAGCTTGACTCTTGTAAAAATAACAATAATGATTTTGAATGTGTTTAATCGAAAATGAGTATAAGACTGATTACAAAAAGGTTGTTAGTAATATTTATAATGTTTCGAGAACAGGAAACAGTGTTGCTGATTCAGCACAATCAGAATTACTGAGAATTGAAATACAATGCTCATGCAGCGTGAGCGGTTATTGAGAAGAGCTGTTACGCAGTATGTAATACGATATGTTTGAGAAGGTTAAGCCTGTCTCGATAATATTATATATCACAGTATATTTCTAATATAACAGCTTCCCCCTTATAAAAAAAGTTGGTGTTTTATGCAGCAACTTTTGAAATGAATATAAAATGTATATAAAAGGTAATGGTATAATTTGGAAAAATATAAAAGATACAAAAATGTTAAATCGTAAGGTTTAAAATACAGAATATAACCTTAGCGTCTAAAATATGAAATGCAAGCACAATAAGCTTGATTCATAAAATAAAATAACATAAAAATGTTAGAGTTAAAATATAGCTTTAGCAGGAAAGCGTAAAATACAAACATACTAAGTTTGTATTGTAAAATGGGATAAAATATTCCCAATGTTAAAATATAGCTTTACTATAAAAGCATAAAATATAAGTATGATAAGTTTAAATGAAAATAACGTAAAAATGTTAATAAAATTGAAATTAACAAAGGATAGAAAAATAATGAAATATAATGATTAAACAAATGAAATAAAATTCACTGAAGAGTCTAGCACTAAAAGTCAGTAAAAAGGCACAAAACAGTTTGTCTTTAGGTAAGTTCTATGTCTTCGGCTTCGTTGTCTTCTCTTCTTAAGGTAGGTCGTCTTCGTGAAGGGAATAGGTTAGCAAATGTCCTGTAGGGTTTGCTAGGCCTCGGTGGAGATGGGGGTGATGCAGAAACATCGATGGCTAGTCTTCGTCTTTTTGTTCTGCACTTACAAAATAGGTACAGAAATAACAGTCCAAATATTAGCACAATGATAAAATAGGTGAACCAGGATATGTGTTTTGTTATAAAGGGTTCGTTGATCAAATCATCTAAATCTCTGGAATATTGGTCCAACTTGTGTTTGGCAACTTCGAGGTCTTCCGTGTTGAGATTGTTTAATTTTAATGGTTTAAGATTTGGAGCTCGGATTTTGTCTGGAATATGTTTACAACATTCAAATGTAATTTGGATTGGATGAGTGTCGTCTTTTACGTCGGTTACTTCATTGGTACTGGCTTGAATTTTTGTGATGCCTATGAAGGCGTAACAATTTGGTTGTAATTTTACTATTGAATTTTTGTAGATGACTTCAGTTTTTGAATTTCTTTCTGGACAGTTGATGGTTGTTTGTAGAGGTTCTGCGTTAATAACTAACCATGTGTTTTCGTCTATTTTTTGGACGTTATAGCCTTGGCTGATGATAAATGACGTCTGGCAGTTTTCTGGCAGAGTTTTGAGGTTCTTGAAGAGACGGGCTTCGCATATGGCATTGTTGTCAATAGGGTATGCAAATAAATTTGGACATAATTTGGTGTTGAAATAAAGTGGTTTGCATTCTTCAAGGTTTGAGATAGGTATGTACATTAATGAATCATCATCTCTCGCGATATATTTTTGAGAAGTTGATAATACATGATATAAATTAGTTCTATTATCCAAAATAGGAATAGGGTATAATTGAAATACTGAATATGTTTGAGGGTCTATTAAAGGTATGTCTAACACAAATATTAGATCCGAATTTGTTTGAAAAGCTTTTAGTTCTATAATGTCTAAGTACTGTGCAACCTTTGATAGTTTGATTGGAAGCGGTAAATTGTTCCTTTGTTGGTTTTGCGAAATTTCCTGTAGAGAATTTACTAAGTCCTTTGGATTTATAATTGACGTGTGAATTATTTTAAGCCTCGCGAAAGTGATGGAATTTAGGATGTCATTTAGGTTATCCTCGATAAATAAATAACTTGCCATAAGTTGTTCGCAGATTTCGATAAATTTCAGTTTTGCATGGACGTTTTCTATGTCTTTAGTCATGTCTAAAATTGAGGTTTCAATTTCTTTGATATTTTTGTTGAAAGTTCTCTCATCAACTTGTAGTTTTTGAATATTTAGATTGAAATTTTTGATTACTGAAGTTGTAATAGATATTTGGTTTTTAATTAGGGTTTCGAGTTGATTGAAATGATTAATTTTGAAAAGAACATTACTTTTTGAAAGTACCGTTGTCATTAAATTGTTTTGCAATTTATTTTGTCATCTGAGATTATTTTTAGAAATAGATGTTATTGTCAGTTTGGTATTTGGTCAATTTTTGAAACGTGGTTATCGAAACGATTTTGAACATTTCTTTTGTTTTGGTCTCGGACGCTAATTAATACACGCTATTTGGTAAAATAGTGTACCAATCATGTATTTAGTTTCCTGTATGATCGTCATGTAGTCGGGTATATAACTTATTAGGGTAATAATCATATTTATAATGTATTATCGCAATATTTTAATATTTCGTTTCGATTGTATGTCACAATAGTTGCTATTCATATGTGGAATAGTTTTAACAGGGTTGTACACTTGGAAAATAACCATGGGGGGTTGCTGTTGTGAAACACAGCGTAGAATGGTATTGCCAGAATAATGTGTGGGTTGAGAAAAATGAATTATTATCGATTTTATTACTGCCATTTATTGTTAATATCATTTTTAATTAAGTATTCATTTCTCTTGATTACATAGGGCTTTAAGATTGAGTTTCATAGGGTGGACTGAATTATCTGAATGTTAGAAAACTTCGGGATATTTTTCTTGCGTGACAAATTTTTTCTGAGTGGGAAAATTAAACTTACAGAATTTCAATTTCTGAAGTAGCGTTGAAGATGGGTAGTTACCGCGTGTTCATTTGATATGGAGTTGTCACTATAAGAATAAGAGGATTCACTTATAGTTTATAAATGATTGTCATAAGCCTAAGCGCATTATATTTCCGAGATAATGAGGAGATTGACTGATGGAATTATTCGGAAAATTATAAATGACATTTTTGAAGGAATAATTGTTTGAAATTAAATTCGTGAAATGGTTAGTACTTGTCAGAATTAGGGTGATGTACGTTTCGGATAATAATTCTATGTAAATATTACGAGAAAATAATTTCTTCTTATTTTAAGAAGTTGGTCAGAGAATGAGAGAATGTAAATGTTCCTGTTACATGATTATAGTGTCGAAATTGTAACATAAGAATGTTTACGATTGATTTTGCAATCTTGTGTAGGACAGTGTAAGCTGTGTGAATTTGTCAATTTTTGTAGGTGTCAGTGTATGTTTTGTGTGAGAATTAAAATGGGTCGATATGGATTTGTCGAACGGTGCTTTTGGGGTTTTGGTGATTACCAAAGGATTGTTAGGATCCTTGCGATTTGGTTTTCGACAAATTTTGCGTTTTTTATAAAACTTTTGGCGTGGTTTGTTAGTTCTTGCCAATTATATTTGTTTTTGATGTAACCTATTTTTATAAACGGAACCTTATTTATCAGGGGTTCTTGTTAGGTTTTGATTAGTAGTTGAAGTATGATAAATTTTGTATATTGGTCTAACATAAGTATTGGAAATTTTGAGGTATTGTTTTCAACATGTTTTTCTTTTGAAATCCCTAAATTGTTTTGATTTTTAAAATAATGTTGAGAATAAATGTCTTAACATTGATCCTAAAGAGAAATAATTCTGTCCGTCTGTGTTTTTTTTTGAGTTAATGTTGGTTTTGTTATTACTGAACTACAGAATAATTTTGTAGTTTTCTTTTTATAGGGAGATGTTTTAGTGGAATTATTGTGTGAAAGTAAGTTCACAATTTTTCGATATAGTAGTTGTGTGAAATTTGTAGTTTTACGTTTTGTTTTCGTAATCTACTAGAAGTTTTGTCTCGTGTAAGTATAAAAGTTGTCAAATGGTGTAAGGTGTAGGGTTTGTTTGTAATTTGTATTTTAGAGTAATCTATTAAAGATTTCGTTTTGTAAAGTCAAGAAAATGTGTCAAATTCTTGGGCAACTTGTTCGTTTGTACTTAGGGTCATACAAATTTAATTCTGAACATTTTTGAAGAAAGGTTGATTTTTATGTACGTCTGTATGTTTGTAAATTTTCAGGGTTTTCGAGTAATTCAATTTTTTAATTTGAAAAGGTATGTTATTCTGAATTTAGGTTCTAATTTAAAGTTTGAAAATTTCTTAATGTATATTATTTAAGTTTCTGCCCTTGCTATTAATTAACAGCTGTTATTACTTGTGCTTGTAAAGCGTTTATGTTGGTGTAATGAAACATCATAATGAGTACAATGCAATATTGAGGTGTTGGATATCATAAAATTCTTGTTAAAATGTTTAAGTTTATAAACATACAAGACGTGCATCTGTGCAAAAGTTCAAGGCACTGTTATCAAAGTAGTACTACTATTATGAATTTCTTCGAATTAAATGTAAATATTTTATGTGCATTTATTTAAATGAGCAAAAGTATTTCCTTATGATTAAGGTTTTGTAGAATTTATTATAGGAGAAGAAATGTCCTAATAATAGAGGAAAGGAATAAAATTATTTGCATAAGAAGTGTTTTTGATCAATAATTGATCTATGCAGTTAGTTGATATATCGTACAATTATTTTTTAAAGATTTTCTAGTAATATTAATTTAGAAAAGTTTGAGAACAGTGGAGAATATCTTTAATATAAACTGTTAATTTTAGGTAATAATATTCTAAAAGATTTCGATTAGGTGACTAAAAATTTGTGAGATAATTTTGAAAATTATTTTGGGTTGCAAGTTTTTTGTGTAAGTGTTTTATTTCGCAGGGTCGGCATATGGTTGAGACGAGAATCGGTATTATCATTATCAATTAAGTTTAAATATAGATTTGAATTTTTGCACTGGTTCAAATTTTAAGTTAGAAAATTCTACTGTTTTTGGAATTGTTTTTTCAGGAGACACAAATGGATTTTGTCGATACATTTTCCTGATTGTGTGGGGTGTATAGATTTTTCTATTATTTTGATTACGCAGGATTGTATGCGTGTTTCTTGGATTATTCCTTACCTTGTTTGTCTTTTGAATTTTCGATTTCCTGAGTATTTTATTACTAATTTTAAATAATCTTTGCGAAATAGGCATTTTTCTGTTTAATGCTTTTGATTTTACTGGTTTCGAATTATTTTTTGAAATGTTTAAATTTAACTTTACCAATTTAGAGTTATCTATACGGCATGATTTTGTTTTCGAAAGGTTTATTTTTTGTGGGTTAGCGTTAGGGGTTACATTTGAAGTTTTTTCTGTTTCTTGTACTTTGCTTTTAAATATTTTTTTGATACGTGATTTGGTAAAAGTAGAATTTTGATGTTTGTTTTCACAGGACATGTCTAAAAGTTTAGAACTTTTGTCTATTTGACTGGAGTCTGAATTTTGATAGTTTTCATCAGACGTTGTCTCGAAAAATTCGCTTTGTATGTTTGTTTTTGCAAGGGTGTTAGGTAAGTGTATTTTTTCTTGTTCCTGAGCTAGCGGTATAGCGTCAGTGTCACAATAAAATTCAAATATTTCAATGTCTGGTTCGAAAAAAATAGGATTTTGATGTTACCTGAAATGTGATTGTTAATATTTTTGTTTGAATTTGTAACTTGTTGTAAAGGTAAATAATCATTAACTTTAAATAATGGTATATTTTTAAAATTAGTAATTAGTTGATTATTTTTGAAGTCTATAATGCATTCATAATGTTCTAGAAAGTCGCTACCTACAAAACCATCAAAGTCTGTATCTAAATCGTGTACATAAACTTCGTATGGGTCGTTAGAATTGAATGCTATGAGAACAGATTCAGTGATATTAATTTTTTGACCTATTGCTTGTATATTTAAATTTTCGGGGCGTCTTTGATTATAATTTTCTGTTGCTTTGGGTTTGAAAATGGAAATATCTGCACCTAAATTGATTAGAATATTAAATTTATTTGTTGGGTCTTTCATGAAATACAGGTTTGCTGAACTTACTTGAAATGGAGGGTTGGATGGTGAATTTACATGAAACATTGCTCTTGAGGATTCGAATGTGGGTCGGAATTGTCCTTGAGGTTTATCGCTTGGACTTGGCGAGAAATTTGGTCTAGCTCG
The DNA here is from genome assembly GCA_963675555.1 of Leptura quadrifasciata. Taxonomy (NCBI): domain Eukaryota; kingdom Metazoa; phylum Arthropoda; class Insecta; order Coleoptera; family Cerambycidae; genus Leptura; species Leptura quadrifasciata. Next base: position 110,273,444 of record OY776675.1, read on the forward strand.
TCCGTTTGTTGTGTTGGAGTATTCGTGGAATACTCCGGGCCTATGCAAAAATCCGGAGGATTAGCAGTATAATCCTCGTGCTGTTGAGGTTGAGAATTAGCAGTATAATTCTCGTACTGTTGGGGTTGAGAATTAGCAGTATAATTCTCACATTGTTGGGTTCCAAAATCGTAATCATAATCGTTTTCGTTAGAATAATTGGGAGAATAATTGGTAGAATAATTTACAGGATAATTTTCATATTGGTTTGGGCTATCAGTGTAGTTATCATAAGATTCTTGATTTAGGTGATGTGTCTTTTGTTGATTGAATCGATTAAAATTCGGGTTCGGTTGTATGGCAGAAGGTCTCTGCTGGTGGAAGTTGGGATTTGGCCTGATAGCTGAGGGCCTGTTCTGTTGAGAATAATTGTGTTGCTGATTAGAGAAATTTTGAAAGTTTTGTGGTCTATGGTTAGATGCACTCTGGAAATGTGGCCTTGGAGGCTGTGCTTGATTAGAATAAGCATTTGGTGTGAAATTGGGAGATGGGGACTGATAGAGGACTGATAGATTTGCCTTGTGCGGCATTCGTTAAAATGGTGTCCGTTTCTTTTGCAGAAGGTGCAAAATTGTGGGGAGTTTGGACGTCTTTGTGGGAAAATTTTTGTGATTCAAAATAGGATAATTACAATTCACGTTTAATGCGGTTTATTGCGTCTAACATGTCGCCAGGGTTACCAGCCCTAATGATTTGGCCTAATTTGGGTTCTAATCCGGTTAACAAAGTAGTCAATGTCATATTTTTAATGAGGTTACATTGAGCAGTTTTTTTCTCTAGAGTTAGAGCCTGCTTTTGCACTGCTGCGTGCATTTTCGCGTTGTGAGTTTGTAGTCTTGATACAAATATTAGTGCGGTTTCGTTGGGTAACTGACGAATCCTCTGCAGATCCTGAATCAAAGCTGTCAGGTCGCGAGAGTCACCAAAATGTGCTTCAAGTAAACTTTTGATTTCTGCCCATGTAGCAGTGTTTCGGGAATTTATTAATTCTGCGGCTTTTCCGCGTAATTTATTTTTTATGTGAAGCGTTAATAAGATGCGCTGATCATCAACAGCGATCCCCTGAGCAGTTATATAGGCTGAAATAAATGTTTGCAAGAATATGGGGTTGCCGTCAAATTCGGGCACTATGGAAAATATTTCGCTTAACCTATAAGGTTCAATATTTATGGTTTCGTTTGCAGCGATTGAATTGCTGGCATTTGTAGTGATTGAGTTGTTTACATTGGAATTTGTAGCGGTAGCCATTTTATTTATAATATTTAGATAATTAAATAACTTAAAACGCCTTTTTCCAATTTAAGTTAGTACGCTACTGGTGTTTAATAAAAAAATTTTATATGAAATGTGCAAGAATTTATTCTGTAATATTTAAAATTTGTATTATAGAATAGCTAGATTAATTCGAAAAACGCGTTTGGTTTAAAAAGCGTTTTGAGTTTGGAAATAGTATATCTCTGATAATTTTATATTTTACTGTAAAGGATATGCACTTTAAATATTGTATTGTAGAACATAAGCTTTGTCTTACGGCCTTAACTTTAACCTTTTATGTGGTATGCAATATTATATTACGATAAAAATGCTAAGATAACAATGGTACGTGATTACAGTTAATTAGATAAATTCGCACTTTAAAGAGTATATGATATTACCATAAAAATAATGTTACGATAGGAACAGTGTATGATTACGGTTATTTATATAGGTCACACAAATTATAATCAAGATATTTTGTCTCAAGTTTAAATAAAATTACTACCTTAGATATTAGAACTGTATGTAGCAATGCAATGTATTTTGATAAAATATAATGTAAAATTATGTCGTTGAAAATCAATAATTGCGAGACGATTCAAAAATGACTTACCCTAAATTTTTCATTCCTCGTGGTCCAGTTGAATGCGACTTCGTGAGCTTAGCTTCACCAAAGGTCTCTCTCTGCCAGGGGCGTCACTGGGTGTTCCTTCCACAGGGTTGCCTTTGATGCCGAAGACACCAACGATGGGACGGGATGAAATTCTTACTTGCTAATTGTTGAATCGTGTTGATTTGAAATGTTGCTTTGTTGCTTGTATTTCTTGATAATTATTATTGTTTTGCTTCTTTTGCTTTTGAGCATGTAGGTTCTTCTGAACAAAGGATTGGGATCCACCACCACAGCTAAGAAGTTCTCCTTGTTCCAGAAGCTCTTTTCGTCCGGTTAGGCACCTTTTTCAGATGGACTCCTTGTTCCCTCGGATATGTTTGCTACTGGTTAGGCTCCCGAACTGTGCGTGTTTTTCAGATCCGCCACGACTGCGCCAATGTTAGATAGTGGATTGTAGATTTAACTTTTTAAAAAGATTTATTCACTTATAATGGAGTCGAGCTTGACTCTTGTAAAAATAACAATAATGATTTTGAATGTGTTTAATCGAAAATGAGTATAAGACTGATTACAAAAAGATTGTTAGTAATATTTATAATGTTTCGAGAACAAAGGAAACAGTGTTGCTGATTCAGCACAATCAGAATTACTGAGAATTGAAATACAATGCTCATGCAGCGTGAGCGGTTATTGAGAAGAGCTGTTACGCAGTATGTAATACGATATGTTTGAGAAGGTTAAGCCTGTCTCGATAATATTATATATCATAGTATATTTCTAATATAACATATATATATATATATATATATATATATATATACATTCACACTTCCCCAGCTGTTTTATTTTCTAAAGGCGCTAGCTCTATCCAGTTACTAAAGTAATCAATTAATATAAAGTAATCATACCTACCAAAAGTATATCTGCAGCAACTTTTACAAATGGTAAGTTTGGTCTATCATGTTGAATCAATAGTTCTTTTGTGACTTTATTTTGCAAACCTGGCCAGTAATATTTTTTGTCTTGCCCTAGCTTTAGATTTTTCTATGTCGAAATGGACTGTGTGTAGTTTAGTGAGCATTGTTTTTCTCAGTTTTTAAGAGACTACTACTTTATCATTATAAAATAACAGATTTTCTTTGATAGTTAACTCATTTTTTAATCTATAATAAAACTGAACCACGGGATTTGATATACTTTTCTTATTTTCAGGCCATGCTGTATTACAAAAGTTTTTTACTTCACTTAATATAGCATCCTCTAATGTTCCGTTCCTCACTCATACACGGGCCAGACTAGTGTTTGTTAAACATATTTCTTAAAAGTTGTTGAAAAAACATAAATTTTTGAAGAGATTCAATATATATTTTTGAACTTTATATCGTCTTTTAATTGTGTTTTCTAACAAAATTCCCTTTCAGGTATAATTTTAAGAAAGTGTTAGTACATCCAGTGTTAGGTTTATAGTGTTACGACGTCCAATAGATATCATCAGAGCAACAGTTAAGCAAAAACGAACAGTAAGTATAAGTTTTCATATTACTCTCCGTCTGAAACAGTCATCTTGAACCATAATTTTGTGAACGTTAACATTCATTTTTGAAATATATATAAAGTCCTTCAGACTCCAAAAGATGAATCGTTCACATGAACACGACCTTTTAACTTTAACGTTAACTCCTCTAACGTTGAAACAGGAAATTGATTTGAACTGACAAATTTATTAAGATGCATTGGATCTAAACAAATTTTAACCTTATTGTTGGTTTTCTCAGCAATAACAATATTATCCACCCATTCAGTGGGCTCCTCAACCTTATTTATTATATTTCGTTTAACTAGATCATTTAAGGCCTCTTTTTATACAGGCTTAATTGTGTCAGTAACTTTCCCACATGAACGAAAAAGGTTCTACATTTTTACTTAATTGGAATTTTTTCCGTCTCCTCAAAAATTTCCTTATTATTATTAATAAAATCTTCCTCATTAGAAAATTGGTCAACTGTATCTACTTTTTTTAAAAGATTCATCTTAACACAAGTATTTAACCCTAAAATAGGTACGCTATCAATATCAACCGCAACAAACTTGATATTACATTTAACTTCATTTATAATGCATTCTATAATCACATAATCAGCAGTTTATAATTCATTATTACCATAGGTCACTATAGACAGGATATTTTTAACAATCGTATGGTCTAAACCAAGTTTCTTATATACTTTCAACGGTAAGCAATTACAACTAGCACCTGTATCAAGTTTAAAAATGACACTCTGGTTTATGATTTTTAACATCAGTGGTCCAAACACTATCTAAATTTTGACATGTAATATTATCTAAATAATTCGTATCGATATAGGGGCCTATATCATCATTGTTAAAAATGCCTTTTTACATAAGCGGCATTATTATTGTTTCTATTTTGATTACTATTTTTATACCCTACCACGAAGTGACTGGGTTTGTTACTAATTTTACAATATTTACCAAACGCTAGATAGTTTTGTATGTCTTCGTCCACACTTGTAACAATCATAACTATTTTCTGCCTTTTTGTCGCCGTCAGTACTTGTAGCTCCACCTTTGCCTTTATTTCTTTTTGGACTTATGACCACTTCTATTTCACTTCTGAATTCTCTTATCTGAAATTTGCTTACTTCGATGCTCTGCACTGTTTTTCCGCTACCTCCAGTATTAAATCAGCTACTCGTAACAATCTTTCTTGCAACTGTAAATCAAATAGGCCACTAACAATCTTGTCTCTAATCAATGATGGCTACAGGGTGCCAAAGTTGCACTCCTTTGCTAGAATTTTTATATCCGTTAAAAAATAGTCAAAATCTTCACCTTCTTTATGAGTATGACCAAAAAATTTGTATCTCTCATATGTTTCATTTTTTAATGGCCTACAATACTTTTTGAAACCATTTACCACATCGTCACAATTTTTTGCCTGAACATAAGTTAACTTAAATATTGGAAGTTTTTGGGCATCCTCACCTGCATGGTTTAAAAATATTGCCACTTTAACGTCACTTTTCTTCTTGTCTAGCCCTATATCTTTTAAGTAAATGTCCAAGCTTCCCAAAAAACTTTCCAAGTTTAAATTAGCATTGTGAATGAACACCAAATTTTTTGGCGGCTTGAACGACCCTAAACCTTCCATGTTGCTTTTTGTGCTAAGCTTTTAACGTCCTTTCTTCGATTATTTCCTACATATGGATTTCTTTTATAACCAGGCATTACTTGGCACCATATCATATATTATTGTTCGTGTCCTATATCTTTTATGTTCTTTAACACAAACACAATATTGTTTATTATACTTTATTAAGAACACACTATGTACATTACGAAGTCTCATCTACCATGCTGAATGACCTATCACTAGTTGTTGCCAACCTAGCCAACTGAAAAACACTGTTGCCAACTTGTAAATATAATTACGTGACAACTACTACTTAGGGCCGGTTTATCAATGCAAGGTTAACTTGTAACCTAAAGATAACTGCCAAACAAAACAATAGATACCCATTATTTCGTTTGACTTGTATCTTATAGTTAAGTCTTAACCCTTTATTGATAAACCCACCCTTAGTAGTAGATTTTCGTATCATCCGCATAAAATTAGTAGTCCCTTCCCTAGCATTTACAATGCCAGATATGCACTGAATGGTCTCAATATAGATCCTTGAGGGAGGCCATATACAGTCCAAAGTCTTTAAAATAAGATTTAATAATACACAGCAATTTTTTGATGGGTCAAAATTAATTTGGTAAATAAAATACTATATCTAATTGGCTTATCAAATTCTTTCAGAAAATCTGTGTATTTGGTGTCCACCTATCGAAATAAATAAATCAATCAACCAATCAATCTTCTATATATTCATTTGTGTTGAATGGCCTTTATCAACTTGTACCCATATTATTAAAATGGGATTTAGAAATGATCATCTCCTTTAATTAAACTGTCTCATTTTAATGAATTTTTTTCATTTCAATTAATTTAAAAAGTTAATTTGCATCAAGGCAAAATATGACAATTTATCAAAAATATAATTTACTGCAATTCAATATAAGTGCAATGTATTATATTTATTAATCATAAAATATAAAATACCAGACATTTATCAATACAGTAAATCCATTATTCATAAGTTTGAAAATGAATACCTGTCCAATATTTTAATATTACTGTGTACATTTATATAAAATGCAACAGCTCTTGACAGTATTCATTATTCATTAGTTTTTATACGGGAACGAAACAGTGACCTATGAAATTAAATGACAATTACAGATATAATATTGTTAATTAATTTGGAGGTCTGCATACAGGTATTAGCTCATAACAGATAAATCTAGCATTTGAAACCTGGTTCAATAATATTTAATTGCTCAATTATAATAGCGGTATTATCGTAAATAAACATCATTCCATTATAGATTAAATATTAATAATATTTAAATTATTTTATAATTTGATGAAATTACGGATCAGTAATAAAGTAGTGGTTATTCCCAATTACCAATAAGAGAACTGATTTAATCCGCAATTATTGGGAAAGTTAATATGATGGAAGGGAGAAATTGTAATGTGAAATGGAAACTCATTGTCAGGAATCTAGCTTTAAAAGTATTAATTACTTTACTTGAAATTTAAAATTCAAGTAATAGGCCAGTCACCGTAGACACAAAAATCGCGTTAGGTCGTAAAAAAATTTGCACTGTTCTGATTTTTTGGGATATTGTTAAGATAGGTACTAGTAGTCGAAAGACCTGTGCTAACTGCGTGGTGCTCAAAAACCCTTGAAAGTTTCGGACTTTTTCAGTTTTCAGGCTTATATCCTCTGAAAGGTCCTATGGGAAAAGTCATCCTATACACTTTTAAAGTTGACAACACTTGCTGCAATTTGAGCCGCAGCTCCGTAGGTTCAATAGGTCCCGAGATACACCACTTCAGTAACTGGCTATTTTTTCCAAAAAATTCGAAATTGTAGTTTTAGCCGTCTTCTGAGCAGGATATCGGTTAAAACGCTCATGTTACGAGGAAAGTCACAGAAAATAAAGTTGTAGAGCAATAATTTTGCTTTAATTTAAACACAAGTGGAACTCTGTAAGGTCAATAGTTCCCTTGTTATTTCTTGCGACCTATGATGTCTTGTATGACTGGCCTATAACCAATACAAAATAATTACTTCGAGAAATACTCTAAGTACTTAAAATACTTACAGTACCTTACTCTCCTTACTCCAAGTAAAAGTATTATAGGTACTTAATAGTTATTTTTGTAACAAGTACCTAAAATCATGTTTTTTGAGACGGATCGTAACTGAATAGTTGATGAGTCCCAAAAAACTGATTTAGGTACGTGTTACAAACAACGTTTTTTTGTTAAAGTTCCCTAAAACATATTAAAATTTTCGATGAGAGCAAATATTTCTCGAAATAGTGATCCTTGAATTTTAATTACCATGCGACCATAGTAACCAGATTGTTTAAGTGTTGTATTGAACCAAATGAGTCTCTAAAATAGTCATTTTAGGGACCAAATACAAAACAGTAATTTTTGTTACTTGGAACATTTTGAATGTACTGTAATACTTTTTTAGGTGTTCGATACCAGTAACGTTTAAATTACGGAGTATCTTATGCTGCACTACTCCCTCTTTACAAAATGTTTATATAGTCATTAGTAGTAATCATGTTTTTCGTTTGAATGCAAATTGCCTATTACCTCTTTGCATTTTAAACAAAAAGCCATTTTTTTCTTTTCATTTAGCTATAAACAGACGCAACATAGAGGAGGAAAAACTTTCTGCACTTGTCTTGTGTTCTCTTTTAGGTAAAATTGCTAGAAACATCTTTACTATTTATTTTAACAACAAAGCTGAGGGGTAAAGTCTTTCGTAAATCAAATCACATCAAGCTTAGAAGTTAATATGTGAAATATCAATTTACAAAAAAAGTGATGGGAGTCAAAAGAAAACTAATTTTTACAAAAAGTTCACAGCCCTTCGCAACGATGTAACTGGAGGAGACATTGAAAATGATGGATAAGAATTTAGATTTGTTTCAATTTTACGTATCTTAACTAATAGTTTATACAACTTTAAATTTTGATCTGTACAAATGAAACAAATGTTTGAATCTGATATGTGAAATGCTGTATGTTAAATATAATAAAAGAATGAGAACAAATTTATTAAACAGTACTTAAACACCCTGACATTCAAGTTTTGTTTGTTATGTCGGGAATATTTCCGAATGTCCGATTCATGCGATATTTACAATTTTATATATTCCGCATATTTTCGTTTACATCCACCCCGTACTTACTTAACAAAATAAATTGTATAACCACTGCCACTCGTGGCATATTCCGTAGAAACCCGTTTAGTAAGATTTTTTTTAAATATAATTTTTCTCATTAATCTCACTTTCATTATCAAATGCAAATAGAATGTGAACAAAAATTATTAGTTTATATCCACGAATTATCCCCAAAACATTTCCAATGTTAAAATTTTATTTAAAAGCTCACAAATAGAGATTAGTGGAATAGTAACGAACGAGGGGGAGACCGCTGTGGAAATCTGGTGTACACACCACTGGAAATCGATTGGAAATCATTGGAAATCGGTGGAAATCAGTGGAAATCATTGCAATTCAACTGGAAATCTTTGGAAATACCCCCCTGTTTTTGATTACGCTGAATACGAAGGTGATATTTTTAAGGTTCCCACCCCTCAGCAACTATCCCTAAACTCGAGAAACCACCCCTATTTCGCATTTTTTTCCATCGTAGGCATGCGTATCAGTTTTTTAGGCAGGACTGGAGTAAGCTTATGAAATTTAACCATACGACATCTTATCCACCCCCGGGGTTGAAATTACCACCGCCCCTAACATTGAAATCCACCGAAAAATACAAAATAGTGGATAATATTTTATCCCCATTTTCGAAGGCGCTAAACGCCATGGTAATATTCATTTCTTCCCCACCCTCCACCAACCACCCTCTTTTCATATTTCTTAATACTGGGCATGTTGGGACTCGTTGGATCGGGGATTTTAAGGGGATTTCGATATTGTAAAGGGAGTTGAGCGACGAGACATGCCATCAACGAGGTTGAAACTACCACCATCCCTAACATTGAAAAATACAAAATAGTGAAAAATGTTTTCTTCCCGTTTTAGTGGGCGGTAAACACGATGTCAATACTATTCGCCCCCCCCCGCTCTCAACCACCCTCAAAACACCCCCCCCTTCCACATTTAGAGGTACTGGGCATGCGAGCACTTGTTGGATTGGATTTTATCACGAAGCTGGGAATATTGTAGTTCTACCTGCCCAGTATCAAGAAATTTGAAAAGGGGGTGGTTTTAGCAGTGGTTGGTGGAGGGTGAGTGGAGGGTGATGGAGAAACGAATATTACTATTGTGATCAGCGCCCTCGATAACAGGGGGTATCCATGTTTCATCCCTGTTCTAGAACTTCTAGGGTTTTTTCAACTTTTTCATGGACTATCGTGTGTATAATAAACTAAATAAATGTGTGGTTCTTATACAATCAGGTATGTAACTCGGTATGTAAGTACTTCTACTACCTTTAATCTCGTGCTCGGTCTTGTGTTTAGTGAAAACTCTGAAATAAATTGAAATAATCTCACTACAACCGCTTAAATCTCGTACAAATCAGCTTTGTTTACATAATATCTCACAGATTTTATTCAGGGAATCCTATATTTTATCAGAATTTAATCCGTCTGACATTAATCTTTACAAGATTCCAGCATAAACAATGACTTGTTTTATGGTACCATAGTCTGACTGTTTTTTTTTTTGTTCAGATAAAAGTTATTAACAACAAGCAACAAAGTAAGGGTTTTATCTTTTTCGTCAATATCTTGAAAACCAACTAGTTTCTTGAGGGCATACAATTCTCTAAAATAGTGTTTACAACAAAGAAAGTGGTACAGTAATAATTTTCTTAGAAGCACCTGAACTTCGACCTCTACAGTGGACGTACCAATTAGAAACAAATTTTAAACCGGCCTTTCACTTTTTATATAATATATATCTATGACTAAACATATTTTTATGTGCTTTATATTTTAGGTGTAACATAAAGATCCTCGTACAGATCTAAATTTCACGGTTGATATCACTGTACTCATAAATCTGAGTCTTTTAACACGCAGAACAGATCATTACTGTCAATTTCAAATAGCTGCGCATGCGCATGTTTCCATTGGATCAATTGGAAATCAATGGAAATTATTGTAGATCAATGGAAATCATTGAAAATCAATGGAAACTATTTGAAATCATTGGAAATCTTTGGAAATCTTGTGGAAATCATTGGAAATCAATACAAGTGTACAAAGTCCGAGAAGTAATATACCCCTCGGTAACGAAAAATAAGTGGGAAAATAAAAAAAATAATTATTGCCTACAAGTACAAAATAAATATGCTTATGCAATGTGTTGCTCTTAAGCAACACAAGTTTTTCAAAATTTCTTTTTATTTGTTGCTTGTTTTGTTAATGTGCATTTTTGCATTAATTGGATTGCTTACAAAATTCTACGACCACTTGCCACTTTATGTAGCATGATCATAATCGAAATCCAATAAATAATGAGACCACATGTTTGATGGATTTATTTAACAAAATTATTCAAAATAGAGTAGTTAACCTTTAACCGTTAAATTTTAAAAAATACTGAATATTTATAAATACTTGGGATACTTTTTTAAGTAACAAGTATTACTTATTTAGAAATAAGCACAAGTATCCAGTACTTTTTAGTCAAAGTACTGGGAGTACAAGTAGCAGTATATGGATTTTAAAAGTACTTAGAGTAAAATACATAAAGTAAAAATGTATTGATCACTTTACTTGGAGTACGTTTTAGTACTGAGTACCTCAACTGATCTGTCTTGTAGTATGTGAATGAATATTATTTATATATCTCACTTTATTACATAAGTACATAGCAGAAATTGTGTTCTTCAATTCATAAATAAAACCTAAAGTTTTAAATATTATTCTTTACTACACATTCATGAAATTAAGAACTTCTAGCATATTTTTGTGTATACCTGTTACATATAAGGATTGTTCTCGTGGGTTTATTTTGCAGTTGGTCTATTTCATTTTGATTAAAATTGAAAAAATACTTGATCAATATTCAATGGGTGGAGCTATTATTGATTTATGTAATAAGATTTTGTGCGCATCGTTAAGCTATTACATATTCTTCTCATAAAATAAACCGTATTTGACATTTTACTTAATATATAATGACAATGTTTTTTAAATTTTATGTTCTCATCTATTATAATACCCAGGTACTTAATTTCCTTAACTTGTTCAAGCTTGTAATTATTTATCTCAATATACAAATTTGTTACATTTAAACTAGACAACTAGATAACCTATATTTTTTCCTATTAGCGTGTATTTTGATTTAGTTAAATTAAGACCTAAACTATTTTCACTCAACCACTTATTTAATATTTAATTCATAATTTATTTTATAGTTACATAATATGTATTATGTATATCTGGTTAAGATTATTATCACTTATATACAATTTTCTATCATCTGCAAACATGGACATTTTACAGTTACTTGTACACTTAACAATATCATTTATATAAAGAGTAAATAGAAGAGGACTGAAAATAGTTCCCTGTGGAACGCCGTGTTCTATCCGTAGCTCACTTGTTGCTAATTAACATGTAAAGATAGGGAAAATCAGTTTTTCGGACATAACTCACTTACAGATACGGATTTGTACCTTCTTCTTCTGTCTTTTTTATTCTCCCCTTCGTCGACTGTGACGCTCTTTTTCTCATACAGTGCGAGAACTAAGGCTGTCACTTTGACACTCGAGCTTTCTTACTTGTTACTCGGGCGCCGGTTCAAGTTTTAAGTGGTTGAACAACACTACCCACAAATCGATAAGCGAGACTGAATAGCTCAGTGAAGAATCGGTTGATTCCAGTGGGTCAATAAAGGAAATTAGACTTTCACAAACGCAACAGTAAAATGCGAAGCAAGTAGAATTATTTACAGTAGTAAAAACAGGTTATAAAACAGACCGGAAATTTAGCTAGTGCTTAATGATGTTAATCGTACGAGGAATTAAGTATCGGCAAAATGAGCAAATATTCTTGTCATGAACTCAGTATACTATGCAAACAAAAGCTTAATTAAATCTGTCCTTTTACTAAGGTTCAGCCCGCAACAAACAATAATGTGATTATATAAAAAAGGTGAGAGAAACTTGTAGAGACACAGGTTCTAATATACAGGGGGAAAGTAGGAACTTGTAAAGACACGAGTCCTAAATACAAGTAAGGGAACAGACGAATATAGGTCCTAATGCAAGGTAAATAGAAACTTGTTGGGACACAGGTCCTTAATAAATACAAGTAAGGGTAAGAGGTAGTCACAAGTTGAAAATATTAAAGTAAAACATTCAAACAGTTAGATATGAATTGAAAGCGAATAATATGTAACAGACTTCTGGATGCACAGTATAATAATTTCAATCAGAAAATAAACAGTGAAATTTAATAAGCTAAGTATAAAAATTTCAATCAGTAAATACGGAATAATAAATGCGCTAGCCAAATATATATCTAAGTTTTCTTACTCTTTACAATCGCAGCGGTGGACCTTGGGCAGATGATAGACATCTGGTAGCTTCGAGAATTGGAACGAATTCTGATTTTAAAGGTCTTTACGATCAGTTTTATAGCCACATTCCCACTCGGGGTATCGCGAGGAACCCCACGAGCTTTAGAATCGCGCATGGCCCAATGTATTGAATACAAGACAGCGAGGACGGCTGTATTAACTTATTAAAAGTACTGGTAAATTATTATTACATGCGCTGGTTGGTATAAATAAAGTATTCTGACTTTTGTAATGTATGGAATCGGTTTCAAATAATTATTCTAACCAACTACGAAAAAGAAACGGATTTAATCGGCCACAGATAACTAATTATTGAATTTACAAATAATAAACAATAATTCTGTTTACAGATATTTGCCGCTTTAGATAAATATTCAGGTATTCAAATAGTGAATATGTTCAGATAATATAGGTACAGTAAGTCGCTTAAGACGGTACAGAAAACGAGAAACAATTATATAGAGTACAATTAAATATAAATTTTATGAAGATTTCCGTAACGAAAAACTGCTTCGTTACACGACCCGACTATTATACGATGTTGGCATCATCAATATACTGAAAACCAATCTTATTCGTCTTTTGATAATGTTGCTTAGTTATCGCAATCCACGTACTGTATTCGAGGGTAGTGTTCATATGTCTAGGATTCTTTGTAAAAGTTTTTTTTTTTTTGGACACCAAAGATATTGATTTGAAGATGACAGCCCTCATACGAAAACGCTCCCCCCGCTCGGAATCAGATCCAGTGTAGGGTTGTCTTCCTCAACAGTATTATGCACATAAAAATTGAAGGTTCCCAGACGCTCATTCAAAAATTTAGTAGCACTTGGTCTAGCAAAATGATACATGAAAATTGACTCACAGGAAAATTTTTTGTGTTTAAATAAAAATATATTTATAGAACATATCGCCTGCAAAAGATTATTCAAAGTTTGCAATGTAGCCCAAGTCAACCCTTATTTATTCAACCTAATATTAATTTCCATAATTTCTATGATAAAGTGCACAAGTATATTTCGATTAATTGTGACACTCCAAGAAATCAGTGGGCGTGATGTATTGTTCTTATATAATTATCTTTGCAATATTGCATTTCATTAATTACACCTAAGCATAATTGTGTAAATAAATTATACTTGAGACTCGCTTGTACTAATTAAACTCCGGAGTTATTGTTTGCAAAACGTCATTAGAGTATTTGAGACAAGATAAGTTGTTATTAGCTGAGTTGACAGTAGCAGTGCGACTATTTTGCCGATTCCGATGATTGTATCATATCTAAGAGCAAGAGGGCCCCACGAATTAAATGAACTGCTACGTTTAACGTCTCTGTCATGAACAGATTTCCAGCATCAAATGTAAAAGGGCTATTGTATTATTTGAGAAACATTGCCTCGTTTAATTTTGGGGAATTTAATTAACTTGTCAGTATCTCTTTATTTGCGGGAATTTCTTTAATGCGTAATCGTTTATTTGTTTTATTTGAAAGTGCAATCTTATTTTCCTTTGTTGTTAATAGAACCAGGAATTCAATGATAATTATATAATTGAATTGTCGCATTGGGTTAAATAAGGGTAAATAGGCGAAACAAGCAGGTAAGAGTCCATAAAATTGCAATTTAGGGCATGTACGAAGAGTCAAGGTCTCAATTTTTTTTTTTGCATCAGCCACCCCCCACCCCCACTGTAATATATAATGACAATATTTTCTAAATTTTATGTTCTCATCTATTATAATACCTAGGTACTTAATTTCCTTAACTTGTTCAAGCTTGTAATTATTTATCTCAAAATACAAATTTATTATATTTAAACTAGACAACTAGATAACCTATATTTTGTCCTATTAGCGTGTATTTTGATTTAATTAAATTAAGACCTAAACTATTTTCATTCAATCACTTATTTAATACATTTAATTCCTGATTTATTTTATAGTTACATATGTACATATTTTGATCTAATTCAGTTGGGGGGTTCGGGAGGTAAATGGGTTAAATAAGGGTAAATAGGCAAAGGAAGCAGATTAAATTGCAATTTAGGGCATGTACAAGGTCTCAAATTTCTTTTTTGCATCAGCCAGCCCACCACCCCCCCACCCCCACTGTCACCCCTCACACTATTATGAAAGGGAGTAAAAAAACTTAAAATGTGATTTAGTATGTACACAAGAACTAAACGTCTCAAAAAAATTTTCTGGCGTTAGCTACCCCCTCTACCACCCCCATTGCCACCCCCATCCCATTAAAAAAGGGAGTAAAAAATTAATTTAGGATTTAGTGTGTATACGAGAACCAAGGGACTCTAAAAAAATTTTTGGCATCAGCTACCTCCTGTACCACTTCCATTGCCACCCCAACCCTATTATTAAAGGGAGTAAAAAATTAAATTGGGATTTAGTGTGTGTACGAGAACCAAGGGCCTTTAAAATTTATTTTGGCATTAGTTACCCCTTCCACCCCCTCTATCACCCCCACTCTAGTATTAAAGGGAATAAAATATTACATTGGGATTTAATGTGTATAAGACTTGGCTGCAAAATCTGGATGTGGAAGTAGTGATTCCTTGGGCAGAGGTTTTTTTATACTATTATTCGAAGGAATTTGACTCAAACCCCAACAACGCAAGGTGGTGGAGTGTGGTGGAGGAGTATTTTTACTTCCCAGGCTAAACATATGACGTTGGTGCAGATAGATACATCCGATTTAGCTGAATTAGTACTCATAGATCAATTGCCACTGAATATTTCAGAGAGCGTTTGAGAACGCCGTTCAAATGTTATGGTACGCAATCCTATTTGAAGAGAATACCCAAAGCTGGGTCAAGGTCCTTGCGATGAGGCGTTTTCGTATGAGGGCTATTTTTCACAAATAAGAATTATTGGTGTCTAAAAGTCGCCAAAATATTTGAACATTACACTCGAATATACTAATTTCGCGTTCTGCTAACCATGTTAGCGTCAACAGGAAATTATTAAAAATGAAAACAAGTCTCATTCGTCTCCCAATGATGTCTCCCGATGACATAAAATAAAATATATGTTTAATCGTATATCTTATATGTTATTAAACCGGAGGAAATCATACAATAAATAATTAAAATTCCCGAAAGCCGAAATTTTTTAAACTTTGAGTTAAGTTGGTATTTATCCAAATTATGTTAAAAATTCAAACTTAATTAAAACGACGAATATTTCTAATTTTTAAACTAGCAGATCATTCATTCATATGTAACTCGTAGATTAGACGCTATGAACTTTCCTCCCATCTTGATTTTCACACGCTTCGATTTAGTCGATTTAACATCGACATTTGCAACTTCCAATGCGTTGTTGGTCTTACATCTAAAACCTTTCGCTTTATAAAGAGTAGATTGCATTAGACCTCAGGATATTCTTGTAGCTACTCTAGGATAATGGTGCGCTACAATTCACTTGAGAAGTTACATTGCCAGGATTTGCTACTGGAATAATATTCTGGTTAAAATATTTTCCCTTGAAATAACATAATTGCAGTCAAATAGGCTGCAAATGTTATAATATGTGTTTCTGTTTCGCATATAAACTTAAATTTTGAAAGTAATAAAAATGTATAAAGGGTGTCCTAGAATGTCTTCTACACTTAATATCTTCGTTATTTGTATAAATAACAAAATTAATCAAAAACTATTTTATATTACATTGAATAACATCGCTGACTGCATAATTTATTTATTTATTTACGTATAAATACATTTACATGGCAGACAATAGCATTAGCAATTAAAATAAACAACATTATATGAAAGAGATGTGAAGACAAATAAATACAAATACTAAAGACTAAAGACTAATAACAAGTATAATATATAAATAAAGATATGATTATTTATAACGATTACTGCAGTATAGCACGTTTTGCCTGATTTTTGAAACCATCAAGAGATTTATTAAATAGATCAAGTTCGTTGTAGAATTTGTTCACAGTTGAACTTATTCTATTTACATGACTGAACATTGCATACGTTGTTCCACAATAAGGTATAGATAAAATAGACACATTTCTAGTGTTGAAAGATAGTACCCTAAAACACATAGACTCCAAGCAATCAGGAGAACTGATGTAATTGTTGATCATTTTGAACGCGAAACAAACATCGTAATATTGACGCCTGGTATGTAAGGAATTAATACCCAAATATAATTTCGTTTCCTTGCAGTTTAAAAAAAATTCGAAATGAATTTATTTTGAACAGATTCGAGTCTATTGATATATACGTTGTAGTAAGGTGACCAAACAATGTTGGAGTATTCCATAACAGATCTAACCAGAGAAATATACAATGTAGTTAACGCACGATGATCTGAAAAGTCTTGAGCCATTCATTTAAGAAACCCCAACATTTTATTTGCTTTCGCATTCATTTCTTCAAAATGCTCCGAGAAAGAAAGTTTAGAATCAAACATAACCCCTAAGTCTTTCACAGTAGTTACACTAAGTAATCTCACATTGTTAATGCTGTAGTCAGAATTAATGTGTGACAGGCTGCGACTAAACGACATGGAGTAGCATTTCTCGACATTAAGAATCATATCATTATCAACACACCAAGCATAAATTGTCTGAAGATCTTTTTGAATCTGTGCACAATCAACCTGAGAACAGATATTACTAAATATTTTCAGATCATCCGCAAACAGTAAAAATTTACATTCGATATACTTAGCAATGTCGTTGATGAACAAGCTAAACAATAAGGGACCAATATGGGAACTCTGAGGCACTCCAGATGTTACCGAAAATGACTTAGATGTATAACCGTCAACGAGAACTTGTTGAGTTCTCCAAGTCCAATGTCATGAAGTTTTTTATAAGAAGAGAGTGATTTACCTTATCAAATGCTTTACTAAAGTCCATGTATATGGCATGAACTTCAGCACCTTCTACTAATGATTTAACAATGAACTTGGTGTAGATATGCAAGTTAGAATCGACAGAACGAGCTTGGAGGAATCCATACTGCTCTGGAATGATGACATTACTTAAAGAGACAGATATATTTTTTTCGACTAATGACTCAAATAGTTTTGGGATTGCGGATAGGTTACACACTGGTCTATAGTTGCTGATGAAAGATTTGTTGCCGGATTTGTAAATTGGAGTTACGTATGAACTTTTCCAACAAAATGGGAACATGCCTGTTTTTAAGGATAAAGAAAATATGAGAAAGAGTGGTAGAAAGAGCGATTTCGAACAAGATTTTAAAAAGCGGCGGAATTTTGTCAGGACCTGCACTTTTATTAACATCAAGCGAGGCAAGGGCAGTTTCCACGTCTAATGGGCTAATATATACTTTATGTAAATCTACTGCTACATCGGGAGTGAAATTACATTCAATATCGTGAGGCGGACTGTAAACTGAGGAAAAGTAGTTTGCAAACAAATTCGATCTATCTTCCCCATCCTCAGCCTTGATATTGTCATAGGACATTGAGAGGGGCAAACTAAAGCCAAATATACATTCGGATCGCCTGATTGCTTGAACTCCTTGTGTTTTCTTTTTTTTCACAGATTAAATGTTTTAATTCGGAACTAAACCAGACACGATATTTCTGATCACCTTTGCTTCGTAAAGGAACAAATTGTTCAATGCAATTATACAGAATGTCGTAAAAAATATCAACAATGTCATCAACATTATTGGTATTTGAAAACAAGTAGTGCCAATCAACCGATACCAAATGATTGTTTATCGTATCATATTGTGCCAAGTTGAAGTTAAAATATGTTGTAACATTAGCCTTAAGGTATGGAGTTAAATAAATCATTTGTTATCGTCATTAACAAGGCAGGTTGATAAAAATCACAATTTATAAGGGAAACACATTTCGAGACTGACTCGATATCACTATTCGAGAAACACAGATCAAGCATAGAACCACCCTTTTCATTGCAAATATTGTTAAACCGATTAAGGCCGAAAAAAGCGAAATTGTCACACATAGTCACTTCAGCTTCCCTTCTGACATTGTCAGGAAGTAAACCAATATAGTCTTCAGACTTTAGCCAATTGATGTTTGGCAGATTAAAATCTCCGAGCACTATTACATTTTCCTCTCCAAATTGATCAATAGCAGATTCAACAGATAATCAATCAATCTTGCTTTTATCAACCTCTAAGGAATCACCTCCCCCCCAATAATTTTCTTTGAAATTGCACACCTATTTTGTTTTTATTAAAAATAAATCTCCACTTCATTCTAAACATAGTATAAGTACAATTTTTTATACAGACATTTTTAAATTAGTTTTGCTTGTCTACAAGATTGTACATACTGTGGACTGTATATATATAGTTTTAGTTGAATTGAATTTAAAAAGTTTCAGTTGTATAAATGCTTTGTAAAATAGTCCTTTCAAGCTCAGAGCCATTTTATATAATCTGTGTTAGGGCTAACATCAACGGCATTTGACTAAAATAACTATATTGCTGCAAAATTTTGGTTTAAAATACTTTAAAGCTCACTGCTACAGAGTTATATTAGAGAAATGGTTAAAAAGTAGTTGAAGAAATGATCATACATATCGTATAAATGTGTGTGATTTGTGTGTGTGTATTTAATTTCTTGAACAAGCTCAACATTTTCATTATTTGTTTCAACACCAAGATTTAAGTTGATAAATCTATTTTACAAATAATTGTTACCTACAAACATGCATTTAGATTTTAGTTCATTTACTTTTAGTTTATTCATTTTAAATTTCTCTGTGAGCAGACCTAATTCTAAATTTACAGTAGTTACCATCGCTTCAAAATTTGCATTTTCATAATAGATAAGAGTGTCATCAGCAAAAAGGTGGATTTTACATTTCTGTATGTGGGGCGAGCGTAGGTGCGTCTTTACTATGTACATACTTCGGTATGCGATGTAAAGCAACGACAGGCGCAGTTAGTACTTGGATTGGTGACCATTCCAACGGAAACCGCGTTCTCGCCTCACACATCTTCCAGCGGCTTGTATATCAGTGTATGCGCGGAAGCTATACAACCTTAGGCGAGGGTTTTATAGGAGATATACCATCCTTCGGAGGGGATGTAAAGCCGTCGGTCCCTTGTCTATTAAATGTTAGGCAAGTAAAAGATCCCTACTCTTCTTAAGGGAAGAGGTTCGGCAAAATTCCTGGTTGGGGGTAGCTCGTCTACAGGCGTCGGTGTTAGGCCTCAGTAGCGGAAATAGGCCGACGTTAAATAAATGTATAAAAAAAAAAAAATACATTTCTGTAGCACATTGCCAAGATCATTGATATAAAGAATAAATAACAAGGGACCAAGAAGACTGCCTTGGGGGACCCCAAAGTTGTTTAAAAAATGTTGATAAATTGCCATTAGCTTTTGCTATTTGATACCTATTTGTTATATAAAGTTCTAGCCATTCTATGACAGTGTGGTTAAATCCATACTTTTTTAGTTTTAATATTAATATGTTACGGTCAGTTGTTTCAAACGCTCGCTATCTGATTAACATTGTCTTAGTTCACATTTCCACATGCAATGTACATTCAGATTTGATAAAAAATGGGCAAATTTTATACATTCATGAATATCTTAACTAGAAAAATAAGTTCTATAAAGGTTGTAAGAACTGCAATACAACTGATTTTGGTGCACACCCGTTTAGGAGGGTGCCGAATACAAGTGTGTATTAAAATTAAAATAAAGGATTGCTAGTACCATTTTTTGAATTTCAACCCCCGAAAGAATCGAGTAGAAATTGATGTAAATAAAATGTGATATTCTGTTCGAAAGTACCTAGAAATTTACAGTTTGGTGATCTAGCTTAAAGAAAACAGTTATAATGGAAAAATAAACACTTTTATCGAGGTGTTAAAGTTTGAAATTAGCCACACTGTAGTCGATTGCGTAATAACGTGCAAAAAATTTAACTACCAATTCGTCATGGAAAATTAAGGTTAGTTCTTCATTTGTGTTTTTTTATTTATGAAGAAATAATTTGAATCTGCGAATACTTATTTGTTGTTAAAAAAAGTCAACTGTATTTTATCCTCCGTTTTATAATGCATTATATCACTTTTCTTTTAACCGCAGTAATATATTACCAGAAACAAGTACAAAGAAAGAAGTAGGTAATCACAATCATACTATCGACATAAAAGAGAGAAACCCATGTGGTCCTACGTGACATTATTTATAGAGTGTAAAGACTGAGGCGGAGAAATGTGGTTGCCAAGAGCATCATTTGCAGCGCCTAAATGAACAAACATAAAGAAGGGAGCAGAAGTGTCATGTAGTATTCAATTAGAGAACATGCGGGACATCTCTTAGTATTCTTCCATTTTCTCGGTTCTGCTGATATTTCTACCACTATACGCCTTCCTCACCTGGATGCGCGATGGACAGGTATCCTAGTAACATGCGCTTTCATTTATTCTTTGGTTGCCTTGGTGATAGCGGCGTAGACAGTCTGTCGAGCCAGGGCCGTATTTTGTTACTATCCTTTATGCAAACTGCATTACTCCTTTAGAAGAAATACAGTGAGTATTGTAGTTATTTAAAATTTTTACATCAAATCCGATAATTTTGGCGATTGGAACATTTGACTATTATTTACAGATTCTACACAGTTAGCAGCTTATTGAGAAAACGTTACATTTCAGTTAGCAATAAAAATATTTTCTTTCTTGTTTAATTAGGTTTTATTTTTATTTATTAAACCATTAATCCTACATTCAGTTGAATAGAGCTTGATATTAATTATTGTAAAAATTATGTTAAATAATTAAGGCTTTGCTGGCATATTTGTCGAAAATGAAATAATCTTTATCAAAAAAAGTAGTTCAGTTCAATAATTATTTTGGTACAGTCCTGGCTAAAGACATTGATTGCACCACGAGGGATGACGTCACGACGTCGACGCCGCCGACAGGATTTCAGTTTTGATGCTTTAGTTTCCACGTCATGAATGTGATTTGTGATTCTGATAGCGTCCAAATGTGTGTTACCCTCTCACTTGGCTCAACTTTAGATGCTTCCCATCCCACTGATTTCAATGAAACTTTCGAACTCGTTTCAAGATACTTCCGAACCAACTTTGATAATTGTTACTAACGGAAGGGAAATTATCTCTTATCAGATTTCGCTAATTATTTTATTAACTTCTGAAAAGTTTCAACAGTTATGTATTGCATTAATTAGATCTTTTCGTGAGAAAGTAAAATAGATTGGAAATTGTGAATTACGTTTTGATTTTTAAGGCTTAGGCTACTAATTATGTCATATAGAAAGGAACTAAGATGTTTTTTATTACATAAATCATTCAATTGGCCATATAAGATGAGAAAATCGCGGAGTGCTATTAAATTAGAGGGTGCAAATTAGAGATAGGGGTGAAAATGCAACCCTTAATAACTCGAAAACGAAGCAAAATTCATGTATAGTTAATAAGGAACTTTTTGTAGAGAATCAAATTTCCCATCCACGTCGCTTATTTAAAAAAATAAGAAACAGTTTTTTCTGCGAAAAGTATCGAAAAAAGAAAGTAAAAAATCCAATTTTTTGTTTTTTTTTACTTTTTTTGAGCAGAGACAGGTATAGGCATAAAGTTGATAAAATTTCCTTTAAAATGGTAGTTTCAAAAAGTTTTTTCGAT
The DNA here is from genome assembly GCA_963675555.1 of Leptura quadrifasciata. Classification (NCBI taxonomy): domain Eukaryota; kingdom Metazoa; phylum Arthropoda; class Insecta; order Coleoptera; family Cerambycidae; genus Leptura; species Leptura quadrifasciata. The sequence goes on from OY776675.1 coordinate 110,295,724, forward strand.
GAAAATTGACTGAGTAGTACAAGAAAACTGTCGAAAGAAGCCTGAATTGAAAGAACTAAATCTAAGTGATCTCGTCTTTTGAGGAGTTGCTATTTATAATGTGTATAAACGTTTTTTGTCGAATTACCTGTCAGTAGTGCCTGGAAAAAATAGTTATAAACAAAAGAAACAAAAAAAGTTCAGTTTTTGCTCATATCTCTCTAATTTTGCCCATAACCATAATTTTACAAGAATTCAATTTTCAAGCTGAGGAAATTCTACACAAATTTCATTACAGAAACATTTGTGTGGGAGCAAACACAAGTGCGGAGAACCTAAATGTTTATAACGTATAACTCTGGAGTGGTGGGAAGCAAGGCTAGCGAGAGGAGGCACGCGCGTGCTTCGCTAAAACATCATAACTCTTGTTTAAATTGGAATATTTTAATTAAGCAAATTGCTTATCGAAAAATGATAGTTTTTCACATGCGACTATTATGAAATTTGTTTAAGATTTCATTTTGTGTATATTGCACAAGAGATGAAATTACAAAAGGCTGTTTTTTAAACAATACTCGATTAAATATGCAATTAATTTTATAATGAACTTTCCCGTATAAATTCTTTGTCTAGACTCTTTAGTTGATTACTAGGAAGTATACAAAACATTACAAAAATTTAGTTTCTAAAATTCGACATTTTTAAAATCCACTTTATTTGAAAAATCGTAATAATTACCTTCCACTACTCTTATTACCCCCACCCCTAATCTGATCACTGATCATTATCCTGATCCTGCGCCGAGGTTCTCTCATTTCCATACTACTGAGGGGGTTGTTGAACCAGAGTAGCGATGAGTGGGGATTCGCTGTCGCAGACAATTTCAATCCACCGATGAATCTCAAAAATTAGCATCACGCCATACATTTTAAATATCTCGGTTATTAGATTATTAAAAAATCTGACTCAAAAACCGACAATCTAAAAAGCATAACGCATATTTAATAAAGAATATGTATTTTTGATAAATATAATGCTTGGGGAGATATCATCGTGTGAGGCGAAAAGTGTACGAAAAATAATTAATTTTCAGCTGTAGTCGAACAGAAATATTAAGGATTATAATTTTTTATTGTCGTATGAATCCTTGTAAAAATTCCTTTCTTTATTTATATTAAAAATAGAACTTCTACAGAGAATTTAATGATTCTTGGGTAAAACATACTGCATGATTAGCACTATTATGTGGTGTGATTACTTAGAAAATATTGATTTATTGATTTATCTTTGGGACGATTTTTTTACGAGTGAATTCATAATCTACAGGACATAAACAACCTGTCCGGTACAGTCATATATTTTACTCTAAAAGTGCCAGTGGGCTGAAACATCGAAGTTAAATTGCACTCCATTATTATAAAACTGTATTTATTAATGCGTATAATTGAGAAGTATAAACAATTTATTTACATTTCTAGATTTACGTTACTATTAACTAAACTAAAAGAATTATAAAATAGAAAGCTATTTGGGATTCTTATGTAACTTAAGTAACAGCGAGATTATATGTTGAATGTCACTGAATAAGTTTTATAAATACAAGAGAGAGCGAACTAGAAAAAGACTTCTGTTTTCGTTCGTCTGTATTCAAGACGTACTCTGGAATAAACTGCAAACTACAGCATCTTTCACCAATTAGTTCACAGAAGAAAGGCTATCAAACTCACGAATTAAATAAGTAAATTGAAAGAACTTACTTTCAGAATTGTGTTGTTTTCTTTCGCATTATTTTGTAGAAACGGGATCACTCAATTCAGTAAATTATTGTGTTCTTAAAATAAAATATTATGTTAATTTTCTTCACAATAGGTTTCCGTAACGATTATGCAATACTTACATAATAGTACATAACAACATCTTGTATTCAGTTTACTTCTTTTGTAGAAGCTTCCAATTAGGACAATTTGCTTGTATTTTGTGTGCCTACGGTTGTATGTATACATTGTAAATATTATATTTATTATTCACATTATTAACTTTATTTTCTCTTTCAGTTAGAAGCTCCTTTATACCCACACGTATGCGTAAACAAAAATCCCAGAAAATGAAGGATATTGAGAAAAACACTTATCTTGGAAAAGACATTTTTCGTTTTTTTTTAAATATTTTCCAATAAAATGACTTAGTGTTATTTATTTTTCATATGTGAGATCGATATTACAGTATGGTTCCTTAATTTGGTGATCATTTTATAATGTTCATAACTTGGGTGTGAAAAATGTACAGAGGAAATTTACCGAAATTTTTACAATATAAAATCACAGGAGTATTCCAGTAGAGGTTACTTTCAGCACCTATTGTTAAACTCCTTAAATTTTCAATCACCACATCTAAGAAGAATGTGTATTATTTACAGAAGGTTTTTATACACACATTTACATAATAAAATCGATTACATACGTCTTATCAACGAAATATCGTTTCGAATTTCGAAATTTTGTAAGAATTTTCACATATTACTTACTGGTGACTAAAACTAATATACCGGGTTATAACGAAATATTTTGAAATTTTGGCATATTATATGCGACACAAAAAGCCACATTTTACATTTATTAAGTGACAAATATCACTTCTGGCTCAATCGGAAGCAGAAACAGTTTTTGATTTTTAAAAAGCAACCTATATATATTTTTGTATATTTAGTTTCAACAAAGAATTCTCGTTACAACGATGTATCATAAGTAGGTAATTGTTTGAAAAAGTGAAAAAGCTAAGTTGGCAAATGTAAGACTGTGTTTTCAAAAAATTCACCCAGCAGGTCTTGGATCTGATGTTTCGCCTTCATTTTTATTGTTGCATTTCAATAAAAGTTTACTTCATGCAAAAACCACTATTTTGAATTGAAAAACAATTTTTTGAAAAAACATAAACGCAAATAATTTTTATTCAATTTTTTCAAATGGTAACCATATTTTACTTACTCCAACAAAACCCAAAACATGAACCTTTTATTTATAGTTTGGGTACTAATTTACATTGATTCACTTCGCCATTCAGGAATTTATTGCTTTTACTACTAGATACACAATGTACTATTATCTGAAACACATCAAGAATATTTACTTTCTCGGCGCAATTTCAGATCCCAAAGTACCAGATTCTAGTATTTTAGTTCGTTGCTAAGCAACCATTAGAAAACAGTATGGAAAAAAATATTTTCCCGACCTAGGCCGGAAAAGTAACTTTCCAGTGTTGTTTTTTTACCTATATTTTTTTATAAAAAGTGAGTGTTTAATTTATGATAATATTGATTGAGATTTCAGAAGAAATAGTATGTGTACCTCGTAGTAAAAGCACATTCCCGGACTTCGATGCTTGTTTATATCGTCGTCCGGGAATATATAGCTTTTACTACTAGATACACAATGTACTATTCTTCTTATCTGATACAATGTTAGAAATAAATTTTTAAGTATGTCTATATTCACATTTCAAGGTTTCATCTTAATATCTGATTGTGAAACTGAAACCACGTACTTGTTGACTGGATTAAAACATTATTTTTATTTGTAATAAATTCAAGTTTTATACTTTTAATTGGCCCACACTTATGAGTATTGGTCATACGGGTATTTCTAGTAGCGCTAATTTTTTTCTATTACATACGGAATGTGTTTTGTGCTGCTGCTTTTCTTGCACAATTCAATGGGTATCCCAGCTAGCAAACAAGCCACAACTACTATGGTAATACTACTAGCAAAGACAAAATAGAAATTCATGTAAAGTATTCAATTATTTATCTTCGTTTGAAAAAAAATAGTTTTTCTCCGAGAAGTCCCGTGTTAGATTCCAATTGTGGAATCCAGCTTCAGATTTTTGGTTGCATTGTTATGAAAATAATATTTAAACGTTAAACGTTTATTTAATATTGTAATATTTTATTTTTGGCTATCATTATGTAATTAAAATATGTATTTCAGAATAAATCAGGTTTAAAATAAGCTCTACACGATTTCATAAATTTCTAATCTCCATTATTTTATGGTAACAGTAAAGCTATTTTTGTTATATTTTATTTTTTACCATCAATGCACATAAATAGGAGAAATTTTAGTCTGTTAAAATAAAATAAATAAGGGTAAAAGTGAACTCCACACGATTTCATGAATTTTTAATTTGTATCAGAAAGTAAAGTTGGCAGAAAGTGCAGGGGACTACGATAACGGTAAAGCGTTTTTTGTTTTTGTGTTCCAGTTTGGTTTAAGCAATGGCTATGTTGCTCATCGTAAAGTACATATATAGTCAAAAAGATAAACATGATGGATGGCCAGGTGGTGCAGGGAAGCCACATAGAAAATGAACTTGTAGTATACATTGGCAGTGTGGGGGGGATGTCTATAAATTTAAATTAAATGACGGTCAAAAATATTTAGTTCCTACTAATACATTATAAATAATATAAACTTGGACTGCAATAAATGAACATATCCAAACAAACTGCAAGGTAGGCATATTATTGCAGCATATATGCATGAACATTCTTACTCAGTAACACATCACCTGAAACAAATCCTGAATTGACGTGATTTATCGCTGACATCAGGGCGTTATAAGAGGTCATACATTTTTCACCCGTTCTAGCTTACATTTTGTAATAAGTTGGACATGGTTTTCTAAACGTAGAGAAAAGTACTATAGGATAGAATTTTCTTTAATTAAACATTTCTGTAATGAAGAAGTTAAACTAGGTTTAATTTATGAAGCTCGTCTTCTATATGTGCAAAATAAATAAACAGATTAGGAAAAATATAGTGCAACTTTGTGTGATGCAAAGTCGAAGCCAACCAAAATAATTAAGAATCGAGTAAATTAAAGTTAACTTTAACTAGTAAAATAAAAATATAAAATTAATGTATATCCAATATGTTTGTCCTTAATCCTTAATGAGCATAGCAATAAAAAACGAATTAAAATGCACATTTTACTGCACAGTAAAATAAACTTATTTTACGATCCGTTGCATTTAAATTTTCATTAGTACATTCTAAAGTGAATCTTTTCTAAATATATCTGAATACAAAGTTTTAGCATTATTTAAATTCTAAGTATTTTTTATCGGCTATTTTTATAGATGTAAATTTGCATTGCAGTCATTTCGTAGACGACAGACGAATTTAAAAATAAAATAGTACATTCTTTTGACCTGATAAACTATCTTCATGCACGTAAATAAATTCAATTATTTGTTTATTTCATTTTCAGTTGTGCAGTTACTATTAACTTCTTTCTCTGCTTTGTAAACTGCAGCAAAAAGTTAAGTACTTGAATGAAGGAATTTTATAAAAATACAATTAATAATAACAATAATTTATTGACAATACAATATAGTATATATGGCAAGTCAATGGTAGAATAATTTGTATATAACATTAATTAAGGTATTTCACACAACACAAATAATATTAAAGTCAATTAGGTCAACTAAGTCAGTAGAGTCAACAGAAGAATAATCTGTATATAACATTACATAAGATAATTTACAAACATAACACAAACAATAACATAACATAAAATTTATGTGCATAGAAAGAAAAAAATATAAAAATATAATTTGTCGACATTAAAACTCTTTTACACTATAATTTTGTCCTTCCAGTAAAATCTGTTTTATTTCTTTTTGTATTTATTATGGTTTTCAATATTTTGTATTTCAACAGGTAATTTATTATAGTAAATAATACAGTTGTATTTTGGCGAACGTTTAAAAGAAGCCGTCAAGTGTCTAGGAATACTTAAACAATTTCCGTGTCTAGTATCATAATCATGATTTTCATTTAGCATCTCAAATAAGTTCATATTTTTCTTGACATACATTAAATATTTTAATATGTATATACAAGGTGCAGTTAATACTTTTTCATCTCTGAAAATATTTTTACAACTTCTTCTATCATTCAGCTTAAATATTAGTCTAATAATTCCCTTCTGACATAGAAAACTCTATCTAATTGTGTAGTTCTTCCCTAACACAGATTATTATGCGCTATATGTGAATATGCAGGAGCATAATACATATTTACTAGACATTCCTCGGTTAATGTATTTTTCATTTGCAAGATAGCAAAATACGCTTTGTTTAACTGTTTACAGACGTGTTCTACATGGATGCCAAAAGGCAAGTTGGAGTCAATATAAATGCCAAGTAGTTTGGTGCACTGGGTTAATGTTATATACGGTGTTGCATTGTCCGGTAACGGTTTCTGAATATAACAATTTATAAATACAGTCTTTGTCTCATTTAAAAGTAATTTATCTCTTTGAGACCAGGTGCTCCAGGGTTATTTGTATTTTTTCTTGGAGCTCGTAAAGTGTGTCAGAAGCTATAGTGACTGTAAAATCATCAGTAGACATAGTAAGGTGACCGTTAGTTATTTGTTGAGGTAAATTATTAACATACAACATAAATAATAAAGGTCCCAATACAGACCCTTGAGGAACTCCAAGTGTAATTTTTTTTTATTTCTGATAGATCATCCCCTAGTTTTACTCTCAGAGTTCTGTTTTCCATTTATGGCATTATCCAATTTAAGATACTACCCCTAATCCCCATGCTGTAAAGTTTATGCTTTAGCAGGTCCTTATTTATAGTGTCAAAGGCTTTCGATAAATCAAATTGCAATGAGACAAGATATTTACCTTTATCTAGATTTAAGTATACGAAGTCTAACAAATGGAAGGTTGCGGTTTCCGTAGATTTATTTTCTCGGAAACTATTTTGAGCTGTAGTTAATACATTATAATAATTTTATTCCATTGCAGTTCTTTCAAATATTTTTCGCTATGGCGCTTAATATGGAAATTTGTTTATAATTTTCAAGTTCATCACTTGGGCCATTTTTATGAAGAGGTGTTATTAGTGCCTGTTTCAGTATATCCGGAAAGTGTCTCTTTTTTATTGACTGTTTAAATAAAAAAAAGTTGCTCACTGATGTTATCTTTAATCTGCTTCAGTAAATTCGTAGTTAAGCCATCAAAAACCAACAGACTTTTTATTTTTCAAATTTATAAATACTTTATTTACTTCATCTGCAGTGACTGGTGTGATATAAATTGACTGTTCGTTATAGGATGATATTGTACAGGGAAGAGAAAGATTTCAGCCAAAATGATGGTATAGCATTTGAGATGCATTTGTAGAGAAATATTCCGCAAAAGTATTAAGTATTTCACTTTTATTTGATATAGACTAATCATCATATTTAAGACTGATGTAATTTTTTTATTTGATTTTTCGGCTTAGATTAGAATTTAGGATACTCCACATTGTTTTGGATTTGGTATTGATTGGTAGAATTATTTACTTTATTTGTATAATAATTTTGTTTAGCATTTTTTATATTTAACTTGTATTTACTTTTTTCTTCGTTGTATATTTTTTTAGTTTCAATGGTAGGATTTTGTCTCCATCACCAATATAAATTTTTTACGCGATTACCTTGACTGATTATAGTTCGAGTTAGCCATTCATTTTTATTTGATATTTACTTTGTATCGACTATTATTTTTTAAAGGGCACCATATCAAAGTCTCCAGTCTCGAGTCGAATGAGTACATTTCTTGCCAATTTATCCTATTTAATTCAAATTTGCAATGTGCTGTATTATCATCATTAATGCTTCGTACATTAAATGATACTTTTTCCTTGGTGTTATAAATTAGTTCGTTCATGTTTATACTCAGCATATGTGCCAGATGATCAGTGATGTCAGGATTAATTAATTCGCATTTTATATTATTCTCCTATAGATTTTAAACCATATAGTGAATACCGCTAAAACTTGTGTGCCCGTAAGTATTTGTAAATACACGAGTATTTATTATGTTATAAAATGTTCGGTCAAGCACATAACATTACTAACTAATAATGTATGAATTTCATCTAATTTGTTGATCAGCCCCTGTACATTTATATGAAATATTTTGAAATTTAAATCAATACTGTCTACATTACTGCAAGTTGGAATACTATTTTTTAAATTATTCTGAATTGGATATAAAAAGGTGCCGAGCTATGGAAAAAACTTTTAAAAATATTGTTTGAAGAAAGTGAGAAAATATGTGATAATATAATTTTTGATGGTATTATAGAACAAGAAGAAAATGTTACTGCCCAAAAATTTAACCTGAACTTTATTGAAAGTATAGACACTATAATTAGATTCATTATGAAAAAAAATATACTAATTATATTCAGGGCGATGCTGGAAATATAAATACTTCTGATGAATTTGAAATAATAACTATGAAGATGTTAGGGGAAATTAATTATTCACTGAAGTAGACTATAAAGTCTGAATATATGATTGGTATCAAAGTTGTCAAAGAAGCTTTTGAAGCGGGTAATGGTAGCTCAGTGTGTTAAAGCGTCTGGCTAGCAAACTGAGTTGCCTAGGGAAGTGCGTTCGATTCCCACAAGGCGAAACAATTTTTGACTAAACAAAATTGCCCCAAGAGTGGTTCGGAGTCCACATTAAACTGTAGGGCCTCGTCTGTCTTTACCTAGCATAAGATCCTTGAGATCTTCCAGGGGGTTACTTCCGTAACTTGAGAGGCGGTTAAGAAAACATTTTTTTTAAAATATGAGATCGTTTACTTGATCTAGTAAATATTCGCTGACATGTGGTATCTTTTCTGGTGCATGGAAAACTTCCTACGTTTTCCAGGACTAAAGGTTTCAAATTTGTCAAAGTACGAAGACTGTAGGCCAATATTTGAAAAAATTATAGAAGCGACTGTTAAAGAGCAACTCATTAATTTTTGTGATAATAATGAAGTAATCGTTCAAAATCAAACATTATTCCTGGGAGTCTGCTATTATAAATGTATGTGATGAATGATTTAATGTTTAGGAGGTAATCAAGTGGTTTTAGTCATATTTCTTGATTTGAAAAGCACATTTGAAACGATAAGTAGGGAGTTGTTAATATCCAAACTGGAGGAAATACGGCTGAGAAATATCGTATTAAATTGGTTTAGAAGTTACCTAAGCAATATATTACAAAGACTTACATATAAGAACTCCGTAACAGGTGAACTACAGATAGAATATGGGCGTTCCTCAGGAAACTATTCCTGGTCCTATTCTATTTACTCTTTATATAAATGATATTTTTAAGTGTGCAAGTAACTGTAAAATGTCTAATAGGTATACACCAATGAAAAATATGTTAGAGGTACTTAATTTCATGAATGTAAAGCAAAGAATAATATTTAATATTTTAGGTTTTATTTATAAACAGAAGAACAAGAAGACTACTGTGTATGTACTTATGTAATAAAGTGAGATATATAAATAATATTCTTTACATAATACAAGACATATTTTTCTATAGACACAGCCAAAACATCATTATTAAACAAAACTATATTATATAAAAGTTTTAATATGATTAATACTCTACCAACAGAAATAAAAAATTGTGAGAATTATTTTAGATTTAACGGGAAGTTAAAAAGGCACATAGTTAAATACTTATGTATAAAGATAAAAAATTTATCTGTCATAATGTAAAATGTAACCGATATTGAATGTACATTCTTGATGGTATCAAATTTATTGTATATATTCCTTATGTTTGTAATTCTATAAGTATATCTTATGCATATGTCTACATTAAGTTAGTATACCAACATTAAGTTTCATATTATATTGTATTGTCTTTGTACAGCAGAAATTGCTAATAAAGTTTATCTATCTTTTATTATAGATACAGTTGACAAATAATACGTTCTTCTTCTCGATTGTCAATAAAATAATTATTGGCGATCACAAATCCAAATTGATTAATATTTTATACTCCATGCGTTCGTAAAATATTAACTGTTTGGAATTTCCGTTAAATTTATACCTTTATTGCTCTTTTTTCTTAATATCTTAAATAATATGTGAATTATAATATATATAACTTTATTTGTTTCTTTATTTTTGGAAATTACAAAAATTTCTCACGCGTATATAATTGTTAAAACTAAGTTTAAAAATTATATGCAAATTCCGAAAAAAATGAGCATGATATATTAATTTTACTTTGTTTATTTGCTTTTATTGATTATTAGTATACTACATTTTATATTCAATCTCTGTTTAAAGTTTAATCCTTATAGGATTATTAGTCTTCGAGATACCACAAATTTTATTTTATTTTCTCAGTGAAGATTTACATTAGAGATTAGATTAACGAAGGAGCTGGTTATTTAGCCTTTACCACCACGACCTTTTCAGGTCTATTGTGGTGCTCCTAGAATACATTCTTCATAGTACCTCATCCAACTTTGTCCTTTGTACTAGACTCCACAGCTTTGATAAAGGCCTTTTTGTATAGCTGTCCGCATTGGTTTTCCTTCTCCGAGTACTTGGAATCTGTCTCGCCAGGCCTTTACAGTGGCACAATACGGGAACTGAGGTTTCCTCTTCCTCTTGACAGAACCTGCATATTGCGTTCTCTACCAGGCCCATTAGACTCACATGTCTATTGAGCCAGCAGTGCCTAGTTAGAAGGCCTACTATTACTCTGATGGCCTTCCTATTCTGGCTTAGTAGAACTTCTGTAAATTTGGCCGAAGGTTCTTTAATGAACTCTTTGGCCTGTCTCTGTCTTGGGAGATTCCTCCACCATTCCAGAGATTTATTTTGCACCTATTCCTTATTGACTGCTCTTATGCATGGCTTTGCCACGCCACAAAAGGGCTCGGGTGCTATTAGGGCTTCAAGTGCGCTTTCCTTGGATAGTTGATCAGCCTTTTCGTTTCCTCTGTGTCCCTCGTGTTCCAGTACCCATGCTAAGGTCACTCTGTTCTGACTTCCCAGCTCTCTAAGGGCCGTCAAGGAGTTCCACACCAATCTTGAGTTGATTTGCATAGAACTGATTGCTTTTATTGCCGCTTGGCCATCAGAGAAAATGGCAATCGACTAGTTAACAGTGCTTTGTCCTATTTTCTCCCTTGCGCAACAGTGTATGACGATCACTTCAGCCTGAAACACCGTTGCGTATTTTCCTAGACTTATCGAGATACTGGCTTTTGACCTTTTTCCCGTAAATCCCGGCTCCGACTCCTTGTTCTGTCTTGGATCCGTCAGCGTACCAGACGGTTTGTGCTGTTATGGAAGGACCATTTTTGCAGTCCCTGTCTGGTGTTACAGTCTGACAATTCTTTTTGAAGTTATTCCTTGGGATGTCCGTGGGCATGCCTAGAATGGGATCTGCCTTCATCTCCGAGTATAACTTCTGGTACTCCGTCCCGTGTTGATGGCTAATTGGCGTTTGGCCTTGCATTAACCTGTGCACCACTGACCGAGCTTCGCCTTGTATGAATATGTGTAATGGTGGTAGGTCCAAGAGAACCTCAAGTGCAGCCGTAGGAGCAGTTTTTATAGCTCCAGTGGCGCACAGGCAAGCAAGCTTTTATACGCCACTTAACAGCCTTATTGCTCCCGACTGCACCGTCTTAGTTCACCATACCACTGATCCATAGGTTATCATGAGTCTCACTACCCTGGTGTATAACCACAGGTTCATTTTGGGATTTAGCCCCCAGTTTGTCCCACACATTTGCCTACACCTTCCCAGGGCGATTGTGATTTTCCGTGTGACTTTTTGGATGTGAAAGTTCCATGTTAATTTTTGGTCAAAAATGGATCCTAAATATTTTGCGTCACGGGCAAATGGAATTTCCACTTCATTGATCCTTAGGGGCTTTAGGCCTTGCAGTGCTCTTCTCCGTGTAAAATTGACGACTATGGTTTTGTGATAGGGCTCCGTTATTGCATTCGCGAATCGCCCCTTAACAACTATTGCTAGATCATCAGCATATCCTAAGCAATAGAAGCCTTCTGTGGAAAGTTTCCGGAGGAGTTCGTCAATCAGGGTTGTCCACAGTAGTGGAGATAGTACACCTCCCTGGGGGCAGCCTGTGCACACTTTCGCCTCAATGGAGACCTCACCTAGATTGGATATTATAATCCTATTACCTAGGCTGGCTTTAATCCATTGGTAGATCGTTGTTGGGACTTCTCTGTTTATAATGCACTCGTTAGTGAGTGCGTTGTCGCGTTATTAAACGCTCCTACTATGTCTAGGAATGTTACTATCGCTCAGTGAAGATGAATGAAAAATTAATATAGTGGATGAACGCAAGTGCGAATCGTTTTGCACCCTTCAGGAATGGATTTAGCAGAGCATTTTATACAATATAGGTAAGTCCAATTTAAAAGTATGTCTTTTGGTATCTAATCGATAAGTTAGTTAAAATGATTGCTTCGCCGTATTTTAATTAAATGAGTTTGTCGATATTTAAGAGGATATATTTTATCTAAAATATTTTAAAAATAATGCACCTTATAAATCTTATAATGGAAATTTTGCTCGAAGTCACTTTTATGTCACAGGATTGACAACCTTATTAACAAAGTAAATGGATGAACGAGATACTTGTAATAGAAAATTGAACAGGAAAATACAGGCATTAATTCAAAAGATAGATTTATATATTCTATCAAATAATGGCTCGACTTTTAAACTTGGCAAAGATAATAACTCTTTTATTAAAATAAGTATCCCACTATATTAAAAAATATAAGCAGGCTTAGAAATATTTAAATCGTATAAAGAAAATATAAAAAAGGAAATATAGAGAATATAAGTTTTAAACTAACATAGTTCGATTATGAGCTTCTGGTTAATAATGCTTTCTTAAAATGAAATTTTTTATACATTTAATTCTTAGAAAATCACTTGGATCTATACTCCTGAATACATGAAAAAATTAACTAGACATTGTGTCATAAAAGTGTAATTTCGAAGTATAACAACATATGTACTTTGAAATATAATGTGGACCATTTATTTTAGAACTGGATGCATATGTGACAATAAAGACCGAGGGATAAAGCGAGGACAACAATGTTGTACACCTACTTCTACTTCTACAAAAGTTCCCCTGCTTTCATATACTTCCACCTACCCAGTGAATTATTTTTCCAGCATTTAAATAATTTTAACCAAATAAAATAAAATCCTATTTTTTTTATTACATTTATTTAACGTCGGCCTATTTCCGCTACTGAGGCCTAACACCGACGCCTGTAGACGAGCTACCCCCAACCAGGAATTTTGCCGAACCTCTTCCCTTAAGAAGAGTAGGGATCTTTTACTTGCCTAACATTTAATAGACAAGGACCGACGGCTTTACATCCCCTCTGAAGGATGGTATATCCCCTATACAACCCTCGCCTATATATGTATATCTTTCGCGCATACACTGATATACAAGCCGCTGGAAGATTTGTGAGGCGAGGACGCAGTCTTCATTGGAACGGTCACCCATCCAATTACTAACCACGCTTTACGTTGGTTTACATCGCACATCGAAGTATGCACATAGTAAAGACGTACCCACGCTCACTCCTAAAATGCTATTAATATCAATTAAAAAGTTTTATTATTATTTGTATACTTTATATAAAAAAGGAATGTAACTGCGTTTTTACGTCCAAAAATCCTGGTATCTGTCAGACTACCTAGATACCCGAAATATGGGACAGTCATAGGCTTTAGGGCCTTAACAAAGAAATTGTCCGAAAATGATAACCAACTGCTTAATGAGCTTCAAATTTTACAAAAGCAATGAATGATATAAATAGAAAGTTCAGGTTCTTTAACGTACTATCCAGAGGGTGAGATGTGAAGATTGAAAGTACCAATGGTAGGGTGTCGATAGGCTAATAAAAATGGTTCCATCAAACAAAAAAATTAACATTTTGATCTGTTTATTCTGATATGTGTTTCTTAATCTGTAGAACATATAATATTTAAAGAAATAAATTAAAATTTTCCTTCAGTATGCATTATTTCAAAAAAAAATGCTGAAAGTTGACCCTATTCATCAATTTCTAGAGAAAAACGCCATTTTAGCTACTTATTAGTTACATCTGCATCTACGGCGAAAATTAGTAGCAATTTTTTCTTTTACGGACAACAGACAATGCTGTAGTGTAATAAAGTATATATATCTTAGTATATAAAAATAAAAACTGAAAAACGTAAAAACCTTTTTTCTTAATCCCCTTATATTCACGTCCTGGTGAGACGTAGCCATAACAATTTCACCACTTAACTAGGACACACACACACCCACACAAATTATAATTACACAACAACCATTGCTGGTGACATCGACATGTGACAGCTGAGAATCTAACTCTTGTATAGTAGTGCGGCTAGCCGGGATTCGAACCTGGGAGCCCTTGGTCTCAAGCCTAACACGTAAACGCTAAGTCGCCAAATTATTCTATTTTAATTAAAATAAAACGAAACCATTCTTTCTGAATTAGGTATATAGACAAGAATTAACCTTCATTGAGATAATGAGACAGAATTTTCAAGAGAAAATACAAATAACCTATTATTTTAACATTAATTAATTAATTAATTAACAGGACAACGTCCATCGGGTTGTACAGATACTTCCATTTGGGTTATATTCCTCGTTTAACAACTTTATGTTTTTCAAAAGACCCTGTAAATTTTCATAAGCTCCCCAAAAACAAATAGTTTTGAATTCTACAAACCAATGTAAAACTAAATCTCTTGTAGTTGTATGCTTGATTTACTGGATATCAAATCCAACACCAATTTTAACTTAACGCAAAAGTTTTCAACATTTCTTATGAACTATTTCTCGCAAAATGATTTCCCTGTTGACAAATTATAATACGAAACTGCGCTCTAACTTTGTAACTAGCACATGTAACAACAATGGATAAATAATAATGAGCCATATACGCCCGCACATATTTGTTTAGAAATTTGGTGGCTTTAAGGCGTTTGGATAATAAATGTAATGTTATATTCATGTTCTCCCTAGTTATGTTTAGGCATTGTTCTATAACATTAGAACATACACTACGAGCACTGCGAGCTTATATATAATAGTTATGTGTTGTACTTAGAAAGGTAAATGGGTTAGGAAGCGTTTGGGGCTCCTGAAAACTTGAAGGCATCTATTCTTCTTTATTTACCAAAGTGTTGAAAAGAATTGTCTTATCATATACTTAATTATAATTTGTATAGTAGCTAATCAGTAGCCATCAGCACCATAACAATGAATAAACATTCTTTCACACGATTATTGTAGTTTGTCATCTTGGAAAAATAGCGAATCCGGGGTACCTTTGTCTATTTTTTCCCAATTATCTTGGAAACGGCTCATTTTACATAAAAAGCATATGCGATTAAATCGGAAAAGTATAAAAATTTCTATAAAACATGTTTTCAGTTTTCTCCATTCCTTATTGTCAAAGGATAATTCCAAGAAAATAATTATTTTCATTGATAATATTACATAAGGTAAGTACTTTGTGCCTTTGAAATATTCCAAAGTTAATAAAACTTTGGAATGATGTTTGTGGGTGTTCAGTATTGCTACACCAAACTTATCCAACAAAAAAGCCCTGTGAAATTTTGGGGAGGGGCGAAAATCCCCAAAATTTTTGCACTGTTTTCGATTTTGTCGAAATATTTCGAAAACAATTGATTTTAGCGAACTTCAAATTAATAAATTGTAGCTGATTCAATTTCCTGCAATTTTGGTAAAACTTATTTTTGATCCCATAGATACCGAGATATAGAGATTCGAGGTGCAAAATTTCTCACAATCGTAAGAAATTGCTAAAAAGCTGGTTTTCGATATTCATTTTCCATTTTTCAACATATTTAATGGACTTGTAGTATCTACTTCCATTTACATAGGTTCAACTACTCCCTCCCCTCATTACGGAATCGAATCACCCGCTTCACAAAATTCAGTTGTGTACCAGCCGTTGAAAGCTTAATGGCTCAAGAGAGGTTCTTATCAAACGACACAACAAAAGGAACTCTATCACAATGCTGATGACAGAAATGACAGCGAAAGGGATTGAAGTGAAACAGGCTACTGAAGATGCAGACGTACACACAGCAATATCTAAGGCTGCTGAATATGATAGTGTAATTATTACAGGTGAAGATGTAGATCTCCTTGTGTTACTGACAGCCCTAGCCTCCACTTCCCACAAAAACCTCTATTTCGAGAAGAGTGGGAGAGAAAATTGCCCATCATTATTATAATCAGCAGCTTGATGCAAGATAGATCCATAAGATATTCTCTTTCTGCATGCAGTAAGTAGGTGCGACACCACTTCAACCCCCTTCGGACAAGGGAAGAAGAAGGTCTGCAGAATTTACGAGAAGAATACTTCCCTACATGACCTAGTAGCTATGTTCAAAGACCTGAAAGCCACCCCCTATCTAATTTCCAAGGCAGGTGAGAAGTTTTTGGTGGCGCTGTATGGAGGGAGCATGGAAACAGATTCCTTCGACAACCTCCGATACTAACTTTTTACTAAGTCGGTGGATAAATCTAAATTCCAATCGGCCAGGCTGCCACCTACCAAAGACGCGGCCACCTACCAAGTTTTCCGAACATATCTCCAGGTTCAAACATGGCTGGGTGACGAATTGTCGTTAAACAGTT
Source organism: Leptura quadrifasciata (assembly GCA_963675555.1). NCBI lineage: Eukaryota > Metazoa > Arthropoda > Insecta > Coleoptera > Cerambycidae > Leptura > Leptura quadrifasciata. The sequence continues at coordinate 110,312,275 of OY776675.1, forward strand.
ACCGTCAGTTTGGGTGTGGCCACTGACGAGACGAGCAGTCGTCCCCATCAGGACCACAAGTAATGCAGCCCCAGATAACATATTGAACATCGTCTTTTGTAAATGTAAGAAAGGGTGTAACAATGCAGCATGCAGCTGCAAGAAAGCAGTACTGCGGTGCTCCACTCTTTGCAAGAACTGCTCGAGGCATGCATGCAAAAATTCGCAAGAGTCTGATCTCCAGGACGAAGAAGCAGAAGGAGAAACGAAGAAGAAGAGCGCAAAGAAGATGAAACTCCGTATAGTGCCAAACGCCTAAAATATTAGCTTTACTTGATTAACATTTACTTTACATTTCAATACTTTAAAATTTTCCTTACAAATTTACCCTGTTGGACAGTAAGAATCGCTATAATATACTATTATAAAAATACTGTGTTTTAATGTTCTCTTTTCTAAACCTAATGAACATCTACTAGTGGAAAGACGAGCTGCGTTTATGCTCTTTCAAACCTTAAAACCTATGCGAATGGAAGTAGATATCACAAGTCCATTAAATATGTTGAAAAATGGAAAATAAATATTTTAGTAGTTTCTTATAATTTTAAGAAATTACCTATGGGGTCAAACAATATATGTTATAGTGTAAATTGCAGGAAATTTAATAATATTTTTAGTCGCAAACCCCTTTATAAAATCCTTATTTTACTATAAGGAAAGTAACCAGACTGCAACTAACAGCTACTCTCCGGGCTATGTGCCCCGCCGAGCGCTGAATTACAAGTTACAAGCCTGGCGTGTTAAATGTAATAATTGCATATTACCATCAAAACGCTAATGCTTCGATTGCAACAAACACCAGCCGAAAGACTGATCCTACTTAAAGGAGCTCTCATGCCAGTCGTCCCATACCACTTGCAGACTGTAGTTTCGAGCTGTTGACTCTCGTCAGCGCAAGGTAGGCATGTGACGACCGACACGAGGATCCCTTGACTACTTGGTACATTTCGGTATCTTAAGGATAGCGACATGAAAATAGTCAGCAGGCGGTCTGTTGCAATCGAAAAATAAATAACTGGGCTTAGCACAGTTCAAATGTGCTTTTAGAGGGCGGAATATTAAAACATAATATTTTTAGTCGCAAACTCCTCTATAAAATCCTTATTTTACTATAAGGAATATAACCGGACCGCAATCAACAGCTACTCTCCGGGCTATGTGCCTCGCCGAGCGCTGAATTACAAGTTAAGTGGTGGTGCGTTAAGTCCTCGTGTCAATCGTCACATGCCTACCTTGCACTTACGAGAGCCAACAGTTCAAAACAGCAGTCTGCAAGTGGTGTGGGATGACTGGCACTAGAGCTCCTTTAAGTAGGATCAATCTGCGCGTTAAGTGCAATAATTGCATATTACCATCAAAACGCTAATGTTTCGATTGCACAAACACCAGCAGAGATTGTATAGTAATCTTTGCTGAGCCCTTCATACACATATTTAATTTGATAATAAATGCATCCCATTTTCCGGGTCCAAACTCCAAAGAGGCGGTAAAAATGACTTATATCATAACCAAGAAGACATAATACTGTAATAAGACTGTAACAAAAATAATAGACTTCACTGTACTATTGATTGCTATTGACTACATTGCAAATAATTTCCAACTCAATGAAGTGCATTGTGAGATAATTGACCCAAATAATTGTGTAATAGAGGCCGCCTTCAATAAACCCCAACAAATATAGATTATTGTTAACCGCCAATTAAAAGACCCAAAAATAAAAAGGAACAGTAACGTTCAATATAAACGATAAAAAAAATAAGGAACGACTGTGAAATTGCTAATTATTTCGGCCACTATTCTTCAACTGTAGCCGAAGAAGCCGTCTCCCACCATTTTGGCAACTCAATGTCCAAAAATTGTTCCTCCACATCAAGTGTTATATATAGTATGTTTCTATCTCCTGTTATCCACAACGAATTAAATACAGTTATATTGGAGCTAAAAAACATACAACAGTTGCCAATGAATTTACAATTTACATTTCTTAATAAATTTGTCATTATCCAAAGAGAAATTTCCAACCATCCTAAAGATAGCACTATGCCAATATTGGAATATTGGAATCAGATGCCGAACTACCCGACAACTACAGATCGATATCTGTGCTTAGTGTTCACTCCAAAATGATGGAAACATTGTATACAACAGGATTCTAAATTATTTCAACACAAACAACCTGCTGTCATCTTCAAAACGTGGGTTCTGTGTGGGCAACTCCATCATTTATTGAGTATGTATAAAAACTAATAAAAAATTGTCCCAAAATAAAAATTGTTAGGAACGTACATTGGCTACAATTTGAGTTGGGAAAAGCAATTAGACCATATCTCTGATACGCTTAACAGTGCTTTCTTTGCTCTTCCTAAGTTGTTACTAACGTATTATTTCAAGTTTACTATGCCCTAGCCTACTTCCATTTAAAACTTAACTTTATATTATGGGTAAGAGGAGTGACAGTCAAACGTACATTTATACATTAAAGCAACTTGAGGCTTATATTTATGTACCTCAGAAGTAGTTGGGTGGGAGTCCACTTTTGTAAGAATTACAGTTTCTATCAAATTTGAACTTAAAAATGTGTTATTTATTCTCTACCTCTCTACCGGCGTTCTGCTGTTAGCAAACAGATTATTTTTTTAAAGCTATTAAAGAAAATATATCTGACGAGTAAACTGCAGTAACCAAGGATGAACGAAAAAAGCATCATGAAGAAGCAGAAAATAGATACAAACTAAAAAGAGAGGACAAAAGGATTGGGAAAAAAAAGTGGTGGTAACGATGGATTTACAAAAATGTTTACCAGTACCATGTCTGACAAATTCACGCTAATTTTATCTCAGAAAACCGTAGACCTTTAATCTTGCAATTCACTGTGATACAACTGGGGAGTCGTTTTGTATGGGTTGGAAAGACTGTGGGTCGCAGAGGAGGAAATGAAATGGCCTTTATAAAATGTGCTTTGGAAAATTTACCTGAAGATATTAAATCTGGTCTGATAATTGTGGTGGACAGAATATGAATAGAACGGTCATATCAGCTTACATGTGGCTGTTAAAGAAAATTCCTTCGTTACAAATAATCAACCATAAATATTTATTAAAGGAACATACGTACATGGAAGCGGATAATGTGCATGCAATTATAGGGAGAAAAAAGAAAAGGTTGAAAACTTTAGAAATTGTTGTCTCAAGAGATTTGGCGCAGTTTATAAATATCTGTGATGATAAAAGACTTTTATTGTTTATTCTATGAAATTAGAAGGCTTTAAAGATCTAGCCAATATGTTCAAGGGCAAAGAAGTCCCGCTTGTTTTTATAAAAAATAATACAGACAAAGATGCATTTTTGATTACAGTAGTTTGGCTGCAAGTAAGAAAATCTGAGGAAAGAATGTTCTCTTACAAAACTTCTTTTGATGAACCAAATTATCAGTGGATTTAAAGCGAAAGGTATGATTACCGTTGACTCTTCCAGAAGAACTACCAGTCATGCGAAAAACAACTATTCCCAAAAAATACAAAATATAACCATATCATGGAACTTATAAAATGGGTAGATGAAGTTTTTCATCCCTTTCATAAGAGCCTTAAGCATATGGCTACAGCAAGGGTTATTCGGAAGAGGTATCTGATAATGAAAATTAACTGTAATAATATAATGTATTTTGCATAATAGTAATAAGTTAGTAATAAGCGCGAAAAAAGTATTTTTGTTTTAATATTTTTAAAATGAACTTAGTTTGATTTATAAGTATTATTCTTTGTCCCAATAGAACAAATAACACATGAAAATTTAGAAGCACAGTTAGAAGCAGAAGGGCGCAAGTCCTGTAAGGGCGCAAGTCCTGTAAGTTCAACAAAAAATATTTTGTTGGACTTTTATTTTTTAAATAATGAAATGTTTTAAAAAAATGTTTCAGGGCTTATACTTTAATTTTTTATAACAATTGAACTATGTTCACATTGGCCATGTGCTATTAATGTAACCTGAGAAGAGTTATTTTGCTCTCCGCCCAACTGCTTCTGTAGACCTACATTCATCGGCCACAAACTGATGAGTCTGCCATACATTTTTATTTATAAATGTGTATTATTCGCTTTCCACAATAAAAATATGTTTATTTTAAGCAACTTTAAGCATAACTATATTACTAGAAATGGACAGATGATTAGAGTTACCCATCACTTTATCGCATTGTATAACCGGTCTCCTGCTTACTCATGTTTGAGCGCAGGCAATAACCTACCTCGCTACATTAAACATACAAACAGTTTAGTAAAAATTAAATTAGAATTAAAGAAATTCTTAACCGATAATTATTTATACAGCTTAAGTGAGTTTTTTGCATACCAACAAGTTGGCGATTAAATTGTTAGGACTGTTTTTACTATCATTTATGTTTAAAGTTTATAATAGTACAAATAGCTACAGTATAGTTAGTTCATCCCAAAGTGTTCTGTACGTTTTTATTGTGTATGTTTGTATACCTACAATTTATATTGTTTTGAAGAGATTTTAGTCCATGTACCTGTCTAATAGCATTGTAATTATGATCTACCGGACCAATAAATACATATGAAATATCAAATATCATAACTATTTCTAAATCAATTTTTTCCGACCTATCTGCATATTATTTCTCATGAAAAAACTCGAGAAACTGATTAATAGACATTTTAGGGCGATATTGTGAGCCCAAAACCTCTACATCTAAATTAATATGTTCAACCCTTCCTTGTTATGCTCGGAGCTAAATTATTTTAATGGTTGGATAATAAATTGATCAGCGGTGGCACTATTACTGGCGCATTCGCCAAATATTGCAATATGCGACGCGTTTTTAAAAAATAATAATTGTATTACTTTTGTATTAATTATATTTCGGGTTAACTTAGTCAACTTCTACATTTTTGTAAACTATACTGTATTGATGACATACATAAACAGATGTTTACAAAAATATAAATATTGAAGAAAATCGAAAGAAAATTTATTTGCATAAAAAAATGTAAACCAATAAGTAAACAATTGCCTACACACCAGCAAGTACTAAGTTGTTTTTATATCTGCATGTAGTCTAATAATTTGATGTAACTTTAAATTTTCATTATATAACAATTATTTTTACATAAAAGTCGTCTCTGGAATTTATAGCTGCGTTCCCATCTCTACTCATAAGAAATGTGACTGACGAACAGACAAGCGGATGGACATACGTTTATTTTGAGAGTGATTCAGAAATAAATGACTAACACATTGTACTTTATTTTTCTCTGGGAGCGTTATTTACTGTATTAAAAGAGGCGAATAATATATAACCTACGTCGTTCTTGTGAAGAATATTGATCCATAATTAATTCTCAATTATTAAAATTCTGTGTAGGTTACATAATTTAAACAGAAACTTTATGTCGAACATGTGTATCGAAACGTAATTACTGAGCAAAATTTTAAACAACATTGCTGTTATGTAAATTTCACCAGAGTATACCAGATAATAATGAATGGTAAATTTATCTGCTGTGCTTCGAAGCGAACTTTTTTAATACTGAAACATTATTCATGGAGATATTAAATATCCAACAGATAATTAAACTAGAGTATCCAGTGGCATCATTATTTTTTCAATTAAATTTCTGTATAAATTCGTTGGTTTATTTCATTTTGTCTCCATTTGACAAGCATGTAAGTACGAAAGTGAAACAGACAGATAAAAATTGCACACTTACAAATGTGCTAAAGGTACAACACAAATTGAAATTTAGAGAAATTTTGAATAGTACAGGGAGTATACACAGGTGCTTATCGAATCTAGCATTCTTTGAGCATATCTGGCGAAGTGGATTCGGGCTCCATCACTACGAAATGATTTTCAATTATATATTATTCCCAAAACGTGGATATTATCCTACATAAACTGTAGGGTTCCGTCTCCTTTACTCAGACAAATCTAGATCTCCTAGACTTAAGAGGGTCATTCAGGTGACCTGGAAGGTGGTTTAGAGCATTTAAATAGTAGTTTGTGCAACAAGAGTGGAGAAAGAAAATTGAGCACGACGCCGTAGGCGGAGTGCCTCAATCTTTCGAGTGCGATATGGATAATCCACTCGAGTTGTATAGTATACTCTTTCTACGACCGGATTAAGAAAAAACTACAAATAATAGTTTTAATCAAATTTTAATATACAAACTTAGCTACTGCTTAATCTTATGCTCTAGGTGAAAATATTTTATAAAAGGAGCAGTAGCCTAGTGGTTATATCTACGCTTAGAGAAGCAATAGATCATAGGTTTAATCCCCCCAGGAGTCTGTATCCGCTCATGGTCAGGGGTAGCAGACTAAACAGACAAAATAAGAAATTGCTGTACACGACGGTGGTCAGGCCGTCTATCACATACGCGGCGCCGGTGTGGTGCAGCACGTCGGTCAAGACAATGAATAAACTGAAAGTACTAGAACATAAGTACATGCGCCTCATTTCAAATTCTGGAAGGTACACCTCCCTCAGAGACCTCTACGAACGCTGCAACGACATAACCCCGATAGCCGACTACGTCCAGCACATCGCCCAAGCTGGGCGATAGTCCACTAACAAGACACATTACACAAATTAGACAGCATAATGCCCCATTTCGGATTAAACACCCTTTATCTTACCAGACGTTGCCAATCTTCCGGCAGCCACTCTAGCCAAACTTTCGCCTACTATACCTTCTCTAATACTATCCACCTTTCACTCATATTTCATACCTTTTATCGACTTTAATTCTTTCCTGTCCCCCTCTTCTTTTGTTTTTGTGTATTTTTGTGTCGCGTTTGTTGTTCCTTCGTTTCTGTTTGTACATTTTTGTCTGTAAATTCATTCCTCCGTCACTAATATTGTAACAGAATCCACATTTTATCTTAGAACAATAAAAATTTTTAGAATCACAGTTTAGACCTGCCTTGCGCAACCCGTAGTTGAAGCAATTCGCGGATGGCACTTCGTGCAAGTTATGGTGTCAGCGTCAGTGCCAAAATGAAAAACAGTGAAAGTGCGCATAAACGGCGAAAGACAAAGTATTCGTAGTTCCATTTTTAATGTTAAGCTTTCTTTTTTTTAAGCAATGTTTTGTCAGATTACCTATTTTTATTTTAGTATTGTTAAAAAGGAGTTTAAGTGTTTTTTAGTTCGTTCTAATTTTTATACAATTGTTGCTAACGCCAAACCGGTTCCATCTCGGCCCGGCCTTGCGACGCACCGCTGTGTTAACGCGGCGGTCGCAGGGTCGTTCCGGGATGGGTACCGGGGAGGCAGCTTATACATTTTTACACGTTTACCTCTTTAATTTGAATAAATTTGTTTTGAATTGAATTGAATTGGTTCAATCCCCCCATATAGCTACTTTTTTTGTCATAATATACCTCTAAAATTTTGTCTGTATATGATAATTTCAATAAAATTTTAGGTGGCATACCGTTTATCGATTCTTCACTGGAATCACTCATTTTAAATTATTTTCTAAGACAAACTGCACGAATATACACACTGACAACTACTGACAATTACTTTGACAGCTTACGCACCAATTTGAATTTTTTAAAACGAATAGTTGCCCATGTACTTAATACACGAACTATGATTGGTCGATTTTATATCCATCCTAAAACGTATATGAAATATATCCGTTCAGTTAACTGGAATGGCCCACTTATCCATTCTACAGACCGTACGGAAAACAGCAAATTTACATAAGGGAGTAGAAAAAATAATATAACCCCATTGCGAAATTGTACTGGTGACTGTAAATAAAATGTATGTAATATGTCTTTCTACTATTATTTTTCAAGGTATGTATTCGATATAATAAAACTATTATTATTGCTTATATTGCTCATTTCGAAGAGAATATTTTGAAAAATAATCTATAATTTGGGTTTATACAAACGTTTTTTTAATATATTAGAATATAGATAACACGTTTTGATGGCCACAAATATCAAATTCAGTGTATTCAAAGAGTTTTAATTTTCAATCAATTTTCGTTATATGAAAATGGAACCGTTTTTGAGATGTCTCTCTATTAAATTTTTAATTTTTCATTTTTTTCAAAAGTGTCCATAACAGGTAAATTGGCAATAATGGGCAAATAAGATATATAACACCATTTACATTGTCATACATGTAACCTGTCGTGTCCGGAAAATAATTTGTCTCTTCCACTTAGGATTCTAATTTTGTTTTCTTCAAAATAGAAAAAAAGGTTCCAAAATGTCTAGTATTGTTTGATTCACTATCTTATGGTACTTAAGTTATTAGTTAGTTATGGTTAAGTAATGCACCAAATGAATATTATACAGGAAATAAATATTGTTTTTTTAAAATTCCTTTACATAAAACTCTAGAAAGAGTTTACGCATTTAACAGGCATAGTCACGTATGGGGACTATTTATTATACTCCTCGCAGTTCTGCAAAGAGTATACGTATTACATTATTTATCATGCAGTTTTCTAAAATTGTAAATATTGTTCGTGAAAAAAGGATCATATGAATGTGTTAGTGATCGAATTAGTTCTTAATATCTTTCAAAATGCATGTATATCTGTCTGTATATTTGCCTATCTATCTGTCCGTTCGTTCATTGCATTTCATGCAAATGTATGTCCACTTTACTAATGATCCTTGATTTTATTTTGTTTACATAATTTAGGGCATAATCATTTAAATTTGATCTCCGCGTAAAGAGTTTTTACCTCTAACATTATCTGAATAAAAAAGCACACAAAATTGCATTTATCAGGATTTAGCTTTAAATTGTTATTTTTCAAATAAATTAATGATGAATTTTGGAGTTGATATCTTCACAGGCATTTCAGATAGACTACGAGGTACTGAAGTTTTGAAACCCTCTTCAACTTAAATGGAGTGTATTTCTTTTTAAGGGGACAAATCTGCCATGTGTGAGGATCCCGGGACGTTTTGCATGGAATATATTTTACACAAATCAATATATTAATGTCTGAGGACTACTTTCACAAAACACCAAAACGCATGAACACTGTACTCAGATTCAGTAGATGCATGTTTCGCTTTTAGCAACATCAGGAGGTTTTTAACATATCTTGCTTCCTTGGGAGCCGCACCACTGCTGGGTTCTTGAGCAGGACCATGCAAGTTAAAGGAGATTTTCAGACAATTCTCCAAAACTTCAGCAGCTTTCGGTCTAATACATAGTCAGGTTTGAAAGAGTATTCTAGCTGCGAAGGATCTGCATAGCATTGTATTCGACAGAAATTTACCCAGTTAAATATTTGTTCTTTGTAAATCACAAAAAGAATAAATCCCAAGACCTACTCTTGTGATAAGTCAAGCATAATCGAACGACTATTAGAATAATTATTTTCGATGGCTATTGGCTAGAAACAATAGTCCACCGCTATCAGATGATCCATCGTGTTGAAAACTTAAGAAAATTCGAAAAGTATTGAAGCTGTTGCCGTCCATTATACAGGGAAGGGCAATAGTACATCAGACCTCGATATCTCGAGTTCTACGATAGCTAGATAAAAAATTCTGTAACTGAAAATTATTTTCGAACATACAGGGCGTCATTCCTATATTAGCATTGAATATTTTTCAACCACTTAGATGTAATGAATGTTTTTGTTAAAATAATGCAATCTGCAGATGGATATTAAAAAAATCACCACATTCTATTTTTAAAAAGAGCACTATACCTGTAATTTCGTCTTTGCTCGCCTTGTATGTTTGAAAATAATTTATCTAGTATCGTAGAACTCAAGATACCGAAGTTCGACGCACTATTACCACACCCTGTATAATGATCTCAGTACATTATTTGTCAAATTTCCTGTAGAGGGGACGCAGTACTATGTACCCGATGAAAACAAGATAGAAGAGAAGACATACTATTGTTTGTAATTTCGTAATCATGAATTTTATTCTGGATTATGTTTTCTAAAATTTTGATCAATGGGTCTTAAATGACAAAAATTTCAAAGGTTTTTCGAAATTGTACTAAATAATGGCATTGTCTAATAAACAGCTTAGGATGTCTGTGATATATTTACAAATGACGCCAGAGAACAATTTAATTGGCACAAATATCACCAATGCCATAATTTTGTATGATTGATTATGTTTCATTCATTGTGTTTTTAAAATCAAATGCCTAAATTGTTACTATATTTATTTATTAAATATCAGTTGTAGGTATCTGGCCAATTATTTAATGAGCTAAATACAGAGAAAAAGTTATTTATTGCATCATCAGATTTGCCCAGGGGCTCAGAAATAAACGTATATCGTCTATTTTGTATATTTAAATCACGAATATCCTTCCAAAGTTCTTTATCAATAGTAATCGAATTTATTTTTTATTTTTTAGTTAGAGTTAATGCATGTTTCCAACTAACATATTCAGCAATGCAGTTCTTACTTGAAGATGTTTCATAAGGAACCAACCACAAAATCGGGGGGCGAGCGTGGGTGCGTCTTTACTATGTACATACTTCGATATGCGATGTAAAGCAACGTTAGGCATGGTTAGTAGTTGGATTGGTGACCGTTCCAACGAAGACCACGTCCTCGCCTCACCCATCTTCCAGCGGCTTGTATATCAGTGTATGCGTGGAAGCTATACAACCTTAGACGAGGGTTGTATAGGAGATATACCATCCTTCGGAGGGGATGTAAAGCCGTCGGTCCCTTGTCTATTAAATGTTAGGCAAGTAAAAGATCCCTACTCTTCTTAAGGGAAGAGGTTCGGCAAAATTCCTGGTTGGGGGTAGCTCGTCTACAGGCGTCGGTGTTAGGCCTCAGTAGCGGAAATAGGCCGACGTTAAATAAATGTATAAAAAAAAAAAAAAAAAACCACAAAATCAGTGAAGTATATTTAATAGAATCTGGAATTGGTTCGCTATTGTTAGATCATATTCACTACTCAAAATTTAATTGCGCAATTTTTATAAACATTATTAAAAGCAACCAGAGATTTTTTTACGTTTGAAAATTGGAAAAACTGCTGGTCTTATAAAAGTGATAGAAATCACGAATTCTTATATTAGATTAGAAAATAGGTAGTCATTTTAATGGTATAAAGACAATGTTAATTTATGGATAAATAGATATTTTGGATAACAATATAAATGTTATGGGTATGTTGTTCTAATATTATAACGTTAGTTTTAATTCAGCATTTTTTATCATGTATAACATACATACACTTTAATGGATACAGGTAGCTACTACAGTATACAATAATGTTCATGAAATTTTTCATTAGTTTTTAATAACTTTTCAATAAAAATAAAAATATTCTGCGCTTGTGTGCATTTACCATTTCACGATCGATCTATTAAAAATATGATGAATAATTTTAGTTCATTCGTTGAAATAAAGGCTCCAGACGTAGTGTAAATAAATATGGAATATGGACTAACATTAATGAATCGAAATTACAGTAATTTCTTGTTACTTTCTAATAAGTTAAATTGTTTTAACTTATTAGAAAGTAACATAAGAATTACTATTTGATCAGAAAATATAAAAGTGCAATTATGTTAAGATATATTTGTTAACGAGAATTTATTTTTCAATATAACATGATATGATGTATCCTGGATAACGCGAAGTAACTATTATAATTAAACTACTTTTTTATTATGTTATTTACGATTTGAATATACTGTGTATTGAAAGGTTGTGTATTATCAAGGTATATAAGGACACCCACAAGGCGCCAGGATGTGTAGCAGCAACGCCATCCTAAAACTCCGATATTTCCCCGCCTAATGGAAAAACGCAGATGTCATCATAATTCCGAAGCCTGGTAAGAACCTAACCTTCTCTTCCAGCTACAGGCCCATCAGCCATCTGCCAGCGATGAGCAAGGTAGCAGAGATTATCCTGAAGCGATTCAACGACTGCATCGAGGAACCAGCATCATCTCCGATGAACAATTCACGTACCGGACGGGACAATTCACCGAGCTCCAAGTGCTAGTCTGACGGAGCACGTTACCGAGGGGTTCAACAGAAGACAAGTCATCGGAGTAGTGTTCTTGGACGTCTCCAAGGCCTTCGACTGGGCCTGGCACAACGGCCTCATAGTGAAGATGCTGAACTTGGAATACCCAGTGGGAATCGTCTAGCTGATGAGGTCCTACCTACACCGAAGGAAAGTCCGAGTGAATGTAGCCGACCACCTCTCCGCCTACAGGACTAGACCACGGAGGCAGGGATCCGTACTTTCCCCGCACCTGTTCACCATTTACACCAGCGACCTACGACCTGCTAAGGACCAACAGAACCTCTCTAGCACTCTACGCAGATGAACACGACGATTGTCGCTAGATCTTGGCAGCCAGAGGAAAGCCACTCGCTATTTCCAGGAAGCCGCATCCCTCCTAGAGGAATGGTGTAACACCCAGGAGAGCAAGGCAAGTTAGAAAGGTACCCACGGGGCAAGTGACCATGTACGAGTACAACATCTAATGGCACGATACCGCCAAATACCTTGGCGTGATTTATGGACCGTAGCCTATCGTGGAGGCGGAAGCCACAGTCAAGAAAGCGAAGATAAGACACGCCCTACTCTACCCGATGCTGGTTGGCTAGAGCCAACTCAACCTGAGAAACAAGTTCACTATTATCAGGATCCTGATCAAACTGCTATTGACCTATGCCTCCGTGGCCTGGGGATACCAAGCGAGGACCTACCTTAAGACAATCCAGGCGGTGGGAAACATCGCACTCCGGTATACCATCGGCTCCCTCTGGTTCGTCAGAAACGCTGATATCTTCAGGGATCTGGAACACAACCCGGTTATCGAGAAAATCCAGGACAGAGCGAAGAAATTCTACACCCGTGCAGCCGAACATGGGAACCCGTTGATCAAAGATGCAACTAATTATGATCTAGCCGACGCGCGAAGGCACAAGCGGCCAAAGCTCCAGATCCTGGACAATGGGTGAGTATAAACTAATCCGGTTTTTTTCTTTCAGATCAAGGAAACGCAAGAAGGAACAGACGTGACAAAACCCCCCTAATACTTACCCAACCGATGATGAGACGCCAAAGTCTCACCGCCGATTTTTCTTAAGCTTTGTGCAGTTGTGCAAGTCGAAAATGCTACGAAAGCGTTTAGGCATATTAGGTAGATCTGGATTTTGAACATAGTTACAACTTGTCTACTGTCTATTTTTGACTATTTTGGATTGAACTTTTGGATCATTCTGCTATTCTTTGGTACACGATTCTTGGTATTCGAATATGCCCTGATTTATACTTTGCGAAGATTTCTACAGCTTAATTAATTTCTGTATATTATTTTTCTCGTCAAATTGTTTAAATTTCTAATTCTTTTCTTAGCGTTGGCTGAGGAAAACCCTAGACTTTAATATTGATATTATTAACTTGAAATTTTCTTTGCTTGTATTGTGCTTTGCTTATTGTTATAATAAATTGTATTTTTTTTACATGTACTTTTATTGTAAAAATTCTCACTATAAGGATTTGTAATATCTGAGACCTTGTTATCTTTATGTGACTTTAGGTCGTAATAATGGTCGGCAAGACGCCACTCGGAGCCTTGTGTACCGGCAGTCATTCTTATCCAAAAACATCCCAGAATGAGGTCGACAATCGGCGCCCACGTTCGCGACAATGGCGCTCCCTGGAGCTAACATGCCAACGAAGAAAGAAGGCAAGACGGAAGAGTGCCACAAGGAACGGCCCAGCCGGCAGGGCCCATCAGTCAGGACCAAGGGAGTTCTGCCGACATCGCCCGCACCTCTCATATTTGTGAGCGGGGTTGACGAGAAAGCAAGTCCACCCCGAATGAGCTCGCTCCCGGACTTCAGCCATAATCTGGGGTAAAGAGCAATAGTTCTGTTCGACCTCAGTCATCTAAGACCATCACCACAGCCAAGGATATTGGCGCGATAGCCAGTCAGTATCGCCACAATCTTCATCCGTTTCCAAATATTTGCACATCTTGTCTCTGCTCGAACGTATTATTCTTGAACAAGTCTCAACAAGCTCATGCACTATATTTTCGCAGCTAAACGTTATTGATAATTTGTAAAATTCAATTAAATGAAAGTTATTTAAATATACGAATTATTAGTAACTAATCAGTGAATAAATCTTCGACTTCTTTCTACATAGTGTGTATCATCCATTATCCAATACAGGGCCAACCAAAACTACTGTGACACATTTAAAACAGCATCCTCCAAAAAGTTTTATTTTTCCCAATTGTGAAGAGTGGTTCATGTTCAGTATCAGTTCAGAATAAAGCCTTAATCAACTCGGCCATTAAGTTAAATATATTTGACATTTTTAAATGCACTTTCCATGGCTAAGCCATTTTACTGTTTGATATGCTCGAGAAAGCGTTGCAAGCATTTTATGATACAATGGAAGTCTATTCAGGGTAGACCGTTTAAACACGGACGCACCGTATATTAATAATTCTTATGAGTAAAACATTGAAATGTTCGTTCGGTAATATATATCATTTCTTAATTAAAAGTCATGAAACTGAACACAAAAATACCAGTATCTTAGCTACATAACTAAAGAACAAACGAGAAAAATTATATAAATATTCAAGGCAAGTACATTCATTTCTTTTCTTGATGGTATCCAAAGAGTTTTAATGGCGTGTGAATGCAGAAAGAAATGAGCTGAACAGCAGGAATGGAAAGATTTCTTCTTGGTAGTTTAAGCTGACAAAGAAGTGAACTTAAAGACTTCTCATATATAACTTCAAACCAGGGAAAAGGATTTATAGTGATTTTAAATTAAATCTAACAGGACTGTATTTAACAAAAAGTTTCATTTCATCAAATTGCAAACATTACGTTTGCTTATATATGTATATGTCACGGTGCGAAGTTAAACTTCGAATTCCCTAGGCACACAAATAATCGGCAAATACTGTAGTAGGAGGACGGAGAATATGTACAAGTACAGGAAGGCTGTCATTTGTATTTTATTTGGATCATCATACATTTTAGATAAGTAGGGATTTAGGAATGTGTTTTCCAATAATAAAATGTGTGTCGAGTGTACGTTCACACACTTTATGTCCAGTCACGTAATAGATGGTGTCCCAAATAGAACTACTAAGTCTAAGATCTAGAATAGAGGCACATAAAATAGAGAGACATCTCTGTTGAAGGCCGGGAGGGAAATCTTTCATTGGTGATGATAACTAAAGGAATGTTTTATCAAATTTTATACTAAAGTCACGAAATATTGGTGAATATACAGGGTGTCGCAGACTTTCAGGGCGAGAATTCAGTGGAAGGGGGTAGATTCGGTAAAATATGACAAATAATTTTGTAGTATAACTTTAAACCTATATAATCCACACGTCTTATTATTATTCCCTTGCTTTTGGTAACAATACTTCTTTCTAATATTTTACTATTGTCTCATAATTATCTTGAATAAGTTGGTTTTTGTTGTATGACGCACGTAGTATCCATAAAACTCGAGTGACTAATATTTTATTGTTTTTATAATATTAATGCTATAGAATATTTTAAATATTTACTTAGAATTGTTTCAATATGTAATTCTAGATTGTTTGTAATGGCAGAAGGGAATATTTGCACAGTAAACTCCAACTCCGATCGATTCTAATATATAAACTATGGACATATTTTTTCTTGATAAAATATTATGAAACCACAAGATTAATTACATTTAATCGATTTTGCTATGGTAATAGTCTAAACGTTGCTTTAAACTTCGATATTGCCTTGAACGGTAGAAAGTCCAGCACGTGTCGTTGTAAAGGTAATACAAGTCTCAGTTTTGTTTAAACATAGAGGGGTGTTAGGGTCCAGACAGCGCTTAATAAAATCAATACTGTGTTCTGCTCTCTGGTATGTGCCTTCTCAAGTATCATAAGTACATGTAATTACGGTGTTTTGGCGAAAGAAATCAAACCATAGTTTGTGCTGTAAATTAGTAATTTATATACCAAGAAATAAAACAAGTCCCAATACGTTTCCCTGAGATACTCCCATTTACCATTTAAAAAATTCTTTATTTATTATAATGTTCATGTTATTTTAATATTTCCTATATATCTCATTTATTTTGTTTTACAATAGATATGTTTTCCCCGACGCGTTACAAATTTCTTTCGAAACGAAACGTATCGGACGGCCGCTGTTATGCCTAACTTGAGACGAATATTAAATCTATATTAATGAGGTAACCATTGCTTTCCAAAACTTGTTTATGCCAATTTACAATCTATATACCTTCCGGTTTTAAAATAATAACTTTTGTTCAATTTTATTAGGCAAGTGCTTAAGGGTCTATTTATGAGAAAACTTGATAAAAAGAAAAAAAAACCTGTTTTAAAATTAAATATTTACAAAATTAAAAATGCACCGATGCTACGAGAAAACTAAAATTATATGTTATATTTACAACTATTTATACTATTTACAAGTTTGCAGTAATATGCTTAACCATCATACTTCAAGACTTCGCCAAGATTTTCCGTAGAAAGGCTTCCGGTTATCTTTCAAAATAATTATATCAATCATGTGTGTTGTTAATGTTGAATTATGTATTTTGAACTTTGAATGTTTGCGCTGTCTCTGTTAAATAATTCCTAATGGTAAGGTACTCCCATAGTTATATTAACCTAACTACAATAAAATTGTGAGAGGTTACTAAAATTGGTCCAAACTCAAAAATTTAGATAACATTAATTCTTTACGTTTTGAGGTCCCAGGAATCCAAAATGATGGTTTTTGAAAAATGTCTGTGTGTTTGCACTATAGCGCCGAAACTACTGAACGGATTTGGATGAAATTTTGCATGAGGGTTTCTTTAGTATTCTTTCCTATTATTTGGGTTTTTCTACCACATGTACTATTATCCTCTTCAAAACAAATCACCGAATCTACAAAATAATAGAATTATTGGAAAAAAGAGCCTCTGCGCCCGTGACGTTTACGCCAAAGGAAAAGTCAGAGGTTATGTTTTGCAAATAATATAAATCGGAATAAACACAAAAATAATGTATTTTGCTGACGTTTCGGAAAGTAATCTCTTTCCGTTTTCAAAGCTTTCAAACGTCAGCAAAATACATTATTTTTGTGTTTATTCCGATTTATATTATTTGCAAAACATAACCTCTGACTTTTCCTTTGGCGTAAACGTCACGGGCGCAGAGGCTCTTTTTTCCAATAATTCTATTATTTTGTAGATTCGGTGATTTGTTTTGAAGAGGATAATAGTACATGTGGTAGAAAAACCCAAATAATAGGAAAGAATATTCGTAGAATGCCACAAATAACTTTCAGACAATATTAAGGTTTCTTTAGTGCTCCAGAAGATCTGAAAAGGTTTGGGTTAAAATCGGATTACGTTTTGTGACGTTCTGGCACAACAAGCTGTTTATTTCATAATTACTGACAATTTGCAATCGAACCACTGAAAAGCAGTTAACATTCCGATTTCAACGATATATCACACTTGCGCCCTTTCGATTTGGTTTCCGTGAAAAAAAAATATAAACAAAGCAAATGTGGAGCATAAGATCGCTTCTCGCATGGCACGGTCGATGCCCGGAGCCGTTACGCCGTGCATTCCTAGGCTTCAAAGATCCACCGGGTGGGGAGGTTCCAGCCGCTTCCAGCAGTTGCCGATTTTTTTTTCTACGCTCATTGTATTAATTATTTTTACTATTTGTGGTCTGTTTTCTAGATAACTGAAATTGAAATAACTTGTAACTATATTTTTATGTCGACATCGCTGAACATATTAGGCAATTTATCGTATAATATCGCATCGAGAGATTTTTTGTGATCTAGAAGTACAGCTAATATTTTTTTACTGTACAAATTGCGCAGACCGTAATCTGTATTGAATATGGCAGCCTCTATCTTCAAGGTATGATTTAAAAACAATAGATATATTAAATTTGAAATTTTTAACACAAAATACTATGATCAAGCCGGTCAAAACAAAGATTATATAATATAAGACCGTCTTATATAATATAAGATAGTCCCTCTTTTCCTATACCTACATCTAACGAATCAAATCCGCAGCGGGTGCTGGCTTGTGACCAGCTGACAATGTTACATATGTACTTGACATTGTATCAAAAATTACTAACATATATGTTTAGAATAATTCTCGTAAATTAAATAATTGAAATATTTTCTCTCGTACTTCATTTGTGAAGAAAGAAACAACCCTTTCTCGGCAACGCAAAAAAAGCGATATATTGACAAACGCAGACAAATGATTTGAGATGGGTGCAGAAACTTATATTTCATTCTGTAAATTTCGATAATATGATTAAGTAAGTTCTATGTAAATTAGGTCGATTTGTGGGTTAAAGCTAATGCTATCATAGATCTATCTTTCTTTGAAAGTCAGTGCTGATATTTAGTAATGCGATTTGCATAAAAGAATGTTAGTTCATACAACAAAATTTTGATAGATTTATAGAAATTACTATTAATTGCTATCGTTATAAGTCTGCAATTATTTTATTATGTTTTCTTATTTACTCAATACCTTTTTGCGCTACATGATAATCCCGATTAAAGTAACCATAATAACGAGTATGAAAAGTATAATTTATAATGTACTTCTTATGTGACAATCCGCATCAGTGATCCATATAATATATTCATGACAACAAGTAAACAGGTAGAGCAGGCAGGTTTACAGCACAGCTTTTAGATCCCTTATAAAATTTGAATTACTTTTTGTTAGACAAATTACTTTTTCATTGAATAACCTAAACCCAAACGATTATAGCATTAAATATAAATGGGTAAGTTAGGCGCTGGGTTGGTCCGAACTCCCTAACGTGTAATTATGAACAAAATCGATCAGAAGTTTTATTGAGTTCCAGTAAGTGCTCGCAAGCATCTTTGAAAAGACATCAAACTTTTATATTTTAGCTTGTGTGCACATAATGGCGAATTTGATCTTGGCAATGAGTGAACAACAACCACTTTATAAATAAAGGTGACAAATTTTAATATTATACAGGGTAACTTTGAAACACAGGCAGCAATTATAGAATCGTGTTTGCAATAGAAGAACAACGGTTGCATTAAATGCAATTTAGTCACGATAAAAAAGAATAGAGTAACAATTCAAACCTCTTTGAAACCCTTATAGTGTTGAGGAATTTTTTAAACCTCCCCTAAACGACATCTGACAAGCGACGCATGTGTGTCAAATTTTAATCTTTTAAAGTAAAATTTTTAATGTATAACTTCTCTTAAAGCATTCTATTCTCGTGTCATAGACAGTACTGGTGCGAACATATTAAAATAAATAGTACATAATATTGTAATTCCTCTAACATATTTAATCAATTGGCCTGCATCAGAAGGTTAATTTTTTAAACGGCAAATACTAGACCTCTACATGGAAAAGGAGATAAATTATTGCTGAATAATAATAGCGCTATCTTATTACTGTCATCAATATCAAAAATACTAGAAAAAGTTGTATATAAGACGTTGAAGTTCTTGGCAAACATGATATATTGAGCAACATGGGTTTCGGGTGGGAAGGTCGACTTAGTCAGCCATACTTTTATGGTTCTGAGTATAGTGGATTATGCTTTACTCTTAGGTAAATTCAATAAATATGGATTTCAAGAGAGGCTTGGTGATTGGCTTAAGGACCAACCTTTCTAACCGTACCCAGGTGGTAGAAATAGACAATTTAAAATCAGAAAAATTATCTATACCGCATGGTTTCCCCCAAGGTTCAATTCTGGAACCCCTAGTTTGTATACCTTTTATAAACGTCTTACCAGATGTGCTAAACTCATATCTGCTAGTTATGTTTGCCAGTAATAATTCATTTTTAAATGTAAATGAAAATATGATGCTTTGTTGCTCCTCTCATCACTTTGATAAGAGTTTTCAATTACAAAAGAGAATTTCAAAAAACATGAGCAATAGTGTGAAGGTTATGAAGCAGCTTTTCCGGTTCTCAAAAGTTTCATCTGTTGACATTTACTTTGATGAGCAGATTTCTGCAACTGTAACTGTCATTCTTTCTAATGTAATCCTTGTGCTCATCCAACCTCACACTGAAAGGTCTGGATGACTCACCCACATAACATTTATCACTTCGCACGGGTTATTGTAAATACATTTTTTTTTAAATTCTGCTCCCTGTTTATCGGTTTTGTTTTTGTTAAAATAGATCTTAAAGTGTTCCCCATTTGAAATATCGTCCTAACATCAAATCTTTCACCTATATGGCGTAGCTTCTCCGTTATTCCGTATACATAAGGAATTATTGCTGTATAATGACGTTCAGGTTTTTGTCGTACCTATTGTCCCTATTTTCAACATTTATGAAAACTCTATCAACAAAGGCTTCAGGGTATTGATTTTGTACTAGAATCTCTTTGATAAAGTTTTTCTCGTTATTTAATATTTCATTATTAGATGGCTGTTGGAGGTTGGAACTTAATTGCCCACCAGTTTGCGGCAACTGCCATGGACAATCTTGCTTGAATGCTGAACCGATTGAAGACTCGTCAGAAATAGAAGCCAGAAGCCGTCACTGAAGCAGAAACTCAAAGTTCTCAGATTGGCTCGGACTTCCTCGAACAATAAATGAATCGATGAAGAAGGGGAAAACGAACAAGATTAATTAATTTATCTTGCGAAAAAACATTCGAGATTTTCTTTTATGGATATTTGAGATATTTTCATATTCTATTATTTCAATGTCGAATGCAGATTCACGTATATTTGCAATTTTCTGGCTTTAGAACATCCATTTTTGACATAATATAGATTATAAGTTTTTTGAGACGTCACAAGAATACCTAATCTTATAGTTGAGAAAGTAAAAGGAAAAGCTCATACAAGATTTTTTTATTGTGTTTACTTATAGTTTTCCCAATTTTTATTTGTTGTCATTGTTTCTTTAAATTTTACCCTATAAATAATTTTCGAGTCAATTAAACTTATGCCAAATTTTTGTATACTAAAACAAAAATTATCAATCGAATGTAGCGAATTTGAAAAATAAATTGTCGTCTTTAAATACTTTAAATGAAAAATTATTTCATATTATCCTTGTAAATTACACTCACTAATTTTAAAATTAGGGACAACTAAGAAGTGATATTCAGTTTACAAGTTAAGTCGCTAAAAATCAATTTAATAACAGCAAAGTATCTGCTGCTCTCAAAAGTTCAAAGAATTATTATTGAAACCCTACTTATTAAGTAAGCATCCTTTGAAGCGTCATCTTCATTTTCTTTCACGCATTTCAGCAGTTTACTCGCGGAAAATAGAGGAGAGAATTTAAATTTCAAATGAAAAGAATAATGCCTTTTACATAAGCGAATACAATAAAAACAATTGTTACACTCTGACGGTTCCGAATAATTCCATATGATTAAAGAGGATAAAGCGAGCAAATTTTGATGAGAATTTCTAAAAAAATATTTTTTATATTTAAAGTTCCTTATTGTGAGTTTTCTTTATGCAAATTATTTTTATTTCTCAAGGTTGCTTAGAATTATATCAATTTTAACTACGAATATAGCGAAAGCCAACTATACAGGGTGGGGCAATAGTGCGTCGGGCCTCGATATCTCGAGTTCTACAATAGCTAGAAATTTTTAAAAAATTTCAAGTAAACTAGATAAAAATGTCAATATCTGGAAATTATTTTCAAACATAGAGGGCGAGCGAAGACGAATTTACAGGTACAGTGCTTTTTTTAAAAATGGAATGCTATGTATATCAGTCCATTTTTTGAAGTCTCTTTCTAGGCTCTATTTATTCCTATATTAGCATTGAATGTCTCCCAACCACTTGGAAGTAATGTTTTTTTATGTTGAAATAATGCAATCTGCAGATGGATATTTAAAAAATCATTTTCATTTCCTAAAAATGTACAGGGTGGTCAAACATTATTTTTCAATTAAGAACGTTTTAAATTGAATTTTCTCAATTTTTTCAAATGGAACACCCTGTATATTTCTCGACGATATGACGTAAAAATGAAAAACTAACATTTTTTGTAAGTACTTCTCTATGGCTAATTGTAACCATTTTCGTTTTACGAATAAGTAAGTGTTTATTTTTCAATTAAGAACTTTTTAAATTGAATTTCCTCAATTTTTTCAAATGGAACACCCTGTATATTTTTGCACATGACGTGATGAGTTTCAACGCGCATCGACTATACCATGCGAGAAGCGATCTTATGCTTCACATTTGCTTTGTTTTTATTTTTATTTTTTTCACAGAAACCAGATAGAAAGGGCGCAATGTGATATATCGTAAGTAACTATAAAATAAACAACTTGTTGTATTAAATTTCACTAAACGTAATCCGATCTCAACCAAAATGTTTTCAGATGCTCTGAAGCACTAAAGAGACCCTCATGCAAAGTTCATCCACATCCGTTGAGTAGTTTCGGCGCTATTGTTAAAGAACACGCTATAACCCCGATATACTTTTCGACGTTGTAACAAAATCCGACTTAGGAAATACTTCGTACGAAAAGCGTGCTTCACGTAAAAACGCCGTGGAAGAGGTTTTTAATACTTGTAATAATATTTTCGCTCTTCGGAGCGTTTTTTATGCAAAATTTTCGCTAATTCCTCAAGGAGCGTTAATTTAGAAAGTGTAGCAAATGTCGCTGCACAGGGACGTAATTTCGCCCCGACCACCTAAATTTAGAAAGTATAATAAAATTTGACTTTAGCTTCGAAATTTTCAAGATTAAAAACCCTTTTACGAATCCACGTTGTCAAGCACTGCAACTCTTACGAGGTATTGAATATGAGGACAAGTTAGTCCAACGACTATTCAAAGTATATAGGAAGTTATAGTGAAAATAGCCCTTAGCGACATGGGACCCCCATCATTTCCTAGCAGTCGGTTTTGACGGGGAAATGATAAGTTTTGACGGGGTTTGCCCTAAACCGGTTCCTCAGTGATTCGGAGTCAAAAAAGTATTATTACCATGTATTCATACGTGCATGGGATCCGCCTTGCCTGAACGTAAAAAGTTGTTATTGTAGAACACAATCGAAGTAGTAGCGCTTCAAGCAATTTTAAGCCCTGAGGAGCGACCGAAATTCATGTGAATTAAATAATACGTTTATAAGACAGGCAAGCAAAAGCCCACCAAAATTTCAGTTACATTGAACTTTTCTTGAATCTTTTTGTGCATCGTTAGCTTATAAAACCGCATATTGGATGGTAGTTGTTACAGTATAAATCGTTCCGTTCCTCACCATGTGTTGTACACGGGCCAGACTAGTGTTTGTTAAACATTTTTCTTGAAATAAAAGTTGTTGTAAAAACATAATTTTTTAAAGATTTAATATATACATTTTTGAACTTTATATTGTCTTTTAGTTGTGTTTTCTAACAATATTCCCTTTCAGGTTTAATTTTAAGAAAGTGTGGTACATCCAGTGTTAGGTTTATAGTGTTACGACGTCCAATTGATACCATCAAAGCAGCAGTTAAGCATAAACGACAGTAAGTATGATTTTTTATATTATTCTCCGTCGTGTTGAACCCTAAAAAATTTTGTGAACGTAAATATTCATTTTTGAAATAAAATAGACTGGAGGAAAAAGAAAAATTTATTTTTCTTTTTCCTCCAGAAAAAGAAAAATTTATTTTTCTTTTTCCTATTTTTTTTATTTTTTCTAACTTTTTAAAGTTAGTTAGTTAGTTAGTTAGTTAATGTCCTTCAGACATCATAAAGATGGATCGTTCACACTATCATGCTAAAACATATACATACATACATACATACATACACCCCCCCACACACACACACACAGGCATTATTCAGAAAGCACTTTTATGGGTTCCTGGAACCTCAAAACGTAAAAATTTGATGTTATCTCAGTTTTCGATTTTGGACCAATTTTAGTAACCTCTCACAACTTTATTGTGGTTAGGTTAATAAATGAAATTCAGGCAGACTGAGAGGCCGTAAGGAGAAATATATTTTGTAGAGATTATAAAAGTAATTGTAAGGGTTCGAGGAGTTTTGGTTTTTGTGTTAGTTAGTTTTATCAATAGAGCGAAATTTAGGTATTCAACATCATCGATTTTTACCGTCCATAATTCACCTGTCCGATATACATCACTAATTGGAGTAGCCATTGCAACCTACAACAATAAAAAATATACTGTATTTTAAATATTTTCTGAAAGTCATTTGTGGCATTCTACGAATATTCTTTCCTGTTATTCGGGGTTTCTACCGCATGTACTATCCTCCTCAAAAACAAATCACCGAATCTACAAAATAATAGAATTATTGGAAAAAAGCCCTGTGTTTATTACGATTTATATTA
Organism: Leptura quadrifasciata; assembly: GCA_963675555.1. Lineage (NCBI taxonomy): Eukaryota > Metazoa > Arthropoda > Insecta > Coleoptera > Cerambycidae > Leptura > Leptura quadrifasciata. The sequence continues at coordinate 110,336,694 of OY776675.1, forward strand.
TTTGTAAAACGTAACTTCTGACTGTTCCTTTGGCGTAAACGTCACAGGCGCAGAGACTTTTTCAATAATTCTATTATTTTGTAGATTCAGTAATTTGTTTTTGAAGAGGATATTACATGTGGCAGAAAACCCAAATAACAGGAAAGAATATCCTGTATTTTGTTCAATATGAACATTATAGTTTAACGTTGCCTTTGTTAATGGGTATGTATCATCCGATCTCCCTTAATGAATTTGTTTATTATTTTATTAATCGTCTTATTTAGCTTATGGTCCTAGCGGATTTTCGCATTAGCTATTCTACAGCTCAACCTCTTTTTGCAAGGTATGCGTCGGATTTTCTTTAAAGACTCATGTAATCTTGGATACGACGATATATCAATACCATGATTAATGTTTATAGTTGATTTTAGCATAAAATAAATAGACCACAAAGTAAAAGATTTTCTTATTCTTGATAATTTCTCTAAATACGCCATTATTATATTTTCGGAAAAGGTTAATATTTCATCTAGCCTATAAAGAGTTGATATGCAGTTTCATACTTTTCGGTTAAAATTACTGGTAAAAAATTTAACGAAATCAAATTAGTTTGCGCTCTAATTTATGGAGGTGTATTTTCAATATTAGAACTGTTACCATCCATTTTAGTTCTCACAATAATTAATTAAACTGAATAGAAATGAATAAAATACTTGTAACAAATGTAATATACTTAGTGTAGCCGCACCTTTAACTTGTCAATTAATTTTAATATCTTGATAATAGAGGACAATACCGAACGGATTTACATGAATTAAAATAGCCGAAGTGTCCTAGGTTCAGTATGTAGTAGTATTGATAGTAGATATAACCGACACACGTGCGAGAGTTTTTTTTTTGTTAGTGGTTCTAATATATTTTTTGTGCATCTTTGGCCTTGGCCAAGTGTCTTGTTAAAGTGTATACATTCGAATATCAGAATTTCCCGAATCACATTTCCAACACCCTTATTCCTTTCTCTGATATTTGGAAACAAGGATTAGGGAGCGTTGCCAAATTAGGGTAAGTGGAACATCAGCAATTAATTATTTCTACCTACCAAAAAATCTATACAGTCCATTTCTTTAATACAACAATAAAAGCGCTTGTGATCGCCACATCAATACTTCTGGATGTTTGTCGAGGTAGCTCGATTCACAAGTATCAGTAGTTAGCCAAGCAAACGATCTCAATTTTTTTAAGTTTTCTACAACCACTGTCTAGAACATGGATTTGTGCACGGTTTATTAATTGTACACAAAGTAGATAATTTCTCACAATACTTAAAACTAACATAACTGTGCTCCAAATATTATCTGAGTAGTTTCATGTATATATAAGAACCAACTATTAAAAGCATAGAAAACATGTGCTATCTTGTTTATCCGTAGAATACAGTTATAACACATAAGTTAAATCTTCACATAGAAGACTAAATAAGGCTTACATCTCTTATGAGCAGTGCCGCAGGACCGTGGGGAAAACCTGGGAAATGAATCGCAAAGTGGTCATGTGGATATACACTGCCGTCATAAGACCAATGATAACCTATGGAGCTGTGGTTTGGTGACCTAAGAGCAAACACACTACAGCTAAAATCAAGCTCAGCCAAGTGCAGAGACTTGCCTGCCTAAGCATAACCATTAACCATTAACCATTAAAAAGTTTTTATTTTATTTAACTATTGTTAACATTGCATTTTGGTATTTGATTTATTTCATTCATATCTCATTTAACAGTGTATTAATATAAAAACCCGACTGAATACAAATTTTTTAAACAAAAAACGAATCCTGCCGGGCGGCGGATCTAATGCCTGAGATTTTTTACCAAAAAGTTGAGTGTTTTTGAGGTTCAATTGCCTTCCTTAACAGTTTGAGCAAAGTAAAATTAAAGGAATCCAAAAAAAGGTTAACGAAAAATAAATGCTGCTAGTAATACATGTAATTTACAAAATTTAAGTTACTGAATGCAGGAAAATTAGCAAAACCTGCTTGAGAAAATACTATTTACATTGAAAATTAAAAATGCACCGGTGGTGTCTTGAAAAATAAAAATAAGTGTAATTCTAAACAAAATTAGATTGGTAACAAAATAAAAATGATTCTAGGATGAAAATAAAAATAATTCTGTGAAAGTGAGAAAATAAAAGTGATTCTAATCGTGCTTAAAGATAAGTTAGGTCTCGTAGCATGGCAATACCCCCATTGCAGGACTCCACCAATTATACGTATGTTCCCAAGATTACCTTTCATGGTAGAGGGGGAGCCCCTCGTGTAAAAGTTTATGTGTGTGAGGAGCTTCGTTGAAGCTCCTCATGCTGGTCAAGTTGGCGGTAAGTGTGGAATTCATAACTTTGTGTCTAAGAAACTTATCAGCCGTATCCCGTATATAATCCTTCATCAGAGGGATATTAGTTTCGTTGTGGAATTGAATAATAGGTGTATACCTATTAGACTCTGTTAGTAGTCTAAGGATTTTATTCTGTGTCCTCTGTAGGCGATTGCATTGCGCATCAGAAATAGTATTCCATGACGCACATGCATATGTGAGGATTGGTTTAAGTATGACTTTATAAAGCGTTACCTTGTTATCCCTAGATAATTTGCTCCTTTTGTTGACTAATGGATATAGTCTACTTAAGGCAGCATAAGTACTATTTATTATGTTCGTTATATGGGGTCCGAAACGCAGTCTCGTATCTAGGGTGACCCCCAGATACTTGACCGCGTTCTTCTCCCTTATAATTGTGTCGTTTATTTTCAGTTTGTCAAATGTGCGAATATTTGTGAACTTCCTATGTAAGATGATCATTTCCGTCTTGTCATTATTTATGTTAATTTTCCATTTCTTGTAAAATTTAATCAACTCAAGTAGGTGATAGTGTATCTTTTTAACTGCCGTTTGGGCACGAAATGACCTCGCGTAAATCATGGTATCGTCTGCGTATAGCAGTATGTTGGTACTTACATGTGTGGGAGTATCTACCAGATATAAATTATATAAAGTGGGCGATAAAATCGCCCCCTGCGGGACGCCTGCAGAAAGTCTCCTGAAAGAGAACAGTGTGCCATTAATGCACACGGCAGCGTGTCTACCAATCAGGTGGTTTTTGATTAATGACACCAAATACAAGGGAAGTTCACAAATATTCGCAAGTTTAAATATTAAACCGTTGATCCAGACCGAATCATAGGCCTTCTCAATGTCGATTAATATCATGGCATTGCAATTTTTCTTATTGTAGGCAGTAATGGTGTCCTGCACCACCTTGGATAAGGCTAGGGTGGTACTAAGACCCTCTCTAAAGCCGAATTGGATGTTTGGTAGAATATGAAAACCGGAGCTATGCGAACAACGCCAACGAGAACTATGGAGGTAATGCTGTGTCTATCACCACTAGATATATATCTAGGAGAAGTGGCTCTGACAACAATGGTACGCCTCAAATCCGTTGGCATACAACCAAATGTAGGCTGTGGAGAGACCAGAAGTCGCTTGTGGAATGAGTCTGTTAGAAAGACGCCAATATAAATGGGCTATAGATGTGCGAGCCAGCGTAGTACAAACGGAACTGGCGGGCATAACCGTAGCTGCAAAACAGATTGACCGTAGACAAATTACGGGCAAAACAATCAGGGTCTACAGAGATTGTAGACAATCATTACTAGCCCTGAGAAGTTACAAAATTACCATAGGAGCAATATGGGAATGTCACCAAGCACTTGTGGGTGCCTCCAGCATGAATAACATAATGATATGCTGGGTGAAAGGACACGCACAGTGTAGTGGCAACAAAGTAGCCGACAGACTGGCTAAGAAGACAGCAGGCCTAAGTATCTTTGAACCGATCACGGCGATAATACAAATAATTAAAGGAAACACCCACAATGAATTCAAGAAACTGTGGGATGAAACAAACAGCTGTCAGCTTGCTAGGGAACTACTAAAATATCCCAACAAGAGTACATCAATGGACTACCTGGCAATGTCCAGAAGGAATCTACGTTTTATAACGGGAATCCAGACTTGACACTGTCCGTTAAGGAAACATCTCCATAATGTGAGATTAAGCGAAACACCTCTCTGTAGAGGTTGTGAACAAGAAGATGAGACGGTTCAACATGTACTCTGTGACTGTTCTGCCGTCTCAACAATCAGATAATACATTTTGGGAGAACGTTGGCCTACTTTGTCCGATGTAAGGGAGATGCCCCTAGGCAGCATCACCACCTATTTCGCAAGATTAGGTTGGTTGGACGTTTAGGCGAGGGTCTGCCTATAGGGAGAATGTACAAGGATCCCAATGGGGCCTAAGTGTTGTGGTTCAATAATTTTTATTGATCACCCTCCCAACTTATTCCATATTCCAGAACACATAAGTTATACTCAATAATAGTTACGCGAAAGTCTGTTAATAATATTTTCGATAATAATCTTTTAAGATTAAGAGACCTAACGACAAATTCAAGAAAATACCTAAATAATATGCTTCGAAATTCGTTAAAGTAAATGTTCGAAATTGTGACCATCAACTTCCATACAGTAATAAAGATTTTGTTGCACATTCTACAGTATTTTTGTACAGTGATTTATTAAATTTTCTAAGGTGCAATTTTTCGATTTCTCGAACAACTATCAGTTTAAATTTAAAAGATGAGATACCGGTGTAAAGAAAATTTAACGAACCTTAAGGTAATGTGCGACTTGGTCCCCTTTGCTATTTAAAATTTTAGAAGTGAATCCTAAAGACTGAAGTAGCGTAGCAGAAAATGCCCAGTAGAAGTGTACCTTTTGATAATGAAATTGATGGATCTCAACGTTTTTTGAAAAACCGATCATACACGCATAAAACACGCCTGTTTTCGGTGGGTCGCTTGGTATAAAAATTTAACCTTTCTTCTTCCTCTCCTATAATATGTTAAAAAATAGTTATCAAAACTTGAGCCAGACGTTACGTTTTGTTAGAAATGAACAATGGTTTGAATTTTCTTCTACGCTGGCTTTTAGTCATATAAAATTTTGTAGTCAATACCCAAGTTGTTACAACTATAGTAGTTTATACTTTATAACAACTTTAGTGCAAAACGTTATGTAGGTGTTTTTATTAAGCTTAAATTATTTAGACGTTCAAGAAAATTCCCTATTACAAAGCATGCAGTTGGCAGAGGCCGAATAAACTCTCAGGTTGCAAGAAACTTTCTCGTTATAAACATAGAGTAAAATCTTATTAAGACTTTTTTACTAAGACTATGAAATCATACAATATATCAGCGAAACTAGATAAGCAAATTGCTTTTGGTATTTATAATAAACTCTGTAATATATTACTTTGAGGCGGAATGTTATTAATGTCTCTTGATTATCATAAAAACACACTGGCTATGTCAGTATTTCTGCAATATATGCAAAATTAAGAAAATGAGTTAAATATAGAAAAATAACACTTGTGAATCAGACAAAATGTAAGTACTTTAAAACTTATGGAAAAGGGAGTTTAGGTACTTAGATGCAACACACTATACGTTACATCAACAGGTTTAACCCCACTAGAAGAAATATTAGGACACACGGCATCAAGAAACCTTTTTGATATAATTTACATGAAAGAATATTATCAAGACTTAGTTAACAAACACGTCAAAGCGATGAACGAAATTAATAATAAACGATAAATTACATCACGAAAAAACGAAGAGAACTAGACAGCAAAATAAAGATGACACATCCTTTAAGATAGGAGACACAATTTATACTAGAACTTGTAAAAGAAATAAAAAAATCTGATGTCTTATAGGACTCTGGAAAATAACAAAACTATTAGATCATAATAAATGTCCAGTGGGACATTTTAAATCCAAGAAGAAAAATATTACAATAGCTGATATTGATCGTCCTGTTTCTGAACCGCTGGTTCCTCACGAACCAACTCAAGGATATTTTTTTAATGTTAAAAGAAAAATTCAAACTCATTAGTTTAATTGATTTTTTACAGTCAAAATATTCAAGATACATTTATAACCACAATATCAGTTCGTTGTTAATTACAGTTTAACAATGTCACATGAAAAAGTCAAAACAATTTAAGTAGAGAACTTTCAAATATTTCAACTTTTGATTTTAAAACAGATTTCAATAGTTGTAATGGGGGCAAACGTAGAATGCGTCTTTACAATATACATACTTCGATATGCGATGTAAAGCAACGTTAGGCGCGGTTAGTACTTGGATGGGCGACCGTTTCAAAGAAGACCGTGTCCTCGCCTCACAGATCTTCCAGCGGCTTGTATATCAGTGTATGCGAGGAAACTATGCAACCCCGGCGAGGGTTGTGTAGGTGATATACCATCCTTCGGAGGAGATATAAAGCCGTCGGTCCCTTGTCTATTAAATGTTATGCAAGTAAAAGTTCCCTACTCTTCTTAAGGGAAGAGGTTCGGCAAAATCTTTGGTTGGGGGTAGCTCTCTACAGGCGTCGGTGATAAGCCTCAGTAGCGGAAATAGACGAATGTTAAATAAATGTTAAAAAAATAGTATAATAAAGCCCTTCAGAAGTCTATCTAGGAAATGTACTGTTGGACAACAATCAAGATGTCAAACGAAGTTTAATGAAAACCTCCCAGAAATCGAAGTTACTCCAATTTTTAATGGATCCAATATCTGGACAATTGATTTATAGCTGAACCGCTGAACCCGAACCTCTCCTAGGATCACGCAAGGAATTAAAAAGTTACACCACTGTCTATACAAAGACATCAGCTAATCTAGGAAAGTGTAACGTTAAGTATGAAAATATGGTTTGGAGAGTATATATGGAGTAACCTATACGCTGTAATGAGATCAGCACGCTTTCGTCTTCTTTCTAGTGGCGAAGTTTAAGATGACTGAAACGAGCTTCATAAGGAAGATTGTATAAACCTCGGGGAGCTTCGTTGCAAGTCTTTGAATACCTTCCAGCCTATTGATGTTTTGCCTTAAGAATGGTAGCTCAGTGTGTAAAAGCGACTGGCTAGCAAACTGAGTTGCCTAGCGAAGTGGGTTCGATTCCCACAAGGCGAAACAATTTTTCATTAAAAAAATTGCCCCAAGAGTTTTTCGGAGTCCACATTAAACTGTAGGGCCTCGTCTCTCTTTGCCTAGCACAAGATCCTTGAGATCTTCCAGGGGGTTACTTCGTTAACTTGAGAGGCGGTTAAGAAAACATTTTAAGAAAACAAAACATTTTAAGACAGGAGACCATATGACTACAGCAAACTCGAGTTGTGGATAAATATACAAATTGTAAATTTTGAGAAATGAGTCAGTTGTGAGATCTTGGAAAACCTTCTGACCATATAAATTAACTGATTGCCATTTCTTAACTACTTTTGTAACATGAGCGCTCCAGGACAATGAGTCTGCCACTACAACAAAAAGGTCGTTCTGCTCTGATACGGTTATAAGGGCATTTCCGTTAACCTTGTAGTAGTACAATCAAATAGTACTTTGACCTGGAAAAAATTGCACGCTCGAATTTGGCATGCTCAACGTTATCAGAACCATTTAGAAGGAGTAAACCTCCCCTCCTTTTGCTTCAGCCGCTGTCTTGTAAAAAATTTGAATCGCTTTATCTCGTGTTCTTTTGGTCGCACCGAAAAGTTATTGAACAAAAAATGTATATATTTTTGACAATTCCCGCGATGCCGAGAAGTTAAAATATTGAGCTGCAGAGGGCGCCGAAGTTATTACCAAAAAACAGTTTTTTTTTCAAAATTTAATCAATAATCTAAAATCAATGGAATTGACCTTATTTGGATATGTGTGTATGGCAAATATTTTTACCTAAACAGCTGGTAAGTTGAATTTCACAACACTGCTTTCAAAAACTGTTTCTTTGGTAACTTCTGCACCGTCTACCGCTCGAAATATTAACTTCTCGGCATCGTATCAATTACCGAAAATATGTAGAATTTTATTTCCCGATTTTTTGTTTAATAACTTTCTGAGGTATGATTAAGTGGCATTTAAAAAGAAGTTGGTCAATATGTCACACGAAATTGCGAACAATTTTCTCGTTTTAAGTGTATGCTCTGTTATTATTTATAAATTTAAAAAAAGCATCAAAAACGCAGGTGGGACTTGATGACTTCGAATATCTGTTGCAAAAAGTCGCACCACATATACTGAAAAAAGATATAAATTTCTTCGTATATATCGCCTCGACCTTTTGCGTCTTTATATCGCTTACTCCATACATCCCAAACATTGGATTGCCTTGCCTTTTCAATGATTAACAGGGTCCTTTCTTTCATCCACGATGACATTTTTCATATGTCACGGCTTTCAAAACCGACACAAATTATAAAATTATACGATGATTTGTCATGTGTATATTGAAATAATTCCATATACACAATGTATGAGGGATAATCAGCGCATTGTCACTGCGCACACAAAATGTGTGACAAGAAGTATGAGGATTTGTATCACGATTTGTCAAATAAACAAGTATCTCACACAAATCCAGATACTGGTGCCCAATCTAAACGGCGCTTTACGTACACTTGTCAATGGAGTAACCGTTATAAAATATTTTTCTTTTTAAAAATCGATTTATTAAAATCAATATTACAACTCTCAGGAGTACTTGAGAAAAGTAGGAGGACGTCATTATATTCTACTTTATATATTAGTTATATTCGATACGTGTGTTAACCTATAGTGTATAAAATAAAATAATAACATTTAAAAAAATCATAAACGAACCTCACACATTTTATAAAAATATGTAAATGTTCATTGTACATTATGTTTATTAATCAACTATAAGTGAAAAATTTGAATCGGTCTGGTGTGCTTTGGAAAAATTCGTTTATACTACAAAAACATTACTTTCTAGCATTTTTAAATTCATTTTTCAGATATATCAGGTTATGGATTTCTTTAAGTCTATTCAGTAAATGATTTATAATCTTCATCACCATATACTCTGGTCCTTTGGGTTATGGAGGTAGTAAGTATTAATCTATATGTATAGAGTATTGTAATTACATACATTCGAAAGTGATCGTGATAAAAAACCAAGCCCAATTTAAGACAGTTCCTTTTTCCAATCTTTTAGAGTCTATTTTCCTGCACTATGTATTCTATATTGTGTACTAAATGTCAATAAAATCATTTATTCATTTATTCCAATGGAATCACATATATTGAAAAAACAGTAATTTGTCAGGACTTATTGATCTCCATACACTTTCCGTCGGTTTTAATGGTCTGTTTGCTCTTTCACAGAGCTAGGATAACATTTGAAATCCATAACTGCTGATTGCATAATTTATACTTCAAATTTTGAGATACAGCAACTTTAATAAGCTCACTTAAGAGAAGATACTGCCCGCCGTCGGGTTCTCTTGGTGCCCCTTTAACGAATTCAATTAATTATCTTTGACGAACTCCACTTCTGATGTAGGCGAAAGCTTCAGAAGTTTAGTGTTAGTGAGAGAGACCCTTATATTTCAAGTGCTAATTTAAACAGATTTTCTGTTTAAATTAACAACGAATTTAGGCTCTCCTGATTCACACCCTAATACCTCTACTTTGGACATAATGGAGTTGCCATTCGTTACACTGCTTTTCACAACTAAATAAAAATTAATTCTCGATAAGGTATTATTTTACTGTTGGTCTATCTTATTTGATAAAATAAACTTCGTCTGAAATATTGCAATGAAGAAACCGTAATGTATTTAGCTAAATTATTTTAATCACATGTTGGGTACATTTTATCGAAATTGTTTAGCACAGAAGCAATTAGTTTGTTATTTCATTAACAGTAGACATATTTTATCAGCATCTTACTAGTAAAAGCCTAACAGGCTAACTAAATGCGCCGAACATGATCTAGTTATAACAAATACCATTTTCCGACAAAAGGGTAAATTTAAAGGCACCTGGCGTCACCCCAGATCAGGTCACTGGCATCTACTGAACTATGTTATCGTACGTAGGAAGCATCTCAAGGACGTCCAAATTACAAAGGCGCGCATTGTTAGCGAATGTTGGACAGATCATCGTCCTGTTGTCTCTAAAATGAAAATTATTATGAGATCCAAACACCGAAGAACTCAAGTAAAACGTAGACTCCGTCTCTGTATTAGTAAATTGCGTGACCAACAAACCGTCGAACAGCTAAAGCAAAAAGTTCAAGAGAATTTGAGTGCACTAGAAAAAACCAATTCTGTAGATGTCGCTGCTACCTGGACACAAATTAAAGACAGTTTAAAAAGTGCGAGTGAGGAAATTCTTGGCACTGCAGCATGTAAAAAACAGGAGGACTGGTTCAATGATAATGAAGCTTTTATACAAGAACTTCTTGACCGCAAACATACTGCCTTCCAAAACGCTATCAACCACCCCAACGACTCATCAAAAGCAGAAGCTTTTACCCAATCTAAGTATGAAACGCAACGCGAAATCAGAAGAATAAAGAACGAGTGGTGGGCAAGCAAGGCCAGAGAAATTCAAAGGTACGCCGATTCACACGACTACAGGAATTTCTTTCAAGGAGTAAAAGCAGTGTACGGCCCCAGTCGGAAAAATATGTGCCCTATTAAAGATTTAAATGGAAATCTCCTCAAAGAAGACCAGGAAATAAGAGCCCGATGGAAAGAACACTACTCTAACATTCTTAACCAGCAAAGTCAAGCCGATCACGATATTATAAATCTTATCCCTCAATATGACACCTTCGAAGACTTAGATAAACCACTAACAACGGAAGAGATATTAACCGCCATTGGGCAGCTAAAAAATAACAAATCTCCCGGCGCCGACTCACTCCCAGCTGAGATCTTTAAAGCTGTGTCGTCAGAGCTCATACCCTACCTCAAAAAACTGTTTGATGTCGTGTGGGAAGGTGGTCAAGCTCCGCAGGAGTTTCGTGATACACTTTTAATCAACCTCTTCAAAAACAAAGGGAGCGCTGCGGACTGTGGAAATTACAGAGGTATAGCTCTCCTGGCTGTTGGAGGGAAGATACTCACTAAAGCGATGGCAAATAGGCTAACACCTGTTATGGAAAAGTTACTTCCTGAAACACAGAGTGGCTTTAGACCAAACCGAGGCACATCGGATTTAATCTTCACACTTAAACAGCTTCAACAAAAAGCACTCGAACATCAAGGAGAAATTCACATGGCCTTCATTGATTTAACCAAGGCGATTGACTCGGTGGACAGGGAAGTGCTCTGGAAAATTATGTTCCGCTTAGGTATCCCTAGAAAATGTGTGGAAGTATGTCGCAGTCTACATACAAACAACAACGCCCAGGTTATGTATAATAATGAGGCAACCGAACCTTTCCAAACCCTCACTGGAGTTAGGCAGGGATGTGTCCTGGCACCCCTACTCTTTAATTTGTTTACCACTGCTCTAACAATTATTGTTGACAACAAACTGACAGTCAGAGGAATAGGTCTCAGATACCGTTTTGATGGCGGTCTCTTTAACATAGGGCGCTTTAGAGCTTTCATGAAGACACGCACACGATTCATTTGTGATCTCTAGTATGCGGATGACTGTGCACTTTTAGCCTCTACGCCCGAAGAGCTTCAAGAACTTTTAGATGTGTATGCCCAGAGCTATGATTCCTTGGGACTTAAAATCAACATTGGAAAGACTAAGATTATGTCAACTCCTCATCAAGTCAACCAAATAGACATTACACTTAACGGAAATTCTCTTGAAGTGATGGATCAGGTCAATTACTTAGGCAACGTTGTTAATGACAAAGCAAACATGGACAGCGAGATTCGCAATAGAATTAACGCTGCATCTAGAGCACTCTGGGGACTTAGAGAGAGAGTATTTGACAACCACGAACTTGCTTTGTCAACGAAAATGGCTGTCTACAGAGCAGTTGTCATTCCAACACTGCTATATGGATGTGAAAGCTGGGTCACTTAGCGTCGTCATGTGAAAGAATTAGAACGTTTTCAGCAAAGACACCTCAGAAGTATGATGAAAATCCGTTGGTTCCATCACATATCAAACATGGAAGTACTCAGGATAGCAAACAGCCTTCCAATTGAGGTGCTTATTTCAAGAGCACGCCTAAGATGGGCAGGTCACGTTCATCGTATGCATGATAACCGCCTTCCTAAATGTACAATTTATGGTGAATTGCTAAGCGGTAGAAGAAGGCGTGGCGGTCAACGAAAGAGGTTCAAAGACGCTCTCCATGAAAATCTAAAATCCTGCGGTATTGCAGATGAGCAATGGGAACAACTTGCAGCGGACAGAACCGAATGGCGAGGGGTTGTGGCCAGCTATCAAGGAAATGTTGCTGCAAGAAGGCCGAATCCAAGACCTAACCAGGTCTATATTTGTCCTGACTGCGGTCGACATGTGCTCTCCCGAATTGGCCTCTATAGCCATAGTCGTGTGCACCGTAGATGAATGGGAATTACAATAGACTACACCTTTTACTTGTTTTTTATTGTACACAATCTATCGACTGTAACATTTTTATACTCGGACTCGAGTAACGGCTAATAATAATAATAATAACTAGTAAAATTAAGGATTTTCCAAATAGTGCAAACTAAGAATTTCCCAATTTACAATATTTTTTTTTAAACATTTATTTAACGTCGGCCTATTTCCGCTACTGAGGCCTAACACTGACGCCTGTAGACGAGCTACCCCCAACCATGAATTTTGCCGAACCTCTTCCCTTAAGAAGAGTAGGGATCTTTTACTTGCCTAACATTTAATAGACGAGGGACCGACGGGTTTACATCCCCTCCGAAGGATGGTATATCCCCTATAAAACCCTCGCCTAAGGTTGTATAGCTTCCGCGCATACACTGATATACAAGCCGCTGGAAGATGTGTGAGGCGAGGACGCGATCTTCGTGGTGAACACGAAATGGCCCTCAGTTTGGTGAAATAAAAAATCTGGAGTAGTGGGGGTTTAGAGCTAAGATCCTGGAGGGCGTTCGTGCACTTATTTTTGATGTGAGAAGCCTTTGGGTTTGATTTCTGTAGTTACAGTTAGGGTCAAATACTACGCCCTGTATATTGTGGTCTGGATCCGTTGTAGCACTTGGGTTTCAATTTTATTTTTATTTAACACTGTATAGTCTTTGAGTTGTGACAGAGTCAACGGTTAGACAGTGTATATGGTATTCTTGAAAAAACAACACTTGGTTTTAAAACGGAACGAACAATTATTTATTTAAGATTTTTTTTAACAGAGTTTAAAAAAATAAGGGGTAATTTTTATTTAACAAAATTTTCTTCTTTAATGGATGTAACTATTCGACAGCATAAATTCGGAGTGTGGAATTTAGCAAATATTGTTTATTGAAATATTTGACTTGATTAATCTGAAAAAATTCACTTTGGTTTGAGATTGTAAGGGCCGTAAAGGCGAGACAAAATGGAGTCACTTAAGACGAAATAACATAGATGAAAATAAAATGGGGTCACTTAACACGAAAGATAAATAGGGGCTACTTAAGGCGATTCCTTAAAACTACTCTTTTTAACCAGGTTTCGGCCTGGGAAGCTAGTTCTGAACAGCTAACCACGAAAAGTATGCTAACACAAGGGGTAAGAAAGCCTAACTAGACGGTGGGTATCTACAACTTAAGTTAAATAGTAACCGGACCGGAAGCACTAGCAAATGAGCTTATTACACTTAAAATCACTTTTAAATAACTTTTTCCACTGAATCACTTCGCGAATACTAAACATAGGAGTCACTGCCAAAACTGAACTCGCCTCGGGTAGGCTGTGCTCTGGTATTTATACGTTTTGAAAAGTTGCGTTTATCGCGCCCCATCGAGTCTCGCATCCGGTCTTAAAATATCTGGAAAGGCTGGAAATCGCTCCGTGCGGGCGAGGATGAGTAATTGATTGTAACATATTGCGCAATACTGGAAATTTAAGATTTCGAAAATGAAAATTACATTGTAAAATCGGCAATGAAAAGAGGAATTTATTGACATAAGAAGCCATTTTGAATATATTTTTGTTTGGAAGTTATTAACGTTTGATTGTTGAAATCTGAAACGACCCCGTAAAGTATTAACGGAGGTCCGATGTCTACGAGTTGAAATCAAATGAGAATGTTCCCGATAGGTGCGTGGTGTCTGGAAATAAGGTATAAAAATGTTCCTAACGGGTATGGGTCAAGTTCCGAGATATTTTATGCAGTTACGAGGAGCGATCAAAAATGGTGAAAATTAAAATAGCAATCGGGTTGCAAGACATTGATGAAATTAAATTTGAACTTTAAGACTCGTGGCACGGAACGTGGTTTGAAGTATACAGGGGGTGATCAAAAAGTAAGAAGAAATAAAATGCGAAGAGGTTGCAAGAAAGTTATGAAATGAGTTTAAATGTTGAGTTTTAACGTAGTTAACGTATACGAGGGGTTGTCAAGAAGTTTTAAAATTTTGAATATGAAATAGTTTATAGAAAATTTACGAAATGGAATAAGACGTTGAAAATTTAGGTTTAGATAGTGACCTAGGTCTTGTTGATGAATATATTTTTAAGTGGCGTTTTTCGTAGCGAGTTTGTTATGAATGGACTATATTGAATGTTTGAAGTTTGGTATTAGTGAATTTATGTTATTTTTGAATTATCGAGTGCTTGTGAATTTTTTCAGATTTATTTGACCTTGACTGTGGTTTTTGGATGTAAATCGTGTCTGATTGACTTTTTTTATGTAGTGGTGCATGGATTGATATGATTTTTTTGCTATTTTTGGAATTTTTTGTTTTTGTTTATGACTTGTAGGGGACATACCCTACAACAGTTGGAACGGTCACCCACCCAACTACTAACCGCGCCTTACGTTGCTTTACAGCGCATATCGAAGTATGTACATAGTAAAGACGTACCCACGCTCGCCCCAATTTACAATCATTACAATATTCTTTGTATTGAAGAATCTCAATAAAGCCAACATGTGACTTTTGGAATTCTTCCTTTAATTTTTCGATTTTTTATCCCGTACTCGGTTACATATGGAGGAGATGTCGTCACTTTCTTGCTGTTGATAATCTCAATATTATCACCCACAACGCGAGCAAAGTAAATCTCTCCCACCCCTATCTCTCTCTCTCCCCTAACAATAAACTGTGAATTAGGAAGAAATTAAAACAAAACTGTAAGTTGTTCTGAATTCCCTGGAAAAGCAAACTAAATACGACATTTCAAAGAAAAAAGTAATGTGAGTAAAAAATTCACAGTCGAGCTAACGCTGCAGCGAAAGTGAACCCGTTCCCGAGAGTCCAAACAAGATAAGCTGGGAAACTCGTTTCGGTGGATGGAGGAGAAGCTACAATTAAACCAACCACACAGAGGTCGTGTAAAAGATCCATGCCAAGGGCGTCTGGGGGACATTTTGTTACTCTTACTAAAATGGATACCAAGATGTTCATCTGAAGTGTTCGATGTGACTGATTCAGACGTAAAGCACAATATACGTATATACATACTCTATAGTTTTTCTTAACTGGTGGCACTAAACGATATTGATTGGACGTCGTACACTGTCTTAAAGCTAACACTTCTTATAAATAACACTTCCTTAATTAACTTGAAAAGGAAAATTAAATAATCTGATTCAGTACAACACAATGATAAGAGAGAATATTTGGATAAAGGTATATATTTTGTACAGCTAGAAATTTCAAATATATAAAATTAGGTATAAAGTTAACAAGTGTATAAGTTCAACAAGAGTGCCGGTCTATACCACACATAGTGAGGATTAGGACGACTCGGACAATGCAGTCTCCAACTACCATCCAATGTTTGTAAATTTATAGCAAAACGATTGACACAAAAAGATTCAATCAAAAGTTTAATATGTACGACTATGTGGGCTTTTAGCTTGCCTGCCTTTATACGTATTTAGAAGTATCACAAATAATTTCGGGCGCTCACGCTAGAGCTTGATAATGCTTGAATCGCAACACTTCAGAACATCAAAAATTATTTTATATTCATACATTCAGGCAAGGCGGTACCATGCACTATGTATATGGTAGGGGTACTTTTTTACCACCGAGTCACTGAGGAACCGCCCAAGGACAAACACGACGGAAAACTTAGAATTTACCGCCAACATCGACTACAAAAAGTGTAAATGTACCTTAAAAAATTTTGTCTCTTGAGCTGAATCAGCCCCCCCCCCCCCCCCAGAAACTTTAATACTTAACTTTTTACTCGTCCTCATATTCAATATAATGCCTAAGATGCAGCGCTACACAACGGTTTTCAAGGTGCCAAATTTTGGTGGTCGGAGCGACATTCATTATACTTACGTAAATTTACGCCCCGTGCAGCGACACTCATTGCAGTTACATAAATTACAAGTGAAATTTTGTTATAAATTCGAAAAATATATTTCCTCGAGACAGCATTTATTGCACTTATAATAATTACGTTCGCGGATCGAATTTTTTCAATAGTTTACAAAATTCAAATTTTCATTGCAGTTTCGCAAAAATAAAAATTTTGCACAAATTGAAAGACTTTTCCTCCATGGGACGTCGTTTATTGCAGTTACTATAATTTCTCTTTTGGAATTGATTTTTATGATAATTTGCAAAATATTGGGTTTCGGTGCAGTTACGCAAAATAAAATTTTCCTTTTTCCTTGTACTTCCGAAAATATTTTCCAACGATGTTTTTACGTGTCGCACGCTATTCAGGCAAAATATTTCCGGTTCGATTTCATGATAGTTATGCAAAATTTCTTTGATGAGATTTTTTTCTGATTTCAATTGGTGGAATGAGTTTAAATATATTGTGGTGGGTTCTTTGACAGTCTCACAGAGCACAAGAGTAGAAACTGGAAATTATAACCCACATAATATAGCAATAAGACAAATCGATAAATTTGTATAACAATCCGGAAATTTTCTTCACAGATATGTTTGACGAACATACAGAAAACAAAAAAGCACTAGCGGAAATACAAAAGAAAGTCAAGTCTCATCATAAAAAGTAAAAAGAAGAAGGCAAAAATCGATGTCTATGGATGAATAATTATAGAGCGAGAAAGCCATACCTATAAAACGCATGAAAACGGAAAGTACACTATATTATGAGATGTAAATAGACAATTAACTAGAAAAAGTGACAAGAGATCTTGAATCTGAGCCTAACTAATGTAGGACCATCGAACCTACATGGCTAAATTCGAAATCACCACCAACCACTAAACCTGTAGAGATGAGGGTCCGCATCTTACCGGGAGTTAGCAGACGACCTACTTACGAAGAAGATAAAGAAATACTTATTCAGCTTAGATTAGAAATATTACAAATATATGTGAGCCTAGAATAGGAAACACATTTCAGTATAATTTCATTGTAATAAAGTCAATTTAAATGCAATTTGTGCCATTCTTTGTCGGCTAAGCTTAGCCCTACAAATTGTAACATTGGTAAACATATATTAGATATACATTTTATTAGTATGCCGTTTGTAGAGTCAAAGAAAGTAAGGAGATATTAAAATAGAAAAATTATGGCTCAATGAAGTTATTAGTGTCTGAAACATTGCCAATAAATACCAAATAATATCTGAAAAACCATTAGTTCTCTAAAGTAGTTAATATGTTAAACCTAAGTGCTGCTTTTGCTTCCATTTCACCCACTATAGTATTTTTCTTTTTTTCAGTGAAAATTTACAAATTCTTAGAGTTGCAGAAACCACAAATAGAAAGAAATCAGTAAAAGTTAAGACTCTTTGAAAGTACCCCATCAAGAAGCTGACCATCTCAGAAATGTGGTCAACAGCGCGTTTCAATTTATTTTAAGTGATGTTCTGCCATTGATTCGTTTCTTAAAATTAGAAAGACTGATATAAACGACACCGTGCAATATAATTTAGGCTACATTCCTAAATGTTCTAGAATTTATTTGCCCTCCAGAAATTATCATAAATTATTTAAATTATACTATTAAATATCTTCATATATCTTTAAAATTCGTTTAACAAATTTCTTGCTTCAAGTCCTTTTATTGTGGACTAGAAAAATATATTATGCTTCCTATATTAAACTTCCACATTGATAAGAAACTACCTAGTTTTTATCTTTACATTGTTCAGATGAAAGAAATATGAACATGCCATATAAAAATTATTAGTTTAAAAAGTCATTATCACACGCGTAGATATAGTATATCGGTTTATTATGAGTAAAAGTGGCTTTTACTCCTAATAAGAATGTTATTTTTTTTTTCAAACGTCGATTAGTTATATATATGGAAGAAAAAAGTAATTTCCGTTGCTAATGGCAACGCGCAGCCTTCTGAAATGTAAAATTTTAATGTCATAATGAGTAAGAAATGTGATGATTTTCTGACGGTTGAAGAAAAATATTTCTATCTTTATTTTTTATAGCTAATCGACGCCGACATCTTAAGAAAACTTACTATTAGGAGTAAAAACCACTTATTCCTAATACAACAATATTACTAGCCGTTACTCGAGTCCGAGTATAAAAATGTTACAGTCGATAAATTGTGTACAATAAAAAACGAGTAAAAGGTGTAGTCTATTGTAATTCCCATTCATCTACGGTGCACACGACTATGGCTATAGAGGCCAATTCGGGAGAGCACATGTCGACCGCAGTCAGGACAAACATAGACCTGGTTAGGTCTTGGATTCGGCCTTCTTGCAGCAACATTTCCTTGATAGCTGGCCACAACCTCTCGCCATTCGGTTCTGTCCGCTGCAAGTTGTTCCCATTGCTCGTCTGGAATACCGCAGGATTTTAGATTTTCATGGAGAACGTCTTTGAACCTCTTTCGTTGACCGCCACGCCTTCTTCTACCGCTTAGCAATTCACCATAAAGTGTACATTTAGGAAGGCGGTTATCATGCATACGATGAACGTGACCTGCCCATCTTAGGCGTGCTCTTGAAATAAGCACCTCAATTGGAAGGCTGTTTGCTCTCCTGAGTACTTCCACGTTTGATATGTGATGGAACCAACGGATTTTCATCATACTTCTGAGGTGTCTCTGCTGAAAACGTTCTAATTCTTTCACATGACGACGGTAAGTGACCCAGTTTTCACATCCATATAGCAGTGTTGGAATGACAACTGCTCTGTAGACAGACATTTTTGTTGACAAAGCAAGGTCGTGGTTGTCAAATACTCTCTCTCTAAGTCCCCAGAGTGCTCTGGATGCAGCGTTAATTCTATTGCAACAATATACTATTTTCTTCAAACGTCAAAAAAGTATTGCTTTTATGACAAGTTTCTTGAACTTAAACTATCATTTCTCTGACACACATCTGAGTGGCACTATAGTAATAAAACACTGACTTATTAAAAGGATAATTGATTTCATTCGCTAATAATGAAACAAATGTAGCACAACCAAAATTAATAATTTAGGTAGTAAATTGATGTTAAAAATATAATTACTTCCACGTCCAGTGAAATAGGCTTAAAATGTCATGAAACGTCGAGATTTTTGAAGGAAACAAAAAATTCTTGTCTGTCTGTCGGTCTGTCTGCCTGTAACTTTTACGCACGTTTACTCTGGAACCGTTTATCATATTGGCTTGAAATTTGGTACATTTATGTATTGTAACGAGATCTGGAACTAAATTATTTTGATCTAATTCCGTTGAAGGGTTAAGGGGTAAATGAGGTAAATAAGGGTAAATAGGCAAAACAAGCAAGTAGGAGTCCATAAAATTGCAATTTAGGGCATGTACGAAAAGTTAAGGTCTCAAATTTTTGTTTGGCATCAGCCACCCCCCTCCACTATCGGCGTTCGCTACCCCCTCTACCACCCCATTGCCACCCCCACCCTATTATTAAAGGGGGTAAAAAAAATTAAAATGTAATTTAGTATGTATACAAGAACGAAACGTCTAAAATAATTTTTTTTGCGTTAGCTACCCCCTCTACCACCCTCATTGCCACCATCATCCTATTATTAAAGGGGTAAAAAAAAATTAAAATGTGATTTAGTATGTATATAAGAACGAAACGTTTAAAAAAAATTTAGTGTTAGCTAACCCCTCTATCATCCCCATTACCAACCCCACCCTATTTTTAAAGGGAGTAAAAAATTTAATTGGGATTTGAACCAAGTGCCTGTAAAATTTGTTTTGGCATTAGTTGCCCCTTCTGCCACCCCCATTTCCACCCCCACCCTATTGTCTAAGGGACCAAAAAGTTAAATTGGGGTTTAGTGTGTATACGAGAACCAAGGATTTTTTTTTATATTAGCCACCCCCTCTACCACCCACACTCTATTATTAAAGGGAATAAAATATTACATTGGAATTTAGTGTGCATAAGACTTGGATACAAAATCTGGGTGTGGAAGTAGTGATTTCTTGGGCAGCAGTTTTTTGAAGGGTGGCGTTTTGAAAATTGAAGTCATATGAAATTAACGAAGCCCTTTTTGCTACGTTTGCAATGGATTTTTCTTAATGACTTTCTTTAGTAATTTCATCAACAAACATTGTAGCCGATCTTTGCCTCAAACAGTGTCCTGTATATTCCTTCAGATTCAAATAGAACGGTACAGAACCGATTTTATGAGTACTCATTACTACTGACAACATTTTCCTTTATTGTATTTCGGAAAAGCTGCCTATTCGCCGTATTTTTTGGGTGCAAAGAACATGTTTTTAATAAAGGTTTATAAAATCTTTTCCTTCAATTGTAAAAGATGGCGTCTTTATATAGCAACCATAACGACAAGTTTACAATTAACTTTTGACGTCAGTGCATTTGATTCATAATAAAGGTTGTTTATTAAGCTATGTGTTTTTTAGTTCATATTCGATGTTTGAATAAAGAATAGCATGATCTGTTTTATATAACGAGTGGCTAAAATGGGGCGTTTATAGCACGAGTGAGAAAAAGAACACATTTTAGTCCCGAGTTATATACAAAATTTTTTGTATGGCCATTCGGAATTAGAAAATAATATGATTTTGTAAAAATACAGGAAACTGACAAGTGGAGAATAAAGAAAAAAATGTGACATAATAGTACATTGTTCAACGAGCGGTAATGTAGGTAATAACTCACGCAGATGAAATTTGCAGCACGAGACACAGGCGAGTGTTGTAAATTCATTGATAAGTGAGCTATTACCATTATCGCAAGTTGAATACTATGCTGTATCTACGATTATAACAATTAATATTAAATTGCAAGTATACAGAAACATTATTTACAAAATATCAACAGTTAAACGACAAAACTAATCAAACATGTCAAATGACCTTCCTTCCCTTAATAATAATAATGGACCACGCCATTTCACCATATCGGAAAGGCTGTAGATACAGCCAATCACCTTCAGTGAATTATAATATATAACTCACGCTATTTCTACGTTTGTGGATATTATTCCTTGTTCAAAAGCAGTTGCTTAATGAATATATAATCTAATAGAGTAGATAATGAACTTTTATTTAAAATTTCTTGATCTCAAACTTTTTTCTTTATTTTTCACTTGTCAATAATGACATTATTTTGATTCACTGAAACTATGATACAAATGTTTAGGATATGACGTTACAAAAAAGTGATTTTTTGTGTCTCGGCTGTCTTTTGCGGCAAGTTTTGTGAACTTAAACTGTAATTTCTGTGATACTTCATCTGAGCGACTTACTTAGTCTTACAGGCCTTCTAACTGGCCACTGCTCCTTGAGATATCATCTCAAGAACATGGGCAAGGCGGTAGACAATAAATACAGATACTGCGATACTGCAATTGAAACTGCGGAACACATACTTTGCGAATGCACTGGGCTAAAGTCTCTAGAACAGGCGGAATTAACACCTGAAGACATAGAGAAATTAGCTCCCAGGAAAATCACAAGCTTTGTAAAAAGTCTGGGAATCCTGGGTAACCACTACATGTAGGGTAAATGACAAAAGATTTTTTAGGTCGAAGTGAAGTAAGCCAAACGACCCCGTTAAACAATCTACAATTTACAATCTACTTAGTCTTTAACTGTAGCTCACGAGCTCTAAGCGGAAGTAAAAGTCTTTTACTGCTGCTCACGAGCGGCACTAAAAGCATTTGATGAAGAAATGACAGTATTATTTAATTCATATTCGACGTTTCAAGAAAAAATGTCATGTTATATGTGGAGTAAAGTGATTTTTTTGTGTCTCGGCTTTTCCTTTCAAGTTCATCTTCGACACAAAAAATGTTACTTTTACTACATATAAAATAATGTACTATTAATATCAATAATTTAATACGAAATACAATAAACAGTGGAAATATGTTAAAAAGTATTCTGTAACTAAAAGAAATGGTTTTGGAAATACATATACTTTATTCTATCTGTGCTTATTTTTACAATTTGAGAAAAGGGAAGAATCTTGCCATCCCCACTAAAAACGATTTTCTTATTCAGTTTATTTATTTTTATTATTTAAAGTTGTAATCTTCCGAATTTAGTATCAATGTCTATTTTTGAAACAATTAGTAATTTTTAAGAAATATTTTTCCATTCTATAATAAAGTAACCACCCATTTATTTCATTCCGGGTCCTGTTCAGTTGACCATTCTATATCATCTAAACATTTATACGGAAGACGAACGTGATGCTAACGTTCGTCTTCCGTATAAATGTTTTTCTTTCACTCGAATTTTCACTTCTCCTTTTTGATAGTATTATGAATGTGAATGTGAATTATGTTTGAACCACCGATAACATGGATTTTTGTCACTGACGCAAAAAAGGGGTTGTTTTAGCAGCTCTTTTAAGCAAAAATTTTTTGAATGATGTTTCTTTATCTTTAGAACAACTGAACTGAAGTTAAAATGAAGTAAGTATAGAGATGTTTCGACCATCATCAAAAATCTCTTTTATTTTTTGGATAGTCAATGTCCCTATGACGATATCACAGCTCATATTAAGTATACCTACTTATTTCTGCTTATAGATATGTTCAGAAACCATCATTTCAAACATTTCATATTTTATGTTGTGCTATTTTTCGTTTTTCCACAAATTTGTGATCAACTTTTACCCAATAATTCACATAGACGATGGAAATCTAATCTACCTTCGAAGAATATGAAACTCAATATAAAACTAGAAACTCAATTAAACCTATAATTATAGAGAAAGTTGGAAGAATGATAAAAGAATTAAATTTATTTTACATATTTTTACCCTTTTTAAAAAACTTCGCAGAAAGAGTTCAACCAACGTTTCATATTTCTATATACTTTAAATTAAACCATAAATGCAGTAATTACCTCTTTTCTAGGAGTTTCAAATTTATCTTACTTCAACCGATTTTTCATTGTGCCTTGTTCAAATTTGATAAGGTTTAATCTATCTCTGACTCCTCGAGTTTATAAATTAACTATGCAGTGAGAGACTTTACTGCAATAGAGAACACAATTGCACATTTCCTGGTAAATACAGGTCAGGGTATTACGATCGTAGAGGAATTAAACAAATTGGAAAGCGCAGATATCTCAGTTTACCTGATAAACGAGAAAACATCCTAACAAGATGCAATACGGTTTTGTGAGCGATATTTATAAAGAAGTCGATCAATAATAACATAACTGGTATATTCCTAGAGTATTTTTTAATGTCTTGATTACTAGGAATATGAAGTAACCGGTTTTGTAGGGACATAAATGCATTCCATATGATTATTAAATCAACTCATGCAAGGAAGAATTTCAACACGATTAATTTTGTGAGAGGGACCAATTTTTTATCGAATAGTTTTTTCTTAATTTAGCTTTTTCTTTTGAAGAGACGTTCATTGATGTCATATTTAATTGAAATCAAACAATATTTTGGCGTAATATTATTTATATATATTTATTTTATTTTTATTTTTTAAGTTTTATTTATTATTTATATATTATATTTATTTATATATATATTTATAGCAGTTTACTTTATTGGAGTGCTTATGCCGTACAGTGAATGGAAATGTAAATTGATTAAAGTTTACATGACAACTACTAAAATAACATGGCTTTAATGATTCGCTCAACTGAGTATAATTAAAATATTATAATTAATACGAAGTTATGCTACATGTTCTGTGCTATCTGTAATGAAAAAAGAAACAGCATAATTAATTCTATAAAAACATTCCATTTAGACTTTTAATTAATTTTCTTCCTCTGGTGAAATTTCTTGTTTCATTCACCCTTGATGTTTTATTAAAATACGTAAAACGCTCTGAATCAAAAGGAAACTCTACGTAAAGTCTCAAATTTTTATCAGCCTGCCTTTAAGAAATCTTGGCAAAATAATTTTTATTAATATTTTTCAGTTATTTATGCATAGCAATAATGTTACCAGTGGTCATTTGTAATATATCAATTTAACGTTGATTGTAAACGAAATACCCTACAAACCATTATGCAGTTTCAGATTCAAGACTAAAGTTGTTCATCTTTGGTGTACCTAAATCGACATCAGCAGCTACATCGAATTATTTCATATGAATTATAAAAAATAATAGTTTTATTATTATTTACTTTTCAATATGCAGGATGATCATTTTTGCAATGTAAACTATCGAGATCTTCTCGACGTAAAGAAATTGAGAGTTGGTTGAATTTGAAAAAAGTTGAACATTTTTATGCTCTCAAATAATTTTAAACACGTCGATCATCTGATATTATCGACTACTTTAAAATTCTAATTTAACAATTTATGTAAAAAATTGAGTTGCCAATGGGTAAAATAATTGATGATTGACAAATGGACTCACAGTTGGCTAGTTAGTATAAATCGACAAAGAAAATGACGTCGTCTTTTTTAAAATAAGAAAAATCAAGCAGTGCCCCGTGGGAACTTATAAATAATGGCATTTTTTTTTATTTTTAAATTAGATAACCTATATTGATTATTTTTGATTTGTTACACTTCTAAGAAATGTCACAGTGTTTTTGTTAAAATGCAAAATTATTGTAAAATCATACCGTCTATTATACTTGTTTATTCCTGAATTATGGAAAATCGTGAAAATTTAAACATCTATGCATCCGAGTTTATACCATTCTGTTATTAAAATTTGTATATTAACTTGTTTGTAACGTTTGTTTCACAATGCAACACAATTAAAATCATCAGAAATAATTCATTGCAAATACTTCGGAAGGCCTCAATTAAGCATAAAATATGCAAACAATAACAGCAGCTAAATGGAGTTTTAAATTGAGAATTTTCGTTATTAATCCTCCATATACAATGTGACCAGGGCAAAGCGGTATCAGGTGCAAATGACAACTTTTTTTGAATTATAATC
Organism: Leptura quadrifasciata; assembly: GCA_963675555.1. NCBI lineage: Eukaryota > Metazoa > Arthropoda > Insecta > Coleoptera > Cerambycidae > Leptura > Leptura quadrifasciata. Next base: position 110,362,016 of record OY776675.1, read on the forward strand.
ACAATTTTTTGTATTCTGCCCTTGCTTCATACAAAAACCATTTTTAGTATGTTAGACTTTAAAAAAATTATAGAGAGCGCTGGTAATAGCTTAAAAATAAAAATCGCATCAGGTAAAGTGCCTTTTCTGTGTGATATATTGAAAAATGTTATTAGAAAAACAAAAAAATATGACCTTGTACCAAATTACCGAACTAAATATATTCTTTCTATTTATAAAATTATTTTTTTTTAAATTTTATAAATATAATGATAATTTAAATGAATTCTACCCATGTTCCTCCATTTTCAGCACACATTTCAATTCTATTCTTAAATTCTTTGTAGCTATTTTGAATGGCTTGAAGGTTCACTGAATTTATAGCATTTGTAATTCTCTCTTTCAATACATTTACATCCGTTGTGAAATCAGGGAATAAACAATTTGCTTCAGATACCCCCATAAATAAAAATCGCAAATAGTCAAATCAGGCAATATGGTTGGATACGGAAAAGATCCAAATCGTCCAATCCAATTTTCTGAAAAATTATTATTCAGCCAATTCCTTACTATTTGTGTGCTGTGATATTCATGAAAAAATGTTTCCAGTAGATTTAAATATATATGCTGATTTAATTTTCCGTCTATGACGTATGGTCCGATAATACCATTATAGGATATTACAAACCAAACATTAACTCTTTTAGAATATTGAATAACGGTAACAATTCTAAAATTTGGGTTTGTATCGCTTCAGTAACGGTAATTCTGACTACGCACAACACCGTTGGTGATAAAAGTTGCTTCATCATAGAAAATTGTATGTCGATGAAAAACCGGTCTCCTGCAAATTTTTGCCCCATTAACATACAAAAGTATAAGCGCTTATCTTCATCACCGTACTCAAGATTATGTCGAAATCTTGGGTTAAATGGAAAAATTTTGTTTTCTTTGAATATTTTACAAATTACCGATTTACTTATCCCTGTATCACTAGCGCGCTTTCTTAAAGAAAATATTGAATTCTCTCTGAGATAATCCATCGCTAATAATGTTGCTGCATCATCTTCATCGTACTGTTTCTTTTGCCTGGTCTGCTTATTTACGTTTCCGGTTTTCTTGAATCTTTTCACAATACTCCATGCCTCTTGTATCGTTAGGACGATAATCGGAAACTTTTTATTAAACTTTGAAATCACATTTTTCATGCTAGATTTGCGAGTATCGTAGCATAGTACTAGATAAACTTTTTCTTGTAAAGTTGACATTTTCAATACAAACAATAAATTATTCTGACTCAAAGATGGATCACTTTTATTTTTGTTTCCACGGCATATTCTTCTTAAAACATTAAAATTTTATAAATAAAAAAAGTATTTAGTTCTGTAATTTGGTACGTCATATTTTTTAATTCGGAGCAAGTTTTTCTAATAAAATTTTTCAATATTTCCCACAAAAAAGGCATTTTACCTAATAGACCTTTCCCTAACAAGGATTTCATTGACCCATGGAATGTCGGACTTTGACTTCAGAATCTTAATTAGAGACATAATATGTAGGTCAGAAATCCGTGAGGTGGACATCCCGGAAAGTGGGAGGAAGTCCGCCATTTTGGTTTTTATGCCAAACCGGATGTGCACTCTATCTCAGCAACCGCTGATCCGATATTAATATAATTTTTCTAGTTCAACTACAAATTTTATGCTGAAAGATAAAAGCTCTTGTGATTTTTTTCATATCTTTTAAGATAATGCAGTTAAAACTAATACTAAAATAGAGATTTAGAATTTCGTTATTTACACCCGACCACTGTTACTTGCTTTCCCTTATTATATATTTTTGAGAAAGAATTGAGGCAACATATGCGGACGACTAGCTGGTTTAAGTCGGAGCAAAGAGTCGTGGATTCGGAGTATTCGTAAGAGTAGAGAAACTTACCCTTTTCGAATGTACAGCATAAATAACAGATTTTTGTTTGGTTCGAGAAAATGAGACAAAGAGAAATTTATGTTAAATTGGGCACCATCTATAGTGAAAATAAGTAGAGTTGTCTCTTTTTCTCGAATAACCAGTCTCCTATAGATTAGACTGAAATTGTTGGTAAGAGAAATAAAAAGATGTTGTAAAATGAATGATAAAATATATTATATGAATAAATACATCAATCTGTATAATGTGAAATTTTCAAGTTAATTACTAATATCGGCTAACAAAGACTAAATAAATTTATTTTAAAATTAATAACAAATTTATGCCAGGATCCTAGATTCCGGGATTGAGTATTGTTGAGGTGAATAGTTCCGGAACAGCAATTCAGGCCCACAATTGTCTCTTGCAAAAATGAAATCTAATGGTTATCTTGGCAATTTAGTTTACGTGTCTCAATGACGTGAAGTTTGAAGATTGTAGAAGAATATAAATTTATAATTAATATAAATTCGTGAGAACCTCAAATTTTAATTTGAAAAAGCTCAAATTTACAGTATAAAATATAAAGCTTAAATATAAAGCATAAAGCTCAAAGCATAAGCATAAATTATATAAAGCTGAATTTCAAGCTTGGAATATATAGCTGATTTTCAATATGTAGAAGCTTGAAGTTATCAATATTATTCAATTTTCAAAATGAAGAAAATATCAAAGAATCAATATGCAGAAAAAAAATATAGAAGATATACAGAAGCTGATTCGTAAACTATAAATTGCCAAAAAAAATGAAAAAGAAAGAAAAAATATTTTATAACCATGTGGTACATATATTATTTTAATTACTTATTAAATTAAAAAGAAATGAATTTGAATTTAAATTTATTTTAAAAAAATTTAAATTACATCAAAGACAAAAATTGAAGATTACTGAAATTTTAAATTAGTAATAAATGAAATTTATCTGGATGTTAAACACTTGTTAACGCGGATATAAAAGGTAATATTAATTACTGATGTCACACGTTTGCTTGTATAGGTCAGAATCAGTACAAAAGCCGCAGGCAAATGATGTCTTGGTGAATTTGACTAATAAGGTAAACTTTATTTATCCCACTTTCTGCAAAATAATTCCACTAGACAAACTTGAAAAATCTATTTTTACTAATTACATAGAAAGCTTTAAAATGCAGGCATGATAGGTATCGCCATCTGTCAATTGTTGAGTTAAGCGCACAACCTGCAGGTCGTCTTATGTAGATTTCCGTACTCAAGCAAAATTACAGAATCGATAAAAGGAATCTATCATTAATATTGATAGTTTGATATTGGTTGCATACCACAGCTGATTTACTTTTCTATACATAACCAAAAATACGAACGGCCGTAATAAATAGTAAATTGTTTAAAAACTGTTTTAGAATTCAGTAAATACATTACATCATGTAGACACTACATTACAGGTTAATTAGAAAGTCAAAGGTAAAAAAAATAACCACATGTACTTACATGGCAAACAAAAAGATACAAATTGAAATATAGGTAGGTATATGAATGTAAATAAATGTTTGTAGACTTGAAATCGACAATTGTTTCCTGAGATGCTGTAACAATGTGTTAATGTTAAACAAAAACATGACTGAGTTCCTAAGATATTAAAATTTGTACATAAAACAATGTGAAATGATTTAGCAGTTATACAAGGAAAATTCTGATAGTTGACAACAGTTTCACTTACAAAAATTGAATCAAAATGCTATACATATCGTGTTAAATATAAAAAAAATACTAGTTATTATATAAAACTGTTAAATGAACATAAGCCATGTAACACCACCTTTTTTATTTCACAATAAAAAGAAAAAATTTAAAGTAAAGGTTGTAGACAAATTATTTGGCTACAAAACGACGCTTCATTTAATTCATTATCTTCAGAAATAGATACTGTCATTTAAGTTGCGCAGTGCCGCATGCAGCGCTCCGCTTCCAAATTCAAAAAGAATTGATATAACTAGGCATCATGCGAAACATTTCAACTACGCTGTGCTTGCCTGCAGTCATACTCGTGTAAACTATTCCTTCTTTCGCTGTGTATTTTTTCAGAGATAATTAAATTGCTTTTGGCTTTTGTTCTTATTGAATGAGAAATCTTATTTCTTTTCTTTGTTTTCGAGAATTACTTAGTTTTTAATTTTAGTTGCTACTTGGTTAAAAACAAAAAAAAAATCTTTTTTTTTTAGTTTGTGCATTGTTTAGATCAAAACTCGAAAAATAATATATATCTTTCTTCTTTCATTTAAAAAAATTCTTCAGCTAGATTTTACTTAATATTTTTAAAATTTTGTCGTTTAGGGGAAATACTTTTACTTTCCTGTGTTTCTTGTTCTTTTTAGTGACTTATTTTTGCATATTTCAAAAATATCTCTTAAGTTAGGAAATTCTGTACAATACGATTCAAGTTTGTGTATTATTTGTCGGAAGGCTGGAGGAAATCTCAATAACTCTTAAATTGGAAGAAACAAAATTGTTACTTATGCGGAAATTAAGAGACGTATATTCTAGATTGTCCTTAGTAAGTAATAGTAATTTTGTTTACCATTTGGGCAATGAATGCTATAAACACTATACTCATATAAAAAACTTTAAAAAATGATGCATTACCAAAAGTCTCATTTCCATTAATGAAACCGTCAGTAAGATCACGTGCACTAAGCTTCTTTAATAGAGGCAACGATTGCATTATCTGTTCCAAAAGAAACAGCGCAGCGCGGCTGCTATAGACTTTTATGAATTTCTGAATCGGAAAGAGCAGATAAATTTATGAAGGCATTTAACTTTTTTAAAGATATGGTTTTTGAGAAGTGCTTCATTCTGCAGATATGAAATTATATCTGCGCAGCTGGTATTTACTACCATAAGAGTTGTTTAAACCAGTATTTTCAGAAGTACAAACTAAAATCAAAAACAAATAATATAAATAATTTTCAAATTTAAAAATTGAAGAAGTGTCTAAAATAATTATTTCTGAAGCAAACAAATTTAAAAAAATGAAGCAATTATTATTTCTAAATTTGTTTTTAAAATTAATGATTGTCATAACTCAGATAAAATTAAATTTTAATCACTGCAAAGATCTTATTTTGTTTTATAACATAATAACCGAAATTTAATGTATGAAATCATCTTTCCTGCATATTTATTACAACTAATGCAACCAATATAAGTTTCAAATGTGTTGAGCCCTCACTTTAATCGAGAATATTGAAAAAATGAAGTGTCGGGAAAATAAGATGTATTCATTTTATGTCTTTTGTAAACTACTCACTGAATTTGAATAACTTAAGTTTAAACATTATAAACATTATAAAGATTATTTAATTTTTACCACTAAATATACCCATTTTCAACACGGAACTTTCGTAAAATTAACTTTTAAATGGTAATTTTTCGAAGATTTTGTTGTGGTATGAAGGAATATCCTTTTTGTATGTGGTAATTTTTTTGTCCAAATCCTTCGTCGTTATTTACAAAAATGTGTCATCATGTCTTTAGTTAAACGACGAAAATGTGACATTTTTCAATATAACTTCATCAACGTAAGTTATTGAAATATCAAATAGTGGTTTGCAATATGCAAACAATGAAAACGTATTTTTTTTTTAAAAACCGCTAATCCATTTATCAAATATTCACGGTTAAAGTGAAGGCTCAATACATTTTAATTGTATATTAGTAGCACACGCCACTGGACGAAAATAGCTGTATCTCTCTTATTGTTAGAGATAATCGGGTACAAAACGAGATTTTGTAGCTAAAATGTGGGACTATAACTTATATTAAACAAATATTTTAAAAAATATAGAATAAGAAGAGATAAAGGTTTGTGATTAAAAAAAATTTAATTGTGAATTTTTACTAGTTTTTATATTAATTTTAATTCCGTTATCTTAAAAGATACGAAAAAATTTACAAAGGCTTTTATCTTTCAGCGTAAAATTTGTAGTTGAACTGAAAGAAGAAAATTATATTATTATTATTATTATTATTATTATTATTATTAGCCGTTACTCGAGTCCGAGTATAAAAATGTTACAGTCGATAAATTGTGTACAATAAAAAAACAAGTAAAAGGTGTAGTCTATTGTAATTCCCATTCATCTACGGTGCACACGACTATGGCTATAGAGGCCAATTCGGGAGAGCACATGTCGACCGCAGTCAGGACAAACATAGACCTGGTTAGGTCTTGGATTCGGCCTTCTTGCAGCAACATTTCCTTGATAACTGGCCACAACCCCTCGCCATTCGGTTCGGTCCGCTGCAAGTTGTTCCCATTGCTCGTCTGGAATACCGCAGGATTTTAGATTTTCATGGAGAACGTCTTTGAACCTCTTTCGTTGACCGCCACGCCTTCTTCTACCGCTTAGCAATTCACCATAAAGTGTACATTTAGGAAGGCGGTTATCATGCATACGATGAACGTGACCTGCCCATCTTAGGCGTGCTCTTGAAATAAGCACCTCAATTGGAAGGCTGTTTGCTCTCCTGAGTACTTCCACGTTTGATATGTGATGGAACCAACGGATTTTCATCATACTTCTGAGGTGTCTTTGTTGAAAACGTTCTAATTCTTTCACATGACGACGGTAAGTGACCCAGCTTTCACATCCATATAGCAGTGTTGGAATGACAACTGCTCTGTAGACAGCCATTTTCGTTGACAAAGCAAGGTCGTGGTTGAACTGAAAGAAGAAAATTAAAATCGGATTAGCGGTTGCGGAGATAGAGTGCACATTCGGTTTAGCATACCAATATGGCGGACTTCTTCCCACTTTCCGGGATGTCCACCTCATGGATTCCTGATCTACATATGTCCCCAATTAAGATTCTGAAGTAAAGGTCCGTATATTTCATGGGTCAATGAAATCCTTGTCAGGGGAAGGTCTACAATGCGATTTTTATTGCTAAGCTGTTACCAGCGTCCTCTATAAATTTTTTAAAGTCTAACATGCTAAAAATAGTTTTTGGGTGAAGCAAGAGCAGAATACAAAAAATTGTGTTTGTAATCCAAAAAAAGTTGTCATTTGTTTTATAAGTTGTTGCCAGAGTACTAGTAAGCTCATATGTCCCTGTGTTCTCAAAAGACAGGGCTTGAATTTTATGATTAGAAGGTGGTGCCCTAGAGTAGGTGCTTAAATAATATTTCAGGAACTATTTATGATGCATTGATGAGATTTGGTACATTAGTTGGTATTGGTGTTACTATTTCATGATATTGGCCAACCTGAAATTCAGCCGAGAGCGTAAGGAAAGAGGCGCTCGTTTTTAACCCAAAATTAGTCGTTATTATTGTCGCTTAAAATAAGATAATCTCAATTACTGACGTCTGCCCGATGATCAGATTGTCATGAGCTTCCTAACGAAAAGGAGAATAAAAAATAATACACAAACTTGATTTTTGACATCAGAGATATAATAGTTACTATTTAATGTAGGGTCGTTTTACTATAAATGGTACCTGCACTACATAGTTGACAAATTGAAAAATAAATTAAATTTGCTTACCTTATATTTTAAACTGGTATTTCTTCTGTCGTTTGTGCCAAGTGTATGTTTCAGGACATCTAGCAGATGGAGATCTGAAATTAAAATAACCATAAGTCAGTTACTTTATAATGCAAAATATAACACTGGATAGTAGACCTTAACTAAGCCTGACTCAGGAAATATTTACTAAGAACATTGTCGAAGTCTGGATTGGAGGATACACAACTGATTTTATTGATTTGCGATAATAATAACATCTATGTTCCCATAGTTTGCAGGAACGCTTTGAAAATATCAAAAACTTGAGCATGTCAGTGATACTGTATATTAACAAATTATATCAGAAACTAATGAATCTTCATTGTACGGTCAATGGCAGCAGGGAAACCGTAAACTTATCTTTACAATATTCAAAAGTCACTCGTTGTTTCGCTCATAACTTCTATTTTTTAACCAATCTATAAGGATGAATACTTTAAAGGAAATTGTTACCTATCATGTAAACTTTTTACGTCAATTCAAACTTAATATTTCTGAATATTTAAGACTTAAATATATCTCAATTTATAAACGTCAGAGGGTCACAATTATTATTCATTATACTTATAGAAATGAAAAAGTATCTGTCATTTTAGAATGGTATATTGTTTTATATGGAGTAAAAGTGACATATTTTGTAGCGTTAAAGCTACGATTTTTCCATATTTACACCAATAACATGCAAATATAGCATCATTTTAATAAATCCTGTATGCGAACACGCACACCATTAATAGATTATTAGCCATCTTGTATTAATTTAAGCCTCTCATATTATTTATTGCTATTATTTTGTTCATGTTTAAATTTTTAGAACAGTATTTATATTTTACAAAATTCTCTTTGCAGTGTTAAAGCTATTAGCAGTGTTTCTACCAGTTGCCTTCGAGATTCCGTATTCAAGAGCAACTTTAGTTTAAAGATAATAATTAGTTATTATAGAAAAATAATCTTGATACTAAAATTTTAGGTTATTTATATTTAATAAAGTAGTTGAAATCATTTAATCACAACACGATCATGTCGTTCATATAGATTTCTTTTCAAAATTTCAACTTTTCCAATATTGCACAATATTGCGCAATATTTCGCAATCTATGAGTCATCCTTGCCCGCACGAAGCGATATCCAGCCTTTTGCAGATCTTAAAACGGGACACGAGACTCGCGGGGCACGAAAAACGCAACCGCCCCTAAACGTATAAATACTGGAACACCGCGAACCCAAAGTAAATTCAGAAATCGACAGTGACTCCTATGTTAAGTTTTCGCGAGTGTAACCAAAGTAGTTATTTTAAAAGTGATTTTATGTGTAATAAGCTATTATAGTAGCGTAATCGGTTCCTATTTAACTTAAGTTGTAGATGTCCATCGTCTAGTTAGGCTTTCCTATTGCGGTCCCAGCATACTTTTCGTGACTAACTGTTGAAATCTAGCTTCCCAGGCCGAAACCTGGTTAAAAAGAGTAGTTTTAAGTATTCGTCTTCGCGGCCCAAATAATTTTAAGTAAGTCAAATCGCCTTCGCAGCCCCAACAAAAATGTGATTTTTTTTTCAGAATATTTGAAAATAATCTTTTAATATATATATTTTTTCGCAAAATTCATTCACGACTGAATTTTTGCTGTCGAATAGTTATCTATTCCCAATTATTGTTAAATAAAATACAACACGGTTGAAACTGTTAATTTAAACTTAAATAAATAATTTGTTCGTTCCGTTTTAAAACAAAGTATTACCATTTCAAGAAACACTATCTACAGGGTGTAGTTTTTGACCCTGACAGAAACAAGAAGAATTCAAAAGTGCTAAATAAAATTTAATTTTTAAAACCAAGAGCTAAAACAGTTCCAGACCATATTATACAGGGTGTAGTAATTGACCCGAACCACATCTACAGAATTCGAACCCCAAGGCTTCACTCAATGAAATTAACGCCCTCGAGGGTCTCTACTCAAGTTCTCCGACTGCAACATTTTTTATATACCGAAACTTGAGAGCTAATTCATGTTCAGTCTCTGTTATGGTACCTTTCCTACGTCGGTACTATAAAAAAAAATTCAAAAATTCACAAATAACTCAATCTTTATGGGTGTCAAGTCAAAACTATAAAAAAAATAATGACAACACTTAAATTAATAAAAGAAATACAGTTTTTCAAAAATTGTTCTGAATAAACTCACGTCCATCTCCATTTTCACTATTTATCGATCGCCCCACGTAATACTACATACAATATCGGAATTTACCCTGCAACCGATATCAAAACTTATTTCCGTTCCATTGACTTCATACCCATCGGGAAGATAATCATATCTTTGCATTCATATCGCATCTATCGGGAATATTCTCATATCTTTGCAGCCATAAAACGTCCTTCATTTCGATTTTACGGAGTCATTTCGAAAACATTTAATTTCCAGACAATAAAACATTAATAACTTCTAACCCCGAATAGATTCAAACTTCATTTTTATATCGAATATTTCTCCTTTTCATTGCCGATTTTTCTATATAATTTTTATTTCCGAAGTTTAAACTTTTGCAAAACTATTGCGCAATGTTGTGCAATATTGCGCAATCGTGCAGATTCAGACTAGACAGTACCATTTCCAGCTCTAAAAAGGGAATAATAACGTTTGTACTCGACTCACGAAGCATGAAAAACGCAACAGTTCTAGTATATACAAACTGAACTGAACAGGCTCAAAGTAAGTAGTTTTCCAGTGGTTTCCTCGCGTATTTAAATCATTCTCCAAGTTTCTTCTACAAGTACATTGTGTTGAATTTTTTAAATTAACATTATAAAAGTTCGTATACTGATTGCTTTAAGAAGTATACTATTATTCTTTCGGTTCTACCGAAATTTTTAAGAGTAGTTACCGACTGTCTAGTTCCACTTATTGTCTCTCACGTCGGAAATTTTTGTAAACGGGAACCTGAAGTACTTCCTAGACCGAATCCTGGTAAAAAAGAGTTTTTTAAAATAATTTCAATCTGCCCTCGCACATCAAACATATAAGTGAATTTTTTCAGAAGCAAAAAACGCTTAGATAGAATTAAACAATTAAGCAAGACTTCTCTAGTCGAAAATTAGCTGTCGAAAAGTTACTAACAAATAAAACAGTGTAAAAATTATATTAAATAAATATCTAAATACTGTGAAAAATATTTAAATAAACTTTGTACATTCGCTTTAAACCAAAGTGCCGTTATATCATCAAATCTGCTATGGAGGATGTTACTTTCTGCCCTGCCACTGACTTTCAAAATTACGAACAATTCAAAATAATAAATTCTACTTTGGACATATACAAGGTGTAGCAGTTGACCCTGTCTAACAGTTTTAAGGCAACCCTCTCGAACTTCAAATCAAATAAAATAAAGTGCATCTACGGCCTCAGGAGCCTCAAGCTTAATTTTTCAAATAAAAATAAATACTTTTCAACCAACGAAGAGGCGTGTAGGTGTTCATCTCATTTCGCCGTCCTAGTTGAGTGGAAGAATAGCTGTAGCTAAACTCCGCCAGGACATAAATATAAACAAGGTATTAAACTTTAAGAAAAACTTTGAAAAATTTTCCGTAATTTTTTTGGATATCGATTACCTAAGCACATCCGGAACCATAAATTTCATTGACATCAATATTCCGTCCAACAGAACTTTGGCGATAGCAAATAGGTACCTGGCAGCTTGATGAGTGTCGGAGGTAACCCCTAGACACGCTACCAAGGCGACACAGGATTCCACTGGATTTAAAAAGTGGTGAGATTTGCATTTGACAGTTTGGCATAAATTTATTTGATTGATTAATTTTTCTGCATATTAAATATTACAATTTTTAACGATCTAGCTATTGAAAATAAAAAATATTTGTCAGTTATTACTAGACACTTGCTTTAGATCAACCCGCAATGATTTGTTTTTTGATGTTAAGAGAGTAAATTCCACATTTTTATTTTTGCGGGTGGCGCCTAAATCTACATCTTATATTTTTGTCATTTTACGTCACAAAACAAATTAGTCCGGCTAGATACTTCGAGGATTTCTAGTTTGACCCCGGAACCCTCTAAAACAGAACCTAGAAACTCAGCTCTCCCAACAGATCGGCTAATTGTTAGCACTGTTGTTTTCATCATGTTTTAAATTAGTTTTAATTTATAGTAGAGAGAAAGCAAAACGGAATAGTTTTGTATCGAGTATTACCTAATAAGAACAGCCGATACACAAAAAACACTTTACTCCTCATAAAACATGCTATTTTTTCTTCCAACGGCAAGTATGAATTAAATAAATACTGTTATACTTCCCTTCATTGTTTTTAGAGCCGCCTGTGAGCGGCAGTAATAGCTCCAACTTCTATTGAGATGAAACGATAATAACGTCTTTTTTGTACTATATGATACTTCTTTATATATTTACAAAAAACCGTCTGGGGGTATTAATTTTTTGTGCTAAAATAGCAGTTTTCAAATCGTTAACATACCAATTTTCGTGAAAATTGTATACTACTTTTGTCTTATTGAATTTCTGTGCGATTCAGTTGTTAGTGTTTAATAGCTTTATTCGCACTCCAGACGGAATAGGACTCCCTAATTAAACGCTCTTTCTTAAGTAGTCCACTTTGTTTTGCATAATGAACCAAACGCATTGCAAAACGTTTCGTATCTATTCATGGAAAGAGACTCGGTTCCGACGTAAAATGCTATCGGCACGGCACTACATTTATAACTGGCGCATTCGCCATAATTTTGAATACACTTTTGGAACGAACGATTTCCAATCTTTGCTTACTTAACACTAAAAGTTGCATTGACTATTAAAGAATATCAAGATATTTGCCTTATCGACGCGTAATACACAGTAAAGACTAGTTAAATTAAACTTCCAATCCCATTTTGTGCGTGAACATGGAAGTAACACTAGGTGTAATGCAAGCACATAATATTCTTACCCCGCGACATAGCTAGATAGAATTTGTAAAATTATGTTAGGAATATCAATTTTTCATAATAAGTTGACAAATATGTCTCTTAACTCAGACATAGACCGACCTTAGATAAGGTATAAGCTGTAAAAAAGACACCTCTTGCATGTGTTTTGAATGACAGGCAGCGCAGAATAACTTAAGCGGGAAGTAGAACTTGAGATTTGCAGATGATATAACCTTAAATTCAATCAATGTAGATTTTTATAATTGCCCCATAACCTTCCAGCAAGCACTTCTGAGCATAAATTGAAAATTATGGTTGTGGATCCAGGAAACTAAAATCATTGAAACACGATATGGATAAGTGATTTAGTGAAAAGGATGCTATACCTTAGAGCTAGTATTGGTAATGAATTAATGGAGACTACAGATAGAATTTGACAATTAATGATAAACTTGGCGTTACAGAAATATCTCTAATCATACTAAAATCAATATTGCTTACAACCTACTTCTTCATCTTTCTTAACGCCCTTTGGCAGATATGTCAAGTCCAAATTAACTGTCTCTTGAATAACTGATCATTATCTTATAGTTATTATCTACCTATACCGTCTATCAACCGGCACGGTAGCTCACTAGGCTAGACCGCGTTGAGTGGCGAATCCACTTGGTCTGACTCTGCTGTGTTCTGGGTTTGATAATAATAGTAATATAACATATATATCCGGCGTTATTTTAAATGTGTAAAACCCTTCCGATCAGCTATATTGGTTTCCGAATCGGGCACATTACAACTTTAGCTATATCTAAAATTGTGCAAGATGCTCTCATAGGTTTCATGAAGAAACAATGCACCACGTTGCTGCTTCTCGACATCGAAAAGTCGTACGACACAGTGTGGCATAACGCCCTCATTTATAAGCTTAGAGAGGTGTGCAAGTTGCCTTTGTACTTTGTAGCCCTTGAAAAAATTTATCATGGACAGATATATTTATGTAACAATTAATAATGAGTGTTCTATCCGGACTAGGATGGATTCAAGGGACAATCCTCTCTACCTTCCTATACAACTTATTTCTTTCCGATATCCCTACTTACCCGAATACAACCCTTTTATGCCGATGATACTGTAATCTGCGGACAGTATCATCTCATATAATTGACTTCCACGACACGTGGATTAACGAACACAATACTGAGGCTATTACAGAACGTATACGAATATTAAAAATATAATAATACTTAAAGTGAATAACAAAACGATTAGGGAACGAAATAAGGTCAAATATCTGGGGGTAACCCTAGATAAGAGACTTTGTTTCGGACCCTACATCACACAAACAATAAACAAGACCTACGCGACATTAAACAAATTATACCCTCTAGCTAACAGACGAAGCAGACTGACGGTGGACAACAAAATGACCTATAAGATCATCTTGAGACCTATCATGATATATGCCTGCGCGTCATGGAACCTCATCTCAGACGCACAGTCTAAAAGACTTCAGATACTACAAAACATACCAATACGACTACTCACCAACGCGGACAGGTACACTCCACTTGCTGTACTGCACAAAAATGCTAAGATATCTATGATAAGACATTATATCGACGAGATGACGCAAAAATTCTTCGCAGAGAAGATTCAGCAATCGAAGATGACACGAGACATCACACATTTTTACATTAGAGACTGCCGATTTATACAGAAATACGGTAACATTAGGAACACATATATAACATTTAACATTACATAAGTGCAACAGATATAAAAGTAAAAACAAAAATGATATTTTAAAAATTGTAATCATTACTGTGGAAAAAAATTAAATATTCCTTCAGGTCCTTAAGCAGGGTTTTCTATTATTTTTCCTGCAAAAATTTCCAAGAAAAAATTAAAATATAAATCATATTGTGTAATTATCGTTTGTATAACCAGTTCGATGGATAACTTTAAGTATAACGCGCTTGGCAAATGAGAGCGGCAATGGTAATTTTAAGTATAGCTATTTTATTCTGTTGGCATTTCAGTGGCCGGCTAGCCTGTTCCATATTAGAAACGATATCTGTAATGAGTTGGTTGAATGAAATAAGTAACATAAATAAAATACCATACTGAACCGTGTATATATAATATAAATAAAAATATTTTAATTGGTAATTGGTCAACTTTAGGTTTCGGCTTGGAGGTTGTCCACTACATGTGGTGTGTTTGTTTTTATGTTTATTAAATAAAGTCGTAAGTTGAGATATAGATATTCAACCAAATATAGTGTTAATGCTTTCGTGATATGGATCTGGAGTCATTTCATGTACAGTCTATTGTACCACTAATTTTTCTCTCTAAAATGTACGCACGGCTTTCGAGAATTATGTTTCCTTCTTATCAACAGAGGGGTAGTTAATATAAACGATATCAGGCAGTCAGCGACAAGGAGGGCCGGTGGTCAAAACACAGATATTGGGCAGGCAGGATCTAATAGAAAAGAACTTTGGTGAGGCGTACGCCTAATAGGTAACAGTGATATCTGCCATCTGGCATGGTGCACCAGACATACCATGCCAGCAGATAAAGGCAACGCCACTGTAGTAATGAATAGCAAGGACTACCACAGTAAAATAGAAAAACTACTGGAAGATACCGCATACCAAGCGATTACGACAGATCCCATTGCGTAACTGGAGAAGACCACCGAATCCAAAATTAAAGCCAGCCCTATCGACGATCAAGTGAAAAACCAGATTATACCGAGAGAGAAATCCTCAAGATGTCCTAAATTATATGGCCTACCCAAGATCCATAAGAGCCCCATTAAGACCTATTGTTAGCTCTGTAGGGTTAGCGAGATATCTGGCTAGACAAGATGCAGCCACTAGCAGAAAAAGTCTTATGTGAAAAACGCACAACATTTTATCGAGTTACTAAACAACGAGACTGTCGAAAATATCATCCAGAGGAGCACACTCTTATCCTAAATAAACACTGTTTAAACAACACATACTTTATATATAATCATCAGCGCTACAAGCAAACGGAAAGAGCACCGATGGGTTCACCGTTATCTTCAGTCATCGCTAATCTCTTCATGGAGGACCTAGAAGTTCGTGCAATACAAACGGCACCACTCAAACCAAAACTTTGGTTGAGATATGTGGACGACACATTCATAATCCGGACTCATGGAAGAGAACAACTAAATAGTTTCTTAGACCACCTGAATAGCATTCACGATAAGATCAAATTCACCATGGAGGTAGAAGCAGAAGGCAAGCTTCCATTTTTAGACGTATTAGTGAAAAAGAAACAAGACAGGACACTAGGTCACACAGTTACAGAAAACCCACTCACACGGACAGATATCTAAATGCGGCATCACATCACCATCCAGCACAACTAAATTCAGTAGTAAAGACTCTAATGACACGTTCTCAGAGCTTGGCAGACGTCGACAATATCAACGAAGAGATGTCGTCACTTCAGAGAGCACTAATGAAAAATTGATTTTCGAGGTATACTATACAGAAGTCTCAGGGGCCATACAGACAAAAAACCCAGGAGGAATTCGACAAACAGTGGCAAAAGCATATCTACCTTACGTGAAAGGGACGACAGATAAAATTGGCAAACTTCTACGTAAACATAACATAGAAACAATATTTAAAACAGTTCAAATGTGCTTTTAGAGGGCGGAATATTAAAACAATATTTTTAGTCGCAAACTCCTCTATAAAATCCTTATACTATAAGGAACGTAACCTGACTGCAACCAACAGCTACTCTCCGGGCTCTGTGCCCTGCCGAGCGCTGAATTACAAGTTACAAGCTTGGCGCGTTAAGTGTAATAATTGCATATTACCATCAAAACGCTAATGCTTCGATTGCAACAAACACCAGCCGAAAGACTGATCCTACTTAAAGGAGCTCTCGTGCCAGTCGCCACACACCACTTGCACAGACTGCAGTTTCGAGCTGTTGGCTCTCGTCAGTGCAAGGTAGGCATGTGACGACCGGCACGAGGATCACTTGACTATTTAGTACATTTCGGTATCTTTGGGATAGCGACATGTAAAATAGTCAGCAGGCGCCATCTAGCGGTCCAGTGTCTGTTGCAATCGAAAAATAAATAGCCTGACTGGGCTTGTTTCAATATCTAAAACAGATCGAAAAATCAGTGCAGTCTTCCGTAATCCAAAATCAAAAACTATCCTAGAAAACCAAGGAGTATACAAAATCCCGTGCCAAGATTGCAATAAATCATACATAGGACAGGCAAATAGACGTATTAATGTAAGAAAGAAAGAACATATGAATGCAGTACGAAAAAAGGAGAAAACATCGCCCCCAGCTCAGCATACAAAATCCACAGGACACAAAATAGACTTCGATAACACCAGAACAGTACCTAATATCGAGCATTATAGGTCAAGGATTACCAGAGAGGCCATAAAGATCGAAAAAAGACCACAAAATCTTAATAAACAAGATGATACGCAGAGATTACCTAGTTATTGGAAGCCCGCTCTTGTAGGAAGATCCACGATCCACCGTGGATGAACCAATCACGAGGAGGTACGTTCAAGCATTGACCAATAGTAAAGAAACACAGCAACCTGCCCGAAATGGACCTATCACGAGGAGTCAGAGCCCAGCGCTAACCAATCAGAGAGAACCTCGGCATTCTACGGCAACGATTGGACACAAGGATGCCCAACCACTAACGAGAAGTCACGTGGAGCGTGACGTTTCAGGGAGGCCACTTGTCGGGTTGCCTCAGCCGCCCGCTACGCCTCCCATAAGTAGTAGAGGACCAGTGACACGTAGCCAGTCGCGCAGGCGCGCCTTAGACCACAGCCTATATAAGGAGCCGCACAACGCGGAAAACGTCAGTTCAGTTCGAGCAACGAGGAACAGCAGTAGGCAGCTTTCAGCGAGAACCTGAAGATGGCAGATGAGATTCTGCCGAAACGTCCTTAAGACAACCGTGACTCCTGGAGAAGTCGACCATCGACGCGGGAAAGCACCCGGAAGTACAACAACACTTCATTTAACACCCGCAAAAACCTAAAAAACAACATATATATATATATATATATATATATATATATATATATATTGTCATGGGCATTCACACTAGCAGATGTAAATAAAATGATATGAATTTCAAAGATAACTAAAATTACTAAGGGTAAGCCAACCATGAAAGTTTCCAAAATAATACTTGAGATTTTAAATATTGTCGCCATTTTCAATGCTAAGCTTATGATTGTAAAGCTCAATAAGACTGTACTTTATTGTAGTGAAACCTTATTTTGGCTCAGGATGGCTGTAGTATTTGGAGAAATGAGGAATTTTCGTTAAATCTAGACAAAATTAAATTATGTAATAGTAAGTAGTATCCAAAGACGTTTAAAGAATAATTAAATAGACAGTAAATTAGGGTAAATAAGAACGGGACACTAAATAACAGTGATTTTAAAATAATGTGATAAAACAATAAAATGGAAGAACAATGTCACATTATAACGTTTTCGAAAGTGTAAAAAGTAAAATTAATGAAACAAACATTCCTTGAGAGTAATATTTAGTTTTAGATAGTTTGTAGTAATAATATGTATTGGTAATGAAAAAACAGTGGTCGTTATGTAACAATAACGTTTGCTAGGGAACGAGAATAATAAAAAAAGGAGAGAGGAGAGAAGAAAAATATTTTATGAGTTATAATATATTGGTGTTATGTGAAGTTGCATATTTCCAAAATAAAGAGTGAAGACTTATATAAAGTAGGTTGGTTACCTAACACAATATAAAGTTCCAGAGTATCAACATATCGTAATAAATAGGTTAGTCAGATATCAGATCAACTGGTAATAGACAGAAATCTGGAGGGAGCAAATGGCACGTACGTACCACAGCACCGGATAATATCTGCAGCATCGTCGAGATTCCTAGTCTCTAAAGGTATATATACCAATATCATCATTATTTGCAAATAATTAAAGTCTCGAGCAATTTTAGTTTTCAAATGACATTTCTAGTTCTAAGTAATTTCTTTAATATAGTTTAGTTTGTTATTCATTACTCTCAGTAATACATGTAATTATTGTATACTTAACGAAGGTTTTTCATTTCTAAACTTAGGTAATATTGATACTAGAACCGGCTCCTAGGATAAGAGATCTTATGCTCTGTTGAGTTTTACAAAAGTATCTACTAAAACAGATTAAAAACTCACGTATTTTCGATATCTTTCAGGTGATATCGTGGCGCCCAAAATAAAATATACTATATAATAATAAAAACAGAATAATATATATATATACACATATATATATATATATATATATATATATATACTGTGCTGTTCTACTTTTTATTGTACTTAATAATTTGCAGTACTAATCAAACCTTAACTTGCTTATTTTCAATAGATAAAAGAAAAAACTTTAAAACCAAAAGATCAAATTAAAATCTCTTACCTTTTGATCCGAAAGTATGTCAAAATATTTAATGGGCCGGCTAGCTTATCTTTCCCTTCGGGAGCAGGTTCAAATTCAGTTCCTATTTAAAATGAAATTTTTATTAAAGTAAAATTTTTAATCTGATATAAATAATTTATTTTCTTTGATATTTAGATAATTTAGCTTTATAACAGGTTCGAAAGTCTAATAAGTACACTATTTAAATTTTAATATACGACCTTGTCCAAAATTAAACACACAAAAACCTTCCTTCTTCGTAGCTACACACTTCTCTTTCCAAATCCAACAATTCTTCTTTCATTAATTCTTCACCTTATCTCGTCCTTATCTCCTCTGCAACTCCAAACCAAAATAACACCTCTACCTTCTTATTTACAGTCTATTTTTCTCTTCTTCGCTGATCTCCGCTATTTCTGACTTTCAATTCAATTTCAAAATTCTTAATCCTTGTTTATTATTTTTCTTCTTCACTCCCTAATTTTCACTTGTTCTTTTTTTCTTAAATTTGTTTTTCCAATTTTACAACCTCTCTTTTATCTGTTGTTTATTGTTCTATCTCACTAAATATCAAAGTATCCAAAATAAACAAAACAAAACACCATGTGAATTTTGATTAATTTCATGCCAAACATAACCTAACTTAAACCTCCTTGTCTTTCTCCAGGAAAAGATTTACCAACTATAAAATAAAATTTCCTACTTAAAAGAAACGCCATAATGACTTAAATGTCAGAAATTATTTCAACAACAACTTAATAACTCAGGAAAACATTTACCAACTGTAAAAATAAAATTTCCTACTTAAAAGAAATGTCATAATGACTTAAATGTCAGAAATTATTTCAACAACAACTTAATAACTACTAACATAGATGTCAGTATCAAACTTACTGTTGACATCAAATAAAAACTTTAAAACTATTAAAACAACTCTAAATAAGTATTAACATTCTAAAACACGTATCTTTCGGATCTTTAGCTAATTTAAATAAATTTTGAAAACCATCTAAAGGAAATAAACAAATTCAAACCTTGATTCAGCAAATAACACAAACATGCAATCTTCGTAATCGTCCAATATGCAAATACATCGCATTTCCCTCCCCAAATTATAAGCTTTTACTTATGTAAAACTGTTTAATTTTATTCAATTATGCCGTATTTGCAAAATACTGTATTTATCATCAGTTTTGTTGTGTTTTCTTTGTGTATTTTAATTTGTCAAATATTTCTTTAATCTGTCGTTGTCAAAATATGTCGCATTGTCAGCTAAAAGTTTTCTAGGAGTGCCTACAGTTTTAAAATATTTAGAAAGTATTCTACAAACCGTATTTGTATTACGTCTTTTTGTGGGATATACCTTTGTGAGTTTTTTGTAATGCGTTTTTTAATAATAATTTGACAACTGGAATGCAATTAATAACTTTAATTACAGTATTGTTAAATTTTATATCATTAAACTCGGGAAATCCGTTCGAATATGAACCCATGTCAACTCCCGCATACGAGTATCATAATGAGAATAAACATTTTGTTTGGACCTTGGATATTTTAAAATTAAAATTGACCATATGTGGTAACTTCACCATTCATATACCTTTTTGGAGAACTGACGCGTCCCCGCACGTATTACATTTTCATTTATCATTTATAATCATACTTATTTTCATATATGTTCCGGTAACTCTTGACCGTTTTATATAATTCATTATTTATTTATTTATTCCGCACTTAAAACTACATTTCCCTTGGTCCAAACAAAATATCTCTGCACAATATAACATCAAATGCTGAGGGCAGGCATAATGACCAACTCGTCTCCATTGCCATTGCTCTCAAATATCAAATTACAACGATCTTTATTTACATTACCCTTTACTACGTCATTACATATTATTTCAAATTTATATCCACGCTTATTTATCACTAGCATATTTTTCATTATAACCCACAAATCCAAATTATCTTTGTTAATAGATCCATGTTTGTATATAGTGTATAATTCCGTATAAAATTCCCTATTCATGTCCCTTTCCGCATTTTTCTTATTGCTCCTGTTCCAATTATTTCCAGTGCAAAATTTCTTCCTCGTCTTGAAGTTTTTGTGTTTTCTTTTTCCAAATATTTTGAGTTTACTTTCATCTACTATCAACTTGTGTACATAACTTTCAGCTATTCTCGGTTTGTAATTTATTAATGACATATAATTTTGTAGCAATTTTCTTACTAGATTTTCATATTTAGTAGGACAATTTATCTCCAACCTTTTAGGCATTTTATAATTATTCATTTCACATGTAGGCTTATATTTTTCATCATTTAAATCATTTAAATTATTATTATTACAATTACCTATACAACCCACTATGTTTAACTCATTTTTATTAAATGTTTTCACCGCAGTACCTTTTAAAACTAGGAACTTTTCCCCAAAATCTATTTTTGCCTTAAGTCGTGATAAAATATCTTCACCAATTATGACATCAAAACTCAAATTGTCAACAATTACAAACTCGCCTCTAAAACGTATCTCTTTTACTAAATCTAAATTTATAATTTTATTGCATTCTGTGAATTTCTTACCATTTGCATTAAATAATTTAATTTTTGAAATTTTAGTACAATTTTTTTGATATAACTCTTTTTTACTATCTATTATCTTTCCATTTATTAAACTGACTTCTGATCCCATATCAATCAATGCTTTTAAATTTATTTCATTAACTTTAATGTTGATGATTGGTAAATTACTAATTCTATTATTATCTAAATTTGATTCATTCTCAATACCTATAAATTCTCGCATATGTCCATATGTCGTCATCCCAATTAAAACTTCCCTATCTAAAAATTTTCCCTTGGAAAATGTGAATTTACCTCTGCTATCGTCTTAATTTTATTCATGTCATTCTGTTGATCAGATCTGACAATTGTATTGTTTACCTGTGCATATCTTACTGAATCACGTTTATTATCATACCTATTCTGTTCTTTATTATAATTATCATTACCGTTGTACCTCCTATTTTCGTCAAAATCTCTACCTTTATTTTGATTATTAAAATTTCTACTGTCATAATTTTTTTGATAATTATTATTATACCCATTTTGTTGTCTATTTGCATAATAATTTTGTCTGTTGAAATTTTGGTCATTACCATCTGTTTGGTTATATGTTTTTCTATTAAATGATTTATAATTTTTATTCCATCCCATATGTAGATCATCGATCACTCTCAAGTACTCATTCAAACCATTTAATGTCTTAATGCGTTGTGTAATGATTACTTGGTGGATGTCATCAGAAAAATGTCTTGCTAGATATTTAATCATTTCATTTTCTCTCAAATTTGGATCTAAGAATTTAATATTATACATTTTACGCATGACATAATTTTCCCTAGACATACCACTATTTTCTGAATATTTTCCATTATATAAATTGAAACGAATTTTTTCCTGACAATGTTCAGACCAATACTTTTTTAATAATAACGTTTCAAATTCTTCTAAAGTTTCAAATTCAGATTCTACAATTTGATACCAAATTTCGGCTTCACCTTTTAATGAATTTTGAATTTCATGTTTTAAATTAAAATTAAAATTTATAGATTTTAGATATTGCCTTAAACGTTCTAAAAATACTTTTGGGTGGGTTCTGGAATCACCATAGAAATGATTTACCAGTGTTTGATGTTGTGTAGCATATGTGTTAAATATAGGTGTGTATGTGTCCTTCAATATCTTCGTATTCTGCTCGATCTTACCATCCTGTTCTTTTAATTGTGTTTTAATTATATCTTCTTGTTTTTTCATGCGTATATCTATTTCATTCATACCATCTACTATAACATGTTCTACTTCTACTCTTACTTCTTTTTTAAATTCACTTATCTCTTCATAAACCTTTTCTACCTTTTCTTCTACTTTCTTAATTTTCTCGTCCGCTTTATTGTGTAACTCTACTATACTCGTTTCCAATTTCTTATTGTTCTCATCCATTTTTTTGTTCATATCTTGTTTGCTTTCTTCAAATTTATTATTCATGTCTTGTTTGTTTTCATCAAATCTGTTCGCTATCATGTTCATTAATTGTATAAATTTATCATCATTTTGTGTTTGTTGGGATGTATCACCTTGTCGAGAAGTTTCTGATGTTTGATTTTTATTCTCCATTTTTGTTTCTTTTCCTGATCTTAATTTCATACAAATACCACACAATTAAGAATTAATACTTTATATACCCTTAATAAATGAAATTGTTATTGAATTTTAAAACTATGTACCACAATCAACAGTTCACAAACTTTCACCAAGACTGCACACTTTATCAAATCAACAATTTTACAATCGCCCCACGTTGGGCGCCAAATGTGCTGTTCTACTTTTTATTGTACTTAATAATTTGCAGTACTAACCAAACCTTAACTTGCTTATTTCCAATAGATAAAAGAAAAAACTTTAAAACCAAAAGATCAAATTAAAATCTCTTACCTTTTGATCCGAAAGTATGTCAAAATATTTAATGGGCCGGCTAGCTTATCTTTCCCTTCGGGAGCAGGTTCAAATTCAGTTCCTATTTAAAATGAAATTTTTATTAAAGTAAAATTTTTAATCTGATATAAATAATTTATTTTCTTTGATATTTAGATAATTTAGCTTTATAACAGGTTCGAAAGTCTAATAAGTACACTATTTAAATTTTAATATACGACCTTGTCCAAAATTAAACACACAAAAACCTTCCTTCTTCGTAGCTACACACTTCTCTTTCCAAATCCAACAATTCTCCTTTCATTAATTCTTCACCTTATCTCGTCCTTATCTCCTCTGCAACTTCAAACCACAATAACACCTCTACCTTCTTATTTACAGACTATTTTTCTCTTCTTCGCTGATCTCCGCAATTTCTGACTTTCAATTCAATTTCAAAATTCTTAATCCTTGTTTATTATTTTTCTTCTTCACTCCCTAATTTTCACTTGTTCTTTTTTTCTTAAATTTGTTTTTCCAATTTTACAACCTCTCTTTTATCTGTTGTTTATTGTTCTATCTCACTAAATATTAAAGTATCCAAAATAAACAAAACAAAACACCATATGAATTTTGATTAATTTCATGCCAAACATAACCTAACTTAAACCTCCTTGTCTTTCTCCAGGAAAAGATTTACCAACTATAAAATAAAATTTCCTACTTAAAGGAAACGCCATAATGACTTAAATGTCAGAAATTATTTCAACAACAACTTAATAACTCAGGAAAACATTTACCAACTGTAAAAATAAAATTTCCTACTTAAAAGAAATGTCATAATGACTTAAATGTCAGAAATTATTTCAACGACAACTTAATAACTACTAACATAGATGTCAGTATCAAACTTACTGTTGACATCAAATAAAAACTTTAAAACTATTAAAACAACTCTAAATAAGTATTAACATTCTAAAACATATATCTTTCGGATCTTTAGCTAATTTAAATAAATTTTGAAAACCATCTAAAGGAAATAAACAAATTCAAACCTTGATTCAGCAAATAACACAAACATGCAATCTTCGTAATCGTCCAATATGCAAATACATCGCAATACATATATTGCTAGTTTGTTCACTTATGTAATTTATGTGGAATTATTGAATACAGTGTTTCAAAAAAATGTTTTAGCAATTTGCGTTTACTGACTAAAATTGGAGTGCTTTTATGATAAAACTTAAAATTACCTTTACAGTTTCTTTTTATAATGTGTAATTTGAGTAATGGTGTGCTGACTGTACCTATAACTCTAACCTATTTTATGTTTAATTATTATTTATATGCAGCCTTGAAGTAGGGACTTATACGTACTTGGAGGTAACTAAGAAAATTTTTATTTTAACTTTATACAAAGAAGTTTCATTAAAGTGTTCATTGAAATATTGATGACTTTACTTTATGGAACTCCTTGTAAGAGCTGTAAATTCAAGTTTATTTTTATGGTTTATGATCCAATCTAAAGCGTCTATAACCGGGATTAATTTTTGATGGTATCCAGAAACCGCTCAACGCTCAATGTGAGCCTTTTCGATGAAAAACCTGCAAAATTATATTAGAACGTTACATTTTTAAAACGATGGCAAGTAAGACAGAATATGCGAATTAAGCACAATGGTAGCAATGAAATATATCATATGTCAAATGTATGCATGTATAATATGAGAGTACATTTTATTGTTTTACCATTTAAAATTTAACTGTTATATGTAATTTAGAACACTAAGTACTATAGATTTTCCCCCCACGACCCCCAAGAAATCATCCCTATTCACTTAATGTAGTAGGCTCGAAAGTTAACAATTTCATACTGGTATGTTGTTATTTTCTTAGCACATATATATGTTAGGAAAATATCAACAGTGGCATGTACATCATGGCCTGTGAGTTGTTTATTTATTTATTGTTATTGAAATACATAATAGGTTAAGAAAACCCAAATACTACAATACTAATGAATTATCAGTACTAATATAACGATTTTAACATCTAAGCCTAAATTAATAAGCAGAGTTGAGACAAGCACTTTTAAAAGGTATTCCCGGTATACAGGACAAGTAGTCCAAATTTTTATTTTTACTCCCAGTATTATGCACAAATACTTTGGAAAAGTACTTAAAGTATTAAGCAATTTACTTGAAATTTAAGATTTAAGTAACCAGTAGAAAGTAATTACTCCGCGAAACGCTCTAAGTACTTTTTTTTATACATTTATTTAACGTCGGCCTATTTCCGCTACTGAGGCCTAACACCGACGCCTGTAGACGAGCTACCCCCAACCAGGAATTTTGCCGAACCTCTTCCCTTAAGAAGAGTAGAGATCTTTTACTTGCCTAACATTTAATAGAGAAGGGACCGACGGCTTTACATCCCCTCCAAAGGATGGTATATCTCCTATACAACCCTCGCCTAAGGTTGTATAGCTTCCGCGCATACACTGATATACAAGCCGCTGGAAGATGTGTGAGGCGAGGACGCGGTTTCCGTTGGAATGGTCATCCATCTAAGTACTAACTGCGCCTGTCGTTGCTTTACATCGCATACCGAAGTATGTACATAGTAAAGACTCGCCCCCCCTCCAAGTACTTAAAATACTTAGAATACCTTTAAATACTCCAAGTATTTTTTAAGTACAAGTAAATGTATTATAAGTATTCTTTTTTTACTTTTATTTTGAATGTACAGTAATACTTTTTTAGGTATTCTATACCAGCAATTTTTAAATTAAGACGTGTCTTATGCTGCAGTACTCCTTCTTTGCACAATATTTGGTCGTTAGCAGTAGTCATGTTTTTCGTTTCAATGAAAATTGCGTATTACTATTTAGTATTTTAAACAAAAAAAACAACATTTTTTTCTTTTAATTTAGCTACATATAAACAGACACAGCATAGAAGAGGATAAGACAAAACTTTTTGCATTTATCTTATGTTAGCTTTTGAGTAAAATTTCTAGACAAATTTTTACTGTTTTTTTTTCTCATAACAAAGTTAAGGGGGGTAATATCGTTTGTGAATCACATCACATGAAACCTAAAAATTAAATATGTCTCTTATGAAATGATATTTCATGTCTACATGCTTCGAACGTTTGTGGTAGAAAGTACATGTGTAGTTTGCGTCAATATGTCGACAAATATGTTTTACAGAATTTTAAGAAAAAAATAATAGATGTGATTATTTATTATTTCTTTTTATTTGTTGCTTGTTTTGTTGAAGTGCATTTTTGGATTCATTGAATTACTTACAAAATTCTACGACCACTTGTCACTTTATATAGCATTGTCATAATAGTATCATTATCCAAACCCAATGAATAATGAGACTTCTTGTTTGATGGAGTTATTTAACAAAATTATTCAAGGTAGAGGTAAACTATTTGAATTTTATAAAAAAATACTGAATATTTAAAAGTACTTGGAGTACTTTTTATATAAGAAAGTACTTGGAGTTCTTTTTAAGTACAAGTATCCAGTACTTTTTAGTTAAAGTACTGGGAGCATAAGTAGCAGTATCTGGATTTTAAAAGTACTTAGAGTAATATACTTAAAGTAACAATGTACTGATTACTTTACTTGGAGTACATTTTAGTACTGAGTACCTCAACTCTACTAATAAGAAGTATACTGCTTTAGCTATCAATCAGTAATTCGTATAAATAAAATAAAAAGGTAAAATAGTAGCTAAATATATTAAAATAGTGATAAAAGTGATGTGAAAAATATATATGTAATATTATACTAAAATTAATACAAATATAAACAAAATATTGAAAAAGACAATCCGGAGATGTAGATCGTGTTTGCAAAATCTCTTTAGTTGTGTTGATAATGACTATATCTTGAAATACTTTGTCGTAAGCGACGCTTTATTGAATGCTGAACATAAATTGTGTTGTGGCAATCAATACAAATCAATTGCTGATTCCTTGCAGCATAAGAGGAGACTCGCAAAGGAAAAAATCTCATAATTCAACAGTATACATATTGATTACTATTTTGGATGAAAAATATGTTTCATTTATAAATCTTAGATTCTGTAGAGAATCTAAACCTATCATTTGTATTCCCTTAGCGTAATTAAGTTGTACGTAGTCAATGTTTGGCTTGTATAAAATGAATTTGATAGTATAATTTTGAATATACTCTAACGCCTTAATATTGTTCATATACTTTGGATTCCAAATCACTGAACAATATTCTAGACCACTAAGTACCACAGATTTATATAATTTTAAAATCGAGTTTATGTCATTAATATCTTCACACTATCTATGAATAAATCGACATAACTTGTTTGCTTTTTTGATTTTGAAGTCTATATATCGTTTAAAATTAAAATAGCTAGTAAATGTAACTCCTAAGTCTATAATCTTATTAACCCGGAGTCATATCCACTTCGTAAATTAAGTTGCTTTCTTTTTGAAAAATTGATTACTTTGCATTTGTCAGTATTAAATTCTATGCTACTATCTTCGCACCAGGCTAGTAGTTTATTTAGGTCGTTTTGGAATTTCTTTTCATAATTATTTTTTACCTTGATAAATACCATACCAATACCAAGTCGTCTGCAAATAATAATGCTTTACATTCTAATTCTAATAATACGTCGTTGATAAAAAACAGAAACAAAAGTGGGCTTAGGTGATATCCTTGGGGGACACCGGATGGTGGGCAAAATGGGATAGTGTTATAGTTTTCTATTTTAACTGTAAGAGTTCTATTGTTTAAATAGCTACGAAGCCACTGAAGAAGGGGTCCTGTTAAACCTGCGTTTCTACAGATATGTAATAAAATAGTACGATCTACCCTACCAAAATCTTTTTTTAAATTAGTTTATATTGAATCTAGTTTCGCAACATGGAGTAGAATACTTATGTCCATCAAATTATAAATATATTGTGTTCGATTTGCAATACTATCCCAAAAGAATTCTGTACTTATCTATGAACTTTGCAAATCTGGATTTTAAAATTTTTGATAGTCTAATTGATTGGTGTGAATGTGAACGATCCATGCTTTGATGGAAGTCTGAAGGACGTATTTTCTGCTCGAAAAACTTAGAAAAATTTAAAAAAATAGGAAAAAGAAAAAATTAATTTTCTTTTTCCTCAACCTTTTCTTAAATTCTAGATAATAATATTACGTTCACAAAATTTTTAGGGTTCAACGTGACTGTTTCAGACGGAGAATAATGGATAAATCATACTTACTGTCGTTTATGCTTAACTGCGACTCTGATGGTATCAATTGGAAGACGTCGTAACACTATAAATCTAACACTGTCTGTTTCACACTCTCTTAAAATTAAATCTGAAAGGGAATTTTGTTAGAAAACACAACTAAAAGACAATATAAAGTTCAAAATATGTATATTAAATCTTTTAAAAAATTTATGTTTTTACAACAACTTCTTCAGAGAAAATGTTAACAAACAATGGTCTGACCCGTGTACAACACATGGTGAGGAACGGGACGATTCATACAGTACCAACTACCATCCAATATGCAGTTTGATAAGCTAACGATGCACAAAAAGATTCAAGAAAAGTTTCATGTAACTGAAATTTTGGTGGGCTTATGCTTGCCTGTCTTATAAACGTATTTATTAATTCACATAAATTTTGGTCGCTCCTCGGAGCTTAAAATTGCTTGAAGCGTTTCTACTTCGTTTGTATTATGCAATAACAAATTTTACGTTCAGGCAAGGCAGATCCCATGCACGTGTGAGTACATGGTATAGATACTTTTTTGACTCCGAATCACTGAGGAACCGGTTTAGGGCAAACCCCGTCAAAATACATCATTTCCCCGTCAAATCCGACTGCTAGGAAATGATGGGGGTCCCATGTCGCTAAGGGCTATTTTCGCTATAACTTCCGATATACTTTGAATAGTCGTTGGACTAACTTGTCCTCATATTCAATACCTCGTAAGAGTTGCAGTGCTTGACAACGTGGATTCGTAAAAGGGTTTTTAATCTTGGAAATTTGGAAGTTCAAGTCCAATTTTAGTATACTTTCTAAAATTGGGTGGTCGGGGCGACATTACGTCCCTGTGCAGCGACATTCACTACACTTTCCAAATTAACGCTCCTTGAAGAGTTAGCGAAAATTTGGCATAAAAAATGCTCCGAAGAGCAAAAATATATTTCCAAGAATTAAAAACCTCCTCCACGGCGTTTTTACGTGAAGCACGCTTTTCTTACGAAGTATTTCCTAAGTCGGATTTTGTTACAACGTCGAAAAGTATATCGGGGTTATAGCGTTCTTTAACACTCCCCTCCTTTCCGTGAATCTTTTTGTGCAACGTTTGGTAAATTGGTTTTTGAAAAGAAAATGGATCATTGGATGTAGTCTCCCATGTGTTGTATTCGGTTATATTTCAGACCGGCCTATCTGAACATAACATAGATGCAAATCTAAAAATGATTATAAGTTTGAACATATATCGATGCATAGCATTCGATTGAATAATTGAACATTGGGTTTCAAAATGGCATAAAAAAAGAAAAAATCGAAAATCCTCGGATTCTCGATGACACAACACAAACACTTTCGACGCACTTATCTTTCTTAGTGTTCTTCCACTAATGCGGGCTTGCGTCTGCTCCTCCTCGTGTCTATGCCTCGTCGATCACCTTCGGTGTCGAACTGCCTTCTGGAACAGCTTAGGTGGTCCTCGGACTGCTTGGCTCCAGCTATACAATGGCTCTGCTCAGTTATATGAAACAATATAAAACAAAGTTTTAGTAAAATGTATTGTTCATATCCCGTCTGGGGATCTGCGACCGATAACACATCGTCGTCTTTGAGAATAGGAACACTGAATTTTGTTGACTTATATTGATTGAAATGGTTTCCGTGTAGTTAAAAAATCTCTTCTTGGGAGAAATCTGCGACCGATATCACATCGTCGTCTTTGAGAATATGAACATTAAATTTTGTAGACTCATGCTGATTGAAATGGTTTTTATTAAAATCTCTTCTTGGGAGAAATCTGCGACAGAATCTGCATCCGTCGGATCGTTGCATCTGCCCCTCCAGCAGACGTGGCGGCATCTCGCCCTTGAGTTGCTAGACTCATCTGAATCGCGCCCTTGCGTCAGAGTCGTCGTCTTTCCATGCCGTGCCAATGGAACATTTGTTTGGACCCTTTGGGTCGGACTCTGCTTACAGATGTATATGTTTTGAACATATGAGGACTTAGAAAAATTATAAAAAAAAAAAATACCAACTCTGCCGGACACGGTCAGAGTTGCTGCAGTGAATTTGGAAGATTTGTATGGACGATACAATATCCTCGATAAAAATAACTTGTAAAAAATGCATAAAAAATACCAACTCTTGCCTGACACGACAAGAAGTTGGTATGGAAATTTTTGAGATAAAATAAACCTAGTACTAAGTTGAAACTTAGCCTAGGTTAAAAATATAATGGAATCAGAAGTAGGAATGTTTTGGACTTTTTGAACTGCTTTCACCTTATCGTGGTCCGTCGGCAGGCCCATGAGCGGCTTTCACCTTATTGTGGTCCGTCAGCAGGCACATGAGCGGCTTTCACCTGATTGTGGTCCGTCGGCAGGCACATGTATTGTGCTCCTGTCTGCTCGGACTGCGGGACCCTCGCGAATTCTTGACCTGATTGAGAGGTAGTGTCGTCGAGGAATGTGTCGTCTGGACTGTCCTCCTCTTCCTCAGATGAATTCAATTATTGGGCTGCGGGATTCCCGCGAGTTCTTGCTCTGATGAAGAGGCAGCTTCGTCGAGGAATGTGTCGTCTGGACTATCCTCCTCTTCATTAGATGATTTGGAATTCAACGTTTAGTTGTTTGTGTAGAGCTGATCGCAAATCATTGACATGGATCTTTGTAATTATATTCCACTTCTGAACAATATACATGGCATAAAATAAAAAAATTGTTTTAAAATTATTCGTTAGGAAGATCGTCTAACGTGAGTTGCTTCTGCCTTGGTTCGGGCGTTGAGCTGGGGATCTCGCAGATGGACCCTGGCCTGGGTCTCTGGCCCCTTGAAAGTTTTCCGGTCTCCTGTTGAGATGAGGGTTATTCGGGCATTGGCTATGGAAGTGCCACTGCACTGTGTCTGTACAGTATCGGCACGGGGTTGCCGGTCGGTCGGGTACTCGGAATTTCCCCGATCCGCCATTAAAATTGTTTTGCCTGCGGTCAGGATTCACTGATCCGCTTGAAGAATTAGGCATAAAAAAAGGACGACCAGGCGCTCTGCCTGGACCGTCCTGTCGAGAGACATCCTCTCGAAAATGCACCCTCGGTGCTGTCGGAGTTGGGCTTCCATTGCTCCTGTTACTAGAATTTTGTTGACTGATGTGTCCCGGCTCTTGATAGTAAGACGCGCGGGACAAGCGTTGATCGATTAGCTGGATTAGCGACGTCTGTTCGTCAGCTGAATCCCGCTCGACGTTAGTAGCCGCTGCTATTAACATCTCTGTGGATTAAATTAGGTTGCTTCTCAAGCGTGACCTAATTTCTGGACGCAGTTGGTCCATGATGACCCGAGCTCTGATGGCTTCGGATTTGAAGGGATCAATACGATCGAAAAGGCAGGTTTTCCTTGTGATAAACACTGCCGTGTCGTCTAAAGACGTTTGCTTGACGGCATACAGTTGAGCAATAGCTCGTGACTGTATGTCGGGAGAATTAAATCTCATAAGGAATCTTTCCTTGAATAAGGCATACGAAGTTGTCAACGTCTTAAACTGTTCGGACCATCGTTGAGCTTCGCCCTTGAGTTGGCCGGTTACGTTATGGAGGCGATCATAGTCGTGGCTTATGCGAGCTCTGTCGAAATATTCCTCCATAATTTTCAGAAAAGCTTCTGGATCTTCATGATCAAGCCCATGGAACGTCACGTTCGGACATCTTTGTCTCTCATGGGGCGTACAGGTCGACACGTTCTGTATCGCCTGCACGAAGCCCTCTGCCATTTTCAGAAACATACTTTCCATCGAATTAGCAGTTTGTGGCTGTGAAGCAGATAAATTTACATTATTTCCCTCTGGAAACAGTCGTTGTGGTTCTACCCCTCTAGAACCGTCGTCGACGAGCGGCGCGGTGACTCGCTCGTAAAATTCTCTTGGGGTTGACCCCTCGGAGTCTTCCGCCATGAATGAGAAAGGATTAGTTGGGTTTGGGGACGGCATGGTCCCTGCTCGGGCGCCATGTGAACGATCCATGCTTTGATGGAAGTCTGAAGGACGTATTTTCTGCTCGAAAAACTTAGAAAAATTAAAAAAAATAGGAAAAAGAAAAAATTAATTTTCTTTTTCCTCAACCTTTTCTTAAATTCTAGATAATAATATTACATTCACAAAATTTTTAGGGTTCAACGTGACTGTTTCAGACGGAGAATAATGGATAAATCATACTTACTGTCGTTTATGCTTAACTGCGACTCTGATGGTATCAATTGGAAGACGTCGTAACACTATAAATCTAACACTGTCTGTTTCACACTCTCTTAAAATTAAATCTGAAAGGGAATTTTGTTAGAAAACACAACTAAAAGACAATATAAAGTTCAAAATATGTATATTAAATCTTTTAAAAAATTTATGTTTTTACAACAACTTCTTCAGAGAAAATGTTAACAAACAATGGTCTGACCCGTGTACAACACATGGTGAGGAACGGGACGATTCATACAGTACCAACTACCATCCAATATGCAGTTTGATAAGCTAACGATGCACAAAAAGATTCAAGAAAAGTTTCATGTAACTGAAATTTTGGTGGGCTTATGCTTGCCTGTCTTATAAACGTATTTATTAATTCACATAAATTTTGGTCGCTCCTCGGAGCTTAAAATTGCTTGAAGCGTTTCTACTTCGTTTGTATTATGCAATAACAAATTTTACGTTCAGGCAAGGCAGATCCCATGCACGTGTGAGTACATGGTATAGATACTTTTTTGACTCCGAATCACTGAGGAACCGGTTTAGGGCAAACCCCGTCAAAATACATCATTTCCCCGTCAAATCCGACTGCTAGGAAATGATGGGGGTCCCATGTCGCTAAGGGCTATTTTCGCTATAACTTCCGATATACTTTGAATAGTCGTTGGACTAACTTGTCCTCATATTCAATATCTCGTAAGAGTTGCAGTGCTTGACAACGTGGATTCGTAAAAGGGTTTTTAATCTTGGAAATTTGGAAGTTCAAGTCCAATTTTAGTATACTTTCTAAAATTGGGTGGTCGGGGCGACATTACGTCCCTGTGCAGCGACATTCACTACACTTTCCAAATTAACGCTCCTTGAAGAGTTAGCGAAAATTTGGCATAAAAAATGCTCCGAAGAGCAAAAATATATTTCCAAGAATTAAAAACCTCCTCCACGGCGTTTTTACGTGAAGCACGCTTTTCTTACGAAGTATTTCCTAAGTCGGATTTTGTTACAACGTCGAAAAGTATATCGGGGTTATAGCGTTCTTTAACATGAACAACATTAGAATTTTCAATTTCCACAAAATAACACCTATTTTCAACAATTCTTCAGCATAAGGAGCAAAAATTATTTAAAATGAAAACAGAGTTTTAGTCCCGATTTTCTGTCTCCTGGTCATTGTGTATCAATTGGTTTATCGCACACTCATATACCAAGATATAATTGCCCACATATTACACAAATAGCTTTATTTTCTAATACAAGAAAAGGCAATTATTGAAAAACATATTTATAATTTTATCCTTGAAACTTATTAATACTTCTCTTATTACAGGCATATAGCAAATCTAGATAAGATGATAGATAAATTATTACGTTACGTTTTTGCAATTTTATATAAATCAAGTAAACCACGATAAAATCTTAAACGGGAACACCTCTTCATATTCACGACATCTAGATAAATTAAGAAGTCCTTCAAGTTGTCACGTCTCTCTTCTTGACCTAGAATAAAATTTTCCAATCGGTACAGAACTAGATAACAGAGCCTCTCTTAATTAAAAAAATTCCGCGGCAGTGGTGCATGCCACTTATAAATATGTTATAAAATTAAGTAGTTCTTATTTTAGCAATAAAAATAACTGGTTTCATAATATGCTTAAATCCATTATCTTTACATTTGGTCTTATATTTCTTTATTTTTAAAGCAACGTATATTTCCAAGCATGATATATTTTGGGACTGTTATTGCATTTTGATCTATTTCGTTTAATGACATTATTAAGTTAACAAAATATTAATCCCATTTTTATAAACTATTTTGACAAAAATCGCTTAATATCAAAATATCCCCTATTATGTGTAAATACCTTGTCAATTCTATGACGTGACAAAATAGGATATAATAGTGTTTGCTATAAAATAGGCATTTATTGTTAAATAATTGAAAGAGAGTCTTACAAATGACACGATAATTCCACAGTCACGAAAGTCTTTCATAATATCGATAAGTAAATTAAGAATTCCTATTTGGTTAATACTTTCCGGTACTACTGCATCAATCGCAATGCTACTGAAATTAATGCCACAGCGAATAACTTTTTTATTATGTGCAAATAGACATTTTCATTCGACAACACATAACAACTTCCATTCCTTTCGTAGACTTACAAAAATATTCTGGTAATATTTTAAAGTAAAATTGATATCACATAATCTGCACAAACATTGGTCAAACCTAAGAGGGCAGTGTATAGTCTAAGACAAAATTCAGAAATTGAAAAAAAAATTGTCAGAAAATGATACGTTTTTCAAGCATTATATTTTGTGTCCATAACAATCGATTTAGTTATAAAATTTCTCAACTTGGTACTTTTTGGTACTTTATGATTGTCGATTGTCGAACTGTCAATTTAAGTCATATCCTCTGCTTTTTTGTGAGTTACAATGATTGTAAATATTGCCCAAGTTCCTTCAAACTTCCTTTTTCGATCAAGAAATTAAGCAGAAAACTTTGCTAAATGATTAATTTACCTAAAAGGCACGTGGTTACTACTCGGTTTGATACTGGATCAAAAAATAAATTTAACACATTTTCAATTAATTAATGGAATTTCGATTTACGGGCAAACACAAACAGACCCGCAAAGCGCTAAAACTCGCCCATTCTCAGACCTGTATCACCTCATCAATGGCACAGGAGTATTAAAATGGGCAGTGTAAATAGAAACAGGTAGTGCACAATAAGCCCAAGAGGCTGCAGTGCCGTCGGAGTGTTACAGACGACCCTGTGAGGAGGGGTTTGAGTCAGTAAGAGTCTGACACTGACCCAGTTTAGGTTGGGGGCCTATGAGAGTTTCCCCTCCTCTTCAACAAAAAAAACCCTTCTAGCCTGGACTGCCTGGCAAATCTTCAATTATTGTAGAAGTTAAGTAACTACTATATTATTTTTTCTCTTCTTGTTTAAATTTCGTAATTGTTTCTCCTAGCGTAAGCTTAGAAAACCCTAGATCTTGACTTTCATATTAATGTAATACTTTTACTAGCATTAATTTTTTGTTTGTATTGTACTTTGCATATTTTATAATAAATTGTATTTTTTTACCTGTTCTTTTATTGTTAATGCTCTCACTATAAGGATTTGTAATATCTGGGACCTCGTTTCTATTGTATGATTTTAGGTCGTAATAAATAGCACCCTGTACATTTTTAAATCTTATATGATAGAGGTTTGAATTGCTTTTTCAACAGTTAGAGTAATTAGTAAATACCCAAAGCATTTAACCGAAAGGTATTTTTAAATATTTCTCACCCGAAACAAATTACTGTTCAGACAATTTAATTAATTTATGGCATTTTTCTGTTCTTATTAAATATATATTTTATAAAAAAAAGAACGGACCGAAACACGCTTTTTAAAATGGCACCCTGTACGTTTTCTACATGTTTCGGTAGGGACTTAAATTACCATTTAAACGAAACTTTAAGATTTAAAATTGATTCATAAATGAACTAGAAACTGCGGTTTGAGGTTCGAGATAACTTGTCATTGAAAATTTTAAACTAGTTTCAAGGTTATACAAGTACATTCACCGTTAAAACTTATTACTAGACTCTTTAATCATCATTATCAACGCGATTGGCATTATTCACTAGATACTGGAGAATATTCATTCTTGGCACGACTGCGATGTCACGATTTTTTTTAACATTTATCTAACGTCGGTCTATTTCCGTTACTGAGGCCTATCACCGACGCCTGGAGACGAGGTACCCCCAACTAGGAATTTTGCTGAACCTCTTCCCTTAAGAAGGGTAGGGATCTTTTACTTGCCTAACGTTAAATAAACAAGAGAAAAAATCGAAAAAATGATACATTATCTCTTTCAGCACGCATTGAACATTTAACAATAATACAAAAACGTGGCATTTTCTATAAATTAGACCAGAATTAAACAATTTAATGATGAAATACTCGCAATGTTTACATACTGTCACACGTATTGTATGCCCCCTAGCAAATATGGCCGAATTGTCAATGACGTTTCTGGAATGGTCGATAATATTATTATAGGAACTACAAGTATATGTATACACTATTAAGTAGGTAATTATTTGATTTTATATAAAGGAATAAAAGGTTACAGCTAAATAATTTACCTTAAATACTTGATATTGCGGTTTAAATCCCAAAAACAAAGCAATTTAAATTTCTTAAACACGAAGATTATTTCAGTCATAAAATTTTATTTAATTTGGTGTCATATTTCTCTACAGGAAAAATAAATATTGTTTTACTGAAGTTCTCGTAAAATCAAGAAATGAGTGACAAAATGTATTAAATTTAATTGGAAGTCAACGCGAATTAATTTTGTAAAAGTCAACAACTGGACGAACACTGGAATTGTACAGATAAATACTTAATTATTTTATAGAAGAGAAATAGAAGATGTTTTAAATTAAATATTGTAAAATAATAAACAACAGTGTTTTGAATTTTATTAATAATCGACCAGAAAGTTATGGACTCTCAGGTTAAAAGAAATATCGGCTTGCGTTATTTTGCATTATTTTTAGAAAGGCGTTGAAACAACTTATTATTCTGACTATAAATTTCTTTAAAAATATTTCTATTTCAAAGGCTCTAGCTAGCTATCAGGGGGTGAGGAAAAACTGGATTAATGAGACACAAATAATGTAAAATCTAATCCTATATTATAAAAAATGGGCCGAAGGCCATAGTACATAAAAAAATACATCAATAGTAAGAGAAATCGGAAGATCTATTGTATTCGAATACGCAATCAAGTCATAGAAAAATAACTAAACTAATGCAGAAAAATTTACAAACGTGAACAAAATCTAATATTTTTTAATATAGTTAGATACTCCGATATTACCACACATAATAATTCTTAAAGTCAAAATATCGAAAGAAAAGTTGAAAACCATTCAGAGAACTTAACTAGAACGTACTTACAATGTACGTTGCACACTCTGTCACTTGAGGCAATAACTAGGCACTGACAAAAATCTTCCAAATACCCACTTGGAGGGTGTATAGTGCAAAAATTTACAAATTAACCCCAAATTCAGTAAGGGTTCCCCTACTAGACAAGGGTCATTTCCACAGAAAGTCTTTATTTCGATGTGAAAGTTTCTAAGGTTTACACATTGATAATACAGTACAGTATACGAACTTAACCGTAAATACAACAGAACTGAACGTGAAAATTTTGTAATAAGTATGGCCGACTTGAAGTTTACAAAATAAATACACGGCGTCATTCACTGGCAAAATAAAACTTCTCTCTTAACTGCAACTTATGAAGGTAATATCAACCAACTTGAACACCAAACGAATCTACAAGTAACTAACTTAACTTGGTACCTTATTTCATGGTAATAAAATACTTTCAATTCATCTTTTTAACTAGTCTTTCTCTCTGTCTCTCTCTCTCTCTTTCAATAAAACGAAGTTAAAATGTCTAAACGAATGAGGGCCCCGGATTCAAAAATGCACCTATTATAATCTTATAGTAGAATATAAATGGATCGCACACTATAGGTTTTGTTTAAACAGATTTATATATGACATTTTGCTAGTATTTTGCTAAATTTACACACACTAAAAAATCTCGGGGTCGCTGATTATGAATATATTATTAAAAAGTAAAAATCCACATTGACGAATAAAATTGTCTTTAAAAAAATTTATCATTTTCCGACAAGGCTATACTTTTCCTTTTTGTCCTTTTCTTCCGGTATTCCAAAAATTCTAATATTATTACGATGAGAATATTGTTCCATTTCACTAATTTTATTTATTAAACAATAATTCTCCTGTTCCAATGCGGCAGTTCTCATATCCAACTATATCTCTGTTTGTGATAATTTGTCCGTGCGCGTTTTCCGATTTAGCGATTTCCGTCTTTCCTATCGTTAGTTTATTTCTAAGAACTTCCATGCTTTTATTTTCTTCTATGCCTTTAATCACTCAACTTTTGTTATAGTCTCTAATATCCCTCCAAATGGCTTTCGATATGTCTTTGTTCATTTTTCTCAGCTGATCCTTATTTATTGAGCATTTGTATATCATTTCTTGCCTTTGTTTCACAAGATGCCGTGTAATTGAGGAGAGTCTCTCTTCTTTGTCACTTACTTTCGAACACTGTTTTCGCTGAGCTTCGTGTACTGATTTCAGGATTGTGCCATTTAGTGTTTCTATATTCACTGAATCAAAGAAATTCAAAGGTACGCCGATTCACACGACTACAGGAATTTCTTTCAAGGAGTAAAAGCAGTGTACGGCCCCAGTCGGAAAAATATGTGTCCTATTAAAGATTTAAATGGAAATCTCCTCAAAGAAGACCAGGAAATAAGAGCCCGATGGAAAGAACACTACTCTAACTTTTTTAACCAGCAAAGTCAAGCCGATCACGATATTATAAATCTTATCCCTCAATATGACACCTTCGAAGACTTAGATAAACCACTAACAACGGAAGAGATCTTAACCGCCATTGGGCAGCTAAAAAATAACAAATCTCCCGGCGCCGACTCACTCCCAGCTGAGATCTTTAAAGCTGTGTCGTCAGAGCTCATACCCTACCTCAAAAAACTGTTTGATGCCGTGTGGGAAAGTGGTCAAGCTCCGCAGGAGTTTCGTGATACACTTTTAATCAACCTCTTCAAAAACAAAGGGAGCGCTGCGGACTGTGAAAATTACAGGGGTATAGCTCTCCTGGCTGTTGGAGGGAAGATACTCACTAAAGCGATGGCAAATAGGCTAACACCTGTTATGGAAAAGTTACTTCCTGAAACACAGAGTGGCTTTAGACCAAACCGAGGCACATCGGATTTAATCTTCACACTTAAACAGCTTCAAGAAAAAGCATTCGAACATCAAGGAGAAATTCACATGGCCTTCATTGATTTAACCAAGGCGTTTGACTCGGTGGACAGGGAAGTGCTCTGGAAAATTATGTTCCGCTTAGGTATCCCTAGAAAATTTGTGGAAGTATGTCGCAGTCTACATACAAACAACAACGCCCAGGTTATGTATAATAATGAGGCAACCGAACCTTTCCAAACCTTCACTGGAGTTAGGCAGGGTTGTGTCCTGGCACCCCTACTTTTTAATTTATTTACCACTGCTCTAACAATTATTGTTGACAACAAACTGACAGTCAGAGGAATAGGTCTCAGATACCGTTTTGATGGCGGTCTCTTTAACATAGGGCGCTTTAGAGCTTTCACGAAGACACGCACACGATTCATTTGTGATCTCCAGTATGCGGATGACTGTGCACTTTTAGCCTCTACGCCGGAAGAGCTTCAAGAACTTTTAGATGTGTATGCCCAGAGCTATGATTCCTTGGGACTTAAAATCAAGATTGGAAAGACTAAGATTATGTCAACTCCTCATCAAGTGAATCAAATAGACATTACACTTAACGGAAATTCTCTTGAAGTGGTGGATCAGTTCAATTACTTAGGCAACGTTGTTAATGGCAAAGCAAACATGGACAGCGAGATTCGCAATAGAATTAACGCTGCATCTAGAGCACTCTGGGGACTTAGAGAGAGAGTATGCGACAACCACGATTGGTTGGATGGTTTCATCACATATCAAACGTGGAAGTACTCAGGAGAACAAACAGCCTTCCAATTGAGGTGCTTATTTCAAGAGCACGCCTAAGATGGGCAGGTCACGTTCATGGCATGCATGATGACCGCCTTCCTAAATGTACACTTTATGGTGAATTGCTAAGCGGTAGAAGAAGGCGTGGCGGTCAACGAAAGAGGTTCAAAGACGCTCTCCATGAAAATCTAAAATCCTGCGGTATTGCAGACGAGCAATGGGAACAACTTGCAGCGGACAGAACTGAATGGCGAGAGGTTGTGGCCAGCTATCAAGGAAATGTTGCTACAAGAAGGCCGAATCCAAGACCTAACCAGGTCTATCTTTGTCCTGACTGCGGTCGACATGTGCTCTCCCGAATTGGCCTCTATAGCCATAGTCGTGTGCACCGTAGATGAATGGGAATTACAATAGACTACACCTTTTACTTGTTTTTTATTGTACACAATCTATCGACTGTAACATTTTTATACTCGGACTCGAGTAACGGCTAATAATAATAATTCACTGAATCTATACCTCGTAAATTTTCTCTTATGGTTTGTTGGTACTTGGTCTTCATTAATTTTCAACTGCTGTCCACTTCTTCCTGTTGATCTTGGTAAGCACTCTTCTTTCCTTTTTTAGATTTACCTTTATTGTTGCTCTAACCATTCTATGATCACTTTCTACGGACAACCCATTTAATACTGTAATATCTTGCACGATTTTTTTCTTATCTGTAATGATGAAGTCTATTTCATTTTACGTAATAATAGTCGGGAAATAATAATTGAGTCTTAAAAAACTAAACATATTAAGCAAAAGATAAATTGAACAAATAGTTACTAACCGTCATTACTACGCATAGATGAAATAAATCTTTGTTAGTGCTGTACAAAAATACGTCCTACTAATGCAAAATCGTGAAACAAGTTTCATAAAGGGTCTAAAAGGGATTATAGATATTTTGGGACACCCTGTAGAATAGAAAAACCGTGCATTATGCTAGGATAAACATGCAACTAGAAAATATATTTTATCTTAGGTGCTGGGCATCTAAGAACGGAGGTAAATTAATATTTACACATTAACGCTTTTATAATATCGAAAATTAGGTATATAATTGGCACATATTCCAATATCCATTTTTTATAATAATGGTATGCAAGCAACTTTACGAAGAGAGATACTTAATTTATAATGTATATATCACTGATAAAGACACCGCCACCAATGTCCTAGATCTAATTAAAGGCAAGCAACACTCCACTTAGTATGCCTGCTCAGCAGTAAAGATGACAAAAGACTTCCAGGCAGCTTTTATGTAGCATTTTACTGTTCGTTTATTGAAATTCACTTATCAGTACTTCTATTACGCTGGAGATATGTCAACTTGGAAATTTACACAAGCGCAGAATAATATAATATACCTATATAACGCTTTTGAATTCGTTCTAGACTTCTCCGTTTGTTTCTATTAAGCTGTCAGTTTGGCTAAGTTCTTTTGTATGTCATGTATCGTTGAACGCGTTTTATTATTCTCAAGGAAAATATGACGAAAATTGATAATTTTGACCTGTTTACCGTTATTGTTTGATATTTATTGAATAAAATGTTCAGTATAATTTAGATTTCAAATCATGACCTGATGCTGATATCGATTATAACATTTAGCGCTGCAGATATTAGCCTATCAGTGCGAATGATAATCATATTCAGTAAATGGCTGACCAACAGCAGCTATCTAAAACTTGTGAAAATTTTAAATAATTAATCGAACGCTGTATCAAACGAAAAAATTATCATTACTACTATATAAAAAAAACCGAAGACAAATACGACAATGGCGACATCTGAATGTATATCTCGTTAGTGTACGATAGTTTGGTATGTTAAAAAATTTATAATTGACAGTTTTTTTGTAAGGGACATTAAAATGGAAAAATTTACAGGCATTTTATTGAATCAGATCTTATAGTGGAACAGATCTGGAGGAAAACAAGGCTTGAATAAGGAAACGTCCGTTTGAGATTTTTTTGCCAGTAGAGTTGGGTCCCCCAATATTCCGACATTTTGTGGCGCGGATGTCAAAGGTGGGGAGGGGGAAGCAACATATTAAATGTTTGGTAAATGGTTTTTTGAAGATAACTCGGCGGCTTCTGATCTGATGAAAAAATCTTCAGACCAAAAATGAAGAGCTTATGAAAATAAGCTAATTTTGTTCCCAACCTCATCGACGCCAGACCACTGTTTCGCGAGATATGGCGAATTCAAGGTGCAAAAATAAAAATAAATTGAATTTATTTTTTTCATGAAGGAGTGGAGTTAAGGTATAATTTTTTTTTAAATTGAAAGGTATTGGCAGATATTTTGTTAGGCCGGAGGTTGGGGATGGTGGGATAATTAGGAGGGGAGAGAAAGAGGGAAAGCGAAAATATTTCACATGCTGATAACTTTCCGTGTAATTGACCTATCGCGATCAGACCGACGTACATTTTTTTATTTGCTACAAGATAGCACACGCATAAAATTATTTTTTTCGCAAACAAACGCTTGGTGCTAGAAATAAGAATGGCACGTTTTTTCAAACGGTTTTTTTTGGCACGAAGGGCAAGGTTGGGGGAAAAGTAATTTTCACCACTTGATAGCTTTTTTATTAACGTTTATTACCGCCCGGTCAGATCGCAATAAAATGATTTGGAAGCGAGATAGATGACGGCAAAGTTTTTGCTGTATAACAGGAGAACGGAGCGGAGTAGTAGGCTCAGGCCGAGATGAAAATTTCGGTAAAACATTTTTATTTTTATTTTACCGTGTCGAGAGTCTGTGCTACCGATACATTTCTCGAGCGCGCGAGTTAAGAAAGAGAAAACGGAATGAAAATAGGCAAGCGAGTCAGTTGAGTGGCCGGGGGCGGAGCCTACTCTCTCCAGCTCTCTCTCCTCTCGAACTCACACATGCGTGAACGCGTGCCCTGAAATACTTTTGAATGGTCGATCGCTGGTATCTCACTCGATTATAAACAGATTTGGGAAATTATTTTTCCTCTTGAACCTTGAACGGTCTGAAATGAAAAAACAAATTCATCTGATTATCAATCCAGAGTCGCGCTCTTACAGCTCGACTGCCGCTTATCTCTGCTTTCTCGGGATGCCGCACAAGCCGGCGCGTGTCTATAAAAATAATGGCAGGTAAGAGAATCTCGGAGAAGCCGGGCAGAAGTTAAGCGTTAATAAAGAAGCTATCAACAGAGGAAAAAGATTTTTTCCCCCGCCATTTCCCTTCGTACCAAAAAAACTGTTTGAAAAAAACGTTTGAACGAAATGAAAACATTTTCATTTCGTGCACCAAGCGTTTTTGCGAAAAAAATCATTTTATGCGATTGCTATCTTGTAGCCAAGGGCCACATAATGGAGGAGATCCAAAAATGGGAAAAAGAACCAAAAAAATCCTACTGGAGGAATACTCCAGGACAAAGACAAGCGAAAAGTTTATAACTTATTCGACAAAGAATGCCACGAGGCTTCTCGAACTTGAAAAGTCCAAATTAAGGCTGATAACAGGCCTTCTAACTGGCCACTGCCCCTTGAGATATCATCTCAAGAACATGGGCAAGACAGTAGACGACAAATGCAGATACTGTGATACTGCAACTGAAACTGCAGAACATATACTTTGTGAATGCAAGATATTAATCCGCACT
This sequence comes from Leptura quadrifasciata, assembly GCA_963675555.1. Classification (NCBI taxonomy): domain Eukaryota; kingdom Metazoa; phylum Arthropoda; class Insecta; order Coleoptera; family Cerambycidae; genus Leptura; species Leptura quadrifasciata. Next base: position 110,406,211 of record OY776675.1, read on the forward strand.
AGGCTAAAGTTCCTAGAGCAGGTGGAATTAACGCCTCAAGATATAGGGAAACTAGCTCCCAGGAAAATCACAAGCTTTGTATCTTGGAATCCTGGGCAACAACTAGTTGTAGGGTTATTCACAAAAGATCTTTTAGGTCGAAGTGAAGTAAGGCTACTTGAAGCCAAACAATCTACAATCTTGTAGCAAATAAAAAAATCACGTCGGACTGATCGCGATAGGTCAATTACACGAAGAGTTATCAGCATGTGAAATATTTTCTTTTTCCCCTCTCCCTCCCCTCCTATTATCCCACCGCCCCAGCTTCCGGCCCAACAAAATATCTGCCAATACCCCTCTAATAAAAAAAATACCTCTCAACTCCACTCCTTCGTGATAAAAAAATTAATTAATTTTTTTTAATTTTTACGATATCTCGCGAACCAATGGTCTCACGTCGATGAGGCCAGGAACATAATTTGCTTATTTTCATCAGCTCTTCATTTTTGGTCTGAAGATTTTTTTCGTGAGATCAAAATCCACCGAGTTTTCTTCGAAAAATAATTTTCCCATACAATATGTCGTTTCCCCTCTTTGACGTCTGCTGCATAAATGTGTCGGAATTTATTGGCACTAAAAAAATCATAATCGAACGTTTCCTTGTTCCAAAGCCAGATCTGCTCCACTATTAAGCCGTAAAGCTTGAGCGTAATTTGCTTATAATTTTAACCCGGAATCATTATGAGGTAAAACAGTTATAGCCAGTTAAATAACTCCTATGTTTGGTAATTACAATAGCACACCAGGTGGACGTAAACTATTCTGTTTGTTTTTAGAAAATGATTTAATTTTACAGCACTACCAACAAAACATATTTACAAAGTGCATGTCAAATTCCAATAATGTAAAGTTACAACTAATTATAAACATGTAAAACAACAAACGTGTACAAAAGACCAGAAAAATTAATTAATAATAACTAATAACATGAAGCATTATTTGAAACGTTAAATATATAAAGAACAACAGAATAATTAATTAAAATAAAAACGGTGAAAATAATGAGATATTATACAAAAGACTTAGTTTTAACCAACGCAACGTGGCTTTGGAAATAGAGAGAACTCGGAAAATTAATAAAGAATTTCCATATCAAACGTTTTTTATAAATTGTACCGTTAAAGCGACACGAAGTGCAAAAGATTTAATTTCCTCAATTTTATCTCACAAACAGAAGACATTAATGTCAAAACTGTTACAACTGTTACATTCAGAGAAGATTAGATATATATATATATATAGTGACTTCGGTACTTGCACTCACTTCCGGAATTCCATGGAAGCACTGACTGTAAATTTCAGAGTACTGTACCCTCGGTAGATGAAGTAATTTCAGTATAACTACCTTCTACTTGGCTGGCTTTAGCGTGATCATTTATTCTGAGAGCAGCGTAAGCCGCACACCGATTATCAGTACGACCATCTTGACCGAGTAGTCTGAGTACATCACTCGGAGCTCATATCGGAGATATCGGTATTTCGTCTGTTTCTACTCCTCCTTCAAGAGGATGGTTGTCTAGACGTCCAGCAAAGACTACGTGGGGCCTGTTTGCTTGAATTGGCCTGAACTTCAAGAACGAGTAGTTAAAATATATTCAGCAATTTTTGCTCTCGGCAACGTACTCGATCTCTCTGAAGACATAAACTATATTTGTGTTTGGCCTACCTCGTGAAAGTGGCGTAGTGATATAGAAATATTATTGTCATTATTATTATAAAGTTTAAATGGATTAATATTTTTGCATATTAGGTGCAAAAGTAGTTAGGGCCGTAGAAATTCGTCTAATTTTTTATATGTCCATGTATTAAACTTGTCTATTGTATTATACTCTATCTACAATATAATTCTACGAATTAAATTTAGATTAGGTCCCCAATTTGAATTCAGAGAAGAAAGAAAAACTTTGTTATTTTAGGTTCATGAGGGGTAAAAATAAAAACATTGTCGTTTAATAGACTTTATATTCGATATTGTTATTCTCACTTGAATGCGATTGGTTTATATATTTGTTAATAAATAAGCACTTCATAATGTCATAGGATTTTACTGTACTAGTACGGCTTAATAAAAAGTGGTTTTTGAAAAATGTCTGTGTGTATGTGTGTGTGTGTGTGTGGGTGTATATGTATGTGTGTTAGCACCATAGTGCCGAAACTACTGAACGGATTTAGATGAAACTTTACATGGGAGTTTCTTTAATTCTCCAGAAGATCTGAAAAGGATTTGGATGAGATCGGATTACGTTTAGTGTCGTTTTGGCGCAACAAGTTGTATATTTTATGATTACTTTCAATATGCAATCCAACCATTAAAAATCAGTTAAAATTCCGATTTCAGCGATATATCACACTTCCACCCTTTCGATTTGGTTTCCGCGAAAAATAATTAAAAACAAAGCATAGATCGCATTTCGCGTAGCATGGTCGATGCGCGTAGCCGTTGCGTCATAAAATTCATCACGTCACGTGTCATGTGCATTCCCATTCAACAACTGTACAGCTTTACTGTCGCAATTAATTTCAAGTTGGGGAACGGATTTGGATAAAAGTTTGCATGAGTGTTTCTTCAGTGCACTAGAAGTTCTGAGAAGGTTTTGATTGAGATCGGATTACGTTTAGTGCCGTTTTTAAATATATGTACAAACAAATCGAAGAATTACACTACAAATATTCCTTTAAAATCTAGTAAAATTACTGAAATGCAAGCTAACTAATGTTTTATTTAACAAAGACAGCCATGAGCGATTGATTTGCACTGAGCAAATCTTGACGATGGTCGTTTGTTTCGCGCCATGTTTTATAATAGTTTGTTATCCGATAACGTTGGTGTTATTGTTAAAGAACGCTATAACCCCGATATACTTTTCGACGTTGTAACAAAATCCGACTTAGGAAATACTTCGTAAGAAAAGCGTGCTTCACGTAAAAACGCCGTGGAGGAGGTTTTTAATTCTTGGAAATATATTTTTGCTCTTCGGAGCGTTTTTTATGCCAAATTTTCGCTAACTCTTCGAGGAGCGTTAATTTGGTAAGTGTAGTAAATGTCGCTGCACAGGGACGTAATGTCGCCCCGACCACCCAATTTTAGAAAGTATAATAAAATTGGACCCTTTTACGAATCCACGTTGTCAAGCACTGCAACTCTTACGAGGTATTGAATATGAGGACAAGTTAGTCCAACGACTATTCAAAGTATATCGGAAGTTATAGCGAAAATAGCCCTTAGCGACATGGGACCCCCATCATTTCCTAGCAGTCGGATTTGACGGGGAAATGATGCGTTTTGACGGGGTTTGCCCTAAACCGGTTCCTCAGTGATTCGGAGTCAAAAAAGTATTATTACCATGTACTCACACGTGCATGGGATCTGCCTTGCCTGAACGTAAAATTTGTTATTGCATAATACAAACGAAGTAGATACGCTTCAAGCAATTTTAAGCTCCGAGGAGCGACCAAAATTTATGTGAATTAATAAAATACGTTTATAAGACAGGCAAGCATAAGCCCACCAAAATTTCAGTTACATGAAACTTTCCTTGAATCTTTTTGTGCATCGTTAGCTTTTCAAACTGCATATTGGATGGTAGTTGGTACCGTATGAATCGTCCCGTTCCTCACCATGTGTTGTACACGGGTCAGACCATTGTTTGTTAACATTTTCTCTGAAGAAGTTGTTGTAAAAACATAAATTTTTTAAAAGATTTAATATACATACATTTTTTGAACTTTATATTGTCTTTTACTTGTGTTTTCTAACAAAATTTCCCTTTCAGATTTAATTTTAAGAGAGTGTGAAACAGACAGTGTTAGATTTATAGTGTTACGACGTCTTCCAATTGATACCATCAGAGCCGCAGTTAAGCATAAACGACAGTAAGTATGATTTATCCATTAATCTCCGTCTGAAACAGTCACTTTGAACCCTAAAAATTTTGTGAACGTAATATTTTTATTTAGAATTAAGAAAAGGTTGAGGAAAAAGAAAATTAATTTTTTCTTTTTCCTATTTTTTTTAATTTTTCTAAGTTTTTCGAGCAGAAAATACGTCCTTCAGACTTCCATCAAAGCATGGATCGTTCACATTATGTCATGTTAATAAGATTTCGGCGTATTTGTAACTTTTAGTGGATTGTCACAAACTTTAAAGGTAGGTGTAATAATAATAATACCATATATGCTGCCTGTACCTGTGTTGGTGAATTTATTATAGATTATCACTTTACCAATTTTCAGTTTGTTACTTTACGAATCTGTAATGTTTAGGGTAACTAGACTTTCTTAGTTGTTCAAGTGATGTTAAAGTTGTTAATATGATAATAGTATATTATTCAACGAGCGATAATGTAGGTAATAACTCGTGCATATGAAATTTACACCACCAGCCGCAGGCGAGTGTTGCAAATTCATCAAGTTGGGAGTTTCTTTAGTGCTTGAAAAGATCTGAAAATGTTTTGGTTGATATCGGATTACGTTTACTGCCATTCTGGCACCAATTTAATGCTCTTTTTGGTTTCAAAAATCCGCCGGGTGGCGAGGTCCCAGCCGCTTCTAGTAGCTGCCGAATTTTAATTATTAGTGTCAATGTCATTATGATGAAAAATGATTTCTTATCAATAATTTAACTGACAAAAATCTCTATTACAAGAGGTTCTTTTTGAAAAAAACATACTACTTGATAAAAAATTACTTTAATTCTGCCGTAATAGTACTTAGTGGTGTGGAGGAACATAGCTATTATTTAACGTGTCCCAATTATATTCGGTTAAGATTAAGTTATTAATGCTGGAAGCCGAGTTAATATACATACATAGTATACTATTACGTTCTAAATTCGAGTATTATCGTATTCAAAACGAAACATATGCCGTATTTCATTTATAATATCTTTAGTTATAGCCTGCCATTGAGGATGATTTCACAAATTGCATAACATCGCGCTTAGATACAGGATAACTCCATAACGTATTTGAGCCTCTTTGAATGGAGTGAATGCCTTTGACATGTGACAAAGATATCAGGCTTTGCACATCTGTTTTAGTACGAGTTTAAAATGAGAGTAAGAGGAGAAACGTTTTCTACTATATCTTCTAGTAATATAAATTCCATTTCGTAACAGCAGTTATTCAAAAATGTGTGTTTCAATAACAATATTATACGTCTATATGTATATTTCGCAGTTATAAAAATATAACTTTTCTCATAGAGAATATAAGTACCTCAATACTTTTGGCATATCATTTTGGTATTTACTTATATGTATGCATGTCCGGAACTCAATTCTTAAACATTCCAAAAAAGTGCATGTTAATTCTGTGTATTAACAAAAACCTATACTAGTGAATAATGATAAGAGAAATTTCACTGGTTTTTGATTTCTTTGATAACATAAAAATTGTTTCGTCGTACAGTGGCTTCTTTAGATGATGAGTACTACTATACTAATTTTATAATGTACAAAATCAGGCTTACATAATAAAATTTAAGAGCATTAAGATACCCTGTTTACCAAGGGATATTATGATGTATAAATTACGATTTATTAAATTACTGAGGAGTTTCACGACATATAAAAATTATTGTTAGGAATGTTTTTTTACTCAAACTGAAATGCGGAGTAATAATTACTTAAATATTTTATAAGCGCCACTTATCTTGAAATGGGCATAATTCAGTGGTGGTTCAGCAGCTTCACCTAATTAGGTGTTCTGGCAATTGTATTTTTAAACGTCTATTCATTAAGGACTAGTTTGCTACTGACTAATTGGTTATTGTGGTCGGTAATACGGTCTCTATATTTACTGGCATATGCGCTAACCACATCAATTATGAAAATAACTCCAAGATCTTCGCGGAGGGTTTGGTTCGATATGTACCATGGAGCGTTTGTCATTATATGAAGCATTTTGGACTGCAAAGTTTGCAATAGATAACCGAAGATTCAGATTGGCTTTAATGTGGTTTAGTATATACCTAAGTAGTTTATTTTCTCTAGGTAGTAAAGATTTATTACCTATTAACCAGTGTTCTTTTCCTTTAAGTTTAGTTGTGTAAGCTTTAATGCGAGATTTTCATGTATGTTTTTGGTCAAGGTGATATTTGACTACAGCTCTTACAAGTATCGGTACATTATTTATGGTAACTTGTGGGTACGGACTTTGTTTTATTGTAAGGGTTATTTGAGTGGATTCTCCACTATTAACTTTAATTTTCCATCTTTTTATCCTGTTTTGTAGTAATTTAAGGTGGTTTTGTAGATTTTTAGAGGCTGTATCTGCATCTAGCTCTGACGACAGTTTTGCCGTATCATCTGCAAAACTAGCTATTGTAGTGGTATCTGATAGTGGAATATCAGAAGTAAACAGCAAATATAGAAATGGCCCAAAAATGCTGCCCTGCAGTACTTCTGATAGTGGTATAGGTTTGATAAAATATGATCAGTTTTAACTAACTTTTTAAAAATGACTATCAGCTACTGTCATTTCGGTATAAGGTAAACTTGGTTTGGCATATGTATTTTTAACTTATATAAAAGTATCTGATGCCATACTTTATCGAATACCTGCTGGACGTCCAAGAAAACGGACGCTCACACTTTCTCTCTTTCCAGACTGTCCCCGATTTTATTTGCTATTCGGTGGCACTGTGAAATTTGCCTAAGTCCGAATTGTTGTTGAGGAAGTAGGTTATTTAAGGGTACTCTATTTTCCATTCAGTAAAGAGAAGTCTACCAAACATGGAGAATAGCGGTAGAAGACTAAACGGTCGATAGGACGTAGGTTCATTAGACGATTTTCCAAGCTTAATAATTATTGTAATTTGTGCATATTTCACTCGACGAGATATTAACAGAGTCTCCGTATACTGCTATATATGGTTGTTATCAGTACAACTGCTTTACGAGGAAGATGTTCAGTATTTCTTCCACTATCAAGTCATATCCAGGGGTTTTGTGTGAGTTTGTTGGGTTTATTTCCCTGCAAACTCTTACTGGTGAGAAGGGCTTCATAAGTATTGACAATTGACATGGAATATCCAAGTAGCTTTCAATGTTAACATCGTCGATATTGATATCTTCTCGCGGCACGGTGCGAATACTTTGGCGAGATGAGAGAGAGAGAGCTCCTTTAAGTAGGATCAGTCTTTCGGCTGGTGTTTGTTGCAATCGAAGCATTAGCGTTTTGATGGTAATATGCAATTATTACACTTAACGCGCCAGACTTGTAATTCAGCGCTCGGCGGGGCACATAGCCCGGAGAGTAGCTGTTGGTTGCAGTCTGGTTATGTTCCTTCTAGTAAAATAAGAAGATTGATGGCGGGACTCAGTCGTGTGTTATGCCTTTGTCAGTTTTATATTCATCTGAATCGTGTTGTTAACCTTCAAAAAGAAGTATTCGTTATATAGTCAGTCATTAATGAGGATCAGATATCTGAATGTTCTGATCTCCAATAATACGACTAACAATTTGTCTCATTCTATATTCCCTAAAAGTTTTAAGTAGTACACAAAGCAAAGCATGTTTACTTAATTAATAATGGATTTCGTTTATACGCAGCCCATACACTTTTCATGGATAGAACACATTACAAAATATAAGCTTTCAACGCCCACACGCGTTTTGGCCTTTGTGTCTTTTGTAAGAGTTTGAGGTAAACAAATACATTTTTATGTTTACAATAAGCGATATAAGCAGGATATTCTTTGAGAGTATTTTAGGGTAAATCCGTAAGATTTAACGATTTTCTAACTTAACAGCAATCTCCTAAATAAAAAGATATCTCACATATTAAACTATAAATCCTGAAAAATCCCCTTCAGCAATAATTATAGCAGTATATTTTCATGACATATTAATACAGAATTTATGTTTAGTTCAGGCTGCGGTATCGAGGAGATTCATTAAATCAAATTTTATTATTTATATTATGGCCAATTAAGTCTACACATATGAACGATATTTTATTGATGCTTAAAATTATATTGAAGATATTAAATCAACTGTATATTGCAGGTAGCATTAAATTTGTTACACTTGCTGTTATAAATGGAGATTAAGTAGCATATTCTACTGCAATTACTGGTTACTTATTCTCATTTAAACATGCATGTCTTCTAGAAGTCAGTAAATACAATTAAGGTAATAGCATTGCAATATCTAGTAGATGATGTCATAGAAAAGTATTACGACTAATTTTTGTGAGGTTAGCGTTTGGATGCCGTTAGTAGAAATATGAAGTTTCTTATAATTTTATGTACAAAGTAAGTTTTTGAAATACTCTATAAAGGGTGGACCATTAATGACAGGCCATAGTTCATGGGTAGGTTCTTTGGACCAAAATATGAGAATATAACCCAACATGCTTCTTTTTTTTGCAATATCTCAGCTACCTCTGGATCTATCTTCTCCAAAATTGATATAAAAAGATATTTTAATCTAAAAAACAATAACTTGCAGGATAATAATAATGCATTTCTGTCATTTCTGCTCAAAAATTATACTTGATAGAACCTGATAAACTGCCGCAAAAGAATTCAATAATTCTTTGAAAACAAACTCTATTTGAAAAGGATAAATTGTATTTATTAAAAAAATTACATAACGCAAATAAAACTAAACAGTGACAACTACGCAAACTCACTGACTCTCCTATGAGATAATTTGCTATTGATTTTTAAAAAATAACCAACAAAGGAGAGGGTGAAATATATTTATCAAATTTATTTGCAAACTGTTTTTAGTGAGTAGCGATAGGAGGCACGCACTCTGGTCAACTAGTCGGCGGGCAGCAAGTAAGAAAGCGTAAACAAAAATTTTATCATAACACAAGTGTAACCGTAGATCGAATTTGATTACTTCCCAGGCGTTTATATAATTACATATAATATAATAAAATATCAAAAGGTGACTAAACACTTAACACACATATTATGTATACAGTTACAAATAAAATAACCTGGAGAAGTCCAACGATAATAGATTTTTCTATAAAACCGTTCAGTTTAAATGAGATATATGGTGTTACACAGTTTTTGGCACTTAGCTGCGTTATTTTATATGCTAAGGGCACGGCATGTCAAATCCTGAGCTGGAAACGTACAGTCCCACCTTCGGTTTCAAACTCTCAGGCCAGCTGTTCCAGATACGTTGCTTACATAAGTCCACCAGTTACAAAATATTGCTCAAATTGACCAAGAAAATAAGAAAGAAGAAAAGGAAAAAAACTTGAAATAAATTTTAAAAAATTGAACAGCATTACATAAGTAAAATCACAAAAATACTTCTACGCCCTGTAGAAGGTTTCTTTACATAGACTTGTCTGAAGGCTGATGATTTTGGTATACCACAGGTACTGAAATAGGGCAAAGGGAATCATGTAAAAATCTTCCACTAAAGATGGCGGATCAGAAAACTTACCATGAGCTAATAATAATCCGTATAAAATGAAAATTGTAGGAGCCCGAAAACACACAAATTCTGTCACAGAATATACTCCTCACAAACTTCACTACTTTGTAATATTATTCCCAAATTAATGGAACTTCATAACAACTACAAAATAATTCAGCTCGAGACCTGCCTATTCTACCTCAGACGAAACAGAAACACGAAAAGTGAGCACGGATTTCAACGGGAACACAAATAAACATTAAAATAAAAAGATGTTAAAGAATTCAGAAAGAAAAGCCAACAATAAAATAATCGCCGAATACAAGTAGCATATCAATGATATCGATTTATACCATCAAATTATTTAATAAACGCATAAATATTTAGGAACTACATTTCCCAACGGCGAAACGGTGCGGGGTTCTTGACTACAGTCACTGTCAAAGTCAAATTCGCCAGCGGATAGGCAACCAGTCTCTCGGCCTACGTTTACCATATTAGTTTCCAAATAATTTTTATTTTGGGCGAATTTAAACCGTAAACAACACTTCCCCAACTTCCGGAGAATTACCCCCAAACAATATTACGTCTATACATTAAGGGAGATCCGATCTAATCTGAAGGAATTGTGTCATCCGGTGGATGTGCTTTAAGATCTTTCACATGCCACAAGCCCATGCCACAGTCATCTTCATCAACTAATCGACTTTCTCTTTTACGACAAATGTTCCACAATAGTGAGGAGCAACTCTGCAGTGAAGCCATCTATGGCACTAGATATTACATATTCCGACGATAAACTTTCGACCCAGCGGAAACTTAACCGGACGATGCCGTAAATTATATCGAGGTTTGCTACATTCGCGAGCCCGTTCCAACCTTTTCTTAACAACTTGACAGAGTGACTCGAATTCTTTAGCTTGAGTACTATAATCCCGATTTGGCTTACCCTCAGTATTAAGTCGATAATGATCTTCCCCACAAATAATATGTTCCCTACCAAAATTTATAATGTAAGGAGTTAGACCAGTGGTTTCATTGGCTAATGTTCGTATGGCACAATTTATCTTAGGCAACAATTTAACCCATTTCCTATGATTGTCTTTTACAAAACATGATATCTCCATCGTTTTCAAAGTACGATTATACCGTTCTACCAGATTACTCTGAGAGTGATATAGTGGAGTATAAAGAATTTTCACTTTATAATTTTCGCACAATTTTGAAAAAGTCTACCTTGAAACTGGCCTCCATTATCACAGTGTAAAGTTTGAGGGACGCCATAAACAAGAAAGATATTCTCCTCTATCCTGTCAGTTACAGCCGATGCAGTAGCGTTTACAGCCGATACAGTAGCATTTGGTAACGGAATAAACAACGTGTACTTATTAAAAGTATCCACAATAGACAAAATGAAATGATATCCTTGGGCCGATCGAGGTAAGGCCCTGACTAAATTTACACTGATAATCTCCCAAGGCTTTGAAGCGGTACATTTGGCTGGTGCCCTCTGAATGGGCTTATGAGCCAAACAAAGTGGACAAGATCGTACATAACGAGTAATATCCGTTTGCAGGTTGGGCCAAAAATATAAAGCTTTATTTCGTTGACAAGTTTTATAAATACTTGCGTGACTTGAAATTGTAGAGTTATGGTACTTACTAATAATTAATTTTCGTGATTCTTTCGGAACCACTTCCTTCCACAATTCATTGTCATCTCGTAAGATAATGATCGGTAATGTATTTAAATAATTTACTGTTTTCTATACGCCATTGCGGTTACTTAAGAGGGTTTTTACGAACACAATTACCACTTACACATATAATACCACTTACCAAATATGTGATTAAACTTTGATCATTATTTTGACTTTGTAAACTACCGATTTCTGGAACCGCTCTTGATAGTCGAGGTCAGGAATCCGAATGGGTATCTTCTTTTGCCAGAGTGCCAATCTAGAGACCCCTCTCCGTTTTCGAGGTTGCTGAACACGAAGGTGGGAGTCTCACATTTTTTTTTCCTCGGCAACTCCTTCAACTTGGCCAAAAACTACCCCCAAAGTGCCCTTTTCCGCGACGCCGTTTATTTTCCCCAGTTTTTCGACTAACTGTTATTCCCTCGAGTAGAACGGAAGGTCTCTTGAGGCATTTGACCTCAGCTACCTCTACAAAATAATTTCAATTTTCCAACCCCCTAGAGGGGGAAGCTTGGTGTAGGGGTGGCTGAGGTCAAATTCCTCAAGAGACCTTCCGTTCTACTCGAGGGAATAACAGTTAGTCGAAAACTGGGGATAAAAACGGGTTCACGGAAAGGGGCACTTTGGGGGTGTTGGGGGTGGTTTTTGGCCAATTTGAAGGGGTTACCGAGAAAAAAAATTGCGAGACCCCCACTATCGTGTTCAGCGACTTGACCTCGAAAACGGGGGGGTCTGTAGATTGGCGCTCTGTCAAAAAAAGCAATAACCCAAAAAAATCCCGACTTCTGACTTCGAATATGATAATAGATCTGGAACAACAGGTTCTTTACCTTTTTGGTGGATTATTTCGAAATTATATTGTTGTAGACGCAGAGCCCCAACAGGCTAAACGTCCTGTCAGTGACGCCGATAAATGTATTTCCTTCTTAATTTTTCTATTTCAAATAGAACGGCCAAGCACTCTCTTTCGGTAGTAGAGTTGCGTTCTGCGCGACTAAGGGATCGACTAATATAACAAATGACATGTTCGCCGTTATCAAATTTTTGCGATAAAACGATTCCTACATCATCGGTGGATACGTCCGTTTGATCTATGAATGATTTTGCTTGTTTTCAAAGAATTATTGAAATGCTTTACGGTAGTTTTCTGGAAAACGGTTGGAATTATCAAATCTATCAAGCGTGCCTTTTTTATGTAGGAATGACTTCTGTATGACATTTTCTAGTCAAAAATGCCACATCGATTCTTAAAAAATATATATTCATCATCAGATATGGTTCATGAGGTACCCCCCGTGGGCTAAAGTAATGCGATATGTAAGTTAATGTTTTTTTTTAAATAAAAAATGTTTTCATACCAATTTTGGAGAAAACAGGTTCAGAGGTAGTTGAGATATTGCCAAAACAAAAGAAAAAAATTACAACTTTAACACCCGGCAACAATTTACTAAAGCATATTTCATTATATCCTCATATTTTGGTCTAATGAATAGGGCCTCAAACTATGGCCTATTATTAATGGTCCACCTTATATAATAGAGGGAAGTTCCCCCTTAAAAAGTCTACAAATGAATGAATTGGCTAGTGATCTTATATACTTAGCGGATTATAAAGAGTATTTATTGCCCCTTATTGTACATCCCATTTGCTGTTGTTGAATTACTTGAAAGAAATACTCTGGTATTTTATAAGTGATTCCGTATTAGACCATCAGACCATAAGTTTCAACTGGATTTTCTAGTTTGCGCTCTGGATGGAGAAGAATAATCGACGTCCAATTATTGCAAAATAATCTATCCACATGAAGTGATTCCATTTAATGCTGTAAGACTCAGTCTTCTCTTTCTGGCAAATCTAGATCTCTTATATATCAGGTCATCTAGATGAACTGGAAGGTTGTTAAAAAGCAGAATATTTTCAAAGGAGTATGTATATACAATAATATATTTGAAGTGAAATATCCTATTACAGTCGCCATTTTGATAATATTTCTTTCTGTATATTTAAATAATCATATGGTAACTAAACATCAGCTTATCAATTTATGATGATTTAAATTACATGGCGTATATGTCTAGCTTCTAATATTCTTATTACATAACAAAAATAAACATTTTATGTATTTGTAAGCGAAGAAATATATTACCTGTTGACATGTTTGATTAGTCAAATAAATGCTAGACGTTGAAAAAACCATCAGCCGTCTTTGTTCTAGCAGTCTGGTGCTTAAATGAAACGGCCCAAGGTGATTTCAATACAAAAAAGGAAGTTTAATTTCTAATATGCAAAATGCCAACAGCAATGTAGAAAAATTTTCATGGTCTACAAACAGAAACCTGACTTCGAAATTCCTTTGTGAACGATATGAAAAGAGCTGTTGTAAGTTTATGCATTTTGTATTTCATTTATGACGGAGAAACTATTTTTAGTATATTTAACTATAAATTCTTATGTGAAGAGTCACATTCAGTTGTTTTGGCGAGTATACCAGACTGCTATTATAAGTGTGTATCATTTAATGTCTGCTAAGCAAAATGAAAAACAGGTAAATTAAATCGTAACGATGCAAGTCTACGCAATTCATAGAAATGTTACTTTAAGAAGCATCTCGTTATTAGAGGTAATTCAATGTTAAGAGAAGAAAAAATTAACCGTAGTATGTTATAATAAATTACCGAACCCATATATATCGTAAGTTAATATAATTCTGTTTAAATTGCTACATATATATTTGGAAAACGTTATTTTAGTGGGATCAATCCAATGGGATTTTCTGAAAAGGTGACTTTAATATGCAAAATACGACTCCCAGTGTTACAAATATAGCAGTTTAATATTATTCCATTTAAACGGTACTTTTTCAAAATACTGTAGACACTTTATTACTCTCATATACTTGAATAACAATGACAGTTGCCACTTTAAATAAAGTTTAAAGATTTTATTTTAACATGGCAATCCTGGATGGGCTGAATTAGACAGTAGATAAAGGTATCTAACCTCTTGAAACCCAATCCAGATTTCCCATTTTTCTTATATATACCCAGTTTACTAAAAAATGAAGTTTTCTTAATTCGATGTTGTTGCATACTTTTCTGTTATATCCTATAAAAGGCTCAATTTAAAATTTAAAAAAACAAGAAAAAGCGGTGTAATGAGGGGTCAAAGGTGTGTTTTTATTGACTAGTAAAATAGAATTAGATTAGATTCTTCCGCCATTGAGGACATGAGGATAATGTAATAAGTAAAATAAATTTGATGAATGATTGAAGTAAATTTAAAAACACACAAGCAAAAAATATGAAAAAAAAATTGTATAACCCAATTCTGCTGCTTAGAACGCTAATACCAAGTTTATATTTCACTATTTTTTTCGCCACATTGGTACACAACGGTAAATTTTCCATGTTGCCACCTTTGGCGAAATGGGTCTCAAGGGGCTAATGGCAGCATTTTCTATTTGAAAGTAAAAGGTCTAAATCTGTTAGATATGATTGTGGCATATCTACCACTATTACTAGTTACTTGTTTATTGTTATTATTTTTAATTAAGAAAGATATCATTGGTATCTGGTCCCGCTGCTAATGGTATCGATGACAGAAGAATAATATTTCGAGACTAATATACATATATAATCATATACTATAGTACTTATTTGAAAACAATAAATTATACTAAATATTCGTACTAAGAATTCTATTATTGCGGTTGAACCTTCAAATTGGTGACTCCGACAAAAGAAAAAATTAAACCTAAAAGAAATAAATCCAACTAGAAAAGTTTAACCGGACTGGAAAAATTATTAAAACCAAAAGCAGCAATGACTATACAAAATTGTTTCACACAAAGCAGCCGTTCTCAAGTGATGCGCTTACCAACGAACATCATTTCATTTTTATTATATAGAATATAAATCCTTGTAAAGTTAAAGGTCGTAAGAGTGCAATAAGTATGGCTAGTGAGTGCACCGCGTCGTCCGCATTTTGTTCCGATTTGACTTCATATTACATTTATATATATTATTTTAATGTTACTTGTTCAATATAGTTATTAAGCTAGGTGTGTAATCTCATTTCACCCTACACCCTGAACAAATTTTATTAAAATCGCTTGTTGCATAAGGTGAAATAGGTAGTTTTTATTACATACTGTATATCACCTAAAGCAATCGGTATCGTGGTCCCGTAGAATGCAATTATTAATTTAATATTCCTTAGGAGTAACATGTTAAAATGTCAGCAAATTCTATTTATGCCTAGAAACCCCTTTATATCTGTGCCTGGTTGTTAAAATAATGAACGTTCATTGCTATTTTTTTCACATCACATAAAATTATACAGCAATTTTGCACTACTGCAATTTGGAAACATTATAGGACCCATCTATAAAAAATTAAATTCCAACAAGAACTCTCATTGAGTTTGCAACTTTATGAAGTCATAAGTAAACGGACTATTAATAATCCAAATTTCTTTTGAATATTTTTTTTTCGTGTATTAATACACAAGAGGTCGATTTTTATCTGGTAATTTTTTTTTTGTACAGAAACCTGTTTTCCAGTGAAAATTATTAGAGAATTAAGGACATGGAAAAATCGCGATACGAAGTAGAGCGATTTTTCCCATGTCCCTTAAGTAGAGTAATATTTTCAAGGAAAACAGGTTTGAGTCACTTAAAAAAAGGATTTACCCCAGTAGAAAACCAATCTCGTGTCAATTACAGAATATTAATATATGATTAAAAAGTATTATCTAAAATAATTATTATAACAGCAAAACTGATTATTTAAAGTATAAAAAATAAGAATTTATAATAAAAAATAGAAATGTTTTTATTATAAAACATATTAATTGTACCTATATGAAATACACAATTATTATAAATAATGCTATTACTTTAGATTCTTCTTCATAGTTTACCAATTTTAAGTTATTAACAGAATTATTTGTGATTTGGCTTGTAGGGTTTCTTAAATTCGAAATTTCATTGGAAATACTAGATTTAGCAAGACTTGAAACTGTACTGCTCCTATTAGATTTGTTATTTTATTATTTTCGACATGGAGCCCAATCTCGTAACTGCTTTTTTAGTCAATGTTTCAAGAGTATTCCCTCACACGGACATCTTCTTGTACCATCCTTTTGAGTTCTCTTGGTTCCACGTACAGTTAGATGTCAAAAATAATCTGTCGGTTTTAATTGAGTTCAATCATCTACTCATTAATTGTTTGAATACACATACCGGACAGATTGAATATTTTTCTAAATTAGCTGTAAGACAATTACTATCGCTAATCTTGTTTTCATCTCCTTACCGTGCCCATGAAAAAATAGAATTGTATTCTATACTATTAGTTAAACTTCCGTCATTTTTTTTTTAATCTGAAGTGATCGATTTTACATTTAACAGCCTCTACTCCTCTCCATGCAAGTTCTAACGTCGCCGCATGCTAAATTTTTCTCTATAACCATTCAGGCGTTTCTTCATCCCAAACCTGCATCGTTTCATTTAAATGCTCTTTTTCAATGGTAACTAAGCTTTGTTTGCGTTTTTCTAAAATATCCTGAAGCCTTCTTCTATTCTATGTTTTGCATTCGTTGCATTTTTAGTCTCCTAAATCAATAAATGGGTTAAAACTCCTATTATATTTTTCGAAATATTTTTTTCAAAGAACTTTCACTGTTACATTCCACATTAGATTCTGTAGAATAATTAAGACTCACGGTGGCGTAAGTATTTTAGCCAGACAAGGTTTGAAGTCTTCTCCTATTTCTTCTACAATTACGAACTTATCTGAAGAGTTACACTGTGAAATAGCAGGCACTGAGGTAAGTGATTATCAAATAATAGCTCTATATAGATCGCCATCAGGAGATTTTCAAATTTTCTTTAAAAAATTAACGTGAGTGCTTGAGAAACTCAACATAAATAAGAAAATATACTAACGGGTGATTTCAATGTAAAATTTAACACAAAAGATTGTAAAGCTCTACAGTTATGCAACCTTTGTCCATCTTTTGGATTAATTCCCACAATTAAGGATAATACTAGGGAAAATTTTTACCTAGACAATATCTTTACAAACATTAATTCCACTGGTTTTTCTGCTAAAGTTACTAACACCAACTTATCAGATCATTTTGGTATACCCTTTCAAGTAAAAAATGACACAAAAATAGTCCAAAATAATATTATAATTAACTACCGACCAATAACTGAACTTGGTTTATTTAGGTTATACAATCATGTCGAAAAAACAAATTGGGACTTTTTAAACAGCTCAGAAGCTGACATTGAACGAGAATTCAAATGTTTTTTAGAAAAAATTACCGAGGCAATTGAAATGAACCATCCAATCAAATCTAAACTTCAAAAAATTTTAGTTCTTCTAATATTACGTAGTTTAATGATGAACTAAAAAATATGGGTGACGAATTAATTCTTTTACGAGATGTTATTAAAGCAAGATTCTACACTGTCCAATGAAAGAGTTAAGGCTTTCAGAGAAAAGTACAAGCATCACATTTTCAAAGCAAGAAAGCTGCCAATGATAAATATATCCAAGGCTCCACTAATTCGCGAGCAGCTATGTGTAATATTATTAAAAACAATAATCCTAACTTAAACACTCCATCCACTGACTTTTTGAATGCAAGCTTTTTTA
Organism: Leptura quadrifasciata; assembly: GCA_963675555.1. Classification (NCBI taxonomy): domain Eukaryota; kingdom Metazoa; phylum Arthropoda; class Insecta; order Coleoptera; family Cerambycidae; genus Leptura; species Leptura quadrifasciata. The sequence continues at coordinate 110,424,000 of OY776675.1, forward strand.
ATAACTTTTTATAAATGTTCCTGCAAACATAGTAAATAATCTTCCAACGGCTAATAAACATTTCTCTGATTACATTGAGTCCATCGATTCCAATTTAACTTAAGAAGTGTCATATAATGAGGTTAGAGATACAATAAATGATCTAAAAAATTGTAAAAGTAAAGATCCCTATTACATAGACACATGAATCATAAAAGCTCTGAAAAATATAATCGTTATCCCTCTAACAAATCTAATAAATCAATGTATCAGAAACAACACTTTTCCATCAATTCTGAAGGTAGCTAAAGTTATACTTATATATAGAAAAGGAGATATAGATCCTGCTTCGAATTACAGACCCATTTCGCTATTGCCCATCATAGCAAGAAATTCGAAAAAATGTTAAAAAAACAAGTATGTCAGTTTTTTGAGCAAAACTATCTTTTTCATACCTCTCAATACAGTTTTCATAACAACATATCGACTAACTTAGCTATTAATAACTTAACGAATCTTGTATTAAATAATTTTGAAAATGGTAATTTCAGTTATGGTTCACTATACGACATCACAAAAGCATTTGACTGAGTTAATCATGATACCCTGATAGGAAAGTTCAGTTATATTTGATGTTACCAGTATAGCCTTAATAAAATCCTATTTATCTGACAGGCAGCAATATGTTTCCCATAATAGGAATACATTTGACATGTCACTAATCAGACACGGAGTACCTCAAGGATAAGTCCTTAGCCCTATACTTTTTCTTATATATATTAATGACTTAGCGAACTGTGATAAAAATTCTAATATAATTTTATTTGCCGACGATACCACGGTCGTGAACAACGATAGAATAATTGACACTTTAGCAGTAAATGATGAAATTAAACAAAACAACGTTAACCAATGGTTTCTCGCAAACAGCTTAACCTGAAATGTAAGCAAAACAAAAAGAATTATATTTTCTCATGCTGCCATGCTAACAATGATAATTCCAAGAAAAGTAACTCTGTTAAATCTCTTGGTGTAGATCTGGATTCAGTTTTAACCTGGGAGGCACACATTGACAATCTTTCATAAAAATTATCTAAAAAATTTTCCTCGTACGTAATCTCTCCAAGTGTGTCTCTGATAATACTTTGATTACGGCCTACTATGGACTATTCCATGCCAGTATGACGTATGCAGTGTTAAATTGAAGGCATGCACCTCGCAGTACTAAAATCTTCAGTCTCCAACGCAAATATATTAGAATTTTAGCGCAAATTAGTTATAGAGACGACTGCAGAAATCATTTTATTAGTCTGAAAATTCTTACGCTACCATGTATCTTTATTTTAGAATGTCTCATTTATATTAAACTTAACCTTGATAAGTTATCCACACGCTCCCAGAATCACACATACCAAACTAGACATAAGAAAAACACACAGCAGAATTATTTACGTTTAACGAGTAACACGGGTTACTTCTGTATTAAATTCTTTAATAAACTGCATCACCATATAAAGTCCCTGAATTTTACAGCCTTCAAATCTAAAATAAAGAATTATTTAAAAACAAAGGCTTTCTATACTTTCGAAGAATACTTTCAAAATAATTTCTCAGACATGCTCTCATAGTAATTTTAAGGTGTGCATGTTTATTTAATATATTTTAATTTGTACTTAGTGTTATGTCTGCTTTTAGTTTTTATATTTTATTTTTAATCGTATGCTTTGTATAGTTTAATTTTATCTCTCTTGTACGCTCCCACGGGAGCTATTACCTTTTGACTTGTGTAAACTATTCTGTGATAACATCAATAAATTATTATTTTTATTATTGTTTTAACGACAGCTACTTTACAATCTTCTCCATTCTATTTTTTCATGTTATAACCCCAATCCGTCAAAATATTTGCAAGTTTATCGGTAGTCGTATCTTCTTCGAGGGGATAATGATTCTCTTTGCAAAAAGCTTTAAATTGTTTCCATATAGAATTTTTAGTGTTTCTCGTTTTAACTGAGACATTTTCATTGACAGCTACGTTATTATTTTCTTGTGAAACATCACCAAATCGCTTTTTCTCATTCATTTTGTGTACAAAATTCAAGAGGAAAACGCAAAATATCAGATTTTAATAATTTAAATGGATTTTTTAGTTTGACAACGAAAAAAATAATATGTATTTTTCTCGATGGTCGATGGCCGTTTTTCTCACTTTAAAAAGTCCTATTGCTCGATTTTTTGAAAATGTATACATTTTGATTGGTTAATAAAGTTCTAATGACTTAAATGGTACAGCCAATCGTCATATTTTTCGATATTGGTCAGATTCTAACCCGAGAATATTTCACGAAGAACGCATCCAACATCCAGACAAATTATATATTTAGACTGGCATTTTTAATAAACACCTGGTATATTTTTTCTTAAATAGTAATTTGACTAGATTATTTTTATATGTATAGTTGTTATAAGACAACATATACTCAACGTTAACAAATATTATTGCGGACGATAACCATTCCCCTAAAGATCAATTAGTACTCCTAAAGAACAGAATCTCTCCCCATTATGCACTACCTGCCTGACAGTACTTGAACGAAAGGTTCCTAGGTCGATGGACCGGAAGGAAAGGAGCTATTGAATGGCCTCTACGGTCACCAGCTTTATCCCCATTGGATTTCATGGGGTTACTTTAAATTAAAAATTTACCCAACTGAAACAAAAGATTGATGCTAACGTGCAGTCAACGAATCCAACCAAACCTCTCCGCAAATACTACAAAATACACGACAATGTTTTGATTAAAATTTTTACTACAGTATGAAAGCTGGTTCTCAACATTTCGAACATAGACGTAATTAATTACTTCATCAAATTCTTTAAGTTTGAACACATTTTATAAAAAATTATTAGTCCAAATTTCAAGGGTAGAATACCACTGTAAACAAAATTCAACGAACTTTGGAACGATGTGCTACTTGACACGTTGGCGTTTAAAATTTTACGAGTGAATCCTACCGCCACTTAAGAATTGAATTGGCGTGATTGAAAATACGCAATAAAAAGAATAAAGTACGGACACTAATAATACCATGTAATGAAGTATACAATACTACAGGAATACTGTATACTTTCATTCCAGTTTAACTTATTTTAATCATGCATGGATCAAGTAGTTCAGTTTTAGATTAGTTCAATACCTGATTAGTCCTTTTGTTAACTTTTAATTCTAACTTCACCAGGCCGCAACTTGCGTGCCGTGTGCATTTCGTGCCGGGTGCAAAACCACGTGACCGTGATTTTTGGGTATAAAATAAAGAAACCAGTAAATTCAGAGCTTGACTTTCACCTTTCTCGAGTGTGTTGAACTGAGATAATCGGAAGCTCAAGTTTCTCCGGCGTCGTGGCAGCCGCTGGCCAAGTATCTGTTAGGGAGGATCCGAGTGCGTTGAACTGGACCTCCTGTCAGATTGATTCGAGTGTGTTGAACTGGATCTCTCCTGAAACAGATTTCTTAGTCGCGTCTGTTATGTCCTGGAACTTCGATTAGAGAATTGGGGTTACGACGACGTACATAGAGGAAATATGTTACACTCTCTCTCTCTCTCTCTCCGATTACTATGATGTACTTATGTAATAACAAGATTGTCGCAACCTAAGCCATAAAAGATATGGCCACACTGTACATATAATTATTAGGAAAATAAATGTCTTATTTTGGATCTGGATTTTAATTAATATTAACATTGAACCCTGGAATAATCTCCAAACCAGCTACCCGAGCAAAACAAGCATCACAACCAAGCAGTAAAATGGTATTAGAAAATAAATGTATGAGCATTAGATAAATTACTGAGAGACGCCGGAACTCATTTTCACCATTTCTGTCACGACCTGAATAGGAAACTCCTCCCAGCAACAGGACTATCTTCTGTGGAACAAGCTACGACATGGCTAACTGCCAACCATGTATCTTACTCAATTTAATCCATCGACAACACAATTATATATACCTAGGCTACTTAAAGTGGTAGAACATACGTATAGACAGTAAATACGCCAACATACACTTACATAAATATAATACTTCCTAACGAGGCTTCAATTCACGTGTCGCTTAACTGCTCCTACGTCTGTGCTTAAGTGCTGCTGTAATACGAAATTAATCATTAAACAGCACACATTTACAATGTCAGGCTACAATTCAAATGGTAGATCACAGTAAAAAGGTGAGATTTGTTGTATTCACGTACATGTATAGTGCCGATGAGAAGATTTCTAAGCTCTTTAATTAACTCGTGAATATAATCTACTATATATGTTTTTTATGTTTAATAGAAATATTTAAATGCTTATTTTGGTCGATTTAAATGTTTACATATTTATTGAGCTGAAGATACATTGCGGAGAAACTAATACATTGGTAAGTTGTGGGTATTCACTATTAATAAATTTTTTACCAGACTATTGAATACCTTGCTAGAATTTACAGTTATCCTACGAACATGAATTTTTATACAAATACTGTTCTACTAAATCCAGAGTATGTTTTCTTATTCTTCTTCTACTTCTACTTTAGATGCCTATCCAATTCCAGATATTAAAGATCACACTGTATCCTGGCAATCATATAACAACATTTTCACTACATGATGTTGTATTACACACTTCTCAAGCGATATGCAACAGACTTGTCTACCGGACGGCGTTGACATGATGCAGTAGTACGAGTTCTATATTAGCTTATTATGCTCTTTTCAAAGTATCACTGCTGTTGCGGACCTCTAGCGTATGCGACCCACCATACGCCTTAGCGTTTTGTGGGCCGCATAATAACAACCGCTACGTCTGTAGCAGAGTTTCGCTATTGTCCACGGGAGGCGCGATATACTTCCAGCTGGGGAAAAGGAGAGGGACATTTTTGATGGCGGTATATGGTTGATAATCCCACAAAACTCGGTTTATCCAAGGCATCCTGGTGGATTTTGGGATTGTCAAGACAGGAAAATTTTCTCCATCTGTTGTTGTTCCGTTTAGTAGAATACTTTGTTGTTGTGAGTAAATTTTAACTGCGGAAGCAGGATATTTAAGTATGCAAGGCTTTTCTTTGGAAGTATCGTGTCGACTTGAAAGACGGACTCGACCCCATTCATCCAACTGTGGCTTTCTAGGAACATTGGTGGATTGTGCCCTCATCAGTGAGGATTCCACGGACGGGGCTTCCACACACAGTAGTGAAGTTCCACGGACGGGGCATCCACACACAGTAGAAAGTTCCAGAGCTGGAGAGGCTATAATCAACCCCCATCCTCGGGTCAATTTCTTTCGTCCCGAAGACACCACCATAGGGCTGCAGTTTCTTCAACGTCGAAGTCGGTATCGTACCACCCTAGATAAGTGTGTTGTTTTTATTTACCGGGGACCATCTTCAGTGGTTCTGCGCGGTTATATCCATTCATACTTACTTTTGTATTTTAACTTGTACATATTTAAAGATCTTATGCATTTAAATTTATTTAAGGAGGTTCTCTAAATCAGACCCATTGTGGCCGAATTTATTATCATTTATCCTCAACAACTGATGTGTAGCTACACGAGGCATTTTATTAATGTTGTAACTTATTAATCAAGAAATTTGCCACACCATTTGAACATCGCCAGGTTACATGCTAGAGAATCAATATTTGTAAATTCTGTAATATAGTGCATTTCATGTTTAAAAACAGTGTCATTATTTCGTCTGCGACCACTACGTATGGAACCCTCAGTGATTTGTGTAAGTAAGTAAAATAATAATTTGTCATAGTTTATGTAAACTTGGGCCTAACACCCTGAGATAGTCTGAGCTAGTGAAATTTTATCGTGGGCACGCTACATCACTTATCCGGGGTAAGTTGTGTCTGCGATATCTGCTACGCTACGTATTTATTTGTTTATGTACGTGTAAATCGTAGCACTACGTTATGTCTTAGTATCGATTTTCTAAATGTTATTTTATCCACCTTAAGGCTATCGAATTAAATTCCATATTCCTATGTAAGTTTGTAAATTACTTATGGTTGATATTATTAATGGAAGCTTTGGAAAGCTTTAATAACGCCCCTCGTATAAAAGTCAATGAACTAAATTTCAGTCGAACTTGATTAAAAACTTAAGGATGAAATTATTGCGGCAATTGTAACCCAGAGTTTTAGTCTTTATTCTTGATAATATAGCCATTAACTAATAGCCAATTCTAATAATTGTAGACACTTTTATAACTTTTTAGTAGAATAATCCGCAGGAATAATAATTAAGTAATAGAAGCGTGCTTTAAAAAATATGTTTCTCTATTTGATATGTCTTTTAATCATGCGTTATATTGTAAATGTATCAAAGTGAACCTATCAATTCAAATTTGATATGAAAATTGTATTTAACGATTGTCAGAACTCACGAATCTTGAGCTGTTCTCATGAAAACATTTTGCTAACCATTACAATCACTAATTTGAAAAGGCGTTGTATCTTCGGTTTATATACACATAATGCCCGCCTATACCAACATATTTTATTGTCAAAACATATCTTTCCTTTTCGTGTTTACTTGTCGCTAACAAATGTTATGATTCCTCACAAACATTTGTGTAAACAAAAAATGAGTTGGTTCGCTCACACCATTATACGAATTTATTGCGCGCGTGACTGGAATGTATAAGGATTTCAGGATTATTTCTTTCAAAATATAAGAGTTTAACATTCTATTTGCTGTTTGACTTTGTAAAAGAAGGTTGAGATTTTCTAAATACAGCATGTATATACAAAATGGATAAAAGTAAGTCGTTATCGACTACAAATATCTATTTTGTTTTTCTCAAATAGTTCAAAAAACAAACTAGAAAACCCACTCCATATGTACATTGGAGGTTGCTGCAGAGTCCTTTGTAATTACTAAGATAACATTTCCTTCACAAAAAGTATATTTTGTAAAATAGTGTTTTATTTAAGATTTATTTAAAAAAATATATGGTAATAATACCAGAAGATTGTAATTATCAGAGCTGGGTAAATTACTTTGAAAAAATAAATAATTACAAATTACTTATGTTAAAAAGTAATTTGATTACCATGTAGTTAAATTACTATTAATAAAATGTAATTAAATTACTAATTATTTGGTAACGGTATTTGAATAAATAAATTACTTTTGTAATTACTCTACAACGTCTATGTTTCTTATTTATTTATTTATTTTGGATACGACTGCCCAGACAGAAATCTAATTATAGGGCAGGAATTTTACAAACATAAAAAGAAAACTAAATAATAACTAAAGCTAAATTAACAAAATAAATCTATGATTAGTATAGTTCTAAGAGTTGTAATCTAATAGTTTAGAAGCTACAGTTGTTGTGCAGAATTGAGAACCACATTTTGCATTTTGGATATACTGGTATTAAAAATATCTATATTATTTTATATAGAATCATAGTTGGAACACATACGGTGCAGGGGAGAAAATAACAGCAAATTTGTTCTTGGTGCAGGCAAATAGAATAGAGACGAATGCAAGCGAGGCTGTAAATTAGGAACATGAAGTCTAATGCAACTAAGAATTTCAGGGCAGTCAATAGTGCCGTTTAAAATCTTAAAAAGGAATACAAGAGAGTGATACGTCCGACGTAGTTGAAGATCACTCGTGTTGCATCTATGTAATAAGTCACAATGTGGAAAACCTCTCTCTGGATAATTTCCAGAACTTTTGAACCAGAGGTATTTAAGAAAACGCCTCTGAGGTTTTTCAATGCTATATTTATGATTTTCATAACCAAGACTCCAGACTATTGAAGTATATTCAAGTCTTGACCTTACAAATGAATTAAAGAGAAGTTTCAGTGTATTTTCGTTAAATTCTTTACGACTACGGATAATGTAACCTAAATTTTTTAAGGAATTAGCGGTGATGTGATTGATATGGCTAATAAAAGATAACTTTGGATCTAATATTACTCCTAGATCTTTGAAATGACCACAGCTCTTCATCATTAATTGTATAGATAAATTTTATTGGATTTTGTGCACAAGTGTATGTTATAAAGCTACACTTTGAGATATTTAACTGTAAATTGTTTATGCCACACCAAGACCATAGTTGTACAACATCGTTTTGCAAATCAACACAGTCTTCTGCACTAGTGATAGATGTAAAAATTTTTAGGTCATCGGCATAAAGTAATGTTTTGCAGTGTAAGCCAATGACGATATCATTTATAAAAATGTTAAAGGGCAATGGCCCAAGCACAGAACCTTGGGGAACACCTGATGTCGCTGAGATGTCCATAGACCAAAATCCAAGGTATTGTGCATTTAGTCGTCTATTTACCAAGTAGGATTCAAAAAAGTTTAGGAAGTGCTCAGTTAGTCCAAATTCGGATAATTTGTTCAGCAAAGTTCCGTGGTCCAGTCTATCGAAGGCTTTAGAAAAATCCGTATAAATGACATCTACTTGGCCTCCAGCATCCAACTGTTCAGCTATGAACTGAGTGATGCACACCAGATTGCTGGTGGCAGAGCGATTTGGCATGAATCCGTGTTGATCGAAACACATTTGAGATTTGACGTGATTAAAGAGAATATCGTATGTTACGTTTTCAAATAATTTACTAAAATTGCAGAATATTACTATTGGCCTATAGTTTTCAATAGCACATCTATCATTTTTTTTGAATACCGGACAGATCCTAGATATTTTCCAGACTTCTGGAAAAGTAGCAATTTTAATAGACAAATTAAAAATACTAGCTAGCGGTTTTACAAGTAAAATGGCACAATCTCTAAGGAGAAAGGCCGGAATACCATCAGGACCTGTAGTGGCTTTGGGTTTAATTTTCTCAAGTGCCTTGAGTACGTCATTTTCGGTAATATAGGGAATGCATAAATTGTTAGTATTACAATGAGTGCTATTTATATCATAAGCAAAGTTTGTAGATGTGCAATATGACTTTTGAAAATAATTAGCAAATGCGTCAACTATTGTGGTTCGTTTAATATGGAGTCAGTATAGATCATAACGCTAGGAATACTGGATATATTTTTTCTGCTGTTTACATATGACCAGAAGTGATTTGGATTGGACTTAATTTGGTTCTCAATATTGATAAGATATTCTTTGTGCGCGTTATCAATATCGATTTTTATCTTTGCTCTTAGAATTTTAAATTGATTCAATTCAGATGAGTTACCATTTTTGTTTAAGTTGCGCCAGTGTTTTGATTTTGCCTTTATATTGCGAATGATATTACCATTAAACCAAGGTGGGTATTTATTAGTTTTAGCTAAAGTTTTTGAGACGCTATCAATAAATACAGAGTCCAGGATAGAATACAATATAACACATGCCTAATTCACATCTTTACATTGATCAATACTAGCAAAATCAATATCAGTTAAATCCTCGTAGAGCTTATGGAAATTAGCTTTTCTAAAATTATACATGGGAGAAGAATTAACAGAATTTTTATTTTGTTTTTGTTATAATGGAAATGGGAGATATTTAATAAATCATAAGATCATTTGTTAGTGTACTACAAATAATTATAAACATATATAAGTATTGAATAATTCAAGCGGAAGATATTTGTAAATTTTTTATTAATTAGTAAAGACAGTAATCACAACGGAATGAACATCTATAACTAAATACAAATGTAATATTGGCACAAATTTCAATATTACCTCTAGAATCTTCTAAATATTTTAGTAATTCTAGTAATTTAAATTACTTGAAGTAATTTAAATTACGCGAAGTATTTTTTTTGTAATTTAATTACTCTACAAAGGTATTTCCAGAGTATCACTTAAGGAATTAATAATTTTTAAGTACAAGTACTGCTATGATAAATGTGATTCAATTACAATTACATTTTTAAAAAAGTATTTAAATTAGTAATTTAATTACTTTAGTAATTAATTACTCCCAGATCTGGTGGTTATAAAAAAATAGGGAAAAATATAATCTTTTTAACCATTATTCTTCCATTTTATGTATTCCCGAAAAATTTGGTGTTGTAAATAGTTATTTTTGTAACAAGTACCTAAAATCGTCAACTATTCCTCCAAAAAACTGATTTAGGTACATATTACACACAACATTTTTCTGTTAAAGCTCCCTAAAACATATTAAAATTTTTTATCAGAGCAAATATTTCTCTAAAATAGTGACATTCGAATTTTAATTCCCATTCGACCACAAATTATATTTTTTCCATGGATTTTACCTACCGTAGAATAAATTTTGGTATTCCAATGCACTCTAGACGAATTTCTTAAAATGCTTAAAAAACTGAACATCGTCTCAAAAATTCTCGAAAGTCTCATCCAAATATGCAAAAAATGCAGGGTGTTCCATAGTTGTGGTCATTTACGGGTAAACTGGAAATGGTTCGACACCATCTTTTGTCAAAAAATTCATTTTTACAGGTAATTTATGGAACACAAATTTGAAATGGAGATCAAAAATAAAGGAAACATAAGAAAATATAGCCCGGTAATTTTCACCATTATTAAGGTAATATCAAGATCCACTTTATAATTATACGTATTTTTGTATTAAAATAACACGGTAGTAGTGACAGAAGCAACCTAATGATGTTGATAATTTTTAACTTTAAATGAAGCGGTTTATCTGGATCGCCCTAAATACATATTTCAATGTAAGCCGCCCAGAACAACATATAACAGCTGGTCCTACATTTTTTCACAAAGTTATTAACCGTATAATTAAATCTCCTGATATTTTAAACTTTAGATTTCGTAATGCAACCCGGAAATTGGGTTAATGGTATAAATACACTATTTGATGAATTATCTAATCGAAATTATTTGTTTTTATATTGATTTCTTCCGAATTTTATCATTTATTAACGGAAATTAGACGATTACTGATTGTGCTGGTATATGCAAAACTTGGAATTCGTTTTCTAATGACGTTATATAGCACAGTACCTAGGGGTTATAAAAAATCAATCACCTTGAGTGGTCATTACAACGGAATAAAATTGAGTTTGGAGCTTCAAACTGACTAATTCATTATTAAGGGGTAGGAGTGGGCGTTGCAGGGCCCAAATGTAGGCTATCAAAAACCCTCGGTAACACTCCAGCCATCTTCCAGGGAAAAATTCATGCTATAGGTACGCCCAGGAATGCCTAAATAAAAGCATTCGAAGAGCAAAGATCTATATATAATCAGATAGCCAGGCAGCATTAAAAGCTCTAAGGTCCTATATATTTGAGTCTAAAATTTCCTGGGAATATAAACAATCCCTGAAACAACTGGCCAACAACAACAGGGTTAGCTTGATATAGGTGCCAGCGTATGAGGGAGTACAAGGTAATAAACTTGCTGACAGCGTTGCCAAAAAAGGAGCTGAAGCCAAAATTCATTGGAGCTGAACCGTTTTGTGGCCTGGCCAAGGTACATATAATGGAGGAGATCCAAAATGGGAAAAGGAACAAAAAGATTTTCTACAAGAGGAATACTCCAGGACAATGACAAGCGAAAAAGTTTACAACTTATTCGGCAACGAATGCCACAGGATTTCTCGAACTTGAAAAGTCCGAATTAAGGCTAACAACAGACCTTCTAACTGCGTGCTACCCTTTAAGATACCATCTCAAGAATATGGGCATGGCAGTAGACGACAAATGCAGATATTGCAATGCTGCAACTGAAACTGCGGAACATATACTTTATAGATGCAAGGTATTAATCCGCACTAGGCTAAAATTCCTAGATCAGGTGGAATTAACGCCTGAAGACATAGGGAAATTAGCCCCCAGGAAAGCCTTGTAAAAACTCTTGGAATCTTGGGCAATAACTAATTATAGGGTTATTCACAAATGATCTTTTAGGTCCAAGTGAAGTTGGGCTACTCAGAGCCAAACGAAACCTCAACTACCTCTACAACCTCAAAGTATCGTACTTTAGATATATAGGCCAGTCGAATAAGGTTTGAGTTCCAGCTGAGTTAAATATACATCATAAAATAAAGTGAACAAACAATTTTAAAAAAAGTACTTTTAACTTGAATTACCGCAATAACACCACAACCGCAACACAAACAATTCGTTATAGACAATTAAATTTTCTACAAATAAATTGAGTTGTATTTGTAAAAAAAGTTCGTATTGGTGTTCCTAAAAAGCTTTAACATATGTTAAAAGGTAAACGTGTGAAAATATTACTTAATTATTACATATTAATATTTATTGAACTATAAATCGCACATCGGTAACAAGAACGTGTGTTATTTGTGACAAAATTCAATACAAGTTTTAAAATTTTGACAAAAATGTAACTAAATGAACCAAGATTTTTTTTTGGTATAGTTCCTCTGCTCTATGCGATAGCAATTTTTTTATTGATTTAATAATTTGTTACATAAATTGACCATTAGGACGTAATTCTGGTTTCAACAGCGAGAGCTGCAAATTAGTCAAAACCTGCAAATGGCTAGTTTCAATCTAAGACAGCTAAATAGGTGATATTACTTATTATCAATATTTAAGTCGATTAAAAATCTTCGTGTTTGACCTTATTTGTTCATTTTTACACCGGCTTTAATCACGTTGAATTAACTGTATGGCAGCTTGAATTTCATTTCATAATTTTTATGGGCTCCTTTATTCAATTCAGTTTTTTATAATTCTTTTACCCATCTTTTCTACTGAGGTTTTAATTAACTTATGATAACGAAAGGAAAAATTTAAATATACATGGTGGACTTCCAGCTTAATCGCCTTTAGTTTGTTGATCACTGGCGCATTCGCCAAATTTGTGAATAGTATCTTAAAATATACTTGAAAAGTTATTTTTTCTAATTCTACTTCAGTTATCAAGAAGTTTGCACGGATCCAGTAGGAGAGCCGATTCCTCTTAAAAAAAATCGAAATTGAAAAACCTAGTGAAAAGTTAACAATCATTAAAAAGAGAAGAAATAAGGGTCCAGTGAATATTTCAAACATACTGTGCCCCTTATTAAACCATCAATAATGAACCAATCAAACTTTCAAAATATAGTAATAGATGATGGTCGAGAGATGAGTGCACTTGCCTCTCACCCAAAAGTTCCGGGTTTGATCCCCGGTCGTGGCAGTGGAAAATACTGTGAGAGGGATTTTTCCACTATACACGGATAACACGGATATTGGGTGTGTGTCCCTTGTCTCTAAATGTGTTGCCCTCTCACACAGAAGGCTCTCTAGAGCCTTCCGGGATAAAGGGGGTCGTCATTACGTATGGTGTATTTATTTATAAAGAAATTAGCGATGTAATAATAGCAGAAAATCCAGATGTTGATGTAGTTGCAAATAAGGATATACAAATCAACTCAAACTTTACCAACAAGAAGGAGAATAATAGTTCATGCCATGTAAATTGTAATTTTTTAGAAGCAAGATCAAAAAGAAACAATTTAGATAATGCACCAAAATACAAAATGTATTGGAAACAAACTTGGGGAGACTGAAGTATTTTTAACCGAAATAAATTGTGATGTTCTCTGCGTTTCTGAGCATTGGTCAAAAAAAGAGGAAGTTCAATCTCCTTAAATTCCAGGTTTTGTTCAAGGTAATTTTTATTGTAGAAAAAGCTATAAAAATCCACAAAAGCGTCTTGTAGTTTGTAAGGACTTTAACATTAATTTTCTAAATACCTCAAAAAATTTTACCGATCTACTAGGCATCTTAAATCCTTTCTACCTGACGCCTACGATAAAAGAGTGTACTAGACTAACCAACCGTATAGACAACATTTGTATACATGTCGATGATAAAGTGCATGATAGCAAGGTATTAAATAGTGCTGCTGTTGTTGTTAACTGTGTTAGTAGATGAACCTACAGATAAGGGTAAAACGTATTATGAACGACAAATATAACGTACTTCTATTCACTGCTCGTAGAAGAAAATTGGGAAAATATATTAAATTCAGATTTGGATGTGAATTCAACATTTGTTTTATTTCTAGACAATTTTAACCATTACTTTGAATTAGCTTTTCCATGAAAGAAAAAAAGACAAGACAATATAGGGAAAAGAGATGGTTGACAAGTTTTTGCCAACAAGGCCAACAGGCCAACAAGGGAATGAGGAAATTAAAAAAACATATAAGAAATTAAAATCGGTCTATAGGCAGGTAATAAATAAGGAAAAAAAGATTTATTATACTTCCTTGATTTCAAATGCTCAAAATAAATCAAAAGCAGTATGGAGTATTTTAAATAGAAATAAAAAAGATAGCCCTGAATCTAATAAAAAAATTATACTTATAGTTGATAATATTACTTTAATAATAATGAGGTTTCTAACCAATTCAATAAATATTTTGACAATAATCCACTTTACTTAACACAAAACTTAGATAATCAAACTAAAGCACCTATGATAAATAGAAGAAGTCAAAAATCTTTCTTCTTTGAATCTGTCACCGAAGCAGAAGTCCTAGAAGTAATTGCAGAAATTGGAATTTCTCAGCTGGTGATAGTATTAGTAACAATTGATTAAAAAATGTAATAAATTAATTAGTAAACCATTAGTCTATTTAGTAAATATTTCTCTAAACCAAGGCATATTCCCAAATAAACTAAAATTGGCTAAAATAATACCTATACACAAATCCGGAAATAAAAATAAATTTTAAAACTATAGGCCCATTTCCATTCTAATTTCTTCTTTCTTAAAATTCTGAAAAAGTAGTTGCTAAAAGAATTGTTACTTTTTTGTTAAATTAATTAATTTAATCCTAAACAGTTTGGATTCCGAAAGGGCCTATCTACAACAACGGCCATTCTAAATATTTTAAATTTGCAATACAAGAACCTTGATCAGCGTCATAAGTGTGTGGGCATATTTTTAGATTTAAGCAAAGCTTTCGACTTAGTAGATAGACCATGAAATATTGATAAATAAGTTGGAATATATTGTGATATTAGAGGAGTGACCTTAGACTTCTTCAAAAGCTACTTGAGTAATAGAAGGCATTATGTATATGCGAATAACTGTCAGTCGGATTGTCTAGAAACCACGACTGGTGTACCTCAATGTTCCATTCTTGGACCACTTTTATATGTAATATACGTAAACGACTTTTTAATCAATAATTCCACAATGTACGCTGACGACACATTCCTGTTAATTTGTGAACCCAGAATAGAGGCCGTAACTAAAGGTGCCAATCTACGAATTCAGAAGATCCATGAATGGTACAAAAGTAACAAGCTAAGATTAAATATAAAAATGTATCTAATAAAAAAGTTGACACCAGCTTATTAATAAAATTTGATGGGGTTCATTAGAGCAAAAGAACAATATAAAATTTTTGGGGTTACATATATCTAACAACTGTTTCTGGCATCTTCATATAGAATCAGTTTGTAACAAGATTGCGCCAGTTTGTTACTGTTTAAATCAACTAAGGAAAATTATAAAGAAGTCTGTTCTTTTAATGTACTATTATGCCCACTTTCACTTTGTGATCTGTGACATACCATCTTTCGCTGGTGTCCGCAAGTTAATAAGTAGATCAATTCACCACTCTATAGTAATGAATTGCGCTTTTACCCTTAGCTGGCACGCCACGTGTAATACCACCTTATAAACTTTTCGCCAACAGATGACTCTCGCTAGGAAAATATATCAATTTATTAAATAGATGTGTATATCTTAGGAAATCTACAATATAAATTATTATTATAATTAGCGTATAAAATTGTCTATAAAATGATAGTGTAAAGATGGTTAATGATCGAAAGTCCATAAAAATCGATTTAGTTTTTAACATTTCACAAGTTGGTACCCTGACAGTAGAACTGTCAGCTTAAGTCATTTCCCGTTGTTTTTGTGAGTTACTAAAGGTTATAAAATCACTGAAATTGCTTAAAACTTCCTTTTTAAATCAAGAAATTGACCTGAAAACTTCGCTAGGGATTAAATTAGTTATAAGGCACTTGGTTGCTAGTCGGTTTAATACCGGATCAAAAACTAAATTTAACCTAGTATTTCAATTAATGTTTAATTGAAATTTCGAATTATTTGGCTTAATAAGCATGTTATCGTCTAGAAGTAATATTATAGGTAAGTTTGAATTTCTTTGATTTATTAAAGACACGTGCTCACGTTAAAGGTTATTCTTGAGAATAATTTTGTAACTTTAATTATAGACGATTTTGGTGAGGTCAGAGTTTGAGTACAGAAATGCCTACTGTGCTATTTTTGGAATATTTGGATTTTTGGACTTTTGAATCATTCGCTATTCTTTGGTACACGAATTTCAGATATACCAATTGGTCCTGATATTTTTTTGATTTATGCATTACGATTGAGAGAAACTTTATTATCTATCTATCTATCTAAATTTAATAATTATCTTTCCATAGCGCTAGCTTTAAACCCTAGATTTGCTGTATTCTTGAATATTTATTTTATTGTACGATTTTTTAAATTTTATTTGTACTGCATTTTACTTATTTTTATTATAAATTGTATTTGTTTTTACTTATTCTGTTATTTGTTCACTCTCACTACAAGGATTTATAAAATCTGGGACCTCGTTTGCTTATCCCGACTATAGGTCGTAATAGATCTCATACATTATTATTGTTTGGGGTGGATCCACAGAAAATGAGAGTATTTAAAATGCAGAATAGAGCAATTAGACACATAGCAGGAGTAAATCAAAGAACCAACTGCAAACCAATCTTTAAGGAGTTAGGCATCCTAACTTTACCCGGCATCTATATACTCCAGTTATTAATACATGCGAAATCTGAGTTTAATCGTCTTGATCTTTTAAGTAAAAATCACAATTATAATACTAGAAATAACTTAATACTAGAAGTTCCATAGCATAATCTATCAATTTTTTTTTAAACTGAATATCTTGCTATAAAAGTTTACAACAAGCTCATGAATGTGTACAAAAATCTAAATAATAAATCTTTTAAACAAAAGATGAAAAGAATATTAGTCGAAAAATGTTATTATACAATTGGTGAATTTTTATGCGATAATCTGTAATTTTTTATCTTTATTTAACAATTATGTTCTTATGTAGATATATTTATAAATATTGTGCACTTACTACAATTTTTATTTCTACTTATTTTGTGTTTGTTATAGATTGTTCAATGACGTACCATATATAAATTTTTTTTGTATCTGTAATGATCAATAAAGATAATTATGATTATGATCACTCTTGCAATCACAAAAACAATAATCCGAACAGAACGTGAACTTAAACCGAATAACAACTGTTAACATTTGCCAATGATTAATGAAAAAAATTATTTTAAAATGGAAAAAAATGCATGCAAGAGTAACGTGATTAATTTCAAATATGTTATAAAGATAAAAAAGAGAAATATTTGGAGGATATAGTAAGAAAGGTATTTGAAAACAGAAATTATTTTCAGATATTGCCCAAATAAGTAAAGTGTCAGTTACAAGTACCCTTTTATACGAAGTATAAATATAGACGAAGTAAGAATATTGTCTTCTACAGTATCACAAATTGAATACATTGTGTCACTGATGGTTCCATTATTTTTCTTAAACAAATTATTCTGTTCATTTATGTTTTACCATTTGTAATACTTGAACGATCAATACATTTGAACGTGTAGACTTATTACATCCCACACAATTATGTATGCATTTCAAATAAGCTTTTCTGGATTCACAGCAGTTTTCATAATTGCCCGTACATTGACATCAGCTATAAGGGTGCATGAGTAGCTGGGAGTTCAAGGAACATTAAAGGTAGATGCATTGAGATGCTAATTCATTTTAAGGGCTTCGAGTTGCGTCATGAATTTTACTGAATTTAGCAGTAAGGATTCATTTGGAATTTTACAATAAAAAACAATCTCTCAATCAAGGCAAATTTGTTAAAGTCGCTTCTTTAAAGGGGTATTATAGCGTATTCAAGTTTTGATCTAACAAAACAGTTATAAAGCATTTTAATCGTGTTAATATCGACAAAATCCCCCTTGTTACGCGCTATAAAACCATATAATTTGTTTGCTTCACATATTATGGTCTCAATATGATTACTGAATGATAGTTTCTAATCACAAGTGACTCCAAGGTCTCGATGATGTTCCAGAGTTGTATCTTCTAGAGAATAATTGAAAATTAAAGTGCTACACTTTAATGTGTAAAACATTACACTACATTTTTGAGGATTAACTGGTAATTTATTGAATAGCCACCAGTTAGAAATTTTATCTAAATTGTACTGAATTCTTCCACAGTTCTCAACATTCCTAAGTACGTAAAATATTTTTAATTCATCAGTATAAAGAAGACAATTCACATCTAAGTCCATGACGATATCATTAACAAATATGTTGAATGGCAAGGGACAAAGAACAGATCCTTGGGGAACCCCCGAAGTTGCAAAGTACTCAACAGTCTTGGAGTCATTAAATACCACATATTGCTTTCTGTGAGACAGATATGAAACAAACGGCAATATAAGTGAAGAGGACAGTCCAAATAATGTAAGTTTCTTTAGTAATAAGTTATAGTCAAGTTTGTCGAATGCCTTTGAAAAATCAGTATAAATGACGTCATTTTGAGTCTGCATGTCAATAGATTCAAAAATGAATAGTGTGTCGACAACTAGGTTAGTCGTGGTGGATCGACGTTTCATGAATTCGTCCTGATACGGTGAGAGTCTAAAGGCATTTTCTCTATCAGCATAGCAATTTAGAATTGTGATGGTCTAATATAATTAATTAGATTATTGTAAATTATATTTCATTTTAAGACACTCTGTTTGTTGTTTAAGTTATTTGTTATTGTTCCATTTAATTTATGCAATTAACAATAACATGACAAATCAGCCAACTGGCAAATTCATTGCACGATTCGTTCGACAGCATAATAATGATTATTGTTAATAACTTTTTGAGTAAAAAGAACAATGGTTAATTAAATTGTAGTAATATACATATTTTTATAAATATGTGTCATTTTATTCTAACTCCCTATACTGAAACTTGGACTATTCAAACAAGAACATCATATAGCGATCCTGCAGTCAGTATAAGGGAGATAAACTAAATTGGAAATCACACAACAAAATGAGAAGTTCACAGTCAAAGGAAGAAGTTATTATTGCACAAGCCGGAAATAATAGAGGCAATACAGTTGGAACTCGAAATGGATTTTTAATAAAAATTTCCATAGAAGCTACAGTAATTATAATAAGTTGCATAATTATGGTGGTTTATTGTTTTGTGAAATGTTAAAAAAGATTGGAAAAGAAGATAAGAGCCGAAATTACTATAAGCAAGGAGATTGTTTGAAGCGATATCCAGGTTTTTCTTGTTTTTAGGTGATTATTATGACATAGTATTAATAATTATTATAATTTATTGGTATGGAGCTAGAATTGAAGTAATTAAACTAAATGTCCCATGAACATGAATTTAGATTTATTGGAGGAAATAAATGTATTCTATCGAAATATTATTATTATTATTATTATTAGCCGTTACTCGAGTCCGAGTATAAAAATGTTACAGTCGATAAATTGTGTACAATAAAAAACAAGTAAAAGGTGTAGTCTATTGTACTTCCCATTCATCTACGGTGCACACGACTATGGCTATAGAGGCCAATTCGGGAGAGCACATGTCGACCGCAGTTAGGACAAACATAGACCTGGTTAGGTCTTGGATTCGGCCTTCTTGCAGCAACATTTTCTTGATAGCTGGCCACAGCCCCTCGCCATTCGGTTCTGTCCGCTGCAAGTTGTTCCCATTGCTCGTCTGCAATACCGCAGGATTTTAGATTTTCATGGAGAGCGTCTTTGAACCTCTTTCGTTGACCGCCACGCCTTCTTCTACCGCTTAGCAATTCACCATAAAGTGTACATTTAGGAAGGCGGTTATCATGCATACGATGAACGTGACCTGCCCATCTTAGGCGTGCTCTTGAAATAAGCACCTCAATTGGAAGGCTGTTTGCTCTCCTGAGTACTTCCACGTTTGATATGTGATGGAACCAACGGATTTTCTTCATACTTCTGAGGTGTCTTTGCTGAAAACGTTCTAATTCTTTCACATGACGACGGTAAGTGACCCAGCTTTCATATCCATATAGCAGTGTTGGAATGACAACTGCTCTGTAGACAGCCATTTTCGTTGACAAAGCAAGGTCGTGGTTGTCAAATACTCTCTCTCTAAGTCCCCAGAGTGTTCTAGATGCAGCGGTAATTCTATTGCGAATCTCGCTGTCCATGTTTGCTTTGTCATTAACAACGTTGCCTAAGTAATTGAACTGATCCACCACTTCAAGAGAATATCCGTTACGTGTAATGTCTATTTGGTTCACTTGATGAGGAGTTGACATAATCTTAGTCTTTCCAATGTTGATTTTAAGTCCCAAGGAATCATAGCTCTGGGCATACACATCTAAAAGTTCTTGAAGCTCTTCCGGCGTAGAGGCTAAAAGTGCACAGTCATCCGCATACTGGAGATCACAAATGAATCGTGTGCGTGTCTTCGTGAAAGCTCTAAAGCGCCCTATGTTAAAGAGACCGCCATCAAAACGGTATCTGAGACCTATTCCTCTGACTTTCAGTTTGTTGTCAACAATAATTGTTAGAGCAGTGGTAAACAAATTAAAGTGTAGGGGTGCCAGGACACATCCCTGCCTAACTCCAGTGAGGGTTTGGAAAGGTTCGGTTGCCTCATTATTATACATAACCTGGGCGTTGTTGTTTGTATGTAGACTGCGACATACTTCCACAAATTTTTTAGGGATACCTAAGCGGAACATAATTTTCCAGAGCACTTCCCTGTCCACCGAGTCAAATGCCTTGGTTAAATCAATGAAGGCCATGTGAATTTCTCCTTGATGTTCGAGTGCTTTTTCTTGAAGCTGTTTAAGTGTGAAGATTAAATCCGATGTGCCTCGGTTTGGTCTAAAGCCACTCTGTGTTTCAGGAAGTAACTTTTCCATAACAGGTGTTAGCCTATTTGCCATCGCTTTAGTGAGTATCTTCCCTCCAACAGCCAGGAGAGCTATACCCCTGTAATTTCCACAGTCGGCGGCGCTCCCTTTGTTTTTGAAGAGGTTGATTAAAAGTGTATCACGAAACTCCTGCGGAGCTTGACCACTTTCCCACACGACATCAAACAGTTTTTTGAGGTAGGGTATGAGCTCTGACGACACAGCTTTAAAGATCTCAGCTGGGAGTGAGTCGGCGCCGGGAGATTTGTTATTTTTTAGCTGCCCAATGGCGGTTAAGATCTCTTCCGTTGTTAGTGGTTTATCTAAGTCTTCGAAGGTGTCATATTGAGGGATAAGATTTATAATATCGTGATCGGCTTGACTTTGCTGGTTAAGAATGTTAGAGTAGTGTTCTTTCCATCGGGCTCTTATTTCCTGGTCTTCTTTGAGGAGATTTCCATTTAAATCTTTAATAGGGCACACATTTTTCCGACTGGGGCCGTACACTGCTTTTACTCCTTGAAAGAAATTCCTGTAGTCGTGTGAATCGGCGTACCTTTGAATTTCTCTGGCCTTGCTTGCCCACCACTCGTTCTTTATTCTTCTGATTTCGCGTTGCGTTGCATACTTAGATTGGGTAAAAGCTTCTGCTTTTGATGAGTCGTTGGGGTGGTTGATAGCGCTTTGGAAGGCAGTATGTTTGCGGTCAAGAAGTTCTTGTATAAGAGCTTCATTATCTTTGAACCAGTCCTCCTGTTTTTTACTTGCTGCAGTGCCAAGAATTTCCTCACTCGCACTTTTTAAACTGTCTTTAATTTGTGTCCAGATAGCAGCGACATCTACAGAATGGGTTTCTTCTAGTGCACTCAAATTCTCTTGAACTTTTTGCTTTAGCTGTTCGACGGTTTGTTGGTCACGCAATTTACTAATACAGAGACGGGGTCTACGTTTTACTTGAGTTCTTCGGTGTTTGGGTCTCATAACAATTTTCATTTTAGAGACAACAGGACGATGATCGGTCCAACATTCGCTATCAATGCGCGCCTTTGTAATTTGGACGTCCTTGAGATGCTTCCTACGTACGATAACATAGTCCAGTAGATGCCAGTGACCTGATCTGGGGTGACGCCAGGTGCCTTTAAATTTATCCTTTTGTCGGAAAATGGTGTTTGTTATAACTAGATCATGTTCGGCGCATTTAGTTAGGAGTAGTTGACCGTTAGCGTTCATGTTGCCCAAACCGTTCTTGCCTATGATGCCTGGCCAGGTGTCTGCATCTCTCCCTACTCTAGCGTTAAAATCGCCAAGAATAACGAGTCGTTCCGTTTTAGGTATTCTACAGAGGGTTTCTTCCAGCTGTTGATAGAAGCTTTCCTTGGTTTCGTGACTTGCATCCAGAGTGGGAGCGTAGGCACTTATTAGATTTACCGCGTTGCCATCTGATAGCTCATAGCGTAGCAGCATTAGACGCTCGGATAGGCCTTGTGGTACTTGTGTTAAGTTGGATACAAGTTGATTCCGAACGGCAAATCCTACTCCATGTTGTCTTCTTGAATTGGTGGGAAGACCTTTCCAATAGAAGGTGTAGTACTTTTCTGTGAGAGAGCCTTCCTCCAAAAATCGAGTTTCGCTGAGAGCTGCAACGTCAACATTGAGTTGGTGAAGTTCTCTATCTATGAGAGCAGTTCTTCTTTCAGGCCGATCGGTGCGAGTGCTGTCGTTCAAAGTACGAACATTCCAAGCGCCGTAGATGAAAGAATTAGTTTTGTTGGATTTAACTTGTCGGTGTTTTTTCGACATTCGATGAGGTGTCCCTGTGGGAAATATAAATAAGGACAATAGTGTACGAAGAAAAGACATTAAAGTGATAAACCGTAAGTTTAGAAAATTAGATAAACGAAGAAGTTAATTTTCTTTAAATTAAAGGACATATGTAATAAATTTAAGTTAGATATAAAAGCAAAAGATGAAATTAACGGTTTTTCAGATGCTATAAACAAATATTCAGAGGCTATTAATGACATTTTAGATTAAAGAAAGGTATTGTCTCGCGCAGAGCAGCCTGAAATGGGGATCAAAATTCAAGTTCAATTAAGATTAACATTCAGTCAAGTTCAAATTTCTCCGACTCAGATTGCCTGAACGGCGACAAAATGGCGGAAAATTGAAATTTGAAAACTGCTGCAACTTTATTGCCTGTGATGAACGATAACGAAAATGTAACTAGACAACTAATCGAAGCCATCAAATTATATGATGACATGTTAAACCAAACGGGGGAAAAATTATTAACAACATATATTTTAAAAACTAGGTTATCATAAAATGCGAAAAATAGATTAGATTAAAAACATCACAGAATATCTTTGGGATTATCAAGCCCAAGATCGCCATGCTATTGGAGATATTAAAAGCCCAAAATTTATTTTCGTATACTATTTTCTGCTCAGCGTACATAGCTTTCATAACAGGTATTAATATCTAGTTTTATTTTATTCCGCAACCTCTTAAACCCCTCTAAAGTATTAGGGTCATTATCATGCTTATAATGAGACCAGAGTTTAACTTCAGTTTGACATTTATAATTATCTGATATGTAAACCATGGCGGATATCGTTTTTGATGTTGCGAAGCAAATTTAGGAATATACATATTAAAGATATTATATAACTTATCGTACAAATAAGCATCCTCAACGTCGTGAAAAGTAGTCAGAAAACCCCAGTCGATATTAGAAATAGATTCATATAGCAGTAAATAATTGGCTTCTTAAAATTGTAAGAATTAATAATAATAATAAATTAATAATTTTATTTATTCACAAATAAGTACACACAAAAATTACAGGTATGTATAATCAATAAGTTATCATAACTAAAATTTCATTTTGAGTACAATGTGTTTACCATTTATGTTTATACAATGAATTACAATGTTATACAATATAGAAATTATTTTTATACGCAATTTTGAGGTTTCATTTGCAAATAAATATACAAGACCCATTATGACCCTGTCTATGGGTTACACCTCCTTAAGATGCAAAGAAAGAGAAAATAAACTGAAACATAACTGAACAACAGTGAATGTAAAACAAGAGAGAGTGAACAGAAACTAGATTGTACATATAACTGTATTAATTGTTTAATAATTTGATTAGACACTATACAACTACTGCACTAAGAAAACAGAAAATATCGAAATTAATATTCACAAGGAGATATACACAATCAAAGTATAGTTAATTTAGTAACTACATGGGATCAATAATATTATAAAGCATATTTCCATCATTTGAAGTCATCCGCGTTAATACTTTTTTCTTGAAAAGATGTTTTGTTTTTATGTTTATTAGAGATATCGGCAAAATATTAAGCAATTTCGGTCCAATGTAAACAAAGTATCTTTGACCAATACTTTTATGAGTCCTGTGTATAATAAAGTGAGCCGCTTCTTGTTCTCTGGCATTACGTTCGTGATTTATCCTACTAATGTACTGTTTATTTTGAAACAAAAATAACAGGATATTCTTAGCGTAAAGCTGCCGCAAATCTGGTATATTAAGTTTCGAAAATAATTGTTCCGTGGGGTATAGGAAGGCTTTGAAATATATGATTTTTAGAATTTTTTTCTGAATAATTTCCAGAGGTATCAGATATGCTTTCCTTACTCCTCCCCAACCAATTATGCCCTACTGAATAATGGATTCGATAAAAGCATAGTATAATATTTTAAGATGATTCAAGGGTAGTATCTGTCGATATTGATAAAATTTAAACATTAAGCCCCGAATTTTTGTTATTGTACTATTTACATGTATATTCCATCTGAAATGCGAGTCAATAAAAATACCTAGGTATTTAATAGATCGAGTTAGTGAAATTAAAAGATTATTTACTGATATGGTGCTGTAGTCAGGTAGATATTTCTCGTAAGACGTAAAGGAAATAATTTTAGTTTTATCTACATTTATTGTTAGCAAATTTGCACTAAACCAATCAAAAACTTTCTTTAAATCCATTTCAGCCAAATGTCTCACGTCATCCCAGGTATGCCCAGTATACAAAATAACTGTATCATCAGCAAATGATATTATTGTTCCAGAAGAATTCAATGTAAGTAAGCTGTTTAAATATATAGTAAACAACACAGGTCCTAGAACTGTACCCTGTGGTACTCCACAGGTTACAGTTTGCTCTTTGCTTAAGACATTTTTTATTTCAACTTTTCGCTTCCTTTCCTCCAAAAACTTTTAAATAATTTTAAGACATTACTTCTAATTCCAAAGTTTTCAAGTTTTTTTAGCAAAAGTCCATGACTGACGGTGTCAAAGGCTTTTGTTAAATCACCAAAAACACCCAGACATGCTTTCTTATTAACCATAGCATCGTATATTATTGATGTCACTTTTGCTATTGCATCTTGGGTTGAGAGGTCTTTTTGAAATCCAAACTGCATATCAGATAAAATTTTATTTTTATTTAGATAATCAACTAAACCTGACTTTATAATTTTTTCAAATAATTTTGCGAAAGAAGAGGTTAAAGAAATTGGATGATAATTTGATACATCTGTTTTACTTCCTCCTTTGAAAACTGGTCTAATGATTGCTTTTTTAAAATGCGTAGGAAACTCTTCACATTCAATGCATTTAATTATAATAAAACACAGTGGATCCACAATAGTATCAATTGTTGACTTTAATAATTCATTTTTTATACCATCTGGACCTGGTGCCTTATTATTTTTTAGTTCTAGTGCAATTTGTTTAATTTCTGTTACATTTGTGTAATTTATATACATAGAATGGGGATAGTTCACAATTTCATTTAACATCGATACCTGCACTATTTTAGAAGCAAGTTTTTCACCTACTTGAAAAAATGGGTGTTAAATTTTTTACCTATTTCTTCAGGATCTCTCACTTCATCTTCGTTTTCTGTTATGATTTTATCTACATTTTTGTCTTCATTTTTGTAGTTATTCGAAAAATCTTTTACGACATTCCAAAGTGTTTTAGTACAATTTTTATTAGTGTCAATTTTGGATTTAAAATAATTATATTTTGCTTTTTTTATTAAACAGTTAATTTTGTTTCTATAAGTTATATAGTCCTGTTTAAATTGTTCATTTTTGGGATGCCTTATATGTTCTTGAAACAGTTTATCTCTGTTTTTAATTGAAATAACTAATCCTTGCGTAATCTACGGTTTTTTCCTTTTTATTGGGTTCAATTTTATAATTGTGTTGATTCCGAGATGTCAAAAAAATTATCAAAAGCCTCATTTGGATCCAGGCAGCTATACACCTGATTCCAGGACACACCAGTTAACAGCTGTATCAGTTTTTCATTATTAATTTTTTTTACATGACTCACCACAATATTGTTTAACACATTATAATTACTAACAATTGTTGAATGCGTATGTGCGAATGTGTGAATTGCTATAATTGACAGGAAAGTTATGCTTTAATTTATTGTTAAAGTAAATTTAAAATTAGATCTCTAACGCTGTCTGATGAGTATCTGCATCCACTAAGGAATTAGGGGATTTTTCAACAGTGTACATCATGTTATAAAGAACAAAGTTATTTCCATTTAATTCCACAATTAATTCATCATTATTAAATATCAGATAATCTAGAGATTCAATAGCCTCAAATAAGTATTCGTATTTCTTTAGCGCAGTATTTGGAGGTACGTAGATATTCATAATATAAAACGTATGTGAGTGGCAACTGATTTTCATACCATTATTCATTTGAGGATTTGATAGATTTAAAGTTGAAAATTATATATTTGATTGGCTAGAATGAATATTTGCTGTTGAATAATATTTTCGATATAAAATCTGAAATTAGCCACTCTATTAGAATAAGTTGCTTATTTTCTGGTAGTATTATTTTTTCCGTTTTAAATAGACTACCGACTATTCACAAACTATTTTAAAATTTGAAGAAATGCCTTGGTTTTATTCTTTTTTCTGTATAATGACATCTGTTAAAATTTAATTAGGATTAATGCTAATAGATTTCTTAATCCAATAATAATAGAATTGTGCCATATTTTTCGAGGTGCTATTTACATGGTCACAATTAATAACACTTTAATTTAAGTGATAATAACGTATTTTGTTTATTTTGCTATAAATGTCTAGTTGCGAATCATTAGCAATGAATAAATCTGAAACATTTTTAGTCTGCATTTATAGCTGCTATTTACGATATGTTACACGTTGTCAATGTGTAGTGTTATGAAGACAAAAGTTCAAATAACAGTCCGACACATAAACCACGAGCAAGACGCCGAGATGCAATTGCATCTACAGTAATAGAACAACAAAGCCTGCGTAAGTAAACCAAATTAGCCATAAGCGAGTACTTGCCATGCACTTTGAAGCCGGTCAGCTGCAACTCAGGGGCGTCGTTGACACTGAAGATCGAGGGGTCGCGCGGTGAGAGCGGGACAAGACCAAGAATAAACCGCGTGTCTAACTGCAAGTGCACCGAAATGCAACTACACTGCTTTTGTTTACTATGCGGTAACAAAGCTCTTAATAAAGATATGTTTAATTAGGAGTGTGCCTAATTTACTTACGCGTACGGGTGATCCGAAAAGATCTTCACTTAGGAAAAGCACGTTTCTTGGGAGTTATAAGGGCTTCGGATAGGGAGGTTAGGTATCGAGACAGTACCGCACAAAAGCAATGCCCAGAGTGGACTGAAGCGTTGGCTAGACGAAACGAGTCGCGAGATGAAAAGGGATGCTGTTGCTGCTGCGTCGTGCTTCCCTCTAGCAGTATCTTTGTTCCGTGCAGGATACAGAGGGAGAAGTGAACAGGAGTAAACTTCAAAAGACCGATTGAACTACATACTCTAATGCTGCCTCATTTTTTATGTAACATCCTACACTTTGAAACAATAAGAACGTCTGCGTCGTTAGTTTTTATTATCAGGATGATTTCAGGATCTAATAGGTATTGTTATTTGTTTCCGCAATTCGAAAAAGACTGCACTCTAGGTAATTGAAGTGGGTATTTTTAAATTCTACACGGGTCTAAGAACTTGGAAATAACAATAAATATAGTTTAAACGTAACAGAGATTATCATATAGAAATCTGCCCAAAATGTTTAACAAGTCATTTTCTGTTGTCTATAGAAATACATGAAAAATTGTTCATGATGCTACTAAATTGAACACTCTTATTCGTTTTATGTAATGTGGTATTTGAAACTAGTAACATAATTATTTACTAATATTAGAATGTATATTACAGGAGCATCATAAATTTATGTTATTCTGATAGTATAAAATTACAAAAATGCTTCTTAAATAATGAGAATAAATGCGTATATCTTTACTACTTTACTGCAATTTAATTAAGTTGAATTTAGAATGTAATAAATTGTTATACGGGGGTGATTTTTCTAATATGAAAGTTTCAAATATCTCGAAAAATAGGCACTCCCCCTCCTTGTAGATCGGGCGGGAGGTAACTTTGCAACCTTAAATAGGAAGCTTTATCTTTACTTTCCCATATACGTAGTATACAGGGTGTCTCACCGGGAAATGGATCGATCGATATAGAGAAAAGTACACATCAGAAAATTTTGAAAATTTAGATAATTACTAATGTCGGTGTGGCCAATCCAACTAAAGTAATTACAGGCAGCTGGCACTTCCTCTTATACCGGAAGTCGATACCAACTTGCTTATTCCAAATGGAACATCCTATATATTTTAGGGTTTTCGAAAAGAGCATAAAATTCTGAGTCGAAAATATGTAGCATATCCTATACCTAACCTAAACCTAGCCGTTTCGGAGATATTTGACATTTTATAGAAAATATGACAGGTGCAACGACTTGCAAGAACCGTTATAACTTTCTTCGTGTAAAAGATGCTCATTTGCTTCTTGTCACATAAAAATAACACAAGGAGAACTACGTTCTACAACTGAAATAAATTCAATAATATCATACCAAGTGTTCCGTTTTGCGCGTTACATTTTGTCAACTTCAAACCGCGAAAACTTGTTTAGGTCAAATGGAACACCCTGTATTTTTTTACGTTAAGTTGTGTAAAATTGAATTCCCTTTTTTCTGATATAACATTGTGGGGTTAAAGTTACAACTTTTTGAAATATTTGCGATTTTATTAGAAATGCATGAATTGTTGTAATCATTTCATCAAAATAGCCATGATTAGAGACAATCAGTCATTATCTTATGCCAAAAATGCCAGCACGTTTAAATTATACCAACGAAATTTGTTTATTATTTATGGAGAATGTGATAGAGTAATATCAAGAACTTGCAGCACATTTACTACTCGATATCCACAAAAACGCAAAATAACACTAACACTGTAACATGCGTATTTATCGAAATGAAGATATGGCATGAACTAAAATAGGAGAGATAAGATCAATTTAAAATATGATTCCATTTTAATTTAATAATTGCTCAAAATTCCGCCCTCAAACCTCGACAAGCTCTTCTAATTGAATCCTATGATATGTTTTGAAATGCATTTCTTACTCTTTGCATACAGTCTTCAATGGTTGTTAATGGGCTCTCATAAACTTTATATTAAATAGTTCCCCAAATGAAATAATCCAGAACTGATAAATCGGGCGAGCGAGGAGGCTATAAGAAAGGTCCAATATTGGCAATCGATTGATCATAAAAAGTTTCTTGTAAATAATTATTAATTAAATATGCATTATGTGGGGGAGCACCGTCGTGCTGATAAAAAATGTTTTTATGTTCGACGAGAGGTAAATTTTCTAATAGTTATTATTCAAATTTTGTAAGATATTCAGATATCTTTCACCTAAAAAAAACAAAAATTTACCTATACATATTAGCAGAAAAGAAAATTTAATTTACCGTTTAAATTTTCCTGATAAAATTGTAATGCCACCACTCTATCGTTTCTTATGGCACAGTAAAGATTGAGCTGCCAACTTTCCTGAAAGTTTCACTCTCTGAACATATGAGGATTTGAGTCACTCCAATAATACGAATTGTGTCTATTAAAAAGTCCATTTTTAGTAAATTTTGCTTCATCTGTCCATATAATATTTCCCAAATAAGAATCGTGACCCTCAGACCTTATTAGAATAAACTCACAAAAATTCTGTCTCCTTAGGAAATCTGTTTCTTTTAATCCTTGAACCATATAGAACGAAAACGGACGAAACTTATGTTTTAATAAGATTCTGTGAATTGAATCCTTGCATAGTCCCGATTCCAGAGCAGCTTGTCTTAATGACATCCTTGGAAATGGATGAAAATATCCCAGAATGCATATTTCAATGTTTTCGTCATCAACAATAGGCTTTCTTCTTTGCATTTTTGTCTTGACAGAGCCACAATTTTTAAAATTTACCAGTATACGTTTTACAGTGTTTGGTGAGGGTTTCCGTTTTTCTGGATATCGAGTAGCAAATGTGCTGCAAGTTCTTGATATTACTTTAGCACATTCTCCATAAATAATAAACAAATTTAAAAAGTATTAAACATAATATTTTTAGTCGCAAACTCCTCTATAAATCCTTATTTTTACTATAAGGAAAGTAACCAGACGGCAACCAAAGTTACAAATCTGGCGCGTTAAGTGTAATAAATTGCTTATTACCATCAAAACGTTAATGCTTCGATTGCAACAAACACCAGCCGAAAGACTGATCCTACTTAAAGGAGCTCCCTTGCCAGTCGTCACACACCACTTGCAGACTGCAGTTTCGAGCTGTTGGCTCTCGTCAGTGCAAGGCAGGTATGCGACGACCGACATGAGAATCCTTTGACTATAGTACATACCGGTATTTTTACAATAGCGACATGTAAAACAGCCAGCAGGCGCCATCTAGCGGTCCAGTGTCTGTTGCAATCGAAAAATAAATAGCCTGACTTGGCTTAGCATAGATCAAATGTGCTTTTAGAGGGCGGAATATTAAACATAATATTTTTAGTCGCAAACTCCTCTATAAATCCTTATTTTACTATAAGGAAAGTAACCAGACTGCAACCAAAGTTACAAATCTGGCGCGTTAAGTGTAATAATTGCATATTACCATCAAAACGCTAATGCTTCGATTGCAACAAACACCAGCCGAAAGACTGATCCTACTTAAAGGAGCTCCCTTGCCAGTCGTCACACGCCACTTGCAGACTGCAGTTTCGAGCTGTTGGCTCTCGTCGGTGCAAGGTAGGTATGCGACGACCGACATGAGAATCCTTTGACTATAGTAACATACCGGTTTTTTTACAATAGGGACATGTAAAACAGCCAGCAGGCGCCATCTAGCGGTCCAGTGTTGCAATCGAAGCATTAGCGTTTTGATGGATCTTCTTTGACAAATTTCTTTCGATTAATGATAGATGGCGCTGTAATCGACGAAATTCATTTTTTTTCGATTTCTCCTACTGAGAACTTATGCATATGATGATTTTATGTTTTGGTTTGTTTTTTGTAAATAAACGTAGAAAAGAAATAAATAACTTTAAGAAATAACTGATTTTAGTTCGAAGACCTGTTCCCGTTAAGCTGTTGATACTACTTAAGAATGGAGTATTTAACTGCACAAGAGAAAATTCAAATAGTTCTGGTTTATGGAGAAGCTCGCAGGACTCTTGATGATACTGTCGATCTTTACACTCAGCGTCCGGATAGAATTCGGTCACGTATTTCATTTTATAGTACTGCCAAATAATTTACTAGTGACGGAAATACTCGACCGAAAAAAAGAACCCGTCGAGCAACAATCACTGGAGAATATAATGTAAGTAGTACATGAAAAATAGCTCGTGATTCCGGATTTTCTAAGAGTAGTGTCTGGAAAATTTTAAAACGTAATAAATATCATTCGTATCATGTGCTTTTACATCAAGATCTTCATGGCGTTGATTTTCAAAATCTCGTAACTTTTTATAAGTAGGCACTTGAAAAAATGCAACGAAACCCCAATTTTTTGGGGGACGGGACGGTTAATCGACACAACATATATTACTGGAGTGTTGAAAATCCGCACTGACTTCGTTAAGTTAAATATCAGCTTCCTTGGTCTGTCAACGTGTGGCGTGGAATAATTGCCAACAAACTCATCAGCCCCTATATTATTGAACTCTTCAATAATATGGTCAAATGTACTGAAACATTTTGGAAAATGAACTACCAACATTACTTGAAGACGCTTAGAACTGCGACAGAACATGTGGTTTCAACATGATGTTATTTGTAATTTATACCTTTCTGAAGCAAATGGGAAAAGAAATAATTTACTAATCCGGAGCGTTTCCATCTGAGATCCCTTATATATTAAAATCCGCCAGGTGCGAGCTACTTCCTCTTTGCCAACTCATGTATGTATATTCTCTTTCTTGCGGCAGAGGCTGGACTCGGGAGTAGAACGGAGGGAAGTGGGCGGTCGAATTACATTCCAGGTTCGCAATGGCGACGCGCGGATTTACGGGTAAATATTTTTAAGTAGCTTAATAATGTTAGCTACCTCTCTTTTTGAAATTTTCATTTGACAGAGCACACAGGATATCATGGCCGCCATCCGCCGTTGACGGCGAATCGCCGAATGTCACAAAATTTCAAACTTTGAGCGCTCCTGGCGGCTCGAAATTTCGATTCAGACCGTCGAATTTACGATATGCTTTCATTGCCAATCTCGGTCTTTCCGTATCGACATCGTACGGCCGCCGGCATACCGGCATACCGGCTACGACAATGAGAAAATTAAAAGTGCTTGAGCACAAATTTATGCGCTTCATTTCGAAGTATGGAAGGTATACCTCCCCCAAAGATCTTTATGCACGTTGCAACGACATAACCCCAATAGCGGATTACATCCAGAAAATCTCCCAAAAATTCTACCCTTTCAAACTGGGCGATAGTCCGCTTACCGCAAATATTACACAAATTAGACAGCATAATGCACCATTTCGGATCAAACACACCCTCCATACCAAACGTTACCAATCTTCCGGCAACCACTATAGTGAAACCTTCACCTATTATAACTTCCACTTACCCTATCCACCTTTACTGACATTTCATACTTTTCGTATCTTTAAATCTTTCCTGTCCCTCTCTTCCTTTCAGTTTGTCCGTTTTGTTTCGTGTTCTTGATCTCTTTTTGTGCGTTGTTTGTCTCTGTTCTTGTTATCGTTCTCTTTTTGTGCATTTTTTCACTAAAAATTAGCTTCACTACAAAATTTCTAAAAAACTCAAAATTTCGATAAACCACAGTTTAGGCAGCCTTGCGCAGCCCTGCAGTGCCTCATTTCGATGAAGGTTCCCCGTTTTAGATTTGGGTACCTGTGTCAGCTCCAGAATTAGTTCAGTGCAGTGCGACAGCTTCGAGTTTGTGTTTAATTTTTAAGCTTTGTTAAATTTTATTTTTAAAATGTTTTTTAATTATATTGTCCTTGTAATTTGTTTTTAGGAGTCAGGACTTCTCTCCCCATTTTCTTTTAGCCGAACCGGAGCCGCCCCGCCTGGCCATGCAACCCACCACCGCGAACAGAGCGCGGTGGTTGCACGGTCGGTCGCAAGGTAGTCTCCGGGGAGGCAATATTATGTATTAATTATAATAAAGTCTGTTTGCTTGCTTGCGTTCAACGCGGTAGGTCCCCGGTTCGATCCTCGCACACAGCTACTTTTTTTTTACAATACGTCTAAAATTTTGTCTCTATAATGATTTTTTTGGGAAGATTAACTGTGATTGACCGATTTCATATTCATTTTACAGACTGTACGGCAAACGGCAAATTTACACAAGGGAGTAGAAAAAACTTAAATAGGTTTTCCTTATTTTTCATTACATTTTCTGACTATTTCTTTCATGAATTCGTACCTCGAACGATTCGAGGAATGTCGTTTCAATATTTTATAACGTATATAGGAACTTAAAATATATGTTTGGTTACAGATAGTTTCTCATTATTTTGTCTCAAATAGACTGAAATTTCTGTCTGTCGGTCTGTAACTTTTTTTTTATTATACGCGTGTTTACTCTGGAACCGTTTACGATACTTATTTGAAATTTGGTACACTTATGTATTATAACGAGATCTGGTACTAGAGTATATTTTGATCTAATTTCGTTGAAAGATTCGAGGGTAAATGGGGTAAATAAGGGTAATTAGGCAAAGCAAGCAGATAACAGTCCATACAATTACAATTTAGGGCATTTACTAAAAATCAAGATCTCAAATTTTTTTTATTTTTATCAGCCCCCCCCCCCACTATCACCCCCATACCACCCCCACAGTATTATGAGAGGGAGTAGAAAACATTAAAATGTGATTTAGTGTGTATACAAGAACGAAGTGTTTCAAGAATTTTTTTTTACGTTACCTACTACCCCCGCCGCCGCCTCCACCCTATCATTAAAGGGAGACCGGTTCAATCCTCGCACATTACTTTTTTTGCCAAATGTCTAAAATTTTGTCTTTATAATGATTTCAAAAATATTTTAGGTGATGTACCGTTTTTGGTAAGATTTACTGTGATTGACCGATTTCATATCCATTCTACAGACTGTACGGCAAACGGAGAATACACAAGGGAGTAGAAAAAAATTTCAATAGGTTCTCCTCATTTTTCATTACATTTTATGAATATTTCTTTCATGAATTCGTACCTCAAACGATTTGAGGAATGTCACTTCAATATTTTATAACGTATACGAACTTAAAATGTATATTTGGTTACAGATAGTTTCTTACAATTTTCTCAAATAGACAGAAATTTCTGTCTGTGATTTTTTTTTTGTGTGCAGTTTACTCTGGAACCGTTTATGATATACTTGAAATTTGGTACACTTATGTATTAAAACGAGATCTGCAATTAGTTAATATTTTGATCCAATTCCGTTGAAGGGTTCGAGGGTAAATGGGGTAAATAAGGGTAATTAAGCAAATTAAGAAGATAACAGTCCATAAAATTACAATTTAAGGCATTTACTAAAAGTCAAGGTCTAAAAATTCTTTTTTCATCAGCCACCCTCCACTATCACTCCCCATTACCACCCCCACATTATTATGAGAGCGAGTAAAAAAATTAAAATGTGATTTAGTGTGTATACAAAAACGAAATGTCTCAAAAAATTTTTTTTAACGTTACCTACCCCCTCTACCACCCCCATTATCGCCACCACCCTATTATTACAGGGAGAAAAAAATTAAATTAAGACTTATTGTGTATAATACGAAAAAAAAGGAAATCTAAAATTTTTTGGAATTAACCACCCCTATTGTCACCCCCACGCTATTATTAAAAGGAGAAAAAATTAATTTGGGATGTAGTGTGTACGAGAAACAAGTGCTTCTAAAATTTATTTTGGCATTTGTTACCCCCTCTGCCACCCCCACCGTATTGTTTAAGGGAATTAAAAATTAAATTGGGATTCAGTGTGTATCCCGTAACCAAGGACCCCTGCAATTTTTTTGACATTAGCCACATGGAAAAGTGAAAAATGGAATAGTGATAAATGGAATAGTGAAAAATGGAAGTGAAAAATGAAAAACTGAAAAAAGAAATACTGAAAAATGAAATACTCAAAAATGAAAAACTGAAAAATGAAAAACGGAAAAAGGAAATACAGAAAAAATGAAAAGCTGAAAAACAAAAAACTGACAAACTGAAAAATGAAAACTGAAAAATAAAATACTCAAAAATGAAAAACTGAAAAAAGAAATCCTGAAAAAATGAAATGCTGAAAAATGAAGAACTCAAAAACTGAAAAAAGAACTGAAAAATGAAAAGCTGAAAAACAAAAAAATGAAAACTGAGAAACTGAAAACTGAGAAACTGAAAAATGAAAAACTGAAAAGTATAAAACAACAAAAAACTGAAAAAAATTAAAAATAAAAATTTTAAAATAGAGACAATTTCTTAGAATTTTGAGTCTAATCCGAGGACCGATTTTAGAATTTTGACCGTAATCCGAGGATCTAGACGCCGAAGGCGGCTAGTTAATATTTAAAATAGTGGTAAGAACATAAACATAACAAGCGTGGTAATATCCCACTTGACATTGTGGTAAAAACAATGAAATCAAATACTCAATATTATACAATTTAAAATAAACTCGAAACTAGTCTACTTCTGGTGATGCCTGCACTGTAGCCCTTCCTTTGGGATTAATCTGCCTGCTGAAGGCTTATTGCAATCAAATTTTATTTTGCGTTTTCCGATTGAAGACGTAGTATATCGGAAGTTATAGGACATTATTTTCAATTAAGTTGGAAACGCACATTATGCATCTTAATTGGTGGCAATGAATCGATTTTCTCTCATAGGAAACAGTGGAATACTGGACTTTAATAGCACGTATATTTTTACTTTACTACATATTTATTCTTTTTGTAATAATTTATCCACTTTTCGTTGGCTTATATATATATATATATATATATATATATATATATATATATATATATATATATATATATATATATATATATATACATATATTGTTAAATAATTTTATTATTTTTATTACTAGGTTTTGTATATGTTTTTACTGGAAAAGGAGAATTGAAGCAACTATTGAGATAATTGTAGAACGTCTTGCTAGTATAAAAAGGTCCAATCTACATTTGATAGTAGCACGGTAAATAAATTTAAATTTATTTTATTAAATAACCTTTTTTCTTCGTAATAAATGGTATATTTGTTAACAGACTTTGAACAAGAATTTATGCAGATAATTTGTGATGTGTGATCAGAGAGACCCAAATAAAGATTGTAGGAAGTATATTCACTAGAAATATTGGTCAGAATATTGTCAATCGGACTTGATGTGTTTGCATTTACTCTTGTTGCCTCAATTATAGTGATTTTAATATTCAACATACCTAGAATATTTTTAAAATTATTTAAAACTATACTATCGTATTGAAAGTTTATATTAAAATCACCACAAATAACAAACTGGCTGTAATGATATGAGTTCAGTTCCAGAATTAGGTTTAAAAAAAAATCTAAAAATATATTACTGCCACCTGGAGGTGCTCTATAAATGGCTATTAGAACTATGTTTATGCTCTTACTGTAAATGGCTACATATTCAAAATGCTTTTCCCTACTTTTAGTATCGAGTTTTGTTATTTCAGAAAAGTTTATAAACTTTTTTTGATATAAATTGCTACACCACCACCAACGTACTTACTACGATAGAAGCATCCAGCTAATTTGAAGTCGGAATTAAAGTTACATCAGTTTGTTTCAAAGTAGTTATTAAGCCAATATTCTGAGAAGCGTAACACATCTACAAATAAGCAGTGATTAGAGAGTATATCCTCAAGACAAATGTTTATTTCATCAGTTTTATTTCGTATTGATTAAATATTTTGGTGAAGTATAGTAAGTTTACAGTTCAATTTTGGTTGCTAGTTTTGAGTCTTATTTTTGTTTCTCAGTATATACTGGCTTATAGATGGGATGTTATCTTCTTCCATATTCCCAGCATAGGTTTGATTTCTTTAATTTTGCTCTTCTTGTTGTTTTTCAAGTCATCTAGCGTATATTGTACATCATTAATAACATTTTTATTTTTTATTTCTTCATTTTGAAATCGACTATAAGTTCTTTACGTTCTTCCAGTATCTTACTTCTAAAATAGTCCGTTATAGCCAGGCCAGATCCGCGTAGTGTGTTTTTACTCATTTCACTTTTTATTTTATAATTGACGAATTTTACTAAGATTGGCCTGTTTCTATTGTTCTTCTTGCCGTTCCTATATGATCTTTCAGTATCTTTTTTTTCTACTACTATGTTGATATTTGAATTTATTGTATCTATGATTTTTTCTTCACACTGTATATTATTTCCGACGGTAGTTTCTGGTACGTTGTAAAAGACCATAGTGTTCTGGTTACATAGGGATTCCAGATAATGCATTTTATTCTCCATTTCAGAAATTTTTTGTTTCAACTGAATATTTTCGTTCTTTATCATTTTCAAGTTAGTTTCTATAGCTGAGATATCCATTTCTGTTTTTACAACTGTCGATAATATCAAATTAACTTTTTCTTCCATTGCCATTGAGATAACATTTGCAGATGCCATTTTATAATATTTAAGTTGTTAAGTTTATTGTATGACTGATGGTCGAGAGGTAGACGCACTTGCCTCTCACCCAAAAGTTCCGGGTTCGATCCCTGGTCGTGGCAGCGGAAAATACTGTGAGAGGGATTTTTTCACTATACACGGCTATTGGTTGTGTGTTCCTTGTCTCTAAATGTGTAGCACCCTCCCACACAAGGCTCTTCTAGAGCCTTCCGGGATAAAGGGGGTCGTCATTACCTGTGGTGTATTTATTATTATTATTTATTATTAATAAATATATGTTTCTAAATTTTGTTGATAAATTATGAAGAAGGTTTACCTTCTAGCTGGTATAAAATCTAAGGTTTACTTTCATTTAATCACCACTTAATTTTATGATTTTATACAGAGCACACGTTCACAACACAATGGTAAAATTTAAATGTTTGTCCAGCATACTATTCGGTGGTCACACGTGAAGTACTTGATCGTGATTTCAATGGTCACTGGATCGGTAGAGCTGGTTCGATAAATTGGCCCACTATATCACCAGGTCTTACTTTGTTAGATTTATTTTTGCGAGGCTATCACAAAGACAAATAACACAATATTAAGTATCAATAACACGTGAGAATATCATTGAGAGAATCAGAAACACTTGTGCCGAAATTCAAGAAGACACACTTCTCAGCTATGCGCCATCATTTCAAATGCGGATTAATAAGTACATTGAAGTCAAGGGTCATGCAAATCAAGCACTCTGATAAATGTTATGTTACAGTATATACATTTTTTGTGTATTTGGGGTTGGACTGTCACATTCCTCGGTGATAATTTTTTTAAACGATTGCTTTATTGGTCATGATACAGTGTGCTTTTTATCAAGTATTGTGTTACAATGTTCACATTTTATGTGTATTTGGGGTTGGACTTATACCACGATCCTGCGATGTATTTTTTAGTAGAGGATATTTGAATTTGGATACCAGCACTGCCAATGTCACCCTTTTCAATTTGGCTCTATAAATACTTTAAATCACTTTTTTGGCTGATTGGTAATATTTGACTGGCGATGAAGGTAGAAGTTGTGCCTATAGTTAATTCCTTAAATTTTTGATATTTTTCTTCTGAATATGTCACTAATTAATATGTTTTTTTCCGATTAGCGCCAATTAAATAAATGTGGTAATAAAAAACAAATTGCGTCACCCATTAATTTATATTTTTGATAGTTATTCACATCTTTAAGCTACACCAAAAAATCATTATAATTATGGTAGAGGTAAATGTTTCACTTATTATTAACATGGCCATTATATAAATAACTGGTATTTTGACTGTGTTTAGCACGATCTGTACAGCATTTTGATTTAGTTTTTGTAAGTGAGACTGCTTCAAACTATCTGAATTTCTCTTTGTATAATTGCTAAAATTACTTCACATTTTAATATATGCTTATTTTTGTATCTTAGAAACTCACGTCATATTTTTTAACGCTAAAATGTAATACGTACTTCTGTTACAGCACTTTAGATTCCGTCATTGTGTATACCAAGCCTGCAAAACATTTACATTCATTTGTATTTCATTTTTTTACTTTAGACATGTAGTTATTTTCCTTACCTTTGAAACTTTTTCATTCACACCTGTTATATAGTGTATCTTATAAAATAATGTAATGTATTTACTGGATCTTTACAATACAATTTGTAAACAATTTTCTTTATTAGGACAGTTCGTATTTTTGGTTATGTATGCAAAGTATTATAACTATCTGATCTGTGGTATGCAATTTAATGTTAAATTATTATTGATTAAAGATTCCTTTTATCGATTCTATGCCTGTCAGTAATTTAATTGTTAATGGCAAACTATAGTAAAATTTTTCTAAGATGACACTATCGGTAATAAAACGCCAGACGAGCAGAGAACGATTGCAGCCCCGCCCCTAAGTTTGCGGATACACGTGGTTTCATTTCTTGTCTTGCTCTTGCTCAAGAATTAAATAAAGATAACTTCTAAAAGTGTAAATAAAAATAATGAAATAAGTACTTCATTATTTTTATTTACACTTTCAGAGCAGAACGGCTGCTATCAGTATTATGAGGTATGAATGAAGATTGTGGGGCTAGTCTGGAGATCAATGATTTCCAAGCGGCTGGAAAACGATGACCGTCATTTCTTTTGCTTAGACAATTGGGACGTTTTTCAATCTGAATTGCTTCACGGATGATTCGCGATTTCTGGAAAAACGAGGGTGCTATGGTTTTGGTGTTATCGAAGTCTATATTATGGCCTGTTAGGAGGCGGTTTTGGGCAAGTGATGATGTGGGACCGGATTTTCTAACTGCAAGACGATGTTCATATATTCTATTGTTAATGCGTCTATTGGTTTGTCCAATGTACGTTTGGGGCAGTTTGAGCAAGGCATTTCGTATACACCGTGGGAATCATTAGGTATTTGGTCTTTTGGGGTTCTGATTAAATTGGAAATTGTTTGGTGTGTTGTGAATATGGTTTTTATGTTATTGGACTTCAGGACTTTTGAAAAA
The DNA here is from genome assembly GCA_963675555.1 of Leptura quadrifasciata. Classification (NCBI taxonomy): domain Eukaryota; kingdom Metazoa; phylum Arthropoda; class Insecta; order Coleoptera; family Cerambycidae; genus Leptura; species Leptura quadrifasciata. The sequence goes on from OY776675.1 coordinate 110,464,596, forward strand.
TTTTGTATGTGTCACCTTTGATGTAGGGTAGGAAGGCTTTTTGCTGAGGAGGAGTTTCTGTCTATTGAATTTGGGAAGGATTTTGTGCTTTGTGTATGGATCGCATTGTATGTCCTTTGTGGTAACCGTTTTGTAGAAGTATTTCTTCTAATGTTTGTAGTTCGGATTGTCTGTTAGTCTGAGGGATCTGGTTACAAGAGTGTTGAAAACGAAATTTATTTGTGACGGATGGCGGTATGATTTTGAATTAAGGTAACGGTTGGTGTGGGTTGGTTTTCTATACACAGAGCCAAAGTCAGAGTCAAAATTACTCTATTTCCTAGAATGACATTCTAGTCAGTTTTAATATTGTGTCATTATTCACCAATATCCCAGTCACTGAAGCCCTAAACGTTCTCAAAATTAAACACAATATTTCTCCCGGCACTCTGACCCTTCTATAACATTGTCTGTCCGACACCTATTTTCTCTTTCAACTACTACAAACCAGTGAGAGGAGCTCCAATTGGATCACCTCTGTCCCCCGTCATAGCCAACATCTACATGGACAACTTCGAAACCCAAGCCCTGAATTCATCCGAACTGAAGCCTACCTGCTGGCTAAGATACGTAGATGACATCCTCGTTATCTGGCCACATGGTAGACATTCTCTAAACAACTTCCTGTCTCACATTAATCATATACACCCTTAGATCCAGTTCACTACTGAAATCGAAAACAATTGTTCCCTCCCTTTCCTAGACGTCCTTATTACAAAACAAAACAACAATCAATTCTCCTACTCTGTGTATAGAAAATCAACCCACACCAACCGTTACCTTAATTCAAAATCATACGACCATCCATCACAAATAAATTCCGTTGTCAACACTCTTGTAACCAGATCCCTCAGACTAACAGACAATCACAACAGACAATCCGGACTACAAACATTAGAAGAAGCACTTCTACAAAACGGTTACGACAAAGGACATATAACGCGATCCATACACAAAGCACAAAATCCTTCCCAAATTCAACAGACAGAAAATCCTCCTCAGCAAGCCTTTCTACCCTACATCAAACGTGTCACAGACAAAATTTCAAAAGTCCTGGAATCCAATAACATAAAAACCATATTTACAACACACCAAATAATTTCCAATTTAATCAGAACCCCAAAAAACCAAATACCTAATGATTCCCACGGTGTATACGAAATACCTTGCCCAAACTGTCCCCAAACGTACATTGGACAAACCAATAGACGGATTGACAATAGAATATATGAACATCGTCTTGCAGTTAGAAAATCCGATCCCACATCATCACTTGCCCAACACCGCCTCCTAACAGGCCATAATATAGACTAAGATAACACCAAAACCATAGCACCCTCATTTTTCCAGAAATCGCGAATCATCCACGAAGCAATTGAGATTGAAAAATGTCCCAATTGTCTAAACAAAAGGAATGACGGTCATCGCCTTCCAGCCACTTGACACCTCATAATCCTGATAGCAGCCGTTCTGATCTGATGCCTCCATCAACAGACCCTCAATCCCCCACCACCCTCTCACCCACAGACAGCTTTCGTACAAATAACACTTCATCAGATACTGCCAGCGAGTTCCCTCTAAGGAGTAGGCAGATTGAGGCCTTAGAGACGGATCGTGGTGAGATCTGGGAAGTAGGTAGATTGAGACCCCGGAATCGAACTAGTCCTACGACCTCCTAGCATTATTTTCTTTAACAATTTTTTCTTTACCCCCCTTTTTTCTCTTGAAAATGGCTCCAAAACGGGAGCCGAAACGTCGAGACATTAACAATCTCAGACGCTGTTCAACCCGAGAACACTTTATTCGCCTCTACGGGGAGGAAATTCAATCTCTGACTAAATCCTATAGTATAATTTTTCTTCGTAAAACCAGACTTCTTTGTGACCTTACTTTCCTGAAAACGCGTCGAGATCACCAAATCATCCCAAAATCTCTCCATCTTAAATATCACTCCAAGTCTCCCTCTATTTCAAAAATTCTAAACAAAGCAAGTTTTGCCCTACTTCGAAATTCCATACATAACACCAGAAAACCATATACATATATCATATATATGTTTTTTTAGGTTTTCGCGGGTGTTAAATGAAGTGTTGTTGTACTTCCGGGTGCTCTCCCGCGTCGATGGTCGACTCCTCCAGGAGTCACGGTTGTCTAAACGACGTTTCGGCAGAATCTCATCTGCCATCTTCAGGTTCTCGCTGAAAGCTGCCTACTGCTGCTCCTCGTTGCTCGAACTGAACTGACGTTCCCCGCGTTGTGCGGCTCCTTATATATGCTCCAGTCTAGGGCGCGCCTGCGCATTTGGCTACGTGCTACCGGTCCCCCACCACCTGTGGTAGGCGTGGCGGGCGCCTGAGCCAACCCGACAAGTGGCCTCGCTGAAACGTCACGCTCCACGTGACTTATCGCCGGTGGTCGGACATTCTCGTGTCCGATTGATGCCGCAGAATGCTGTGGTTCTCCTTGATCGGTCCGCGCTCGGCTCTGACTCCTCGTGATAGGTCCATTTCGGGCAGGTTGCTGTGCTTCTTCGCTATTTGTCAATACTTGAACATGCCTCCTCGTGATTGGTTCGTCCACGGTGGATCGTCGTGTGTTTTCGGTTACGTATTTTCTCACAAGAGCGGGCTTCCAGGAACTGGACAATCTCTGCGTATCATCTCGTTTATTAAGATTTTGTGATCTTTTTTTGATCTCTATGGCCTCTCTGGTAATCCTTGACCTATAGTGCTCGATATTAGCTACTGTTCTGGTGTTGTCGAAGTCTATTTTGTGTCCTGTGGATTTTACATGCTGTGCTAGGGACGATGTTTTCTCCTCTTTTCGTACTGCACTCATATGTTCTTCCTTTCTTACACTAATACGTCTCTTGGTATGTCCTATATATGATTTGTTGCAATCTTGGCACGAGATTTCATATACTCCTTGATTTTCTAGGGTAGTTTTTGATTGATAAAATACCATCTAAACTCAAAGTTATGCATATCTGAAGAATGCTGCTAAAATACTACGAATTATAGGTTAGGCTATATTTAATGTAAAGACAATTCTATTGCTCGCAACTTTTCTCATTGTTTTGTGACTAACTTCTCTGGAGGCTGCAGTTACGACGTTGCCGGTATTTTAAATTCCCCTATTTTGTTAACTGATATTGCGAAGTTATGGTATTATATTGTCAAGCTTAACATATCTCTAATGGTTTTTTAGGAAGAAAAGTTATTGTTTGAGGTAAATATTTTTTATTAGGTAATGATTTAATTAATTTTAGAAATAATCATTAAATTAATAACGGATCATTCTAATTATTTATCAATTTTCATAGTGGATTTACTCGGCGGTATTCAAATGTTATAATTCAATCAACACATCCAGTCGTAAATACCTCGTTCTCTTAATTTCAAAATGGTTTTGAGCGAAGATTTATTAACTGACTAGCTTTTCGACGTAATGATAGAGCGGTTTTGAAAGTAGATGAGTAAATCCTCTAAAAACTAATTAATTATAGATATAGAAAAATAATGATTTGATAGTACGCCGCGCCGGAAGAAAGTAGTCTCTAAAGTTCTTACTTGAAGCTATAACAGATGTTAAGTTGGATATGTTTCGTAAGTTATATAAGTTTCACAGAAAACTTTTAAAGGTGTATTTATTTTACAGAAGGAACAGCTGTATTATTGGAAATAGGTCAATTTACAATCTGCATGATGTCGCAAATTCTTATTAAATATTTCATGAGCTCATAACGTACTGTTGGATAAAAGGCTTGGGAAAACTGTTTATGTACGATTCCGTAAAAATATTATTTTTCTTTACATTAGCCGATATTTACTGCGATGCCGTCTATTTTCATTAAGAGTTTTTAAATCTCAGGTAAAATAAGAGAACCAGGTGAAAGATGTAAATTGAAAGCTCTCTTACAATTTTTGTAATTCGTTAGAGGGCTTGATTATATGACTAGAGATAATAATTAATATTTTTAAAAACGTGCTGTAAAATTTTTCTTATTTTAAACATAATTTTATGTATTTTGAGAGGTGAGTTGTTCTAATTAATAAACTGTGTGAAATTTGTTAACACATCGCATACTTCTAATGGCAAATTCTAGATCTAAGTCAAATTAGAACCCTAGTCAGGCTCGCAGGTCAATGTTCATTTCTCCGTAGGGTTTAGAATTGCTTAATTTAATTTACCGTACGTCAGGTCGCATTTGCCAAAAAATATGATAATGATAAGGTGTCAAACATATGGGTTTAAATCTGAATAAGTAGCCGGGGGGGCTTATACTGAAGTTTTGTAAGGTATGTAAATTTCGTATTAGGAGTATTGTGGCAATATCGCAGCAGCAAGACAAAATATCCATATCATCGCTGTGTACGTGAAATATTGTTATTTCTTTATTCAACTTCTGCTGAATCTAATAATATCTGCTTCATGTTCAGTTTTTAGGTCGTTGTTTTCAGTCTTTCTAAACTATATGTAATGGTGTTAAATAGTCACTAGTTACAACAAATGAATGTCGAATTCGAAAGATGTTCACTTATGTAGTAGCAGAGAAATTTTGCTGTATTTTGTTCTCCGTGTTAAATCTGAACACATTTTTATATAGTAAGCGGCGTTGGTTCTGCCGATATAAACTAAAGCATTTACTTTCTTCATTAAATCTTTATGACTTTATGATAAAATCTTTGTATGTATCGAATACCAAGTTTACATAAGAAGTTTCCCACTGGCCAATGCACTGCCCACGGTAAGGTAGATCTATTAATTATAATTACAGAATTAAAAGCATGGATATTTAATTTTTAGCGTACCAGTATTATTATATATTATTTTACATATTTGACAACGATAAGATGTTACATCTTAAAAGTAGGCTCATCTATTTTAGGTCCACAGATTTATATTATTGGCGCGTTTGATTTGAATCTTGCTTACTGTTGAAACGTTGGTGCCAAAAGTATAGGCATCAGGCACTTAGGTGTATAAGGTGGTTGCAAAAAAATAGGTGCGTATCTTTGCAAGTCTGACACAGAGAAATATTACATGTTTAATTATATAATTTTGGCCCAGTCATAAGGTGCTGCAAATGTAGCTTTATATTTTTATTATTGTAATACAAATTCTATCAAATTTGCAGCGGTGTTACATTTTGTTCGTCGAGATATTGCTTAAATTAACTTTTCGCGGTATTAACAATGTTGCCGACTTAGAATCGAATTGCAATATTTTATAGTTTTCTTTTGGTTGGTACTTCAACAGACGACAAAGTTCCAAAAATGTTAGAATTAATGTAAAATTTTTATATATAATAAGAAAGATGTATTCACTATCCCCTAAAATGAAGTACATATGGATGGCCAGTTAAATAATACTCAAGAAATTGTGAACGGATTTGCAAGATTTTTCAGTAAATCTCTTACAACCCCAGAGCAATAAATAACGATGTTTAACAAATCGTTTAGTTCGAATAATAGTGATTTATATATTGATACATTTTCTACAGATGATGTCTTATCTGCCTTGAAAAAGTTAAAACCTACATTTACAAAAGGACCTGATGACGTACCAGCTTTTATTGTTAGGGATTGTGCGCATGTTTTTGTAGAGCCCATCCTTATAAATTTCAATATGTTTTTGAAGTCTGGTATATTTCCGTTCATATGAAAAAAATCTCGTATCTGCCCGGATTATAAAAATGGTGAAAAAAACAGTGTAGAAAACTATCGGCAAGTTACTATAATTTGTAATTTCTTTTAGTTACCTTAAAGTACTATTAACATGCTAAAATTTGAGCTATCACCTACATTTTTCAGTTATCACCTACATTTTTCAGTTTTGAAAGCAGGATTTCACAAGGGCGTAAAATTTTTAGCTGTTTCAATGCATATTCTGATTTGAAATTTTAACTGATAATAGTACTTTGTAAGACGTACATTTAAGTTATATTGGAATTTGTTTATATGCACTGTCGAGGGCCAACAGCTCGAAACTGCAGTCTGCAAGTGGTGTGGGACGACTGGCACGAGAGCTCCTTTAAGTAAAATCAGTCTTTCGGCGGGTGTTTGTTGCAATCAAAGCATTAGCATTTTGATGGTAATATGCAATTATTACACTTAACGCGCCAGACTTGTAACTTGTAACTCAGCGCTCGGAGGGGCACGTCGCCTGGAAAGTAGCTGTTGTATGCAGTCTGGTTACGTTCCTTATAGTAAAATAGAGATTTTATAGAGGAGTTTGCGACTAAAAATATTGTGTTTTAGAATTTTCTTTGTATAACTGCTAAACTTCTTCACATTGTTTGATATAGTTATTTTTGTATCTTAGGAACGTCTTTTTTCTTTACACTAAATTATATATCTCGGTTACAGCACTCCAGATCACTTATTATCTTCCATGCCTGCAAAACATTTACATTTATATAAATTTCATTTGTTTATTTTGTCTACTCTGTACCACATGTAGCAAATTTTCTTACCTCTAAAACGTCTTACAGGCAGGCTCTGTTATATAGTGTATCTTATATAATGTAATGTATTTACTGGATCACCATAATACAATTTGAAAACAATTTGCTTTATTGGACAGTTCGTACTTATTAGGTTATGTATGCAATTTGATGTCAAACTATTATTGATTAAAGATTTCTTTATTCTATTATATATCGGTTCTGTAATTTGGCTGAGAAAAGAATCCTAACTAGAAAAGGAATTCGATTATGGTACAATCCTATATTAATTAAGTCGTTCATCAACAGATGGCGATGCTCGTAGAATATTTTCATTTCGTTTAGTAAAAATGTCTTTTTAAAGTTCTTATAGTTAAAATAGTAATATAAAAAAGTTTATTTTATTGATTAATTATCCGAAGTGGCCATTTACCTTCCAAATCTAAACTAATTGACACCTACGAAATTTTCGATTGTGAGATATTTGAGTAATTAATATCACATTCATAGTCCACATTTCTTTGTATTTGAACATCATGTACAGGTTAATTTTATTTATTAATTATTTCAAATTCATTCATTTTCAATTGTTTTAGTAATGTGCTTTCATTTTTAAAAATAAATTAAATTCAATTTCTTTAAATTTATGTAACTAGAATTCAACATGTGACCGCATGGTTAAAATATTTTGCAATTTAGTTCTTTTGGCAATTTAGTTCTTTTGGCAATTTAGTTCTAATCAGCAATATTGCAAGCATAATATATTAAAAGCATTTAGCAAACATTTGCATTTAACAAATATATATTGCAATAGAAAGTATATGCAAGCCTTTGAATTTTTCAAGCAAGCATTAACATTTGTAGCTAGTATATAGCAAGCAATTGCATTTTTGCAAGCATATTGCAATTATTTGAATATTGCAAGCATTAGTATATTAGTATTTTGCAAGTATTAACATTAACAACTTTTGTTGTTTATTTGAGCAACTTTATTTAGCTACATATACTTTGGTACTAATATTAAATATATTATTTAAATCAAACCATTAGATTAATCTTATTTTGTTTGCTTATACTAAGACGCTCAAGCCTTTAGTTTTCTTTATTATTACTAATTAATACCGGATGAAAAGAATAAATTGCCACAAACATTTAAATTTGCTGCTGAGACAATAAGAATCTCTACTCCTGAATTAGGACGTTCCAGCTTCACACTAGTCCATTTTGCGATCACAGAATATTGGTATTATATCTCCTAGTATTATTTTTTTGGTATTAAATTCCATTTTCTTTGTACAATTTTTTTTCAAAATTTCATACAGGTCGAAATTATATTTTAATAGATTTATATTTTTTTACATTTATGTTGTAAACTTCAATTATTTCAAATACATTTTATCATTAATTTTAACAACTATTTCTTTTCCTTGCCAATAAATTTCAGTTTCATGTTCATGAGACTGGTTTCAAGGGAAAAGAGACAAGTCTACTAATTTTCCTCTATAGATGGTCCCCACTTAACATCAATATATCTCTTTTCTCCGAACACAACAAAATTTGTCTCATATATCACACGAAAGTTCTCAGAATCTACGATTCTTTGCTTCGGCTTAAACCAGCTAGTCGTTCGCATTTGTTACTTTATTTATTTGCTATTCTAACAAAAATGGAAATAAATAGGTAACACTTATAATACCGAAATCCAAATTGAGTGGCATTACCTGCACCGATCGAAATAAAACCTTTTACAATTTTATCTGCTTTTAAACATATTTTACTTATATTTTTAGTAATACTCGGACGTTAAGGCCCTCCATAAACTTTAAATTTGTTTGAAATTTCAATATCATACAATTTCCGAAACTCTTGTACGTATCTTGTAGAAAATGTTTTTACAAATCTTGGTCATTTCACGTTCCGTTTAGAATTTACTGAGGTGTATTTATTTCTCTCGGAATTTTAACTCAACTCTCCTGTTAAATATGCAAAGATGCGTGTAACATGAACATTAAATATAAAACTCCTAACAAAACAAATGTCTTAAGATCTGTTCAACATGATAAAAACAAATATTTCTAATAAATTACTAGTTTAATAACGTCGATAGAGCAAATATTCATTACTGCATGTAAATATTCTTATATAAGAAACTAACGAAAGCTCAATCTTCTCAATACATATTTAGTAAAGTTTTAATTTGACTCCCTAAAACTTTTAATTATGTCCAACAAGGACAATGAGCATAAAGGTTAAGCTTCATACCAGTAGGTGTATCTCTTCATAAAGAGTTAGTTATATTGGGATCGCGGTAGCAGCACTTTTTATCTTATTTCTGCTAAAGATTCACATAATATTTGTACGCTATGAAATATTACACTGGTATCACATTAAAAAATAAAATGTAATATAAAAACGTGATGTCTTGCATTGTTAGATTTAGATTTTAGTAAACGTTTAAAGTTAACACTTGTGTTTAAGTTTTTGAAACAGCTCTATATAACGTGCTCTATCCTCATATAGAGGGGTAGATTAGTGTGCATCAACACGGCTTTGTTAAAAATAGATCCACGGTCTCAAATTTATTTTGTGTTACGCAGTATATCGCTCAATGTATGGATCTAAATGGTCAAGTAGATGTAATTTATACGGTCTTCTCCAAAGCCTTTGATATAATTGACTAGAATCCATTATTACATAAGCTAGATTTCGTTGGACTTTCTATACTAATATTAAATTTATTTATTTATACTGCGGAAAATTGCAAAACGATTTTCAAAGGATGAATGATTGGGGTGTTCATTGAATAATCGTCCACTAAATGTTGAGAAATGCAATGTGATGTCTTACCATAGAAAACAAAGTTCACTACTAAAAGATTATCAATTAAAAGGCAACACATTACACCGTCATAAGCATATCAGAGATCTTGAGGTCACCTATGGCAGTGAATTAACTTTTAATATAGATGTCAATAACGTTATGCAATCTTCTTTTAAAAATTTGGGATTTATAATAAGAAATTCAACCGGCTTTACTAACGTGAACAAGTTAACACTGCATTATAATTGGTCAGATCAAAACTTGAATATGCTTCACTAATATGGAATCCCAGCTATTTGAACTATATCGACAGCTTAGAGGCAGGGCATAAACGGTTTCTTTCATATTTATCCTTTAAGGAAGATAGGTTATATCTCGGGTTATATCCATCAATTGGAATACCACAAAGCCTTCTCCTTGATAGATTCTCATTACCTAACCTGGAAGATCGAGAATTAGACAGTCATTAATATTCGTGTATAAAATAGTAAATAATAAAATAGACTGCCCTCAGGTATTAGAACAAATAGGGTTTCATATACCGAGAACTAATTTATTAAAACATTCACCGCTTCACTTTTGTGCGATAATTACAGTAACCTGCAAGACAGAGTTGACATATTTAATTGTATTATAAATAAACTTAAAACACTGAATACTGTGCAATAGTTCTTCTCTTTTTCGCATAGTCTCTGTTTTCTCTGTTTCACTGTTTTGTTCTCTTCTCATGCCTATTAAAATTATATTATGTATTATATTCCATTTGACTTATTAATTTGTAATTTGGGATAAATCTTCATAATCCTGTATTTTCTCATCCAGGAATTGGCCTTGGATGTTGACTGGTGTACGTAAATAAATAGATTAATAAATAAACGAAATATTTACGTTTTCACACTCTTTTACATGTTTAATTTTCTGGGCTTCACTATTGCCTTTAATGAATATTTACATTCATTTCAAAAGTTGTTGCATAAAATATTAACTTTTTTATAAGGGGGAAGTTGTTAGTTGTTATATCAAAAATATACTACATTACACCATATTACTGAGATACAGGCTTAACCCTCCCAGTCATATCAGATTACATATTGCATAACAACTTTTCTCTGTAACCGCTCACGCTGAGCATCCTATTTTATTCTAGGTTCTCACAATTTATGTTGAATTGCCAATATCTCTAAGATGTTATAAATATTAAAAACAAGCATTGTAACCTCAGTCTTAAACTCACATTTGATTAAAATTGTTTTTGTTATTATTTCTAAAGAGTCAACGTTGTGACTAAAGTTTTTAAAAAGTGAAATTCACAAACAAAGGTATAAAATATATACATATATATGTACGTATGCGCATGTAGTTCTGGTAACAATATGTTAATATAAATTAATACTTTGAAAAACTAAAGTAAAAAATTAATAACATAAAAAATTTAAACAACACAATTTTATTACAACGAATTAAAAAGTATAAAATAGCTTTAATGATAATGTTTATTTAATCCAACAGACATTACAATGTCCATAAAATTAGGATACAACATAAAAATACATAATAATATACTACACAATATGAAATTTAAATAAAAAAGTAATACAAAAATACACGATAAACAATCAATAAATAATATAAAAGTAAATCGAAATCAGACAAGACAATTTAAGATAAGATCTGTATAATATCTTACCTTTAAATATAAGAAATTTAACCGTCTCTCAATTTAAACACAGAATAAAAAACTATATTCTGGCACACTGCTTCTATTCAATAGATGAATACTTAAAGGCACCAAAGCCCGTTGAACTTTAAAAAGATTATTTAACTTAGCTTTGAGTTTTCCTGCATAAATCCATTTCAGTATATGTTGTTTTTTCATTTTTGTGGTATGTTAGTCATTCTGTGTATTTGAGTTCGTTGGTATTTTAGAATTTTTAAGAAATTATTTGTAACTATGCTGTATATATGTCATATATATGTATGTGTATACTGTGTGTATAATGTGTATATATCTTTATAATTCAGGTATCTTGTTTATATACATTTTTATTGTTTATATATCATTTCTATGTTTATATACATTTTTTTTTATATTTTTTCTTTCATGTTATACCCATTGACTTGTGTAAATACTTTATGTAAATTACATTAATAAATTCTACTCTACTCTACTCTACTCTATAAGATATCATTCACATGTTAATATATCATTTGACGACCTACATAGCGATATTCATTAAATGTATTTAAAAAGTGAATTGGTGATGATCGTTTCCCTAATAGTATGCAAAAATACATTTAAGCCACTACAAAAGATATCAGCTGATTATTGTACTTCATTATACAATCTGCACATGCTTAAACATAGAGAATTTCTATGCTGGTTTGTGCAAGGAAGGGAGATTTCTAGAACCAATTCTAGGAACATGAAACTGCATCAGACTTAAAAACTTAGAATTATCAAGAATTCCGTGCACTAGCTTGTATAATTGCATAACGTATGGTACCCTACGTCTAATCAACACAAGGACTACAATTTAAATTCATTAACTAAATCAGCATAGTTATAGTTTACCCCTGGGTACCCTTTTATATTTAATAAAATACATATATTTACAGAATTTTAGCTGAATTATCTCTATCATTTGAATATGAACACTATAATATGAACTCCATACAACACTAATATTTCTTCTCACAAATGTGTTAATATATAGAGTCTTAAGACAATCAATATTTGAAAAGTTTCTTGTTCCTTATAATAAAATCAAACATTTTTAGACTACGATTACTAATATAGTCATAATGTGCAATAAAAGATAACTCCGGATCAAGGATCATACCGAGGTCCTTTATTTGGTAAGATATAGTTAGTATTACATCACTTATGGTATATTCGTATATGATGCACTCACGTTTTCTTGAGAAAGACATCATCTCACATTTATCAGTACCAGGCTGAATTTGTTAGCAACAGACCCGTCGGCCAAGGCGTTAATGTCTGATTGTACTGTTTGACAATCCTGTTCGCTTTCAATAATTCTAACAATTTTCATATTATCAGCGTATAAATAAGTTTTAGACTCTAGTGACTCAACAACATCGTTAACAAATAGTAAAATCATTAAAGGACCCAGGTTTGAGCCTTGCGTTACATAAAATTGTCTTAAACCCTTTATGCTCCATATATTGAAATCTATCTGTAAGCAAGGATATAAAGAATGTAATGAGGTTATCACACAGCCCAAAATAGTGAAGTTTTTTAATTACAGTTTCATGGTGCACATGATCAAATGCTTTCGTAAAATCAGTATAGATTATATCAACTTGTTTCCTTTTATCAAGTGCACCTGAGACAAATTGGGTAAAATTACATAAGTAAATACATAACAAGATACCATACTTTCAAATATTTTAGTAAAGTTGGGAATAATCCCAACTGTAATCTATAATTGACAATGAAAGATTTATTTCCTGAAATAGGACATATTTTTAACTCTTTCCATTGTTTTGGAAAACCCATTGCCTTAAAATTAACTTGAGTAACAAACATAATAACAGTAACTCAAAACAACTCGTACAGTCTTTAACTAAAAATGCTGGTATATTATCCACTCCGATAGTGAAGTTGGATTTAATTTTATCAACAGCTCTTATATCACAAACATTAACATCAAATACGTGCAGAACATTATTACCACTAAAGCATAATCATTATCAGGAGAGCTATCATGTCTATAATCATCCTCAATAAAAAACTTTTGAAATATGTGGCAAAGCTGTTCACTATATCCTGTGGGTGCAGTAGGAGTTCATCATTATGAGTCATATTTCCAGGAATTCTAGTAGCCTTTGCATTAACATAATTCCATAAATCATTCGGATTAGTTTTTATATTAAGCTCAACGGATTTTTAGTTTTAATTTCTCTAATTGCATCTTTAGTGAACCAGGGAGGATAAGTAGACAGAAATGGAATAGTTTTAGGCACATACATATCTAGAGTTTTGTATAATTTGTTGTAAAAAAACGCGTCATCAACATCCTGAAACATTTCTAGCTCCCTTCAATCAATCATACTTATAGCATTACTTATAAAGGCTGTCCATCTTATCAGGGCCCTCGAGAATATCTCACTTAATATCGGTCGTACAGGAAAAAATATTTTTACGAAAATTGTGCCGATTTATATAACCTACAAAATGGTTTACCGACATTTGAAATCCATAGCCTACTTTAAGAGTTATGGCGGAAAATATCGAAAATGCGGAAAACGTCTAGGCCAAATATCTCCGTTATTTGAAGAGATACGAGAAAAATTCTAAGGCGAAAATTTTTTGCAAAACAGAGTGTTTCAACGAAGTTTTATCTAAATTTTTTCAAAACCGCTGTATTTTGAGATTTATTCATCAGGCTGTTAAAAAAAACTATTTGGAAACGGGCGGGAAGTAGCGCCATTAAATAGAGTATTTTCCTCCCTTTTCAACGATATATCACATTCCATATTTATTCATTGGTACTACGTTAGTAATTATAAAAACATTTTTATAATACCAATAATTTTTTTTTAAGTAGCATTATACTTGCCGTGGAGAAGTATGATTAAATAAAACGATCAAATATTCAATAAGTTGTTCAAATCTTTACTATAATAAAACATTAACATAATTAAGAAAAATAAAATAAATTCAGGTAACAGAAACAAATTAATAATAAAAAGAATATAGCACACAGAACATTAATATTTTTCTAATCCTCAAAATAACTTTTAAGATATCATATCAATTGTTCAAAGTGTCCACTGCGATTTCTTATGCACAATCGAGCGCGGTGAGGCACCGCATTTAAAACATTACTCAGCATTTCGGGGGTAACTGTAATACATGCCTGTTGAGTTCGAGCTTTTAGCTCCTCTAAATTTTACGGTGTCGTCGAAAACACCTTATCTTTATATACCCCCATAGAAAAAAATCCATTGGGGTTATATATGGAGAACGAGGGGGCCATCGAATAAATCCAATGGTACCTATCCAATGTTGAGGCAAAATTTCGTCTAAATAATCTATGCAAATCTGGGGATTGTGGGGAGGAGCTCCATCTTGTTGAAATTATTGAACGTTGTGTCAATTCTCTAAAGGTAGGTCATCCAAGAATTCATTAAATTCATTTCTCAAAAAGTTTAGGTACCTTTGACCACTGAGGTGACCATCATAAAAATAAGGACCTATTAAATTGGTGCCTAAAATACCTATCCGCACGTTTATTGAAAAACGATTTTGAAATCCAGTCGGTCTATGTCAGTGTGTATTTTGAGAAGTCCATTTGTAATGAATATTGCGATTAAAAAATCCATTATTGGAAAAATTTGCCTCGTCGGACCAAAGTATTTTACTACATATTAATGGATCGGCATGCTTCTTTTCCAACAGCCTCCTCCTCCTCCTCCTTGGTTTGTCCCCCCGCTTGTAAACTGTAAACTTTTTTGGCTTTATAACACCGGTAACCATTTTTCTTTAAAATTTTTCTAGCATTGGCAATATGTAACGAACATATTATAACGATCAATGTGAGTGAAAATGATTTTTGAAAATTCTAAATTCTTAAACGAGTGTGATTGAGTTTCAAAATAAGTTTTTTAACAGCTTGAAGAGTAAATCTCAAAATACAGCGGTTTTGAAAAAAAAAATAGATAAAACCTCATTGAAATACTCTATTTTGCAAAAAAATTTCGCCTTAGAATTTTTCTCGTATCTCTTCAAATAACAGAGATATTTGGCCTAGACGTTTTCAGCATTTTCGATATTTTCCGCCATAACTCTTAAAGTAGGCCATGAATTTCAAATGTCTTTAAACCATTTTGTAGGTTATATAAATCGGCACAATTTTCGCAAAAATATTTTTTTTGTACAACCGATATTAAGTGAGATATTCTCGAGTGCCCTGATAAAATGGACAGCCTGTATAGCTCGCGAAAATTCGCCTTACGAAAACAATGTATCTAGGAGTAGTTGAGGACGAACTTTTACAGTTAAATTTTGGATTATTTTCAGACCAAGAAAGATCAGCGCTAAGTCCTAAATAATGATTATCCTCATCCACTAATACATATTCGTCATGTACACATTACATGTAAATTCAGCGGATGTGATAATTAAGTCTACTAATCTAGAGAGAGATGGCATTTAAAATATGACTAATGTAGAGTAGTTATTGTTTCAACCGATATACGGGCGAACAATGTGGGTACAATTTGCACCTCACGCTTCGTTGTAATAAAAGCGTGTTTTTTTTTAGTTTTTAATTTTAATGGTTAAACAATCATAAAATTTAGGGAGGATACTTTGATATGCGATGTAAAGCAACGTCAGGCGCAGTTAGTAGTTGGATGGGTGACCGTTCCAACGAAGGCCGCGTCCTCGCCTCACACATCTTCCAGCGGCTTGTATATCAGTGTATGCGCGGAAGCTATACAACCTTAAGCGAGGATTGTATAGGGGATATACCATCCTTCGGAGGGGATGTAAAGCCGTCGGTCCCTTGTCTATTAAATGTTAGGCAAGTAAAAGATCCCTACTCTTCTTAAGGGAAGAGGTTCGGCAAAATTCCTGGTTGGGAGTAGCTCGTCTACAGGCGTCGGTGACAGGCCTCGGTAGCGGAAATAGGCCGACGTTAAATAAATGTATTAAAAAAAAAATCATGAAATTTTAAACAGTATTTACGAACGTAAAAACTGAGATTGTTCATAACACGGTAATTAGTAGAAATATCTAAAACTATAAGAAATGTTTGTTCTTGTACCAAAGTCTTGGAGAACATCATATACACATATTATACTTTTCCTCGGATATAATTAATATTTTTGGATTGCTAGAGCGATATCATCCTTGTTTAATATTTGTTTGGAAACAATAACATAGCAATTTTCACGTGTTCCAAAGATGAATATGTATTTGTTGTATTAAATGATTAGATAAGGAAAAGATAACACATCTGATATATTTTTAGTATACTTTGAACTCTAATATGCTATACATTATGATAATTTGTTTAAGAGACCATCAAAATGGTGTATTTATTTGTTAATTAATAATTTTGCAACTTTCAATATTGCAATATTAATAAAATAAAGCACATTAACAACGTACAGTTTATTTGCCAATCAAAAATTCCAGGTAATTGTACTTATCGCACTCTTGCATTATCATTATCTTTACACGGCTCACCTGATTCTACTGAACTAAATTATAATGTGACTACATACAGAATATAGGTTTGCTGGTACAAATATTTTAGATAAAAATTATCGGCAAATATGTCTCATTTTTTATCATAACTTTATATAGATTTCCTTGCGGTTGCGTTTAAAATATTTATTCTTTAGTTTAGTGGTTATTGTTTTACGCAATAATACTTTGAAAGAATGGTTCAAATTGGTGGTAAATTTCAACTTATTAGAAACGAAAATTTTTGGCAACATCTTGCTGCTCTGGGTACGTAATAAACATGTGTAGTATGATAAATTGTGCTTGACAATTAATGCAATAATTTAGAAACAGTATTTATTCGTGCTAGTATAGTGAAAGCAGTCTCAGATTTGCATCTTAATAAAAGAAATGTGGAGTCGATGATATTTTACGTAGATATGTATTTATAATTATTCTTTCATTTGTTTCCAAAGTCCAAGAAAATTAAGGAATTGCGTTATGGCAAATATTTCAAAAAATACCTAAACATTTTATCCATTTTCCATAAAAATGAATTGTTATATCGTTTTCATTGTATGCACTTTTTCACTCATTGTAAATATTTACATTTTTATTCACTCTTCTTGCAATTTAGAGGATAACAGTGCCCCCAATGTCAAAAATGCTCCCTTTCAAGTAAAAACTTTGAGTTTGAGAGTCTAAAAACTTTTGTGAAATTACTTTAACCTAGTCGGCTATTGAGGTTATGTCGAGAATTCGTGCATAGAGACCCCTGAGGAAAGTCTATCTGCCGAATCTTGACATGAGGTGCATGAATTTGTGTTCCAACACAGCCACGCATCTAAGCATTTACAGATACACTTCTCATCATATAATTATACCTTCTCAATGTGACACTAACGAAACTAGTTTTTACAAAATTTCAATTAAGTTGTAGTATATTTTTGGTAAATTATATTTTATAATCTATTGCGTATAGAGCTTTCATGATAATATTTGCATTGACAAAGTGAATTTAATAACGCAATTGTATAAATCTTCGAGTGCTGAATGTTAAATATCTAGGAAGCAAAAAGTGGCTCTCATAATTCATTACTGATATATATTTTTTTCATCGTTATTATTTCGGTGTATTATGTATAGTTTTATCATCATTCTTACTGTTATTTTGACATAGACAGGACCGTTGGTAGCAGGACTGATCCTGAAACCACTCAACCATAATAAAATAAAAAAATAAAAATGCAATTCACAGTTTTAAAAACTTAATCTCAAAATAAAATATGTTTTTCTTCAAACGTCAAAAGAACATGAGTTTTGCGAATTTAAACTGACATTTTTCTGACACTCAATTTGAACGGAAGTACATGCATGTCTTTTTTCTCCTCTCTCATCATTCGGAGTGGCAGTAAAAGTCTTTTGCTGCTGCTCAAGAGCAGAAAGTAATTAAAGGATAAATATCAGTGCCTATTAATTTAATTCATATTCGAAGTTTGAAGAAAAATAGCATGTTTTATGAGGAGTAAAGTGATTATTTGTGCCTCGGCTCTCCTGTACATATACTATTGTTATGTGTTTCCAACATCCAGTAAACACCCCGACCGTAGGTTCAATAATTGCAACACAAATTGTCACTAACCACTGATTTATTAGACACTAAAATACTTATAATAATTAGTCCTTATAATAACACACTAATTATAACTCTTACCTACTCTAGACTTACTACTATAATTCACAACTTGTTACTGTTCTTTTTCTTATGTAATCCCTTGGCTCATCCCAGAAATGTACTGAACCGACACCAACACGTTGGCTCTGCTACTTATGTTCTCCATGATTCTTATTCTAGAGTTTTCTCTTTTATTCCAGTCTGTCATTCGAGACGGTTCTACTGCTTTCTAGTTTTTTAACGGTAGAACCAATGGCGCCATCTCTGGGCCGACTGGTGAACTATTGTGCTATTGCTAGCTTTCTCCCATTATCACATTAAACCTCTCTTCGTAAGAGGGCATACAAAGCATTAAAGCTTTTTTACATCATGTTGAAATATATTCTCTTTTAAAAATGTAATCGGGTTTCCTGGTCTCAGAAATGAGAGGCCGCGGGCTCCTTAGATTAGTCGAACTGAGGGGTAATTGTTTCAGCTGGCTCCACCTCTTGAAGACTATGGACGCAGCAGTGTTAATTATGAAAAGCATGTCCTGATTATTATAAAGTTCTCATTAATGATTTTTCTTAATTTCTTGATTGTATACTCTCTATCAACATATTTTATTATTATTGGTACAAATAAGTTTCGATTTAAGACTAAATTTATTGAATGAAAATAAATATATATAAACAAGCAAAAAATAACAGATAATAATATAAAGCATGATATATAAAAAGTAGTGATTAGTGCAAGCTATCTTTACTAATAAGAAATTTTAATTATTTTTTATGGCTTATCCATAGTTTGGTTAAGGAAGACCATTAACGGAAATACATTTAATATACACCCTTAACCTACTTTAAATATAAATACAATTGGATTATTTAAAAACATAACAAAAGGAAGTTTATTTAATTATAAAAAATACAATACTAAACTGTTACCATTAATCTCCTATGCTTTCGCGTTGTATTTAATACAAAAAAACGTCATCCGTCATCCTCACTATTATCTGAGCAATTTAACGAATAATAATTGATTAAATTACTGTTACTATAATTTGAACTAGTACCAGGTACATTTTATATTGCATCATTATTATTTTGTGGACAAATTTTAATAAACTGTATATTTTTTGATATTGTATTATAACGATTACGATCTAATTTGTTATTTAGATTGAATTGCGCCTTCTTTGCACTTTTTATCTGATAATTTTATTTTTACACGAACATTTTCAGATAATAATATAAAACACGAATATAAAAAGTAGTGGTATAAGATATCTTTATTATTAAGAAATTTTAATTATTTCATTTATGACATTTCCCTTTTTTGATTAAAATATGTTTAATATATACTTGTATTCTAGCTTCTAATAACTGTTGCTTTAATTCAACGGAGATTAAACCACTAATATAGAACATATTTAACTATGTTCGATATGCTGTTGCTATAATAATTTGTGGATTGTGTAGTTGCTGGTTTTCTATTCTGCTGTGATAGTTTTGTAAAGTTTTCTTTATAGAAATATCCTTTGCTTTAGCTGAATGGAAATTAAAGTACTGATTGAAACAGAATATATTAAACTATCTTGTAGATCGCTCAACTCACAATTTCTTGCTTTTTTAAAATCTGTGACGTATTGCTGTATTTTCTTACCATCCATATGTTATTATACCTCTCTGAAAACAAAAACAAGGCAAAATATTTAGAAACTTTATTCTTAAACATAACGAACAATAACCTATATCTTTAATTTATACCATATGAAATATTTATGTTACAATTTGTGTTATTGTAAACATGCAATCCTTTGGCAAGCACTTCATTTTGTAGAATTATAGTTGATGAAGTCGAAGATACTATATTAGAAATTATTTCTTGGTCCTCCACAATTACAATGAGTTCTGGTGTTCACGTTGTGTTTCCTATTTTTGATTGACTGAACAATTAACGAGAAACTTTAATCTTTCTGCTTACCGATTCTTGGACCTAGCCTTCAGCTGCGATTGAGGAACACTAAACTCCGTATATTTTTAGAGTAAGCAAGTCCCTTTATCCTTCGAACAACAAAGATGCTGGAGGTAGTCATAAACCATATCCAGTATATTCTTCAGGATTTTTTAGGTTCAGATATTCAGCAATATGTTTTTTATATTTGGTTCTTAAAGTAACTATTTTACGGACTCATTTAAGTATTTAAAATTATTTTTTCTAGGCTCAATCCCAAAAAGTTGCCATGGCAGCTTTTGAGGATCATTTAGATAAATAAAGCAAAATAGTTCAATACAACAATTAAACAATCTGGTTACTATGGTCACATGGTAATCAAATACTTGAATGTTTTAGGGACCTTTAATAAAAAAAAATTATAAATGTTGTTTGTAACACGCACCTAAAATCAGTTTTTTGTATACCTGATAATGATTATGTATTTGAATTCAATGAAGTGGATGGAATAAAAAATGCAAAATTTTAGATTATTAACAAAAACTGAATTAAAATCAATAATATTTGACTTAGCAAACAAGAGTAGTCTAGATGAAATTGATATGTCTTTTTATAAGGACCATTTTGACGTCATATCGAATTCTCTGATAAATATAATTAACAGTTCGTTAGAAAATGGCATCGTACCTAGTTCCTTAAAAGTGTCGACCATAATTCTTATAAGGAAAGTACCAAAAACCATTAAGGCTGAAGAGTGTAGACCGATAAACATGCTATCTGCTTTCGAGAAAATATTAGAAAAAGTAGTTTACTTACAATTTTTAGACTTCATTTTAGAGAAACAAATACTTAATAAATTTCAATCTGGTTTTAGGAAAGGTTATAGTTGTGAAAGTGCATTACAATATATTATAAATGAATGGAAGGAAGCTAAGGATAAAGGAAGAATGACAGGAGTAATATTCTTAGATTTGAAAAGAGCATTTGAGACGGTTGATAGAAAAATTTTATTAAGTAAGCTTGGAAAGTATGGAATTAGTGGTATTGTAAGGAAGTGGTTTGATTGTTACTTAAAAAATAGGAGGCAAACGGTTAAGTGCGAAGATGTTTTGTGTCATGTGAAAAAAGTATAGATGTTGGAGTACCTCAAGGGAGTATACTTGGACCTCTATTGTTTGTAATATACATTAATGATATGTCAAATATTTTTCAATACTGTAAATATCAATTTTTTGCTGACGACACAATAATTTACATTGATGAAGACGACCATAGTGAGTTGGTAAACAAAATAAATTATGATTTAGAACTTGTGTCTAAATGGTTGGAAAAAAATAAATTAAAACTGAATATAATAAAAACAAAAAGTATGCTTATAACTAATCAGCAAAATCTCAACATCTTTAAGAATACACATTTAACATTCAATCTTCAAGAAGAAAGTTTAACTGTAGTAACAGAGATTAAATACTTAGGTGTTATCGTCGATTGCAATTTGAATTTTAATAGCCACGTAGATTATATTTGCAAAAGAATATAAAAAAAAATTGGAATTCTTAAGCGTGTTAGCTGGTATTTATCAATTAATGCAAGAAAAACTGTTTATAATTCCATCATATTACCACATTTTAATTTTTGTAGCACAATATTATACATGGTTAATAAGACGAATTTGGAACGGTTACAAAGGCTGCAAAATAGAGCTATGAGAGTCATATTAAAATGTAGTATTTAAACTAGAATAGAGGATATGTTAAAATGTTTAAATTGGATGAATGTAGCAGATTTTCTTAAGTATAACGTTTTAGTTTTTATACATAAAATTAACAAAGACATTGTTCCAGAATACTTAAAAAATATTTTAAAGAAATTGAGAGACGTGCACGAATATAATACCCGCGGAAAAGAAAGTTATGTAATTAAACAAGCGAATAAAACATCTACGTATTGTTCCATTTTCTATAAAGGTGTAGTGGAGTATAATCTACTAGGTACCGAACTTTTAAAAGGCTACTAAAAGATAGTATGTTGGAAAAGAATGTGTGTGAAAGAAGAAGTGTTCGTACATTCGTATGTATGTATATATATATATATATATATATATATATATATATATATGTACTTAAATTTATTTTTTTATTTATATTTTGTTTCGTATAGGTATAATAATGTTAATAATGTTGTAAAATACATACGTTTAAGAAATTTATATAATGTATTCTACCTGTATAGCCTGGGGCTAAATAAACGTATTATCTATCTATCTATCAATTATTTCGGACTGGGTTTCGTCTCATCCGGAAACAGCTACGATTCGTCCCATAAAATACGACTAGGTAGTTATTACAATAATAACTATCTTAAGCAACTATCACAAAAAGTGACATTTAACAAATCTCTTTGAACTCGTCAGTCTTATTTTTTGGCTGCATTTAGTGCACGGCCGCATTTACTTCACAGTCTCGTGTATTAATTGATCATCATTAATATTTGAAATGAATTTAGGCTTAAAGAAAAACTAAAAGTAAGTAGTAGTATGAAAGCTTTATGCATGTTAAAATTAATATTTATAACGATATTATTTACTAATAACAGAAATGGCACTGCTTATCAATAAACTATCTAGTGACATTTTCACTTGTTTTCGTTGTTAACTTATTGAAATCGAACTAAAACTGTCACTCGCAAAATTTTGTTCAGATATCCAGTAATTTGTACAAAATAATTTTTAAAATATTTTATTTTCAATTTTGAGACAGTTGCCTAAAAAAATATTGTGTGCATCTCGGCCAAATGATCTTTCTCGGCTTTAGCCGAAGTTTGCTTGACCTCAGTTGTGCCTCGGCCGCAAACTTCGGATTCAGCCGAGAAAGCTAAACTTTACGGCCTTGATACACAAATAACTATTATTGTACTACTTATAATACGGTAAACTACATGTAGAGCACAACGTCTACCATTGTACTATGCAATAAATAATCTTATACCATCCATATTTGTAGGGCTAAGATTAATATATTAAGATAAAAACTGCATAGATCAAAGGGATATCTTTCTTCTTCTTAATTTATGATTTTGGTCCCCTCGAAGGAATACCACCAAAAATCTGCTATTATGTTCCATGTGTTGCATTCACTGAAAATACCAAACATTAAAATTACTTTAGTTAATAACCGCTTCTCATCTGGTGCTTCAAGCATGAATTTGGCAACTTGGTCTGCAGTTAATTCTTTGAACTTTTTAGGTGTGTAACCAACGCTTTGTCGTTTGAGAGATGCAGTAATCTAGATATTGTCTAAACGTTAGTCGTGTTCTGTTTATATTCATTCTGTTTATTCTATATCCATAGAAGAGTAGAAATGCAGTAGTCTTTGGTAAATTACTAATATTCACATTTTTTTCTTCTGCAAAAAAACTTTTTTAACATCGAAAATCGATTTAATACATTGAAGCTTTCATAGATTGGCTTTTTCCGACGAGTAAACGACAAGAGCATCATCACTTACTGCGTTAATTTTTTTTGAAAAAAAAATAGTAGGTACTCATTTTCATATTTCTCACAAAAATCCCTGGGCATAATTCAGCTTTTTTGAAGTTTCAAGTGATATCTCTTCTTCTGAAGAAATTATTTTAAAATTAGTTTGAGTAAAAATTTGAAAAACTTACAAAATATAAATGTTGTTTAGCGTTCTAAGGAAACTAAACAATCGCTGTTTGCAGTTATTAAGGAACTTTAAATAGCATATTTTATTACGACTGACAAGTAGGCAGCTAATATCATTATCGCACCGGAACATTTTTGCTGTGTGGAAGCATGGAAAAATATATTTTCCGTGCGCTTAATAGGTATGTAAACATAGTGTTTTCGAAGAGGTATAATAAAATTTGTATTTCAGTCCTATGACAATAACGCTCCGTATATATTTCCTTCACAAGTGCTGAGACATTCAAATTTAAAAAGATAAATTCTTCCTGAGTGCGTATATTTTACATTTTAGGCATATCAGAGGACAGAGCTAAAGAAGTAGATGTGATAAGGCCAGTCTTAAATATTACCATAGATGGCAAAGAGGTGACATTCTCCACAATTTCAGGTGAACTGAATTCATCTTCTAAATTAATTTTTGATGAAGAAGTAGACGAAACCATTGCCTTGGATATACTTATAAAGGTATGTTTAATATTGAAATATTATTTCAGATTTGAAGTAAGTTTTCTGTTCCGTAAGGAGTAACTTGCTATGTGGAAAAGCATAAGACTTAATATGTAAAACGCTACAATTTCTTCTGCATTTCGGCATGGTAGTCGCATAATATAGACAGAATTTTTTATCGCTTGATTTTATTTAGAATTTCAGAAAAAACATTCAATTTTTATTTTTGCTAATCTTGAAATTTGTGAACCTTACATTAACTACTTTGTATGTGATTGGATTTTACTATAGTATAATCGTACGAAAATCTACTAAAAACCTATTTTAATACTGTCATGTTGTATAAAATCAAAAATGGTTTATTAAAGTGTAAAATGTATTTCGAAATTAACAATTTTTTTCTAGTTTTTTAATAAAATACAAGAAAATAAAAGGGGAAAGGGAGAGGGGAAGATGGGTTTGGGGAAAAGGATGTTATGTGTCATAATACTGAGGGTAACTTCTTTCCATGAAGATTGGAAGTTTCTGATGTATTAATCGGTGTACGTACGTGCGTCGGGTTGACATGTATCCGTATGTCGGTTATATGTCTGGTTAATTCCGATCGCTAAATGTTGTCCCGGAAGAAGGCCCCACAATGTAACATTTCATCACGGAGACCTCGGCCTTCCGATGCAATTCAGCAATCGAAATGTATCTATTAGAGTTAGTCAGTAGTCGGAGCATTTTATTCAAGGTTGTTTGTAATCTTTTGTACTGCGTGTCTGAAATGAAATTCCAATTCCAATTCTTGTTGGATTATATTTGTTTTCCGTTTCAGATTTTCCCATGAGCTTTTGGTAGGGACTGGAACATAATTGGTTTTGTTGCTAATCGTCTCTTTGGTTTTCTGTAACTGGGCTAGTCTAAATTTGTAGACTTCACAATCTGTGTTATAGGCTGTATGTTGTCCACACATTTGACAGGTTCGCTTAATGGTTTTGAGCTTTCATGGATCCATTGCTCGCCAGCACATTTCATATATCTCTGTTGGCACCTTCTGCAATGTATTACCTCACGTTCATTCCTTCTTCTCTCCCATTCAACTTTTGTGTATAAAACATATCAAATCTTTGTTTGTGGTTCTTTTAGAGCAGTCTCGTTGTTGGTAATTATCAAATATAGGGATTTATGTTTAGTTTTCAGCTTAAAAATGTCTTACATATAAAGTCCAAAATTTTTCTTTAAATGTGCCTTAATTTCGGCGCATGACGAATTTCCTTGTAGACCTCTAAGTACGAATGCGTGCATTTTATTTTCAGGCAAAGTATAATTCTGAAACTCGACTTTTGTTTCTTGGGATAATTTTCTCTTATAAGATTTGATTTCTTCAGGATTCTGGATGTACAAATGTGTGCTTTTAGCATATTTTACGTGAAAGCCTTTTGTTATGTCGATTTTTAAAGTTTTTGTTAACTCATTATGGTCATTTGCCGTGCCTTTTAATACAAATGGTGGATTCTTAAAAATTTTGCTTTTCGTCTCTTTTCTGGCTGACCTTGTATTCAAATTTTTCGGTATTGTTCCGGTAATTGTTTGTTGTGTTTTGTTCTGGATACTCTCTTGGGTACTAACATGTAAGCCTTGAGTCACTGATGCCGGTGACGCAGGGATGTTAAAAAATGAGATAGAAAGAGACGTCCATGGTTGGCAGAAATGGTTTTAGCCAGGAGATATTTACTTCTTCATAATTTTCTCGGTAAAAATATTTTAACTCACAATTTTCAAATTTCGATAAAAATTTGGAAAATTTTTAAAAAAAATTTCTATCTAACTCCACATTATTTGTATTTTTGCAATCCACGAAACACTCTTGATGACATTTATATCCAATATGTCAAAAAATATATAAATACTATAAAGGAACCTATATATTTCCGAAAAATGTTTGGAAAATCTAGAGTAAATTTCAACACAACCCACGTCTTAACAATGTATCAGAGACCCCAAAAACTCCTCAGCCACATTTTTCTTGGAAAAACAGACTTAATATAGCGAAAGCTTACATTTCATATAATTTTTGAAAAAAAATTAAATTTAGGGTTCAAAAATGATCTGCCCCATTTCACGTTTCTGATTTTGAATAATTGAATATAGCAAAAATTAAAAAAAGAAAGTCATCAAAATCGAATGTGTTTTTCAGTGTTAAGAACATATTATAATGATTTTTCGGCTTCATTGGCTCGGCTATGTGTTTCAGAGTGGAGTAGTTAAAAAAATAATAATAATTTAGACATATACTAATTTATCTACCTTGAAGTCATTTTCGTAGGTTTTGCATTATGTGTTCATAAATCCTACGTTATTTATGTATAAATAACCTTATGAATTAAAGCTTATTCCCAGCAAGTGATTAGAGCTAATATATAAACTAGACATCAGTTCCATGTACTAGCACAGATGTAGATATCCGAGACTTCATAGAAATGATGAGATGAAAATACTAATAAAATAGTCTACTTAATAAATCTTTAACATTACCCGAAATGTTATTGCAGAGATGTAGAATTTGCAATAATTATGTAAGTAAAATATTTGTAAACTTTCCATACAGCAGTCTAAAGGTGAATGATAGATAAGTATATGATAGTGGTATCTGTACTCAAAGGTACTCGACACTTGATTTAATTCATAATTATCTTTAATTGTTGTTTTTGTAATTTGATAATGAAGGCAACTTTTTTTTAACTGAGTAATAATACGTAACTTGAATAAAAACTTTGAAATTATAATGTTGCAAAAATGTCCTAAATATTATGAAAATATGTTTTTGTCTCATTATGTTATTTTGCAAAGAAAACACAAGACTTTACATTGAAGATATTTACATAGAAATAAATAATTTTATTCATTCTTATGGTTAATAGCACATTGGATAGAACAAGTCAAGGGCAGGTATATAACGGGTCCGGCAGAATGAAGTATCAATTTTTAAAGTTGATTTACGTCAGAATATAATGAGATATAAATTCAAATCAAGTCTCCATGCTTTCGCGATAAATGGAAATTTAAGACATTTGTCAAAGCGTTTGCGAGAAATGTCAGAGTTTAGTTGTGAATATGGAGTGTTGTTCAAATATTCAACGTTCTATTGCGGTAGAAGCTTATCTAAAAAATAACTATTCTGTTCATAACATTTATTTCATCGTCATTTCCATTTAAATTCAAGAGGCCCAGTTCCTAGTCGAATAACAAATAAAACCTGGATACACAAGTTTCATAGTACTGCTTCATGTGCTAGAAAAAACCAAAAGGAAGAACTCGTTGTTTAAGAACAGCTGTGGTATGAAGCCCTAAAAGATCTGCAAAATGACAAGCAATATTTTAACCGTAGTTATCGCCACATTCTGAGAGACTTACCACTTTTATCCCTACAAAATTTAAGTCATACAAAAGTTTCTTGCCTCAAGATTTTGAAACACGCGTTGAATTTTGCGAACGTTTTGAAGGGCTATTTACAGAAAACCCGAATATTGTTGGTTGCTTGCTGATGTCAGATGAAGCTCACTTTCATCTTTCCGGATATGTTAACAAACAGAACTTTTGCTACTGGGCAACGGAAAATCCTCTGCAATTGCACGCGGTACTGCTTATTAGTGAAAAGTTTACTGTGTTGTGTGCACTATCCGCCTTTGGAATTGTTGGGCCTTTCTTCTTTGAGGAAAATTACTTGACGGTTTCGGTTACATTACAACGTTATCAACAGATATTGCGTAACTTTGAATAAAAACTTTGTAAAGTTAGTATGGATATTTGAAGAATATGGATGGAGCCACTTACCGTACTACTAGGGATTCTATGATAATCTTGCGAAGATTGTTTCGTGGTCATGTCATTTCGAAATTAACGCGCCAGGCTTGTAACTTGTAATTCAGCGCTCGGCGGGGCACATAGCCCGGAGAGTAGCTGTTGGTTGCAGTCTGGTTACGTTCCTTATAATAAAATAAGGATTTTATAGAGGAGTTTGCGACTAAAAATATTATGTATTATATATATATATATATATATATATATATATATATATATATATATATATTATGTATATAACTTGTTAAAATAACTTTGTTAAAAATTTGCAAATTTTCAAAATGTTGCCGAAGCTAAACTAATGCATTTAGAAAG
Organism: Leptura quadrifasciata; assembly: GCA_963675555.1. Classification (NCBI taxonomy): domain Eukaryota; kingdom Metazoa; phylum Arthropoda; class Insecta; order Coleoptera; family Cerambycidae; genus Leptura; species Leptura quadrifasciata. The sequence goes on from OY776675.1 coordinate 110,493,022, forward strand.
ATAAAAAAATTTTGACATATAAAAGAGCACTCAAATTTTCAAATCCATTTTGAGGTATTAAAATTCGTTAATTAGGAGAGCCTAGGAAATTGCTTAAAAATTTGGTTAGCAAAAAATGGCCCCAGTTGAGCTGGAGCTTCGCCCTCAGAATGGGTCCCCTTAGGAGTCCAGGGCCTCCGCGTTAGAGCTCTGCCCCGGGAGCCGATGCTGTCAAAAAATGCCTTCCCCCCCGTGTTGTCAAAAAAATGGAGCCCTTGTGCTGTCAAAAATGGAGGCCTCGGACTGTTAAACATGGGGCTCAGCCCTAGGTCCCCCTTAGCGCTCCGCGGCCCCCGTGCTGTCAGAGGGCCACATGTGCCCCCTTGTTCTGTGTGCCCCCGCACTAGGGTAGCCCGTTAGCCGCCGCAATCTTGGCAATGCGAGAAATTCAAACTGTTTTAACCTCACCAGTGGGCCCCGTTTAGACATAACCTAACGCGTCCTCTGGGGGACATAACCTCACTCAGCAAAAAAATTGTCAAATTCTTAAACAATTCCCTAGGCTCTCCTAATTAACAGATTTTAATATCTCTAAATGGATTTGAGTGCTCTTTTATATGTCAAGAAATTTTCAACATTCTAAATGCTTTAGTTCAGTCTCAGCAACTGTTTAATTGAATTTGTATCTTTTGGGTGTATGCGGTAATAATACTGCGTTTTTTATAATAATAATTGCAATTTATTACCCTTGCAAAATACAGGACATCTGTCATATATATATATATATATATATATAGAGACATCTATGGTGTATAGTAGCAATTGACCATTTGAGAGGTTTCACTTACCTCTCACCACTACTCAATTTACTATAGTTTGTATAAAACTAGCAGGTTGGCCACTATCGTTTGTCTGCTCCATGACCTATGGCATACTGATGAGAACTAATAAGTTCGAAACCGGTCTATGTCTGGTCAAGGAGTTGACAAATGATATTGGTTACCATTCTTTAATGATTTGTAAGGTGTAATTCAATGCAGGTCGGGGTATTTGCCCGCTGAGTAGTTGTTTCCTGCAAATCATATATTATAACAGTAGGTTAAGTCCACCTAGGGTTGAAAGGTCGCCGCTCTCAGGTACTTGCAGAATCGCAAGTCGCTATACGCCCATAGAGACATCTATGGTGTATAGTAGCAATTGACCATTTGAGAGGTTTCACTTACCTCTCACCACTACTCATATATATATATATATATATATATATATCTAACTATCAACACATTATTCGCCAACTATATAATCATTCACTATAACAACAAATAGTACATTGCCTAAAAATATTATGTCAAGTTAATAAGTAGAAATAAGGCGTGAACAGCAACATTTTGAAAATTTGCAAAAATTTAGATTGCAAAATTTCTATTTCATATTTTTTTTTTTCGATTTTCCTACTTTTGCAATAGTAAAAATGAATTTTTGGATTCGCTTAATATATATTAATATAATAATAATAATAAATATTATTAAATTTTTTTTTCATTTCTATAATTTTTCTCCAAAAGCAATAGTTACTGAGATATATGAAAAATAGGAGGAAAAAACGGAGCTTTTACGATTTTTTTTCACATTTTATTTAATAAAAATTAAGCCCACGTTTTCAAACTAGCGCATAGTGAAATTATCATTTCTTATAATTCTTAGGAGCGATTGAGCAGAAAATCTGCCATACTAAGCAGATAGCGCCTGGGCTATTAGTAAAACAATTAATATTGATATATGAAATTCATTAAAAATCACACATGATTTAATGCCGCTTTAAATTTCAGAGTACAGCTACTAGAAAAGAAAACCAGATAAAAATATTTTCAGTTGGACCTAAAGGAGAGATTGGTATAAGAGTTTTCGAATTTTATGATACGGAAATGATCATGGTAAGTGCTTACTCCTTATAAAGGAAATTAGAGACTATACTAAAAACTGCCTGTTTTCTAATAAAAAATACATCACATAAATTCGCCAAACATCAAATCCCAAGCTAGACAGTCGAAGAATCTATCGGTGTTAGACATGTATGTTGGAAAATATTTTTAATCAACTTCCACGTCACCTAAGTGACAGTCTTAAGTCTAGGAGACCTAGATTTATCTGAGTAAGGCAACGGGGACCAACAGTTCAAAGTAGAATCCGAACCGCTTCTTGGGAATAATTCATAATTGAAAGTTGGTGGGGATTAAACACACTTCACTAGGTGCCTTCATAAAGATAGCTAACCGCTGGGATACCGTCAATAATTATTGTTAAAGTATTAAAATATTTCTATAAATATTTAACCCGTATAAGTTTGTTTTAAATAGTCCTAAATTTGGAGATTATTCCTGTCTTTTATCTGCAGCATAAATATACCTATGTATCTTTATAGATAACAAGTTCCTTAAAACAGTAGACTCATTCTTAAGTACTGCTTCAAGGTTTATTTAATAATAGTATGGCTTGATTCTGAAGTAAGTAATCAGCGCCAATCATTTTCGATGACACTTTAGTGAGTTTTTTTGTAAATTTTAAGCGGGGTACTAATTTGTTGAAGTCAATGATAAACTGTTGCCGTTTGGAGTGCATATTACTGGTTGAATATCAAAAAGTGTGCTCTTATAAAAATGTGTTTGCGAAACTGCCATACGTGGCGCACCTCGTAAAGTCTTATTGATCAGATAGGATGTTGGCATGCGATTTATGATATAACAAGTCATTAAAACACTTACACTTCATAAATTCTCCTCAAATTATATTCCAAGCATCATTCAGTCTACAACTTGATTTTCAGGTGTATAAGATACCGTATCCTCACATATGATAATTTATGATTACAAAAGTTTTTAATTGCATGTGACGTGTATTGAGAATCATTATCATAACCCAAATGTAATATTCTTATCCCAAAATAACCTATTGCCATAGCTTGGCATTCTCTGAAATATTAGAAAACTCCCGTCCTATTTTCCAAAAGGTAAACTATAACGAAATGAATAAAGTCATCGATAAGTGCAAGGAAATATTTTTTTCAGAAAAAGTGTTGTTGTTGAGTATATCAGAACACATAAATCTTTTAGCCCTGGAAAGGTCTTTTTGTTAATGAACGTTCTTCCTCTTGTATGAGATTTTTGCTTTCCTCAATATAAGTCACAAATATTTTAATTCACTGACAAGAATAATTTCATAATGAACTAACTGAAATGTATCACAAACGTTTATGTTACATTTCCATTGAATTATCATATATTAGAATACAATTTGCCTATACATTATCACATTCGACCTCAGTTTCTTAGAGTATACTAGTTCTTGGGCTAACTATAATTAACTTTGTTTCTTAAAATGTTAACTACTAGCTACAATTTTCAACTTTCTCATTTCCTAACTCCATTTTCTAACTGACAGTAGGTTAAATTGTAATATGTCACTAAACAGTACCTTATCAATTGTTGAATACACCTTTGCGTATCGATACCAAAGCGATCACGAATCGATCGGCTGGATGTTATTTGTTGTATTGAGCAGCAGGCGCCATTTTGCATAGCATACATAAATTGTACTCAGTGATCACTGTCATCAGAAAAATGTGATTCGCGTAGAAAACCGAACTGTTGAATCAAACGGCCAATTAGGTAGTATCAGCTGACGTCACAACCGAGCTGCAACTTCAGTTCAGTGGATAGATGTTTTTGCGACATTTACAGTCATTTAGTTATCCCAAATTTTAAAGAATTTCAGAGCTTTTTTAAAAGCTTTTTTTGTGTAAAATTAACAGTTAGTGTTTCCTTTTACTAATACGTTTGGTGATTTGTTGAACTGACTTTAATTTTGTGTTTTATTTGTGTTTTTTAACCGACGTGTTTTTTTCCGTACTGTCAACAGGTTTTTATTTTCGAAATGGTGAGTTAATTTTAGCAATTAGGATTGTTAAATTGATTGAAATTTGATCTATACACTTCATTTCAGGAGTCACCAAATTATATTTTTAAGTTAGAGTATATTAATGGCGTTGATCCATATAGTTTAAAAGTGGCAGATTTGACAGCATCTTTAGATGATATCCCAGAGATTTATAAAAGTGTGGTGATGGATTATTTATTATTTCGAACGAGCCCTATGACCAATGATGAAATTAGAGCATGTAAAAGTTTAGATGCCTTTGCCCAGCTTGCCTGTAAATGGATAGAATCTCTGGGGGCAAAAAAAATTAGCAAACGATATCTCATTGTTGGTAAAGTAAGTGTAGATCTGTATGAAATTTAACGTTTATTATCAAAGTATATTACTTTTGTCTGCAATGTTTAATCACAAATTACTGTTTTTCAAGCATTAGAATATTATTAAAATGGGTTAAGGATGAATATAATTTTTGTTTTAGGTTCGGCATTCTCAGAGAGTGTCAGAAGCAACACTTAAGCCTTGGATTGTTATATGAGGATACGTCTGTGACGGATGTATTGGCTTATTGAATAAAACTCAGTAACAAGAACATTGATATGGCTGTAGTATTAAAAAACAAGGCCAGATGCTTAGAGTATGCAGTGCGCTTTGGCATTTCACAAAAATTTTTATGTAATCTATACATTTGTAAATTATGCAGTTATGATATTTAAAAAGTTAATGGCTTTATATAATGTATATACAGATGTATGTTTCCTAAGTTTACATGTAGAATATGTTAATAAAAGCAACAAAACCACAATGTATTGCTACAAAGTAAAGTATTTTGCTCTATGCTGCTCTATCAACATTTAATATATTCATCGTTTTTTCTTCCTGAATTTAAAAATGTTCAGATACATTGAAAATCCAACGAAGTTTTTCAAAAAGTTAGGGTTTTATTTTTCATTCTTCCATGTATTTTGCATTGTTTAGTACACTCAGTTTAAAATCTGATTTGATCTTAAAACCCACCTTCATTTATCAACCCAAAACTATGTCTATTCGCACGTTACTGGAGGAGGATGTAATTAATAACCATATAACTACATATTCAATCAGTTTTATTTGTGTTATTAACAATACATTTTTACACAAGTCAATATAATAGAATACATGTTAAAATAATGTGTAAAGCATACTAAAAAAAACGTTACATATCACCTTAAGAACAATCTACACTTTAAGTGAAATCTTAAGAACATTTATGCATCCTATTTTGACTAAATAGGCAAATTCACTGTCAACATTGCAATATCTTATAAATGATGTAAAAACTATCGTATAGGTACCCATGACAAAATGTTTGGAACATATTCTTGCATTTTTTATTTTCGATTCGAGAAAATCATCTTTACAGAATGCTGCTGGGCTGAGTACGTATTTCTATTCTTGCAAGCTCTACTTGTTGTCTGGTTTGAGCAGATGGAAATCCCAAAAATCTAACTGTTCTTTTTCGATCCCATCGATTAGTGCACACAACAACAGCCGTCGTTGATATTCTGTTTCTAAAATGGTAACGAATTCAAACTCATTAGAAACTTTTGAGCTTGAAGTACAACCCTGCCAAAAATGCTCATAGAAACAGATAAAAATAAAGCTATAAGGTTCTATGAGACCGATAACATTTTTTGAACGAAATTAGTCGATTTCACATACAGTCATATTAATAACCATAAAAATCCCAAGAGATATTCTTCCTCAGTATGATGGGAAGTCGCTGTGCAATAGAATGGCATAGAAACTCATATGTAAAACTGTTTCATCATCTACATAGATCCGCTCCATAAAGTATATATTTTAAATTACTTTGGAGATATTTCTATATGCCATTTTTGGCAGGGAATTAATAATATTGTCAGAAAATATAAATTTCACAGCAATGGATATTAATCTTTTATAAAACCATCAATATTAGTAAATAGAAATTACTACTACCTAACCTATTATATCCTATGTCAATATTGGCTTATACCAAATCTATTAATACATATATTAAATGAATATTTAAGCAAATAAGTTATACAATATACATACTTAACAAAAAAAACCGAAAAACTAAATTATTAGCGTTATTAATGCTTATATTTACAATTTACGATTTAACAGGGATGTTAACATACCTGACAACAAAATTTTCTTTTCCAATAATAGCACTGATACGATATGTATCGAAATTTCTTTCACACTAGGCTCTTAAAAAAACCTTAATAAATGTTTCCACACAAATTTGTCATTAAAATTATGCACCACTAATTTTAGAATTGATCACAAACTAAGACTTGCTCTTATGTCAAATTCTTCAACAATCCATTTAACCGTTTTCAGGCTGTCAAATGATGACGTCACTGATACTACCTCATTGAACAAATGACACTGTAGATGATTGCATTTTTTGATACCGTTCACAGTCGTGATCACTAATTATTGAAGGAGCTATCAACTCAGACGGATCCAACATATAGGTATTACGGTCGTGAGCAAAAAAAAATATGACAAGTTTTATAACGGTATTTTACTAAAATCTACTTGTGTACATCTAACTTTAATTTTGTGACACTGTCAGTTAGTTGTCATAATTTATTGCAAGTGTGCAAAAAGCTAATATGCCTCATATAAGCGATTTAGTTAAATCTGGAGTTATTGCTAAAGTAGAAGATGGATGGTCAATGAGACAAATTGCACTGCCTTATAAATATTGACAAAAATTCGGTATGTAACATTTTAAGGAAGTGGAGAATAAACAGTACGATTAGTAGAAATCCTGGATCAAGGCAACGAAAGATATCAACTCAATAACAAGATTTGCAATTGGTAATGCTTTAGTAGAAAATCTATTTTACTCAGTTAGTGTCTAATTCCTGTGGTGTTATTCAGGCTGCTGAAGAAACGAATTTTCCTGGATCGAGTGGTACTGGTCGCCGGCGAGTAAGAGAATCGGAGCTACGCTGTCATGCAGCAGCAAAGGAATACTTAAAGCTGAACAAAGAAGCTCGAGTAGGATTTGCGCTTGACTTTTTAGCGCATGATGTAAATTTTTGGAACAATGTAATCTTTACAAACGAAGAAACTTTCCAGTCAACACACAGCGGTCGTATTCGTGTTTACCGCCCTCCGAATACTCGATTCGATGAGAAATATATATCTAACAATGATAAAAAGTGGTAGATTTTCCGTCAATATGTGGGCTTGGATATCGGCACGTGGTCCTGGTGTTTTGTGGCACATTGAGGAACGATTTAATAGTGAAACGTATATTAGGATTTTAGACAATATTATGCACCCTTCTGTGTCACAATAATTATTTCCTAATAATGAGTTCATATTTCAATAAGACAATTGTTCCGTTCATACTGCTCATACCGTAACTAACTGGTTTCAAGATAACAACATCAATGTTCTTAACTGGCCCAGTCATAGTCCAGATCTTAACTCTGTGGAAGAAGTATGGGGACTACTCGTAAGAAGTATCCAAAAACGAAATGTGAGACCACGGAATGCCGACGAATTATTGGAAATAGTAAATAATGCATGGGAAAATATTATTACTAATGATTATTTTATAAGGTTATTTAATTCTATGCCAAACAGACTTAAAGTTACAAATAGAAATGGTGCAATAACGAAATATTAATAGTTAGTTTCTTGTTAAGCAGGATATCCTTTGTCCTTTGATCCAGGATTTCTACTAATCGTACCGTTTATTCTCCTCTTTCTTAAAATGTTACACACCAAATTTTTATTAATGTTATAACGCAGTGCAATTTGTGTCATTAAGCATCCATCATTTACTATAGTAATAACTACGGCATTAAAATAAAAAATAAATTAAAAGTGATATCTGTTTTATTTCGGCTACTCATTACATATTCAAATAGAGACAGATTTATATTAGAGAAAAAAAAGTTGTCTTATTTTTTCTACTCACGACAGTACATTAATTCTGACAATTTCTTGAATATTTCAGATTTTTGTTGCAACCATGGATTCATTCCTCTTTGTCACATATACTTCAATCCGATTACTTTCATTTAAAGTTATTTGATCCTGAATTTCATTTCATTTCAAAATGCGACTGATTTTTTTGTTGGTCTTTTACTTGGTAGTTTCTAATGCAGTTATAATTGAATCATAATTTTTGTACATTGTTAAGAATATACGACAAATTTTATCTTACTCTGCCATTTTTGTTCCGGCATCGATTAACTCACTAATAGTTTATAAATAAATAACGTTGACATCATTTTATTTCCTCCGTGAAAAATTATTAATATATGTATATTAATATTTTACACTATTTATCTGCTTCTGCATATTACGTTTATATCGCTAGCAGGAAGTAAGAAAATACTATATTTTTCAACAAAATATCAAAGAAAAATAAAACATTTGATGCTAAAAGATCTATTACATTCAAGGATACATTGTGACTAACATTTAGCGGTTCTTAATTTATATTTACATCTTTATTCATCCATTTCACCTCAGCTCTTGAAAGGAAAAATAAAGTATCATCCGGCTTATAATTTATACCGGAAAGTTGTTTCTGTATAAAAATTCATCTTCGGATGGGTGGGTAGGCTCCTCTTTTTATAAAATTAGCCCAATAAATTAAAATGGATTATTATTACTTTCCTATATATATAAGGATAAGGTTAGAACAAAAGCAGATATAATACAAAAAAGATAAAAGAAACAGGTAAATAAGAACAAACAAACTCAAACAAACATGAAATTTTAAATTACATGACAAGTATCTATGGAACAAACAAACAGCATTAAATAATTATAATTGTTTAATACTGTGAATGTTTGTGTTGAAAATATATCTATTATAGTATTGACATTATTGTAATTAGAAAACATTTGAAAGAAGGGGGATTAAATTAAGATGTTGGCTCTTGGGGTACGTATTAAAAAAGTTTCACAATGCCTTGAGTTACGACGAGGTACAGCGTAAAAAATATTGTTGTGAAGGTCTTCTTCTATATATATTAAAATCGTGTTGGTGCGTGCCCCTTGCGTTTTGCAATTTTGCTGGCGCATATTCTCCGGTTTGCGGCAGAGCCCGAGGTCGGGAGCGGGACGAGCGGAAGAAGGAGGACGAACTACGTCCCAAGTTCATATTGGCGACGAGTGCCTTTCGGGGTTGATATTTTTAATTAGGCTAATAATGTCGGCTATCTCTTTCCCTACACGCTTTTACGACCCTCAAAATGAATTTGCGTCGCTCTTTTTTGATGACGTAGGCGCCCGCTTATTTTGGTAAACGTAAAAAATTTCCGTTTTTGTTTCGTTCCTGGCGGCCTTATAATTCGATTATGCCGGTGGGATTTACGATTTGCTTTCATTGCCGTTCATGTACTTTCCATATCGACATCGTACGGCCGTCTGCGAGGTGTTTTTCGCCAGATATGAGCGTTTAAAAATTGCGTGTTTGGTGGTTTTTCACGATTCTGGCGAAATACGCACATTTTCGGTTTTCCTTCAATAACTTCTAAACCGCTGGAAATTTCTTAAAAATAAAAACTCCCAAAGGACAAGATTATTTAATGAAGAATCGTTTCCATTTTTCAGATATCACCTTCGACGAACCGTTTTCGAGCTAGAGCGTTTTGAAGGAAACGATGTCGGGTGGCCAAAATACGTAGCGTTTTCGTTAAAAGCCGAATATCTCGGCAAATAGGCCGTTTTCGGCGAAAATGTTCGTACCTAACGAAAATAAAGCTAAATAAATTATCTACCGCTATGCAGAGTTTCATTTCTCTACTATAAATATTAACAAAGTTGTGGCCTTTAGAAAATGCTACTTTATAGTAAAACGGAATATTTTGTTGCCGTCAAATAATTCCTTCTGAATCTCATGATGTACGTGAAACATTTTGTAAAGGCGACGCGGTAGCCGGACGGTAATAGTCGACGTGTTCCAAGCGGCAGGTCTCCGGTTCCAATCTCACCCACAGCAGCTCTTTTTTTTTTTCCGTACATTTTATCTTAATTGAAAATTCATCTTTATTTCTGTCTTTTAAATTTTTAACCTTATTATGTATATAACGGATAGAATACCCTTATTTATTTTTAGAACTAATGATTAATTTAAGTAGGTTTGAATAAATTTTCCTACACAATAAAATGATAAATTAAAACAACAATAAATAAATCTAAAGCATATTGATTTCGGCTACCACCAGCCAACCTGTATCTATGAGGAACTACCTATTTTAGAACAGGATAATTAGTTTTTGTATGCACATTGTGCAGGTTTATAAAAACGTTAGCTCAGGGAAAAATCAATATAAATAGAATGAATTGTACTTATAAAACAATAAAAAAAGCTTTTAATTGGTAATTGGTTCCATCCTCACCCACAGCTCCTTTTTTTGCCGTACATCTAAAATTTTGTCTGTATAATGATTTAAAAAATATTTTCAGTGATATACTGTTTTTTGGGAAGATTAGCTGTGATTGACTGATTTCATATCCATTCTATAGTCTGTTCGGCAAACGGCAAATTTACGCAAGGGAGTAGAAAAAAATTTAAATAGATTTTCCTCATCTTTCATTACATTTTATCGATATTTCTTTCATGAATTCGTGCCTCGAACGACTCGGGGAATGTCGTTTCAATATTTTATAACGTATACGAACTTAAAATATATGTTCGGTTAATATTGAAAAATGAAAAACTGAAAAATGAAATGCTGCAAAATGAAATAGGTACTGAAAAATGAAAAACTGAAAAATAAAAAACTGAAAAATGAAATCCTGAAAAATGAAATGCTGAAAAATGAAATACTGAATATTGACTTTGATATTGATTTTAATATTGACTTTGATACTGAATTTGATGTTGATTTTGATATTCTTTCATGTTCATTTCGACATCCTTTCATGTTGATTTTGATATTGATTTTAATTCTGATATTGATAATAATAATGATTAATATTGAGGCGCATTCAGGGACAATTCCTTAGAATTTTGAGGCTAATCCGAGGACCGATCCTAGAATTTTGAACATATCTCCGACTTTCATGCGTCCTCAACTGCGGGGATGCGACCGGAGGGAGCATCCCCGCGTGGCGCCGCAGGCGCCACTATGAGCGCGAAGCGCGAATGCCTCTGCAAGAGCTAGAAATGGCCGTAGGCCATTTCTAGTCACATTTAATAAAATTATGTATAATTTTATAGAGGAAAATTATAGATTGCGTTACTCTCCTCTTTAAAAGACAAGTAAAATTAAAAGTAGATAAAAGAATATCATCTGGATATCCTGTAGGTGGATAGTTGCCAAATGATTTAAGGTGTAAATTCTTTAGGAACCGACATATCCTCCTATATGTATATAGGAAAGTACTCTGATCGTGCGATTTTGACTTTTTGAAGAATTAAGCGTTATTATGTCCCTTGGAGCTAGAAAAGTGGCTTTTAAAACATGTCCGTCTACAATATGCAGTCTGTGGTCGCACCTGCACTAACTACTCGATAAATTTTTCTCAAAGTTTGTATGCATATTCAGAATGGCCACACTTCGAGGAGACATTGCAAAGTCGATCCTAACTCAAATATGGGGATAGTTACTCCTATAAATCGATAAAGAAATCTAAAATAATTGCATTCTCAAAAACAGCTATAATGATTTTGATCAAATTTAACACATGGATTTTCCTTTAGGACTAATATGAGATGATATAACCCTGATCTTTATAAATGCAAGGGTGTAACAGTGGGGAGTAAAGTTAAAAAAAAATTTCTCTCTAAAACAGTTTTAATGATTTTGAATACATTTGGATCCTTAGTATCAGCTTACAAAATTCAGGAAGGAATACTACAGGGGATGTCACTTATAGGATTAATTAATATTTTTCTCAAAAATGGCGCAAAATCAAATTTAGCACATTTATACTTTCTTGTGCCGCACCGTATTTTTAAAGCAATGGGAATGTAATCTCCTGCTCCTCTAGACTATTATATTGATACTAAAGAACTTGATATGGAACTAATGTATCTGTTTACGATGAAGTTGAAACTACTTCTGGACCTCAGAAGCAGTTGGGCGGAAGTCCACTTTTTTAAATTTTACAGGAGAGCGAAAAACTCCTTTCAATTCACATTAATATCATGTGGCCAATACAAAAATAGTCCAATTGTTATAAAAAAATTAAAGTATAAGCCCTGAAACATTATTTTTATTATTCATTTTATTATATAAAAAATAAAAGTTATTAAAGTCAAAAAAAACATTTTTTGTTGAATTTTCAGGACTTGCGCCCTCCTGCTTCTAACTGTGTCTCTAAATTTTCATGTATTGTTTGTTTCATTGGGACAAACAATAATGCTTATAAATCAAACTAAGTTGCTGCTGGCAATATTTTTATACTTTCATCACGTTAGCTTTTCTTCTGAAGTTAAATTATTAAAGACACATAAGCAAAATATTTGTAAAACAGCTTTTTTCCAATAATTCTATTATTTTGTAGATTCGGTTATTTGTTTTTTAAAGAGGATAATACAAAGTGGTAAATAACCCAAATAAAAGAAAAGAATATTCGTAGAATGCCACAAATAACTTTCAGACAATATATGGTTTTTATATTTTTCTGTTTTTATAGGAATACTTAGTTGTTCTTCGTATGATTGGTAGTTCTTCTGAAAGAGTTAACGGTAATCTTACCTTTCGCTTTAAATCCACTGATAAGAAACTTGGATCATCAAAAGAAGTTTTGCAAAAGAACATTCCTTCCGTAGATTTTCTTACTTGCAGCCAAACGACTGTAGATATCAAAATGCACCTTTGTCTGTATTATTTTCTCTAAAAACAAGCGGGGGTTCTTTACCCTTGAACATATTGGCTGTATCTTTAAAGTATTCTAATTTCATAGAATAAACAGTAAAAGGTCTTTTATCACCACAAGTACTTATAAACTGGTCCCAATCTCTTGGGACAGCAATTTCTAAAGATTTTAACCATTTCTTTTTTCTCTCTATATTTTCATGCACACTATCCGCTTCGATGTTGTCCCTTTAACAAATATTTATGGTTGATCCTATTCCTAATCTGTCCACCACAATTATCAAACCAGATTGTTTATCATCAGGTAAATTTTACAAAGCCCATTTTATAAAGCACGAGGCCGTTTCACTTCCTAGTCTGAGACCCACAGCTTCATCTCAAACCATACAAAACAGTTTTCTGAGAAATAATGATCATAGATTTGTTAGACATGGTGCTGATAAACATTTTTGTAAATCCATTATTACCACCACTTTTTTTTGAGCTGTCTTCTTTGGCAATCCGTTTGTCCTCTCCTTTTAGTTTGTATCTGTTTTCTGCTTCTTCGTGATGCTTCTTTTGCTGATCCTTGATTACAGCAGTTTCCTCTTCAGATATACTTTCTTAAATAGCTTTAAGAATAGAATCACAATCATCACATGTGTCGTTAGAAGGGATGTAGAAGCTCAAGTTAAATTTTTCGTTAAAAATTTTCCTAGTTTTTCCGCTATTTCTTTGCTTCTGTGCCCTGTATTAACAAGTTTAAGATTTTTCATAATTAAATTGGTTCTGTTTGAGAACATTTTGAAAATCTTCCTCACTAAAAAAGCAATTCACTTTTTTCATGTTTTCGTAAACTGAACGGTTGTGTAAACACACAATAAAAATGGGTTTGTTTTTGTAGGCGGTTGGAACCGTCGACAAACCTAACATTTCCGTACAGGAATCAACACGTCTGTCTGCTAACAGCAGAAAGGCGGTAGTCCCTCTTGAGTCTTCGTGCCTGTGGGAATAAAAGTGTTTAGTTTCGGAAAATATAGGCAGAACAGAGACTGCAGCCACTATACCACCAAAATAATAGTTGGCTTGCGCCCTTTATTTTTTTATTATTTCTTTATAACAATAAGATATGGAGCTGAGTCCTTATGCCATATATAAAAAACACATTTCTGAGTTCAAATCTAATAGAAACTGCAATTCTCTAAAAAGTGGACTTCCGCACCATTACTTATGAGGGACAGACTTCATTCTAGACCTCTCGACTTTATTAATTGTAATTTTCGACACAAACTCGTTTTGAGAAGTCTAAAGTTAAAGGAAACAATATTATCAGATCCACACTAATCATTATAAGCTCATTTATTTTTTTTATATTCTCTAGCGATGGTTTCTTTGTATTTTGTAAATAAAGTAATTACATGACTGTATAAAGCTACTAGACAAGACTACATTTACTGTTGCCAAACTAGCCACATGGAAATAAACTATTTTAGCCACTTTTGATCGTTCAACAACAAATAAAAAGAAAATTAGTTTATAAGCTTTAAGAATCTCCAATATCTATTTTACAGGGGGCAATATTTTTTTATGTATTTGTAAAAATAAACATTTTGAATAATATTATTTCACTTTTAATATGAAAAGCAAGATATGATTTATCGATTTTTCAAAGGCCCCTGAAAATAGTCTGTTGCCTTTACTTTATGATTTTTTTTACTATTATTGCTTTATTATTAATACTACTTTGTTGCTAATTCAATTCAAAATAATTTTAAGTAAAAAATACAAATGTTCTACCGGAATATATCCTGGACCCTGCTAGTCAACCACAACACAAAGAGCATAGAGAGAGGATAGATACGGTTTGGTGAAACCAGATTGTTGTACAGTTTGATTATAAATTAAAACCTTTTCTCTTTAATAATTAAATAATTCCATTTAATTACATAGCTTATGTTGTATTAATTTATTTTTCTTTTCCAGACACTCTCAAGTGAAAATGACAACGTTCCTGTGGCAAAACGATACTATAAACGACTAGAAGATTAATTATTTTATTCTATGATTTATTTACGTAATTTATTTTTTAAAGTATAATAAAATATATTTCACATCACTGGTATACATAATTAACTCACATATCTATGAAAAATGGTATATATTTAAACTCAGAAAGAAATTGTAGTGACTATATAAGTTCCAACTTACTTTCCATTATTTGACTCAGATTGAAACTTGGTTAACGGTGTACCTATACATCAATCACTAAATAATATAGATGGAGATAGAGCTACCCATAAAATCAATAAGCTGTATGCCTCATCTGTTTCGCACTGCAGGATATATTTAAAACGTTATTTAATGTATGTCTCCAGTCAGGACAATTACATCAGTTTCTATTAATCAGTGACACAATAATAATAGCTCTCAACACAGGATTCAGTATAGTTGCTTGTAAAATTACTGCCATTTTTTAAATCCGTCTTATAGAAAATGTCAGATGTAGTAGGATAAAAAGTTTGAAAGTCTATTTATATTTTGTGCAGTTAAATATATTTATTCTATTATTTTCATAAATGAAACATAGAAAATATTGCAATTTTTGTATCAATCTCTTCTCGTTAATTTAATTACTGATACAAATAGTTCCAAATTAAATGATTTTCATTGAGAAGTCCAGTAAACTTCTCTCAATTAGGTTTACCTGTCGGTTTTTGTTGATCATTTTATTTTATCTCTACCTTAACCTACCCACATTTATTTCTTTTACATTGCTGCCGCTACTTGAACTTCTCTATAATATGTCATCTAGTTGCACACATATAAAAGTAGAATTTACGCAAAAAATTAAGATGGTCGCTTTATGGATAGTTGATTTATTATATTGTTAAAGAAATGTGTGTGTACCTTAGGTCAAAAATAAAAATATGATATTTTTTAAATATACAACTTCATAATATTAGAACCGTATACAGCTCAAAGAAGAAAATTAAACAATTACGTAAAAATAAACAAAGTATAGTAAGAACAAGCATTTCTTTTTCAAAAACTTCAATAATTTTTTAGTCTAAACTTGACGCAATAATAATGGCTAACTAATAACTACTTCAAGAAAAAATATGAACCAGAAATCTTTCAACAGTATATTGACATCGCTTATTATGACCATTGGCTAACCTATTAAGACATATTATGAAAACATTAAAATATAACACAGTTTATAACTTGTTGCTAATTCTAATTGTTATATTTAAACTCACTTTGATTTGATTACATTTTATTTCTTTTTCTAACTTTTATCATCAGTGCTGCTTTGATTTCTTACCATTTCGAAATCAGGACTAAATCTAGATTTCATTAAATATTAAATTAAATTAAAAAATTATTCAATTAAAATCAGTTTACTTCAGCACTAATACTAAAATGTCTTTTACTTATGTAACTTATCGTGTGAGACCAGTTTCTGCACCAACAGAAAAACCAACTTCCCATAAAGCATTGTCAGAAATTAAACACATCTTTTTGTACTGGATAGATAAATAGATAGATAAATTAAATAAGAATGACAGAATCGAAGTTTTACCACACAGGTTCGAAAAGTAACACATTGTGCTACTGCAGAACTATTAGCCGTTACTCCAGTCTGAGTATAAAAATGTTACAGTCGATAGGTTGTGTACAATAAAAAACAAGTAAATGGTGTAGTCTATTGTAATTCCCATTCATCTGCGGTGCACACGACTATGGCTATAGAGGCCAATTCGGGAGAGCACATGTCGACCGCAGGACAAACATAGACCTGGTTAGGTTTTGGATTCGGCCTTCTTGCAGCAACATTTCCTTGATAGCTGGCCACAACCCCTCGCCATTCAGTTCTGTCCGCTGCAAGTTGTTCCCATTGCTCGTCTGCAATACCGCAGGATTTTAGATTTTCATGGAGAGCGTCTTTGAACCTCTTTCGTTGATAGCCACGCCTTCTTCTACCGCTTAGCAATTCACCATAAAGTGCACATTTAGGAAGGCGGTTATCATGCATACGATGAACGTGACCTGCCCATCTTAGGCGTGCTCTTGAAATAAGCACCTCAATTGGAAGGCTGTTTGCTCTCCTGAGTACTTCCACGTTTGATATGTGATGGAACCAACGGATTTTCATCATACTTCTGAGGTGTCTTTGCTGAAAACGTTCTAATTCTTTCACATGACGACGGTAAGTGACCCAGCTTTCACATCCATATAGCAGTGTTGGAATGACAACTGCTCTGGAGACAGTTATTTTCGTTGACAAAGCAAGGTCGTGGTTGTCAAATACTCTCTCTCTAAGTCCCCAGAGTGCTCTAGATGCAGCGTTAATTCTATTGCGAATTTCGCTGTCCATGTTTGCTTTGTCATTAACAACGTTGCCTAAGTAATTGAACTGATCCACCACTTCAAGAGAATTTCCGTTAAGTGTAATGTCTATTTGGTTGACTTGATGAGGAGTTGACATAATCTTAGTCTTTCCAATGTTGATTTTAAGTCCCAAGGAATCATAGCTCTGGGCATACACATCTAAAAGTTCTTGAAGCTCTTCCGGCGTAGAGGCTAAAAGTGCACAGTCATCCGCATACTGGAGATCACAAATGAATCGTGTGCGTGTCTTCGTGAAAGCTCTAAAGCGCCCTGTGTTAAAGAGACCGCCATCAAAACGGTATCTGAGACCTATTCCTCTGACTGGCAATTTGTTGTCAACAATAATTGTTAGAGCAGTGGTAAACAAATTAAAGAGTAGGGGTGCCAGGACACATCCCTGCCTAACTCCAGTGAGGGTTTGGAAAGGTTCGGTTGCCTCATTATTATACATAACCTGGGCGTTGTTGTTTGTATGTAGACTGCGACATACTTCCACAAATTTTCTAGGGATACCTAAGCGGAACATAATTTTCCAGAGCACTTCCCTATCCACCGAGTCAAACGCCTTGACCACTTTCCCACACGACATCAAACAGTTTTTTGAGGTAGGGTATGAGCTCTGACGACACAACTTTAAAGATCTCAGCTGGGAGTGAGTCGGCGCCGGGAGATTTGTTATTTTTTAGCTGCCCAATGGCGGTTAAGATCTCTTCCGTTGTTAGTGGTTTATCTAAGTCTTCCAAGGTGTCATATTGAGGGATAAGATTTATAATATCGTGATCGGCTTGACTTTGCTGGTTAAGAATGTTAGAGTAGTGTTCTTTCCATGGGGCTCTTATTTCCTGATCTTCTTTGAGGAGATTTCCATTTAAATCTTTAATAAGGCACATATTTTTCCGACTGGGGCCGTACGCTGCTTTTACTCCTTGAAAGAAATTCCTGTAGTCGTGTGAGTCGGCGTACCTTTGAATTTCTCTGGCATTGCTTGCCCACCACTCGTTCATTATTTTTCTGATTTCGCGTTGCGTTTCATACTTAGATTGGGTAAAAGCTTCTGCTTTTGATGAGTCGTTGGGGTGGTTGATAGTGTTTTGGAAGGCAATATGTTTGCGGTCAAGAAGTTCTTGTATAAAAGCTTCATTATCATTGAACCAGTCCTCCTGTTTTTTACTTGCTGCAGTGCCAAGAATTTCCTCACTCGCACTTTTTAAACTGTCTTTAATTTATGTCCAGGTAGTAGCGACATCTACAGAATTGGTTTCTTCTAGTGCACTCAAATTCTCTTGAACTTTTTACTTCAGCTGATCGACGGTTTGTTGGTCACGCAATTTACTAATACAGAGACGGGGTCTACGTTTTACTTGAGTTCTTCGGTGTTTGGGTCTCATAACAATTTTGATTTTAGAGACACCAGGACGATGATCGGTCCAACACTCGCTATCAATGCGCGCCTTTGTAATTTGGACGTCCTTGAGATGCTTCCTACGTACGATAACATAGTCCAGTAGATGCCAGTGACCTGATCTGGGGTGACGCCAGGTGCCTTTAAATTTATCCTTTTGTCGGAAAATGGTGTTTGTTATAACTAGATCATGTTCGGCGCATTTAGTTAGGAGTAGTTGACCGTTAGCGTTCATGTTGCCCAAACCGTTCTTGCCTATGATGCCTGGCCAGGTGTCTGCATCTCTCCCTACTCTAGCGTTAAAATCGCCAAGAATAACGAGTCGTTCCGTTTTAGGTATTCTACAGAGGGTTTCTTCCAGCTGTTGATAGAAGCTTTCCTTGGTTTCGTGACTTGCATCCAGAGTGGGAGCGTAGGCGCTTATTAGATTTACCGCGTTGCCATCTGATAGCTCATAGCGTAGCAGCATTAGACGCTCGGATAGGCCCTGTGGCCCTTCAATGCAGATGTATTAACACTTCTCTTACATATTACTTATACATTTATATCTCATACCCGTGACCATTACCAGCCGGACATCCATGATGTTCAGCGCCGTTTCAAAAAAAGATATTTTGTGACGCAGTGAACTGCAGAGCTAGGTGGCACATTCTCCTGATGAAGCGTGTCTAGGTCAGCTAAATACAAAGCAAATGTGGTGCTCCATAACTTTTAATTAACCTGACCCTCATGGTACAACACGTATGTTGTGTTTGTAGCGAGTTGATATGTAGCCGTTGCCTTCCCTGTAGGATAACATAATGCAGGCAAAGATGCAAGGTTTGCGCTTTTCGACATATGGCATTATTTAAAACGGAAGAATTAATTTCAGCTTCAGGGAATATTGTAAATGTGATACATTTATTCGAGATATTAATTTACTTTATTGATTTATTTTATTTTTAAGTTCAATTTCGGCAAACGTTCAATACTGTATTATTTGTTAATATATAAAAAGGCAGTTACATTGGACTTCTGCAAAAATAATGAAAACTATCCAGAATGAGTATCTCTTCTATATGAATTTGTTGTGTTGGAATTGATTTTTAAGAAACTCTAATCTGGGTGTACCAAAATAGACCGCACAATTTGTTTCATTTCTAGGTTATAATGTGGTGGAAAGATTGTGTTTGGGGTGGAATTATTCAAAAAATCATTAAAATTACTGTCCATTTATAATATAGGATAAGTCTACGTAAAACCCAAATATGAATCATATTTCAAATGTGCTTTTAGAGGGCGGAATATTAAAACATAATATTTTTAGTCGCAAACTCCTCTATACAATCCTTATTTTACTATAAGAAACGTAACCAGACTGCAACCAACAGTTACTCTCCGGGCTATGTGCCCCGCCGAGCGCTGAATTACAAGTTACTATCCTGGAGCGTTAAGTGTAATAATTGCATATTACCATCAAAACGCTAATGCTTCGATTGCAACAAACACCAGCCGAAAGACTGATCCTATTTGGACATTATCACAGGGTAATGACGTTATTACATTTATTACTGTTTGGCAGTATTACCTCGACCTACATTTTTTTCTATTTTCGTTCACCGGGGGTGAGATCAGTACCCCAGAAATGGCAATAAATATTTATTATAGTGTGCAGATAGAGAAAAGTGGCCAAATACACACTCCAGCTAGCTCTGCGTGTGGGTGGCGTTCATTGCTGTGTTGTATAATAAAATAGCGACAATAAAGTGTTGGTTTTGATAAAGTTATTGCTGCAATCAAGCTCCTACCTTATGAAACTCTGTGCAATATTAGAGATGTTGCAGGTATGAAATTAAATAAACAGGCTTTAAGCAGACAGAGACAGCAAAAAAGTTAAAAATGCGAAAATCCTCAAAATCGTTTACTATTTGTCCAAATTATGAATAATTACATATATCCCACTTAGTTATTGAAGTAATAAGTATTATTTTGCTATAGCAGAAATTCAAAAACAATTAATTTGTGAAACCAGTCATATAATACAGTGTCTTTGGTCAAATGCATATATTATACCATAGAATAAATATCTCTGAAACATTTACTTGAATTTTACTTGCCATATCGCAGTAACCTTCAGATTTATAGATTCCAACTCGTCTTTAGCGTTGCCTAGTGTTAATTAACCAGTGGTAGTTCCACCACGGAATGACAATATGTATTGGATAGAATGTGATTAGCAAAAGAGGCCCTCGAATACGGAGGATTTTTTTGTGGTTTAGCTCGACGACCTGTGGTAAGTAGATATTTCTGGTAGGCTTAAGAGTAACGTTTGTTCAACACAGCACATATCACATATCCCCGTAAAGGAAGTTGTTGGAAAAAGAACTACAATCAATGAAACTTAAATGACACCTCCCACAACTATATTATACTTTCCGTGGGCCAAATCCCATATAGGTAACTCAAAATGGAACTAATTATTTACTCTCGGAATGTTGCTGTTGAATACGATAGCCAGATAGCAAAAATCTTTAAGTTCTAGAAGGCTCTTCTTTTTACCACATTTTAGTAAAAACCGTGAAGCCTGTTAACAGGCTATGAACGGCCTCCTTCAATCAATTCGGGTACTACATAAATAGATTCGAATATTCGTGAAGCGAACTAATTCGTGATAAGCTATTATAACTTCCACTAATCATAAGTGGGCAACCCAAAACACATTTCAAGATACCTTAATTAATTAAAATCATGTTACGGGGAAGTGACCCGTGACAGTAGAAAGGTATCAAAACTAACGTCTTCAATTTCGTTGAAAAATTTATAAAAAGTGAGAGGTGCTTTACTAACATTTCTGCACAGTCTAGAGGACGCCTTATAATAGTCCAAAACTCTTCTTACTTGATGTGTCATCGGTGCTTCAAGACTCTTGATGATCACGCGTAAAAGTGATTGAAGGTTTGTCAAAAGAATACTCAATTTCAGTGAATTAAAAAAAACAACTTATAACTTTTCAGTAAAGCTTCTTCGACCGCTTCTCGAGCGTGTTTTTTAAAATTACTTTTTTATATTATTAAATACACATAACTTAAGGAAAGTTAAAATGCACTTGATGTGCTGTAAATAGAATTGCAATTCTTTAAAATAACTTGAATTCACAATAAAAGTACGATTTTTAGAGTAATTATAAATATTGAATAGAATAGTTACAATACGCATTTGGTTTATTGTTTCATTAGATTTGTTCAGATTTCTCTGACATATGTTTCGGTCTTGTGACCATTATCAAAGAGTCTTAAAAACTGACCTGAAAGTGGCGGTTTTAATCTTAGAAATCTTCTACCTACATAGAGGGGGATAATTACTTGATTTGCTATTTCTTTAAATTTAACAATACAGGCCGGAACTACGAACTTAAGTTTAATTTTATTACTGTGTCTAGTACAGGATTGTTCATAAATTCTGTTTGTATATTCTTTTGTTTGCATTATGCAAAAGTTTAACACTACTACCGTTAAAAACGTGATTTTGCTCAATGCAATGTTCGACGAAACCAGTTGATTTTTTATTATATAAAATAGACTGTTTGTGTTCTCTTAACCTCACATCTATGCTGCGGCCACTCTGACCTATATATACGGCATCACAGTCGTCAAACTTTATTTCATATACCCCCGATTTTTAAATATCATCTCATCTCTTTATTATTAACCACCAAGCAACCTAAATTATTTTTATTCGTTGATATTGTATTAATACCTAATTTATTTAATCTATTACATACTGCGTTGCTAACCTTATTTACATAACTTATACTATGCCACTTTTTGTTTTCTATATTTGGCACGTTATAAAAATGTTTTTGTAATAATTTACTCTGTCTATTTTTTATTAATTTGTCAATAAGTAACTCATCATAGCCATTGTTATTTGCTAGTGTTTTAAGAATTCTAACTTCTTTTTCAAAGTTAACCCTACTTAAATTTAGAGATAATGTGTACATAGCTATGAAAACGCAGTATGTAATAGATTAAATAAATTAGGTATTAATACAATATCAACGAATAGAAATAATTTAGGTCGCTTGTTGGTTAATAATAAAGAAAAGATAGATTATACTAAAAAGTCGGGGGTATATGAAATAAATTGTCACGACTGTGATACCGTATATATAGGTCAGAATGGCCGTAGCATAGATGTGAGGGTAAGAGAACACAAACAGTCTATTTTATATAATAAAAAATCAACTGGTTTTGCCGAACATTGCAGTGAGCAAAATCACGTTTTTAACGGTAGTAGTGTTAAACTTTTGCATAATGCAAACAAAGGAAAAATCCTACACATGCTTGAAATTTTAGAAATTAAGAAGGCTCTAAGAAACTATAAAAACGTTACAAATACACAAACAGAATTTATGAACAACCCTGTACTAGACACAGTAATAAAACTAAAATTAAGTTCGTAGTTCCGGCCTGTATTGTTAAATTTAAAGAAATAGCAAATCAAGTTATTATCCCCCTCTAAGTAGGTAGAAGATTTCTAAGATATATACTGTGAACCACCACTTTCAGGTCAGTTTTTAAGACTCTTTGATAATGGTCGCAAGCCCGAAATATATGTCAGAGAAATCTGAACAAAACTAATGAAACAATAAACCAAGTGTGTGTTGTAACTGTTCATTTGAATATTTATAACTATTCTATTGGATATGTTTCATCAAGAACCGACCACAGATTCAATCCAATCGATTTTTAGAGAAAAAAATTAAAAAAATATTGGTATATTCGAAATAGCATAATATATTGGAAACGATTAGGGCTAGCATATAACTTTTTCTTGTATTTAGTAGAATTTCATTAGCTTTTCTTTGATAGAGCTACTTTTGTTCACCAGCGGTCTGAAGGGGAGCCATAGGGCCTCCTCCGTGGACACATGAACTTTGTAACTATCAATTACCAAATATTAGCTTCTCTCTACCATACATTTACTTTCAACAAATCACAATAAAATAAAATATTCCCGGTAGTGCTGTATTATTCAACTTTAATCTAGGTAAATTTAGTAGTATCATGTATTACTGATTAATACTTAAATTTTGATTTTTTAAAAAATTTTCAGCCACCGACCCCCTTGCAGCTAATGCTACGTGCACACAGTTATGCTGCCCATCTTTGATGAACCCACACCCCCCTCCCATGTCGAAATTCTGGGACCGCTACTGTTTTTGATGCAGGACTCAATGAAACCGAAAAATCCATGATTTTATGATATTCTTAGCAATTGCATAATTTCACAATTTCACATATTCCCCAATTTCGATCAAATTATAATTCACAAACTTGGGACCTTGTAACGGACTCTCAAAAAAGTGTTTAAAAACCTGAAATTATTTCTCTACGGCCCTATGTTGACAACCCGACACGACGTGATGGTTACACTAAAGACGCTATCGAGATGGTTTCTGTATTTCCACATATCTTACTTACGTAAACGTATGAAAAAGGAAATAGAAAATAACGAATTTAGTGTTAACAATTTAGATTTGGAATATATGACAAATTAATTAAGGGACATTCACTTTAGAGAAATACTCAGCTTATTTTATTAATTTGCACCCGAAAAATCATTGGAAAAATGTTGTTTTGTTAATGAGCATACAATGAGAGGCTTCATAACGTTAATGTATGTAACAGGACACATTGCGTATGTGGATTTTGAATCTTATTTTATAAAAATATAGAGAACTATTGCTGTTAGTCAATTTGTAAGAAAAAGAATATGCATCATAGATTTCTCGGACAACAATTTTAAAGAGTTAAATGTATCAGAAATATAAACAAACTCTCTTATACAATTTCTTAAAGTTAACACTATCAATACAATGATTGTAAAAACATTCCAATAATTAAATGTCGACAAGGCTAGAGTTGCACACAACAAAATTTTAATTACATGCCTAGCTGCAATTGGGCGCAATAATTTGTAGTTGCATAAGTTTCAAAAAATTTTCCTCAATTACATTGGCGAAAGCTGATAAATCATAACTAATTTTACAAATGGGAATAGCTTTAGGTTACGAGGATGAATTTTAAAGTAATAGAATTTATTCAAACATTATCATTAGGTTCTGTAATACAAGTGTTTTTGTACAAAGGACAAAAATAATGTTTTTCGAAGTTCAAGATTTACTTTAACTTTCGAAAAGAATAAAGAAGTATTCTAAAAAATAATACAAATTTCTTTTCATTCAAACTCTCTTGAAAATACGTGTGGCTTCAGCTGTGACACCAGCTCTGGTAATGACGACTAGCTGAAAAAGATAAAGATTTGTCAAATTTTTACATCACGCCATAAAAAACAAATCAGTAGCAGACACGTATATTTATTGTTATACTTACCACTTCTACTCCATTGGCGGTAAAAGTGTATACTCTTTTGATTGTGCCTTCAGGTGATGTGGAATCAACAGTTATAACATTACCATCCAATTTTGTGGTGCTCTGAAATTAAATAGTAAAATTAAAATCTAATTAGAAAGCGTAGATGACGATTATATCTTATTGTCAGAAAACATGTATCTGAATAGGTGTCTGAAAGAGTTCATCATAAATGAAATTCATGGAGGTGAAATATAAATAGTCTATGCCTTTGATGCTATTCACGACAAGAATAGAAATTACTATTAATGTACATTTTATTGCAATATTTATTATTATAATTACAGGAATCATATCTAAATCATGAGATTCATGTTTGGTACTTGAAATACATTATTCATAATGGGTAATTCTTTCATTACTAGTGAGTAAAACAGCCACTAACTAACTGTAAATATGTTGACATTGACATATTTAACAAATTAAATCTTAAGTATCTGTTGAGACGGCAGAATACCTTTGGCTACACCCAGTTAAAAGCTATGCAAGCACAGCCTCCAGATGTTCTGGAATTCCTGACATACCATGAAAATCTTTTATAGAACTACCAACGAAATCTGGCAACATATATTTTGCAATCATGTGAAGAGGTTAAGTGGAAGACACTAATTTACAAATTTCGCCCTTAATGAAATGTATTATATTATTTTCATTAATAAAAAAGAACTTAAACAGTGCTCCCGTTAGAAACTATAACAAAATTCGAAAGATGGATTTGTTCTTGAAGAAAGTCCCTGGAGGGAATTTCGTCAAGGACGTAAAAAAAATTGAAGATCAATTTTTTGAAATTTACATTAAATATTAGTGGAAATTTATCATGTTTTACGCCTTAATTTTCCATATGTGGTTCCTCAGTAGTTTGGGGTCCAATTGTTCTTGAATACGATGGTACTGTGTTCATGGGAATCATCATTTGTCTTGCCCTAAATTATAGTTTATTGCAATTTAAGCATATCAAGTCTTATCCACGGGAGATCTTAAATTTACACAGAACAGAAGCCCCAAAGTTGTTAATATTGATCAATTAACTAAATTTATTTGTGTCAGTCGATTGCTATAACAAAAACTGATGGACGGTAGTTGGAAAGTGCGCTTCACAAGGTTCTCCTCTACTCACAATGTATGGTATGAGGCCTATATAATTGTGTTAACTGATACATTTCGTTTATATGAACAATTTACATTTAGAAAAGAATCAGTATATCAATTTCCCTCTTTCAGTTGTGTATAAGTTCTACTTTTCAGGTAATCTTAAGACAATGTTAGACAATAAAAAAATTGCATGAGGCTATATAGTTCATAGAAAGTGTAATGAAAAGTTCCAGTTAAGATCATCTTTAATAGTTGCAGTTAAGCTAAAATCAACAGTAAGTATAAATTTTGTAGTTCATCTATCTGAATTGAAAGAACCCAAACATAGTTAAAATCTTAATCTTATTTTTTGGAAGAATACACTAAATGTTTTTAAGTAACAAAAAGTCTTTCAGACTCCAAGAGGATGAATCTCTCACAGTCATACTACACACCGAGCCTCCTCAAGTGTTGGATAGCTCGAGGAATGAGAGGCTTGGTTATATTATCACGACCTGCGAGAGCAGCACAATGGGTCCATTTTCGAGGTACGTGTCATCTGCCACTCCCTTGGCAATCCACTATATTATTCTTTGTGTGTTAATGTCGGATCAAGTATGCTTTTTTCTATATATAAATATTGTTTTAAATAGTATAATAGAGTTCTGGATAAATTCATTTCTTCTGGACCTAATTGAATATTTTTTTAAAAATAATTGTATAATCACGCGGGTATTGTTTTCTAAACAATATTTGCCAAATTTTAAATGAGTTAGATTGGATGTTAATTTGCCACATCATTACTAAGGCAGGCTATGGAAACGATAATATAGAAAATAAAGAAAAGTATATCAAAATGAGACTATAAATGCTTACCTTGACAGTTATATTATTTGGAAATGATTCATCCACTTCTTTATTGACAACTAAATCAGAAACACTCTTCTGGAGCAGGGCATCGCTTACAAAATTAATATTATTGCCATCTATTGTGACTTCTAAGGTACTCTTGGCTTCATTTGCCGCTTTTGCATGGTCTTCAGGGGCACCTGCGTAATGTTAATTTACTATTAGATTTATATACATTTGATTTATAAAATATTGAATTAAATGCAACTTGGTGATTAATTATGACGGAAGAGTAATTTTTTAAAAGCTACAAATATTAAGCAAAGGTGCTAAGCAAGCAGCGAGATTCGCAATAGAATTAACGCTGCATCTAGAACACTCTGGGGACTTAGAGAGAGAGTATTTGACAACCACGACCTTGCTTTGTCAACGAAAATGGCTGTCTACAGAGCAGTTATCATTCCAACACTGCTATATGGATGTGAAAGCTGGGTCACTTACCGTCGTCATGTGAAAGAATTAGAACGTTTTCAGCAAAGACACCTCAGAAGTATGATGAAAATCCGTTGGTTCCATCACATATCAAACGTGGAAGTACTCAGGAGAGCAAAAGCCTTCCAATTGACGTGCTTATTTCAAGAGCACGCCTAAGATGGGCAGGTTACGTTCATCGTATGCATGATAACCACCTTCCTAAATGTACACTTTATGGTGAATTGCTAAGGGGTAGAAGAGGGCGTGGCGGTCAACGAAAGAGGTTCAAAGACTTTCTCCATGAAAATCTAAAATCCTGCGGTATTCCAGACGAGCAATGGGAACAACTTGCAGCGGACAGGTCTATGTTTGTCCTGACTGCGGTCGACATGTGCTCTCCCGAATTGGCCTCTATAGCCATAGTCGTGTGCACCGTAGATGAATGGGAATTACAATAGACTACACCTTTTACTTGTTTTTTATTACACACAATCTATCGACTGTAACATTTTTTTATACTCGGACTCGAGTAAAGGCTAATAAGGCTAATAATAATAATACCTACTACCCACTGCCCACTATCCAAGTTGCCTTATTATTAAATGATGTGTAACGGGTAAAACAAGCGAAGAACAGATGCAGGATTTACTTTAGAAAAATGCAAATGTCATTTTTTAAACGAAAGTTAATATACTGGGATTTGAAAAGGAAGATCTTCATACATGCAAAGAAAAAGTTGAAGCTGTGGTGAATACACCAATACCAGATAATAAAATAAATAAATAACGGTGTAAGACAGGGCTGCAGTATCTCCTCAACCCTCTTCAATATGTAAATCGACGAGATAATCCAACAATGGAAACGAAGTGCAACAGAGGTATTGGACTTAACGAGAACACCCTGTCTATTTAATATTATATGCAGATGATCTAACTCTTGTAAGAGAAGCGGATTGTATATATACAACCTTAACTAAACCTGTAAAGAATTTGACATGAAAATATCAGCAGAAAAAAACGATAGTTATGGTCTTCTGTGGAACAGAAACAATAAGGAATAAAATAGTCGTTAATAATAGAACAATTGAACTTTTGAATATAGTAAAGAGATCGAACAATAAATCAATAATTTCACCGACATATGCGAAACAGTTACAAAACATCTCAAAAACAAAACTAGGAAGGAAACCCAGATGAAATTTTATAAGACAATAGCGGTGTCAACACTCATTTACAAAAGACGAAAACCGAGTAGAGGATAAGAAATGAAGTTTTTGAGAAGAATGAAGGGATATATGAGGAATGATAGAATAATAAATGTAAATATAGGAGAATTTCAGATATTTAACTTCAACGGCAGGATAAAAGGAACGGTACGAAATGGAATAAGCACCTGAATAAAATCCACATAGAAAAACTTCTCAATAAAACCTTACACTACAAGTGCAAATGAAGACGAAGTGTATGTTGTCCGAGGAAGTGATGGAAGGTAGCGTAACAAGCAATAGTACCTAATACGTAAGGCGAAGAAGAAGAATAATTGTAGTTTATGACAACTTTTTTAAACATACGCCCTTAACAAATGAATATATTTCAAAAATTTCTTAAATTTTGATGAGTAATACACTCCTTCATTTATGACGTTCTATTATCATAAACCCTGTATATATCATAGCACTGATAACAATTGTTAATCTGAGATATATAATATTAATAAGATAGGAAGTCGATGAATTGCAAAAAATTATTATGGCTAAAGTGAATGGAAAAATTTCTTTTATAAGTAAATCTAAACTGCAGATATACTATATATATACATACAAGCTACAAACGATGTACACTAATATTTACTTTTAATTAAAAATTATTGAGAATGCCAGTATCAATTTTATAACAAATGAAAGGTTAGGTGGGAGATTGTTTTATACCACTAGCCGATAAGAGGCTATTGTCATATCGAAGCCACTTAATAAGATTAATATCAATTTCTACTTACGTGTAACTGAATTTAGATAATGCATTTAACATTTGGGACAAATAATAATTTTTAATTAGTGAATAATGGAACCCATGGCATATATATATTACTCTTCCAGCTGAACTGGTGGGTAGGCCATAAGGTTAGTTAAAGTTAACAATCGAGGACAGTAGTTTGAGGTCCACCCTTAATTGCAGATTCTTAGATAATGGAACACTTGTAGCCTAGTTGTCTAATAAGTATCTGAATGCACTATTAACAAATTATTACACACAGCTAGGAAGCAACATTTAAAAAATTAAATTGGAAATAATAGCAAAATAAATGGCAGTGAATGAAATTAAACAAAATCTTCCCCAGTAGAAGAAATCCACATACGCTACGCGAAGGCATAGAGCAATTAGTAATGACTACCTCAACAGAACTGATGAGCCTAGGGGTGAAAAACTGTGAAAAACGTCGGTACATATCATTCATAGTATTGAATTTTTAGAACAGAGATAATAATACCAGTAAAATTACGTATTTATACTTTGACATTTTGGCCTAATAGTTGGGTTTATTAAGTTGGTTTTACTTTCCAGAAATCAATCATTGAGAATGACTTCAATTTTAGTCACACGTTCCAGATAGCTATTTAAATAATGTTATGTAACATATCTATGAAACAAAAACAATATTTTTATGTTCATAATAATTATAAATATCTCTAATCAATGAAACCATTTAATTTGAACAAATAAAAATATCCATTTTATTAAATGACATGAAATGATATGAAATAAATTATAATAATGTTGCATAAAAAAAAACTTACCAACTTTTATTAACAATTCATAATAATTTTTGTTTTGTGCTAGTTCGTATTTGCCTGGGATATGGGCCATTTTTGTCGGTGTGCTTTATTTACTTTTAACAAATTGTAATCGTTTTGTTGAGTAAATAGGTTTTTTATATTTATATACCCGTTATTAACGGTACAAAGTGTACAGACTGATAACAAAAGTTGATTTGCAATTATCTTGTTTAGATTTATAATTATTTTATTAAAAATTATAGCATCACCATTTGCATTATTGTCATCGTGGTGAGCACATAGATATACAGAGAGATTCAGAATAACTAAAGGACATATCAAAATGATGAAAACTTGCTTTCACTCTTATTTTACATTTCACAGTGATACAGATTAAAAACAGATTAAATCAACTACACTAAATAATTCTATCTAATCTAATTTCTGTGATGTTCATTTATTATTTGTTATTAAAGATAATGCTACATTATTACTTTTGTCATTTTCGTTATTGTCTACTAGCCCATTGAAGCTAACTTCAATACTACTGTTTGATTTCACATTTATAGTTCATAACTTAATGTGTCTTTGTCTAATTAAATTTCGTATTATTTTTAAATTGTTCAAACTATGGATTTATGTTTTGTTCCTGAATGTGATGATATTAATAAAAGTGGATGTAAAATGTTTAATTTTCCAAAGAATGCCAAATTAAAAGAAAAATACTTCCAGTATTTAGGTAGGTTAGGGTTATTTATATTTTACCTTACTATAGAGTTTCCTAATAGTAAAATGTTGATTTACAATAAGAGTACAGTAGTTCAAGTTATTTATACTTATGAAACAATCTCCTTTTTATAAATATTATCCAGTGCCAATTTTCAAAAAAAAAATTGCGTCAATTTACTATTTACATTAATCCTATACAAGATTTATTATAAAGTGTGTATCTAGTTAATTTCTTTTAGTTCTATTTTCAGAAAAGGCGATAGGAAATCTAATAAATTTTCAATGAACTCTTGTTACTGTAAAGATGGTAACAGAAATAATTTACTAGCGATATTTAAATGGAATGTTGGAAAAATGTTTACATATTCACCTCCAGGAAGATGAATAATTTGCCTATACTTACCTCAACCTTATACGTTTTGTCTTTCATACTTGCTTGAACTTCTCCACGTATAGTAAGCAGCTCATTATCATACTGAATTTTTTTAACATATCCTGAAACTGCAGAACTTTTTTTTGTATGACTTTAGTTTATTTGCAGAAGTTAAATACTGCACTCATACAACTGTTATTTTGGACATTTTAATTAGGTTTTGACAGATATACCTATTAGCTGTTCGAGGTTATAAACTTTTTTTTCTACGACCGGATTAAGAAAAAACTACAAATAATAGTTTTAATCAAATTTTAATATACAAACTTAGCTACTGCTTAATTGTATGCTCTAGGTGAAAACATTTTATAAAAGCGGCAGTAGCCTAGTGGTTATATCTACGCTTCGAAAAGCAAGAGACCATAGGCTCAATCCCCCAAAAAAAACCGACTGAGACGGCTTTGGCAGCGAAATCGCGATGCCGACGCTAAGGCCAAGATTATCAGGCTACAAAGGCAGATCCGGACCTCCATCAGCACTGCAAGAAACCAGAAATGGGGCGACAAGCTGGCAGCGCTAAATCCTCAAGGCAACTCGCTGTGGAGGATGACAAGAGCCCTGAAAAGTACGCGGGAGGCCATACCAGCCTTGACTGGTACGAACGGACAGACATCGCTAACGGACGCACGAAAGGCGAACGACTTAGCTGAGCATTTTCAGACGATACATAACAACAACATTCCAAATAACCAAGAACACGACCGCATCGAACGAGGCGTACAGGAACTACTTGGTCATGACATCCAACTGACGAGACAACAATTCTTTAAAGTCATGACCAAGCCCTCGGAAATAGCACAAATTTTCAAGGACTTACCGAATAACAAGGCACCCGGGGCGGACTGTATCGAATACAAGCTCCTCAAATATCTCTCGAGGAAAGGTATTGTGCAGTTGACGTACATCGTTAACGCAATCCTGCGACTACAGCACTGGCCTAGCCAGTGGAAGGGCGCCGTGGTCGTACCCATCCTGAAACCGAAGAAGAACGCGCAGCTCGTCGACAGCTACAGGCCCATCTCGTTGCTGTCGGCGATCTCCAAGTTGGAGGAGAAGGTCATCCTGATCAGACTAGATGCTGTTCAGGATGAGCTTCACATCGACGACGAGTCCCAATTCGGCTTCAGGAGGGGCAGGAGCACCGTCCAACAGGTCGTCAGGGTGGTTAACGATGTGAAGGTGCAATACAACCTCGGGAAGAGCACCGCCATGGTGCTCCTCGATGTTGAGAAAGCCTTCGATACCGTCTGGATCCCGGGCTTGCTCTACAAACTTCATAACTATAACTTTCCGACGCACATCATCAAACTTATCCATTCGTTCCTGACGGGTAGAACCCTGCAGGTTCGGGTGAATAATAAACTGTCAACTCGGCGGGACATTCGTGCGGGCGTCCCGCAAGGATCGTGTCTGCCACCGAAGTTGTACAACTTGTACGTCTCGGACTTCCCAGAGTTCCCGAATACTAAGCTGGCCAAGTACGCCGATGACACGGCCATGTACGCGCATTCGCACAACGCACAGGCGGCAAACATGCTGCTGAAGGCGCACATGGCTCGTGCCACGGCTTATTACGACCAGTGGAAGATTCGGGTCAACGCTGAGAAGTCCGAGGCGATATGCTTCACGCGTCGGTTCACAGAGAACCGCATAATTACACTAATCTCGATCAGGAGCAACCAAATTCCTATCAGGGGATGCGTGAAGTATCTGGGGGTTCGACTGGACAGAAGACTGACGTTCAACACCCACATAAACGAAACCATACGGACGGTCTACTCCCTGTCCAGGAGTCTCTATCCGCTCATGGTCAGGGGTACCAGAATAAACAGACAAAATAAAAGAATGTTGTACACGATGGTGGTCAGGCCGTCCATCACATACGCGGCGCCGGTGTGGTGCAGCATATCGGCCAAGACAATGAAAAAGCTAAAAGTGCTAGAACACAAATATATGCGCCTCATATCAAATTCTGGAAGATACACCTCCCTCAGAGACCTCTACGAACGCTACAATGACATAACCCCGATAGCCGACTACGTCCAGCATATCTCCCAAAACTTTTATTCGTTCAAACTGGGCGATAGTCCGCTAACAAGACACATTACACAAATTAGACAGCATAATGCCCCATTTCGGATTAAACACCCCATACCTTACCAGACGTTGCCAATCTTCCGGCAGCCTCTCTAGCCAAACTTTCACCAACTATACCTTCCCTGATACTATCCACCTTTCACTGATATTTCATACCTTTCATCCGCTTTAAATCTTTCCTGCCCCCCTCTTCTTTTGTTTTTGTGTATTTTTGTATCTCGTTTGTTGTTCCTTCGTTTCTGTTTGTACATTTTTGTCTGTAAATTCTTTCTTCCGTCACTAATATTGTAACAGTATCCAAATTTTTTATACCAGAACAATCAAAATTTAGAATCACAGTTTAGGTCTGCCTTGCGCAACCCGTAGTTGAAGCAACTCGCGGACGGCACTTCGTACAAGTTATGGTGCCGGCGTCAGTGCAAAAATTAAACAGTGTAGTTCTTCGCAAGTGTTTTCGTTAAGTGTTTTTAGTTTTATACAGTTATATTTTAAGCTTTCTTTTTCAAGCATTTGTTATTATACCACCTGATTTTATTTTATTTGTTAAAAAGGAGTTTAGGTTTGATGTTTTATACAATTTTTGCTTTCGCCAAACCAGTCCCGCCTCGGCCCGGCTCTGCGATTCGCCACCGCGTCAACGCGGTGGTCGCAGGGTCAGTCCCGGGATGGGTGCTGGTGAGGCAGCTTATACAATGTACCAATATTTTGAATAAATTTATTTTGAATTGAATTGAATTGGTTCAATCCCCCCATATAGCTACTTTTTTTTTGTCATATACCTCTAGAATTTTGTCTGTATATAATAATTTCAATAAAATTTTAGGTGGTGTACCGTTTATCGATTCTTCACTGGAATCACTCATTTAAAATTATTTTCTAGCCCAAACTGCACGAATATACACTGACAACTACTGACAATTAATTTGACAGCTTACGCACCAACTTGAATTTTTTAAAACGAATAGTTGCCTATGTACTTAATACACGAACTGTGATTGGTCGGATTCATATCCATCCTAGAACGTATATGAAATATATCCGTTCAGTTAACTGGAATGGCCCACTTATCCATTCTACAGACTGTACGGAAAATAGCAAGTTTACATAAGGGAGTAGAAAAACTTTTTAGAGAACTGACATTTCAAAATGTAAACAAACTTGAAGTTAACAGCGAACTAAATGACATTTTTTGTTTCTCAATTCCTATTTAAGAGTACAATAATTCATATGTAATATCAATTCATTTAACTAAAAGTTAATTTCTTCTAATGTATTTTGACATACTTTGCGAATGTAAATTAGTTACTAACAGTCCTGAAATATTTTCTGTGAGGTAGAAATAAAATGGAATTCTATGCTATTGTTTAACCCTCTTGATAATAGTCTTTATTAAGTAGAGTATTAAGAGCGCTCCGGATAAAAGCTGGAAAGACTGTGCAAATTACTTTCATATAAATCATTATTTTAAAAAACGGCTTTCACTAAAAGACATTAAAAACATGTTACAATATGGGACGATGAGAGAAAAAAAGGCATATATAAAAAAATTAATTTTTTTTTCTTCTATTATCGATTTGCAAAAATAATTTTTAACGTCCCGCATAGGTATCATTAAAATAAACATTTTCCCTTTTGTAGAACTATAATAAAATTAGCCCTAATGTCTTCAAATGCACACAGAAATTTAAAGATTAGGTATAATAAATTTGTCCAATGTCATATTCTACTACATCTCTATCTCTCGCCTTCCGAGCACACCGTACATTCAGCTGCGTCATTTTATTGACGTGAAGTCATTTACAATTAAAATAGGCAGCATGGATGACTAATACACTCCGACCAACTCTTAAGAGTCAAGTTCCAGTGTATTCATTTCGCGCCATTAGCATTATGACAGTAGTAGTTGCCTAATACGTGACGTCACAATAATTGAGTCCACTATTAGAAAATTGGACATCTGATCTATCTAAAGTATTCAACCGACTGAATCATAATATTCTTATTAATAAAATTGACCTAGTAGGTGTATGTGATAAATTACATGATTTATTTACAATTTACCTAATAATAGACTACAATTTGTGCAATGCTGGTTACCGTGCAAATCAATTTAAAGTTCTAGCAGGAGTGCCTCAAGGTTTGGTATTGGGACCATTATTATTTGATATTTATATTTTTTATATAACTGTTACTCTCGACGTCAATTAGTTGCTTGATGATGATGACATGAAAATTTATTGTTCAATAGATGGTATTGATGACTCTGGACTTTTACAACATCAAAAACTGCTGCTCAAGGAATAACTACTTCCACATCCTGATTTTGTATCCAAGTCTTATATACACACTAAATCCCAATGTAGTATTTTATTCCCTTTAATTAATTTTAAAAATTGTAGAAGAATTTAATTTTTTACTCCCTTTAATAATAGGGTGGGGGTGGTAGAGAAGGTGGCTAATGCCAAAATAATTTTAGAGTCCCTTGGTTCTCGTATACACACTAAATCTCAATTTAATTTTTTACTCCCTTTAATAATAGGGTGGGGTAGGCAATGGGGTTGGTAGAGAGGGTAGCTAACACCAAAAAAATTTTTTGAGACATTTCGTTCTTATATACAGTTGCAGTTGCCAATTTTTTTTTAAGCTTTGACTTTTTGTACATGCCCTAAATTGCAAATTTATGGACTCTTACCTGCTTGATTTGCCTATTTACCCTTATTTACCCCATTTACCCCCGAACCCTTCAGCGAAATTAGATCAAAATATAATCTAGTTCCAGATCTCCTTACAATACAATACATAAGTGTACCAAATTTCAAGTCAATATAATAAACGATTTCAGAGTAAATGTGCGCACAAA
Source organism: Leptura quadrifasciata (assembly GCA_963675555.1). Classification (NCBI taxonomy): domain Eukaryota; kingdom Metazoa; phylum Arthropoda; class Insecta; order Coleoptera; family Cerambycidae; genus Leptura; species Leptura quadrifasciata. The sequence goes on from OY776675.1 coordinate 110,529,234, forward strand.
AAAGTTACAGACAGACCGACAGACAGGAAATTCTTTTTCGCTCAAATTTAAAATCTATCTCGACGTTTCATGACATTTTAAACCTATTTCAACAAAAGAAATATTTTTTTTGCGTTACTATACTTCCACTGGACGTGAAAGTAAAAGTGCAATCGTATTATCATTCTTCCGCAAAAAGAATTCAATTACCTTTCTCTACATTGTAATAATCTAGTAGCCAAATTAAATTATTTGGGTTATTTGTTTAGAAATTTGAAAACAGTTCTCTTAACTGATCAACTCATAAGTCTGTATCATGCGCAGGTAGGTTCAAGACTGAGATATGGGGTTTGCTTTTGGGGCAACTCCACACCATCTTCAGATGTGTTTGTTGTACAAAAACGCATATTGAGATGTAATGGTGGAATTCCAAGTAACCATATACGCAGGAATTTATTCAAAGAATATGGAATTTTGACGATTGTGGGAGTATTTATTTACGAATTATACATATACGTTTTTATTAACAAACGAAAGTTCATTACAAATAAAAACTACCACGATATCAACACAAGGCCAGCAAATAATTTTCACATACCTTTTTGTAAGCATAAAATAACAAATTCGCCTACTTATATAGGTTTCAATGTATATAATCATTTGCCTGACGATTTAAAACAATTGAAAGCTCTCAACCATTTAAAAAAATACTTAAATACACCAGTGTTATTACACTATGAATGAATTTTTTATAACTTAGATATTAAGCATATTAAACGATTCTTATACATAATTTACTCTGTCTGAAAGGAAAACAAACATTATTATTATTATTACATTTATGCAATTGTTGCCAAGGTAAAAAGTATGCGTTTTATTATGCGCAATACTAGAGAATTTTATTCAAGCGATACACATCTAGCTCTTTATTTCTGCTTTGTACGTTCAGGTCTATAATACTGCTCCAGTATATGATATCCGAAATATGAAACACAGATTCGTGTTTGAAAATGTGCAAAGAAAATTTCCTAAAGTACTTATCTCTCAGAGTTAATGGACATTATCAGCCAATGGGACACAGCCTAACCCTCTGTAACTGAGTTCAAACTCACTTATTCAATTATTATTTTATTTAATATCTTAATTTCTCACGTGAAATGTATTGATATTCTGCATATCTTGAACTAAATGTTCTTCGCTTGAATTCTGGACAATGTCTGTTCTGATTTTAATTTTTTATTAAAAACTGTGCTTTATAAAACCTACATTTTTTCTAAGTTTCATTTTAATATGCCCATTTTCGACAGAGAAAAAATGATGTGGTTAAAAGTATTTAATTTTGCAATATTTCATTGTTTTTAAATAATAATAATAATTGGTGCCAAATCCAGTTATAAATATACCCTATATACCCTTGTGGGATTTTATTGTCTAGGTAAGGGCATGCCCACCACTACACCTTCATTAATCAGTCCTAACGCCGCAATTATCTTCTTTTAGGCACTTGAAATCTCTCACTGCTGTTCTATGTAAATTGGTTTTAATACTTGGTTACACGTACATCTTGGCGTCTACTTTCCTTATTTGTGAGTCGGTGTTCCTGGTTATTTGCATAGTCATGAAACTCAAAACTCTAGAAGCCTCAACAGAATTATTTGGACCTTTAGAAAAAGGTAACAAACCCAGTTGCTCCCTGTAGCAAGAACATTACTTACAAAACGTATTTTCTTCCTCGTTAGGATTCTTCTTTTGGGCCAAGAACTGAAGATCCGGTTCCCCACAGAATTTGAAACCTGAGAGCGCAACCTCTGGAGTGCAATTTGTTGTCAATTTTAACAATAGTAATAGTCTGCACTCCTGTATCGGCTCCCCTATGTGGAGGGAAAAGTATAAGCATCAAAGTAAATAAATAGATATATCTTGTAAAACCCGCTCTGTGATACTCCAATAAACTTTAATATACAGGGTTACTGGTAATTCAATACATTCCTTTGGAGATGTGATGGGGCATGAGCTAAGGAGTAAATCTAGCCCTAACATACAATATGCAAAACTCAATAGTTTTTGAGATATTTCAATTTTTTTGTTTTTCTCAAAAAAGTAGATCTTAATGTCTTAAAAATTAATTTCCGAAAAATCTACTTGACATTTTTAAATTTTTTTTTACTGGATTACTTGTTCAATATTATAGATATCCGCTTGGAATGAAAAATATCCGGAAACATTTCGATCATGTGAACATTTAAAATAAAAACTTGTAAATTTTTTTTTTTTTAAATCAGTTATGAAATTTACCTATTACGTTTTTTCAAAAAAATATTAATGTAGCACGCGTACAAATTATTATAAAAACTTCCTTATTTCAATAGCTATCTAACTAGGTAGAAATGTTTAATGTACCCTTGATAGTTCTAATAAAAAATTAGTAAAGATAATGCTGGTGGCGGAATTTATTAAACGACTAATCGTTCATTTTCATTTAAGTCAGTCAGTCCTTGATTTTGACGTTTGTGCATATATGTCATTAACTGACATTCTTATCTCCGTGTCCCTTAAGTTTGTTGGTCTTGTTAAATTAGTTATCGAAGATTTTGATTTTGCTCGTAGTTGTTGTTATTAGTTGTTGTTATTATATTTTCTGTGCCATGGCCGCGTATGCCAACGCAGAATACGCTGATATCTTGTTTGTCTATGGATACTGTGGCGGCAACGCTGCTGAAGCTCACCGAGAATATGGTCTTTGGTACCCTAACCGCCGCTTACCAAATGCACGTGTATTCAGTACGGCATATCGAAATATCGCTGAAACTGGCTCCGTGAAATGTAGAAGAAGTGACGCTGGTGCTCCTCCCGTTTATGAACCAGATGATGAAGAAGAAATATTGAGGTATTTTGAGGAAGACCCAACTATTTCAACTAATAAAGTCGCAAGACTAGCCGGAGCGTCACAATGGAAAGTTTGGTCTACGATACGTAGAGTTGGGTGTCATCCTTACCACTATACCCCTGTCCAAGGCTTGGAGGAAGGTGATCCTGGAAGGAGACTGGAATTCTGCCGCTTTATGTTAAATTCAGACGCAGAAAGTGCAAATTTTTTAACAAGTATTTTATGGACGGACGAGTCGAAATTTAATCGCGAAGGTATAACAAATTTCCACAACCTACATTATTGAGCAGAGGAAAATCCCAAGCTAACACGTGAAACTAGTTTCCAAATGAAGTTTTCTATTAATGTGTGGATGGGAGTCATTGGCTACTATTTAATAGGGCCACACTTTCTTCCTCAAAATTTAAACGGGGAAATCTATGAAATTTTTTTATGAAATGATCTGGCGGTGATTTTAGAAGATGTTCCTCTCGCCGTCAGTCAGCGAATGATGTTTCAGAACGACGGTTGTCCAGCACATTATCGGCTGACAGTACGACAGTTACTTGATCAACGTTTCACTAACCGTTGGATTGGAAGAGCGGGCCCAATACCTTGGCCAGCGCGAAGCCCTGACTTAACACCCCTTGATTATTAAGTATGGGGTCATATGAAGGAGATGGAGATGCCACACCAGTCAATACTATATAAAACCTTAGACAAAGGATAGTCGATGCTGCCCAACACAAGGCATAATCTGACAACCAGAGTAACAAGGACGGAAATAAGAAGACGCTACCGTGTCTGTATATGGAATAGGGGCTCCAATTTTGAGCAAGACATATAAAAAATAAAGTACAACTTTGAAATTAATGAAGAATTAAACTCTACTTTTAAAATGTTTTTTACTGTTTATCTAAAAATAAAATTCGTACTACTTGTGTTATTTTTACTAGTATTTTCTTAGAACTATTAAGGGTACATTGAACATTTGTACCTTGTTAGATAGCTATTGAAATAAGGCAGTTTTTATAATAATTTATACGCGTGTTACGTTAATATTTTTTTGAAAAAACCTAATAGGTAAATTTCATAGCTGATTTTAAAACAGAATTTTCAATTTTTATTTCAGATGTTCACATGATCGAAATGTTTCCAGATATTTTTCATTCCAAACGGATATCTATAATATTGGACAAGTAATCCAGTAAAAAAAAATGTAAAAATGTCAAATAGATTTTTCGAAAATTAACTTTTAGGACATTAACATCTACTTTTTGAGAAAAACAAAAAAAATTAAATATCTCAAAAGCTATTGAGTTTTGCATAATATATGTTAGGGCTAAATTTACTTCTTAGATCATGCCCCATTACATCTCCAAAGGAATGTATCGAATTACCAGTAACCCTGTATATAACATTCTTTTGTATTTGCTCTAGGCAGTAACGCTGGTCACACCTAGACACTGTGGTCCTTCAGAGCTAACCATACGCTCTACTTTTGGGCATACACGTGTGGTAGTGTTTGTTCTTTTCCTCCTTTTTGCTACCTACAATGCCCCTCAGGCAGATATCAGCCTAAAACCCATTCGACTGGTAGCGATATTTATTGTGAAACTCGTGACAGACTTTTTCATTTTTTCTCTTGTCTCGTAGAACTTATACATCTCGAGGTATTTTTAAGAAACCCATAAAAACACGCCCTAAAGGATTAGCTCAATTTGCCCCCCCAAATAAGTTAAAATAAAAAGCAGTCCTGACCAGACAACTCATATTTCGTAATTTGATTTCAATAATTAAGACTAAACTTGCAACTATTAAACATTGTGGTATGGTCCACTAATACTAGCTGAGGGCTAGTTTATCAACGCAGGATTATCTCGTAATCAGAGGATACGTGTTCAACGAACCAATAGATCTTATTTTCTAGATAGAGTCAACCCCGCATCGATAAACCGGGCCTAAAGCTGACAAATCACCATTAATTTTTAGACAAGTAGAAATAATTTTATACAGTAAAAATAAAAGAGTAGCTGAACTGAACTAACTAAATAAGCGAATGCCGTCTGGAACATATTTCATTTATTAAAGTAGACAAAGTTTTTATTAATTTCAACTACTAAATTATCATTTGATGATAATGATAAATAGCAAAAATTTATCCAAATATTATCACTGCTGTAATACAATTCTTTTTTTTTATAACAAACATAAGCAATGTTTTTCGAAGGTAAAAAAAAGGTTAAGAAAATGTTTGAAATGAATAATGAAGAATTCTAAAAAATATTACAAATTTCTTTTCATTTAAACTCTTTTGTAAATACGTGTTGCTTCAGCTTGGACTGCACCTGTGTTGACGTCGACTAGCTGAAAGAAGTAAAGAACTGTCATAAAAATGTTTAGATCATAAAAGACAAATCAGTAGTAGACATACCACTTCTACTCCAGCGGGGGAAAATGTATATACTCTCTTGCTCTTGAATGTGTTATCAGGTGCCGTGGAATTAATGGTTACAACGTTACCATCCAATTTTGTGGTGCTCTGAAATTAAATAGAAAAATTAAAATTTATTTATTTTATTTTTTTCTTATTTTGCTTGTGACAAAGTTTGATGTGCTTCCTTAATAGACACCGAAAGTGAGGAAGGTGTTACCTTCACTTATTTTCACAAAAAATATGTGTCTAAAAGGGTGTCTGAAATGGGTTCATTATAAATAAGATACAGATAGTTGATATTTCCTAAGCATTCGATATCTTAGACCTTATTCATGATAGAAATAAAAATTATCCTTCACTTGCATTTTATTGCAGTAATCAATATTACAATTACTTATATATTTATTATAAAGTAAGCTATTTGCTTATGAATTTGTCTTTGATTTTCTTTATTTTGTAGTACGGCAATACGGCTTTTGACCCTTGAATAACTAAAGCAAACTTGAAACTTTGGAGACGCCTCAAATATATTTGTACGAGGAGTGGTTCGGTGAAATATCTCAGGAAATCGCGATAATAGCCTTAATACACTGAGATTTAAAAAATGTAAGATTTATGGGCAATGATGCCATACAATTAATGACAGAGTGCGTGGATTGTCGTTCCCTCGGCACATGTTTAAAAATAAACCGTGGGGAAAATCAATGTCTGGGCAAACTACATTGTCCTTAAAGTACATGAACTTTAAATAAATTTTGCTGGTTGCTTTCTACATTATTTATGTGTACTGTACATGGGATACCATACTGTGAAATAGTACTCCAGGCGTGATATAATAGAGACACTGTATAAAAGGATCAAGGTGCTAGGATCAAAAAAATTTCTATTATTTTATATTATAAAGATTTCTATATGCAACTTTTTGTATCAGACCAATACGTTCGTTGAATGACAATTTATTATCAAATACTACCCAAGATCTTCAATGAAGTTAGGGCGTACTAAGCGTTCATTATCTGTCTAATAAGCAAACATTAGAAGACTAAATTACCTACTTAATGACATCACTTTGCATTTTTGGTGTTTAGAGGTGAATTGTTTGTAATACACCAATTATTTATACGTTCCAGTGTTGCCAGTATTAAATTTCATATCGTGCGCAAATCGATATTTGTAGAGGTAGTTATATTATCGAGAAATATATCCTAATATCGAGCCCTGTAGAACACCTGATAGCTCTTTTATATTTTAAGACTTATAACCAAGTTGTTGCACATGTTGTCTTCAAGGTAAGAGCAAAAAAGGATTATAACGTCTACTGGCATACCGTACCGGTATTCATCTAGTCGCCTTATTAAGATTTTATGATATAGTATATCAAAGCTCTTAGAAAAATCTATATAAGTAACATCGACTTGGCCTTGTTTACCTTAGGGTTTCCGAAATATACTGATGTATACAAACTAAGATAGTTGTGATTGACTAAGTACTAATGAATCCGTGTTGTTCAACATCAATTATATTTTTTACATGCTCGTATATGTAACAGCGAAAATACGTCTAAACAGAAGTTATGTATATGGAATCGCCAGCTTTAAATTAAAATTAAATATAATCGTAATATAATTGTATTGTAATAACTGAAATCATATCTTAGCTAAATCATGAGACTCATGAAATTTATTCTTAGAAATATTTTTTTCATATATGGTAAAATGGCTTTGGCTGAGTGGATTCCAACAGGGGTAACAACAAGAAGAATTTGATGAGTTATTTCGTGCCCCAAACGTGGGTCAAATATGCCTTTTTCTGCAAATAACTATTGTTTTCAATGTTCTGCGTAAATAAATTTGTTCTGAAACTAAATTAATTGTTTTTTCTAATTTTGACATATAAAGTGACACTTTTTAAAACTGATTGACATTATGAAACGTCTTACTTTTTGTAACTAGTTGCATAAAGTAAAATTTTATGCAATTGGTGACGAAAAATGTATTTCAAAATTAGTGACAAAAAGAATTATTCTATTTATTAAACTGTTATAATACAAGTTAAAAACATAAATTATAAATTAATTAATTATTATAAATATTGATAACACAATTATTGCAATTATTCAAATTAATTCCCGACGACATATTTTTTTCACTGCTCGAACTTGCTGTTATTTGGGAAGTGGCGCACATTGCTTTAGATGTTTCACCAAATATTTCTTGCGCTATAAGTTTCTTATTATTCATAGAATTTTCGACATATCCCTCCGCAACAGAGCTAGATTTCCAACCTCCGTGCCTCTTTAAATTTAAAATATCAGCGCCACTGTCTGCTAGAAAAGTGGCAGAGCTTCTTCTAAAGCAGTGGCCAGTATATAGAACAGGGTTTGAAAGACGAAGAAATTGTGCAATAACTTTTGGCAGACTGCTAAATGTGTTAATTCCAACAGGATTTCTGGTACATTTTCCATTCGCATATTTTACAAAAAATCTGTTGTGTTTAAGAACCTGGGGACGCAACTTAATATATTTTCTTAATATTTCAACAAGATTCGTATTTTCAATGTCTCCAGTGGTAATTGCAAACTGCCGTATAACTTTTGTTTTTGAAGGTGGGATATCAACATGAAAATAGCTTCCTTCGTCTATAACATTTTCAACTGGAAGAAATGTTAATTCTGCTTTTCTGCATGCTCCTGCCATTCCAATTATCATTACAACCTTAGCCATTAAGTATTCTTTGTCATCAGCTTCCACTAAAAATTTGGCAAAATCTTCTTTAATAAAAACTTTTGACTTTTTAGCACTGTACCCGTCCGCTTGACTTTTAATATATGCTACCAAATTTGTATATTTTTTAATATCAATATTCCTTTTCAGATTTAGTTCAGACCTTAACATTGAGTAAAGTGTCCATAATGTGGAAACTTTTAGATCTTTCTTACCCTCAAAATATGCAAGTAAAACTTTCTCATTAACATGTTTAATTTTCTTCTCATCACACCACGTAACAAATTTTTCGTATGCCAAATCATAAACTGCCTTTGACTTTTTGGGAATTACTGATAATAGAGCATTACCTTCTGCCTCTTCAATATCGCTTGGTAGCTCTTCAGAACTTGAATTACTCATTTTAAAAAAATAAAACTAAAAATATATCAATCTCACTAAAAACCTTCCGTCTAGACTTTTTTACAAAATGTCAAACTGACAACTAACATGAAGTAACAGCAACAAACTAAATTTATGTTTTCCAAATTTTTATCAATTATATTAAATTTAATTTTTTTATTACTTTCTTCAAAATTAGAAAAAATCTTGTATGCAATACGTTACGAAATGAAATTTTGTGTAACTTGTGAATTATTGCGAAACTCACTTCGTTCGTTCCGCAAAAATCTCACGCGTTACACAAAATTAGGCATTTCGTAACTGATGGCATAAATAGCTATTTTAATATAATTGTAAAACTATGTGGTACCAATTGCTGAAAAATATTTGCCAAATTATATAGTTAGAATAGAAGTTAGTTTGCCATACCATTATGGTGACCATATAAAATTTTAATTTTTCGGAGTATTTTCTTATAAATGTATCAGCATACCTACTTACATCATTAATAAGGCAGGCTGCGAAAACGATAATACAGAAAATGAAGAAAAGCTTGTCAAAATGAAATAAATTCTTACCTTGACAGTAATATTATTTGGAAATGATTCATCCACTTCTTCATTGACAACTAAGTCAGAAACACTTTTCTGGAGCAGGGCATCGCTTATAATATGAATTTTATTGCCATCTACTGTAAATTCCAAGGTACTCTTCGCCTCATTTGCCGCTTTCGCGTGTTCTTCTGGAGCACCTGCATAATTTTAATTTGTTATTATATTTCTGAATATTTCATTTACACAATATTTAATTAAATACAGATTAGTGACCTGAGAGAATTCTGGAGTTCGTTCTCTCCGGAGGTACAAAATTTTAAGTCGTATACACCAAATGGATGACCTTATGACTCCGATTGCTGGGTGGACCACACTGGTGTCCGCAGGTTTGGCGCAATACGATAGGTAACGGCAGCAGTGAGATGCAGAATAAGAGAGGACTCAGGGAGTGACTCAGAAAAACTCATCTTATAAATGTTACTAGAATTGTCGAAACCCGCTGAGCATTAGGTGTTACGGTGAAGCAAGTTCTCCAGATCTGTTCGATGCAGCTCATTAGTGGGGATAGGTACTGCAAGGCATTGCAGCAAATGTAAAAGTAGTGCATGTGATGTGTTGATTGCATTGCGGTAATCGATCCACGCCGTTGATACTGTATTGTTCAGCATCCTGAGCAATACAGCGGTCTATCAACGGGTTCTCCCTACGGCCTGATAAACCTTTCTTGCCATCATGTTGCTTGTTTGTCTACCGGAATGCTGCCTCAACTGACTTCAATATCATAGCATCCAAGATAAGTAAAAATACGAGTTGGTGAACACAGTCATTTATGTGATCTCATTAAGATACTAAAGAAAGATTTATAGGTCAAACTTAGAGCTTTTAATGAAAATTCAACTTACCATGCAATTCTTAAAACTCCTAACAAATACTACATTTATATTTTCATGTTTTATGAATTTCTATTGGATTGTTACCTTTTGGGTGCATCAGAAATGCTTTGTTGAAGTTTTGTTGGTAATTCAAAAATTCGTGTACTTAGATGTTTACCTCTCGCTAAAAAATTAACTATTTGCGACATCAGTCTCATTTTTTAGACATTAGAACAATGAGCGCCTCTGTCTATACTAGGATAATTTGAAAATACTATATGTTTTTTTAACAAATCCTAAAGTCTTAGCAACAAAGTTTATGTATTGAAAATTTCGACCTATGGGCAACTATATTAAATGTTTAAAATTTGTATATGTGAATGAAATATCATCCAAAGATAGAAGAAGTTAAAAAAAAAATCAAGTCGATATACATTATACTGTCTTCGAATTACAGATTTTTAAAGTTAAACGCCATTACTCGGCTCGATACGATAAATTTTAGATATAGGTACGAACACGCTTCATGCTTAAATTTTCTAATGTGTAAACGTGGTGACGAACAGGTACATAATGCAACTATCTACGATATTGCATTTAATCAGTTGATAGATGAAATTGAGGATGATTGTAAGATCATCTGAATGTATATTGACGTGAAAAATACACATATTATGATAAGTTAATAATAAAATAGTTTTAAGTTGTTCACAACAAGTTATGAAGAGAAATTTGTAATTGTTTATTTGAGAAAAGTAAAAGATAGAACTTGATCCTATTTTGAGTTTGTTGTTTAGAATATTATTCAAAATTGAAGTGTAGATGAAATAGATCGGGGATAGAGATGTCTGATGACAAGAGATTAAAGTTTATTGTGACAAATAAATGTCACATACAAAACATGGTTATATTAGTAATTATAAGTTGGTGGAAAACAGTTGGCCAGGCTTGTAACTTGTAATTCAGCGCTCGGCGGGGCACATAGTCCGGAGAGTAGCTGTTGGCTGCAGTCTGGTTACGTTCCTTATAGTAAAATAAGGATTTTATAGAGGAGTTTGCGACTAAAATATTATGTTTTAATATTCCGCCCTCTAAAAGCACATTTGAAATAGTACATTGTTTTACTTTGCTAAATAAAGAACTATATTTTGGGAAAGGGGCTCGACAGCGGTATAGAACATTATAACTGCATTATCAAATGCAATGAACAATGAACTTAATCTACAATTACAGATCAAATAATGTAAGAAACCTAACATGTATTTACTATTAAGTAGGTGCATATTAGTAATGTTAGTATGTTCGTAAATTTTTATTGATTCTAGTGTAGTTTATGAGGCTCTTGAAAGGTATTTAAAAATTCAATATAGTTATTATGTGGTTTGTAAAAAATTATTAGTACAGTTCGAGATTGGTTCATTAATTAAATAATGAATATCCTTTAAATCTAGTTTGAAAATTTCTTTAATCCTGGCCTATATAGTAACTCAAAAATTTGCGGTTCTTAAAATACTGCAGATTTATAGATTTTGTCAGCTATTGGACTAAAGTAAGTAAGAGATATGTATCTTAATATATCCAGGATACAATAATTATTGAACTATCGAATTTTCTTTTTTTTTTGTTTATCATGCCATTAATTATTGTATTGTTAAAACCAAGATTCATTCCAGCTTCGTTTAATATGTTCAAATATTTGTTTTTATTTTGAATACGTTCAGTTAGTAGAGGAAGTTAGCCGTAGGTCGGTCTCCCCCCACCACTGACCTTGACCTTGACCGTGCACCTGTGGTCCGTTCCTTCAAGGCCACGGTGACATCGTAGGTTCGCATAGCATATACCGTGACCTTGACCTTGGACGGCCGCAGTGCGTTTCGACTTCAAGGGCGCAGTGTTGCTGTTACCCAGAACGATCACTTGCGGTGACCTTGGCCTTGGCTAACACTATTAGAGAATGCAAGGACGGAGCTTCCTCCTTGCCACGCAACTCGTAATGTGCCGTGGTTTGATATTTTGTGACGTAGTATATCTTTTCTATAAAAGAGTGAAAGGAGTTAATATGGGATCATTCTTAACGTCAATTTCCTAGAGTAAAGAAGCAAATATGTATTCGTGCAGTTTTTGTGGTGCAAGCTTCACTCGCAGTGACAATATGCGACGTCATCAGAGGGAGGCGTGTAACAGTTTAAATGGTAATGGACCGCCAGCAAAGAAAGTGAAATTGGATTCGAATCCATCAACATCAGTAATTATGCAGACGTGTTATAGCTGTAATGTGACTTTAACAACTAACCAAATGAAGTCTCATAAAAGAACACTACAACACAGAACAAATTCATGTGTACGTTTGATGGATGGTACAGAAATTGTTCGCAGTGCTTTCAAATATAGAATCATAACATACCGAGTGCATAGTGATAATGAGAAACTGGACTATATAATATTTTTCAACGAAATTCGACATAAAATATTGAATTTACTAGAAGAAATCTTATTACTTCATAAAACTGTGAAAGTAAACATGGAGACATTTGCCAGCTATATATTACAAGCACAAGAAATAGCTGAAATTAAATCGTTTAATACGTGTAATAAAATATTGGATCAAGGTGTGGATTTAAACATTGCACTCGACACTTTTATAGACATGATGGTTGCGCAAACTACTGAGTTCCAAGAGCGTGATTCTGGTATGTAAATATCTTCTGGTATGTGGAATAACAATTGACTTTTTTTTTTATTTTTAGGGTGGGCCCTCGAACAAATAAAATTTGTTGAAATTAATATAAACAAGTACAGTCCAATGGGTGGTTCATCATATATCAAGTTACCAAAGTTCATCGCAAATAAGAAGGCCGTAGTGAATATAGAAAACCAGGACCAATACTGTTTTGCTTGGGCAGTCACTTCAGCATTGTATCCTGCAAATGGTGGTACATCTCAAATGTCATCTTATCCACATTATTCAAGAGTTCTAAATTTGACAGGTATGAATTTTCCAATGAAATTGAGAGACATTTCAAAATTTGAGGAATTGAATAATATATCTATTAATGTGTATGGGTTAGAAAAGAAATTCGAGAATAATAAAGTAAAATATGATGTTGTCGGGCCTTTGCGTTATTCTCAGAAGAAACTACGTATTCATGTTAACTTATTATTAATTTCCGCGGAATGTGATCAGAATCATCATTGTAAATCGGATTGTGCTAAAACTCACTATTGTTGGATAAAAAATTTATCTGGATTAGTATCAAATCAAATATCCGCTCACGGACATAGAAAATATTTTTGTGATGGGTGTTTGCTGTATTTCTGTAACGAACGTCAGCTAATGTCTCACCAAACAAATGATTGTAATCATATTTACACTACAACACCATCGACACAATTTCGGGTTGATAAATATGGGAAACGTGTACCGGAAAATATATTAAAATTTGAGAATTTTGACAGACAAATGCAAGTACCATTTGTAGTATATGCAGACTTTGAATCCATTTTGAAACCGATAAATACTTGCGAGCCAAATCCTGAACGCTCTTATACCAACAAAACGTTTATTCATGAACCTTACTCTTTCGCGTATTACATAAAATGTTCCTTTGATAATAACATTTCTAAATTTGAACTATATCGCGGATCTGATGCAGCAAAAGTATTTGTATCATGTATAGAGGCTGATTTAAGGGAAATTTATAATAGATATATGAAAGATGTAATCCCCATGTCCCCGCTTACAGCGATAGAAAGAGAAAATTTTGACAATGCAACCATCTGTGGTATATGTGAGAAGCCTTTTGCAGAAGGTGATATAAAGGTGAAAGATCATTGCCACTTAACTGGTAAGATACGATTCGGTGCCGCGCACTCGATCTGTAATTTAAATTATAAACTACCAAATTTTGTACCTATCATATTTCACAACATGAGTGGATACGATATTCACTTATTTGTAAAAGAGTTATGCGCTCATAAAGATAAAGTTGACGTAATACCACAAAACAAAGAAAAATATATATCTTTTACAAAACATCTTTACATGCATGATTACGTGACTGACAAGGGGGAAACAAAAAATAAATATTTGCGGTTACGTTTCATCGATAGTTTTAAATTTATGTCAGCATCACTACAAAATTTAGGGGAAAATTTAAATGAAGGTCAAATGGTTACAATGAAGAACTTTTTTACCGATAATGCAAAATTTATTTTAATGCGACGGAAGGGTGTATTTCCATATAGTTTCGTAGATAACTTAGAGAAATTAAATAATCGTGTTCTACCCACCAAGCAGGAATTCTATGACAGCCTAAATGAAACACATATATCAGATGACGATTATGAAAGGGCTAAAAATGTGTGGGAATTGTTTGAGTGCCAGAGTTTGGGTGACTATTCAGACCTGTATTTAAAATCAGATGTCCTTCTTTTGTGTGACGTATTTGAAAATTTTCGTAAAATTTGCGTGAATAAATATAAATTGGATCCAGCTCAATATTACACAGCTCCAGGTTTATCTTGGGACGCTATGTTGAAACTAACAGCGGTAGAACTTGAATTGTTAACAGATATCGATATGATACATTTTTTTAAAAAAGCTATACGCGGTGGTGTCAGCCAGTGTACAGAAAGGAAGCATATCGCAAATAATAAGTTTGTACCCAATTATGATCCCTCAGAACCGTCGTCATTTATCACATATCTTGATGCTACGAACTTATACGGTCATAGTATGTCCCAAGCATTACCAACAGGGGGATTTGAGTGGCTGTCCGAAAGAAAAATTATCGACTTAGATGTTACTAATATTTCAGACGAGAGTCCACACGGGTATGTTTTTGAAGTAGACATACATTATCCGCAAGAGTTACACGATTTACATTCAGATCTCCCTTTCTTAGTAGAAAATATTATACCCCCCCAATCAAAATCAAAATCACCAAAATTAATCCCAAATTTGAATGATAAGAGACGATATGTTGTGCATTATAGAAACTTGAAACAAGCCATTGAAAATGGTTTAATGGTGTTAAAAACCCATAGAGTACTTAAGTTCAAGCAGTCGCCCTGGTTAAAAAAATACATCGATTTAAATACGCAAATGAGAAATTCAGCGACCAATAAATTTGAAAAAGACCAATATAAATTAATGAATAATGCAGTATTTGGTAAAACTATGGAAAATGTTGATAATAGAAGAGATATAAAGTTGATTACTCATTGGGAAAATGTTAGAAGAACTATAGGTGCAAACGCATTAATCGCTCGTCCAAATTTCAAATCTTGCACAATTTTTTCTGAGGATTTTGTAGCGATTGAAATGAGCAAATTGCAAGTAGTCTATAACAAACCAATTTACGTAGGATTTTGTATTCTTGAATTATCGAAGACGGTACTGTATAATTTTTTTTATGGTGTTATTAAACGTCAATTCGGTGCTAATGCTTCTTTGTTGTACACCGACACCGATTCCTTAATTATGAAAGTTTATACAGATAACTTCTATGACTTTATTGTACAAAATCCAGAAAAATTTGATACTTCTAATTACAGGGAGGGAAATAAATTTAATATTCCAAAAGGCTCGTCTGTGCTTGGGAATATGAAAGACGAATTCCCCGAAGATCCTATTATCAGCTTTTATGGTACTGGAGCGAAAGCGTACTACGTGCAATCGGTCGGTAATGAGTTGAAAAAAACCAAGGGAGTAAAGAAATCTGTGATTGAAAAACAACTTACAATAGATGACTACAGAAAAATTGTTGAGCAGGGCGGGTTAATATTTCGTAAAATGAATACTTTCAGAAGTCACTTGCATGATATCTATACAGAGATGCGGAATAAAGTTGCTCTTTCTTATTATGACGATAAACGTTTTGTGATTCCCAATACCACTAAAACTCTACCCTGGGGTCACTCAGACATAACATTTTTTCAGAGTGAACCAGAGCAGAATTTAAAGTGGTTAATATCAGCCTTAAATAGTGTCGTTGAACGAAATGTTTTAAAGGATGATGATAAACTAGATGTGTTACTCAAAGCAATGAATGAGTTGAGTGATTAATTGTTAATAATGTTTCTACTTGTTAACGCAAAGGTCGACAATTATAATATTCAATTGAAAAATTCATTGTGATATTTCATGTTATGTGTAAGTCGAAGTAAGAGATATTTGTATGAAATAAAATGTTAATTTATAAATAAAGATTTAAATTACTAAATGGTATTTTTATTGTATGAGTACCGTAGGCAATAAGATAGAGAGAGACGATAGGAAGAGTGGGGTGGGAAGTAGGGGGTTAGTTAGAGTGTGTAGGGAAATAATTTGAACCAATAGGAACAAGAGTGGTAGGGAGTGGAGGGGTTAGTTCAGCGTTATGGGCTTCAGAGATGCTACAAAGATTCTTTCCGTCTCCAGCTCTCGAGTTGTAAAGAAGTGTGCAAAATAGTGCTGTCTGCTCTATTCCTAGCATTCTTTGTGTTCTGTGTTTTGTGTTTCGTGCCCGTTTCTCGTGTCCGTTTTGTGTTTGTTGTGACAATGGTAGGACAAAAAAAGATTGGTGTTTCTGGTGGTAGCGGTAAGGGAGGCGCTTTGTTGAGTGCTGTGGCAGCATACTTAATTAATTATATGCCAGGGCAAGACGACAATGGCGACGCTTGTCCGGGTAATGGTGTGGCGAACAATGGCGACGCTTGTCTGGGTAATGGTGTGGCGAACAACCAGACGAGCCCTGGCGTGGGTGACAATGGCGACGCTTGTCCGGGTAATGGTGTGGCGAACAACCAGACGAGCCCTGGCGTGGGTTTAGTTCCGGATATTGAAATCCCGACGGATTTGACCGATTTGAACGATTTGCTGGGTGATTACGATTTCTCCGAATTGGACGCGCAGGCTTTGGCTTCAGATGAAGCCAGAGCTAGTACATCTAATGGAGAGGCCTACCCGAACGCCGCGTGGTCTAGGTTCCCTACGGTTACGGAGACAAATTCTGAGGACGAATTTCAACCTGCGCAACCAAAGATTTCTTCGCAGAAAGGCCAAAAGAAGATGACGACGCATCCTTCAACATCTACAAAGCAGACGCAGGTAGAGAATACCGAGAAAGATGATGACGTGTCGATTCTTAGAAGAATTTTATCGGCGCAAGCATCTGTACCTGCTCGCCTGAGCCCTATTCCCGATGTTGGCTCAGACGAGGGGCAGGTAGAGATACCTGAAAAGCCTAAGAAAGCAGCAGCTAAAAATAAAAAGCCGTTATCGGGAAGGAAACCGGTGGTTAAAAAAGCTGCTGCAAAAAAGTCGGTAGCTAAGAAACCGAAAAAAGATGCTGCAAAAAAGCCGACGAAAGTGCAACCGGTATGTTCGAGCGCGCCGTTGCCAGGATGCTCTCATGCGGTGTTGCCAACGCAGGAACCCTGTAACCGTGCTCTGGTTGTGAATGAAAGTGATTCTGATTCACAATCGGAGTTATTCTCCCAAGAAGAGCAAAATGAAACTTTCAAAAATTTTTTGAACATGTATGAACAGTTGCAGCGGGAGGATAGGGAACTTAAAAGTGCAACTGATGATGATAGCAAATTAAAGGATCACGCGCAGTCCCTCAAAAGGAAGGCGGAGATGTTGAATTCTCGGGCCGATGAAATGCTCAGAGGCATTGCGAAGCGTCGCAAAGCCTCTGAGAGATGTACAAGGAAGCTAAATGCTATAAAGAAGAAACTGGGAATAAGGTAGTGCGTAAACACACTACAGAATGTTGCATTAAAAATGTTTGTACATAAATTTAGTATTAGGTTAGGGTTAAGAGAAAAAATGTAAAAAAATATAAAAGTAAAAATGTAAAAGTGAAAAAAAATGAGGTTAGATTAGGTTAGAAAAATGTAAAAAATTTAAATGTAAAAAAATAGGTTAGAAAAAATGTAAAAAAAAATTTAAATGCAAAAATGTGAAAAAAAATTAGGTTAGGTTAGGTTAGGTTAGAAAAAATGTAAATGTAGAAAGTAATAACACCGGTACTGGAGGACAACTGTGACCTCGATACACCTTTTGCAACACTTTTGACCGACAGTCCAAATACGAATAACCAATTTACTTAAATAAGTACCCCGTTATTTCTTATATTAAAGCAATTTTTTATTCTTTACTTTACTACTGTTATTTATTGTATATGAAATGAAATAAAAAAAGAATAACTCTTAATACATTTATTTATAAATAACAAAAATATATATACATAAAATAAAACAGAATTATCCGTCCGAATCATGCTCCACCAGAATGACTGCATCCTCATCTTCATCGGCAGATTCCTCCACCAGAATGGCTGCATCCTCATCTTCATCGGTAGATTCCTCCACCAGAATGGCTGCATCATCTTCCGAGTCAGACGATTCCGCTGTGTCCGTCGATGATTCCTCCAGAATTACTCCATCCATCTCGTCTTCGGAATCATCATTGGGCACAGTGTCCATCGACCATGTAGACGGAGACCTCTCCAATGGTTGGTATTCTTCTGGTGAGGTGGTGCTATCTGCTACACCACCCCTTGTCGCCTCTCTAACGCGCTGCAGGTAGGCACGATACCTTTCGCACAAAACGAACATGGTTGAAGTGGAAGATACAGTATTGTCTTGTACTTCAGACATGTTGGAGCGTAGAAAGTAAACTGAGGATGGTGAGGGCTTTCTTATGTATATATAGCCCCTACCACCACCCCCACCTCATCACTCCCCACCTCACTACTCACACAAATAATAGTAGAAAGTGTCCTAATACTCATATTTTTAACACCATCAATATCAATAGCACTGTCAACATAAGCAATAATCGAAGTGAAACACAGATTTCTCTAGTAACATTGTGTTACTTACATTTAAATATTTAGTAAATAAAACAAAAAATAAGATTCAATTTAACGTTTATTTAACACTTAAACTAGTTATATAATATTTACAATAAACTAAAAATTAAATATATACATTTATTTATCACTAAAACTAATTACATAATTATTTACAATAAACTAAGAGATATATACATATTTACAAAAAAAAACTACAAATTATCTGTCCATATTGCAAATATTGCAGATTTCCACTCGCCTAATCTGATAGAGTGGATCTCTGCAAGATTTGCAATATCCCCGCCTGCCTCTCGTTATCCTTGTAGTGGCATGGTAGTCCACATGACGATGTCTCCCAGGATCCACCCTAGACTGGTATCCCAGAAAACATCCGTGGCAAAGATTGTATTCCATACCACCCACTACTTGGACCGCAACAAAGGTCATGGTGGTGCAGAAGATGCCATCCATTGGGTTCACCCTTGCTAAATATTCTGATGTTATCCACCGCTGCCCTCTTTGGTGGGGAACATCTACGACGATACCCTCATCATCACTCGAATCGTCTGCACCCTCTTCAGCGTCAAAAAATTCCTCATCGTCTTCCTCGTCGCTTTCCTCATCGCCTTCCTCATCGTCTTCAACTTCTACCTCGTCGTCTTCGGGAGCAGCCAAGTCGTCCTCTACCTCTTCAAGGTACCATATATTGTTGAGGACATCTAGGGATGCTAACCAGTCCAGGACTCTGAGGTTAGCCCAACCAGCAGGTACAGCAGCCATATTAATACTTGGAAAAGAATATATAAGACAGTAGACGGAATGATCAACGTTGAAGTTTGCAAAGCAACTGATCTAACGTGGAGTTACACCTCCTCTTTTAAACATGTTGCTGGTGACGTCACATCATCTCTAACGACATACCATGGCTCTAATATCGGCAATTCCAGCGACTACTTAAACAAACAAGGCCATGAGGAGGAACTCAGTTATTATTCAGCTGTCATACCGTACACTTGTTTTTAAAACAGCAATGTCTTGTCCAAGAGAGTGGCAATCGAAACCAACAATCGCCGTATATCCATATAGTATGGATGGTGCAATTCTGTGCTATAATTGTTCCCAATTCTGGGCAAAGCAGCAAATTAATCCATGTACTGGACTATGTTCAAATTGTATAAAAGAAAATCCAGTGCCAGTGAATACCGTCCGAAAAGCAGCATCACGTGAGCGTCTGGAGCAAGAGTGCTACAAGTGTCTACAACCCACGACTCGTACAAATTTTGGAATTATCCGAGATGTTTGTGAGACATGCAAGGTGGAGCACCCATTGAGGCAGCGGTGTCTGGTTTGCAACAAGTACACTGGTGATTGTTGGAACAATATTTGCAGCAAATGCAGAGACGAGAAGACATACAGTGTTTTACTTTGTGAATATGTTGGACATATTTATGGAGGTGTGATGAAACACAACAGAGAATGTTTCTGTCAGGAAGCGTTACTGTCGAGACGGGGGGATTTCATCTGATTAATTCCATAAATATGTATTTGTATTTTTTCTGTATTATATACGTTTTAAATAAATATATTTAATCTATAATTCGTTGTAAATATTTTCTTCTCAATAAAATTTATTAAAATGATTTTCTTGATTTCATCTAATAATTTTTAGGAGTAAAAATTAATTCAAAAATTTTAACAAATTTGCATTTGTATATATTTTTTCGTTAATGTGTATATAATTACTAAGGCTTTGGAGTCTTATATGGGGAAAATAAATAAAACAAATATTAATGGAATACACACATTTTATTATGAAATTTCTAAACATAAGTAAAATATTAGTTGTTATAAATATACACATTTTATATAAAGAATGTGACAATATTAAATAAGAGCTGCTTCGTTAATCCAAGAGTTGTGGTCATTAGAGAATCCGAGCCACTTCACAAAAACCTTGTTCCCTCTCCTTCTTAAAACCTTTTCCAACAAGTAGACATCAGGGTCTTTAGCTTTTTGTAGCTCCATTTCATAAAAGCACCCCTTTATTGGTTGGCCATGAATGTCCTGGAGTGTATATGTTGTGGGATTTGTTACATTTATTTTAACGATCTTGAAAAGTTCAGTTGAAAAATTTGGTGTGAACCCCTTTTCAAATATACCTTTATATTTACTGATTCGAACTATATCGCCAATACGAAATTTAGGTTTCAAAGCAATTTTAATGTGATTATAAGCATTTAAACGTGTAGTTGGTTTAACATCAGCAGGTTTCATACCAGTCGTACGATGTATTTTATTATTGTACAATTTTGTAATGTCGGATAGAATGTCAACCCATTTGTATTTACCTCTAGCTGAGAATTCTTTATATAACCAGGTTTTTAATGTTCGTATTACTCTTTCTGCAATTGCTGCTTTTTTCGTACTATACGTGGAGTAATGATTAATGATGTACTGTTTCATTAAAGCAGAAAAGTTTTTGTTGTAAAATTCCGTACCCTGATCGCTTTGTAGATTTTTAGGAGAATAATTTGATTCTTGTAAAATACTTCTCATAACCTTAGTAATTTCAACACCAGTTTTATTTTTTAGAGGTTTAGTCCACAAATATTTTGAGTAACAGTCGATCACTACGAGAATGTATCGATAACCATTGTTTTCATCAGCGTATGGTTGCATTTCAGCTAAATCCATTTGCCATAAGTCACCATAACCTTTGATTATTGTTCTTCTTCTACGGAAATTTCTCCTACAAGCTTTATGCAATTCGTTAACAACTTGTAATTTCTCATTACTAATCACCATAATTGAAGTTTAAGTCAGGCGTTTATATAGATAATTTAGGTCTGTTTTTTCACTTTTTTCCTAATGTAGCAGCGTTGTCCGTGACTTCAGCCACTATTTCATCTATCACTTGTTGATTACGATCGTTCCTCCCAGCTTGTGCCACAATATTTCCAAGTGATTTCTGTCGCACTGTCATACCTTTCAGACGGGATTCATCGAGAATGTGGTGCACTTTGCTTATTGCATCATATAAAATAGTATAATTGTCCTCGGTTAATTTCTTAACTCCAGAAATTTCTTTATTAATGTGTTGCAGAGCGTCATTAATCATCTCGGTAATTTTGCTGTGTACAAACTTACTATATTCAGTCCACTGATTCTCCATAAAAGTAATGTGTGACTTTTTAATGTCTTTTATACATTTATCGATATTTTCGTCTACATAGTTACGAGTTACACCATCTTTTTGATTTATTGGTTCACCAATGTTCAGTAAACGCTTATTTTGCATATCAAATTGATTATCTGCGGTAAGCTTAAAACCAATACCTGGAGGTCCATGTACGATAATCGATTTATTATTATTACTTCTTCGTCTACCGAACTTGTCAATTGTGTTGTTTACAACAGCCATTTCTGTTTACGTCTGACCCCGTTTAACCATTTCACAATATTTTATACTAATTAAATAAGTGTGAAATGAATTTTAACTTCACTAATAGATTATCCTTTCTTCCCTCATTTCTTCCAATAAACTGACTATTTCGTTATTGACACCATTGTTACCAACCATTTTTGAGCTATAGAGCAGGCGTAGGCGGTCCACTAGTTCTTTCGGTTTATTCCAATATACATAGTCAACACCTCTATTATTGTATAATTTATTAATAGGAACACCTAAGCCAGTTTTAGATCTCGTCACAACTGTAGCAGATACCAATGGTTCTATAATATTAGTGAATTTCTTCCATTTAGCTTTATTCAAACCCTGTTTCATATCATAATTTTTATATGGTGCTTTTGTCTGTTTTAAAATCCCACCATATAATTGACACTCTTTGTCGCCAATAATAGCCTCATTACTACGCGAAATTTGTGGTTGTTTCATAAATATCATATCATATAACTTAGGACTGCCAGAATACGTCCCCACCTTCTTAGTTCCACGCCACAATGTGATATTTCCATTAGAAAAGCGTATTTCAGCATTACCCATTTGTAGTTTTTCTGTATGGGGGTCTAAACGTACACCGTATATAGTATCATACCTAGCATTGTCGAATTTCAGATTTTCTAAATGTGTTTGCACTATATCACATTTTCCTTCTGCGCCACTAATAGAACTTTCTGAACATGGAGTGCTCATTAACGACGATCCCGGTGGTGTTTCCAAAAAATATTGTTGACTTGCATTTTTGTCACCATCTTCATCACTAGTTTCAGGTGTTGCTTTAAATGTACTAGTACTAGCTCTTGCACTTTCTATCGGTTGTGTTGGTTTCTGAGGTTGTGTTAGCGATTGGTTATGTGAAGCAGATGATATAACCTTTAATGGTTTTGTTATGGGTTCATAAATTTTTTCGAGTGTTAACTGATTCTCAACGTTTCTTCTCTTCACAGAGTTGAATTTTTTGCGCACTGAATCGGTGGCCTCAATCAATTCACGTTTCAGTCTTATTTCTTCTCTCATGTTTCTACCTATAGCACTACTGAGTTTATTCTCACCATTGTCATTCATGTCTAACAAATGCAGCCTCACTGCTGAAGTTATCCCGATGCTATCTGTAGACCAATTAAAATTTTAATTACAATACTTCATGGATATATGAAACTATCAAGTTCTTTGCGATATCTCCCTTCATTTACTTCTCTATCCTTGTCAATTACAAGAAACCCATATTTGTCTTTCCAGCACTCTGCACACATTTCTTGAAATTCTTTATAAGTCACATCCGGTGAGACATGGTCTGAGAAAATGTGGTGTAAATTCATATCATCCTGCTTAAAAATTGCTATGAAATTACTATTATCCCTTACCAACTGTTTAGGGACGCGGGAATACGTTTGTGCCAAATAGAAACAATCTACATGTTTATGACGCCCCATTGAGAAGTATGCTCGAATAACATCTTGCTTTTCACATATAACATCATCAAATATAAATATAGACTCAGGCTCAGCGTCGGATGGTTGCACTATTTCCGCGTTGTTACTGAAGGTGTAATATCCTAGCCCCGTAATCGGTGCTAATATATCGCGTAAATATTCATACTTGGGTTGATGTAAGGACTTTGAATATAAGTAAATGTTTGAAAAACGTAGCCCAAGTGGATGAGTAAGCAAAGTTATTAGTAAATTTGTTTTGCCACAACCACTTGGACCTATTAAGAGTCCGCGAATAGTTGAGGGAAGTAGCGGGCCATGGCGTGATTCGACTTGTAGTCCACACCCTACTTTTTCATCTAAATTATCTACAGCAAGTTTCTGTTTCTGCTTCACAATGCGCATCGTAGCACGGATGGATACTATATAAATAGATGTACGTATTGTGATTGTTATTTAAATGGTGTCAACCGAGAAGCACACACGTGAAAATCGTCGTGGTTTAAAGATTGGTAAGGGGGTAGTCAATTCTCTAATAAATAAGCTCCCATTTGAACTACACTTACCGGGAGGTTACCAGTATTGTGGTCCAGGCACCAAATTACAAAAAAGATTAGCCCGAGGTGATCCAGGCATAAACAAACTCGATGCTGCATGCAAGCAGCACGATATTGCATACGATCAAAACACCAGTAATTTAGCAGCCCGACACAAAGCAGACTATCAACTTGAACAAGCTGCCTGGAAACGAGTTAAATCAAAAGACGTAAGTTTCAAAGAAAAGGCCGCCGCGTGGTTAGTTACAACTATAATGAAGGGGAAGCAACGTCTTGGTATGGGTTGTACGTCAACAACACCACGTACTACAAAGAAACGTATAATTAAAAAGAAAAACAAGAAAAAAACTAGAAATATAGCTTTTGGTGCTGGAATAGTACGTAAAGTACGTGATGACATACGTAAAGCCGGTGGTAAACGAAAAATCGCTAAGGACACAAAAAAAGTTACGCAAATTGCGCTTCAAGCAGCACGACGACACATGAGAGCAGCTGGTGGAAAACGTAATATTCGTACACCTAGGATAATACCAATACCGAAAGTGGGTGGAATTCTACCATTAATACCCATTTTTGCTGGATTATCAGCTTTGGGTAGTTTAGCTGGCACTGCTGCTGGTATAGCTAAAGCTGTAAATGATGTTAAAACGAGTAGAGAGGAATTAGCTGAAAAAAATCGCCATAATAGGCAGATGGAGGCGATTTCTATAGGAAAAAGTGGTAAAGGGCTATATTTAAAACCATATCGCAAAGGACTAGGACTTTATCTAAAACCACAAAGTTCAAAAAACTTCTAGATGCTCTACCCCGAAAACCTCTCACTAATATCGATCTTAAATATTATGCAGAGAAGATGAAAGTGCCCTATTTTCGGGGGATATTTATGCGGGACACTCTACCATATTCTGGACCACGTCATAATGAGTCGGCCATCATAAATCTAGACAGTATAAATGGCCCTGGAACACACTGGGTTGCATTTAAAAAACGTGGTAGTTTAGTCACATATTTCGATAGTTTTGGTGATTTACCCCCACCGACAGAATTAGTTTTATATCTGCGCAGAGGTTCAAAGTCGACCGACAAAATTTACTATAACTATGAACGCCAACAAAATTTTAACACAGTGTGGTGTGGTCATTTGTGTTTGAAGTTTCTCACTACAAAATAAATACAAACGCTTGTGAAATAACATCTGCAGACCTTGAAATGGATCGGGAAAGCATCAAGCAGATGGGTCAATCACTAATCGCATTCTCCCGTTTACGCAGTCTATTGAAGATGAGCAAACAACAACTGGCAAATATGCCTAAAGAAGTAATGATTGGATGTGCTGCACATGAAATTGCATTAGTATGGGACAAACTACCCCAGCATCTCCAGAATGATATTGATATTTTAAAATATCAATACTGTCAGGAACATTATCATGATGATGATGATGATGGCGGTGGTAGCAGTGTTGATGTTAATGATGGGCCGCCGCCTCGAAAAATATTTTGCTGCTACTGTAAAGTGCGCGATGTCAATGTTGCATCAAATAATGAGATACAAACGTCTCCGTCATCCAGCAAAAAACGAAAATTACACCACGATTATTGCTGTAGTTCACAATAAATTCATGAGAGAACACTAAATATCATCAGTCATGTCGTATACGTTCACTCTATCAAACCGATCTAGTGTGCTCAGTGCTGAGTTTTATCCTCCCATTGAATTAGATACTAATAGTCGATATGGGTTAGGATTAACAGGATTCTATTCTTACAATTCTATATTCAATGTGGACGAAACCAACAATCGTTTTTGCTATCGAATTGGACCAAAAGTAGCCCCCACACTTATCCACATACCTTGCGGAGCCTATGAAATTGAAGAGATATATCGTGCAATACTGAAAGCTATGCCCGGTGATAAGAAAGAGGAAAAAGAAAAACTATTTCGACTGCGAGCGAACAACAATACGCTAAAGTGTGAGATTTGGTCAAAATATGGAATTGACTTTACACAAGCAAACTCTATTGGTAATTTATTGGGATTTGAATCGACTTATTTGCATCCAAACACTAATCATGAATCAACATTACCTGTTGATATTATGAAAGTAAGGATGATACGTGTAGATTGCAACATTATCTCTGGAGCATATCTGAATACCCTTAAATCCCATACCCTTTTCGAGTTCGACATAGATGTTGAACCAGGTTACAAACTTACCAGAGAGCCAGCGAACATCATATATTTGCCTGTTAGACCTGAAGGACGTCAGTTTATCGACAACATTACACTATGCATATTGGATGATAATGGAGATTTAATAGATAGGTGAGAAGATTATCGTAAAGCTAGAATTGAAACAGTTTTAAAATCGCAAACACAATGGGCTTCCGATATAATCAACAACGATTAGCACACAATCGTTTCAATGTGATTGACGATAAAAAGACTAATGACTGCGGAAATCGACTCATTCAACGTGTAGAGCTTAAACGGTTAAGACATAACCTGCCAGCTAAAGATCGTGCATTTCTTCGATCCATCGGATTGAAACTGAGAGAAAAATAGTTAATAATGGTGACTTTTACATCTAGTGAAAAACTTGAGGTGTTCGAGGAACCTGTATTCGATCAGTCACTCGTTAGCTTACATGAGCATACATATAAACCACACGGTTCACCATATTATAGAAACTCTGATGAAGTACGCATTCCTGTCAATTTTCAGGACTTAATACTTGACATTACAGAGAGTTACATTTATATAGAAGGAAAATTTACCCCTAGTGATGTTACCAAGAAGTGTTATCTATCTAACAATGCGCTAGCTTTTCTCTTCGAAGAAATAAGATATGAAATGGGTGGTGAACAGGTCGCTGTCGTTAGGAAGCCTGGCATCACTACTACAATGAAAACTAGGGTGTCATATGGACAAACATCCCTCCCATCGCTACTAACTATAGGTTGAGGTCTCACCGAGAAAAAACAGGATATTTTAGATACTACCAGCCACGTTTTCAGCGGTAAACTCCCTCTTAAGTACCTCATGGGTTTTGCAGAAGATTATACCAAAGGTATTTTAAATACAAAACAGGAATTAATTTTAATTATAGCACGTTCCTTTAAAGACTCTTACATTGGAGAAGTTGATGCACAGTTAGAAATTAACAAAATCGAATGGAAGATAAGACATATTGTGCCTGAAGTTAGACAAAAGGTTAAACTATTAAAGAAAATTGATACGAGCAGTAATAATGCTAAAGTTAAAATGGCTTACCGTATGTGGGATCTCTATGAGCTACCCACTCTACGTGATACTGCTTCTGATATATGGGCTGTTAAAACCACTAACAGTCTTGAGAGACCTCGATACATCATTATCGGATTTCAAAACAATGGCAACTCTAGTGACAGAACCAAGGACGCCGCAAGTTTTATACATGCAGATATAAATAATATTCGGCTATATTTAAATGCCGAAGTATTTCCATATGAACGTTGGAATTTAAATTTCGATAAGAAACTCGACTCTGCAGCCTACTACGCCTATGAAAATTTCCAACGTAGTTATTACGATAAAGATATGAGTGAACCTATGATGGACCTTGGCGAATTCAGAAAAAATCCATTGTTTGTTATTGATTGCTCACACCAACCAGATGCAATGAAATCATCCACCGTCGATATAAAAATTGAATTTGAGACACGGAAGACGAAGTTTCCCGAACAAACTCGAGTATATGCACTTATACTTCACGATGCGTATTTAAGTTATAGCGCATTAGATGGTTCAGTTCAGTGTGGCATTGCTGGTGCTAAGTAACGAATACCTATTGCCATGACGTCATTAGGTAGCCAATTTCCTACTTTGATAGTTGACTTGCAGGGGTTTCAATATAAAACAAATGATTTTACCGTTAAAGAATTAGCTGTTCTATGTTGTAACACTAATCAGCAAGCACACTATTTCTTCAAACCACCAAATCCTTTCTCATCACTAACCCAAGGCGAACAGACTCACTACCGATGGTTAGAAAACAACTACCATGGGGGCATAAAATGGAGTGATGGATATATTCAACTGTCAGAATTCCCACTAATACTTCATCGACTTTGTCAAAACGCAGTTAATAATTTTCGACGCAACGTATTGTCAGAGGATGTTATAATTGTATGCAAAGGCAAATTAAAGAAAAATGTTCTACAGCATCATCTAAAATGGAATAGAGTTATAGATCTAGATGACTTCTCACCCTGCATACCCAATCTAAAATCGTTAAAGGTACCAAGATGTATGGAACACACCCAACCAAAATATAGTCACTGCTCTCTTGCAAACGTTCACTTTCTTAACAAATGTATTATAGATTTAAATATAGAGTTAAAATAAATATCTTTAAATATGTTTATATTTAGGATTAATAATTAATATTTTTTAATGTATGTCACCAAAAATAATTATAAATAAATTAATGTATAATCTAATAATGTGTTTCATTTATTTCAATTTTAATTTTAAAAATAAAAACAACTATATTTCCATAATAATAATTTTATTACACCATTTACATATTAATATTATTAACAGAAGAATTACAATAAGTGATTAACTACTAATTGAGTTGTCTTCATCCTGTTCTTCATCAGATTGGTCGAGTTGATACTTTTCAATAATTTTCTTAGGTAAGTATTTTTCTATGTCACATAGGAAATGTTTTAAATTTATTTCCACTAGTTGCTCACAGAATTCTTCTAAATTCACAATACCACGAGAGAATTTACCACATAGTTGTGCACCTCTGTAATACCTCTCAGAATCCTCATTAAGCTGTTTAACTTTTTCAGCATCGAAGCAGTAATTCAGATCATAATTTATTGCATGGAGTCTATCCATACTTAAGTCGCCTAGTACAGAAGATAGTCTTTCAATTGCCGAATTAATGTCTTCTGCCCTTACCCAACGTTCTGCTGAATATTGCATCCACATTCTTGCCAGTTATAGTGAGGCTAGAAATTACATAAATAAAATTAGAACAAGTTATCAAATATGTGATAAAACTACTTACATCTCTACTACTATTGTAGTGTATTTGTAATATTTCAGTCTAAGTTATACTTTCACTATACCTTATTTATTGGTCTGATAATTTAAAGTATACAAATATTTTAAATAGTTTAAATCACGCAATAATTTCGAATTTTATTAGTGACCTTGATTTGGCACCGGTATAAATGGGTGAATTCTCTCCTAAATAAATCAACGCATATTTACCACTAGACGAATTTATTTCTTCTATAAAAGTTATATTTAATAGTTCAGCAATACGTTTAGGCAAAAATGATTTAAAGGTAGTACTTGTACTTTCATCAAATAAATGTACTAATATCGATTTTCCAAAACGTGTATTAAGCATTAACATTTTTTTAATGGCGTAAACCTTATTTAAAATTAACGATGAAATAGGTTTTTGGTCTAAAACTTCAGTATCTTTAATAATAAGTTCATTAAGGGCTAATAAATCGATATTGGTAGTCATATTTAAGTAGTTGAGTACAGTGAAAGAATTACTAACCAAGAAATATTACAGAACTTTGCTTACTTAAAATATTTCAGATCACAACACTATGCTCACTTATTAACTGTAGGTGAACCAGACTAAATATGATTTTGTTCTAATAGTCCGTGCTTTTTTTATAGAAAAAGTATACTACGTCACAAAATATAGAACCCCACCACATTTTACTGTGTACGTATTGAACTAATGTAATTTTAGAGGTCAAGTTGCGTGGCAAGGAGGAAGCTCCGTCCTTGCATTCTCTAATAGTGTTAGCCAAGGCCAAGGTCACCGCAAGTGATCGTTCTGGGTAACAGCAACACTGCGCCCTTGAAGTCGAAACGCACTGCGGCCGTCCAAGGTCAAGGTCACGGTATATGCTATGCGAACCTACGATGTCACCGTGGCCTTGAAGGAACGGACCACAGGTGCACGGTCAAGGTCAAGGTCAGTGGTGGGGGGAGACCGACCTACGGCTAACTTCCTCTACTTCAGTTGCAGGGTATTTTTGTATCTGATGAACGGCATACGAGTAGGTAGGTATATAATAATGTAAGAAATACATTATAATAAATAAATATCTCATCGCACTGGTAGTAACTTTTAATCTCAAATATATAATATTAACGAGCTGGAAGCTGATGAATTGCAAAAAAAATTATAGTGATATAGTGAAAGCATTTTAGAATTTCTATTACAAATCTATAGTTGCAAATTCTGTACTATATTACGACTAGCTACAAAGTGTATAGACTAACTGTAATGTTTTCTTTTTAATGCAATATCTATATTATATTTTTTCACTAGTCCAGTAATAATCAAAATTATTTATAAAGCCAGTATATCTGTTTTATAATAGAACAAGAAATTACGCTGGAGATATTTTATATCACTGCCGATAAGAAACCATTATCATACGATGCCACGCAATATGATTAATATCGATTTATACTTAATTATAAACGATTTTACTCCCGTCAATATAATTTAGACAATTTATATAATATTTGAGACAAGTATTATTTTGAAATAATATAAATAAGAGGACAATTCTCTGGCAAATCTTAATTTAAAATTAAAATAAATAAGTGTAATTAATAATAATAATAATCGTCATTTATTTTTACATATATACACATTACATGTGATGATATTATTACAAAAATGAGGCGAAGTTTAGCACACGAAGTGCTATTCTTACACTTAACCTCTATACACAGAAAAAAAAAATTAATAATTCTTAGCATAAAAATATAAAAGATTACAAAAAAAATAAATAATAATAATTGGAAATATTAAAAAGTAATTTATATGTTTGAAGTTATAAAGCATTCTAAGATAAGGAACAATATAAGATCATAATTGTGATTGAAGAAAATAAAATTTAGATTTTCGTTTAAACCGTGGGATAGGCAATTCTTTTAGATGATTAGGTAGAGAGTTGTAAATACTAACTGCGTTGTAAAGAAAACATTTACGAAAAAGTGTAGTGCGATGTCTAGGAATGTGAAGGAAATGAATATTTCTTTAATTAATTTGGTGAAAATCAGTACGCTCTATTGGCATCTCTTTGAGGTAAGCAGGAGTGAAGGTCAATATCACCTTATGAATTGTACATGCCAGATGATTCTTCCATCTGTTGACCATGTTTAACCAGGATAGTTCTTTAAACTTGGTAGAAATGTGATCATATTTACGCAGGTTGCGAATGATTCTACAGTAGGAGTTTTGAACTCGTTGTATGCGAGCTTTGTCGATAGCATTAAGGTGAGGTCTATAAATATAATCTCCATAATTGAAATTAGAAAGCACCATAGCTTCTGTCAAAGTTAGAAGTTCTTTATTATCATACAATAGCTTTAAGGCTACATATGATTTTTGCACAATCTTACTAACTTGTTGTGTAAATTTTAGCATAGTGTCTATTATTAGACCTAGATTGTCTTTATGGTCCACTACAGGAATGTTTTCATTATTTATTTTGATGTTTAATGAATATTTCATAATATCAACCATTTTTTGTGATCCAAAATTTAATACACAAGATATTACTAATTAGAGACAAGTTGCAGCTTTTTGATTTTTTGAATACATTTTCTAGATCTGTATTTGCATGATTTTCAAAAGCTGGAAGATTGTTGATGTCGACTCTATAAACCAATTGCTTATCATCAGCATATGCATGTGAGTAACAATTAGAAAAGGTTGACATTAAATCCGTTGGATAGATGATAAAAATAAGGGACCTAGAACAGAACCTTGCGGTACTTCTGCTAGTAATGTTACAGAGTTGGCAAGATTATGCTCAACCTTTACCTTCTGTTGCCGTTCTGTCAAGTAGGATTTTAATTCAAAGACGGACCTTCATAGCATTTTAGTTTTGATAAATTTACTTTGTGGTTGATGGTGTCGAAAGCCTTTGAATAATCAAGCAGGATAAGTGCTGCCACATCACCATCGTCGACAACAGAAACTATATTATGTAAAATATCAGCCGAAGCAGTCGATGTGCTGTGAGATTTCCGGACACCTGACTGATGTTTGGGCAATATATAATTTTACGTAAAGTACGTAAATAATTGTTTATACAATACTTTTTCCATAATTTTAGATAGGACGGATAAAATACTTATTGGTCTATAGTCACCAAATGTAACTGGATTTGCTATTTTAGGTATCGGATTCACAATTGCTAGTTTCCAGTTTTTAGGGAAGTAATTATGCTCTATACAACAATTAATGATATGAACGATGTATATATCAAGAAATCACTGGCAATATTCGCCAAACAGCAACAAAAATTGCGGCCCAATAGAATGCTTATAATGTGATGCAGAAGAATTTTCTTTTACGATGCGTTTATCTCATACAGCGCATACGTTAGTCAATAATGACGATCCTAGTTTCAAAACTGCAATATTTCTAAACCATATATTACAGCAAAAAAATAAATAAAGGAACAAATAAGAAATATATGGCTAACTTAGCGAAGCTATTTCCAGTGCTTATTTATGCATGTAAAAATTCCCCCTTTATGCTCAATTCCCCTACCATATGCATCAAAATACAAATACGACACATAAAGCAGAACATTTGTCGTGAAAGGTATATCTGTGAATTGGTATTTAAGAAACCAGAACACAGCGAAATATTAAGTGATGTAAGTTTTGGAGAAGCATTTATAACATTTTCTACGTCTTCAGATAAACTATGCGCCTAGTAGTATACTATTAATATGTAACTATAAATAGAAATTTGATGTCAGTATTTTTGCGTACTGTATATGATACTAAGTAACTGCACCACAATAATCCTCCACTTTAATTCAAGAAGAAATATTTTTCTTGAATGGTCAATAGAAAAGATAATAAATAGTGCTGTGGTTGGACGACGTGGAAAGGATATAGAAAATAACAACGGACAAAGACTAATAGATCTCTGTGAACAGTTCTCCTTTGCAATAATTAACGGGCACTCCCAACACAGAAATATTCATAAATATACATTGACAAGACCGAGTATGGGGCAGAACTCTATAATTGATTTTATTATAAAAAAATAGACGTCAACTATCAAAGCCCTAGACGTTCGAGTATATAGAGGAGCTGAATGTGGTTCTGGCCATTTCTTAGTAAAAGAGAAACTTTATTATACATACAGTAGAGGAAGAAGGAATAGTTGCAACACAAACCTATTATAATTTGAACTCATGAAGGAACAATCTTTTTATACAAATTAGGACTCGATTAGGAAACAATATAGCGGGAAGTACAAATAGGATGTATGAAGAGTTAAAAGTGAAAATACAACAAGCAGAAGAAGCACTAGGAAGAAAGCAAAACAGCAAAACTAAACCACCACAAAGATAGGTTCCAAATCGTCATTCCGATTTGGAAGAACTAGTGAAACAGAAAAAGCAAATTTACGAAAAATGACTAGCCGCAATAGATACAAATGATAAACAAAAGTATAACAGATATTTAGTAGAAAATGAGATAAATAAAGCAAAAAAACAGCTTGGGAAAAAATGCGCAGATATAAACTCTGCTCTGAAGTTCTCGATCTCGGGAGTCATGGAGGTGCGTTAATAGTTTAAACTATTAACGCTATTAACGTTGTTTTTTATTATTTTTCCTAAAGGAGAAATAATAAAAAACAACAAGAATTGAAACAATAGGGATGACAACATGGGCATATTAATATAAGGAGCTTTTTATAGAAAACAGATATGAATCCAATATACAAGCGGAAGATGAAGATAACATGGTACACAAAAATACAAGCACAAATAGAAATATTACGACAGAGGAAATTAGGAATGCTCTTAGAGTTATGAATAATAATAAATCCCCAGGTCCTGGAGGTGTTCCTATTAAACTGTTTAAATATCCCCCAATAAAAGCCCTCGGAACACTTCGAGATATAATCAACAAGATACCAAACGCCTGAAGAATGGAACATATAAGTTCAGTACATAAGAAAGGTAACAAAAGAAAATGAGAAAATTATAGGGGTATTGCGGTGGGCTCGTCAATAGGAAGACTGTATGAACGTATACTGAAAAAATGAGTGGAGGAAAAAGTTGAGGAAATCGAAGAGCAGAACGGATTCAGGCCAGGTAGATCCTGTATCGGTAACTTGTTTAGTCTTAAACAGATCTCCAAAAAAATGCATCGCTAGAGGAAAGTAGTTACATGCAGTATTTATAAATTTAAGAAAAGCCTACGACTTAACGATCAAACAACAAAGTAATACAAGAAATATACAGGGTGGCAAATAGTCAAATGAAAATCGGAAACCGCTAGTCACTATCCTTTAAGACAAGTAGGGCCTAAATCCTATATCGCGCACCCTATTCAAACTGTAGATTAAACAAGCCCTAAAAAAGTGGATCGAAAAATTCAGATGCACAGGTATAAAATAAACCACGAACACGTCCATACACTTTTGTTCGCCGATGATCAAATAGTACTAGCGGAAGACGACGATGACGACAATTATATGGTGAGAAAACTTATTGACGAATACCAACAATGGAGTTTGGAAATAAATGTAGAAAAGACGCAGTACATGGTTATCGGTAGAACCGGTAGGGATTTGTATTTAGAAGATTACGCTATTAGAAACACGACATATTATAAATATTTATGAGTCACAGTAACACAAGACGGTAGAGACGACATGGAGATAAGGAGAAAAATCTGCCAAGAAAAGACATTAATAAGACAGCTACACCTCTTTCTGTGGAATAATAGTATAACGGAAAATGCAAAGAGACAGATATATTTCACAACATTTGAAAGCTGTCACGTATGGAGCTGAACAGTGTGTAATGAATAAAAATATACAAGACCGACTCGTTTCGACAGAAATTGATTTTTGGAGACGAAATGCTGGAATGTCCCGTACTCAAATTATTAGAAACGATATCAAAAGACAAAAAATGTATGTAGAGTATAGCATATTGGAGGAAATAAGAAAAAAACAACCATTATTGTACGGCTATATGAAACGTATGGCAGAAGATAGAATACTAAAAAAAGCCTTTGAATGGGCCCCGTCTCAAAGAAGAAAAAGAGACAGACCTAGAAAATAGGGAAGAAAAAGAATAGAAACAACAATGGAAGATAGAGGCCTTGAAAGCAGTAACTGGAAGGACAGGACGAAATGGAAGCGGCAATAAAGCTGTACAAAACTCGCATATATATGAGAGTTAGTTGTATATTTTCCAACATTCGATTAGTTGATGTCGATCGCATACGTTATTTAGAAGAATGATCGAGTATTTCAATAATTAATGTAGCAATTAGTAGACTGTCAACAGAGATAATTACGAAGAACCCGTTAACTCGCTGGCGAAAGCGAGTCTCAGGGGAAAGATCTCGGAAGAAATTTACTAACGAGGCATATTAGTTTGCCAGCTGCACTAGTAGGTAACTTAGTTAAAGAACAGTTGATGATAGTAGTTTGAATTCCATCCTGAACTTTAGAGTCCTAGATGATGGAGCAATGGGCTAGTAGACAATAACGAAAATGACAAAAGTAATAATATAGCTTTATAGTGTGACTCTTCAGTATGTTATAAATACAATTTCAAGTTAATTAATACCGACTATTATTGGTTTTATTGTAAAATGAATATGCTTACGATTAGAGTGGATTTAAAATAAGGCAGTTTGCCGGTTATCTCGTGACGTAATAGCGTAACATGCGCGCGCATTCAATATAACGCCGACAGCACGGCACATACGTTTTGCACAACTTTGTTGGCTCCGCCCTTCCACTAATGCTCGTTTCTCTACTGATTACGCTATTACGTCATAGCCAATAGAATAGCCCGAACATTTGCGGCAATATCTAACCGTTTAAACATACTTTAACATTAATTAATTTTTTAATTTATTTTATTTTACTATAAGACATTCTTAAAAAAATAAAATAAAAAAATACGAGTCAACTGTTTTTATGTGTAGATGTTGTTAAACTAATAATAAAAAATGTCTACTTGCCCATTGTAGCTTATTTACCCAACAAAAAGTAGCTAAGTATACCATTTTTGCATTATTACAAACGGATAGGATAAGAATCAATATATAAATGAATTTGTTTAAAAATAATAGCATCATAAATAGGAACGAATAAAGTTAAATGAAATCTTCTGCGGTAGAACGAATCCGGTTATATTTATGCTACGTGGAAGTCATCGTAGAACTAGTTATGATTAGCTCAATAGAACTAAAGAATCGAAGCGTGATGATTTGTGAAAGACATCTATCATTCATGGTATTGGGTTATTATAATTGAAATTATAATACCTAATTTTATAGCTCCACACCATGTATAAGTGAAATTACATAATCGTATTTTGACACATAAGCCTAAAAGTTGGATTTATTTTTCAAAAAAAATCAATCAATGGGATTGTATTATGTTTTTATTACACATTTCAGATAGGTGTTCATTTAATGTTACGTAACATGTCTACGAAATAATGACAATATTTATAATTATAAATAACTCTAATCAATGAAACCGTTTAATTTGAACAAATAACGATATTCATTTTGTTAAATGATATAAGATAATATAAAGTGAATTATTATAATAATATTGAATAAACAAGAACTTACCAACTTTTAATAAAAATTCATAATAATTTTTGTTCTGTGATAGTTCGTATTTGCCTGGGATATGAGCCATTTTCTCCGGTGTGCTTTATTTACTTTTAACTAAATGTAATCTTTTGTCGAATAAATAGGTTTTATTTATATACCCATTATTAACAGTATGAAGTGTACAGATTGATAACAAAAGTTGATTTTCAATTATCTAGATTAGATTTTTAATTATCTTGTTAAAATATTGTAGCATCAAGCCTTGCGTTATTGTTTTGGTAAGCACATACTCGTATACAGAAAGATTTAGAATGACTGAAGGTGACATCAAAATGATCAAAACTTGTTTTCGGTATTCCTTCTTACCTACTGCCTTTCACAAGTATGCCTCAGGTACACAGAACAACCTAAATGAACTAATATCGAATATCTGCGATTCGAATAATTCTAGACTGCCAAATGTTTAAATGTTAAATATTTAATAATCATTATTTATAGAATTGTGGGAGTGAAGGAGACGGGGCCCTACAGTTATAATGGGATCCGAACCACTTCTTGGGGGGTAATTTATAATTGAAAATTACTTTGCCGTAATAGGGGCTCGAATCCACTTTGCTAGATATGGTCAGAAAGAAAGATAGATGCACTAACCACTGTGCTACCGTTCCCCTAAATTTCCAATGTAAACTACTTTAACAAAGCAAACGGACGCCTACGGCGTCGTGCTCAATTTTCTTTCTCATGCGATATGGCTATCATATCCACTCTTGCTGCACAAACTACTATTATGGGTATCACTGCAGTTTTGTATTCATTGTTCGAATTTGTTGTGTTTGATCTCGATAGTTGCAGTTTTTACAAATCATTTACAATAACAAGGGAGAAACTTACTTGCTCAATCACAGAAGTACAGATAGATAAAGACATAGAGAGAATATATGATATAGTCTACTTCTAATAGCTATAAACTTGAGAGAATATTCTAAGAACCTTTAAACATTCTGCACACATATTGTTGGCACATTTATAGAACCTACTTTTGTGGTATAGGTGACGAAAAGGCTAGCGATACAAGAATGTTCACACAGGCCTCTTGCATAAAGCTCTTGATTAGATTTGTCAAATACTTTTGATTTCTATTTGTGTCAAGATAATATTAGTACCATAGAAGCAGAAAACTTTTTCAGGTCTGGACACTAACCTACTCTTGCCCTCTACGAGATGTAGTATACTTTTTTCTTTATACTTAGGGTCCATTACCGACTTCGATTACGGTGGCGTTGCAGTGAAGATCGGCGTATTGTGCTCTTTCCTATCTCTATACCTTTCCGGCGAGTACAAATGTTTTTGTGTCCATTTTTGTCCCTAAAAATGCCTCTTGTCATTCGCACTAATAGACTATACGGTTTGCAGCTTCAAGCACCTCTTCAGAAAGTCGGAAGTACAGATTGCATTCAAACAGACCCATGTTTGCCGTTCTCAGCTGATTTCTGCTGAGCATAAGCAGTTACCGAGTTCTTTTTGTACACAGTTCAGCCATGAAAGCCTTGCTATATGTATGTTCTGTAAACACCTGATGATTCCGTTCTTAACCTAGCCTGTTGTACACCTCTTTGTACTGCACTCTGGCACTGTTAAGATAATTTACCAGTCGGGCGATGTAGGGATAAGTATAGTACAGTCTGTCTCGGAAAATGCTTTCTGGAATATCATCGTTGATTAACTTTGCTAGCACTTTTAAAAATCTCCACGATTGAACTATTTCTTTCAATACTTTTACTTCTAATATACCTTTTTACTGAACTGAGTTCAGTTTTCTACTATCTAAAAGTCGTCCTCTGGTTTTAGACGATTAACTGATTGATGCGTTTTGTTAGATAAT
The DNA here is from genome assembly GCA_963675555.1 of Leptura quadrifasciata. NCBI lineage: Eukaryota > Metazoa > Arthropoda > Insecta > Coleoptera > Cerambycidae > Leptura > Leptura quadrifasciata. Next base: position 110,567,884 of record OY776675.1, read on the forward strand.
ATAATAATAACTGATGTATTTAAAGTTAAAAATTAAAAAAATAAAAATAAAAGTGTTAGTGCATTAACCACATATCAACATAAGAGAACAATAAATTTTGCTTCTGAAATAGTTTATCATTGTATAAATAATATAATTTAATGTATTTAATTATGGTTTATTTATTATAAAGCATAAAGCAGATTTTAAATAGCAATTAAACAGTAGTGTATTTCTAATTGTAGACGTGTCAATAATGACTAGGCGTTTTATTGATACTACCCGATTACTCATAATTTCTCATACGAAATTAAACAGATCATATTTAAAATATCTGATAACATGTCGCACCACCAGATGCGCTACTTCATTTGAAGACGTTCTCGGAATTATGTGCATATATAAAAATTGGAATTAGATTTACGAGCGTATTTATAACAGTGAAGATGATTCAGGAAATTTCAAGATAACAAGAGTTTTCGGTTAATTATAGTATTTTTGACACATAATTATGAATTGATATTTTGATAGATAGATCTTTATTGGTGTATTATACATATTAGTATTCACACAAGACATAAGAACAAACAATGGCAAGGTGCGTATATAATAAAAGAGGTAAAACAAGTAGATAATAAATAGTAAAACATTTTGTATCGTTTCCGGGGTGATTTGATTTGATTAATTTTTTATCTTAATCTGTCTTTTAAATCATCGATTTTATTTGGTCTGCTGAAGTTGACTTGCGATTTTAAGTAACCCCATAAAAAATAGTGAAGATGGGTTAAATAGGGAGAACGGGCAGGCCACTCAATTACATCACGTCTACCGATCCATCTATTGGGAAAAACTTGATTGAGATAAGCTCTTACTTTCAATGCAAAATGTGGTGTAGCTCCGTCTTGCTGATACCAAATATTTCTATCAATTTCATTAGGGTTGTTATCGTCTGGAAAAATTATTCTTAATTCTGAAACTAAGAAATTTTGCAAGAAATCCAAGTATCATGCACCAGTTAATGTGCTATCAAATATAATTTGAGACTTTATAATTCCAACCTAAATGTTTACCTTCTCAGGATATTGATTGTTGGCCTCCATCATCCAATGTGGATTTTCGGTACTCCAGTATTTACAGTTTTATTTGTTGACTGTTACTCTTAAGATGAATGTTGCTTTATCAGAAAAAATAATAATTTCGCTAAATTCCAATCGGCGTTAGGGTCATCATCGTGAAGTTCTTGAACCAAATGAATTTTATAAGGGTGGTATTTTTCATTTTTTATAAGACACAATATAGACGTTTTACAAACATCATTTTCAGCAGTAACTTGTTTTGTAGGTTTATGTGGATTATCTTGAATATCTAACAATATATCTAATTTCTTTTCATCGTCTAAAGTGCGTTTCCTACCAGACTTATCTGTGACATTTCCTGATTCACGAAATTTGTTTTCTACCCTACCAACCTTAGACTAAGAAATGCAACAGTCAGGATACTTATTTTTTATAATATTCAAGATTTCCCATACCTGCTTCTGCGTTCTTGTTAGATAAATATCAAAATTTCAATTCTTTGGGTAAACGAAGGACTCATTGTATATATAACGAGCAACTTGACAATCGGCGATAAATAACTAGAATCATAAGTTTGCACAGATGTAGCAAATAAAGAAATTATTATTTTTTTGTAATATGTAAAAGGAAACTTTTTGCCCTGTAGAAAGTCAAGGGAAAAAGTTAGGGACTTCGGGCCAGGCTCATTCTCAAGGGCAATCAATTCTCTTTCAAAAATTTTTATCCCGAAGCTCTAACTTCATTAGGGCCTGCACGCGCGCGTGATACATTTATAAAAACGAGTGCGGCAATTCAGCACCTGTGCAGCGGGATGCCGGCGAAGGAGCCTGGCGCTCCCACTTCTCTCCCTTCTCTCTTACAAATACACGTCCCACTCTGCTCGTCCGGTATTATAAATGTATCATGCGCGCGTGCAGGCCCTAATGAAGATAGAGCTTCGGGGTAAAAAAATCTTGAGAGAGAGATTGCCCTTGAAAATGAGCCTGGCCCGAAATCCTCAACCATTTTCCTTGCCCTTCTACAGGGCAATAACATTGCGGTTCACTCTCTCCCCTCCTAATCATCCGATCGCAATCTAGCCAGGCTTAAATCAAAGAGATAAAAATTCCACATTTGATGGCGGAAAGAAAATCTCCTCCACCCTTTCCTTCCTGACGAAAAATGACTTTTTCTAAAAACAATAACAACAGTAAATTGGTAATTTCGCAACCATTTGTTTATTTATGACTAAAATTGAAAATATATGAACGGAAATTAAAGTAGACACATTAGTACACAATCTTACGTTTGCTGCGCGATTTGCGGAAAATTTTTTTATTTTCATTTACGTTTACCCTTTCCCCTCACCCCCTAATCAACCTAGCGACTTGAATTTTGGACACAGTACTTAGGTCGTGAATGTCTATCGAGGGAAGAAAAAAGTCCCCAAGTCACTTTCTTCTCCGAAAAAAACGCGAAAACGGCTCTCGGTACTTTCCCGCCACAGCGAAAAATCCGTATACAAATCCGTACCTTCAAATCGCAATATCTCGAGAACCTCTGGATCTCGATGAGTCAAAATTCAGTTTACGCTCTTTCGAGAGCCCTTCATTTTATCCGTTTTTCACTTTTTTGCGCTTTTTACGCAAAACTTTTCTTTAATTCATTTCTGATGTCAAGACTTGAATATGCTTTAATAGTTCGGAGTCCTGGTTATGAAAATCATAAATATAGCATTTTAAATGACACTGTTGGCTGCCTTGAAATTCTTACTTGCATTAGATTTCATGTTCCTAATTTGCAGACTCGCTCGCATTCGCCTCTAATCTATTTGCCAGCCCCAAGAACAAATTTACTGTTATTTTCTCCCCTCTACCGTATTTGTTCCAACTATGATTCATTATTTCATTATATAGATATCTATGTTTACGAATATATCCAAAATATGAAAAGCTGTTCTCAATTCTGCACAATAACTGTAGCTTCTAAAATATTAGATTACAATTTACATGATTACATTATACTAATCATATATTTATTTTGTTAATTTTTATTATCGGCTAATTGTCTACTTTAGTTAAGTTATTTAGTTAGTAGTAGCAGGACTTTTTCTATTCCGTTTTCGATTATTAGATCTTCTCCTTTATGGGCCTTAGCCAGGCCACAAAATGGTTCAGGTCCAAAGAATGGTGCTTCAGCTTATTCCCTTTTTGTCTAACAAATTACTTCAATCTTTACCTTTGCATTTAATGTGTTCAAATTATGTATACATAGGAGCTGACATTGATATGTAAGCAATGTGTATTGCATTTAAGCTAAGAATGTTATTAATTTTACATACAAATACTTTATGAAATACTATAAAAATTCTCCATATGTATTTAATGCATAAAATTCTGCAGCAATATTTGTTCTTCCTCTCATCTGTCTGTCAATATTATTAAAAAAACATTATAACAAGTAAACATTTATTTTCTATCTTTTAAACAGAATAAATAAGAATGCATATTCATAGGAAAGAATATTCGTAGAATACCACAAATAACTTTCAGACAATAAATAATAATGCAGTTGTCTTCTAAAAAATAGTGAAAATTTTCTCATTTAAAGTCTCTTGAAAATATGCGTTGCTTCGACTTTAATATCACCTTTGTTGATGATCAGAACCTGAAAAATATAAAAGGCCTTAATTACTGGTGTTTCAAAATTTGCATGAAGTTCTAGTTCAGCATATGATTAAAATGAATACTCTAAAATTGTTTGGTTAATGCACAATAATACAATATTTTGTACTAGATTAAAAACTGCACGCCTTAGCAATTTTTTGGGAACATATTTATTTATGCATCAAGAACATAGGAGACTTTTACAGACCGAACTGAGATGGACGGAACGGGGCATGATGCGTCGAGAATATCACAAGCTGAGGTCCGTAAAAACTGTTTATTACCGTGCTACACACAAAATTGAATGTACTAATGAACAATTTAAATTTTAATATATTGATAAGTAAAAATTTGATTCTTATTTATCTTTTATTTCCTTTCATTTAAGAAGTATTATTTTTATTTAATTTTATGAACATAAAGTAGTTTTGGACCTCTCAGTCGGTAATGTACTTCTTTGCTTCCACTATTTAGAGCGGTAAAGAATAGATTGTAGCCCCATCGCACATAAAATATATTTATATACGACTGCATTATAAAGTCTAGTACATAGCTTTACAGTCATAAAGTAACTCTTTTTAGTGAAAAATAAAGTTACTTACTTTTATTAGTAATTTAAAGACATTAAAGTTTGACACTTTAGACGGCTGTGCGTTGCTATGGAAGCGGATGTAAAAGTTTTCTGATGCTATAGCTGTTAATGAGCCAATTTCATAGCTGAATATAAACCTTTTTTTGCAACTCTTCCATAATAAGGTTTTATTTATGCTCGCACACCCTTAGTTGTTGAATAAATCTATACCCACGTGTGCATTGACTATAAAAATTGTTGTTTTTTTCTAATTCAAAATAGTCGTAGAAAAATATTGCGTTAAACTCATGAATAAAGTATCTATTTTTTCACATATGAAATTGCACACTTGCCTATGACTCATTCCTTCAAACTTCCCTTTCGTGAAAAAAAGTACTATACTTTATGAACTTGTTGCATAGGGAACTATTGAAATTTTAAAACACAATATTTTTAGTCGCAAACTCCTCTATAAAATCCTTATTTTACTATAAGGAACGTAACCAGACTGCAACCAACAGCTACTCTCCGGGCTATGTGCCCCGCCGAGTGCTGAATTACAAGTTACAAGCCTGGCGCGTTAAGTGTAATAATTGCATATTACCATCAAAACGCTAATGCTTCGATTGCAACAAAGACTGATCCTACTTAAAGGAGCTCTCGTGCCAGTCGTCCCTTACCACTTGCAGAGTGCAGTTTCGAGCTGTTGGCTCTCGTCAGTGCAAAGTAGGCATGTGACGACCGACACGAGGATCACTTAACTATTTAGTACATTTCGGTATCTTTGGATAACGACATGTAAAACAGTCAGCAGGCGCCATCTAGCGGTCCAGTGTCTGTTGCAATCGAAAAATAAATAGCCTGGCTGGGCTTAGCACAGTTCAAATGTGCTTTTAGGGGGCGGAATATTAAAACGCAATATTTTTAGTCGCAAACACCTCTATAAAATCCTTATTTTACTATTTGCGACTAAAAATTTTGTGTTTTAACATTCCGCCCTCTAAAAGCACATTTGAACTATGCTAAGCATATTTTTCGATTGCAATAGACCCTGGACCGTTAGATGGCGCCTGCTGACTGTTTTACATGTCGCTATCCCAAAGATACCGAAATGTACTATATGGTCAAGTGATCCTTGTGTCGGTCGTCACATGCCTACCTTGCACTGACGAGAGCCAACAGTTCGAAACTGCAGCCTGCAAGTGGTGTGTGACGACTGGCACGAAAACTCCTTTGAGTAGGATCAGTCTTTCGGCTGGTGTTTGTTGCAATCCAAAAGTATTAGCCTTTTGATGGTAATATGCAATTATTACACTTAACGCTCCAGGCTTGTAACTTGTAATTAAGAGCTCAGCGGGGCACATAGCCTGGAGAGTAGCAGTTGGTTGCAGTCTGGTTACGTTAGTTATAGTAAAATAAGGATTTTATAGAGGAGTTTGCAACTAAAAACATTGTGTTTTAATATTCCCCCTCTAAAAGCACATTTGAAGTATTAAAATTTTGTCTCGGTTCTAGGTTATAACTAGGTATAAAAAATTAATATTTCTAAACAAAATCTGTGTACATTTTGCTTTTTGTTTTCTTTATTTTTTATGTTAAACATTGACAACATTACGCCAATATCAATATAATTTCGTATATTTTAAAATTGTATTTACGAACTAATGATATAAACACTCCATATATTTACTACTTTTAACATTATCTAAAATTATGAACGAAAATACTATTAAGAATTAAGTTCAAATAACTGGTTAACCCTATAGTCTAACAGCTGGCAACGTTTTCGAGAGAGAATTTTAAGAAGGCTAGTTTTTTAATATCCCCTCCCTTGCACTATCTGGGTAGGCATGAGAGTAGTCTGATGGGAGACGTTGCGTTTACCTGTGCGTCTAACATGTGTAGAGGTAAAAAATTTAATTTTCAAAATAATGTTAGGTACAGACACGCGATTATAGTGATGACGGCGACGACATTTTAAAGACTAGCATCCGTACCAGCTGTCACTGCCTATCTCTCGCACTACCAACACATAATCGATTACTCTTCTAGCACACTTGCTATCTAGTCTCCCCGACTTAAATCGGTCGGGTTTCTTTTGCACAATCGAATTGTCTGGCAAATTAATGTTATATATTTTAATAGCTAAATTACAGCATATTAAAATTTTAGTAATACTGAAATTCTTTAATTTTTTTTCTTTATCATAAAGTTGCATCTAGTAGGGTGTTACCAATGACGAAAATGTCTGGCAATAATAAATTTGTGTTCATAGAAGTCAACAAAAACCATGAAAAAAAAAATACCTAACATTATTTTAAAAATAAAAATTTTTACCTATATAAATGTTAGGCGCACAGGTAAACGCAAACTCTCACGCCAGCCGGACCACCCTCCCAGATAGTGCAAGAGAGAAGATATAAAAAACTAGCCTACTTAAAATCATCGTTGTGGCGACATTGCTAGCTCTCGTACTACTAGTTTAAAATTTTTATTTTGTGTAGAAAAGATTTTTTAGATCAAGATAAGCATAAAAAATGACGATGGCTTAGCGTCTCTACTGTTCTGGTACTTATATAAAGTATTGTAGAATACATTTTGATACAGAAAATACTCCAGTAGTAGATATATATATTTTGTGTTATACATACCTCTTCTGCCCCAGCGGCGGAGAACTTGTATTCTCTTTTCATAGTGCCGTCAGATGTTTTGGAATTAACAGTTAAAATGTTACCGTTCAACGTTGTGGTGCTCTAAAATATAATAAATAAATTTAAATTATTTTGTTAAGAGTTTATAGGAAGATACAAAATAATTTTAGATATTAAGGAATAGGCCTTATTTCAATACTATTTTTTAAGATAGCTTGTGAAAGAAATTGAGTCATCCTATGATATTTTCCAACTGGATGCCGAAAACGTAGAAAGATACGCCAGCTTAATTTACGATAGAATGTCTGCAATCAAAGGCCTCGTACAAAAGATTTGAGTTAAAATTCTCTGAAAAAAATTTGGGACAAGCCTTTTTAACGGGATTGTGCTTTTAAGTTCACCCTTTTTAACTGGCCAACATTCCCCTGTAATTATATAAATTTTATTTTCAATAATAAACCATCACACATACTATCATGAAATTGTGAATTGTAAGATGTACTCATTCTTGTTTCCATATTCTCTTAAAACTGTTATCAATATTTGCAATAGATTGTTTACATGAATCAGGAAAAGTACTATGTCTTGAGATACACCACACGTTACCATGGATCCTCTGCCTTCTTTCTTCATTATTTGTAGTACTGGTGAGTGATAATAATAAATTGCTTATTCAAATAAGCTGCACGTAACAGATATGAGAAATCATTGATCTGAACATGATATAAAAATATATTTAAATGGTTAGAAACTAAATTTGTTTAGTTTAAAATTTGATCAATAACATATAATAGAACTTATTGAGTCTAATATTTAACTATTTAGAAATGAATATAATGGAACATTGACAAATATTGAGATTACTCAAGATTATAAAATTCTTGTAACGTGCAAATTTGTTTTTCAATCAAAAATTCTATTAAAGTTCTTTTGAATTTATTGAAAGTGTATGTTATGATTCTCTGATACAATTTTTCTTAAATAAATTACTCAATGATGTACAATACTTATCAAGTCTAAATATTTAATTATTTATGATACTATGGGCAATTTATTGTAAATACTTGCGGAGCAGCAATAAGGACTTTTTGTAAGGTAGCGGCCTTAGTACTCGGGTATTGTATAAGGAACTGGGGCAGCTTTACGGATATTAACACGCTGAAATTAATATATATATATATATCATTTATACGAAGCAAACTTGAATATGCTTCTGTCATCTGGTCACCTGTTTATCAAAACTCTAAAATGCAAGTTGAGTCCGTACAAAGACGATTTCTTAAATATATATATTTCAAAACCAATGGGTCCTATCCCGTTAGGGGCTTTGATCACAATACGCTACTAAATTCTTTCAATTTTGACTCGCTTGAACTTAGAAGAAATTGCACAGCACTACAATTGTTATATAAAATACTGCACAACCAATTAGATTGTATTCACTTAGTAAATAGAATTAACTTTTACGTGCCAAGGCTGAACGCGCGTCTGCACAACGCATTTTACGTCAATACCAGCAGAACTATCATTCAGGTCAAGTTTCCAATATTTAACATGTGCAAGATATTTAACGTCGCGCATATGTGCGACATCAACTATGATACTCTAAACCACATTATTAATATGTATAAAGATTCAATTAACTGATTAAGCCTAATTATACTAGATATAGATATTTTCATAATTAATAAATAATAAATTAATGTAATTATGTAATGTAATGTATGTATGTATGTATGTACGTATGTATGTATGCATGAATGTATTATGTAGTGTAAATTAATGTAACTTTGTAATTTTTTTTCTTCTCATTATTGTTATTTTTATATATTTTGTTTATTATTTTCTGTAATTGGGTGTCAACCTGTTGAAAATAAACGTATTATTATTATTATTATTATTATTGAGAACACTAGACTTATAACTTCTCTTTTGAAAATATGCCCAAACGCCACAATAAAATTAGGTATTTTAAATGTAAATAGGCAATCCTGTAATATACTTTGATTAGTTCTGATCCCGTTATGATGATATTTAAAATGTTGTAAGATACAGCATGCTTTACTGTACACACTGTCGATGTGGTTAATTAAAAAAAATATGGTTGATAACATCAAACACCTTAGCTAAGTCCAAATAGCGACTGATGTGACGGTATACTTTTGTTTACATCTCTGTATTTTTGTTATGAAAGCAATAATGACATTATAAGTACATTTACTTAGTCTGAAACCAAGTTGATTATTTGATGAAGTATTCCTAGCATCGGCGCTTATTAAATATTTAAATATTTACATAGTTATGTTTCTATTTTAGAAATGTTTAAGATTAGCACAAGAAAAAATCGTTACTGGAAGAGGCAAAGAATAAAGTATGGAGAAATATATGGGAAAATAAGATCATAAATAATTCTTACCTTGGCAGTTATACCCGTTGGAAATTTTTCTTCGACTTCTTCGTTCACAACTAATTCTGAAACAGTTTTTTCGCCATGGGTATCGCTTGCAATGCGAATTTTATTGCCATCTACTTCGACTTCGAAAATGCTCTTCGCATCGTTTGCCGCCTTTGCCTGTTCTTCTGGTACCCCTGCATAATTTCATTTTGTTATTATCTTTCAATATATATTGTTTCATAAACTTAAATAAAAGAATATTTGAGTGTAATGCGAGAACTGTTACGGCCATTATGATGCCAATTACTTCATTATCTGTTTTTTCTATTATTTTTTTAGTTCAAATGTTACTTGAAATGGTTACACTTCCTGGACTAACAATTCTTGAATGTAGAATTTTTTTTTAGAATATAAGTTCGTTTTAAAAGAAATTCGTTTAATAAATGTGCTGGTATTTTGACAATATTGTATACCTTCATCAAAACTCTACAGAAAATATATTAATATTATATTTTTATATCATATTGTGTACCCTTCTTCGAATTAAAATAGATTTTAATATAAAAAAGCTTTAAAAGAACCGAGCACGTAGCCTGCTTACTATTTTGCATCTCGCTATCATAAAAATACCGAGTTGTACCAAATAGTCAAGGGATCCTCGTGTCGTTCGTCACATGCCTACCTTGCACTGACGAGAGCCAGCAGCTCTAAACTGCAGTCTGCAAGTGGTATGGGACGACTGGCACGAGAGCTCCTTTCAATAGGATCAGTCTTTCGGCTGGTGTTTGTTGCAATCGAAGCATTAGCGTTTTGTTGGTAATATGCGATTTTTACACGCGCTAGGCTTGTAACTTATAATTCAGCGCTCGGCGGGGCACATAGCCCGGAGAGTAGCTGTTGGTTGCAGTCACATTCCTTATAGTAAAATAAGGGTATTATAGAGGAGCTTGCGACTGAAATATTATGTTTTAATATTTCTGCTCTCTAGAAGCACACTTGATTTTTAACATACAAATTATTAAAATATAAATATAAATCTATAAAACCGTTTTAAATGTCTCGATATATAGCTAAATTAAAATTAAGATATAACAAAATTACGAACAGAAAGATAAAACGAAAAAGACGTGAGCATCCTTATAGTAATAATAATAATAATAATAATAATAATAATAATAATAATAATAATAATAATAATAATAATAATAATAATAACCCGTGGGAGTTTGCCAGTTCTTCTATCGGGCGCGGCCCTTTGCGAATAAGGGATACTCGGCGACCCGTCGCAGGGTCAATGGGTAAGGAGGAAACTCCTCGTGGAACAAAAACTGGTACACCCATGAAAATGGAGAGAAATACAAGAAATGTCATAGAGCCGCTGCCTGGGGAACGCCAGGGCACGTCTGGAGCTGGCGCTGGACGTGACAGCATGCGGGACGCCGGTGGCAGAGTGCTGAGGAGGCGGGCACCTGTCAATCAACAAGCTACAGCCCATGACAACAACAATAACAACAACGAACAGAACGAAGATGGAGAATTACCACCACCAGGCATAGTAGGACAGCCAAACCCACCACTTGGACAGCGCCCAGGTCGTAGAACCGAACGGGCTGCTCCCAGGAGGAATGAAATAGCCGGGAGAATAAAATGGAGCAATGAAATGAATAAGGATGTCATACGCACATACTTGCTCGTTAATGAATGCAGAGACGATCCTTTGCCTGGATGGAGACAAAAACTATTCGCCGAATATTCAAGAACTCACCCTGAAATGAACATCTCCGAACAAAATCTGGCCGATAGAAAGAACATAATTATTAAAAGAAAATACCTAACACAGCTTGAAATAGATGCCCTGCGTAGAGAGGCAGGGGCCCAAATACACAACGAAGAAATACGCCAACAAAATGAAGACATACCACAAAGGAGATCAGTGGATGGCAATACACCTCATGAGGAAGAAAATAACGAAGAAGAAGCAGGAAGGATACGCCAGAAGCTACTGAGCAATTTACTGCTATTTCGCGACTCGAACCCTCTCATCAGACCAATAATACCGAGGCTAAAAGTCAACAAAGATACACAACGATACATAAAATCTGTAGATGCCGAATTGAAGTTGAGGATGGAGGAACAACTGGATCCTGAACTAACTTCTATACATACAGCTTTATATGCAGGAGCTGCTACTGTCATAGAACTGAATGGCCAGAAACTTCAAATTCAGAAACAAAATAGGAATATCCAGAAACAAAGAAAGCCGGCCTGGAAGATACGACTCGAAACGCAAATAGATCTACTAAGAACTGAAGCGAACATTATCAGAGAGCACTTAGATGGCAATAACAGCAATAAGGTCAAAAGCAAAATTCGCAAAATATGCCGAAAACGACAAATAGACTTAAACGATCCACAGGTCAACGAAACCCTCACGAACTACTACGACGATGCTAGACAGAAAAGTAAAGTTAAGGGAGCGAGACTGCGGCGATACAATGAGGCTACGAAGCGCAAGCAGCAAAATTATTTATTCTCTAGTAACCAGAAGATCTTCTATCGCAATCTGGAAAGTAACAACCAAGGCAATACAGAACCCGAGAAAATTGATCACAATCGCTTCGGGCAATTCTGGCAGGGGATATGGTCAAACCCTGCGAGATTCAACCAAGCAGCTACGTGGCTCCAAACAGCAGAACGCATTGCGAGTGATCTTCCAGATATGCCAGATACTAATATTACACCTGCGGATGTCGAAGAGTGCATAAAAAATACTTCAAGCTGGAAAGCGCCTGGACCAGACAACATACAGAACTTTTGGCTGAAGTCATTCCCAGCCCTATTTCCACAGTTTGCTCGGGCATTCAACAAAATCCTTGAAGATCCAACAAGATTTCCTGAATTTTTAGGTCGAGGAGTAACTTACCTTCTTCCAAAAAAAGGAGATCTGAAAGACCCGAAAAACTACAGGCCAATCACCTGCTTGTCTGCGATCTACAAACTTCTCACGTCATTGATACATAGGCAAATCAATGAACACTGTGAGATAAACAATATAATAGGCCCAGAACAGCGGGGATGTGTAAAGAGATCACTTGGATGCAAAGAGCAGCTAACTATAGATGCGGTAACCATCAAACAAGCTGAAGTAAAACGCCGAAACATCAGTATGGCCTACATAGACTACAAAAAGGCATTCGACTCGGTACCTCACGACTGGCTTATAAAAGTGCTAGAAGTATACAAAGTTAGCCCCACCATCATTCGGCTACTAACTTATGCAATGACGACTTGGGAAACCCAGACAAGAATTGGAGGAAGCACTATCTCGAACATCAAGATTAGAAGAGGTATATACCAGGGTGATTCACTGAGTCCATTATGGTTTTGCCTCGCTCTCAATCCGCTCTCAGCAATATTGAATGACACCACCTACGGTTTCCGAATAGATCCCAAACAACCAAGCTCGAGGCTCAGCCATTTACTATTTATGGATGACATCAAGCTATATGCTGAGAATCCAAGACAGTTGAAGGCGCTAGTAGCCAATGTCAAAACCTTCAGCGATGATATCAGTATGGAGTTTGGTCTGGAGAAGTGTGCCGAAATACATGTCACAAAGGGAAAATTAACGCAGCAGCCGGAGAATATCCGTGACTTTGAGCAAATGCTGCCAGAAGAAACTTACAAGTACCTTGGAATTCTGCAGAATAGAAGGATAGACCACACCCAGCTAAAGAAGGAGTTCAGGGAAAAATACAAACAACGTTTAAATAAGCTCCTGAATACTAAACTCAACGCTAGAAGCATGATAACAGCGATCAATACATATGCTGTCCCTAGTTTGGCATACTCATTCGGAATACTAAAGTACTCGGATACAGACCTGGAAGACCTAGATAGAATGACGAGAACTACACTTACAAAGTTTCGAATGCATCACCCAAAAAGCGCAGTTGAAAGACTATACATGCCAAGAACACAAGGCGGCAGGGGATTAAGCAGCGTTCAGAAGATGTGCCGAACGCAAGAGAAGAACATGCGCCTCTATTTCTACAATTCAGACAGGGTCTTCATTCGGAAAATAGTGGAAAGTGATAACAGATATACACCGTTAAACCTCAAAGATCGACAACACGAGATAATGATCCGAACGAACGAGGATATTCAAACAGCATGGCAGGACAAGGTACTCCACGGAAAGTATCCCAATGCCTTAAACAATCCGGAGATCGACAAGGAAACATCGCTCCTATGGCTTAAGGAAGGAATGTTACACCCAGAAACTGAGGGATTCATAACAGCCATTCAGGATAGCATTATCCGTACTAGAAATTATGAGAAGTACATTCTTAAAGTCCCCGGTGTGAACGATGTGTGTAGAAAGTGTAAGACAGCGGGTGAAACTATCGAACATGTCACTGGAGGCTGCCCTGCTTTGGCTACGGGAATGTATTTGGGAAGGCACAACGAGGTGGCGAAAATCATCCATAGAGAATTGGCACTTAACTTAGGACTCATTACTAATCCACCGCCCTTCTATAAATACACACCTCAAGCTGTTTTAGAAAACGAGGAAACATTGCTGTACTGGGATAGACCAATACAGTCTGATAGAACCTTGGATCACAACCGCCCTGACATCCTGGTGATCAAAAAGAAAGACAAGAAGGCCACTATAATTGATATTGGATGCCCCCTAACCAACAACCTGCAGAAAACGGAGATGGAAAAGAGAAACAAATATCAGAATTTGGCCATAGAACTTAAACACGTGTGGAGATTAGAGGAGGTTCGAATTATCCCGGTCATAATTTCGGCTACAGGCGTGGTGACGAAGAAGTTCTTGAGTTATTTGGAGCAACTTAATCTACCTAAAGGCCTCGTGAAGATTATCCAGAGGACGGTGATTCTCCAGACATGCCATATTACCAGAAAGTTTTTGAACGATGAAGGATAGAAAACCGAAATATCCACTGGATTAATGGGACGTGATGAATTTCATCCCCGTTAACCGAGCCGATCCCCAACAGCAATGGGCCCGGGACAGGCCCGGGTCCCCACAGAGCCGAACCCCAACGGCGCGCGCGAGGGGTCGGTGAATTTTTTCCGGCTTCGGCCGAGAAAGTGCACGGCTTAAGTCCATAATAATAATAATAAGCAACCACAGGAAGTGTGCGAACCAATAACCCCAGAAGAGGTTCGTAGGGCTCTTGAGGGCTCTAAGAACTTTGCTGCTCCAGGTCCCGATGGGATAAATAACTTTTGGTGGAAAAAGTTATCGAGCACCCACCACCATTTGGCCAGAATTTTTAATTCCTGGTTAAATGGGGAGCAGCAAATCCCTTCTTGGGTTGTTGAGGGGCGGACAGTGCTGATCCCCAAGAATGGAGATTTGTCCAACCCAAAGAACTACAGACCGATAACCTGTCTAAACGCATGCTACAAGGTGTTTACACGCATTTTGTACATGCGGGTGCTCCACGCAGTTGAACCGGTTTACGAACGGATATATGAGCAACGAGGGTCGAAGAGAGGTGTCGCTGGCTGCAAGGAAAACCTGCTGATCGACAGATGTGTCACGCAGGACTCCATGCAGTATAAGCGGAACCTCTCTATGGCCTGGATCGACTACCGCAAGGCATTTGACATGACATCGCATGAGCTCATTGTTCACTTGCTCCGATGTCTTGTGGTACCAGGCCCCGTAGTGAGATGTATTGAAGAACTGATGCCGCTCTGGAGGACTCGTTTTACCATAACATCGGGTAACGATAGAGTCCAAACAGAGTCGGTAACATTCAGAAGAGGAGTATTTCAGGGAGATTCCCTCAGCCCCCTTCTCTTTTGCATCTCACTACTGCCATTATCCGTCTCGCTCCGGAAAACCCGTGGCTACAACTGCGGTACCCCCGGCGACAGGAGGCATAAGGTCACCCATCTATTTTATATGGATGACCTTAAACTTTATGCCTCTGGAGAGAGGGATCTCCAGCAGTCCCTTAGGGTGGTACAGGAGTACACGCAGGCTGTCGGTATGCAGTTCGGGTTGGACAAATGCGCACTGATCCATCTCAAGAGAGGACGATGCGGTGACTACGGAGAGGACGCGCAGCTCGTGGACGGAAGCATCCTACACCATCTAGATGCCGGAGAGTCGTACACTTACTTGGGTGTCGAGCAACGCTCCACCCAAGAAGTGAGTGTAGTGAAAAACGCTCTCCGCGGCAAGTATCAGCACCTACTCCGACAGATCTGGTCTTCAGAACTGTCGGGGAAGAACAAGGTGTCTGCTACAAATATGCTTGCCGTTCCGATCCTTCTCTACTCTTTCGGAGTAGTGAAGTGGACTAGAGAAGAGCTGCGTCAACTCGATGTAGTAACCCGCAAGAAGATGCATCTCAATAGGAGCTTGCATCCTAAATCGTCCGTTCCACGGTTATATCTCCCACGACATCGGGGAGGCCGTGGACTCTTGAGCTTGGAGAGTCTCCATAGCAGGATGGTTCTGGATGGAGCATGTAAGGTCATCAGGAGTTCGGATCCCCTCCTCTGCATGGTCCGAGACCATGAAAATGCAGAGGTAGGAGCTTTTCTCTTTAAGGCAGCACGGAGAGCAGCCGATGAACTTGGTCTCATCTTCGACGTCGAGCGGGTAAACCCCGACTCTGTCACCGAGTTGGAACCCGTTCGACTAAAAGCCCACATTAGAGCTGCAGAACACAACATCCTTCTGCAGCTCCATAAGGATAAGCCATTGCACGGGGTCTTCTATAAAAATATAGAAGACCTCGGCTTATCCGAGAGGCTGACCTTCGCCTTCTTAAGGTCAGCTGGGCTGAAGTCTGAGACCGAGGGATTCATAATGGCTTGCCAGGATGGTGTATTTAACACTCTCGTCTATCGACGTCGTGTCATGGGTATGGAGGTCCCTGATGTCAGCTGCAGGGCCTGCCGCAGGGCGCCGGAGACTGTAATGCACTTACTGTCGGCTTGCCCGACATACGCAGTCTCGGCCTATATTCATAGACACAACGCAGCATTACGAGTGCTTTACTATCATCTAAGGCACTCGTATGGGATAGATGAAACACCAGTGCTGCCTTACGTTCCGGGGGATATTGTTGTGGGTCCGTTGTGGGGAATGAGAAGTGCCTAATCTATTGGAACTACTCGTTTCCCACCGTCAGGCAAATACAAGCCAACAAGCCTGACATAGTACTCCTCGACCACCAACTCAAGACAATGTATGTCGTGGAATTCTCGGCTCCCGCTGAGAGCAACATTGTCTTGAAAGAGGAGGAAAAACGGACAAAATATCGAGATTTGCTCTTCGAACTCCGCAGGCTTTATCCAGGCCATTCTGTTAAAATAGTGGTACTGATTATAGGAGCCCTCGGTGGAATGAGACAGACGCTGCTTTCAGAACTAAAGATCATACCGGCATGCCGAGATTCGGCAGAGATCTTAGCCGGCAGAATGCAGAAGGCTGTCATCCTCGGATCATTGCGTCTACTTAGGGCACACGATTCTCGGACCCGGTAGTCACTCACCCCACGGGCGTGGGGAGTGGCTATTGGTATTACCAGCTCCCCTCTGTGAGGGTCGGAGCCACAGAGTAGGGTGACTGGTTTTTTGTAAAAAAAAAAAAAAAAAAAAATAATAATAATCATCTTGCATAGGCCGATGATTATAATAATACCGCATTAAGCGAGAAACTACAAAACATAATAATAATAATTGCTTTTATTATAACCCACACAAGTATTACAAAATCATAAAATTATTAAAATATAATTGAGTTATAAAGGGCAGAGTTCAGTGAATTTAAGCTAAATCCTCTGCTCTTCCACTCTAGTGTAAAATATTCTTATCAAAATACATGCAATGAAACGCATAAAAACAAAAAGGAAAAAACTGCTCTAGCTGCACATCATTTCACTGAAAATCATAATTTTTACTTTGACGGGGTATCTACTTTGGATAAAGGAACTAATTATAACAAAAGACTTATCAGTGAAATGATATGCATACAAGCACATAAGGCAATTGCAGTCAATAAAAAAACAGACACTGATAATTTGAGTATTATTTATAATCATATAATAAAAAATTTCATTTCATTTTTAGATGTGAATGTGGGAGTGTTTCTTGTCTGCGTCCGAGTTCTGTATTGATAAGGTTGATATTTAATTAACTATTATTTCCGAAACGGCAACGTGTGTCATACTTTTCATGATTTTTTATATATATTATTTAACGATAAGGACCATGTCTTTTGATAAGAATAAAGAATAAGAAGCCGTTTTTGAAAACTTCCGTCATTTTTGTCGTAGAAGTTTATGGATGGATGTGCATTATAAGATTAGATGTAATTTAATTTTATCACACTAAATACTCATAGCAGTTACTAAGCAAAATTTTTCAACAAGTCAGGTGTATCTACTTATTCAATTAAATCCATAGTACTTGAGATACACCAAAGCTATGTTTTGCTCGGCTACCATATAATATCTCCATTAGCATCTCATGAGTTAACACAAAGTAAGTTTTTTATACCCTAGGCTCTAAAGTGTGTCTAGAATGGAAACAGTAACATTGCTTATAACGAAATGTCGTTAGATTCAAAAATAGATTACCTTAGAAGCCTCTAGTATCCAACTGGTACTAAATATATTGCGATGTATTTAGTACATTATTTACATTTACAAAAATAGTGGTACCTATACAATTTTTCACAAAAACTGGCATAATATTTCAAGTTATTATGATTTGAAAATTGTGATTTTAGCAATATATTTAACGAAAAAGTGGCAAAGTCAAAAAAGATGTTAACACAATGACAAGTATTTTGTTTTTTTTTAATCCAATACGATGAGCAGCTCCAAAGATAAAGGCAGGTTAAAGTTGAGGTATAATGTTTAAACTGAAATAATAAATGTGACCCTATGAATGCATCTTTATTTCTATAACTTCGAAAATAGTGAAGACATCATACCACGGTCAGTTTTTATGGTTAACGCCTTTGTGACGCCTTTAAAGTGTTTGTGTCAAATTGTCAGATTATTCAGCATTACGTTTTTGTGAAAAAAACATTGAATGCTTAAGAAATGGCAAGAAATTTAACATGAAATCATCAAATAATAGTGAGTTATGTTTTTTCGGAGGAAAAAACCGTTTTTAAAAAACAACTAAATTTATTAAGACACAAAAATACGACAGCGGAACCGCTTTACAAAGAGAGTAATCTACAACTAACTAAAGAATAATAAATGCATTACATGGATGCTGTTCATTGTGGTTATCTATGGTATATCGTATTACGCTGACAGATGAGCTCACAGGTTCATAACTCCTCCATCCTCAGTTTTTGGATCGTCCTCGACTCCAAGTAATTCAGAAAACACTTTCCTATCTACTTTTACAATAGGTTTCGGCTTAAATACTACTTTTACAATTTGTTTCCTATAAATAATTACAACAATACATAAAATGGTTACAATCGTGAAAATAACAGAGGTAATTCCTATGTGGGAATACTTGATAGCCATGTGATCTAACAATATTGGCTCCTTTACGTCCTTTAGATCATTATTAATTTGAGTAAAGTCTTTTAAATGGCTTGTTTTTAAAGATAGGATCTTTGTTGGTTTGTTTAAGTCCTGTATGGTTTCATTTGGTAATGAAATGTTTATGAAAGTATTAGCTATTAGTTGCGAATTGACAATAACATTGCAACTTGAGCCTAATACATTAAGTCCTTTAATTGTGGTTGTGGTAACATCATCGTGAACACACTGTTCAATCACTTTTGTGGGTACCTTGAATAAGGTTAATATGCCATGTTCCATTATAGTTATGGCATCAAAGTCCGTAACAAGAGCTGTAGTGCAGCTCGTAACATTTTGTAGGGAGCACTTGTTTATTAAGTTAGGCGAACATAAGTAGAATGTTTCTATCTCTTGGCATTCTTCTGACCATCTCTCTTTTGTTGAATCCTTCAGGTAGTAGTGGGTAGGTGGTATAATAATGATGTCATTTTGATTAGGTACTGGATATATTTTGAATAATGAATAGGTAGGGGATTGTAAGATGGGAATTTTTAATATGATAACAATCACACTGTCTTTTAATAAAAGGGTTATTTTAGAATTGTCTAGTACTTTAAACAGATGATTTTTATCTAGTTGTAGTACCATTTTTGGGCTATATTGTGTAAAAAGATAATTTTCTAAAATTTTTAAATCTTGCAGACTGAATAATTCAATGTTAGGTGTATTAAGTCTTGCTAAGTTAATGGTTCTGAGAAAAATGTTTACTTGTTTTTCTAATTTGTCAATATTAATTAACTGCAAATTAATTGTTTCGAGTAGTTGTACGTCATCTACTAACTTATAGGTTAATCGTAGTGAATTATTTTGAAAGGCAGAGATAGCTTGCATTTCTTGCTCAAATTTATTTGTTAAATGTTCTGCGAATGTAGTAAATTGTGACATTTTTTGAGAGACTTGATGTTGATTGTTTTATAATATTTTTAAATTATTATTTATATTAATTAAATCATCTTCGTCTAAATTTCCCGTTATGAATTTAATCCCTTTACCGAGAAAATTGAATAAACCTCTTTTCTCTCTACTGTGTAGTAATTTATCGTAATTTTCTTGTAATCTGTTAGATTTTAAACCAATTTCGTCAATAATTGCCGAGGTTAACATATTATCATCTTTATGATGGGATTCTATTAAAAGATTATTATGAGTAATTTCGTTAATATTATTTTGTATTAATGTTAAATTAAATTGAAAATAGAATTTGTGGTAATGGCTAAGTAGTTTTCCCTGACCTAGGGGCTCTAGGTAGTATCCGTTTGTCTGAAGCGGCTTGACTTGAAGTGCTGGGTATACTTTCAGGATTGGTAGAAGGATTCTGTAACAAATTACTTTGTCTTACTCTTTTAATTTGTCTAGCGTGAATATTTACATATTTCTTTTTAATTTTTGACGCGATCTTGTTTTTCTTTTGTGGTATTAGCTTCGAATATTTCCCTATCCTATAACGGGGTTCATGTTTTCCTCTTTTGGGATTTTTAACAGCAATAATGTCAGGTATTTTTGTAACAGGTGGTTCTTTATTTTTGTTATGTTTTTCGAGTCGTTTATCAGCTCGCTGTTTTTGTTGGTTATAAAGGTCATTGTAAAATGGTAAGATCTCGTCCTTTCTTTTTTGATTATAATTTTCATGTACGGTCATGTCTCGATTAAATGATGTTTCAATAAGATAAGGACCGTATAAAATAGAAAACGGGGTAAAGCCTGTAGCGGTATGTATTGATTGATTATATATTAATACGGCGGCTAACATTTGATTTGCGGGTGTCTCACTGGGGTTTTTAATGTTTATAATTCTAAGTTTTTCTATTAAGGTAGAGTGCATTCGTTCAATTGGTGAATTCGAATTGGGATTATAAGGCGTTACAAAATGTAATTCGATACCGTGCATTCTCGCATATTCTTTCATTACGCCATTCGAAAAGTGTGTTGCGTTGTCCATAACAATTCGTCTCGGAAAAGAATGGTGAGAAAAGTAGTGTCGAAATTTATTTAGGATAGTCATATGATCCGTTTGTTTAATGTGATATGCTTGGGCATATCTGGAAAATAAGTCTATAAAAGTTACGAATTTACTGCCTTGATATGTGAATATGTCTATGTGTAGAGTTTCGAATGGTTTTGTGGCTAGCAAAGGGCCCTCAAGTTCTAATTGATAGGGGTTTCTATCGTATTTAGCACTTAAACATTGTTCACAATTATTGATAGTTTCGATTATAAAAGTTTTTAATTTAGGATTATAATATTCCAGTTTAAGATGGTTGTAAGTTTCATTTATGCCATTATGATTTCTTAAATGATACAAGTTAATTCGTAATTTAATTTCGTCGTCTTCTAGGTCTTGTAAATAGGTGTTAGATATTGATATTTTTGCAGAATTGTTCAAATGTTTTTCTAATATGCGAATAACTATTTCTTTTAGGTCTTTGTCTTGTATATATAAACAACAGGGTTTATTGGGTATAATAGCATTTTTAAATTCATTAAAAACCTGCATTTCGTTTGATTTTTGACTAAATCTTATTACATAGTGGTCCTTGTTAAATATTTTTTTGTGCTTTGTGTGTATTCGTGTGTGGGGTAAACAAATGATTCTATGATTGGAATAATTGACGGGTTGTTCAGAAATCGGTATGACTAGTCTCTGATCGTTGTTACTTACAGTATGTGCGGTTTCTATATCATCAAGTATATTTGTTAAATTCGGTTCAGGCTCATCATTATTACTTATGGTGTGCGGTGCGGGTTCTATATCATTAAGTATATCTGCTAGATCCGATTCCGAAACTTCGCGGTTTAAAATAGAGTCTAAATCGTCTAGGCCGGGTAATTCAGCAATGTTAGGTATAATCGAGGCGTTGTCATTTTCATTAATATTTATTTCGATGCGCGATAACGCGTCGGCGACATAATTTTCTTTGCCTTTGCGATATTTAATTTCAAAATTGTACTCCTCTAATTTTAGCTTCCATCTAATCAATCGCGAGTTAGGTTCTTTAATTTTACTTAACCAGACCAGAGGGTTGTGGTCGGTTTCAATTATGAAACGCCTCCCGTATACAAATGGACGAAAATGGCGGCATGAATCGTGTATACTGAGTAATTCTAATTCAATGGCTGAATAATTGCGTTCTGCCGAATTTAAAGTTCTAGAATAATAGGCAATTGGATGATTGTTTTGTGATAATACGCTACCTATAGATATTGTTGATGCGTCTGTCGTTAATGTAAATGTTTTATTAAAGTCAGGGTATGCTAATATAGGGGCATTTTGTAGCAGTTCTTTACAAATATTAAAGGCTTCTACATAGTCAGGATTCTTTTCGTTTATTTTTTCTCCTTTGCGTAAGCACTTAGAAAAAGGGAATGTTAATTTTGCAAAATTTGCTATAAATTTTCGGTAATATCCGATAAGGCCTAAAAATCGTCTAATTTCTTTGATCGTTTTGGGTATTGGAAATTTTTGGACAGCTTCTACTTTTGAGGGGTTAGGTTTTATGCCCTCGGGTGTGATAATGTGACCGAGAAAAGCAACTTCTTTACGAAGAAACTCGGACTTGTCGATTTGAATTTTTAAGTTTGCTTTTCGTAGTTCCTCGAATATAATTTTTATATGATGCATGTGTTCTTGAAGAGAACGAGAGAAAATTACAACGTCATCCATGTATACAAAACATATTTTGTACAGATGGGCGCGAAGAATATTATCCATTAATTTTTGAAAGGTAGCGGGCGCATTTTTGAGCCCGAACGGCATACGAAGATACTCGTAATGCCCGTTATTCACGGTAAAAGCCGTTTTCTCTATAGATTGCGGGTCCATCTCGAGTTGATGAAATCCCTGGGCCAAATCAATCGTAGTGAAGTAAGTGCATCTGCCGAGATTGTCTAATATTTCGTCTATTTTCGGTAGGGGGTATTTGTCCTCGATTGTGTTCTCATTTAATTTACGGTAGTCGACCACCATGCGATATTTCTTTTTACCACTGGCGTCGAGCTTTTTCGGTACTATCCACACCGGCGAACTATACGGAGAAATCGATGGTCTGATAATGTTATTATGTAATAATTTTTGAATTTGCGATTCAATTTCTTCTCGCATAGAGGGGGGATGTCTAAAAGATTTTGTAAAAATTGGAACTTCATCTTTTGTTCGTATATGATGTTTAACTCGATTGGTAAATGAGAGGTCTGAATTTTCGTGATAAAATATATCTTTATACCGGGAACATAAATCTAAAAGAGCTTTACGTTCTTCGGGATTCAAAGTATCAGTTCGAATCATTTCTGAAATAGGTGACGGTAATTTTTCAGCGGGTACTTCAATATTGAAATATTCGATAGGTATAACGTTTACTCTTTGTTCGAATTTTGACTGAAAAGGTTTTTCGAAAATATTCGGTATTTTAATCAAGCCTTTATCGATTTTTGCAATGCATTCAGGTATTTCGTAATTATCTAATTTAATTGATGGTATCAAAACGGTGCCTTTATCTAAAGTTGTTGGAATAATAATTTGATCTTTATGCGTAACTAATAAATTAATTTGCTTTTGGTTATATTCAAAGTAAAATGGAATTTGAGCGCCACCAATTGTTAGTAATTGTTTTTCATAGTTAATATTAGCGTTTAATTTTCTCATGTCTTTTGAGCCAATAAGGGCGTCAAAGTTTTGGTGCCATGGTATAACTCTAAGTTTGATATTTTGCGAGATATTTTGTTCTTTTAATAATGGAAAAATTACATTGTCATAGGAGCTAGATTTTTTGTGCATAGATAAAACAGTGAAAAATTCTTTTTTGTAAAATTGTTTAAAGGGTTCGGCAGCATCGGGATTTATAATAGAATCCGATGCTCCTGTATCGATTAAAACCTTAAGATTTAATTGGGGGAGATAAAAGAATGGCAGCCGAGATAATGTGTAAACATTATTTAAGTTAATGATTGGTTGGAGGCCGGGTCTATAAAATTTGCATCACTTTGTTCGTTTTCCGGGTAATCGTCGTATTGTTCAATGTCGTTTTCGTTTTCTAATGGGTAATCCGATTTTTCGAATTCGTTATTAAACAATTCGGTGGGCCTATTATATGTTGGGCGATTTTGCGATGGATATTGCGAATGTCGGAAATTTTGTTGGAAAGAAGGTCGCGGATGCGAAATTCTTGTAGAAACAGACATCGGCGTCGGTTCCGGTTGGGGCGCCGGCGTCGGTTTGCCAAATACTTCTTGGTTAGTTGGATATGTCGTTCTTTGAGGTATGGGTTTATTAATATCTCCGAGGAAACCGGTTGATGTAGAGGGTTGTGACATATAGGCAAATGGTGGTTTCTCATTTATACGTGAATTAGACATTGGTATATTAGGATTGTATGGGTTACGTGCAATATTTGGCACTGGACGCGAAGGAGGTTGCGGTTTTCCTTGGCGTATTGGTTGTTTAGAGTTTTGTCTGGCATGATTTGCCCATTTTAATTCCTGATTACGGTTATCATATGATTGACATTTAGTGTACGCGTCTTCTAATGTTTCATAATCAAAATGACTTAAATATGAATTATATGGTTCTAAAATACCAATAAGAAATGTTTTTAATGATCTTGCCATATACATTTTATGTTTAAATTGATAAATTTCGTCATTTCCATCATGTATCTTTAGATATTGTAATAAATCATTTCGGATAAACAAAATACGCTTATAATATTGGTGATAAGTCTCATTATAATTTTGAATACAATTTTGCAGAGTAGAAGCTAAAATGTCTTCATTACGGTGGTCTCCGTATTGTTTTAATAATATTTCTTTAATTTGTTCCCAATTGATAGCATTATGTAAGCTAAGAAATTTTCTAGCTTCGCCTTTTATTTTAGTTTTAATTGTACAGCCTAAAATATGTGTCTGTACTAGCGAAAGTTTATCATGAACAAAAGTTAGTAAATCTTGTACACTCTCTATAAAAATTTGCAAATCGTCGTTAGGACCATACTCTGGCAGAGCATTTAATAATTGTGTAAATTCTTGAGATTGAATTGTACTAGGTATATTAATATTATTAGCTGTACTATTGTTACTAGCAGAGGTAGCCATTTCTGATATATTTCCTGTACTACTTATATTTAAACCAATACTAATTCTGTCAACTAATTCTAATTCTATTTCTCTGTATGAGTCAAAGGCAGACATATACTAATGCTAGAAATTTTCTTAATTTTACGTGTGATCGTTTTCACTTAAAAAATGGAAAAAATAGGACTTACAGGCTAAATAGAAGGATTGACATCTCTTCCTGGTGTTCTCGATGAACTTGCAACGTCTCGGGTGGACTGGGGTTGTCTTCGATAGACTGGGGTTGTCTCCAATAGACTGGGAGTAGCAGAGTCGATTTTTGTTCTTAGTTGGATCACAGAAACAAAGTGTTGACACACACCACTAACTCGAAACCGTATAGGATACGTCGTTCCCACGAAATTACTTCTTTTAGCGTTTTCTGGATCCTGTTCGCAGCGCCAGTTATGTTTTTTCGGAGGAAAAAACCGTTTTTAAAAAACAACTAAATTTATTAAGACACAAAAATACGACAGCGGAACCGCTTTACAAAGAGAGTAATCTACAACTAACTAAAGAATAATAAATGCATTACATGGATGCTGTTCATTGTGGTTATCTATGGTATATCGTATTACGCTGACAGATGAGCTCACAGGTTCATAACTAGTGAAAAAAGACCCGTATTTGCAAATTTATTTGTTAATATCTTCCTTTATTTTCTTTACCGAGTTGATCGTGTCCTGTCTAAATTTTTTACTGTTTATAATGTCTAAAATGAACGGACTGTATTATACAAAAATAAATCTAATTTAATAATATGTAATACTATAAAAAAGTTTAGGAAATAATATCAACGTTTTTATATTTAGAAGTTTTTATTTAAGAAATATTTATAACCGATAAAAATCACTTTATTAAACAGTAAAATATAATAATGCTTAAAGAGAAACTTACCAATTTTCAACAGGAGTTCATAATAATTTTTGTTTTCTACAATTTGGTATTTTCCTTTGATATTTGCCATTTTTGTTACGTGCTAAATTTACCTTTAATAAAAAAGTAACCGCTTTGTTGAATATATAGGTATATCTGTCTTCTATTCATAGTACAAAGTATGTTGACTGATAACGGAAGATTTGATTTGCAATTAAATTGTTTGAATGAATCATCATTTTAATAAAATGTTGTAGTATCAGTACTTGCATTATTGTTGCCGTGATAAATCTATTTTATGGTGCTATTGTATATCAGAGGACCGTAGGTAGTGGAAACGGCCTAATTTTCTCATTTTCTCGGTTATTCGACTAAAATTATTTCAGAGATAATAAATTAATTCTACAATAACAAGATACACTTATTGTATCTTGAAATAATGTTATTCAATTGACTGATAAAATCCATGAACATCATTTGGTTATCTTTATTGAAAATGTCGGCAAATCATATAGCATTCTAGCAGTCATAGATTCATCAAATTACAGTGTGAGTAGTATTCGCTCTCAGTATTATTTTGTCAAAGTGCTGGTTCTAAGTAAGTTTAGAATCGATTCACAGGCGTAAAGTTGTTTTGGTGCCCAGGTATTTGGAGATGTTTTCATATGAATTTGATGCCCCGTATTCAAATATGGCATTAGTAACGTTTTGGTGGAACACAAATTACACTGTATTAAATTAATATATAATAAAATTAATAAATCCATGAATCAAATAAAAAACTAAACACGAACTTTTTATTATTATATTATGCAAATATATAATTAATTATATACTATATTATATATAATAATTATATACAAAGATAGAGGAACAAGTCATCTATGAAACCAACTATAGTTACTGAACACTTCGGAAGGTTCTTTTCTGTGATGTGAATGTATTTTGGAACAGTCCCTTTTTAAATTTCAGCAGTAATCTGACATCATGTGCGTATCCCATCTTCCTCGGTGGCGGTCCTAGTTTTAGTATCCTGGTGAAATCTTTCACATTGTTTCTCACTCATGTCTCTTAAATTTTCAGGAGAACTGTCTAAGTAGGCTGTATAAATAGTGCACTTTAATACTCATCTTACACCCAAGGGATTTGAAGTTTTTAAGCATCTCGTTTACCAGTTCAACATAGTTTTCAGTTATGCGTTTGCCCAGAAAATTTCTGACAACTGTAGCAAATGAAGTCCAGGCATTTCGCTCAGACTCATTCATCGAATTTACGGAGGGAGAATCCTTAATTCAACGTTCAAACTATGCATATATACGGACTGATATTGATATATAAACAACCCTGTAATTTGGCCTCTTATCTATCTGGGTATTTATCTTAAATAAATAAATATTACATACTTAGCTACTGAGAATTTCCCCATATTAATTATATACAACTTTTTATAATGAACAAAAGCGACAGCAGATATTTCATCAACATTATCATCAATATATTACAACTGGTTTCTAAAAAATATTAAAAGAACATTATACAAGTAACAATTTATTTTCTATCTTTTAAACACAATAAATAAAAATATAATTGTCTTCTTAAAAATAGTGAACATTTTATCATTTAAAGTCTCTTGAAAATATGTGTTGCTTCGGCTTTAATATCACCTTTGTTGATGATCAGAACCTGAAAAATATAAAAGGTCTTAGTTACTGGTGTTTCAAAATTTGCATGAAATTCCAGTTCAGCATATGATTAAAATGAATACTCTAAAATTGTTTAGTTAATGCACAATAATACAATATTTTTTACTAGATTAAAAACTGCACACCTTAGCAATATTTTGTGAACATATTTATTCATGTATCAAGAACATAAGGAGACTTTTACGGACCCAAGTGCGATTGATGGTACGACGCATGATGCGTCGAGAATATCACACATCAACGTCCGTAAAAGCTGTTCACCACCGTGGTACACGCAGAATTGTATGTACTAACGAACAATTTTAATTTTATTACTCATAAGATTAAACATACATTTGGTTTTCAAATTAAATAATCTTTGTTCTCAAAAATTACAGTAAAAGTAGAAAATGGAAGTCTCTATAATAAATTGCAATAATTACGTTATTAACGTTAAAAAGTAAAGTAAAAATTTGATTGTTGTAATATCTTTTATTCCCTCTCATTTAAAAAGTATTATTCAGTATCATTTAATTTTCTGAACAAAAAGTGGTTTTGGACCTCTTGGTTGGTAAAGTACTTTTTTTCTTCCGCTATTTAGGGCGGTAAAGAATAGATTATAGCCCAATCGTGCATGAAATATGTTGTTCTTCAAACGTCAGAAAATCATGATATTTCTTACTCATTTTATGACATTAAAGTTTGATATTTCAGACAGCTGTGCGTTGTTATTAGCAACGGAAGTAAAAGTACTTGCCTGTAATTGCCTTTGTTCGTCCGGCAAACCTACAGACTCGCCACAGAAGCATCACTTTTACTCCTAATAAAACAATACACTATTTTATTCAAACGCCAGAAAATCATGATTTTTTTACTCATTTCATGACCTTAAAGTTTGGCATTTCATACGGTTGTGCGTTGCCATTAGCAACGGAAGTAAAAGTAACGCATGGCTAAATTATTTTATTTTTTTATAGCTAATCGACGTTTGAAAAAAAAATAACGTCTTATTCGGAGTAAAACCCACTTTTACTCCTAACAAAATAATATACTATTATATACTACTGCGTTATAAAGTTTATTACATAGCTTTACGGCCATAAAGTAACTCTTGTAACACTAGAAAGATAAAGTTACTTTCGTTTATTAGTAATTTACAGAAGTAGTTCATAGCCACAAAAATTTAACCCTTTTTTCAAACTCCAGAAAAACATGACATATCTTAACTCATTTCACGACATTAAAGTTTGATATTTTAGACGGCTGTGCATCGCTATGGAAGCGGATGTAAAAGTAGTTTTTCTGACGCTGCTGTAGCGTCAGAAAAAGTACTGCCAATAATAATATTATTTTTACTAGACTAACTTTATAGTGAGTGTAATGGGGTAGTGAAGCGCAAGTTATAGCCTCTCCTGCTCAATTGTTAACCTCACCTTCGCGATGAGTTCAATTTGAACTTGGTACACCCTGTTTTTAGTAACGAGGCTCTAACGAACGAGTAAGGGCGGAATAACCCTTAACTTTTGCCGTGAGCACATACACCTTCTCACGAAGAGTGCGGTGAAAATAACCCACCGCACACAAAGGTTGCTTTTGGAATCGTTTGGTTACCCCATCGTCGCAGTCTCCTTCTGTACCATGGGACCACACCACTCGCCTTCCGCAACCGAGCTGGTCAGTTGCATACCTGCTCCAGCTAAAACTTCAAATGCAGCTTCGTTTTCAGTCGATTAAGGCTTAAAAAAAAAAAAAAATGATGGAGCGATCAAGTGGGACAAAATCATTCGGAAGTAAAATACCCTCCCGATCGGATCTCCGGGGGAGGGTGCCCACAGGGACACCTCATCGAATGTCGAAAAAACACCGACAAGTTAAATCCAAGAAAACTAATTCTTTCATCTACGGCACTTGGAATGTTCGTACTTTGAACGACAGCACTCGCACCGATCGGCCTAAAAGAAGGACTGCTCTAATAGATAGAGAACTTCACCGGCTCAATGCTGACGTTGCAGCTCTCAGCGAAACTCGATTTTTGGAGGAAGGCTCTCTCACAGAAAAATACTACACCTTCTATTGGAAAGGTCTTCCCATCAATTCAATAAGACAATATGGAGTAGGAATTGCTGTTCGGAATCAACTTGTATCCAACTTAACACAAGAACCACAAGGCCTATCCGAGCATCTAATGCTGCTACGCTATAAGCTATCAGATGGCAACGCGGTAAATCTAATAAGCGCCTACGCTCCCACTCTTGATGCAAGTCACGAAACCAAGGAAAGCTTCTATCAACAGCTGGAAGAAACCCTCTGTAGAATACCTAAAACGGAACGACTCGTTATTCTTGGCGATTTTAACGATAGAGTAGGGAGAGATGCAGACACCTGGCCAGGCATCATAGGCAAGAACGGTTTGGGCAACATGAACGCTAACGGTCAACTACACCTAACTAAATGCGCCGAACATTATCTAGTTATAACAAACACCATTTTCCGACAAAAGGATAAATTTAAAAGCACCTGGCGTCACCCCAGATCAGGTCACTGGCATCTACTGGACTATGTTATCGTACGTAGGAAGCATCTCAAGGACGTTCAAATTACAAAGACGCGCATTGATAGCGAATGTTGGACCGATCATCGTCCTGTTGTCTCTAAAATGAAAGTTGTTATGAGACCCAAACACCGAAGAACTCAAGTAAAACGTAGACCCCGTCTCTGTATTAGTAAATTACGTGACCAACAAACCGTCCAACAGCTAAAGCAAAAAGTTCAAGAGAATTTGAGTGCACTAGAAGAAACCAATTCTATAGATGTCGCTACTACCTGGACACAAATTAAAGACAGTTTAAAAAGTGCGAGTGAGGCAATTCTTGGCACTGCAGCAAGTAAAAAACAGGAGGACTGGTTCAATGATAATGAAGCTTTTATACAAGAACTTCTTGACCGCAAACATATTGCCTTCCAAAACGCTATCAACCACCCCAACGACTCATCAAAAGCAGAAGCTTTTACCCAATCTAAGTATGAAACGCAACGCGAAATCAGAAGAATAAAGAACGAGTGGTGGGCAAGCAATGCCAGAGAAATTCAAAGGTACGCCGATTCACACGACTACAGGAATTTCTTTCAAGGGGTAATAGCAGTGTACGGCCCCAGTCGGAAAAATATGTGCCCTATTAAAGATTTAAATGGAAATCTCCTCAAAGAAGACCAGGAAATAAGAGCCCGATGGAAAGAACACTACTCTAACATTCTTAACCAACAAAGTCAAGCCGATCACGATATTATAAATCTTATCCCTTAATATGACACCTTCGAAGACTTAGATAAACCACTAATAACGGAAGAGATCTTAACCGCCATTGGGCAGCTAAAAAATAACAAATCTCCCGGCGCCGACTCACTCCCAGCTGAGATCTTTAAAGCTGTGTCGTCAGAGTTCATACCCTACCTCAAAAAACTGTTTGATGTCGTGTGGGAAAGTGGTCAAGCTCCGCAGGAGTTTCGTGATACACTTTTAATGAACCTCTTCAAAAACAAAGGGAACGCTGCGGACTGTGGAAATTACAGGGGTATAGCTCTCCTGGCTGCTGGAGGGAAGATACTCACTAAAGCGATGGCAAATAGGCTAACACCTGTTATGGAAAAGTTACTTCCTGAAACACAGAGTGGCTTTAAACCAAACCGAGGCACATCGGATCTAATCTTTACACTTAAACAGCTTCAAGAAGAAGCACTCGAACATCAAGGAGAAATTCACATGGCCTTCATTGATTTAACCAAGGCGTTTGACTCGGTGGACAGGGAAGTGCTCTGGAAAATTATGCTCCGCTTAGGTATCCCTAGAAAATTTGTGGAAGTATGTCGCAGTCTACATACAAACAACAGCGCCCAGGTTATGTGTAATAATGAGGCAACCGAACTTTTCCAAACCCTCACTGGAGTTAGGCAGGGATGTGTCCTGGCACCCCTACTTTTTAATTTGTTTACCACTGCTCTAACAATTATAGTTGACAACAAACTGACAGTCAGAGGAATAGGTCTCAGATACCGTTCTGATGGCGGTCTCTTTAACATAGGGCGCTTTAGAGCTTTCACGAAGACACGCACACGATTCATTTGTGATCTCCAATATGCGGATGACTGTGCACTTTTAGCCTCTACGCCGGAAGAGCTTCAAGAACTTTTAGATGTGTATGCCCAAAGCTATGATTCCTTGGGACTTAAAATCAACATTGGAAAGACTAAGATTATGTCAACTCCTCATCAAGTGAGCCAAATAGACATTACACTTAACGGAAATTCTCTTGAAGTGGTGGATCAATTCAATTACTTAGGCAACGTTGTTAATGACAAAGCAAACATGGACAGTGAGATTCGCAATAGAATTAACGCTGCATCTAGAGCACTCTGGGGACTTAGAGAGAGAGTATTTGACAACCACGACCTTGCTTTGTCAACGAAAATGGCTGTCTACAGAGCAGTTGTCATTCCAACACTGCTATATGGATGTGAAAGCTGGGTTACTTACCGTCGTCATGTGAAAGAATTAGAACGCTTTCAGCAAAGACACCTCAGAAGTATGACGAAAATCCGTTGGTTCCATCACATATCAAACGTGGAAGTACTCAGGAGAGCAAAGAGCCTTCCAATTGAGGTGCTTATTTCAAGAGCACGCCTAAGATGGGCAGGTCGCGTTCATCGTATGCATGATAACCGCCTTCCTAAATGTACACTTTATAGTGAATTGCTAAGCGGTAGAAGAAGGCGTGGCGGTCAACGAAAGAGGTTCAAAGACGTTCTCCATGAAAATCTAAAATCCTGTGGTATTCCAGACGAGCAATGGAAACAACTTGCAGCGGACAGAACCGAATGGCGAGGGGTTGTGGCCAGCTATCAAGGAAATGTTGCTGCAAGAAGGCCGAATCCAAGACCTAACCAGGTCTATGTTTGTCCTGACTGCGGTCGACATGTGTTCTCCCGGATTGGCCTCTATAGCCATAGTCGTGTGCACCGTAGATGAATGGGAATTACAATAGACTACACCTTTTACTTGTTTTTTATTACACACAATCTATCGACTGTAACATTTTTTTATACTCGGACTTGAGTAAAGGCTAATAATAATAATAGTGAGTTACTTTATAGCTACAATACTATGAGATCCTGCACGCATTTTTCTTCGATAATGAGCCAATTTCATAGCTGAGCATAAGGCTTTGTATGCAAATCTTCTATAATAAGGTTTTTCTCCTCTTTATGATTTGCTCGCTACGCTCGCACTTCCATAGTTGTTAAATAAATCTATACACACTTACTTGCGAATTGACTATAAACATTGTTTTTTTTTTAAATCAAAATAGTTGTAGAAAAATATTGTATTAAACTCATGAATAAAGTGTCTGTTTTATTATATATGAAACCGCTAAATGCCGCCTGGTGACTGTTTTGCAAGTCGCTATCCGCCAGGCTTATAACATAGCCCGGAGAGTAGCTGTTTATTGCAGTCTATTTACGTTCCTAATAGTAAAATAAGGATTTTATACAGGAGCTTGCGACTGAAATATTATGTTTTAATATTCTACCCTCTGAAGCACATTTGAAATATGCTAAGTCCAGTCAGGCTATTTATTATTCGATTGCAACCAGACACTGGATCGCTAGAAGGCGCCTGCTACCTGTCTTGCAACTCGCTGTCCTAAAGATACCGAGATGTACCAAATAGTCAAAGGACCCTCGTGTCGGCCGTCATATGCCTACCTTGCATTGACAATTGCCAACAGCTCGAATCTGTAGTCTGCAAGTGGTGTGGGACGACCGGCACGAGAGCTCCTTTAAGTAGGTACAGTCTTTCGGCTGGTGTTTGTTGCAATCGAAGCATTATCGATCTGTTGGTAATATGCAATTATTACACTTAACGCGCCAGGCTTGTAACTTGTAATTCAGCGCTCGGCGGGGCACATAGCCCGGAGAGTAGCTGTTGGTTGCAGTCTGGTTACATTCCTTATAGTAAAATAAGGATTTTATAGAGAAGTTTGCGACTAAAATATTATGCTTTAATATTCTGCCCTCTAGAAGCACATTTGAACAATTTTAACATTGTATTTACGAATTGAAGATATAAACACCCCATACTTTTGCTACCTTTAACATTAACTAAAATTTTGAAATGACAATGAAGAACTAAATTCAAGCAATTAGTTTACTCCAGTTTAAAATTGTTATTTTGCGTAGAAAAGATTTTTCGGATCAAAATAAGAATATAAAATGCCACGAAGGCTTAGTGTCCCCATTGTTCTGATGCTTATATAAAGTATTGTAGAATACATTTTGATATAGAAAATACTCCAGTAGTAGATACATATATTTTGTGTTATACATACCTCTTCTACCCCAGCGGCGGAGAACTTGTATTCTCTTTTTACAGTGCTGTCAGATGTTATGGAATTAACAGTTAAAATGTTACCGTTCAACGTTGTGGTGCTCTAAAATATAATAAATAAATAAATTTAAATTATTTTATTAAGAATTTATAGAAAGGTACAAAATATTTTTAGATATTACGGAATCGGCCTTATTTCAATACTATTTTTTAAGATAGCTAGTGAAAGAAATTTTGTCATTATGTGATATTTCAAATGGATGCCGAAAATGTAGAAAGATACGCCAGCTTATTTTACGAAACAATGTCTGCAATAGAAGGCCCCATTCAAAAGTTTTGAATTAAAATTATCTGAAGAAATCGGTATTTCAGGAGGCCCTTGTTGGAAAAATCTCAAAATTAAAATTATTATTCATTTATAATTTACTGTGAAAGGTCGGTGCAATATTTGAACTCAATTATTAGGCAATCAAAAATACCTCTAAAGTTTCCGTACATTAAATAATAAAATGAGAGATGTCTTAAAAACAGTAAATTTTTTTGAAGAAATTACTAGGATAAGTTATAATTTAGAGATACTCACCCTACGCGGTAAAGAGGAAACTAAATAAAATTTACAGTAAACCGTTCTTGAGCTACGGGAGAGGAAGGGAAATTTTAATGCTATCTCGAAAGAAAATTACTTCTTGTATAGTAAAATTTATATTTTATCTAAAACAAAAAAGTTTTTTTAACGGGATACATGCTCTTAATTTCACTCTCTTTAACTAACCAAAAGTCCCCTATGATCATGTAAATTTTATTTTCAATAATAAATTATCACACCGTCGTCGATGTACTCAATTTTGATCGCATACCCTCTTAATAACTGATATTAACATTTGCAACAGATCGTTTACATGAATTATGAAATGTACTATGTCTTGAGATACAGCACGTGTTACTGTGGATCCTCTGCCTTTTCTTTGTTGTTTGTAGTACTGGTAATAATAATAAATTGCTTATTTAAAAAAGCTGTGCTTACATACATAAAATCTCATTGATACTTATACAAAAAAATGTATGAATGTTTAGATGTTAAAAACTACATTAGTTTAAAATTTACTCAATAACGTATAATATAACTTATTGAGTCTAGTATTTAATTATTTATGATGCTGTGGGCAATTTATTGTAAATACTTGCGGAGCAGTAATGTAGAACTTTTGAGAGTTCGGTATAATCCTACATGATTCTAGAGGCCTTAATGGGAACATTGGCCTTATAGACCAAGATATAACGACAGATTTTGTGCGATGATTAGTAAATGTCTCTCACTGCAATATTCTTTTTACATATTATCTCTCGTCTGCCATGACTATTCAATGTGGTATATGTGACCTAGCGGTATCTAGGAAACAACCTTGTATTCTTTGTGCCGGACCGTGCAAAAAACAAGTTCATACTTCTTGTGTCTATAGTGGGTCAGCTGATCTAAACAATATTATAAAAAAAGTGCCGGGGCTCACATGGAAATGTCCTGAATGCACCCATGACTGTGTGCTAATAAATGAGGAGAAATTAAATAATATCATTGAAAATAAACTTGCTCGTGCAATATCATCGCTCGTCTCCGAATTTGAATCCTTTAAAGCTGACTTTCTGAAAGTCTCTTCAAAAAAATGTGCAGCAAATTCCGTAGAATACAGTTCCATTGAGCCTCCAAAATACGCAGATATTCTGAAAAACAAGGCAATGCCTGCTGTCATAATTCAACCAAGAAATCTGGAGCAAGATAATTCTCAAACCAAATCCGATATACTGCTAAACATAAACCCTGCAGCCGAAGGCATCCAGTTATCTAAAATAAAAAATGTAAAGAACGGAGGTATTCTAATAGGCTGTAATAGTAGAGAAGAAAATAGCAGGTTCAAGAGGATAGCGGCTGACAAGCTAAGTGATGATAAATACGAAATAAAGGAGGTACGGGGAATTAATCCAAGGGTTCGAGTCGTTGGTATAACTGAAAACTTTAGTGAGGATGTCCTGTTAACGCATATTACGAAACTGAACAGTCAACTTATTAGCGTTCCCTAGGATTGCAAGCTAATTAAATTCTACCCAACTAGAAAAAACAAGAAAATCTTTCAAGCAATTTTACAGTTAGATCAGGTCTCATATGAAAAAGTTCTCAAGGCAGGTAATCTATTTATTGGCTATGATAGCTGCAGTGTTTTTGATGCAATAGAAATTTTTCGGCGTCATAAATGTAATGAGTTTAACCACTCCTCTAAGTTCTGTAATAAGCCGCGTTCTTGTCCTAGATGTGGGGAAAACCATGTTGTCAAAGACTGTAAGTCGGACATTCTCAGATGTATTAATTGTACTGCACTTAAAAATAAAGAGAACTCAAATATTTCTATTTGTCATGCTGCATGGGATACCAACAATTGTACTGCATACAGGTTAGCTAGGGATAAACTACGGTCTAACTTTCTAACTATGCACTCTGTTCAGTAGCAATCACAGCCACACCTTAAGTCATTCACTCCTTCTGCGTGCACTAATACTGCGCATAGAGCTCATGATATACTGATTTATTATCAGAACGTCAGGGGTCTTAAAACGAAGACGGTCGACCTGTGCAACTCTGTAGCTTGTTCTAATTGGCCTATTATAGCACTAACTGAGACCTGGCTTGACTCGACTGTCTTTGATTGTGAACTGATAAATAGTAATTATACTCGACCTCGTCTCATAAATAGGTTTAATGTAGTATCCCCTCTTCGTGCTAAGCGGTCGCGATTAGATATAATTATGTATAATCAAAATTGTTGAGAGGAAAATGTCTAGCCTTACAGAAATTATAGGGAAATTATAACCAGTACATGTGTTTACCAGAAAATTTATTAATGGATACCTATAGTTCAAAATCCTATTAAAATAGAAATATTTGCAATGGAGATATTTTCAGGTTCATCTCTAATAGGGTGGGGAATTTATTGCAACGGCGTAAAATTACAAGGTTTTCTGGTCAGACAAAGAAAAACAGTTTCATATTAATTATCTGGAATTATTGGCAACATTTTTTGCTCTTAAATGTTTTGCTTCTAGTGTTAAAAATTGTAATATTCTATGTAGAATAGACAACACTACAGCAATAGTATATAGAAATAAAATGGGCAGCATTCAGTTTCTAGACCATAATAACTTATCCAGGGAAATCTGTTTTGGGTGTAAACAGAGAAATATATTTTTATTTGCGTCCTATATTAAATCCTCAGAAAACACCATTGCTAATGAACAATCACGTAATCTGGAAATAGAGACAGAATGGGAACTGAACGAATCATCATTCCAATATATCCGAGAAAAGTTTGGCACCCCTGGAATTGATTTATTTGCCAAT
This sequence comes from Leptura quadrifasciata, assembly GCA_963675555.1. Classification (NCBI taxonomy): domain Eukaryota; kingdom Metazoa; phylum Arthropoda; class Insecta; order Coleoptera; family Cerambycidae; genus Leptura; species Leptura quadrifasciata. The sequence continues at coordinate 110,605,239 of OY776675.1, forward strand.
AGAGTCAATACTAAGTATAAAAAATTTACTTCCTGGTTAAAAGATCCAGCCTGGTACAAAGTAGATGCTTTACATTTAATTGGAAATATTTTTATTTCTATTCATTTCCACCTGTATTTAATTCTAAAAGGAAATTATAAACGATGAAGGTAGGGGAATAGTTATTATACCGCTCTGGACCATTCAGCCTTGGTTTCCTATCTTTTATAACTAGAAGGGGATCCTTGATCCTATTATTTTTAGTCCTAATAAAAATTTATTATCCTTTAACTGAACACCCCACCCGCTTTGGAAATCCCTTCCCGTAAGTGTTATCTTACAAGCATTACAGAAAGGTGAAGTGCCACAAGAATGTCTAGAGATCTGCCTCGCAACTATCACGGAGAATACATTAAAGCAGTACAATACCAGATTAAAGCCATGGTAGAACTTTTGCGGGACAAACAAAATTGATGCTTACTCGCCTAGAGTAGAATTAATTTTAAAATTTTTAACAATACAATACAAAAAGGGGTATCGTATAGCTCGCTCAACACTTACAGATCCGCAATAGCACAAATTTCAGTACCTGAAATAGGTCAGGATTTTAGAATTAAAAGACTTTTTGAGGAAGTTTATCATTTATGGCCCAGTATTCCTAAATATGACAAAATATGGGATCCTAATGTCGTTCTTGAATATATTCAATCAAATCCGGAAGAAAACATTACTTTAGAAATTTTAACACATAAGTTAACAACACTTATGATACTGGATACGGGGTAGCGTGTTCAGACAATTAATTCAATAGATTGTTCGGACATTGTTAGATTTGATAATAAAATCCAAATCAAGATTCCCAAACGTCTGAAAACATCAGGTAAAAATAGAATCCAGCCTACCTTGATTATAACTTTCTGCCATAATGATCCGGTTATTTGTGTAGCAAAAACCCTATTGGACTACCTAGATAGCACTAAAGATTTACGTAAATCAGAGCCTAGCCTATATATACCACCTGTTGTAAATTCTGTAGACTACGAATCAATTTTTGAATCTATTGAGTCATTAAATAGTATTCATGATAACGACATATTAATAGTAGGTGATTTTAATATTCCCTCCTACTCTTTATCTATTTTAAATGGCATTAACACTGCCGAAGTTACAACATTTTTGAATTTTATAAACTTCCTAGACCTCTCTCAACATAATTTTGTGTACAACAATAATAATAGATTACTCGACTTGGTTTTGTCTAACGTCGGCTGTACAGTTGAGAAAGCTTTAGAAGTATTAGTTAAAGAAGATAGCCATCATCCCGGACTTGCAATCTCTCTACACGTTGAATAGGAAAACCTTAATAATAAATTTCCAATTTATTATACAAATACTTTTAACTTTCGGAAAGCTAATTTTCACTTACTCTATCAGGAACTGCTTGAAATAGACTGGTCTTTTTTAAATTACTATACCGAAATTAACTCCGCGTGTCAACATTTTTATGAGAAATTAACTGAGGTTTTCACAGCCTGCGTACCCAAATATGTATACGTAAAAAAGAATAATAGACAATTTCCACCTTGGTTCAATGCTGAAATTATCAGAGATATAAGAAATAAGGAAAGGCACTTAAAACTTTACAAGCGAACTGGAGATGATATTGCTTACAATGAATTTATGAGACTCCGGTCCAAAATTAAACTAAACATTAAAACTGCTTTCCGAAACTATATACATCTGGCTGAAAGTAATATTAACAATGACCCTAACAAGTTTTGGGCTCACATTAATAGCAAAAAAGGAGGGACTAACATCAGCAATAATATGGTTTATAAGGGGGAGCATTTGAATGACCCTAATAATATTGAAAATGCCTATGCCGAGTATTTTGAGCAATCATTCTCTACTTTAGAGCCAGAAAACATCTTGTTAGATGATTTCTGTGACAATAATGTCAATAGTATTAATATAGTCTCATTTTCAGAAAATGAAGTGTTATTGGCACTAAAAAAGATAAAACCTAAGCTTACCATGGGTCCCGATGGGATCCCCGCATTTCTGCTGAGAGACTGTTCTGCTATCTTTGCTCACCCGCTCATGATACTTTTTAATTTATCTATTAAATGCTGCTGTTTTCCTGATATTTGGAAATACTCCAAAGTCTGCCCGGTGTATAAAAAGGGAAATAAGAACGAAATAATTAACTTCCGCCCAATAACTATAATCTGTAACTTTGGCAAAGCCTTTGAACTAGTATTACATGACTGTATTTACCCTAATGTTAAAAATATCATTTCCAGTCAGCAACACGGATTTATGAAAGGCCACTCTACTACTACCAACCTTATATGTGCTACGCAATTCATATCTGAGTCCATTGACATGCAGTTGCAAACGGACGAAATATACTTTGATTTTACGAAAGCCTTTGATAGGCTTAATCATAATATATTGATTGCAAAACTTTCCACCTTTGGTATATCGGACTCGCTCATAGCTTTCTTTAGATCTTATCTAACTGATAGACTTCAATATGTCGCGTATAATGGGTTTAAGTCCTATGATTATGGCTCATCCTCAGGTGTTCCCCAGGGCTCTGTTATAGGGCCACTGCTTTTCAATATATTTATTAATGACATAGGCGATACTTTAGATGTGCATTTCTTAATGTATGCTGATGACATAAAACTTCTACACAGAATCTCTGGTTTAAACGATTGCATTATAATGTAAAATAATATCTCTAATCTGAGTTCCTGGTGTGTTAAAAACAATCTTTCGTTAAACGTACAAAAGTACAATATAATGTCATTTACAGCTAGAGATTCTGAGTATATCTATGGGTACACGTTGAACGACGAACAGCTAACGCGACCGTCTACGTTTAAAGACCTTGGTGTAACTTTTGATAAAAAACTCACCTTTGTCGATCATATCGATACGTCTGTATGTGACGTTAACAAAACTTTAGGTTTTATCATTCGTAATGGTCGTGATTTCACTAATAATTCAACCTTAAAATTATTATACTTTTCATTTCTGATATCTAAGCTAGAGTATGCATCTCTTGTATGGCAGCCCTGCTATAATACTCATATCGCTAAATTAGAAAACGTGCAGCGTCACTTTCTTAAATATCTCTACTTCAAATCTCTAAATTCATATCCGCCTATTGGTTTTCCTCAATCAAATCTGCTTGACATGTTTTCTATGTGCAGCTTAAGTGATAGACGTAATAATTTTGCTATCAACTTTTTGAAGAAATTAATTCACCATGAAATTGACTGCAGCGAGATACTTCATAAATTGGACTTTTATATTCCTAGAGTTAATTCACGTCATAGTCAAACTTTTTATGTGCCTAGAGCTCGGGCTATGTCCTAAAATTCTCACCTGTATATAATATTTGTTCCTGTTACAATAACAATCCGAATATTGATATTTTTCAATAATGGGGCTTCCTGCATTTGTTCTATCAATTTTCCTCATTATATTTTTATTTTTATATTTTTATTTATATATTCCTTATGTACAGCAATCTTGTTAATTTTTCCATACACTATACAGTTTTTCTTTAGCTGTCTTTTAAATCTTTTTTGTTTCTCTTATATTAGTCAGTTTAGATTTTAGATTTGGATTTTTTTCTCTCTCCTACTTTTATTATATATACTTAAGCTACTCACTATGTGTACTGTATATTAAATATGTGTTGTTTCCCATCTTGTAAATGGTCTTTGTACTGTTAGATGGTGTATAAATAAATAAATAAATAAATAAATATTATGTTATAAGAAATGTTCCAAAAATTGTTAAAATTTTTTTATTGATAAATGTCTGTCAATATGAAATACCCAAAATTTTGATCGAAGAAAAGATGAAAAAGAATGTGACAGACTATTTGAATAGTCTCGAATATGCGGCACATGTCACCTAACGTGTCATCAAAGTGGTATATACGTTGATTAATTATTAAACGTTTGAAATTAATTTTGGTACTAAAATTTAATTAGATATATCGATAGAAATGATAGATGTTTTTTATAGTCCAAACATTGAAAAAAATAATTATAAACAGTCGAAAATTTATGACAAAAAAAGATGATTAAAAACGTATGTCGTTTCATTATTATAATTTTTTTTTCTTATGGCATTCGGGCGGTTGGCCCACAGCTAGGCACTAAATTGTTAAATAATTAAATAACCTACTTCTAACCTATTCGATAAAATAAACATTATTTTGTGATACAAGAGGAAGTAGACGGGGTTATGCACTTCTCGCCCAGGGGTTGATCAGGGCATTTTTTTCAGTTACACATACACACAGAGAGAGACCACGGTTAAATTGGGTAACTATGCAATATGGCAGACACATAGGTAACAAGACTAAACCTACTCTAAATATTAATTTTCGTTTTATTAATGGATAAAATTAAGGAGTCCACTACAGTTTTATTATTTAATGCTAGAAGGTAAAGAAGGTTAAATGGAGCTTCTATTTTAAGTTTTATTAAGTTCTTCTACAACTCGCTTGTTTAATGAGAGTATTTTTGGCAATTGAAAAAAATATGATCTAAATCTCCTACTTCATTGCACTACTCACAAAGACTTGATGCCACTATTCCTATTTTATGCAGATGATATGGTTAACACCCATGTCCAAATTTAAGTCTGTTTATATGCGTTATGTTTTTTCTTGAGTAATTGACATTATTGTACCAATGTTCTTTTGGAATTTCTTGTTGAATAAGTGTATAGCGTGTTGGGATAGTGAAACAATATTCCTCCCATTGATGAGACCACTGTTTTTTTAATAGGCTTTTACATTTACCAATAGCATCCTCTAGACATAGTATGTTATGTAAGGGCATTCCTGATGCGATACTTTCTTTAGCTAATTGATCAGCTTTTTAAAGATGTTAAAAGATGTAACTTAACAAACTCAACATTATCTAAAAGAAAATATCATCAGTTCTATGTTCTGTGTAAGTAGTACGTATCTATGGAAATAACATAAACAGAATCTTAAAGCTGTGTATTTGACATACACAGCAAAATAAGAGTTCTTCCAAATAATAGCTTTGAAAACGGAAAGAGATTACTTTCCGAAACGTCAGCAAAATACATTATTTCTGTGTTTATTCCGATTTATATTATTTGCAAAACATAACCTCTGACTTTTCCTTTGGCGTAAATGTCACGGGCGCAGAGGCTTTTTTCCAATAATTCTATTATTTTGTAGATTCGGTAATTTGTTTTGAACAGGATAATAGTACATGTGGTAGAAAACCCAAATAATAGGAATGAATATAACTTTTTCGTTATTCTCAAGGCCAATATGAGCCTTCACCCAGACTAATTTAATCATGTAATTTCTTTCAGTCCAGTTGTTTAATACTGATTTAATGTTTGGAATATAGGGGTTACTGAATTATAAAATATATGTTGTAAAATGATGATTAAAAAAACAGACGATTCCTATAATTATTATCGAGTTTATTTGATTTACAATGGATAAGGAAATCTAGCGATGCGAAACGTACCATAATTATGGAATTGTATCATTTTTACCTTAAATTATCAGCAGTCAGTAAACGTACCATAATAAATAATTGTACCATAATTTAGATCGATTCAATATTTTGCTCAAATACTATTCAGCAAATAACCAAGTCCTATTCCTGATATTTTTCCCTAAAATTTTTCCATAATTTCCCCTAAAGTTCAATAATTCTGGCATCGCTGCGCAATAATTTCATATTTGACATTTGTCATCGCTGTCAAACTTATTGCGAAACAGTCCTCGTTGATGCTCAGCGTTCGAAGCATTCAGTTTGTTTGTGTGCCTTGCTTCTGAAGTATGGATAATATAATTGATTTAATCACTAAAATGGAGGGAGACGGTGTGGAGGAAAAGTCTCCAGTGATCTCTACAAAAAAGTGTTTTATTTCTGGAAAGGGAGAAGAAAATATTGATGCATGTACCATTCCACCATGCAGCAGAGAATTAATTACATCAACAACTGCTGAGGACGAAATACATAGCAAGCATATGGTTGAATGCGTATCAGCGGGAACCAACTTCTCTCGAACTATGGTTGAGTACTGACCACGTCGTCAGAATACACATTTAACTGGTTCGAAGGGGAGGGGGTCTCAAATACAGTGGAAGATGTAACAATTCGCGAAATCTGATTCATCTCATTATCTTATTTCAATAATTTTATTTTCGTAAAATCTCTAAAAACTCTATTTATCCTCTTCAATTACAGATTCTCACACTGACGAATTAGAAGATTCAGAAGATGAAGAAGAAGACAATTATTTAGATTATGACAGCGACAAATTCGAGGAAGAGAAAATTATTGAATTCGATGATTCTTTAATGTCAGAAGATTCTGAAAATGAAATAGATAATGAATGAAGAAGCATAGTTTTTCATTTTTACTTTGACAAAAAATACTTTGTAATAATAAAAATAAAATAATTCAGGTTAATTAATTGTCCACATCATTTCCTTGAGATTATAACATTTATAATAATGATAATAATAATAATGTTTATTTACTTAGGTTTACATAATACAAAACATACAAAAATTTATTATATAAGCAAATAAAACAAATAATCACAGAAGTAGGTAATAACCTACTTGTATGTGATGGGGGGGGGGGGGGGGGCAAAGAAATATATGTATATGTGTATAAAAACAAACGCAATTAATATTAGGTAAATGTATAATCATAATAATATATTAGAATATCGCATTTGGTAATTATGAATATTTAGTTTTGTCCAATTAGGTAAGTGAATATGTCTATTTAGGTATTTGTCTTATATTGGTATTTTTTTAATATATATATACACATATATACATATATACACACATATATATATATATAGGTACTTCTTAGTTTAAAATGTCATGTATTATACTTCTATACTAGGGGCTTCTAGGAGCCATTTTTTGGTTCTCTGTTTGAATTTTCCGAAACTATCTATATCTTTAAGCTCATTCGGTATAAACTTAAATAATCTGGTTGCGAGGTAACTGAAGTTTCTCTGACCAATGGCCTTGTGGCTTCTCGGCACCTGGCAACCGCTCTGCTTCCATCTCGTTTCATGAAAATGCGAGATTTTCTGTATTTTAATTTTATTTTTAAATATGTTCTTGAGAATAGTAAAACAGAACAATTGTCTAATGTCAAGAACTCCACTGTCCTTAAATATTGCATTACTAGGGTAAGTAAGGTTTTTACCATATATTATTTTAAGTATCCATTTTTGGACAACATTTAGATTATTCAGATGGCAATCGCTAATTCCTCCCCACCCCATAATGCCGTATGACAGATGAGATTGAACTAATGCATAGTAGAGTGTTTTAAGGTGAGCTATATCCAAGACATTTTTTAGGCATTTAAATCTAGACAGTAGACCTCTAATTTTTTGTGTAACATGCTTTGTTTGTAGGTCCCATCTGAGATGTCTGTCAATAATGATCCCAAGGTACTTTACGGATTCAGCTTCTGGTATATTTATATCTTTGTCAATATTTAGTGGGCCCATATTTGGCAAATTATTGGCGTATGAGGTAAAGGGTAAATAATACGTTTTTTCACAGTTTAAAGTGACTGTGTTTAATTGGAACCATTTCGTAATTACTCTAAAATCATTTTCTGCCATTTTTTTAAACTCTTTCCACGAATTTGCCTCAAATATAATGGCTGTGTCATCTGCAAAAGATAATATGGTACCTGATATATTTAATGACAATAAGCTGTTGATGTATATTGTAAATAATAGAGGACCTAATACCGTACCTTGAGGGACACCGTACTTAACTGTTCTATCATCACATATGGCGTTATTAATTTTAACGTATTGCGTTCTGTCGGATAAATAATTTTCCAGAAGATCTAAAATTTTACCTCTTAACCCATATGAATTTAATTTACTTAGGAGCCTTTTATGACATACCGTATCGAAGGCTTTGGCGAGGTCTACAAATATACATAGAGACGGTTTGTTTTTATCCAAGCTGTTATAAATATAGGAAGTTAAAAAGCATACAGCATCTTCCGTAGACTTTCCCTCTCTAAAGCCGAATTGCTGGCTAGATATTAAATTAAATTTGTTTAAAAAGTGTAATATTCTGTTTTTTAATATTTTTTCTATTATTTTGGCTATGTTAGAGATGAGGGAAACTGGTCGGTAATTTATTATTTGCATTTTATCACCACTTTTATGCAATGGTTTGATGACACCAACTTTAAGCAATCGTCCATTGTAAGTCAAAAGACTCGATAATGATCACTGAAATAGTCTATTTTTTTGAAAAACAATATTTTACAACGTATATTTCATAATAACGAAATGACAGACCTTTATTAATCGTCCACATTATTACTTTTAAATAATCAGTTTCCTTATCAATGGTAAATCTGGTAGACTTGAATATGGCCAAGGGAATTGTCGGTTTTTTTGAAATATCATCATTTTCATAATAATGAAACAACAGACGTTTTTTAGTTATCTATGTCACTTTCTTTGTGACAATCAATTTTCTTATCCATTGTATACCAAATAGACTCAATAATGATCATTGAATTTGTCTGTCATTTTGCAAAATCGTTTTTTACGACATATATTTTATAATAACGATGTGACAGACGTTTATTAATTGAAATTTTTTAATCCGACACTTACATGTCTTTACTTGCGTCTGTCAGTACTCTATAATCTGTCAAAACGCCTGTCAACATTTTTTTCGTTATTAGATAATCAGGAACAATCATGTATTCGAGTGACAGATGTTTATTAATTAACCAACGTATATACCACTTTGATGACACGTTTGGTGACATATGCCATATATTCGAGACTACTGAAATAGTCTGTCACATTCTTTTTCATCTTTTCTACGATCTAAACTTTGGGTATTTCATATTGACAGACATTTATCAATAAAAAAAAATACCAGAGCCAGGCCTCAAAATAAATGATAGAAAACCAATAAAACCTTGTGGATAAAATTGTTAATTCTTTCAAATATTATATTGAAATTCAATCATACTATAGCCCGCCAGTAACAAAAAAAATTAGTTTTTAGTGAATGGCGATGGTAGCCACGCACTCCGGCCAACTAGTCATGCGGGGTAGGTAAGAAGGGTAAAATCTTGTGATAATTGCCCTGGATAGATATTAGGTGGTATATCAAAGAAAAATATCATACATGTAATAATAAAAAAATATTTTAATACTTATGAATTTTTACACACACAGTTTTGACCATATATCCCCAAGTATATACAACTATAAATTATTATCGGCTACTAAAATTTATGCAGTTTTAACTCCACATTTTTTTTTTTTTTTTTTAAGACAAGAAAATATCTACACTAATTATATTGTGATTAATTATATACAATACTTAACAGAAAATTATTAAATCAACTACCCCACCGAAGGTGATCACTTCCGATGTTTTTACAAGCAAAATACCCCTATTTTTTTTTTGTCTAACCTAGTTATATTTATCTCTTAACATGTGTGTAAAGTGAAAACTGTTTAGTGAAGGAAACCTACGTTCCCACCTATTATAGCTAATGAATATTTAAAGATATCTTTTATAAATTAAAAAAAAAACACATATATATGGTGTAACTATAAGATATTGTAGCCAATAGTTCAATAATAGTAAAAATAGGTACTTCAGATCGGATAAAAAAAACATATATATTTTTGACACTTAGCTGTGTTTCCATGTAGGGGTGGTTTCGTTTGCTGTCAACTTTCCCTGTAGGGTGGTTTGTCAGTATAAATGTGCCTTCAACAACCATTTACTGCCGACCATTTGTTCCGCGGCTGATAGCCAAGATTTCTATACAGGAAAATATACACCCAGGGGCTCTGCTTGATGTATCGAGTTTTCTTCAGAATAATTGGCAATTTGCATACCATAAAGAAATGCAAGGAGACTAATGAATTCGGAATTCGTAAAAATAAAAAATTTTATTGAAAATAAAAGCCCTGAAAGAAAATTACACCAAAATTACTTTAAGGAAACAAAATAGAATAGGTCCTAATTACTTACTTCTACACCTCGTAGAAGGCTTCTTTGACTATATAAGTTTATCTGAGGGTGGTTTATGGCAAGATGGTCATGAGCTGATATTAATCCGTTAAACGGCAACTGCAGGAAATAATACCACTCAGAAGAAAATATTCCTCACAATCCTTTCGATACTTTTGTAGTTTATTCCCAATTAAATGGACACAACACAATATATATATCGACAAAAGTATCACAGCTCGAAAAAGCCTATTCTGGTTTCTAGAACACCTCAGAATGTCTACTCTAAGAGATTGTAAAGTACCTTCTCGGTAAAGCAACAAAAAAATATAATTCGAAAGAAAAACGACTGCAAAACATTATAAACACCAATAATACAACACTTACAAAAAAATCTAGATATTAGACAATTTCATAAATACATTATATCCTATCGTTACTACTTAATTTATATTTTATTTTGGGACTACTTTTCAGCGGAGGAGAAACCTGCGTTGCTGTTTCTTTTTTTTTTGTTGCGAATTATCGGTGTGTGGATTTATGTTAAATCGATAGGTCCTAGCAATATTGAAATAGGCAACCAATTATTCGTCAGCGGTATTTGATGGATGGCCGAGTTTCGAGACAATTATTATTTCTAATAATTTTAAGGTGTCTGAATTCCTTCTGTCATTTATTAAATTCTTAAGACAAAATGAACCCGTAACAAATTTTTGGAACATTTCCATTTATAAGCTACCAAACGAACGGACAGCGGCAAACGACCGTCAATGTGCTAGCGGCGGATTATTTTTTCTCGAATATCACTTTAAAATCAATGACAGACCTTTATGAATAATTTTTCTTATTTGTATTGTCAATAATTTGAAAAATTATTTAAAAATAGATCGGACTGCTCAACAGATGTGTGATATACATTTACACGGTACTTATAACATATGTAAAAAAATATTGCAATGACAGACGTTTACTAATCATCGCACAAAATCTGTCGTTATCTCTTGGTCTATTATAACTCTCTAACTTATTAAGCCTAACATTTAATTATTTGAGATACTCTGGGCAATTCATTGTAAATACTTTCCGAGCAGTAATAAGGGCTTTTTGAGAGTTCGGTATAATCCTACACGAATCTAGCGACCTTAATGAGAAGCCTTATAACTTCTTTTGAAGTAGAAATATTCTTTGTGAAGGTACGTCCAAATCCCATAATAATATTAGGTATTTTAAATGTTGATTAATTCTGATTCCCTTACGATATATATAAAATTTTATAGGACAAAAATCCTTTATTGTTCACACTGTCAATGTGGTTTACATATCTGTATCTTTGTTATAAGAACAGAAATAGCTTTAAAAGTACATTTATTTGGTCTGAAACCAAGGTGATTATTTGGTTAATATTCCTGTCATCACCCTTTATTAAATGTTTAAATATTTACATAACTATGTTTCTATTTTATAAATGCTTAGGCCTAACACAAGAAAAAATCGTTACTGCGACAGACAGAATAAAGTATGGAGAAATATATACGAAAATAAGGTAATAAATTCTTACCTTGGCAATTATACCCGCTGGAAATTTTTCTTCGACTTCTTCGTTCACAACTAATTCTGAAACAGTATTTTCGCCATGGGCATTGCTTGCAATGCGAATTTTATTACCATCTACTTCGACTTCGTAAATCCTCTTCTCATCGTTTGCCGTCTTTGCGTGATCTTCTGGTACACCTGCATAATTTCATTTTGTTATTATCTTTCAATATATTTTATTGCTTAATTTTAAATGTAAAAATGTTGAAATGTAACAAACGAAAACTGTAACAGCCATACCCTGTATGTGAGTAGTTAAGTTTGTTAAGTCAAGTTTCTGGAGTTTACTGAAGCAATTGTAATACCAATTACTTCATTATCTGTTTTTTCTCTTACTTTCTGAGTGTATATGTTACTTGAAATGGTTTGAAGTTTAAGTTCATTTTAAAAGAAACTCGTTCAATTAATATGCCGGCAATTCGGTAATATTGTCTACCTTCATCAAAACTTCATCATATTAATATTACTGTCTTTCGGATAGATAAGATACTAAATATAATTATGTATCAAAGCAAACATGTATTTACCCTAAAAAATAAATTCTTCTATAAACAAAGTTCTAACAAAACCATAGCCATTTTTAATATATCTTTTTATCGTGTATACCTGCTTTAATAAATTTTCAAGCATATATGACAAATATGTACTACTAAAAATGTCGGAAAAGTTTAAGTATATAAATATAGAATATATTTATATACTTAAACTTTTCCGACATTATATAAATATAGAATATATTTATATATTACTAATTAGAAACTATCAACTGTGTAGATGGCTCAAGTCTTAAAAAGATTGAATGAACAGTTATTCAAAAATAAGGATATCTATCTACAGAAAGAACACCAACTCCATTAGAAAACATTGTCTTAACCATTTTATTAAAACTTCCGTCATTTTTTATGGGTGTGCATTATAAGATTAGATAAAATTAAATTTTATTATACTGAGTAATCATAGCAGTTACTAAGCAAAATTTTTCAACAGGTCAGGTGTCTCTACTTATTCAAATAAATCCATAGTATTGGAACACACCAAAGCTATATTTTGCATGACTAGCCATAATATATCCCCATTAGCTACCCATGAGCTGACATAAAGTAAACTTTCTATACCCTAGGCTCTAAAGTGTGTCTAGGATAGAAATAGTAACATTCGACATTTTTTGTATCTGTGAAACTTGGTTGCACAGTGATATAGATGATACTTTAACTAATATTGATGGGTTTAAACTGTATAGGCATGATCGAGGAACCAGAGGTGGTGGGGTGTGCATATGCGCCAATAATTCCCTGAATACATCATTAATTTACAAAAATAATGATATTGAGCAACTCTGGATATCTTTAAAGAAAAAAAGGGAAAACATTGTAATTGGTGTCAGCTATAGGCCACCATCTCAAGATGTCGAATATTTTTTGCTTCAGTTTGAGGACGCTCTGGGTATTATATCATGTAATGCTACTAATATTATATGTACTGGAGACTTTAATATAAACTTATACAATTTAAATAATGTACATGTTGAACATTTCTATTCGATTCTAGATGAATTCAGTCTTTCTCAAATAGTCGATTCTCCGACGAGGATTACCAATACGCCCGCTACGCTAATTGACCCTATACTTGTTTTAAATGCAGAAAATATTTTTGAAAGTGGTGTCACGGATAGTGAAGTATCGGATCATCAATTGGTATATTGCAAGGTAAAGATATATGGTAAACATAATGAGCCCAAAATGGTTACGTACAGAAACTTTAAAAAATGTAACTACAATAATTTTGAACGAGATTTATTTGCTATTCCTTTTTACAGAATTTTTGATTTCAATGATATAGACTCAAAAGTTAACTTCCTTGCAGACAGTTTAATGCAATTGTTTGACCATCACGCTCCACTAGTAACATCAAAATGCACAAAACAATATGCACCTTGGCTTACCGACGTACTAAAGATAATGATAAAGCTAGGAGACCGGGCATTAAGTAAATATGAACATACTAAAAATAACGAACACTGGTTATTTTACAAACAGTTATGTAATTATACAACTCAAGCAGTACGTAGGGAGAAGAAAGCATATTTCAATTTTAATATTAACAATGTGAACGCCAACAGTCTTGGAAAATTTTAAAATCAAATAATATTATTCCTACTTGCAAAAATAGTAACATTCCAAATCACTTAAACGATGCTGGTCAAATTAATAACATTTTTGTTAACTCTCTACCCGACACATCAGTATCAAACGTTGTTCTAGACAAATATAAAAATGATACATTAATTGACCCCACTTTTAAATTCCAACAAGTAGCTGAATTTACTGTACTAAAACTCATTAGTGAAATAAAAACTAATGCTACAGGGTGTGATGGATTAAATATTAAAATGATTAGTCTCTGCTGCCCACATATCATTTCTTACTTAACACATATAGTAAACGTATGTCTGCTTGATAGCGTTTTCCCGACTGTGTGGAAAAATGCCGTGGTAACCGCATTGCCCAAGAAGCCAAATCCATTGGAACTAAAGGATCTTCGGGCCATCAGTATACTTCCTACCTTGCCAAAAATTGTTGAAAAGGTTATGGATATTCAAATTAGAGAGTATATTTGTGAAATATCTGTACTGCCTCTAACTCAGTCTGGATTTAGGCCAGGACATAGCTGCACCACGGCACTTCTTCATATCGTCGATGACATCATGAGAGCAACAGATCAAGGTTTATGTACAATCTTGATCTTACTGGACTTTAGTAGGGCTTTCGATACTATGAATTTTGAAATTTTATTATCAATATTAAAATATATAGAGTTAACAGATAGTGCACTTAAATTAATTCAAAAATATATTGAAAACAGACAACAGAAAGTTGCAATTCAAAATAAAAAATCAAATTATCTAACCTTAAAGTCTAGTGTACCACAGGGTTCCATTCTGGGCCCTCTGTTGTTTACCATATACACCAGCCAATTAATTAAATGCCTTCGTTACTGTATACACCATTTATATGCTGATGACACTCAGCTTTATATTTCATTTAAGTCTGCTGATGTAGATAGAGCTTGCTACCAAATTAATCAAGACCTCAATATGTTTGTTGCTTTAGCCAGGGCTCACTGCTTGATCATAAATCCAACTAAAACTAATATTGTTACATTTGGTCCAAAAAATATGCGTCATAACCTAAAGCAACATATCAATATAACTATAGACCAAAATAAAATTCATATAGTAGAAGAAGCAAAAAAACTAGGAGTTGTGATTGATAGTGATCTCAGGTTTAACAGTCACATTAGCAAACTTATGCAAAAATCATATGCTAAAATAAAGTTAATTTATGGTAGCAGGCACTATCTCACAAGGCAAATTAAAGTTATATTATGTGAAAGCTTCGTGTTGTCATTATTAAATTTTGCAGACTCTGTATATGGACCTAACTTAACCTCTGTGTTTAAACACAAAATAGAAAAAATTCCAAACTCATGCCTGCGTCTAATCTACGGTATTCGTAGGCATGAAACGGTCCTTCAGTTACCAAATATGCAATGTTTATAACAAACTTCCAAATTGTTTTAAAGAAATGAGCCTAAGTCAGTTTAAATCAAATTATAAAAAGATTTTATTTAAAGAACAATGTGAACAAAATTAGCCCTTTCATATTTATTTTCATCTATATGATTTTATGTATTCTTCTTAATTTTTTAAGTATACTATTTGAGCACTAAAAGAAATTATCATTACTATAGCATGCGGTGCAAGTTAGGTTAAGTGGTAGAACAAATCTATAATTGTATTATGGATTTGAACTTCGCCTTTTATGCCAAATGTATTCTTATATATAAAGTGCGCACGCCTTGCCTTGTCTCATGCATTCGTACATTAGTATTTTTCTATTTTTTACTTTTTAGTATGACTTTTTACACAAAAGTAAGTTTTCGAAATGTTTTTATTATTTTTTTATTTTCTTCTTTTTAGTCATACTTTTTGGAGGGTTTATGCCCCCAGAGATCGCTCAATAAAAATTCATCTCTTAACGATTTGTTTTGATTAATCGCTCCTTCGTTTTGCAGATTTTTTAATTTTCACCCCCGCCCCCCCTATGTCCGGATATTTGCAAAATTAATAATAGAATACTGTATTGTCATCCGATCTTAGTAACCGTGCAAAATTTCATCAATTGATTATATCAGGAAGCGTGTTAAATAAAGGATGCAAAATTTGAAGAAAATTTTCACCCCCGCGCCCCCTACGTGCGGATATTTGCAAAAGTAACGGTGGAATACTGTATTGCCATCCGATATTAGTAACTGCGCAAAATTGCATCAATTGATTGAGGAAGTGTGTTAAATAAAGTGCGCGCGCGTGTGTAAAGTGTGTTAAATAAAGGACGCAAGATTTGAACATAAACATTGTGCACGGATTGTGAGTTAAAGAAAAGCAAGTAAAAATAGAATATCTTAGAACCCAGCCTCTAATATCCAACCGGTACTAAACATATTGCGATGTATTTACATTTACAAAAATAGTGGTTCCTATATAATTTTTCACAAAAACTGACATGTTTCAAGTTATTATCATCCAGACAGTTTTCGTAAATAACCGAAAAAATATTATATTTAACGAAAAAGTTTCAAAGTAAAAAAGATGTTATCACAATGATAAGTATTTTGCTTTTTAACCTTTCCACAATAAAATTGTGAGAGGTTACTAAAATTGGTTCAAAAACGAAAATTGAGATAACATCAAATCTTTACGTTTTGAGGTCCCAGGAACCCAAAAAAGTGGTTTTTGAAAAATGTCTGTGTGTGTGTATGTGTGTATGTATGTATGTATGTGTGTTAGCACGATAGCGCCGAAACTACTAAACGGATTTCTTTGCGTGTGCGTTTCTTTAGTGTCCCAGAAGATCTGAAAAGGTTTTGGTTGAGATCGGATTACGTTTAGTGCCATTTTGACGCAACAAGTTGTTTATTTTATATTTACTTTCAATTTACAATGGAACCATTGAAAAGCAGTTAAAATTCTGATTTCAACGATATATCACACTTCCACCCTTTCGATTTGGTTTTCGTGAAAAAAATTAAAAACAAGGCAAATATGACATAGATCGCATTTCGCATGACATGATCGATGCGCGTAGCGGTTACATCGTGAAACTCGTCACATCACGTATCAATTCACGTGTGAGGGTTTCTTCACTGCTCTAGAAGTAGAGTGGATTACGTTTAGTGCCGTTTTTAAATATATATACAGACAAATCGAAGAATTAAACTACAAATATTCCTCTAAAATCTAGTAAAATTACTGAAATGCTAATGTTTGATTTAACAAAGACAGCCGCGAGCGATCGGATTGCAATAAGCAAATTTTGATGATTGTCATTGTCATCGTTTGTCATCCGATAACGTTGGTGTCATGTCATGTTAATAAGATTTCGGCACATTTGTAAGTTTTAGTGGATTGTCACAAACTTTAAAGGTAAATGTAACAATATCAATATCATATGCTTTATGTACCTTCGTTGGTGAATTTATTATAGATTATCGCTTTACCAATTTTCAGTTTGTTGCTTTACAAATCTGTAGTATTTAGGATAACTAGACTTTCTTAGTCGTTCAAGTGATGCTAAAGTTGTTAATATCCTAATAGTATATTATTCAACGAGCGATAATGTAGGTAATAATTCGCATAGATGATTGTAAATTCATTAAGTTGAGGGTTTTTTAGTGCCCCAGAAGATCTGAAAAGGTTTTGGATGAGATCGGATTACGTTTAGTGCCGTTTTGTTACACAATTTAATGCTCTTTTCGGCTTCAAAGATCCACCGAGTGGCGAGGTTCCAGCCGCTTCCAGTAGCTGCCGATTTTTTTTCTCCAAATGTATAGCAGATTAAAGTCGAGGTATAATAGCTGAATTTGAAACCCTCAAAAATAATAAATATGTCGTTAAGAATGTATATTATGATAGAAACTGAAAGTACTGCCATCTCCCTCCTTCATTTCCATAACTCCGAAAATACTGAATTTATAATTTAAATTAAAATTATATTTCGTGATTTTAATGGACACATTTCTTCTTTTGCAAAAAACTTAAAAACGCCTTTATTAAACGAAAAAAAAAAATAACAGTATGTAATAGTAAATAATAATAATGTTTTTATATTTAGAGTTTCCAATAGAGTTTTAAATAATAAATATTTATAACTAATTAATATTGTGTTTGATTTCTAAACTTACCAATTTTCAACAGCAGTTCATAATAATTTTTGTGCTCTACAATTTGGTATTTTCCGTTAATATTTGCCATTTTTGTTGCGTGCTAAATTTATCTTTCACAAAAAAGTAACCGTTTTGTTGATTATATACGTATATCTATCTACTATTCATAATACAAAGTATATTTGCCTGATAACAGAAAATTTGCTTTGTAATTAAATTGTTTCAATGAATAATCATTTTAACAAATTATTATAGTATCAGTATTGTTGCCGTGATAAGCCTATTTGATGGCGGTATTGTATATTAGGGAAGTGTCGGCAGTAGAAACTTGGTCTAATTTTTACATTTTCTCGGATGTTCAACCAAAATTATTTCAGAAATAACAAATTGATTCTATAAGAACAAGATACACTGAAAGAACTTAAAATTCTGACTATAAATTTCTATTTAAACAATCGATGCGCTTAAAAATTTAAATTTTCTCAGCTTCTAGTAGACCAATTTTTGTTTTTTTTAAATCGTTTATTTTCGACCTTTTAACGTACTAATAATTATTTATTTTATAAATTGCTTTAACAATCATGTCTACTATATTTACATTCAAATTAGCCTGAATTTTGTAGTCCACAATCTCTTTGTTTAACAAATTTACTTCAATCTTCACATTTAATGTGTTCAAATTATGCATGCATACGGGCTCATACTGATATATATGCAATCTGTATTGCAATTAAACTATAGTGGGGTCGATCTGGCATTAAAAATGGCTTGAAACGGACTCGTTTTTTTCAAATGATTTTTTGTGATGTTATGAAGTTGGACCCCCTGATCATCTGTAAAATTCTCCGGTCGAACTTTTCGCAAGGAGGGGGGGAAATTTACATGTAAAGTTAGGGAAAATCAGTTTTAAGGAAATAACTCGTCTAGTTTGATTCGGATCGAAAAAGTTTATAGAGATAAAATGAACGGCGCGCGAATGCACGTAAACTGAATTTTGACTCATCGAAATTAATCCAGCGGTTCCCGAGATATTGCGATTTGAAAGTACGGATTTGTATACGGATTATTTGCTGCGGTGGGAATGTCAACGATCCATGTTTTGATGGAAGTCTGAAGGACGTATTTTCTGCTTGAAAAACTTAGAAAAATTAAAAAAAATAGGAAAAAGAAAAAATTAATTTTCTTTTTCCTCAACCTTTTCTTAAATTCTAAAGAATAATATTACGTTCACAAAATTTTTAGGGTTCAACGTGACTGTTTCAGACGGAGAATAATGGATAAATCATACTTACTGTCGTTTATGCTTAACTGCGGCTCTGATGGTATCAATTGGAAGACGTCGTAACACTATAAATCTAACACTGTCTGTTTTACACTCTCTTAAAATTAAATCTGAAAGGGAATTTTGTTAGAAAACACAACTAAAAGACAATATAAAGTTCAAAATATGTATATTAAATCTTTTAAAAAATTTATGTTTTTACAACAACTTCTTCAGAGAAAATGTTAACAAACAATGGTCTGACCCGTGTACAACACATGGTGAGGAACGGGACGATTCATACGGTACCAACTACCATCCAATATGCAGTTTGATAAGCTAACGATGCACAAAAAGATTCAAGAAAAGTTTCATGTAACTGAAATTTTGGTGGGCTTATGCTTGCCTGTCTTATAAACGTATTTATTAATTCACATAAATTTTGGTCGCTCCTCGGAGCTTAAAATTGCTTGAAGCGTATCTACTTCGTTTGTATTATGCAATAACAAATTTTACGTTCAGGCAAGGCAGATCCCATGCACGTGTGAGTACATGGTATAGATACTTTTTTAACGCCGAATCACTGAGGAACCGGTTTAGGGCAAACCCCGTCAAAACGCATCATTTCCCCGTCAAATCCGACTGCTAGGAAATGATGGGGGTGCCATGTCGCTAAGGGCTATTTTCGCTATAACTTCCGATATACTTTGAATAGTCGTTGGACTAACTCGTCCTCATATTCAATACCTCGTAAGAGGTGCAGTGCTTGACAACGTGGATTCGTAAAAGGGTTTTTAATCTTGGAAATTTGGAAGTTCAAGTCCAATTTTAGTATACTTTCTAAAATTGGGTGGTCGGGGCGACATTACGTCCCTGTGCAGCGACATTTACTACACTTTCTAAATTAACGCTCCTTGAAGAGTTAGCGAAAATTTGGCATAAAAAATGCTCCGAAGAGCAAAAATATATTTCCAAGAATTAAAAACCTCCTCCACGGCGTTTTTACGTGAAGCACGCTTTTCTTACGAAGTATTTCCTAAGTCAGATTTTGTTACAACGTCGAAAAGTATATCGGGGTTATAGCGTTCTTTAACAGGAACATACCGATAGCCGTTTTCGCGTTTTTTTTTCTAGGAAGAAAGCGACTTGGCGGCTTTTTTTCTTCCCCCGATAGACACTCAGGACCTAAGTACTGTGTCCAAATTTCAAGAATTTAGGTTGATTACGGGGAAGTGGAAGCTTAAAGGTAGATGAAATTAACACTGCTGCAACTTCCGCAATTTAGTAAACGTGACTAATGTGCCCACTTTCAGTTCCGCTCATGTATTTTCAATTTTCTCCATAAATAAACAAATAGTTGTGAAATAACCAATTTATTGTTGTTATTACTTTTAGAAAAAGTCATTTTTCGCCAAAAAGGAAAGGCGTGAGGGAGATATTCTTTTCGCTTTTGAATATGGTATTTTTTTCTCTTTGCTTTAAGCCCGACCAGATTGCGATCAGCTGATTAGGAGAAGAGCAAGGGAATGAGTTAGGAACTTTGGGCCGGGCTCATGTTCAAAGGCAATCAATTCTCTTTTAATATTTTTTTCACTCTGAAGCTCTAACTTCATTAGGGCCTGCACGCGCGCGTGATGCGTTTATAAAAACGAGTGCGGCAATTTAGCAGCCGTGCAGCGAGATGCTCCCACTTCTCTCCCTTCTCTCTCATAAATACACGTCTCACTCCGCTCGTCCGTTGTGTCCAAAAAACTGATTTTCCCTATCTTTACATGTAAATTTCCCCCCTCTTCGCGAAAAGTTCGACCGGAAAATTTGATGATAGAGGGGATCCGACTTCATAACATCACAAAAAAACATTCGAAAAAAACGAGTCCGTTTGCAAATCCAGATCGACCCCACTATAAGAACTTTTATATATGTCTAATTTCTGTGGTGTTTATTTATTATTATTAATATTTTCTGAAAGTTATTTGTGGCATTCTACGAATATTCTTTCCTATTATTTGTGTTTTCTACCACATGTATTATTATCCTCTTCAAAAACAAATCACCGAATCTACAAAATAATAGAATTATTGGAAAAAAGCCTCTGCGCCCGTGACGTTTACGCTAAAGGAATAGTCAGAGTTTATGTTTTGTAAATAATATAAATCGAAATAAACGCAGAAATAATGTATTTTGCTGATGTTTCGGAAAGTAATCTCTTTCCGTTTTAAAAGCTTTTTTGGAAGAACTCTTATTTTGCTGTGTATGTCAAATACACAGCTTTAAGATCCTGTTTATGTTATTTCCATAGATACTTACTACTTACACAGAACATAGAACTGATAATATTTTCTTTTAGATAATGTTGACTTTGTTAAGTTCTTCCTTTAAAATTGGTAGCCAGGTTGTAGAAATATCTAGAGAACAATTCGATACGCACTTATCTTCATTTAATTATTGCTGATTCTTTAATTTTTCTTTTTTTGGTATCTGCTTCTTTTGTTAAAATTTTTGCCGAGTCCCAGTTTATTCTATGTGTCTATTTCAAACATGTTCACAAATCTTTGATTTCTGAATTTCATTCTTTCTAATGTAATTCTTGTGCTCATCCAACCTCACACTGAAAGATCTGGATGACTCACCCACATAACATTTATCACATTCGCACGGGATATTGCAAATACAGTTTTTTTAATTCTGCTCCCTGTTTGTCGGTTTCGTTTTTGTTAAAATAGATCTAAAAATGTTCCCCGTCTGAAATATCGTCCTAACATCAAATTTGTCACCTATACGGCGTAGTTTTTCCGATAATCCGTATACATAAGGAATTACTGCTGGATAATGACGTTCAGGTTTTTGTCGTACCTGATTGTCCCTATTTTCAACATTTATGAAAACTTTATCAACATTTTACAACACCCCTTTTAACATTTATTGACTGATTTGAGTTAAAATTCAGATATCTATTAGTATGTGTTGGTTTTCTATAAACGCTTGTTTCAATTATATTATTTACCCTTCTAATTAAAACATCTGAAAACGGTAGTTCATTCCTACTTTCTACTTCTAATGTGAATTTAATAGACGGCTTACTATTTTTTTTTTTTTTTTTGGCTTTGGGTCATGAACCATGCAGCCAGTTACTGATAGTTTAATAATTCCTAAAAATAAACCTAGCACAAATCAACGAGATTGAATATGAAAAAACGAGGGGAATTGACGGGGACACACACTTCTCATCCAGGGGTCGATCAGGACATTTTTATAGTTCAGACAGCACAAGGGAGACCTCGGAAAGTAGGGGAAACTAACATGAGGAAAGACACCAGGTATACGAGATTAACCTATAGCTTAATTTCAGTTTCATTTATGAAGTTTATAATACTGTTGTATATTTTCCTTGAACCAATTGACAGTAGACTTAGTAAATTATAAGGAGCGAGAATATTGCAATCTTGGACAATTCTTTGTATTAGCGTAGTAGTGGCAGATTTGTATTTTGCGCAACCAAAGAACACGTGATCAAGGTCTCCTATCACGTTGCATTCTTCACAATTGCTTGAGGTAAAAACTCCAATTTTAAATAAATGAGCAGGGTAGCATGCATGGCCAAGCTTTAATCGTATCAGCGTTGTGATATACTTTCTTGAACAGGAATATTCATTGTGCCAATAATGTCTGGGAATATCCGTGTGTATTAAGGTGTATCTAGTAGGATTTGTGAAACAGAATTGTTTCCACATAACGGACCATTTAAGCCTGTTATTTAATTTCAATACAGTTTGTCTGTCACTTGCACATAACTGCTCGTTCAAAAGATGTCCGGAATTAGCACTTTCCTTGGCCAGAATGTCAACTTGTTCATTATGCTGCAATCCAATATGAGCTTTTACCCAAACAAAAACAACGTCCCTTCCTGATGATTTAATTCGAGCAGTTAAATGTTTAATTTTAAATAGGTATGGGTTGGTCTTGTATGAAAAAATCAAAGTTCTTTTAATACTCATGAGAACAGAGAGCGAGTCTGACAAAATTAAGGAAATATTAGACGTGGATGTTTCAACATATTTTAAAGCTTGATAGATTGATATAGCTTCTGCTGTAAAAATAGAGCAATGGGAGTTTAATTTAAACTTGGATTCAATTTCTTGAGATGGTACAATAAACGCTCCACCGGTGCCTGATGTAGATTTGGAGGCATCTGTATAAACAAGTTCTGCATTCTCAAATTGACTTGCCACGCTTTGTAAAATGTTGAAACTGATGAGAGGGTTTTCACAGTAATTTGGAGTAATAATGGAAATGTCATTAGTTAGACTGAAGTAGTTGATTTTGTTTATATAAGTACTATCAATCATTTGGATCCTTTCGCTATGTTCTCTAAATGCTGAACAAAGAGGAGGGGACGTTTTTTTAATCCAATACTTGTTGGTTAAATCAAAGGTATTTAACTGTGCTATTTTGGATAACAAAGCTGTGGAGTAGAATACTTGTTTTAAAATAAATCTTTCACTTAACATTTCTCTTCTTAACGGGCTTACTATTTATATTTTCCAAAAAACTATCTAGTAAATCGACACCATGAGCCAAATTGCAAAGATGTCATCAACATATCTCCACCAGACAACCGGTTTGTTTATACAATTTTGAACATGTGTGTTCTCAAAGTTCTCCATAAATATGTTGCTTAAAATTGATGATAAGGCAGACCTCATAGCCATACCAAAATCCTACTGATAGAACTCATTGTCCAGTTGAAAATAGGTTGTTTTTATATACATTGTTAAGAGTTCCATTATGCTATTTACACTTAATTCAGTTCTAGTTTCCAAATTATTATCATTTAGCAACCTGTCTTTAACTATTTTTAAGGTTTCATCTACCGGAACATTGGTAAAAGACTACAACCTGGCTACCAATGTTAAAAGAAGAATTTAACAAACTCAACATTATCTAAAAGAAAATATCATCAGTTCTGTGTTCTGTGTAAGTAGTAAGTATCTATGGAAATAACAAAAACAGAATCTTAAAGCTGTGTATTTGATATACACAGCAAAATAAGAGTTCATCCAAAAAAACCGAAACGTCAGCAAAATACATTATTTCTTGTGATTATTACGATTTATATTATTTGCAAAACATAACCTCTGACTATTCCTTTGACGTAAACGTCACGGGTGCAGAGGCTTTTTTCCAATAATTCTATTATTTTGTAGATTCGGTGATTTGTTTTTGAAGAGGATAATAATACATGTGGTAGAAAACCCAAATAATAGGAAAGAATATTATTATTATTATTGTTATATAAATATTTTATGTAATATTACTTAAATTCTCTATATGTATTTAATATAAACTCCAGTAACAATATTTGATAGTCCTACTCTGTAATCAGGTCTCTTGTCTGTCAGAGTAGTTGGATCTTAAATAAATTAATAAATATTACTTACATAGCTACTCAGAATTCAAAAATTATCACCATTATATTACAACTGCTTTCTCATAAATATTAAAAAAACATTATAACAAGTAATAATTTATTTTCTATATTTGAAACAGAATAAATAAAAATATAGTTATCTTCTAAAAAATAGTAAAAATGTTCACATTTAAAGTCTCTTGAAAATATGTGTTGCTTCGGCTATAATATCACCTTTGTTGATGACCAGAACCTGAAAAATATAAACGGCCTTAGTTACTGGTGTTTCACAATTTACATGAAGTTCCAGGTCAGTACATGATTAAAATGAATACTCTGAAATGCACAATAATACAATATTTTCTACTACATATACTACTACAACTGCAGACCTTTGCAATTTTTTGTGAACATATTTACTTATGTATCAAGAACGTAAGGATACTTTTACGGACCGAAGTGGGATTGATGGTACGAGGCATGTCGGTCGGGAATATCACAATATCACACGCCGAGGTCCGTAAAAGCTGTTTACCATCGTGGTACATACAAAATTGAACGAATAATTTTAATTTTAATATTCATAAATTTGAACGTACATTTGGTTTTCAAATGAAATAATATTTGTTCTTAAAAATTGCATTTAAAAAATGGAAATCTGTATAATAAATTGGAATAATTACGCTGTTAACGTTAAAAGGTAAAGTAAAAATTTGATTCTCGTCATATCTTTCATTCCCATTCATTTAAAAAGTATTGTTTCGTTTCACTTAATTTTATGAACAAAAAGTAATTTTGGAGCTCTCGGTCGATAAAGTACTTCTTTGCTTCCGCTATTTAGGGCGGTAAAGAATAGATTGTAGCGGCAATGTACTAAAATACGTTTTTCTTCAAATGTCAGAAAATTATAAAATTTCTTATTCATTTCATGACATTAAAGTTTGACATTTCAGACGGCTGTGCGTTGCCATTAGCGACGGAAGTAAAAGTACTTTTTCTTCCGCTCCAGCGGACTTTTACGTCGGTTACTAATGACAACGCGCTTCTAAATTTTGTATCTTTAAATTTTTACAAATAATCGAGGTTTGAAGAAAAAACAATATACTGTTATGCACGACTGAATTACAAAATTTATTACATGGCTTTACGTCAATAAAATAACTCTTTGTAGTACTAGGAAGACAAAGTAATTTTTTTTAATAGCAACTTAAAGAAATAGTTTATAGTCCCAAAAATGTACCTTTTCTAATATTATAAAGAGTTACTCTCCTATAACTTATTCCTTCAAACTTCCCGTTCGTGAAAAAAATACTATACTTTACGAACTTGTTGCACAGGGAACTATTAAAATTTTTTCTCGGTTATAGGTTCCAATTATGCATAAGACATTATTATTTCTAAATAATATATGTCTACATATTATGCTCTTCGTTTTCTTTATTTTTTATATTAAAAACGAAAAATATGACGTCAATATCAATATAATTTCGTAAATTTTAAAATTGTATTTGTGAATTAATGATATATATTTACTATTTTTAACATTAAGTAAAATTGTCAATGAAAATACTATTATGAATTAAGTTCAAGCAGTTGGTTAACTTGAGTTTAAAATTGTTATTTTACGTAGAAAAGAAAGACAAGAAAAAATGACACGCGTCTCCACCATTCTGGCATTTATATAAAGTATTGTAGAATACATTTTGATATAGAAAATACTATAGTAGTACGGGCAAAGTCGAAACTGGTCAGTGTTAAAGCACAGGACCGTGCGCACTGAACTTGATATTTTGTCCTATATATTTAGCAATGATATCGAGATTCGAACGGTAGTTGAAACTGTGCAGGCGAGTCCGAGACTGGCAATGTAATTAGCCTGAATAAACCATCTACGACTGCACTGGTTTAAAGATAATAAAACGGACAGGCCTACTAGCATAAAAAAACTCATAAATCGTTTCTCAGAAGTCGATGAGTTGTGCTGTCAATGTGCCAGTGCAGTGCATAAATACCTATTATAATATCAAGCGTAGGAATTTAGTTAGTTATTGTTCATATTTATAAATATTTACTACTATATAAAAGGTGAAATATTTTAATTATTTACTAATTTACCATG
Organism: Leptura quadrifasciata; assembly: GCA_963675555.1. NCBI lineage: Eukaryota > Metazoa > Arthropoda > Insecta > Coleoptera > Cerambycidae > Leptura > Leptura quadrifasciata. The sequence goes on from OY776675.1 coordinate 110,631,895, forward strand.
GCTTTCTGGAGACCATTTATGATAACGGAAAACAGAGAATAATATAATAACGTCCGAAAATCTTATCATTTTCTTATGACAAGCATTTCTATTTACCTCCGCCAGTGTACAATAAAGAGATGCCGACTGTTTTTGCCGGCTTTTAGTTTTTATACGGTTTCAGTTAAGTTCGTATACACTTTAGATATATGTATTTTGTGTTATACATTACCTCTTCTGCCCCAGTGGTGGAGAACTTGTATTCTCTTTTTATAGTGCTGTCAGATGTTATGGAATTAACAGTTAAAATGTTACCGTTCAATGTTGTGGTGCTCTAAAATACAATAAATAAATAAATAAATTTATATTATTTTGATAAGAATTTATAAGAAGATACAAAATATTTCTCGATATTAAGGAATCCAACTTATATCAATACCACGTCCAGTGGAAGTATAGTAACGCAAAAAAAATTCCTGTCTGTCGGTCTGTCTATCTGTCGGTTTGTCTGTCGGTCTGTCTGTCGGTCAGTCTGTCTGTCGGTCAGTCTGTCTGTAACTTTTTTTTTTATGCACATGTTTACTCTGGAACCGTTCATGATATTGACTTGAAATTTGGTACACTTATGTATTGTAACGAGATCTGGAACTAGATTATATTTTGATCTAATTCCGTTGAAGGGTTCGGGGGTAAATGGGGTAAATAAGAGTAAATAGGCAAAGCAATCAGGTAAGTCCATAAAATTGCAATTTAGAAAATGTACCGAAGAGTCAAGGTCTCAATTTTTTTTACATCAGCCATCCCCCCCCCCACATTAAAATGTGATTTTGTGTGTATATAAGAATGAAACATGTCAAAAAAATTTTCTGGCATTAGGTACCCCCTCTACCACCCCCACCCCATCAATAAAGGGAGTAAAAAATTAAATTGGGATTTAGAGTGCGTACGAGAACCAAGGGCCTTTAAAATTTATTTTGGCATTAGTTACCCTTTCTACCACCCCCATTGCCACCCCCACCCTATTGTTTAAGGGAATAAAAAATTAAATTGGGATTTAGTGGGTATACGAGAACCAAGGGCTTCTAATTTTTTTTACATTTGCCACCCACTCTATCGCCCCCACTCTATTATTAAAGAGAATAAAATATTACATTGGGATTTACTGTATATAAGACTTGGCTACAAAATCTGAATGTGGAAGTAGCGATTCCTTGGTCAGTGGTTTTTTAAGATAGCTTGTGAGGGAAATTTTGTCATTATGTGATATTTTCCAAGATTTGAGTTAAAATTCTTTAAAAAAACTCAGTAATTCTGGAAGCGCTTATTGGAAAAATCCTGAATTATTATTTATTTATAATTTACTGTGAAGCTCGATGCAACACAAATTACTGTAACTATTAAAGTTATTTTAGCTGAATTATTAGGCAATCATGAATGCCTCTAAAGTTTCCACACATTAAATAATAAAATAGGACATGTCTTGAAAATAGCAATTTCTTTGAATAAATTAATGGGATGAGAAATAATTTAGAGATACTCTTCCTACACGGTAAAGAGGAAATTAAGTAGAATTTGCAGTAAACCGTTCTTGAGCTACGGAAGAGGAAGAGAGTAGAAGAAACTATCTCGAAAGAACAATACTTCTATTATAGTAAAATTTATGTTCCATCTAAAACAAAAAAGCTTTTTTAACGCGATTGTGCTCTTAAGTACACCCTTCTTAATTGACCAAACGTCCCTTATAATCGTATAGATTTTATTTTCAATAATAAATTACCACACCATTTTGCAATTGGGAATTGTAAAATGTACTCTGATCGCACACCCTCTTAAAAGCTGATATCAACATTTGCAACATATCGTTTACATGAATTAGAAAAAGTACTATGTCGTGAGAAACACCACTTGTTACCGCCGATCCCCTGCTTTCTTTCTTCATTATTTGTAGTATTGATAATAATAATAAATTGCTTATTCAAGAAAGCTGTACATAAGAGATATGATAAATCATAGACCTTTACATGACAAAAATATATTTAAATCCTTAGATGTTAGAAACTACACTACTCAATAACGTATAATAGAACTTATTGAGTGTAATATTTAATTATTTATGATAGTCTGGTGAATTTATTGTGAATATTTGCAGAGCAATAAGGACTTGTTGGGAGTTCGGTACAATCTTACACGATTCTAGAGGCCTTAATGAGAACATTAGCCTTATAACTGTCTTTTGAAGTAGAAATATTCTTTGTGAAGATATGTCCAAACTCCATAATAAAATTAGGTATTTTAAATGCAAATTGGCAATCCTGTGATATACATTGATAAGGTCTGGTCTCCTTATGATATATTTAAAATTTCATATCGGAAAAGATGCTTTACTGTACACATTGTCAGTGTGGTTAATTAAAAAATATATGGTTGATAACATCAATAACCTTAGCTAAGCTCAAATAGCGATGGTATACTTTTGTTTACATCTCTGTATTTTTGTTATGAAAAATTAGACAACCCCCAATTCCAAGCCAGGGGCTTGTGCGGAAGAGGGTTACACATTTGAAAAAACGCGGACATACAACCATTTCCTCCGGCAGTGTCAGAGCCAGAGCCAGGATTCGAACCTGGTGGTGTTATGCCCGTGCGATTAATCGCGATTGCCACCTCGTGCCCTAACCCACTCATGTTTAGGCCTAACACAAGAAAAAATCGTTACAGGAACAGACAAAGAATAAATTGTGGAGAAATATATGCGAAAATAAGGTCATAAATTCTTACCTTGGCAATTATACCTGTTGGAAATTTTTCTTCGACTTCTTCGTTCACAACTAATTCTGAAATATTTTTTTGGCCATGGGCATCGTTTGCAATGCGAATTTTATTGCCATCTACTTCGACAACGTAAATGGTCTTCTCATCGTTTGCCGCCTTTGCATGTTCTTCTGGTACACCTGCATAATTTCAGTTTGTTTTTATCTTTCAATATATTTTATTGCTTAATTTTAAATGAAACAAATGTTTTAGTGTAACACGAAAACTGTTACGGCTAAACCCTGTATATGAGTAGTTAAGTTTGTTAATGTAGTTCATCATTTCTGGGATTTGCTGGAGCAGTTAAGATGCCAAAGTACAATTTATTCTATTACTTTCCGACTTTAAATGTTACTTGGAATGGTTACACCTCCTGGACCCGCTATTCTTGAATGTGAAAAAAATTTTTGGAGTGACAGTTCGTGTTAAAAGAAACTTGTTTAATTAATGTGCTGGCATTTTGGTAATATTATATACCTTCATCAAGACTCTACAGAAAATATATTAATATCATAGTTTTATACCAAATTGTGTAGCCTCCTTTGGATCGATAAAATACCAAAGTCAATTATGTACCAAAGTAAACATGTATTTTAAATAGATATTTATATAAACAAAGCTAACAAAAACCAAGTAGGCAGCCATTTCTTAATATCATCATTTTAATGTTTTAATAAAATTTCAAAACATATTTGGCAAATTTAATATGAACTACTATAAACGTAGGAAAAGTTTATGTAAGTCAATATCTACAGAAAACTAACTCAGTTAGAACGCAATATCTTAATCTTTTTATGAAAACTTCCGTCATTTTTGTCGTAGAAGTTTATGGATGTGCATTATAAGATTAGATAAAATAAAATTTTGTTACACTGAATACTTATAGCAGTTACTAAGCAAAATTTTTCCACAGATCAGGTGTCTCTACTTATTCAATTAAATCCATAGTACTTGGGGTACATCAAAGCTATTTTTTGCACGATCAACCATAAAATATCTCCATTAGCCTGCCATGATCTGACAAAAAAACTTTTTTATACCTTAGGCTCTAAAGTGTACCTAGGATGGAAATAGTAACATTACTTATAACGAAGTGTCGTTAGATTTAAAAAAAAAAAATTAAACTTGCTTTTCCATAAAAAAGTGAAAAAAAAAAATAATACACTACGACTGCAAGAAAAGCAAGGCGTGCGCACTTTGTATGAATCGTTGTACACATGATGCCTTCGATCATGCGTACATAAAGATAATACATATAGCTACATACAAAGCGCGCACGAGTCGTACATTATTATTTTCTTATTTTTTACTTTTTTCTCTTTTTTAATTCCACTACGATGAACAGCTTCAAAAATGGAGCAGATTAAAGTTGAGGTGTAATGTATAAGCTGAAACTTTTAGAAATAATAAATGTGACCTTATAGATCCATATGATAGAAATTGAAAGTATTGAAATCACCTCCTTCATTTTTATAAAATCGAAAATAGTAAACATTATAATTTAAATTAAATCAATATTTCATGATTTTAATGGAATCATTCTTTCTTTTGTAAAAAAACCGTATTGAACAAAAAAAATAAATAACAGCGCAATAGTAAAGCTTCGAAAAATAATGTCTTATTTTCTTTGATTTATAGTTTTTGAGACCTAGTATGCTTCGTTAGATTGTTTGTAGTAATCTGGATTTGATTCCCAGCTCCAACCCTGGCAACATCGATATGGATATTTTCTACGATTTTGTTGAAAAATAAATAAATACGGTAGTTTAAAGATGGCCCTTCAGATTGTAGCGAACAAAAGGCATATTTATATTTCAAATATTTCTAAAAACAAATGCTTAAAATTCTCAAAAAAAATAAGGGCTATAAAAATACTGCACATTCAAAAAATATTTTAAATTTTCATTCTACAGTTAATGGCAATAGGAGAATCTTTTCTCTGTATCTCTAATAACTTCGTTATTTCTAAAGCTATAGGGACAAAAGTAAACTATCACTTTCAATCATATGCATTTTTAACGAACGAACTACCATATAAGGAGAAGTTGTTTCTAATTACATTAAAAATCTAATTGTGACGTTCGACAAACTTGCTGTTATTTCAGAAATAAAATAAATAAATAATAATAAATAAACACTACAGAAATTAGACAACCCCCAATTCCAGAACCCAGAAGCTTGTACGGAAGGGTATTACACATTGAAAAACGCGGACATACAACCATAACTTCGGCCGGTTCCAGTGCCGAAGCCGGGGCTCGAACACGGTAGTGTTACCCATTGCGCCTTAACCACCGCGGCTATCGGCTAGATAAATATATCATAAATATAATCAATAAATGAAAATTTAAACTTAGAACAGGGTCAGTTTTTGTGAGTAACGTCTTTTATTTCTACTTCTACAAAAACCTTATTACTTCTTTTGGATGTTACAGAACATAATTTAAATATATATAATGATATAAGGAAATCCGCGAAATAATAATAACGTTTTTATATTTATATTTGTATAAGGAAAAATCACTTTATTAAATATTAAAATATAATGATGCTTAAAGAAAAACTTACCAATTTTCAGCAGTAGTTCATAATAATTTTTGTTCTCTACAATTTGGTATTTTCCTTTGATATTTGCCATTTTTGATGCGAGCTAAATTTACCTTTAACAAAAAAGTTACCGTTATGTCGCATATATAGGTATAATCTATCTACTGTACAAAGACAACTGACTGATAACTGATAACGGAAGATTTGGTTTGTAATTAAATTGTTTGAATGAATAATCATTTTAATAAAATATAGTATCAGTAATTGACATGATATGCCCATTTGATGGTGGTAGTATATCAGAGAAGTGTAGACAGTGGAAACTTGGTAAATTTTTTGCATCTTCTCGGTTGTTCGACTAAAATTATTTCAGAGATAATAACTTGATTTTATAATAACAAGATACACCGAAACAACTTAACATTCTCACTATAAGTTTCTGTAAAAATATCTCTACTTCAAAGACTCTGGCTAGCTGAATATCAGGGTGTGAGGGAAAACTGGATTAATGAAACACAAACAAGGTAAAATTTAATCCTATATTACAAAAAAAATGGGTGCTCCGGAGGCCATAGTACATAAAAAAATACATCAATGTCAAAAGCAAATCAAGAATTCTGTAAAATCTACGGTATTCGAATACGCAATCAAGTCATAGAAAAATAACTAAACTAATACAAAGTTTGACCGCAACAAGAGGTAATTTACAAATGTGGACAAAATCCAGCATGTTTAATGTAACAAAAGTTAATATACAAGCTTAGCAAAACCTGAAGTGTACCAAAATAAAGTTAGATAGGTACTCCGATATTAAAACACATAATAATTCTTCAAGTCAAAATCTCGAAAGAAAAGTTTGACGCCAAGAATTGTTTTTGGTAAAAAGCCGAAAACCATTCAGGGAACTTTGCTCGAACGTACTTACAATTCTCGTTGCACTTTGTCACTTGAGACATTAACTAAGCATTGAGAGCAATCTTCCACGTTTGCCCTTTTATTAAAAGAAAGTTAAAACAAATTTAATGTCTTAGAAATTATAGGCATGCGATTCACAGGGTCACAAAGGACTCGAACGAACACGAGCGTTCTCGTGCTTTATACCGATGAAAAGAATTAAAGTTTGTATCGTAAAATCTTTATAAAAAAATTGGTACGCAACCCTCGTTGTCCCAAAAGTGGAAAAGTTCTGTGAAAATCTTAAACGATTTGGGCGTGATTTCATATTGCATGCCATCTTAACTGTGGGCCATTGTTATAATGCATTGCTGTAAAAAAAGTGGCATGAATATTAGGAGGTCCGAAAAGAGAGGCATGCATCTAAAAGTTGAAAAAAAGCAAAATTTTTTGTGATTTTATTTTGCATACCTTTTTGCATTTCGCAAAATAACGTTGTTCGAAGCTCAAATAAAAAATGGCATGCATATTGCTGGAACCCAACATTGAAAAAAATGTAAAAATGTACCCAGAAGTTAATGAAGTGGGTATAAAAATTGCAACAAAAATTCTGTGATATCATTCAGCATGCCATTTCTTATTTAATAATATAATAATTTTTTGGGCTCAGCCAGAGAATGGCATGCCGATCGCTATATCCTAACATTGAGAAATTTTTTAAAGAAGTACATATTTTGGAAGAAATCAAATTAAATCTGCAATGTTCCAAAGTTTTAATTACTTTTCCAAAAAGAAACAGTGTTCTTAGCAGAAATAAAAAATAACATGCCAACATTAGAAAATTTAAAAAAAGTGCCCAAAAATGAGGTAAGATTGTATATGATGTTACTATTAGCAAAATAGCGCAATTAAAAAAATATTTATTTTATTATTTTACGGTAAAAAAGGCACTTTATGCAATAAATAATAAATCAATTATGGATCATGTTTCGCCATCATCATTATTATTATTATAATCCTAGCCATCAGATTCCTCATCTGTAGTAACGGAATTAGAATCGCTATCATCATCATCAGATTCATCCTCTTGGTCAGCGTCTTCATTGTCGGAAGATTTTGCGTTCCTCATTCTCATCAGAATTATCTTCTGGAACTGCAGAAATTGAACAAAAATGTACGATTGGACAAAAATGTATAATAATATTTGCTTTTTAACGCGGGAGAATAAATTCAACGGGTAGAAAAATAATTACTAGTTTTCCAAGTTAATTTAACTATTTTTAGGCAACGTTTCGCCTGCTCCGAAATGCGCTGGCTTACCCAAAAACATTATACTGTGCCAGGCCGAAACAAGTCAGACATTTTGAATTTTAAATTATAGATTATTTAACGTCCTAAAATTATGTTAAACATTGGGCAAAATGGAAAAGTAATTACAATTTTGAAGCATTGCAGATTTAATTTGATTTTTTCCAAAATATGTACTTCTTTAACATATTTCTCAATACGGTCAACATGTTATTTTCTGGTTGAGTCCAAAAAAATACTTTATTATTAAATAAGAAATGGCATGCTGAATGATATCACGGAACCTTTGTTATAAATTTTATACCGAATTTTTTAATACTTTTTCCATATTGGGGTCCAGCAATATGCGCATCATTTTTTATTTGTGCTTAAAATAACATTATTTTGCGAAATGCAAAAAGGCATGCAAAATAAATTCACAAAAATTTTCCTTTTTTTGCAACTTTTTTCATTCTTCGGCGTGCATGCCATTGGAATTTTAAAGACATTTTACACTATAAAATTTACATTTAACTTCATTCGCTGTTGTTTCAGATCACGTCAAATCATTTGAAATTTTCTCAGGACTTTTCATAAATTCTCCATTTTTGGGCCAACAAGGGGGCCGCACGCCAATTTTTTATAAGGGTTTTAAGACACAAAATTAAATTCTTTTCATCGGCATGCAGCACGAGAATGTGGAAAATTATATTTTTTTTATTACAAGTTCACGTGTCCGTTCGAGTCATTTGGGACCCTGCGCATAATTACTAAGACATTAAATTTGTTTTAACTTTCTTTTAATAAAAGGGCAAGCATTTTAATATCAGAGAAAAATACTAAAATTTCGTTTTAGTGGAAATTCAATGTTCCATATGACCGGGAAGCGTGCAGCGGACTACTACTCGCTTTTCTTTGTTATCACAAGGTACATTTTCACCCCTCCAAAAGGCGTGCTTTAAGAAATCGGAGACAATCAATCACCATCTCCCGGTCTATATAATAATTCCATACAGCATGGTTTATATTTATGTCAATCGTTCGCTTTTCTTTTATGAGCCGACAATTGATGCATTTGAGTAGGTTTCGGTTTCCATCTCGATTTGTATTATTTGCAGGACGAGATTTTAAATCATGAGCTTCGAAACACAAAGGACATGTAATATTGTTTCAGTTATTTTTCGAATGATCATAACCATGGCATTTAAAACAACGTGGTACAGAAAGAGCATCAAAAACTTGGCAACTATCAAGACCTATCTGGAATCTGGAATTGGTTGGGAGGGTGGTCAATAAACATTATTGAACCACAGCACTTGGGCCCTATTGGGCCCCTTGTACATCCTCCCTGTAGGCAGATCCTTACCTAGGCCTCCTTCAACCAACCTAATCTTGCGAAATAGGTGGTGACATCTCCTTTACATCGGCTAAAGTGAGCCAGCGTTCCCCAAAATGGATTCTCTGATTCATGATACAGCAGAACATATTGAACCGTCTCATCTTCTTGTTCACAACCTCTACAGATAGATGTTTCGCTTAATCTCTTATTATCGAGATGTTTCCTTACGGGCAGTGTCTAGTCTGGATTCCCGTTATAAAACGTAGGTTCCCTCTGGACATTGTCAGGTAGTCCATTGTTGCACTCTTGTTGGGATATTTTAGTAGTTCCCTAGCGAGCTGATAGCTACTTGTTTCATCCCACAGTTTCTTGAATTCATTGTGGGCGTTCTCTTTAATTATTTGTATTATCGCCGTGATCGGTAACAGACTGGCCGGGCCTGGTCCAAAGATACTTAGGCCTGCTGCCTTCTTAGCCAGTCTGTCGGCTACATTATTATTGCCACTACACTGTGCGTGTCCTTTCACCCAGCATACTAGTGTGTTATTCATACTAGAGACACCTACAAGTGCTTGGTGACATCCCCTTACTGCTCCTGTGGTAATTTTGTAACTTCTCAGGGCTAGTAATGATTGTCTACAATCTGTATGGATCCTGATTGTTTTGCCCGTAATTTGTCTACGGACAATCTCTTTTGCAGCTATGGTTATGCCCGCCAGTTCCATTTGTACTAAGCTGGCTTGCACATCCATAGCCCATTTATATTGGATTTGCAGATTTCTGGAGTATATTCCACATCCTGCCCCATCCTTCTTTTTTTATCCGTTTGTGAAGATGTTGATCACACCTTCGCCAGCAGTCTCGTTCTCACTATACGTCTGTATTATGTAGGGTCTGTCAAAGACAAATCGGCGACAAATGCCATCGGTGCACGTCTGCAGAAGAGGCGTCTTTCTGACAGCCTCATACCACAGTCGACTTCTGGCCTTTCCACATCCTACATTTGGTTGTATGCCAACGGATTTGAGGCGTACCATTGTTATCAGAGCCACTTCTCCTAGATATATATCTAGTGGTGGCAGATACACCATTACCTCCATAGCTCTCGTTGGCGATGTTCGCACAGCTCCGGTTATGCTTAGGCAGGCAACTCTCTGCACTTGGTTAAGTTTGACCTTAGCTGTAGTCTGTTTGCTCTTAAGCCACCAAACCACAGCTCCATAGGTACTTTGGGTTTCATTCCCCAGATTTTCGCCACGGTGCTGCGGCACTGCTCATAAGAGACGTAAGCCTTCTTCTTAGTCTTCTATCTATGTGAAGAGTCCCTGTTAGTTTGGCATCGAAGGTTAGCCCAAGGTATTTCACTTCTGATACGAAACTTAGTGTTGTATCCAGGAGGGTAGGCGCCTTCATTGCTACTAGTTTCCTCTTCCCTGTGAAGAGAACCATCTCCGTCTTCCTGGGATTGACAGACAGGGAGTGTTATTTGCACCATTTTTCAATTATTCTTAGGGCCCCCTGCATTATTTCACGAAGAACTTCTTCGAATTTCCCACTAAGCATGACTCTTAATTGTGTGGAATCCTTCTGAATTGAGACGGCACAATAGGCTATCAAGAACGAGGTTAAATAGCAATGGTGATATTACACCTCCTTTCGGACAGCCTCTCGCGACCATTCCTCGCACAGAAGCATCTCCCACACTGATTTGTACAGCTCTCTTCGAGATCATGTTGGATATCCAGCTTCCCATGATCGTGGGGACATTCTTCTCCACTAGGGCCGCTGTAATTTTTGGAAAGGTGGTTCTGTCGAACGCACATTCTATATCTATGAAGACACCTAGGGTAGACTCTTTATTGTCCAAGGATCTCTCAATCCGACTCGCGACTGCATGGAGAGCGGTGTCGGTGGATCTTCTCAGAGTGTATGCGTGCTGGTTAGGATATAAAGGGTTGTCTTTTACTTCAACATCCCTTATGTATCGTTCACATAGCTTCTCCATCGTTTTGAGTAAGAACGAGGTTAAGCTAATAGGTCTATAAGCTTTGGGGGTGGTATAGTCAATCCGCCCTGCCTTTGGGATGAACACAACTTTCACTTCCCTTCATATCTCTGGAATATAACAGTGTGCTAAGCACGCCCTAAATACTCCAACCAAGTGCGGCATTAATTCATCCAGTCCCCATTGCAGTAGGGCGGGATAGATACCGTCAATGCCTGGCGACTTAAAAGGGGAGAAGTTCTGTATTGCCCATCTTATCCGGTCCTCAATCACTGTTTGGTTGGCCATTTGCCAATCCAAATCCAAGGGTAGGGTGCCGACTTCGTTTGGCCACTCCTTCCGTTCTGTTACCACAGATCCCGGGAAGTGAGTCTCCATGAGTAACTCTAGGCTTTCACGAAAGTCGCTGGTTGTTGTACTCCTTTTTAATAATCAGAGATCATGGTCTTTTGTCTTTGGCGAGGATTTTGCATAACCTAGCAGTCTGTGAGTAATCTTCGATTTCTTCACAGTAGGTTCTCCACGCATCTCTTTGTCTCCGTCTGACTAGTTTTTTAAACTCTTTCAGATTGGTTTTGTATGATTCCCAATCGGATTCCTGTTTTGTCAGTTTTGCTTTGTTGAACGAAGTCCTAGCCTTCTTCTTGAGGTCAGTCAGCTCTTGAGACCACCACTTGGTGGCCTCATTGGGCTGTTGCGAGGACCTCAAGGGGCAGGATATTTCAAAAGCTTGTCTCGTGGCTGTTTGCAAGATTTTGACATATTGCTCTATTTTGCCACTCGTCCTGGGCACCCTCTTATTAACCCCTTCCAAGTTCTCCCTGAGTTGACATCGATATTTATCTCTATTAGTTCTCCGGGGACCTCGGAATGGTTTTTTCTATCTAGACCTATAAACAAATTACCGTTTTGTAATACCTTTTTCTACGTGACTGGATCAACCTGCAGTGTAGCCTGATACAAAGATTTTGTAGTTATCTGCGACATTAAGTTAATTTTAATATTTATGTAAGTAATATTTATAATAGCTAGTTCTTACAGAAACTTAGATTTTAGAATTAGAAGTACCAAACAAGTTGTGGAATACAAGATCCAGATCCAATCAAGAATATACCGTACATAAACTTAACCTTGGAAAAACGCAAAAATTTTAAGTAAATATATTTGGCATACGATTTATCGAGCAAGAGCTACGTCAATGTAATTGGTGAACACATGCATCAAATACAGGACTTAAAATCCCGCCGTAGGTATTTTTCGGTTCTCTTTTTATTTAAACTCTTAAACAATCAGATAAATTATTCTGAAATATGTAATGTTACCAGCAGTCCATACTTTTTTGTCTAATAAATTTACTTCAATCTTCATCTAGTAATGTGTTCAAACTATGCATACATACGGGCTGATATTGATATATAAGTAATCTGTGTTGCATTCAAGTTAACAATGATATTAATTTTACAATTTTAAATACAAATATCATCACCATTATGTTACAACTGGTTGTTCATAAAGGTTAAAAAATATTATAATAAGTAAGAATTTATTTCAAGAAAAAAATAACAAAATAAACAAGAATATAGTTGTCTTCTAAAAAATAATGGAAATTTTCTGATTTAAAGTCTCTTGAAAAAACGTGTTGCTTCAGCTTTAATATCACCTTTGTTGACGATCTGATGCTGAAAAATATAAAAGACTTTAGTTACTGGTATTTATAAATTTGCATGAAGTTTCAGTTCAATATGTGATTAATATGAATATTACAAAATAGTTTGATTGGTACACAATAACACAATATTCTCTACTGCATTAAAAAACTGCACAACCTCACAATTTTTTATTTATTTGTTTCAAAAATATAAGGAGACTTTTACGAACCGAATGTTACACGCCGAGGTCCGTAAATGATACACGCAAAATTGTATGTACGATCGAACAATTTTAATTTTAGTATTTAAAAAATTAAACATACACTTAGTTTTCAAATTAAATAAGCTTTGTACTCAAAAATTACAATAAAAGAAAAAGATGGAAATCTCTACAAAAATTGCAATAATTACGCTGTTAACATTAAAAAGTAAAGTAAACATTTGATTCGTGTTATATCTTTTATGCCCGTTCATTTAAAAAATAGTATTTAGTTTCATACAGCCATATAGTACCTCTTCGTAGTACTAGGGAGATAAAGTTACTTTTTTTATTAGTATTATAAAGAAGTAGTTTATAGTCACAAAAACTCGCTTTACTGCTATAAAGAGTTACTTTATGGTCCCAAAACTATGTGGTCTTGTACACAATTTTCTTTTCGATAATGAGCCAATTTTCATAGCCGAACATAAATAAAGCTTTGTATGCAATTATTTCTTCCTTAATAAAGCTTTATTTAACTCCTCTTTATGATTTTTTTTGCACGCTTATAGTTGTTGAATAAATCTATACAGTACACACTTACGTATGAGTTGACGTTAAAAATTGTTTCTTTAAATTGCGTACATAGATTGTATTAAATTCATAAATAAAGTGTCGATTTTATCACTCATGAGACTCCACACTTGCCTATGATTCATTCTTTCAAACTTCTAATTCGTGAAAAAAGTAATATACGTTATGAACTAAAATTTTGTCTCGGTTAATGGTTTTAACTGCAAAATTATTGTTTCTAAAAAAGTCTGAATATTTTTCTTTTTGTTTTATTTATTTATGTTAAAAATTAGAAACATTGACTCAATATCGACATAATACCGTAAATTTTAAAACTGTATCTACGAATTAATGATATTAACATTACTATTTTTGACATTAACTAAAATTGCGCAATGGAAATACTGTTAACAATTAAGTTCAAGCAATTGATTAGCTCTAGTTTAAAATTGTTATTTTGTGTAGAAAAGATTTTTGGGACCAAGATAAGAATAAAAATGCACGAGGACTTAGCTTCCCACTGTTCTGGTATTTATATATAGCATTGTAGAATACATTTTAACATAGATAATATGGTAGTAGGTACATATATTTTGTATTATACATACCTCTTCTGCTCCAGCGGCGGAGAAAGTGTATACTCTTTTTATAATGGTATCAGATGTTTTGGAATTAACACTCAAAATGTTACCATTCAACGTCGTGGTGCTCTAAAATATAATAAATAGATTTAAGTTATTTTGTTAAGAATTTACAAGGAGGTACAGAATATTTTTAAATATTAAGGAATCCGTCTTATTTCAATATTATTTTTAAGATAGCTTGTAAAAGAAATTTATTTATACCAAGATATGCGAGCTTATTTTACGAAACAACGTCTGCAATAGAAGTCCTCATTCTCTCTCTAAAAGTCTCTGAAAAAATCAGTATTTCGGGAAGCGCTTATTGGAAAAGTCTCAAAATTAAAATTACTATTCATTTATAATTTACTGTGAAGGTCGGTGCAATACAATTATTATTATTTTAACTGAATTATGAGGCAATCAGAAATACCCCTAAACTTTCCGTACATCAAATAATAAAATGGGACATATCTTGAATATTTTTTGAATAAATTACTGGGATAAAAAATAATTTAGAGATACTCGTCTTACACGGTAAAGAGGAAACCAAAAAAAAATTTACCGTACCGTACTTGAGCTATGGAAGAGAAAGGAAATTAGAATATTAACTGTCTATCTAGAAAGAACAATACTTCTAGTATAGTAAAGTTGATGTTTCATCTAAAACAGAAAATTGGGAACAAGATTTTTTAACGAAATTGTAGCCTTAAATTCACCCTTTTTTACTGACTAAAAGTCCCCTATAATCATATAAATTTTATTTTCCACAATAAATTAGCACACAGCCGTGCAATTGTGAATTGTAAGATGTACTCAGTTTTGATCGCATACCCTCTTAAAAACAGATATCAACATTTGCAACAGATCGTTTAAATGAATTAGTACTATGTCTTGAGATACACCATATGTTACTGCGGATCCTCTGCCTTCTTTCTTCATTATTTGTAGTAAGTACTGGTAATAATAATAAATGACTTATTCAAATAAGCTGTACATAACAGATATGAAAAATCGTTGATCTGTGCACGATAAAAAAATATATTTGAATGTGTTACAAACTACACTAGTTTAAAATTTACTCAATGATGTATAATAGAACATATTGAGTCTAATATTTAATTATTTACAAAGGAATATAAGGGACCAATGACAAATATTGAAATTACACCAGATAGATTATAAAATTCTTGTAATGTGTAAATACATTTTTCAATCAGAAATTGTTTTAAAGTTCTTTTGAATTTATTGAAGTTGTATGTTTGATAGTCTGTTACTATGTTATGACACTCTGAGGCAACTTATTGTAAATACTTGCAGAGCAGTGATGATGACTTTTTTTAGAGTTCGATATGATCCTTGAGCGCAATCGTCTATATTATTGTTGCAGTTGAAGTTATTGAAATACCTGCGAGCGATAGGACTACTTCGCATATAAAAAAGTAGGTTAAGGTTAATATCTTGAAAGATACAAATAAATAACTTTCTAGACAATTCTAGTGATTATAATAAAATTAGGTATTTTAAATGTAGATAGACAGTCCCGTGATATACATTATTAGTTCTGATCTCATTATGACATATTTTAAATTTTGTAGAGCAAGAAATGCTTTACTTTACGTACTATCAATGTGGTTAACTTTTTAAAAAGTAGGTGATAGCATCAAACACAAATGAATGCAAAAAAGACTACAAGTTTGAATTATGTTAAGTTTTGGCAACATATACCTTTAAAAGGGGGTTGCAGCCCCCACTTTACAGCCCCAATAAAATAACTCGCAAAGTTTTCAACAAAATCGGCTAAAATTCATATCATGGGGGTTTTTGGGGTCGCTGATTACGAATCCGAAATGAAAATTGGAAAATTCAAAATGGCGGACCCAAAATGGCGGACTTTTAGAATTAATTTCTGATTTATGCCGTTTCTATCGAAAGTATCAACTGACGCGATGGTGTGCTTTTGTTTACATTTCTCTATTCTTATTATGAGAACAATGAAATGTTTAGGTTTTGCACAAGCAAAAATCGTTACTGGAAGAGGTAAAGGACTAAGTGGGGAGAAATATATGCGAGATAAGATCACAATGTCTTACCTTAGCCACTACACCTGATGAAAACTTTTCATCGACTTCTTCGTTCACAACTAATTCTGAAACAGTTTTTTGTCCATTGGTATCGTTTGTAATGCGGACTGTATTGCCATCTACTTCGACGTCGAAAATGCTCCTCTCATCGCTTGCTTTCTTTGCGTGTTCTTCTGGCACACCTGCATAATTTCATTTTGTTATTATCTTTCTATATATTTTATTTCTTAACTTTAAATAAAAAAATATTTGAGTGTAACACACGAAAACTGTTACGGTCATATCCTGTATATTAGCAGTTAAGTTTGTGAAGTTCTGTTAGTTTATCATTTGAGTGGTTTGGTGCAGTTATTATTCCAGTTACTTAATTATCTAAGTTTCTATTACTTTCTGCATTTAAATTTTACTTGGTAACATATATTTGATACATCATTTACAGCAAATTAGGCACTAAAAGAACATTTTTTATTTTTTGCAGACTGAAAGAAAATAAAAAGCTAACCGCTGGAATATCAAATTATTTAGAGAAATGGTGGTATACACACAAAAATTGACATTTCTCAAGTTATTACTATTTGAAAATTGTGATTTTAGCACCGAATGAGTTTTCGTAAGTAACTCAAAAAATATTATATTTTACAAAAAGATGACAAAGTCAAAAAAGAACGGCGGCACAATGACAAGTATTTTTTATTTTAATCTCTGTACGATTACAAGCGCTGAAGATATAACAGTTTAAAGTTGGCTTTTTAATTTTTATAAGTTGAGGAATAAAGTACAAACCATGAAGTTCACAAAAATAATAAATGTGACGCGACGTTAAGAATGCATATGATAAAAACAGTATTGACATTCACATTTGCATTCCGATAGATTCGAAAATAGTGGATTTTGTTGCGTGTTTACAATCTTCAGTAAACACTCTGTATGTCGGTTAAATAAATCGCAACAAGAATCGTCACAAATCACTGATTTATTAATCATTTAATTACAATGATTATTACTTATACTAAAACACACTCATTATACTTTCTACTACTATAAAATCACTAATTTAATTTACAACTTGCTACTGTTTCTTATTATAAATAAATAAATAACACTACAAGTAGTTACACAAATTATTTCTCCTCAATGAGCACTTTTGTCGGACTGTCTGTAGTTTTCTGAATTCGATTTCCAGCTCCAACACTGGCAATATCGACGGGTAATGGATATTGTCTACGGTTTTCCAAATCTGTATCTACCGCATGTGATGGATTTAAAAAAAATGAATAAATAAATAAATAAGGCATTTCATAGATGGCGCTTCAGATTTCAGTGAACAAAAAACGTTTTGAAATATTTCAAAACACAAATGCTTACAAATCCCAAAAGATATTAAGACGTTAATATACTATATATCCAAAATCTTTAAAATTTATATTTTACAGCCAATGACAAGAGGATGTAACGGTGTATAAATTTAGCAAAATATTAGTAAAATGTCATATAAATCTATTGAAACAAAGCCTATAGTTTGCGATCCATTTATATTTTACTCTAAGATTATAATCGGTGTATTTTTTAATCCGAGGCCCTGATTGGTTTAGATGTTTTAACGTCGTTTTGTTGAAAGAGTGCGCGCGCGCGAGGCAAGGTTCCCGTTGGAGTCAGCAGGTCCCCAGGTGGATTCAGAAGTGAAGGGGTTGGCCGACCATAGCGAGGCAGCCCCGCGATGAAACAGTGGTTTTTTTTAAATACATTTATTTAACGTCGGCCTATTTCCGCTACTGAGGCCTATCACCGACGCATGTAGACGAGCTACCCCCAACCAGGAATTTTGCCGAACCTCTTCCCTTAAGAAGAGTAGGGATTTTTAACTTGCCTAACATTTAATAGACAAGGGACCGACGTCTTTATATCCCCTCCGAAGGATGGTATATCCCCTATACAACCCTCGCCTAAGGTTGTATTGCTTCCGCGCATACACTGATATACACGCCGCTGGAAGATGTGTGAGGCGAGGACACGGTCTTCGTTGGAACGGTCACCCATCCAACTACTAACTGCGCCGGACGTGAAAGAGTGGTTAGAAACTGAGTTGCAAGAATTTTAGAACCGTGAAGTAAAGTGTAAAGTTAAGTTAATTACTTGTAGATTCGCTTGGTGTTCAAGTCTGTCGATGTTACCTTTATAACCACAGAAATTAAACAACCCCCAATTCCAGAAGCCAGAGGCTTGTGCGGAAGGGGGTTACACATTGAAAAACGCGGACATACAACCTTTTTCTCCGACAGTGCCAGTGCCGGAGCCAGGATTTTAACCCGGAGGCGCGACACCCGTGTGATTAATCGCGATTGCCACCTCGCGCCTTAACCCACGCGGCTATCGACCAGAAGTTGAAGTTAATTGAGAAGTTTTATTTGGCTAGTGAAAGACACCATGATTCATGCTGTAAACGGCGAGGCGGCCGTATTTATTACGGAATTTTTCACGTTCGGTTCTGTTATAATTACAGTATTATTCCATATACTGTACTATATTCTAGACTTCCCTTTCCCAGCGAAATAACCCTTGTTTAGTGTGGGAACTTTTAGTGCATTAGGGGTTAATTTATCCATTTTAGAACCCTCCAAGTGGGTATATGGAGGATTGCTGTCAATGTCTAATTAACATCTCAAGTAAAAAAGTGCAATGAGAAATGTAAGTACGTTCTGGTTAAGTTCCCTGAATGATTTTCGGATTTTTACAAAAAAAAATTTCATGGCGCCCAACTCTCTTTTCGAGATTTTGACTTATTATGTATGTTAATATCGGAATACCTATCTAACTTTATTTTGTTATTGGATTTTGTCAAGCTTGTATATTAACTTTCGTAACATTGAAAATGCTAGATTTTCGCCACATTTGTAAATTACCTTTTGTTCTCTGTAATTGTCTGTATTAGTTTAGTTATTTTTCTGTTACATGAATGCTTATTCGAATACCGTACATTTTACAGAATTCTTGATTTGCTTTTGACATTGACGTATGTTTTATGTACTATGGCTTCCCGGTCGCTCATTTTTTTGTAACATGGGATTAGCCCTTGCATAGTTTGTGTCACATTAATGCAGTTTTCCCCACCCCCTGATATTGATCTAGCTAGGACCTTTTAAGTAGACACATTTTTAAAGAAATCAATAGTCAAAAATTTTAAGCTGTTTCAAGGAAAACATTGGTTTTTCAACTTTACGAAATACAGCAAGTATTTCATAACTTCGTTATTTCTAAAGTTATAGGGATAAAAGTGAACCATTTTGAAATGAATTTCAAAACTTGCAATTTCGATCATACGCATTTTTAACGCAGAACTTCCTGATATTTCAGAAATAAAACCAACAAACTAAAAAATAACACCGAGGTCAGTTTTTCTGCTTATACAATTACTCAAAATACTATTACCTCGTTTGGATATTAGCGAAAATACTTTTTTTAGTCCTTCAGTTTATCAGATCATTATATTGCCTCATTATTAAATACAGTGAAATATTATAATTCTCACTAACTGTTTTAGTATAGCTTTTGTTTATATGTTTTAGACGTTCCTGAAGTTAGCTTCAGATTTAGATTTATTTTTCCTCAGATTCATTTTATTACAGTCGACCAATCAAATAATTGTGATAAATATAAAACGACGGTATTTATGTTTCCAAACTATATTAGTTACGAAAAATAATATATAAAATGAAACAAAAACTCCTACAGTCACAAATCAAAACAATGAATTAATTAATAAATATAAAACATTGGCTCCTATTCAAGTAGTTCCTTCAATAATCTACTGTATGTTCAATATGTCGCCAATTGAACAGTAGAACATCATTAGATGAATAATGTGGCAAGGGGACTCGGTGCATATGAAACACATGTTTTTTTAATTACATAAATTATAACTCGCTAATTGTTAGAATAGCAAGCTGGTCTTAGAGTGAGTTATGTTGGCGACATACTGAACAAACAATAGATTATTGGTGGAACTACTTGAATAGGAGCCAATGTTTTATATTTGTTTATTAATTCATTGTTTTAAATTGTGACTGCAGGTATTTTTGTTTCACTTTATATATTATTTTTCGTAACTATATAGTTTGGAAACAAAAATACCGTTGTTTTATATTTATCACAATTATTTGATTGGTCGACTGTAATAAAATGAATCTGAGGAAATCTAAATCTGAAGCTAACTTCAGGGACGTTTTGTTTAGGGGTAGCTTGTTTTTGTCACATACAAGTTGAAATTAATCGAGTCATTTAATAGTGCTTGTGTCTCAAATTATCTGATTATTCTGCTTTACATTATTTTATACCAATCATTATTAGCCAAAAGTTCCGGGTTCGATCCCCGGTCGTGGCAGTGGAAAATACTGTGAGAGGGATTTTTCCACTATACACGGATATTGGGTGGGGGTCGTAATTACCTGTGGTGTTATTTATTATTCATTATTAGCCAATCGGACACATTTATTTGGTCATTGTTGCTATGACAAATATCAAATTTTTTTGGAAATCTTACTTACCCATGTGCACCCACCTATATGATTAATAAGTGGAAATTTTCCTAGCTTAATAGCAATGATTGGACAATAGCGTTTACATTATGAAAAATATTTTTAAACTTATTTTAAATTAAATTATTACAATTCAATTAGTTATTAATTTACTTTCCCCACGTTCTAGTAAAATAAAGTGTAAATAATTATCTAAAATAAATATATTATACTTACATTACATAATTATATAGTACATTTGAATATATTATAAA
This sequence comes from Leptura quadrifasciata, assembly GCA_963675555.1. NCBI lineage: Eukaryota > Metazoa > Arthropoda > Insecta > Coleoptera > Cerambycidae > Leptura > Leptura quadrifasciata. Next base: position 110,652,668 of record OY776675.1, read on the forward strand.
AAAAATGATATACGGTATTGATTGCAAATTAATTTTTTTTGTTTTTTTATTTTTGTATGTGGCTTCCTCATGCCTTAATAAAATGAAATATTTAATAGTAAATAAAGTAAGGTAAGAAATATATTGATTGTTTACATTTTTCATACTAGCATTCAGGGGAACGCTAGTATAAGATAAACGATAATGGAGAGTAAATTAAAATTAAAACAAATTTTTCAAGCACTAGGGAGATTACAAATGAAAAAAACATTAAAGGTTGAGCCTACAAAGGACAAGAAATTTAACATAAACTCATCAAAGGAAAGTGAAAAATCGTATTTGCAAATTTATTTGTTAACAACTTTCTTCGTTCTTATTTGCGTTGGACATCCTATCTAAATTAATTATTGGGTACAATATCTAACATGGGTGCGCTATATTATCCAAAAATATATCTAATCTACGGTGTAATAACAATTGTTTTATATTTAGAAGTTCCAATCATTTTAAATAATAATAAATAATTATTAATTAATGTTTGGTTGATTTGTATAAGGATAAGTCACTTTATTAAATAGTAAAATATAACAATGCTTAAGTAGAAACTTACCAATTTTCAACAGGAGTTCATAAAAATTTTTGCTTTCGGTAATTTGGTATTTCCCTTTGATATTTGCCATTTTCGTTGCGTGCTAATTTACCTTTAACAAAAAAAGTAAGCGTTTCATTTAATATATAGGTATATTCACAATTATTATTATTTATCTATCTACTATTCATGGTACAAAGTATAGAGGCTGATAACGAAAGATTTGATTCACCTAAATGCAGCGTGAGTAATAATAATATTCAATGTGCTAGTTCTAGGTACATTATCGATTATGATCTCAAGATACTTAACCTCCCCTAACATTGTTAGTCACCTGAAAGTCATAGAGGTCTAAGTTCTTTCCCTGCCGAATGAAATAATGGCGATATTTTAAGGACTTATCTTAAGTCTCTTTTTCTCCACCCACGTTGAAAAATCGTAGCTAAGCAATTAAATACTTACTTTACTATTGATAGTATACTATCGACAAATCAGAGCGAGTTTCGGGCTCGTCATAGTACTAGTACGGCCTTACATCATCTTACCGACGATCTGTATAGGGCTAATGATGGTAGTAACAATAGGTGCTTAATATTACTTGATTTTAGTAAAGCTCTTTATACGTTAACCATTCTATTTTATACAAGAAACTAAAATACTTTAGGTTGGGTAACAGTGCGTTAAAGTTTTCTCTTAACTATTTAAGTAATCGTCAGGAGTTTGCGTTAATAATAATTTTTCTGATTTTGAATCCATTGCTAAAGGTGCACCATAAAGTAGTATCCTTGGGGCCTCTTTTCTTCTCTATAAATCTTTCCGATTTTCATTCATTTTTCGAGTTTTGCTCAATCCATCGATATGGAAACAACACCCAATTATATTCTTCATTCGATTTCAATGATTATTTACTAGCAAAGGATAAAATTAACTCTGACCTAGCAACAATTATTGCTGATGCTCATGGTTTAGCTCTAAATGAGTCTAAAATTGATTTATTAGTTTTTTTGGTAAGGATGCAAAGTGGTTAGTGATCCTAATTTTAAAATTACCCTTAGACAGAAAGACTCGACCCCCATTGATGAAGCCAAATATATATCGATGTTAAGTTGAGATATTCCGCTCATGTTGCTAAATTGATACAAAAATCGTATGGTAAGTTGAAACTACACTACATGCATAGGGAGTTCAGATATAAAGCTGATGTTATGCGATTCTTTGACTCTCTCTTATCTTGCTTATTGCGATATCGTGTATTGGCCTGCTCTATTAGGTAAAGACAAAAGCACTCTCCAAAAATACAAAATGGTTGTATAAAGTTTAGTTTCAACTTGTGCAAGTTTGATCATATTACTGAACGTTTTTTAGAAAATAAATGGTTAAATTTAACTAAAAGTTTCAAACACCATTTAGCCTGTCCTCTTTACAAAATTGATGAATATCAAACACCTGACTATCTGTATTCAAAACTTTTGAAACGTAGCTATACACATGAACGTTCTACTCGTTTTAAGTACCTGTATAATACCATGCAGTTTCAGAGCAGTTTCACATATAACACTGCCAAAATTTTTAACAGATTACCGTTGAACCTTAAGCTTGTTTTAATATTACTTCATTTAGCAAACAAGTCAAAGCCTAGTTGCCGACGAATAGATAATTTGTGTATTGCATTGGTCTTATAATTTTCTTTTTGTATATAGTGTTATATTATGTCTCTAATTTCTCTCAGTTGGTTGTATGGAAGAGCAACCCGAAGTCGAATACCGCCAACCCATTTAATATGTATTTTAATTTATTTTACTGTTATATTATTAGTAAAGGAGATTTATTATTATTATTATTTACCTTTTGGGCTTTAAACACATAATTTCCTTAACCGTACTATTAAATTTACTCCTTACTATGATCGCTATACAGTATAACCTTGAACAGTAAAATATTTACTGGTAACTGTCCCAAGGATATCATCCACTACAAGATTCCACAAGAGAGAGAACAGTGCCATTCCCTACGAGCATCCCTGCGCTTCTTAAGGTCTCATCAAATAATTTTAGATGCAAATGCCACTTTGCCTTTGAGTATACCCTCGATTCACCTACAGAATCAATTCGACGTTCACTGGCTAAGGGTGCCCATAATGGAATAAAATGAGGTATTCTCTAAGGTCTTCGCTATATCACAATCCAAACGTTTTCTTTATTTTCCAGCATCTCTCTATTCTTCTGTTGATACGATGAGCTACTATTTCTGTAGATATTCTTACCTACATATATATTGGACCCAGTGCATTGATTTTAAAACTGATATTCGTAAGCATAAAGCATGAAAAATCTATTGACCTTAGGGATTTGACTCGGGAATAGTGAGTTGATTTTCCCAGCCTAGGCATAACCCAAGCAACATTCTGACGTCGAACCAACGTTGGCGTCGGTGTGCGCATAGACGTCATACCGACCCGCATTTTCTCCAGTTTAATCATTGATATATGGATTGCCCTAGCATTGAAAACTCAGCTGTAGTCATTGGAATTTCTGACCTAATTCGCACCAACTTGTACAACGAAATGGGTTGGAAACACTGGCCTAAATCCGACTTTGCGGAAAAACATTATAGAACCAAAAATAACTGTTTACGTTTCATACATCGGTAATATTCGGCCTCAATTTGATAATGTTAAGTATGTATCACAGTTTATTGAATATAACATGAATGTGATATAAAATCATCATATAATAATAATAATATAATGTTAACTTGGAACTTCCATTGGAATTGCCAGATCTAAAAAATAGTGCTCCTTTTAGAATAGCGTTTATTTTAAAAGTAAAAGTATTAAAATAATATTTTTATTTGTTTGTCAAGAAATACAATTTATGTTAAAAATAATTATAAAAAAATGTAATTTTTATTAGCAGCCACGTTAAGCTGAGAAAATTGCACTTATACTGACTCTAAGTAGGCTCATTTACAGAAATCCGTACCAACATGAACGTTATTCATTATTCCTTCCGAGAATCTTTACTATCGCCCATAAGTCCCACAGTAATATAGCCTGCAGCAACAATCACTGTATTATAGATCGGCTACTGGCCTCTAAAGTCTAAATGAAAAACCCGGTGGAAGGATAGTACTATGACGCGAATCGAGTCAATTTGGCAAACTCAAAAACCGAGAGCATGCAGGCTGATATAGGGATCAACCTAGCAGATATACAGTTACAATTTAATACCGAAACAGATGTGAATTATTGCAAGTGAATAGATTTCAGAAAATTAATCACTAACCGATATAGTTAATTACCATCGTCTAATCAACGTATATTCATGATTAATAACAACACTAAAACTTTTAACTTGCTTACCAACGTCTAACCAAGGCTAGTAAATGTTTGAAAACAGACACCTGCCTTATTCAGTTAGTTACTGATGCGCTTGAAAGATGCGCAGTCTTATTTAGTCAGTTACCAAAATCTAATCAACGTTGAGAAATGACTGAAATACATATCATACTTAATTAGGTCCTGTCCAAAGTCAAATCATCATTGGTAAATGTTCCATAAGAATAGTGATAGTTAGCCAGTTCCAAGCAACCTTGGTTACACGTTAATTTACAACTATAGTGATTAATTTACTATGCGACTACTATTTAAAAGTAAAAAAGTTGTCGATAATCCAATTTTTTTAAACTGTCATAAAAAGTAGATGCATATAGGTTCATTTGAAATGACTATAAACAAACATATTTTCCATTACCTATCTCAATAATAGATATCCGTATGCGAAACCATATCTAAATTCCACAAGGCGTAATTTTAGGAACTGCATCTAAAATTCCACAAGGCGTCAGTTTAGAAACTGCATCGGAAATTTCACAAGGTGTTATTTTTGGACCTGCAACGAAAATAGATTTTGTACCTATTCCCAAAAATTAAGTAATCTACATTTTTCTATCCGATGTTTTGTAGCACTGCAACTCATGCAAGATGTCGTTTATGAGAATGGATTGGTAGTTCCTAAAGAGAGTCCCAAAAGGGGGATTTCTCAAGAACGTTGGAATTTTCAATTTCAATTAAGTTATCAGTTTTTTGCATGATAAATAATTCCCTTTCAGGACATAATATTAAGCAGTGTTAGATAATAAGAAGTGTTAGATATTACAAAAATATTAAAAAGTGAATTCCAGTCTACATCATCTGTTATAAAAATGGAAAGCGGGAGTAAAAAATGATTTGTAGTCAAAGAGTTAAAAAATGGCACAATCATAGAATCAGATATTAGGAATAAATTATTATACAAAATTTTAATTGTAATTTTTGAATGTGATAGTTTTTGCTTTTTCAAACGAAGACAAGCATAATCAACTACCTTATAGTTTTTGTTTCATTGTGAGATTATAATAAGGTTGACGGATCCGTGGATATAATTCGATAATGTCTCCTACATCCCGGAACCGATTCAAAATTTTTTTTGATAGGCTTTTACAGGAAGCTCAACAGAATAGCATTGAACCATTTTTCCTTGTGTGGAAATCAAAATAGTACTGGACGTATTTTCTCGTATGAAAAACAAAAAGAAATTGTTGAGTTTTCAATAGAGTAGTACCAATCTATTGACTGTTCTCTAAAAGAATACAATTTTTTTTATTTGGTGCAGAGATATAAGAGAGATTGCCGAATTACGAAACCATCTTTTTAAAATTGGTGTCGTCACACTTAAACGATCACTGAAAAGATTTAACAAAAAATAAGATCACTAAAGGTTATAAAATGTAAATTTTATTATTTTACGAGGGCTATTTAAAAGAAGGAGGCAGCTAAGCTGTGGTATATTATCATGCAATTATTCAAAATAGTTTACCAGTCGGTAATTGGTATTTTTAAAAATAAAAATTCGTTACAAATGCTATAACAAACTTTTAGAGCTGGTGTTAGCACGATACCCATACATGTTAAAAACTAACAGGAAATGTTCTTACTGTGTTAGTTTATACTTATATAAATAGTATGGATAGACTTAACCATATTTTTGTTTATTAAAAAAAAGTTGACATGACATGACAGTAGACTATATCTAATTCTAGACGTGCCAATACTGACAAGACGTTTTACTGATACTACCAGATTACTCATAATATCCTCATACGAAATTAAATAAATCATATTTAAAATTTCTGATAACATGTATCACCAGATGCGATATAGCGTTTGAAGAGGTTTTTGGAATTATATAAATTTATAGAATTTGGCATTACAATTACGACGGTATTTATAAGAACGATGATGATTCAGAAATTTGTATATATTTCAAGAAAAAGGGTTTAACAGCTGTTTCAGTTAATTACTGTATTTTAGATGCATGGATAGAATGGGGCAGAATAGAGTAGAATAATAATAATAATAATTGACTTTATTAAGCAAACCAGTACACGTAAAATACATATAAAAAAAATTATAATTGCAACAGAATGCTGGTTAACTTAAAAGGCGAAGAACCACTTAATCTTTGACTAACCTAAACTTAACTTAAATCTTCTAGCAACTACATAATATATATAAAAATGTGTGTAAAGAAGGAAAAAAAACAAATAAAAATACTTATAATATCACTAAGAACATACACAGACAAATTAACAACAACTACTACTCCTTAAGGTGACCCTACTCAAGAGGGGGGAGAGAGAGACATTCACTACTTCCAGCCGTAACAAATATCTCCCCATCGAAATTCCACTCCTGAACAAGGTCACACCAAGTTCATAAAATGAACTGACCAGATAGCATAATTTCAGATAACTTCATTTTAAAATTTCTAAAAGATAATATATTAAAATCTAGTGGTACCGAGTTTAGGACTTTAGATAAGTTATATGTAAAGGCTTTTTTGAACGATGATGATTTGTGTTTAGGTATTTGTAATTTATGTTTACCCCTCGTATTAACTAAGTCATTATCTCTGCGGTATTTGACTTTCTTATATAGATAAATAGGAGTTTTCTTCATTTATTATTTTGTAATATAAACAAGCACAATGAAGATACCTGCGTTCCATCATGTTTAACCAATTGATTTCTCTCAACTTTGAAGAAGTATGAGCATATCGCGATAAACCAAAAATAAGCCTGACGCATGAGTTCTGTATTCTTTGAACACGGTTAGCATCCATTACTGTAAGACATGGACCGTAAACAACATCGGCATAATTTAAATGACTTAAAATTAGTGCTTCTGATAACATGACTTTACTTTTTTTATTTAAAATATATCTACATCCTTACAGAAGTTTAAGGTTACTAAAAGACTTTCTGATCATATGATTTACGTGTTGAGTAAATCGCAAATTGTAGTCCATTACCAATCCCAAATTTTTTGTGTAATCAACTATTTGCAACTCGTTATTATCCACTTTAATTTTTAAGTTTTCTAGAGCCGTCTTTCTCTTATTCTTATACCCAAACAGTAAAACAGCTGATTTAGCAGGGTTAATTTTTAAGCAGTGTTTATGGGATAGTTCTATTAAATTTTTTATATCGTTGTTAAGAATTTCTACCGCTCTATCTATTTCCTCAGGTTTAAAAGAATAGTGAATTTGAGTATCGTCTGCATAATAGTGAGATGTTTTCTTAAAAATGTTTCTTAAAATGTTTTCTTAACCGCCTCTCAAGCTACCGAAGTAACCACCTGGAAGATCTCAAGGATCTTGTGTTAGGTAAAGAGAAACGAGGCCCTACAGTTTAATGTGGACTCCGAACCACTCTTGGGGCAATTTTTGTAATGAAAAATTGTTTCGCCTTGCGGGAATCGAACCCACTTCGCTAGGCAGCTCAGTTTGCTAGCTGGTCGCTTTAACACACTGAGCTACCATTCATGAACAATGACTTAAGCTATTTTTAAGGAATGAAGCATATACTATATATAGAATATAACTTTATTAACTACATTACATATTGTATACATTTATAACCTGTCATAAGAAATAAGAACAGTACAGTATATAAAAATACACAGCAATATCACATACAAACATAATAAAAGAAGAATATTTTTTTAAAATTTTAGATTTTATACCTACTTTAAATATGAGTAGAAACAATGCAAGCAGAATGAATAAATAAACAAATAATAGTGAGGAGAAACAAGTAAAATAGAACAAATAGGTTAAAAATTGGCATATAAAATATAATATAACATAGGTGCTAATTATCTTAATTAAAGAATACAGAAGAGGTGAATTTTACATTAATTCTATAAAATTCTTTGAATTTAAATATTCGCTCAAGAATAGAAACAGTTTCTTAAGATAAACGATTTCAATGCACGTTTAAAACAGTGGAAATTCAAAGATCTCATTTTAAAAGGCAGTTTATTATACACACCAAATTTAATGAGATTTTTCTCAGACATCGCTAATCTAAATCGAGGTTTTTTTAATAGAGAACCAGATCTTGTCCAGTAATTATGAGAATTTGACTGTATGTCATAAGTATTAATGTTTTTATGAATATCTAATAAAGTGGAGTAAATAAAAATATATGGAAGAGGCATTATGCCAAAACTGACGAAAAAGGCATGACAATGATCCCTTATATCAGCACCTGCCATTATTCTAACCATTTTTTGTTCCAAACGAAAAATTGTTTGTGCATTGTGTGAGTTTCCCCAAAGTACAGTACCATAAGTTAGATGGCTGTGGAATAAGGAAAAGTATGTAAGATTTAAGAATAATAATAATTCAATATAACCTTCAACTAACGAATGAGGAAGATCACGCTGGTGAGTTAATTGTTCTACATGACTGAGCCAGTTTAGTTTGTCATCCAGGACAGTATCCAGTAATTTGGTACTCAAACCTTGCGTAATACCCGTTTGTGAAGAAAACATAAGGTTTTTTAGTTTTTTGCTGATTTACTTATAGTTTATAAGCGATGAACCATTCTTCAGCTCGAGAGACAATGTCATTTGATGTCTCTATTAGACGATTTAAATCTTTATTAGAATTTATTAATGTTGTGTCATCCGAAACAGCATACAATTTTTAAGCAAAATTAAATTAGATAACTCATTAATGTAAATAATGAATAATAATGGCCACAAAACAGAACCCTGGGGAACACCATGGTTTACCTTATTTAATTTTGACTGCTTATTGTCGATTTCTCCGCACTGTGATCTATTGTTAAGATATGATTTAATAACAGAAAAACCTCAACAAGTCATGTGCGACATAGTAAAATGCCTTGTTGAGGTCACACATTGTGATAGCTGAATGTTTACCTTCCTCGAGACCACTAACTATTTCTGACACTATCTGTATTACGACTGTGGTTGTTGAACAATTTCTCCTAATGCCAAATTGGCAGGAGCACAAGAGTGAATTTGATGAGTACTGAGTAAGGTTGGACTTTATATGATTTCAATTACTTTAGCAAAGATGGAAATAATAGATAGAGGTCTGTAATTATCTACAAGTTCTGTATCACCCTTCTTAAAGAATGGTATGACTTTCGAAATTTTTAATGCGTCCAAAATACACCTTGAGCAAAACATACATTAATTATAACTGTTAGTGGATCAAAGCATGGTTAATATTTTAAAACTATCATAGCATCAATCAATTCTTGTGGTTTTACCGGATGAAGAAATAAAGAGGGTGTGGAAGCTGAAACATTTATTAGAACGTCAGAAACATTAATTATTGTTTGGCAACGACAGAATTATATTGTCTTCAATGGTTGAGAAATGTTCATTGAAAATTTCTGGTGATAAGTTGTCATCGATTTTTTTAAAATTTAATTTATTTCTTTCAAAATTGACCAGCTCCAGACTGTCCTTGGCTTTACTTGAGTTAAAAATATAATTATCAAGGGCATTTTTTTAATGTTCTTACTTTATGGTGTGAAAAATATCAATACTTGAACAAAAATTATCAAAATTGTGACATATTTTAGATAATGGTGAAAAGTTCATAGCATTAGTACAGGCATTTGGTGAGTAGAAAGTTGCACGGTTACGTGTCGATACAGATGGAACCCTGAAATTAATTTGGTCTAGAATTTCTGGACAGTCTATTTTGCTATTTACAATCATCAATTTTAAAACTAAGAAATTTTCATTATTCGTCTCTGAATATTTTCTAAATTTTTCACATTAGTCTCATATCCTGGACACCAAATTATACAGGCGTATTCTAATTTGGATCTTACGAACGTATTGAATAGCTTCCTATTGTATCGATATTTGTAAAACTACGACCAGTTCTGCATATAAAGCCCAAAGTTTTGAAGGATTGCTGGATTATGTGATTCATGTGAGGAACAAAAGATAATTCACTCTCAAAGACAATACCTAGATTTTATCAGGTCTGTTGAGAGATATATCGTCAATTTTATAATCGAACATAATTTTTTTCGGACTTTAACTGAAGGTTAGAACATTAAATTTTATCGCATTAAGGTGTAAGCCATTGTTTACACACCATGTATTTAATCTACTGAGGTTACTTTGCAAATATAGACAGTCATTAGAGTTTCGAATGTTTGTAAGTAGTTTCATGTCATCGGCATAGAGAAGGGTTAAGGTTTTTATTGATGTCATTTACAAATATATTGAAGAACAGGGGACCCAGGACTGATCCTCGTGGAACTCAAGATTCGACTGTTAATCCATGAGATTTATAGCCACTGTAGTGTACAAATTGGGTCCTACTGCTTAGATATGACTTAAATAACTGAAGCAGTCCATTAGAGAGGCCATTTAGATGTTTGTGCAGTAATATTTCGTGGTTCAGTTGATCAAATGCTTTAGAAAATTCTGTATAAATGACGTCTGTTTGGACCCCCTCATCTAATGATTGCGATAAAAATTGGGTTATGCAAAATACACTTGTTATGGTAGATCATAAAGCCATGCTGCTGTGTTATTATGTTTGGTTTCACATGATTATATATATTGTACACATAATAAATACTCGAATACGTTTGCAAAGTTGCATATTATTGTAATGGGCCTGTAATTGGTAATATCAAATTTACTTACTTTTAAAAACAGGACATATTTTAGAGTTCTTTCAAACGTTCGGGAAATAACTGGCACTGACAGATAGATTAATATAATAGGAAGTGGGACTGCGAAAGTATGTGCACAGTCTCTTAAAATAAAAGCTGGCATTAAATTTGGACAGGCTGTCATTTTTGGTTTAAGTATATTGATTCTTGAAAATAATCAGCAAATACATTTAATATTTCAGCTGATTCATAAAAGTTTTCATATTTGTATGTAACATAATTGGGCATACCTCGATAACTCTTAAGTGAATTCACAAATGACCAGAATATATTCAGTTCTCTGCAAATATTGGATTCAACATCATTGATGTGTTCTCTATGTGATATTTTTACATCGTTTTTTATACTCAGTCAAATACTCTGCATTTTTTGTTGTTTCACATAATATTAATAATTTAGATTTATGTTTAATTTTATTTATTATATCTGCGGTTACCAAGACGGATAATCATGCTTTCTGCTAACCGTTTTGGGTACTACCCAATAATTGAAAATTTGCCATAATTTATTATAAAATGCATCATACGCTTCGTTCACATTTTTCAATTCGCCTAAGAAATCCCAGTTATTAATGATAATTGCTCATAGAGAGTTGCAAAATTTTCTTTACGAAAATTATATCTAGGCTCAGTGTTTAATTGTTTTTTATTACCAACGTTTTTAAGATTTTGTTTAACTATTCTTAACGCAGGCTCATGTAAGTCTTCCTTAAGGAAAACATCAATTGCCTTTCCTACTTCACAATCATTTTTTGCAATAACCAGTTCCAGCATTCGATTATTTTGATTTTTCAACGAGATAAATTGTTTCAAGTCAAAGAAGTTTAAGAAATTTTGTAGTAAGATGTTACGGTGATCCATGACATTTAAAGAAAAAATTGGAATATTAAAATCACCAAGAATCAAAATGTCGGTGTTATAAATATATTTAAGAGCGAAAAAAATTCAAATAAATTTTGACATAGAGCAATATATATATATATATATAATATTTTGCCGGGGATATAAAGTTTAACGGCAACTGGATCTATAGAAGTTAAGTCGTGTAGGCTAATCTGAATCGCTTTTGAATTAATAGTATTTTCCACAGCAATGAGGACACTCCCACCTCTACTACAATTCAAGTTATTAAAGTCTCTATCAGTTCTAAAAACATTATATCTACCTGTAAATAATTCAGCATTATAAACACTGGAGTTAAGCCAAGTTTCTCTGAATGCTATAATTTCATAATTGCAGGAGGTGACAGCATTTAGGAGATCATGCGTTTTGATATTTAACCCACGAGTATTTTGATACTATATGCAAAGTTGATCATTGGGCGTGTGGATCTGAGCAGCAGAAGTAAATGAAGGATGCGGTAGTGGCTATTGTATGGCGAGTATATTATTTTTCAGTTTCTTACGTGCATCCAAAAGCGCAGGACATTTTGCGTCCCACACAGCATGATTAATATTAATATTCACATTTTAATCATTCTTTAAATTTACACAATTACTACAAACCAAAATTGTTTCTTTACAATCTGACAAATTACTTACTGCATCGGGGACACACAAGGATATCTTTAGTGCATTTGTTTGAAATGTGATGAAACTCGTTGCAATTGAAACATCTACGAATTTCTATAGTATTATATACTGTACAGTAATTATAACCTACTAATACATACCCTGATTTCATAATTTTACCGTATGAACTCTTATCCATTTCTAAAACTGCATTATAAATTCGATTATTTTTCTTTGTTGGACCGAATTTGAGTAGTTTTACTTCCGAGTCACGGGAGAAAATATTCTTATTCAACTTCACAACATACTCTAAAAGTGTATCTATAGACATTTCTTCAGAAATCCCAACTCTTACTTTAGGATTACTCGGAGATGAGGGCAGATCCCATTCTAGGTATACCCACGGACGTAATGGTCCCAAAGTATAACTTCAACAAGAACTTTTAGACTGTAATACCAGACAGAGAGGACTGGAAAAACGGTCCTCCCATAACAGTACAAACAGTCTGGTACACTGACGTCTCCAAGACAGAACAAGATTCGGAGCCGGGATTTACGGGGCAAGGTGAAAAGCCAGTATCCCTATAAGTCTAGGGAAATACACAACGGTGTTTTAGGCTAAAGTGATCGCCATACACCATACGCAATAGGACCCGAGCCCTTTTGTGGCGTGGCAAAACCATGCATACGAACAGCCATTAAGGAATGGGTGCAAAATAAATCTATGTCAACTCTAGTTCTTCGTTCAGTTAATTGGAATGGCCCACTTATCCATTCTACAGACTGTACGCAAAACCGAAAATTTACATAACGGAGTAGAAAAATATAAAAGTCGGAAATTTAATAAAGATAACTTAAATAACTCATCAAGTACTGTCTATATCTCTAGGAACTAACAAATTTTAGAAGTGTAAATTTCCTCTCCTTAATATCAGAAAATTGTTCACAATATTTTTGCTGTCTACGAAGTTAGCAGGAGAGAAGGACATTTCACAAGGAGCGAGGAGTGCTCCTTGTGAAATGTCACTTTTCTCTTGGTAACTTGAGTTTAAAAGTATATTTAGGATATGTTTTAGTTTTTGGCTGTGATAAAATTTTAATGAAGAGGAAAATAATTTGGAAAAAACAAAAGTAACAAAATGGTACAAATGAAAAGTGGCTAAGAAAAAAGGAAAAGTGAACGTTGGACTACTGAAAAGTTGAGAAATGTGAACGTAGTTGGTTTAAGAGACTGCTGACCATTCACGGAGTCAAAATTTGGCAAATCAGTATGCAGTATTACATAGCTGCAACTTACTGGTATATGAAACTAATTTTTTTACATTCTTCAATACGAATTTGGATTTAAAATACTAAATTTTAACTCGTAATATGTCATATGCGGGCATTCAATAATTCCTTACATTCATTGTAATACACCTTTTTTATAATGAACAAAAACAAATATGCTTTTCGAGGTAAAAATTTATTTAAAAAAGTCTTTTAACAAGAAAGAGTAAGAATAAAGATATCTTCTAAGAAAAAGTGGAAACTTCTACTCATTTATACTCTCTTGAAGATACGTGTTGCCTCAGACTTAATATCACCTTTGCTGATGCTCATCAGCTGAAAAATAAAACAATCTTAGGTATAGATATTTCAAAATTTGCGTGGCGACTCAATCACAATGTGTGATTAAAATAAATATATTGTTTGGTTAGTACACAAGAACACAATTTCTTCTACGACTGTAAAAAACCACCTATTATTTCTCTTTTTCCGTAATAATTACTTATGTATAAAGGGAGTAAAAAGGCTTTAACGGATCGAGTTGTTATTGTTATCACGAGGCACTAGACACCGAAAGATTTCACACAAAATTTTGCTTATGATCGAAAAATTTTAATTATAGTATTCAAAAAAATTAATACTTTGGTTGTCAAATTATATAATTTTTGTGGTCAAAAATGACGATGATAATAAAAAACTCATAATCTCTACGATAAAAAAAATGCATTGACAACGTTAAATTCTTGTTATAATACCTCTCATTTAAAAAATATTATTTCGTTTCATTTAAATGTGTAAACAATAGTATTTTGTTTTATATGCAGTAAAAGTAAATTTGTTTGTATTCGAGAGAAAAAATAACTTTACTCCACATATAATATACTTACTATTTTTTTATTCTAGAATATGAATTCAATAAATACTGTTTTTTGTCACCCTAAGTACTACCCGTGGACGGCAGCAAAATACGCTTACTGCCACTCTGCCGCTCAAATAAAGTGTCAAAAATGATAGTTTAAGTTCACGTTATAAAAATCATATCAGACAATTGAAAAAGCTATACAGCAATAAATTCGTTTTAACCCTCTAGTGTGGTAAGTACTGCTTTATACCCGTTATTTAGGCAGTAAAGCATAGATTATAGCTGGGTCGTTCATAAAACATGTTTATCTATGACTACGTTGTAAGATACTACCATGATATAATTTTATTGTTAAAGTCAAATTGAAGTTAATATAAAAAGACTGAATTTATGACCGAACATACAATAGTATAGTATAGTTTCATCAGGAGTAAAAGTGATACTTTTGTGACGAGTCTTTAGGTTTGCCAGACGAGTCACTAAAGTGGCTTTTACTCCCAATAAGACATGTAAAAATAAAGATAAAACGGAAGTAAAAGTACTTTCGAGCGGAAGAAAAAGTACTTTTAATTCCGTTGCTAATGGCAACGCACAGCCGTCTGAAATGTCAAACTTTAATGTCGTAAAATAAGTAAGAAATAATCGTTTTTAAATAAACACTGCTTTTAGATGTACAAAGTGTATACACTTTGTACCCTCTCGATAAGGGCCTAAAAAGCTGAAACATTTGTAGAGAATTTTAAACAATAATTTGATACACCTGAAAGCAGTATTTACTTAAAAACAATTATTGTTAAGATGTTTCACAAGGAACCAACCACACATTCAGTTCAGTAGAGAAAGAAATGTCATGATTTTCTGACGTTTGAAGAAAAATGTATTTTATTTTACTCTGTATGGTCACAAAACTATGTAATCTTGTTCGCTATTTCTTTCGATATTGAGTTCAACAGTTGAATGCAGAAAGTTCTTTATACAACTCTTACATAATAACGCTTTATTAAACTTTATTCTGAGCAGCCGTAGAGAAAAAATGTATAAAACTTATACATTAAGTGTTATTTTCATCATTCATGGGATTATCACACTTTCTAATCATGAAAAAAGTGCTATACTAGTGAAACCTGGTCTGAATTTAACATTCTGTCAAAATTTGACATTTTATTGACACTTCATTTAAAAGACTCTAATTTTAGAAAATTTTTAATTTCATTATTTGAGCTTTGTAAAATAATCAAAAAGAATTGGCTGCTTGCTTATTTACTTTTATTAAATAATCTATCTAATAATATTGATAACAAAAAAGGAAAACAATATTTTATATTAACAATACGTAACATTTTTCGCTACATCTACAATTTTTTAGGAATCTCCTCTTCACTATCACTGCAACTTATTTCTATTATAAACAAAAAATAAGTTGACGGCAAACAATTTTATTTGCTGATTTCGTTATTCACTAATAATAGTATATTATTTCATATGGAGTAAAAGTGTCGATTTTTGTATCGAGGATGTACTTGACAAGAATAGCCGAGACACAAAAAATTACATTACTCCACATATAATATGTTAGTTTTCCTTCAAACGTCGAATATGAATTAAATAAATACTGTTGTTTTTTCTTCAAATATTTTTAATGCCGGCCCTGAGTGGCAGTAAAAGAGTTTTGCTGTCTTATTACTCAGCTGAAGTATCAGCAAATGACAATGCTTGTTTTTACCCCATTTGTGTGATTGCAAAACGGAGCTTATAGCGAAAAGTATCACTTTTACTCCTAATAAAGCAATATACTATTATGGACTTCATTGGTCTCACCTATGCATTAAAAAATATTATTTATAAACAGACTAGTCTGCATGTGTACTTGTTTATTTTTTATATAAAAAATCGGAAGCATTACATCAATATTAATATCATTTCGTGAACTTTAAAATGTATTTATGAATTAAGGAATGGTATGTATTTTTAACGTTAACTAAAATTGTGCAATAAAAATGGAAATATGATTAAGAATTAAGTTTAAGCAATTGAACAACCTAAGTTTAAAATAAAAATTTTCCGTAGAAATTTTGTTTTCTCGACATAAGGATGAAAATACCGTGGGGTTTAGCCCCCGATGTAAGAACTGACGCTTGCTAGTCCCCACTTTTCAGGCACATATGAGTGTAGAGTAAGTGTATATCACACAAAATACGCCAGCAGTAGATGCTCACGTTATACATACCTCTTCTGCCCCGGCGGCTGAGAAAGTATATACCCTTTTAATAGTGCTATCAGGTGTTGTGGAATTAACAGTTATAACGTTACCATTCAGTGTCGTAGTGCTCTAAAATAGAATTTAAAAAATTAAATTAAATTGTAAAATATTATCAGACGGTACAAAATTTTTTTAAATATGAAGAAATCGTCATGTTTCGATATTGCTATTTTTACTCTGCTTGTGACAGAAATTTAGTAATTACATGTTTTCCAGATATATATATTAAAAAGGTACAAGGTTATTATCTATCTATGTTATGAAAAAGTGTCTGCAAAAAATTTCGCTCAAAAGATACGTGTTAGAATTTATTACTTATTGAAAAAATCTCAAAATTAAAATTATCATTCATTATTTATAATTCTCTGTGAGGAATAGTGCATTACAATTACTGTAATTACCAAAATTATTATAGCTGAGATATAAGGAAGTTAAAAATGTTGAAATCTTCGTATATTAAGTAATAAAATGGGACGAATTTTGAAAATGGTAGATTCTATGAATATATTACAAAGGTAGAAAACAGTTTAGAGATACCTGATGTACCTGCGCTTAATACAATTATTTTTAGTTGTTGATCTCAGATGGTAAGAGAAAACTAAATAAAATTTGCAACAAACATTTCAAACATCAGTTTTTTTATAACATAATTTTTAGTTTTCCACTTTAATGCGCCATGACGGTTCCGATTTATTCTAAATAAATAATAATAATAATAATAATAAATAAACACCATAGAAATTAGACAACCCCCAATTCCAGAAGCCAGGGCTTGTATGGATTGAAAAGACGCGGACATGTAACCATTTCCTTCGACAGTGTCAGTGCCGGAGCCAGGATTCGAACCCGGTGGTGCGATGTCCGTGTGATTAATCGCGATTGCCACCTAACGCTTTAACCCACTCGGCTATCGACCAGATAAGAATGACCCGTGTAATGTTATAAAAATCGATATCTCGTTAAAAACACTAAATTACGTGATTTATGAGCAAATAAAATTGAAAATTGTTTTTGAGGCCAAACTCAATTTTTTCAGATGGAACCATATCGTTACCGTGGTACCATTTATTAGTAATATTAATAAGGAATTTGTTCATATGTCGTATTAAAATGTACGATAAATACAAACAAAATTACAGCTAAAAGAAATTAAGAAAATACAATTTTGTGGGGCACAACTATTTTATTTGCTAGTTTTATCTGAAATAAGTTATAACGGAAACGTGTATTACAAAAAATTAACGTAAAAATAATAATTTTGCAATTTTTCTTGCACATTTTTGAAAACACAGATGGTACAAATAATGTGTATATGTTATGTGTATGTTATGTATATGTTATGAACCACTGCCCCATTAAATACACAAATTTCATGGTACATTTTACGTACCAGTGCCCTTCAAAGAGTTAAATGTTAAGAAGTAACTAAGGTGGTTTTGAAAACGACGAAATATTTAGTTTGTCAAACATTTGTTGGATTAATGGTGTTTTTATTGTGTCCTTAAAAATTGTTTAAAATTCTTGTTAATTGTGTTCAAAATACCGCAAATTTATAGAAGAGATGAAAAAGTGGACATGTTAATTATTTATGGGGAATGTAAAAGAAATGCAGTTGCGGCTACCGACCTTTATGTCTTGATAGACAATGTACCGTGAAAAATTATTTTAAACGTGTTGAAAATCAATTCCGAAGAGAGCCCAACAATGATCCCGAAGAAAACTTCATTATTGATGAAGGAACGGGAATTAATGTTTTGGTTCGAATAGAAGTTGATAAGACTGTTTCTTTAAGGCAGGTTGGGGTTTGAATTGGACATCAGTCACCAAACAGTAAGCCGAATTTTGCACAAATACCCACTATAAACCTTTTAAATACCAATTGCACCAGCATTTGTACGAAAATGATTACCAACGTAGGATGGAATATTGCAATTTGATTTTGTATAATAAAGTGCAGCCAAACAATGACATTTTGGGACTGACTTTATTTTCGGACGAGTCTAGGTTTACAAATTTGGGATTATTTAACCGACAAAATACAAAATATTGGTCACACGAAAATCAAAATTTATTACGGGAAGGTAAGTTTCAAGTGCGGTTTGGTTTCAATGTTTGGCTTGGAATAATCGGTAGTAGAATCATTGATCCAATAATTTTTGAAGGACCTCTGACTGGTGCCAGATACTTGAGATTCGTGGAAAATGAGATTGAGGACATTTTAGATGAGTTACCTGTTACCTTTAGATTTAGAACAAGGAGTGTATTTCCAACAAGATGGCGCTCCTCCAAATAATTCAAGGATGTTAATTGATTATCTTCAACGGAGATTAAGAGAAAACGTAATTTCGACGAATGGTCCTGTGAGGTGGCCTCCAAGGTCACCTGATTTAACGCCCCTTGATTTCTTTGTTTGGGGTCATTCAAAAAATATTGTCTACGTAACTGCCGTTAGAACCCATGAAAACCTAGAGCTACGAGTAAGACGAGCAATTAATGGCAAAATGGCCCAGCAATTGGCGAACGTTATTCGAGAAACAGCTATGCGAGTTCAGAAGTGCATTGCCGTTAATGGCCAGCATTTTGAACAACAGTTGGAATGTTTTGTGTTATTTTTTTGTATTCCAAAACCATCTTATGTGTAACAAGGTAATTAGATAAAATTTTAGCTGTAATTTTATTTGTATTTATCGCACATTTTAATACGACATATGAATAAATTCCTTACTAATAGTACTAATAAATGGTACCACGGTACCGATATAGTTCCAAAAATAATTTTGGTGAATTTTATTTGCTCATAAATCACGTAATTTAGTGTTTTTAATGGGATTTCGATTTTTGTAGCATTACACGGGTCATTTAAAATAAATCGGAACCATCATGACACACTTAAATGGAAAACTAAAAATTATGTTATAAAAAAAATATTTTAAAATGTCACTTATTTGGCATCGTTGGATTCAGAAAATTATGCAAAATTCAAAAATGCAATAACATGTGTTCTATTTAAAAATTGAAAGTTAGTGTCACTTCCGGCTAAACCGGAAGTGAAAAAAACCGATTGTACGTCAAAAAGTGCCGCTTATTATGTATGTAGTACATCCTAAATTTCAATCAATTATCTTTAAAACTAAACGAGAAAAGGGGGTATACCATGGTCCTATTACACCAGGCATAAAGATTCAAAAATTTTAGGGAGCAAACACAAAAAATTTAGAAAAAACCGGCTGGATGATGCATGAGTTTTTTATTGGGTCTACAATTATCCTCCTTGGTTCACTCTATATGAGAGTTTCAATGGCACGCGTTTCTGACACAGCTTAATTGTGCATCCGCTTAAAAGTACCAAAATAATCGTATCATCGGCATCAGCAAAGCCACTGATGTTAGCAGTATCAATATTAATAACAGATTTTAAATTAAATAAATTAGGGAAAGTATAAGGCCAAGAACTATGCCTTGAGGTACACAATGTTGTAGCTTTTTCATTACTTGTTTTAATATATCATCATCATCATTACTGATATAGCTATTTATTATGGTGTAGAATACTCCATTTTCCAGTCTTTTCAATATCTTATTATTACTGATGGTGTCCAATGCATTAGATTAGTCTAAAAAGTTAGCGACGCACAGTATGCTTTTATCTATATTATTATATTCTTTTTATCAATATAGTAATGACATACTAAGTAATATTATTTGATCCGCAAAAAAACGGACAATCTTAAGAGACGTTATATTTTCCAATAATCACATAATCATGTGGTCTTCACCACCTTTATATAATAGTTTAACAATAAAACTATTTGACTAAATATTCATGCCATCGCAGACATGTTTACAAAATATTTTAATAATACAGATTTATGTTTCTATTTTTCAGTTAAGATCGTTACTGGAGTAGGTAAAGAAAGCAATAGCTATAGTACATGCAGAAACACATGCAAAGCTAATGCTCGGCTCAGTAGTGAGCTAGACAACGTGGCTAGTAGCTGTACCACTCCTGAGTTCGAGTCTGAGTTGCGGCAGATAGCAATGCTGTATGGAATGGGACTGATCGTCTCGTAATTGTCTATACGGATATGTTCCCTTCGAATGGTGGAATAGTTATTGCTATATTCCGCTAGGATAGTAACCCAAATAAGGCGCTAATAAAATAAGGTCATAAGTTCTTACCTTCGCAATTGTACCCGTTGGAAATTTCTCATCCACTTCTTCATTCACAACTAATTCTACAACACTTTTTTGATCATTGGTTTCGCTTGTAAGGCTAATTTTATTGCCATCTACTTCTACTTCGAAAGTGCTCTTCGCATCATTTGCCGCCTTTGCGTGTTCTTCTGGAATACCTGTATAATTTTATTTTGTCATTATCTCTCTATATAAATTGTTTCATAACATTAACCAAATTGAATTGTTTGATACCTATAGAGAAGAGAGAGTGATTCACAACTTTCCTGAATAATTTCATGTTGTTTCCCCTGATCTTAATGAAATTTAATTACTGTTAAAATAACCTTCGAAAATAGGACAAAAGTTTAGCGTAATTCGCATGGATGCACACAACTTTCTACTTTGTACTTTATTTCATTGAGGTTTCTTAATATTGTCTTGTCAAATATTAAGTATTTAATACAAAGATACCTCTGGGCCAGCTGGTATTTAATGTGGCAAAAAATTTTGAGGGTTAGGCCTTGCGTTCATTTAACTTGCCTTCATTTCGGTAATATTTGCTGTCATCATCACAGCCCCACAATAAAATACATAACGGCCCAACTTCAAAGACTCGCTTGTTTAGGCGTCTCGGGAGCTCTATACATAACTCCCATAGAAGTTTTGGAGGTCCTTCTGAACCTTCCATACCGATATTTGCTCCATTTCGTAATTGGTTTGGGATTGCAAACAAATTATCTGCGAATTTGACTCGTCTAACTGGTTCGAGTTTCTCTTAATGCCTGGTGCACAATAATACTGGGGGTTAAGAGCAGACGAATGCTCTAGCCAGAGAGGGCTCTGAAAACATTTAATTAGTAAGCAACCGGCCTTAGGTTACCCTAGATCAAATCCCATGAAATTAATGGAGACCTGGACACATTTTCAGCTCGTTGACTTCTGTATATCTCAACCAGATCTTCGACAAGCCAAGATTCTTATTTTAGATCTTTTGCCAAAGGATGTTGAGTAAATACTGCATCTAAGTAGGTAGCATGTCAGAATCGTAACAAGTCTCTTTCGAAAAACAGCTGCACACCAACGAGGTACTTGATGTCCCCGACTGTAGATTATGTGAGGAAGCGGAGGAAACTTTCAGTCTCATCCTAACCTCCTGCACCGATCTCATACCTTGAAGTATATACAGTTCGGCACTGGTATTCCAGTACTGGCGCAAATTGGGAAGAATTCTGGCTTTTAGGTTAGAGTCTGTCCCAGATGGGGAAATTCTGTGAATTTTTTAGCGGATATATGTACAATGAGCCATAGGGTCTAAGCAACGACTTTTTGTCGCATCGATACGAAGAAAAATGCCGAAAAATATTAAGATATGCTGTCACATCCGTCCGTGTATTTGCTACTAAATCTCATACTTAATGGGATTGAACGGATAATTGTTAAAAAAAATAGGGATATCGCTAGGAAATATTATCTTATTAGGCCTGATATAGTGTATATGTCGCAGAAATTTATGAATGTGCATTATAAGAAATCAAATTTTATCAATGTATACTCAAAGCAATTACTAAGCAAAATTTTCAATCAGCTCAGGTGTCCACTCATTCAACTAAATCCATGGTACTTGGGATATATCAAAAAAGCTATTTTTGTATGACAAGTTACTAACAACCTCCTTTAAGTCCTCATTAATGAACATAAAGTAAGTTTCTTTTATCAGCAGCTCAGGTATTTGTTCGACTAAATCCATAGTGCTTGGGATATATCAATGCTATTTTTTGCACGACCAGTTATTAAAACACTGCTTTAACTTCTCATTAGTGGACATAAAGTAAGTTTCATTTATGCACAACATAATCCAGTGTGTCTAGGATGATAACATATTCTTTATAAAGGAGTATCGTTAGATTCAAAAATAGACATTTTTTTCAAACCTGCCTCCCTTATTGAATGAGTACGCATCTTACTACAACGTGATACTTTTTATTTGGGATTGGTATCTATATCTTTCTGGGGGTGGAATAGAAATAAAAAGACTAAGCAATGGCTCTAATAAGGAACTAAATCATCAGATAATTGATGGTATACAGTTTTTTTAAATAAAAATTGACATTTCTTTTAATTTCGTTACCATGAACAACTAAAAAAATTTGGCATAACATTGAAAAGTACTATTATTATAACTATCATTTTTATTGTGAAAAACTATTAAAAGCATAGTTTTGAAGAGGCAAGAAATTTAACATATACCACATTACAGAAAAGTGGAAAAAGCAACGTTGTTAATAAAAAGTATTATTTATTAATAAACCTCCTAGTATCTTCTTAGCAATGGTATTATTGTGCCTAAATTAATTACTGGGTTCCAGATCTAACATGGATGAACTGTATTTTCAAAAAATAAATTTGATTTGAGTTACTCACCTCAGTTGTGTATAATGTTACATAAAAATAATAACAATGTTTTTATATTTAAAAAATTTGATCATATTAAATCATAATCATTTGTAATCAATTGTTGGTTCGCTTTGAATAAGTAATAATCACTTTCTTAAATAATAATGATCGTAAACTTACCAATTTTCAACAAGAGTTCATAAAAATTTTTGTTTTCTGAAATTTGGTATTTTCCTTTGATGTTTGCCATATTTGTTGTGCGCTTAATTTACGTTTAACAAAAAAACTAAACGTTTCATTGAATATATATGTTTATCTAGCTATTATTCATAGTACAAAGTATATGGGCTGATAACACAAGATTTGATACGTAATTATACTGTTTGAATTAATAAAATATTATAGTATAAGTGCTTGCATTCTTGTCTTCGTGATAAGTACATTTGACAATGGTATATGATATTGCATATCAGAGACGTAACCGCAGAGTGAACAAGATTTTTTTTTATCAGATAAACTTGGGCTAATTTTTAGACATTATCGGTCGTTAGAATAAAATTGTTTCAGAGCTAATGAAATTCTATAAATCCTATAGAAACAAGACAAACTTATTGTATCTCTGAAATAATTTTGTCCGATTGACTGACAAAATCGGAAAAAATTCTTTGGCGACATTTTTATGCAGTTTTCCGTTTCCACGGATTAGATTCAGTCAGCCTTTAAGTTCATTCTCTTGACTTATTTATATAATAATAATAATAATAATAATAATAATAATAACTAGGAACATGATTACAGCGATCAATACATATGCTGTCCCTAGTCTGGCATACTCATTCGGAATACTAAAGTACTCGGATACAGACCTGGAAGACCTAGACAGAATGACGAGAACTACACTTACAAAGTTTCGAACGCATCACCCAAAGAGCGCAGTTGAAAGACTGTACATGCCAAGAACACAAGGAGGCAGAGGATTAAGCAGCGTTCAGAAGATGTGCCGAACGCAAGAGAAGAACATGCGCCTCTATTTCTACAATTCAGACAGGGTCCTCATTAGGAAAATAGTGGAAAGTGACAATAGATACACACCGTTAAACCTCAAAGATCGACAACACGAAATAGTGATCCGAACGAACGAGGATATTCAAACAGCATGGCAGGACAAGGTACTCCATGGAAAGTATCCCAATGCCTTAAACAATCCAGAGATCGACAAGGAGACCTCGCTCCTATGGCTTAAGGAAGGAATGTTACACCCAGAAACTGAGGGATTCATAACAGCCATTCAGGATAGCATTATCCGTACTAGAAATTATGAGAAGTACATTCTTAAAGTCCCCGGCGTGAACGATGTGTGTAGAAAGTGTAAGGCAGTGGGTGAAACTATCGAACATGTCACTGGAGGCTGCCCCGCTTTGGCTAAGGGAATGTATTTGGGAAGGCACAACGAGGTGGCGAAAATCATCCATAGAGAATTGGCACTTAACTTAGGACTCATTACTAATCCACCGCCCTTCTATAAATACACACCTCAAGCTGTTTTAGAAGACGAGGAAACATTGCTGTACTGGGATAGACCAATACAGTCTGATAGAACCTTGGATCACAACCGCCCTGACATCCTGGTGATCAAAAAGAAAGACAAGAAGGCCACTATTATTGATATTGGATGCCCCCTAACCAACAACCTGCATAAAACGGAGATGGAAAAGAGAAATAAATATCAGAACTTGGCTATAGAACTTAAACACGTGTGGAGATTAGAGGAGGTTCGAATTATCCCGATCATAATATCGGCTACAGGCGTGGTGACGAAGAAGTTCTTGAATTATTTGGAGCAACTTAATCTACCTAAAGGCCTCGCGAAGATTATCCAGAGGACGGTGATTCTTCAGACATGCCATATCACCAGAAAATTTTTGAACGATGAAGGATAGAAAATCGAAATATCCACCGGATTAATGGGACGTGATGAATTTCATCCCCGTTAACCGAGCCGATCCCCAACACCAATGGACCCGGGACAGGCCCGGGTCCCCACAGAGCCGAACCCCAACGGCGCGCGCGAGGGGTCGGTGAATTTTTTCCGGCTTCGGCCGAGAAAGTGCACGGCTTAAGTCTATAATAATAATAATAAACAACTTTATTAAACAAAATATATTGCAAAATAACAATTTCAATTTCCCATTTTGGGAAATAATTATTAAAGTAATTATGCAGCCCAAAAGTTTAAAAGGCGCAAGTTCAGTTGCAATTAACTGTTCTTCCACTTTGGCCTCGGGTACATTAAATTAAGAATACTTAACTGTAAGTAGAGAATGAAGCAATAAATAATGAACAAAATATTATGATTCTTACAAAAATATTACTTATAAAAATAATTTGGGGATACATAATGCCATATATATTATTAAAAACACAAGCAAACACAGAAATATCTTAATGCGGCTTTTCTTGCATTTTGAATAACCTATTTAAAATAAAAATACGAAACTTTTTTACTAACAGAGATTTACACTCTCTTGGTAATTCATTTAAATGTAATGCTATATTGTAAATAAAAGATCTTTGGAACAGTGAGGATTTATGTTGAGGAATAGTTAATACATCTCTACGCCCGATATTTATATTGTGAATATCTGTTCTGTATTTTATTTTATTATGCAGATATGCCGGGGTATGACTAATTAAGATTTTATAATATAGGACGTTTGCATGTAATTTTCTACGGTTGGCCATGTTCAGCCAATGTGCATTAGACAGGGTATGTGAAATTCTGTCGTATTTACGTATACCATATATAAATCTTAGGCACGAATTTTGTAATACTTGTACTCTTCTAGCATCTCTTGAAGTAAGGCATGGTCCATAAACATAATCACAGTAATTGCAGTGAGAGAGTACAAAAGAATCACACAAAATTATTTTAGATTTTTTGTTTAAGGTATGTCTATTAGGATACATCATTCTCAGTTTACCATACGATTTTCTTAGTATGTAAGCAACATGATCCGTAAACCTAAGTTGGTTATCAATAAGCACACCCAGATTTCTTGCTCTGGATGCCACCTCTATCTTCTCTCCTTCTACTGAATTACCATATCTTTTTCAGAGAGATCGCTAAATAATATAACAGAAGATTTGGCGGAGTTAATTCTGAGATTATGTTGATTGGAAAGATTTACTAAGGCTTTTAAATCAGTATTGATATTTTGACATTCAACTGCAATGTTATTGCGGTCAAAAAAGTGATACAATTGTGTGTCGTCTGCATATATATGGTAACTACAGGTGTTAAGAGTAGTGGGAAAGTTGCAAGTATAAATTGTGAATAAGAGTGGTCCCAAGACCCCTCTGACGGCATTATAACTTTCCGAAGTTTCCTCAGATAACACAACTTTTTGTGTCCTATTTTTCAAGTAATTTTTTAACAACATTATAGCACTTTGACTTAAACCTATAAAGTGGAGTATTGCTAGTAATATGTCATGGTTGATCATGTCAAATGCTTTGGTGTAATCAAGTAGTACTAGGGCTCCAACGTTTTTTTTTTGTCTAGTTGTTTAATAATGTCATCCGTTATATTCAGAAGTGCTGTTCCACAACTATGTCCAGGACGAAAACATGATTGATTTTGAGGTAACAAATCAAACTTAATTAAATGGTTACGTAATTGCCCTTCAATTATCCTTTCTATCACCTTAGATAACGCAGGTAAGACAGTGATTGGACGGAGGTCTTTTATCTCCTTAGGGGAATCAATCTTTGGAGTAGGGGTGACTCGGCCCTCTTTCCATTGTTTCGGAAACAATGAGTGCTCAAAACAAAAGTTTATTATGTGCGTTATGTAAGGCAACAAAAATGGACAAGAAAGTTCAACCATTACTATATTTATACCATCCATCCTATAGGCTTTAGATTTGATACCACTAATGACTTTTAAAACTTCAATTTCTGTGACCCCGATTAATTTAAACAGTTCCAGATTATTAGATTTTTGGTTGTTATTGTAAAAGTTTATTAAGTTATTATTTGGTTCTTCTCTAGTGGAACATACATTTGAAAAATATTATTTAATTTCGTTAACGTTAAAGTGTGAAATTTGTTGGTTTTTGTTATTGTTATTAATATTTAATTGTTTAACTAAATTCCATAACTGCTTATTATTTGAGTTTATTAGTTTATGTTCCATATAGCGTCTTTTTTCGGTTCTAATTGCAAAGGTGGTATAATTTCTAAGTTCTTTGTAGTAATTCCAATGGCTTACATTTTGCGTTTTTTTTGTATTTACTTAATGTCTTATCCCGTAGAGTAATCATTAGTTTTATGTTGTCTGTAATCCAAGGGGATGGAGGTTTTGTAAATCTTCCAGTTTTAATAGGAGCATGTAGATTCATTAGCACACTTAAATTATCATTTAGAAACCTTGCCTTGTCATCTATTTCCGTCAGGTCGTACATTTGATGCCATGGAATTTTTCGAAAATCATTTTCGTAACTATCTAAATTAAATCTTTTAAAATCTCTGTAACTTCTTACGATTGGATCTAATTTATTAACAACTACTTCCATGTCGCACATAACTGCAAAATGATCCGATATATTTGGAATGTTCTTAACAATTCAATTTCCATAACTTAAAGAATTATCAACAATTATAAGGTCTAGCAACGAGGCAGTATTTTGTGTTACGCGAGTAGGTTCGTTAACAATTTGTTTTAGGCCAATTCCATTTAGCAAGTTATCAAACTGTACGGCATTGTTACTATGTGTGTCTAATAAATTAATATTAAAGTCTCCGATGCAAATTAAGTTGTCACACTGCATATCTTTGCAATATTCTATTCTTGATCATTATTTGAGTATTTCGCGAACAAAGCACTACGGGCATATATTTCATTTAAATTAGAATAGATAGGTGGCATTTCATAAACTGAGGCTCATCCAACCTTTATTGGCGGAACGCATTTGAGGAGAAAGTATAGAATGCTAAATTGTTCTAATACTTGCTAAAAATGATAATGTTGGAGTAGAAGTTATTGTCAGTTGTTGATATCATTTTTTTTTTGTTGTTATATTTATTATTGATAATAAAAACGAAAGGAAAGAAAGGGAAAAGAAAAGGAAAGAGTAAAATGTTTCATTATTACATTCGATGCTCTCTTGCATTGTTTATTGTAGCAGAAAATATGGGGTCAATTTTATTCAAGAAAATCCATAATTGTAGTGGATCTAGAAATGAATACCAGCGGTATTCAACTGAATCTGAGGATAGGCAAGCGTCTTGTGTGCATCTATGTGCAATCCCTATTATATAGTCATACACAAGCGCAATTTTTTTAAGAAATGGTTTGTCCCATAACAACTCCCATGTTAAGCTCGCTCAATGTCCATTTATATGTGAAGGGGCTCTAGTCAGGAGTTAAGTTAGTTAAATTAGTTAGGAAAGACCAGTGAACTTGATCCGTTTGATCAGATAAATTGTTGGTTAATCTAGATAGTTATTTTTTCTAATTATTTAGATTAATTTATATGATAGAGAAAAAACATATTTTGGAGTGAACTAAATTTATTCTTGTCGAGTAAAAATACCAAAATATAAAATTTAATAAGGGCGATAAAATAATAGTAATAAAAACAAAAACATTAATGGAATTTGAAGTTGCCACAAATTTTGTAAAGTGATGTAAATATTTGAAATAGATAGTTGGTAGTATAAGTTTATTATATTGTAAAGTTGGGAATGTTGCCTTGTAAAGAAGAGGTGCACTGGTTACAATTTTTTTTTCGTCATAATATTCACTCATCTGTTGGTCTCTTAAGCATTTTTAGTGGATCAACAAAATTTTCGGAAAATCGACACATAATTTCTTTATTAATTAAAAGACATGCCTTGATCAAGAATAAGTTCCGTCAGATTCATATGGATGTCTATTTTATGTTAGAGGTCTCAAATCAGGACAGTACCCACCGGAAAAAGTTCAATTAAGTCGCCAGACCTTGCTTAATGCTAACTCTTATGAAACTTAGCTTTAATATAATGCCTCGTAGTAAGTTAACCTGCAATAATCGAAAATTTATTATTGCAGTTTTAGATAATGTTTATTTAAACTATGAATAGAGCTAGGTGCAAGTTTATCAGACGATGAGCATATTAATCAACCATTCAATATTTTTTTTTATTAACAAAGATGTCAGATATATGATTTTACTTTTTTTATAACGAACAAAACAAATAAACTTTTGTAATTAACAATTTATTTTAAGAAAATTTTTAAAAAGGATATGATGATCTGCAAATTATGAAAATCTTTTCTCATTTAAACTCTCTTGAATATACGGGTTGATTCTGCCTTAACATCGCCCTTGTTGATGACGAATAACTGAAAAGAAATTGCCTAGTAATTTTGTATGTCATAGAAATTATGTCATCAGCAAACACATATATTTTATGTTATTATTACCTGTTCTACTCCAGCGCCGGAGAACGTGTACACTCTCTTTACATTGCTATCAGGTGTTGTAGAGTTAACAGTTACAACGTTACCATCTAGTGTTGTGGTGCTCTAAAAAGAGAACAAAATTTTAATTAATAAAAAGTATTTTATTAATATTTATAAGAAATATTAATAAGTAATCGTCGTTGTTTCCATATCATTTTTAAAAGTTGCTTGTGAAAAAATTTAGGAGCTAAATGGTATTATCTAAGTAGATGCTAAAAATGAATTATTATAAGTTAGAAAAGGCTGACGGGCTTCGTTCGAAAGATACAAGATATTAAAATTTTCTGAAAAATTTTCCCGAATCTCATTAATAATAATGACGGAAACAATAATAATAACAATAAAATAGTAATAATAATCTCAAGCGGATCTCCCACAAATATATAATAAATCAAAACAAAATTTGGTTATATGCTTTAAAATATTTTCAAAATATAAAATGTAAGAAGAAACTTTTATAAGTACTGACAAAGAAATAAAATGATAACATATACTTAAAATTGCAGAAAGAAACATTATACCAAATAGAAAATACATACCTATATAAAACACTAGTTGATATTAATAATTATCAACTAAATAAAATACATTTTTGATTAAAAATGTTTTTGCCTTTATTTTAAATTTATTCAGTGACAATGCTTAGAATTCATATGGCAAATGATAGCAAATTTTGATGAAATTGTATTTAGGACATTATTTATAGTCGGGGGTTAAGACTTGCATGTTTCTAGTTTTATAATCATGAGTATCGCCCAATGTTATAATTTTTATGAATAGATATTCTTAAAATTAACCAGCCAGGGAATGTTGTTAATAAAAACTCAGTAAGACACAATGAAGGATGCCGGAGTTCAAGTAATATTGTATAATTGGGTCTTTTGGAAATGTTAGCAAACAATATATGTATATAAAAGATGTATAAAGTTCACAAGGATATCAGTCCACCACACATGGTGAGTATTAGGTCGACCCGAACAATGCAGTCTCCAACTACCATCCAATGGTTTGCGTTAGAGGAGTAGACTGGCACCAAAAAAATCAGCTGAAAATTTAGTATTTGCAACTTTGTGAGCTCCTGGCTTGCCTGTCTTTATGTGTATTTGTAAATTCTCTTAGGAAATGTACGGCACTCTGTTATCGAACTTAAAGATGCTTGAATAACAACATATTAGAATATTATATTGAGACGTTCAGGCAAGACGGTCCAATATACTACGTACATTGTAAAAGGGCGACATGTATTCCGGATCACTGAGGAACCACCTGTAGGAAAATAATGCGTAAAACATAAATTTACCGCCAAAATCGACTAATAATTCTGAAAATAAAATTGGAAAATTTTGATGTCCGAAGGAAATCTCCCTTCTAGAACTTTATTGAAGAACTCCGGCAATTTATTATATATATTTAAATTTAGTGATTTAATTAATCTAATAAAATATTAATAAACTACTAGATCTAGTGGAATAGTTATGTGTATCAGATTGACTGTTGAAGTTACTAATATTCTTATGAACTTCTAATAGGGTACAATAAATAATGAAGGAACGGGTATTATGCCCCTATAATAAATAATGGTTGGCATTGGGAGTCATTCCTGCACCTGCTATTATGCGAATGGCCTTTTTTGTAGTACAGATATTTTATGTGCGTGAGTCGAATTACCCCACAGAATTGTTGCATAGCAGATATGACTGTGGAATAAGAAAAAAATAGATAGTTTTTAGAATTTCAAGACTTCAAATATTCTTCATTTGATAGAGCAAAAAGATCACACTGGAGAGCTTCCTGCCCAACTGATCCACGTGAGAAGGTCAGGTCAACTTGTCATCCAAAGTGACCTCCAGTAATTTTACACTACTACATTTGAGGAAAAAATAATATTCTGCCCTTTTTCTCTATCTATTTAATTTAAGTTTATTTGATGTGAACCAGTTCTCTGCTTTTTCTTCTGTTTCTTTAGCTATTTAGTTAAATTTAGCAAACTTTATTCAGAGCTGAACAAAGTGGTGTCGTCAGCAGAGAACACATTTTTTTAGACGCAAATAATTGTACAAGTCATCAATATATAGTATAAATAATATGGGTCGAAAGACAGAACCCTTTGGTACACCATTTGTATCAAAGTTAATTTCTTAACAGAAATGCATTGCTCTCTATTATTTAAATAAAAACTAAAGAATAATAGTGGAACACATCTAAAACCATGGTATGATAATTTTTTCCAGCAGAATGTCATGATTGACACAGTCGAAGGCTTTGGTGAAGTCATACGATGTAATCATTATTCCTCAAGGCCGTCGACTATGCCACTCACCAATTTTAACATAGCTTGTGTGGTTGAGCAATTTTTACGAAAACCAAATTGATGGGAACATAGAAGGCAGTTATCTTCTAGGTACTGTCGTGAGCAGAAAAAAATAGGACAACTTTGTTTTCTAATGTAAATCTCTCTCTATTTGAATATGTAATGAGTAGCCGAAATAAAACAGATATCACTTTTAATTTATTTTTTATTTTAATGCTGTAGTTATTTCTATAGTAAATGATGGATGGTTAATGAGACAAATTGCATTGCGTTATAGCATTAACAAAAGTTCGGTGTGTAACATTTTAAGAAAGTGGAGAATAAACGGTACGATTAGTAGAAATCCTGGATCAAAGGACAAAGGATATCCTACTTATTAATATTTCGTTATTGCACAATTTCTATTTATAACTTCTATAAGTCTATTTGACATAGAATTAAATAACCTTATACAGTAACCATTAGTAATAATATTTTCCCATGCATTATTTACTATTTCCAGTAATTCTTCGGCTTCCGTAGTCTCACATTTCGTTTTTGGATACTTCTTACGAGTAGTTCTCATACTTCTTTGACAGGGTTGAGATCTGGACTATGACTAGGCCAGTTAAGAACATTGATGTTGTTATCTTGAAACTAGTTAATTACGGTATGAGCAGTATTAATTGAACAATTGTCTTATTGAAATATGAATTCATTATTATCTTATTGAAATATGAACTCATTATTAGGAAATAATTGTGACACAGAAGGGAGCATAATATTGTCTAAAATCCTAATATCCGTTTCACTATTAAATCGTTCCTCAACATGCCAGAAAACGCCGGGACCATATGCCGAAATCCAAGCCCACATTTTGACGGAAAATCTACCACTTTTATCATTATCAGATATATATTTCTCATCGAATCGAGTATTCGGAGGGCGGTAAACACAAATACGACCGCTGTGTGTTGACTGGAAAGTTTTTTCGTCTGTAAAGATTACATTGTTTCAAAAATTTACATAACGCGCTAAAAATTCAAGCCAAATCCTACTCGAGCTTCTTTATGTTAAGCTTTAAGTAAGTATTTCTGTGCTGCTGCATGACAGCGTAGCTCCGATTCTCTTACTCGCCGGCGACCACTACTCGATCCAGAAAAATTCGTTTCTTTAGCAGCCTAAATAACTGAATAAAATGGATTTTCTACTAAAGCATTTACCAATTGCAAATCTTGTTGTTGAGTTGATATCCTTCGTCGCCCTGATCCAGGATTTTTACTAATCGTACCGTTTATTCTCCACTTTCTTAAAATGTTATACACCGAATTTTTGTCAATATTGTAACGCAGTGCAATTTGTCTCATCTTCTGCTTTAGCAATTATATGAGGCATATTAGTTTTTTGTACACTTGCAATAAATTATGACAACTAACTGACAATGTCACAAAAATTAAAGTTAGATGTATACAACTAGATTTTAGCAAAATACCGTTATAAGACGTCCTATTTTTTCTTTGCTCACGACCGTACTTGGTCAACCTGGGTTTTAAAATTATTTCCATGATTTTCGACAAAATAGGAATAATGGATATGGGAAGGTAGTTATCTGCAGAATTTGAATCTGCTTTATTGAAGACAAGTATGATAGCTTTTTATTAAACTGTAAAAATTATGTAAATTTCTAGTTTTTCCAAAAGTTTTTTTTTATTGATGACCCTGTTACGGTCAGTACGCATTACTATTTCAGGAAATAGTTTTGTAATCGCAAACATATTTAATAAACGTTTAAATATTCGTATAATATATATTTGTGTTTTTATTTTGAAAAACTCTTAGGCCTATTGTGAAAAATATAATATTTTCATCAAATTATGTGTTAGTTATATTAGAAAGGAATATTGATTATTTTGTGACTAGGTTAGGTGATTTTACGATAAATTATGTTAATACAAAAAGATTGGTAATTATTTTACAGTTATGTATAGATTTAAATTGAGCCACTGAATTGTTAATAAATTTCTGTACTATATATTGTTATGGTTTAATTGTAGTTTATTTAGCTAATAAAGATGCATTATTATTATTGTTGTTATTGTTATATACGTACCTTGCCAATTATACCATCTGGAAATTTCTCATCCACTTCTTCGTTGACAACTAAATCAGAAACAACATTGTGGCTTTTGGCATCGTTTATTAAGCGAATTTTACTGCCGTCTACTTCGACTTCTAAGGTGCTCTTCGTCTCATTTATTTCTTTGGCACGATCTTCTGGAACACCTGAATAATTTTATTTTATTATTATTTTTCTGTATGCTGTATGTCATATTAAAAAGGTCATCCAAATTATCTGAATATAATAAATATAGTGAGCGGGCGATGCATAATCATAACGAAAATAGTCCGCCGGCAAAGATATTCAATATCTGATAATCGGAAAACTACAAATTTTTATGCTATTGGCTCTTTCTTCTGAATAACTTCAGTATGATGACTGATGGTCGAGAGGTAAGCACACTTGCCTCCCACCCAAAAGTTCCGGGTTCGAATCCCGGTCGTGCCAGTGGAAAATACTGTGAGAGGGATTTTTCCACTATACACGGATATTGGGTGTGTATCCCTTGTATCTAAATGTGTAGCCCCCTCCCACACAAGGCTCTTCTAGAGCCTTCCAGGATAAAGGGGGTGTAATTACCTGTGGTGTTATTTGCTTTATTTATTTTTATTGCTTTATCCAAACTTAACGAAATTTCAATAATTGTTAATTAACTATTGAAGATAACAGTTCAGTGGATTTATATACAGGGTGTCTCACCGGGAACTGAATCGATCGATATAGAGAAAAGTACGCATCAGAAAATTTTGAAAATTTAGATAATTACTAATGTCAGTGTGACTAATCCAACTAAAATAATTACAAGCAGCTGGCTCTTCCGCTTATACCGGAAGTCGATACCAACTTGCTTATTTCAAATGGAACATCCTATATATTTTAGGGTTTTCGAAAAGAGCATAAAATTCTGAGTCGAAAATATGTAGCATAACCTATACTTAAACCTAGCCGTTTCAGAGATATTTGACATTATATAGAAAATTTGACAGGTGCAACGGTTTGCAAGAACCGTTATAACTTTCTTCGTGTAAAGTATCCTCATTTGCTTCTTGTCACATAAAAAGAACATAAGGAGAACTACGTTCCACAACTGAAATAAATTCAATAATATCATACCAAGTGTTCCGTTTTTCGCGCGCGTTACATTTTGTCAACTTCAAACCGCGAAAACTTGTTTAGGTCAAATGGAACACCCTGTAACATCAAGTTGTGTAGAATTGAATTCCCTTTTTTCTGATATTAGCATTGTGGGGGTTAAAGTTACAACTTTTTGAAATATTTGCGATTTTATTAGAAACTCATGAATTGTTGTAGTCATTTCATCAAAATAGCCATGATTAGAAACGATCAGTCATTATCTTATGTCAAAAAATGCCAGCACGTTTAAATTATACCCACAAAGACTTTTTAAATTTGTTTATTATTTATGAAGAATGTGATAAAGTAATATCAAGAACTTGCAGCACATTTGCTACTCGATATCCACAAAAACGCAAAATAACACTAACACTGTAACATGCGTATTAATCGAATTGAAGATATGGCATGAACTAAAATAGCAGAGATAAGATCAATTTAAAGTATGATTTCGTTTTAATTTAATAATTGCTCAAAATTCCGTCCTCGAACCTCGACACATTTTTCGCACCTTCGGATTAGTTCGTCATGGTTAGCTCTTCTAATTGAATCCTGTGATATGTTTTGAAATGCATTTCTTACTCTTTGCATACAATCTTCAATAGTTGTTAATGGGCTCTCATAAACTTTATTTTTAATAGTTCCCCAAATCAAATAATCCAGAATTGATAAATCGGGCCAGTGAGGAGGCCATAAGAAAGGTTCATTATTGGCAATCCATTGATCATAAAAAGTTTCTTGTAATTAATTATTAATTAAATATGTGAGGGGTGCCGTCGTGCTGATAAAAAATGTTTCTATGTTCGGAGAGAAATTTTCTAAATAGTTATTATTCAAATTAGATTAAGATATTCAGATATATCTTTCACCTAAAAAAAATACAAAAATTTACCTATACATATTAGCAGAAGAGAAAATTTAATTTACCATTTAAATGTTCCTGATAAAATTGTAATGCCACCACTCTATCGTTTCTTATGGCACAGTAAACATTGAACTGCCAACTTTCCCGAAAGTTTCGCTCTCTGAACATATGAGGATTTGAGTCACTCCAATAATGCGAATTGTGTCTATTAAAAAGTCCATTTTTAGTAAATTTTGCTTCATCTGTCCATATAATATTTCCCAAATAGGAATCGTGACCCTCAGACCTCATTAGAATAATCTCACAAAATTCTGTCTTCTTAGGAAATCTGTTTCTTTTAATCCTTGAACCAGAATGGAAACGGGTGGAACTTATGTTTTAATAAGATTCTGTGAATTGAATCCTTGCATAGTCCCGATTCCAGAGCAGCTTGTCTTAATGACATCCTTGGAAATGCATGAAAATATCCCAGAATGACTATTTCAATGTTTTCGTCATCAAGATAGGCTTTCTTCTTTGCATTTTTGCATTGACAGAGCCATAATTTTTAAAATTTTCCAGTATGCGTTTTACAGTGTTTGGTGACGGTTTCCGTTTTTCTGGATATCGAGTGGCAAATGTGCTGCAAGTTCTTGATATTACTTTATCACATTCTCCATAAATAATAAACAAATTTAAAAAGTCTTCGTGGGTGTAATTTAAACGTGCTGGCATTTTTTGACATAATATAATGACTGATTGTTTCTACTCATGGCTATTTTGATGAAATGATTACAACAATTCATGAATTTCTAATAAAATCGCAAATATTTCAAAAAGTTGTAACTTTAACCCCCACAATGCTAATATCAGAAAAAAGAGGATTCAATTTTTCACAATTTGACGTAAAAAAATATAGGGTGTTCTATTTGACCTCAACAAGTTTCGCAGTTTGAAGTTGACAAAATGTAACGCGAAAAACGGAACACTTGGTATGATATTATTGAATTTATTTCAGTTGTAGAACGTAGTTCTCTTTGTGTTCTTTTTACATGACAAGACGCAAATGAGGATATTTTATACGAAAAAAGTTATAACGGTTCTTGCAAACCGTTGCACTAATTTTCTATAAAATGTCAAATATCTCTGAAACGGCTAGGTTAAGATATAGGATATGCTACAAATTTTCGACTCAGAATTTTATGCTACCCTAACCCTAAAATATATAGGATGTTCCATTTGAAATAAGCAAGTTTGTATCGACTTTCGGTATAAGCGGAAGTGCTAGCTGCTTGTAACTATTTTAGTTGGATTGGCCACACCAACATTAGTAATTATCTAAATTTTCAAAATTTCCTGAGGCATACTTTTCTCCATATCGATCGATTCATTTCCCGGTGAGGCACTTTATATAGTGTGGTTATTTTAGATTTCGAATGGGACTTTTCCGGTTGAGTATACAGGAGCATGGTGCAGCAAGTCGTTTGTGTAATTAACGATGTCAAAGTGCAATACAACCTCGGGAAGAGCACCGCCATGTTTTGAGATAAAATAAAGTTCAAGGGCAAAATAGAGCAACGCGACATAGAAAAATAAGTTTGTTTTGGTGAAAGTAAGAACAACCTGAGTTTTTTACATCGAGTAGGTGGGAAAGATTTAAAATGTAACTAGACATAAATTGTAAGTAAGTATAAGCTGGAATTAAAATTTGCCTACAACTTTTATCAACAGACATATTGCAATAATATGCCTACCTTGTCATAATACAGCCGTTATTGACAATGCCGTTTTTAATTTAATTTATCTATTCAATAGAGCCAAAAATATATAGCAAAGCTCTTATCAAAATTATATATATTATTCAGGTAATATCCTAATTATCATCGCGTGGAATATTTTTATTTTATTATTCTGTTCAGTTGGATTATAAATATATTGCAGGGTTATCTGTTAGAATCTTTATCAGTTGCATTCGAACTTTGAAATATATCACACTGATAAGGCAAAATTTCAATAGTTCAAATAATGCATTTAACATTTAAGGAACAGAATAATTATAAATTAATGCGGATAAATAGATAAACTTTCAAAATTTCTTTGGTAACAATACGCAATAATATGCATGTATGTAATAGCTATTTATGATACGGCTGTGAAAAATACATGTTTAAAGCACGCGTATCCTTAAGTGCATTAAACGCATTTTTACACGAGTATCATACAAGATTTTTTTTCTCTACGAACGTACAAATATTAAAAACAAGTTATTAAAAATATTAAATGTCTTGACGTTCAAAATATCAAAATATTTTGAATTTGCATTTTGACGTTTCTTTGAATAATCAATTCTATCAAATGTTACAGTACGATATTTTGAATTCGTAATCACACCATCTAAAAAATTACCGTATTACCGTTTCTAAGGTAATGGAAGTTTGTTTTTATTAATTATTGTTTACAAGCGACGCTCAATCCTCGCAAAGTTTAAACAATCTTTATTTATTGTAATTTTATTATTACTATAAGGCAACTATGAGTGATTTAGATACAGATAATAGTGACAGTGTTGCGTCCGACGTAGAGGAGTCTGCAAAAATCGCAATTGATGCACTATTACCTGCTAAGTCCAAATCTCAATATGAGATGGCGTATATAAGCTTTGAAAAATGGTGCAATGAGAAGAGACCGAGGCACCCCACGGAAACTGTATTGTTAGCATTTTGCAAAAATCAAAAATACAAAAGCCATCATCATTACTCGATGTTGAGGACGATGACATCCAGAAATAAAAATGTTGACATAAGTTGATATAATAACCTATTATGATTTTTAAAAAGGCAATCTGAGGGCTATAAACCGAAGAAATCCAAAGTATTGAGTAAAGAAAATATCCAAATTTTTTTAACGAGAGCTGATGATCAAAATTTTTTTATGATGATGGTATGTCTAATCTTATAGAATAAATATAGTTTATTTGTAAAGTGAATTATTGGAATCGCCGGGGAATGCAGGAGAGACGAGCTAAGCCGCATACAAGTTGAAGACATCGAAGATCAAGGAGATGTTTACCAAATTATCATCCCCAGTACTAAAACGAAATGTCCTCGGGAATTCATAATTACTTGTGGGAATATTCAAGGAGTGAACTTAGTTGAAATGATCCGCAAATATGCACATTTACGTCCTTCACAAACTCCCCATGCTCGATTTTCATTGGTTACAAAAATGGTAAATGTACAAAGCAACCCATAACACGTTTGGTGCTATGTCCAAGAAGACAGCTTTATTATTAAAATTATCTGATTCTTCAGGATACACAGGACACTGTTTCAGAAGATCTTCTGCATCACTGTTGGCAGATTCCGGAGCCGATATTTTAACGCTCAATCGTCATGGAACTTGGAAATCGGCCAAGGTTGCAGAAGGATACATATAAAACGCTGCTGAAAATAAGCGGAAGACAGCTGTTAAAATATTGGGGGGGGGGGAAATTAAATAATTGGTCTCCAAGTTTAAAATAATATAGCCGAACAGCCACCAGAGGAAGTTGGAGATGCAATTCTGATGGAAAGCACATTTTCGTCCCATCAGCTGTCATCGGGGATAACTTTCAACAACTGCACGAAATGCGTCCTAAAAATATACATCAAATAAATTCTTAATGTTAATGTTCTTAATGTAAAATTCCAATAAATTTTTACAAAATTATAATAAATTTTGATTTGATTGTTTGTTATTAATTTCTCTTTATACCAGTGCGAAAAGAGACATTTCTTTTCGCACTGAGTGTGAAAAGTGACAGTTGTTTTTGCATTGGTCCATTGATGCATTAAAGTGAGGTTTTTCACACTAAAATGACACTTGAAAAGTACGACATTTCCATTGTGAGTTAGAAAAATGTATTTTTCGCCGATTGACAGCAAAGTACTAACTTTGCTGACTATTGTCAATCAGCAAAGTGTCACTTTCCCTGCCTAGGCAGGAAAGTGCTCATTGTCCCTGCCTAGGCAGGAAAGTGAGTATTTTCCTGTCTAGGCAGAGAAAGTGACACTTAGTTTCCATGGTAACCAACTAGTGACAACTGTGATTTTTAATGAATTTTTATTGAATTTATTACAACAAAAATAAAGAGATTGGAAATTGTAATAATTTAATTATTTTAGAATATATTTAAACAATCGGTGAAAAACTTATATATTCAACTCAGCAGCTGATAATTCAGCCAAGGCAGTCGATCTACTATTTTGCTGCCTAGTTAAACAAATAACTATTATCTACTCTCGTTATATATTGACAGTAATATAACACTTATTTCAATGTCA
The DNA here is from genome assembly GCA_963675555.1 of Leptura quadrifasciata. Taxonomy (NCBI): domain Eukaryota; kingdom Metazoa; phylum Arthropoda; class Insecta; order Coleoptera; family Cerambycidae; genus Leptura; species Leptura quadrifasciata. The sequence goes on from OY776675.1 coordinate 110,692,980, forward strand.
TAATGATGTTGTTTATAGCACTAATGTGCACGCATTTTATAAAAAAGCACGCAATTGTATGCTACCATAAAACTTAATACATCCATTTTTGACTTAGAAATCAGTACTAGTTACACTGCAAGTAATTAAATTAATTAGACTTTCACTAAATATTTCACTTATATCGGTGATTATTTTATTCTCCCACCCAACACTGATAAACGTCATTAATTATGATGTATGTCACTGTTGGGTTACACGTAACACCTAGCGGCATAGTTGGGTGATCGATGGCGACCGACACCATCGGTTGCTAAGGAGATATTAACAAACAGCTATTGTTATTAACTTAGTTATTACCAAAAACGTATTGAAATTGTTTATTGAAATTAAAATAAATTCTATAAAAATGCATTTTTCCGATGAAGATTTGCCTGCATATATCGCAGAACCCAGATAGCACAATCTGATTCCTGGAATATTCATTGATTATACATTTGGAAGATTTGATTATTCCTAAAATAACTTTTAAATATTCCAGATATTACAGGAATATTCTTTTTTATGCAAATGGCACAGTTTATAGATATTCTAAGATTATCCCAAACGCATATTACAGAAATAATCAAGTTATTCCAGAAATATTTTAAAAATATTCTCCTAATATTTTTCCTCTAATGGAATATTCCTAAATTATCACTCGACTCTTTCATGAATATTATAGGTATAACCATGGATTATTGTTACATCCAAATTAATTTCCAATTTATTGAACTTGTTTTAATATATAAAATTTAATGATAAATCATGACACATTTTTGAAATCAAGATTGATGTTTGATAAGTAAACGATCAACATTTTATTACTATTTAATATTATATTTTGGATATACGCTGATCAATAAGAGAACAAGGTTAACGATAAGAACAGTAAGAAACTAGTGTTTTTTTAAAACAACTTTTTAGGACCTCCAATAAAGAAAAATAATATAAATATATATATATTTTTTATTTTCTATATCTGCTATTTATATTATTATATATTACAGTTAGTATTATTATAGTTTATATTACAATCAATCTGGGTATTGTAGAGGAAAACAATAAATGAAAACAATCACAGACGTAGTGGGAATAGTGGTGGGTAGTGGCGATGCATCATCATGTCTTAAGTCTTTTATGTAGCGTGCATTAAAATGAAAGAGAAGGTTTTGGGGTTTGTCTTCTTAGCGTCTCACCTGGCACCTCCCTTCTCGACGAAAGCTTTATTTTATTTTCAGAATACATAAAAACCTAATAAAACACTAAATTAAAGAACCCATAGCCCCTATACCTGCACCCTATTGCAGTTGATGTAAAAAATTTAAATCTGGCGAAAACAATATAGTAACAACATAACTTTTACTCTTTCCTAGAGACATCGTAAAGCGGGTTACAGTTACTCTGGCAGTGAAATTGACAAAAAACTGTTATTTTAGTGAATTTTCAAAGGGTACCGAGTACAAGAGTTGTGGTGGTAATTTTGGCCCACCCCTAATTTTTTTTAATGTAACCTAGGAGAGACAAAACAAGTATTTATTAAATCAGAAAAGTAGCTGGTATTACCTTTTATTATTATGAATTAAAAAATGGGAACCATTAGCCTATACCTTATATAGATATGTACAAAAAAATACAGTTTATGTGGTTCAAAGTTGGTTGTGGTTGATTGTATTATAAACATTCATTTACATTTATTTTTATAAACATTTTCCGCACACTATTCATCTGTTTCCTTTTGTTGTATTTTTTTGTTTTTCTTGTCTCGTTCGGAAGCCTTGGTCAGCCAGACTGCAGTGCACAGCTCTATTTCCTTCGTAGTTACGCCAAAGCCTGATAACTTTACAGATTCTAAAAAGAAAATATTTTTAAGTAAATAAAACAAAAAATATGTTCGCTATTTAAAGTAATTTAAATAAAATGGAAGAAACTGTCGGTATTGTTGTGAGAGATGAAACTCGTTTACATTCCATTTCCAATTGAAAACTATTGTTTGAATTTGAAATGAAATCTGATTTTAAACTAGGTACTGCACAAATAGAGGTACTCGAGTACAAGTACTCGAAATCGGCACTTAAGTATACTGTTTCTGGTATTCTGTACCCTATATTCAAGTACATACCATATGAAGGTACTAGTACTCAAACTATTAAATTTATTTGCTTGTACTTGTAGTAAAAATTGTATACTTAAATACTTGAGTACAGAAACGTACTGAGGCACACCGAAAGGTATTCGACTGTAATCAATATTTTTAGTCGTGTGCTAAAAATAACTTTCAAATAATAACACATAATTGTGTGACTTTTACCGATAGTGTGCCTTCGTTTCCACTCCTGCTCAGCTCAACCATACTACTGTACTTGCAGTAATCGGTACTCGGAAGCTAAAAATCAAATGTACTCAGTACTCTACTCAAGTACAAGTGACTTTAAATGTAAAACTATACAAGACGAAGATGATAATACACATCCTGATTTAATTATCTGGCATCTGAAGGATGAAAATGTTCTCAGTTCACGTGTGAAATAAAGAACATATAAAGGAAGTATCTAGATGCCACATTTTTTATGAATTTTCATATAAAAGTATAAAATGTTGCCAAATTAAGTCTTCTATATGAAAAAATGTTAATGTTTTAATCAGGTTTTAATATTTCAAAATATTTTTATGTATTTTTAATAATACATCTTCAAGAAAACCGCATAAAAAGGTTAGCAGTAGCCCTGTAGATATTAGATAATCCATATTCACCATAAACATAGGATGTGAATGGCTTGATGACGTAACAAAGAAGTCCGATGCTACCCTTAATGTTATTTTCTTTATATATTATACACTAAATACAAATGGTTTTTTGTAAAGGTTCCATGGTAATTATAAAAGGTATAAAACACAAATAATAATTTTAATGCTATTTATTGAACTAATTGTTCAAGGGATTTAACCTCAAAAAATCGTAAGAAAGATATATAAATAACACACTTACCTGATTGTCCAAATTTACCACATGGATTAACGAAATTAATGAAGATTAGCTCAAAGTATTTCAGGAATGCAAATTTAATAAGCAAGGAGTGATGACTCGAGGGGTACATAAAATAATTCACTCATTCACTGCACACTGCACTGTGTCCTGCGTCATCAAATCACAGCCACGCAACGACAAAACTGCCAAAAGCTCTGACCGTTTTCTTGACGGCTTAGATATCATGTTATCTCTTTTCAGCTTACTCGGCTTGTATTAGTTACATCTCTTTTACTGATCTAACCTGATGTAACTGGGGAGAAAGAACATATCTCGTGTACCAAGTAACCTCAGAAGTAACTTACTCGGTCGGTGCGACGCGGCGACGGGCGACAATAGCGCCAACATTTTCCTGTGATTGAAAAAGTAATCACAATTCAGAATCCAGAGCCCGTAGGAGTAGAAACTGCGCGCTAAAATATTAACGATTCAAAAATTGAATATTAGTTTCTTTTTAACTATATGTGGCTGATAGGTAAGGGATCAAAGATATATTATTTGTAAATACTGTAAATAATTTCTGTTACTAAAAATATGTCAATATGTTATAGTATATATAATACTGGTACCTAATAATATTATTGGCATAATAATAAAATTATATAGGTTTATGTTATTACGTATAATATTATAAAAAATATAGTTTTACCATATTATATTGATATTAATTAAAATTAAATTAATAAATATTCAAAGAATATTCTTATATTTTTTTCCTCGAGTATTACTGTTTCCTTGTGTAAGAATATTCTTATATTATTTTCCTTTGATTATTCCTGTATTATTTTTTTTTGGATACTATTGTTTCCTTCTCAAAAATTATATATATACTAAGAATATTAAATTATTATTCAGAAAGAATATTATTTTAATATTCGTATGAAATATTCCAGTTTAAACATGTTAAATTATATATATTCCTAGAATAATACAATAGTATTTCGAATATATATACTCCCTAGAGGATATTTACAAATCATTCTTAGAATATCGTGTGCTATCTGGGAAAGTGCATGTGGAGCAATTCTAGGCCTTGTTTCACAGAAGTCTATATGCCTTAGTATTTGAAATATGCGAGAAATGGTGCCATAAAAAAAAATTAATGACAAAACTGGTTGATGTGGCGATCACAAGCGCTTTTATTGTTGTATTAAAGAAATGGACTGTACAGATTTTTTGGTAGGTAGAAATAATTAATTGCTGATGTTCCACTTACCCTAATTTAGCAACGCTTCCTAATCCTTGTTTCCAAATATCAGAGAAAGGAATAAGGGTGTTGGAAATGTGATTCGGGAAATTCTGATATTCGAATGTATACACTTTAACAAGACACTTGGCCAAGGCCAAAGATGCACAAAAAATATATTGGAACCACTAACAAAAAACTCTCGCACGTGTGTCGGTTATATCTACTATCAATACTACTACATACTACATACTGAACCTAGGACACTTCGGCGATTTTAATTCATGTAAATCAGTTCGGTAGTGTCCTCTATTATCAAGATATTAAAATTAATTGACAAGTTAAAGGTGCGGCTACACTACTGGTGCAAAAGTTCTACTAACATATTTCAACGAACTAAGTAAGGATCGCAAACGTACTTCATTATGGAGTTATTATTCCATGTTAAAAACAGAACTGTCAATAAGAAAAAACTTAGACAAAAAAATTCTTCTAATTTATTTGCTATGCTTAAAAGAAAATCGGAGGGTTATAAGCTGAAAAAATCTAAAATTTTAATTAAAAAACATAACAATTTTTCTCCAAACAGCCGACAATGAAATATATTTGGATTTAAAGGTAATTTTTTCCTTTTTACTTTTTCGACAAAATATTTATTTTTTAAGGTCTTACTGACTTTTGGAGTGGCGGGTGCCTGTAGAAGAGCGGAATTGAGAAAGCAATTATATATGTTATAAACGAAGAAAGTTATTTCAAAGTCCGACTTAGAGATACAAAAACAAAAATTGATAGAGAATTTATTATAACCCCATGAGACATAGAAGGTGTTGATGTGACGGATACTGTTAAAACGTATACTGGAATGAATCCTCCAAATTGCACATGTAATCGTTTTTTCGTTATATATAGAAAAAAGAATGTTAATATATCGATTGGTATAAATACACTTGGGGCAGTACTCTATAAAATTGCTAATTTTTTTGAAATTATCCAACCCTAGACAGTATACTGAACACTGACCGACGTTCCTCAACGTAAATGCTAGCGAATGCTGGAGCCGACTTTTTAACGGTAAAAAGGCATGGTGGATGGAAAAGTAATGCAATTGCAGAGGGGTACATTGAAACCTTCAAATAAAGTAAAAGGAAAATTAAGGTATTAGGTGGGAGTACTTCATCAGCATCACAAAATAAATTGGATGTTTGTACCACTGTTAATGCAAAGGCAACGTCTTCCCAATCTGTCGTTAATCTTATAGACTGTCAAAATTGTGTGATTAATATTTACAATAAGTGGTGTTGATTATTTACTGTTGATTATATATTACTTGTAGATATTGTGTGTTGACAATAAATGATATTGATTAATTAGTAGTTTTTTATGTATAAAAAATTAATAAATCGACAGTAGATAAAATCTTGTATATTATACATGATATATAAGGCATTTTCTAGCACTCGTCTGTTTACAGAACTCACCTTCGGTTCATTCTCTAAATTACAGACGCGTGCTATAAAAGCTCATATAGCGCTTATAACATAAATAGCTATTTTTATACCAAAATAAATATGATTTGAGTCGAGCAGTTAAGTTACATGTAATTTTACGTCAGATATCTACTAGACAATACCAATATTTTTGTGTTTTCCTATCAAGTTTAATTGTAGTAAAACTGACTAACTAATATTTTATTTTCTTCACACGTATATTATTTTCTACCAGTACAATCTACCGGATTTGAATTGAAAAATTTCAATTTATTTAGTAATATGTTATAGTAATAGACAATCAACGACTTACCCACTTTTATCAAAAGTTCATAGAAATTTTTGTTTTCCGCAAGTTCGTATTTTCCTGGGATATTTGCCATGTTTGTGGTATCTTCACTTTATATTTAACAAAAAACAAAATGCATACACGTTTTGCTAATATATAGGTTTATCTATTCATTATTTATAGTACAATGTATGCACAATGATAACAGGAGAGTTGATTTATAATTAAATTGTTTGAATATATAATTATTATATTAAAATATTATACTATCTGTGCTTGTATTATTGTCATCATGATCAGCACATTAGTTGGTGGTATTATCTGCCAAAGACGTATCCGCAGATAAGATATAGTTTCCGCAGAAAGAAAGTTGTCTAATTTTCCGAAATCAGTTGATCGATCTCATTTAAATTCGATATCAGGAATTCTCTTACAAGTACATCCACATATATTTTCAACCATTATTAAATTTAAAGGTAGTTTACTATTGAAAAAAATACAACTCTAGATGTTCTTGAAATCCGTTCTAATAATTTCTCACGCAGATCCAGGCATTATGAAATTAATATACCGATGTTGCCATGGAATTCAATAATTTCGCTTATTCAGTAGACATCAACAGGTTCATATTTCATGTGTTATTGAAATTCAACGCCATGAATTGGAGAGAAGTATAATTTTATATATGTTAATACTGTTTCGATATTTAAGCATCACTAGGTGATCAAAAATTTTTATTTATTGACTTATCAAGAATACTCTCTGTTGTAATTTTATCAATACACATAATGAGGTTGATATCTCAAATGAACCTAGAATTCGGGAAATCTCACACACGCGCCGGTCTGTTGAATGCCATTTCGTCCCATATAAATGAATTCTGGAAATCAATATTAAAATATTCTCTCTTGCAATTTAGTTCTTTTGGCTTGTTTTGTTGATATTGAATACTCACCTATTTTTTTTTATACCAGCCGCACAACCAACTGCATGTGAACCAAATCTAGTCTCGTATTCTCTCATTCTCCACTACTGCGCCGACTATTTTTTTTTTTTTTTTTGGTTAGGTAGGTTCATATAGGTTGTTGAATTTACTCTCTGGGTCTTTTATTATTTTTTAATTATTTTCTGTTATATTGTCACAATATTGTTGCGTTGTATTGGCGAGTTCAAACTTGTTCTTTAGTTAACATTCATCGTTGCAAATAGAAAGGGAAAAGAAAAAGGAAGAGGGAGAAGAAGAAGTAGAGAAGCTGATACTAGACCAGAGCCCGGCACAGAATCTGCAGAGTAGTATTATTTCGCTTGTTTGCTTGGCAGTTTCTTGTGCATCAGAGGTATTCTCAATCAACATTCTTAGTGAAACTTATTCAATATTAGCTTCTTAAAGTATATATTTCAGTTGCATTGTCTTTTAATACTTGACAGTGAAACTTCAATAATCGAACAATTATTATTCCATAATAAATTAATTTTAAATTTTAAGCGTCTAAGTCTGTTGAAGGTATACTAAATGCTTTGATTCTATATTTTTTTAATCCATAAGATTTAAGGTTCATCTTTTATCCTACTTTACACGTGTTGAAAATTTCAAGTTTCTAGATTAGCTGCAAATACCCTACAGGTTTTGATAACAGCTAATCACCTTTAATCCATTTCTCTCATCTTCCCCTTATTTTGATTTGATGACAGATTGATTTCACAAATTTTATTATACGTAGTTCAAACAAAACACGAAAATTAGCTCAATAGAAAATTATTGAAAAACTAGAGGAAGAAAAGGATGCAAGTAGAGAAAGAGAACTAATTAATAGGAGTAAAGATAAATTGTCACCACTATTAGGAGGGAAAACAATTACAAAGAGGATAGAAACGTATGCATGAAGTACTCCGGACATGTCCAGAGAAGGGATCCACACATCTACTGAAGAGAGCGCTACAAAGTGAAAATAGGAAAACCATGTTATACGTAGCTAAGAACAATTTAGAGGATCATGAATAATATATGAAATGATAAAACAGACTGGGAACGAGCAGCAAAGAAAAATAGGGAATACCACGAAGAAATTGAATTAATATACGTGCTGCTGGAAGAAACGGAGAAAACAGAAGATTCGAAAGAAGAGCAACTTTAGAAGGAGAAGTCAAAGAGGTACAAAAACATTCTATATCACGGCGCAATGTGGAAACACATTTACAACTACCTAAGTACACTTCCAGTCCTATATTTCTATGCCATGCGCTATGCGCCTCTCGCTGCTGGCACAGTCTAGCCTATTGTAGATATATCCATCTCAGTGTTTTCTGGGAGTGGCAGCAATGCCTTCCGAACGCTGATAAGCCTAATTAAAATATCCCACCTTATGAAATATTATTTCGACATGTTTTCCAGACTCATGCGTCGATAAATGTTTGTGTAGAAGGTTAACAATTCCTTTGCAACAATCTTTAGAGAGTGCGTGTTTTTTTAACAATAAAACAAAAATGTTTTCAATACAAAATTTATTTTAAGAAAACTGTGAAATGTGAACAATTGTTTTTTAAATATAATGAATATATATTTCTTAAATCCTCTTGTAAATTCGTGATGCTTCCGCTGTAACGTCCCCTTTGTGTGAAACGATTTTCTGAAAAGAATTATTAAATTGGAATATGAAAAATATATATCATGGCATTAGTATATATATCAAGTTATACCACTTCTAATCCAGTATCCGAGAAAGTAAATACTCTTGATCCACTGGTATCGTCTCCTTTTGAATTGATAGTCAAAACATTGCCATTCAGTGTTGCGGTACTCTGAAATATAATTATAAAAAGGTGATATCTTTCCAAATATATTATAACATGATATATTTTTAATTATTAACAATTAGTTTTATTTTCATACGATTTTGTATATTTTAATTTAGTTATGAGTATAAAAAGTATTAGTGCACTCTGTAAGTCGGGCAGGAATATGATTTTTTCTAGCCTAACGAGACTATGCCCCCTCCTCGTTTTCGGGGATAATAAACACGATGGAAGTGGTAAAATTTCTCACCCTTCAAACAGCCAAAAACCACCTCCGAAAGGGGTAAACCGCGTATCAACCGTCTCCTACCAGCCAAACCTTTGTTGCCCCCGTTTCTGAGGATGCTGAGTACGACGGTGATGTCGAGACCCGTCCTCGACCCCCGCTATCCCACAAACGGTCAAAAACTACCCTCGAAATGGGCAAATCGCGGATAGGCCGTCTTCTCTCGGTTAAACTTTTGTTACCCCGCGCTTTCGAGAATGCTGAGCACGATGGGGTTGTCGAGACCCCTCCTTGACCCCCGCCAACCCCCCAAATGGCCAAAAACCGAACCCGAAAGGAGTAAACCGCGGATAGGCCGTCTTATCTTGGGTAAACTCGTGTTACCCTCCGTTTTTGAGAATGCTGAGCACGATGGTGATATCGAGACCCCTCCATGACCCCTGCCAACCTCCCAGACGGCCAAAAACCACCCCCGAAAAAATGGAATAAAAGATCTTTTCATTCTTGCTACAATACCATCTATATTGGTAAAACTGATTTAGTGGGTTCTGTAATATTAAGACTAGGGAGATTTTACTAACATGTTGAATAATATGCTGAAAATATTTACATTTATCAAAACGAGTTACGAGATCAATAACATGGGAACATTAATACATCAAAAATTCTTACTTTGACAGTGGCACCCAATGGCAAATTTTCATCAACTTCTTTGTTCAAAATCAATTCAGAAACACTTTTCTGTAGAGTGTCACTTATAAATTTAACTTTATCCCCATCTAGCTCAATTTCTAAGGTACCCTTTGCTTCTTTTCCACTCTTTGCAAGTTCTTCTGGAACACCTACAAAGTAGCAAAATTATATTCCCTTATTTGTTTTGTAAATATTCATAATATATAAGAGTATATAATCTAAAATATAATGTGCAGACAATGCCATTTAAACCATTTCGTAACCAATTTCTACAGATTTTAGAAAACACACATTAAAATTAAGCTTAAATGCAGCACATTGAGATGAACCAAGTCTCCATTTTTTTAATCAATTTTTCAATGTCAAAGTTTAATTTTAGGAAATTTCTTAGCGTTTATTGGAGCTCCATTTGGAATATCGACATTTATAATTCTTTTTAATATTATATGCTTGTTTAAGTTTCACGCATCTAGCTCCGATCACAATTTATATTTAATATAGATAATAAACAGAATAGACAATACGATGAACAATGTTAGTATTATTTTAACACCATGGCTGTGTGAAAGTAAATTAATTTTAGTTTGTACTGAAATAACAGGCGAAAACATTGTTCGGAAACGATAAGATGATACATATGCTAAAGTGTTTAGTGACATTAATAACAGGAGTAACTATGATGAAAATAAACATGTTAGAGGGGTGAACAAATTAACAGGACAGGGAATAGAATCTTCTTCAATAGGAAACAATTGCCGTAGAAGTTGTTACAAGGATACCCCGAACGGCGCTCATATTTCACAAGCAAAAGAGAGGTATCGAAGGGTTGCTCAATCAAAAAGTGCTGGCCCATTGAAACGTTGTAGAAAACCCCGTGAGCCATAGTAAGGTGGACTGGATGCCTCCTTTTACCGTGCATCTGATCTCTTTGTTCTCCACAATAATTCGAAAGGTTCTCCATTTAAGAATGTTTGTTATCCACTCAGTGAGTGTAACACCATATCCGTGGAGAGCATTGCCTACACCCTCAAAGGTCGTTTTGTCAAACGCACCTTCGATACTAATAGTCATCCCCAGGGGAACATTTTAATGTCCATTGATATGTGGACCTACCTGGGATGTGGATGCAGTGGGCGTAATACCAGTACAGCATCCCTGTACAGTGTACATACATACATTTCAGCTTGATTTGTACAAGGTAACATAACTGTCGAACAACAAAAATTATCGCAACATTAGTGATAACAAATATAGACCAATTATTGTTGGCGTTTTATAGAGATGGTCCTCGAATACACAGACAATGATTATAGTATGAAAAATCCAAGTAAATAAAGAGTAGGAATAGTGATATAATCAAGAGGTAACTGTGCGGTGTACCAGAGATAAAGGCTTCGTTGGCCTGTATAGTGATGGGTGAATTCGAATTAAAATACTCGGTTAATCTAAAAATTGTGTACATACCGATGATTCAAAATTTCCGTAAATGTAATTTAAAAATTTTAATACAAGTTTTCGAAAATATATAAATATATAAGATCTAAACGCTCTGAACACACAATGTTAAAGTAAATAAAAGGTTTATACAGGCCGATGACTCAAGGTTTATCCAATTTTTTTTGTATTGTTAATGTAAAACGTTCTAGTATAACGAGTTTGGAATAATCGGATTCGAAAGACTCTCGCCGCATAATAATATATGTCGTATTAGATATACCTATCGTCAGCATTAATTTATTATCGGATGGTTAATCTGAATAATTTTGTCACCGACTCCGGGACAACTGAGTATTTAAATCATCTGATTATCCACATCAGTAATTCTGCATATATTGGACTCCCATTAAGTGACGTGGTGGTCCCCACCTCATCGTTTTCTCAATGCAATAATGTCCTAATCCAAGCTCATACAAGTGCAAAATGTATACATAAACCTCTTGCTCTGTGGTATTACGATTCCCTTTTCTGCTGACGGCGAACCAGGTGTCGGTTATATTCAATGAATAACCGACACCGCCGGTGCCGATCGATAAAATTTGCCGTTATATCACGATAAGTTTGTAATACGGTTTCTATAAATATGTCGAAAAAATTGGGAAATTGGGCTAAAAATTTATGAACCAAAATGGTAGAAATATTTGTTAAGTTTCTTTGTTAAAACAGTTTTAGCATGTCGTTAGAGTTATCGATGACTTTCTGCAATAATGCCGGTTATTGGTTTCATTAAACTCATAGCAGAAGAATTTATTAACCAGACATTTCTCTAAACAATAATTATCCCTGATAGGGAAAAATCTATATTATCATACTTATGAACATATTTCAAAATATTAGTTTGTGTGATTATCCACTACGTTTCTATAAAGCGCGACAGTTGAAGAAGAAAAGGCCTGTATTCAAATTTGGATACGCAATGGTGTTCTCTAGTTAACACCAAGTTAACTAGAGGAAAAACACCATTACTTTTCGAAAAAAACCCGAAAGATCGGTAAATATAAAAGTGATGAACTATTAAGTAAATAACTACATGAAGAGTTGCAACCTTTGATAAAAATAAAAATAGCGTATAGTGTAGTATAACTTACAAACATTTCACTAATTAAGCTCGTAATAGGACAAATATAGGAATTAAACGTCAAAGATTAACTTATTGGATCGGCAAAAGTACAATATTTGCATTTATTATAAAACTAACTGAATATTGAAGAAACATAGACTCACCCAGTTTTAGCAGTAATTCATAGTAATTTTTGTTTTCTACTACTTCATATTTCCCTGAGATCTGAACCATTTTTGCGAAACAATTTGTTTACCTACAATGAAAAAACTAAGCTTTTTATTAAATATGTAAGGTTTATATATATAATTATTGGTACAAAGTATAGACTGATAACAAGAAAATTGAATGTTTATTATCTTATTTATTACATAAAAATGTATAGACAGTATAGCATAAGTACTTGCATTAATGTAATAATGATAAGCAAGCCACGTACACATGACGGTAAATTTAATTAGCAGAATATCCACAAGCAACAAATTTATTCTTCATTGAAGGCTCTGGTATGGATACATCAGATTACTCTTCTCCTAATCTTGAAGGAACTGATAAATATTTTTATTTACTATATTATTATCTATGACCAAGTTTGTAGTTTCTGTGATCATATTCTAAATTTATACATTTGTTTTGTTTACATGGCTATTAATATGAAGATTTGCATATTTATCGCGTTATTCGGTTAACATTTAGGGTGTACGTTTTTTATAACATACTCAATTAGTAACATACAAATCTGTCACTTGTAAATTGTTTAAGGAGTGGCTTGGCTTTGAGTTAGCCTTACTTAACTTCGACTTAAAAGATATTTTACGAATTACCTTACAACTAATTATTGTTGCCCAGGATTCCAAGACTATTTACAGACTTGTGTTTTTCTGAGAGCTAGTTTCCGTATATCTTCAGGAGTTAATTTCGCTCATTCTGGGTATATTAACCTAATGCAGATTAATATCTTGCATTCACAAAGTGTATGTTCCTAAGGCTTGTAATCAGCTTTCTTTTGGCCTTTTCGAGTTGGAGAAGCCTTGTGGCATTTCTTGCCGAATAAGCTATAAACTTCTTCGCTTGTCCTTGGCCTGGAGTATTCCTTCAGTAGGACTTCTTCTGTTCCTTGTCTCATTTTTGGATTCCCTCCGTTATGTGTACCTTGGATAAGCCACAGAACAGTTCGAATCCGAAAAATTGCGCTTCAGCTCATTTTTATGCAAGGCCATCAGCTAATTCACCTACATAGAGGTAACCTTATTGTTATTAGCCAATTCCTTCAGAGATTGCCTGCATTCTCAGGCAATTTTAAACTCAAAGGTATAGAACCTTAGAGCCTTTAATGCTGCCTGGTTATCTGAAAGTATATTTGCTATGATATCCCGCCTGAAAGACGCTAAATATCACACAACATAATTTCTAAATTTAATTCTCAAGGTCGAAAGTTTGGAATCAATGAAAAAGACAGATATAGAATCACAGCAATAAAACAAATTTAAAACAAACTGAACAATGTATTGCGAGAACAATATTACATACAACTAAAACATAAAATTCCCTGTCTAGCTAAATAAAATAAATACGATACTAGACTTTAATAATTTGGATATGATTAAGTTTCATATAAAATTTGTTAACAAAAATGAAGTTAATTGTCTTAATTTCGAATTTAAAATATTCTTCATTATTTCCAAACTATAAAATAGTGAACATGAATTTTATATAAAGTTTTTAAATCCACGCTTAATATTACTTCTCGCCGCAAAGTATCACTTATTTGCGATGTCCAGCTATTATCTCTTAAGCTCCTTCACCTTTCAAATGATATTCCATTTCCACCAGGGCCTTATGCTCGAGCCTAAGAGAACGGGAACGTATTCATCACCGAAATGATCGTTCACATCCCCTTGGCTCTGAAATCGGTATTCTCGAAGATAGGCGATGAATCACAGTAAGGGAACAGATGATGCGATGTTGCCAGTTAACATTTGTGAATTTTTCAAATATGTTATTTTCAAATGATTATTAAGCAAAAGCGGCAGTAGCTAAAAAATCGTTCAGTACCGCGATGGAAAAAGGAAGGATGGCATTTTATGCGCATCGTGAATTGCACCCGCTAAATCGAAAATTAAAGGTGGCACAATTCTATCAAAATGGGCATTTTTTGACACATTTGGATAAAAATAAAATATAAATCTAATGTTAGAAACCAGTAGTAATTACACTTACTAAACTCTATTGGTATTCTCCTACGCGATTGCTCCGTTCCCTCAAAAATAGCAGGAGAAGCGTGTTCTCTTACTATCGGGCGATTTTAATGACCACTTGTATTCAAGAATACAGTTCTAGGCATTTCAGGAGAACCACGCACATTTATCTCATGAGAACACTGTTCCCTGATTTCGAGAATTAGGACCCAGGAATCGTTTTCTTGACCTTAAATAATTTATGATTATACTTCTTTCTCCTGCTTGTCAAAATCTCAAAAAATACGATTTTCTCTTTCTTTCTTCCAAATTCTTTATCTGCTTGTCTTCGTTTTGCTTTTCTTCAATTAAACCAACAGTCTATGCTTTCTATTTTATTCCAATAACCTATTTTTTCCAAAATTTTCTTTCCCTTCAATTTTCATAATTTTCTTGTTATTTTTCATATCCAATAGCAATTTTTCCACCATTTCCTTTACTTTTTCTTCAAAAATAAAAATCGCAAATACCATCTTGAATCTTTCGTGACATCAACTTAACAAAACAAATTAGTTTCTTCCATTTTCATCACGTGATATTGAAACTTTTTCACTTTTATTATTTCCGGCACAAATAAATTAAGAATCTTATATCTACTTGAAGATATTAAATGCATAAATAGTTCAAAATGTTTTAAAAATTGTAATAATTAGTATAACAATAATTAAACGAATTTTAATAAAATAACTTATTCTATTTACTATTAATTATGTTACAAACATCTCTATCTGTATTTAAAGACTGAAATATAAAAATTGTATGTACTGATAGAAAATATCTGTCTTCTGTAAAATACCTTGATACTTTGTCAAAGGGAATAAATAAAAGAAAACAGAAAACATACATGCAACTCTCTAATCAGAATAAATGCATGTTATTCACAATACACATCTCAAATTGACTCGAATGTATTCTTTAACTTTCTTCGAGTGTCTTTGTTTAGTCATTCCTAGACACACAGATCTATAGCGTAAACTTGTGCCTGGAAGATGGTTGAAGTGTTGTCGAGGGCTCTGAACAGCCCGCATTTTGTCCCCGTGAGGCCCACACCTACCCCTTGAGTCATCTTATGTCCATCTGTGTACCTTTCTTTAACCACAATGCTTCGATCCTGCTCGTTTGTTGGCACATATAAGGAACAGTCAAAGTCATGTGTAGCTTACACACCTACCTATGTATACTAGCCACTTCATGGCCTACTAATAATTATGTTTGGGTTTCGGTAACTAATGGAGAAGAATAACAACAAAAAATAATGACTACTGGTTTTTGAATTATTGAACGATATATTTTATATTTGAAAGATGGATTTAATAAACAAATTATTATCTATTTAATCTTTCATTTATAGTCCAACAACAACTATAAATTGGTGACCCCCGACGCTCCGACCTTCCCCAGCCTTTTGTTTCTGACATTCCCGACGCTATATAAATTACTGACTACGACGATCCTGACGCTGTGTGAATTGGTATTGCCCGAGAATTCCCAGAGTCCCCGTACCCATTAACTTAGGTTAATTTTTTGTATCCTGCTTGATTAGCATTGAGTCAGTGAGTTTGATCATGGACTCAAAATAGAGAAGCTCCAAAATTGTTAAATGATAAACCAGGTGTCGCCTAGTTGGAATTTAACTGCCTGATGCAGTTTTAGGGTACTAAGTGCCGCCTCCCTCCCTACATGCAAATGCAGAAGAAGTAGCATTGCCTCCGTAGTTGTTGTAGAGACATAACATGGCAACAAAATAATACTGATCTCTCGCCTTTGGCTCGTACTGTAAATGCCCCACTGGAAAAAAACCGCCATTTTAGCCACTTGTTATATAAAATAATATATTGACTTAGGTATCACTTCGTTTTGGGAATTTTACTTTGGTTCAGCCTTGTATCACATAGGTAGTGTTCCAAATTTCAAATTACTATGTCCGCTGAAAGTATCTTATATATTCTGGTTGCAGCATACCTCCTGTTTTCCAATCTCTCCCTCTGTTTTGAAGTGTGATGTAGGAATATCGTGATTTTGAGACTTTACTTTTGGATATAATACAAACTCAATATGTATTCCAAATCTCAGGTTTCCAGTTTTTCTGATGATATATCTTTAGTTTTGGCTACAACTTGCAATGTTTAACCCATTTTTCGTATGTTTCTTCTTTTTTTGGGGTGTGTTGTCAGCATTTTGAAATTTTGGGATATTTCTCTTGGTCATAACCCAACTTGTATAAAAATGTTAAGTTCCTTTTTCCGTTGGAAGTACCCTACATATTTTTGATTACAATCTACCTCCATGTTACCCATATAGGATTCAATTATACCTTTTTACCTCATTTTCCTCGTTTTACTCCTGTTCTGAGGATGATTCGAGAATATCGAGGTTTTGATTTTCCAGTTACATTAATCAATATTTCCTGCCATTTGAGCATATATTTAAAACAAGTTTGCGCCAAGTTGAATTACGACATCATGAAGATAGCAGATCAAACAAAAATATGTTTAATAAAAATTTTATTTTAAATAAACTTGAAGTATGAGAACTATGTTATTTAATACAGTACATGTAAACTTTCTTATTCAAATCCTCTTGTAAATTCGTGTTGCTTCTGCTGTAACGTCTCCTTTGTGTGAAACGATTTTCTGAAAAAAAAAAAAAATTAATTGGGATATAAAAGAAATACGTTATAATATTTTTGAAGCTATACCAGGTCCAATCCAGTATCGGAGAAAGTAAATACTCTTGATCCACTGCCATCATCTCCTTTTGAATTGATAGTCAAAATATTACCATTTAGTGTTGCTGTACTCTGAAATAGGAATTATAAAAATGTATTTTTGTAACTATTTTATATAAGATGATTTAGTAATTATATTTTTAAGTATCAACAGTTGACTCTGTTTCTATATTACAATTTTTCACATTTTACTTTTGTGAGAGACTTTATTAAATTTTAACAAGTATTCTCTTGAAGCAGCGTTATCAAATAAACAATTTCTTGGTTTCTTGTTAGTCCACTTACTTATGCTTTATTTTTATATTTACAAATGTAAAGGAGTACGATCAATATCAGTAGGAGAATTACATATTACACATTCTTTACTTCTTAAGTACTTTCATGTAATTATACTAGTTCTTTCTAAATGTTAGTTATACCCTCTATGCCGGGGGACACAGAAAGTAAAAAAAAAACTGTATTTGTTAGTACATCATCTGCATTTGTATAATTATTCTAATAGTTTCCACAATATTAATTAAAACATCATATCCTCTCGATGTACAAAACATCTGAAAAGATTATTTGTCAAAACAGACTGTGAGATCAATAAACTGAAAAAAGGAGTACCCTATATCTAAATTTTTCCTGACAATATTGAATTCATGAAGAAGTCGAGCATATTCTCAGAAAATCTAGAAGTAGCAAAAGTTTTACCGGCCCATAAAAAAAAGACACTTGTAAAGTAGAAAATTATAGGCCCATAACATTATGACAACATTATCCAAAATTCTTGAACAAATAATATCTTCTGGGATAATAATTTTTATTACCAAATCATTTTTTGATATATTATATTGTGCGCAACATGGATCTAGACAAATATTTCGTTTTTAAATAAACTGCATGAAAGCCTTGACAAAAATACAAGAAATGTTGAACTGTTTATGGACTTGAGCAAAACCTTTTTAGTTGATCATGAAATACTTCCAGCAAAATCCGGCAAAATCAACTAGTTACTATGGGTATATTTGTCAGGAAGATGTCAGTTAGTAAAAATCGATCAAATAAAATCTGATCACCTAAACACTAAAATATGCCACAAGGATCCGTCCTTGGACTTTTGTTATTCCTTTTATTTGTAAATGATTTTCAAATATTTGTGATGACATCTTAGTTATGTTTGCTGATGACCACAATCTCCTATGTTCTAGCGATAGCATGTATATCTGATGTCATAAGAAATACAAAAATTTACATTATGGTTTAGCACCTATGTCTATAGCGCAGGTAGGCGAAGTAAAATTTTTAGGAGTGTATTTAGGGAACAATTTAGAATGGAAAACGCATATTGATGTCACCTGTAATAAACTGTATTCAGTATGTTATGCACTGTATAGGGTAAAGACCTTAAGCAATAAAAAAATTATACCATTCTATTAAGCCCAATTTAATTCAAGAATTAAGCGTGTCATAATATTAACAGCATTAGAATATTTCAGTTACACAAAAGGCAATTTATTGTGGCACTTTTGGCAGTGACGCACCTCTCATCTTTTATCTATTTATTTATTTATTTAGGTACACCATCCCACAGTAAAAATCAATTACGGGGTGGGAAAAATACAATTAAAGATCAAACAATACAATACAATAAGTTCAATACAATATGAGTACAGCAGATTCAGTACAAAATATTTTAGGGTTCTCGAAAAGAGCATAAAATTCTGAGTCGAAAATATGTAGCATATCCTATACCTAAACCTAGTCGTTTCAGAGATATTTGACATTTTATAGAAAATTTGACAGGCGCAACGGTTTTGCAAGAAAAAAGATCCTCACTTGCTTCTTGCCACGTAAAAAGAACACTAGGAGAACTATGTTCTACAACTGATATAAATTCAATAATATCATGCCAAGTGTTCCGTTTTTCGCGTTACATTTTTTCAACTTCAAACTGCGAAAACTTGTTTAAGTCAAATGGAACACCCTGTACTTTATGTCAAAAAATGCCAGCACGTTGTTTAAATTACACCAACGAAAACTTTTTAAATTTGTTTATTATTTATAGGGAATGTGATAAAGTAATATCAAGAACTTGCAGCACATTTGCTACTCGATATCCACAAAAACGCAAAATAACATTAACACTGTAACATGCGCATTAATCGAATTGAAGATATGGCATGAACTAAAAAATAGCAGAGATAAGATTATTTTAAAATATGATTTCATTTTAATTTAATAATTGCTCAAAATTCCGCCCTCGAACTTCGACACATTTTTCGCACCTTCGGATTAGTTCCTCATGGGTAGCTCTTCTAATTGAATCCTGTGATATGTTTTGAAATGCATTTCTTACTCTTTGCATATAATCCTCAATGGTTGTTAATGGGCTCTCATAAACTTTATTTTTAATAGTTCTCCAAATGAATTCAGAACTGATAAATCGGGCGAGCGAGGAGGCCATAAGAAATGTCCATTATTGGCAATCCATTGGTCATAAAAAATTTCTTGTAAATAATTATTAATTAAATATGCGTTATGTAGGGGAGCACCGTCGTGCTGATAAAAAATGTTTCTATGTTCGGCGAGAGGTAAATTTTCTAAATAGTTATTATTCAAATTTTGTAAGATATTCAGATATCTTTCACCTAAAAAAAAACCAAAAATGTACTTATACATATTAGCAGAAGAGAAAATTTAATTTACCGTTAAAATTTTCTTGATAAAATTGTAATGCCACCACTCTATCGTTTCTTATGGCACAGTAAACATTGAACTGCCAACTTTCCTGAAAGTTTCGCTCCCTGAACATATGAGGATTTGAGTCACTCCAATAATGCGAGTTGTGTCTATTAAAAAGTCCATTTTTAGTAAATTTTGCTTCATCTGTCCATATAATATTTCCCAAATAAGAATCGTGACCCTCAGACCTTATTAGAATAATCTCACAAAATTCTGTCTTCTTATGAAATCTGTTTCTTTTAATCCTTGAACCATATGATGAAAACGGGTGAATCTTATGTTTTAATAAGATTCTGTGAATTGAGTCCTTGCATAGTCCCGTCCAGAGCAGCTTGTCTTAATGACATCATCATGAAAATATCCCAGAATGACTATTTTAATGTTTTCGTCATCAACAATAGGCTTTCTTCTTTGAATTTTTGCCTTGACAGAGCCATAATTTTTAAAATTTTCCAGTATGTGTTTTACAGTGTTTAGTGACGGTTTCCGTTTTTCTGGATATCGAGTAGCAAATGTGCTGCAAGTTCTTGATATTACTTTATCACATTCTCCATAAATAATGAACAAATTTAAAAAGTTTTCGTTGGTATAATTTAAACGTGCTGGCATTTTTTGACATAAGATAATGACTGATTGTTTCTAATCATGGCTATTTTGATGAAATGATTACAACAATTCATGAATTTCTAATAAAATCGCAAATATTTCAAAAAGTTGTAACTTTAACCCCCACAATACTAATATCAGAAAAAAGGGAATTCAATTTTACACAACTTGACGTTAAAAAATACAAGGTGTTCTATTTGACCTAAACAAGTTTTCGCGGCTTGAAGTTGACAATATGTAACGCGAAAAACGGAACACTTAGTATGATATTATTGAATTTATTTCAGTTGTAGAACGTAGTTCCCCTTGTGTTATTTTATGTGACAAGAAGCAAATAAGGATCTTTTATACGAAGAAAGTTATAACGATTCTTGGAAACCATTGCACCTGTCAAATTTTCTATAAAATATCAAATGTCTGAAACGGCTAGGGATTTTCGACTCAGAATTTTATACTCTTTTTGAAAACCCTAAAATATATAGGGTGCCCCATTTAAAATAAGCAAGTTAGTATCGACTTCCGGTATAAGCGGAAGTGCCAGCTGCTTGTAATTATTTTAGTTGTATTGGCCACCTCGACATTAGTAATTATCTAAATTTTCAAAATTTTCTGATGCGTAATTTTCTCTATATCGATCGATTCAGTTCCCGGTGAGACACCCTGTATAGATACAAAGATAATAAAAAACAATAAAAGTACAATAAACCAAAGGATTAAAGAGTACATTGAGATTTATACTGAGATGACTAGGAAAAAATACTTTTAATATTCGCTATATTACAATGAAATATATCAAGCTGATCCTCTATAGACATATAATTGTTGCACATAAAGTACAAAGGTGAGAACTTCAGTACATTTGTCCGAGGGGTGGGAAGATAAAAGGTATTATGATTACGTGTTTCAAATGTAGGGGCATGAAAATAAAACATACATAAAATATTTGGGCAGTCAACTAGACCATGAATCAGTTTGTGTAAAAACAAGAGAGAAGAGAGTTTCCTGCGGTCGAGTAAGGTACAAAAGCCGAATCTATTTAGCAACTACCTTGGTCAAACCCTATCGTAGGATATGCATTATCCAATTTGTATGATGCAAATTTTAGATAACGACGTTGAATACTCTCGAGACTATTACAATATTTACTATAGCAGGGATTCCAAACAAATGAAGGATGTTCTAACCTGGATTTAACAAATGCAGTATATAACAGATTCAACAAATCAATGTCATTAAAATCACTAGAATTTCTGACCACAAAACCCAAGTCTTACAAACAAATATCCAAAAGACTTAAAATTACGTATATCAGCATGCAAATGTAATATACATATATTAGAAATATTACTTCTTGTGAGGGAAAGTAAGTACATTTTCATTAAAAATAGGAAATAGCACATGTATGACATTAGAGGTGTAAAAAACATTTTATGTACATCATCCCATAAGTTATCCGTCTTTGAGAGAAGTCTTGTATATATGGCTATACATATTCGCCAAAACCTCTCAAAGAGATAGAGAGTATTAGAAATTCTATAAGGCTTAATTCTTAAATTCCTGAAATTTTCACTATTATAATGATTGTTTGACTTTAATTGTAATTTTTATTTTGGGTGTTGTTAGTTGTAATGTTTTAAGTCTAATTTTACTCTATGTATTATTTAATTTCACGTGAGTTACTGTAATGTCTGACTTGTTCTACATCAAACTGTACGATCTTACAAGATAAATAGAAGATAATAATATTAATTATTATTGAAATAGCAAATACGTACCTTAAGTACGGTACCCAGTGGCAGTTTCTCATCAACTTCTTCGTTCAAAATTAATTCGGAAACATTGTTCTTGAGACTTGCATCGCTTATGAATCGAACTTTATTTCCATCTAACTCGATGTTTAAGATACCTTTCTCATCTTTTCTGCTGTTTGCTTGTTCTTCTGGAACACCTAAAAATCGATAATGTTATGCAATTAACTTCCTCAATAAAGGTTAAGAAAAACTGCATCATTATGTGCTCCACTTGAAAAAGTTTACTACTGCATGGTACTACAAATATTTACAGTGGCTTCTTCTTGAGACGCCACTGTAAATGTCCACAACGACGAAATACACTTTTATGGAATTTATTTTGTAGATAGTAAAAAATAACCAAAGAACCAGAAAGCGATTAGTGAAGGCATGTAAATTATGAAAATCAGCATCATACATAACCTTTCATTCACAACTTTACAATGCTTGAAGTCATTGAATCAATAAAATTACACAGACAAACCACAAATTACATTATAAAAACCATAGACCAAGAGGCATAATATAATATGAAACGATAATGTACTATTACACAATATTGTAGTTAGTAACTGCATTTTATAAATGTGCAGAGGCTGCTACACAACTAATGAATCACACAAATACTCACGTTGTAGTAGCACTTTTCGAGTAATAATTTTCTTACACTACTTACTTGTATGGAAATTTTCTTTCGAATTGAGTGAGGAATCTTATTGAAGAATTTAGGACCGATGAAATGAGGCGACTTTTCAAATAGAGTTGTTGTGTGCTGGGGGAGCTTTATTAAAGAGCCACTGCGAGTGGGACATTTGTGGGTCATGATTTTTTACAAATGTAACATGGTTTTGTTTCACATATTTTAGAGATTTTTAAATAAATAAACACGGTACAGTTAAAATAAAAAAGTATTTTATGAAGTAAGGCTTGCAAGAATCTTGAAATTTTAAATTAAGTATCAATCTAACGATTCTATTTTTACTTACAAATATTCGATGCGCATTGACGGAGTAGCCCCATAACTGGGTAGTTAATGTGGCTCTAGGCTAAAGCATAGTGAATGTTGATGAGGAATTTGGCTTCAATGCATCTATTTAAATTAAAGAGGGCCAAGTATACTTTATACGAGGATAATTGGAACTGGTCAGTGTTAAAGCACAGGGCCGTGCGCACTGAACTTGATATTTTGTCCTATATATTTAGCAATGGTATCGAGATGCGAATGGTAGTTGAAACTGTGCAGGCGAGTCCGAGACTGGCAATGTAATCAACCTGAATGAACCATGTACGACTGCACAGGTTTAAAGATAATAAAACGGACAGGCTTACTAGCATCGCTTCTCAATAGTCAAAGGTGGACTTCTGCTGTGCTGTTAATGTGTCAGTGTAGTGCGTAAATACCTGTTATAATATCAAGCGTAGGAGTTTAGTTAGTTATTGTTCATATTTATAAATATTTACTACTATATAAAAGGTAAAATATTT
This sequence comes from Leptura quadrifasciata, assembly GCA_963675555.1. Lineage (NCBI taxonomy): Eukaryota > Metazoa > Arthropoda > Insecta > Coleoptera > Cerambycidae > Leptura > Leptura quadrifasciata. The sequence continues at coordinate 110,716,830 of OY776675.1, forward strand.
TAATTATTTACTAATTTACCATGGCTTTCTGGAGACCATTTGAAACAGAGGATAATATAATAACGCCCGAAAATCTTATTATTTTCTTATGACAAGCATTTTTATTTACCTCCGCCCATGTACAATAAAGAGATGCCGACTGTTTTTGCCGGCTTTTAGTTTTTATACGGTTTCAATTAAATTCGTTTACACTTTAACAGCTGTTTAATTTTCTTCACGTGTTTAATTGTTCATCGAGATAAGTGCCTAAGTACTTGATTAAATATATATTTGATATAAATTACAGAGATTTATACAAACAGTCTTCTCAGCATTTATAATAATTCGATTTCTGTAGCCCAATGATTAAATTCTTTAAGGACTGGTTTTAGTTGGGCTTTGACAATATTTGGTTGAAAGGAAGATACTTAAAATCATATTGGGGAGGTGCTAAGGAGTACTCAAAAATTTTGGTACTTAAAAGACCCTGTTCTTCAATTGTTATTAACAATTTAATTTTTGTAACCCTGTTTTTCAACCTAAAAATGTGAATAACTCGAGATATGTAGAGGTCCCATTGGGACAAAAAAAAATCTTTGTAATTAAATTTTCTACAAATCTACGTTTAATGTAGGTCTTAGGATGCCAACCATAACCTTCAAAAGTGAAAAACTTCCCAAAAATCTTTTTTTGTTTTTCATTTTGGTGCCAAGAGCCGCTGGGTGAACCAATTCAATTCAACATAACGTTATTAACATTATAATATTAAGTACCTCCCCAGAACCCATCCTGGGACCGACCGTGCAACCACCGCGTTACGTGATGGCGGATTGCAGGGTCAGGCGAAACGGATCTGGGTTAAAAAATAATTAAAAACTAACTCCTTCTGAGACAAACAGATCAAAAAGGTATTAAAATTATTTACATCTAACATAAAAGATTTAACAACACTTAAAACTACACATTTTTTTAAAAACTTGTTCACTTATAATTTTTTTTTAAATTTCGCATCTGACGCAGGCACCTAAATCCAAACGAGGAGCCTTCCGCAAGGTGTATAAATGCCGGGCTGCGCAAAGGCGGGCCGAAACTTTGATTTTAAAAATTTTGATTTCACAAGGTTTTGAGTTTGTAAAAATGTGCGATGAGAAATGAATTTAGAGACAAAAATGTACAAAAAGAAAGCAAGAAAATCAAACACGACAAAAAATTTAAAGATATGAAAGGTATGAATGAAATATTAGTACAGGTGGATAGGGTAAGCTGAGGTTATTGGTGAAGTTTGGCTACAGGGGTTGCCGGAAAATCGGTAACGTCTGGTACGGTAAGGGGTGTTTAATTCGAAATGGGGCACTATGCTGTCTAATTTGTGTTATGTATTTTGTTAACGTACTATCGCCCATCTTGAAAGAGTTGAAGTTTTGAGAGATCTGCTGGACGTAATCCGCTATTGGGGTTATGTCGCTGCAAAGTGCGTATAGGTCTCTGAGGGAGGTGTACCTTCCAGAATTAGAGATGAGGCGCATAAATTTGTGCTCAAGCTCTTTCAATTTTTTCGTTGTCGGGGTCGATATGCTGCACCACACCGGTGCCGCGTATGTGATAGACGACCTGACCACTATTGCGTACAACAGTTTTTTATTTTATTGGTTAAGTCTGCTACCCCTGACCATGAGCGGATACAGACTCCTGGACAGGGAGTAGACCGTCCCTATTGTCTCACTGATATGCGTATTAAGCGTCAGTCGTTGATGTAGCCTCACCCCCAAGTACTTCACGCACCTCTTGGTAAGAATTTTGTTTCCCCGGATCGAGATTGGTGTTAGAATTTTATTTTCTGTGAATCGGCGCGCGTAGACTATCGCCTCCGATTTTTCAGCGCTCACCCGAATCACCGATCGTAATAAACCGTGGCGCGAGCCATGTGGACCTTCAGCAGCATATTGGCCGCTTGTGCATTGTCGGAATGCGCATATGTTACCGTGTCGTCGGCGTACTTGGCCAGCTTCGTATTCGGGAACTGTGGGAAGTCGGATACGTACAAGTTGTACAACTTTGGCGACAGGCATGATCCTTGCGGGACTCCCGTGCGAATGTCCCGCCGTGTTGACAGTTTGTTATTCACTCGAACTTGCAGGAATCTGCCCGTCAAAAACGAGTGAATGAGTTTGATGAAGTAAGTAGGGAGTTGTAGTAGTGTAGTTTGTAGAGACGGTGTCGAACGCCTGCTGGGTGAACCGATCAGCTTCAAACTTTCAGAAAATTTGCCTTTTGCTCTAACAAACACACCCTGAAAATTTTGTGCAAAAATATTAAACCCAGTGTGTGCCATAGAATTTGTTATTTAAAATTTGAATTGGCTGCCATTTTATGCCGTTAAGTCCAAAATTTTGTACCAAATTTTTAGGATGTTTTTGTTGGAGCAGAAGGCAGATTTTCTGAAAGTTTGAAGCTGATATGTTCATCCAGCGGCTTTGGGCAGCAAAATGAAAAAAATAACGATTTTCGACCAGTTTTTTCACTTTTGTAAGTTATGGTTACGCACCTAAGCCCTACAGTCAACAAAGATTTGTAGAAAATTGAATTACAAAGATTTTGTTTTTTGTTCCGATCGAACTTATATCTCGAGTTATTCACATTTTTAGGTTGAAAAGCACAGTTAAAATTTTTTTAATTTTTAATAACAATTGGATTACAAGGTCTTTGAAGTATAATAATTTTTCGGGTACTCCTGAGCCCCTCCCCAACAGGGTCCAACTATAAAATTTCTTATGGAAAACGTTTCTTTCTGTTGATTTTTTATGCTATTTTGACTGCGGCTATTTATATGGAGCAAACATGTCATTTTCTGTGTCAAGGATGTATGTACTTGATAAAAACAGCTGAGACACAAAAAGTCACTTTATTTACATGATACTTTTAGTGCTGCTTGTGAGCGGCATGTTCATATTATTTTACAGTTTGAAGAAAAACTAAATTAATTATTAACAGCTCTCTTGGTGCCCAATGTTTAAAGCATTATTGGTCGAGTTGAAAACTGAAAACATACTGTTCGCTGCCTTGGACATCTTAAATGTTTCTTCACATATTAAGAGTTCCAATTACAGAGCACAGACAGAAAATATCTGGAGCTGTAGCATATGATCCAAAATGCTCCTCATAATTGGCTAACTTAAAACTGTTAATAATCTCCAAATGATGCCAAAATGAGAGACGAAAGTCGTGTGGAGTAGAGTATGCGAGTATATTGTTCAAGTGTTTTGAGTGAGTCTCCAAATATGTATGTTCTGATTTGTTGTTTTATTTCAGATTTATATATTCCCAAATTGAGGTAAGCATATGCAATAGACTAGGTAATTTTATACTAAATAAGAAATAATTAAAATTTTCATTGGCATAATTCTTAAACAATTTTAATTAGAGGCAATTAGCTCTATTTGTTCGATGTAACATGTGCAATTATGACAGCATTAATAATAAATAATATAGACCAACAATTATAATCATTTCTATCTCAATTATATAACTCACTTGTATTGATTATACGTTATCTATTTTATTATGCTCCTAGCAGAAAAGCTAGGCACTTTTATAAAGTCGTAAATGTATCTTATGTAGAAAAGAAGTTCGTATTATTGTGTTAGTCTTTATATTTTGGATTAATTTCAAAATATATATCAGTGTGTCTCTCCGCCTATGTGGTCGCCCATCTGTCCATCAAGTTTCGTGCAAGCGCGATAACTGAAGTACTATACTTATTTTAGTTTGGATAAATCAACCTTATCCATAGAGAATTTTTTTAGTTGATCAATAAATGTAACGAAGAATGTTGCAACCATTGATAGAATTGCAAAAACAAAAATAATGCAATACTACTCTAACACGAATTTTACCAATTTGACTCATGTCGTGGGTATTAATTAACTTTTTAGAAAACAAAGGAGAATATTATATACAATATTCATCAACTGTATATGTATAATGTTCACGTCTAGTTAAATAGTAAAATTATAGAAAGAAACAAGACTTACCCATCTTTACTAATAATTCATAGAAATTTTTATTTTCTACTACTTCATATTTCCCTGCGATTTGGACCATTTTTGCGAAGTGATTTATTTACTTGCAGTGAAGCACTAAGCTTGTTATTAAATACCTTGGGTTTATATATATTATTAGTGGTACAAAGTATAGACTGATAAAAAAAAATTGAATCATATATCATATTGTATAAAAATTTAGAAATATTATAGTATAAGCACTTGCATTATTGTCATAATGATAAGCAGATACCTACATATTGTGGTAAATTTAATATGTAACTTATACACAGAGAATAATAATATATCTCAAAATAAGAAATGGAAAAAGAATATAGGACATTTTAGCAAAGAAGCAGATAGTTTTAAAGTACAAAAGATACCTTCATAATACTTTTACACAGATAAAGAGAAAACTTAAAAATGTAAATAGGACGAGATGCTAAAATTAGTAACGGATCCGGCAGAATGAAGCATCCATTTTAAATTGCTTTTATTAAGACCTAAATTTTTATTCAAAAATGAAACACAAGTTTTTTGAGGAAACAGAGAAATTTTATTTTTAAATATTCGTCAGTCAAATAACCTCCTCCTCGCTACCTAGCATGAAAGTTTTTCATCACTCGCTCCAACATTTCAATTGGGATTGCATTAATCTCTGTCCGAATGTTATATTTTAGTTTGTAGTCGATTACAAAACAATTATATTTTAATTAACTCCATAAAAAAATCACAAGCTGAGAGATCCAGTGATCGAGCCGGCCAGTTGATGTCCCCAAATTTCGAAACGACATGACCAGGAATTCTTCACATAATTGTCATAGAATCCCTAGCAATGTGGGAAGTGTTCCGTCCTGCTGAAACCATATTCTTCGGATATCCACGCCAACATGATGAAGTTGTTTTTCAGAGTTACGCCATACCTATTGGGGTGTTATAAACCGCTACAAAATTTAAAAAAAAAAAATCTTTCGGCGTTATTTGTAATAGAAGTTACCTCAACGCGTCGAGGCTAGAAAACGTTCCCTTGGCGCGAGGATAGGCGGGTGACGTCACATGCCTGCTACGCGATATACGCTGCGATACTCTAGGTGTTGCTGTAGTGATGTAGTTAATTTTGCGACTGTCATGACTAGGGCGGGTCGGATGTTTTTGCCGCTATTTGTCATAGTCGTAGTTATCTGTGCTTTGAAATAAAATCGGATACAATAATCACGCCTACGTTCGGCAAGGTATGTGAATCTCCTTTCTGAAAACCTTCTCCATATTTGACAATATACAAACTCTAATTAACGTTCTAAATAGTAAAGGCACTCTTACTGCCGTGAATTCAAACTTTGTTCTAACGAGAACGACACGGAATAAACCTAATGCAGCATACAGATGATCTAGTGTCTGCCGAGCCAGCAAGCATGTGACGTCATACGAGTTTATTATTATATTATTCTTATTATTTCAATGGCTTTGGGTCATAAACCATGCAGCCAATAGTAAAGTATGCAATAAGAAAACAAAAAAACAAAGAAAAATATTTTTTTTGTACCTAAAACTAAATCTAACTGAAACCAACAGCGATATCAGTTAAAAACGAAAGGAAAAGACAGGGTCACACGTTTCTCGTCCATGTGTCGCAGGACATTTTTGTAGCTTAGACAAGACTGGGTAGATCTCGGTAAGCAGGGACAACCAACACAGGGAAAAAAGGGTGTACGAATTTAACCTATAAGATAATTTTGGTTTCTTTTATAAAGTCTACAATGCAGTTGTATATTTTATTTGATCCTATCACCAAGAGGCCAAATAAATTAAATGGAGCCATGATATCACAATTTTTAATAATATTTTGTAATGTAGTGTATAGTGTAGTGTAATGTTTTGTTGTATAAATTTCGTAGATGCATATTTATACTTAACACAGCCAAAAAACACAATATCTAGTTGTCCTATGACAATACAGTGTTCGCACTTATCCAAAGTAACAATTTCAATTTTAAACAAATCTGCTGGGTAGCAAGCGTGGCCAAACTTTAAGCGTATCAGTGTAGTTATATATTTTCTTGGGGCAGGAAATTCATCGTGAAAAAATTTTGTCAGGATGAATGTACCTGTAGTGTACCTTGAGCGATTTGTGAAACAGAGTTGTTTCCATCAATCAGACCATTTGTTTCTTGATTCTAATTTTATCACGTTGAATATGTTACTTATACATAACTTGTCATCCAGAGGATATTCCAAATTGCAGCTTTCCTTAGCCAAGCGGTCAACCTGTTCGTTATACTCAAGTCCAACATGAGCCTTCGCCCAAACAAAGCAATCAAAACAAGTCATCATAGGTATTTTACCTTCATCTTTCCAGCATCCGCCACAGTCAGCAATATTCTAAAAGTGCACGCCTACCTGCTGGTAATTCTTTAAGTTCCCAAGCTTCAAGTTGTTGAATTGATTTAATTTCTTCATCTGTAACTTTCATACACTTCCTGCTACAATTTTGTTTCATAGTTTTGAGATTGTAGTATAATATAGTTGTTTTGCTGGGGCTTCTTTATTCTTCATAGTTGTAATTCTAATTGGAGGCTGATTTTATTTTTCTGAATATTTTTTTCCAAAATATCACTTCCTTCTGATATTTCTAAATTATTTTGTTTGGAAAGTGAATGTCACTACTGTCGTCCGTCCTAACTGCATCTCGTTGCTTCCCTACCTTTAGATTAATAGCATTTATCAGTGAACAGCACTGAGTGCAAATCATTCTCGTGCAGATGACGTCATGCACTTCACGATGTTACTAGTATTTGCATAGTTGCTTGGGGCTCACGCTAATTATTATAATCTAGCCATCACTACCAATCTCTTTAAAAACATATCGATAATAATAAATGTTTTTATTATTTATAGATTTTGCTTACGCGCTATATTGCACTCCACGATCGCATGAGCTACCAGAGCCCTTGACAAAAAATCTGCATTTAGTGCACACCACACGAAAATAATTCTGCCAGTGAAACATAAGAAACTGTCAAAGAGCTTATTATTTTCTCAGTGGAACATAAAAGTTGCACTCAGTTTCATCGAGTGCAGCCAGTGGAAAACGCTATTGTATTCAATTGGTCATCAGAGATTGGCGGTTCGAAGTTACGATGCAAGATTCAGCCGTATGGTATGTCGATCATGAAATCAGTCGTGGTTTCTTAGGCTATTTCAAGTGATATTTTTGAGGCTGCGTAGGCATACAGCAACTTGCTGTCCGCTGTATCATGGGAGAAATATACAAATGTTTATCGGGAATTTGAACCGGGTGTGTTAGCAAGATAGTGAGATGAATAACTGGGTGGTAGCTTTAAAATACATTACAAAAAAAAGAGGCTTATTAAGGGTTACGAGTTCTCAAGCATCACTTAATGCTGAAAGTCAATTTTAAAGTGGAAAAAGTTATGTGGGATATAAATCATAAATAGTGACATATTGATGGACCTAGCAGGGGCATTTCAACACGAAGAGTTGGCAAAAATCACTCTAGATGATATTGGTGACATGGAAACATTATTATCGTGTAGGTAGAACACTTACTGTTGAAATACGAAATGACAAACTTTAATTAAGTTGATACTAAAAATATCTAACTCTGTAATTCCCGAACTCTTTTATAACCGATTGTATACGTACTAGAACAAAATATATTACACAGTTTAACCTAACGGCATCCATGCGTTTGAAAAGACTCCTATTTCGATTTCTGCCATCGGCCTAGGAGCAATTTGGAGGTACGTTCCGTCGTAGTCCTGCTACATTTTTGGTAGACACTAGTGAATATATTAATAATTTGAAAAGACATAAAATTTGAAAACTTAAAACAGTAGCTGGGAAATGAATAGAAATATCCTTTCAGAATAGCAATTTATATCAATACACATGACTTTGCGTTAACAATCATGTGTCCTTGATATGATAAAAAGTATTAGTCTTATCTAGAACAAATTGTGTTGAAGTCAGGTTCATGGTCAATATTACAAACATTTTATAATTCAAACGGAAATGTCGAAAATCAACGTAAGTACAATAATATTATTTTAAATCTATTTAACTTCAATGTAAGATTTTAATTTATATGGTTAGACTCTTGCCATTGATGATGTTTTGTAAAAAATCAGTTGCCTGAAAAATAGAATTTTCAAAGCGGATTTCCTAAATCACTACAATACCAAATGTATCATACAATAGTATTCGTCTTGCATTTATGCAATATCTTCTTGATACAGGCTTGGTGGGCAGAAAGATATGTAGAGTATTATTTCTAAATATATTATTCGGAAACATATAAAAGTGGTACTTACTTGAAATTGGAATTTGGAATTGTGGAGATGATCAAAGAAAAATATTGAAGCACAGTACTTAGGCCCCATTGGGCTCTTTGTACTTTCTCCCTGTTCGCAGACTATCACCTAGGCACCTAACCAACCTAATTTTGCGAAGTAGGAGGGGATGCTGCCTTGGGGCATCTCTTTTACATACTAGGCCAACATTCTCCCAAAATAGACTCTCTGATTGATGGGACGGCAGTACAGTCACAGAGTACATGTTAGACCGTCTCATCTTCTTGTTCACAACTTCTGCAGAGAGGTGCTTCGCTTATCTCACATTGTATCGATGTTTCCTTAATTGATAGTATCCGTCTGGATTCCCATTATAAAACGTAGATTGCTTCTAGGTCTTGCCAGGTAGTCCATTGCTATGCCCTTGTTGGGTTATTTTAGTAAAACAGGTAGCAAACTGGTAGCTACTTATTTCATCAAACAGCTTCTTAAATTTCTTTAATTATTTGTGTTATCACCGTGATCGGTAATAGACTGACTGACCGTGCCTGGTCCAAAATATTTAGGCCTACTACCATCTTGGCCAGCTTGTCGGCTTCTTTGTTGCCGTTGCACTGTGCATGTCTTTCACCCTGCATAACAATATGTTATTCATGCTAGAGGCACCCACAAGTGGTTGGTGATATTCCCATACTACTCCTGTGGTAATTTTGTAACTTATCAGAGCTAGTAGTCATTTTCTGCAATCTGTGCAGACCCTGATTGCTTTTCCCGTAAATTGTTTGTGGACAATCTCTTTTGCGGCTATTATTATGGCCGCCAGTTCCATCTGTATTATGCTGGTTCGCCCATCCATACTTCCCTTATATTGGATTTGTAGGCTTCTGAAGCATATTGCACATCCTGCACATCCCATAATTCTTTATTGATCTGTTTGTGAAAATGTTGATCGTACCTTCACCAAAAGCTCCGGTTGAGCTTAGCAGGCAACTCTCAGTACTTGGCTGAGCCTGATTTTAGCTGTAGTCTATTTGTTCGTAGACTGCCAGATCACAGCTCCATAAGTTAACATTGATCTTATGATGGCAGTATATGTCCACATGACAACCAGAGGGAAGCTAGGAGCACTGAAGGCATCTGCCATCCTGGATATAATACTAAGTTTCGCATCAGAAGTGAAATATTTGGGGTAACCCTCGAAACTAGCATGGAATCTTCACTTGGATAGAAGACTGAAGAAGGCTTACATTTCTTATGAGCAATGTCGCAGGACCGTGGAGAAAACCTGAGGAATGAAAGTGGTCATGTGGACATATACTGCCATCATAAGAGATGGTTTTCTTGAGAAAACCATTTTTTCTTCATCTTCATCTTGCTGGGATTGACAAATAGGGAATATTCTCCACACCATTTTCCAATTAGTATTAGGGTCCCCGCATTCTTTTAGCTAAGCATTACTGTTAAATCATCTGCGTAAGCAACTGTATAGGATCCTTTTGAGTTGAGGCGGCACAAGAGGTTATCAAGAACGAGGTTCCATAGCAGTGGTCATATTACATCTGCCTGCGAACAGCATCTCGCGACCATTCCTCGTGCAGAAGCATCTCCCACACTAATTTGCACAGCTCTTCATCATGTTGGCTACTTACTTGTAATAATAATAACAAATTTTGTGCTACATGCACTAGCTGGCGTGGTTTACCAGTATCTTGTATTAAGAGATTTTGTAGGCCCTGATGTTGTTATGTTTTGTATATGGTTCCATTTGAAATATGAATATCTAATTTTGCGTAAAATTAATATTCTCCCACCACTGGTTCCGATGGTCGCAACAAGAGGCCAATTGACTTGTGAGAGATGTTAGGAAATTATTGCAGATGTGTATAAAAATTAATATACTTAATTTATTGATGTACAAATAAGTTAGCTGTGTACGCTCAACAATAAAAACAGTATTGCGGGTCCAAATGTCGAAATATAGCTTATTCGCTTTTACTCGGCTGTTTATAAAAATTTACGTGTTTGCGCGTGACTTTAAACTATATTTGGTTTTTGCCTTTGCCTCGTGGCTTTGGCGATTTGGATAAAAATGGGTCCAACTATCCCTGTGATTTTTGTGATTCCGGTACGGTAGCTTTTGGTCTATTCATGTCTCATCAGTTAGTTGAAGAAGTCTAAGAGCTTGATCTTGGTTACCGATATTGTAAAACATCGAAAAATTGATTATTAGGCAATACAAAACAAGTTAGTAATTGACTTAATAGAACAAAGCTTGTTCAAATTCGCTTAAAGCTAAAGGCTGTGCTAGGTCAAGTGTTTAGAATCTTTTATAAAGCAAATCAACGAGACAGAAATTCCACTTGTTGAAATTCTGCGCTTATTTTATTTCTTAATTTTTTACCAAATAAAGTAATTTAATGCTTTATTTGGTAAAAAATTGAGTCCTGAGTAAATATTTTTGTAATAGATAATGAACTTTTCCTAAATTATTTATTTTTTAGTACAAATGTTTTAAGTACCTCAACGGTTATGTATTAGGCTTATCCTATCCACCTTTACTGTTATTTCATATCTTTCGTATCTTTAAATCTTCTTCCTGTCCGCTCTTCTTTTCTGTTTATAACCTTTTCGTCGCGTTTTTTTTTCTTGTTTTTTTTTGTACATTCTTGTCTCTAAATTCATTTCGCTTCAAAAATTTTTTTTTAAAGTCGAAACATTATTTACAGACATACAATCAAAATTTATAAAATCAAAGTTTAGGCCAGCCATGCGCAGCCCAGAATTGACGTATCTCGTGGAAGGCACCTCGTTCAAATTGAGGTGCTAGCGTCAGATTCGAAATTTAAAAATGGTTAGCGCGAGTTTCAATTTAGTATGTAGTTTTTCAGTTTTGTTAAGTCTGTTATTTTTAGATATAGTTAATTTTAATACTTTTTTATCTATTTTTAATGGAAAGAGTTTAAGTTTAGTACTTAATAGCCGTTTTAACCGAGACCTACTCCGCTCAATCCCACAATCCGTCACCGCCATTAACGTGGTGGTTTCACGATCGGTCCTGGCATAGGTTCTGGGGTGGTACTTTTGTAAAGTTAATTTAACAGAGAAGTTTTGGATCGGATTGTAGGCTTGCAACCAAGGAGTCCCGGGTTCGAATCCTGACCAGGCGTTTATCGAGAAGTTGGTAGCAGTGGACTATACAATGTTATGTGAGAGACAACACGGCTAATCGCTGTATCACTCCCGAGTTCGAGTTTTAGCTGCAGCATATGGCGATGTCGTAGGAAATGATCGTTGTATAATTATGTGTATGTGAAAAAATACAGCTCGGCAATTCAGAACATCGTTCTTGTAGTAGAGTGGTGATTAATATAAATAAATAAAATAAAATAAAACAATTAACCAGACGTACCTTCAGAACTCCTTTAAAACCTTATCAATATAAATGAAGATATAGTTAAATTAAGAAGAGTTATTTATTTATTCTTAGTAGATGTATTTAGTTTCAGATCAATATATTATATTGGATTGATAATAATAGAAAATATTATTTTAATAAATTGGGTTGAATACTTGTCGATTCACCACTTTTCCAGCTTATAAAAATTACGCCTTTGCTATACGGTTGTTACATAAGCAGTTCTTAAAACAATGATTTCAAATTAAAATCGTTAATCATTTGATAATATTGATTATCATGAGCAATAATCAGGTCAGTTTTAAAACCACCTGATATTTATGAACTGCATATTGTATAATTCGTAACATGGAATTGTTTTTTATTAGTCACTGATAAAAGTGACGAAAATACTGTTTAAGCATTACTCAGATACTTTATTACATTACTAATTAAGGCGTTATAGATTATCAATTGCATGGGTTAAAAATTGTTATTTATAGAAATAGATACTTACACATTTTTTTTATTAACAAATACAGGGTATTTCGAAATACTTGTCCGATCTCTTAGAACCTGATTCTTTAGGAAAAAAATAGCACGCAAATTTATATGGACATGCAAGTAAGCAATTTTTAATCAAACACATTTGTGTATAAATTCCATATTAAAACATTTGACAAAATCAGTGATACACCTAGATCGAATGTAGATTTGTTTGTAGACTACTGATATGCATTTTAAACACAATTATATTTTCTTAATGATATGCTTTACAATTTTGAATATTTATTATTAATACTTAATACATAATAGTAGACTAAAAGGAAGACCGAAAACACTAAATGAACGCAACTTTTGAGAGTATGCAAATACATACATACATTATAATGGGTTGGAAGACATAGGAGGTAACAGTTGTAGAGAATTTTTGAGCAATGTTTAAAGCATTTTTATACAAACCGCATCAGAATAAAATACCATAAATTAAACAAGTTTTTTTTGTCAAAATATCTCTTAATTGGTAAAATTTGTGCATTACTTGTTTAATTCCTGAAGTGACATATAACACGTGTTCTTTATATTTTAGGTGTTGTTCAATAATTATTTCCAGATTTAATTTTTTAAAATTTTTAAATATTTGGACACTGACAATTTCGTGTTGTTAAGCAATTATTATCTGCATGTAGTTTTAAGATCTTGTTTTGAGGATGGTCATCAGCTGTGATATGATAGTAAATGCTAGTAATTTAGATTTGTCGGTGTTTAAAACTGATATATTTGAATTCAACCAATCATAAACCAACTTTAAATTCGTCTATACTTTTTCGTATGCATTAGTCCATGAGTCATCAATAAAAACTATGGCGATGTCACCTGCATAAGAAATTATATGTCCAATGATTCATTTTATAGAAACTACATCGTTTATATAAACTAAGAACAATATCGGATTTAGTATTGTGCCTTGTGGCACGCCCATATTAATGGTTTCATAATGACTGAGCACATCTTCACTCACACTCTTAAGGTAATTTTTTAGTACATAAGATACTAAATATGCCGCCTTTCCCCGTTGTTATTGAATTTTTTAATTTTGAGATTAATATTACCATTTCATTTTTAATCACAGGTTGAAAGAAATTGTGCTGAATATTAAGAAAATATATTTTAAACATTGTTTTTTTTACTGTCTGTTATTATATCATTTGTTTGAATATTAGTGATATTTAATATTTTTTTAGAAGTATTGTTTATTTTCAGAGTTAGATGCTTTATTTGTTATTTCACTAATTTGTTTGTAATTCTCATGTACCTCTGACAATAATATTAATAAAATGTCTTTATTTGTAAGTGCATAACAAATACATTACATTTCTAATGCATAAGGCGAAGTCTACTTAATGTTAATTTTTACGTTATAACAAATTAATATAAGTTCATAATACAAATTAAGATCAAAAGAGGGAGAAAACATATAGTGATAATCGATTTATGTGCTTATATATATCTAACAATTAATACTAAAATAATGAAGGAACTGGCACTGTTACAAAAATTATGTTTATTTTCTCAAATAGACCAGATGTGTCGTAAAATTATGGAAAAGAAAAGAAAAAGTAAGTAAATAAGTCTAAGTTGTGACATTTGAAATACTACTAATTTCTCATTAAGTATTTATTTATTTTCTTTCGGAAGCTACTTAATGGTAATGATTTAAGGATATCTGGAATATCATTATATACATGAGGAGTATTATAGGAGAAAGATTTCGTAAATAATGTTGAATGAAAGCGAGGTAGTGACAGTTTATGTGTAAAACGGGGACTTCTACTGTGAATATTGTACCTGAAACTGAGTTTTTAATTTTAAGCCAATTTGGTTCCTTTATTTAGATATATGGTCGAACTTTTTTAACCTGAATACATATCTACAACAACTATTCATTACTTTTTGTAAGTGATATTTAGTAAGCTGGTCTAATAGTCGTAAACTATGTTACAGTAGTTTAAAATAGGTAAGACTAAACCTTTTTTCTCATTTTAAAGTTTATGATGCCAATATTAGCATACAACAGTTTTAGATTAACCTAAATTTTTTTTATTACACATGATACATGATTTCCAAATCTCAAATTAGTGAATCAGAATAGAATCAGAATATATTTATTTGCGTTTAACATATAAAATATGTTAAGTGTCAAATAATACCCAAATTCTTGGTAAAGTTTACCGCCACTAAAGGCCTATCCTCAATTTTCAAATTCAAATTTGATGTTCAGTTTTGCCTATACTTGTCAGAATAGTATAAAATAAACGAACACTTACTTGAATTTAGTTTTAAGTTATTTTGATTAGTATAACTTGATATAAGAATAAAACAACTGTGTATCATCAGAGCACTTGCATATTAATATATTCAAAATATTTAAATACATTGGTTATATATTAAAAATAGAAGATGCCCAAAATGAAACCTTGTTTGGTACGTCAGAAGTGATATTTGTTTCCGATTTGCAAGATAGGATGGAAACAAATTGTCAAAACCATAAAAGTTTAACTTTGTGCATATTAGTGTACGATCAAGAGTATCGAATGATTTTGAAAAATCTAATAAGACCAATGCGCATGCCTCGCAATTGTCCAAAGCATTAATGATGTTGCCGGTTGTGTTTAGTAAAACTGAGGTGGTACTGTGTCCCTTTCTGTAGCCAGACTCTAAAGTTGAAACTATACTGTTTATTGTGACAAATTCTTGAATTTTCGGGTAAATTATTTTTCTAGGAGTTTTAATATAGCTGGTATAATGCATATTTGTCTTAAGTCAGAGCATAATTTTAGATCATTTATTTTTGCCAATGATTTTACAATCGATAGTTTCTAGTTTACAGGAATGTAACCTACTTCTAAACAGCAATTAATTAAATAGGTAATACTTTGCTTGTATAGAAATTATTGTTTTGCTTTTTTGATTAATTTATTTAGCATACTCTTATATATATTTACTATTTTAAGTTTCTGAGCATAATTGTTTTTTAACTTTTTTAAAAGAGTATAAGAGTAGCTTTATTGAGTTAATAAGATCGATTGTTATCCATGGTTGAATTTTGCAAGATTTTTTACCATATTTTTATTAAATCAGTTGACAATTTTATTGCTGTTTTAAATGTATTTACATCAGCAATACAACTTTTTTAAGTTATTGTAGATATTATGCACAAATTCGTCTTATAATACACCGAACATAAACACAGAATATATTATTTTAAATCTGTCTATTTCTGAGACTCTCAGATTTTCATATTTCCCAAGTAGCATTCAAAGATACTTAGAAAATATTCGCAAGAAATTTACAAGCAAATAAACTAAGATTAACTTAAGCAAATGAAATAACCATCTAGTAGGCGAGCTAAAAACAGACATCCGACGTGATGCACCAGTAGTTTTATTTTATTAAGTTTTATATTATCCAGATGATTTTTTGTAAGTTAATACTTTATTTGTAAACGTTCATTATTTTTCGTTTCCTATAAGCCGATTGATTAACTCATAATTTCTTGATCTCGCGATTATGTAGTAAAGATTATCTGATTAATTTTTATATAGAATGAAGTGGAGATAAACTCGATAAGGTTTAATGTTTATTTCGGTATTTTCGACCATAAATGTAATAACAAATGGAGTTGCCCATCTTTTCCAAAGCTAATTCGATAAAGTTCTTAAGTCATTTCAAATAATTGATATGAGTAATAAAAATTGAATTGTCTGAATTGTATCATTAGGTACTCATCATAATACTTGAAAACACATGGGGTGATACTAATCGTATTATATCTATTGAGAGACTAATTAAAATGTATTTTGAGTAGGCATGTTTACTTGAAATAAATATCTGAAAAGATATGTGATTTTAAAAGATAATAATTCAGTACAAAATACATTAACTTTCGTAGTCTATAGTTCAATAATTGTGGACCGAACCATTTTATTTTGTGATAAGTGCACAATGACAATGGTGTGATCCACAACTTTTCACTTTTGAAAATCTTAACTTCTGATGGAGTCATTTTATGAGTAAATAATAATTGTTCCAAATGTTCTAATAATTCGGATAATGGAATCTAGATATAGTCAAACGGGAGATAGAGCAAACATACTTTGCTGTGTTCAAAACACCCCCACACTTCCCCTTGAAAGTAAATGATTTTCGAGATATGGAATGTTTTATGATTTTTGATTGAATTGATTGAATTTGAATTATTTATACCGCCGTATTTTCGGATCGGCTATACATATTGAGGTAAAATTTGGTACAGATATTGCACTCTTCTAGTCCGATCAAAAGCATAATTTATTTATTTCGTAAAATTCCAGGACCGGACTCGTTTTTCTTAAATGTTGTTGCTCTCAGTACTCCGAACAACACTCTGTATATCATTTATTGGAAAATCTTAGTCAACGTTTTAAAAGACAGTAGATTAATGTGTAAAATAATCTCATAGTATTTGATGGCATATTTACGGTTATTCTTTAATAAATTCTCGAAATTGTCAATTGATCAAATTTTAAATTCTATATACAGTGAGGTCCATAGGTAACGACTAAATTCATTATCTACGTAATTAACAATTTATGAATAAAATCCTCAAACACGTCAATTTTTAATTTTAAAATGACATTTTTTGAGCATAATTTTATAACCCCCCTCAATCCCCTTGGAGTGACAGCTACTCCTTTAAGATTTTTAAATGGATCGAGGGTGCGTGTGATAGCCTATTTGAAAGGGTTTTTAATTCTCTATCTAGCAGTATAAGATTTTTGAATTTCTTTAATTTTCTTATTGAAAAATATTACATTTTTAATGTTACTAAGTAAACAGAAGAACAAAAAACCGTTTAAATCAAATGTTCAAACTGAGCCCCCATAGCTTCTTGAAATTGATAAAATTCTTCTAAAACATTTTATATAGTTTCCTCGTTTCCGGGGTGAATTTCTTGCCTTATTCTGTCTTTTAAATCATCGACGTTATTTGGTCCGTTGAAGCAGACTATCGATTTTAAGTAACCCCCTAAGAAATAGTCAAGCGGGCCAATCAATTTCACCGCGTCTACTGATCCACCTATTGGGAAAAACTTGATTGAGATAGGCTCTTACGTCCAATGCAAAAGTGGTCTAGCTCCGTCCTGCTGATACCAAATGTTTGTATCAATTTCATTAGAGTTGTCATCATCTGGGAAAAGTACTCAGGAACTAAGGAATATTGCAAGAAATTCAAGTAACGCGCGCCTGTTAATGTACCATCAAAGAAATATGGTCTGATAATTTGAGAATTTATTATTCCAGCCCAAATGTTCACCTTCTCAGGATATTGAGTATTGGCCTCCATCATTCGATGTGGATTTTCTGTACTCCAGTATCTACAGTTCTCTTTATTGACTGTTCCATTCAAGGCGAATGTTGCTTCATCAGAAAGAAGGATGTTTTCTATAAATAACGGATCATCTTGGCACCTATTTGCCATGATTTCGCAAAATTCTAATCGGCGATCAGGGACATCGTCGTCAAGTTCTTGAACCAAATGAATTTTATATGGGTGGTACTTTTCATTTTTTAGAGGACGCAATATAGACGTTTTACTAACAGCATTATTGGCGGCAACTTGCCTTGGAGGTTTTTGTGAATTATCTTGAATATCTAACAATATATCCAATTTCCTTTCGTCGTTTAAAATGAGTTTCCTTTCAGATTTAGGAATACCTGTGACATTTCCACATTCACGAAATTTTTTTCTACTCTACTAACCGTAGACTGAGAAATGCGACGGTGATGATACTTAGTATTGAAGATTTCACATACCTGCTTCCGCGTTCCTGTAATTTCACCTAGGACGTGGTCAAGTTTCAGTTCTTTGGGTACATTGTTAAAATAATGATCAACTTAACAATCAGCGATAAATAACTAGAATCATAAGTTTGAAAGATACAGCAAATAAAAAAATTACATTTTTTCTCTGATATGTAAAGAGAAACTCTTTTTACTTCTTTCTGTTTGTATTTTGTTACCTGCGTATCAGAAAAGACAATACATTAAAATTGAATGTTATGACACAAAATTAATTAGAAAAGTCAGATTTGACAGGTATTTGGTACAAAAAATAGTTTAGGATACATTTGCTTTGGACTATTGATTGTGTGATATAGAAAAGAGCTTAGAGTTCAAGAGTTTTTTATTGCATAAATCATTCAATTGGTCATTTAAGATGAGAAACCGCGTAGTGCTATTAAATTAGAGGTAGTCCCGTGGAATTAGCTTCAAAAGTACCCAAACCAACACCTAAATCTGAGGTGGTAATTGTGAAGTGATTCATGAATAGGGAGTATCAATGTACATACTTTCTGGATGAAAATTCGGTGGCATTTGTTTATAACAGCACTTTGAATGTTGTAATAAACAATTTTTCTTAATAACTTTGACCGTAGCGCATGGCGAGAAAAAAAGTTTAATATAAAAGATGTAGGTATTGACAATACGAACATTTTAAGCAACAGTTTATCAAAATCGGTTCAATAGTTTATTCGCAAATCGTAAGAAACCGTTGAAAATGAATGATTTTTCGATTTTTATTATTTAATAGAAAAATAAACAACATCCGCGTGTAAACTATTTGATAGTTTAGTCTGTGGTATGCTTAAACTACGGTTCAAATTTGATTAAAAAATATTCAATAGTTTCCAAGATAATTTAATTTATTTATAGAATTACGATCACTTTAACGTACAATAACGGTCGATTTTTCAATCATACGATTATAAAAATGGGCTTATTTGAAAGATAAAAGTTGCTATTTCTTAAAGAAATTATTACCCAGTCAAATAAGAACTTTTTTGAGTGTTTAAAATGGCTTTAAAAATGGCGTTATATTTTTTGCATAAACAAATTGAATTACTCGCTGAATTTTTAACGCAACATATTGTCAAACGAATCAAATTAAAACTAAGGCTTTGAACTTTATGTTGCACCGGAGTAAAATTTTCTAAATTGATTTGGAGCAAACATACATTTTCTTTTTTCAAGAAATCATAGCTACCATGTTTATTTATATGAAGCTATGAAATTTGACCCGTATGAAGAGGATTAGTTGAATTATACTTGGACAGTATTTTCAACTTCCCTTGAATAAATATATTAATAATAATAAAAGGGGTATAGCGTTGATGCGCGTCACTGGAGAAGGGGCAGGAGTACGATGAGTACGATGAGCTTGATGAGTGTGATGAGTCGGAGAATGATGAGAATGAATATGTAAATACAATAAAAAGGTATAGATAATAATATATTTGTGTAAAATAGTCAGCAGGCGCCATCTAGCGGTCCAGTGTCTGTTGCAATCCAAAAATAAATAGCCTGACTAGGCTTAGCATAGTTCAAATGTGCTTTTAGAGGGCGGAATATTAAAACATAATATTTTTACTCGCAAACTCCTCTACAAAATCCTTATTTTACTATAAGGAATGTAGCCAGACTGCAACCAATAGCTACTCTCTGGGCTATGTGCCCCGCCGAGCGCTGAATTACAAGTTACAAGCCTGGCGCGTTAAGTATTATAATTGCATGTTACCATGAAAATGCTTCGATTGCAACAAAGAGTAGTTTGCGACTAAAAATATTATGTTTTAATATTCCGTCCTCTAAAAACACATTTGAACTATGCTAAGCCCAGTCAGGCTGTTTATTTTTCTATTGCAACAGACACTGGACCGTTAGACGGCGCCTGCTGACTATTTTACATGTCGCTATCATAAAGATGCCGAAATGTACTAAATAGTCAAGTGATCCTCGTGTCGGTCGTCACATGCCTACCTTGCACTGACGAAGGCCAACAGCTCGAAACTGCAGTCTGCAAGTGGTGTGTGACGATTGGTACAAGAGCTCCTTTAAGTAGGATCAGTCTTTCGGCTGGTGTTTATTGCAATCAAAGCATTAGCGTTTTGATGGTAATATGCAATTATTACACTTAACGCGCCAGGCTTGTAACTTGTAATTCAGCGCTCGGCGGGGCACATAGCGCGGAGAGTAGCTGTTGGTTGCAGTCTGGTTACGTTCCTTATAGTAAAATAAGGATTTTTTAGAGGAGTTTGCGACTAAAAATATTATGTTTTAATATTCCGCCCTCTAAAGCACATTTGAACTCTAGCTTAGAATGTTCGTATTGTCAATGCCTACATCTTTTATATTAAGCTTTTGTCTTGCTGAGTACTACGATCAAAGTTATTAAGAAAAAACTGTTTATTACAATATTCAAGGTGCTGTTATAAACAAATGCAACCGAATTTTCATTCAGAAAGTATGTACATATCATTTTTGATACTCCCTGTTCATGAATCACTTCGCAATTATCCGCTCAGATTTAGGTGTTGACAAAATGCTAATTCCACTGGACTAAGAGTGCAAATTGGAGATAGGGGTGAAAATGCAACCCTTTCAGTTTTTTAGATATAACTAGAAAACGAAGCAAAATTCAGGTATAGTTAATAGGAACCTTTTTGTAGAGAATCAAATTTTCTATCGAAATGGCTTATTTAAAAAATAAAAATCAATTCTTTTGTGCGAAAAACATCCAAAAAAACAATTAAAAAAAAGTCAAAAATTCCAATTTTTTGGTTTCCTTTAACTTTTTTGCTTCTAACTTTTGTTTAATGCAGAGATAGGTATACATGGTTTTATAGAAAAAAGAAATTGATGAAATTTCCTTTAATATGATGGTCTCAAAAAATTATTTCGATAAAAATTGACTGGGATGCAGTCGCTCAAACTTAGCCATTTTTTCGAATTTTATCGCGTTTACTTTGATATTATTTTAAATATTATTTTTTATAACAAAACTGATTTATCTCAATATTTGTTATTAATGAATTTTTTGGCAAATGTATAAAACTGTGGTGGTTTTTTAAACAACGTAACAATAAATTATTCTTAAATATTGCTTTTTTATCTATCTGATATATATAGACTTGTTTTTTTTTCCAATAAAAATATTATAATTTTAGTGAATTTGAGGATTTTATTCAATAGAACTTATTCAGGTAAGAATATTTTATTTATAAACATTTAATTCCATCTCTTCAATACCATTTTCAAATTGAATATCAATATCTTCATCCACGTCTACAAGGACATCATCTTTTGCAATCTCTGCTGCTTATATATTGTCGCAATTGACACCTATACATTTTTTGCAAAACATAGAACAAGCTAGTCCTAGTTTCCTGCAACCACAGCTTCCGCGACATCCGCAAGCCATTTTTTTTAGCAGAATGTCTGCAAGAGGTTCATTCGTGGAATTAGCAATCAATCCATATTTTAATTTTTCCAACCCCAGTGAATGGGGTTTAAATGCTTACCATTCCTCTACTGTATTTGAAAATACGTCCTTAAGCCGTGCTGTTTAGCGGCATCACGTAGTGGTGGTAGTTGGGCCAGAGAAAATATTGCACTTTCGACAATAATTATTCATTATTAATAAATTAACTTGAAATACATTGTTTTGTTAAGTAAAAATATCAATTTTATTATAAAAAATAAGATTTAAAACGATATCAAGGTGAACGCGATGAAAATCTAAAAAATGGCGAAGTTTGAGCGACTATATCTCAGTTAGTTTTCATCAAAAAAACTTTTTGAGACCATCATTTTAAAGTAAATCTCATCAACTTTTTTTTCTACATAGCAATGCCTATATATCTGCGCTCAAAAGAAAGTTATAGGCAAGAAAATAAAAGAATACAAAAAATTGAATTTTTGCTTTTTTTAACTGTTCTTTTGGATACTCTTCGCACAAAAAATTGTTTTTTATTTTATAAATAAGCAACTTCGATGGGAAATTTGATTTTCTACAAGAAGTTTCCTATTAACTATACCTGAATTTTGTGTCATTTTCGAGTTA
Source organism: Leptura quadrifasciata (assembly GCA_963675555.1). Lineage (NCBI taxonomy): Eukaryota > Metazoa > Arthropoda > Insecta > Coleoptera > Cerambycidae > Leptura > Leptura quadrifasciata. The sequence continues at coordinate 110,738,996 of OY776675.1, forward strand.
TATTTAAGAAACTGAAAGGGTTGCATAAATTATTAATTACATAAGTAATGAATTTATCCGTTACTTATGAACCTCACTATATAAGATAGTCAGCTATTTTTGTTACTATTTGTTTTTCTATACATGGGCCGTATTTAAGCTTTTCTGAGTTTAAATTTCCATTTCATTTCACTTATTGAAAAAAATTAACTCTAAGATGGCTTGTACTTGTATCTGTTTTCTATTTTGTATTTATTTAATACATATGCAGAATGAAGTACTACTAACTCAAGAATTTTACCTAATTTGCAAACTAATGTAGTTGGTCTATAATAGTTGGCATAGTTCTTATCTCCTTTCTTGTAAACTGCACAAATGCGAGATAGTTTCCAAATCTTCGGAAAACATAAGGTTTTCAATATAAAATTAAATATGATTGCGAGTGCTTTAACATAAACAGAGGAGCAATTCTTGAGCAAACATGGAGGTATTAAGTCAGGCCACATGATCATATTCGCCTTAAGTTTCTTAATAGCATCTAAAACATTCTCTTCAGACACATTTTAATATCTAACGTTATCACATTGTGATTATAAGTTAGATCATTAACCTCAAAGACTCGATTATTGAAATAATGCAAAAAATACTCTGCCAAGCTCTCCACTAATATTTGAAGATCCTCACTTATTTCGTTGTTATATGTAATTACTGAAGGAATAGAGGAAACATTATTTTTGTAGTGAACTAATGCCCAGAAGTTGGAGTTATATATAGGAGGTGGCGTTGAGGACTGCCTCTAAGATTGTAGCCTGTAGGTCAATGGCATATAAAGGGTATAGTTATGAGATGAAAATACCTCTTCTAGGGATAACAGTACATCGGGAAATGAAAAACACAATATGTCAATCTATACCTATGGTTCAAAAATCCAATATGGATTGTGGATCTGGAGCTGAGGGTTACTGCATATTATTCACTTTGCATAGTTCTTAAATGAAGAAATTACCCTATAGTAAATACGATAATTAAAACTACCTGTACAAAATATTTGCAATTGGTGCTTCTTGTATATTGTATTACTATAAGTAGCTACCTAGCTTCATATTTTTTTCTTTTTATATTTAGGCAAATATAACAAGTTGTAACTTAATATCCTAATAGTATAGATAACACGTAAGTATCCCTGTACATTTTTTCCTACACATGTAAATATTAAGAAAAAAAACTATTCCATTCTACTCAAGTCCCTTTAGTTTATTACTATATTTTTATTACTATATTTTTTTTACTATTTATTAAAATGACAATGACTCGTAAATTTTTATGAAAGATAATTTAAAAATAGCATTTATCTCGTAAAATTAAAATTAAAAATTATTATATTTGTAATCAACCTTTATTTTCAAGATCTCGGTTCAAAATAAGTTCGTCGTAATGCCATTTTTAAAAATAGACCCTACAGATTGGTTCCTGTTTCATTCGCTATCGGCAGGGGTAGAAATTTCTTACGAAGTGATGTTGGTAGAAATAAGAAAGACAAGCATATCTCTCATTAAAATTTTTGTTAATAAAAAATACAAAAATCCAAATTTTCTCGTTCACAGAGCCGGTAGCAGATTAAAGTATTTTGTGAAAGTGCCTTATGATTTATTTCATTATGAACTATTACTCACATTGGATTAACTTGAATTACATTTATTACGTTTTTCTTTTAATATTGGTGGCTAAAAATATACGAAACTATTCGAAACACAACTCCTATCTCTATTGCGGAAATATATGATCATTATTTAGTTTCCTACGAATCATATTTTATCCTAAAACATTTTCAATGTGCTTGTATACAAAATTATTCCATGGAAATAGCCAACCTTCGTGTTTGATTTTCACAATTAATGAATTAACAATGATACCCAAATTAAATTTCAATTTCAATCGATAAGAATATGGAATTTTAGGTTTGAATATTTTATAAAGAAATCAAATGCCGAATAAATTCGAATTCTGAAATTTTAATGTAAACTATACAGTTACTTCAGTTAACGGACAGACGGAAACTTTAAAATACAAATGAAAACTGTGACGGTGTATAATATATGTTGTGGTATGTTTATGCCTATGTTAATGGTAATAGAAATTTAGACACCACAGAAATTTAGACAACCATATCCTACAGAGTTAATGAGGAGTCGTTTGAGTGATCTCACTGCCGTTCTTCCCTGAAAGCAGTGAAATAATATAGGAGAAACAACAATAGTTTGCGGATATAATAATATAGTTTGTTCCATAATCACAGCCGAAATAGGAAGCTAATTTTGCATAGAGGCATGAAAGTACGTACGAAAATGGCCGTATGGGAAATAAGGTTCCCAAAGTAGAGTATACAGTTACTTCAGTTAACAGACAGACGGAAACTTTAAGATACAAATGAAAACTGTGACGGTGTATAATATATGTTGTGGTATGTTTATGCCTATGTTAATGTTAATAGAAATTTAGACACCACAGAAATTTAGACAACCATATCCTACAGAGTTAATGAGGAGTCGTTTGAGTGATCTCACTGCCGTTCTTCCCTGAAAGCAGTGAAATAATATAGGAGAAACAACAATAGTTTGAGGATATAATAATACAGTTTGTTTCATAATCACAGCTGAAATAGGAAGCTAATTTTGCATAGAGGCATAAAAGTACGTACGAAAAAGGCCCTATGGGAAATAAGATTCCCAAAGGAGAAGAAATATATGTTTTTACTTATTATCTCAGTAACTCATTGAGATAGGATTAAGAATCTTTGCTCACGAGTTTATCTTAATAGGTACTGTTATTTCATGTTACTAACTAGGAAACATTTTAACCTTAAACGTACGAAACTGAGAGCGCTCTGTATTTTTCAGCATAATTTTTTTATTCATAAGTTAAGTTTATTTACAAATTTTTTGATAGTTTAATAGTAGAATTTCAAAATTAAACTACGTAATTGTTTTCTTTTGCCATTACGACTTGTTCCGATACAGACAGGTATAAAATCGATATCCAATAACTAATATTCTATTAATGCTAATCTCTTTATAATGTGTATTCACGAATGGACTTTGGAATAAATACAGACACTCTCTTCTCGTTAAGGGTTCTGTCAGAGTATTATGTAGAGACAAACATAAATAGGGCGACCACGAAAAAAGAAATATACTATTGAGAGAAACAAATTGAATTATATTTAAGTTAATGTAAAATTATTACTCATTATTATTAGGTTTTAGAAAAAGTTGCAAATATTTTTGTAAATCATTTTTCGAATAATATAAAAACCAAACTTGGTCCCATTTTACTAATTTATCTAATAATTGTACTACTAAATGTGGCAAAATGTCCACAATATTTTTTTATGCAGTTACTGTACAGGACGTAAAAGACATCATACTTGAACTTGCGAATAAAAAATCTACTAGTATAGACGAAGTTTCGGTTAAATTAATCAAGGAATGCGTTGATGAATTTGCTATGTGCCTTGCGCTAATAATCAATAAGTCTGTTGAGCTCGGTGTTTTTCCTCAAAAATTATCCCAGTTTTTAAAAATGGTGAAAATAATGACATTAAAAACTATAAGCCCATTTCATTGTTAAGCGTGTTCTCTAAAATTATAGAAAATACAATGGCGAAACGAATATTTTTGGAAAAATACCACATATTGACAAACTCTCAGCATGGCCTCAGGAGTAGTTGTTCTACAGAAACGGCAGCAACAGACGTGGTTCAAACCTTATATGGGGATATGACATCGGAGAGGAGAAATATGATGATACATCATTAGGAACGCCATAGGGCAGTGTGCCCACTCCCCTGATATTTTTGTTATTTATCAGTGCCTTGCCTGAATTTATTAAATACGGGAAAATTTTGATGTATGGAGAAGACACCTCAATAATTGTTTCGTCCAGCAGTCTTGAAGAACTGGAAGATCTAGTTAATATGGTTCTCGATCAGTTTGATTTATGGTGCTATAAGAACAAGTTATTTTTTAACATTTATTTAACGTGGGTCTATTTCCGCTACTGAGGCCTAGCACCGACGCCTGCAGACGAGCTACCCCCAACCAGTAATTTTGCCGAACCTCTTCCCTTAAGAAGAGTATTGATCTTTTACTTGCCTAACATTTAATATACAAGGGACCGACGGCTTTACATCCCCTCCGAAGGATGGTATATCACCTACACAACCCTCGCCGAAGGTTGCATAGCTTCCGCGCATACACTGATATACAATCCATTGGAAGATATGTGAGGCGAGGACACGGTCATCATTGTGAACAGAACGAGCCCTTGGTGACTGGAAAATAAAAAATTGTTTCAATGGAGAGCTTCTATGGAGACCCTTGAGGGCGTTCGTGCACTTAATTCTGTTGTGAGAAGCCTTTGAATTAAATTTTTTGTAGTTGGTGTTAGGATCAATTGCTACACCCTGTATAATAATATCTGGAACTGTTGTAACATTTCGTTTAAAAAAAAAAATTTTAAATTTATTTTGCACTGATTAGTTCTGACAGGATCAACGACTACACCCTGTATATGGTTTTCTTGAAATTAAAACACTTTGTTTTAATCTAAACGAACAAAATTACTTATTTAGACTTTTAACTGAACAGAGTTTAAAACGGATATTATTTTATTTAACAGGTTTCTCTTAAAAAAAATCGGCAGCTACTGGAAGCGGCTGGAACCTCCACACTCGGTGGATCTTTGAAGCCGAAAAGAGCATTAAATTGTGTGACAAAACGGCACTAAACTTAATCTGATCTCATCCAAAACCTTTTCAGATCTTCTGGGGCACTAAAAAAACCCTTAATGAATTTACAATCATCTATGCGAGTTATTACCTACATTATCGGTCGTTGAATAATATACTATTAGGATATTAACAGCTTTAACATCACTTGAACGACTAAGAAAGTCTAGTTATACTAAATACTACAGATTTGTAAAGCAACAAACTGAAAATTGGTAAAGTAATAATCTATAGGAAATTCACCATCGAAGGTACAGAAAGCATATGATATTGATATTGTTACATCTACCTTTAAAGTTTGTGACAATCCACTAAAAGTTACAAATATGCCGAAACCTTATTAACATGACATGACACCAACGTTATCGGATGACAAACGATGACAATGACAATCGTCAAAATTTGCTCATTGCAGTCCGATCGCTCGCGGCTGTCTTTGTTAAATGAAACATTAACATTTCAGTAATTTTACTAGATTTTAGAGGAATATTTGTAGTTTAATTCTTCGAATTGTCTGTATATATATTTAAAAACGGCACTAAACGTAATCCGCTCTACTACTAGAGCAGTGAAGAAACCCTCACACGTGAATTGACACGTGATGTGACGAGTTTCACGACGTAACGGCTACGCGCATCGATCATGTCATGCGAAATGCGATCTATGCCATATTTGCTTTGCTTTTAATTTTTTTCACGGAAACCAAATCGAAAAGGTGGAAGAGTGATATATCGTTGAAATCAGAATTTTAACTGCTTTTCAATGGTTCCATTGCAAATTGAAAGTAATTATAATATAAACAACTTGTTGCGTCAAAATGGCACTAAATGTAATCCGATCTCAACCAAAACCTTTTCAGATCTTCTGAGGCACTAAAGAAACGCACACGCATAGTTTCATTCAAATCCGTTCAGTAGTTTCGGCGCTATCGTGCTAACACACATACACACACACAGACATTTTTCAAAAACCACTTTTTTGAGTTCCTAGGACCTCAAAACGTAAAGATTTGATGTTATCTCAATTTTAGTTTTTGAACCAATTTTAGTAACCTCTCACAATTTTATTGTGGAGAGGTTAATAGAAACTAATCGACAACAGAAATTCAGTCTTTAAAACTTCTGCGAAAATGTATTTAATAAACTGACTATTATCTGAAAAAATTCACTTGAAAAGTTGGGCCGCGAAGACGAATAAAAAATGTTGCGGCCCTTTAAGGCGAAAGGATTTTCTTAAAATTAATTGGGGCCACTTAAAACTAACTCTTTTTAACGAGGTTTCTGTCTGGGAAGCTAGATTTCGACGGCTAGTCACGAAAAGTATGCAGAGTCCAAAAAATAAGAAAGCCTAACTAGACGGTGGGAAACTACAACTTTAGTTAAATAGAAACCGGACCGGATCAATTTACTGCACTTAAAATCGCTATTAAATCACTTTTTTCAAATATCACTTCACGAGTACTTAACGGAGTCACTGTCAAAGTCGGAACTTGCCTTGGGCGCCAATATCCATTGGCTTGTGTCGGTCTCGATAACTAGGGCCGAGTAGGACTCTTTGCTTCTAGATTATCTCTGTAGACCTGGACCGGCCTTCGTGATAGGTGGGCCCGTTTACTTCTACCAGACCCAGTTCGCAAATGCGAGATGTGTCGTGGTATTTTCTGCGGACCTCCCCTGGTCCTGGCTCTTCAACCTCGTTGGCTGAGGTCTCTGGCGCTCTTCTTGTCTTGATATTTTCTTTCTTCGCCAGCTTGTCACCCCCGTGGGTAGTCATCGGTCTAGTTGGGTTTAGGAAGTTTTGGCTGGGATTTACTGCCGGTACGTAGGACACGCGTGTCCTACCCCGGATCATCGGAAAGGTAAGGATATGAGCTGTGTAGCTCGGGAGTGTGGAGACCCTAAGTGCTTATTTTAGCACTTTCGGACTCCACGGAGCAGGTGGGACAACGGGCGTTGGACGGTATGTTGTCCGACGCCCGCAAGGAGGTTGGGTTAGGGTAGAAAAGCGTCATGTCTCTGGTAGTGGTGGTCCGTCCTGGGGTATCTGAAACAGATCGGTTAGCGGGAAATATAAGTTATACTCACCCGTTGTCCAGTAGCTGTACCCTCGGCCGTTTGTGCCTCGGGGCGTCGGCAGGGTCATAATCAGTGGCCTGTCTGATCAGCGGGTTCCCATGCTCCTCGGCTTGGGCGTACAGCTTCTTCGCTCGTTCCCGGATGACTTCAGTGACCGTGGTGTACTCCAGGTCTCTGATGATATCTGCGGTTCTCACGTACCATGGGGCGTCGACTGCCGTCCTGAGGGCGATGTTTTCCACTGCCTGGATTTTCTTCATGTAGGACTTTACCCGGTAGCCCCACGCTACCGAGGCGTACGTCAGCTGCGGCCTGATGAGGGTCTTGATAAGCGTGAGTTTATTCCTCAAGTTGAAACGGCTCCCGTTTCCCATCATCGGGTAGATGAGGGCTCTCGTGCGCCGGGCCTTGACTGTGATAGCGTCCGTGTTCTGTCTCCACGTTAGGCTTCTGTCCATGACCACGCCAAGGTATTTGACGGTGTCGTGCCATTGGATGTCCTCGCCGTTCATGGAGACGTGTCCTGCGGGAATTTCTTTCCGCACTCGTCTGAAGAGAATGGCTTGGCTTTTGTCGGCGTTGACGGCGACTTTCCACTTCGTGCACCATTCTTCCAGGAGTGTGACCGTTTCCTGGTGTTTTCTGGTTGCGTTCCTGGCTTTCCAGGATCTGGCAATTATTGCTGTGTCGTCTGCATACAGTGCCAGGGCTGTGTGGTCGGTCCTGGGGAGATCTGAGGTGTAGATAGCGAACAGGTGCGGTGACAGCACCGAACCTTGCAGGACTCCCGCCTCCACGGTCCTGTAAGTGGAGAGTTGGTCCGAGATTTTCACCCTTAGCTGTCTGCGGTGCAGGTAGGACCTCACTAGTTTGACGAGTTCGATGGGGTAACCCATACTCATCATTTTAGCTAGGAGGCCGCTTTGGCAACGTCTATGAACAGCGCCGCGGTAACTTGCCGCTGGTTGAACCCCTCAGTAATCTCCTCGGCGAGTCGAAGTACTTGGAGTTCGGTGGAATGTCCTGTTCGGTACGCGAACTGTTCATCCGGGATGATATTCAGCTCTTCTGTCTTTTCTGTAAGCCTCTTCAAGATGACCCGTTCTGCAACCTTGCTCATGGCTGGGAGGAGGCTGATGGGCCTGTAAGAAGACGGGAAAATTAGTTCTTTCCCTGGTTTAGGGATCATAATGACGTCGGCCTTTTTCCACCTGGCTGGAAAATGCCGTAACACTCCTTTCCTGGGTAGTTTTTTGAGAGCGATGTTTCCTATCTTGTCACATCCCGGAGCCTTTCTCGGTTTTAGGCTCCTAAGGATTTCCTTGACTTCCTCGGAGGTAGTCGGGCGGATGTGGTCGTCATCTGGCAGGCGGTGGATCCTACGTACTCTGCGCTCGACGTCGTCCACCCAGTCCTCGTCCTCGTCATCGAGCTTGTTCTCTCTACACTACAGTTCTAAGTTGTCGGCAAACGCCTCGGCTTTTTCCTGGTTAGTGTAGACGATCTCTCGCTCTCCGTGAATCGGGGGCATAGGTTTCCTCCGGTTTCGCAGGACACGTTGGCTATTCCACATACTTCTGTCCTGTGGATCGAGTGACTCAAGGTGGCGTTGCCACCCCTCCTGACGGTGTTCTTGGAGGGCGGCTTTCACTCTTCGGCTGAGGACGTTATACTTCCTTCTGTCGGCGGGGAGCCTCGTCCTCTGAGCCCGTCTCTTGGCGCTTCTTCTGTCCCTTATCAGCTGCCTGGTGACCTCTGGTAGGTTTGCCATCGGTGCTGGGTGTCTTCTTACTTCTGTTTCTGCCGTGCTGGCCCTTATTGCTCCCAGGATTTGCTCCTCTAGGGCAATGACGGCCCTCTCAACGTCCTCCACGGTTTCTAGTCTGGGAATTTGTGCGATGTACTGCTGCAGGTGCAGCCGGTACGATTCCCAGTCCGTTCGTCGCTTCGTGAAGGTAGCGTTGTCATCACCCGCCTGTCGTCCTAGAGTTAGGAAGATCGGGTTGTGTTCGGTGGATCCCTCCGTTCTGGTGGTGATCTCCTTTAGGATGGCTATGTCCAGTACGTCTGGCCTGTTTCTACCGTTGTCAACGGTGGGCTGGTCTGGTCCTACCACCAGCAGTTCGCCGACGTGCTGTCCCAGGAACCGCAGCAGTTCTCGTCCTCGAGTGTTGGTTATGCAGCTGTTCCATTGCTGGGATTTGGCGTTAAAATCGCCAATTGCGACGACCTGTGTCCTGGCGGGCAGGATTGCGTCCAGATCCCCCTCGGTAAGCGTGCTGCGGGGTGGCTGGTAGCATGAAGCCACTTGGACGTCGCCGTTTCGTGCTGTGGACACTACTACGGTGGTGGCATTCATATTTTCTAGCTCAGGCAGTACCATCGGATGGTGGGCTATGGTCTTTTTAACGAGTAGAGCCACTCCTCTTGCGGGTCGCTGAGGTATGTTTACCCAGTCCATCCTGCACGTGTAGTATCCTGGGAAGTTGATCCCCTTGGCCGGGGTCATCTTGGTTTCCTGCAGTGCCATGACGTCTATATCGTACCTGGTCAGGAGCTCTTCGACTTCAAGTCTCCTTTCTTGCAGGCCGTTTACATTTCAGGCCGCCATCTGCAGGAATTCCGGTTTAATCTGTAAAGGCATTACAGATTAGTAAAATTTGGCATTTGAGCAAAAAATGCACTGATCGCTGAACATATTTGTTGCATCTGTGCTAACACCGCTGTGAGGTTTTTGGCCTCTGGCGATACTTGTTGTTTTGACGCAAGGACGGTGTTCTGTCCTGCCTTGTCCTGGGCTACTTTTGCGTAGCTAGTGCCTGTCGCTACGCCGTCCTTCTTTGTTGAGGTCATCGTCGGCCTCTGTACCGGCCTTTGAGTGGCGCTGGCTGATTGCCTGGGGTATTTTGGACACCCCTTGTAGCTGGCCGGGTGGGCCCTTTGGCAGTTCGCGCACTTGGCTGGTTCGTCTGCCTTCTTCTTGCATTCTGTCGTCCGGTGTGCCTCGCTGCACTTCACGCATTTCGGCTGCGCGGTACACCTGGATTGTCCGTGGCCGAAACGCTGGCAGCGGTGGCATTGGGATGCCGCTATCTTGGCTCTCTGTCCTTACGACTAGAGAGCAACACCTCGTGACTTGGAGTATCTTGTCCTGGTCCTGTGGGACTAGGACAAGTACGAGGGGCACCTCCTGTTTCGTCCGTCTTGACGTCATCCGTTGCACCGCGGTAGGTGCAAAACCTTGGTCTTGGAGGTCTTCTGCCACCTCTTTACAAGTAACGCCGCTCGGGATCCCCCTGATGACCACACGTAACTGCCGTTCCTCTGGCAGGGCGTACGTGTGGTACTCCCTTTTCTCATTAGCGAACATCCTAGTCATCTTACGATAATGGTGGTGACTTTAGCCTGCTAAAGTTTATGCCGGTTTCGGTTAGACGACGGCTCACCGTTGTCCATGTCTCCTTATTTCTCAGCACTACCGGGGGTATGCGCTGGCTTCTTGTTCTTGTTTGAGGGGCCTCGGTCTCCTCTTCCCTGGCGTTTTGTCGGGGGACGCTAGCCTCCTGCTGGGGGGCTCTAGATCCCGATCTGCTTCGTCTGGGTGGCTCAGACTCGGGGGGCACTTGAGGGGCTCTTCAGTCACCTTCTTTGCCGCCTTAGGGGCCTCTTCGTCTGAGTCCGTATTGGTGGCGGGCGGGTTTTTCCTCTTCCGCGTTTGTGATTCTCTTCGAATCGCGCGCAGAAGCTCCAACCTCTCGGTGAGCTCGTCGATTTTCTTCCTGAGGGCTTTGTTCTCCTCTGTGAGACGCTTTATCGTCTCTTTGTCATCCCTTGGGGTTGGGGTACCCCCTCGGGAGCTACCGCTCTGGGACGTTTCGTCTTCGCTGTACTCCATGTTACCGTCCTCCACGGTAACATCGCTGTGGGTGTCCTGCAAGGGAATACCTATAATATTATGGGAAAAAAGTTATGATTAATAACAGTAAAAATGGTGTCTCCAATGGAGGGAGACTTTATTATTTCTTCAGTTCACCGTCTTGAAAAAGACGTGTGTGAACTTCCTCTTCTTAGAGAAATGTCGACGACACTAACTGTGGGGCTGCCACTTCACTGTGCACTTTGCTGGCTCGGTACGTCTGCACTCTGTCACCTCTCGAAGCACACTGATTGCCTTGGGTTGGCGATGTCTCGGTATTTATACTGTCTGGGTGTTGCGTTTTTCGTACCCCGTGAATCCAGCACGAACGTTTTTACCCCCTTTTTAGATATGGATTTGGTACCGTCAAGTCTGAATTGCGAAATATTTCACAATATTGCGCAATAGTTGCAAGTTAAATTTCAAAAATAAAAATTATATAGAAAAATCGGCAATGAAAAGGGGAATTTTTTAATATAAAAATGAAGTTTGAATCTATTCGGGTTTGGGAGTTATTGAAGTTTGTTGATAGAAAAATTAATAATCTGACATGATCACGTAAAGTTATCACGAAGGTCCGACGTTTAACAGTTGAAATGATATGAGAATGTTTCCGATAGATGCGCGGTGTCTGGAAATGAGATATGAGAATGTTCTTATAGACACACACGAGTTGAGTTTGAGCGGAGATATCGGTTGCAAGGGGAATCGAGATATTGTATTTAGTTTTACAAGGGGCGATCGAAAAGTAGTGAAATTTTAAATGTGATTAGCTTGCAAGAAATTGATGAAACTAAATAATGTTAAGATTTGTGGTACGGAACGTAGTTTAATGTATACAAGGGGTTGTCAACAAGTAATAAATTTGAAATGTGAATTGGTTGCAAGAAATTTATGAAACGAAATAGAATGTTAAGATTTGAAGTACGGAACATAGTTTGACGTATACGAGGGGTTGTCAAAAAGTAGTAAAATTCAGAATGTGAAATAGTTTACAGAAAGTTAACGAAATGAAGTAAAATGTTGAAATTTTGGGTACGGGTAGTAACTTTGGTCTTGTTGATTATATGGGGGTTGTATTTTTAAGGGGCGTTTTTTGTAATGAATCTTTTGTAAAACGACTAGAATGAATGTTAAAAGTGTGGTGAATTTACGTTACTTTAAAATTATCGAGTGTTTGTGAATTTTCTCAGATTTTTCTGACTTTGAATATGTTTTTTTGGTGCAAGTGATATCTAGTTGACTACGCTCGCCCCAAAGAACAAATTCATTATCAACTATGATAAAACAATGTGTGTATTGTTTAAAACTCAAATTAAAAGAACCTATTTAGATATTGATATTTTCCTGAGTAATCAGCAGCTAAGGATACAAAATTAAACATATTTTAGATGAAAATCTAGATTGAACAAAACATATTGATCAACTCTGCGTCAAGTGTTTTATAATAACTATGTTAGAAAATATAGATCAAGTCTCTTTAATAAACGCTCTGTTTTATTCTAAAATCTCCTCCAGTAGATGTCGGAAGTTGCTCCGTCCTGCTAAAACCAAATTCTTCGATTATCCACTCTAACATTACGAAATTGTTGTTCAAAGTTACGCAAAACCTGTTGATAACGTTGTTATGTAACGGTAATCGTCAAGTCATTTTCGTCAAAGAAGAACGACCCAAAAAATTACAAAGGTGGATATTGTACACCATCATACAATAGCCTCTTTGCTATAAAGCGGTACTTCGTGCAATTGCAGAAGATTTTCCGTCGTTCAGTAGGGATAGCTCTGTTTAACATATTCGGAAAGATGAAAATGAGCTTCATCTAGCGTCAGTAAGCAATTAATATTCGGGTTTTCAGCAAATAGCCCTTCGAATCGTTCGCAAAAATCAATGCGTCTTGAAGCAGAAGATTTTGTACGACTTGAATTTTGTACGGATGGAGGTGTAAGTCATTTAGAATACGGAAATAACTGCGGTTTGAAATATTTGTTTTGCAGATCGTTTAGGACTTCGTAACACAGCTGCTCTTACTCTTTCAGCATTTTGAAGTGTGCATACAGAACGAGTACTTCCTTTTGGTTTCCTCTGGCACAGGAAGCAGTACTGAGAAGTAAACGTTGGGTGATTGCAACAGAATAGAATAGTTATTTTCCAAATAAGTTTCAACCACAAGGGAGCGTTGAATATTTGAACTACTCTCCATGTTCATAGCTAAACTGAAATTTTTCGCAAACGCCTTGACAACTGTCCATTGTCTGTCTATCAATAACTTTTCCATGCGAGCAATAGAACACGAGATAAAAGATGCTGAAATCTTTCAAGATAGCAGCTAAAACAAAAGGGAGGAGGTCACCTTTTTGGTTTTAGACCTTCTAAGTGGTCCTGATAACGTTGAGCATGACAAATTCAAGTGTGCATTTTTTTCCAGGTCAAAGTAATATTTGATTGTACTAATATTGGCCTCCCATGTAAAATACGCAAATAATATAAAGCAGTTTAAATCCAACTTATTTAAACTATTATTAATAAATGTTTATATTATCTGGGCGAATATACGAATTAAATAAATGTGCGAATTTAAATCAAATGTAGAATTCTGAATTGTATTATTTTTATTTATTTATTTTTTGATATTTCTTCATATTGTAATTTTTATTTGTTTCTCTTTAACACAATGTATATACTTTATGCCGTAACAGTTAAAATTTTCGTTTAGTCTCTAAAATTAATAAACTTTATCATTGTTATTATGATCGTATAGTCATCTAGATAATAGCAAACAAGAAGAACCGTAAATTTTATATACGTATACTTTAAATTTATGCGCATTGAATAATATTTAGGTAATTTAATACGGCCCGTTTTGCATTTTTAGGGCCCATTAACAAAATCCATGCATTTTCCATGTGTTCAGTTAAGTGCTAATATATGTATGTACACGCTGGGCCCGCGTAATAACGCTTGAATGTTTCATGAGATGCGGCGCCGAACGGACCGCACCGTTGTAATCTCACCTATTTATTCAATTATTTACACCATCATTTTGGTAGATTATTATAACCTCAATCCTTCATTCATTAAATTACGGGTCTGATTTGTTTTCAGCAGTATAACTGCCAATTTATATTCAAGCTATTATTACTCTCCATCAATGTTTGCAGCATTTTTGATCCTTGTTGAAGAGAACTATTTAAAACAACACAAAATAATAACATATAGCGATAGGCCAGTGACGGTAGAGACAAAAATCATCCAATTCGGAAATAATTCCTACAAAAAGTTTTTCGTTTTAATGGCTTCATTTGTGACCTAATATGACTATCCCAGGTTTTCCCCTGGTGGAAAAAGGGTGGGGGGCAAAAAGTTACTCCCAAAAGGGGTGTTTCGTGGTTTTTCACTTATATCTCCTAAACTAATCAAAATTTTGAAAAAGCGATTCAAATAAAAGTTGTAGAGCATTAAATTCTGCGTTGAACGAGGTTAAGAGTACATTTTTTGGACCACTCGCTATCAAACTACATTAGATCAAAACTGAACCAATTTTTCACATTTCTTCCCTCCCTCTGCTAAATTGCCGAACTATAAACCCACATTCTCATTTCAGTATATGACAGTAAACCTTCGGTGATCAACCTGTTTCCGTGCTATACAACATGATGGATACGTGTACCGTGTGTGAAGAGACAATAGAGGAGGATGAGTCTGTGACTGTGAAAGCAAGAAGAATCAGAACGTTGATTGAATGTAGTAAGAAGCGAGGTGATGGGAGGGCATACTCGCTTTCAGAGATGTGAGACTGTAAAACTATGTGTAGTTCTGTTTTGTAGTTTTGATATGTGTATCACTATCACTATCATATCATAAATCTTTTTTTTTTACATTTATTTAACGTCGGTCTATTTCCGGTACTGAGGCCTATCACCGACGCCTGTAGACGAGCGACACCCAACCATGAATTTTGCTGAACATCCTCCCTTAAGAAGAGTAGGGATCTTTTACTTGCCTAACATTTAATAGACAAGGGACCGACGGCTTTACATCCCCTCCGAAGGATGGTAGCGCACGTCAAAGTTAAGATCGCCTCTGTTGAAAGAAATATATCCAAATTCAATTCTACATCTAATAATAACTCCGAATGATAAAACACAGGCATACATTAAAACGGAACAAAATTTACAGAACTTCGTCAATCCTAGTAAAATTCAAGCCGGAATAAGATCCGATGATCTAAGAAATAAGAGGAGGTATCACTATTAAATGTAATTCTAGAAATTCTAGCAACAAAGTTATAAATGAAATTAATAAAATCTTGGCAGTAGATATACAATAAAGGAGCCAGTGAAAAACCTATAGTTACAAAACATATCAAGAAACTTTGCAACCAGCTTTTAAATTTACTGTACTGATGATTAGAGGCTAGGATAAAAACAAAACGACTACTTTAGTGCTTCTTAACTACTCCAAAGCGTTCGATACTATTAACCATCTAAATGGAAATATTACGGCTTCTCCAACAATACTCTGAAAATGATAAAATCTTATTTTTCTAACCTCAAACAAAAAGTAGTAATCATGAATACCTCTGTATCTGACTCGAAAGTGTTGGAATCTGATGTCCCGCAAGGATCTATTTTGGGGCCCTTGTTTTTTATTTTATATACTGCTAATTTTTTTGCTACTCTCACAACTTGTAAGTCTCATTTTTACGCCGATGATACCCAGATTTATAGCACTTTTGAACTAGTACAAACTGAGTACTCTGTTGAAAACATAAATCAGGATATTAATAACCTTGTGAAATATTCTCGTAGGTATTGTTTGCAAATTAATGTAGCTAAGTCTGCTGTTATTGTTTTTGAAAAATAAAGTAATAGAGAATTTATCACACATAATGCTGATATCTTTATGGAAAATCAAAAATTAACATTCGAGAATAACAAAAAAGACCTAGTCTTATTCTTTGACCATAACTTCAAATTCGGACCGGATATTACTAACCTCATGAAAAAATCTTATTCAGCATTGAACAAATTATACTCATGTCGTCATATTCTAAATGAAAAACTAAAAATTATTTTAACAGAATCACTTGTTCTATCATTTTTTAACTATGCTGATATCGTCTATGGTACTTGCTTAAATCAAATTAATGCCTAAGGATACAAAAGGTCCAAAATATGTGTGTAAGGTTCATTTGTTCCATAAATGGCTAAATATAGACTCTAGAAAACTACATCCTGCGTGATTTGTACATAAATTAATTTGTACTGAAAAGCCACCATACCTAAAAGAGTTATTGATCCCTAGATCTCTTATTCATGATCGCAACCTAAGGTGCATGGAATATCTAACAACGTCTCAACACTCGACAACGTTCTTTAAAAAATATTTTACGTACTTTGCCGTAAACCTATATTTATTTATTTATTGCATACACTGCTCAACAGATAAAATACCCAATTATAGAACAGGAATAGAAAGTTATAAAAAAAATCAGAAAAGTAGAGTACAATATAAAACATTAAAAATCGATATAAGACAAAAAAACAAACAAAAAAAAACATAGAGAATAATACAAACTAACAAAAACATCAATAAATACAAAGTGTAAATTACAGATAATTAAAAACAAGTTTAATGGGTTACATGTGAAATATTAACTTAAAAAAAGATAAAAGGAAATAAAGATTAAAATTCATTGTAAGAAAAACAAAAGTAATTAAAAACTTCAGCTTTTATATCATTAAGGCTGCAATTAAAAATATCGAGGTTGTTACACAGTTTATTAAAATTGTTACAGATAGTGAACAAAGGCGAATTTTTTAATAAGTTTGAATGTGGAGTGGGTAAATAAAAAACTTGGTCATTACGTGAATTTAATCTAGGGACGTGAAGATTTAATTTGCAAATTATTCCAGGAACATCAAAATCATTGTGTAGCGTTTTAAATAAGAATACTTGAGAGACGTATATCCGCCTGTCTTCCAGAGTAGACAACGAGAATCTTTCAAGCAATTGACTCTGCGGAAAGCCAATAGCTGGATAGATACCATCCGACTTGAACCAAAGTAGTTTAACAAACCGGCATAGAACAATAATTATATTTAAATATGACGCACTTTTTTAGGGAGTGGCTTAAGAGTTCTCCGGTTGAACTGCTTCCAGGTTGATCTTATGAACATCATAACTGGGACATAAATATGTTAAAAAATAAGGGCCCCCAAAATGGATCCCTGGGGAACGCCAGAGGTAGCAGCAAATTCAATTGACTTGAATACGTTAATTAACACTCCGGTGCACGACGGTGGTCTATTAGTCCACGACAACTGCGTAATTGTCTGTTATTTTTTTATTAAATGTCATTCTAACCTGCGATGCTAAGTACCTTCTAATCTACAGCAAAGTAAGGTTTGGATGTACGCAAATGTAAAAAAAAAATTCGTCAAGGTGTTGCTTGCAAATTTGGTCCTAATAGACCACCGTCGTTGCAATGTGGAATTTATTTGCATGGTAACACTTGAGTGACACGTGACTCATATTAGAACAGAAAGCCACCGACATGACAGAGCAATTGTCGTTCAGTCTGGTCTATAACGTTAGAGCCAAAGTACCGTTGTTGCATTTGAGATTTTCGTTTATTTCTTATTACTTCCATTCTGCTACATCATCGGTATTACATACATATATCCCCACGGCAATTACTAAATACTCAGAATCAGCTACTACTCAGAATCAACCTGAGCCTCCAACCAATAAAAGAGGTCACTGCAAATACTGCGTTATTTTTGTAAATTTTGTAAATGTTGGCTTTGTATGGAGCATATTTTAGCTTGTTGTGCAGAATGCATTGAGGAGCGTATCCAGCCTACTTAGTCTAGATTTGAGAAGATATATTTTCTGCAAATGTAATTTAATTTTCTATTTTGTTCCTTTACTATCTTTGTTCTATTTTGGAATAAAAAAACTGTTTATTTTACTTAAAAATAAAGTTTATCCAAAAGTACACTTTTACGTTTTATTTGTATTTTTAAGGTAAAATATAAAATTCAAATAAATTTGTACAAAAAAAAGTAGAGAAAATGAACCTAATAAATAATAAAAATCGGCAGCTACTGGAAGCGGCTGGAACCTCCCCACTCGGTGGATCTTTGAAGCCGAAAAGAGCATTAAATTGTATGACAAAACGGCACTAAACGTAATCCGATCTCATCCAAAACCTTTTCAGATCTTCTGGGGCACTAAAAAAACCCTTAACTTAATGAATTTTCAATCATCTATGCGAGTTCTTACCTACATTATCACTCGTTGAATAATATACTAATAGGATATTAACAACTTTAACATCACTTGAACGACTAAGAAAGTCTAGTTATCCTAAATACTACAGATTTGTAAAGCCACAAACTGAAAATTGATAAAGTGATAATCTATAATAAATTCACCAACGAAGGTACAGAAAGCATATGATATTGATATTGTTACATCTACCTTTAAAGTTTGCGACAATCCACTAAAAGTTACAAAGATGCCGAAATCTTAGTAACATGACATGACACCAACGATATCGGATGACAAACGATGACAATGACAATCGTCAAAATTTGCTCATTGCAATCCGATCGCTCGCGGCTATCTTTGTTAAATGAAACATTAGCATTTCAGCAATTTTACTAGATTTTAGAGGAATATTTGTAGTTTAATTTTTCGATTTGTCTGTATATATATTTAAAAACGGCACTAAACGTAATCCGATCTACTTCTAGAGCAGTGAAGAAACCCTCACAAGTGAATTGACACGTGATGTGACGAGTTTCACGTAACGACTACGCGCATCGAACATGTCATGCGAAATGCGATCTATGCTTCATATTTGCTTTATTTTTAATTTTTTTCACGGAAACCAAATCGAAAGGGTGGCAGTGTGATATATCGTTGAAATCAGAATTTTAACTGCTTTTCAATGGTTCCATTGCAAATTGGAAGTAATTATAAAATAAACAACTTGTTGCGTCAAAATGGCACTAAACGTAATCCGATCTCAACCAAAACCTTTTCAGATCTTCTGGGGTACTAAAGAAACGCACATGGAAAATTTCATTCAAATCCGTTTAGTAGTTTCGGCGCTATCGTGCTAACACACATACACACACAGACATTTTTCAAAAACCACTTTTTTGGGTTCCTAGGACCTCAAAACGTAAAGATTTGATGTTATCTCAATTTTTGTTTTTGGACCAATTTTAGTAACCTCTCACAATTTTATTGTGGAGAGGTTAAAATATAAATTTTTGCCAATTTCAAATCATTTTTACAAAAATGGGTTACTCAAATTTGGTCCTAATAGACCACCGTCGCGCACTCTTGCAATACTGTAGACGTCGTGCACCGGAGTGAGAGTAACATACTGAAACCTATTTGTTAAATAAGACTTGAATAAGAGAATTAATGAGTATGAAAGACCATTCTCTAATTTGATTAACAGTAACTGATGATCTAACCTATCAAATGCTTTGGAGAAACCCGTATATATGACATCAGTCTGGCGATGTTCATCTAAAGATTCAGAAATATACTGAGTTATACAGAATAAGTTAGTCGTCGTTGAACGCCCCTTCATGAATCCATGTTGGTGAATAGATATTTTAGACTTAATTGAACAATAAATGTTGTCGTGAAGTAGGATTTCTAAAACTTTGCAAAAATTACAGATTACAGAAATAGGCCTGAAGTTTTAAGTATCTAATTTATTCTCCTTTTTATAAATAGGACAGACTTTGGAAAGTTTCCGGAAATTGACAATTTTTTAAAATAAGGTTAAAAATTAGGTTTAGAGGATATGCAAAAATAATAGCACAGTCTTTCAATAAAAATGCTGGTATGGAGTCGGGATCTGCAGTAATTTTAGGTTTAATGCGTTTTAAGGCCTGGAGAACTTCTGCCTAATGAAAAAAAATTATATTAACAGTAGGGTTATTATTTGGACAATCGTTATCGATAGAATTATTCACGGTGTCTAATGAGGAATCAGAATATGACTGGCTAAAAAATCTGGAAAATGCATCTAAAATATCATGCGGACTATTAAGTGAAGCGCCGTCAAAGAACATTTCATCTGAAACACAGGTTGACCCTTTCTTGTCATTAATGAACGCCCAGAATTTGTTAGGATCGCTTTTTATATTATTTTTGGTATTTTGTACAAAGTTTTTGTAGGCAGTATTAATATCCCTCTTTACTTCCCGTCTGACCTTTTTAAACTCCTCAAAAAGATCATCGGTTTCCGAACACATTTTTCTGAGACGTTTCTTAAGCCTAATTTTTCTATAACACCATCCCTTCTAGCGTCAAGAAATTCTCTGTTAACTCTTTTAAAATTAACTATACGACATTCCTTCATGACAAGTGAGCAAAGGTGTGGAAGTAAAAATACATATTTGATTTCTTTTTATTTTGTATTGTCAATTGCATTCTATCTATATATTGTGCACAATGTACATATTATATTTATGTCGATAATGCCTGTAAAATCTTTGATGTTTGAGTATCTGAGCAGCCCCTAGGCTGGGCTCCGCCATATGTTGATAAATAAAGACAGTTTATTATTATTATTATTATTATTCGAAACATTTTAAGAATTCGATGAAAATTTGACCAGAAAGGTATCAGAAGTTTAATCATAAAATGTCAATATCAATGCCTTATTAGTATTGCTACTGTTGAAAATGTTTCTTTGAGCATACTCGAAGCCATTAAAATTCCTTCTCCCTTTGTTCATTTTTTAAATGTTATCTGTCTCCCGTATTTTCAATTATAGAACAGTACTGTTTGCCATCATTCATTGTTATTTTTACGGGACGTAATAAATTGAATTATTATCCCTTCGGGTTGTACAAAAGAAATATATGTATAAACAAATTATTTACAACGTAGTTTGTCCTGCAAACTTAACTTTATTCTATTTAAAATTCACATTTGTATCGACCAGCTGCAAGATTTATGAAACATAACATCATAAATCACTAACAGCCTCGCGTTCTAAAATCAATTAGTTAATTGGTTGGGGAATCATCCTTAAAATGATGGAATTACGAGAGATACACAAGAAGAAACGTTTATGTGGCCAAGGATGACGGGAGGTACTGTAATTACAGTTGGCACTTTTGACGTTCTATGAGGTTCCACATCAGTGAAATTCAATAAACTGGTAAAGTTATAGAGTGTAATTGACATTAATGGTTAAATTTAATAATGATTTAATATTGCTTAATCTCTATATTTGTTAGTAAAAATTTGTGATAAATATGGACAATAATGTAATTAACTTGGCTTAATTAATTAACGGACTATCGGAAAAGCTACGCCGTATAGGTGACAAATTTGATGTTAGGACGATATTTCAAACGGGGAACACTTTAAGATCTATTTTAACAAAAACAAAACCGATAAACAAGGAGCAGAATTCAAAAAACTGTATTTACAATATCCCGTGCGAATGTGATAAATGTTATGTGGGTGAGTCATCCAGACCTTTCAGTGTGAGGTTGTATGAGCACAAGAATTACATTAGAAAGAATGAAATTCAGAAATCAAAGATTTGTGAACATGCTTGGGAAAACGGACATAGAATAAACTGGGACTCGGCAAAAATTTTAACAAAAGAAACAGATACCAAAAAAAGAAAAATTAAAGAATCAGCAATAATCTTATTAAATGAAGATAAGCGCGTATCGAATTGTTCTGTAGATATTTGTACAACCTGGCTACCAATGTTAAAAGAAGAACTTAACAAACTCAACATTATCTAAAAAATATCATCAGTTCTATGTTCTGTGTAAGTAGTAAGTATCTATGGAAATAACATAAACAGAATCTTAAAGCTGTGTATTTGACATACACAGCAAAATAAGAGTTCTTCAAAAAATAGCTTTGAAAACGGAAAGAGATTACTTTCCGAAACGTCAGCAAAATACATTATTTTTGTGTTTATTCCGATTTATATTATTTGCAAAACATAACCTCTGACTTTTCCTTTGGCGTAAACGACACGGGTGCAAAGGCTTTTTTTCCAATAATTCTATTATTTTGTAGATTCGGTGATTTGTTTTGAAGAGGATAATAGTACATGTGGTAGAAAACCCAAATAATAGGAAAGAATATTGGCTTAATTTCATTTTAGACTATTAAAAACCCTCAACGCAAACACATTATAGCAGTAAATACAAAAATAAAGCAAGCATTATATAATACATCTTTGACTTGATGGATATAAATATTGTTAATAATTGTCCTGGAATGTTTTAATATGAATTTGTTTCATAGATAGATAGACAGATATGTTATTAGTGCTAATTTGTGTTTACAAAAGTTAAAGAAAGTTCACAGAGAAATAAATACATAAAAAAGTATAGAGTAAATATGCATCAATATAACAATAATCATATAGTGTGGATGTGAATGTTCCATGCTAAGACGGTCTGAAGGACGTTTTGTTACAATGTGGTAATTGTCCGTCCGGTTCTTGGGAGTATGCTGATGCGAAAAAATTGCAGAATGTGTTAGCACATTTTATATTGGTTGTGCACAAGCTGCCAAAGCTATTGAATACTTTTGGAGTCTAGACAGTAGATCAGAGTGTTTTGGATGTAGTTGTGAAATAACTTTTTGTTTTGGTGGTGAATTAATCTGTTTTCGAATTGGGTCTTAGCCCTTTTTATTTTACATGATATAGAGTTTTGATTAAGTTCTGTGTGTCTGATTCTGGATACTGAGCGCGCCTGTATCGCTGCCATATGGTGTTTTGATTTTCAGTAGTTTAGGGGGCAGAAATTTGGGTAGGATAGCAACTCACTAGTGACAAGAAGGGGATTTGGTTGGCTCTGAATCGTGTATCGTCTGTGATCATTTGTGACAGATTTGCCTTATGAATCATGTTCAGGAATATGTACGACGAGGTTATGTCCTTTGGAATTTGTGGTTGGGGCCATGATAAATTTGAAAAATTAAAATCTTCAAATATGATCAATGGATAAATGAGGTAATAAATTAAAGAGTGTAGTGTCTTTATTAAATGTAGTTGACGGGGGCCTGTAGATACAGCACATCACAAATAGATATTTGAAATTTAATTCAAGTTACATCAATATTTAGACACACTTGCGGAATTAGTTCGATGGTAGAATCGGAGAAAATGCCGTTCGTGGTGCCACCTCCTCGTTGGTTGAGGCGGTCGGTGCGATGTAATGTTCAGTCATTAATATGAACCAGGGAATCATTTATACAAGGTGTTAGCCAACTTTTGGCAAGGACGATTATGGCAGGTTTTGTATTACAGACGTAAAATACTACATTTATACTTATTTCGATTTTGCTCAACGCTACTCCACTGATGGTATCAACTGGATGCATTAAATTTGGATAAGTAACCTTTTTGTGTATATTTTTTTTCGCTGAAGCAACTTTTTTTGGTAGGCCTATTTTATCACCTCTGAACACACTAGAACGAAATATTGCACCAAGGGATTTTTGAAGGTGCTAATTAAACCTAACCGACTATATTTTTTCTAAAATACATGTATTTTCTGAAAATTCATCCTTACGTTAGTCTCTGTTATTTCATTAAGCCTGGTAATTTCTCATTGGAGATAGTGACCAACCACCTTAATTTCAAAAAAGGTGTGTTAGTGGTTTCAGAGATATAGAATGGCTTCATGAAATCTGCAACACGCTATATATGAAAGTTTATATATTTAGAACAACAAATATTAATAATTTAGGATTTCAGTATTTCAACAGCAGTTTCTTTGCTTTTTGGAAATGTTTTTCTGTTATAATCATGTATAATTAATAATGTCCTAAACATTTCACCTAATTAACTTTTTTCCGTAAAAATTCTTTTGAAAGGTAATGTGTCACGCCTCTGTAAGTATGTATATGTATGTGTCTGTAGTTACACGTTACTTTGTAGATTGTGAGAGGCTGCACAGATTTTGAAAAACGTGGCGTCGAAAAATTCACCACAACAGAGTATTCGGGAGACTGTTTACAAACAGGAAGAACAGCAGCGACCCTATAACTGAGCCCTATATAACTCCAAGATCGATGTTATGGAGGTCTGATTTTGAGCCGTTTGCATTAAATATAATTTTTCTGTTAGAAACGTATGATAATATCAGACGCGATAAGCTATCCCTGATACCAGCTTCCTCAATAGCTTAGCAGAGTAAATTTGGATCTGCACTGTCAAATGCAATACTTAAGTCAAAAAATAATCCCAAAACAAAATGGTTTTTATCGATTTCTCCATAAATAAAGTCTAAGCCCTCAATGCAAGCTGACTCAGTCATATTTATTTGTGAATTTTAATATCCGTTTACAAATAATGTTTTCGAATATTTTAGAAAATACACTCAGCATTGCTATAGATCGGTAGTTCTCAATGTCTCCTCAGTCGTTACGTTTATACACAGGAATAATATTTGCAACTTTTAGTGTATTTGCAAATATGCCTTTGTCTACAGACCGATTAAACAAATTCACCAATGGGATTAAAATTGCATCAGGTATATGTTTTACAACACGCGCAGAAACTTCATCGCAACCAGTCGATTTTTTGTTTTTTAATTCTCGAATTGCACTGTTAATTTCATCCTCGTCGATAGGAGCCATTAATAAGGAGTTCGGTAGTGAGTTGTTGGGTATCTTTTCTATCCTGTTAATACCCGTGTTACCATAAACTGAATTTAGTCGTGTAGTGGCGTTTGTAGGAAATATTCTGCAAATGTATTGGCAACAGTTTTAGGATCACTGGTGCACAGTCCTTCTCCTGTTTTTATATTGATGTTACCGTCTTGGTTTTTATTTCTACCAAGTATATCGTTTACCAATTGCCATATCTTTTTTGCCGGTTTGTAGAGGTTTGTATTTCATTTTTTATGTGTTCCTATTTGGTAGCTGACAGTAGTTTATGTAGTCAGTTTTTTAAATTTTATATTATTTTCTTAGTTCATGGCTAATTTTTTAGAAGCCAGTTTATGTTTTTCAATTCTTCACTTTTACCTTTGATAGTTTGGTTAATCCATTTTTTGCAACTGACCGTTTTTCTGTTGGTAGCTGTAACAGTTGGACAAGTATTTTCAATGCATGTTATGATTATGTCCAGGAAATGTGAATAGGCTTCGTGTACATCAGTGGTGCTAATTATATTGTACCAGTCAATTTGGTACAAATTGTGTAACAGTTGTTCTAAAGTGTTTTCGTTAATAATTTTTATTTTCCTTTTTATTGGTGCTACATTATTTTGTGGTAAAGTTTCTTTAATTTTAAAAACAAAGCAGCATGGTCTGAGATACCTGAGTCCTTCATCTCATATTTAGTAAGATTTTCCGGAACATTAGTTGCTATGTAGTCGATGGCTGTTGCAGTTGTCCTACCATGAATATATGTAGCAACTCTTGTTGCCGTATTACCCTGATGACACGTCCTCTAAAAATTTTTGTATGGGGCCGTTTTGCAGACTGTCGATATTGAGATCGCCACAAGCTATTATGTATTGATGGGATTTATATAATCTATTCAGTACCAGTGTTAGCGTAGATATGAATATCTCAAAATTACCATCTGGAGATCGATATATGTTCTGAAGTGTAACATTTTTATTGTCATAATCAAAGCGTATGGCACATGATTCAAAATGTTTCTCTTGGTTGTAATTATTTAAACACTTAATTTCTTCCATTTTTATATACTCGTTGCAGTAAACGACAGTTCCCGTATGTTCAGGAATTTCCCTACAAAATGATGATGCAATTTGATATTCGTGTGTGTTGAAATAATTTATTGCTACTTTTGGTAGCCAATGTTCGCTTAAATATATTATAGAGGGACGATGTAACGACGAAAAAATTTCCAGGTTACTCATTTTGTTCTTAAGACTTTGAATGTTCAAGCTAAGTATGCTAATTTGACCTACGATTAGAATTACGGTTATTTTCTTTGTATTGAAAAAAATCAAAACGCTTTACAAGTATATTCTTTGGCCAGAAATCCTCTGTATAAAGAGTTGACATTAAAGTCAGTAACTTTAAATCCAGCACTTGTGCCACTTTTTACTAACTTGACTGTAAATTCCCGATGTGAATTTTTAATTTTTTTAATTAAGTACTTTTTTATTTGTTCTGGTGTGATCGATGGTTTTGTACTGTCCAAATATAGCCATAATTTTTTGGGGCAGCTGTGAGCTCCATGTCGTCATTTGGATTGGTGGTTCCTTTCTCATAATTACCTTGCTTTTAGTATTTGACTTCATTTTTACTGGTCTTTTATTTTTACAGTTTTTTTATTTTTTTATATACATTTATTTAACGTCGGCCTATTTCCGCTACTGAGGCCTAACACCGACGCCTGTAGACGAGCTATCTCCAACCAGGAATTTTGCCGAACCTCTTCCCTTAAGAAGTGTAGGGATTTTTTACTTGCCTAACATTTAATAGACAAGGGACCGACGGCTTTACATCCCCTCCGAAGGATGGTATATCCCCTATACAACCCTCGCCTACGGTTGTATAGCTTCCGCGCATACACTGATGTGTGAGGCGAGGACGCGGTCTTCGTTGTGAACACGGACTAGACCTCTGTTCTTTGAAAAATAAAAAATATGGTAGTGGGGGGTTGAGAGCTGAGACCCCAGAGGCTTCCGTGCACTTATTTTCGATGGTTTGAGTCTCAGGGTTGGTTTAGTAAGTGCTGTTGCGGGTTGAATATTACACCCTGTATATTGTAGTTGGCACTGGCTGCTATCACTTTATTTAATTTTGCACTTAATTTATTATTAAATAGCTATTGTAGGGTCAACGGTTACACCCTAGTTGTAGTAGGTTTTTTTATTTAAGAAAAAATAATGATACGATGAATTAAAAGAGAATACAAAATATTTATTGAAGGGATAATGAACAAAGTTTGAATAGGTTAATTTATTTTACAAGTTTCTTTTTAAAACGTAGAAACTATTCGACACATAAATTCTGTCTGTAGTTATCATATAAATGTATTTTAAAAAATTAATAAATCTGGGAAAATATCCGGAAGAATGTCCTTTCAACGTAGCCTGGTCGGTAAAAATTGGTGTGTCACTTTGGACGGGAATCGAAATTTAAATACTTAAAATTAGGGGCACTAAAGGCGATACTTAAAAACTAACTCTTTTTAACCAGGTTTCGGCCTGGGAAGCTAGAATGGAACAGCTCGTCACGATAAAATTGCGAGGAATAGGGAGTAAGAAAACCTAGCCGAGCGGGTATCTACAACATGAAATTAAATAGGAACCGGACCCAGCGTCAACAGCTATTACACAAAGCTAACTTTGAAACTTAATTTCCACTAAAACACTACGCGAACTTTACACTTGATTCACTGCCAAAACTGAACTTGTCTACGGCTTTCGATGCACCGGTATTTATACTGAATTGAAAAAGTTTCGTTTTTCTCGCCCCGTCGAGTCTCGCGGAGAGCTGGAAAGGCTTGGAATCGCTCAGTGCGGGCAAGGATGAGTCATCGATTGCATCATGTTGCGCAATACTTGAAAATTTTGGAATTTTGAAATAATTTTTATATGGGCAGATCGACGATGTGAAGGGGAATTTACTAAAATTTGAACGAAAGCTGAATCTATTTTTGTTTGGAAGTTATGAGAAGTTTTATGGGCAAAATCTGGCTCGATCCCGTAATGTATTACAAAGGTCCGCGGTTAACAATCTGTAACTCCGTTAATAGGTTTCCAGTTAGTGCGTTAGATAAAAAGATAAGATATTAACAAGGTACAATACGGGTATGAATCGAGCTGAATGGAGATATAGTATGGGTGTCTGCTATTATACAGGGGTAATCGAAAAATGGGGAAAGAGTATAATAGCAATTTGATGGGAAAATTCGGTGAAAAGATATGGGGGACTTTTGAGACTCGAGGCACTGAACGTGATTTGATGTATACAGGGGTTGATCGGAAAGTAAGAATAGAAAAATTACGAAATTGTTTTAAGAACGTGGGGAAATGGACTCGACGGTTAATTTTAAGGGGGTTACGTATACGAGGGGTGGTCAAGAAGTTCGAATATTTTAAAAAGGGAAATTGCTTATAAAATTGAGACGTGTTGAATGAAAATTATGAGAATTTGGATTCGAATGGGGAATTTGACTAGCTTGATGAATATACGGGGGCTGTATTTTTAAGTGACGTTTTTCGTGATGAATTGGTTACGGATGAGTGTAAATGAATGTTTGGCTTTAGATTTGGATGAATTTAGGTTAATTGTGAATTATCGGTGATCGGCTTAATTTCTCAGATTTTTTTGAATTGAAATGTGGTTTTTTGGTGCTAACGGTGTCTGATGGACTTTTTTTATCTAGTTTGCCAAGTGGCATGAGATTATTGAATTTTTTGATGATTTTTAGAATTTTTTGTTTTTGTATTTTGACTTGTAGGGGACATACCCTACAACAGTTGGAACGGTCACCATCCAACTACTAACCGCGCCTTACGTTGCTTTACATCGCATATCGAAGTATGTACATAGTAAAGACGCACCCACGCTCGCCCCCACGTTTTTACAGTTGTCCAGTTAATAACTGTGTTGCTTGAGCAGTCTGAACTAAATGACGAATCTAGTTCTAGCTCGTCTTTACTTGAGGGTGTGACAGCAGGTACGCTACACTGAGCATGTTTAAGAAGGTCATGTATGGAATTATTTCTTGTTCGTAGTTTTATCATATCTATATTACTTTTCTTGACGTTACCTACTTCTGTTTTTAGCTCCTCAATTTTATCGAGTAGAAGTTTTGTGGGTATCACGAAAGGTTTACTTGGATAACTGCTTGCTGTTTACTTTCTAGCTCAGCTCAGGTTCAGCACTATTTCGAGTTACAACCATTTTACAGGTTTTCTTATTTTCACTATTCACTACTAAGAAACAGTATACATGTCCACACACAATCACACGTCTTAAATTTTAAATAAAATGATATATGTACAACGTATTTAGTATTCAAGCTGTGAGAGAAAAATTAACACACCAAATGGCCCCTACTTTACCCTTATTTTACCAATATCGCCATTCTAAACGACGTAAATTGCAATATCATGTTATTTAATTAAGCAGTAAAAGTCCATACGTTTACATAAATTTACCTTTTACTTCTCTGAAAACAACCCTTTTCGCCCTTTTTGTGTATGTATGGTAAATAAACCTTTTAACATTGTGATAGAATCATCTGAAACAAAACAAAGTAATCATATTACTGCCAAGCCTGCTTTACTTTTAATGCAAGTTTAATTAAAACTTTAATTTAATTTGCAGGTATATGCTTTTTAGCTGTAAATTAATTATGTGGCACTATATTCCCTGTGATCAATACAAAGTGGTCTTCTGTGGTAAGCACTTTATCGTGTATCTAATTAATATCGACTTACGTTATTACAGTTAAGAGGACAACTTTGTATCTGCAAAAGATGTCCTTACCATTAATTACCTGTGGTGCAGGTATACAATACAATATGTTTAATACTGCTAACATAAACTGTTTAGTACATCGAAGGGAATAAGTAATTAATTTAAATTGATAATTGAGTTATTCATTATATTTAAGTCTCATATAGGAATACAGGAGCAATAACTAAACTTTCCTTATTTGTAAGCCAAATGATACATGAAACATTTAGAGTTTAATTTGATCTATCCAAAATATTTAGAAGTATCATTCACACTTTCTTCATCTCGCATGCTTGATAGCCAATAAAAAGAAGGAAACGTATTTTAAAAATATTTTTGAAATATAAGTACAGGGCGACTCGCGCGACTCGCTACAGCGGAGCATCTTCGAGGTCAGTTTTTCTTAATGGAACGCCATATATATTTTACATTTGTGAATTCAGCGTAAAATTGCCTTTCCAGCAACCTCCAGATTTTTAGTTTTTGACGTGGCGTTGCCGAATTATTCGAAAAAATTTTAGTCGGAAAAAGTTTAACAAATTAATTCGCTAGTATGCATTACTATTAATTAAGAAGATTTATTTTCCAATTATGTAGATAAGGGATGTACTACAACGACACAACCACCAAATATTGATTATAATTATACAAGGGTGTATTTTATACTAGCGTTAATTCAGGAAATCTCAAAGTGAATTTTCTGAATTTTTTCAAATCGAACACTGTATATTATTGTATTTTTGAATTGGCACGTCAATTTTCTATGATTTTTGTGAATAATATCCTATACCTAAAATAGATATTTCCGGAGATATTTTTACTTTTTCGTTTAAAACCGTTAAATTATAGTACTTTTTATTTCGAACTGATTTTGACAAAACCGAGAATAATTGAAGTCATATTGATTTTTAATTATTTTAACTATTTACACTTGTTTCAAGTTATAAATTAGTTTAAAATTCGCACTTTCCTGAATTTTTGGAAGGAATGGTCGATGGTTTACGTTCTGGGTGGGAGTGATAAAAATTGTTTGCTATCAACTGGAATTTATAAGGAGCGATATCCGGAAAAATGGTGGATTTTACAAAAATATTAAATAAGAGAAAAGTTTCTAAATGAATCTTAATGTTCAGTTATCTTTTTTAATTGAAAAAAAATATAGCAGGCAGAAAGATATTCACAAAATTTCAAGAAGGGTAGTTAATTTCACGCTTTTGTGTACATGCTAGGTGAATGAAATGATTTCGTTAGATGCCTTTTGATTAGTAATCGAGATGTCCCAAATTTCGTATTTTTCCGATTACGTTATTTTGAGATAGAAATTAAAAATCGTTTTTTTGGCACATCCCTTTAAGGGGGTAGCTGGACAGGAAAGAGTTATTTTCAAAAATTTTATAAGAATAACCCGACTTAATTTTCGACAGGGAATCTACAGTTAAATTTTTTGCAGGGTAAAATTTTGAAAATTTATATAATTACAAGCAGCTGGCACTTCCGCTTATACCGGAAGTCCATACCCACTTGCTTATTTCAAATGGAACACTCTATATATTTTAGGGTTTTCGAAAAGAGCATAAAATTCTGAGTCGAAAATATGTAGCATATCCTATACCTAAACCTAGCAGTTTCAGAGATATTTGACATTTTATAGAAAATTTGACAGGTGCAATGGTTTGCAAGAACCGTTATAACTTTCTTCGTATAAAAGATCCTCATTTACTTCTTGTCAAGTAAAAAGAACGCAAGGAGAACTACATTTTGCAACTGAAATAAATTCAATAATATCATACCAAGTGTTCCGTTTTTCGCGTTACATTTGTCAACTTCAAACCGCGAAAACTTGTTTAGGTCAAATATATTTTTATATATTTTTTACGTCAATTTGTGTAAATTCCCTTTTTTCTGATATTAGCATTGTAAGGGTTAAAGTTACAACTTTTTGAAATATTTGCGATTTTATTAGAAATTCATGAATTGTTGTAATCATTTCATCAGCCATGATTAGAATCAATCAAAAAACAATCTTATGTCAAAAAATGCCAGCACGTTTAAATTATACCAATAAAAACTAAAAAGTTTTTATTTGTTTATTATTTATGGAGAATGTGATAAAGTAATATCAAGAACTTGCAGCACATTTACTACTCGATATCCATAAAAACGCAAAATAACACTGACACTGTAACATGCGTATTAATCGAATTGAAGATATGACATGAACTGAAATAGCAGAGATAAGATCAATTTAAGATATGATTTCATTTAATTTAATAATTGCTCAAAATTCCGCCCTAGAACCTCGACACATTTTTCGTACCTTCAGATTACTTCCTCATGGGTAGCTCTTCTAATTGAATCCTATGATATGTTTTGAAATGCATTTCTTACTCTTTGCATACCTTCAATGCTTGTTAATGGGCTCTCATAAACTTTATTATTAATAGTTTCCCAAATGAAATAATCCAGAACTGATACATCTGGCGAGCGAGAAGGCCATAGGCCATAAGAAAGGTCCATTATTGGCAATCCATTGATCATAAAAAGTTTCTTGTAAATAATTATTAATTAAACATGCGTTATGTGGGGGAGCACCGTCGTGCTGATAAAAAATGTTTCTATGTTCGGCGAGAGGTAAATTTTCTAAATAGTTATTATTCAGATTTTGTAAGATATTCAGATATCTTTCACCTAAAAAAAAAAAAAACAAAAATTTACCTATACATATTGGCAGAAGAGAAAATTTAATTTACCGTTTAAATTTTCCTGATAAAATTGTAATGCCACCACTCTATCGTTTCTTATGGCACAGTAAACATTGAACTGCCAACTTTTCTGAAAGTTTCACTCTCTGAATATATGAGGATTTGAGTTACTCCAATAATGCAAATTGTGTCTATTAAAAAGTCCATTTTTAGTAAATTTTGCTTCATCTGTCCATATAATATTTCCCAAATAAGAATCGTGACCCTCAGACCTTATTAGAATAAACTCACAAAAATTCTGTCTTCTTAGGAAATCTGTTTCTTTTAATCCTTGAACCATATGGAATGAAAACGGGTGAAGCTATGTTTTAATAAGATTCTGTGAATTGAATCCTTGCATAGTGCCGAGTCCAGAGCAGCTTGTCTTAATGACATCCTGGGAAATGCATGAAAATATCCCAGAATGACTATTTTAATGTTTTCGTCATCAACAATAGGCTTTCTTCTTTGCATTTTTGCCTTGACAGAGCCATAATTTTTAAAATTTTCCAATATGCGTTTTACAGTGTTTGGTGACGGTTTCCGTTTTTCTGGATATCGAGTAGCAAATGTACTGCAAGTTCTTGATATTACTTTATCACATTCTCCATAAATAATAAACAAATTTAAAAAGTCTTCATAAGTGTAATTTAAATGTGCTTGCATTTTTTGACATAAGATAATGACTGACTGTTACTAGTCATGGACATTTTGATGAAATGATTACAAAAATTCATGAATTTCTAATAAAATAGCAAATATTTCAAAAAGTTATAATAGTCCTTGGCGTAAAGTAATAAAATTGAGGTTCGTGTGCTCCTTGATGAAGGAGTATAGGGAATGAAACCATCGGTTTCAGAAAAATATGTAGATTATGAATCGCGATGGTTACTATCTCATAGCCGCGGCGGATTTTTTTTTAGGGGGTTTCAAGGCCAGGACAATACGAATTTCAAAATTTTATCTCAAAATGAGGCATTTCGGTCTTTAATTAAATTGTTAATACAATATGAAAAGTTTTTCAAAAGAAAATTATTTCACTTAAATTTTACTAACACTGGCAACTCTGCAAATACTATTCATTATGAAAACATTAGAACCTCGTTTGATTTGAATCGCCAATGCTATGCGCGTGCAGAGAAACTTCGCGCATTTCTCACTTGTAGCACCTCTATTTGAAACAGTGTAGATTTTTATACGTGTGATCTGTGTCGTATGTTCTTAACCTTTCCGATCAATAATAATTAGTTATTGACGTGTGTTTTATTTTTTCTGAAATTTGAGGATGTGTACATAATATATTCACTTATTCCAGATACCGTACTAGGCATACCTAATGAAATCTTTAGCACAACTTAGACTATCTGGGGAAAGTAGGGCAAGAAAAAAGTGTTTTATTTGTTGCAAACAGTCCAAAGAAAAATGTGTTTTAAATCCAGCACAGTCGTCATATGAGATTTTATCCGAAACAATTAGTTCTCTAACTAACCTGAAAGATGATGAGGTTGTACAAATTTCTCTATCCTTGAAAAACGACGTTTCAGTGGAAAATTTAAAAACTATTGGCATTATTTGGCATCTTACATGTTATAAGAGAATAACTAATAAAAGAAGAAGGGAACTCGCCGAGAAAAAATTTGAACTTACAAATAATAAGAATCATATACCCGCTGCATGTTGTTCGAGTCAAGGTCATTTTACTAGAGGTAAAAACGAACAGTTATATGACAAAAATGCGTGTTTTTTTTGTGATGGAAAAAGCACAAAAGAAATCAGTTGCACCATGTTTCATATGACAGTGGGGGGCTCATCTCAAACAAGCAGTTGATATCAGTGACAATAATGTATGGCTGGTAAGACTCAGTGAATGTATCAGTGAAAAATATGCTCATGCAATCGACATTAAATACCATAAAACATGTTGGTCAAAAAATGTAACAAATACTCTTAGAAGATGTTCCACGTCTACAGCTGAATCACATCGGAGTATGGCATCTACTGCAGCTCATATAGAATTTTTTAACATGTTGGATACATTTTTATCTTCTGGTAATGTTACTTCTATGGCTGATTTGCACAAAACTTATTTAGAAATATGTTTGTCTAATGGATTAGAAGAAACTGACCAACACGTGAAATCGCGAAGAGGTCTAAAATATTTAATTCAAGAAGAAATGCCCTGGGTGAATTTTTCCACACCCAAAAGAAAAAACGAGTCCGAGCGTGTATCTGTCAAAAGTACCATGGATGCTGCCCTAATTAAGGCAGAGGAAGATAATGATGAGGATTCACTGAAAATCCTATTTTCTGCCGCGAGTGTGATACGGAAATTAATACTAAGAACAAAAAAGTGGAATTTCAACGGAAATTTTGATGACATTGATGTTATTTCAAAGGAACTGAAAATTTTCTATAGATGGTGCTTAGTGGGAAAAGTTAACGTCCGATATTGAACGTGTTGATGTGGAAGAAAAATCATCACGTTTATCACAGACTTTGATGTATGAAGTACTATCTCCAAAGCAAGTAGCTGCTGGAGAAAAACTGAGGCACACTCGGGAAATGCCTTTACAGGTGAGTTACTTTCAGAGAATTTCCTATGTTTCGAATGTGTGCTTGTTTATAGGCATATGTGGGTTTGTCTGTTCATACGTGTACAAGAAGTTACAAGCTTATAAACTTTCTTCACAATCTTGGATTTTCGGTAAGCTACAACAGGATCAAAGACATAGAAAATCAATTTGCTGCAACAGTTTTTGCGAGAATGAATGAGTCAGGAGGTGTTTATATTCCTCCTGAAATTGAAAGTAATAGATTTGTTCATTTTGCCATGGATAACATAGATTTCCAAGAGGATACTCCAGATGGAAAACATACGTTGCATGGCACAGTGATGGTTGCCTATCAAACTGTACCTTCAGATATAATAAGTGTTCACAAGGCCGTCAATTTTCCGGAGAAAAAGACCTTCGTATTGGTACCTGAAAAAATCTATGAATTGAGAATGTGTAATTTACCGAAAATCCTCAAACCAAAGAATCCAGGAATTAATGTGAGTAAATATGAAAAACATGAATTGAATACATCAACTGTAATAGATATAGCCTGGTTGCTCGCTGTCAACTTCAGTAATCTGAATACAATTGAATCGAATGAATATTTAACATAGTCTGCATTCAATTCTTTGATTTCATCTCGAGCTTCAAAGACAAATATCTGCGTTATGCCTCTGATTCCAGACTCTGCAACAGACAAATCAGTTCAACTAACGGCTCTTCGAAATTTTGAAAGTATTAAGAGTCGTGTAAATGGTGTTGGAAAAAAGTGATAGTAACTGTTGATCTTGGACTATACCGACCGATTCAACAGATGCAGATGACATTGTTGGAAAAGAACTGGTTGCTGATACCAGGAGATCTGCACATCCAGATAGCTCAACTGAGACCTATTGGACAGTTCATAGAGCTCAGTGGAATTCCTGAAATCTGGTGTGAAAGTGGTTTATATAGCGAAACTACAGTCCAGCGAATATTGGAAGGCAAACCTCTACGCAGAGCTATCAAAGCATATATTACAACGATACAAGGATTATTCATTCTCCTTATTGAAAGTTTTTTCAAAGAAAACCCAGATTTGGAGGAAGACTGGAGTAGTTTGGCATTGAACATGAAAAGATCATGGCAAACTCAAGATAAGAACTCGGTATCTCAAGCAACTGAGGAACTAATAAAACACATATCAACTTTGGAAATTCAATCGAAATTGAAGACATTTTATGATAAAGAAAGACGCAGATTGCCAACATTCAATATGGCCATAACTTATATGGATATGGTACTGAATATGCTATCATTTATAAGGTCAGCTCGAGATGCCAATTGGTTATTACGATTATCCTCACTGGACGAATTCGTGAAATATTTCTTTGCTTTGGATTTACGAAACTATTCTGTGTTGTGTGCATGGCATCTAGCTGAAGTAAATAATTTAAAATCTGAAGACCCCGTTATTTGGAATGAACTAATGTCTGGAAACTGGCATCCTAACAAATCAGGTAAACCATTTTGTAATCTGGGAGTTGATGAGGCATTGGAACAAGAAAATCGAAGACTTAAAGTTTCTGGTGGCATCATTGGAATAACAAGAAAACTTCAGACGATGACCAAATTTTTTTTGACTTCACCAGAAGTGTCCAATGTTCTCAAAAATCAATCGATTGTACACAGTGATCTTAAAGATGAAAATAACCATGAAGTTTCAGATGCACTTGCAAACAGAGCAATGCGTAATGTATGTGACTTCTTGGTTAGTATTCGTTCTCATACAAATCCATTTCAATATGACGGAGAAAATCTTATTAACTTAGTGACAGGATCTGTAGCGCCACAAATAGTAGAAAAAGATGTGAATCGTATGGTCGAACTTGGCGAAAAACAATATCAATCTTTTGTGAAAGAACGCATTGTTGAGGGAGAAAGAAGTATATGGGAACCTTTAAAACTTAATAAATTACAATTATTCAAATCGACTGCAAAAAAAATCAAGGTGAAAACGGCAGAGGGTATTATAAATATGAAGGAAGACTCAACCTTGTTTAACAGATTAATAATTTTATGCCGGTCACGTACAGATATTGATATGAAAGAATGTATTGGAGACTACGAGTTGTCAGTTGTTCCTCGAGCTTTATTTTCCAGAGATGGATCACTATTTCATGCCGGGGATAAATTCAAACTGATACATCATATTGAAGAGCTCACCAAACAGACAAATGAACACGAAAACGACGTTAATGCAATTTATAACAATGAGTTGGAATTCACAGTTGCTGTAATTGATGGAATGGCTGAATTACAGAAACTAAAATTACAAAATCTGTCAACAATTTCCGATTTGTCGCAGCAATTCTGCAATAAAATTATTAATAAATATAAAAGTTTTCAAGAAATTCATCTAATTTTCGATACGTACCTTGAAACTTCTTTAAAAGCAGATGAACGCTCGCGTCGAAAACATGGTACAACTCCAGTGTACTACGTGATTGGCAGTAATATGAATATTAAGTCAATTCCTCTACAAAAGCTTTTATCACACATTCAAACAAAAGACTCTTTAACAGAATATCTTAGTAATGACCTGATAAAGTTGGGATTTAAAAATAAAACAAATATTACTGTTGCTTATAGAAACAATACTGTGTCTACTCATCTTGACGTAGCTAAATTGAAAAGTACCCAGGAGGAAGCCGATACGAAAATGTTTTTACATGCTTTTCATGCCACAAAAAGCGGAGCAAAAAATGTGAAGATATTCTCAGCTGATACTGATGTCTTAGTTATTGGTATAAACGAATATCTTCATCTTCCTCGGAATTCATCAATTGTATCTCTTGGGGCTAATAAACGAGAGATTTTGTTAAAGAATGCATATGATGCACTTGGCCCGCTACGTGCAAGTGCATTGCCAGGACTACATGCGCTATCAGGAGCCGACATTATTGGATCCTTTAATAAAAAAGGAAAAACATCGTTCTGGAAAAAATTTCTAGAAGCAGATGATGCCATTCTTAACGCCTTAGCCTCACTTGGTAAAGAAAATATTCTGCAAGAATCTTTTGAATCGATTGAAAGATTCATTTGCCAAGTATACCAGGCTCAACAAGAATTTGGCAGATTTGAAATGGTGGTTCTTTACAAAGAAAAATGCTGCCGTGGGAAATATGCCACCAACAAGAGAATCACTTAATCCCGCTATTCGAAGGGCAAATTTTCAAACCATTCAGTGGGAACGATGTGATATGCCTCATCCAAATTTACCGGAGGCAACTGATTATGGATGGAGAATTTCAGAGGAAAATAAGTTGTCGCCGGTAGTTTGTGATAAACCCTGTGCTCCCCAAGAACTATTACAGCTAGTTAAATGTACATGTACAAAAAACAAATGCAACCCACCGTGTAAATGTTCAATAAATAACCTTAGGTGTACGGAAATGTGCAATTGTCAAGCACAGGAAGGTTTATGTGAGAATAAGATCACAAAAAATTTGAACGATGAAGAGGACGACGAAAATGACGATTGATAGATAATTTGTATTTGATCATTTTTTTTTATTTATTCAATATATTATATAAATAGCACAATGAAATCTTATTATTATCGTATTACCATATTCGGAATTACATCCCAATTTAATGCTCTTAACATGAAACTTCAAACAAATACAATCAAATCTGATAAAATTGTAGGAAAACAGTATTGCATTTTAACTCAGAATATCATTGGTTGTGTATGTCCGTCAATTAGAGTTAGTAGTAGTGCATCACAACAAAAATACGACAGATGAAAGTGTTAATTATTTTTTTTTAACACAAAACCCCCTTTAAAAAAAACCGGTCGCGCCTATGAGGTAGTAACCATCGTGATTCGTAATCTACAAATTTTTCTGAAAATAATGGTACCACTCACCATACTCCTTCATTAAGGAGCACGCGAGATTACTTTACGCCAAGGACTATAACTTTAACCCACACAATGCTAATATCAGAAAAAAGGGAATTCAATTTTACATAACTCGACGTAAAAAAACACAGGGTGTTGCATTTGACCTAAACAAGTTTTCGTGGTTTGAAGTTGACAAAATATAACGCGAAAAACGGAACACTTGGTATGATATTATTGAATTTATTTCAGTTGTAGAACATAGTTCTCCATGTGTTCTTTTTGAAAGATAGTTATAACGGTTCTTGCAAACCGTTG
Organism: Leptura quadrifasciata; assembly: GCA_963675555.1. Lineage (NCBI taxonomy): Eukaryota > Metazoa > Arthropoda > Insecta > Coleoptera > Cerambycidae > Leptura > Leptura quadrifasciata. The sequence continues at coordinate 110,777,726 of OY776675.1, forward strand.
CACCTGTCAAATTTTCTATAAAATATCAAATATCTCTGAAATAGCTAGGTTTATGTAAGGATATGCTACATATTTTCGACTCAGAATTTTATGCTTCTTTCGATAACTCTAAAATATATAGGGTATTTCATTTGAAATAAGCAAGTTGGTATCGACTTCCGGTATAAGCCGAAGTGCAAGCTGCTTGTAATTATCTAAATTTTCAAAATTTTCTGATGCGTACTTTTCTCTACATCGATTGGTTCATTTCCAAGTGAGACACCCTGTATAATCATATATTTATCCCTGGTAAAACAAAATTTCAAATCACTTCACTTCTCCTAAATTTCTGAATTATATAAAATGTTACTCCTAATCCACTGACTAAGTTGGACCAATAGTTCTGGATGTTTAAATGTGGAATTTTAACAATAAACAGTAACATTGAGTAAAGTTTTGGAAAGACTCATTGAATCATAATAGAAAATAAGACTATATAACTTACATTTTAGTAACTTTCTTTGATTGCCAAATTATATGAAATATAAAAGAAGCTTTATTGTCTGTAAAAGTAAATAGCAGTATAACGTAGATAAACACAACTGGTTGTGAAATGTCTGCGCGGTTTATTTGCTCGTAAATTAACCAGAACTAATAGGTATGCGCTCAATTATACGTTGATGTTTATTACCCTATCTATAGTTATTATTCATGGAAAATTTGCTACAATGTTAAAGTGTTTACCTATTTTCCGCAAAGGTCAAAAATTGCGAAATATTAATATGTATTCGTTGAAGAAATGAAAAATAATCTATAATAAAACTTGCTTGAAGTTGAAGATTGAAAATAAAATAAAAATTTATGCCTTTAAAATGTAAAATGTTGAAAATTGTTGTTCCATTCACTTCATACCATTATATTCAGTCTTTCTAGTAATTTATAGAACCTCGTTTACAGAAAGAGAGTTCTGCATAATGTTTTGCACTAGATCATCAAAGTTGAAAAAATGAATAAAAGCAGTCGGGAGATCAGTGATACTGACTGAGGGTGCCTGTTTGAATAATATTTTATTCTTATCGGTTGAGGTGCTAGGAATCCACTGCAATAAAGCTTAAATTTATTGTATTTATTCTCCCAGGAAAGTGCGTGTACGGTTGATGGATGGATTTGACTATTTCTACGAGTGTCGCAGACAGTTGCGGTTATCCAAAATATAGATTTTCACATGGGGTGAGGAGTTTCTTCTTACACCTGCATTCTGAATTGTCCCTCATGTGCTTATTTCGTGTTCATTTTCTTGTCAAAATTCTGACTACATATCAGCTGCTTCCTTCTCATGTTTAGCACTTCGTTAGTCTTTGATTGGGATTGGGGTGGTCCACCAATAATACCTCTACTTCTCCGTCTAACCCTTGTGGTGACTGCTTGAATAGCTCATTTCATTGTCTAGCCGATAGCCGCGTTAATTAAGGAGCTAGGTGGTAAGTGCGATTAATCAAACGGGTATCGTGCTACTGGGTCCGAGCACCGGCTCCGGCGCTGGCGCTGTCGGAGGATATGGTTGAATGTCCGCGCTGTTCAATATGTAACCCTCTTTCGCACAAACCTCTGGCTTCTGGAATTGGGAGTTGTCCAATTTATGTGGTGTTTATTATTTATTATATTTATTATTATTCTTTCGTGGTATTGTATTGTTCGTATGTTATTATGGCTTCCATCAACACTATTATTTTTGTGCTTTCTCTGTTCATCGTGACTGGTCCTCGTTGCCTATGTATACTCTAGCTCACTTGAACGTGCAGCCATTTTCGTCAGTGAATCAACACAGTCCTTAATGTTTTATGGCGCATCTCTATTGCTTCCAAAGTTTTAAGTGTCACTTGGCTTTTCGTGATAATTTGCACTTCCTTATCAGCGTATTACCCCTGTACCATTTAATAAATTGCACAAATTTCTGCTGGACCATTCTTGCGGTGTGCCCAGGTTAGTGCTGTCGCAGATTCCGGCTGATTCTGCGAGACTCTTAGTTTGGTGCTACTTGACGTATTAGAACCGTCATGTCAGTCATTATACCATATGCTACCGTAGATATAGCGCTACCTATAGGTAATTCAGGTCGAGGTAGCAATTAATTGTTAACTATTGTTGAGTTCTAAAGTGCTATTTTTTTTATAGGTTTCAGAAGGGAAGAACTTTGTTATTTTTATCCGCTCAAATCAAATCTGATACAGTATATTATTAAAAATATAGATGACTGTTGCCATAGCTTAGATGCAGAGCCACATTGGAATAGAGGGAAATAAAAGCATGGATGAATATGCGATGAGGGCCTGCGATATGGGAAAAGAAAATTTATTTAAAATACCATAATAATATGACGATTTTTCAAGGATGATCAAAGCTAGGATAAAAGTAGAATTCAACGAGCAATTTAAAAATAGTGGAAAAGTAATTTATAAAAGTTTCCTTCACAATAGTGCAAAAATGCCTTACAATAACAGAAACTTTATTAGGACCATGTCAAAAATCAGATCAAGTCACTCTCTATGTAAAAAAAAATCAAAATCAAATAAACGTGAAAGATTTGGCCTACATAATATATGCCAGAAGAGATAGCACAACATAATATTTTTAGTTGTCAGCGATATGAATCTGCGGCAGGAGCATTTTTTCTTCCAAAATATTTGTAAGAGGGCATAAGTCAGCCTCTTAATTTGAAGTATCAACTATTATAACATTTATATGTAAATTTATGAGATTTAGAATTGCTATAGCGGTTAAAATAAAATTGTAAATACATATCACGAATTAACATGTATATATGAGATATAGATATAGATGCAGATAGGGATATGGATACGGATATGGATATGGAAAATTAATTCTGTACCTTGGAAGAATAAGGGCCAATCTCCAAAATTGATGTTCCTGAGATAAATGCACTGCCAAACTCCACTTCTTCAATAGTTTAAGTGGGAAAAAGGCCAATGTCCTGGGTTTTATATTTTCTGTATAAATCTGTTTTCTTAAGGGCCAATGTGTTATATGCATTAACTTTACTATCTTGCACAGATGGAGATAGGCCATACAAGGATAACCTGAAAAATTGTTCAGTTATTCAAAAATGTCAAATATTATTTTTTGTAAAAAACATAGTTTTCTCTTCTTAATTTCCTTTATAAAAATTTACCTTTAAAATGGTCAATGTCCGATTAGACAGGCCAATGTCCACGGCCTAAGTTATGAAACTTAAAAGCAAATAAAAGCCAATCTCCATCAAAAATAAATATATATATATATATATATATATATATATATATATATATATATATGAAAAATTATTGTATAGGACCTTTTTGTTAAAAATATGCTGCTAGAAAAATTACTATATGTCAAATAGTTTCGGGTGAAACACATTATATAATTATATGAAAAGTAAAAACCTCGTTATCTCGAATTGAGGAGAAAGGAGATTGGCCCTTATTCTTCCAAGGTACAGAATTATGAAATAAAAATTAATAAATAATAATTTATATATTGCATTAGATTAGTTCGGGGAATATTATAGTGGAAGTGCATGTGTTATTGCTTGGGAAATAAATGATTAAAGTTAGAAATATAATTTTTCTGTTGAATGACATTGTTTAGATAGGTAAATAAATTTTTGTCATATTTCGAATAGTTAGAGAGGTAATTTGGAAAATTATGTTTTTTTGTCGAACTTGAATTGAAACATGCTTCCGAAACATTTGTAGCTGGCGCTCTAAGGTTCAAAATGGTAAATGGTCATTTAGTTTATTTATGCAACAGAACACTCAACGGAATAAGGAGATGTGATGTATCTACGTTGCTTTGGTGGAAACAATACAAATTGAGTTTCGAACTACAATGCATTATTTCAAAATGTTGTCCTGAATAGATGAATTGCATTTATACATCGTTTGCCACAATTATCAATATATTCGTAGGTAGTTTCAAGAGCGCTTTTTTATATGATATATACCAGTGATTATTGTTGCATTGAAACTCTTTGATCTAAACGTTATAATAAAAGTCCGTATATTGAAATTTTATATTGTTAATCATGTACAGAAATTTGAGAAACAGAACCTAATGAAATAAACATAATTTACTAATATTTACAAATAAATGACCAGCAAGTTCAAGATATTCTACAAATCTTCTTCATCGATAGCGTCAGTTATTGGCGTTTCTTCTTGGTCCCTATTGTTTTACACGTTTGTCCATCTCCTTCGCAGAGACAAAGCTTTGTACATCGTAAGTGATTAATAAAACACTTACATGTTCTGGAGTCAAAGAAACTTTTTTTGCAGGAGTATGAAATCAAGTTTAAAATCTCAAGTGTCGCGATTGTTAAGACTGGCTTATATATATATATAGATCAAGTGTACTTCTAGAGGGCAGAAATATTAAAACATAATATTTCAGTCGTAAGCTCCTCTATAAAATCTTTATTTTACTTTAAGGAATGTAACCAGACTGCAACCAACAGCTACTCTTCGGGCTATATGCCCCGCCGAGCGCTGAATTACAAGTTACAAGCCTGGCGCGTTAACTGTAGTAATCGCATATTACCAACAAAACGCTAATGCTTCGATTGCAACAAACACCAGCCGAAAGACTGATCCTACTTAAAGGAGCTCTCGTGCCAGTCGTCACATACCACTTGCAGACTGCAATCGAAGCATTAGCGTTTTGTTGGTAAGATGCGATTATTACACTTAACGCGCCAGGCTTGTAACTTGTAATTCAGGGCTCGGAGGGGCACATAGCTCGGAGAGTAGCTGTTGGTTGCAGTCTGGTTACATTCCTTATAGTAAAATAAGGATTTTATAAGGAACTTGCGACTGAAATATTATATTTTAATATATATATATATATATATATATATATATATATATATATATATGTTATATTAGAAATATACTATGATATATAATATCACCGAGACAGGCTTAACCTTCTCAAACATATCATGTTACAGATTGCGTAACAGCTCTTCTCTAATAACCGCTCATGTTGGCTGAGCTTAATGTTTCTTTCTTGGTAATCCCTTATCATGCTGAATTGCCAATTTAATGTTCTTTGTTCTCTTATGTTATAAATACAACCAACAGACATTTGTACCTTGAGTCATATACTCATTTTCGACCTAATACATTCTAAATTTATTATTGTTCATTATTGTACCAAGTAAATAAAGTTTTTAAAAAGTGATTTCTACAATCCATTATCTAACATTGGCGCAGTCGTACGGATCTGAAAAACACCCTGTAACCCAGAGGTGGTGGATTTCAATCCTTCAATCAGTAAAGAATCTACGAGAAACAAGAAAAATACAATTTCAAGCAGACAAGCAACGTCTCAACAAGCTCACAAGAAGCATCATATACACATCGAGAAATAATTAGCAAGTAAGAAACATTCCTGGCCCCTGAAAGTCGGTGTCTTCGGCACTTGGAACACGTCGCCGTGGATAGGAACACCTAGTGATACCCCTGACGGTACATCCCAGTGTAGCAACGCTCACGAAACCGCATTCGACCTTCCATCTGGACCCCAGGCATGAAGATAGTAATGTAAGTAATTTAAGAATCATCTCGATTTATTTTCTATTTCAAACTGCACTAAACATTTATATTTTATCATTCGTACATTGCATTCACATTTGCATTAAACCCACGACAGTTCTGCAATCTAATTTAGTTGAATATATTATCTAAATATCGTATTACTTTAGCCGATATTTTATTTTATTTTAACACATAAATATTTTCATTGCAATCAATATATTAATTTGACATATATCAAGTTTAATCTTTATCTTGTAACGTTTTTATTGCAATTTAATACTACTACTACTACTACTACTAATAAAGGTTAACGTATTGTTTATACCATATGACTATAATATCTGAATAAGTGCAAATACCATCGCAAAAATAATTTGTTACATACCTTATAAAGAAAAGAATACAATTTCGTTTCCTTTTATTCATTATTATTGCCAGTAGCGTACTCTTGCACCTTTTACAATTAATTTTATTATTTTTTTGTGTGTACCAAATTAATTTTTGTTTGTTTATCTGAAATTTATATACAAATCTTAATAATACAAAATGGCGAACCAACCAAATACTACAGTAAATAATACTACAGCAAATAATACCAATAACGCTGATGAAACCCTTACCATAGAACCCTACAGGTTAAGTGAGATTTTCTCAATAGTTCCAGAGTTCGACGGGAACCCCATTTTCCTACAAACCTTTATTTCCGCGTGTGTTTTCGCGAACGGAATGTCAATAGAGGACCAGCGTATTTTACTTACTCTACACATAAAAAATAAACTTCGGGGAAAAGCTGCCGAATTAATAAATTCGAGGAACCCTGCCACTTGGGCAGAAATTAAAAGCCTACTTGAGGCGCATTTCGGTGATTCACGCGACTTGACAGCCCTTATACAAGACTTACAACGGATTCACCAACTACCTAATGAAACTGCCCTGACATTCGTATCTCGTTTACAAACACATAATGCCAAAATGCACGCTGCTGTGCAAAAACAGACTTTGACGTTGGAAGAAAAGACAGCCCAATCATCCCTAATTGAAACCATGGCTCTAACAACACTACTTACCGGACTAGAACCCAAACTTGGACAAATAATCCGTGCCGGAAATCCCAGCGACATGCTAGAAGCAATTAATAGAATCAAACGCGAACTCCAACTGTCCTACTTCGAGTCACAAAAATTCCCAAAACAAACTATCAACAAAAACCCAATCCAGAACCAACAGAGGCGTCCCAACTCCCAACAATTCTGTAATTTTTGCAAACGTAACGGGCACAATTTTAATGAGTGCTGTACAAGACTACAATTCTCACAACAAAATCAGAACTTTAGACAAAACAATTTTGCCAGTCCTCCACAATTTTCTAGACCGAATTTCCAAAATTCTCCCAACCAGCAATATCAAAGAAATTTCACGCCGCAACAAGATTTTCAACAGAATAGGCCTTCTGTAATAAGACCTAATCCGAACTTTCAGAGATCCCCAAATCAACAAAATTCAAATTTCAATCCTAACTTTAACAGACAAAACCCGCAGAGAACACATCACGTTAATTTTGACAATCATTTCGACTCTCAAAATTATGATACTAATTTTTACCATGAAACTGATAATTTCAGTGACCCACAATTCCATAACTTCGGAAACTATCAAACTAATTCTAGCCTTGATAATATGGCAAACATGCCACAAGTAAATTATGACGATTACCCCCATTTCCCGCAAAATAACGACAATAACATGCCATACCAAAATGAGAATTATACAGCTAATTCTCAGATGTCGCAGGATTATACTGCTACTCCTCAGGATTTTCCATTAGGCCCGGAGTATTCCATGAATACTCCAACCCAAGAAATAAATTTCGAAGTGGACCAAATGTCCAACCAAATCCAAACATTAAACCTGAACGACAATTACAACCCCCTACTGAATTTCTCAGACCAGAACTTCGCTTAAATTGGCCTACACACACACTATTGACCGTGAATTCTAGTAATCTTTATTTCATAAATGACATTTCGAACAAATTTAAACTCTTAATTGATACTGGCGCAGGTATTTCGATTTTTAAGCATAAGACAGCGGAAAATTTTAAAAATAGATCTCCAGAAAACGCGATTATACAAGGCATAACCGACGAAAAAATTAAAATTAGCGAATCTGTTCTTATACCATTTAACGCACGCGACCCGCACAGAGTCTATATTCACGACTTGGACATAGACTTTGACGGATTATTAGGTGCCGACTTCATGGAACACTACGAATGTAGAATAGATTTCAAAACCAGGCAACTAATTACAAATTTTAAAACATTGCCCATCTTCAAAGTAACTGACGATTCTCCAACACCCGAAATCAACAAAATCCGACAAAATTATAATTCTAGCCAAAATACTATCCAAATTGACGGTCGCACGGAAAAGGTTTACAAACTAAAATGCAATCTTAGAAACACTGACGCTGTACTGTCAGCGCAGGAAAACGAAAAAGTTCGTTTGCCTAATGCTCTTGTTAGGGTAAACGAAAATGGAGAATTTTTGACAACCGTAATTAATGCAAACGCCATTCCGAAAATTATAAATTTTTCTAATCTAAAATTAGAACCATTGCAAAAATTTAAATCGATTTTTAATTTAAATGTTCAAAATTCCAACTCACACATACAGACCGACAGATCATCTGAAATTATTAACCAGTTACGTTTAGATCATCTAAACTACGAGGAAAGTGAACTAATTACACAACTTTGCCTAGACTTTTCTGAAATATTTTACCTGGAAGGAGACAACTTGACTTTCACTAACGAGATTAAACATTCAATCGACACTAATAATTCTAAACCTGTATTTACAAAATCGTATCGCTACCCTCAATGCCATAAACAAGAAGTCAAAACACAAGTTTCTAAAATGCTGGACCAAGGCATAATCAGACCTTCAATTTCTCCCTGGTCATCTCCTGTTTGGGTTGTACCCAAAAAACTCGATGTCTCTGGCAAACAAAAATGGCGAGTCGTAGTAGATTACAGGAAATTAAACGAATTGACTATTGACGATAAATACCCTCTCCCAAATATTTCTGACCTTTTAGACCAACTAGGCAAATGCCAATATTTTACCACACTAGACTTAGCTTCCGGATTCCACCAAATAGAAATTGACGCGAAAGACATTCAAAAGACTGCTTTCACAGTCGAAAACGGTCATTTCGAATTCGTTAGAATGCCATTCGGTTTAAAGAATGCTCCATCAACATTTCAAAGAGTGATGGATAACATCTTGTTAGGAATCCAGAATGAACGCTGCCTTGTTTACATGGACGACATTATCATTTACTCCCCTACTATTCACGATCATATTTCCCGACTGACAGAAGTATTCAAACGCTTAAGGAAAGCTAACCTCAAAATTCAACCCGACAAGTGCGAATTTCTACGCAAAGAAGTCGCTTATCTAGGACATCTTATAACAAAAGACGGTGTTAAGCCAAATCCCAGTAAAGTAGATGCCATTTTAAACTTTCCTCATCCGAAAAATCAAAAGGACATTAAATCTTTCTTAGGTTTAGCGGGCTATTAGAGACGCTTTATTCCAAATTTCTCTAAGATTTCAAAGCCCCTGACCAAGCTACTACAAAAAGACACTCCCTTTAACTTTGACAATGATTGTATGAATTCGTTCGACAACTTAAAGCAAACATTGACGACGACTCCGATATTAATATATCCTAATTTTGAGCCTTTCATCCTAACTACCGACGCGAGCGCATTCGCCATCGGATCGGTACTCTCTCAGGGAAATATAGGCAAAGATCTACCAATTGCATACGCTACCCGAACTTTATGCGGTGCGGAAACAAAGTATTCCACCATTGAAAGGGAATTATTGGCCATAGTATGGTCGGTAAAACACATTAGACCATATTTATTCGGTAGAAAGTTCAAACTAGTCACCGACCACCGACCACTTACCTGGTTATTCTCAATAAAAGACCCAGGAAGTAGACTTGCCCGCTGGCGACTTAAACTGGAGGAATACGACTACGAAATCGTTTACAAGCCCGGAAAAATCAATAAAAATGCCGATGCCCTCTCTAGAATCAAAATAAACCATTTTTCCAAATGTTCTAAATTCCATTCCAAAATCTTAGCCGCGAATGAGGACACAGACGATGACGGAAATCCAGACAATGACGATGAAATCACAAACGAACAACTAATTCAAGAATTTAATACTTTCTCCCGACTATACAAGACCAAATCTTTAACTAACTACTCTAAAATTCAAACTTCAAATAAACAACTCTTGGACCGAGAAAACAAACACGTCATAACTTTCTTTCAACAAAATAACCTAAGAGATTTTCATCACCAAATTATTGACGACATTTTCGAGGAAAACCCCGAATTTTACGACGACAAAATAAATATCCTCTCTAGTAGATCGGTTAGACATAGGAAATACTATATCATTCCTCTACCCTTTGACCCTGAATCCGTCGTAGAACATTTGTTCTTAGCAATATACAAAAATCAAAATGAATTAGATCTTTCTAATACTTACCATGTCGAAAATAACTTAGACCTCCCCATACTCGAAATTCTGTCATTTATCTTCGCAGAAAAGGACCTAAAACTCATTATCTGTCAAAACCTAGTACAAACACCTGACGAAGACCCAAGACCGATAATTCTTGACCAAAACCATACCGGCAAAAACAACCTGCATCGCGGAATAAACGAGACTATGCGTAGGATAAAAAATAAATACAATTGGCAAGGACTAACCAAAGATGTTGAAAATTTCATAAAAAATTGCGAAATTTGTCAACGGACTAAAGTTTGCCGTAAAAACCTTAACAACCCTCTAGTAATCACTGAAACTCCAAGAACGCCTTTCGAAAGAATTAACATCGACCTATTCGAATTTCCTACACGAAATTACACTCTAACTATCCGTGACGAACTTACAAAATTCACACAAGCCTATGCAGTACCGGATAAAAGCGCAAAATCTGTGGTAAATACCCTATTGTTATATTTTCAACATTACGGTACCCCACTGAGGATTCACTGTGATTACGGCGGTGAATTCGACAACAACTTACTAAAAGACCTCTGTACCGTCTACGATATAAAACTGACATATTCTAGCGTTGGACATCCCCAATCTAACGGTTCTATAGAACGCTTTCATGCTACCTTAGCCGAAATGATCAGAATTCACAAAACTGAAAACCCAAATGAACATCCTTTTACCATATTGCCGTATGCAGTAATATGCTATAATAATTCGGTTAATAAAACGCACGGTTTTACGCCATACGAACTAATCTTTGGACACACAGCTAATAGACCACCAGAGACCCTGCACAACCAAAAAGACCTAATAACTAAATATGTTAGGGACTTAAATAATAGGATATCCCACTATTACCAAATTGCACGCAGTCGGACTGAAGCGCAAAAACAAAAAGCTAAAGTCAGATTCGACAGAAATATCCCAGAAAATCGCCCCACGTATAACGTTGGAGACGAAGTATATGTAAAGGAATCCCAAATCAAAAGTAAGTCACAAAATAAATTCAACGGCCCTTTCGAGATCAAAGAAATCTTCCAAAATTCTGCCACTTTGTTAAATCCCGAGACAAATCAAACAAGTAAAGTAAATTTTGATAGAATGAAACCATATACTGAAGATTAAAATTTATTTTCAGGTTTCTACTGCTGTTCGGATCAGCATTTTCTCAATACGAAATAACACCAATAAACAATACTATCGGTGTTTACTATCACAAAGACACGGACATTGTCATCTCACACAAGAAATGGACGTTACTCGTACATAAAAATATATCGACCTTTAAGACAGCTCTTGACAGAAACGACAATATCTTACAGACAATCCTTACCACCCTTGACCCAGCATACAAAAACATGAACGAATTCGCGAGTGAGGTTAAAACGCATTTAAGCCTCCTAGGACAAATCTCAAAATCCATACAAACTAAATTTGACGAAATACATCTCGACACGAAACGCTACAAACGCGGAATCATAAACGGAATTGGTTCAATATTCAAAGCAATTACCGGAAATTTAGACGCAGAAGACGGTAAATACTACTCTGACTGTATCAATAAATTAAACCAAGACGAACATCAGATAGAAAATTTGATGAAAAATCAAATATCAGTTACAAATTCAGTTATTAAAAATTTTAACACGACAATTCAAAAACTACTAATAGACGAGGAGACATTCAACAAAGACATAAAAGAAATCGAATACGCAATCTTAGACATTACGTATAACGTACGAGCAGTTGAAACAAAATTAAAATTCTTGGAAATTTGTGAACAACTCATGGCGAGCTACCTATTTATAGAGGACAACCTCAACGATATTTTAAATTCGATCACTTTCGCGAGACTCAAAGTAATTCATACGTCTATCATTAACCCCCAAGATTTGGTAAACTCGTTGCAGGAAATTTCACAAAACCTACAAAAGAACAATTTGCCACTCCCAATTAAACTTTCAAAAATTGCAGAGTATTTAGATATTATTGAATTAAAAGCTTTCCAAATGAACTCGGAATTAGTATTTGTATTAGATATACCCCTAGTAGACCCTCAAACGTACTCTGTTTTCCAATTATACCCCATTCCTATCTTAGATAGTAGAACTGGTCTGTATCATATTTTGTCAACTTCTCAAAAATATATCGCGAGAGATGATGATTCTTTGATGTACATACCCATTGCTGACCTCAGAGAATGCAAGCCACTCCATACCAATACTAAATTATGTCCAAATTTGTTTGCATATCCAATTGACAACAACGCCATATGCGAAGCCCGCCTTTTCAAGGACCTACAAACTCTACCAGAAAACTGTCAAACGTCAACTATCATCGGCCAAGGATACAACATCCAAGAACTAGACGAGAACGTGTGGATGATCGTCAATACAGAGCCACTAAAGATGACTATCAATTGCCCGAAAGAGACCCCAAAAACCAACACCATCCTCAAAAACTGTATAATTAAATTACAACCAAATTGCTACGCCTTCATAGGTATCACGAAGATCCAAGCCAGCTCAGGCGAAACGACAGACGTGAAGAACGACGCTCACCCTATACAAATCCCGTTCGAGTGTTGCAACCAGGTTCCGGACAAAGTTCGAGTGCCCAACCTGAAACCACTAAAACTAAGTGATCTGAACACCGAAGACCTCGATGTCGCCAGACACCAATTAGACCAATATTCAAAAGACTTAGACGACCTAATCAAGGAACCTTTCATCACGAGACACATTTCTTGGTTTACCTATCTTACCATAGTGCTAATTTTCGGACTCTTATTCTTGTATCTATTCTGTAAGTGTAAAGCAAGAAGACGAAGACTAGCCATCAACGTTTCCACGACTCCTCCATCTCCACCAAGGCCTAGTGAACCCCTCAGGACAATCACTAGCCTGTTTCATCAACGAAGACGACCTACCTTAAGAAGAGAAGACAACGAAGCCGAAGACATAGAACTTAACTAAAGACAAACTGTTTTGTGCCTTTTTACTGACTTTTAGTGCTAGACTCTTCAGTGAATTTCATTTCATTTGTTTAATCATTATATTTCATTATTTTTCTATCCTTTGTTAATTTCAATTTTATTAACATTTTTACGTTATTTTCATTTAAACTTATCATACTCATATTTTATGCTTTTATATTAAAGCTATATTTTAACCTTGGGAATATTTTATCCCATTTTAAGACAAACTTATTATGTTTGTATTTTACGCTTTCTTGCTAAAGCTATATTTTAACTCTAACATTTTTATGTTATTTTATCTTATGAATCAAGCTTATTGTGCTTGCATTTCATATTTTAGACGCTAAGGTTATACTCTGTATTTTAAACTTTACGACTTAACATTTTTGTACTCTTTATATTTTTTCAAATTGTACCATTACCTTTTATATACATTTTATATTCATTTCAAAAGTTGCTGCATAAAACACCAACTTTTTTTATAAGGGGGAAGCTGTTATATTAGAAATATACTATGATATATAATATCACCGAAACAGGCTTAACCTTCTCAAACATATCATGTTACAGATTGCGTAACAGCTCTTCTCTAATAACCGCTCACGTTGGCTGAGCTTAATGTTTCTTTCTTGGTAATCCCTTATCATGCTGAATTGCCAATTTAATGTTCTTTGTTCTCTTATGTTATAAATACAACCAACAGACATTTGTACCTTGAGTCATATACTCATTTTCGACCTAATACATTCTAAATTTATTATTATTCATTATTGTACCAAGTAAATAAAGTTTTTAAAAAGTGATTTCTACAATCCATTATCTAACATATATATATGCATATATATAATTTTCTTGTTGCCATCCAAACCTCAAAGGGTCCAGATTAGGGACTTTTGCAATGTGTGAACTGGTCCATATAAGGAGCTGCAGCCTAGCTCTATTTACTGCCGGATAGAAACTACTTCTTGGAGGTGGAAACGGCTCGCCTTGTAGTTGTTGTTTGGTAAAGCACCACCACCGCAGATCCGAGAGTTTTCTAATATTTACATTATTAGAACTATGAACAATGCAAATGAAGTTATCCAAATCATCCATTATAAGATTTAGGTCTGTTTCTCCATGTTCAAGAAACGCAAGAGCTTAAAGGACATTTACGGTGAATTTTTAAATGCTTTTCAGAAAGACAGCTTTCCTGAAATAAAAATCTCGTTATGAATTTTAGCAAGCATAATTTTGCTGAAGCATGATTACTTTTTTTTTTAAAATCCTCAAATTGCGTCGCATCCCGATAATGCATGCATTGCTAGTAGGGCCTCTCTTTGTACTTTGCTTAGCGCGGATGAAAATTTTATATCTCTTCTCATGGATACACTTCCTGCTTGAAATGTAATATTGCAGGAGAAGTCATAATAATACCTCAATAATAGAAAAAAATTCATCAGAATCTGGAGAGCATACGGTAATGATATTCTTGATATTGAATGTACCTTGGCCTCAGCTAAAGAATGCAATATAAGCTTTGTGTCCGCTTCCTCTTGCGTATTTGATAAATGTTCCAAATGACCTTTTTTATTAGAAAAAACAGGTGTTGTGCCACGATACTATCCTGATTCCACATTTGCTTTGGTCTGTAACAGCTAGTCGAAAACTAGTCTGAGCGCTGACCCACACTTTAACGGTGTTTATATATTTGCGCTGATCGGTCGGTAGAGCGAAATGTGAATTTCATGCATTTAAACGAAATATATTGTTATGTAGATCGTTTTAAAGCTAAAGAGCGGGTGCAATTTTTTTATTTAAGGATATTTTTGAGAAAGTGTTCCGCTTATTTTAAGCCAATAAAACAAGAGAGAACTTTTTTAAAATGTTGTTTACTTAAAAATGCATAGAGATACGTCTAAATCCATAATAGCTTTTTTCTTCGTAATAAATAGACCTTTAATTTAGCGAAAAAACGACTTTCCTACGATGAATGGTTTTGAAGATATCTTATTTAAAATATTTTAACATTCAGAAGGTGCAGAAGGTGCGGGCCGCGAAGCTGAAGGTGGAAACATGGATTTTTATACGTAGAAAGACACATTTTAACAAAATAACTATGTCCCCAACTTTAATCATTTAGTTCCCATGTAACCCTTAATCTAGCCGTATGCGCTTCCACTATTATGCTTATTTCTAAAACCAAAAGCAACTTATTTAAAAAATATAGCCTTCAAAAGATGAGTTGTTGATTTTTCTGTTTGTATTATTTGTTGTAATGTATTTATGTCGTTGTGCTATTCTAATAGATGTTGAATTTTACATATAATTCAAATAATTTCAAGTTTTATTTCACTTCAATGCACCCTTTATAGTCTTGACTTTTTAAACAAGAACATAAAGCTCAAAGTGATTCAGCAGGCAGTACATATTTGAATGTTGATGCGAGGCAATTCTAAATCAATATAATAAAATTCAATATGTACTAGTAAAATTTCGGCTGTTTGTTTAATTCATGATACTGTTTGATATCTACTGTCAGCGAGATTTTGATGCTTATCAGGTATAATTATTTACCAAACAGTTGTATTCGTGATACTATTTGAGACATGGGGTGCAGGTGATAAGCATAGTGATTTAGCAAGTAGATCATTTGCCAGAAGATGTGTAGGAAACCCAACAGACAGGCATAAAACTCTGTCGAAAAAGTACATACAAACTATAAAATAACTGCAAATACCCCTTTACTCCACGTCCTATTAGTCTCGCTGGAGTTTCAGATCATTACAGAAAATGTCTTTGTCTCTCTTTGAAAAAACGTCTTAGATCCTTTTTCTTACACAAAAATCTAAATATACATAATACTTACTTATCCGTAAAAAGTGTAATAAGTAATTGCTAAACCCCACCACAAGCTAAGCTGTGAAATATCCATTTTCAAGTTGTCACATGAAGCCGTTTGATGGTGGTCAACCACCACCATTGGGATTTAATAAACAACCAAATAACAACGAATCTTAGCTTTTGGTAACCTACATTATCTTCTTTAAATGAATCTTAACTAATTTTTTTTTATATAATAACTAGTATTTTTGTTTTTCCAGAAGAAGACAAATTCCAAAATTTATAGATACCTAAAGAGATTTTATAAATATATGTATTTAATTAATAATATTGTCTAATTGGCTTTGCTGTATTTAAAGATTTACTACTTTTTTTACAAAAAGGTATTTTTCAATTAACAAAATATTTGGTGGTAAATACACTGTTTCGTAAAAAAACAATTTCATTTCACCCACAACGAAGTTCCCAGTTGAATTAATACCAACGAACTGAAAGTGTTAACAAAACCGACTTAAATAAAACATTTAATTCAATCACAATTGACATAAATCCCTCCTTTGGGAATATTCGAAATTTTATCGGTACACCTACTGCGAACGTGACCTGAAAAACTAAATTGAAATCAAAGCTATAGCAAGCTACAGAATTTACCTTTTATTGAAAGTGGTCACCATACCGATGAAACCACATCAGTCCTGTTAAACTTAATACCACTGTAATTAGAGCTTTCATCCTCTAAACTATATTTATTTAAACTGAATTATGAACTTTACTCTAATTAACTTAATAAGAAAATTTAGTTTTAATGAGAAAACTTCCAGAAACCAAACATTCTCATCACTTACTTTTCATTACGTTATTAAATAACGATAATAAAATTAAATCTGTCTCAGAATACGCTGAAGTGAAGTTTAGATAAAGAATATCTACACAGAATATTACTACAAACACCACGAGTGTTGGCGAAGGCAGGGGAATCTGTATGTAGTTAGTGGTATAGACCCAGAGTACGCATCGCGATCATGGTTGGTGTAGTCAGTGATAATTATTGTAGCACGTGATGGTGCTGTTCTCCGACAGACCTACCATGTTCCTCTAAAGTCCCCAACACTCGTGGCGTTTACTGTGCAAATTTCCATCGTTTAAATGGAGAAGATAACTCATAACTCCGCGGCTCAATGCTTACGCGATAGGTTTAAGACCAAAGGGTTCCGCGTTCGAAGTCTTGCTGGGGTATGGATGTTTGGTGGCGCTTTTCATGTGTTGCCGACTTGGTAGTACCATAATGGTACTACGGAGGTAGACGAAGTTGTATAAGAGGCAACACGGTTAGTCGCTATGCCACGCTCCAGTTCGAATCTCAGTTGACCTAGACAACTAAGTTACGAGTTGTTACCGTCTGCCTATTTTACGAGGGCTGCACCAAATATGAAGCTTCTGTACATTTTGTCGTAAAAACGTTTCGTCTTTTCTGGCAGTAATGTAGATGTTGTTGCGTTTGCATTTTGAAGAATATCTAGTAGTGTACAAGAAAATGCTTCTTCAATATCACTATCCAGTACGTTTTTCACACTTTCCATTTAGCTAATGCCAAAATAAATTTTAGAGGCCCTTGGTTCTCGTACATACACTAAATCCCAATTTAATTTTTTACTCCCTTTAATGATAGGATGGGGGTGGCAATGGGGGTGGTAGAGGGAGTGGCTAACGCCAATAATTTTTTTGAGACGTTTCGTTCTTGTATACACACTAAATCACATTTTCTTTTTTTACTCCCTTTCACAATAGTGTGGGGGTGGTACTGGGGGTGATAGGTGGCTGATGTCAGAAAAAATTTTGAGACATTGACTTTTCGTATATGCCCTAAATTGTAGTAATAGTTGGTAGTAATTCTGACACGAACTGGATGTACTACTCAATAGTATATAAGAAAATAAAATCACTAATCTTTTTTTTTAGTTTCAATAAAAACCTGTTATTATAAATGTCGCATTTTGTATCTAGGGAGCTCCTATATTTATAATTGTGTTCTATTCATAAAAAATAAAATTTGAGTTTCAAATTAATGCCACCAACCGTAATGATAGTACGAACATGGTTTTCTTATAAAATTATCTAACGTCATATTTGTTTATATGAAAACACCCCATCTTATACTGGACGCAAATCATATAACCATATGCCTGAAGTTATTTAATTCACAATCCCTTTGCACCAGTTCAAGAAGACATTAAAATTATTTTTGATGAAGTAATCTTGTTATTCCGTGAATGATTACCTGATAAAAGTCTATGATAATTAGCTATACTGTGATAAAGTAAAACTTTTACTAGAATATTCTTTAGTTTTTCACAGAAAAATAACGAAAATACCATCGTTATACAACGTCTAAGCGTCTAGGATGAGCCTGTTCGCTCAGTAAAATTATATTATCTATTATGATACAATGAATAAATGAGAAGTTGCTACCACCCGCCGGCAAAAATCGTATAATTAACTTTCTAATATCCTATCAAAAACAAAGTTTACTTTAACTAGTTAAATAAACGAAATTATGCTGATGGATCAACAGAACTGTACTGTATGCAGTCAGGTTTAAAAGTTCATCGACTGTGTAAAAGCCAACCCTACTATACACGTCACCTAAAAGTTTGACTGGTTATTTACTTGTTTAATTGAACTTCAATGTTCCTGACATTTTATAATTTACAATTCACATTTAATAGCTAAGTTTTCTAACATTTTATGAGTTATAAAATAATTGCAATAAAAATTAAAATAAATTAAAGTGGTAAAACACAAAATTATAATCAATCATTTCTTTGTCCTCGCTAAATCCATTCTATTATGCCAATGATTCAAGATATAATGCATAAGTATAATAATATAGTGAATGAGAATCCCAAAATTATTATTTGGAAGAGACCATAGACTTACTCGATTGATTGATTTGAAGTGGAGTTTAATCATAGCAAGTCATCCTTTTAATGCAACCTATTAAATCTATTGAACCTCTACTTATATGAGACCTCTTCCAGTCCGATGGTTTTGATGAACCACCAAATCGGTTTGGAGAACAACTTCTGTAACTCGCTGGAATTGTTAGCCACTCGAGCCGTCTTAAATAAATATATCTGCTTATATGGAGAACTTTACAGTTACAAATAGTGCTACAGCTGCCTCTTCATCAGCTTGACAGAACACGCACGTGTCCTCTCTAACCAGCCTTACTCACTCTCACATTTTCACATCAGAGAAGGTTATATAATTATACTTGCAATCGATTTTAGCTCATTGCAACTTCTTATAAACGACGTTAACTTGAAACTTTCGCAACACTTTACTAAAGGTATATTGTCTAACGTGATTTTCTTACCGTCTAATCGCTTTTCTTAAAGTTACTCCCATAAAAGCAAGAACACGGACGCAAATCAAACAGGGATATTTAGTAAAAACTGTATATTGAGATTCTTTTCAAATGTAAAAATGCTTAAAAGATAACAAAGTAACAAAAAATTGCTTTTGTCTCATACCACACATGGTAAATACAGCGAACCTCGTGAAGTGCTGTTTCCAAAAAATACTATCCGAAAACTATTTAAGGAATTTACTGGCACAAAAAAATTCAGAGAATCTATTTGCAATTTAGGGGCTTCTTATTTCCGTATCTACTCGTATTTACATACATAATTTGGGTTTGCCCTTGAATAAGGCTTGAAACTTAACAAATTAGAATTCACCTTCAGGCAAATGTTGATTGCCGTAGTACTCTTCCCTGTACATGGTATATAAAGATTAGTGAACTATGAACTACTCCCTGCAACCTGCAGAGTTAGCGACCGTAGGTTCCTAAATCGTGTGCCCTCAGTAAACGAAGAGAACCCAGGATAACAACTTTCTGCATCTGGCCTGCCAGCCATTCGGCCGAATGTTGACAGGCCGGTATTGTTCGTAATTCTGAGAGCAGCATGGGCTTCATACCTCCAAGTACACCGATTATAAGGACTACCAACTTGACCGAGTAGCCTGGATACAGCACTAGGAGCTCGTACTGAAGATCGCGATATTTAGCCCGTTTTTCCTCCTCTTTCAAGACGATGTTTGTTTCAGCCGGAGCTGAAAACTCGAAGATGTATATCGCCTTCTGCTGATGATCGAGGAGTACTATGTCGGGCTTATTGGTTTGAATTAGCCTGACGGTCGGGAACGAGTAGTTCCAGTATATCCTGCACCTCTCGTTCTCGACAACGGACTCAATATCTCCGGGGACGTAAGGCAGCACTGGTGTTTGGTCTACCCCGTACGAGTGCCGTAGATGGTAGTAAAGCACTCGTAATGCCGCGTTATGGCGATGGATGTAGGCCGAAATCGCATATACCGGGCATGCAGACAGTAAATGCATGAGCGATTCCGGCTCCTGATGGCAAGTCCTGCAGCTGGTATCAGGAACCCCTACACCCATCACCCGGCTTCGGTAGACGAAGGTGTTAATAACACCATCCTGGCAGGCCACAATGAATCCCTCGGTCTCCGACTTAAGCCCAGCTGACCTTAAAAAGGCGAACGTCAGCTTGGTCGATAAACCCAGCGTTTCTATGTTCTTATAGAATACACCGTGCATGGATTTATCGACGTGCCGTCTAAACAGATTCTCCTGTTCAGCGGCTTTAATCTGGGCTTTCAGACGATTTGGCGGAAGCTCAGTGACTGACTCTGGGTCGGCACCTCGCCGGCCTCCTCGCCTGATGTCGAATACGAGACCGAGTTCATCTGCGACTCTCTTTGCTGCCTTGAATAATCCTGCTCCCACTCCTGCATTTTCATGATTTCTCACTAATTGCAGGAGAGGGTCTGAGCTCCTAAAGACGTTACATGCTATACTCAGGACTACCCGGCCATGCATGCACTCCAAACTCAAAATTGTATAATCAAAACGTCACTCGCAAAATTGTTCCGTTCTACGGTTTCCTTTCCCATATGAATACATATGGGAAATTGTAAACCTGGATCAATTTTAACTACTAATGAAGACAGAATTGTCGGATTATCAACGTTTCTTCACTACCATTTAAAAAGCTATTGTTTTTCCCTGCAATGTTCTTGCATGTCCATGTTATTTTAAGTAAACTATTTGTATATTTTTGGATATCGAATGGTTGTAATAATGAAATAGTAAAAACATTTTTACTAAAACTAAGTTTCCTTCCTATTAAAATATTGCTATTAGTCCTCACACATTATTTTTAGAAATATAAGAAGAACAATTATATATAGGGTGTTTCACAAGAAAACGGACGGAAAAAAAATTATAAAGTTTTGCCACTTGGGAATTGAACTTGTCAAGGGATGTACTTTCAAAATAAAAAGAGTTCTCAAGCAACAAGTAGGAGCTTCATCCCTAAAACACACCCCTAACGTACAATTTGATGGTTTTTTCGATTTTCTCGAAAACCGTTTATCCTACAAAAAAAATTATACTTACAAAAAACATTCCCAGTAATATTCGGCATAAAAAATGTTTATTACCTAAATTATTTAGAACAGAGGTTTTTGAAAAATCAGCTATTGAAGTTAGGGGTTGCATTAACGGAGATTCACGAACATGGTATATAATGTATCGCTTATAATCTTATTCATTCATGCTATTAGTGGTTGCGATACCACGTCAGGATTCTTTGGAAAGGGCAAACAACAGTTTATACATGTAATTAATCGCAGAAAGGCTCTTGATAGTGTAATTCAGATTTTTAATAATGCTAAGTCAACTCCAACAGAAATGAGAAAGCTGGGGAAAGGTTTATATTGGAGCTCTATAAAGCTAAATCATTAAAGGGCAATCTCAGTGAGCAAAGATATGCTTATTTTATTAAATTTATTGGCCAAGCGGGCAGTGCCGTGGTTCTTTTAAAATTACCTCGCATGTCGGCAGCAGTACAACAGCATTCCCGTCGTAGTTACCTTCAAGTGTAAATATGGCGTCGATAACATTTGCATCCTGAGCTTTGGGGCTGGAAAAAAATTATAATACCCTGTCACCTGTAGTTGCAAACAAGGTTATGGAAAAAGATGCAGCTGTACTAAGGCAAGCTTACATTGCACAAATGCAGAAATTGCCGTGGAAAAAAGCTGTACCAATACAGATACCACATATGATCTAGGTACTACCGAAGACGTATTATAAATTTATTTTGATTTCGTGGATTAGGTCTCAAGGAGAAACCACTTTAAAAAAACGAATCGATAACTCTACCTCAATGGTGGTGTGGAAACAAGTGCTCTTTAATAAATCGTAAAACTTTTTTTATAAACCCCTTTTCCATTATAATACAACCTTACATTAAATCACAGAGTTCCAAAATTATACCTAAAATACATGATTCATTATACGATGCTCGTGAATGTTAATGCAACCCCTAACTGCAATAGCTGATTTCTCGAAAACCTCTGTTCTAAACCATTTAGGCAATAAACACTTTTTTACTGGGAACATTTTATGTAAGTATAATTTTGTTTGTGGAACAAACAGTTTTCCAGGAAAACGCAAAAAACTACCAAATTGCAGTATAGGGGCGAGTTTTAGAGATGAAGCTCCCACTTGTTTCTTGGGAACTCTTTTTATTTTGGAAGTACATCCCTTGACAAGTTTAACCCTCAAGTGGCAAAAATTTATAATTTTTTTTGTCTATTTATGCTAATATGAATCGCCTATAGTAAAACAACAGCATTACATATCTGTCCACAACAACAATAATGATGGCAACAAAATAACATATCAATAATGCGCATAATAACAAAATAATAACAAACCATGAGCAGAATAATTTGTATCAAAAACAAAAATGCAGATATTGTGATAAAGAATGTTTACAAATAAGAATTATAATTAAATTTTATGTTCAAAATGTACTCCCCCAGCTTCCGTGCATTTTCTGGTGCGATTCACGAGATGATCGATTGATTTTCTTACCATAATTGGGTTATTTCTAATTTCGTTGCAGCATTCAACAATCCTCTGAATTAGTTAAGCCCTGTCATTAATGTCTATATTGTAGACTTCGCTCTTTAAGGGACTCCATAAAAATAGTCAACAGGGCTCAAATCCGGGGACCTCGCGACCAATCCGTCTGTCCGGCTATGTGTCATTTAAATGATTTCTAATTTGTTTGGAGAAATGTGGTGGGGCTCCATCACGTTGAAAGAACATACCTCGAATATTTACATTTTCTAAAAGATTCGGTGACGTATGTTGTAAAAAATTAAGATAGACGTTACTATTAAGTGTAACTTTAAAAAAAATGTGGCCCTAATAAGTGGCTGCCTACAAGTCCTATCCAAACATTGACTGAAAGTCTATATTGTGAACGACATTCACGTTTTGTGTGTAGGTTCTCTTGGGCCCGTATGTGAGCATTTCTCGAATTATTTATTCCGTCTCTTGTAAATTGTACCTAGTCTGTAAATAAGGTTCTGTAAATTACCCGTCGATTTTGACGTCGTCGCCTGGTTTAAGACGTTGTTATAATTGAATGTGGTATGGGTAAAAATTTTCTTTTCGCAATGTCTTTCATATTCTAGTATGACAAGCACCAATCAGAGTACTAATTTTCCATATAGTTAAAACATATGTAAAATATTGGTTTCTAAATTTACCTTTTGTCCTATATTGCGTTCCACAACTAGGTAATTTTCCATGTTCTCTGGAATACTGATATACGGACTTGAAAGTTTTATGGTCAAGTTGTCGTCTATTTAACCGTCTTCAATATTCCCTCCCTGTTCCTCTACCATTGTCGTTACAATATCCGGAGATGAAAATGCAGCCATTATATTCTTCGTTCGAAAATTGGTACAACATTTTGAAAATATTAAATGAGTAATTAATTGTCTTAGCTAATACAATAAAACTAAACACAAATTATAAAATGTCAATTAAGTGTAACTACTAACCATTTGTTTTCTAATAGTTGCCATTTTGAGGTAAGCCTACTATGATCAATAGTATAAAAACTAACTGGTTTAACGTTTAAAGTGTAGTTTAATCATTGAATTTGTAAACGATAGCCTACTAAGACTATTTTTTTCGTAGAGAGAATTATTGGCAATTTTTACAATATTTCGAGCCGGGTGAGGATATTTTGAAAATAAAATTTAATTATAATTCTTATTTGTGAACATTCTTGATCGCAATATCTGCATTTTTGTTTTTGGCTTTTGATCCAAATTGTTCCGCTCATAGTTTGTTATTATGTGCATTATTGATATGTAATTTTGTTGCCACCGTTATTGTTGTTGTTGATAGTTTACTAGTTTTCAATACATGAGCGTAATAAAATATATGATTTGTTTGATCTATAACATTTATGTTTTATTTATTTCTCTCCCTCCCTAATATCACACAAGTGATTAATGTTAAAAATTGATAATTACAAAATAATATTTACTATTGAAAAAGAAGTAAATGAATAATTTCAATTGTGGAAGCAGTTTTATCAAGTGTTATTCGTCGATGCTTTGATAAGACTTATATTGTGGTATTTAGTGGAATGTATTTCGAGAACGGTGAAAGTGTGGCAAAAAAATTAAGGAAGCTATTTTACTCAGTTTTTTATGTACTATTCGAATTACTATCTAAATTTGAAAGAAATATATACAGGGTGTTGTTTCTTTGAAAACAAGAACAACCTTTTGTCAAGTCTAGACCTAGATATATGTATTTATTCAGGATCAGTAGCGTATTACATGAGCCAAATATGAACTAATTATTCCATTCTATTACAAAGTAATGACCAAAAGAAACTTTGGCAAAAATACATAAAACACCCTATATTTCATCAACGGGTGTCCAACCAAATTTTATCCTTGTAGCGTTTATAGTTTTCGAAATATCAAATATCATCGCACTCTGAACCATTAATTCATCAGAAAATTTTACATACTAGATCCATGATTCTCGACATTGATGCGGTCGTATAGAGAGATAGACAAACAAAACAACTGAACTTTATACAAGGTAGTGAAATAAATTTGAAATATGTGCACAACTGTACAATGGCAAATAACGTAATCAAGCGAATTTTTAAAATACCACGCTTTTTGCATTGTTTTATAATCATACTATGTAATACATTACCTTATTAAAATATTATGCAATGCAATAACTTTTGTTACTGTAATTGTTAATTTCTTGACATCCGTTTTTATAAATTTTCCATTGTTAGAATATAAAATTCGAAAAATGCTTAACGTGGGTTTAAATGCATTTAGAAGCCAACAATACTCCGGCTACGTACGACAAATATTTCAATTAAAATTCTTATACGCATGAAGTTCATTTTATTCCAAAATTAGATATTACACTTTGCTTAATACTTTCCTTGTGAGTAATCATCTTAACTTAGAATAATGAAATTCCATGCTCTTTTTTCTTTAATTGATGACATTTTCTAAGCATGAGACTAAGAATATTAATTTGTCGGTCAAATATTAGTTTCAATATGTTTTTTGGCATTATATTCACTGAGCTAACTTCTTCACATATTATTTCAAGTTCAACATAATAGATTAGGAGCTACTGACATTTTAAAAAGTTGCCTGAGAACTTTCAATGGCAATTTTTTCACAATGGTGTAACATTTTACGGTTTTCAGCTGCTTCAATGCTTTATGTGGTTTGAAATTTTAATTGAAGATTGTAATTTATAAGGCATAAATTTTTGCTAAGTTTCACTGGAATTTGCCTATTTTCTTCAGATAAATCATAATTTGGTTAAAAATACCTAATCTTGCAATATATTTTTTTTATATAACAACAATAATCGGAGCCAATAGCCATTATATCTATTTATTGTGCAGCTCATAATGGACATTTTTCTTTTTTTCCATTTGTCTCGTAGAACTCGTAGATTTCGAGATATTTTAAAAATATCGATGGAAAATATCCTAAAAATTTAAATGTCTAATTAATTAATACACCGACGTCGTCAAAACTGCAAAACTGAAGAGTGAACTCAACTTGACTCCCTGAACAATTTAAAATAAAAAACAGCCTTGACCACACAATTTACTTTTCGAATTTTTCAAGACCTCTCCACTATAGGATGGTAACCTGCACGAATGGATCCCACCTTGCGTTTTATGCTCAGGCATTGAAATTTGGTACACTTGTTCATTAGACCCTACCCTTTGATATAAGAAATGTTGCCACAATCGGGGCCCCCGCGGGGTTCTGTTATAGCATGGTTGCGTACCTGCAGGGGCAAATCACCATTTTCGCTTATTTTAGAGCTGAAAAGTGTCGTAGAGAGCTGAAGTTTAGTACTCTGTTTAAGACTACAATCAATTGTCTTAGGGTCCACGGCTATTTTTTTTTAAATGGCGGCGGGGAAAATGCGTAAAATAACGTTATTTTGCGAAAAAGTTGCTCTACCGCATTTTTTCGAATGTTTTTGGGGTCACTCATTTGGAAAAATCATGTTATTAGTATGTGCGGTCGATGAATACTGCGCTGTCCAGCCGCTGTAATTTATTAAGCGCGATTCGAATTTCTGCGCGCAAATCGTCTTCGTCAGCGCCAGCGCCAGCCGCGTTCGAGTGTAACAACAGGTATCGTGGCGCGACTGGTGTATACCTTCCAAGCAAGCGCAGATGCTGGCTTCAGAATTGTGAACTTGGTATTCGAATACCGAGACTTTTACTTCGCAGATTCACTGCTCAGTACTCAGTAGTCGGTACTCATTTATAATTTAACAAACAGTACAAATACTCATTATCATTGGTTCTCGATAGTTCTCCGCCGGGTTTCGAGGAATAAGTTAGGGTAGGAATGTGGACGGACATTAGTTACATACATATTAATCATAATTCATACTATTTCTTACTTATTAGTATCAGTTTTAAGCGAGAATTGCTATTCGAATATTTTCAGAGCGGTTCTCGAGAATTTTTAAGAATCGAATACTTTTCATCTTGGTATTCGAAAACCCCATCACTAAATGCGACAACTAATTCTGTGAAAAAGTTTCAAACAAATGTGCTAAGTATTGTATGGTTTGTGTTTGAAATTAAGTGCTGTGATGTGTGGTGCAGTTAGCATCGACTTTTCGGTAAGTTTCGTTTGGCAACATTAGTTTTAACCATATATTATTGAAACTGGTTAGGTGAACGAAACTGCAACACTTTCGTCTAATTTCAAGGAGCTTTGGGTGCACTTTGACATGGGAAATCACGCCAAATTTTTAGCTGCCCATAAAATTACAAGGGTGCTTGGTAAGTCACCACATATAGTCTATATTTTACGCATTTTAGAACACGGTTGTTAAGATGTATTAATTTTGTTCCCAGGTCCTGAAAAATGTCAGTCCATAATAGGATTTCACGCAGTTACCGGATGCAATACAGTTCTTTTTTCCGTAGAATTGGAAAGCTCACGGCTGTCAATGCCTGGTTACAGTATCCTGGAGCTACAGAAGCATTCACAGCCTTGCAGAATGGAGATGTTGAAAATGCAATGGAAATTCTGGAAATATTACAGCAGTTGATTGAAATGTACCAATGTGAAGCAATTTTAAAAATTACATATTATAAATCATATCTAATAAAAAACTGTTTTATTTTTTTCAGAACCGTGTCTTGTGGCACTGTGAGCGAATGCAGGAAAGTGCTATTCACCAAAAACGATCGTGAGCTGAAACCGATTCCTAGAACAACATACCAGGCGCGCTTCCCTTCAAAGCCAAATATGGAAAAACGTGACAGTATTGGGGAACCCGTGTGGCGTACAAAGCCCGTAGTCTCAAAAGCATGCGAAGTCTTAGTTAAGCGTAGCTGTAAAAAGGGCTGCGTTGAAAATCGCTGTAAAATTCTCAAGAACAATCTGAAATGCTCTGATCCATGTAAATGTAGTTGTGACTCATCTGAAAGTGTATATTAGTTCTATATGTGACACTTGGATTAATGTCAAATGCACAAGTACTATTTATTGGCATTGTTATGGAATTAACTATCTAACTAGTCTATCTAGCGTTCATAATAAATCAATGTATTGTTCAAGGTGTGTTTCCAGATACGTGGAAAGAAGCTCTTGTGAAACCACTTAAAACAACTAACTCGGCTGAAAATTTCACTGATTTATGTCCTACAAGCTTGTTACCAGTTATATCAAAAATAGCAGAAAGACTCATGTATGATCAGATCATTAGTTACGCGACAAAACATCAAATAATCCCTAAAAATCAGTCGGGTTTTAGGGTAGACCACAGTACCACGAGCGCACTCCTCAAAGTATCCGACGATATAATAAGAGGCTATGATAAAGGGAAAATGACTACTTTAGTGCTGCTTGACTACTCCAAAGCGTTCGATACTATTAATCATGAATTATTATTATGTAAATTGAAATATTACGGTTTTTTCAACAATACTTTGAAATTGATAAAATCGTATTTTACTAACCGTAAACAAAAAGTAGCTGTCATGAATAATTCTGTATCTGACTCGAAAGTGCTGGAATCTGGTGTCCCGCAAGGATCTATTTTGGGGCCTTTGTTTTTTATTCTATATACTGCTGATTTTTTTGCTGCCCTCACAACCTGTAAATCTCATTTTTACGCGGATGATACCCAGATTTATGGCACTTTGGAACCAGTACAAACTGGGCAATCTGTTGAAAATATAAATAGGGATATTAATAACCTTGTGAAATATTCTCGTAAGCATTGTTTGCAAATTAATGGAGCTAAGTCTGCTGTTATTGTTTTTGGAAAGGAAAGTAGTAGACAATATATCACGCGTAATACTGAGATGAGATCTTTGTGGGAGATCAGAAATTAACATTCAAGGATAAGATTAAAAACTTGGGTCTATTCTTTGACCGTGACTTGAAATTTCAACCGCATATTAATAACCTCATGAGAAAATCCTATACTGCATTAAAAAATTATACTCCTGTCGTCATTTTCTAAATAAAAAATTAAAAATAATTTTAACAGAATCACTTGTTTCATCATTTTTTAATTATGGTGATATCGTCTATGGCCCTTACTTAAATCAAATTAATGCCCACAGGATACAAAAGGGTCAAAATATGTGTGTAGGGTTCATTTTTAACTTGAAAAAGACTGATCATGTGTCCCATAAATTAAAATCCCTAAATTGGTTGAACATGGACTCTAGACGAAAGCTACATCTTGCATGCTTCGTACATAAATTAATTTGTGCTGAAAATCCCCCATACTTAAAGATCCCTTATTCATGATCGCAATTTAAGGTATACGGAATATCTAACGACTCCTCAACACTCGACCACATTCTTTAAAAAAGCCTTTACATACTCTGCCGTAAGTCTATATAATCCCTGCTAGCATCAAGAAACTCTCGGTTAACTCTTTTAAAATTAATTATAAAACATCCCTTCTTGGCCAGTGAGCAAAGGTATAGAAGTAAAAAATATGTATTTATTTATTTATTTTTATTTTGTATTGTCAATTGCATGCTATTTACATATTGTGTACATATTATTTATTTGTCATATAATTCCTGTGAAATTTTTGATGATTGAGTATCTGAGCAGCCCCTAGGCTGGACTTCACCATATGTTGTTAAATAAAGACACTTTGTTATTATTATTATTATTATTAAAGTGTTATCCGCCATTATTATAAGAAAACAGGCATATTAATTTATTGGCTCTATCATCATTTTCGACCTCCGTACTAAAAACATGATTTTTCGCAATCAGTGGCCCCAAAAACATATAAAACGAGACCTTACTCGAAAAATGCTATAGAGTAAACTTTTTCAGGTAATAACATTATTTTGTGCATTTCCCATTTACCTGTGACTTTAAACATTCAAAATGCTGCATGTGTACCAAATTTCAATCATTTACGACACTTTTTAGCTCCAAAATAAACGAAAATGCGGATATGCCTCTGAAGGTAGGCAACCATGCTATAACAAGGCCCCCACGGGGGTCCCGACCGTGACAATATTTCTCACATCGAATGCTATGGTCTAACGTACAAGTGTACCAAATTTCAATGCTTGAGCATATAATGCAAGGTGGGTTCTCTTACCCTTCGGACTAAAGTACCTATGCATTAAGGTGAAATATATGCTATTGTTGCTACTATTATTACTATTACTATGGAGAATCTCTAGAAGCTTTCGACGTATATAAACTATGCACTACAAAATATTATAGCATGCATAAAGTATTTGAACTATTTGTTCCAATTTAAAAATAATAATATTATTGGAAGAGTCTTGTACACTGTATCGTGTGAAATGTATTAAATTTAATGGTACAAATCAAAACATTCTAATGATTTCTGTCAAGCAACAACTTGACTTTTAACTTGTGCGCTAATGGTAAAGAAACTGATTGTGATAAAGAATCTTGTGAAGTGATAATCTTACCACAAATAATAACAAAACCAAAACGTTAAATTTTGCAACGAAATAACCAATTAAACATTGTAATTATATTAGCCAGTCTAAAGTTTCTTTCGATATTCTTCCAATTTAAGAGTAAAAATAGTAATAGTGAAAAATATGCGTCATTTTTTTATTGCTATGTGTAATCAACATGCTTAATTTGAATAATTTGATTAGGCATCTGTGGGTCGCCAGATATTTATGGAGATATCGGTGAATGTGTTCAACCGCAAGCCTTAATTATCCCAGTAGGATAATCTGGAGCTGCCGCTGTGTACCCTAATAGACCACATATTTGTAAGAGGTGCCATATCGATAAATACATAATCAGAACATATTTCAGTGTTAAACTATTTATCATTTTCTTCTTGTGGTATTATTCCGTATACTTAATTAACTTTATTAAATTAGAATATAACGCAATTATTCAGGAACGCTATTAGCTCATCAGTTTAAAGTGTTATAAAAATCTAATGCTGCCTATCCATCTGATGACTAAATTCAACAACAGTAAAAGAATATAAGATTGGAGACAAAGTCGATTTCATTTAAAGTTTTCTACCTAGCTAAATAGTTTAATAGATATTTTAGGTGTAGAAGCCACAATAAATTTCCACATGACTTCCATTTTTGCACTCTACGTATAAATCAATTTTTCCATTTTAGAAACTGTTTCTAATCTTATTAGCTCAGTTAACTTTATTAAAAATAACGATACGTTAATATCAGATGATTTTAACATTCCTAGTTGCTATTGAAGCTGTCTAAATTATCAATTATATCCCATCATTTTAATGCAAAATAATTTCATCTTAATATAAATCAGCACAATTTCATATCGAACAGGTGTCCAGTAATAGATGTAGTACTATCACAGCAACCGGTATAGTAGAATGCTATCGCGGTGAGACGGGAGGTCGAGAAACTTTCATTCGTGCGTACAATCACCTGCCTCACTCCCTCTCCGCGATCGCATTCTACTGTAGTGATTTCATCGACTCTGCTTGGTCTGGTCATGTTTAACTTTCATTGTTCTCTGGAAAAAGGCGAAGCTATGAAAGAAAGCAACCCCAGCTGTTTTGCTTTCAAATAATGAATAGATTGGGCTGTTACTTGAAAATCTTTAATGGAAAAATACCGAAGAACTTTACTAGTTTTTTTATATTCACTTTATTTCTTTGTTACCTTATAACAAAGCGACTTTTCGTTACCAAAATGTGTTCAGGATCTGAATTTATTTATACCCTCAATATAAATTACCCTTTTATTACTGTACCGTTTATGCCTCAAGACGAATTTGCAGCAGCACCAAACAAACATACCAGTTGTAAGTACAGTTGCACTCAGGTAGTGGGTGAACAACGTGAGTAATGTATATAACCTTACGAACTCGCAGTAAAGATTGATTTTCAGTCGACAGCCAGCAGTTCCGCGAGTCAGATGTGAATGCCTGCTATCCTGCGTAGACCTACCGCGAAATACTTTCAAGTCCCAACAAGTAAGGTAAATATTTCTAAATCAATTTGATGTCACCCGTGCGACGTCATTCTTTCGGTACAAGGGGGTAATTAACTATCCGATAGTGTAGTTCCTTGGCTGCCTTCATACGCGAAATACGTGTCCTGCTGCTTGCTCCGGTCTAGGAAGATATCAGGTAATTAAGTTATTTTACTAAATCGCGAAATATTCCGAAATATTTTCTAAGTCCGTTTGACGTTACATCAATCCACCGCGCATCTGTTATCATCATTTCTCCCACTTTTAAGTCCGAAGGAAATAATTGAATTCACACCGTGTTGGCAGTTAGCCAGAGCGACTCACCGGCAGCAGACGTGTCCACTCCGAGAACCGAATCCAGGTATCGTTACTTATTGCATAAGTATTCTAGATAGCGGTTTATCCACGCAAGAAAGTTTAAACTCGAGAACAAAGTTCGAGAATTTAATTTTCTTGACTGGATAAAATGCGACTAAAACAACGTTTTATCCACAATCACGGTCATTTAGAATAAAAAAATCATCAAAAAATGATTTGATATTTCGCTCTGTTAGCGGCTGTAACGTCAAAAATTATTGAAATTAATTTTAAAAACTTGGAAGGTGTTGAAACTTCGACAAGCACTATGCGTTCTAAAATCGTTGACAACTACAAGCTTGTTATTAATTATTAGCCGTTACTCGAGTCCGAGTATAAAAAATGTTACAGTCGATAAATTGTGTACAATAAGAAACAAGTAAAAGGTGTAGTCTATTGTAATTCCCATTCATCTACGGTGCACACGACTATGGCTATAGAGGCCAATTTGGGAGAGCACATGTCGACCGCAGTCAGGACAAACATAGACCTGGTTAGGTCTTGGATTCGGCCTTCTTGCAGCAACATTTCCTTGATAGCTGGCCACAACCTCTCGCCATTCGGTTCTGTCCGCTGCAAGTTGTTCCCATTGCTCGTCTGCAATACCGCAGGATTTTAGATTTTCATGGAGAGCGTCTTTGAACCTCTTTTGTTGACCGCCACGCCTTCTTCTACCGCTTAGCAATTCACCATAAAGTGTACATTTAGGAAGGCGGTTATCATGCATACGATGAACGTGACCTGCCCATCTTAGGCGTGCTCTTGAAATAAGCACCTCAATTGGAAGGCTGTTTGTTCTCCTGAGTACTTCCACGTTTGATATGTGATGGAACCAACGGATTTTCATCATACTTCTGAGGTGTCTTTGCTGAAAACGTTCTA
This sequence comes from Leptura quadrifasciata, assembly GCA_963675555.1. Taxonomy (NCBI): domain Eukaryota; kingdom Metazoa; phylum Arthropoda; class Insecta; order Coleoptera; family Cerambycidae; genus Leptura; species Leptura quadrifasciata. Next base: position 110,810,853 of record OY776675.1, read on the forward strand.
ATTCTTTCACATGACGACGGTAAGTGACCCAGCTTTCACATCCATATAGCAATGTTGGAATGATAACTGCTCTGTAGACAGCCATTTTCGTTGACAAAGCAAGGTCGTGGTTGTCAAATACTCTCTCTCTAAGTCCCCAGAGTGCTCTAGATGCAGCGTTAATTCTATTGCGAATCTCGCCGTCCATGTTTGCTTTGTCATTAACAACGTTTCCTAAGTAATTGAACTGATCCACCACTTCAAGAGAATTTCCGTTAAGTGTAATGTGTATTTGGTTCACTTGATGAGGAGTTGACATAATCTTAGTCTTTCCAATGTTGATTTTAAGTCCCAAGGAATCATAGCTCTGGGCATACACATCTAAAAGTTCTTGAAGCTCTTCCGGCGTAGAGGCTAAAAGTGCACAGTCATCCGCATACTGGAGATCACAAATAAATCGTGTGCGTGTCTTCGTGAAAGCTCTAAAGCGCCCTATGTTAAAGAGACCGCCATCAAAACGGTATCTGAGACCTATTCCTCTGACTGTCAGTTCGTTGTCAACAATAATTGTTAGAGCAGTGGTAAACAAATTAAAGAGTAGGGGTGCCAGGACACATCCCTGCCTAACTCCAGTGAGGGTTTGGAAAGGTTCGGTTGCCTCATTATTATACATAACCTGGGCGTTGTTGTTTGTATATAGATTGCGACATACTTCCACAAATTTTCTAGGGATACCTAAGCGGAACATAATTTTCCAGAGCACTTCCCTGTCCACCGAGTCAAACGCCTTGGTTAAATCAATGAAGGCCATGTGAATTTCTCCTTGATGTTCGAGTGCTTTTTCTTGAAGCTGTTTAAGTGTGAAGATTAAATCCGATGTGCCTCGGTTTGGTCTAAAGCCACTCTGTGTTTCAGGAAGTAACTTTTCCATAACAGGTGTTAGCCTATTTGCCATCGCTTTAGTGAGTATCTTCCCTCCAACAGCCAGGAGAGCTATACCCCTGTAATTTCCACAGTCCGCAGCGCTCCCTTTGTTTTTGAAGAGGTTGATTAAAAGTGTATCACGAAACTCCTGGGGAGCTTGACCACTTTCCCACACGACATCAAACAGTTTTTTGAGGTAGGGTATGAGCTCTGACGACACAGCTTTAAAGATCTCAGCTGGGAGTGAGTCGGCGCCGGGAGATTTGTTATTTTTTAGCTGCCCAATGGCGGTTAAGATCTCTTCCGTTGTTAGTGGTTTATCTAAGTCTTCAAAGGTGTCATATTGAGGGATAAGATTTATAATATCGTGATCGGCTTGACTTTGTTGGTTAAGAATGTTAGAGTAGTGTTCCTTCCATCGGGCTCTTATTTCCTGGTCTTCTTTGAGGAGATTTCCATTTAAATCTTTAATAGGGCACATATTTTTCCGACTGGGGCCGTATACTGCTTTTACTCCTTGAAAGAAATTCCTGTAGTCGCGTGAATCGGCGTACTTTTGAATTTCTCTGGCCTTGCTTGCCCACCACTCGTTCTTTATTCTTCTGATTTCACGTTGCGTTTCATACTTAGATTGGGTAAAAGCTTCTGCTTTTGATGAGTCGTTGGGGTGGTTGATAGCGTTTTGGAAGGCAGTATGTTTGCGGTCAAGAAGTTCTTGTATAAAAGCTTCATTATCATTGAACCAGTCCTCCTGTTTTTTACTTGCTGCAGTGCCAAGAATTTCCTCACTCGCACTTTTTAAACTGTCTTTAATTTGTGTCCAGGTGGCAGCGACATCTACAGAATTGGTTTCTTCTAGCGCACTCAAATTCTCTTGAACTTTTTGCTTTAGCTGTTCGACGGTTTGTTGGTCACGCAATTTACTAATACAGAGACGGAGTCTACGTTTTACTTGAGTTCTTCGGTGTTTGGGTCTCATAACAATTTTCATTTTAGAGACAACAGGACGATGATCGGTCCAACATTCGCTATCAATGCGCGCCTTTGTAATTTGGACGTCCTTGAGATGCTTCCTACGTACGATAACATAGTCCAGTAGATGCCAGTGACCTGATCTGGGGTGACGCCAGGTGCCTTTAAATTTATCCTTTTGTCGGAAAATGGTGTTTGTTATAACTAGATCATGCTCGGCGCATTTAGTTAGGAGTAGTTGACCGTTAGCGTTCATGTTGCCCAAACCGTTCTTGCCTATGATGCCTGGCCAGGTGTCTGCATCTCTCCCTACTCTAACGTTAAAATCGCCAAGAATAACGAGTCGTTCCGTTTTAGGTATTCTACAGAGGGTTTCTTCCAGCTGTTGATAGAAGCTTTCCTTGGTTTCGTGACTTGCATCTAGAGTGGGAGCGTAGGCGCTTATTAGATTTACCGCGTTGCCATCTGATAGCTCATAGCGTAGCAGCATTAGACGCTCGGATAGGCCTTGTGGTACTTGTGTTAAGTTGGATACAAGTTGATTCCGAACGGCAAATCCTACTCCATGTTGTCTTCTTGAATTGGTGGGAAGACCTTTCCAATAGAAGGTGTAGTACTTTTCTGTGAGAGAGCCTTCCTCCAAAAATCGAGTTTCGCTGAGAGCTGCAACGTCAACATTGAGTCGGTGAAGTTCTCTATCTATTAGAGCAGTTCTTCTTTCAGGCCGATCGGTGCGAGTGCTGTCGTTCAAAGTACGAACATTCCAAGCGCCGTAGATGAAAGAATTAGTTTTGTTGGATTTAACTTGTCGGTGTTTTTTTGACATTCGACGAGGTGTCCCTGTGGGCACCCTCCCCCGGAGATCCGATCGGGAGGGTATTTTACCTCCGGATGATTTTGTCCCACTTGAACGCTCCATCATTTTTTTAAAGCCTTAATCGACTGAAAACGAAGCTGCATTTGAAGTTTTAGCTGGAGCAGGTATGCAACTGACCAGCTCGGTTGCGGAAGGCGAGTGGTGTGGTCCCATGGCACAGAAGGAGACTGCGACGATGGGGTAACCAAACGATTCCAAAAGCAACCTTTGTGTGCGGTGGGTTATTTTTACCGCACTCTTCGTGAGAAGGTGGATGTGCTCACGGCAAAAGGTAAGGGTTATTCCGCCCTTACTCGGTCGTTAGAGCCTCGTTAGTGAAAACAGGGTGCACCAAGTTCAAATTGAACTCATCGCGAAGGTGAGGTTAACAATTGAGTAGGAGAGGCTATAACTTGCGCTTCACTACCCCATTATTAATGGAAACGAAGTGAAATACGATAAAACAAATAGGGGCATATCTATTAATACAGATGTAAATATTAGTATAAATAAAAAAATAAATAAAATATAATTGATTTAAGATCGTATTTTTCATTATTCCACTAGTGGATAAAGTGGTAATTTCTATGCTTCATAAGTGTGGATAAAACTCCAATTATAATGTGATTGTGTATAATAGTTATTTATTGTACAAGTGTTTTAGACAGCATTTTATCCACGCAAGAATTTAAACTCGAGAACGAAGTTCGAGAGTTTAATGTTCTTGACTGCATAAAACGCGACTAAAACACTTATATAATACAACGTTTTATCCACAATTCCGGTCATTTAAAATCAGATTTCATAAAAAAATTATTTGACATTTCGCTCTGTCAGCGGCTGTAACATCAAGAATTATTGAAATTAATTTAAAAAACTTAGAAAGTGTTGAAACTTCGACAAGCACTATGCGTTCTGAAACCGATGACGACTACAAGCTTGTTATTAATGGAAACGAAGTGAAATATGATAAAACAAAAAAGGAAATATCTATTCATACAAATGTTAATATTAGTATTAATACAAAAATAAATAAAATAATTGATTTAAGTAAGACACGCGGATACAAAAATGTAATATGAATTATTGAGGTTGCACAATTAAGGTTTGATAGGTCTGAATCAGTTCAAAATCAGCAGAAAAATGATTTCTTGATGATTTTAATTAACTAATTAAACTTTTTTATCTTACAATCTGAAATACGGTACCAATATATAAACTTGAAAAATATAGTTTTACTAAATAAAAATGGAAAGCTGTAAAATGGTACAGGTATCGTCATCTGCAAATTGGTGAGTTAAGCGCACAAGCTCGTCCTTAGGTAGATTTCCTTACTCACAACTAAAATAGTGGCAGGTGTACAATCGATAAAAGGAATCTATAATTAGTAATAATTTAATATTAGTTGCATACCACAGCTGATTTACTTTGCAATTTGTAATTTCTATACCTAACCAAAAATATGAACTGCCGTAATAGATAATAAATTGTTTACAAACCTTTTTGTGAGAATTCAGTAAATACATTACATCATATAGGATGCACTACATAACAGGTTAATTAGAAAGTTAAGGGTAAGAAAAATAACCAGATGTACTCACATAGTAAACAAAATATAAAAATTGAAAAATATATGAAGATAAATAAATGTTTTTGTAGACTTGAAATAGACAATTGATTTCCTGACGTGCTATAAACAGAGATACATAATTAATAGTGTTAAAAAACATGACTGGGTTCTTAAGATATAAACATAGGTATATATAAAACAATGTGAAATGATTTAGCAGTTCTACAAAGAAAATTCTGATAGTTGAAAACAGTCTCACTTACAAAAGCTGAATCAAAATGCTACACAGATCGTGCCAAATATAAATAAAATACCAGTTATTATATAAGTGTTAAATGGACATAGGCTAAATAACATCTGCCCAGCGAAACTGCACTCGACTGTACACTGATGTTCAATTAAAATAATTAAAAACTGTACCCAGATTTTCATTTTATTTTTGTTAAACTCGTCAAAGCATATATATTTTAAATTTAATCTGATTTAATTATCATAATTAATTTCAACGTAATCCAGTTGACAGAATACGCAGAGAGCCCGAGCATAGGTGAGATCAAACCATAATGTAACAAAATTCAGCCATCCGAGACTATCTCGTCTACCCAGAGACCTAATACAGTACCTATAGCGCTGTTTGGTAAACAAAACGGACGTTTCCCAACGGAAGGGGATAAAGCAAAAATATTACGTGTGAAAATTGTCATATAACTGTAATTAAACAGAGTATCCATTGGCACATTTTATGTAGTAATTCGGAAGCATGAGTAAGTCTCTATAAACATAGATCCGCAAATATTTGTTAAGGAGACTACGACCCTTTCAAGATGTTACCCAAAAGGTAGTTTTTATTAAGTTTCCCCAGGAGCACATACTGTTCTCTAGCGCAGCAATTTGCCATGATAAAGCTCTTAAAGTGAGGTAATAGTTAACATAAACTTTAATTAGGAACCTGAGAAGGATTTTTTATCTTATTTTGTCATGCTTTTGTTAACGTTATCAATCTTTTAACTATTTTCTGTTGAATTTAAAATCATATAATCGTATAAGTCCTTACTAAATCATCAATTTATTAGTATTTGGAGAAACGAATCCCAGTTGTGAGAAACGTATATTTATTAGAAAATGAATTTCATAAAGCTAAAAAAACAGTCTCCAAACCATTCCCTAATAAATTATTTCTTTTAGTTAATCGCACCTATATCGAGAGGAGAATTACTAAATTTTTTTTAATGATGATTTCTTCATAACTGATTATAATACAGGGTGGGGCAATAGTGCGTAGGACCTCGATATCTCGAGTTCCACGATAGCTAGAAATTTTTTAAGAAATTTCAAGTAAACTAGATAAAAAAGTCTACAACTGGAAATTATTTTCAAACATATAGGGCGAGCCAAGGCGAAATTACAGAACCAAGTGCCTTTTTTAAAATGGAATGCTATGTATATCGGTACATTTTTCAAGCATCTTTCTCTCTATTCATTCCTATATTAGCATTGAATAATTTTAAACGATTTTATTTACTACACCCAGTCCAAGTATCCCATAGTTTATGTAGGACTAGACTAGAGCGTAATAAATAGATTTTCTGTCGATAGAATATCTTTAAGATGTCTAATAATTAAAATTAAAGATCTTAACTTTTTCACTACATAATTTATGTGTGAATCCCATTTTAAATGACTATCTATACAAATATCAAGATATTGAATTGTATCGGTTTTGTATATTGTTAGAGAATTATCCCTATCCTTAACCGTTAGTGATCCGAATTCAGGTAAAGAGTTTTTATAAGATGTAAACAGAAGAAAGAATGTCTTATCAAAATTTAGAGTAACGACTTTTCTATCGAACCACTTTTTTATATTTAAAAAGTCGCTTTCCGCTTTAGTTTGTAGGTCTTGCCATGTTTGGTCAACGTAATAAATGACTGACATTTGCGAAAGTGAGAATATCGCCACAGCATTCTATCAAAAACAGATCGTTTATATTAATATTAAAAGCACAGGTCCCAAAACTGTTCGTTGTGGAACTCCTTATTTTACTGGTTCAAACGTGAATATTAAAACAATATTTTAACTCGCAAACTCCTCTATAAAATCTTTATTTTACTATAAGGAACGTAACCAGACTGCAACCAACAGCTACTCTCCCGGCTATATGCCCCACCGAGCGCTGAATTACAAGTTACAAGCCTGACGCGTTAAGTGTAATAATCACAAATTACCATCAAAACGCTAATACTTCGATTCTAACAAGCACCAGCCAAAAGACTGATCCTACTTAAACGAGCTCGTCCCAGTCGTCGCACACCACTTGCAGACTGCAGTTTCGAACTGTTGGCTCTCGTCAGTGCAAGGTAGGCATGTAATGACGGATACGAGGATCACTTGACTATCTAGTACATTTCGGTATCTTTGGGATAGCGACATGTAAGATAGTCAGCAGGCGCCATCTAGCGGTCCAGTGTCTGTTGCAAGTCTGGAGGAGGCTTATAACTTGTAATTCAGCGTTCGGCGGGGCGTATAGCCCGGAGAGTATCTGTTGGTTGCAGTCTGGTTACGTTCCTTATAGTAAAATAAGGATTTTATAGAGGACCTTGCGACTAAAAATATTATGTTTTAGTTTTCCTTATTTTACTGTTTGAAAATTACATGATTATTCCATTAATTTCTACGCATTGTTTTCTATCGATAAAATAACTACTCAGAAAACTTAGTGATTTGCCTCTAATACCTATATTTTTCAGAGTGTTTAGTAAGAGAAGAAAACTAACGGTATCAAAGGCTTTAGCCAGGTCCAGGAATACAGCCAGCGACGGAAATCCTTTATCCATTGTATGGTATACACAGTGGGGCAATAGTGCGTCGGATCTCGATATCTCGAGTTCTACGATAGCAAGAAATTGTTTAAAAAATTGCAATTAAACTAGATAAAAAAGTCTATAACTGGAAATTATTTTCGAACATACAGGGCTAGCCAAGACGAAATTACAGGACCAAGCGACCAAGTGCCAAGTGCCTTTTTCTAAATGGAATGCTATGTATATCAGTACATTTTTTAAGCCTCTTTCTAGGCTCTATTCATTCCACTTGGATGTAATGATTTTTTTTGTTGAAATAATGCAATCTGCAGATAGATATTAAAAAATCACCATGGTCACAATTATGGGTTTTAAGAAAAACGTATGTGAATACCAGTTACGAGACATCTAAGTTTTTGAATCATTTTCATTTCCTAAAAATGTACACAGGATGGCCAAAAATTTTTCAATTAAGAACATTTCAAATTGAATTTTTTCAAATTTTTTTCAAACGAAACGCCCTATATATTTTTCGGCGATGTGATGTAGAAATGAAAACGAACATTTTTTGTAAGTACTTCCCTAGAGCTAATTGCAACCAATTTCGTTTTACTGATAGTAAATGCGAAATTCAAAAATAAACTTAAAAAAAGGTTTCTTCAAATAACTCAGTAGAAAAAATTATAATAAGTATTCCACGTGTTGCCCATTTTGATTGACACACATCTCTATGCGCTTTTGAAATGAGGTTCCCACTGTTCCTAAAACTGCCGGTGTGACAGATATAAAGACAGTTATTATTCTTTCCTTCATATTTTGTACTGTTATTGGTGTGTCTCTATAAACAATTGCTTCCACGTATCCCCATAAAAAGAAATCCATGTTTATAAGATCTGGGAATCTAGCAGGCCATTTAGTGGGTCCGTTTCTTCCAATCCATTTATTAGGGTAGGTATTATTTAGGTGGTCTCTAACTGCATTTAAATAATGTGGTGGAGCATCATCTTCTTTAAGGGAAATTGACCAATAATTGTGGCAGATAGTTTTAAAAAAAATTAAGATAAATAGCTCCAGTCAATGTACCATCAAAGAAATGTGGCACTAATACATATTCTCCTATAATTCCTCCCCAAACGTTTATAGACCATCTGTGTTGGTTATCAACTTGCATAAAACAGTAAGGATATTCCGAAGCACAATAATGGAAATTGTGCCTATTAACAAATCCATTTTTATAGTTGCCTCATCACTAAATAAGACAGTATTGAAGAATTTGTCATCATGTTGCATTTCACCTCTGGCCCAATTATAAAATTATAGGCGCTTTTGAAAATCTACTTATTCCTACTAATGAGCTCACTTCTCTTTGACTAACCTGGGCATTCTCAACCGTTGCCAGCACCAAAGAAAACTCATTTTCTTCATTCACAACACGTTTTATTCTTTTACTTTTTTTATATTCAACATTTCCAGTTTCCAAAAATCTATCGAGAAGGTTTTGGAAGCTGCTAACATCAGGAATCCTTTATTAAGGATTATTATTATTAGCCGTTACTCGAATCCGAGTATAAAAATGTTACAGTCGATAAATTATGTACAATAAAAAACCAGTAAAAGGTGTAGTCTATTGTAATTCCCATTCATCTACGGTGCACACGACTATGGCTATAGAGGCCAATTCGTGAGAGCACATGTCGACCGCAGTCAGGACAAACATAGACCTGGTTAGGTCTTGGATTCGGCCTTCTTGCAGCAACATTTCCTTGATAGCTGGCCACAACCCCTCGCCATTCGGTTCTGTCCGCTGCAAGTTGTTCCCATTGCTCGTCTGCAATACCGCTGGATTTTAGATTTTCATGCAGAGCGTCTTTGAACCTCTTTCGTTGACCGCCACGCCTTCTTCTACCGCATAGCAATTCACCATAAAGTGTACATTTAGGAAGGCGGTTATCATGCATACGATGAACGTGACCTGCCCATCTTAGGCGTGCTCTTGAAATCAGCACCTCAATTGGAAGGCTGTTTGCTCTCCTGAGTACTTCCACGTTTGATATGTGATGGAACCAACGGATTTTCATCATACTTCTGAGGTGTCTTTGCTGAAAACGTTCTAATTCTTTCACATGACGACGGTAAGTGACCCAGCTTTCACATCCATATAGCAGTGTTGGAATGACAACTGCTCTGTAGACAGCCATTTTCGTTGACAAAGCAAGGTCGTGGTTGTCAAATACTCTCTCTCTAAGTCCCCAGAGTGCTCTAGATGCAGCGTTAATTCTATTGCGAATCTCGCTGTCCATGTTTGCTTTGTCATTAACAACGTTGCCTAAGTAATTGAACTGATCCACCACTTCAAGAGAATTTCCGTTAAGTGTAATGTCTAGTTGGTTCACTTGATGAGGAGTTGACATAATCTTAGTCTTTCCAATGTTGATTTTAAGTCCCAAGGAATCATAGCTCTGGGCATACACATCTAAAAGTTCTTGAAGCTCTTCCGGCGTAGAGGCTAAAAGTGCACAGTCATCCGCATACTGGAGATCACAAATGAATCGTGTGCGTGTCTTCGTGAAAGCTCTAAAGCGCCCTATGTTAAAGAGACCGCCATCAAAACGGTATCTGAGACCTATTCCTCTGACTGTCAGTTTATTGTCAACAATAATTGTTAGAGCAGTGGTAAACAAATTAAAGAGTAGGGGTGCCAGGACACATCCCTGCCTAACTCCAGTGAGGGTTTGGAAAGGTTCGGTTGCCTCATTATTATACATAACCTGGGCGTTGTTGTTTGTATGTAGACTGCGACATACTTCCACAAATTTTCTAGGGATACCTAAGCGGAACATAATTTTCCAGAGCACTTCCCTGTCCACCGAGTCAAACGCCTTGGTTAAATCAATGAAGGCCATGTGAATTTCTCCTTGATGTTCGAGTGCTTTTTCTTGAAGCTGTTTAAGTGTGAAGATTAAATCCGATGTGCCTCGGTTTGGTCTAAAGCCACTCTGTGTTTCAGGAAGTAACTTTTCCATAACAGGTGTTAGCCTATTTGCCATCGCTTTAGTGAGTATCTTCCCTCCAACAGCCAGGAGAGCTATACCCCTGTAATTTCCACAGTCCGCAGCGCTCCCTTTGTTTTTGAAGAGGTTGATTAAAAGTGCATCACGAAACTCCTGCGGAGCTTGACCACTTTCCCACACGACATCAAACAGTTTTTTGAGGTAGGGTATGAGCTCTGACGACACAGCTTTAAAGATCTCAGCTGGGAGTGAGTCGGCGCCGGGAGATTTGTTATTTTTTAGCTGCCCAATGGCGGTTAAGATCTCTTCCGTTGTTAGTGGTTTATCTAAGTCTTCGAAGGTGTCATATTATTAAGGATAACGTTGGTGGTAAATTCTATTGGCAAGTAAACAATTTCTGTCTGACTCGCCCAAAACAAAAGTTATGTCTACAAGTTCCGCTTTATTAAAATTCATATTGTAAATTCCAAATATTTTAAATTCAATGCTCCTTTGTACACGACAATTTATACCAAACTGAGTTATTTATTGAATAACGAAAACAGCAAAAAAATGTACAAAAAATATTACAGTAAAGGACCGGTTAAATACTATTTACTCATTTCAATGGATTGGAAGAAATGGTTCCACTAAATGGCCTCATTTCAAAATTGCATAAAGACGTGTGTCAATCAAAATGGGCAACACGTCGTACACCTATTATAAATTTTTCTTATGAATTATTTGAGGTAACCTCTTTTTTTAAGTTTATTCTTGAATTTGACATTTATTTATAAAATGGTTGAAATTGGCTATAGAGAAGTACGTTTTTCATTTCTATATCACATCATCGAAAAATATACAAGGTGTTCCATTTGAAAAAATTGAGAAAATTCAATTTAAAAAGTTCTTAATTGATAAATAATTTTTGGCCACCCTGTACATTTTTAGGAAATAAAAATGATTTAAAAACATTAATTAGATATCTCGTAACTGATACTCACATAAGTTTTTCTTAAAATCGATAATTGTGACTGTGGTGATTTTTCCATATGCAAATTGCATTATTTCAACAACAAAATTCATTACATCCAAGTGGTTGGGAAATATTCAATGCTAATATAGGAATGAATAGAGCCCAGAAAAAGGCTTAAAAAAATGTACTGATATACATAGCATTTCATTTAAAAAAAGACACTTGGTACAGTAATTTCGTCTTGGCTCGCCCTGTATGTTCGAAAATAATTTCCAATTATAGACTTTTTTTATCTAGTTTACTTGCAATTTTTTAATAAATTTCTAGCTATCGTAGAACTCAAGATATCGAGGTCCGACGCACTATTGCCCCATCCTGTATATTTGACTCGTGACATTTTATGAGTAACACTATTTCCACACAATCTTCTAATATATCAAAAATAATATTTATTCACCAAATAATTAGAATGAAATTTAATATAACATAAGAAAAGTGTTATAAGCAATAAGCATAGAAAAATCCACAAAGGAAGGCCCGCACGTGGATTAAACTGTGAGTTGACCTGCACATAATAAATAAGAACAGTACAATTATTAATCTTTAAGTTTAAAAATGATGTGTAGAGTGTAAAGTAAAACCTATTGTTTATCCCAAAATATTTTTTAGACTTAATAAAGCCAAATCACATACTATCACAAGTACATATAAGTGTATACTATACCGATCGGGGACAGAGACTAGCCGCATAGGGAAATCCTATACACGTATGTACATATGCAATACTGGTCAGAATGTCATCTAATGGAATGTGATCGGAGTGGGGCGATCGATCCAATGCACTGCACTGCAACCTTAGGAAACTTAAGTATTATTGCACTCAAAATAATATTAAAATGTTAAAATGGATATTTTTTTATCAGAAGAGAAAGTACAAATAATTAAATGGTACTATGGTGAGCATTCACCATCAATTTCATCACCTCGCAATTCTAACTTATATTGCACATGTTCATGCGGCTAGTAGCCTTCTCCATACTATAATCATTATTTTAAAACACGAAAGGTTTATTTTATACATGATAATTATGAGATTTATTTATTGTTGTGTATAGGGAGGAACACAAGTCTACATATGTATTTTTAATTATTTTCATGACTGGGCAGGGTTGTTTTTTATATCAATCATGAGATGCACTGATAATCGTAGAATTTCCGATAACCATTTTCTACATTTTTTCTTAAAAAGTTGAAAAGAGTTTATATTTTTTAAAAACATCAGAACTTCATTATATAATTTGGGAGCTAGGTAAGTGTGACAGCTTTGCCCTACTGTTTTAATCATTTTAGGTACTGCAATTGATTTATACATGTGTGGTGTATCATGATTGTGAGGAATGATGTCCTTTATTTTTAAGTTTTTATACTGATCTAAAATCAAATTCTGGATAAACAACTGTATTATATTTAGAATTTTAGATTCTTTATACAGATCATCACTCGGGTAAATATAACTTCTGCCAAATATCATTACTAAATTTTGAAAAACGCACTCCTAAGAGGTAGAATACAAATATTTCTAAGGAAATAATTTACATTTTTTAAATTAGTTTACAAATATTAATTACCATTAAACACAACTCTTAACTAATTCCCCATTCATATTACAAGTATTTTGTGAAGCCCTCCCTCACTCATTCATTTTAATTATAAGTAAAATATATGTGATTCGTACTCAAAAAATATGATGGTATTGGCAAATTAAATTTGAACTGAGAAAAAAGCCTTTCTTGGATATTTTAGGAATGTGTCGGGAGCAGTTTTATATGACCTACGCAAATATAGACATTTATATCCATTAGAGCAAATTGGCACAGGCATTTTGTACAACAATGTTTGGCTTGCTAAGAAAATACCATGATCTGTATAATTTGTAAACATCTTTGCATCTTGGAACCAATGCAAGCGGTTTTTACCTCGAGCGCCAATTTCTTATTTAAAGTGTAGAAACACCACTTTATCAACAATATTCTCCACTTACAATCAGTGAAGATAGTTTATCCCAAGGTGTCGAAACTTTGGCTGTCGTTCTCGTAGAATGGACAGCTGTAATAACTTTTATATCTGTAACATTTTTACAATTTCGGGAAAATACAAATGAAAGGACAGACTCAAAATAAGACACAATATGTTTTAACAATTTATTGAAAATATTTACATGTCAAAGAATTGACTTAAGATATGTGAATATATGTATGTTAAGGTATAGTTACAATAATACCGAATAAATAATACAGAACTGGTTTGGTAATAAAATGTTAATTACCCAAGATCGGGACGGGATCAAGTTTTCTAGTTTCAATCAAAATCCCTACCGCAGTTATTGAATAGGTCATACAAAATGACGGAATGAAAGTAGGCGATGATATATACGTCCAAAAGTGAGAGAAAATGGCAGATATGATAAGCAAAGCAAAACGGTGGCTCGACATGTGCAAGTTTGGGTAAGTTAGGACCAACTCTATGACAGACAGACGGTTATCCAAATTTAAAATATTCTGACAAAGATAAGTTAACTTTGAATATTACGGAATGACAGATTTTAGAACCTAACGTTGCAAACCTGGTTACTGAATATTTAGTTGTTGAACAAGCGGTACATCTTAATTGGAGTGTCCCACTTAAAAGCAGCGTCCCCAACTGAAAAATTTTCGCGGAAAATAACCCGATGTAAATACTAGTACATAGAAAATCGACCAAACACACAAGTTTGGACGTAAAGTCCTAATTGAACAAAATTAATGTAAGTAAATTATGAGTTAGTTTAAATATTTGACTAGATATTAATTTGCCATTGTATAGAACGATCGTGGGTACAAATTATTTATTTATTTAACAATGTATCTTATAAAATACAGTTCGACTCAGTTGGAGTGTCCCACTTAAAGGCAGCGTCGCCAAAGGAGTTATTTAGCGAAAATAATTGGTTTAGAGAAAATGAAGTAAAAATGAAAACTTCGTTACGACGCCTCTCTGGAGTGTCACACTTAAGAGCAGCGTCCCCAGGGGATATTATTCGCGACAATATATCTTCCCGGATTTTACTAACCGCGATCGGTTATTTGAAATTTACAAGTTGCTGAAGGCGGAATTTATCAAAATAGAACTCAACCGAATACAGAAAATATTCAAAGTCCAAATTTACCGCCAAGATAAATATGAATTTAAAATAGCGAGCTCTTACCAAACTGATCACCTCGGGCGCTAAAACCAAGAGAGACTCTTAGCAGCAGGCCGATTCAGGGTATCACCGCGCTGGGCTGGAATTCAAGTTGTCTAGAGCAGATTGCGCGGATACATATGAACGAAGCAGTCATCGGTCGGCATCGAAGCGGAACATTTATAATCGGTAGCGTCAATTGTTATAAATAATAGTTTTTTAATAATATAGATGGCTTGGATCGCTTGCAGAGAAATTATTTAAATTATTTCGGAAAAAGAATGAATTTAATAGTATTAGCAATTATAACTGTAAATCAAATTGATATTTTTGAGACAGGTTGATAGGTGTAATTTTGGGCGTTATTTAATTTAAACAATTGCTTTCCGATGTTGAAACTTCTTGGAATCGGTTTGAAATGAAAACGTTACCGGGTTACGAACCGAAAATAATTGTTCCTGGTTTAATAATTATTAATCTAGATAAATTAATTATTTCTAATTTGTTCTCACATGATATTTTAAAGGTTCTACATTCTTGAAATATTTCATTCACAAAGCGGATTTTTCCAATTTTATTTTCCTTTACTAAAATATACCCGGTGGGCAAGAAAATTATTACTTCAAACAAAAATTAAAATTAAATTATGTATATTTCCTATCTAAAAAAAAAAAAAAATACATTACATTGTGCTGACTACTCATGTATTCAAGAAACTACTGACGAAGCTGTAGCGATTGAAAATGATGTGTGATCATGGTGCGATGACAAATTTAATAATCGCTTATAAATATGCGCAGACTTAAAATATCAACATTTTAACATTGTGGTATACATTTCGAGGCCTGTGGTTATTTTATTCGTTAATTTCAATTTTCTCGATCAATAACAGGTGGAGTTCCAAAGTCGCCATCAGAATGTTGATCAAAATTTAGATCTACAAACACGTTTAAAACTACGTTACTGTCGTTAGTCTCGTTTCTACAATTCGCACATACTTATTGTAAACTTGTGTGATTGTCAAAATCATGATTTCCCACCATATAAAAATCTGTTTACTTCAAAATACTCCTACGATTGCTCGATCACCACAATTTATAATATTTCATCCACTATCTGAATACATTGATCGTTCTGTATTCCCTTGCTTGCTTTGGGTTTTAAACTTTTGGGACTTGGCACTAGAACATTTATATTTCCGGTTGTCAACGACAAGTTTGTTATTATTAAATAATGAAAATTTACTCTGTCAAATATTTCTTACAATATGTTAAATATTTCATGTATCATCTCCAGTAGATCTATATTCCAAGCTAAATATAAACTTTTCTTAACATGTTTAAGCATATCGTCGTAGTCAAATAATTTAGTTGTTTCTGGCATCTTCTTATTTTGCATCTCATCGTCTTTATCTTCATATACCGTCTGTGTATTTTACGAGGACCGCACCAAATATCTCGTTTAATATCTATTGTAAAAGAATAAAGTTTTATAACCAGTTATCCCATTTTTTGTGAGCTATATTTCAGTAAAAAGAAATTTGAGATCCATAACCTACTTTGTTACAAAAACCTGAAAAATGAAAACCACAAACGGTTATAGCTTCCTTATTTGAGGAGATACAAAAAAAGTTAAAGGGATGAAAGTTGACGGCAAAGACAATAAGAATAATAATGTGTATAAAAAAATTCAGAAAATTCAGTTGCCTTGACGTACGCTCTTGTGCAAAAATGAAAACAACAAATCTCAAAGTAGGCCATGACACCATTAATTCCGTTTATTTTTTCTCTTTTCCAACGATATAAAATATGTATTTTAACTGATAGTCAATATTTAATATTTTACGAAAACCACAATTCATGTCATTGAATCGTAAAAATCAGCTATGCCATAATGGTAAAAATTCACTTTATAATAATTATAATTCAGCAATTATTTACTACAGTTTAATACAAACAAATATCTCATAAATAAAAATACGAGTACAAATAGAACATCCAAAAAATCGAAAAACTATGTATAACAGTACTACATACCATACTGAAAAGAAAATGTGTATATTTATTTTAACACTCTTTTATTAGCTTCACATGTATGTTTGTTTGTTTGTTTGTTTACTTGTAATGGAATCTTTGAACGTGATTCTCACCCACTTCAAAACGTCAGATTAAACTGAAATTTTGCACAATTATTAAGGACCGATGACAATACAATATTTGACAACTTTGTCCTAATGTCCTCAACAGGATCATCAGGGTAAAATAAAATAAAACTACCGTATTGTCGATATTTTGGCGGAGGCGCCGTTGTTAATAATATATATATTCTAACTATTAATAAAGGCGTGTTAATTAAATGATTCTTAGTAAGTTTTAAAAAATTATAGTTTAAAAATACTAAAGAAACACGCTTTAAAAATCGACCTAAAAAGTAAAAAGTAATATGTTTAAATATTAAGATTCTGTTCAACAGCGATAGATTATAAAAAGCGTGGGGTGCTTGATATCAATTGTTATAAATATTTTAATGGTAGCTATTGATAAAAGTAGAATTATAAAAAAGCACCCCACGCTTTTTACAATCTATCGCTGTTGAACAGAATCTCAATATTTAAACATTATTATTTTGTACTTTTAATTCGGTTTTTAAAGCCTGTTTTTTTTTTTTAGTTTTTTTAAACCATAATTTTTTTCTAACTACAAATGCTCAAACCGTGCACTATAAATTCTAATACACAAACGTGTTCTATGAGACACCTCACCTCACGCATTACATCTTGGAGTATTTCAGGAGTAATTACCTCACATGCGTTTCTAATTCTGGTTTTGTTGTCCTCAATATATTCAGGGGCAGTTTGAAATACCCTTTAATGTAATCCCAGACGAAAAAATCCAAGGGAGTAAAATATCTGGTGATTGAGCTGACCATAGAATGGGTCCATAAGTGTCTATCCAGCTATCTGGTATAACTTGAATTAAATAATTTGTTCATATTACAGCAGTGTGAGGTGGAGCCCCATCTTGTTGAAAATATGAATAATTTAATGTCTTTCTGCCACTGTTAATTCATAAAGAAAATATTTAAATTCGGTTTGCGGGAAATTAACTTATCTACGAGCGGTTAATTTGCCATCATAAAAATAAGGTCCATTTACTTTAGTCATTCACCCACTCACCCAAATATTCGTAGAAAATCTCCCTCATTTAAATGTTGAACTTTCCTCATTTGCATCGAAATCCGTTTTTTAAATAATTTTGTTGTACTGTTTTTTTTATGCGACAGTTTCTCTGAATTTGTCTCAAAAAGGTTTCTTCATTTTGGTTAACATAATTCAATACTCTTTCACTTTTCTTACATACAGTAACAATCTGTCAAATTTGTTAATAACTGTATACATTCTTTTTCACTAATCATGGCGTAGCTGATTTTTACGATTCAATGATATGAATTGTGGCTTTCGTAAAATATTAAACATTGACACTATCAGTTAAAATTATTGTGAAATGTTTTATATCGTTGGAAAGAGAAAAAACAAACGAAATTAATGATGTGATGGCCTACTTTGAGATTTGTCCTTTTCATTTTTGCTCAAGAGCGCATGTCAAAGCCAACTACGTTATTGGAATTTTTTCATATACATTATTATTCTTATTGTCTTTTCCGTCAACTTTCATCCCTTTAACTCTTTTGTATCTCTTCAAATAAGGCGGCTATAACCGTTTATGGCTTACCTATTTTGCAAGTTTTTGTAATATATCTCACAAAACAGGCTATGGATTTCATTTTTACTTTACTGAAACATATCTCACAAAAAATGGGATAACTGGTTCTAAAACTTTATTCTTCTACAACAGATATTAAGCGAGATATTATCAGTATAACATTTGTTTTAAAAAAATTCAATAGTTCTAATGTCAGCTTCACAAGTTATATTGACCCCTTCACAGTCCCTTTTTCTGTTATTACCTAATAATATTTTCATTATAATATATGATTTGCAGGAAACAACTACTCAGCAGGCAAATACCCCGACCTGCATTGAATTACACCTTACAAGCCATGAAAGAATGGTAACCAATATCATTTGTCAATTCCCTGACCAGACATAGACCGGTTTCGAACTTATTAGTTCTCATCAGTATGCCATAGGTCATAGAACAGACAAATGATAGTGGCCAACCTGCTAGTTTTATACAAACTATAGTAAATTGAGTAGTGGTGAGAAGCAAGTGAAACCTCTCAAATGGTCAATTGCTACTATACACCATAGATGTCTCCATGGGCGTATAGCGACTTGCGATTCTGCAAGTACCTGGTGGACTTAACCTACTGTTATAATATATGATTTGCAAGAAACAACTACTCAGCGGGCAAATACTCCGACCTGCAATTATTTCCTTTATTTCCTTTGTGTTTGTAATCTATAAAGTATTTCTCCAATGTGGTATGTCCATATCAATACAGTCATAGTTCCTTACAGTTCCGACCAATTAAATCAATTTCTATTTCATTTTTTTATAAACATTTTCCAGATTTAAACTTCTAATATATACATATAGTTTGTCGAATTATAACTGAAACATCCTGTGTGTATACCAAATTTTGTCTGCAAATGGAACAAATTAACAACATTTTAATAATACATGGTTTCCATAGAACGGTCACATAAAAAAGGAGCAATACATAATTTAGTAGTTTAATTTTACAGAAAGAGTCACTTAAATAAAACCCTAGGTAATCACCTTCATGAAAATGAACATTTACGTAGGAGACTCACAGAGTGGAAAATGTTAGTTTTAGTTTAAATTTTGCCCTTTCTCGACAGATGATTAAAATACATTACCTTTCAACTGTCGATCAATTGTATCTGCTTTCGACAAGTCTCTTGTCAAAATGATGATCATATCTTCATTATTGGAACCCATTAACAACCGTTAAATTTTAACGGCATAGCTGTTTACCGTAGGTTTGAGTAACGAGTTTAAAATATATTTATCGAACAAAATGCCGCAATGCGGTTTATAGATGAACTGCTTTGGGGGAGAATATATTTTTAATGCGTATTTATTATTTCATATTGTAGTATAATACAGATTGTTAATAATCATTTCGGTGCTTATCGAAGGTAAATATTGTGACCGTGGAATAGTTAGTTTTCGAGTTATCTTCATATTTTCACATTTTAGGTTAAATAATATGAATAATGTATGCAGATTAGCAAAATCGAGATTTTTCTGTCACTCTGTCTGTCTGCCTGTTTGTTGGCACTACTATTTGACGTAGAAAATAGAAATAGACGGAGAAATAGAAAAAAGATTTTAGTGACCTACTAAAAAAATTATTCAGGAAAAATGTGAAGAAGCATATTAATATTTAGCTTAGAAATCAAACTACACAAATAGATTACAGGCAGGAAGCCAGCTGCTCATTTGTGGCGCCGCTCAAAGACCCTGTATCCTAAAGCAATAACATAGCATTGCCATGGGAGCAAACTATAGCCACCTGCGTGAAATTCCATATCCCAAGAATTATCATAAGGTAAAAATATGTTAAAGGATGAGCTCAACTTAGAAATCAAACAACACACGCAGGTGCGAGGATATGGAGATAAAAAAGGTCATACCAGGATGTTGCAGATTTATTCAATGCCACTAATGGTGGCCGTGAACGTATTTCAAAATCTACTGTATTTCGAAGAGTCAATTGTCTTGAACAAACTGGTTCTGTTAAAGATGAAGCAAGATCTGGAAAATCTAAAAACGCTACAAATGAAGAGAGGTCTTTAAAAGTAATATTGCATTTTCAAGAAAATTGTCATACATCGAGTACAAAAGCAGCTCAATACGTCGGAATAAGTCAAGCTTCATTTTTTAAACTTATGATGTTACATCACTATCATCATAAATCAAACTAGTGCAATATTTTATGGAAGATGACTTTGATCGTAGAGTTGGATTTTGCGATGAAATGATGCAGAGATACGTTGTTGACAATATTCTTTTTTCTGGACTTGCTTTTCTAATGAAGCTAATTTTCAATTAAATAATAATCGGCATAATATAAGGTATTCGGCTGATGAAAATCCTCATTGGATGAGGGATTATCATATCCAATATTCGCAAAAAGTCAATGCCTGGGATGGCATTTTGTGTAATTTTGTGACCATGTTTTATTGACAACAATTTTAACGCTCAAAAGTATGTCAACATGTTAAATGCTGAAACAATACCTGCGGTACAAAAAATCGTTGGACATGCATTTGACCGCATATGGTTCCAGCAAGATGGGGCTCAAGTGCACTATGCTTTAATTGTACGCAATTTGCTGAATGATATTATCCCAGGAAGAAGAATTGGTCGCATTAGAATTCGCACCAAGGTCTCTCTCGACTTATTGGAGATACCTAAAAAGTAAAATTTATCAAACCCGACAATATCAATGAGCTGTAAGAGAGAATACGCAATCTTTCAAACTCAATAACACCACACATATTGGAAAATGTTTCTCAAGAAGTTTACCTTTTTGTTAGCATGTGAACGATCCATCTTTTCGCGTCTGAAGGACTTCTATCATATTTTCCAAAAATGAATCTTAAACGTTCTCAAAAAGGGTTCAAAATGACGGAGAATAATACAAAATTTATACTTACTGTTCGTTTATGCTTAACTGCTTCACTGATGTTACCAATTGGATGTCGTAACACTATAAATCTGACACAGTAAGTACTAACACTTTCTTAAAATTAAATCTGAAAGGGAAAGAAAAAGACAATATAAAGTTCAAAAAATATGTATTAAATCTCTTTAAAAAATCATGTTTTACAAAAACTTCAAGAAAAATGTATTGACAAACTATAGCCTAGCCCGTGTACAACACATGGTAAGGAACGGACGACTTATAATGTACCAACTACCATCCAATATGCGGTTTATAGCTAACGATTACACAAAAAGATTCAAGAAAAGTTCAACGTTTAAAAATTTTTGGTGGGCTTTTGCTTGAATGTCTATTTACGTATTATCAGTTCAATTATAATTTGGCTCGCTCCTCAGAGCTTAAAAATGCTTGAATCGCAACGACTTTGAATTATATTGTAGCAATTATAAATTCATACGCTCAGGCAAGGCGGTCCCATGCACATATGAGTACATGGTAACTATACTTTTCTGATACCGAATCACTGAGGAACCGGTTTAGGGCAAATCCCGTTAAAACCCATCATTTTCCCGTCAAAATCGACTACCAGAAAATAATAGGGGACCCTTGTCGCTAAAGGCTATTTTCGCTAAAATTCTCGATATACTTTGAATAGAGACTGGATTAACTTGTCCTCATATTTAACACAACGCATGAGTTGCAGTGCTGCACAACGTGGATTCGTATAAGGGTTTTTAATTTTGAAATTTCCGAAACTAAAGTCGATTTTAGTTACACTTTCTAAATTTTGGAGGTCGGGGTGATATTATGTCCCCGTGCAGCGACATTTACTACACTCTCTAAAATTACACTCCTTGATGAGTTTCTGAAATGTTTGCATGAAAAACGCTCTGTAGAGCGAAAATATGATTTAAAATATAAAACTTCTTCCAACGGCATTTTTACGTAAAGCACGCTTTTCATGCGAAATGTTTCGGATGTCGGATTTTGTTACAGTTTCGAAAAGTTTATCGAGGCTTTTGGCGTGTCCTTTAACAAGCACACTGCCAAGCGCAGGAAGGTGGTCAATTTGAACATCTTATGGCATAAATTTTTACTTTGTAACGGTGGAAGAGCCCTGTATATATTAACATCAATAATTTTATATATGTTTCGGTCATCACTTATATGCAACCCTTTGTATAGTGAGAATTTACGTTGAAGTATGTCTGATTGTATATTCAACTGATTTAATTGATTTAATTTTTTTTTAATTATGAATTATTATAATTGTTTAATGAGATAATAGTAATAATATAATAATAATGTTTATTTAAAAATAGTAACACAGTTCAGGTGTAGAGGTATGGAATAAAACACTAGTTTTAAAATAAGCATAAATGCGCCACAATAAATATCTGAGTAGATATTGTGCGTGGGAGAAAAATTACTAATAAATATAAAAAATTGATTAATGCTATGTATACTGATATAAATTGATTAATATTAAAGGTATATATAATATAGTGACAAAGGACCAAAAAAGTTAGTATTAAAAAAAAGTGAAAAAATTAAAAATACAATAAATCACGCAATTTAGGACACTTGAAATATACATGAAAGATTCAACAAATTACTAGTTACACATATGAAGATAAGCGATAAACGAGCAGCAATGTAATATGTTTCGCATCGGTAGCTTGGTAGTACATAGATGAATAAAATGCCTACAAATAGTATATGTTTTGTAACGAAAATACAATTGGAAATAAGAATTATGATAAATTTGTAGTTAAACTTGTGTACACACACATTATATAAATTTTTTAGCTGTTTTTTAAATCAATTTGTTTGTGAATGTCTATTCTGTGTTGCTGGGTTACATAATTTTTGCATCGAATCTTAAAAATATTTAATGACTTTGAAGCTTTAAGATCATGAGGCAATGCTGAATAAATTTCTGGACTTAAATATTTAAAAAAAATTTTGACCTACAGTTTTCCTCATGAACTCAACTTTGTAACATTTGGAAATTTGTTGCGCAAAATAATTGTGTTGTATATTTACAAGATCGCCTTTATTTTTATGCTGATTCACGCAGACTGATTGATTGTTTCGTTGTATAATTCATCAGTAGGGAATAAAATATCTTTTTTGTACATTATTTATTATTCTCTTCTGAGTTAATTCGAGTTAATATAAAACGGATTTATTTACTCCACCCCGTCCAAATATTCCATAGTTTATGTGGGACTCGACTAGAGCGTAATAAATAGTTAGTAGATTATCTGTCTATAGAATATCCTTAAGATATCTAAAAATTTAAATTAAAGATCTTAACTTTTTCAATACATAATTTGTGTGAATCCCATTTTAAATGAATATCTATAAAAATACCAAGGTACTTAATTGTATCGGTTTTGTATATCGTTAGTGAATTATCCCTATCCTTAATCGTTAGCGATCCGAATTAAGATAAAGGGTTTTTATAAGATGTAAATGGAAGAAAAAATATCTTATCAAAATTTAGAGTGAGGACTTTATTATCGAACCACTTTTTTATTTAAAAAGTCGCTTTCCGCTTTAGTTTTTAGGTCTTGCCATGTTTCGTCAACGTAATTGTACTGTATTAGTATATAACTTTTATATATACGTCTTTTAAATAAGCCACAATGAAACTCAGATTGCACTTGATATAACTTTTATTATCGTGACAGACGTGACAGGTTGCTAACGCATACAATGACAATATATAATTAATATGGTCACCGGAAAATGTACAAGTAGTGGTGGGGGTTACACACCACGGACACACATATAATATAGATGGTTCATAGGAAACCATAGAATAATATACTACAGTAATAAATGTCTGTGTCATTTGCGAAAGTGAGAATAACTTCACAAGATTCCGTCAAAAACAGATCGTTTACATATAATACAAAAATCAGTGGTCCCAATACTGTTCGTTGTGGAATTCCGTATTTTATGGTTTGAAAATTACTTGATTTAGTGCAGTCATTGAAGCGAAAAATGGGGTCTTACCTCCGAAATATTTTACTACTAACCGATTTACATGAAATTTTGGAATTAGGCTTATCTTACCCTTAACTTCAAAAGTGATATTGACCCGACCTCCGTTTTTTATTTTTAAGGGGTGAAAACGACCCCTTAATGAAAAAATTGACATTGACATTGAGCCATTTTATCGCTAGAAAACGTATTTAATAATAAGGAGTGAAATCGTAAAGTGTTCTCTAACACAATTATCTCATGTTTAACCCATTTTCAAACCCTAAAAAACTTTACAACCCCTGCAAACGACCCCTAAATTGAAGAAAATTACAAAAAATACTTCTGTATAACATAAAAAGATTTAAATATAAAGTAAATATTGTTTTACGTTCTCTACCTTAATTATCATATTTTTAACCCCTTTTCAACCCTTAAAAACAACCCCTCAATTAAAAATTGTATAAAAAAATTTCTTTTGATGAACTCAAAATTATTTAAATGTTGTTCCACGTTCTCGAAAATGACTATCATATGTTTAGCTTTTCAACCCTTAAAACTACCCCTAAATTAAAACATTGAAAATATGTGTTTATACAATTAAAAATAATTTAATTATAGAGTAAGTAATCAGACAATTTTTATTGAATAAGATATAAACTTACAAGTTATCTGGAAATGTACTAGATTAAATTAGTAATTAATTATAAAAAATTCTGCAACAAGAGCATTACAATACATAAAAAAACTATTACACCAATCGTTCATGACTCAATATCGGAGTTGCTGTTGTAATCAAGATCTTCTTCTGGGTCAATTGGAGGGCTATTCTGGCAGTTATCTCCACTGCATGTTCCACAAGTTACATTACAAAACAGCCCGACTCTTCGGCATCCGCAAGTGGCTCCGCAAGTGGCTCCGCAACCTTTTTTGCAGTTGCAAAAAATCATTTTAAGTAAATCTTGTGGTGCAGGTGGATCTACAGTTTTTATTGGATTGGATTTTATTGGATATACATATATGAACGTTTGTATGTATTCGTGCGTATGTTTCCGATATATATGCCATATATGGATATATATATATATATATATATAATAACAGTATATGGGTTAAGTCCACCAAGGGCTGAAGGTCACCGCTCTCGGTACTTGCAAAATGGCAAGTCGCTATGCACCATGGAGACATCCACGATGTCTGGTGTATAGTAGCATTAGACCACATGAGAGGATTCACTTACCTCTCACCACTACACCATTTACATTAGTCTGTATAAGACTAGCAGGTTGGCCACTGTCATTTGTCTGCTCCATGACCTATGGCATACTGATGAGAACTAATAAGTTCGAAACCGGTCTATGTCTGGTCAGGGAGTTGATAAATGACATTGGCTACCAATTTTTCATGATTTGTAAGGTATAATTCAATGCAGGTCGGGGTATTTGCTCGCTGAGTAGTTGTTTTCTGCAAATCATGTATAATAACAGTATATGGGTTAAGTCCACCAAGGGCTGAAGGTCACCGCTCTCGGTACTTGCAAAATGGCAAGTCGCTATGCACCATGGAGACATCCACGATGTCTGGTGTATAGTAGCATTAGACCATATGAGAGGATTCACTTACCTCTCACCACTACACCATTTACATTAGTCTGTATAAGACTAGCAGGTTGGCCACTGTCATTTGTCTGCTCCATGACCTATGGCATACTGATGAGAACTAATAAGTTCGAAACCGGTCTATGTCTGGTCAGGGAGTTGATAAATGACATTGGCTACCAATTTTTCATGATTTGTAAGGTATAATTCAATGCAGGTCGGGGTATTTGCCCGCTGAGTAGTTGTTTCCTGCAAATCATGTATAATAACAGTATATGGGTTAAGTCCACCAAGGGCTGAAGGTCACCGCTCTCGGTACTTGCAAAATGGCAAGTCGCTATGCACCATGGAGACATCCACGATGTCTGGTGTATAGTAGCATTAGACCACATGAGAGGATTCACTTACCTCTCACCACTACACCATTTACATTAGTCTGTATAAGACTAGCAGGTTGGCCACTGTCATTTGTCTGCTCCATGACCTATGGCATACTGATGAGAACTAATAAGTTCGAAACCGGTCTATGTCTGGTCAGGGAGTTGATAAATGACATTGGCTACCAATTTTTCATGATTTGTAAGGTATAATTCAATGCAGGTCGGGGTATTTGCCCGCTGAGTAGTTGTTTCCTGCAAATCATGTATAATAACAATATATATATATAAGACAATAGTTTTGGGTTCATATTATTCTTTACTTTCACTCTGCTCCAAATTTTTGTGCTCCGAAATTTTCATTTTACTAAAGAGAAAAAAAAACGTTTAGTTTTTGGACCATAACTCCTTCAATTTTAAAGCTATCACAACTTTAAAAAAACCATTTTAAAGGTAATTGAAAGAGCGACAGAGCTTTCATTATGACATGTAGTGCAGAACCCTTCATTTTGAAACGGTGATGGGTGAAAGGGCTCGAGAGAGACTGTGATTGCGCTACCGCGCGCTCTTTAAACAGTCATATCTCCGTCAATTTTTGTCTAACAGAAAAAAAGACAAAAACAAAATTTTTGTCAAAAAAAGACCTACATTTTTTATCATTACAGTTTTTTACGTATCTTTCATTATTTTTGAAACATTATGAAAAAAAGGTGTTATTTTAAAAAATGAAAAAAAATTTTTCTTCTTAAAATCGTGATTTTTTTGAAAAGTATGCATTCTAAAGCAGCCGAACGGCTGGAATCCAATAAACTCTTCATAATAAAGTTAAATCTGGACGGAATACGATTAATTTTAATTTTGGTGGAAATGGCACTTATGAAACACATCGATTTTTAAAAAAATATATTAGATGTCCCTCTTTTTTTCATTACAACTCACTCACTTTACGTGCAAAAGACTTTTAACACTGCACATTTTAAAGATTATTTTAAGCACTATAAAAAAGTGTCTCATTGTCATATGGATAAAATGTATCCGTTGTCCGCTAGATGGGATTGAATACATCGATTAAAGTTCAGACAAAAAAAAAACGGATTTTATCTTCAATATCTCGCTTAATATTACACTTAGTACACTCTTTAAAAAACCAATTTGTTCATTTTTTTACCTTCTACAATTTTGGTCATTATAAAATTATCGCTAAAACGCATATTTTTTTAGATATCTGCAAAAAACTGTTGAAAAACGTGGGAAAATTCGGAGTTTTCAATCGCCAATAACTTGAAAAGTATTGAGTTTTTGAAAAAACTTTATAGGACACTTTTTGCTTAGAATTAGGTCTTCTATCGATCCCCGAGGTTATTTTGACCAAAAAAATTTCCACTAACGAGAAGGGATGGCAACCACCCCCAGGGTAAGAACGGAGGTCGGGTCAATATCACTTTTGAAGTTAAGGGTAAGATAAGTCTAATCCCAAATTTCATGTAAATCGGTTCGTAGTAAAATATTTTTGAGGTATAAAGCTTGAATGACTGCACTAATTATTCCATTAATTTCTACGCATTGTTTTCTATCGATAATATAACAGCTCAGTAAACTTAGTGATTTGCCTCTAATACCTATATTTTCCAGAATGTTTAGTAACAGTGGAAAACTAACAGTATCAAAGGCTTTAGCCAGGTCCAGGAATACAGCCAGCGACGGTATCATTTATCCATTGTACGGTATATATTATCTGTGAGGTAACTAATTGCATCTTGAGTTGATATATCTTTCTGAAAACCATATTGCTTAGAACATATTTTTTTATGTTTATTAATATAATTGTCTAGTTTTTAGTATTTTTACGAAATTTGTAATTATGGATATTAGTCTGTAGTTCTGGCATGATGACTTACCTCCTTATTTGTATATTGGTTTAGTAACTGACGACTTAAAAATAGAAGGGACAGTGCTGGTATCAAATATTAAGTTTATAACATAGGTTAGTAGCTCCATGATAAGATCTATGCTTATACTGTCGATACCCGTGGATTTCTTGCTTTTTAGCGATTTAATTGCATTCAAAAGCTCGTCCTTATTTGTGGAGAATAGATAAAATGAATTCTGTAAGATTCTATTTTTAGGCACGAAACTTTGTTCTGAAATAATGTTGCTTTAGATAGTCTGAATTTAAAATGATATTTTGTTTGTTTTTTATCGTATTTATTTGGTTTCTGTAGACGTGTTTCTTTAATTTGTGATTTTGTTTATTATGCTTATTTTGCTCAATTTGCTGCTTATAATAGATGGTTTTTATTTATGTTTTTTTGATAAGATTTCATGTTAATATTAATGGCTTTATTGTTAGTTCGCATGAAGATATTCTTCGACATAATATATGTCATAGTAAATAATAACAAAGCAGGAAATATATAAAACAGTGGTATAAAAAGTTTAAACTAGCGATAGAGAGTTTTTTCTAAAATTCTGACAGGCAGATGGTCAGCGGAAATGATGAGTAAGCGGGATTGCTATTTAACACTCTGTTATATGTATCCCTAATTTGCATATAATTTAATAAGAAACCTCATAAGGCCTAGGGTGAGTTTCAGATTAATAATGTTTTCAGAGTCTCTATGTTAGCATAGTATTTTATATTTAGTAGAAGTTTTACTCGCAAAATGGCTTCTTGCACAACTTATTAAAATTTTCACGAGTTAAACTCAGCTAGCTGAACACTGTATTGATTTATATAAGCCATGGAATATTGAAGTAAAAGAGTGGATGTGGATTTTGATATGTTAAAATTGCACAACAATTGAAAAACTACTTTTCGTGCATATCTGGAGCGTTAGTTATGTCATTAAATAATCACTGAGGTATTCCTGAGACTAGACACAGTATCACAGTATCCGTATATGGTTTGAAATCAAAGGAATAATCCTGAAGCTGTGAGTACATTTTTATATCGATTTTATCATTGAGCTGTTAAGCACAAGAGGATCTGAACATTTATAGTGCTGCAAAAATAAGATTTTTTACTGGTGATTTTCGTTATTTATAATTAATGTTTAACTATTTAAACGCATACTTATTTATAACATTATGTTAACCGAATAACAGCTGTTACTTGTGCATATAAGTACCTATCTACAATACAGAGTGTGAATTCTATTAGAAATATTGTCAATTATAATTTAACAATTGTGAAATGATTTAATCGCTGTTGTTTATTCACAAAAAGTAGACTTTATAGCATAGGGCACTGTCCTTTGCATTTGTGCATTATCAATTTATATTAGAACTATAAAAGAGCTCAATATTTTATTGGTTACGAAGTATTAAGGAAATATACTTCATCAAATCTAATCCACGTTACTACTACATATTCGGAAGCATAAACTATGATAATGTAGAATTAAAGTCAAGTCTGTTATGTAATGTGTATTTTACATCAGTGTTGGTTTGTTGGTTAATGTTGTATATGCTTTAAGATTATTTAGTTGTATATTTTCTATTTATTATATTTATTTACTTTATCTCCTGTTTTCTTAAATGTTTTGTGTGTTTTGAATCCCATCACCTCTGCCTATTTATTCGGTTGACGCGCAGGTCAAACTTGCTATAAGAAGGCGTTAAATAACATCTACGCGCAGAATAAAGTTAATGAGTAGATAAGCGAATATTTGAAGTTATAGAAAAAAATGCTTGCCTACGACCCGCTCCCGAAAATACTGACTGCTGTGTATTTTATAATATTTGGCTTAATTACAATATTAGTAGGAATTAAGGTTACAATTTGCTTCATAGTGTTTAGTGAGAGGCGAGGAAACTCAGCTAAAACAAACACCCCGAGGGAATAGAAACTTACTACGCCACGTCGTTAAAAAAGTAGTTTATTGAACAAATTAAACGCTATCACAAATGAAAAAAAATTGATTCAATTAGAACCTACAGGTAAAATCTAATTCTGTATTGTAAAATTTTTTGGGAGTGAAAGTCAACTGTTATCATTGGATAGTTTTTTTTTTTCAACACGTATTATTTTATTTTTCAATCCAACGTGTATTTCAAAAATTCTTATTTTTTGCGATTACAACACCATCTATCACGAATTATAAAAAATTGTCAGACAAAACATATGTATTTTGTAGTGTGAAAACCGAATCTGCAATACAAAATGGGAGTTTCTGTTTATGATTTCAAAGTTACCCCCAGTCCACCCCTAGGTGGTGGGGGTAGGGGGTTAATTTTGATATCATTGGATAGCTTTGTCAAAAATAATCAATACATATTTTTTGTTTTTCGATCCAAAGTGTGTTTCTGGAGTTCTATCGCTAATCATAAAAAAAATTCAGACAAAACCTACGTATTTTGTAGTGTGGAATCCGAATGTGTGCAATACAAAATGGGAGTTTCTACTTAAGATTTCAAAGTTGCCCCGACCTCATCCCCAGGGAAGTAGGAGGTCAAGTTTGGTATCATTGGATATCTTATTCAAAAATATTCAATACGTATTGTTTCGTTTTTCGATTCGATATGTATTTCTCGAGATATTTGGGTGTTCCGGGACTTTTTATTCACCCGCTATGAGGATTTGCTAGTTGCGACCAAAAAGAGTATGTATGAAACGTGGCAAAGTCACTGAACCAGTATCCTTGCAACGAGATAATACAAATACGGCTTGATTTATCCTTATGTTAAAAAACAACCGCTCTATAAAACAATTAAGCTATCCAGGGCGATTTACATATCCTTAGCAAGATTAACATTTAATCATGGAAAATTTTTTTGGACAAGCATAGGCTTAGAATAGTCTAATCCTTTATACTATATACCTACAAGCGATGGTCTACATTACAGGTGTGCATTTATATTAAGTCACCTTGAACAATCCCTGGGCGTGAAAAGTGTATCCTTTTTTATCTCTTCCGTTCTTTTGCAATTTTTCATTTATGTATTATTATTTTTTGAATGCTTTGTATATGTTAGAGGAGGCACAGCAGCTCCTTGTTTCAAACTTCGTAATGGCTATACGGGTTACGTTCCCAAAACCATTTTCATTTGGAGAAAAAAAAATACTCTACAGATTTTGTCGTTTTCTCCTAATACCACTTTTAATTGAGGTGTAAAATAAAAACATTACTTATAAATTAACGGTACTTCATGAGTCTGGGTTAATAAGAAAATAATAAAATTTAATGTTGCCGAATTTTGCGATGCTCCTTTTTGATTCCATAATTAAAATAGTATATCGATGTCCTCTGTTCTATAGCTATTTTTAATATAATACATATTTGTTCGTTATTTATTGTATATTATTTCTAGTTCTTATCTACAAGACGTAATAAGAATTTCAAATATTATTCTATTCGAAAATATGCCGGAGGTGCCAATGTCAACAGTATAATTTTATTTTTTTCATATATGGCATTGTACTCTCCAATTTAATCAACGAAGACAAAGGTTGACATGAACGAAATGCGGATTAATCATTTCCAAATCGCCATATACTTTTTATCTTCGCTTTAGGAGATTAAAATACAAAGTCTATTATGCTAAAGCGTGTATAATAACACAAAAATGATAAATGGTATATGTGAAACCTAAATAATTGCCTACTTGAATGCCTCAACTGTGTAGAGTGCTGCAAATGGGAACACAAAAACTTTTAAAATTCAGGCACATACTAGTAAAGTAATAATTCATTTCCAACAAAAAAAGGGAATAATGTTTATTAAGGTCGAAGGTCCGATATTACTTCTATACTCAAAGCCGTCTTAATCCTATATGTACTCAATTAACTAAAAAGCAAGATGATAACTGTTACAAATAATTGCTATTGCGTTTTATATACCCCCCAATCTAATAAAAAGTACCATTAACAAGAAAATTCGGCAAATTTGAAGAATCACATATCACATCTTTATATGTCACCAAACAGACAGATTTTGATAAATTTTACATTAGAGGATTGTAAGATAAGTGTGTATATTAAATTTTCTCTCTGAGTAATAACTTACCTTTTGTTTGATGAATTTTTATTTGAAAAAGCCGCTGTATGATATAGTTTTTCCTCTTCATATTGACTACAACATCCATAACTATAATATTATAATGGAGGTTGTTAAGTTTTGGCTTTCTTCTACATAATTGGTAGTAAGACAATTCGGTAATCAATTTACAAAATGGTCTAGTTTATCTTTATAAAAAATACTAATTATTTCTCAACAGATAAAGCAGGTCAGCGCAAGATAAAGTAGCAGATTTTACATCTACTGTTGCATCTTCGTTGATCTTATCAATACATGTAATACAATTAACCACCAAGACTTATTAAAAATGGTAGAAAATTTTGAATTTCGAGGAACTAACTGTAATTTATTACATACTTATTAAACAGGCAGATTACAAAGGATTTAATGTGATAAAATCGAAGATTATGTGAGTATCGCTAAGACGACTACGGGATAACATAGGATGCAGTACTGAGACATCTTCTCTTTTGTTTACTTGTCAATTATTTATTTAAACTACAAATACATGGTGAAATGATAAAGTTTGCAGATGCCATTGTGGTGATCTTTAGAGATATAACGTCTCGATGCAAGTCACCTAAAAATAATGTACTTTTTGTCGTCGTGCTTGGACGGATGTAACACATAATAATTTGAACTTATGTGTTATACAGAAATATATTTTGAAAATTATTTCCCACCAATTGGACACATTGCCAGGTAATAAATTGTTCAAGATATCAAACACTCTCAATATAAAACAACCAAGTTTTAAATTTCAATCAATATACGCATTACACAAAGCATTATACATTTTATATAATCATTCAATTTTACCGACAATTAAAGAAAGCCTTTTTGAATAAATTTGCGTAGACTCTAGTGTAATTTTGCGTATTTTATTTTCAAGTTTTGTAAATAAATGTACTATTAGACATTAGAGGAAATAATATGAAAACGATTTATAAATTGTAAAATTTATAGAGTTGTTATCTGTAATGACCCATTTTTCATAGATTTCAAAAACAGCTTCGCAATCATTAGACAGCTAACGACATCAACATTGTTGCTGCATAAAATGAAATAAAACATAAACGTTTACCTTGAGATACGACAAAAACGGACCAAGCTGATGTTCATTTCATGTTATACATGATAGATTCTCAATTCAAACAGAACTAATTCAGGGAAATTGGATTTCAACCTCGCATGCGACTACCTATCTGTTCAACAAACATAACCCATCATTCCTCTTTGTTGACAGTTGCCCCGTATTGTATATTTCGTGTTACAAAGTTGGGCTCAGCAAACAATATTTTACCTATTATAGTTCTATATCAATTTCAATTTCAAATTTCAACCGGTGTTTTAATTTGTTAGTCATTTATTGGAACAATGAGGAGTACTTTCTATTAATATCTCACTTTTAACATTCAATATCAATGTATTATAAGTGGAATGTTGTAATCCTGTTCACAATTAAGAGTCTAAAAATGTTGAATTGAATGAATGAAAATTTGACTTGGGTATTAATAAACATTATTATTCTACCTAATACAAATATATTTGGGAGGATAAAGGATTTTTACATTCGGAATTAAAAAATATGTTGAATCCTACGGCCATCTCTATAATCCTTTCACTAAATTTAATGGAAAAACCAATTCATTGGTAATATTTTTTATTTTATTTATTCGTTTATACAAAGGAAGCCACTCAACAGGTAAACAATATATTTCTATTAGACCGAGCAATATCTGCTTCAAAATACATCAAGCATAGATGTAATTAGTGAATATATGACAACTATCAGTGTTTAGGATCACTAATTAATAATCAAATATGCAAGATGTCCAATTCTTGTGGGAGGACGTTAATAATCACTAAGTGGGTTTATACAACTAGTTTTCTCTTTTCGGTTTAATATCAAAGTTTGGAAAATCAAGTACAAGCCGTTATTGGAAAAAAGGTAAAGTTTATTGAATATGATTTTTAAGATCCATTTTAGCATTACTTCTAGATGGCAATACTACTCTTTCCCACATGAGGACACCGTACTGAAAGTTTATTTTGACCAAGGTGCAGTACATATGTTCAAGCTAACTGGTATCAAAAATTTTACTGAAATATTTAAATTCTGAAATTAGGTCATGTAATTTTGGTACTACATTATTAACATGTTCAATGTGCATCCCGTTTTAGGTGACTATCAATAACGATTCCTAAATATTTTATTGTCTTGGTAGATTCCAGCTCTATGTTAGCGTCATTAAAACTGAGTAAAATACTGTTATTGTTATGGCCTTGTTGCATATGCGACCGGCAATGCACATGTGTGTTTTGCGGGCTGCATATCATTAACAGCCGCTAGTGAGTGGTCGCGCGTCTCCCAGCTGGGAAAAACGGTCACGTGACTTCCGTCTGTTGTCAAAAGAGAGAAAGACGTTTGGCGGCGTGTACATGGTTGGTGATTCCTAAAAACTTGTTTTATTCGAGGCATCTTTGTGAATTTTTGAGTTATCAACACCAAGAAAATTTCCTCCGTTTTTTTTGTTGTTCTGTTGAGCAGAATATTTTGTTGTCTATTGATTAAGCTGTAACCTTCTATAGGAGTTTTGGTGATTTTTTTTCTTGCCCTCATGAGGCACGTTTACATACATTTCCGACCATGCAAATTAAATCGGTGTATCTTCAGGGTCCGCGAACGGGGTTAGAACCAACCCCATCGTCTGATCTATTCCTTTTTTCCCGAAGACACCACCGTAGGGCTACAGTCTCTGCATCGTCGAAGTCTGGGTATCGTACCAGCCTAGTTAAGTGTGTTGTTTTCTTTACCGGGGACCACCTTCAGTGGTTCTGCGTGGTTTTATATATATATATATTTACTGTTGCATTTTAACTTGTGTATATATTTAAAGATTTTACGCATTTATTATTACTTAAAGAGGTTCTCTAATCAGACCCATTGTGACCAAATTTACTTCAATTTATCCTCACGTTGTAAACCAAGAGTAGCTACACGAGGGGCATATATCTTTATTTAGGCTTTAACCTATTGATCAGAATTAGCCACGTCATTGAACATAGCCAGGTTTCATGTTAGAGAACCAGAAATTAGTTGTAAATACTCTAAAATAGTGTACCTATTTTATGTTGAAAGAAAGTGTCATTATTTCATCTGCGACTACTATGAATGGAACCCTCAGTGATTTATGTTAAGTAAGTGAACTAATAATTTATAATAGTTTATGTTAAATTTGGGCTTAACGCCCTGAGATTTCTAAGCTAGTGAAATTTTGTCATAGGCACGTTACATCACTTATCCGGGCTAAGCAGTGTCTGCGATCTGCTACGCCTCAGCAGCCCAAGTGAGTCTTTTTGTATTATTTTGTAACCCTTATTACCAACGTATTTATATGCTCTTGTAAAATGTAGCATTATAATGTGATAGGTTGATATAGCTGGTAAATGATATGCATTTTGTTTTCCTTATATTGATGCTAAGTAATTTTGAAGCAAAAAAATCTAATAATATAGGGAGCTCTTGTATAATTGTTCTCAAACTTAACCAATCTTTATCTCAATAAAATAATGCGGTGTCATCGTCAAAGCTGAATATGTGACCCGTGATTGGTATATTAAATATGTACATACTAAATAATAATGCACAGTGCCCTGGGGAACTCCAAAGAGAACATTTCTATGGCTGCTGATTACATTGTCTATTTTAGCACATTGTTTTCTGCCTTGCAGATAACTTTTTAATAATTTATATGCTTTTTCTTTTTCGTCGACAAGAATGCAAATTACTGGTCAAGAACTATACACAGCTGCGTATACTTTTGACATTACTTCAGGAATTGCATCTTAAATCGACCTTCCCCCAAAATTATCTTGGTTATTAGGCAAAATATTGCAATTTTTAGGAAACTTAACATTCGCTGTTTAGTTACTTTTTAATATATTATGTGTATGATTGTAAGTAAATGGGTTTATAATTTTGAAGCCCCAGTCTGTCTCCAGATTTAAATACTTACCGGTTTAATAATATCTGTTTAAAAACCATCGGAAATGTGCTTTATCGTGGGGCGCAGCTAAGCATTCTACACATACTTTGACGGTTTCCGCCCTTAACGTGCCTATTCTCGGTGGCCTGTTAGGTTTTTAATTTAACTTTTTGAACAACAATTTGCACTAAAAAAATTGAATTAGTTTATGGATTTTTGGGAATTTTCTTTTCACAGGTTTCACAGCTACATGTTTTTTGAACAATTTTTATTTTTATCTGCTTGCATTTTATAGTGGTCCTCTTTCACGTTATTTATAAGCTCATGTATTTAATTTCTGTAGTTCTTATATTTCATAGGCTTAATTAAACCATTTACAATCTAAGGATTTCTTTCGAGTTGGTTTTGTGCAGCTTGTACTAATTTTTTTATTAATAATGAGTGAGTTGAATGTTTATTTTATATCACAGATAGATAGACGACAGAAAATTATACTTCCTCGTATTTTTCCTTGTTTTTCTTTTGACAAAATTGAGGGCGAAAAAAAATATTTATTTTGGCAGGTGACGTCACGTAATTATTGTTGAAATCTTGAAATATTTAAAAGGAATGCTGTAGCTATAGATTAATGCGCTAAGTATCTTATGAAATTATTATAACAACGTGAATTATCGAATTCAGGGCAAATCGGTGACGTGAAAATAACGTCAAAGCAATATCATGGCGTTTTCAGTCACGTGGTTTGGTTTACATAAAATTTCAAATTTTTATGTCGAATATTTACGAAATGAAACTTTTCTGAGTTTCTTTCATTCTATTATCAACTTATATAGTACACATTATGGAAAAATAATAAATTCAAGCACCCTGTTTATTCGGTGATATAAGACTTATAGCCTAGTTCAGTTAATACTCTTGAAAAAAATCATTGTTATAGTCGAGAATATCTGTATTATATCTCCCACAATCATATCTACGTCATGTCGTGTGCTATTCATTTGCAAATAGTTGTGAATATTATAAATGAAAATGTTAGTACATTGGTTATATAATCTATATATACATAATATTTGATTCGTTTTTTGATTAAATATTAAGTTCAATTTAATTGTTTTAATGCTACCTATGCTAACTACATCATAGTTGTAGTTTATTTCATTTCAATATAGATAATGACAACTTCACATTTAGTAATGTCTCCAGCATTGTATAGTATGTCGATACCGGACATATTGAACATATCAAGATTGCTTAGTTATCATGTCACTCCTAAGACCTAATCCTCAGTTTCACCTTTGTCAATATTTTTTAAATCCTGGCAGAAGTATGTTGCACCATTAACAATTAAGTTTTTTTATTATGTTATATTTTTTGTCTTTGGCTTCTTTGAGGTGTATATGTAATAATTGTTGTTGCTCTCTCTCTTGTGATAGTAAATTATTAGCAAAGCTTATTCCTTCTTTTATAGGCGCCTTGTATTGTAAGCTGAGGAAATATTATATACAGATTATCATCCTAGTCACTTATTCTTAACCAAACAACAGGGAGTAGTGTAAGAAATCTGGCGTGCCACTCAATAAAATGTCTTGTTGAAAATAGGAAAATGTTTTAAATTATTATACTTCATATAAATATGACGATTTCCATTCTAGTGATTTTGAAATTGAAGGTAATAATTATATATCAAAAACTTTGCAGATATCTGGGTGCAGAGTTTCATTACTAGAGTAGTTCTTATGCACTAACTCAGTTCACCCAATAGATAACTTTGTCTTAATTAAATTTTCTGAAACATTCGCAATGCATTGCACACTAGATGTTCTCATAAATTTATTTGGAAGCATATTAAGAAGTTGCCGCTATTTGAATATCAACGGCTATAACATTCACAAATTTTTAGATAATAATACATAAAATTAAAATAAAAAACTAAAGTAAAGTAAAGTAAGTAAAAAACTAAGCATTCCTAGTATAGTTGATGATATGAAAAACTAGAGCACAGTGATATGTGTATAGATGCAAATAATAGTTTCTTTGCAATATGTTACCATAATATAATACTATCAACCCAATTTCAGTCATGGTAATTTTCACCGAAACTTGATTACTTAACTGAAAATTAGATAAATACCGATTTATCCAGCAACAAATAAACAGTAAATAAAACCGGTAGACACTCCAATTTCAGTAGCAAATTTTCACAAGATGGAGAGCTGCAATCAAATAATAGTGCATAAAAACTATGAAGCAGAAAAAATGTGTGTAATAGTGTCAGGAAATATGTCAACAAGTTTCATGTTCGGAACAGTTTATACACCTCCTTCATCTGAAAACTGTCTACGAGCAGTACACCCAGTATATCGAATACATTTCTGAATACTACCCAGATGTTCAATTTTGTATTACTGATGATCACAATTTTTTATTTACACATTTTCTAAACAATGAAGAAGGAATATTAGTAAAAAAATGGCGAAGTAGGCGCAAACAATATTATATTTACTATAATTATAATTATTTAGGCTTGCAACTCAGTACAAAACCAATCATTAGTTAGATTTAGTGATTGTAAATTTTGATAATTTTATGTTAGAAAAATCAATATTCACCATAATTGAGGCTATTCACAATCATATACCTATATATAATAACCATTTCAAAAATTTAATTCCAAATAACTATTAGAAATACCAATTAAGAGTTCCAGATATGCTGTTATAGCCAAGTTATTTCAAACCCTTCCTTCAAAGCTCCCTATCCATCCTACGTTTGCAAATCTTTTTTACAGAGCTAAGAAATAGTGTAACAATTATTAACTTTTTCGGAAGACACATTCTTCTCGAGTAAAATGGTTTAAAAAATTATACCATCTTTAATAAAATGCACTCCTTTCGACACCGCCGTTGATGTAGGGGACTAGTCGCGTATTTTTTCTTTAATTTGGCATCCCCCACAAGCTATTCAATTTTCTTAACCCCTTCTACTGGAATCTCCTTAGTCTCCATAGTCCGTGTATCCACTTCTGCCATTCTTATAGCCTCCGCTAGGAAATCTATGCCTTTGGTGATATCTTCAGTTGGATTTGTGCAGGAATACAAACTAACTTTTCTATAACTGTAATTAAAGCCGCACTCATTAGAACAATTGCAGAAACTAGTTTTCAGTAGTATATCTGGATGAAATGAGTTTGAATCGGTTCCAAAATTTTAG
Source organism: Leptura quadrifasciata (assembly GCA_963675555.1). Taxonomy (NCBI): domain Eukaryota; kingdom Metazoa; phylum Arthropoda; class Insecta; order Coleoptera; family Cerambycidae; genus Leptura; species Leptura quadrifasciata. Next base: position 110,849,980 of record OY776675.1, read on the forward strand.
TCATAGTCATACATACCCAGTCTTCGGGATTGAGTTCGTTCAAAGCCAATTTTGTAATTAATAATACATGCGCAGTTTAAATGTTGTGCGGTACTAGATGTCGGATGATAATGTTACAGGCTTATTGATCTTTGAAATTATCATTTGCTGCTTTAGTATGTAAAGCACCATACATTGTCATAATAAGGCATATTCTATTATGGACGACATTGCGTCATTTTGAAAACCTCTGAGCAATTAATCAAAGCACTCAAGTAACTTTATAGTTTTTATTTTGCCTTTATTAAACAATTAATAGATCAGTCGACTTACCTGTAAGGAAGAATGATCTTAATTATATGAGCAGTCTCGTCGAAAGATTATAACTCCATGTAGTTGTAGTGGCTACCCAGTTCGCCTCTGTATACACTCCCACCACGCAGCCGTTATCCATCACGTACATCACTAGTTTAAAGTATTTTAAGTTTAGATTGCTTTTATCACGGGTTGGGATTTTACTTTTTGAGAGGGTTTCGACGAGACTGCTCATATAATTAAGATCATTTTTCTTTACAGGTAAGTTGACTGATGTATTAATTATATTTGGCAGTCTAGTTTCAAATTATAACACCATGTAGATGTTTAAAGGACTATGCAATCTAAACTTAACCTCATATTTATGTATCGTTTTCCTGTTATTAACATCTAAACATTACCTCCTCACAAATATTTGCTTAAAACACTTTCTAATGCTAGCTACTAATTAATAATAGTAGTCCTACCCATAGTTATGTTATACTTTATAACTTATACTAGCTACTAATACTACGGCCAGTTTTCCAATGTCATGTATCAAAATTATTAACTTCCTGGCAAATGTATCTGAATTAATTGCCAACAAAACATATTAGATTACACTATATCGTGTATAAAGCTTTGTATCAATTCCACATGCCTTTAACATATTCTTGATCTACTCACTTGTTGCTTGAATAGATGTAGTCCATGTTTTACAATTTTTGATAAATAATTAAAAATAAAGTTCACGTCAAGCAAATATTGGGAATATCCCTAAAATAAGGTAAAACAAGTATTGGCTGCTTCTAATTTTGCAAGTATTATTCCTGTCCTCTATAATACCTTTAATACGATTTTCTTGATCTATTTATTAATTTCATTTAAAGGAGAAAACCATATCAATGGCATTTTGCCATATTTAGTCATACTATAATGCATAGCCCTTCTTTTATCTTAATTACCTATGTTAAAATATTCCAATTCACCACACCATAATTAACCTATTATTATTATTATTATTTATTCTGTATTGCTTGGAAATACTAGCAATTTGCGACGAGGAGTACGTCTGTATTTTGGACTGAGCCAAAGTTTTTTAGATTACACTCATGGCGCGACATATGTCGACCATTATCTCTCTTATACTTCCATTTGCTTGATATACTATTAATTTCATTGAAAGGAGGCCATTTACCATATTCAGGCATATAATGCATAGCCCTTCTTTTAGTTTAATTATATTAAAATATTCCTATTCGTCATACCATAATTAACAAAGTATTATTATTCATTCTGTATTGCATGGCATATACCAGCAATCTGACGAGAGGCATATCTATATTTCGAACTGAGGCCAACATTTTTTAGACTGCACTCATGGCACAACATATGTCGACCATTACCTCTTATACTTCCATTTGTTTGATATACTAATTTCATTGAAAGGAAAAACCACATTAACGGCCTTTTACCATATTTAGGCATATAATACATAGTCCTTCTTTTAGTTTAATTATGTTAAAATATTCCTGTTCGCCATACCATAATTAACCAAGTATTATTATTTATTCTATATTGCATGGCATATACCAGCAATTTAGTGAGGGGCATGAACCAACATTTTTTAGACTGCATTCATAGCATAACATATGTCGATCATTACCTCGGATACTTGGTTTTCAACCTATAGATTTTACCTAAAATAGATAACTACTTACATTTATTCGATATCTTATGAATTTCAATAACAGTAAAAACTCATAACAACGTAAATAAAAAACCCATAATGCGTAGCTCTCCTTTTAACTTAATTATATCGAAATATTCCAAATAAACAAATTTTTATTAAATATTGCATGAGATGTTTCAGCGATTTGACGAGGGGTAGGTCTAAATTTCGGTCTCATGTAAGCCAAAATTTTTTAGACCGCACTCATGGCACGTCATATGTCGGCTATGACTTCGTATACTAGATTTCTCTCCATGCAACTGGTCTTTACTTAAAATTGGAAACAACTTGCTTGATCTGTCGGATTTTCATTTTAATTATATCTTCATATTGTCTCCCACATTTCGTTTTCTCTTTTCCCATTTTTAAATTACAAGCATTAGCTCTTTAATACATCTATCTCGATGCGTACGACAAACTACAGTGATGTATGTGATGGGTAACGGCTGCGTCGTGGGAGTGTATACAGAGGCGAACTGGGTAGCCACGCACCCAGGATAGGATTCAAAAAATTTAATCTTTGAACGTCGTACGATTCGTGCAGTAAGCTACAACTACATGGTGTTATAATTCGAGACGAGACTGAGAAATATAATGTAGACGTAGTGTCATACCCAGTCACTGCATATAAAAACAAAATATGGTCAATATTTTTTTCTAATGAATCAAAGCTTTATATTTATATATATCTTTTTAATTTTTCTTTCTTCTTTCTAAAGAAAATAAATTTCTTTATCGGCTAGAGTTTGCGAAATTAGTATTAATAACATATTCACCTAAAATAGTTGTATTTGTATAGTATTCCAGTACAGTTTCAATAATAGGAACGTTCACATCATCTTGATCATGTTTCACGTTGATGTTAAAAGCTTAACATATTTTGAATATCATAGAAATAAACTGGCTTTTGTTATTTTTATTAGAAAGAATTTAATTTGGCTCATCAAAACAAAGCGACAAAGAGGACTTCAACAGATCAATTCCTCAATTATAGATTCAATTTAACAGATTAACGAAGTTGTTCCACAGCTTTTGTATTTTTGCTACTATCATTGTAATCGCTAAATAAAATAATTGCATTAAAACCAAACGTTTGAAAATAATAAAATATTATCTATAATTCAGAGCTGACAATTAATTGTTAATTATTAGTTAATAATGTTTCTCCGCAACGAATGTAGCGGGCATACAGAGACCCATATACGCAAACAAAAAAATGGCTAACATCTGTTATTTAAGGTCATATGGTCGGGATATTTTCGGAATACACTCCACTCTTAAACCTTAGACACAGGGGCTTTTCCTGATGGTTATAATACTTCTATACACCAGTACATAATATATACTACTATATGACATTATCCTCATGTGTATATTCACACGAAAATATCTCCAAAATTGTTAGTTAAGGATCAAAACAATTAAAACTTATTATCTAGTAAAAGTAAGCGAAACACTAAATGAAACCTCAACAAAAAACCCGTTCCAGACAACTACCGCAGCGACAGTGTCCCGTCCCAACTGCCTAATCTATCATTTTCTAATGCTCTGGTCCAAAATAAGTTTTGACTCTAGTGAAAGATAGAGTTAGTTGTAAAGAAGAAAAATAGAAACGGAAAGAAGAACAGGCAAGAATTAAGAATATATAAAGTATTCGGTAAGGAAATGTGGAGTAAAAGGAAGTTGTGGTAAGTGAAAGGTATGTTAGAGCAGTTGCCGGAAAATGGGCAATGCCTGGTTTTTTTACGTTCCAAAACTTTGAGCCTTCTCATTGTCACCGGTATGCTGCAGTACACCGGTGCCGTCTATGTAATGGCCGGCCTAATCATAACGGTGTAATTAAACTTTTTATTCTATCGGTTAAGTCTGCTACCCCTGCCCAGGAGTGAATACGGACTCGAGGACATGGAGTAAACCGGAAGGTACGGATGTAGCGTCTCATTGATGTGTGTATTAAACGTCAGTCATTCGTCCAATCTAATCCCAAGCACTTCACGCACCTTTTGTTTGGAATTTGATTGCCCCTGATCACAATTGGTTTTAAAATTTTGTTCTCTGTAAAGCGGCGCGTGAATACTATTTTCCGACTTTTCCGTAATACGTCGGTCACTTTAAGGAGCATATTCATTGCTTGTGCGTTTTCCGAATGCGCATACATGGCTGTTTCGTCGGCGTATTTGGCCAGCTTGGTATTCGGAAACTCCGGAAAATTGGAAACGTACAAGTTCTATAATTTAGGAGATAGGCACGATCCCACGCGAATATCCCGCCGTGTTGATAGTTTATTATTCACTCGAATCTTCTCAATATCAAGAAGCACCATGGTGCTGCTCTTTCCAGGGTTGTATTGTACCTTGACGTCGTTAACTATCCTAACAACCTGCTGTACCGTACTCCGGCCTTTCCGAGTTGGCACTTGTCATTGATGACCTTATTGAAAACCCTACGGTTTTAGAGATATAGGTACTATTTTGAAATTTTGACAATTTCAACTCTAGGATAGTTTTTGATGCTACAGCTGCAAAGTAAGAATTTTTCATTCTGGTTTTTGGTGAGTATTCTAGAACAGTTGTACTTTGAAACATCTATAGGAGTTTTTAGATAACGCGACAGTATTCTCAAGAAAATGTTTTTCTTATATTTCGGTTCAACCAGGATTCCGTCTGCTAACTGTGACGTTTGATGGTGCAAAGAAAAGTGGAACTTGTCATTTATCTTAAAAACTCACCCACTTATGGTGCCTTGCTGATGATATTACTATTATTGCAAGTGATAAACTATTAAATGATTCTGTCCATAAATTGAACTCAAGTCTTCTTACGTTATCCGATTATCTCTAAAAAAAAATTAGTAGTGAATCAGAATAAAACTTTTATTATGGAGTTTCATCCTATCGGTAAGAAATATACGTCGAGTGTTATAATTCAGAACAATAAAAAATCAATTCAGCAAGTAACAATTAATATAGATATATCCTTAGATTGGAACACACATATTGAGTTTATAAGCAAAAATTGTGCAAGTGTTTGTTTTACATTAAAACGATTGCGCCACATCACCAGTTTAGATACTCTTAAAACGTACTATATTTTGATTCGCGAATTCGATATGGTATTATTTTTTGGGGATATTCAGCATCCGCGATTAGAGTATTTATTTTACAAAAAAGAGCCATACGTTCCATGTTTGGAATGAATATAAGAGAATCTTGCAGAATGGCAAGGATCCGATCTGCAGTACAATAGGCATAGATTAGAGTTATACAAAATCCAATCCATACTATAGGGCATCTGTGTTATATAATAAATTAAGTGCAAATATACGAAATATTGTAAATGTGGAAAAAATTTGTCAACTTTAAAATCATTCCTTGTGGTAAATACATTTTATTCTGTGGAGGATTTTCTAAATTATAGCTACTAGTTTAAGTCTGTTATCTGTAACATTTGTTAGTGAATAATACAATTAACAATTACTTGCTATTAACTATTTTTGGTAGTTTAATGAATGTGTGTGAGAGACTGTATATATAAGTAAATAAAGGTATATAAGTAAATAGCTTAATGTAAAATAATTATCTACTATTATGTTTAATAGGTCTGTACATAAAATTTAGTTTTTAATTGGAAATTATAGATTTATGGGTGTTATAAACCCCTACAAAGTTTTTTTAAAAGTAGTCATTTGCTTTCGGCGTTATTTGTAATAGAAATTGCCTCAACGCATCGAGGTTAAATAACGCTCCCTTGGTGCGAGTGACGTCATATGCTCGCAATGCGATATACGTTGCGATACTCAAGGTGTTGCTATAGTGATGTAGTTAATTTTGCGATTGTCATGATATTTGTCATAGTCGTATTTATCTGGGCTTTGAAAGAAAATCGAATATCATAATCATATCTACGTTCGGAAGAGTATGTGAATCTTCTTTCTGAAAACCCTCTTCCACATTTGACAACAATAAACAAACTTCATTTGAAGCTCTAAATAGTAAAGGCACTGTTACTTTCGTGAATTTAAACTTTGTTCTAAACGAGAACAACAGTAACGACACGGAATGAGCCTAACGCAGCGTACAGATGATCTGGCGCCTGCCGAGCTTGCAAGCATCTGACGTGATATTCGTTTATCTTACTGAAATAAAGCAAACAATTTCTATGGCCGCTGCTGTTGTTCTGATTAACTTTTTTCAACCACAGTTCTAATACTGTTATTATTGGGCAAAAATCTTTATTTTCCACTACTTTTAATGTAAATTAATTTTTTTGTGGACAGACCTATTGACTTGTTCTATGTCATAATTTATAATCAATTGGATTAATAAACGTATTCTATTCTGTTCTGTTCTGTTCTGTTCCATTCCATTCCATTCCATTCCATTCCATTCCATTCCATTCCATTCTATTCTATTCTATTCTATTCTATTATTATGTACTCTAAAATGTTTTAAAATTATAAGGTAAGAGGACGAAGAAAGATCGAAATAAAATAAAAAGTCGATAGAAAGGCATTAAACATTTATTAAAACATTATTAGAAAGAAATATTCAAACAACTTATAACAAATTTTCGAATTGCTCTTCTCCAGTCCTGATGCAGGCTCTGTGCTTTTTACTAAAGGAACGTTTTAAATTGCGTGAATATCCGGATTTTTTCAGCTGCTACTCCGATGCTCTTATGCCATTCATTTAAGGAATGAAAGGGTTGGAAGTAAACCGTAGTAAGAAAATCTAAAGGATTTAGGTCTGGTGGCCTGAGTGGCTACAGAATTAATGTTAAGCGATCGATCCATCTTCCCGGATATTCCAAATTATGCTAACAGATGTCTGTCAACACCCACAAAATTGTAATAGTACCCTTCACCGGGAAAAGGAAGGTGGATAACTTAGAATCGCCTTCCCTACTAGGTGAAAACATTTCATTCACGGATGAGATGAAATATCCAGGTATCACGCTAGATAGATCACTTAACTGGAGCTCCCACCTGGAAAAGGTAATCCACAAACCAATACTGTCCCTGTAGACAGACATGCCGTACAATTTTACTATTTCGGTTTCATATATTTAAGCGAGCAGGGAATTTTAAAAAATGCCCTACTGTGATATGTTATATCGTTACATTAATTTGTGCTAGAAGGGCTAATATGTATAAACGAACAACCATAATATGTACATGTAACATACTGCAAAATGTCATAAAGCATATATTATCGCGATTGAAATATTTAAAAATATTTCTTCGTTTTGTATTTTCATAAGTAATATTCTTTAAAATACAGAAGTGATTCGATGCAAATATTTTAATAAATGATTTGGGTGCTATTAATATTTAATAATATATTCAACAGAAGCATTGGATGAAAACTTTATTGAACTATTTTTTGTGAAATTTTCCCTCGACCTATTTTCCGTCTAGCCGGAAGTAAAACGCTGGAAATTCATTAAAGTCACCCTGAGGTTCAACTGTAAAAGTCTACTACTTCTTAGAAAATGTGGTGAAACGGGAAATATATCTCCCAGAGTTAGATTGATTAATTTTACTTTTCTTTTCACTTTTCCGCTTTTAAACTACTAGTATGAGATTTTCCTGTAACCTTTAACTATTAATATTAATTAATATAGATATATCCTTCGCAAACTTTAGAGAGGAAATAAATGTTTATTGATGATATCTTAAATATAATGGGTGTTTAACTTTTGCTGTCTTTTTCCTTTTTTATCCTTATTATTTCATCCATACAGTTAACTGTAAGATATTATAGTTCTTATGGTCTTATATTACGATACGGGAGTATCGTAATTTAATTTTTGTGTAAAAACAAGGTGAATTATTTTAATGTAAGTAATAATTTAACCCCTCATTACTTTTGAATAACTTATTTACCTCTAATGCTTCATAATATATGTTCCTAATAATCCCTCATTTATTTTTAATTCTGAATTTTGCACAGATATTATTTCCCGTGGGATTTCTCGTGAAATGAAATGATTTTCATTAATACCATCAGAATACGTAGAACTAATTGTACAATTCTAGTTCACATCACATTATTAGAGGCAGATTAACCGGCAAGCAAAAGAACTTAGCGTTTTGGGCGCCACAATTTGAGAGGCAAAAAATTTTCTGCCATTCTTTTTTTAATTATTTGGTTTTAAATCATATTTCATGAAATAGTGAAAATATCAAAAAAGTTGTATTTTAAAAATATATCCGCAAATCTGAACAGTCGGAATATAGACAGAAGGTACAGGTTTCGAGCCGGGAGCGCTTTTATTAGGATGCAAATAAAAACAAACATTCGTCTACCGAGAAACAATAAAGCGAATTTTTGGTTAATCATGTTGTCATTTTGACTGCTTGTTTTCTTTAAATTTTGCTTTTTTAGTTATGTGTTTATTTACTTTTAAGGAAAGAAAGTCTTTTTATTTTATTTTTAACAGAGTTTAATTTTGACTGATTATTTTATTTCATATTTCAAGTCGTGTTCATTTTATATTACAAAATAGTTTATTTAGTTTTAACGAAAAAAAAAAACGTTTTTTTAGACTAAGGTCTTTTGATTGTTTTCATTTTGTTTTCATTTCATATTCCGCTTTTTTGAGTCATATGAAATGGAATAAAAATCTTTTTGAAAACATTTTATTTTTCGTTTAATAGTTTTGTTTTTGTTTTTTATTCCATGTTCACGTTAGAAAAAGACAAATAAGGTAAGGGGGGCGATTTTGGTTCAGTTTGGGGCGCAATATGCCCTTGATCCGCCCCTGCACATTATCAATACACTTAAAAACAGGACGAATAAATTAAACTTATTATTATTTCAAACTTATAACCACTATTAAATAGTACTTGCACAAACGTGTTCAATCACTTGATTAGAGAGATATATGTCAACTTGTGCTACGATTTACACGTACATAAACAAATAAATACGTTGGATATTAATGGTTATAAGATATTACATAAAGAAACTCACTTGGACTACTGTAGCGTAGCAGATATCGCAGACACAACTTACCCCGGATAAGTGATGTAACGTGCCCACGATAAAATTTCTATAGCTTAGACTATCTCAGGGCGTTAAGCCCAAGTTTACATAAACTATGACAAATTATTAGTTTACTTACTTACACAAATCACTGAGGGTTCCATACGTAGTGGTCGCAGACGAAATAATGACACTTTCTTTAAACTTGAAATGCACTATATTACGGAATTTACAAATATTGGTTCTCTAGCATGTAACCTGGCGATGTTCAAAAGGTGTGGCAAATTTTTTGATTAATAAGTTACAACATTAATAAAATGCCTCGTGTAGCTACACATCAGTTTACAACGTGAGGATAAATGGTAATAAATTCGGCCACAATGGGTCTGATTTAGAGAACCTCCTTAAATAAATATAAATGCGTAAAATCTTTAAATATGTACAAGTTAAAATACAAAAGTAAGTATGAATGGAATATAACCGCGCAGAACCACTGAAGGTGGTCCCCGGTAAATAAAAACAACACACTTATCTAGGGTGGTACGATACCGACTTCGACGTTGAAGAAACTGTAGCCCTATGGAGGTGTCTTCGGGATGAAAGAAATTGACCCGAGGATGGGGTTGATTATAGCCTCTCCAGCCCTGGAACTTTCTACTGTGTGTGGATGCCCCGTCTGTGGAACTTCACTACTGCGTGTGGAAGCCCCGTCCGTGGAACCCTAAAATATCCCGATTTAATTTACATGGTCGGAAATGCACGTGTAGCGAGCCTAATGAGAGCAATTTAAATCTGACATAACCCACAAAAGAAATATAATTTACCTCACTGATGAGGGAACAATCCAAAAAATCCTAGAGAGCCACAGTTGGATGAGTGGGGTCGAGTCCGTCTTTCAAGTCGACACGATACTTCCAAAGGAAAGCCTGTAAATTTGTGAAACACGTGGGTAGAGAACAAATAAGATGGCGTGAAGAGGTTAGCTTACCTTGCATACTTAAATATCCTGCTTCCGCAGTTAAAATTTACTCACAACAACAAAATATTCCGCTAAACGGAACAACAACAGATGGAGAAAATTTTCCTGTGTTGGCAAGCCCAAAATCCACCAGGATGCCTCGGATAAAACGAGTTTTGTGACATTATCAACCATATACCGCCAACAAAAATGTCTCTCTGCCTTTCACCAGCTGGAAGTATATCGCGCCTCCCGTGGATAATAGCGAAAATCTGCTACGGACGTAGCGGTTGTTATTATGCGGCCCACAAAACGCTATGGCGTATGGTGGGTCGTATACGCTAGAGGTCCGCAACACTTGTTTGTATTAAAAGTTCATAATAAATTTAGTTATCATAGGTACAACTCCACATATACATGCTCACTAACTGTACTATTTACAAATGATATTTACATATACCCCTTTACACAAATAATTGCCAATAATCAAAGTGTGTACATAAATATATAGTGACATATATCATTTTTCGCAACTAAATAAGTCTTAACATATAATCACATTTGAATATACACCTTTAGACATAAATTTATGTTGGTTTAAGAACACATATATCACTATCCACTAAATAAATTTTATGGAAAGACATCAGATTACACAATTTAAAAATAAATATTATACTATTAGATAGACTTATATCCATTTTCACAAACATAAAACGGTTCATTCCAAAGTGTATGGTACACTTATTTCATTTTTGATATTTTTGGACTTATATTACTTTTCTTAAACATCCCCCAATTTCGTATTGAATATATTTCATTAAGAACCTAACGCAGATTCAATCTAATTAATAATATGTAGACTGCAATTTAGACATTACGTAACATAATATAATCATTTTAAGGAGTTGATATTGTTAAAGTTCCTGAAGTTTCTTATTCTTATTATAAAGCCGAGCGATTTTAAGCTGAAAAAGACAATTTGCTGCCGTATTCAATACCTAGGTCCTTGATAGTGTCTACTCTATAACCTATTTGGGAATGAGAGGAATTTTTCTTCAAATTCATAGAGAAATTATACAGTACTATATACAGGGTGTTGCATCATGAGAGGGACATAGCTTAATAGGAGGTAGAGAACATCAGTGGTAACCGGAACCTTCCATAGAAATGTCTCATTGGGCCTTCACTACGAAGTTACAGGGCGTTTTATAATTTTTGGCCAAACCTGTTTTTTGTCATAACTTTGACAGGGAATAAAATAACGGATTCGTATTTGGTACGGCTAATGTACTAACGAGCCCCAAGAGGTACATGTATAAGAAAAAATATATCCAGGTCCGGATTCACTATAATTTATGTTTCTTCTTTGCATCAATAAAACATCACCCTGTATATATTTTTTTGAAATTTCGATACGATATTCGAAAAGAGCAAGAAAAAACAAACAAAATGGCCTATTTCATTTTTTTGTTACACCTTCGTGGTTATTTAAATACGTTGTTAAATGTGCAAGAAAATGGATTACAGAACCCTATTAAATGAGAGGCACGTGAAATAAATAGTTTTATAACTAAAATTTGCAAAAATTCTATAGAGCCTAGGTGGTCTGGGTGAATCCTAATTCCGGCACGTTTTAAAGGTCCATTTTGGTAAAAAACTGTGGTCCTAATAAGTAATCGGGTATGAAATAACAAAATTTTTAATCAATCACAGTAGGCTTGTTTAAAGAATAAAAGTGACAGATAATTTAAACCATTTAGGCCTAAGCAACCAGTTACTTTGATCAAGAAAATCATCAACATTTTATACTTAATAAAAATTGGAAAAGAGAACAAACTAAAATCTAAATAAATAAAATATTTTCCATTCAATTAACAATAAATAACAAAACAATAACTAAATGTGTTTAAAAATAAAACGTAATTGACACTAAAGTAAATTTTCAAAATGTCCTCCCCCACATTCTGTGCATTTTCTTGCGCGTTTAGAAAGGTCACCAATTGCTCGACGTATCATTTCTGGATTATTCCGTATTTCGTCGCAGGTTGTAACGATGCGCTGGATTAAATGTTGTCTACTTTCAATTTCAATGCTATAAACCTCGTTTTTTAAGTGGCCCCATAAAAAGTAATCACAAGGGTTACAATCAGGAGATCTTGGTGGCCATTCATGTGGACCCCCGCGTCCAATCCATCTATTAGGATACACATTGTTTAAGTGTTCTCTTACTTGAAGGTTAAAATGTGGTGGGGCCCCATCATGCTGAAACAACATGCCTCTTATATCGATATTTTCTAACATATTCGGTAAAATGTTTTGAAGAAAATCAACGTAAATTTCACCATTCAATCTTTCTTCAAAAAAATGTGGCCCTATCAAATGTCTATTCACAAGTCCGACCCAAACATTTACAGAAAACCTGTGTTGCGAACGGCGTTGGCGTACCGCATGTGGGTTTTCCTGTGCCCATTTATGATTATTTCGTGAATTATTTACTCCATCCCTTGTAAATTGTGCCTCATCCGTAAATAAGGTTCTGTAAATGACTGGGCGATGGTTAGACAACCAATGACAAAATGCCAGGCGGGGGATATCGTCACCTTGTTGAAGACGCTGTACCTGCTGGATATGATATGGATGGTAACGTTCTCTTTTTAGGGTTCTCCATACTCGCCAATGAGGAATACCAGTTGCCAAACTGATTCGTCTAGTGCTCATATTTGGGTTTTCTTGAACTACGTTTATAATATTGTTTTGTTCCTGCACACCTTGTTGTAAAACACGCTCCACAACTGCAGAATTAGGAAACTTTTCGTGTTGTCTTGCATACTGGAACACCGTACTAAAGGTTTTATGATTAGGGCATCGACGACCAGGAAAACGCAGCCGATATTCTCTTTCCGCCGACCTACCATTTCCATTACAGAAACCATAGATGAATATTATGTCAGCATATTCCACGTTTGTAAATTTTACTGGCATAGTTAAAATATTTTCACAAGTTTTCACTAACTAAATGCGGATTATTGACACATTAAATTACTAACAAACAATTATTCAACTGTTTAGGAGATTTCTTTTTATTATCTGTCACTTTGAACAAGCCTACTGTGATTGATTAAAAATTTTGTTATTTCATAACCGATTACTTACTAGGACCACAGTTTTTTACCAAAATGGACCTTTAAAACGTGCCGGAATTAGGATTCACCCAGACCACCTAGGCTCAATAGAATTTTTGCAAATTTTAGTTATAAAACTATTTATTTCACGTGCCTCTCATTTAATAGGGTTCTGTAATCCATTTTCTTGCACATTTAACAACGTATTTAAATAACCACGAAGGTGTAACAAAAAAATGAAATAGGCCATTTTGTTTGTTTTCTCTTGCTCTTTTCGAATATCGTATCGAAATTTCAAAAAAATATATACAGGGTGATGTTTCATTGATGCAAAGAAGAAACATAAATTATAGTGAGTCCGGACCTGGATATATTTTTTTTATACATGTACCTCTTGGGGCTCGTTAGTACATTAGCCGTACCAAATATGAATCCGTTATTTCATTCCCTATCAAAGTTATAAAAAAAACGTCCTGTAACTTCGTAGTGAAGGCCCAATGAGACATTTCTATGGGAGGTTCCGGTTACCACTGATGTTCTCTACCTCCTATTAAGCTATGTCCCTCTCATGATGCAACACTCTGTATAGTGGTTCAATATCTCGTGATTTTAGATTGTTGTACACATATAAAGGAGGTAGAGGCAGCAACAAAGATAAAGACAATTCGAAAGGATACGTGGATACTGAGATAACAATTAAATTGACAGAGGAGCTACATATTATACCGTGTTTATGGGATCTAATTTCATTTGACTGTATGGATCGAAATATAAAAAAACGAATTTGTGCAAATAATTTGCTTTTCTACTAACAACTGTTATGTTTTATTTGTTGAAACTTTTAAACACTACAAAAGTAGAAAATGTTGCAAACGAACCGCTTTATTCACAATGATGAGAGACAATGTATCTGGGTAAAGATATAAGAAATCTATCTTCTGCTTGGGTGAGGGATATGTATCATCAATGAATTTGTTACAAGGGGATGTACCAGCCTTTTAAAGAGAGATTGTCATTGTAACGGATAAACGGAATTACCAAAATTATACTTACTGTCAATTTTAACTCACTGCAAGTTCTTGTCACCGAGGCCAATTGAAAATTTTTACAGAGCTTTATTAAATTTATATCACCTTACGTAATTTTCATGTTGTCTAATCGCTTTATTAATATCATATCCTTAAAGGTATGAACACAGATACAAATAAAATACAGAAATTTAATAAACATGTATATTAGGATTATTTTCAAATGTGATAAATATATATAAAAGGTATAAATTAAATAGTACAAAAATTGCTTTAGTTTCATACCACACATGGTGAGTACGGAGAGCCTTGCAAAATCTTGTTTCCAACTACCATCTGACAGTTTATTAACAAACATAGCCTAGATGCAGTATTGTTACCGAAAGAGGATTATTTCTAAATTAATTTTTAGAAAAAAATTGCTTGCAAAGATTTCAAAGAAATAAATGTTATACAAAACGCATATTTTAAACATTGCAAATTTATGAGATGGAGATGTAATAAGTCCTTTAAATCTTAAATTTAAGATATGGACGTCCATTCTATTGTGAACGATCCATGCTAACGGGTCTGAGGGACTTTTTATTACCATTCCTAAAATGGATACTAATGTGTTCACCTGAAGGGTTCGATGCGACTGATTCAGACGAAAAATATAAAATTTATAATCACTGTTTCTTTTGCATAGCTGCTGGCACTGAATGGTATCAATTGGACGTCGTGGCACTGTCTTAAATCTAACACTGTAAATAACTAACACTCTTAATGAACCTGAAAGGGAAATTTGAAACACGAGAAAAAGATTATATTTCTAAAAATATATATTGTTCTTTTAAAAAAGGTTTTTACAAAATTTCAAGATATGTGTATAAAGTTAACAAATTCTGGTCCGTATACCACACATGATGAGGATCGACTCTGACAATGTCCCCAACTACTATCCAATGTTTTAGTTTTTAGCAAACGATTGACACAAAAAGATTCAACGTAAAAATTTAATATTTACGTATATATGGGCTGTTGCTTCTCTGTTTTATACGTATTTCAAATATCACAATAATAATAATTTCGAGCGTTCGTTCTAGAGCTTAAAAACGCTCGAATCGCAACATTTCAGAATAATAATATTATTCATATATTCATATGTTCAGGAAGGTAGTCCCATGTACTGTGTACATGTTAAGGATACTTTTTTGCCACCGAATCATAAGAAACCGCTTGAGAGCAAACACGCAGAATTATTTGGAAGTAATAGTTGGTTTTCAGTATAGTTGCTAAAATTTTGCCATCTGGAGCAACGTTAGGCCCCGTGCGTTAGTTCCTAAAATTACGCTCCGTGGAGCGACATTCGATTTTCGTTGCAGTTACGAAAACATTTTCTAGAATTTGGCGTGTTCTTTGACACTATACTATATCTTATTATATAAATAAGGCGGGCTTAAAATAATATTATGAAAAAAAATTGTGGAATGGAATTTTCCTCTGTCCTGCATACTTAACCCTATTTTTTTTATAAGATACAGGTTCAAACTTTCTGATGCCATATATGAGCCGCGGATACAACTTTTGAACCATTCAATTCGGCTTATGTCTAGCTTGTCTAACAAGGTCTATATATAGCATCACAATAATTAAAATGACTTAAAACAAGAGTATTTCCAAGTTCTGACGGCTTGGAAGTAACATTTTTAAGCAGGGTTAAGCCTTTTTAATTATTTTGTTTATATCTATCTTAAAACATAAATTTTGTATCTATCTCAAGAAATTTAACGTACTCTGCGTACACTTCAAAGTATCATTTCCTATTTTAATAACAAAATCAGTTTCTGTCATCTGTATTATTTACCAAATACCATAACTAATGATGTTACTAGTTTTAACTGAAATTTATGACGTTCGGGGAATGTAAACTAGGCGTTTTAAATCATCATTCATAATATTTTTGGCCAAATCCATGTCGACTGAGAAGAATGAATAATAAAGTTGGGTATCACCCGCATAGAAGTGTATTTGCATTATTTTAGGCAAAATGTTAAATTACCTTTATATATACTACACAAAAGAGGACCAAGTATTGAACTTTGCGGAACCCTACCTTTAGAAGATTGACCCATATCAGTCTCCACAAACTGAACCCTGTTTAATAAATAATTCTCTAAATGCCTAACTGCACTCTCCGAAAAACAAATAAAATGTAAGGTAGACAGAAAAATTTCGTGTGAAATGCTCTCGAAAAGTCTAAAAGGTAGCACGATGGTTTTTATCCTGATCTATAGCTTCAATAATATTATTAGTTATTGTCAATAACGGTGTGATGCAGGCGTAGCCTGAGCGAAACCCAGATTGATTCTAAGGTAGGATATCATAGGTATTCAAGTGTTCTCGTATTTGGCAATACATGATCTCTATGAATTTTTGGCAACATAAAAGAATCACTTCAAAGTTTATTCCTTCTGCACCTATGGCAAATAATTTAATTTCCATCACGGTTTTTTAACCATTTCAATTGAGACTGTTCTAAAATTGAGTTTGAGTTTGAGTTTGAAAATTGAATTACGCACTATAACTTGCATATTATTATCAAGCATTAAAATTGACTCTAAACTCCATTGTTGCGGTCCTCTAGCGTATGCGACCCACCATACGCCTTAGCGTTTTGTGGGCCGCATAATAACAACCGCTACGTCCGTAGCAGAGTTTCGCTATTGTCCACGGGAGGTCGAGACACTTCCGGCTAGTGAAAAGCGGACCGAAATTTTTGTTGACATATACGGTTGATAATCTCATGAAACTCGTTATATCCGAGGCATCCTGGTGGATTTTGGGATTGTCAACATAGGAAAATATTCTCCATCTGTTGTTGTTCCGTTTAGCGGAATATTTTGTTGTGAGTAAATTTTAACTGCGGAAGCAGGATATTTAAGTATACAAGACTTTCCTTTGGGAGTATCGTGTCGGACTCGACCCCATTCATCCAACTGTGGCTTTCTAAGAACATTGGTGGATTGTTCCCTCATCAGTGAGGTAAATTATATTTCTTTTGTAGGTTATGTTAGATTTAAATTGCTCTCATGAGGCACGCTTCACGTGCATTTCCGACCATGCAAATTAAATCGGGATATCTTTAAGGTTCCACGGACGGGGCTTTCACACACAGTAGAAAGTTCCAGAGCTGGAGAGGCTATAATCAACCCCATCCTCGGGTCAATTTCTTTCGTTCCGAAGACACCACCGTAGGGCTACAGTTTCTTCAACGTCGAAGTCGGTATCGTACCACCCTAGATAAGTGTGTTGTTTTTATTTACCAGGGACCACCTTCAGTGGTTCTGCGCGGTTATATTCCATTCATACTTACTTTTGTATTTTAACTTGTACATATTTAAAGATTTTATGCATTTATATTTATTTAAGGAGGTTCTCTAAATCAGACCCATTGTGGCCGAATTTATTACCATTTATCCTCACGTTGTAAACCGATGTGTAGCTACACGAGGTATTTTATTAATGTTGTAATTTATTAATCAAGAAATTTGCCACACCTTTTGAACATCGCCAGATTACATGCTAGAGAACCAATATCTGTAAATTGTGTAATATAGTGCATTTCATGTTTAAAGAGAGTGTCATTATTTCGTCTGCGACCACTACATATGGAACCCTCAGTGATTTGTGTAAGTAAGTAAACTAATAATTTGTCATAGTTTATGTAAAGTTGGGCTTAACGCGCTGAGATAGTCTGAGCTAGTGAAATTTTATCGTGGGCACGTTACATCACTTATCCGGGGTAAGTTGTGCCTGCGAATATCTGCTACGCTACAGTAGCCCAAGTGAGTTTCTTTATGTAATATCTTATAACCATTAATATCCAGGGTATTTATCTGTTTATGTACGTGTAAATCGTAGCACACTAGCAAAGGCCGAAACGAGTTTTTTGTAGACCATTAGACATTAACCAAAAATGAGCTGATCTTATTTAAAAATTATCAATTATTAAAATTTGTTGTATTCACCGATGATACAATAAAAAGGAAACTAATACAAATTTCCTAAAGTTCTGAAGATACAATTGTTCATGGCTTACGTTCTATAATTAAATAGTAGTTGTAGACAAAGGAACATCGCTTCAGTTATAAAAATGCAATAATATTTGTGACATATAGCCAATCGGCTTATAAATAGTTGATAGAAACCCAAACGCTTTATTACAGTTCAAAAAATTAAGCTGTGTTAGTTATAATATGAGATTCCTGGTGAATTTTAATAGGGCAGTGAATTAATTTCATTCATCGGGAAACCGGACTAGAGCCTGGTACAGTTTGAATTTATAAATCGGGTTTATTTAAATTATTAAAAATTTAATATAAATTATTTAAAACTTGATAGAAATTCTATTTCATTTTTTTTATATATCCGATAGAGCAGTATAAATATATGATTTATTATTCATTAATTGTTAACACGATAAAAGAAATTTCGTGTCGGTCCAATATAACAGAAACGGTTTTAGTTACAAAATACAATGTACATAATATTAAAGTTATAAAATATTATAACGCCCGAGTTGCCTTGAGGATGCGGATGGGCTGAAAAATATAATTCAATGTGGCATATTTCAGAACAAGAGTTTAAAAACCACTTAAAGCTTTTACATTTTAGGAAGTTTTAGTGCAAGCTTTTCAAGGATGTCACTGCTTATTTATTACCTTGTCTCTCCGATTATGGAATATTATAGAATAAGATTTGAAAAGGAAATTATACATCAGAATCTCTGATTCCATCCTCTAATAAAATGTCATTAACAACATCGTTAATCAAATTTAAACAAATACTAGCTACATTTTAAAAATTGGATTCTTACGTACCAAGTGTGTTAAATTTTTATGAATTTAATATATTTTTAAAATTTTAAATTTTAGTGGCAAATAGAACTGAAAATTTTATATTATTTTCTTTTTATGGGTTTCTGTTACCACACGTATCTTTTGAAAGTTATCAAAAATCAAAAAATAACAAAATTAACCAGTATATTCACCAATATATACATACAATCAAAATCAATATAAAAAATTTGAATTCTATGAAGTATGTTATAATCACACCCACCCCCCAATACTGCCAATGTATACTACAAGCTAATATTCTGTGTAGCTTCCCCGCACCCCCTGACCATCCATCATGTTTATCTTTTTGACTATATACTTTCCAATGAGTAATATAACCTTTGCTTAAACCAAACTGGAAGACAATAGCAAAAAGCGCTTTACCGTTATCGGAGTCTCCTGCACCTTCTGACAACCTTTACTTTCTGATACGTATTAAAAATTCATGAAATCTTGTAAAGCTCATTTTTACCTTTATTTATTTTAACAGACTAAAATTTATCCTATTAATGTGCATTGATGGTAGAGGAACAATAACTGTACTGTACTTTGGGGAAATTCATTCAGTGCACAAACAATTTTTCGTTTGTAAAAAAAGTGAAAATAATGGCAAGTGTTGAGATTGCCATCCCTTTTTTGTCAGTTTTGGCATAATGCCTCTTCCACCTGTTTTTATTTACTCCACTTTATTAGATATCCATAATAACATTAATGACTATGACATACAGTCCAGTTCTCATAATTACGGGACAAGATCTGGTTTTCTATTAAAAAAGCCTCGATTTAGATTAGCGATGTCAGAGGAAAAATCCATTAAATTAGATTTATACAATAAACTGCTTTTTAAAATGGGATCCTTGAATTTCCCCTGTTTTAGACGTACATTGAAGTAGTTTATGTTAAGAAACTGCTTCTACTCTGTGAGCAAAATTCAAACAATTTCATTGATTTAATGTGAAGTTCACCTCTTCTGTATTTAACACCTATGTTATTTTATATGCCTATTTTTAACGTATTTGCTCTATTTTGCTTGTTTCTGCTTGTATATTTTTTACTTATATTTTAATCTGAAAAAATTGTTTTCTACTTTTTTATTTTTGTTTGTATGTAATATTGCTGCGTATCGTGTATTTTTATACACTACTGGACTGTTCTTTTGACCTGCTATAAATGTATTCTGTATGTAATGTAGTTAATAAAGTTCTATTCTATTCTATTCCATTCCATTCCATTCCATTCCATTCCATTCCATTCCATTCCATTCCATTCCATTCCATTCCATTCCATTCCATTCCATTCCATTCCATTCCATTCCATTCCATTCCATTCTATTCTATTCTATCCTATCCTATCCTATCCTATCCTATCCTATCCTATCCTATCCTATCCTATCCTATTCTATTCTATTCTATTCTATTCTATTCTATGCTATCCTATTCCTTTCCATTCCATACAATATACATATGCCTACCTATCATTTCACCACTTCCGGTCATAACTTATTAGTTAATAAGTCTGCAAAACAGTGCTACGTGTACAAAAAACAATTTTTAAGATATTGTAGGGAATCTATTGCCTTGAAAAATAGGTTCCGCTCGCCTATGGATGACACACGTTAGAGGTCGGTTTACAAAGGAATGCCGCGCTCTTGTTTTTTATATCGTTTTAAGGTAATTTTAAGGTATTTTTATTAAGCAGTGCGTTTAACAGTTTAAATAAATATTTAAACGTGGACATTAACTTTTAAATTCTGATTGTCTGTTTTTTATTCTGTTTATCATTTTCTTTTATTTAAATGTAATAAATTAGCACCAATAAATATTTTTTTATTCATTTATTTAACGTCGGCCTATTTCCGCTACCAAGGCCAATCACCGACGCCAGGGGATAAGCTCATCAGCAATAAATATTATTATTATTCTTAACGACGACTTTCTTCAAAATAATGGTGGAGGCGTTTTGCGATCTGCTTTACCGAATATTTATTTATTTATTTAATTAACGGGTAAACCCAATATTACATTAAAATTCATAGAAATATAATTAGCAATATAAACGAATACTTCTCTGGAACAGTTAATGTTATCAATTTGAAACAAGAATATCTTTGTCTTAGACAAACGTTTGAGAAATCCACTTATGATCCAAGAATATCATCCCTGTAAACATTTTTGGGGTGTTAGCCCGTGTTCTTGAATTCTTGGAAGGTACGTAGCCTTATTTCTAGAGCCAAGTAACATTAATCTGTTTTATAAATCTTCAAAATATTATTAAGTTTGAGAAGATAGTTCAAAGGTTATGAATAAAACAAGATTTTCATCCCTCTAATTAATAGATCCCATTATTATTTATTTTGACCCCATCTAGAATTTATTTTTCGTTGTTTGAATTTTTCAATTATTTATTTTATTTATTTAATGCACTTAGCTAAAGTGTTATATTTTGTTGCAACTATTTGAGCCTACCGCTGTAAAATATGACGATTTTCTGCGAGAGAAATGATGTAGAAATAAAACCAATCGTTTGCTTCTTTGTTTACATGTAAGCTCACCATGTTTTCGCAAACAAAGCGGACTATGCCAAGCCACAGTAAACGTTGCACTGTCTCCTATCGACGATACATTGTATATCTACAGAACCTGTCGATGTTTTGTGCTGCTTTACTGCACAAAGATAAAATGGTTTTACACTCGATACATACAAAAAGGATACATAAGGTCACAAAAATGTTTACCACGAACATGTGGCTCATATTATAAAAGTATTTGTGTGCCAGTAGTCTACAAAAGGGTTTCTCTTTGACAAGTGAGCTGTATCCCCAGAGGGAATATCACGCACGACCGCTTCTGTATTCGATAAAGAGCGAGAGTATTCGAGGATAAGTCTCTACACAGAAACCTATATAATCCTTTACTGGCATTAGTGCCCCAAAATACTTCAAAACAGCCAAAATCAATATTATATGATAAACATAGTAAGTATATTAGGACTCTCTGGAGACAAACATTGGATAAGTTACAGGTTATTCGTCTGAAAATATAGTTGAGAATTTCTAGAGTGAACGGAGGTAGCTAATGGATTTAGGGTCAACCATAAAGTAAATGAACAAATTGAATCAATTCCATTGCTACATTAATGCGTGTTGGCATTTAGAAAACGGATAATTTGATATCTTTTGAATTTACGTGTCTGTTTGTCGAGCGTTGTTTCTAAAGCATATTTTTTTGTAATGTCCATTTTTTTACATTCATTCAATTTCGATATATTGTACTCTAAGAACAATCTGACAAACTTCTCACTAAACAAAGCAGACATTCTTCTAACGGTATAACGTTACACAATATTTTAACTTGCAATATGGAAATTGTGTCCTTGATGTATAATTACAGGGGGAAATTTGTCGGTTAACAGGACAATAAAACAACTTTATTCTACAACGTTTCATTTACTATGCGTAAACTTCTTCAGAGTTACTAATTATACACTAATTAGGATTATCTAAAATATTATGTAAAAGTAAAAAAAATGTAAAAAAAAGTTAAAAATGTTTTTTTTATAATATTTATTATCTTATTTTTATATTCCTTCTTTTTTCTTTGTTCATCCCTTTTCTTTTAAATTTGCAACTTAATGATAATTATATTAAACTATGTTTACTCTCGAATATAAGCGAGGATTGTGGCAACCTCATTTGTCAATACACTTCACTATTAAATAAGTCTCAAACATGAATAGGAAATAAGTCCTTTAGTTAAAATAATATCCGTAATAAATATTAATATTCACTTTCCTACAAACACATTCAAATAACCAAATGTCTATGGTATTTATTGTTGAGAGTAAAAACATTTAATAGAAATAGCCGATTAAGTTATACAAAAACTATAAAATAATAGAAAATATCTAACAATAAACAGAACTACATTAGGATTTACATTGTTGATATTATAACTATTATGTCAATATGTTTACTTATAAAAAGCATTTCAGAAATTAATCTTTTTTTTATTATTCGTTTCAATATCTAAAATATTAACACCATTAAAATTAAATTTATGTCCAGAAATAAAGTGATGATTAGATAAGGCAGTTCTATCTTTTTTATCATACTGAGTAGGGTTACAATCATTTCTATGTTGACGAATTATGTCCTTATGTTTATTTTTAGTAGTACCTATATATTTTTTATTACAACAACTGCAAGGAATTGAGTTGGATTTATCTAAAATGTTTGTTTTTTTCTTTAGTTTTGAAAATAAATTATTAACACTTTTTGTTGGGTAGGCTATTATTTTTCTGTATCCGATTTTAATTGCTTTATTAACTGATTACTTCATCCTCTTACTAAAGGAATAATATTTTATTTTTCTACTTTCTTGTGGTTGTTGGTTAGGTTTGTTAATTTTCTTAAGATTATTATTTAAAATATTGTTAACGAGGTTTTTTGGATAACCATTATTGGATGCCACTTATCTAATATAACTGAAATTTTTCTCTAAAAACACAGAATTCCCCAATTTTTCTGCTCTATTTTTTAAATATATAATTGTAGCTACTTTTGAGACTTAGGGTGTGTTGACTGGAAATTACAATTCTACCCGAACAGTGTGTCTAAAAAAGGTAGATACTAATTATCACGGATATTATTTTAACTAAAGGACTTGCTACCTACCCATGTTTGAGACTTATTTAATAGTGTAGTATATTCTTTCCTTTTATTTGATTTTTCTACCACATGTATTGCCCTCTTCAAGAACAAATCACCGAATCTACAAAATAATAGAATTATTGGAAAAAGTCTCTGCACCAGTCAATAAATGTTAAAAGGGGTGTAAAATGTTTATACGATAGGGTCAAAATAATTTCATCTAATAATGAAATTTTAAATAACGAGAATAAATTTATCAAAGAGGTTCTAGTACAAAATCAATACCTTGAAGCTTTTGTTGATAGAGTTTTCATAAATGTTGAAAATAGGGACAATCAGGTACGACAAAAACCTGAACGGCATTATACAGCAACAATTCCTAATGTATACGGACCATCGGAGAAGCTACGCCGTATAGGTGACAAATTTGATGTTAGGACGATATTTCAAACGGGGAACATTTTGAGATCTATTTTAACAAAGACAAAACCGATAAACCGGGAGCAGAATTCAAAAAACTGCATCTACAATATCCCGTGCGAATGTGATAAATGTTATGTGGGTCAGTCATCCAGACCTTTCAGTGTGAAGTTGGAAGAGCACAAGAATTACATTAGAAAGAATGAAATTCAGAAATCAAAGATTTGTGAACATGCTTGGGAAAACGGCTATAGAATAAACTGGGACTCGGTAAAAAATGTTAACAAAAGAGGCAGATAACAAAAAAAGAAATATTAAAGAATCAGCAATAATATTATTAAATGAAGATAAATGCGTATCGAATTATTCTGTAGATACTTGTACAGCCTGTCCACCAAGGTTAAAAAAAGAACTAATATTATCTAAAAGAAAATAACATCAGTTCTGTGTAAGTAGTAAGTATCTATGGAAATAACATAAACATAATCTTAAAACTGTGCATTTGACATACACAGCAGATAAGTGTTCTTCGAAAAAAAAAGCTTTGAAAACGGCAAGAGAATACTTTCCGAAACGTCAGTAAAATACATTATTTCTGAATTTATTCCGATTTATATTATTTGTAAAAAATAATATCTGACTGTTCCTTTGACGTAAACGTCATAGGCGCAGAGACTTTTTCCAATAATTCTATTATTTTGTAGATTCGGTGATTTGTTTTGACAATAAATGTGGTAGAAAAGCCAAATAAAAGGAAAGAATATTCGTAGAATGCCACAAATAACTTTCAGACAATAGTATAGTGTAGTGACAAATGGGGTTGCC
This sequence comes from Leptura quadrifasciata, assembly GCA_963675555.1. Classification (NCBI taxonomy): domain Eukaryota; kingdom Metazoa; phylum Arthropoda; class Insecta; order Coleoptera; family Cerambycidae; genus Leptura; species Leptura quadrifasciata. The sequence goes on from OY776675.1 coordinate 110,874,854, forward strand.
ACTTGGAGTGTATATTAATAGGAAAAATAGAAAAAACTTAGTCTGTTAAAATGCATAAGGGCAAAAATCAGCTCTACACCATTTCATAAATTTCTAATCTGTATTTTGTTATGGTAACGGTAAAGTTATTTTTGTTATATTTCATTCTCCACCATCGATGGAGATTAATAGAAGTTTTAATCTCTTAAAATAAAATAAATAAGGGTAAAAATGATTTTCACAATTTTATGAATTTTTAATCTGTATCAAAAAGTAAAGGTGGTCAGAAGGTGCAGGGTACCACGATTACGGTAAAGCGCTTTTTGATATTGTCTTCCAGTTCGGTTTAAGTTTGTGTTGCTCATCTTGAAGTATACAGGATGTCTCACCGGGAACTGAATCGATCAATATAGAGAAAAGTACGCATCAGAAAATTTTGAAAATTACTTAGGAAATATTTCGCATGAAAAGCGTGCTTCACGTAAAAATATCGTGGAAGAGGTTTTTAATATTTTAATCATATTTTCGCTCTACGGAGCGATTTCAGAAAAGTATCTTTACCATGTACTCATATGTGAATGGGACCGCCTTGCCTGAACGTATGAAATTGTAATTGCCCAAATATAATTCAAAGTCGTTGCGATTCAAGCATTTTCAAGCTCCGAGGAGCGACCAAAATTGATATTGAAATACAAATACGTGAATAAACAGGCAAGCAAAAGCCCACCAAATTTTATAAACATTGAACTTTTTGTGTAATCGTTAGCTCACAAAACTGCATATTGGATGGTAGTTGGTACATTATAAATCGTTCCGTTCCTCACCATGTGCTGTACACGGGCCAGACTGTTGTTTGTCAAACATATTTCTTAAAAGTTGTTGTAAAACATAAATTTTTTTAAGAGATTTAATATATATTTTTGAACTTTATATTGTTTTTTAATTGTATTTTTTAACAAAATTCCCTTTCAGGTATAATTTTAAGAAAGTGTTATAGTACTTCCAGTGTTAGGTTTATAGTGTTACGACGTCCAATAGATACCATCAGAGCAGCAGTTAAGCAAAAACGAACAGTAAGTATAAATTTTCACATTAATCTCCGTCTGAAACAGTTGTTTCGAACCCTTAGTTTGTGAACATTAACATTCATTTTTGAAATATATAAAAAGTCCTTCAGACTCCAAAAGATGAATCGTTCATATGGCCAATCCAACTAAAATAACAATCCAACTAAAACAATTACAAGGAGGTGGCACTTCCGCTTATACCGGAAGTCGATACCAACTTGCTTATTTCAAATGCAACACCCTATATGTTTTAGGGTTTTCGAAAAGAGCATAAAATTCTAAGTCGAAAATATGTAGCATATCCTATACCTAAACCTAGCCGTTTCAAAGATAATTGACATTTTATAGAAAATTTGATAGGTGCAGCAGTTTGCAAGAACCGTTATAACTTTCTTCGTGTAAAAGACCCTCATTTGCTTCTTGTCACATGAAGAGAACACAAGAAGAACTACGTTCTACAACTGAAATAATTTTAATAATATCGTACCAAGTGTTCCGTTTTTTCGTCAAATGGAACACCCTGTATTTTTTTACGTCAAGTTGTGTAAAATTGAATTCCCTTTTTTCTGATGTTAGCATTGTGCGGATTAAAGTTACAACTTTTTTAAATATTTGCGATTTTATTTGAAATTCATGAATTGTTGCAATCATTTCATCAAAATAAACATGATTAGAAACAATCAGTCATTATCTTATGTCAAAAAATGCCGGTACGTTTAAATTACACCCACGAAGACTTTTTAAATTACATTATTATTTATGGAGAATGTGATAAAGTAATATCAAGAACTTGCAGCACATTTGCTACACAATATCCGCAAAAACGCAAAATAACACTAACACTGTAACATGCGTATTAATCGAATTGAAGATATGGTATGAACTAAAATAGCAGAGATAAGATCAATTTAAAATATGACTTCATTTTAATTTAACAATTGCTCAAAATTCCGCCCTCGAACCTCAACACATTTTTCGCACCTTCGGATTAGTTCCTCATGGGTAGCTCTTCTAATTGAATCCTGTGATATGTTTTGAAATGCATTTCTTACTCTTTGCATACATAAAATCGCAAATATTTCAAAAAGTTGTAACTTACCCCCATAATGCTAATATCAAAGAAAAGGGAATTCAATTTTACATAACTTGACGTAAAAAAATACAGGGTGTTGCATTTGACCTAAACAAGTTTTCGCGGTTTGAAGTTGACAAAATGTAACGCGAAAAACGGAACACTTGGTATGATATTATTGAATTTATTTCAGTTGTAGAACGTAGTTCTCCTTGTGTTCTTTTTATGTGACAAGAAGCAAATGAGGATTTTTTACACGAAGAAAGTTATAACGGTTCTTGCAAACTATTGCACCTGCCAAATTCTCCATAAAATGTCAATTATCTCTAAAACGGCTAGGTTTAGGTATAGGATATGCTACATATTTTCGACTCAGAATTTTACGCTATTTTCGAAAACTCTAAAATATACAGGGTGTTGCATCATGAGAGGGACATAGCTTAATAGGAGGTAGAGAACATCAGTGGTAACCGGAACCTCCCATAGAAATGTCTCATTGGGCCTTCATTACGAAGTTACAGGGTGTTAAATAATTTTTGGCCAAACCTGTTTTTTGTCATAACTTTGACAGGGAATGAAATAACGGATTCATATTTGGTACGGCTAATGTACTAACGAGCCCCAAGAGGTACATGTATAAAAAAATATATATCCAGGTCCGGACTCACTATAATTTATGTTTCTTCTTTGCATCAATAAAACATCACCCTGTATATATTTTTTTGAAATTTCGATACGATATTCGAAAAGAGCAAGAAAAAACAAACAAAATGGCCTATTTCATTTTTTTGTTACACCTTCGTGGTTATTTAAATACGTTGTTAAATGTGCAAGAAAATGGATTACAGAACCCTATTAAATGAGAGGCACGTGAAATAAATAGTTTTATAACTAAAATTTGCAAAAATTCTATTGAGCCTAGGTGGTCTGGGTGAATCCTAATTCCGGCACGTTTTAAAGGTCCATTTTGGTAAAAAACTGTGGTCCTAATAAGTAATCGGGTATGAAATAACAAAAATTTTAATCAATCACAGTAGGCTTGTTCAAAGTGACAGATAATAAAAAGAAATCTCCTAAACAGTTGAATAATTGTTTGTTAGTAATTTAATGTGTCAATAATCCGCATTTAGTTAGTGAAAACTTGTGAAAATATTTTAACTATGCCAGTAAAATTTACAAACGTGGAATATGCTGACATAATATTCATCTATGGTTTCTGTAATGGAAATGGTAGGTCGGCGGAAAGAGAATATCGGCTGCGTTTTCCTGGTCGTCGATGCCCTAATCATAAAACCTTTAGTACGGTGTTCAAGTATGCAAGACAACACGGAAAGTTTCCTACTTCTGCAGTTGTGGAGCGTGTTTTACAACAAGGTGTGCAGGAACAAAACAATAATAAACGTAGTTCAAGAAAACCCAAATATGAGCACTAGATGAATCAGTTTGGCAACTGGTATTCCTCATTGGCGAGTATGGAGAACCCTAAAAAGAGAACGTTACCATCCATATCATATCCAGCAGGTACAGCGTCTTCAACAAGGCGACGATATCCCCCGCCTGGCATTTTGTCATTGGTTGTCTAACCATCGCCCAGTCATTTACAGAACCTTATTTACGGATGAGGCACAATTTACAAGGGATGGAGTAAACAATTCACGAAATAATCATAAATGGGCACAGGAAAACCCACATGCGGTACGCCAACGCCGTTCGCAACACAGGTTTTCTGTAAATGTTTAGGTCGGACTTGTGAATAGACATTTGATAGGGCCACATTTTTTTGAAGAAAGATTGAATGGTGAAATTTACTCTGATTTTCTTCAAAACATTTTACCGAATATGTTAGAAAATATCGGTATAAGAGGCATGTTGTTTCAGCATGATGGGGCCCCACCACATTTTAACCTTCAAGTAAGAGAACACTTAAACAATGTGTATCCTAATAGATGGATTGGACGCGGGGGTCCACATGAATGGCCACCAAGATCTCCTGATTGTAACCCTTGTGATTACTTTTTATGGGGCCACTTAAAAAACGAGGTTTATAGCATTGAAATTGAAAGTAGACAACATTTAATCCAGCGCATCGTTACAACCTGCGACGAAATACGGAATAATCCAGAAATGATACGTCGAGCAATTGGTGACCTTTCTAAACGTGCAAGAAAATGCACAGAATGTGGGGGAGGACATTTTGAAAATTTACTTTAGTGTCAATTACGTTTTATTTTTAAACACATTTAGTTATTGTTTTGTTATTTATTGTTAATTGAATGGAAAATATTTTGTTTATTTAGATTTTAGTTTGTTCTCTTTTCCAATTTTTATTAAGTATAAAATGTTGATGATTTTCTTGATCAAAGTAACTGGTTGCTTAGGCCTAAATGGTTTAAATTATCTGTCACTTTTATTCTTTGAACAAGCCTACTGTGATTGATTAAAAATTTTGTTATTTCATACCCGATTACTTATTAGGACCACAGTTTTTTACCAAAATGGACCTTTAAAACGTGCCGGAATTAGGATTCACCCAGACCACCTAGACTCAATAGAATTTTTGCAAATTTTAGTTATAAAACTATTTATTTCACGTGCCTCTCATTTAATAGGGTTCTGTAATCCATTTTCTTGCACATTTAACAACGTATTTAAATAACCACGAAGGTGTAACAAAAAAATGAAATAGGCCATTTTGTTTGTTTTCTCTTGCTCTTTTCGAATATCGTATCGAAATTTCAAAAAAATATATACAGGGTGATGTTTTATTGATGCAAAGAAGAAACATAAATTATAGTGAGTCCGGACCTGGATATATTTTTTTTATACATGTACCTCGTGGGGCTCGTTAGTACATTAGCCGTACCAAATATGAATCCGTTATTTCATTCCCTGTCAAAGTTATGACAAAAAACAGGTTTGGCCAAAAATTATTTAACACCCTGTAACTTCGTAATGAAGGCCCAATGAGACATTTCTATGGGAGGTTCCGGTTACCACTGATGTTCTCTACCTCCTATTAAGCTATGTCCCTCTCATGATGCAACACCCTGTATAGGGTATTCTGTTTGAAATAACCAACTTGTATCGACTTCCGGTATAAGCGGAAGTGCCAGCTGCTTGTAATTATTTGAGTTAGATTGGCCACATCGACATTAGTAATTATCTAAATTTTCAAAATTTTCTGATACGTACTTTTCTCTATATCGATCGATTTAGTTCCCGGTGAGACACCCTGTATAGTCAAAACATGATGGATGATCACGAGGTGCGGGGAAGCCACATACAAAATTAGCTTGTAGTATACATTGGCAGTGTCTTTTTTTCTAAATAACAATCAATCTAGCCAAATATTAGCTTTAAAGTATTCATTACTTTTTAGACAAAAAAAAATAGAATTAAAAAAATCTCAAAAGTTATTGTTGCAAACTACATGCTATTGAATTATGTTATATAGGTGCTAAATATAGTTACAATTATTGGTATTTTTTTAAAGCCTCACTCTATAGAAAAAGTAGAAAATGCAGAGAAAATGTTTAAAAAAAATCACAACTTTGTTACAGCCCAGAAGATAATCATTTTAATTTTTTGGTCATCAACTATTAATAAAGCTGTAATAAGTACTTTAAAACATATCTGTGAAAAATCAAGTTACTTATTCTGTTCTTTATTTTCTTGTACCTACTTTTACTGTATTGTATAGCTCGAAATGAAAGGCAATATCTCCTCTGCGAAAGCAACTCACATTGTATATTATAAAAGTAGAAACGATAGAGAATATTGACATGTGCCGAAAGTTACGTCGGAAGTACCTATCAGAAAGAAATTTGAATGAGATACTATTCCCATACACGAAAATTATGTGATAGTCGCTGAGTGACGTTATCTGAAGAGTATTCTTCTTGTTTACAGACATTCTTGGCAGGGACACAGAGGCGTCAGTCATCTGCTGTGTTTGTTATCAGGGGGATGAACACTTGAGTGCTGATGTAGAGTATGAATTTGCCACATGACGGGATTGTAACGAAGTGATGTAGAACAATATGCAATATACATGAAGGCCTTTATTATTTTTAGTACCTGGTTTCATTGATCCTTCGTGAATTTTAAAATGGAAATCTCTTTGACTGTTCATTCGTGTGTTAATTAGTTTGGCGGACACTGTATTATACCACTCTAAAGTGAATTTTATCTGCCTCGATTCGATTGGTTAAACACTGATGGAAATAATTAATAATGGAATAGTCCGGGGATGATGCCGCAAGCAATACGATATACATACACAAGGCGTCCGAAAACTAATGTGGCCGAATCTGTCATAAATAAGATTAACAAGAATTTTTTAGTAATTAGTGGTTTCTTGGACTTAAGCCTTTCAAATTGGGAATCGTATTTTTAAATTTACGTAGCCATTATTCGATCACCGCTAATTTCATCCAGTGAAATGGATGATTATGAATTGGAATCGAAATAACGTCAACTATTCTCAAACTTTAAATAAATGGAATCTCGCAAGTCACAACGTACGAATCATAGTGTCATATGAACAGAGTTGAAATACTCAGTACTAAAATGTACTCCAAGTACATTTTTAGTTCAAGTATTTTACTCTAAGTACTTTTAAAATCCATGTACTGCTACTTGTGCTCCTAGTAGTTTAACTAAAAGACACTGGATACTTGTACTTAGTTCTAAATAAGTAATACTTATTACTTAAAATATACTCCAAAATTATTCAGAGTAGGTAACCTTTTTAAATTTTATAAAAATACTGATCTGATATATATGAATACGGTCTGATCCGGTCCGGTCCGGTTTGGTCTGGTTCGGTCTGATCTGGTCCGGCCTGATCTGGTCTGGTGCGGTCTGGTGCTGGTCTACTCTGGGTCGGTCTGGTCGACTTGGCCGGTCTGGTCTGATCCATTCTGTTATTCCGTTCTGCTCTGTTTTTACTTCGTGATTTATACATCTTATCTGCAGTCGCATTTATATAGAATTGGTCACCAGTGCCTGCTTCGTTGTCTCCTGCAAACGACAGATAAAATTTTGTTAGATGTTGCAGTTTTCTTTTCAAAATAGAATGAGTGCGTTTTTCTATGAATAAAATTTTTGATTTGTTTATCAATAGCTATTTTAGACCTTCCTGGATATGCTTTTGGGAGAATCATTTGAAAAATTTGCTTTTCATATGAACCATCTTTGGTAAACAAAACTGAGCTGAAGGTATGGGATAAATCAAACGCCGAAACAAACTGCATAATTTCACTGTTTTATAAAGTTTCATAAGTAGAATAGTATATTCTACAACAAGTTGTAGATGGCCCATATTCCACACAAGCAAAAAGTTTGTAGCCCGAGCCGTCGGCGAGTGTGGAATATGCCATTCCAAATGTGTTTTAGGCTATACTTTCTCTGATAAGATTTTAGAAAGTATACAAAGTTGCTTTATTTATACAATAGTTTTATCTAACACAGTGTGTTGGAATGACATTTATTTCAACGTAATTTTTAGTTGTGGAACGTGTACTTTCTAAAATAGTGTTAGAGAAATATTTTACATAGATAGATAGATACGCATGTACATAATTATGTTTTGATAAATCAGTAGGTACGAAAATATAATAAATAGAAACAAAGTAAAACAGTGAATTGTTATTGAATAAAAGTAAAAATAAACAGAGCACAAAAAAAATATTGAGTAAATAACAGTTATAGTAAGTAAATATATTAAATAATAAAACAAATAAACTTACTAGGACAGAATCATTGTATTAATGAACAATACGTAGCTTTATGAAATTAATCTATAAAATCAGCAGCTACTGGAACCTTACCACCTGGTGGATCTTTGAAGCTAAAAAGAGCACTAAGTTGTGTGCCAAAATGGCACTAAACGAGTTCCACGGCGCAACGGCTCTGCGCATCGACCGTGCCACGCGAAAAGCGATCTTATGCTTTACATTTGCTTTGTTTTTAATTTTTTTCATGGAAACCAAAATCGAAAGGGTGTAAGTATGATATATCGTTAAAATCCGAATTTTAACTGCTTGTTAATGATTCGTTTTAAAATTACAAGTAAGTATAAAATATAGAAGTTGTTGTGTCAAACACGTTCCAGGCACTTAACGTAATCCGATCTCAACCAAAACCTTCTCAGAATAGATCTTCTGAGGCACTAAGGAAACCCTTGTGCAAAGTTTCATCCAAATCCGTTCAGTAGTTTCGGCGCTATCGTGCTAACACACATACACACATAAACATTTTTCAAAAACTACCAACTTAAAGATTTAATGTTATCTCAATTTTCGATTTTGGACCAATTTTAGTAATCTCCCGCAATTTTATAGTGAGATTAGAAATTACCCAACAGCAATTTGTCAAAATGATAAAAGTAGACTGGAGTTCCTAGACTTCTCTACGATTGTATCCACACGATATTCGTTTTGTGGTCTACATTTAACACTTTACATCATAGTTTTTAACTATATCAAGAAGGGGCCGTCATTTTGCTGCACCAGCGATTATTAACTGTGTTATTAAAAAACGAGAAAGAAGAAAACCGCGAATGTGCTGGATTAAAGAATGGGTTGCAAATAGAAATAAGTTAGGCGCATATTCTCAATTTCTAGTTGACCTTAGGTTACAAGACACGGAATATTATAAAAATTTTCTTTGAATATGTGCTTCTGAACCGGAATTTCTTCTCGACAAAGTTAAACCAAAAATAGATAGGTAATATACAGTAAGCCGCTCTGCAATCTCAGTTGGTGAGAGGCGGATCAATTGTTCCGTCTTTTTTATATTATGGCAGCTTCCTTTATACTTAATAAAGTACATTATAGAAAAAAACGTTGACCTATATACCTCAACTGTATTTCTCTACTATTACTGTGGCAATAAATTTTCAGTCTGCCGGCACCCTGTCTGTTGGTTTGTCTGTCTGTAACTTTTTTGTGCGCACGTTTACTCTGGAACCATTTATGATATTTACTTGAAATGTGGTACACTTATGTATTGTAACGAGATCTGGAACTGGATTTTGATCTAATTCCGTTGAAGGGTTCGGGGGTAAATGGGGTAAATAAGGGTAAATAGGCAAAACAAGCAGATAAGAGCCCATAAAATTGCAATTTAAGACATGTACGAAAAGTTAAGGTCTCAAATTGTTGGCATCGGCCACCTCCACCCCCCCACTATTACCCTCAATACCACCCCCACACTATTATGAAAGAGAGCAAAAAAAATTAAAAGGTTATTTAGTAAATATACAATCACGAAATATCTAAAAAAAAAAATTTGCGTTTACCCCCTTTACAAGCCTCATTGCCACGCCTCACCCTTTTATTAAAAGGGGTAAAAAAAATAAAATGTGATTTAGTGTATATACAAGAACGAAACATCTAAAATAAATTTATTGGCGTTAGCTACCCCCTCTACCACCCCATTGCCACCCCCAACCTATTATTAAATGGGGTACAAAAAAATGAAATGTGATTTAGTGTGCATACAAGAACGAAACGTCTAAAATAAATTTATTGGCGTTAGCTACCCTCTCTAGCACCCCATTTCCACCCCCACCTTATTTTTGATATTACTATAAGAAACTCAGCAGCAACCAAGCTCGGTTGCTGCTCTAATCGGTCAGTTATATCAATAGCGTCATTTCATATTATTGCCAGCTAAATAATAAATATCGTTTGCTTTATTTCTTTGATCATTATTATTCGGACGTAGGTAATTATAGTTTTCTGTTCTCCTGCCTTTATTAACAAATTTTTTTAATGTTTTTTTGTTCTTAATTATTTCTTTCAAATTATTAGAGGAATTTGTTTACAGATGTCAAAATAATTTAATAGCTTTTTCGTTTGTCGCAGATTTTTAGCTAACTTACTTTGGACTTATTTGGGAAAAACATATCCAGAAGAGAAGAAATTTGGTTAATGGAAAATTAATATTTAACATATTGATGCTAAATATTAATCTATGGATATTGATCTATGGAAAAATCATTGATAAACTCCTGTAGGTATCTGGTTAAATCAAACAAACCTATGTCAGAAATAGGCCTGTAAGCTTCTTAGATATTTGTGTAGATTTACAGCTGTTTATATTTAAGTTTTACGAATATGATCAGATAAGTTAGTATCAAATATATGCAATTTACAAGTATCAAAAGGAAAATTAATATATTATCTAAACACTGCTGTGATGAGAACAAGCAATTTACGTGGAATAAAACTAAAAGAAGTGAGTGCACGTATACATGTTTATCTGGATTATTAAAAAATGAACAATAAAATCTCTAGTGAATATTGTTTTTGCCTTTTTAAGTAATATAATGTGTACGTTTCTGCAAAGATATAAGAAAGTTCCTCCAATTTTTGAGATCAAATGAGGGTGCGAATCAACAGAAAATTTATTAATTTCTATAATACAAGAACACCTAAACATTTTACAACAGAAAATTGCAGCATCGCTGTGAGCCCTATATATTTTACTTAAATTTGAAAATAAATCACAGTTTTCAGGCGACTGGGTGAATTTCTATTTTATAATTTTTAATGCTCTTTTTTGAAGATAGTTCATTTATTTCTTTTTAATTACTTTTTAAGAATTATTTTGAAAATATTTCGGATTATTTCTAATACAGGTGAACATTTTGGATAACGTAAATGCTATTTAAATATTTATTGCTATGTGGTGGTTTACTGTGAACTGCTAACAAACAGAAATCAAGTAGACATGTACAAATATAGTGTACTAATAAATAATAATAATCAAAAACCAGGGAGCGAGCGTAGGTGCGTCTTTACTATGTACATACTTCAGTATGCGATGTAAAGCAACGACAGGCGCAGTTAGTACTTGGATGGGTGACCATTCCAACGAAAACCGCGTCCTCGCCTCACACATCTTCCAGCGGCTTGTATATCAGTGTATGCGCGGAAGCTATACAACCTTAGGTGAGAGTTGTATAGGAGATATACCATCCTTCGGAGGGGATGTAAAGTCGTCGGTCCCTTGTCTATTAAATGTTAGGCAAGTAAAAGATCCCTACTCTTCCTAAGGGAAGAGGTTCGGCAAAATTCTAGGTTGGGGGTAGCTCGTCTACAGGCGTCGGTGTTAGGCCTCAGTAGCGGAAATAGGCCGACGTTAAATAAATGTATAAAAAAAATAAAAAAAGATCAAAAACCAATAGCCCCTGACGTGTCCAAGTAGGCAGATCTCAAAAATATAATAATAATCCATATTATCTCATATATTTTAACTGAAACTTTGTATGCCTATCTGTTTTTTTATTAATTGTAGTAATTTAAGTTTTTACTATATATAATTACCTAATTATATAATTAATTAATTATATAATTATTTACATATATAATATTTTACATACCTATAAATTTTTTTACGATCAAACAAATAAAATAATATCTTATGATAATTATTTTTCTTGCTTTTGCATTTTTTAGAGAATTTTCCGGCTTATATAATAATGTACGTTAAATATTCCAATTTAAAAGGAATACTATGTATTTTGCTATTTTCTACAATTATGCCGTTTACCAATGATAAACTATGTTTCCCACAGTACAGCAAACTGTTATTTGAGTTGCCTATATAATGGATCAACTAATAAAATACTCGTAAAATACCAATAATTCTTTACTGTAATTTTGTAGCTCTTGAACATAACAGGTATTATTATTCTCAAGAAATATATTTTTTACCTTACTCTTCATTTCAATATAATTTTAACCTTTAGTATAATGTTTCATGAATATATTCTAATTCGATTAGCATTGTACCAATTCTATGTTAGAAATTGTATAGGGAAGTAGCAGTATTCGGATATGCAGGAAGCAAATTTAGTTTGATCAATAAGTCAGCAGTGAATGTTTAAATATTTCACTTTATTAAGTGTTACCTTTACATGTAAGTATTTCAAAAATTACATGTGGTAATATCCTTCATCTCACATCAAAATTTCAATATAATCTAAATAATTGAAAGCAAATAATGACCTATGACTTTTTACTTACACAATATTTACTGAAATAATTACTACTAAATCAAAATTATTTTGTCTCATATTCAGTTGGTTACAAATAATTAGCAAATGAATATAAAAAAAAATGTAATAGAAAAATACGACTGTCTCTGTTATCATTAAATATGTACCTTATTAATGTTGTTTATCCCTGGTAATAAAACATAATTGCTGGAGAAATAATATTTCTCTCCATTTGATATTACTCTGAAAATTCTGTTTACTTTTCAGTAATTAATTTCTACTCATATAAAGCTGTCCTCTCTTTTCAATTTTAGTTAAAGTAATAAACATACAACACTCAACAAAACATGGAGGTTATGGAAGATGGAAATCTAATGGATAAAGTCCATATCCTTATACAAAGAGACATGGAATATTATAAGGTAGGCAAAGCAACGTTTTTTATTGGATTTTATTAAATTAATTGAATCCGATAAAGGAAAAGTTAATATACTTTTGTCATAAAGATTAATTTCCATTTTACGCTAACATTTTGGGTAGGACACGATTTTTTTGTGTGTTACGTAAAAGGGCGTAAGTTTAAAATTGGGTTTTCAGGGTCAGCAGCCACCATCTTGAAAATAGGGGTGCAAACAGTTTTTGCGTAGCATCTCCTTATCTGTGCGTCTTACAAAAAATTTGTAAAAAATTTTTTTGTTGAGAATCGAATTTTGTACAATTTCTGTATCTTTTCGTCGAAAGTTCAATAACAAAAAATGTATAAGATAAAGAAAATAAAAGTTGGTTATAATTTTATCTTTTAGGTGCTATGCCTATCTTCTATCAATTAAAAAAAGCCCTATATTCAAGATGGCGGCCAAGTGGGTGGTCGCCAACCCCGAAAACTGAATGTTAAATTTAAAGTAGCACACCCTACGCAACAACAAAAAATCGCGTCCTACCCAAAATGTTATCATTTCAATGACTAAAATGTTTAACTTTTCAAGAAAATGTTATTGTTTAAAAAAGTATGCTTGACTAAGAAATAGAAATGACGTTGAGAAAAATTATATGTTTTATACGGGGTGCTCAAAAATTACAAAAAATTAAAAATTCCGTAAAAGTAAACTCGTCCTATATTTGGTATTGGAACAAATTGTAAAATAAAAAAGTTGTTTCAAATTACATGATCTGCCTAATTCCAAAATTTCATTTGAGTATTGCAATGTTTCCAGAATAGGTGAATTTCTAGTAAAATACATGTCGGTTTTGGTAAAATTTTTATTATTTTTTTACACACTATGGAAATTTGGAATTCTATTTTAGGAACATCCTAAATAATTCCTGTAATGTTCTATTTAATTGTTAGATGCATTGTTATCCAGTTACGTCTACATATCATGACATATCTACATTAAAAAATTATTTTTAAAATGTTAACTGTCGAGCAAACAATTTTTTTAGTAGAGTGTTATGGAAACGGTGAAAGTTCAATAAATGTATGCTCAAAATGATGTCGCCACAAGGTTAGTGTTGGGATCTGTTGCTGACAATCCCAACTTTCGTTCATAAATCGAGTCCTGCATTTGGAGGCAGTTAAAAAAACTTGCATCCAAAAAAATTTGAAAGAATAAAATAAATCCATACAAATCACATTTTAACCATATCTTAGAAGAAGCAGATGAAGCAAAACGACTAGATTTCTGTTTATGGGCTGGAAGTGAAATTTTGAATAACACCTTACAAATCATGAAATAATGGTAGCCAATATCATTTGTCAACAGACAAACGATAGTGGCCAACCTGCTAGTTTTATACAAACTATAGTGAATTGAGTACTGGTGAGAGGTAAGTGAATACTCTCATATGGCCAATTGCTACTATACACCATAGATGTTTCCACTACTAAAAGGTCGCCGCTCTCAGATGCTTGCAGAATCGCAACTCGCTATGCGCCATGGAGACATCTATGGTGTATAGTAGCAATTGGCCATATGAGGGTATTCACTTACCTCTCACCACTACTCAATTCACTATAGTTTGTATAAAACTAGCAGGTTGGCCACTATCGTTTGTCTGTTCCATGACCTATAACATACTGATGAGAACTAATAAATTCGAAACTAATTTGCAGTACTAATCAAACTTTAACTTGTTTATTTCCAATAGATAAAACCAAAAAGATCAAATTAAAATCTTTTACCTTTTGATTCGAAAGTATGTCAAATTTATTTAATGGGCCGGCTAGCTTATCTTTTCCTTCAGGAGCAGGTTCAAATTCAGTTCCTGTTTTAAAAATGAAATTTTATTAAAGTAAAATTTTTAATCTGATATAAGTAATTTATTTTCCTTGATATTTAGATAATTTAGCAGTTTTATAACAGGTTCGAAAGTCTAATAAACTATTTAAATTTGAATATACAACCTTGTCCAAAATTAAACACAGAAAAACTTTTCTTCTTCATAGCTACAGTCTTCTCTTTCCAAATCCAACAATTCTCCTTTCATTGATTCTTCACCTTATCTCGTCCTTATCTCCTCTGCAATTTCTATGCACAATAACACCTCTTCCTTCTTATTTACAGTCTATTTTTACTCTTCTTCGCTGATCTCCACAATTTCTGGCTTTTTAATTCAATTTCAAATTATTAATTTCTTGTTTTTATTTTTTTCCTTCACTCCCTAATTTTCACTTGTTCTTTTTTTTTTCTTTGAATTTATTTTTCCAAATTTACAACCTTTCTTTTATCTATTGTTTTCTTCTATCTCACTAAATATCAAAGCACCCAAAATAAACAAAACAAAATACCATATGAATTTTGATTAATTTCATTCCAAACATAACCTAAGTTAAACCTCTTTGTCTTTCTCCAGGAAAACATTTACCAACTATAAAAATAAAATTTCCTACTTAAAAGAAATGTCATAATGACTTAAATGTCAGAAATTATTTCAACTACAACTTAATAACCACTAACATAGATGTCAGTATCAAACTTACTGTTGACATCAAATAAAAACTTAAAAACTATTAAAACAACTCTAAACAAGTACTAACATTCTAAAATGCATACATTTCGGATCTTTAGCTAATTTAAATAAATTTTGAAAACCATCTAAAGGAAACAAACAAATTCAAACCCTGATTCAGCAAAATATGCGAATACATAGCAATATATACATATATATATATATATATATGTATATATATATATATATATATTTTAGAAAGGTAGTCTTGACTGACTAGTTAAGGTACAAACATAAAATTTATTGAGGTTGCAGTCAGTGATAAGGTATTTTGGCCAATACAAAAAGAAAACTCTTTGTTATTGTCAAGCTTTCGCTAATGTTTATTAGCTTTCTCAAGACATTAACTTGAGGTTAATTTGATAAACCTGCGTCGAAACACATGGCAGGAAAATTTCTTAAAACGTAACTAGTGGTCGATCCCACACACATAGCTATACTGCTACTGTTATAAATAAAACATTTAACTTAAGTTTAGTTACACATATTAATAAAATCTGATTAAAATTTCATTTAAATTATTAATTATTTTAAATGAAATTTTAATCAGATTTTATTAATATGTGTAACTAAACTTAAGTTAAGTGTTTTATTTATAACAGTAGCAGTGTAGCTATGTGTGTGGGATCGACCACTAGTTACGTTTTAAGAAATTTTCCTGCCATGTGTTTCGACGCAGGTTTATCAAATTAACCTCAAGTTAATGTCTTGAGAAAGCTAATAAACATTAGCGAAAGCTTGACAATAACAAAGAGTTTTCTTTTTGTATTGGCCAAAATACCTTATCACTGACTGCAACCTCAATAAATTTTATGTTTGTATATATATATATATATATATATATATATGTTATATTAGAAATATACCATGATATATAATATCACCGAGACAGGCTTAACCTTCTCAGACATATCACATTACAAATTGCGTAACAGCTCTTCTCTAATAACCGCTCACGCTAGCTGAGCTTAACATTTCTTTCTCAGTAATCTGTTATCATGCTGAATTGCAAATCCAATGTTCTTTGTTCTCCAGATATTATAAATATTACCCACTGCCATTGTAAACCTCAGTCTTAAACTCATGTTCGAATAAATCACTTCAAAATTATTATTGTTATTATTATAGAGTCAACGTTGACTCCAGTGTTAAACTAAATAAATCTTTTTAAAAAGTTATTCAAACAATCCACTATCTAACATTGGCGCAGTCGTGGCGGATCTGAAGAACACGCACAGTTCGGGAGCCTAACCAGTGGAAAACATATCGGAAGGAACAAGGAGTTCATCTGGAAAAGGTGCCTAACCTGAAGAAAAGAGCCCCTGGAAAAAGGAGAAATTCCTTAGCTGTCGTGGTGGATCCCAATCCTTTACTCAGAAGAATCTACGTTCACAAAGAAACAATAATAATAATTCAACAAGCAACAAAGCAACATATCAATCAATCAACAAATTAGCAAGTAAGAATTCATCCCAGTCGAGAAGTTGGTGTCTTCGGCAGTGTAGGAGACCTCTGTGGAAGGAATACCTGGTAACGCCCCTGGCAGAGAAGACCGCATTGTAACAAAGTTCACGGAGCAGCATTCAACTTCAATCCAGACGTGTGGAATGGAAATTTTAATGTAAGTAGATTTTAAGAATTATCTCGATTATTTTGCATATTTTTCTTATAAAAAAAAAACAATTCAATTTAACGAACAGCAGTTCTAATATTCAAATAATAATTTCATTCAGAAGTAATATAATATTTTATTTAAAATTTATGTGACCTACATAAATAACTATACCGTTCCTATCTTAACATTGTTTTATCGTAATATCATATACTCTTTAAGTACGAACTTATCTACATTTCCTACATAAATAATTATAATCACATACCATTTTTATCTTAACATTATTTTTATCATAATATCATATATCATATAAAGGTTAAGTTTACGCCTTACTTGACTGTGAAATAAAATAAAACCCACATGTTCTATACTGTTTAAATGCACATTAGTATATAAAATTTCAGTGACATTATTCCCAACTAAAAACACTTTTTAAATTAATCCAATTATCCTTGTAATTAAATTTTGAAATATTATAAAATAAACAACACATTCTTTTACATATAATATAAAATTACCAATTGTCAGTAGCGTACTAGCTCAAATTGAAAAAAGTGTTTTAAGTTATTTAATTATCTAAATAATATAAACAAAATGGCTACCACCACAAACGTAAGCAATTCCAATGCAAACAATTCAATCACGGCGAACGAAACTATAAATATTGAACCTTACAGGTTAAGTGAGATTTTTTCGATAGTCCCGGAATTCGATGGAAATCCGATATTTTTACAAACCTTTATTAGTGCGTGTATTTACGCGAACGGAATGTCTATAGAAGACCAACGTGTTCTACTTGCTCTGCACATTAAAAATAAACTTCGGGGAAAAGCCGCCGAGTTAGTAAACTCCAGGAACCCTGCCACCTGGGCAGAAATTAAAAGCCTACTCGAGGCCCACTTCGGTGACTCCCGCGACTTGACAGCCCTTATACAGGACTTACAACGCATTCACCAACTACCCAATGAAACCGCACTAATATTCGTATCAAGACTACAAACGCACAACGCGAAAATGCACGCAGCAGTGCAAAAGCAGACTCTAACTTTAGAGGAAAAAACCGCTCAATGTAACCTCATCGAAAACATGACATTGACCACCTTACTGACTGGATTAGAACCCAAGTTAGGGCAAATTATCAGGGCTGGCAACCCTAGTGATATGTTAGATGCAATAAATCGCATCAAACGTGAGTTGCAATTGTCGTACTTCGAATCGCAAAAATTCTCCAATAAAATTCAAAATAGAAGTCCCGTTCAAAATCAACAAAGACGCCCAAATCTCCCACCATTTTGCACATTCTGTAAAAGGAATGGGCACAGCTTTAACGAATACCGCACGAGGCAAAACCACCAATTTTCACAACCCAATTTCACACCAAACGCCTATTCCAATCAGGCACAAGCTCCTAGACAGCACTTCCAGAGTGTACCTAATCAAGCAAACTTTAGACCACAGAATTCCCAAAATTTTTCTAATCAACAACGCAATTATCCACAACAAAACAGGCCCTCAGCTATCAGGCCAAATCCTAACTTCCACCAGCAGAGACCTTCTGCCATACAACCGAACCCGAATTTCAATAGATTTAACCAACAAAAAACCCATCACCTAAACCAAGAAACTTATGATAATTATTCAGATTACCCAAACCAATACGAAGATTACTCTGCAAATCAATCCGTAAATTATTCTACCAATTATTCTCCTGATTATCAATCTCAAAATAATGATGACTACGATTTTCCAAACGGACAATATGGGCATTATACTGCTAATTCCCAATCCCAGGAACATGAGAATTATACTGTTAATTCTCAGCAATACGAGGATTATACTGCTAATCCTCCGGATTTTTGCACAGGCCCGGAGTATTCCACGAATACTCCAACACAACAAACGGACGAACTAGACCAAATTTCTCGCCAAGTCCAAGCGATAAACCTCCAGGACAGTTTCGACCCAAACCTGAACTTCCCGGAAAACCAATTCATGTAAAAACACCCCGCTACAAACTAAATGTCGTAAATTCCAAAAATCTATTTTACATAAAAGACTTCACAAATCGTTTCAAAATTCTTGTCGACTCAGGTGCAGGTATTTCTGTATTTAAAACCAAAACAGCGGAAAGGTACAAACAAAGATATCCTGAAAACGTAATTATACAGGGTATAACAGATGAAAAAATTAATATCACCGAATCTGTACTAATACCATTCAATATAAATGACCCATACAAGGTTTATGTTCACGACCTAGATATAGAATTCGATGGACTATTAGGTGCAGACTTTTTAAAATATTATAAGTGTCATGTGGACTTTGAAAATAATCAACTTATTACCAACTTTAAAACCGTACCACTATTTGAGGTGACTGAGGTAACATCAATCAGGAACCACAATAATTCTAACGAAAACAATAATACAGGTATTAGAATTTCAAACCCAAATTTAAATGTTAAAAACCAAAATGTAATTTCTATCGAACCACGCACAGAAAAGATTTTTAAACTTAAATGCAATTTACAAAATACCGAAGCTATACTAATAGCCCAGGAAAATGAAAAGGTACGTTTACCGAATGCCATTGTCAAAATAGACAACAATGGTGAATTTTTGACAACGATAATAAACGCAAACGCGATTCCAAAAACAATACATTTCTCGGATCTTAAACTTGAACCCGTTCAAAAATTTAGATCAATATTTAACGTAAATCTTCAAAATCCGGATTCCCAATACATAGACCGAAACTACGAAATAAAAAATCAATTACGCTTAGACCACTTGAACGATGAGGAGAGTGAATTAATTACTCAACTTTTCAGACATATTTTATCTAGAAGGTGACAACTTGACATTTACCAACGAAATCAAGCATTCAATAGACACTAACGATTCTAAACCAATTTTCACTAAATCTTATCGTTACCCCCAAATTCACAAACAAGAAGTAAAATCACAAGTTTCCAAAATGCTCGACCAAGGCATTATCCAGCCTTCAATTTCTCCCTGGTCCTCCCCAGTTTGGGTAGTCCCCAAAAAACTAGACGCTTCTGGTAAACAGAAATGGCGCGTCGTAGTTGACTACCGAAAATTAAACGAAGTAACGATAGGTGATAAATATCCTCTACCTAACATTTCCGACCTTTTAGATCAATTAGGCAAATGCCAATATTTCACGACTTTAGACTTGGCCTCCGGCTTCCATCAAATTGAAATCGATCCCAAAGACATTCAAAAAACCGCTTTCACAGTCGAAAATGGTCATTTTGAATTCGTACGAATGCCTTTTGGACTCAAAAATGCTCCATCAACATTTCAAAGGGTGATGGACAACATTTTACTAGGAATCCAAAACGAAAGGTGTCTCGTCTATATGGACGATATCATTATCTACTCCCCTACTATCCATGAACATATTTCTCGATTAACAGAAGTCTTCAAACGTTTACAAAAAGCCAACCTCAAAATTCAGCCAGACAAATGCGAATTCCTTCGCAAAGAAGTTGCCTATTTAGGACATCTTATTACAAAGGATGGTGTAAAACCGAACCCTGCCAAAGTCGAAGCAATTCTAAATTTTCCTCAACCCAAAAATCAGAAAGAAATTAAATCTTTTCTAGGTTTAGCAGGCTATTATAGACGTTTCATTCCTAATTTTTCCAAAATTTCAAAATCCTTGACTAAATTGCTACAAAAAGATATACCTTTCAATTTCGACAATGACTGTACAAATTCATTTGAAACCCTAAAACAAACCTTGACAACTACTCCGATATTGATCTACCCCAACTTCGATGAACCTTTTGTCCTAACTACAGACGCTAGTGCATTTGCAATAGGTTCTGTACTTTCACAAGGAAGTATAGGAAAAGATTTGCCAATCGCATACGCATCTCGAACTTTATGCGGCGCGGAAACCAAGTATTCAACCATTGAGCGTGAACTTTTATCTTTGGTCTGGAGTGTAAAGCATTTTAGGCCATATCTATTCGGAAGGAAGTTCAAACTCGTCACCGACCACCGACCACTCACTTGGCTATTTTCCATAAAAGACCCAGGTAGTAGACTAGCGCGTTGGCGCTTAAAACTCGAAGAATACGATTACGAAATAATATACAAACCCGGAAAAATCAATAAAAACGCGGACGCGTTGTCCAGAATAAAGATTAATCACTTTTCAGAATGTTCCAAATTTTATTCAAAAATTCTAGCCGCGAACGAAGACTCAGACGAAGACGAAATTTCAGACAACGATGACGAAATTACCGACGAACAAATCGCCCGAGAATTTGACACATTTTCCCGACTTTACAAAACCAAATCTCTAATAGACTATTCCAAAATTCAAATCACAAATAAACAACTATTAGATCGAGAAAATAAAAATATCATAACGTTTTTCCAACAAAACAACTTGACAGACCTTCACCATCAAATTATCGAGGATATTTTCGAAGAAAACCCCGAATTCTATAACAATACAATTAATATCGTTTCCAGCAAATCGACCCGACAAAGAAACTACTACATTATCGCTCTACCTTTCGACCCAGAGTCTGTGGTAGAACATCTATTTTTAACACTTTACAAACATCGAAACAAATTAGACCTTTCCAAAACTTACCATGTTGAAAACAATCTAGACGTTCCAATTCTCGAAATCCTATCATTTATTTTTGCAGAAAAAGATTTAAAACTAATCATTTGTCAAAATTTATTACGAACTCCCGATGAAGACCAACGTCCGATCATTCTCGACCAGCATCACACCGGAAAAAATAATTTACATCGTGGAATAAACGAAACAATACGTAGAATCAAAAATAAATATAATTGGCAAGGTTTAACAAAAGATGTCGAAAATTTTATAAAAAACTGCGAAACATGTCAAAGAACAAAAGTCTGTCGTAAAAACCTCAACAATCCCCTAGTAATTACCGAAACCCCTAAAACTCCATTTGAGAGAGTTAATATCGATCTATTCGAATTTCCCACGAGAAACTATGCACTAACCATCCGCGACGAGTTAACGAAATTTACTCAAGCTTATGCTGTCCCAGACAAAAGTGCAAAATCAGTTGTAAACACCCTGTTGCTATATTTCCAACACTATGGCACCCCATTAAGAATTCATTGTGATTACGGCGGTGAATTCGATAATAATTTATTAAAAGATCTTTGTACTCTCTACGACATAAAATTAACATACTCCAGCGTAGGACACCCTCAATCCAATGGATCTATCGAACGATTCCATGCCACCCTAGCAGAAATGATCAGAATACATAAAACAGAGAATCCGAACGAACATCCTTTCACAATATTACCATACGCGGTAATATGTTATAACAACTCGGTAAACAAAACTCATGGCTTTACGCCATACGAGCTTATTTTCGGACATACAGCTAACCGACCACCCGAAACTCTTTATAACCAGAAAGACCTGATTACCAAATACGTTAGAGACCTTAACAACCGGATATCCCACTATTACAAAATTGCGCGAAGTCGAACAGAAGCACAAAAACAAAAAGCCAAAGTTCGATTCGACAAAAACATTCCCGAAAATCGACACACATATAATATTGGCGACAAAGTGTACGTCAAAGAATCACAAATAAAAAACAAATTACAGAACAAATTTAACGGCCCCTTCGAAATTTTAGAAACTTCTCAAAATTCTGCAACATTATTAAATCCGGAAACAAACCAAACGACTAAAGTAAACTTTGACCGAATGAAACCTTATACTGAAAATTAAATTCATTTTCAGGTTTTTCCTGCTGTTCGGATCAGCACTTGCTCAATTTAAAATAACACCAATTAACAATACAATTGGAGTATACTATCACCGAGACACAGACATTGTGATTTCTCACAAGAAATGGACTTTACTGGTACACAAAAACATATCTACCTTTAAGACAGCTTTCGACAAAAACGACAAGATCTTACAGACACTATACAACACACTCGACCCAACGTATCATTACATGAACGTCTTTTTAGGAGACGTAAAAACTCACCTCAGTTTATTGACACAAATTTCTCAATCAATACAATCAAAATTTGACGAAATTTACCTTGACACGAAACGATACAAGCGAGGAATACTAAACGGTATTGGAACAATTTTCAAATCAATAACTGGAAATTTAGATGCAGAAGATGGTCAGTATTATTCTGATTGCATCAACAAATTAAGTAATGACGAGCACCAACTCGAAAATTTAATCAAAAATCAAATATCTGTCACAACTTCAGTAATCAAAAATTTCAACGCAACCATTCAAAAACTGCAGGTTGATGAAGAAACTTTCAATAAAGATATTAAAGAAATCGAAACTTCAATTCTAGACATGACTAAAGACATAGAAAATATTCACGCAAAATTAAAATTTATAGAAATCTGCGAACAGCTTATGGCAAGCTATCTATTTATCGAAGATAACTTAAACGATATCCTGAATTCTATCACTTTCGCGAGGCTCAAAATAATTCACACATCGATTATAAACCCAAAAGACTTGGTAAATTCCTTACAGGAAATCTCACAGAACCTACAAAGGAACAATTTGCCACTTCCAATCAAATTATCAAAAGTTGCACAGTATTTAGACATTATAGAACTAAAAGCTTTTCAAACAAATTCAGATTTAATATTCGTATTAGACATACCTTTGGTAGACCCTCAAACCTATTCAGTATTTCAATTATATCCTATCCCTATTTTGGATAATAGAACTGGCTTATATCATATCTTGTCAACCTCTCAGAAATATATCGCGAGAGATGATGATTCTTTAATGTACTTAACCATCCCGGACCTCAGAGAATGCAAACCACTCTACTTCAACACTAAATTATGTCTAAATCTATTTTCATACCCCATTGATGATAATGCCATTTGCGAAGCCCGTCTCTTCAAGAACCTCAAAACTCTGCCAGGAAGCTGCCAGACATCATTCATCATCGGCCAAGGATACAACGTCCAAAAGATAGACGAAAATACGTGGCTGGTTATCAACGCAGAACCATTACAGGCAACCATCAATTGTCCAGAAAGAAGTTCGAAAACTGAAGTCATCTACAAAAACTCAATAGTGAAATTACAACCTAATTGTTACGCCTTTATAGGCATCACAAAAATCCAAGCCAGTACCAACGAAGTAACCGACGTAAACGACGACACTCATCCCATCCAAATTCCATTCGAATGCTGCAACAAAATTCCAAACAACATTAGAGCACCAAACCTTAAACCATTAAAATTAAACAACCTTAACACAGAAGATCTCGAAATTGCCAAACACAAATTGGACCAATATTCCAGAGATCTAGACGATTTAATCAACGAACCATTCGTAACAAAACACATATCCTGGTTCACCTACTTCATCATTGTGCTAATATTTGGACTGTTATTTCTGTACCTATTTTGTAAATGCAGAACAAAAAGACGAAGACTAGCCATCGATGTTTCTGCATCACCCCCATCTCCACCTAGGCCTAGCAAACCCCACAGGACATTTGCTAACCTATTCCCTTCACGAAGACGACCTACCTTAAGGAGAGAAGACAACGAAGCCGAAGACATAGAACTTACATAAAGATGAACTGTTTTGTGCCTTTTACTGACTTTTAGTGCTGGACTCTTCAGTGAACCATATTTTATTCATTTAATCATTACATTTCATTATTTTACTTATCCCTTGTTAATTTCAATTGCATTAACATTTTTAAACCATTTTCATTTAAACCTATCATGCTTATATTTTAGGCTTTCACGGTAAAGCCATATTTTAACCCTGGGAATATTTTTATATTATCCCATTTTACAACAAACTTATTATGTTTGTATTTTACGCTTTCTTGCTAAAGCTATATTTTAACTCTAACATTTTTATGTTATATTATTTTATGAATCAAGCTTATTGTGCTTGCATTTCATATTTTAGACGCTAAGGTTATATTCTGTATTTTAAACCTTACTATTTAACATTTTTGTATCTTTTATATTTTTCCAAATTGTACCATTCCTTTTATATACATTTTATATTCATTTCAAAAGTTGCTGCATAAAACACCAACTTTTTTTATAAGGGGGAAGCTGTTATATTAGAAATATACCATGATATATAATATCACCGAGACAGGCTTAACCTTCTCAGACATATCACATTACAAATTGCGTAACAGCTCTTCTCTAATAACCGCTCACGCTAGCTGAGCTTAACATTTCTTTCTCAGTAATCTGTTATCATGCTGAATTGCAAATCCAATGTTCTTTGTTCTCCAGATATTATAAATATTACCCACTGCCATTGTAAACCTCAGTCTTAAACTCATGTTCGAATAAATCACTTCAAAATTATTATTGTTATTATTATAGAGTCAACGTTGACTCCAGTGTTAAACTAAATAAATCTTTTTAAAAAGTTATTCAAACAATCCACTATCTAACATATATATATATATATATATATATATATTATAAATAAATAAATAAATAACACCACAAGTAATTACGACCCCCTATATCCCGGAAGGCTCTAGAAGAGCCTTGTGTGGGAGGGGGCTACACATTTAGAGACAAGGGACACACACGCAATATCCGTGTATAGTGGAAAAATCCCTCTCACAGTATTTTCCACTGCCACGACCGGGGATCGAACCCGGAACTTTTGGGTAAGAGGCAAGTGCGCTCACCTCTCCACCACCAGTCATACACTAGTCATATATATATATATAAATAAATTTTGAAAACCATCTAAAGGAAACAAAGAAATTCAAACCCTGATTCAGCAAAATATGCGAATACATAGCAATATATATATATAATATACCCTAGAACATTTTGAATGAAACTCCTTTTTTAATGACAGTCTCTAATAATGACAGGAAATAGTGGGGAGGGGGTCAATATAAAATGCACTGTCTCTTTGTATATTGTAAATTTACAATTTACATATATTTATTATGAACTCAATAAGTGAGTGATAATGATAAAGAAATACAATAAATAAATATGTCTCATCTCGCACAGCAATTCTAAGGTTGGCCGCAAAATTTTTTAATACCTTATTACGCTAACATCTTAAAGTATTTTAGCTTAGCTATTCAATAATTAAGCAGGACCTAGACACATAACCATTTCGTGTAACATTACCATCTACTACAGCTGAGAATCTAATTCATAGGAGACGCACAGAGACACATAGTTTTCTAAATAAAATCTACCTTTGTCTTTTCAAAAGAATTAACTTAGTATCATTTCCATAGTTAATTTCAATTACTTATGCTCTGAATGATCAGATTAATAGTTTTTAGTAAAATTAAATGTCAAGTTTAAAGAAAATAATAAGTTACATTTATAAAGTACTACCGGGGATATACTGGTCCAAATTCTGTCCTGCACTAACTACAATTATTGTTACCCTCGGTCTATATCTCACTAGATCGGTTTTGTAGATGATCTCCTTGACCTCAAAGTGAAATATTGAGCAACTTCATAACAATAAACAATTCTGACGTCTTAGTCCATTCTTTTTCGAATATAATAACTTACCTTCATGGGCGTAGCTGAGAAGGCTAAGGGTTGCCACTTTCTCTCTACAACAAAGTATGATCAAAAAAATATCAAAAAGATAAATTAAGAAATAATTATTTGATTAATGTAATACTATTAATTATAACAACTCGTCTCACTGTTATTTTATTAAACAAATGCCGTCAACAATTAAAATTTAAGGCATAATGTAAACATTATTTTAAATCATTTTAAAATGTTTCTATTCGGATTTAGACATATTTAACAATTAATAATTCGAAATGGTAATGAGAAAAATTATCTGTAAAACGGGTAATGTAATATTAACAGGTAGCTTTAATAATAATAATAATAAACGTTTTTATTTTGAGGGCGAAGTTTATCTATACGACATTCTTCCACTTAACCTTGATTTGGATTCTTGTAACTTTGTGAACATGATGTTTTGACCTAAATCAAATTATACCCGAATCAACATGAAGTAGTACAGAGCCCTCCACATTAATTGATATTTTTATAAACAACAAAGACAAAATATTAGTGTCTAGAACTTTAGACCTCTCAGTTGTTAAGTAATGAAACTTCTACGCCAAAGTCCCATGTTATTTTTTATGGAGGTTCATTCTGGGTTTCAAGGTCACTTTTCGCTAGACTCCGCCCACCCGTAGCTAACTTCACAACTTGCGCGCGTAGGTCACGAATGGACGGGAAATTCAAACGTTGAATGTTTATGGGAGGTCCAGGGGTGTAATGAATAGTTATGGGGATGTCATGACCTGTTTGAAACCGTACAGACCTGTTTATTTTTGGTACAGACATGTACGGATTTCAAATAGGTCATGACACCCCCATAACCATCCATGACACCCCATGAACCACCATCAACTATTCATGATACCCCCACGAACCACCCATAACCGCTAACGTTTGAATTTCCCGTTAATTTGTGATCTGCACGCGCAAGTTGTGAAGTTAGCTACAAGTGGGCGGAGTCTGGCGAAATGTGACCTTGAAAACCAGAATGAATCTCCATAAGAAATAACATGTCATTATTTATTATTATATATTATTGTCTTGGATATAGCGGATCATCTATTAGTCTACTTCCATCAAAATCACAACCACAGCAGAAAATTACATTTAGAGACTAAATTTTTAGACTTGGCAGGATTATCGATTAATTTTTTGAAATTATAAACATTTTTGACAACATGAACTGTAAAACTGATTTCTTAAATGAAGCTATATACACTCATTCTGCTCTATATACTCCATATAAAGAATATTCTAAAAGTTATATAACTGACACTACTAAGAAAATTATAAACCTACAGAATAAAACTGTAAAGAAATATGATAGAAGAGAATGTTTTAAATGACCGTGGTCATTTGAAACATTTTATAAATCTACGTCACTATATCTCTGCTGAAACAAAACAATAAGAACAGAATTATTTAACATTTTCATCTTTAGTACTAATTATGCCAAATTTAATATAATGACTTTATTGACCTGCTCACTCAAAGTTAACACACGACTATGAGTGCAATAATTTAAAACTGTATACTTCAGAGTAATCAGGCAGTTCTTCAAGAAACTATTTGCCCGGGAGTCATAGGAGGACGATTAGATTTTCCTAGATCGGCATCATTTGCTGCAATGAAATTAGTGTTATGGTGGGAAGAAGAGTTTATTGCAGCCTATAAAAAACCATCTGGCTTTCTACACAAGGGAAAAGATGCCTCAAAGGATAATTCAGAACAATCAGATGGAGGGTGTGAAGGAATAGTTAAAGACTCAGACCCCTCGAAATTTGTTACTCTTATTAGCAAATCGGCGGATCAACTTTTAGGTAAGGTCTTAATACCGAGTGTTCCAGTATATCAGATTATATTGTATGTAAATAGCCCGACTTTACAGGAAAATATTTTCAGCAATTTTATTGAAGTAGCATGTTGATAAATAGTGTATTTCACATTTCCTCCTCTATAAATATACAAAAAATTTTACGTTTTAGAGCATCTTCATATTCTCACTCAGGAAGCTCTAGATCACGCTGATTTAACAGTTTTAACAGGAACGATTGGGGCTGCGGCTCTTTTGAAAAATTGTCTATGGCTTTACATTCAAACAATGACTGATAACAAAAGCCACGCCGAAAATTTGCAGTTGGGATACAAAAGGTACCACGAAATGTGTGAGGCTTTGGCAGAAAGACTACTAGATCTACATTGTAGACTTTTATCTCTCTACATTATGCAGGATGCTGAATGCTTGGATTGGGAGAATGACAAACCGTTCTCTGAATCAGAAAGAGGCTCCTACATTATTCAAATGTGGTGGCTATACATGCAAGGTATGAGCAATTTCAATTTAACGTTATCATAATATTAAAATGGTTTTTTATTAGGTTTTTGGCTTACTTCACAAAAAGTTTCACATTTAGTGCTTGGCTTACTTTTTCAATCAGCCCTTTTTGCACTAGTATACATTATCTTGTTATTGTCAACTGAAAATTGAAGTTCGGCTGTTCTTAAATTGTTAAATAATCTATATTCACTGCACTTTATACATTCATAAATTGAAATAACACAGATAATTCCTGAATTTTACAATATTTTGAATGAAGTTAGGCACACTAATTTTAACAGGACATATTAATTAAACAAGGTACCTACCTACGTAAATATTTAAAGCACAAATAGAAGGTAGAAATTGGAGTACCCCAGAGAACTGTTTTGGGCCCCTAATTTTTAAATATATATATGCAATTGATTTGTTTAATCCTACAATATAAGGGGATATTATTACTTGCGTATATGATACAGGAACATTATATCGCCGAGCCTACGGAGAGAGCTCCACCCATTTTTTAGGATTGCTCGATTGGCGCTGGGCCTGGGACAATTTCTGAGAGGCCGGAGTCCCCTGTACTTTGGGGCTACTTCTTCTTAAGAGAAAACGCTTTTGTCAATTGAATTTATATATTACAACAAACTAATAAAATACTACCAAGACATAGATCGATGGACGTCACCCTTTTCGCCCATCCTTTGGTACGCGACGGAAAAATTAAATATCCTTCTGGATCGGTGCTAAAAAACTACCCCTTGTGAAGATTAACTGTCCACTTTCAACTTGCCTCTTACGGGGTTATCTACCCAATAACGGTATTTCTAATCTTTCAATCCATATCCATCGCCCTGATCATGGAGTAGTTTACCCAAAGTGTTGAAGACTGCCATGTCTTAGATTTGTCGTTTACTTATGCACCATTCCATAGAGCGATTATAGGAAATGTCGTACTGTTGTCTCAATTTTTCTGGAAACATGCTAAAAGTAATTCTATTAGTTGCTTCTTTAATTTCTAATCAATATTCTTAATTATCATACATTTAAAAAAATATCATAACCACTTTAAACTGCTTAAAATAAGACACAGTTGGAATAGAAGTGATTTCAATTAAACGTTATTTTTAAACAAAACCGTAGAGATAAACAAACACATTTTCATTACCTTATAGACTAAATTTTGAGAGGGTCATATGGTACCGCTTGAAAAGGTATAATTTTTGTAGTCCTACAGAAATAAATCACATTGAGCGCTATACCGTACATTTTAGGTGGGACATAGGAAAGCCGCGGAAAAGTGAAAATCGTAATCTACGGGGGTTGCATTTTTTCAAACAGTCCTGTACGGCTTACGTTATTTATTATTACGTTATTTGGACTATTTATATCTATGACTCTTAAAATAGAGAATGCCGTACAAAAGTAATGGGACAGAAGTACAAGAATTATTTTCGTTTTCTAAAAAGTGACCTCTATGTACTAAGGTGATACGATACCGTACGGCTTTTATGAAATTCGATTTTTATATTAACAAGGATGAACTTGTTTGGTATGCCGTACAAATCTGTTGGATCATGGGGTGGAAAACGCGAGATTAACCCCCTTCCTAGACCTTTATTAAGGGTGATTTGATACCACGTAAAGCTTGATTATTTTAATACTATTTTATATAATATTAATTTTAGTTGGTACATGTGTCTGGAAAATTGAATTTTCCATCCCAGAGTGAGCTTTTCTGAATAAAAAATTATTGTAGGACTTTATGACATTCGAGCAATACTTGATATTGTAATTATTCGAAACCAATTATTCAAAACTAATGGATCTGAAACGCAAAAGGATTTTCCGAAAAGATTCCGCTATATTATGTCGAAAGAGTGCCTAAATAAATTATACTTTATAAAAATTAATATTTATGAAAAGGTGAAATACAAAAGCTGAAAAATATTATTTTCTATGTACCTGGACAAAGTTGATTCAGTAAAAAAGAACGCAATCAATTAGCGCCATAGCATTCTTTCGAGAATTTTGTCACACTTTTTTGGTACCTACCTTCCATAAAAATTAAGTTTATAAATATTTGCAATTTATTTACTTTTTCTAATCATTTACAAATTAGAAGATAATCTTTTAAAAATAAAGTAAAGATTTCATAAATTTTTCAAAATAAAATATAGCTCAATTATAGAACTCACATCCCTACTAATATTAAACATTAAAAAACTAGTATGTCTCGATTCCACCTGAAATTTACTATAAAAATGTATAAAATACAGTATTTTATAATTTACTGTTTAAAAAACCATCACGCGAAATTGAGAGTTTTTGTAAAATCCATTATAATAGATCAGTAATTAATTTATGCATATTCTTTTTATCATATGAATGATGAATTACATTTTTTAAGTTTTTCAAATGTAGTATGTTGTAAAATTAGAAATGTTGGAAAAAACGTTTGCCAAAAAACAAACTTATGAAACATACTAATTTTTTTTTACATTGCAAAGACTGTAACACATAATTTTATCATAAAGTTTCCGAATAAGTTAACCAAAAAAAGAAAATTTTGGGTAATCTGTACATATTTTCTATAATTAATTACGTTACATTGTATTTTAAAGTTTAAAAGTGATATATACCAATTTCTTACTTCAAGAAAAATTCGTCTCTGAAATATATATTTCATTCTGCGGCCCGACTAAAATATACGACTTGTGATTGTTTATCGACTTTTGCTATTTTCAGTGATATTTTGCAAACGCCGTATGGTATCTAATGACCATTAAAAGTCGTGTAAATCTCATGAATAACGTAATCTAGTGTCTAAAATCCCAACAATGAAAATGTACGGCGTGAACACATTTGTATTCTTTTTTAGTTAAGGAAAGGAAAAACGATGTAAAGTTGAAAATCTGTCCATTGTATCAAAAAAATTTCACTTGTTTTGCAATTTTCTAATTTTATTATTGTCCATTATTTTTTGTACGGCTACTAAATAAAACAACAATTCTAACCTATATTAATCCAAAAAATAAATAGCCGTACAGTATCAAATAAACTTACCCTAGAAAACGTGAGTTTTTCCCTTTCTCGGGGGTGATTTTTTTATTTACGTTAATAATACCCATTCTTTTTAGACGGGACATTTTTTAAAAAGATTTTATATGTATATTTTGAAATTGATGCCGTAGAGGATCAAATCACCACCATTAATAGAGGCCTAAGAAGTGGGTTGATCTCGCGTTTGCCACCCCATGGTCCAACTGATTTGTACGGCATAGCAAAAAAATTCATCCCTGTTAATATAAAAATCGAACTTCATAAAAGCCGTACGTTATCGTATCACCTTAGTACATTTCGGAAAACGAAAATTATTCCTGTACTTCTGTCTCATTATTTTTGTACGGGATTGTCTTGTTAAGAGCCACAGATATAATTACAGTCCAAATAAACGTAAGCCGTACAGGAGAAAAAATGCAACCCCCCGTGGGTTACGATTTTCACTTTTCCGCGGCTTTCCCATGTCCCATCTAAAATGTACGGCATAGGGCTCAAAGTGATTTATTTCTGTAGGACTACAAAAATTATACCTTTTCAAGGCTTATGACCCACTAAAAATTTAACATTGGCTTGGGGTCTATTAGTCACAATGAAATTTTCTGAATACCATGATTATTTAGCTTCATGACACAATGTCATTTTGACAGATAAGTAAAAAGTACAAAATATTGAAATATTGTAATAATACGCAGGTATTGTCTTTAAAATTAGATTTTCAGTTATGCTTTTAGTTGTGTTTGTACAAGAAATAGTGTATGAATATATTTGTTAAAAGTAATTTTATTTTGTTCGTGAAGTTACCTCATTCACTTCGCTCATTCCGCAAACTTCTTCACTCACAATATAAAATCTCTGTTTTAACACATATGCCATAAATGACAATTTTTTTGTAAAACCTGTTTGTTCAAATGCCCTATAGAAAGAAATCAAAGAGGTCTCAATCATTTGCTTAGTTTGATAGGTACATTATAAACAAGTTATTTAGCAGAATTAAACTTTCTTGAACATGAACATTTGCTCATTTTGTTACCTGTTTATTATCCTTTTATTAAAAATAGCAAAAAAACAAAGCAACAAATGCGAACGGCTAGCTGGTTTAAGTCGGAGCAAATGGTCATAGGTTCAGATAACTTACAGGAGAGGTGAAACTTGCCCTTTCATGTGTGTAATATATAGATAGGGTGTCCCAATAGTGCGTCAAAGTCCAATATTGGCCTTATTAGTAGACTTTGGAAAATTATTTTTTTATGGAAGTGGTATAGTGTTAAAAGGCGGGTATTTTAAAAATATTTTGAAATATGCAGGATAACTTGCTACAACGGAGCATCTTCGATGTCACTTTTTTTATGGAATAGCCTACCTATTTTATGATCTCAGTGTAAAATTACCTTTCCAACGACCTTCAGATTTTTTGTTTTTGGCGTGGCGTTGCCGAGTTATTCGAAAAAATATGAAAATTTTGGCCGGAACAAGGTTTAACAAATTAATTCGCTTCGTGTGTATTACTATAGTAGATTTATTTTGTATTATGTAGACAAGGGATTTGCTACAACGACACAATCACCAAATATGGATTATAATTATATAGGGTGTATTATATACTAGCGCTAATTCAAGATATTTCAAGATGAATTTTCTCTATTTTTTTCAAATTCAACACTCTGTATATTATCATATTTTTGAATTGGCACGTTAATTCTCTACGATTTTTGTGAATAATATCCTATACCTAAAATCGATATTTCCAGAGATATTTTTACTTTCTCATTAAAAACCGCTAAATTATAATACTTTTCATTTCGAACTGATCTAGTAGCCATAACTTTGGCATAAAGTGAGAATAATTGAAAGTAGTATTAATTTTTTCTGGGTGTATCTTGGTTGCCTCAGTAGTATTTTTTCGCGATTTAATTAAATCACATTTGAGTCTATAATAGGAACAGAAAATACAGTATTATGAAATAAATAATACCTAGTGTTTATAGGAACTGTTCAAAGTGGTCTCCCAGTACGTCTATGCATTTCTGTAGATGATTTTCGCATAATCTACCGACATTTCTTAAAATATCTATAGCAATTTTCTGGAAAACTTCCATTATCTTTTCTTTCATATTTTCTTTTGTAGTTATAGGAGCTTTGTACATTTGCTTCTTAACATAGCTCCTCAAAAAAGTCTATCTTGGTGAAATCAGGGCTTCTGGCAAACCATCTATGGGGTCATTCTCTTCCTATCTAATCATTTGGAAAAGCTTCGTTTCAATGTTCGTGAAGAGCTGCAGTGTGGTGGAACCACGGTCTCTCCCTAATATCCCTGGGGATATCCTCCAGTCATTTTTCCAAGCTGTCTTGCAAAAATTTCAAATGAATTTGACCATTCAGACGTCCATCAAAAAAATGTGATCCTATCACATAATCTCCAACAATTCCCCCCAAATATTCAACGACCATCTTGTTTGGCTATTTGTTCGTGAGATGTAAGGATTGGTTGAGTTGTAATAATGAAAATTATGACGATTAACATGTCCATTTTTATGAAGCGTTGCTTCATCGGCAAACAGAACAAAGTCAAAAAATTTCTTTGTTATCCTGCTTTTTGTTTTGTCCATTGGCAAAGTTGTGTTTAGTTTTCATAATCCCTCAATTCCTGCATTAGTTGAACGTGATAGGGATGAAATTTGTTTTTTTTGTAGGATTCGATGGACTGGGGATCGGCTTATATTGTTTCTCTTACCAATTATTATTATTACATAAGAGAAGAGCTGAGGGACTAGCCCTATTAAGCTCAAAGTAGATACAATAAAGACATAAATATGTAAACACAATAAGTATAACTTATATCAGTAATAGTGCAAGTTGATAAGAACATAATTATAAACAATATAGTGCGTAACCTAAGTATATACATGTACAAACATTTAGAAATGACAAATATAATATAATATGGCACAAAAAGGAATAATGAAATCAAGAACCCGAATGAAGGTTGTCGAGTCTATTTTTGTAAGCGTTTATTGATGGGGCGTTGACGACTTCACTTGGTAGCGAATTCTCTTATACTGCGATGAGGATCTTCAATCACGCTCAATAGTATGGTTGTTTCGTTTTCTTCATTTACTACATTTTTGTTCGCTCCTTTTTCTCATATTTCACTTTCCTCGTATTGTCAAATCGTTCCATCAACCTCTCAAATGATTTTTTACAGGGCTGTCTTCTTTCGGGATATCGCTCCTTATAAATTTGTGTTGATGGCAAACAATTTTTATCACTCGCACCCATAACATAACCCATATCGACCATTTCTTCTCGAAAAATTCATTATTGGAAAGTACGAATTTTGAACTAATTTATAACTTAAAATAAGTGTAAATACTTTGTCACAATAGTTAATAATTAAACGCCAATAAGATAACTTTCAATAAGAACTACATGTTGTACAGAGTAAAAAATATGAAAATTTGCATAAATGTAAAAGTTTTCCAGGTATGGTAGAGACAATTGGTGGCCTGAAGTGCTGTAACAGAAGTATATAATTTAGTGTAAAAAATGATTGAGAAATCTGATCAACTCAACCGATTTGTTTGAAATTTTGACAGTAGAGGATCAAATTATGAGAAGAAAATGTAGTATAAAGTTTTTTCTACAACCTAATAATTTCTGAGTTATTCGCGATTGAAAATTCCAATAAAAAACACGTTTCTCAACAGTTTTTCGTGAATAATTCGAAAATTAAACGTTTTCTGGAAAAAATTATTCTTATCAAAATTGAAGCTTATAAAAGAACAAAGCGATTCGTCGGTTTTTCTTTAATGACTTATGAGTGATTGAAGACGAATTTTTGTTTGTCGTAAATTTATCTAAAGATTTAAACTCAAATAACGGAAAAATGAGTAATTTTCCAGAGAAAATGTTCATAACCTTTTTTAAAGTGCTTTATTAGACCTTTAAAATAAGCTTTTATGAAAGCCTCTAGCATAAAAATTAAGGAAGTTATGACGAAAATAAGTTTAGTCTCTGGAATTTTTGAAAAAAAATTGACAATAAAATTGGCGCCATGAGCGACAAAATTAAAATTAATCGTAGCCCACGAAAAATTAACTTTATTTATGTCCCAATAACACGTTCCAAAAGTTTGAATGGTTTAGAGAATGTACACTTTGAAAAAAGTTGTTTTAAATAAATTTTTATTTTCAATTTTTCAAAAAATACGGTTGTTTTTTCAATATAATAATAGTTTTACGAAAAAAGTATTCGGAACAAAAATTTAGCTTTCTTTTTACTGAAAATTTGGCTTTTTTTTAAATTCATATCTCGCTTAAAAATTAAGCGAGATATGGACAATTAAAGCTTTGATTTCTATGCAAAGGAAACCTCCTTTTAGCCCTTCAACCTTAAAATTCTCTGAACGAAAGGGTGTAGAAATATTGCAATCATCATGACTT
Source organism: Leptura quadrifasciata (assembly GCA_963675555.1). Taxonomy (NCBI): domain Eukaryota; kingdom Metazoa; phylum Arthropoda; class Insecta; order Coleoptera; family Cerambycidae; genus Leptura; species Leptura quadrifasciata. The sequence goes on from OY776675.1 coordinate 110,911,018, forward strand.
TATAGCTTATAAAATTCCCTACAAAATGATGTGTGGGTGAATGCAAAAAGCTTAAAAGGAAGCCGAGTTATCGTTAAAAAACTAAATACATTTTTCTAGAAATAACGTAGGAAAATTACGGAGCGCCTAAATTTTGAACGTTTTGGAGCATTTATTCTTTTGTACATGCTGTGTCTTCTTGATATATACATATCTGGATTCCCACATGTATAAACACATGCATAAAAAGATGTTAAATAGATAATATGAGTAAAAGATAGAACAGGGTATTGATTGCTACCAAGGTAAAGGAGAAGCTGATGAATATCTCGTTGAGATTGCCATCCAGTCTGATACGGAATTGAAAAAGGTTATCGTTGCTGAAGACGTAGACATCTTGATCATTTTGACTGCCAGAGTTCAGATTAACGAGGAAATTTATTTCTTAAAATTAGGAAAACAAAATGAGCCTTCTATCATTTATTCATCCAAAAGCTTTGAATTGGAATATCCAAACACTGGAAAATTAATTTTATTTTCGCATTGTTTTACTGGTTGTGACTCAACTTCTACATTCTACAATAAAGGGAAATTTTTTTTTATTGAACTCTTGGAAAAACGAGCCGACTTGAGAAAAAAAGTGGAGGTCTTTCACGATTCTACTGCAGAGCTTGAAGATATTTTAAAAGCTAGAAGATACAGTACAATTTTATTGTTTGGCCTCGCAAAAGATATACAACCAAAAACATTAAATAATGTCAAAGATTATGCCGCATTTATCGAAAAGATGCGCTACGGATCTTTTGTGAAAGCCACAACAACAAAAAAATGCAGTTAAATTAGCATCCCTTGTACCAACTATAAGTGCTCTAGATGAGTATATCAAAAGGGTTTACTTACAAATGCAAATCTGGTTGGGAAACAAAACTCTTCATTTTACTGATTGGGGATGGACAAAAGTCGATGGTACATTAGTACCTAACAAAATGAAGGATATGACTGCATCAGAAGAACTTTTAGAAATGATATTTTGCAATTGCAAAGAAAGGTGTGGCTCTACTTGTGGGTGTCGCAAACTTGGGTTATATTGCAATGAAACTTGCGACACTTGCTAAGGTGACAATTGCCAAAATTGTCCTCCAGTCGACCAAGAAGAAAAGGAAGTTGATAGTGAAGGAATGGATGAATTTGAAAATTAAAATTAAATTATTAAAATTCACTTTAAAAATCATCTTAATATTGTAAAATAAATATTTTTATTATAATTACAATGTAAAGTTTTAAGAGTATAATTTCTCTGAAAGGGATGTTTTTAAGGGATGAAAATTTTAGAAAAATTTCATTATATCATAAGCAGCAATTTATTTTCATTATTTTACGCATTCCACTACTTGGAGCTTTCAAAATGATTTTTTCCCTAATTTTAATTGTAAGGGGTGGTTTTTGGGGGTTGAATCATATTGAAAAATGATGTATCAGGTCATTTACACTTAAAGAATATATTTTTCCTATTCAAGATCCAAAATAAAAAGATTTTATGCTTTTTAAACCGTTTTTTTTAATAATTGTGTGAGGGGAAGTTTTTAAGGGTAGTTACATAGTAAAATATCGAAATATTAATATTATGTGTGTGTTAAGCTTAAGCGAGTGAAGTATCAGTGTTTAATGCTCCGCAGTTTTAAGAGAAATTCAAAGTGTTCTATGTGAAATTAAATCATATAAATTGGTTTACGTTTAATTGGATATGTAAGCAAAACATTACGATTGTTTGATGTTTTGACAGATTTAACAGAAAGACAATAATCATGCAAACTTAGACCAGAAATATTCCTTGCTTATCAGTTATTGATATAAAATAAGTATAAAAAGAGGATCTGCTTTTATAAAGGATACCATACACCAGAAGTTTTGGTAAATAAAAGGGGGTTTGACCCCGTGCATCATGAGTGAAACAACAAATAATTGTCAGAAATGTTTGTCGAGGATTAAAAATAGGGAACCGTTTATCAAATGTTATGGTAAATGCAATTCGCTATTTCATTCAAAATGTGTGGATTTGTCATCGTTAGATATGGAAATATTTAAAAATATTAATGGTTTGAAATGGTTTTGTGAGATATGCAGTTTATCCTTAGATAGTATATGGGACTTAAAGAATGAAATTTGCCATCTGAAAAATGATTTAACTGCTGAAATAACGGAACTTAAGAACAAAATAAACTCTAACAGTAGTAAGGTCGAGAAAATTGAAGAAAAAAAGAGTTATGCAAGAGCACTTACTGGTGGAGAAGTTGTGGTAATAAAGCCTAAAGAGAAGCAAGAGAGCAAGAAAACAATGGAGGCAATTCAAAAGCATGTCAATCCTGTATCGTTAGAAATTGGTATAACAGAAGTTAAAAATATTAAGGAAGGTGGTGTTTTGATTAAATGCAAGAGCAAAGAAGAGGTAAAGAGAATACAAACAGTGGTAGAAAAAAAAATTAAGCAAAAACTATAGAATAAATACACCTGACTTAAAAAGACCGTGTATTAAAGTCGTAGATATTGATCAGGAAATGGATGAAGATGAACTTCTAAATAGCCTTAAGAAACAGAATTTATTTTTGAATGGTGATGATGTTTTCTTAAAAGTTATAACTATCAAGAGAATGAAATCTAATTACATGGCTATTATAGAGTGTGACCCAAAAACTTTCAAGACAGTGCAAGAAGAAAATATGTTGTCGCTGAACTGGTCCAGGTGCAGAGTATTCGAATATATAAGAATTTTCCGTTGTTATGGATGTGGCGGATTTGATCATAAGTCTTACCAGTGTAAAGGTGAGAAATGTTTGAAGTGTGCAGTGGGTGGCCACCGATCAGAAAATTGTAGTGCCGAGCATATAAAATGTCTCAATTGTATTGATGCTAATGATAGACTTAAGACAAATTTCGAGGTAAATCACTCCATTTTTGATTTAAGTTGCCCTGTCTATCTAAAAAAAATTGAGATTCAGAGACAGAAAATTAAATACGAGCCAGAGTAGCAATCATTGCGGAGTGCTAGTAATATAATGCAAGTAGGCCAGTCATTTTCAATACTACATCAAAATGTTCAAAGTTTACGGAATAAAATAGATCAATTAGCTGTAGAATTAAATTTACAAAATGTTAATATTGCATGTTTCACTGAGAGTTGGCTGAATTCGTTTGAAGTAGATACAATTAATATAAATGGATACACAATGTCCGCGGCATTTTGCAGGAACATATGCAAGAATGGTGGAGTTATTATTTTTCATAAAAACTCACTTAATGATTCTGTTAGAGAAATTCCTCACTTACATAATAGCTCTGTGGAAAAATGTTTTGAAATTGCAGGAATTGAGATCATGAGACAAGATGAACAAACTATTAAAATTTTAGTAATATACAGATCACCAACAGGTAATTTAGACTTATTTTTCCATAAGCTAGAGGAAGTTTTGAAGCAAGTAGTAACAGGTAATTCGCATACTGTTATCTGTGGGGACTGGAATATTGATTTTTTTACTAATAATGTTGCTAAATATGAGTTAATTGATCTACTTAATTCATATAACATTAATTTTCATAATAATGAGCCAACCAGATATGCTCTAAATTCGTCCAGTTGTATTGATTATATGTGTTCAAACCTATCAGACAGAGCTATTAAATGTAAAACTATATTAAATGGTTTATCAGATCATACATGTCAGTTTCTGCAGTTTAACGTGCTAAAGTTGAAAAATCAGTCACATACTATTACAAATTCGAGATTATTTACAAAAAATAATTTTAACAATTTTGTTTACAGTTTGAATAAGGAATCGTGGTTTGATGTCTATAGTGCCAAAACAATAAATGAAGCATATACAGTATTTATAAGTGACTTGTTATTCTATGTTAATCTTGCCTTTCCTTTAACTGCTATTAAAAGTAAAAAAGAGAGAAAAGGTTGGGTAACCTTAGGAATAAAAATATCTCGAGAAAAGCTTAAACTATTGCACAAAAAAATCACGCAAACTAATGATGTCATTGATATCGACTACTATAAAAAATACAAAAAAATCTATCGTAAAGTTATAAAAACAGCCAAACGACTATTTAATGACAAAATATATTTAAATTCGGATAATAAATCGAAAGCGGCTTGGTCCATTATTAATAACAATTTGAAGTCTAACCATAAAGGAAAGATGGAATATGAAATAGCCATCGATGGCAACATTGAAAATAACAGAGAAATTGTTGCTAATCACTTTAATGAATACTACACTGACATTCCTAAAAAACTATCCACAAAAAGTGCTGAGAATAACTTTGAATTCAAATTGAATGAAAACTACCCAACCATCTTTGTAGAACCAGCTACTGAAAATGAAATTTTTAATATTCTGATGTCATTAAAGAACTCTAATTCTGCCGGGACTGACGATATTAGTGCTAGAATTCTCAAATCTGCTGCTCATATTATAAAAGATCCATTGACATATTTAGTTAATTGGTCCCTTAATGCAGGTACTTTTCCAGATGTTTTCAAAATTGCTAAGGTTGTACCACTTTATAAAAAAGGCAACTACAATCTTGTAGAAAACTACCGCCCGATATCGCTGTTATCAGTCATTTCTAAAGTATTAGAAAAAATCGTCTCCAACAGAATGAAGTCATTTATAAAGAGATATGATATATTAAATACGGCACAGCATGGTTTTCGAGAGGGTAGATCGACGCAGACAGCTATACTGGGTTTCCTAAAGAGTCTATATCAAAATTTAGATAAGAACAAGAAATGTCTAGGACTATTCATGGACTTGAGTAAGGCTTTTGATCTAGTTGATCACAGTTTACTTACTAAAAAGCTGGAAAAATATGGCTTCAGGGGAATTTTAGGAGACTGGCTAGTGTCGTATCTATCCAATCGAAAACAAATTGTTGATATCAATGGCATACGATCGTATTCACTTGAGGTAACTTGTGGCGTGCCTCAAGGTTCCATTTTAGGGCCGTTGCTCTTTATAATTTTTGTAAATGACCTTCCAACTAATCTTGATTGCACTGAGCTTACTATGTTTGCTGACGATAATTCGTACTTGAGCACCTATTTCACAATACCAGCCTTAGTTTCAGATACACAGCAGAAACTAGATGATTTTGTACAATGGTTTATGCATAATGGACTACTTATAAATGCTACCAAAACAGCTTTTATTCAGTTTTCTCCTAAAAGTTCAAACGTGACTGAGAGCCAATTGATTAAAATAAATAGTAAATCTATTGAACAAGTTTATTCAACAAAGTTTTTAGGTCTATATATCGACAGCGCGTTAAACTGGGAAATTCATATCGATGATCTATGCAAAAAATTATCCTCCATATGCTATGCACTATACAGACTAAAACAGGTCACAAGTAAAAATGTTGTTCTGTCATATTATTACGCTCAATTTTATTCTCGGATAGCATATGGAATTATTTTTTGGGGTTCAGCATATACTGTTGACAGAGTTTTTAAAATGCAGAAGAAAGCAATTCGGAATATAGCAGGAGTCTCTATGAGGGCCCCATGTCGAGGTCTATTTAAAAAATATCAAGTGCTAACACTAGCTTCTTTATATATATTAGAAATAGTGTGTTTCGTCAAACAAAATATCAGTGTTTTTTTAAGTAATAATTTTCATCATAGCTATGACACCAGGGGTCAGGATAACCTTTTAACGCCTTTACACTCTCTTACCCTCTATGAGAAGAGCCCCTATTATATTGGTATAGAGCTGTATAATAAACTCCCAAATTTTATAAAGGATGTTCACAGCAAGACAATGTTTAAAAATAAGGTCAGAAAATTGCTTCTTGATGGAAATTTTTACACTGTTGACGAATACTTGCAATATTAGTCGTATCCGGTAACATTTTTATTTTCTATGCATTTTGTTTTAATACCTGTATACCACATTTTAGTTTTTTAAGTCATGTTATTTATATTTTATTGTTCTGCGATGTATTTTATATAACATATTTGTCATGTGTTGTTCAAGATATGATCTTTATGAAGTGTGTGTCACTTTGACTAGGCTAATGCCATTTTGTAACTTTTGGTTCTATAGTCAATAAAGATATTATTATTATTATTATTATTATTATTATTATTAGATCAGTGATTAAAAACAATTGATATTTAACATATTTGAACATAATGATAACCTATCACTGCTTCCATCTATCAGTTTTCAATTGTTCCTAAGTTTTATTGTTAGGGGTGGCTTTTGAGGGTTGCATCATTAAAAAAATGAAGTATCAGATTTCTTATACTTAAAGGGAAAAATTCTCCTATTACGATCCAAAATAAAAAGGTTTCATGTTTCTTAAACACATTTTTTTATTAATTTTCGTGTGAGGGGCTATTTTTAAGGGTAGTTAAATAGTAAAATATTGAAATATTAGATCAATGATTAAAAACAATTGATATTTAACATATTTGAACACAATTATAGCCCATCAGTGCGTTAATTTATTAGTTTTCAATTTATTTATTGGAGTAAGGGGTAGTTTTTAACCCCTTAAAAACAAAAAGCACACTTTGCGACCAAGTCAGATTTGAAGAGGAGGGTAAGATGAACTTAATTCTAAATTTTCAAGAAGATCGGAGCAGTACTTCAGATTTCGGAGATTGGCCCCTTTTTAACGTTGAATGACTGTATTAAAATGTATGAAAATATGAAGAAATTTAGCAGTGATGAAATTTCTGTTAGTTTGAAGTAGTAGTGAAAACTCAAAATGCTATACAGATCTTGCTAAATATAAATAAATATCAGTTATTTTTATGAGGTTGTCAAATGGACACAGACCATGTAACAATTTCTTGACTAATTTCTGTCGTAAAGGAATATCTCAAATTAGAAATATTTCATTAAGTTCAAAAACTTGTTTCATTTCATACCTTATAACCATTTCATTTATTTTTCTCTCATAATAGCTTTACTCATCCTTACTGTATTTTTACGTTTCAGTTGTTTTTAAATTAGCCCATACCTGCTGAAAATAGGGGATTATTTACTACTTTATTTATTTAACAGACCCTATATTTTTAGGAAAGTTTCAATACCCAGAAATAGGTCCTTAAATAAGTTAAATGAAAGCATGCTCCAAAACAATCAGGTGACTTATTTATTAATTTAATTCTAATAAACAAAGGGAAGGAATGAAATTTTAATGCTTGTTGATTATGGTCACAGAAAAGGGACTGCGCAGATAATTATGATTTATTTATATGCCTACCGTAACCCCATTACTTAGAGTATACTGAACAAAACTCCCAGGTGATTTCAACAAACATGCCACGTTACAGATATTCCCAAATCTGGTGGAAGGTCGTATTTTAGAATGTTTTATTAAAGGTTATGTTTCAAGTCGGCCATTAGCGGAAATTTAGTCAACAGCTTTACGCATCTCGGTTAACATGGTTTTTCTATTTTGTAGAATACTGTTAATTACTTTTTCAGTAGTTCAATCTCGAATAAAGTATTGAGCTGTTAAATTACATCCACTGACATACTAAACACGACTGGAGGGATGTAATAAACATAATTCCAGTACTCTAAATTTGGTTTTTCTTTTTATTACTATACAACTTCTGGACATACTTTTAAAGTTAGGTTAAAATTTTCTGCTGCATAAACATTCGGAATGCGCAAAGCAATTTAAGCTTGCGTTCATTTCTTGCATTAATTTTTTTACCTCTTTTGGGTCGAAAACTAAAAATACCACAAAGGTCAAATTTTAGGGGAAGTGGAATAATATATGGTGATTACAATGGTGATGTTAAAAAAACTTTAATTAATAATAAGTAATGACCTTCTAGGTAATATAATATTGTAGAGAAAACTCTACTTGAGATACTTCATGTGTTTCTAGAAATATTGCCTGGTGCAATGCAACGTCTATGAACTTTAGAATAATGATGTATATTCAACAATTCCATTAATAATTTCGTTACAAAGTTCAACAAGGTGCTGCAATATTAATTATTGCATTATTGCTTAGCCAACTAAAGTTAGCCTACATTTATATTATTACTAATAACTTTACTTATTTGTTAGTCTGTTGACCTGTCCATATTTAAAATATATAATTTAATGACATCTATTTATAATTATTATAAATTATTCTAATTAAGTTAATTACGTATAAACCATTACACAATTCCTGCTAGGAGAATGATCTTCACTATTGCCACTAGTCAAGGGCATTCTTTAGTCAGAATGAAAAATATTGAGAATGGTTTATGGTGCAGTTAAGTCTAATAATAAAATTATAAATTGCTTACTAAAGATTTATCAGTATTACTTACAATTATTATTATCTAGTTACATTCTGTATATTTTCGTATAAAATTTTGGTGTTTTGTTTTTGATCTGCTTTTCTCATCCTGAATAGGGTTTTTCCAGAAAAAAAAATTATTGCTGAAATACTTACTAATACTAAAAATGATTTATGGCATATTTATTATCCTATTAATTTTACTAATAGTAACAAAAAAAAAACTTGAAGTTTGAAAAATATTGGATTCATTTTAAACAGCTATAAATTGGCGTGTTGTGACGTCAATACTCTGAAATCCAATCACAGAATTAACATCACAGAGGTTGTCTCTGTTCAAGATTGTTTATTAATATTGGTCTCTGTTAACATAACATAACCTCTATTTATTGACAGCACTAAGCACTTTTCTACTTTAGGTAAATTATCAGCGGCACCTTTAACATAATATCCCTCTTCCACTTGATTCCATTTTGATTGTAGAATTAATAAAACATAAACCAGAAACTGATAAAATAATATTTTCACTCCAAACAATACAAATATAAATTTAACGTTTCAGGTTAGTCATCTGATGTGTAATTGTTAAAGAACGCTATAACCCCGATATACTTTTCGACGTTGTAACAAAATCCGACTTAGGAAATATTTCGTAAGAAAAGCGCGCTTCACGTAAAAACGCCGTGGAGGAGGTTTTTAATTCTTGGAAATATATTTTTGCTCTTCGGAGCGTTTTTTATGCCAAATTTTCGCTAACTCTTCGAGGAGCGTTAATTTGGTAAGTGTAGTAAATGTCGCTGCACAGGGACGTAATGTCGCCCCGACCACCCAATTTTGGAAAGTATTCTAAAATTGGACTTGAACTTCCAAATTTCCAAGATTAAAAACCCTTTTACGAATCCACGTTGTCAAGCACTGCAACTCTTACGAAGTATTGAATATGAGGACAAGTTAGTCCAACGACTATTCAAAGTATATCGGAAGTTATAGCGAAAATAGCCCTTAGCGACATGGGACCCCCATCATTTCCTAGCAGTCGGATTTGACGGGGAAATGATGTGTTTTGACGGGGTTTGCCCTAAACCGGTTCCTCAGTGATTCGGAGTCAAAAAAGTATCTATACCATGTACTCACACGTGCATGGGATCTGCCTTGCCTGAACGTAAAATTTGTTATTGCATAATACAAACGAAGTAGATACGCTTCAAGCAATTTTAAGCTCCGAGGAGCGACCAAAATTTATGTGAATTAATAAAATACGTTTATAAGACAGGCAAGCATAAGCCCACCAAAATTTCAGTTACATGAACTGTTCCTTGAATCTTTTTGTGCATCGTTAGCTTTTCAAACTGCATATTGGATGGTAGTTGGGTACCGTATGAATCGTCCCGTTCCTCACCATGTGTTGTACACGGGTCAGACCATTGTTTGTTAACATTTCCTCTGAAGAAGTTGTTGTAAAAACATAAATTTTTTTAAAGATTTAATATATACATTTTTTGAACTTTATATTGTCTTTACTTGTGTTTTCTAACAAAATTTCCCTTTCAGATTTAATTTTAAGAGAGTGTTAAACAGACAGTGTTAGATTTATAGTGTTACGACGTCTTCCAATTGATACCATCAGAGCCGCAGTTAAGCATAAACGACAGTAAGTATGATTTATCCATTAATCTCCGTCTGAAACAGTCACTTTGAACCCTAAAAATTTTGTGAACGTAATATTTTTATTTAGTATTTAGAAAAGGTTGCGGAAAAAGAAAATTAATTTTTTCTTTTTCCTATTTTTTTCAATTTTTCTAAGTTTTTCGAACAAAAAATACGTCCTTCAGACTTCCATCAAAAGCATGGATCGTTCACATGGCGCCCGAGCAGGGACCATGCCGTCCCCAAACCCAACAAATCCTTTCTCATTCATGGCGGAAGACTCCGAGGGGTCGACCCCAAGAGAATTTTACGAGCGAGTCACAGCACCGCTCGTCGACGACGGTTCTAGAGGGATAGAACCACAGCGACTGTTTCCAGAGGGAGATAATGTTAATTTATCAGCTTCACAGCCACAAACTGCTTCGATGGAGAGTATGTTTCTGAAAATGGCAGAGGGCTTCGTGCAGGCGATACAGAACGTGTCGACCTGTACGCCCCATGAGAGACAAAGATGTCCGAACGTGACGTTCCATGGGCTTGATCATGAAGATCCAGAAGCTTTTCTGAAATTATGGAGGAATATTTCGACAGAGCTCGCATAAGCCACGAATATGATCGCCTCCATAACGTAACCGGCCAACTCAAGGGCGAAGCTCAACGATGGTCCGAACAATTTAGGACGTTGACTACTTCGTATGCCTTATTCAAGGAAAGATTCCTTACGAGATTTAATTCTCCCGACATACAGTCACGAGCTATTGCTCAACTGTATGCCGTCAAGCAAACGTCTTTAGACGACACGGCAGTGTTTATCACAAGGAAAACCTGTCTTTTCGATCGTATTGATCCCTTTAAATCCGAAGCCATCAGAGCTCGGGTCATCATGGACCAACTGCGTCCAGAAATTAGGTCACGCTTGAGAAGCAACCTAATTTCAAACACAGAGATGTTAATAGCAGCGGCTACTAACGTCGAGCGGGATTCAGCTGACGAACAGACGTCGCTAATCCAGCTTATTGATCAACGTCTGTCCCGCGCGTCTTACTATCGAGAGCCGGGACACATCAGTCCACAAAATTCAAGTATAAGGAGCAATGGAAGCCCAACTCCGACAGCACCGAGGGTGCATTTCCGAGAGGACGTATCTCGACAGGACGGTCCAGGCAGAGCGCCTGGTCCTCCTTTTTTTATGCCTAATTCTACGAGCGGTTCAGTGAATCCTGACCGCAGGCAAACCAATTTTAATGGCGGATCGGGGAAATTCCGAGTACCCGACCGACCGGCAACCCCGTGCCGATACTGTACAGACACAGTACAGTGGCACTTCCATAGCCAATGCCCGAATAACCCGCATCTCAGCAGGAGACCGGGAAACTTTCGAGGGGCCAGAGACCCAGGCCAGGGTCCATCTGCAAGATCCCCGGCACAACGGCCGAACCAAGGCGGCAGCAATGTCCAGTAATTTTTTCCGATACTCATGACCACTACGACGCTCCTCTGCACAAGACAAGAGAGTCGATAAATTATATGAGCGAAGCGTTCCCTTTGCCTCGTATAAAAGTTCAAATTAATGAACATGCGGTCGACGCACTGATCGATTCAGGCTCGACGCGAAACGTTATCCATCCGAGGATGTTGGATAATTTTAAAAATCTCACGACACGCCGATCATTTGCTATGGCGTGCGGAGATCGAATGGTGGACTCTCTTGGCACGACAAAATTACAAGTAATAATTTCAGGCACCTCTTTTGAAATTGATTTTCAAGTAATCGAAAATTTGAACGAAACAATAATATTAGGATCACCATTCTTATATATGAACAATGTCGCATATGATTATGGCAGAAAATGCCTATATGCCGGCACAGAAGAGCGTATTACCGTCTTCTGGAATCAAGCTTCTCAGAGGGAGAGACAGCAGGCAAAGCTTCCTGAAGAGCTTGTTATAAATGACAAATTTCTACGGCCGCTGTTCGAGGAATTTGTCGATCTGTTCACTGCGGAACCGACTCAAGCAACCACAGTGACGGTGAAACACAAAATTACAGTGAAAGACACAAAACCATTTAATATCAGACCATATCCGATGTCTCCGAGTACTAAGAAAATCATGTACGACCAAATCGAAGAGATGTTAAAAGCTGGCGTCATCGAACCTAGCACTGCCCAATATAGTTCACCACCAGTGATAATAAAACGCTCCGACAAGAAACCACGATTTTGCATCGACTATCGCCATTTGAATGAAATGACTGAAGACGAGGCTTCCGTCTTACCAAAAATACACGAAAGTATTAAAGATTTAGGCAATTCGAAGATTTTTTCTGTGTTGGATTTAAAAAGTGGATATTGGCAAATACCACTAGATGAAGCATCAAAAGATTTTTCGACTTTTACCACTCCTGATGGGGCAGCTTACAGATTCAATGTCATGCCTTTCGGACTCAAGACAGCTCCCTGTACCTTTCAGAAATTCATGGCAAAGGACGTTTTAACGGGTTACCTGCACCATTTCTGTAAAGTGTATTTAGATGATATAATCGTTTACAGCGTAAACGTGAAGGAGCATATGTCCCACTTGAGGTTAGTCTTTGAAAGACTACGTCTGCACAATCTGAAAGTGTCACCGGAAAAGTGTGTAATAGCGACGAATGAAATTCAATATTTAGGCCATACCATTAGAACTGATACTTCCCAACCATTAGAAAAACATGTTTTACAAATTCAAAATTATCCCGTTCCAGCTACGAAAAAGCAGCTACAAAGTTTCCTAGGGCTTTGCAACTGGGTACGAGAATATCTACCAAATGTGGCGATGATCACGAAGCCACTAACGAAACTTCTTTCGAAGGAAAATCGTTTTCACTGGAACCATACATGCGATGAAGCATTTAGAAAATTAAAAGAATTATTATCCGGACCGCTGGAACTCCATCGGCCGGATTTTTCACGTCAATTCATTTTGCAAACAGATGCATCACTACAAGGCCTTTCGGCCGTATTATATCAATTAGGCGACAACGGCGAAAAATACATAATCTCGTATGCAAGCAACACGTTATCTCCAGCGGAGAGACGTTACCACATAAATGAGCTAGAATGCTTGGCGGTGGTGAACTATATTAAAAAGTACAAGATGTACTTAGCAGACAAACCGTTCTTGGTGAAGACGGACAACAGGGCGTTACTTTGGTTAAACAAACATAAGGACGACAAAACAAAATTTACTCGATGGTCATTACTATTGCAAGAATATGCATTCAAAATTGAACACTGTCCAGGAAAGGAGAATTTATTAGCAGATTTTCTAAGTCGTAACCCACAAAATCAGTATGTCGAGACAGACGATGAAGAGGAAAGAATGTTCCTACCAAATTATAAGTGTCCAGAACGTATTTCTGTTTTAACGCACTCAGAAATATACGAAGATATCGTACAGGCTCAATTGAGTTCAAGAGATATTCAAGACAAGATCCGCCGTTGGAATGATCTATTTCAACAGGAACAACGTTCCGATGCGGATCTTATTTTTATGAAAAATTTTCACGTTCAAGACGATGTACTTTTTAAAGATTGCGATAGAAATTTTAAATTAATAGTTCCAAAGAGGAAAATAAAGGAATTGATTTACCATTATCATGACCGAGATGAAGCATGTCATCCAGGAAGAGACGAGACTCTCAGGAAAATAGCGAAACGCTACTATTTCAATAATATGGCCAGGATCGTAGGCAGATACGTAAACGACTGTCTGATATGCCAGTCTGTAAAGACAAGACAAGCCCAACCCAATGCTCCACTTAGAAGTCATGCACCACAAAATGCATTTGAAACCTTGAGCGTCGACGTAATTGGCCCGCTGCAGAGGACTAAAGACGCCGAAAACAGATACATGATTATCGTCGAAGACGTTTTCAGTAAATGGATAGAGGCAAAGGCATACATTCAGGTCGACGGCAGAACGATAGCCAAATATATCGACGAAGAAATAGTAGCAAGATTCGGAGTCCCTCGAGTCATAATTTCAGACAACGGTGGTCATTTCAATTCCGAATGGTACATCACATTTTGCGAAAGGAATGGTATCGAACGATACTTAATTCCAGCATATCACCAACAGTCCAACCCCGTGGAACGACGGGTGCAGGAATGCAAGAAAATTTTAAAGACTCTTTTATTCAAAAAGCCAAACGACACTTGGGATCGCTACGTGCATCAAATGACATACATATTAAGAAATCGTAGGAACGCCGCTACAAATCAAACACCTAGCATGGTCGTGTTAGGATATGATCCAGCCGAAAGAGGCGAATGGGATTTGTATGCCTGGAGGCAAGAAAGAGCCAAGCAACAAACGCTTCCACGATACGAGCGAATCAAGGAAGCCCGTCAGGCCCAACAAAATTATAAACAGAAATATGCGCCGAAAGAGGCCGTTACTCCGATTGTTTACAAAGTAGGAGACAGAGTCATGAGTAAGAGAAAAAAGAAGGTACATACCTTCACGCCGTCTTGGTCAGGCCCAACCAGAATTCTGAAGAAGTTTTCAGACGAAGTGTATCTCGTGCAAAAGGGAAATGTAACGACAAGAGTACATGTCGATGATTTGAGACCAGCCCCGCCAGAGGAGCACCACTTGGAAATCGAATCTTCCGATGAAGAAAATGCTAGTCCAGGCGGAACATCACTCGATGGAAATGATTCCCCGTTCTCAGACGATTCCACAGAACCTCCACCGCCGGAGCAAACGGTTGTACAAATTCATGCACCGCCACGAGATGCTTCCACTTCTGATTCAGAATCCAGTTCTGGAGATTCAATCATCTTTTTATAACATTTTTCAACCTAGGCTAAGTTTTAACTTAGTGCTAGGTTTATTTTATATCAAAATTTCCATACCAACTTCTTGTCGTGTCAGGCAAAAGTTGGTATTTTTTATGCATTTTTTTTACAAGTTATTTTCATTGAGGATATTGTATCGTCCATACAAATCTTCCAAATTCACTGCAGCAACTCTGACCGTGTCCGGCAGAGTTGGTATTTTTTATAATTTTTCTAAGTCCTCATATGTTTAAAACATATACATCTGTAAGCTGAGTCCGACCCAAAGGGTCCAAACAAATGTTCCATTGGCACGGCATGGAAAGACGACGACTCTGACGCAAGAGCGCGATTCAGACGAGCCTAGCAACTCAAGGGCGAGATGCCGCCACGTCTGCTGGAGGGGCAGATGCAACGATCCGACGGATGCAGATTCTGTCGCAGATTTCTCCCAAGAAGAGATTTTTTAACTACTCGGAAACCATTTCAACCAATATAAGTCAACAAAATTCAGTGTTCTTATTCTCAAAGACGACGATATGTTATCGGTCGCAGATCCCCAGACGGGATGTAAACAAACATTTTACTAAAATTTTGTTTTATTGTTTCATATAAACCGAGCAGAGCCATAGTATAGCTGGAGCCAAGCAGTCCGAGGACCACCTAAGCTGTTCCAGAAGGCAGTTCGACACCGAAGGTGATCGACGAGGCATAGACACGAGGAGGAGCAGACGCAAGCCCGCATTAGTGAAAGAACACTAAGAAAGATAAGTGCGTCGAAAGTGTTTGTGTTGTGTCATCGAGAATCTGAGGATTTTCGATTTTTTCTTTTTTTTATGCCATTTTTGAAACACAATGTTCAATAATTCAATCGAATGCTATGCATCGATATATGTTCAAATTTATCACCATTTTTAGATTTGCATCTATGTTTTGTTCAGATAGGCCGGTCTGAACGATAACCGAATACAACACATGGGAGACTACATCCAATGATCCATTTTATTTTCAAACAAACAATTTACCAAACGTTACACAAAAAGATTCACGGAAAGGAGGGGAGTGTTAAAGAACGCTATAACCCCGATATACTTTTCGACGTTGTAACAAAATCCGACTTAGGAAATATTTCGTAAGAAAAGCGTGCTTCACGTAAAAACGCCGTGGAGGACGTTTTTAATTCTTGGAAATATATTTTTGCTCTTCGGAGCGTTTTTTATGCCAAATTTTCGCTAACTCTTCGAGGAGCGTTAATTTGGTAAGTGTAGTAAATGTCGCTGCACAGGGACGTAATGTCGCCCCGACCACCCAATTTTGGAAAGTATTCTAAAATTGGACTTGAACTTCCAAATTTCCAAGATTAAAAACCCTTTTACGAATCCACGTTGTCAAGCACTGCAACTCTTACGAAGTATTGAATATGAGGACAAGTTAGTCCAACGACTATTCAAAGTATATCGGAAGTTATAGCGAAAATAGCCCTTAGCGACATGGGACCCCCATCATTTCCTAGCAGTCGGATTTGACGGGGAAATGATGTGTTTTGACGGGGTTTGCCCTAAACCGGTTCCTCAGTGATTCGGAGTCAAAAAAGTATCTATACCATGTACTCACACGTGCATGGGATCTGCCTTGCCTGAACGTAAAATTTGTTATTGCATAATACAAACGAAGTAGATACGCTTCAAGCAATTTTAAGCTCCGAGGAGCGACCAAAATTTATGTGAATTAATAAAATACGTTTATAAGACAGGCAAGCATAAGCCCACCAAAATTTCAGTTACATGAACTGTTCCTTGAATCTTTTTGTGCATCGTTAGCTTTTCAAACTGCATATTGGATGGTAGTTGGGTACCGTATGAATCGTCCCGTTCCTCACCATGTGTTGTACACGGGTCAGACCATTGTTTGTTAACATTTCCTCTGAAGAAGTTGTTGTAAAAACATAAATTTTTTTAAAGATTTAATATATACATTTTTTGAACTTTATATTGTCTTTACTTGTGTTTTCTAACAAAATTTCCCTTTCAGATTTAATTTTAAGAGAGTGTTAAACAGACAGTGTTAGATTTATAGTGTTACGACGTCTTCCAATTGATACCATCAGAGCCGCAGTTAAGCATAAACGACAGTAAGTATGATTTATCCATTAATCTCCGTCTGAAACAGTCACTTTGAACCCTAAAAATTTTGTGAACGTAATATTTTTATTTAGTATTTAGAAAAGGTTGAGGAAAAAGAAAATTAATTTTTTCTTTTTCCTATTTTTTTCAATTTTTCTAAGTTTTTCGAACAAAAAATACGTCCTTCAGACTTCCATCAAAAGCATGGATCGTTCACATAATGTCAGTGAAGGTTAAACCTAAACTACAGTACAAAATATTAACGTCCGACGCTTTCACGAATAACTTGTGCGGCATTTATCTGGATTCTGATTGGCCAATATTTACACGTCCACTCCTTTAGATCAATCACAGTACAAGTATCACAAATTGAAATTCTGAGAAGTTTTAGAGGAAAGCTTTCTTTACCATACAGTTAGAATCTATTACAAACTAATTATATCCATAATCTCATTGGTTTTCCGGGTAGATACGTAACTCTGGCGCGTAAAAATGCCCGTTTTAAAAAGCAGTAAAATTATCAGCAAGTTGTTTTAACGATATTTTCTTAGAAATAATTCTTATTAGAAAAGTAAATTGTTGTGAATTAATAAAATGTTTTATTATATCATTTTCACGACACAAATTGTTAAAATAAAATTAGTGGGAAAACCCTATTATACAATTCGAACCATCTACACAAGCAACGGGGAAGTACCATTATACCACGTGTCAAATTTATGATGACTTTCATTAATTACAGTAACAAGATCTCCTGGTTTTAAAGCAATTTCACTTGCCTTGTCGAATCGAATTTTCTGATCTAACTTTGACTTTTCAGGATACTCCTTCGCCCTTTTATGTGCTAACAATAATATGCGTCGATATTGTAAAGAGGGTTGACGTGCGATCCGGTTAGCATTTCTGGAAGGTTCACTTTTTTTCCAAAAACAAGTTGGTGTATAGTTATTGTTACGTTTGATTTTGTCGTGGCAAATATAAGTATTGAATTTTGCATTTGTTTTGTAGATAAAAAATATTTTAAAAAAGCTTCTATTTAAATGCTCTAAAAAGTAGAAAATAAACTTTGAAGTAGATCAAACCCATCATTTTCTTACATTATATAATTTTTTTATGATATAAAAGCTTGTCGCGAGAGGAGATTGCTCGCGACAAGCTTTTATGACTTTCACCTCTAGCTTTAAAATAAATAATAATTATTTACTTATTACTTGTTATTGTTTCCTCAGCTCGTCAGCTTCTTTTTACTTTATCCTTTGCTGAACTTATTTTAATATTTCTCCTTGTACTTTATTATTAATCTTTTTAAACTCTTTTAAGTATTTTCTTTATGTTCATGTTATAACATTTCTTAATTTATTATTTATTTTCCGTTCCCTGGTGACCTTTTCTCCGCCATCTTTCTTTTTAAACTCCTGTCAACATAAACTTTTCTAACCTCCAAATCTTTCCTAAATTATTCCTAACCTTCAAATATCTTCGGCCTCTTCTTTACATACATCCAACTGTTTTCCACCAACTTATAATTACTAAGATAACCATTTTTTGTACGTGACATTTATTTGTCACAATAAACTTTAATCATCTGACATCTCTATCCCCGATCTATCCCATACTCTTGATCTAATTTTGAATAGTATTCTAAATAAACTCAATATAGGATCAAGACCTATCTTTTATTTTTCTGAAATAAACCATTACAAATTTCTATTCATTTCTCTTAAAACTATTTAAAACTATTTTATTATTAACTTATATATATATATATATATATATATATATGTGTGTGTGTGTGTGTGTGTGTGTGTGTGTGTGTGTGTATGTCTTCCATTAACTGCGGGGATTTCCACCTGCAAAAAACCAGGGCTTTGGGGACTATCCCAATTGTGGGGACTTACACGCGTCCCCACACTTATTTTCCATATTTTCTGGGCAGCGCCAACGTTGCTGTCAATAATTCTTATCTGGAAATGTTCACCATTAAATATTTCATAATACTGCAGACTATTTTCAACATCACATTACTGATATTCTCAATGTGAATCAAATTATGACCAACCTCACAATTTATGTAAATTTCACGTTGTTGGATATGCATAAGCTATGAGGTCTTTAAACATAGCTGATAATAGCGCCCTCTACACAATTTTCCTAGTATTAAAATAATTGTGTGTGTTTCTCATATCAGGTTAACTCTGAGGACTCATCCTCGTTCATTGTCGTTTATTATCGGATCGTTCTTATTATATTAAGGTAACAGATATTTTGACTATTGCATGAGTTGAGTTCACACAGTTTTCTTATTTACCTTTAGTTTGGGGTCTGGCATTCGCTTAAAGATGGTAATATAGTTACTTCCACGTCCAGTGGAAGTGTAATAACGTAAAAAAAAATTCCTGTCTGTCGGTCGGTCTGTCTGTAACTTTCTTTGTGCGCACGTTTACTCTGGAACTGTTTATGATATTGAATTGAAATTTGGTACACTTATGTATTGTAACGAGATCTGCAACTAGATTATATTTTGATCTAATTCCGTTGAAGGGTTCGGGGGTAAATGGGGTAAACAAGGGTAAATGGGCAAAGCAAGCAGGTAAGAGTCCATAAAATTGCAATTTAAGGCATGTATGAAAAGTCAACGTCTCAAAAGTTTTTTTTGCATCCCCCCTCCACTATCACCCCCAATACCACCCCATACTATTATAAAAGGGAGTAAAAAAAATTAAAATGTGATTTAATGTGTATACAAGAACGAAACGTCTGAAAAAATTACTTTGGCATTAGCTACCCCCTCTACCACCCCCATTGCCACCCCCGCCCTATTATTAAAGGGAATAAAAAATTAAATTGGGATTTAGTCTGTATACGAGAACTAAGAGACTCTAAAAAATTTTTGGCATTAGCCACCTCCTCTACCATCCCCATTACCACCCTATTATTAAAGCGAGTAAAAAACTAAATTGGGATTTAGTGTGTGTACGAGTACCAAGGGCCTCTAAAATTTATTTTGGCATTAGTTACCCCCTCTACCACCCACACCCTAATGTTTAAGAGAATAAAAAATTAAATTGGGATTTAATATATTACTCTACTCTATTATTAAAGGGAATAAAATATTACATTGGGATTTAGTGTGTATAAGACTTGGATACAAAGTCTGGATGTGGAAGTAGTGATTCCTTGGGCAGCGGTTTTTTAGGTATTATAATGATTAATGTGATTTCTACCAAATATTATTTAAAATACTTTAACTTTATATCGGGTGCACTCTTTCACAAAATCACTCACAATATCAATATACATGTTGATATTTAAGATATATTCAAAAACATATTAAAGTATTCTAATGGTGTAAGATTACCCCATCATATAAAAGAATACTTTTTTGTAGAATATTAAATTGCCCAGCAATGTACGTTTTAATAAAACATATTTTTTCTTGATTTAGTATTCAGTCAGATAATTTCGAAAATATACTTTTTTGTATTTTTTCTTATTTACTGCATCTTGAAAAATTATTATTATTGTAAAAATGCGCATCCTTTGATTTTGGCATCAAGATCCTGGAAGGATATAAAATATTTTATATAAAAAACTATAACACAAAACTAAATAAACAGCAAAAATAGATTATTTTACAGTTTGTAAAAATACTAACCATCTACATATTTGACATTTTTTCAATATTGGTTTTTACATCTTGTACTACTAAAATTTGCGTTTCTAATGTCATGCATTTGGAAATAAATTGCTTAAATACTCTACAAGAAGTCATCTTCCTTAACTACCTTACCTTCAATCTTGGGACTAGACAGACTCATCAATATAGTCTATCAATGATGGACTTTGAGAAATTTTGTACACTTTGTTGTAATAATAAAATAAATAAATAAAACAAATCTTTATTTTGTATTTTGATACTGTGATAAAAACTATAATCTAGAGGGCTGAACATTTTAGTATATTAGATTAAATGCTAATATACTAAAATGTTTAGCCGTCTAGATTATAGAGTATTTTTCTTTGTTTATTCGTGAACCGTTACAATTATTTTATTTATTTTTTATTCTTCTATTTCATTCATAACAATGTTTATAGACTATACATTATTTACAATATACACATTTTTTAGGAGTTATGCAATAACTACTTTAACTGTTGGGTTATTTATACACATTTCTATAATCTCATTAATTGTAAGGACAGTCCTCATGGCAGTTGTGAGTGTGTAATCGGTTATTATTAAGAAGTACATAAGGAAATCAATTTTAAAGATATGTTTACACGTATTATATATTCAATAAAACGTGGGGTCGTTGTAGACACAACAACTACTTCACATTAACTGTGGGGTAATGTTTACACATTACAATGGCTTCATTAAGTTTGGGGACATTGCATACACACTAGCTACTTTACATTTACTGTGAGGTCATTTATACACATTTCAATGGTTGAGTTTACTGTGAGGACAGTCCCCAAACGTTTGCATGGAGTGTACTCGATTATGAGCGAGTGCATCAGTAAACCGATTAGAGCCTCGTGATCACCAAAAAATGGTTAATCATGTAGCGGTCGTAGTTTCCAAGTCCCCACAACTGAGTATTTTGCACACGTCTTCACAACTTACGGAAGACATGTATATGTGTGTGTGTGTGTGTGTGTGTGTGTGTGTTATTACGTATGATTTGCAGGAAACAGCTACTCAGCGGGCAAATACCCCGACCTGCATTGAATTACACCTTACAAATCATGAATGGTAGCCAATGTCATTTGTCAATTCCCCGACCAGACATAGACGGGTTTCGAACTTATTAGTTCTCATCAGTATGCCATATGTCATGGAACAGACAAATGACAGTGGCCAACATGCTCGTTTTATACAAACTAATGTAAATGGTGTACCGGCGAGAGGTAAGTGAATCCTCTCATGTGGTCAAATACACCAGACATCATAGATGTTTCCATGGTGTATAACGACTGATGCATAGACCTGCATTGAATTATACATTACAAATCATGAATGGTAGCCAATGTCATTTGTCAATTCCCCGATTGTTATTACATATGATTTGCAGGATATGTATATATACAGGGGGTCCCGAAAATGGTGGGCAATCTCTCGGTTTTGGGTAGAACTAGTGAAAATAAGGTCACAAGTTCGTATATTTTTCTTCCTCCCGAGGTACCCCTACGAAGATATTCGCTCTTGAAGTTGAAGGTTAAAAATCGATTTTTCGCGATAACTTTTTTATTGTTCAATTGATTTTAATTATTTTTGGATCAGTATCATATTATTTCAATCCAGTTAGGTCAGTGTATTAGAACCTTAGATAACATCTTGGGATAACAGTGGACATATTTTATGGCCCAATGTACTGTTCTTGATTATAGGTACAAAAGAAGATCTATGGAACACTGTTCCACCAAAAATGGCGCAAAGGGTCTTTGCAGGAATGCTGAATGAATCTCTTACGATCTTTACTGTTAGATATACACAGGTAATGATATTTTATAAGCATATGATGTAAATATCAGAATATTTTATATTTTTGTCTTAGAGTTCACCATCAGAAGCGCGAAGTCTGTTGTTGGTTGTTGACATAAGCAATTTGTTGTTATGTGTAGCTCAACTTCTCCAATCGATTTGTGATTCAGCAAAAGAATATGTTGGATTTATGTACACTAATGGTAGTAAAATACTAAGGGATATTCATACCAAATGTCAAGAGTTATTGAGTTGTCTTCTATTGAGAGGGTCATCACTGAATGACCTTCATAAGGTAATTCATTAAAGGTTTTATTATTTACTTTCTACAGTAGTCTTTATTACATTGCACCATAAATGAAATAACAAATTTCCAAAAACTTCATTCACCAAATGTTATAATAACATGACTGTCTAGTAAAACTCACGGGGCATGTTCTGAGACAATTCTAGGTTCTAAGACCTACGCCTTAGTATGGAGGATATTAATAAACAGGGTTTTGGCGAATGGGAGAGTTTGTTACAGTAAACTATAAATGGCTACTGACGAGTAGGATATCTTGCTTTGTGCAGCTATTGAATGCTAAGGGTTGCGCTGCCAAGGTCAAATATTACGTAAAATATCCTCATTCTTAATTTACACTCTTCTCAAAAGCGAGCCAACGGAATTCAGAATTGATTTCATTATGTAAACTAGCAAACTTAAGACAAGGACTTATTATATTTTATATTACAATCCTAGGTAAAATTAAGTTTTCAAAATTTTCTCCTCCTTGATTATTCAATGAGAACGATTTACTCATTCATCCTAAATTCACCATAAATTGTTTTATATTCTATAAAGGAACTTAAATATTCAAATAAAATATAATAGATGTAATATAAAATAACATGAACAAAAAAAGTCTGCATAATATTTATTCCTATTGAAGTTTAATGTCGAATGCGAATTTGTTAAATTTCGTCTAAAATAGTTGGAAGCTTTGTTACTAGAGGCAGTCTCATAGCGATAACCATTGCTGGACGTGTGTCAAAGCAGGGTCGGGCCCAGAATTTTTCATTTAGCCTGAGAGCTTCGAGTGGCAGTATCATACGTAAATAAATATGTTATGTGTAGCTGATAGCTAAATTCGGTGATTTATTAATATTTCGTCTTTTATGCCAACTAAATACGTGCAACTCACAATAATTCAAGATATTTTGTGTGTCACCGAGGTTTTGTTTATAACTGGTACGTATAAACATAAAATCACGTCGCGATTACATTCGTACGGTCTTGTACGCCGCTTATATTTGTGCGGGTTCTGTGTTATCGACAGGACGGTGTAATTCGATGACTTACAAATTTACTCGCGGCTGGTACGTGTAAACCCACTTTTAACGAACGTAAGTAATATATAGAGTTATACTTTTATATTTGCTAATTATCTATCACCAAGCTATCCATTTTATCAGCAATTATCAACAATGAGCTATGATTATTTAAATTTTTCTATAATAAATTATCTCAATACATCACAAAGCTCCTTGCCGCTGCTCTAATAATAAATAAATAATAATAAATAAACACCACATGAATTAGACAACCCCCAATTTCAGAAGTCAGAGGCATGTGCGGAAAGGGGTTTTACACATTGAAAAAAACGCCTGAAAGTGTCGGGATTCGAACCCGGTGGCGCTAGAGCCGTGTGATTAATCGCGATTGCCACCTTACGCAAATCAAATCAAATGAAAAACAAGTCTATTTTAAATCTTTGGATACAACAATTTTTTATCTTTCCCGGGTACTCGCTCCGGAACCAGCTAAACATCCACGGCGTGAGATATCGTGGCAGTAGAAAAACTGGACGGAAGAGGCCAGGACAAACTTGTAAGGAATCAAAATAAAATATGTTATTTCTTATCTACAAGATGCAAAATAAATAACAAAAAAAGCATGTAAAAGGAAAATAAAACTTAAAATAATTTGTATATAATGCAAAAATCCATGTATAGATAAAATATCTGTGATATTTATTTGTGATTAACTCATGCGGAAAAAATGCTAGCTAAGAAACCCGTTCTAGATAACTGTAGCGAAAGCGAGCGGTTATGTCAGGCCGCACAATTTATAACTTAAAATTTTAGGATTTTAAAAAAATTTTGTATTTATTGTAAAACTGTGTTTAGGAAGAGAATAATTTAGGTAGCAACAAAAAGCAATAAACAAAATCGAAGAAGATAGAAAAGAGTTAAAGTTTGGAAACTGTATTTGATAGATTTTATAGTCATAGAAGAAACAGGATGTGGCTAAATAAGTTGCTACACCACGCCGGGCCTAGTATATAAGGGCCGGCCTCACGCCGGTATCATGGTATAATTTTTTTTTTTGTCTGCCAAGTCTGCTATTCCTAGCCAAGAGCGGCTACAGACTCCTGGACATGGAATAAACTGTCCGTGCAGTTTCGTTTATGTGTCGGTTAAAAGTCAGTCGCACTCTCTTTCTGGAATTTGATTTCCCCTATCAAAATTGGCGTAAAAATTTTATTTTCTGTAAATCTGCACGTGAAGACTATGGATTCCCACTTCTCTGCATTTAACCGAATTTTTCAATTGTCGTAATACGACGTGGCACGTGCCATATAGGCTTTGAGTTGCATGTTAGCCGTTTGCGTATTATAACTGTGCGCATACATAGCTGTGTCATCGTCGGCAAGTTTAGTATTCGAGAAAGTAGGAAAGTCGAAAATATATAAATTGTATAATTTAGGGCCGAGGACCGACCCTGCGGGACGCCCGCGCGAATATCTCGCTGAGTAGTCCGTTTATTATTCATTCGCCCTTGCAGCGTTCTGCCAGTAAAGTACGAATGTACAAGTTTAATGAGGTGTCGCGGAAAGTGATAGTTAGTCATTTTTGAAAGTAGCCACGGGATCCAGACGGTATCAAAGGCCTTCTCAATATCTAAGAGAACCATGGTAGTATTCTTACCGAGATTGTATTGCACCTTTACGTCATTAACGATTCTAACTACCTGTTGTACTGTGATTTTTACCTTCCTAAAACCGAACTGGTGCTCATTCTGAGGTCTTCCTGAGCAGTGTTTAATCTATTCGAGACAACCTTCTCCACTAGCTTGGACATCGCCGACAGTAACAAAAATGGTCGATAACTGCCTGCGATCTTGGCATGCCATCTCACGCCTTAACCAACACGGCTATCGAAAATAATCGCATTGCCAAAGTTTATAACTTCTCCCATAGTAAGTTTTGGGTTTTAAAATCTTGAAACGCTCCCAAGAATTTCAATGCAATCCCATAAGAAATTACATAGGAAAGTAAGTCCTTACAGCAGAACTACTTTTATCTTTGAAGAATTTTAGGGATATAATTAAGATATTTTGGTGTCTCCATTTGCAATTTCAAATTAGATATTTATAACTACCTACTCATAAGCACGTACTATAATTACCTCTACTATTTGTCCTTTTGTACCAAGAAAACACAGAATTACGAAAGATTATAAATTAATATTTAATATTAATAATCCTTTATTAATTCCTTCTCTCCATTCCTTCAATTAAATGACATAAGCAGAGAAATAACGTTTTGTTTACTGTGATCGCTTTTAAGAAACAGCGTAGCAACAGTTTCTATAAAACTCGAAGGACGAACCAACAATTTCACTTCGATTTGCCATCATGCTCAAACCTTGCTGAACAATTTACGCCCTCACTGAAATCTGAATTAATTCATCTACCAACACCACACAATTACTTTGTACTGGTTATGAACTCTATGAATAAACTTCATTTAAAATTTGGAAGTTATGCGTATCCCAACAAAGATATTTCTGTCAATGATGAAACTTGGAATAAATATTACCTGTAGTCTGGTATTTATTCGTTGCGGATGGAGTTTCAAACTGAAATGAAATTAGAACTTTTTGTAATAATTTACTTAATGTTTACAACGGCGTGATATTTTAGTGTTATCAGTTATTATCTTGGTTTCTGTAATATTCATGGATGATGAGCGATTCTACTTTTTCTTCTTGTGAAAAAATCGGATGAGATGAGATAGCACCTTTTGTAGTTTATTGCTTTATATAATTACAGACACTGCTTCAATACATTCGCCTCGTAATTTACAAAAGTTAAAATTTACGTCATATTTTACGTAAATTTAAACATTTTTCTAAAATTATCGACCAATTTATCGCAATAGATGTAACTGGACTTTCTGTAGAATGCGAAATAAGGAATTGAATAAAAAAGAAAGAATTGAGGCTAGCTGGAAGGGGTTTGCAAAAATACAGACTTTATCCGTTACCCACCGATATTGCCAGTGCCGTTACCAGGAATCGAACCAAAAACACAGCATTGTCACACCAAAGCAAATTTTCTGCATAACGCGCTCTAACCGTCTGAGCTACTGTGTCTGTTCAGGTGTTCCCCTGGGAGCTGTACTGGGACTGTGACACTTTAACCCTATTATATGCCGCTGACTTGGAGATCTATTGTTTAATTGAAGCTGTAGAAGATTGTGAGGAGTTTCAGAATAATTTAAATAAGATAAGTGATTGATGTGTACTATATCATTTGTCAATGTATAGCGATTTACAATTTATAGAGGCCTCAGTCTCGTAAGTTATAGTTACCTTTTAAATAATCGACAATTGTAAAGACCAGATATAATTAAGGATCTTGATGTTAACACAAAAGCTTAAATTTTAATGAAATTATGACCTCAACATTAAAGAGCTTAGAATTCGTAATTAGGAATGTTAAAGTTTTCAATAATACGAAATTGTATTTTTCTTTTGTGCTGTCAAAATTACAATGTAGTTCACTGATGGTCCTCGGAATATGGTACATATATAATCAATATTGAGAACATTCAGCACCTTATTGAAGATGGTAATTATTCTACAATTGGTTATTCACAAAGCATTATATTAGAAAGGGTTGATAGGTCGAGTTTACAAAACAGAACAATAACACACTCTGTAGTATAGAATAGATAAATTGGCTTTATTTGACTACGTTCATATTTTCTACAATATGTGTAGCAAGTCAATGGATCTGGTTAGTTACTAGTCGGCAATTAACAGAAACAATCAAAGTAAAATAATGTCTTAACATTAAGTATATTACAAGAATCTACAGTGTGTCCCACTTCGTACTAAGCCACCCCTATAACTTGGCTATTTGTATTTGGATTTGTATATATTTTTTACAGCACATAATACCCGTAATGAACTACATTTGGAAGGTAGAACTGTTACTCAATCTCTATTTCAAAGCCGACTGTGATGTTTTTAAAATGGGAATTTAGCAAAAGTAACATTAGCGATTGAGATAGAGAAAAAATGTATTTGGAAAAGTTGTTCAGAAAAATTAAGTAATTTTTTTTTTATACATTTATTTAACGTCGGCCTATTTCCGCTATTGAGGCCTAACACCGACGCCTGTAGACGAGCTACCCCCAACCAGGAATTTTGCCGAACCTCTTCCCTTAAGAAGAGTAGGGATCTTTTACTTGCCTAACATTTAATAGACAAGTGACCGACGGCTTTACATCCCCTCCGAAGGATGGTATATCTCCTATACAACCCTCGCCTAAGGTTGTATAGCTTCCGCGCATACACTGATATACAAGCCGCTGGAAGATGTGTGAGGCGAGAACGCGGTTTCCGTTGGAATGGTCACCATCCAAGTACTAACTGCGCCTGTCGTTGCTTTACATCGCATACCGAAGTATGTACATAGTAAAGACGCACCTACGCTCGCCCTCCTTAAGTAATTTCAAATGTGAAGTTTCATTTGAAAATACTGATTTTTAGTTGTTTTTTTTTTTAATATTGCAAGTGAGAAAAATTCTAGGTTTTGGTTAGTTTAGAGCATCCAGATTGCTATGAATTCCAAAAATAGTTGGAAATTTTTTATTTAGTAAACCAGTTTACATAATGTTAATAATTTATTTAATTCAAAGAAAACCGATCACAGTATTAACAATGCTAACGATAATAGTTATCTGAAATATTTTTCCAATAGATCGCCTTCAATTTCAATGCATTTTAAAATTCTTTTTTTATTATGATTCGATACTTTTCTTAATTCTTCAGGAGATATTGATCGACAAACTTCCAAAATTCTGTTACACAATTCTTGTAGTGTGCGTGGTCTGCTTTTATAAACTTTTTCTTTAAGTGAACCCCATAAATGAAAATCCAGGAGAGTAATATCTGGGGATCTGGGCGGAAACTCGCAAAGTGCACTATTACGTTCTATCCATTTTCGAGGAAAATTTCGATTAAACCATTCTCTCACAATCAAGGCACTATGTACTGAGCAGCCATCTTTTTGAAGTTGATATCTCTTTGCAATGCAAGCGGTAAATCGTCTATAGCATCGGACAATTCTGTGTTAAGGAAATTCAAGTAAACATCAGCATTTAAATTTCCCTCAAAAAAAGGACCAATTAGCCGGGTTCCCAGGATACCACACCATACATTCACTTTTTGGGAGTACTAACTTTTGCATGTGATTACCCAATTTGGATTATCCGCAGCCCAATATCTACAATTTTGTGACGAAACCACGCCACTACTGGTAAATGTGGCTTCGTCGGAGATGAGTATTTTATCGATAAAACGACGATCCTCTAGAAAATTGCCTTGCAGCCAATGACAATATTCTAATCTTCGTTCTGAGTCCCCTTCTTGCAACGTGTGAAGAAATTTTGGCTTGAAGGGTTTTAATTTGTGCCTGTGAAGGCAACGCCAGATGTTGTCTTTTGATAAATTTAATTCCCGCGCAATTTTCTTACACTGATTCGTGGGTTTCCATTAACAAAACCCAGTATAATATCATCATCTGGATACCTTTTGGTAGGTTTCAATTTTGGCTTTACAATAGTGCCGGTTTGATAAAATTTCCTATTAAGGCCAGCTACGGTACAATGATGTACTGGAGGACGATCGGAATGTCTACGATTAAATATTTTAGCAGCCTCTCTAAAGGAACAAACATTATCTCCAACGAGACGAATAATTTTCACTTTTTCTGGAATTGTTAATTTCAAAGGCATTTGACGTAAAAATTGACAACTATGGTGTTTACAATAATTGATGTAAGTAGATTGACATTCATAGCAATCTGGATGCTCTAAACTAACCCAAACCTTGAATTTTTCTGACGCAATAATAATAATAATCAATATTTTCAAATGAAACTTCATATTTGAACTTACTTAATTTTTCTGTGAGACTTTTCCAAATACATTTTTCCTCTATCTCAATCGCTAATGTTACTTTTGCAAAATTCCCATTTTAAAAACATCACAGTTGGCTTTGAAATAGTGATTGAGTATCAGTTCTACCTTCCAACGGTAGTTCATTATGGGTATTATGTGCTATAAAAAACATATACAAATCTAAATACAAATAGCCAAGTTATAGGGGTGGTTTATTACGAAGTGGGACACACTGTATGTAAATGACAGATAAACAAATAATGGTAGCAAACATACAAGTAGGGAATAAAACAAAACAAATGAGAGAAGATGAAATAAAATGGCAAATATTCGGTAAGTAAATGCATACAACATTTATGCCTATATATTCCTATACAGGGTGTTCCAAGCAAAAGTAAGCACCCTGAATAACTGTGGAGATAAAAATTTTTTGAAAAATTGGTGAAACACGTCGACCTTGTTTCCAAGGGGGACATGTTTTAATGTGATACTTTGTATACCTATCATCATCCCTCTACCCTATACGGCCACCCCCTCAAAAAATTCGAATTGCAAAGGAGGTCGAGTGATACATCTTTTGAAAGGTCTATCAATTCTCTACATAACTGTGTATTTCTTAAACTTTTATCGACTCGTTCCTGAGAAATAAATTGATTCATTATTTTAGGTTCGGGAAATAAAAATAACAGAAGCAGTTTAAATTATCGTATGAATACATACGATAATAGTTCAAAATGACTCCCACCGACTTCCATACAGTAGTATAATCTGTTTTGAAATTCTGTACGAATATTTCTGAACACATCTGGAGTCAATAAACAATTCTTTCACGTAACTCTTCTAGAGATACGGGTTTTGTTGCAAATTCCTCCGATTTCAAATGTCCCCACAGAAAGAAATCCAAGGGGGTGACCAAGCGGGCCACTCCACAGGACTTCTTCTTCCAATCCATCACTCAGGAAACCGATTATCCAAAAATTGACGGATTGCAATAGTAAAATGTGGGGGGTGTCCCATTCTGTTGAAAGGACAGTTCGCCCTCTAAAAGATTATCGTCTTCTTCGAGGATTTGGGTAATCATTGGGTCGATGTTATTTTCTAACAAATCGGGGTATCTTTCGCCATTTAAATTGTCAGGAATATAAAACATTTAACTTCTGAGGCCCTTGGGTATGAGTTTCCATCAACAAATGTGGATTGTTTTCACTCCAATTCCTAAAATTGTGCCTGTACCTCCCCATTTACATAAAATGACGATTAATCAGAAAAACACGTATTGTACAGTAGATTAGAATTACCGTTTAATCAGAATTCAAGCCGACGATCGGGATTCGTGTACCAATTTAAATTTATATGTATGAAATTTGTGGGCCTTCAGAATTCGATGAACACTGCTTAGTGATACACCGGAAGCCAAGCCTCAGCTACTTTCCTGATCTGTTGACTATTATCCGTCTGCAAATGACCTAGAGCTGCCACTTCGACTGCTTAATTCCTAATCGGTCGCTGAGGTTCATGCTTTTTGTTTCCTACAGAACCTGTTTCCATAAATTTTTTCAATAGTAGTTAAACATACTGAGAACCAATCTATCTGGATGATTTCTATTGAATATGCGCTCCGTAGCTCTAGCGCAATTATCGTTTTTAAAGTAAATGCTGACAATTATTTCTATTCTCTCCTGATAAACTATTTTGAGAACTCAATCTGGTAAAATGTATCTCGATTTAAAATTGGTTGTGAACAAATTAATATTCAAGGACTATCAAATACTTATGAGTCTTTTATTATTCTAAAACTAAACGAACAATTAAAGTGTTGTTTGTTGAAAAAACTCGTGCTTATTTGAGAGCACTAAAAAATGTAGTTTTTTTTATAAATTCCAATACCCAGTGGCGTGTATTTTAGATTTTTTAAACAATTTCGATTGTGTGTAATCATCAAAAATAAAATTTATTTTCCTTAAGAATGAATCGATAAAAGTTTAAAAAAATACACAGTTATGTAGGGAATTGAAAGACCTTTCAAAAGATGTATCACTCGACCCTCTTGCCATTTGCTGATATCAAATGTTTCTGTCAATTTCATTGGGAAAAGTCTTCTTAACTCTGGAACTGAAAAATTTTGCAAGATGCTACGGGTTTTATCAACCCCTTACTGTGAGGCAGTAGGGGTTGCAAGATAATAAAAAAGGAAAACAAACTTGGGTTGCTGTGCGTAGCAGATCGTGGACACTACCGAACCCGGATAAGTGAAGTAGCGTGCCCACGACAAAAATTTCACGAGCTGAGAAATCTCAGGGCGTTAAGCTCAAGTTTAACATAAGCCATTAAAATTTTTTAGTTTATTTAACATTCCCAGTGGTCGCAGATGAAATAATGGCACTCTCTCTCGACACGAAATTGACTATATTACTGTATTTACAACTTGTGGTTCTCTAATATGAACCTGGCGATAATTCTGATAAATATGTTACAAAGTAAATAAAGATAATAATAATAATAAAAATATTTATTGAAAGAAATATATAAAAATCCATTTTCTCAATAGCAAAGGGCATTGCTAAGCATTTTTCAGTCATTCCTTAAATACAAGCAACTAAAAGTTGATAGAACTTAAAATAAATGTACATCAAATAGTATTTCAAAAACAATGTAGGTCCGCCATTTTAAAAATGATTGAAAAGAAGTTGCTTATTCGATCTTCATATCAGAATATTTGATTGTAATTCGGGGTAGTAATTTTTCCTGAAACATTATCTTCATGTGTAAAGAAAACAAACATACAAACAAGATGATGGACATCATGTTTTCCGTGCTTAGTCCACAATATAACTAAAATTTCGTAGACAATTGGCATCAAATAAAAGTTTCCCGCTTTTCTAATATATTTTTTCAGGTTTTTAAGAAGGGACTAGACAACGTAGAAATGTTCAAGTCAAGACAAGCTGGCCCTGCCCCTTGGATAATGTTTGCGTTACCAAACATATTTAGAGATCATCCAAAAAGTGCTTCTAAAATTACCGATTTACATCCTGATATTTCCATAGCTATAGAGTTAATGGTTTTACTAGCACAGCCGCAACCAAATTGGGCTCAGTTGTTAAAAGTTGGTTTTAATATTTTAGTAGGCGATTTATTTTGTACAATATTACCATTTTTAGGTTTTATGTATGAAAAAATGCAAAATTCTTCAGCTGATCTTGTATCAAACAATGAATAATTATTCCGTAGAAATGCAGAAAACGTGTACGAAAGGCTTCGATTGTGGAGCCTTTTTATGTTCTGGAGACGGATCTTGCAGAAATGTTAATATGTCATCCCCAACTTTTAGTCCAACTCATTACTATGATCTCATTTTATCTGCAACAGAAGTTCTGTTGCACATTGGAAATGATGATGACTTTTCAGACGTACTACTTCCAATTATTACCAAAAACCGCAATTGGGCTAAATGTTTTGAAAGGAGACATGTAAGTGTAAATTCTACTATAAATTCAACCTTGATGAAACTGAATATATATGTTTTAATAAAAGCCCTAACAATTTTGCTTGGTTGCTGTAAAGACAGATACCTTAATACTGTACAGATTCAAGAGGACGATTTTAATATGCCATCTTTCGCTGGTGTTAATAAGTGGATCAATTTACCATTATATAGTAATGAATTGCACTTTTACCGTTAGCTGGCACGCCACTTGAATTACCACCCTATAAGCTTTTCGCCAACAGATGGCTCCCGCTAGGAAAATATATTAATTTATTAAATAGATGTGTATATCTTAGGAAATCTACAATATAAACCTATTATTACAATTAGCATATAAATTTGTCTACAAAATAAAGATAGTTAAAGATCGAAAAATTCATAAAAATCGATTTAGTTTTTAACATTTCCCAAGTTGGTACTCTTGACAGCCGTATAGGGCATCTGCACGTGACGTCACATTTTTCAAGGTCGTGGCTTGGAGGATATACAAATAAATAACATAACCTTAACCATAACAGAAACAAGGCACATTTATATCTATTTGGGTTTTTATTTCCTCACATTTTACTGAAAATGCCAAGTTTTTGTATGGTAGTTGGTTGTGGAAGCAACGGGGCGAGAGATGCTGTCAGTTTTTTTCGAATTCCCTCAGTTTTTAACAATCATAAACAATTTACTCAACTTGCCTGTGATAGACGGAATGCTTGGATAAATGCCTTAAAAAGGGACGATCTAACCAAATCAAAGATTGATTATGGTAGAATATGGTCCAAACATTTCATTTCAGGTAATACTTTACACTATTTGTATCTAATAAATACATGGATGTACCTAAATTATTGTTTCGTAAGTATGACAAATAAATATATTTAGGTAAACCTTCAAAGTTAGAAGATCACAATAACCCAGACTGGATACCGTCTTTAAATATGGGTTATAAATCTATTAGCTTATCAAAACCTTCTAGTAAAGATAGATTTGTTAGAATGGAGAAAAGGAAAAGATTACGAGACGATGTAGAGGTTGCAGTGAATTTTGAAATTTTGCTTTTGCATGATTTTTTTGTCTACATCAATAAATATGTAGGTTGCACGTTTAATATATGATTTATTTTGTTTTCAATTATGAAATGGTTGATATTCAAATATTAGGAAGATAATGCTTTGCTCTTTCCTGTGCCTTTGTTTTATATGTGATACGAACGTTTAAATATTTGCTTTGCTATACTTTTTTGAATAGGTAGGTATGGTGCTTTAAAAAATATTTTAGAGTATTATGTGTACATTTACATTTCAGAAAATTATTTTATTTTTAGAGGTTGGGAAATCTTTTTGAAAACATATTATGCTTTTTATAGATAGTTCTTTTTTCAGCAAACCAGATTAGGTCAAAGACCACCACCAGAATCTGTAAATCCTGAAATTGAACATGAGAACATATTTCAAGAGACCTTCTATGTGCTACATCTAAGTAAAACAATACAGCACAAACATGAGTACATGTTTCGCCTAGCCCTGCCATGCAATTGCAGTGAGCGCATATTATACTACCATCACTTTTTGTTACAATCCACGGTTTTAAAAATTGCTCACTTAGTTTTTGGGAATGCATAACCTGTAAAAAAGTAGAATAATGCTTGACATGCTTAAACCTCAACTATAGTAACTTACTCTTCCCAATATCAAGAAGTTTTCATACATTTTCTTTACATGTATATTTTTAACCCATCCACAAGTAGCTTGTTTGTAGGCATCAAGTCCTTTATAAGCTTTAAAATCTTCATGGGTGTACGCACTCTTAGTATATAGTAAATAATTAACAATATCTGGATATATCGTCTTGGGAAAATCTTCGATTTTACTACTGCATTGTTTGATGTCTACCAAGTACGGATCTATACCAATTACAGCGATTTTTTCCCTATATCTAACCGCACTTTCAGCGTCTAAGGTGTAGTAATAATCACTAAACATTATTAAAATAAAATTTTTGTTATAGGCACACAAACTAAGCAAATATAGCGTTCACAATAAACTGAAACTTTTCACACAATGCTATCCAAATGCGTTTAGGTTATGGTATCTGCTTTGTTTATCCTCCAAGCCAATTAGCCACGCCCATATGATCACGTGCCGCAGATGCTTTATTGTCGAACTGTCAGTTTAAGTCATGTCGTCTTGTTTTTGTGAGTTGTGAAAGGTTATAAAATCACTCAAATTCCTTCATACTGCCTTTTTAAATCAAGAAATTGAGCTGAAAGCTTTGCTAGTGATTAAATTAGTTAAAGGGCACGTGGTTGCTACAGGATCAAAAACTAAATTTAACCTAATTTTCAATTAATATTTTGGTTTGTTTAATTGAAATTTCGATTTATTCGGATTAGCTAGCGAGTTTATCGTTCAGAAGAGTATTCTGGGTAAGTATTAAATTTCTTTGATTAATTATAGGCACGTGCTCACATTAGAGGTTAATTTTGAGAATAATTTTGTAACTTTAATTATAGACGAATTTGGTAAGGCCAAATTTTGAGTACAGAATTTGCCTACTGTTCTGTTTTTGGATTATTTGTATTTTTGACTTTTGGATCATATGCTATTCTTTCGTACACGAATTTTGGTATACGAATGCGCCCTGATTTATGCATTACGATTGAGGGAAACCTTATCATTGTGAAGACTTCTAAACCCTATTTGATTGTGTTGTGAAGATTTCTACCATTTGCAAGGACCTCGATCAACAACCTTCAAGTCTGGAGAGCCTGGAAACTCTCCATTTTTTTGTAAAAGCTAAGTAACTACTGTATTTCCTTTTTATTGTAAAATTGTTTATATTTAATAATTATTTTTCCATAGCGTTAGCTTTAAACCCTAGAGATTGCTGTATTCTTGGTACTTAATTTATTGTAATATTTTTATTTGTACTGTATTCAACTGATTTTTATAATAAATTGTATTTGTTTTTACTTGTTCTTTTTATTGTTTACTCTCACTACAAGGATTTGTAAGATCTGGGACCTCGTTTGCTTGTCCTGACTTAAGGTCGTAATACAATTTTAGTAAAAATCTCCTATTGCAATGTTAACCATTCTTAAATATCTTAATAAATCTTCCATCACATAGTGCTTAATTTCTGTACAAAATAAATTGTTAGCCGTGTTTCACGGTGTACGAATAATTAGTATGTTCTTCAGTTAAGGGCAACTACCTAGTTCACTCAGAACTTTGCTAAAGCCCTGTTAGGCACGTCCGCATGCCCTCAGCTACCACTATCGAATTGTAAAACTAAAAATTTATTGGAGATTAGAATATCAATAGTTTCAACATTCAATTTAAATGTATATAATTTCATATGACGTAGTTGAGTTTGCACTTCTTCCTATTGACTAACTAACCATAATATAACAGATGTTTTCATCCCCCTATGCAACCATAAAAAAAATACTTTTCAATGCTCCTTACCATTAGACGCCACTGATCAAGTGAAAGCATGTTCCAGTAGAAACATATTTTTAATATATAGGTTCTTCAACTCTTTTTCAAGTATAGAAAAGCATCGGACATGGTTTAATTTTCATTTTCTAAGTTTTTATATATCACTTTTCCCTAAAAGTGAGATTTTAGTTTTCATGAAGGTATGAGTTTCCACAGAATATTTAGATAAGGCAAATTAAATTTCATAAAATTCCCCTACAAATTTCCATGTTCTGATAATATATTAGTTTATTCGAAACATGAAGCCATATAACCACATGCTATTTACACGAACTTATCCAAAGCCTTGATTGAAAAAAGAATTAGCCACAATCTATTATTACATACGATAGATAATAATAATAATAATAATAAAGGCTTTTATTGAACTGGCGAGATTTAGTACGGTGTAACAAAGTTACCCGTCTATTCTTCCACGCAATCCTAACAAGTCAGATTACACAGCACATGTAAGTAAATTGATATATGCTTTGAGAAACTTAATTCAAAATCCATAAGAAGCCCTAAATTCTTAACATATCATTATAATTAATTTTCTCATTATTAAGAAGAATATTTGAAGGAAATACCTTAACCTATCATTTTTCCTGCCAAATAATGTAACCGCTGTTTTGGAAATATTAAGTTGCGAACAGTGTTGAGCAGGTAAAATATAAATATTATAAATATCATGATTTAAAGCTGCTATAGCTTGAGAGTGTTCTTCAGGGTAAAAGGACAGTGCAATCTGTGAGTCATCTGCATAATAATGTGGATTTCACGACATACAAGTATTGGCAAAGCTTGATATGTAAATGATAAACAGTAAAGGGCCATGAATACAGCCTTGGGGGACTTCATTTATTATATTCTGAAATAATGAAATATTTTGTTTATATTGAACAGCCTGTAATCTATTAGATAGATAATTAGAGATTAATAGCTATTGCAGATAATCCTATAAAATGTAAAATTGATATTAACATATTATGGTTTAAGGCATCAAAGGCCTTGGAATAATCTAATTAAACTAATAATGTTAATTTTCCTCTATCAGTTGCGCGAAAAATGTCATCTCTTATATTTAGTAATGATGTGCTACAACTGTGGCCAGTTTTAAAACCCGATTGCGTAATTGGAATTATTTTATTTTTGTTTAAATGCTTTCTTAGCTTAATGTCTATAATTTTTTGTAGAATCTTCGATAAGCAAGGTAATATACTAATGGGCATTATATCTTTAAAACTTGTGGGATTGGAGATTTTTGGCAACGGGAGAATAAGAGCATTCTTCCACTGGTTAGGAAATACACTATTTTTTAAACAAAAATTGATAACATGTGTTAAGTGAGGTAAAATATGCGGAATACACAACTTAATTGTTAAAATGTTGACACCATCGCATCCTAATGCCTTGCTTTTGATTTTAGTAATTATATCTAATACCTCAATTTCAATCATTTCTGAAAAATATAAAGCTTGCACATTATTATTATGGAAAGAAGTGATGGATACATCAGCTGGTAAATTTGGAACAGAGTAAATAAAATGATTATTTATTTCCTCTACATCTGACAATTTACTTAGTAAATTTTTAGTAATATTTTTATGCAGAAAATTAAGAGACAAACTGGTTTCTGATTATTAGTATTAAGTTCACGACTATAATACGCTTTCTGTTCTTTGTTGACAGCTAGACTTAAGCATTTCTGAGTTGTTTGTAGTATTGCCAGTGTGTTACATTTTTGGTTCTCTGGTATCTCAATAAAGCTCTATCTCTCACCGCCATCATAGCACGTAGCATATCTGTTAACCAGGGCGAATATTTTTTAGTTTACACGTTGTGATAGGAGCATGTAGATCTAATAAATTTATTATGTTATCATTTAACTTTACTATCAGTATCATTTAAATCATAAATATTATCCCCCGGTATAGACATTAAATCAGACTTGAACTGCTCATAATTTAACTTTTTAAAATTTCTAGCAGTAACAAAAGTTGGACCAGGCTTATCTGTCCTAATATTAATATTCAATGAATAGAACAGAGTCAATGAGAGTAGCTGAATTATTCGATATTCGCGTTGGCTGATCAATAATCCGATAAAGTCAAATGCTTTCTAAAGTATCAGAAACATAATTAGCATCAGTATTGTCTATTGTAAGCAAGTCAATATTAAAATCACCTAGGCAAAGGATATTTTCACAGTTGGAATTAAATGGGTTAAAATATTTTCAAATTTATTCAAAAACTCCAAAGAACCCCCTCCAGGAGGCCTGTAGACAACACCTAGAGCAACATTAGTTGTCTGTAGGTCAAGTTTTAACCAAACCTGTTCAATGTCACCCCCTATTTGCAAAACTATATTTTATAGCATTTTCTATATAAATTCACACTCCCCATCCATACCTATTTCTGTCATTACGGATAAATTCAAATCCTTCAATATTAACAATATCATTAGATACAGAGTTATCTAACCAAATTTCAGTAACGGCACAAATATCAAACTTTTTCGAAATAACGGCCTCTTTAAAATTATTAAAATGGACTAATAAAGAATTCACTTTCAGGTGAGCACACTTGAGTAAACTCATTATATATTATTATTCAAATAATATAAACAGATAAACAAAGTGAAATTAATACATCGTGCACATTTTTATTAAGAAGTAGTACATATTTTTAAACTTATTTTACCAATTATTTCCCTTTATATGAATGAAAAATTCTTATCAATACTAAAATAAGAAAGTAAATGAGATTATAAATGCACAGACTATTTAAATAAGAAAACAAATAAAGAGAAAATAAAATATGAATATATTAGAATTCCGAAACGCAATAACGTATGCGTAAGGGGTATAAACTTTTAAAAAGATACCACTACTATGACATGCTCCCCAAAAAATTATGAGAAACGCAATAAGCATTTTTGTTAACGAGATATTTAATTTGTGACAAAACTTAAAAATTAGAAATATCTTATTCAAAGTAACAAACAAAAATAAGATCATAATATATGCCATATATCATTCATATCACTAGTAACTATCCAAATTACTTTCAGACACTATCAAGACTTTATGGTTATCACTATTGATGAATATTTTACCTCTACATGTCCAACAGCGCCTCATCCCTACTTTGGCGTACACTTTATTATAGAGATTTTAAATTATGTTTTGTAAGTCTCTCACTAATTGCTACATCACTGGCCTTTTAAATTTTTCTTTGAATTAAAAACAAGGTCCCGCATCCATCTATTTGTAAATTCAACAAATACCTTCCTAAACTTTTTTCATTTATCATGTTTTTTGCCAATCCGTTGACAATAATTTATATCAGTAATAGTAATTTGTTTCTTAGGATTCGAATTGAGTAAAACTTTCGTGTTTAACAGCTTACAAACTTCTTCATATAGATTTTCGTTACTTTTTTCAGGAATACCACAGAAAATAACACTGTTTAAATAGGTTTCTTGTTTATGATCGTTTACTAGTTTTTCTGCTGAGTTAACTTTTTCCTGCATCTTTAATAAATCGGTTTTTATAGAGTTTATAGGCTGCATTATCTTATTGTTCAAATCATTTAATTTAGCAGTAAAAGCACTTACGTCTTCAGAAGTATTGCCACTGACTGATAATTTAATTTTTAGCTCCTCGTTACCCATTTTTAAAGATTCCTCAATATCGCCTACACGAGCATTTAATTCATAGTTAGATGCATAACGGTACATTAGCACTTGTTTGCTGTTTATTTGTTTTTTTTGGCGGCATTATTATGAATGCTTTGGCTTAGGTATAGTGAGAAGGAAAATTACTAAAAACTCGCTGGGCTTTCTATACTACTGTTAAATTTATTCAAACCTTGTCTTATCCCAGAAAAACATGCCGTATTTCAGCCTAGAGGAGACTTGTGCATGATACACCATAATAAGTTGTTCATTTGTCGAAACTTTTTTTAGATTTCTCATTAAATTACGCATCGAATTTAATTTTGAAACTGACTAGAAACGGTGAGCCTTCCAGTTGAGACACTCGTCAATTGTAACTCCTAAGAATTCAACTTCTTGATTAAAATTTAACATATCTGAACCACTTATGGAATTGTCTAACTGTGAACAGGTTTTTTCAATTATTGCATTTAGATTTCAGCAAGTCATTTGAAGTATTTGAAATTAGCAGAGAGTATCATCCGCGTACATAACAGAAAATGCATTAGGGGTTAAAGTATCAATTTCGTTTGTGTATCCCAGCACCGAATCTTGTGGGACACCTATGTTTATATCGAGAAATTCTCATTTAATATCAGTTACTAATATTGTTCGAATATGTTAGATTTACATATTGTTAAAAGAGAAGCTATCCATTCATATTTCACACCACGTATACCATACGAATGAAGTTTAGATAACAGTTTGATATGATTGACATAGTCGAATGACCTGCTGAGATCACAAATTATCCCAACAGGACACTCAATCAATTTTTCATGAAATGAGAATATAGCAGTTTGTGTAGACATGTTAGTCCGAAACCCATGTTGTTTAATAATAATATTATGCTTATCAACGAATTTAAATAAACGATCGATATAGCAATGCTCTAATATTTTAGAAAATCCAGATGGAACAGTTACTGGCCTGTAATTCTCCAAAAATTGAGAATTCTTTTTTTTTATAAATTTGACTAACTTTTCCTACTTTTAAATCTTTCAGAAATGTCCCGATTAGAAAATAAAAACTAAATAGTTATTGCTTGAATGAAAAGTAGAAGCTACTGTGGCGGCATTCTCACAAAGCTAACCAATCTGTCCATCCATTATAATGCTAATATTTGGATTATTTTTACTTTTGTTTCCTAATTCAGATATTACACTGCAAGTAGTTTTAGACATATTTAATTGTTTTGTTTTGTTTTGATAGTATTGTTTTTTAGTATTTTGAATTAATTTTGTATGGACTTTTTGCTGTTTTGTATGTATCGCTTAGGTCAGGACATACAGGCTCTCCATTTTATCAGGGCACTAGAGAATATCTCACTTAATATCGGTCGTACAAAAAAAATATATATTTTTACGAAAATTGTGCCGATTTATATAACCTACAAAATGGTTTAAATACATTTGAAATCCATGGCCTACTTTA
The DNA here is from genome assembly GCA_963675555.1 of Leptura quadrifasciata. NCBI lineage: Eukaryota > Metazoa > Arthropoda > Insecta > Coleoptera > Cerambycidae > Leptura > Leptura quadrifasciata. The sequence continues at coordinate 110,952,737 of OY776675.1, forward strand.
AGAGTTATGGCGGAAAATATCGAAAATGCGGAAAACGTCTAAGCCAAATATCTCTAATAATTATAAAAACATTTTTTTTAAACCAATAATTTTTTTTAACAAGCCGTGGAGAAGTATAATTAAATAAAATGATAAAATAATTCAATAAGTTGTTCAAATCTTTGCTATAATAAAACATTAACACAATTAAGAAGAATAAAGTAAATTCAGGTAACAAAAACAAAATAATAATCAAGAAAGCAACATGGAGCAATTATGGAAAGAGTATTCGCAGTTATGCCAATGTATAGAGGTCCTCCATAAAAGCGTCACTCCTTGTTCAGAAAGTTAAAATGTCTTTACCAATTAATTTATGTATAATATTCATTTGTTTCTATTTCATGATTTCAATATTATTTCAATTATTTTAAAATAATTGGCTATGAACAAACTTGACAATTTAATTTTTTGACAGATCACCTCAGTTAATACTTCTCACTAAAACTCTCACTTAATCACACTCGTTTAAGAATTTAGAATTTTCAAAAATGATTTTCACTCACATTGATCGTTATAATATGTTCGTTACATATTACCAATGCAATTTTAACTGTGGATTATCTTGGGTAGAATATAGAAATAGATTTCGACAAGAACTACAGCCGAATAAAACTCTGCTCGGAAAATTAGCTACGAAACTGAAAAATAATAGTTCATTTTTAAAGAAGAAGACAAAGGTTGAACAGTGTTACTGATAATGTAAATAAGGTAAACCGAGTTATTAATTATGTAAGAAATAAAAATACAGAAAATTTGGAAACATCATTAAGAGAAATTCAAATTGCTTGTCATATAAATAAAACAAGTGATAGAAAAATTTTAAAGAAAAATGGTTGCCGGTGTTATAAAGCCAAAAAAGTTCACAATTTACAAGCGGGGGACAAACCAAGGGGGACGACTTTTTGTAGATGGCTGTTGGAAAAGAAGCGTGCCGATCCATTAATATGTAGTAAAATATTTTGGTCCGACGAGGCAAATTTTTCCGATAATGGATTTTTTAATCGCAATATTTATTACAAATGGACTTCTGAAAATACACACTGGCATAGACCGACTGGGTTTAAAAATCGTTTTTCAATACAAATGTGGATAGGTACTTTAGGCAGCAATTTAATAGGTCCTTATTTTTATGATGGTCACGTCAGTGGTCAAAGGTACCTAAACTTTTTGAGAAATGACACAACTTTCAATATTTTCAACGAGATGGAGCTCCTCCCCACAATTCCAGATTTGCCTAGATTATTGAGACAAAATTTTGCCTCAACATTGGATAGGTACCAATGGATTTATTGGATGGCCCCCTCTTTCTCCAGATATAACCCAATGGATTTTTTCTATGTGGGTATATTAAAGATAAGGTGTTTTCGAGGACACTGCAAAATGTAGAGGACCTAAAAGCTCGAATTCAACAGGCATGTATTACAGTTACCCCCGAAATGCTGAGTAATGTTTTAAATGCAGTGCCTCGCCGCGCTCGATTGTGCATAAGAAATCGCGGTGACACTTTGAACACTTGATATGATATCTTAAAAATTGTTTTGAGGATTAGATAAATATTAATGTTCTGTGTGTATATTCTTTTTATTATTAATTTGTTTTTGTTACCTGAATTTATTTTATTCTTCTTAATTGTGTTAATGTTTTATTATAGTAAAGATTTGAACAACTTATTGAATTATTTTATCGTTTTATTTAATCACACTTCTCCCCGGCAAGTATAATGCTTGTTAAAAAAAATTTATTGGTTAAAAAAAAGGTTTTTATAATTACTAACGTAGTACCAATGAATAAATATGGCATGTGATATATCGTTGAAAAGGGAGGAAAATACTCTATTTAATGGCGCCATTTTCCGCCCATTTTTAACAGCCTGAAGACTAAATCTCAAAATATAGCGGTTTTGAAAAGAATGAGATAAAACCTCGTTGAAACACTTTGTTTTGCAAAAAATTTTCGCCTTAGAATTTTTCTCGTTTGTCTTCAAATAATGCAGATATTTGGCCTAGACGTTTTCCGCCATAACTCTTAAAGTAGGCTATGGATTTCAAATGTTTTTAAACCACTTTGTAGGTCATATAAATCGGCACAATTTTAGTAAAAATAATTTTTCTTGTACGACCGATATTAAGTGAGATATTCTCGAGGGCCCTGATAAAACGGAATGGTATATTGTCTGACAAATTTTTAACAAGCTGACAAACATTAATCTAAATAGCGATAGAAAATGTCTTGCTGTTTTTCTTGATTTGGCTAAGCCATTTCACACAGTGTCTCATGAAATATTATTAGAAAAAATGGAATTGGTGGGTATTCGTGGTATAGCCTTACAATTTTTCACTAGTTATGTCTCCAACAGAAGACAAATTGTCAAAATCAGTATGTCCATACGTGAGCAAAAAAATGGGTGTACCTCAAGGTACGGTGCTGAGCCCAAGTCTGTTCCCCATGTATAAATGACATAACTTGGCATATCCCATAAAATAATATTCTACGCAGATGATACGGTTCTACTATTTCAGAACAGCAACTGCGATGATGTATATCGTGAGGGGGAATTGGGACTCCAGACACTAAAGAAATATGTAGACCACAACATATTGACTCTTAACGTCGATAAAACTAAAATTATAACATTCTTTATTGCAAGTGCTGGTACTCCTTATAAAAAATACAATTACTTTGCACAGCTCAAAATGTAACACCAATGAACCTTGCAACTGCACTACAGATATTGCTATAGTGTCAAAAATAAATTTATTATTATTGATCAGCATTTGAAATAGAGTATTTGGTTCCAAGAGTTAGGAAACTATTTTTTAGATTCTTAATTTAAGAGACACACTGACCCTCGTGTATAATGCCTTAGTTGAATCAATTCGATGTGGTGTATTTATCTGGGGAGGAATTTACGATACGCACTTTAAAATCTTGCAAGTTTGTCAAAATAAACTCCTGAAAATCATGAACACTTTTAACCCGAGGTAACCTTGAAAATCTCTTTGAAATACCTAAGCCTGCTAAAAATTAATTACCTTCTATCAACCTAAACTCTATAATTTGCTCTCTGTAAGTATGAAAAAACTTGGAAATAAAAGATTTTGTAAAAAAATTAAAACATTTGTACTAACTAACCAAATAATTTGAAAAAATGTTGGATCAACTGCACTAGTAATCAATGTAGTACACTATTTTTACTATTCCACTTGAACCCTATCCCTAGAATTATTCATTATTTTGCAGTTATTTCTTCCCACGCTAAAACACCAATATGTATAAAGTATACAGGATGGACCATTAATAATAGGTCATAGTTCAGGGGGTCCTTTGGGCTAAAATATGAGGATATATATACCACAACGTTTCGTCAAAAAAAAAAAATGAAAAAAATTCATAATAAGATAGAGGTCCTGCGCCGCCCTCTATGATCTAACGTGATGTAATACATAAATTATTGTTTCTTAAAATAAAAAATAACGGGTCATCTGAGTAATCACCTAATGTCCATTTACTATTTCTTGGTTTTGATAAATATGCAGAGTTTCAGGAAAAAATGAAAACGAAAATTTTTAGTGCTGCATCAAGATGTAAAGTGTTAAATATGAAAACTGGGAACAGGTAGAAATTCCCATCGTCGCCTAATGTCAGTTCAAACAATTCTAGTCTAAAGTTTTTCTACGACAAAAGAATAAAAACGGACGTTTTAATCATTGCATATCCCAGTACATGCATTTCAATTGTGCGTATTTTTTTAGGCTATTTTGTTAATCCCTAATGTCCGTTCTGTAATGGAAATGATGTTTTATATCAAAAACCATGTATGAAAAATATGAACGGATAATTTTCAACTTGATATGTTGGAAAAAATCATTTTCCGTCGCAATTCAGTAATAAAAGCGCAAAACTTCTCTCCCTATATTTTTTGGGGCTCTTAATCGAATGCTTTACTTTATTTTCGATGTTACGTAGTTTTTTTTTCTTCTAGGTGTGGAATCAGATCCGTCCACCGTGGTATGAAGCTATACTAAATCTTGTATCTCCTTTAATACCCACCATTACTGAAACTGTCATAAATGCTATACAAACAGGAGCGACAATGTATCAAGCTATGTCTCTTATTTTAGCTTTATATAGTCAATTATGGGATTGCGCCAATCCCACTTTAACCAGAATATCTGCTTTGTTACAAGAAATTATCCCAGCTGATACAGTTCCACTTAATAATTCCACCTTATTACAAATTCTAGTGGGCGCATTATATAGTACCTTGTTGCAAAAATCTGAAGAAAAGAGGAAAGTTGTTAATTTTGCGGAAGGTGAAGATTCTGTAGAAAAATTAGATCATAAGCACTCCATTGGAAGCGCAGAGTCTACAACTAACTCTCCGGAATCAATTGCTTTAGCGGTAGCTGAATCATTGTGTAGTATAGATGAAGATAATAAGCACACTGATCAAATAGAAGATTTTCTAGAGCAAGTAATTAAGTTCAAAAGGGATGTAGATTTTTGTGTAAGTGGATCTAATAGACTAGAAACAAATCAGCAGATGGCAGAAGTATTGGTCAGTGACTTATTGATTTCGACAAGTGGAAAAAAAAGTTTAAAGGTAAGATTTTTACTACATGCACCTAGTAATTTTGCATTTCGCATGATTTTTTTTAAATGCTTATGCAGATGAGTTCTTAAAGAAATGTTGGAATCTTTGATTTGACAGGATACTACGAGATTCGAATTGGTAGATAATCTATCAAATTGTGGCAGTTTGTTATATACCAAGCGATATTTTGGCGTAGTTTGGTAGAGGAATAAAATTATATTTGAAAGGATTATCAATAATTAGGTCTTATTTGTTTCGTTTGTTTGTTATATCTTCCAAATTAATTGTCGGACTCGAAATATTTCTTAGTGTGGTTTATTGAAAAAGTTGAAAATAATTCTTTTTAAACGGGATATGATCAATTCTGTGTTACAAATATGTGCCTCCATTGATTGTTAAAACTTTGTTTATAGCTGTTCACTATATCAAATCAAACGCGACAGGTGTTGATAATATTTCCCTAAAAATTTTAAAACTTTGTTTACCCTATTGTCTAGAGGCCATTACCTTTATTACTAACAGGTCCATCGAAAGCAATATATTTTCATGTCAATGGAAACAAGCGATTGTAACACCTATTCATAAATAATTCACGAGAAATATTTAAAGATTTTAGACCATTAAGCCTTTCACCTGTCTTATCAAAGGTTATGGAACGTATGACCTACTTACAATTTACTGAATACCTAACAACAAATATTCTTTTACCCCATCGCCAAACAGAATTTCGCACCAAACATAGTACAGTGACTGTATTGACCGATATCATTGTTGATTATCTCACAGCTACTGACCGCTCTCAAATTACTACGACAGTATTCTTAGATTTAAGTAAAGCATTTCGCTGTTTAAATCACAACTTATTACTGTGAATGGCTGTATAATGATTAATGATGACCTAGAATGAATTTCTCGATATTCAGATACTCATGGTCTTATACAAAATGCAGAAAAAACTGTGTCTGAAAATTATGGAGACAAAAAAATTATTAAGCAAGTTAAATATAGGCGACATAAGTATATATTTAAATGGCACTACAATAAATTCCTCGACGGGCATAAAAAATCTCGGTTTAAGAATTGACCATGACAACCATATAATCCAACTCAGATACTTGTACCAGTTTAAATACATATAACTACTAAAGCTAGTTGAATCACTTATTCTATCTGTCTCCGCATATGGTGATTTAGTTTACGGACCTTGTCTAACAAACAACGTCCTGTTCAAAATTCAAAAACTGCAGAATTCATGCCTTCGATTTGCCACTTTAGCTGGGAGACGGGACCACATAATGCCGATAATGATTGAAAATGGAATATTAACCATTAAAAAAAGATGGATTCTTCACTTAGGTTGTCTGGTGCATTCTCTTTTAATAAGTAACATCCCCACCTGTCTTCGAGAAAAACTTAAATTTAGACCAGATATAGAACATAACAACCTTAGACATGTAAGTAATATAGTGCACATACCTAAGCATAAAACCACGTCATTAAAGCCAGCTGTAAAAATAACATACTTGTCATCCTCGATGAAGAGGAAACCGTTGAAGATCCTATAAAATATAATAGCGACATTTCATGTATTGGAATCTTCATCTTCTAATATTTGTTTGTTTTTGATTAAATGTTTTACCTACTGTTTGTTAGAAGCTACTTTTTTATTTTCGATAAATGCTTTATAAATATTTGCGAAAAATGCATTTTCTATATCTTCAAAAATATTTCGGTTTCATTTCCAAATCAGAATTTTTGAAAACTTCAAAATTGCATAAAAGTAGTTGAGCACATCGTGTTAACAGGAAATATTTAAAAATCTAAAAGAATTTTGATATTATTTTGATACTCTGGAATATGGATAAGAATATGTCTCTGAACAAGTAATTCGCCATATCTCACTGGAATATAAATTTTTTTGAAAACGCCACTGTAAATTAGACGTTAAGATGGGCACATCCAAGAGAGAGATCAGATAAGGAAATTTTTTTTTTTTTTTTTAATACATAAAAATAATTATAGAACTACCTAAATAGTACTATGATAGGTGTAGTGATATAAATTTTCACTCAATAATTTCAGTTGTTTGCAAAATAGTTTTAATAGATTTAATTTTAAAAATTATGTGAATCTTCGTATTTCCTAAATTTAAATCTAACTATTTCGCATATGTTTGAAATTATTGAGCGAAAATGTATAACACTACTCTTGTTATAGTTCTCCTTAGGTAGTCTTATAGTTTGTTTGCAATATGTTTTTAGAATAAGAAGTTATGGTCGAAAACAGTACATATTTCCCTATCGGATCTTTCTCTCTTGGACATGGCGACCTTAATCTATATTTTATTATGATGGACTTAAGATATATATTTTGGAAATTAAGAAATTCTAAATTTAACTAATAGAAACGATTCAAATAGGACAATTAGCTTGGAAGATATACCAAATTTAAGAATTTTTCGATGCGTCATTTTCAAATAGCCGCCATATCGAAACCCTCAACTTTATAGATAGGTACACAGCATTTTAGTAGTTACTGAGACCTAATTAATAGTTCCTCCATATATTACGCATTTTACCCCCTAAATTATAGCCAATTATCAATTATTGGGGGCTGACCCAGGAACTATTAGTAGATATATACAAATTTTGAATTTATTTTATTTTCCACTCGTTTCTAATGTCCATTAGAGAAAAATGAAGGAACAAATTTTTTGTTTTTATCCAAACCAAGTAATGTCCAAATTTTTTGAAAATGCCTTACTCCAGATGACTTTATTACTACATATAATTTTGCTACAACGAAATCTTCAAATATTATATAATTATGAACAAAAGGTAATTGGTGTCATTTATTAAATTGTACTCTCCATTCAATCATGCATTAAAATTATGTTCACGCACAAAAATAATTCTTATGCCTACTTTGATTCTGTTTAATGTTGCAGACCCTTTACCACTTTATCAAGCATAATAATGAATGGCTCTATCAAAAACTAGGAGTTAGTGAGGAAAAGGAGGATGTGATTCCAAATAAGGTTAATTCACAACCTAACGTTTTACTTCATACCATGTTCCATATTGGTTATAGACAATTCGATGAGGTACGTACCTAGTGCTTTTGAAACTATGTATGCATCAGTAAAATAATGCTCCGTGTATTTACAGTTACTTACTGGAGATTGGCAGATAAAATGGTTCAACTTACTTCAAACTCCAATGGGATTAAGTTCAGATAGGGTTTGGATGCAATTATCTTTGAGATGGGAATTTAGAGATGTCAATTCTTCCAGTCTCTCAAGTCACGACATTCACATTATTAATAATATATCTTCTCTAGTTAAGCAATAACCTAATAAATCTAATTCCATACTGGATATTTTATAAATTGAAACTTAAATAATAATAGTAAATAAAGCTTGTTATAGAAATTTATCAGGTTTTGAATTTGGCTTCTGTTATTGAGAACAAGTAATACAATTTTATTTAGTAAATTACTATATAAAATTTATTTATCTTTAAAGCGACATTATCAATATTGAGGAGAGAAAATTCAGGATGTGTCATCTTTTATATTGAACGAACCCATTATAACTGATAAAAATTGTTACGTGTTTACACCTTCCAGTAAACACCCTGTACGTAGGTTCAAGTAATTGCAAGAAGGCTTTTCACTAATCACTACTTTATTTAATACTTATTTACAATAATTAAATCGCTATCATAACTCACTAATTACAACATTGATCTACTGTTCTTCTTTGATCTGATTTATTTATCTCATACCAAACTGTCCTCCGTGCATGGCATCCACACCTTATATACCGAGGCGCTTTCTTCTCGGACGTTTCCGTCTATCTTTCGCGACGATTTTGGCCCCTTCTCGTATATTCTATGAGGCAGTGGCGTAGTCGTACATATAATACTGCCCCCTCCTTAAATCTGAACGTCCCAGTTAGGCAACTCAGGGTCCCCAACATACTTCGTCAATCTGTCCAAGTGCACGGTTTTCATCTTGGACTTTTTACTTCGTTGAATCCGATAAACAACATCATTAATTCGGTAGATGACAGAATACGGTCCTCCCAAGGGAAGCGAGTTTTCGAAATTCCTTCTTCACTCCACTCTGGGTTGTACTGCCAAACCAAGTTCCCCATCTTAAATCCCGCTGAACTGACGCTACGGTCACATCGAGCCTTCATTCGGTCACCACTCCCTGTAGGTGACTCCTTGGTGTCCGCAACCGTAAAAAACTTGCATCTACGACACAAAGCTTTTACATACTGACGGCTATTTAACCAGTAGAATTGATCCCGTACTCTAAGTGCTCTCCGGATATTCTCTCGTGCACTTCCCATAGTACTTTTGGTACCCGACACCTGGGTATCACCAGCCTCATGGTAACTTCCCTTCCTTCCGAGCTCTTCCATGCTCTCCATAATAGTCCATTTTTAAGCCTTAGGGAATTCCATTGCGCCCACAAAGCTTTCAGTCCAACACTTTTGCCAAAAACGTTCTTCCATTCCGGGTGCATTCCTTTTTCCTTTGCCTTCAGTAGTGGTCCAATCTCGTCATCATTCAGTTGTTCGTCTCTTCGGAACCTCTACCTTAACCGTCTTCACTTCTGCTACATCCTGCTGTTTCTTTACATCCTCGGCATTCACTTCCTTAGGGTTCCTCTAGCGACAGTACCTCTTGACATATCCCAATTTGCCGCAATTATAACAACAGATTTCTTTTGTCAGCCTTTCACCACTTTGCTGCTGCTTCGGCTCCTGTTCGGGCGGTTGTGGTTCCTGTTTTGACCCGGGTCGCGAACTTAATTCGTTCAGCACGTGTGCGACCATTTTCCGTAGCTCATTTAGCATAGCTATCACTTTCGTCCTTTCGGAGCTAATTTCCTCATTCCTTGCACCATTTATTTCCTCAGGGTTTCATTTTCGACAGTCTCGCATCATATGCCCTAGTTTGCTGCACCGGTAGCATCGGATACCTCCGCTAGGCTTTACACCTCTTTGTCGATTTTCCTGTTTTCCTGGGAAATTTGTCTTGGTCATTAATTGAGTAAACAACTTGTGTAAATCCTTGAGTTTGGTGTCTAAATTCGTTTCCTCTAATTGTTCTTTATCTTAAGTGCATGGATTAATGCTTCACTACTAGTCTTATGCCTAGATAGTCTAAGGATCCGTCTGATCTCCTCGTTTTTTATGCCATCAATAAAGATCTCAATTGCCAATTGCTCCTGGAACCACCTTGGTGCATCTGGATAAGCCAGGTATGTCAGTCGCTCAACAGCGGCCTCAAAATCTTGTAAAGTTTCCCCAGACTTTTGCGTACGCAATTTGAGCTGAGTTCGGTATACTTGGGCGAGATGTTGGTCGCAATATGTTAGATCTAATGCAGCCTCTAAAACTTTAAAATTTTGTTGCTGCGCCACTAGAATCGTCTGAAGTACTTCTGATGCTTGGCCCCTTAATGTTAAAACTAATGCCATAGCCTTTTCTTCATTACTCCAGTGGTTTGCGCATACAGCTGCACTCTTGTATGTCGTCCATGAACTAGCTGACCTCCTCATTCCCTCAACTGCCGTTTAAGTCGGTCTACTTCCTCTTCGACCATACTTACCTTCCCTTTGACTTCATTTACTTCTTCTTCGACTGTACCAATTTTTGTTCAACCTTATCTATCCACTTTTCCTTCAACATCATTAACTTTAGCATTTATAATCTCTATACCATCCTTAATTTGAGGCAATGGCGTAGGCGCGCAGATAACAATATGAACAAAGTTTTCATACAAGTCTTGATATAAACTGTGAAAATCTTAAATTCGTCACGAATTCACTCCCAGTATATAGTTGATTATCTATAATTATGACCCAACGCACTTCGCATAATATATTGTTCTTGGGACTACCTCTACGTATGTGAGTCGAAATGTACTGAAAGAGGGTTAAAAAGTTTTCTTCATACAATTTACCCATTTCTGAATACGTTTTTTATTTTTAAAAATACATACCCCAGCAATTCCTATTACTTGGAATACCAAGATCTTACCAACTAGATGTTAACTTCTTTCTAGATCTTATTACAGTGATATTAAGTAGTCAATATTAAAGTGATGTGTAATATTGTAAAGAAGCGTTTTTCATTATCGAAATATGCACAAGATATCATTATTTTCTTGAAAATCTTCTATATGAATATATGCTTTGTTATATTTATTTGGTAGATACGTTGTACCTTCGTAAGCGAATTAGTTTAACAACTAATAAAAGTATTAATTTATAGAATCACCGCATAGCCATACCAGTTGTAAAGTACAGATGAACTTTGGTGAGGAGAAGTGACGAGAAGAGTTTTTATATCCATGTAAGCCAAACTACGCGCGAGTCAGTACATTCTCAGCTACCCAACATGTTGGATGTGTAGAGCTCTCCGTCCTGTGATATCAAAGTAAGGTAATCGAAATATTTCCCAAGTCGATCTGACGTCACTCGTGCAACGTCATTCTTTCGGTACACGATAATAATTGAAATACTCAACAGTCAGTCCATTAGCTGCCGTCCTACGCAATAGATGTGCTGTCAATTGCTCTGCTTCACGACGAAAATATCCCAAGTCCAAAATTAAAGGTATTTGAATTATTTTAAGTTGCTAAATATTCCGAAATAATTTTTCAAAGTTCGTTTAACGTCACGGCAATCCATCATAAATTTGTTTTCCGCTGTTTCTCCCATATATATATATATATATTGAAAGGAAATAATTAAATTCATACCGTGTTGGCAGTCAGCCAGAGCGACTCATCTCAAAGAAATGTGTTCGCTCCGAGATTTGAACCTAAGTTACCGTCATTGTCATATATTAAATTCCAAGCCAAATCCACACTTCGTCATCATAGATCCGCGCATTCATTTGCTGCCGACTCCCGCTCGTTTATCAAATTGTTTCATTTATAGAATCATTTATAAAAAAGTTCCCGTGGACCCGAAAAGAGTGTCAGGCCGAACACTGACCATTCCAGATAGCAAACGTGCCCAAGTTTATACCAAGAATAAGCAAGACCATAGAGAAGGAAAAAAAAGTAGTAAGAAAGTTGGCTAGCGCAATACCATCAAATGAGCCATTAGTTTATAGAGACATTTGTGCTAAACATACCTTGTCTCGTCAGCCGTTGCCTCGAGGATTGCCTCTCGTAGGTGTTCTCATATTACCCGCTGGAATTTGGAGAGCACTGAAAAGTTGCACCATTGTTATTAATCATACCTTGTCTTTTCAGCTTTCATCTTGAAGTTTGCCGTTCCAGTAAATTTCTAATTGTATCTTGTAGGTGTTCTCATATTACACGCTGAGGTTTCGAGAGCACTGAAAAGTTGCACCATTGTTATTAACCATACCTTGTCTTTTCAGCCGTTCTCTCGAGGGTTGCCGTTCCAGGAAGCCACAATGCATCTCGCAGGTGTCCTCATATCGCCCGCTGCGGTTTGGAGGACACTGAAAAGTTGCACCATCATTATTAACCATACCTTGACTTTTCAGCTTTCATCTTGAAGTTTGCCGTTCCAGTAAATTTATGATTGCATCTTGTAGGTGTTCTCATATTACCCGCTGGGGTTAGGAGAGCATTTAATAATACTAATAATAAATAATAAATACCACAGAAATTAGACAACCCTCAATTCCAGAAGCCAGAACTTGTGCGGAAGGGGGTTACACATTGAGAACACGCGGACATACAACCATTTCCTCCGACAGTGCCAATGCCGGAGCCGGTGGTGCGATGTCCGTGTGATTAATCGCGACTGCCACCTCGCGCCTTAACCTACTCGGCTATCGACCAGACGGAGCATTTAATAGTTGCATAATCATTGTAATAATCATACCTTAACTTTTCAGGGCAAATTAATCAACACACACTAGCCAAGTACTCTATAACTTCTCGATAAACTGTTGCACTGTAGTATTTTTTATATTTATGTGTATAATTGTGGTCTTGCTTCATCTGTCTGTTATCCGTATCTAGTCTGCACCCTATTATCGCTGTGTTAATTTCCCACGTAACTTCGCTTGTTTTGTGCTAACGCTTTACTGCTTGATTCGTGCTAATGATTTAATAATTGTTTTTTGCTTGTTATCCCTGTCGCTTGAGTCATCTAGTAATAGTACTTTTGTTTGCTCCCCTCGGTAATTAGCAGTTTTATTGTTTGTGTGCGAAGTGTAATTTCCCAAATATTGACCCACAGGAGTATACTTTCTCCACTTGAGCTACTCAGCCTCGCGTACTCAGCTTGAGGGTAGTGTGTCCTATCCCTTAAACTAGGACTGGCGCCCGAGTAAATCTAAAACTTGTTTCCGAAGCTCGAGTGTAAAAGAGTTGCACTTTTTCTCAGTCATCGTTCGAGGTGGAGAAAAACGCGTCACAATATTTAATATTGGATTATTTGCAACAATACTGAAATAAAATGAGCACTTTAGTTTTTAATCAATTTATTTGTCTTTCGCCCAATTCTTTGTTTTTTTACAGATAATATTGAAGGACGATAACGCTTTAAATACCTACAGCCGTCACCTCTGTATCTATATAATAATTCCCTCTGGCCCTAAAATAAACCATATGTTACTAACACACATACAGTATTAAAGATATACCATTATTAATACTTACGTTGGGTTTACATCTACTCCTAAATAAATTGCTTCATTTGCATCACAAGCCTTATTTTTATATTCTGAATGATTTGAACATTTCCTTGCAGTATATGTGGTAGGATCAATCAACGACTTAACGTACATTCGGTATGACTGATAGTGGTTACAAAAAACTGTAAAATCGAAACGGAAAATTATTTTGTGTATTTCGGTAATTACTTCGACTGACTGTGACTGACTTCACAAAAATACTTTATGAACAATTAATTTCTTATATATACTTATGTACCTAATTCAGATAGAGAACCAGGGACTCTCATCAAAACTTCAGCAATTGAACATCCAGGCTGTGATCTACCACCATTTACCCAAATATCTAGATCACCACATTGATGGTTAAAACCAAACATACCAGCATTTGTGTGAATAACATCCACAAATTCCGCATCGCCTTGATTAAGTCTCTTAGTTGGTGATAGCCCGTTGAAAAATGGGCCCGCTGGATCTAAACCTAAAAATTTCATTTGTTTTAATAATATATTTTTCAGAAGCCGGCGAGCTGCAGTATCTAATTGAACCTTTCCCCTCTTATGGTCTGACGTTTAGGATAAATTATTTTGTTGACTACGACTTCTCATCCTTCCTGGAAACGAACCAGCTATTACATTCAAGACAAAAACACCAAAAGCTTGTGTTATATAGATGGGGGGGCTTGGGGACCCTCTACGTGACATGTAACGGAGGACTACTATAACAATCACATAAACCCTCAGTCTTACTTTCTTAAGCAGGCTGGTGATTTATGCGTCAGTGTATTGCTGAGACCTTGTTGTGAGCATTGCGAAAACCTGGTAAGCAAGGGATAGGTACGGGAAACAGGATAAACATCTATTAAAAAATGTTTTCGTTTTATCATTTCGTTAGTATAATCTAATTCAGGTTCATATGATGCAGAAGAACCAAAAACTGATAGTGAAACACACTGTGCTAGGACGTCTTCTATTCGAAAATAATTTTTATTTCAAATTTGAGTAAATATTACTTTTACAACAACAATTGAACAGTAATTATCATTAGATCATACAAGTAATTAAATTCAATACAAAATTACAGCAACACCTACATCTTTTAAAAGCTCGAGGCAAAATTTTAAACATGTCAAGTTACAGGTCCAGTAATGTTTAAAGATCGCCTGCAGAAAGAGAAGTTCTTATCTAAATTGTGCATAAAATAGGGGTGATCCCTACGTAGGCGTAGTCTACAAAACGCGCCATGCGAAGTGAAACCGAAGTGAATAAGATGGAATTTAGAAACACACTTACGACAGAGAAAGTGTTGAATGGTTCGTCGGCGCCAGAACGCTAATCTCGATAACGTAAGAGGGAGGATGTAGGTTGTTTATAAATTACAGCTGTGGAGCCGTATGCAAAATGAAGTTCTGGTCAGTCGAAGGAATGTCCGTATAACAGTGTGCTAAAAGAGGTAAAAAGTATAGTTCCCTCTCACACGCTAACGATATAAAGAGCGAGGAAATACATTTTGACGAGGGAGTTTGGCATAGTACAGTAACCACCGAAGTGCACGACTCCATCGTGCTCAAGATCCTCGTGCAGCTGACATCTTTTCCGGGGCACATTTCCAAGTCAGCAGACGAACTTTCTTACGAAATGAGGCGTCAATTTCAAACTCCTGCTGGGGTGCTACTGACATCGGCGTCGAAGACACGGCCTCCGAAAGGAACCTGGTGGTTTACACGGCACCAGATAATTTCGCTGACAATTTTTTAAAATTGATAACCTGTCTATTGAGACTGCGTTATTATTTAAAATTGAATCTACATTCTGGTTTTGGGTGGGAAATAGATATTTTGCATGTTTTTGGTACTAAGAGAAACATTAACTTTTTTATGAAGGATTTGATTTGATTTCTAACAAGAAAGGAGGATAATATTACATTACAATTTACTCAGTTATTATTTTCAATAATAATGAGGCTACGTGAAAGTTCGAACTCTCGATATTTTATTAGGGAGATTTATGTTTGCTAAATTACAAAGTTATATCATCGAGCTAAATATGTTCGGAGTTATGCAATGACAAGAGAATTAAACTTCAATTCTTCAGTTAAAGTACTTCCTGTGGCTTGCCGTGTGCCCATTAATACGCAGAATTTCATAGTACTGTTTTGTTCAAATTATTGTGTGAGGTTTCTCGCCAGAAATGTATGATTATTCAGTAACTATCCCTCACCATAAAAGTATTCTACGTCCTACAAAACAGCCAGGCTAACGGTTAGTTCTTGGGCCTCGTGCTCGGTACCTTGCTCGTATTCTGAGGGGGTTACCTTTCGACAAAGTTCTGAACCGACACGTCTTGTCTGTTTAAAATACTTTGACCAGCCGCGATTTACGTTGTTGGACAGTCTCACACAATTTGGTAGTTGTCGTTTGTGTAATTAATTAAGGAAGATTTTCTCAACATTCTAAGATATTTTATGTAAGTGTAACCTCTCGTTTACAACTCAATTAGTATGATTATATGGCGATGCTACAACTCTAATTTAAAACATAACAATAATAAAAATAATCATTATATCGGCCATTGCCGCAACTCTAATTTCAACCAACATAACACGGAGATTCGATTGCATGACATGGTTCTTGTTATTTGCATAACCAACTCTGAAATATATACAGTATTATTGTAGCAATCTAAGCTTTCCTATGCGATATTTAGACGATTGTCTTAAATATTTGGATTGTTTAACTTCATGTTTGGCTATTTGCTGCAACAATTGTTATGAAATAAAAATGGTTTCTGTGCCTATTACCCAAACTCTAAAATATAAGCATAAAATGATTTCTGCTTTTCTTTCAACTATAACTTTCAGGAAAAACAAATAATAAACTAAATAAATGATAATGATTTAAGTTCAATCAAATTCAATCTAAAACAAATTTTACCAAAACCATAAATTCGCAGTGCAATTTTGAGTAATAAAATATAGAAAATAAATAAATGGTTAATAAGGTTTCGAAATTAATTAACAGTATATTTAAATTAAAAGATTGCTTGATTTTCTAAAGTCATAGGTAAATACTATCAGATTTGGTAGGAAACCGTAATATCAAATTTTGCAAAAAGAACTTAGGTACATAATATAAAGAGATTACTACAAACACAACGTAATTTGGATCCTAACTTTATAAAACTAGACGATCACATAATTGGCCAATTTGTTTATTTATCTTGATAGCAAAGTCTTGATTACTTAACGATTAGGATTTTCTTTATTAATAAAGAGAGCGAATTTGAGCCGCCTCGATAGCGAAGTGATGGAGAAGATTTAATTCAAGTAGGTGCCATACAAAACAATGAGAACTATAGAATGCTTATGGTTATAAATAGAAATTTTGTGTTTAGTGTAAGAATGCGACTATATTGCAAACTCTGCTATTTGGCAATAATACTCATTTATTTTTGTTGATTTTAATTTTTTTGTAATATCTTTAATTTATAATCAAAATCTCACTAGTACATTTAAATGAAAACGGTCCACAATTACATGTGTTTAAAGTACGTAACCTCAGAGTGTCTCAACAATGCATCCATTATTAAGTAATATTAATCAAATGTACCAAATTTTAAATTTCATATAATTACCCGTAATTCTGGCTGCTTTTCCACTTTCCATGTTTTTTCCTGTTAACCCAGCAATCTGACCTCCTAGGCTCATTCCAATTATATGCAGGTCAGAGAGTTTTAGACCCTTCGTTACCAAGTAGTTAATAAATTTGGCTGTGTATTTTCCTATGGGTTCCGCATTCAGTGCAGCAGTAACATAATACGGGCCAGCTAGTAACCTTTCGTTATTTACAAGAATTACATTGTATCGACCTCTCATCAAGTATTCTGAAAATAGATAAATGTTTCGACATTTACATCTATAACTCTCATTTTAAACTTTAAGCAAATTGAAAAAAGCTCATTAAGCCTGTTCGCAAAGTGATACCAAGCAACATACATCTTACTAACAAATAAAAAGGAGTTAAAATGTATTAAAGAACATGAAACAATTAATGGAAGCAACTGCCAATCGATATACAGGGTGGCCCACGAAATTTTGACCAGTCGATATCTCGAAAACTATTTGAACTGCAAGTTTGAAATTTGGTGATTTTAAACGGTAGAATGTGGTGTCCATTTTTGGTATAATAGGACTTTATTGGAACATCGCATTTTCGGTCACGTGACATCAACTTTAAATTTTTAAAAGAAACACCCTGTATATTAGTCCACTTTTGTGAAGGCCTTTCTAATGCAAATTCAACTATACCATACTTGTCAGGTTTTCTCGGTACTACAGCAAAGATAAAGAGGATTTTATAAACATTTCTTTATTTTTATTTAAAAGACGTTGATAGGTTAGAAACAAAAAAAAGTATCCTAGCAACAGACAGACATTGCACTTGTCAATGGCTGTCAATCAGTATTAGTAGATTTGCTTTGTGTGCAAGTTGTGTAACGACTATTATGCCTTTACATTTTGTTTACGGCGAGTATGTCAATATGCTGCTCATATACAGCCGGTGTCAAAAAATGGAGATTTGTACAGAGAACGTTTTCCCAACCGAACAATTCCAAGTAAAAATACTTTCGCTTCTATGGAACAGAAATTAAGACATAGTTCTTTTCCTAGTGGACACCAGCAAATTCCACGCAGAAAGTCTATTCAAACAGAGGATAACGCAATTAATATTCTGGCTTATCTTCAAGTAAATTCCCATATCTCAACCCAATGTCTTTTGCAAGAATGTGAAGTAAGTAGAACTACAATTCAGAGAGTATTAAAGAATCATAAATATCATCCTTTCAAAATACACTTAACGCGGTTTGACCCTGAAAGAAAACTAAATTTTATTGCTGAAATGACAGTAAAACTCGCATATGACCCATTATTTTTAGATAAAATATTGTGGACTGATGAAAGTCGGTTTCACAACAACGGTACCGTTAACCGACACAATTGTCGCTACTGGTTGGCTGAAAATCCAAAATGGATGCGAGAAGCTAATTTCCAGACACTATGGGGTGTAATTTTCTGGTGCGGTTTATTCAACGGCCGCTTAATTGGGCCGTATTTGTATGAAGGAACTTTGACCGGCGCAAGATATTTACATATTCTCCAGAACATACTTCCCGCTTTACTTGAAGATACTCCCTTAAACGAGAGAGAGACGATGTGGTGGCAACAGGATAGTGCACCTCCTCACTATGCCCGGCAAGTTACGACATATCTTGATACTACTTTCCGGAAAGATGGATTGGGCGAAATGGTACAATATATTGGCCGGTTCTTTCCCCAGATATCACACCATTAGATTTCTTCTTCTGGGAATATTTAAAAAGTTAAGTTTATTTTACACAGCCTACAGATTTAGACGATTTGCAAAACAAAGTCAGAGCAGCGTGCCAAACTGTTACACCAGAAATGATTAGAGCAACTTGCACTAGAAATCTTTTAACAAGATTTGAGCATTGCATTACTGAAGATGGACATCAATTTGAGCATCAACTGTAATGACTTTTCTATTTAGTTTGTTTTTTAATTATACTGGCGTTCTTTAATAATTTTTAAAAAATATCCGTCAATTCATTTAACATATTGTCACCGTTTCACACAAATACGCTGACAAATTTAATATGGCATCGTTGAATTTGTATTAGAAAAGCCTTCACAAAAATGCAACAATATACAGGGCGTTCCATTTAAAATTTGGAAGTTGATGTCACGTAATAGGAAATGCGATGTTGCAACAAAGTCCTTTTATACCAAAAATGGACCGCATCCCACTGTTTAATATCACCAAATTTCAAAATTGTAGTTCAAATAGTTTTCGACTCGTGAAAACTTCGTGGGCCACCCTGTATAGTGGGGGGGTCAGTGTCACGCCTTGCAGGCAACCTTGCTTTTTATCATTAAAGCAAACCACTTCGTACATGCATTATACATGTATCCTAAAGTCGAATAAGAGTTGTAGCCGCCAGCGTTTGTTGTGCGCGGCTCATATTTTGCGGGTTACCTACCTCACATGCGCTGAACGAGAAATGAAGTTTATAATGCTAATCCAGCGACGAATTTTCAAGCAGTCTAGCAAGGCAAGTCTCTAAGGAAGTATTAACGAAAATAAATGAAAGACTGGAAATTTTCGAAGATAAGTTTACTGCTTTACAAGAAGTAACTGATGGAAAAATTTTAGAACAAGAAAATAAAATAAAATCATTAGAAGAAAAAATTGACTCTCTAAACTACCGCAATGAAATTTTGGAACAACGTTCCCATGTAAAAACATTACGTATCCATGGTATTGAAGAGGCTGCTGATGGTGAGAAAGGGAATCTTGAGAATGAAATAATTAAAATATTTAACCATAAATTAAAAGTAAATATGCAATTAAATGATATCGAGTATTGCTACAGAATGGGAAAAAAAGATCCAAAAAAACCTAGACCGATTATCGTAAATATGTTTTCATATAAAATTAAACAAAAAGTGTTTGCACAGAAAAAAGCATTCAAGAATACAGGGATTTCCATGTATGAGGAACTAACAAGAACTAGAGCTATGATTTTGAAGAAGGCTATTGAAATGTATGGGAAAAGAAATGTTTGGACCAATGAGGGTAAAATTTATGTGAAGAATGGGACATATATTAGGCATATTAAATCTGAAAATGAACTATACGAGACGCGCACAGAAAGCAACGACTGACGCACGCTATTGAAGTTTACCTATACATATTACTTTTGCATTTTCTCTTTTTTTCAAATTTATTATAAAATTATCAAACTCTCAATTGTAATAATATTTATAGAATATAATAGACTGTTTGTGTATATATCTTATTTTTGTTAATTAAAAATTATATATTTTTGTAAATAAATAGATGAATCGGAACGTCATAAATGATACAAAAACTTTTTTAGATATAAATGAATTTTCAGAGAATATAAAGAATTATAGGCAATTAAATATAATTCATTTTAACATAAAGTCAATTAAGAAAAACTTTGATGAATTAATTACATGTTTAGAAGCTATTAATATAAAAAAAATTGACATTATTATATTATCAGAGACGTGGAATCTGGATGGGGTGAGTAATTTTAATATTCCAAATTTTACATTACACTATAACAATTCATTATTTAACCAGAATGATGGTACCATAATTTATGTAAACAACCATATAAATGCTGATGTAAATATAATCTCATTAAGGCAAAATAAATTATTAAGAATAACTTTTGACATAGAAAATACCACTTATGGCATTACGGCCTCTTACAGGCCTCCTGCCACAAGCCTTATACAGTACGTACAAGACCTTGAGACATATATCCGTACTCTACCGAAATGTTATCTCGAAGTGTTTGCAGGTGATATAAATATAAACATTTTAAATAAAAATGATAATGATTCAACAGCATATCTAAATTTATTAAATGGGCATGGTATGTTCTCTTATATAAATCATCCTACCAGAGAAACTGAAAATTCCTCTAGTTTATTAGACCATTTTTTCGTAGGAGTGAAAAATAAACAAATAGGAAATTATTTTAATATTGAATCGTCTTAAAAATTCGATGACTGACCATTACACTATTTTGCTTTCTATACAACCAAAAAATAAATTACGTAATAATACAAATACAAATAAAATTAAGCATATTAATAAAATAAATTTTATAAAAATAAACAAAGACTTAAAATCTGAAACATGGGGTGATATTTACGAACAAAATGATCCTGAAGTATGTTATACTGCTTTTATTAATAAAATAAAATATTATATTGATAAAAATACAAAAAAAATCTACATCAATAATAATAAAACCTTCAAAATTAAACCTTGGATTACAATAGGCATAGCCAACTCTATAAGACACAGGGATTATTTAAAACGGAACTTATTAAAAAATTATAGTAACGAGCTTCACGAAGAATACAAACAATATCGCAATATGTTAAATAAATTAATAAAGAGTACAAAAAATAATTATTACAAACAAGAATTAATAAATGCTAATAATAATTATAAAAAATCTGGAAAATAGTAAATGAAGCCTCAAATAGTGAACAAAAATAAAAAAATAAAATAAAAATGAAAAGTATAATATTATAAACAATGAAAACGAGGTTATAAGTAACGACAAAAACAAAGCAGATTTCTTTAAAAAATTTTTTGCACACGTTGGTGAAAATATGGTAACAAAGTTTAATAAAAACTCAGCGTCAGTACAACCAGATATTTTCAATAATAATAACGTTAATAATAATAATAATCAAAATATTTTTATTCATCCGGTTACTGGAAGTGAACTAATTTTGTACATCTCACATTTAAAAAATAATTCTGCATGCGGGCTTGATGAAATATCTGTGAACACTATAAAAACAATACACATATACATACTTACACCACTTACTTTTATATTTAATTTAATCATCTCTAAAGGGCAAATACCGAAATCTATGAAAGAAGCAATTATAACACCAGTATACAAAAGCGGAAATAAAAAATTGGTGACTAACTATAGGCCTATATCTGTAATTAATCACTTTGCAAAATTGCTAGAACAATGTTTAAAAAAACGTTTAATAGACTTTTTAGAAAGTGAAAATATTTTAAATAATAGGCAATTTGGATTCAGGAAAAACTTAAGTACTCAAGATGCAACTATAGAGTTGTTAAATGAAATTGCTAATAGCCTCAATATGAATAAAAAGTGCTTGGCATTATTCTTGGATTTAGCTAAGGCATTTGATACAGTTAACCATGAACTGTTGCTGAGTAGATTGGAGTCTTTAGGCGTCAGAGGGGTACCGTTACAACTTTTCCTGGATTACCTTTCAGAGCGTAGTCAGTGTGTGAAAATAAATAATATATATAGTGATCCGCTCCCCATTACAATGGGTGTCCCACAAGGCACTGTGCTGGGTCCCATTTTATTCCTAATATATATTAACAATATAGCACAAATAGAAGATCTAGGAGGAGAAATAATATCATATGCTGACGACACTGCTGTTATTTTTGTAAGCAACTCTTGGGAAAATGCCTATAAAAAATCAGAACAGGGCATGGGAAAACTTAAAACTTGGCTAGATAACAGTCTTCTGAGTCTAAATGTTGAAAAAACTAAATTTGTAGCGTTCTCATCAACAGTGGCTGATCAACCAGGAAAAAAAATTATAAAAATTCATTCTACGTCTTGTAATAAACAAGTAAACTGTAATTGCGGTCTTATTCAAAAAACCAATTACATTAAATATTTAGGAGTGCTGGTTGATCAACACCTAAAATGGAAAGATCATGTTGAATATATAACAGGGCGACTTAGAAGGCTGTTACATAAATTCTACCAAATCAGGGAGATATTGAATAAAAAAATATTATTAACAATATATAATGCCTTAGCTGAATCCATAATAAGATATTGCATACTAATATGGGGCGGTCTTTTTTAAAATTCTACATATTGCCAGGAAATAATGCAAAATACTATCTTAAAAATACTGTTTAAAAAAGATTATAAATATCCCACCCATATGTTATATAAGGAATTAGGCTTATTTACTGTAAGAGAACTTTATACTTATCATGCTTTATTGTGGTCCTTAAAACATACTGCAAGAATGTCAACACCATCCCATGAATACCCAACTCGAACAAAAGAAAACATATCAGTCACATTGCCATTATGCATCAAAAATCATACCCAAAGATTTATCCTTTTCTATGGTCCAAAATTGTACAACATGTTACCTAAAAACATAAAAGAAATTAAAAATAAAAATAAATTGCAGAAAAATCTTAAATTATTTATTATTGATAACTATCACATTATTAAAGAAATTTATAATTAGTATATATTAACATTGCTTACCTCAAGTCCACGTCTAGTGTTTCGTTCTATTCTCTTCTTTATTCATTTTCTTTTCTCTTTTTGTATAATAATTATACCTATATTATTAATATGTATAACAATACAATACATACCAGATTAAACCTCCTTTTGTATCCTCAACCTACTTATACGTTCTTAATTTATTCAATTAGTTTTCTTTTTCTCCCTTCCTTTTTTTCTCTTTCTTCTTTTCTTGTGATACTGTACACAAGCTTTTACAGTTTAGACAGATCGCGAGGAAGGATGAGAGAGGGGAAGAGTTGGGGAAACAAGAAAATTTAAAGGCACGAGATACATAAATAATAAACTTCATAGCTTTAAAAGCAAATGTACTTAAGTAATGCAATGTAAATTTTTAAGATCAATAAATGAATTTGATTATTAGGGGAAGGAATCAACTTGAAGATACATTTGCAACAAAATAATGCGTTATGGCAAGGATCTTGCTATTTAAAATACAGTAAAAGTAAATTAGAGAGGGCTACTGATCGAGCCAGAAAGCGCGAACAAGAAAATATTGTACCCCCTTCGCCCTGTGTAAATATTTTGGGCACATTGTAGGAGTTATGGGTTCACATTGGAATATGCAAAAATCTTTAATTTATCTCTTGCCATGCCATAGCTACCTCTAACTAAAAGTATTGCTCTTGTTCGCGACGCATTAATATCATCTCTTATTTTGCACAGGGCCTGACAAAGCATCAGTTTTGGCTATTTTTCACGCATTCACGGGATGCGATACAGTTTCATCTTTCAGTGGCAAAGGGAAGAAGTCGGCCTATCAAACGTGGACAGCCTATCCAGCTGTAACAGGTGGCTTCAAGGCAGCTGTCGAAAGAGACGTGGATGAAGCTCTACCCATTTTTGAGAAGTTTGTTGTAGCAATGTATGACAGGTACTACAATAAAGAAACTACCTCTATACGCCTTTCTAAAAACATATCTATGTCGTAGCCACATGATGAAATACGGCTTTTCGGGAAAAGCCTAGACAGTTCATGAAATGCCGGCAGATTAGAGTGAAATCTGTATGCTACACGATTCGCCTAGGCTGTTGAAGAGCCTGGTTTATTTAGTCAGTTAATCTTATGATTCGGGCTTTACTTGATCTGCCGTGATTTAGGCCATCGACATTTCATGAAATGACGTGATTTAGTCATATTGTGAATGAGCCTAGCGATGAAGCCGGCAGATCATGTAAAGCACGAACCATAATATTAACTGACTAACCAGGTTCTTCATGAACAGCCCAGGCGAATCATGTAGCATACAGGTTTCGCACTATCTGCCGGTATTTCTGAAATACCGATGCCCAAAATCACAGCAGATCATGTTAAACTTTTCATTACACGAAAATACTAACATTTTAAGGGATTTCATGATATAACATGAAATGGGCGTCTTAATCTGCCGGCATTTCAAGAACTGCTTATGCGTTTCCCGAAAAGCCGTATTGCACTATGTGTCTACGACATAGGCTTTTCAGGATGAGACTAGTCAGTTCATGAAATGCCGGCATCATGTCATTTCATGAAATGCCGATGGCCTAAATAACGGCAGATCCTGTTAAACTTCTCATTACACCAAAATACTAAAATTTTAAAGCACTTCATGAAAAGCCTAGTCAATGATGTAACATGAGGTGTTTCACACTATCTGCCGGCATTTCATGAACTGCGTTATTACTAATTTAGTTTCCGCAATTCCTTATGTAGGCCTAGGCTTTTCCCGAAAAACCGTATTTCACCATGTGACTACGACATCTATACATTTTGTAATTGTAAAAAGACACAACTTGTACATTATTATTAGTTGGGTATTTATTCGTTTATTAAAGGCACCTGGCGTCACCCCAGATCAGGTCACTGGCATCTACTGGACTATGTTATCGTACATAGGAAGCATCTCAAGGACGTCCAAATTACAAAGGCGCGCATTGATAGCGAATATTGGACCGATCATCGTCCTGTTGTCTCTAAAATGAAAATTGTTATGAGACCCAAACACCGAAGAACTCAAGTAAAACGTAGACCCCGTCTCTGTATTAGTAAATTGCGTGACCAACAATCCGTCGAACAGCTAAAGCAAAAAGTTCAAGAGAATTTGAGTGCACTAGAAGGAACCAATTCTGTAGATGTCGCTACTACCTGGACACAAATTAAAGACAGTTTAAAAAGTGCGAGTGAGGATATTCTTGGCACTGCAGCAAGTAAAAAACAGGAGGACTGGTTCAATGATAATGAAGCTTTTATACAAGAACTTCTTGACCGCAAACATATTGCCTTCCAAAACGCTATCAACCACTCCAACGACTCATCAAAAGCAGAAGCTTTTACCCAATATAAGTATGAAACGCAACGCGAAATCAGAAGAATAAAGAACGAGTGGTGGGCAAGCAATGCCAGAGAAATTCAAAGGTACGCCGATTCACACGACTACAGGAATTTCTTTCAAGGAGTAAAAGCAGTGTACGGCCCCAGTCGGAAAAATATGTGCCCTATTAAAGATTTAAATGGAAATCTCCTCAAAGAAGACCAGGAAATAAGAGCCCGATGGAAAGAACACTACTCTAAAATTCTTAACCAGCAAAGTCAAGCCGATCACGATATTATAAATATTATCCCTCAATATGACACCTTCGAAGACTTAGATAAACCACTAACAACGGCAGAGATCTTAACCGCCATTGGGCTGCTAAAAAATAACAAATCTCCCGGCGCCGACTCACTCCCAGCTGAGATTTTTAAATCCGTGTCGTCAGAGTTCATACCCTACCTCAAAAAACTGTTTGATGTTGTGTGGGAAAGTGGTCAAGCTCCGCAGGAGTTTCGTGATACACTTTTAATCAGCCTCTTCAAAAACAAAGGGAGCGCTGCGGACTGTGGAAATTACAGGGGTATAGCTCTCCTGGCTGTTGGAGGGAAGATACTCACTAAAGCGATGGCAAATAGGCTAACACCTGTCATGGAAAAGTTACTTCCTGAAACACAGAGTGGCTTTAGACCAAACCGAGGCACATCGGATCTAATCTTCACACTTAAACAGCTTCAAGAAAAAGCACTCGAACATCAAGGAGAAATTCACATGGCCTTCATTGATTTAACCAAGACGTTTGACTCGGTGGACAGGGAAGTGCTCTGGAAAATTATGCTCCGCTTAGGTATCCCTAGAAAATTTGTGGAAGTATGTCGCAGTCTACATGCAAACAACAACGCCCAGGTTATGTATAATAATGAGGCAACTGAACCTTTCCAAACCCTCACTGGAGTTAGGCAGGGATGTGTCCTGGCACCCCTACTTTTTAATTTGTTTACCATTGCTCTAACAATTATTGTTGACAACAAACTGACAGTCAGAGGAATAGGTCTCAGATACCGTTCTGATGGCGGTCTCTTTAACATAGGGCGCTTTAGAGCTTTCACGAAGACACGCACACGATTCAATGTGATCTCCAGTATGCGGATGACTGTGCACTTTTAGCCTTTACGCCGGAAGAGCCTCAAGAACTTTTAGATGTGTATGCCCAGAGCTATGATTCCTTGGGACTTAAAATCAACATTGGAAAGACCAAGATTATGTCAACTCCTCATCAAGTGAACCAAATAGACATTACACTTAACGGAAATTCTCTTGAAGTGGTGGATCAGTTCAATTACTTAGGCAACGTTGTTAATGGCAAAGCAAACATGGACAGCGAGATTCGCAATAGAATTAACGCTGCATCTAGAGCACTCTGGGGACTTAGAGAGAGAGTATTTGACAACCACGACCTTGCTTTGTCAACGAAAATGGCTGTCTACAGAGCAGTTGTCATTCCAACACTGCTATATGGATGTGAAAGCTGGGTCACTTACCGTCGTCATGTGAAAGAATTAGAACGTTTTCAGCAAAGACACCTCAGAAGTATGATGAAAATCCGTTGGTTCCATCACATATCAAACGTGGAAGTACTCAGGAGAGCAAACAGCCTTCCAATTGAGGTGCTTATTTCAAGAGCACGCCTAAGTTGGGCAGGTCACGTTCATCGTATGCATGATAACCGCCTTCCTAAATATACACTTTATGGTGAATTGCTAAGCGGTAGAAGAAGGCGTGGCGGTCAACGAAAGAGGTTCAAAGACGTTCTCCATGAAAATCTAAAATCCTGCGGTATTCCAGACGAGCAATGGGAACAACTTGCAACGGACAGAACCGAATGGCGAGGGGTTGTGGCCAGCTATCAAGGAAATGTTGCTGCAAGAAGGCCGAATCCAAGACCTAACCAGGTTTATGTTTGTCTTGACTGCGGTCGACATGTGCTCTCCCGAATTGGCCTCTATAGCCATAGTCGTGTGCACCGTAGATGAATGGGAATTACAATAGACTACACCTTTTACTTGTTTTTTATTACACACAATCTATCGACTGTAACATTTTTTATACTCGAACTCGAGTAAAGGCCGATAATAATAATAATAATAATTTATTCGTCTTTTTTTGTACGTACACGACGGCGAATGAATGTAGAAAGCAGTTATTTACGAACGCTGCCTGAAGAACGTACCTCCAACACAGGGAGGCCTTCATCGCCGTGCTCTGCGCGTTCTATACCAAGAATTTAGAAAACTGCAAATTGTTGCTCATAAGTCAGTTTAATAAATGTTTCAAAAATATGTTTGTTAAACTTTTATCAATTGTATTAAATGTTGAAGCTGAAGAATAGTGGAATTACTTAAGTAAAATATTTTTTTCCTTTTAAGACTCATTTTTTCAAGAACTTTTGTAAAATTCATCAATAATTGCCAGTTCTTACATGAATTTACACTTTAAACATCTATAAAATAGATCTAGATCGAAATCTGTTTTCAAAAAAAAAAGAATCCGATATATAAAAACGGTCCTTTTTCACTGTAACGCCTACTGGGTAGGCAACCGTCAAAAAAAGACCCGCGCTCAACCGCCGGTGGTAGCCACAACTCTTATTCGACTTTAGGAGGCAACTATAATATATGTACGAAGTAGTTTGCTTTAATGATAAAATGCAAGGTGTTTCACACTAACCTGCACACTAATAAGGTAGTTTACCCTCACTTTCAGTGTCACTGGCTCATTAATGCGCAGTCTAAACCCCGGAAGGCTCAGATTTTTGTGCGATTGCTGCTTTTTATAAATACGAACTAAGAAGTGATTTTCTAAAAATCTGACTCCAAGGCTTTAAAATGAGGGTTGTAAGTTTCGCCAAATACAAGTTATGACCAGTCAATCTTAAAGTTTGAAATTTTCTTAAAGTATTATTTCATTGTGTAAGTACGCAAGTCTTCTTATAAAATCTGTCTTTTGCGATTTAGATTGATACTTTACTTGTTCTCATTTGAACTGCATCATTCGAACTCGATGATTCCAAGAATCCATGGAAAAATACTACAGTTGGATTTCTGAAATTTATACTGGAGTTACGTATCAAGTCATCTTCTCCAATTCTTAAAATATGGGGACATTCAGGATTCTCTCTGAAACGGAAACAACTAATAAGCTATCGGTAAGAAGTAAGTCTATGATCTTGAATATACTTAGTAGGCAAAGAGAATATAATTAAAAGCATCGAATAGAAGTAAGTCGGATGTTGCCGACTAGAAACCTATTTGATAAACATTTGCTCGAGTAAGGGGCAATTAACTTTTACTTGCTGCCACGGAGATTAAACACAGCCAATGTCTTTTTATTTTTATTGTTCAAATAGGTATTCGCAATCGGCAACGTCCGATGGAAGATTTCACTCGTTTCATAATAGTTTTATTACCTTAATAACACTTTAAAATAAAATTGATCTAAACGTATCGTAAACATGATATCTAGTTCAATAATATTAGGCCAAATAGGAGCAAAAAATTATAATGGTTTCTAGTTCTCATAACCAAAAGAGTTTCCAAGGCGCAAATAACCACTTCATCTTCAAGAACTACCCTAACACCCCGTTATTTATCTGCTAACCAAAGGTGCCAGCCCCAGTTCCTACATTATCAGTGATAATATGTAAGCATAGAAAGTATGCAGTAAACGATATGGTTGCTCCAAAGCGACCTTGCGGTGTAGGACTATATGCATCAGAAATTGCCGTAAAATTACGACAGCCAAACATAAAGTACGCCACAAATTCTATAAATATATATACCGGGTCATATTGAAGACTATTAAAATAAAATCATATATAAATAAACACCACAGAAATTAGACAACCCCCAATTCCAGAAGCCAGGGCTTGTGCGGAAGGGAATTACACATTGAAAAAACGCGGACATACAACCATTTCCTCCGAAAGTGATAGTGCCGGATACAGGATTCGAACCCGGTGGTGCGATGTTCGTGTGATTAATCGCGATTGCCACCTCGCACCTTAACCTACTCGGTTATCGACCAGACAATATAAACAGTTAAAATGGATAGTCTATGTTTTGGTAATGTTATATCAATATGAATTTTATAATTGAGAAGCAGCAACGAATTAAATATTTTTGTCATTGAATTACTTCAGTTAACGAATATATCTGTAATTGCACTGACGAGAGCCAACAGCTCGAAACTGCAGTCTGCAAGTGGTGTGTGACGACTGGCACGAGAGCCCCTTTAAGTAGGATCAGTCTTTCGGCTGGTGTTTGTTGCAATCGAAGCATTAGCGTTTTGATGGTAATATGCAATGATTACACTTAACGCGCCAGGCTTGTAATTTGTAATTCAGCGCTCGGCGAGGCACATAGCCCGAGGAGCAGCTGTTGGTTGCAGTCTGGTTACGTTCCTTATAGTAAAAATAAGGATTTTATAGAGGAGTTTGCGACTAAAAATATTATGTTTTAATATCTGTAATTGTTGGAATATTCTGAATGTATTATTCCTGAACGTAAAAGCAATCGGAAATTACCAGCGAATTAATCATTTCCTAAATTTCTTTTCTAAGAGATATTCGATATGTACCTACATTAAATAATTTCTTAAGAAAATATAGATTCGCAAACACGAATTAGTAGAATTATCGCTTACCTTGTATATAATTCGAAAATGATGTCTCTGTAAGGATCAATATTCGAACATAATCTCCTATGTATTGGATAAAGTTGATACGTGCCATTTTGGAAACTTACTGATGGTGGTCCTACGATAAAAGAAAATAAAATTATGAAATTCTCAACGAGAAGTATAAGGTCATATATATTTCTTGAATATGCGCTGCTAGTGGTAGGAGATTTACTAATAAAATGTACTGGCGAACCGTCGAAAATAAATATATTGTAGAACGAGTACGCGCGTAATGTACCCTGCTGTTACTAGCGTATGCAGTCCAGCTCCGACCCTGCATAAGATTGAGGTGCTACATATAATTTTTTATCGTGTACAAAGCTTAGTAGATTTTCATGTGTTCTTAATTTTTTATAATAAACAATTTTTGCGTAACCAGAAAAATGTGAAGAATGAGATTACGGCTTTCACATTTGTATTTCGTGTGATATAAAAACACCAGCCGAAAGACTGATCCTAGTTAAAGGAGCTCTCGTGCCAGTCATCCCACACCACTTGCAGACTGCAGTTTCGGGCTGTTGGCTCTCGTCAGTGCAAGATAGGCATGTGACGACTGAAACGAGGATCCCTCGACTATTTGATTCATCTCGGTATCCTTAGGATAGCGACATGCAAAACAGTCAGCAGGCGCCATCTAGCGGTCTAGTATCTGTTGCAATCGAAAAATAAATAGCCTGACTGGGCTAAGTATAGTTCAAATGTGCTTCTAGAGGACAGAATATTAAAACATAATATTTCAGTGGCAAACTCCTCTATAAAATTCTTATTTTATTATAAGGAACGTAACCAGACTGCAACCAACAGCTACACTCCAGGCTATGTGCCTTGCCGAGCGCTGAAGTACAAGTTACAAGCCTGGCGCGTTAAGTGTAATAATTGCATATTACCAATAGAACGCTAATGGTTCGAACAGACACTGGACCGCTAGATGGCGGCTGCTGACCATCTTGCATGTCGCTATCCTAAGGATACCGAGATGTACCAAATAGTCGAGGGATCCTCGTGTCGGTCGTCACATGCCTACCTTGCATTGACGAGAGCCAACAGCTCGAAAGTGCAGTCCACGAGTGGTATGGGACGACTGGCACGAGAGCTCCTTTAAGCAGGATCAGTCTTACGGCTGGTGTATGTTGCAACCGAAGCATTAGCGTTCTGTTGGTAATATGCAATTACATTTAACGCGCCAGGCTTGTAATTCAGCGCTCGGCGGAGCACATAGCCCCGAGAGTAGCTGTTAGTTGCAGTCTGGTTACGTTCTCTATAGCAAAATAAGAATTTTATAGAGGAGTTTGCTACTGAAATATACATGGATAGGACTAAAACATAGTGAACTTGAATCGATTTAGAATGGTTTTTAGAAATATGGAAGAGAGAGAGAGATCTGAATTGAATGGGGCCGAGATATTTTAGTACAAAGGTGCTCAGCACTTTTTTCGATATGGCAGAAGAAGGTTACATTAAAGGTGTGGCGCTTTTCTTCAACCATTTTGACTGTATTGCACTCCCAAGTAAAATAAATGCAAAAAATATTGATTTGCACATGTCGAACGGGAAGTGTAAATTCTGCACCCGCCGCCGCCGGCGCCGGTGAAATTACTGCCCGGTCGAAATGCACCTAAGAATAGTAACTTTACTTCAAATTTATATATATACTTACTCCCTGCTAGGCAAGCTTAAACTTTTATACGTCATACGAAAACTCCCCACCGCTCGGACTTGGACCCAGCGTAGGGTCGTCTCTTTAAACAGGGCTACGGACCATAAAAGTTGAACGAGGTTCTCAGACACTCATTCAAATATTCAGTAGCTCTTGGTCTATAAGGTTTTCATGTTACCGTTGGCCGTAGAACAAATATTTTCAAAAAAAAACATTGCAACCTTATATTTTCTTTAAAAAAATTGCAAGGCAACTTAGTTATTTTTAAAACTATAGAACAGGGAAAACATCATTTTGCAAGAAACTTTGAAGCATTAAATTTTTATCATATGCATTTTTAAATTTTGATTAATTACTTCTGAGATTTTTAAGATTCAAACATCTTAGACTTATAGAAAAAAGTGTGCACCATCATTAAGCTCCTATAATTTTGGAACTATTCATCGTACAGAAAGAAAAGGAAATTATTTGTCATTTATAAGCTTTTATTTTTGTTATACCACTTCTTCATTAAATGCAATAGTTTTTGAGTTATTTACGAACAACCGCTTTAGTGTATCAATTTTTCAATGCTAAATTATCGCAATTTTCAAATCGGTCTATTCCAACTTTTTGGATGTACCTGATAATTCCAGTCTCACTTTCAGCTCATTTTGTAGTAGCCTAGCTACCACACATGTTATCAATGCACTATTACAAAACGGTTAATGAAATGGATTTTAAATTATTCTACTTAGAATTACTAGCAGATTTAAAGATACTTTTCTTAATTAACATTGTTTAACATGCGGATGTATGTTATTTATATAATAGTGCATTCATTTTCCTTCTTTTTACTTGCTTTTCTTTAACTCACAATGTGTGCACAATGTTTATGTTCAAATCTTGCGTCCTTTACTTAACACACTTCCTGACATAATTAATTGATGAAATTTTGTACAGTTACTAAGATCGGATGACAATATGGTATTGCACCGTTACTTTTGCAAGTATCTTCAGGTAGGGGGAGTGGGGGTGAACATTTTCTCCAAATCTTACAACCTTTATTTAAAACACTTCCTGACATAATCAGTTGATGAAATTTTGCACAGTTACTAAGATCGGATGACAATACAGCGTTCTACTGTTACTTTTGCAAATATCCACACATAGGGGGCGCGAGGGTAAAAATTGAAAAATCTGCAAAACGAAGAAGTGAAGAAGTGAAGGAGCGAGAAATCAAAACAAATCGTTAAGAGACGAATTTTTATTGAGCGATTTCTACTTTATATATATAGATCAAGTGTGCTTCTAGAGGGCAGAAATATTAAAACATAATATTTCAGTCGCAAGCTCCTCTATAAAATCCTTATTTTACTATAAGGAATGTAACCAGACTGCAACCAACAGCTACTCTCCGGGCTATGTGACCCGCCGAGTGCTGAATTACAAGTTACAAGCCTGGCGCGTTAAGTGTAATAATCGCATATTACCAACAAAACGCTAATGCTTCGATTGCAACAAACACCAGCCGAAAGACTGATCCTACTTAAAGGAGCTCTCGTGCCAGTCGTCCCATACACACATCCCGTCCACAGAGCCCGGAGAGTAGCTGTTGGTTGCAGTCTGGTTACATTCCTTATAGTAAAATAAGGATTTTATAGAGGAGCTTGCGACTGAAATATTATGTTTTAATATTTCTGCCCTCTAGAAGCACACTTGATCTATGCTAAGCCCAGTCAGGCTATTTATTTTTCGATTGCAAATTACACTGGACCGCTAGTTGGCGCCTGCTTACTATTTTACTCTTACTATCATAAAAATACCGAGATATACCAAATAGTCAAGGGATCCTCGTGTCGTTCGTCACATGCCTACCTTGCACTGACGAGAGCCAAAAGCTTGAAACTGCAGACTGCAAGTGGTATGGGACGACTGGCACGAGAGCTCATTTAAGTAGGATCAGTCTTTCGGCTGGTGTTTGTTGCAATCGAAGCACGTACGTATGACGATTCCACCCCTTTCATACAATCATGGGTATAGTCATACAAAGTGCGCACGCCTTGCTTTTCTTGCATTCGTACATTAGTATTATTTATTTTTTCCTTTTTAGTACGATTTTTTACAGAAAAGCAAGTTTTAATTTTTTTAATTTTTTTTTATTTGTACTTATAAAGAAGTAAGAGCTAATATTACATATAATTTTATAACTTGAAATTATTTAATAGTTTATGTAAATTGAGGTAGCAATGGTACTGGAATATTTTATAAAAAAAAATTGCATAAGGAGATCAAACGTACGAGGTTAAATAAAATAATTATGTAATCATTGCACTATTTTAACATAATCTTTAAAGTCGAAAGAAGACAGACACATAAACATAAAATAGGTATTACAAAAACATTATCACCAAAATAATAAATAGTCGTATTTGTTCTTCTCTTATCCAATTTGAGTAAATTGTGGGGAAAAATAAATAATGGTAAAACAGTTTACTGTTGAGTACATGTAAAGTTAAATAATATTTCTCTGTTCTCTAAAATTCGAATACACGAATACGGATTATTATTATAAACAATCATATTTGACATTGTTTCTTCAAATCATCGATCAGTCGAGAAATTATCAACGCTGATGATACGCTTCCTTAGTACCTCTTATCGGTAGCAGCGCACAACAAATAGCTAGGAAAACATGTAATTTTTAAATGTTTTTTTGTGCAGCAGCTCCAAAATTAAATCAGTGTTTGATTACATTTTTTTAGTTATAAGTTTTATTTTTATTCCTTTCGGAAGTTTCAAATTTATTACTTTTCTTAATTCGCCAAAAGGTAAATGAGTTAGATTTTAGTTCCTTTATTTAGTTGTTTCTCGCCAAAATAGGCCACAGGTACAGTTATATTTAAAAGAAATCCGTCATGTACGAGACTGTTGAAAATGTAATGACAGGCCTAGACTTTAGCCTTCTCCTCAATATTGCGTTTCATTTTTAAATTCAGCATTATCATTTCAAAGAAGGTTGAATTACAACATATTTAAGTAGAATTCTTTATTCTAATATCAAAAATTGTTATATGCATCCGTCTTAAAATAATAGTCCCTATAACACACAGCAAGGTTCTTACTACTCTTACTTTCATTTTAATACTACATTAATTAAAAAATACTTATTTTACCTGGCAAGTTGTACAAGACGCACAAACCAACGAAAATGTTAACCATAATAATTGTGACAATATCTACAAAATTAAATTTCCACTACGAGGTTACCAATTTTACTCTTCATAATATACCCATTGCATATTACTTAAATACCTTCGCGATCTTTATTAACAGTGGCGGGTCAAGTAGTATATATTGAAAAGAGACTATTGTAGGAAACCATTAATATAAAATATTTTAATTTAGATACAGTGAATTTTTAATCAATTATCTCTTGATAAAAAAGCAAGCATAGGTACACTATATGTAATTAATTTGAAAATAATTTGTCAGAATTTAGCCCTGAATGTTTCCATAAAAATCAAAATGTATTGAATAAAAATAATAGATTTTGTCGCGCTCTGTTTTCTGTACAATAAATATGACAAATTTTTCTAAAATATCAGCGATAATTTAAATCAAATATAAAATAATTAATTAAAGGGCATTTACACTGTGGTGTGTAATATAAAGTATTATAAAATATAAAAATTATTACAAAATAATAAATTGTTGAAGCAATAATGTCAAAAAATGCAAATGTTATATGCATCCTAAATTCACACAACGCGGAAGTTATTGTCAACACAATCGAAATATAAAAATTAAATACAATTAAATAGTGATTTATTGCAGATCATCCCGTGAATAAATGATCATCCCGACTAACTTTGTGATTCCAAAAGAATTTGTTTAACTTTTTTACGAAATTTTAGCCGTATTGTATGTAAACGGTCTGAAAAATAAGACTGAATAAAATATAGGCAGGAATATTTGACCGACATGACGTATATTTCACGCCTAAATGTAATTTTTTCCCGCAAGAACGGAGGTGATGAAGAGGACAGTGCATTTAACAATTACTGACACGTGGTATTTGTAGATATTCTCTATTTTTAGCCAATCAAGCTGATTTATTTTTGTCGAAACTTTATCGCATTTTCTTAAACCGTAGACAAATCGACAACAACAATTTTGAATTTTTCTGGAGTCTGCTCTGGGTAAATGCAAAATTTATTTAACTATGTGCTTAAACCTACTCAAATTACAAAATTGCTATGTAGTATTAGCACCATTAGAAATTGTTATAGTCGAGGCAAGAGCGCACGTCACAGATCGATTCTATAAATAA
Source organism: Leptura quadrifasciata (assembly GCA_963675555.1). Lineage (NCBI taxonomy): Eukaryota > Metazoa > Arthropoda > Insecta > Coleoptera > Cerambycidae > Leptura > Leptura quadrifasciata. Next base: position 110,989,009 of record OY776675.1, read on the forward strand.
GACAATACTGCTAAGAATCATGAAACCCCATTCAGCTGTAGCTATTTCTGAAAAAAGCTTAATAACTGGGTGTCAAGAATTACTCTTTTTAACGTAGTCAATGATTAAAAATTATGTTAGTATTAAAATTTCCTTAATGAGATCACTCGTGACGTGCATCGCTTGAATTCTTGCCTCGACTTTATAAAGCTTAGCACAGTTTTCCTATACACTCCCCTCTCACCAATATGGAACATAGTACGCAAACACTGAGAATATTCATACATCTGCACCTAATAAACCCGGTCGCCTATCTTTGTTCCATAATCAATGAAATTTTATATGCACTTTCTCAATCACTATAATTATCTTTTTATTATTCTTTAATTTACAACTAAACCTCATCATCATGCCTCGTGTTGCAGTCATTTTGAAGATCGGACCTTTCAGAGAATCGAGTAGTCGGTGCATTGAGTTCTCCAAGAATTTGGTAATAGATGTCTCACAGTACGGACGGTCTACTCCCTGTTCGGGAGTCTGTATCCGCTCATGGTCAGGGGTAGCAGACTTAACAGACAGAATAAAAAATTGTTGTACACGATGGTGGGAAGGCCGTCCATCACATAGGCCGCCGGTGTGGTGTAGCATACTGGCCACGACAATGAAGAAACTTAAAGTGCTAGAACACAAATTTATGAGCCTCATTTCAAATTCTGGAAGGTACACATCCCTCAGAGACCTACGTTGCAACGACATAACCCCGATAGCGGATTACGTCCAGCATATCTCTCAAAACTTCTACTCATTCAAACTGGATGATAGTCCGCTAACAAGACACATAACACAAATTGGACAGTATAATGCCCCATTTCGGATTAAACACTCTCTACCATACCAGACGTTACGGATTTTCCGGCAACCACTAAAGCCAAATTTCAACAACTGTACCTTTCTCTAACTCTATCCACCTTTTGCTAGTATTTCGTACCTTTCGCTCATCTTTACTCCTTTCTGCCCCCCTCTCCCTCTTTGTTTGTGTATTTTTGTCGCGTTTGTTTGTTTTTCTTCGTTTCTTTTTATACATTTTTGTTTCTAAATTCATTTCACGTCACCAATCTTTTTCAGAAAGCAAACCAAAAATTTAGGCCAGCCTTGCGCAGTCCCGCATTGCAGTATCTCGCGGAAGATACCTCATTTGAGTTGTGGTACTTGCGTCCAGATACAAATTTTAATAGTGTTTTTTATGCGCGAGTTCTTTAAATGTAAGTGTAGTTTTAAGTTTTGTCAAGCTTGTTTTTCAAGCATGGTTCAATGTTACTACCTATTTTAATTTTATATTTTTGTAAAAAGGAGTTTAGGTGTAGTTGTTTTTACTTGTCGTTTTCGCCGATCCAGACCAGTTCCGCCTGATCCTGCAATCCTCCACCGCGTCAATGCGGTGGTTGCACGATCGGTAACGGAGCAGGTCCTGGAGAGGCAACCGTTTTTATATGTTAATATGAATAAATATCTTTTGAATTGAATTGAATTGGTAATAGATGTCTCCAGATCCGTATCTTCAAAAAATTAATACGCCGTATGTCTGCATGACCTGTCTAGCAGGTTTACCAGGCCTAATTATTGTACTTTTCGTGACATTTCTGCCAAATTGTCTGCCAAATCGTTTACCCGCAAATGCCAATAATATGAAAAAGGACACAAAATTACACTACCCTACTCAAGTATTTCTATAGTATTCGAATGATTTTCATTTATTCGATCTACAGTCACAAAATATTTGATATAGATAAGGATGATGAGTTCTTGGAATCTCGGTAAACTACCATCCAACTACTTCTGTAAGGGTCATTAAACATATGGACCGCACATTAAGAGTTTTAAATTAATCGAGACTAAAGACTGTTGTATTTTCCTTCAGAACAATTCACTTTGAAATGATTTCAATCGATTTTTGAACAACAATCAAACGTTTATACGGTTAATTGAAACTTTTCAATTCTCTCAAACGTAGTAATAGCATCTCAACCCGTAGTGGCATTAAATGACCTCTAACTTACCCTTCTAAGGGTCTAACTCATAAATATTATTTCCTTCGAGGAATATGGCAGAAGAGAATTAATTTCGTCCAAATTTATCAACTAGTAACTAACGACTAATCATCTTCTAGTGTAGAATTGCTTTGCATTGATATAATCTATATAAATGGCAATATTTTTTTTGAAATAATATGAGGTAATATTTCTAGGTCTACTTTTTAACAACAGTTCTAGGTGTATATACTTGTATCAAATTCACTATTGTTAATTTGCTGCTTCGAGCTTGGGAGGTTCATAAACCTGTTCCATTCTAACCAATTTTATTGCTTTCAGAGAAACCTTATTATGAGCTCTGTTGTAGATTTAAAATGGCCGAAACCCGTAAAATGCATTTCGGCATGACCTAAGATTTTTATGATTGGTTCTGCAATTTCTTTTTCCAACAAAGTTTTCTCAGCTGCAAGAATTTCCTGACATTCCAATGTAAGTTTGGCCAAACTTTCATGGTGACCACATTAGTAATTTTTTTATAAAGTTAAATGGCTGGCAGTTTTGAATCCAAATATTTTATTACCATATTCTAGTTAAATAAATCCCCCTATGTTCTCCATTTGTTGTAATCTAAACATCCCCTAATATGAAAAACTTTTATTTGCAAATTCGTCATTAATAGAAAGAGAAAAATGTAGGAAATATCCTGAAGTTTTAATTTGGAAATTTATATTCCACAGAAAATTAAATACGATCTTTGGAGGAACCAAAGCTTGTGAAAAGAATTTAATGTTTTTGCATATACCAGACTTATACATTTTAAAGGATATTAAATTTTCTTTCTAGATTTGAACCACTACTGGGAAGTTAAGGCCAAATTTTGTAGAACATCTAATTGATCTTCTCGATCTAGTTGATCTAAATAAAATTCTGAATAGGGATCTTATAGCCACCACTACGTTATTTGGTTTAACAAATCGAACTTCTTGGATAAGGTTATCTTCGGCTGTCCACATATTATTACTTTTTTAAATCTCTACTGCTTGAGCTCTGTTAATGACTCAAAATAATTTTGATAATAACTTTTTCACTATTCAGCAATTGACAAATTAAACCTACTTAAACTGTCATTAGTGACTTTATTATCTTTATGATAATCACATGACGTATTTCTTTGTACTTTCAATAAAATTACCTTTTAACTTGTGTATGTACAGTGTACACATACCTTATGCCACAATAATGATGAATAGTCAACTACTTGAATTATTTAAAAATGATAAACCTTTGTAATGCAAAATGATTAACTATTACTTAGCTAGCTCCACGTAGTAAGAACATGAACAATTATATATTATTCAATAAGCATTTTATCCGCGGTATTACCATTCTGAATAGATAAAATAATCTACAGTACATAAGTTTAAGGTAGACGAAAAAAATTACCGAATTGCTCTTAAAAATCGATTATAATACTGATGTCCATAAAATTTTGCATTCAATTCAATTCAATATAACTTTATTTTGAATTTTAATTACAGTTGCCTCCCCAGAGCCCACTGCGGGTCCGGTCGTCCAACCACCGCGCGATTCGCGGTGGCTGATTGCAGGGCCGGGCGGATTGGGTCTGGCTTGGCTAAAAAACAATTAAAACTTAAAACCTATACTCCTTCTGCTAACAAACAGATTAAAAAAGGTATTAAAATTAAATATATCTAAAAAACAGATTTTATAAAACTTAAGAACTACACATTTTTTAAAAAACTTTCATCTTTCACCAAGTAATTTTGACACTGACGCTGACACCTCAACATAAACGAGGAGCTTTCCACGGGGTGTGAAATCGCCGGGCTGCGTATGGGCTGGCCTAAACTGTGGTTTTTAAATTTTAGGTTTTTCGAGAATTTTGGTTTTTTTGTTGAACATTTTTGAATGGAAATGAATTTAGACAAAAATGTACAAAAAGAATACAAGAAATAAACGGGATAAAAGTAAACAAACAGAAAAGAAGAGAGGGACAGGAAAGATTTAAAGATTCAAAAGGTATGAAATATCAGTAAAGGTGGATAGGGTAAGCGGAAGTTATAGTTGGTGAAGTTTGGCTACAGAGGTTGCCGGAAGATCGGTAACGTCTGGTATGATAGGGTGTGTTTTATCCAAAATGGGGCATTATGCTCTCTAATCTGTGTTATGTTTCTTGTTAGCGGACTGTCGCCCAGCTTGAAAGAATAGAATTTTTGTGAGATGTTCTGGACGTAATCCGCTATTGGGGTTATGTCGTGGCAAAATAGAAATAAATAAAAAAAAATAAAATTTTGCATGAGTAGCATGTAAACTTCGTGCATACAGGTATATGTCAAACAAGCGAGTGGACACGGTTTGTAATTTAATAATTTTCGTAATTTGTAAATTCAAGATGTGCTACGGTATTAATTATTGAGGTATGTATCTATTTTACTTTTTTAGTACATAGGTATTGAATATAATTCTGTAGATAGAAATACAATGAATAACAAAGGCAGCAGATTAAGAAGTCATAATTAGAAATGGTATAGCTGCAATATATTAATAGAAATTAGTGTAACACTGAATTCATCCAAAGCAGCAGCGGAAATTCAGATTTCTGAAACTAAATTTAACATAATATACTTAATAGTAGTATCAAATGACTTGTAACACTATTTCTCAATTTAATTTTTTACTCCCTTTAATAATGGGGTGGGGATGGTAGAGGGGGTAGTTAACGCCAAAAAAATGTTTTGAGACCTTTCATTCTTGTATACACACTAAATCACATTTTATTTTTTTTTACTCCCTTTCATAATAATAAATTGTAATTTTATAAACTCTTACCTGCTTGCTTTGCCTATTTAACCTTATTTACCCCATTTACCCCATTTACCCCCAAAAATATAATCTAGTTCCAGATCTCGTTATAGTACATTAGTGTACCAAATTTCAAGTCAACATAATAAACGGTTCCAGAGTAATCGTGCGCACAAAAAAATTACAGATAGATAGACCGACCGACAGTCAGAACATTTTTTTCGCTCAAATTTAAAATTTTGACGTTTCATGGCATTTTAAGCTTATTTTAACAATAAAATTTTTTTTTCTCGTTACTATACTTCCACTGGATGTGGAAGTAAAATTAAAGTTTTTTAACAAAATGAAAAACAACCTTATATTTTCTTCCTTCTCCTGGAAAAAAATACGTTGTAAATATTTTACAGGTACTTTTCTAGATCTCCGGGTGAGTAACGCATTTTTTGACGACAAATATCGCAAATTTCAATCAAATATTTTTTTCCACAAAGCTGGTCTTGGTAGTCATACCTTAAAGCTTGTTTGGGTTCCATGCTCTATTACTAAGTTATAGTTTACCGAAATTTCACGGGCCACCATTGCTACTATACCTTAATTAGATCTAAACTGAAGTTCGCTTGTCTTGTATGGTCCCCAGATTACGTCACCTCTAATATCAATAATTTAGAATGAGTCCAACGTCGATTTTTAACATTCCTGAGTTTTGAATCTGACGGTGCTTAGCTACCCTTAGGTGTTCCGCAAGAGGAACCTCTTGATAAACAATGCACGACAACTCTTGAGGACATGCGTTTTTTTTTTTTATACAGCATCGACTGCTAGGGTCATTAGCTGTATGTAGCTCTTCACTTTCGTGTGTTTTGTGTATTCGCTCTGACTATTAAATAATCACAATTTATTTGAGGATGTATGTTTAAATATTTTCTGGTTTATATCCTATGAAAAATTTTAGTTCTCCTCACGTATTCCATTATTTTCTTAATTCCTTCACAATTATTGACAAGGCATTTGTCTATAGAATTTGGCATATTTAACGCCTGATGTGTTGGAAATTGTTGCAGTTCAATAGAATATGATGAACTGTTAGTCGATTTTCACAAGTTGGACATCTTGGTGGTCTTTCCCCTCTCAACAAATGAAATGAGGTGAGGTGTGTGTGGCCTATTCTCAGACGAGTTAGTACCACTTGCTCCCGTCTTGTTAGTTTACAAGGCATTGTCCACGTCTTTATATTTCCTTTTATAGCTTTTAGCTTGGTATCAGCTCTATCCCATTCTGTTTGCCAATTATTATTGACTTTGTTGCCAAACTGTGCTCGTAAGTCCAGGTGTCTGATGGCAATGTCGTCAACAACGTTGTCAGTTGCTTCACGGGCAGCTATATCTGCTAGTTCATTGCCTGCGATACCTATATGCCCTGGTGACCATACAAATACTATTTGTTTATCCATTTTAGTTAACCAATCTAGTAATGAAAGGATATTCAAAACTAATGGATCAGTTGTAGTTATATCTCTAATGGATTGTATAGAGCTTAATGAATCTGTACATATAAGAAATAAATTGTGATCAAGCATTTCACTATACCTCAGTGCTTGCCAAATCGCGTATAGTTCTGCTGTATATATACTGGCAGCAGGTGGCAGAGACCACGAATGGCATTCCTCTGCTATGACCAGTGCGCTACCAACACCATGGTCTGTTTTTGATCCATCTGTATATATTTTTATTGCATCTGTATAATCGTTTAATATTTCATTGAATTTGAGTCGTAGATATATGCTGGAAGTGTCTTCTTTCTTATAGATAGAAAGGTCGGATCGTAATAACGGGACGGGCATTTTCCAGGGCGGTATGTCAGAGAATCTCATAGGTAGCACTCTAGGTAAGGTGATTCCCAGTTTATTCAGCAATTCTTTAACCCTTATTCCTACTGGGCGAGTGATAGAATGCCTCTCTTCGTATACTTTTTTTAATTTGTTGTTAAATAGTACTGAATGAACAGGGTGATGAGGCATGGCTCATATCTTTCCTGCATAATTTAGAATTAAGCGATCTCGCCTGAACTTAAGGGGTGGATATTTCTTGTTCTCTTAATGTATAGTTAGGGTGGCCATATTATTTTTCACGAAAAAAAAGTACAGTGACTAAAGTAGCTCTTTATCAAAGTTGAGGTTACGGTGCGGAAAAATGCACCGCAGTCGAAAACTTTGAATTTTTCAAGGTCAAACGGCCTTAAATTAAAAGTTAACAATTTAATTTAAAATAATATTGTGTTCAAAATGTCTCGTGGACGCAAGTTTTAAAAATATATAGGTACTTGTATCAGGTGAAAAGAACAAGTATTTTAATATTGTAATAAAAAATATAATAAAATAACAAATATTCTCTTCAATTTTCTCTCAACGTGCCTGCAACTGCAGCACCAGGATCAACATGTTGGTACCAGTCGCACTTTTGAGACCTTAGCTTTCAAAATTTGCGATCTGGCCTTCAGAAACTGACATTTCGCTGCAAGTCTAATTGGAGTTCATGTGAACTTCTAGTGTGGATGTCTTCATCTACGATTTTTCTGAACTGCAATAGTTATTAATTTTGGAGATCAGTCGCACAATGCACGCACTTGTCCCATGAAGACAAAAAATAAACTCGCATAAAATCTCCAAATTTTTTAATTTATTTTGACTTTATCCAGACTTTCCAGTCAAGCCATCGATCTTCAGTGCAAATATTTTCGGAATTCCAGTTAGCAATTTTATCTTATGTAACGTTGACTTGCATTAGACCAACTTCGTCGAACGGTTCGTCCTCATTTAATGCCAGGTCTATGTAGTCCTTAAAAACCTCACATGAACAAAAAACTTGATTTTATGAAATTTATCTTTTCAAATTCATACGTTCAAAAAGGTTTAATTAATTTAAATCCCAACTTCAGTTTTGCAAAAAGTAAACGAAAATTTAAATTTCAAATTTTTTTGTATCTCAAGAATAAGAAGTACATTAGGTGTACTTAATGAACCTTTTAAGGGCAGTGGGACACTACCCGAGAAGAAGTACCATCCTTAGTTAGTTTCTTGTTAAGTAGCTTTGATCCAGGATTTCTATTACTCGTACCGTTATTCTCCACTTTCTTAAAATGTTACACACCGAATTTTTGTCAATATTATAACGCAGCGCAATTTGTCTCATTGACCATCCGTCTTCTGCTTTAACAATAACTCCAGATTTAACTAAATCGCTTATATGAGGCATATTAGTTTTTTGCACACTTCCAATAAATTATGACAACGAACTGACAATGTCACAAAAATTAAAGTTAGATGTACACAACTAGATTTGTCCTATTTTTTTTGGCTCACGACCGTACCATCGATTTTCACCTTCATTGCGTTGTTGGTGAACAAGCCAGTCTATGCAACCATAATTATCGCAAATGTATTTCTTTGGTTGTATAATTCTATACCTTTTATATTTTAATGGTAGGCTGTTACCTACGGTTATTGGACTCTTACTTGCATATGATACATATTTTGCATACAAGTTTTAAATGCCCGTTATAAATATTATCATCCATATTTTATTATTTGTCCTCAATACTGTACATTCATCTTGTCACTGTAACAATAATCTTTGATGACATGTCAGTTTAAATCGATCTACTAAATTATTCAAAATAATAATAAAAATTATTGGCATTTGTGCAGTGTGTTGCATATAAGATAAAGGCACCCCGATATTTTATGAACTGCGCTTCGCGTCGCTCGGTCAACGGCAGTTGTGTGCAGAAAAGTACCACTTTCCCCACTCGTTAGGAAAATAATTATTTTCTATTATTTAAAATTATGGTCGGCTACTTTCCTCAGATTTGTTGTTTCAATTTCACGGCAGGCTTACCATTATTCTGTCAATGAGGAGAGTAGCCGAAGAATAGAAAAATAGATTGGAATTGGTAGTAGATAAAGTTGAAAGAGACTACATTAGCTAATTTAAGTTTAAGTATCAATTTGTTTCAATTTCTGTATAAAGTTATATTGAATCAATTTAATTTAATAATTGGTAATTGTCTACGTGGCAGTTTGTTAAAATTTATTTTTAGATTTTTTGATTTGATTGAATTTTTGAATAAATACTTTAATGTTGGTTTCATTTGATTTTGAAAATTGCTCAATGCTCTGTTAAAACAGAAAATCAGAAACCACAATGTGAGTAGGCTCAAAACTCCAAAAATTCTAAAACGATAAAATTGTGAATTTCGCAATGGGTTTCGGTATGTTGAGTTTACATCAGATTGTGAACGACTTTTTCCGGTATCTCGTACGCGAAGCAAAATACCGGAGATTGGCCTTATCCGTTAGGTCACGGTAGGCTGAATTTGCAAGGGACATTTAATTTGAACACCTTGAAAAATGCGCCTCATGAGGTTCTAGAAATGTGCCAAACTGAAAAATTTCTGTACTAAAAATAATTAACATATATGAGACACACTGTATAAAATTTTATGTAAATTGAGGAAAGCACTGTTGCTGTGAACGATCCATCTTTTGGAGTCTGAAGGACTTCTACTATATTTTCCAAAAATGAATATTAACGCTCACAAAGAAGGGTTCAAAACGACTGTTTCAGACGGAGACTAATACAAAATTTATACTTACTGTTCGTTTATGCTTAACTGCTTCACTGATGGTACCAATTGGACGTCGTAACACTATAAATCTAACACAGTAAGTACTAACACTTTCTTAAAATTAAACCTGAAAGGGAATTTTGAAAACACAAGAAAAAGACAATATAAAGTTCAAAAATATATATTAAATCTCTTTAAAAAATCATGTTTTACAACAACTTCAAGAAAAATGTTTTTGACAACTATAGTCTGGCCCGTGTACAACACATGGTGAGGAACGGACAACTTATAATGTACCAACTACCATCCAATATGCGATTTATAGCCAACGATTGCACAAAAGATTCAAGAAAAGTTCAATGTTTAAAAATTTTTGGTGGGCTTTTGCTTGCCTGTCTATTGACGTATTTTCAGTTCAATATCAATTTTGATCGCTCCTCGGAACTTAAAAATGCTTGAATCTCAACGACTTTGAATTATATTTTGCAATTACAATTTTATACGTTAAGGCAAGGCGGTCCCATGCACATATGAGTACATGGTAACTATACTTTTCTGACACCGAATCACTGAGGAACCGGTTTAGGGCAAATCCCGTTAAAACCCATCATTTTCCCGTCAAAATCGACTGCTAGAGGATGATAGTGGACCCTTGTCGCTAAAGGCTATTTTCGCTAAAACTCTCGAAATACTTGGACTAGAGACTGGATTAACTTGTATTCATATTTAACACAACGCATGAGTTGCAGTGCTGCACAACGTGGATTCGTAAAAGGGCTTTAATTTTGAAATTAAAGTCGATTTTTGTTACACTTTCTAAATTTTAGTGGTTGGGGCGACATTACGTCCCAGTGCAGCGACATTTACTATACTTTCTCAAATTACACTCCTTGATGAGTTTCTGAAATTTTTGCATAAAAAACGCTCCGTAGAGCAAAAATTTGATTTAAAATATAAAAACCTTTTCCAACGGTATTTTGTCGGATTTTGTTACAATTTCGAAAAGTTTACCCAGGGTTTTGGCGTGTTCTTTAACATTGCCACTAACATAGTTTATTTCTGTTTCGTTTAAAATGATTTTGAAAACTCCCTGTATATGGCTATTAGGATATCATTGGAAAGTTTTATATTAATGTTTTACTCAGGAAATATAAGGTTTATGGTCTATTTGCCCAACGCATTCGGTGGTAACGAAGCGTTTATATTTTCCACAAAGCATCACACACATTTTTTAAAGTAAATTGTTTTCTGTGGTTAGGTTTTAAAATGAATAATAAGACAGGCTGGTTAACTTAATATTATATTTAAATAAAACAATGTTTAATAACGATATCATTTTTTCAACCATGGTAATCAGCGGCGTCGTATCCTGTGTAAATATAGAAGTTTCCTCTGCTCCTAAAATATTTCAGATATATTCGTATATATAATATGGATATAATAGTATATTGTTTCATATGGAGTAAAAGTGGCATTATTAGAACTTGACGGACAAGCCGGCAAAAACACTCCACATATAACATGCCATTTATGGTCCAAATCGATCAAAATCGATATCTGGGGGTTTTCGGGTTCGCCATTACGAATTTCTAGTCAAAAATTTAGTTCAGAATGGCGGCTTCAAGATGGCGCACGACTTTATAGTTTAAAATCCGATTCAACTCAAAATATCTGAGGGTTTTCGAGATTTGTCAATTAGGAATTCTTGGTTGAAATTGAGAAATTCAAAATGGCGGCGCCAATATGATTGGCGACTTTTGTCATTTAGATCCAAATCGATCAAAATCAATATCTGGGGGCTTTCTAGTCAGAAACTTAGTTCAAGATGACGAACGACTTTACTGTTTATGATCCGATTATTATATAAAAGCTTGTCGCGAGCAATCTCCTTTACACAGGAAAATCTCGCAACAGACTTTTATATCATAAAAAAAATTACATAATATAACAAAATGATAGGGTTTGATTTACTTCAAAGTTTATTTTCAAATTTTTAGAGCATTTAAATAAAAGCGTTTTTTTAAATATTTTTTTTATCATGATTTTCTCGTTGATCTTCTTCAACTGACTATGTTGGTCGATTATGAGGTATGAAAATATTATAATTTCGCAATTTAGTAATGTTACCGAATAGGAAATTAATAATATAAAAATTCAAATCATTTGTTTCAATTCTAACATTAAACCTAATAGGAAATAAATTATATAAAATGTAACGGAATTACACCACTCTAATTGTCATTTTAACACTGCAATAATTAGTTAGGGGGTGCACAAAGTAAGCGGGTCAAGGAAATTCCGCACGTAAATAGTAAAAAGGCGTTTTTGAAAAGTTAGCAAAACTTTCACCACGTACTTCCTACCTTTCGATTTTTTTATGAAAAATCAGTCAAAAGGTTGGCTACATTTGAAAAAACTTACGTATTTTAAAGCTCGCTTTTCTGTATTACATTTTACACAAAAAAACTACCAAACAATAAATATACGCTATATTTTAACTAAATATATTTCGAGTTATAGATAATGGCTAATGCATAATGTAGAACCATATTTATTTTTAAAAAATCATCTTTCAGATATAATGGGACACCACATACTTACAATTTATTGACAGCAATTCCCATGAAAACTCCTTCGCTGTGATCACATTTTCCATTTTTATAATCGGCGTAACTTGTACAGTTTTTAGCTAGATATCTCGTCGGATCATTTATCGATTTAGCAAACAGTCGGTAAGATCTATAATGCTCACAGAACACTAAAAAAAATATAAATAAACGATGAATCAAACTCAAGTATTCCAAAATTAGGTTTTATAAACAAATTCTTCAAGCACATTACAATAAATTGCTTTGAAAGCGTATAAAGTGGTAGATGGATGATACGTGGTAGAATGACTATGGTATATTATAGTAAAGATTAGGATAGTATTAAAGGCCATTTCTAGATTAAGTACTCTCATGCTACTTATGTCTCAACATGATTGTTAAAACAGCTTTAATGCGTCGGAGGAAATCTGAACTTGCTTTCGTATAAAATTGAATGGGGCAAATGTTCTATCATGCAATAACACAGGCCCGCAATAAAAGACATTCAATATTTATTTGGTAGGAAATATAGTTTTTTTACAGCATCACTTCTTTGATAGCAATCATCTTTTCGTGGTAGTTGCTCGATCTGATGGTTGACGATCTATTAAAATACAAATGATAGATTCGAAAGCTAATGGTATACTGCCGATATAATCATATAGTTTGGGAAAGCTTAACGACACGGTCAGAAATCGTTTACAAAGAGGCCTAGTTACGGTAAAACAATGAACTGATGAGTATGAGTTGTAGTAAGTCCACCAAAAACCAATGTCGGTTTATTTATCCGAAGCAAAGTCTTGAAGAGACTGAGACCTCTGGTATCTCAAGGCACGGGACTACAGATATGTCAGATGAAGTAAAATGCCATGGTGCTTTTATAGACTCCAAACTAACCTTAAACCAATACCCAGGGAGGATTAGACATATATCATTATGGACACACTGGTAACATGCAGACCGTTATAGAATAAAACACGTGGCCTAAACTTGACATGTTGCCTTAGCTTTATACGGTACTAAAATGTACCATCACGTATGCTGCTTCAGCTTAACGGCATAAGGTAACTCAAATAATGCTAACTGACAAGATAAGCTATATGAGTTGCTTGGGATTCACAGATGCTGTGAAAAGTAATGTAGTTCCTATTTCTGTGGCAAGAAATAAATTTATTCACATTTTGTCTGGCCATCTCAAGAGGCTGGTATAAAGTTACTATGGTTTAAGTTGTTCAAAAAAACATTTTTATGCAGGTAGAGTGGAAAAATAGCGGTCGCTTAAGCCTGATTGATTATAAAGGTCAAAAAATTAACTACCTATCACATGTGTAATTTTTAGGCGAGTCCCAGTCACTGCATAGTTCATGCACCCAATGGCCACACACTGTATAGTGATACCATAGTTCCTCCAAATTTCTCGCAAATTAAACATACCTCATCTTGGTTCTCGGATTCCAAATCATCTAACTCATCATCTTGAGACAGATTTTCTTCATCTGCAGCTTTTCTTCTGAGTCGCTTTGTAACCATTTTTTCAAGTTCTTCTTAAGAGCTTTTTTCTTCTTTGGTTATCAATTTTGTTTTCTTTGATTTACCTTCCTCCACTTTTTCTTTTTCTTTTTCTTTTCTTGCCTGTTCCTCTAATTGTTTCTTAAGAGGAGTCTCTGTTAATACATGTGAATGTTGTTTAGTCCGACGGATTCGGTTTTTGGTTCCGCTGGTAGAAGGGACTGACAAAAGATTATAAAAAGATACTGTAGATATATATAGTACAAGTGTCGAGTGTTTTCTCTAACTCTTTGGATGTGGAAGGACGTCCTCATTAACGTAGCAAAAGATTTTTTAGTGGAAACACTTAGTCTTTCTGAAGTGGCATTTAGAGTATTTTCTGAAGGAGTAGGATCTATTAAATCATTCGAAGTTAGTGGAGCCGTTTCTCTGGAAGATAATGGGTTTGTAGGATGATCGGTATTTGTAGTCACACAGTGAATCATTATAGTCTTCTGTAGTCACCAATACCTCATTATTAGCATCTTCGATATTAAAAGTATCTGCAGCCAGAATATCTTCGTCCGTAAATATGTTGTGATTTATAGGATGTCTCCCAGTTGCCTTGGAACCGGAGATTCCTACAGCCATTGTAGCAGTTCTGGAATGTGCTTTGCGAAAAAGTCCTGTTAGGTCATATGGATTTACTTTCAACAACGCCTTTGATTTCATATACAGATCACATTCTTTGCGAAATGCAGCTTTAAGCGGTGAATATAAGGTCACAACTAACGGCTGCATTCTGTGTGACCCGTGGGGTGGTATAGATAGTATGGAGATACCATTATCTCGACACAAATTGTACGTTTGTAATGTGATGTGACTACTATGATTATCTAAGGCGACTAAAGCGGGATTTTCTTTACTGCATTTTGAACATTATAAAATAACTCCTCATTAGACCAGCCATTATGGAAGCATTTATATGCAGCACATGGTGGCCCATCTTTCGACAAATGCGGAGAAAGCCTCTTTCTGCAGAAAATAAACATGAGAGGTATATATCCTCCCTCTGCGTTCATGCAACAAATTACAGTAACTATTTTGCCTCTCTCCCAACTTGTTACAGAGCCAACACGTTTTTTTCCTTTGTTGCAACAACGGTTCCAGGACCTTGTACGGTTGATATTCCTGTTTCATCGACGTTATATATTTGATTAAGAGGAAACTTGTTTTTAGATATTAATGATTCCAAATATTTATAGAATTTTCCTACCTCATCGCTATTGAAAGCAGTTATTCGATTAATGCTGGTTGCCTCTGGTTTCCTGACACTTAGAGTTGGATTTCTTCTTAAAAATGTATAAAACTAGTCTTTACCAGCCATTTTGATTCATTGGAAAAATTGTGTTTTATATTATTGTTTGTTATGTATTCATAAGCAGTGCATCTAATCTCCTGAGGGGTCATACCATAAAATAAGTAGTTTCGAGGCATCTGCAATAATATTTTGCGTCGACAACATCTTTCCAAATTTCACTTAATTACTATGCATATCATTGTACACGAAAATAATCGAAAAATGCGAAGAAAACTTATAATACAGATAATACGGAGAGTTAGCAAAAAATGGTGAACCGTATCATATTCATGTGCGACGCATTGAATCATAAGAAATCTCAACACAATATGTTCAGTAACAGAATTATACCATTTGACCAGAGACACAGTAATGCTGGAACATGCAAAGTAAATTAAGGGAGAGCACATTGAGTTTAGCAGAGTGCAATGCCCTCGCAGTTTTCATAGATGAGGCCTAGGGAAAGAAAACAGGGTAACAAAAAATTAGATCTTTTTAGATATTATCAAGATTTGATGAATTAGTGTGAGCTTATTTGGACTTGGGTCATGAACTATACAGCCAGATGCAGTGTACGATATCGTTATTGTTGCAGTCGAGTCATGTTATCAAGTCAAGTTTAAATTCATTGGGGATCTCAATCAGTTAACTGGAATTCAATCTTGACCGAGTATTCGAATAGTATTTTCGAATTCCATTACTTTCATTATACCTTGATAGTATGTGGTATATGTGTACAGTTTTCTTACCTATAAAAAAAATTTTTTTAGAAATTGTTCTTCTGTAAAAAGTCGTACTAAAAAGTAAAAAATAATAATGTACGACTGCAAGAAAAGCAAGGCGTCATCTTCATATACGCATGATTGAAGGCAATATGTGTATAATCGGGTGTATATTTATTGGGTAATACCGTTACTCTCTGCACTATTTCGCTTGCAAATTCAATCACTTATCCTTATAAGTTTTAATGTACGTCGGCTTGTTTGATAAGAATAAGCCGGCGTTAAGTTTCTGTTGCGTTTTTTGACTACCCAGTAAATATACACCCGACTGTACAACTATTCCACCCCTTTCCACCCCCTTTCCATGCCCACAATCATACAAGGTGCGCACGCCCTACTTTCTTGCAGCCGTACATTATTATTTTTTACTTTTTAGTACGACTAAAAGCAAATCTTAAAAAAATATTTTTTACTTTCTACTTTTTAGTCATACTTTCGTTAAATTATTATCATACATTGCCTAAGTTTAATTAGTAGGTTAATTTGGATTTTCAAGATCCTGTGCTTTCTCGCTCCTTCGTTTTGCAGATTTTTTAATTTTCACCTCCCGCCCCCTACGTGCGGCTATTTGCAAAATTAATTGTGGAATATTGTATTGTCGTCCAATCTAGCAACTGTGCAAAATTTCATCAATTAATTATGTCAGGAAGTGTGTCAAGTAAAGGATGCAAGATTTGAAGACAAACATTGTGAAAAAACTGAAAACTGAAGACTGAAGACTGAAAACTGAAAACTGAAAACTGCAAACTGCAAACTGCAAACTGCAAACTGCAAACTGCAAACTGCAAACTGAAAACTGAAAACCGAAAACCGAAAACTGAATAAAAATACATTGTAAGTAAAAGAAAATACTACAGCTTATTAACTCTTCCATTTATATGTCAAAAATTGTATAAAAATTATGGACCCTGTGTAACCAGGTATAACACCAGTTTAACAATATCATCATCTGAAAACTTGGATTAACTTGTTCTCTTAGTCGAAGTAGAAACAACTAACTAACATGTCGATTAGTGCTGGTATCCCAGTAGGTTGGAATTAGCATTTTCTTCAAACTGACATTTCTAGTTTCACTTGAATTTGAACTTGAATGAATGTCACTGTGCCTTTAAATGAACTTTGTACGCGTATTTCAAAAGAAACAAAAATATTGAAAACGCGATTATATTAACTAATGGCTCGCTTCATGATAGATATCTCTGCAAGAGTGCAAAAAGCATATGTTTTTTGACATGTAGCGTGAACATTTGGCAACACGGCAGGCACCGAAAAACAGTCTTTGCAAATTTTGTATACAATATTTTCTTCTATAACACAAAAAAAATTAAAAATTGACATTTTAAAAACTGACGTATCTAGTAATTTTTTATCAATTTCTTGGCATTTTAAATTATTTATGAAATTATTATTAAGCAAACAACAATTAGAAAATTATGGTTTTTATTTTTTCACTAGGGTGAAAAGATTTATAATTTCTAAACTAAAATAATACTGAAAAATTATTTTTTGGGTTTCTAGTAGATAACTATCATTCATTCAAAATCTAATATAAAAAATTCTCTACATACATATACTAATTCTGATCTAATTCTGATCAGCTAATACATTAATAAAGCTAAATCAATGAAAAGATTGTATAATAATTTCCCCTTACGATAAGTTAGCTGATCAGAATGAAATGAACAGTATACGTAGAGAATTTTTCGTATTAGATTTTTATAATAACTATTGTTACATACTATTTTGTGGAATTATTATTTTACGAACTTTAATAACATCTAATGACAACTGCGGCGATAAATATCTCGAAAACTAGACATTAGAAAATTTTGAATTTGATAACAAATGATGGAGGCAACTCGGCTAAAATATTTTCAAGATGGTGGCACTTCCTGTTATACCGGAAGTAGATGTCAACTTGCTTATTTTAAATGAGATACCCTATATACTATTACATTTTTGAATTTTACGCAAAATTCTAGGCAAAATTCAATATTTTATATGGGGATATTGCTATGGATTTTAAGTTCAATTCTTCTTAGTTGGGTATGATGGCGTTGAGAGCTAAACAAATGTATGTAGCTGTCACTTACCCTTTGACAAGTATTAATTATTATGCTGGGGAGGTTAAATTATACGCACGAGGATTTTTTAAATTTGTTTATAATCTATGGAGAATGTAACAAAGTTTTATCAAGAACATATGAAATATTTGCTAATATATATCCAGAGAAACAAAAATATTTTATTTTAATAAGTATTCAAAGTGGCCACCCTGAACTTCCAAACATTTTTCGCGCCTCCGAATTAGTTCGTCATGGGTGGTCGCTTTAATAGAACCTGGAGATAACCTTTCTTACCTGACAATCTTCTATTGTTGTGACTGGATTAAAATAAACCATATCTTTTGCTGTTCCCCATATAAAATAGTCTAGGACAGACAGATCAGGAGAACGAGGAGACCACAGAAAATCTCCATTGTTAGCAATCCACTTATCGTAAAAAGTATCTTGCAAGAAGTTGTTAACTAGGAAGCTGCTATGTGGTGGGGCGCCATCATGTTGGTAAAATATTTGCCTATGTTCAACTAGCGGTAAATTGTTCAAATATTCATTGTCTAAATCCTCGTTCAGATAGTTGCGGAATGCGAATTTTTTTGTGCGAATTTTTATAAAATTTGTTCTAAAACAGTCTAATTTTCTTGCAAGTGTAGCGAAATGTTCGTAAGACAATTCGTTTACTTTTAACTAATTCGCAAATTAAGTTCTCCTGGAACGCATATGTCGAATTGAAAAAAAAATCCGCAAGCGAAAATCCGCAATCCGCAACTATGAGAACTAATCCTATATCTTGTAATATATTTAAATGTCCTGCTCCTAAAAAAAGTTGATACGTAATTTGAAAAGAGAAATTAGTGTTATGTGCTGCCCTCTAACGGGGCGAGATGTGATTAAGTCCCTGGTCAAAGTGAAGGGAAACCTGTTATTCTGTTGATGGCCGGTAGGTGGTGTGACGAACCGCCACCTGGCACGTAGTAGAAAACTATTGAGGATTCTAGTCTGTTCTGGAAGGTTATGGAATGGGATTCTGGTACAATTCCAAGGGTGTATATAAAGAAGTGAAGTTGCGCAGGCAGGGCAGTTTTTGGTTAGATAAGAGTTGACAAGTGATCAGAAAAGTAAAGTACAGTTGTGAGTTAAAAGTAGTGAATTTGCATTAGATTAGTTGTGTGATTGTTAAGGATTAACTATTGTATTTAAGTGATTAATAAAATAGAGGTTAGTGAAGATTCTTGTTGCAAGTTATTTGAACCTACAGAGTGTTTACTGAAGATGGTAAACACGTAACATTATGTAAGTATTAATTCATGACCATTTTAGTTTTCTTCATAAAAATGTAGTTTTACGTTTCCATCATTTCTCACAGCACAGAGCACGTTAAGTTGTCAGGTTTTTTGATAATATCGCAGCCTCACGGCATGGGGATTTGAACCACACCAAAAGTCGGAATTATGTCGGTTGAAAAGGTTATTTTTCGTAAATTTTGCTTCGTCTGTCCAAATTATGTTCTGTTCTGGTCTTGTAACATTATTAAAATAAATTCGCAAAACTGAACCCTTCTGGCCAAATCGGCGTTCTTTAGGTGTTGAACCATATTGAAATGGAATAGGAATGTAATTTGTGTTTCAAAAGAATTCTGTGAATAGACTTCTTGGAGATTCCTGCTAAGGTTACTTGTCTTAAAGATGTCATAGGATATACCGCAAAATATCCCAAAACAGCAATTTCGATATTTTCATTGACAATTGGTTTTATTTTATGAATTATTCATTTAATACTGTTTGGAGACGGTTTTTGTTTCTCTGGATATCTGTTAGCAAATATTTCACATGTTCTTGATGAAACTTTGTTACATTCTCTCCATAGATCATAAACAAATTTAAGTAATCCTCGTGTGTATAATTTAAGCGCCCCGGCATGATAATTAATACTTGTCAAATGGCAAGTGACTGCTACATACATTTGTTTAGCACTCAACGCCATCATAGCCAACTAAGAGCAATTGAACTTAAAATCCATAACAAAATCCCCATATAATAATAATAATAATAATAATAAATCGTCTTTATTTAGAAAGTGGTACAAGAAAAAAGAAATAATTGTACATACATATATATATAAATGATGTTGGGTGGGCATGGCGAAGTTTAGCTCAAGGCTACTCTTACACTTAACCATGCAGAGAGTGAGTAACAAATATTAAGGCTAATTTAAGAGAAGTAGAACAATTCCTAAACCTAACAATAAACATTATATCTAACATTAAATTTTACAATAGTTAAAAATGAATCTAAAGTATATAAACAGAAGAAAAAGAAAGCAACAGAAGGCAATATGGCGAAAGAAGTATTAGGGTAGATAGACGAAAATATATGAACTAGGTTAAATGAAATATCCCGTTACTGTTTTGCAAACAAGTATCTTTTTATACTTTTATGAAATTGGTTACAACTTAAAAGCTTATAGCTATTGGGAATACTGTTGTATAGTTTTACTGCATTGAATGTGAACGACCTATTAAACATAGCAGTAGTATGCTGAGGCATAGTAAGCATATTCGTTTGTCTGACGTTGACCGAGTGAACAAACTTTCGGGAAATAAGTTTATCTTTGAGATATCGAGGTGTGAGAAGTAGTTTATGGAGAAAGACAAGAAAGTTGAACTTTACTAGATCTTTGATTTTTAACCAATGCAAATCATGGAATTTGAGAGACACATGATCATATTTACGTAGATTGAATATGAAGCGACAGCAGTTGTTTTGTACCTTTTGGATTCGATTTTTTGTAATTTGATCAAGGCAGGGAAAATATACAACATTACAATAGCTAAAGATGGACATAACTAATGACTCACACAGCTTCTTTCTTAGATTTGAGTCCATAATATGTTTATTAGCATATAACACTTTTAACCGTATATAAGATCGTTGCAAGAGTTTAAAAACATGGCTCGTAAATCGAAGCTTCTCATCTAATAATAATCCTAGATTTTTTGACGTATCAGAGAAAAATAATTGAGTATCATTTAATCGTAATATTAGATTGCTTTTTACATCAGTCCGTTGTTTATCTGGGCAAAAAACGATGACTGCAGTTTTATTTGGGTTAAGCTTGAGGTTATGGTTGACTGAGTATGTGTAGATTGATTTAAGATCGCGATTAATTTCAAGTGAGGCTTCATCAACTGCATGCAAGTCAAAGCATTTCAGTAACTGAGTATCATCTGCATAAGTCTGAAGAATAGAGGAACGTATTGTACAGAAAACATCCGAGGTATAAATTAAAAATAACAAGGGGCCGAGTATCGAGCCCTGTGGGACACCTGAGACGATAGGACTTGCCTGAGATGATTTATCAAGAATGCACACTTGTTGGTATCTATCTTTTAGGTAACAATTGAAAAAATGCACTGAATTATCATCAAATCCGTAGTAATGTAGTTTGGCGCAGAGTAGATCGTGGTCTATGGTATCAAACGCCTTTGAGTAATCGAGTGATACCAGTACACTCACTAATTTATTGTCATAAGCCCTAAATATATTATCAGTAAGATTCAATAATGCCGTAGTGGTACTGTATGATTTTCGAAAGCCTGATTGATGGTGTGGCAAGATTGAATATTGTGAAAGATGAGACTCAATTTGGGCATATACAATTTTTTCTAGTATTTTTGAAAGAACAGGTAGTAGGCTAATTGGTCTTAAATCGCTGACTAGGCTGGGAGAGTTACTTTTAGGTGTGCGTGTGATTATTGCCACTTTCCACGCATTAGGAAAGCGTCCTGCTTCCAAACAACAGCTAATAATATGGTTAACATGATTGAGGACTTTAGGCAAGCATAATTTCAGCATGGTGAGGGTAATTTTATCACTACCAAAAGCATTTGATATTAGTGACGAGATAGCTGCTAAAATATTGGTAGAATCAACTGGTTTCAGGGAGAAAAGGTTATCAAATTGTAAGAAAGTTCTGTTTTTGTAAAAAGTGGTAGTCTCATTGCAGCTATTGCTTTTATTATAGACAGATAGAAAAAAATTATTAATTTCATCAACGTTACGAAGGTGGTCAGGTATATATAAATTTTTGGCAGATTTTACATTCATATCATTTAACGCGTTCCAAAGTTCTTTTTGTTTATTTTGCATCTCAAGATAAGTAAGATAAGCAGCTTCTTTCCGTCTGATCGAGGCAAGAGCGAGGTTTCTAAGATTTTTATATCTATACCAGTTATCTGCAGTTTTATGCCTTACGTATAATTTTAGAGCTAAGTCGCGTTCTTTCATGATCCGCTTAATATTATCAGTGAGCCACGGCGAATAAGGCTTGTTAACTCGTATAGTTCTCACAGGAGCATGAATGTCAAATAGAGAAGTAGTATAATCTGTAAAAATTTGTATTTTCCTGTCAATGTTGTGGGTGTGATATATGACGTCCCAATCATAACTATCCAAGTCACTATCAAACAGGTCCTGGTCGAAATGTTTAAAATCTCTATAAGTAATAAATTTCTATTTATACTTAGGAACAGGCATATTCAATTTACAATAGACTAATTTGTGATCAGATATATGATCAGCATTGATAGTTCCAGCTTCATAAACTGTATTAGAACTGTATACAAATATGGGATCAATTAGCGTTGAGCTGTATTGAGTAATTCTTGTGGGCTCGTTAATGACCTGAGAGAACCCATAAGAGTTAAAGCATTCAGATAATATGTTGTTACTATTGAATAAGTCTATATTAACATCACCAAGAATAACAATGTTATCATAAATTGGCATTAGTTCAGACAAAGCATTATCCAGAAAATTTACACACTGTATAAGACTACTACGTGGAGGACGATATGCAATTCCAACTGCTAGGCTAGTTCTATTGAGTATTAGTTTAATCCAAAGGTACTCCAAACTACTGTCATTATGAGCATTCATGGCGATCAGCTCGCAATTAATACAATCTCTCACATAGACGCCCACACCACCGCCTCGATGTCCGCGGTTTTTACTAAGAAATTTATAACCCGGTATCTGTATGGCTTCTGGCGCTATATCGTCAGTTAACCATGTCTCTGTAACCCCAAAAATTAGAAAATTGTTGTCCCTAAAAGTATTTAATGTGCAATATTTCGAAAACTAAAAATTTTCGGAATAGACATCCATACACAAACTTACCCTTATTTTTAATGGTAAATAAGATAAGATTATAATAATTGGGGGTTTCCATTTGAAAAAATTTATTTCCTGGGGGCTAATTTCCCTATGTCAGGGGTTAATTCCGCCTGTTCTAGGAATTTTAGCCTAGTGCGGACTAACACCTTGCATTCACAAAGTATATGTTCCGCAGTTTCAGTTGCAGTATTGCAATATCTGCATTTGTTGTCTACCGCCTTGCACATATTCTTGAGATGATATCTCAAGGGGCAGTGGCCAGTTAGAAGACCTGTGAATAGCCTTAATTCGGACTTTTCAAGTTCGAGAAGCCTTGTGGCATTCTTTGTCGAATAAGATATAAACTTCTTCGCTTGTCTTTGGCCTGAAGTATTCCTTCAGTAGAACTTTTTCTGGTCCTTTTCCCATTCTTGGATCTCCTCCGCTATGTGTCCCATGGCCAGGCCACAGAACGGTTCGGATCCAATCGACGTTAGTTTACTACCAAATTTTCAAAATTTTTCAATGTCTGCTTTTCGACATGTTGATCGCCGCAGTTCGTCGTCGGACACCCTGTATTAATGATTTTATGTAATTTGAATTATCGTAAACAGAACTAAGATTAATAAAACGCTATATTGCCTACATTTTCTTTTATTCTACATAAACTTCATCAGGGCTTGATAGTGTAACTAACATTATAATTTAATTCTCAAGATAATACAGCAACCATACTCTAGGCATAACAATATATCTTGAACTCAGTCATACAATAAAAATAATGTGTATAAATTGAATTATTATGAAGACGATACAAGAGACAGACAGATTGAAGTTGGTACCACCAGTTTGTGCGGTCAGAAATCAAAATTTCCACACACACACGCGATTTATTAATTTTGGTCTTGTTTCCAACAATATAATTTATATCAATGGCGAAATTTATATTCCGATTGTAATAATTTCTATTTGTATTTTTCATAAACCACGAACGAGTTATATAGCTTCCAAAATGTTCACAGCAAATTAAACTTTTAGTACAATATTAAATAGTATTATATAAACTTCTATATTAAAAGTTTTACACAGAATAGGTACATTTACTGTATAGTTTTAATAACTCAGCTTCATTAGAAATATATTTACATTTTATGCGAGTGCAATACAAGTTTGCATTACTTATATTAAAAAATGAATTGGTGATATACGCAATAATTTAAAAATATTGTAGAAAGTTAGTAAGTCTACTGAGTTCAGCGAGAAATTACCATAAAGTTTCTTTTGCGAAAATTAAGTAATAGTATAGCGCCGATAGTTTCAATAGATTTAATTTAATAGGTAAACATAAACTGAACCAGCACGTGCCAAGTGAAAGTAAAAACGATAATTATTTAATTAAGCATTTTAATCTTGTTTATATAAATATAAGAAATTCCCTCATGATATACGGGGTGACACAGGCTAGGGGCTCACCCCTATATTTCCCTTATTTTTTAACTTATTCATTTGAAATTTGGGCTGCACAAATTACTTGTAAAAACTGGTGTTAAGAACGGTATGAGATCATTTTCGATTTAAAGTGTGAAGTGAGGTACCATTATCGGTTTAAGCGCTGAGACCTCGATCAGCGAAGTTAAGCAGCGTTGATCGAGTCCGTACGTAGTCGAGTACATTCTCCACATTAACAAGATGGCCGACGAAAACATTACTAAAATTTGCCAAATAATTCAAACCTTAAGGTCAACTTGGCAAAACCCAGAAAAAAGTCATTAAGACACTCGTGAAACTCAAGAACCACAATTTTCAATAAATAATTCTGAGAAAATTTACGCAATATTGATAATTCCAAATAATTCGAATATACCAACGAAATCATCCCAACATCGAAATTCATCAAAATATACTTACAACTTTACAAAAGATCACCCTAAAAAATACAGCCCCTCATCACCTCAAATCACTTCTAAATTACTCCCCAAACATCAAGTCAAATTATTTCAGTTCACTTTCCAAATTTTTCTACAAGCCCCTTTCTCTTCAATTTAACGTCAAATTCAACTTTCCATGAATATATTAAAATATCTTTCATTCGCCTTTCTAGCCAGCCCAAAAAACATTCGTCCCAAAATAAGTCCAGTTTACACGTTCCCCATCGCATGCTAGCAACTCGCCACTATCTTCATATTATTACCCTAAAATTGACTCTCACTTCAGTCAACACCTCGATACATTACCCTCAATATGGATTGATATGGAATAATATAACATTAAAATATGGATTAACATGACTTAATATAACATTAAAATATGGATTAACATGACTTAATATAACATTAAAATATGGATTAACATGACTTAATATAACATCACATATGGATTAAAGTAAACAATACTTCACGGGACCAATTCAATTTACCATGTTATTCAGACAGTTATCGATCATATTTCAAAAACAAAATTATATTCCACTGACATTTTTATACCAAATTGTTTCATTCTTCATAGCCGATTTAACGATATAATTTTCAACCCGAAAATCCAAAATTTCAACATTTATTGTGCAATATTTCGCAATACGAGCCCGTTGGAGCGGCTGGCTCCCGATCCGGCTTTCATCCAGACTTCAGCAACCCAAGTCCCCATCGTCAGTATAAATAAAGGAGCACGCCAAGTCCCCGGTAAGTTGTTTTTTCGGAGTATCTCGTCACAATTAAATCCACTGCCCGCGTTACCTCTTCGGTCGCCCCAGAGCCTAAATCCAAGTGTGTTTTTCGGTGTATCTCGCGATAATAAGTTTAGTGCCCGTACACCTTCCTAGGCAGATCCTAGTAAAAAAGTACTTTATTAAAATCGCCCCAGTGCGTTAATTTAAAGATAAAAAACAAATCGCCGTCGCGCAAAATAATTGTGTGAATTTTCTCAGTCTTAACAAAACCATTTAAATAAACTAAATAAAACCAACCCCGACTTAGGCAAATTTGTAGTGTCGATACGTTAAAATAATTTTGTATGAAGAAAATTTTAATTTCAATATTTTAATACTCAACTCTGTGTTTTAACCGCAAATAAATAATCTGTTAATTTTCGTTGTAAACCAAAGTATTTAATTTATAACTAATGCTAACATACGATACAGGGTGTAGCTTTTGACCCTGCCAACTGAAATGAAATTCAGTAAAGTGCTAAATAAATTAAATAAAATTAATTTCAAATAGAAATCAGCTCTGAGAGTAGGTCGAAGCATTTGACCCGTTCCAACTTTTCAAGTTTAACCACCCCGACTTCGAATCAAACAAAATAAAGTGCACGAAAAGCCTCTAGAGTCTCACATAAATCTCTCCAGCCAAAAATAATTTATTTTTCCAAACCAGAGGTACGGTTCGTGTTCATCTATTATAGTCCATATAGTTTCATATACTACGTCAGAATAAATTTCAAAAAATCTTAAAATTCGTAAAATAATCCAATCTTTCGTGTCACTTGGGCAAACCATGAAAAAAAAGTAATCCAATACCAAATTTATCCAAAAAACTACAATTTTCAAAAATAAATTTTGAAAAAATTCATGATTCTTCGATAATTCCCAATTAATCTTATTTTACCAGCAAACCTCACAAAATATTCAAATTACCCATTTCACGGCCGCGATCTTCCAAAATACCATTCTAAAAAATACCGCGCCTCAACAAACTTTTTCAATTTTAAAATCACTCCCTATAACTCGAACAAAAGCTTTTTAGTCCATCCCGTTAATTTTCTATCAATTTCAAGTCTTCATCCATTTTGCATCATCAACATTCAAACCCAATTAGTGTTATTTCATGTTCGTCAATAAAAGTACCGGCACAAATGTCCCCATAAATATCATAATTTAATTCCAGCAGGTTACCTTTTATTATCTATCGGCACAATTTAAACATCAAACCACATTCTTAACATCATATCACATGCTTAATGCTGTTAAAACTCATTTCTTTAATTCACCGCTGACGCATAGGTACAATTTAACCTCATGTTAAAACTTTCCCTGTGTAGACCTTCGGGACAATTACGGGGTCATTTCAATTTTCTTCAACACACTTTCGTGAATAATTTCCAAACCAAAACCGATCCGACTTTTATTCTCATACCAAAATATTCCAAAATGGTCACATAAGTTTCATTTCGAAATTTCCATTTTTGAACTTGGATGATGCATTATATTGCGAAATATTGTGCAATATTGCGCAGTCGTGCCCTCACAGAATGGCGGCGACCCTTTCCAGACATATCCAGCTCTCAGCTTAGACGTGCCCCATCAGCCCTATAAAAGGACGAGCACTACGAGCTCAGGTTAAGTGCGTTCCAGCCCGGTTTCCAAAGTTAGTTCTTGTGTTTTGTCCAAAGTTTTAGTAGTGAAAAAAGTAATACTGCCGGTTGTAAAACTTAGTGCTGTCCGTCTAGTTCACGCTTAAATCTTCTAATTCAAAATGCATTCCTCGCAACTACACCGTTCGACCTCTTCCTTGGCAGCCCAAGTAACCTCTTTAAAAATAAAAATTAAGTGCACCCAAGCCCTAGAGTCTCTCCTAAGCTCTCAAACGAGAATTTTCCAAAAGAAAAAATTTTATTTATTAAAAGAAGAGGGTTTGTGCGTGTTCACATCTCATTTCGCCTTCTGGTTGAGTAGAAGAGTAGGTGTAGCTAAACTCCGCCAGGACGTGAATTTAAACAAGGCATTAAAAAAATGCTTTTTGAAATATTTTAAATGTTTCCTTAACCGTAAGTTACCGAAGTGACCCCCTGGAAGGTCTCAAGGGTTTTAGGATCTTGTTCTAGGTAAAGAGAGATGACGCCGTACAATTTGGGGCAATTTTTTATAATTAAAAATTGTTTCGCCTTACGGACCTCGAACCCATTTCGCTAGGCATACTCAGTTTGCTAGCCACGCTTTAGTACATTGAGCTACCGTCACCAGACGGAAATGACCGTTACTTTTAAATAGAACACCCTATAGATTTTAATATATTTGGATTCAAAACAATATTCTGAATATACCACGAATGTTTCGAGAATTTTTTAGTCGATATTCAATATTTTTAAGCATTTTAAGACATTCGTCTTAGTGCTTTGGAATACCAAAATTTGTTCTACGGCAGATAAAGTCCATGGGAAAAATATATTTTTTTTATTAATTTCTTTAATAACTATTTACGAAGCCTGCAAAATTGAACATATCACTTTTTTTATCGATATCCTTTTGACAAATGAGAACATGATGACTCATAGTGTTCATTAAATTATAGACTTTTTCTGAATTCATTGATATCTATTTCAAATTTATTCTACTTGCTTTTCTATTTGACTTAATTTATTTAAAAATAAAAGTCACTTTCAAAATAATTTTTTTTGAACTTTAACATAGTTGCCTTTGCACTACGATTTGAATTTTGTTGCATTTTTTGTCGTGTGTAAATTTAACGAAATATTAGTAAAATATCATATATAAATTGGTATAAACAAAGCCTATAACAGTGCAATCTATTTGTATTCAACTCTAAGGCTATGATTGGTGCAGTTTTTTTGATCCGAGGCCCTGATTGGTTTAGGTATTTTTAACGTCGTTTTGATGAAAGATAGAGGATGCGCTGAGCGGATTCTCGTTGAGCGAGGGGACCCGCCGACAGCAGCAAGGCGGATTGGCAATGAAAAATGTTTATAAAGAGAGATCGCGTGTAATATTAGCATGAAGTTATGTGTAAAGTTGTAGATATTACCTTCATAAGTTCCAGTATAGAGAGAAGTCTTATTTGGTTAGTGAAAGCCGCCATATATCTAAGATGCAAATGGCAAATAGGCCGTCTTACGAGATTTTCGCGTTCAGTTCTGTTATATTTACGGTATTAGTCCATATACTTACTGCACTGTTTTATCAAAGTGTAAACTTTAGAAACTTTCTTAGTGAAATAAAGACTTCCTCGGAGCCCAAACCTTATTTAGTGCGTGCAAACCTTAGAGAATTAGGGGTTGTTTTGTGCAGGTTCGAACAATACGCCCTCCAAGTAGGTATTTAGAAGATTTTCGTCAGTGCCACTTAATGCTTCATGTGACAAAGTGCCTCGTAAACTGTAAGTACGTTCTAGTTAAGTTCCCTGAATTGTTTTCGGATTTTTACCGAAAGATAAAATCCGTGGCGGACAACTTTCTTCTCGAGATTTTGACTTTAAGTGTTATATTTGTGTGTTAATGTCGGAGTATCTTTGTTGCTGTAAAAGTCCATGTATTAGTTTAGTTATTTTTCTATGACTTGATTGCGTATTCGAATAAAGTAGATTTTAAAAAACTCTTGATTTGCTTTTGACATTGATGTACTATTATGTTCCATGGCCTCAGGGTCATATATTTTATTGTTGTAATATAGTATTAAATTTTACATTGTTTGTGTCTTATTAATTCAGTTTTCCCGCACACCTTCCTCCCTCCCTCCCTCCCTCTCTTTGAGCTAGCTAAGGCCGTTTAAATAGAAATATTCGTAAAGAAATTTATAGTCTAAAATTAAAGTTGTTTTAATGTATGAGCAGGTATTTATGGAACACGAATCATTGTCCCAATATTCTTCTAAGGTATGTCGACGAGATAAAGGTATCTCGAATTCTTATAAAACCAAGAAATCGAACAAGTTCCTCGAGCACAAAACCGATTGTTGTATTTCCAGCAAGACGGAGCCCCATGACAGCCATGTTGCCATGGATTATTTGAATGAAACTTGTGGCCCATAACTTATTTCAAACCAGGGTTTGATAAAATGACCTTCAAGGTCACCTTATCTAACCCCATTAGACCTCTTTCTTTGGGGTTATATCGAGGGATAGGTCTAAAAACTCCCGTTATGACTATCGAGGATCTCGAATTGAGAATAAGAAGAGATTCTAATAACATCACTCTACAAATGAAAGAATATAATGGTACAATGAATGTATAGAAAATGTATTTATTGTGATGGGGATTATTTTGAACAATATTTGCAAAATTTATTTATTTTTTATTTACTTTCTTTTAAATTTTAACGCCTTATCTAGATTAACGTCCTTGCGGAGTTTAGCATTAGCAATTCCACCACTCAACCAGGACACATACTCATAGACAATTATACAACGGACCATTTCCTGTGACATTGCCGTCTGCCGCAGCTGAGACTCGAACTCAGGAGTGGTACAGCTAGTCCATGGCTACCAATTCGGTAACACATGAAAAACACCACTAAATTCGAACCCGGGACTCCTTGGTTGCAAGCCTATCACCGTTCGCCATTTGTAGGACTCTAACACATAATTGTGCGATTTGCACTTGTATAATTGAAAAAAAATCATATGTCTAATAATCAGATGTAAATAAATACCATTTTGTGAATAATAGACTTTTATTAAAAAATAAGGGAAATATAAGGGTGACCTACTAGCCTATGTCACCCGGTATAGCAGCGATCAAATTTTAGAAAATTTTACATCTCCCTAAAGAACTTAATAGCTGCATTTTTTCTATCAATGGATAACTATTTTTGTTTTGTATTTATTTTGTTTTGACTTTTGAAAATGATACATTTTCCTGTCGCAGGTTTGAAAAAAATGGGATTTATTTTGTTTCCATTCCAATTGGCAGTATACGTATATATGTATATGTAGATATAAAATTGAAATAAAACGATACAGTAAATCGTTGTGTAAGTCGTCCAGTACTTACTCTACACGATGCTAAGATAAAAGACAAATATTTTCTATATTTTATTTCGAAAATAAAAACTTAATTCCACATGGTTTTTCCTGTGCAATAATTTCATCTTCAAAAGCATTCAACTTACCTACTTCGCTTAAAGAAAAAGGTTCTCTGAGAAAACGTTCCAATATCGAGCAGCTTAGCTGCTTAGGGCCTCCTCCATTTGGCCAGAAGTCTACGTGTCCACAAGACCATTTATATCCAAAAATAGCTCTATTCGTATGTACTACATCAACAAATTCAGCATCACTTGGATCTAATCTTTCATCTATAGGTTTTAAATTATAGAGAGGACCTGCTGGATCTAAACCTGCAATATAAAGTCATATAACATTATTAATTGTTTAGTTTCGAACGGTCATAATGGTGAAAAGAGTTTTGTCATGAAAATTTGAAATTGTAGAGTTAAATGTCTTATTGACATTCAGAAATAGTCCGTTCATTTATTCGTTTATTGATATGTGCAAAGTCCTGGCTGACCGCTCCGCTCAATGATCAATACTAAATTTTAAACTTTTAGGAGGTTTCATATTGAGCTTTGCTTTTTTTTTCTACTTCACCAAATAAGGGTAATTTACTGAAAATCGAAAATCGTTCATTACAATTTCCTCGACGTCTCTAATGATTTTTATATCTCATTAATAACCCTAAAAATATAATATCATCATTCATTTGGTTCAGGAAATCCTACCATCAGCAAACTAACTTTAGTAAGACTATACGACAGTTTTATAAGAAAATTAAATACACGATTAGTACTATTTTCACAAAATAGCGCGTACTAGTTAGTGTCTGAGAACAAAACAAAAGAAATGTTAAAAAGTCATTTCTATATCCAAGTTTAAAGAAATAGTAAATATAAAATTGACCACAAAATCTATTTTTAAATAATCTCAGACGACAAAATAAATTGTGAAATAATGTAATGATAACACTTTCGAAAGAAAGGAATGTTCTTTTCAAAATTAATTTCAATAAAAAAAATCAAGTACTTGTCACAACTTCAGTCATCAAAAATTTTAATGCAACTATTATCTTTATTTCGTTATATCTTGGAACTAAACTATGCTGAAACCTGTTTGCGTACCCTATCGACCAAACGCCATATATGAAGCCATAATTCTGAAACAGCTGGATCTAGACGATCTTATAAACGAACCATTCTCGAACAAACATGTATTTTGGTTCACTTATTTTATAGTTACATTTACCTATTATTTCCCTAATACTACTTTACACCTTCAGTAAGTGTAGAAGAAAATGACGTGGAGTGGTTTCCAGTTTAATCCCTCCAAGAAAGGGACCCGTTATCAGATCCCTAGAGAATACGACAACGAATTAGCATACACTTTCTTGTAACTTATTATTGCATTTTTAACTTAACTTTTGTATACTTTTTTACCTTTATTTTCATTGTTTTGCATTGTATTTATTCATTATTCTATTATCTTTTCAATTTCAAAAGTTCCTGTATAGCAGCAACTTTTCATGAAGGGGGAAGTTGTTATATAATATTTAGGACACTGTATACAAAGTGATACGTGACTTTAATTTTATTTCAAATTAGCCCAGAGTAGGTATCATATTTCAGCTACGTGCCGATAGCAAATTCCCTCTTCTAAAATATCATATTTTATTGTATTATACTTTAGATTCTTACATAATCTTGCATAATTATGCTGAATAGTGGATTTTCTGTTCTTTGTTCAACATTTAGTTAATGATAAATACAACTACGACTCGCTTTTGCATTCAGTTATCATACTCACTTCATATAAACATTTAACTTTTAACCATTATATTATACCAGAGTCAACATTGACTCTCTTATAATATATAAAATTGTTTTTAAAGACCCGTTTACGAAAACCAAGTTATAACATACCTGTTATTCTAGGCAATCTTCCTGACGTTACAAAGTTACCTACAAATCCCGAAATGTGTGCTCCCAAACTCAATCCAATCACATGTAACGTTGACATGTTGAGCCCCCTTTGGACCAAATAATCAACCAGCTGTGCGCCATAGTATCCAATATATTTAACATTAATAACAGATTCCAAGTAAAAAGGGGCAGCTAATAATCTTTCCGCATTTGCAAGGATTACGTTATATTCACCACGTTTTAAGAAACCTAAAATGAATACAATTTTTAAAAAACTTTTCTTATCTAAAACTGTATTTTTTGGGATATAAGTAATTGAAATAATGTTGTTCTCATACAATTTCCAACTCTGCTATACACACTAACTCCTCTAGCATATGTCGGTGGTTAATGGATATGTTTGCGTTTTCTAAAAGTGTCTGATCCTATACAGAATGTCGTACCTTTGGATTTAAGGGTTGTCTAATACGTACGATGTGTTAATTTTTTTAGTACATCTAATGTTCTCTAAAGAATTATACTATTATTCTCTTGCCGTAAGCGTTGATGGTCCACTCGAAGAATCCGTAATCGACATAGCTATTTGTCTATTGTGTCCCATGCATATTTAATTGGCGAAAGGCCAGACGATCGTGAAGACTATGGCAGAACATTCATTGATTGAATCTGCGGTCTGTCATTTATATTCTGGTATATAGGGTTATCCAATGCAACTCCCTGCATAATATAATGTCTGGTTTTCTCTCTGAGCATACCTAGCAAAGTGGGTTCGAGCCCCACCTGCTGAAAAATAATTTTCTTATAAATTATTCCCAAGAGTCATTCAGATGATTTGGAAGGCGGTTATAACATTTGTAACATTTATTTTTTATAACAAAAACATTTTTGTGTATTCATATTCTTTTCAAAGAAGACCTAGAGGAGACCTAGTGAAAGTTATTGCACAACTTAAGTTAGTTCATAATATTTTATGAAGGACTAAATATTCAACCTTTCTCCATACGTCGGCTGTGAATTGTTCTGTGTTCTTCGTGAACCTACAAGCAAAATCGTGGCTAGTCAATGAATACTTCTCGATTTTGTTGTTTATCCTTCTATGCATATTGTCACTACTGTACACAAGTCTTACGCCTCGATGTGACATGGTGAATACAATCGAGGGGTAAAAGATCTATTTTTTTCTTCTTCTATAATTAGACCTGGTAGACAGATAACCATGCATTAAAAGCAAATCCCTTGATCTTCAATGGATTCTTGAACAACGACAATGACAAAATTACAGTTTTGACTCGTAACATCAATATTATTCATTTTGAAATTCCGTCACATTAATAACATTTTTTGAAGGAAATTTATTAGCCTGTTACTTGAACAGAACAGAAGCAATGCTACCTTAAATTGCACAAATGCCAGGCCTTTTTCAGGTATCATAATGTAATATTTTTGTTATTAATTTGTCCACCCACAGCTGGAATTAGATCTTATATATTTAGTGGCCTTGGGTGAAACTTTCGATGATAATAATATTATCAATTCATTGGTTACATCTTTATATAACTGACCATTGTACTTACTCCTCTTAATTGATTGGGCATCATCGGACAAGAAAGATTCAGTAAAACCGTGGAAGAATAAAATGGTTGGATGATGAAAATTTATGTTGGAAACCTCAAGAAGTTCATTATTTCCGGGCTGAAGGATCTGTGAATCATGTGGATTCTTCCTGAAAAACAATTTCAAAATTAATTTCTTTTATTATTCAGTACAACGTTTATAATTATATACAGGGTGTTGCATCATGAGAGGGACATAGCTTAATAGGAGGTAGAGAACATCAGTGGTAACCGGAACCTCCCATAGAAATGTCTCATTGGGCCTTCATTACGAGGTTGCTGGGTGTTAAATAATTTTTGGCCAAACCTGTTTTTTGTCATAACTTTGACAGGGAATGAAATAACGGATTCATATTTGGTACGGCTAATGTACTAACGAGCCCCAAGAGGTACATGTATAAAAAAAAATATATCCAGGTCCGGACTCACTATAATTTATGTTTCTTCTTTGCATCAATAAAACATCACCCTGTATATATTTTTTTGAAATTTCGTTACAATATTCGAAAAAAGCAAGAAAAAACAAACAAAATGGCCTATTTCATTTTTTTGTTACACCTGAGAGGCACGTGAAATAAATAGTTTTATAACTAAAATTTGCAAAAATTCTATTGAGCCTAGGTGGTCTGGGTGAATCCTAATTCCGGCACGTTTTAAAGGTCCATTTTGGTAAAAAAACTGTGGTCCTAATAAGTAATCGGGTATGAAATAACAAAATTTTTAATCAATCACAGCAGGCTTGTTCAAAGTGACAGATAATAAAAAGAAATCTCCTAAACAGTTGAATAATTGTTTGTTAGTAATTTAATGTGTCAATAATCCGCATTTAGTTAGTGAAAACTTGTGAAAATATTTTAACTATGCCAGTAAAATTTACAAACGTGGAATATGCTGACATAATATTCATCTATGGTTTCTGTAATGGAAATGGTAGGTCGGCGGAAAGAGAATATCGGCTGCGTTTTCCTGGTCGTCGATGCCCTAATCATAAAACCTTTAGTACGGTGTTCCAGTATGCAAGACAACACGGAAAGTTTCCTAATTCTGCAGTTGTGGAGCGTGTTTTACAACAAGGTGTGCAGGAACAAAACAATATTATAAACGTAGTTCAAGAAAACCCAAATATGAGCACTAGACGAATCAGTTTGGCAACTGGTATTCCTCATTGGCGAGTATGGAGAACCCTAAAAAGAGAACGTTACCATCCATATCATATCCAGCAGGTACAGCGTCTTCAACAAGGCGACAATATCCCCCGCCTGGCATTTTGTCATTGGTTGTCTAACCATCGCCCAGTCATTTACAGAACCTTATTTACGGATGAGGCACAATTTACAAGGGATGGAGTAAACAATTCACGAAATAATCATAAATGGGCACAGGAAAACCCACATGCGGTACGCCAACGCCGTTCGCAATACAGGTTTTCTGTAAATGTTTGGGTCGGACTTGTGAATAGACATTTGATAGGGCCACATTTTTTTGAAGAAAGATTGAATGGTGAAATTTACTTTGATTTTCTTCAAAACATTTTACCGAATATGTTAGAAAATATCGGTATAAGAGGCATGTTGTTTCAGCATGATGGGGCCCCACCACATTTTAACCTTCAAGTAAGAGAACACTTAAACAATGTGTATCCTAATAGATGGATTGGACGCGGGGGTCCACATGAATGGCCACCAAGATCTCTTGATTGTAACCCTTGTGATTACTTTTTATGGGGCCACTTAAAAAACGAGGTTTATAGCATTGATATTGAAAGTAGACAACATTTAATCCAGCGCATCGTTACAACCTGCGACGAAATACGGAATAATCCAGAAATGATACGTCGAGCAATTGGTGACCTTTCTAAACGCGCAAGAAAATGCACAGAATGTGGGGGAGGACATTCTGAAAATTTACTTTAGTGTCAATTACGTTTTATTTTTAAATACATTTAGTTATTGTTTTGTTATTTATTGTTAATTGAATGGAAAATATTTTATTTATTTAGATTTTAGTTTGTTCTCTTTTCCAATTTTTATTAAGTATAAAATGTTGATGATTTTCTTGATCAAAGTAACTGGTTGCTTAGGCCTAAATGGTTTAAATTATCTGTCACTTTTATTCTTTGGACAAGCCTACTGTGATTGATTAAAAATTTTGTTATTTCATACCCGATTACTTATTAGGACTATTATTTCACGTGCCTCTCATTTAATAGGGTTCTGTAATCCATTTTCTTGCACATTTAACAACGTATTTAAATAACCACGAAAGTGTAACAAAAAAATTAAATAGGCCATTTTGTTTGTTTTTTCTTGCTCTTTTCGAATATTGTATCGAAATTTCAAAAAAATAGATACAGGGTGATGTTTTATTGATGCAAAGAAGAAACATAAATTATAGTGAGTCCGGACCTGGATATATTTTTTTTTATACATGTACCTCTTGGGGCTCGTTAGTACATTAGCCGTACCAAATATGAATCCGTTATTTCATTCCCTGTCAAAGTTATGACAAAAAACAGGTTTGGCCAAAAATTATTTAACACCCAGCAACCTCGTAATGAAGGCCCAATGAGACATTTCTATGGGAGGTTCCGGTTACCACTGATGTTCTCTACCTCCTATTAAGCTATGTCCCTCTCATGATGCAACACCCTGTATAATTATTATTATTATTATTAGCCGTTACTCGAATCCGAGTATAAAAATGTTACAGTCGATAAATTGTGTACAATAAAAACAAGTAAAAGGTGTAGTCTATTGTAATTCCCATTCATCTACGGTGCACACGACTATGGCTATAGAGGCCAATTCGGGAGAGCACATGTCGACCGCAATCAGGACAAACATAGACCTGGTTAGGTCTTGGATTCGGCCTTCTTGCAGCAACATTTCCTTGATAGCTGGCCACAACCCCTCGCCATTCGGTTCTGTCCGCTGCAAGTTGTTCCCATTGCTCGTCTGCAATACCGCAGGATTTTAGATTTTCATGGAGACCGTCTTTGAACCTCTTTCGTTGACCGCCACGCCTTCTTCTACCGCTTAGCAATTCACCATAAAGTGTGCATTTAGGAAGGCGGTTATCATGCATACGATGAACGTGACCTGCCCATCTTAGGCGTGCTCTTGAAATAAGCACCTCAATTGGAAGGCTATTTGCTCTCCTGAGTACTTCCACGTTTGATATGTGATGGAACCAACGGATTTTCACCATACTTCTGAGGTGTCTTTGCTGAAAACGTTCTAATTCTTTCACATGACGACGGTAAGTGACCCAGCTTTCACATCCATATAGCAGTGTTGGAATGACAACTGCTCTATAGACAGCCATTTTCGTTGACAAAGCAAGGTCGTGGTTGTCAAATACTCTCTCTCTCTAAGTCCCCAGAGTGCTCTAGATGCAGCGTTAATTCTATTGCGAATCTCGCTGTCCATGTTTGCTTTGTCATTAACAACGTTGCCTAAGTAATTGAACTGATCCACCACTTCAAGAGAATTTCCGTTAAGTGTAATGTCTATTTGGTTCACTTGATGAGGAGTTGACATAATCTTAGTCTTTCCAATGTTGATTTTAAGTCCCAAGGAATCATAGCTCTGGGCATACACATCTAAAAGTTCTTGAAGCTCTTCCGGCGTAGAGGCTAAAAGTGCACAGTCATCCGCATACTGGAGATCACAAATGAATCGTGTGCGTGTCTTCGTGAAAGCTCTAAAGCGCCCAATGTTAAAGAGGCCGCCATCAAAACGGTATCTGAGACCTATTCCTCTGACTGTCAGTTTGTTGTCAACAATAATTGTTAGAGCAGTGGTAAACAAATTAAAGAGTAGGGGTGCCAGGACACATCCTTGCCTAACTCCAGTGAGGGTTTGGAAAGGTTCGGTTGCCTCATTATTATACATAACCTGGGCGTTGTTGTTTGTATGTAGACTGCGACATACTTCCACAAATTTTCTAGGGATACCTAAGCGGAACATAATTTTCCAGAGCACTTCCCTGTCCACCGAGTCAAACGCCTTGGTTAAATCAATGAAGGCCGTGTGAATTTCTCCTTGATGTTCGAGTGCTTTTTCTTGAAGCTGTTTAAGTGTGAAGATTAAATCCGATGTGCCTCGGTTTGGTCTAAAGCCACTCTGTGTTTCAGGAAGTAACTTTTCCATAACAGGTGTTAGCCTATTTGCCATCGCTTTAGTGAGTATCTTCCCTCCAACAGCCAGGAGAGCTATACCCCTGTAATTTCCACAGTCCGCAGCGCTCCCTTTGTTTTTGAAGAGGTTGATTAAAAGTGTATCACGAAACTCCTGCGGAGCTTGACCACTTTCCCACACGGCATCAAACAGTTTTTTGAGGTAGGGTATGAGCTCTGACGACACAGCTTTAAAGATCTCAGCTGGGAGTGAGTCGGCGCCGGGAGATTTGTTATTTTTTAGCTGCCCAATGGCGGTTAAGATCTCTTCCGTTGTTAGTGGTTTATCTAAGTCTTCGAAGGTGTCATATTGAGGGATAAGATTTATAATATCGTGATCGGCTTGACTTTGCTGGTTAAGAATGTTAGAGTAGTGTTCTTTCCATCGGGCTCTTATTTCCTGGTCTTCTTTGAGGAGATTTCCATTTAAATCTTTAATAGGGCACATATTTTTCCGACTGGGGCCGTACACTGCTTTTACTCCTTGAAAGAAATTCCTGTAGTCGTGTGAATCGGCGTACCTTTGAATTTCTCTGGCCTTGCTTGCCCACCACTCGTTCTTTATTCTTCTGATTTCGCGTTGCGTTTCATACTTAGATTGGGTAAAAGCTTCTGCTTTTGATGGGTCATTGGGGTGGTTGATAGCGTTTTGGAAGGCAGTATGTTTGCGGTCAAGAAGTTCTTGTATAAGAGCTTCATTATCATTGAACCAGTCCTCCTGTTTTTTACTTGCTGCAGTGCCAAGAATTTCCTCACTCGCACTTTTTAAACTGTCTTTAATTTGTGTCCAGGTAGCAGCGACATCTACAGAATTGGTTTCTTCTAGTGCACTCAAATTCTCTTGAACTTTTTGCTTTAGCTGTTCGACGGTTTGTTGGTCACGCAATTTACTAATACAAAGACGGAGTCTACGTTTTACTTGAGTTCTTCGGTGTTTGGGTCTCATAACAATTTTCATTTTAGAGACAACAGGACGATGATCGGTCCAACATTCGCTATCAATGCGCGCCTTTGTAATTTGGACGTCCTTGAGATGCTTCCTACGTACGATAACATAGTCCAGTAGATGCCAGTGACCTGATCTGGGGTGACGCCAGGTGCCTTTAAATTTATCCTTTTGTCGGAAAATAGTGTTTGTTATAACTAGATCATGTTCAGCGCATTTAGTTAGGAGTAGTTGACCGTTAGCGTTCATGTTGCCCAAACCGTTCTTGCCTATGATGCCTGGCCAGGTGTCTGCATCTCTCCCTACTCTAGCGTTAAAATCGCCAAGAATAACGAGTCGTTCCGTTTTAGGTATTCTACAGAGGGTTTCTTCCAGCTGTTGATAGAAGCTTTCCTTGGTTTCGTGACTTGCATCCAGAGTGGGAGCGTAGGCGCTTATTAGATTTACCGCGTTGCCATCTGATAGCTCATAGCGTAGCAGCATTAGACGCTCGGATAGGCCTTGTGGTACTTGTGTTAAGTTGGATACAAGTTGATTCCGAACGGCAAATCCTACTCCATGTTGTCTTCTTGAATTGGTGGGAAGACCTTTCCAATAGAAGGTGTAGTACTTTTCTGTGAGAGAGCCTTCCTCCAAAAATCGAGTTTCGCTGAGAGCTGCAACGTCAACATTGAGTCGGTGAAGTTCTCTATCTATT
This sequence comes from Leptura quadrifasciata, assembly GCA_963675555.1. Taxonomy (NCBI): domain Eukaryota; kingdom Metazoa; phylum Arthropoda; class Insecta; order Coleoptera; family Cerambycidae; genus Leptura; species Leptura quadrifasciata. Next base: position 111,028,965 of record OY776675.1, read on the forward strand.
AGAGCAGTTCTTCTTTCAGGCCGATCGGTGCGAGTGCTGTCGTTCAAAGTACGAACATTCCAAGCGCCGTAGATGAAAGAATTAGTTTTCTTGGATTTAACTTGTCGGTGTTTTTTCGACATTCGATGAGGTGTCCCTGTGGGCACCCTCCCCCGGAGATCCGATCGGGAGGGTATTTTACCTCCGGATGATTTTGTCCCACTTGAACGCTCCATCATTTTTTTAAAGCCTTAATCGACTGAAAACGAAGCTGCATTTGAAGTTTTAGCTGGAGCAGGTATGCAACTGACCAGCTCGGTTGCGGAAGGCGAGTGGTGTGGTCCCATGGCACAGAAGGAGACTGCGACGATGGGGTAACCAAACGATTCCAAAAGCAACCTTTGTGCGCGGCGGGTTATTTTTACCGCACTCTTCGTGAGAAGGTGGATGTGCTCACGGCAAAAGGTAAGGGTTATTCCGCCCTTACTCGGTCGTTAGAGCCTCGTTAGTGAAAACAGGGTGCACCAAGTTCAAATTGAACTCATCGCGAAGGTGAGGTTAACAATTGAGTAGGAGAGGCTATAACTTGCGCTTCACTACCCCATTACACCCCAACCCTGTATAATACCCTGTATAATACTAGATATCTTAATTGGATACAATCTGTATTGGGAGCGGCTCATATACTTTTTGGAAACATTTGTGCTGTATTCTAAAGTGGTTCCCTGTTCACGCATTTTTACTATTAGCTTTTATATGTCCCAGTGTGAGAAGAATTTTATTGGGAAAGTCAGAAACTTACAATGCTTTATGTATGTAATGACTTATTAATCTAGCAGTTGTAGTATATCCCAAGGGACTCCTACAGGCTTGAATTAGTTAATTGTATATGAAGGTTTAAAAGTAGCAGTTTACAAATTGTGATTGATAAAAGTTACGGCGCAGTGATTATCATTTCATTTTTACTGTTGCTGATATTATCAGTGCACTTTGGAATTATTACAAATTTAAATTTAATTGACGAAATGTGGCATAACTATTCACACTTGATACTATAAGAAGAATAAAAATCAAGCAATTACTTCTAATAATTGCTTATTAGCAAAAGAAAAAGCAATTACTCAATTATAATAAGGAAAAGAATATAAGCATTTGCTAGCTTTTCGTTATCGTTTAAGCAATTGCTAATTTGACATGAACAGACCTGATTGTCATTTTCTGACGTTATCAAATTAGTGTAGGTCAGAATTTTGTACGATTTTATAATTTAATTTAAAATGTCTGATACTAGTGATCAATATAATAGTGAAGGTAAAAGAAGTAGATAAACAAAGTATTTTTATTAAGGAATTAAAAGAAAATAAAATTGTTTTTAATAAATCACAATTACCTCGAATTAAAAAAAAAAGAAAGAACTTTGGATATTATAACTCAGCATTATAAAATTTTAATATTACTCTTACAAGTAAAGAAGTTGCCAAAAAAATAAATAATGTGAAAGTGGAAGTGAAAAAAAAATTGATATTAACAAAACGAGCAACAAGAAAATTATATTTAAGCCATGGGAGAAAATGTTGATGAACCTACTGGAGGTGGAAAAAATCCGGTGTTCAATAAAATTCCAGGTAGAGTATATCTATAGCTTATTCCTAAAAATGTTATATGGACCAGCAATCCAGTTCCAGAATTCATATCAATCTCGGTTTATTATGAAATAAAATATTTGCAAATACTCAATTTATAAACTTAAACACCAAAACTTGTGAACAGTTAAAGTAACGAAAAGCTTTATTGCAATGCCGGAACGGGAGGCTATACAGTGCTTTTCTTATTTACATAAATAAGACATAAATGCGACCAAATTGAAATTTTTAGGTGCCATGTCAATTCTCATCAAGCCTCCACGAACAACTAGAATGGAAAATCTACTGCCAGTTGTTGCACCAGAAGTACACCCTGAAACAAATAAAGTCTCAAACAATTTACTGAAGACGGACGAAACGAAGAAACTGACAACAGCACAATTGCAACGTTTAGTGTTGCTGGAACAATTGAAGTTAATTCGGATGCAACAGAAAGAAATATTAAAAAATAAGGCAAATCCTGTAACTCCAGTACATAATGATAAGTTTTAACTTCATTTTGTGATGTATACATTTTGATATTTATTTTGTTTATTTGTCAGTTTCACTAATTTGAATTTCATTTTAATATACAGAATACGTATTTATTTATAGATAAGAAGAATAGCGTTAAAATGAAATGAAACATTTATCCCTGTATAACGGTAATAGACTTGTTTGTTGTTAAAAAAAAAGTTTTCCAGCAATTTTTTCAGCTTTTATTTGATTAAACAGTACCTGTATCCTAAGCAGTAAACTACAAATAATTATTGAATAATCTTCCCATAATTAGTTTTCTTTTCTGCTGACCTAAACGACGAATCATATAGAAAATAATTTGTTCATTTTGTGTATCTACAGCAACAAGTTTAGCTTTTTCAGTTTTTCAGCACAATCAAAGTCTTCATCTTTAAGCCATTTTACGATATTATGCAAAACAACACAACAAATAAGTGATGCAATTGTTTCCATTGTAGTGCTTCGCACATTATATTGTAAAATAGTTAATCTAGCCTTCAACTGTCCAAACCATCTTTCAATTGTAACAAGTTCGCTGCAAAAAATATTATGCTGTTGAGTAGATGTCACTGGATATCTCCAAGGTGTCATAAGCCAGGGTGTTATAGAGTAGCCGACATCTCTTGGTAGTACACAATGTTCCTCTGTATTTTTTAGAAAATTACAGATATTGGAAGTCTTAAAAGTTATGTTATCATGCACAGAACCTGGCCACTGACAACCAATACTTGTAAATATTTCTTGTGCATGTACATGTCGCTTGCGTATTTTTACTGGTAAATCCTTTTCTATTTACATATTCGTTTCCATATTCCCTAACTTTTGGAATTCTAATGTATGTGCAGTAAATCACATCGATAGTATCGGGAAATTCATATTTGTCAGACCATTTGTTCATTAGAACTTGCTTAGCGAATTATAAGAAAAAGCAATTGCTTAATTTTTATTCATAAGGCTCATTATTACCAGATTATGTACAACATTAATTTTTGTTGAAAGTATATGATTTCCTGTGAATAAAGGTTAATTCTCAATGAAATGAGGGTCCTTTAAAGTTGTTTTACATTTTTATAATAAGACTAATTTTTTTATTCTCTTGCTTTCAAGTATAAAATGAAAGAAAAGGTGAATGAATTTTCAAAACTATTTCGAAGTAAATATCGTTTTTCGTTGCAGAAGCCATGACAACTTGTTCCCGATATTACAAATGCTGAAATCTATAGGGGTTATAAAAACCTTGTGTACGAATCTCAGATTAAGATTTTACGGTAGAAGTAATACTAACTTATAATATACCGTATGATTTGAAGGAAATGTTATTTATAAGAGGTGTCTTAATAATTATTAATATAAATAATATAATAAATATTTGAGAACCGCCGTACCGTGTGGATAAACAAATAATACACTTTCTTACACGGCACGTTGCCTGATAATTAATTGGTTAAATACAATGTAATATTGTAAATATATTTTATCTTTCTCAAATATATTGTTTAATTTTTACAGAGAAAAATAAATAAATGATACCAATTAATTTACAACTCTGGTTATTAATATTTCATATTAAGACCAAGTAAATTGTCCTTCTTAATCGAAAAAAAAATTAAAAATGAATAATAATATGTACGTAGATTTTTTTATTTGTTTGTGCTTATGTTTCATCAGCACTTTAGAACTATTGAAGGTATTAACAGTATTACAATAGTTCAATATAAAAAGTACATAATATATGTTAAACAAGTCTCTATTAAAAACCAACTTAGCAATTTTCAACATATAAATATTAACCTTAATCAATATAGCTTATTTCTCGAACCTTTTTTTATGTGAGGAGTTAGTAAATTTATTAAATAACAAATTAAAAAATAAACAATCATCTGATCCAGATCAAATTCGTAATACTTGAAATTAGGGAAAGTAGTCCCTATTCATAAAAAACTCGATGCAGAGAACATGGCTAACATGGGCCAATAAGAGTACCTTCTGGCTTTTATAAAGTATTCGGGTATTGTTATCTGTGCCGCATGTTAAATTTTCTTGAAAAACTTATAAGATTTTCAGTGGAAATCAACATGAATTTTGTCTTTCTAAGTCTATGAGCACTACGTTGCATTCATTCTACAATAGAGTTGTTCACTATATTGCGGCAGGTGAATGCCCTGTTGGGACTTTTTGCGATTTGAGCAGGACGTTCGACTGTGTCAACCACGATAGACTTATCGATAAATTGTCAAGCTACTGTAACAGGAGCATCGGTTTCGATTGGGTCTTCTCGTTTCTGACTAATAGGAGTCATGTCAATTTAGTGTGACATTCGATAAGGAATTCACTACAGGTCAGTTCAACTCGGAATGTAGAGAAGTTAATACCGGGGTTCTACAGGATTCAATATTATGCCCTGCGCTATTTAATTATATACAAATGAACTCGATGCCTTAACATCAGAGGCATCTTTTGTCATGTACGCAGATGACATATCGCTTATCTTGTCAGATAAATCTGATGTACTATTGGAGTCTATTGGTAATAATGTATTAGACGTCTCAAACAATTGGTATTCTTAAATACGTTGCATTTGAATATTGTAAAAACACATTGTCCAGTTCATATTGGCCTTAAACACATCACTAATTCCTAAAACGTTAAAAAATGTCGAGAAGAGATGCTTTGATTATCATCTAAATTAATATAAGCTACTACCCGTCAATTTAATCAAATAAATAATAACATCAAAAATAACATCGTAAATTAACTTAGAGCTGACTAATGGCGTCAAAGTGGTCAAGTCAATATCGTAGAGTTTTCAGTTACGTGGTTTTGTTGACATAAAAATTCAAATTTTACAGAGATATAATAAATTTTTGTATTTTTAAAATTAATGCATCTTCATTAACAGAAGTCCCCATGTAAATGTCGGGATAAATGTTAACTATTGACAAAACAACAAAAATATTAAATCCTTATTGTGTCATCTGAAACTTCATATTGTAATTTCAAGTCCATTTTAGATTTTAAAATTTCGCAGGAAAGCTAACTTTTAAAGTTTTAACAGGCTGCGATTTAAAAAAGCTAAGTTTTCGGCAGCGTAATATTTATTTTTAAAAGCGCCATAAGCTAACAGCCATTTGTGAAAATGTTTAAATATATTTTTCAGTGAAACTTGAATATGATTTTCATAACCACTGAACACATAAATACTGTTCAATTTTTCCAGATTACTGATTATTCGGCGTTGATTTCTAAAGAAAGGTAAGTCAAACCTTTATAACCACTGAACATACTGTTCAATTTTTCCAGATTACTGATTATTCGGCATTGATTTATAAAGAACCATTGTAAAGGTAATTCAAACCTTTATTAGAATTACCTGGTCTCATAACATGCACCCAATATTTTCTGTTCTCTACCAGTATATAATAAAAGTAACTACGCATTTTTAATTCTATATTATTTATATGAATCTCTTTTAGAAACTACAATTTGAAATTAATCCTTTTTTCATCACATGTGCAAAAATACGCATAATGTTTAAATTTGAATACAGTAAAACCCCTGTTAACACCCACCCATATAAAACGACCACTTATGTATAACGACCGATTTTGAATTCCAAATCTACAAATGGAAAATCCCATATTCTTGTACCCCCTTATACCGACCATTCTCTCATTTTCTTAAAAGACCACGGGCGCCATCATCGGAATTTCCTAGTACACAACAATACTAAAAACACCCTCAACGATGGACAATAAAATCCGAGAAAAGTAATTGCTACGATGGCGGTACCGCAAATTGCTTTATGATTTCTTTATGATGCGTAATTTATTTAGGCACATGACATCTAGTTTTAACATTAGATTTATTCTGAACTTACATCGGTTAACATTAAATATTTGACTAAGCATATTATTAAAAAGAGAGAAGAAGTTGGAAATATGTATCGAGAAGGTGGCAATGCTGATCAAAAAAGAAAATTTCCTAAAACCGGGGGACTTGCTGCGGACCCAGCCCTAGCTATTATTAAAATGTGAGTCTGAATGTAATAAAAGTAAACTAGACAATATGAGGCTGACATTAATTTTCGATTATTTTAAAAAATAATACATATGCAATTTTAAAATCTGTGTGTGCATTAATACATACATATTATGTATGTATTGATATGCTATCACTTGTACTTCAGTTTTAGAAAACATTCGGATCAATTCGAGTTGTGTATTTCTAATAAAATGCAATTTTCTTTTATCTGAATAAAGAGTTGCATGCATGTTTTCTGTTTTCGTCCATTTGTTCTGTTTGATAAAATACCAAAGTATTTTATAGAAGGCAGATATTTTATTAATTACATGCAATTTTTATATTTCAGCTTTTAAAAACAGCTGGAGATATTTATAACACAACTTAATGATGATTAAAATCAGTTATGTTATTTTAATTCGCTTAGTTATACTAATTATCAGGATGTTTATAATATTTCGAACTGTTTACGCATTTATTATGTTCATGTAGATATAAGATTTTTAATTTAATTTGTGCGGGAAGATGATAAAACTGGAAAAAGCTCAATACCACGTGATGAGAACCAATTCGTTTTATCAAGTTGATGTCAAGAAACATTCAAATTGGTATCGGTGATTTTATTATTTGCGGAAAATATAAGGGACAGTGTGGAAAAATTGGAAAATTGGAAGTTGCTAGGGGATGAAAAATAAATAACAACAAGAAAATTGTAGGGTTGAAAATTTTTAGCGAAAGTAAATATTAACAGATACGAGAGGAAATAGACTGTTGTTGGTGAAAGTAAAGCATAGTAGGAAGAAGGAAAACAACCAGTTTACAAATTTGAGACAAAGAAAAAGAAAATTAATATTTTAAAATTCTGACAAGTTGGAGAAAGAAAATAATTATAAATTATTTCAAGGTGCAGAAAACGATTCCTAGTGGAACCGAGATATCACTTGAGTTGGGTAGAAGCTTAGCAGATTGCAGCTGAACATCGAATTACGTAATACAGTGCGGTTGGAGGTTTTATTTGAGCTACGCGGACTAAGAGGTTATGATAAACTTCATATAAATTTCTTGTATATCTCTTAATACTTTAGAAAATAATTGAGTATATTTTAATTTGAAAATTTCGATCATTAATTCTATTTTTGGCAGACAGGGAATCTTATTTCATCTTTTATGTGTATCGTATTATATTGTTCTCACAATACATTGTTCCAATTGATTTGAATTTGTTTTATTGCTGTGTGTTTTCTAGAATTGTGTTTAATTGCAATGGTCCGAACGTACGACTTTGGAATCTAAAGTAGAAATTATTTACTGTGATATTTTTAAACGCCGTCAGCGGATATCATAGCAGTATATATGTCTGTAATTTTTAATTATGTATATGCACATATATGTTCTCTTTTAAACGACCGCCCCTCTTTAACGACCTACATATGATTCCCCGAGGGTGGTCGGTATTGGAAGGTTTTACTGTTTTACTTTTCATCATATTCAAAAAGCTTCAACTGTGGAGCTTACCAGAAATTAATCCATTTATAAGCCCCTTGTGACTATTACATTTACACTAACCTTAACCTTACATTCACAAGTATCCAAAACGTAAAATTTTTATTAGCCCACCAGAACCGACTAACCGACAGTCAACCTCACCGAGTTCAACGGGCCTTAGCATCAGCTATGTGTCTTACATACATCAACTCATCCAACGAAGTCCTTCGTTATTCGTACTTCTCAAAAAAATTATCGACTAAATTCTAATTAAATTTCCAATAAAACAAACCAACACAAAATATTACCTATTAATATTCTAGATATATATTACATTGCCTACCTTGTATATAAGTGGAAATTAACATCTCTCTTGGCGTCTATTTCAGGGCAAAGCTTTTTATTCACAGGATACAATGCTAATGTAACGTTAAAAAAATGAAATAAAGGTGGTCCTAAAAAATACATGTAGTATAATAGGTTTCTGAATGAAAACATATTTTTATTAAAGCCAACCTGGTAAATTATTTAGGAAACAAAACACTGGTGAAAGAGCTGCAGCGCTCATAGCGGAACTGAAAATTGCAAGAAATGTTAGGAATATTAACTTTCAGTAACGAATGAATAAAGACGCTCAGCGCCAATCTATTATAATAATTGATTAGTACATAATTGTGTATGTTTGTTCAGTAGGTATTAGTTAATATTCTTAGTCAGAGTCGGATTCTATTTACTTAGGTAGCAGACCTTTTGGATTTTATAAATATTTAAATTCAAATATGTCGTGTAATGATTAGCAATTGCCAATATAAAAAATATTCAAAAATTTGTCCAACTTATTTTATGGTACAGTGGATAAAGCTCTCAACATTTTAATTTATAAAAACTGTCTTCATCCTGGGTTTCCTATATTATTTAATACTTGCAAAAAACGTAGCAATAACCGTTAATTTGAACTAATGTAACTATGATAACATTAATTTACTTGAGTTGAGTTTTCAAAACATAGCAAATATCGATTAACATTTTCTATTCAATATTCAGAATATAAATTACGCTTCTGAATAATTTTATGAAAAAATATACGCCGTTCTAGATACAATAATTGTAAAAGTAATGCAGGAGTTATCCACCTTGGTATACTTCCGATGTAGTAGTTAAAAAGGTTCAATTGAAACATAACGTGATGTGGTTACAAAAAATTTGAAGATTACAAACCTGGTAAACTTATAATTTTTCCAACTGCCGCGCCGTCAAAGACTGGATTAAAAAACATGAAATTTGTTGAAAACTTCTATAACAGTAGATTTTAGTTTCATTTTTTCAACTTCTTATATAAGATTTGCCGCAGCTAGTCTCATTGATACGCACGAGTAGGAAACCGATTGTGTTTATAATTTATTTTCTCCTTATTTTTGTTAAATCTTTATCTAGACTGGAGATGACATTACTATAATTAATTATGTAACAATGCATCCTTAAAGAAAGCTTTGATTACATTTAAAAGAAATTTTCAATTTCAACTGTAACGGTAAACGTATACATATAGTTGGGTATCTAAGATCTTAAATTGAGCAGGGGAGGGGTTAACTGTTGCGTATACAATAGTTATTTATGTTATAAGGATTATGATGATTGTTTATGATCCAAATTTCATGCAACATTTTATCTTCTGGCGTAGGTTAATTAAAATTGATTGCATTCAGTGACTGAACTTTTTAAGTCATATCTGACTGAAAGGCATCAATTTGTTCTCTATAGGGGCTTTCAGTCCAATGTAATTCATGCAATATCTGATATACCTCAAGGTTCGGTGCTTGGGCCTTTGCTTTTTAACATATTTGTAAACGATATCGTCTCCCAACTTAATTGCAGCTCGTTGTTGTATGCCTATGACATGAAAATTTTTACTAGTATTAATAGCGCGGACGACATCAAGAGATTACAAGGTGACTTAGCTAACCTTCACGCATAGTGTGACAAAATCGAGTTACCCCTTAATATAGACAAATGCTACACTATGACTTTTAGCAGGAAACATAATTTTTCATTAAACGAATATGTTATCAATAATACGTTAATACAGAGGTACGACAAACTTAAAGACTTTGGCGTTACTTTTGACACTAAAACTTACATTTATTGATCATATCACTGATACTACAGCTAGTGCATATAAAAATTAGGTTTCATCATAAGAAATTCTAAAGGTTATGAAAACTCCAACACCTTATGTCTCCTATTTAATGCCTTTGTTATATCTAAATTGGAATACGCATCGATCATCTTACCTAGTACTCAAAAACAACATTGAAAGTACTCAAAGGCGTTTTTTTAAATATTTGTATTTTCGAGAAGAAGGTATATTATCCATCAAAGGGTTTTCTACTTGAGGAATTGCTCTCTAAATTTCATGTACCTGACTTAAATAGCCGTAGAATATTTAGTTACGCGGTATTTTTACATAAACTTATTAATTTCAAATTTGATTCTCCCCAAATTTTAGAAATGATTTGGTTTCATATACCAACGTTCCAGACTAGATCATATAATTTATTTTACTTAAGCACACCTCGAACAAATTTACTCAAACACTCTCCCCTGCATGTAATGTGTTCTAATTTTAACTCTCTTCCCTGTAATATTGACATATTCAATTGTAAAATTAAGGATCTTAAGCAAGCAATTTTAAATACCTATCTGAAATTTATTTTGTTACTACTACTATTACTAAGCAGATATTCTTTTTTCCTCTTTTAAGTATTGTATTGAACTTAGATACTATGTATATTATTATATGTATTAATGATTTTTATTCGTATATATCTGTATTTACGTATGTATATATTTATATACATTTAGTTGTATATTCCTGCCCTGTATTGGTCCTTCTGTTGGGCAGTGTATCAATAAATAAAATAAGAAGTAATATGTATCTCTAGATTATTTTGAAGCTTTGGGCAGTAATTATTTCAAATTGACATTCAAGTAGGCTACTGTCGCTACTTGTCTATGATGTGGCCATGTTACTAAGCAACTATTTACAGGTTTTGTATATAATTCAATATGTAATTGTTATAAAATAATATTGCTAAAGTTTTCTTATATTCCAAAAATGAGAGATTTAGAAAATAGTTTACCGCCAGAAATTGAGAAATTGGCAAAATACGTAATTGCCTCCCTCCTGCCCCAAAAATCGAAAAGCATTTATGAAAAAACTTATGACCAGTGTGAAAGTTGGTGTAACCAGAAGAAGGAGCTAGTATTCGATAATAAGGAGCGTGTGTTGTCGATTAGGAGAAATGTTGATATAAACAAATATATTCAACTAATTGCTTTTTTAAAGCGAAACTCTGATGCATATAAACTTTAAAAATCAAGAATACTGAGTAAAGAAAACATTGCAAAGTTTGTCTTGGAGGCGGAAGACGAAAAATTCCTTTTAACAAAATTAGTAATGGTAATTGGTATAAGTGGTGCCTGCAGAAGGGAAGAATTAACAACCCTTAAGAGAGAATATGTGCATGACGAAGAGTCTGTATTTAGAATCGTCATATCAAATACTAAAACTAAGGTATCCCGCGAATTTTTCATAATTCCTAGGGATATTAATGGATTAAATATAGTTCAACTTATTATCTATTTCGTATCCTTAGGGTTTTTAATTGAATTTTCCTCGTCGGTGTAGGACAATAAACACAGAAATTTTACACTATGTCGACGTTTCGATTTATTTTTAAATCTTCTTCAGGACTGAAAAGTACAGATAATGAGTAAGTAAATAAATACATCCAGTTTTTAAAATATAACAAATACTGATTTTTAACATACAGAATTATTAAAATATAAATATAAAACTATAAAAATGTTGTAATTGTCTCGGTATATAGCTCTAAATTAAAATTAAGATATAACGAAATTTACGGACAGAGAGACAAAACGGAAAAAACATACACGTGAGCATCCTTACCTAGTGTAAAATATTCTTATCAAAAGACATGGTCCTTATCGTTAAATATATATAAATAAACATGAAAAATATATAAGACATACGTTGCCGTTTCGGAAAATAATAGTTAATTGAATATATAGCGGTACCTTATCTATACAAAACAGAGACAAATTGAGACCCGTGGTACCTTATATACAATCACCTTCACATAAAATCTCTAAAGTAATTACAGGCGTGCTGTCTAATTTAACACCTAAGTTTCGTTATAATATAAAAAAAATTTTTGAACTATTAGATGTCACAAAAGAACTAACCCTACCGCCAAGTTATATCCTTATAAGTTTAGATGTAATAAATCTATTTACTAATATACCAAAACAGTTAGTTATCCAGTACATTAAAGAAGAATGGCCTATTTTGAGACATCATACCACTTTTTCCTTAGAAATTTTTATAGAAATGATCAATGTCTGTTTTGACACCAGCTATTTTTGTTTTAAAGGTCGGTTTTATAAACAAATGGATGGTACAGCTATGGGCAATCCAGCGAGTCCGATAATGGCAAATATAGTAATGAAACATCTAATTGATACTGTTATAAAAAATATTCCTTTTGAAATACCACTCTTAAAAATTTATGTAGACGATACCATTATGGCAGTTCCAGAAAACCAAGTTAACTATATCATTAATTGTTTTAATAGTTTCCATGACAGAATTCAATTTACACTCGAAAAAGAAAACAATAACAACATCCCCTTTTTAGAACTGAAAACCAAACAATTATAACTGACTGGTATGAAAAAGATGTGAACTCTGGTAGATTATTAAATTATTATTCTAGACATCCTTGGAAACAAAAATTAGCAATAATGAAATCCTTAAAAAACAAAATTACTAAATTAAGCCACTCAAATTTTATCAACAAAAATTTATTAAATTTCAAATCCAAATTAATTGACAATGATTATCCACCAGAGTTTTGCAATATAATTTTAAACAGTAACAATTCGGAATACGTTGAAAATAACAATGAAAATTAAAAAAAATTTAAAAATTCCATACATAAAAGTACTTTCTGAAAAACTGAAATGGGCTTTGTCAAATGACAATACCAGGATAGTGTTCTCTCACTTAAAAACGGTGGGTAATCTTTATAACACAATGAAAGATAAATTGGACATAAATTACAATTCTGAAGTGGTTTACAAAATTCCTTGTGAATGCGGTTTGGTGTATATCGGCCAAACAAAACAAAACTTGAAAGCCCGCGTATACGAACATGGATATTCATGCAATGAAAAGCATAAAAACAAAAAAGAAAAAACTGCTCTAGCTGCACATCATTTCACTGAAAATCATAATTTTAACTTTGACGAGGTATCTATTTTGGATAAAGAAACTAATTATAACAAAAGACTTATCAGTGAAATGATATGCATACAAGCACATAAGGCAATTGCAGTCAATAAAAAAACAGACACTGATAATTTAAGTATTATTTATAATCATATAATAAAAAATTTCATTGGTTTTTAGATGTAAATGTGGGAGTGTTTCTTGTCCGAGTCTCTATTTTGTATTGATAAGGTACCGCTATATATTCAATTAACTATTATTTTCCGAAACGGCAACGTATGTCTTATATATTTTTCATGTTTATTTATATATATTTAACGATAAGGACCATGTCTTTTGATAAGAATATTTTACACTAGGTAAGGATGCTCACGTGTATATTTTTTCCGTTTTCTCTCTCTGTCCGTAATTTTTGTTATATCTTAATTTTAATTTAGAGCTATATATTACAACATTTTTATAGTTTTATATTTATATTTTAATAATTCTGTATGTTAAAAATCAGTATTTGTTATATTTTAAAAACTGAATGTATTTATTTACTTACTCATTATCTGTACTTTTCAGTCCTGAAGAAGATTTAAAAATAAATCGAAACGTCGACATAGTGTAAAATTTCTGTGTTTATTGTCCTACACCGACGAGGAAAATTCAATTATAGTTCAACTTGTTCGAAATTATGCAGCAATGCGACCCAGAAGTATCGAACATTTTCGTTTTTTTCTATCAGTCAGAAGTAACTAATGTACAAAGCAACCAGTGGCTATCCATAGTTTCGGAAATATGCTAAAAAATATCGCAACGTTTTTAAACTTGCCTCATCCCGAAGAATATACAGGCTACTGTTTCAGAAGGTCTTCGGCTTTTATGCTGGCAAATTCAGGCGCGGATCTGACTGTCAGATGCCACGGTTGCTGGAAAAGTAATACTGTTGCTGAAGGATATATTGAGAATTCCAATGAAAAGAAAAAGATTTCTGTAGCTATTCTTCGAGAGAAATCATCAATGCTACTTTCATCCGTTGTTTGTTTATTGTAAGAAACTGAAAATATTCAAAGAAACCATCAAATCAATGCAACCATTTCAACACCGACGAGCAATATCAGTATATCTAATTGTAATAATTGCATTATAAATTTTGATCATTAAATTTTCAGTTATTATTCTCAAATAAATAAATATTTAATACTTTTTGCCTAATTTTCTTTTTTATCATTATATAATGATATCATTATAGTACTCAGTCCGATAAAGTATATCATTTTGACACTGAAAATGATGTCTATAATTAAGTTATTTTGACACGTCAGAAGATAAAAAAATTAAAGTGTATTTCTATGTAAAATTTGTTGCCTGATATGAATTGAGTTCATCATTCTATCCAAAGTTTCGATTGAGAAAAATGCTATTTTCAATAAAATTGGAGAGAAACTACGAAAAACATTTATCTGGTTTTTCTCAGTCAATACTTCGTTTATTATTATCCACGCTGTAAGGATTTATACGTAGTTAACTTATTACAGTATTTGGTAATAATTATAAATACATGTAATTTAATTATATATTTTAAATACGGACAGGTCAACAGACTAATGGATAATTAAAGTGATTAATAATGATATTAATATAGTCTAACTTTAGTATGAGTAAGGCAATAATGTAATAATTAACATTGCAGCATCTTGTCAAACTTTATATTATTCACAGAATTGTTGAATATGCATCACTATTAAAGGGTCCACCGGCATTTCATTACACAGTATCTACTCTCTCACCTCTGCTTATAAAACACCAGCAATAAAAGTACTTAAATATACCTTGATTTCAGATGTACCAATAACAAGTACTCATATTTTTATAGAATGTGAATAGAATTTTTTTTAAGTTATATTTACTTGTTCAATTAGAATCAAAACCGATTGTTACATTTCGTATAATATTTAAAACACAATTCAGACACTAATCCATATAAATTGTTTTATATAAAGGTATTGAGTCCGATTTTTACTTTTAAGTGAATGTAACACTTGTAAAAATATACATTGATAAATATTGATATTGCACAAAAAATATAAATTTTCATATTTACTATATCTTATACGAAGTGCCTGCTAATATTTGTGTTTTGCTATTCTTTCTTCTAAAAATATTTTTATGCAGTATACCACATATAGCGATAACTTACGTGATATTTAAATCATGCAGGAATCAATTAGGAAAGAAGCTTGCAAAACTCTACTTTTTGCTCACGCATTAACAGGGTGGGACAGTGCGTTGTTTAACAAAAGCGAATCTTCTGCATTTAAACGTTAGCAACTTCGAAACTCTTTGTAATTGGGCATCCAGATTTGGATTAAGAGAAAATGTAAATAGGGAAGAATTTTTAGACATAGGCAGCAAAATCCTAGTATCTTTGTACGGTATCGAAATAGTAACATATGTAGCCTGAATATGCTTCGTTATGAAAATTACATGAAGAAAATAGCTTCGACGAATAAGGAATTTGATATTTCCCGTATGCCTCCAACTGAATATGCAGCGAAGTTCCATCTATTTCGAGTTCATTTGCAGTGAGTCTCTTGGAAAAAACCTTGACACGGCTACTCCTGATCCTATGATATGGGGATGGCAAAAGGAAAACGAACCAGACAGACTGTTAAATGACACTTAATGAACCGTGTATAATATGAGTGCCGTCGAAATGGACTCCCTTGTACATTACATTGTAAAGGTTACATTTAAGGATATGTTATTAAAAAGTTATTTAGCACTTATGTCATAAATCTTCTATAACTTTTTTTGCAATAAGATATGAATGTATATTTTACAAATTATATTCTTTTATATGTGATAATACAGAAGAAATCAATAAACTTTTTGTGGCAGTTAGTTAGTTCCAGTTTCAGATATATTTTTCTCGCTACTAATCGACTAATTTCGTTTATTTTAATGTTAATTCAAAATCCATTATTACATTATTGTGTTAATATGGAAATAAATAACTGGTAAATAATTAATTTGCTATCAGATTATCAATTTCCTTTAAAAGATAAAAGTGAATTGAGTGGTAAAACGTGCAATTAGATTATAACTTACTTTTCTCTCACTACTATTTACAGGTGTTTATTAGCTAGCATTATAAGTATATATGCATGAGCGCCTTTCAAATGGTTTTCAAATATTTTTATGAATTGATTTATTCCTCCTACCATATCGTTGTTATCAGGTTTACTCGAAGTAAGTATATTACAACAGTGAAAAAAGTTTAAATCTTTCAGAACCACTATGCCAAAAAAATAATTTGTTGATGCACTTATGATATGTGTGTATGCAAGTTATATCTACGAGCATCGTAATAGTTTAGCA
Source organism: Leptura quadrifasciata (assembly GCA_963675555.1). Classification (NCBI taxonomy): domain Eukaryota; kingdom Metazoa; phylum Arthropoda; class Insecta; order Coleoptera; family Cerambycidae; genus Leptura; species Leptura quadrifasciata. Next base: position 111,045,267 of record OY776675.1, read on the forward strand.
TAATTCATATCTCTCAATGAAATGTGAACCCAAATAATGAAATAATCTGTAATGCACTCGTAAATTCTTAGATGTTTTCCAAAAGGAAGGTATACGTAGCGGTAAGGGGGTTACGTATTTAAAAAAAAGCGCGGGCAAAATTCATCGCCCACCAACATTGCCAGTGTTGGAGCAGGTAATCGAACCCAGAACACGGCAGAGTCTGACCAAAGCGGATTTGCCACACAACGCGCTTTATCTGTCTCAGCTACCGTGGACATTTTCTTTTTGAGTATTAGACAGTATGAACAAATGTAGTAAATCCAGATCGTAGTATGGAAAAGTCAGGTGTTCGAGGAGGGAGTTTCTTCAACTTTGAGTGGCTTTAAAAAGTTCAGACATCTCAAAAAGACTAAGGCTAAAGATACTTATTTTTTTGATATGAAAATTCTAAAGGCCATAAGATACATAATTTTAATTCCACTAACCAATTTAGTAAACATCTGTATCCGTACAAGTACTTTTCCTCATTCATTTAAACCTGCAAAAGTCATACCATTCCACAAAAAAGACTGTATAAATGAAGTTAGAAATTATAGACCCATTTCCATTTTGCCTTTATTATCAAAAATTCTGGAAAGTATATTAAAAAGACAGATCACTTATTATTTTTATAATTTTGATATAGGTGGCATTAGTTTAATACAATCATATCTTACAAATCGTTATCAATATGTTACTGATCAGAATTCAAACTCAAGTTTAGTAAACATAGAATACGGCGTTCCACAGGGCTCTCTATTGGGACTTATATTATTTCTAATATATATTAACGATTGATATCATCTTGTCAACATTCGTCCTATTTGCAGATGACACCACTATCATTCAACCAGACAAAAATCTTGTTACTGTACATTCTAATATGAATGATACACTGTTAGAAACCCAGGAATGGTTTGTAGCAAATTAACTTTGTTTAAATCAGTCAAAAACTGAAACTATGGTATTTAATCTAAGAAACTTAGTAAGTTGCCGTGGGATCAGCACATAAACTTTCTTTTTAAAAAAATTTCAATAAACATATACCTACTCAGAAATCTTGTAAGTAATGTGTCCCAGAAAACACTAATCACAGCCTATCATGGTCTTATACATTCCTCCTTATCGTATGCTATTTTGGTTTGGGGTCATTCAAGTCACAGTACAAATATGTTTGCACTTCAAAGAAAAGCGGTACGAATTATATACGGTCTAAATTACAGAGAAGACTGTAGACACGCTTTTAAAGAATTAAATATATTAATGTTACCCAACACGTATATCTTACAATGTCTGTTATATAATTAGATCGCAGTTTGTTGAAATCGGCCATAAAACACATGGCGTTTATGAAAAGTTTGACTCGGGTACAACCAGCAGGGAGTGGGAATACCCCAGGGTTCTATTTTAAGCCCTGTGTTATTTCTACTCTTCAAAGACCGTCCCGATTTTGTAAAAAACTACTTCATCATATTGTATGCTGATGATGCATCACTCTTTGTCACCGGTAGCAATAACAACGAAAATGAAATCAAAAGTAACCTCCTATTAAACAAGTTATCTCAATTTTTTAATCAGAATGGACTGTTCTTAAACATAGAAAAGACTGGTTATGTACATTTTCACACAAATTATAATAAAAACAACGGATTTAAATATAGCCTACAATAACATCTCTCTGGAAAGAATGGAATCTGTTAAATTTCTTGGGCTTACTATAGATGAGTGTTTAACTTGGAAACCTCACTGTAATAATCTCATATCCAAGCTAAATACTGTTTGTTATCAGATAAAGAACCTCAAAAATGTTATTAATGGGGAAATGCTCATTTCATTTTACTACTCTCAAGTGGAATCCAGACTAATTTATGGAATCTGTTTCTGGGGCTCTTGTGCATCAATGCCAAATGTTTTTAAAGCACAGAAAAGGATTATTCGGTGTATGGCGGGTATCAATAAAAGGCATTCATGTCGAAATCTTTTCCGCCAGTTCGGCATACTAACTATCTATGGACTATATATATATATATATATATTGAGTAGTGGTGAGAGGTAAGTGAAACCTCTCAAATGGTCGATTGCTACTATACACCATAGATGTCTCTATGGGCGTATAGCGACTTGCGATTCTGCAAGTACCTGAGAGCGGCGACCTTTCAGTCCTAGGTGGACTTAACCTACTGTTATAATATATGATTTGCAGGAAACAACTACTCAGCGGGCAAATACCCCGACCTGCATTGAATTACACCTTACAAATCATTAAAGAATGGTAACCAATATCATTTGTCAACTCCCTGACCAGACATAGACCGGTTTCGAACTTATTAGTTCTCATCAGTATGCCATAGGTCATGGAGCAGACAAATGATAGTGGCCAACCTGCTAGTTTTATACAAACTATAGTAAATTGAGTAGTGGTGAGAGGTAAGTGAAACCTCTCAAATGGTCAATTGCTACTATACACCATAGATGTCTCTATGGGCGTATAGCGACTTGCGATTCTGCAAGTACCTGAGAGCGGCGACCTTTCAGTCGTAGGTGGACTTAACCTACTGTTATAATACATGATTTGCAGGAAACAACTACTCAGCGGGCAAATACCCCGACCTGCATTGAATTACACCTTACAAATCATTAAAGAATGGTAACCAATATCCATATATCCATATATATATATATATATATATATATATATATATATATATATATATATATATATATAAAACATAGGCGAATTCATACAAACTACGGTCTAAAATATTTTAATTATGTCAGCCACTCCGTTTAGCCCGTTTTATCAGTCACTTTTTGTTTTAATTATGTACTTGTGTCTTAAATGTCCTGCTATGTTTGCCAGCAGCTACTTGTACAAGCCTTTGTACTTTTTCTTTGTATTTTTTACCTATATTTTGACTAGTCTTATAATACTCTATGTATTCTTGTTGACAATAAATGTTAAAAAAATATTATTAAGATACATTCGATTAGAACCAAATTTTACTCAAATAAAGAACAAAGTGGGATCTACTTATGGCCATGCAAATATTAGCTCCCTACAAATGCTAAACCGCCTGGGTTTCCAAGATATACGGAAAAAATCAAAAAATCATATTAGGCATCCAGTTATCGAAAAATTTTAAATTAATGTTGTTCAAAGTTGTCCAAAACTTCATGATGTATTAAGTAGGTAATCCAAGAAATATTCAGCTCCGCAGAGTACAGACCAATACTTTTCAAATAGTTGTATTTTCAATATACCTAGAGAGGATCGGGTAAAGGAAAAAAAATGGTTAGATACTTATAAATTATCGTTAAATATAAGTTAAACAAACTATATTGGTTTTTATCCGCAAATCTTTCTAATTATAGTAATGTAACAGGAGACAACTTAAATGACACAATAAAAGAGACCTAGGTACTAAGTATTTAGGTATCTTAATTGATAGGATCCTAAAATGGGACTGTCATGTAACATATTTAACAAAAGAACAAACATCGGTCCAGTTCCCTATTCGCTATGGTACAATACTATGGGGGTCTATTCAATAACGCCTTAAAATAACTATCGGTAACACAAGATACAATTCTGAAAATAATTTTAAAAAGAAATATTCTATATTCGACACATCTACTATATTCTAAGTGATGTGATGCTCGTAGCTTATTTATTATTGTAACTTGCTACTTTTTGTACAAGCACACAGAAGTTAAACACATAGATCAAATGTGCTTTTAGAGGGCGGAATATTAAACATAATATTTTTAGTCACAAACTCCTCTATAAATCCTTATTTTACTATAAGAAAAGTAACCAGACTGCAACCAAAGTTACAAATCTGGCGCGGTAAGTGTAATAATTGCATATTACCATCAAAACGCTAATGCTTCGATTGCAACAAATGGTATTCAATTATGGTAATATGCAATTATTACACTTAATGCGCCAGATTTGTAACTTTGGTTGCAGTCTGGTTGCTTTCCTTATAGTAAAATAAGGATTTATAGAGGAGTTTGCGACTAAAAATATTAAGTTAAACACATGTTAATCGCTGCTATGGTAGGAGATAGAATAAATTAACGCTTAACCATACCAATAAGGAGAAAGAACATAACTAAAAAGTTCATGAATAATTTAGGACCTAAATTCTATCATCCCCTGTTCCTTTATTACAATCTACGACTGTCGTACAAAATTAAGCAACCCATTATGGAAAATGCAGAACAACAATATAACACTCTAAAAAAATGTATTCATAAGCAGCTTAAGAAAAATGACACGGATAGAAGTAAAAACGAACCCTGGTGGAACCGAGATCTCGAAGAACTGACAAAAGAGAAAAGAAAAGGTTAAATGGTTAATAACACAGCATGAAAATCACCAGATTATGCATAAGAAATACATTTACGAAGTGAAGAAAGCCGTCAGAGGAGGTAAACATTATTTTTGGGAAAGAAAGTGCCAAGAAAATCGATAGGCTAATGGAAAGTCAAATCCCGAGAGGTATAATCAATTCTTTAAAAAAACACCAGAGAAAAATCAATGTTGATCGGATTGAAATGAACTCTTTAACAAACTATTATCGGAAATTCTTAAGGAAAGAAATATCAGAATATCAACATGCAAATTGTCAAGAGAAGGACACTAACACAGTAATTAGGAACATCACTATAGGGAAAATCAAAAAAGTACAGGAAAAATGAGAAATAATAAAGCACCTAGCCCAAGAAGTATACCAGCTGAATGGATCCAATACAGCATTAGAAATATTGACTAATATTTTTAACTTATTTTTCGCAGGTGATGATATTCCCGAGGAAAGAAATTTGATCAATATCAGCTCTACGTAAAGAAAGGTAACAAGAGAGACTGTGGAAATTATGAACAAATTAGTACTACAACTTCTGTAGGTAGACTGTATGGTCATGTGTTAAAATTGAGAAGAGAAGGGCAAGCTGAAGTTGTGGAAAAGTAAAGTGGTTTTAGAGCTGGAAGGTCATATATTGACGATACATTACGTTTCAAACAATTAGTTGAGAAATATCGCGCAAAAAAGGCCTGATATTTATCAACCTTAAGAAAGCTTACGACAGTGTACCGATTAATAGATTATGAGGGTCCATGGACAAAGCAAAATTTTACATAAATAATGTAAACACCTTGAAAAAACTATATAAAGCAAATTAAAGTAGAGTGAGGATGGGACAGAACAGTTCATAAGAATTCTATGTTAGTAAATACTGTTGTATCAGTTCCACCCTATTTAAAATTTATTTAAACCAAACCTTACACCAATAGACAAGGAAATGCAAATACAATGGGAAAGTTGAAAATGAATTTACTTATAATCTTTCATTTGACGATGACTAGGTAATCCTGGCGGATGCTGAAGACAGTATTGAATATATGATTTTGAAATTGATTGAGGAATATGACATCTGGAATTTAGATATTAACAGGAATAAAACACACTATATGACCATTGGTTAACAAGGACACAACATAGAGGCAGATGAAATATGTGTATCTCCACGCCCTCTTATGAAAAGATGTTTATTCTCTTAACAGAAAGGAGTTATCCATAGGAATCTCGTCAAAAAGTACTAGATGAATCTAGAACAAGCGCCATGGTGTATATAAGAAGCGGGACCAGCGCATCAGGGCAGTTCAGTACAGTTCTACTTGAGACAGTAAAGAGTTCAGATCAAGAGAAATCATAGACAAGTGGTGAATTATAGTAGTGGTTTAAAGTAGTAATTAATATGTAATTTTAATGTCTAATTATTGTTAAGTTAATTAAGTGTACCATGTAGTAATAGTCAGGAACTGGCTCAACTAGAATTTACCCTGTAAGCGGATCGAACGTAGTAGCCCACTGATGGCCTAGCCGCCAAGATTGCCGGATTTGACACCTCTTGATTTTTATTTGTGAGGTATCCTTAAAGGTAAGGTATATAAATCTCGACCACAAAAGAGGCAGGTGTAATTATAAGGACTAATTAAGTTATTTAAGTATTAAATAAATCAGTGGTTAGTGTAATTCGTGTTACAATTATTGAACCGACGCTTGGGATGTTTACTAGTGGGTGTAAACGCGTAACAATATAATACAGCTCACTAATAATTATAAACATTTAGGAGTAACATTAGCAACTGATGGAAGAGACAGACGACTTGGATATACAAAATCAAATAAATAAATGAATAGTCGCTATAAAACAATTATTGTATTCGGTCCTGTGGAACAACAAAGTATCCAAAACAACGAAAAGGAGTATTGCATATCGACTAGAAACCTGGGTGCTAAACGAAAATATAAAAAGAAAAATAAATTCAACTGAGATGATGCTTTGGAGTAGATGTTGTGCACTTACTCTCTAGAACCGAATTACAATTGAAAGAATACGAGAACAAATGCAAGTCACGACATCACTACTGGAAAGAATAGAGCAAAAATAGCTCCTTAGTATGGCCACATGCGTAGGATGGATGAGGTACGATTACCTAAAAAGATATGGAAATGGAAACTAAGGGCTAGAAGAATGCAAGGAAGGCTTCACAAATCATGGAACATGGAAATAGAGTATATAAAAATGTACATAATTACCACTCCTTTGCTCTAATTGTGTAAAAATTTCTCCATCGCACATTGTCTCTAATATATAAAATATGTAAATAATAATACATCTATTATTTTTCTAAACTAAATTTTTTTGGTACATACGGACAGTTATACTCTTATAAAATTACTTTGGTACTCAAATTGTTTCTTATCTTTAGCTCTGCAACACGTCAAGTTAATTTTGACGTATCTTGTCATGTCTATATATGTTTTTCTTCTGTATATATTTTATTTCGCAGTATTTATGTATGTATATGTGTATATACGTGTTTGTATGTATATTTTATTTCTATCTCCTGGGAAGAAATGCAACTATCCCTAATGATCCACTAATTTTTTAGGTCCATAGCTTGGGGGTTTAGAAATAAGTGCATTTAAATTAGAGGGTTCGCACTACTATTTTTGGGTTGTATATTTCAGGAATGAGAGCCAAATAACCCTACTATAAACATTTATTAATACATTGTACTGGATTTTTCATTGGAAGATGCCAAAGCCAAAAATTATCCAAGTATAGCCTGCGAGGTAAGATACATGATTAGTTACTTTCATATCTTACACATAGAAGCACCTAGCTGACATAATGATGTGAGATCTAATTAACAAAGTGTCAATATTGGTGTGCCCCAAGATTTGTTTTAGGAGTTTTGTTATTTTTAGTATTTGTTAACATTCTGCCTTACATAGAGAAGATTTTCTATTTTACACAATCACTGTAATTGTGTTTATATTATAACTAAATATACTTATTATAATTCTATACTTAATTTTTCCTCATTTGACATATCCTAGACCATTGTAATGTCGTCATTTAGTGCCAAAAATATGCAAAAGGGTTCAATAACTTTTATGCTAATTTATTGAAATGTGCTTCATTCAATTTACTACATATCTATGTCCGAACAAAGTGGATTCATTAAAGTGTATAATTACATATCTGCGTAAAACTGAAGTCAAAATTTAGAAGTAGGTATAATATTACATATATATAATAATTGTTAAAAAGCTGCCAAGAAAATAAGCTTTTGACTTTTCAAGTAGACAAGTATATGTTTTGTGCAATTAATTTTCCTAATGATAATAATTTTTTTAGAATCTAAATGCATATTGTGATATTTTTCGCTTGATAATATTAATAACTGTTTTATCAATAATAAAAGAAATTCAATGTTCTCTATTTATTATTTTATATGCAACACTGATAATAGGACTATAAAATTGAGGTGCTATCCTAAATAGCTTCATGGACTCTATGGACACAAAAATTATTTATTAATTTTTATGTTCATTAATATAATATAGTAAGCATAAGCAGAATTACTTTAGAAAATAAGTATATAGAGAGATTGGATGTAAATTGTGCATCCATAAGACGGCAGATGTTATGTGGATAATTACAATTTTTTTAGCAATAATACTTAACGATTATTAGAAAAAACTGATGTGAATATCAGTGAATCAGTTTATGTACTTAATAAAATTAACCTTTATTGTTAGTTTTCCTTCCGTGGCTTGCGAAACTGTTTGACAAAATAATTTTAATTATTAGACTAAATAAAACCAATGTATAATTAATTTACATTTATTTACATTCAATTATAACAATTAAATAATTATATACATTGTAATTTCTCCATTCCAATAAATAGTTTATACCTATACATTCTCAGACTAGAAGTCACACAATTAAAATTTAATTGGATATACAATTTCTGTAGTATTTCGCAAAATTTACAAGTATATTAAAGAATAAGTGTTTCAAAAAATTTCACACAATTTGTAGACATATTTCATGGATTATAAGAAAATTGTGCTCAAGGCGCTACCTTAAAAAATGGCGACCAAGATTCAGTTTTTTTTTTCAATTATCCGCATAATGTCATATTTATTATCATTGTGGGTCTGGATAGCTTATAACCTGGTAGCGTTTGTGATTGCTTTAGAACAGAAGCAATATAAAGTTGTTTTATTGTTTTCTAGAGTCAAGAAAATTTATTTTGTTTTGTGATTTCCAGTATCTGAAACGTCGTCTGCGAAATAATACTTTCTTTCGGTATTTTTGACAGAATATACTGTTCAAAATGCATATATCTCTTATATGATTTGCTAAAACTATATCGAGAGATTCTTTACATAAACGAAACTCTAATGTTATTTTAATTGTGCATGAAACAATAGTAACTCTTATGTTACCGTTTAAAAATACGACATGAAAGAGGTTTATTTTCTGTCGTAGAAATTTAGAAGTGGAATGCACTGAGGTTGTAAAAAGGGGTTTATCAGATCGAATATTTTAGAAATAGGCCAAGCGTGGAGATCTTCTAAAGAGAAAATCACAGTAGACTTCCGGGAATTATTTTATTATGCCAATCATCATCAAAAAGAACTTGTTATAACATTCAAAAATATATTCCTACAAGTTTCTTCGTCAGAAATAATAATTTAAACCATCTACTATCAACATAACAGACTCACAATAAGATAAGGTATTGGACAAGAGTTAAGAATCATATTTTACCTCTATGTTGGGCTAAAGCAAAAAAAATGTAATAATAAATTATTGGTCAATTCTATGTTATCAATATTTATTGCATTTTTTTTTGTAATATGTGTAATAATAAGAAAATTTTGTCATCATTTCCCAAAATGCGACAAATTCTCTTGGAAAATGTTTGGAACTGCAATCAGAAGGATAAAGAAAATATGTCTACAAATTCTCTTACTTATAATAATTTTTTTCTTAAATATTTAAAATAACTGTTTTAAAATATAAATATTATTTTTAATGATTTACCAGATCCATACTTTCATTAATTACATTCCATTAATATTCACTCTTGAATATTTTTAATGAATTATAAATTTTATTTCATTCTTATACATTTTCGAAATATAACTAAATCATTTATAATTATTAAAAACATCTGAAATATTTTTACTTTTGTTCGCTTATAATATTTTCGCCTTGATTTTTATATGATTCCCAGAAAAATAATCAAATTTTTTCACCAAAATCAATTGAAGAAGTTTTTGTTTGCAGTGAATTATTTTCTATAAAGTGAAAATCGCAAAAAAAACACCATTTATAAGGCTTTAGTACCTTATCAATATTATTTAACTTGGGGCGATCATTTCTAGGAAGGAAAATTAATTTCCAAATTTCAAAAATTTCATTTTCTGCGAGAAAAAGAATATTTTGAAGCTAATATAGATAGACATTTAAAAATTTTTTAGGTTCTGGTACCTTGAAAACATGTAATTTCACCAAAAACTCAATATGAAAATTTAGGTCATCAAATGTTCCCCTCTCTTATATACGACTTATATTATCACCTTAAGATGTAAATGACCTAGCTCATATGAGTTATGGCAATTGGATCTAAGGAGAAATAAATACTGTCCTCAGGCCAAAAATTTAACAACCCACAATTTAGTAACAAAATAAAAGAGAAGTGTATATGATGTACTGTAGTCAGTACGACTTAAGCCCACCTATATGCTCCAGAATTATTGACATGAACTTAATTATACAGTTCTGGCAAGTATAAAACTTGAATCAAGTCCTATGCAAGATAGAAGAGAATAGAAATGGCCAAATAATATGCTGAAAAGAAACAGACATAAACTATACGCCCGCGCCGTTGCCATTTTTCTCTTTAGCGGGCTAAACTCTATCATGCTTGCTGAGCTACTGACGTCAATGTTAATATATTGCTCTCTTTCGCGTGCATTACTTTGCTCACTCTATCTCTATCGTATTATAGGACCGACCCAAGATTTCTTTATGCCACTACTGTATATTCAATTTGTATAGACGAATAAGGTAATAAATAAGAAAAGTGCTAAAGTGTCTAACTATTGGTTCATGACTTTAACTCATAATAATGAGATGAAGCAATAATGTGGTTTCTGCAGAAGAACCATTGCTGGTATGATTTTACGTCATTGAAAAAGGAGATTCTGGGTTCGTTCGGATATAATGATTCCCTCTAGCCCTATAAAAAGAAAAATACCGTTAGATAACAATAAATTGTACAGTTTATATCAATAAATACTGTCCACCATAAATAAATTTGGAGATTCTGATTTTTGCAAAAACAAATCAAACAGAAAAAATGGGAGACATATTTTATTATGAGTAGATCTCCATCCCCTCACCCCCAAAGTTATCCTTACAATTTCTTAAATGAAACACCCCATATTTTGTTAGGCTATTAGTTTCCCCTCGAGGAGCTCATTACAAAAATAAAGAAATACAAATGGCGTAAAATACATACTGTAAGGAAAAATTTAAACTGGAAGTTTATACTACAGAAATAACAATTGGGCAAGGACCGCAGCTAAATTTTTTAACACCCCTTATAGTCCAAGCATTAGAGATCATACAGAGCCCATACCTGGAAAAATTCATACCAGTTCTAGAAATAAGCTTACTTTACGTTTTTTGAAGCGCTGAATCCGAATTTTTAACTCCAAAATCACCAAAAATTCCCCCGCAACCTCCTCAAAAATTTGGAAAAAGAGTCAGTGAGAGGATCAACAGCAGCAATTATCTACAGCAACAAGCTTTTCGTGCGGCAGTGTTTCTAGAATTATACAGAAACCGTCCATATAAAATAAAATTAGTACATGAATTTATAGCTCAGGCAAACTTACTTTTTGAATGAAGTGCTTGCGAACATTTATTTTTAAGCGGTAATTGATAACTCTTTCAGTCACCATTTTGAAAAACATGGGCGCCAGCGCCTTTTCCTTTATCGATGACATTTCGGCCACCTTTGTCCAACTTGCAATTTTTTTTTATTTTGCTTTAATCGTAATATTGAATACAATAAAAAGTTTCATTAAGTGAATAACGAAGAAAACACAAAAGAAAAATAAAAACTGTTGAGGAAAATACATAATAAATAAATTAAAAATAAATTAGGACCACTTCACTGAAAGTGGTATAATTGTAGAAATTAGCCTGGTGTATTACATGAGGTTGGGCCTGAACGTGTTTCAAGTTTTGTGAAGTGATGAGTCAAAGTTTAATTGCCATTCCAAATCTTCTGTAGTCTTCATGAATCTACATTTACTCTCAATGGATTAGTTAATAGATACAATTGCAGATATTATGCCGAGAGTGATCCACAAGTAATGAGAAAATTTCATATTCAAAGAGCTCAAAAATTAAATTTTTCGTGTGGTGTCCTAGGAGATCCTATCGTTGGACTCTTTTTTTATTGGCGGAAACTTAAATGGGGAATCTTATTTGGAATTACTTGAACATACAGTTGATTCACAAATTGCCGGAATATTAGAAAATGACAAGACTTTCTAAAATCTCCTTGCATTTAAATAAGACGAAGCACCTCCACATTTTACATTTACTGTCCATCAATTTCTTGATAATACATTCCCTGGGCGTTGGATAGTTAGAACAGGTCCTATGATGGAGTAGCCACCTCAGTCACTCGATTTGGCTCTTTCATATTCACTCTATGCAACTCAGATGATTTACGACAATGGATTGTTTAAGAATGTCAACACTTAACGCCATAAGTTTTTAATACTGTTACACAGCCATTTCAAACGCCACTAAGTCATGGCACGGAGCTCAATAGAAGTCAGTTTGAATACCTAATAAAGTAATTTTGATACTGAATCATTTATTACTCTAAACCTTTTTTTTATCTATAATAACGTGTAGGTCCCAAACTTTAGACACCCACATTTACATTATTGTAATAAGCCTTGCAAGGGGAAATTAATGACCTAAAAAAATATGGGATGTACTGGGGGTGAGAGGTAAAGTTAATCCTTTTCATAAGAGTCCCCCTATTATTTTGCATAATTTTGATGTTTTACGTTTTTTTTTTTTTTTGAAAATAAATGTATCCAAATTTATTTAGAGTGGAGAGTTTCCATTGTAAATCACGGCACATTAACAAGAAGCACAAATAGTGAATAATATCTGTTAATAACAGAGGAAAACTTTAATTTGTTGCCGTTGTGCATATGTTATTGTATCTTTACAACTATCAGTTGGTTTACTAAATATTTTTCTAGGCAGTTAGAAAAATAAATATAAATTTTAACCCATGTGTTTCTAAACAAACTAATTTTCGATCTTCCATTGCACTTACTCCCAGTCTACATAAAGGCCCATCCTTGTCGTCGGCTGATATTCAGGACTGCAGTTTCCATTAGTGTAATTTTCCCAAGAATCACAAGCCACAGCGCCGGCGAAAGCTTCCGAGTTTACTACTGATTCTGCATAGAACTGATAAGACCTCCAGTGACTGCAGAAAACTGAAATGTTAATCTGAATAAAATATCCGTTATACTGTATAAGGCAATTACAGTAGTACTAGTTGTATATAATTTTACGTTTTAATTAAAATACTTATAACAATTAATAAAAAACTGTTAATAGGAATATATTATTCACACATGTTTTAGATCTAACCAAATGATTATATTTTAGTATAAAGCGTAACTTCTATTTTTTAATAGTATAATAGCATATTTAATTAGTTTTGAGAAACTCGCAAAATTCTAGAAATATCTATTATTGAAGACAAATATAAAATTTCTATTATATTGGTATTTACAAGGACCTCAAATTATTTAGCAGAACAAAGAAGGGTTACCATTTTTGGTCATTTGTGGGCCCCATTTCACATGCTTTAAATATGATTAAGATTACTTGTTACCAGATTCTGATCAAAAGCTGTTAAAGGATATTTTACGGGAAGAGCAGGAAAGGAATTATTGGCTTTGAAATTCTTTGATGGGAAAATTTTGTTTTTGTACTTCAGGTTCAGAGATGTCTAAATTATCGCTGTAGTATTCCAGAACGATTGCTTTAGGAAGCTACCAGTGGTACAGGCTAGGTCATGCTGTGATAAACACATATGAGGCACTGTAAGTAAGAAATTGTATGAAGAGAATGACCTGCTGGCAGAAAAATCGAATCCGAATCACATAAGTAGCCGTATGTTTGAATTAAAAGTAATAAACAAAATATGATATTACAGATAGTCCCTTACCAAATTTGTGTAGTGCGGGATAAATCTACGGTTTTACAATTAAAATATGTGTATTGGATATAACATTGCATTTTCTTTATATCGGTGTAAATTGAAAATCTACGCAACTTAACAATACAATATGACTGATGGTCGAGAGGTAGTGCAAAGTACTACGAGAGGGATTTTTCCACTTATACACGGATATTGGGTGTGTGTCCCTCGTCTCTAAATGTATAGTCCCCTCGTATACTAGACTCTTCTAGAGCCTTCCGGGATAAAGAGGGTGGTAATTACCTGTGGTGTTATTTATTTATTTAACCATTTCCATAAGAAAATATATTTATATAACTTAGCACGCAACCCTTTTAAATACAGGGTGAGGGCGATGGCCTGCCCCTAATTCTCTTTATTTTCACTTATTCCATGTGTTTCTAAAGGGATTTGTTTTTATTCGTATCTGAACATTTTTACAACCGTAAACTCTAAGCTACCACATTCATACGCCACTGTACGTATTTTTAAATCAAAATATTTTTAATTTTTTATATATCAGTTTTACCAACTGATATAAAACCATAAACTTTAATTTTATATTTTTGTAAAATTTTAATTGATTTATTCTTTTTGAAATAATAAGAAAATTACAGTGTATTCTGTGGTAGAAAAAAATTCATCAATTAAAAATATCAACAAGATATAAAATTTTATTTTATTTCAATTACTGCAAACCGTAAATATCTAAATAAAATAATTTATTGAACACTGAATTTAAATTCACAAACTTCTCTTTAATCCTCATTTTCATAAGGAAAAGTCAAACTGAGACCAACGGCTATCCCCTACAACATGTGTCCCGCCGAACGCTGAATTATAAACTTGGGGCGTTGTATATAACAATGACTCATTATCATCAGAACGCTGTAAAGCTTTGATTGCAACATCTGTCACTATTACCACCAGCTAGCATATACAGGGTGGGACAATAGTGCGTCGGATCTGGAGGAAGTCTATAACTGGAAATTATTTTCGAACATACAGGGCGAGCCAAGACGAAATTACACGACCAAGTGCCTTTTATTTAAATGGAATGCTATGCATATCAGTACATTTTTTGAAGCCTCTTTCTAGGCTCTATTCATTCCTATATTAGCATTCAATATTTTTCAACCATTTGGATGTAATGAATGTTTTTGTTGAAGTAATGCAATCTACAGATGGATATTTAAAAAAATTACCACAGTTACAATTATGGGTTTTTAGAAAAACTTATGTGAATACCGGTTATGAGACATATAATTAATGTTTTTGAATCATTTTCATTTAATAAAAATGTACAGGGTGGCCAAAAATTATTTTTCAATTAACAACATTTTAAATTGAATTTTCTCAATTTTTTTCAAATGCAATACCCTGTATACTTTCGACGATGCGATGTGAAATGAAAAACGAACATTTCTGTAAGTACTTCCCTAGGGCTAATTGCAACCAATTTCGTTTTATTGAGCAATAATTGCAAAATTCAAAAATAAACTTAAAAAAAGAGGTTTCTTCAAATAACTCAGTAGAAAAAAATATAATAAATGTTCCACATGTTGCCCATTTTGATTGACACACATCTTTATGCCCTTTTGAAATGAGGTTCCCACTGTTCCTAAAACTGCCGGTGTGATAGATGTAAAGGCAGTTATTATTCTTTCCCTCATATTTTGTACTGTTGTTGGTGTGTCTCTATAAACAATTTCCGTCCCGTAAAATCTGGAGATCTAGCAGGCCATTTAGTGAGTCCATTTCTTCCAATCCATTGATTAGGGTAGGTATTATTTAAGTGGTATCTAACTGCATTTAAATAATGTGGTGGGGCTGCATCTTGCTGAAACCACATCCTATTTCGAATTCTCTCAGGGAGATTTACCAATAATTGTGGCAGATAGTTTTCCAAAAAATGAAGATAAATAGGTCCAGTCAATGTACCCTCAAAGAAATGTAACCTTATTACATGTTCTCCAATAATTCCTCCGCAAAGGTTTAGACCATCTGTGTTGCCATCAACTTGCATAAAAAGTGAGGATTTTCCGAAGCATAATAATGGAAATTGTGCCTATTAACAAATCCAACTTTATGAAAAGTTGCTTCATCACTGAATAAAACAGTATTGAAGAAGTTGCCATCCTGTTGCATTTCACCTCTGGCCCAATTACAAAATTGTGGGCTCATTTGAAAATTGTCATAAGATAATTCCCTGGTGCATTTGAATATGGTATGCATGTAACTTATTTGTCTTTAAGATTCGACCCACAGACCGTCTACTTATTCCTACTAATGAGCTCAATTTTCTTTGACTAACATGGGGATTCTCAACCGTTGCCAGCACCACAGAAAATTCATTTTCTTCGTTCACAACTCGTTTTATTCTTTCACTTTTTATATTCGACATTTCCAGTTTCCAGAAATCTATCGAGAAGATTTTGGAAACTGCTAACATCAGGAACCCTTCTTTCAGGATAACGTTGGTGCTAAAGCCTATTGACAAGTAAACAATTTCTGTCTGACTCACCCAAAGCAAAAGTCATGTCTATAAGTTCCGCTTTATTAAAATTCATATTGTAAAATTCCAAATATTTTAAATTCAATACAACATGTAACGACCGATAAGTGTGATAAATGCTCCTTTGTACACGACAATTTATACTAAACTGAGGTTTTATTGCTTGTCGAATAACGAAAACAGCAATATAATTGACAAAAAAACATGACACTAAAGGACCGGTTAAATACTATTTACTCGTTTCACTGGATTGGAAGAAATGGTCCCACTAATGGCCTCATTTCATAATTGCATAAAGACGTATGTCAATCAAAATGGGCAACACGTCGAACACCTATTATAAATTTTTCTAATGAATTATTTCAGGGAACCTCTTTTTTAAAGTTTATTCTTGAATTTGACACTTATTTATATATAAAACGAAAATGGTTACAATTAGCCATACTACTACTACTTACAAAAAATGTTCGTTTTTCATTTCTACATCACATCGTCGAAAAATATATAGAGTATTCCATTTGAAAAAATTGAGAAAATTCAATTTAAAGTGTTCTTAATTGAAAAATAATTTTTGGCCACCCTTTGCATTTTTAGGAAATTAAAATGATTCAGAAACATTAATTAGATGTCTCGTAACTGGTATTTCTTAAAACCCATAATTGTGAAGTATCCATCTGCAGATTGCATTATTTCAACAAAAAACTAATTAGATATTTAATGCTAATATAGGAATGAATAGAGCCAAGAAGAGGCTTCAAAAAATATATTGACATACATAGCATTCCATTAAAAAAAAGGCACTTGGTCCTGTAATTTCGTCTTGGCTCGCCCTGTATTTTCGAAAATAATTTCCAGTTATAGACTTTTTTATCTAGTTTACTTGAAATTTTTCAAAAAATTTCTAACTATAGTAGAACTCGAGATATTGAGGTCCGACGCACTATTGCCCCACCCTGTATATTAAAAAATTTTCAACAACGCAAGGTAGGTAGGTAGGCTATTTAAACAAGAACAATGTCTTTAAATATAAGATATTCATTATACTTTGGACAGTTATCAGAATATTTCCGCGAAATAAAAATGATGATAATTATAGGCCAAATAATTGGACCACTAAACTTAGTGGACATGTAAGAGAAATCAATGAAAATGGTTTTAACTACAACTTTTTGTGTGGTGGGTCATGTGTCAATTGGCACGTGTCATACAATTTTGAATCTGCGCTTGTTTCCATATGTCTTTAATTCTTCTGACTATTCATGTGAAATGTTATTGATATTTTAAACAATTTTAACAATATCGTCTTTAATAAAATCTTCTTCCCCAATAGAGCTTGATTTCATGGCAGTCAGTAGGTTAATTCTTGGAACGTGAAAAAAATTATCCATAGAAATTTGGTGTTTGGATGCCATTAATAAAATGGTTATAGTTCTAGATATATAGATATACCGTGAAGAAATTCTAATCACTGTCATTAATTAGGCTGATGTCAATAAAATTGTTGTTGGTTATTTTCAACAAGGTACAGCTAGAGGACATACAGCAGTTGAAATAGTCATTCGATTAATTAGTTTCGATGCTGTATCTGAATATTCTACAAGACCATGTGACAATTCTCCACGAGATTTCCATCTGTGAATTTCGACATAGTTTTTTAATTTTCTTACACGGTCGATCTTCAAGCCAGAATTCCTGAGAAAATTTAAGAACTCAATAACAATATCCTTCTTCTTCAAAATGTTCTAGAATCCCTTAAAGAGATGGTTCAAAGTTTTCTAAAGCAAACCTATGAACACTTTTAGCGCCTTTTTGTAAATTCTCTTGCACACATTATCAAAATTAAGTGTAGAGAATAAAAAAAATAATAATAATCTAACATGATACCAGCTTAGTTCATCAAAGCCCTGTATTCTCGTTTGCATAGATACGCTGGCATCGTGTTATAATATCAAATTTTATAGAATACCTACATGGTTCAAGAATAGAATCCGGACTCCGTGTTTTCACCTCAGGTATAGTACAACCGGGTTGAGGTGATATTCCTTGATTTGGCCAAAAATCTACATGACCAATTTGCCTCGGATAACCAAATATCCCTGCGTCTGTGTGTATGACGTCAACAAATTCGGCATCACCAGCATCTAACTTCAAACTCTTCGGCCATTTTTTAAATAAGGGACCTGCGGGATCCATTCCTAAAACATTAAAATTGTAATAAATTTAGATATTTTGTAAACATAAAACGACGAAATTAATGGGAAACTTGAAGAATCCCTTATTATTTATCGAAACGAGAACAAGTGTGCCTAAATTATATGACTTTGGTACTAGTCTCTTTCAAATTGTCTTTATCTTTTCCGTTACCAGTGCCGTTGTCTCATTTGTATGCGGAACCATTCGATCAAACATCATGGCCAGTATACAGGATGTTTGCCCTTGCACATTTTAAGATCACAAGATAGTCGAACTACTACATACAGGGTGTTTCATGAGAAACTGTACATACTGTAAGGGGCGGTAGAAGACCACTTGGGTATTCAGGAACGGCCGCTGAAATTTTCCTGACGCTCTTAATTTCTGAGCTACAGGGGAACTGTTTTCTTTTCTAAAATTATTTTCCTTACTATTGATCGGATTTTGTTTTAATTTTAGGTACTTTATACACTTCTCACAGTTGATAGATTGCTATTATATATTTTTAAGTCCAGGACCGGACATTTTTTCCGATTCCTGTAAAAAAGATCACCCTGTATATACATATTTTTTTAACATTCAGTTGCCAATTATAAAAGCCCATACATCACTAAACAAAACCAACCAACCCAATTTGGCAAAATGGGGAATTTGAAGAAAAACAGCTTCATTTGCTTACATTAATTATCCAAATAAATAAAAATGGTCAACTTAAACTCGGTAAATAATGTTTGATATGGAAAAAAATTTTAAAAATAAAAAAAAATTATTAAAAAGAAAGTGTATAAATAAGTAGGTATATTTCAAAATAGGAATCATTAAACACTTCTTTTTATTATAATTATAGTAGGCCTAGATAGTTTGACATTTCTATGTTTGTTGTCATAAACATTAGAACTAGTGTACTTTGAATGGTTAACTTAGTCTGCAAATAATCATGTTTTATAATCTTACAAATGAGGATATACCGATATTATTTATGTTTATGGATTGTGTGACGGTAATGGTAGACAAGCCGCAGTGGAATACAATATTCGTTTTCCTAACAGAAGAACACGTTGAGGAGCAAGAGAATATCATTAATATTGTTCAAGTACACCCTTAAGTAAGCACCCGACGAATAAATTCCCGATTAGGAATTCCTCATGTGCCGGTTTGAAAGACTCTAGTAAGTAAGTAATAATTATTGGGGCAGGCCTGGTGCCTGGCAAGTAGGTCACAAATGAGCCCTTTTTACACCTACCCCCTGACGTCCCCTGAACCGTTCACTCGACCTCCTACTCCCTCTTGAAACCTTCCTGATCTTCCAATGAAGGTAGGACCTGTTTCCATTCGAGAGAGTCCGCTTCCTCTTTTGGGAGCGTTGTGGCGCCGAAGAGTTCATACCTCAGGCGCCCGAACACTTCACATTGTCCCAAGAAGTGAAACGATGTTTCTTCATCACTTCCGCATCTTGGGCAGGTGGGATCTTCCTCAACCCATATCAGTGATAGGTGTCTTCTAAGCCTGCAGTGACCAGTTAGGACTCCGACCAATTGGTTCAGAGTCCTCCGGCTTCTACCTAGCAACCAGGCCGCCCTTGTTTTGTTCGGCCCCGTTACTAAGTCTAGAGCCTGTCTGCAGCCACTGCTCAGCCTCCAATGTTCCATGTGCCCACTCATTAAGGGCCGTAGCGACATGTTTCCTTGTATTTCCCAACATCGGCTCCGGGCCAAGACAGGGCTCCCTGGCTCCGAGCCTAGCCAATTCATCGGCTCTCTCGTTTCCTGGGATCCCGGTATGTCCCGGAACCCATATCATGCTCACTTCCTTGTGCCTGGCAAGTTCCTCTAGGGCATCTCCGCACTCCTGGATGAGGGGGGACCTCGTTCTGGGAGAGCAGACCGCCCGAAGTGCTGCCGGAACAGGTACAGGAAGAGAAAGACTCTAAATAAAGAAAGATTACATCCATATCATATTCAGCAAGCGCAAAGGCTTCAATAGGGTGACAATATAAATATGTTAGAATTTTGTCAGTGGACTATTTATCACAGACCGACTACATATCGAACTTTATCCACAGAGGAGGCTCAATTTACACGGGATGGGGTATTTAATTCAAGAATTCGCACGAAATTAATCCTAGTCCATTTTCGGCATAAGTTCTCGGTAAATGTTTGGTGTGGTATGATTAACAGCAACTTAACTGGCCCACATATTTTTCCGGCAAGACTAACTACATAGGTGTATTTAGATTTCTTACAAAATACCTGGTTTAATGCAAGGTATTAGTGTAAGGGGTCAATGCTTCCAGCATGACGGAGCTTCTCCTCAATTTGGTATTGAGGTTAGAAGGCATTTGGATAATGAGTATCTAAACAGATGGATTGGGCGTGAGGGATCTCATCCTTGGCCGGTTAGAGCACCAGATTTCAACCCCGTCGATTATTTTCTATGGGGATATCTCAAAACTGAAGTATACGGTGTCCCAATAAATAGTAGAGAACAGTTACTTCAGCGAATTATCCGCTGTAGTGACCAAATTAGAAACAATCTTGAGCAAATTAGAGAATCTATTTAAAAAAATGTATAGAAGCTGGAGGTTCTCATTTTGAAAATTCGCTCTAAGTATTTGTAATATTTTTAAATATACCTTTGTAAATATTTATTTGACCTTTTTTATCTATTTGGACAATTAATGTAAGCAAATGCAGCTGTTTTTCTTCAAATTCCCCATTTTGCCAAATGGGGAACATTCTCTTTCATTTTATCCGCCAACGTGCACCAGCTGTACTCGGTCAATGTCATTACGAAAAAATATGTCTTTGTATAAACAAAGTTAATAATTGGGATGTAAAAGGAAAACTTGTTGCAGTGTACCAAAGTGCTCTAACACGGTAGGACATTTATTTCCTAAAAATAACCGTTTCCAACAAACTTTTTAAAGGTTATATATGATACAAGTTGAGAATGACATTAAACCGAGTACGCATGGTGTCACCTATTGGATATATTAGGAACTGCCTTGGATTGTTCCTCATTCTTTTTATCAATTTGACTCATTTCTACGAATAAGAGATTGGGAAACTCTCAGAAATCGGGAAATTTAAACAATTTAAAAGTTATAATATAACTTTTAAATTGTTGTTTAATGTCATTCTCAATTTGTATCATGATAATGAGAATGATAATGAATGAATGAATGATGATAAATTGAGAATGATATTAAACCGAGTATGCATTGCATCATCTATTGGATATATTAGGAACTGGTTTGGATTGTTCCCCATTCAATCGCTTGTAAAAAAATCAATAAAGGTAGGGCAAAAAATCTAATTACATGGTTTTGTTTAGTGATATATGGAACTTAATGTTAAAAAAATATATACAGGGTGATCTTTTTACAGGAATCGGGAAAACAAATTTAAAAAGTCCGGCCCTAGAATTAAAAAAAATTATAATAGTAATCTATCATCTGTGATAAGTGTATAAAGTGTGTAATATTTAAACAATATTCGATCACTAGTAAGGACGTTCTGGCCAAAATAAATTTAGACCAAAATCAGTTTATCACACTGTATCTCAGAAAGTAAAAACGACAGGAAAATTTCAATGGCTGTTTCTGAATACCCAAGTGGTCCTCTACCGTCCCTGGAAGGATGTACAGTTCCTCATGAAACGCCCTGTATATGTATAAATAATTTCTATGAGTGTAAAGAAAAATAGTAGTATGCCATGGTCCGTCCATATCAATTTAATTTTATTACGCTCTCCCATTTCCTAATAAACGATAGTTGGTTATCTGTCCTCAGAGATGAAGTATTACACTGGAATATTCGCTCATTTCTTGTAAAAAAAAAACCAGTGCCCAGTAGTGAACCGGGAATATTGCTGTGTTGGATATCTCAAACCAAAAAAAGAATTAATTGAGTAAAATTACCATATCTCCAAAAAAAATTAATTTTAATAGCCACAGGTGAATTAGTAGAAAGTAGTTTCAATATCTATACTCTAGTTCGGATAAGGACAATAATTTGAAGAGTTACGGGCGAACTTTGAAAGAACAAATCGTTTCGTTTTTGTATGGACAACAGAGTTAGCGAAAATTCCCTTCACATTTCCAGAGAGATTGAAAATAAGAAACTGCGATGTTCGACATATAATAGCGTAATTATTTATTATTAAAAACGCAGTGTGCCATTGTACACTGCGTTTTTGTGAACGAATTAATAGATAATTTTCTGAAATTCTATGAGAAAAAAATAAAAGTATTAAATCATCAAAATATCTCTGCAGGAATATTCGAAGAACGGGTTGAAAACACATTAATCGCAAAAAGTAGTATCATCATATTAGACGATGCACCATGTCACTCCCGACAAGTTGAAAAAAATACCAAATAATGACACGAAGAAAAAATCTTCAGGAATTTATTAGGTATATATGATGAAAAGTTAACAAAAAATGGATTATCGGATATAGTTCAAAAGTATAATCGAATCAGTATGAAGGCAGCGTAAAAAAGTAATGTAATAATAATGTGTTATTTTTAACACATTTCCAAAAATACAGAAAATAAATAAATATTTGGAAAAAGTGAAAGAAATTGAAAATGATATTGCTACAGCAACTAATGGCACATGGAAAGACATTCATTATACACGTTGGAGGCTAGAGCAGTGAACTGACCAATGATGAATCGAGTAGTGAGTAATCAGTGATTACTATGATCAGATAATGGGTAATGTCGTAAATATGTAAATGTTGGTACGCACGTTCTAGTGTCAACGGTGTTGCGCGGTATTTAGAGGATTTTGGAAGTGGTTGAAAGTGAATAACAACGTAGGTACTAGCAACAAGAAAAGGTTTTTGTGTCTGAGTGGCATTCCCCTTGTGAATGAGTTGCCCGGTTGGGGCTGATGGACGTAGTAGTGGGAAGGGGGACCCCTCTTCCCAAGCCTCAAAGACAATCAGTATTTCACCTTCTATGGCTGAGTGATGTTCTGTAAGCTTCATGGTGAGTTTAATTTTAATAACGGAATGGCGAGTTCAGAACCCTACGTGGGTTCCTTATATTTCATATGTAATGGGTCTTTGAATGAAGATGAAGTTGTCACCTTTTCCGTTGTGATTATTCAAGGAAGGAGGAATGCTGAAGGACACCAAGTCTTCTTTCTACTTCACAAAGTTGTCTCGCTTCGAAGCGCCTCTTTTGAGAGGATAGCTGCCGATCATATTCAATACATGACAACTCACTATGGCTCAGATATAGTCGTAGTTTTCGATGGCTATCCATCAGATGCTGCCTAAAAAGACACCAAGAGCTCTGAACGTTTTCGTCGCTAAGGCAATCTTATCTATGTCATCTTTGATGAATCAATCATTGCGCCGGTTTCCCAAGACAAGATTTTATCAAATGAGAGAAACAAAATTGATTTTATTGACATGCTAAAGATACACCTGGTAAGAAGTAAAGGCAGACGGAGATGCTGCCAGGTTGATGATAATTACAGCCATTTCAATGGCCTCTCCCTCGAGTGAACATTGTGAAGATCGCTGGTGAAGATTGGTCCTTCTTTGTGGTTTAACATGAATAGAATCAGATGACATTAAAGCAGAACATGCAGAAGCAGACAGGCACCGGAGCAGAATATATTCTTTGAAAAATGTGGGAGAGGAATAAATGCAGATGCCATTTAATCAACAACTTCCTTCAGGTACGAATCACAGCTAGACTTGCACTTTTTCTTCATGCCTTCAATGGATGTGTCTCAACATCAATATTTTTTGGCTAAGGGAAGATAAAATTTCTGTCGACAATAAAAAACAACAAGCTGCTATTTTCCTCAACCCCAATGCCATATCTGAGTAAGTAGCTAAGGCAGAAGAGATTTTCATAGTTGAACTGTGTAGAGGAAACTGCGCAATCCAGAACCTCAACGATCTACGCTTCCAGATGTTTGCGATGGCTGCAGCACAATCTAATTTCAACCTAGCCACATTGCCTCCAACTTAGGATGCTCCACGATTTCATTCTCTGCAGATTCATCACCAGGTAAAAATATTCGTTTTTCTTATTCATTGTGTATTTATTTTTACTGCGCATCACAGAACTTATTTTTATTTCTACTACATTATAATTACTGTTTTAATTTGAATTGTTACCTATCATTTTAATGTTTACTTGCTGGGTTACTCAATTTTCTTCCATAAGTTTGTTATTTGGTTTGATTCAGGTGCAGAAGTGGTTGGTAGTTGAAAAAAATCTTCCCAATTGGGGCTAGATGTGCAGTTCTCAAAGCCTTCACAGATGATGAAAAAATAACCAGCCACTCATCCCATCTTCAAGTTGATTTCTTACAACTATAAGAAAAGTTGCACCAATGCATATGGGTGTAAGAAAGCTGAGGTGAAATGCTCATCTATTTGCATGTATTGCAGCGGTCAGTCGTGTGAAAATGTGTCAGACTTGATATTTTATGATGACATACACGCCCCCGTTCTTTAATGACTCTCTATCTGACAACAATGAGTTGGACAGCCTTTTTCTGGACTCCAGTCTGGAAACCAGCGACAGCGACTCAAGTCCATAACTAGCCCAACAGAGAGACTTAAACTCCCATAAAAATGAGTAATCTACTTTAAAAAAGCATACAGTCACTTTTGCGGATAAATGAGTTGTTGAGGGTTAAAATCAACGAAGACTGAAAACTCCGAAAATTTCAAGTTTTTTCAAATATTGCACAATGACCCGGAGGTTGGTTGAGGTCGAAGACTTGGAGTTATCATTAGGCTTCCATCATATAGACCATGTAAAAATAATCAGAACTACCTCATTTGGTATAAGGTAGATGCACCGATTGACTGTACTATTAGGAAATAATTTCCAAATAGTAGACAATTTCACATACTTGAAGTCAATGCTATAAATGAAATACAGAAGAGAACAGTTTTAGCAAACTTATGCTACTTCAGACTTTGCACAAATCTACGCCACCGAAGCATTTCTTGGAAATCAAAACCCTACCCTACTATAAATATAGAACACTGATTGTTCCAGTAATAATGTATGGGTCAGAAACTTTAAAATTAGTGAAGAGTAATAAACACTTTTATACTCATTTGAGAGAAAAATCCTAAGGAGAGTCTATGCTGCAGTATGTGACATGGAGTATGGCGTCGTAGATATAACTTTGAGCCTTACGCAAAATATATGGAATTATTGAATTGTCACATCCATAAAAATTGGGCGGCTCCGATGAGTAAGTCACATCATCAGAGAAAATTGCCCACCCAGAAAAATCTTGCTCTCACAGTCAGGTGGAATCAGAAGATTGGAAAGAAATGAATCTGAGATAAAAGGACCAGATAGATGATGATGTCAGTTTTTAAAATAGAGAGTAACTGTAATTGTACCTAAATATATGTTTCACAAATTAAAATGTAATTTTGTTTGTATTTTTATGTACCTATCACAACTCTGCGTGAGATATTTTGCGGTAGATAGAACTATTTAACCTGTTTGGTCATCTTAGAGCGATTTCTTTTGCCAACGTTTTTTAATATTTTTTTTAAGCACAGCGACATTTTTTTTATATTTAGGAGGTAATCACCCAAACTAACAGAAGATAGAATTACAGCGTAGTGAAAAAATAGGAAGTCAATGACATTTCACATAATTATTCATTTTTACTTATTATTTCAAGAAACTCTGATCAGTTTATTTATTGCAAATCGAAAAATAAATTTTAACGAAGAGTTTTCTTTGAGTTAATGAAAATTTCGTTAATTTGAACCCTGTCACGTCTATTTCTGATAAAACTTCATTATCCCATTTTGATATTTTTGTTTTTTTGTTTTTGAAAGATGAAGGATTCCCAATAGTTCCTTGCTTGCAAATTTCTTCCATGTAACAAATGAAATTTGGTGATTTTATATTTGCAAATTTGGTGAATGCGCCGGTATCCACAAAATAAGGTTCTTTTAATATCACCATATTTTTTGTTGTTATGAATTAGCTAAATAAGAGGTCACTAAAAGAATAAGAGAATGATACATGAAAATTTAGAAGAATATATAACATAGAAGTCGATGTAAAAGAGAGTAAGCAACCAAACCAACATATTTTTAACCAACTTCAATACCGCTATTAGGTAAAAAGGTCCAATTACCTAGGCGATTGGAAAAATTCTTATTTCACAATTTTTAATGACTCCTGAAAGTGGTTCAATTTTGTGCAAAAAAAAATTCTACGCCTCATTCTTGCAATTTACTCAGTGACGCTTCAGCGTTCCCCTTGAAATTACCTTATAAAAAATTAGACACTTATCCAGTTTTAATTTGAAACTTATTAAGTCTTTTACAACAAAAATCAGACAAAGTATGTGGCCAAAAGCTGCGTAATCATGATAATGCAATTAAATAATATGTTTATATATACCCAACCAAATAATGAGTGAGATATTATCCTCTTCAAAACAAATCATCGAATCTACAAAATAATAGAATTATTGGAAAAAAAAAAAAGCCTCCGCCCCCTTGACGTTTACGCCAAAGGAAAAGTCAGAGGTTATGTTTTGCAAATAGTATAAATCGGAATAAACACAAAAATAATGTATTTTGCTGACGTTTCGGAAAGTAATCTCTTTCCGTTTTCAAAGCTATTTTTTGAAGAACTCTAATTTTGCTGTGTATGTCAAATACACAGCTTTAAGATTCTGTTTATGTTATTTCCATAGATACTTACTACTTACACAGAACATAGAACTGATGATATTTTTTTTTTTAGATAATGTTGAGTTTGTTGAGTTCTTCTTTTAACATTGGTAGCCAGGTTGTACAAATATCTACAGAACAATTCGATACGCACTTATCTTCATTTAATAAGATTATTGCTGATTCTTTAATTTTTCTTTTTTTGGTATCTGTTTCTTTTGTTAAAATTTTTGCCGAGTCCCAGTTTATTCTATGTCCGTTTTCCCAAGCATGTTCACAAATCTTTGATTTCTGAATTTCATTCTTTCTAATGTAGTTCTTGTGCTCATCCAACCTCACACTGAAAGGTCTGGATGACTCACCCACATAACATTTATCACATTCGCACGGGATATTGTAAATACAGTTTTTTGAATTCTGCTCCCTGTTTATCGGTTTTGTTTTTGTTAAAATAGATCTTAAAGTGTTCCCCGTTTGAAATATCGTCCTAACATCAAATTTGTCACCTATACGGCGTAGCTTTTCCGATAGTCCGTATACATAAGGAATTATTGCTGTATAATGACGTTCAGGTTTTTGTCGTACCTAATTGTCCCTATTTTCAACATTTATGAAAATTCTATCAACAAAGGCTTCAGGATATTGATTTTGTACTAGAACCTCTTTGATAAATTTTTTCTCGTTATTTAATATTTCATTATTAGATGAAATTATTTTGGCCCTATCGTATAAACATTTTACAACACCCCTTTTAACATTTATTGACTGATTTGAGTTAAAATTTAGATATTTATTAGCATGTGTTGGTTTTCTATAAACGCTTGTTTCAATTGTATTATTTATCCTTCTAATTAAAACATCTAAAAACGGTAGTTCATTCCTACTTTCTACTTCTAATGTGAATTTAATAGACGGTTCCTTACTATTTATATTTTCTAAAAAACTATCTTATTTCAGTGTGAGGTTGGATGAGCACAAGAACTACATTAGAAAGAATGAAATTCAGAAATCAAAGATTTGTGAACATGCTTGGGAAAACGGACATTTTTAACAAAAGAAACAGATACCAAAAAAAGAAAAATTAAAGAATCAGCAATAATCTTATTAAATGAAGATAAGTGCGTATCGAATTGTTCTGTAGATATTTGTACAACCTGGCTACCAATGTTAAAAGAAGAACTCAACAAACTCAACATTATCTAAAAAAAAAAAAATATCATCAGTTCTATGTTCTGTGTAAGTAGTAAGTATCTATGGAAATAACATAAACAGAATCTTAAAGCTGTGTATTTGACATACACAGCAAAATTAGAGTTCTTCAAAAAATAACTTTGAAAACGGAAAGAGATTACTTTCCGAAACGTCAGCAAAATACATTATTTTTGTGTTTATTCCGATTTATATTATTTGCAAAACATAACCTCTGACTTTTCCTTTGGCGTAATGAGTGAGATCTTGTCGATGACATTTCATTGATTGAAAAGTGTATTAAGCGCTTTCAATTATTTAATTATATTAATTATTATAGGTAAAACTATTCTTTTTTAAATTATCCTCGTTTATATGCTGTACTAAGTTAATTTGAACGTATCTGAATTTTAGTTTTACCTGTTATCCTCTGGATCCTTCCACTTTTTACACTCTGGCCACATACCCCGGCCATCTGGGCACCCAAACTTAGACCTGTCAAATGAAGACTAGGTAAATATAAACCTCGTGAAACTAAATAATCTATGAATTCGGCTGTATATTGTCCAACAATCATAGTATTCTTTGAAGCTGTTAAGTACCATGGACCGGCCTCTAACCTCTGTGCATTCACTAGAACTATATTGTGATCTCCCCTCTGCAAGTAGGCTGAAAAGAGACAAGTAAGTGAAATATGACAACTGAAGTATATGATGACGTACAATATCAGTAAAGTATTGATACAGATGGTATTGTTGGTATAATTTCCATATAGACACTTGAATAGAAAAATAAAAATTTAAAGTGTATCACCGAAAATTCTTAAATAAATAAAACTCCTCAATTATTGCTAATTTTATGATCAGAGTGATACATCTGTCGGAGTACTCTCAGGACCAGCCTTTATTTTGGATTTATTTGAAGTTCCCCTAGTTAATATTTTTATACTACGTTCTCAATATGTAGTTTATAACAATAAATGGGACATGACAAGTTGATAAGAAGTTATTTCTTTTGAAATTAATACCAACTTGGCCCATATTGTTTCAAATAAGTTTATTAAACTATACATGTATTTATATTTATTTCAAAGTGTAATTATTTTGCATTGATAGTATAATAAACTTCTTTTGTAGCCATAATTGAAAGCAAAGGGCTACTAAAAAGAATAAGCTTTACAGAATCCAAAATTTATTTAATATATTATGAAATAAATTCTCTAAATATAGCTTTAACGCACGTCCAGTGATAGACACATCTCAATGTGATAACCATGATTTTACGGCATATTATGCTATGAAGGAAGTAATAAATTTTGTAATTTATTAAGCATAAGTGCATTTCGATGTCAAGATCAGTCAATGTCGTTGGCTTTCACTGATATGCACTACTATGCACTCGTAAATTATGTACTACCTGCATTCAAAGCAAAGCAAAATATTTCAATTGATCGAAAGCTGTAGCGTTAAGACTTATCTTGGTTTATCTACTCTGTATAATACATAATTTACATAAAATTGTTGTATTAAAAAATAGTAAGTGAAAGTATTAAGATTATTTTTTAACATGCTTTTATTAGTTTCACCTGTATGTTTGTTTGCTTGTAATGGAATTTTTGAACGTGATTCTCACCCACTTCAAAACATTAGATTAAGCTGAAACTTTACACACTTATCAAGTATCGATGGCAGTACAATAATTTGACAACTTTGTCCTAATGCCCTCACCAGGATAAAATAAAATTTAAAAAACTTATTGTCGAAATTTTGGCGGATGCGCCGCTGTTAATAATATATTCTAACTAATAATAAAAGCGTGTTAATTAAATGATTTTTAGTAAGTTTTAAAAAATTATAGCTTTAAAAGCCGAACTAAAAAGTAAAAAATAATAATGTTTAAATATTAAGATTTTGTTCAACAGCAATAGATTGTAAAAACCGTGGAGTGCTTGATATCAATTATTACAAATATTTTATTGGTAGCTATTGATAGAAGTAGAATTATAAAAATATAATGAATAGAAAGCACCCCACGCTTTTTACAATCTATTGCTTTTGAACAAAATCTTAATATTTAAACAATATTATTTTTTACTTTTTAGTTCGATTTTTAAAACGTTTTTTTTTTTTTAGTTTTTTTAAACTATAATTTTATTATTTAACATTTATATCATGCTTTTAAAGCATATAACATATCCTCCGTAATCAACTTATGTAATGTTTTATGAATTATAAAGTACTTAAATGATCTAAGTGGAAGAAAATTATCTGATAGAAATTGAAAAATTCGGTTCTTTTCGTTATACTTTATTTATTTAATTATCTCCTTTAAATTGTTTGCTATACAATAATAATACCTTTATTTGCCCAACAGGATACAATCAATAACAGGACAAAAATTACAAGATGTCAGAAATTTATAAACGAATTTGTGCGTATACGCATGTGTTGAAGGAACGAAAGTAAATATTGATATTAATCGAGGAGCTGTAGAATGTCGTGTACAAAAATAAATGATAATTTATTATTTAAGTCGCAAAACCGAATAGATATTTAGACTGAACGAAAATTAGCCTGTAAATATATTATTTAAACGAATTAGATTTTTATACCGGAGGTATGCGAAGTGATTTAGAAGTGGTTTGATGAAGTGAGGGATGAAATTTTAAAGTTATTATTTTGAGAAGTTTAAGCTGTAAAAGGCGCACATTAAACGTTTTTAATGTTTTGACGTTATTTTGGGCATCTTTGGGAATTACCGGATCGTAGTGAATTTTTTCGGAAAATATTCCAAAAAAATATATTTTAACATAGCGAGCTGAAAGACGAATTTAATTGACAAATTTTGATACTTTTTCTAATAAATTTTTTAATGATACGTAGTATATACTATCACAGTTGTGAACACGAAAAAGCCCTCGGAGATTGAAAAAATAAAAACGATTGGAGTAGAGAGTAAGAGAGCTGAGACCCTTGAGGGCGTTCGTGTACTTATTTTCGTTGTGAGAAGCCTTGGTGTTAGAATTCTAAAGTTGTTAATATGGTCAATTGCTATACCCTGTATAATATCGTCTGGAACTGTTGTAGCACTTTGTTTTAAAATTTTAGTTTATTTAGCACTGATTGGTCTCTTATAGTTCTGTCAGGGTCAACGGCTACACCCTGTGTATGGTTTTCATGAAATAACAACACTTGATTTTAAAACGGAACGAACAAATTATTTATTTAAATTTTAATATCAGAGTTTAAAACGATTTGTATTTTCTTTAACAAGTGTCTTTTTAGAATATGTAACTATTCGACGGCAGAAATTCAGTCTTAATCTGTTTTTCACTAAGAATATATTTTAAAAAATTTATCTGAAAAAAACCACTTTTTGTGGGGCCGAGACGGCGAATTGAAAAAATGTTGGGTCGCGAAGGCGAATTGAAAAGATGTTAGTGCCACTTAAGGTGAAATAATTTTCTTAAAAATTAATTGGGGCCGCGAAGGCGAATACTTAAAACTAACTCTTTTTAACCAGGTTTCAGCCTGGGAAGCTACAGCTCGACAGCTAGCCACGATAAGTATGCTGGGATCGAAAACAAGGAAGCCTAACTTGACGGTAGGAAGCTACAACTTTAGTTAAATAGAACCGAGCCGACTACACTAGTAAATAAGCTTATTACACTTTAGAATCACTTTTAAAACAACTACTTTGGTTACCACTCGCAAGAACTTAACATTGGAGTCACTGTCAAAGTCTGAACTTGCCTTGGGTAGGCGATGTCTTGGTATTTATACCACCCGTATGTTGCAGTTGTCGTGCCCCGTGAGTCTAGCACGAATATTTTTACCCCCTATTTAGATCTGGATTTGGTGCCGTCAAGTCTGGATTGACACGATTGCGAAATATTAGGCAATAGTTTTGCAAAAAGTTAAATTTCGAAAATAAAAGTTATATGGAAAAATCGGTAATGAAAAGGAAAATTTTTTAATATAAAAACGAAGTTGGTATCTAATCGGGTTTGGGAGTTATTGAAGTTTGATTGATGGAAAATTTAATAATCTGAAATGACCCCGTAAAGTTATCACGAAGGTCCGACGTTTAACAGTTGAAATGATATGAGAATGTTCCTAATAGACGCGAGTTGAGTTTGAATATCAGTTGCAAAGAAAACCGAGATATGATATTGTATGCGATACGAGGGATGATCAAAAAGTGGTGACATTTTGAAAATATCTCATATGAGAATATACGAGCCCATAATATACATTTAGTAGTTGCCCTTTCGATAATATTGGCTTAAGATTTCGAATTACAAAAAATGCAGAATGTAGTTTTTTGCATACAAATTTTATATGATTTATCCAAGTGAAATTTTCGTTAATAGAGTTAATATCATCTTATACCGATTATATAAAATAAATTTCACACATAATTTTAGGATAATAATAAATCTTTTATTTGTTAATTATTAATACTTGTATCGAATCAACGTCACATATGCATAATGATATTTTAATGAACTGCTAACGCACAAAAGATTTTCTTGGAAAATTAAAAGTAACTGAATTTAAAAATAGTATTGTAAAATTGGGTTAAAGTAAATAGTCTAAGAAATCTACCCTCTGTCCCCCTATCTGTTTATTCATCAAAATGCGGAAAAAATTAATGATCATGAATTGGTTAACGCATCGCGACCAGGTTGCCAATCGAAATTCGGCTGCAGATAAGGTTAACAGATTACTTACCAATTAATTTTATTTTGGAAATTGTCCTTTTGGACCGAATGACTGAATTTTTTGGCTAATTTTGATATTTTGCGTTTTGTGTTTAGTTATGGGGAATGGAATGGAATGTACTTTAACAGGGTCACAAGTTTTTCTGTCTCAAGTCCTTTTCGAATAAACCTGTAGGTAAAATATAGTCCGATGGAAACAAAACTAATATAAATCGGTGTTATCCAATAGTTTGTCCACGATTTTGCACCATACACAAGTTTAACCGGTCCAAGTTGTTGTTGTTGTTGCTTTTGAAGTTCATGGATTTTGTCCAGTCGAACATCTTCTATGTTGATTGTTGGTAGAGTAACCACAGATGACCTGGGTGGAATGTTGATTTCAGGCAGGAGCATCGGTTGGGCATTAGTAATTAGGTTCGCGTTCATATAGTTGTAATTATTGGTTTGGAATTGGCATCCAGGTAGTAGGGTACTTAAGCAGCGAGCATCCAATGTCATAAAGTCGGTATGTCCACAAATTGTCTGAATTTTAGTTTGATTTAGAAAGATGGCACTGTCACGTAATTCATCAATTTGCTGTATCACATTTTGTGTAAGTTGTACGGGCACTTGCTGACAGCTTCCGTAGGTGGATCCTAGTTGTAGTAATTCGAAAATACACCCTTGGTTCTTCATTCCATACATTAGGGTGCAGTTCAATACAAGGTGTCGATGTATATTGACAGAAATTTTCATTCATTATCAGATAGGTATTTTTGGGATTGAATATGAATGATAATAAGATAATGTTTCAGGGAAGACTATTGGGTAATGGATTATGAAACAATTTTTGTTCCTGAATAATAGGCCTCGATGTGTAATAAGTCGCAGTATTTATGAAAATTACTAGAAGTGTGTGGAAAAATTGATTGATCGCTGCAATAATATTTTAAGATAGTTTGTAAAATAGATTCAAGCTCGTCAATTTTTATTATATTATTGTGGATAATTCCCAGTCTAACAAAATTTATTGCATTTGCAATGTCACTTAAAAGTTTTAAAATTACATTGAGTGATAAATTAAGTTGATCTTTAGAACATTTTAATGTCTCTAGTTTCTAAGTAATCGTTAAAATCAAAAATAAATTTGTTTAATTCATTTCGTATTTTATTTAAACCAGAAGTTATTACTTGTTGATTATTTTGGATTAGCGTGATTGTTTTATTGAAATTTTCAATAATTTCAGTGGTGAGAGGGATTTCTTTATTTGAACAGTTTCCTTTTGGTTATTTTCCAAACCAAAGATCATTTGATCATAATGAGCTGCATCATTTGCGTCGAAATTACCCGATATACTTCTTAAGATCATGCTTAATCCGTCAACTAGACCACGTTTAACTCTGCCAGTTGAGCTTAGAGAATTAAATCTTTGTTCAATTTAATTGATAAACTAGGGGTCCGACTTGCAATAATTTAAGTCTTCAGGCGATCAATAGGCCTGCATATATTTGATCATCCAGTAAATAATACCTGACAGGAGAAATTAACTTGTTACTGACATCGGTGTACCTTGCAGGTATATTAAATAATGAAGATCTCATTTCTATCGATGTATTCACTATATAATGCCATCAGAATGCACAATAGTTGCTAGAGGAGACCATCGACTCTCCATTGTATGTACACTGTATAGTTCTTTAAATTCTGACGTAATTTAATTTTGGTAATGAGTTAGTATTCAGTATATTATATTTGTCCGATTAATTTCAATAATATTAAACAGGCGAATTCATAAATGTATTCATAACATTTCAAATTTAAATTATTTGTGTTATGCTGTTATTATCTTAATAATGACTTTCTGATCTCGAGATATAGGTGAATGCAAAAGTAAGGGCGAAGTTAATTATTTATTCCACAATTTTAAAACAAGTGCAACGTTCAATTCACTGGCTTAATAACGATTTCACGATAGGTAGATTAGCTATTATTACACATGCAAACAACAAAAACAAGCAGTAGATATATCTGCAATGTTGTACCTTATATATTTTGCAGTGCACCAAAATAGGTTTCAGTAAAAGGAAAAAAGTTGTTAACCGAAGACGTTTTCAATACTTCCTTAATTTGATAGAGACACGGATATTTGCTATATTTATAAATACACAATAATTATAATCAATTATTTTCATAATAAATGTTTACAATAGGTGTAATGGCTAAAATTTTTAACTTCTCGACAATATGTTAGTCTTTATAAAAGTTTTGCTTGCATAAAAAATAGTAATGACGCTGAGGAAAATTGCAAAATTACAAAAATTTTAAATTCCGTAAGATTAAACTGGTTCTTTTTTTTATTTTGGAACAATATGTGAAATAAAAAAAGCTGTTTCAAATTATGCGGTATGTCTAAATCCAAAATCTCTTTTGAATATTGCAATGTTTGCAAAAATAAGAATAGCCTTAAGAAATCAAGTAGTCTCAGAAATTTGGAGCCATTTCCGGGAAAACTGGAAGTTACGGGCACCGTGGATATTTGGCTGGCTCCGGGTCAGGTCTCGGGGAGGATCATGTATTTAAATATTTAATAAATTTGTGTTTGATTCGACTTGATTCGGAAGTGATGGAAAAATGTCAGATAATAAAAAATTTGCCGTTCTGTTATACGGGGTGTCCCAAAAGTCCCGGAACGGTCAAATATAATCTTTCCGGAAAACAAAAGAACACGTGTTCAATATTTTAAAAAATCTATCCAATGACACCAAAGTTGACTTCCCCCACCCCCTCTGCAGGGGGGAGGGGGCAACTTTGAAAAATTAAATGGGAACCCCCATTTTTTATTGAAGAAACGGATTGTACAGCTAAAATTCGCTCATCTGGAACATTTTTTTGGATTCGCTACATATGGCTCTGTAATAGAAAAAAAATTAACATAAAGGCGTAAGTTTGAAATAATCGGTTTACACCGGAAACAAAAAAACACGTATTCAATATTTTAAAAATGCTATCCAATAACACAAAGTTGACCCCCATCCCCCTGTGCAACTTTGAAAAGTTAAATGGAAACAAACTTTTTTTTATTTCGAATTTGTGTTCTTCGAAAATTCAATAATATTGAATATGAATAATAATAATTAAGTCTAGGATTGATGGTATGTGCAAATGTATCGGCAACATTTACTACTTACCATCAGTAGAAAACCCTAGGATATATATATGTTGTTTTTTAGGTTTTCGCGGGTGTTAAATGAAGTGTTATTGTATTTCTGGGTGCTCTCCCGCGTCGATGGTCGACTTCTCCAGGAGTCACGGTTGTCTAAACGACATTTCTGCAGAATCTCATCTGCCATCTTCAAGTTCTTACTGAAAGCTGCCCTCGTTGCTCGAACTGAACTGACTTTCGCCGCGTTGTGCGGCTCCTTATATATGCTGCAGTCTAGGGCGCCCCTGCGCGTTTGGCTACGTAGTGGGCGCCTGAGCCAACCCGACAAATTATCTCGCTGAAACGTCATGCTCCACGTGACTTCTCGCTGGTGGTCGGGCATCCTCGTGTCCAGTCGGTGCCGCAAAATGCCGTGGTTCTTCTTGATTGGTCAGCGCGCGGCTCTAACTCCTCGCGATAGGTCCATTTCGGGCAGGTTGTTGTGTTTATTCACTATTTGTCAATACTTGAACGTACCTCGTCGAGATTGGTTCGTCCACGCTGGATCGTCGTGTTTTCGGTTACGTATCTTCAATCAAGAGCGGGCTTCCAAGAACTGAGCAATCTCTCTCTCTTTTGTGATCGTTTTTCGATCTCTATAGCCTTTCTGGTAATCCTTGACCTATAATGCTAGATATTAGCTACTGTTCTGGTGTTGTCGAGGTCTATTTTGTGTCCTGTGGATTTTACATACTGTGCTAGGGACGATGTTTTCTCCTCTTTTCGTACTGCATTCATATGTTATTCCTTTCTTACACTAATACGTCTATTGGTCTGTCCTATGTATGATTTGTTGCAATCTTGGCACGGGATTCCGTATACTCCTTGGTTTTCTAGGGTAGTTTTTGATTTTGGATTACAGAGGACTGCACTGATTTTTTGGTCTATTTTAAATATTGTTTCTATGTTATGTTTACGTAGAAGTTTGCAAATTTTCACGTAAGGTAGATATACTTTTGCCATTGGTTTCTCGGATTCCTCTTGGGTTTTTGTCTGTATGGCCCCTGCGACTTCTGTATTGTGTACCTCTAAAATCCATTTTTCATTAGTGCTTTCTGAAGTGACGACATCTCTTCGTTGACATGGTCGACGTCTGCCAACCTCTGAGAACGTGTCACTAGAGTCTTTATTACTGAATTTATTTGTGCTGGATGGTGATGTGATGTCGCATTTAGATATCTGTCCGTGTGAGTGGGTTTTCTGTATACTGTGTGACCTAGTGTCCTGTCTTGTTTCTTTTTCACTAATACGTCTAAAAATGGAAGCTTGCCTTCTGTTTCTACCTCCATGGTGAATTTGATCTTATCGTGAATGCTATTCAGGTGGTCTAACGTTGTTTAGAGAGCCGTGACTCCTGGAGGAGTCGACCATCGACGCGGGAGAGCACCCGGAAGTACAATGACACTTATGCTTTAGGTGAGACACACATGAGCATGTACTATGACATCGGCAACGGCAAAGGACAAGTTTGAAAATTTGCCAAAGAAACAACATCACCATCTTGTTTCCCCACTTGGTTCCAAACACCTGTTATTTAAAACATTTTGTTGTAGAATGCATCGTTTTTGAGATATATGGCTGCCTCAAGTTAAATGACGCACCTTGTACATAAACTATTCAAACTGCGCAAATCACGAAGGTTTCTTACTCTATGACTATAATATTTGTGATATTTAACTATGTATGGTAATAGCATCGCCACATGCTCCGTGAAATCAATAATCCTATTAATCCGTTTTCGTCGTGTTTGACCCGTGTAACTCGAAAACTGTCCATTTTTCTATCTCCCTTCTTTAAGAATTTTGATCAGGACATCATAACATTATACCAAATTTTCATCTAGTTCGACTGGGATCCATTTCCCCTTAGGTTTAGTGCGTGGCCCTTTATATTAACATTATTAACTACCAAATAAATATTCAGCATCTTAGTTCAAAAATACGTTAAAAAAAGGTAAAATAGTGACTTACCAGTTCTGATTAACGAAGCAGGGGTTGCTTGAGAGGACTCAAAAAATGCGTGGAAGAACAGCACTGTTGGTTCCGAAAAATTAAAGTGTGATCCTACTAAAGCTTTATCATCACCTATACGCAGCTGAGATGGTTGCAACGGGTTATGCCTGCGAATAAAATCCAAATTACATTATCTCTTGAAACTATCACTATTCGTGATAATAGGCTTAACCAGGTACGTGAGTCACGCGCCAATTTGTGCAATTTTATAGATAAAGAGTATATGTATATTATTACCAAACACACACCTTTATTGCAACGAAATATCCAGAATTCAAAAAGAGCACTTAGTATGTAAGATATGTATCCTCAAATAATATGTTGTATTTTATAGCTTGCTTGGTACATGAGTATTTACATACTATTCAGACACTGCCAAAGCGAGAGACTCACACTGAAAAGAAATTACCAAGGTAATTTCTCCCCAGTATGGATCCCCAGCCCATGCAGTACCAAAACAATGTACAAATATAAATATATGTCTATTCACCATAAAGTGTATTTAAAAATATTAAATCATTGGATTAGATAACTATTTAGTTTCTTGTGAATAATTTAATATTATTACTTATTTTTATTTCAATTGCCCAATTAGTAAAAGATTATAAAACTTTGAACTATAGTAGAAAATAAATTTTTGACTAGTTGCTTTATTTAAACAGGGGACTTTAATATTACAATTTTCGTTACATCGTGTGTTATAATTATATTTTAAAGGGTTGTGTTGAAATAAATTACGTTCATAGGAAAATACAAGTACTGATTTTATACAGATGAGGTATAGACTAAAAAACTTTGAATTCTTGAAATATTTGGTTTCAGGGGTATCGTATATTTTTATATTATAACTTTTTTAAATATTTTTGAATGGTTTTAAGCATTTTTAAGTTTGAAGGATATGCTCCGCCCCAGATTGAAATTTCATATGGTTGTACTGACTAGGCCAAGGCATAGTACACTGTTTTTAATATGGATGACGGTGAAATATTTCGCAGTTGATAGAACTTCCATATAATTTTACGAATTTTATTATTTCGACTTTTTATATGTTTAGTCCACTTTAAATTTTGATCTATAGTAATACCTAGGTATTTCATAGTATTAGCAGATGTTAATACTTGGGTACAATGAAAATTTAAATAATTATTTGAAATACAGGGAAAAGTGTGTAAATTTATTGTTTGAAAATTAGGTAAAAATTTGTTGTAAATACTGATACACATAAATTTAATTTTTTCGAGATTTAAATAAGTAGATCTAACAGTTCTTTCGCCTGCTCCCAGTTTTCCCCTTCCACCAGTAGCAGAGTGTCGTCAGCATAAGATACAATTTTGCCCTGTGCTTTAATGTAAAGAAGTTCATTAATATAAATTGAAAATAATGTTGGTCCTAACACAGTGCCCTGTGGAATTCAGTGTTATAATTGATGTTTAGTATTGCCTATAAATTGTCCTATTTTAACACATTGTTCTCTGGGTTATATATAGTTACAAAATAATTCATTTTCTATTCTTTGAATGCCATATGTCGCTAACTTTTCAATCAATTTTTTGTGACACACAGTGTCAAGTGCCGTTGCCAAATCAAGGAACACAGCGATTTGTTTTTTACTTTCATCAAATGAATTATATAACGTTTTAGTTACTTCGTACATTGCATCCTCAGTACTCATATTTTCCCTAAAATCAAACTGACAGTTTGATAATAATTTATTTTTATTTAAATGTTTGACCAATCTGCTTTTCATACACATTTCTAATAATTTATCAATATTATTTATAAGAGATATAGGTTTGAATTTTCTATTATGTTTTTGTCACCTTTTTTATATATAGGAGTTACCACTGATTTTTTCCATTCATCTGGAAAAATACCCTTAGAAAACACAAATTAAAAATATAAGTTATCGGTTCAGCAGAAAATGGAAACCTCCTGCATTAAAGTAACTACTAAAAATGATATCTTACAATTGTGAATAGAGTTGTAGAATAGCATGTTGATGCAGAAAAATAGGTTTATGGTCACTGCCATAGTCAAGTATGCCTCAACGGTTAGCCGGAAGAGAGTCACAATGAAGAAGATAGCAAAGAAGAAGTCTCAAATAATACGGACATATTTCTATTATAAGGAGTTTTTGGAAGTTTTACGAGACAATGCTGGAGAACAGGAGAAACAGTAATAACTTCAAAGAAATAAATACATCATTTTTCGGACAGATATCGGTCGAGGGGTATTATTACTAAAAGTCAACGATATAAAAAAGTTAATGTTTGGTGTGCGATACGTTATAAAAAAATTATTGGGCCATATTTTTCGACGCAACCGTAAATCACAACACTTACATAGAGATGTTGGAAAACTTTTTAATGCCTGCTCTGGACGATATAAATTTACAGGACAGAAGAAAATTGTATTATCAACATATCAACATGACGGTTGTCCTGCACACAGTGCAATTAGTATCAGAAACATTAAATCAGCATTTCCACAATAAATGGATAGGACAATTTGGTCTTATAAGACGGCCTGCATGTTCCCCAGACGTACCCCCTCT
Source organism: Leptura quadrifasciata (assembly GCA_963675555.1). NCBI lineage: Eukaryota > Metazoa > Arthropoda > Insecta > Coleoptera > Cerambycidae > Leptura > Leptura quadrifasciata. The sequence goes on from OY776675.1 coordinate 111,086,018, forward strand.
TGATTTCTTTTTATGGGGATACCTGAAACAAAAAGTTTATGACCATGATTTAAAAGATAATATAAACCTTTTAAATGAGAAAATATCAGAAGCAATAGCCGACATAAACGAGGATACAATTCATTTAGTTTATGAAAAATTTACAGAAAATATTGAAAAATGTGTAGCAGTAGGAGAACAGCACATAGAATAGTTTTATTATCATTTTATTCGATAAATTATTTTAATCATAATTTAGATACGACGTTCAAATTTCATATCTGGACTACTATTAATATTAGAAACAACTTCTTTCAGTAACATTTTTATACTCATCTCAAAAAACTAATATTTTACTCTTGGCATTAGTTCACGTTTCCTTATTTGCTAACCACCCTGTATTTAGAAAGTTTTAGTATGGCTAATGACTTTTCTCGATAAGCAAAACTTTTTATGAAGAATGGGCTTTTTCTCTTAAAATGCGAAATAAGGAAATCACAAGTATAATTAGGTCCATCCGGGGACATACTGTATACTTGGGAATAATCTGCCAACATTTGCAAGTAACAATATTGAATATCCAATGCAGTTAACTTGCTTAAAATTCAATTTCAGTTGTCCAGCATAGATTTATGAAAATCCGTTCTACAACAATTTATGTGTCACCCAGTTCATCATTTGCATCATCATTTACATGGACTTCTCTAAAGCTTTCGACAAACTTAACCCTAACCTGCTAATGCACATAAATTCATATTGATGGTTTGTCCGATTCTCTAGTTAATTTTTTTAAATTATATTTGCTATATAGGACTTAATGTGTTATATATATTGAAATTGAGTTTGTCGAACACATGGCAATATAAAGTGTCCCTCAAGGGTCCATAATAGATCCGTTCCTATTTAATGTATCTATCAACGATATCGTAGAGGTCACTGCCGTAAATTGCCTCCTCTATTCTGACGATTTGAAAATATTCAATACAGTTGTTCTCTCGATTACTATATTCTTCTTCAAAATAACTTTGATAGGGTAAATGACCGGTGTGAGGCAAATAAGTTGCCCTGAAGTGTTAAGAAATGTAATATGACATTTTCGGTAAAATCCGCACAAGTAATGTCTGATCATAAGTTGAGCAATCTACTACTCAACTAACGTAGCTTTGCCTCTGAGATGCACCCAAGATGAACAGAGATCATTATTGTGCAACGAGGATAGACTAGCGATATCAGTAGAAAGTACAATCGGAGGTACAAGTTTAGCATTATTGAAATCAAAACATATTACTTCATTTGTCAGTTTATCACCTATTTATTGTTACTTAAAACGTTATTGTTTCAGCCACAATCAATCAAATGAATGAATTTACGGGTAATGCGGGTATTTTATCTAAATTATTTTATTACAGGATTTAAGCTTGAGAATAAATTGTAGAGTGAGTTGGTAATTATGGTGCAATAAACATCACTATGCAGTATTAGATAATGGGTCATTTAAGCATATGAACAAACGACAATATTAATATTTATTTAGGATTATTAAATCATAAAATTAAAAAAGTGGACTGTCTAAATCCACCTTAATGATCTACTAAAAGAAAAATATATATTTACACAAATATTTATAAATTAACAAAGAGTTTTCCATCTATTGTGGATACTGAGGGCGAGGGTTCATTCAATGTATCGTCTTCAGCAAGTTCTTCAACTCCCAATAACTTGTCTTCTGCATCTGTCCAATTGTTGAGTTCTTCTACGCTTTCGCTTTCTAAATCCGTGTCAGAGTCTCCATTTAAATTGATGATAAAGTCTTCAACAATGATATCAATCATTGGCTCCTTTTCCATGAATTCTATTTCAAAACGTTTTGCTCGTTCACACCGACTTCTCCATTCCTCGACAGTAAATTGCCCGAAAAAAAAAATGTTTTGAAACATTCTACTACCTTTCGTGATGTTGGTATTACTTTTGATCAAAAACTCACTTTTGCTGCGTATAAATTATGAGTTGAAGTGCGAAATTGTCGTGATTTCCAAGTCTGGATACAATTAAATTGCTTCATTTTACTTTCGAAAGACCTAAACTCGAGTATGCCTCTCGAGTATGCCACCTCATAATAGTACACACGTCAATAGTTTAGAATCGGGTTAACGTTGATTTCTAAAATATTTCTGGATCAGTGTATGCGCGGAAGCTATACAACCTTAGGCGAGGGTTGTAGAGGGGATATACGATCCTTCGGAGGGAATGTAAAGCCGTCGGTCCCTTGTCTATTAAATGTTAGGCTAGTAAAAAATCCCTACTCTTCTTAAGGGAAGAGGTTCGGCAAAATTCCTGGTTGGGGGTAGCTCGTCTACAGGCGTCGGTGTTAGGCCTCAGTAGCGGAAATAGGCCGACATTAAATAAATGTTTAAAATATATATATATCTCAGTTTAAATCGGACGGTGCGTATCCATATCCGTAATACTGAACACAAAAGAACCCCCTTCGTGAGTGAAAAATAAAGAGATTGGGCCGGAGAGCTTTGGTTGAGACCCTTGGAGGCGCTTGTACATTTTATTTTGTTTGAGAGAAGCTTTGGACGTTGTTTTTTTGGAGTTGTGTTTCGGGTCAATTGCTACACTCTGTATATGTGTTTCTGGAACTTGATATACACTTGGTTTTATAATAAACAAATTCATACAATAATTGTCAGGATCGAAAGCTACACCCTGTAGATTGTCTTTCTTGAAATAAGAACACTTGATTTAAATAAAAATCAAAGATATTTATTTAAGATAATTAAACAGCGTTTTTAAACTTATTTTGATCAATACATTTTGATTTAACAAAGTTTGGGAATAGGTAACTATTCAACAGCAGAAATTGCGTCGTGTCTAAATTTTGCGAAAAAACAAAATGTTTGTGATATTAGATGATTATTAAAATACCGAAAAAATTCACTTAGCGAATTTTGCGCGACGGGGATAGAGAGGCGTTTTCACTTGGCTCAAGAAGGACGCAAATCGCGTCAGCGTAGTTAGCGGGAATTAGGCTGAGGCCGAAGTAGAAAAGCTAATTAGACAGTCGGAACAGAACTTTAGGTAATTAGAAACCGTACAGAATCGCTAGTATATTCACTCATTATATTTAAAATCACTTTTAAAAACTACTAATGATTCCACTCGCGAAAATATATAATTTGATTTGACGTACTAACTAGCTGGATTAGAACTTGATTCCAATGAACTGAGCTCTTCCTTAAATAGGTGCGGTATCATTTCGATTCGACAGGGCTTGATCTCACCGGGCCGTTTTTCCCTCTTTTTTATGGTGTCTGGAAAGGTCCCCCGACATTCATGCGGGCTCGATTGAGAATTATTGGTTTATTTCATAAAAAACGTAACATTTCGGGATTGAAAAATATGGTAATTTTGATCATTGAAAGGAGCATTTTTTGATATATTTTTGCAATTCAAATCGAATCGGGTTTGGGGGTTATTTGCAATAATTGTTTGAATAATTCGCTGAATATGAAACCGGTCCCGTAAGGTATTTTGGAAGTCTTTCAAGCTATGTTGGTATCATATGAAAATATTCCGATAGGTCTGCATTGAAACGAAGTGGAAATAAGTTTTGATAAATGCGGTGGTGCCACCTCTATGGAACATTGTAAATGGGACTGAAGTGTACTTTGATATAAGAACGTAACATCGAGCTAGAAATTGATTTGAAGCGAAAGATAATTAATAGAAAATTTGTGGAGGTGAAATAAAATATTTTGAATGTGGGTGTGGAAAATAGTTTTGATGTTGTTGAAAACCATATGGGGGCGGTATTTTTTGGGCGACATTTTGTAACGATTAGTTAGTAAAATGGTTGTTTTGAATGTTAGAGGTCTGCTATCGGTGAATTTGGGTTATTTATGAATTATCGAATATTAGTGACCTTTCTCAGATTTTGTTTATTTAAATTGTGTTTTTTGATAATGTAAATATCTGTATGACTTTTTTATCGTAGTATGACATGGTGAGCTGATTATATTAATTATTTTGGAAATTTAGCAATTTTTTTTATTTTATTTTTTCACATATACATGAAATGTACTATAACAATACCGCTACAAAATGTCTCTCACTAGATTTTTTTTATGTCTATTTGCCAATAGGTGTAGAGGGAGAAGGGCAAATAGGGATCATAACTGAGGGCGATCGGATCTGTCAAGTTTCTTATTAAATACGTGATTTTTTCCGCGGTTAAACTTTTTAATATTCGGTGGAAAATATATCCATATAAATAAATTGCCTGAATTGGGTTGTGCAAATAATCTAATAATAGTACTGAACCTATGTTACACGAGAACTGCAAACATCTGTTATACTCGCGCTTTAGAACAATAGAACAAAGAAAATAAATAAATATATTTGCTTAACTGAAAACAAGTTGAAAGTCGTTAACCAATTTTTACCAGATTAAATTTAAATTATTATACCTTTCCGAGGGCGTGGTTGCTTGTACATGGTAATAACAAAAATTTATTTTATTTATTAGCTATGTGTAAAATCATTAATCAGTACTCGTTGCAAGTTAATTATTCACGAGGAAAAATTTTAAACTGTCATAATACGTTCAATAAAATAGAAAGCATATTACAATAACATTGATAATACACGCCGTAATTACAGAGTGTTAGCATGTCTATTAATTAATGATACTATAGTACATATACAAAAATCCTTTATTCCAATACAATGACTTAGATTTCGACATCAAAACTCGTTTGTGATAGTTTCGGCGATTATTATATTCTTCCTAGTCGCAAATACTGAAAATTGCTTATAGTGTTGATTAAAACCCTCCATAGTATGGACCTATGTCATCAAGCAATGCATTGGAAAAAAATTTAGTGGTGCGGCTATAACCGCTGTGATACTGCGAAACTGGGACGTTAAAAAGGGATGCCAACCATAATAATGCATGCTTCATACAATGTTATTCAAAACTTTTTTAATAAGGGAAAACCTAAAAAATAATTACCCGCTTTTCATATATGTACAAATTATACGCTTGATTATGGTCCCTCAAATCTCACAAATACGTCTATGTTATTATAAGTTATTGAATTTATAATACAAATACAGAATACAGAAACGTGAACAACAGAAAACGGTTTTGAGATCCAATGAACTTCACTCCTTGCTACAAGAAGCTTATATTTTTATTTGGTACTGGGTGGTCAAAAAATATTTTTAATTCTGCATTTTCTATTATTCTTATGTTAAAATAACCAAATATTTGAGTAATAAAATAATTATTTTCTAGACAGCAGAAAGTAAAATACCTCATGGCAGTACTATTGTTTCGAACTGTCAGTTATTACTTGCTTTTCATTAACTCACAATATAGTCATGCACTGGTTGCAGTGCAATCTTGCATCCTTTATTTAACACACTTCCTGACCTAATCGATGAAATTTTGCACAGTTACTAAGATCGGATGACAATACAGTATTCTACCGTTACGTTTGCAAATATCATCATGTGGGGGGCGTGGGTGTGCAAATTGATTGAATATACTATCCAACCGGCGGCAAAATGTAGAATACAAACAGTTTTACGCCTGATCAGAAACTTCTACGTCCGTTTCTTCCCGCACAAATAGTACGGTATTAGTTCTGGTGACATAATGGAATGCAGTTAGGTTTATACCTCGGAACCCAACTCCAATGAATGAATTTATGTAAATGGGTTCTATACGTTATAAATAATTAAAGTATGAATAAAAATAGTACTTAAATAAAAAAAATTAAATCTTTTTTTAAAAACTTGCTTTTCTTAAAGTCGTACTAGAAAATAACAGAAAAATTGCAAGAAAAGCATCATGCATACAATCATACAAAGTACTCACGCCTTGCTTTTCTTGCAATTTTTTTAAACTTTTTAGTACGACTTTAAGAAGAGTAAGTTAATTTTAGGCAACTGTCGCAAAAAATGATGTTTATCGTATGTGACAGCATTCCTAAAGTTTCATCCGACCCGTCTCACAAAGTTCCACTTATATCTCTTAATAATACACACGTGCGCATTAAACCAATCACGGACCAGGACATAATTAACGCAGCAAAAAAATTGAAAAACAAATTAACCTCCGGTGTTGACAACGTACCGAGTTTAATTGTTAAAGACTGTATCAATACTTTTGTAGCACCCCTGCGTTCTTTATTTAATCTTATTTTAATAACAGGTACCTATCCAGATAAATGGAAAGCAACTAAACTATGTCCTATCCTCAAAACAGGAGATCCTTCTCTAGTAACAAACTACAGACCTATAGCTATCCTTTGCAATTTTGGCAAAATCCTAGAGATTATCATTTACGAAAATATATATTGTGAAATCAAAAGTCATATATCTCGGTATCAGCATGGTTTTATGGAGAAAAGATCGACCACCTCGAACCTGGCCTGTATTACACAGTATATCTCTGACATATTAGACACAAGGCAAAGTCGATGTTATTTATACTGATATTCAAAAAGCTTTCGATAAAATCGATCATTTTCTACTCCTTTATAAACTCAATGTAATTAGAGTGTCAAATATCTTGCTATACCTAATTGAATCCTATTTATTTAATAGAACACAGTTCGTGGAATACGGTGGATATAATTCTCGCAACTTTTCTCTCAAAGATCCAATCTAGGGCCACTTTTATTCTTAGTATTTATTAATGATTTATCCCTCACTATGAGTTCTACACATTTATTTTTTGCGGACGATTTGAAAATCTACTCTGAAGTAAGCAAGCCAAACGACTGTCCTGACTTGCAAATAGCGTTAAACTCAGTTAACGAATGGTGCGAGAATAACTACTTAAAACTAGTTCAAATGTGCTTTTAGAGGGCGGAATATTAAACATAATATTTTAGTCGCAAACTCCTCTATAAATCCTTATTTTACTATAAGGAAAGTAACCAGACTGCAGCCAAAGTTACAAATCTGGCGCGTTAAGTGTAATAATTGCATATTACCATCAAAACGCTAATGCTTCGATTGCACATTTGAACTATGCTAAGCCAAGTCAGACTATTTATTTTTCGATTGCAACAGACACTGGACCGCTAGATGGCGCCTGCTGGCTGTTTTACATGTCGCTATTGTAAAAATACCGGGATGTACTATAGTCAAAGGATTCTCATGTCGGTCGTCGCATACCTACCTTGCACTGACGAGAGCCAACAGCTCGAAACTGCAGTCTGCAAGTGGTGTGTGACGACTGGCAAGGGAGCTCCTTTAAGTAGGATCAGTCTTTCGGCTGGTGTTTGTTGCAATCGAAGCATTAGCGTTTTGATGGTAATATGCAATTATTACACTTAACGCGCCAGATTTGTAACTTTGGTTGCAGTCTAGTTACTTTCCTTATAGTAAAATAAGGATTTATAGAGGAGTTTGCGACTAAAATATTATGTTTAATATTCCGCCCTCTAAAAGCACATTTGAACTATGCTAAGCCAAGTCAGGCTATTTATTTTTCGATTGCAACAGACACTGGACCACTAGATGGCGCCTGCTGGCTGTTTTACTTGTCGCTATTGTAAAAATACCGGGATGTACTATAGTCAAAGGATTCTCATGTCGGTCGTCGCATACCTACCTTGCACTGACGAGAGCCAACAGCTCGAAACTGCAGTCTGCAAGTGGTGTGTGACGACTGGCAAGGGAGCTCCTTTAAGTAGGATCAGTCTTTCGGCTGGTGTTTGTTGCAATCGAAGCATTAGCGTTTTGATGGTAATATGCAATTATTACACTTAACGCGCCAGATTTGTAACTTTGGTTGCAGTCTAGTTACTTTCCTTATAGTAAAATAAGGATTTATAGAGGAGTTTGCGACTAAAATATTATGTTTAATACTTAAAACTAAATACGTCTAAATGTAAGATAATGTAGTTCTACAATAACAAAAGGCCAGTTTTATTCGTATATACGATTAATGATACCGTTCTTGACTTGTGAAAATTTTAAGGATCTTGGAGTAACATTCGATTCCAAGCTCAGTTTTTCTACTCATATAAGCACAATTGTTACTTCGGCTTCTAAAGTACTCGGGTATTGTATAAGGAACTGGAGCAGCTTTACGGATATCTACACTCTGAAATTAATTAATATACATATCATTTATACGAAGCAAATTTGAATATGCTTCTGTCATCTGATCACCTGTTTATCAAAACTCTAAAATGCAAGTTGAGTCTATACAAAGACAATTTCTTAAATATATATATTTCAAATCCAATTGGTCCTATCCTGTAAGGGGCTTTGATCACAATACACTACTAAATTCATTCAATTTTGACTCGCTTGAACTTAGAAGAAATTGCACAACACTACAATTGTTAAATGAAATACTGCATAACCAATTAGATTGTAATCGCTTAGTAAATAGAATTAACTTTCATGTAACAAGGCAGAACGCTCGTCTGCACAATGCATTTTACGTCAATACCAGCAGAACTAACATTCAGGTTAAGTCTCCAATTTTCAACATTTGCAAGATATTTAATGAAGTCGCTCATATGTGTGACCTCAACTATGATACTCTAAACCATATTATTCATATGTGCAAAGATTCATTTAACTGATTAAGTCTAATTATAACAATCTAATCTATAATATCTATCTAATCTTTTTTATAATTAATAAATAATAAATTAGTGTAATTATGTAATTTAATGTATGTATGTATTTTGTATGTATGCATGTATGTATTATGTAATGTAATGTAAATTAATGTAATTTTGTAAATTTTTATCTCATTATTGTTATATTTTTATATTTTGTTCATTATTTTCTGTAATTGGGTGTCAACCTGTTGAAAATAAACATATTATTATTATTATCATCTCTTTGTACTCATTTGTCATTTGTACTCATCTTATTTTATTGGCCGCTTTTACTTCATGACCGCACTCCACGGCCTCATGTATTACTTGATCATCATTAATATTTGAAATATGTCACGCCTTGTCAATTAACTATCTAGTGACATTTTCGTTTGTTTTCGTTGTTGACTTGAAAACGAATTAAAACTGTCAGCTTAGTAGCCTTCTTGCAAAATTTTGCCCATCTCTCCAGTAATTTACATGAAATAATTTTTAAAATACTCTTATTTTACTTTTTGAAACAGTTGCCTAAGAAATGTTGTGTGCACCTCGGCCAAATAATATTTCTCGGTCTTATCAGAAGTTTGTTTGGCCTCGGCTGTGTCTCGGTCGCAAAATTCAAATTTGCCAAGAAAGATCAACTTTGCAGCCTTGATACTCAAATAACTATTTTTTATTTTTAGGTTACTAGAGGAAATTGCTGTGTAATAATCGAGGTTCGAAGGGTTATCTTCTCTACGGGAAACGTCAACTGTCGTCCCGTTTAAAATTCGACTGCCAAGATGTATCTGTTATTGTGGAAGAAATGGGAATCGAATTTTGATGGTATTAAAGTAATCAAAGCACTATATATTGGACCAGTAGAAAACAATTTTTCTCATGTTATTAATGCAACTTTTATTTTAAATAAAATTGTTCACGGCCACAAAGAAGAAGACTAGGTAATATTCCTGAATGCTCCGAATTTTGGACAGGACGGAACAACTGTACGCTCAGTGATCCAGTTGGCATACTCTCGCATTCTTATCAAGAGATTGAGCATATATATTTTTTTCCATTCGTAGCGTTTATTTTTTATTTAATTTTAAAGAGTAGTTACTTTTCGGCTATGCGGAAATATTCTGAAGTTTACCCCATTTTTAAAAAGGGCAATAAATCTGATACCTATTCCAGGCTTTCTGGCATCTCAAATTTTTCAAAGTACTACACGACAATATTTAGTTTTTTTTTCTGCGGACCCGTGAATCTACTCGGTCATGTTATGTAAAGCTAGTTAATATCTTTCTTATCGTTAATATCGTCAACAAATTACTCCTGATTTACCAATACAGTAAGCATTGCCACATGATAGAGTAATATAAATGTTTATGCTCCTGTTTTTGTGTTTTTGCTTTTAGAACTGTTCTTTTCAGTCTTTGTTTCCTCCGATTCTGATTCCGGTTGCACAAATATCATTGTGATTTCATTTTGGTATGCCTTATTTTCTCGCTATAAACTTTTTTGTTATCTATATAATATACGAAGCTGAAAGTATCTTTGTCCGGTAAAGAATAACAAATTCCAGATGGATAACTTGCTTCAGACTTGACGTAACTATGGACAAGGATTTCAAAATAAATGAAATATCTAAAACTCCTAAAGAAGCCTTTCTTTATCTATTTTTTTTTGTTTGTGTTTTTTTACCTTTGGGAAAAATATTTTTCTACCCATATACATTGTATCTCACTTTCCACCACTACATCCCACAATATCTCGGCCATTTGTTTATCGATTTAGATCAACTTTGGCGTACTGCTTGTGTTTCGGATTGTGATTAAAAAGTTATTTAAACTTTTTTTTTTTCGAAATTATATGCGCCTACTATGATCTAAAGAAATTGGCAAAAAAATTTCAAGGTGGTAGGTGACCAGGATTGTGTAACCACCACCGGGGGTTATTTTCACCCTTCAAAGGGGTGGATATTTGATTTTTTTTTTAAGAAATTATTATTTTGTAGGTGTTTCTTTAAGGAAGATGGCAGATGACCAGGGTTGTATAACCAACCCCGGGGATTGTTTTCATCCTTCGAAGAGGTGAGAAAAAATTAGATTTTATAGTAGGTGTACCACCTTCCTCAATGAAACGCCTCCTACAAAATATTTTTTTTTTCCAAATAAAAATTTTTTTCCACCCCTCTGGAGGTAAAGCCAACCCCCGGGGATGGTAACACAACCCTGGTCACCTGCCACCTTCCTCACAGAAACACCTTCCGTAAAATATCAATTTTTTCCACAAAAAAATATCAATTTTCCAACCCCCTAGAGGGGTGGAAGGCTGGTGTGGGGGTGGCTGAGGTCAAATCCCTCGAGGGACCTTTCGTTCTACTCGAGGGAATAATTGCTAGTCGAAAAACTGGGGAAAAAAAACAGGTTCACGGAAAAGGGCACTTTGGAGGCGGTTTTTGACCATTTTGAAGAGGTTGCCGGGGAAAAAAAATGTGGAACCCCCACCATTGTGTTCGGCGACTTCAAAAACGGGGGACGGGTGTCTCTAGATTGGCGCTCTGGCAAAAAAGGTACCCCTTTCGACCCCTGACCTCGGCTATCACGCTAATTAAGCATTAGGACTCATTTTTCTTTAAAAGAAAATAATATCAAATAACTAAACTTTTATTTTTGTAAAGTTATTGTAACTTAAACAATACTTAAAGTTATTAATTAAACAAAAATATAATTTTAAAAAGAAACTATTAAATATAATCTTTCTCCTCTAGTCCTCCATCAATTTTGATACAGTTTTCAATTCTCTTCTTATTATTTTTAACAACTTTTCTTAATTCTTTAACTGTTACTTCATTACATGCTTCTCTAATTCTGTCACATAGTTCCGCTCTAGTACGTTACTTATTTTTATGGTACCCCAAAAATAAAAATCCATAGGGGTGACGTCTGGTGATCTAGGTGGCCACGCAATTAAAGAACCATTTCTTCCAATCCAACGCATAGGGAAGTTGTTATTCAACCAATTTTTAACTATTACTGCATTATGAATGGAAGCCCCTAGTTGGAAGTAGAGGTTTTGTTGTACGGCTAAAAGTAAATTTTGAACGGCATCTCGAAATTCATGTTCAAAAAAATGTAGGAATCTCACACTATTTAAAGTGTCATCAAAGAAAAATGGTCCAATCAAGGCCTTATTTAAAATTCCACACCAGTCATTTACTTTTTCGGAGTATTGCCGTTTACAATTTATAACCCTGATGGGTTTACCGTTGACCAATACCTTGAGTTTTACGATGAGACCACACCATTTGTTGTAAAAGTAGCCTCATCACTGAAAATAATTTTTTCAAAAAATTTGTGTAATTTGAAAACAAACCCTGTGCCCAGAAGCAATATTTCAATCTCCTCTCTACGTCTCCTTCTTCCATAGTATGTAAAAACTTGGGCTTATATGGTTTTAAATTATGACGTTTAAGGCACCCCCAAATTTTATTTCTGTCTACATTCAAGTTTAGAGAGACACTAACATGTGGTTCAGCATTAACAGCATCTAATATTACTTGGTCCAATGAACGATCGGCTACGTTGCATTTTTTGGCTCTAAGTTTAGATACACATCCAGTTCTATTAAATATTCCATTAATTGAACCAACCGTGGCGTATTAAATCTGTGGGTGTTCTGGATGTCTGAAGAATGCATACTGTCATCAACAATTCTTATTTTTTCAATTTTATCAGCAATACTTAATTGTTGTGCACATTCGATACAATTGTCAAATCCATTCCAAAGCACTCCATGTTAATGTTAAAGAACGCTATAACCCCGATATACTTTTCGACGTTGTAAGAAAATCCGACTTAGGAAATATTTCGTAAGAAAAGCGTGCTTCACGTAAAAACGCCGTGGAGGAGGTTTTTAATTCTTGGAAACATATTTTTGCTCTTCGGAGCATTTTTTATGCCAAATTTTCGCTAACTCTTCAAGGAGCGTTAATTTAGAAAGTGTAGTAAATGTCGCTGCACAGGGACGTAATGTCGCCCCGACCACCCAATTTTAGAAAGTATACTAAAATTGGACGAACTTCAAAATTTCCAAGATTAAAAACCCTTTTACGAATCCACGTTGTCAAGCACTGCAACTCTTACGAGGTATTGAATATGAGGACAAGTTAGTCCAACGACTATTCAAAGTATATCGGAAGTTATAGCGAAAATAGCCCTTAGCGACATGGGACCCCCATCATTTCCTAGCAGTCGGATTTGACGGGGAAATGATGTGTTTTGACGGGGTTTGCCCTAAACCGGTTCCTCAGTGATTCGGAGTCAAAAAAGTATCTATACCATGTACTCACACATGCATGGGATCTGCCTTGCCTGAACGTAAAATTTGTTATTGCATAATACAAACGAAGTAGAAACGCTTCAAGCAATTTTAAGCTCCGAGGAGCGACCAAAATTTATGTGAATTAATAAATACGTTTATAAGACAGGCAAGCATAAGCCCACCAAAATTTCAGTTACATGAAACTTTTCTTGAATCTTTTTGTGCATCGTTAGCTTATCAAACTGCATATTGGATGGTAGTTGGTACCGTATGAATCGTCCCGTTCCTCACCATGTGTTGTACACGGGTCAGACCATTGTTTGTTAACATTTTCTCTGAAGAAGTTGTTGTAAAAACATAAATTTTTTAAAGATTTAATATACATATTTTGAACTTTATATTGTCTTTTAGTTGTGTTTTCTAACAAAATTCCCTTTCAGATTTAATTATAAGAGAGTGTGAAACAGACAGTGTTAGATTTATAGTGTTACGACGTCTTCCAATTAATACCATCAGAGCCGCAGTTAAGCATAAACGACAGTAAGTATGATTTATCCATTATTCTCCGTCTGAAACAGTCACGTTGAACCCTAAAAATTTTGTGAACGTAATATTATTATTTAGAATTTAAGAAAAGGTTGAGGAAAAAGAAAATTAATTTTTTCTTTTTCCTATTTTTTTAATTTTTCTAAGTTTCTCGAGCAGAAAATACGTCCTTCAGACTTCCATCAAAGCATGGATCGTTCACATGGCGCCCGAACAGGGACCATGCCGTCCCCAAACCCAACTAATCCTTTCTCATTCATGGCGGAAGACTCCGAGGGGTCGACCCCAAGAGAATTTTACGAGCGAGTCACCGCACCGCTCGTCGACGACGGTTCTAGAGGGATAGAACCACAACGACTGTTTCCAGAGGGAAATAATGCAAATTTATCTGCTTCACAGCCACAAACTGCTAATTCGATGGAAAGTATGTTTCTGAAAATGGCAGAGGGCTTCGTGCAGGCGATACAGAACGTGTCGACCTGTACGCCCCATGAGAGACAAAGATGTCCGAACGTGACGTTCCATGGGCTTGATCATGAAGATCCAGAAGCTTTTCTGAAAATTATGGAGGAATATTTCGACAGAGCTCGCATAAGCCACGACTATGATCGCCTCCATAACGTAACCGGCCAACTCAAGGGCGAAGCTCAACGATGGTCCGAACAGTTTAGGACGTTGACAACTTCGTATACCTTATTCAAGGAAAGATTCCTTACGATATTTAATTCTCCCGACATACAGTCACGAGCTATTGCTCAACTGTATGCCGTCAAACAAACGTCTTTAGACGACACGGCAGTGTTTATCACAAGGAAAACCTGCCTTTTCGATCGTATTGATCCCTTCAAATCCGAAGCCATCAGAGCTCGGGTCATCATGGACCAACTGCGTCCAGAAATTAGGTCACGCTTGAAAAGCAACCTAATTTCATCCACAGAGATGTTAATAGCAGCGGCTACTAACGTCGAGCGGGATTCAGCTGACGAACAGACGTCGCTAATGCAGCTAATCGATCAACGCTTGTCCCGCGCGTCTTACTATCAAGAGCCGGGACACATGAGTCAACAAAATTCTAGTAACAGGAGCAATGGAAGCCCAACTCCGACAGCACCGAGAGTGCATTTCCGAGAGGATGTCTCTCGACAGGACGGTCCAGGCAGAGCGCCTGGTCGTCCTTTTTTTTATACCTAATTCTTCAAGCGGATCAGTGAATCCTGACCGCAGGCAAAACAATTTTAATGGCGGATCGGGGAAATTCCGAGTACCCGACCGACCGGCAACCCCGTGCCGATACTGTACAGACACAGTGCAGTGGCACTTCCATAGCCAATGCCCGAATAACCCTTATCTCAACAGGAGACCGGGAAACTTTCGAGGGGCCAGAGACCCAGGCCAGGGTCCATCTGCGAGATCCCCAGCTCAACGCCCGAACCAAGGCAGAAGCAACTCACGTTAGACGATCTTCCTAACGATTAATTTTAAAACAATTTTTTTTTTAATTTTTTGCCATGTATATTGATCAGAAGTGGAATATAATTACAAAGATCCATGTCAATGATTTGCGATCAACTCTACACAAACAACTAAATGTTGAATTTCAAATCATCTAATGAAGAGGAGGATAGTCCAGACGACACATTCCTCGACGAAACTGCCTCTTCATCAGAGCAAGAACTCGCGGGAGTCCCGCAGCCCAATAATTGAATTCATCTGAGAAAGAGAAGGACAGTCCAGACGACACATTCCTCGACGACACTACCTCTCAATCAGGTCAAGAATTCGCGAGGGTCCCGCAGTCCGAGCAGACAGGAGCACAATACATGTGCCTGCCGACGGACCACAATCAGGTGAAAGCCGCTCATGTGCCTGCTGACGGACCACAATAAGGTGAAAGCCGCTCATGGACCTGCTGACGGACCACGATAAGGTGAAAGCAGTTCATGTACCTGCCGACGAGCCTCAATTAGGCGAAAGCAGTTCAAAAAGCCCAAAACATGCCTACTTCTGATTCCATTATATTTTCAACCTAGGCTAAGTTTTAACTTAGTGCTAGGTTTATTTTATATCAAAATTTCCATACCAACTTCTTGTCGCGTCTGGCAAGAGTTGGTATTTTTTTATGCATTTTTTTCAAGTCATTTTCATTGAGGATATTGTATCGACCATACAAATCTTCCAAATTCACTGCAGCAACTCTGACCGTGTCCGGCAGAGTTGGTATTTTTATAATTTTTCTAAGTCCTCATATGGTTAAAACATATACATCTGTAAGCAGAGTCCGACCCAAAGGGTCCAAACAAATGTTCCATTGGCACGGCATGGAAAGACGACGACTCTGACGCAAGAGCGCGATTCAGACGAGTCTAGCAACTCAAGGGCGAGATGCCGCCACGTCTGCTGGATGGGCAGATGCAACGATCCGACGGATGCAGATTCTGTCGCAGATTTCTCCTAAGAAGAGATTTTAATAAAAACGGAAACCATTTCAATCAGCATAAGTCCACAAAATTCAATGTTCATATTCCCAAAGACGACGATGTGATATCGGTCGCAGATTTCTCCCAAGAAGAGATTTTAATAAAAACTATTTCAATCAGCATAAGTCTACAAAATTCAGTGTTCCTATTATCAAAGACGACGATATGTTATCGGTCGCAGATCCCCAGACGGGATATGAACAAACATTTTACTAAAATTTTGTTTTATATTGTTTCATATAAACTGAGCAGAGCCATAGTATAGCTGGAGCCAAGCAGTCCGAGGCCCACCTAAGCTGTTCCAGAAGGCAGTTCGACACCGAAGGTGATCGACGAGGCATAGACACGAGGAGGAGCAGACGCAAGCCCGCATTAGTGGAAGAACACTAAGAAAGATAAGTGCGTCGAAAGTGTTTGTGTTGTGTCATCGAGAATCCGAGGATTTTCGATTTTTTCTTTTTTTTTATGCCATTTTGAAACCCAATGTTCAATTATTCAATCGAATGCTATGCATCGATATATGTTCAAACTTATAATCATTTTTAGATTTGCATCTATGTTATGTTCAGATAGGCCGGTCTGAAATATAACCGAATACAACACATGGGGAGACTACATCAAATGATCCATTTTCTTTTCAAAAACCAATTTACCAAACGTTGCACAAAAAGATTCACGGAAAGGAGGGGAGTGTTAAAGAACGCTATAACCCCGATATACTTTTCGACGTTGTAACAAAATCCGACTTAGGAAATATTTCGTAAGAAAAGCGTGCTTCACGTAAAAACGCCGTGGAGGAGGTTTTTAATTCTTGGAAACATATTTTTGCTCTTCGGAGCATTTTTTATGCCAAATTGCTTGAAGCGTTTATGTGAATTAATAAATACGTTTATAAGACAGGCAAGCATAAGCCCACCAAAATTTCAGTTACATGAAACTTTTCTTGAATCTTTTTGTGCATCGTTAGCTTATCAAACTGCATATTGGATGGTAGTTGGTACCGTATGAATCGTCCCGTTCCTCACCATGTGTTGTACACGGGTCAGACCATTGTTTGTTAACATTTTCTCTGAAGAAGTTGTTGTAAAAACATAAATTTTTTAAAGATTTAATATACATATTTTGAACTTTATATTGTCTTTTAGTTGTGTTTTCTAACAAAATTCCCTTTCAGATTTAATTATAAGAGAGTGTGAAACAGACAGTGTTAGATTTATAGTGTTACGACGTCTTCCAATTAATACCATCAGAGCCGCAGTTAAGCATAAACGACAGTAAGTATGATTTATCCATTATTCTCCGTCTGAAACAGTCACGTTGAACCCTAAAAATGTTGTGAACGTAATATTATTATTTAGAATTTAAGAAAAGGTTGAGGAAAAAGAAAATTAATTTTTTCTTTTTCCTATTTTTTTAATTTTTCTAAGTTTTTCGAGCAGAAAATACGTCCTTCAGACTTCCATCAAAGCATGGATCGTTCACATTAACAGAGATGTTGGTATGCCTAGTTCTAAGTATTTTTAAAAAATAGCTACCAATTTTCAAATATTCATTTCATAATAGTGTTTTGGATAAAAAATGTGTCCTAATGCTTAATTAGCGTCATTATTACACGACTACCAAGTTATGTAAATATCCGACAATAAATAACTCGAATGGTAGGGTGACTTCTATTGAAACCTTAGATACGATTTTTTTTTGTAAAGGAATGAATATTTTCTAACGAAATTTGATTAGAGGGTTTTTAGGTCATGCCGAACAAGATTCTGTAAAAACAAAAACCCTATCTCAATCGCTGTATATAAATTCCTAATTTTTGCCAACTTCTTTTGATGATATTAGGCGTATTTAATTTTTTCAATAAATACAATCTGTCTTTTTCAAATTGAGTTTATTTTCAGAGAATCATTGAAATCTTTTGCGGCAGTTTTCTCGAAAACGTTTGGAATTATCGACTTCTATCAAGCGTACCTTTTTTATGTAAAAATAACTCCTGCATCAGGTTTCCTAGTCAATAGTGCCACAATGTGTCTTAACAAAAAGAGAGAAAATATTCATCATCATATATAGCTCATGAGGCGCCTCCCACAGGCTAAAGTGATGCGATATATAAGTTATTGTTTGTTAGATTAAAAAATGTTTTTATGCCAATGTTGGAGAAGATAGGTCTAGGGGTAGTAGAGATATTGAAAAAAAAAATTACAACTTTGACACCTTGTATCATCACATCAACAATTTACTAAAGCATGTTTGGTTATATCCTAATATTTTGGTCGACCTCATGAACTATGGCCTATTGTTAATGGTCCAATATGTATGTGCTAATTTTCGTTTGCCCATAAAGGAAATATTTTTTAAACCTCTTTATCTTACCCCAAATAGTTAAAAGTTTAAAGGTTTTGAATTTTTTTTGATTTTTTTTACATCTGAAGTATTTATCTTAATAATGAAGTTGGTTTTTATTGTCAGACAAAGATATTTTCAGATTTATAAATGAATTTATAAAGACAACAAATACACTGTGTCCCAAATCGGGGGTGCTTGCTATCTCTGTTAATATTAGAGATAGAGAAACGGTTAAATGGGGACTTCTTTTAAGAATTTTGTGATCGTTTCGATGCTGTTTTTAAATTTGGCCTAGCTATCTTCGTTTCCGTAATATTTTGAAAAAACTGAAAAGGTGCATTTTAAAAAACTTCCCGTATCTGCCTAATTTGATGACTGGTGATATTTTAATATGTACATTGTTATGGCACTTTTTTAAGGTGCTTTCGTTGACGTTACCAAGAAATTTCTACCGTCATTTGTTTCTCAGTTAATGCCATTAACTTTGTTTTTCTTATAGACGCCATATTGGATTTTTTGTATGTTCAATATTACTCTTAATTCCCCTTTCAATGATGGATCACGATGTGAGGAAAAAATTAAAAATTATTTACTGGTGTAAAATATGAAAAATTTAAGTTTTCTAGGTAAGCTATGAAGAAAATTTATTTTAAGATAATCCGATTTTATTAGCTTCAACTTAAAATTAAAACAAAAAATTAAAACACATTCAAATTGAATTGATTTGCAGCGACCAAATAGAAGAATGTAATGGTACTAATTTTTCTAATAGTAGGTGCCATGGATCTTGTTACCGTGACAATAGACAAAAGAATGTTTAATTGACACTTCTTGTTGTTATAATTGCTGTTTTTCTTGTTACTAGTGCTTCACTGTGATCTACCATTATTTTGTAATAACTAATTTTGTGCGTTTCTTTTATTAAATTATTTTTTTTTAATTTATTATGGCTTTCAGATATGCAAATGAAGAAAAGTTAGATATGCTAGAGATTTATTTTAAATCAAATACAAATACAGATGAGGCATTAAGAATTTATGAGGATAACTTTCCAGAACGTGTGCAACCCAATAAAAGGTATTTTAGGACTCTTGTTATTAATTTATTAAATTATGGACGGTTTAATGGAAAAAGAAATGATACTTACGAATAGATAACGAAGAGCGAAATAACGTTGTATTAGAATACGTAGAAAACAATGCTACAGCATCTGTAAGATAAACTTCAACTCAGGTAAATGTTTCCAAAACAACTGTGCATAACATTTTAAAGAAAAATCATTATCACCTATACAAACCAACCATCGTTCACAGTTTACAAGAAAATGGCTATGAAAGAAGAGTAACAAACTGTGATTGGTTTGTACAAAAATGTCTACAGAACCCAGACTTTCATTCAAAAGTATTATGGACAGACGAGACTAGATTTACTAATTGTGGTATTTTCAATAGACATAACTCACAATACGGGAGAACTAGAACCCTCACATAATTAGACAAAGAAGGTTTTAAACCAAATTTGGATTCAATGTCTGGTGTGGCATCGAAAGTAAACTTATTTAAATCGTTCATTGATAATAATTCATTATAAAAAAATACTTTCCAGGTAATCCCATTATTGGACCATTTATTTATCATGTTAATTTGAACGGCGCAAATTATTTGTGAATGTTGCAAGAACAAATAATACGGGCTCTTAGACTTGCTATAGAAGATATTAACAAGATTTGGTTTCATCACGATGGTTGTCCAGCACATAATAGCGGCATAGTAACACAATTCTTAAGAGTAACTTTTGATAATAAAATAATTGCAAATAATATGGCCAGCCAGGTCTCCTGATCTCACTCCGTTGGACTATTTTCTTTGGGGGCATACAAAAAACGAAGTTTACTCATTTGAACCACCACAAAATATTCAAATTTTAGAAGAACGTGTAAGAAATACTTTGGCTGCTGTTAACAGAAATATTTTAAGGAGAGCGTCTGGTTCAATATTAATGCGATGTCAAAAGTCCATTAATGAATAAGGGCGACATATTGAACAATTTTTTTAAAGTTTTTAATTAATTTGTTTTAATTTTAAGTTGAAGCTAATAAAATCGGATTATTTTAAAATGAATTTTCTTCATAGCCTACTTAGAAAACTAAATTTTTTTCATATTTTACACCAGTAAATATGTTTTTCCTGAC
This sequence comes from Leptura quadrifasciata, assembly GCA_963675555.1. Taxonomy (NCBI): domain Eukaryota; kingdom Metazoa; phylum Arthropoda; class Insecta; order Coleoptera; family Cerambycidae; genus Leptura; species Leptura quadrifasciata. Next base: position 111,106,501 of record OY776675.1, read on the forward strand.
ATTGTGATACGTCATTGAAAGGGGAATTAAGAGCACTATTGAACATATAAAAAATCCAATATAGCGTCCATAAGAAAAACAAAGTTAGTGGCATTAACTGAGAAACAAATGACGGTAGAAATTTTTTGGTAACGTCAACGAAAGCACCTTAAAAAGTGTCCTAGCAAAGCACTTATTAAAATATCGCCAGTCATCAAATTAGGCAGATACGGGAAGTTTTTTAAAATGCACCTTTTCAGTATTTTGAATATATTTCGGAAACGAAATTAGCTAGGCCAAATTTAAAAACTGCATCGAAACGATCACAAAATTCTTTAAAAAAGTCCCTATTTAATCGTTTCTGTATCTCTAATAATAACAAAGATAGCAGTGTACGCACCCTCAATTTGGGGCACAGTGTACAGTTTATGATGGGCGCTTGTAATAAAAGGTGGAGAAAAGTATTAAAACTAAGCACAAATACGTCAACTAATTCACAAAATAATGTCGGATAATTTTATTTCAAATAAATGAAGAATTTTTCAACATTTTGAGTCAGTTGTTAGTGAATTTCCTTTTCCGGATGTAATAGTTGAAATACATTAAATTATCATGTATAACACACCCTTTCGAGATTTGAGCTGTGAATCTCTAAGAATAGTACAATACAATACAACAAAGATTTATTAATAATTAATTATTAGTGATTAATAATAATTCAACTTTAATTAATAATTATTAATAATACCAATTTAAAGTGGTACAACATTTGTCCTTTCCGTGCACTCATAGTCCATGTTAGCCAAACATACACGGGCGCTAAGAGCATGACATTTGAAATGGTAGGTGGACCGAGGCCGGGTCAAACATGAAAGAAATGTAAACAAGAATACAATCTCATTTTGCTAGGAAGCAAATTAAACAGTAGATAATGATAACAGCTAATGAGAAACTTAAGATAATTTGTTTATAATGTAAAATAAAATAGTATAAAAATAATCATCACTGATGGTGTATAAAGTTGATATTTATGGGAAAATAAATAGGAATAGAAAAGTATAACACACTGACATATTTATTGCAGAAGCAAATTAGTACTTAATGTGTATATGATGTACGTAAAAAATGCATACCGAAACTAGTCTATTAGTAATTTCGGCCATAGGACGCTAGGCACACCGGCGGTTTTATGTGGGGTTAATACTCAATTATTGATTTAAATTTGGTTGGTACTGGCATCTGATCACGAAGGGTCACCCACAATCGCTGCTTCGTCTACTTTTTGACAAACCATTTTTGACAAATTTTACCCAATGTCCATGAATTTTTGACAACTAACGCCTAACTATTATTGCATACATTATTATATGTAAGTTCTCATTGTGTTAATAAAAGAGCTGTGATGGCAAAGAAAGGTTGTTTAATTTTTTTGATGTATCAAACACTGTCGACATGAATTATTCTAATAACCTCGACTTCATTTTCAGATAAACATTTCGTCTTCCCTAACAGTTACGTAACCTACTTTACAGACGGAAGAAAGTGGTATTTATATGAAATATTCTTGAGCGACTTCCAATGTGTTTAAGTTTGCTTGACCTAGACAGCATAAATTTACACTTTTACTTTATTATAAAATGGATGATTATTATTATGATGTATTATAATCTTAATCATTATGTAATACTATTTTATAATCAATTGCTACTATATTTAACTAATTTATAATAAATATATTTTCTAATTTATTCCAATTATTAAGGATTTTAGTACCATACTCATTTTAGTACAGGTATTTTAAACTCACACGCAGTTTAATATTTTTTGAGGGAAACAGGCAAAGCAGATAAGGTAAATATACGTAAGGTAAGGTAAGATAACTCGCTTTTTCAATTACTGAGAATTAAGAAAACGGATCAGAATACATGGTTAAAAACTTTTGTTTCTTGTTAACATTAAAATATATCCCAGAATCTGAAGTACTTGAATATCTGCAGGGCAAACCTACCATCCCACTGAACCAATTACTAGTAAATACAAATAATATATCAGATGTTTCGGAATATACGCAAAAATAAATTCTTTGACCTTTGAGACTACATATAAAAATGTTTTCTTAAAAATGTACAGAGTGTTCATTTTCAACCCTAGATGTATCTCTAAACTAAGTTGAAACATCGTTTTGAAATTTTTATTGATTGGGCTTTAGGAAAATACCTTACAATTTTGAAATATATTCGAATATTTGCGACTTCTGGTGTACCGAAAATTCACATCAACTTTGTGACTTTAAGTCCCATTTTCCTACACTTTTTAATGCTTTATCAAAATTAGGGGTAAGTTTGGTAATATAATCCTACCCCGATTCTCAATAACTGTTTTTGAGTTATTATGTTTTTTGAAAAATCTATTGCGTTTACGGCTTCTCCATTTATTGTGGTTATCAAAATTAATTGAGAGTAATTAATAATTTTTTGACACCATTTTATGTTCTCATATCTCCTGACCGTCAAAAGTTATTCTGAAAAACATTTAAGTAGCAGTAATGTATACAGGCTGTCCATTTTATCAGGACACTCGAGAATATCTCACTTAATATCGGTTGTACAAAAAAAAATATTTTTACGAAAATTGTGCCGATTTATATAACCTACAAAATGGTTTAAAGACATTTGAAATCCATGGCCTACTTTAAGAGTTATGGCGGAAAATATCGAAAATGTGGAAAACGTCTAGGCCAAATATCTCCGTTATTTGAAGAGATACGAGAAAAATTCTAAGGCGAAAATTTTTTGCAAAACAGAATGTTTCAACGAGGTTTTATCTATTTATTTTCAAAACCGGTGTATTTTGAGATTTACCCTTCAGGCTGTTAAAAAAATTATTTTGAAACGGGCGGAAAATGGCACCATTAAATAGAGTATCTTCCTCCCTTTTCAACGATATATCATATGCCATATTTATTCATTGGTACTACGTTAGTAATTGTAAAAATATTTTTTTTAAACCAATAAAATTTTTTTAACAAGCATTATACTTGACGTGGAGAAGTATGATTAAATAAAACGATAAAATAATTCAATAAATTGTTTAAATCTTTGCTATAATAAAACATTAACAAAATTAAGAAGAATAAAGTAAATTCAGGTAACAAAAACAAATTAATAATAAAAAGAATACAGCACACAGAACATTAATATTTATCTAGTCCTCAAAATAATTTTTAAGATATCATGTCAAGTGTTCAAATTGTCCACCGCGATTTCTTATGCAGAATCGAGCGCGGCGAAGTACTGCATTTAAAACATTACTCAGCATTTCGGGGGTAACTGTAATACATGCCTGTTGAATTCGAGCTTTTAGGTCCTCTACATTTTGCGGTGTCGTCGAAAACACCTTATATTTAATTACCCCATAGAAAAAAAATCAATTGGAGTTATATCTGGAGAACGAGGGGGCCATCGAATAAATCCATTGGTACCTATCCAATGTTGAGGCAAAATTTCGTCTAAATAATCTAGGCAAATCTGGGAATTGTGGGGAACAGCTCCATCTTATTGAAAATATTGAAAGTTGTATCGATTCTCTAAAGGTAGATCATCTAAGAATTCATTAAGTTCATTTCTGCAAATGTTTAGGTACCTTTGACCACTGAGGTGATCATCATAAAAATAAGGACCTATTAAATTGGTGCCTGAAATACATCCACACATTATTGAAAAACGATTTTGAAACCCAGTCGGTCTATGCCAGTGTGTATTTTCAGAAATCCATTTGTAATGAATATTGCGATTAAAAAATCCATTATTGGAAAAATTTGCCTCCTGGGACCAAAGTATTTTACTACATATTAATGGATCGGCACACTTCTTTTCCAACAGCCACCTACAAAAAGTCGTCCTCCTTGGTTTGTCCCCCGCTTGTAAATTGTGAACTTTTTTGGCTTTATAACACCGGTAACCATTTTTCTTTAAAATTTTTCTAGCACTTGTTTTATTTATATGACAAGCAATTTGAATTTCTCTTAATGATGTTTCCAAATTTTCTGTATTTTTATTTCTTACATAATTAATAACTCGGTTTACCTTATTTACATTATCAGTAACACTGCTCAACCTCGTTTTTTTTTTTTATACATTTATTTAACGTCGGCCTATTTCCGCTACTGAGGCCTAACACCGACGCCTGTAGACGAGCTACCCCCAACCAGGAATTTTGCCGAACCTCTTTCCTTAAAAGAGTAGGGATCTTTTACTTGCCTAACATTTAATAGACAAGTGACCGACGGCTTTACATCCCCTCCGAAGGATGGTATATCTCCTATACAACCCTCGCCTAAGGTTGTATAGCTTCCGCGCATACACTGATATACAAGCCGCTGGAAGATGTGTGAGGCGAGGACGCGGTTTCCGTTGGAATGGTCACCCATCCAAGTACTAACTGCGCCTGTCGTTGCTTTACATCGCATACCGAAGTATGTACATAGTAAAGACGCACCTACGCTCGCCACTGCTCAACCTTGTCTTATACTTTAAAAATGAACCATTATTTTTCAGTTTCGTAGCTAATTTTCTGAACAGAGTTTTATTCGGCTGTAGTGCTTGTGGAAATCTGTTTCTATATTCTACTTGAGCTAATCCAGAGTTAAAATTGCATTGATAATATGTAACGAACATATTATAACGATCAATGTGAGTGAAAATCATTTTTGAAAATTCTAAATTCTTAAACGAGTTTGATTGAGTGAGAGTTTAAGTATTAACAGAGATGATCTGTCAAAAAATTAAATTGTCAAGTTTGTTCATAGCCAACTATTTTAAAATAATTGAAATAATAGTGAAATCATGAAATACAAACAAATGGATGTTATACTTAAATTAATTAGTAAAGACATTCTAACTTTCTGAGCAAGGGGTGACGCTTTTATGGAGGACTTCTATACATTGGCATAACTGCGAATACTCTTTCCATAATTGCTCCATGTTGCTTTCTTGATTATTATTTTGTTTATGTTACTTGAATTTACTTTATTCTTCTTAATTATGTTAATGTTTTATTTGAACAACTTATTGAATTATTTTATCGTTTTATTTAATCATACTTCTCCACGGCAAGTATAATGTTTGTTAAAAAAAAATTTATTGGTTTAAAAAAAATGTTTTTACAATTACTGACGTAGTACCAATGAATAAATATGGCATGAGATATATCGTTGAAAAGGGAGAAAAATACTCTATTTAATGGCGCCATTTCCCGCCCGTTTCAGAATAATTTTTTTAACAACCTGAAGGGTAAATCTCAAAATACAGCGGTTTTGAAAAAAATTAGATAAAACCTCGTTGAAACACTCTGTTTTGCAAAAAATTCTCGCCTTAGAATTTTTCTCGTATCTCTTCAAATAACGGAGATATTTGGCCTAGACGTTTTCCGCATTTTCGATATTTTCCGCCATAACTCTTAAAGTAGGCCATGGATTTCAAATGTCTTTAAACCATCTTGTAGGTTATAGGTTATATAAATCGGCACAATTTTCGTAAAAATATTTTTTTTTGTACGACCGATATTAAGTGAGATATTCTTGAGTGCCCTGATAAAATGGACAGCCTGTATATAGTAATAAATAGCACCATATTTTAGACTAGGACATTAATTGCTTAATTCTTTAAATTTTATAAAACACCTGTAAAAAAAATGTATCAAATAATTTTCTTTTCTTTTAAACGCAGCAAATTTTTAAAAAAAATTTAATACCTCAAAAACAGTTGTGAATCAAGTTAGGACTGTCTTATCAAACACTTTTAATTTTGATGGAAATTCGAAAATGTAAGAAAATGGATGTGCTACGATTAAAATCATAAAGTTAATGTCAGCTTTTAGTTCATTTGAAGAGTTAGGATTTATGACAAAATTTCTGAATGTTTGCGACTGGGACTAGACAATTCCCCCCCCCCCCCCCATTTTAGAGGGTGCTGAATCGATTCCCGGGGTCAAACCAATTTTTTCACCTTGGTAAACTCCTCAAATTGGCCAAAAACCACCCCAATGATCCCTTCTCCGTGAATCTATTTGTTTTCTCCAATTTTTCGACTAATTGTTGTTTTCTCGAGTAGAACGGAAAGTTCCTCGAGGGATTTGACCTCAGTCACCCCTACCCCAGGCTTCTAACCCATGTAGGGGGTGGAAAATTTATATTTATTTTGTGAGAAAAAAATTATATTTTGTAGGAGGCGTTTCTTTAAGGAAGGTGGTAGGTGACCAGGGTTCAAAGGAGTGAACATTTTTTTCATCAATTGAAAAATAGTAAATATAAGAAAATATGTTTATTAAAGTGTTTTTATAAATTGATTTTTCACCCCTTTGAAGATTGGAAACAACCCCCGGGGCCGGTTAAACAACCCTGGCTACCTACCACCTTCCTCAAAGAAGCGCCTCCTCAAAATATTAATTTTTTCTTCTCACAAAAACAAATATCAATTTTCCACCCCCTACAAGTGTTGGAAGTCTGGAGTAGGGGTAGTTGAGATCAAATCCCTCGAGGAATCTTTCACTCTACTCGAGGGAACAACAATTAGTCGAAGAACTGGGGAAAATAAGCGGGTTCACGGAAAAGGGGATTTTGGGAGAGAATTTTGGCCAATTTAGTAATAGTAATAGTAAGAGCTAGTTCGAAAATAAAAACTCCCAAATGACAATTTCTAAACCTTACAAAATTCTTGGTTCGATCAGAATTTTGAATTTGTTTTTCATTTACGACATATTGACTAACACGTGCGGCGGGGTACTAGAAATAATCGGCCATTTTTCACTTAAATGTTTCGCGAACTGTCACGCCTAGGGAAAAAACTACGCCCGAACGGTCTTATTAAGAATTGAATTATCTAAAAGTCGTTCCTTTATTTTTTTGTCTGACACCAAAACTGAACGTGTTGGAGGCAGCCGATGTGGTAATTCTTTTTTTATTGAATCTTTATTGAAACTTCAAAGAACAACTTTTATAAAGGGAAATTTCTCGAGGACGGAAACAATTACAGAGAAGTTTGGGACTGTATCAACGAAGTCACAAGTTGTAATAAAAAATGCAAAGGCAATATAGAGCAATTAATAACAGACTACAACACAGTAATCACAAACAAAGACGAAGTAGCGTCTAACTTTAACCAGTTCTGTATTGACATCGGCGAAAAAATATCTAGTCACATTCCGAAACACGCACAAATCCTGACCTTAAACGACAACACAAGCCAGAATCTAAACTCCATGTTGCTGAAAGATGTTAATGATACTAAAGTAAAGAATATAATATGTTCCCTCAAAAACTCCTGTCCTAGAAAAGATGGAATAACGGTAAAAGCAATAAAACTGCTATCGGTTCACATCTGTAACCCTTTAGCACATATTATCAACCTTATCTTCAAACACGCAGATATACCTAAACCATTCAAATAAAGCATAGTTCTCCCAATTTATAAAGATGGTAACAAAAATTACATGACAAACTTTCGTCCGATATCGTTGATAAATTTTCGAAAACTGTCTGAACCATAGGCTTCGTTCATATCTTAAAAAAATAGTATAAGTACTCTCAAACAATCAGTATGGATTCCAAAGAAATTTAAGCACAGAAGATCCTCTCCAGTTAGTAACAGATAAAATTACAACCAAATTTGAAAAGAATGAAAAAGTCTATCATTTTGGATCTGCATTAAGAAAAACGAAAAATGTGTTAGCAAAAGATCCGATATCGAAAACTTAGATGCAGTCTGTTCCAATATTATTAGTAAAATTAAAAGATAAAGCCAATAGCCAATCTGAGCAACTGATCACAGATCATCGACTACACAGTATTCAAGTTAAACTTTTGTGTATATGACCATTTTTACTGTTATACTTTTCGATATCTAGAGATGTCCCGGAAGTTACGTATTTTATATGACATCAAAACACAAATTAAATGTAAGTCTATTTCCAACTTTTTGAATTTTGTGTATAAAATTTTACTACGGTGTAAATTGTTGTTCATGTTAGTTTTCTTTTTTTATATGTATAATATTCACTTTTAAAAAAACAAAAAAAAAATGGTTGCTGAAATGTTAACGTGTTATGCAATCTATTTTATTATTTTAACGTAAACTTTTAATTTTGATTTGAACAATTCCATAGAATTCTTTATATTTCTGGTGTCCTGAGGATGTTTATAATAATAAACGAAACATCGACAAATTAAAAAACGTTGATCCCAACACCCACCAAACTCGACAAACCAATGCCGGATTAACATAGACGGGGGCCTGTACTCAAAATTGTGGTGGAGGCTTCCGCAGTGTAAAGAGAGGACCTATTTTTTTCATTTGCAATAATTTTCAAGGCGGGGCTCTATTGGCAACTTGGCGGGGGGTCCATTTTGGTGGGGGCCCAAGGCAGTGCCTCATTGCCTTGGGGTTAATCCGGCACTGCGACAAACAATTATAAATTTTGGATCACTAAATTAATTAATATTAAATTATACAACCAACTACCTGAATACATTAAAGTCCATAATATAAAGAAATTCAAAGGACATGTAAAAAGTATATGTATAATAGACAATTATACCACGCTCCTATTGGCCTAACAATAAAACAAATCCTTCCCCCGTTAACTTCAGATTTTTGTAACTGACCAATTCGAAAATAAAGATAATAAAATGTAATAAATTTAAATGTATTTAATTATATATTCTCCTTACCTTCCTCTGTCTAATTATTTCGTTTTATATTATATTATACTATCACTTTATGTTATATTATAACTACAAGCCTATAAATCGTAATATTCCTAGAAAATGCAGCGAATATTAACCTATGAATAAAATGTTAAATACTGCTAGACAAAACACGAAGTCCCTTCAGGTGTCATAACACATATTGTTAATAAATGAAATTGTAAAATTAATAACAAATAAATATAATAGTATAATTACAAAAAATGTATAACTTGTGAAAATATTGCAGTAATAAGTAAATAAATAAAATTTTTAAAAATTGTTACTTTATTCTTAGAACGTTAGATACGATGCCCCCTCTCCAATGATTTCTTGTCAAAACAACGTTGAGGTAGGTAGGTTGAAAACAAGCACCCTTTCTATGACACTTTGATTACTTTTTAATAGTTTATTTATATCCAAAATCTACCCATTAGAGATTGACCTCTTTAAATTAAACGTAATTTAATTAATGTAAACATTTACATTGATACAGTATGTTACAAATATTGCCAACTATATATCATTCATATTTAATTAAAACGTAATATACAATAATTAGGTTATTACTTTCTCACCTTACCGGTAGATAAATAAATAATAAATATTATTAATGCGCTTTCACATAATTAAACTGTACCTACCGAGAGAAGTTGTATTTGGCAAAGATTTTAATTACTCTCGATAGACTGGGTATTTGCTAAGTATTCTGTTCAGCATAAACAACATGGATTTATCAACTTGCATTGCAACTTACCTAGTAAATAACTGAAACGAAATGTCTCGAATAGGATCAATTTGATGGCACTTTTGTTTACTTATTGGAAACAGTTGAACATAAGCATCTTCGATACGCACGCCGGGAGGACCTAAAATTAATTATACATAATAAATTATACGAAAATGGAAATTTAAAGGTGGTACATGTACAACTCGCTGCTCGCTTAGAAAATTGCATCAAGTAAAAGTTTAACTCGATCATACCCACTTCCCCCACAGAGGATTACATATTAATACATCATAATATTTACATTCATTCAGCGTATGGATCCCTGATAATATTAACAATTTATTTGTTGAGAAAGTGAATGGAATAATTTTATTGATTCTTAGTAACTTCTAAATCATAACACGTGTTTAGAACTTCCTATAGGAAAGTTTATTTGTTTGTTTATTGTCAATTTAATAAAATTAATAAATCGACTTTATTTTATAGAAGATTGATTAAAATAAGTTCTAAACAAACTATCAAGTAAGCTCATTTGTGGCGAAGTTTAGCTTAAAGCTACGCACACTGAACTACAAATTAAGCCCAATCAGCTAGATTGCAGATCGTTTTTGTTAAAATAGCAATGTTCCCTGTTTGGCATATATAGGCAGGTAAGTAAAATAGTCAAGATTAAAACTGCTTACCTAGAAGATATTTCTTAAATTTTAATTCATCAGGTAATGAATTATAATGGGTAATGGCAGCTTTTATACATTTCTAGAGTGGATAATTGATCCAGCAACAAAGTTATTGTTAAGGACAGGGAGGAGGAATGAGGCGAAGTTAATAAATTTTGAGTAAATGTTCCAAGGTGGTATTTGACATTCTAAACCATTTGAGATCATTATTTTTTTCATTTTTCATTAATGAAATTTTCGTAGTCCGAACAGTAATCTGCAGCACGAATTCTGAAATTTTTGCATTCGATTTTTATCTAGAACAATTAGGCAAGGCCCGTATATAAAATCAGCATACTTAAAGTTTGTTATCTAGAATAACACCTAAATTTGATATCGAATTAATTAAAGACAGGGACACCCCCACAATCAGAGGTTAATTATGTTTTTATTGTCAAATACAATAACATAAGATTTGCTAATAATTAATGAATTTCAGGGATCGGTTTCATTAATTACCTACATGCTTGCTTATTTACTTTGTAAGAGACCGGACCCTATAACCAATTGACTATCAATTTATGAAAAAAAGAAATAAGCATCTCATTTTTTATGCGAAATATCGTTTTAAATCATAAAATACTGTATTGTTATATTTTACTCCCAATGTGAAGTATACCAAAACCCATTATAATTTAGAAAACACAATATTTTTGTATTAAACTCTCTGTGCTGCATGCAATAGTGTCATAAATTTTTATTAGTTCCAGTTGACGTGATTTAAGTTTTCGTAATATATTCGATAATGACCAACTTGTAATTGAAATTTACTTAATTAACTAGTATTAAATTTCTTCTTGCTTACTATAATTCTTCAACTAAGCCAATTAAAATCGATCCGGAATTCGATAAAGATTTAACTTATTTCCTAATATAAACATCATTCACGTATACGTCTTACATATTTTATTCAGAATAGTAAAATATTAGGCTTGGAAAATTAAATCATCCAAATGTTGCAGTCATCTGTGCTGCTATTATTATTATTAGATACGTGAGCAGATCTAAAGATCCGCCGTAGTGAGACCCATCGACTCTTTGTACACTCACAGCATGTGAGTAAGTACTACTTTCCACAAAGGATAACAAAGGATTCCAGGGTAGGTCCAGTAGCTTCGGCAATTTTAGAAATTGCTTTTGAAGATACCTATACCTTGACGTAGCATTATGCAGCTGCATAGAATGTGAGTACTAGTTTCATCCTTCACTCCACACATTTAACAAATGGGACTTTTTGATAGACCAAACGCTGGCTCAGAACCAGAGAAAGAGATTTTTATTCCATCTCCCGTTTTCTCATTGTCTTCTGTGCCACTACCCGTACTTAAATACAAGCTTCTGTTCAAACAGCTAGGTTAAAATATTCTGACAATTCAGTACCAGGACACTTTCATTGATTCGAAATTCCTCAAAGACACCTAGTAGTCGTTTCATGTACATATATTAGTCAACAATTATTAAGATATCGTAAACCTGTTTGAAAAATTTTGGATATTTGCCAAATGACTCCGATATACGAGCCCTTGGTGTACACCAGCACCCGCTCCTCCCTGAATCTTCAGTTTGTGTACCATTTCAGACTCTCGGAACTAAGAAGACTGCTTTTATCATGTTCACAGTCGTCTTTATGTGGAATAATATTCCTCTAGACTCACAGATACCGGTCATACTCTGACTGATAGATAACTTGGTCACTTATAAATATAGCAAGTCTTTATCTGCCCTACCCTCTGGCTTGTCGTATTCCACGTTCCATTTTTGAATAACTTATTTGCTGCTTTCCTGGATTTCATATCCACCATTGCTTCAATAAGCAAAAGTGTGAGTCCAAGGATGCCCTTAATTATACTCGTTCAACTGATTAAGATTGCTCTTGTTATGGCTAGCCTTTGAACTTGACATATATGGGCTCTAATTGTGAAACGCCGTTACATCAGCGCCACGTGTGTCATGAGTGGCTTTACCATTACAGTATACGTTCAAAGAGTGCTCTTTGCTTTGGACATGGTGCCTATTTAGATCTAGGATGGTTTACAAATTCATATATATTTCCACAAAATTCTTCTACGACAATTTCGAGTGTTACCCCCAAATACCTCACACTGATAAAATAAGGGAACTAATAGGCTTATTTTTCCCCTTTTCGTGAATGGTATAAATTTTGCCAAGGTTGACAGAAAGCCTGTTCTGTTACACCAAACCTGAATAGACCAAGAGCTACCGAATTTGTCAATGACCATCTGAGAGCCTACTTCAACTTCTATGGCCCATAGTCCTGTTCAAGGGAACAACCCTACGCCTGATGGTGGGGGCGTTTTCATATCACACTCATTGTAAGAATTGATATTTTTAGCATCTGAGAACCTTGATATTTATAAAAAATAATTATTTATTCGTCTGCGAATGGAGAGTAGCGGTCAGTAGGTTGAAGAAAAATTCAAGAAGGCGGGCGCCGCATTAAACCAAGCTCAAGAAAAAGTGTATTTGACAACCCATTAAAGTTGACTCGTTATCTTTATATGAACCAAAAGACAAAGAAATTATGTTTGACGAATTTTTTAGGGAACCGAAATTAGTTATTAGTTTGATGCAAAAAATGACCTTATTTTAAAAAAATCAAACCATTGAAAATATTAGTTTTGCAGCATCAAAAATCCTTCAAGTAGCTTTACAGCATAATAAGAATATTATTGCGTCAAGCGCTGCCAATAACTAATTTATGCACCATACAATATTTCCTTCATAATTCCTTGGTGTTTTTGATCCATATAAATATAACGAAACCAACTTTAAGCTGTTTTCAGTCAAACTTTTTAAGTCCCCTAGGATTTTGCTTCAAATGACTGGCCGCAACTTTTTTTCAGCTGACTAATAATTTTTTACCAGTTTCAGGTGGTTCTCAGACGCTCAAAAATATAAATTGTGTAAAATTGACATCATACGTAAACTACTCCACCGCCAAGCGTATGGTTGTGCCGTTAAACAGTATGACGAGTTAATAATGTTGAAGAGGGTTCTCAGACGCTCTTGGTCTACAACCATATTATTAGCCCTGAAGTGATCACTTAAAATACTTCTGTTAGAAGATGTCCTCGATTTGGATGGTAAGAATGAAATCCTAATCTTACACCTATCGTTATTAGTCTGATTGTGAAAATGCCATCCGTTTATTGGACATGAGACACAAAGATGAGAAACAAACTACTGGAGAAAATTACGTTCTAAATAAAGTCTTAGACCCTTTACACATACGACTGATTAGCTACTGACAATAGGGCCTGATAATAAGGATTGACGTTAAGGCATACCTTTCACAATCAAAAACGTAAGTATGAAAATGTACTATTTTCAAATTTAAGGGCAGATGAACACAAATTTTAGTTATTTTAGTATCTCTATGAAACCGTTTGATGAGGTACTGAGTCAGAATTAACTAACCGTCAACCACATGTGACGTAGTCCTTACGACTAATGGCTCCCAGCAACGCCGACTGTAGGCTGTACTACGCCCGGGCTATCCTGATTCCCGAATTGGCCAGTCAGTTAACTGACGGTACGGATGACATGTAAAGTAGCCCATAAAACTAATGATTTATTTCATCAAGATACGTCATGAGTTACTTGACTAATTTACCGTTATCTGCAAACTGCTACTTCTAAACCCCAATATACAAATAACTATTGTTTCAAAGGTGATAAACATCATCGACGGCTTAAGCATAGTTATGGTTTATAGATCATGTAGATTTATCGTACTCTTTATCACAATATTAACAAGAATGACCAATTATAGAGTACTAGTCAACAAAGTTATTGGGAGGACCGAAAAAATAAACAGCATACGTATATAATTGAGTTCAGATTGGCGGTGCGCTCATAAAAGGCAACAAAAATTTACGACCTCATTATTATCGTCGTTGGACCATGCGGCATGGTGTCGTCAAACAAGCCAATGCACATTAAAAACCTATAAAGGTAAGCGAATGTATTTGTGAACCAAATTGTACACAACCGAACTTAAAATTCGTATGTATTAGAATGTACATATTAATAATACTAGAGCGAAATTTAACGATTGCGTTGCTGATCTAAATATTTCAAGTGCATGCCTGGGCGCAATTACTTTTGCATAGTTTAGCGGTATTTTAATTAGGTCGTAGTAGTACGGCAACCCGTAAACAAAATCAACTGTTATCACCTAATGCTAATTTAGATCACCAAGCTATAGTTTATTACAATACAAAACCGATTTTCCTCTGACAAAAACACCCATAACACTGCAGTAGCCGGTAAAACGATTTTCTGTTTAAAAAAATACGTTATTTTGTTATCTCGTAATGTCCGTTCTCTATAAATTCTTGCTATAGATGTGGAATAAAAGAAGAATCAATACAGAACGGAAATTTTATATCTTGTTTAATTTCAATAATAAAAATCAAAATTGTATTAAAAAATGGCATAAAAAAGTTTCTCCCTAATGACTGAAACCTTTTTTAAATTCTAAAATATGGTTTAAATAATTGAAAAAAAAGCGAACGGACATTTTCTATGGTGTACAGCTGCACGATCAAAAGTTCCCTTTACCAACCGATGACACCCCTATTGGCGAAAAAGTCTCATATACCGGGATTTTTATGAATATCAAAGCGCGAATCGGTTTCTTTTTAGTTGAAAAAGTGATTCCTCGTTCTATACTAACATCGAAAAATCAGTTTCTACTCGACATTAATGAAACTCTCGTTTCAGGGCTGCTTTTTTGTCCGTAGGGGTGCGTACGGTGCGTGGGGGTACTGAGACTACTCACATTCTATTAAGCACCCCAAAAAACAGGAGAGAAGTTTTATTCAGCTGCATTACCATATGAAATTTTGCGCTCTTATTACTGAATTGCGACGGAAATAGCTATTTGTTTAACTAGGCAGCAAAATGGTAGATTGACTGCCAAGACAGTCAATCTATTTTGCTGCTGAGTCGAACATATAATTTTTTCGCCGATTGTTTAAATATATTCTAAAATAATTAAATTATTACAATTCTCAATCTCTTTATTTTTGATGTTATAAATTCAATAAAAATTCATTAAAAATCCCAGTTGTTACTAGTTACTTACCATGGAAACTAAGTATCACTTTCCCTGCCTAGGCAGGGAAAATGAGCACTTTCCTGCATAGACAGGGAAAGTGACACTTTACTGATTGATATTAGTCACCAAAGACAGTACTTTGCTGTTAATCGGCGAAAAATAATTTTTTTCAACATGTCAAGTTGAAAATTGTCCGTTCATATTTTTCGTACATGTTTTTTGATATAAAATAACATTTCATTAGAAAACGGACATTAGGAAACAACACAATTAGCCTAAGAAAATACACACAATTGAAATGCAAGTACTGGGATATGCAATGATTGAAACACCCGTTTTTATTTTTTTATCACTTATAATATCACAAGAACTTAAATTATTTCCGGAAATTTTCTTGGGGGCACGAATATTTTGAAAATTATCCCGAGTCGCAAAGCGAAGAAAATTTCCAGGAATAATTTAAGCTTGCGTGGTATGCGGTAAGAAAACTTCACACCACTTAACACCATAATTTGGAAAAAAACTATTAATCCAACCTGACATTTTAAATTAATTTCACTGCTTGTCAAGTTGGCCAGGGTATTGTTGTTTTTGACATATGTTGATTTGTCATTTTTGTTTAACCGGTTCTGTCACAAAGCTTAACAATTACTAGTTTAAAAGATCTGTACGTTGAGTTTAATAAGTGTATAGCGAAATGTCGCGATTTGGTAAAGAAAATCAACAATCAATAATGATAATTCAGAAATTTTGCATTATTCATAGGTACATCTACATTATTTAATGGTTGTAGATCATATGTTTACCTTTTCAACTGTCAAAAAATTTTCACTTAAATATCGTGGCGTCTCGAAAAAATTTCCGGAAATTTTTTTAATTGCCATGGTAACTAGTCAAAATTAAGGTAGATACCTTAACCTATTGGTTAAAAAGTAGAGGTGTGAAATTTTCGTAGAAAAACTTTAGAAATAGACGAGAATTGTCGGAACGGGCATTTTACGACGACAGGAATTTCCGCTTGTTCCCAGTTTTCAGTATTAACTTCTTTACATCTTGACGCAGCACTAAAAATTTCCGTTTTCATTTTTTCCTAAAACCATGCATATTTATCAACACCAAGAAATAGTAAACGGACATTAGGTGATTACTCAGATGACCCATGTAAAAAATTACATGTTGACAATTTTCAATCCTTTCGTGATGCTATAAATTTCCGTTGCCCTGAACTTTTTTATCCATGTTCAAGGAAATGAGCATTAGCGTGGGAATTTCCCATTAGGGGATAAGTCGAAAATTTTGGTTACGGGCTGCTGTACTATAAAATTTCTATTGCCTTTTTTGAGTGTATCGTAAATCTGAGCTCAGTTATACCATCTCATTAACATTGAAACCTATACGATCAAGTCTGCTATAACCTAGTATTTTGTTCAAAATATACCAATTTTTATTAAAATGCCTCAAAATGTAACCGTTTTAAAATTGAATTGTACATAATTTGAAATAAAATATTTGAATTTTAATAGATGGCTGAGAATGTTCAATGAAACTTTAAAGATGACGCACCCTTAAAAAATAACTTGTAGTACTTCGTCAATGTACTATGAATAACGTTCAAATTAAAAACTTGTAAGTCAAACAACATATTAAGTTTCTTCGCCATTTTAGCAGAGACATTGGAAGGCAACTAGGTTCAAATGTAAGTTTGATTAAATCATCATATTTGACCCAACCTACACGAACTTATAAGATGCCCTGTATAATGCTGTCACAATATGTAACCGTGCAACACATACAATCGCTGAATATATAAACGATTAAAAATACACTCTCTCCCAGCAACTCTAATAAACGCCATGAGCAGAAGGAAATACTTGCACTCCATAATATACGCCTGTTAGACGGAAGAAAATATTCTCACGTAATTATGTAAGAGTATTAAAATTATATCATTAATAAAATTAACCGCCTGCATGCGTCTACTACATAATTTATGGTATAAGTATGTATCTATTTATTAAGATATTTTCTACATTATTTACATTGGATTCATCTTGGATTTTTTACCTTATAGTATTTTTGAATAACTCATTTTCTAAAATTTATTGCTCTCGTTTTTATCTCCAAACACGTTCCATTTAATTTTTTGTTCCGATGGGATTTCTCAGGCATGCAATTAAAAATATATTAAATATATTTACACTGTAGGCTAATTGACTTTGAATCCTTAGGTAATATTTTTTAATTGTATATCGGCGTCGACTCCAGTAAAATGAATATGTAAACATTAAAATTTAATGGAAAATAAAACTTAAACTTTTGGTTTACAATTTTTAACAGTTTAAAATTGGTCGGCGTATTGTTTATTTGAACAATTAGTTTTTTATAATGTGTCCTCCATCGTTTTTTAAAAATATCTCTCGATCTATGAATCCTACTGCAACTGTTTGAACTATGTACACATTTCTAGTTTAGATGGTAGGAATTCACAAACCTGCAAAGTGTTGGTAACAGTTACGTTTTTAGGCGTTTTAGTAACAAAATTTATTTAAAATTTTAATCTAAAAGTATACTCTAAAAAAGCTACATTATCCCTATAGTGGAGCAGATCTTTCTTTGGAATAAGGAAACGCCCGATTGTGATTTATTTTTGCCAATAAATATAGTTGGGTCCCCTCAACATTCCGACACACTTGTTCAGCGGATGTCAAAGGGGGGAGAGGAAAACGACATGTTAAATGTATGGAAAAATGGTTTTTCGAAGATAACTCGGTGGTTTTTGATCTGACGAAAAAGAATCTTCAGAGCAAAAATGAAGAGATCATGCAAATAAGCAAATTTTGTTCCCAACCTCATCGACGTCAGACTATTGCCCCGCGAGATATCGCGAATCCAAGGTGCAAATATTAAAAAAATTAATTCATTTTTTACCATGAAGGAGTGAGAGTTGAGGACTCAATTTTTTTTTAATAGAATTTTTGATCTGAAGATTTTCTTTTCGTCAGATCAAAAGCCGCCGAGTTATCTTCAAAAAACTATTTCTGATGATTCGAGTCCTAATTTGAGTCCGGTATTACAATCATACTTATTTTCCATATCGAATTTATAAACATCAGAAAAATTGAATCTTACGTCAAAAAATACAAATAGAATGACTGTTACTCAGGGTTCATTTAACTACAGTGAAAAAATTAAATAACACTTTCCGAGCAACATGAAATTATAATTTGTTATTAATTTTGCATATCATGCCTCATGCAAAAATTCGCAGACACTCATATTTGTAAATATGTTAATAGTTTCGTATATAAAACGTAATTCAACGCTGTTACCAAAAATAACGTTAAAATACACATGTTTCGAGAATTTTTCTTCATTAATATAATATAGAAAATATAATAACGGAAAAATATTGTGTAGATCAGACGGTAGGCTATTTTTCACTTTCTGTATTGTCACATTACATGAAAATATTGTTATATATACAAAAGTCACTTGGCTAATTATTAAAAATTGTATTTATGGTAATTAATTCAGTGATTCTAAATTTATAATTGTTTGCCGAGTTTATTGGGTGATGGAATCAACTTTTTGTCAAAAAACATAATTTTTAATTTGTCGACGTTCCATTTATTATTATAAACATCCTCAGGATTCTTCAAATCAAAATTAAAAGTTTAAACGCAAACTACTCCGTAAACTAATTATTATAACAATAGTAATAAAATTGGTTGCAAAACACGTTAAAATTTCAGTTAAAAAATGATTTTTAAAAGCGAATAGATACATACAAAAAAGAAAAAAGAAAAACTGACATAAACAACAATTTACACCGTAGTAAAAACTTACGCACAAAACTTAAAAGTTGGAAATAGTCTTACATTTAATTTGTTTTTTAATATATAAAATACGTAACTTATTTGTCTAGCGGGAATTTCAATAGAATACTAATATACCTGGTGTTATTATGCTACTGGCTTTATCTTTTAATTTTACTAATAATATTGAAATAGGCTGGATTTAAGTCTTTGATATCGGATCTTTTGTTAACACATTTTTCGTTTTTCTTAATGCAAATCATTTCATGTGTTAATCTTTTCTTTAGATTGTTTTGTTTCCCAATTATTCAAGTTTCATCAAAGTAAAAAGTATGTCCGGTTAATACGTTGCCTACAAGTTAGATGGGATTATTTTTCTTTTATGCATTTCTACTATCATTCTTATGTTCCATTATTCTCTGTTTTAGGTACCTCCCTGTTTATCCAATATAGCTTTTATCACATTGAACCCAAGCTATTTCATAGATTACATCCGATTGTAGTTCTTTCATGTTTTTGATTTTAATCTTGTAAAGAATTTATTTTTAATTGCATTTTCATTCTTAAAAGATGTTTTAATTTTATCTGTTTTTTTAGTTATGGTTCGTTATCATTTTCCAAATAAATCTCTTATACATGGAATTTTTAAATATTTTATATCACCCTGTATCTGTGGATTATTGTTTGTCGGTGTGGTATATGCAAAATTATTAATTAGGAATCTTTTTATTAATTTTGATGGATAATTATTTTTTAAAAGCATGTTATGCATATAGTTTAAATTTTTTTCCCAAAACTTGCGGTCCGATAATTTTAGCGCTCTGTCTTTTAGATTGTTGCTAATATATATTTTTTTATTAAAATACTCTGAGTGAAAATTAATAAATCTTTCAGTTTATGGTACCAATCTGTTGTGAGTCTTCCTGTGTTATATCTAATAACCAACACATCCAAAAATTCAAGTTGGATATTTTTTTCTTTTTCTACAGTAAATTGTATTTTTTATGAAAACCATTAAATGTGTCTAACACTAACTTATCCTTGTCTATGGCCATAAATATGTCATCCACATACTTTTTAAAGAATAATACACAGTTTAATTTTTTAAGACTAACAACTTGAAGTTCTGACATAACTAAGCCAGCATACACTGGGGACATACAGTGTCCCATGCCCAGGCCAAAAATTTGAATATAGTAATCATTCTCATACTGAAAATAATTATTTTTGATACAAAATTTAAATGACAAGGATAAGTTACAAATTAGTGTTAGACACATTTAATGGTTTTCATAAAAAATGCAATTTACTGAGGAAAAAGAAAAAACAACCAACTTACATTTTTGGATCTGTTGGTTATTAGATTAGAAACTCACAGATTGGTACCACAAATCAACTTTTTCTGATAGATTTATTAATTTTCACTCGGAGCATTCTTTTAAGCAAAAAATAAATTTTATTAACAATCTAAAAGACAGAGCGCTAAAATTATCAGACCGCATTAACTATATACATAACATGGTTTTAAAAAATATTTATCCACCAAAATTAATAAAAAGATTCCTAAATAATAATTTTACATCTACCACATCAATAAACAATAATAGACAGATACAGGGTGATATAAAATATTTAAAAATTCCGTATATAAGAGATTTATCTGAAAAATTAAAAAGAACCAGAAGTCAAAAAACAGATAAAATTAAAACAGCTTTTAAGAATGAAAATACAATTAAAAATAAATTTTTTAAAAGATTAAAATCAAAAACACAAAAAGAACTACAATCGGATGTAATCTATGAAATACCTTGTATTCAATGTGATAAAAGCTGTATTGGACAAACAGGAAGGTACCTAAAAGAGAGAATAATGGAACATAAGAATGACAGTAGGAATGCATTAAGAAAAAATAATTCCACCTAACTTGTAGAACACGTATTAACCGGACATACTATTAACTTTGATGAACCTAGAATAATTAGGAAACAAAACAGTTTAAAGAAAAGATTAACACATTGCCTTAAGAAAAACAAAAAATGTGTTAAAAAAGGTTCCGATACGAAAACTTAAATGCAGCCTATTTCAATATTATTAATAAAATTAAAAGATAAAGCCAATATTTATATTCCGAAGAAATAACACGTAATTAAAAATATACTACGATAGCGAATCCTTTAAATATAGTAATTAAGAAAGAGTAAACACGATTGTAAACATTACGCGTACAATTAAGTGATATTATTTTCCCCTATTCGCGAAAACATTTCACTTTCACACATTCTACCAATCTGAAAGGAGATACATCTTAAAAATCACAAGCTATTAAAGTGAAAGCAGTAAATACAATAAATAACATACCAGGCAAGGCGCTGATTATACACACTAATAAAAAATCGGAAACACCCATAGTATCTGAATTCAAAATAGTAATTGAATAGAAGTGGTGACTATGATCGAACTTTGGTTTTTGATTATAGCGGCAGGGATAATGCACGCAGTCTACAAAAATGCCTTTTCGTGTCGATAACTTTATGTATAGTTGAATAGAGAGCCATTTCTCAGTTCGTCGACTTCGATATATAACCATTACATGGGCACACATAAGGTTAAGTTTTTGCAGAACGCGCGAGGGACATTTATTGGTTATTGTTGACTGAGTGCATACATTTTTTGTTGTCGTAAATTACCGGCAATATAATTTTTTCTGATACAACCTTCGATGCATTATTATTTTTTTTTATTTTAAGTCAGATTCATTCTAATTTTAAAAGGAGTGATCGAAATAATTACCACAGTGAGAAAATAATAATAAAATGTTCTCTTTTTGCACAAATTTTAAGGGATAATGTGTAATATGAATATATTATTAATATTCAATTCAATTCAATTTATTAAGTAGAACATTTTTTTTTACAATTAACAAAGAACTGCATCCTGTTATAACAAAATTGTATAAGCAACTTACGCTAAGCCACGCATGTAACTTATGTTGTAAAGAAAATATTTTTTAAAAAAGCTTTTATTTAAAAAATGCTCTAAAAAGTAGAAAATAAACTTTGAAGTAAATCAAACTCGTCATTTTGTTACATTATATAATTCTTTTTATGATATAAAAACCTGTCACGAGATTTTCCTGTGTAAAGGAGATTGCTCGCGACAAGCTTTTATATCATAAAAAAAATTATATAATGTAACAAAATGATGGGTTTGATTTACTTCAAATTATTTTCTACTTTTCAGAGCATTTTTTAAATAAAAGCTTTCTTTTAAAAATATTTTTTTAATTTAATTTTTTACTTTTTAGTCTTTTGATATGCTGTAATCTCCAGATATCGATTTTGAGACGAATCGGATTATAAACGGTAAAGTCGTCCGGCATCTTGAACTAAATTCTTTACTAGAAATTCGTAATCCGCGATCTCAAAACCTACAGATATCGATTTTGATCGATTTGGATCGAAATGACAAAAATCGTCAGCCATATTGGCGCGGCCATTTTGAATCCCTGAATTTTGGCCAAGAATTCATAATTGGCGATCTCGAAACCCCCAGATATCGATTTTGAGTCGAATCGCATCATAAACGATAAAGTCGTCCGCCATCTTGAACTAAATTTTTGACTAGAAATTCGTAATCGGCGAACCCGAAAACCCTAAGATATCGATTTTGATCGATTTGGACCATAAATGACAAAAGTCGCCCGCCATATTGGCGCCGCTATTTTGAATTTCTAAATTTTGACCAAGAATTCATAATTGGCGATCTCGAAAACCCATAGATATCGATTTTGAGTCGAATCGAATCATAAACGATAAAGTCGTCCACCATCTTGTTTTTTCATATATGAAAATGTTAAAGTATATTGTCACCAGACTTATACACATATGCAAAATTTCAAAGCTCTAGCTTTTCTCTAAAACTTCGGAAATAGCCGGTAAAATACTAATAGGTCTGTAATAAACTAACTTTGACGGATGTGAAATATTTTAGGAATTGGGCAAATATTGACATCTTTCCAGGCGTCTGGAAATTTGCCCGATATGAGGCATTTGTTGATAGGTAATAAACTAAACTAAAATATATCACTAACACATTTGTGTCAGTGGCCATATTTATCTAATATATGCTGTGTCATTGGATCCAAGGAAGTTTGCACGGAAGGTATTCAATTTACAAAATCAAGCATAACCGGAGCTATGTGAACAACGCCAACGAGAGCGATAGAGATAATGCTGTGTCTGCCACCACAAAAGGTATATGTAGGAGAAGTGGTTCTGACAACAATGGTACGTCCCAAACCCGTTGGAATACAATCAAATGTAGGCTTTGGAGAGGCCAGAAGTCGCCTGTAGAATGAGGCTGTCAGGAAGACGTCACAGATAGCATTTCTCTCCGGTTTGTCTTTGACAGACCATACACAATACAAAAGAATAGTGAGAACGAGGCTGCTGGCGAAGGTGTAATCAACATCTTGACAGACGGATCATGATCAAAAAAGATGGATATGGCAGAATGTGGAATATATTCCAGAAGTCTGCAAATCCAATATAAATGAGCATAGCCGCAAAAGAGATTGTTCATAGACAAACTACGGGCAAAACAATCAGAATCTACACAGATTGCAAACAATCATTACTTGCCCTGAGAAATTACCACAGGAGCAGTATGTGAATATCACCAAGCACTTGTGGGTGCGTCTAGCTTGAATAACATACTGGTATGCTAGGTAAAAGGACATGCACAGTGTAATGGCAACAAAGTAGCCTAAAGACTGATCAAGTAGGTAGGTAGCAGGCCTAAGTATCTTTGAACCAGGCCCGGCCAATCTGTTACCGATCACGGCGATAACACAAATAATTAAAGACAACACCCACAATTCATTCAAGAAGCTGTGAGATAAAACAACCAGCTGTCAGCTTACTAGGGAGCTACTAAAATATCCTAACAAGAGTATAGCAATGTTCAGAAGGAGCGTTTTATAACGGAAATTCAGACTGGACACTGTCCATTAAGAAAACATCTACATAATATGAAATTAAGCAAAACATCTCTCTGTAGAGGGTGTAAACAAGAAGATGAGACGGTTCAACATGTACTCTGTGACTGTTCTGCCGTATGGTCAATCAGAGAATGCATTTTGGGAGAACGTTGGCCTACTTTGGCCGATGTAAGGGAGATGCCCCTAGCCAGCATCACCACTTATTCCGCAAGTTGGTTGGTTGGCGGCCTAGGCAAGGGTTTGCCTACAGAAAGGAAGTACAAAGCGCGCAATGGAGCCTAAGTGCTGTGGTTCAATAATTTTCACTGACCACCCGCCCAATCAATTCCAGATGGCATCAGGATCTTCAATCTGAAGCGAGGCGTTCTATGGATAAAAACTTTTCGGATTAGTTTTAAATTTATGTTCTAAATAAGTTTGCTTTCACTTTTTCCAAACATCTGTTAACTAAATTACGCATTTCTTTAGATTCTTCCCATGTTTGTTCAGTTTTATTTTGTTTGCAGCGAATGAAGGTCCTATCTCATAATTGCATAACTTTTTTATATTTTTTTTTAACCAGGAAGTACCGGGATTATTAAATTTGGCTATTTAATACAGTACATGTTCGTCAATGAAAAGATTACAATTATTATTAAAAAATGTTACCATCTCATTAACCGCTTGCAGAGTGTATAATATAATGTCCTATCTAATTGCTAATAAGTCAACCAAAAAAACATCGAAAGATAAGTTTAAAAAATATCCATAAGTAGATATGACAGGAACTCATTTTTCTTTCTTTAATTTAATTTTACTACTCACTAATGAATGATCTGATATACCGCACATTTTAATAACCTGATTTTAATACTTGTAATAACTTGATTTTAATATACAAACTCAGCTTCTGCTAAATTTTATGCTCTAGGTGCAAACATTTTACAAAAGCTTCAGTAGCCTAGCGGTTATATGCACGCTTCGAAATGCAAGAGATCATAGGTTCAATCAGACTCGATGCTGCTCAGGATGAGCTTCACATCGCCGACGAGTCCCAATTCGGCTTCAGAAGGGGCAGGAGCACGGTGCAGCAGGTCATTAGGATAGTTAACGATGTGAAGGTACAATACAACCTCGGGAAGAGTACCGCCATGGTGCTCCTCGATATTGAGAAGGCTTTCGATACCGTTTGGATCCCGGGCCTACTCTACAAGCTACACCCCTACAACTTCCCGACCCACATCACCAAACTCATTCACTCGTTCCTGACGGGCAGAACCCTACAGGTTCGGGCGAATAACAAGCTATCAACTCGGCGGGACATTCGTGCGGGCGTCCCGCAAGGATCGTGCCTGTCAACAAAGTTGTACAACCTGTACGGCTCTGACTTCCCACAGTTCCCGAATACCAAGCTGGCCAAGTACGCCGACGACACGGCCATGTACGCGCATTCGCACAACGCACAGGCGGCAAACATGCTGCTGAAGGCGCACATGGGTCGTGCCACGGCTTATTACGACCAGTGGTGATTCGGGTCAACGCTGAGAAGTCTGAGGCGATATGGTTCACGCGTCGCTTCACGGAGAACCGCATTATCACTCCAATTTCGATCAGGGGTAACCAAATTCCCACTAAAAGATGCGTGAAGTATTTGGAGGTGAGACTCGACCAAAGACTGACGTTTAACACGCACATTAATGAAACCATACGGACGGTCTACTCCCTGTCCAGGAGTCTGTATCCGCTCATGGTCAGGGATAGCAGACTTAACAGACAAAATAAAAAACTGTTATACACGACGGTGGTCAGGCCGTCTATCACATACGCGGCGCCGGTGTGGTGCAGCATATCGGCCAAGACAATGAAAAAACTAAAAGTGCTAGAACACAAATATATGCGCCTCATATCAAATTCTGGAAGATACACCTCCCTCAGAGACCTCTACGAACGCTGCAACGACATAACCCCGATAGCCGACTACGTCCAGCATATCTCCCAAAACTTATATTCGTTCAAGCTGGGCGATAGTTTGCTTACAAGACACATTACACAAATCAGACAGCATAATGCCTCATTTCGGAATAAACACCCCTTACCTTACCAGACGTTGCCAATCTTCCGGCAGCCACTCTAGCCAAACTTTCACCTACTATACCTTCTCTAATACTATCCACCTTTCACTGATATTTCATACCTTTCATCCACTTTAATTCTTTCCTGTCCCCCTCTTCTTTTGTTTTTGTGTATTTTTGTGTGTGTCGCGTTTGTTTGTTCTTCGTTTCTGTTTGTACATTTTTGTCTGTAAATTCATCCTTCCTTCATTAAACTCGTAACAGAATCCAAATTTTATATCAGAACAATCAAAATTTTTAGAATCCCAGTTTAGGCCTGCCTTGCGCATTGCGCAACCCGTAGTTGGAACAATTCGCGGATGGCACCCCGTGCAAGTTACGGAGTCAGCGTCAGTGCCCAAATTAAATTTAGTGAAGTGCACGAACGGCGAAAGCCAAGTGATTGTTTTAACCAGTTTTAAGGAAAAAAGGAGTTTGAGTTTTTATCGTTTTCATTTTTACCTAGCCAAACCAGTCCCGCCTCGGCCCGACTTTGCGATACACCACTGCGTTAACGCGGTGGTCGCAGGGTCGGTCCCGGGATGGGCTCTGGGGAGGCACATTTACTGTATATTAGTATTAATAAAGTTGTATTGAATTGAATTGGTTCAATCCCCACATATAGCTACTTTTTTTTTGTCATAATATATCTCTAAAATTTTGTCTGTATATAATAATTTCAATAAAATTTTAGGTGGTATACCGTTTATCGGTTCTTCACTGGAATCACTCATTTTAAATTATTTTCTAGCTCAAACTGCGCGAATACACACTGACAATTACTTTGACAGCTTACGCACTAACTTGAATTTTTTAAAACGAATAGTTGCCTATGTGCTTAATACACGAACTGTGATTGGTCGATTTCATATCCATCCTAGAACGTATATGAAATATATCCGTTCATTTAACTGGAATGGCCCACTTATCCATTCTACAGACTGTACGGAAAACAGCAAATTTACATAAGGGAGTAGAAAAAATTATTTTTCATGTCAATATTGAACACACCTAACAAGTTACTTAGGATATTTTCTAGCTCATCTAGGCATAAATTTAAATTGTTAGAAGAAGGTCTGTGCGCAGTCCCGAATAATTTATTTATATTTATTTATTTTTTTATTGTCATCGCTGCTAATGCGAAACACGGGGTCAATATCATCCTTTTGACATTTTATATTTAATTGAGAATTTATTATATCTACAATTTCCCCTTACAAGTTGTCACCTTCCTTCGTATCAAGAACGCCTTAGGTAATTACGTTTAGAGATCTGCTCAAATTTTTCAAATTTCTCACCAATTTCCTTAATTGTTTTTTGATTTTTATTGCTAGTTGGCTTATGGTATTTAAAGAACTACTTTATAGATGATTCAATACTTTCCAATTTGGAAGATATTTTGCATTCAAGTTTCTACATATTTTTTTAATAAGCTCCTCCAATTGTGACACTACTGGTTGACCGAATCGGCTTTTTGTGGATCATCATTATTAGGCACGATTTTATCGTGTAGATAGAAATATATTATACTTTTGCTGAATTAGGCTTGTAACTTGTAATTCAGCGCTCGGCGGGGCACATAGCTCGGAGAGTATATGATGCTTGCAGTCTGGTTACGTTCCTTATAGTAAAATAAGGATTTTATAGAGGAGTTTACGACTAAAAATATTATGTTTTAATATCCCGCCCTCTAAAAGCACATTTGAACTATGCTACTATACCGAAATGTACTAAATGGTCAAGTGATCCTCGTGTCGGTCGCCACATGCCTACCTTGCACTGACGAGAGCCAACAGCTCGAAACTGCAGTCTGCAATTGGTGTGTGACGACTGGCACGAGAGTTCCTTTAAGTAGGATCAGTCTTTCGGCTGGCGTTTGTTGCAATCGAAGCATTAGCGTTTTGATGGTAATATGCCAATTATTACACTTAACGCACCAAGCTTGTAACTTGTAATTCAGTGCTCGGCGGGGCACATAGCTCGGAGAGTAGCTGTTGGTTGCAGTCTGGTTACGTTCCTTATAGTAAAATAAGGATTTTATTTGTGGAGGAGTTTGCGACTAAAAATGTTATGTCTTTGATAAATTGTTCCTTATTGTTTAATATTTCATTATTAGATAAAATGATTTTGGCTCTATCATGTAGACTTTTTATAACGCATCTTTTAAAATTTATTGACTAATTTAAGGTAAAATTTAAATATATATTTGTGGGAATTGGTTTTCTATAAACACTTGCTTCAATACTATTATTTACTTTTTCAGTTTAAACGCCTAAAAACGGTAGTTACTTAATATATTCTACTTCTAAAGTAAATTTAATAGAAGATTTTTTTACTATTTATATTTTCTAAAAATCTGTCTAGAAAATCAAATCCATGTAGCCAGATTGCAAAAATATCGTCAGCACATATCTACCAGACGACCGGTTTATGTATACAATTTTGAATGTGTCAGTTTTGATAATCTTCCATAAATATGTTGATTGATGATAAGGGAGACCCCATTTCCATACCGAAACTCTCCTGATATAAATCGTTTTCCCTCGCGTTTTCCAAATGAAGATGGGTTGTTTTTGTACACATCATCAAAAGTTTCACTATACTATCTATATTTAATTTAGCTCTACTTCCAAATTACTATCATTCGGCAATGCGTCTTGAATTATTTCCAATATTTTATCCACTGGAACCTTGGTAAAAAGACTAACTACATCAAAACTGACCATCAGGTGTGATTTCTAAATATCGTTTTCATTAATTTTTTTCGATAAAATATTTACTATTTTTGAATGTGAGTTAGTATTTTCATATAACGAATCTATAATTTTAAGTAAAAATTTTGTCAAATTATGACGTGGTGAATTAGTGGAAATAACAACTTTACAGATCTTAAACGAATATTTTCTTTATGTATCTTTGGTGAACCTTAGAGACGAGGAAACTTACTAAGATATGGTGTAAGGTTTCTTCGTCTAAAGCCAATAAATTCATGATTGCACTTAAGCAGATTTCTATAAATTTTGCTTTCCGTTCATTTAGTTGGATCTCTCTTTCCTTGAGAAAACGGGCATAGAATAAAGTGGGACCTGGCAAAACCTTTAACAAAACAGGCAGATAACAAGAAAAGATAAATTAAATAATTAAAGAAAACAACAAACAGTAAAGGGTTAATAACAGGGCATTGGGGTACTCCCTATAATATATTGTAAAATAATGAAATATTTTGTTTATATTGTATCTGTAGTCTATTACATAAATAAGTTGAGATTAATTTAACACTACTGCGCATAACCCTACAAAATCTTTTAGGTCGAAGTGAAGTAAGGCTGTTCGAAGCCAAACGACCCCGTAAAACAATCTACAACCCTACAAAATATAAAGTTAATATAGTTTGAAGTTAATTGGATACAATCACACTCCGTATCTAACATGAAAAATTAATTATATCATACTTCACGAATACTGAAAATATTTACTTTCCTTTGCGATTTAATCATAACATATTTACAGTCGTATTGTGTTGAGTAACTTTATATAAAATTGAATGTAAACAATGCCAATAATAGTCTATTCAATGCATATATTCCTCAATTCCATGTAAAAACTAAAACTAAAATGTAAATCATATTACGAGATGACAAGCATTTTTGGTTGCAAATAGTTGGAATCTACAATACCTACTGTGAATTATTTTAAATCATCCGATTTCTCAATTTGACCGTACCACGTTTAATACTCCAATTAATTATGGCTGGTTGTTAGCTATTAATTAAAAATATAAAATAAGATGGTTTACTGAACACCAAGAATTTAATAACAACAATGTAACAAGGGACAAGGAAGACGTATATTTAAATAAGGCAATTTAAATTTTTATACGTATCATATACAATGTATTCCAGAATTATGTAACGAAACTAAACTAAAAATAAGTGGAGGTACCCAATACAAAATGTAAGCTTTATATATTTGGGCAATATCTGACATATATTAAAGCAGTTATTATCCAAAGATCAAGAAATTTATTGTTTGTACTGTAACTAAAACCAAAATAGTCTACTTCAAAGTGACAATGTGAAAACTTATTAAAAATCGCTTGGAATCGATTCGACGATACCATAATAAATTACCTGCCCAACTTACCCTTCAACCCTAGCTGCCTCAGTTAAAAAACTTGGCATTGGCAATCGACAAATCAAAGACTTTTTAATGATATCGCTTTATGTGCAAAAGCACAAATATCAAAAATGGACAGTTTCATATCCATTTTATTTCGAAATCTATATGAATTTAACAAAAAATGATGAATTATATATTTTCTTGAAATTTAGTTAACAATCTTTCACACGCAGTTGTTAGATTTTTTATTTCACCTCACTTGACAGGCTGCTATCCACATCCTATGAAAAGCAAGCCTTCATGCAAGATAAGAAAATCAATATATTCAACGAGCAATGTATATATCGAATTGAAAACAATATACATTATCTGCTTAATTTTTCAGAAGTTGTTCATGGAGCCAATTTTATATTACCTCATTGGCGATTTTGGTGTCTTTATAGAATTATCAAGTTGACCTTAGAATCGTATGCCAACAAACTTTTGTGCTTCTCTTTAGTATAAACTTAATCTAAATTAGATGGCGTTGCTTTTCTCAATTTTTGGTGGATGCGTCGGGTTATAAAATACTTCGCTCGACGAAAGATGGGTATTTACGGGAATGCTTTTAAGTTTATTGCGTACTGACTTGATACTTATTGCAACCCTAGGTGCTCACATAATGTCCTTTTTACTTCAGTAATACAATGGGTAAGTTTCCTTCTGATTGAAATGTCGAAGATAACAATCTTGTCACTAAATTTTACATTGAGATCAATCTGCGCTATTCCTGTAGAGAATTAGTTACCAAAACCTATTCCACAGTGTTATTTTGAGTTACTCCTCATTCTGAAGAATGATACCAAGCTCTATTGACGTTATAAATAAAAATCCATTTAAAAATTCCATGAAGTCAATTTTAACCAAACAGTGTTTTTGTGGGCGACTTTATAGTAAATCCTATTCAATTAAATGTAATAATAATTAATTAATATTCATGTGTAATTGTGTTGATAAGGAGCAGACATTACTCTTTTAATTATTTTGTTTTGTATATTCTTTTTTAATTATCATCCGTGCTTTTTTTATCGTGTTTTTGTCTTGACAAAACATGTTCATTGTCTTATACACTTACATGTTTTTTGTAGATTATATTTATAGTTACCTCTATACAGTGACCTATTTACTATATGTTTCATACTTTATTTTTTATTTTTATTTTTGTCGTGACTTGCTACAAGTATACCTGTGTATATAGTGTGGTTAAATAAATATCTATCTATATTAACATAAATGACGCCTTGCTTGCAGATCACTTTAAAAAATACATTCCAACATATCTCTAAATGAGAGTTAGACGTATCTATTGAAGAATTTTAAAACAAGAATGCGATGAAATATGTTCTTTTCCGAACATCTAAAAACACACGGCCAAATATTTTTGCGGAATCATGTTTTTTATGGCATCGTGTAGATGACCGTGCAGGCAGTCATAATTGTATTATAGGAAATATTCCAAAAGAAATCAATAGGAAAAAACGGGGACCCAATTTCTCATCCAGGGGTCTTTCAGGGCATTAAAGAGAGAAAAACAGAAAAGCAAGAAAATGCACAAGGTCAAACATGGAGATATATAGCTAAGCTATAAACTAATGTTTATATTCATCAAAAAACCGATAATGGCTTTATAGATTTGCTGGTGAGCTAAGAAGTAAAAGATTATTAAGAATCTTGAAAAAAACAATGTTGTTGGAACTTGAGATTAATTTTCTGTTGGTAACATTCTTATTTTTTACACATTTAAGAATGTGATCAAATTCATCAACAGCCTAGTACTGCTCACATAGTTAGAATGGTAGTGCTTCGATTGTATATAGCTCGACTGTATGTATCTATTAGAAAACGCAAGTTCGGATTGCGACTGACCGATCATAGACAAAAAATCAACGTTTACTGTCAGATATGCTAACGTTAGGTGTCAAAACATTAGCAACTTCTAGTCATTCTCAATTATTAACTAAAGTGCTACATGTATTTTTATTACAAGTACACCAGATTCCACCACAGAGAAAAGATTTCTCCTTGTAGAGTTGATACCAATAATAAACTGTGTTATTTGTAGGATCGAAATTATTACGGGCATTATTACGGTTCAAGGAACGGGCACTAGAGTTGTTTCTACTTCTACAATTGCTACAAAATGAAGAAGAAGCTGGTGGATCAGAACTTACAGAAATGACTTTGGACTGAATAGCATGCAGTTCTGAATTAAAAACTTCTTGCTGCTGCAAGACCTCATCCAAAATACTATGAAAAGAAGCTGAAAATTTGGTAAACATTGATACCAAATCCGATACAGAAGGTATGGGTTCCACGTTAAATGCGATAAACTTCCAATCGGACCTTGGGAATATACAGATGCCACCATCGAGTTCTGGGATGATTCCCAAATATGATCTACAATATCTATTATCTTTTTAATGTCTGTCTTACCAGAGGCGGTATTGTAATAAAAATAATTTTGGGTAAGCGCCTTTTCCATAATTTAATAAGCACCTCTTGGCTAATAATATGGGATCCTCCTACAATGCTTAACATGGACCGATAGAAATCGGAAGGTTTGAGGTCTCCCATCTGGAAACCAGAGACCAAGTAGTCTAAACGCTTTTCATCACTAGACGTCAGGCGCGAAATTAACGTATGCTTCAAATTAACATACAAATCCCTTTCAGGAGAGTTTACTATAATATCGTAAACATTGTTTATAACTTCTAAACGTAAACTAGCTGGTCATATTTTTTACGATCGTTGCTAATACGAGCCACAACAAATTGAGACTCAATTTGAGCAAACCAAACCTCAGGTTTTGAGATCCAAAATGGTGGAAGTCTGACGGTCGCGACATACTGATCGTGAGCCGTAACTACGGGATTACCAACTACAATTTCATTTGTGGGCTGTGCCATCATAAATGACTGATTGTTCTGTCTCGTCTAATAAGAAGTGATGAAGACACAACTCACTACCATAAAGTATTAGCCAAAATATATCCTTGCGGTAGACGTCTTCCTCGCTCCACCAACGACCGTATAGGATCAATCAATACTACCCAAAACAATCCTCGAAAACCTTTTCAAAAATAAAAAGCATATCCATGCATCTTCTGTGGGGGCCAAAAATATATAGCAACAACCACGACTGCCGTCTTTCCAGGGGGACAAATATACAGTATCAGACGTCAGGGTCACCAATATATAGCAATAACTATATTATTTGGGGCGAGCGTAGGTGCGTCTTTACTATGTACATACTTCGGTATGCGATGTAAAGCAACGACAGGCGCAGTTAGTACTTGGATTGGTGACCATTCCAACGGACACCGCGTTCTCGCCTCACACATCTTCCAGCGGCTTGTATATCAGTGTATGCGCGGAAGCTATACAACCTTAGGCGAGGGTTGTATAGGAAATATACCATCCTTCGGAGGGGATGTAAAGCCGTCGGTCCCTTGTCTATTAAATGTTAGGCAAGTAAAAGATCCCTACTCTTCTTAAGGGAAGAGGTTCGGCAAAATTCCTGGTTGGGGGTAGCTCGTCTACAGGCGTCGGTGTTAGGCCTCAGTAGCGGAAATAGGCCGACGTTAAATAAATGTATAAAAAAAAATAAAAAAAAAAAAACTATATTATTATATAAATCATCAAGGTTTTCATCATATTTATTGTACAAATTTATAATGCCAAATTAAAATAAAAAATATTGTACATCATGATTTTTTATTATTCTTCTTCTTATGATTACTATCACGGGTCATTTACAAACATCGTTGTAATTGTAGGAACTTGAGGTGAGTGAGCATGTGAGCTACTACAGCAGTCTAGAGGTCGGTATAGAGAGAGAGGCAATATTATTAATAACCTCTTACAGGAAGTTATATTTTTCAGTTGTATTAGTAAACAAAGGTCAAATTCCTGTTCTATTAAACTTTTACATAACGCCCGATTGACTTCATATAAATTTGTGCTAGATTTGGGCAGTAAGGTTGTATATTTTATGTTGAACCGATAATTCGAAAACAATCGGAAATTGGTCAAAGCCTAATATACAAAAGAATGTATTCCATGAAATTTTATTATCAACGTTAGTAGATAGCATCTTCGGATATCAACCATAGATTTCTTTAGGATGACAGATATTCAAGTATAACTTATACATAGTACAGGAAAACTGTCGAAAGAAGCCTGAATTGAAAGAACTAAATCTAAGTGATCTCGTCTTTTGAGGAGTTGTTGTTTATAATGTATATAAACGTTGATTGTCGAATCACCTGCCAGGTGTGCCTGGGAAAAATAGTTATTAGCAAACAAAATCTCTAATTTTGCCCATAGCCAAAATTTTACAAAAATTCAATTTTGAAGCTGAGGAAGTTTTACACAAATTTCATTACAGAAACATATTTGTGGGAGCAAAAACAAGCACGGAAAATCTAAATGTTTATAACGTATAACTCTGACGTGGTGGGAAGCAAGGCTAGCGAGCGGAGGCACGCGCGCGCTTCGTTAAAACATCATAACTCTTGTTTAAATTGCAATATTTTAATTAAACAAATGATAGTTTTTCACGTGCGACTATTTTGAAATTTGTTTAAGATTTCTGTAATGAAATTTGTGTAAAATTTCCTCAGCTTCAAAATTGAATTCTTGTAAAATTATGGCTATGGGCAAAATTAGAGAGATATGAGCAAAAAACTGAACTTTCTTTGTTTATAACTATTTTTCCCAGGCAACACTGGCAGGTGATTCGACAAAGAACGTTTATATAAACGTGTTTTGTGTATATACATTATAAACTACAACTACGAGATCACTTAGATTTAGTTCTTTCGACAGTTTTCCTGTACTAACAGTATCCTTACAACTTTGTGTACACAGTGAATATCGTTTTTTCGGTTGATGAGACCAAGAACCGCTAGGAGCCTTTTTGGAGGGCCAGTATCGTAATAAACCTTTCTAGACCCACATCTTGAAAGCATCAGCTGATTGTCTCTTTACTTTCCCAACAATCCGTGTTCTAGGTAGTAAGAGAAGATAAAGAATACTAGAACTAGACAGATCAAGCAGATGTACAACTCAAATATCTGACATTTAAACTGCCAATAATTATATAGTTTAATTCGTATTTACTGTTATTGAAAATGATGCTTTATAACTATAATGAATTCAATTATTTGCAAAGCAAAATAGTAGTTTGAATGCGGCCAAATACAGTGCATACTAATGTCTTATTAATTAGTTCGTTTCTCTTGCCTTTCTATTGAATTTATGTCCATAATTAGTAATTTTCAGCAAATCACTCCAGTCGTTAAATATCACAATATTTTTCATTTCGAGACCGAAAGTGACAATATTCATATTGCTCTATTTATTCAGTTCACCTACAATTGCAACTATTACTTTGCACATGTTAATTATCATATAGGTGTTATATAATAATAATAAATTTTTTCTAATTATTATATACTCGGTATAATAATGTGTAAGTTATGCTAATAATGTGAAATAGTAAGACATAAACTCTATAGATAAGCGTGTTGCTATTCTTACAAATAAACTGAGATATATATTAATTAAATTAAATTCACATAATCTCTTATAAGTTCAAGGGACTTTTGAAACTTTAAGTAAATGTGAAGTGGAAGGGTAAATATCCTTAGGGCAAGTTTTGACTAATAGACCAGTACCGAAGCGGTTTTCAGAGGCCAAAAATCGACAAAATTCTTAGCAGCATATGGATGGTTGGAAAATTTAGGATTAATGGTATATAAATGGGGAAAACTCGATTGGACCCCAACAAATAACCAGTAGTATGGTGGGGGATGGAAAAAGGGATGTTGTTAGGGGTGAAACGTGGTTTCCACGTTTTTCTGCAAAACTAGATCTCCTATCGAAAAAAGTTAAATACAAAAATTGTAGATAGGTAAAAGATCTACAACTTTTATTTCAACCATTTTTCAAACCATCACCTCAAAACTTTTTAGAAAAACGCTAAAGACCAATTTTGTGATTTTTTATTTTTATCTCCCACAGAAATAATTCAATTTTAATGAAATTTGGTGAACATGTACATTTTTATGTCTTAAATAAGCTGTAATTTTTTTGAAGAGAAATATTTTTTTTTTGATTTTATGCGAATTGTCGATCAAAAAAGTTGATTAACAAAATTTTAATTTCTGAAAATTTCAAGACGAAATTTTTTTCGTTCAAACCTCTACTTTAAGATAGTGTAAAAAAATTCTACTGTTACTGTGGAAAAACATTGTCACAAATGTGAAAACCAAAACAATGATTTTTTCAAGATCGATTTTTCCGTAAATGTCTCAAATTCTTCATTGTTTATTGAAATGAAGTATCGAGAGTGATGTAAAATGATAATTTTAATGTAATATCAAATATGGAAACTTTGATTAACCGTTTAGGGTTCAGGCTGTTGAAAAAACAAATTGTTTAAACAATAATTTTACATGAAAAAATTGGTAAAAATTATCGTTTTTGTGCAAGAAAAATTTTTTTTATGCTTCATGCACAAAAATAAATTGAAAATAATGTCACTGAAATAACTATTTTAAATTGTTGAAATTTAAAAAAATTA
Source organism: Leptura quadrifasciata (assembly GCA_963675555.1). Lineage (NCBI taxonomy): Eukaryota > Metazoa > Arthropoda > Insecta > Coleoptera > Cerambycidae > Leptura > Leptura quadrifasciata. The sequence continues at coordinate 111,143,396 of OY776675.1, forward strand.
ATTATGGCGGGGCGGTCTCGAGCGCACGCAGCTCTTTTTTTGTTCGTTTCTGCTGGCTCGCACGCAACCCACTTATCCCTGCCTTTCCACGAGTCTACAACTGTCACATGTTTTGTTTAGAAAAACTACCACCAACTGAAGGAGCAGCTGAACAACACTGCTACAGAGCCTATTTTCAAATTCAAACTTGGCTTCTAACAAACTACGGCTAACGGATTGGAGATGGGAATGTCAAAGAACACGCCAAAACCTTCGATAAACTTTTCGAAACTGTAAAAAAATGCCGTTGGAAGAGGTTTTTATACTTTAAATCATATTTTCGCTGTATGGAGCGTTGTTTATGCAAAAATATCAGAAACTCATCAAAGAGTGTAATTTTAGAAAGTGTAGTAAATATCGCTGCACAGGGACTTAATGTCGCCCCGACCACCAAAATTTAGAAAGTGTAACTAAAATCGACTTTCAAAATTAAAATCCCTTTTACGAATCCACGTTGTGCAGCACTCATGCGTTGTGTTAAATATGAGGACAAGTTACTCAAGTCTCTAGTCAAAGTATTTCGAAAGTTTTAGCAAAAATAGTCTTTAGCGACGAGGGTGAGCATTCATTTTCTAGCAGTCGATTTTAACGGGAAAATGATGGATTTTAACGGGATTTGTCCTAAACCGGTTCCTCAGTGATCCGGTGTCAGAAAAATATCTTTACCATGTACTCAGATGTGCATGGGACCGCCTTGCCTGAACGTATGAACATATAATTGCCACAAAATAATTCAAAGTCGTTGCGATTCAAGCATTTTTAAGCTGTGTGGAGCGAACCAAATTATTATTGAAGTGATAATACGTAAATAGACAGGCAAGCAAAAGCCCACCAAAAATTTATAAACATTGAACTTTTCTTGAATCTTTTTGTGTAATCGTTAGCTATAAACCGCACATTGGATGGTAGTTGGTACGAGTCGTTCCTTCCTCACTATGTGTTGTACACGGGCTAGACTATAGTTTGTCAATACATTTTCCTTGAACGTTTTTGTAAAATATGATTTTTTAAAGAGATTTAATATACTTTTTTTTAAACTTTATATTGTCTTTTACTTTTGTTTCCAAAATTCCTTTTCAGGTTTAAATTTAAGAAAGTGTTAGTATTTACTGTGTTAGATTTATAGTGTTACGACGTCCAATTGGTACCATCAGTGAAGCGGTTAAGTATAAACGAACAGTATGTATAGATTTTGTATTATTCTCCATCTGAAACAGTCGTTTTGAACCATTCATTGTGAACGTTTAATATTCATTTTTGTAAAAATGGAAAAAAGTCCTTCAGACGTGAAAAGATGGATCGTTCACAGACACACCACCTAATCGGAATAGTGCCTAAATTGACAGAAAGTTTTGAAAGTTCGCTGAAAACTATCTGCTGCTGCTGTGAAACTGGTTGTGATAGTAAAAGATGGGCTGTCGCAAACATGGAATAAAATTCTCCATTTTATGCTCCAATTGTCACGGGTTTGAATACTGTTCTAACACTGAAACAGAACTGTTAGAGGAAATCAGCGATTCGGAGGAAAGTGATGACGAAGTAACTATAAATTTTAAAATAATTATTGAGAATAAATTTCTTGATGAACTTGAGGACCTTAACGATATCGAAGACCTTGTTGGAGATCCTGAAGAAACAGAAAACTATGTTGAATCTGATGATGTAGTGCAGTTTTCCAAAAAAAATTATGTTAAAATTGATTTTTGATTATATATTCACCCTTTGTGAACTGAAATTATTTTAAATAATTGTTTTATTGAACATATTTTCAATTTAATTCTGTCCATGAAGCATACAAAAATTTTTCTTGAACAAAAGCTGTAATTTCTAGCCATTTTACTTATGTAAAACTATTACTTAAACAATTGCTCAACAGCCCGAACCTTAAACGGTTAACCAAAGTTTCCTTATTTGAATCGATCTTGAAAAAATCTTTGTTTTGGTTTTTCCCATTTTTGACAATGTTTTTCCACAGTAACAGTATGATTTTTTTACACCATCTTAAAGTAGGGGTTTCAACGAAAAAAATTCCGTCCTGAAATTTCCAAAAATCAAAATTTCGTCAACAACTTTTTTGATTGAAAATTAGGCCTTTTTTAACCTCTCCACAATAAAATTGTGAGAGGTTACTAAAATTGGTTCAAAAACGAAAAATGAGATAACATCAAATCTTTACGTTTTGAGGTCCTAGGAACCCAAAAAAGTGGTTTTTGAAAAATGTCTGTCTGTGTGTATGTGTGTATGTATGTGTGTATGTGTGTTAGCACGATAGCGCCGAAACTACTGAACGGATTTGAATGAAACTTTGCGTGTGCGTTTCTTTAGTGTCCCAGAAGATCTGAAAAGGTTTTGGTTGAGATCGGATTACGTTTAGTGCCATTTTGACGCAACAAGTTGTTTATTTTATATTTACTTTCAATTTGCAATGGAATCATTGAAAAGCAGTTAAAATTCTGATTTCAACGATATACCATACCTCTACCCTTTCGATTTGGTTTCCGTGAAAAAAATTAAAAACAAAGCAAATATGGCATAGATCGCATTTCGCATGACATGATCGATGCGCGTAGTCGTTACATCGTGAAACTAGTCACATCACGCGTCAATTCACGTGTGAGGGTTTCTTCTCTGCTCTAGAAGTAGAGCGGATTACGTTTAGTGCCGTTTTTAAATATATATATATACAGACAAATCGAAGAATTAAACTACAAATATTCCTCTAAAATCTAGTAAAATTACTGAAATGCTAATATTTGATTTAACAAAGACAGCCGCGAGCGATCGGATTGCAATGAGCAAATTTTGATGATTGTCATTGTCATCGTTTGTCATCCGATAACGTTGGTGTCATGTCATGTTAATAAGATTTCGGCACATTTGTAACTTTTAGTGGATTGTCACAAACTTTAAAGGTAGATGTAACAATATCAATATCATATGCTTTCTGTACCTTCGTTGGTGAATTTATTATAAATTATCACTTTACCAATTTTCAGTTTGTTGCTTTACAAATCTGTAGTATTTAGGATAACTAGACTTTCTTAGTCGTTCAAGTGATGTTAAAGTTGTTAATATCCTAATAGTATATTATTCAACGAGCGATAATGTAGGTAATAACTCGCATAGATGATTGTAAATTCATTAAGTTGAGGGTTTTTTAGTGCCCCAGAAGATCTGAAAAGGTTTTGGATGAGATCGGATTACATTTAGTGCCGTTTTGTTACACAATTTAATGCTCTTTTCGGCTTCAAAGATCCACCGAGTGGGGAGGTTCCAGCCGCTTCCAGTAGCTGCCGATTTTTTCAAATTACATTCGCATTAAATCAAAAAATAAATATCTCGTTTTAAAAAAAATACAGCTTATTTGAGACATAACAATGTCCATTTTCACCAAATTTTATTAAAATCGAATCATTTTTGTGGGAGATAGAAATAATAGATCAAAAATTGGCTTTTGACGTTTCTCTCAATACTTTTTAGGTTATGTTGAAAACTAAGAGAAAGAATATTCTAATAAAAGTTATAGATCTTTCAATTATCTGCAACTTATGCATTTAACTTTTTTCGATAGGATGACTAATTTTGCAGGAAATCGTAAAAAACCACGTTTCACCCCTAACAACGCCCTTTTCAACCCCCACCCTATTTTCGGTTACACTTATATACTATTAATCCTCAATTTTCCGACTATTCATAGACTGATAAAAAAAATTTTTTTGACAAAAATTAGTATAAAAAAAAAAATTTATAAAAATTATTGGCACAATTATTACATTTTGTACTATATTATATCTGATATATTTATTACCTATTTTAACGAGAAAATTCGGAAAGAAAAATATGGAGTTACTATTATTATTTTTTGGTACGATTGTCTAGTGGGTATCGATGCTTTTATTTTTACTTGGTTGCAAAACAAATAATGTGAGATGAAAGTTTCGCCACAGCCTACATAGACTGCTGCTAACAAGTTAGAATAATAAGTGCATTAATCATTTTCCCATCTGAGAATTAGACTAATATAAATTCACATACTCTATTGCACTTCTAATACATTTTTATGAAAATTAATATACAATGTATGCTTAATAATTCCTCATTGAATATTGATAATCAATCTATATATGACAATTATTGTCAAGTATGTGGTTAACAGAGAAAGTAGAAAATCAAACAAAAATGTAAACCCAAATTAAAATTACTGTTTTTATTGAGTATACGTACATTTAGTCGTAATGTAGAAGTCATACATGCAAGCGACGATATATATTAGACAAATATTCATCATTATAAAGATGGATATTTCTTTCAGTATTTTCTTTTTTTTTTGCCACAGATTCAAAATTATGTTTTAATGGGTTTATTTAGATTAGAAAAGTTTAGTATTAGCCATTCCACCACTCTACCAGGACACATACACACAGACAATTTCACCACGAACATTCCCTACAACATTGCCTTCTGCCGCAGCTGGGATTTGAACACAGGAGTACTCAAGCGACAAGCAGTGTTGCTATCCATGCTATGTAGTTTGAAGGACGTTTTGTTACTCTTACTAAAATGTTTTTAATAGGATGTTCCATGTAACTGATTCAGACGTAAAATACAAAATCTATACTTACTTTTTAGTTTTACTTAAGTGTTGACACTAAATGGTATCAATTGGACATCGTGACACTATCTTAAGGCTAACACTCTTACTGTCTAACACTTTCTTAATTAACTTGAAAGAAAAATTTGGTTAATTTGGACTCAGCAAGATACAATGATAAGATAGGATTTTAGGTAAAGGTATACATATTGGTCTTTTTTAGATAATTTTTGTTACAGTTCCAAATTTCATATGTATAAGTATAAGGTCAACAAGAGTATAAGTTCTACTAGAGTATCGGTTCCTACCACACATGGTGAGGATTAGGACGACTCGGACAATGCAGTCTCCATTTACCATCCAATGATTTGCCTTTAAACCAACGATTGACACAAAAAGATTACTAAAAGTTTAATATTTATGACTTTGTGGGCTTATAGCTTGCGTATTTAGAAATATATCATAAATAATTTCGGGCGCACTATGTACATGGTACGGATAATTTTGTGACACCGAATCACTGAGTGACCCCCTAAGGGCAAACATGTATAAGTTTTTCGCCAATAACGGTTGGAAAATGTGAAAAATGTTGTCGCTCGCGTTATATCACCCTTCAAAATCTTTAATACGTAACATTTAACTCGTCCTCTATTTAATATAATGCGTATAGTGCTATACAACGTCGATTCGTAAAAGTCGGTTTTTGAGGTAGTTGCTAAATTTACGGCCGTTGGAGTGTCATTCATTGTACTTGTGAACGATTCATCTTTTGGGGTCTGAAGGACTTTTTATATATTTCAAAAGTGAATGTTAATGTTCACAAAATAAGGGTTCGAAACGACTGTTTCAGACGGAGAATAATATGAAAATGTATACTTACTGTTCGTTTTTGCTTAACTGCTGCTCTGATGGTATCTATTCGAGGTCGTAACACTATAAACCTAACACTGGAAGTACTATAATACTTTCTTAAAATTATACCTGAAAGGGAATTTTGTTAAGAAAACACAATTAAAAGACAATATAAAGTTCAAAAATATTATTATTATTATTATTCAAATTTTATTGTGGAGAGGTTAAAATTACGTTTTACAACAACTTTTAAGAAATATGTTTGACGAACAATAGTCTGGCCCGTTTACAACACATGGTGAGGAACGGAACGACTTATAATGTACCAACTACCATCCAATATACAGTTTTTTGAGCTAACGATTACACAAAAAGATTCAAGAAAAGTTCAATGTTTCTAAAATTTGGTGGGCTTTTGCTTGCCTGTCTATTCACGTATTTTTATTTCAATAACAATTTTGGTCGCTCCTCGGAGCTTGAAAATGCTTGAATCGCAACGACGTTGAATTATATTTGGGCAATTACAATTTCATACATTCAGGCAAGGCGGTCCCATGCACATATGAGTACATGGTAAAGATACTTTTCTGACACCGAATCACTGAAGAACCGGTTTAGGGCAAATCCCGTTAAAACTCATCATTTCCCCGTCAAAATCGACTGCTAGAAAATGATGGGGGTCCCATGTCGCTAAGGGCTATTTTCGCTAAAACTCACGATATACTTTGAATAGAAGCTGGATTAACTTGTCCTCATATTTAATACCGCGCATGAGTTGCAGTGCTTAACAACGTGGATTCGTAAAAGGGTTTCCGAAAAAGTCAAATTTTGTTATAGTTTCTAAATTTAGGTGGTCGGGGCGACATTACGTCCCTGTGCAGCGACATTTACTACACTTTCTAAAATGACGCTCCTTGAGGAGTTATGGAAATTTTTGCATAAAAATCGCTCCGTAGAGCGAAAATATGATTTAAAAAATCGGCAGCTACTGGAAGCGGCTGGAACCTCCCCACTCGGTGGATCTTTGAAGCCGAAAAGAGCATTAAATTGTGTAACAAAACGGCACTAAACGTAATCCGATCTCATCCAAAACCTTTTCAGATCTTCTGGGGCACTAAAAAACCCTCAACTTAATGAATTTACAATCATCTATGCGAGTTATTACCTACATTATCGCTCGTTGAATAATATACTATTAGGCTATTAACAACTTTAACATCACTTGAACAACTAAGAAAGTCTAGTTATCCTAAATACTACAGATTTGTAAAGCAACAAACTGAAAATTGGTAAAGTGATAATCTATCATAAATTCACCAACGAAGGTACAGAAAGCATATGATATTGATATTGTTACATCTACCTTTAAAGTTTGTGACAATCCACTAAAAGTTACAAATGTGCCGAAATCTTATTAACATGACATGACACCAACGTTATCGGATGACAAACGATGACAATGACAATCATCAAAATTTGCTCATTGCAATCCGATCGCTCACGGCTGTCTTTGTTACATCAAACATTAGCATTTCAGCAATTTTACTAGATTTTAGAGAAATATTTGTAGTTTAATTCTTCGATTTGTCTGTATATATATTTAAAAACGGCACTAAACGTAATCCGCTCTACTTCTAGAGCAGTGAAGAAATCCTCACACGTGAATTGACACGTGATGTGACGAGTTTCACGATGTAACGGCTACGCGCATCGATCATGTCATGCGAAATGTGATCTATGCCATATTTGCTTTGTTTTTAATTTTAACCTCTCCACAATAAAATTGTGAGAGGTTACTAAAATTGATTCAAAAACGAAAATTGAGATAACTTCAAATCTTTACGTTTTGAGGTCCTAGGAACCCAAAAAAGTGGTTTTTGAAAAATGTCTGTGTGTGTGTATGTGTGTATGTATGTGTGTATGTGTGTATGTGTGTTAGCACGATAGCGCCGAAACTACTGAACGGATTTGCATGAAACTTTGCATGTGCGTTTCTTTAGTGTCCCAGAAGATCTGAAAAGGTTTTGGTTGAGATCGGATTACGTTTAGTGCCATTTTGACGCAACAAGTTGTTTATTTTATATTTACTTTCAATATGCAATGGAACCATTGAAAAGCAGTTAAAATTCTGATTTCAACGATATATCACACTTCCACCCTTTCGATTTGGTTTCCGTGAAAAAAATTAAAAACAAAGCAAATATGGCATAGATCAATAAATTTGGCTATCGTTCTACCATCGACCTGAATGTATGCCTTTGCCTCTATCCACTTGCTAAATACGTCTTCAACGATAATCATATATCGATTCTCGGCGTCTTTGGTCCTCTACAGTGGGCCAATTACACGATGCTCAAAGTTTCAAATGCATTCTGCGGTGCATGACTTCTAAGTGGAGCATTGGGTTGAGCTTGCCGTGTTTTTATTGATTGGCATATCAAACAGTCGTTTATATATTTGCCGACGATCCTGGCCATATTATTAAAATAGTAACGTTTTGCAATTTTCCTAAGAGTCTCGTCTCTTCCTGGATGACATGCTTCATCTCGGTCATGATAATGGTAAATCAATTCCTTAATTTTCCTCTTTGGAACTATCAACTTAAAATTTCGATCGCAGTCTTTCAAAAGTACATCGTCTTGTACGTGAAAATTTTTCATAAAAATAAGATCCGCTTCGGAACGTTGTTCCTATTGAAATAGATCATTCCAACGGCGGATCTTGTCTTGGATATCCCTCGACCTCGATTGGGCCTGTACGACATCTTCGTATATTTCTGAATGTGTTAAAACAGAAATACGTTCTGGACACTTGTAATTTGGTAGCAACATTCTTTCCTCTTCATCGTCGGTTTCGACATACTGATCTTGTGGGTTACGACTGAGAAAATCTGCTAATAAATTCTCTTTGCCTGGACAGTGTTCAATTTTGAATGCATATTCTTGCAATAATAATGACCATCGTGTGAATTTAGTTTTGTCGTCTTTGTGCTTGTTCAACCAAAGTAACGCCCTGTTGTCCGTCTTCACCAAGAACGGTTTGTCTGCTAAGTACATCTTGTACTTTTTAATATAGTTCACCACCGCCAAGTATTCCAGCTCGTTTATGTGGTAACGTCTCTCTGCTGGAGATAACGTGTTGTTTGCATACGAAATGATATGTTTTTCGCCGTTGTCGCCTAATTGATATAATACGGCCGAAAGACCTTGTAGGGATGCATCAATTTGTAAAATGAACTGACGTGAAAAATCCGGCCGATGGAGTTCCAGCGGTCCGGATAATAAATCTTTTAATTTTCTGAAAGCTGCATCGCATGCATGGTTCCAATGAAAACGATTTTCCTTCGAAAGAAGTTTCGTTAGCGGCTTCGTGATCATCGCAACATTTGGTAGATATTCTCTTACCCAGTTGCAAAGTCCTAAGAAACTTTGAAGCTGCTTTTTGGTGGCTGGAACAGGATAATTTTGAATTTGTAATACATGTTTTTCCAATGGTCGAGAAGTATCAGTTCTAATTGCGTGGCCTAAATATTGAATTTAATTCGTCGCTATTACACACTTTTCCGGTGACACTTTTAGATTGTGCAAACGTAGTCTTTCGAAGACTAACCTCAGGTGGGACATATGCTCCTTCACGTTTACGCTGTAAACGATTATATCATCTAAGTAGACTTTACAGAAATGGTGTAGGTAACCCGTTAAAACGTCCTTTGCCATGAATTTCTGAAAGGTACAGGGAGCTGTCTTGAGGCCGAAAGGCATGACATTAAATCTGTAAGCTGCCCCATCAGGAGTGGTAAAAGTCGAGAAATCTTTTGATGCTTCATCGAGCGGTATTTGCCAATATCCGCTCTTTAGATCCAATACAGTAAAAATTTTCGAATTTCCTAAATCTTTAATACTTTCATGTATTTTTGGTAAGACGGAAGCCTCGTCTTCAGTCATTTCGTTTAAATGGCGATAGTCGATACAAAAACGTGGTTTCTTGTCTGATCTTTTTATTATCACGGGTGGTGAACTATATTGGGCAGTGCTAGGTTCGATGACGCCAGCTTTCAACATCTCTTCGATTTGGTCGTACATAATTTTCTTAGTACTCGGAGACATCGGATATGGTCTGATATTAAAGGGTTTTGAATCTTTCACGATAATTTTGTGTTTAACAGTCACTGCGGTTGCTTGAGTCGGTTCCGCAGTGAACAGATCGACAAATTCTTCGAACAGCGGTCGTAGAAATTTGCCTTTAATAACAAGCTCTTCAGGAATTTTTGCCTGCTGTCTCTCCCTCTGAGAAGCTTGATTCCAGTAGACGGTAATACGCTCTTCTGTTCCGGCATATAGGCATTTTCGGCCATAATCATATGCGACATTGTTCATGTATAAGAATGGTGATCCTAATATTACTATTTCGTTCAAATTTTCGATTACTTGAAAATCAATTTCAAAAGAGGTGTCTGAAATTTTTACATTTAATTTTGTCGTACCAAGAGAGTCCACCATTCGATCTCCGTACGCCATAGCAAATGATCGACGTGTCGTGAGATTTTTAAAATTATCCAATCCAACATCTTCGGATGGATAACGTTTCGTGTCGAGCCTGAATCAATCAGAGCGTCGACCGCATGTTCATTAATTTGAACTTTTATACGAGGCAAAGGGAACGCCTCGCTCATATAATTTATTGATTCCTTTGTCTTATGCATGGGAGCGTCGTAGTGGTCATGAGTATTAGAAGAAGTTTAATGGACATTGCTGCCGCCTTGGTTCGGCCGTTGTGCCGGTGATCTTGCAGATTGACCCTGGCCTGGGTCTCTGGCCCCTTGAAAGTTTCCCGGTCTCCTGTTGAGATGAGGATTATTGGGACATTGACTATGGAAGTGCCACTGCACTGTGTCTGTGCAGTATTGGCACGGGGTTGCCGGTCGGTCGGGTACTCGGAATTTCCCCGATCCGCCATTAAAATTGTTTGTCCTACGGTCAGGTACTCCGAAATTCGCTGAACCGCGCGAAACATTATTCATAAAAATAGGACGACCAGGTGCTCCACCTGGACCGTCCTGACGAGAGACATCCTCTCGGAAATGCACCCTCGGTGCTGTCGGAGTTGGGCTTCCATTGCTCCTTATACTTGAATTTTGTGGACTGATGTGTCCCGGCTCTTGATAGTAAGACGCGCGGGACAGACGTTGATCAATAAGCTGGATTAGCGACGTCTGTTCGTCAGCTGAATTCCGCTCGACGTTAGTAGCTGCTGCTATTAACATTTCCGTGGATGAAATTAGGTTGCTTCCCAAGCGTGACCTAATTTCTGGACGCAGTTGGTCCATGATGATCCGAGCTCTGATGGCTTCGGATTTGAAGGGATCAATACGATCGAAAAGGCAGGTTTTCTTTGTGATAAACACTGCCGTGTCGCCTAAAGACGTTTGCTTTGTGGCATACAGTTGAGCAATAGCTCGTGACTGTATGTCGGGAGAATTAAATCTCGTAAGGAATCTTTCCTTGAATAAAGTGTACGAAGTGGTCAACGTCCAAAACTATTCGGACCATCGTTGAGCTTCGCCCTTGAGTTGGCCGGTCACGTTATGGAGGCGATCATAGTCGTGGCTTATGCGAGCTCTGTCGAAATATTCCTCCATAATTTTCAGAAAAGCTTCTGGATCTTCATGATCAAGCCCATGGAACGTCACGTTCGGACATCCTTGTCTCTCATGGGGCATACAGGTCGAAAAATTTAAAAAAATAGGAAAAAGAAAAAATAAATTTTCTTTTTCCTCAACGCTTTCTTTATTTCTAAACAAATAAATATTACATTCACAAAATTTTAGGGTTCAACACGACTGTTTCAGACGGAGAATAATATAAAAAATCATACTTACTGTCGTTTATGCTTAACTGCTGCTCTGATGGTATCAATTGGACGTCGTAACACTATAAATCTAACACTGGATGTACCACACTTTCTTAAAATTAAACCTGAAAGGGAATTTTGTTAGAAAACACAACTAAAAGACAATATAAAGTTCAAAAATGTATATATTAAATCTTTAAAAAATTATGTTTTTACAACAACTTTTATTTCAAGAAAAATGTTTAACAAACACTAGTCTGGCCCGTGTATAGCACATGGTGAGGAACGGAACGATTTATACTGTACCAACTACCATCCAATATGCGGTTTTATAAGCTAACGATGCACAAAAAGATTCAAGAAAAGTTCAATGTAACTGAAATTTTGGTGGACTTTTGCTTGCCTGTCTTATAAACGTATTATATAATTCACATGAATTTTGGTCGCTCCTCGGAGCTCAAAGTTGCTTGAAGCGCTACTACTTCGATTGTATTCTACAATAACAACTTTTTACGTTCAGGCAAGACGGATACCATGCACGTATGTGTACATGGTAATAATACTTTTTTGACTCCGAATCACTGAGGAACCCGTTTAGGGCAAACCCCGTCAAAACTCATCATTTCCCCGTCAAAACCGATTGCTAGGAAATGATGGGGGTCCCATGTCGCTAAGGGCTATTTTCGCTATAACTTCCGATATAATTTAATTTCTGTGGTGTTTATTTATTTATTATTTATTTATTTATACTTTGAATAGTCGTTGGATTAACTTGTCCTTATATTCAATACCTCGTAAGAGTTGCAGTGCTTGACAACGTGGATTCGTAAAAGGGTTTTTAATCTTGAAAATTTCGAAGTTAATGTCAAATTTTATTATACTTTCTAAATTTAGGTGGTCGGGGCGACATTACGTCCCTGTGCAGCGACATTTGCTACACTCTCTAAATTAACGCTCCTTGAGGAGTTAGTGAAAATTTTGCACAAAAAACGCTCCGAAGAGCGAAAATATGATTACAAGTATTAAAAACCTCTTCTCCGGCGTTTTTACGTGAAGCACGCTTTTCGTACGAAGTATTTCCTAAGTCGGATTTTGTTACAACGTCGAAAAGTATATCGGGGTTATAGCGTGTTCTTTAACAGTAAATTCGAAAAACATACCCACAAAATTGAAATTTTCATTGCAGTTCCTCAAAAATAAAAATTTGTATAAATTGAAAAAACTTTCATCCACGGAACGTTGTAAATTGTAGTTATAATAATCACCTCCCATTTTTACTATCACATATGGAATGCGTTTTGTGCTGCTGCTTTTCATGCATAATTCAAAGAGTATCCCAGCCAAAAAAAAGATACCCCTACTACGATAGTACTACTAGAAGTAAAGACAACATAGAAATTCAAGTAAAGTAATCAATTATTTACCTACGTTTGGAAAATAGCTTTTCTCCAATAAGTCCTGTGTTAAATTCCAACTGTGGAACCCAGCTTCACATTTTTTGTTATATTATTATGAAAATAATGTTGAAACATTAATTGTACATGATTTCAACAATTTATAACCTACAATATTTTCTTTTGGCTACCATTATGTATTTCACAATAAATTAAGTTTAAAATAAGCTCTACATGATTTTAGAAATTTCTGATCGGTAACATCAATCAGTGTATATTAATAGGAAAAATAGAAAAAATTTAGTCTGTTAAAATGAATAAGGGTAAAAATTAGCTCTACACAATCTGTATTTTGTTGTAGCAACAGCAAAGCTATTTTTGTTATATTTTATTCTCTACCATCAATAGACGATTTCATGAATTTTTAATCTGAAAGTAAAGCTTAACAGAGGGTTTAGAGGACTACGATAACGGTAAAGTGCTTTTTGTTATTGTCTTCCGTTTGGTTTGAGCAAAGGTTATGTTGCTAATTTCACTTATTTTTTCATAATGAAACAGTACGTGGTTTCACAATTATCTATTAAGATAGGTTATGTAAGAGAACCGTGAAATTTTTTTAATATAGACGTACTTATAAATTTATTTCTAACAAGCGAAGAAGAAAAGCACTGCAAGTAATAGTAAAGTACAATACCATAGGATACTTCTGCCATTTGCTTCAAGCAATGCTCTTCGTCTTCACTAGTTGGATCAGATAAGAAGAAAGAATATTCTTTTCCATTTGCAAACCTAGAACTGTCGGTCATGTATTTCTGACTGGTATGGTTAGAATATTTTCTCTTCTTATCAAGACATATTTCATACTTTTTAACAAACAAAATTTGTAGTTCATTTTTACACATGTAGAACAAATCATATAAGATTTTAGAGTGATAATATGAATTAGTTGGACATACACATATAGTAAAAAATATTTTATTTGTATATTTAAATTACATTTTATCTCTATATCTATATTAATCAAGTCGCCATGTCTCTGTACCTTCGAAAAATTCCGAACTTTATGAAACTTTGGGATGTTGTTTGTGGGTGTTCAGTAGTGCTGCACCCAATTTATCCAACAAAAAAACCCTGTGGAATTTTGGGGAGGGACGAAAATCTCCAAAATTTTTGCACTGACAACGATCTAATAGAGCATTGCAAACGATATTATTTAAACAATTGTGAATTACATGACGAATATTCGAAATATATAAATATAAATTTTAATTATGCTATATTTCTGTTCGGAACCAATATTTTTTTGTTAAATTTCGGTCATACCCATTTGAAGGCATTCTAAATCCAGTGGCGTAGTCAGATTTGAGAAAATTGCTAACACTTTTTTTGGATTTTTTGGCCTTGAAAAAAATCGAAATAGGCCTTGAAATGTTTTATTTTGATTTGAAATTTTGCACCACAGTAGAGTTATTGAAGCTCTATATTTAAAAAAAAATCATTTAAATCGGTCTACAAATAAAAACTTTAGAAAGGTGCCCCGCTTTTAAATTGTTCAATTTTAATTATGCTATATTATTGTTAGAAACCAATATTTTTTCGTTAAATTTCGGTCATGCCCATTGGAAGGTATTCTAAATCCAGTGGCGTAGTCAGATTTAAGATTAAAAAATTGCCAACACTTTTTTTTGATTTTCACCACAGTAGAGTTATTGAAGCTTTATATTAAAAAAAAATCATTTAAATCGGTCTACAAATAAAAATTTTAGAAAGATGCCCCGCTTTTAAATGGGTCATTTTGTATATGCTATATAACGAAATTTGTAAACACTGTAGAGGACTCAATGGATCAAAACGAATTTAGCAGGCATATACTTTGGATCCATATCCCAGCTAAGTTCTAAGACGGGCCAAATCGCCTTCTTCGTTTCAAAATGGCGGCGCGGCGGTTCAAAGTTTTAAAAGGTTTCCCAACATTTTATTTCGAATCAAATGTGTACATGCCAAATACCATTGAACAGTGCTCATTTAACACTACAACTTTTGTCTCAAACATTTTTTGTTAAAAGGCATAGGAAAAATTTTAAAAATGGCGGCGGTTCGAAGTCTTCAATAAATCTTTCATATTTTATTTCAAATCAAATATGTACATGCGATACATCGTTGGATAGTGCTCATCTAGCCCTACAACTCTTGTCTGAAACATTTTTTGCTAAAACGCATAGGAAAAATTTAAAAAATGGTGGCGGTTCAATGTCTTAAAGAAATCTCAAAATTTTATTTCGAATCAAATTTATATACATGCGATACATCGTTGGATAGTACTCATCTAGTCCTACAACATTTGTCTAGAACATTTTTTGCTAAATCATAAAGAATTTTTTTTTAAATCGGCAGCTACTGGAAGCGGCTGGAACCTCCCCACTTTTGAAGCCGAAAAGAGCATTACTAAAAAGGCACTAAACGTAATTCGATCTCAACCAAAACCTTTTCAGATCTTCTGAAGCACTAAACTCATGCAAATTTTTATCCAAATCCTTTTACTAATGCCTATCGGCTGCTCAGGTTTATACGGTGTGTGTGATAAGTATAGATTTTAAAAGTTAACAAATTAAAACAAATTGGTTTATGACTTACTATTTGCTAACAGAACGCTTTCAGTGAGCAATTTGACAAAAATAATTAAAATCTTTTAATTTGATTGATTCTAGCAGTTAACATAAAAATAACGCTATAAGATAGCATTGGACGCCACGCAACCAATATAAATATTAGCTGCGAATTTAAACTGTTAAATTCAACACGAGATTAATATAATTTCAATATGGTTTGTGGTTTAAATTTAAGACTCACAAACAGAGAAATAAAACTAGACTGTCTCAAAACAAACAATATATTGTAACAATCAAATGTAGAACAAATATCACAGCAGTTTAAAGTATGTACCTACATTAAAAATAAAAGTTTGACAAAAGCACATTTTTTTATAAAAAAACAAAATTACTACTATTTTAATTAGTTGAACTAGTTAATGTATCTAACTCTAATGAAATATTAAGATCAAATGACGTGTAACCTGTTGAGTTCGAAGACAACTTAGAGACAAACAGACGAACATATACCTTTCCTATGCTGATAGTTGAGGTGGTAGGTATAATCTCCAAAGTGATAGTTTTCCGGACAAGATGGTGGCACATTAGCTAATGGCTGTCATGGAATATTTTCCAAATATAGATATTGATGACTCTACTCCTCCAAACAAGGTGATTATTGCGGATGGAAGTTGTATTGCTGTCAGATCTTATATAAAAGAAATCTTCGTCTTCCTAAGTTGAATCCTCTTCGTGGTCTTGTGCATAGAAAAATAAATGTTATCAGTCAAATATCCTTTACAACAAAAGGAAGAGAAAATATGTAAACTTTGTGTTGCTAACCGGGCAACAAAGCAAATATTGCGAGAAAAAATAATAAAAAAATTACAAAATTACAAGCAGAATAGAACCAAAGCATTTACTTTGATCCAAGAATGACCAAAAGATATCAAGATGCTATGTTAAGATAATTTTCCCAATTACTGTAATAAATTCCCACTATTCTTCAGTGTAAGAACTAAATAAAACAATAAGAACAGATCTTATTTGCAAAGTAACGTAAGTAAGTTCCCCAAAAAGTTATTTGCAATATTCGAGAAAATAATACTTGAAACGTATCATTTTCTGTGTTTGATTTTTTAGAAAAAAACAAAAATAGAAAAAAATAAAATTTGAAATTTTAAGTTATATCTAATTAAATTTCCAACTTTAACACACATCCAGAAGTTAATAACCTATTTAGTTTCTAATATGGCTATAATATATTTATTAATCAACTGCTTTTGAACAAGTAATAGTATCCACAAACAAATAGCGTGGATTATAAGCGGGAGTTGCATAATTCACTAGATACGGCCAATCACCTTTCCGATACAGTGAAATGGAATGGTCCATTATTATTATTGTGGAAAGGAAGGTGATTTGACATGTTTGATTAGTTTGACGTTTAACTGTTGACATTATTTTGTAAATAATGTTTCTGTATACTTGCAATTTAATATTAATTTTTATAATCGTAGATAAAATATATTATTCAGTTTGCTACATTATCGCTCGTTGAATTATATACTATTATCGTATTAATAAGTTTAACATCATTTGAACAACTAAGAAAGTCTAGTTAGGTACCATAAACATTACAGATTCGTAAAGTAACAAACTAAAAATTGGTAAAGTGATAATCTATAATAAAAGCATATGATATTGCTATTGTTACACATACCTTTAAAGTTTGTGACAATCCACTTGTACACAGACACTAAAAGTTGCAAAAATTACGAAATCTTAGATGTGGCATGACACCAACGTATCGAATGACTACTACTAAAACATAGCGCGGGGAACAAACGACAAAATTTGCTCATTGTAAACCGATCGCTCATTACTTTTTGTTAAATAAACATTAGTTAGCCTGCAAGTAGAGGAAGTTAGCCGTAGGTCGGTCTCCCCCCACCACTGACCTTGACCTTGACCGTGCACCTGTGGTCCGTTCCTTCAAGGCCACGGTGGCACCGTAGGTTCGCTTAGCATATACCGTGACCTTGACCTTGGACGGCCGCAGTGCGTTTCGACTTCAAGGGCGCAGTGTTGCTGTTACCCAGAACGATCACTTGCGGTGACCTTGGCCTTGGCTAACACTATTAGAGAATGCAAGGACGGAGCTTCCTCCTTGCCACGCAACTCGTAATGTGCCGTGGTTTGATATTTTGTGACGTAGTATATCTTTTCTATAAAAGAGTGAAAGGAGTTAATATGGGATCATTCTTAACGTCAATTTCCTAGAGTAAAGAAGCAAATATGTATTCGTGCAGTTTTTGTGGTGCAAGCTTCACTCGCAGTGACAATATGCGACGTCATCAGAGGGAGGCGTGTAACAGTTTAAATGGTAATGGACCGCCAGCAAAGAAAGTGAAATTGGATTCGAATCCATCAACATCGGTAATTATGCAGACGTGTTATAGCTGTAATGTGACTTTAACAACTAACCAAATGAAGTCTCATAAAAGAACACTACAACACAGAACAAATTCATGTGTACGTTTGATGGATGGTACAGAAATTGTTCGCAGTGCTTTCAAATATAAAATCATAACATACCGAGTGCATAGTGATAATGAGAAACTGGACTATATAATATTTTTCAACGAAATTCGACATAAAATATTGAATTTACTAGAAGAAATATTATTACTTCATAAAACTGTGAAAGTAAACATGGATACATTTGCCAGCTATATATTACAAGCACAAGAAATAGCTGAAATTAAATCGTTTAATGCGTGTAATAAAATATTGGATCAAGGTGTGGATTTAAACATTGCACTCGACACTTTTATAGACATGATGGTTGCGCAAACTACTGAGTTCCAAGAGCGTGATTCTGGTATGTAAATATCTTCTGGTATGTGGAATAACAATTGACATTTTTTTTTTATTTTTAGGGTGGGCCCTCGAACAAATAAAATTTGTTGAAATTAATATAAACAAGTACAGTCCAATGGGTGGTTCATCATATATCAAGTTACCAAAGTTCATCGCAAATAAGAAGGCCGTAGTGAATATAGAAAACCAGGACCAATACTGTTTTGCTTGGGCAGTCACTTCAGCATTGTATCCTGCAAATGGTGGTACATCTCAAATGTCATCTTATCCACATTATACAAGAGTTCTAAATTTGACAGGTATGAATTTTCCAATGAAATTGAGAGACATTTCAAAATTTGAGGAATTGAATAATATATCTATTAATGTGTATGGGTTAGAAAAGAAATTCGAGAATAATAAAGTAAAATATGATGTTGTCGGACCTTTGCGTTATTCTCAGAAGAAACTACGTATTCATGTTAACTTATTATTAATTTCCACGGAATGTGATCAGAATCATCATTGTAAATCGGATTGTGCTAAAACTCACTATTGTTGGATAAAAAATTTATCTGGATTAGTATCAAATCAAATATCCGCTCACGGACATAGAAAATATTTTTGTGATGGGTGTTTGCTGTATTTCTGTAACGAACGTCAGCTAATGTCTCACCAAACAAATGATTGTAATCATATTTACACTACAACACCATCGACACAATTTCGGGTTGATAAATATGGGAAACGTGTACCGGAAAATATATTAAAATTTGAGAATTTTGACAGACAAATGCAAGTACCATTTGTAGTATATGCAGACTTTGAATCCATTTTGAAACCGATAAATACTTGCGAGCCAAATCCTGAACGCTCTTATACCAACAAAACGTTTATTCATGAACCTTACTCTTTCGCGTATTACATAAAATGTTCCTTTGATAATAGCATTTCTAAATTTGAACTATATCGCGGATCTGATGCAGCAAAAGTATTTGTATCATGTATAGAGGCTGATTTAAGGGAAATTTATAATAGATATATGAAAGATGTAATCCCCATGTCCCCGCTTACAGCGATAGAAAGAGAAAATTTTGACAATGCAACCATCTGTGGTATATGTGAGAAGCCTTTTGCAGAAGGTGATATAAAGGTGAAAGATCATTGCCACTTAACTGGTAAGATACGATTCGGTGCCGCGCACTCGATCTGTAATTTAAATTATAAACTACCAAATTTTGTACCTATCATATTTCACAACATGAGTGGATACGATATTCACTTATTTGTAAAAGAGTTATGCGCTCATAAAGATAAAGTTGACGTAATACCACAAAACAAAGAAAAATATATATCTTTTACAAAACATCTTTACATGCATGATTACGTTACTGACAAGGGGGAAACAAAAAATAAATATTTGCGGTTACGTTTCATCGATAGTTTTAAATTTATGTCAGCATCACTACAAAATTTAGGGGAAAATTTAAATGAAGGTCAAATGGTTACAATGAAGAACTTTTTTACCGATAATGCAAAATTTATTTTAATGCGACGGAAGGGTGTATTTCCATATAGTTTCGTAGATAACTTAGAGAAATTAAATAATCGTGTTCTACCCACCAAGCAGGAATTCTATGACAGCCTAAATGAATCACATATATCAGATGACGATTATGAAAGGGCTAAAAATGTGTGGGAATTGTTTGAGTGCCAGAGTTTGGGTGACTATTCAGACCTGTATTTAAAATCAGATGTCCTTCTTTTGTGTGACGTATTTGAAAATTTTCGTAAAATTTGCGTGAATAAATATAAATTGGATCCAGCTCAATATTACACAGCTCCAGGTTTATCTTGGGACGCTATGTTGAAACTAACAGCGGTAGAACTTGAATTGTTAACAGATATCGATATGATACATTTTTTTTAAAAAGCTATACGCGGTGGTGTGAGCCAGTGTACAGAAAGGAAGCATATCGCAAATAATAAGTTTCTACCCAATTATGATCCCTCAGAACCGTCGTCATTTATCACATATCTTGATGCTACGAACTTATACGGTCATAGTATGTCCCAAGCATTACCAACAGGGGGATTTGAGTGGCTGTCCGAAAGAGAAATTATCGACTTAGATGTTACTAATATTTCAGACGAGAGTCCACACGGATATGTTTTTGAAGTAGACATACATTATCCGCAAGAGTTACACGATTTACATTCAGATCTCCCTTTCTTAGTAGAAAATATTATACCCCCCCAATCAAAATCAAAATCACCAAAATTAATCCCAAATTTGAATGATAAGAGACGATATGTTGTGCATTATAGAAACTTGAAACAAGCCATTGAAAATGGTTTAATGGTGTTAAAAACCCATAGAGTACTTAAGTTCAAGCAGTCGCCCTGGTTAAAAAAATACATCGATTTAAATACGCAAATGAGAAATTCAGCGACCAATAAATTTGAAAAAGACCAATATAAATTAATGAATAATGCAGTATTTGGTAAAACCATGGAAAATGTTGATAATAGAAGAGATATAAAGTTGATTACTCATTGGGAAAATGTTAGAAGAACTATAGGTGCAAACGCATTAATCGCTCGTCCAAATTTCAAATCTTGCACAATTTTTTCTGAGGATTTTGTAGCGATTGAAATGAGCAAATTGCAAGTAGTCTATAACAAACCAATTTACGTAGGATTTTGTATTCTTGAATTATCGAAGACGGTACTGTATAATTTTTTTTATGGTGTTATTAAACGTCAATTCGGTGCTAATGCTTCTTTGTTGTACACCGACACAGATTCCTTAATTATGAAAGTTTATACAGATAACTTCTATGACTTTATTGTACAAAATCCAGAAAAATTTGATACTTCTAATTATATGGAGGGAAATAAATTTAATATTCCAAAAGGCTCGTCTGTGCTTGGGAATATGAAAGACGAATTCCCCGAAGATCCTATTATCAGCTTTTATGGTACTGGAGCGAAAGCGTACTACGTGCAATCGGTCGGTAATGAGTTGAAAAAAGCCAAGGGGGTAAAGAAATCTGTGATTGAAAAACAACTTACAATAGATGACTACAGAAAAATTGTTGAGCAGGGCGGGTTAATATTTCGTAAAATGAATACTTTCAGAAGTCACTTGCATGATATCTATACAGAGATGCGGAATAAAGTTGCTCTTTCTTATTATGACGATAAACGTTTTGTGATTCCCAATACCACTAAAACTCTACCCTGGGGTCACTCAGACATAACATTTTTTCAGAGTGAACCAGAGCAGAATTTAAAGTGGTTAATATCAGCCTTAAATAGTGTCGTTGAACGAAATGTTTTAAAGGATGATGATAAACTAGATGTGTTACTCAAAGCAATGAATGAGTTGAGTGATTAATTGTTAATAATGTTTCTACTTGTTAACGCAAAGGCCGATAATTATAATATTCAATTGAAAAATTCATTGTGATATTTCATGTTATGTGTAAGTCGAAGTAAGAGATATTTGTATGAAATAAAATGTTAATTTATAAATAAAGATTTAAATTACTAAATGGTATTTTTATTGTATGAGTACTGTAGGCAATAAGATAGAGAGAGACGATAGGAAGAGTGGGGTGGGAAGTAGGGGGTTAGTTAGAGTGTGTAGGGAAATAATTTGAACCAATAGGAACAAGAGTGGCAGGGAGTGGAGGGGTTAGTTCAGCGTTATGGGCTTCAGAGATGCTACAAAGATTCTTTCCGTCTCCAGCTCTCGAGTTGTAAAGAAGTGTGCAAAATAGTGCTGTCTGCTCTATTCCTAGCATTCTTTGTGTTCTGTGTTTTGTGTTTCGTGCCCGTTTCTCGTGTCCGTTTTGTGTTTGTTGTGACAATGGTAGGACAAAAAAAGATTGGTGTTTCTGGTGGTAGCGGTAAGGGAGGCGCTTTGTTGAGTGCTGTGGCTGCATACTTAATTAATTATATGCCAGGGCAAGACGACAATGGCGACGCTTGTCCGGGTAATGGTGTGGCGAACAATGGCGACGCTTGTCTGGGTAATGGTGTGGCGAACAACCAGACGAGCCCTGGCGTGGGTGACAATGGCGACGCTTGTCCGGGTAATGGTGTGGCGAACAACCAGACGAGCCCTGGCGTGGGTTTAGTACCGGATATTGAAATCCCGACGGATTTGACCGATTTGAACGATATGCTGGGTGATTACGATTTCTCCGAATTGGACGCGCAGGCTTTGGCTTCAGATGAAGCCAGAGCTAGTACATCTAATGGAGAGGCCTACCCGAACGCCGCGTGGTCTAGGTTCCCTACGGTTACGGAGACAAATTCTGAGGACGAATTTCAACCTGCGCAACCAAAGATTTCTTCGCAGAAAGGCCAAAAGAAGATGACGACGCATCCTTCAACATCTACAAAGCAGACGCAGGTAGAGAATACCGAGAAAGATGATGACGTGTCGATTCTTAGAAGAATTTTATCGGCGCAAGCATCTGTACCTGCTCGCCTGAGCCCTATTCCCGATGTTGGCTCAGACGAGGGGCAGGTAGAGATACCTGAAAAGCCTAAGAAAGCAGCAGCTAAAAATAAAAAGCCGTTATCGGGAAGGAAACCGGTGGTTAAAAAAGCTGCTGCAAAAAAGTCGGTAGCTAAGAAACCGAAAAAAGATGCTGCAAAAAAGCCGACGAAAGTGCAACCGGTATGTTCGAGCGCGCCGTTGCCAGGATGCTCTCATGCGGTGTTGCCAACGCAGGAACCCCGTAACCGTGCTCTGGTTGTGAATGAAAGTGATTCTGATTCACAATCGGAGTTATTCTCCCAAGAAGAGCAAAATGAAACTTTCAAAAATTTCTTGAACATGTATGAACAGTTGCAGCGGGAGGATAGGGAACTTAAAAGTGCAACTGATGATGATAGCAAATTAAAGGATCACGCGCAGTCCCTCAAAAGGAAGGCGGAGAATAGCGGAAAATTGTTATTTAATTTTATAATTATAATTTTATAATTCTATAATTTTATAATTATAATTTTATAATTCTATAATTTTATAATTATAATTTTATAATTCTATAATTTTATAATTTTATAATTTACGTGTTGAAAAAAATCCCTGCAAGTGCTAGGGATTGAACTACCAAACCTTCGTTCACAAAGTTTACAAAGCAAGCCACGTTACCACTGGGCTACCTTGGTCCTAGGAAACTCTTATACTTTACTCTTATACTTACCTATAACGCGAGTTTATATATATATTTCATGGAATTTTTGGTAAATTGTGTATTTAAGTATATAATTAGATTAGAACTGTTGTATTCATCGTAGATGAAATAAAAAATAAATTTTAATACATTTATTTATACACAAATATTGGACAAAAATATATATATATATATATATATATATATATATATAAACAACTGAAAAACTTCCAAAGTACACTCAGACACGCGTAAGGGGTCATTTTCGACTAAACTTACCACTGGGAATCGATTCCGATAATTTCCGAATCGATCCGAACACTACCGAACGCGTTATTCACTGTTTTGTCAAGGATTGGGGGAATAAAAAAATCAAAACACGTTTCAGGGGAGTTCACACATGCAAAGGCTGCAATTTTAAGCGAAAAGCCGAACTCATGCCGAACACTCCCGAAGTTTCCCGAAGCCACCCGAAGACGCCCGAGGACACGCGAGGTATCGTTTTCGACTAAATCGATCACTGGGAAGCGATTACAACCACTTTCGGAGCGATACGACTAGCCGTTCCGGGAAAAAGTCTGCTGCGGCAAAACTAAAGGTCGGAAGTGAGTAGAAACGGTACTGGAGGACAACTGTGACCTCGATACACCTTTTGCAACACTTTTGACCGACAGTCCAAATACGAATAACCAATTTACTTAAATAAGTACCCCGTTATTTCTTATATTAAAGCAATTTTTTATTCTTTACTTTACTACTGTTATTTATTGTATATGAAATGAAATACACTCTTAATACATTTATTTATAAATAACAAAAATATATATACATAAAATAAAATAGAATTATCCGTCCGAATCATGCTCCACCAGAATGACTGCATCCTCATCTTCATCGGCAGATTCCTCCACCAGAATGGCTGCATCCTCATCTTCATCGGTAGATTCCTCCACCAGAATGGCTGCATCATCTTCCGAGTCAGACGATTCCGCTGTGTCCGTCGATGATTCCTCCAGAATTACTCCATCCATCTCGTCTTCGGAATCATCATTGGGCACAGTGTCCATCGACCATGTGGACGGAGACCTCTCCAATGGTTGGTATTCTTCTGGTGAGGTGGTGCTATCTGCTACACCACCCCTTGTCGCCTCTCTAACGCGCTGCAGGTAGGCACGATACCTTTCACACAAAACGAACATGGTTGAAGTGGAAGATACAGTATTGTCTTGTACTTCAGACATGTTGGAGCGTAGAAAGTAAACTGAGGATGGTGAGGGCTTTCTTATGTATATATAGCCCCTACCACCACCCCCACCTCATCACTCCCCACCTCACTACTCACACAAATAAGAGTAGAAAGTGTCCTAATACTCATATTTTTAACACCATCAATATCAATAGCACTGTCAACATAAGCAATAATCGAAGTGAAACACAGATTTCTCTAGTAACATTGTGTTACTTACATTTAAATATTTAGTAAATAAAACAAAAAATAAGATTCAATTTAACGTTTATTTAACACTTAAACTAGTTATATAATATTTACAATAAACTAAAAATTAAATATATACATTTATTTATCACTAAAACTAATTACATAATTATTTACAATAAACTAAGAGATATATACATATTTACAAAAAAAACTACAAATTATCTGTCCATATTGCAAATATTGCAGATTTCCACTCGCCTAATCTGATAGAGTGGATCTCTGCAAGATTTGCAATATCCCCGCCTGCCTCTCATTATCCTTGTAGTGGCATGGTAGTCCACATGACGATGTCTCCCAGGATCCACCCTAGACTGGTATCCCAGAAAACATCCGTGGCAAAGATTGTATTCCATACCACCCACTACTTGGACCGCAACAAAGGTCATGGTGGTGCAGAAGATGCCATCCATTGGGTTCACCCTTGCTAAATATTCTGATGTTATCCACCGCTGCCCTCTTTGGTGGGGAACATCTACGACGATACCCTCATCATCACTCGAATCGTCTGCACCCTCTTCAGCGTCAAAAAATTCCTCATCGTCTTCCTCGTCGCTTTCCTCATCGCCTTCCTCATCGTCTTCAACTTCTACCTCGTCGTCTTCGGGAGCAGCCAAGTCGTCCTCTACCTCTTCAAGGTACCATATATTGTTGAGGACATCTAGGGATGCTAACCAGTCCAGGAATCTGAGGTTAGCCCAACCAGCAGGTACAGCAGCCATATTAATACTTGGAAAAGAATATATAAGACAGTAGACGGAATGATCAACGTTGAAGTTTGCAAAGCAACTGATCTAACGTGGAGTTACACCTCCTCTTTTAAACATGTTGCTGGTGACGTCACATCATCTCTAACGACATACCATGGCTCTAATATCGGCAATTCCAGCGACTACTTAAACAAACAAGGCCATGAGGAGGAACTCAGTTATTATTCAGCTGTCATGCCGTACACTTGTTTTTAAAACAGCAATGTCTTGTCCAAGAGAGTGGCAATCGAAACCAACAATCGCCGTATATCCATATAGTATGGATGGTGCAATTCTGTGCTATAATTGTTCCCAATTCTGGGCAAAGCAGCAAATTAATCCATGTACTGGACTATGTTCAAATTGTATAAAAGAAAATCCAGTGCCAGTGAATACCGTCCGAAAAGCAGCATCACGTGAGCGTCTGGAGCAAGAGTGCTACAAGTGTCTACAACCCAGGACTCGTACAAATTTTGGAATTATCCGAGATGTTTGTGAGACATGCAAGGTGGAGCACCCATTGAGGCAGCGGTGTCTGGTTTGCAACAAGTACACTGGTGATTGTTGGAACAATATTTGCAGCAAATGCAGAGACGAGAAGACATACAGTGTTTTACTTTGTGAATATGTTGGACATATTTATGGACGTGTGATGAAACACAACAGAGAATGTTTCTGTCAGGAAGCGTTACTGTCGAGACGGGGGGGGGGGATTTCATCTGATTAATTCCATAAATATGTATTTGTATTTTTTCTGTATTATATACGTTTTAAGTAAATATATTTAATCTATAATTCGTTGTAAATATTTTCTTCTCAATAAAATTTATTAAAATGATTTTCTTGATTTCATCTAATAATTTTTAGGAGTAAAAATTAATTCAAAAATTTTAACAAATTTGCATTTGTATATATTTTTTCGTTAATGTGTATATAATTACTAAGGCTTTGGAGTCTTATATGGGGAAAATAAATAAAACAAATATTATTATGGAATACACACATTTTATTATGAAATTTCTAAACATAAGTAAAATATTAGTTGTTATAAATATACACATTTTATATAAAGAATGTGACAATATTAAATAAGAGCTGCTTCGTTAATCCAAGAGTTGTGGTCATTAGAGAATCCGAGCCACTTCACAAAAACCTTGTTCCCTCTCCTTCTTAAAACCTTTTCCACCAAGTAGACATCAGGGTATTTAGCTTTTTGTAGCTCCATTTCATAAAAGCACCCCTTTATTGGTTGGCCATGAATGTCCTGGAGTGTATATGTTGTGGGATTTGTTACATTTATTTTAACGATCTTGAAAAGTTCAGTTGAAAAATTTGGTGTGAACCCCTTTTCAAATATACCTTTATATTTACTGATTCGAACTATATCGCCAATACGAAATTTAGGTTTCAAAGCAATTTTAATGTGATTATAAGCATTTAAACGTGTAGTTGGTTTAACATCAGCAGGTTTCATACCAGTCGTACGATGTATTTTATTATTGTACAATTTTGTAATGTCGGATAGAATGTCAACCCATTTGTATTTACCTCTAGCTGAGAATTCTTTATATAACCAGGTTTTTAATGTTCGTATTACTCTTTCTGCAATTGCTGCTTTTTTCGTACTATACGTGGAGTAATGATTAATGATATACTGTTTCATTAAAGCAGAAAAGTTTTTGTTGTAAAATTCCGTACCCTGATCGCTTTGTAGATTTTTAGGAGAATAATTTGATTCTTGTAAAATACTTCTCATAGCCTTAGTAATTTCAACACCAGTTTTATTTTTTAGAGGTTTAGTCCACAAATATTTTGAGTAACAGTCGATCACTACGAGAATGTATCGATAACCATTGTTTTCATCAGCGTATAGTTGCATTTCAGCTAAATCCATTTGCCATAAATCACCATAACCTTTGATTATTGTTCTTCTTCTACGGAAATTTCTCCTACAAGCTTTATGCAATTCGTTAACAACTTGTAATTTCTCATTACTAATCACCATAATTGAAGTTTAAGTCAGGCGTTTATATAGATAATTTAGGTCTGTTTTTTCACTTTTTTCCTAATGTAGCAGCGTTGTCCGTGACTTCAGCCACTATTTCATCTATCACTTGTTGATTACGATCGTTCCTCCCAGCTTGTGCCACAATATTTCCAAGTGATTTCTGTCGCACTGTCATACCTTTCAGACGGGATTCATCGAGAATGTGGTGCACTTTGCTTATTGCATCATATAAAATAGTATAATTGTCCTCGGTTAATTTCTTAACTCCAGAAATTTCTTTATTAATGTGTTGCAGAGCGTCATTAATCATCTCGGTAATTTTGCTGTGTACAAACTTACTATATTCAGTCCACTGATTCTCCATAAAAGCAATGTGTGACTTTTTAATGTCTTTCATACATTTATCGATATTTTCGTCTACATAGTTACGAGTTACACCATCTTTTTGATTTATTGGTTCACCAATGTTCAGTAAACGCTTATTTTGCATATCAAATTGATTATCTGCGGTAAGCTTAAAACCAATACCTGGAGGTCCATGTACGATAATCGATTTATTATTATTACTTCTTCGTCTACCGAACTTGTCAATTGTGTTGTTTACAACAGCCATTTCTGTTTACGTCTGACCCCGTTTAAGCATTTCACAATATTTTATACTAATTAAATAAGTGTGAAATGAATTTTAACTTCACTAATAGATTATCCTTTCTTCCCTCATTTCTTCCAATAAACTGACTATTTCGTTATTGACACCATTGTTACCAACCATTTTTGAGCTATAGAGCAGGCGTAGGCGGTCCACCAGTTCTTTCGGTTTATTCCAATATACATAGTCAACACCTCTATTATTGTATAATTTATTAATAGGAACACCTAAGCCAGTTTTAGATCTCGTCACAACTGTAGAAGATACCAATGGTTCTATAATATTAGTGAATTTCTTCCATTTAGCTTTATTCAAACCCTGTTTCATATCATAATTTTCATATGGTGCTTTTGTCTGTTTTAAAATCCCACCATATAATTGACACTCTTTGTCGCCAATAATAGCCTCATTACTACGCGAAATTTGTGGTTGTTTCATAAATATCATATCATATAACTTAGGACTGCCAGAATACGTCCCCACCTTCTTAGTTCCACGCCACAATGTGATATTTCCATTAGAAAAGCGTATTTCAGCATTACCCATTTGTAGTTTTTCTGTATGGGGGTCTAAACGTACACCGTATATAGTATCATACCTAGCATTGTCGAATTTCAGATTTTCTAAATGTGTTTGCACTATATCACATTTTCCTTCTGCGCCACTAATAGAACTTTCTGAACATGGAGTGCTCATTAACGACGATCCCGGTGGTGTTTCCAAAAAATATTGTTGACTTGCATTTTTGTCACCATCTTCATCACTAGTTTCAGGTGTTGCTTTAAATGTACTAGTACTAGCTCTTGCACTTTCTATCGGTTGTGTTGGTTTCTGAGGTTGTGTTAGCGATTGGTTATGTGAAGCAGATGATATAACCTTTAATGGTTTTGTTATGGGTTCATAAATTTTTTCGAGTGTTAACTGATTCTCAACGTTTCTTCTCTTCACAGAGTTGAATTTTTTGCGCACTGAATCGGTGGCCTCAATCAATTCACGTTTCAGTCTTATTTCTTCCCTCATGGTTCTACCTATAGCACTACTGAGTTTATTCTCACCATTGTCATTCATGTCTAATAAATGCAACCTCGCTGCTGAAGTTATCCCGATGCTATCTGTAGACCAATTAAAATTTTAATTACAATACTTCATGGATATATGAAACTATCAAGTCCTTTGCGATATCTCCCTTCATTTACTTCTCTATCCTTGTCAATTACAAGAAACCCATATTTGTCTTTCCAGCACTCTGCACACATTTCTTGAAATTCTTTATAAGTCACATCCGGTGAGACATGGTCTGAGAAAATGTGGTGTAAATTCATATCATCCTGCTTAAAAATTGCTATGAAATTACTATTATCCCTTAGCAACTGTTTAGGGACGCGGGAATACGTTTGTGCCAAATAGAAACAATCTACATGTTTATGACGCCCCATTGAGAAGTATGCTCGAATAACATCTTGCTTTTTACATATAACATCATCAAATATAAATATAGACTCAGGCTCAGCGTCGGATGGTTGCACTATTTCCGCGTTGTTACTGAAGGTGTAATATCCTAGCCCCGTAATCGGTGCTAATATATCGCGTAAATATTCATACTTGGGTTGATGTAAGGACTTTGAATATAAGTAAATGTTTGAAAAACGTAGCCCAAGTGGATGAGTAAGCAAAGTTATTAGTAAATTTGTTTTGCCACAACCACTTGGACCTATTAAGAGTCCGCGAATAGTTGAGGGAAGTAGCGGGCCATGGCGTGATTCGACTTGTAGTCCACACCCTACTTTTTCATCTAAATTATCTACAGCAAGTTTCTGTTTCTGCTTCACAATGCGCATCGTAGCACGGATGGATACTATATAAATAGATGTACGTATTGTGATTGTTATTTAAATGGTGTCAACCGAGAAGCACACACGTGAAAATCGTCGTGGTTTAAAGATTGGTAAGGGGGTAGTCAATTCTCTAATAAATAAGCTCCCATTTGAACTACACTTACCGGGAGGTTACCAGTATTGTGGTCCAGGCACCAAATTACAAAAAAGATTAGCCCGAGGTGATCCAGGCATAAACAAACTCGATGCTGCATGCAAGCAGCACGATATTGCATACGATCAAAACACCAGTAATTTAGCAGCCCGACACAAAGCAGACTATCAACTTGAACAAGCTACCTGGAAACGAGTTAAATCAAAAGACGTAAGTTTCAAAGAAAAGGCCGCCGCGTGGTTAGTTACAACTATAATGAAGGGAAAGCAACGTCTTGGTATGGGTTGTACGTCAACAACACCCCGTACTACAAAGAAACGTATAATTAAAAAGAAAAACAAGAAAAAAACTAGAAATATAGCTTTTGGTGCTGGAATAGTACGTAAAGTACGTGATGACATACGTAAAGCCGGTGATAAACGAAAAATCGCTAAGGACACAAAAAAAGTTACGCAAATTGCGCTTCAAGCAGCACGACGACACATGAGAGCAGCTGGTGGAAAACGTAATATTCGTACACCTAGGATAATACCAATACCGAAAGTGGGTGGAATTCTACCATTAATACCCATTTTTGCTGGATTATCAGCTTTGGGTAGTTTAGCTGGCACTGCTGCTGGTATAGCTAAAGCTGTAAATGATGTTAAAACGAGTAGAGAGGAATTAGCTGAAAAAAATCGCCATAATAGGCAGATGGAGGCGATTTCTATAGGAAAAAGTGGTAAAGGGCTATATTTAAAACCATATCGCAAAGGACTAGGACTTTATCTAAAACCACAAAGTTCAAAAAACTTCTAGATGCTCTACCCCGAAAACCTCTCACTAATATCGATCTTAAATATTATGCAGAGAAGATGAAAGTGCCCTATTTTCGGGGGATATTTATGCGGGACACTCTACCATATTCTGGACCACGTCATAATGAGTCGGCCATCATAAATCTAGACAGTATAAATGGCCCTGGAACACACTGGGTTGCATTTAAAAAACGTGGTAGTTTAGTCACATATTTCGATAGTTTTGGTGATTTACCCCCACCGACAGAATTAGTTTTATATCTGCGCAGAGGTTCAAAGTCGACCGACAAAATTTACTATAACTATGAACGCCAACAAAATTTTAACACAGTGTGGTGTGGTCATTTGTGTTTGAAGTTTCTCACTACAAAATAAATACAAACGCTTGTGAAATAACATCTGCAGACCTTGAAATGGATCGGGAAAGCATCAAGCAGATGGGTCAATCACTAATCGCATTCTCCCGTTTACGCAGTCTATTGAAGATGAGCAAACAACAACTGGCAAATATGCCTAAAGAAGTAATGATTGGATGTGCTGCACATGAAATTGCATTAGTATGGGACAAACTACCCCAGCATCTCCAGAATGATATTGATATTTTAAAATATCAATACTGTCAGGAACATTATCATGATGATGATGATGATGGCGGTGGTAGCAGTGTTGATGTTAATGATGGGCCGCCGCCTCGAAGAATATTTTGCTGCTACTGTAAAGTGCGCGATGTCAATGTTGCATCAAATAATGAGATACAAACGTCTCCGTCATCCAGCAAAAAACGAAGATTACACCACGATTATTGCTGTAGTTCACAATAAATTCATGAGAGAACACTAAATATCATCAGTCATGTCGTATACGTTCACTCTATCAAACCGATCTAGTGTGCTCAGTGCTGAGTTTTATCCTCTCATTGAATTAGATACTAATAGTCGATATGGGTTAGGATTAACAGGATTCTATTCTTACAATTCTATATTCAATGTGGACGAAACCAACAATCGTTTTTGTTATCGAATTGGACCAAAAGTAGCCCCCACACTTATCCACATACCTTGCGGAGCCTATGAAATTGAAGAGATATATCGTGCAATACTGAAAGCTATGCCCGGTGATAAGAAAGAGGAAAAAGAAAAACTATTTCGACTGCGAGCGAACAACAATACGCTAAAGTGTGAGATTTGGTCAAAATATGGAATTGACTTTACACAAGCAAACTCTATTGGTAATTTATTGGGATTTGAATCGACTTATTTGCATCCAAACACTAATCATGAATCAACATTACCTGTTGATATTATGAAAGTAAGGATGATACGTGTAGATTGCAACATTATCTCTGGAGCATATCTGAATACCCTTAAATCCCATACCCTTTTCGAGTTCGACATAGATGTTGAACCAGGTTACAAACTTACCAGAGAGCCAGCGAACATCATATATTTGCCTGTTAGACCTGAAGGACGTCAGTTTATCGACAACATTACACTACGCATATTGGATGATAATGGAGATTTAATCAATTTTCGTGGTGAGAAGATTATCGTAAAGCTAGAATTGAAACAGTTTTAAAATCGCAAACACAATGGGTTTCCGATATAATCAACAACGATTAGCACACAATCGTTTCAATGTGATTGACGATAAAAAGACTAATGACTGCGGAAATCGACTCATTCAACGTGTAGAGCTTAAACGGTTAAGACATAACCTGCCAGCTAAAGACCGTGCATTTCTTCGATCCATCGGATTGAAACTGAGAGAAAAATAGTTAATAATGGTGACTTTTACATCTAGTGAAAAACTTGAGGTGTTCGAGGAACCTGTATTCGATCAGTCACTCGTTAGCTTACATGAGCATACATATAAACCACACGGTTCACCATATTATAGAAACTCTGATGAAGTACGCATTCCTGTCAATTTTCAGGACTTAATACTTGACATTACAGAGATTTACATTTATATAGAAGGAAAATTTACCCCTAGTGATGTTACCAAGAAGTGCTATCTATCTAACAATGCGCTAGCTTTTCTCTTCGAAGAAATAAGATATGAAATGGGTGGTGAACAGGTCGCTGTCGTTAGGAAGCCTGGCATCACTACTACAATGAAAACTAGGGTGTCATATGGACAAACATCCCTCCCATCGCTACTAACTATAGGTTGGGGTCTCACCGAGAAAAAACAGGATATTTTAGATACTACCAGCCACGTTTTCAGCGGTAAACTCCCTCTTAAGTACCTCATGGGTTTTGCAGAAGATTATACCAAAGGTATTTTAAATACAAAACAGGAATTAATTTTAATTATAGCACGTTCCTTTAAAGACTCTTACATTGGAGAAGTTGATGCACAGTTAGAAATTAACAAAATCGAATGGAAGATAAGACATATTATGCCTGAAGTTAGACAAAAGGTTAAACTATTAAAGAAAATTGATACGAGCAGTAATAATGCTAAAGTTAAAATGGCTTACCGTATGTGGGATCTCTATGAGCTACCCACTCTACGTGATACTGCTTCTGATATATGGGCTGTTAAAACCACTAACAGTCTTGAGAGACCTCGATACATCATTATCGGATTTCAAAACAATGGCAACTCTAGTGACAGAACCAAGGACGCTGCAAGTTTTATACATGCAGATATAAATAATATTCGGCTATATTTAAATGCCGAAGTATTTCCATATGAACGTTGGAATTTAAATTTCGATAAGAAACTCGACTCTGCAGCCTACTACGCCTATGAAAATTTCCAACGTAGTTATTACGATAAAGATATGAGTGAACCTATGATGGACCTTGGCGAATTCAGAAAAAATCCATTGTTTGTTATTGATTGCTCACACCAACCAGATGCAATGAAATCATCCACCGTCGATATAAAAATTGAATTTGAGACACGGAAGACGAAGTTTCCCGAACAAACTCGAGTATATGCACTTATACTTCACGATGCGTATTTAAGTTATAGCGCATTAGATGGTTCAGTTCAGTGTGGCATTGCTGGTGCTAAGTAACGAATACCTATTACCATGACGTCATTAGGTAGCCAATTTCCTACTTTGATAGTTGACTTGCAGGGGTTTCAATATAAAACAAATGATTTTACCGTTAAAGAATTAGCTGTTCTATGTTGTAACACTAATCAGCAAGCACACTATTTCTTCAAACCACCAAATCCTTTCTCATCACTAACCCAAGGTGAACAGACTCACTACCGATGGTTAGAAAACAACTACCATGGGGGCATAAAATGGAGTGATGGATATATTCAACTGTCAGAATTCCCACTAATACTTCATCGACTTTGTCAAAACGCAGTTAATAATTTTCGACGCAATGTATTGTCAGAGGATGTTATAATTGTATGCAAAGGCAAATTAAAGAAAAATGTTCTACAGCATCATCTAAAATGGAATAGAGTTATAGATCTAGATGACTTCTCACCCTGCATACCCAATCTAAAATCGTTAAAGGTACCAAGATGTATGGAACACACCCAACCAAAATATAGTCACTGCTCTCTTGCAAACGTTCACTTTCTTAACAAATGTATTATAGATTTAAATATAGAGTTAAAATAAATATCTTTAAATATGTTTATATTTAGGATTAATAATTAATATTTTTTAATTTATGTCACCAAAAAATAATTATAAATAAATTAATGTATAATCTAATAATGCGTTTCATTTATTTCAATTTTAATTTTAAAAATAAAACAACTATATTTCAATAATAATAATTTTATTACACCATTTACATATTAATATTATTAACAGAAGAATTACAATAAGTGATTAACTACTAATTGAATTGTCTTCATCCTGTTCTTCATCAGATTGGTCGAGTTGATACTTTTCAATAATTTTCTTAGGTAAGTATTTTTCTATGTCACATAGGAAATGTTTTAAATTCATTTCTACTAGTTGCTCACAGAATTCCTCTAAATTCACAATACCACGAGAGAATTTACCACATAGTTGTGCACCTCTGTAATACCTCTCAGAATCCTCATTAAGCTGTTTAACTTTTTCAGCATCGAAGCAGTAATTCAGATCATAATTTATTGCATGGAGTCTATCCATACTTAAGTCGCCTAGTACAGAAGATAGTCTTTCAATTGCCGAATTAATGTCTTCTGCCCTTACCCAACGTTCTGCTGAATATTGCATCCACATTCTTGCCAGTTATAGTGAGGCTAGAAATTACATAAATAAAATTAGAATAAGTTATCAAATATGTGATAAAACTACTTACATCTCTACTACTATTGTAGTGTATTTGTAATATTTCATTCTAAGTTATACTTTCACTATACCTTATTTATTGGTCTGATAATTTAAAGCATACAAATATTTTAAATAGTTTAAATCACGCAATAATTTCGAATTTTATTAGTGACCTTGATTTGGCACCGGTATAAATGGGTGAATTCTCTCCTAAATAAATCAACACATATTTACCACTAGACGAATTTATTTCTTCTATAAAAGTTATATTTAATAGTTCAGCAATACGTTTAGGCAAAAATGATTTAAAGGTAGTACTTGTACTTTCATCAAATAAATGTACTAATATCGATTTTCCAAAACGTGTATTAAGCATTAACATTTTTTTAATGGCGTAAACCTTATTTAAAATTAACGATGAAATAGGTTTTTGGTCTAAAACTTCAGTATCTTTAATAATAAGTTCATTAAGGGCTAATAAATCGATATTGGTAATCATATTTAAGTAGTTGAGTACAGTGAAAGAATTACTAACCAAGAAATATTACAGAACTTTGCTTACTTAAAATATTTCAGATCACAACACTATGCTCACTTATTAACTGTAGGTGAACCAGACTAAATATGATTTTGTTCTAATAGTCCGTGCTTTTTTTATAGAAAAAGTATTCTACGTCACAAAATATAGAACCCCACCACATTTTACTGTGTACGTATTGAACTAATGTAATTTTAGAGGTCAAGTTGCGTGGCAAGGAGGAAGCTCCGTCCTTGCATTCTCTAATAGTGTTAGCCAAGGCCAAGGTCACCGCAAGTGATCGTTCTGGGTAACAGCAACACTGCGCCCTTGAAGTCGAAACGCACTGCAGCCGTCCAAGGTCAAGGTCACGGTATATGCTAAGCGAACCTACGATGCCACCGTGGCCTTGAAGGAACGGACCACAGGTGCACGGTCAAGGTCAAGGTCAGTGGTGGGGGGAGACCGACCTACGGCTAACTTCCTCTACTCCTGCATTTCAGTAATTTTACTAGATTTTAGAGGAATATTTGTAGTGTAATTCTTCGATTTGTCTCTATATATATTTAAAGAAAACGGCACTAAACCTAATCCGATCTCAACCAAAACCTTTTCAGATCTTCTAGAACATTGATGAAACCCTCATGCAAACTTTTATCCAAATCCGTTCTCCAATTCAAAATATTTGAAATTAAATGCGACAGTAAAGCTGTATAGTTCTTGTTGAATAGGAATACACGTGACGCGACTAGTTTCACGACGTAGCGACTACGCGCATCGATCATGTTACGCGAAATGTGATCTATGCTCTACATTTGCTTTGTTTTTAATTTTATTCACGGAAACCAAATCGAAAGGGTGGAAGTATGATATGTCGTTGAAATTGGAATTTTAATTTTTTTTCAATTATTCGATTGAACATTGTAAGTAATTACAAAATAAACAACTTGTTGCGCCAAAACGGCACTAAACGTAATCTTTTCAGATCTTCTGGAGCACTAAAGAAACGCACATGCAAAGTTTCATTCAAATCCGTTCAGTAGTTTCGGTGCTATCATGCTAACACACATACATACATACACACACACAGACATTTTTCAAAAACCACTTTTTTGGGCTCCTAGGACCTCAAAACGTAAAGATTTGATGTTATCTCAATTTTCGTTTTTGAACCAATTTTAGTAACCTCTCACAATTTTATTATGGTGAGGTTAAAAAGCGTGGTTTATTTATATTTTGAAGACCACCTACGTGCTAATAGTTCATAAATCGTTGACAATAAATTGAAGTTGGACAGTTCTGATAAAGATATAGTTAATTAGTTACTTAATCATTAATCATCATAGTAACTGTTTTAGATCAATAGAATAAATATTTAAGTTTATGACAAGAAAATGAACAAGGGGATAAAAACTTTAAATCGTGTTCATTAAAGTGTATAAGGAAAAAGTCGACGAAGTAGGTAAAATTAGGAAAAACGGCAATAATGTATCCAAATCCATAACACTGTGCGTGGTTAGATAAGTTAAAAATCATGATCTGCTTTCAAATATACACCAGGGAATGAAACACTCCGTGTAAATAATGTACATAACCCTTTTTCAAAGCGTATATTAAATTAATTTTAGGTGATAATCAAATTAAATTAAATGTAAATAATCAGTAATAATTACTTTAATAAAATTATATTTCTTTAAATCTTGGCACTATGCCACAAGCTAACTGAGCAAGAATATTAGCATAATAGTTTGTAATATAAGTTGAATATTTAATTTTCACTTAGAACTGACCCAATAAAATCAATGGACATTTTCACTCAGATAAAAAAGTAATAAAATTAATCTTAAATATCGCAAGGAACTAAATGCATGTTTAATAAAATAAAATGCGTAAATATCAATTAAACTTACTATATTAGGCTGGTTAGCAGACTAAATTATGTCCAATATATTACTGAAATGTAGATAGAAACACGCAGATTTTATGGAAAAAAAAACACGTTTGTAACTATTAATCCTTTCACTACTTCGACAATTATGCCTTAAAGTGTATTCCAGTTTGACCTGTAGGCATTGTTAAAAATCATTTTAAGATGTCTGGAGACTGGAATATTGACTCTCTAATGTCTGGTTTATCAATACAGGGTTAACACTTAACTAGAGGATAAATGACAAGCGAAGAAATAGGTATCTATTATACATTATACATTTATCCTCTAGTTAAGAGGTAACCCTGGATTAATAAAGCGGACCTAAGTCGGTTAACTTGATACATTTCAAAATGATTAACCCATATGTACCTTCGTAGTGGTCGATCGGATTTCTATGAGATGTAGGTGCGACAGTCCGCTAACAAAAAACATAACAAATTCTACAGCATAATGTCCCATTACGGATAAAACACACCCCACCGTACAAGACATTACCGATCTTCCGGCAACCTTTGTAACCAAACTTCACCTACTATAACTTTCGCTCACCCTATCCACCTTTACTGATGTTCCACACCTTTTGAATCTTTAAACCTTTTCTGTACGTTCTTTTTGTATACTTTTGTCGCGTTCGTTCTTTTTTTTTGTATATTTTTCTCTCTAAATTCGTTTCTATTCAAAATTTTTAGAACCACAGTTTAGGCCAGTCTATGCACAGTCCGGCCTTTCCACACCTCGCGGAAGGCTCCTCGTTTAGGATGAGGTGCCTGCATCAGCATCAAAATTTTTAAAAGTGTTTAGTGTAAGTTTACTAAAAAATGTGTAGTTATGAGTTTTGTTAATTCTGTTTTTAGATATTATCTTTTAATTATATTGCCCACTTTAATCCATTCGTGATGGAAGATATGTTTTAACTGTTTTTAATTATCACTTAGCCGAATCAGTCCCAATCCACCCGATCCTGCAATCCACCACCGTCAGTCCCGGATCCATTCTGATACAAAGGTAGTTTGTAAATTGAGCAAATCTATTTATGGCTTAAAGAAATCCCCAAAATGTTGGAATAAAAAATTTAATTCTGTAATGAAAAACGAAGGGTTTATTAGATTGGAAAATGATTATTGTCTCTATGTTAAATGTTCAAATAATCAAAAATTGTATCTTTTACTTTATGTAGACGATTTGTTGATTTTTGGTACAAATAGTATTGAAATAAATAGATTAAAAGAAGTTTTACGACACATTTTAAAATGAAAGATTTGGATTCCGTGTCTAATTATTTAGGTATAACTGTTAAGCAAGAAGTTGATAAAGGTATTACAATTATCAGTAAAGAAAACTATTTAAAAAATTTGTTATTAAAATTTAACATGTCTGATTCTGTACCGATCCCTATTGACCCAAATTTTAAATTTGATTTGTTGAAAAAGGATGGATCTGAAAGCAATCAGATAGAAACTAAGTGTAGACAGCTAATAGGTAGTTTAATGTACGCAGTCCTAGGAACTCGACCAGATTTATGTACTTGTGTAATATTTCTTAGTCGTTATCAAAGCTGTGCTAGTAATGATTTATATGTAGCTTTGAAAAGAGTTCTTAGGTATATCAAAGGCACTGTTAATTTATGTTTAATTTATAGAGGGAACTATAAA
This sequence comes from Leptura quadrifasciata, assembly GCA_963675555.1. Taxonomy (NCBI): domain Eukaryota; kingdom Metazoa; phylum Arthropoda; class Insecta; order Coleoptera; family Cerambycidae; genus Leptura; species Leptura quadrifasciata. The sequence goes on from OY776675.1 coordinate 111,182,793, forward strand.
TATGAAAATGTTATATTAGGTTGTGTAGATTCGGACTGGGGAGGAGATTCTATCGACAGAAAATCCACAACTGGTTATTGTTTTAAGATATTTAATTGTCCAATATCTGGGTGTTCTAGAAAGCAACAGTATGTGTCGATATCTTCAACAGAGCCGAATATGTAGCTTTAAGCATGGCAACAAGTGAGGCCTGTTGGCTGAGAAATTTAATTCTTAATTTTAAGTTGTTTATTGATATTAAACCTATATATTTGTATGAAGACAATCAGTCTAAAACTATTGATATTAGGTATCGTTTTGTAAGAGAAAAATAGGGCAAAATATTGTTAAAGTAGAATATATTGAGACGAGTAACCAAATTGCTGACATGTTAACAAAATATTTAAATAATATGTGGTTATCGAGATTCAGGTCACAATGACTGTGCAAACTGTGTTTTTTTGTAAAAGGTGAAACATTTCATTGAGGGGGCGTGTTGGTAACAACGAAATGTGTCAAATAGGATAACTAAAGTTTAATGTTAGGGTTTTTTTAGTTCTTAAGACAGATGTCACAGTAGCATAGTAGCAGTAAAATTTTAATTACCAGTTTTGTCAAATTTGTGTGTTCAAGAAATCAACTAATTAAAACTACTTTCATAAACAAGTCGGACTTTTATTAACAACAAGAAATGAGCCAAATTGATAAAAAGAATAAGCAACAATCCAAGCCAGTTCCTAATATATCCAATAGATGATGCCATGCGTTCTCGGTTTAATGACATTCTCAACTTGTATCATTAATGAGTTTGTCGGAAACGGTCATTTTTAGGAAATAAATAATGTCCTACTGTGTTAGAGCACTTTGGTACACATCAACAAGTTTTTATTTTACATCCTAATTATTAACTTTGTTTATATAAAGACATATTTTTTCGTATTGGCATTTACGGACAAACAACCGAGTACAGCTGGTGCACTCCGGCCGATAAAATAAAAGAGAATGTTTTCCATTAAAAAACTAAATTTTATGGACAGACCTATTGCACGTAGCTGTTGTTGCTGGGCAACACTCAATATTGACTGTTTCAAATATATCAAGTGTCAAATTCATATCTAAAACGAAATTGAATTAAGAAAATCATTTTGGTAAGGTTCACTGTGCATTTACATTTATTTATTTCATTATTTTTATTCTGGAATGATCTTTACATATATCCCTCGTTTAACAAGTTTAATCACTCAAACTGTGTAGGTACGTCCACATAATTTTTAATATTCTGCTTTTGAGCTAATGCTTTTGCATACAATATAATTTTAGATAAAATACCGAGACCGAAGGTCGAGGGGAAAAATCGTAAATTCGTTGATTCTCAGCAAATCGAAGTAGATATTAATTTTGGTGAAGACACACAAGATCATCGTTAATTTATTTGCTAAAATAGTAATTTTAAAAAAAAATTCCAATACTATAATTTTATAGCCAACATTTTTTAAAGCAAATGTCCAAAAAATTTGATAACTAATTCTAACTAGTGCATATTAACGAAAAATAATATTTGAGGTTTTTTTATAATAAGCAAATTATGTTCACAAAATGGAGACATTTATGAAAAAAAATTATGAAACTACAGATTTTTTCGGCCATAATTCTTTATCGTGGGAGAACAACTAAGGCTCATTTTATAGCTTATTTCATTAACTTTCATTATTGTTCTTCCCATTTTTGACATTGGTGACAATTGCTTGCCGCCTTTTCCATTTTAAAATTCTAAAAAAATATATATAAGCCAACGCAAAGTGTATAAATTATTACAAAAAATAATAAATGTGTAGTAAAGTAAAAATACCTACTACGAAAGTCCAGTATTCCATTATTTCCTATGAAAGGAAATTGATTCGTTGCCACCAATCAAAGTGCACAATGTGCGTTTCCAAATCAATTGAAAATAATGTCCTATAATTTGCGACATACTACGTCTTCAATAGGAAAACGCAAAATAAAATCTGATTGCAATAAGCCCTCCGCAGGTAGATTAATCCTAAAGAAAGGACTACAGTGCAGGGTTGTTGTGCATCGCCAGCCGTAGACTAGTTCCAAGCTTGCATGTTAGCTCTCATCAGCACGACATAGGCAAATGCACAACACTTCACTGTTCCTCTAGCCATCAAATTAAAGGCAAGAGGTGTCCCCAACTTGAGAATAGTTACCACCAGATGGAGCTATTCGCAAGTTGCTGACTAGAGGCAATTAATTTTTTTTATTATAAATGTAATGATAATTTAAATTTATTTATTCTACCCATGTTCCTCCATTTTCAGCGCATATCTCAACTCTGTTCTTAAATTCTTTGTGCACAAAGACGGATCACTTTTATTTTTGTTTCCATTGCATATTCCTCTTAAAACATTAAAATTTTATAAATAAAAAAATGTATTTAGTTCTGTAATTTGGTATGTCATATTTTTTAGTTCTGAACAAGTTTTTCTAATAAAATTTTTCAATATTTCGCACAGAAAACACACTTTACCTGATGTGATTTTTATTTTTAAGCTGTTGCTAGCGCCCTCTATAATTTTTTTAAAGCCCAGCATACTAAAAATATTTTTTGGGCGAAGCAAGAGGAGAATACAAAAAATTGTGTTTGTAATCCAAAAAAGTTGTCATTTCACAAACAGGCTTGTAGCTCATCTCGCGCATCCGGTTCATTCATTTTGAGTTCCTTATTTGCAGCATTTAAGGGAGTTTCTATCAGAAAATAAAAAGGCTAGGGTAAGACTTATTTCGACGAGGCCTTCATATAATTAAGATCGAACTTCACTTAAGGCAAGTTCATTTGATCTCATTATTATATTTCGGAGTCCTCTCATAAATAGTAATAATGTAGATATTTTAGAAAAAATGTAGCAATTTTATTAACAAGAACAATAATACATTTATATGATTTAAATATCAAATAGGTGAATATAAATTATAATTTATAATAAGAGTACATAAATCTTATAATTATCTGAGCAACTTCTTTTTAAGAATTATTTTTATCCATCGACTGATAGATTAAGTAGACGCATTATGGTAAAGTTTTTTGAAAGTAATTAATAAGTTCTGCGAAAAAATGTTACGTAAGTTTTTTGTTTTTTCTAAGTATTCTGCAAGAGTTTTCGCAACGCAGCCTCTAGGATCTTGTTTGAAGAAGGGTAGGTATAAGATGGGTTGTAACTTATTTGGTCCTGAAGTCCCAACTCATTTAGGTATTTTTATTACAATACCGTCCCTTCCTATTGCAATATTAGAGATTTCAATTTTCAAGTCTGAACCCTATGTCCCGTAGTTAGAGCTAGTGCGGTAGTTAGTTTGTAGGTCAAGTCCTATAATTTTTCCACGTTTGGTAAACTTCTGATATAGATCGGGAGTTAGCGACAGATTTTTGGCCGTGATTTTAGTCAGTATGCCTTGCAGGGGGAATTATTATGTTACGTAAATTCTCATGATAATAAGTGATATGAATCAAAGAGTCAACCTGGGTTGTTCCTATGGAAAAATAAGTCTCCATTTGTTCGTAATTAATTCAGTTTGAGCAACGAAAAGCAGCAGTAAGTGGCTAGCAGCGAGAACCTGAAGATGGCCGAAACATCATTTAACCATCCATGGCTTCACCAGGAGCTTATTAAACATGCGGGAAAATACCGGAAAGTCTCGTAATACTTCATACTATAACAGCGAAAAGCTTAAAAACAACATGCATATATAGGTAGAATAATAAATGGCATACCGATTGATAAGGCATGCAACAAAAGAGAAAATTTTTAATATGTTTTCTTATGTTGCTGTAAATGACAAATGCGTTTACAATAACGTGTATAATACTATTTTATGCAGGTCTAACTAAATTGTAGATTGTTTTACGGGGTCGTTTGGCGTCGAGCAGCCTTACTTCACTTCGACCTAAAAGATCTTTTGTGATTTACCCTACATCTAGTGGTTATCCCAGGATTCCCAGACTTTTTACAAAGCTTGTGATTTTCTGGGAGCTAGTTTCCATATGTCTTCAGGCGTTAATTCCGCCTGTTCTATGAACTTTAGCCTAGTGCGGACTAACACCTTGCATTCACAAAGTATGTGTTCCGCAGTTTCAATTGCAGTATCGCAATATCTGCATTTATTATCTACCGCCTTGCCCATATTCTTGAGATCGTATCTCAAGTGGCAGTGGCCAGTTAGAAGGCCTGTGGTTAGTCTTAATTCGGACTTTTCCAGTTCGAGAAGCCTTGAAGCATCTTTGTCGAATAAGTTATAATCTTTTTCGCTTGTCTTTGGCCTGGGGTATGCCTCCAGTAGGACTTTTTCTGATCCTTTTCCCATTCTTGGATCTCCTCCACTATATGTCCCTTGGCTAGGCCACAAAACGGTTCGGGTCCAATGAACGGTGCTTCAGCTCCTTTTTTGCAAGGCTATCAGCAAGTTCATTTCCTTGTACTCCCTCATGCCCTGGCACCCACATCAAGGTAACCTTGTTGTTATTAGCCAGTTGCTTCAGGGATTGTCTACATTCCCAGGGAATTTTAGATTCAAAGGTATAGGACCTTAGAGCCTTTAGTGCTGCCTGGCTATCTGATAGTATATAGATATTTGCCCTTCGGATGCCTTTATTTAGGCATACCTGGGCACACAGATCTATGGCATAAATTTCTGCCTGAAAGATGGTTGGGGTGTTACCGAGGGCTTTGGATAGCCTACAATTCGGCCCTGCTACTCCCACTCCTACCCCTTCAGCCATCTTGGATCCATCTGTATACCAGATAAGTGACTCCTGTTCCAATCGCAGTGACTCCATCTTGCTCGTCTGACGACTTTCTAAAACTAACTAAAAAGCCATCTTGTTCTATTAAAAATCAAAGTTTTTATTAATAATTGTTATTTTTTTAATTACTCTACAATATCTATATCTACGTCTTGCTTTTCGGCGCCATCATTCTCCTCTTCCTGTTTATCAGTGTTCATGTCCACGTCGTCTTCCTAGGTTTTGAAGATTTATCCCATCTTTTTTATGTATTTCTACTTCTTTTTCCATTTCATTCACGGAAAACATACAAATTATTTTATTTCATGATTGTGTCGCATTTTTTTATCATATTGTATGTGTGTACGAGCCACAAGTCGTTAAAATTCATCATCACAAATGAACAAAAAAAGAGAGAGATATAATTACATGATTTAAAACTGTTTCTGTACTATTTTGCCGCCACAGACATCTGTCAGAATATATTTTCCATTAGAATTGTGGACAAAAAAGACTGATATCGCAATCAGTGAGATGAAGAATTAATGCGACAGCCGTCACTGTTCAATATACCTAATATCATCACAGATATATTCATTTTAGCATTTTAGGCTATAAGGATACACATATAAAGTACCTTCTGTTAGATTTCATTCTTTTGATATATTGTTAAACTATTGACACTTCTATATATTGGTGGGGATTCACTCCGCATCCCTTCATTATTTATTTTGTATGATTTTCTCCTGAGTTTACGAATTTTTTTTTCCAACCTTATGTCCTCACTATCAATGTTATGTCGCTTCCTTGAACACTTATAACACAATAAGGTAGTTTACCGTTCGTTTCATTTGGTACAGGAAAGAAAAATGAACCGGATGCGCTGACTGCATATGACAGTTTGCCTGTGTTCTTTTATTCATCGATGAGTCGTGAGCTTTCTTCGAAAGTTGGTTCTATCTTTTTTTATTATTAAGGATAAATACAGATAAAATAAATTTTCGATGAAAGCGCACGATGAATAAAAGAACACGGAGTTTGCTTTATTATTTACGAAACGAGGCAGAAGTAGGATTTCATGTTTGAAGGTTTTTGTGATTAAGTAATGTGAGGGCATTTCTCAATCCAAATAAGTAGATACAGTTATCCTATAATAATAGTAATCATTTATTCGTTCCTCAGTAAAGAAATATCTTTTAAGTACATTGAAGACATGGAGAGCGTATATGACCCTGAAGAATTGATTACTTGTCCATATGATATCTCCCATCACATTCGCATAAAAAGAATGGGATTGCACCTGGTGAAGTGCAAGAAGAACCATCTTGATACGACATTTGCCACATGTGATTTTAATGTCACACACCGAGTACCAAAACCCGAACGTCGGTATCACCATGAACATTGTACTAGCAGGAAGGATATCGAGATAGCATTATATCAAGAGCATGGTGAGTTCACATTTCTACGCTCATCTATGCTATAGGTTGCTAAAATCTGAAAGTTGTATATCTTTATGGTCAGAGTTAGTTTGACGCGTTACTAATTAAACGATAAATTTTTTCGTTTGTTTGATTTCATCTGGTTCAAAATGATAAAAAGTAACAGAAGCAAATTTTTCAGATGCTTTTTTAAAACCGTACTTAAAAACTTTAATATCATTGTGCGAGTCACCGAATTATAAGTAATTTTAATAATGTCATTCTAACATATATCTGTCCGTTACATTTTCATTCTACAAGCAAGAAAACCCTAAATTTTTCTTTAATTTTTCGATTTGTATTAATTTTTTTTTTATACATTTATTTAACGTCGGCCTATTTCCACTACTGAGACCTAACACCGACGCCTGTAGACGAGCTACCCCCAACCAGGAATTTTGCCAAACCTCTTCCCTTAAGAAGAGTAGGGATCTTTTACTTGCCTAACATTTAATAGACAAGGGACCGACGGCTTTACATCCCCTCCGAAGGATGGTATATCTCCTATACAACCCTCGCCTAAGGTTGTATAGCTTCCGCGCATACACTGATATACAAGCCGCTGGAAGATGTGTGAGTCGAGAACGTGGTTTCCGTTGGAATGGTCACCCATCCAAGTACTAACTGCGCCTGTCGTTGCTTTACATCGCATACCGAAGTCTGTACATAGTAAAGACGCACCTACGCTCGCCCCATTTGTTTTAATTATTTCACTATTTTAATGCTATATATTTAAAAGGAAATCTCATGACCTTGTAATATAAATTTAAAATTGGTATGTACATTAAAGAATCAAACTTTTGTAAAATAGGTAAAACATGGAGAAGGTCGGTTCTGTTATCAACAATTGCGATCGGGTATGGGCGGTAGGTCTTATAAATTTGAGGTTCGACAAGAATCGTTAAATTTGTTTTGTAATTTATTTTTAACTCTCTCGCTCGTACGTATACTTTGTTGCCAATGTTGTAGTTGGGCCGATTTTTAGGGATGTTTCTGTCAAATCGAATTTGGGCCTTTTGGGCTTTTGCACTTCTGTCCAACTTAGCACGATTTTATAATAAAGGGATTTGTCTCCAACGTATTTGGTGATCAATTATTTTTGTTTATAAAGGGTTTTGGGTGGTCGATTAGCCGTATGTTAGAAGATAAGTTCGTATGGTATAAAGTCATCCGTTTTGTTGAACGAATTGTTGTAAGATATTACGGTAAAGGGTAATATTGTAAATCAGTGTTCATTTGCATTTTCGGTTCTATGAATTCTTACCATTTCTGGGAAAGTGGCACGAAATCGGTCTACGGATCCGTTGAATTGGAAATGTCCTTAACTTGACTTGACTTAAATATGTCAGTTTTATGTCGTAGAGGGTACAAAGGTCTCTTAATACAACTGTCGAATTCGCCGCCATAATCGTAATGAATTCTCAAAGCGGTACTGAAGTGTTGAAAATATAGTAATAAGGTGTTTACAATTGATTTTGCGCTTTTGTAAGGAACAGCGTAAGCTTGCGTAAAGGACCATGCACTTTTCGTATGGAAAAAGTGGTTTCCGTTAAATTGTCTGAATTTTTTATATGTTATGTATTTCTGAATATTGAACAAATGTCTCCATGGGCGCGATGTCCGAAACATCAAGGGTCTCGATATAGCGGCGGTTCTTGTCAGTATATTACCCGTTATTGTGTTTACAGTATTTGCTCAATATATTGCACTTGATTGAGATACAGAGGTTAAAATAAATGGGAGTTTTGACAGACGTCTTGAAGACAGTCTCCAGCAGAATCTTGAAAGTTTTGAAAAGAGGCTGAAAAGAGTTTTCAAAATAAGTCGTGAAAATACTCTTCTGTAGTTGGAGTGAAAAAGTTCGTGTTACTGGTAGATAGCGGAAAAGTGATATATATCGTATATATGTAATATATACATAATATCGATCTACATATCCATATATAAGTCTGCTTTCTGGATCTTTTATGAAAATAATCAAATGTATTCGATGGTCGGTTACAAGTTTTAATTTCCTACCAAACAGATATGATCTGAAGTATTTTACTGGCCATACAATGGCTAAAAGTGCACATTCTATGGCTGAATACTTTCTAGGTACCTCATTGCCTATATTGCCCTGTGAGAAACTATATCGTGAATACGGTCGCATCCCTAGTTAACATAACAGCTGTTGTCAATGTTAAATTGTGTGTCCTTCTGTAAAAGATTTATTATAGGTTTTGGTATCAACGAAGACTGACAATAATATAATAATAAATAAATAAATAAACACCACAGAAATTAGAAAAATGATAAAATTAGATTAGATAGATTAGAATAATGATAAAAGTTAAATGTTTATTAAGAAGTGAGTATGATTAACTGACAAAGAATCCTGCAGTGGTATTTATAACGTTTAGAAGATACGTCAATTAAATGTTGAACAATTAAAAGCAAGTTTGATATTCATCATAAATTATTAGAAGCTAAAATGTAATATGTCTCAAATTAAGTTATACAATTGCGACTACAATATGACGTATATTTGTAAATCGATCATTTACTTATTATAATGATTGCTACAAAAATGAATGAATTAATGAATAGAACTGGTAGCCTAGTGAAAAAGGATGCAATCCTTGGGCTATGGATATCCACGCAGGTTGCTATAGTTAGCCTCCGTGGCAATGCTGTTTTGTTGCTCTGGAATGCAGGGTCTTTCCAGCGGCGTCACAAATGTGCAGCTGGCTTCCTGCCTGTGATCCATTTGTGTTGTTTGATTCCTAAGTTGAGCCCATCCTTTCAACTTAGCTACACCGCACTGATGAGGACCAAAAAGTCCGAAACACGTGTCTGCGGTTTGCACTTTTTCTTGGCGGGCTTGCCCATGAATTTTCTTTGCCGATAATTTGTTACCCGTGTTACCATCCTTTTTATCTTTATTTATATATATATATATATATATATATATAAGTCAAGAAAAAATTCATGGGCAAGCCCGCAGAAATGACAGTGCAACCGTGTACACGTGTTTCGGACTTTTTGGTCCTCGTCAGCACGGTGAAGCTAAGTTGAAAAGGTAGGCACAACTTAGGAAAAAACGACACAAATGGAAACCACTGACAGGAAGCCAGTTGCACATTTGTGGCTGCAGTTGGAAGACCTTGAGGTTTCAAGGCAACATCCGACATTGCCACGGAGGCAACCTGTAAGCCGCCTGCGTGGAGTTCTATAGCCCAAGGTAAAATACAAAGGAAAGATGTTATCGCGGGAACAGCACAATAAGTCAAGAAAAAATTCATGGGCAAGCCCGCAGAAATGACAGTGCAACCGTGTACGCGTGTTTCGGACTTTTTGGTCCTCATCAGCACGGTGTAGCTAAGTTGAGAAGGTAGGCACAACTTAGGAAAAAACGACACAAATGGAAACCACTGACAGGAAGCCAGTTGCACATTTGTGGCTGCTGTTGGAAGACCTTGAGGTTTCAAGGCAACATCCGACATTGCCACGGAGGCAACCTGTAAGCCGCCTGCGTGGAGTTCTATAGCCCAAGGTAAAATACAAAGGAAAGATGTTATCGCGAGAACAGCACAATAAGTCAAGAAAAAATTCATGGGCAAGTCCGCAGAAATGACAGTGCAACCGTGTACACGTGTTTCGGACTTATTGGTCCTCATCAGCACGGTGTAGCTAAGTTGAGAAGGTAGGCACAACTTAGGAAAAAACGACACAAATGGAAACCACTGACAGGAAGCCAGTTGCACATTTGTGGCTGCAGTTGGAAGACCTTGAGGTTTCAAGGCAACATCCGACATTGCCACGGAGGCAAACTGTAAGCCGCCTGCGTGGAGTTCTATAGCCCAAGGTAAAATACAAAGGAAAGATGTTATCGCGGGAACAGCACAATAAGTCAAGAAAAAATTCATGGGCAAGCCCGCAGAAATGACAGTGCAACCGTGTACACGTGTTTCGGAATTTTTGGTCCTCATCAGCACGGTGTAGCTAAGTTGAAAAGGTAGGCACAACTTAGGAAAAACGACACAAATGGAAACCACTGACAGGGAGCCAGTTGCACATTTGTGGCTGCAGTTGGAAGACCTTGAGGTTTCAAGGCAACATCCGACATTGCCACGGAGGCAAACTGTAAGCCGCCTGCGTGGAGTTCTATAGCCCAAGGCAAAATACAAAGGAAAGATGTTATCGCGGCAACAGCACAATAAGTCAAGAAAAAATTCATGGGCAAGCCCGCAGAAATGACAGTGCAACCGTGTACACGTGTTTCGGACTTTTTGGTCCTCATCAGCACGGTGTAGCTAAGTTGAAAAAGTAGGCACAACTTAGGAAAAAACGGTTGCACTGTCATTTCTGCGGGTTTGCCCATGAATTTTTTCTTGACTTATTGTGCTGTTCCCGCGATAACATCTTTCCTTTGTATTTTACCTTGGGCTATAGAACTCCACGCAGGCGGTTTACAGTTTGCCTCCGTGGCAATGTCGGATGTTGCCTTGAAACCTCAAGGTCTTCCAACTGCAGCCACAAATGTGCAACTGGCTTCCTGTCAGTGGTTTCCATTTGTGTCGTTTTTTCCTAAGTTGTGCCTACCTTTTCAAATTAGCTACACCGTGCTGATGAGGACCAAATAGTCCGAAACACGTGTACACGGTTGCACTGTCATTTCTGCGGGCTTGCCCATGAATTTTTTCTTGACTTATTGTGCTGTTCCCGCGATAACATCTTTTCTTTGTGTGTGTGTGTATATATATATATATATATATATATATATGTTAAAATGCACAAAGGCACGTTTCGTTGTATTCCTCTTGAAACCTAATATTTTTATTAGGATGTGCGCTCTGAATGGTATTTTAGTTACCAATTACTAGAAACGCAATAAAGTGTTTATAGCAGATACCGGTGAAGGTACCCATTATTAAAACAGTGAAGTTCCGCAGCATCGGCAATGTCCAGAGTCATCTGCAGACCGGTTTCGAGCTTTTGGCTCTCATCAGTGCAGAGCAGATCCAGACACTGACCATGCTGCGATCTCCTGTTGTTATATATTGCAAGTAACACCATATCGGCAACCTACAAATAGTACAAATAGGTCCCTCCAACGGCATCTGCCACAAACACTTTAAGAAGCCTCGACTAAGGCCTCGACTAATTGACTTTATTTGTCACATTTGCCTTAGTATATATATATTTAAGTTTTGTCAAGGTACACAAGAACGAATTAGCCAGCTCGACCTCAGACCTCCATCTAATCGAACATATCTGGGACTCAATGGCGACATGCACTGGTTAAGCTCCACTGTGTAATTTTGTATACTCCACACGTGAGGACCAAAATAACCCCAAAAAGAAACCACCACTGGTGATTAGTAGATCCAGTAGATTAGGCTGAATCCACTATGATTATTGAGGAAGAATGAGTGCAAATATTGTAAAGGATCTACTAATCACCCTATAAAATCTGTAAAACAAGAACTCCTGATTTTAGCTCTCACTTATAATAACCAGGAGACCAAACTTTCATATAATTCGAAATTATCTAAAATTACAATAAAAGATTGAACCCGTATATGAGGAGTTCAATTTAACTTAAACTTTCGAATGAAATATTTATTTTAAAAATGAGTTATTTATATAACATTTACTCCGTATTCAACTTATAAGGTATTTAATTCTATACTTACCTCGTTTACGTGCTTTAATCAATTCAATAAGTAGCCTTACTAAAACCCACATTGATTATATTATATTAAGAACTAATTATTTTAAGGTAAGAAAATTAACAAATTCCCAATTCATAAAATCCATGTGAAAATTGAAGAAACCTGGGATGAAAGTGATAGCGTATCTTATAATCCAATAAAATATTGCGAGAAAAATGCTGTACTGAGGAAATTAGACGTAGAATCTGCTGCAAAGAAAAAGAATTTTCATACAGAGGAACGTTACAGGATTAAAAATTTGATAGAAAATGCAATTGATGAAGTAAGTGATAATGAGGAAAGTCCTGCTGAAGTAGATAAAAATGAAGAAGGGGTTCTTGCAAAAACGTCTATAAACAACACTACACCTGATTCCATCTCAATTCTTCTAGAACAGATAAAACTTGGTGCAAATACCCCATTCAATTCACTACGTAAATGAATCAGATATCTTGATAGAGCACATACTTCTAAAACTGTTGATTTTTTTATTATTCAGAATTAACTTTCCATATTTTTTTTCTATTGCTTTATTGATTTAGATACTCATAAAAGCAATAACTTAATATTTATGTAATAACTTAATATTTATGTTAATTGCATATGTAAGACCATATTCTTGATTACTGTATTTATTAAATATAACTTTAAAACTAAGAGTTAACGGTTTTTTTATGTCAATATTCCTCATTGTGTTTAGTATATTGTATTAGATATAAATCCTCATAAAACCTATGGAAAGAAAATCGTATAGCAGGAAATTGGTACACGGCAAAGATCATGGAGTGCATACTAGCAGTGATGTCATAATAAGACCGGCTAAATAACCGACCCGTAGTCATATTGAAGAATTTGACACATAAGAGTACACATTAGTTTATGGTCGATTTAAATAGTAGTTATGTTGCATAATGGACCAGTTTAGTGGTGACGCCAAAACAAGTTAAAAGCGCCTGAATATATGCAATCACAGGTTACAGCGTGTAGTGAATGTGCAGTGAAAAGTACCCAAACAGCACAACAAGGTTCAATGGACTTCCAGTGGACATCCATATTGGACTAACCCATTTAAAATCATGGACATCCAATGGATGTCCAGCAGACAAACAATGGACACTCAATGGACGTCCAGTAGGGACAGTTTGCCACATGAAATGGACATCCAAAACCGGTCCACGTATGGACCAGAAATGGACATTAATGTATTTTTATATACATCAATAAAAATCTAATGCATGAAATTATGACCTTTGTAATACCTTTTGTAAGTTAAATAAATTTATTAACTTTCTATAGGCGGAATTATAACGGTCGTAATTTCGTGCATTAAATTTTTTTCTTGGTGTTTTATACAAAAAACAAAATAAAAAATTATGTCCATATAGCAAATTCGAAAACCTTTTAAACGTAAATCATTTTTTTTTTCAATTGTTTGCTACGAAGAATATTTAGAAATTTGGATGATTATTTTTAACTAATGTTTACAAAATAAAAATCACATTGAGATGATTTTTTGAAAATTATACATTCTAAAGGTAAGTGCCAATAAATACAGAACACATATAACTATCGATATATTTTATATAATATAAAATCATTTTCATATTCTATATTAGTTTTTACTTTCAAATATATTCAATTTGTCTTTTCTTTTTCTGGCTCACATTGTCTTTCCTTTCTCTGGGCCACATAGTCTTTCCTTCGCGTCAACCATTTTCTTATGTTTTCTTCTATGTCTTTCTTCGTTACTTTACTGTCAAAAATTTCCGAGGCCCCTGAAACAAATGTGGAATCAGAAACAAAATGTCTGATTAATCGAAAAGAAAAAAATCATTCATTTATAAAAAATATGTTTTAGAGCCCATTGTGTTATTTGCAGATTTTCATCGAGAGATTGATCAGAAACCGTATCATTTTCATTCGAGTTTGTATCTACCGGATTTATATGCTACTTTCATCCGAAGTATAATCCCATAATATTATAGGTATTCCCTTGCAGGACACCCACAGCGACGTTACCGTGGAGGACGGTAGCATGGACTACAGCGAAGACGAAACGTCCCAGAGCGGTAGCTCCCGAAGGGGTATCCCAACCCCAAGGGATGACAAAGAGACGATAAAACGTCTCACAGAGGAGAACAAAACCCTCAGGAAGAAAATCGACGAGCTCACCGAGAGGTTGGAGCTGATACAGATGGAACAAAAGTCCCAGCACGAAGAGCTTCTGCGTGCGATTCGAGGAGAATCGCAAACGCGGAAGAGGAAAAACCCGCCCGCCACCAATACGGACTCAGACGAAGAGGCCTCTAAGGCGGCAAAGAAGGTGGCTGAAGAGCCCCTTAAGTGCCCCCCCGAGTCTGAGCCACCCAGACGAAGCAGATCGGGATCTAGAGCCCCCCAGCAGGAGGCTAGCGTCCCCCGACAAAACGCCAGGGAAGAGGAGACCGAAGCCCCTCAAACAAGAACAAGAAGCCAGCGCATACCCCCGGTAGTGCTGAGAAATAAGGAGACATGGACAACGGTGAGCCGTCGTCTAACCGAAACCGGCATAAACTTTAGCAAAGCTAAAGTTACCGCGGAGGGAATCTCCATCGAGCCCGCGACATCCGAAGATTACGCAAGATGACTAGGATGTTCGCTAACGAGAAAAGGGAGTATCACACGTACGCCCTGCCAGAGGAACGGCAGCTACGTGTGGTCATCAGGGGGATTCCGAGCGGCGTTACTTGTACAGAGGTGGCAGAAGACCTCCAAGACCAAGGTTTCGCACCCACCGCGGTGCAACGGATGACGTCAAGACGGACGAAACAGGAGGTGCCCCTCGTACTTGTCCTAGTCCCACAGGACCAGGACAAGATACTCCAAGTCACAAGGTGCTGCTCTCTAGTCGTAAGGACAGAGAGACAGAGAGCCAAGGTAGCGGCATCCCAATGCCACCGCTGTCAGCGTTTCGGCCACGGACAATCCAGGTGTACCGCGCAGCCGAAATGCGTGAAATGCGGCGAGGCACACCGGACGACAGAATGCAAGAAGAAGGCAGACGAACCGGTCAAGTGCACGAACTGCCAAGGGGCCCACCCGGCCAGCTACAAGGGGTGTCGAAAATACCCCAGGCAATCAGCCAACGCCACTCAAAGGCCGATACAGAGGCCGACGATGACCTCAACAAAGAAGGGTGGCGTAGCGCCAGGCACGAGCTACGCAAAAGTAGCCCAGGGCAAGGCAGAACAGAACACCGTCCCTGCCTCAAAACAACAAGCATCGCCAGAGGCCAAAAACCTCACAGCGGTGCTAGCACAGATGCAACAAATGTGCTCAGCGATGAGTGCATTTTTTGCTCAAATGCCAAACTTTACTAATCTGTAATGCCTTTACAGATTAAACCGGAATTCCTGTAGATGGCGGCCTGGAATGTAAACGGCCTGCAACAAAGGAGACTTGAAGTCGAAGAGCTCCTGACCAGGTACGATATAGACGTCATGGCACTGCAGGAAACCAAGATGACCCCGGCCAAGGAGATCAACTTCCCAGGATACCACATGTACAGGATGGCCTGGGTAAACATACCTCAGCGACCCGCAAAGAGGAGTGGCTCTACTCGTTAAAAGACCATAGCCCACCATCCGATGGTACTGCCTGAGCTAGAAAACATGAATGACACCGCCGTAGTAGTGTCCACAGCACGAAACGGCAACGTCCAAGTGGTTTCATGCTACCAGCCACCCCGCAGCACGCTTACCGAGGGGGATCTGGACGCAATTCTGCCCGCTAGGACACAGGTCGTCGCAATTGGCGACTTTAACGCCAAATCCCAGCAATGGAACAGCGGCATAACCAACACTCGAGGACGAGAACTGCTGCGGTTCCTGGGACAGCACGCCGGCGAACTGATGGTGGTAGGACCGGACCAGCCCACCTTCGACAACGGCAGACACAGGCCAGACGTACTGGACATAGCCATCCTAAAGGAGATGACCTTCGAAGCGGAGATCACTACCAGAACGGAGGGATCTACCGAATACAACCCGATCTTCCTAACTCTAGGAGGACAGGCGGGTGATGACAACGCTACCTTCACGAAGCGACGAACGGACTGGGAATCGTACCGGCTGCACCTGCAGCAGTACATCGCACAAATTCCCAGACTAGAAACCGTGGAGGACGTTGAGAGGGCCGTCATTACCCTAGAGGAGCAAATCCTGGGAGCAATAAGGGCCAGCACGACAGAAACAGAAGTAAGAAGATACCCAGCAGCGATGGCGAACCTACCACAGGTCACCAGGCAGCTGATAAGGGACAGAAGAAGCGCCAAGAGACGGGCTCAGAGGACGAGGCTCCCCGCCGACAGAAGGGAGTATAACGTCCTCAGCCGAAGAGTGAAAGCCGCCCTCCAAGAACACCACCAGGAGGGGTGGCAACGCCACCTTGAGTCACTCGATCCACAGGACAGAAGCATGTGGAATACCCAACGTGCCCTGCGAAACCGGAGGAAGCCTATGCGCCCGATTCACTGCAGTGTAGAGAGAACGAGCTCGATGACGAGGACGAGGACTGGGTGGACGACGTCGAGCGCAGAGTACGTAGGATCCACCGCCTGCCTGATGACGACCACATCCGCCCGACTACCCCCGAGGAAGTCAAGGAAATCCTTAGGAGCCTAAAACCGAGAAAGGCTCCGGGATGTGACAAGATAGGAAACATCGCTCCCAAAAAACTACCCAGGAAAGGAGTAGCGGCGCTAGTCAACATCGTGAACGCGATGTTAAGATTACGGCATTTTCCAGCCAGGTGGAAAAAGGCCGACGTCATTATGATCCCTAAACCAGGGAAAGAACTAAGTTTCCCGTTTTCTTACAGGCCCATCAGCCTCCTCCCACCCATGAGCAAGGTTGCAGAACGGGTCATCTTGAAGAGGCTTACAGAAAAGACAGAAGAGCTGAACATCATCCCGGATGAACAGTTCGCGTACCGAACAGGACATTCCACCGAACTCCAAGTACTTCGCCTCAACCAGCGGCAAGTCACCGCGGCGCTGTTCCTAGACGTTGCCAAAGCGTTCGACAGGGTCTGGCACGACGGCCTCCTAGCTAAAATGATGAGTATGGGTTACCCCATCGAACTCGTCAAACTAGTGAGGTCCTACCTGCACCGCAGACAGCTAAGGGTGAAAATCTCGGACCAACTCTACACTTACAGGACCGTGGAGGCGGGAGTCCCGCAAGGTTCGGTGCTGTCACCGCACCTATTCGCTATCTACACCTCAGACCTCCCCAGGACCGACCACACAGCCCTGGCCCTGTATGCAGACGACACAGCAATAATTGCCAGATCCTGGAAAGCCAGGAACGCAACCATAAAACTCCAGGAAACGGCCACACTCCTGGAAGAATGGTGCACGAAGTGGAAAGTCGCCGTCAACGCCGACAAAAGCCAAGCCATTCTCTGCAGACGAGTGCGGAAAGAAATTCCCACAGGACACGTCTCCATGAACGGCGAGGACATCCAATGGCACGGCACCGTCAAGTACCTTGGCGTGGTCATGGACAGAAGCCTAACGTGGAGACAGAACACGGACGCTATCACAGCCAAGGCCCGGCGCACGAGAGCCCTCATCTACCCGATGATGGGAAACGGGAGCCGTCTCAACTTGAGGAATAAGCTCACGCTTATCAAAACCCTCATCAGGCCGCAGTTGACGTACGCCTCGGTAGCGTGGGGCTACCAGGCAAAGTCCTACATGAAGAAAATCGAGGCAGTGGAAAACATCGCCCTCAGGACGGCAGTCGACGCCCCATGGTACGTGAGAACCGCAGATATCGTCAGAGACCTGGAGTACACCACGGTCACTGAAGTAATCCGGGAACGAGCGAAGAAGCTGTACGCCCAAGCCGAGGAGCATGGGAACCCGCTGATCAGACAGGCCACTGATTATGACCCTGCCGACGCTCCGAGGCATAAACGGCCGAGGGTACAGCTACTGGACAACGGGTGAGTATAACTTATATTTTCCGCTAATCGATCTGTTTCAGATACCCCAGGACGGACCACCACTACCAGAGACATGACGTTTTTCTACCCTAACCCAACCTCCTTGCGGGCGTCGGTCAACATACCGTCCAACGCCCGTTGTCCCACCTGTTCCGTGGAGTCCGAAAGTGCTAAAATAAGCACTTAGGGTCTCCACACTCCCGAGCTACACAGCTCATATCCTTACCTTTCCGATGATCCGGGGTAGGATATCAATTGATGTCCTACGTACCGGCAGTCAGTCCCAGCCAAAACTTCCTAAACCCAACTCGACCGATGACTACCCCCGGGGGTGACAAGCTGGCGAAGAAAGAAAATATCAAGACAAGAAGAGCGCCAGAAGAGACCTCAGCCAGCGAGGTTCAACAGCCAGGACCAGGGGAGGTCCACAGAAAATACCACGACACATCTCGCATTTGCGAGCTGGGTCTGGTAGAAGTAAGCGGGCCCACCTATCACGAAGGCCGGTCCAGGTCTACAGAGATAATCTAGGAGCAAAGAGTAGTAGTCCTACTCGGCCCTAGTTATCGAGACCCCGACATCCAGCTAATGGATATTGGCGCGGCGCGCCGAAGTATAAATAGGTGATGGTACACTAGTATAAAATAAATAAAAAAATAAAATAAACACCACAGAAATTAGACAACCCCCAATTTCAGAAGCTAGGGCTTGTGCGGAAGGGGGTTACACATTGAAAAAACGCGGACATACAACCATTTCCTCCGACAGTGCCAGGTGCCGGAGCCAGGATTCGAACCCGGTGGTGCGATGTCCGTGTGATTAATCGCGATTGCCGCCTCGTGCCTTAACCCACTCGGCTATCGACCAGTATTATTGTAGTCAATGTCAGAATCAATATTTAAATTTCCCGCGGTTACGAGCACATACGTATCAAAATCACATATATTAAAACATGATTCAGGTTCAGATAGATTAAAAGTTTGAAACGTACTTGAACTAGGAATTACCTCATTTTTTAGATTAGTTTCTAACTCTGATACAGAATAGTTAGTTTATGACCATGTCTGAATTTAACTTTGCAATTGTGTAATATCTTTTTGACACTTTAGGCGTTTTGCAAGGTTACTTATTAAAAGACAATATAAAATGTACTTACCTCTACTAAAGTGCTCCGTCAGAACAAATACGTACGTATAATGACTTTTTTGGCTTTGACTAATTCCAACACATTCGACACTCGACAGATAAAAAACTAATTTTATTAATATCCAAAGGATATCCATTTATTGAAGTCCATCGGATGTCCATATATTTAAATGCAATGGATATCCAAAATATATCCGTGGACATCTGGACCTTTAATGGATATAAAATGGATGTCCAATGGACGTCGAGTGTTTATTGGATATAGAAGGCGGTAAATTGAGGAGCTCGTGCCGCAACGTCACTCATAAACAGTGGTGCCAACCCAACCGATTTTTCGGTATTTCTACCGAATTGTGATAAAATCTACCGATCTACCGAATAATTTTGATTTCTACCGAAATTTTAGAAGCTGAAATATTTTAAAAAATTTAACAAAAAATTCTTTATTATTTTCTCAATTAGTGGAAGATTTTCACTTCCGTTATATATTATTATGGAATTCATATCGAGACAGGAGAGATGCCAGAATATTTACAATATCTATGCTTGTTTGTGAACTTCTCAAATGGCTTGCGCTGCATTACTTAGATGAATAATTAGCTATATATTCATATGTTCAAGTCGAATGCATGACACGAGGCATGCGACTGTAGCTCAAACTCGAGTTCGAGCAACGAAGATCAGCAGTAGACTAGTAGACCGCTTTCAGCGAGAACCTGAAGATACCAGATGAGATTATCGAAACGTCGTTTAGACAACCGTGGCTCCGGGAGGAGCCGATCATCGACCCGCGACAGCACCCAGAAATATAACAACACTGCATATATATATATATATATATATATATATATATTTAGGTATATTTTGTTATTTACGTTCGTCAAGATAAATAAAGTTTGTTATTTTGAACAATCTTTAATTATTACTATATCACATATGTTCTGCAAATGATTAATTGCTTTGAATTTCCATTGAAAAGTAAATCTACCGATTTTTCTTCATATCTACCGATTTTTCGTTGTAATTCTACCGAATTCTGTAAGACAAGGGTTGGCAACACTGCTCATAAATGACAATGGTAAGGGAAATTATCTGTCAAATGACAAATGTCGCATTTTTGCAAGGATGGTTTGTAGTTAACCATCCTTGGCATTTTTGATGTTTATATTTTTCAAAATCTGTTAGTTTTGTGGTAGTGAAAAGTGTGGAAGAAAAGTCGAAACTTGTTGAGTTGGCGTTCGTTGTCCTTGTTGGTGATTTGTGTTGGAGTTTTACACGTATTTATTTGTTGTTTTCATTATCTTTGCCATTATGAATACAACAGACGTGATTTATAAAAACAAGTGTTGTGTACCGGGTTGTAATGATAAGACAAGTAAAAGACATCGCTTTCCCAAAGACGTTAATTTGTTGAAAAGGTGGGTTGACAATATTAATATTCATCTTATTACGTGTGTGATAGACATTTTTTTCAAGAATATTTGGTACCAAGGACAAGAAGAGGACTTTGTGTTAATATATAATATGTTTTATATATTTAATTCAATATAAATTTTTCTATTCTATTCTGTTTCATTATATTTTTTTTTTCTAAACAAGCAAAAATTTGAATACTCACAAACAAATATCATTTGAAAGAAACTGTTCAAAAGTTGTTAAGGAATTGAATTACATTAATGTTAATGGAATTAAAATATAATAAAATTAATGTAATTTAATTCCTCATCAACTTTTGAACGCTTTCAATAGATTATCTAGAACAATAAACTGAACTCTATTATAATAGAGTTCAGTGGAACAATAATGTTATATTTGTGTTGTGTTTTACTTTTCCCCGCAACCGCCAGGTGGCGCAAAAGTTAGTTCCAAGTTACAATACAGAACTTTCTCATCTAGTGTATGTGATCTGTGACTACATCAAATAATATTAATCTAAAGAAACACTCGTATTACGTATTTTAGTTGTTAACAAATTGTAGTAAAAAGAAACTATAACAATAATTGAGCCTTATAACCATAGACTTATAACGCACCAAAGATTGTAAATAACGCACGTAGTTTAGGTTATAAAATAATATATAAAAGTACTATAGTTCTACATTTTATTGAAATACGAGCTTACACAAAATATTTAACTATTTCTGCACATGATGTGAACAGAAGTAGAACTCATTATGTGCGGGTAAAAACCTTTTAATATTCCATATAAATAGGAATTTATATGAAATATAGGACGATTGTGTATCATATACCTATTAGACAATAAGTATATGTTGTTTATGCCTTTTTATGCGGTATAAAGTTTACAATAACGTATGACAAATTTTCAATGAACGCGCTGAACGACTCAATGTACTAAAGGTTGCCTAATGCCTACTTTCGGGGGCTTTAAGAGAGATTTACTAATAATTGCGGCAGATAGTTTTCCAAAAAATGAAGATAAATAGCTTCAGTCAATGTACCATCAAAGAAATGTGGCCCTATTACATGTTCTCCAATAATTCCTCCCCCCAAACGTTTATAGACCATCTGTGTTGGTTATCAACTTGCATAAAAAAGTGAGGATTTTCCGAAACATAATAATGGAAATTGTGCCTATTAACAAAGCCATTTTTATGAGAAGTTGCCTCGTCACTGAGTAAAATAGTATTGAAGAAGTTGACATCATGTTGCATTTCACCCTCTGGCTCAATTACAAAATTGCAGGCGCTTTTGAAAATCGTCATCAGATAATTCCTGGTACATTTGAATATGATATGCATGCAACTTATTTGTTTTTAAAGTTCGACCCACAGACCATCTACTTATTCCTGCTAATGAGCTTACTTCTCTTTGACTAACATGAGGATTCTCAACCGTTGCCAGCACCACAGCAAACTCATTTTCTTCGTTCACAACACGTTTTATTCTTTCACTTTTTTTATATTCGGCATTTCCAGTTTCCAGAAATGTATGGAGAATGTTTTAGAAGCTGCTAACATCAGGAATCCTTCTTTCAGGATAACGCTGGTGATAAATTCTATTGGCAAGTAAACAATTCCTGTCTAACAGGCCCAAAACAAAAGTCATGTCTACAAGTTCGGCTTTATTAAAATTCATATTGTAAAATTTCAAATATTTTAAATTCAATACAAATTGTAACAACCGATATGTGTGATAAATTGCTCCTTTGTACACAACAATTTATACCAAACTGAGGTTTTATTGCTTGTCGAATAACAAAAACAGCAAAAAAATGTACAAAATGTATGACTGGCCTAAATTTGGGATTAGACGTTGTAAAGTAATATACTTTGATAATAAACTTTAAATTTTATATAGATCTATTCTTATTTTCACCCAATGATTATATCCATTTACAGGCCAACTGAGCAATTCCATTTTACTCTGACTACATATCTTGAAGTATCCGATATAATTACTCGATTAAAAAATAAAAAAAGTAAAGATGCTTATGACATCTCTACTGAAATCATAAAAGGCATAAAGGACTGCATCTTAATCCCTCTCACAAATTTAATTAACACAGGCATAGCTAACAATACTTTTACCCAATCTTAAAAATTTCCAAAGCAGTACCTATATTAATCCAGGCGTTTTAGACTTTTGCTGCCAAATTCGTGCTCTACGAATTTTTTTATTTTTTTATTATTGTGTTTATTTGACGTCCTGAATAACACTTGGTAGTTACGCCAAGATATACCTGGAGAAATTCGTGAAAATCGCTTCGGAAGGTCGCGGAAATCGCGGATTCGCGATTAACTCAGTTTTTATGGCCCAAAACGGGAACAGCATCTATTATGAAAATTGTACATCTGTAAATTCTCTACATTAAAGATCCTATACAATTTTTCGTACGCCTAAACGTTTTGGAGATATGACGCGAAATAAGTGAAAAATGCATTTAGAACAAAACCTTTACTTCACAGGAATACTTTTGTTAACCGGCGTCATTTTATCCGTAAAACTAATTCGACAATAGTATATTGTGTATCTAGTGGTAAAAGCAATACATTCCTGGACAACAATATAACTGTTAACACCTCGGCCAACAAGCATTGAAGTCCGGGAATGTGCTTTTATTATAAATTACAATACAATTTTTTCTGAAATCGCAATCAATATTATTATAAAGTAAGGAATTTTTATAAATGTATGACATTTTTTCATTACCATCTAATTGCCTATGAAATTGTTTCCTTGACAATCACCGTTTGTTTATTGTTGTGATAAGAGTCAGAGATTCAGTACTTATTTCAGTTTAATACCTATTTATCACTAAAAAATATTTAAAATGGACAGTAATGATGATGTTTAGGTGTCCGAGGCACCACCGGAGTTAGTAGAAGCTGTTAAAAATGTCACTTTAAATTTATTGCCAAATAAATCCAAGTCAAAATATGAATATGCTTATAAATGTTTCATGCATTATTGTCAAGAAAAAAAAGATGACCTCCCAATTTTAAAATGTTGTGATTGCATACTTTTCTGATAATAATAATAACAGCTCTTTATTGGTAAAATACAGAGAAAATACCAATTGGCCATCGACCGAAGTCCTTCAGCCAGTGTTTTACAATTGCGTGTGTAATTATTGTTTTTAGTAAATAGATACATATATTGTAAAAAAAAATATGTAATATATTCTAATACATGTATGCAGTATTTATTTTTATTGTTGCAGTGTGTTTTCTTCATGTATTGTTTTTAAAATTTCCTGAAGTATGTTTTCAGGGTATTTGAATCTGGAATAGCTTCCGGGGGTCCTGGGTCTTGATAGAAAAAGTGTTTGCATTAGTTCCAAGTTGTGTCTGTGGATTGCAAATTTAACCTTTCCATTATCGGTTGTATCTTGGTTTTATTGTACAATAGCTCATTAGATGGATTGTGAAGGGAATTTGTAGGGTGTCGTATTTTTGTAATTATTCTGAGGGCAGATGTTTCTGCTACTTTAATGTTTTTTAGCGCTGGTCTTCAGCAGTTCAGATATAGAATATGGGCGTATTCTAGCATGGGCCTACAAATTGACTTGTATATCTTACTTGCAGTCAATGTACTTATGCCTTTGTTTTTGTACGTTAGATATCTAAAATGTTTTGCTCTTGATGTTATTCTTTTTTTGACCTGTTTTGTATGAAGATTGAAGTTCAGTTTGTTGTCCAAGTGGAAACCAAGGTATTTTACAGATGTTAGAGGTTGTAATTGGTGGTTTGAGATTGAGACTGTGGGGGAAGTGTTATTGGGAGTATGATTGAAAATTAGGAACTGGGATTTTGTTGGATTGGGTTGTAGTCTCCATGTGTTAAACCAAATCTGTATGTTATCCATTAAAGTTTGCAGTTTTTCCACAATGGTTGTCATGTTTCCATTATGTGCTACAAGAGCTGTGTCATCGGCATATTGTATACTTTTCTGATTTATCTACAAAGTTGAAAGCATCTACGTTATGGTCAAATTACTCCATGCTGAGAGGCTACAGTTAATACAAAAGAAGATATTATATGAAAATATTCAAAATTACGTGCTTTCCTGAAACGTCAAGGTGACAACTATAAACCCAAAAAGTCAAAAGTTTTGTCAAATAAACCAATTGAAACGTTTATTACTCAAGCTCCAGATCATATATACGTAATGAATAAGGTATGTTTAGAATGTAAGAATTTTAAAATTGTCTAGATATTTATGTAGTGTTTACTTTTTAGGTTGCCTTAACATTTGGTGTTGCCGATGTATGTCACCGTGATGAACTATAACGATTAAATTTGAATGACATAGTAGATTTTGGATCTAGCTTTTGATTAAAAAGCCGGATAATAAAACGAAAAATACAAGATCATTTGTGATAAAAGAAATTTATATGCCATTGTATAGAAAATATATTGCATACCGTCCAGAAAAGTTCGAAAGCTGCCACTTTTTCTTTAGATATTCAAATAGGAAAGGTTGCAGGCAAGTAACGGGAGTACATCAGTTTGGCAAAATGCCTCAAATTGTCGCAAAATTTGTAAATTTGCCAAATGCAGATGAATACACAGGACATTGTTTCCGCCGGTCCTCTGTGACCATTTTTGGTTAATGCTGGGGCAGATTTAATTGCTTTAAAGAGGCATGGAGAATGGAAATCCTCAACCGATGCTGAAGGATATATAGAGGAATCTTTTACAAATAAAGTAGATATAGCATATCAAATATTTAGAGGGGGAAGTAACAAAGAAAAATCTGCTAATAATAGTAATATTATTGTCGAAGAAGAAACAACAATTAACAGCAATAACATCACCGATTCTTCAGGTACAGTTCAGCCAATGTTTAATAGTTGTACAAATTACAACTGCAACTATAAATATAAACAAATAGTTATAATAAACGTTCCATAAGTGTAATAATATGTTCAATAAATATTGTATTTATGTATTTTAAGTGCATTTTTTATGTGAGTTGGTTATCTGCACGTATTTATTTACTGTCTAAAATGTATATAAAAAACTGGTACATGAAAGTTACGTACTTTCCCGTCTTAGAACGTAAAGAACTTTCCCGGACTGTTTTCTGATATTTTGGAATCTGAAATTGCGCCTCTCGGCAAGTAGGCATTCTTGACCGATTTCAGAAAAAATACTTTAATGCACTTTTCATTTGAAAAATCACAAGTTATATAATTATCATGCCAACAAAATTAAGCTTCCACTAAAACTCAATAGTACACTGATTTGCAATTCATTCACCAAGAGGATACTGTCGAAATGTAGATGTTGCCCATTCCGTGATTTTCGCCTATACGGAACAATAAAGCCGGTAGCCACAGCCAGTGCCCTCTGATAATAATAACAATATGCTTTATTTCAATTGCCAAAATACATTGGATACGAAATATCTAAAAAGTAATTGCATGCAATAGCATATATAAATATTATAAAGAAGTAAATAAAACACAAAATAGTAGCGTAGGTATAATATAATAATAATAATAGACTTTATTAGCAGTTGCTAATTACAACACAAAAAAAAGTAGTACAATGTAGGAGACAAACATTTAAAAAATGTATATAAATATAAACATCAAGCATAAAAATCTAATATAACAATTTACATATCTACATTATCATATATAATAATAATCATAGTAATAGGGATTTATTTTAGCAAAGAAGTTATACTAACTAAGGGGCCGAGCGTAGGTGCGTCTTTACTATGTACATACTTCGGTATGCGATGTAAAGCAACGACAGGCGCAGTTAGTACTTGGATGGGTGACCATTCCAACGGAAACCGCGTCCTCGCCTCACACATCTTCCAGCGGCTTGTAAATCAGTGTATGCGCGGAAGCTATACAACCTTAGGTGAGGGTTGTATAGGAGATATACCATCCTTCGGAGGGGATGTAAAGCGGCAAAATTCCTGGTTGGGGGTAGCTCGTCTACAGGCGTCGGTGTTAGGCCTCAGTAGCGGAAATAGGCCAACGTTAAATAAATGTATAAAAAAAAAAGCTATACTAACTACTACCAAGCTAAAAAAAGAAAAAGATGTACATATTAGGATAGGTATGCAAAGTGTAATTTTTAGGTACTCTATGTAGGTTTAGATTTTATATGTACAATGCATAAATTTGTATATTGTCTGAAGGTGTTACACATTTTTATTATGTCTGGAAGACTATTATATTCTTTGAAACCTTTACAGAACCTGTACAGAATTTTGTAGTTATCGATAAATTATGTCGTTCAATATACAAGTCATCTCTCTTACGAGTATTGTGATCATGAATATCAGCGACATATGTTATTTTATTATATAGGTAGCTTGGTAACATATTGTTTCTTATTTTAAAAATAAATTGCAACGTTTTTAATATTATTCTTTGTTTCACAGTCATCAAATGTAATATCTGTAACATGCTGATTATTGGAGTATACGTATTGCATTGTAGAATAACCCTCATTGCCTTATTTTGCATTTTTTGTAAAATTTGCATTTCATTATTGTTCAAATAAATTAAAAGAGTTGCACAGTATTCGAAATGGGGTGCGATTATTGTCTTATAAATGGTTAAACTAGTAAACATCGCCAAATCTTTTGATATTCTCCTTAAGAAATTGATTTTTTTTTAAATCTTTTTTACAATATAATTAACATTTTGTTTAAAACTTAATTGCTCGTCTAAAATTACACCTAAATACTTTATTTCAACTACCTTCTCTAGCATCTGATTATCTATTTTAATAGTTTCGTTATGTACAATTTTATTCAGCAAATTTTTTTCCTAGAACCATCCACTTACATTTGTTAATGTTTACTTTAAGACTGTTACCACAGAGCCACATAAACAGTTTGTTTATGTCGTTATTTACAATTTTTATAATTTCATCGACACTTTCACCTGACAGATATAACATTTTCTTATCTGCAAAAAGATGTATTTTACAATTGCATATTGATTTCACAATGTCATTGATAAAAATAATAAACAATAGCAGGTATGATTATATTTTAATTGCACCCCTGATCAAAATACTTGCCTAGTGAATAGTATGCTTTGCTTTGTAGCATCTTTAGAGGATTTTTTTTTAGTTTACTTCTACATAGTTCCTTTAAATGACGAGGGAGGTTACTATAGATGTTATACGAGGACAATTGAAACTGGTCAGTGTTAAAGCACAGGACCATGCACACTGAACTTGATATTTTGTCCTATATATTTAGCAATGGTAGTTGAAACTTTGCAGGCGAGTCCATAACTGGCAATGTAATCAGCCTGAATGAACCATCTATGACTGCACTGGTTTAAAGATAATAAAACGGATAGGCCTACTAGCATAAAAAAAACTCGTAAATCGTTTCTCAGTAGTCAACGGTGGACTTATGAGATGTGCTGTCAATGTGCCAGTGCAGTGCATAAATACCTGTTATAATATCAAGCGTAGGAGTTTAGTTAGTTATTGTTCATATTTATAAATATTTACTACTATATAAAAGGTAAAATATTTTAATTATTTATTAATTTACCATGGCTTTCTGGAGACCATTTGAAACAGAGGATAATATAATAACGCCGAAAATCTTATCATTTTCTTATGGCAATCATTTCTATTTACCCCTGCCCATGTACAATAAAGAGATGCCGACTGTTTTTGCCGGCTTTTAGTTTTTATATGGTTTCAATTAAGTTCGTTTACACTTTACTATACAACGTATTTTGGACTTTTTTTAAAAGTACTTAAACTGGTCAATTTGTATATTTGTATTATTTCGAGTAAGATAGTTGTGAATGTCATTTCTGTGATTATATAGTTCTGGCTTTTGCTTGACAAACATTACTGCTTCTAATATGAGAATGCTAGGTAAAATTAATATTTTATTATCTTTAAAGGTGTTTTTACAAGAGTCTCTTGGTGATAGTCCGAAAATTAGTCTCATAATAGGTTTTTGTAAAATAAAAACTCTGTTCCAATCAGTTCCCTGTCCCCAATTGTAACAAAGCATTTTTCGTTACGGAAATCTGTATGAGATTTATATTTATTTGAAATCTGTATAAAATTTTCTGTTAATATAAAATCTATATTGTACCGCCTTAAGCGCACAATAGTATTTTAGCAAGCAATATTTACTATTTGAGCACCGCAATATTTATTTAAAGTCAAACTATTGGTACATTAGGAATTGTTGTGCATCCTTTAAAGTAATTAATGCAATAATTAGTTATCTATGGCCGATTAAATCCATTTCTTTTTCGCAGTTGGTTAGAATAATTATCTGAAACCGATTTCATACATTATAAAAGTCAAAATACTTTGTTTATACTAACCGACGCTCGTAATAACAATTCACCGGCACATTAAATAATTCAAAGCAGCAGACTTCGCTATCTTGTAGTCAATGTATTTATTCCTGCGCGAGTCTGAAATAGAGGGGACCCTGGTAGAGAACGGCTATAAATTAAACAGCACCGGGAATTTCATTCATTAGTTCTCCTACAACTTGAAGAAACCAGTCGACTACCAGTGCCCCAGTTGGAAAGAGTAAGACCCTTTTAAATACTTGGCTAGTGTAATTATATTTTACTGTTGATGAAATTTCTATTAACTGTTAGTAAATTTTTGTATGCTTATAAATATTTTCTATTATTCTGCTTATTTTCTGATTGATATTTTTCTGAAATTTTATTTATTGTACTGTTTGAATATTTTACTTTCCTTCTTCTCTTTCTGTTGTTTCTTAACCTGGCTCTGGCCCTACGGCGACAACAAACAGGTTCTATCGGTCTTTTTCTTAACCTGGCTCTGGCCTTATGGCACAACAGGTTCTATCGGGCTTTTCCATAACCTGGCTCTGGCCTCACGGCGACAACAGGTTCTATCAGTCTTTTCCTAGCCTGGCTCTGGCCTCACGGCGACAACAGGTTCTGTCAGTCTTTATTTTTCTTAACCTGACTACAGGTTCTTTCTTCTCTGTCTACCTTTATCTATTGAGTCCAGGATTAAAATCTTGTGACAAAATATTTGCTCGTCGATATTTATTTCTATGTACTGTTAACATCGTAAAACACTAGCCAAGTTTTCGGTTTGTTTTATAGTTTGTTTGTTTGTAACACTGTAAATAAGTCTGCTTGCTTCGCATTTCCTGGTATCCGTACACTGTTTGCTTAATAGCCATTTTTATATAAACTCGCTAACTTTACCATCTATCCGCTTTTGCCGCTAATATTGTTATATTGCTTGCTATTCTTACTGCTTATATATATATCTGTACATAAATTTGTGTTAATTGTGATTTTTCTGTTCATTTAGGACTGTAACCACAGGCTTATGTAATATACACAAATATTATTGAATTTCTGCATTTTACCGTTGTGTTTGTGAAAGTCTAACTTCCCTTATTTGACCCACTGGAATTATCTGTGTCTTCACTGAGCTGCTTAGTCTCGCTCATTCGACTTGTGGGTAGTGTTGTTCAAACACTTTAAACTTGAACTGGCGCCCGAGTACTGAATAAAGCTCGAGTGTCAAAGTGACAGCCTTAGTTCTCGCACCGTACGAGAAAAAGAGCGTCACACAATATATGATTAAGTATTTTAGATCTGGGTAAATTAATGCATAGTAAACATTCATCAGATATTTTCGATCTAGAAAGGATTTGAGATTTCTAATTGCAAAGTAAACACTGTTAAGCTTACCCACTGCATTGTTAATGTGATTAGTCCACGAGACCTTCTCATCTATTGTAATGCCTAAAAACTTAGTAGCTAGTAGCTCTGAATCAACAAACCACAGCTTAAGAGCAGTTTTTGACAAGTGGAAAATGCACCAAATTAAGATAATATATGCATTAGCAGAGAACTCGGGCGATCGGTTATTAAAACAAATGCAGTCCTAGAGGTAAAAACTATCATGGTATTCGCTTGGGGCCTGCCGCCTGCGGACTGCGTCTGGTGCTAGAGACGATTTATAGTGACTGGTGTAACTTTCAGACAATATCGCAGACGCGTTCGGTCCGCAAGCCAATTTTTATACATGGTTTGGGCATATCGCTGCTGCTTTCGAAATAAATCTGGCTGTTCCTCTAATGGGAAAATTCTGCACGGCTCACTAGTGTCACAGAAGACCTACCTTAGTATTCTATGCTAGTGCTCCGAGAATGGTGAAACGAGCCGAAAGTTTCCCGTGAGTACCGAGCTGCGGCCAAACGTCTGCCATTTGTTTCTGGTTTACTAGGTGATAAGTACATTTTTTTTTTATACATTTATTTAACGTCGGCCTATTTCCGCTACTGAGGCCTAACACCGACGCCTGTAGACGAGCTACCCCCAACCAGGAATTTTGCCGAACCTCTTCTCTTAAGAAGAGTAGGGATCTTTTACTTGCCTAAAATTTAATAGACAAGGGACCGACGGCTTTACATCCCCTCCGAAGGATGGTATATCTCCTATACAACCCTCGCCTAAGGTTGTATAGCTTCCGCGCATACACTGATATACAAGCCGCTGGAAGATGTGTGAGGCGAGAACGCGGTTTCCGTTGGAATGGTCACCATCCAAGTACTAACTGCGCCTGTCGTTGCTTTACATCGCATACCGAAGTATGTACATAGTAAAGACGCACCTACGCTCGCCCCATGATAAGTACATAAATTGATGACATGAGCAACAACATTCCTGAGTCATTGAAAATTTGTAAAGCCTTTAATATATACATAGATTTATTATCATTTCATTACACTTTATCACTTTACATTCATCATATGATATACCTTAAAACATATTAAACTTGAAAATTTAAAATAAGCGTAACAATCTTAACGTATACGAATATAATCATTTACAAAAATATCGCTTTGATAAAAAAATAGACAAAATACAATCGAATTATTTTTAAAAACTTTTTCGAATTAAAATAGCACAGTTTTATTCTTATACTAATTTTTTCTACCTCCTCTACGTTTCATTGATGCTGTACATTGAGGACAGTACCATTTTCCCTTTGGTGGAGCAGTAATACCAACACATGGATAATGAAACCATTCTGAGGGGCACTAGAAACAAATTTGACACATTTATATTATATTTAGCATAAAGAGCATTGTAAATAGCCAAAATAATTTTTATCACGATATTTATTGAATAGGGGAGACAAGAGCATGTTGCGACAGGCGCTAAGAATTAAAAAGTTGGATCATAGTATAACAGTTTTCATAGCCGCTTCAACAATAATGTATAATTTCGTACAATGATCTTGAAAAAATAAAGGTTTTTGTTTGCTTGGTTACCATCTATAAAAATTTTCAACTTTTCTAACCTGCATTCAGACGTATCCAAAGGTGCCCGGTTGTACCATGGTATGAAATTACAAAAAAAAAGTAATCAGGGAAAAATATACAAAATATAATTTTTATGGCATAGTCAACTGTGTTTAGTCAACTAAAAATTTACATAGAACAGCAAAAAATGAAGAATGCCAGTGGAATTTGCACAGTGTGCCATTTCTGACAATTCGTAACTGTAGTTACGGTGAAAGGAGCAGCTGCCGTCTACGAGATTGTTCCAGACAATCTTCAATGCTACATCCCCCAAAATGGGATCCTCATAGGAATCTGTTGCATCCCATAGTGTTATACTGGACCAGCTTTTAAAACCCATAATGAGACCCCAGCAGAGTTACTGTAGTCCAGTTGTCAACAATAAATCCTCCCGTTCTGTCAAAAATGGGTCCCTCTCGTACTATCAAAACTGTCAAGCTGTTTAACAGGATTCCGAGTGGGGCACATACCCTACAGATAAATAAATAACCACAGGTAATTACGATCCCCTTTATCCCGGAAGGCTCTTGAAGAGCCTTGTGTGGGAGAGAGCTACCACATTTAGAGACAAGGGACACACACCCAATATCCCCTCTAGGGGGTTGGAAAATTGATATTTTTTGTGAAAAAATAAATGGTATTTTACAGGAGGTGTTTCTGTGAGCAAGATGGCAGGTGACCAGGGTTGTGTACGCATCCCCGGGGGTTATTTTCACCTTTCAAAGGGGTGGAAAGAAAATATTTTTTTTTTGGGAAAAGATATTATTATTTTGTAGGCGGTGTTTCCTTAAGGAAGTTGGTAAGTGACGAGGGTTGTATAACCAACTCCGGGGGTTGTTTTGACCCTTCAAAGGCGTGGGAAAAATTTTTTATTTTGTAATAGGTGTTTCTTTGAGGACGGTGGTAGGTGACGAGGATTGTGTAACCACCACCGGGGGGGGCGGGGGGTGTTGTTTTCACCATTCAAAAGGGTGGTAATTTTTTTTTTTTTTTTTAAAGGAAGGTGGCAGGTAACCAGGACTGTGTAACTGCCCCTGGGAGTTATTCCCACCCTTCGAAGGGACGGAAACATTTTACACCCTAGAAGGGTGAAAACAACCCCCTCCGGTGGTGGTTACACAATCCTGGTCACCTACCACCTTCCTCAAAGAAACCCCTCCTACAAAAATCAATTTTTCCCAAAAAAAATTTTTTTTCCCATCCCTTTGAAGGGTGAAAAAGAGAAGTTATAAAGTTCAGATACTTACATCCTCGTTATCACAAGCTACCATATCACCATAAGATACTTGATTGCACAGACAATATCTGGGTTCGTTAGGATCATAAGTCCACTCGCCATCTGTAACATCCCCATTTTGAGCAGCTACTTCAACAGAAGGCGATTCCGGTGCAGGTGTTACAACTGTGGTAGATTGAACAGGCTGGGTAGCAGCAGTCGAAGTTGATGATCCACTAGAAGAACTATTACTGGTCCATTTTCTGGATGGAATATTAAATAAATTAATTTAGATAATCTATACATAATAAGAATTGTTTGAGGTTAAATCGTATCACATACTCTTAATTTTAAATTTATGGGGTAGTATTTTTAAAATATTTTAAAAATGAACTTGAGAATACATCACGTTTCCTTTAAATCAGATTTGTTGACCATCAGAGTTCGTATTGCAACTTTAAATTCCAGAGATGGCCATTATCTAGCTTAAATATCTTATATTGTGTGTTCAGCACGAAGAAAAGTCATCCATATAATCGCAAATTTAAATTATAGAACTTAAAGTCTGTAGGTAACAGTTTACAAGATTTAAAATTACAACTATACCAAGTGCACATATACTTCAGTGTCTATTATATGGAAAAAATAACAAACATGTTTTCGGCACAAAGAAAATACATCCCTGTAATCATAGGTTTAAATCATAGCAGAATATAGGACCACTTATTGTCGTGGACAATAATAAAATAGGACGGCTATTTTTTCTAATGTAAATCTGTCTCTATTTGAATATGTAATGAGCAACCAAAATAAAACAGATATGAGTATTATTGCATTTTTTTTTTTTGTAAAGATGTATTTGGTAAAGCGTATAGAATTCAATTCATAAGTAATATTATAAAAAACACTTTAAAAAACTAACTATTAATATTTAGTTATTGCACAATTTCTATGTATGACTTACAATTTGTCTTATTGACCATCTATCTTCTATTTTAGTAATAACTCCAGCCTTAACTAAATCACTTATATGGGGCATATTAGTTTTTCACACTTGTAATAAATTTTGATAAATAACTGTCACTGTCAAAAAAATTAAAGTTGGATGTGCTGTAAATGCCATGAGTGATGGCGAGCAGAGGGGAATCCATATGTAGAGAGTAGTATAGACCTAGCATACACATCGCTATCCTAATTGGTGTAGTATAAATTCTAAATAGTGCCAGCGGTCTGTGCCGTTCTACAGTAGGTCGACTATATTCCCCTATACTCCCTACAGTCGCCAACACTCGTGGAGTTTACTGTACACAACTAGATTTTAACAAAAATACGTTATAAGACTTGCCCCTTTTTTTTGTCCACGACAGTACCGACATATACAGGGTGAGCCACGGTGGATGGAGTATTAAAAGTATATGGAGAATGGATGAACCAATTGCTTTGAAATTTTGGTTACCAAGATAATCGAGTATGATCCATGATCTCACCAACTAAAATATTTTCAAAAGTGTGGTGTTGCTACTTATACATAAAACTGGTAACATCTTCGTTATTTCAAATGGAATATCCTGTATATTTTTGCATTTTTTG
Source organism: Leptura quadrifasciata (assembly GCA_963675555.1). Lineage (NCBI taxonomy): Eukaryota > Metazoa > Arthropoda > Insecta > Coleoptera > Cerambycidae > Leptura > Leptura quadrifasciata. Next base: position 111,217,458 of record OY776675.1, read on the forward strand.
GATCATCGTCACTTTCTGAGCAACTTGTGTTAATATTTACCAATACCTATCTCAAGCTATTTTCGAGATAATAATTCTTTTTTGAATTTATTGTCAAAAATTTGACTTTCAATAAATTTTTTAGTTGTGACTAGGGCAAGGCCTGGGGCATCTTCTCCATTAATCAAATGTTTCAAATATCATATAGGGTGAGTTAGAGAATACTTTCTATCAAGTGACTTGGAAAAATGCACGAAAGACAATTTTTTAAATGGAATGCCCTGTATACCTATTATTACTGATTCGGAAAAGTGATAATTTTACCTTTTTAAAAAGGATATATACTCTATACCTAATGCGCGCCGTTTTCGATTTATGGACACTTTTCTGTAACCTTACCAAGAATATTAGTCTTTTGGTATATCATAACGGGTGGGCCATGAAATTTTTATTCTGTCATTTTCTAATGACAACAGACATGCTATTTTTCTAAATAAATTTGATGTTAGTGATATTTGCACTTAATTTTAATAGCTGTAGCATAAATATGGCAGAAAATAATTATGCAAACACAGTTTTAATCGATTTGTTTATTATTCATGGAGGGTGCAATAAGATTATCAGCAGAACTTGTAGAAGATTTAATGAGAAATATCCGGATTTTCCGCAGATGAACAGAAAGTTTCTACAAATTCAGAGGAATTTTATAAATTTCGGTTCGTCGTTAAGAGAACCAAGAAACTTTCCTAAACTTGTGAATTCTGACGAGGTAAATGAAATCAATGTGCTGGCATATTTTTATGCAAATCCCCAGTATTCCATGTGTTGTGCTGCACGGGATTTAGGATTGTCATGTTCATCCATTCGAAGAATACTAGTAAACCTTTAAAATGCATAATTATAAATTTACAAGAGTCCAGTTTCTCTTGCCTCAGGATTATCTACAGAGAATAGAATATTGTGAAATGCTACTTGGATTGCTTGGATTGGAGCTACTTGCGCTTCAATTTAGGCTATTTATTTCTCAATTGCAACAGACACTGGACCGCTAGATGGCGCCTGCTGACTATTTTACATGTCGTTATTCCAAAGATACCGAAATATACTAAATAGTCAAGTGATCCTCGTGTCGGTCGTCACATACCTACCTTGCACTGACGAGGGCCAACAGCTCGAAACTGCAGTCTGCAAGTGGTGTGTGACAACTGGCACAAGTAGGATCAGTCTTTTGGCTGGTGTTTGTTGCAATCGAAGCATTAGCGTTTTGATGGTAATGCAATATGTAATTATTACACTTAACGCGCCAGGCTTGTAACTTGTAATTCAGCGCTCGGCGGGGCACATAGCCCGGAGAGTAGCTGTTGGTTGCAGTCTGGTTACGTTCCTTATAGTAAAATAAGGATTTTATAGAGGAGTTTGCCTAGAAATATTATGTTTTAAAAATACAAGAAATAAATACAGCAAAAAATAATTAAAATAATTGTCCAAATTGTGTGCAATTTGGTTAACGATGCCCAAGCCAAAACTGAAATTCTGACAAAACGTTAGTAATTGTTTCATGTCCAATTCTTCCAATTTCATAACTATTTCTGTCTTTTAAGGCCTCAACATTATTCGGTCTATTAAAATAAGCTTTGGATTTAAGGTAACCCCATAAGAAATAATTCGAGGAGGTTAGGTCTGGAGATCTAGCTGGCCATTCTACCAATCCCTGTCTACCATCCACCTGAGTGGGAAAATTCCATTTAAATAATTACGCCCTATTCCCAAACAATATGGGGTTCACCATTCTGTTGAAACCATCTGCAGTTTACATTAGGGTTTTCGTCATTTGGATACAGTGCAGCAAGTTCTGGAATTATGTTTTATTGGAGCAGCTCCAAATATTTTTCATCATTTAATGAACCTTCAATAAAAAATGGACCCAAATTGTAGTCCCAACAATTCCAGCCCATACACTAACTTTCTGTAAAAACTGGGTATGTGCTTCCATAATACAGTGTGGATTTTCACGTGACCAATATCGACAATTTTGTCTATTTACAGCAAAGAAACAGAAGGTGGTCTCATCAGAGAAAAATATTCGACTTAAGATGTGCATATCGAATAGAGAGAGAGAGAGAGAGAGATCCGATAAGGAAATATATACTATTTTTGGCTATAACTTTCTCCTTAATACATATATTGGTAAGAAAAGTATAAGACTACCCAAGTAGAACTATGACAGGTGTAGTGATATGAACTTTCACTCAATAATTTCAGTTGTTTGCAAAATTAGTTAATTTAAAACTACAACATATGAAGATTGGCACTATTTTTTAATTTCAATTAACTAAAACACCGACGCCTATAGACGAGCTAAGCCCACCCAAACCTCTTCTCTTTTGAAGTGTAGGGATCTTTTACTACCTAACATTTAATGGACAAGGGACTGACAGCTTTATATCCTCTTTGAAAGATGATATATCTTACACAATCCTCGCCTAAGACTGCATAGCTTCTGCGCATACACTGATATACAAACTGCTGGAAGATGTGTGAGGCGAGGACGCGGCCTTCATTGGAACGATCACCCATCCAACTACTAACCGGGCCTGACGTGGCTTTACATCGCATATGAAGTGTGACTATTTAGAATCTTTATTTTCAATGATCTATTAGTAAGTAGGCTTTTAATAAGAAAGATGATATATTTTGAACATCCTAAAACATGTAGTTTAAATAACTTATCCTCATGCCACCACACGTTATCAAAGGTTTTATTGAGGAATACCGCTCCAGACTTAGACCTGTTAAGTTTGCTCACTTCTATGTTATTGGTTACAACTGAAAGAGGATGCATTGTTGAATGACCAGTCTTAAATCCAAATTGGTATCCTGGAATTTGATTCCCTATGGCTTGTTGTATCATGTTTTTGATAATTTTCTCGAAGTTCTTGCTTAATACTGGGAGTAGTGTGATTGGCCTGTAACGATTTGTTTTAGAATGATCTAGGTTCGGCTTAATAATAGTTATTATAGTTCCAGTTTTATAATATGTTGTTCCATTGGTGGGATCCCCAAGAAATATATCTCATACCACTGGGTAACATTGTTGTCATGAAAGTTGTCAACATTGTTATCTTGATTTCTTTTGTCCACTTTTTTCTAATGTGTGGCAAAGATATCTGCTTTTTCGGCAGGTGCCTCATATCTCACCCCATTCTCCTCTATGATTTGCTTATTACCCATTTTATTTTTATATTTTGATAGTTTTTTTGATCTCCTGCCTGTATGTTTTTCTTTTTTTGTTGTGTGTGTTGTGAATTACATGAATATCAGTATGACTGGTGGTGGAGAGGTGAGCGCACTTGCCTCTCACCCAAAAGTTCCGGGTTCGATCCCCGGTCGTGGCAGAGGAAAATACTGTGTGAGGGATTTTTCCACTATACACGGATATTGGGTGTGTGTCCCTTGTCTCTAAATGTGTAGCCCCCTCCCACACAAGGCTCTTCTAGAGCCTTCCGGGATAAAGGGGTTCGTAATTACTTGTGGTGTTATTTATTTATTATTATTATTATTATCATACAAAAATTTTAGTTCGAACATTATTGGAATTGAATTTTTACCTGCCATTAAATATAAACAACATCCTTAAATCTGAAAATTTTGAAGCGTATAAAGTGATATATAATTTCACTAGAACTGCAAATGTATGTCTATGAGGCTAAAATTGTTGATTAGATTTGTTAGTAATTTGGATTATATTAGTATCCTGTGTTATTTTACAACCTAAGTTGGTTTTTCATTTTTCCCCAACTATCCGTGGTCCACCTATTGTATGTCAAAAAAAGTCGTCAAGATAAACCCCTTGACGTGAAATGAGTGACCCTGCATTAAACCTGATGATAGATAGAGTCTTTGTGGTTAATGTTAAATTTTTAGGTTGTGATAGGCAATAGGATTATTATTATTAGGTACTCAATAGGACCTTTATTGGATATAGAGGGTTGAACTAGCCTTGTTTGCATAGTGCATACTCATTATAAATCAAGAGATACTGGCTGATCGATCATCCAAAGCCAACAAACAGAGAGACAAACAAAATATTTTCACATGCCCTTATTCATTTGTGTGTTCTGAATTGTTGGATTAATTCATGTATATTTTTATTACATCTATTTATTTAAGTTTTCATCTCTGTTGGCTTTATATTCCCTGTATATTTGTCTTTTGTTCTTTATCAGGCTTAAAATATATAAGGTGGGAGTTCGCGTGTATAATAGGTATATTTCGTCTTCGGGGTATACTCTAAAATAAGTGATGTTAGCTTAGCATTGAAGTTTGATATTTGCTGTCTTGTAATTTCTCGATGCTCTGGATTTTCCAAAAATCATAACATATCTTTGTTTACTTTATTAATGTCTGTTTCCGAGAAATTGTACTTTTGGACATCACTAGACTGAGTCGCCTTTTTTAGGTCTAATGTTAAAATAAATCCAAGATGGTCTGATCCCAGGACTGGCGTTTCTTCTACTTTTAAGATGTTATTTGAGATAGTACATGTACAGAATAAGATCTGGGGTGGTATCCTTATTATGTGGCATTATAAACATTTGTGCTGTTTCCCACTTTCGAAAATTGGTGTTTTGTAAAAAATTAGTCGATTGCCTCAGTTGTTGGCATTAAAGTCACAGATTATTATAGAATATTTATAAAGAGACGCCTTCGTAAACACATTTTCTTCGATTCTCGCTGTTGTATGAATATACACTAAAAATATATGTAGTTTGTCATCTGAAAATGGGACAGTGAAATGTACACACTCGTTGAGATAGTGGTTAATGGTGGGAGGGTTCGCTTTACCAATTCCGAGGCCAGGTTGAGCCTGAACAAGAGAGCCTCCTCTAGTTTTATTGCGAATTTGATGTCCATTAAATTGGATTATTGACCAATCTTTATATGACGTATTGGCACATTCTGTGATTTTGCTTCCACAAACATAGTAAAATCAATTTTTTGATTTTCGAAAAAATTATTGATTATAAGTTTTCTCCATGGATAGCTCTGTTTATGTTACAGTATAGAAATTTAAATATTTGAGAGCTAAACGTGCTGTAAGTTATTGGTATGGTTTATTCTGTAGAAGAAATAGGGTCTTCGCAATCTAAGTCGAATATCAATATATATACCCGGCTGTCTGAGAATACAGCAGTTGAATCCACCTAGGGTTTCTGATTTCCCGACTTTTTTTCATTCCCGGGAATCGGGAAGTAAAAATTGCCGTTCCCGGGAATCCCGGGAAATAGTAAATTTGTCATATATTTTCCTTGAAAAACACAAATTTTTTGTTTCAAAATGTCATGACATTCAAATATCAATTTTTTAAATGTTTGTTTTGTTTTATTTATAATTAAAACCGCTGGACAAGGAATCACTACTTCCACACCCAGATTTTGTATCCAAGTCTTATACACACTAAATCCCAATGTAATATTTTACTCCCTTTAATTATAGGGTGAGGGTGGCAATGGGAGTGGTAGAGGGGATAGCTAATTTCAAAATAAATTTTAGTGGCCCTTGGTTCTCGTGTACACACACTGAATCCCAATTTAAATTTTTAGTGCCTTTAATAATAGGGTGGGGGTGGTAGAGGGGGTTAGCTAATGCCAAAAAAATTATTTGAGACGTTTCGTTCTTGTATACACCCTAAATCACTTTTTTTTTTACTCCCTTTCATAATATTGTGGCGGTGATTGGGGGTGGCTGATGCCAAAAAAAATTTGGAAACCTTGACTTTTTGAACATGCCCTAAATTGCAATTTTATGGACACTTACCTGCTTGCTTTGTCTATTTACCTTTATTCACCTCATTTACCTGCGAACCCTTCAACGGAATTAGATCAAAATATAATCCAGTTCCAGATCTCGTTATAATACTAAGTGTACCAAATTTCAAGTCAATATCATAAATGTTTCCAGAGTAAATGTGCGCACAGAAAAAGTTACAGACCGACCGGCAGACAGAGAGAAATTTTTTTCACTCAAATTTAAAATCTCGACATTTCATAACATTTTAAGTTTAGTTCAAAACATTTTTTTCTTTACTATACTTCCACTGAACACGGAAGTAAAAAGACAACAAAAACTATAGGAAATAACGCAATAACGAAATAACAAAATAAAAATTCTTAGGAACCAAAGATACACTCTTGATCACAAAAAACACTTTTAAACTGTTACAAAAAATAAAATATACAATAACAAAATACGAAACAAAATAAAAAATAAAAACTTTTCTTAAAAAAAAAAAATAAAAATCATACTTATGTTTTTGGGGCAAACAATGCTTTTAAAAACGTCAAATAATGCGAATAAGTGAGAGCACGTCCGACGTGCACGCTCGGTAAAACTTCGATAGCGCGCACACTCTTTCACGTCTCCGGAGAATCGGTGATTCACTCGTTGCAGAGTCGATTTACGTGAAGAGAGCACGAAATTGTCGAAATTTAATATTTTTAAAATCTATTTTTATTCCCGCGGGTTCGGGAAATCCCAACTATTATTTCCCGGGAACGATAAAAAGTGACATAATTCCCGGGATTCCCGGGACAGAAACCCTAAATCCACCTTACAATTGTCAATATACCTCTTTTGAAGTTCCTTTCTATCTATATTTTTTGGGTCAATAAGTTCATTAATGTAGGTGTTAATAATCATATCGTGGACTGGGCTGTGTATTACCAATGTAATAATTTTAACACATTCATCACGATTCAAATTTCTCATTTGGCGCTCCATCACAATAATTTGCTATCTAAACACTTTGTGCAGTCAACCCTTGAGCAAATTAAACGAAAATGACAGTTTGTGACTTTGGCGCATTTATTTTTCCATGACCATGATGTTTAAGATCTTAATCCACAATATGTTGAAAGACTGCCGAATTAAAGTGAAACATAACTAGGCATTTTTAATGATCAACGAAAAAACTGCAGGTTCCCCCACAGTAATCTCCATGTTGAATTCATTTTTATTTGGCATCATACTCTGTATGAAATTTTTTGGATACTTTCCATTTTTCAAAAAAAATTCTCATCACATTTCCCTTGATGGGCTATCATATGTAATATATCCGGCAGCTCTCCAGCATTTTCTTCCAATGGTTTCTTAATTTGTTGATGTTCATCCTCAGCAGGGTTCACCTCTTATAAATGTTTTGCCATGTTTACATAAATAATCATTTTTATACCATAGGCAAAGTTACCATATTCACATATGGCACAATACCTTTATTATCTACAATTAAAGAGAACACCCACAATGAATCCAAGAAGCTGTGGGATGGAACAAGCAGCTGTCAGCTTGCTAGAGAACTACTGAAATATCCCAACAAGAGTACAGTAATGGGCTACCTGGCAATGTCCAGAAGGAACCTATGTTTTATAACGGGAATCCAGACTGGACACTGTCCGCTAAGGAAACATCTATACAATATGAGATTAAGCGAAATGCCTTTCTGCAGAGGTTGTGAACAAGAAGATGAGATGGTCCAACATGTACTCTGTGACTGTTCTGCCATCTCATCAATCAGAGAATCGATCTTGGGAGAACGTTGACCTACTTTGGCCGATGTAAGGGAGATGCCCCTAGGCAGCATCACCACCTATTTCGCAAGATTAGGATGGTTGGAGGCATAGGCAAGGGTCTGCCTACAGGGAGCAAGTACAAGGGGTCCAATGGAGCCTAGTGCTGTGGTTCAATATTTTTCTTTGACCACCTTCCCAACCAATTCCAGGCCTTGATTTATGAAATATTTTGTTTTCTCGATCTTTTCTGTTTTTCAAAAGGGAAGTAATCACCACATTAGCTTCGATAAACTACCATATATAAATCTATGTGACAATTGATTATGACAGTTTGTTCATGCTAAAGATAAATGGTTAATATGCCAGAAGCATCTGGTCTGTTCAAGTGTATCAGGTCACAAACTTTTGAAACACCCCTTGTATTTTAAAACAAACACAAAAGAAGCTAATGACCACTTACTTTTTTTTATTTTTATTGTTAGCATGATCTTGTTGTATAGCTTGAATAGCCGTTTGAGCTGCGCCAGCCAGCTCTCTACCAATGCTAAATTCATGCCCATGTCCACCTGTATTTATAGCCTCATAAGACGCTTTCAAACTAGCTGTCCTACGCCCTTGTTGCATCTAAAAAACAAGTATCAAAATTTACTTTTCACCATTAAACTAACATACAGGGTGTTCCTAAGAGAAGTGCTTACATGACATTTTATTGACTGCTTGTTTATTTTTTTGAACCATGACGTATTAGTTATATTTTTAATTTATAACATGCCTTTTATGATTGTGCAAGAGCTGTTTAATTTAGTACTTTGTCATTTAGTTTTAGGTAATTCATACAATGTGTCCACGGCAAAGCAGTATTATAGGTGTAAATGACAACTTTTTTTAATTACAAACATAATTTTTTGTATTCTGCTCTTGCTTCACATAAAAACTATTTTTAGTATGTTAGACTTTAAAAAATTTATAGAGGGCCTGCTCCAAAATGCTTTAAATCAATAAGGCCACGAGTTTGAACATATTAAAGCAACTCAGTTTTAAATTGAGAGTAAATAGACGTTTGCTAGAGTGCTTAAAAATAAAAACCGCATCAGGTAAAATGCCATTTCTGTGCGAAATATTGAAAAATTTTATTAGAAAAGCTTGCTCAGAATTAAAAAATATCACGTACGAAATTACAGAACTAAATACATTTTTTTTTATTAATAAAATTCAAATTGTAGAATGCAGGTTTTCACGACCAGAAGAAACTACTTCATTCAATAAAATTCTAATTTTTTAAAATATTATAAATGTAATGATAATTTAAATTTATTTATTCTTCCATGTTCCTTCATTTTCAGCACACATCTCAACTCTGTTCTTAAATTCTTTGTAGCTATTTTGAATGGCTTAGAGGTTAATCGAGTTTATAGCATTTGTAATTCTCTCTTTCAATACATTATTTACATCCGTTGCAAAATCGTGGGAAAAAACAATTCGCTTCAGATGACACCATAAATAAAAATCGCAAATAGTCATCAGACGATCTGGGTGGATAAATTCGCCCAATTCACTTTTCTGGAAAATTATTATTCAGCCTATTCCTTCCCAAGAAACAATTATAATATACTTTTGATTTATTTAGGGTTTAAAAGTGCTTTAGTATGTTCAATAGAACGATATTGGTTTTAAAGTTACCTTAAGATAAACTAAAAGTTCTTAAAGACCACTTATTTCTTATGTAAAGAATTTAATGTACTCTTTAAATTAAAATAAAAAACTAGTTGCTCTTAATGCCCTATTGATGTTATACTGGTTTTATAATACTTTTGACATTGGCTATTTTAAAACTAATTTGCTTTTTTAAAGGATTAAATAGCAAGTTGGTTTTAAAACAATCCATTTTGGAACAAATAGTTTAAATGTAGTTTTATGGAGTACCCTTAATGTACTCATTAAAACCTATTAAGAAAACTATTTTATATTAAGCCTATATGCTCAATAAAATTCCACATTAAATGCAAAAACATAATTTTTATGTTTTAAAGAGTACATTAAGAATATTTTAAAGTTCAAAGGATTTAATTTTGTCAATTTGGTTAAAAGAAATGCCTGTTGGATTTTTGATGACTAATTCTACCCCTTCCACATTTGGAGAAACCGCCATCTTCTTAATATACACACAGCACAATTTGCAAGGTTTAGATTTCATTTGTGCTCCAAAATGCTTTAAATCAATAAGGCCACGAGTTTGAACATATTAAAGCAACTCAGTTTTAAATTGAGAGTAAATAGACGTTTGCTAGAGTAATTGTAAAGTGGTAAATAAAATGATGTTATGTCTTGTAAGATTTAAAATGTTCTATAAACTTGCAGTCAGTTTTAATCAAGATCGTGCCATGTTTTATATAAAATACAGACTTCGCCATGATGGACATTTTCAATAGCCAGAGAAAAAGTATTATTATTAAAATGTATGCACCTTACATCCTTAAATAACTGGAGAACAGTGTGTCCAAACATGCAATTTAATTTAAAAAACGCATTTAGATGTTTAGATGCAAAATAAAATTTAACGATATTTCTTAAATATTTTTTAAATAATAAAAAAAAAACATTAAATTGATAGCGCTCGAGTTATGTACAAGTATTTTATTATATTTTTTCAGAAAACTGCCATCAGTTGTTAAATTTTTTACCAGAATAGTTTGCATTTGAATTGGCAAGGGAATCATTATGATCTGCTTTATAAAGATATTACCACTCTGCCACTATATAGAGACTTGCCGTTTAAACTATTTCACATAAAACTTGTCCGTAAACAAAATAAAACCCTTTTAGGATTAATTGTAATGATTCTCAAGGTATTACAAGTAAGTATATTTTAAATGCAAAACGTCAGTTATAGGTTTTAATATATAAATTTAAAGATGCCTTGAAGAACTTTTTAAAAATATAAAACTAAAACTAAATGGTTTTAATATAGTTTTAAAATTTAGTTTTTAAGACCCTTTTAGGATGGGCCCTTTTTGGCTAGAAGCTGCTTTATGGTGGTCCTAAGACTGCCTTGAAGATCACTTGGTTTTATTCGAAGTTTTATTGTATAGTTTTATATATAGTTTTAGAGCGACCTTGGAGATCGCAATAAGAGCATTAGTGTTACTTAGGTTACTATTTGTGTGCTGTGTGCCTGTAGATTTAAACATTTATGCTGATTTAATTTTCCATCAATGAAGTATGGTCCGATTATATCATTTAGGATATTGCACACCAAACATTAACTCTTTTAGAATATTGACTACCGGTAACAATTTTAAAATTTGGGTTTGTATCGATCGCTCCAGTAGAGGCAATTCTGACTAGATACAACACCATTGGTGGTAAAAGTTCAGAAAAAATGGTATGTCGATGAAAAAACTAGTCTTCTGCAATTTTTTTCCCCATTAACATACAAAAGTATAAGCACTTACCTTTATCACCATACTCAAGATTATGTCGAAATCGTGGTTTGAATGCAAAAACTTTGTATTCTTTGAATATTTTACAAATTAACGATTTACTTATCCCTGTATCACTACCACGCTTTCTTAAAGACACAATTTTGGATTCTCTCTGAGAGAATTCATCACTAATAATGTTGCTGCATTATCTTTTCATTGTACTGTTTCTTTTGCCTAGTCTGCTTATTTACATTTCCGGTTTTCTAGAATCTTTTCACAATTCTCCATGCCTTTTGTATCATTAGGACGATATTCGGAAACTTTTCATTAAACTTTGAAATCACATTTTCCATGCTAGATTCGCTAATGCCATAACATAGTACTAGATAAATTTTTTCTTCTAAAGTTGACATTTTTAATACAAACCATAAATTATTCTGACACAAGGATGGATCACTTTTATTTTTGTTTCCATATTCTTCTTAAAGCATTAAAATTTTATAAATAAAAAAAATTTATTTAGTTCTGTAATTTGGTACGTCATACTTTTTAATTCTGGGCAAGTTTTTCTAATAAAATTTATCAATATTTCGCGCAGAAATGGCACTTTACCTGATGCGATTTTTTTTTAAGCTGTTACCAGCACCCTCCATAAGTCCAACATACTAAAAATAGTTTTTTGGTGAAGCAAGAGTAGAATACAAAAATTGTGTTTGTAATTCAAAAAAAGTTGTCATTTACACATATACTGCCGCCAGTAGTAAGAAAGCCTTAACTTCACTTGCAGGCATTTTGAGAAAACGAAAGAAAACTGTTGATATGATTATCAATTTTTTTTCATTTATCATTAAAAGTAGTTTAGATTTGATTTTTGAGAGGGTTTTTGTTAACTTTTTGATGTATTATTAATTTAAATCTTGATGCGCCCTTTTAACCTCATATAACGAAAAGTAGTTAGAAAATGATATAAGTACCAAGAAGGGCGTAGCCTGTAGTATTCAAGAAATAACGACCTTCTTACTACTTATCTCATTGTAAATTTTCACGTGGAAGGTTTGTAAGGAAAGTAGTTAGTAATTTTCAGTAATACTTATTTTATTGAGATATAAATAAGAATTGCGTTAAACTAACTATAAATTAAATATTTATTAATATGTTATTGGTGTATTCATTCGAAAGATTCAGTCAAATGAGATATATTATCATCGGCAGGAATTTCAATCCAGAATATTTTTCTATTTTGTGGCATAAATGGACAAATTTTGTCGACTATTTTATCTTTTTTTAAACGAGAAATATCACGTAATCTTTTTCTGTTCGTGGGTTCCTCAATTCCTCGTTTATTGGCTTGAGCATTTAAAAAGTTCATTTCTTGAGGAGAACTATCAAAATTGAATTGAGTGAATTTTCCCCTAAACGCACAAACCATTACCATTTTATTCGGATACGGCTGAGGTACCATTTTTTTTAACTTGTATTGTGAACTGTAGTGCTTCCAGTCAAAAAAAACTTATATAGTCATGCTCTTGATAACTTTACGAGAATTTGCTTCTTGCACGGCATGTTCAAAGTCATTGAAACCATATAAATTACCCATCTTTTTCATGCTGAGTTCGACTTGGTGATGGAAGCTGTCGGCACTCATGAATGTATGACCTCTCAAAATATTTTATAGTGATTTTATCAGTGGCAATTTCAGACGAGTTAATTATGTAAACTAAAAAACTAAAAAAAACACCAATTCTTATGTTGCGCAGCGCAATTATCGAGCCACATAGTGATTGTTTTGGCATTCCTGTGTTTCAAAAAGAATACGTGGAAGCTACTGACGAGGTCTTCCCTCATGCTATATAGCAGCAAAAGGTTTTAGGTGAATTTGATACTCTCCGATTGGCACAAAACTCTAATTGAAAAGTATTATTCTTAGAGTGAAGAAGACTATTTTGTATTGCTCCATTCTGGGAAGCATAATCACTTTTTCAAGATCTGCCGAGAAACATATTTCATTTTTTTCTCGATGTAGGGTAGCATCCGTCTTGTAGGCTGTTCTGCTTTTTGGGCTCGAATAACATGCAGAGGTATTTTCTTCTACTGAAAAATAGCAATTTAAATGAATGCGATTCCATTGGCAAATTAACACAAATTTTACCTTCATGATGTTGAACAGCCTTCAACTCCATATTACTCATCATTTCGAAGTTTTCACAGATGTTACTGTTTATTGATGTAAGAAATCCTACAGCTAAAACTTATATCTGTCAGATAGCCCTGACACACAAATTAACTTCCCACTTGTATCTGTTCTATTATTTATACACTCTCTTTTTACTACAGAAGAAAAACTGATTTGTAAATTAGGCGCCTTTTGCCTTTATTATTTACTATTGAATAGGTAGCAAAAAAGTCGTAATATTGTTTTATAACAGACGTTGTGGCTTTCTTACTACCTATTGAAGATTTGCGTCCTTTTTTCTTCAATAACTGGTGACGTTGAAAACTTACGGCCTATTATTTTATCAAATAAATAATATTTCCGACCAAATTAGGGCTTTTATACTTCGTAATAAGGTGTAGGCAACTAATACCGACATGGGAATAAAATAAAACTAAAATCTCAGTATAATACCGCTTTGCCATGGACACATTGTATATGGGTGTAACTAAGGAAAATTATTTTTCAATAAGTAAGCATTAAACTTCTACATATAAAAAGTGACAACCCAGCTACATCTTTGAAACATGGTGGCATCCACTTCTGTATAAAACACAGTTTCAGTTAATAATGCCTACATTTAATATGTGGTCTTTTGTTTCTGCAAATAGCAATGTACAATATTGTAGAAATGCACAGGATAAATCCATTATTTTAAAGGTATATGGTTTAAAAAAAAATCCAAAGATGGCCCATTTCTATATTTAAATGTGCATCTCTTGATATATACATAATTTGTCACATCATCCGCATTATTGTAGTGACATCATTTTAAATAGGAACCCAGCCCGTATATTATAATAATAATAATAATAATAAACGACTTTATTGCGATACTAAATATCAACAATGTAGGGCGAAGTTTAGATCATATAATCTATTCTTACACTTAACCCTAGACAGCAAATATTATGAACGTAAACTATACCTAAAATTCAAATTGAAATATATATAACACACATACAAATTCCCAAACACGCACAATATTCGAGTAATACATAAAAAATTAGTTTAAAATTTAATTTCTTGAAGTTAAATTAATTAATCTGCTCATCTAAAAGTAGCTTCTTAATTTTTAATTTAAACATTTCTACAGACAATCCTTTAAGATGACTAGGTATATTATTATACATATGGACCGACCAGTATGAAAAACTTTTCTTAAAATTGGTTGTTGAATGACGTGGTATAGTGTATAAATGAGCTAATCTCACATTATGAGAGTGAATAGTTGATCGTCTGATTAACCTATTGTGAAGATAAGGAGGTATTGAAGTTTTAACTATTTTATGAATAAATACAAGACTATGTAGTTTACGGCGATTTGACATAGATAACCAGTTAAGTTCTTTAAACTTATGAGAAATATGATGGTATTTTCTCAGATTGTAGATTAAGCGGCAACAAGTATTCTGTACTTTTTGAATGCGATTTTGTTCCAAAGAGTCTATGCAGTGCCCATAAATCGAATCACAATAACTAAAATAGCTTAAGACTAGCGTTTCACATAAAACTTTTTTAAGATTTAAGTTTAAGATGTCTTTGTTCACATATAACAATTTTAATGAGCTGTAGGCCTTAGTTAATAAAGAGCTAATGTGGGACGAAAATTTCAAGTTACTATCAAGAATGAGACCACGGTTCTTTGCTGACAAGCTATTGTCAATTTTTACAGTAAAATTAGGCGTTAATAACTGAACATGCTTTTTTTGTCCAAATAAGAGTAACTTACATTTATTAGGATTAAGTCGTAAATTGTGATCAAAAGATTTTTGCCTAATTATTTCTAGATCACTGTTTATTCTATCAATTGCTTCAGGTGCCAGTTCAGCAGAGAAACTATGATACAATTGTGTATCATCTGCGTATGCTTGTAACTGACAATATTTGACTGAGCTTAATATATCAGATGTATAGATAGTAAACAGGAGAGGTCCCAGAACTGATCCCTGAGGCACACCTGAAGTAACAGATAACGCAGATGATCTATTATTATCCAAATCAACCATCTGCTTACAATTGGATAAGTAGGGCTTGAAAAATAACACTGAGGTATCATCCAGGCCGTAAAATTTTAACTTTAGTGATATTAAGTCATGGTCTAAAGTATCAAAGGCCTTAGAGAAGTCGAGTAAAACTAATGCTGTAACTTTCTTATCATCAGTATTTTTTAAAATATCATCGGTGACTCTAGCAAGAGCTGTTGCTGTACTGTGACCTTTCCTGAAACCTGATTGGAAAGAGGTAATTATATTGTTGGTAGTAGCATAGTCGTAAATTTGTGCGTATACAACTTTCTCAAAAACCTTAGATAAAATAGGTAAAATACTTATAGGTCGTAAATCAGCTACCGAAGAAACATTTGCAATTTTTGGTATCAGTAAAATTAAAGCATTTTTCCAAATGTCGGGAAAGCAACCCTGTTCGAGGCAACAGTTAATTATATGAGTAATATAGGAGACAATATATTTTCCACAAAGTTTAACCATATTTAGCGATAACTGATCATATCCACTTGCATTTGATTTTAAATCAGAAATAATGTTATTTACGTCATCTATTGAGACAAAACTGAACTTAAAAAATTTGTCATTGAATTTGTTGTTTTCATAATAACTGAAGTCGACATTAGAATTCCTAGTCTGGAATGACGATAGAAAATAATTATTAATTTCTTCAACATCAGCAATTTCAGAGGGGACATTTGAATTTTTGCTTTTTTTTATATTCATTGATTGCAACGTGTGCCATGTACTTTTCTTATCATTTAATTCACATATTCTATTAATGTATGCCCTTTTTTCGTTTCTAACTGCAGAAAACGTGCGATTATGTAAATTTTTATAGTGAGCGAGGTCCACAGGATTTTTTGTTTTTTTATATTTAGTTTTTGCTTTGTCCCTTTCCTTAATTAATTTCTTTAAATTATATGTTAGCCATGGAACTTTTGGTTTACTAACCCTAACTTCCCTATATGGGGCATGAATTTGAAATAATTCTATTATCAGCTGTATAAGTAAATTGACCTTATATTCGATACTATTACCCCGTAGAACATTAAAAAATGGTACATTTTCCAAATCACGCATAAAATTTTCATAGTTAAAATGTTTAAAATCTCGAAACCTAATGAATCGTTGAGTAAATTTAGGACATTTAATGGCCAATTCACTGTACACAAGCTTGTGATCCGATACATGATCAACATCAATTGTACCGGTATTAATAGAAGTATTATGATCAGATACGAAAATAGGATCTAATAAAGTTTCTGTTCCATTGTTAGATATTCTTGTAGGCTCATTTACAATCTGACAAAACCCATAAGACACAAAACATTGCTGCAATAAATTATTTGTATTTAATAAATTAACATTAAAGTCCCCTAAACAAATTAAGTTATCAACAGTTGGAAAAATTAGCGATAATATCTGATCAATAGTTTCAATACTTTCTTGCAAGTTACAATGCGGTGGTCGATAAAAAATGCCTACAGCGTGTACTAGTCTATTAATTTTAATTTTTAAAATCAAATATTCCAATAAACTATTGTTCTGCACATCTAGGGTAATACATTCAACATTAATATTATTACTCACATAAGCTCCTATACCTCCTCCTCTAGACCCAGTTGCACAATCTGATCTAAAGAATTTGTACCCAGGAATGTTTAAAACCTTACTGTCTGTGCCACAGTTAAGCCACGTCTCTGTTAAAGTAAATATATTGAATTCTTCGGCCTCTACTAAGTCGATAAAATAGTTCAAATGACATAAAAGAGATCTTACATTTAAATGAGCAATTTTTAAGTTACTGACTAACATAGTTACATACCAGAAAAGAAAACAATAAAAAACACTATAAAGTTAATGACAAAAAGACAGTTATTAGTTCAATTTTACTTAGCGATTTTAGTAGATAAACTCTTATTACTAGAAGACGAGTTGGATCTTAAAACCTTCTTCTTTTCTTCCGTGGGCGTAGTTGATTTTAATTTCGCCTTATCCGTTTCTGAATGCTTAATTATCCCAATTTTGAGGGGAGGCAAATTTTTTGAAGTTTCCTTGTGGCTTCGAACTGGCGTTACTGTATTTTCAGAGACCCGGAATTCATTATTCAAAGGAATATAATTTGCTTCGGTTACGTCCTCAAAAAAACCTGTAGAGTCGATATGCTTGATGTTAGGTGTGGGAGGTGCACTACTGGATTTAGTAGTTATTATTTCATTATCAATATTTTCCCGATCAGCCTTAGCATTCATTTTCCTCAGTTCCTCCACATTATAGACATCCTCATTTACTTGCAATGTTTTTCCTTTTATTTTAGCAAATACATTTTTTGACCTTGCTGATTTTAGATGCTGCCTTAGTATTTTGTCATCCTGTCTATCGATATAACAGAGATCATTTGCAATGAATATTTTAGAGCCTCTCAATTTATTTACGTTTTCAAAGACAGCACGTTTTTTTAAAAACGAGATAAATTCAATTTTAATGGGGGTACTTTTTCACTATTTAGCATGAGTACATTGTTAAGGTCTGATTCTGCTATGTCAATGTCCAATAATTTTTTAATATTGTCTCTCACAAAAGATACTAAATTCGTGTCTTTAGAAACTTTAAGCCCAAAAATGATATTATTTTTTCGTAACTGTCGTTCTAAAACGAGTTGATGTGATTCAAGTTTATTGCACCTTTCTTCTAAGTTATTCAGTTTATCAATTTGGGTGGACAATGATTTTGACAACTTTTTAGTTTCAGCTTGAATTTCCAATTTTATATCTTCTTTTAAGGATTTTCCTTCATCATTAATGGCTTTTAATAATTTCGTAAGAAGTTCATTATTAGAAAGATCAGAATCAACCATAATCAATTAAATATAAATCACTAATGCAAATTTGGTTCACCCTATAGAAAGAGTTTCAGCTTAATGTTAATATTAATTATATATCTAACAATACACTAATATTATAATCCAAGATCCCATGAACGGCAGACCTATGTCATTTTATAAAAGCTGAAAATTTTTCTGCGGAAGTACACTACTACAGGTAAGAACGATTGCCTACTGTGAACAGTCGGTCGCGGTGGCTTTGACAGGTAACAGGTAGCAAAGGTATATAGAATTGCTGCTCAAAATCATCATACTATAAAGTGTGATTTTTTTATACTGTTTACAGGATACTATGATAATTCACTCCCTCCACTGCCAGACACTTTGTATGGTGGAAACTTTAAAGGGGTCTGGCGGGGGCCTTTAAATTATAATAAATTGTAATTGTACTTAAGTTATTTTATAAAATCTAAATTTTATATATGTTACTTGGGCAACTATTTGAAGGTGTTTCCCAAGCAGCCAGACAGTTTCGAAG
Source organism: Leptura quadrifasciata (assembly GCA_963675555.1). Taxonomy (NCBI): domain Eukaryota; kingdom Metazoa; phylum Arthropoda; class Insecta; order Coleoptera; family Cerambycidae; genus Leptura; species Leptura quadrifasciata. The sequence continues at coordinate 111,236,010 of OY776675.1, forward strand.
GTTCCAACCCCCCTGTCAGACATAGTTGAAGGTCAGCTGTAGGTGGAAAATTCAAATTTTAAACAAGCTCTTGTTTTTTTCATCTTACATTGGGCCGCTGATGAAATGGTACCATTCATTGGTAATAAAAGAATTCACATAAATTTCAGGCAGTGTCATTATTTCATTGTTCATAATTCCAATAGCGTAGTGTTAAGTGTTGTTGAAGAATTATCATGCCCAGAACATGAAGGAGCAGATACCAAAGTGATCTACCATGCATATAACATCGACTATCAAGCAAATATAGTGATCAGAAGTATCGATACTGATATTGTGGCTATAATGCTTGGTCATATGCATCACATACAAGATGATTCTCACATTTGGGTACTTGCAGGTACTGAAAATGACTTAAGATATGTAGATCTAACAAATCTAGGAGGAGGATCTATCTGTAAAAGCTTGCCTGGATTTCACGCAATCACAGGATGTGACTATAATCCTGCATTTTTCAGAAAAGGAAAATTAAAGCCTTCCAAAATATTGAAAAAAAAACAGAATACCTGGAAGCTTTCATCAAATTTGGAGATAGTGAGTTATTTGAAGATACTGACGAATAACATAAAATCATTAACATCATACAAAAATTTATATGTGATATATATAATGTTAATGGTATAATTGATGTTGATGCTGCCCGGCTCCAAATGTTCATCAACACATATACAGTCTCAGATGTCAACGAAGCTTTTGACCTCAGGAAATTATGAAGTAAAACCGAGTTGCTACAGCAATTTCTGCGAGCATATTATATATCCAGTATTAGAAATAATGCTCATTTCCTCGATCCTAGTATGTACCAACCAAAAAATAATGGTTTGGTACAGGAAGACAATATGTACAATTTTAAATGGTTTGATGGGGATCAACTACCAAACTTTGTCAGTGATTCGCTAAAGGAATTTAATTATTATGCATACATTTGTAGCTATTCATTATTGTATTACCTTGTTTATATTTGTACAGAAACTGATCAAGAAGACGATGTGAAATATAATGAAATCACGGAATGGAGTAGCAATCATGAAGAAATTGAAGATTTCGACAACAATGATGACAATGAATAAATGCATTTAATACTTATATAAATCAATTGATATTTTTATAAAACTGTATTTTGAATTTTGGCAAGTCATTACTATAAATATAAATAAACAATTTGTCCAGTAAACTTTTTATTATTGAAACTATTTTTTATTATTAGGTTCATAGTAAACAATAAAATTTTAATAAAACATCGAAATTTAATTCGGATTTAGTTTTAAACATATTTTAAAAAAATTACATTTATAAAACTGAAATTAATTTTTTATTGACTTATTAAATCTATTTTTTACTAATTTATTAACTGTAAAATTATAGTAAATAATTATTCAAAAATGCATTTTTATTTATAAATAATTTCTATATAATTGAATTTTCCGATAAAGCTAACTAACTGTTGCATTCGTAGTCGCTTTTAAATACATTTGCCTACACCTACAGTTCACCTTCAACTATGGTGTCAAATTTTTCAACATACTACCAGACGAGGTGAAAGTCTTAAATATCAATGCATTCAAAGCTCTAATAAAAAAGTACTTGAAAAAAAAAGGCTTTCTATAACCTAAATGAATACCGCCAAAATGACTTCTCAGATATGCTTTTACTGTAATTTTTAAAGTGTTTTATTTTACTGTAACTATTGAAATTCAATTATATTTAAACTTTAATTGGTAATTTTAAACCTAGTATAGTTTTTTATATATATATTTTTAAGTGTGTCGACATTTTATGTAAAAAAATTTAGTTCTAATTCGTTCTGACATGTGTAAACATTTATATGTACTATCACCAATAAACCATTATTATTATTATGTCTGATAGGGCGTTGGAACGTTCGAAACTGTCTGGCTGCTTGGGAAACATCTTCAAATATTTGCCTAACTAACATATAAAATTTAGATTTTATAAAATAATGTAAGTACAATTACAATTTATTATACTTTACAGGGATCTGACGAGGGGGGGGGGGTTGCCACCACACAAAGTATCTGGCAGTGAAGGACGTGAATTATCATAGTATCCCGCAAGCAATATCAAAATATCACGGTTTATAGTATGATGATTTCAAGCAGCAATTCTATACATCTTTGCTACCTGTTACCTGTCAAAGCCACCACGACCGACTGTTCATAGTAGCCAATCGTTCTTACCTGTATAGTGTACTTCTTGAGGTATTTCTGTAGAAAAAGTTTCAGCTTTTATAAAGTGGCGTAGGCCTGGTGTTCACGGGATCTTGCTCTATTAAATAAGCAAAAATTTATTAACGGTAACCATTAAAATAAATGTTAAAATTGTTGGCTTTAAGTAATAAGTAAGACAGACGGGAAGTAAATTCTTATTAAAATCACCATCTTCTTGTTAGCTGACTGCTAAATATCCACTTCTAATTAAGTGAAAAATGTTAAGTCAATGTATGACTTCAATTTTCAGTTTTCATATTCCCTTTTATTTTTTGGGCCTACTTAATATAAAGACGACCTGTATACATCAGAAATATGAAATATGTACAGTCGGGTGTATATTTACTGGACAGTCAAAAAAAGCAACAAAAACTTTACGAGTTAATTATTAACCCCGGTGAACCATTTGGCATGGTCTTATCAAATAAACCGACGTACATTAAAAATCTATAAAGATGTGATTTAATTTGCAGGTGAGATAGTACAGAGAGTAACGGTATTTTAAGTGACCTAACCTCGTGTATATACTATCGTACTACGTGTACTCCCGTGTACATTGAGACTTACACGCATATAATAAATATACACGCGCAGTGCAAATAGCCACTCTCTTTTTTTTTAACCATATGCCTTGAATTTATTCCATACATTTCCACCATACTGTATAACAAAATAACATGAGGCAAGATTATTAATAGTTCTTTAAAAAATCCTACACCACTGTTCTTCACAATAGTTATTCTCATTTTATTAGTTGTACATAAACCCGTAACTGGAATGACTATCAAATTTATTCTCTGATTAGAAAACGTTAAACAATTATTATTTGTTTGATGATTCGAAGTTTAATATAATACCTAAAGATATTTTTTAATAAGAGATTTCTAAAAACTGTTTCACTTCTATTTCCTAAATTTGCCGTTACAAATAAATTATTTACCTGTTGCGTGGCAGCTATTGCCTGGGAAGCAGCTGCAGCAATAGCTGGTCCTGCGCCTAAAGTATGCCCTAAGTTATAGCTAATACTCGACGTAACTGAAGGCATTGTTTGAACGGTAGTTATATGTCTTGACTCAACTAAAGGGGGAGGAGGAGGAGCCACACTTACAGCCTGCCTTTTTTCTGGAAATGGTGTAGATGTCAAAGCACTACTCTCCCGTCGTTTCTCACTTCTTGGCCTCATATATCTAAAACTATTAGAATTCGCACTAAATTAATGTTGTAGTATCGAACTATTCCAATAAGTCTATTACCTTTCATAACGATTCTCTTTTTGCTGTAATGACGATATATTTGGAGTTGTGTTTGGCGAGTCAAGTTCCAAGGAGCGCTTTTCTAAAACTTCAGTTATTCCTTTGTTGTCAGCTTCTAATTCACATTTAAACTTGTGTAATTCAGAATCCAGTCTTCTTAAATACTTATCTACTAAATCATACATCTGACTCGCTAAATGAACCTAAAGTAGAGGTTAGCTTTATCAATATTTATTTGAAAACATTATCAGCTAGAATAATTTCACCTTTTCATCTGCATCTTCCAATGTTTTATAATACTCTTTTCTTATAGTCTGGTACTCAGCATCAACACTTTGAGGTAGATTATCTGTTGGATATCTTTTGCAGTCATTAAAATATATTTTTACTCGTTTCTCAAGTTCATCCATATTATCTATAAAATCACATTTTGAAATATGAACATAAATCTGAAGCTAAAATACTTACTATGTATGGATAAATCCATTTCTCTCATATCAGTAAATCTGTCCCTTAATTCTTGAGGCAAATGTTCGATCACTAAAAGAACATTTTAAATTGGCGCCGGAATCAAGTACTACAAGCGCCTGCGTTATTTAAACAAACAAAAAATACTCACTTTCTAGGTAATCCTCCAAATACAACATTTTCGGTAAGTATTTGATATACTGCCACAAAAATAATACGATTTTCTACTTAAAATAATGAAATTTATTGACAACCGACAAAACTGATCGTGGTAAGGTTACTGTTATGTTATGCTGACAAATAGCTGGCCATTTTCAATTTACATTACCAATATAAAGAAAATGCGTTTCCCTAGAGAAAAGCAGGAAATTTAAACTATTTCTTGAGGAGTTTCTTCCGGTCGTGGTGGTAATGGTATCTCTCCGCAATTAGAAATAACAATATCAACATACGGTTTTCCTATTTTTCTCCCAAAATCTTGAATTACAAACAATATCTCATTGCCCTTTATAACTTTTCCAAAGACCACATTTTTATGGTCCAACTGTTCCATTTTCGAGAAGGTTATACAAAATTGTGAATTGTTCTCAGTGGATCCTACTCTTTTCATAGAGAGAATACCTATAAATAAAAACTGAATCAATGCCTACGCGTAACCCATCAAATATATTACCATTACCAGCTCTTGTATGCCTCAGCATATGATTTTCTTCCGGAAAAGACTTGCCATAAATAGAATAACCCCCGCGCCCAGTGCCTTTTGTTATATCTCCCGTTTCTAGAAATTGCCCTTTAACGATCCTATGAACCAGGCAATTTTTATATGTCAATTCTTCCCCTTTACAAATTTCTAAAAAATTTTGTACTGTTACAGGAACATGATCATAGTACAGTTCAATCACTAAACGGCCTAAAAATTTCCCATTCCTTACTTTGAATTCCAGGAAGCATCTAAAATTCATAAATAATACTATATTTATAGTTTGCTGGATGAGTGAAATTTGTATTATCATCTTACAGTGGCCTGTCTACATTTCCTTTCTCTAAACCTTCGCTGATAGATGGATGTGATCGAAGAATTTCATCCGCAGTGGGACTTGTAAAAATTACTAGAGGAAGTTTGCAGGAATGTTTAATTTCAGCAAAAGTGACTTTCCAACCTTCGTTCATTTCTTTGGCGTTGTAATGGGAAATCTATTTTAAAAATAATTATACGTTATAATTTGTTTCCTATCAACAGTCCAAATAATCAAGCAAACATTCAATTCAAATAAACTTTATAGGAATAACGTGTAAAATAGTGAAACCAGCATGATACCCCCAAAGAGTGATTTCTTTCTAAGGTATAATACATACTAAGTCTTCATCCTATACGACTGACGTATCTACTTGACAAACGCACTTGATCACTTATTCAAGATGAGGTAAGTAAATAATTGTCAAACTCATCCAACAGTTGGATCCAAAAAAATATATGCCATTAGACAAATTAAAAACAGGGTGAATCTAGATGCTGCTCTTGTTGCATATCATGCACTATTTCATAGTGTTATGACATATGGTTTAATTAACTGGGGTACATCAAACCACATTCTAGACGTCTTTATAGTTCAAAAAAGGGCCATAAGAGCTTTGGCGGGCGTGAATCAGCTTGAAAGTTGTAAACCATGGTTTGTTAAATTCCAAATAATGACTTTACCATCAGAGATAATCTACTGCCACCTCATTTTTATAAAAGTACATCTAAGTGAATATGCGAAAAATGGTGAATCTCATCAATATAACACCCGAAATCGGGATAAAATACAAACCCCACGTCAGAGATTGGCTTATACAAAGCGACTCAACTTCGGAATTGATTTGTTTAATTCACTTCCGGGTCATATTAAAGAACTGCACATTAACCAATTCAAAACAAAATTAAAACTACATCTTTTGGAAAATGCTTACTACACTCCATCAGATTTTAAGTACATGTAAACCTGTATTATTATATATTATATGTTGTTTAGATGTTGACTATATATGTGTATATATGTAAATGTATATATTTTTGTTTATTCAGTTTGTTATTTACCTGCGTATTTTTTATTTTCTTATATCCCTCATATTTAATATACTGTACTATACACCTGTATTATTATATATTATATGTTGTTTGTTTAGATGTTGACTATATATGTGTATATATGTAAATGTTTATATTTTTGTTTTATTCGGTTTTTTATATACCTGTGTATTTTTTATATGCTTATATATCTTATATTTAATATACTGTACTATACATGACATGTCAAAACACCACGGTGTAAATTTTTTTTTGACAAATAAATTATTATTATTATTATTTAGCGAATAATGCTACGCGTTTCCATTATTTTCAGGTCTGCAGAGTTGAAAAAGCAATATATAATGTTTTATTTAAATTTAATTTTAGCACATTATTATTATTATTGTGAAACTCAAAGAATTACTGAAGATATAGGCGTCTGGGTTGTATTTTTCACAGGTATCGCCATTGCATACCAATAACACGCATCAGTGTCGTCAGCATATAAATATTATGTTACAATATTAATCTTTAGCAGATTCTAGAAAACCAATATTAAATTTTAGAAATAATATAGGTCCAAGTACTGTGCCTTGTGGGACACCTGATTTGATTGGATTATAGTTGTGATGTCACAACTTATGCAATTAAACATACTACTGTCATATTAATTTTGATCCCGTCGAATAACATTAATATAAATATAATGCTAAAACGTTGCTATACCTACATTTTACTGAATTTCTTAGTTGAAAGGAATATTTAAGAACTTCCAGTACCAACTCATGTAAGCAAGATATAGTCTAGTATACTTTAACTTGGCGTGTGTATGTATGAGTTAATATTTCCGTACGATTTCATTTTCTCCCATATTGTACACAAAGTTAAAGCAATAGTCCAGAAACATTGTCTACTTGGACAATATTTCTGGATCTTTGTGTACAAGAGAAAATGTAATCGTACGGAAATATTAACTCATACATACACACGCCAAGTTAAAGTATACTAGACTATATGTTAAAATATATGTATTTAATATTTGTATAAGATTTAACGAACCTTTAATTTTATTTTAATAATGCCAAATATAAAAAGCCAACAACTTGTTCCAAAATGGGAATGAAGAATGTGAAAATTTTAATTGTGTGAGTGGAAAGCAATGCAATTGCAGCAACTTCAATACTCTTGTTTGATTTGTGACACAGAAGACCTATGGTTTTCTGTGTTTGTGATTTCACCACTGATCTATATACATTGGATATCGCATAGGCCTCAAACGGCTGTGCGCTGATCCCGCCATAATGTTTGGCAGTTTGGTGCCAGTTCTCCGAAATGTCGGTAAGGTAAAGTTACTTCGTTTACAGAATTATAATAATATAGATGGTAAATGACTAAAATAATAACAAAATTAAAGGACTGTCACATAAAATGCATTTATATTTAATAAAATAAATAATATTTACCTGCAGCTTTTAAATTTTATAAATTGCGCGCCTCTATTTTACCGACAATCTGGAATTTTAGCACCAACACGAAACAACATGGCCGCTTCACCGCACAACTAAAAGTATACGGCAGAGAGAGTCTACATCCAGTGTATATAGATCAGTGGATGTCACATTAACAGGTCATAATCTAATCTTTCTTTGTCGGTAATCAAATATGTTATATTTTTTTAAAATTGTTTGAACTATAGGTTTATGTTTTGAATGTGATCATATTTCTACGTGGATGTGCAGAACCGATTATCTACAAGATGTTCAAATGTGGAAGTAAATTGCCAAATATGATCAGCTGGCTCTCAACTGCGCATGCCTTTGATCCAGAATTCTTAAATTTGCAAGGAATTTGCAGACTGTAAAAACCTTCCATACACACTCGACCATGGTGGACGAGCATATGTGGATAAAAGTAGTTGGAACCTGGCTAGGCGAACATGCTTGAAGGTGTGTGAGAACGACGAAGATAGTTGGCGGTTGGAATGCTCTGCTAATTGGGCGGCTTGCCGATCCCTACCAACACGAACTGAGCAGCGAACATATTAGTGCATAACATGTATCGTAATTTCGCGAACATGTTGGCGATTAGCAATAGATTCTGATAGTTGTGTGAGAAGTGTTTATCAATTCAGTGCCGGATTAACCCCAAGCCAGTAAGGCATTACCTCGGGGCTCCCACCAAATTACTTTAAAAATTTATTTTATAAAAATAAAAAATGAATTATTTCTGATTTCTTTCAAAATTTGGAATGACAAATTGAACTCCCGCCTCGTTATGTAGGAACCGCGTGCTTAACTGAAGACGCGATTCCTACTATAACGATCATGCGTAATATACCAACACGTTCTGAAGATGATGTATTAACTGTTGATAGATAGAAATTTAAAAGATACCTATGTTCCCTAATGTGGAGACGCTATTAAAAATTTATCTTGTAATAATGACCACAAATTGTACTGATGAGAAATCATTTTCAAAACAAAATTGTCGAAAGATATACTAAGATCGTCTATGGGCCAAGGTAGAGGCTCCACGATTTAATTAGTATGATTATCAATAATATCTTACGAGCGTTGGAGTTTTCCGCTATTATTGAAGAATTCGCTGAACAAAAATCTCGAAAGGTCAATGTCTCGGTCAATTTAGTGTAGGATAGATATCGGGATATTCGTTTACAAGTTTAATGTAAATATTAAACATTTCTACGTTTGGTACCCTGCAATTACGAGAAATTATAAATATAAAAACGTTGTTAAACAATATGTAAATAAAAAGGTCCTCATGATTTACACCCCAGATTCCAGAAAGCTATGGAGGTGGATTTTGCGAAAATCACCGGTCTTGGGCAAGTCGCCACCCCAATTTTGCCTACAGGCCCCCATCCACGTTCATCCGGCCCTGCATCAATTTCTCGTATTCGGTTGTCACATTGTTTCACAGCACTGAGGCTCGCGGTTTTAAATATTGAATTGAAGTTCATAACCTCGGCGCGTACATGTGTGGAAACCGCCGAGTTTGAAGTTGGGTTCGAGGTGATTTCTTCGAACCGAGCATGCTTGAACCTATATGGGGGGTTTAAAATGATTTTAATGACTTCTGCGTGCGAGCCGCGACTCATCGTATAGAGTAGCCGAGTAGTAATTTTCAGTACTTATCTCACGCAATATAGCAGATCAGTAATAAATAACTATCGCCAAAACGGAAATTGTATTGTGAATGTAGGTACCCGTTTCAAGTAATAAGTACTCAGCACAGAGCGGCTGGTTATTTAGCCTTTACCACCGCGACCTTTTCAGGTTTATTGTGATGCTCCCAGAATATCTTCCTTATAGTACCTCATCCAGCTTTGTCCTTTGTACTAGATTCCACAGCTTTGATAAACGCCCTTTTGTATAGCTGTCCGCCCTTGGTTTTTCTTCTCCGAGTACTTGGAACCTCAGCCTCGCCAAGGCCTTCACAGTGGTACAATACGTGAACTGAGGTTTCCTCTTCCTCTTGGCAGAATCTGCAAGTCGCGTCCCCTGCCAGGCCCATTAGAGTCATATGTCTATTGAGCCAGCAGTGACCAGTTAGAAGGCCTACTATTACTCTGATGGCCTTCCTATTCTGGCTTAGTAGATCTTCCGTAAATTTGGCCGAACGTTCTTTAATGAACTCTTTGGCCTGTCTCTGTCTTGGGAGATTCCTCCACCATTCCAGAGATTTATTTTGCACCCATTCCTTAATGGCTACTCGTATGCATGGCTTTGCCACGCCACAAAAGAGCTCGGGTCCTATTGGGGCTTCAAGTGCGCCTTCCTTGGCCAGTTGGTCAGCCTTTTCGTTTCCTCTGTGTCCCTCGTGTACTGGTACCCATGCTAGGGTCACTCTGTTCTGACTTCCTAGCTCTGCAAGGGCCGTCAAGCAGTCCCACACCAATCTTGAGTTGATTTGCATGGAACTGATTGCTTTTATTGCCGCTTGGCTATCAGAGAAAATGGCAATCAACTAGCCAGGACAAGGCACTGTTAACCAACAGTGCCTTGTCCTGTTATCTCCCTTGCGCAACAGTGTACGGCGATCACTTCAGCCTGAAACACCGTTGCGTATTTCCCTAGACTTATCGGGATACTGGCTTTTGACCTTGTCCCGTCTGAAAGTTCTTGTTGAAGTTATACCTTGGGACCATTACATCCGTGGGCATGCCTAGAATGGGATCTGCCCTCATCTCCGAGTATAACTTCTGGTACTCCGTCCCGTGTTGCTGGCTAATTGCCGTTTGGCCTTGCATTAACCTGTGCACCACTGACCGAGCTTCGCCTTGTATGAATACGTGTAAGGGTGGCAGATCCAAGAGGACCTCAAGTGCAACCGTAGGAGCAGTTTTTATAGCCCCCGTGGCGCACAGGCAAGCAAGCCTTTGTACGCCACTTAACAGCCTTATTGCTCCCGACTGCACCGTCTTAGTCCACCATACCACTGATCCATAGGTTATTATGGGTCTCACTGCCCTGGTGTATAACCACAGGTTCATTTTGGGATTTAACCCCCAGTTTCTTCCACACATTTGCCTACACATTCTCAGAGCGATTGTGGCTTTCTGTGTGAATTTTTGGATGTGAGAGTTCCATGTTAATTTTTGGTCAAAAATGACTCCTAAATATTTTGCCTCACAAGCAAATGGAATTTCCACTTCGTTGAGCCTTAGGGGCTTTAGGCCTTGCAGTGCTCTTTTCCGTGTAAAATTGACGACTGTGGTTTTGTGGGGATTTATAGAAAGTCCTTCCTTGCAACACCATTTGTCGACAACATTTAGGGCTCTTTGCGAACGCTCCGTTATTGTATTCGCGAACCGCTCCTTAACAACTATTGCTAGATCATCAGCATATCCTAAGCAATAGAAGCCCTCTGCGGAAAGTTTCCGGAGGAGTTCGTCAACCAGGGTTGCCCATAGTAGTGGAGATAGTACCCTCCCTGGGGGCAGCCTGTGCTCACTTTCGCCTCAATGTAGATCTCACCTAGATTGGATATTATAATCCTATTATCTAGGCTGACTTTAATCCACTGGCAGATCGTTGTTGGGACTCCTCTGTTTAACAATGCACTCGTTGGTGAGTGCGTTGTCGCGTTATTAAACGCTCCTTCTATGTCTAGGAATGTAACCACTAAGATTTCCTTGTCCTCTAAGGACTTTGCTAGTAGTCTGTTTAATTCATCCAGTCTGTCGACCTCCCCGGCTGGTATGCATATTGACGTTCACTCAGAGGATTTTCCCTTAGTAGTTCGTCTCTAATGTACCTATCTATCAGTCTTTCCATTCCATTCCATCGTTTTAAGAAGGAAAGAGGATAAACTTATAGGCCTATATGACTTGGGCGTTTGGTCCGATAATCTACCAATTTTTGGTAGGTAGATGACTCTCACCTCCCGCCATATTTTTGGTATGTATTTCCAAACCAAGCAGGCTCTGAATATTTTACATAAGTAAGGTATTAATACTTCTAGCCCCTTTTGGAGCAAAATTGAATATATTCCGTCCATCCCAGGAGATTTGAGTGGTTGGAACTTACTAATTGCCCATCTGATCAGGTTTTATAACCTCGGTGTCCAACCTCCAGTCCGCGAGTTCCAGTTCAGATGTCCTTATAATTCTAACAATGCCCTTGACAGCAATTTTATGTTATGTATGGCTCCCAGGTCCAACTTTTGGAAATACTCCGAAAGTAAAGTTTGTTTGTAAAATTACTTAATACAGAGCAGCGTTATCACGGTCTATAAGTTTCATTGAAATTGGGCCATATTTTTTCAAAATAATAATAACTTATTTATAAACGCCTAATTTTGCAATATTTCATTTTTTTTTAATAATAGAGGTAATAATAATTAGACCGAATTCTATTTTATGCCTTTTTATTTATGGCGGACATTTTCATCCATCCCGTTTGTCTCGAAGGACTTACTTACAGATCTCGATATACTTTTTAAAAATCAGTGGAAATGCCAAAGAACCCACCAAAATATATCTAAACTCATCACACTTGAAATCAGCAATAAATTCCATCGAAGAAATTTTGCGTAACTATCATTTTACCGGCTCAGTGGCTTAGGCTTGTTGCAACCAAGGAGTCCCGGGTTCGAATCCCGGCTAGGGTATGGATGTTTAATGGTGTTTTTCATATGTTACCGAGTTGGTAGCAGATGACTAGACGAGGTTGTGTGAGAGACAACACGGCTAGTTACTGTACCATTCCTGAGTTCGAGCGCCTCAGCTGCGGTAGATGGTAATGTCGTGGAGAATGGTCGTTGTGTAATTGTCTATGTGTATGTGCCCTCGTTGAGTGGTGGAATAGCTAATGTAAAACTCCGCCGGGACGATAATATAAATAAGACGATAAAAAAAATCCGAAATATTTTGCCTGAACAGCGTGCGATACGTAAAAACATCGTTGGGACTTATAATATTTTTCGATTTTTTCGTCAAAATTTTATTTTGTGTAACTGCACCGAAAACCGCCAATATTTTGCAAATTATCATAAAAATAAATTCCGAGAGAGGAATTATAGTAACTGCAATAAACGAGTTCCCGTGGATGAAAGTTTTCCAAATTGTGCAATATCTTTATTTTTGCGGAACTGCAATGAAAATTTCAATTTTGTAAAGTAATTATTGTAAGTGCAATAAATGTCGTCTCGAGGAGAGGTAATATTATGTTTTTCGAATTTATAACAAAATTTCTTTTTTTTAGCAACTGCGACAAAACTTTCACTTTTGAAAACTATCATAAACGTCGCTCCACGGAGCGTTATTTACGTAACTGCAATGAATGTAGTTGCAGGGGGCGTAAATTTACGTAAGTATAATGAATGTCTATGCGACTGTTAAAGAACGCTATAACCCCGATATACTTTTCGACGTTGTAACAAAATCCGACTTAGGAAATATTTCGTAAGAAAAGCGTGCTTCACGTAAAAACGCCGTGGAGGAGGTTTTTAATTCTTGGAAATATATTTTTGCTCTTCGGAGCGTTTTTTATGCCAAATTTTCGCTAACTCTTCGAGGAGCGTTAATTTGGTAAGTGTAGTAAATGTCGCTGCACAGGGACGTAATGTCGCCCCGACCACCCAATTTTAGAAAGTATAATAAAATTGGACTTGAACTTCCAAATTTCCAAGATTAAAAACCCTTTTACGAATCCACGTTGTCAAGCACTGCAACTCTTACGAAGTGTTGAATATGAGGACAAGTTAGTCCAACGACTATCCAAAGTATATCGGAAGTTATAGCGAAAATAGCCCTTAGCGACATGGGACCCCCATCATTTCCTAGCAGTCGGATTTGACGGGGAAATGATGTGTTTTGACGGGGTTTGCCCTAAACCGGTTCCTCAGTGATTCGGAGTCAAAAAAGTATTATTACCATGTACTCACACGTGCATGGGATCTGCCTTGCCTGAACGTAAAATTTGTTATTGCATAATACAAACGAAGTAGATACGCTTCAAGCAATTTTAAGCTCCGAGGAGCGACCAAAATTTATGTGAATTAATAAAATACGTTTATAAGACAGGCAAGCATAAGCCCACCAAAATTTCAGTTACATGAACTGTTCCTTGAATCTTTTTGTGCATCGTTAGCTTTTCAAACTGCATATTGGATGGTAGTTGGTACCGTATGAATCGTCCCGTTCCTCACCATGTGTTGTACACGGGTCAGACCATTGTTTGTTAACATTTTCTCTGAAGAAGTTGTTGTAAAAAACATAAATTTTTTTAAAGATTTAATATACATTTTTTGAACTTTATATTGTCTTTTACTTGTGTTTTCTAACAAAATTTCCCTTTCAGATTTAAATTTTAAGAGAGTGTAAAACAGACAGTGTTAGATTTATAGTGTTACGACGTCTTCCAATTAGTACCATCAGAGCCGCAGTTAAGCATAAACGACAGTAAGTATGATTTATCCATTAATCTCCGTCTGAAACAGTCACTTGAACCCTAAAAATTTTGTGAACGTAATATTTTTATTTAGCATTTAGAAAAGGTTGAGGAAAAAGAAAATTAATTTTTTCTTTTTCCTATTTTTTTTTTTCAATTTTTCTAAGTTTTTCGAACAAAAAAATACGTCCTTCAGACTTCCATCAAAAGCATGGATCGTTCACATGGCGCCCGAGCAGGGACCATGCCGTCCCCAAACCCAACAAATCCTTTCTCATTCATGGCGGAAGACTCCGAGGGGTCGACCCCAAGAGAATTTTATGAGCGAGTCACCGCACCGCTCGTCGACGACGGTTCTAGAGGGATAGAACCACAGCGACTGTTTCCGGAGGGAGATAATGTTAATTTATCAGCTTCACAGCCACAAACTGCTTCGATGGAGAGTATGTTTCTGAAAATGGCAGAGGGCTTCGTGCAGGCGATACAGAACGTGTCGACCTGTACGCCCCATGAGAGACAAAGATGTCCGAACGTGACGTTCCATGGGCTTGATCATGAAGATCCAGAAGCATTTCTGAAAATTATGGAGGAATATTTCGACAGAGCTCGCATAAGCCACGACTATGATCGCCTCCATAACGTAACCGGCCAACTCAAGGGCGAAGCTCAACGATGGTCCGAACAATTTAGGACGTTGACTACTTCGTATGCCTTATTCAAGGAAAGATTCCTTACGAGATTTAATTCTCCCGACATACAGTCACGAGCTATTGCTCAACTGTATGCCGTCAAGCAAACGTCTTTAGACGACACGGCAGTGTTTATCACAAGGAAAACCTGTCTTTTCGATCGTATTGATCCCTTTAAATCCGAAGCCATCAGAGCTCGGGTCATCATGGACCAACTGCGTCCAGAAATTAGGTCACGCTTGAGAAGCAACCTAATTTCAAACACCGAAATGTTAATAGCAGCGGCTACTAACGTCGAGCGGGATTCAGCTGACGAACAGACGTCGCTAATCCAGCTTATTGATCAACGTCTGTCCCGCGCGTCTTACTATCGAGAGCCGGGACACATAATTCCACAAAATTCAAGTATAAGGAGCAATGGAAGCCCAACTCCGACAGCACCGAGGGTGCATTTCCGAGAGGACGTATCTCGACAGGACGGTCCAGGCAGAGCGCCTGGTCGTCCTATTTTTATGCCTAATTTATCAAGCGGATCAGTGAATCCTGACCGCAGGCAAAACAATTTTAATGGCGGATCGGGGAAATTCCGAGTACCCGACCGACCGGCTACCCGTGCCGATACTGCACAGACACAGTGCAGTGGCACTTCCATAGTCAGTGTCCGAATAACCCTCATCTCAACAGGAGACCGGGAAACTTTCGAGGGGCCAGAGACCCAGGCCAGGGTCCATCTGCAAGATCCCCGGCACAACGGCCGAACCAAGGCGGCAGCAATGTCCAGTAATTTTTTCCGATACTCATGACCACTACGACGCTCCTCTGCACAAGACAAGAGAGTCAATAAATTATATGAGCGAAGCGTTCCCTTTGCCTCGTATAAAAGTTCAAATAAATGAACATGCGGTCGACGCACTGATAGATTCAGGCTCGACGCGAAACGTTATCCATCCGAGGATGTTGGATAATTTTAAAAATCTCACGACACGTCGATCATTTGCTATGGCGTGCGGAGATCGAATGGTGGACTCTCTTGGCACGACAAAATTACAAGTAATAATTTCAGGCACCTCTTTTGAAATTGATTTTCAAGTAATCGAAAATTTAAACGAAACGATAATATTAGGATCACCATTCTTATATATGAACAATGTCGCGTATGATTATGGCAGAAAATGCCTATATGCCGGCACAGAAGAGCGTATTACCGTCTTCTGGAATCAAGCTTCTCAGAGGGAGAGACAGCAGGCAAAGCTTCCTGAAGAGCTTGTTATAAATGACAAATTTCTACGGCCGCTGTTCGAAGAATTTGTCGATCTGTTCACTGCGGAACCGACTCAAGCAACCACAGTGACTGTGAAACACAAAATTACAGTGAAAGACACGAAACCATTTAATATCAGACCATATCCGATGTCTCCGAGTACTAAGAAAATTATGTACGACCAAATCGAAGAGATGTTAAAAGCTGGCGTCATCGAACCTAGCACTGCCCAATATAGTTCACCACCAGTGATAATAAAACGCTCCGACAAGAAACCACGATTCTGCATCGATTATCGCCATTTGAACGAGATGACTGAAGACGAGGCTTCCGTCTTACCCAAAATACACGAAAGTATTAAAGATTTAGGAAATTCGAAGATTTTTTCTGTGTTGGATTTAAAAAGCGGATATTGGCAAATACCGCTAGATGAAGCATCAAAAGATTTTTCGACTTTTACCACTCCTGATGGGGCAGCTTACAGATTTAATGTCATGCCTTTCGGACTCAAGACAGCTCCCTGTACCTTTCAGAAATTCATGGCAAAGGACGTTTTAACGGGTTACCTGCACCATTTCTGTAAAGTGTATTTAGATGATATAATCGTTTACAGCGTAAACGTGAAGGAGCATATGTCCCACTTGAGATTAGTCTTTGAAAGACTACGTCTACACAATCTGAAAGTGTCACCGGAAAAGTGTGTAATAGCGACGAATGAAATTCAATATTTAGGCCATACAATTAGAACCGATACTTCCCAACCATTAGAAAAACATGTCTTACAAATTCAAAATTATCCCGTTCCAGCTACTAAAAAGCAGCTACAAAGTTTCCTAGGGCTTTGCAACTGGGTACGAGAATATCTACCAAATGTGGCGATGATCACGAAGCCACTAACGAAACTTCTTTCGAAGGAAAATCGTTTTCACTGGAACCATACATGCGATGAAGCATTTAGAAAATTAAAAGAATTATTATCCGGACCGCTGGAACTCCATCGGCCGGATTTTTCACGTCAATTCATTTTGCAAACAGATGCATCACTACAAGGCCTTTCGGCCGTATTATATCAATTAGGCGACAACGGCGAAAAATACATAATCTCGTATGCAAGCAACACGTTATCTCCAGCGGAGAGACGTTACCACATAAATGAGCTAGAATGCTTGGCGGTGGTGAACTATATTAAAAAGTACAAGATGTACTTAGCAGACAAACCGTTCTTGGTGAAGACGGACAACAGGGCGTTACTTTGGTTAAACAAGCATAAGGACGACAAGACAAAATTTACTCGATGGTCATTACTATTGCAAGAATATGCTTTCAAAATTGAACACTGTCCAGGAAAGGAGAATTTATTAGCAGATTTTCTAAGTCGTAACCCACAAAATCAGTATGTCGAGACAGACGATGAAGAGGAAAGAATGTTCCTACCAAATTATAAGTGTCCAGAACGTATTTCTGTTTTAACGCACTCAGAAATATACGAAGATATCGTACAGGCTCAATTGAGTTCAAGAGATATTCAAGACAAGATCCGCCGTTGGAATGATCTATTTCAACAGGAACAACGTTCCGATGCGGATCTTATTTTTATGAAAAATTTTCACGTCCAAGACGATGTACTTTTTAAAGATTGCGATCGAAATTTTAAATTAATAGTTCCAAAGAGGAAAATAAAAGAATTGATTTACCATTATCATGACCGAGATGAAGCATGTCATCCAGGAAGAGACGAGACTCTCAGGAAAATAGCGAAACGCTACTATTTCAATAATATGGCCAGGATCGTAGGCAAATACATAAACGACTGTCTGATATGCCAGTCTGTAAAGACAAGACAAGCCCAACCCAATGCTCCACTTAGAAGTTATGCACCACAAAATGCATTTGAAACCTTGAGCGTCGACGTAATTGGCCCGCTGCAGAGGACTAAAGACGCCGAAAACAGATATATGATTATCGTCGAAGACGTTTTCAGTAAATGGATAGAGGCAAAGGCATACATTCAGGTCGACGGCAGAACGATAGCCAAATATATCGACGAAGAAATAGTAGCAAGATTCGGAGTCCCTCGAGTCATAATATCAGACAACGGTGGTCATTTCAATTCCGAATGGTACATCACCTTTTGCGAAAGGAATGGTATCGAACGATACTTAATTCCAGCATATCACCAACAGTCCAACCCCGTGGAACGACGGGTGCAGGAATGCAAGAAAATTCTAAAGACTCTTTTATTCAAAAAGCCAAACGACACTTGGGATCGCTACGTGCATCAAATGACATATATATTAAGAAATCGTAGGAACGCCGCTACAAATCAAACACCTAGCATGGTCGTGTTAGGATATGATCCAGCCGAAAGAGGCGAATGGGATTTGTATGCCTGGAGGCAAGAAAGAGCCAAGCAACAAACGCTTCCACGATACGAGCGAATCAAGGAAGCCCGTCAGGCCCAACAAAATTATAAACAGAAATATGCGCCGAAAGAGGCCGTCACTCCGATCGTCTACAAAGTAGGAGACAGAGTCATGAGTAAGAGAAAAAAGAAGGTACATACCTTCACGCCGTCTTGGTCAGGCCCGACCAGAATTCTGAAGAAGTTTTCAGACGAAGTGTATCTCGTGCAAAAGGGAAATGTAACGACAAGAGTACATGTCGATGATTTGAGACCAGCCCCGCCAGAGGAGCACAACTTGGAAATCGAATCTTCCGATGAAGAAAATGCTAGTCCAGGCGGAACATCACTCGATGGAAATGATTCCCCGTTCTCAGACGATTCCACAGAACCTCCACCGCCGGAGCAAACGGTTGTACAAATTCATGCACCGCCACGAGATGCTTCCACTTCTGATTCAGAATCAAGTTCTGGAGATTCAATTATATTTTTATAATATTTTTCAACCTAGGCTAAGTTTTAACTTAGTGCTAGGTTTATTTTATATCAAAATTTCCATACCAACTTCTTGTCGTGTCAGGCAAAAGTTGGTATTTTTTATGCATTTTTTACAAGTTATTTTCATCTGAGGATATTGTATCCACATACAAATCTTCCAAATTCACTGCAGCAACTCTGACCGTGTCCGGCAGAGTTGGTATTTTTTATAATTTTTTCAAAGTCCTCAAATGTTACTAAACATTCATCTGTAAGCAGAGTCCGACCCAAAGGGTTCAAACAAATGTTCCATTGGCACGGCATGGAAAGACGACAACTCTGACGCAGAGCGCGATTCAGACGAGTCTAGCAACTCAAGGGCGAGATGCCGCCACGTCTGCTGGAGGGGCAGATGCAACGATCCGACGGATGCAGATTCTGTCGCAGATTTCTCCCAAGAAGAGATTTTAATAAAAACTATTTCAATCAATATAAGTCAACAAAATTCAATGTTCCTATTCTCAAAGACGACGATGTGATATCGGTCGCAGATTTCTCCCAAGAAGAGAATTTTTAACTACTCGGAAACCATTTCAACCAATATAAGTCAACAAAATTCAGTGTTCTTATTCTCAAAGACGACGATATGTTATCGGTCGCAGATCCCCAGACGGGATGTAAACAAACATTTTACTAAAATTTTGTTTTATTGTTTCATATAAACCGAGCAGAGCCAATGTATAGCTGGAGCCAAGCAGTCCGAGGACCACCTAAGCTGTTCCAGAAGGCAGTTCGACACCGAAGGTGATCGACGAGGCATAGACACGAGGAGGAGCAGACGCAAGCCCGCATTAGTGGAAGAACACTAAGAAAGATAAGTGCGTCGAAAGTGTTTGTGTTGTGTCATCGAGAATCTGAGGATTTTCGATTTTTTCTTTTTTTATGCCATTTTTGAAACACAATGTTCAATAATTCAATCGAATGCTATGCATCGATATATGTTCAAATTATCATCATTTTTAGATTTGCATCTATGTTTTGTTCAGATAGGCCGGTCTGAACGATAACCGAATACAACACATGGGAGACTACATCCAATGATCCATTTTATTTTCAAACAAACAATTTACCAAACGTTACACAAAAAGATTCACGGAAAGGAGGGGAGTGTTAAAGAACGCTATAACCCCGATATACTTTTCGACGTTGTAACAAAATCCGACTTAGGAAATATTTCGTAAGAAAAGCGTGCTTCACGTAAAAACGCCGTGGAGGGGGTTTTTAATTCTTGGAAATATATTTTTGCTCTTCGGAGCGTTTTTTATGCCAAATTTTCGCTAACTCTTCGAGGAGCGTTAATTTGGTAAGTGTAGTAAATGTCGCTGCACAGGGACGTAATGTCGCCCCGACCACCCAATTTTAGAAAGTATAATAAAATTGGACTTGAACTTCCAAATTTCCAAGATTAAAAACCCTTTTACGAATCCACGTTGTCAAGCACTGCAACTCTTACGAAGTGTTGAATATGAGGACAAGTTAGTCCAACGACTATCCAAAGTATATCGGAAGTTATAGCGAAAATAGCCCTTAGCGACATGGGACCCCCATCATTTCCTAGCAGTCGGATTTGACGGGGAAATGATGTGTTTTGACGGGGTTTGCCCTAAACCGGTTCCTCAGTGATTCGGAGTCAAAAAAGTATTATTACCATGTACTCACACGTGCATGGGATCTGCCTTGCCTGAACGTAAAATTTGTTATTGCATAATACAAACGAAGTAGATACGCTTCAAGCAATTTTAAGCTCCGAGGAGCGACCAAAATTTATGTGAATTAATAAAATACGTTTATAAGACAGGCAAGCATAAGCCCACCAAAATTTCAGTTACATGAACTGTTCCTTGAATCTTTTTGTGCATCGTTAGCTTTTCAAACTGCATATTGGATGGTAGTTGGTACCGTATGAATCGTCCCGTTCCTCACCATGTGTTGTACACGGGTCAGACCATTGTTTGTTAACATTTTCTCTGAAGAAGTTGTTGTAAAAAACATAAATTTTTTTAAAGATTTAATATACATTTTTTGAACTTTATATTGTCTTTTACTTGTGTTTTCTAACAAAATTTCCCTTTCAGATTTAAATTTTAAGAGAGTGTAAAACAGACAGTGTTAGATTTATAGTGTTACGACGTCTTCCAATTAGTACCATCAGAGCCGCAGTTAAGCATAAACGACAGTAAGTATGATTTATCCATTAATCTCCGTCTGAAACAGTCACTTGAACCCTAAAAATTTTGTGAACGTAATATTTTTATTTAGCATTTAGAAAAGGTTGAGGAAAAAGAAAATTAATTTTTTCTTTTTCCTATTTTTTTTTTTCAATTTTTCTAAGTTTTTCGAACAAAAAAATACGTCCTTCAGACTTCCATCAAAAGCATGGATCGTTCACACGACTACCTAAATTTAGCAACTACCTTGAAAACCGACTTTACTTCCGAATAAAAATCTTTGTTACGAACCGACGTTGTGTAGCACTGCATAATATGGAACGCGAGGACGAGAGAAAAGTTACGTATTAAACTTTCTGAGGGGAGATTTAGCACGAGCGACAAAATGTTTGAGTCGATTTTGTCGGTAAATTTATACGTTTTCCGTCGTGTTTGCCCTTAGACGGTTCCTCAGCGATTCGGTGGCACAAAAGTATCCTTACCATGTACATAGTGCATGCCTTGCCTGAACGCATGAATATAAAATAATTTTTAGTATTCTGAATTATTGCGATTCAAGTATTATAATTATAAAGCTCTAGTGTGAGCGCCCGAAATTATTTGTGATAGTTCTAAATACGTATAAAGACAGGTAAGCTAAAAGTCCACATCCTCGTAAATATTAAACTTTTAGTTGAATCTCTTTGTGTCAATCGTTTTTCTAAAAACTTAAAGCATTGGATGGTAGTTGGAGACTGCATAAATTTATCTGAAAAGACCCAATATCCCAAATACCCTCTTATCACTGTGTTTTACTGAGTCAAATTGATCAAATTTCCCTTTCAGGTTAATTAAGAAAGTGTTATAAGGAGTGTTAGGTTTAAGACAGTGTAATGACGTCCAATTAATACCATTTAGTGCCAACAGCTAAACATAGATTTTGTATTTTAGGTCTGAATCAGTCGCATCGAACTCTTCAATTGGACATCTTAGTATCGATTTTAGTAAGAGTAACAAAACTTCCTCAGACGCCCATAGCATGGATCGTTCACAGAAATACGCTCTAAAAAATTTAATTATTCAAATAGACAATACACCGACTTCGCCGAAACTGCAAACCTGAATTGTGAAATCCGAACATTAAAATCATATTTTACTAGTATATTCAACATGACATATTTCAGTTGAAACAATGAAATGTAATCTACATTATTTCTAGAGTGACTGATGAAGTATGTCATATATCCCATCTTTCTATACGAACGAAATTGGTATTTATAGTTACCGCTCGTAAAATAGTTTTGAATATCCACTTATTATGTTTTTCAATTTCTTTCATCTCCACTTCATGTGAGCTCCATTTATCTACCCTTCTATACGCCAAAGGGTTATAGGTATCAACGTATCCCTAAAAACGTATTAGTATTTAGCTTTAAGAACCAACATCATTTTAAAAAAATATTGTTGAAATTTTCTCTCTGGGCCTGAATAATAATTGTTAATTAACTTTTAATGAAGTATTATGTAGAGCATCATACTAACTACAAAGCTGTTAATAAATTACTACTCATAGTAAAAACAAGTTTGCATATGTTTTATTTCTTGAATTATTATTGTCAATGCTTCTTTTACACCGTAGCAAACTGGGCCATCTGTCCAGGGTCCGGGAATTAATAGTGGAGTAAAATCGCTCCTCTATATCGTTTATAGTGCAGTAAATTTAGTAACAGACCCAAAAATCCAAAAAGTATAGACAATTATGGTTCCAGGTTGTTCATTGTCCTTAGTACAACACGCCATAAAAAATCCCGAAGTTTGTGGCGTTTGTAGGTTTGGGAGGAGGGGAGACGGGGGGGGGGGGGTATCACTGACTATCCTTTTTCCGCAGTTTTGCTCTGATATCTCCAAAACTATTAGGTTTATCAAGATCATGAACATAGACAAAGTTGTTGTACATAAAATTTATGATAAAATTGGTCCTATTCATATTTTTGATCAACCTAATGGTTATCGAGGTATGGAGGGGGAACTCTGTGAAATGTTCAAAATTGACAAATAAAGCTAAAAATAGCCTTAAATTTGTCTGATTTCAGCTTAAACCGTTTGGATTGAAGTAGAGCATGAGTAAGTAATAAATTACGGTAACCATGGTACCAGAGGGGACGGAAGGAGGGGAAGGGGAGGGGGAGGGGGATGGGAAGACAGTAAAAGTTGAGATTTGAAACGTAAAAAAGACAAATCTTAAATTTATTCGATTTCATTGCTCTCTTCTTCACTGTCCTCTGAATCATAGTCCTCTCCTAGTAGATAAGGACATCATCTGTCACTAAAATTTGCTCAACATTGAAGTCTTCAGTTTCATATCTATTGGTACAGTCAAGAACTACACACGTTATGAACATTCTTGAACATTGCAGACCATTCTTCCTGCACTCGCAGTTTCGAGTGCAATCATCGGTGCAACAACAGGAAATAAGCCGCAGTAATTCATCTGGTGCCGCAACCATTGATGTAGTCAGTGGGGGGAGTTGCCTTCCAATCTTCTTCCAACCCCAATTTACAATTCTTTATTGAATATTATGTACATTTCATTCTGTTTTATTTATATCATTCATATAGTATAATACAATGTGTATGATTTCCCGACGCGTCACAATTAAGCATCAAGCTTAGAAACGAGACGGGGGGGCCGATCTTATGCCAAATGAAGTTAAAAACAGAATTAAAAATTAATCAAATAAAAAACGTTCTCCAAAAAAGATTAAACTAACTAAGTATCAATTTAAATACAAATGTTTAAGAAAAATAAAAATTAATGAGATACTGTCTGATGAATAAAATTATCTAATAAACTCGCAGAAAACTCATTGCCGAGAAAAAAAAATTGCTTAAAAACAATAAATATTTACAATTAAAAATTCACCGATGGTTTCAGTGATATAAAACTAAATAAGATAATAAAACAACTATTAATAATAAATTAAAATAACCCCACTGTAAAGGATCTTTTGCAACACCATGCCAGAGCTGCACATGATGGTACACTTAAAGAGTGTTTTCGTGCAGCGTCCTCTGTCGGTGGAAGTGCGGCTAGTTTGACTTGGCACGTACGAGTTGTTTACCAATTGTTGTCAAGTAACGTTTGTATCGTAAAGCATTCAAGTCTCTTTTGCTCCATATAACACCTGAAAATATATAACATAACTAATAATATAACTAATTTAACTATATAATAATATAATAATATAATATATCATAATATAATATAATACATAAAAAAAGCTTTTCCAGCTTCAGCAATGTCGTCTGCAGAGCTATTGGGGTTGTTAAATATAAGCAGTTTCTCCATTAACTTCCGATTACTTTTGACTTTTTTGAATGACGTGACTTTCCCTTTGCCATAAATTGCTGAAACTGTGTCGCAGCCGGTAAAGGCATACACTGGAAGCAGAACATCCTTCATATCTTGAAGTTTACGTTGAATGAATGACTGAGATGTGTATTTTGTGAGGCTGCTTACTACTATTAGGCATCATCATAGTCACACGAGAACTGGATGGGGCAAAGGCAATCAGCATCACCAACAAATAATAAATAAATAAACACCACAGAAATTAGACAACCTCCAATTCCAGAAACCAGGGGTTTGTGCGGAAAAGGGTTACACATTGAGAAAACGCAGACGTACAACCATTTCCTCCGACAGTGCCAATACCGGAGCCAGGATTCGAACCCGGTGGTGCGATGCCCGTGTGATTAGTTGCGATTGCCACCTCTCGCTTTAACCCACTCGGCTATCAATCAGACCAAATCAGTGTCATTACCAACTACCGTAACTTCCCTTCCGTTTTCAACCTAACTAATTGCAGAGGACACAATTAAAACATCTGCTTGAAGTACTTCACAGCCACATGCTCTCAAGTGAATCGCCAACAGTGCTACCAGTTGCTCTTTGTTGTTATTATTGGATAGAAATTCAGCTTGGCCAAGGATGACATGAATGGAATTTTCCACTTTGACATTAACATGTGAACAGGAAGTTGACCTCCGCAAGTGTTCCTCTTGTTTGGTACTCATTCCACATTGATACCCATCAAAAATGACGACAGCTTTCCCATAGTTAGCAACCAAATAAGCTGTGTATTGCTGGCATATTTGTTGAAATGTAGCTGGGCATTGCCACACCGCCCTATGGAGAAGATAGCCACCATCAATAACGAACACCACTGGTGGTGATATTTCACTGCTCGTGCATTACTCACCTTCTTCAGCTATCAAAACAGTAGCCATGGAAAACTTAACTCCTTTTCTCATTAGCCCCGTATCATCAAACAGTGAAGGAGGACATGAACTAAGTTCATATTTAAACATTTCAGCGAGTTGTTCTCGATCCCTCACTGTACAAACTATTCGGTGGAAAACTTGGTTTGGGTTTATACACACCAACTCATCACGCACTCTGACAGATGTTCGCAAAGTAGCTAGGGATTTAATTGTGAATTTGCGTTTCAAATGGATCTTACTGAATGGTTTACCTTCAACTTCTTTCATAGCAGCTAAGCCACATTCCACAGCTCTGTCACAATTAACATTTGTATCACAAATCACTCCAGTAGAAAGTGAAATGAGTTCTTGAGGTTGTACAAAAGGATTGTGTTCCCAAAGCTAGTTAATAAAAAGCTGAATATCTTTGAGGTTTCGTTTTTGACTTGAATCTCTCAGCTCGACAAGTTGTTCTAAAGTAGTGGCTGTCGCATCAGCAAATGTCTCTATTGCTTCCACTATTCTTGAGCAACTTGGCATAGACTGGATCCATGTAGCAAGTGTGGAGGCATCAATTCCTCTGCCTCTGGTTAAGCCACCACTACTCTTCATCGCTCTCATTAAAACTTGTTCGATAGTCAGGTCACTCCTAATACCTGACCAGAACTTCTCACAGCGTCGAATGGTGAAGTAACCGTTCCTTACGTACATATCATATTCTTCATTGGACATAATGCTCAGTAACTGCAGGGAGATAGAGATGTGCTGATGTGGCATAATTCAGGTGACCTGTAGAGTGAAAATAGGGCAGCATTTGTTGGATGCAGTGAAGATGGAGGAAAAAATCCCCACTTCTCTCAGCCTTTACAAAAAGTCGTACCAACTCCACCATTTCAATGAATTGTATCCACAGTTGTTGAGTCCAGCCAGAACTTGCTGCTTTTCGCAGGTGCTCTTCCAATGCGTGCACGAAATTCTTTATAAAAATTGAACACTTCCAAATTAAACAACATTCCCGAGTACATTGGTACACCCTACGGAACGGAACTAATATAATGTCATAAAACGGGAGTGGTCGGGTCAGCCAACCCACCCCTCCCTTCAAGCAGCCCACCTGCTCATCATGGTATTCAAGGCCGTCATCCTTTCTCTTCTCCGGATTCCTTTTTCAACTCTCCCCCATTTCAATCCAAACAATTTAAGCTCAAATCAGACAAATTTAA
Organism: Leptura quadrifasciata; assembly: GCA_963675555.1. NCBI lineage: Eukaryota > Metazoa > Arthropoda > Insecta > Coleoptera > Cerambycidae > Leptura > Leptura quadrifasciata. Next base: position 111,262,482 of record OY776675.1, read on the forward strand.
GGCAATTTTTAGCTTTATTTGTTAATTTTTAGCATTTCACAGAGTTCCCCCTCCATATCTCGATAACTATTAGGTTGATCAAAAATATGAATAGGACGAATTTTATCAGAAATTGTATGTACAACAACTTTGTTTATGTTCATGATCTTGATAAACCTAATAGTTTGGGAGATATCAGAGCAAAACTGCTGAAAAATGATAGTGATACACCCGCCCCACCCCCTCCCAAACCCGACTCCACAAACTTTGGGATTTTTCATGGCGTGTTGTACTGAGAATGGTGAACAACCTGGGGCAAGAATTGCCTATACCTTTTGGATGTTTAGGTTTAGGTAATTTTTGTTCTGTATTTACTGCACTATTATTCCTGGTAGTTTTCTTAAAGGTATAAACTTGACCATTTTGTAGGGTTTAATTTTGGTTACCCGAAATGAATTTCTACAACTTTGCAAAATCGTTTTTTTCATGTCTGATAAGTAATTTGAAAAATGTTTTTTTTTTAAACATACAACGTGTTATTAAATCTATGGTTTGAGCTACGATTATGAACTTTTGGAAACTTACTCAAAAAACTATAGCGCTTTTAACGGCACTCTCCAAATTTTCAAAATTTAAGGCCTTTTCGAGAAAAGAAGTCCCAAAGTCGGCACTAGCAAATCCATGCATTGAAAACTTCACCATATGAGCAAGTATGTTAAATATTCAAAATTTATATATGTATATATGAAGTCAAATAAAATGCAGACAAAAACATCGAAAAGTTTTTAAAGAAAGATTCAGCTCAACAGGTCTCATAGTTTTCGAAAAATTGAATTTTTAATGCGTTTCATTTTCATAGTTAATATAGTTGCGCCGGACCCACGGAGTCGCACGTGTATTTTGTAATAACGTCCGATGATCAGTCGTACAGTATTTATGTATTGAGTAAGTATTATAGGATCTTATAGTCATCTCTTTCATGTTTATTATTAATCTTCTGAATAAGTTCTTATATGAAAACTAGACGAGGACGAATAGTTTTAGTTAAAAATAATCTATTGAAAATGGAGCAAAATTTGTTATGTATGATTTGTGGGAATCTTTGTGACTCTTAAGGACATGATTGTCAACAAACCACCAAAAAAGGATTATATACTTCGCTAATAAAAGTAGCTTAATCTCGACAATATGAATTTGCTAAGAATATTCTTATTCATAAAAATCCAATATTGTCTGGTACGAAAAGTTTTAATTTCATACATCTTGTCGAAATTCGTACATTAGTCAAGGAAATATTACCAACTTAATGCCATCTACTTTACCGAGTACTAGTTTAAATTAACAAGCTTCGAACTTGAAGTACTGATTGCTTTGAAATACGCAAAATGTGTTTATTTTGTAAGAGCGGGAAAGAAAAAACAAGAAAAGTTAACTTCCATACAAACAGGTACCTAACAAAGTGTTTCAGAACTGACGAAAAAAATAGCAGTAGATCTCGATAAGTACAAATTTTAATACATATTATGTTTTTTAAATTTCTTGGTCCATTGCTGAGATAAAGGGATTGAAAACACCCTCCAAATCTCAGAAGAAATATATTTAATGTAAGCAAAAAATTGTCTTCATAAAATACATACATATTTATAATTTTTAATAATTTCTTTAAAATTCTATTTGTGGAGTGCAAAACAAAATTAAAAAAAAAAAGAATGTTTTTGAGGGCCTACGGAAACATTTTTTTTCTGTTAGAGCCTCTGTATATGGTTTTGTAATCATGTGTTTCTAATTAATATTTTCAATTAATAAGGTACAGGACAATCAACACGGGCAAAAGTTTTAGACGCTGCTAACAGATGTGGTGATTTATAAATGCTCTCACGGCTTGCTAATTAAACCATCTTATTGCTTATGGCGCGGAATGTCACAAAACATGCTACAGCAAATGTATTTCATATAAAAATATAGCTGCAAAAATTAATCAAATGTCCAGTAAAATTTGTGCTTCAAATAAGGTTGCTGATAATGTTAGATCTAGTAGCTTAGATGAGGAATTTTCAAAGGATACTTTTTCTTCAAACCCCTTCTTCATAGAGCTGTGGAAATTTTCAAAAATTGTATCTGACCATAAGACAACACGAAAAATCTTTTTCTCTCTTAAAGAAATCACAAAAGAAGAATTCGAAAGTCAAGTTTCTGATATTTTATTGACATTTTCAAAATGGCTTTTAAAAGCACCCAAAAATAATTTACAGATAGGTTTAGGTTTTATACTTATATGGTAACGTCAGAAGCAAAAAAATAATAGATCTTCTATATAACATGGGATTTTCGTGTTCTTACAATGATGTAAGAAGTATAAAGTATGACAACAGTTTTGACTAAACACAGGTTGAGTACATACTGAGAAAGGCAGTTATATCCCATATAGACTATATAACTAATTAACGAAAATGAAGTAAATTATATACATGCCAGTATTAGCAATAATGTGTGATTTTCATTCGATTGACAAACGCACATGTATCGCGTTAGGAATAATTATTATATTTCACAATCTCCTCCTCAATGATTACATATAACACATGTAGTTTTCATATCTTTGGTATCGAAGCACAAGTTCAAAGTAAACGATTTCTGGCCCACTGTATATATGTCTCCACCTACAATCCGCTCGTCCCTTGTGAATCACTTCATTTCTTTGTGCGTTCGAAGCAACAAGTGCGTGCGTGTGAAGTGTAGGTGTGTGCTTACAATGCGCAAAATAGTAGGCAGAATGAAAAAAAAAAAAAAAAAAAAAAAAAGCAACGGTTACAGGTGGAAAAGAAACTAGGAAGCTGAAAAAACAAATTAAGAAAGCATCCGCTTCTTCAAGTAGGTACATTTTATTAATAATAATTAATAAAGCTTTTTAGTTGAAGTTTCGAAGTTTAACGCACTCCGGTGATAGTAATGCTGGCTCTACCAGTCCTACGACTTGGTACTGACTCTCATTTTCGAAAAACACACGTTTTTCCTTAATGCGCCACTACGACATTAGTGAAAGTCTACATTTCATCACACGTATGAATAATTAGTAATGGAAGAATACGAAGTATAACACACACGGGTTATACTTAATGCTGGCTTTACCAGTCCTACGACTTGGTACTGACTCTCACTTTCGAAAAACACACGTTTTTTCCATAATGCGTCACTATGACGCAGAAAATAGTGAAAGTCTATATTTCATCACAATAATTAATTATGAAAAAATAAAAAATAATTGCTGACAGCAATCAATGCCGTCGCTTATCGCCAGCTCGAGCAAAAAGCCGGAGACAAAACATATTCACTGAGGAAATAATTATGTCTGGTGAGAAACTTGCATGAAAAATCTGATTAGAATTTTATAATTAAGTATACATATTACTTATTATCATTAAAATGCAGTTTTGCAAAGGAAGAGCACATCAATTGGAATTGTTTCCACCCAGACGGAGCCCTCTGTTTCATAGAAGTGAACGTGATGTTTATATAAACATATAAAATAATATGAAAACAAATGACAGAACAGTTTTTATACTTGTAGTTCAGTCTAATTTTTATATATTTTTGTGTAAAAACCCCTTGTTTTCTTACAGTTATATAGATATGATTTACTTTTGCTGTCCTTTCTGATATCTCACACGAATGTATATACAGAGTGGACACAAGAAGGAGAATATACATATGTATATATAGCTTTCGAAAGAAATATAAACAACAATAAAAAAGTTAATCTCTCTTTTAAAGGTTCTGAAGATGAATCATCATCACCAGATGCATCAATGGTGTCATCTTAGCATTCAGATGGGAAGCTGTTTTTTAAAAAAGTATGATATCAAGTATATAGGTTTCCTTCCTCACAAGCTTTTTTCATGGATATGACCTCGATGTTACAGGCAAAGTAAGGGGTTCCCAGCCCCTTTATGTACAAATAGGTTTTGGAAAAAACTATATTTAATTAATACACAATACACCTTCCAAGGGTGATAAACTGATAGAGTACATTTAATTACGGGAGAATTCGAGGGCCGACAAATTAAGTTGCAAAACAGCAAGTATTAAACTCTGCTTTTTCAGCCAGGCCTCTTTTTAAAATTACATGTAACTTGTCCCCGAAATAGAAATGTCTAATCAAAGTATACAAACAAATTGGGTTGACTTAGCTATAAGGAACAGTTCTAATGCTGTTCGACGAGATAGAGGCCAATAGAAAGAAATTATCTCTCAAATATCAAGTAAAACAAACAGATCCCTTTATCTGCAGCCGGTGTGTTTATTTTAATAATATCAGTATTATGAAAAATTTAAATCAACAGTTTTATAAAGATGTAGGAGTTAAAAGTATGAGACAGAAGTCCTCATTAATAACGTCTGGTTCTCGAATTACAGCCTGTAACATAACAACGCAATTCATTAAATTTTAAAAAACTCATAATAAAAATGTACAATTTACAACAGCTTAACCGTACTCAAGACCAATGTGTATGTATTTCTCGATTGTAGAATAAACAATCGGGATAATTTTCTGTGAGTAAGGTCACTGAAAAACTGAGTGGACCGAGCACCTTAATAAAAAGTATTTGATCATGAACTTTCTGAAAAATACTTAATGAAAAATTGCTATCAGAACCTTAACAAACAGTACTCTCTATTGTTGTTCTTTACGATTTCTTTAAAGGTCTTAGAATAGGAGTTGATTATTTGAATTCAGATATATCAAAGTCATATACTGAGGGTTTAGCGTGTACAAATACTATAGAAAACTGTATGTTTCTGAAAGAAATAATTAAAAGATAGCGTGAACTGTATAATCGAATTTTATATTGAGGAAACAAGTAACAAAATACAATTTTTTCTTGTGATGCAATGACACAATCATACGTCATCACAGATGAACAACATTACTTAGATTCCTTTTAACATTATATGTTATACATGCTCGATCGCCACCCCCCGGTGGTAATATTGAATCGCACATCAGTGCGTGCCAACTGGAAACAAATATTACACTACACGCGCGTCGCGTGGACTATTTTAAAGTAAATATAATCATAATTCCATTTTTCAACAAAAATGAATTAAGAAACAGAGGATTTTTAATTAATTGGGAAGAACGTAATTTAAATCCATCTAAAAAATGTAAATATTAGGTGTCTTATTTCACTCTGAAAAGATGACTTTAACGGGGAAAGAATTCCAGCTATTCTAAAAAATACACAAGAAAATGTCGTAAAGAGACAGCGTAAAATATACTGACCAATTAACAGCGGCTTGCCCTGCAACCGATTAATTACAGTTGACTATAAACAAAAGATTTTGAAATTAGCATAATTTTTGACGATATTAAAAAACTTTTGCAAAATAACTTTTGGAAAGAAAAATTTGGAAAATTATTGGTAGAAGCTGCTGTTTATGCTCCTCATTCCAAATAAAAGTTGGGTAATTATTGTTTTGAGAAGGTAGCGAAACTAAACATCTTTCACCCGACTATTCCAGACATTCATTTGATAGATAGGTTTGTAGAAGGTATGAAGAATGTATCGTTAGCAGCTAGAGCACCAAATTTTCAGTCTATAGGTTAGGTGGTCAAACTAGAATAAAAACAGTGACAAAATGATAACGAATGACTGAATGATTCGCGGTTAAAAAAGGGACAGTTTAGCTCAGGTCCGTTATATAAAGGAAAACGAGAGCAACAACAGAAGAACATTGTTACAATTGTATGTAATGTGAGTCAATGTCGTAAACCGAAGTTAAAATGTACTCTTTGTGGAAAATTAGGCCACTACGAGAGCAGTGTGCTAGCGGTTCGCGCGGCGCCAAGGACAAGTTAATAGCTGTTGCCTTTAGCGATATGCCTACAAAGCCCGAAAGTTTGTTTATAAAAACAACATAAATAAAATGTTTAATAGATATGGGCAATACTTGTCACTAATAAGATATTCGATTGCTAACAGATTAATATAGATATTGTTTATGGTAAGATATGGTTATTGAGATCCTTCAATGAAATAATACAGAGTATGAAAAATTCAGCTAAAATTATTATTACGGTGGAAGGTGTAACCACAATGTTGAGTTTAGATGGTAATAGGTTGAGTCATACCTTAATTGTAGGAACAGATTTTATTAATTAAGAGCATGTGAATATAAAATACTACTAATAATAATAATAATAAATAAATAAAAAAAAAAAAAAAAAAAGAAACAAAACTGTGGGCACGGTCAGTTTCCGTACACTCGTGCGGCTAATACCAATGAAGATAATATTGCAGCTGAATTGGAATCTACGACCTCATCCATTGGAACCGAATATGAATTGAATGATAAATATTTCCAAAAAATTATTTGGAGTACCAAGAACAGATCTTTTTGTCACACAATTAAATGCGAAATTCAGAATTATGTCTCATGGTATAAAGACCCAGACTCTTCGGCAGCAGAGGTGTTTACGATTAGTTGAAGGAATCCTTACTTTTATGCTTTCTCTCCAATTTCTATTATAATAATACCATTAATAAAATTGCACAGGAAGAAGCCTCAGGTAGCTTGGTTGTACCTTGCTGGCCGGCATTGCCCGGGTGCCTCCTATATTCATTAAAATTTGTAATCGATATAGACTCTAAAGTCTAAACCAGACTCAGTAAATACCAGAAAATATAAACTTTAGTTTGGACCAGACTCAGTCAACCATTGCTTGTATTTCCTGTGTTTAAAGAAAAACCAGAGCTATGTGTAGCCAGTACCCACTATTAAACTTTACCTAGATAGAAACAAAACATACTACCAATTTGGTTCTAACACACAGAAAACCACATAGAGCCATGACATTTCAAACACTTAGTCGATTGTTAAAATTTGTTTTAAGTGAATGTGGTATTGACACAAAAGTCTACTATTGCACTGGGCATGCAGCCACTAATTGCCTTCCGAGGAGAGGCAAAGATCGAAACAATTCGAAAATCTGTAGGCTGGTCTAACGGATCCGAGACGTTCAATATTTTATATAATAGACCATTAGAGCCCCAGTAACATTACTTCAGGGAGTTTTTAAGGGATCAAACATCCTACAGTTTAGCATATTCGCCTGTAACAGTTATATGGGCTATTCGTTTTCTATAAATAAATAGGTTCTAGATTGGTATTACTTATAAAACGTAGAATATTCGTTACTTACAATTTAGTGTTATAATAACACTATTACAAAATACTTCGCTATATAATTATGCAATTATAGTTTTTACTGTCATAATTATTATTGATCCATTTCTCTATCCTAATTTGAGGTAGAAACAGTTCGCAATTATTTACTTTAAACATCTACATGTGTTATATGTAATCATTGAGGAGGAGATTGTGAAATATAATTGTTAAATTAATCGACTTACCTGGGAAGATTAATTGAAATTATATGAACAATCTCCTCCGAAAATGATTACATACCCCCCCCAACCCTTAATAATAGACCCTTTCCAGCGAACTATTTCTGATTCAGAAATGAAGTGATTCACAAGGGACGAGCGGATTGTAGGTGGAGACATATATACAGTGGGCCAGAAATCGTTTACTTTGAACTTGTGCTTCGATACCAAAGATATGAAAACTACATGTGTTATATGTAATCATTTTCGGAGGAGATTGTTCATATAATTTCAATTAATCTTCCCAGGTAAGTCGATTAATTTAACAATTATACAGCACTACGAATTTTGTTTTCTATAGAAACGAATGACTAATGTGGAAAATTCAACTTACAAGGCCTATCAACAATATAGCGGCAAGTAATAATAATAATAATAATAATAAATACATGCAATCTTGCAAAAATACGATTGCATTCTACGTTGCATTGCAGGCAAGTTGTTCGTACAGTGTGACTCTGAGGCCGAGAATCCGTGCGCAAGTGACACTATGAAAATGAGGCGTATTAAAAATTCGATTGTTCGAAAACTATGAGACCCAGCGAGCTGAATCTTTTTTTAAAACTTGTCTATATTTTATCTATAATTGACTTCATATACCGGGTGTAACAGGATCATGGTATACCCCCCTTTTCTCCTTTAGTTCTGAAGATGATTAATTGAAATTTTTGACATACTACATACATAATATGCGGCAGTTTTTGACATAAAATTGTTTTTTTCACATCCGGTTTCGCCGGAAGTGACACTAATTTTCGATTTTTAAATAGAACACCCTGTATATTATTGCATTTTTAAACTATGCATAATTTTCTGAATCCAACGATGCCTAATAAGTAACATTTCAAACATAAATTTTTTTTATAATATAATTTTTAGTTTTCTATTTAAGTGTGCCATGACGGTTCCGATTTATTCTAAATGACCCGTGTAATGCTACAAAAATCGAAATCCCTTTAAAAACACTAAATTACGTGATTTATGACCAAATAAAAATCACCAAAATTGTTTTTAGGGCAAAACTCAATTTTTTCAAATGGAACCATATCGGTACCGTGGTACCATTTATTGGTACTATTAATAAGGAATTTATTCATATATCGTATTTAAATGTGCGATAAATACAGACAAAATTACAAATAAAAGAAAATAAGAAAATACAATGTTGTTCTAATTAAATGTTAAGACGTAGCTAAGGTGACTTTGAAAACAATAAAATATTTAGCTTGTCAAACATTTGTTGGTTTAACGGTGTTTTTATTGTGTCTTTAAAAAGTATATAAAATTCTTGTCAATTGTCTTCAAAATGCCGCAAATGTATACAAGAGATGAAAAAGTGGACATGTTAATTGGGAATGTAAAAGAAATGCAATTGTGGCTACCGACCTTTATGCCCAACGATATCCTGATAGACAATGTCCAGCGAAAAATTATTTTAAACGTGTTGAAAACCAATTCCGAAGAGAGCCCAACAATGATACCGAAGAAAACTCCGGCGAAACCGGAAGTGAAAAAATTTTATGTCAAAAAGTGCCCCATATTATGTATGATCCTGTTGCACCCGGTATATGAAGTCAAATGTAGACAAAATATAGGCAAAATTTTTTCGTTGAATTCAGAAAATTATGCAGAATTAATAATATACAGGGTGTTGGATTTAAAAATCGGAAGTGGAAAAAATCAATTGTATGTCAAAAAGTGCTGCTTATTATGTATGTAGTATATCCTAAATTGCAATCAATCATCTTCAAAACTAAAGGAGAAAAGGGGGGTATACCATGATCCTGTTACACACGGTATACATACATAAATTTTGAATAATTAACATACTTGCTCACATTCTCAATGCACGACTTTGCTAGTGGCGACTTTGGGGCTTATTTTCTTGAAAAGGCCTTAATTTGGAGAGTAGTGTTAGAAGCGCTATAGTTTTTTGAGTAAGTTCGTAATCGTAGCTCAAACCGTTGATTTAATAGCGCAATGTATGTTTTAAAAAACACATTTTTCAAATTACTTCTCAAGCATGAAAAATTTGATTTTGCGAAATTCGGCCCTACTAAAAAAAGTTGTAATATTCTATTTCGGATGGCCAAAATTATGTTCTACAAGATGGTGAAGGTCCCATTTAATTATACCTCAATTTAAAAAAACTGGCATAATTAGGGGCCGATTTTACTCCACCATAAGGAGGCCCGCCGTGTTTCAGAATTTTCAAAAATAATATATCTAACAGTAGCCTACCACTTTTTGTCAAAGCAGAAAGCTACATAACGCCGAGAAGAATTTTATTTTTGTTTGTTATGTTTTCTAATTGCTACAGTTTTATGTCTTTTTTATGCTTATAAATGAATACGTTTATATAAATAGAATGCGATCGCGGTGGGACGGGACCATGAGAAACTTTTATTGGTGCGCCAGTAATATAACGATCATTTGTCTCGCTTTTAAGTAAGCGATGTAAAGGATGGACTAGGTCCCTCATCGCGACCGCTTTCTATAATGATTTCCTCGACTATATAAAACTTTACATAACCTTACGCTTATGAATATAAAATAATTTTTATTTATTTATTATTTCCATATTCTTTTTCCAAATTTACAGGAACCCCAAAACGGTACCATTGCACAGGGCCCTGTTTTCTGTAAAAAAGGCAGTGGTTATTGTCCGATGTCAATTTAATGATCGACTTGAACCATTCGATTTAAAATAACACAGTAATTAACAAAAAAAAAACAGTATTCCGTCTGTAAATTACATTAATATATAACATGATTCCAAGATGTTCATAGATTTAAATGAATGGGTTCTTAATGTGAGGAAATCCATGATATCTGTACATAAATATATCCAAAGATCGTAGTAATATATTTTTGATAAAAATAAATTAATAATTTTTCATAAAGATTGACAAAATTTTTTTGCCGGAGACTAATTTGTTACCAAAAAGGTTGCTCTCTAACTATAAGTACCCACTAGTTTATTTTATTCTTTTGTAGTTAACATGAAACCCGTATAAAGATACTAGTTTATTGAAAATTACATACACCTTTTCTGTTGATCATATTTATTTTTTTTAGCAAATCTTTGTTTTGCATATCAATTCTTCTCAATGTCGAAACGTCTTCTCTAAGTTTACGAGTTTTTACATAGTCAAATGGATTCATTTTTAAAGGGTGATGGTCCACTATAGCAGTGGCTGTGAATACCTGAAAAATTAATGGGGGTCATTTAGTCAAATTGAATTTTCAATGAATTTGTCACAGATCTAGTCAATTCAAAGCTGCACTGAAAAAGCCTAAAGTTCACTGCGCCCCTGAATCTGTGCTAGACAAGCGTGAAGTCAGCGCACCCGAAACTATTAGTAGAGGATCCACGTCGAAAGTCGTAAAAATCCTCAAGTAACCAAGTAACCCATTCTGGCAAGGTAAATAATTTTTGAGTTTACATGTCGAAAAAAGGTCCTTAGATGCATAAGAAGTGCCTTGTTGAACTTTTGTTGGCTCTTGCACAACTTCTAAAAAATTAAAAAAATATGGCGGAATGGTAATTCAAGAATTCGGATTTTTAAACGTTTAACTTTCGCTAAAAAATTAACTATTTGCGATATCGGTCTCATTTCTTATACCCATATACTAAAATGATAAGCGCCTGTAACTATACTAATATAATTGGAAAATCGCATAAAGTTTTTTTTTTTAATAAATCCTAAATCCGGAACAAAGTTTGTGTATTGAAAATTTCGACGTGTGGGCAGCTACATTAAATGTTTAAAATTTTTATACACTATATGCGAATGAAATATGGTCCAAAAATTGAATTGAAAAATTTTGAAAAAAAAATTATCTCTATATTTTATATAGTTTGCGAGTTACAGATTTTTAAACAGACCGTACTTTGCGTTCGCGAAACTTCTATTACGGGCGTTTTCTACCGCGCTAACATATGGCTTATTGCAATGCATCAAGATAACAGATCAAAACCTCTTTTGAGATTAGGTTATTATCGATGGCATTTTCAAGCCTCTTGGGGGCACAATCACTCGACCAATATTAAAAATTCTGTCTGTCTGTCGGTCTGTAACTGTTTTGTGCGCACGTTTACTCTGGAACCGTTTATGATATTGACTTTAAATTTGGTACACTTCTGTATTATAATGAGATCGGAATTAGATTATATTTTGATCTAATTCCGTTGAAGAGTTCGGGAGTCAATGGGGTAAATAAAGGTAAATAGGCAAAGCAAGCAGGTAACAGTCAATAAAATCGCAATTTAGGGCATGTACGAAAAGTCAAGGTCTGAACATTTTTTTTGGCATCAGCCACCCCCACTATTACCCCCAATACCACTTCCACACTATTATGAAAGAGAGTAAAAAAAATTATATGTAATATAATTATATTGTTAGTTAAGGAAACCATAAGTGAACTAATAATGGACAAAGACTTTCTAGAAAAAATAACACAAAAAATCTACGATAAGGTCAGTGATAGAATATGAATGTGAACAGAAAATAAAAACGCTTGAAGATAAAACTTCAAGTTTAGAGAGAAAGGTAGACGCATTGCAACAAAATCAAAAATTAAATAATATTTGTGTCTATGGCATAGAAGAAAGTAGCAACGCAGAATTAAATGGAACAGTAACTAAAATAATCAAAGACAAAATGCTGGTACAAATAAATTGTGAAGATATTGAGATGTGCTATAGGGTGGGCAAGAAAAACGAAACCGCTGCAAAACCAAGACCCGTAATTATAAAATTTAATAATCTGCATATGAAGCATCAGGTGATGAAAAATTGCAACAAATTAAAAGGATCTCGTTTATTTATAACCGAGGATTTAACAAAATCCAAACTGGAGTTATTAATTGAAGCTCAAAAAAAAATTGGTAGAAGAAATGCATGGTCGAATAACGGAGATGTGATTGTGAAAGCAGAAGGACAAAATGTTAGGATCCGGTCCATTGAAGACATCCAAAAATATGCTGCTTGATGTATCAACTAATCAACTTTAAATATTTAAATTAATAGTAATTCCAGTACTTTGGGGCTAGACGTTTGTCTAAATTCTTTTCATTTTGTTTATATTTTTTTACTCTAATTTGTTTAATAAAATAATTTGAGGTATACTCATTTACTTTTTGTCATTTAAGAATATAATTAATTAAATTTTTAAGTGTGGAATTCTTTGATTATATTGCAGAAAGGGAGGAGATAGATACTCATGTTTTTGATAATGTCCATGAATTTTCTGATATTGCAAATGGTGTTCAACTACTCAACGTTTTACATTTTAACATAAGAAGTTTAAACAAAAATTTTGAACAGTTATATATTTATTTAGAAGCAATTAAAACGATAAATGTTGATATTATCGTATTATCGGAGGCTTGGAGGTTGGATGAGGTGACTAATTATAAAATGAGAGATTTTTTAACATATTATAATAATTCGTACTTTAATCAAAATGATGTTTTGGTAGTATATGTGAAAAATAACTTGACCGTCACGGTAAATACTGTCTCACTAACACAAACAAATATATTACGCGTCATAGTTAAAACAGATAAGCTAGAGATAGGTATATCAGCATCCTACCGACCACCATCGACTAACATTATACAATACATACAAGAAATAAATAAATATTTTGAATCTTTACAAAACAAAAAACTAGAAATATATTAATATAAACATACTAGATAACAGGGATCCAAACGCGAACATGTATTTGACTAATTTAGCAGAAAAGGGATTTATTTCTTACATAAACAAGCCCACTCGAGTAAGTGTTCAAGCAAAGTCGATTATTGATCACATTTTTGTTAAATCTGAAGACAAAAGCTTAAAGAAAATATTAGACATAAAATCATTTTTATTTGAAACAGATATTACAGACCACTATGCAATAATGTTGTCACTAACTAATAAATTCCAACAGCCAGTTATGGAGAATGAAAATAAAAAAATTGTTAAAAAAATAAATAGCCACAAATTAATCCGCATTCTAGATAACGAAAAGCGGCAAGAAGTTTTTCGCTGTAATGATTCAGAAAGTGCGTGTAATGTTTTCATGAATAAATTAAAATCTCACATAAATATATGTACAACAAAGGTACAGATTAAACATAAATTTTATAAAATCAAACCTTGGATCACTATAGGATTAATAAACTCCATTAGACAAAGGGATTATCTCAAAAAATGTTATGTTCATAACCAGACTCAGGAAAATAAAATTATTTATACGCGTTACAGAAACATGTTAAATAAGCTAATTAAAAGAGAAAAAAACACATTTTATCAAAACAAAATAGAAGAATCTAAAAATAATTACAAAAAAATGTGGGAAATTGTTAACGAGGCAACAGATACTGAAAAAAGCGGTCATAACCAAATAAATGATATCACAGATGATAAGGGATCTGTAATATCTGATAACACAGCTAAAGTTAATTTATTTAATGATTATTTTATTAATATAGGTAAAAATATGGCTGATAAAATAGATACTAGTTTACCAGTGCCAATACCGAGAGATGCAAATATAAGAGAATCACTGGGGTGTAATGGGGTAGTGAAGCGCAAGTTATAGCCTCTCCTACTCAATTGTTAACCTCACCTTCGCGAGTTCAATTTGAACTTGGTGCACCCTGTTTTCACTAACGAGGCTCTAACGACCGAGTAAGGGCGGAATAACCCTTACCTTTTGCCGTGAGCACATCCACCTTCTCACGAAGAGTGCGGTAAAAATAACCCACCGCACACAAAGGTTGCTTTTGGAATCGTTTGGTTACCCCATCGTCGCAGTCTCCTTCTGTGCCATGGGACCACACCACTCGCCTTCCGCAACCGAGCTGGTCAGTTGCATACCTGCTCCAGCTAAAACTTCAAATGCAGCTTCGTTTTCAGTCGATTAAGGCTTTAAAAAAATGATGGAGCGTTCAAGTGGGACAAAATCATCCGGAGGTAAAATACCCTCCCGATCGGATCTCCGGGGGAGGGTGCCCACAGGGACACCTCATCGAATGTCGAAAAAACACCGGCAAGTTAAATCCAACAAAACTAATTCTTTCATCTACGGCGCTTGGAATGTTCGTACTTTGAACGACAGCACTCGCACCGATCGGCCTGAAAGAAGAACTGCTCTAATAGATAGAGAACTTCACCGGCTCAATGTTGACGTTGCAGCTCTCAGCGAAACTCGATTTTTGGAGGAAGGCTCTCTCACAGAAAAGTATTACACCTTCTATTGGAAAGGTCTTCCCACCAATTCAAGAAGACAACATGGAGTAGGATTTGCCGTTCGGAATCAACTTATATCCAACTTAACACAAGTACCACAAGGCCTATCCGAGCGTCTAATGGTGCTACGCTATGAGCTATCAGATGGCAACGCGGTAAATTTAATAAGTGCCTACGCTCCCACTCTGGATGCCAGTCACGAAACCAAGGAAAGCTTCTATCAACAGCTGGAAGAAACCCTCTGTAGAATACCTAAAACGGAACGACTCGTTATTCTTGGCGATTTTAACGCTAGAGTAGGGAGAGATGCAGACACCTGGCCAGGCATTATAGGCAAGAACGGTTTGGGCAACATGAATGCTAACGGTCAACTACTCCTAACTAAATGCGCCGAACATGATCTAGTTATAACAAACACCATTTTCCGACAAAAGGATAAATTTAAAGGCACCTGGCGTCACCCCAGATCAGGTCACTGGCATCTACTGGACTATGTTATCGTACGTAGGAAGCACCTCAAGGACGTCCAAATTACAAAGGCGCGCATTGATAGCGAATGTTGGACCGATCATCGTCCTGTTGTCTCTAAAATGAAAATTGTTATGAGACCCAAACACCGAAGAACTCAAGTAAAACGTAGACTCCGTCTCTGTATTAGTAAATTGCGTGACCAACAAACCGTCGAACAGCTAAAGCAAAAAGTTCAAGAGAATTTGAGTGCACTAGAAGAAACCAATTCTGTAGATGTCGCTGCTACCTGGGCACAAATTAAAGACAGTTTAAAAAGTGCGAGTGAGGAAATTCTTGGCACTGCAGCAAGTAAAAAACAGGAGAACTGGTTCAATGATAATGAAGCTTTTATACAAGAACTTCTTGACCGCAAACATATTGCCTTCCAAAACGCTATCAACCACCCCAACGACTTATCAAAAGCAGAAGCTTTTACCCAATCTAAGTATGAAACGCAACGCGAAATCAGAAGAATAAAGAACGAGTGGTGGGCAAGCAAGGCCAGAGAAATTCAAAGGTACGCCGATTCACACGACTACAGGAATTTCTTTCAAGGAGTAAAAGCAGTGTACGGCCCCAGTCGGAAAAATATGTGCCCTATTAAAGATTTAAATGGAAATCTCCTCAAAGAAGACCAGGAAATAAGAGCCCGATGGAAAGAACACTACTCGGACATTCTTAACCAGCAAAGTCAAGCCGATCACGATATTATAAATCTTATCCCTCAATATGACACGTTCGAAGACTTAGATAAACCACTAACAACGGAAGAGATCTTAACCGCCATTGGGCAGCTAAAAAATAACAAATCTCCCGGCGCCGACTCACTCCCAGCTGAGATCTTTAAAGCTGTGTCGTCAGAGCTCATACCCTACCTCAAAAAACTGTTTGATGTCGTGTGGGAAAGTGGTCAAGCTCCGCAGGAGTTTCGTGATACACTTTTAGTCAACCGCTTCAAAAACAAAGGGAGCGCTGCGGACTGTGGAAATTACAGGGGTATAGCTCTCCTGGCTGTTGGAGGGAAGATACTCACTAAAGCGATGGCAAATAGGCTAACACCTGTTATGGAAAAGCTACTTCCTGAAACACAGAGTGGCTTTAGACCAAACCGAGGCACATCGGATTTAATCTTCACACTTAAACAGCTTCAAGAAAAAGCACTCGAACATCAAGGAGAAATTCACATGGCCTTCATTGATTTAACCAAGGCGTTTGACTCGGTGGACAGGGAAGTGCTCTGGAAAATTATGTTCCGCTTAGGTATCCCTAAAAAATTTGTGGAAGTATGTCGCAGTCTACATACAAACAACAACGCCCAGGTTATGTATAATAATGAGGCAACCGAACCTTTCCAAACCCTCACTGGAGTTAGGCAGGGATGTGTCCTGGCACCCCTACTCTTTAATTTGTTTACTACTGCTCTAACAATTATTGTTGACAACAAACTGACAGTCAGAGGAATAGGTCTCAGATACCGTTTTGATGGCGGTCTCTTTAACATAGGGCGCTTTAGAGCTTTCACGAAGACACGCACACGATTCATTTGTGATCTCCAGTATGCGGATGACTGTGCACTTTTAGCCTCTACGCCGGAAGAGCTTCAAGAACTTTTAGATGTGTATGCCCAGAGCTATGATTCCTTGGGACTTAAAATCAACATTGGAAAGACTAAGATTATGTCAACTCCTCATCAAGTGAACCAAATAGACATTACACTTAACGGAAATTCTCTTGAAGTGGTGGATCAGTTCAATTACTTAGGCAACGTTGTTAATGACAAAGCAAACATGGACAGCGAGATTCGCAATAGAATTAACGCTGCATCTAGAGCACTCTGGGGACTTAGAGAGAGAGTATTTGACAACCACGACCTTGCTTTGTCAACGAAAATGGCTGTCTACAGAGCAGTTGTCATTCCAACACTGCTATATGGATGTGAAAGCTGGGTCACTTACCGTCGTCATGTGAAAGAATTAGAACGTTTTCAGCAAAGACACCTCAGAAGTATGATGAAAATCCGTTGGTTCCATCACATATCAAACGTGGAAGTACTCAGGAGAGCAAACAGCCTTCCAATTGAGGTGCTTATTTCAAGAGCACGCCTAAGATGGGCAGGTCACGTTCATCGTATGCATGATAACCGCCTTCCTAAATGTACACTTTATGGTGAATTGCTAAGCGGTAGAAGAAGGCGTGGCGGTCAACGAAAGAGGTTCAAAGACGCTCTCCATGAAAATCTAAAATCCTGCGGTATTGCAGACGAGCAATGGGAACAACTTGCAGCGGACAGAACCGAATGGCGAGGGGTTGTGGCCAGCTATCAAGGAAATGTTGCTGCAAGAAGGCCGAATCCAAGACCTAACCAGGTCTATGTTTGTCCTGACTGCGGTCGACATGTGCTCTCCCGAATTGGCCTCTATAGCCATAGTCGTGTGCACCGTAGATGAATGGGAATTACAATAGACTACACCTTTTACTTGCTTTTTATTGTACACAATTTATCGACTGTAACATTTTTATACTCGGACTCGAGTAACGGCTAATAATATAAGAGAATCACTTTATCTAAGCCCAGTAACAGATAACGAAATCATTCTTCATATTTCATCCCTAAAGAATAGTTCGGCACCAGGACCTGATGAGATATCAGCGCACTTTATCAAAAAACATCACAAAAATTTGATAAAGCCATTAAGATACATAATCAACTTGATTTTTACTACACAAAAAATACCTCTAGCGTGGAAAGAATCAATAGTAACTTCAATACATAAATCCGGTAATAAACATTTACTCACAAATTATAGACCGATATCTCTAATTAACAACTTTGCAAAACTTTTTGAGAAATGTGTAAAGAAACGATTAAATGATTTCCTAGAAAAACACAAAATAATGAATAGTAAGCAGTTTGGTTTCCGACAAAAGTTTAGTACTGATGACGCAGTGATAAATCTGCTAAACAACGTAATATTATCATTAGAAAAAAACAAAAAATGCCTAGCCAAAGCCTTCGATACGATTAACCGGGATATACTCATTACTAGATTAGAACATGTGGGTATTAGAGGCTGTGCTTTGGATATGTTTAAAGATTACCTCACACATAGAATACAAAAGGTCAAAGTATGCGATAAAACTAGTGACCCTCTAACAGTCGCCACTGGGGTCCCGCAAGGGACGGTACTAGGTCCGATCTTATTTCTAATATATATATATATATATATATATATATATATATATAAACAACATTGCAAGTTTAATCGGGCCAAGTAGTGATATAATATCGTATGCAGATGACACAGCTCTTATATTTCAAGGCAACTCTTGGAAGGAAGTGTTCGCAAATGCCGAAGATGGTTTAATAACTATAAAAGCCTGGTTAAATGAAAGTCTTCTTAGCCTTAATGTCACCAAGTCGAAATTCTTAGCATTCACCGCGTTGTCCAACGATCAACCAGTAGAATCTAGATTAGTCATTCATAAGGTAACATGTAAAAATAGAGAAAATTGTGATTGCCCATATATAAGTAAAGTCACGGAAATAAAATATTTAGGAATAATCGTGGATCAATTTTTGAGGTGGGAACAACACATCGAATATTTAACGAAAAGGCTAAGAAGACTCACATATAAATTTTACCAAATGAGAGATATATTGAACAAAAAAAACTTAACCACTATTTACAAAGCCTTGGTTGAGTCAGTAATAAAATACTGCATTGTTGTATGGGGAGGTTTATTTAACAACTCGGTAAAAAGCTTAGAAACAGTTCAAAATTCTATATTAAAAATAATTTTTAAGAAAGACAGGCGTCACCACACAGAACTTTTATATAAAGAGTTGGGTTTATTTAATGTGAGAAAAATATACTCATATGAATGCCTAATGTGGATGTTCAAAACTCCATTGGGTGGTATAAACCACAATTACAGTACACGGTGGAATAAAAACCAATCTGTACAAACGCCATGTTTTCGTAAAACCCGCACACAAAGAAATTTATTTTATATCGGCCCAAAGTTATATAATATGTTACCTATTAACATAAAAAATATTAAAAAACAGAATAAACTAAAAAGGGAAATAAAAACATTTATTAATGATAACTATGATAAGATCAAAGAAATATTTTAAATGTAGTAAACTGTTTTGTTGGGACGACTCACCCACGTTCTCCCAGTCAATCCTATCATACGCGCACCTAAATAGAATTTAAAATTTGAAATATAACTAAGTACCTCCTTCCTTTCTGCACTTTTATTCAAAAATAATAACATTTCATTGTAATAGAAGACAAAACGTATTTTACTGTAAATATAATCTCTTATTTGCCATATCATGAACAAGCTCCTCTGAGAGCTTAGAAGATTGGTAAATATAAGAACTTGTATTGTAAACTGAACTGAACAATAAATTTGATTTGATTTGATTTGATTTGATATATATTTAGTGTGTATGCAAGAACTAAACGTCGCAAAAATTTCTTTTGGCGCTAGCTACCCCCTCTATCACACCTATTTCCACCCCCACGCTATTATTAAAAGGAGTAAAAAATTAAATTGGGATTTAGTGTGTGTACGAAAACCAAGGGACTCCAAAATTTTTTTGGTATTAGCCACCCCCTCTACCACCCCCGCCCTATTATTAAAGGGATTAAAAAATTAAATTGGGATTTGGTGTGTATAAGAGAACCAAGGGCCTTTAAAATTTATTTTGGCATTAGCCACTCCCTCTACCACCTCCACCCCCACCATACTATTAAAAGGAGTAAAATATTACATTGGGATTTAGTGTGTATAAGACTTGGATAGAAAATATGGATGTGGAAGTAGTGATTCTTTGGGCAGCGGTTTTTTATCTCAGCAGCTTTATTTTTCATAACACATCTCAAACATTTAGCAGCTACAAATAAATCAGGGCGTATTTCTCCATCGTTAACAAAAATCTGGTCTTCATTATCAGAATCTTCCGTAATAGATTCTTTCAGTTCTTTTAATTTTTTTTAAAACTTTCCAATAGTTATCTGTGAGAAACACACTACACTTTTTTCTCCTTTTTCGGAGGAAAATTGAATGTTAGTACCAAAATAATTAGTTAAACATTTAATTATATTATGTGTTGTATCCTTTTCTGCAACATCTTCAGTAGCAACTGTAGCTAAAATAGTTCTGAATCGATTACGACTTCCAGAAACAAAATATATAAATTTAGATGATCTTACAACCGTCCTCAATTTCATCTATCAACTGATTGAATGCAATGTCGTAGATAGTGGCATTATCTACCTGTTCTTCAGCATGTTTGCACATTAAAAAATTCAAGCATCAACCTGAAGTCAGCGGCTATCATATCTATGGGACAATCTCCGATACCCCTAATTTTCTTCTGTGGAAATGAAACATACATTTCGGTTTCCTTTTTTATCTCTAACTTTAAGACATAGAAAACACACTTCTTTAAAATCCACTAGTTGACAATTACTGCAATTAGATTTTCGTTCGCCTACACGTTCATCTTTGTCACAGGTTTGCACATTAAATACTGCAAGAGCGTTTTTAGGGGTGTATTTCCGATAATACAGTGGTTTTTTAGCAATAAAATTGACATCAATAATATTTTTCAACAGTCTGTAAACTTTGTCTTTTCGAATAAAAATAGCATTTTTTAATATTCAGTTTACGTGCTTTCGCGAGCTCCTAATTTTATCCATTTTACACTTTTTCGATACAAGTCAAACTAAGCGACTATGTCCGAAAAACTGATTTTCCCTATCTTTACATGTAAATTAACCCCATACAATATACATATACCTACCTATCATTTCACCATTTTCAGTAATAATTTATTTGCTAACAAGTCTACAAAACAGTGTTACGTGTATAATAAACGGTTTTAAAATATTGTGGGGCATGTATTGCCTTGAAAAGTAAGTTAAATGCGCTTATGGATGGCACGCGTTCGAGGTCGGTTTACAAGGGAATGCCGCGCTCTTGTTTTTTACATTGTTTTAAACTGACATTGGATAAAGTATAATTCTGAATATACCATTTTATAGTATAATCTTTCTTTTTCTTTCCACAATATTTTCGTTAAAGTGAATTCTAACCAAGATAATTAAAAAAAAAATAAGAAATTGCACATTTAATAATGGTTTTGGGGATATTATGCCCACCAAGCCTCTGAGAGTTTTTAGTATATAGCGGAGTAAAAACGATATAAAATTGAATCAAAAATTTTTTTTGGGGTATAACCAGATGAAACCTTCATGACATCATTAGATAGGACTTTGGACATTCTAAAAGGCCATTTACTATTTTTATTAACGGTACCGATTTTTTAAAATCGAAAAATGTATAAAATGTAAAATTAAACAAACGTACTTTTTATTACCCGCTTTGCCATATCTTCGAAACCGTATGGCATATTATAATAAACTTTTTTAGTTTGAAAGCAGACACATAAGCGCAGGTGACAGCCTAAAAATTATATAAAAACTTTTTTTTATTCAAAAAAATAAAAGACAATTTTGCCATAACATCAGCGTATGAACTAAAGAAAAAATATTGGAAAAGTTTTTAAAACATAAATCAACCTTATGTTGCAAATAGTTTTGTATTTATCGTCATTTAAAATTATTAATATTGTCTGAAAGTTATTTGTGGCATAGGAAAATATAATAATAATAGGAAAGAATATAAAATTATTAATATTCGCGCGCGCGATGTGTTTGTCGGTTACGCCATCAAATATCGTACCGTGCCGCATTCTCAATGTGTTTGGAAGGCATTCTTGGGATTGCTAGGTTTAGGTCCACTAAGAATAAAATATGTCATACGGTTTCGAAAATATGGCGAAGTGAGTAATAAAAAGTTTTTTTAATTTTCACAAATTTTACACATTTTTTTATTAAAAGAAAATCGGTACTGTTAAAAAACGTCGTAAATGGTCTTTTCGGATGTCCAGTGACCTATCTAATAATGGCATGAAGGTTCATCTGGTTATACCTCAAAAAAATTTTTTTCAACAAGGAGGCGTCTTTTTCTTAACTTTTTACTGCGCTAATGTTAAAAAGAACGTCAAGTACTTAAAATTCTGCAACATGCTTCATGCGATTCTATTCGGCTACACCATATAAAAATCTGACTGCACTAGCCTAAATTATTTACTACCATCTTAGCTACTATTTGACAGTGGCCTATTTATTTGCTATTGACTATCACAACTGTTCATTATAGCTTTTATTGAGCTACTTGTAATAGTGTGTGAGTGTGAGGCATATTACAGCTGATTAAGGAATCAAATAGTAATTGCACCGAATTGATTTTCAATCATGTCACAGTAACGTTTTAGCAGAATTTTGGAATAAATAAATGGCTTTGAGATTACAGAACTAAAAACGCTGCCCAAGGAATCACTACTTCCACATCCAGATTTTGTATCCAAGTCTTATGCACACTAAACCCCAAAGTAATATTTTATTCCCTTTAATAATAGAATGGGGGTGGTAGAGGGGGTGGCTAATGTAAAAAAATAGAGGCCCTTGGTTCTCGTACACACACTAAATCCCAGTTTAATTTTTTACTCCCTTTAATAATAGGGTGGGGGTGGCAATAGGGGTGGTAGAGGGAGTAACTAACGCCAAAAAAATTTTTTTAAACGTTTCGTTTTTGTATACACACTAAATCACATTTTAGTTTTTTTTTCCCCTTTTAATAATAGGGTGAGGGTGGTAATGGGGGTGGTAGAGGGGGGCTAACGCCAAAAAAATGTTTTGAGAAGTTTCGTTCTTGTATACATACTAAATACGAAATTTAAATAATACTGTTAGAACTAGATTGTACAGTGATGCTAATTATCAAACATTTTTTAAACTATGTTAGCAAAGAAAATTGGTTTGAGGTATAATACAACGCAATAACTTTGGATTAAGGTTTTAAAGCCTTTATAGACAATATGTCTTATTATATAGATGTAAGTTTTCCTTTTATATACATCAATGGATGCCATAGTAACAATACCTGGATAACACGTGGACTAAAAATTTCGTCGGAAAAAATAAAGTTATTGTATTAAGTTATGAGAGACACAAAAAAATCCTGCTCATATAAACTATTATAAATCATACAAAAAAATATACAAAAAAGTTAAAGTAGCAAAAAAACTAAATAATGAAAAAATTTATAACTTTTCTGACAATAAATCTAAAGCGGCTTGGTCTATTATTAATTTTGAGTTAGGTAACAAAAATAATAAATCTGAATATATGAAGGAAATTAAAATGGAAAATAAGGTAATAAAAAGTACGGCTGACATTGTAAATCGCATGAATGAGTATTTTACAAAAATTTCTAATAAGTTAGCCAAAAACTTCGGTAGTGAGTCAATCATTAAACCAGTAACAAACTGTAAAAACTATCTAACTATATTTATAGACCGTGTCACCGAGAATGAGATATTTAAAATAATTGCTGATCTTAAGAAGTCCAATAGGGTTTTCCCAGAAAAAAAAATTATTGCTGAAATACTTAACTCAAGTAAAAAAATGATTTATGGCATATTTATTATCTTATTGATTTTATTAATAGTAACAAAAAAAAAAAATTGAAGTTTGAAAAATATTGGGTTCATTTTAAACAGCCATAAATTGGCGCGTTGTGACGTCAACATCCTGAAATCCAATCACAGAGCTTGTCTCTGTTCAAGATTGTTTATTAATCTTGGTCTCTGTTAACATAACATAACCTCTATTTATTGACAGCACTCAGCACTTTTCTACTTTAGGTAAATTATCAGCGGTACCTTTAACATATCTCTCTTCCACTTGATTCCATTGTAAAATTAATAAAACTTAAACCAGAAATTGATAAAATAATATTTTCACTCCAAACAATACAAACATAAAAATATAAATTTAACGTTTTAGGTTAGTCATCTGGCGTGTAATGTCGGTGAAGGTTAAACCTAAACTACAGTACAAAATATTAACGTCCGACGCTTTCACGAATAATTTGTGCGGCATTTATCTGGTTTCTGATTGGCCAATATTTACACGTCCACTGCTTTAGACCAATCACAGCACAAGCATTACAAATTGAAATTCTGAGAAGTTTTAGAGGAAAGCTTTCTTTAATACACAGAATCTATTACAAACTAATTATATCCATAATCTCATTGGTTTTCCGGGTAGATACGTAATTCTGGCGCGTAAAAATGCCCGTTTTAAAAAGCAGTGAAATTATCAGCAAGTTGTTTTAACAATATTTTCTTAGAAATAATTCTTATTAGAAAAGTAAATCGTTGTAAATTAATAAAATGTTTTATTATATCATTTTCACGACACAAATTGTTAAAATGAAATTAGTGGGAAAACCCTATTCAGTTGGTATAAATAAAATAAGTGCAAATATGTTAAAATATGTTGTCAACTACATTGTGGAACCGTTAACATATTTGATAAATTGGTCACTATAGTTTAATATACTTTAACTTGGCGTGTGTATGTATGAGTTAATATTTCCGTACGATTTCATTTTCTCTTGTACACAAACATCCAGAAATATTGTCCACGTAGACAATGTTTCTGGACTATTGCTTTAACTTTGTGTACAATATGGGAGAAAGTGAAATCGTACGGAAATATTAACTCATACATGCATACGGCAAGTTAAAGTATACTAGACTATATCTGAAGGGATATTCCCAGATATTCTTAAAGTTGCCAAAATCATTCCAATACACAAAAAAGGTGATAAATCGTTAATAGATAACTATAGACCTATAGCATTACTGTCAACTGTATCTAAAATTTTGTAACGAGTGGTATTCAAAAGAATAATTGCATTTTCTATATAGCATGATATCTTGTGTGACGAGCAGCACGGTTTTCGAAGAGGCAGATCGACAACAACCGCTATGCTTAGTTTCCTCAACAATTTGTATGATAATTTAAATAAAAATCATACATGTTTCTGTTTGTTCATGGATTTGAGCAAGGCTTTTGATCTTGTAGAACATAAATTACTTATGGAAAAATTATCTAAATACGGATTCAGAGGGAAACTATGTGAGTGGTTGCTGTCATATCCGTCTAACAAAAAACAAATCGTAGAAATAAATGGCGTCTTGTCTCACACATTTGATGTAACTTGTGGCGTACAAAAAGGTTCGGTATTGAGTCCGCTACTATTTATACTTTTTGTAAATGACCTTCCAAATGTTGCTAATGAATGTACTTAATAATGTTTGCTGATGATAACTTCTGTCTAAATTCTAATGAAAATATCAACGATCCCACACAGAATTATAAATTATAATCAAAGTTACCTTCTCAGGATTAAAGATAAGTCCTTAGTCCAAGTTTATACAAAATTTTTCGGCATCCACATTGACAATTCATTAAATTGGCACGTTCATATTGATACATTGTATAATAAACTTTCATCTTTATGTTTTGCGTTGTACAGATTAAAATATATCACTAATCAAAGTGTACTGCTTCATATTATTATGCACAGTTTTATTCCAGGCTAACATATGGTATTATCTTTTGGGGCTCTTCTCATTACAGTGAAAGGGTTTTTACATTTCAAAAAAGAGCACTGCGTAGTATAGTAGGAGTTAACCATCTAACTTCCTGTAGAAATATATTTAAAGAATTGCAAATATTGCCACTAGCTTGTATTTATATTTTGGAAAAATAGTAACGTATGTGAAATCAAATATATATGAATTTTTAAGAAATAATCACAACCATAACTACATTTCTTGTTTATATTTATTTACTTTTCCTTAACTTGGTGATGTTTTTTTATAGTTCCAAAATTTTCTAATTTATTCATTTAATGTTTTAAATTTTAATTGTGTTTGTGACGAGTTCAATACCACTGTAACTGGTCTTATGAACAATAAATATTATTATTATTATTAAATCACATTTTAATTTTTTTACCCCCCTTAATAATAGGGTGGGGGTGGCAGTGGGGTGGTAGAAGGGGTAGCTAACGTCAAAAATTTTTTTATAGACGTTTTGTTCTTGTATACACACTAAATCACATTTTAATTTTTTTTACCCCCTTTAATAATAGGGTGGGGGTGGCAATGGGGCGGTAGAGGGGGTAGTTAACGTCAAAAAAATTTTCTTAGACCTTTCGTTCTTGTATACACACTAAATTACATTTTAATTTTTTTTACCCTTTCTAGTAGGATGGAGGTGGCAATGGGGTTGGTAGAGGGGGTAGATAACACTAAAGAAACTTTTTTAGACGTTTCGTTGTATATATACATTAAATCACATTTTAATTTTTTTACTCCCTTTCATAATAATGTAGGGGTGATATTGGGGGTGAACTCTTACTTGCTTGTTTTGCCTATTTGCCCCATTTACCCCAAACCCTTCAACGGAATTAGATCAAAATATAATCTAGTTCCAGATCTCGCTACAATACATAAGTGTACCAAATTTCAAGTCAATATCATAAACGGTTCCAGAATAAACGTGCGCACAAAAAGTTACAGACAGACAGGAAATTTGTTTCGCTCAAATTTAAAATCTCGACGTTTCATGAAATTTTAAGCCTATTTAAAAAAAAAAAAAAATTCGCCCTGACCACAAATAGCCCAACAGAATGGGAAAATTTGGATGAAATAATTGAGAGCGGAGGAGGGGGAGAAAATAGTTAAAAAAATTGTTTTTTCGCAAACAATTCGGAAAGTATCAATTTTACTGTCAAATATGTGCACATGAAAATTATAGATAATAAAAAATCCGCAAAATTTCATTTTTTTTTTAACTTCGTACGACCTATTGGAGCCGAGATAGCTTTTTTTGAAATTTTGACAGTTTTGCGACGCAACGAAAACGCGCGCGTTCTTCGCTTAAATCTCGAAAATAGTTATTCGGATCGCAAAATGTTTCAAATGAAAATTATGGAGAATTTGGTTACGAACAATTTCCTTTTACTTTTAATTTCCATTCAATCAATATTGGCAGAGGTATGAATTTGTAAACACATTTATAGCGCACTATCAGAACACTTGTTTCATGATAAAATCGATAAAAACTGGAAAACAATAGATCGCATGCATATAGTGTATCTAATGAAAGTAAAAGAGAATCAAATTTTGAATATGTTGGTGTACAAAATCGTTTTGATAACGAGTAATAGAGATAAAAGGGAAAAACATGAAAAATTGTCATTTTCAAGTGCATTTTGACAAATAGCTATTTTTTGATTAGCTATAGGCAATAATTACACTAAAGGTTTTTTTGAAGATAATAGGTCTGTCCATAAAATTTAGTTTTTAATTGGAAATGATAGATTTATGGGTGTTATAAATCCCTAAAAAGTCATTTACTTCCGGCGTTATTTGTAATAGAAATTACCTCAACGCGTCGAGGTTAGAAAACGCTCCCTTGGCGCGAGTGACGTCACATGCTCGCAATGCGATATACGCTGCGATACTCAAGGTGTTGCTATAGTGATGTAGTTAATTTTGCGATTGTCATGATATTTGTCATAGTCGTATTTATCTGGGCTTTGAAAGAAAATCGAATATCATAATCATATCTACGTTCGGCAGAGTATGTGAATCTTCTTTCTGGAAACCCTCCTCCACATTTGACAACAATAAGCAAACTCTCTTTGATGTTCTAAATAGCAAAGGCACTACTGTTACTTCCGTGAATTCAAACTTTGTTTTAAACGAGAACGACAGTAACGACACGGAATAAATCTAACGCAGCGTACAGATGATCTGGCGCCTGCCGAGCTTGCAAGCATATGACGTCATATGCGTTTATCTTACTGAAATAAAGCAAGCAATTTCTATGGCCGCTGCTGTTGTTCTGATTAACTTTTTTAAACCACAGTTCTAAAACTGTTATTATTTGGTAAAATATTTATTTTCCACTACTTTTAATGTAAATTAATTTTTTTGTGGACAGACTTATTAAATTATCTGTAAAATAAGCACGAAGTGACCTTCATACGATGAATGGTTCACGAGTTGCAGCTTTTTAAAGCTATGAGCAAAAATTCTTTTTTATTATAAATTAAAATTTTCCTGCAAGAACTGTGCATAACAATTTTCTAAAAATTGATTTTGACCTATTTTTATTGGTTTATATATATATGAAAGTAATGGAATAGCATAAGTCGTTCGCAAGGTATATTTATACCATCGTTTCTTTTGACTTTACGACAAAATTCATAAGACCTAAACGAAAGCTTACAAAATTTTCTGCAAAAAACACTGTTTTGTGTATGTTTTTCAATAAGTAGCAACAAGGAACTCACGATTGAAAATGCGGTTGATTTTTAATTTTTAGCAAACAGGCAATTTTCGTCACGTTTGAACTACAATAAAGTACATTTGATGATATTTTTCTACTTTTTAAGTATCAGAAATGCCCACAATAACTTCTGATACTTCAAAAAGTGAACATTTTTTGTTAAATGTACTTTTTCGTACTTCAAACGTGAAGAAAGTTGCCTGTTTCCTAAAAATTAAAAATCAATCGCATTTTCAATCGTCAGATTCTTGTTGCTACTTATAGGAAATTTTGTTTGTTGAAAGTTCTCGTTTGGGTCTTATGGAATTTTGTCGTAAAGACATATACAAAAAAAGGAATGAAAATTTTTCTGAACAAAAACAGTTTTCAAGAACCTTGTTTTTAAAGGAAATATACCTTGCGAACGACTTATGCCATTGCATTACTTTCATATGTATATAAACTAACAAAAATAGGTCAAAACCAATTTTTAAAAAATTGTCATGAACAGTTCTTATACATATCATATATTATACAGTTATTGAAACTAACCAGTTCTAATACTTTAAAACCTAATCAAAAACATTGCTCTTACTTTTTGTCGATGCAAGTTATATTCATCCAAGTCAGCTTGACACTTATCTTTGGTCACAGCTCCCAGTAAATAACGGAATTTCCGACATGGCCTAAATTGTTTCTTTTTCTTTTCCATTTTATTGAAATTTAAAAAAAATTAACTGCTGAACACGGTAACAGATAACCACTTCATGTCAAAAAATTATACTTGTCATCCTAAATTTTGCTTATTTTGTAAAATGATTAGTTGATAAAATTTTAAATATGGATTATATGATTTAAGATGGTCAATGAAGATAAAACGTGTTGTAGTGCGGTTTGTATATATTTTAATATGTTTATTTTAAAATCATTTACAATATATACTTCAGGGGCCCCGTAAACCCACTAAACATGAGTGTGTTAACTGTTCAAATTATAAAAGAAAAGTTTGTGAAGCACAAAAAACAGTGTCAGCTAGAGATGTCCTTATCGGAATGTTGCAAAAAGAACTCAAAAGAGTGGAAAACCTATACAAAAATTCAATAGACGAGTATGAAAATTTAAGATTCAATTATTGCTCAACAATGCACCAGTTAAGTAATTTAAGAGCGATACATAAAAAGGTAATTATAAAATTTATATGCTGCTGAATTGGTACTAAATTTTGAAAAATAGCTCAAGGACGACCATCTAAAAGTTGTAAAGGAAAGAGATTCCGCCAAAAATCAACTCTATACATTGCAAAACGAATGGGAGAAATGCAGAAATCAGTTAAGTATATATAAAACTATGCTATAAATTATTGGTTAGGGATCCTCTAGTAAGGAAGGGGCAATCCTCTGCCATTAACGGAATACCAATCAATCAATCAATCAAAAGATATCTATTAAAATTAAACGAATACAACAGTTGCCTTAATCGTGCAACCACCGCGTTGACGCGGTGGCGGATTGCAGGATCGGGTGGGACAGGCCTGGATCAGCGAGACCGACAGATGAAACAATTAAACCTAAATTTCTTTTTGTATGAAAATAAAAATAGATAATGACATCAAACATACTTGAAAACAAGCTTAACTTTAAACTTAAAATTACAGAGTTTTACAAACGCTCGCGCACTACACTTTTTTAATTTGGGAACTGGACGCAGGCACCACAACTTGAACAAGGTGCCTTCCGCGAGATACTCCAATGCGGGGCTGCGTAGGACTGGCGTAAACTTCGACTTTAAAAATTTCTATTTCAAAAGGTTTTAATTTGCTTACAGGTTAATTATGTGAAATGAATTTAGAGACAAAAAATGCACAAAAAGAAACGAAGAAAAAACAAACGCGATAAGAATACACAAACAAAAAGGAAGAGGGGGATAGGAAAGAACTAAATATAAGCGAAAGATATGAAATATTAGTAAAAAGTGGATAGGGTTAGCGAAAGGTATAGTTGTTGGAACTTGGGTATAGTGGTTGCCAGAAAATAGGTAACGTCTGGTACGGTAAGGGGCGTTTAATCCGAAATGGGACATTATGCTGTCTAATTTGTGTTATGTATCTTGTTAGCGGACTATCGCCCAGTTTGAACGAATATAAGTTTTGAGAGATGTGGTGGACGTAGTCCGCTATCTGGGTTATGTGCGTAGAGACCGTAGAGGAGATGTACATTCCTGAAATCAATATGAGGCGCATAAATTTGCGCCCAAACACTTGAGGTTTTTTCATTGTCGTGGCCGGTATGCTACACCACACCGGCGCCGCGTCTGTGATAGACAGCCTGACCACCATTGTGTACAACAACTTTTTATTCTGTCGGTTAAGTCTGCTACCCCTGACCATGAGTGGATACGGACTTCTGGATAGGGAGTAGACCGTCTGTATCGTCTCATTAATATGTGTGTTAAACGTCAGCCGTTGGTCCAGTCTAACCCCCAAGTACTTCACGCATCTTTTGGTTGAAATTTGGCTTTCCCTGATCGAAATTGGAGTTAATATTCTATTTTCAGTAAAGCGACGCATGAATACTATCGCCTCTGACTTCTCATCGTTCACGCGAATATTCTACCGGCCGTAATAATCGCCAAATACGACTCATGTGCGCCTTCAGCAGCATATTCGCCACTTGTACATTGTGTGAATGCGCGTACATGACCGTGTCATCGTCATACTTGGCCAGCTTCGTATTCGGGAACACTGAGAAATCGGAGACCTACAAGTTGTACAACTTCTGGGACAGGCACGATTCGTGCGGGACTCCCGCACGAAAGTCCCACCGTGTTGAGAGCTTGTTATTCACTGGAACTTGCAGGGATCTGCCCGTCAAGAACGAGTGAATGAGTTTGATAAAGGAAGTCAGGAAGTTAGAGTCAAAGAGTTTGTAAAGTAACCCTGGGATCCAGACGGTATCGAACGCCTTCTCAATATCGCAGAGCACCATGGCGGCGGTGCTCTTCCTGAGCTTGTATTGCACTTTGACGTCGTTAACTATCTTAACGACGAACAGCATCGAGTCTGATCAGAACGACCTTCTCCACTAACTTTGAGATCGCCGAAAGCAACGAGATGGGCCTATAACTGCCGGCGAACTTCGCGTTCTTGTTTGGCTTCAGGATGGGAACGACCACGGTGCGTTTTCATTGGCTAGGCCAGTGCTGTAGCCGCAGGATCGCATTAATGATATACGCCAATTGCACAATACTTCGCAGCTCCCGTTTTCGGGAGATATATGAGCAGCTTGTACTCGACACAGTCTTTTTCCAGGGCTTTATTGTTGGATAAGTTTTTCACAATGCCTGCTATGGTCATGACTTTTAAGAACTTCTCGTCGCGTCATTTGTTATTTAAAAAAATGTTTTCACAGTTGACGAACTTGCTTGCAATCACTAGATAAACTGAATAGATTCTTTACGGACCAAGAGCTACTGAAGTTGTTCGAGAACCACCTTCAACGTGTATGATAATATTTTCTGAGTGTGGGGACAACCCCACACGGGGTTAAAAGTGGACTGTTCAAACTGGAGATCACAACCCCGCGTATTGTGGCGTAGATTATGATGGAGAGGTTAAGCCGTTCTAGGGCACAACATTTTTGTTGAGGTATCAATGTCGTTTCATTTCAGAAGTTTATTCCTCAATAGAACAGAAAGTTACGACTTTTTGGTTCGTCGAGACAAAAGACCAAAAATGTGAGAAAAATTAGAAACTAGTTAAAATATATATTTTTCCGTTTAACTCACTCAATTCAAAAACGGAAGAGCAATCTTTATTTTGTGTTAATACCGAGTATTTGTTAACTAAGAGTATTAATATGATGGTTTAATTTTAATAAGTATAGAATATATTGATTTTCTTTAAAGCTATGTCGACGGAATATGATAATTTACATATTGTCGCGGCAAATTGTATTAGTCCAATCAAATGGCGATTTTTCCGTAACAGAATTGCGAAAGTTTTTTTCTCAGCGACAACGGCAGTTTTGAATACCGATTTACTGGATTATATATAGTATGCTGTCGAAGTAAGACGGAAGGTCGAGAAACTTTCATTGGTGCGCCAATAATATACCGATCATCTGTCCCGCTTTCATACAAGGATGGACTAGGTCCTTCCCCACAACCGCATTCTACTATAGTGATTTCCTCGAATATACCTACATGTTTTAGTATTATATAACCATTGCATCAGTTCATTATCTGCTATTTGCTGCCATCCAAATTCCTGTCAATCTTGGTACTTCAGAGAATATCTCAGATGTATGCGACTTTAGCGATGACGAGGTTGAAGAAATATTCCAAACTCCAGTTACCGATTCGGAAGTACACACTTCTTTCAGTAGCACATCTAGTACAACTACTAGAAAACGAAAACAGGAATAAAATAAAATAATAATATATGTAAAAAGCTTAATAAAAATCAAGTGAATATTCGTTTCGAAAAAAAAATTATATCTTACCTTCGAGAGTTTTTTTTTTTATCTAATTTAAAACCGGCTCACAATCACTTTTGAATATTAATATTGTAATTTTTACAACCAATAATTACACGTATACCTGTGCGCGTACGTATAATACCCAAAATGACGGGAAATCGCCGCGCGCATATGTATACCAAAAATGACAAAAATCGGTTAAATTAAAAAAAGTTATTTTTTAGTTACATCACGTGAAAGTACATAAAAATACTTTCATTTTGGTAAAAAAATTTCGTTCGACCATTTGGACAAATTGGGGAACGTTTTGAAAATTTTGTGGAATTTGGACTAAAAATGGAATTACGGCCAAATTATTGTATATTTTTTGCTAAAATTTGGCAGGCATTTCTTAATTATATAGGTTACATTCGTCTAAAATTTCATCAAATTTGGTTTAATTTTGGTTAAGTTAGCCTTAATTAAATTGTTTACGTTTTTTCAGTATATTTACATTCATATCGTGGGAGGCGGTGAACCGATTCTCACGAAATTTGAAATTAACGTTCCTTGAACATCTGTAATAAAAGGGTACTGTTCTAGTTTTTTAATTAGCATTATAAAGGGTCCAAAATTAATTAAAACTGAATACCCACCCTGAAAAATCACCAATTTACCACTCAAAGTTCTTTACTATTGCTTATAATGATGAGAATGGAAGTTTGTCCAATTCTTAGATACTCTTCAACTCTATTTCAGATTATGCCTTACACTTTCATGTTAAAAATTTAGGCACTAACTTTATTAAATTTTCAGAAATAAGGCTTTGGAAAAGTTCAACCAGACGGAAACAGAATTAAATATAATAGCAGTCAATCCTCCGAATTGTCCGCATAAGAATATAATAAAGGAAGTAATTAACATAGAATCGAACATTCAAAATCAAAATAAAAGGCTCAAAGATTTAATGTGTAAACTTTTAAATGAAGCTCAAGGTAGCTGTTCAACAGATATTGAAGATATAATTGACAATGAAATATCTAAAAGCAAAAGTGGCAGGGAATTAATAAGTATTGTCGAGGAATTAAGCAAACAAATAGACAATTTAAATAACTTTGTTGTAACATTAAAATCAGAAAATGACTCTATCAAATATCAACTGACTGAAAAAATTTCAAACCTCTCATCATGTCTCTGTGATCTGGAGAAAAATCACTCTAACATCAACAATTTGTCTGAAACTATTGAAAGCATTATTAGCGAAAAAGAAAACTATCATCAAAAAATAAAAAACCTAACAAATGTAATTGAAACAAACAATGAACAATTAAAAACTAGCGAGGGAGAAATCTCTGAATTAAAACATCAATACGATGATATCAAACAAGAAGCAGAAAAACTACGAGGTGAAAAACTACAGCTGCAAGATCATTTAAACGAATGTCTGCAACATGGTGTAGAACTGCAACAAGAATATTCTACAAAAGAAGAAACTTGGAACACCGCTAAATCTAAACTAATGGATGATATTAAACAAATGGAACAAAATAACAAAGAGCTAAATGATATGTTAGAAACATTAACTAACGAAAACAAATCTAATTTAGAAAAAATTACAGCTCTGAATCGAGATTTAATTGAAACCCGCAAAGAAGCAGAAACATGCGAATGTGTATTGAAAAACAAAAATTTAGAATTAGCAGAAGAAATTGAAAAAATCAAAAAAGAGAAGCAACAAAAAGAAAATGAAGCAGAATCGAGAACTTCAAAATTCGATGAAGACATCAGTCTATTAAATAATAAAATCAAATCATTAGAAAAGAACATCGAAGAGCTGACTTTGGAGAACAGTGAATACGAAGAAGAAAATAAATATTACTGTCAACAACTTAACAGTTTAGTTTCTCAAATGCGTGAATTAGAAAAAGAAAAAATAGAGGCAGATGAAAATAACGGTGAATGCTGTAGAATAATCGAAAACTTAAAAGAGAACTATGAGAAACTGGAGTCCCAAAAAAATGGTGAACTTAAAGAATTAAAAGAGGAAATTAATGAAATTAAGAAAAATCAAGATTTATGGGAGAAAGACAAGGATGACTCCAAAAATATAATTACTGTAATGGAAGAGGAATTAAAAAATGTTAAAACGCTAAAAGCAATGATTGAAAATGAAAATGACAATTTAAAGAACCAAATAAATAAGTTGCAGACGGAATTGCATGAATCTGAAAAGGAAAAAGATGACTTTAAAAATAAGAGTGCTTTAATGGAAGATGAATTAAAGAATGCTAAGTCACTAACAGCAAAAAATGAAACTGAAAATAGTAACCTGAGGAACCAAATAAGTAATTTGCAAGCAGAATTAAGTGACATTCATCAAACTACAGAAAGTCAAATTTTAGATTTGCAAGAAAAAATAACTGAATTAGAAAAACAACAAGTAGAGAAATCGAAACAAATTGTCAATTGTTCTCAACAACTTGAATTTATTAAGAAAATTTCTGATGAACAGAAGTTGGAAAACGAAAAGTATTTATCAACGTTACAAAATTTGGAAAAACAAAAAGCGTTATTGGAAGAAGAAAAAAGTAAATTAGACAACGAAACTCGACAGAATGTAGAGGAAATTGAACGGTTGAGCAATAGAATTCAGGAATGTAAAGAAACGGCAATTAAAAATGAAAATGATATGAAAGATATCAAGTCAATTAATGAGAAATTACATGAAAAAGTTGAAACAATGAGCGTTGAATGCTGCCGAGAAGAACGTCTGATAAACCACTTAGAACAATGTATTGAAAACAGTAATAATATGCTTGAGGAATGCGAGAGACAACTGAAGCAATTGCATATTGAAAAAGAGATTCTGGAAAACGAAAATGAAGTTTTAAAAACTAGCTTAGAAAAGTACATTTGTGATGCAGTAGATAACGAGTCACAAAAAAATCTCTTACAACAGGAAGCAAATGATAGAGCAGAACATAGAAAATCAAAAGACGAAACAACGAACACAACGGGAGAATTAAACAAAATATTAGAAGATAATAAAGAAAAAGACCATGAGATAGAAGACTTAAGAAAGAAGTTAGAATTAATTCAAGAATCATCACAAATGTACAAATCCGAATATGAGAAATTAAAGAAAGCATATACTGAAATAAAAGATTCTCTAACAGAACGAATGAAAAAATATAATACAGAAACACAAGATTTAAACAAGGACAACATTGACTTTGAAATATGCTGTGACACAGAAATGATAGAATCCAAACTTAATTTAGAGAAACGAATAAACGAGTTGGAATCGACCATCTTGGAAAAAGAAATGGCAATTAAAAACCTTCAATATCGCTTGAAACAATCCTCAGGTGAAATATGCCAATTGAAGTCCTATATGGACAAACTTATATCTGATAACAAAAATCTAAAACATTCAATAGATAATTTATTAAACACTTTAACAGAAAAATTTAGAACGTTCAGTGAGACCGGGAACGACATCGAAGAATGCACTTCGGCAGTGAGTATCATGATGCAAGATATTCTGGGTTCCCTAATACATTTGGAAAAACACATTACTCGTAATAGTAACGATTGTTCGTTAGAACGATGTAACTGTATGTCTGTGATTAGTTCGCAATACAAATATGATAACAGCAAAGCGAGTACACAGTATGTGGGAACTAGCAATCTACCATGCCAAAAGACAATAACGGTACTGAAGAAGTGTGACAATATAAATGTTGAAAGTAGTTATGAAATTATAGGTATTTGTACGGAGTGTTGCCAAGATCAGGCTGATTGTTGTAATTCATCTAGTGACCTTGTTGCTGTAGACCATGGTAAATATGAATTATTAATATTGATATTTCTGAAATATTTTATGTTACTTTCATGTAATATTCTATAGTTATAGAATCTAGACACTGCAATAACTTTTTTACATACTTTTAAAAATAAAGCCTATATTATATCAAATATACAGGGTTATTGAATATATATTGACCCCTCTTTATTTCTGTTATTATTGAAAACAGAAAAAAAGTTTCGTATAAAAGTTGTAGGATCTTACATACATTTTATTGAAACGTGATAAAAAAAACAGTATCATGTATAGGCCACGTGATACGAAATAAATCAGTGGCGGCTTGTCAGGGATGGCAGGGTAGGCAGTCACCGAATTATATAAGCGGTAGTTATAAAGGTATATTTATATTTTTGTAGTTAAATTATCAAGTAAGATTTTGCGTTAATTAATTGTAGTATTAAAATTAAAAAAATAGTTTTATTTATATTATTTTTACTACATATTATTCTGGCTCATATAGATATGAATCCTTTTAGAAACTGGGCGTAATGTTCTTTCGCGTAATACTGTCGAAAGTGTCATGCGTTAAGCCAGGGCGGGTAAGCATCGCTTAGAAATCGTGAATTCAATCATAATCCGTCTACGTGCATGTTGGTTATTCACTTCGATCTTACGCCTGTAATGCATATCAAAACGAGACGTACGTCTTGAATGCTTAGGCTATTTACAACCTAGAGTGGGCATGCCATCCCTGAGCAAAACTTGTAATAAACAATATGAATATTGAATAGAATATGTTCACAATTGAAAAGATATCAAACAGGAAAAATAACTAATGTGTTAAAATTGATTAATATCAAATATGATAGCAATTTCTAATTTGATAAATAGGGACAAAAATAATTTAAAATACATATCAGCGGTGCCATATAGTTACGTTACCTATGTAACTATAATTTTGTTTTTCTTTGCGTTTTAAGGTATAATGTATTAGAACACATATGCCTCTATATCATCCAAAAAGTACTAAAATAATGTTTAATTTTATTTTAGCAGTTTTAGATGTGAAATTGATATAATATGTAAATGAAATAAATGTATAATTTTCAAATATGGGATTTCGCGCTCGGTGGGATGTGGACACTGCCGACACTGCCACCCTCATCCCTTCTCTTTTTTTTTACAGTGTCGTGATGTTTCGCCGAGAATCGTTTCATTTTCGGACGTGTGGAGTCAAGTCAGTATTCGCGAATCTCAGACGCTGGAAATTGTTGCTGCTGTTTTAGAATTGGATGATTTTGGTTTTTTGGTTAGGTTTGTGTAATGTTTTATTCTCTCAATTTTATGTTTTTTAAATTTGTAATCTGTGATCTTTGTTGGTATTTAGTAAATAGTAAGTGTCTACTTTAGCAGAAAAAAGTGTGATGAATGGACAACTGACAAATTATTAATATTAAAATATTTGCCATGGCCGACGTAAGACAAATGATAAGCGATAATTCTGATATTATACATTTATTTATTAGAAAACAGTTTTGCTTCCCTAACATACGACAAAATTTTTGTAACTAAATTAAACCGACCTTGCCCCACTATGGGAAATCTCATTAATGTAAATTCAAATTCGTTCAATAGAAAATTTTGTGTCACAGGGTATCAAAAATGATTATGGCTTTCTGGAAGTGAAATAAAAAATAAACTTTATTGCTGGCCTTGCATGTTATTCAGTAAAGTTAGTAAGAGTTCGTGAAATTCAATAGGGGTAGATAATTAACAAACATACAAGGCGATTGAAATGGGCAGATGCATCATTGAATGTCTTTTGCGTGATATTTACACCCACTAAATTTCTGTGAAGTGAAATTTTTATTCAGTTCTATCCCCCATGCTGCCCACCCAGAGCTAAAAGCCACGGGCCGCTACTGAAATAAATATATTTTTTTAAATGGAATATTCTATATATTATTGCATTTTCGAGAAGTCCTTTTTTCCCTGATTTTAAATATAATATTGTATAGGTATATCTTAAATATTTCTTGACATATTCCAAATGCTGCTCTATTGCAAAGAGGAGTGAGCCATGTGCCATGCATGTCAAAACACAAGTGAAACAAAAATAACAAGGTGGACCACGAAAATAATTATTTTATTGTTTATTCAATTTTGACATTTCAAACAGTCATTATTAGCAATTATTTAATCAAAATGGGTTGTAGCGAGGCTGAAAAGGTCTAAATATCTTCCCTTTATGTGAAAAATAATAAAAATAAGTATGCCGCAAGAAGAGAATACATGACGTTGCATCCGAATCGAGCCATCCCTAGTGTAAACACTTTTTGAATATTTATCGTCATGTAAATAGGACCCATGGCTTTTCAAGAAAACGATGTAACAACGATGCAACATTTCAACAAACGAGGAAGAAGATCTAGATATATCGCTATATTTTAAAAGTAAAAAAATAATTTATTCACGGGCGGGCTGTTTTTTTTTTTTAGTATTTTTACCTTCGAAACAGGCTACGTGAACGAAAAATTAAAAATTTACTTTTTTGAAGAATGGCCATTTTTGACCCTGCTGTATCTTGAGTACTATTTGCTGTTTAGAACTGGTTCAGGTCTCAAATTGTAGAAAATTTAATCTGCTTTAAAAAAGCTTAGAACGGCCATTTCAATGTAATGCACAGTTCAGGATATAATCAACAAACCAAAAAAAAGTCCGAAAATTTCCTGGTTCTTTAAATGCCACGACGGTAGCACAGGTCGTTCGAAGCTGCAAACTTGGACTTACACTACTCTGGTACTGGTCCTAATAACATACAAAAATTCAGAACTACACGTTATTTTGCGATTTTAATGTCATTGACTTAATAGTTTTTTAAATGCTTGTGGGGTGTAATGGGGTAGTGAAGCGCAAGTTATAGCCACTCCTACTCAATTGTTAACCTCACCTTCGCGATGAGTTCAATTTGAACTTGGTGCACCCTGTTTTCACTAACGAGGCTCTAACGACCGAGTAAGGGCGGAATAACCCTTACCTTTTGCCGTGAGCACATCCACCTTCTCACGAAGTGTGCGGTAAAAATAACCCACCGCACACAAAGGTTGCTTTTGGAATCGTTTGGTTACCCCATCGTCGCAGTCTCCTTCTGTGCCATGGGACCACACCACTCGCCTTCCGCAACCGAGCTGGTCAGTTGCATACCTGCTCCAGCTAAAACTTCAAATGCAGCTTCGTTTTCAGTCGATTAAGG
Organism: Leptura quadrifasciata; assembly: GCA_963675555.1. Taxonomy (NCBI): domain Eukaryota; kingdom Metazoa; phylum Arthropoda; class Insecta; order Coleoptera; family Cerambycidae; genus Leptura; species Leptura quadrifasciata. Next base: position 111,302,451 of record OY776675.1, read on the forward strand.
CTTTAAAAAATGATGGAGCGTTCAAGTGGGACAAAATCATCCGGAGGTAAAATACCCTCCCGATCGGATCTCCGGGGGAGGGTGCCCACAGGGACACCTCATCGAATGTCGAAAATCACCGACAAGTTAAATCCAACAAAACTAATTCTTTCATCTACGGCGCTTGGAATGTTCGTACTTTGAACGACAGCACTCGCACCGATCGGCCTGAAAGAAGAACTGCTCTAATAGATAGAGAACTTCACCGACTCAATGTTGACGTTGCAGCTCTCAGCGAAACTCGATTTTTGGAGGAAGGCTCTCTCACAGAAAAGTACTACACCTTCTATTGGAAAGGTCTTCCCACCAATTCAAGAAGACAACATGGAGTAGGATTTGCCGTTCGGAATCAACTTGTATCCAACTTAACACAAGTACCACAAGGCCTATCCGAGCGTCTAATGCTGCTACGCTATGAGCTATCAGATGGCAACGCGGTAAATCTAATAAGCGCCTACGCTCCCACTCTGGATGCAAGTCACGAAACCAAGGAAAGCTTCTATCAACAGCTGGAAGAAACCCTCTGTAGAATACCTAAAACGGAACGACTCGTTATTCTTGGCGATTTTAACGCTAGAGTAGGGAGAGATGCAGACACCTGGCCAGGCATCATAGGCAAGAACGGTTTGGGCAACATGAACGCTAACGGTCAACTACTCCTAACTAAATGCGCCGAACATGATCTAGTTATAACAAACACCATTTTCCGACAAAAGGATAAATTTAAAGGCACCTGGCGTCACCCCAGATCAGGTCACTGGCATCTACTGGACTATGTTATCGTACGTAGGAAGCATCTCAAGGACGTCCAAATTACAAAGGCGCGCATTGATAGCGAATGTTGGACCGATCATCGTCCTGTTGTCTCTAAAATGAAAATTGTTATGAGACCCAAACACCGAAGAACTCAAGTAAAACGTAGACTCCGTCTCTGTATTAGTAAATTGCGTGACCAACAAACCGTCGAACAGCTAAAGCAAAAAGTTCAAGAGAATTTGAGTGCACTAGAAGAAACCATTTCTGTAGATGTCGCTGCTACCTGGACACAAATTAAAGACAAAAAGTGCGGGTGAGGAAATTCTTGGCACTGCAGCAAGTAAAAAACAGGAGGACTGGTTCAATGATAATGAAGCTTTTATACAAGAACTTCTTGACCGCAAACATATTGTCTTCCAAAACGCTATCAACCACCCCAACGACTCATCAAAAGCAGAAGCTTTTACCCAATCTAAGTATGAAACGCAACGCGAAATCAGAAGAATAAAGAACGAGTGGTGGGCAAGCAAGGCCAGAGAAATTCAAAAGTACGCCGATTCACACGACTACAGGAATTTCTTTCAAGGAGTAAAAGCAGTGTACGGCCCCAGTCGGAAAAATATGTGCCCTATTAAAGATTTAAATGGAAATCTCTTCAAAGAAGACCAGGAAATAAAAGCCCGATGGAAAGAACACTACTCTAACATTCTTAACCAGCAAAGTCAAGCCGATCACGATATTATAAATCTTATCCCTCAATATGACACCTTCGAAGACTTAGATAAACCACTAACAACGGAAGAGATCTTAACCGCCATTGGGCAGCTAAAAAATAACAAATCTCCCGGCGCCGACTCACTCCCAGCTGAAATCTTTAAAGCTGTGTCGCCAGAGTTCATACCCTACCTCAAAAAACTGTTTGATGTCGTGTGGGAAAGTGGTCAAGCTCCGCAGGAGTTTCGTGATACACTTTTAATTAACCTCTTCAAAAACAAAGGGAGCGCTGCGGACTGTGGAAATTACAGGGGTATAGCTCTCCTGGCTGTTGGAGGGAAGATACTCACTAAAGCGATGGCAAATAGGCTAACACCTGTTATGGAAAAGTTACTTCCTGAAACACAGAGTGGCTTTAGACCAAACCGAGGCACATCGGATTTAATCTTCACACTTAAACAGCTTCAAGAAAAAGCACTCGAGCATCAAGGAGAAATTCACATGGCCTTCATTGATTTAACCAAGGCGTTTGACTCGGTGGACAGGGAAGTGCTCTGGAAAATTATGTTCCGCTTATGCATCCCTAGAAAATTTGTGGAAGTATGTCGCAGTCTACATACAAACAACAACGCCCAGGTTATGTATAATAATGAGGCAACCGAACCTTTCCAAACTCTCACTGGAGTTAGGCAGGGATGTGTCCTGGCACCCCTACTCTTTAATTTGTTTACCACTGCTCTAACAATTATTGTTGACAACAAACTGACAGTCAGAGGAATAGGTCTCAGATACCGTTTTGATGGCGGTCTCTTTAACATAGGGCGCTTTAGAGCTTTCACGAAGACACGCACACGATTCATTTGTGATCTCCAGTATGCGGATGACTGTGCACTTTTAGCCTCTACGCCGGAAGAGCTTCAAGAACTTTTAGATGTGTATGCCCAGAGCTATGATTCCTTGGGACTTAAAATCAACATTGGAAAGACTAAGATTATGTCAACTCCTCATCAAGTGATCCAAATAGACATTACACTTAACGGAAATTCTCTTGAAGTGGTGGATCAGTTCAATTACTTAGGCAACGTTGTTAATGACAAAGCAAACATGGACAGCGAGATTCGCAATAGAATTAACGCTGCATCTAGAGCACTCTGGGGACTTAGAGAGAGAGTATTTGACAACCACGACCTTGCTTTGTCAACGAAAATGGCTGTCTACAGAGCAGTTGTCATTCCAACACTGCTATATGGATGTGAAAGCTGGGTCACTTACCGTCGTCATGTGAAAGAATTAGAACGTTTTCAGCAAAGACACCTCAGAAGTATGATGAAAATCCGTTGGTTCCATCACATATCAAACGTGGAAGTACTCAGGAGAGCAAACAGCCTTCCAATTGAGGTGCTTATTTCTAGAGCACGCCTAAGATGGGCAGGTCACGTTCATCGTATGCGTGATAACCGCCTTCCTAAATGTACACTTTATAGTGAATTGCTAAGCGGTAGAAGAAGGCGTGGCGGTCAACGAAAGAGGTTCAAAGACGCTCTCCATGAAAATCTAAAATCTTGCGGTATTGCAGACGAGCAATGGGAACAACTTGCAGCGGACAGAACCGAATGGCGAGGGGTTGTGGCCAGCTATCAAGGAAATGTTGCTGCAAGAAGGCCGAATCCAAGACCTAACCAGGTCTATGTTTGTCCTGATTGCGGTCGACATGTGCTCTCCCGAATTGGCCTCTATAGCCATAGTCGTGTGCACCGTAGATGAATGGGAATTACAATAGACTACACCTTTTACTTGTTTTTTATTGTACACAATTTATCGACTGTAACATTTTTATACTCGGACTCGAGTAACGGCTAATAATAAATAATAATAAATGCTTGTCGTGAAATGGAAAAAAGTTATTCCAACATTCAAGGAACTTTGAAAAAGCATCGATATAGGCCTTACAAAATATTAACCGTCCAGGAACTGAATGAAGACTAAAAACGTAGAAGATTGGAGTTTTGTCAGATCATGCTCCATGAATTAGATGAAAACCTTGATTTTTTGTAAAAAATTATGTGGACAGATGAGTCCAGTTTTTCCACGGCGGGAGTTTTTAATAGAAAAAAAAACAGACGTTCCTGGGAGAATAAAAACCACAGACAGAGAAAGGTCAAGCAAATAAAAAATCGCCTAGAAAACCAATCCACGTTTGGTGCGCAATTTTTCAAAACAAAGTAGTTGGGCCTATATTTTATAATTTTACTTTGACACGACAAACATATCTAGAAATAATTTTACCAGAAATATATCATCTAATTCAAGAATTCCCTAGGGACGTTTTATCTAGAATTATTTGGCATCAGGACTCCACACAGCGTTTTAGAAGTTAGGGAACATTTAAACAATCAATTTCCCATTTGGATAGGCAATGCTGGGACCATTAGATGACCACCAAATGGTCCTGATTTGATGCCATTAGATAGCTTTTTATGGGGATTCTTAAAAGATAAAGTCAATTTTAATCATAGCCACAATCTTCAGGCCATTAAAGCAAAAATTCAAGAAAAAATTAACAACAAACAGAAACCATAATACCACCATTTGCAATATTTTTCTAAACTTAAGAAGATGCAATAAGCTTTGCATTGAAATTAATGGTGGCCACTTTGAACAATTTCTTTAATTGAGGTACTTATGTAGTATTATTTTATTATAAAGAGTTTTCTCGTGCTTTGTTAAATATGTTTTTTTAACAAATTAAATATGAAGTTAATTCTAACATCATATTAATTATTTACACGTGATTATAGTTAGGTCGTATATAATTTACATGTTGAAAATAGCACTTTTCATACGCGTTTTCACATACTGTTAGCGTCGTGCATTAAAGATTTATCACACGCTATGTGAACTCAATATTTTTCAAGCGTAATTAGTAGTACGTAGTTACTAGCACTTTTCAAAACTGTCGTAGAAAAAACTTTTTATTTTACTAACGAATAAACAACTATTTGCGGTTGTTGCTATGGAGTTAATAATGACGATTTGAAATGTCAAAATTGAATAAACAATAAAATAATTATTTTCGTGGCCTACCTTGTTAGTTTTGTTACACTTGTGTTTTGACACGCATGGCTCACTATTCTTGCAATACAGCAGCTCACTTGCATTTTGAATGTCAAATATGTTAAGAAGTATTTGAGGTAGACCTATACAATATATATATTTGAAATCAGGGGAAAAAGGGCTTCTAGAAAATGCAATACTATATAGGGTGTTCCATTTAAAAGAAACATATATTTATTTCCGTATTACGTGACCTATACATGATATTATTGTTTTTATCACGTTTCAATAAAATATAGGTAAGATCCAACAACTTTTATACAAACCTTTTTCTATTTTCAATAATAACAGAATGAATCTATTTCTGGATGGCGTAAAATGATTCGAGCTTGCGTTCATTCCCCATACTAATTATTCATTCCTTTTCGGTGATACAAGATATTTCAACTTTTTGGAAAATAACTCGTGATATCTCGAAAACTAAAAACGATACAAGGACAAAATATTATATGGAGATCGAATACTGTATAGTGATTGTGAAGATGATGTTAAAAAAGTGCTTAAACTAGCTATTTTTCTATTATTATTTAGTGGAATGCCATTAAATTTATACCTCGCAAACTAGCTCTAATGAATTAATTTATGCAAGGCCTTGCGGAATATGTGTTATACACTACCACGTATAACAGAATCATGGCACCCAAGTAACATTTTAAGTCTTATAAAAAACGTGACGACGTCGTTACGACCTAGTATACGACATACATGTGATGACCTTGTTAAAGCCCCTTTATGATCAAAACTGGATGATTAGGAAAGGGTTGTCGCGACTTTTCATGCAACTTTTATATGACATATGACGCACGCGACAGCGACCAGAGGCAGCGAGAGAGAGCGACAAGAGTCGCGCAGGGCACCGATTTAGTGGAGTTAAATGGTAGCTCTCCCGATGCGAGCGACAACAGTCTCGGTCTCTGGTCGTCGTCGCTCAAGTAGGTCTCTGAATTGATTCGGTAGCGGTGCCGCGACACCTTTTCCTGTCGCGTCGCGCTGCTGCAGTTTGTTTGTCTTTGTTCATCACTCGTACAAGTGTGTTCAACGCACTCACAACTGTGTGTCGCTGTCGCGTGTATCGGGAGAATAGCCCTCCCTGTCGTTGGTCTCCAGCTTGTAGCGTGGTACATGTCTCCGGTCGCTGTCGCTTGCATCGGGAGAGCACCTTCAGACGTGATGCCCTTATTAAAACCCCTTTATGACCAAATCTGGACGATTAGGAAAGGGTTGTCGCGGCTTTTCATGCAACTTCTATATGACATGACTTAATTGGATACGACCTTTATGGGGCTATTGGGTCCCGTGAATTTAAAGACTTCTTAACGTCATACAGATGACATTACAAAATCGTGACTAGACGACCTTTATTACGACCTTTATACGGTCAGATAGTTATAAAGAGTGAATCGCAATATTGCCACAACAAAAGAACTTAACGAGTCAATATGTATTCTATTCTATATATGGTCATTTAGCCGTTCGTTTAAGGTTCAGTTAAGTAAAACGCCAACAATCAAACTGCTAAGTATGAAACCAAATAAATGATGTTATTTAACAAAATGTTGAATATTTAATTCGATTTTTAGTCAAGTTGTGATGCCAAAACTGCTGTAGATTATTTTTTATTGTAAAAGTGTCGAAGATACTCACAAAAAATATAACTCGCCTTAAAAATAATGAAAACTAAAGAAAATGTAGGAAACTATAAAAAATAAGGATCTTGAAATATTAGTTTGAAAGGAGATTAAAATGTATACAAATTTATAGAGCATGATTGAAAATATTTTAAAAAATATTTCCAAGTTAAATTTTCAAGTCGATAATAAGCCTATAAATTAAATTTTAATTTTTAATATTTTTGCTTGTACAACATGGACGCCAAACTTGATTGGATTTCCAACAGAAAATATGGCCGAGACTGCTTACGACCTATTAGTTATAAATTTAATTGTGAAACTACCAAGAAATCGTAAGACTTTAAATTATTCAGGAGTACGTTCATATTTTAGAAACGAGCATAGTCTTATCCATCATATGATCGATCGACTGCACAATGGCATATTTCGTACTACTACTAACACACGTAAGGGCCGGTTTACCGCAAGGTTAAGTCGTAACCAAAGGATAAATGTCAAACAAAACAATAAATACCCACTGTTTCGTTTGACATTTAACCTATAGTTAAGTGTGTGTTAACTCTGTATTGATAAACCGGTCCTAAGTGAACCAGTGTTGGTGGATCTACGGATGGTTCAAAACCACTGAACTCTATAGTTCAGTGTTCAAAACAAAAAAATTAAATCCTTCAACATGTAAAAAATAACGGGTCATCTGAGTAATAATATATAATATAATATATTTATTAACCTTTTTTGCCATACAAAATATGAATAAGGTAAGTCAATGTTAATTATCTAAAATCGCCTAATGTCCGTTTACTATTTCTAGGTGTTGACAAATATGCATAGTTTGAGGAAAAAATGAAAACGGAAATTTTTAGTGCTGCGTCATGATGTAAAGGGTTAAATACTGGAAACAGGTGGAAATTCCTGTCGTCGCTTAATGTACGTTCCGACAATTCTCGTCTATTTCTAAAGTTTTTCTACGACAAAAAAATAAAAACGGACGTTTTAATTGTTGCATATCCCAGTACTTGCATTTCAATTGTGCTTATTTTTTAGGCTAATTTTGTTACTCCCTATATCTATTCTCTAATGGAAAACATGTTTTATATAAAAAAAACATGTATGAAAAATATGAACGGACAATTATCAGCTTGATATGAAAAAAATCATTTCCGTCGCAATTCAGTAAATAATAAGAGCGCAAAATTTCAATACAGCTGAGTAAAACTGCTCTCCCTTTTCATTAATGTCGAAGTGCAAACTGATTTTTCGATGAAGTACACGCGCCACCGCGTGAAGATGCGAGCGCACTGCATTCCGTGCAGCTTTACAGCATAGAAAATGTCCGTTCGCTTTTCTTTTAGATTATTTAAACCATATTTTATAATTTAAAAAGGTTTCAGCCATTAGGGAGAAACTTTCTTACCATTTTTTAATACAATTTTGATTTTTATTATTGAAATTATGCAACATATCAAATTTCCGTTCTGTATTGATTCTTGTTTTATTCGATATATATCTATAACAAGAATTCATCGAGAACGGACATTGGGGGATAAAACAAATAACGTTTTTTTTTAACAGACGGAAAATCGTTTTACCAGCTACTGCAGCGTTATGGGAGTTTTTGTCAGAGGAAAATCGGTTTTGTATTGTAATAAACTATAACCTAGTGATCGAAATTAGAATTAGCTGATAACAGTTGACTTTGGTTACGAACTGCCGTACTATTATGTTTTATTTTTACATTGGTCGCATTCAGCGGACGTAACAGTTGTGTAACTGTAGCGATCGAAGTGTAGCGCAAACGTACTTTGACAGATACGCTATTTTCTCAACATGTTAAGTAGCGGACGCCATTTTTGGTAGCGCAAAACTATTGTGCTCTAAGTTGTGAGCGGTGAGCAGTTGTGAGGAAAATTTGAAAAATAAATAAAATGAATACTAACACAATTTATTATATCTATGATGGACAGCTTCTGGAAGTTGAGGAGACTGATACTTTTGATGAAGTAGCTTCTGCTCACATATATCTAACCTGAAATACTGAAAGTCGTTTTACCAAAAGGTTCGGTAAAAAGGTGCTTACCGTAAAGACTTCCTTAAAGTTGTAAAATTATTTTCAAATTTAAATGATGAAAAATAAACACATATATTTTGACATTTGACCATAACATAAAAATTGTTATTTCAGAGAACGTTTCAACAGTTCGTAACAGTAGCGGTAGCGGAGCGTTTTATGCTACGTCCGCTGAATGCGACCATTAGCGACCAGCTTCCTGATATGCTATGATTTGACACTTGACTTGTTCATCTAAACAAACAAGTGAAACAACCGACTGAAATATTTTTGGTTTAACACCGCGCTGTGACTGCGTGTTTTCTCTACATTGCTTTTAACTTCTCGTTTATGAGCCCCCGAATGTTTATATTTACTATTTACGCCAGTACCTTGTAAAACCGAGCTTTAAACTTCATAAGAGTATATATGTTTACTCTCGCAGGTACTTACTTTTGCTAGTAGACCAAAGATTAGATAGTTTACTCTTGTTTATCTGAGATAGTTTAGACTAAAATTGACATTGACAGCACAAACATTGCGTCATCGAAGTCTTCTGGATTATACATTAGTTAACACTTATCATGTTTTATAATATACATCTTTTATTTAAATAATTCCTAAATCTCTCGGAGCTAGATACTGCCATCTCTTGGAGGAAAGTGTGGCTATGTATCTTTTACTATAAATCTTTAATAAATCGTGACACCTGTTGGCGAACAGCGTAACTATTTACCAGGTTTTTTTTTAGACGTGTTTCTTGATAGATTAAAAATCTTTAATTTTAGAGTACTACAGGTTTCAAAATATCACGACATATATTTCAGAAAGTACAAATATCATCGAAAAGGGGCGAAAAATTATTATAGGGGATGAACCACGGTGTAGTATATTAGGTGGTCCGACACACCGCACTTGCCATGTTAATCGACGGCTTCATAAGTGCTTGGTTTCTACTTAATTTAGTAGATGGCGCCCGGAATATACCCCTGCAATTATTATTATTATTATTATTATTATTATTAGCCGTTACTCGAGTCTGAGTATAAAGATGTTACAGTCGATAGATTGTGTACAATAGAAAACAAGTAAAAGGTGTAGTCCATTGTAATTCCCATTCATCCACGGTGCACACGACTATGGCTATAGAGGCCAATTCGGGAGAGCACATGTCGACCGCAGTCAGGACAAACATAGACTTGGTTAGGTCTTTGATTCGGCCTTCTTGCAGCAACATTTCCTTGATAGCTGGCCACAACCCCTCGCCATTCGGTTCTGTCTGCTGCAAGTTGTTCCCATTGCTCGTCTGCAATATGGCAGGATTTTAGACTTTCATGGAGAGCGTCTTTGAACCTCTTTCGTTGACCGCCACGCCTTCTTCTACCGCTTAGCAATTCACCATAAAGTGTACATTTAGGAAGGCGGTTATCATGCATACGATGAACGTGACCTGCCCATCTTAGGCGTGCGCTTGAAATAAGCACCTCAATTGGAAGGCTATTTGCTCTCCTGAGTACTTCCACGTTTGATATGTGATGGAACCAACGGATTTTCATCATACTTCTGAGGTGTCTTTGCTGAAAACGTTCTAATTCTTTCACATGACGACGGTAAGTGACCCAGCTTTCACATCCATATAGCAGTGTTGGAATGACAACTGCTCTGTAGACAGCCATTTTCGTTGACAAAGCAAGGTCGTGGTTGTCAAATACTCTCTCTCTAAGTCCCCAGAGTGCTCCAGATGCAGCGCTAATTCTATTGCGAATCTCGCTGTCCATGTTTGCTTTGTCATTAACAACGTTGCCCAAGTAATTGAACTGATCCACCACTTCAAGAGAATTTCCGTTAAGTGTAATGTCTATTTGGTTCACTTGATGAGGTGTTGACATAATCTTAATCTTTCCAATGTTGATTTTAAGTCCCAAGGAATCATAGCTCTGGGCATACACATCTAAAAGTTCTTGAAGCTCTTCCGGCGTAGAGGCTAAAAGTGCACAGTCATCCGCATACTGGAGATCACAAATGAATCGTGTGCGTGTCTTCGTGAAAGCTCTAAAGCGCCCTATGTTAAAGAGACCGCCATCAAAACGGTATCTGAGACCTATTCCTCTGACTGTCAGTTTGTTGTCAACAATAATTGTTAGAGCAGTGGTAAACAAATTAAAGAGTAGGGGTGCCAGGACACATCCCTGCCTAACTCCAGTGAGGGTTTGGAAAGGTTCGGTTGCCTCATTATTATACATAACCTGGGCGTTGTTGTTTGTATGTAGACTGCGACATACATCCACAAATTTTCTAGGGATACCTAAGCGGAACATAATTTTCCAGAGCACTTCCCTGTCCACCGAGTCAAACGCCTTGGTTAAATCAATGAAGGCCATGTGAATTTCTCCTTGATGTTCGAGTGCTTTTTCTTGAAGCTGTTTAAGTGTGAAGATTAAATCCGATGTGCCTCGGTTTGGTCTAAAGCCACTCTGTGTTTCAGGAAGTAACTTTTCCATAACAGGTGTTAGCCTATTTGCCATCGCTTTAGTGAGTATCTTCCCTCCAACAGCCAGGAGAGCTATACCCCTGTAATTTCCACAGTCCGCAGCACTCCCTTTGTTTTTGAAGAGGTTGATTAAAAGTGTATCACGAAACTCCTGCGGAGCTTGACCACCTTCCCACACGACATCAAACAGTTTTTTGAGGTATGGTATGAGCTCTGACGACACAGCTTTAAAGATCTCAGCTGGGAGTGAGTCGGCGCCGGGAGATTTGTTATTTTTTAGCTGCCCAATGGCGGTTAAGATCTCCTCCGTTGTTAGTGGTTTATCTAAGTCTTCGAAGGTGTCATATTGAGGGATAAGATTTATAATATCGTGATCGGCTTGACTTTGCTGGTTAAGAATGTTAGAGTAGTGTTCTTTCCATCGGGCTCTTATTTCCTGGTCTTCTTTGAGGAGATTTCCATTTAAATCTTTAATAGGGCACATATTTTTCAGACTGGGGCCGTACACTGCTTTTACTCCTTGAAAGAAATTCCTGTAGTCGTGTGAATCGGCGTACCTTTGAATTTCTCTGGCCTTGCTTGCCCACCACTCTTTCTTTATTCTTCTGATTTCGCGTTGCGTTTCATATTTAGATTGGGTAAAAGCTTCTGCTTTTGATGAGTTGTTGGGGTGGTTGATAGCGTTTTGGAAGGCAATATGTTTGCGGTCAAGAAGTTCTTGTATAAAAACTTCATTATCATTGAACCAGTCCTCCTGTTTTTTACTTGCTGCAGTGCCAAGAATTTCCTCACTCGCACTTTTTAAACTGTCCTTAATTTGTGTCCAGGTAGCAGCGACATCTACAGAATTGGTTTCTTCTAGTGCACTCAAATTCTCTTGAACTTTTTGCTTTAGCTGTTCGACGGTTTGTTGGTCACGCAATTTACTAATACAGAGACGGAGTCTACGTTTTACTTGAGTTCTTCGGTGTTTGGGTCTCATAACAATTTTCATTTTAGAGGCAACAGGACGATGATCGGTCCAACATTCGCTATCAATGCACGCCTTTGTAATTTGGACGTCCTTGAGATGCTTCCTACGTACGATAACATAGTCCAGTAGATGCCAGTGACCTGATCTGGGGTGACGCCAGGTGCCTTTAAATTTATCCTTTTGTCGGAAAATGGTGTTTGTTATAACTAGATCATGTTCGGCGCATTTAGTTAGGAGTAGTTGACCGTTAGCGTTCATGTTGCCCAAACCGTTCTTGCCTATGATGCCTGGCCAGGTGTCTGCATCTCTCCCTACTCTAGCGTTAAAATCGCCAAGAATAACGAGTCGTTCCGTTTTAGGTATTCTACAGAGGGTTTCTTCCAGCTGTTGATAGAAGCTTTCCTTGGTTTCGTGACTTGCATCCAGAGTGGGAGCGTGGGCGCTTATTAGATTTACCGCGTTGCCATCTGATAGCTCATAGCGTAGCAGCATTAGACGCTCGGATAGGCCTTGTGGTACTTGTGTTAAGTTGGATTCAAGTTGATTCCGAACGGCAAATCCTACTCCATGTTGTCTTCTTGAATTGGTGGGAAGACCTTTCCAATAGAAGGTGTAGTACTTTTCTGTGAGAGAGCCTTCCTCCAAAAATCGAGTTTCGCTGAGAGCTGCAACGTCAACATTGAGTCGGTGAAGTTCTCTATCTATTAGAGCAGTTCTTCTTTCAGGCCGATCGGTGCGAGTGCTGTCGTTCAAAGTACGAACATTCCAAGCACCGTAGATGAAAGAATTAGTTTTCTTAATTTAACTTGTCGGTGATTTTTCGACATTCGATAAGGTGTCCCTGTGGGCACCCTCCCCCGGAGATCCGATCGGGAGGGTATTTTACCTCCGGATGATTTTGTCCCACTTGAACGCTCCATCATTTTTTTTTAAAGCCTTAATCGACTGAAAACGAAGCTGCATTTGAAGTTTTAGCTGGAGCAGGTATGCAACTGACCAGCTCGGTTGCGGAAGGCGAGTGGTGTGGTCCCATGGCACAGAAGGAGACTGCGACGATGGGGTAACCAAACGATTCCAAAAGCAACCTTTGTGTGCGGTGGGTTATTTTTACCGCACTCTTCGTGAGAAGGTGGATGTGCTCACGGCAAAAGGTAAGGGTTATTCCGCCCTTACTCGGTCGTTAGAGCCTCGTTAGTGAAAACAGGGTGCACCAAGTTCAAATTGAACTCATCGCGAAGGTGAGGTTAACAATTGAGTAGGAAAGGCTATAACTTGCGCTTCACTACCCCATTACCCCCTACCCCTACAATTACCTAGGCATAGATAGACGGATTTCCTTTGATGCATGTAGTGCTGTATATATATAAAACTAAAGAGCAAAACTAAGACAAAAAGAACGAACTAAAAGACTCTTTAAATATAAATAAAACAAATCTACAGAGCATTAACTATTGTATGTATGTAAACTGTATTTCTAATATTTCTATGCATAAGTAACGATGAGACTTTATTTGTCCTGCCATCTATTGCATTACACACAACTAAACACTTATGAAGCTATTCTTACGGGTCTTGTCGCATCACCTAATATACTACACCGTGGGATGAACTCAAAAAAAATAGATTCAGGAGGAAATTTTACATAAGTATTGAATAGTATGTCCAAAATTTGCATAGCAATAAAAAATAAGTGGAATTTTAACATACCCCTGTCTAGTAGTCTCGACTATGAAAACTATATTACTAATCAACATGAATTAGTAGAGTGCTCGCTATTTAGGAAGCAGCGCTTCCAACAAAATACTGAAAGTAGTGACATATCAGCGGTAATATTCTTGGTTTATCTTTAGCTGCCTCTAATGTAAAGCCATATAAGTGACACATCGATTGAAAGCTCTTTAAGAGGAATACAATTTTATTTTGTAAATAAAGGGAATAAATTATAAAAAAAATAAACATTTACGTTTTTTAGTTAAACGTTCTAAATGATAAGATGTCCAAAATGTGCACCAGATTTTTCTTGGCAAAAGCCAATCAATGATAAACACTATCCTTTAGATTTCTTAACACATCCGGTGTGATATTCCCATAAAAAGCAAATCAAGTGGAGTAAGGCACGGAGATATTGCCGGCCACTCAACTGAACATATTCAAAGTATTAATCCACTTTAAATTATAACTTGGAGGAAGTTTATACCAACATTTGCCGTGCTAGTTCACCGTGTTTGAATCATAATTCAGTTTGAGAGATTTTGTCAAAATAATTTCAATGTAGGCAGACATATAACCATTTTTAGATAAATTGTACCGTCACTGGTAGATTCAGAGCAAAATAAGTTTTCTAAAATTGTTTTTTTGCAAATATTTCAAATACAAATTACCAGTTTAAAAAAAGTTTTTAAAATATATTTTCATTGGTTGCTATATTAGATGAAAATTAACCCAAACCAAATATTTTGAAAGTAAGATTTTCCACTTCTTTTAAAAAAGATTTTTTTCTTGCGTGTTTTTCGTATTTTTACTCAAAAATGGTGCTATTCAATTTTTCAACATTTTTTTTCCGTTGTCTCAGTGCTTAAGTGTTGGGCGCTAGGACTCAAATCCTGAGTAGAGCATGGATGTTTAGGGGCTATATATTGCTGATACGGTTGCTCTGTAATTAATTGTCTGTGTACGTGTGTCCTGGCTGAGTGGTAGAGAATAGCTGGTGGTTAAACTCTGCCAGGACGCAGTAAAATAAAACGCTTAAAAAAATCAATATTCTCCAAATTATGATTCAAAATGTCTGAAAAGTACATCTTTGAGAAAAATTACCAATATTTTCTAAGTGTGCAAAAATACAATATAGGTACAAAATAGTTATTTATGTACCGAAAGCGATATAGAGATGTTTATGTCCACAGGTGAGGAATTTCTATCTGAGGGCCTTGGCCCGAGGGTAGAAAGTCACACAAGGGCATAAACTTCCTATATCGCCAGTGGTGCATGTAACGTTTTATATTTCAATTTGCTTTAGATACCTAATTAAAATTTAATAAATGAATTTAATAATTTATGAAATAGATATATGGCTTTGCGGTTGCCGGTCCTTGCGTCAGTTTTGTATCCATAACGATGTGACTGTTATGTTATTTATTTCTGCCAGTCAAGTAATAAAGTGTGTTGAAACAATTCAACACATGGGCTAACAGAAATTCTGTAACTGTCAACGTGACAACTGTCACGAACTGGTACGTATAGTCTGGGATCCGACTCCCTTTTTTTAAAGCAATTACTAATAAGCTGAATTTTCGCGAGTGGCTTCATTTTGTTAAGTCTTCCAACTGTTCTCTGTGCGAAAATTCTCGGAAGAGATATGTAAAGTTCTATGCAGCCAGTAAACATGTTGATTCGTGGAACTGAGACTTTCATGGCGTAGGACTGAAAAACCTGCCAGAAAATTTGTAGGACAATTTGACCATTCGATTTCAAAAGTATTAATTAAACAATAATGTAAATAACATCAGTTCATTAGTAATAAAATTTCAGACGACCTCATTATTTTCATATATTTACATCGCTTTTGTAAGACAAGAGCAGCACCCTGTTTTTTTACACTAACGGGCTGATTTTTACACTATTGTTTATATAATTCATTCTACCCGAACACATTGTGGTCAAAATACTCAATGCTGAGGCAATATTGTTGGTGAATAGAAAAATAAACATAGGAGATTATAATCGGCTGGAGGACCACTTCAACACCTCTCACATCTGACCTAACCGCCGTGTACCTCCCTCAAGACTCGGCCACACCACCACCAACAAGGGAGATGGAAGACCTGGTAGCACACTGCCGCAATCAAAACTGGGAATTAATCATGGCCTGTGACGCCAATGTACACCTGTTGCCTCTGCTGTCAAGACAACAATGCAAGAGGTAAGTCGCTTTATGATTATATTACCAGTAACAACCTTAGCGTAAGTAATAGGGGCTGTACACCGACATTTATTAACATTAGAAGTCATACTATAATAGGATATAACACTAACAACATGGCGTATATCCAGCCTAATCCAGAATTGGCATGTGTCTGATTGTGTAATACTATCAGACCACCAATGAATAAACTTTGAAATTAATCTCATCAAGGCACCCAAAAAACCATTCCGAGATCCCCGGAGAACTGATAGAGATAAATATCGATGTCAACTCAGGGAGAGCTTGGAAGGGGTTAATATGAGGGTGCCCAGAACGAGTGGCGAAATAGAGCAATATGCCAAAATCTTGCATCTTGTGGTGGTCTCATGGACTGACTGACCTCAAGGAGGCTAGGACTTCGTTCAACAAAGCAAAACCGACAAGACAGGAATCCGATTGGGAATCATACAAAACCAATCCGAAAGAGTTTAAGAAACTAGTCGGACAGAGACAAAGAGATGCGTGAGGAATCTACTGTGAGGAAATCGAAGATTACTCACAGACTACTAGGCTATGCAAAATCCTCCCCAAAGGCAAAGACCATGATATCTGCTTATTAAAAAGGAGTGATGGTACAAGAACCAGCGACTTTCGTGAAAGCCTAGAGTTACTCATGGAGACTCGACTCACTTCCCGGGATCTGTGATAACAGAACAATGCAATGGGGACTGGATGAATTACTGCCGCACCTGGTTGGAGTATTTAAGGCATGCTTAGCACACCTTTATATTCCAGAGACATGGAGAGAAGTGAAAGTTGTGTTCATCCCAAAGGCAGGGAGGATGGACTATACCACCTCCAAAGCCTATTAGACCTATTAGCTTAACCTCGTTCCTACTCAAGACGATGGAGAAGCTATGTTAACGATACATAAGGGATGTTGTAATGAAAGACAACCCTTTACATCCTAACCAGCATGCATACACCCTAGGAAGATCCACCGACCTCCATGCAGTCGCGAGTCGGATTGAGAGATCCTTGGACAATAAAGAGTCCACCCGAGGTGTCTTCATAGACATAGAAGATGCGTTCGACAGGACCACCTTTTAAAGAAGATGTCCACAGGGAGGTGTAATATCACCACTGCTATGTAACCTCGTTCTTGATAGCATCTTGTGCCACCTCAATTCAGAAGGATTCCATACAATTGCCTACGCAGATGATTTAACAATCATGCTTAGCGGAAAATTCGAAGGAATCCTTTGTGAAAGAATGCAGGAGGCCCTAAGAATAATCGAAAAATGGTGCAAAGAACACTCCCGTGTCAATCAATCCCAGGAAGACGGAGGTGGTTCTCTTCACAAGGAAAAGGAAACTAGGAGCATTGAAGGCGCCTGCCCTCCTGGATACAACACTAAGTTTCGCATCAAAAGTGAAATACCTTGGCGTAATCTTCGATGCCAAACTAACATAGAATCTTCATGTAGATAGAAGACTAGAGAAGGCTTACATTTCATATGAGCAGTGCTGTAGGACCATGGGGAAAACCTGGGGAATGAAACCCAAAGTGGTCATGTGGATATACACTGCTATCATAAGCCCAATGATAACCTATGGAGCTGTGGTTTGGTGGCCTAAGAGCAAACAGACTACAGCTAAGGTCAAGCTCAGCCAAGTGCAGAGAGTTGCCTGCCTAAGCATAATCGGAGCTATGCGAACAACGCCTATGAGAGCTTTGGAGATAATGCTGTGTCTGCCACCACTAGATATACATCTAGGAGAAGTGGCTCTGACAACAATGGTATGTCTCAAATCCGTTGGCATACAACCAAATGTAGGCTGTGGAGAGGCTAGAAGTCGCCTGTGGAATGATGCTGTTAGAAAGACGCCTCTTCTACAGGCTTTCACTGATGGCATTTCTCCCTCGTTTGTCTTTGGCAGACCCTACATAATACAGACGAATAGTGAGAACGAGGCTGCTGGTGAAGGTGTGATCAACATCTTCACAGACGGATCAAAAAAGAAGGTTGGGGCAGGATGTGGAATATACTCCAGAAGTCTGCAAATCCACTATAAATGGGCTATGGATGGGCGAGCCAGCATAGTACAAACGGAACTGGCAGACATAACCATAGCTGCAAAAGAGATTGTCCATAGACAAATTACGGGCAAAACAATCAGGATCTACACAGATCAATCATTACTAGCCCTGAGAAGTTACAAAATTACCACAGGAGCAGTATGAGAATGTCACCAAGCACTTGTGGGTGCCTCCAGCATGAATAACATACTGGTACGCTGGGTGAAAAGATACGCACAGTGTAGTAGCAACAAAGTAGCCAATAGACTGGCCAAGAAGGCAGCAGGCCTAATATCTTTGGACCAGGCCCGGCCAGTCTGTTACCAATCACGGCGATAATACAAATAATTAAAGAGAATATTCACAATAAATTCAAGAAGCTGTGGGATGAAACAAACAGCTATCAGCTTCTTAGGGAATTACTAAAATATCCCAATAAGAGTACAGCAATGGACTACCTGGCAATGTTCAAGAGGAACCTACATTTTATACCGGGAATCCAGACTGGGCACTGTCCGTTAAGAAAACATCTACATAATATGAGATTAAGCGAAACACCTCTGTGTAGAGGTTGTGAACAAGAAGATGAGACAGTTCAACATGTACTCTGTGACTGTTCTGCCGTCTCATCAATCAGAGAATCCATATTGGGAGAACGTTGGCCTACTGTGGCCAATGTAAGGGAGATACCCCTAGGCAGCATCACCACGTATTTCGCAAGATTAGGTTGGTTGGAGGCCTAGGCGAGGGTCTGCCTAGGATGTACAAGGGGACCAATAGGGCCTAAGTGCTGTGTTCAATAATTTTTATTGACCACTCTGCCAACCAATTCCAGATTCCAATCGGCTGGAGGCCTTTCTGAAGCAATTTTCAAAAGGATATCTTCCCAAAAAATCCAAGATATTGACACGGGGGGATATTTTAAAATTTTTCAAAGAAGCTTCGGATGAGACGTACCTGCTGGAAAAGGTATTGTGCATGGGTTACATTAGTGTTCTTAGCTTTATTTAGTTTTCTTTTAGATTTAGTTCTGATTATGGGAGTTTTTGGAACTGGTCAAGTTAAGCATAGACGACGTGGCAGGGGAGCAGTGGTGTTAGTCAACAATCCGTATACAAGGATAGGCGAAGAGAAAAGTTTTACCATTGTGGAGGAGAATGAAATGAATGCCATGACCCTATATCATAAATACGCTTCCTTGTGATGTAAGGGAATAAAGTAGTCATTTTTTCTTGAACTATTGCAATGGTCGATGTATTGCACAGCCAGTTGGTAAAAATGCCTTTGGAAGTATACCTTCGAAATTTCGAATTTCTTGGATATACTGATGCTAACAAATGTGCAGGCCACTATCTGCGTAGTATATCGGCAACTCTTCTAGTGAATGCAAGTGCTGACATGTTAGCATTAAAGAGGCATGGGAAGTGGGAAAGTTACGCAGTTGCATCAGGATATATTGAGGACAGTATGGCCTCTAAAGGATACATAAGTGTTTAAATAAATTATGAATGTTTTATTTTATTTTTTTATTTTAAAGCCTTATTTAGGCCACATCCTGGTGGAATTGAGCATAGCTATTCCACCACTCAACCAGGACACATACACATAGACAATTATACAACGACCATTCCCTACGACATTGTTATCTGCCGCAGCTGAGACTTGAACTCAGAAGTGGTACAGCAACTAGCAGAGTTGTCTCTGACACAATCTTGTCTAGTCCACTGCTACCAACTCGGTAACATATGAAAACACCACCTACCCAAGATTCAAACCTGGGACTCTGGTAATTGGCGTGCCGTCTGTCAGTCTATAGATAAAGAAAGTTTGGCGCCATGAAAAAATTCAAATTCCAGATTTTGTATGTATCCAAATTAGCATGCCGCGTGAGTGTGTGTCTGCCAGTTGGTGTGTCTGTCTGTGTGTGATACGTTTTTCTGGAAGACAGTTCAACGTGGAAATCTAAAATGTTAGATTTAAGAAGGTCCAAGGAAGAATGCTATCGAATATTGGTGAAATTTGTGCACCAGGAATGGCTCTAGGCAGGGTCAAAAATTCACATGGAATAGTATGCCTTAAATTTAAAACATACCACACACAGACGACGTGCTAATTTGGATATATTTGGTAGGTATATTTTGGCTTTAAAACGTCCACTTTATGCACCTTATTATAAATTTGCCTTCAAATCAAAAATCATTCTTATACAAAAATTGTTCAGGATGGAAAACTGTTCCGAAAAGGTTTTTTTCAAATTTCTTATCAGGTCAAAGGGCCAGCTCCAGGAAGGGTCCAAAATCAATTTTTTGTCGATCAAAAAACAGCTTTTCATCAAATCAAAAATTGTTTTATAGTGGAAAGCTGTATTGAAAATATTAATATAACTACAAATAAACAATTTACGTTCAAATTCATGTCATTTTATATACAAAATATTGCATATAATTTCTCTTACTTATTATATGATCTATCACTGTATTCACTATTCCTCGTTACCCTCTCATACTATATAAAAGTTATTTAAGGCACGATATTCCATTTTAAAAATTAAAATTCTTAAATTAAGCATGCACCTTAAACATGGACCTTAATGGATGGACCAGGGACAGCTCTAGACAGGGCCAAAAATTTAAAAATGGAATAGCATGTCTTAAATTAAAAACGTATCACACACAGATAGACTGACAGAAACACAGATGGCGTGCTAATCTGGATATATTTGGTATGTTTTGGCTTTAAAACGTCCACTTTCACCACAATCTGGAATTTTGATTTTTCAATATGCCAATGCATTATCTATAGATGAGAAAGTAAAATATAGTCCACATCATCAACTCATAAAAACATGAACATTTTATAAATTATTACAGAAACTTACAACCTTTATGTTCGGATAGTAAATTGGCGCGACTTTTTTGGCAGGGCATTCTGAAAATTTTCATATTTATGGGAGAATGTGTATAGTATGTTAAAATGTTACAAAAGGATATAACATTGATTAAAAGACTGTGCCTGTGAATTTAGAACTGAATTGATAATTAGTAATTATTTTTCAGAAGATAAACCCTCACAAGGATTACTTCAACTAGAATATAGGCCAGAAGACAGCTTATCAGATGAGCCATTCACTATAGAACCTGATAACAATAACAATGAATAAATAAACCGTTAAGTTTCGAAACATGTATTTGACGTTTTTCAAATTAAAAGTGAAAGGTTAAACAATCCTTAAATTAGTTTTTCTACTCCCATACTTTAACTGATTTATTAGATATTTACTACCAGTACTATAATGATATTCATTAGGATTCGGTCAATATCAAATATTGTCATGACCATAACAGATCTAAAGTGTGCACTTTTTTCTTGTAGATTAAAGGCTTGTTAATCCCCTTATATAATTAGTAACTATTATTGTTACTATGTTAACAATTTATGAATGGATAACTTTATTTAACGTTTCAGAAACAGTCACTTTTTTTATCATACAATTTCGTTTTAAATTTTATTGAGTAGGCCATTATGTGTCAAAACGGCTTGTCATAAATTATAATAAATTATCAATAAATTTAAGAAATAAAGTGTTAATTTTCTTTTTTATTATGACAAGTCCTAGAAAAAATAGTGTATGCAACTCACATTTAATGGCTACTGCTATTAAGACATTCGTATTCATTACGATACTCGTCTACGGCTCAAAAAATTTACCATAAACAAATAAAATACTTAGAGTTGTGGCACTAATTTTTTTTAGCGCAATATTCCTTACAAATTTATAGCACACATAAAGACTACAAAAGATTAAAAAAGTAATTACACTTCAAATGTTAAAAAAACAACTTTTTCAAGAATATTTTAGATTACTTATTTATGGAATAAGTAGATGGAAAATTTTATATTTTATTTTTAGCTTGCTTTTTGGCCAAATTTTAGGTAAAAATTGGAATAGATTTCTATCAGGCTAATAATTTATTTATTTATTAGCTGGATATTTGCAACAAATGGTAAATTTCGCAGTGGCAAAAATCCAATTGGCAATAATAGATTTCATATCATAATATTGTATTGTATTGTATAACACATATAATGGCGGTATACAATGGAAAAAAATATAGATATTAAATCGAGTATATTTATGTATCTATATACATCATATGGAGAAAAGACACAATAAATTATAATGCGAATAAATAATAATTATAAACTGAACTTACGTACCAAAGGCTCCGACGTAGATGAGAATAATATGAAATAATGTAAGAAAATTACTCATATTGTTTATAGTTGAAATTAAAAAAAACTGAGCAAAAGGGTTTCAACCACCAACCTTTAGATTGAGAGTCTTACATTCTACCACTAGGCAACATTTAACTTTAGTAAAAGAGGTTTAAACATATATACATTGCTCCTATCGAATGATGATTACTAATATTTTTATTTCGGTGTTTTTACATTCTATGTAATACGCAAATAAGGACTGACAATCATCTAGGAAAATTTGGCAACTATCACTATTGCTATAGAGGAGGCAGAGCTCTGTTACAGATGAACTATCCTACAGATTTTCTACATATTAACATATCCCTTATTTAAATATCTCTATGCGTATGCAGATCTATCATTTATCTCATTTGTGTGTCAAAATGCACAATGTAGAAGAATAACGAAGCACCTTGCACTTTTAATGCACAGATTAGTTTCAGTGAAGTTCGATTATAATATGGCAGGCATCTCTTCTGAGGCCCATATACATCTCATTTCATGTAGATGTTCATTTGTAATAGCAGTTAAAGACATAAACGAAATTTTAGAAGAACATGTCTCACTTCCTCCTTTTATTGGTGAAAACTTTCATACAATGCTCAACCGCACATTTTCTAGCAATATTTAGAAGTTCATATTAATATCTGATTTGGCCTGCTCATAGCCCTGACTTAAACCGTATAGGGTGAAGTATGAGATAGGGTGAGAACGGCAGCTTTAGAGGTCGTTGGTTTGCCCCACAGACAATTCCCTTTCACGAATCATCAGGGGTAGAAATATTCCTGGAAGAATAACACAAAGGACATTTGCCCTTCAATTATATACCACAGTATTAAAAGCAGAAGTTTACTCCGTTTTAAAAGTGGCAAATAAGGGAGAGGTAAAGAACAGTATAAAAAAATAAATTGCTCTGAATACCAAACAGCACTTAAAGTTATAAGGTGCCCTCAAACAAAGTTACCACTTCTTCAGGAGTCCAACGATGCTCTAGGAAAGCTTACCAAGGATAATAAAGTGAATCCGATTGCTTTGTTTTACCTATTCGAAAATTAAGTTCCATTTTAATAAAAATAGAATGTTGGACATTGAACAATACATATAATTTTTATTTTTTTAATTTCAACGCTTTATTTAGATTAACGTCCTGGCAGAGTTTAACATTAGCTATTCTGCCAGTCAACCAGGACACATACACATAGACAATTATACAACGACCATACCCTACGACATTGCCATCTGCCGCAACAGAGACTCGAACTCAGGAGTGGTACAGCAACTAGCCATGTTGTCTCTCACACAACCTCGTCTAGTCCAATGCTATCATCAAAAACATCACTATACATCCATACCCTAGCCAGGATTCGAACCCGGGACTCTTTGGTTGCAAGCCTAACACGTAAGCGTTGATCCACTGAGCCGCTGCTAATTTGTTGAAATAAACATATATTGATAACTTTGTCTCTGTAAATGATTGCCTATTCTGTATAAAAAATTTTTTTGCTAAAACGCTTGCATGATTATTAAATGTTTTTTTCATTAATTTTCTCAATATGATATATTCATTAATTTAATCTATTCTTAGTCCCATTATTACCCTGTTAAAAATGTCTCGTTGATATACAATCAGAACTCGTAAAGTTTTATTAGTTCTTATAATTATATACAAGGTTTTCACGTTTCTATGAGACGAAGGTGTATTATAAGATTTTGTAAGGTTTTTAAGGGGGATAGTGTTTTATGAGTATCAATTATGACTCACTTCCGTCCACCAGTTTATATAAGAATTGAAAGTAAATATTATGTGTATCAAAGATTTCATAAGAAATTGCATTAAAAACTTTGTAGGTATCTAAAAGGAAAAAAGCAGAGTTTTTAAAAGATTTAAAGTGTTAATTTCTTTACGTGCTTCAAAAGTAATTATAAGTTCTCAACAAGCGCACGAGTAAAGCGAACCTTTAATAAGAATTTACTGATATTGCTTTGTAAGCATTTGTAGGGGTTTATGAGCAAAGTTTATAGACGACTTTGAGAGTAATTGCTCACAAGACTTCAAAAATATTGAAGATTTTGCAGCATAACAAATATTTTACAAGAATATGCAGTCAAGAATTTACTAAGCATTTGCAAGTATTTTCGTATAAAATTTTCAAAAGTTTCAAAGAGAGATAAATTCATGTCAAAGCTTTTAATTCCATAACCGCAAAATCTCTTAAAAACGGTGTTTATTTATAGTACTTTTAAAACTTACGAATACTTTTAAGAAACATCATGGAATCTCTCTTCCAAATCTTCGAAAATTTTATACGAAAATACTTGTAAAAGCTCATAAACTCTTGACTGTAAATTCTTGTAAAATCCCTTTTTAATCCCTCAGAATGCTCATAAAAACTGTTATTACAAAATCTCTACAAAACTCATATAAATTTCGTTCATTCATTCATGTGAAAGCTTTTAATTACATAACTGTAAAATCTCTTTAAAACAATGTTTACTCATAGTACTTTTAAAACTTACCAATACTGTTAAGAAATATCATGGAATCTCATCTCTTTGAAACTTACAAATACTGATCAATCATACGGGAAACTTACATTAAAAACAGAATTCAAATAAATCGTCAAAATATACAAAAACTTCATACAATTTCCAATATAGGGGTCTCATGTTCATGTTACCTGCATATATTGTTTCCCAGATGCCTTAAACAATTTTCCGGTTCATTAAATTTAAACTGGAACTATCACTGCTGACTTATTATTGCCACCAATGAATTTATTTTGCATACTTGTTTCATGATTATTTAAAATTATCTAACGAGTTATAAAAGTATCACAATGTTTGCTTCGGAAATGATCATTGCTGCCTTCTCAGTGTCTTACCATATCTCATAAATACTCTTGGAAACTATTTCAAATACACAGACGGCAGAGCTGGGTAGGATTCGAATACTTTCATATAAAAGGATTCCTGATGTGAATTCGTAAGACAAATGAAAAACGATTCAATTCCTTTTCGCGAATCCTTTTTTGCGAATACTTCTTTGTGGTTCCAATATTTTTTACGCAAGCGTTGTGTATTATGTTATTAAATGTAGGGAGTGTGAAGCCGCACTGAGTCAAGATCTTGCCTATTGTAACATATTGACAGACAAATAGCATCTATTTTGGTAGGTACTTGTCAGTGTTGCCAATCGGTGAACAATAGTCCGATATGCGGGTTTTTTAGGTGTTGCAGATATTTTTCGGACTAAGGTATTTCGGATATTTTGTCTGTTCTTAAAAAATAAGGCAATTGCTTTATCTACCCATTATATTATTTTTAAATTTTTTAAAAATCGATGTTTCGTTATTTTAAGATATTCTCAAGATTATTTAATTTAGGGTTTCCTTGTAAAACTTAGTTTTAAAAGTTTTAAGAAATATGGAACACATAATGGAAATGGAACGCATAAAAGGCAGCCGTCTTTTAAGCATTCAACTTTCAACATGGACTAGAATCTAATACCTATTGATTAAATTGTAGCCGATATTGAAGGTTTAATGCCTCAAATACCGCTGACTTCTATGTGTTTTATTTATGATACAAATTTTAAAATTAAGGTTTACAAGAAAAACATAAATCAGATAGTCCTGAGGATGTCTTAAATAAAAGCGCAACATCCGACTTTCTAAAAATTGATTTTATCGATCTTTTTATCACGCTCCCAAACCAATTCAATAGCGTATGCTTAACGTTAAAATAAAGTTTAATAAAATTTATTAATTTATTTTTATTTAATCAATCAATCACCTACGTAAATCACAATCAAACAAAGTACTAATCTATTTACCATAATATTAAAGTAGAAAGTAATAAGTGTAACTGTAACAATAATTCTGAAGTTAACTTGAGGCTTCGGATCCGTGATCCGAAAAGAGGATTCGAATCCTGTGATTTGAATCATTTTTTTCTACAAAAAGGATCCGAACCTAGTATCCGTGATTCGAAGCCTTTTCGATGATTCAGATTCGCGATTCAAAACTATTTTCAGACGATTCAACCCAGCTCTGACAGACGGTTATATAAGCTCATAAAATATCGTTAGTGAATGATCGTTAAAACTCTTACTGATTATATCTTATAAATACTCATGGATACTGCTTCAAATACACGGAAAAAGGTACTCACAAACTGTACTTTGGAGATGGTCATTGAAGCTGTCACTCTTTCCATATCTTATAAATACTCTTGGAAATTATTTCAAATACACATAGACGGTTATATAAACTCATAAAACATCTTTTGAAAATGATCATTAAAACTCTCACTGACTGACTATATCTTATAAATATTCTTTTAGATACTGCTTCAAATACAAAAGTAAAGGTTACAGAAATTCAGAAAATGTAGTTTGAAAATGGTAATTGAAACTCTGACAGTCTTATTACCATATCTTACAAATCCTCTCGGAAACTGTTTCAAATACACATATAAAAGGTTATATAAGCTCATAAAATATGTTTTGCAAGAGGTCATTAAAACTTATAAATTCGGATTATATCTTATAAAAAGCATTCAGAAGTTATCAGCTGTAATTTACCAAGGGCACTGATAATCACGCGATAATTTTCTCTAATAATGAACCGAAAGCTTGTTGCTCAGCAATTACCCGACGCCATAAGGTGGAGGGTAATTACTTAAAGCAACAAGCTTGTGGGTCATTATTAGAGAAAATTATAATAATTTATCAGTGCACGCTGTAAATTCGGTGAGATAACTTTTTGAAATTCTAATATGTCAAATCGTGAATGTGACATTTTAAATAAATTATAAAACTGTCAATAATTCTTTATTGCATAGCAACATAAGTGATAATCTCCCTAGGGAGATTATCAAGGGTAATATAACAAGACCTTGATAAATAGTCGACTATTATATAGTCATCAATTTTTCGAGAGTGCGATGGTTGTTAATTTGTCAATACGAGACCATATTTGGCGTTAATAATCTGACTAAAGCCCGAGAGCTTTAGCTCGAGGGATTTAGTCTTTGATTATTAACGCCAAATGCGGTCGAGGCAAATTGGAGAGCACTCGAGGAAAACTGTGACAATATAATAGCCGCTAATTTATCAAGGTCGAGTTATATTTTATTAGATTATTTCTTGAATGAGTTAATAATTGGGGATATATAAATTTGACGTTTGAAAATATTTGTACGACAGTAGTATGCCTGCTTGTTATAAGTTAATAAATTATATATTAGCGACTAGTTTCAGCCAATGCCATGGCAACGGGAAATTGCTATGTATGTAGAGTTCAAAATAGCCACTGATATTCCTCGTTTCTAAGGAATTTCAAATATTGTGATTGGCTAAAAAATTCAATTTGACACATGAAAGAAATAATCAGTGTAATCCTTTAATAATTGGATGAATTTTGACATGTGGCTAGAAATGGACAGATTTTATTGGAGTTCTATTTCGTCAAAAAATTCTCAGAATAATCTCGCCATTTTCAATAGTACAATGCTTAAAATCCTATCAAAACTCATTGTCATCTAAAAGATATATCCCTTTATTACACTGTTTCAAATACACATATAGAATCTTGTCAACGCTT
The DNA here is from genome assembly GCA_963675555.1 of Leptura quadrifasciata. Taxonomy (NCBI): domain Eukaryota; kingdom Metazoa; phylum Arthropoda; class Insecta; order Coleoptera; family Cerambycidae; genus Leptura; species Leptura quadrifasciata. The sequence continues at coordinate 111,330,060 of OY776675.1, forward strand.
ACATATTTTTGGCTTTAGAAACTTGTCAAATCTTATACATATACTTATGAGACATTTTTAGCAGGGAGACAAATTATATTTACTACTTTTACAATCATGATTGGTGTCTTAATTTTAAACTGCTTCTATTTAGTAATTAACTACTATTCTGTAATAACTCATTACTCATTTATTGTTAGGTTATATCTGTTATATCACCACCCACGAAGTACTATAATTTTGTTTTGAACTCTTCTTACTATATTATAATTATTATAAAAGCCTGGAATGGTAAAATATGTAGTACCTACATCTTGTAAATGTTAATTACCTAAAGGCTATATATTTTTATCTAAAATAATATATCAAGTAATTCAAAATTACTGGAGTCATAGTTTTCTGTATAAAATTAACATATGTTTCAATTGGTAATTTATGACCCCTTCATTAAATGATTAATTAATTGATGGCAATCAAAGTATTCCACGCAATCTTGAATCAAATACTTCAACACATCTGACTCAAGTTAAATATTTATTTGGATATTAAGTAAATATAGGTATAATGTTAACAATATAGATATTATTTACTAACTTTAATATTTGGGAAGAATTTGGCTGACAAAAGAAAATGTAGTTTATTTTTAATTGTTAAAGAATTTACACTAAGAGACTTGATTGATGTCACGGCACTCTGTAGCGTCAACTGAGATCGAAGTAGTTGTTGATCTATAATACTCAAGTTTTTTCCTGCATCATTAATAGTATTTTGACAAAGGCCTTCCATATCATTATGTAGATGTGAATTAGATTCCTCTATAAATCATGTTATTTTAATAATTTCTATAATGCTTACGTGTTAAAGTATTTACTTAATTTCTGATGAAGCAACGAATTATACTTATTTTCACTCCCTAGTTTATCCTTAACATTTGACTGGTTTAAAGCAGAAACAGCACTGGAAATGCTAGCATCATTTTCTGAAAACATATTTTACTATAAGTACCTACCTAAATTACAACTTTTACTGATGACTTTCTTACCATTTTCCGATTCTGAATCCTCACCAGTTATCACAGCTCCTTGTACTGACTGAGTCATCATTTTTGGCTAAAATAATAATTGTTATTTACATCTATCGTACTTATATATCATTTATATAACAGACACTCACTATTTTGAAATCAGATTCATCTTCGCTATCTGTTTCAGATGCCTCACCAGTAATTATAACGGGTTTACTACCCATATCAAAAGAGAAATAAAAAATTACCAGATTATAACAGCAGCTAGGAATAGTACTAAATGTCTACCTAATCTTAATTATTTCTGTAAAATAAAATCATGATGTATCTGAAGTAAAAATTACAAAAAGTAAATAAACAAAAGGGAATTTTTGATTGCGTGTCTGGTATTGGGCATTAATATGTAGTTGGTAGCACTAGACGTTTTCCAATCAATTCCAAATGAGGTCATATCTTGCATATTATACAGTCTTTAATATAGTATCTACAATGTGTAATACCTATTTAAGCCAATACGTATGAATAATTCAAAATTTTTCTAGAGGGCATTCAGAATTGTTAATACACCTTGGCATACCTATACATTTCTTACCTATGGCTTAAAACGCAATGCCTCAGTTTTATTTCTGAATATCCCTCTTTAACGGCTCGTTGTACAAACGTGGTTTAATAATTAACTTGATTCACAATCCAAGGTTACAACAATGCAGAAACAATATGGTAGCCAAAGATTTTAAACTAAAAGTTCAGGCTGAGAATTTCATTTGCACAACTCACCATAAGTTAAATCTATACAGTTGATACGAAAAACGAGTTTCAGCTCTCCGGAGAAAGAGAGAGACATTTTAATTTTTTTATTGCCTATATATTTAATATGGCCCTTGACTGGATTAGCACAATTACCACCTTTGCTTGGTCTATGCTTATAATTATTTCCAATCTGAAAAAAAACGTTTTTCTTTCATTAAAAAAAAATCATAAACAGTTTTACCTGAATTGTAATAACCCGACAGTTTCGCATTCATTATATATGAGCCATTAGATTCATCCAAACAGTTTCCATTTAACCGGTAAATCCATGATTTTCGCAGAATAATTTCCTATTAAACCGGCGAGTTTAACCGTAAAGTGGGTATCCTTTTCCGTTCGTGTCCGTTCCATGTTCCATTACCAAGTGCAGACTTAATCTTTCTAGCGTATGATGTGTATGTTGGGAGAAACTCTCGGTTATGCTTTCTGTTAGTGAAAGTTACTCGCGAAAAAACGTATTTGTTTATTTTGAAAATCTTTGATAGGAGGAAGAAGAACCTGGACGACCTACTGGACGTAGGATAACCTACAATTTTGTTCATTAAGTTTTAATAATTTCAATAATTGGTGATTGTAAAACTATAAAAATGGAGGGTTTTGAATTAGTGAAACAAGGTGCTGAAGCAAGAATTTATAAAGGGCTTTATCTAGGAAAACCAACGATCGCTAAAGAAAGGTTTGTTAAGACATACCGTCATGAGGTTTTAGACAGATATTTAACCAAAGAAAGGATGAAAGCGGAAAACAGAGCTATAGTTCGTTGTAAAATGTCTGGTATAAGAACACCTGCTATATATTTGGTGGATTTTAATAGAAGAGTCATATTTATGGAATATATGGAATATAGTATCACAGCAAAAGATTTTATTGAAAAGTCTTCAAAATCAGAATTATTGACCGAATTAGCTTTAAATATCGGAAGAATACTGGGAATAATGCATGAAAATAACATAATACATGGTGACTTAACTACTTCGAATATGCTGCTAGTAAATAAAAATCAAACGGATAATTATCAAAATTTGGAAGATTTGTACATAGCGTTGATTGATTTTGGTTTAGCACATATCGAGTCTAGTGCTGAAGACAAAGGTGTTGATTTGTACGTTTTAGAAAGGGCTTTATCCAGTACACATAGTGCAGCAGATAAAATATTTCCGCAAATTTTACAGGGTTATCAAAAATCTTACAAATCTGGCTACAAAGAAGTCTTCTCCAAATATTACGAAGTACGTGCAAGAGGAAGAAAAAGAACTATGGTTGGATGAGGTTTCTTTTAGTGAATTAATAGAGTGAAAATCCCAACCAATTATGTATTTTTTATTTTTATTTCATGTTTCTGTATAAAATATGAACAATTGTGCACAAACGTTAATAAGAAATTCTTTGTTTCACCATATGTGACCTGTATTCTCGTAAAAGGGCTGTTAATATAAGAAAAAAATCTATGGAAAAAGTGAACAGGAACATTGGTTTAATAATAGGGAAGATGCATATTTTTTTTATATAAAAGATGGAGGCAAGTGAAAAATATCCTGCCCATGTAATATGTGATGTCAGCCATGACTAGTTCTAACGAATACTTTGATACAAAATTTGGCACATTTATTCTTAGTATTAGTAGCATATTTTCAGTAAATTTCATAAAAATCCATGCACTACATTCTGAATTCAATAAATTTGTAGTTTTTCTACACTGGTTTATTTATTCTTAGTCATCCTAAAGAATCAAAACCAATGCAGTTTTGAAAAGAAATTTATAACCAAACAAACCGTTTGTGTTTAAAATGATCTGATAACGGCAAGCCAAGATATTCTGTATAGTGTGAAGCTCTAAAAATATGGTTGATCTCTCATGTGAATTTTTCGATGTGCAACAAAAAAATTGTGAACATTCTTGATGCCAAATAGAAAATTTGTACTGTTCTGAAATTCATTAATTTCAAGAAATATAGAAAACACTTGATGAGTCGTTTAGATTTTATTTCTTCACGAGCATTTCAAGCTTTTATTGTGCCTTAAAATCTGTAACAGCTAAAAAAGTTATTGTTCACTTTTAAATGCTTATCGATTTTTTTTTAATAAGTATTTTTATTTTATATTTTTCAAAAATTTTACCTATTTAAATTTCAACAGTGACAGCGCCATCTATTTACGAGTGGTATGCGACAAGACCAGTTGGCGCTTAGTCTTCTGTCCGTCTCGGTACGCGGGCAGGGCGTAGGTGACAAATCAATACAGTCTAAATCTTTTTATACTTTGGTAAGTGTGAAATCGATTATCGATTAAGTACAAGATTTGAACAAAATAAATAGAGAGAGCAAGTTAATTAAATGATAAAAGCATGTAAAAAAAGAAAATAATTGCCTATCCTTTCTAGTTTATCTTTTTCAAACATTTTAGGTGTAGGCTTTATTCAAATGTATTTTGAAATAATACAGTATGAATATTCTCTTAAAAATTGCAAGGTAGTAACCTTTTCAGTCCTTTATTTTTATGGCATATCACTCAGTGGCGTCATTTTACCCCCACCAGCCCCCGCAGTACGGGGCGGCCCGAGCACATTAGGGGCTCGGCGGAGTCGAGTGCAACGTAGAAACCTAAATAAAAAAAGCCAAACGCCGGTCGCAAGATTTCTCGATTTTTTTAATGTTTATTCATCTCTATGGAATGGTCTAATGAAGGCCGATGTAATATTTTATAAAATAAAAGTTTATATTTAAAAATTTATTCTACATTTATTTTGTTTTAAGTTCACTGAAATTTTGTTATTGTTGAATTTTGAAGTCATCTAAAATATCCCAAAATCAAAAGGCTTACAAAATGTTGAGTGGTGTAGTTCATTTCACGGCGAAAATTTCACGAATGTTGGCTACGTTGGAGTACAGGCCATCAATTTAAAATTTCTCAATTTATTCGCAGTGCCTCTGCTATAGGAACTATTGGCGCTGCTGTCGTAGTCCCATAACAACAGAAATGCATGTCTTCTGGGGCTACGAGAGCAGTGTCAATAGCTCTATAGCAATGACACTGCAAATAAATTTTAGAAACTTAAAATTGATGTCGTGAAATGAACTATAGCTAAACTCCGTCAGGACGTTAATAGAAATAAGGCAATAAAAAAGTTTTAAAGTACTGAAAAAAATTAATTATGTTATTAATTCACGACATGAGGGGGGCCCTAAAACATTTTTTGCGGTGGGGGGCTCAAAAATCAAAGTTACACCACTGATATCACTGAGATATAAGAAACTCGACCCTGAGGGTATAAATGAAAAATATTTTATTCGTCCCTTAAGCATATGATCTACTTTCTTAAATGTTTTCTTAACCGCCTCTCAAGTTACCGAAGTAACCCCCTGGAAGATCTCAAGGATCTTGTGCTAGGTATCTGTATTGTATATCTGGTTGCATACTTCTGGGGTGTAAATTCATATTCCGTATTTTTGTTTTTTTTTTACATAATATAACCTAACTTCTAAAAATGAATGCAGGGTTCATGTATGTAGTTCAAGTAATAAAATGTAATATAAAAAGTAATTGTAACTGTAGCACTTTTACGAAAAGACCATGGAATGCGTTATTTTTTGGGACAGACGAATTTTCCATTTATAGTTTAAAAGCACTACATAAGGAATAGTAAGTATGAACTAGATATTTATTATTTCTTATTATAACTGTGTAATATGTGTTTTAAGTGAAAATGGTTCTATATTAAAGAAGCTCGAAGTTGTTACTACTACGAAAGGAAAAGCCAATCCTGTTAAGAAATATGCAGAACAACATAAGTTATTTGTACATAGCTGGCCTTTAACAGAAGTTTCTATAAATACATTTGATGTCGGGCTAGTGGTTTCGTTTGGGCATTTAATACCAGAGTCTGTCATTAAGCAATTCCCACTGTAAGTATAAATAATCAGTTTTAAATTTAAAAATGGTAGGTAATTTGCTAGCTTTACCTCTAACTTCGACCTGCTTTGTTACCCTTACACCTTATTGTCACTCAGGATTCCAAGACTTTTACAAAGTTTGTGATTTTTCTGGGAGCTAGTTTCCGATATTCAGGTGCTAATTCTGCCTGTTATAGGTTAGCTAATTAGCGTAAATAGTAATCGAAAACTGTTAAAATGTAAGAGAAATAGTTATAATTATTAGGCACGAAAAATTAAACTGTTTTTATATAGAAGTTATGATTACCATAATCCTAAACATTCGGATTTATTCTCTTAGTTGTCAAGGATTTTTGCAATCATAAACAAATAAAATATCTGCCGTTTCTGTAATTTACAGTTCTTTCATGTTCTTTGCAATACGAGACAATTTGTTATGCTAGAAAGATATTATTGACTAAGGTATCAAAATTTATTGTGAAATAAAGACGCTCTACCAATACAAACAGGTTTTGATATTGTAGTTTATTATGTTTTTTTGCAGGAGAGGGTATTGTATTTCATAGGTATTTTTTTAAAACAACAGGTATCACATAAAGAAAAAATTTCATATCTTCATATAGTAGACAGTAGCGGTTTCTCCTTTTTGTCATTTGGTCAATGACACATATGTGGAATACACATTGCTGCTGTTCCATGTGTGAGGAGATTGAGCAAATGATACAATGAAGAAACCACCACTGATGTAGGACCAGAGTAGCGAATGTTCTATAGAATGTTAAACACTACATGGAAACTTTAATAAATTCGTGAAAAGTATAAAGTTTTCGTAACTATACTCAGACCGTTAGAGGAGGACAATAATGACGTCAGTGGGGCGTGTTATTGTAGAATGTTTTAGTCCTCTAAAAATATTTACATTCATAGATAAAAACGAGATGTCGCTTGGCATCTCAAATGTCAGTGGTTCAAACCTGATGTACTACAGTTTTTTTGTTTTAATTACTATTTTCATGTAATTATATATCATTGCTAAAGTTGCGTTACCAAGCTCAAATAGTGCGTCATCCTCTTTCTTATTTTATACAATTCTTAAAAATGAACCAACAGAATTCAGAATTGACCTCATTATTAGATTAGATTAACGAAGGAGCTGGTTGTTTAGCCTTTACCACCGCGACCTTTTCAGGTCTATTGTGATGCAATTACCTCATTATGTAAAATAGCAAACTTAAGACAAGAACCTATTATATTTTATATTGTAATCCTAGTTAAATTTAAGTTTCCAAAATTTTCTCCTTGATTATTCAACGCGAACATACCACTAAGTCGTCTCAAATTCACCATAAATTGTTTTATAATCTAGAAAGGGACTTAAATATTCAAATAAAATATAATACGATGTAGTATAAAATAAAATAACATGGGGAAAAAGTGAAAAGTCAGCGTAATATTTGCTCCTATTAAAGTATGGAGCAGCATGGCGGTGACATTGCTTTGTGTGCCGCAAAGCAGGGTCGGGTTCATAATTTGTCATTTTTAGTGTTTGAAATATTATTTAAAACTTGGTTTAATTATTTGCTCATATTAGTGTTAAGAAATGACATTAAAAGTATTGCTAATTGTATATTTTTGGGATTAATTACTTTTTATTTATTAAGATAGTACTTTGATCTCTACCACAATACGAAAAAACCTATCCAAATGAAGTAATGGCTATTTATATATCCTTTTTGTTTTTTCCCTGTTTCTCTGGAGAAAAGTAGGTAATTACTATGTTTTTTTTATGATTAAAACATTTTATAATAAAAAGATTGCAAAATATACACCGTAGTATTCATTATATTAGAATATTTACCACAATTTCATTCAAAACTTTCTGCACAATTCCCGAATTAATATGTGAAGCAAAATAGTTCTAATTTATTTTTGTTCACACATTTTCAGTAACTATCTATTGGTGACACTGCTATTAAATATTACTTTCAAATAAACGGTTGTACCGTTTATTAGAAAGTACCATTACTATACGTAGTGTTCTATATAATAGAGATGTTGACAAAAAAATTAAATCCTGTTTAACATGATAAAATGGTTAAAAATAGTCTTACAAAGAAATCAACAAATCTGTTCTATGGGAAAACCCCTAAAGAAATATATTCATTTGAATGCGCGAAACACCTTTTGATTGGTGTGACGTCAGCTCGCCTGAAGTTAAACGCGCTCAAGTATACTGGCTAGGGTTTCACGCACGTTTCATATGAGAATTAGTAGTAGTCTGCATTTACTGACTTCTGCGAACACTTGTGTCCGTGTAGTTCTTCGTTTTGCGACTTTTAATTTTAATTAAGGCATACTACTAAAATGGAGGCAGGTTTTCAAAAGGCGGACTCGCATAATCTGCCAACTGTGGACGTTACCATGGTTTCAGAATTTTTGGCCCTGATGAAAGACTTCAATCAGCCTCAGTCTAGTGGTGTAAAAGCGAAACAGTAAGTACTGTGTTATATAAATAAGTAATAAGTATTATGTAGTACCATACCGTTAGTAGTATATTATACAGTGTGTTCTATATTAAATGTGCTTTGCTACGTTGGAAACAGGGATGCGAAAACATTGTATAACCGGAGACCGATTTTGATAAATGCGTTTAAGGTAACAAAAGTGTTTTTAAAAATATCATTGGTTTAAAAAGGTCCCATTTTACATGCTTTTATTTAATTTAGTTAGTATGCATGGGTCAAACCTTGCAATCCAATTCTGACTCACTTCCACAGATCTAATAAACTTGAAAATTGGTTTTGATTTTTCATTTACATTTTCTTTGAGAAATTTATTTGAAAATAATGTTTGCAATTTTATTTTTTATTGATTGGTATTACTTGCACGTTCAGTGGAAATATAGTAACGCAAAAAAATATTAATTTTGGAGGTTGCGACTTGGCAACGTTGCAATTACGTGGTAATATATAAAATGCTGTCAACAGTTTGTTAATAAATGTGAGTACTTTACATATATTAAGAAAATATGGATTATCTTAAGTAGAAAAGTTGATATTTATGGTAAATCTACCATTTTTTGTTCTCGAACACATTTTTTATACTTTGTTAAAAATCACAAATATATTTTTAACATCACAAAATATGACAATGCACTCTAAACCAAAGCAACAACTCACATTCTGATGAATATAAAAACGGAACATTGCCAGATTGAGTTAAGCGATGCAGTAAGTTTATTTCTGTGTTTATGCGCAGAGAGATTGGAGCAAAAAAGTGCAGTGCTTGTCAACAACTTTTTATTGTAAATATAATAGTTTACATAGGGGAGATCCTTTTGTAGGTTGAGAACCACTGCTTTTTGGGAATGTCCTTAAGGGTGTACAGAAAAGTTTCTACATAGCTCACTAATTTCCTCTTTATTAAATAATTATAAACATTTAAGTATTGCACACAAACATGAATAAAGTCTGTACATTTCCTGGTGTTCTAAGTACTTACGTATTTATTATTCAAACTATACTATATCAAATTATACCACAGCACTTATGTGTTCCTGATAGCTAAATTCGGTGACTTAGTAATATTTCGTTTTTATGCCAACTAAATAAATACGTGCAACCCACAATACTTCCAGATGTTCTGTGTATCACCGAGGTTTTGCAAACATTTGTTGTAATTGGTACATATAAACATAAAATCGCGTCGCGATTACAGTTCGTATGGTCCTGTACACCGAATCTAGACTGGTGTGGCTTCTGTGTTATCAACAGGACGATGTAATACGATTACTTAGAAATTTACCCGCTATTGATTGGTGCATGCAAACACACTCTTAAATACTAGTGGTTTCAATATACCCGTTTCTTTGCGTTAACTAAGTATTTTACACACTTGTAGGAAAACATCTATGAACAGGTTATTGTGCTATAATGTCAATAAAATTTCAAAATTACTTAGTTACTTTGGCAGTGACTAAATTGAAATCATTTTTGGACTGTTCATGCTCTATAATTTGTAAAAAATTTGTAATTTGTCGATAAATAAGTAAAGAGAAAAAAACAGCAATTATTACTAATCATTACTATCCTCCTATAATGGTTTGAGTATAGTTTTAATTCCAGATATACCTATATACATAATAAACGATGCCTGACAAAATTGTAATTTTTCCCTTACACTTTTTAGTGAATATCTTATATTCGTGTAATTAATGCCTATTCGTTTAATTATATTGTTACATTGTTTTAAATGTTTGTGTCCACAGTGGAATGTTAAATGTACATGCCAGTTTGTTACCAAGGTGGAGAGGAGCAGCCCCTATTATTTACGCATTGGCTAATGGTGACAAAGAAACAGGAATAACAATAATGAGAATAAGACCTGCACGTTTTGATGTTGGAGAGTCTTTATTCCAAGTAAAAATTCCCATTCCAAGTGACTTAAAGCTACCAGAATTACATGAAAAATTAGGAAACTTAGGTGCAAAGTATCTGGTGGATTCATTACAAAATTTACCAGAGAGGTTGCAGAATGCAAAGCCTCAGCCAAACGACGGTATAACCTACGGTAAGACTTTAGAATAGTAGTTATTATTTTTAGTGAAATATCCCTAGTTCTTATAAAAATATGCTTTGTGTTTATTGTAGACCTTCTATTGTAACCTACTGTATGCAATTCCAAGTGTGGGAGCCGTCAAAATCTCATTGGAGATATATATTGACAGCAATTTTTTTTGATAAATTTATTTACCTAGATGTTTTGAAAAACATTTTCAATATAGTGTAATGTTTCAACTCATGGATTGGACCAAAATCTACTTGGTAAAGTAAAAGGTCAAAGTTTGAAATTAGTACCTCTGCCATTCGTCATTTGTTTTTTGCTGACCCTTATTGTTCTAGTCCCTCTAGTTCACTAGATTTAATAGGGACTTTTCATGGATTGCTATCAAATCTCTTATTAAAACATAAAACAGTAACATATGTGTTCATTATTTTCCTAAGGTATACGTATGTTAAGGAAATACTCGAGAAATTTTCAACAATTGTTCTTAAGTAAACACTGATGCTTTTAGATGAATCAAATTATTGTATTTAAAATTCTCTACAAATGTTTCGACTTTTCAGGCCTTTATCAAGAGTACAAAGTGTATATTACTAATATACTAATTAGTATACACTTTGTACTCTTGATAAAGACCTGAAAAGCCAAAACTTTGTAGAGAATTTTGAACATAGTAATTTGCAGTGGCGGGTGCTCCTAAGGTTCACAGGAGCACGTGTCTCCCAAAGCTAATTCAGCCAGCTAGTTAATTTCCATTTATTTTTATCCATTTTAACATTATTATCAACATAATAAACCCAAACTTAATTTCCGATGCTATCGCTACATTACAACTTGAGCTTGCCAATATCTACTTCCCAAAGTGCACCACATCAGTTGTGTATGGAGACCGCGTCTTGTTTGATAAGATAAGATAAGATAAAATTTATTAATGTTAAAATTATAAAATATACACAGGTCAAAAAAGGTTTACACAATTTCATTTTAGAAGCTTACATACAAATAATATAAATCACGCCTAAACTTACTTTAATTTGTATAAAAATAGGTATAGTTACTAACAAAACAGAAAATAGAAGACGATACAGTACAACAATATAATAATATCACATTCTTATATGTCCAATTTCTCTTTCAATTTCTTCTAATGAGAAGAATGCGTTTTCTAGAAAAAAGTCTTTAATTGTAGATCTAAATTTTCCTGGAAGCAGAGTTTTCACACTGCTAGGTAGTGAATTAAAGACTTTAATGCCATAATATTTAACACCGGTTTGTCCCCTGGTAAGCCTAGTGAATTCAGGACATATATTATCTTTATATCTGGTCTCATGCTGATGTAAATCAGCATGAGTACTAAAATTATTTAAGTTATTATGTATGTATGAGATACATTGCAGCGCAAACAAACAAGGTAAAGTAAGTATCTTAAGTGTAATAAAAAGGTGCTTAGTATCATCTCGGTACCCTATACCACCCACAATCCTTATGGCCCTTCTTTGAAGACCAAAAAGTCTGTGCTTGCCAGTAGAGTGGCCCCAGGCAAGAATGGCATAAGACAATCGAGAATGACACAATGCAAAGTAGGCTGTTTTAAGCACATTGGGTGATAAGGAATTAGACAATTGCCTTAGGCAATATATATTTTTTGATAACTGTTCTGCAAGATAATCAATATGAGCATCCCAACGTAGAGATTGGTCGATGAATACTCCTAGAAATTTAGTGTCTGTTGGATTATTCGGTAGCTTTCCCAGATCGCGTGTACTTGAGACCATTTTAACTGTTTTTTCTTCATTAAGTGCTAGAGAGTTAGATGTGAACCACTTTTTGGCATTGGAGAGCGCATCGTCACATTTCAGCATTAAGTTATCCAGATTATAATCTGACATTAGAAGTGTTGAGTCATCAGCATAAAATATACAAGTGAAATTCTCAAGTGCATTTGGCAAATCATTGATATAAATCAGGAATAGGACAGGGCCCAGGATTGAGCCCTGTGGTACTCCTGATCTAATATTTAACTCCTCTGATGTTTTTCCGTTTAACCTGACTGTTTGTTTTCGGTTTTCTAAGTAGGACTTGATAAGTGAAAGACTAGAGTTACTGAAATTATATTTGGACAACTTTTGAATTAATAACTTATGTGATACACAATCAAACGCTTTGCTGAGGTCGCAAAACAAAGAAGCAGAGTAGAGTCCTTTTTCGAAACACTCTAATGTGTATTCTGTAAATTTTAATATAGCATCTGTTGTTGACAAATTTTCACGAAATCCAAATTGATGTTTAAAAAGTATTTTATGTTTCTCGAGATATTCAGCTATTTGATTTTTTATGGCCTTTTCAAAGATTTTCGAGATAATTGGAAGTAGAGAAATTGGCCTGTAATTGCCTATTTCCTCTATATCACCTTTTTTGAAGACTGGAATAACAGATGCAATTTTAAGTGCATCTGGAAATATGCCAGCCTTGAAACTTATGTTTATTAGTTTGGTTAAGGGAATTACAATATGATTTTTTACAGTTTTTATCAAGTCAGTATTTAGGCCATATATGTCCTTACTGTTATTGTTTTTTAAGGAATTAAGTATGTCTCTAACTTCATTGTATGTTACCTCACGGAAGCAGAAAGATTTAGTGATATTAGTCTGTTCGATATAATGCAGGGGGTCAATATCTAGTTTGGGGAGTCCAGCAATAACATCTCCAGCAACATTAATGAAGAAATTGTTAAAAGTATTTGGCTCAATGTGTGATGCCTGTATAGAGCTTTTTTTCCGAGTAGAATTTATTATTTGCCACATGGTTTTTACAGGATTACTAGATTTTTTTATATTATTATCATTTGATTTGATTCTCTCAGTTTTTAATGCATTTTTGTATCTTAGTTTAAAATCATTTCTAAGTTTTTTATTTGCTTCAGTGTTGTGAGTTTTACAAACTTCATTGAGAAAGTGCAAATAATCTCGCATTCATCTTAAGTCATCTGTAAACCATGCGACTTCAAAAGAGTCGCTGTTTCTGAAACGAACTAGCTTTTCTGGAAAAGATACACTGTAGGCTTGTAAGAGTATATTTAAGAATAATTGAAATTTTTCATTTATGTCATGAGTGTCATTACCGATAAAATCCCATGAACATCTAGATATAATTTCATGAAACTTATTCCTACCGTTTGCATGTGGCAGATCTGGCTAGATTTTGTTTAAGATGTTGCTATGGCAACGACATGTGCCTTATGCTCTAATGCCGGCAGAGTTCACTTGTGTACACTTCACTGTTACATGCTTAATCAGCTGATATTTATGTTGCCTGCTTTCGCTGCTTGAATCGCGGGTTCTGTGTTTTGTTATTTGTTTATTTCGTTTCGTTTAGGCACACATGAGACATTAAAAATGAATTCAGTGTCTTATATTTTAAGTAATAGACCGCTGACCAACGAGGATAAAGTTAATATAAAAAAATTAGGACGGCCTATCTCGGAATTAAATATAAAAAACTACTGTGAGTAAAATAATACAAGTTAATAGATATTTTAAAAAAGAAAATACATAAGTTTTCGTGGATGTGTGGGTGTTCTGAACGAAATACGCTGTTCTGTTTTGTTTGCCTTTTAAGCAACAATTTGCAATCTTCACCGTGGATTCAGGAAGGAGTACACGATTTACAACATTTACAGGAAAGAGCAACGAAACATGCGAAGAGTGCAACTCATTTATATAATTTAGTTGACTATGAAGTTTTAAGTAAAAGTGACATTCGTAAACAGTTAGATAGTGTTTATTTTGAAAATATATGAGCTCATAATGAAAAGGTCAATAAATAAACAGAGACTGTAAAAGTTTATAATGCTTTATAAACCATGGGATAGTGACAGATTTTTTGGAACGTTTAGTTCCTATCTGGCCTTTTGGGAATCTTTTGTGCTTGATTTGTACTAACCATTTTCATGTTTATCAAACGGTTATCCAGGGCCCCTCAGCGGAAAACAAAAAAGAAAATTTTATGAAAATGAGCAATTTCAAATGTTTTGTTCCTATCTGGCGTCAAGTTAGACTTATGTTTTAAAGAAAAACATCCGACAGAAGCTTATCGCCAGACAAATTTCGTGGGACCTAAGGCCCGAAATGTGAATCCGTAGTTGTAAGAAGAATGGCCCAGAATTAAACGATTTCGTTCTTATCTGGGAATTGTATATATAGGTAAATGCATTATAATTATCGCGATATAACAAACGCCAGACAAATTCCGAGGGCCCAACAAAAAATATTTTTCAAGTTGTCAACTATTCCGCGAAAACGATAAATTCTCATGTGAAATGATTGTGAAAAAGCTATTTTTTCAAACGATTTATTCCTGTCTGGTATTTGGATTTTAAAGAGATATGGTAATAAATAAACCACATTTCAAATCCCAGACAAAAAGCGTAGGCCAACATATTTTAAATCTTAAAGGAATTGCACGAAAAAAAGTCATTTTTTCAAACGATTTATTCCTGTCTGGCATTTGGATTTTAAAAAGATGTGTTAATAAATAAACCATATTTCAAGTCCCAGACAAAAAGCTTGGGCCCAACCGTAGATATGTTGAGTGAAAGTATCGAAAAATTAAAAAACCGTCGTGTAAAAATCGATGCATTTTCAAATGATTCTGGTATTTCATTAGCTTGTCGTAGTAAAAGAGTATTATACACATTTAAACAAATTTGTTTCACGTCACTACTTAAATGCCTTTTTTTTTCTCATTTGAAACTCATTTGGAATTTGATTTTCTTTATCACTGGAATCACTATAACTGTCACTTTCACATTCATAGTCCCTCGATCGAATAATTTTTACAATAAATAAGTTACATACTAGCAAAAAGACAAATATAAATTATTACGTATTAATATATAATTTACAACTCTGCACTACACCATATCTGAAACTGAATAAGTCCGTACCTGTTTCATTCTCCCTTGGCGTAGGTAGCCAACCACACAAAAGTGATTTTCTGTCTCATTTTAATGCACACGACATAAGACACATAAGATGCGATGTGGTATATATATATATATGAAGTGTTATTGTACTTCCGGGTGCTCTCCGCGTCGATGGTCGACTCCTCCAGGAGTCACGGTTGTCTAAACGACGTTTCGGCAGAATCTCATCTGCCAAAAATATTGTACACAACTGGCTCGAAAGCATCATACTTGTTTTTTTGTCAATTTATTAATTCTGCTGTTTACATAAGTCAATGCAAATCACAGAGAATAGAAAATGTATTAACTTTATTATCTCATTTCTCGGAAGAGTGCAAATATTAGTTTTTGTTTTGTTTTGGATTTTTTTTTTAATTACCTATTTCTCGAAATATTCTTTAATGAATTGTGGCGGCTTGCTCTAATATAGCAGGCCGATGGTAAACTGAAAAGCTATTTTTATAATCTTTGTTTCTAGCACCAAAGGTGACCCCTGAATTTACAGTAGTCCGATGGAAAACAATGTCTTCTAATCAGATTTACAACCTGGAGAGAGCAGTGACAGGCTTTCTTCCTTTGACGTCTTCATGGAATGGTATTGCTGTGAAACTTCATGGTGTAAAAGACTGCACTATTAGTGAAACGACTGCAAATAGTGATGTAGAAAAACATTTAAAACCAGGCTTTGTAAAATATGATAAAAGAAGTAAAACGTTAAGGGTGATGTGTGCACATAGGACATGGATAAGTGTTGATAAAATCGGTGTTTTCGGTAAAAGACTTATGAGTGCCATTGACTTTGATAATGGTTATGTTAAAAAGGAACCCCTAGAAAAAAGATATTTTACATAATATTTCATTAAACGAATAGTAAACAAAATTCTGAGTGTTTAATAAAAAGAAATAATAATTCGAGTAAGAAATATTTTAATCTATAGGAAGCCTGTCTCACCCTTTACTAATATATCCAGGGTGGGACTGGCCCTGCCGGCAGGTAGGAAATTCTAACGGGGCCAAACCACAAACCGAAAGAATGTTAATAATGCTTGTTTACATTTTTTATAGAAAAATGGAATTAATTTTCTAGAAATAAAAAATGAACTCTTAGATTTTGCATAATTACTTCTTCTCAAGGAAGATACCATAAACATGCATAAATATATCTGAAAATGCATGTTTAGGCTCGTAACACTATATCTTTAAAGCATTGAGGATACTAGTTGATACAGCCCAGCTAACAATTTAGGTGCTTTTCGACTTCAGTTCGATGTCGAACAGGTGCCAATTTCAATACGTGAAATACGACATAAATTCGACGTCGAATCTACCGAAATGGTGTTTTTTGACACGTCGATTGGATGTGGAAAACAAGTTAAATAAGTGTATTTGATCTATTAGGTTAGGTCGCCAGACACCTTTTAGGTAAGTTTCAATGTCAAGAGTACATTAAATTAACGTAGCTACAAGTGCTTATGAATTCTGCCTCTACCTGGTATAAACTTTGGACACAAATTATCAATCCCTCCAAGTCTAAACTGATTATCTTCAACCATTCGCCTAAAGACACTTCTCCCACAATATCCATAAATAACGAAACAATACACTCCAGAACAAGTGCTAAATATCTTGGAATCCAAATAGACCATAAACTTAATTTAAACTCCCACACAACTCTCAGAAAAAATAAATTAGTAAAAGAGTCAGTCATTTTCGCAGTCTAACTTATAAAAAGGAAGGGATTAACACATTAACAGCAAGTAAAATATATAAATCAATATGCAGACCCCTACTGGAATATGGACACATATTATTTTTAAATTGCAACAACCCTGCTAGAAAAAACATTCAAGTTGGAGAAACCTCAGCAATAAGGAAAATATTAACCAAAATTCGACATCCAAGAAACCCTTTACACAACCCTCCCAACAATCTTCTATACCAGTCAACAGTAAAAGTCCCAATCAACACCAGATTAAAAATGCTTTCAACAAGGTTCGCCAAGTCCACTTTCAACTTCGACATTCTTAATAAATTTTGCAAGACATGAGAGCCAGGCACACAAGCAAAATATAAATACCCTGAGAAAACCACATGGGAACTTCTGCAAGAACTACACAATAAAGACTGAGTTTTTTTCCACGCCATCACATATTTGTTTATACAGGGTGTTATTTAACTAAAAATAAAACTTTTTTGTCTCTTGAATTTTTATCGTATCTTGCTTCGTTTTCGAGAAAAAAATTAAAATTACTTTATTACATATCCCTGGGACAACATAATAAGGAACTAAAACTACCAACTATCCGAAAGTGGGGTGTACCTGTTATTTGTTTCCATATCAATAGTCTATTCTACTGTTAGAAGTTGTTATAAAGATTAATGCTAGGTAAAAAAAATTTTTGTTTTATTTATTATTAATTTTTTTTTGTTGTCCGTGGACATGCAATAAACTGATTTTTATTTCTGATTAAGCGATTAAAATTACACCAGTCATCTTTTGAATTTTTTCGCTTAGATAAAACAAATAAACATAAAATGCATAACTTTATTTATTACTACAATATTTGAAAGTAACAAAAAAGTAAGATTGCCGTGGAAGGAAAATCAATTGATCAAACAAATTTGACTTTGACATAACTGACATAAATTTAAACAGTGCGTATGTAATTATTTGAAGTGTTTTTAAGAGTTTCAAGCTATAAAATTTGTTACTGATATTAGAAAATGGATCAATTTACAAACGCGGAAATGGCCGATATGCATGGCCCAAGGGAATTCCAGAGCGGCTAGACGGATTTATCAAGAGAGACATCCTTATCGCCTTGTACCAAATAGACAAACATTTGTAACAATACATCAAAAGCTGTGCGAATCAGGCACTTTTCAAAGGTCGGCTTCTATTGGGAGACCTACAACAGTGAGAACAGTAGAGGTAGAGGAAGCAGTTTTACATGAAGTTGAGCGTACCCCCACACAAGTACACGCAGAATTGCACAACAATTAGCCATTTCTCACTTTACTGTATGGCAGATTTTAAAGGAGACTCAACTGTATCCTTACCACGTACAGCGTGTTCAAGCTTTATTACCTGCCGATTTTCCCCAGCGAGTTGTTTATTGTACTTGGCTTTCGCAACAACAGGTAGCATCTCCGACATTTCTATCTCATATTTTGTTTACCGATGAAGCGTGTTTTTCCCGAAATTCAATTATGAACTTTCATAATAATCATATCTGGTCTGACGAAAATCCCCATGCGGTTATAGAAAACAATTATCAACAACAGTTTTCCGTGAATGTTTGGGTTGATATTGTATGTGAGTATCTCATTGGACCTCATTTTTTACCCCCGAGATTAAATGGTCAAGAGTATCGTCACTTTTTGGAATTTGTATTACCTGAACTATTAGAAAATGTCCCACTGGCAGAAAGAGGAACAATGTGGTTCATGCACGATGGGGCCCCACCTCACTTTAGCATAGTAGCACGTCAATTTCTGAATGAAACTTATGGAGAAAACTGGATCGCTCGCGCGGGTCCACAGTCATGGCCACCTAGGTCTCCGGATTTAAATCCGTTAGGTTTTTTCCTTTGGGGCATTTAAAAACCCTTGTTTATAGAACTCCGATCAACACTAGAGAAGAATTAATCCAACGGATATGGGATTCCTGTAATCAGATAAGATATACATTTCTGGCGTATCCGGCAATCGATGTTAAGGCGAGCTAATGCTTGCATTCAAGTCGAAGGAGGACATTTTCAGCAACTATTGTAAGTTTTGTGTTACTTATTGTTAATTGTTTTTTAATAAAAAAATTGCGTACCATTTGCTCAAGTGTGGTTTTAATACTTAATTAATAAAACAAAAAAATTTTTTTAGCTAGCATTAATTTTTATAACAATTTCTAAGACTAGACTAGACTATTTATATGGAAACAACTAACAGGTATACCCCACTTTCTCATAGTTGGTAGTTTTAGTTCCTTATTTTGTTGTCCCATGTAATAAAGTGATTTTAATTTTTTTCTCGAAAACGAAGCAAGATACGATAAAAATTTAAGAGACAAAAAGTCTTATTTTTAGTTGCTTAATGCGATAAAAATTATAACAGTTTTAATAAAATCAGTGGCGCACATTTTCTTGTTAAAAATAGGTTAAGGTGCCCCCCTGTACGCCACTGGACTTAGTAATTTTAATCTACTTAGGGCAAAATTAGTCCCTTTCTACCATAAATAACACTGCCAAATTTCAACAAAATCGGCTAAAGGATTATTAACATTTTTAGGACCTGACACCCTGTATCTTGAAAACGAAGCATTACCGGACCTATGTTTATATAAACTTTTCGTCTTAGAATCGCTCAAGGAATTGCCCTTTGAAGTTTGGCCACATATTTAAATAACACCTGTATATTATCACTGAACTCTATTACAGTAAATGGAACGCCATTATAGGCATATGCGCGTAAACAAAATGTGATAATCATGCGATTTAAAATGCACAGACAAGCGCCGACGCAGTAGGAAATCTAAGGTTAAAAATATGTCGGAGCTTGACTCAAGCAGTTGTGTACGGAAGTTATGCGCTGACGCAAGTTTGTGTTTTATTTGTTTCTAAAGCGTAGGTCTTAAATTGAATGCGAATTACAGAGTCGGTCTTCGCGATTTTATCCTTTCGTTTGCGAAAAGTTGTGAGATATATTGGTTATTTTGTATATAATTTTGTGACTTATAAACAGTGTGTATCTTAATTAAGAACCGGGACGAAATCCCAAGTTTGTTATATTTTAAGTGAGTATACCTACTCAACTTTTGTCTGTTGTATTAAAATAAGCTACCATCTAAATATTGGCAAGACAGTCCGATTTTGGATTTTTTTTCTTTTAAAGTGAGTACTTTTGCCTACTTAAACACGAATTTTTATTAAAAATAGGCTGTATATACTTCCCGAGATATCAGGATGCAAAATATTGTAACCTCACATTTTTTCATTGCTACGATTTTTAAGTTTATTATTTGTGAATTGTTGAGTACCTAAATAGTATTAATATAAATACGTATTCAACATATTCGGGATAATAATACTGATTCCAAGATCTTTTTGAAAACACATAACGTTATCATACTTTTTGTAAATTAATATTACAATTTTATGAAACAAGCAAGTTCAAACTGTGAAATATAAGTCCAGTCAGCCAACGTGGTAAAGTTGACAATAGGAACACTCTAGTATATTACTAGTAAGTTAATAGAGTGCGGCAGCAAGGCATCTCAATTATTTGTGTATTATGCAAAATAAATAAGGAACACATTACCCTCCTTTGCTTAGCACAGTCGGTTAAAAATAATGCAAATATGTGCCAAATGTTTATGGAAATACAAATAGAATGACAATGTTTGACATATAACAAAGCGTTTTGTGAATAAAAAGAGAATTTCCTGAAATTTTATAACTAATTTATATTTTTAATTATGTAATAATTTATTTAAAAATTTTGTTTTAATTTATATATTTTACTAGCGAGACATTTTGTAATATTCAAAAAACAAGTTCTGCTATTTTTAAGCAGAAGTTTCATTTATTAAAATTTTTAAATATTTTTTGCACACCATGGCAAGATACCACTGAAATCTATTATAACAGAACAGTTAAGGGCGAGCGCAGCTCTGTCTTTATGGCATTGTACTGCGATACTAAATATAAAGCAAGAGGAGCCGCAGTTAGTGCTTGAATGGGTGACTTTCAGAGAAACGCAGCAATCTTGACTCACCTTCTAGCGGCTTGTATTTCAGTGTATTAAATGCTATTTAATTCTAGACGGGGATTGTGTAGTGGATATACCATCTTTGGGACGGTATGTAAAACAGTTAATCCCCTGTCCATTAAATACTAGGCAAGTAAAAAAAATCCCTACTCTTTGATAGAGGTTTGGCAAAATTTCCAGTTTGAGGGTAGCTTGTCTCCTGGTATTGGTTCTTGCCCTTGGTGGCGGTAATAGCCCGATGTTAAAAAAAATCAAGGAAAATAAAGCAATAGAGTTCAGTGCAAAATACTTAATAAAAAGTAAGAAAATTGTTGCTTCCCTTGGTTCATGTTTACATTATATTTGTCAAAAGTACAGTACAAGATTTTATCAGATTTTCCACGTTTCAGACGAAGTATATTACGAATTTTAGTTATTCAGTTACTTTGTCAGAAAAATTATTTAATGTAGCAAGTAAACATTTGGTATATGTACACTACTACCGGGAATGAAACCACATACTTTTAGTCAAAATATAAATGGACATTATATTTTAATTTTCTCTTGCAAATAGAGAAGGAAGTTTTACGTAAACACCTTTACATATTCTTTTACAATTCATTGTCTCATGAGTATGTCATATTTTTATAAACAAACGAGTAAAACAATCTATCACTTATATATCAAGGCATTTGAAATTAAACAAAAAAGCTAAGTTATCTTGAAATTCAAATAATAATACCACACCAAGTATTTGAAAATAGTTAATTATTATCTTTTCTTCATTTCATTTGTCAATTCAAACATATTTGTGAATATAAAATGCATGATTTTAGTTTTCAATAAAAATTCACTAGTACCTACTCATATATTTACTGATTGATCGTAGAAAAAAAGTATAGGTTTTTTTCAGGCCTCAATTTTAGCTTTTATTAATTTTAAAATCATATTTCGACCCCAGAGATAGAAAATATATGACTGTTTTTTGTGAACTATATATTGAACTTATGATCATACATATTCGACATTTGCTACAAGAAATTGAAAATAAAATGATTGTTTTGGGAATAACGATAACTTTGATTTTTTTTTATAACTATCAAGGCAAATAAATTGTTATATTTATTTATGCGATTTCTAAAAAAAGTTAAAAATATGAAATACGCAATAAAAATAAGGCCGGCCCTGACGTATTTCATAGTGCGATTGCGCGCTACTATGTGGCCGCCATACTTGCGCGATATTCAATTGTACGTAGAAATTTTTGTGGCATTGGCATTCCATTTACTGTAATAGAGTTCAGTGTATATTATTTATTATATATTTATAGGTTAAATTGTAGCTTTAAAAAAAAGTGTATTCGATAATGGGCTGAAGGACTTCGGTTAATGGCCTTTTGCTATGTATTTGGCAATAAAGTACTTTATTATTATTTTATTTTCTATTTTAATATTATTGTTGCTATTTTAAATTTAAATTCTGCGCGTTAAGCCGTCCCCAGACAGGTTCTCTCGAGTGGTGGCGAAAACGGCCGAATCGACGATGAACGAGGACATTTGGCGGGAACGCAGTGATGGGCAATGGGCAGGTCAGAACGTGACAAGACGTGATATATGAACGTTTTTGAAGTTATTCAAGTCCTCTTGGTAGTTATTGTAATAGTGGTTCACGGTTGATTGTGTGGCAAATAACAAGGTGCCTTCAAGAGCACGGTAGTGGCCCCCCGGAGCATCAGTCGTCCTGGCACTGGGTCAGAAATTATCAAAGACAAAATTGCCAGGTGATTGGAATTTGTTTGGTGGATGGCCGCATTGGATACATCTAATTTTGAGAAAGCTTTATAATAGCAACAATTATGGTGAATAGATTAGTACTTTACTTGGTTATGTAATATATGTAAGCGATTGATTAAATAAAAAAGAAATTTTAAGCTTATAAGCTTACGCTATTGAATTGGTTAGGGCGTTGTAGAAAGATCGATAAAATCAGTTTTTAAAAAGTCGATGTTGCGTTTTATTTTAAGACATCCTCAGGACTTTTTAATTTATGTTTTTCTTGTAAAACTTAATTTTAAAATTTGTATCATAAATAAAACACTTGGAAGTTAGCAGTATTTTAGGCATAAACCTTCAATATCAGCTGGAATATGCAGACATACATTTAATTTATGATGAATGTAAAGGAAATGCTTCAGCGGCAAAAGAACTTATCATCGTAAATTCCCCACTCGTACTGTACTGTGCCAAATGTTCGTACTTTTTCTAATATTCATTTGAGGTTAATAGGAAGGGGGTGCTTTAAAAAAGAAGTCATGATTGTGGTTGTCGGAGACAATTGGGAGATGCAATGGGGGCACAAATATTACATTATTTTGGTGAACATCCTGAATGTAGTATTAGATAAGCTGCTCTTCAATTCGACATAACAAGAACATCGGTATGGAGGATTTTGAAAAGGCAAGGACTTTACCCCTATCATTTACAGAGAATACAAGTGCTGTTCCCTCGGGATTTTCCAGTAAGACATGATTTTTGTAGAATTATACTTAGGAAGCCGTTAGATTTTACAAGAAAACTATTCATAGATGAATGCTGCTTTACTCGAATTGGAGTTTTAAATGTTCGTAACCAGCATTTATGGAGCAACGATAATTCTCACGCTGTTGTAAATGGAATATATCAATACAACTTTTCAATAAATACACACAATACAATTTGTAATGTCTCGTGCAATTTATAAGCACCAAATGAATCATTATCAGTACTTGTATCAGTACGTAATATTGTCAAATTATAACACTAATACAATTGTACTCATCACTTTTGATTGATCACTTAGGCAGATGTAATTTAATTTTTTTCTCAAAAATGGTCGGTTTTACGAATTTTTTTCAAGAAATAAAAAGATGTGTAAATGAATCATAATGTTTAGTTATTATTTTTAATTGAAAAAAAATAGCAGGCAGAAAGATATTTACAAAATTTCAAGAAGGGTAGTTAATTTCACCCTATTCTGTACATGCTAGGTGGATGAAATGATATGATTTCTTTAGATGCCTTTTGATGAGTAACCGGGATGTGTCAAATTTCGTCTTTTTCTGATTACGTTATTTTGAGAGATTTTTGGCACATCCTTTAAGCTGGACGGGAAAGGGTTATTTTGAAAAATTTTATACCTACGAAGAACCCATCTTAATTTTCGACATGGAATCTACAGTTAAATTTTTTGCACGTTATTTGCACCCTGTATGTGGATCAAATGTGTAAAAATAAAAAATATACACCAAGTAAGGACCGAGGTAAGGACTTCCCTACACTCAAAAAATGCAACAAAAACCCTACGATATAATTATATCGCCGCGGGCCATGGCGCCATGCCTGTCATCAAACGGACCCGACGCACATTAAAAACCTATAAAGGTAAACGAGTCAATTTGCAAACAGCAGTACAAAGAGTACCGGTATTTTAATGAGGTCGTAAAGTTTTTGTTGCGTTTTTTATTTGCGGGAAACTGACTACTACAACTATACCTATCTGTACAAATGACATAGTTAATGCGTAACTGCGCTCTACATAGAACTTGCTTCATTGCATGGCACACGATATGCTAAGTATTACGGAACATCCTGACTTAACTAGTAATGGACAATGAAACATTTAAGGTATTTATTTCCTAGTCTCACACATCTTCCAGCGGCTTGTATATCAGTGTATGCGCTGAAGCTATACAACCTTAGGCGAGGGTTGTATAGGAGATATACCATCCTTCGGAGGGGATGTAAAGCCGTCGGTCCCTTGTCTATTAAATGTTAGGCAAGTAAAAGATCCCTACTCTTCTTAAGGGAAGAGGTTCGGCAAAATTCCTGGTTGGGGGTAGCTCGTCTACAGGCGTCGGTGTTAGGCCTCAGTAGCGGAAATAGGCTGACGTTAAATAAATGTATAAAAAAAAAAGGTATTTATTTTAAAAACATATTTTAATATTGCCAATACATGGTTATTGCCTGTATTTTTCAGGTAATACATTTTTAGTAACAAGTTAGTAAAACTAATAATAAATAAACAGTTAAATTTCTTCTAATTATTTTAAAAGACGTGAACAAAATATCATAGCAAAAAATATAAATAAATAATTTTAAAAAGTATATATAGGTACTTCATAAATTTGTAATAAATCCTTCAATCTCATATATTAAATTAATTTCTACATTGTCTGTGTTATTTGTATAATTTAAATTTAAATATATCGAAATATAATCTGAGATTAACTGCAATACTATATAAATAATGCAGTTTATATTTTACAGAGAGTTCCACATTAACATGAAGATGAATCCGGGGCAGTGTACAGGTATTGTTTTTAAAAAATCCTTTTACATGTTTTCAAATAATTCCACTCTTCTTACGGTATTACCTCTTCGAATATCGGCCAAAGTCTTGTATTTATCGCGTCCTTCAAGTAGATTAACTCTGTGAATTTTGTCTAAATGAGTGTCTTCTTCTTGATGCCGTGTGGATTCTAATTTGCTTTGAAGCGACTGTAAGTTAAAATCAATCATTAGAAAGATAAAATATTATGAAAATAATAAATATTTTCTCTGTATTTTGTAATTAGCACTAATTAAATGATTTCTCAAAACTTGCATAAGTATAGTAATCTTTGAATTTACCGTGCAAATAAAAAAGACAATAAAAACATTAAGACCTCATTATTAACGCCGGTGAACCAGTCGGTACGGTGTTATCGAACAATCCAACATACATGAAACCTATAAAGGTAAGTGATTCAATTTGCCGGTGAAATAGTACAGAGAGTAACGGTATTTTTAATGAGTTCGTAAATTTTTTGTTGCGTTTTTTATGTGCTCGGTTAAATTGCAAACAACTATATAGGTTTTGTTACATAAAAAAAATGAACATCATGGGTAAAAAAAATTCTCTTTTTATAGAGTATAAATTTCATTTTTCAATGTAGTTCATTTGGTAAATTTTTGTAAAATCTTAGGAAGAAAAATTGTATAGAGAAAATTCACTAGGGAATGTTGCGCAGAAGGTGTTTTGAAATAATAAATGTTTTATACAAAAAAGGAGGATGGAAAGTTATTCGATAAGGTTTTGTTCAAGTTTTTCATCAATGAATCAGAGCCGGCTTCAGGGAGGGAGCAAAAATAATTTAGAGCATAGGGGCCCAAAAAATTTTTCGTCGAATCAAAAAATGTCTTAAATAAAAATTATGTTGGATGGAAAATTGTATGAAAAAAGTTTTTCAAGTATTCATCGAATCGAATTGTTTAGAGAGGAAAACAGCATTAAAAAGGCGTTTTTCAATTGCTCGTCAGAGCACCAGAGGCGGCTTTGGGGAGGGCCTAAAACTAATTTTTTGCCAAAATTCTCACCACATCAGGATCAGTTTCAGGAAGAGACCAAAACAATTTTTTCTTGAATAAAAAAAGTGAAAAGTCTTTAGAATCCTTCTGAATAAAAAACTCATAGTATAAGCAACGAAGTGTCAAGTCCAGTTTGACAATCACAGCAGTACCAAGAAGAACTTACTTCATTAATTCATTCATAACAAGAAGTATTTTAATAAAAAAATATCAGAATGGAAAATTGTATCAAAAAATTTTCTGCAAATTTCTCGTCAAAATGTTTTGTCGAATTATCTCTCCTTCAAAAAATTTACATAAATTAAGAAACCATTAAAATTTTTTTTTTGATATGAGGATTTGTAATATGGAATTGTCAAATTAAAAACTATGTCGAAAAATTATTTTTCAAATTTTTATCCAAAGCACCAGGGGCGGCTCTAGGAAAGTGGTGCGTATGTGGTACATGAGTTGAACTTCAGCATATTTACTGCTTGTATATAACAAAAGATTTTCTTAAAATACATTATGTATTACTTACCTTAAGTTGCTCTTTAAGTTGTTCATTTACGTGCTGCAACTCTGGAAGAGAATTATCGGCTCCCTCTGGCAATGCTTCCAGCTCATGTTCTTCGACTTGTTTTTGCCTTTGTTCTTCCTCGCGTCTAGCAGCCTCTTCCAGTTGCTGCTGCCTTAATTCTTCTTCTTTTCTGCGGGCTTCTTCTACCTCTTCTTGCAGTCTTTTCGCTTCTGCATCTCTCCTCTCAACTTCCTCTTGAATTCGTAAAACTTCTTCATGTTTAGCTCTTATCTCATCTTCAAGTTTTTGCCGTTCGGCAGCTTCCAAGTTTTTACTTTGTTCTAAGCGCTCCATCATAGCATGAAGTTCATTCTTTTGTAATTCAAGTTCCTCTTTAGACTTTTGAAGTTCCTCAAGTTGTTGTTTTAATTTGTTAATAATATTCTGGGCTTCTAAGAGGTTTTGTTGGTTTCTTTCCATTTCCTCCTTCATTAATCGTATTTGTTTCTTATATTCGATTTCGCGTTGCTCTGCCTCTTCCCGTAATGACTTTTCCGAATAATACTTCTGTCTGTAACAAAATAAATTTAAATATAATTTAGTAAATAAGTGTGAATACTTCATAGTTCATCCTATCTTTCAAAATTATGGTGTAGTATATTCGACATAATAATAAATTTGTTGACCCTAATCAGACCTAAAATACATTTCCAATTTAACCAGAAGTGTTAGATATATAGTCAAAATATAGCTTCCTTAGTTTTTGTAATGTTTAACAGTTAGCAGTAATTTACGGACATTTTAGTTTTCTTTATTTGTATCCTTTGTTAGAACGCGGTCTTTCTTTGTGTAAGTACTTGTTTTATTTTTCTGTTATTGATATTTCAATTTTGTGATGAACATTACCGTTTTGTATAATAAACTTGTTTTCTTAAGTTTGCCGTTAATTATTCTCAATAGGTTATGTGTATGTGCCCAGAACGTTTGTAACTGTGTTTTATAAGGTTGGGATAAAAAAACGTATAAATAAAGAAAACATGAACATAAACAATAAGACAATAAAATTGTCGTGTTCGGTTTGTGTGGATTTGCAATAGTTAGTAATGGATTTCAAGACACAGATACAAACATTGGAAGGTACCAGTAATTGGAGCAAGTGGCGAAAGCAAATGGAATTGCTGTTGCGTCAAAGACGTCCTGGAAGTCGTCCGGGGTGACATAGCTATGCCTACAAAACCAGAACAGGGGGCAACAGAGGAGCAAAAGAGAGCGTTCGAGTCAGATTTAAAGAATTTCAATAAAACATACGCTTTGGCCCAACTTATTTTACTAAGTAGTTTAAATGATGTGAATGTTGATTTAACGGCATGTTTGGGACAAATTATTCTCGATTTACGAGCAGAGTTCTGGCCAGCGAGTGGATTGGCTGATGAAAAGTTTCTTCAGCAGTGAAGAAAATCCTTCACAAGATATTGCCGCTCATGTGGCGCATCGCCTTGAGCGAAATTTTCGCAATCTCGATGACGAGCTGAAGAGACTGGTCAATACAGAGCTGCCCGATTTTATGCTAATGAGTAGAACCATGTCGACATTGCCAAGTGAGTACTTTGAATTTAAAATCGTGTGGGAGTCTATGCCATTGGCGGACCAAACGGTTAATAAATTAACCGAAAGACTTCGCCTTATTGAAATGAGGTTACCTGAAGGGCGGCGAAGTGAATCATCGGCCCTGGTAGCTATCAAAATACAGTCGACCAATGGGAAATTTGACAAGAACAAGCGGAAGTGCCTTAAATGTCACGGTTAGTATAGATACGGTTGGATTAATGGGCGGGGACTGTGACGTTACAGTAGACCTGGAACGCGCCATATTTGTTGACTTGCCCTAATAAAAAGTAAGTACAACAATCCTCTCTCATGTTTACAATATTTTCTTATTAAATACCTACCAGTTATTTTTGTAGTTGGTTATTATTGATGAGTTTTTATTTAAATTCAGATCCTCCGTATCTGTAACAACTCAGCCATGCCTGACTGCGATTAGCATTTTGCTGGAATACGGCAGAATTTATTTCATATGGTGGCTGAAAGGCCTTGGTCGTTTCAATAACCCTTTGGAGACTTGTTTCAATAAAGACTTATTATTACTATTTTATTTAATTTTACATATACTAGATATATTTTTTTATTTTCATTGCTCAGATAGATATTCGCAGTCAGCAACGTTCGATTACCAAATTTTCACTCATTTCCTAATAGTCTTAATTAAAAATATCCCTAAATAAATTTAATATATCACCTAATATAAAGTTCGTTCGTACGTGAGAATACTGTATATAACATTTTCCTTATACTTCGTATTTTTGTGTGCTATGCTAATATCTAAAACCTTGGGGTAACATATATTTTGCTTTAAAATTATGGTAAGATAGGACGATAGCTTACACGCTTTTGGGCTATGTTAAAATAAGAAATACAGACTTTGTAACTTAAAATTTTTTTGTCCGATTCTAGTGCGTCCCTTTCTTATTAAATCAAATTTGTATAAAATAAATAATGCCTGTTTTTTTGTATTAAAATAAAATAATAATTGCAAGATATATAAGTGGAAGCAATAACGACTAAGAGACTATTAATGAGGGAGAACGAGACAGCATTATATGCGAGCGTAAACGAAGTCTACTTTGACGTCAATGCACTAAACGTTTTCTGATTGGTAGGGGCGGGCATAATCCAACCGTATGTATATAAACCGTGCTTAAATGTCACAGAGAGAGACATCTAGCGAGAAACTGCCCAACTAAGAAAAAATAAAGTTATCAAGTTCAGCGGGAAGTTCGAAAAGGGAAGTGAGGTGAAGCGTTCGTGAGTACCAAAGGAGTGACGGATACTGAACAATGGCTTGCCGATGAGGGTGTGTCGACACCACTGAGGACAAAGAATATGTAGCTGACATATTGATTTGATAATGTAAACATAAACTGAAGCCAACTCTGACGTCACAGGTAAATATGATGGAAAGCCAGGACCTTATTAAGGAAGTTTTTAAATTAATATTGTAAATGTGTCGGCGCATATGACACACAACAAGAACTACTTCCTAATCTAACCTATGAAATTTTTGAAATTCCGTGAGAAGTGCAAATTGGAAACGGTGAAATGATTCACGCATATGGACAAGGTACGGTCATGAGCAGAAAAAAATAGGACAACTTTTTTGTTCTAATGTAAATCTGTCTCTATTTGAATATGTAATGAGTAGCCGAAATAAAACAGATATCATTTTTAATTTATTTTTTATTTTAATGCTGTAGTTATTGCTATAGTAAATGATGGATGGTTAATGAGACAAATTGCACTGCGTTATAACATTAACAAAATTTGGTGTGTAACATTTTAAGAAAGTGGAGAATAAACGGTATTAGTAGAAATCCTGGATCAAAGGACAAAGGGTATCCTACTTAACAAGAAACTAACCATTAATATTTTGTTATTGCTCCATTTCTATTTATAACTTCTATAATTCTGTTTGGCATAGAATTAAATAACCTTATATAATAATCATTAGTAATAACATTTTCCCATACAAACCAGTTAGTTACGGTATGAGCAGTATGAACAGAACAATTGTCTTGTTGAAATATGAACTCGTTATTAGGAAATAATTGTGACGCAGAAGGGAGCATAATGTTGTCTAAAATCCTAATATACGTTTCACTATTAAATCGTTCCTCAATATGCCACAAAACACCAGGACCACGTGCCGATATCCAAGCTCACATATTGACAGAAAATCTACC
Source organism: Leptura quadrifasciata (assembly GCA_963675555.1). NCBI lineage: Eukaryota > Metazoa > Arthropoda > Insecta > Coleoptera > Cerambycidae > Leptura > Leptura quadrifasciata. Next base: position 111,360,714 of record OY776675.1, read on the forward strand.
ACTTTTATCATTGTTAGATATATATTTCTCATCAAATCGAGTATTCGGAGGGCGGTAAACACGAATACGACCGCTGTGTGTTGACTGGAAAGTTTTTTCGCCTGTAAAGATTACATTGTTCCAAAAATTTACATCATGCGCTAAAAATTCAAGCGCAAATCTAGGAAAATTCGTTTCTTCAGCAGCCTGAATAACTGAGTAAAATGAATTTTCTACTAAAGCATTTACCAATTGCAAATCTCGTTGTTGAGTTGATATCCTTCGTCGTCCTGATCCAGGATTTCTACTAATCGTACCGTTTATTCTCCACTTTCTTAAAATGTTACACACCGAATTTTTGTCAATATTATAACGCAATGCAATTTGTCTCATTGACCATCCATCTTCTGCATTAGCAATAACTCAAGATTTAACTAAATCGCTTATATGAGGCATATTAGTTTTTTGCACACTTGCAATAAATTATGACAACTAACTGACAATATCAAAAATACTAAAGTTAGATATGTACACAACTAGATTTTAGTAAAATAACCGTTATAAGACTTGTCCTATTTTTTTTGCTCACGACCGTACACCTAACGTGAAAATGAAAGTGAAGGGTACCTGGCAAAAGAATCATTTACAAAATGTCTGGTACGTCCCAAAAATAGGACGTAACTTGTTTTCAATCGGCAAAACAATGGACAAGGGCTTTGTATTTAAAGCTAATCGTGATAGCTGTACATTTGTTAAAGATGGTACAGTGCGCCCAGTGGGAAAAAGAACTCCGAGAGGACTTTATATTTTTAAAATACGTGTATGTAAACCAGAATGTTCAGCTGAAGTGTTCCTTGCGTCGGCCATGGAAATGTTACTATTGAGGCATATGAAAGACTGTGTCATCAAAATAAAAGACATGTCCAGCAGTTATGGAAGCAACGAGGAATCAGTGCCACAGTCGAAGAGGAATTCCGTTATGGTTGTATGTTTGGAAAGCAGCGTCGAGGGAGTTTCAGAAGCCGAACATTGCAGCAACAAGTTGCACCAGGTGAATAAATTAGTGCTGATGTGTGCGGGCCTATACAAGAAGTATCACCAGGTGGTGCGAGGTACGAAGAGGAGCCATAGAAGCCCTGTACAAAATTGTTGCTGTGGAAGGAGCTGTTACTTCGGAGGAAGCCGTTACCTCGGAGGAAAATGCCGCCGTGGGGGCAACTTCAGTTCCAGACGAAGCTGTTTCCACATATCGTCGAGTGATGAGGCTAAGGACCATGTGGAGGCAAGAATAAGGGGCGGCGAAATATTTAAGAAACCGTCTTATCTGCGTGATTATGTTTTCTTTGTAGAATGTTCGACTCCAAGTTCTTATGCTGCAGCTATGCAGGGCAGCGAAGCAGATAAATGGAAAAGCGCAATAAAAGAGGAACTGATGGCTTCATTATCAAAAGGTAATCGGCGGCTGTCGATAAGTGCTTCGTGTTAAATTTGAAGCGGATGGCTCGATTAACCGTTACAAAACAAGACTGTTTGCCAAAGGTTTCGCTCAGAAAGCAAGGCAGGACTATGAAGAAACCTTCAGCCCTGTGGTTCATTTCGACACGGTGCGAACTGTACTGCTAAAATTACGAACTATGTGCTTGGTATTATTGTTTTAGAATAATTATATTTTGGGAGGAAGTGTTAGATGTAGCCAAAATATAAGGACCTTAGTATTTATAATGTTTAATAGTTAGCAGTAATCTAGGGATATTTTGGTTTCTTTATCTGTATCCCTTGTAAGGAATCTCACTTGAATGCGGACTTATAATAAACTTGTTTTCTTAAGTTTGCCGTTATTTCTAAATAAGACGTACTAGTAATTTTTTTTATTTTAAATGTCATCCTGTGTACTTCTCAATAATTGAATTACTTTTACTGTGGTCTTCTTTAATATCAAAATCAAATCAGAAATGAATATGTACGGCCACGGCCGTTTCTAGAGCTATGGCACTTAAAGTAGGAAAACTCTGATGTATTTATTTATTTGTTTACATATACCTACACGGGAGAAAACATAAATCCTTTTTTTTTATTTGTTTAACTATAATAACTATTATTATCAAATATTTATAGTATATCTGCATTACCACGATAATTATTGTTATATAACTAGAAAATATAAGCTGTAATCACCTATAACAACAAAAAAACTTAGACAGAGCGTATATGTGATTTTCGCAAAATTGTGATTTTGCAGCCCTTTGTTACGACGGCAGTATACTCCATAATATTAAATATTCATTTAATCTTAATGAAAAACTACACAAAAGTTAGATATATTAAAACGAAATAGCCCTTATTACTTACTTTTGAACGTTTTTATTTTTTCTGACTTCATTTGCCTTTTCTTTCATTTTAGAAATTTCCGGAGAATCAGGTTTTCTTCTTCTTATATACAACGAATGATTGCCTATTCCCAGATTTAGTATGAACTTACTCATCCTTCCACTTTGGGTGAAAACGATGAAATCTTTCGCTGATTTGTCAGACGGTTTTATTATGAATTTCTTATCATTAAATTTCAAATTCTTTATTTCTGACCAGGGGAAAGCGACGGTAGGATTTAATCTGGAATCAAATTATTTTAAATTTTAGAAAGTGATTCATAATACAGTGTCTGGGGGTTCAACTTCCGGAAATAAGTGCTGATCCAATTGGCTTTCTTTCTTGTTATATTTTATTTGTTTTATAAAAAATCAACTTTTCTAAAAGAGATAAAGTGAGGCAAGTGTTCAGAAATAGATTTGCAACCTCAGAAAAACTGTTTTGTTTGGAGAAAAGTGTTATTTATTTAAAGATAGTTATCTAATTGAGTCCATGATTTGGAATTTTATTTACTCATATGATTGCGTCATATAGTAATTCAAATTTAGTGTGGAAAACCCGAAGAGATAACCTAAATATTAGAATGATATGTGAGAAATTTTATATTTGCTGATATATTTTTCACTGGACGTTAGGTATATTTTAATTAATACGGTGTATTGGCGACATGATGCGTGGGGAGGCTTTATAAAACCTGCGTGTGTATAATTTGGAATATTTTTTTGAAATGTAGATCATTTTGATTTTGTACTTTTTTACTATTTGTAATATATACAGGGTGACCCAAATCTAAACCGACATAGTGAAAGGGATAGAGCACACATTGCTAAGTTCAAAACATCCTCGCACACTTACCCTTGGAAGTGAATGGAAAAAGATTAACTATAAGAAGGCTTGCATGTACTAACATGTACGATTAAAGTCAGTTACTAGGATACGTTTTTGACGTTTGAAGAACAATAATTTATATTAATAAAGCAACAAACTTTACATTACCTACTTTTATCTTCAGTTTTGAGATATGTTTTACTAATTAATATTGCACTGTTGCTTTAAACATGCCAAGTGGGCGTTTGTCAAATCTGTCACTTTCTTCATATAAAACAGTGTTAACCGTTTTTGGTAATTAATATAAGTTCAAAGTGACAATTGACTAGCTTTTTGAACTTACAAAACTGAAAATTTTATGATGATGTTTCAATTTAGAATTAAGGAGATATTTTTGTGTATAGTTTGTGCGACAGAAGTGGAAGAACTTCAGAAAGAGAATACCGAACAAGTTTTCCAAATCACCGTGCATCAAATCTCGCGGTGAGACGAGCGCAGTGGGGCGGAGAATAATAATGATTTATTTGTCTATTTGCTGGTATTTATTTAAAAATGATTGAAGATATAACAGCCTTCATATAATTTAACAATATTAAATCCAATAATATAAAAATGTTTTTACTCAAGGAAATGAGCGAATAATGCAGTTAAATCCGGGCTTGCGTATAAATATTTGGCAATAGTTGGTATGTGACAAAACTAGAGATTCACATAGGAGCAGTTTAGTATCACTATCTAGAATGTTTCGTAAGCTTGAAATCAGTTTAAATGAGCAAAAGCATTTTCTACAAATGTCTGTTATCAGTTATCAAATGTCAACCCTCAGTTTTTAACCTCCTACCTGTTTAATAATTACATTGTCAATTGACAGTTGAAAATTAGAAATAACTCTTAATTTATTTTGAAGTACCCACGATGATATTTCTACATTTATTTATATTTAGAACGAGTGAATTTTGTAAGGTCCAGTTTCTTATTTCATTTAAGTCATAATTATCATCTTATTTGAGTCTCGTTTGATGTCAATACATCAAATGCAAAATATAACTGGAACATCATCAGCGTACATATGTAAAGACCAGTATTTTGTGACTTCTGGTAAGTATGTAGTGTAAATATTAAATAATAGGGGCCCCAAGATTGAACCCTGAGGCACTTTAGAAAGTAACAAGCGTTCAGCAGAAGTTTTTCGTCCATTTGATGTGTCAAGACGGATACGTTGGTAGCAATTAAGTAAATAAGAGGTAAACTCAAGATGTTATCATTTATACCATAATATATATTTTAGCTTTTTTATTAGCAGTTCCGAATTTAATGAGTCAAAGGCCTTTGACATATCCAACAAAGCCAGAGATCAGAATTAATTGAAGTCAATACATCATCAACAATTGGCATTAAAGCAGCGAAAGTGCCATGATTTTTACGAAAGCCTGATTGTACTTTTGGTATTACATAATTTTTAAACACATAAGGTGACAGTTGTCGATGGATAACACCCTTGGCAATTTTTGAGGGTACCGAAAGTAGACTGATAGGTTTTGTTAGAGAGAGTATAGTCTAAAACGTTACCGTTTGGAATGGCATATGGTTCGCGAATCGTAGTTCTCGGGCTACAAACCTTTCACTCGTGCGGAATATGGGCTATTTCACAACTTGTAGAATATACCATTTTCTTATTCTGCAAGGCAACGCAACGTTGTGAATATTTCGCAACTCACAAAAATATTTTCTATTTACATGATTTCTGCTACTTTTAAACCGATTCCAAGCCTAATTTTTGATTTTTTCATGATACGTAAAGTGTACCAGTAAACCATTAAGGTTCACTGTTTTTGCTGCCAAAGGTCCTAGTTTTATCCTAGTGGGGCATGAATATCAACTGAACGTTAAAATATGACATTTTTTCTTCGATATCATTCATTGTATAGATACAATGCCAATCAATACACAAGTCTAAAAGAAAATTTTCTCTGTTCAAAGAAAGGGATCGAAAGGTTTTTGTGACATTAACCTTTTCACATTTTATATCTAAAGCACAGAATACGGTGTTGTGATCTGCGATGCTGCGATATAAAATTCCGGAATTCAAAATATTCAAGTTTTCACCTGCTATAATTAAATCAAAAAGGGACTCTGATTCTGAATAAACACTAGTAGGCGACTTAATTATTTGTATACAAAAATGTTCATATACAGGGCTATTTGTTAACATGTTTGTATTTAAATAACATTATTAAAAGTTAAAATTATTCACATATAAAAGTTAAAATAAGTCATGCATGGCAGTAAGATTTAAATAATTAACATTTGGTGGTTTATATAGAACTATGATAATCAAAACGGTAGTAGGAAATGATAATTTTACAGCAAAAATTTCAATTTGGTAAGTATGGTTAAATTTAATTTTCTCGAATTTAATATCCGAACTTATGTAGGCAACAACTCCACCACCGCGGCCATCACGGTCACTCCTCACGAAGTGATAGCCGGGTATTGAAAGCATGTCGTCGTTATGCGACTAATGTGTAGCCAAGTTTTAGAAATAAATAATCACTTTGAATTTGTTACAATTAACAAGTCTTTCACTTCATGGAATTTATTAGTTAAAGGTCGAATATTTAAATGTCAAATATTGATTAATTGGATTGAATCCGCGATAGGTTCTTCATGAAACATATTCAACAGAATAATTATAATACACACTTAGTTTACTTACTGTTTCATGAGTTTTGTTCAGTTTTGCCTGACATATGTTTCGGTCTTACGATCATTATCAAAAAGTCTTAAGAGTGAGCGGATCTGCTCGCGTCACCATCTTTCGAAAGAGATGTAAAACTGTGGGTTTCGTATATCTACGATGTGGGTACGTTAAAGATTCCTACACCACGATAAACTGTAGGGGTTCGGTAAAATTTCCAGGCTAGGAGTACCGGTGTCTACACAGACACTGATGAGGTTATCCCTGGCGTCGGTGATTGGCCTTGATAGCGGAAATAGGCCGACGGCGACGTTAAATAAATGGTTAAAAGATATATATATATATATTCCCAAACGTGCATTAACACTGGAGATGTTCATTTTGGAAATCTGTTATAATTTTAGTTAATTTTGTTACCTATTTTCTTCTTCTCTTTTTCTAATAATACACGTTGTTAATTGTTACTTAATAAATTATTTGTTTGTGTGTATTTCTGCTTTTCTTAAAATAAGTCATGATTTTAATATTATTTTCTGCTAAACGGATTTGAATCGTACATGTTAGTACAAACCTTATAGTTAATTCTTTTCTATCAGTGAATCGGAATGTGTTATTTTGAATGGAAATTTAAACGCAAAAAAGCTTAATCTTTCACTTTGAAGGGTTAGGCGTACTCTATCTCCTATTTCACTATGTCCGTTTAGATTTGGGACACTCTGTATATATATGTAGAGGTAATGGCAGTAATACATATAGAAGCCTATTATTTAAAAAAATCTCAAATTAGTCTACATTAAAATTGAAAATGTCGCACCTATCATCTTCTTTATAGATGTTAAGTCCAAGAGCAGTAACGCCGAGAATAACATCAGTCCCTTTCCTGTTCTTAATGTGGTAATAAGTGACTCCGTACATTTCCAAATTCTGAGCTAGTTTTAAATATTCTAACATAGCTTCCTCTTTGTCCAATCCGCTATGTTTTTTCCACATCTTAATTATATTGCTGTGCCAATCAGAGGTATTCAGAGAATGCTGCTTTGTCACTCTAAAAGTAAACAAAATGAATGTGAAATTAAAATAGGAAAATGTTCACAATTTAATAGTAAACGGATAAACACTGATAAATATATTTAAAAACCAACAGTAAAGTTAAATGATGATGAAATGATCATATCTATTAATAATTTGCTTTCGGATTAGATTATATTGTTTCCTCCCCAGCTCTTAATGTAGTGTAAATTAATGACAACAATAATAGTGATAATATCATAAACTTAATCTCAAATTCGGTTATTTATTTAATTTGAGACCATATATCTTATATAGATAATCTTCTCAAATGGGAATACATGTATACATACATGAAAGGATGTACTTATATTTAAAGGGAATCATCGATTTAAATATGTTTTATATACATAAACTAACTGAAATCGCTAGATTAACGTAGAAAATTGAGAAATAATAGAATTCACATTTCTTCCTTAAAACAGAACACCAATTGTATCCTGAAACTAATACCCACTCTACTGGTATAAAATGTATTATACTCCAGTGCAATTAGGAAAAATTTACTGATGTGACCCAAAAATTTTGGGTACATTTTTTCTTTTATTCCTTATTCGAAATGGGGGTTAAAGAAAACCTTAAGTCTGAATTTGCGCATTCCTACCTCCCCCCCTTTCGCCGCCATCTTGGATTTGTTTTTTATTTTTCAATCGCTCATAACTCGAGTTCTATTTATCGCACAGTAATGAAAAAAATATCGTTGTACTCGTGAGGATTTACTCTTTATGTCATCACGAATGCATTTTTGCCGTAAAAGTTATTGCAAAAAAGTTATTAGAGCTCAAAGTTCAAAAAAGATTTAAAAAAAAAAATTTTTCGCTTTCTTGGCTCGCCACTCTTTTGTAGTGCATTTGGCACTCTCTGTCAACAAAATGTTATTTAAACTAGACGCGATTTCTAGGATTAAAAAAAAAATTAAGTCCGTAAGTGAATTCTTCGCCCGCCAATCCACGCTCAAAGTTGACATGTTTTTTCCGATGATATTTTTAAGTTTTATACGCGCTATTTCGTGCCTCTGACCGGCCGTCAATCTCATGCGTTCGATATACCGGCAGAGACACGTTACCTGTATTCGGTGAATAGGATCGCAGCTGCCGAGTTAGGGTCTGGAGAGGGGAGGGGTGGGGGGCCCTCTTCGAAGGTCGTGCGTTCTCTAGCGGCCAGTTATACGCCGTTAGCGTTAGTAGTCGTGCACGCGCTCCGAAAACTTTCGACAATGAGTCACTGCTTCACTTGTTCGAAGCTTCTAGAATGCGAAGCGACCACTAAAGTGAAGAAAAAAGGAATACAAACGAAAAATGAAGAGATGCTGCGAAGTGTCGATTCCATCGAAATTCACGAAGCCTGTAGAAAGAAATATGGCGACTTGCGTCGAGCCTCGACTGCGTCAGCTGATCGGCCAACGACGTCCACAGAAACCTCGCAGCCAATTGTCTCACCAAGGAGTAGGATGAAATTTGATTTCAAAACCCTCTGTTTCATTTGCTGTAAGCCTGCACATGATTTGTCTGGAGAGAATTTTTTTATTATGAGGAATTCGTCTACTAAAAACTCATTTATCGATACGCTCGAAGCGCTCCCTCCGAATGATGAAGTGTTATCGATTATTAATCGATTACACAGCGTACGAGATGTTGTTGCAGCAGATGCAAGATATCATGAGAAATGCAAGCAAAATGTTTACTTCAATTCATGTCACGTTTCTCGAAAGTCCACAGTCTCTGACGAAATTGATAAAACAATGAAACCTGTTTATGATTATTTAATGGAAAACGTCGAGCAATGCCAATTCACGTTTGTCACAATTATATTCAAAACTTGGCAAGGATTATTCTCCAGCGATGCAAACCTTCAAGGCTCGTTTAATTAATAAATTTGGAGATGACAGTGTAATAGTATACAATACTACAGGAATATTGTATACTTTCATTCCAGTCTAACTTATTTTAATCATGCATGGATCAAGTAGTTCAGTTTTAGATTAGTTCAATACCTGATTAGTTCTTTTTTTAACTTTTATTTCTGACTTCACCAGGCCGCAACTTGCGTGCCGTGTGCATTTCGTGCCGTGTGCAAACCACGTGACCGTGATTTGTGGGTATAAAATAGCTAGCCAGAAACCAGTAAATTCAGAGCTTGGCTTTCACCTTTCTCGAGTGTATTGAACTGGGACAACCGGAAGATCAAGCTTCTCCGGCGCCGTGGCAGCCGCTGGCCAAGTATCTGTTAGGGAGGATTCGAGTGCGTTGAACTGGACCTCCTCTCAGATTGATTCGAGTGTATTGAACTGGATCTCTCCTGAAACAGATTTCTTTGTCACGTCTGTTATGTCCTGGAACTTCGATTAGAGAATTGGGGTTGCGACGACGTACATAGAGGAAATATGTTACACTCTCTCTCTCTCTCTCCGATTACTATGATGTACTTACGTAATAACAAGATTGTCGCAACCTAAGCCATAAAAGATACGGCCACACTGTACATATAATTATTAGGAGAATAAATGTCTTATTTTGGATCTGGATTTTAATTAATATTAACATTGAACCCTGGAATAATCTCCAAACCAGCTACCCGAGCAAAACAAGCATCACAACATAATTTTCATTGAAAATCCAGGAAAAAAGAGCATTGTTTTGTTTTGCAATACCTGCTATGAAACTTTGGCCGATCATTTTTATAAAACGCGAAAACAAAATGTTCCCGAGGAAAAACTTCGAGTAGTTGATGAAGCCGCTGCAATAAGTCTTGAAGACATAAGATCATTGCCTTTGAAAATCGACGAGTACCCCCCACCACAAGTTTACAAAATGTACAAGTTAAAATACTATGACTGATTGAAAACGCTCCGCGCTTATTTGAACATGTCAACTCTGAGCGTGGATTGGCGGGCGAGGAATCCACTTACGGACTTAATTTTTTTTTTTAAATCCTAGAAATCGCGTCTAGTTTAAATAACATTTTGTTGGCAGAGAGTGTCAGATGCACTGCAAAAGAGTGGCGAGCCAAGAAAGCGAAAAAAATTTTTTTAAAATCTTTTCTCAACTTTGAGCTCTAATAACTTTTTTGCAATAACTTTTACGGCAAAAATGCATTCGTGATGACATAAAGAGTAAATCCTCACGAGTACAACGATATTTTTTTCATTACTGTGCGATAAATAAAACTCGAGTTATGAGCGATTGAAAAATAAAAAACAAATCCAAGATGGCGGCGAAAGGGGGGGAGGTAGGAATGCGCAAATTCAGACTTAAGGTTTTCATTGGCCCCCCTTTCGAATAAGGAACAAAAGAAAAAATGTACCCAAAATTTTTGGGTCAATTCCTAATTGCACTGGACTATTAGTAAATAGATACTTTAGATACATTTTGATAGCAAATATAATGAAATACGTAGCTAAATTAAATATGAACTGAATAATTGGTAATGTACCAAACTGAAATAATATCTTTCATTTATCTTCGACATATTCCTCGTGATAAACCAGAAAGAGGAAATATTTCAAGTATTATCGGACAAATATATAGGGTCTACCATTTAAAACTTCCAGACACAATTTTTTAAGCGGCGGCCATGTCCTGCATTTCGAATTATAGGTATCTCTAAGTTCTTCAAATATACATACATACGGCGAAGTTTCAAGTGGTGGACCCTGTATAAATTATTTCTATGAAGTTGAGAACCCATTCCATATCTCTTACCTTTCAGGTAACAGCTTATGCTTTGTAAGAGTGTCTTCATCATGTTCATAATTTGTGTAATCGCCATATTTGACCTGCAGAGCATACGATGCCAGTAGTACGCAAGTGTCTGCAGGACAAAAAATTTCGTCTTTTAGAATGGCAGATTTAACTTCTAAGAAGAAAAATTCGATCGTGACTGTTTCTATCAGTTCTTCTCCAATATCCTCTGGGTAATATTTAACTTTGAAATGTAGGTTGGTACTGTTGTTTCTTAAGTCCCTCAGCGTCTGAAGAATAAGATATCAATATATAATTAGACAGTAAAATTATTTTGGACATCTAAGTACCTATTTCTTTTTGTAAGGCAGTCACTTATAAAATAAAATAATAAATCAATAATAAGTCTGCTGAAACATGATTTTAGAAATAATTTTAACCGACTAATATTCTGTACTTTGTACTGTCGTGAGCAAAATGAAATAGGACAACTATTTTTTTCTAATGTAAATCTGTCTCTATCTGAATATGTAATGAGTAGCGGAAAATAACAATGACAATGTCACAAAAATTAAAGTTAGATGTACACAACCAGATTTTATCAAAAATACGTTATAAGACTTATCCCATTTTTGCGCACGACATCAAAATAATAATTTTTTGGCCGGAATTTTTTTTTTCAAAAATGCGCCCGCAATAAAATTGTGCACATATTTTGCCGCCAACCTTTGCATTTATGGGTTCCCTTAGGTCCAAGCTTTCATGTTATGTAGGTTTCATCGATGAAATCGATCCCTGAATGCGACCTGCAGCGGGATCCCGTACTATTAAGTCCGTTTAGTGTATACCATCAATGAAAAATGGGCCGATCATATGATCTCTTAGCATACCACCGCATACATTTAATTGCTGGGGATTGTAGATTGTTTTACGGGGTCGTTTGGCTTCGAACAGCCTTACTTCACTTCGACTTAAAAGATCTTTTGTGATTTACCCTACATCTAGTGGTTATCCAGGATTCCCAGACTTTTTACAAAGCTTGTGATTTTCCTGAGAGCTAATTTCCCTATGTCTAAGTGACCCCTGTTCCAACCGCAGTGATTCCATCTTGCTCGTCTGACGACTTTCAATTAGCACGTCAAACAGGGGATACTGTGCAAAAAATCGATGCTGATTTTCCCGAGACCAATAACAAGTGATTCACGGATTATGTCGACAATATAATGCAAAGGACTCTTCATCAGTAAAAACAATATTCTTGATGAAATTTTCATCACGGCTCGCCTTTTCCTTTACACTTCCACAAAAGGTCATTCGTTTTATATTGTTCTCGGGAAATATCTCATGGGTTTTGCTTACTTTGTATGATCGATAATCATTTTTCTTGAGAATCCTTCTTACTGCCCTGTCCCTTGAATCTACCGCATCAGCAATTGCTTTAGCAGAAACTGTGGGATTTTCATAAACGGTAGCTAAAACCATTGTTTTCCTCATTTCATTCTCATTATTGTGTTGCGGGGCTGATTCCCTTTTATATCTTAAAGAAGAAATGCGCCTATGTTTATCGAAGTCTTCTATGTTACGGCTGATTGTGTCTAGTGCAGGAGAAGGCCTATTTGGATATGTAGTTTGAAATATTTCTTTATCTGCACGCATTGAACGCCCATCATAAAACTACTTGATAACTATCCATTTAAGTCAACAATGTGAATATTTTACAAAACAAACTGCTCAAAGTGGAGTAAATGTAAATACGTTAATATAGCATGCGATAAGCCGCCACCATTTTCATTCCTTTGCATAGTTCGGCAGCCGATTTGCTTAGCACCTATGAATATGACGAACATACCCATAAATTCATCCGTGTACGTACTTCGCCGCCGCTATCTGTATATAGCATTATCTGGATTCTCCTTTTTTTGCTCGTTTAAGGTGGGCGGAGCCGTGGACGTAATTCTCCTACGTCCCTGAACCGATTGAAAAAAATTTTTGATGAGCTTTTCGAGAAAACTCAATGGAATAGTGCTGGACTATTTTTACTTGAGTGAAAAGCGAAACGGATTTTTCTCGCCTGAAAAACAAAAAAAAAATTTTTGTTGAGTCTTCTATAGATCAGTACCATTCTATCAATCGTTCCCTAAACGCCCATCAATTTTTTTCCATCGCTTCAGGGATTTAGGAGAAATTGTCGAATTACGAAATCATCTTTTTAAATACGACGCCTCCTTTGTATCGTTGTGCATTCAGTTTTTAGCACCCGTGAATATGAAATATCTAGATACCCATAAATTCGTCCGTGTACGTACTTGCCTGCCGCTATCTGCATATCCTGAAGTAAGCGAGTGCGGGATAGAAAACAAAAATCGCTTAACGTGAAAGCGAGACAGATTATTGTTATACATTAGCGTACCTACCAGTGAAAGCTTCTCAACCTCCCGTCTCACCGCGATCGCATTCTACTAAACCATTTGCCGTGACAATACCGATGCTCTGCGTTGATACACGACAAGGTGATAAATATAAGATTTCACGAATTGTGGAGCGTGCCGGTAGTAGTATCCAACCTACTTTTTGTTACTAATTTTTGTTTTCTGTCTCGCACTCGTTTATTTCAGGATATGCAAAACTACTGTTGCCAAATCTGTATATTATAGCACACAGACGCCACCACCATGAATCCTTGCAGCTATTATTTGTCGGAATTGACATATTTCTGAGGAAGTTGAGGTATAAAGAGTAGAGTTTGCTAAAATGTTAGTTTAGTCTAGTATTTGGTTTCGTTCGATTTGTGCATTTTATGTATTATTAAAATGTAACATTGGAACAGATATACCATAATACGCCTCTATCCTTCAAATTTCAAAGCAGTAATAGTGTCATATCGGCACGTTTGTACAATTATATCTATTCTTTCTTGCTATTTTTTGTAGAGTCAATTACTATCCGGTATATTATAACTAAGTAATAAACCCTTAAACATAAAAACAGTGCTAATATCGTCGGGTGTATATTTACTTAGCAGTCAAAAACGCAACAGAAACTTTACGACCTCATTAAAATAGAGTTACTCTCTGTATTATCTCACCTGCAAATTGAATCACTTATCTTTATAGGTTTTTAGTACGTCGACGTCGGCTTGTTTGATGAGACAATGCCGAATTGTTCACCGCGGTTAATAATTCGCTCGTAAAGTTTTTGTTGCGTTTTTTGACTGCCCAGTAAATAGGTATACACCCAACTATATACAAATCGACCGGATGATATTTAACGTTTTTCTCATGGTATTTGGTATTTCTCATTATAGATAGAACGATCGATAAAAAAGGGAGATGTCAATTACAAAAAGGTCTTTAACTTGGTCACTGAATACAGTAACTCGGTTTAGTTCGACAGCCTTTACCGATCTAGGCAATATTATAGGTAGGTACACAATTTGGCGGAAGTTCTCAACTATTATTAATCATTTTTATTTTTTTTTCTCCAAACCTATGGGCTTTAGACCCCATATTATAAAAAGTTTATTGTTTGTCTGATGACCACTCTCCACAACAAGTTTTTCAATGACGTGAAACTAATTACACCCAGTATGATATTATAGATATTTAGTTTGTCATTCCATGGTTATCTGATCAGTTGATTACATTTGGCAAAATAATAATATAAATGTTCAAGTGCTTATTCTCCAAAAAATATATGCATAACTGTATTATAAAAAGTAAATACAATCATAGTTAAATTTGCTATCGATATTTTAAATTGTTGTGTTAACGAAAACTGTCTCTTGTACCTTCTTATGTCTGATAGATTTGTTTGTTGTTTTGTTTGTCGCCGTTATCTAATCTCACCTTCTACTACATAAAATTAATAATACAAGGACCAAACACGATAAAACAAGTACTATAAAAATAATAACACATAGCTACCTACACTATTTTCTGTCGGTAAAGCCAGTAAAGGTCAATATTCAGATTATATGGGCAGGGCCGGGCTGGGCCAGTTTGTTCCCGAAGATAAAATGGTTTATAATTGTCCTTTAAGTTTTTTTCGTTTAAAAAATAAGCATATTGTCCGGAAAAATATAATACCTTATTTGCTTGAAAATGTACAAACTAATATAACAAACAAAGATGGATGGGGCTATGAAGAACCTCAACCTCGCAAAACCATTTTTTTCTTAATTAATGTTAGATATTTTTTAATAAGTACGTCTCTACAGTCTATGGGGTGTTTTTGAAATACATGCATATATTTTAATCTGCCTGTCCTAAAGTAATATGAAGATCAGTGGTATTTTTTAAATTTAAAAATTCTGAAAAATTACAGTGCTGTCAAATCTGCACAAAATGATGTATATATATATATATATATATATATATATATATATATATATATATATATATATATATATATATACGCACATCTCATATTCCACCTATTTAGTTTTTAGCAAGAAACCAAGCACTTTTAAAAACATGCTAGCAGTCCATATTCCTTTAAATGTTGCACAGCCAATACAAAGTTACTTCACCGCTATACTAGCCACTGTTTACTTTACGGCTGCATCTCTTATAAGGTAGATAGGATGTAGAAAGTGTATTAGTGATATTAATAATAATATGCCTTATTAAAATGTGTAATAGATACAATCAAAATTACAGCTAAAAGAAAATAAAAAAATGCAATTTTGTTGTAATTAAATGGTATAAAGTAGTTAAGGAGGCTTTGAAAACAATTAAATATTTAGTTTGAATTTGTAAGTTTATCGGTGTTTTTATTATGTTTTTTAAAATTGTTTAAAATTCTTGTTCTCACTCTTAATATTGCACTGGAATGTTTTTGAACACCTGTGAGTAGTTAACTTCACTATAATACACTTTACTTAAATTCTAAAAGTACCTTACAAGGTTTTACAATTATTGACAAAATACATTTCAACATTGTACATTATTAAACTTTCGATTATATACCTACATCCGTAATTACCAAAAGAGTGAGAGTTTTCCATAGATTTAACGGACACAGTATTATAATTTACGTACCCAGTTTCAGTAGAGATGCTACAAATCTATCTAATTTTAAACCTCTGTAATGTTACCATCCTACAAGAAAAGTATAATAAATAAACATATATTATGATATATCGAATTCATAAATATTTCCCGGCTAAAAACGAATGTTAGATTTTGAAATAGCCGGCATCATCTTTGTTATACTCATTACAAACGTCAACATATTGTTCAGGAGAATTTGTAAACTTAAATCGGTTTATATTGGGCATATTTGTTACAACATACGGAGCTATCTGGATCGATTATTCAGAAACTCAAGTTAAGTGTTAAAGTCAAGAGGGAGAAAAAGTAAATATGTGCCCCCTCTGTTATATATCACTCGCAAAATTTTGATAGCAATAACTAAAACGCTATATTTTTATATAAAATTTTAACTTATTGATTTCACTGTGTATATTAAGACGTAAATAAGAAACTCAAGGATATAGTATAGGAGTGTCATGTATAGGAATTTAAATTTCACATAGCTGACATACATAGATAATATAAAACTATTTACCTTTTTAGATTGATCCACCCAAATTTCCTCGTTATCAGGTCCATAGTACATAAGTCCAAAATACCAGGTTTCTTGTATTCCTAAAGATTTACATAATAAATTAAATATCTCTCTTGTAGGTGTTTTAGGAACGGCTTCGAGTGCAGACTCGTGTTGCACTGTTCTCACAACAACTTTCATTTTAATTTTATTCGATTCACTTGTAACTTATGTAACGTCGAGCATGTGGTTGTAAAGAAATAAGTAACTCTATGAGTCAATTAATAAATTGCAGAAAATCTTATCAATTAAACCAATAACTGATTAGATAAAATACAATAATACGTATCTAGGTAAGGTTAGGCATATTCTTTCCATTGCTATCGGATGAAAATGAGAAAACAGTTATTATTAATAAAATATTTTCGTTACACGTCATATAATAATTAATACCTTAACTAAACAAAACATATTACATTATTCTCCAGTGAATCTGATTATAATTCAAATTTCGCGTTAAATTTAAAAATTTATGGTTTTTGATTTTGTATAATTAAATTAAATTATACTTTGTAATTTAATATTATTATCACTACAAGTTTGGCAATTACTGATATGAGCTATTATATGAAATGACTTACTAATATCAAATCTAACAAAAAAATCTATAGGACTGTATCTTTTTGTGGCAATATATTCTTTACAAGTGTAAATGAAAATTAAAACATAGTTTTTTACCCTAAATAACATGATGTAGAGGGCGCATGTAGTAGTTTCTGTAGTTGTATTCCACATATTTTTCAGAATTTAAATTATAGTGCAAGACAGATTTCTAAAATTATCACTTCTGTCGGCAAAATATATGACATATTTTTTTATAATACCTGAATTATAATCTATATTTTTGAAACTAAAAGCCGTGCAAAATCGGGCCTTTAAAATATAAGAGCTTTAAAGTTGTGTTATTTATACGTGTTTACAATCTACAGTAAACACCCTGTATGTAGGTTCAAATAATTTGCAACAAGAATCTTTACAAACCACTGATTTATTAATCACTTAATTCTGCAATAATTACTTCTTAAAAATAACACAACTACTTATACTTTAATCTAATATAAATTCATTACTATAAGTCACAACTTGATACTGATTTTTATTTCATCTCATCGCTTGCTTGTCTAATGTAAAACTGTCTTCAGTGCGTTTGAATCCACTGTATATATATCAGCATCGAAGATAATTCTAGAATGTTCCGATCTATCATTCGCTAGTGTTAGCTGGTGTAGTGGCTTTGCTATATCCCCAAATCCTTCCACAAAACGTCTATAGTAAGTGCAGAGGTCAAGGAAGCTGCGTAATTCATGAACATTTGAAGGTTTTGGCCAATCTCGTACGGCAGAAATCTTATCGAGGTCTGTCTGTATTTCCTCCGAAGATACAACATGTCCAAGGAATTTCACTTCTTTCTTGAACATGAGACACTTCTTTGGATTCAACTTTAGGTGTGCATTACTGATTCTCTCAAATACTTCTTGAAGATTTCTCAAATGTTCCTTAAAGTTCCGTCCCATAGCCATCACATCGTCAAGGTAAACTAGACACGTCTTCTAGGTTAATCCTCGGAGTACAAATTCCATCAATCTTCCAAAAGTAGCTGGCGCATTGCAAAGTCCAAAAGGCATCACGGTGAATTGATAAAGACCACTACCTGTTGAGAAGGCAATCTTTTTTTGTCTTCAGGGTGAAGCCCCACCTGCCAGTACCCACTTCTAAGGTTTAAAGTTGAAAACCATCGTGACCCTGCCAGCGTACTTAATGTATCGTTAATCTCATGGTAGTGGATAACTGTTTTTCTTCGTAACATCATTCTACTTCCGGTAGTCGACAAAAAATCCCTTGCTTCTTGGCAACCAAAACTACCGGTGATGACCAGGGACTGGTTGATTCCTCAATCACTCCATCCTGTAACATCTTCGGAATCATCATAGAAGCCTCTTCCTGTTTGGCAAGTAGCAGCCTCCTAGGCTGTTGACGGAATGCGGTTGAATCATCAGTGTCTATCCGATGTTGTACTATATCAGGTTTCGTAAAAACGTCTGCGTTTTTGTCTACACTGGTTGGCGAATATTTCTCCCTTTGCTCCTCGCACCTTGCTATCCACTGGACTGGTTCATAGGATCCTATCGCTTCGCCTTCCTTGAAAGTCACTGAGTGAGAATTTAAATTAACCACTCTTATTGGAATTTTATCATTTGTCAGGGTTAAAGTTCTTTCAAGGATTATGTTTTCCGTCTTAATCGAATCATCTCTTTCAACGAGGCCAACGCGGTACCTATTAGACATTCCTTCCAGAATAGTCTCAATTATCTGCTCTGAACGGGCAGGAGTCCTGATGATCTTGGCCGTCAGTAGCCTTGCTTTTTGAAACCGGTCATCTGCTGTTGGCACAATAAATTCTTCATTTCCAATCTTCAGAACTCGTTCTCCCACGTCAAGTATAAATCCAAGCATTCCCATAACATCCAATCCCAAAATGAAATCATTAGTAATGTCAACCACGATAATCCTATGGCGAAAGCATAGGCGTCCAAACTGCAGATCTAGGTCAACTTCGCCATGAACTGTTGCTCTGTTTCTCGTGGCTGTTCGAACGATCAATCCATTTTGGCTTTTATCCCGCGCTATTGATGACGTGGCACCTGTGTCGATAGCTAAGATATATCTACTTTTGTTTACATAGCCATCCAACAGCAGACTACTCGGAACTCTTCGAATCTGGGAAACCCGTATCTCTCTAGGGGCACCGCGTTCACCAGCCAACATAGCCCCCAAGGTGCTGGCTGTCATTAGTTTCCTTGCAGCTCTTCAGTTATTGCGGCTTTTACCCTCTCAGGGCTCCGCTGTCGACAGTTTCGTTTAATATGCCCTGGTTTGCCGTACTTATAACAGCGAATTATCCTCCTTGGCTGTGCATCACTCTGTTCTCTTTCCTGCTTCCTTGGAACATCTGGTTTGGTCAATAATTGACTTATCATTTTATGCATGTCAACCAATAAAGATTCCATAATTGATTTTTCTAAATGGTCCTCCTCTTCTACTTTCATGGCTCGTACTCTTGGACGTGGAGTCTCTTTATAAGCGGTTTCAACCTCGAGGGCATGGATCAAGTCTTCGCTACCAATCTTATCTCGAGATAATCTAAGGACTCGCCTGATTTCATCTCCTATGTCATTAATTGTCACTGGAATTCTTTGGGTGCATCCGGGTAGGCCAGGTATGTCAGTCGCTCAACAGCGGCCTCAAAATCTTGTAAACTTTCCCCAGCCTTTTGTGTGCGTGATTTGAGCTGAGTCCGGTATACTTGGGCGAGGTGCTGGTCGCCATAGATCTAATGCAGCCTCTAAAACTTTAAAATCTTGTGCCATTGGGATTGGCTGAAGCAATTCTGATGCTTGGCCCCTTAATGCTAAAACTAATGCCATAGCCTTTTCTTCATTATTCCAGTTATTAGCACAAGCCACTGCATTAAATTCTCTTTTGTAGGTTGACCAAGTAGTTTGCCCATCAAAGAGGGAGGCTGTAATCGAGGACCGGATGACACTACTAACTGGCCTGCTTTTGCCCTTAGCTGTAGTAATTCGTTCTACTTCTCCCTCAACTACTCGAAATTTTCCTTCTATTATCAGTAACTTCCCAAACAGCACAACAAGGTCCAATGGACTTCCAACTTCAGAAACTACTAGAGATATTTAAATTCTGTAAAAGCCCATTGCTAGAATATATAAATGGCTTTAGTTTTGAATACAAATAGTTTTTAATATATTAAGGGACAGATGGCGCTGCGCTACAAAGAGTTTTTTGAATGACAGGAACTTAGAAATGTTATCTATGTTAAAGAGAATTTAATTTCAATTAGATTTCGTTATATGGAAAGAAATCGAGAATCCAACCGTTTTCGAGAAATTTTACTTTAAAACATTTAATTTTGTAGCCATTTTCATTTGTACACATCGAGAATCTAATCAGTAGCTCAACTCCACAAAGTTTAAGTTATGTATTCCTGTTGATGGCTCCAACCCTTGCATAAATTTCATTATAAAAGTCAGCCATGTCTATCATTGGTTCTTTATAATCCTCAGAAATAGAAGTCTAATGGGATAATATCAGGAGATCTAGTTGGCCACCTGAGTACCCCATTTGTACCAATCCGTCTTCCTGGATATGTTTGGTTTAAATAATTTACCACGATATTGCTGTTATGTGGGCCAGCGCCATCTTGGTGAAACCACATAGAATCTAATTGAACTGGTAAATTATTTAATAGCACAGGGCATAGGTAAATCATTTTGTAAGAAGTGTAAATAATGTTTACTATTTAAATTTTCATGATAAAGATATAGATCAACATTGTATCCATTTACAAAGCCACACCAAACTTTTACTCCAAATCTTGCCTGGAATCCGGTTTGTCTCATCCATTTAGGATTTTCTTTAGACTAGTATTGACAATTATGTCTGATTATTACTCGGTTGTTCTGGAATCTAGATTCGTCACTCCACAATTTTATTTAGCAAATTAGGATTTTTCTCTAAGATAATGGAAAAGTATGCCAAAAAATCTAGTCTGCGCCGATTATCTCCCCCTTAAATGGTGCACCAAATGCATATCATACGGATAACATTAATTATTTTTTAGAGACCTTCTACACGAAGTTACAGAAATATTAGTTTGCACATTTAACTTACGTCATGACGCGTAGGGATTATTTTCTATTGTTTCACTAACACTAACGCTGTATTTTCATCTATAGCTCTCTTTCTTCTAAGTGTTTTTGCTTTTTTAAAACTTTCTTAATTATCTAAATTAGCACATAAATTACAAATTTTGTTCGATCAGGCCTTGGTCTCTCAGAAAAACGCCTTCCGTATAAAACCACAGCTGCAGAATTTTTACGGCATTCCCCATAAATTAAAACCATGTTTAATTTATCCCGGTTTGTATGATGTACCATGTTTTATAACTATTTAACTAAATACAAGAACTAAATACACATCATTTGATAATCAAAAACTAAAACAATGTCTAAAATAATGTCAATATTGTCACACCCTGAATACACCTTAGAGAACACAAAAAAGTCAGGTGGCAGAATGCAATTTTTCACGGGAGGAGGGTCGAAGTGCTTGTGAACGATCCATCCTACGACGATCTGAAAGACTTTTTTGTAGGAAGCTTAGGCTCTTCACTCTTGATAAGTTCGACCAACTTTTTTGGGGTAAAAATTAGTATACTGGTTTTGAAATAAAATTAAAAATATATTTAACAACCTGTCTTGAATATCATAAGTATAAAATCAATTTTTTTTAAATAGCAAAAATGTCAACTTCCGGTATTCCCGGAAACGATAAAAAATCGAAAATATTTTTAAATGGTAGAGTAGGTCTTTTCTGGAAATCAATTCGACAAAAAATTCAAGACAAATTTCAATTCAGTTCAGAGATACGTCACTAGAAACAATGACATGGCGGTACACTAAATTTATAATAGAAACATTTTATTTCATATGATACGTGAAAGCATGAAAAGTTTCATTATTTTACCAGTACATTTATATATACTTACAAACTGATATACTGGTATATAAGATTAATATGGAGAAAAATATATACATTAAAGGGCGATATCTAATATATTCTGTAATATTGTTGTTACATGAACACGATTTAAACTTATTTGTAGACTTAAAATTTGTTTGCAGAAATTTTATTATAAATTTGTATAAGATAGCCTCAAAAAACTGGCGGGACTTCGCAAGAAGCATTAAGGAAAATACAAAAAATTTTACTAGATTGCTTTTCCATCTAATATAAATATGAAAACATCCTCATCGGCAAAAAAACGACTCACGGCACTTCTGTCATGAGCACGCGCATTAATTCCATTGGCATTGACTTGGTCGCCACATGTTAAGTATGTAATTCCTACATTTTTTTACTGAATTGTCAGTTGTCTAATTTCAAGGCGCAATGAATTAACTTTCAAAACTTCAGCGCAATTTTATAGATGACAAAATAAATAGTATTGAAAGCCAAGAACTCCTCTGTATTGATTTGTTACCCCAGGAACTCGTTACATTTTTACATTTTTGTGATATTAAGCCGGAAAATGATCACCTTCGGTACTAGCTCGTAAAATCGTTATTTTCCGCACTGATACTAACTGCTTTAATCCAAAAGAATTCGTCAGATATTGTCAGTCGAAGAAAATGTGTACCTAGATCTAAGTTACTGTTTGTTTTAGAAGCGTTACTAATAATAAAATTTACTATTTTATTGCGCAAGATAAAGTAAATACTTTATCTTACACAATAGTAATCTTAATCCTTTTAATCATTTATTTAGTTATGAAATCAATAAAATTAAGCTATATCGAAAATTCCCATTGATATAATAAAATAAATTATTAGTAAAATATACGTATTAGCAAATTATTTAAACCATTTGAAAAAAGCGGTCCTTTTACTAATAATGATAAATAATTGACTAAGAGCTACTGAATTCTTCAATGAGCGTCTGAGAACTTTCTTCAACTGTTATGGTGTGTAGTCCTATTTAAGAAGACAACCCTACGCTAGTTTCCCCCGGCGATGGAGGGCTATCTTTCACAATGTATATCTTTGATGTCTAAAAACGACTTTTACCGAACACTACACTCGAATACAATATTAGATGCACTTTTCGCTAACCATGTTAGCATCATCAGGAGACTATTCAAACTGAAAATCAATCTTATTCGTCTCCTGATGATGTTAACATGGTTAGCGAAACGCGTATCTATATAGTCTATCCGAAAAGAGTAAATAGTAGAGCCAGGGGCGTGTGGATTTACAAATTTCGTAAATTCTATAATTCCATAATATTTCGAAAAAATAAAAGCCTACGGATTGTGTTAATTATAGCTACCATGCCTTAAATTAAAATATTTAAAAATTTTATTAGACTTATTTTATATATATACCTATTTAAATATATGCGTGGTGCCACTGAATGACGAGCCAGATGAAGATTTCACTTCGTCTATAAAAGCTCCGCCTATTTCACAGCAGTCAACAAATTATTAGGTATAAATGCAGCACGTTCACACATTTAACCCGTTTGGTCGACTATGGCAATTACACAGAATGTCTTATTCGTGGTTTTCATTTCTGGTAGGAGGTAAAAATAGTAAAATTTAATATATTTCTGTGCCCCTTCAGTATTAAATAACAGCTAAATCCTTTTTGACGAGAATGCCGCTGATTTTTTGCTCTAGTATGTACTCCTTTTGGCTTCACTTCAGTGTTCAAATATTTTGGCGTTTTGTAAACGCCGCCGCCACCACCGCATCATCAGGAGATTATTCAAACTGAAAATCAATCTTATTCGTCTCCCGACGATATTAATATGGTTAGCGAAACGCGTATCTATATAGTCTATCTGAAAAGAGTAAATAGTAGAGCCAGGGGCGTGTGGATTTACAAATTTCATAAATTCTATAATTCCATAATATATCGAAAAAATAAAAGCCTACGGATTATGTTGATTATAGCTATAGCTAGCCTTTATTTAAAAATTTTATTAGATTTATTTTATATATACCTATTTAAATATATGTGTGGTGCCACTGGATGACGAGCCAGATGAAGATTTCACTTCGTCTATAAAAGCTCCGTCTATTTCACAGCAGTCAACAAATTATTGGGTATAAATGCAGCACGTTTACACATTCAACCCGTTTGGTCGACTATGGCAATTACACAGAATGTCTTATTCGTGGTTTTCATTTCTGGTAGGAGATAAGAATGGATAAAATTTAATATATTTCCGTGCCGCTTCAGTATTAAATAACAGCTAAATCCTTTTTGACGAGAATGCCGCTGATTTTTTTGCTCTAGTACGTACTCCTTTTCGCTCCAATTTAGTGTTCAAATGTTTTGGCGTTTTGTAAACGCCGCCGCCACCACCTCCCAAAACAGACCGAGTTACTGATAAGTTAGCCAGAATATTCTACGACGCCTTCGACCTATTCAAGGATGAGGTAAGAGCTCTAAAATCAACACGATATGTAGCCAAAGCTGTAAAGTCCTCAAAGGAATTTATGAGTGAATTGGATAGGTAGAAAGTCATGACCATGAGACAATACGAGGTTCTAGACAGAGCTCGAAGAATGGCCCAGGAGGCTGTTCAAAATACAGTACCAGCTCCAATCAATAACCACCTCACCGTATCCAACATCACCAATTCGCCCAGACGCATATTTAGGGAACTATAGCACGAAAGTGCGAGCGCTTTCATCCTCTGGATGGGGGAACATTTCATCAAATTACTGACGACCCGACGCCGACAAACTAATCGACATTGCATTGCAGTTAAGGGGAAAAGCCCAAGGAATGGTTCGAACCTTACAAGGACCACATCTACGATTAAGTAACCCTCAAATCGCGACTCAGGCAAGAATTCGAGACTACTACCAGCAGGATGCAAGCCGAACAATCTCTCCATACGACGGTTTAAGGCAAAGCTGAGTCTGTATCCCTTTTCGTTATATATATATATATATATATATATATATATATATATATATATATATATATATATATATATTAAACATAGTCACACAAAAAAGCCTCCACCGCCAAGACCCAAACCCAGCGTCCAACAATTCACTCCAAACACCTTCTGATGATTTCTCTGTCTAAATTAACGTAAATTTTCCTGAGACCAGTAACGCAAATTATTTCGGTTAAACATACTATTGTTAGTAAACCGACTTTTATCTGTGAACGGGATTCTGGAAACAATATTTCTATTTCCTGGTGATCAGTTACAATAATGAACTCTCCTACCTTCATCAGCTTCATATAGGTGCTGATGAGCTTGATATTTATATGATTTATATCTATGTTTCTCAATATTTTTCCAACAGATTCTCGGCTAATATCAAGACCACATTAAATTTCATGTGTACTTGCATCTTTATTAATTTCATGGATGCAAAGACAATCTATGCGGTCTCGCCATTAACAAGCGTATTTTTTTATTTGGTTGGTTGGGTTGGTTGGACCCTAAATTTTTCTTCAATAGATATTAATTTTTATTGTATTTGTTTCAGGTAATATATTATATTTAAGGTCTACTGAGTAAATTTTTTGAAAACATTTGCAGTAGCCAATTTGGCTTATCACTTTTTCGAATTTATGGCGCCATTTTGAAAACAAATGCCTGCTTGTGATACTTCGTTATAACGAGAATATCATGATGAACCTAAATATGCGAAAATGTACACAGGGTGCGCTGAGACCTCGATCGGCGAAGTTAAGCAGTGTTGATCCAAGATTACTTAAAAGACCAGGTTGAACGGAAACTTAGGGCGACAGACGCAAGAGGAATGCTCTGACGTCATCTGTTGAAAGCGATCCATGTACGCCATGTAAATGTCATCGTTCGTTGTGCTTTATTTTCCTGTTTTCTGAATAGTTGTAAATGTTATTGAACTTTTTCTTAGACTAATATTTTACTATTTTTAGTGTTTTATATATCTAGTGTAGTGTTAGTTTTTAAAGACAACTATAATACGTGCATTTTAGACATTTTTTATTTGTTTACATTTTATACATTCCTGTTTAGTGAGTTACAAAGTTTGCTACAGCAGTAATTATTATAGTATAAGCCTAAATCAGTATTAATTATACAAGGTAATATTTACGCTTATTGAGTACTTGTTATGTAATGTTATTTCATTAATTTAGATGCCTGGAGGTGGTTTTACCTGCAGCGTAGCTGTGTGTGATAGCAATAGTGAAAAGATGAAAAAATGTGGGCAAAAATTAGTCTTTCATTCATTTCCTACTGGACAAATAAGGAAAGAATGGACTAGATGTTACAGGAAGGACAACTTCAATGCAGATAACAAGCGTATTTGTAGTAAACATTTCGTAAAAGATGACTATGAAGATGCTATTGAAGCATCTATAAAGGGCATTTTACCTAAAAGGCTTAAACCACATGGAATGTTATGAACATATTTTATAGGTAAATTGTATTATATTTCTGGAAAAAGTAAAGTAACGCCTCCTATGTCCATTGACCAAGAAAGTAAGGAATCTGAAGATAAACCTTTGAGCCAATCCAGCACTTCAAGTACCAGCAGTTCATCGGAAGCTTCACACAGCAACACAAATACGTCTGATTCTGAAAATGATGGTCTAATTTATATTGCTGGATATTTGGCAAGAAAATTCAAAGTCCAATATCCTGACCTACGGCAATACACTTATGAAAATGCTGACAAAGAAATGCATACGTATGCTATGCCAACATGGATTATGAGCTTATCCTTTGGTGGTTTAACCGAACCTACCGCCTCATGGGCAAATAATGTGTCTAATATGAATACGTATTTTATAAAATATCATAAGGACTATTTCAGATGTAAAAAGAACGTTGTGAAGAAAACAGTCGCTTACATATCAAAAAAAGTTGACGTGCCGCTAGCTCTAATAAGAGGATTTGTGCGACAAAAGATTTTTATACGAATTAAATATTTAAATAAATCTGCCAAAATGAAGACATTAAAAAGGAAATCAGAGGCCCAAGATGATTGTGGAAGGAAGAAATATAGGAAAATGTTAAAAACATCCAGTTAGTATGTAAGAATTTGATATTAACTATACTTGCAAATATTTTATTTATTATATTGTATGTTAAATAAATTATGTGTTATTAAAAAATATATATTATTTATAATCCATTATCAAGAAAAATAATAGTATTTTATACAACAAGTGGCTAAAATGGTGGTTTTTTACAAGCGGGGCGTTTATAGTACGAGCCAAAGGCGAGTGTGTGCTATAAACCGCACAAGTAAAAAAAAACACATTTTAGTCCCAAGTTATATACAAAATTTTTTGTATCACCATTCGAAATTATAAAACAATACAATTTTGTAAAAATAGTGCAAAAAAGGTGAAATAAAGAAATTTTATTTCACACAGAAATAAAATTTCTTTATTTCACACTTTTTTCTTTATTTTTCACTTGTCAATAATGACATTGTCTTGATTCATTGGAACTGTCAAATAAATGTCATTTTAGGATATAGCGTTACAAAAAATATATTTATTAGCATTAAACAATTTACTACACCGTAATTAAAAATGGTTATGCCAAATTATTTCATGTTCACTTAATTGTTTGCAAAATAGGGATTTCTTAATGACTACACTTTTTTAAGGCAAAGCAATAAAGTTTTTCATCCTTAAACTAAGGTAGGTACATTTTTTTTTAAAATGTTTAGGTCTGTCTATTCAAACTTTATGTTGATTCAGGAATATATAATTTTGTGGCAAATTAATAATAAAACAAGTTTAATATTTTATAACGTCTACTCGTCATAATTGGTTTATTTAATCATGGTAAACGCAAAATATATTAGAATAATTAGAAGATATGTCTAGTCTCATATTTTACCGCGTATTTGCTTTCAACACGTGACGTCACAAGGTCGTAGGAACATTAACCGTTCAACCTGGTCTTTTAGCAAAACAAATGCCTGCTTGTGATACTTCGTTATAACGAGAATATCATGATGAACCTAGATATGCGAAAATATACACAGGGTGCGCTGAGACCTCGATCGGCGAAGTTAAGTAGTGTTGATCGAGTCCGTCACTTGGATGGGTGAACGGCATCTCTGTTGTAGGGTATGTCTCCTACAAGTCCAAAATAAAAAATAAAAAGTTCCGAAAATCACAAAAAATTCATATCATCCTATGCAGTATGGCAAACCACATAAAAAAAAGTCAACCAGACGCCATTCACACCGAAAAACCACAGTCAAACCGAAAGAAATCTGAGAAAATTCGCAGACGATCGATAATTCACAAATAACGTAAATTCACTAAATTCCAACCTCAAACATTCATTCAAGCTCATTCGCAACCGATTCACTGAGAAAAAAGTCACTTAAAATACAGCCTCCGTATATTCATCAACCTAACCAAAATCACCTCTAAATCCAAATTTTCAACATCTTGCTTCAATCCGCCAATTTTCTATAAACAATTTCATTTTCAAAATTTTAAAACTTCTTGACCACCCCTCGTATACGTAACTACGTTCAAAATTAGCCTTCGAGCTCGTTTCCCAACTTTCTTGCAACCGCTTCGCATTTTATCCTTCGCACTTTTCGATCACCCCCTGTATACTTCAAATCACGTTCCGTGCCTCGAGTCTTAAAAGTTCAAACTTCATTTCATCAAATTTCCGCAACCCGACTGCTATTTTAAATTTCACCCATTTTGATCACTTCTCGTATAATAGCATACAAGCATACAATATCTCGGTTCAACTCGACTCGTAACCGTTAGGAACATTTTAATATCTTATCTTCATGCACTACGCACCTATCGGGAACATTTTAATAGCGTTACAACTTTTAACATCGGACCTCCGTTAATACCTTACGGGGTCGCGTCAGATTTTGCCTATAAAAACTCAAATAACTTCGAAACCAAAATAGATCCGACTTTCATTCTAATTTTAATAAATTCCCCTTTTTTTGCCGATTTTTCTGTATAACTTTCATCTTCGAAATCAAAAAATTTCCAGTATTGCGCAACATGTCGTAATCGATGACTCATCCTCGCCCGCACGGAGCGATTCCAAGCTTTTCCAGCTCTTTATAATGGGATGCGAGACTCGACGGGGCGCGAAAAACGAAACTTCCTCGAAACAGTATAAATACCGGCGTGCAACAAGCCGAAGTTAAGTTCAGTTTTGGCAGTGACTCCTAAGTTTAGTACTCGCGACGTGATTAATAAGTGTAATAAGCTTATTTGCTAGTGCTTCCGGTCCGGTTACTATTTAACTAAAGTTATAGATATAAGTCGGGGCAAGAATTCAAGCGATGCACGTCACAGATCGATTCTATAAATAAGACAATACTGCTAAGACTCATGAAGCCCCATTAAATTGTACCTGTTTCTGAAAAAAACTTAATAACTGGGTGTCAAGAATTACTCTTTTTAACGTAATTAAAGATTAAAAATTATGTTAGTATTAAAATTTCTTTAATGAGATCACTTGTGACGTGCATCGCTTGAATTCTTGCCTCGACAATACCCACCGTCTAGTTAGGCTTTCTTAACCACCGGTCTTCGCAGACTTCTCGTGACTAATTGTCCAGGACTAGCTTCCCAGGCCGAAACCTGGTTAAAAAGAGTAGATTTAAGTATTCGCCTTAGTGGCCCCTTTTTTCTTTTTTAAATAAAATATTTATATTTCGTCCCATGTGACTACATTGATTCTCGCCTTTACGGCTCATCAAATCTTAAACCAAGTGAATTTTTTCAGATTTATTCAAATAAAAAATATTTCAATAATTAATTATTTGCTAAATTCTCCTGTCAGAATTTATGCTGTCGAATAGTTTCATTCTAAAAAAGAAACTTTGTTAAATAAAAATCTACAATATATTTTTCCAAACTTTGTTCAAAGCAAAAAGCTTAAATAAATAATTGTTCGTTCCGATTTAAAAACCAGTGTTATTTTTTTTTGTACTACCATATACAGGGTGCAGTCATTGACCCTGTCAAAAAAAACTCAAAGAACTATACAGTGTTAATCAAAAATAAAATTGAAACCACAGTGCTTCAGCAGATCCAGACTACAAGATACAGGGTGTAGTATTTGACCCTAACCATCGCCACAGAAATACATCAAAAAGACTTCTCACATAAAAATAAAGTGCACGAACGCCCTCCAGGGTCTCAGCTCTAAACCCCCATCATTCAGATTTTTTATTTCAGCGAACAGAGGGCCAGATTCGTGTTCATCTCATTTCGCCGTCTTGGTTGAGTGGAAGTGTAGCTGTAGCTAAACTCCGCCAGGACGCAAATATAAACAAGGCATTAAAAAAAAATGGTTGCTACTTTCGGTTGGACGGGAAGTGACCTTTTTCACATAACAAGTATAAAATTGGGCTTTTGTGTCTATCAAATAGCTGGAATTCCATATTAGTGAAGCATATTCCAGTTTTGATCTGAACAAGAAATTAAAAAGCAGTGTTAACGTGTTCACGTCAGTGAAGCCGGTTGAATTTTTTATTATAAAGTCCGAATTTTTAAAAGAATGCATTACGTTATTGACATGTATATTAAAAGATAATTCACTGTCATAGGTGATCCCAAGATACATGACATTGCCCTTTTCAACAAATCATTTTGCAATTTTTCGCAGTCTGCCTTAGAGTTGATATTACAAACAACTTTATGTGATCCGCATAAAGTAAAAGAATACATCTAAATTATCTAAAATATGATTAATAAGTAGTATGAAAAGGAGAGGCTCTAGAACAGAGCTCACGGAAACACCTGTTGTCACTGATATTTCGAATGACATTCCCCCCTTCATCTTATTGTTCTTTGGCTAAGATAAGATTTAAATAAATTTAATAATAGTATAGAAAGTCTAGCGAGTTAGATAGATTATGTAATAATAGATTGTGGTCAATTCTATCAAAGGCTTTGGAGAAATCCGTGTAAATAATTACTTAGCCATTTAGATCCATACGTTGAGCATATCAGTTGCGTAACACCGTGGATCTAATTTTAACGAAGCCCTGTTGATGCACACTAATCTGCCCCTTTATATGAGGATAGAGCACGTTATGTAGAGCTATTTCAAAAACTTTGGCGAATTATAAATTATAATAATTTGTCGATAGTTTTCTACATTACTTTTTTCGTCCTTCTTGTAAACCGGGCAGACAGGAGATTTTTTCCATATGTGTGGAATTATACCAGACCTCAAAAACATATTAAAAATTTACGGAGGGCGGTTCCACAAAAACATGTGCACAATCCCTAACAATAAAAACTGGTACGTCATCAGGTCTTTTTGTAAATGTAGATTTTAACTTTTTTAAGGCAGATAAAATAGTATAGTAGAAAATTTATCAATATGTAAATTATTATTATTGATTTGTTAAATAAATCTTTATTTGTCACTCTGGGTTTAGTAAATGGGATACTGAAAAATCTTGCAAATCTGTCCACAATTTCTTGTGTATCATTTAACTGGTCATCTCTATATACTAAATTTTGGGGGATAGAGGATACACCTTTCTTAGAGTTAATATAGTTCCAAAAGGATTTAACGTCATGTTTAATATTGTATTGAATATTGTTTAAATATATTTTATATGCATTATCTGGTTTGTCTTAATTAGAGTTCTTAATGCATTACATTCATTATATAAATGTTCTGCACCTGTTTGCTTATATCACCAGGGCCGTTCTAATAACTATTTTCAGTCTAAAAAAAGTTCAATTCTGGCGCCCCCTTTCAAATCCTTTTGTAAAAAAGATCAAAGAGTAAGAGGCGATACACAATAGTTAGGTACCTATCAGTGCTATAATCTTAAGTTATCGTTCATATTATTTCAACAGGCAAATTACATTTGAAATGAACTAAAATAACAAAATAACTTCTTAAAACTAATTACTATAAAACCTAAAATTGAATCCGTTTTACTTTGCGTCTTGCAAATTCAGAAATTAGTTCATCGATATTGACATGATTGAGTATGTTATTTTCTATTGCTATTGTCTGTCCAATCTTTCCTGAGACAAAGATGACCGAAGGTATGTTTTAATTAATTTAAGTTTAGAGAATGACGGTTCTCCTAATGCAACGCTAACTGGCAACATCAAAACAATCTGCAAATAAATTTCAAAATTTTGGGAAAGAACTAATCATATGTTGTATTTACAAGAAATACATAACATTTTTTGGTGTTTCCTCTACGTTCTAGTTATTTATTATACCAGAGAGAACTGTTATTTCTTGGAATAACTCCCTGGGCTCAATATCAGAGCTATCGCCAACGTTTAGTACAGTTGATAAATTGTTGCAGTATTTCAATAAATCTTTATGTTGGAAGGGTATTGAGATATCTTAGAAGAAATTAAAAACATCACTGACAAAACTGTTCAGATAGTGAATTAATTGCTGTATTGGAGATAAAATATTTTTTTAAATTTTGAATGATTCCTCGAAATCCACGATGGTTTCATAGTCAACTATCGGCTAAGCAACGCAAACGGGATCAAAATTTCCAAGTGTCACACCACTCAAAATTGTTACAGCATGCCGTATTTCGTAAAATAACAGCAATTCACTAGCACCGTGGGCGATGTTGCCAGATATGTCATTAAGAGTGTTGTAGGATTTTTAATTTTTTCTTAATTACTTGATACATAAAACATTTTGTTATTTTTAGTTGTCTACTCGAGATAAAAATTTGCTTGACATTTGGCGCCTCAAATCTTGGCGCCCTAGGCAGTTGCTTGGGTTGCCTGCGGGTTTTTGATGGGCCCTGTAAATAACTTCCAGATTCTATTTTTTTCTTTTACAGTAGAAATAAAAAAATTGACTGTCTACTTGATCTCATTAACAATACGTAAAAGTAAATTTTGAGATATTCGAATAATATGTTATTGATGCAAGTAATCGTAGTTGACAACGCTCGTTGTACACACTCTTTGATGAAATGAATTCGCAATAAGCACACATTGTTAAACCGTATAGCGTTTCATTATGAATTTTCCACGTCTGTATTTTTCAGAGGTCGACTTGCAACGAACAGGAATTTAGTTTATTGAAATAAAATAGCAATTTATTAATGTTGTAAACTTTCTGTCAGCCCGTTCTATTCCCATGCATATTATATAAGGAAAGACCTCACGAGTAACTAAATTATTTCAACAATTTGTTCTGATTAAACTTTACTTGGTCCAAAGAATTAAATCCTTCTACTCTTTTAATGAGAAAACTAATTTTAACAAACTCCATCCCATAGTAAATAAAAAGTTCTATTTTCTAATCATTTCTTTTGTACGGGCGCAAAGTAATTCCATGAACGGCAAATCTGAACAAATTCCTTTTACATTGTTTTTAAATCCATTAAAACGCTCTATCTGTGAAGTGGTAGGTGAAATGAATTACAGATAAAGTATTATAAGACACGATTTTTACATATTACCTTTGTTATTGTCTAAAACCAATTTCTGAGATAAAAATATGTTTCCTGGACTTCTAATATCACTTTCAAACTTGAACTCACTTTGATTGTGGAAGTGCCTGAAATGATAGAAAATAAAATCTGTAAACTATTTGTTCCGGTTTTTCTACCTCTTGTGAGTGATATATTGACACGGTAGGTAAAACTATTTTACTAGATGTGTAGCATGTTGTGGCACTTCTAGCCCAATTTGTGATGAAGTATTCACGACTCAAAAGTGATGAACTTCATTTTCGAATGATTAACACTTAAGAAAGAAGAGAGAAATGAATATTTACAGTGGACCAGTTAATTAGTGTACATGCAATGAAAGTTGCAGTAAGGGCAGTAATTTTTAACGTAAATTAAAAGGGGGTGTGCGGGATATTGTGCGCAATATTAGGGCGAGATGGCATAATTGAAATTTAGCGAATATGCGATTTTAAGTTGCTGAGACAAGTTCTAATAATAATGTAGCGTAGTCAAACTTTTGTCAGGTAGTTCTTAACACACTCATATTTAACAGGACAATAGGAAACATATAGTCGTACTTGGTGTATTTTGGATTTGGCAAAAATCAGGGTCTAAGAGGGTAAATCACCCCACAGAAGCTAATTAAAATTATCGTAACTTTTATCAAATAGTTTTTAACACATTCATATTTAACAGGACGATAGGAAACATACATTTGTACTTGGTGTATTTTGGATTTGGCAATAATCAGGGTCTGAGAGGGTAAACCACCCCGCAGGGTCTAATTAAAATTAGCGTAACTTTTATCAAATAGTTTTTAACACATTCATATTTAACAGGACGATAGAAAACATACATTTGTGTTTGGTGTATTTTGGATTTGGCAAAAATCAGGGTCTAAGAGAGTAAACCACCCCAGAGAAAGTAATTAAAATTAGCGTAACTTTTATCAAATAGTTTTTAACACATTCATATTTAACAGGACGATAGGAAACATATATTTGTATTTGGTGTATTTCTAACCTTAAAGGGAAAATTTTCTGAGGTTTTAATTGTCAAAAAGGTACAATTCAATTTTTATACTTTGTCAGAAATTTTTGAAACTCAAAAGGAAAATTTTCTGGTTTTAATTGTCAATACTTGGAAATTTTAGTTTGTAAAGGGTTATGTTGTTCATTATTTGTTTGTTAGACTTGTTGTCAGTATACAAGATTTGTTAAAGCCTGATAAATAGTTTCCTTTGTCGTTTAAATAATATTATTTTCAAATAATAAATTAGAGCAACTTGAACTCACCCTGAGAAAGAGTAGATAAATTAATTCGAATCGAGAGTTAATAGATTGCCTTAGTACAGTCATAACAGTATAATATATATAAAAGTAGTAGTAGTATTGTATACTTAATAACATAATGTATTTTTATTATATTATATATTTATAATTTACATATTATAATCTTAAAAAATATATGTTACATGTTGAAAATTTTACTTTAAGATATTTCTCACATTCCATTTCTATATATTGAATAGATCTGGTAACTTCATTACTATTTCAGAAAATTAAATTTTTTATTTCTTCCAGCTCGCCTAGCATCTTCTCTAATTTGAGCTAATTCTGGTAACTCGGGAATTTTTTTTTTCATATGCAGGAAATGACCTCCCATCGCCAAATTTAATATACATTTACACGCTGTTACACTTTGAGTTGTAACTGTAAAATCCTTTGCTGATTTGTCGACGAACTTTAAAACGAATTTATTTTTGACAAAGCTCATATTTCGTATTTCCGACCAGGCAAACGACGTAGTTGGCTTCAATCTAAAAAATTAAATTATTTTCACTTACTTTTACTTATAGGGTGTTTGATAAGTAAGATTTTATGCCCGTTTACTATTATTACCGAATATTAATGTAATTTACCAATTTACAGAAATTGATTCAAGTAATATAAGTAACGTCTAAAGCCTAGTTTTCATTAGTCGAGTTAGCGGCCAAGTAATTTGGGCAAGTACTAGCTATCCCTCTAACTCTACCAATGAAAACGTAACTGGTTGGGTCGAGTAGAGTAGATTTACACGGTGGTAAAGTAACTCGCCCGCCTGCCTTTTCCTACCACCGATTTCTACTCTACTTGACCGGCGTCATACTAATGAAAATAGACACGAACAGGTTTGGTATAGTCGAGTGTCTAAAGTATATGTAGACATCGCGTATTTAGTTGATTTTTATTTTTTGTTGCACTGTACGACTCGACCACTTCGGTAGAATAGAGCAATTTAACTAAAAAGCATGGTGCCAGTATACTATACCGCTAACTCAACTATTGGAAACTAGGCCTAATGCAAATTAATATATATATATATATATATGTTAGATAGTGGATTGTTTGAATAACTTTTTAAAAAGAAACTTTATTTGTTACACTGGAGTCAACGTTGACTCGTTAAGAAAATACAATAATAATTTAGAAGTAGTTTAATCGAAAGTGAGTATATGACTGATTACAAAAAGGTTGTTGGTAATATTTATAATGTTTTGAGAACAAAGGAAACAGTGTTGCTGATTCAGCACAATCAGGATTACTTAGAATTGAAATACAATGCTCATGCAGCGTGAGCGGTTATTGAGAAGAGCTGTTACGCAGTATGTAATACGATATGTTTGAGAAGGTTAAGCCTGTCTCGATAATATTATATATCATAGTATATTTCTAATATAACAGCTTCCCCCTTATAAAAAAAGTTGGTGTTTTATGCAGCAACTTTTGAAATGAATATAAAATGTATATAAAAGGTAATGGTACAATTTGGAAAAATATAAAAGATACAAAAATGTTAAATCGTAAGGTTTAAAACACAGAATATAACCTTAGCGTCTAGAATATGAGATGCAAGCACAATAAGCTTGATTCATAAAATAAAATAACATAAAAATGTTAGAGTTAAAATATAGCTTTGGCAAGAAAGCGTAAAATACAAACATACTAGGTTTGAATTGTAAAATAGGATAAAATATTCCTAAGG
The DNA here is from genome assembly GCA_963675555.1 of Leptura quadrifasciata. Taxonomy (NCBI): domain Eukaryota; kingdom Metazoa; phylum Arthropoda; class Insecta; order Coleoptera; family Cerambycidae; genus Leptura; species Leptura quadrifasciata. The sequence goes on from OY776675.1 coordinate 111,396,982, forward strand.
TTAAAATATAGCTTTACTGTGAAAGCATAAAATATAAGCATGATGGGTTTGAATGAAAATGACGTAAAAATGTTAATAAAATTGAAATTAACAAATGATAGAAAAATAATGAAATATAATGATTAAACAAATGAAATAAAATTCACTGAAGAGTCCAGCACTGAAAGTCAGTAAAAAGGCACAAAACAGTTTGTCTTTATGTAAGTTCTATGTCTTCGGCTTCGTTGTCTTCTCTTCTTAAGGTAGGTCGTCTTCGTGAAGGAAATAGGTTAACAAATGTCCTGTAGGGTTTGCTAGGCCTCGGTGGAGATGGGGGTGATGCAGAAACATCGATGGCTAGTCTTCGTCTTTTTGTTCTGCACTTACAAAATAGGTACAGAAATAACAGTCCAATTATTAGCACAATGATAAAATAGGTGAACCAGGATATGTGTTTTGTTATAAAGGGTTCGTTGATCAAATCATCTAAATCTCTGGAGTATTGGTCCAACTTGTGTTTGGCAACTTCGAGGTCTTCCGTATTGAGATTGTTTAATTTTAGTGGTTTAAGATTTGGAGCTCGGATTTTGTCTGGAATATGTTTACAACATTCAAATGGAATTTGGATTGGATGAGTGTCGTCTTTTACATCGGTTACTTCATTGGTACTGGCTTGAATTTTTGTGATGCCTATGAAGGCGTAACAATTTGGTTGTAATTTTACTATTGAATTTTTGTAGATGACTTCAGTTTTTGAATTTCTTTCTGGACAGTTGATGGTTGTTTGTAGAGGTTCTGCGTTAATAACTAACCATGTGTTTTCGTCTATTTTTTGGACGTTGTAGCCTTGGCTGATGATAAATGACGTCTGGCAGTTTTCTGGCAGAGTTTTGAGGTTCTTGAAGAGACGGGCTTCGCATATGGCATTGTTGTCAATAGGATATGCAAATAAATTTGGACATAATTTGGTGTTGAAATAAAGAGGTTTGCATTCTTCAAGGTTCGAGATAGGTATGTACATTAATGAATCATCATCTCTCGCGATATATTTTTGAGAAGTTGATAATACATGATATAAACCAGTTCTATTATCCAAAATAGGAATAGGGTATAATTGAAATACTGAATATGTTTGAGGGTCTATTAAAGGTATGTCTAACACAAATATTAGATCTGAATTTGTTTGAAAAGCTTTTAGTTCTATAATGTCTAAGTACTGTGCAACCTTTGATAGTTTGATTGGAACCGGTAAATTGTTCCTTTGTAGGTTTTGCGAAATTTCTTGTAGAGAATTTATTAAGTCTTTTGGATTTATAATTGACGTGTGAATTATTTTAAGCCTCGCGAAAGTGATGGAATTTAGGATGTCATTTAGGTTATCCTCGATAAATAAATAACTTGCCATAAGTTGTTCGCAGATTTCGATAAATTTCAGTTTTGCATGGACGTTTTCTATGTCCTTAGTCATGTCTAAAATTGAGGTTTCAATTTCTTTAATATCCTTATTGAAAGTTTCTTCGTCAACTTGCAATTTTTGAATAGTTGCGTTGAAATTTTTGATTACTGAAGTTGTAACGGATATTTGGTTTTTAATTAGGTTTTCGAGTTGGTGTTCGTCATTATTCAATTTGTTGATACAATCAGAATAATACTGACCGTCTTCTGCGTCTAAATTTCCGGTTATTGATTTGAAAATCGTTCCGATGCCATTTAGTATTCCTCGTTTGTATCGTTTCGTGTCAAGGTAAATTTCGTCAAATTTTGATTGTATTGATTGGGAAATTTGCGTCAATAAGCTAAGGTGAGTTTTTACATCTCCTGAAAAGACGTTCATGTAATGGTATGCTGGGTCGAGTGTGTTGTATAGTGTCTGTAAGATCTTGTCGTTTTTGTCGAAAGCTGTCTTAAAGGTAGATATGTTTTTGTGTACCAGTAAAGTCCATTTCTTGTGAGAAATCACAATGTCCGTGTCTTGGTGATAATATACTCCGATCGTATTGTTAATAGGTGTTATTTTAAATTGAGCAAGTGCTGATCCGATCAGCAGGAGAAACCTGAAAATAAATTTAATCTTCAGTATATGGTTTCATTCGATCAAAATTTACTTTGGTTGTTTGGTTTGTTTCGAGATTTAGTAATGTAGCGGAATTTTGAAAGATTTCTGTAATTTCAAAGGGACCGTTGAATTTATTTTGCAGTTTATTTTTTATTTGTGATTCTTTGACGTACACTTTGTCGCCAATATTATATGTGTGTCTTTTTTCGGGAATGTTCTTGTCGAATCGAACTTTGGCTTTTTGTTTTTGTGCTTCTGTTCGACTTCGCGCAATTTTGTAATAATGAGATATTCGATTATTTAGGTCTCTAACGTATTTGGTGATCAGGTCTTTTTGGTTGTAAAGAGTTTCAGGTGGTCGGTTAGCTGTATGTCCGAAAATAAGTTCGTATGGCGTAAAGCCATGAGTTTTGTTTACTGAATTGTTATAACATGTTACCGCGTATGGTAATATGGTGAAAGGATGTTCGTTCGGATTCTCTGTTTTATGTATTCTGATCATTTCCGCTAGGGTGGCATGGAATCGTTCGATAGATCCGTTGGATTGAGGGTGTCCTACGCTTGAGTATGTTAGTTTTATGTCGTAAAGGGTGCAAAGGTCTTTTAATAAATTATTATCAAATTCGCCGCCATAATCGCAATGAATTCTTAGTGGAGTACCATAATGCTGAAAATAAAGCAACAGGGTATTTACGACTGATTTTGCGCTCTTGTCTGGGACTGCGTAAGCTTGAGTAAATTTGGTTAACTCGTCGCGGATAGTTAATGCATAGTTTCGCGTGGGAAATTCGAATAGATCGATATTAACTCTCTCAAATGGAGTTTTAGGGGTTTCAGTAATCACTAAGGGATTGTTGAGGTTCTTACGACAGACTTTTGTTCTTTGACATGTTTCACAATTTTTTATAAAATTTTCGACGTCTTTTGTTAAGCCTTGCCAATTATATTTATTTTTGATTCTACGTATCGTTTCATTTATTCCACGATGTAAATTATTTTTTCCGGTGTGATGCTGGTCGAGAATGATCGGACGTTGGTCCTCGTCGGGAGTTCGTACTAAATTTTGACATATGATTAGTTTTAAGTCTTTTTCAGCAAAAATAAATGATAGGATTTCGAGAATTGGAAAGTCTAGATTGTTTTCAACATGGTAAGTTTTGGAAAGGTCTAATTTGTTTCGGTGTTTATATAATGTTAAAAATAAGTGTTCTACCACAGACTCTGGGTCGAAGGGTAGAGCGATAATGTAATAATTTCTTTGTCGGGTCGATTTACTGGAAACGATATTGATTGTATTGTTATAGAATTCGGGGTTTTCCTCGAAAATATCCTCGATAATTTGATGGTGAAGGTCTGTCAAGTTGTTTTGTTGGAAAAACGTTATGATGTTTTTATTTTCTCGATCTAATAGTTGTTTATTTGTGATTTGAATTTTGGAATAGTCTATTAGAGATTTGGTTTTGTAAAGGCGGGAGAATGTGTCAAATTCTCGGGCAATTTGTTCGTCAGTGATCTCGTCGTCATTGTCTGGGGTTTCATCTTCGTCTGAGTCTTCGTTTGAGTCTTCGTTTGCGGCTAGAATTTTTGAATAAAATTTGGAACATTCTGAAAAGTGATTGATTTTAATTCTGGACAACGCGTCCGCGTTTTTATTGATTTTTCCGGGTTTGTATATTATTTCGTAATCGTATTCTTCGAGTTTTAAGCGCCAACGGGCTAGTCTACTACCTGGGTCTTTTATGGAAAATAACCAAGTGAGTGGTCGGTGGTCGGTGACGAGTTTGAACTTCCTTCCGAATAGATATGGCCTAAAATGCTTTACACTCCAGACCAAACATAAAAGTTCACGCTCAATGGTTGAATACTTAGTTTCCGCGCCGCATAAAGTTCGAGATGCGTATGCGATTGGCAAATCTTTTCCTATACTTCCTTGTGAAAGTACAGAACCTATTGCAAATGCACTAGCGTCTGTAGTTAGGACAAAAGGTTCATCAAAGTTGGGGTAGATCAATATCGGGGTAGTTGTCAAAGTTTGTTTTAGGGTTTCGAATGAATTTGTACAGTCATTGTCGAAATTGAAAGGTATATCTTTTTGTAGCAACTTAGTTAAGGGTTTTGAAATTTTGGAGAAATTAGGAATGAAGCGTCTATAGTAGCCTGCTAGACCTAGAAAAGATTTAATTTCTTTCTGATTTTTGGGTTGAGGAAAATTTAGAATTGCTTCGACTTTGGCAGGGTTTGGTTTTACACCATCCTTTGTAATAAGATGTCCTAAATAGGCGACTTCCTTGCGAAGGAATTCGCATTTGTCTGGCTGAATTTTGAGGTTGGCTCTTTGTAGACGTTTGAAGACTTCTGTTAATCGGGAAATATGTTCGTGGATAGTAGGGGAATAAATAATAATATCGTCCATGTAGACGAGACAGCGTTCATTTTGGATGCCTAATAGAATATTGTCCATGACCCTCTGGAAAGTGGATGGAGCATTTTTTAAACCGAATGGCATACGTACAAATTCGTAGTGGCCATTCTCTACCGTGAAAGCTGTTTTTTGGATGTCCTTAGGATCGATTTCAATTTGGTGGAAGCCAGAGGCCAAGTCTAGAGTCGTGAAATATTGACATCTGCCTAATTGGTCTAGAAGATCAGAAATGTTGGGCAAAGGATACTTATCACCTATCGTTACTTCGTTTAATTTTCGGTAGTCAACTACGACGCGCCATTTCTGTTTACCAGAAGCGTCTAGTTTTTTGGGGACTACCCAAACTGGGGAGGACCAGGGAGAAATTGAAGGCTGGATAATGCCTTGGTCGAGCATTTTCGAGACTTGTGATTTTACCTCTTGTTTATGAATTTGGGGGTAACGATAAGATTTAGTGAAAATTGGTTTAGAATCGTTAGTGTCTATTGAATGTTTGATTTCATTGGTAAATGTCAAGTTGTCACCTTCTAAATAGAATATGTCTGAAAAGTCTAAACAGAGTTGAGTAATTAGTTCACTCTCCTCATCGTTCAAGTGATCTAAGCGTAATTGGTTTCTTATTTCGTAATTTCTGTCTATATATTGGGAATCCGGATTTTGAAGATTTACATTAAATATTGACCTAAATTTTTGGACGGGTTCAAGTTTAAGATTTGAAAATTTTATTGTTTTCGGAATTGCATTTGAGTTTATTACTGTCGTCAAAAATTCACCATTGTTGTCTATTTTGACAATGGCGTTCGGTAAACGTACCTTTTCGTTTTCCTGGGCTATTAGTATAGCTTCGGTATTTTGTAAATTACATTTAAGCTTAAAAATCTTTTCTGTGCGTGGTTCGATAGAAATTACATTTTGGTTTTTTGTTTCGTTTAAATTTTGATTTTTAATCGGGCTCCAGAGTGTAGTTAATATATTATCGGTAACTTGATACAATGGTACGGTTTTGAAATTAGTGATTAATTGTCTGTTTTTAATGTCTATTAAGCAATCGTAATGGTCCAAAAAGTCGGCACCTAAAAGTCCGTCAAATTCTATATCTAGATTATGAATGTAAACTTTGTATGGATCATTCGGATTGAAAGGTATGAGAGCAGATTCAGTGATATTAATTTTTTCGTCTGTTATACCTTGTATAATTACATTTTCGTGGGATCGACGTTTATAGTTTTCTGCCGTTTCGGGTTTGAATATAGAGATACCTGCGCCTGTGTCTATCAAGATTTTGAAACGTTTAGTAATGTCTTCTATGTAAAATAAATTTTTTGAGTTTACGATATTTAGTTTGTAGCGGGGTGTTTTTACATGAATTGGTTTTCCGGGAAGTTCAGGTTTGGGCCGAAACTGTCCTGGAGGTTTATCGCTTGGACTTGATGAGAAATTTGGTCTAGCTCGTCCGTTTGTGTTGGAGTATTCGTTGAATACTCCGGGCCTATGCAAAAATCCGGAGGATTAACAGTATAATCCTCGTATTGCTGAGAATTAGCAGTATAATTCTCATATTGTCCATTTTGAAAATCGTAGTCATCGTTATTTTGAGATTGATAATCAGGAGAATAATTTACGGACTGATTTGCAGAGTAATCTTCGTATTGGTTTGGGTAATCTGAGTAATTATCATAAGGTTCTTGATTTAAGTGATGTGTTTTTTGTTGATTGAATCGATTAAAATTCGGGTTCGGTTGTATGGCAGAAGGTCTCTGCTGCTGGAAGTTAGGATTTGGCCTGATAGCTAAGGGCCTGTTTTGTTGTGGATAATTACGTTGTTGATTAGGCAAATTTTGGAAATTCTGTGGTCTAAAATTTGTTTGGTTAGGTAAACTCTGGAAGTGCTGTCTAGGAACTTGTGCCTGATTGGAATAGGCGTTTGGTGTGAAATTGGGGTGTGAAAATTGGTGGTTTTGCCTCGCGCGGCATTCGTTAAAGCTGTGTCCATTCCTTTTGCAGAATGTACAAAATGGTGGGAGATTTGGGCGTCTTTGCTGATTTTGAACGGGATTTTTGTTTAAAGTTCTATTTCCAAATTTTTGAGATTCGAAATACGATAATTGTATTTCTCGTTTGATGCGATTTATTGCATCTAGCATATTGCCGGGGTTACCAGCCCTAATAATTTGACCTAATTTTGGTTCGAGTCCAGTGAGAAGAGTAGTTAACGTCATATTTTCTATTAAAGTGGATTGCGCGGTTTTTTCCTCTAAAGTTAAACTTTGTTTTTGTATTGCCGCGTGCATTTTTGCATTGTGTGTTTGTAACCTGGACACAAATATTAAAGCTGTTTCGTTAGGTAATTGACGAATTGTTTGCAAGTCTTGTATCAAGGCTGTCAAGTCACGAGAGTCACCAAAATGTGATTCGAGCAAATTTTTTATTTCCGCCCAAGTGACGGGGTTTCGTGAATTTATCAATTCTGCGGCTTTTCCGCGTAATTTATTTTTTATGTGAAGCGTTAATAAGACGCGCTGATCATCAACAGCGATACCCTGAGCGGTTATGCAAGCTGAAATAAATGTTTGCAAGAATATGGGGTTGCCGTCAAATTCGGGCACTATGGAAAATATTTCGTTTAACCTATAAGGTTCAATATTTATTGTTTCGTTCGCCGTGATTGAATTGTTTGCATTGGAATTGCTTACGTTTGTAGCCATTTTATTTATATTATTTAGATAATCGAATAACTTAAAACACCTTTTCAATTTGAGCTAGTACGCTACTGATAATTGGCAATTTTTTATTATATGTAAAACAATGTGCTGTTTATTTTATAATATTTCAAAATTTAATTACAAGGATAATTGGATTAATTTAAAAAGTGTTTTTAGTTGGGGATAATGTCACTGAAATTTTATATACTAATGTGCATTTAAACAGTATAGAACATGTGGGTTTTATTTTATTTCACAGTCAAGTAAGGCGTAACCTTAACCTTTATATGATATATGATATTATGATAAAAATAATGTTAAGATAAAAATGGTATGTGATTGTAGTTAATTAGATAAATTCGCACTTGAGGAGTATATGATATTACCATAAAAATAATGTTACGATAGGAACAGTGTATGATTACGGTTATTTATATAGGTCACACAAATTATAATCAAGATATTTTATTTCAAGTTTAAATAAAATTACTACCTTAGATATTAGAACTGTATGTAGCAATGCAATGTATTTTGATAAAATAAAATGTAAAATTATGTCGTTGTTTGCAAATAAATGTTTGCGAGATGATTCAAAAATGACTTACCCTAAATTTTTCATTCCTCGTGGTCCAGTTGAATGCGACTTCGTGAGCTTAGCTTCACCAAAGGTCTCTCTCTGCCAGGGGTGTCACTGGGTGTTCCTTCCACAGGGTTGCCTTTGATGCCGAAGACACCAACGATGGGACGGGATGAAATTCTTACTTGCTAATTGTTGAATCGTGTTGATTTGAAATGTTGCTTTGCTTGTATTTCTTGATAATTATTATTGTTTCGCTTCTGTGCGTTTGAGAATAATGTAGGTTCTTCTGAACAAAGGATTGGGATCCACCACTACAGCTAAGAAGTTCTCCTTGTTCCAGAAGCTCTTTTCGTCCGGTTAGGCACCTTTTTCAGATGGACTCCTTGTTCCCTCGGATATGTTTGCTACTGGTTAGGCTCCCGAACTGTGTGTTTTTCAGATCCGCCACGACTGCGCCAATGTTAGATAGTGGATTGTTTGAATAACTTTTTAAAAAGAAACTTTATTTGTTACACTGGAGTCAACGTTGACTCGTTAAGAAAATACAATAATAATTTAGAAGTAGTTTAATCGAAAGTGAGTATAAGACTGATTACAAAAAGGTTGTTGGTAATATTTATAATGTTTTGAGAACAAAGGAAACAGTGTTGCTGATTCAGCACAATCAGGATTACTTAGAATTGAAATACAATGCTCATGCAGCGTGAGCGGTTATTGAGAAGAGCTGTTACGCAGTATGTAATACGATATGTTTGAGAAGGTTAAGCCTGTCTCGATAATATTATATATCATAGTATATTTCTAATATAACATATATATATATATATATATATATATATATATATATAATTGAATTTTCCTCGTCGGTGTAGGACAATAAACACAGAAATTTTACACTATGTCGACGTTTCGATTTATTTTTAAAATCTTCTTCAGGACTGAAAAGTACAGATAATGAGTAAGTAAATAAATACATTCAGTTTTAAAAATATAACAAATACTGATTTTTAACATACAGAACTATTAAAATATAAATATAAAACTATAAAAATGTTGTAAATGTCTCGATATATAGCTCTAAATTAAAATTAAGATATAACAAAAATTACGGACAGAGAGACAAAACGGAAAAAAAAAAAAAACAAAAACATACACGTGAGCATCCTTACCTAGTGTAAAATATTCTTATCAAAAGACATGGTCCTTATCGTTAAATATATATAAATAAACATGAAAAATATATAAGACATACGTTGCCGTTTCGGAAAATAATAGTTAATTGAATATATAGCGGTACCTTATCAATACAAAACAGGGATATATATATATATATATATATATATATATATATATATGTTTCATATAAATGTGGCTCCAAATTTCTGAATTCGGTCTATTATTAATTTTTTTTTGTACATTTCAAATTGTAAAATTGTGGTAGTGTTATATAGAGAGTATTTAAATGTTTAAATGGTATATTTGAGATGTATGTATAGTCAAATAAAATGAGTATGAGTATGAGTACCGCTATATTTGAAATGGTTAAAAAAAATTGTTGTGTTCCATTGAGTGATCAGAGTGGTCCACTTTAGTTGACGGGACATCAACATCGTTATTTTAAATAGGCGAATATCACGGGGTGGGCGACATCTACATTTTGATAGTATAACCTTATACGTAGTGAACAACAAATCAATTTTACTATTGAGGTTAAATGGAGTTCTAATTTGTTGACGTGACAATCAAGTAACTTCTATGATTTTTCAAATAAAAAGTGCATTAATAGTGGAGTAAAAATAGTCCAAAATAAGGCGATAGAGAAAATTTTAGATGAAGCAAAGCGACATAGAAAAATAAGTCTGTTTTGGTGAAACTAAGAATACCCTGAGTTTTGCACTTCGAGTAGATGGGGAACCATTTCTTTCCCGGAAAAGGGTTAAATCGGTCATTTTTAAGGCTGATTCTTCTGTTTTAATTTATTTTGGAGCCTTTAAAATGCTAGTTAAGAAACGAGAACCGTACACTTTTATTGTAGATGTTCAAGGAACATTTAGTTAAAATTTTCTGAAAGTCGGTTCACCGCCTTCCACCATATACTGAAAAAACCTAAAAAATTGAATGACGGCTAACTTGATCAAAATTAAACCGAATTTGATGAAATTTTAGACGAAAGTAATATATGCAACCAAGAAATAGCCTGCCGAGTTTTAGCAATAAATATCCATCGGTTTGTCTACAATTCCATTTCTAGTACAAATTCCGCAAAATTTTCAAAACTTTCCCCAATTTGCCCAAATTATCGAACGAAATTTTTTTTCTTACCAAAATGAAGGCATCCTTATGCACTATCACGTGATGTAACTAAAAATATTTTTTTTATTTAGCCAATTTTTTGCAATTTTTGGTATATACATGCGCGCGGCGATTTCCCGTCATTTTCGCTATTATACGTATGCGCACACAAGTATATGTGTAATTATTCATTATAAACATTTCAATATTAATAATAAAAAGTGTTGTTTTAAATATTTAGATACATGAAAAACACTCAAAGGTAAGATATAATTTTTTTTTTTCGAAAACTCACTTGATTTTAATGAAACTTTTTACATATATTGATTGTTATTTAATTTAATTTTCCTTTTCTAGTAGTTGTATTAGATGTGCTACTACAAGAAGTGTCTACTTCCGAATCGGTAACTGGAGGTCATCGCTAAAATCGTATACATCTGAGATATTCTCTGAAGTACAAACATCTTCTTCATAATTATCATCTTCTTCGAATTCTTCAATATCACAAATTTCAGGACTAATTTCTAATTGCTCAGGCTCTTTATCAACCACAACTTCGTCAACAATATTATCTGCATTTTGACACAAAGTATTCCTTCCATTGTGGCAAAATGGTTTTATATGAGCAACGTTTAATTTTGCAACCCACCTTACAATCACAAGCAATTATATTGAGTAATTCATTAGGAAGAGGAGCTTTATCAGCCCTTAACGCATCAGTTCTTTACCTATTGTTTGCTGCCATCCAAAATCCTGTCAATTTTGGTACTTCAGAGAAATATGCCAAACTCCAGTTACCGATTCGAAAGTAGACACTTCTTGTAGTAGCACATCTGGTACAACTACTAGAAAAAGAAAACATGAATAAAATAAAATAATAATCAATATGTAAAAAGTTTAATAAAAATGAAGTAAATTTTCGTTTCGAAAAAAAAAATTATATCTTGCCTTCGAGAGTTTATCTAAATGTTTAAAACCTGTTCACAATCACTTTTTATTATTAATATTGTAATTTTTATAATGAATATTTACACGTATACTTGTACACGCATACGTATAATACCGAAAATGACGGGAAATCGCCGTGCGCATGTATTAACTAAAAATGACAAAAAATCGGCTAAATTCAAAAAACCCCTATGGCAAGGGCCAGTCGGAAAGGTAGATTTCGTCCTATATCGCATGTGCATATTTGATTCGAAATAAATTTTTGAGGATTTTTTGAAGACTTTGAACCGCTGCCATTTTTTAAAATTTTTCCTATGCGTTTTAGCAGAAAATGTTTTAGACAAAAGTTGTAGGTCTAGATGAGTACTATCCAACGATATATCGCATATACATGTTTGATTCGGAAAAAAAAATTTGAGAACTTTTAAAAATTTTAAACCGGCGCGATTTTTAAAAAATTTTTCCTATGCGTTTTAGCAAAGAATGTTATAGACAAAAGTTGTAGGACTAGATGAGCACTATCCAACGATTTATCGCATGCTTATATTTGATTCGAAATACAATTTTGAGGATTTTTTGAACACTTTGAACTGCCGCTATTTTTTAAATGTTTCTTATGCGTTTTAGCAAAAAATATTTTGAACAAAAGTTATAGGGCTAGATGAGCACTATCCAACGATGCATCGCATGTACATATTTGATTCGAAATAAAATTTTGAGGATTTTTTGAAAACTTTGAAACGCTGCCATTTTTTAAAATGCTCCTATGCGTTTTATCAAAAAATATTTTAGACAAAAGTTGTAGGGCTAGATGAGCACTATCTAATGATGTATCACATGTACATGTTTGATTCGAAATAAAATTTTGATAATTTAAAAAAAAATTTGATCCACCGCCATTTTGAAACAAAGAAGGCGATTTGGCCCATCTCGAAATTAACCGAGATATGGATCCAAAGTATATGCCTGCCATATTTCATTTTCATCCGTTAAGAAATGTGCCCTTTAGAATGTTCACAAATTTCGTTATATAGCATATATATATTATTATTATTAGCCGTTACTCGAGTCCGAGTATAAAAATGTTACAGTCGATAAATTGTGTACCATAAAAAACAAGTAAAAGGTGTAGTCTATTGTAATTCCCATTCATCTACGGTGCACACGACTATGGCTATAGAGGCCAATTCGGGAGAGCACATGTCGACCGCAGTCAGGACAAACATAGACCTGGTTAGGTCTTGGATTCGGCCTTCTTGCAGCAACATTTCCTTGATAGCTAGCCACAACCCCTCGCCATTCGGTTCTGTCCGCTGCAAGTTGTTCCCATTGCTCGTCTGCAATACCGCAGGATTTTAGATTTTCATGGAGAGCGTCTTTGAACCTCTTTCGTTGACCGCCACGCCTTCTTCTACCGCTTAGCAATTCACCATAAAGTGTACATTTAGGAAGGCGGTTATCATGCATACGATGAACGTGACCTGCCCATCTTAGGCGTGCTCTTGAAATAAGCACCTCAATTGGAAGGCTGTTTGCTCTCCTGAGTACTTCCACGTTTGATATGTGATGGAACCAACGGATTTTCATCATACTTCTGAGGTGTCTTTGCTGAAAACGTTCTAATTCTTTCACATGACGACGGTAAGTGACCCAGCTTTCACATCCATATAGCAGTGTTGGAATGACAACTGCTCTGTAGACAGCCATTTTCGTTGACAAAGCAAGGTCGTGGTTGTCAAATACTCTCTCTCTAAGTCCCCAGAGTGCTCTAGATGCAGCGTTAATTCTATTGCGAATCTCGCTGTCCATGTTTGCTTTGTCATTAACAACGTTGCCTGAGTAATTGAACTGATCCACCACTTCAAGAGAATTTCCGTTAAGTGTAATGTCTATTTGGTTCACTTGATGAGGAGTTGACATAATCTTAGTCTTTCCAATGTTGATTTTAAGTCCCAAGGAATCATAGCTCTGGGCATACACATCTAAAAGTTCTTGAAGCTCTTCCGGCGTAGAGGCTAAAAGTGCACAGTCATCCGCATACTGGAGATCACAAATGAATCGTGTGCGTGTCTTCGTGAAAGCTCTAAAGCGCCCTATGTTAAAGAGACCGCCATCAAAACGGTATCTGAGACCTATTCCTCTGACTGTCAGTTTGTTGTCAACAATAATTGTTAGAGCAGTGGTAAACAAATTAAAGAGTAGGGGTGCCAGGACACATCCCTGCCTAACTCCAGTGAGGGTTTGGAAAGGTTCGGTTGCCTCATTATTATACATAACTTGGGCGTTGTTGTTTGTATGTAGACTGCGACATACTTCCACAAATTTTCTAGGGATACCTAAGCGGAACATAATTTTCCAGAGCACTTCCCTGTCCACCGAGTCAAACGCCTTGGTTAAATCAATGAAGGCCATGTGAATTTCTCCTTGATGTTCGAGTGCTTTTTCTTGAAGCTGTTTAAGTGTGAAGATTAAATCCGATGTGCCTCGGTTTGGTCTAAAGCCACTCTGTGTTTCAGGAAGTAACTTTTCCATAACAGGTGTTAGCCTATTTGCCATCGCTTTAGTGAGTATCTTCCCTCCAACAGCCAGGAGAGCTATACCCCTGTAATTTCCACAGTCCGCAGCGCTCCCTTTGTTTTTGAAGAGGTTGATTAAAAGTGTATCCCGAAACTCCTGCGGAGCTTGACCACTTTCCCACACGACATCAAACAGTTTTTTGAGGTAGGGTATGAGCTCTGATGACACAGCTTTAAAGATCTCAGCTGGGAGTGAGTCGGCGCCGGGAGACTTGTTATTTTGTAGCTGCCCAATGGCGGTTAAGATCTCCTCCGTTGTTAGTGGTTTATCTAAGTCTTCGAAGGTGTCATATTGAGGGATAAGATTTATAATATCGTGATCGGCTTGACTTTGCTGGTTAAGAATGTTAGAGTAGTGTTCTTTCCATCGGGCTCTTATTTCCTGGTCTTCTTTGAGGAGATTTCCATTTAAATCTTTAATAGGACACATATTTTTCCGACTGGGGCCATACACTGCTTTTACTCCTTGAAAGAAATTCCTGTAGTCGTGTGAATCGGCGTACCTTTGAATTTCTCTGGCCTTGCTTGCCCACAGCTCGTTCTTTATTCTTCTGATTTCGCGTTGCGTTTCATACTTAGATTGGGTAAAAGCTTCTGCTTTTGATGAGTCGTTGGGGTGGTTGATAGCGTTTTGGAAGGCAATATGTTTGCGGTCAAGAAGTTCTTGTATAAAAGCTTCATTATCATTGAACCAGTCCTCCTGTTTTTTACTTGCTACAGTGCCAAAAATTTCCTCACTCGCACTTTTTAAACTGTCTTTAATTTGTGTCCAGGTAGCAGCGACATCTACAGAATTGGTTCCTTCTAGTGCACTTAAATTCTCTTGAACTTTTTGCTTTAGCTGTTCGACGGTTTGTTGGTCACGCAATTTACTAATACATAGACGGGGTCTACGTTTTAGTTGAGTTCTTCGGTGTTTGGGTCTCATAACAATTTTCATTTTAGAGACAACAGGACGATGATCGGTCCAACACTCGCTATCAATGCGCGCCTTTGTAATTTGGACGTCCTTGAGATGCTTCCTACGTACGATAACATAGTCCAGTAGATGCCAGTGTCCTGATCTGGGGTGACGCCAGGTGCCTTTAAATTTATCCTTTTGTCGGAAAATGGTGTTTGTTATAACTAGATCATGTTCGGCGCATTTAGTTAGGAGTAGTTGACCGTTAGCGTTCATGTTGCCCAAACCGTTCTTGCCTATGATGCTTGGCCAGGTGTCTGCATCTCTCCCTACTCTAGCGTTAAAATCGCCAAGAATAACGAGTCGTTCCGTTTTAGGTATTCTACAGAGGGTTTCTTCCAGCTGTTGATAGAAGCTTTCCTTGGTTTCGTGACTTGCATCCAGAGTGGGAGCGTAGGCGCTTATTAGATTTACCGCGTTGCCATCTGATAGCTCATAGCGTAGCAGCATTAGACGCTCGGATAGGCCTTGTGGTACTTGTGTTAAGTTGGATACAAGTTGATTCCGAACGGCAAATCCTACTCCATGTTGTCTTCTTGAATTGGTGGGAAGACCTTTCCAATAGAAGGTGTAGTACTTTTCTGTGAGAGAGCCTTCCTCCAAAAATCGAGTTTCGCTGAGAGCTGCAACGTCAACATTGAGTCGGTGAAGTTCTCTATCTATTAGAGCAGTTCTTCTTTCAGGCCGATCGGTGCGAGTGCTGTCGTTCAAAGTACGAACATTCCAAGCGCCGTAGATGAAAAAATTCGTTTTGTTGGATTTAACTTGTCGGTGTTTTTTCGACATTCGATGAGGTGTCTCTGTGGGCACCCTCCCCCGGAGATCCGATCGGGAGGGTATTTTACCTCCGGATGATTTTGTCCCACTTGAACGCTCCATCATTTTTTAAAGCCTTAATCGACTGAAAACGAAGCTGCATTTGAAGTTTTAGCTGGAGCAGGTATGCAACTGACCAGCTCGGTTGCGGAAGGCGAGTGGTGTGGTCACATGGCACAGAAGGAGACTGCGACGATGGGGTAACCAAACGATTCCAAAAGCAACCTTTGTGTGCGGTGGGTTATTTTTACCGCACTCTTCGTGAGAAGGTGGATATGCTCACGGCAAAAGGTAAGGGTTATTCCGCCCTTACTCGGTCGTTAGAGCCTCGTTAGTGAAAACAGGGTGCACCAAGTTCAAATTGATCTCATCGCGAAGGTGAGGTTAACAATTGAGTAGGAGAGGCTATAACTTGCGCTTCACTACCCCATTACACCCCATATATATATATATATATATATATATATATATATATTGTTCCGAGAAGCTTCCGCGGTCGTTGGTATGAAAAATACTGGGTTCTCGGGTTGAACCGCGTCTGAGATTGTTAATGTCTCGACGTTTCGGCTCCCGTTTTGGAGCCATTTTCAAGAGAAAAAGTGGGTCAAGTAAAAATTGTCAAAGAAAATAATGCTAGGAGTTCGTGGAACTGGTTCGATTCCGGAGTCTCAATCTGCCTACTCCCCAGATCTCATCACGATCTCTAAGGCCTCAACCTGCCTACTCCTTAGAGCGAACTCGCTGGCAGTATCGGACGAAGTGTTATTTAACAAAACAACAATCAACTCTCCTACTCTGTGTATAGAAAACCAACCCACACCAACCGTTACCTTAACTCAAAATCACACCACCATCCATCACAAATAAATTCCGTTGTCAACACTCTTGTAACCAGATCCCTCAGACTAACAGACAATCACAACAGACAATCCGAACTACAAACATTACAAGAAGCACTTCTACAAAACGGTTACGACAAAGGACATATAACGCGATCCATACACAAAGCACAAAATCCTTCCCAAATTCAACAGCCAGAAACTCTTGCTCAGCAAAAAGCTTTCCTACCCTACATCAAAGGTGTCACAGACAAAATTTCAAAAGTCCTGAAATCCAATAACATAAAAACCATATTCACAACACACCAAACAATTTCCAATTTAATCAGAACCCCAAAAGACCAAATACCTAATGATTCCCACGGTGTATACGAAATACCTTGCTCAAACTGTCCCCAAACCTACATTGGACAAACCAACAGACGGATTAACAATAGAATATATGAACATCATCTTGCAGTTAGAAAATCCGATCCCACATCATCACTTGCCCAACACCGCCTTCTAACAGGCCATGATATAGACTTCGATAACACCAAAACCATAGCACCATCATTTTTCCAGAAACCGCGAATCATCCGCGAAGCAATTGAGATTGAAAACGTTCCAATTGTCTAAACAAAAGGGATGACGGTCATCGTCTTCCAGTCGCTTGGAAATCATTGATCTCCAGGCTAGCCCCACAATATTCATCCACACCTCATAATCCTGATAGCAGCCGTTCTGCTCTGATGCCTCCATCAACAGACCCTCAACCCCCCACCACTCTCCCACCCACAGACAGCTTTCGTATAAATAACACTTCGTCCGATACTGCCAGCGAGTTCGCTCTAAGGAGTAGGCAGGTTGAGGCCTTAGAGACGGATCGTGGTGAGATCTGGGGAGTAGGCAGATTGAGACCCCGGAATCGAACCAGTTCCACGAACTCCTAGCATTATTTTCTTTGACAATTTTTACTTGACCCATTTTTTCTCTTGAAAATGGCTCCAAAACGGGAGCAGAAACGTCGAGACATTAACAATCTCAGACGCGGTTCAACCCGAGAACCTAGTATTTTTCATATATATATATACACTTTTGAACGGGGGACATTTTTGGGGTCTGGGGACCATTAATCGAAGAAACTATAGTGAACTTTTCCCAAACTCATGACATGCTGCACTCTGCAATAGGTACATGAGAAATCTACCTAATGAGTGTGGTTATTATATTTTTTATTTAATGAAACCGAATGCTGAAGGATTTTTATTGATAATAAATTGTCTTGATTACAAGAATTGTGATGTTACTTTATTTTTTATTGAAATATTCTATCGTATTTTCTTTTTCTTTCTTACTATTATTGCACTCTCTTTATACGAATGTTTTGCTAATAAAAATTGTTTAATTTAAATTCTTGGTTACTTTTCTGGAACTGATCAAATTCAGATTAGAGAGAAAACCAATGAAGAAACTTGCAAGCCATTTTTTAAGATATACTTGCATGCGGAAATTCCCACCCAGTTATAAAACTTGGCCACCCAACGAAAGAGATTTGTCCAAGACAAAAAGCAGCGTTTATTTCTTACAAAGTGATATGTCATTAAATTCATTTTATTTATTTACAAAAATATAAACAACGTACTATAACTTTAAAAATAAAGCAGCTAATTTCATTTATCTTATTAAATTTTTAAAACAAATAACATGAATCTTGACAAGCGTACAACTTGCATACAACATAAAAATTGCTTTAAATATTTTCTGTGTTCCTAAAAAAACTTCTGCACAGTCTCGTTCCCCATACAGCTGAACATCTAGTTCTTTATCCTGGACTTTTTTTTTAAATTCAATTAAGTATGCTAGTCGCAGATTATAATAAGCTGTACCTATTTCACTGAGCGTTATAAAAAATATTGCGTTTACGGATTCCTCTCCGATCCGTATCATATTAGTAAGAGAGGATGCTTCGTAAAGTGTGGAAGTAGTTGTATCGTTTTCCACATGTTATATTAAAAAAAAATAGTGAAGCTAACACAATTTTATTTCTAGCTGTAAGCCATCCTTTTCGCTGTCATCACATACTGATTAAAAACTATTATTTTGTCTCTTTGTGAATGGAGACAGCCCTCAATCCCAGGCGCGGATCTACATCCAAATTAAGGGGGGCCATACAAAATATTGAGAGAAACATACAAATAGAATACACTAAAAACGGGACAAAAAATCTTTTAAAACAGTTTTTAGGAAGAGTAACATATGTATTTTTATTATGCTTCATAAAATAAAATATAATTTCATCTTATTAAAAAAAAAAAAAAAATTGGCAATATAGTACAGTTGTTTTTAAAAAAAACTGGTACACTTTCTTTTAGCTATGTAAATCATTCGCTTTTGATTGATATTAATAATCTTACAAATGTCACTGTGACGTTAATCAGTGGCGTCATTATTAAAAATGGTTCGACATCTAACAGATATTCAAAAGCTTCGAATTGTTTTTAAAATTGAAGATGGTTGGTCCATAAGAAGACTTACTGCTGAAATAATGAGTGTTAAAAAGCAATGGGAAACTAACCAAACGGTATCCCGTAAAGTTGGTTCCGGTAGGCCCAGAAAGACCAATAATCAAGAAGATGAAAATCTTATAAATTACCTAAAAGAAAACCCTATTCAGACTGCAGTAACTGCAATTTCAGAGACATATTACCCTGCTTCGGTACCTACTGCGTGCAGAAGAATAAAACTAGGAAGCGAATTGAAGAGTTGTTCAGCGGCTAAAAAATACAAACTTTCAGAAGAAAAGAAGCAGGGTAGGATTATTTTTGCATTGAACTGTATAATATGATATGAATCGATGATGAAAACTTCTGAGGACAAGTTGCCTTTTCTGACGAAAAGGTTTTTAAATCCTGTAACGATGGACATGTTCGCGTATATAGGCCTCCTTCCACTAGATATGATGAAAAATATACTTTCGATCCACAAATATCAGGAAAGTTTTCAGTCAACATCTGGGCTTGGATGAGCCTAAATGGGTTAGGTGTGTGTTGGAACAGTAATGGTCATCTCAATTCCATTAAATATATTGAAATATTAGACAATATTATGTTGCCGTCAGTAATAGAGGTGTTTCCGGAAAATAGTTTATTTTCCAACAAGACAACTGCTCCATACATACGGCCCATCGTGTCAGACAATGGTTTCTTAATAAAAACATAGAGTTGATACCGTGGCCATCTAAAAGTCCGGATTTAAATCCAATTGAAAATGTTTGGGGACTAATGGTGAAATATATAAGAAAATTAAATAACAATCCAAATAATGCCCAAGAATTGGAAGGGATAATTGAAGACGCTTGGGAGAACTTGTCGCAAGAAGTTGACCTTGCAAGAAATCCGATTTTGTCCATGCCTGCAAGACTTCAGGCAGTTTTAGGCGCTAATGGAGCAATGACAAAATATTAGTTAATTCTGTATTACGTAGTTGAAGTTCATTTATTTTATTTTTTTATTGTATTTTTATGTTCAGTTTGCATTGTTTACATTTTTTTTAATCTCAAGTGGTATTTTTGTGTTCTTATTTTGAAAATAGAATGTATATGATTAATGTGAGACAGGAAGTTGTTTAGAGAATCTCTACCATGTGGCCAGATAACGAAGATGTCATCTACGTATCTTAGCCAGCAGGTAGGCTTGAGTTCGGATGAATTCAGGGGGACAGAGGTGAACCCATATCATTATTCAGTTAGTATTTTAATTACAACCATTAGTAGAATTATCCGTAACAAATATTATTTTTTTAAACAATAACATGGCAGGCTTGAAAATATTTTGAAAAAGTTTTCTAATTATTTTTAAAAATTCCATTTGAATAAAATTAAAAAGAAAGGTTTAAAAACACTAAGAAAACCGGTCTCCTCCATAAAACCCAGGTCCGGGGTAAATCACCTCTTCTCCACCCCCCTCTCGACATGCCTGGCCAGCCCTATTTACAGACATATGCACACAACTAAACTATTAAGATTTTCGATTACAAGAGTTGTACCAGTTTTTTTTTAAATCAACTACCATACCTGCACAAAACCTAAACTAATACTAAAGAAACGAAAATATAGATTATAATTATAAGTGTTATAACAAATTAATTTCAATAGGTGTCTGCCTAAGTAAGTAATTTAAAGGACAAATTCTATTATCCGGATCTTTTTCTTTGCAAATCGTTTAAAATTACATTGGTAATTTCAATGTCATCAAATACAGCTCAGTGAATATGCATCAAAACTAATCCATTTAAACGATCTTTAGACATTCTAGATCTACTCCGCGATTTTAATCGTCTTTGAATCGAAAAGCTCCTTTCTGAACTACCAACGCTTATAGGTTGAGTAGATACAAATAATTTTTAAAAAATTACAAATTACCCGGAATATGGTATTATCACACAGTTGTAAAGTTTCCAAACTGTCAGCAGGTAAGTCTTTATTTATGGAGTTTGAGTAAGCGCTCCATTTCAATTTCCAAATATCAAATTCTCCTTTAAATTTGTCCAAAATTATTTTTGGATCTTCTTCTCCAAAAATAACTGCACATATCTGTCAGCATCTTCCCAGCTATGATAATTTCTGTTTCAGTTGCCTTCATTGCATTTATTGTCAAATATAGTTATGAATTATATAAGGGGATTAATAATTATGCTTTAATCTACAACAAAATATTTGCACTCGAGGCCCACCCGATAGTCACATTTTTTCGAGTGGATTGAAGGCTTATTAATCCCCGAATGTAATTCAACGTTTTATTCACTGCCAAATTAGGAGCGCGAAAGTCGTATGACAGCAGGTGAACAATTTTGATTTTGAAAAACGTCAGATTTGACAAGTTTATTTTGATTAAGAATCTTGATTTTGAGCAAAAAATGGAAGATCATTGAATGGTTTCTATGACAAGAGTTTGTTTATTAGTTGAAGCGTGGTATTATGAATTCCAATCCACTAGTTTATTAAAGGGCCTTTAATCCACGGTAACAGACGTAAACCTTCCTAATATAGTGGTCGTGGATAAAATATTTAAGCTAAGATTATTGATACTCCAGTCAATGAATACAATTGATCTTGCAAAAGGTCGGGAAGTTTTGAAACTTGGGACATACCTAGATCATGAAGTCCTTAATGACCACCTGATTTTGCGAACATAGCGTCGCGCCGCTCGCGACGCTGTGTTGGAAAAATGGCTCATGAAATTAGAAAATTAGCCATATCTTCCTTACCGTACGTTTTATTGGAAAAATACCTCTATTCAAAATTATTCCTTATAAAATTATCTATAATTCTAATTTTTGTACGATCAATATTTACAGAGATATAGCTTCTCAAATTCGGAAAAAAGAGTTTTCCCGTCGTGTAATAAATATAAAGCAATTGTTTTACCAACTATTGGCAATGTTTGCTCGATGTTAGCCAGACAATCTTTTATCACCTATAGCGACGCTATGTGTGGAAAGAAATTGTAGGTTGTGATATTTTTCTCGTTTCCACGCCACCTATGAGGTAGAGAAATCGGCGCGTATTTTTATGTGGTATCCTTAGTAGGCCTAATCCACAGTTCCGACTCTAAATCAAAGACCCGATGGACGGGCGCAATCATCATCCGACATCTCTGCATTTTCTATGACATCCTCAGCAACGCTATGTATGTTCTGGAGCACGTCAAGTTCGGCGTCATGTTCGTCATCCACACATATGTCGGCTACATTGCTGCATGCATTTCCGTTGCAAACAGCACACATTCTGGAGCATTTTAAACCCGCTTTGCGACAGCTGCACGCGGAACCACAACCTTTGTGACATTTGCAAGAAATGCAGTTGAGAAGGTTAGCTGGAGCAGGTTCTTTCAGCGTAGTTATAGCAATCAGGCCATCTCTGGATTTTTTCCACCCCCAATCGAGTGGATCTTTCTGCACACCAAGCCACTGTTGAACTTGATGGTAAGTTCTATATGAATGCTGTCGAGAGGCCTCGTTTGTTGGTGGTAGAGAAGCAAGATGGAAGGTACGTTTTGCAGCACACTTGACAAAAAGTTTATACCGAAGTGAGTTGAGTTGAGGGTGGAATTGGTTTTGAAATTTTTCGCGTGTAATTCAATTTAAAAAATCCGAGAAAATATACACCTCACGCAGCTTACAATACGATAAAAATGTAGTAGACGATATTCTGTTTCTTCATGTATTCAGTGGTTGCGATACCACATCGTCTATCTACAATCAGGGTAAAGTGATATTTTTTAAAACATTCGAAAACTCAGTCTCTCAGTGACATTATTGGAATTTTCAAAAATCGTGAAGCTGAACCCGCCAGCATAGCTGCGGCTGGTGAATTTTTCTTAATAGAGGTCTAGGAAGGGGGTTGATCTCGCATTTGGTCCCATGGTCCAACTGATTTGTACGGCACAGCAAAAAAGTTCATCCTTGTTAATATAAAAATCGAATTTCATAAAAGCCGTACGGTATCGATCACCTTAGTACATAGAGACAACTTTTTGGAAAACGAAAATTATTCCTGTACTTCTGTACCATTATTTTTGTACGGCATTTTCTTTTTAAGAGTCATAGATATAAATACAGTCCAAATAAACGCAAGCCGTACAGGATTGTTTGAAAAAATGCAACCCCCGTGGGTTACGATTTTCACTTTTCCGTGTTTTCCTTGTCCCATCTAAGGATTACAAAAATTATACCTTTTCAAGCGGTATCATAATGACCCTCTAAAAATTTAGCATGGGCTTGTGGTCTAGTAGTCCTATATAGAATAGTAGTTCTATTCTAGTGTCATTTTTTGTTTTGACAGTAGGGAGGTTAGGTTAAGTTAGGTTTGGTTAGGTCGGCTCCCTTCACCTAACTTCTCAGTCGCCTTCACAACAATTTACCGTGCGAACACAAGCTAACGGTGCTATTTTCCTCGTGCAGTCTTGCAGTGAGTGTGTTTATATACCATGAGAGATGATTGTAGCAATTTTATTTTTCTCCAGTACAACAATATGGATAGAAAGTGTTCGATATATGATGAATCAGCTTAGTGAAAAAGGAATGATCACGTTGTTAAGTGCTAGTCTAACAAGATGAGATGGAATTTTTAGAGCGAGGGAGGCCGGTGTTATTCACGTGAAATGCAGAAAACGATACACAAGACCTTCTGATATAGCCCGAGCTGTGAAATTGGCTACTGTACACTGGCAATCTTCGGCTTTACGTTCCGTTCCTTGTTTGTGTTCAACACAACTACAATACATTGAATTCAAAACTAAATGTTTTCTGTGTACAGAAACTGTTGATGACGAATTTTATGCCATAGAACGAAAAAGAAAACACGAACATCATCGAAAAGTGGGTATATGCGGCGCCGGTGTGGTGCAGCATACCGGCCACGACAATGAAACTGTAAGTGCTAGAACACAAATATATGCGCCTCATATCAAACTGGAAGATAGACATCTACGAACGCTGCAACGACATAACTCCGATAGCCAACTACGTCCAGCACATCTCTCAGAACTTCTATTCGTTCAAAGTGGATGATAGTCCGCTAACAAGACACATTACACAAATTAGACAGCATAATGCCCCATTTCGGATTAAACACCCCTTACCTTACCAGACGTTGCTAATTTTCCGGCGGCCACTCTAGCCAAATTTCACCAACTATACCTTTCCCTAATCCTATCCACCTTTGCTGATATTTCATACCTTTAATTGTCTTTAATTATTTCCTGTCCCCCTCTTCTTTTGTGTTTGTGTATTTTTGTCGCGTTTGTTGTTTCTTCGTTTCTGTTTGTGCATTTTTGTTTCTAAATTCATTTTCCCTCCATCAGTCTCGTAACAGAGCCAACATTTATCTATATTCAATCAAAATTTTTAGCCACAGTTTAGGCCAGCCTAGCACATCCCGTCGTTGGAGTAACTCGCGAAAGGCCCCTTGTTCGAGTTGTGGTGCCAGCGTCCATACAAAATTTAATACAAAGAGAAGTTCGCGAGCGATCGATATCTGTATTAGTGGTTTTTTATTATTGTTAAGCTTTGTTTTTTAAGCATTTTTGTTATCATATCACCTATTTTAATTTTTTGTAAAAAGGAGTATAGGTTCTAGTGTTTTTAAATTATTGCTTTCGCCCGACTTTGTGATCCGCCACCGCGTCAACGCGGTGGTCGCAGGGTCGGTCCCGAGGCAGGTCCTGGGGACGCAGCTGTTATTATGCTTAATTTGAATAAAGTCTTTTGAATTGAATTGAATAGTAGGTATACCATGAACAATCAACTGATATTGACCAATAAGTAGCTATATCTTAAAATTTTGACAGAACAAGACTTATTTAGAGTTATGAATTTTTAATTATTTATTAGAAAATAATTTTTTTAACCTCTTCACCTTTCAAACAAGCAAAGTTCGTGAAATTTTACAATTTTTTTGCATTAGTAAAGAGGAGTCAAACGACGGTTTGACATTAAATAATGTCAGGTAAAATATTAAGTACTATTTCATGACCGTAAATTGAAACAATATAATTCTATATTGATGTGTGATTTATATAGCAAATTTACTGAAAAAATTTACTGAATTTACTATTACATGACCATGATTTTATCGATTATAGTCCTACAGATTTTACATCGATTTATTAACGATATACCTTCTGACTTCATATTATAACCAGGATACTGAAATAGCTGAAATTACTTAGGGGCTTTAATCACTCTTGAACACAACAGGGTTGCTATTCTCGAGTTCATGTGATTCGCTGAATTTTTCAGTTGACGCGATGTGATCGCACCACACGACGTTGACTTGATGGGCAAAATGCGTATTCTTGAACAAATGTCACTTTGGCGCGATGCGATCGTTTCCCTCTTCTCGTGAGAACGGAATGTACATGGTTGCCACTTTTAATCTGGTATTTGGACCAATTAGAAGCAGATTTAGATGCGGCACATTTTTGTCTACAAATATATTGGCTATAGTTACGGATAGTATTATAAAGTGTAATTGTACTGTCGTGAGCAGAAAAAAGAAACTTTATTTTCTAATGTAAATCTGTCTCTATTTGAATATGTAATGAGTAGCAGAAATAAAAGAGATATCACTTTTAATTTATTTTTTATTTTAATGCTGTAGATATTGCTATAGTAAATGATGGATGGTTAATGAGACAAATTGCACTGCGTTATAATATTAACAAAAATTTGGTGTGTAACATTTTAGGAAAGTGGAGAATAAACGGTACGATTAGTAAAAATCCTGAATCAAAGGACAAATGATATCCTACTTAACAAGAAACTAACTATTAATATTTCATTATTGCACCATTTCTATTTATAACTTCTATAAGTCTGTTTGGCATAGAATTAAATAACCTTATACAATAATCATTAGTAATAATATTTTCCCATGCATTATTTATTATTTCCAGTAATTCGTCGGCATTCCGTGGTCTCACATTTCATTTTTGGATACTTCTTATTTGTAATTCCCATACAGGGTTAAGATCTGAACTATGACTGGGCCAGTTAAGAACATTGATGTTGTTATCTTGAAACCAGTTAGTTACGGTATGAACAGTATGAACGGAACAATTGTCTTGTTGAAATACGAACTCATTATTAGGAAATAATTGTGACGCAGAAGGGAGCATAATATTGTCTAAAATCCTAATATACGTTTCACTATTAAATCGTTCCTTAATATGCCACAAAACACCAGGACCACATGCCGATATCCAAGTCCACATATTGACGGAAAATCTACCACTTTTATTATTGTTAGATATATATTTCTCAGCGAATCGAGTATTCGGAGGGCGGTAAACACGAATATGGCCGCTGTGTGTTGACTGGAAAGTTTTTTCATCTGTAAAGATTACATTGTTCCAAAAATTTACATCATGCGTTAAAAATTCAAGCGCAAATCCTACTCGAGCTTCTTTATGTTCAGCTTTAAGTAAGTATGTCTGTGCTGCTGCATGACAGCGTAGCTCCGATTCTTTTACTCGCCGGCGACCAGTACTACTCGATCCAGGAAAATTCGTTTCTTCAGCAGCCTGAATAACTGAGTAAAATGGATTTTCTACTACAGCATTTACCAATTGCAAATCTTGTTGTTGAATTGATATCCTTCGTCGCCCTGATCCAAGATTTCTACTAATCGTACCGTTTATTCTTATATGAGGCATATTAATTTTTTGTACACTTGCAATAAATTATGACAACTAACTGGCAATATCACAAAAAATAAAGTTAGATGTACACAACTAGATTTTAGCAAAATACCGTTATAAGACTTGTCCTATTTTTTTTTTGCTCACGACCGTACTAAATATAATAATAAATAGGTTAAGTTGTCATGAGTTTTATTGAGTGAGTCAATCTATTCCATTATAAAATTAAAAAAATACACTGTTGCTGGTATTACTCAATTATGGATTATCAAGAAGCCCTTAAAATTTCTACTCGTGTTACTCCCATCACATCTCGACAAAAAGACGCTGCTTAATAAATTCCCTTCCTGGTTCATCTGCCTGCTCTTGTGCATCTTCAAGATCTACAAGGACTTGATCAAATATGAACTGGTCAATAATTTCCATTCTCAAAATCTGAAATAAAAAAAAAATACGTAATTCTTATCATCATCACAAATTTTTGAATTAAAAAAGTCGTTCTATTATATATCGAGACATTACTTGATCATTTAATGATTTATTTTATTACATTATTTAAGTTTTTAAAGATCTCTTATGGGAGTTTATGCCAATGGAAATTAAAATTGTGTTCATCACAAACCAGCATATAAATGAATTTGTTGTTAACCTAGTCAATTTCTTAATTAAAAAAGATACTTACTTTGACTAAATTCTGCAGTAATTTTGTTTATTATCACATAGAACTACACAATACTAACGTTTACTCTGCAACACATCCACCAAACAGCATAAATTAGATACTAATAATTATAACTGACATCGAAATTAAATTTTAATTGTGACATTAACAAATGTCAAAACAAAAATATTTTCGCGCTGTCATCCTCGTCACACGAAAATAGCATGGAAAACAGTGCTCCCATGCAAAACTGGTGATGCGATCGTTCCCCTGATTCAAGAATAGCAAATTTGCTGAGCGTCAAATTTTCATGTGAACTCCGCCTACTTTCTCATGAGAACGTTGATCGCGCAACTCAAGAATAGCCCCCTAGTGTTATAAATTGACACTTGGAAAAATAGAAACAAAAAATGCAAGCATTAATAACTATTTTGTATAATATTTTATATATTCTCTAATTATTTACTGATATCTTTCTTAGTGTCGTTAATACGTTTGACGTTCTAATAAAACATGTAAAATGGTACCGCATATCCCTCATTTTCAATAAGCATTATTTTTTGAGACAATGAAATCAAAGATGTTGTAGATTTTCTAAATAATTTTCACTTACACAGACTATTACCCAGCACTTTTCCGACACTAGACAATTATTAATAAATTCACAATGAAGAATTCTGTGGTAAATGAACGACATACAGAGGCATGCTCAGCAAATGGACTATCTGGTAACAGCGCATAAATATTTATGGAATTTGGCACATAGTTTACTTCTTAACAAACTACATAACTGCCAAATTGTAATTCATAATGTTAATTTCAAACGCTTAAATGGTCTCCTGTGGAACTGCACAAAAAGGCGAAAAACGTTAAAGTACTGGCAGAGCAGCAAAAGACATCTCCCCAATTTAGTGCAAACCACCCCTTTATGCAAGAAACACCTCCTTTTCCAGTTTTTCGGGTTTGGGCGTATGAGAGCTTATCGAATCGGGATTATTTTGATAAAATTCAATAAATTGAGCAATTATCGACCACATACCACCCCGCCCGACCCCAAATATACCTCCAAAAACCGAAATACCTTCAAGAAGCTTCAAATCGAACAAAAATTGGTATACCCCCGTTTTCGAGAACAAGAAACACGACGGTGCCAAACTTTTCTAAAAAAAAAATCTTTTAGCAAAAAAATGCCGATCCGACAAGCCCTTGCACGCTCACATCGGAAAAGCCGGAAAGGGGGTGTTTTTTTGCATAAAGGGGTGATTTGCGCTAAATCGGAGTGTAAAACATTATTGCCATCGTATTACTCACCTTCGAAAACGAGGAGGAAGATGGCTTTTGTTGTGTTCCCAATACTTTAACGGTCTTTGCATTTCCACAGGGGACTAATAATAAAAACCTCAAACTTCAAATGTGTACGGTGATTGGGTATCGAATCGTCGAAGAATCTATGAAAATGAAGTTTTTATATATGCATGACAGCTAAGGAGGTGGTGGCAGGGTATATAATTTGATTGTAGCTGGCAATAATATGGGATGACCGATTAGGGCAGCTACCGAGCTTGGTTGCTGCTAGTAATGTCAAAAACGATACGTCTGAAATTAACGTCAATGTCACTACTACAGTTGCAAAAAAGTCTGCTGTAAATAGGGATTTATATGTCAATTAGGCCAATTAAATAATAATCATTGGTGGGTATCACAATGACATTGACACTAATAAAAATAATAAAATATATTATGAGTGATGTGTCACTGGTGAGAACCATATTTACAATGGGAAAATCAGTCGATTACTTATTCTAAGTCGTAATAGTACGTGGCATTTGGAAGGTAGAAGATCTATATTGAAACTTATTTACTTATGGATGTATTTACTCCAATATTTAGATTCCTACAGAGCTATTTAAAATAAAAGAAAATAATTGTAAAAAAACATTAGAATATTTAAAACAAGTGGCTGACACAATAAAATTATATTGACGTCCAACATGGAGGCGTGGTGTACATGTCACGTGTTCCATTGGGCTGACTTAATCATTGTTTTGATTTTGACCGCACCGCAGTCCATAGTATTTATTTATACATTATGTTGTTATTGATGCACGATATTTGCGAATGGGCACGTACAAACCCATCCGCAAGGAATTATCGTGAAGGCAAGCAAATTTTGAAAGCGGGACATATGTAATAAAGTGCGGAATATTACGTAGTGATATCGAGAATACAGAGGTTAAAATTCTATCTTTTTGCCTGCAAATTTAAAAAATGAGTCCTCATGAAATTATGGCGAAATATTAAAATGGCGAAAAATATTAAGTACAAACATATCACTTCAACGTTGCTATTTCTTAATAGGTAAACTTAAACTTTGTTTCTGTCATGTTAATTTTTGTTACCGATTCCAAATTATCTTGTATTTGACATTTCAAAATGTTTATTTGTAATTGCAGAGTAAGACTATTATGTAATATGATATGTTTAATATTCAATGAATCGTATGACTTTTAATATATTTTTAAATAAACTTAACCTTACTGGATATAAGTAATCAGATGACTTAAAATACCGAAAACATATTGCCCATCCCGAATGAATTTTCTTTAATTTCGTCACTTTCAGCCACGCGGCGCTTATATCCCATTTTTCATCGTTTCCAGATATATTTTTAAGGTTAACAAAATGTTTACCTTTATTAGGGAAACGGTGAAATGTGAGCTCAATATTTTTATGTGACTTACTGTGACTTACTTACTTACACGGTACAATACACTACTTTATATATACGGTTATGTTTGCTAATAAATTTTACATGATCCATAACAATTTTATATATATTTTTGCAATATAACTGTAAAATAATTACAAAAAACTATGAATGCTACATATAGACATATACAACAAGTATTATTAACTGGGTTCACCAACCGGCCGACACAGGTATCACGACTAATGTTGGATGACAATAGGAGCATGTTTTTTATTGCATTGTTAATTAATTCTTAATTAAAGAACTCAGCAGCGCCATACTGACTGAAAATGTTTTTCAGGCTTTTTATTATGACGTCTTTACACTTTAGTCCAGTGCAATTAGGAATTGACCCAAAAATTTTGGGTACATTTTTTCTTTTGTTCCTTATTCGAAAGGGGGGTCAATGAAAACCTTAAGTCTGAATTTGCGCATTCCTACTTCCCCCCCTTTCGCCGCCATCTTGGATTTGTTTTTTTTTTCAATCGCTCATAACTCGAGTTCTATTTATCGCACAGTAATGAAAAAAACATCGTTGTACTCGTGAGGATTTACTCTTTATGTCATCACGAATGCATTTTTGCCGTAAAAGTTATTGCAAAAAAGTTATTAGAGCTCAAAGTTGAGAAATGATTTCAAAAAAATGTTTTTTCACTTTCTTGGCTCGCCACTCTTTTGCAGTGCATCTGACACTCTCTGCCAATAAAATGTTATTTAAACTAGACGCGATTTCTAGGATTTAGAAAAAAAAATTAAGTCCGTAAGTGGATTCCTCGCCCGCCAATCCACGCTCAAAGTTGACATGTTCAAATATGCGCGGAGCGTTTTCAATCAGTCATAGTATTTTAACTTGTACATTTTGCAAACTCATTTCCACACCACCTTTGAGGTAGAGTCGACGGCGCGTTTTATTTAACGTGGTTTCCCCCCGAGGCCTAATTCACGATTTCTTTGCTTGATGTTCGATTTCTTGCCACTTTTCTATAGGAAATTAATAGTTTTCGTCAGTTTCCTAGGATACTTCAGACGCTTTTCTTTTCGTCGCTCTGGGTAATGGTACCATAGTAGGAAGGTCGTAGCAATCCTTGTCTTCATCACCCAAGATTTCTGCAACTTCCTTGACGTTTGTGCAATTTTCGCCGCAGCAAATTTGACATGTTCAAATAAGCGCGGAGCGTTTTCAATCAGTCATAGTATTTTAACTTGTACATTTTGTAAACTCATTTCTACACCACCTTTGATTCACAGTGAAACAATCATGGGAAGATGCGGACGTGGATATCGTGAAAACTGCAATTGATTTAAGTCCACAATTTGATACTGTCGTCATCGTAGGAGAGGATACGGAACCTGCTTGTGTTGCTGTGTGCACTCGGGAAAATTTAAAAAAAATGTCTATTTCCGTAAAATAGGAAGGGGAACAACGGCATCGAAGACGTATTCTAAAGCAGCTTCAAACACGCACTTCTGCTGGAGCATTTGCTTTTCATACATGCCTTTTCAGGATGAGACACAGTGTCAGCAATCTGCGGAATGGGAAAGAAAAAAATAATTGACGTCATCAAAAAAAATGTTCACCTTCAAGAGGATATAAAATTATTCCAAACAACAACCACTTCTGGACAAAATGTCATCGCTGCAGCTGGAGAGAGCGTGTTAATCGCACTGTACGGAGGAAATGAATCCGATGTGTCCATCGATCGATTGCGATTTAAAATATATACACGATTGGGTCTTAAAAAGAAAACGGATTTGTCGCGCTTCCCCCAACGAGTTCCGCAACACGTCAGCATTCCCTACGGACTTATCATCAGGTCCAGAAGTGGCTCGGGCAAGAAAAAACGCGATTTCTTGGGGCTGGAAAAATGGCTACCGCGGTTTAGAGCCTGTGACCAGCGAACAAGACCCGATTCCACAAATTCTATTGGACATTATATCCTGTGGATCCGCCAAAAACTGCGGTAAAGCTTGCGGCTGCCGAAAGGCCGGATTAAAGTGTTCCATCTTATGCAAAATTTGCTGCGGCGAAAATTGCACAAACGTCAAGGAAGTTGCAGAAATCTTGGGTGATGAAGACAAGGATTGCTACGACCTTCCTACTATGGTACCATTACCCAGAGCGACGAAAAGAAAAGCGTCTGAAGTATCCCAGGAAACTGACGAAAACTATTAATTTCCTATAGAAAAGTGGCAAGAAATCGAACATCAAGCAAAGAAATCGTGAATTAGGCCTCGGGGGGAAACCACGTTAAATAAAACGCGCCGTCGACTCTACCTCAAAGGTGGTGTGGAAATGAGTTTACAAAATGTACAAGTTAAAATACTATGACTGATTGAAAACGCTCCGCGCATATTTGAACATGTCAACTTTGAGCGTGGATTGGCGGGCGAGGAATCCACTTACGGACTTAATTTTTTTTTCTAAATCCTAGAAATCGCGTCTAGTTTAAATAACATTTTATTGGCAGAGAGTGTCAGATGCACTGCAAAAGAGTGGCGAGCCAAGAAAGTGAAAAAAAATTTTTTTGAAATCATTTCTCAACTTTGAGCTCTAATAACTTTTTTGCAATAACTTTTACGGCAAAAATGCATTCGTGATGACATAAAGAGTAAATCCTCACGAGTACAACGATGTTTTTTTCATTACTGTGCGATAAATAGAACTCGAGTTATGAGCGATTGAAAAAAAAACAAATCCAAGATGGCGGCGAAAGGGGGGGAAGTAGGAATGCGCAAATTCAGACTTAAGGTTTTCATTGGCCCCCCTTTCGAATAAGGAACAAAAGAAAAAATGTACCCAAAATTTTTGGGTCACATCAGTAAATTTTTCCTAATTGCACTGGAGTACTTTTCAACTTCACTCACACAATAAA
Source organism: Leptura quadrifasciata (assembly GCA_963675555.1). NCBI lineage: Eukaryota > Metazoa > Arthropoda > Insecta > Coleoptera > Cerambycidae > Leptura > Leptura quadrifasciata. The sequence goes on from OY776675.1 coordinate 111,429,617, forward strand.
ATCATATAAAAATTTCTGCCACTAACTCCCTAGCAATAAAAATGTTATTCATGAATCAAATTTTTTCATTGCAAATAAATATACGTATCTCTCTGGCTTTCAATGTAAAATTGTACATTGAAAGAAAAATTATGTGTCTAGCTACTTTATTTTTGCGTTTTAATCGATTGTAAATTAACAAATTGATTTCTGATGTTGAAATTCGAACTGGTTTATAATTATGTCATATGTGATGTTCTGATTTTTGTAATATACCCGAATTTTTCAGTTTTGGGATTTTGAAAAATATCAATTTTTTGTATTTTTCAATAATTTTAACGTCTTGGCTTTTCTCTCATACAAACTTCTTCAAACCTGTCTAGTTTAAACTTTAAAATTAAATATATCACACCTATTATCCTCCGTATAGATACTAATTCCATTTACAGTAACACCAAAAAAAAGATCAGTTTTGTCTTTGTCTTTAACACGAAAATAACTAACTCCATACATGTCCAACTTCTGAGCTAGTTTTAAATATTCTAGCATAGCTTGTTCCTTATCCAGTCTACTATGTTTTGCCCACATCTTGATTATATCTCTATGCCAGTCGTACATATTCGTAGAATGTTGCTTTGTTAGTCTAAAAATAAATATTCCAAATAAAAATAAAAATTAAACACCAAAATAAAATAATCAAATCTATTTTTAAAAATTTCACAGAATAGATTACATAGTCCTCTTACTTTTAACACGGCGTAATATATAATATAATAGCGATAACATCACAATCTTAATCTGTAAATATCTTACTCATTTTAGACCGTTAGACCTTAGAAAATCTTTTCAAATGAAAACAAGTAGGTATTTAAAAACTTTTTAAAGAGCAAGAGCATCATATCAAAAATATTTTGACGCACTTAATCGAGTTACTAAATTTAGCGTACTTAAATTATTCCTGGTATATCAATGGCCAAAAATAGATACTGTATAAAACGAAATCATGACATTGTTAAGATTAACGCTAGGTTTGACTATTTCGGAAATAGTATAAAATTGGAATTTTTCTACCCAAGAAAGAAACCACCATTATGTGAATTTTCCTGGAAGACCGATAATTTTAGGTTCATAATTCATAATAATTTGAGCAAAGCCGTTGTCGAGTAAATTGAATTTTTTAAATTTTTTTATTACCTAATCTCACATTGGTATGGGATATCCTCTTGCCAAATATAATCCAAGCTATTAAAATCGAACCGTTCTAGAGAAATTTTTTTTATTTATTTAAATTTTATTACAGTTTTTCTCTCTGCATTCTTTGGGAGCATCTGATTATATAATAGGGCAAGTGTATGTAACAACATATTTGGCAAGGTCGTTACTTAGAAGGAAAAGAAATAAGATATAACCTCACTTTAATTCCCTACAATGTCCAATATCACAAACCACAACTAAACCTTTTGAATAAACAGTGAAAGCTTTCACGGCCAGGGTCACATACACTATTAACTACTGGGCTGTTAGTCCGTGGTCTAAGGGTCGTTGACGATCCTGACGTTTCGTCCACAACTGCGGTGGTCATTATGTCATTATCAAAGACGCGGCCTGAGTTCTCTTATCTCCCTCGATATCTGCACAAAATGTTTAACCACCACCCAAGACAAAAAAGGGAATAATAAAAACTGTAGTGGACCGGACAAATAAGATCTGTGAAAAAGAATACCTTTCGGAAGAAATTACATATTTGCAAGATGCTTTTGAGAGTAACGGTTACTCCGAAAATGAAAGAAGACGTGCCCTGCATACTAGGAGAAGTAACAGTCATTCGGTGCACAAAAAGTCATCCCCGAAAGAAAAGTCCTTGTTCTCTTATATTAAAAATGTGACAGATCGAATAATGAAGCTCCTAGAAAAACATGACGTAAAAACCATCTTCAAACCGACAAGAAAAATACTTGAACCCTTGAGATCTGCAAAAGACCCACGTAATCATCCCTTAGCAGCAGGAGTGTACAGTATACCCTGCAGTTGTGGACAAGTGTACGTGGGAACCACAAGAAAAGTGTCAATACGCGCATCTCCGAGCACAAAAGATGCTGTGGGGTAGGACACACTGATAAATCAGCGGTGGTGGAGCATGCCCTACAAGATGGTAATCACCGTATTCTTTTCGGGGATACAAGAGTTTTAGCTGAAACCCGTCATTATTATCCACGCATGCACAGGGAAGCCATTGAAATCTATAAGTACGTGAAAAATCTCAATAGAAAAGAGGAAGGCCTAAAGCTTAATAAAATTTGGATCTCTCTACTAGAGCAAAAACGAATAACACTTTAATTTCAACGGTCAATCGGAAGGCAGAGACAGAGATAACGCATAGCTTGCTATCAGACCGTCAGTTGTATTATGTGAGCTACCAAGAGAACTCAAGCCGCGCCTTTGATAACGCCCGCCGCGGTTGTGGACGAAACATCAGGATCGTCAACGACCCTTAGGCTGAACACGTACGTTCCTGGTAGATTGAGAAATAAAAGATTTAGCTTGAGCTTTAGGGAGTAATTGAAACTCAGGAGGTCATCGTGCACTTAATTTTTTTGAATTTGAAGAGGTTCGGGAGGGTTGCGCCTAAAATGTCGGACAGGATTGAATGCTACACCCTGTATAAGTCCCTCTCAATCTTGGTTTACACTTTGGGTTGTCTGCGTCGAGAAGCACTGGTTTTGATTTTAATAATGAGGAAGATGCATGGATTTTAAAAGTGCTTAATTTTATAATTTTTCCATAATATGTACTATATAAGTTGATGATATAATAAAAGAAACTCATAGAAAAATTTCGCTTCCTAAATATGCCATATTAAAATGTGAACTTTTGTGTAAACAAAACCACTTGACCGAAAACGCTATAATATTGCTTTGACGTCACTAATTTGACCTGAATTTCCTAATTTACGTTGATATTCTTAATCTTGTTATTAATTATTGGTTAATATGACGGATAATCATTTCATAACATCCCTAACGTGCTAATCTATAACCACAGCATTCTTTTTAGATGTTTCAACGTATTAACAATAATGACGTGACGCTGCAGGTTACGAATGACACCATTCGTTAGGGATAGAGCGTTTTAATGGTTTTAAATTCTCAGCCGAAATAAATATTTTTTTCACCCTCAATTTTAACAAAAAAGAAAAAGAAAAATACAAGGAAGCATATTTTTCTGTCGTCTATCTATCTGTGATATAAAAAAAAATCATGCAACTTCCTCATTCTGGCAAGGTCAATTGCTACACCCAGTATATGAAGATTTTTGAGCTTTAAGTACACTTGATTTTAAATTTTTTGGTTAAAAACATTTTGATTTAATTAATGTCTATAACAGGATTCTTTGAACACCATGTATATGAGTCTCTTGAATTAAAGCACTTTTGTTCTAAACGAAATTAAGAATATTTATTTAGAGAAATTAACAAAGTACGAAATTCTTTTTTTTTTAACTTAAATATTTAATTTTTTACAAGAGTTGTGAAAATAATAACGTTGCGATAGGGAAATTCCGGATTGGGAAAAATTTAATTTTATTTAGTTTTGATTTAAAAGTCTGAAAATATTCACTTTTTATTTAATGCGCGAAAGCAATTGGTTTTGTTTAATGTGCGAGGGCAAATTGATTTTTTTTAATACTCGAGGGCAAATTGGATTTCTTTAATGCGCGACGGCAAAGTTATTTGTTTGCTTTTTTACTTGGGAAGCCAAGCAAGCAGCTCAGCCACTCTATTTTGTTAATTTAATCGTCGGTGAAGCTGTATCGAACATTTGGGGTTTTTTGAGACTTAGCTCCAGAAAGAAACTGACTTGTGGTATACCGGAAAAAATCTGGAAATGTCCCCAGCCATTCAGTGCGGGTTCGATTGGGCAATATTTTATCATAAATGTAAAAATGTTAAATTTTAGAACTGAAAAATATATGACCGTATTGACATTAAAATTGGGAATTTTTTTATATTAAAACGAAGTTTGAATTATTGTTATTGAAGGAAATTGTCTGAAATAATTGAAAAATTTCGAAACGACCCCGTAAAGTCGTCCCGAAAGTTCTGCACAAATAGTTGAAATGATATGAATTTGCGCCTATTGGTCTGCGGTGAACGACGTGGATTCAATTTAAATCGAGATACTATTTGAGCGTTCGGAAATACGTTTTGATAACCCGGGAAGTGACCCCGGGAGGACCGGGAAGTGAGTTTTGATATAACGAAAGTACCGACACTCTAATTGAACATTTGAATGGAATCGAAGTTTGTTTTGTTATCAAAGGTGAATGAACAATTGAACCCAAGAAGAAAATAATTTGTAAAAAATTTCTAGAAATGAAATAAAATGTTTCGACTGAGGGCATGGAAAGTAGTTTGGATGTTGATCGAGATGGTGCGGGAGTGGTATTTTTTAGGACAATTATTTGGAAGGTTCGAGCTGCAATTTGGTTAATGGTAAGTTTGAATTGTAGTTTTTTCATTAATTTAAGTGCCTGAAGGACTTTTTTTATTGTGATCTGACTTTCTGAAGTGAAATATTGAATTATTTTGTGATTTTTGAAGCTTTTAAAATTTTCCTTCCGCCAATTTATGAAAAGTACTATAACTACGGCCTAACTGCCTAGTAAATGTTAATAGTTTAGTAAACATCCTGACATTAGGATCCTTGATTTGTTTTAGCTGCAAGCAATAAACTAATTAAAGTGAAGTTTTACATTATTTGTTTTCCCACCAAGGAATGATGTTGAAAAACGTGCAGATACCCTATGATACCAAATATCTTTGTGTTAAATTAATTCACGCGAGAAACGCGTATAGCTGTGTCATATAGTGCTTTGTATATTATTTAAATGAATTTAAAAGTTAATTTCAAGCCTCTTACCTCTCAGGTAACAACTTATGCTTCGCAAGAGTGTCTTCATCATGTTCGTAGCTGTTATAATCACCATATTTGGCCTGTAGAGCGTATGATGCAAGAAGTACACACGTGTCTGCGGAACAAAAAATTTCGTCTTTTACAATGGAAGATTCGACTTGCAAGAAGAAAAATTCGATTGTAGTTGTTTGTATCAGTTCCTTTCCAACATCCTCTGGATAATTCTTAACTTTGAAATACAATTTGGTATTCTTCTTTAGTAAATCTTTCATCGTCTAAAGCAAAAGACATATTAATATGGAACATCATCATTGATAAAGTTATTGTATTATAGAAAATGTTACGTAACTTCACTGATATGTTTTAGATAAAATTAGCAGATTTTAAAGAGGATTTTTAATAGTTTAAGATCTTGACTATACTGTGCTATAATTATATGAATATCAGACGATACTTTTAAGATGCTAGTAAATTTGAAAATATATTATTATATTCCAGTAGTATGATAAATTTTAAAACCTTTTTGTACTACACTCGTTTTCATATATCTAAGCAGTCCTTGAATTATCATAATATTAATTATCAAGTGCCACTAATTTTTATAATTACATTGAAATATAACATTACAAGAAAGGCGTATAAAAGAAGATTATAATTTATTATAACTAATCTTGTAATTTTTACCATTAAAAGACATAAATTAACATTACTTCTTCTACTACGCCATCGCATATCTGTTCTAATTGCTACCAGCTTCTCATACGTGAACTCTGAAGGTAGAGATTTAGATCCTTAAAGGATCCGCAGGGGCTGTTATTTACTACATCACCCTTTCGCTAATCAGAACAAAATTTCAACTGGTTAGGGAACTGAAAATACATAGTAGGTTCAAAATTTGCATTAATTATTCAATTTAGATTTAATTCATGGATAGGCCCACACGCACTGTTCGTTGACAGCGTGTTTCACACGAAAGGTAAGGTAAAATTTAATGTCTGAGGCGCGAAGGAAAAGCTCTTTTGCCACCCATTCCGATTATATTAGCAACTAGTAAAGTTAGTATAAATTGCTTGAGCTTTTCCTGCGCATCTGTTTAAAATATCCTTTTAGTTTAACTTGTTAATTGTTGCACGTCAATAATATACAATGGTTTTGCTCACGGTTGATGATTTACACTGCTTTGCCCCTGCAGTCTTCAGCACTTCCTAATATACGTACAAACAACCTAAAAGCTTTTTAATAAATCTATCTCCATGAGTTTATATATACCTCACCAAATTGTGATCAATGCAAGCAACATCATAGCAGATCTCGACCATATATTTTTTGGATGTGTGAAATATCAAAATGCCTCTAATACATTAATCACTAATATTACACAAAACTGCAATATATTGGCTCCCTATAATATGCTCTTCTTATTGTCCTTAGGATCTCGTAAAGTTTATACGTATATTTTTGATTTCGTAAAGGAAACATGTATTAAGTTTTAGGTTATGTTTGGCTACCGTATGTTTTTCCCTCTGTTGTTTTTCCCCTATCAACCGTGGTCCTCCCTGTATTGTCTATTTTTAAATGTCGTGACAGACCCCAGGAGGGAAACGTGTGTCCCTATTGTATCCTTTTTTGTTGTCTTCAATTTATTTTCCCTTTTTTTTCTTCATTTTTAGGTTAGAATTAGGTATATGATTTTTTTTTGTCATACTGCTCGCTACCATTATCAGGATATTTAATTTAACGTTAATCTATCATTTAGATATTTTGTGACTGGCAGTATGGTCTTCGACCGAAAGCCAATAATAAAAAAAAAAAATCTCCATGAGTTTCCTTTTCTAATACGTAGAGTCGCTTGATATCACCGTATTCACTGTAGCTATTTAACTCTTACTATATTCTATTTGAGGAGATAAAGCGTAGTAAAACCTGCAAATCTTCTAAAAACATAGTCGGTGAGTGACGTATAATATTTTCTTTTATTTTATATGGGTAATCTGTACTTTTATAGACATTTATTTGAAAATACCCATACTATGACAGTTCTTGGGTAAAATTCAATGTAATATATTGCTGAGAGCAATGAAATGACGAAACACTTAAAACAATAGAAAACTTAAGATTAAAACGGTCAAAATTTTATTTTTACTACGCTCGAGATTTTTGTAAACGATCGATCGTTTGCGCCACTGTATCAGAAAATCCGTCCCACTAATTTAACTATCCTATGCCGCACGATCCCGCTGAAACTTCTCTTCGACTTCTGTCAAATTCAGTGCTTTTCAACTTAAAAACTTGATATTCCAATCGTGACAATTTTCTTCTGTTGCAATGCTGGGCATTCATATAACAGCTGGGATATTAGGTGAGTATTGTACCTATGTTTTACATTAAGTCAAAGTTTTACCATTTACATTTATTTCATCTACCAAGTTTATTTATTTTAATCAGATTTCATTCAAATCAAAATTAATTTTCACATGCCTACCTGCACTGACGAGAGTCAACAGCTCGAAACTGCAGTCTGCAAGTGGTGTGGGACTACTGGCACGAGAACTCCTTTAAGTAGGATCAGTCTTTCGGCTGGTGTTTGTTGCAATCGAAACATTAGCGTTTTGTTGGTAATATGCGATTATTACACTTAACGCGCCAGGCTTGTAATTTGTAATTCAGCGTTCGGCAGGGTATTTAGCCCGGACAGTAGCTGTTGGTTGCAGTTTGGTTACGTTCTTTATAGTAAAATAAGGATTTTATAGATAGGAGTTTGTGACTGAAGTATTATGTTTTAATATTCTGCCCTCTAGAAGCACATTTGAATTCTGCTAAGCCCAGTCGGGCTATTTATTTTTCGATTGCAACGGACACTGAACCGCTAGATGGCGCCTGCTGATTGTTTTGCATGTCGCTATCCTAAAGATACCGAGATTTACCAAATAGTCAAGGGATCCTCATGTCGTTCGTCACATGCCTACATTGCACTGGCGAGAGCCAATAGCTCGAAACTGCAGTCTGCAAGTGGTGTGGGATGACTGGCACGAGAGCTCCTTTAAGTAGGATAAGTCCTTCGGCTGGTATTTGTTGCAATCGAAACATTAGCATTTTGTTGGTAATATGCGATTATTTCACTTAACGAGCCAGGCTTGTAACTTGTAATTAAAGGCTCGGCGGGGCACATAGCTCGGAGAGTAGCTGTTGGTTGCAGTCTGATTACGTTCCTTATAGTAAAATAAGGATTTTTAGAGAGAGGAGTTTGCGACTGAAATATTATGTTTTAATAGACTTACCTCCTCGCCTCACCCATCTTCCAGCGGCTTGTATATCAGTGTATGCGCGGAAGCTATACAACCTTAGGCGAGGGTTGTATAGGAGATATACCATCCTTCAGAGGGGATGTAAAGCCTTCGGTCCCTTGTCTATTAAATGTTAGGCAAGTAAAAGATCCCTACTCTTCTTAAGGGAAGAGGTTCGGCAAAATTCCTGGTTGGGGGTAGCTCGTCTACAGGCGTCGGTGTTAGGCCTCAGTAGCGGAAATAGGCCGACGTTAAATAAATGTATATAAAAAAAATAGACTTTCCCATAAGGAGATTGTGCCACGGTAAATAATACACCTGTGGCGTTCGTCGTTATGAAGAAAAATGGACCTAATTTTCCAAAAAAAAGATATTAGGCAAAGATAGTGTATGTGGTGTTCATGTAATAAGAAAATAAAATTTCACTTTTTAAACTACCAATTATTAAAATCATAACTTTATTTTTGGTAGGAATTAAGAGTTAATTAAGATGGAGGAAGACAGGATTTCTATTTAGAATTAATCACGTGACGTTAGTCAGCTTTACTTAATCAAACAACGACGTGCGAGGCAAAAAAAGTTAAATATTAAACAAATTTAATTGAACATAAGTAACTAAATCACAGTTTGCTCAACATATCCTCCATCCATGTGAATACATTTTTCTATAACTTTTCTGTTGTGCCGCACGAATTTACGTAATTATGCAGGTGTTATTTGTAGGCAAGCTTTTCTTATTCTATCCCGTAGTTGTTCTGAGTATTGAGGTCTCTTTTTGTATACTAAATTTTTAATACGCCCCCAAAAGTAAAAGTCTTTTAGTGTGAAGAGGACTTCTTGTACCTATCCATTTCAGGGGGAAATGTGTGTTAAGCCAGTTACGAACAACCTTCGCATGATGACCTGGTGCTCCGTCCAGTTGCAGTATTAAATGTTGAATTATTTGAAAAGGCATGTTATCCAAAATATCAGTAAAATCCCCTTCAAGAAAGCTTAAAAACGTTTCGGCATTTAATGTTTCAAAAAGAAAGATTCTATAATCTGCTCATTTAAAATAGCGTACCAAACATTCACTTTTTGCGATCGTTTACTTTTACTTATCATCCAATTAGGATTTTCAGCAGCCCAGTATAGGATATGTTGACTGCAGACTACACCATCTGAATTGAATGTAGCTTCATCGGTAAACATTATTTTCTTTAAAAAATTCATATCATTGAGAAAATTTCCTTGTGCCCAAAAACAATAATCTAGCCTTCTCAAATTGTCGGTTTGAACGCTTTTAATCTGTTTCTTTTTAGGCATCTCCATACTTTAGTTTTGTCAATGTTTAAATGACGTGCTACATTTCTGATACTGGCATGAGGATCTTGCCTAAAAGCTGCAATTATCAGTTCGTTATAGGGATATCTAACATTATGGTTTATAACATAATTTCTTGACCTAGGATTTCGAAGATTACCGGTATCATTGAACAAATTATTGGTAATTTCTACTGTTTTAACGTAGATATTTGCTCGCCCTGGATGCCGTGCTTTAAAAATTCTTGTAGCCTATGCGAATGATATATTTTCACCTACAATACGAATGTTAAACGGGCCATTATTAAATAACATAAAATTTTACTTAAATTGAGTAAACACAAAAATAATGAAATGTCACCCAAACTTCAATGTAAATTTGAATTACCACGGCCAACTTATGTTTAAAAGGGAAATGTAGAAATTTAGTCCCACAAAAAATGTACTTTGCTGTTACTTTGTTTACGAACATTATGTAAAAGGTGGGTCAAATTCTAACCTTATTAGTGTGCTTTTAGAAAACACAAGCAATTGGATATCGGTCAAATTTCGTAAAAGTTGCATATATGGTGTTCATCATTAAAATGTGATTAAAATGTTAAATTTGTTTAAAAGTGAAACATACACTATCTTTTTGAAATTCGGTATAGGTGGGTTTTTGATAATGACGAATAAGATGCTGATTTTGTTTTACAGTTAGAACGTTGCCTAATACATAACCGAAAACACACGACGATCCACCGTGGACGAACCAATCATGAGGAGATACGTTCAAGTATTGACAAATAGTGAAGAAACACAGCAACCTGCCCGAAATGGACCTATCACGAGGAGCCAGAGCCGAGCGCTGACCAATCAAGGACAACCACGGCATTCTGCGGCACCGATTGGACACGAGGATGCCCGACCACCAGCGAGAAGTCACGTGGAGCGTGACGTTTCAGGGAGGCCACTTGTCGGGTTGGCTCAGGCGCCCGCTACACCTACCACAGGTGGTGGGGGACCAGTGACACGTAGCCAAACGCTCAGGCGCGCCCTAAACTGCAGCATATATAAGGAGACGCACAACGCGGGGAACGTCAGTTCAGCACGAGCAACGAGGAGCAGCAGTAGGCAGCTTTCAGTGAGAACCTGAAGAAGGCGGATGAGATTCTGCCGAAACGTCGTTTAGACAACCGTGACTCCTGGAGGAGTCGTCCATTGACGCGGGAGAGCACCCGGAAGTACAATAACACAACACAATTCGTTTTCAAGTTATAATCCCTTTAAAGGGGTACGTTAAAAACTGTTTTCATTTTATTACTCAAAAAATAAAATTCAAAAAACAAAATATTTTTAGCATATCTACTACACATATTGAAAGGCATCTTGTGAATTTTTTCCATCCCCTTGAGTGCTTCACCAAGGGGTGGAATGGGCAACCCCTAATATATTAAAAATATTTTTAAAATCCATCCATTTTACATTTCAGAATAAATTATTGTTTAATTCCCTTTTTAATTCTGTAACTTTTCATTCTCTTTGAAAAATGCCGTGTTACCAACTGTTTTCGTGATAAAAAATAAAATTCACGTTCATGCATTTCAATCGTTACTAATACCGATAATGTTTTTAAATTTTTAGTAGGCTGCTATAATTCGAAATATTAATTGATAACTTCTATGCAATAATAAACGTACACATTTTTAAAATCAAATTGACAAATATTATATACATTATATTAAATGCAAATAATAATATTAAAGAAGTGAAACCATTTAAAAATTTATTAGGGCTTGCCCATTCCACCCCTTGGTGAAACACTCAAGGGGATGAAAAAAAACTCACAAGATGCCTTGCAATAATTGTAGTAGATATGTCAAATATTTTGTTTTTTTGAGATTTTAATAAATTTATAAATTGTATGGGGTTTTTGTATGAGAGGAAAGTTTATAATGTCGTTAAGTCAACTTTTACGTTATTTTTTTGGTCTGCTAGTAAGATTAGATCCTTATTTTAGACAACCTTTTGATTTATGTATTTATCTCAATAGCATCAAAATAAACCAATAGTTCATAAGAAAGTGAGAAAGAGTTTTCGCTGTTATTACGATTTTGTTTTCTCTTACGTTTTGTACTTTTTTCAATAAATACACCTTGTTTCATTAAATTTGAATTTATTTTTCAAAAAATTATTAAAATGTTTAACGAAAAAAATTCATCATCATGATCTAACGTGATGTAATAATACATAAATTATTGTTTCTTAGAATAAAACAAATTCCTCTAGCAAATTTGGCGAAGATTTGTCAAGAGGCTGTTGAGTTATTGCAAAAAAACGAAAAAATAATTTGAACTTTGACACCCTGTATTCTTTTCCACAACATTTTACTAAAACATAGTTGGTTATATCCTCATATTTTGGCCCAAATAATCTACCTAAACTATGGCTTATTATTAATGGTCCACCCTGTATATATTTATTATCCGATTCGACTCAAAATCAATATCTGGGGGTTTCGAGATTGCCAATTAGGAATTCTTGGTCAAAATTTATAACTTCAAGATAGCGGCGCCAATATGGCGGGCGATTTTTGTCATTTATGGTCCAAATCGATCAAAATCAATATCTGAGGGTTTTCAGGTTCGCCGATTACGAATTTCTACTCTAAAATTTAGTTCAGTATGGCGACTTCAAGATGGCGGACGACTTTACCATTTAAGATCTGATTCAACTCAAAATCGATATCTGGTGGTTTTCTAGGTAGCGGATTATGAATTTTTAATCAAAATTCAAAATGGCGGCGCCAATATGGCTGACGACTTTTGCCATTTAGGTCCAAATCGATATCTGGAGGTTTTCGGGGTTGCAGATTACGAATTTATAGTAAATGATTTAGTTGGAGATGGCGGATAACTTTACCGTTTATGATCCGATAAGTCTCAAAATCGATATCTGGGGATTACAGCATATCAGAAGATTAAAAAGTAAAAAATAAAATTGCATAAAAAAATATTTAAAAAAAAGCTTTTATTTAAATGCTTTAAAAAGTAGAAAATAAACTCTGAAGTAAATCAAACCCATTTTGTTACATTATATAATTTTTTTATGATATAAAGACTTGTCGCGGGCAAACTCTTTTACAAAGGAAAATCTCCCGACAAGCTTTTGTATCATAAAAAAATTTATATAATATAACAAAATGATGGGTTTGATTCTTGATCTTCAAAGTTTATTTTCAACTTTTTAGAGCATTTAAATAAAAACTTTTTTTTATATTTTTTATATAATTTTATTACTTGTACTTAAGCTAAAGAACATATTCGGGTCAACTAGAGTTATGTATTGTGAATAAAATGCATCTTAATTTATTCTGAATAGAGAGTTGCATGCATGTTTTCTGTTCTCTTTTATTTACTCTGTTTGATAAAATACCAAATTATTTTATAGAAGACAGATATTTTCTATAAGTGTATGCAATTTTTATATTTCAGTCACTAAAAACAGGCAGAGATGTTTATAAGATAATTTAATGGTAATTAGAATCAGTTATTTTATTAAAATGTACTTAATTATCGTTATACTAATTATCAAAATTAAATATAATATTTTTAGTCGCAAACTCCTCTATAAAATCCTTATTTTACTATAAGGAACGTAACCAGACTGCAACCAACAGCTACTCTCCGGGTTATGTTCCCCGCCGAGCGCTGAATTACAAGTTACAAGTCTGGCGCGTTAAGTGTAATAATTGCTTATTACCATCAAAACGCTAATGCTTCGATTGCAACAAACACCAGCCGAAAGACTGATCCTACTGACTGCAGACTGCAGTTTCGAGCTGTTGGCTCTCGTCAGTGCAAGGTAGGCATGCGACGACCGGCACGAGTATCCTTTGACTATTTGGTACATCCCGGTATTTTTACAATAGCGACATATAAAATAGTCAGCAGGCGCCATCTAGCGGTCCAGTGTTTGTTGCAATCGAAAAATAAATAGCCTGACTGGGCTTAGCATAGTTCAAATGTGCTTTTAGAGGGCGGAATATTAAATATAATATTTTTAGTCGCAAACTCCTCTATAAAATTCTTATTTTACAATAAGGAACGTAACCAGACTGCAACCAACAGCTACTCTCCGGGCCATGTGCCCCGCCGAGCGCTGAATTACAACTTACAAGTCTGGCGCGTTAAGTGTAATAATTGCATATTACTATCGAATCGAATCATGCAATCGAAGCATTAGCGTTTTGATGGTAATATGCAATTATTACGCTTAACGCGCCAGACTTCTAACTTGTAATTCAGCGCTCGGCGGGGCACATAGTCCGGAGAGTAGCTGTTGGTTGCGGTCTGGTTACGTTCCTTATAGTAAAATAAGGATTTTATAGAGGAGTTTGCGACAAAAAATATTATATTTAATATTCCGCCCTCTAAAAGCACATTTGAACTAATTATCAAAATGTTTATAACATTTCGAACTGTTTACGCATTTAATATGTTCAAGTAGATATAAGATTTTTAATTAATTTGTGCGCTAAATTGACAATAGGCTCGATATCACGTGATGAGAACAAAACAGATTAGTTTTGTTGAGTTGATGTCACGAAAGATTCAAGTTGGTATCTACGATTTTATATTTTGAGGAAAATATAAAGTAGATTGTGGAAAATTTAAAATTGGAGGTTGGTAGTGGATATGAAAAATAACAAGAAAATTGTGAAAATTGAAGGGGTGAAAAATTTTGGAGGAAGGAGAAGATTGGTGTAAAATAGAGAAAATAGATTGTTGGTTTAATTGAAGATAAGTAAAACGAAGGAAGACCACTAGTTTAAGAATTTGGAAGATAGAAATAAAAAATCCGGTTTTTAAAGATTTTGACAAATAGGAGAAAAAAGCATACTTATAATTTATTTTACGTGGACAATATTTCTGGATCTTTGTGTACAAGAGAAAATGAAATCGTACGGAAATATTAACTCATACATACACACGCCAAGTTAAAGTATACTAGACTATAAGTGATACTGTGCGGCTGGATGTTATATTGAGCTACGCGAACTAAAAGGTTGTAATAAACTTTATGTAAATTTCATGTTCATCATTTCACATTTTGGAAATGATTGAGAATATTTTAAATTACAAATATTGACAATTTATTTCATTTTTATTAACAAATTTTATTTTAAACTTAATCATCTCCAAATTATTTTATTTTAATATCATATTTATTTTATTTGGCTAGATAGGGAATTTTATCTTCTATTTGTATCGAATATTGTTCTCGCAATACACTGTTCAGTTTGATTTGAATTTGTTTTATTGTTTATTTGTGGTGTTTCTAGAATTATTGAACCCTTTGTCTCCATTAATACATAGCAAACAATTTTTCTAGAGCACAGCAAGTTTTTTTTATATTATGAGACAGTTCATGCAATGGTGTAAAAAAAAGGTTTGTCTCACTTTTTCATCGTCTTCGAATTTGTGATTCCAGATCTCAAGATGATAGCCCCTCGTATATTGAACATTAAATGTGACCTTAGTTAAAAATTTACACCAAGCTACTTCGATTTGCTGAGTAAAAATGCGCTATTGAAAAATGTATATATAAAGCTATTTACCTTTTTTGATTGATCCACCCAAATTTCATTCTCTTTTTCATAGTACATAAGGCCAAAGTACCACACCTCTTGTATTCCCAAATTTTTACATAATACGTAAAATACTTGTTTTCTACGTGTTTTGGCTTTAACTTCAAGGGTACATTCATGTGTCAGTGCAGTCACAACAAGTATCATTTTCAATTCATTCAACTCTTAACTTACGCAATAACAACATATATATGTGTCAAAAATAGCTATGTGAGTCAATTTATGAATCGCAGTGTCGATCGATTAGTAAATCGCGGAAGAACTGATTAGATAAAACACAGTATCACCTATCTGCGTATAAATTTCTTTCGCTAGAATAGAATGGAAACTACAAAGTGTTTATCAAATAAATATTTTGAAAACGTTATACAACTGATACACTTTTAACTAAAAAAATGTCTTCTCCAATTTTTCGTAGTTCAAATTTTAACGTTGAATGCTATTTATTTAGATGTTTCTTCGCATTTGTCAATAACTAAAATTTGACACAATATAAACCGTTTATTAATAAGTATCAAATGTAGCAGAGAGTTTTATTACAATAATACTATTGTTCTACGACATCTTTAGAATGTTTCCGTCCCTCTTGGCCCTCCTGGAAGGAATACGTTTGCCTCCCTAGGGAGTAACATTATAATAGTTCCGGCAGAATAAAGTATCCATTTTAAACTGAGTTGTTTTTATTAATTGCTAATTTTTTTTAACATTTATATAACGTCGGCTTATTTCCGCTAATAAGGCCTAACGCCAACGCCTGTAGACGAGCTACCCCCAACTAGGAATTTTGCCGAATCTCTTCTGGTTTCCTCTTATGGTTTACAAGATCATTGTGATCCTCGCAGGACATCTCTTTTGACGAAACATTGAGGCGTATGGCTGTAGTTACACGTGCGTTACAAATATATGACGATAATTAGGACATAATCTTGTCTTCTGACGAACATAAATAAGTTGTACTGTCGTGAGCAGAAAAAAATAGGACAATTTTTTTTTTCTGATGTAAATCTGTCTCTATTTGAATATGTAATGAGTAGCCGAAATAAAACAGATATCACTTTTAATTTATTTTTTATTTTAATGCTGTAGTTATTGCTATAGTAAATGATGGATGGTTAATGAGACAAATTGAACTGCGATATAACATTAACAAAAAATTGGTGTGTAACATTTTAAGAAAGTGGAGAATAAACGGTACGATTAGTAGAAATCCTGGATCAAAGGACAAAGGATATCCTACTTAACAAAAAACTAACTATTAATATTTCATTATTGCACCATTTTTATTTATAACTTCTATAAGTCTGTTTGGCATAGAATTAAATAACCTTATACAATAATCATTAGTAATAATATTTTCCCATACATTATTTACTATTTCCAGTAATTCTTCGGCATTCCGTGGTCTCACATTTCGTTTTTGGATACTTCTTACGAGTAGTCCCCATACTTCTTCCACATAGTTAAGATCTGGACAATGACTAGGCCAGTTAAGAACATTGATGTATGTTGTTATCTCGAAACCAGTTAGTTACGATATGAGCAGTATTAACGGAACAATTGTCTTGTTGAAATATGAACTCATTATTAGGAAATAATTGTGACACAGAAGGAAGCATAACATTGTCTAAAATCCTAATATACGTTTCATTATTAAATCGTTCCTCAATATGCCACAAAACACCAGAACCACGTGCCGATATCCAAGCCCACATATTGACGAAAATCTACCACTTTTATCATTGTTAGATATAAATTTCTCATCGAATCGAGTATTCGGAGGGCGGTAAACACGAATACGACCGCTGTGTGTTGACTGGAAAGTTTTTTCGTCTGTAAAGATTACATTGTTCTAAAAATTTACATCATGCGCTAAAAATTCAAGTGAAAATCCTACTCGAGCTACTTTATGTTCAGCTTTAAGTAAGTATCTCTGTGCTGCTACATGACAGCGTAGCTTCGATTCCCTTACTCGCCGGCGACCAGTACTACTCGATTCAGGAAAATTCGTTTCTTCAGCAGCCTGAATAACTGAGTAAAATTGATTTTCTACTAAAGCATTTACCAAAGCAAATCTTGTTGTTGAGTTGATATCCTTCGTCGCCCTGATTCAGGATTTCTACTGATCGTACCGTTTATTCTCCATTTTCTTAAAATGTTACACACCAAATTTTTGTCAATATTACACGCAGTGCAATTTGTCTCATTGACCATCCATCTTCTGCTTTAGCAATAACTCCAGATTTAACTAAATCGCTTATATGAGGCATATTAGTTTCTTGCACACTTGCAATAAATAATTATGGCAACTAACTGACAATGTCACAAAAATATACACAACTAGACTTTAGCAAAATACCGTTATAAGACTTGTCCTATTATTTTTGCTCACGACCGTACCAAGAATAAATTGTACACTTAACTTATAATGCTATAAACAAACAGTTAACATGGAAATCTTTCATCGAGTCGATTGTAGCTAGATGCAACAAAGGAATCAATTTCTTAAAATTAGACACTAAAACCTGGTGGGGCGCAGATGTAAAGGTTGCATTGCTTTTCTGTAGATCAGTCATAGATTCTGGATGTATCATATAAGGATCTGCAAATAAATCTGTACTAAATAGATTGGATATTACACAGCGAAAAGCGATGCGAATTTGTCTTGGTGCAATAAATTCCACTATTATCGATCCGCTTTATGTTGAAGCCCTTGAGCCCCCTCTTGATATAAGGAGATAACTTCTTAGCAACAAATTTATGCTCAAACAATTTTATTTCAATACTCCACTACTAGGCAAAATTTCAAGCTTAAACATTTCCGATTGATGTAACAAATTTTGTATTAAAAAACCTTCACCACCACCCTTGACTACATATTTTCGATACTGTTTTGAACTTCCAGACCTGGGGAAATTTTCCGTTAATAACGTTGCTGAACCTCTTCTTTTAAGAAGAGTAGGAAACTTTTACGTGCCTAACATTTAATAGACAAGGGACCGACGGCTTTACATCCCCTCTGAAGGATGATATATCCTCTCGCTTAAGACTTTATAGCTTCCGCGAATACACTGATATACAGACTGCTGGAAGATGTGAGGCGAGGAAGGTTAGTGCCGTATTCCTCAAAAAGAAACAACAATAGAGCTACGGACACGTGTTTCGGAGTTATTGCTCCTCATCAGCGTAGCGAATATATCTTAGGTGAGCAAAACTATTAAAGGTAGGAAAGTACAGTACTCAGTACTCGTGCCACATTTTGGGCCTTAAATGAGAGCAGTCAGTACGAGTTTCTTTTTGAGGAATAAGGCACTAACTCACTTTCTTTAATTATTTGACCTCACAAGCCGTCCATCTTTTTTTTTTCGAAATTATAATATTTATTTTTAAACACGTAACAGAGTTTAATGCACTTAAAATTAACTCAAATATATATTATACACGATAACTTTTCAACAACAAAAGTTTTGTCTTAGAAAAATAAAAAATTAGCTAGTATTTTTAAAATTTGAAAAATTTACTTTTTTTGGCGAAGGCCGATTATGTTAGTTTGTTAAATTCATTTTATATTAGATACGCGAGGGCAGAATAGATTTGTCGTTTTTTACTTTGAGCTACCAGGGAAGAATTCGCTGATAGGTTTAAGTACACGTATAGGAATTTACTTGCCTGAGATTCGCCGCGCGCGGCCTTGTATACTATTGATCGCCGCAGTTGTGTTAACTGTACACGGCGAGTCTTGCACGGTCGTTGTTTTGTGGTCTGGAAAACTACTCTCCATTCCATGAGGGCACGGTCTAAAGCTGGATATGTCCCCACCTATTCTAAGTGCTTTGGATGGCGCGAATTGAACGAATGGAAGTAAGTTTTGATAACATTTTTGAACTGTGTTGAGACTGTAGAGTTGATATAAAAGAATTTGTGCATATACGCATAAGGAATGAAAGAAAATATTGATATTAATCGAGGAGCTGTAGAATGTCGTGTACAAAAATAAAATGGTAATTTATTATTTAAGACGCAAAACCGAATAGACATTTAGATTGAACGAAAATTGATAAATTTTATTTAAACGAATTAGATTTTTATACCGGGGGTATGCGAAGTGTTTTCGAAGTGGTTTGATATTATACTGGGACTGTAATTTTAAAGTTATTATTTTGAAAAGTTTAAGCTGCAAAATGGTCAAATCGAATGTTTTAAAGGTTTTAACGTTGTTGGGCATCTTTGGGAATTATTGGAATTATCGGATTGTAGTGAATTTTTCTCAGAAAATATTTAGGAAAATTGTAGTTTTTTGATTATTTCAATTATATGGATACTTTTTTCTATTTTGACATGAGGAGCTGAAATACGAATTTAATTGACAAATATTGATATTTTTTCTCCTGAACTAAAACCTTTTTATATCGAATACCCTTTTCTGAAGCTTAACTGTTGTAGCCTATCCTTTGACCAATCAGCATCAAGGCAACCAATAAATGTCTCAAGTGAATTATAGCAGTATCCAGGACCGCCGACAGGGGCCCAGTAGGAGATAAATCCTTGGGGCTAGGACCTCAAAGAGGTCCACAAGCCCAGTAATAAAATACTTTTGCTAGAGGGTCCTGGTAGTACCTAACAATTCCCATTAATCCAAACAGTTGGTCGAATTTAACCATTAATTTTAATAAATCAAATTATATCGACAGTTATAAAATTATTTTGTTAGTTATTACTGTTGTTTAAAATATCCTTCTTCTCATCGTTTTCATCAAAATAAAAACTAAAAAGTCGATATTTTTGGGTTTATTAAAACAGTTAAAGAAAAAAAATTAAATTTCCAAAATGTTTAAGTCTTTTTCGTCTAGTTGGAAAGGGGTGAAAAGTACAAGTCAACAATCTCCCATTTTCAAACTTTTGTGGTTGTAAATAAAAATAATCGTAATCGAAGTGGAAACTACGCCTTCCGAGATATTAGTCAAAAAAAAGATCAAATTTGCATTTATTGGTTAACAGGGCATATAGAAATGGTGAATAAAATTTCTTATTGGAGGGAAGACAACTATAAAGTCCAACAAAAAATATTTAAGTATCTGAAAAGCCAGTCAAAATTACAGGAAATTTTATATTCCCACTTGTAAAAATAATTCAATTTAGTAAATAATTTACACGATATTTTGTGAACCACTATTCAGGACAGGTTTATAATAAGATAGGCACTTTCACATGGTTTGATGAGCAATTAAGGAACAATACACAATCTTAATTACTCCTAAAACCGGAGCTTCTCGGATGAGGTAGAATTTCAACGTGATAATCAGTTTACATAGCAGTCATTAGTTCAATATTTCACTTGTTTCAAATTTAGGCTTTAAAATTTCCTTGATGTTACTCTGCGATATGAATACTGTTGAAAAGTTATTTATGTGCAACGACTATTAATTACTATTACAAGATAAACATAAAAGTGTAAACTTTAAGTTCGAGTTATTTTGTCAATACATTTCTCGTTAAAAATATTTTAAGAAAATCTACATAAATATATTGTTTTAAGAATTATTCAGAAGTAAGCAATACCTGTTAGATATACCAGGTGGGGCAATAGTGCGTCGGATCTTGATATCTCGAGTTATACGATAGCTACAATTTTTTTTTTAAATTGCAACTAAATAAAAAAGTCTATAAGTGGAGGTTCCCCCAAATGATTCATTAGAAAAAATTATAATAGGTGTTCGATGTGTTGTCCATTTTGATTGACACACGTCTTTATGCAATTTTAAAATGAGGCCATTTAGTGAGACTATTTCTTCCAATCCATTGAAATGAGTAAATAGTATTTAACCACTCCTTTACTGTAAAGTTCTCTTGTACATTTTTTTGCTATTTTCGTTATTCGACAAGCAATAAAACCTCAGTTTGGTATAAATTATCGTGTACAAAAGAGCATTTATCACATTTACAATTTATATTGAATTTAAAATATTTGGAATTTTACAATATGAATTTTAATAAAGCGGAACTTGTAGACATGACTTTTGTCTTAAGTGAGTCAGACAGAAATTGTTTACTTGCCAATAGAATTTATCACTAATGTTATCCTGAAAGAAGGATTCCTGCTATTAGCAGCTTCCACAACCTTCTCGATAGATTTCTGGAACCTGGAAATGTCGTATATAAAAAAAGCGAAAGAATAAAACGTGTTGTGAACGAAGAAAATGAGGTTTCTGTGGTGCTGGCAGCGGTTGAGAATCCCCATGTTAGTCAAAAAGAAGTGAGCTCATTAGTAGGAATAAGTAGACGGTCTGTGGGTCAAATCTGAAAAATAAATAAGCTGCATGCATATCATATTCAAATGCACCAGGAATTATCTGATGACGATTTTCAAAAGCGCCTACAATTTTGTAATTGGGCCAGAGGTGAAATGCAACATGACTTCAACTTCTTCAATACTGTTTTATTCAGTGATGAGGCAACTTTTCATAAAAATTAATTTGTTAATAGGCACAATTTCTATTATTATGCTTCGGCAAATCGTCACTTTTTTATGCAAGTTGATAACACTAACACAGATGGTATATGAACGTTTGGGGAGGAATTATTGGAGAACATGTAATAGGGTCACGTTTATTTGATGATACATTGACTGGAGCTATTTATCTTCATTTTTTGGAAAACTATCTGCCACAATTATTGGTTAATCTCCCTGAAAGAATTCGAAAGAGGATGTGGTTTCAGCAAGATGGTGCTCCACCACATTATTTAAATGCAGTTAGAGACCACTTAAATAATACCTACCCCAGTCAATGGATTGGAAGAAATGGACCCAATAAATGGTCTGCTAGATCCCCAGATCTTACAAGAATGGATTTCTTTTTATGGGGATACGTGAAGGAAATTGTTTATAGAGACAAACCAACAACAGTACAAAATATGAAGAAAATAATGATAACTGCCTTTACATCACACCGGCAGTTTTAGGAACAGTGGGAACCTCATTTAAAAAGCGCATAGAGATGTGTGTTGATCAAAATGGGCAACATGTGGAACATTTATTAAAAAAATTTTTACTGAGTTATTTGAAGAAGCCTCTTTTTTAAGTTTATTTTTGAATTTTATAATTATTGCTCAATAAAACCAAATTGGTTGAAATTAGCTCTAGAGAAGTACTTAAAATAATGTTCGTTTTTCATTTCTATATCACATCGTCGAAAAATATACAGGGTGTTCCATTTGAAAAAATTGAGAAAATTCAATTGAAAATGTTCTTAATTGAAAAATAATTTTTAGCCACCTTGTACATTTTTAGGAAATGAAAATGATTCAAAAACATTAATTAGATGTCTCGTAACTGGTATTCACATAATTTTTTCTTAAAACCCATAATTGTGACTGTGGTGATTTGTTTAATATCCATCTGCAGATTGCATTATTTCAACAAAAAAATTCATTACATCCAAGTGGTCGGGAATATAGGAATTAATAGAGCCTAGAAAGAGGCTTCAAAAAATGTACTGTTATACATAGCATTCCATTTTTAAGAAAAGCACTTGGTCCTGTAATTTCGTCTTGGCTCGCCCTGTATGTTCGAAAATAATTTCCAATTATAGACTTTTTTATCTAGTTTACTTGCAATTTTTTAAAAAAATTCTAGCTATCGTAGAACCGACATATCGAGGTCCGACGCACTATTGTCCCACCCTGTATAATCGTTAATAAGTTTTTCTATGACGATAATCAGACAATTTTTCGTTATTTGAGTTGAACTTCTTTTTGTTCGTATTTTTCTCCTGAATAATATTAGAGCTTTTGGTGTTCGCTACCCATGAAGTGATTTTCACAAGCATCAGAATACTTGAACACTCTCGAATATTACACTCGGCGTGTTTCCACAATCTTTTTTTTTGTATTTTTATGGTTACAAGGCGAGCGTTAGTAACTTCACCATACTTATGGTATATGGTAAGAGTAAATGATGTATATGAAGATAAAAATACTGATAATTAAGGGCAGTAAGGATAAGAATAAGGGCCATTTGGAGTAAATAAAGATATCTTAATACTTGACACATGACATCAAATGACTAATAAACATTAAGATATCCCTATTGCCTTTATTTTTATCCCAAATACCATCCCTCGTATTGCCCTTTAAGTTTGTGAAATGACTACTTCTCGCTTTGTCATTCTAAAATCTACAAGGTTTGGTCCAATCAGCCCAATACCTACTACTAATTTATTGACAAACTTTATACATATTCGATGTCGATATTGTCACCAGTGCTTTCCTGCAAGAGTTCATAGACCAAAATTCAATGAGGTAAAAATTTATGGTCTACAAAATCATAGTCATCCTCAGAAGACATACCCTTTTGACGAAACATTGAGGCGTATGGCTGTAGTTACACGTGAGTTACAAATATATGATGATAACTTGAACATAAATAGGGTGTGCCAAAATTAAATACTTAATTTCTAAACACATACTTATAATGCAGAATATGTCGTTTTTGTCTATTTTTAATAACAAAACCGGATACATGTATTCATGAAAATTAGGACATAGTTTAACAGAGATAGGTAAACAACACTATAAATGAATAGAATACAACTTACAGATTAATGCAAATCAAATAAGTTTTATAAAAAACTCGTCTCAACATATTCCAGAATAAATCCAAGCGGTGCAGAATCAATGAGAGATTTATGGAGAGGTCTCTGGGATGAACCAATACAACATGAATGGCTGTCAGTAGAGAAAGTAAAGAGGATGACCTCAGGACTATCTTGGAGTAGGGGGTGAGCAATGTAAACGCCACGGAAGAATATGCCATAGCCCCCAACTGTAAAATACCCTGGCCAGACATGATCTAAAAATTTTTACTAAATAGATTCAGGGCTACCTACAAGCAATTATCTATTCTATTCCAGGTTAATCGAACAAACTAGCACTTTACCATCCTTCGTAATGAAAGGCGTCTGGTACATACTTCTAAATTTTCTCAGATTATAAATTACCTCGATGAAAGAAAGTACCAATCACTGGCTCTCGAACTGAAAGACATGTATCAGTTGTAACAAGTTGAGATAGTTCCTGTCCTGGTGTCTGGGAAAGGCCTTGCCACCAAGGATTGGATGGAGAAAAGGCAAAAGCCTCAACAGAAGGACTGTCTCATTCCAACGGAAACCGTGTTCTCGCCTCACACATCTTCCAGCGGCTTGTATATCAGTGTATGCGCGGAAGCTATACAACCTTAGGCGAGGGTTGTATAGGAGATATACCATCCTTCGGAGGGGATGTAAAGCCGTCGGTCCCTTGTCTATTAAATGTTAGGCAAGTAAAAGATCCCTACTCTTCTTAAGGGAAGAGGTTCGGCAAAATTCCTGGTTGGGGGTAGTTCGTCTACAGGCGTCGGTGATAGGCCTCAGTAGCGGAAATAGGCCGACGTTAAATAAATGTATAAAAAAAAAAAAAGGACTGTCTCCTAAGGACAATACACAAACCAGAATCTCCAAATATTGTTCCTAGCACTTAACTGAAGAAACGGTTTCCAACTGCCATTGTAGGAAATAAACGTGACAAACCAGCCCAGTTATCAGTTAATCCACATATCGGAGATCTTCCTAAATGTGCTGTAAAGCTGGCCTTGGGCGATTGAATCTCTGCTATTTATTAAGGAAAGGAGAGAGAAAATAGTGAATAATAACAACTGCCTGGCGAGGTGTCAGTCAGCTAACAGCTATTATTAATCTCAACCAGAGTTCCAAAGAATATAGTGTATCGTTACAAAGTAAAGAGTGCCATAGATATAAAGGACGAAGATAATACAGGGATAATAGGAAGAGAAATGTTACGTATTTCTTGACTTGCTGTAAACTGGAATAAATTACCTTTATTAAGTTGGTTAAGTGAGTCAGAGAGCAGATTTTTTACTTTCTTAACCTATTGTAGGACAGGGCTTTAAAATTTTGCTTCACTGTAGTGTAATAATTCATTGCAGCATAAGAAGGTGGTTCTATACTTTGGAATATGCAACAGATTAGATGCTTGACAAAAATTTGCAATTTACAGTTCTCCTCTAAATAAAATTCTTAGAGGAAGGTTTACGGGCAAGTGATATTAATGATGAAGTGCAACATCCACCTTTTTAAGGATAAGCATTTTACATTCCTGTGTATTCTCAGCTATTTACCAGTGAGACAATGCTATTCAAATTTTACATTTTCTGCGCTAAGTGAGTGATGAAATTTTATCTAAATTGCTTGAATTAGCTCTTAATGTACGATTAATGTTTTATTTGAAGAAAAAAAATTAAATCCCAGTCAATATGGTTATCGTAAAAATACCTCTACTATCAAAGCTTTAACTGAGATGGTTACGTTCATAACTAACGCACTTGAAGAAGGACATACAGTAGCTGCTTCTTGCTTGGATTTATCCAAAGCATTTGAATGTGTATCTCCTAATATATTAATAATAAAATTAGAGAGTCTTGCATAAGAGGATCTGCGCTTTATCTTATAAAAAGCTATATCACTGACAGACATCAGTGTGTTGGCTGTAATGGTGAAATCTCTTCCTTGCAACCCCTCAAATTTGGTGTACCTCAGTGGTCCATACTAGGACCAACGTTATTTACATTTTATATTAACTACGTATCGGATCATGTCTCTAGTAATTGCATATGCTGATGACAGTACTCTACTGTCAACCCATAATAACATTGAGGATCTTACCATTTTGACAGCTGAACCGCAACATCAAGCAAGGCTCTATTTTTCTAATATACAGCTAAGCCTAAACCTTCAAAATACTCAAAATTTAATATTTAGTATGAACACAAGAATCTGTATTAACAACAATAGTCCGGTTAAATGTTTAGGTATCACTTTGGATAGTAAATCCACATGGGAAAGCCAAATTCACCATGTATCTAAGAATTTGTCCAGCAGAATATTTTGTTGAAAAAATTTAAGAATTATATTGAAGAGAACACCATATTGATTGCATATCATCGCTGTTTCATAGCATAATGTGTTATGGAATCTTACTGTGGTGTGGCTCCGCACATAGGATCAGAATTCTAAAGTTGCAAAAGAAAGCCATCAGAGTTATTTCAAATGCAGGGTATAAGGATAGCTGTAGACCTTTATTTAAAAAGTTGTGTTTCTCACTTGCACTAATCAATATATTTTTGAATGTATACTATTTGCTAGAAACCATTTATCTAATTATCGTTTTAAAAATTGTTATAAAACAAGAAAAGAATCAGCTGTAGCTCCTTTTTTCCGTCTATCAAGAAATATAAATATTAATTTTGATATTTATCGATAAAGTTTTATAATCTACTGCTTAATAATTGGAAAGTACTTAATGATATCGCATTTGCTAAAAAAGTAAAAAGTTTTCTGAAAGAAAATGTGTTTTATGAAATCGATGAATTTATAATGTATTTTAGTAGATTTTAAATTGTTCTGTGTTATTGATCCTATTTATTGCATTTGGATTCAATTGGTTTAACTGCATTTTTTTTAATAATACTTGATCTTTATATACTTATGTCATTGTTTTTATTTTTATTTATGTATCACATTTGTACCTGACAAGTGTATACAATCTGTGTATTGTCACACACAATAAAAATTCTATTCTATTCATGAAAATAAAGTGAAGTAAATCAAATATTATGTCGAAGTTTTTCACAGATTGAAAGACAAAACAAGGTCTTTATATATCATTTTGATTAAGTATAACTAAAAATTTTGCTTTAGAAGTTTATAAAACAAATTTTTTCGATATTAAACTCAAGTCACGATGAGGCAGTCTCCGTAAATCATCATTAATTCTGAAATGATCTAGCAAAAATACCTGTGGCACACCAGGTTTATATGTGAGATAAGTATACAAAGATAGTTATTTGTCACTATTTTGATATGTTATCTACGACTGCAGATCTCTATATGAATTTAATCACCAATCAACCTATTACATTATCAGGCACTCCCATAAATGGTAGTTTGACAAGCAAGTATTTGTAGTTGAAGTAATAAATATAGTATCTACGGGACTGTTTTTGACGAAAATATGTCAACTGTATTTGTTTTTCAGATAACAATCAAATTGCAAGAATATTCAAGAGTTATTCCTAAACCCTTTCATGCACTTGTCAATGGAATTATTTCATTATTTATTCTGAAAGTGAGTCATTTATTCAAATCTTGTTTCATTAACACAGCTTTTATTAAGCTGATTTTTGATTTGGGTACATTTAATTTTGTTATATCATATTTATATGTTATTCAAAGCTTTATTGATCTTAATTAAGTCATGGTCTAATGGATCAGATGAACTATAAATTTGCGAATTATCAAATATTGAGTGATATAATAACTTTAGATATAGCTGAAATATGAAGTGAAAATTGTAGGGGCCCTAAAATTGACCCTTGTAGCACACCTTTTTTTTCAACAACACAGTAAAGGGGCGTATGCAGCGGGCTTTACATTTTGTAACAAAATGGACAGATGCGAGACTAAATATCAGTCCTTCCAAGTCGACCGTAATATCATTCACCAGAAGGAGAAAATTAAAGGGGCTTGGACCACTAATGTTCAAAGGTGAACAAATACAATTGTCGGGAGAGATGTAGCGTACTTACGTCTATATCTACACCCTGGGAAACCATTGGAAGGAGTTTGGGAAAAAACAAGATATAATAATAACTACAACGGATTTTGAAATAGCATGACATTACATGAAAACTTTGTTACTGTTAACTGCTCATTTTACCCTATCAAATAAAAATTATTTTTTTATCTTGGAAGATTATTTTAATTATGTGGCTAGTCTCCATATAAACTGGTGACCCGGACGTGATTGACCTTCTGACGTTCTAGGCACTCCCAGTGAACGACGTATTTGGTTACTTGAACAACTGCATTATCGACGAGTACGAAACGACTTTCCAATAGCCCACGTAAGACCCAGATGCGTATTGCCTGAAGAGAAGACGCCAGCGAAATGCAGCCAGAGAACGACATAATATAATCATAGCAGTCCATTGATTTATTGCCCTGGTACCCTGAGTACGTTACATATTCTTCTCATCAAATATTAAATGTCCACAAATAACCAATTTCATTTCGAACGTCCGTCAATCGTTTTATTTAAGTTTAGTCATGTTTAATCCACCTCTTGTCAATAACGAGGTAGGCGAACCCCGCTCCACCAGCGCTGTCAGCCAACAGTTCGCGACAGTCATCAAATTACCCCCCTTTTGGATGTAAAATCTTTTAATTTGGATCACACAAGTTGAGGCGCAATTTAGCGTTGCATCGATCACCTCCAATTTCATCAAATACGATCAAATTGTGGCTGAATTGCCGTTAGAGGTAGTGAACAATATTTATGACATTATTATTAACCCCCCAGAGCGAGATTTGTATGATAATTTAAAAAATAAAGTCATTTCACCCCTTTCTCTTAGTGAAGAGAAAAGGTTAGAGGATTTACTAACCGTGTCCGAAATTAGAGCCGGAAAACCTTCAGATTTCTATCGTTTCATGCTAGGGATATTAGGGGGTTCCCATATGGTGTCAGCATTTGTTAATAAAATTATGGAAACAACGTTTGCCGAAAACAGTCTCTATTGCATTGCATTGACTGCTTCGGAGAAATCGGATTTGCAAGAATTTCTGGATGTAGCTGACAAGGTTTGGGAATCTTGCCAGAGTCCAGTATTATCACCAGTGCCTTTTGGGTTGAGAAATGCAGGTCAGACATTCCAGAGATTTATGAATGAAGTTTTATCAGATTTGAAATTCATTTTTATATACCTCGACAACATTTTAGTTGCAAGTGCAAGAACAACATTTAGAACATTTACGAACATTAACGCCTGAATGAATACAGCATCAACATAAAGCCAACCAAATGTGTTTTTGGAACTAATGGTTTAACTTTCCTGGGACACTACATTAGCCCCAAAGGTATTGTTCCCTGTGAGGGGAGAAATAAAGTTATTAATGATTTTCCACAACCATCTACTATTAAACAACTTCAACGTTTCATCGGTATGATTAATTTTTATCATAGATTCGTTCCTAATTTTGCGGAAATTTTAAACTCTTTACACTTATTGAACGCTAGTCTGCTGCGTAATAAGAGTAATGTCATTAATTTCTGGCCGTTGGAATGTTCTATTAGTTTTCAGAAGGTCAAACAAGCTTTGATAAATGCCACGGCTCTAGTTCACCCTAGCTGTGATGAGGGTATCATGCTTTCTTTAACCGTGAATGCCTCTGGAATATCCATGGGTTCAGTACTAGAACAAACGTTTCAAAATTCCACTTCCCCGTTAGGTTTCTTCTCGCGCAAACTGAGGGATACACAAAAACGATATTCAGCTTTTGACAGAGAGTTATTGTCACTCTATACTTCAATTAAACATTTTAGGCATTTATTGGAACACCGGATTTTTATTTCCTATACCGATCATAAGTCATGAGTTACTGCATTATCGTCGAAAGCAGATCGTTCACTGGGACAAATCAGGCATCTGGAGTATATATTGCAATTTACCATGATATACGGCATATTCCAGGCCGTTTTAACATTGTCGCGGATGCTATGTCACTATGACGTTAATGTTTTGGGCCGAGCTACCTCAACCCCCATAGAGTCGTTGAGCTCTCGAAATTTTAACTTATCAATACTAAAAACAGTATAACAAGAGGATGAGGAACTTGTTTCTTTATTAAACAGGCAAGAAAATAATGAAAAGATGTGTTATTCATTGAAACAAATTACCTTTTCGAGTTCGAATATTACACTTTGGTGCGATGTTTCTCACGATAAATGTCGTCCTTACGTATCAAAACTTTTACGTCAAGCAGTTTTTAATATTTTCCATAAATTGAGTCATGTTGGCATTAAAGCTACGAGAAAATTAATTACTACAGAATACTCCTGGCCCCGAATGAATTAAAATTGTACTATGGGTAAAATTCTGCATCAACTGTCAAACTTTAAAGATCAACCGTCACACTAGACACCTTTGGAGATTTCGAGGTGCCCAGGAGCCGTTTCGAACATATCCACTTCGATATAGTCGATCCTCTGTTTCCTCACGGTTATTTCTATATATTGACAGTTGTTGAGCGTTTTACCCGCAGGTCAGAAATATTTCCGCTTAGGGACATTACAGCAGAAACGGTCGCTAAAACTTTATTCCGGAATTACATATGTCGTTTTGGAGTTCCAGTAGACATAACTACAGATCAGGGAGTACAATTTGAATCCACCTTATTTTCGGAATTTTCTAAGTTTTTAGGTTTCCATAGGATTCGCACCACTAGTTACCATCCGCAATCTAACGGAATGGTGGAGCGTTTCCATCGGCCCGTTAAAACCACCTTGTTGGCAAGAGTGAATACTACAAATTGGTACGAGGAACTCCCTATCGTTATGTTAGGTTTGAAAACTATGCCTAAGACCGATTTGCAGTGTTCGTCAAAAATTAGCCCCTAATCCTGATATAAATATTGTAATCCTTGAAATTAATAATAATATAAATATTAAATTTTCAGAAAAACAAAAATTAAATCGGATTAATAAATAAACTCCCGCTGTTACTAAAGTTGATAAATTTTCACCCACAAGTTCCTAATTTTATTTTTAAGTTACGTGAATATTGTGCGAATTTACAATTCACTACCACTAAACGGCAATTTTGTCAAAAATCTTTTATTAGCTCCGATATACAAAATTGTACGTGCATTTTCCTTTGAGAACCTCGTTTAAAACCTGTTTTCCCCTTTATATGATAGGCCTTTCAAGGCGCTCTCACGTACCGATAAGGTTGTGACAATTCTTAAACGGGGTAAAGCTGTCACTGTCTGCCTGGACAGGGTCAAGCCTGCTTTTTTGTTGACCGATGAGATGGATCACATAGGCCCGGTTTCACCTAAACGCGCCCGCTTTGAAATTGATTGTTTGGTGTGATCTTTCGTTTGGCAGAGGGGTGTATGTAGCGTACTTACGTCTACATCTACATCCTGGAAAACAACTGGAATGAGTTTGGAAAGAAAAACTAAATATAATAATAACAACAACAGATTTTGAAATAGCATGGCATTACATGAAAACTTTGCTGCTGTTAACTGCTTATTTTATCCTATCAAATAAAAATTATTTTTTTACCTTGGAAGATTATTTTAATTATGTGACTAACCCCCACAAGATACAATATCTAAAAGTAATACTAGATTCTAGACTGACCTGGAACCAACAGCTCCAAAGGTCCAAAAAGGTAGCAGAAACAACGCTTATATTGGCTAAACATCACTTTTGGAAAAACATGGGGGTTAAAGTCAAGCATACTGGATGTACATCATGGTAGTCATACCCATGATGTCCACCATACATCTTTTGCATGGTGGACAAAGATGCTACAGCGCACCGCCCTTGCTGAACTAAGCAAGGTACAAAGACTAGCTTGTTAGAGATAACAGGAGCTATTAAAACAACACCTCTTTCCTCTTCGCTTCGTGATAATGGGGGAAGCAAGGATAGGATACTTCGGACTGCAAAAATAGCCAAGAAGCATTTATGGAGGATTGGGGCATAACCAAATCAGGAACCGAGTGGGGGTTAGCATATCTGATGTGAGAACAGACCACAGGCAGAGATATATGCGATATTGCTTCGTGCGAGAGAAAATAATCTGAGGCCTTATGAAAAAAGGCGGATCAGCATACTAACACACAGTCAAGCGTCCCTAAGGGCACTATCAAACCCGTAAGTGATATTATGGGAATGAGGAGAAGAACTAAGAGCCCTAGCAGACTACAAGATAACTCTATTTTGGGTTCCAGGACAGCTGGTATCGAAGGCAACGAAAAAGCTGACGAGCTAGAAAGAAAAGGATCATCAGCTTCATAAATTGGCCCAGAACCGGCCCTTGGAGTGCCTAAAATCATTGTACGGGGCCAAATAAGAGAATGGGTCAAAAACCAACACAAAAATTACTGGGAAAAAATAACCTACATAACCCCACCAACATGGGAAAACCTTTATCAAAGGCCTTCTAGGAAGAAGACTGAAAAACTGTTTAATTTGATAATTACCTATGTTTGAATTTATATCAATACATCGAGTTTGTTCTATAAAATAAATTGACATTAATTAGAGAAGTGTATTAGAAAACATATAAATTGTGATGTCAGGAGTCAATGGTTAATGCATGAAAAAGTTTTGAGCTCTGAAGCTGACTTACTGAAATAATATTGAACCAAACTAATTCGTTATGTATTTTTTGTTTTTCAATTTTAATTCGAATTGTTATAGAACTACAGAATTTAGTTATAAAATAAATTAATTTCGTTCACCGCGCATTGCCAATTTGTAACAGTATTGAAACTACTCTCGTAACTTTGAAGTACAAACATCATATTTCAAGCCGAACCCTCCTTTAGATACGTTTTCTCAGAATTTCAGCAACCATGTTCAATAAAACAGTCGTAAATCTTTGTCAATTAATGAGGTTTTTTTAAGAAATCCCTAGTGAAATGTCGATTTCTTGATAGAATGTATCTAAACCGGAAATAACGTTGAAAATATTGTTTGGAGCTTTTGCAAACAATGTTTTATGCAACTGAAACAATAAGTAATAAATTTTAAAACATCATATATGGAATGATTTCGTATGACTGGCCAAATATCAACAGCTTTTGTACCGTCATTATAAGAAAAATATAGTTTAAATATACAAAGAATTCTTAAAAAACGCCTATAACATAATCTAACGCCAAATAAACTTAATTAGGCTTAATTACCACTACTAAAAAAGCTTCAAAAAAATACGTAGCCTTTAAAAATGTTAAATAAAAAATAGTGGGTATAGATATTTATTTCAAACGAAAATGATTATGGTTAACGTCAATAGTTTAAATCGAAAATATATTAACATAATGTCCTTCAAGGGGACGATTTAGAAGCAGGAGGCTCTTCTTTACCTCCTCCTTGGTTTGCAAATACAGGGTTATTCAGTATACATGGTGGGGCAATAGTGAGTGAACCTCGATATCTCGAGTTCTACGGTAGCTAGAAATGTTTTAGAAAATTGCAAGTAAACTAGATAAAAAGTCTATAACTGGAAATTATTTTCGAACACACAGGGCGAGCCAACACGAAATTACAGGACCAAGTGCCTTTTTTTAAAAATGCAATTCTATGTATATCAGTACATTTTTTTAAGCCTCTTTCTAGGCTCTATTCATTTCTATATTAGCATTGAATATCTCCCAACCACTTGGATATAATGAATTTTTTTGCTGAAATAATGCAATCTGCAGATGGATATTAAAAAAATCACCACAGTCACAATTATGGGTTTTAAGAAAAACTTATGTGAATACCAGTTACGAGACATCTAATTAATCTTTTTGAGTCATTTTCACTTTCTAAAAATGTACAGGGTGGCCAGAAATTATTTTTCAATTAAGAACAATTTAAATTGAATTTTATCAATTTTTTCAAATGGAACACCCTATATATTTTTCGACGATGTGAGTTAGAAATGGAAAACGAACATTTTTTGTAAACGTCCCTATGGCTAATTGCAACCATTTTCGTTTTCTAAATAAATAACTGTCAAATTCAAGAATAAATTTAAAAAGAAGAGGTTCCCTCAAATAATTCATTAGAAAAATTTATAATAGGTGTTCGACGTGTTGCCCAATTTGATTGGCACACGTCTTTATGCAATCTTGAAAAGGGGCTATTTAGTGGGACCATTTCTTCCAATCCATTGAAATGAGTATATAGTATTTAACCGGTCCTTTACTGTAATGTTTTTTTGTAATTTTTTTTGCTGTTCTCGTTATTCGACAAGCAATAAAATCTCAGTTCGGTATAAATTGTCGTGTACAAAGGAGCATTTATCACACTTATCGGTCGTTACAATTTGTATTGAATTTAAAGTATTTGAAATTTTACAGTATGAATTTTAATAAAGTGGAACTTGTAGACATGATTTTTGTTTTGGGCGAGTCAGACAGAAACTGTTTACTTGCCAATAGAATTTATCACTAACGTTATCCTGAAAGAAGGATTCCTGATGTTAGCAGCTTCCAAAACTTTCTCGATAGATTTCTGAAAACTGAAAATGTCGAATATAAAAAAAGTGAAAGAATAAAACATGTTGTGAATGAAGAATATGAGTTTTCTGTGGTGCTGGCAATGGTTGGGAATCCCCATGTTAGTCAAAGAGAAGTGAGCTCATTAGTAGGAATAAGTAGACGGTCTGTGAGTCGAATCTTAAAAACAATTAAGTTGCATGCATATCATATTCAAATGCACCAGGAATTATCTGATGACGATTTTCAAAAGCGCCTACCATTTTATAATTGGGCCAGAGGTGAAATACAATATTATGTCAAAAAAATGGATTTGTTAATAGGCACAATTTCCATTATTATGCTTCGGGAAATCCTCACTTTTTTATGCAAGTTGATAACCAACATAGATGGTCTATAAACGTTTGGGGAGGAATTATTGGAGAACATGTAATAGGGCCACATTTCTTTGATGGTACATTGACTGGAGCTATTTATCTTCAATTCTTGGAAAACAATCTACCACAATTATTGGTAAATCTCCCTGAAAGAACTCGAAATAGGATGTGGTTTCAGCAAGATGGTGCTCCACCACATTATTTAAATGCAGTTAGAGACCACTTAAATAATACTTACCCTAATCGATGGATTGGAAGAAATGGACCTACTAAATGGCCTGCTAGATCCCCAGATCTTACAAACATGGATTTCTTTTTATGAGGATACATGAAGGAAATTATTTATAGAGACACACCAACAACAGTAGAAAATATGAAAGAAAGAATAATAACTGCCTTTACATCTATCACACCGGCAGCTTTAGGAACAGTGGGAACCTCATTTCAAAAGTGCATAAAGATGTGTGTCAATCAAAAAGGGCAACATGTGGAACATTTATTATAATTTTTTATTTGAAGTTATTTGAAGAAACCTTTTTTTAAGTTTATTTTTGAATTTTGTAATTATTGCTCAATAAAACGAAATTGATGCAATTAGCCCTAAGGAAGTACTTACAAAAAATATTCGTTTTTCATTTTTACATCACATTGTCGAAAAATATACAGGGTGTTCCATTTGAAAAAATTGAGAAAATTCATTTTAAAATGTTCTTAATTGAAAAACAATTTTTGGCCACCCTGTACATTTTTAGGAAATGAAAATGATTCAAAAACATTAATTAGATATCTCGTAACTAGTATTCACATAAGTTTTCTTAAAATCCATAACTGTGACTATGGTGATTTTTTAAATGTCCATCTGCAGATTGCATTATTTCAACAAAAAATTCATTACATCCAAGTAGTTGGGAGATATTCAATGCTAATATAGGAATGAAAATGTACTGATATACATAGCATTACATTTTAAGAAAGGCACTTGGTTCTGTAATTTCGTCTTGGCTCACCCTGTATGTTCGAAAATAATTTCCAGTTATAGACTTTTTTGATCTAGTTTACTTGCAATTTTTTTAAAAATTTCTAGCTATTGTAGAACTCGAGATATTGAGGTCCGACGCACTATTACCCCACCCTGATTTTGTTGTTATTGAAAATAGAAAAATAATTTCGTACAAAAGTTGTAGGATCTTACCAATATTTTATTAAAACGTGATCAAAAAACAATATCATGTATAGGTCACGTGATACGAAATAAATATGTTTTTTTTTAAATGAAACACCCTATATATTATTGCAGTTTCGAGAAGCCCTTTTTCCTGATTTCGAATATATAATATTGTATAGGTCTATCTTAAATACTTTTTGACATTCAAAATGCAAATGAGCTGTTTTATTGCAAGAGTGAGCCATGCCATGTCAAAACACAAGTGAAACAAAAATAAACAAAGTAATTCATGAACATAATTATTTTATTAATAATAATAATAAAGTTTATTTACCGAAATACAAATTTGCGTACATTTCAATAATAAAGATTACAGTAAAGCGGTAAACAAACATCAGGGTACCCTCAACGGGGAACATTAGTAAGTAAAATGTAACAAACAAACAAAAAATACAAGTAAAACAATACATACAAAAGTAAAGTACTAATCTACAAAGAAAATTCCGCGCATGAACAGCACCTACATTATTTATTTTCTGTACAGTTTATTATTTAATACATAAAAGCAAAATAAATATTAAAACTATGATAAGCACACACACTATGTTCATAGCCTTTTAGAGAGAATTATGTTAGTTTTATTTTATTTTATATTAGGCACCTTGCTACGAGCAAGGTAATCGACCAAAACGCAAGTAAGTATCTATGTTATTTATATTTGTTTCTAATTATGTTTTATATAAGAGTGGGGTAAAGATAGTCATAATTGACGGTGTAGTTTATTGTATATACACATACATACAAGTATGTTAAAAGTTATAAATATTCTTTCTATCTATTATTTGATGAATTTTTAATCTAGGGATATTTAACATCCAGTTATTGAGTTTCTTTTTCATCACTACCAGAGAACAAGCTTTCCTTATTTCTTCTGGTATCTCGGCATAAACGATAGGACAACGGTAGGTAAAAGATCTTTGACTGATAGTTTTGGTCATTTGAGGTATTAAAGTAGTTTTTTTGGAAAATCTGGTGTTGTGTTGATGCACTATTGGTGTAAGACTATTATGGCATTTCAAATGTTTAATTATTAAGCGATTGAAGAAAAGCTATCTTATATCAAGTATTTTAGATTCCGTGAATAAGGCTTCAGTTGGGTAGGTATAGCTTTTCCCATATATGATTTTCAGAATTCACTTTTGTATAACATCTAAACTTCTTAAGTGATTATTGTTTACACCTCCCCAAACCAATATGCCGTATGTAATATGCGATTGAACCAATGAGTAGTATAAAGTTCTTAATTGATTTTCTTTAAAAACCTGTTTATATGTCTTAAATTTTCCTAGCATTCTTCTAATCTTTTGTACAACATAGTCAATGTGGTGGTTCCAATGCAGATGGCTGTCGGTAATTATTCCTAGATATTTTATTTTATGAACCTCACCACAATAAAATTGTGAGAGGTTACTAAAATTGGTTCAAAAACGAAAATTGAGGTAACATCAAATCTTTACGCTTTGAGGTCCTAGGAACCCAAAAAAGTGGTTTTTGAACAATGTCTGTGTGTGTGTATGTGTGTTAGCACGATAGCGCTGAAACTGATTTGAATGAAACTTTGCATGTGCGTTTCTTTAGTGTCCCAGAAGATCTGAAAAGGTTTTGGTTGAGATCGGATTACATTTAGTGCCGGTTTGACGCAACAAGTTGCTTATTTTATAATTATTTTCAATTTGCAATGGAACCGTTGAAAAGCAGTTAAAATTCTGATTTCAACGATATATCGCACTTCCACCCTTTCGATTTGGTTTCCGTGAAAAAAAATTAAAAACAAACCAAATATGAAGCATAGATCGCATTTCGCGTGACATGATCGATGCACGTAGCCGTTACGTCGTGAAACTCGTCACATCACGTGTCAATTCACGTGTGGGGGTTTCTTCACTGCTCTAGAAGTAGAGCGGATTACGTTTAGTGCCATTTTTAAATATATATACAGACAAATCAAAGAATTAAACTACAAATATTCCTCTAAAATCTAGTAAAATTACTGAAATGCTAATGTTTCATTTAACAAAGACAGCCGCGAGCGATCGGATTGCAATGAGCAAATTTTGACGATTGTCATTGTCATCGTTTGTCATCCGATAACGTTGGTGTCATGTCATGTTAATAAGATTTTGGCATATTTGTAACTTTTAGTGACTGCACCAGTGGATTGTCACAAACTTTAAAGGTAGATAGTAGAGGAAGTTAGCCGTAGGTCGGTCTCCCCCCACCACTGACCTTGACCTTGACCGTGCACCTGTGGTCCGTTCCTTCAAGGCCACGGTGGCATCGTAGGTTCGCATAGCATATACCGTGACCTTGACCTTGGACGGCCGCAGTGCGTTTCGACTTCAAGGGCGCAGTGTTGCTGTTACCCAGAACGATCACTTGCGGTGACCTTGGCCTTGGCTAACACTATTAGAGAATGCAAGGACGGAGCTTCCTCCTTGCCACGCAACTTGACCTCTAAAATTACATTAGTTCAATACGTACACAGTAAAATGTGGTGGGGTTCTATATTTTGTGACGTAGTATACTTTTTCTATAAAAAAAGCACGGACTATTAGAACAAAATCATATTTAGTCTGGTTCACCTACAGTTAATAAGTGAGCATAGTGTTGTGATCTGAAATATTTTAAGTAAGCAAAGTTCTGTAATATTTCTTGGTTAGTAATTCTTTCACTGTACTCAACTACTTAAATATGACTACCAATATCGATTTATTAGCCCTTAATGAACTTATTATTAAAGATACTGAAGTTTTAGACCAAAAACCTATTTCATCGTTAATTTTAAATAAGGTTTACGCCATTAAAAAAATGTTAATGCTTAATACACGTTTTGGAAAATCGATATTAGTACATTTATTTGATGAAAGTACAAGTACTACCTTTAAATCATTTTTGCCTAAACGTATTGCTGAACTATTAAATATAACTTTTATAGAAGAAATAAATTCGTCTAGTGGTAAATATGCGTTGATTTATTTAGGAGAGAATTCACCCATTTATACCGGTGCTAAATCAAGGTCACTAATAAAATTCGAAATTATTGCGTGATTTAAACTATTTAAAATATTTGTATACTTTAAATTATCAGACCAATAAATAAGGTATAGTGAAAGTATAACTTAGACTGAAATATTATAAATACACTACAATAGTAGTAGAGATGTAAGTAGTTTTATCATATATTTGATAACTTGTTCTAATTTTATTTATGTAATTTCTAGCCTCACTATAACTGGCAAGAATGTGGATGCAATATTCAGCAGAACGTTGGGTAAGGGCAGAAGACATTAATTCGGCAATTGAAAGACTATCTTCTGTACTAGGCGACTTAAGTATGGATAGACTCCATGCAATAAATTATGATCTGAATTACTGCTTCGATGCTGAAAAAGTTAAACAGCTTAATGAGGATTCTGAGAGGTATTACAGAGGTGCACAACTATGTGGTAAATTCTCTCGTGGTATTGTGAATTTAGAAGAATTCTGTGAGCAACTAGTGGAAATAAATTTAAAACATTTCCTATGTGACATAGAAAAATACTTACCTAAGAAAATTATTGAAAAGTATCAACTCGACCAATCTGATGAAGAACAGGATGAAGACAACTCAATTAGTAGTTAATCACTTATTGTAATTCTTCTGTTAATAATATTAATATGTAAATGGTGTAATAAAATTATTATTATGGAAATATAGTTGTTTTTATTTTTAAAATTAAAATTGAAATAAATGAAACACATTATTAGATTATACATTAATTTATTTATAATTATTTTTGGTGACATACATTAAAAAATATTAATTATTAATCCTAAATATAAACATATTTAAAGATATTTATTTTAACTCTATATTTAAATCTATAATACATTTGTTAAGAAAGTGAACGTTTGCAAGAGAGCAGTGACTATATTTTGGTTGGGTGTGTTCCATACATCTTGGTACCTTTAACGATTTTAGATTGGGTATGCAGGGTGAGAAGTCATCTAGATCTATAACTCTATTCCATTTTAGATGATGCTGTAGAACATTTTTCTTTAATTTGCCTTTGCATACAATTATAACATCCTCTGACAATACGTTGCGTCGAAAATTATTAACAGCGTTTTGACAAAGTCGATGAAGTATTAGTGGGAATTCTGACAGTTGAATATATCCATCACTCCATTTTATGCCCCCATGGTAGTTGTTTTCTAACCATCGGTAGTGAGTCTGTTCGCCTTGGGTTAGTGATGAGAAAGGATTTGGTGGTTTGAAGAAATAGTGTGCTTGCTGATTAGTGTTACAACATAGAACAGCTAATTCTTTAACGGTAAAATCATTTGTTTTATATTGAAACCCCTGCAAGTCAACTATCAAAGTAGGAAATTGGCTACCTAATGACGTCATGGTAATAGGTATTCGTTACTTAGCACCAGCAATGCCACACTGAACTGAACCATCTAATGCGCTATAACTTAAATACGCATCGTGAAGTATAAGTGCATATACTCGAGTTTGTTCGGGAAACTTCGTCTTCCGTGTCTCAAATTCAATTTTTATATCGACGGTGGATGATTTCATTGCATCTGGTTGGTGTGAGCAATCAATAACAAACAATGGATTTTTTCTGAATTCGCCAAGGTCCATCATAGGTTCACTCATATCTTTATCGTAATAACTACGTTGGAAATTTTCATAGGCGTAGTAGGCTGCAGAGTCGAGTTTCTTATCGAAATTTAAATTCCAACGTTCATATGGAAATACTTCGGCATTTAAATATAGCCGAATATTATTTATATCTGCATGTATAAAACTTGCGGCGTCCTTGGTTCTGTCACTAGAGTTGCCATTGTTTTGAAATCCGATAATGATGTATCGAGGTCTCTCAAGACTGTTAGTGGTTTTAACAGCCCATATATCAGAAGCAGTATCACGTAGAGTGGGTAGCTCATAGAGATCCCACATACGGTAAGCCATTTTAACTTTAGCATTATTACTGCTCGTATCAATTTTCTTTAATAGTTTAACCTTTTGTCTAACTTCAGGCACAATATGTCTTATCTTCCATTCGATTTTGTTAATTTCTAACTGTGCATCAACTTCTCCAATGTAAGAGTCTTTAAAGGAACGTGCTATAATTAAAATTAATTCCTGTTTTGTATTTAAAATACCTTTGGTATAATCTTCTGCAAAACCCATGAGGTACTTAAGAGGGAGTTTACCGCTGAAAACGTGGCTGGTAGTATCTAAAATATCCTGTTTTTTCTCGGTGAGACCCCAACCTATAGTTAGTAGCGATGGGAGGGATGTTTGTCCATATGACACCCTAGTTTTCATTGTAGTAGTGATGCCAGGCTTCCTAACGACAGCGACCTGTTCACCACCCATTTCATATCTTATTTCTTCGAAGAGAAAAGCTAGCGCATTGTTAGATAGATAACACTTCTTGGTAACATCACTAGGGGTAAATTTTCCTTCTATATAAATGTAACTCTCTGTAATGTCAAGTATTAAGTCCTGAAAATTGACAGGAATGCGTACTTCATCAGAGTTTCTATAATATGGTGAACCGTGTGGTTTATATGTATGCTCATGTAAGCTAACGAGTGACTGATCGAATACAGGTTCCTCGAACACCTCAAGTTTTTCACTAGATGTAAAAGTCACCATTATTAACTATTTTTCTCTCAGTTTCAATCCGATGGATCGAAGAAATGCACGATCTTTAGCTGGCAGGTTATGTCTTAACCGTTTAAGCTCTACACGTTGAATGAGTCGATTTCCGCAGTCATTAGTCTTTTTATCGTCAATCACATTGAAACGATTGTGTGCTAATCGTTGTTGATTATATCGGAAACCCATTGTGTTTGCGATTTTAAAACTGTTTCAATTCTAGCTTTACGATAATCTTCTCACCACGAAAATTGATTAAATCTCCATTATCATCCAATATGCGTAGTGTAATGTTGTCGATAAACTGACGTCCTTCAGGTCTAACAGGCAAATATATGATGTTCGCTGGCTCTCTGGTAAGTTTGTAACCTGGTTCAACGTCTATGTCGAACTCGAAAAGGGTATGGGATTTAAGGGTATTCAGATATGCTCCAGAGATAATGTTGCAATCTACACGTATCATCCTTACTTTCATAATATCAACAGGTAATGTTGATTCATGATTAGTGTTTGGATGCAAATAAGTCGATTCAAATCCCAATAAATTACCAATAGAGTTTGCTTGTGTAAAGTCAATTCCATATTTTGACCAAATCTCACACTTTAGCGTATTGTTGTTCGCTCGCAGTCGAAATAGTTTTTCTTTTTCCTCTTTCTTATCACCGGGCATAGCTTTCAGTATTGCACGATATATCTCTTCAATTTCATAGGCTCCGCAAGGTATGTGGATAAGTGTGGGGGCTACTTTTGGTCCAATTCGATAGCAAAAACGATTGTTGGTTTCGTCCACATTGAATATAGAATTGTAAGAATAGAAGCCTGTTAATCCTAACCCATATCGACTATTAGTATCTAATTCAATGGGAGGATAAAACTCAGCACTGAGCACACTAGATCGGTTTGATAGAGTGAACGTATACGACATGACTGATGATATTTAGTGTTCTCTCATGAATTTATTGTGAACTACAGCAATAATCGTGGTGTAATTTTCGTTTTTTGCTGGATGACGGAGACGTTTGTATCTCATTATTTGATGCAACATTGACATCGCGCACTTTACAGTAGCAGCAAAATATTCTTCGAGGCGGCGGCCCATCATTAACATCAACACTGCTACCACCGCCATCATCATCATCATCATGATAATGTTCCTGACAGTATTGATATTTTAAAATATCAATATCATTCTGGAGATGCTGGGGTAGTTTGTCCCATACTAATGCAATTTCATGTGCAGCACATCCAATCATTACTTCTTTAGGCATATTTGCCAGTTGTTGTTTGCTCATCTTCAATAG
Source organism: Leptura quadrifasciata (assembly GCA_963675555.1). Lineage (NCBI taxonomy): Eukaryota > Metazoa > Arthropoda > Insecta > Coleoptera > Cerambycidae > Leptura > Leptura quadrifasciata. The sequence continues at coordinate 111,472,394 of OY776675.1, forward strand.
ACTGCGTAAACGGGAGAATGCGATTAGTGATTGACCCATCTGCTTGATGCTTTCCCGATCCATTTCAAGGTCTGCAGATGTTATTTCACAAGCGTTTGTAGTTATTTTGTAGTGAGAAACTTCAAACACAAATGACCACACCACACTGTGTTAAAATTTTGTTGGCGTTCATAGTTATAGTAAATTTTGTCGGTCGACTTTGAACCTCTGCGCAGATATAAAACTAATTCTGTCGGTGGGGGTAAATCACCAAAACTATCGAAATATGTGACTAAACTACCACGTTTTTTAAATGCAACCCAGTGTGTTCCAGGGCCATTTATACTGTCTAGATTTATGATGGCCGACTCATTATGACGTGGTCCAGAATATGGTAGAGTGTCCCGCATAAATATCCCCCGAAAATAGGGCACTTTCATCTTCTCTGCATAATATTTAAGATCGATATTAGTGAGAGGTTTTCGGGGTAGAGCATCTAGAAGTTTTTTGAACTTTGTGGTTTTAGATAAAGTCCTAGTCCTTTGCGATATGGTTTTAAATATAGCCCTTTATCACTTTTTCCTATAGAAATCGCCTCCATCTGCCTATTATGGCGATTTTTTTCAGCTAATTCCTCTCTACTCGTTTTAACATCATTTACAGCTTTAGCTATACCAGCAGCAGTGCCAGCTAAACTACCCAAAGCTGATAATCCAGCAAAAATGGGTATTAATGGTAGAATTCCACCCACTTTCGGTATTGGTATTATCCTAGGTGTACGAATATTACGTTTTCCACCAGCTGCTCTCATGTGTCGTCGTGCTGCTTGAAGCGCAATTTGCGTAACTTTTTTTGTGTCCTTAGCGATTTTTCGTTTACCACCGGCTTTACGTATGTCATCACGTACTTTACGTACTATTCCAGCACCAAAAGCTATATTTCTAGTTTTTTTCTTGTTTTTCTTTTTAATTATACGTTTCTTTGTAGTACGGGGTGTTGTTGACGTACAACCCATACCAAGACGTTGCTTTCCCTTCATTATAGTTGTAACTAACCACGCGGCGGCCTTTTCTTTGAAACTTACGTCTTTTGATTTAACTCGTTTCCAGGCAGCTTGTTCAAGTTGATAGTCTGCTTTGTGTCGGGCTGCTAAATTACTGGTGTTTTGATCGTATGCAATATCGTGCTGCTTGCATGCAGCATCGAGTTTGTTTATGCCTGGATCACCTCGGGCTAATCTTTTTTGTAATTTGGTGCCTGGACCACAATACTGGTAACCTCCCGGTAAGTGTAGTTCAAATGGGAGCTTATTTATTAGAGAATTGACTACCCCCTTACCAATCTTTAAACCACGACGATTTTCACGTGTGTGCTTCTCGGTTGACACCATTTAAATAACAATCACAATACGTACATCTATTTATATAGTATCCATCCGTGCTACGATGCGCATTGTGAAGCAGAAACAGAAACTTGCTGTAGATAATTTAGATGAAAAAGTAGGGTGTGGACTACAAGTCGAATCACGCCATGGCCCGCTACTTCCCTCAACTATTCGCGGACTCTTAATAGGTCCAAGTGGTTGTGGCAAAACAAATTTACTAATAACTTTGCTTACTCATCCACTTGGGCTACGTTTTTCAAACATTTACTTATATTCAAAGTCCTTACATCAACCCAAGTATGAATATTTACGCGATATATTAGCACCGATTACGGGGCTAGGATATTACACCTTCAGTAACAACGCGGAAATAGTGCAACCATCCGACGCTGAGCCTGAGTCTATATTTATATTTGATGATGTTATATGTGAAAAGCAAGATGTTATTCGAGCATACTTCTCAATGGGGCGTCATAAACATGTAGATTGTTTCTATTTGGCACAAACGTATTCCCGCGTCCCTAAACAGTTGGTAAGGGATAATAGTAATTTCATAGCAATTTTTAAGCAGGATGATATGAATTTACACCACATTTTCTCAGACCATGTCTCACCGGATGTGACTTATAAAGAATTTCAAGAAATGTGTGCAGAGTGCTGGAAAGACAAATATGGGTTTCTTGTAATTGACAAGGATAGAGAAGTAAATGAAGGGAGATATCGCAAAGAACTTGATAGTTTCATATATCCATGAAGTATTGTAATTAAAATTTTAATTGGTCTACAGATAGCATCGGGATAACTTCAGCAGTGAGGCTGCATTTGTTAGACATGAATGACAATGGTGAGAATAAACTCAGTAGTGCTATAGGTAGAAACATGAGAGAAGAAATAAGACTGAAACGTGAATTGATTGAGGCCACCGATTCAGTGCGCAAAAAATTCAACTCTGTGAAGAGAAGAAACGTTGAGAATCAGTTAACACTCGAAAAAATTTATGAACCCATAACAAAACCATTAAAGGTTATATCATCTGCTTCACATAACCAATCGCTAACACAACCTCAGAAACCAACACAACCGATAGAAAGTGCAAGAGCTAGTACTAGTACATTTAAAGCAACACCTGAAACTAGTGATGAAGATGGTGACAAAAATGCAAGTCAACAATATTTTTTGGAAACACCACCGGGATCGTCGTTAATGAGCACTCCATGTTCAGAAAGTTCTATTAGTGGCGCAGAAGGAAAATGTGATATAGTGCAAACACATTTAGAAAATCTGAAATTCGACAATGCTAGGTATGATACTATATACGGTGTACGTTTAGACCCCCATACAGAAAAACTACAAATGGGTAATGCTGAAATACGCTTTTCTAATGGAAATATCACATTGTGGCGTGGAACTAAGAAGGTGGGGACGTATTCTGGCAGTCCTAAGTTATATGATATGATATTTATGAAACAACCACAAATTTCGCGTAGTAATGAGGCTATTATTGGCGACAAAGAGTGTCAATTATATGGGGGGATTTTAAAACAGACAAAAGCACCATATAAAAATTATGATATGAAACAGGGTTTGAATAAAGCTAAATGGAAGAAATTCACTAATATTATAGAACCATTGGTATCTTCTACAGTTGTGACGAGATCTAAAACTGGCTTAGGTGTTCCTATTAATAAATTATACAATAATAGAGGTGTTGACTATGTATATTGGAATAAACCGAAAGAACTGGTGGACCGCCTACGCCTGCTCTATAGCTCAAAAATGGTTGGTAACAATGGTGTCAATAACGAAATAGTCAGTTTATTGGAAGAAATGAGGGAAGAAAGGATAATCTATTAGTGAAGTTAAAATTCATTTCACACTTATTTAATTAGTATAAAATATTGTGAAATGCTTAAACGGGGTCAGACGTAAACAGAAATGGCTGTTGTAAACAACACAATTGACAAGTTCGGTAGACGAAGAAGTAATAATAATAAATCGATTATCGTACATGGACCTCCAGGTATTGGTTTTAAACTTACCGCAGATAATCAATTTGATATGCAAAATAAGCGTTTACTGAACATTGGTGAACCAATAAATCAAAAAGATGGTGTAACTCGTAACTATGTAGACGAAAATATCGATAAATGTATGAAAGACATTAAAAAGTCACACATTGCTTTTATGGAGAATCAGTGGACTGAATATAGTAAGTTTGTACACAGCAAAATTACCGAGATGATTAATGACGCTCTGCAACACATTAATAAAGAAATTTCTGGAGTTAAGAAATTAACCGAGGACAATTATACTATTTTATATGATGCAATAAGCAAAGTGCACCACATTCTCGATGAATCCCGTCTGAAAGGTATGACAGTGCGACAGAAATCACTTGGAAATATTGTGGCACAAGCTGGGAGGAACGATCGTAATCAACAAGTGATAGATGAAATAGTGGCTGAAGTCACGGACAACGCTGCTACATTAGGAAAAAAGTGAAAAAACAGACCTAAATTATCTATATAAACGCCTGACTTAAACTTCAATTATGGTGATTAGTAATGAGAAATTACAAGTTGTTAACGAATTGCATAAAGCTTGTAGGAGAAATTTCCGTAGAAGAAGAACAATAATCAAAGGTTATGGTGATTTATGGCAAATGGATTTAGCTGAAATGCAACCATACGCTGATGAAAACAATGGTTATCGATACATTCTCGTAGTGATCGACTGTTACTCAAAATATTTGTGGACTAAACCTCTAAAAAATAAAACTGGTGTTGAAATTACTAAGGCTATGAGAAGTATTTTACAAGAATCAAATTATTCTCCTAAAAATCTACAAAGCGATCAGGGTACGGAATTTTACAACAAAAACTTTTCTGCTTTAATGAAACAGTACATCATTAATCATTACTCCACGTATAGTACGAAAAAAGCAGCAATTGCAGAAAGAGTAATACGAACATTAAAAACCTGGTTATATAAAGAATTCTCAGCTAGAGGTAAATACAAATGGGTTGACATTCTATCCGACATTACAAAATTGTACAATAATAAAATACATCGTACGACTGGTATGAAACCTGCTGATGTTAAACCAACTACACGTTTAAATGCTTATAATCACATTAAAATTGCTTTGAAACCTAAATTTCGTATTGGCGATATAGTTCGAATCAGTAAATATAAAGGTATATTTGAAAAGGGGTTCACACCAAATTTTTCAACTGAACTTTTCAAGATCGTTAAAATAAATGTAACAAATCCCACAACATATACACTCCAGGACATTCATGGCCAACCAATAAAGGGGTGCTTTTATGAAATGGAGCTACAAAAAGCTAAATACCCTGATGTCTACTTGGTGGAAAAGGTTTTAAGAAGGAGAGGGAACAAGGTTTTTGTGAAGTGGCTCGGATTCTCTAATGACCACAACTCTTGGATTAACGAAGCAGCTCTTATTTAATATTGTCACATTCTTTATATAAAATGTGTATATTTATAACAACTAATATTTTACTTATGTTTAGAAATTTCATAATAAAATGTGTGTATTCCATTAATATTTGTTTTATTTATTTTCCCCATATAAGACTCCAAAGCCTTAGTAATTATATACACATTAACGAAAAAATATATACAAATGCAAATTTGTTAAAATTTTTGAATTAATTTTTACTCCTAAAAATTATTAGATGAAATCAAGAAAATCATTTTAATAAATTTTATTGAGAAGAAAATATTTACAACGAATTATAGATTAAATATATTTATTTAAAACGTATATAATACAGAAAAAATACAAATACATATTTATGGAATTAATCAGATGAAATCCCCCCGTCTCGACAGTAACGCTTCCTGACAGAAACATTCTCTGTTGTGTTTCATCACACCTCCATAAATATGTCCAACATATTCACAAAGTAAAACACTGTATGTCTTCTCGTCTCTGCATTTGCTGCAAATATTGTTCCAACAATCACCAGTGTACTTGTTGCAAACCAGACACCGCTGCCTCAATGGGTGCTCCACCTTGCATGTCTCACAAACATCTCGGATAATTCCAAAATTTGTACGAGTCGTGGGTTGTAGACACTTGTAGCACTCTTGCTCCAGACGCTCACGTGATGCTGCTTTTCGGACGGTATTCACTGGCACTGGATTTTCTTTTATACAATTTGAACATAGTCCAGTACATGGATTAATTTGCTGCTTTGCCCAGAATTGGGAACAATTATAGCACAGAATTGCACCATCCATACTATATGGATATACTGCGATTGTTGGTTTCGATTGCCACTCTCTTGGACAAGACATTGCTGTTTTAAAAACAAGTGTACGGTATGACAGCTGAATAATAACGGAGTTCCTCCTCATGGCCTTGTTTGTTTAAGTAGTCGCTGGAATTGCCGATATTAGAGCCATGGTATGTCGTTAGAGATGATGTGACGTCACCAGCAACATGTTTAAAAGAGGAGGTGTAACTCCACGTTAGATCAGTTGCTTTGCAAACTTCAACGTTGATCATTCCGTCTACTGTCTTATATATTCGTTTCCAAGTATTAATATGGCTGCTGTACCTGCTGGTTGGGCTAACCTCAGATTCCTGGACTGGTTAGCATCCCTAGATGTCCTCAACAATATATGGTACCTTGAAGAGGTAGAGGACGACTTGGCTGCTCCCGAAGACGACGAGGTAGAAGTTGAAGACGATGAGGAAGGCGATGAGGAAAGCGACGAGGAAGACGATGAGGAATTTTTTGACGCTGAAGAGGGTGCAGACGATTCAAGTGATGATGAGGGTATCGTCGTAGATGTTCCCCACCAAAGAGGGCAGCGGTGGATAACATCAGAATATTTAGCAAGGGTGAACCCGATGGATGGCATCTTCTGCACCACCATGACCTTTGTTGCGGTCCAAGTAGTGGGTGGTATGGAATACAATCTTTGCCACGGATGTTTTCTGGGATACCAGTCTAGGGTGGATCCTGGGAGACATCGTCATGTGGACTACCATGCCACTACAAGGATAATGAGAGGCAGGCGGGGATATTGCAAATCTTGCAGAGATCCACTCTATCAGATTAGGCGAGTGGAAATCTGCAATATTTGCAATATGGACAGATAATTTGTAGTTTTTTTTTGTAAATATGTATATATCTCTTAGTTTATTGTAAATAATTATGTAATTAGTTTTAGTGATAAATAAATGTATATATTTAATTTTTAGTTTATTGTAAATATTATATAACTAGTTTAAGTGTTAAATAAACGTTAAATTGAATCTTATTTTTTGTTTTATTTACTAAATATTTAAATGTAAGTAACACAATGTTACTAGAGAAATCTGTGTTTCACTTCGATTATTGCTTATGTTGACAGTGCTATTGATATTGATGGTGTTAAAATATGAGTATTAGGACACTTTCTACTCTTATTTGTGTGAGTAGTGAGGTGGGGAGTGATGAGGTGGGGGTGGTGGTAGGGGCTATATATACATAAGAAAGCCCTCACCATCCTCAGTTTACTTTCTACGCTCCAACATGTCTGAAGTACAAGACAATACTGTATCTTCCACTTCAACCATGTTCGTTTTGTGCGAAAGGTATCGTGCCTACCTGCAGCGCGTTAGAGAGGCGACAAGGGGTGGTGTAGCAGATAGCACCACCTCACCAGAAGAATACCAACCATTGGAGAGGTCTCCGTCCACATGGTCGATGGACACTGTGCCCAATGATGATTCCGAAGACGAGATGGATGGAGTAATTCTGGAGGAATCATCGACGGACACAGCGGAATCGTCTGACTCGGAAGATGATGCAGCCATTCTGGTGGAGGAATCTACCGATGAAGATGAGGATGCAGCCATTCTGGTGGAGGAATCTGCCGATGAAGATGAGGATGCAGTCATTCTGGTGGAGCATGATTCGGACGGATAATTCTGTTTTATTTTATGTATATATATTTTTGTTATTTATAAATAAATGTATTAAGAGTTATTCTTTTTTTATTTCATTTCATATACAATAAATAACAGTAGTAAAGTAAAGAATAAAAAATTGCTTTAATATAAGAAATAACGGGGTACTTATTTAAGTAAATTGGTTATTCGTATTTGGACTGTCGGTCAAAAGTGTTGCAAAAGGTGTATCGAGGTCACAGTTGTCCTCCAGTACCGTTTCTACTCACTTCCGACCTTTAGTTTTGCCGCAGCAGACTTTTTCCCGGAACGGCTAGTCGTATCGCTCCGAAAGTGGTTGCAATCGCTTCCCAGTGATCGATTTAGTCGAAAACGATACCTCGCGTGTCCTCGGGCGTCTTCGGGTGGCTTCGGGAAACTTCGGGAGTGTTCGGCATGAGTTCGGCTTTTCGCTTAAAATTGCAGCCTTTGCATGTGTGAACTCCCCTGAAACGTGTTTTGATTTTTTTATTCCCCCAATCCTTGACAAAACAGTGAATAACGCGTTCGGTAGTGTTCGGATCGATTCGGAAATTATCGGAATCGATTCCCAGTGGTCAGTTTAGTCAAAAACGATACCTCGCATGTTCTCGGGCGTCTTCGGGTGGCTTCGGGAAACTTCGGGAGTGTTCGGCATGAGTTCGGCTTTTCGCTTAAAATTGCAGCCTTTGCATGTGTGAACTCCCCTGAAACGTGTTTTGATTTTTTTATTCCCCCAATCCTTGACAAAACAGTGAATAACGCGTTCGGTAGTGTTCGGATCGATTCGGAAATTATCGGAATCGATTCCCAGTGGTCAGTTTAGTCGAAAATGACCCCTTACGCGTGTCTGAGTGTACTTTGGAAGTTTTTCAGTTGTTTATATATGTATATATTTTTTTTTGTCCAATATTTGTGTATAAATAAATGTATTAAAATTTATTTTTTATTTCATCTACGATGAATACAACAGTTCTAATCTAATTATATACTTAAATACACAATTTACCAAAAATTCCATGAAATATATATATAAACACGCGTCATAGGTAAGTATAAGAGTAAAGTATAAGAGTTTCCTAGGACCAAGGTAGCCCAGTGGTAACGTGGCTTGCTTTGTAAACTTTGTGAACGAAGGTTTGGTAGTTCAATCCCTAGCACTTGCAGGGATTTTTTTCAACACGTAAATTATAAAATTATAGAATTATAAAATTATAATTATAAAATTATAGAATTATAAAATTATAATTATAAAATTAAATAACAATTTTCCGCTATACCACTGCGCTACCTTGGTCCCCCCCCCGGGTGGGTGGGTGGGTGGGCGCGGGGGGTTTTGGCAGAGGCGGGGGCGACGCTTGCAGCCTTCGGTCGCTTCGCCCGCATAAACCTTTTTTTAATTTTTTGACCCGTTTTTTTTTTTTTTTTTTTTTTTTTTTTTTTTTTTTTTTTTTAAATATATAAACCTGAACTAACCATAACCCAGCGCGTGACGCGGGGGGGGGGGGTTGGGGGGGGGGTGTTATTACTTTCTACATTTACATTTTTTCTAACCTAACCTAACCTAACCTAATTTTTTTCACATTTTTGCATTTAAATTTTTTTTTACATTTTTTCTAACCTAACCTATTTTTTTACATTTAAATTTTTTACATTTTTCTAACCTAATCTAACCTCATTTTTTTTCAGTTTTACATTTTTACTTTTATATTTTTTTACATTTTTTCTCTTAACCCTAACCTAATACTAAATTTATGTACAAACATTTTTAATGCAACATTCTGTAGTGTGTTTACGCACTACCTTATTCCCAGTTTCTTTTTTATAGCATTTAGCTTCCTTGTACATCTCTCAGAGGCTTTGCGACGCTTCGCAATGCCTCTGAGCATTTCATCGGCCCGAGAATTCAACATCTCCGCCTTCCTTTTGAGGGACTGCGCGTGATCCTTTAATTTGCTGTCATCATCAGTTGCACTTTTAAGTTCCCTATCCTCCCGCTGCAACTGTTCATACATGTTCAAGAAATTTTTGAAAGTTTCATTTTGCTCTTCTTGGGAGAATAACTCCGATTGTGAATCAGAATCACTTTCATTCACAACCAGAGCACGGTTACGGGGTTCCTGCGTTGGCAACACCGCATGAGAGCATCCTGGCAACGGCGCGCTCGAACATACCGGTTGCACTTTCGTCGGCTTTTTTGCAGCATCTTTTTTCGGTTTCTTAGCTACCGACTTTTTTGCAGCAGCTTTTTTAACCACCGGTTTCCTTCCCGATAACGGCTTTTTATTTTTAGCTGCTGCTTTCTTAGGCTTTTCAGGTATCTCTACCTGCCCCTCGTCTGAGCCAACATCGGGAATAGGGCTCAGGCGAGCAGGTACAGATGCTTGCGCCGATAAAATTCTTCTAAGAATCGACACGTCATCATCTTTCTCGGTATTCTCTACCTGCGTCTGCTTTGTAGATGTTGAAGGATGCGTCGTCATCTTCTTTTGGCCTTTCTGCGAATAAATCTTTGGTTGGGCAGGTTGAAATTCGTCCTCAGAATTTGTCTCCGTAACCGTAGGGAACCTAGACCACGCGGCGTTCGGGTAGGCCTCTCCATTAGATGTACTAGCTCTGGCTTCATCTGAAGCCAAAGCCTGCGCGTCCAATTCGGAGAAATCGAAATCACCCAGCAAATCATCGTTCAAATCGGTCAAATCCGTCGGGATTTCAATATCCGGTAGTAAACCCACGCCAGGACTCGTCTGGTTGTTCGCCACACCATTACCCGGACAAGCGTCGCCATTGTCACCCACGCCAGGGCTCGTCTGGTTGTTCGCCACACCATTACCCGGACAAGCGTCGCCATTGTTCGCCACACCATTACCCGGACAAGCGTCGCCATTGTCGTCTTGCCCTGGCATATAATTAATTAAGTATGCAGCCACAGCACTCAACAAAGCGCCTCCCTTACCGCTACCACCAGAAACACCAATCTTTTTTTGTCCTACCATTGTCACAACAAACACAAAACGGACACGAGAAACGGGCACGAAACACAAAACACAGAACACAAAGAATGCTAGGAATAGAGCAGACAGCACTATTTTGCACACTTCCTTACAACTCGAGAGCTGGAGACGGAAAGAATCTTTGTAGCATCTCTGAAGCCCATAACGCTGAACTAACCCCTCCACTCCCTACCACTCTTGTTCCTATTGGTTCAAATTATTTCCCTACACACTCTAACTAACCCCCTACTTCCCACCCCACTCTTCCTATCGTCTCTCTCTATCTTATTGCCTACAGTACTCATACAATAAAAATACCATTTAGTAATTTAAATCTTTATTTATAAATTAACATTTTATTTCATACAAATATCTCTTACTTCGACTTACACATAACATGAAATATCACAATGAATTTTTCAATTGAATATTATAATTGTCGACCTTTGCGTTAACAAGTAGAAACATTATTAACAATTAATCACTCAACTCATTCATTGCTTTGAGTAACACATCTAGTTTATCATCATCCTTTAAAACATTTCGTTCAACGACACTATTTAAGGCTGATATTAACCACTTTAAATTCTGCTCTGGTTCACTCTGAAAAAATGTTATGTCTGAGTGACCCCAGGGTAGAGTTTTAGTGGTATTGGGAATCACAAAACGTTTATCGTCATAATAAGAAAGAGCAACTTTATTCCGCATCTCTGTATAGATATCATGCAAGTGACTTCTGAAAGTATTCATTTTACGAAATATTAACCCGCCCTGCTCAACAATTTTTCTGTAGTCATCTATTGTAAGTTGTTTTTCAATCACAGATTTCTTTACTCCCTTGGCTTTTTTCAACTCATTACCGACCGATTGCACGTAGTACGCTTTCGCTCCAGTACCATAAAAGCTGATAATAGGATCTTCGGGGAATTCGTCTTTCATATTCCCAAGCACAGACGAGCCTTTTGGAATATTAAATTTATTTCCCTCCCTGTAATTAGAAGTATCAAATTTTTCTGGATTTTGTACAATAAAGTCATAGAAGTTATCTGTATAAACTTTCATAATTAAGGAATCGGTGTCGGTGTACAACAAAGAAGCATTAGCACCGAATTGACGTTTAATAACACCATAAAAAAAATTATACAGTACCGTCTTCGATAATTCAAGAATACAAAATCCTACGTAAATTGGTTTGTTATAGACTACTTGCAATTTGCTCATTTCAATCGCTACAAAATCCTCAGAAAAAATTGTGCAAGATTTGAAATTTGGACGAGCGATTAATGCGTTTGCACCTATAGTTCTTCTAACATTTTCCCAATGAGTAATCAACTTTATATCTCTTCTATTATCAACATTTTCCATGGTTTTACCAAATACTGCATTATTCATTAATTTATATTGGTCTTTTTCAAATTTATTGGTCGCTGAATTTCTCATTTGCGTATTTAAATCGATGTATTTTTTTAACCAGGGCGACTGCTTGAACTTAAGTACTCTATGGGTTTTTAACACCATTAAACCATTTTCAATGGCTTGTTTCAAGTTTCTATAATGCACAACATATCGTCTCTTATCATTCAAATTTGGGATTAATTTTGGTGATTTTGATTTTGATTGGGGGGGTATAATATTTTCTACTAAGAAAGGGAGATCTGAATGTAAATCGTGTAACTCTTGCGGATAATGTATGTCTACTTCAAAAACATACCCGTGTGGACTCTCGTCTGAAATATTAGTAACATCTAAGTCGATAATTTCTCTTTCGGACAGCCACTCAAATCCCCCTGTTGGTAATGCTTGGGACATACTATGACCGTATAAGTTCGTAGCATCAAGATATGTGATAAATGACGACGGTTCTGAGGGATCATAATTGGGTACAAACTTATTATTTGCGATATGCTTCCTTTCTGTACACTGGCTGACACCACCGCGTATAGCTTTTTTAAAAAAATGTATCATATCGATATCTGTTAACAATTCAAGTTCTACCGCTGTTAGTTTCAACATAGCGTCCCAAGATAAACCTGGAGCTGTGTAATATTGAGCTGGATCCAATTTATATTTATTCACGCAAATTTTACGAAAATTTTCAAATACGTCACACAAAAGAAGGACATCTGATTTTAAATACAGGTCTGAATAGTCACCCAAACTCTGGCACTCAAACAATTCCCACACATTTTTAGCCCTTTCATAATCGTCATCTGATATATGTGTTTCATTTAGGCTGTCATAGAATTCCTGCTTGGTGGGTAGAACACGATTATTTAATTTCTCTAAGTTATCTACGAAACTATATGGAAATACACCCTTCCGTCGCATTAAAATAAATTTTGCATTATCGGTAAAAAAGTTCTTCATTGTAACCATTTGACCTTCATTTAAATTTTCCCCTAAATTTTGTAGTGATGCTGACATAAATTTAAAACTATCGATGAAACGTAACCGCAAATATTTATTTTTTGTTTCCCCCTTGTCAGTAACGTAATCATGCATGTAAAGATGTTTTGTAAAAGATATATATTTTTCTTTGTTTTGTGGTATTACGTCAACTTTATCTTTATGAGCGCATAACTCTTTTACAAATAAGTGAATATCGTATCCACTCATGTTGTGAAATATGATAGGTACAAAATTTGGTAGTTTATAATTTAAATTACAGATCGAGTGCGCGGCACCGAATCGTATCTTACCAGTTAAGTGGCAATGATCTTTCACCTTTATATCACCTTCTGCAAAAGGCTTCTCACATATACCACAGATGGTTGCATTGTCAAAATTTTCTCTTTCTATCGCTGTAAGCGGGGACATGGGGATTACATCTTTCATATATCTATTATAAATTTCCCTTAAATCAGCCTCTATACATGATACAAATACTTTTGCTGCATCAGATCCGCGATATAGTTCAAATTTAGAAATGCTATTATCAAAGGAACATTTTATGTAATACGCGAAAGAGTAAGGTTCATGAATAAACGTTTTGTTGGTATAAGAGCGTTCAGGATTTGGCTCGCAAGTATTTATCGGTTTCAAAATGGATTCAAAGTCTGCATATACTACAAATGGTACTTGCATTTGTCTGTCAAAATTCTCAAATTTTAATATATTTTCCGGTACACGTTTCCCATATTTATCAACCCGAAATTGTGTCGATGGTGTTGTAGTGTAAATATGATTACAATCATTTGTTTGGTGAGACATTAGCTGACGTTCGTTACAGAAATACAGCAAACACCCATCACAAAAATATTTTCTATGTCCGTGAGCGGATATTTGATTTGATACTAATCCAGATAAATTTTTTATCCAACAATAGTGAGTTTTAGCACAATCCGATTTACAATGATGATTCTGATCACATTCCGCGGAAATTAATAATAAGTTAACATGAATACGTAGTTTCTTCTGAGAATAACGCAAAGGTCCGACAACATCATATTTTACTTTATTATTCTCGAATTTCTTTTCTAACCCATACACATTAATAGATATATTATTCAATTCCTCAAATTTTGAAATGTCTCTCAATTTCATTGGAAAATTCATACCTGTCAAATTTAGAACTCTTGAATAATGTGGATAAGATGACATTTGAGATGTACCACCATTTGCAGGATACAATGCTGAAGTGACTGCCCAAGCAAAACAGTATTGGTCCTGGTTTTCTATATTCACTACGGCCTTCTTATTTGCGATGAACTTTGGTAACTTGATATATGATGAACCACCCATTGGACTGTACTTGTTTATATTAATTTCAACAAATTTTATTTGTTCGAGGGCCCACCCTAAAAATAAAAAAAAAATGTCTATTGTTATTCCACATACCAGAAGATATTTACATACCAGAATCACGCTCTTGGAACTCAGTAGTTTGCGCAACCATCATGTCTATAAAAGTGTCGAGTGCAATGTTTAAATCCACACCTTGATCCAATATTTTATTACACGTATTAAACGATTTAATTTCAGCTATTTCTTGTGCTTGTAATATATAGCTGGCAAATGTCTCCATGTTTACTTTCACAGTTTTATGAAGTAATAATATTTCTTCTAGTAAATTCAATATTTTATGTCGAATTTCGTTGAAAAATATTATATAGTCCAGTTTCTCATTATCACTATGCACTCGGTATGTTATGATTCTATATTTGAAAGCACTGCGAACAATTTCTGTACCATCCATCAAACGTACACATGAATTTGTTCTGTGTTGTAGTGTTCTTTTATGAGACTTCATTTGGTTAGTTGTTAAAGTCACATTACAGCTATAACACGTCTGCATAATTACCGATGTTGATGGATTCGAATCCAATTTCACTTTCTTTGCTGGCGGTCCATTACCATTTAAACTGTTACACGCCTCCCTCTGATGACGTCGCATATTGTCACTGCGAGTGAAGCTTGCACCACAAAAACTGCACGAATACATATTTGCTTCTTTACTCTAGGAAATTGACGTTAAGAATGATCCCATATTAACTCCTTTCACTCTTTTATAGAAAAGATATACTACGTCACAAAATATCAAACCACGGCACATTACGAGTTGCGTGGCAAGGAGGAAGCTCCGTCCTTGCATTCTCTAATAGTGTTAGCCAAGGCCAAGGTCACAGCAAGTGATCGTTCTGGGTAACAGCAACACTGCGCCCTTGAAGTCGAAACGCACTGCGGCCGTCCAAGGTCAAGGTCACGGTATATGCTATGCGAACCTACGGTGCCACCGTGGCCTTGAAGGAACGGACCACAGGTGCACGGTCAAGGTCAAGGTCAGTGGTGGGGGGAGACCGACCTACGGCTAACTTCCTCTACTGTAGATGTAACAATATCAATATCATATGCTTTCTGTACCTTCGTTGGTGAATTTATTATTGTTTTACAAATCTGTAGTATTTAGGATAACTAGACTTTCTTAGTCGTTCAAGTGATGTTAAAGTTGTTAATATCCTAATAGTATATTATTCAACGAGCGATAATGTAGGTAATAACTCGCATAGATGAAATTTGCAGCACGAGCACAGAGTGTTGTAAATTCATTAAGTTGAGGGTTTTTTTAATGCCCCAGAAGATCTGAAAAGGTTTTGGATGAGATCGGATTACGTTTAGTGCCGCTTTGGCACACAATTTAATGCTCTTTTCGGCTTCAAAGATCCACCGATTGGGGAGGTTCCAGCCGCTTCCAGTAGCTGCCGTTTTTTTTAGCTGATATTGTTATTCATTGTTGGTTTACACTGATTTCTAACTTGTTATATTCTGGTAGCGAATCTTGGTAGCAACTATATGGTACTTTTTGTACCTTACTGAAGTTTATAGTCAGTAGTCTGCTATTGAACCAATCAACTACTTTTATGAAGTCTTGTTCAATAGCTTGCTTTAGTTGAATCCAGTTTGAACCATTGTAGAAAATTGCAGTGTCATCTGCGAAACTGAAGATTTCTCCTAGAGTGTTAAAGTTAAACAAGTCATTCATGTATATAGTGAAGAGCAGGGATTCTAAGACAGTTCCTTGGGGTACTCCAAATTCTACAGTTTTTTTAAGAACTTACAAAATTTCCGATACCTACACATTGCTGCTTATTATTTAAATAACTACGTAGGAGGTTAAGTGCCATTCCTCTAAATCCAATGTTCTCTAGAATTTTAAATAATATATTATTGTTTATTCAATTTTAATTTTAACATTTCAAACCGTCATTATTAACATTTATTTAATCAAAATGGGTTATAGTGAGGCTGAAAGGTCGAAATATTTTCCGCAGGAGGAGAATACATGACGTTGTATGCGAATCGAGCAATGAGGAAGTTGCATGATTTTTTTTTATATCACAGATAGATCGACGACAGAAAAATATGCTTCCTCATATTTTTCTTTTTTGTTAATATTGAGGGCGAAAAAAAATATTTATTTCGGCTGAGAATTTAAAACCATTAAAACGCTCTATCCCTAACGAATAGCGTCATTCGTAACCTGTAGCGTCACGTCGTTATTGTTAAAACATTGAAACATCTAAAAAGGAAACTGTGGTTATAGATAAACACGTTAGGGATGTTATAAAATGATTATCCGTCATATTATCCAATAAATAATAACAAGATTAAGAATAACAATTTAAATTAGCAAATTCAGATCCAATTAGTGACGTCAAAATGACGTCAAAGCAATATTATAGCGTTTTCAGTCTCGTGGTTTTGTTTACACAAAAGTTCAGATTTTAATGTGGCATATTTACGAAGCGAAATTTTTCTATGAGTTTCTTTTATTATATTATCAACTTATATAGTACATATTATGGAAAAATAATAAAATTAAGCATTTTTAAAATCCATGCATCTTCCTCATTCCTAGTGTAAACACGTTTTTGAATGTTTATCGTCATGTAAATAGGACCCATAGTTTTTCAAGAAAACGACGTAACATTACAGGAAACGAGGAAGAATGTCTAGATATATTGTTATATTTTGAAGGTAAAAATATAATTTATTATAAAAAAATCGGCAGCTACTGGAAGCGGCTGGAACCTCCCCACTCGGTGGATCTTTGAAGCCGAAAAGAGTATTAAATTGTGTGACAAAACGGCACTAAACGTAATCCGATCTCATTCAAAACCTTTTCAGATCTTCTGTGGCACTAAAAAAACCCTTAACTTAATGAATACACAATCATCTATGCGAGTTATTACCTACATTATCACTCGTTGAATAATATACTATTAGGATATTAACAACTTTAACATCACTTGAACTAAGAAAGTCTAGTTATCCTAAATACTACAGAATTGTAAAGCAACAAACTGAAAATTGGCAAAGTGATAATCTATGTGATATTGATATTGTTACATCTACATTTAAAATTTGTGACAATCCACTAAAAGTTACAAATATGCTGAAATTTTATTAACATGACATGACACCAATGTTATCGGATGACAAACGATGACAATGACAATCGTCAAAATTTGCTCATTACAATCCGATCGCTCGCGGCTGTCTTTGTTAAATGAAACATTAGCATTTCAGTAATTTTACTAGATTTTAGAGGAATATTTGTAGTTTAATTCTTCGATTTGTCTGTATATATATTTAAAAACGGCACTAAACGTAATCCGCTCTACTTCTAGAGCAGTAAAGAAACCCTCACACGTGAATTGACACGTAATGTGACGAGTTTCACGACGTAACGGCTACGCGCATCGATCATGTCATGCAAAATACGATCTATGCTTCATATTTGCTTTGTTGTTAATTTTTTTCACGAAAACCAAATCGAAAGGGTGGCAGTGTGATATATCGTTGAAATCAGAATTTTAACTGCTTTTCAATGGTTCCATTGCAAATTGGAAGTAATTATAAAATAAACGACTTGTTGCGTCAAAATGGCACTAAACGTAATCCGATCTCAACCAAAACCTTTTCAGATCTTCTGGGGCACTAAAGAAACGCACATGCAAAGTTTCATTCAAATCCGTTCAGTAGTTTCGGCGCTATCGTGCTAACACACATACACACACACAGACATTTTTCAAAAACCACTTTTTTGGGTTCCTAGGACATCAAAACGTAAAGATTTGATGTTATCTCAATTTTCGTTTTTGAACCAATTTTAGTAACCTCTCACAATTTTATTGTGGAGAGGTTAAATTATGTGGACAGATGAGTCAAGTTTTTCCACGGCGGGAGTTTTTACTAGAAAAAACAGACGTTCCCAGGAAAATAAAAACCAAAGACAGAGAAAGGTTAGGCAAATAAAAAAATCGGTTAGAAAATCAATCCACGTTTGGTGCAGAATTTTTCAAGACAAAGTAGTTGGGCCTATATTTTATGATTTTACTTTGACACGACAAACATATCTCGAAATAATTTTACCAGAGGTAGATCGTCTAATTCAAAAATTCCCTATGGACGTATTGTCTTAAATGATTTGGCATCAGGACGGAACATTTAAATAATCAATTTCCCATTTTGAATAGGCAATGTTGGGACCTACGAGGGCCACCAAATAGCCCTGATTAGACGCCATTAGTTAGGTTTTTATGGGGTTGTTACAAGACATACACTTTTGATCGTAACCACAATCTTCAGTCCATTAAAGCAAAAATTCAAGAAGAAATTAACAACTTAAACAGAAACCACAATAACGCTATTTGCAATATTTTCCTAAACTTGAAAAGACGCTATGAGCTTTGCATTGAAAATAATGATGGCCACTTTGAACAATTTCTTTAGTTGATTAATTATGTAGTATTATTTTGTTATAAAGAGTTTTTTCTTGATTCGTTAAATCTGTTTTTTAATAAATTAAATATGAAGTTAATTCTTAGATCATATTAATTATTTACACGTGATTATAGTTAGGTCATATATAATTTACATGTTGAAAATGGCACTTTTCATACGTGAAAGCTTTTTCAAATACTGTTAGCGTGAGTTAAAGATTTATTGCAAGCTATATCAAATTAATAATTGTCAAGCGTAATTAGTAGTGCGTAGTTAATAGCACTTTTCAAAGCAGTCCTAGGAAAAACTTTTTATTTGCTATGGAGTTAATAATGACGGTTTGAAATGTTAAAATTGCATAAACAATATAATAATTTTTCGTGGCCTATCTTGTTATTTTTGTTTCACTTGCGTTTTGACACGCATGGCTCACTCTTCTTGCAATAAAGCAGCTCATTTGCATTTTGAATGTCAAATATGTCGAGAAGTATTTAAGATAGACCGATACAATATTATATATTTGAAATCGGGGGAAAGGGGGCTTAATATATAGGGTGTTCTATTTAAAAAAACATATTTATTTCGTATCACGTGAGCTATACATGATATCGTTTTTTTTGTCACGTTTCAATAAAACGTAGCTAAGATCCTACAACTTTTTTTTCTATTTTCAATAATAACAGAAATAAAGATGGGGGGGTGGTCAATATATAGTGAATAACCCTGTATAGTAGACCGAAAAGATTTATCAGACTGCTGCAATATATTGAAAAGAAAAGGTCAAAGGATAAATCCTTACTGAAAACCGGATAAAACTGTTTTGACTGTTTGAAAGTAAATAAAATGTCCACAAAATTAGTTTCTAAAAATGTATCGTTATGTTGCTCATTAAATTTGGTATAGAATGCATGAAATAATTGTTGATATCATCATTACAAAGACCTCCAGAAAGATTTGGTGGAATGTTATCCTTTACTACTCCCCATGACTTTAAGTTAGTCCACATTTGTTTAGGATCGTACCTAGTATTATTAACATGAAAATTGAAACATGCAGTTATTTCTTGAACAACGGCATTGTTGTAATAATTACGAATTTCACAAAAATATTGCCTTTGAGCAATACTTTATTTTTTTTATATCTTAACCGAATTTTTCTTTTAAATTTTTTAAGCTCATATAAAATCTCTGTAAACCATGGTTCTGGACGCGTGTTAGATTTGAAAGTAACTCTTTATAGAGGAGCATGGTGGTTAAAAAATTTAACAGATTTACGTTGAGGGAGTCAACTTCTCTAAAATTATATATAGTATTCCAATTAATATCAGAAGCATGCAAATTAGATAACTCAATATTACAGTTTCTAAAGCTAAGGAATTCCTTTATAGCCCAATAAAATCGGAAAATTTAGATAAAATAATTCAGAACGGGCTGAAATTTTGGGAACAGGGTTATTTTGTGGTAATTTTTAACATATCAAAAGTCCCCACAAGTAGACGCCGGCGGAGGAGAGAGGGGGGGGAAATAGATAAAAAAATCGGTTTTTCGCAAAAAACTCGGAAAGTATCAATTTTACTGTAAAATATGTACACATGAAAATTATATGTAATAAATATCCGCACAATTTTGTTTTTTGGAGCCGAGATAGATTTTTTTGAAATTTTGACAGTTTTGCGACGCAACGGAAACGCGCGCATTCTTCGTTAAAATTTCAAAAATGGTCGTTCGGATCGCAAAATGTTTCAAATGAAATTTGTAGAGAATTTGATTATGGACAAGTTTCTTTTATTTCTCATTTCCATTCGATTAATATTGGCAGAGATATGAATTTTTAAACATCTTATAGCGCGCTATCAGAACACTTGTTTCGTGAAAAAATCGATATAAACTCGAAAACGGTAGATCGTACGCATATAGTGTATCTAATGAAAGTTAAAGAGAATCAATTTTTGAATATGCTGGTATTTATACAAAATCGTTTTAATAACGAGTGAATGAAGATAAAAGGGAAAAACATGAAAAATTGCCATTTTCAAGTGCATTTTGACAAATAGCTATTTTTTGATTGGCTTTCGGCAATAATGACACTTAAGGTTTTTTGAAGAGAATTAAATTATCTGTAAAGTGACCTTCATATGATGAGTGGTTCACGAGTTTCAACTGTATAAGGCTACGAGAAAATTTTCTTTTTTATTATAAATTAGGGTTTTCCTGCAAGAACTGTGCATAACAATTTTTTAAAAATTGGTTTTGACCATAGACATATTATATATAGACCACGCGATGGTTTAAGAAACTATCGGGACAACATATCAACGATATATTATTTTCAAGCAATCTATTTCTTATATGTGATTGCGTATAATTAGTTCTCTATTTTCATTTCACAATGGTATTAGAACTTTTATTTTTAAAATGTTTTTTTAATTATATTGTCCTTTGTAATTTGTTTTTAGCGAAAGGAGTCAGGACTTATCTCTCCATTTTCTTTTAGCCGAACCGGAGCCGCCCCGCTCGGCCATGCAACCCGCCACCGCGAACAGCACGATGGTTGCACGGTCGGTCGCAAGGTAGTCTCCGGGGAGGCAATATTATGTATTAATTTTAATAAAATCTGTTTGCTTGATTGCTTGTCGACCTTCCAATCGTTTTCCTTATTTACCGGAAGGTTCGATTACTACCAACAGACGTCTATTTTTTTTTATATAAATCCTGTTAATTTCACCAATAATATCAATTTACGATATACTAAATGAAGTAGTCACATTTTCTGGGATATTTCTTTATATACATTCAGTAGAAATCGATTTCAAGTTGAAATATTGTAAGTAAAATAGTGACTAGTTGCAGATAATTGGCAAATATTTTAAAATTCAAATGACTTCACATACTACATACTCCATAATATAGTTCAACTTCTTGTGGCATGTAGCTAGGGTGAGGTCGGTAGCTATTTTAATAGATTTTATAAACTTATTTTATAAAGTTTTTTTAAATCTTTAACTAACTAAAGGTGTATACTTTAAACGAGGATAATTGAAACTGGTCAGTGTTAAAGCACAGGTCCGTGCGCACTGAACTTGATATTTTGTCCTATATATTTAGCAATGGTATCGAGATTCGAATGGTAGTTGAAACTGTGCAGGCGAGTCCGAGACTGGCAATGTAATCAGCCTGAATGAACCATCTACGACTGCACTGGTTTAAAGATAATAAAACGGACAGGATTATTAGCATAAAAAAAACTCGTAAATCGTTTCAACGGCGGACTTAGAGATGTGCTGTCTGTGACAGTGCAGTGCGTAAATACTTGTTATAATATCAAGCGTAGGAGTTTAGTTAGTTATTGTTCATATTTATAAATATTTACTACTATGTAAAAGGTAAAATATTTTAATTATTTACTAATTTATCATGGCTTTCTGGAGACCATTTGAAACAGAGGATAATATAATAACGCCCGAAAATCTTATCATTTTCTTATGACAAGCATTTCTATTTACCTCCGCCCATGTACAATAAAGAGATGCCGACTATTTTTGCCGGCTTTTAGTTTTTATACGATTTCAATTAAGTTCGTTTATACTTTAAATAGAATAGGGTTTAGTGCGGAAAACGAGAAACTCTTAAGACGTATGGCACCGATACAAAATTATAGTAGGGGGAAAAAATTACATCAGCGAAATGCGAGTGTGAGCGTTATCAAGAAATTCGGGTTAAAAATAAAGACAGGAAAAGTAGACATTTTACACATGATGACACCCTACTTCTCGATAAATTTGCAAGGGTCGCTCGGTATATATATATATATATATATATATATATATATATGTATATATATATATATAAAACCATATATATATATATATATGGTATAGTGGTGAGAGGTAATTGAATCCTCTCATGTGGTCTAATGCTACTATACACCAGACATCATAGATGTCTCCGTGGTGCATAGCGACTTGCCATTTTGCAAGTACCGAGAGCGGCGACCTTCAGCCCTTGGTGGACTTAACCTATGTACTGTTATTATACATGATTTGCAGGAAACAACTACTCAGCGGGCAAATACCCCATCCTGCATTGAATTACACCTTACAAATCATGAAAAATTGGCTACCAATTTTTCATGATTTGTAAGGTGTAATTCAATGGTAATGCAATATTATAAGTCATTTGCAAGGTATATTTTCTTTTAAAAAAGGGTTCTTGAAAACCGTTTTTTCAGACAAATTTAGCCAATATTATTTTTTAATTCTTTTTTCGTATATATCATCATTGCTTTTGACAAAATTTCATAAGGCCTAAATGAAAACTTACAAAATTTCCTACAAAAAACACTTTTTCGTGTATGGTTTTCAATAAGTAGCGACAAGGAACTGACAATTGAAAATGTGGTTGATTTTTAATTTTTAGCAAACTGGCAATTTTCATCACGTACAAAAAAGTACATTTAATAATATTTTTTTACTTTTTGAAGTATGAGAAGTTATTCTGTGGGCATTTCTGAGTCGTATTATACTGGGTCCATATGTTTTAAAAAGTTGCTATGTACAGTTCTTGCAGAAAAATCCTAATTTATAATAAAAAGGAAATTTTTGCTCATAGCTTTAAACAGCTGTAACTGCTGAACCATTCATCGTATGAAGGTCACTTGGAGCTCATTTTACAGATAATTTAATTCTGTCCAAAATGTCATTATTGCCTAAAGCCAATAAAAAAATAACTATTCGTCTAAATGCACTTGAAAACGATTTTATGAATGAATTATCAAAACGATTTTGTAACATACACCAACATATTCAAAATTTGGTTCTCTTTAACTTTCATTAGATGCACTATATGCGTACGATCTACCGTTTTCGAGTTTTTATTAATTTTATCATGAAACAAGCGTTCTGATAGCGCGCTATAAAGATGTTTAAAAATTCATATCTCTGCCAATTGATCGAATGGAAATAAATAATAAAAGGAAATTGTTCGTAATCGAATTCTCTACAACTTTTATTTGAAACATTTTGCGATTCGAACGATCGTTTTTGAGATTTTAACGAAGAACGCGCGCGTTCCGTTGAGTCGCAAAACTGTAAAAATTTCAAAAAATCTATCTCGGCTAGAATAGGTCATACGAAATTTTAAAAAAACAAAATTATGCGGATTTTTTTTACCTATAATTTTCATGTGTACATATTTTACAGTAAAATTCATACTTTCCGTGTCTTTTGCAAAAAACCGATTTATTTACCTATTTTCTCTCCCCTCCACCGACGTCTATGGGTGGGAAGTTTTGATATGTTAAAAAGTGCCACAAAATAAGCTTGTTCTCAAAATTTCAGCCCGTTCTGAATTATTTCATCCAAATCGACAAATTTCGTCCCATTTTATTGGGTTATTACTAATATTTACATTTATTGTGTTTTGTTCTGGTAAGCCTATATAGTAGACGCTAAATAAAAGATTTGGTACTATTTACACCTTATTTGCGTTAATTTAATTGCTATAAATATTTTTATGTCAAACGTTACGATATTTTTGCAGTGCAAGCAATAACGACCATTTGTAACTGAGTTATTAACCATTCGCCGCTCTGCAGAGAACAAATAAAAATGAAAAACTCATTAAAACCCTCCACGAGGAAACCTACTACTGGCTACAGCCATCTCGTAAAACGACACTTTTATGCGTTGTTTTCGTAATAAATTGAGAATTATGTACACAAAATACCCACGATTTTATTTTTCTTGTGAAGTTAAGATGCGAAAATTAAGATGTTTGGATTACGTCGACGTGCCCCGGCGGACAACGATAGACGCCGAACGCCGTCGCCGTCTAAACATCCCCGTAAATTAGCGTGTATAGTTTAGTTTTAGTTTGCGATCAGCTCTGCTCTGTTAGATACGGTGATGCTGAGGTGTTCTTAGTAAAACGGCACGTGGTTGCACGCAAACGACTGTCACCGTGTAGTAGTACGTTTAAATGTCCCATGTTTTTTTGTGAAACCTTAAGGAAGTACATTTATACTAGAATGTAAGTATCAAATAATTTTAGATGCGAAAAAATGCATTTTAAAAACAGTTTTTTTATTTTGGACCTTATGTATATAAACTGCGATATAACTATATACTATGTGTTATACTGGTTCAACTTTTATATTACAACTTTGACAAAAGAAAAATAATAAATTCAGTTTCTCGTTTCATTTCTTGGGGGTTATTGGGATAGAAAAAGTTTTTACATGTAGAGTTTTGCATGAAATACCTCTAAAATAATTTAAAGCAGCCATCACCAACGAAAGTATTTATATCTAGTCGTAAATGACACTAATTTACGCATTATATAACCAGCAAGTACCACAAGATATCCGTAGTATATACCTACTATTTATAGCTAACTGATGATAAACATATACATAGCGATAGAAACTTTTATTTATGAACAACTTGAAAAGTTGCTCTTAGAGCGCACTGCTGAAGACGGATGTGCTTTAATATCTCTCCCAAATAATTACCGACAATCCCAAATACAATAAGTGCATAATATATATTTCCTAAAGCTATACAGTCAGCAAGTAAAGATTGGAATACATTCCATTTCTAAATTTTTGTATATAATTTTAACCTCACCACAATAAAATTGTGAGAGGTTACTAAAATTGGTCCAAAATCGAAAATTGAGATAACATCAAATCTTTACGTTTTGAGGTCCCAGGAATCCAAAAAAGTGGTTTCTGAAAAATGTCTGTGTGTGTGTACGTATGTGTGTATGAGTGTTAGCACGATAGCACCGAAACTACTGAACGGATTTGGATGAAACTTTGCATGGGTTTTTTTTTATTACTCCAGAAGATCTGAAAAAGTTTTGGTTGAGATCAGATTATGTTTAGTGCCGTTTTGGCACAACAATTTATTTATTTTATAATTACGATATATTACACTTGCACCTTTTCGATTTGCTTTCCGTGAAAAAAAATTAAAGACAAAACAAATGTGAAGCATAAGATCGCTTGTCGCGTGGCACAGTCGATGCGCGGAGCCGTTGCGGCGCGAAACTCGTCACGTCACGTGCATTCCTCGGCTTGAAAGATCCACCTTGTGGGAAGGTCCCAGCCGCTTCCAGTAGCTGCCGATTTTTTTTCTACAAACATTTTGTAAAAAGTTATGATATCATCGGCAACTTCTTTAAATACCAACCCCCATTTTTTTAAATATCATTTGGAGGAGCACATTTTTCTGCATACAGTACGTTAAATGCTATGGCATTACAAGGGTGGTTCGAGGATGAAGTTAAGGGGGGGCTTCATGGACTATGGAAAGAAAAACAAAATGGCGTCGCAGATGAAAATTTTATATTTTTGAAGGTCAAAAGTCTAAAATGAAAAGTTAGAAACCACTTTAATGCGACGTTAAATTGCAAGAGACGGGACTGTTCAAAATAAAATTTAACTATTTCACAAAATTTAGTAAGAGATCACTAAACTTTTTTTATTCAGTAAAGTATGATATCTTCATGCTAATAATTAAAGTTCAAACATAAAAAATATATTTAAAAAAATATATAAACCAACACAAAGTGGATAAATTATTATAAAAATAATAATATTTTGACTTGACTACACTTTTATTATTTTTGTAAAAAATATATATCCCCCAGTTAAACGGTGATAAACTCATTAACTAACTCATCATATTTTTAACATCTTTTCTTCAAAGATCTTAGTAATATTGTTGTTTTTATTGAGTAATGGCCCTCCCATTACTCAATTATTAGCCCCTGTAGCCCTCCCCCATATTTCCGTCCTGAATGGCATATTACATTACGAAATTATCGCGAAAAAAATCTTAACTACTTATAATAATGTAATAAGATAAAAATTAATAACAAGAATTAATAAATACAGCAAAAAATAATTAACACCGAAACTGAAATTCTTGCAAAACGTTAATAATATTTTCGGATTCAGTTCTTCCAATTTCGTAATTAATTCTGTATTTTAAGTCCTCAACATTGTTCGATCTATTAAAATAAACTTTGGATTTAAGGTAGCTCCATAAGAAATAATCCAATGGAGTTAGGCCCGGAGATCTAGCTGGCCATTCTACTTATCCGCGTCTGCCAATCCATAGGGAGTTTTACGGTACCTTAGGGCTATCGCCATCATGATACAATGCGGCATGTCCTGGAATTATGTTGTGTTGGACCAGCTCCAAATATTTTTCACCATTTAATGAAACTTCAATAAAAAATTGACCCAAAATTGTAGTCCTAACAATTCCAGCCGACACGGTAACTTTGTGCGGAAACTGGATATGAGCCAGTGTAGATTTTCTTTGATCAATATCGACAATTTTATCTATTTACAGCGTCATTTAAACAGAAGGTGGCCTTATTGGAGAAAAGCACTTAACTTAAGAAACGTGGATTGATATTACACCGTTCCATCATGGTTTCGCAAAATTCTAGTCTGCGGTAAAAATGATTTGGATTTAGGTATTTGATAATATGAATTATCAAGTTCATTATCTGGGAAATTCTGTAAAAGAATATTTTCAACTTGTAGGAGAATTTCTTCCAGATAGGTAGCACGATTTAAAATGAAATTATAGAATATTGGTCCCACTATTTTATTCCGAAAAATGCCACACCAAACGCTGACAGATTTTTTGCCGAATTTTCTTATTTGTTGAACCATTTTTTTCTGTTGTTTGTTCTTTCTCAGAAGCGTCGACTGTGTCTATTAACACCACCCGCTGTGAGAAATGATGATTCATCTGTCCATAATATTTTATTGAAATAATCAAGATCTTCGTTTAATTTTTTAATCATCTGCCGGCAAAAATCCCGCCGTTTGTTTTTTTCTACTTCCGTTAAATGCTGAACTGATAATATTTTGTACGGTCTGTAGCTCTTTTTTAGCGTTCGTTGAATTTTGGAGTAACTTTTATCCAATTGAGCAGTGGCATTGTTCAGATTGCTTGCTGAATTTTCTGAAAATAATAATATTTCAACAATATTATCTTAATAGTTATTAAACATGGATTTACCTCCAAAATGTAACCAGATATCCAACTGTTCTTCTTCGTTTGCTCTAACAGAACTCTGTTTTCTACTGAAGCTGTAGGTATTATTTATTCAAACGTGCTTATTGATGGTGTTGGATGATTTGGATACAACACTCTGTATTATCTTCGTGCTGCACGTTTACTTTTATTATTTTTTATATAGCAAGTGAATAGTTACACTTTTTTTGCGTCACTGTGTCCCATTTTGATTTGGTTAAATAAATATCATATGATAACAGAATACTTGTCATTTTTACAGTAGCTTAAATACGATTTTCAATGTTCAATAACTCGAAAACGATTAAAGATAGGACTACCATCTATGTCTTATTTTGAAATCAGAAAAAAAAGAGTAATTAAAAAATTCACCCAGGATAATCCATTAAAAAAATATTACTTCTTGTACCCCTCAATTTCTGCACGCCACTGTACTTCCATTAACTTATTAACGGTGTTCAGTTACATTCCTACAGGTTTTATTCGAAACTTTTTTTTCTATTTCCAATAATAACGATAATAAAAGGTGGCCTAAATATAATGAATAACCCTGTATATCGTGTCACAGTACATAGAATAGCAACTCTATGGAGATGCTCTGGTCTACGATACGGCTGGTACAAAAACAAAACAGTAACACTTTCTAACTTGGAATCAGATAAGCATGTAAATGAAATCATATTTATGTATTTATCGGCAAAACCAATAAAGAAAATATTACATCCTCTTGTATGTAGTAGGTCACGTACTTGATTCGATTCCATTCGATTCGATGCGATCCGATTCGATTCGACTTGATTTACAATCCTTGGAATCCCTCTGAATATACTGATAGTATAGTAGATCATCGAAATGTTAAGTTCATTACTATGACCACAGAAAAACCCGGAAGAAACTACTTTATTGGACAACGGCCGTGTATGTATTTCTAAATATTTATAAGTCTAAAATATGGTGCATGCGCCAGTCAAAATGAAAACTGACTTCGATTTTGAATGATAAATTATGCATGCTAATATAAGAATATATTCGTTCACTATGTAAATCTAAATCAGAAGCGGCTAAAAAACTTTTTGTAAAAATCGAACCATTTTCGAAAAAAATACAACAAATATGAAATAAAATTTCACGCTGTATTTGGTAATAAAGCCCAGTTAACCGAATGACTGCGACTGAGTGATTTTTTATTTAATAACTTTCAGTGAGCTTCACACTCACACACACGACATTATTTTATCGATGCCCATTTTAATTTGCCAACAATGAAATAAGAAATCATATAAAAAATCTGATTTGTATCTTTTTATAATACAATAGAATTTGCGTATATATACGAACAGAAGTAATACCTCCGACAGAGAATCTAATATAATCATCAACTGTTTTCTCTGGAGCAGAGTGACATTCTATTTTTTTCTGATTACTATTCCCATTTCCTTCGGTACAAATTCAGCGAATCTGTCACTCACATTTATCCAGCATTCTTGTTCTTACTTAACGATTTAATCAGTAAGCATTTCATAAACATTTTTATTTGTACATTTATTTCTATTCAAATTGAATGCAGCATTTTTCATAGGAAAATAGATAACACTTTCATGTTGTTCAGTAGAGAAACAAACATTACTAATGGAAAACAATAAAATAGCTGGTTTAGCGGAAATTGACACAGCAACAGAATAGTTGATGCAAGATAATTTAATGGATTTCCTTCCTTTGTAACACACCTAGTAACTGTGTTAGTGAATTCAAACAAGTAGTATTAATTCGTTTACGTTTATTTAATTTTCATATTAAGAAAATGTTATGATACATAGAACTGATTTCTATTTGCATTTATGTTTAAAATTCGTAAAGCCAGGGCCGGCGTTACAAATAAAGTGATTTTTTAAAGCCCTAAATTGTGTTAACTGTGCGTACCTCTTTCTGGATTATTGTCAATTGTCAAGTAAATACAATTGGATTTCTAGTGAGAATCAAGAATGATGAATATTTTTTATTACAGAATATATATAGAGAATATAACCAAACAGGCTTCAGTAAATTGTCGATGTGGAAAAAGATACAGGGTGTCGAAGTTGTAATTTTTTTTCATTTTTTTGCAATATCTCAACTACCTCTGGACCTATCTTCTCCTATATTGACATGAAAACATTTTTTAATCTAAAAAACAATAACTTATGTATCGCATCATTTTAGACCGCGGGGGGCGCTTCATGTACTTGATGATGACCATTTTTTCTCTCTTTTTAAAGAAACGTTGTGGCACTTTTGACTACAAAATCTCATGCAGGAGTTATTGCTACGTAAAAAAGGTACACTTGATAGAACTTGATAATTTCAACCGTTTACGAGAAAACTGGCGCAAAAATTTTTAATAAACTCAATTTGAAAATAATACAATCAAAACAGGGTTTGAAATGGAACTTTTTCATAAGCAATTTTATGGTTGGGGCATATTGGGGAGATGCTGAGGAGTAATAATAATAATAATAGTAATAATATTTGTTGGCCAAAAGATACAAAAGGTATACAGGGTGTCTCACCGGGAACTGAATCGATCGATATAGAGAAAA
This sequence comes from Leptura quadrifasciata, assembly GCA_963675555.1. Taxonomy (NCBI): domain Eukaryota; kingdom Metazoa; phylum Arthropoda; class Insecta; order Coleoptera; family Cerambycidae; genus Leptura; species Leptura quadrifasciata. Next base: position 111,502,551 of record OY776675.1, read on the forward strand.
GTACGCATCAAAAAATTTTGAAAATTTAGATAATTACTAATGTCGGTGTGGCTAATCCAACTAACCCTATATATTTTAAGGTTTTCGAAAAGAGCAAAGCAAGAGCAAATATGTAGCATATCTTATACCTAAACCTAGCCGTTTCAGAGATATTTGACATTTTATAGAAAATTTGATAGGTGCAACGGTTTGCAAGAACGTTATAACTTTCTTCGTGTAAAAGATCCTCACTTACTTCTTGTCACATAAAAAGAACACAAGGAGAACTACGTTCTACAACTGAAAAATTCAATAATATCATACCAAGTGTTCCGTTCTTAGCGTTAAATTTTGTCAACTTCAAACCGCGAAAACTTGTTTACGTCAAATGGAACACCCTATATTTTTTACGTCAAGTTGTGTAAAATTGAATTCCCTTTTTTCTGTAGGGGTTAAAATTACAACTTTTTGAAATATTTGCGATTTTATTAGAAATTCGTGAATTGTTGTAATCATTTCATCAAAATAACCAGGATTAGAAACAATCAGTCATTATCTTATGTCAAAAAATGCCAGCACGTTTAAATTACACCCACGAAAACTTTTCAAATTTGTTTATTATTTATGGAGAATGTGTTAAAGTAATATCAAGAACTTGCAGCACATTTGCTACTCGATATCCACAAAAACGTAAAATAACACTAACACTGTAACATGCGTATTAATCGAATTGAAGATATGGCATGAACTAAAATAGCAGAGATAAGATCAATTTAAAATATGATTTCATTTTAATTTAATAATTGCTCAAAATTCCGCCCTCGAACCTCGACACATTTTTCGCACCTTCGGATTAGTTCCTCATGGGTAGCTCTTCTAATTGAATCCTGTGATATGTTTTGAAATGCATTTCTTACTCTTTGCATACAATCTTCAATAGTTGTTAATGGGCTCTCATAAACTTTATATTTAATAGTTCCCCAAATGAAATAATCCAGAACTGATAAATCGGGCGAGCGAGGAGGCCATAAGAAAGGTTCATTATTGGTAATCCATTGATCATAAAAAGTTTCTTGTAAATAATTATTAATTAAATATGCATTATGTGGGGCAGCACCGTCGTGCTGATAATAGATGTTTCTATGTTCGGCGAGAGGTAAATTTTCTAAATAATTATTATTCAAATTTTGTAAGATATTCAGATATCTTTCACCTACAAAAAAAATTACCTATACATATTAGCAGAAGAGAAAATTTAATTTACCGTTTAAATTTTCGTGATAAAATTGTAATGCCACCACTCTATCGTTTCTTATGGCACAGTAAACATTGAACTGCCAACTTTCCTGAAAGTTTCGCTCTCTGAACATATGAGGATTTGAGTCACTCCAATAATGCGAATTGTGTCTATTAAAAAGTCCATTTTTAGTAAATTTTGCTTCATCTGTCCATATAATATTTCCCAAATAAGAATCGTGACCCTCAGACTTTATTAGAATAAACTCACAAAAATTCTGTCTTCTTAGGAAATCTGTTTCTTTTAATCCTTGAACCATATGGAATGAAAACGGGTGAAACTTACGTTTTAATAAGATTCTGTGAATTGAATCCTTACATAGTCCCGATTCCAGAGCAGCTTGTCTTAATGACATCCTTGGAAATGAATGAAAATATCCCAGAATGACTATTTCAATGTTTTCATCATCAACAATAGGCTTTCTTCTTTGCATTTTTGCCTTGACAAAGCCATAATTTTTAAAATTTTCCAGTATGCGTTTTACAGTGTTTGGTGACGGTTTCCGTTTTTCTGGATATCGAGTAGCAAATGTGCTGCAAGTTCTTGATATTACTTTGTCACATTCTCCATAAATAATAAACAAATTTAAAAAGTCTTCGTGGGTGTAATTTAAACGTGCTAGCATTTTTTGACATAAAATAATAACTGATTGTTTCTAATCATGGCTATTTTGACGAAATTATTACAACAATGCATGAATTTCTAATAAAATCGCAAATATTTCAAAAAGTTTTAACTTTAACCCCCACAATGCTAATATCAGAAAAAAGGAAATTCAATTTTACACAGCTTGACGTAAAAAAATACAGGGTGTTCCATTTGACCTAAACATATTTTCGCGGTTTGAAGTTGACAAAATGCAATGCGAAAAACGGAACACTGGGTATGACATTATTGAATTTATTTCAATTGTAGAACGTAGTTCTCTTTGTGTTCTTTTTATGTGAAAAGAAACAAATGAGGATCTTTTCACGAAGAAAGTTATAACGGTTCTTGCAAACCGTTGCACCTGTCAAATTTTCTATAAAATGTCAAATATCTCTAAAACGGCTAGGTTTGGGTATAGGATATGCTACATATTTTCGACTCAGAATTTTATGCTCTTTTCGAAAACCCTAAAGTATATAGGATGTTCCATTTGAAATAAGCAAGTTGGTATCGATTTCCGGTATAAGCGGAAGTGCGAGATGCTTGTAATTATTTTAGTTGGATTGGACATACCGATATTAGTAATTATCTAAATTTTCAAAATTTCCTGATGCGTGCTTTTCTCTATATCGATCGATTCAGTTCCCGGTGAGACACCCTGTATATGGCGTCAATACAATAATAAAAAAATAAAAGGTAAATATACATACATGTACAACTATATAAGTGTTGTAAAACATAAAATATAGGTATAGAAACAATGGACAAACATTATATACATATAATAGTAGCAAAGAAATGCAATTATTAATATGAAACGTCAAGATTTGATTAAAAATAAACACAATATACAATATACACATATATAAATAAATAAGTGTAAAGAACAAAATTACATTATAAGTAATAAACAATAAAAACATATAGTACATGTAATAAAAGTGAATTTACGTGTAACTTGGGTCATATCAGATTTAAAATAAGCGTGAATTTGGACAATAAACCAGAAAATTACAAATATTCAAGAGACGCAGATAAAAATTCATCAATACTATAAAAACGTCCATTAATCGGCATAGATTTAACATGTCTTTTAAACGTATTATAATTTGCTAACCTTTTAAGTTTGGTGGGCAATTTGTTATATAAAACAATACAATTATAGTTTGGCGAGTGTTTGTACGTAGATGAGTTGTGCCGAGGGATACGTAGTAGTTCTCCGTGCCTAGTGATATGACGATGCACGCAAGAGTTACTGGTAAATAAGTGATAATGGTTTTTGACAGATAATAGACATTTGTAGATATAGACTGATGGGGCCGTAAGTATTTTATTATTCACAAAAACCCGTCTACAACTTTCGCGATGTGTCATATTGAATATTAATCTTAAAAGCTTTTTCTAGACTATAAAAACTCTCTTAAAATCCCTTCCTCAACTCCAGCTTATTATATAAAGAGCAATATGTGAATAGACTATAGCATAATATATATTAAGAAGACCTGCAACAGTTAAGGTTAATTGGAGAATAGCATAAAACGCTTTATTTAATATTTTATATACGTGGTCCACATGAGCATCCCAGGTAAGTCTGTCATCTAACCTAGAAACGTTACTGTATCGAAGCATTGCATATTTCCAGTCAGGTTGTTAGTTGGCATGCTTCTTCTAATAAAAAAATGTATACGCTTAGTTTTGGTTTTATTCAAAACAAGCCAATTACGTTCACACCAAGTGCTTAATTCAGAAACGGCAACTAGAATCATATTTTCTACCCGTTGAGGTGTATCAGCTGTTAAGGTTATAGTCGTGTCATCAGCGAACATCTAATCCCTCAGTAATATGAAGGTCATTGATAAATAATGAAAGCAGTAGTGGATCCAGAACAGATCCTTGTGGGACACCAAGTTTAACATCATGGACCTCTGACTTAATACCATTAATATTAATAATCATGTTTCGACCCTCCAGATGTGACTTGATCCACCAACTAACAATGTTATCTGAAAAATTGTAGCTACTAAGTTTCTTTATTAAAAAGTCTGGGCACACAGAATCAAAACCCTTGGACAGGTCAAATAATAGTGACACAACATATCTGCCACTGTCTAACTCATTGTAAACGAAATTTAGTAATTGACACGTAGCTGACTCGACCGATCTGTTTTTTTTTTAATCCGTGCTGAAAAAGCAGTAAGTAGTTCATTGTTCTCCAAATGTGTGGTAAGGCAATTACAGACAATTTTTTCAAATAATTTGGACAATGCATTGAGGATTGAGGATCTATAGTTATCAATATTTTGTGAATCGCCCTTCTTATAAATTGGCAGAACTCAAGCTGTTTTAAACACATCTGGAAAACAACCTTAGTATAGTGACTGGTATAGTACCCAAAAAACTTTTGTACTTCAAAGACCCTGAACTTCAATTGCTATTAACAATTTAATTTTTTTAACCGCGTTTCTCAACTTAAAAATGTGAATAACTCGAGATGTGTAGGTCCGATCGGGACAAAATAAACCAAAATCTTTCTAATTAAATTTACTACAAATCTACTTTTAGTGTAGGTCTCAGGAGCGCAACCATAACCTACAAAAGTGAAAAAGCTGGCCAAAAATCTTTTTTTTTTCATTTTGCTGCCCCAACCGATCAGCTTCAAAATTTCAGAAAATCTGCCTTTTGCTCTAACAAAAACACTGAAAATTTAAGGCAAAAATATTAAACCCAATGTGCGCAATTGAATTTGTTATTTTAAATTTGAATCGGCCGCCATTTTATGCCATTAAATCCAAAAGAGGTAGTTGATTTTTCAAAAGTTAGGTCTGGATGCCAGCTTTTTGATGCCGTAAACATTTTTTAAAAATCTTTTTGGCCATTTCTTGCGTTTGTTTAAAACCCAATTAACAAAAAATTAATTTTATCGGCCAGTTTGAAACAAATTTTGACCAAAATAAACTCTTTTTTTTAATTAAAATAGAGGTATTAAAGTTTCCTTTATGATCTGATAAAAAAAATTTCAGGCGAAATGAACCACTTTCTTTCTAACGACAGAAATAGATCTTTAAATTATGATCTGGCTGTATTGTATTTCAAAACATTTCATTATATTTCTTAGCTGCAGCACGTCCGGAGAAGTTTTCTTGTGCGTAAACACAAATCATATACGTCATTTCTCTATCGGAAAAATTATTGTGTCGAGGCATTTCAAGTGAAGAAGTAAAAGAAATTTCTAAATTTAACGAACATAAGAAAAAAGACGTCACCAAAGCACTCTTTTCAATAAGCACAATTTGTCCTTTTCAAATTGAGTTTGTTTTCAAAGAATTATTGAAGTCTTTTGCGGCAGTTTTCTGGAAAACCGTTGGAATTATCATGTGTACTTTTTTACGTAGAAATGACTCCTGCATGAGATTTTCTAGTCAGAAGTGCCACATATAAAAAAAAGACATAAAATATTCATCATCAGGTGTAGCTTATGAGGTATCTCCGTAGGGCAATGTGATACGAGTTGTTGTTTTTTAGATTAAAAAATGTTTTCATACCAATTTTGGAGAAGATAGGTCCAGAGGTAGTTGAGATATTGCAGAAAAAGAAGAAAAATTGCAACTTTTACATCCTATAATTTTGGCAACACTTTACTAAAGCATGCTTGGTTATATCTTCATATTTTGATCCAAAGAATATAGCCTTGAATCATGGCTTATTATTAATGATCCACCCTGTATAATTATCTATTTATGGCTAGATCTATTCTAAGCAAAATCTGCCAAATTATATACAGCCGTTTCACTCGTCCCCTCAACCTGACTGAACCGAGAGCGGAAGCTGGCTGGTGAATATTACCAAAGGCAGCACTCGCCGCCTTTGCTGTCAAGCCGCTGGCGCGTTACCTTTACCAACAGGCTGGTTTCTCCAAACGTGCTGACAAAGGATTTGATGAGATTGAAGCAGCCGATAGTATTTTTCTGTGGTCTAAGTCTTCGCCGATTTAGGATCCGTTTATCAATGCAAGGTTAACTCGTAACTAGTGGATTAGTGTTCAGCGAAGCAATGGATATTATCTTGCTAGTAAGCGTTAACCCTGCATTGATAAACCGGTCCTTAATTTCAATTTACTAGTAATATAATCTATGAGTTAACAGAAACTTAATAGCAGTAATCTAAGCAATCGTTTTCATAAAACAACGGTATATATTTATAAGAACAGAGGTAAGTTAGTAAATCGAGGAAGAGAATAGGAAAAGAAAACCAAAAGTAATTTCTTTATGAAAATGTCTCATTTATTTTAGAAATCTATACAAATATAGGGCTTTGGGAACTATTGGGCCGTTTATTTTACATTATTTATTGTTATAAGCTATTCGATTCTATAAAATATTGTAAATATGTAAATATTATTCCCTTTGTCAATTGTTAAACGTAATATTAGGATCCACTTTGTAGTATACAGGGTGCTTCACCTAAAACTACACAGATCTTCCAAACCAAAGAAAATATTTGAAATCCGCAAAAAGGGTTATGAAGTTGCACTTGTATATAATTATATATAATATAAATTCTGTTGCAGTTTGGGCGTGGCGACGTGACGCTAAGAAATAATTATTCGATGGCAGGAATGTTGAATTTACAATATCTGTATAGTATTTTTAGTTCTTTAACATTTTATAAAGAATACATTTTTCCATTTGAGTACTTTTTGAGCTATTTAATTTCATACTTAGAGTTCAATTCTTACTTGTTAGTTAAATAAATCTAGTTGGTTTGTATTAACAAGCATATCTATATTATAGAATAATTATAAACATTCAAAAGAATAGTTACAAGACGCACTTGGTTTATTGTTTCATTAGTTTTGTTCAGATTTCTCTGACATATGTTTCGGCCTTACGACCATTATCAAAGAGTCTTAAAAACTAATGAAACAATAAACCAAGGGCGTATTGTAACTATTGGTTTGAATATTTATAATTATTCTTTTGAATAATATGTTTCATCAAGAACTTACCGCAGATTCCATCCAATTAATATCTATATTATTTTCCGAAACATTACGCCCTGGCGTTTCTATTAGTGCACCCTCTATATCTCGTTCATTTTACAATTAAATGGTCATGAAAATTTAATTCAAGTTTTGAGTAAAATATCCCCAAATCACGGGTGGAATGTGTATCCTTTCATATCAAATTTTGTAAAAAATAAATATTGTTTTACATGATTTAACAAAATACCTGGAGGGTGATTGTACTTATCAATGAAAGAGAGCATAAAGTTGTGGGATTTATCTATGTACCTTCACAGGCCCTAGTTGTTCAGTTTATAAAATATAATAAATATTCAGGAATTACATTGGTCTTACAGCTTACATGAAATACGGCACTACACCTAAATAGGAAGAACAAATTTGCAAAAACTCCAGCGTCTAGTTACTATCAAAGAAAAAAATCACATGTTAATTTTCCGCTTCTTAAACAAAGTTACCCCTGAAAGTAAAGTAATTCACTCAGCGGTAAATATTTAGTCATTTTGTTTAAAAGAATGGAAAAGTAAATAAGTTATATATTCAGTATCTACTGACCTTCATTTTGCACTTAAAAGGCAGTTCTTAAAATAAACACTCTTTTGCCGAATAAAGTTGAAGCTACGTGAGACCGAAACCATTAAATTTTAACGCAGCAACAATATTAAGATTAGTATCATTAATATTAAGTATTTATGTATTTTCCCAACATGTAGGCAAACAATTTTCTGGATATAATTATAAGTTAATTTCTCTCTACTAATTACATTTGCTCTTACGAATGAAAGCGTGAAGCGCTACACATATTGAATTACTAATATTCGATATTGGTTATTGGTTTTCCTTGCTGCTTTTAGGGGCCTAGCTATTTGACAAGTGGTTGAGCAATAATTTATAAATTCACAGCCTACTTCCGAAATGATATATTGAAAATTTGAATCCGGTTCATTTGAGAGCGTTCATATAACGTCGTATACAGGATGACACAGTGAAAACTTATGTCTGATTTTTAAATAGATACCTATACAAAAATTTCAAAAATACCTTTGAGATAGATTAATTACGGATATATAGTATATGAACCAGGACTAACAAAAATCGAGTTGACTACCATTGGAACTGAACGGCACTTAGTTAAGGTAGTATGACTGTATGTATGCATGACAATTCACCCATTGAGAATCACTGACAAAAATTACAACTACAACAGCTACGTCTTCAAGAGAAGAGGAACAAATATATAATCCTTGGTAGTCTTTGTAACAGGTTTTATGGTAATGCCACGATATCTCTTGAAGTTACCGACAATATTCTGTTATCTACGCGTTGTGCAGCAATTTGAGGAATGGTTTTGCCAGCCGTAAATTCTAGCTGGTTTTAAGGGTTCACGACTATTTGTTTCTCTCATATATTTAGATTTTTCATGCAAGAAATGCAAGTCTTATCATAAACTCTGGACTGCACAGCAACATTTGGAGCTTGCCTCATGGAGTACTTGATGCTGGAGTGATTTCTTCCGCGGAAGTTTATCCCTCTTCTTTTGAAGGCGTAGCTGTTGCAGTTGTAATTTTTGCCAGGGATGTTGGGTGGGTCAATTTGTTACGGTTCATTTTCGTGCTATAAGAATGTGCTGTAAATTGTAAATAAATTAAATAGTTATAGAATATATTGTATCTATTAGGAGTAAGTTAAAATTATTTAGCGAGCACAGGGATTTAACACTGGAAACTTGAGATGCTATTGGTATCTCCAGGACTACTTTCTTAACTCCCCTGGTATTACTCTAAAATGGGAAGAAAGAGAGAGGCCATATTATTATGCTAGGTAATACATATACTTGTCAGTAAACTTACCCATTATTCCACTAGATCGGCTTAGGACATTCTCCATCGTTCATCCACATCTTGGCTAAATGGCTAGATAATTATTTCATTTACTCCACATCCGGAACAAACAAATATATAATATTAAGTTAAGAAAGGCTAAACCATGTTTGTAAGTTTTACCTAACAAGAAATAAGTTCATGGCATTTCATAACTTTAGGTTTTAAACACAGGACCCTTTCCAAACTAATCGGCCTGATAATTTCACACTAATCACATTTATAGTTCTTTGGTTAAACTTTCGTAAATAACTCGTTGCATTAACACATTCGACAGGCTAGGAATTAGTGTTGCCAACTTCTTTATCTTTACTACTCCTATATCTTTACTATTGGCAACATTTATGAAAATATACAACCATTTAAGATTTATTCTGCACGATAGGCTAATTATCTAACAAGTTTTTTAATAGCTTTAAGTTGGGGACAGCTGTATAAACAAAAAGTTAATAGTAGTATATATAGTTTTTTCTGTCATTCAACTTTTAGGGTAGTTATAGCTATACAAGGGAAAAAATCATGTTTCCTATTTTAAGGTTTGATGAGCGATCTGTACAGCGGAAATTAGTTTTTTTATTAGAGGTATATACTTTAATATAAAAAAAAAATAAATCATAAATAATTTTCTTTGGTTTATTGTTTTATACGAATACGCTTAAGCTTAAGCAACTCTATAAAACCATTTTGATTTGCGTCGAAATTTACCTAATTTCTGTTATCTACAACCAGATGAAAATATTTTTTTGTATCCTTGTCATTTCTGGAGTATCTTTCCATACCAGAACCAAATAGGTCTCTTATTTATTATAATTACAACGTCGGTCGTTTCCAACCATTACGTCTAAAATATATTTTTTGCTATATATATCCGATGTCCCATAATAATACTTAAGTACATTATAATTTTGAATTTCTTTTATGAGCTTATTATCGAGCTCTTACGCCTTCTAGTTAAGATACCATCCATAGGCTGGCCTATTTAAAGTTTGGGTAGGACTAAAATAATAATAATAAGGTTGAGATTTTTTTTTCCTTGATTATTCCCTTTTGAATAGTAATACCGTAGTTTTTTTTAGAAATGATTATATAGTGTCACGTAAATTTGTTTAATTTTCCTAACAAATCAAACGACTTGAATATTTTTTATATTATTAGTACTTATTTTTTTATATAAAACTATACCCTATTTATAACTATCGTAGGGATATTATAGTGGTTTCTTTTTACATTTAATTAATACTAAAGCTTATTCTTCATTCTTGCGAAAATTTGAGAACTTTAATCTTAGATAATTTTTTTATATACCTGCTATCTTCTGAATACTTTGTTTTTTAATCTTGTCTACTGTAGTTGATAATAAACGATCATTTTTTTTTTAATTGACATGTCATTATTTTGTGTACATAAAAGAAAAAAAAATCTGTTTAGTAAATTGGGGGATTTTAGTTAGCTACAAATACTCCCGATTTGTAGTTAATTAATTTACTTGGCGCCCATTTATTAAATCAACTTTTGAACTACGCCCGTTTCGCTGCTAGTCTGGCCGGCGAATACTCTTCTTGGCCTTCGAACAACTGGAACCATAATGAAGAAGAAACCATCTGACCCCGCTTGTACTGCGCGGATTTCCGAAAACGTGGAGAGAGTAAGGGAGGCATTCATAAGGAGTCCAGAGCATTCTGCACGAAAGCACACTCAAGCATTACATGTAAGTCGTTCCACAGTTCGTGAAATACGATATTAAATTTCATCCTCATAAGTTGGCTATCATTCAGCATGCAGCTGAAAACACTCAGCAGCTTCATGAGTGACCTCTGACAGTTCTAAAGTGACGGCATGGTGTGCAGTTCTATCAAAGCGTGTAATTGGTCCGTATTTCTTCGAGAGAAACGGCGATACAGTGATTGTGAATGCTGCTCGTTACGTTCTCATGATCAACAACTTCCTGAGGCCTGAATTACCCAGACGATGGCGTACCATTCGTCAAGAAAATACTTGGTTCCAGCAAGATGGGGCTAACCTTCACACTGCAAATGTAACCATGAATGTTCTGCGCCAGATGTTGACAAGGCGCCTTATTTCACGCTTTGGGGGCGTGCCATGGCCTCCGAGATCTCCAGATTTGTCAACGTGTGACTTCTTCCTCTGGGGGTATCTGAAGTCTCGTGTTTACGTGAACAATCCCTGAATACTTGACGAACTGAAGTACAGAAGCCCAGGCGATCGAAACGCCTTTATTAGATTGCGTTCACCAAGAGTTCAGAACCGACTTGAGATGGTCGTCATATGGCTGATGTTATTTAAAAAAAAAAATTAAAATGGCATGTAATTGGCTAATGAAATATGTAAATAAAAATTTTATAACTTGAAAAATAACTATGCATTGCTCATTCAAAAATCGCTAGGTTCCCGTGGACCACCCTGGTACAGTCGCACTACCTTGAAGTAATGTTTGATTAGGGATAAACTATCTCACTGTTGCAGCCTTGCAAAGCATTTCCCAGGAACGGTTGTTTCGAGGGCTGATTAGTTCGTTAAAATTCTACTCTTTGCCGCATATAATATAGCTTTCATAAAATTAATATTTTAATTTTATGTTATGTTTCTGGTTTTTGTAATAATTTCCAAAAACTAGAAACATAACATTCAAAAAAATCATTTTATTTACAATTTCTGTCATAAACTGTCTTAAAATTCCTTAAACCAGTATAAACATTTCGCTATTGTAAGTAAAATTTCATTCTGAATAACTTTATTAAGAGGTATTTTTCATCTAGGATCAACGGTTTCTGAGAAACAGACATAATTGACTCAAAAAGGTGAAACATTTTCAAAATGGCTGCTAAAAAGTATTTAGCTGGGAATCAGAAATATCCAGAATGTGATTCCTTTTAAATGGCATATAAAACAATCTAAAACGTAGGTGCCGTTTAGTCCCACCTAATGGCAGTGACATTCTGATTGGTTCACAGATCATTGTAAGTATTTGTCCCCATTGGGGTACGTTGGCTTTCCACCCGATGAGTACTTGCCGCAGGTTGTGGTGTAATTTATATGTCGTGCTGATGGCTCACTGGTGTGTGGGTTAGTTCTATGTGTATAGTTTGTGGTGAGAAGTGTGCATGTTGGTTGTTTTATGTTAGGTTGTTGTTATGATTAGGTATTAGTACTGGTAGTGGAAGGTGGTGGCATCTTTTGACTAAACGAATCTATTTAAAAAATGGTTCTTTTCATAATTCGGCCTGAAGGGCAAAGTTAAATAGTGGTAATAATATATATTTTTTTATTACGTGTTTTTTTATATATTTTTTGTTTTCTTTAAAAAATTTTTTTTGTTTTTATTTGTATAGTATATATATATATATATATATATATTGTTATTATGAATGTTTTGCAGGAAACAACTACTCAGCGGGCAAATACCCCGACCTGCATTGAATTATACCTTACAAATCATTTGGTAGCCAATGTCATTCGTCAATTCCCTGACCAGACATAGACCGGTTTCGAACTTATTAGTTCTCATCAGTATGCCATAGGTCGTGGAATAGACAAATGACAGTGGCCAACCTGCTAGTCTTATACAGACTAATGTAAATAGTGTAGTGGTGAGAGGTAAGTGAATCCTCTCATGTGGTCTAATGCTACTATACACCAGATATCATAGATGTCTCCATGGTGTATAGCAACTTTTTTGCAAGTACCGAGAGCGGTGACCTTCAGCCCTTGGTGGACTTAACCTATATACTGTTATTATGAATGATTTGCAGGAAACAACTACTCAGCGGGCAAATACCCCGACCTGCATTGAATTATACCTTACAAATCATTTGGTAGCCAATGTCATTTGTCAATCCTCTCATGTATATATATATATATATATATATATATATATATTTATTTTTTTTCAAACAACATATACAAACATCAAGGGGTGAAAATATATTTAGGGGTGAGGGGATCTAGGAGGGTGGGATTGTCTGAAGTAACGAGTGTATTAGCGAAGTTCGGTAGCAATCTCTTAAGTATAAAATCCGAAAGAAGCGGGGTGCCTGTTATGTTGTGTAGGTCAGAATTACGGGTTCGAGCTGGAAGGTGTAGTGAGATTTTTAAGATTTTATTCTACACTGTTTGAAGTTGTGCTTGCAAATAGGGGGCTATAAGAGGGTACCAGATAGGGGAGGCATAAGTTAGGATGGGACGGAGGTAGGATTTATAGATTAAAGTGGGGTGGGGTGGGGAGTTTTTAAGGATGGGGAATAAAGGAGAGGTGCGTCGCCAGCATTTGCCAGTTACATTAGAAACGTGCTTTTTAAGGTAAAGTTTACGATCTAGCGTGACTCCGAGATAAGTGATATTTTCAAAGACTAATAGGTTAACAGCTTTATATAGTACTAGGCTCTTACGTTCTCAGTTCCAAGCGCCAAAATCCAGAATGGCAATATATGCTTTATGGGACCTAAATTAAAAGTTCTCTCTTCAAAATACATACCAAGTGGTAAATATTTCCTAGTTAACAGCTCACCTTTTATTCAAAGGTGGACTTACGCTAATGGTCGTAAATTGTGAATAAATTTAAAAGTGAGAACACAGACTATAAAAGAAGGAAGAATGCGTACACTGTGAATACTTGAGAAATAAAGGAAACTACCTTGATCAGACAATTCAAATTAAATCCTAATTTGACACCGGTATTTAGCACTCCATGAAATTGCAAACTTGTTATTGTACTAAACACCAATAATTATATTTTGAAATTTTAGAAATAAAAATTTAAACTACTATTAACTCATTTATTTTTTGATATTTAAGTAGAAATAAATGAAATAAGCAATGAAAAATTAAAACCTAAATCAACCAACTTTACCCACATAACGTAAATATTTACATTATTATTTTCAACACTTCGTTGCTTACTTTTACTCATCAAGGGAAATGTTGAGGTAAAGCTTCTAAAACTCAGTTAAGTCAATTTACTGGTGTGTCTTTACAGAGGAATTTTAAACCTCGGCACTTTTCCTTACTTATTTTGTCTGGCACGGGATTGTAATGGGAGGTTCCTTAACTATAACTTTAATAAAAATATTTTATATTGTGTTTCAAGATTACATGTTTTGAGGATTATCTTCATGGGTTGATTACGAAGAATCTGCGAAATTATACTCTGTTTACTTTAAATTTGCTTTATTCAAATTCCTTGATACATTAGAAAGATGTGATGTCCATAAAAACGCATACAAAAAACTTCAACTTTATATTAATACATAAAACCCAACACCACATGTATACCAATGTCATGACAGAATCTGTCATGTATCTAAATTGAACTGCCCTCTAGTTGTCATAGAAAATATAAGGTCCAGCGTCACTACCGTACTATACTACTAACAAGAGATGCTAACTGTTTTATTTTTTGATATATGCACTTTTTTCCATTAGAAATGGCCTGAATGTTTTTACAATTACTTTTTAGATATCGCCAACCGTGTTCTAGTTATAAAATAATTTGTTAGCTACGATGTATGCATCTGAGTAAAAACAATTTTTTAGGCAACTGTCACAAAAAATTATGTTTATTGGATCTGACAGCATCCCTAAAGTGTCATTTCTCATTTCCTTGTACTTATTTGTCAATCTTATTTCTTTCACCGCTTTTACTTCACGGCCTCATGTATTACTTGATCATCATTAATATTTGAAATGTGTCACGGCTTGTCAATAAACTATATAGTTTAGTTTTCATTTGTTTTCGTTGTTAACTTGAAAACGAATTAAAACTGTCAGCTTAGTAGCCTTCTAGCAAAATATTGTCCATGTCTCCAGTAATTTATACTATACTCTGTTTACTGAATACAAATAGTTAAGCCACTCTCAATTAATTTTGACCAATGTATGCAATGACCAGTTCAACACGCGACAAGTTTTGTGAAAAAATTTCTAACCTGAAATAGAAAAAGTGGTTTTGGCATTTAATCAATATTAATTATTTTCATTACGTACCTTGATATACACAAATGTACACCAAAGGATTTAAAAATACTGTTTTATTAGATGAATGGGAATTATTACATTCTTTCCCCGATTGTATATTTTTGGGAAAGAATTTAGGCAACATATGCGGACGACTAGCTGGTTTAAGCCGGAGCAAAGAGTCGTAGATTCGGAGTACCTGTAAGAGATTTCAAACTTACCCTCTTTGAATGCATAACATAAAAGACAAATTTTTGTTTTATTCGAGAAAAGGAGACAATAAAAAATTTATATTATTTGGACACCATCTATAGTTGATAATTAGTTGAGTTGTCTCTTTTTCCCGTAAAACCAGACCAGTCTCTTATAGACGAGACTGAAATTATTGGTAAAGGAAATTTAAACAATTGTATAAAATGAATGATAATATATATTACACAAATAAATAAATTTTATAATGTCAAGTTATTTGAAATATAAATATAGGTGAAATTTTATATTTATAAAATTGTATTAGCGAACAAAGAATAGTAGAAGAAGTATTGTTGAAGGTGGAAAGCTCTAGTACTGCAATTCAGGCCCCAATTGTCTCGTGGAACATCCAATCTAAATATCCTTGGCAATTTATTCTTGTAAGGTGACGTTTTCCAAACGAAGTTTATGTGTGAAGATTGCAGCATAGTCTCTACAATTGGATTTGTGTAAATGATACAAAATCGAAGGCTTAAATGCCTTAACATAACCAGAGAAATATTATCGAACCATGCGACTTGGAAGAAGTTTTTTTTAAACATTTATTTAGCGTCGGCCTATTTCCGCTACTGAGGCCTAACACCGACGCCTGTAAACGAGCCACCCCCAACCAGGAATTTTGACGAACCTCTTCTCTTAAGAAGATTAGGGATCTTTTACTTGCCTAATATTTAATAGCATACACTGATATACAAGCCGCTGGAAGATATGTGAGGCGAGGACGCGGTCTTCGTTGGAACGGTCACCCATCCAACTAATAACCGCGCCTGACGTTGCTTTAAATCGCATATCGAAGTATGTACATAGTAAAGACGCACCTACGCTCGCCCCCACTTGGAAAAAGTAATAATCGCAAATTACGTAAAATTAAATGTAAATGGCAAAAGACTGCTAAATAAATCTGCTTAATACATAAAATAGACTGAATATAGATTTAAATCTATAATAAATATAAATTTAGAATTAATATAAATTTAATGTAGAATATATGTAGAAGCAGAATTAATATAAATTTAATGTAAAATAAAGGTAGAAGCAGAATTAATATAAATTTAGAAGCTGATTCGCAAACTATAAATTACCAAAAATGAAAAACAACAGAATATTTTATTTCTATGTGGTAACAATGCTACATGCTTAATTACTTTACTTTAATTTAAAAAATTTAATTTAATTTATTTAAAAAAATTGAAATTGTATCAAGGACAAAATTGAAAAATATTGAAATTTAAATCCTAATAAATAAAATTTACCTGGTTGGGTAAATCAGATCAAAATTGGCAGGCTAGTAAGGTAAACTTTTTATATTACCTTCTACAATATAGTACCAATATACAAACTTGAAAAATACGGTTTTACTAAATAAAATGGAAAGCTGTAAAATGGTACAAGTGGTGCCATCTGTTGATGGGCGACTTAAGCGCACATCTTCGTTTCTAAGTTAGGTTTCCTTACTCACAATTAAAATAGTGACAGGTATGTAATCGATAAAAGGAATCTTTAATCAATAATAGATTGACATTAGTTGCACGCACCACAGACTAGATATTCACTTTGCAATTTGTATACATCCAAAAATACGAACTATCGTAATAAATTGCAAATTTGTTAACAAACTGTATTGTAATGAGCCAGTAAATACATCACATCATATAGGATACACTATATAACAGGAGAATGAGCAAGTTTCAAAGATAAAGGAAATGACCACATATACATAGTAAACAAAGTATAAAAATTAAATATAAATGTTTTGTAGATTTGTAGACAATTGGTTCTGAAGTGCTGTAACAGAGATAAATAATTTAGTGTTCAAAACGTGACTGAGTTCCTAAGATACAAAAATAGATACATAAAATAATGTGAAATGATTTAGAAAATTCTGATAGCTAAAACAGTCTCACTTAACAAAAACTGAATCAAAATGCTATACAGATCGTGCTAAATATAAGTAAAATACCAGTTATTATATAAAATTGTTAAATGGATATAGGCCATGTAACAGAATAATAGCAAATAACACCACAGAACACCACAGAAATTAGATAACGAATAAACGACGAATAACTTCACAGTAATTTTTGGCAAACGCCAAAAACTAAATGACATCAAAAATATAAAATGGTTGGTTTTATTATGGAATTTAAAAAATCAATCAATAAAATAATTGTATTTAAATATGGCGCACTTTTTTGGGAGTGGCTAGCTATTTCTATTCAGCAAAAAATAATAATATATTGTACTATACTTGAACAGTTTTAAAAATATTTTATTCTACTTTTCTTGCTCGGCCTTATCCGAAGTTTGCTTGGCCTCGGCTGTGTCTCGGCCGCAAACTTCGGACTCAGCCGAGAAAGATCAACTTTTCGGGCTTGATACACACATATCTTTAAGTACTAAAGTACACAGCTGGCACACATCTAGTTATGTAGCTCTTAATTCAGTATGAATCAAATATCTTTACAAATTTTTGAAAATTTGAACATTTTCTAGTTATAAACGAAAATGGAAGGTATGCCATCACTCTTACTACGGCTGCCTAGTGAAAATTATCTTTCTATGTTTCCTCTTTAACATTTCGATTATTTTGATGCTATCTGTAATATCAAAAATTATCAGGCGTATGAAATTTATTCATTTTATTGTGTAGATAGATGGAGATTTATTGACGTTATTGTACAAGGTTCATTTTAAATAGCTAGTGACTCATCAGAAGTATTTTTATTCGACAACTATTGTTAGAGTTGAGGAGGTCATGTTTACGGTGCACTCAAGAAAGGCAATAAAAACTTTACGACGTCATTATTATCGCCGTTGGACCATGCGGCATGGTGTCATCAAACAAGCCGACGCACATTAAAAACCTATAAAGGTAAACGAGCGAAATAGTACAGAGCCGAACTTAAAATTCGTATGTATTAGAATGTACATATTAACAATACTAGACCGTAGCACGCTGTTAAAATTGAACGCCTGAGTTGCTGATCTAAATATTTCAAGTGCGTGCCTGAGCGCAATTACTTTTATGATTATTTAACGGTATTTTAATGAGGTCGTAAAGTTTTTATTGCCATTTTTGAGTATACCGTAAACCTGAGATCGATTTTAAGTTTAAGATAGTAAATATAAAGCTATATTTTTTAAATATCTTTTTATTAATTTCCTTATACATTTTATACCTCATATATATGTCACATAAATATATGTATTTATTTTACTAGAAATGTTTATATTTTATACTTTTGTTGTTATCTTATATGTTATATGTTACGTAATTAAAATTTACTATAGACCTATTCTTTCCAACACTCTGTAATCGACATAAAAAATTACTAAAAACTAACCTAAACCATGATATTGTAATTTACTATGCCCCTCATTCCAACTCAAAGTATTATCATTATTAGTATTAAATTAAAATAGTTAAAGTATGATGTTTTATACATACTTAACATATAAGTAAATGAAATATACAGTTTATGGGGAGTGGGTGGATGGTTTGAACAGTTTTTAGTAATATGGTCATAATTTTTTTTTTAAACATTTCTCATAATGTCTTTTCGATTTATATAATGGATATGTCTATTTGTTATAAAATTTTATTAATTAAGAAATTCTTAACGTCACGCAATTTGTACAAAACTACCTGTAGTAAACCACTACTTTGTTCAAACCATCCCCATACTTGAGGGTAGCTTTGAACAAAAATGGAGTAGCTTTGAACAAGAAATGGAATCGGGATTATAAGGTAAAAACTAGTATAAAGACAAATTTATTTTAATCATTTAACGTTTATTTTCATTAACAGAAATATTTGATTTATATGCGTCTTAATTATGTCTACCTGACATCACGCCCTGACAAGACAGCATTGAATTTGAATTTTTTAGCAGCACGTAGGGTGCCACCACTTCTTGTTGGTTGCGGTAACTTTAATATGATATCCACAAGAGCCACGAATGATACATCCTCCCTTTCTGGAAAACAAAATAAATCGTCCCCAGTCTTTCGCAGAAACTTCACTTTCAGATCGTCCTGAAGAATTTCTTTTACCTGGGCTATATAAAATACAACAGTTTTTTTAGTGTTGAATTTCACAAGCACGAAATCATTCACAGCTATGGCGGGTACGGTGGATTCGATGGGAGGATCTGGGGATCGCCGAAGTGGAATATCTTCATTTTCGATCTCCTTCTCGAAGCTTGCATCAGAACTGCTGTCATGTATGGACATGTCTTCGTCGCCTTCATCTTCGCTATCACTCTGCATTATTTTTTTCTTTGCGGCATTTTTTTTCTCATTTTCATTTAATTGTTTTTCTAGCATCGTCATTACTCGAGTCTCTAGGTTATTGTTACTTTTCTTGGTCCCTTTTATTTTTTTGGTTCTGAGAGCGATACCCTTCTTTGCAGACTGTTTAGGAAGTAATTTTAGCACTTTTTTTATTATTTTTGCCACAATATCGTCTTCGATATCGTTCTTAACAGGAGTATCTGTTAATACCTTGGAAGAACCCTTCTCTCTTCCTCCTGTTACCTTCCTAGGCTGAGTGACTTTAGGATAGGGCCTAACCATATCTGGAGTTGGAATATTTTGTTGTTGTCGTTGAATCATTGCCAGTCCCGGAGTTATCTGAAATGTTTCTAACTGTTTGTAATTAGGTGTTGAATTGAGTTCTGTAATCAGAAGGGAAGATTCAGGCCTGAGTGGTGGAGTATTTTCTATTGTGTCGTTTGATGGTCTTGGTATTTCATCTGGTGGAGTCTTTTCTGCCATTCTGTGTGATGGTCCAGGTATCACATTAAGTGAAGACGATGACTCTAGCCGAGACGTCGGCGTCGTATCTGATAGAGGTAGCTGCACTTCAGTATAAAGTGGCCTGTCTGTGACATAAGATGCGTCAAAATCACTTTCACTGAAAGCATTTCTATTGACAGGCCATATGCCTGGTTTTTTGAACCCTTCCTTTATGTTACTGATTGTGAAAGCCCGTTCATAGGCAGAAGCAGCGATTTCTATTACATTGTGTATCGTTATGGTTCTGCCAGGATGATTGAGCAACCAGTCGTTAGAGGAAATCTTAAATCTTTCCTTGAAGGGCCCGTAAACTCCAACGTCCAAAGGTTGGAGCCGATGCGAGCAGTGGGGCGGAAAGGTCAGTAATACAATACCGTTTTGTTTGGCATATTGTATAGCTTCCAAGTTACAATGTGTTTCATGGTTATCCATGAGCAGTAAGGTCGGATCCTCCTTGGTCGACCTTGAGTACTTGTGCAGATGTTCTAGAACTTTCAAAAAAATCTCGGATGTCATCCAACCGCTTTCTGGACTGTTTGGGAAGCCCAAGCTACCACTAGGTGCACCATACAGTAATGTGTCCACCATTCGGGCTCTTGGAAACACAAATACTGGCGGAACAGGATTTCCATTGGCACATATTATGGAGCACATAGTTACGAGCTTTCCGCGTTCACCAGACACCACTTGGCCCACTTGCTTTATTCCTTTGCCTGCAATCACACGTGGCGCTTGCACTACGGTCATTATTCCAGTCTCATCCAAGTAAAAAATTCTCTCTTCTGAGAACGTATATTTTTCCATTACTTTCTTGTAATTTTCTTGGAACAGGTTTACATTTGTCAAGTTAAAACTTGTTGCACGCGACAAACTTGTATTCTCTGGTTTACGTAAACTAAGTGTTGAATGTCGCTCCATGTATCTATCCCTTCATCCATTCCACACCAGCTTTTTTGTCGCGTTCCCAACTATTTGGCATTTTCTTCTTCAATAACGTTGCGTACTGGTGTGCAAGTTTTCTCGTAATTTCATACGTAAGTCCATAATTTATGCGGGAACTTTTTAATAGATACTTCTCCAACTCCGCCTCTTCCTCATTACTGAACACTTGTTTGGTGTGATACTTCAACCTGTAATCTTTGTTTTTATCTCGGTTTTCTATGCGGTAGTATAAGGCTGTGTGCTTCACATTGTTAGCTTCAGCGGCCACACGAAGCGTCATTTTATTCTCGAGCACATCTTTGATAGCATTTTGCATGTCAGCTTCACTAAATTCTACTCTGGTGCCCTTTTTCTTGTATTTCCGGGGCATAATGATACTAAAAATAAACACAATGAATAGAAATTAAGGAATAAATCTTGATTAAAATTACGGGTAGGTTTTGAACATGACGGGATACTTTGAACGCTGCTCAAAGCCCCACTAGCAAATTTGTTCAAAGCCTCCCTGTAGCACAATTTAAATAATAACTGAATATTTGTAACTTTTAGGTTATGGACATTTTAAAGTAAACTAATGTAAACGTACCACAGAAATATCAGTTGCTCGTTAATTTATGAAACAATCCACTTTCTCCGACTAACTTTTTATTAATCTATTTGAAAAGATTACGAAAATAAACAACGATACAAATGAAAAACACACTATCTAACAAATGGCCAATAACAAACTGTCAAAATCACAAATAATAGATGACAGCTAAGGAGGACAGTGTTACCACTGTTTCACACTAAAAATTGCTAAAAGAAAAGTACCCACAAAAACGTTATTAGGGCTGTTCAAATCATCCCAGTGTTCAAAACCTCCACCCTCTTCCTACTGTCACAAAGTTTCATTATTGCTTCTGAGAAGAGCCAAGAACAAATGAAAAATATAAAAGTCATAATATACACTAACACTAGTATTTAAATATTTAAGTAATAAGTAACCTTTGTTATATACAGAACACAGGGTATTTATAGCTACAATTCAACGACTTCATAAACAGACTCAGATCACTGGCATTCAGTTACAGTTTCTTAGTTTTTATACTTTAATAATCCAACATTACACATTTAAGCATCACAAAATACACTTCAATCGGCAGTTTACTTGATGACAGTTGTACAGGGTTGTTCATTATAAATTACCAACCCCTGATCATAGTTATTATTGCCTATAGAAAAAAAAGTTGTCTAGTTATAACTGAATTTTGTTAAAATGCTATCAAAAGTACAGTAGTGTGCAGATTTCAGGGTATACAAAAAAATAATATATGTTTTTAAATGGGATACCCGGCATAATATTAAATTTTTGGAATGATCTCTTTTTCCTGATTTCAAAAAATTATTTACAGTTACTGTAAATATGGAAAAGTTAACATTATTAAAGTGAGCTAAGAAAATGACAACTATTATGTTTGATAAGTGACATTTCATTAATAAAATAATCAAGGCGATTTACAGTGAGGAAGAAAAAGTCCAAATATTTACTTGTTATATACAAAATAACATAAATAAACAAATAGAGCACATACAGTGTTGTATGCAAATCGTCCAACACCATTAGAAAATACGTTAAAAAACATTTATCAAAAAGTGAATAATACCTCCAATTTTAGTAGATAAAAGCGTGTAGTTCAAGTAAACCAAGAAGAACATCTGGATATACTGCTTCATTTCGAAGGTAAGCCCATCCATATTTATTGGCGAACAGACTTTTTTGAAACATTGTATCATTTTTTAGAGAATTCTGAATGTAGTGTAAATAATGCAGTCGATCACTTAGGTAAAAGTTATTCAAAAATCCAACGTATATTAAAAAAATCGGCAGCTACTGGAAGCGGCTGGAACCTCCCCACTCGGTGGATCTTTAAAGCCGAAAAGAGCATTAAATTGTATGACAATACGGCACTAAACGTAATCCCATCTCATCCAAAACATTTTCAGATCTTCTGGGGCACTAAAAAATCCTCAACTTAATGAATTTACAGTCATCTATGCGAGTTATTACCTACATTATCGCTCGTTGAATAATATACTATTAGGATATTAAGAACTTTAACATCACTTGAACGACTAAAAAAGTCTAGTTATCCTAAATACTACAGATTCGTAAAGCAACAAACTGAAAATTGGTAAAGTGATAATCTATAATAAATTCACCAACGAAGGTACAGAAAGCATATGATATTGATATTGTTACATCTACCTTTAAAGTTTGTGACAATCCACTAAAAGTTACAAATATGCCGAAATCTTATTAACATGACATGACGCCAACGTTATCGGATGACAAACGATGACAATGACAATCGTCAAAATTTGCTCATTGCAATCCGATCGCTCGCGGCTGTCTTTGTTAAGTGAAACATTAGCATTTCAGTAATTTTACTAGATTTTAGAGGAATATTTGTAGTTAAATTCTTCGATTTGTCTGTATATATATTATATATTTAAAAACGACACTAAACGTAATCCGCTCTACTTCTAGAGCAGTGAAGAAACCCTCGCACGTGAATTGACACGTGATGTGACGAGTTTAATGACGTAACGGCTACGCACATCGATCATGTCATGCGAAATGCGATCTATGCTTCATATTTGCTTTGTTTTTAATTTTTTTCACGGAAACCAAATCGAAAGGGTGGAAGTGTGATATATCGTTGAAATCAGAATTTTAACTGCTTTCCAATGGTTCCATTGCAAATTGAAAGTAATTATAAAATAAACAACTTGTTGCGTCAAAATTGCACTAAACGTAATCCGATCTCAACCAAAACCTTTTCAGATCTTCTGGGGCACTAAAGAAACGCACATGCCAAGTTTCATTTAAATCCGTTCAGTAGTTTCGGCGCTATCGTGCTAAAACACATACACACACATATATATTTTTCAAAAACCAGTTTTTTGGGTTCCTAGGACCTCAAAACGTAAAGATTTGATGTTATCTCAATTTTCGTTTTTGAACCAATTTTAGTAACCTCTCACAATTTTATTGTGGAGAGGTTAAAATAGTAACTATTGACCATATAAAATTTTACAGGTTTTACAGAGGCTCATAAAAAGAAATGGCTGGACTTTTGCCGCCAGATTCAAAAATTGGATGAAGATCCAGATTTTTTACTAAAATATTATGGACTGGAGGAGTTAGTTGGGAGGGTGGTCAAATTGAACCACAGCACTTAGGCCCCATTGGGCCCCTTGTACATCCTGCTTGTAGGCAGACCCCAACCTAATCTTGCGAAATAGGTGGTGATGCTGCCTAGGGGCATCTCCCTTACATCGGCCAAAGTAGGCCAACGTTCTCCCAAAATGGATTCTCTAATTGATAAGACGGCAGAACAGTCACAGAGTAGGTACATGTTGAACCGTCTTCATCTGTTTCGCCGTCCTCTATCTCCCTTCCTAATCATTTTGTCGCAATCTGGCCGGCTAGAAATTAAACGTTAATAAAAAAGCTATCAAGTGGCGAACAGGATTTTTATTTTGCGCATCAAGCATTTGTTTGCGAAAAAAATCCTCCCCTCCTAATTATCCCATCACCTCTAGCCTCCGGCCCAACAAAATATCTGCCAATACCCTTCTATTAAGAAAAAAATGTGTCCTAAGCTCCACTCCTTCATGATTTTAACCTCCCCATAATAAAATTGTGAGAGGTTCCTAAAATTGGTTCAAAAACAAAAATTGAGATAACATCAAATCTTTACGTTTTGAGGTCCTAGGAACCAAAAAAAGTAGTTTTTGAAAAATGTCTGTGTGTGTGTGTGTGTATGTGTGTTAGCACTATAGCGCCGAAGCTACTGAACGGATTTGAATGAAACTTTGCATGTGCATTCCTTTAGTGCACCAGAAGAACTGAAAAGGTTTTGGTTAAGATCGGATTACGTTTAGTGCCATTTTGGCGCAACAAGTTGTTTATTTTATAATTACTTTCAATTTGCAATGGAACCATTGAAAAGCCGTTAAAATTCTGATTTCAACGATATATCACACTTCCACACTTTCCATTTGGTTTCCGTGAAAAAAATTAAAAACAAAGCAAATATGAAGCATAGATCACGTGTCAGTTCACGTGTGAGGGTTTCTTCACTGCTCTAGAAGTAGATTACGTTTAGTGCCATTTTTATATGTATATACAGACAAATCGAAGAATTAAACTACAAATATTCCTCTAAAATCTAGTAAAATTACTGAAATGCTAATGTTTCATTTAACAAAGACAGCCGCGAGCGATCGGATTGTAATGAGCAAATTTTGACGATTGTCATTGTCATCGTTTGTCATCCGATAACGTTGGCGTCATGTCATGTTAATAAGATTTCGGCATATTTGTAACTTTTAGTGGATTGTCACAAACTTTAAAGGTAGATGTAACAATATCAATATCATATGCTTTCTGTACCTTCGTTGGTGAATTTATTATAGATTATCACTTTACCAATTTTCAGTTTGTTGCTTTATAAATCTGTAGTATTAAGGATAACTAGACTTTCTTAGTTGTTCAAGTGATGTTAAAGTTGTTAATATCCTAATAGTATATTATTCAACGTGCGATAATGTAGGTAATAACTCGCATAGATGATTGTACATTCATTGTTGAGGATTTTTTTAGTGTCCAGAAGATCTGAAAAAGTTTTGGACGAGATCGGATTACGTTTAGTGCCGTTTTGTCGCACAATTTAATGCTCTTTTAGGCTTCAAAGATCCACCGAGTGGGGAGGTTCCAGCCGCTTCCAGTAGCTGCCAATTTTTTTTTTATACATTTATTTAACGTCGGCCTATTTCCGCTACTGAGGCTTAACACCGAAGCCTGTAGACGAGCTACCCCCTACCAGGAATTTTGCCGAACCTCTTCTCTCAAAAAGAGTAGGGATCTTTTACTTGCCTAACAATTAATAGACAAGGGACCGACGGCTTTACATCCCCTCCGAAGGATGGTATATCCCCTATACAACCCTCGCCTAAGGTTGTATAGCTTCCTCGCATACACTGATATACAAGCCGCTGGAAGATGTGTGAGACGAGGACGCGGTCTTTGTTGGGACGGTCATCCATCCAACTACTAACGTTGCTTTACATCGCATATCGAAGTATGTAAGTAAAGGCGCACCTACGCTCGCCTCTCACTCCTTCATGATAAAAATGAATTAATTTTTTTAAATTTTTGCCCCTGGATTCGCGATATCTCGCGAATCAATGGTCTGACGTCGATGAGGTTAACGACAAAATTTGCTTATTTTCATGAACTCTTCATTTTTGGTCTGAAGATATTTTTCGTCAGATCAAAAGCTGCAGAGTTATCTTCGAAAAATCATTTTCTCTAACTCTATTTATTGGTACAAAAAAAATCACAATCGGACGTTTCCTTATTCGAGTCTGGTTTTCCTTCAGATCTGCTCCACTATAAGGATTACTTTCAACGTAAAAAAGCATATTTTAAAATTTGTTTTTCAATATTTCATATTCAGGAAAAATTAGAATGTTTGAAGACTCTTCTTAGTTCTAAATAAAATGCCCTTTAAAAATCTCGTACGCTACAGTGAAAAACACGAAATTGAAGTCACATAACTGTGGCGTTATTAGAGAAGACATAAATTTGGAGCTAATATAGATAAAACTCCAATCTTGGTCGCCGCGTGAGATTTTTTCATAAAAAGTTGTATTAGTATTCCACTAAGAATATTTCAAATTGAAATAATTAAAATGAAATATTTTTAAATACCAAGTAAATTAACTATGGAATTTGTACTAGAACCCTTAACGCAACAGTATTTGATAAAAAATTCCCATCATGAAAACAATTTGTTTATTTAA
The DNA here is from genome assembly GCA_963675555.1 of Leptura quadrifasciata. Taxonomy (NCBI): domain Eukaryota; kingdom Metazoa; phylum Arthropoda; class Insecta; order Coleoptera; family Cerambycidae; genus Leptura; species Leptura quadrifasciata. The sequence goes on from OY776675.1 coordinate 111,529,189, forward strand.
ATTTATAATTTACATTTCTGAAACTCTTCCGTATGAAACTGGCAATAAACTCATTTAAATAAAATCACAATAGCATTTGGTCAACTTGGTGTATCCGTATTAAGTGGAAAATCGCGGTGAAATTGAAAACAATCATTTCCATTTTAAAATCATTCGGGGTAGCATTATAAATGGAAGTTTTCCATGCAGTCGTGATGGGACAGCGTTCAATAATGTTTTATTTTATTTCAAGATTATTTTACATGCCAGTATGTACTGATGCAATAGAGAAAGCAAAAAATTTGATATTTCGCTATTTGCGTATAATTATAAAATTAGTTTTTCTTAAAATGTTACCTCAGGAAAAAATTAATTGCTAATGCATAAAAAACATTTCAAATATCAAATTATTTCAATTGCATAAAAAGTATTAAATATGGTTTTATTTATAAGGACATTAGAACATGGTTAACCCTTCTCATAAAATGTAAGTAATAGTAGGGTTCACTTTTCATCAGGTATTGGCCTGATAAAAATCCTCAGAAAATGAGGAACCCGATATCTGCAAAAAGTCAATGTCTGGGCTGGAATTATGTGTAATAGGATAGTAGGACAATTCTTATTGACGATAATTTGAATGCTCAAAAGTATGTCAAAACATGTTCAATTATGAAATAATACCTGCAATACAACAACTCGTTGGACATGCATTTGATCACGTATGGTTTCTGCAAAATGGGGCTTAAGTGCATTATGCTTTAATTGTACGCAATTTGCTAAATAATATTTTCCCAGGAAGATACACTGGTCGAAGAGGTGCATTAGAATGGCCACCAAGGTCCTCTGATTTAACCCCACTCGACTTTTATTGGGGATAATTAAAAAATAAAGTTTACGAGACAAAGCCCGACAATGTTGATGAGCTGAAAGAGAGAATAAGCAAATTTTTCAAACTCGATAGCACCAGACAAATTGGAAAACGTTTCTCATGGTTAGCACACTGCCAAGCGCAGGAATGTGGTCAATTTGAACATCTTATGGCATACGTTTTTACTTGCTTCGTATATACTGTTTAGTAAGAGGCGAGAGGACTCATATACAACAAAAACTCCGATGCGCGATGGTGAGAGGCGAGGGACCTAAAACAAGCACCCCGAGGGAACAGAAATCTACTATGTCCACGTCGTTGTTCCTGAATAACGCTAAAAGTAGTTTCTTGGACAAATTAAATGCTGTCCATCATGAATGAAAAAAATTGTTTCAATTAAAACCTACAGGTAAAATCTAATTCTGCAATGAAAAATGGGTGTTCCCATTTTTTTTTTTTTTTTTGAAAATATTGAACACGTATTATTTTATTTTTCAATCCAAAGTATATTTATCGAGAATTGCGAAAATATTATTTTTTGCTATTACAACTCCATCTACAGCTAAACAAAAAGTTTCCGACAAAACCTACGTATTTTGTAGCGTGGAATTCGAATATGCAATAAAAATGGGGGTTTCTATATAAGATTTCAAATTTGCTCCCACCCTACCCCCAGAGGGTGGGGATAGGGTCAATTTTGGTACCACTGGATATCTTTTTCAAGAATACCCAATACGTATTTTTTTGTTTTTCGTTCCAAACTGTATTTCTCGAGATATTTGACATTTTCAGACTTTTATTCACCCGGTATATGTGTACACACTACTACTTAAAATTTAGCACATTTTAACCAGCGCACAATTTTTCTTAAATTTCAAATCATGGAGATTTACTTTTTCCATGCATTTAGATTTCCTCAGTAAACCTTATTACATTGCCAAGAACAGTCTCTCACCGACTCTATTGCACAGGAGCTCCACCAAACCTTTGCTACGCTACTGCCTCAAATTCATGAATATAATAGCAGAACTGTCAATCTACTTAGGGGTGTTTCAGAGCTTTTAATTTTTCAATAACTCATTAAATTTAAATCTATCCAACCAGAGAAATTTATAGGAACCAAATTATTTAGGTATAAAAGTACACCCAATGTTCCCATTTCTATTCTTAGTTTGGAATTATTTCGATGCTATTTCCAATAAGTACCATAAATTATCAGATGTATAAAATTTGTTTTTGCCAATTATTTGATTGCTCTAATTAGATTTTAGAAAATATACAAAAAAATTTTACTTATTTATACAATAGTTTTATTCCAACACAGTGTGTTAGAATGACATATATTCCAACATAATTTTTAGTTGTGGAATGTGTAATTGCTGAAATAATGTTAGAGGAACTAAACTACATAGGTCATCATCACTAGCACCTTGTATAATAATGCTTTTTAATCGCTTAAAAAGAGTTGACATTTTCGCTCTACGGAGCCTTTTTTATGCTTTGCAAAAATATCAGAAACTCATCAAGGAGTGTAATTTTAGAAAGTATAATAAATGTCGCTGCACGGGGACGTAATGTCGCCCCGATCACAAAATTTAGAAAGTATAACGAAAACGAAATTTTGAAAATAAAAACCTTTTTACGAATCCACGTTGTTAAGCACTGCACCTCATGTGTTGTGTTAAATATGAGGACAAGTTAAGCCAGTCTCTAGTCAAAGTATTATAATAACCCTTAGCGTCGAAGGTGCCCTATCATTCTCTAGCAGTCGATTTTGACGGGAAAATGATGGGTTTTAACGATATATGCCCTAAACCGGTTCCTCAGTGATTCGGTGTCAAAAAAGTATAGTTACCATGTACTCAGAACGTGCATGGGACCGCCTTGCCTGAACGTATGAAATTATAATTGCAAAGTATAATTCAAAGTCGTTGTGATTCAAGCATTTTTAAGCTCTGAGGAGCGACCAAAATTGATATCGAACTGAAAATACGTCAATAGACAGACAAGCAAAAGCCCACCAAAAATTATTTAGATATAAAAATACAAACGCACTATTATGCATTATGTAGATACACTTATGTTCCCATTTCTTTTCTAACTTTCAAATTATTTTGATGTTATTTATAATAAGTATCATAAACTATCACATATATAAAATTTATTTTTGCCTGTGACTGCGAACCTAATAATGTAGTTTGATGACACTTTATCAAATACCTGAATCAATTATTATTCATTTTATCGACAATTGTGTTGCCTTGATATTTGGAAGCAGTGTATGTTTTGAGCACGCTTCAACCTCGTACGGAAATAATTTGTCAAAGGATGTGTTATAGTGCCTAATCGTAACTTTGAAATGATTGCGATGGCCAGGAAATCTCGACCGGCTAGTGCGTCCTTAAAATAGCTTTTTATTGGTTCAGTGCTCAAAGCAATGCTTATGAATCCGGCATGAAATCAATAACTATCTTTTAATCAAAATGTACCCCGAAGGTGGTGGACCAGACCGCAAACCATAAAATTTGATCGTCTTGTAGCTTTTGTACTATAAAGAGATATTTTGAAAATTTTACATGTTTCTAATAGAGAGAGATTATTATTCACTATTAACAATGTTTTTAGTTTTCAGTTTCAATCCTGTTGACACAAAACTAAATAAACAAAATTATAACCACCCTTAAAATTACCAATTTGGTAATGAATAATAAACTGTCGAAAATATATTTTTAACAGAATTCAAAAGAAAAAAATTCTGAAATTCACATATATATTTGCTTGTATATTAACGTGTGCGCTTAATTTTCGTCTGCGCTTAAATCGAGACAGCTGTCAAAACTTGTTTAGATTTATGAAATATGTCATAAAACTTTTTAATTGGCCCCGAACTAAGCCCCTAACTAATACTCTACTCTTTGCCCTACTGTGAATTTACTTATACAGAGTGTCTCACCGGGAACTGAATCGATCGAGATAGCGAAAAGTACGCATCAGAAAATTTTGAAAATTTAGATAATTACTATCGTCGGTGTGGCCAATCCAACTAAAATAATTACAAGCAGCTGGTACTTCCTCTTATACTGGAAGTCGATACCAACTTGCTTATTTCAAATGGAACACCCTATATATTTTAGGGTTTTCGAAAAAAGCATAAAATTCTGGGTCGAAAATATGGCATATCCTATACCTAAACCTAGCCGTTTCAGAGATATTTGACATTTTATAGAAAATTTGACAGGTGCAACGGTTTGCAAGAACCGTTATAACTTTCTTCGTGTAAAAGATCCTTATTTGCTTCTTGTCACGTAGAAAGGACATAAGGAGAACTACGTTCTACAAATGAAATAAATTCAATAATATCATACCAAGTGTTCGGTTTTTCGCGTTACATTTTGTCAACTTCAAACCGCGAAAACTTGTTTAGGTCAAATGGAACACCCTTTATTTTTTTACCTCAAGTTGTGTAAAATTGAATTCCCTTTTTTCTGATATTAGCATTGTGGGGGTTAAAGTTACAACTTTTTGAAATATTTGGGATTTTATTAGAAATTCATGAACTGTAATCATATTTAATCAAAATAGCCATGATTAGAAACAATCAGTCATTATCTTATGTCAAAAAATGCCAGCACGTTTAAATTATACCAACAAAAACTTTTTAAATTTGTTTATTATTTATGGAGAATGTGATAAAGTAATATCAAGAACTTATCCACAAGAACGCAAAATAACACTAACACTGTTAACATGCTTATTAATCGAACTGAAGATATGGCATGAACTAAAATAGCAGAGATAAGATCAATTTAAAATATGATTTCATTTAATTTAATAATTGCTCAAAATTCCGCTCTCGAACCTCGACACATTTTTCGCACCTTCGGATTAGTTTCTCATGTGTAGCTCTTCTAATTGAACCCTGTGATATGTTTTGAAATGCATTTCTTACTCTTTGCATACAATCTTCATCTTCTAATGGGCTCTCATAAACTTTATTTTTAATAGTTCCCCAAATGAAATAATCCAGAACTGATAAATCGGGCGAGCGAGGAGGCCATAAGAAAGGCCCATTATTGGCAATCCATTGATCATAAAAAGTTTCTTGTAAATAATTATTAATTAAATATGCGTTATGTGGGGGAGCACCGTCGTGCTGATAAAAAATGTTTGGCGAGAGGTAAATTTTCTAAATAGTTATTATTCAAATTTTGTAAGATATTCGGATATCTTTCACCTAAAAAAAAAAAAAATAATCTATACATATTAGCAGAAGAGAAAATTTAATTTACCGTTTAAATTTTCCTGATAAAATTGTAATGCCACCACTCTATAGTTTCTAATGGCACAGTAAACATTGAACTGCCAACTTTCCTGAAAGCTTCGCTCTCTGGACATATGAGGATTTGAGACACTCCAATAATGCGAATTGTGTCTATTAAAAAGTCCATTTTTAGTAAATTTTGCTTCATCTGTCCATATAATATTTCCCAAATAAGAATCGTGACCCTCAGACCTTATTAGAATAAACTCACAAAAATTCTGTCTTCTTAGGAAATCTGTTTCTTTTAATCCTTGAACCATATGGAATGAAAACGGGTGAAACTTATGTTTTAATAAGATTCTGTGAATTGAATCCTTGCATAGTCCCGATTCCAGAACAGCTTCTCTTAATGACATCCTTGGAAATGCATAAAAATATTCCAGAATGACTATTTCAATGTTTTCGTCATCAACAATAGGCTTTCTTCTTTGCATTTTTGCCTTGACAGAGCCATAATTTTTAAAATTTTCCAGTACGCGTTTTACATTGTTTGGTGACGGTTTCCGTTTTTCTGGATATCGAGTAGCAAATGTGCTGCAAGTTCTTGATATTACTTTATCACATTCTCCATAAATAATAAACAAATTTAAAAAGTCTTCGTGGGTGTAATTTAAACGTGCCGGCATTTTTTTACATAAGACAATGACTGATTGTTTCTAATCATGGTTATTTTGATGAAATGATTACAACAATTCATGAATTTCTAATAAAATCGCAGATATTTCAAAATGTTGTAACTTTAACCCCCACAATGTTAATATCAGGGAATTAAATTTTACACAACTTGACGTAAAAAAATACAGGGTGTTCCATTTGACCTAAACAAGTTTTCGCGGTTTGAAGTTGACAAAATGTAACGCGAAAAACGGAACACTTGGTATGATGTTATTGAATTTATTTCAGCTGTAGAACGTACTTCTCCTTGTGTTCTCTTTATGTGGCAAGAAGCAAATGAGGATCTTTTACACGAAGAAAGTTATAACAGTTCTTTCAAACCGTTGCACCTGTCAAATTTTCTATAAAATGTCAAATATCTCTGAAACGGCTAGGTTTAGGTATAGGATATGCTACATATTATCGAGAATTTTAAGCTCTTTTCGAAAACTCCAAAATATATAGGGTGTTCTATTTGAAATAAGCAAGTTGGTATCGACTTCCGGTATAAGCGGAAGTGGCAGCTGCTTGTAATTATTTTAGTTGGATTGGCCACACTCACATTAGTAATTATCTAAATTTTCAAAATTCTCTGATGCCTACTTTTCTCTATATCGATCGATTCAGTTTCCGGTGAGACACCCTGTATATGTATGTATGTTGGGTCATTTTACTCATTGTCTGTTGTTGGTTAAATTGTTCTTTTTTATATGTAGGTATTCGACAGTTATTACATATTACATCATTTACTCACATCGGTTTTGAATTGTAATCAAACGTAGGTATACCATCTGAATATTATTTTTTTGAAATCTTTAAAATTGTGGATTAATTAATCACTCTTCTAGAGCCTTCCGGGATACAGGGGGTCGTCATTACCTGTGGTGTATTTATTAATTTAATACATTTCGTAGGAAACTGCATCGTCAATATTGAATTTTTATTACTAAACAAAGCGTTCCCATTTTTTTTGCTTTAAATCTCCAGAAGAGAACTCCCCAATCACTAATTTCACAACATTTGATAACTGGGACCGAACTTTCGAGCATAAGAGAATAAGAATGTTCACTTCACGAAATGATTGTTTGCATTAATTGAAATCGGTAACCTCGAACGTAGGTGATATATCCCGTTAAGGGAGCAGATGATGTAATGTTGCCAAATGGCATTTGGAAATGTTTCAAACGTGTAATCTTCAAATGGTTATTACATAAAAACTGTAGTAGCTGAAAGATCGCGCAGATGGGAAAAGGAAAGATGATATTTTATGCGCAATAAAAGATCTCCTAAAATGACTTCAATCGCCATACTTTAATTCCTACGCCAAGAGAAGGTTTGGAGTAGCCCAAATTATGTTATATCACCCAACTTGGCAACTGTGTTAAAAAATGGACGTAAAATAATCATCGTTAAATGTTTTCGATGGAGTTCGTTTGTTTTCATAACGATCCGTGCGCCAGTCTCGACATGATACGATCGACGTGTATCTGCGTGTTTGTTTACTTTATCGGCTACATATTACTACCACTTTGCAATTAATTAAAAATGATTTAATCGTTCTATTGCAAACAAAATGTATATATGAAGTAGTTTCTTCCGGGTCTTGCCGTGGTCGTCGAACTTGACTTGACGTTTCGCTGATCATCCTATCTATTTCTTCAGAAGGATTCTAAAGACTGAATTTATTGTGTTACACTCCTCGTTATATACCTAGGCGCCGCTGCGCTTCGCTAGTCATTGGTCGTGCTTGGTTCGCTTCGCTGCTCATTCGTCATATTTGGTTGACCGTGACTTACTACGGTGCTGGTACTTGGTCTCCACGTGTTACTAAGTCGATACCCATCCTCTGTGTTAAAGTTGTTCAGTTTTTCATAATTTCCAGCGATTCCCTAATGATTCGCGGATAATAAGTTCAACGACCACGGTAAGATCCGGAAGAAACTACTTCATTATACAACGACCGTGAAAACCTGCATTCTATTAAAATGTATACATTTTAAATTACAATTATATAAATATATTAGATGGCTACAGAAAGGTTTTTATTAATTATCCAATATGTTCTCGTTCTGGAATACGTGTTAAAGTGATAATGGATTACTTTTAAGAATAAGTTCATGATTGTGGGTTAAATTGTTCACTTGACAAAAAACGTGTATTATTACTAAAATATCCTGAATGTTCCATTTAAATTTCCATATAAAGTCGTTTAAGAAATTTTTCTATTCCTATAATTTAATTAATTGCCTCCAAAATAATATAGATTAAACTTTAATATTTGGTGGAACAGTCCCTCGCACAGATAGGTATTAATAAAAAAATAAATTGGAGGGTGGAGTCATATTTGCCTTCCCTTATTCTGCTTTGGCCTTTATAGCATCCACCCTTTGAAGTAATCAAATTTTTATACTTTATTTTCTCAGTTTACTAAAAGAGACGCGTCCTACGTCAAAAATAATCACTAAAAAGTTTTAAACTTTTTCAGTTGCCATTAATTTGAAATCTTCACACTTCTATACAATAAAAGATATGTTCAAAAGTTCTCCAAAGTATTAATTCATGAATCTTCCGTGTTGTTGAGTGACATGTTTATAATGCATCTAATCAAAAATAAATGTAACCTTTTGATTGCCCTCGACAAAGAATTTAAAGTCTAATGAATTATATTTCAAATCACAGTAGTAATATTCGAATCAAATACATGCGCTCGAAAATTGATATGCATTGTTGATTATATTTTTATTGATTCCTCGGTATAATACAACCAATCGTAATTTTGAAATTACATATAATTATATCAGTAGCAGAACCCTCGCGATCACCCACGTTTATGGAAATACTTGCAGAAGGACTCATTGATTGACAAAACATGAATCTAAACTATAGAAGAATTCTCCACATCGCATTCTCTTTATTTAAAATCAAATACTCGATGCGATTTTAACGCTTTAAAAAAAATTATACTGGTGCGGTAGCTGACAGTGCCGACATATGCTGCTAAGTGCTGCTAAAAGCGGGGTAGGGAACTCACGTGTCATCAAATGCATTAGCGGTGCACACACTAATTTACCTAAGGCCTTTTAAAGACAAATAAGGTTAAACTGTCATTATTAGAACAATGTGAATAGAGAAAGAAAGAATGGCTGGTTGACTAGAAACATAAATAAGTTGCGTAAGTTATATAATTTGTCACAAATATTATACATCATTTTTAATGCATATTAATTTTTATTTGAAAAAATGTTTTAAAAAATACAGAAATATGCCCTAGGATGGAAAATAGTTATGTTTCTGTTCACAGATACAATGACAGTATGTACATGTTTTCTGAATAAGAATAAAAAGGTGAAACATTAACTAAAGACCCAGATGTTGTTCGAAAAAATAAAATGTTTAAGTCCTCTCCCTGAGTACGTACAAGCTATATCTCCGAGAGTCGGATCTTCGGCGTTTATTCAAATCAATAACATTGACTCAACTTACCCTAACCTAAACTAACCTAAAGAAATATCTGTATTACGTATTTTACTTGCTAATCGAGCCGAAATACATCTCGTATAAAATGAAGTGTCAAAAAAAACTGGAAGAAGCTGACTCGAACCCTCGACCCCATGCGTGAGAAGCGGATAACCAATTCAATTCAACAAATATTTATTAGAATTAAAAGGTACAAAACAGTTGCCTAACCAGAGCCTGCCCCGGGACCGACCGTACAACCATCGCGCTCAGGCAGTGGCGCATTGCAGGATAAGACGGGACAGGTATGGGTCGGCGAAAAACAACAATGTAAAGAACTAACCTAAACACCTTTTGAAGGGAAAAATAAAAATAGGTAATACAATTTCCAATAATATCAAAAAAAACATATGTAACATAACTTAAACACACTTAAAAACACTTTTTAATACGTCAATGCTGGACTGCGCGGGCTTGTCTAAACTTTGATTTCGAAAAGGTTTTGACTTGCAAAAATTTTAATGGTGAGAAACGAATTTAGAGACAAACAAAAAGAAACCGGGAAAAACAAACGCGACAAAAGGTGACAAATAGAAGGAGGAGGGGGGCAGGAAAGATTTAATATCAGTATGATATGAAATATCAGTAAAATGTGGATAGGTTATAGTTGGTGAAACTTGGCTACAGGAGTTTCCGGAAAATCGGTAACGTCTGGTACGGTAAGGGGTGCTTGATCCGAAATGGGGCATTATGCTGTCTAATTTGCGTTATGTGACTTGTTAGCGGACTATCGCCCAACTTGAACGAGTAGAAGTTTTGAGAGACATGCTAAACGTAGTCTGCTATCGGGGTTATGTCGTCTCAACGTGCATAGAGAAGATCTCTGAGGGGGGCGTACATTCCAGAGTTCGAAATGAGGCGCATAAAGTTCTCAAGCACTTTTAACTGTTTTGTTGTCGTGGCCGGTATGCCGGATACAGACTTCTGGACAGGGAGTAGACCGTTCGTATTGTCTCATTGATATGCATGTTAAACGTCAGTGGTTGGTCCAATCTGACACCCAAGTACATCTTTTGTGTTGGAAATGGCTTCCCCAGATCGAAATGGAGTGTATATTCTATTTTCAGTGAAACGACGCGTGAAGACTATCGCCTTTGACTTCTCAGCTTTCACCGAAATCTTCTACCGACCATAATACTCCATCGCACGAGCCATGTACGCTTTCAGCAGCATATTCGCTGCTTATGCGTTATGAGGATGCGCGTACATGGCTGTGTCATCGGCGCACTTGGCCAACTTTTTATTCGGGAATTCTGGGAAATCGGAGACGTACAAATTGTACAACTTTGATGACAGACACGATCCTTGTGGGACTCCCGCACGAATATCCCGCCGTGTTGAAAGTTATTATTCACTCGAACTTGCAGGGATCTGCCCGTCACGAACGAGTGAATCAGCTTGACAAAGTAAGTCGGAAACTTATAGTCATGGAGTTTGTAGAGTAATCCCATGATCCAGACGGAGTCGAACGCCTTGCCAATATCGAGGAGCACCATTAGCGGTGCTCTTCCCGATGTTGTATTGTACTTTGACCCCTATAACTATCCTAACGACCTGCTGCACCATGCTCCTGCCCCTCCTGAAGCCAAATTATGACTCCTTATTAATATGAAGCTCCTCCTGAACAGTATCGAGCCTGATCAGGACGACCAGGTCCACCAACTTAGAGATCGCCGACAGCAACAAGATGAGCCTGTAGCTGCCGGCGAATTTCGCGTTTCAGGATGGGAACGGCCACGGCGTAGTTCCATTGGCTAGGCCAGTGCTGTTACTGCAGGATCGCATTAACGATATACATCAATTCCACAATACCTTTCCACAAGGGATATTTGAGTAGCTTGTACTCGACGCATCTTTACTCGGGGCTTTATTGTTAGGTAGGTTTTTGACAATATCTGCTATTTCTGAGGGCTTGGTCATGACTTTCAGAAATTCCTGTTTCATCATTTGTAAGTCATGACCAATGAATTAGTCTACGTCATTTTCAATGCGGTCGTGTTCGAGATTGTTGTGGATATTTTCGTTATGTAGAAACGAATAACCTAACCACTACACCACGGAGCACTGTTAATGATAGAACGTACAAAGCTTTGTCCTGCTGGAAGCGCTTCCGGAATGATTTTTGCACAGAGACCATGGTCCTGCTAGCAGGACAATATTCCGCTCATAAAGTTATCCTGCATACAGGACGTAAGGTACTACCAGCAGTATATGCAGCAAAACGTAAATTAACTATTTATTGTCATTTACTTTCGTAAATTGAAGACCTGCTGGCAGGACTCACTTTAATCGCAAATTGTGCTGCCAGAAGTGCAGCGCTTTAAATTGAACGATATTTTTAGTTGCAAAATAAACAAAATTTGGAGCATATTGTAAATGATTTAAATACAAGTATAATTCAAAAATATTAATATCTTTATTAAATAAATTAAATATTATTTTTAATTTATTTTTAAGTAAAAAACGGGAAGGAAAAATGAAAACACATGTTCAATAAAAAAATATATTTTTAGTCGTATATGCTGGGATATCATGCTGAATATGGTAGGTAAAACAATTTCTTCATATTGTTGGAGAACACATAACAGCACGTGCGCCACAAATACTGCTATTATTATCATTAGTATTTGTAAATTGGTTTTTTAGGTCCAAGTATACAAAAAACGCATTTACTTACCTTCAATTTGAAGAGAACTACAACTAATCTTCGTGGTGTTTCCATCGATGTCCCACTCAACACTTGCCAGATTTTTTTATTTGAAATTTTTTTTATCACTCCGAAACACCTGGCGGTATTCCATTCTTCACCAAATTGTGATATACTCCACAGACAGGGCCGGATTAAGGCGCATGCGAAGCAGGCGGTCGTTTAGGGCGCCAAACTTGGAGAGGCGCCAAAATTGAAAGGATGAAAAAAGGAAAAGAACGAATAAATTTTTAAAGGGAAAAATAAAAAGAGCGAAAAAATTTGGAAGAGCGAAAAAATTTGGAAGTTAAATGATTGAGGTAGCGAAAAAATGAAAGGGCGACAAAATCGAGAAAGCAACATATTTTGTAAATTTTGAAGTAAAGAGGGGGAAAAATATTTTCGCCTGCAAGCAAAATTTACCTTGATCCGGCCCTGTCCACAATGATTATTTTTCGAATCAAGAAACATTGCCGGCGTGGAAATACGCGCTCCTGGCTTCATCATTTGAGTATAAATAACTGACTGATAAGTTCAAGCCGGCATAACTTTGGAACTAATAAACATAGCGCCTTCGGCCAAAGATGCGCATTCAGAGCATTTCATTGGCTTCTAGAAAATGTAAAAATTCGTCCTGCGGGCAGGTCCCATAATCTTAATATTTAGCGATTTCTAGTGTACTCAAATGAGTTGTTTTCGTACTGCCGGCAGGACATTGTACGTTCTATCATTAAGAGATCGACATGCCTCAGGCTATATCAATACGACTTAGGTACGGTTTATCAATGCAGAGTTAACTCGTAAACTCGTAACTAGGAGGATAAATGTCAAACAAAACAACAGATGCCTATTGTTTCGTTTGAAATTTATCCTATAGTTAAGTGTTAACCCTGTATTGATAAACCAGGCCTTAAGGAATGTCTCAACGAGGCCCAACTGTCGGAGATGTAGCGAGTATGTCATATCTCCGACTTTCGTAGACATATCCACTATCTTAAATATTTGGAAGGAGTTGTACATAACATCAATTACAAGTGACATATGTACTAATTTTCTTAAATTTCTTATTCATATTAATCAAATTATATCAATAGCAAATTAGTTCTTTATGATTGAACACGTAATCGAAAGAATATAAGATTTTCTGTTCCCAACAGACTGCGATGACCACTATGGATGCAAAGTTATCTGATAATTGTTCAATAATATCAGCTTGCGTAATTAGTGGAGTAAAATTAGATTTTCAGAGAAAATTTTACATGGAGCAACGCGACATAAAAAAATAAGTTTGTTTTGGTGAAAATAACAATACCCTGAGTTTTCCGGTTTGAGTAGGTGGGGAAACCCTTTTTTTGCGAAAAAGAAGTAAATTCGGCTAAATTAAATAAAAGTAATTTTTTAATTAAATCACGTAAAAGTACATAAGAATACCTTCATTTTGGTGAAAAAAAATTTTCGTTCGACCATTTGGGCAAATTGGGGAAAGTTTTGAAAATTTTGTGGAATTTGGACTAAAAATGGAATAGCAGCCAAACTGTTGGATATTTTTTGCTAAAGTTTGGCAACCTATTTCTTGGCTATATAGGTTAGTTTCATCTAAAGTTTCATCAAATTTGGTTTAATTTTGGCCAAGTTAGCCGTAATTCAATTTTTGAGGTTTTTTCAGTATATTCATATACATATTCTGGGAGGCGGTGAACCGATTTTCACGAAACTTGAACTGAAGGTTCCTTGGTCATCTACAATAAAAGGGTCCCATGCTCGTTTTTCAACTAGCATTTTAAAGGGTTCAAAATAAATTGAAACTGACAAACCACCCTTAAAAATGACCAATTTACCCCTTTTTCGCGAAAAAAAAGGGTTCCCCACCTACTCGAACCGGAAAACTCAGGCTATTCTTAGTTTCACCAAAACAAACTTATTTTTTTATGTCGTATTGCTTCATGAAGAAATTTTCTCTATCGCCTTATTTTGGGCTATATTTACTCAATTAAATGTGTAGAATGCAGGTTTTCACGGCCGTTGTCTAATGAAGTAGATTCTTCCGGGTCTTGCCGTGGTCGTCGAACTTGACTTGACGTTTCGCTGATCATCCTGTCAGCTTCTTCAGAAGGATTCTAAAGACTTAGACTTTAGAATCCGGAAGAATCTACTTCATCAATTAAATGTGATAAAAAAATTTACATAGTTGTAGAATTTTTGTCAATTTATTTGAAACAAATTAATAACGAGTTTAGAAAACGCCAAGTAAATATGATATTATTAACTGGCGAGCTACCATTACCGCAGATATGAGAAGACGGACTAGAAAGCTCTCGAGTCACGAACTGGAAAGATCGAGAATAAAGCGCGACGGATATATAAGGAGTGGATCCGGCGCACAGAGACCAGTTTTATATGAGATGAACGAATGAAGAAGATAAAATAAGAAGAGTAATAAGCTGAGAATTATATTAGTTTCTATAGTTGTAATTAGTGTGTTATAATAAAGATTAATTATTGTAAATAAGTATTAAATAAAGTAGTTGTTAGTGAAAATTCCTGTTACAATTATTTGAACCTACGCTTGGGAGTGTTTACTGGAGATTGTAAACAAGTAACAAATTAACTCGAAAAACATGGGGTTGGGGTACAACAACTCACCCATATCTTAGTACATAATAATCGGTAAATTTTATCCATAAATGAGGCAGACCAAAGGATATTATTATTATTTAGTAAAAATATTTAGGATTTTTCGTTTCTATTATACGTAATATGATTTAAGCCTTTCTGAAAATCATTCTGTAACTGTTTAACGCCCGCTGAATGTCAGTTCTTGTGCTCTTTGGCTTAAAATATCCAGTAATAATCAAATGTTCTTTTCAGGGCGTACATATACTCAATGTAAAAGGCAAAGAACTAATTAAAGGTTTTAATAGACTATGATTTAACTGAGAAAGGTGCTAAATATTTTACTTAAATGCCAGGATCAGTTCGGCAGCTCTTAAGATGACTAAGAATCAAATGTACGCTTCTTGCCATAAACCGACACCTTCGCCATTTTTGCAAATAGTTTGCAGAAATTAATAAATTTAAAAATGTTACCATAAACATGTAAAGACGGCAAGATTATTTTGCCAATTCCAAGACCCAAACTTGTCAAGAATTCCATAGTCTTAAAATTTGTAGTCAACAAGAGTTTGTATCACTCTTCCTTTGGAAAGATGAATAATGTGTGTGTATCTCATACTTCCAGAAAATTCATCAGTTTTAGGATCCTTTACAAAGGGCCAACAAATAAAACAATATAATAAACAAAATATATGTTTTTCTGTGATGGAAAAGCGACGTGAGAAAATGTGGTGCTCCATGTTTTTTATGGCATGAGAGGAAATTCAGTGGAAGCCGTATTCATCTTAATATGCTGTTTTCTGTTTTCGCAAAGATATCTTTGCCTTCTTTATTACATTTGACACATATATTTCGCCAACCTTTTTTACCCCGACTGAGCCGCTTGATCTAGATTCGAGGTTCAACTTTGAACTGGGCTCAAAGTCCAAGGTACAATTACAGCAATAATGGTAGCCAAGAGTTTTAAACTAAGTTCACGTTGAACTAGAATTGAACTTTGTTCCTATATTCTAAAATTTACGATTAGAGATATTTTTTAAATATATCAAGTCAACCAACAGTTAACAAAATATTCTGACAAAATATTTTGAAGTATTCATATGGTACTATTTATAGTTTTCAGAAAACAAGTTAATTTCTCAAATATAATTGTTATATTAAATTTGACTTCTAGGTGATGGTGGTTGGCTGAAGAAACATTTATCAATATAATTTAAAGTATTTATGTTTTGTGGGAAATGAACAAATTAAGTTATAAAATTATTTAGACGTTTGAAATAGTGCCCATTTAATAAGTCTGTCCACAAAAAAATTAATATACATTAAAAGTAATGCAAAATATAGATTTTTTTCTAATAATAATAATAATATTAGAACTGTAAAAAGTCAATCCGAACAACAGCAGCGGCCGTGAAAATTGCTTGCTTTATTTCAGTCAGATAAACTCTTATGACGTCACACGATTGCTGGCTCAGCATGCGCCAGATCATCTGTACGCTACGTTAGGTTTATTCCGTGTCGCGCCAATATCCATTGGCTTGATGACGGTCTCGATAACTAGGGCCGAGTAGGACTACTACTCTTTGCTCCTAGATTATCTCTGTAGACCTGGACCGGCCTTCGTGATAGGTGGGCCCGCTTACTTCTACCAGACCCAGCCCGCAAATGCGAGATGTGTCGTGGTATTTTCTGCGGACCTCCCCTGGTCCTGGCTCTTCAACCTCGCTGGCAGAGGTCTCTTCTGGCGCTCTTCTTGTCTTGATATTTTCTTTCTTCGCCAGCTTGTCACCCCCGTGGGTAGTCATCGGTCTAGTTGGGTTTTAGGAAGTTTTGGCTGGGATTGACTGCCGGTACGTAGGACACAGTAAAGGTGTGTCCTACCCCGGATCATCGGAAAGGTAAGGATATGAGCTGTGTAGCTCGGGAGTGTGGAGACCCTAAGTGCTTTTTTAGCACTTTCGGACTCCACGGAGCAGGTAGGACAACGGGCGTTGGACGGTATGTTGTCCCACGCCCGCAAGGAGGTTGGGTTTGGGTAGAAAAACGTCATGTCTCTGGTAGTGGTGGTCCGTCCTGGGGTATCTGAAACAGATCGGTTAGCGGGAAATATAAGTTATACTCACCCGTTGTCCAGAAGCTGTACCCTCGGCCGTTTGTGCCTCGGGGTGTCGGCAGGGTCGTAATCAGTGGCCTGTCTGATTAGCGGGTTCCCGTGCTCCTCTGCTTGGGCGTACAGCTTCTTCGCTCGTTCCCGGATGACTTCAGTGACCGTGGTGTACTCCAGGTCTCTGACGATATCTGCGTTTCTCACGTACCATGGTGCGTCGACTGCCGTCCTGAGGGCGATGTTTTCCACTGCCTGGATTTTCTTCATGTAGGACTTTGCCTGGTAACCCCACGCTACCGAGGCGTACGTCAGCTGCGGCCTGATGAAGGTTTTGATAAGCGTGAGCTTATTCCTCAGGTTGAGACGGCTACCGTTTCCCATCATCGGGTAGATGAGGGCTCTTGTGCGCCGCGCCTTGGCTGTAATAGCGTCCGTGTTCTGTCTCCACGTTAGGCTTTTGTCCATGACCACGCCAAGGTATTTGACGGTGTCGTGCCATTGGATGTCCTCGCCGTTCATGGAGACGTGTCCTGTGGGAATTTCTTTCCGCACTCGTCTGAAGAGTATGGCTTGGCTTTTGTCGGCGTTGACGGCGACTTTCCACTTCGTGCACCATTCTTCCAGGAGTGTGGCCATTTCCTGGAGTTTTCTGGTTGCGTTCCTGGCTTTCCAGGATCTGGCAATTATTGCTGTGTCGTCTGCATACAGGGCCAGGGCTGTGTGGTCGGTCCTGGGGAGGTCTGAGGTGTAGACAGCGAACAGGTGCGGTGACAGCACCGAACCTTGCGGGACTCCCGCCTCCACGGTCCTGTAAGTGGAGAGTTGGTCCGAGATTTTGACCCTTAGCTGTCTGCGGTGCAGGTAGGACCTCACTAGTTTGACGAGTTCGATGGGGTAACCCATACTCATCATTTTAGCTAGGAGGCCGTCGTACCAGACCCTGTCGAACGCTTTGGCAACATCTAGGAACAGCGCCGCGGTGACTTGCCGCTGGTTGAACCCCTTAGTAATCTCCTCGGTGAGGCGAAGTACTTGGAGTTCGGTGGAATGTCCTGTTCGGTACGCGAACTGTTCATCCGGGATGATATTCAGCTCTTCTGTCTTTTCTGTGAGCCTCTTCAAGATGACCCGTTCTGCAACCTTGCTCATGGCTGGGAGGAGGCTGATGGGCCTGTAAGAACACGGGAAAATTAGTTCTTTCCCTGGTTTAGGGATCATAATGACGTCGGCCTTTTTCCACCTGGCTGGAAAATGCCGTAACCTTAACATCGCGTTTACGATGTTGACTAGCGCCGCTACTCCTTTCCTGGGTAGCTTTTTGAGAGCGATGTTTCCTATCTTGTCACATCCCGGAGCCTTTCTAGGCTTTAAGCTCCTGAGGATTTCCTTGACTTCCTCGGGGGTAGTCGGGCGGATGTGGTCGTCATCAGGCAGGCGGTGGATCCTACGTACTCTGCGCTCGACATCGTCCACCCAGTCCTCGTCCTCGTCATCGAGCTCGTTCTCTCTACACTGCAGTTCTAAGCTGTCGGCAAACGCCTCGGCTTTTTCCTGGTTAGTGTAGACGATCCCTCGCTCTCCGTGAATCGGGGGTATAGGTTTCCTCCGGTTTCGCAGGGCACGTTGGGTATTCCACATACTTCTGTCCTGTGGATCGAGTGACTCAAGGTGGCGTTGCCACCCCTCCTGACGGTGTTCTTGGAGGGCGGCTTTCACTCTTCGGCTGAGGACGTTATACTCCCTTCTGTCGGCGGGGAGTCTCGTCCTCTGAGCCCGTCTCTTGGCGCTTCTTCTATCCCTTATCAGCTGCCTGGTGACCTCTGGTAGGTTCGCCATCGGTGCTGGGTGTCTTCTTACTTCTGTTTCTGTCGTGCTGGCCCTTATTGCTCCCAGGATCTGCTCCTCTAGGGTAATGACGGCCCTCTCAACGTCCCCCACGGTATCTAGCCTGGGAATTTGTGCAATGTGCTGCTGCAGGTGCAGCCGGTACGATTCCCAGTCCGTTCGTCGCTTCGTGGAGGTAGCGTTGTCGTCACCCGCCTGTCCTCCTAGAGTTAGGAAGATCGGGTTGTGCTCGGTAGATCCCTCCGTTCTGGTGGAGATCTCCGCTTCGAGGGTCATCTCCTTTAGGATGGCTATGTCCAGTACGTCTGGCCTGTTTCTACCGTTGTCAAAGGTGGGCTGGACTGGTCCTACCACCAGCAGTTCGCCGGCGTGCTGTCCCAGGAACCGCAGCAGTTCTCGTCCTCGAGTGTTGGTTACGCCGCTGTTCCATTGCTGGGATTTGGCGTTAAAATCGCCAATTGCGACGACCTGTGTCCTAGCGGGTAGAATTGCGTCCAGATCCCCCTCGGTTAGCGTGCTGTGGGGTGGCTGGTAACATGAAACCACTTGGACGTCGCCGTTTCGTGCTGTGGACACTACTACGGCGGTGGCATTCATATTTTCTAGCTCAGGTAGTACCGTCGGATGGTGGGCTATGGTCTTTTTAACGAGTAGAGCCACTCCTCTTGCGGGTCGCCGAGGTATGTTTACCCAGTCCATCCTGTACGTGTGGTATCCTGGGAAGTTGATCTCCTTGGCTGGGGTCATCTTGGTTTCCTGCAGTGCCATGACGTCTATATCGTACCTGGTCAGGAGCTCTTCGACTTCAAGTCTCCTTTGTTGTAGGCCGTTTACATTCCAGGCCGCCATCTGCAGGAATTCCGGTTTAATCTGTAAAGGCATTACAGATTAGTAAAGTTTGGCATTTGAGCAAAAAATGCACTCATCGCTGAGCACATTTGTTGCATCTGTGCTAGCACCGCTGTGAGGTTTTTGGCCTCTGGCGATGCTTGTTGTTTTGAGGCAGGGACGGTGTTCTGTCCTGCCTTGCTCTGGGCTACTTTTGCGTAGCTAGTGCCTGGCGCTACGCCGCCCTTCTTTGTTGAGGTCGTCGTCGGCCTCTGTACCGGCCTTTGAGTGGCGCTGGCTGATTGCTTGGGGTATTTTGGACACCCCTTGTAGCTGGCCGGGTGGGCCCCTTGGCAGTTCGCACACTTGGCCGGTTCGTCTGCCTTCTTCTTGCAGTCAGTCGTACGGTGTGCCTCGCCGCACTTCACGCATTTCGGCTGCGCGGTGCACCTGGATTGGCCGTGGCCGAAACGCTGGCAGCGGTGGCATTGGGATGCCGCTACCTTGGCTCGCTGTCTCTCAGTCCTTACAACTAGAGAACAGCACCTCGTTACTTGGAGTATCTTGTCCTGGTCCTGTGGGACTAGGACAAGCATGAGGGGCACCTCCTGTTTTGTCCGTCTTGACATCATTCGCTGGACCGCGGTAGGTGCGAATCCTTGGTCCTGGAGGTCTTCTGCCACCTCTTTGCAGGTAACGCCGCTCGGGATCCCTTGAATGACCACACGTAGCTGCCTTTCCTCTGGCAGGGCATACGTGTGGTACTCCCTCTTTTCATTTGCGAACATCCTTGTCATCCTCCGATAGTCCTCGGACGTCGCGGGCTCGATGGAGATTCCCTCCCCGGTAACTTTGGCCTTGTTGAAGTTTATACCGGTTTCGGTTAAACGACGGCTCACCGTTGTCGACGTCTCTTTGTTTCGCAGCACTACCGCGGGTACACGCTGGCTTCTTGTCCTTGTTTGAGGGGCCTCGGTCTCCTCTTTCCGGGTTTCTTGTTGGGGGACGCTAGCCTCCTGCTGGGGGGCTCTGGATCCCGATTTGCTCTGTCTAGGTGACTCGGACTCGGGGGGGCACTTGAGGGGCTCTTCAGCCACCTTCTTTGCCGCCTTAGGGGCCTCTTCGTCCGAGTCCGTGTTGGTAGCGGGCGGATTTTTTCTTTTTCGTGTTTGCGATTCTCCCCGAATCGCACGCAGAAGCTCTTCATGCTG
Source organism: Leptura quadrifasciata (assembly GCA_963675555.1). Taxonomy (NCBI): domain Eukaryota; kingdom Metazoa; phylum Arthropoda; class Insecta; order Coleoptera; family Cerambycidae; genus Leptura; species Leptura quadrifasciata. Next base: position 111,549,817 of record OY776675.1, read on the forward strand.
GGACTTCTGTTCCCTCTGCATCTGCTCCAACCTTTCGGTGAGCTCGTCTATTTTCTTCTTGAGAGCATTGTTCTCCTCTGTGAGACGTTTTATCGTCTCCTTGTCGTCCCTTGGGGTTGGGGGGCCCCCTCGGGGGCTACCGCTCTGGGACGTTTCGTCTTCACTGTACTCCATGTTACCGTCCTCCACGGTAACGTCGTTGTTGGTTTCCTGTAAGGGAATACCTATATTATTATGGGAAAAAGTTATGATTAATAACAGAAAATGGTGTCTTGAAAAAGACGTGTGAACTTCCTCTTCAACACTATCGACGTCACTGTCTGTGGGGCTTCCACTTCACTGTGCACTCTGATGGCTCGGTGTACGTCCGTACGCTTTCACTTCTCGATGCACACTGTTCCGTGTCGTTCTCGTTAGAACAAAGTTTCGATTCACGCCATTAACAGTGCTTTTACTATTTAGAATGTCAAATAGAGTTTGTTCATTGTTTTCAAATATAGAGGAGGGTTTCCAGAAAGGGGATTCACATAATTTGCTGAACGTAGACTTGATTATGGTATCCGATTTTCTTTTAAAGCACCGATAAACACGACTATGATAAATATCGGTAAAAATATCCAGCCCGCCCTAGCTCATGACAGTCGTAAAATTAACTACATCACTATAACAACACACAACATCTAGAGTATCGCAGCGCATATCGCGTGGCAGGCATGTGACGTTATCCGTCTAGCCTCGCGCCAAGGGAACGTTTTCTAGCCTCCACGCGTTGAGGTAATTTCTATTACAAATAACGCCGAAAGTAAAAAGTAAGGGTTTATACCGCCCATGAATTTATCATTTCCAATTAAAAACTGAATTTTATGGACAGACCTATTCTGTTTTGAGCTAAAGAACTAATTTGGCTCGACTTTAACATACCACATGATTTTCACACTTAAATTTTTTAGTTCATTGGTGTTGAAATAAATTGAAATTGATTTACACATTCATCGCAACGCTCTTGTATCTTTAAATTTTCATTTCTGTCAAAATTTTGGATCTGTTTTAGATTTATGGTACCCTCAACTGGGTTAGTAACTAATTAAACAGACTTTTTTGGTTTATAAACTAGAAATTAAAAATGGAAACATTAAGTTAGCGCATGAGAACAACTAAGTTCATATAGAAAAATCAACTTGTGATGCACCTTAAAAAGGAAGGAAATTATTGGACCTAAGAGTATATTTTCAAGATATCAGAAAAACATATGTTATTCTGTCAGATAAATGTAACTAACGTCAAACAGTATTAAATGTCGCATGGTCGACCTTACGTTGGGCTTAATTTTCAAACTGGAACTAGACTTAGAACTTACACTAAGAATCAAAAGGATATAAAAGTTAATGCTCCGTGCGGAGTTGTGTAATAAAAATTTATTAAGCTTCAGTTTCATAAAACTAAATTTTTTTTTAACTACGCTGAAAATGTTATACAATAGTTGCTACAGAAGTTTAGTTTTATTGAAAGTAAATTCTAATTCGGTAAATAAGTCATGTTGAAAGTAAGTCTATCGTGCAAATCAAAAATATATTCCGATCACTGTAAATTCGTTTACCGTAATATTTATGCTAAAAGGCCATTACGGACAAACAAATACGACTATTTGACCATTTAATGATCCCTAAATTTTAGGCTAGAAGTACGAAATAATAATGGAGGAACACCTTACAATTAAATATATAAACAATGTCCCATCCATTGTCCCGTTAGATCCAGCATCAAAAAACTAACTAATCAGTCATCAAAATTTTGTCAATTTTCCATTGTTTATACGAATATTGCAATGTGCAAAACACCGACAGGCCCTAACGCTTGCGGGCCCTTTCATAAAAAGTCTCAGTTTCTAAAATCCATACATAATATACTTAAAAAAATAATAATACTTAATACAAAGAATAACGCAAAAAGACGATAAATATTGCAAAATAATTATTATTATGTTCTGCTCGTTTAGTAATCTAATCTCTTGTAACGCATTGGTAATAATTATTATAATAATATGCAACATCTCACCACTGCGAAATTCAATAGCGACTTGATTTTTTGTAAATTAATGCGTAATTCAACGCCACATGCTGTGCTCTTCCTAGACTCGGTGCTTTGTTTTAGATATTTGCACATTTACCTGTAGTTTTACATTTAAAGTTTGGTATTATTATTAAATTGAATTATTTTTATGTTGTTTGCACTCCTCCCAATCGTGATTGAGTCAGGAGATTGAAGTTTTATAAATTTTGGGGAAAGATATGGCATTTTAAAGTCATAAACAATTTTAGGCGAATTGCCTCCTTAAAAAACTACAGAAAAAAGAGTACTTACGTCCTATTTTGTAAATGAAAACGTTAAGAAAAGTGCTGTGATAAAATTTTAAAACGTTAGACAGCTATCTGGTGCCTAACATTTAAAAAATATTTCAACTGTTTGTTTTATAACTTGTTAAGCCCGACATCAGGGATTGGAACTTACAACTAGTCTTATATTTGTTGTCCCCAATTATGGAATCAAGTATTTGCGGGTACACTGTAATGCCATAAACTACATTATATGATTTGATAAGTGCACAGTGAGAGTTTTTTTTATTTATTATTTGTTTAATGTATTGATATATAGGTACAAGAACATTTTAAATTCCAGATCTAGGACACCGATGCTTTCAGCAAGCATGTGCTTAAAAAAATTACCATTTTTGTGACTTCTCCAATTTATCTCGAGGGACTCTAGCTAGGTCGAAGATAATATACGATATTTTTATTTTCACGCATAGTTGTAAAAACCAAGCATAAATTCTATAATAGTATAAATGCAAACAAAACCCCAAATTCTTATTAGCTTTTTTGAATAAACGCGAATCGAAAGTGTCTTATTAAGAGTTTTTCTCAAAAATGTACTTAGCAAGTATTCATAATTTTTAATTCATAATGTGGATAATAGATTTGCGGTTTACATAAATGGGGGCGGTTTAATTAAAAATAAGTTGTAAATAGAGTCTTTTGATTTTCTACAAAGAAAAAGGGTAAGGGTTAACTTGCTTGGTAATAAGATAAGCTTTTATAGCACCTACCTAGTAAATTTAAGAGATAAATATAAAAATCGAAGACAAAAGTGCAAATTTATATTTTGCTGAAAATACGCGCCAAGCAGTAAATTAATATACAGTGTGTCCCAGTTTATGTATTACACTTGATATTCTTTGTAATTTTTTAGATAAATTTTTTGTTGAAAATCCAGTCTGACTTAATTTTTTCTATGGAAACCGATGCCGTTTAAAAATAGGCAATAATAAAAGTTATGGCTGAAAAATCGATTTTTAAAAAAAACTCAGAATGGCCTACGTTTGCATAATTTTAATTGACTATAAAAGGGGAGTAAAAACATGCATGCAAAATTTTAGATATTTGTTGATGCTTCCATAAGGACCAAAGCACTAGGGATTTACAATAAAATTTGGAATTTTGATTTTATAGTACTTATGTCTTTCTTTTCTCAAAAATATTTTACCAAAATAAAAAACCAGCTTTCGCTTCATATGTCCGTTGTCCCCCTCATCAACTTAATCTGGTATTGAAGCATGCAGCAGAGAAATGCGCTTCTGTATAAACTTTAAACTTTTTTGGAAACGGTCAAAAGTGCTACAGTCTTTTCTCGGATTCTCCGCAAAGGCGATGGGCTTTGTTGAAGGAAAAATGCAGAGACCCTCGTGACTTTGTTGAAATTGAAACATTTCAAACCAAGAAAGAAAAAGGTCTCACTTTAAAAAGTTTATCCAGTATCAGATGGTCTGCCAGTGCAAAAGCTGTACGTGCTTTACTAAAAAATTTTGAAGCAGTCACTGATTGTTTGGAAACAATTAAACATGACGAATAAGGTACACATCAGCCACAGGGCTTTTACATAATTTTGACTTTGAGTTCTTAGTAACATTAATTTTTGGGAACGATGTTTTACAGATAATTTATATTACTTCTCAATTATTACAGAAAAAAGAAATTGACCTTTTTCAAGTAGTATCCTTCATGAAAATGTCAAAATAAAAACTAGCGTAGCTTTCTGAATATAATTTAAAACGTTGTCCCTGTCCATACTCCAACTTTTACGAATAGGACTATATACGAAAAGCAGTGGATTAATAAGGAACTATGCGATATGTCTTTAAAAAGAAGGCGTTGTGGCAACGGTATACACGCTCAAATTCTCCAGAAGATTATCTACTCCACCGCTCATTTTCCAATCATCTCACACGACTTCGTAATGTTAGACCCGCTTTTGAGAACCAACTAGTCAACAAAGGGCTCAAAGCGTTCTACAAACATACACCTCGCTTAACGAGTAAAGTGTCCATACCGTTAATGAGAAAACCAGGTGATAATTTTTGCAGTGATAATATGGAAGTGGCGAGTACTTCAACAGATACGTTTTTTGAAGCCTATACGGTGGACCCTAGCACACAACCTCCTCCCCTGGACTAGAATACTCGCTCAAACACATTGAAAATATTAATATTACTTCAGAAATAGTCCGGGAGCATTTAGTTAAACTATGTACTGACTCTTCACCCGGAGCTGACGCAGTTAACCCTTTATTTTTGTAAAGATGTGTTACTAGTCTATGTGAACCACTTTATCAAGTCATGATTGACTTCATGGAGGAGAGTAGTATAGTTCCTGATGATTAGAAAAACGCCAGTGTACGTATTTCTGCGAAGATCTGATTCCTTTTTTACTAAGTAATAATACTATCCCCCCTCACCAGTATGATTTTTTGCCAAACCGCTAGGTAGTTTCTAACCTACTTCGGGCGGTTAATGCGTGGACATCATACAATAGACAACCGTTAGATATAGTGTACTCTTCACGTCACGTCACGTCGACAAAGTACCGGCAACCAGACTACTGAACACACTTAAATATTTCAGAATGCGTGGAAAACTTTTAATATGGATTGAGTCATTCTTTAGTCATCCTGAGTTCTCAGTGCGTGAAGGAAACTGTTCTTCTGACAAGCGTAAAGTTTTAAGTAGCGTACCTCAAGGCTCGGTACTAGGCCCGATCCCGTTCTTGATATACGTGTCAAACCTGACGCAGAATTGCACATCATCTACTCTTTACTACGAAGATGATCTCAAACAGCTTTCTTTACCATCACCTGACATTCAATACGATCTTAACTTTATCGTGCGTGTTTGGTGTTCTAATTAGCTGATTCCTCTGAACAATGCAAAATGATGTGTACTGCATATGTCTAAACATATTCCAAAATTGAACTACAACGTTAACGGAAATGACCTTAGTGTTGTAGTGACAGACTCATTGTCCTGGAGTGCTCACATTACCAAAGTAGTTAAGAAATGCAATCAGTTAATTTATATTGTCAGAAGGTCGTTACAATATCTTAGAACCGACTCATTTCTTAAAATTTACAACTAACAACAATCTATAAAATTATAATAACATCAAGTTCCTGGCATTGGATTTCAATAAAACATTAAACGAACCTGATGATGTCTACTGAATAGGATAAATTAATCTCTCATGAAAATAGAACCATGTGTTTTTGTCAATTTCTGTGCATTTTCGAGAGGCAACTGATTGTAAATATATTCTAATTACAAAGTTCAGTATTAATTTGTTTGAGGTTAATCCTAATTTTGATTCTTACTTCTTATAGTTACTGTACTTATAAATTGAGGGTCTTTATAGACGAATGGAAATGAATAGGCAGAAAATAAGAGCAAGTCTTCCTTACCAATTGCCAAATTACGCACACAAATTCTTCGACACGTCTAAAATTAGACATCGAAGCCCTAAGTAATTTTATGACAGGCAACAATATTCTGTTTTACATTTATTAATCATGATAGTATTAGGTAATCGATAAAATTAAGTATCAAACAATAAAGAGATTATTATCGATGATAACATTTAAATAATAGGGACGTAATATTTAGGTAAACAAAGTGTTAGGCTAGTTTATGCCGTATGAATTCGATTAGTGAACGAACTGCCAAATATTAAATAATAACGCTCAGCACCACTAAAATTAATTTATATAAGTAGGATAATTTGAGTTTTGACTTTATGTACACAAGTACGTTAAAATGTTATATTAATAATGCTCTAATATTTTTTTTCAAATCACTAGAAGATTTTGATATTTATTTATTTATAATATACTGTTCAACAGGTAAATACCCAATTACAGAACAGGAAAGTACAGAAAAAATAATACATATAACTAAAGGACACATACATAATATTTATAACATAGCATAAAGAGATATAATGTGTAATACACATGTAATACATATAAAGCATGACAAACCATATACAATATCTTTGACAAACTAACGTTTAAAATATGACTTGATGTCATTAAGCTCCAACAAAATATATGTATGCGGTTACAGTGTTTGTTGTAGTTATTACAAGTTAAATAAAAAGGAGATTTTTTTAAGGTGTTAGTCCACGCTGCTGGTATATGAAAATTTATTTCCTGTCTAGAGGCTAGCCTAGGAAGAAGAAAGTTTAACTTTCCTACTATTTCCCGAGAGTCCAAAATATTGTGAATGGCCTTGTATAAAAAAAGTATTGCCTCCTGTTATCAAGACTAACCGTACCAAAGATATCGAGTAAGTGTTGTTGAGAGTAACCAATAGGAGTATATGTTTCATTGGTTTTAAAGAACATTAGTTTTAGAAATCTTTGTTGCACATTTTTTAAATTGTTAAAATGTATATCATAATTGGGATACCAAACAAGCGACACATATTCTAGCTTAGACCGCACAAAACAACAGTATAATGTTTCTAGAGCGCTTATGTTCGTAAATTCACGGATACTGCGCACTATGAAATCAAGTGTTTTAAATGCGTAACTAACTCTGTTCTCAATATGGGCATTGAATGTTTACTTCTGATCAAAAATTACACCTAGATCACAGAAAGCATCAGGTTTTTGTATGACGGTGCTGCCAAGGTGGTGGTTAAACATATAGGGAGTATTTATGCGTAAAAGACATAACATTACATTTACCGACATTTAATGGCAGTTTGTTGTCTATACACCACTGTGATATTCTGTCAAGGCTATGCTGTAGGCGGTAACAGTCTTGAGTACCCGTTATCACAAGATCTTTAAATCATCCGCATATAGCAGACAACAAACGTAAAGAATATCCATTATATCATTAATGAAAATATTGCATAGTAAGGGACCTAGAACTGAGCCCTGAGGAACACCTAATGACCTCAAGAATTCGACAGACTTAACTCCATTATACGAGACATATTGTATTTGATTTTACAGGTAATATCTAAATAACAGCAGCAGTAAATAAGACAAACCTATTTCATGTAACTTACGAAGTAAAGTATTACGATTAAGCCTATGGAAAACCTTAGAGAAATCAGTATATATATAACATCAGTTTTTACCTGCACATTCAAAATTGTATTGTACAGTGGACAATAAATTAGTAGTCCTTTCATAAAACCATGCTAGTATGGCGAGATCTGATTGCTGATACTTGGATAAATTGTATCATGTAGCAGTATTTTCAGGATTTTACAGAAATTACAAATGATTAAAATAGGTGTAAAATTAGTTGTTATATCAAATTTATCTCTTTATGTTAAAGCATAAGTTAAATAACACCGTTAACGGATAAGAAAATATCTGAGCGAAGTCCCTAATAAGAAATGTCGGAACGCTATCTGGCCTTGTCGTCATTTTAGGTTTAATATTTTTGATAGCTTTAACTACGTCAGATTCGTCAAAGGCTCCTATATGGATATTAACATTATTCAATGCATCATTGAAGTTTAATGCTGAGTCGCCACCATCAGGTATATAAGATTCACCAAAAAAATGAGCAAAATCATTTAATATCATTTGTGGTAGTTAACATTTGTCCCTTAAAATGCATGTGGTTGGAAATTTACTCACGCCTTTTTTACTGTTAATAAAAGCCCAGAATTTAGAAGGGTCAGTTTTGATATTAATTTCTGATCTTCGAACAAAGTTTTTATAGGAAATACTAATACCAAATTTAATTTTCGATCTTAAACTCTTAAATTCGTTAAGGGCATCAATGTCACCTGAAGTTTTGTATGTATGCCACATTTTAGTTTTTAATCTGAGATGAGTTTTTATAATATTTACACGATACTCAACGGAATATCATTATATTTGGTGGTACAACAATTACATTAAAAAATAAATATTTATTTAGGCACCGGAATGTTCTGCGATTGTTTAAAGCTTACTCTAGTAAAACCCTGTATGAAAAAGGTAATAAATATTGATCGCAAAATTAAAGACTAGTTTCATTATTGCCCTTTCTTTAAAAAATATTAAAACTTGCAATAAGCGGGTAATTAGTTCAATGTATAGAAAGAATCATACCCATTATTACATCATAGTATGACATTCGTACAAACCTGAACATATCTGATTTTACAGTTAACTTATATTATCAAAAATTGATTCGTTATCATACAGTATTACTCTTTCTGTTTGCATACTAACACCTTCAATATTTATAGTTGTGGTACATTCCCACTGAGTCATAACTTACGGACCATTAATACCATAAACCTATATAGATTCTTTTAGTTTTAACAGTCAAGTATATCGTCGACACAAAAAATGTCACTTTTACTCTACTACATGTAAAACAATATACCATTAGTCAATTTTTTATCAATTTTAATACTTGTTCGATTACAATCGGACAAAATTAATGGTAAAGCCCTTTTGGCATATTTCGATACATTAAAGCGAAAGGGTATTAAAAAATTGAAATATCGATGTTTTCATGGAACTGGTTCCCTTTAGGCATCATCAGGTAGATATTTCAAGTGTCATTGAAATTCAGTGCTATGAACGTGAAAGAAGTAAAATTTTATATATGTGAATATTGATTTGATATTTAGACATCATTAGGTGGTAAATTATTTTTATTTATTGACATCAAAAATATTTTCTTATGATTTTGCTTCGTTAATTATCTAATGAATTTTAATCTTTGATCAACTAAAGTCGGATAATCTTAAAGATAAAACCTTTTTGGCATGTTACGGCAAATGATCACATTAGAAGTAGTAATTTTTTTTTTGTCTCGTACCCCTTTGAACTTCTCTGAACGCGAATGTTACAAGACGCCAATATGGAAAACATACTGATCGGGATCATCAGAAGACAGTAACATGTGGCAATATGAGAAAGGATTGAGTAGCGTTGGCGACAACTTAGAGTATGAAGTATAAAAATACATTTCGCCGGGTCCAACCTGGCAAAAATATATTGTTAACAAAGGTTTACTACCGAAGATACCGACTGATATAAATGACACCTAATTACTTAATCATTTAAAATAAATATGTTTTATAATCACTTGGCGTATTCTGAATTACAAATAAATGTATACATTAGTAGAATTTGAATTCTAAACGACATTTGCAAAATTGATGGTAAATTTTGTTGAATACAATTGCTCCCCTTAGTGAAGTTTTCTATTTTTATTTCACTAACAACTTAATCCTGTGTCCTGAGTCCTGTAAGTGAATAATAGTAAATTCCGAAGTATGGTTTCCTACGTTGTACGCTTTGACAATAACTCTAACCTCCTTTTCTAGTAATTTCTACCCAAAGATGTCCCCATTAACGTCTCTGCCTACATCTTTCGCCATTTATTATTCATATTAACCTTAATTCGGCCCTGTTCAATCGACGAAATATCATTTGCCTCTCTTCAGGCATGCTAACGGTCCTTGATTGGCATCCTTAATGTTCTATATACATTTTTGGGTCGTTAAATTAAAATTAAATTGAGGAGTGTTCCTTGAAAAATCTGAAAGTGTATCTTATTTTATTGTCTTATTAAACTCGACCGTGAAATGGTAAAAGTCATCTGAGGTATAATTAAGAGTTAATTATTACTTGGTTTCGTTTCATTATTCATCTTTATCTCTGGTCTCTCGAAAGAAAATTTATTAGGAATGGGACACCTCAATCAACGTTCCCAATTATGGTATTGATTATAATATGCCAGAGTATATCTAAAAGAGTCCTCTGAAGCCAAGCTGTAAGATAAATTCAACTTATACAGTACAATTTTTATATTTTCTACAACCATGAAATTTTTTAAACTTTATTATGTAAATAAAAGGTGATAATTTTATTTTATATTTAAGTAAATCTGTAAAAGTTATTATTTTTGCAATTTTTTTGATTTGTTTAATTGTACCAAAGCCATGTAAAATGTATGTTCAGAATTCTGTCTGTATTTTGTCTTTCCGTTCATTAATTTCATCCTCATAGTGGTCCACATAGAGTGGTTCAATATCTAGTGTTGCAAACATCCAGACATATGACAATTTGATCTCATGCCCAAATACCACTCAAGCCGGTGTCTGCTTAGAAGTCTCATAAATGGCAATCCTGTACGTCACGAGGAGAAGTGGTAGGTGATAATCCCAATCTTCCTGGTTCTTATGAACTACCTTGGAAAGATGTTCTTTCACGGTCTTATTACGTCGATCCAACATCGTCTAACTGGGGTACGGTAGTTCACAAATTTGCTAAAATACTATTGATTGTAGCTAAAGGGGTACACCAGATCGACATATCAGATTATTCACCAAAATTTGTGCAACAGCAACTGCTTCCTGGTTTGGAATGGCATAATCTTCCGGCTACCTACTAAAATAGTAGTCTGCAGAAACCATTGCTATCACTTGTCACTGAGAATGGACTCGCTATATCGATAGCAATCCTCTCAAAATGACCCCTGACGTTTTATCGCATAAACCTTGCATTTGCGACACCAAACCTTCACATATTGACGGCTGTTTATTCAACAAAATCGTTCCCTACCCTAGTCAGGGTATTATTCACGCTAAAATGTCCCCCGGCATTCCATCATGTTCTTCCTCAATCCCATCAATGTTTTCCCATGCCCTTCTTGAATAGCACCTTGACTGAGTTCCATTGCGCCTATTTAACTGGAGATAAAAATGGGAGTCTGTCGAAAAATATTACATTAGAGTTAAAGAAATCAGTATCACCTGTACAGTTATTAGTTACTGTAGATGTATAATATTAGTTGAAGCTATTAACTACTGCTACATCCGATATTATTTGTCTAGTTTCCAATGTAGTTATAACATGCTATTTGTTCTTATTGTCTATAATCTATTTATTTTAGTTCACAATCGTTTTGATCTGTTAGTAGATTTTTGTATTGGTCTACCGAGATACTTTCTTGTCGATGTTACAAGTGTTTTGTAATATCCTTTCTGCAAGCATCTGCTAACGTCTTTACATGCCGAGTTTATTGGCGGAAATCATGGAAATAATTTTAAAATCCAGCTTGACCAAGCACCTAGAAGATAACTGCCTTCTATGTTCCCATCAATTCAATTTTCGTAAAAATTGCTCAACCTCACAAGCTATATTAAAATTGGTGAGTGACATAGTCGACGACGGGGGACTACACAATGATTAATTGTGTGACCTCACCAAGGCTTTCGACTGTGTCAATAACGACATTCTGCTGGAGAAAATGTCATACTATGGTTTTAGAGGTTTTCCTCTATTATTCTTCAGTTCTAATTTAAATAGAAAGCAATACGTTTCAGATAATAATATTACATCCCGAACTAACTTTGTTAAGAATAGTATACCACAAGGTTCTGTCCTTGGACCCATATTATAATGAGTTGTACAATTATTTGCTTCCCAAAAAATGTGTTCTCCTTGCTGACGACACCACTTTAAGTTCTGAAAAAAGTTTTCTAAATCTAACTAAAATTGCAGAAAGAAACAGAAAAAAATCTGTGAATTGGTTAACAGCAAATAAACTTAAATTAAATAAAGAAGAAACACAGAATAAATGCTTTTCTGAAATGTCAATATCACTGAAGGGAGTAGTGTAAAAACTGCTGCCCAAGGAATCACTACTTCACTACGCTAACGCTAAGAAAATTCTTTACACGCTTCGTTCTTATATACACACTAAATCACATTTTATTTTTTTTACCCCTTTAATAATAGGGTGGTAGTGGGGTAGCCAACTCCAAAAAAATTTTTTTAGACGTTTCGTTCTTGTATACACACTAAATCACATTTTATTTTTTTTACCCCCTTTAATAATAGGGTAGGGGGTGGCAATAGGAGTGGTAGAGGGGGGTAGCTAACGCTAAAAAAATGTTTACATGATTCGTTTTTGTATATACACTAAATCACATTTTAATTATTTTTACTCCCTTTCATAATAGTGTGGGGGTGGTATTGGGGATGATAGTGGGGGGGGGGGGTGGCTGAGTCACTGTAGATAACAAGCTGACCTGATCTTCTTACGTGAATGAATTGGGCAGGAAACTGCCCAGTGTGATCTTTTTGCTCCGTCAAATGAAAAATATTTTAAGCCCTGAAATTCTGAAAACTACCTATTTTTCCTTATTCCACAGCCATATCTGCTATGCAACTATTCTGTGGGGTAACTCAACTCATGCGCATAAAATTTTTATACAAAATAAGCTATCCGCATAACTGAATGACTGACCATTGCCAACCATTGTTTATTAAAATGGGCAAAATGCCCTTTCCTTCGTTATTTATTTATTGTATTCTATTAGAAGTTCGTAAAAATGTTAGTAACATCAACAGTCAATCTGAAATACATCACTATCCCACTAGATCTAGTAGTTTATTAAGAACTCGCTGTTTTAGATTAACTAAATCAGAAAAAAATTCACTAAATTTAAATATATATATAATAAATTGCCGGAGAATATTAAATCATTGAATTAGAGCTGTTTCAAACGCAAAATAAAGTATATTATCTTAAGAAACTATTTTCATTCCGTGGCTGACTATTTAGATGCGGCCCTGGTCTTGTCTTAATTAACAACCTTTTTTATTATGACATTTATGTTGGTGTGGAAAGCATTTATCTGTATTTGCATCCTCTTTGTGTTCTTGTAGTTTTATAGATTGTATTTTTGTTGTTTTAATCTGGTTGATAGCCGCGTGGAAATAAATCACATAAATAAAATAATTAGTTAAGGTAGAAATGTAAATTATAGGCAATAAAAAACTATTTTAATTGGTAAATTGGTTAAGGCGCCAGACGGACATCGCACCACCGGGTTCAAATCCTGGCTCCGGCACTGGCACTGTCGGAGGAAATGGTTGTATGTCCGCGTTTTTTCAATGTGTAACCCCTTCCGCACAAGTCTCTGGCTTTTGGAATTGGGGGTTGTCTAATTTCTGTGGTGTTTATTTATGTATTTATTATTTATTTATATTTTACATTTTTTGCCTTGTTTTTTATAATCTTTTTATATACCTATTTATTATTATCTACGATGATTGTACTATGAGCCGCTATAAATGTACCTGACATGTATGTAACGTAGTCAAATAAAATGGGTATGACTATTTTAGTCAAATCTTCAAAAACTATAACATTGCACTTTAGTTGTCTTAAGTCATCTGGCATCCAATAGTCCCTGTGTTGTGTTCTGTTACGTGGTACTTTCTTTGTGGAAAGTATCACTTAAGATGGTACTTAGATTATAGTATTCGTAAAAGTTTTGCAAGTTTTGTTTGGATAATTCTGAGTATAAGTTTCCTGCCAATTTTGTCTAACCAAGCAAGAGTAGTTACGAAGTTGCTCAATATTTTCTTTGCAGAAATCTTTATCATTTAAATTTGTTCTCTTTATTTTCTTAGAAATCAGTATTTATGCGAATTGACTGACAGAGATGATCAGGTAGCCTCAGTATTGAAATTTATGATCTTAGAGTTTATTAAGAAATTATCAATATATACTTAATGAAAAGGTTACTCTTGTAAGCGACTTGTAAAGTCCGAATTGAAGCAACCAGAAGTGTCAAATTAGTACTATATAGTACAAAATGTTTAATTGCACCACCTATATGGTGGAGTCCAACCCTGGTGGCCCTCTGATGGACATCGGCAGAATCACGAGGTGCTGACTACGACGGGGATTCACTTCGACACACGACTTGGTCGCCATTACATATTAATATTAGTTATCCACTAAAAAACTGAAACATCGGAAAACAAACTATTATTTTTATAAATAGCTTTACCCCTGAGGTAACTAAATTTCAACCAACAATCTTTTTACAATTCAAACTAAAATAGTTAGCAAGTTTATTGATTTCTATTAGGAATCGGAAGGGAATGACTAAGTAAATCAGTTATATAAATCCTTCTTTCAATCTTTTCATTCGAATTTCGGAGTCCTTTACTAAAAGAAACTGCCAAATGATGAGTAAAACTATTTTATCAATGCTGGGGCTGCTTTTTTAGGAATTTGTCTATCTCAACCCTTTGAGAATTATTGAGATTTTATGTATTTTAGTAATACGTAAGCTGATGGAATATGAAATTGTTGAAATTTGCCTCTGATGTAAATCATTTCCACTAAAGTTCAATATTATGGTGGTATTGTATGCAAGTAAATTTGTTAGCAGGATTTACTAAAATTGATTATGCGACAAAATCATTTACTAAGAGAATGGCAAATAATGACGTGGTGAAATTAACTTATGTACCAACACGTGTACCTCATTATTAAAGTACAGTACGTGTATTTATATACCGTAGCGAAGTTTTAAATCTAACAAAATATTAATGAAGTAACGATGATGTGAATAGTAATGTTATTAATTTAAAATTAAAATTAGACGAGGGGTTTAGTTGAAAATAAATAAGTGTACAATATTCTTATATCAGAATACAAAAGCGTAAACTGGAAACATTTCTAACAAAAGGAAAACAATTCTGTTTTTTTTATTTGACTTTAATTATGTCGGATTTTAATGGGTGTTCACAGAACATAATAAGAAAAGACAGGAACAAAACAAAGTAAGCTCAGGGCAGCTAAATTATTTTACCTCGAGAAATTGAGGTCATGCTTCTTACGAAGCATAAATTATATTTAGTTAGAAATAGAAGGTTTCATTTGCTACAGTCTAATATCTATATTTGTTTACTTTTCTGTAATTATTGCCTCTAGGTTCAAATGCATTGTAGTAATAATATATTAATCGTGAGACGTATTCGTAAATGAACCAACATTGCCGACATTAATTAAGCTTTGAATGGCAGATATACCCTAGAAAGCTAAATTGCAATGGACGAGGAAATTTCAGATTGAAAGACTCGTTATCTATTTAATTAAATTCATTCAATGATACCCCGCAGCGCATACCAGCTCTTACCATTATACGGTTTAGAGATTATGTGCAGTCAGCATTTCATTTTCAGTGTCAAAATAGAGAATATAAAATAAAAAATAACTAGTCCGATTCACAGTGGGCAATTTGCAAGTTTCGATGGACAATACTCTCCAAATTTCTAGGCGAAGTCAAAATAGTGATATCATTAGAAAGCCGAAAAAATAGTGAATTAATTATAATTTTTGAGAGGTTTAAACATAAGTTTCGTTTTAAAATGTTGGTAAATATGATAGTTTATATGTGACTATGTTAAAGAACACGCCAAAACCCTTGATACACTTTTTGAAACTGTAACAAAATCCGAAACATTTCGCATGAAAAACGCGCTTCATGTAAAAATGCCGTTGAAAGAGGTTTTTATATTTTAAATCATATTTTCGCTCTACGGAGCTTTTTTTATGCAAAAATTTCAGAAACTCATCAAGGAGTGTAATTTTAGAAAGTGTAGTAAATGTCGCTGCACAGAGACGTAATGTCGTCCCGACCACAAAATTTTAGAAAGTATAACGAAAATTGATTTCGGAAATTTCAAAATTAAAAACCCTTTTACAAATCCACGTTGTGCAGCACTGCAACTCATGCGTTGTGTAAATATGAGGACAAGCTAATCCAGTCTCTATTCAAAGTATTTCGAGAGTTTTAACAAAAATAGTATTTAGCGACAAGGGTGACCATTCATTTCCTAGCCGTAGATTTTAACGGGGAAATGATGGATTTTAACGGTATTTGCCCTAAACCGGTTCCTCAGTGATTCGGTGTCAGAAAAGTACTTTTACCATGTACTTATATGTGCATGGGACCGCCTTGCCTGAATGCATGAATTTATAATTGCTCTAATATAATTCAAAGTCGTTGCGATTCAAGCATTCAAGCATCTGAGGAGCGAACCAAATTATAATTGAACTGATAATACGTAAACAGATAGGCAAGCAAAAGCCCACCAAAAGTTTTTAAACATTGAACTTTTCTTGAATCTTTTTGTGCAATCGTTAGCTATTAACCGTATATTGGATGGTAGTTGGTACGTTATAAGTCGTCCGTTCCTCACCATGTGTTGAACACGGGCGAGACAATAGTTTGTCAATACATTTTTCCTGAAGTTTTTGTAAAACATCATTTTCTAAAGAGATTTAATATACATTTTTTGAACTTTATATTGTCTTTTTCTTGTGTTTTCAAAATTCCCTTTCAGGTTTAATTTTAAGAAAGTGTTAGTACTTACTGTGTTAGATTTATAGTGTTACGACGTCCAATTGGTACCATCAGTGAAGCAGTTAAGCATAAACGAACAGTAAGTATAAATTTTGTATTATTCTCTATCTGAAACAGTCGTTTTGAACCTTTTTTGAACGTTTAGTATTCATTTTTGGAAAATATAATAGAAGACCTTCAGACGCTAAAAGATGGATCATTCACAACTACACCAAAAATGGTAAAGACCAAGGGAGCTAGCAATTAAATATTGTTTAAAAATTGGCAAACTTTGAGAGGGAGTAGTATATTATCAATTATTGTTAAACCTTATAACTATTGAATAGTGATCTGCGGAACACCGAAAATGATTCTTCATATAAAGTAAACCGTTTATTTGCAAATACACACATATAGGAAATACAGAATCAAAGTTAATTAAATTGGACAGACTTCAGTATAAGGGACTGAGAACAGTTCTTGTTACCACAAAATCCACTGCTACTTCTGCTCTACTTGAATAATGCAATGAACTTCCATTGTATTGTTATGTGCCGCCCTGGTAGCAGAGTGAAAGGAGGTCAGAGGTGGCGCCATCATCACAGATAAGCTTGAATCCTCTCGAATGACAGTCTGAAATAGCTTGGAATGAAATGGGATAAACGCCACGGATATATAAGAAGCGGATCCAACGCACAAAGTTCAGTACTGTTGAGTTCTGAATGAGATGAGAGAAACAACAGTAATAAGTTGTGAATTATAGTAGTGAGACTATAGTAGATGAAAGTTATAACTAATGTATTATTGTAAGGACTAATTATTGTAATTTAGTGATAATAAATCAGTGGTTAGTGAGAGTTCTTATTGCAATTATTAACCTACGTTTGGAGGTGTTTATTACAGGGTGTAAATACGTAACAATATCTTAGGCGCTACTTTTTTATCTAGAAATTCCTTTTGAAATATAACAATTTTGCTCAGAATAGCCTTCTTCCAAAACTCGCCCAATTTGCCAAATTCATATTGGCAAAATAAATCGTGTCTCGCCCTGACAGATGCCTGTGTTAAGGTGCCCGAATATGATTCTAACAATAAAGCAGCTGACTTATCCTTCTTTAATTATTCTTTTGACAATATTTATTTTCTGCGACTTAATGTGGTAATACCTAAATATAGTGACCCAACTGGGGAAAATATAATTCTGCAAGAAATCTTATTAGATTCTACACTACTTGCAGTATTTTCACATATGGCTCCGAATTCTGTAATGCGGGTTGTCTACATTCGAAACACCTAAGTTTAAATTAAATAATATGTGCTCTGTACGTAGGGCAGAATCTACTGGAATTAACAAAGCGTTGGATCGAGCCTGGGGTGGGGATCTTTTTATAAACTTTTTAATTACGACAGATTCGATTTCAGTCTTGACAGCCATTTCCAGTCCATCAAATTGTATTATATACTATGTCAATTATTATAATACAAATTATGGAAAAACAACCCAGGCTCTAGTGTCTGAATAATAATATGTCTATTAGTAATGAAAATACTTCTTTCTTCATTGTATACAGGAACACGTGAACGTAAAAATGAAACGATATGAAGCAGATCTGGGCAGCACGTACGTATGTGAATCGTCTGAGCATATCGCTCAGCAGATCTTCTGTATTCTAGGTTCACTTATTATACTGCTTTCTACATGTTATAAATAACCAGGCACATATTTTCTTCGAGTTCAAGACATTGCATTTCAATGAAACTTGATGATTTGCACTGACGAAATCACAAGAGAAAATGTTTTTGATAAATGAATAAATAATAGTATTTTATACAGGTAGCTAAAAACACATTTTAGTCCCAAGTTATATACAACATGTTTTTGTATCGCCATTCAATATTAGAAAACAATATAATTTTGTAAAAATACGGCAAAAAGAGTGAAATAAAGAAGTTTTATCTACTCTTATTAGATAATATATTCATTAACAAACTCCTTTTGAACAATTAATAGTATCCATAAACAAATAGCGTGAGTTATTAGTTATTATAAATCACTAGATACAGCCTTTCCGATACGGTGAAATAGAATGGTCCATTATTATTATTATTATTGAGGGAAGGAAAGGGATTTGACATATTTGATCAATTTTGACGGTTAACTGTTGAGATTTGTAAATAGTGTTGTTTCCTTATACTTGCAATTTAATATTTATTGTTATATTTGTAGATAAAGTATAGTATTCAACTTGCGATAATGGTAATAATTCACTTCACCTGCGTGAGTTATTAACCACATTGACGCATGTTGAATAATATACTATTATTTCACACTGTAAAATAAAATTTCTTTATTCAACACTTTCATATAAAGTGATCTTTATTGATGAGATTGTAAAGGTATAACGTGGCCCATAAGTCAAAAGTGAGTTAAAGTAGTGAGCTAAAGTGTACTAGTGAGGTAAACAGATTTAGTCGCTGAAAAGTAATTTTAATATAAAAAAGTCCAAGAAGTTTAGTTGTTGTCTTTATTATACGGAAAATTAAGAAAACATAGAATCTACTAACACTAATTTATTTATTTATATTTATGTTAACATTCATTGTCATCATATTCGATTTTTCACAAAGAAAACTGCTCTCCTGTCATAATTTTTTTCTATACTAGTAACGACGTCTGTATCAGTTGACTCGTTGCGCTGCTCTCCCTGTATTTTTTTTGCAATAACAATCTTGCAAATTGGCTGTAGCTTCTTTGGCTTCTTGCAAAATATCGGTCGGAATTTCCATATCATATCTTTCACAATTTTCCATTTTGATGCTAATTACACAATCTTTATTAAACAAACACCTGGTTACAAGCAAAATGGATAACAACCACAGTTTCTCGGTACGTCCATTCAGAATCTCCTTAGCAATAAGCTACTTGCATTTTATATTTTTGGGAAAAACACGTTGACTTTGACATTGACAACTGACAAAAAATCGATGACATGACATTTTAATAATTTTATTGTTTGTCATTGAAAAAGCATTTATGTCCGACCACGTTATCAAGGACTGTTTATGATATAGTTTTGCGGCTATAAAGTACCTCTTTATTGTACTAGTAAAATAAAGTTACTTTATTTTACTATTATGTCAGACTTAGACGTTTCCAATAATGAGCCGATGTCAAATTTTGACGTTTTCAAAGAAATATGTATAACAGTCATAAAAATGTCAAAAATGTCATTCAATTAATTTTTTTCGTTAATAAGCCAAATTTAGCAGTTGAACATAAAACTTTGTATGCAACTCGTCCATAATAAGGCTTCATTGAACTCGCCCTCTTTATAGCCTTGCTCGTTAACGCTCGCTTGGCCATGAACCGAACTCGTTCAATAAAGCCTTGTATTATGGACTTGATACATAAATAGCTATTATGTCCGACTACGTTAAAAAGGACTGTTTATGATATAATTTTGGGGCTATAAAGTACCTCTTTATTGTACTAGTGAAATAAAGTTACTTTATTTTACTATTATGTCGGATTTAGATATAATTCTTTCCAATAATGAGCCGATGTCAGATTTTGACGTTTTCAAATAAATATGTACAACAGTCATAAAAATGTCAAAAATGACATTCAATTATTTTTTTTCGTTAATAAGCCAAATTTAGCAGTCGGACATAAAGCTTTGTATGCAACTCGTACATAATAAGGCTTCATTGAACTCGCTCTCTTTACAGCCTTGCTCGTTACGCTCGCTCGGCCATAAACCGAACTCGTTCAATAAATCCTTGTATTATGGACTTAATACATAAATAGCTATTATGTCCGACCAGGTTAAAAAGGACTGTTTATGATATAATTTTGCGGCTATAAAGTACCTCTTTATTGTACTAGTGAAATAAAGTTACTTTATTTTAATCGATATTCAATTATACTTCTTTCTAGTTCGTGGCGTTGGATTTCAATGAAACGTGAAATATGAACCTGATGGTACCTACTGAATACGCGAAGTAAATTGTTCATGAAGACGTCGATATTTCAATGTCATCGTCCGATCGCGGTAAAATTTTATGTGGGTATCCTAGGCATCGAAACAACCTAGTTCTGCTCTGACCGATAATCGAACTCATCCAAATAGAAATGTAGCTGCACTGTTGTGCATGGAACTGTGAAGTTTCATTTATACAAATATTCTAACGGCGATTGCCGCGACGATTTCTTATAGAATCGTTTACAACTATGCACTAGTGCGTTTCGAACTACCTAGTTATTTGTCTTTAACAAAACATAGAGAGATTTTGGTAATTCTGTTATGACTTTTGTTGGTGTTGTTGCATTGATTCGCTGCGACGTGAAGTTAAACCCTTTTATTCAATTTGTAAAATCCTGTTACAGAGCTTTTTGGCGCTCATGGCTTAAGCAAATTATATGTGAACTAACCAGGGTT
This sequence comes from Leptura quadrifasciata, assembly GCA_963675555.1. Classification (NCBI taxonomy): domain Eukaryota; kingdom Metazoa; phylum Arthropoda; class Insecta; order Coleoptera; family Cerambycidae; genus Leptura; species Leptura quadrifasciata. The sequence continues at coordinate 111,570,760 of OY776675.1, forward strand.
GTACAAAATAGTTTCAACTTATTAGAATTTATTTTTATCCTGATGTAGTAAATAAATGTGTAACTCTAATTACTGATTACCTTATATGCCATAAATATTGTTATATGCACACTCACGCCCTCTTACGAAGAGAGGTCAAATCTCTAGTAGCAAAGTAAAAGAAAGTTTGTGTAATTACCAGTAAAACGGCGCCATCTCTGGGTCAACTGACGCACTACCATTACCACAGATTGGTAGAAAACGGCAGAAACATCTCGAATGACAGATTTGGAAGTGTTTACTACAGGGTGTAAACACGTAACAGTATTTCTTACTTCAAAAATACTAAATAATTTATTACATGTAGAAATTTCAAGCAATTTGATTTTATTGTTATGAAATAAACAACGTGCCTTGAGGTAACTTATTATACAAGAAAAATATTCAGTCTAAAGTTTCATTGTTAACAAATAACATTTATGCTCCAATGAAAACAGTCAAAATAAGTAAACCCCTAGTACCTTGGTTAACCTATCCATTAATGTTGATTTCAGAAGGAAAGGGCATAGCACCATCTGTTTACAACAAAAACAAGACACAAGAAAACTATGAAGCTTTATAAATATTCGCAATTTCACCTAGCATCAGGCCGAGGAGAGAATCTCGCTTAATTAAATTCATTACAAAGTCAAACTTCTAATAGTGAATTTTGGAAGCGGCTACAACTGAATAATCAGTTTAAACGTAATAATACCGTACCCTCTATTTTACAAAATGCTGTAGATATTAATGATTTCTTTCTTAGAATTTCCTGCAAAACAAAATTTAAAGACAATTTAATATTCACTTTTAACCTTTGTGAGGCTGTTCATAATTCAATTAGAAATACACAGTCGAATACTGCTGGGAAAGATAAAATAACTATGAACATGTAAAAATAATTGTGACACATATTACTCATAATACAGTCGTGAACAGGATTACGTTGCTATACGATGAAACCATGTAGTTATCTTCTCGGTGTCAAAAATTGCAAATCCTACTTCCCTGCTGGATCTGCGCCCCTAGGTTGTTAATAGTTCAAGGAATAATAGTTGATGCTCAGGTTTTCACATATCTATTATTGTATAACTTATATCCATTACATCAGTCGGGTTTTCGTAAAGCATATACATAGTATAGTTATTGTTCTGCTGAACCTTTGTAAGAATATCAGTGCAGTAGATAAAAGCAAAGCAGCTATCCTTGTTCCGCTAGACAACTCCATTTGACAAGGCATTTGACAAGATCACATGCTTCCTTGAACAAAGTTAAATTATTAAGGCTTTGATAGAATATCTCTGCGGTTTTTTAATTCTTATTTCTCATTTTCACTTGAGTTAACGCCGTTCATGTCTATCAGTTGCAGGAAAATCATCTGAACTTAATATACCGCCGATTTTTATCCATCCCCAATCAGTAGCTTCTAGCGTAACGTTTTTCGTTAGAATTAGGTAAAAGATACGATATAGTCGATGTCAGGGGGATTTTTTGGAGTTTTTGCTTTTTTTGCCAGAGCGCCAATCTGGAGAACCCTCCCCCGTTTTCGAAGCCGCTGAACAGGATGGTGGGGGTCCCGCAATTTTTTTTCCTCGGCAACCCCCTCAAATTGGCCAAAAACTACCCCCATAGTGCCCTTTTCCGTGAACCCGTTTATTTTCCCCAGTTTTTCGACTAACTGTTATTCCCTCGAGTAGAACGGTTAGTCCCTCGAGGGATTTGACCTCAACCACCCCTACACCAGGCATCCAACTCTTTAGGGGGTTGAAAAATTGAAATTTTTGTTGTGAAAAAAAATTTATATTTTACAGGAGGTGTTTCTGTGAGGCAGGTGGCAGGCGACCAGGGTTGTGCAACCATCCCCGGGGGTTGTTATTACCCTTGAAAGGGGTGGAAAAAAAATTTTTTTGGGAAAAAAATAATAAGTAAGTGTATATTTTAGACTCGTGTTAATTATTTCTCTTACACTTTATTATAATATATATATTTATATATACATATATATATATATATATATATATATATATATATATATATATATTTATTGTACATGATTTGCAGGAAACAACTACTCGCGGGCAAATACCTCGACCTGCATTAAATACCTTACAAATCATGAAAGATTGGTAGCCAATGTCATTTGTCAATTCCCTAACCAGACATAGACCAGTTTCGAACTTATTAGTTCTTATCAGTATGCCATAAGTCATGGAACCAGACATAGACCGGTTTCGAACTTATTTAGTTCTCATCAGTATGCCATAGATCATGGAACAGACAAATGACAGTGGCCAACCTGCTAGTCCACGTGAGAGGATTCACTTACCTCTCACCACTACACCGTTTGCATTAATCTGTATAAGACTATCAGGTTGGCCATTGTCATTTGTCTGTTCCATGACTTCTGGCATACTGATGAGAACTAATAAGTTCGAAACCGGTCTATGTCTGGTCAGAAAATTAACAAATGACATTGGCCACCAATCTTCCATGATTTGTAACGGTATAATTAATGCAGGTCGGGGTATTTGCCCGCTGAGTAGTTGTTTCCTGCAAATCATATATAGTAACAGTATAGGTTAAGTCCACCAAGGGCTGAAGGCCACCGCTCTCGGTACTTGCAAAATAGCAAGTCGCTATACACCATGGAGACATCAATGATGTCTGGTGTGTAGTAGTAGCATTTGACCACATAAGAGGATTCACTTACCTTTCACCGATACACCATTTACTTCAGTTTATATAAAACTAACAGGTTGTCCACTGTCATTTGTCTATTGCATGACCTATGGCATACTGATGAGAACTAATAAGTTCGAAACCGGTCTATGTCTGGTCAGGGAATTGACAAATGACATTGCCTACCAACCTTTCATGATTTGTAAGGTATAATTCAATGCAGGTCGGGGTATTTGCCCGCTGAGTAGTTGTTTCCTGCAAATCATGTATAATATATATATATATATATATATATATATATATATATATATATATATATATTTAAGCTACTCACTATGTGTTCTGTATATTAAATATGTCTTGTTTCCCATCTTGTAAATGATCTTTGTAATGTTGAATGGTGTATAAATAATTTAATTTTCATTGTCTTTCATTTTAATTTACCTAGTTTTTAAGTTTGATGCTGTGTTACCGACGCGAAGCACCGTAATAGCTAGATTAGTATCAAAGTGAAGGCGTTGGCATACATTACATTTTATATTTTTCACTTATTTAAATAAATATTTTTTCGCCTACTTAAATCTGAAATAAATATTTCATTCGTATACATACTTTCTCTTCTATAAAATAAAATACCAGTAAAGTTGCCCATATAAGTAATTTATGAGTTAATAAAAAGTTTTTACGCACTTTTCTGGAGACTGAGGGGATATTTTAGGTCAAATAAGATCAAACAAAAAACAAATTAGAAAACCGTTGGTGAAAGAAAACAAGGCTTCTCTTAGTGCACCAAAAGAGTCTGATAAAGTTTAACTGTAAAAGAGAAAAGGTTTTAAAGTAAATTAAATCTGTACGAATCGATGTAAGAGCGCTATGACGTGACAGAACATTAAAGTTACCCTCGCTGTCTGAACTTTTAGTTAAAAGAATATTGAAGATATGTTTTAAATATTGTGCCTCTAATGCGTTTAAATTATAGACGAGGGATACTGAGATTGTTTTATTATTTATAGAAAAATCTCTGTTATGTCTGGACTGCTTCTGAAATACTAGACTTTCGCACTCGAGCAGCCGTTATTGTACAGATGTCTCCTAAGTGAATTATAAAAGTTGCTATTGTTAATAGCTAAGAAGATGCCGGCAGTAATGTTTGAAAGATATTATCCTGTGGTAATAATGAAATAGTAAATATATAGTATAATATATAATAGTTCCAATCTATGGCATTACGTTGTGTCTGCGTTATCAATTAAGAGATCTTTAAATCTGTTTTAAAAAAATGTACCATTAAAGATTAAGAAAATTTGTCTTAACACAAAATAAGGTAAATTCAAGAGGCAGACGTGGAGTATTAAATTATTTCATCATGTCTGCCTCTCAGACGAATGGTTATTTTATTTATAAAATTCATAAAAATATAGAAGACAAACGTTTCAGCGAGAAATACTTGATTCTCGGATTGAATCGCTTTTGATGTTATTAAACTCTCGACGTTTCAGCTTCCGTTTTGGAGCCATTTTCAGGAGAATAAAAGGTCACAAGAAAACTGGACATGAGAAAAGTGATAAGGAAAATAGTGAAAGAGAAGAGTCTCGGAAGGGTGGGTTTGAGTTTATAGGACTGGTTCAATTCCAGGGCCTCAATCTGCCTACTCCTTAGAGAAAGTTGTAATTTCTCGGATTACTGCTTCCACCACTTGCTACAGGTTTTTCTCCCTTTACTGTGAGGCGGTAGGGGTTGCAAGATAATATAAAGCACACTTGGACTGCTGTGAGTAGCAGATCGTGGACACTACCTAGCCTGGATAAGTGAAGTAACGTACCTACGACAAAAAATTTCACTAGTTCGGAAATCTCAGGGCGTTAAGCCCATGTTTAATATAAAATTTTTAATTTATTTAACACAAAGTCACTGAGGGTTCCATTCTGTGTGGTCGTAGACGAAATAATGACACTTTCTCTCAACAAGAAATGTACTATATTACAGTATTACAACTTATGGTTCTCTAATATTAACCTGGCGATGTGCAGTTATATGGCTATATTCTGATAAATATGTTACAAAATAAAATAAAGGTAAATTCCCCTCGTGTAGTTACACTTGGTTTACAAATGTAAGAATTGACTATAATAAATATGGCCGTAGTAGGTTACATTAGAGAACGTACTTAATCAATAATGAATGAATAAAATCTTTGTTAAAATATATACAAACGTAAGTTAAAAGAAAACAAATATTACTACGCAGAACCACTGAAGGTGGTTCCAGGTAGAGGAAACAATAACACTTATCTAGATGGTACGATACCCAGACGTCAATAACTGGTGAGGCTGCAGCCCTACGGTGGTGACTTCGGGGGGCCAGACGATGGTAGTTGGTCTACAGCCTCAACTTTCTAGCCAATTCCCTTTAACTTTCAGCCTAGTCCGTGGAACGTTCAAATCTAGTCCGCGGAATGTTCTAACCTAATCCATGGACACTCTTCTCAAGGGTTCAATCCACATAAAATTCTTGTACAATGCTGTAGCTCAATTGACAGGGTTGAGTTCGTCTCGCTAGCAAACGAGATACTTCCGCACAAGTGCGGATAAACTCCCTCCGTAACAAGAAAATACTCTGACAAACAGAAACAACCAAAACGGAGGAAATTTTATCGTCGCCGATAATCCCAACTTCCACTACGATGACTTAGATAATTAAGTTTTAGGAATTTACGACAGCGTACAACACAGGAGCACCTTCTACCTTTTGACAAGACGGAAGTCACGTCACCGTTCCGAGCAGCTCCTAGCGTACAAAAGCCAAATCTCTGCCACCCACGGTTCGTGGCTTGGCGATATCTGTGGCTTGCGACTTGGCGAAATGTGTGTTGTGGGTCGCATATGCATTAAACCGGTAGCACACTTCCCTTTATCTTAAGTGAAATCATTTGGTGATCAGATCACTGTCTATTGCACTATGATTCAGATCTCTTTCCTCAATTGAATATCCTTGGATACGAGGAAAATAAATACATGTCCCCACAGCATCCATCCCTGCATATTTCAAAACTAACAAGTCATACCATCTTATACTCGGACTAAGGGAGGATATGTTAAATTTGATCAAAGTCGTTAAACCCGTTATTGGAAAAAAATATTTTGCGTTTTTCTATCTATTTTTGAGAGTTAACTTTCCCCCATATTTGAGTTAGATTCGATTAGATTCATTTCTGCTTCGAAGTGAGATTTTTAAAAACAACTTTTTGTCTTCAGGGGGCCTAACATCAAAAACTCGAAATAGATTTTTTTCACAATCACCATACTTTCCTACTACGAAAATGGGAAAGTAAAAAGTATTATTCGTTAATTTTAAAAACTGAATAATCTGCTAGTAAATAAGTAAACAACCTAGTTGTTGGCAGGGCAAGATCTAGCATGTCTTACCAATACTAACAACTATACCCCATTTTGACCAAAGTATCTTGTTGAAAGTTGAATATCACATTGAATTTACATGAAAAGAAAGCAAGATGTTTTGACGAATGGTGTTCTTGTAACTTCTGTAACTGGAGCCATTACAATATTAGAACAATCTACCGTAAACCCGCAAAATTACGTCATAGCTTGATTGTGTGATTACGTGCCTGATGGTATTATTGCTTGTGACTGTTTGCTTCTTAGTTTGTTTGGTTGGTTATTAATTAGTTGATTTATATTTATTTGTGTTATTGTAAAATGAACGAGATCTGTTTCCTTATTTAGTACATTAAACACCAAGAAGTATGAATTGTGTGATCTAAATTAAGAATATCCTGACAATTTAAAAGTAAATTGTTAACATCTCCTTAACGATTTCATTCTAACGAATTGACTGAAGATGTTAGTATATCGTAAACAGTAAGAAACCAAAGGACGATAATCTAATATTAGTTATTAATTGTCGAGATTTAGTACTGACAGATTTACTCTTCTTAGTCTTTTGATTTCAGCCACTTTGTCAGTTTGGTCAGATTCTAAAGTCGGAAAAAATATATAATTGCTAAAAAACTGAGCAACTGTATGTGTTCTATTAATTCACTTCCGTACTTGATACCGGAGCTTAAAAATTCATATTCTTTTGATATGGCGTTGGATTATTTGCTTCTGATGATCAATTTAAAAGTATTTGATGTCTGATTGATTATTACTATTATTTTTCGTTGTGTTCGGGTCACCATTTGCGGTGCAGTAATTTTTCTATTTTATACTTATTTTCTTTGAGTGTCTGGATTACCAACTTGCGTTAACAATTTAAAAATTTCTTTGGTTTTTTTGTTTTTTACCACCAGTCGCCAATCTGTGTGGTTAACTACAATTAAAATGCTTTTTGAAGGCAAACCCTAAATGAAAGATATAAAAACGGAAGTGTAAAAAATGTATATGAAATAGCACACTCTAAAATATAAATTAATAATAATAATCTTATTGTCTTAGACATAACGAAAATAAAAACTTAAATCGATAACCATGGGGCTAGATCGATGTGTGAACAGCTACGCTACAGACTCCCTCAAATGCAAAGACCACAACAAATAAAAAAAAATGAAAAATGCTTTTTATAGAAAAATTTTACTAAAAGTTACTCACAACTGTCCAGAAAGCTTAAATCTAAAGTTGATCAAAGTGAGACAATATTAAAATTTCAATTTGAAACTTCAGCTGCGATGCATTTGGAAACTTTGCGTATCGTAACTATTGCATCTTGAAAATGCCAGCCCTACTTAACATATCTTTAACCCTATCTAAAATTTAATTTTGACTACAGCCCCGCAGTTATGGAAGTATTATGCTGAAATCTCCATTGAAAATGTACATTATTTTAATGGGGTGTAAAATAAATATACATATATTTTAATATACAAATATATTCATTCAAAGTGTAATTTCTCTCAACATTATTTTGCAGAACTATAGTTTATTATCACCCAAATCAAACCAGGATACCATTTCCTTTACTCTCACACAGTTTATAATAGTTATAGTTTAACAGTTAGAAGAGGGTAAGACAGGTGAAAGTGTTAATTAATTTTTTAGTTCTAATTAACATTTCAAAGTCAATTACATCTGTTTCGTTTGCGTAAAGGTTCCCCAAATATGTTTAATTGAGCTGCACTAGCTTTAAATACTTTTGATTTATTTTATTGAAGTTAAGTTACTTGTCAAAATAATAATTACTGTGATATTGTAAGTATAGTATCTCGGGGTTCAAGACATGCGACATTTCGGAAAAATGAGATGCTAAACTGTTGTTGTTTTTTTAGTATTGAAAATACTCCTGGGCGCGTATGTGGAGACTATTTCCAAACACATGTAGCAACAGGCGAAATATTTGTCTGCTGGTCAGCGTCGATACTGCAACAGAGAATGAGAAAGAGAATATCAGGTATACTCTAGTATGTCACCAGAGAGTTTCTAGGTACAGTTCAAATCACGAATGTTGTCATTCACATCATAATTTTTTAATTTCCGAATAATCATCTCAAGGTCACACAGAATGGCATGCATGAGCGTACCAATGTATGCAAAAGACAAATATTCTGTAATAAAAGTATATGGACAATAATAGCTTGCGATATATTCAATTTTGCAATTCAACTCATGAATTTCTTGCAAAGGTAAAAGGGAACATCCGCTAGGTCTTTTCCCAATTAAAGCACTCATTTAATTTCACCGCCAAGTCTCTGGCTACTGCATTTAGTCTTTTATCTAGCGCACGCCACTGAGTTGACAGAGAACTGACAGAATGTTCAATGTTGGTTGTGGCTTCGACTAACGCTTTAATATTCATTCGTAAAACGCATCGTTACGCTCAGAACTTCTGTCGTAGACTCAGAAGACGTGACTTTCTGTTATTCACATCCTATGATGCGCTTTGTATTTGCAAAGATAGAAAAATCGCATGTCGTTGATAAGTACATAAATTGATGACGTGATGACAACATTCGTGATTTCAACTATATAGTATATACGATCTTAATTTAGAGAGCATAAAAACTAAAACTCGTCTTACAGTCACCATCACTTTTATTCTATAAAGGAGATGTCGAGGCATTCCGGCCATCGTCAGTCAAACATTTCATTTTCTGATGTTAGGGTCCAAAGAAGTTATGATTTTGGCGATGATGATTGGTTAGAAAGAACATTTTAAAATAAACAGAAACAACAAAACGAAACAAACAGAAAGAAATAATATATTTAAAAAATGTGAGGTTTCTAGAGAGAACTGTAGCAAGTGAAATGTCGGCTATAACAGGCTCAGCTGATGGTCAGGAGGTAACTGGCGTTTGGGGCATATGCGGCTGCATGAACTGCCCTAATATAACTACGCCACTGCGTGTACCTGCTTTTCATACATTCACTCATTTTTAATAAAAAACTAGAAATATTCACTTTATTCTTATAAACGACTAATGATGAAACATTGCGTCGCCATGTAACCTATAACTAATTATGAATGAATTTTATTATATGATTAAAAATATGTTCAGTTTTCCATGACGCAAACTTATAATTTCCCTCTTTATTTTGAAGTATTCTTGCTAGAAAATCTACAGAAAATAATCAATTCTAATTTAAATATAGTCATTTTATTGTTTATTTTGTAACTAATTTAATGGCGCAAAAATACATTTTCTTAAATAACTATTAAACATGTTTTGATCAATTTTAGTTTGTTTGATTTTTAAGTAAATTGTTTCAAAATATTATTTAACGGAAGTACTTAATTTCAAAAGGTTCAAAAAATGAATAGGTAGGTAAGTTAATTATTTACATAGGCATCTGGCTTTTTGTGGGCAGTGTTGTAAATCAGATTTGATAATTAAGGAAGGATCTAAGTTTATACGCTCTACTTGATTAATGTACAGCCATAAATTTTAACGTTTAATACAAGATACTACCCACATTGAGAGGAATTTTTTAAGGATTTTATTATTCAGTGATATAGTAGGTTATAACCATCGCAACGAATCCAAAAATTATAACAATAATGACCTACTTCAATATAACGAAATATAAAATACATTTCGGGATAATCCAACAACAGGTTTGAGAGGAGCGACTGACAATCTAGTAAAAGTAAAGCTTGGAGATATTTCAAGGAAAATAATATCAATTTCTAACATCTATGCGCCAAAGATAGCTCGTACTAGATATATCCGGACTAAGGCATTTAGTCTGACATTCTTTCTCTGGAAGTCCTAGAATAAATAAATAAACACCACAGAAATTAGACAACCCCCAATTCCAGAAACCAAGGCTTGTACGGAAGGGGGTACACACTGAAAAAACGCGGACATACAACAATTTCCTGCGACAGTGCCGGAGCCAGGATTCGAACCCGATGGTGCGATGTCCGTGTGATTAATCGCGATTGCCACCTCGCGCCTTAACCCACTCGGCTATCGACCAGACAGAATGGCCAACAGAAAGGCGTAATAGAAAAATATTTAAATGATGATACCCTGGTGCTCTCACAAATTCACTCCGATCAACATACGTACTAAGCCAGGACATCTGCCCAGACGGCCCTCCATCAGATCTCTGTTAGAGCAATGAAGGCTTTAAACCAGAATACAATTGGCATTTTAGTTAGCAAGTGTTTTTAAAAAATATGTGTATTTGTTTTTTAATTACAAATAAGTAATGTTATTACCTATTTTTATTTATTGTTTGTAAAAGGTGTTTAGGTTAAGTTTAAAATTCGTTTTCTAACCGTACCAGGCCCGGTCCGCCCGATCTTGCAATTCGCCATTGCGGCTAACTGGTGGTTGCACGGTCGGTTCTGGGGAGGTACTTGTTCCATAATTGTTAATAAAGTTCTATTGAATTGCATTCTGAGCTCCGAGAGTCCGGAATAGTATAAGAACGGGTCAAAAACTCAGGAGGAAATCCGTACGGGGATACAAATCAAGAACGCCAGTTCACAAGTGTCCAAGCGTATATCACGTAGAGATACATGCCATCCTACTACATGCAGTTGAAAATCTCAGAAGAGGTTTAGTTAACAAGTATATTTACACATCATCATCATTAGCTCTACAACCATATGTGGGCCTCGGCTTTCTCAAGTTTCTTTCACCATTCGAATCTGTTCAGTGCCATCCTCTGCCAGTTGGTTGCTCCGATTTTGCTATCATCCTCATCCACTCCATCTCAGTCCCGGTCAGCCCCTGGTTCGTGTTCCTACTGGTTTTGCGATTAAGATCTTTTTTGGGGGGTAATGTTCATTGGCTCGCATTATATGCCTTGCCCGCCTAAATCGTGCGATTTTGATATTTACCATGATATCCTTACCTTTAGCTATTTGTACATATTTTTTACATTGCTCAAAGTTATATCTTCTGCGCCATATTCCATGATCACAAATTGCACCAAAAATTCTCCTCAGTATTTTCTTTTCAAAGATCATCAGTAGGTTTTCATCTGCTTTACTAATTGTCCAGGTCTCAGATTCGTATGTCAGGATTGGAATTATCAGGGTTTTGTAGATAAGTGTTTTCGTTTTCCATGATAGACTATGAATTTTGAGATGTTTGGAAAGTCCGTAGTAGCATTTATTGGCAATTAGTATCCTTCTTCTGCTCTCTTGTGATGTTAAGTTGCCATGGTTGACGGAAGATCCAAGATAAATGAAGTTTTGTTAGAATCGAATTCGTATTTGTCAATTCGTAGTTTTCGACCATCCGCTGGTTGTCTGTTGTTAGGTGTTCATACCATTATTTTGGTTGTTTCTTCATTTACTGCTAACTAGTATATTTACACACTTGGAGAAAAATTTAAACAAATTTGAACATAAAATTGTCTTTTAATTACCCAGTTGACTTTTAGGTTTATACTTAACAACCTGATTTTTAGTCAGGGACTCAGTTCACCACAGTCTTATTTTCTTTTGTCTGGTTTTAAAATAAGTACCTAACGTGATGTTGTGTAACTTTTTAAATTTTAATACTGTTTTGTATAAACTATAACAATATTATTTCTAGAGCTTATTTCTTAACACTGGACCTTGATTTACTTAAGATTTATTGCAGTTTAAATAACTATATCAATGAACATAGTTACTTCACTCTGTTAGACCTCAAACTTCGTGTGCCCTGTAGATGTTAAAGAGAGAGTAACAAAACGCAGATCTGTCTGATGCTTTTATTAACGTAGTCTACAGGATATGGTTAAGTAATATTCTCTTGCCTTTTGTATAAGTTGTGTCAAATTCAGTATGTCCTAAAAGGCGGAGAAAACCTGACAGAAAAGGGAAGAGTAAATTTATTGTAAACACGTCTTTATAGAATACAACTTCCTGTACTATTGCCATAAAATATTCTATTTTCAATATTGCTCCTTATACATTGAAATTATAGCACGATCTTATTTAAATACTGTTTAATGTTTCAGTTACAATTTTTTGTTATTAATAAATAATAATAGCGCAATTGAAGTTATACTTTTCAGATAAACGACAGGAATTATACCGCATTTGCTGATAAATATAACCGCCTGCACATAAAACAAATTAGTTGTAATTCTCTATATATATTTTGTACACGAATCTAATGCAATCAATACTAATCTAATTAATTAAATTATCTACTACAAGTCGAATAAAATTTTATCTGCTGTAAACTATGGGGCTGATAAGGAACGACATGATAAAAGTAGTGATTTCATCATAACCAGCTACTATATATTGTCGATATTGTCAACATCATCCGAGCATCTGTTGGTGTGCTCTGTATTTGAGTAAAATTTATACCAAGCGTCAAATAATTTATTTTAAAATGTACAGATTACACATTTCTTTTATAATCAGCTAAAAGAATAAGTTATGACTTATTAAAAAGCAAAGTTGTTGTGTTAATATATATAGAGAATTTATAATATTTTTATTTTCCTGAGCACTTATATATCAGGAAAATAAAGAGTTCCAAAATTAAATTTATCGGTAATATAACTAAGTATGCATATATTTTGAGATAAGTATTCTAAAATTTAAATATCAAGCCGATGTTCGTCAGGTAACTAGTGATTTCACTGGCTTCTCTTAATAGTAACGTAAAGTATTTTGTAGCAAAACGATATTTATGGCTCACCCCTTGTTGCAGAATCAATGCAAGTGAGATTACGGGAAAGAAAATAGACTTACTATATAACAACATTTCTTTCTCCTTATCGTTTCCATCTCCTCTATTTCTTAATATCTGGTTCCTTCCGACACTTTCTTTTACGTCATCTAGCCATCTTTGTGTGATTGTCCCAATTTATTGTCTAATCTCTGTCGCCATTAAGTAATCAGTATCGTTTATCTTAAGCTTTCTTGTCTAACTACGTGACATATTTTAGAGTAGTAAAGTTAAAGTCGACATGTATGAAAATAGAATAGAATAGAATTTATTGTCCAAAAAGAAATCAAGTACAAAGTATATATACAAAGACATAGGACGTGTCAAAATAAAGACTTTTGATACAAAGAAAAACAAATTAAAAAGATCACAGGCAGTGTTGAATCTAAGTCAGCGGTTAAAATACTCATCTAGACTATAAAATAAGTACATTAGAATATAGAAATATATCTGCATTACGCTTAAACTCCATAATATTATCTAAACATTTTATATAATCAGGTAACTTATTATATATTTTAATGCCTATGTAACAAGGATTGTTTTCAGAAATAGTTAAGTTGTGTTTAGGTATACATAAATCCTCTTTCCCACGAGTTTCATAATCATGATAAACATTACTATTTACGAATAGGTTTAAATTAGTTTTAACATACATAATAATTTCTTTTATATAGAGAGAGGGTAATGTTAATAATTTGTTGGCTTTAAACGTATCTCGATGTTAAATTTGATAGCCCATATATTGTTCTAGTGACTCTGACGCTATGAGACGAACAACCTCAAAATATAATTCCATATTTTATTTTTGACACAAACTGTGCATGGTAGAACATCAGCAGAACAGATTGGCTTACTAGGTCTTTAAGTCTGTATAATGCATAACAACTGGATTGTATTTTAAGGCATAAGTTATTTACATGCGTCTCCCAATTAAGCTTATTGTTTAAATATACGCCTAAAAATTTCGTTGACTGAACTTGTTGGAGTGACTTATTGTTTATTCTCACAAGATGGCTGCTGTTCATAACTCTACTTTTGGGTGTAAAATGAATAAATGGGTTTTAGAAGTATTGAGGTAAAGTTTGTTGTTTTGCAACCAGCTTGAGCATTTTCTTAGGATATATTTTACATAGTTTAAACAGTCATTCATGTTATTCCCAGTGCTCAAGTAGGTATTATCATCAGCAAATATTACTAATTTATTTTGGTTGTCAATTTCTGGTAAGTCATTTATGAATAATAGAAATAATAATAATAAACTAAGTTACATCTTCTTAAAATTAATCCGCTTTTCATATTGTGGAGATGATATAGTCTAGTATATTTTAACTTGCCGTGTGCCGTTGATACTCAAATAATCACAATTAAAATATTCTAGATTATAGTTATGTTAGTACCTATGACGATGAAAAATATATTTTGGAGAAAGCTATTCAGTCTTAAGGACCTCACTGGGGAAAGCATGCAATATACATATATTGAAAAAATAGCTCACCGTGAGTCTTTTCTTGAAAGGATCATGAAGAAATAGGAAGAAATGGGCGAGTTAAGAAATTATTCAAGAAATATTGTGAGTTGCGCGTATTTAGTGGGCATAAAGACGAAATATTATAGTGTATACGACCAGAATTGAAACCGTATAAAAACTAAAAGCCGGCAAAAACAGTCGGCATCTCTTGCGGAGGTAAATAGAAATGCTTGTCATGAGAAAAACAATAAAGAGATGCCGACTGTTTTTGCCGGCTTTTAGTTTGTATGCGGTTTCAATTCTGGTCGTATAAACTATAAATCACCGAATTTAGCTATCAGAAACACAACATATTTATTTACCTATGATATAAGTATAGTTTGAATAATAAATACGTAGGTATTTGGAACACCAGAAAATGTACACTTTCTTCATGTTTGTGTGTAGTATTTAAATGATTATAGTTATTTAATAAAGAGGAAATCAGTGAGCCATGTGGAAACTTTTCTTATATATCCTTAATAAGCATCTGTACCAGAATGGAAAATAAAAAAAATACTTTTGAGCATTTCCCATCTCAAAAACAATGTTTTAGTATTCTGTGATCTTAGAGTGATATTTTAATTGTCATTTCCGAGGACTAAAGTGTAGAAAGTGGGTTCTGTCCCTAGAGGAGTAAGAGAGATCTGTACTTTAGTCCTTGAAAATGATTATTACAATAGCAATAGCGCACTGTTAGACTGTGGAGTGCAAAAAATTAAATAGTTTGTACCAATATACCCAACGCGAAAGTGCTTTTTAATTCCTCCGGTAGATCCTTCACACTCGGTGATAAAAAATGCATTTAGTCCCTTGGTATAATTATAGTACACTATGTATAGTAATGGTATTTTCTAATAAGCAGTACAACCGTTCATTAATATTTATAGCAGTGTCACCAACAGATAGTTACTGAAAATGTGTGAACAAAAATAAATTAGAACTATTTTGTAGATATCAGTTTTGCTAAAATCGACAATCGTAGATAATTTATAACCTTAATTCCTTCCAAGATTTAATTTATTATTCACATATTAATTCGGGTATTGTACAGCAAGTTTGAATGAAATTGTAATGTTCTAATATAATGAATACAACTGGTGCATCTTTTGCAATTTTTTATTATAAAATGTTTGAATCATAAAAAAACATAGTAACTACCTACTTTTCATCAGAAAAACAGGGAAAAAATAAAAAGGATATATAAATAACCATTACTTCATTTGGATAGGTTTTTTCGTATTGTGGTAGAGATCAAAGTACTATCAAAAATGTATAATACATTCAATGATAATGTCTTTCTTAACATTAATATTAGCAAATAATTAAACCAAGTTTTAAACACTATTTCAAACACTAAAAATGACAAATTATGAGTCCGACCCTGCTTTGTGACACACGAAGCAATGTCATCGCTATGCTGCTGCCATGTAGTAGCAAGACACCCAACTATTCTACAGGAAATTTAACATATTCGTATTCGATGCAATACTTTAATAGGAGTAAATATTAATAATAATAAACTTTTCACTTTTTTTACGTTATTTTATTTTTTAAGTCCCTTTATAGAATATAAAACATTTTATGGTGAATTTGGGACGCATGAGTGGTACGTTCGCGTAGAATAATCAAGGAGAAGAATATTTTGAAAACTTAATTTTAACTAGGATTACAATATAAAATATAATAGGTCCTTGTCTTAAGTTTGGTAGTTTACATAATGAAATCAATTCTGAATTCTGTTGGCTCGTTTTTAAGAATTGTATAAAATAAGATTGCGGATATTTAACGTACTATTTGACCTTGGTAACGCACTCTTAAACGACATTCTATTGTGAACAGATGATATAAACCGGCACGTTAGCTCAGTCGGCTAGAGCATGTAATGGTGAACGCACTTCGTCATATTTTGCTGTGTTCTGGGTTCGATCCCCGGTACCGACTCTAGCAATGTCTGTGGGTAATGGAT
Source organism: Leptura quadrifasciata (assembly GCA_963675555.1). Taxonomy (NCBI): domain Eukaryota; kingdom Metazoa; phylum Arthropoda; class Insecta; order Coleoptera; family Cerambycidae; genus Leptura; species Leptura quadrifasciata. Next base: position 111,587,074 of record OY776675.1, read on the forward strand.
TGTTGTTTGCGTTTTGTCAAATATGTAATCCTTCCGGACGGCCTTTGACTTTGGATTTGGGGGTTAGTAGACAATCCCATGTTAGGTTTGACATGTGATGTGTTTATGTTTAGACAAAAATATTTATGAAATCATTTCGATAAAGTCCGGCACACGTATGCACCACATAATTGAAAATATCGCAGCGTTGACAAGAAATTATAGTTTTCAAGATTACATTGTAATAGGGGGATATACCGATACTGAAAAAAAATAGAATACTTTCCCTTCGTAACATTTTGATAAGTTAAAGCACACTGCATACTGATGTTATTTTTTTGTCCATTCTGTTCCCTATTACCACCAATACCTGGAACCATTAGAGATAAGTACCACCTACTTACCTACTTCAGCTTCATTTGCCTTTGGAACTTATCAGCTTCTTTATTAGTTTTATTAGTCAATGATATAACTTACCAGCCACCGGTTTTTAACGAAATTTATTGTAGTTTCTGTCTCCCTTTTACCTCTATGTGTAGTTTGATTTATGTTTACTTATATATATCTTGTGGCAGACTAATTAAATTATTTTAGGAGCTGATAATTTATATAACTTTTGACAATACGATACCTATCGATTTACTATACCATTTCATTATACACATGAATTTATGAATAATAAGTTTGGTACTCCGGCGGTGTAAACTGACAAAGTAATTTATGTTTATGTAGGTTTAAAATGTAGCTAGCTTAGCACGGGGCTATAGTTTTGCTATAGGTGTCCATGTGGACTAATTTTTTTGGCTATTGAGCGTTTGTGTTGGCACAATTATAGGTTCTTGTGTTTGTCACGAAGATTTTTTACTTAGTGTTGACACCACCAACTAGAAACGAGTATCAAAGATAATTTTTAGAGCCCTAATGTGTATAATAGATATACCAGTGCAGTGTTGTATTTAGTGTATTTGTGGAAGATTTTAGTATAGTCATTGGATCAAATTTTTTAGAATTTTAGAGTATAAGCTGTATCGTAGCTGTTTGCCACAGTATTTACATTTGTATATATTTCAAGCTTTTGCTTATTTTGTCGTATGATAAAGTGCATCGTCTATTTTTCATACGAGATTAAATATAAGATTTTATCTCGTGGATTTTATTTTTTTGTAACCTTTCTGGGTTGTTAAAGCCCATGGTGCCCACCAACATTTCAGTGCCTCATTCACATACAATTGTACTCTAATTAGTGACTTGACAGCTCTTATCCATGACTCCTTGCCTCCTAGAATAGCTGACTAACCGTGGCCAGTGACTTTGTGTTGATAAACAACAACTGCCTCCTAAACAGCGAGATAATTAGCATATCATCACAAAGGTAACTGTATCTAAGTTAAATTTTATTTTTCACCTATTAGAGTAGTGACGGACCGAAATTAAGGGGAGAGGGGCATGCAAAATAGAGAGAGAGATATGAAAATAGAATACGCTAAAATAAGTCAAAAATCTTCTTAAAACAATTTTTAGGAAGAATAACATATTATGTATTTCTATTATTGCTTCACAAAAAAAAAATAAAATTAAAATCAAATTATAAATTTTACTTATTACGAGGGTATTGTGTATCGCGACGTAAATAAACAATTTCTTAGGATACCCGATTAGTTCCGTAAAACCATATGTGCGGTACCGGGCGCCGGAAAAATTGTTCATATCAATGTAGATTTTTTTTTTAATCTAGAGGGAGGTGCTGGCCCCCATGGACCTTCCCTGGATTCGCGCCTTTAATCGAGTTGCATGCGTTTGACGAGAAAGTGCACATCACTGAGATTATCCGAGACATTTTATTAAACAAAATAAATATCAACAGATTTTTATAACATTTATAATATTTTCGTAGACGTTGAGCTATAAAGTGCAATAAAAATAGAGTAAAATGTAAATCTTTCTGTAAATTTTCATTATTGCATAAAAATATCTATCTGCGCGTTGAATAACAAAAAATCATGGAGATGGTATGGTCAAAAAATAAAGAACAGATTAAAAAACTTGGTTCTTACTCAAATGATGTATGTATTTTGAGGCTTGGAATCTTCGAAAACATTATTTATAGATTATTATATTATATTTTTATTGAAATAATTGAGGACTAGTATGAGAATTTCTATCTACATCCTAATTTGAAGAAACATATTCACAAAAGGTCAAACAGATTTCTGACAGTGCTTCATAATCTATAAAATTTAGTATACAAAAAATGGTTCATGAAAACATTTTCTCACATACCGTCTTTTTGTTCATTAGAACCGTCTTACTTGGGGTTGAAAGCTGAACTTCATTGGTGCATATTAAGAGGCCGTTCCACGTCACGCTCTTTCTGAAGGCTGGATGTACTCCGAATGGTTCAGTAGAACCTCCTGAATAAAGAGGAGGCCCTATCAGCAAGTTACCATTAAAGAGATCTAAATAAGATCTTCTTAAGTTGCTTTGATGGTGAGTACCCTAAAATGTAATCGTTAATCAGATTATTAGGCATAATCTATCAAAAATTGTGGTCTACCGTAGTTCGGTCAAAAGGTAGAGAACAGAAGCAAGAACACAGTGAAATTGAACTAAATTTGTGGTTGGTTCCTTGTGAAACATCTGAACAATAATTGTTTTTAAGTAAACACTGCTTTTAGATGTATCAAATTACTATGTTTAAAATTCTCTACAAATGTTTCGGCTTTTTAGGTCTTTATCAAGATAGTACAAAGTGTATACTAAAGTAACAGATGTGGTTTATTCTGAATATACGGTGTGTCCACTGTCCCAGGATGGACCCACCTATACTTTTAATTTTTGTAGTTTTCTTTGACGTTAAAAGCCTATTCATCTCAGTCCCACTCACACAACTAAAATTAATTTCAAATAATTTAATAGATAACTCAGAAATTAGTACAAACGAAAAAATAGAATTAAAAAATCTGTCAAAGGTTTTTGTATTGAACAAAATTATTTTCAGTTTAATGGCGAGTTTTATAGACAAAAAGATGGCTTACCGATGGGTTCGCCTATTTCTTCTTTGTTAGCTGACATATTTATGGCGAATTTAAAAAATTGAATTTTCAACAGTAATAATAATTTAAATACATATGTTTTCTATTGGACTCGTTATGTAGACGATATTTTTTGCACATGGACCGTCACAGAAAGAAACATATGTAATTACCTTAATTTCTTAAATTCCTTTAATAGCAAAATTCAGTTCACAATGGATTTTAATTAAACTTTTTAGATATTAATATTAGGAAGCATAATAATCAGTTAAAATTCAGTATTTACCGTAAACCTACTACCACAGATACAGTCATCCATTATAATTCACAATAATTAAGTTCTCACTTTTTCATTGTCTAATACATAGACTTAGAAATTTTCCTTTAGACGAAAGCGATTTTGTTAGGGAACTGAATACAATTAAACAAATTGCAAAAAATAACGGATACAGCGAATCGTTAATGGATAATATGATTAAAAACAAACAACGCAAAACGCTTCAAAAGAAATTTTTCAACGCACCTAACAAATCAACAAAATATAGTTTTATTAATTACATCCAAAAGTATAGTGAAAAAATTTCTAGGAAATTAAATAATTTAGGTAATAAGTGTGAATAAACCAAATTTAGGAAAAATATTTGCCACTAATCAAGAAAAATTAACTAAACTTAATAAATCAGGTGTATATGAAATCAAATGTAAAGACTGCAATGCCGTCTATATAGATCAGAGTGTTAGAAGCATTGAGAACAGGGTAAAAGAACATAAAAAATCAATTTAAATAACAATAAAAATATGGGAATGTCAACATACTGCATTGAAAATAACCATTTCATAGACACAGTTAACATAAATTTGCTTCATATGGAGGAAAGAAAAGGTAAACATCTAAATCTTATTGAACAATTAGAAATTAAAAAATCCTTTAAAAACAATCCCTTAACCACGAATGACCAGCAAAATTTCTTAAATACTCCTATTCTAGATAAAATGTTAGTATACACTTTTTACTCTCTTGATAAAGGCCTAAAAAGCTGAAACATTTGTAGAGAATTTTAAATATAATAGTTTGATACATTTAAAAGCAGTGTTTACTTAAAAACAATTACAGTGAAATTAATTTTTAATAAATAATTTTCCGTGAAACTATGAGAAATTGCAAAAATAATGAATAGACGACTATTATCTATAATTGAATAACTTACCTTAGGATGTGATCATCTTTAATGTTCTACTAGGTGTTACTATTTTATTACCAAATTTATGGTACTCAATGAGAATATCTCAGCCACTGGTTAATTGTAGAGAGTGATATGCTCACATATTAAAGCATCCTATCTAAGTGTACCGCATGCCAAGTTTGGTTAAAATAGCTGAAATAATGGTGACAATATACATAAAAATCGATGGTTTTTTGAAAATTTCAACTCTGCGTATCTCCAGAATGAAGCGTTTTTCGGACATCTGTTCATGTGACATTTTTTCTTAAAATAAACTCGGGAACATTTCCCTAAAATATTTTAATGTTAAGTTACACCCTATATATTTTATACTACTTCTATATTTCTTCCTTATTTTATGAGTTATGAGTTATCAATTTACTTTTGTAAGCGGCCTTACACAGTTTGATACAATAGTTTTCCGGCAATACACTGCGTTATTATAAAAAATATTTAAAAAATTCATAGGAATAGTTTCTTATACATTAATTTTGCTATAACATACCGTATTAAAAGTTTTATTATGACGTTTTATTTAAAATTATTAAATTTAATTCTAGTTAGACCGGTTACTATGGCACATTAACGTTAAATGAACTTCCATCAAACAATAGTTTTGTAAAAACTAGTTCATCTGTGAAATGTTGTAAAAAATAATTTAAATATGAACGAAAATGGTAAATCGATGGATGAAAATTGGGTTCCCAAATGCAAGTAATTGCTGTAGGAATGTTACTTTCCTAAATATTACTAGGAAAATAAGTGTTTACAATTTATAAATCATGAGAAACTGGAAAGATCATAAGTTATATTTTCTCCCAATAATAATTTTTTTTCTTATCTACATTTTCTATTTTTTCCAATATTTTCAATAGTTCATGTTTTCATTTGATTTTTTAAATTAATGCCTTATTAAATCAAGCACGCTGGGGCGAGCGTAGGTGCGTCTTTACTATGTACATACTTCGGTATGCGATGTAAAGCAACGACAGGCGCGGTTAGTACTTGGATTGGTGACCATTCCAACGGAAACCGCGTTCTCGCCTCACACATCTTCCAGCGGCTTGTATATCAGTGTATGCGCGGAAGCTATACAACCTTAGGCGAGGGTTGTATAGGAGATATACCATCCTTCGGAGGGGATGTAAAGCCGTCGGTCCCTTGTCTATTAAATGTTAGGCAAGTAAAAGATCCCTACTCTTCTTAAGGGAAGAGGTTCGGCAAAATTCCTGGTTGGGGGTAGCTCGTCTACAGGCGTCGGTGTTAGGCCTCAGTAGCGGAAATAGGCCGACGTTAAATAAATGTATATAAAAAAAAATCAAGCACGATATGTATTATAACAAATTATATTCAGTTATAAGTAAATGCAAGAAAAAATGAGACATTTCACTTAAAAATATATGAATCACATCACGGCTCGAACATCGATGGTGTCACAAACAAGCACATCCAATCAAAATGCGTACCTCAAAAACATCAAGTTACTGATTTATTCTCTAAGTGGTTTCCATACTGTATACATACATAAGTATACGTATGTCTATTTTCGATGCATGTTAAATAAATACTAACACTGCTAAAGGGATGGAATCCAATATGTCACAGCTTCAATACCTACCTATCATATAGGTAGGTATTTATTTGTGTATATAAAAGCTAACTTGAGCATTTTCAATTCTGCTCCTCGAAGAAAATGTGATGTTTCGATTACAGTTGCTAGATATTCTGTATAAGCAATGTATCTATGTGAGTGGAGCGGAAAAATATAGACACATAATATAAACAACATAACTGATATAATTTAGATTTCCAAAATATTTATTTTCACGATAAGGTGAATCGGAAATTTTACAGTTAATTCAGTTTGATTATAAGATATTATCAGCGTACATATTTAAAACATAATTGTTGAAAAATATTATTTGGGTATTTACCCAAGAGGGCAGAATGGAAGAAAACTGTCGAATAGGCGAAAACCCAAATAGGGTCATAAGAAAAAGAAGTCGATTACATTCAAATCTAATATTTGATACGAAACAAAAACTACATATCATCGGTCGGGGCTATTAATCCAAATTCTGGCCATTTCCTGAAAATGCAATACTTCGTTGTCTAAAAAAGTGCATCCAGAAACTAACCCTCTTGTGATTAGAATTTGGATCAATAGTACAGATAAAAATAGGTAGTTTTTCTGTTAAACATTAGATTTTGAATGTATGAAGCTTATCTGCTAAATACCTAAATGGCATTTTTAGTAATTATGAAAACAAAAATGAAAGATATTGCAATCAAGTACTAGATGGCTTTCGAACTATAATTAAGTAAATGATTAAATATTTCAATTGTCAATATCAATGTAACATGAAATTTAATTTTTTCAGGTAATTTTTTAATAATAGTAATTTAATATTGTTATATGCACACCCACCTCTCTTAGGAAGAGTGATCTAATTCCTGGTGGCAGAGTGAAAGGAGACCTGCTTAGTTAACTAACGGTAAAACGACGCCATCTCTATATCAACTGGCGAACTATCATTACCACGGATGGACTTAAAAACGGTAGAATAATTGGCAATGACAGATTAGAAGAATGAAAAAGCTGTCTGAAACAATCTGGAGGGATATTGACCGAACGTGAATAAGCGCCACGGATATATAAGAAGCGGATCCAACGCACGGAGTGAGTTATGTATTAGATGAGTAAGTGATTAGATAAGATAACGAACAACAAGTTGTGAATTAAAGTAGTGCATCTATAGTGGATTACAGTTAAGATTAGTGTATTATTACAAAGACTGCCTAATTATTGTAATTTAGTAATTAATAAATCAGTGGTTACTGAGAATCTTTGTTGCACTTTATTGAACCTACATTCGGGATGTTTACTGGAGGATGTAAACAGTTAACAATATCGTATAATTTATGTAATTGGTTAAGAATGTAAATACAGGTCCACAATAAACATTGTCTGAGCCATTGGTTTCCTATGTGTTTCCACTCTCTGAAATCAAATATGACGTCAGTTTTGCCCTTATACACCAGGATTTTTTGCTATAGCCAGAAACTTGGAAAATACATTATATCGTAGATCTCACAATTTTAAATCAAACTCTTTAGATCACTCAACTTCAAAGCACCACACTAAGAATCCCGTAACCTTTTCATACTAACCTCATAACCCCATATATACCTGAAATCCCCATAACCTCATGACCCAATAACACCTTAAACCTGGGACCGAACGAAGAATATACGATCTAACTGGAAAAATCACTCAAGATACAAAAATGAAACTGAAAACTTTATATTTCTATAATATCATTATTCATGAACAGCAAAGCCCATAACCCCGTAACTGACAAGATCATAACTCCATAACCCTGGGCAGGGCAATACCGTAAAACCAAAATCTTATACCAAAATACATAAAAAATCCAAAGTTCAAAATATATAAAAATAACTAAAAAAAATTGTACAATGGGGTTGGTATTGTTCTTACACCCTGTTCAAATCGCCTACAATAAAATTACCAAAAATTAATATCAAATTAACCCCTAGTTTGAGCACGTGAAAATGAACAGAATCTAAAGTTTTACCCAATTTCTTTTGGATGATAATGTGCTATTTTAATACGATATGAAATCGATATTCAATTAAATAATCAAAATATTAATTGAAATTTATGTTAAACTTGATCCCAAAATCCGGTAACCTATACCGACTAGCCAAACATTTGCCGTTTGACGAAGTTAACGTGGCGAAGTAAATATTTCGAATTCTTGATTCAGGGAAAGGTAGGTACACAATTTGGGTATTCTTGTATACTTTGATTTCGTAAAAAAATATTCAATTATGATGAATGTGTCTTAAGCTAATAGTTTGCCAATCACAGAACATTGTTTAAAATTGTCAATTTTAAAAACAAATCTATATTATGAAATATCGATTATCCTAACTATTTTTATATTATTATCTTATAAACAATCTTTATGCATTAATTTTACTATAACTTTTACACCATATTTTAGAGTACATATACAATGGTCGTGTCTATCACCAAAACTGTACAACTTGTATGTCACCGATTTCCCGGAATACTCGAATGCCAAGCTGACCAATGGCACCCGACGACAGAGCCTTGCGCATCCCTACAGTACCTCAATTCCATGAAAGTTCACCGTTTTAGATTTTGGTACCTGTGTCAGCAGCAAAATTAGTTCAGTGCAGTGCGACAGCTTCGAGTTTGTTTCATTTTTATGTTAAATTTTATTTTTTAAATGTTTTTAATTATATTTTTAACTTGTTTTTAACAAAAGGAGTCAGGACTTCTCTCCCCATTTTCTTTTAGCCGAACCGAAGTCGCCCCGGCGCCTGGCCATGCAACCCGGCAATGTAAACAGCGCGCGGTGGTTGCACGGTCGGTCGCAAGGGGAGGCAATATTATGTATTAATTTTAATAAAATTTGTTTGAATTGTTTGATTTTGATACAATTTCGTCTAAATAATATCTGCATTTTCTCAAAATTAAATGACTGCCATCTCTTGGTGCAGAGTGTAACTATTGATTTTAAATGATGTTTAAAGGTTTTTGTCAATCAGAGGCGACATCTGTTGATTAACAGCTGAACTTCAGTGCAACAGTGTGTTAAAGCGACTGGCTAGCAAACTGAGTTGCCTAGCGAAGTGGGTTCGATTCCCGCAAGGCGAAACAATTTTTCATTAAAAAAATTGCCCCAAGAGTGGTTCGGAGTCCACATTAAACTGTAGTGCCTCGTCTCTCTTTACCTAGCACAAAATCCTTGAGATCTTCCAGGGAGCTACTTCGGTAACTTGAGAGGCGGTTAAGAAAACATTTTAAGAAAACAAACATTTTAAGAAACTCTACCATTGGTTTTTCGTGACTCGATACTCTAAAATACCGTATTTTCGGAACATGATCAGAATTTGAGCCAATAGTATAGATGAACAATAGGTAGTTTCTTATATTTTACAAATAATATATATAACACAATGACTTTTAAAAATTAGTTTACTTGTCAACACAATCGAAAGATAGCTGTTGACGACCGACACGATAGAAGAAGTTTCTGTTATTCATATTAATTGTCGTCAATTATGCCTACAGTTACATCAAAATACGGAAAACTGACATAAATTTATCAAATAGACTGAGACGACCAAACATAAAAAAATATATTTGGCGCTTATTTCATGAAAATATGTCCAACATTTACGCTCTGGCCTGGCAGGAAACGAATTAACATACACACCTACATAGACTATTAATTACATTGCCCAACTTTGAATAACGTTAGAGGGAAAATATTTACTTACTTTATGTGCTTTAATATAAACTTATTTTCAACTTTCAGGCAGAATGAAAATAGTTGACTGCTCTTATAACTTGTGTATGTAAAATAAAGAATTTAGGTTTGATGTTATAATGGAAAAACAATATAAAAATAAGATGGCGTATTGCAGCATAATTCACTGGAGAAAAGCAAACCCATGTACATTTTTTGTTGGATACACAAGCGAAGTTATCTTATGGCAGCGGATTATTAAGCACAATATACTGGTTGGAAATTTCTTTTTTTTTTCAAATATTAGCAATATAATATACAGGCTGTCCATTTTATCAGGGCTCTCGAGAAAATTGTGCCGATTTATATAACCGACAAAATAGTTTAAAGACATTTGAAATTCATGGCCTACTTTAAGAGTTATGGCGGAAAATATCGAAAATGCGGAAAACGTCTAGGCCAAATATCTCCGTTATTTGAAGAGATACGAGAAAAATTCTAAGGCGAAATTTTTTTGCAAAACAGAATGTTTCAACGAGGTTTTATCTAATTTTTTTTCAGAACCGTTGTACGTTGAGATTTACTCTTCAGGCTGTTAAATTATTATTATTTTGAAATGGGCGGAAAATGGCGCCATTAAATAGAGTACTTTCCTCCCTTTTTAGCGATATATCACATGCCATATTTATTTTTTGGTACTACGTTAGTAATTATAAAAACATTTTTTTAAAGCCAATAATTTTTTTTTAACAAGCATTATACTTGCTGTGGAGAAGTATGATTAAATAAAACGATAATATAATTCAATAAATTGTTCAAATCTTTGCTATAATAAAACATTAACACAATTAAGAAGAATAAAGTAAATTCAGGTAACAAAAACAAAAAATAATAACAAGAATGCAACATGGAGCAATTATAGAAAGAGTATTCGCAGTTATGTATAGAGGTCCTCTATAAAAGCGTCACTTCTTGCTCAGAAAGTTAAAATATCTTTACCAATTAATTTAAGTATAATATCCATTTGTTTGTATTTCATGATTTCACTATTATTTCAATTATTTTAAAATAGTTGGCTATGAACAAACTTACAATTTAATTTAACCATTTTGTAGGTTATATAAATCGGCACAATTTTCTTAAAAATATTTTTTTTTTGTACGACCGATATTAAGTGAGATATTCTCGAGGGCCCTGATAAAATGGACAACCTGTATATGTTGCGGTTAGCTATGTTAACGATAATGCAATGTTTACGTAGAAAATAGAAGTGTATCATCTAAAAATAGAAAACTTATTGATTTACGTATTCATATTATTTTATTCTTAGTTCTTGTGCGTACGTTCTATGTATAAATATTTGAAATTTAAATCGTAGGTATGACATTGAACTCAACTAATTATCAATAGAGTTATATTTAACTCGTGAGTAAATGATGGCAACACTATTATAAAAAAGTTAATTTCAGTTTTGGGGCAATTGTTGACCATTGTCGATTCACTTGATGTGTTGTGACGCGTTTTTCTCCACCTCGCACGTTGACGTGGAGAAAAGGCGCGGCCACTCTTTGACACACGAGCTTCGGAAACAAGTTTTCGAATTACTCGGGTGCCAGTCCTAGTTTAAGTGATAGGACACACTACCCTCAAGCCGAGTACGCGAGGCTGAGCAGCTCAAGTGGAGAAAGTTTATTCCAGTGGGTCAATATATGGGAAATTAGACGTTCACACACAGACAGTAAAACTCAGAGTTTTCAATAAAGTCAGTATATTACAATAGACCTATATGTACAAAGCTAAATATTTATTATGAAAAATCTATAATTTATCCAATACCAGGAGGAGCACGCGTAGCAACGCAAAACCCCAATAGTACCAGATGACTCAGGTGATCAGATTAGCAGGCTGCAACACACAGAATATACGGTTAGCAAGAATAAACAGGGTGCAGAATAGTTACGGACACCAGACGAGTAAAGCAAGACACAAATATATAAAAACCACAGTGAAACAGTTATCCAGTATTTGCTAGTACATCAGTTTACCTACTCCTCTTGTGGACTTACTTACTCCCTGTGCGTACGGTTGGGCATGTCTGCTTCGGTGGAGCGATCGTAGTGGAATCCCTCTCTGCAGAGCTCCTCAGATCCTTTTCTGAAAATGAAACAACTTACGATAGGAGTGGGAGTAGACGCCTGATGGATGCGCTGCTGGTCGACTGGACTTTGCCAAAATCCTACACCTCGAATATGACAGATGGCACCTAGGTTCGCTTCTCAGTGGACACGTCTGATCCCAATGAGTCGCCTGGGCTGACTGACTTCTTGGCTGCACAGGCCCTCTTCTAGCAGCGAAACCTCTTACCATGGGAGTGGGAGTAGGTGCTAGACGGATGCGCTACTGGTCTCTTATGGACTTAGAAAAATAAGGCCACTACGGATTTGTGGACTTTGAAAAATAATTCGAATACAGATGTGTGAACTTAGAACAATTACCGGTACCTTTAGGTTTTAAATATTTAGCGTGAACACGTCTGCTGGCTCTGAGTCGTTCGGGAGGACTAACTGGTCGGTGTGAATTAAATTACTGCCTTCAGAGATGAAGGAGTGGGAGAAACAGCGGAAAATATGTGCGCGGTGGATCACTGTGACGTCAGCTGGACTTGTAAAAATATTTGAAATGTCTTTTCGGACTTTTGATACAGAATTTATGGACGGCCACGATTAATTTGTGGACTTAGCAAATTTACCTTACTCTGGTACTACAGGACGGAGAGCTCTGCACGTCTAACGTGGTCGGTCGCTGGGAAGGCACTACCTCGTGCGTGGTTTGGCGTGTCTGAAATGTAGAAACTCTTCTCGTCGCTTCCCCACCTGAGTTCATCTGTACCTTTACAAGTGAAAAATTTTTACGCCCGATTGACAATCACAAATATTAATTATTTTCTAACTAATTCGCTGTTAGCGGTACAATTTATATGGAATAATCGAAATTAAATATAACACGGCAATTTCTATAACATATTTAAGAGATTAAATAAAATAAAACTTGGGCATATCTGGGTAACGAAAAACACTTCGTTACAGTGTATCTGTTCAACGTTTGGGAATAGTTACCAAAGCTTATTTGCCAAGAACGATTCAAATCGGATATTCCTTTTTAATAACCAGAATCTCTTATGACTTTAATATTGATTTATCCTAAAATGGCTGTGTAAAAAAGTAACTAAAAGAGAGTATTGAAAATCACGGCATGAAACAGTTTACAAAACCATACTAGAATATGAAATGTTTTAGACCATAATTAATCTTGTTATCAGTAATGCTTATACCATAAATGGATATGTTGAACAAAACTGTGTAATAACAGATCATTCAATAATTCAAGTAAAAATAGAAGACGTTAGGGAAATAATAACACAGGTCTGCAAAAAAATATTTTTGAACAACTGCATGGATTTTTTCTATTGTTTTTTTTACCTCTATATTTTCCATCACATACAGTATTCTTGGAAATGAAGATGGGGTAGTATTGAAGCAATACTCTTCTTTCAAAAAAAGCATAATTTTATTATAAAGTAAAACACAATTAAATTTGTCATTCATGAAACGCAATTGATTGATAAATATTCAGTATTCACTCTGTTGGTCTGTGAAACATTTTTCTTCTCTTTTACACTTCATCTGGTGAGCTTTCGCGCCTGTACCACGGAAACGACGTTTCGGGTGATAAGAGATTTGTATTCTTGAGTCCAACAAGTTAGACCCAAAGGGACCCAAATCTGTTACAAGACCGTTTAACTTGTTCTGAAATGTTCCATTGAAATATCAGGGCCTGAATCTTAATATGCTGGTACTGCATCGTCTTCCTCTTCTGAATCCAATCTGACATCGTCCAAATTAGGGAGAAGATATGGTACTGGTATTTCGCTGTAGTGAAGAACGAATAGCTGAATTTAGGCTTGGGAAAGTTATTTATTTTTTTGTCTAACGAAATCTTTGACGTCGGCCGAAGAAAAGTAGCAGTCATTACTATGGTCCTGCTGTTCACCCTTCATCACTATGTATGGCAAAATGGAAATATTGCTTTCTACCTTTATACATCTCCGCACACCTTATGGGAAGCCCAGCCTTTGTTTTGATCCCCAGGTTTCACTTTGAAGTAAGCACAATACCATTTGTGTTTCTTCGTTGCGTTTTAACACTGTATTCTCCACATCTCCACAAATAAAACAAAAACATTACCGAGAAATACCACAGCGTTTTGGATTTATATTGCAAGAGTACGAAATTTTTAACACTGAAAGAATTGTACCGGAATGCTACAATGCAGAACTAGTAATAATGCATAAAACAATGAACTTGTTCGTCTAGTTACGGATTAGGACAAGTCAGAGTTTATTTAGCTTGCCACTCTACTACCAGGCTGTGCACATGGATAGCGCAAAACCCAAATGGAACACGTCAAGATATGATTAACTTTGTGAGCTACTATAAGTCCACCTCTCATTCCACAATCCTTATTTCCTCACTATCTTTCTCACTATCTTCTTGTCTTCTATTTGTACTTCTTATCTCCATTTTAGAAATTATTTTTGAATAAGAATTTTCAAATCGTTATAATGGCTTTGTCAATCAAAAATGCCGCAGCTGACCGAAAAAAATACTTTTTCGAGAAGTCGGAAAAACCGGGTATTCTGTATGGTACGGTTTAGCTCGGGTGCCAGTTCCAGTTTAAAGTGTTGGAACAGCACTAACGAAAAGTTGGATATGCGAGGCTGAGTAGCTCAAGTAGAGCAACGGTAATCCAATGGGTCATTCAGGGAAATTAGACTTTCACACATAAGCACAATTCGGTAAATAAGATGGTTTTATTCAACTATGCCTACTATGTACAAAACTACTCTACTGCACTAACTAACTAACTAACAGTTAACTAGTTTTTATGGAGGCAAGCGGTGATAAAAATGATATCAGTTACGAACCAAATGACAAATGGAGATTAGCAATTAGTAGTTACTATGGCAGGTGGTAATTAGAACTGTTTAAACGGAAACGGTGTTAACGAAGATCGGTGATTAACAGAGTAGACGGTATAGGATGCAAACGAACAAAGTACGAATAGCAAATATGAAAAGCAAAACCACAGATAATTGTACAGTGCATAATTGTAGAGACGATGTAAACGAATCTTGACTAGTGCATGAAGTCGTAAAACAAATAGCTAAGGCCTGAAAGACAGTAACAGAAGGATTAATAAACCTGAAAGGGTACAATCTGATTAGTTAAGTAGTTTATAACTTTTCAGTGTCTCAGGAACCTCTTGGGTGCGACCAAGACAGCAAGCAACAATGAGCTAAGAGAGCTAAATATCACAGACCAAATATCAACTAATATTGCTGCTGGCGGCAGTCCACAGGAACGAAGCTGAGAAGAGTGAAGGAATGATTAATAATCTTGGTGACAGCATCCTCCGGAACAGACGCTGCTGAACTCTAGTAGATGGGCTGGACTGGAGGGATCCCCTTAGGGTCGGTCTTAGGAAAGATATCGGCGGTTTTTGGACTACCCAAGCTTTTCTATCAGTTTACTTACTTACCTATAGAATTACTTACTTCCTGATGATTACGGTCGAATATGTCTGCCGCGGTGCGACGGTTGGAAGAGAATGATTCTGGACGATGTTTTCGGATCCTTCCTATAGAAAAGGGAGTAGTGGCCAGACGGATGCGCTGCTGGCTGATGTCGTATTACGAACTTTACCGGAATTCTGCGGTTTGGAACGGCAGCCAGCGAACTGAAGTTAATGACGCTCAATGGATCCCCCATGGATTGTAATGACGTCAAAATAATTTGAAAAATTACAGATTTTTAATTGATGAAGTCTGCAATCATTCAAGACTTTGAACCGCCGCCATTTTAAAAATTCTTCCAATACGTTTTAGCAAAAAACATTTTAGACAAAAGTTTTAGGGCTAGATGAGTACTATCGAACGATGTATCGCATGTACATATTTGATTCGAAATAAAATTTTGAGGTTTTTCAAAAAACTTTGAACAGCCGCCATTTTGAAAGAAGAAGGCGATTTAGCCCATCTTCGAGCTTAACCGAGATATAGACCCAGAATGCCTGCCAAATTTTGTGTTGATCCATTGAGAAATATGCCCTCTAGAGTGTTTAAAAATTTCATTTTGTATATATATATATATATATATATATATATATATATATATATATATATATATATATGTTATTACATATGATTTGCAGGAAACAACTACTCAGCGGGCAAATACCCCGACCTGCATTGGATTATACCTTACAAATCATGAAAGATTGGCAGCCAATGTCATTTGTCAATCCCCTGACCAGACATAGACCGGTTTCGAACTTATTAGTTCTTCTCAGTATGCCATAGGTCATGGAACAGACAAATGACAGTGGCCAACCTGTTAGTTTTATACAAACTTAAGTAAATGGTGTACCGGTGAGAGGTAAGTGAATCCTCTCATTTTGGTCAAATGCTACTATACACCAGACATCATAGATGTCTTCATGGTGTATAGCGACTTGCTATTTTGCAAGTACCGAGAGCGGTGACCTTCAGCCCTTGGTGGACTTAACTTATACTGTTATTACATGTGATTTGCAGGAAACAACTACTCAGCGGGCAAATACCCCGACCTGCATTGAATTATACCTTACAAATCATGAAAGATTGGTAGCCAATGCCATATATATCATATATATATATATATATATATATATATATGAAGTGTTATTGTACATCCGGGTGCTCTCCCGCGTCGACTCCTCCAGGAGTCACGGTAGTCTAAGCGACGTTTCGGCAGAATCTCATCTACCATCTTCAGGTTCTCACTGAAAGCTGCTTACTCTTGCTCCTCGTTGCTTCAAGTTCAGTTCGAGTACACAAAAAACGTGGACATACAGCCACTCCCTCCGACAGTGCCATGGCCAGGATTCGAACCCGGTGGTGCGATGCCCGTGTGATTAATCGCGATTGCCACCTCGCGCCTTAACCCATGCGGCTATCTACCAGATTTATGTTATTAGTAATTACTTAATTGTGAACTATTATTATATTTTTAGACAATGTATAGACATGTACTCCATCTATGACGATTCTAATCCGTTTTTATATGGCTTAATGGAAAATAAAATTATTATTATTATAAGGATGTAACAAGAGTGATAGGGAGTGCAAATGACTTTTATTTTAGAAAATCGTCATAAAAAGTGTTAGATACAAAGATATGTGTATTTTACGTGATGTTTATTTTTCATCAAATTATTTTAATAATTCAAATGCGGACCTGGATATCCGCCCTATGCTTTTGAGATTTTCTCCATTTCCTCTGAGTTTGAATCTTTCTGTCTCCTCAGGCAACTAGCTAATACTCGTCGTAAACTAGATATTCCAATATGAAAAGGACATTTGATTAGAGAAGCAACTTCAGCGAAACTGGCGGCGGAGCCGGTGCCGGTGAAGCAATCGACTTTTCAAGTATATATAATCTCGAATTTTATCACGAGTTTACATGAAAGTGAACGAAAAATATAAGGTACTTGTTGATTGTAAGCTACGTCATTGACTGTAATAAAATATTTGCAATATAGATTTAGGCTTTTGTAGCTTATTGACATAAAATAAACCGATCTTATATGCATCACGGACATCTGGAATAACGATAATTTACTGATAAATATCGTCTGCATTCCAAATTTTAAGTTTTATCGCAAAAGCCGTATAGGTGGTGGTTTTTATATTCAAATGGATATTATGCACAGAGTTATTCATTATAAATTACCCACCCCTTATCATCGTTATTATTGCCTATAGAAAAAGAAATTTTAAATAAAAGTTGTGTGGTTATAATGGAATTTTGTTAAAATGCTATCACAAGTACAGTAGCGTGCGAATTTCAGGGCATACAAAAAATAATATATGTTTTTAATATGATACCCTGTATATTATTAAACTTTTGGAATGATCTGAGTTATTAACCGTTACTGTAAATATGGAAGAGTTAACATTATGGTAATACTAAAGGAGAACGGAAACCTCGAATTTTTGCGAGATTTTTTCAGGATACCCTATTTTGGGGTCGTAGAACACGAATCTGAAATTAGTTTTGCGTGCATACGAACCGTTTCTCAAAAAAAAAAATTTGAAAATTTTTCTTATGACGCACTTTTTCATGCACTAATTTATACACCAACAGCACTTGTATATCATCTTTTTCCTTATTAGGATCACACTATGTCCTTTATAGATCAATAAACCCTCCACTTATGGCAGAAAACTCACTTTCTTTTGTATAAAAATCAGAATTTTATTCACAGAAACTGTATTAGCTGAACCTCCATCTGTCATTTGATTACATATATTCGCATGCGTTGTTTGCGCATGTGTAAGGTTTGGTGTCTAAAGGCACCTTATTAAATCTGGGTCAGACGGCGCTAAGTACACACATTAGCGCCTTGAAGGGCAAGGGATATGTATGTTTATAAATAATACTTAACGCCGTCTGCCCCAGATTTAATAAGATGCTATGTACTATTATATATCCCTTGCCCTTGGGGCAGACGGCGTTAAGTATTATTTATAAACACACATATCCCTTGCCCTTTAAAGCGCGAATGTGTGTAACTTAGCGCCGTCTGCCCCAGATTTAATAAGGTGCCAAGTACTATTATATATCCCTTGCCCTTCAAGGCACTTTCGAAGCGTCGACGGGCGCGAACGTGTCTTGAAGGGCAAGGAATATGTATGTTTATAAATAATATTTAGCGCCGTCTGCCCCAGATTTAATAAGGTGCCAAGTACTATTATATTGTGCTGTTGTACTTTTATTGAACTGAATAATTTGCAGTACTAATCAAACCTTAACTTGCTTATTTCCAATAGATAAAAAAAAAAACTTTAAAACCAAAAGATCAAATTAAAATCTCTTACCTTTTGATCCGAAAGTATGTCAAAATATTTAATGGGCCGGCTAGCTTACCTTTCCCTTCAGGAGCAGGTTCAAATTCAGTTCCTATTTAAAATGAAATTTTTATTAAAGTAAAATTTTTAATCTGATATAAATAATTTATTTTCTTTGATATTTAGATAATTTAGCTTTATAACAGGTTCGAAAGTCTAATAAGTACACTATTTAAAATTTAATATACGACCTTGTCCAAAATTAAACACACAAAAACCTTCCTTCTTCGTAGCTACACACTTCTCTTTCCAAATCCAAAAATTCTCCTTTCATTAATTCTTCACCTTATCTCGTCCTTATCTCCTCTGCAACTCCAAAGCACAATAACACCTCTACCTTCTTATTTACAGTCTATTTTTCTCTTCTTCGCTGATCTCCGCAATTTCT
This sequence comes from Leptura quadrifasciata, assembly GCA_963675555.1. Lineage (NCBI taxonomy): Eukaryota > Metazoa > Arthropoda > Insecta > Coleoptera > Cerambycidae > Leptura > Leptura quadrifasciata. The sequence goes on from OY776675.1 coordinate 111,606,006, forward strand.
GACTTTCAATTCAATTTCAAAATTCTTAATCCTTGTTTATTATTTTTCTTCTTCACTCCCTAATTTTCACTTGTTCTTTTTTTCTTAAATTTGTTTTTCCAATTTTACAACCTCTCTTTTATCTGTTGTTTATTGTTCTATCTCACTAAATATCAAAGTATCCAAAATAAACAAAACAAAACACCATATGAATTTTGATTAATTTCATTCCAAACATAACCTAACTTAAACCTCCTTGTCTTTCTTCAGGAAAAGATTTACCAACTATAAAATAAAATTTTCTACTTAAAAGAAATGTCATAATGACTTAAATGTCAGAAATTATTTCAACAGCAACTTAATAATTCAGGAAAACATTTACCAACTGTAAAAATAAAATTTCCTACTTAAAAGAAATGTCTTAATGACTTAAATGTCAGAAATTATTTCAACAACAACTTAATAACCACTAACATAGATGTCAGTATCAAACTTACTGTTGACGTCAAATAAAAACTTTAAAACTATTAAAACAACTCTAAATAAGTATTAACATTCTAAAACACATATCTTTCGGATCTTTAGCTAATTTAAATAAATTTTGAAAACGATCTAAAGGAAATAAACAAATTCAAACCTTGATTCAGCAAATAACACAAACATGCAATCTTCGTAATCGTCCAATATGCAAATACATCGCATTTCCCTCCCCAAATTATAAGCTTTTACTTATGTAAAACTGTTTAATTTTATTCAATTATGCCGTATTTGCAAAATACTTTATTTATCATCAGTTTTGTTGTGTTTTCTTTGTGTGTTTTAATTTGTCAAATATTTCTTTAATCTGTCGTTGTCAAAATATGTCACATTGTCAGTTAAAATTCTTCTAGGAGTGTCTACAGTTTTAAAATATTTAGAAAGTATTCTACAAACCGTATTATTTTTTGTATTACGTCTTTTTGTGGGATATACCTTTGTGAGTTTTGTAATGCGTTTTTTAATAATAATTTGACTTAACTGGAATGCAATTAATAACTTTAATTATAATATTGTTAAATTTTATATCATTAAACTCGGGAAATCCGTTCGAATATGAACCCATGTCAACTCCCGCACACGTGTATCATAGTGAGAATAAACATTTTGTTTGGACCTTGGATATTTTAAAACTAAAATTGACATATGTGGTAACTTCACCATTCATATACCTTTTTGGAGAACTGACGCGTCTCCGCACATATTACATTTTCATTTATCATTTATAATCATACTTATTTTCATATATGTTCCGGTAACTCTTGACCGTTTTATATAATTCATTATTTATTTATTCCGCACTTAAAACTACATTTCCCTTGGTCCAAACAAAATATCTCTGCACAATATAACATCAAATGCTGAGGGTAGGCATAATGACTAACTCGTTTTCATTGCCATTGCTCTCAAATATCAAATTACAACGATCTTTATTTACATTACCCTTTACTACGTCATTACATATTATTTCAAATTTATATCCACGCTTATTTATCACTAGTATATTTTTCATTATATCCCACAAATCCAAATTATCTTTGTTAATAGATCCGTGTTTGTATATAGTGTATAATTCCCGTATAAAATTCCCTATTCATGTCCCTTTCCGTATTTTTCTTATTGCTCCTGTTCCAATTATTTCCAGTGCAAAATTTCTTCCTCGTCTTGAAGTTTTTGTGTTTTCTTTTTCCAAATATTTTGAGTTTACTTTCATCTAATATCAACTTGTGTACATAACTTTCAGCTATTCTCGGTTTATAATTTATTAACGACATATAATTTTGTAACAATTTTCTTACTAGATTTTCATATTTAGTAGGACAATTTATCTCCAATCTTTTAGGCATTTTATAATTATTCATTTCACATGTAGGCTTATATTTTTCATCATTTAAATCATTTAAATTATTATTATTACAATTACCTATATAACCCACTATGTTTAACTCATTTCTATTAAATATTTTCACCGCAGTACCTTTTAAAACTAGGGACTTTTCCCCAACATCTATTTTTGCCTTAAGTCGTGATAAAACATCCTCACCAATTATGACATCGAAACTCAAATTGTCAACAATTACAAACTCGCCTCTAAAACGTATCTCTTTTACTTCAAAATCTAAATTTATAATTTTATTGCATTCTGTGAATTTCTTACCATTTGCATTTACTAATTTAATTTTTGAAATCTTAGTACAATTTTTTTGATACAACTCTTTTTTACTGTCTATTATCTTTCCATTTATTAAACTGATTTCTGATCCCGTATCAAGCAATGCTTTTAAATTTATTTCATTAACTTTAATGTTGATGATTGGCAAATTACTAATTCTATTATTATCTAAATTTGATTCATTCTCAATACCTATAAATTCTTGCATATGTCCGTATGTCGTCATATCAATTAAAACTTCCCTATCTAAAAATTTTCCCTTGGAAAATGTGAATTTACCTCTGCTATCGTCTTAATTTTATTCATGTCATTCTGTTGATCAGATCTGACATTTGTATTATTTACCTGTGCATATCTTACTGAATCGCGTTTATTATCATACCTATTCTGTTCTTTATTATAATTATCATTACCGTTATACCTCCTATTTTCGTCATAATCTCTACCTTTATTTTGATTATTAAAATTTCTACTGTCATAATTTTTTTGATAATTATTATTATACCCATTTTGTTGTCTATTTGCATAATAATTTTGTCTGTTGAAATTTTGATCATTACCATCTGTTTGGTTGTATGTTTTTCTATTAAATGATTTTTAATTTTTATTCCATCCCATATGTAGATCATCGATCACTCTCAAGTACTCATTCAAACCATCTAATGTCGTAATGCGTTGTGTAATGATTACTTGGTGGATGTCATCAGAAAAATGTCTTGCTAGATATTTAATCATTTCATTTTCTGTCAAATTTGGCTCTAAGAATTTAATATTATACATTTTACGCATGACATAATTTTCCCTAAACATACCACTATTTTCTGAATATTTTCCATTAAATAAATTGAAACGAATTTTTTCCTGACAATGTTCAGACCAATACTTTTTTAATAATAACTTTTCAAATTCTTCTAAAGTTTCAAATTCAGATTCTACAATTTGATACCAAATTTCGGCTTCACCTTTTAATGAATTTTGAATTTCATGTTTTAAATTAAAATTTAAATTTATAGATTTTAGATATTGCCTTAAACGTTCTAAAAATACTTTTGGGTGGATTCTGGAATCACCATAGAATTGATTTACCAGTGTTTGATGTTGTGTAGCACATGTGTTAAATATAGGTGTGTATGTGTCCTTCAATATCTTCGTATTCTGTTCGATCTTACCATCCTGTTCTTTTAATTGTGTTTTGATTATATCTTCTTGCTTTTTCATGCGTATATCTATTTCATTCATACCATCTACTATAACATGTTCAACTTCTACTCTTACTTCTTTTTTAAATTCACTTATCTCTTCATAAACCTTTTCTACCTTTTCTTCTACTTTCTTAATTTTCTCGTCCACCTTATTGTGTAACTCTACTATACTCGTTTCCAATTTCCTATTGTTCTCATCCATTTTTTTGTTCATATCTTGTTTGCTTTCCTCAAATTTATTGTCCATTTTGTTGTTGATTTCATCAAATTTATTATTCATGTCTTGTTTGCTTTCTTCAAATTTATTATTCATGTCTTGTTTGCTTTCTTCAAATTTATTATTCATGTCTTGTTTGCTTTCTTCAAATTTATTATTCATGTCTTGTTTGTTTTCGTCCATTTTTTTGTTATTTTCATCAAATTTATTATTTATGTCTTGTTTGCTTTCTTCAAATTTGCTATTCATGTCTTGTTTGTTTTCGTCCATTTTTTTGTTATTTTCATCAAATTTATTATTCATATCTTGTTCACTTTCTTCAAATTTGTTCGCTATCATGTTCATTAATTGTATAAATTTATCATCATTTTGTGTTTGTTGGAATGTATCACCTTGTCGAGAAGTTTCTGGTGTTTGATTTTGATTCTCCATTTTTGTTTGTTTTCCTGATCTTAATTTCATACAAATACCACACAATTAAGAATTAATACTTTATATACCCTTAATAAATGAAATTGTTATTGAATTTTAAAACTATGTACCACAATCAACAGTTCACAAACTTTCACCAAGACTGCACACTTTATCAAATCGACAATTTTACAATCGCCACGCGTTGGGCGCCAAATGTGCTGTTCTACTTTTTATTGTACTTAATAATTTGCAGTACTAATCAAACCTTAACTTGCTTATTTCCAATAGATAAAAAAAAAACTTTAAAACCAAAAGATCAAATTAAAATCTCTTACCTTTTGATCCGAAAGTATGTCAAAATATTTAATGGGCCGGCTAGCTTATCTTTCTTTTCAGGAGCAGGTTCAAATTCAGTTCCTATTTAAAATGAAATTTTTATTAAAGTAAAATTTTTAATCTGATATAAATAATTTATTTTCTTTGATATTTAGATAATTTAGCTTTATAACAGGTTCGAAAGTCTAATAAGTACACTATTTAAAATTTAATATACGACCTTGTCCAAAATTAAACACACAAAAACCTTCCTTCTTCGTAGCTACACACTACTCTTTCCAAATCCAAAAATTCTCCTTTCATTAATTCTTCACCTTATCTCGTCCTTATCTCCTCTGCAACTCCAAACCACAATAACACCTCTACCTTCTTATTTACAGTCTATTTTTCTCTTCTTCGCTGATCTCCGCAATTTCTGACTTTCAATTCAATTTCAAAATTCTTAATCCTTGTTTATTATTTTTCTTCTTCACTCCCTAATTTTCACTTGTTCTTTTTTCTTAAATTTGTTTTTCCAATTTTACAACCTCTCTTTTATCTGTTGTTTATTGTTCTATCTCACTAAATATCAAAGTATTCAAAATAAACAAAACAAAACACCATATGAATTTTGATTAATTTCATTCCAAACATAACCTAACTTAAACCTCCTTGTCTTTCTCCAGGAAAAGATTTACCAACTATAAAATAAAATTTCCTACTTAAAAGAAATGTCATAATGACTTAAATGTCAGAAATTATTTCAACAACAACTTAATAATTCAGGAAAACATTTACCAACTGTAAAAATAAAATTTCCTACTTAAAAGAAATGTCTTAATGACTTAATTAAATGTCAGAAATTATTTCAACAACAACTTAATAACCACTAACATAGATGTCAGTATCAAACTTACTGTTGACGTCAAATAAAAACTTTAAAACTATTAAAACAACTCTAAATAAGTATTAACATTCTAAAACACATATCTTTCGGATCTTTAGCTAATTTAAATAAATTTTGAAAACGATCTAAAGGAAATAAACAAATTCAAACCTTGATTCAGCAAATAACACAAACATGCAATCTTCGTAATCGTCCAATATGCAAATACATCGCAATATATCCCTTGCCCTTCAAGGCACTTTCGAGATGTATGTTTATAAATAATATTTAGCGCCGTCTGCCCTAGATTTAATAAGGTGCTAAGTACTATTATATATCCCTTGCCCTTCAAGACACGTTCGCGCCCGTCGACGCTTCGAAAGTTTCTTGAAGGGCAAAGGATATATAATAGTACTTAGCATCTTATTAAATCTGGGGCAGACGACGTTAAGTATTATTTATAAACACACATATCCCTTGCCCTTTAAGGCGCGAATGTGTGTACTTAGCGCCGTCTGCCCCAGATTTAATAAGGTGCCTTTAGACACCAAACCGTACACATGCGCAAACAACGCATGCGAATATATGTAATCAAATGACAGATGGAGGTTCATCTAATACAGTTTCTGTGAATAAAATTCTGATTTTTATACAAAAGAAAGTGAGTTTTCTGCCATAAGTGAAGGGTTTACTGTTCTATAAAGGACATAGTGTGATCTTAATAAGGAGAAAGACGATATGCAGGTGCTGTTGGTGTATAAATTAGTGCATGAAAAAGTGCGTCATAAGAAAAATTTTCAAAAATTTTTTTTTGAGAAACGGTTCGTATGCACGCAAAACTAATTTCAGATTCATGTTCTACGACTCCAAAATAGGGTGTCCTGAAAAAATCACGCAAAAATTCGAGGTTTCCGTTCTCCTTTAGTATTACCAATATTATTAAAGTGAGCTATGAAAATGACAACTGTTATGTTTGATAAATGACATTTCTTTAATGAAGTAATCAAAATGGTTATTGTTATTTTCCATTTTTGTGAATATCTAGTAATAAATCTAGTACAAGTTCTTGATATTACTTTATCACATTCTCCATAAATAATAAACAAATTCATTACTGATTGTTTCTAATCATGGCTAATTTGATAAAATTCTTACTAACAATTCTTGAATTTCTAAGAAAATAGTAAATATTTCAAAAAGTTGTAACCTAAACCCCCACAATGCTGATATTGGAAAAAAAGGATATAATGTTACATAATGTTACCTCCTTTACCTGATCACATATTTTTGGGAAAGAATTGAAGCAACATATGTGGACAACTAGCTGGTTTAAGCCGGAGCAAAGAGTCATAGATTCGGAGTACTTGTAAGAGATATGAAACTTACCCTCTTTGGATGCATGATATAAAAAACAAATTTTTGTTTTGTTTGAGAAAAGGAGACAATGAAAAATTGATTTTATTTGGGCACCATCTATAGTTTATAATTAGTCGAGTTGTTTCGTTTTCTCGTAAAACCAGTTCCCTATAGACGAGACTGAAATTATTGGTAAGGGAAATAGAAAATTGTATAGAATTCATGGTAAAATATATTATATAGATAAATAATTTTTAATGTGAAGTTGTTCCAAATATAAATTTAGGTGAAATTTTATGTTTATAAAATAGTATTAGCGAACAAAGAATAATTAATACAAAAAAATTAATAGTGAAAATTATATCAATCTAGTATATAGTATAGTTGAAGGTGGAAAGCTCTAGAACTGCAATTCAGGCACCAATTGTCTTCTGGCCCATCGAATCTAAATATCTTTGGCAATTTATTCTTGAAAGAGTGCGTTTTTCAAAAGGAATTTATGTGTGAAGATTGTAGAAATGATATAAAATCGAAGGCTTAAATGCCTTAACAAGAGCATGGGAATATTATCCAACCATGCGGCTTGGAAAAAATAATAATCACAAAAGTAAATGCGAAGTAACGTAGAATTAAACGTAAATGACAAAAGGCTGCTAAATAAATCTTCTCAATACGAAAAGTAATTAATATGTATTATTGCCTAATATATTAAAAATAAATAATGTAGAAGCAGAATTAAAATAAATCCAGTGCAAGACACATGTAAATTTAGAAGCTGAATTAATACAAATTTAGCTGAATATAAATTTAGTTGCATTAATATAAATTTAGCTGCATTAATATAAATTTTAGAAGGTGATTCGCAAACTAGTTGTTAAACATAACAAAACGTGGATATAAATATAATATAAATTACTGAAGATCGCACAGTTAAAGTTTGAAAGTTTAAATCGGATCAAAATCTGTAGACAAAATGATCTCTTGGTGATTTTAACTAATAAGGTAAACTTTTGTATATTACAATCTAAAATACGGTGCCAATATACAAACTTGAAAAATATAGTTTTCTAAATTGAAAGCTGTAATGTTATACAGGTATCGCCATCTGTTGATGGGCGACTCAAACGCACAATTAAAATAGTTACAGTTGTACAATCGATAAAAGGAATCTTTAATCAATAATAGGTTGACATTATTTGCATACCACAGATTAGATTTGCAATTTGTATACATAACCAAAAAATACGAATTGTAGTAATAAATTGTTTACAAATTGTTTTGTGACAATTCAGTAAATACATTACATCATATAGGATAAACTATATAACAGAATGAGAATATTTCACAGGTAAGGAAAATACCCACATGTGCATAGTAACAAAGTATAAAAATGAAATTTAAATGTTTTGTAGACTTGTAGACAATTGGTTCTGGTGCTGTAACAGATACATAATTTAGTGTTAAAAACATGACTGAGTTCCTAAGATACAAAAGTAGGTACATAAAACAATGTGAAATAACTTAGCAATTATACAAAGAAAATTCTGATAGTTGAAACAGTCTCACTTACAAAAACTAAATCAGAATGCTATACAGATCGTGCTAAATAAACGTAAAATACCAGTTATTATATAAAATTGTTAAATGGACATAGGCCATGTAAAAATAACTTGATGTAATAAAATATAGGGTGTTCTATTTGACCTAAACATGTTTTCGCATTTGTCCATTATTGAATGTATTTCAATTGTAGAGTACAGGTCTCGTTGTGTTCTTTCTACATGCCATAAATTAAATGAGTATCTTTTACACGAAGGTATAAAGGTTATTGTAAACCATTACCCCTGTCATTTTTTTAATGTCAACCATCTCTGAAACGGTTGGGTTTAGGCATAGGATATCTTACATGTTCTTGACTCAGAATTTATGCTCTTTTCGAAAACCCTAAAATATATAGGATATATAGGATAGCAAGTTGGTATCCACTTCCGGTATAACCGGAAGTGCCAGATACTTGTAATTATATTAGTTGGATTGGCCATACTGCCATTAGTAGGTCCCTAAATTTTCAAAATTTTTTGGTGCGTACTTTTCCCTATATCGATCGATACAGTTCCTGGTGATAAACATTGTATATACTAAGTATATGGCAGAGAGAATTTCTAACTGGCACAGACATTCCCAAGTAATTGGTATACATAAATTAAAAAAATACATATGCTTGAAATTGAGAATCTCCTTCTTTTTTGAAGTCATTCAAAATACTGCGGTTTATACGACAGGTTAAGGTTCTACATGTGTCTTGTCATATAACTACAACGACACATTTTGTAATACAAATTATCTACCAGCATCATGAAATATAATGCTAATTATTATTCCTTCTGATTTTTTATGCAAATTAGCTTACCCAAAATTTAATTAGAAATTTAATTGACCACAAGTCTGCTATTAGGTTGTAAACTAAAATATTCCAAAATATATATTAGAACTTAGACTCATTAGATTTTCAGCAAGTTATTAATAACTTAAACGTATTTCCATTAGTGACCCAAAACGACTTTGTTGAAGCCACAGAAGAGTTGACGCTTTGAGTATAAAGTTTGTATACCACCACACTAAAGTTCAAGGAATCTAGGAAAGCATGCGTGAAAGCTTCGAGTTCATCTGTTGCTCGGACTTACAAATGATGTAACAGCATTAACAGCAGCTAAATTTAAACGGTTTGGTTGAAAAAATTGATATATCCTTCAAAAGATACATATTTTATATACAGGGTTTTTCAGAAAAACTATTGTGTGCGAATCGGATAACCAAAAGTTAATGCACAGAAGATTTATAGGTAAAGTGGACTGTAGATTCTATACTAATGAAAAATATTTAAAACAATTACCAATTTCACTGATGCTCTCAAATCTCATGTTTCGAAAAGGAGTATTTGTGTTAAGTGTAAATGATGTAAAGGAGATTTGGTACATTTTTAATTTCCTCCAAAAAATAAATTCTTCCAAAATCACACAACGAAAGAATGTTTCTTAGACTAAATTTACAAAATGTCACGAATTATAAATATCAGTAATATTCAATTGTGGCTGATAACATTCTACTGTAAAATGCAAAAGTCATACCAATACAAGTTTTGCGCACGATTCTAAAAGAGAGATAGAAACAACTTTCATCGCGGAAACTTTCGATATTGCACAAATTAAATGAATTTGTACTTTGTTACATGGCCTATGTCCATTTAGCAATTGTAGATAATTGGTATTTTACTTATATTTAGCACGATCTGTACAGCATTTTGATTCAGTTTTTGTAAGTGAGATTGTTTCGACTATCATAATTTTCTTTGTATAATTGTTAAATTATTTCACGTTGTTTTATATACCTATTTTTATATCTTAGGAACTCAGTCATGTTTTTAACACTAAATGATAATATATCTCTGTTACAGCACTTCAGAACCAATTGTCTACAAAATATTTACGTTCATTTATATTTCATCTCTATACTTTGTTTACTATGTACATGTGGTTATTTTCTTTACCATTGAAAGTTGCTCATTCTCCTGTTATATAGTGTATCCTATATGATATAATGTATTTCTGAATCCTCACAAAACTGTTCGTAAACAATTTTGCAATTTATTACCACAGTTCGTTTTTTTGGTTATGTATACAAATTGCAAAGTAACTTTCTAATCTATGGTGTGCAACTAATGTCAACCTATTATTGATCAAAGATTCTTTTTATCGATTATATACCTGTCATTTTAATTGTGAGTAAGGAAACCTAACTTAGAAACGAGGATGTGCGCTTAAATCTCCCATCAACAGATGACACCACTTGTACCATTTTACAGCTTTCCATTTTATTTAGTAAAATTATATTTTCAAGTTTGTATATTGGTACTATATTGTAGAAGGTAATATAAAAAAGTTTACCTTATAAGTTAAAATCACAAAGGGATCGTTCGCCTGCTGATTTTGATCTAATTTACACTTTCAAACGTTCACTGTGAGATCCCAGTAATTTATTACGATCATATCCACATTTCATGTGTTTAACACAACCAGGTGAATTTTACTTATTAGTAATTTAAAATTTCGATAATTTTCATTTTTGTCCTTAATGCAATTTCAATTTTTTAAATAAATTTAAATTCAATTTTTTTAAATTTAATAAGCAATTAAATACTACATGTCACCACATGGTATAAAATATTCTTCTCCTTTCATTACTGCCAATTTATAGTTTGCGAATCAGCTTCTAAATTTACATTTATTCTACACTAAATTTATTTTAATTCTGTTTCTACGTTTACTTTTATGTATTAAACAATAATACATATTAATTACTATTACGTATTAAGCAGATTTATTTAGCAGTCTTTTGCAATTTATGTTTAATTTTACGTAATTTCGCATTTATATTTGCGATTATTACTATTTCCAAGCCGCATGATTGGATAATATTTCTCTGCTTTTGTTAAGGCATTTAAGCCTTCGATTTTGTATCATTTCTACAATCTTCACACATAAACTTCCTTTGAAAAACGCAGTCTTGCAAGAATAAATTGCCAAAGATATTTAGATTGGATGTTTCAAGAGACAATTGGGGAATGAATTGCAGTACTAGAGCTTTCCGCCTTAAACCATACTTAGTCTGGAAATTTAGGAGATTGGTATAATATTCACTACTAATTTTTTTGTATTAACATAAAATTTCACTTAAATCTAAATTTCAAATAACTTCACATTATACAATTTATTTATTTATGTAATATACTTTATCAATCATTTTATACAATTTTTTTAATTTCCCTTATTAATAATTTCAGTCTCGTCATAAGAGAGTGGTTTTAGGAGAAAAAGAGACAACTCAACTAATTATCAACTATAGATGGTGCCCAAATAATATCAATTTTTCATTGCCTCCTTTTCTCAAACAAAACAAAAAATTTTCTTTTATGTTATACACTCAAAGAGGGTAAGTTTCTTCACATCTTTCACAAGTACTCCGCATCTAAGACTCTTTGCTCCGGCTTAAACTAGCTAATCGTCCACATATATTGCCTCAGTTCTTTCTCAAAAATATATAATCATGGAAAGGAGGTAACAACTTCACCGCTGTCTAACGTAGTCCCTAAATATGTTACAGCGCCAAAAGAACAGACTGACAATTTTCAGTTGGATTCTGTGTGTGCCAGAGGCATCAATACAAGGCCCATAAGTTACGTCACTAAAATAAAACCTAGGTAGAACTGAACATTCACAAATATTATTTTTAATTTTTTACTAAGCAGATATTTCACATAAATCGTTTTTAAATTTGCGTAGGCAAGGTGTATAAAACTGTTAACATGAAACTCAAATGTTAACATTCAGTCATAAACTAGTTATACATTTTTTGCTCGATTTGTGGTGCTAATTTATTTATTATCAAAATCTATTTACAACCGTCGGTGCTAACTTTGGCCTACTTTCTTATGATTCAAATTCCACAGATGCAGTTTTTTTAGTTTATACTCAATGATTTTTCGATCTTTTAATAATATTTTAAATATCACAACAATTAAGAAGTTTGACAAGTATGCAACTGGAATAACGAAAAATGTGTTTTTAGTTCATATGAAAAGGAGAGTTGATTTAACAATGAGGCAAAACAAGAAATAGAAGAGAAAGATAAACAATATAAAGAGCAATAATAACAGGAGAAAACAGGTAGTGGGCAAATTTAAAAAATAAATAAATAAATTGGTAAATTTAATTAAAGAACAAACCCAAAATACTATGCAGAAAAGATATACGATATAAAAAACGATTTAAACATAAAAAACGCTGGTCAAAGGAAATAGAAATAATAAAAAAAGAAATATCGTGATGTATGAAAAAGACAAAGAAATAGTGAACAGTTCAATAATTAATTTTTATAAAGTATTAGTCTAAAGGAAAGTGTTAAATATAAGTACGTGTTATATAATATGGATAAATCTACTGCCTAGTTAGTTCAACAACTTTTAAAAATAGAATTCTAATGAACTATAAACAAGGACAGAAATCGAAAGTCATAAGCTGAACGACCTTCCTCTTTTGCAGTTAACATTTCTAACAATTTTTCTTGAAAAATTGCGGGTCAAAATCCTTTATTGTTACTATTATTCGTTTACTAAAATTGGTCCAAAATCGAAAATTCAGATAACATCAAATCTTCACGTTTTGAGGTCCCAGAAACCCAAAAAAAATGGTTTTTGAAAAATGTCGGTGTGTGTGCGTGTGTGCGTGTACGAGAGGTTAGAATTCACAAATGTAATATTATTTCAGATTATGTGGAAGTCATCCCCAAAACAACTTCAAGAAAGATGCTTCATCAAATATCAGCACAAATTTAATTCTTTCTCAGACGTTGAGTTTGCTGCAGCAAGAGCTGCGCATGATGAGAAACGCCGGCAATTGCAAAGAGATCTCACAAAAAGAAAAACTAGTACTGCTGCTCTTACTAATGAAGAGTATAATAAAATTTTTAAAATATGGGATGAAAATGAAATAGTCCAAGCCTCGGTCAGTCATAGGCAAAATAAATTTACAGAAGTTAAACAACGCCAAGAATCAACAATGTGTCCGAATAATGTTTATAACAATTGTGTGTTTAATATTTCCAACAATTATAAAATAATATCTACTTAGTAAAATTACCTTTTAAAAAATTTAGTCTACTCGTCACTCTGTTATTACCTATATTATAAAAAACTTTAATTATTAATTTATGTTCATTTACTTTCCCTCGTTCTAGTAAAATAAGGTGTAAATATTGTCTAAAATAAATATATTATACTGAAAACTTTAGTTATTAATTTACGTTTATTGTTCACACTGAAAAGAGTGACATACTGACAGACACACAACGGTATGTCAGTTTGGATATATTTGTTATTATCCGACTTCAAAACGTACATTTTCGTTATAATCCGAATTTGAATTTTTTCAAGGCGCCAATACATCCAGGCACCGTGAAACTCGTCACGTGCATTACTCGGCATCAAAGATTCACCGGATGGTTGGGTTCCAGCCGCTTCCAGTAGCCGCCGATTTTTTATTTATAATTTCAACTGATGTTTTATTCGCCGATAATGTAGAGGTTCGCTTGAAAACTCGTTTCCACACTGCCCTTGAGGTAGAGTTTGCGGCGCGTTTTATTTTAACATGGTTTCCCCATAGGTCTATTCCACGACTATTTTTTCTGGTTTGTATGTATAAGCAAGCACTCTCTCTTTCTCTGTCATGCGTTTCCGAGCGTGAATCAAAAGGGTCACATGCCTACATGCATTTTACAGGGAATTTAACAAAAAAAACGAATAATGGTAACCATAAAGAATCTTGACCCGCAATTTTTCACGAAAAATGTTATTAATATTAATTGCAAAAGAGGCAGGTCATTCAGCTTACGATTTTCGGAAAGCCCATAAAATTATCTATGAAGTAGCACTTTACGCTGTTCATAAAACATGCGCCAATCGAAAGTTATAAAGGAATACTCAACTCACCCCTTTATCGCTGGGGTCCGCACTCTTCTTAATGAAATTTTTTGACGATAACTAAATTTTGACTGAAATTTCCAGCCGTAGCAAATTTGTTCCAATCTTCCACCCTCAGGAATTGTACAATAATATTAATTTGACTGCGATTAAACCCGTGAAATTCGTGAACGATTGGACCTACAAAAACCCTTAAAAACACTCCTTGCACTACAAAAAACCACCAAAATTGCTTAAATATCCCTATAACGAGATGTCAAATACTACGTATTGAGATGCATAATCATAATCCCTGGAAATAGGATGTCAGTTGAAAGTGTTTTAGGTATAAGTTTCAAAGAGCCACTTCTTAGCTCTAATATTCGTTTTGAAATATCTTGAAAAGCGCATAACAAGCCGAAAATATGTAGAATATTTCTAAATCTAGGTATTATTTTGAAACATCTAAAGGTAGTGCTTACTTGAACTAATAATAATTACTACAAGAAATGTTGTCTTTCTGCGTTAAAACCTGATCTCTTCAAAATGTTTTTTGTTTTTCACCATTTTTCGGCAGCCATTTTGCAAGAGGTCGGCTTAGTATTTCCAACACAGTTCGTATCTTAGCAATTTTCTGTACCACAAATATTTGCTAATATATTAATATTTGTTTATTTCATGCTAGTAGCCAGAATATCGATATTTTTATGCTGTAATAATGCACTCATTTATATGGGCTCAATAGAGAGACAATTTAATCAAAGTACTAATTTAAATAAAGCAGTAGAGGGTTGTGAATATATCTTTGAGAAATTGGAAATAGAAGCTTTAATTTTCCATAAAGACAGGCACATTTGTGGTGAATAGTAAATGTCTCCATGCTTTCATTAGGAAATGAGCTCATAACTTGTAATAACAGTATAAGAGCCAACCCGAATACCCAAACACATTCAAGTTTATTCAAGTTACTTTATCTAATAAGCTTGTGTATCTCCATAAAGCTCTGCTATGTTACTCTGGTAAAGTTTAGCATCACGTATTAAAGTTGAGAATGGTTGTTGCCTAAATAATATTGAAATAACTTTTTTGTTATTAGTTTGAAAAATAAACATAGTACGATATCCGGTAAATTGCTAGTGATTACTATTTCATACTAAGAGTACGTATGTTACAAATTGATGAAAATATTCGATCGATGTACTTACAGGGCCATCAGTATTAGCTTACTTTAATCTTGGAGATTGGGAAGACAAAAAACATTCTAACACGTATACTAACAAGCTCAAATAAGCTGTAATATAAAACCAGTAGACGCTAATATATATCGTCAAGATGATTAATGATAAATTGTAATGAATTACGGCAATCCGAAGTTATTTTAACAATGTCAGTCATTCTTGGTAATTACTATAGGCTATGCAAACATGTCTTTTTATTAAATAATCGTCTTCAAGAAAAAAGATCACTAAATATTATTAAATGATATTTTACCTACCAAACCAATTTATTGGATATTACCTAATTCTTAGACCCTTAAGTTTTCAAGACTCGTCTATGACTCATTCTAAAAGTACTACCAATATTATATCCACCATTTACTTAAATATCTATAATAGTTTACTAATATCATTTTGACAGGCTAGCAGACAACCCATTATGTACAATGATACATGAACACGAATAGCTAGAATTAATTTTCGATCATTCTTATTACTAAAAAATACAAAATACTTCAGTAAAGTTAAATATAAAAAACGCAAAACTATGAAAAGGAGGATAATTTTTTTTTGCATTATCATTTTCGAGAAAAATTGTTATAAGAATTGTAGCTTATATAATTCGCTACAAGAAAGGTTACTATAATTTTTTTCGTACACCTAACACCTATAATCGTTATTCAGTAAATAGTGGGCTAAAGTTGCAATTCTCTGTAGATCGTAAAAGTACGTACTCTTTTCCATAACGCACCGTCAAGGTAGAGTACTACTAGGCCTAAAACATATTAAATCTTTCCTCTACATCTAGTTCCTTTGAAGCTCCCTCATCCTCGTCAGTATGTTCAATGTTCAGTATCAATATGTTTTTCGTCTATTGAGTCTTTCATATTTTATGTTAAGGTAGTCGTTTATATCGTGATAAATATCCATATAATCTAATTGATAACCTAAGTACATCTAAATGTAAAGATTATTATGGCATAAATAGTGAAATGATTAAACTTACCAAAGCAGAACTGTTATCACAGATCTCACATATTATTATCATCAATATATATTTTGAAAAATAAATCTATCCTGATTGCCTTAAAAATTCAAAGGGCATTCCCATTTTCAAAAGAGAAGATTAAAATCTTGAAAACAATATATATTTTGTCAAAATTGTTAGGGTTGGCATATAAGTTAAGGTTAATGAACTATTTAGTAAATATGAATTTACTCAACTGTAAACAATATGGTTACAGAGCGGGAAAATCTACCATTAAACCATTAACCGACAATTACTTTTATTAGTGATTAATTTTAAATTTTAATTATGACCTTGACATCTTATTTAGACCTATCAGAAGCTTTCGACTGTATTTCTTCTGATATACTATTAATAAAATTAGAATCCTATAGCGTTAGAGAACCTGCTCTATCCTTAAATTGAAAGTTACATTAAGAGCATATATCAGTGTTTCCTACGGTACTAATAACTCCTCACAAAGACCTCTCAAACATCTAGTTCCCCAGAGATTCATCTTGGGACCAATATTGCTCATACTATATATTAATGACATAAGCCTTCCCTGGGAAAATGTTATATATGCTGATGATACTACACTGCTATCATGTGGTAAAAACCCAGAACATCTCAGGATAACAGCGGAAAAAATGCAAAATCAAGCTAAGGATTATTTTAATAACATAAAAAATCAGGATAAAACTAAAACACTTATTTTCAGCTTAAATTCACAGATCTTGATTCAAAATAATAATCCAGTTAAATGCTTGGGTTTAACTCAGGACAGTGAGCTATCTTGGGAAGCCCACATACAGAGTCTATCCAAAAAACCGTCAAGTTCTATCTACCTATTAAAAAGTATATACAATCTTTGTAATTTGTGTCACATGAAATAAAATCTATCTATCTATCTAGTACTTTCTGCTACTTCATTCTCGGTGTTTGTCCACGGCAGTACCTGTATACCGCAGAAGAACGAGGATCTATTTTTCTATAGGTACAGCTCGCACTATAAGCCTTTATTGAAGTTGGAAAATATAGTACTGAGTAGCAGATCAGGAGCCAGTGGTAAAAGGGTTTGAATCAATTCGAAACTGTTGTTGTTCAAACATCCCACATACTTTGAATGTGGGATGTTTGATAATTTCATGAGCTTATTTAGTCTAATTGCCTCTACAAATGAATGATATCCGTGTGAACGAATAGATTTCTCCTTCTGTGGAGCTCTGTACTTGGCGAATTCTATTTTCAAATATTGCTTCCCATAAATTTCGTGGCATTTTAAAAACCGCAGCACAATATTGTAAATTGTTGTCATTTTGGAGCAGCTTAATAACCTTTTTCTTCCAGTTTGAAATAAAACAATTGTATTATCACATTCACTGATAGCATGGATTAATAAAATGTGAATTTTGGATAAATATACTTTTGTTTTAATTTCATATAAAAAAATTAATTTCTTCATAAGATAACAAATTAAAAGAATCAATATATCAATATTCTCGCCAACGACCGGTGTTTTAATATTGGATAGTGCTCCAATGCAGTTTTTATTATTATAATATCAGCGTCATCTTGGATTTGTTTGACGCAGATGTTTACAGCCTCCAATTTTTGCCCCGACATAGAAATAAGTTTTTTCGTTGTTGATAAATTTATCTTGTTTTTTCTAGGGACGATCATGGGTGTATCAAACAGAACATCTGTACATTAAGGAAATTGTGAATGTCGACGACGTTGCTCAATTGATTCTACACATTTTGTTTCTTATATTCACATATAATACTATATGTTGGTGTGCACATATTTTTTCAGACTTAATTTACTCTTCAAAACGGTTGATTCCACGAAAAAAATTGTAGAAACCTTTTTTTGTACATTTTTTTTACCTACAATTTCATAATAACTATTTTAAGGGTATTTCTCTCAGGATTACAATAACACATCAAAATAAAGGTTTCTAGAAAAATCCACCCTGATTGGAATTTTTATGAAGTAAAAGTCTAATTTCAGAAAGTTTCTGAATTCTCCATTCATTTTACTGAGAGGTACTTTTCTTTTAATACATATACAGGATGTAACGCAACTTACCAGAAAAATTTTAACCATGCATGCACCTTTAAATAAGAAGTCGGTGTCTTGGAAAAAAAAGTAATAAAAGTTCAACACAGAAAAAGATACAAATTGTTAAAGTTACATATTAATGAAAATTTGTCGATGTCTTGGTCACTGATGAAGCTATTTTTACGCGTAATGGTATAACCAATCTACATAATATGTGCGTTTGGGCCATTGAGAATCCTCATCGAGTAGTTCGGAATCACTTTCAACATCGATGAACACCTAATAGGTCCGTTCATATTGCCAAGTCGTATAGATGATCTGCAGTTTTTCCGTAATGATCTTGAGATGTGCCCCTGAAAGTTCGAAGTCGGATGTGGTTCTTGCATGATGGTGTGACCCACATTATCGTTTAGTAGTCCGAGATTACTTGGCCCAATTAAATGGAATACGCTGGATCGGACGAGGTGGACCCGTAGATTGGCCTCCGCGGTCCCCGGATCTAAATCCTCTTGACTTCCTTTTGTGGGGATATTTAAAAAATTAAGTCTACCAAACCGAAGTTGACAATATGGATGTATTACGTGAACGTATCACAACGTATAATCTGCGTTTTCGGGAACAGCAGGAAAGGAGACACTTCAACTGGTGTGACAAAATTGGATTAGACAGGTTCAGGCGTGCTTGAATGTCAATGGACTGAACTTTGAACAGGTTTTATAGAAATAATATGTTATTTTAACATTTCCATTAATTTGTAATTTTAACAATTTGTATCTTTTTTTGCGTTGGACTTTTATTAAATTTTTTTTAAGAAATCGACTTCTTATTTAAAGTTGCATGTACGGTTAAAATTTTTCGGGTAAGTTGCGTTACACCCTGTACACTTTTGTTTAATTTGCACACTAAAGCATTTTCTACAAAAATGTTTCAGACAAAAGTTACTTCATTTCAAAAACGAAATCTAATAGTTACATTTTTTAAAAGTTTGGTGGAGGACTTCGAGATCATTTGGAGAGCAAATTCACTTTATAAATACAAATCCCTCTTTCTTCTCATGGATTCATATTCTGCGCTAAAAAGTAAATAGCTCTTGTTTTTATTTGGTCCTATTGTTTGCAAGTTATTAACCATTTGAACATGGACGGGTCTGCTAGCAAGCATCCTCCTCATTTGAATTCATACGCATGAATGAAGACAAGATATCCCTTTCTTCCTTTCTTTTTATCTGGCGTCATAAAATAAATTCCACTATACGACTGTTAGTTTTTTCATTCTATCGATCAGTGAATTAGTAGTTTATTATTGAAAATTCAAATAATTTCCTTGAGCTAATAATGGAATAGCTAACTGTTGAGGCGAAAGTCGAAATGCTTTGTACATCCAATACGTACGTGTATTCGTAAAATTTCTGTTTCTGTTCTGAGTATTACTCTCAGAATTCATTAAGCACATATTTATAAAATTATCTCAGTCGGTCTCAGCATTTATGGCGTGTGTACGGCTCGAGCTGCGCCTTGCTTCAAAATTTGTTCTCACTTATCTACATATCAACGGTTACAGTGAAGCTACCTACGACTTTCCACTCTTATCAAACTACTACAATTATACGTTCATCTCCTTCCTTAATGCAGTTAAATGCGCTGATAATGGGCTAACGTCTGTGTCCACTTAATTGTTTCCGACATAGCCGTGGGACAAAATTAAATTAAGCCTAAGTGTAATTGAATGTTTTCGATATATTTTAAAAATATTTTACAAAATATTTTCGAAATTACTTAAATTTACTCTGTCTTCTAATAATAGGGTGGGGGTGGCAATGGAATGGTAGAGGTGGTACCTAACGTCCATAACCGCATCAGCTTTTTGAAAGTTATATTAAAAACCTTCAAAGCGAAAGTCCTCTTGAATTTGTGTACGGTCGTTAGCAAAAAAAAATAGGACAAGTCTTATAACGGTATTTTGCTAAAATTTAGTTGTGTACATCTAACTTGAATTTTTGTGACATTGTCAGTTAGTTGTAATAATGTATTGTAAGTGTGCAAAAAACTAATATGCCTCATATAAGCGATTTAGTTAATTCTAGAGTTATTGCTAAAGCAGAATATGGATGGTCAATGAGACAAATTGCACTGCGTTATAATATTGACAAAAATTCGGTGTGTAACATTTTAAGAAAGTGGAGAATAAACGGTACGATTAGTAGAAATCCTGGATCAGGGCGACGAAGGATATCAACTCAACAACAAGATTTGCAATTGGTAAATGCTTTAGTAGAAAATTCATTTTACTCAGTTATTCAGGCTGATGAAGAAACGAATTTTCCTGGATCGAGTAGTAGGTACTGGTCGCCGGCGAGTAAGAGAATCGGAGCTACGCTGTCATGTAGCAGCACAGAAATACTTACTTAAAGCTGAACATAAAGAAGCTCGAGTAGGATTTGCGCTTGAGATTTTAGCGCATGATATAAATTTTTGGAACAATGTAATATTTACAGACGAAAATACTTTCCAGTCAACACACAGTGGTCGAATTCGTGTTTATCTCCCTCTGAATACTCGATTCGATGAGAAATATATATCTAACAATGATAAAAGTGGTAGATTTTCCGTCAATATGTGGGCTTGGATATCGGCACGTGGTCCTGGTGTTTTGTGGCATATTGAGGAACGATTTAATAGTGAAACCTATATTAGGATTTTAGACAATATTATGCTCTCTTCTGTGTCACAATTATTTCCTAATAATGAGTTCATATTTCAACAAGACAATTGTTCCGTTCATACTTCTCATACCGTAACTAACTGGTTTCAATAGTCCAGTGGAAAAAGTATAGGGACTACTCGTAATAAGTATCCAAACACGAAATGTGTGACCACGGAATGCCAAAGAATTACTGAAAATAGTAAATAATGCATGGGAAAATATTATTACTAATGATTATTTTATAAGGTTATTTAATTCTATGCCAAAGAGACATAGAAATTATAAATAGAAATGGTGCAATAACGAAATATTAATAGTTAGTTTCTTGTTAAGTAGGATATCCTTTATCATTTGATCCAGGATTTCTACTAATCGTACCGTTTATTCTCCACTTCCTTAAAATGTTATGCATCAAATTCTTGTTAATGTTATAACGCAGTGCAATTTGTCTCATTAATCATCCATCATTTACTATAGCAATAACTACAGCATTAAAATAAAAAATAAATTAAAAGTGACATTTGTTTTATTTCGGCTACTCATTACATATTCAAATAGAGAGATTTACATTAGAAAAAAAATGTTGTCCTATTTTTTTCTGCTCACGACAGTACCTGGACGAAACGTGGATTTTTTCTAAGGGGGCCTTCAAAAGACGTAGTAAAATATAATATTTATAATAGTACATGCCGGTAATAGAAATGGTTTTGTGGAATATGCTAGCCTAATATTTTCAACAAAGTCAACAGGTGCTGACTATCATAATTCTATGAACAGTGACACATTAAAAAAAATGGATTTTGGAAAAACTAATACCTACCTATGTTAGAAGAACCATCGATAATTGTTATGGATAATGCATCATACCACAGCGTACTGGCAGAGAAAATACCGAACACTTCCTGGACAAAAACAGAATTGCAGGAGTAGCTAAAGAACAAAAATATTGAATAAAACAAGAAGGACTTTAAAACCGATTTATTGCAAATTTGTAAGCAAAACTGCCCAAGTCAACGGCGATACATTATAGATGAGCTGCTAAACGAACATGGTCATCAAGTACTAAGGTTACCTCCATACCACTGCCAATATAACCCCATCGAGATGGTTTGGGGGATCTGTAAACAGTATTATGATTGACACATTGGTGACAATGGACACAACGATGAAAATGTGCTAAAAGTATGGAATGATACTCTGTCAAGAGCTACCCCTGAAATCTGGGCAAACTGTGTCGACACACTGAGAAATCAATCAGGCAAGACTTTGAAAGAGAAGTGCGTTATGATGAAACCACCACACTTATAATGAATCTGGCCGAAAGTTCTGATGAGGAAGATTTTTATGATGGTTATAATAGTCAAAGAGAGGAAGACTGAATGCTGTTCATTTTTGTTTCAATAATAACTATTTACCACTATTTAATAATTTTAATTCTTCTTTTTTTATTTCATTATTTACTTTCTTTTCTGATAGAGAATTATTTTGTTTAATTTTAAATTAATCTATTTGAGAGGTTGATTTTATTTAATTCATTAATTTTAGCATTAGTGCAAAACTAGTAGAGCCGACACTGTTCGTCCCCTGCTTCAAGTCGTCTTAGTCCATACGTTTCCCTTGACGCACACGCCATAAACGCTGAGACCAACTATAAATGCTATGGAATTTACTCCACACAGCTGTAACATTTCTCAAATTAAGAGAGTTTTCTTAAATTATCATCTCATCCGTTTTCCTTTCTTCAGATTTTCATTTATATGTTAAATTTAGGATAGGATAATAGCAGATGTAAATATACCGGGTGTAATAAGTTTCATATAAACAGGTGTCACAAACACTTTTTTTTGGAGATACTGGGTGTTAAAATTTCCAAGAAAATATCAATTTTTATTTATATCGTAATTTTTAAGCCAAATGGAATGCAGTACACTTAAATACGATACCTTAGTATGTGATTATAGGACATTAAGAGGATCACATCCTAACGTAACTGATTCAATTGTAGACAAAAGTTTATTTTTGCTATCTCCCATAATTTCGCGGAACATTGTTTTTTTTTAATGTATTCCATTCAGATTGCGAGATATTAACTTAATTGAGCTGCGCAGGCTTACTTTTTGCTTTTTTTGTCTTGGTTACGTATTTTCCTTAGTTTGACAAATGTCATTGTTTTGACATGTTCTTCAACATGACTAATTATATAAATGCTAAAATGGCTGATATGGTTTTCGTGACATTTGTCAAACTAAGGAAAATAGATATGTAAGTACGATAAAAAAGCAAAATCAACAAAGTAACATTAACAAAGTTAATATTTTGCAATAACGGTGAAATACATTTTAAAAAAATAATAATTTTCCGTGAAATTATGAGAGATACCAAAAATACTGAAGAGGCAACTTTTGTCTATAATTGAATGACTTATATTAGGATGTGATTGCTTTTACACATTGAAAAACGCGGCTATACCACCATATCCTCCGACAGGCCTAGTGCCTAGTTCCCAGCACAAAAACTAATAAGCGGGAGGAACTTCTCCAGTAACACAACATGGTAAATAGGGTGGGCCGATTTTTCCAAAATTCAATTAATAGACCTTATCGTTAGCGTTAATATTTATTCAAACTAGCGAGATGTGTAATAATGTGTTGCGCCCGTAGTCCAGGAACCAGGTTCTCGCACGCCCGTAGCTGTAACATTAGATAATAATACTCTTGATAGTGATTTAATTATTATTTCGCCTGTTGGCGATAAGTTTGTCAATTCAGATATACCCTCTTCTTCATCTTTTTTATATCCGCGGCTCTCACAAATATCCCTTCTTACTTAGAAAAAAAATTATCTATAAAAAAATTGGTTAGCTGGAATTCTGATAAATCCAGAATCACTTGCAATGGAAATTCGTTTAACGTGTTTCACTTAAATATACAATGCCTTAGAAATAAAGTTAATGAGCTTAATGTATTTCTGGCTGAACAAAATTTTGATATCCTATGTATTAACGAACATTGGCTGGTTGAGGATGAAGCACAATCGATAACACTTGAAGATTTTACATTAGTATCAAATTGCAGTCGGAAAAATAGCATTCATGGCGGTGTCGCAATTTTCTGTAGAAAAAGATATAAATGTTCCCTTATCACACAAATTAATAATATCTCTGTTGAATTGCATTGTGAACTGAGTGGTGTTGTCTGTGACAAATTCATAATAGTGACTACATATAGATCTCCAACTCATGGTGACTTTGATATATTTTTGCAGACACTTACGCGTGCCTTGAACTTTATCTCTCAAAAAGATAAAAAAATAACACTTACTGGTGATTTCAATGTTCATTTTAATAACCCAGGTAAATATGTACATGCACTTAGTAATTTATTTACCTCATTTGGTTTTATTCTTTGTAATAATTTTCCGACCCGTTTGACAAACTGTCTAGACAATATATTTATTAATATTTCTCGTGATAGTTGCATTTTGCAGACAATTGATCCCAAATTATCGGATCACACTGGTTTAAACTTAAGTGTAAATAACTAAAGCCTACCCACATTTTTAAGCAAGTTACTTATAGACCTATTTCCGATACATTCTAATGAAAATTTTGAAAATTATATTAATAGCTCTATGGTAACCAAGGCAGACGGGGAATTTACTTTCGAGGAAGTAACTTTTATGCAAGTACTTGATGTAATTGAAAATTTGAACAACTCTGATACTAAAGATCCCTATGACATTAATCTAAAAATTGTTAAAAGTATTAAATATATTATTATCGTTCCACTGACTAAACTTATCAATCAATGTATCAGAAATAATGTATTTCCAAAAAGCCTTAAATTGTCAAAGGTGTTACATTTTTTCAAAAAAAACTGTGTCGACGACCCTGCAAACTATAGACCGATTTGTATTGTTTGCCTTTGTTTGCAAAAATCTTTGAGGTAATTTTGAAAACTCAAATTAGTAATTATTTTGAAAGTTCCCACCTATTTAATAGTTGTCAATATGGATTTAGAGCAAAATTGTCCACAACTTTAGCAATTAATTCATTAATAAATGTAATAAATAAAGGTTTTGAAGCCAAAGAGTCTGTACATGTGCAATTTTTAGATCTCACTAAGGCTTTTGACTGTGTGTCCCATAATATTTTAGTGAGAAAATTGAAATTTTATAAATTTTCTCAGACCAGCCAAAAATTGGTTACGTCCTACTTGACTGATAGATCTCAGTTTGTTTATTTTAATAACGTCAATTCAGATCCAATTAACACTAAGTTTGGCGTAGCCCAGGGTTCTGTTTTGGGTCCGAATTTATTTCTTATTTATGTAAATGACTTGCCCAATAGTACACCCTTAGCAAAGTTTACTCTTTTTGCAGATGACACAATATTAGCCCATACCCATAATGATAACGAAATTTTGTTATCTGAGGCACAAAATAGTCTCTCTAAGGTGCATGAATGGTTTTCTAATAATCAGTTAACCTTAAATAAAGATAAGACAGAAACAATGATATTTAGTTTAAAACATATTTCCTCACAGTCGAACTACCCTCACTCCGTGAAATTTTTGAGTGTAATCTTAGACAGTAAGTTAACATGGGAAGAACACACAGTTTTTGTCTGTAAGAATGTATCCCGTAACATCTTCCTACTGCGCAATCTAATAAATTGCCTGTCACAGTCAACTTTGTTAACGGCATATCATGCACTATGCACTAGTGCACTCCTCTATAACGTATGCTATCTTGGTGTGGGGCCACGCAGCACATACACCCACAGTTTTTTCGATGCAATGAAGAGCTGTGAGAATCATTTCAGGTTTATCATACAGAGATGATTGTAGGTTTTTTTAAAAAAACCTTGGTATACTTACCCTGCCTTGCGCATATATACTGCAATGTCTTGTGCATATAAAAGCTAATTTATATAAATACACAAAAAATGGGAGCATACATAATTATGCAACGCGCAATAAGGGTAACATATGCATAGATTTTTCACGTCTTTCGAAAACTAGAAATGGGACTAGCTACTACGCAATAAAGTTTTTCAATGTGTTACCGAATGCTATACAGGTACTTGACTGTACACGTTTTAAATCAGTAATTAAACGTTTCTTACTTGAAAATGCATTTTATGATTTTAACGAATTCCTTTTGTCCGATTTTTCTCATTTCAAATTTTAAGCATTATTAATGTAATAATTTGAAATTCTCATTGTTGCGACTATTTGCACTTTTACAATTGTTATTTGATATATATGTGTGTGTATTATGTTATTTACTTGCTGCTTGTATTTTATTTTTTATTATTCTATGACAAATATTGTTCTTTTTTAATATGTATTACTACTATGCACCTGATGACTTGTCAAAGCGCAATTTTTTTGTGTATATGACCAATATAGATCTATCTATCTATCTATCTTATCAATCTTTCCTTACGTTTTTCTGCTTTCCTGTATTGTGTACACAAGATTCCCCTGCAGTTTGCCCTCGATTTTAATTAAAAGTTTATTTTTCGAAGGCATCTTTTTTTAAGAGTTTTTCGCAAGTATGACCACATTATTGATGTTTAGATAGAATTATTTTTCAGATATTTATTGAACATTAAACTGCAAACAGTGATTTTCATATGAACCCGAATGCACATGTTAACCACCTATTACTAAACATTTTGGGCAGCCATAGAATTGACACCACAAGCAGCATCTCATATCCCCGCCTGAAGCAAATTTTCAATTAATTTTCATTAGAACCGGTTGTGATTCGTAATCGATACCAGTGCCAAGCTTGTAGGCATAGTCGTTTTTCACCTTGTCCTTGTGATATGTTCAAAAAGTTATTGAGACAGTATTTCTTGCAGTTCCCTTCTATAATACATTTTATATACTATTATCAATTATCTCTTCAGGAGAATCATTACAAACGTTATCCCTGCTTGAATTTAGTTGCATGAAATATTTTTTCGCTAGTAATTCGCAATGCATAAAGAAGCCTCAGGGGCCACACTGACTGGAAATTTTGCTTTGAAATATCCCGTTCATTTTTCCAGTGCATTGATTTTAATTTAAATTTTAGAATTGCATTCATGTATCATGAATACGGATTCGTAATTCGATTCAAAAATATAATGAAACAAATTTTCTATTTCTGTGCAACAATTATATCATCAAACGATGAAACGTGTGCTGTATGTATAGATAATCTAATCAATAAACATGTGGTTCGTATATTATATGTAAGTAATATATATATAACTGCATATGTTATCTATATCTATTATTAGTTCATTGTTGGAATGTGCCTGTGTTAATCATCTCAGCTTTATTCCAATTATAATAAAAGCTATTGGTGAGGCTTGAATTTACCTTCAAACACTGCATATTGCTTCATTTTTCTATGACAGATATTCATTTAAAATAAATTAAATTGTAGCTTTTGCGCTACTTAATAAATAAGTGTTCAAAATGAAGGAAGTGATTCGACTATTTACAACACACTGTTCACAAGAAAGGTTTGCTAGAGACTGACTTAAAACTAAAACATATTGTCTTTACTTACATAATATAACATCTAACATCTATGACAATTATATAATACGCTGATGATACTAACATATTAATAACAGATAAAAATATAGACATCCTTGTGACACTTGCATGCATAGTTTACGACAAGATTTTGAAGTGGACTCAACAAAATCACTTACATTTAAATTAAAGTAAAATACAGTGTGTACTATTTAAATCGCATAGGTCTACTTATTCACTGGACATTAACTTTCCAATACAAACTACAATATCAAAATGTTGGGATCACCCTAGACAATCATTTACAGTGGAACACGCACAATGAAATTCTCTGCGGAAAACTAAATATATCCTCTTATGCATTAAAATTTTTGAAAATTACTGTAGCAGAAACATTCTTAAAACTTTGTATTATTCGTCTTTTCACTCCCACCTGGAAATAGTGAACAAAATCAACGTGTTTTTATTTTGCAGAAAGTTGCAATAAGAATTTTAGCAAATCTAGGTTACCGTGAATCTTGTAGAGAGGCTTTTCGGCAACTTGGCATACTAACTGTTATTGGTATCTACATATATGAAGTCTGCTCCTTTGTTTTGAAAAACAGAGCTGTATATACTCAAAATATGACTCCTCATGACCATGATACTCGTCATAAATTTCAGCTGTAACCTGACTCTCACTCTACCTCTTTATATCAAAGGAGTAGAGTATTTAACTTTTTACCTTTGGAAATTAAGGACTCCGCAAATCAGTATAATTTCAAAAGGTTGCTCAAAAAATATTTAATAGACAGAAACTGTTACACATTGAATGAATTTTTATTCACGTAACGTTTTTTATATATTGTATTTTGTATATTTATGTTGCATTTAATTATTTGTATACTTGTTAGTTTTATTATTACTTACTGATTGTGAAATGTATTTTATTTGTTGTGATGTATCTCTACAAATATGTTCTACAGTCGTTCTGATGTATATGTATCTGATGAAATAAATAATCCATCTATCTATCTAAGTATCCTATGACATGTGAATATAGATGGTATTACTGCCTAATGAGGGTTGCCCTCTTATGAATTTGTTGAATGATAAAATAGGATTATAAATTTAAGCATAATATAAATGATCTTCATAGAGACAGCATGGAAACTAGCTTACAGTCGGTAGCCGCCGACTGTAAGCCGAGTTTTACTTTTTATACTCAATCTCAATTAAGATCGTATATACCATACTGGAAAGGCGTATTGTCTTAATTATATTGCAGTTTCTTTTATGTGTCAAATCGAAATTTTAACCAATCGCAATATTTGAAATTCGTTAGAAACGAGAAATACCAGTGGCTATTTGAACTCTACATAGTAACGGGCAATATCAGTGCCCATTTCCCGTTGCCATGCCATTGCCTCAAATAGTGGCTGATATAATTTATTACCTTGGGTAATCCTGCCACGAAGTTCTTCTAAATTTTTTGGCCTAGTTTTGTAAACTTTAGCTTCAATAGTTTCCCATTCATGAAATTCTAGTGGCGTTAGGTCGGGAGATCTAGGTGGCCATACAATTAAAAGGCCATCTCTCGCTATTACTAAACTTCACGCTACGAAATCTTGATCCAGCCGACTAATTTATTCAAAGTGATAAAGCGGTAAAAATCTTAGGTGTTCATCTAGATCCAACATTATCCTTGGAAGAACGTACTTTAAAATTATCAACTAAACTCTCAACAAATATTTATTTTCTAAGGAATCTTGTCAATACTTTATCCCAAAACTTTTTAATTATTTCTTATTATAGCTCTTCTCATAGTGCAGTAAATATAGAACAAAAATTACCTAAACCTAAACATCCAAAAGGTATAGGCAATTCTTGTCCCTTATGTTGTTCACTATCCTCAGTACATCACGCCATGAAAAATCCCAAAGTTTCTGGCGTCGGGTTTGGGAGGGGGCGTGGCGGGGGTATTGTGAACGATCCATCTTTAGGGTGTCTGAAGGACTTATATTTCTATCTTAAAAAAGGTTAGAAAAAAAAATAGAAAAAAAAAATTCTTTTTTCTCTATTTCTATTTCAAAAATGAATATTTAACGTTCACAAAATTTAGGGTTCAAGATGACTGTTTCAGACGGAGAATAATATAAAAAATCATACTTACTGTGGTTTATGCTTAACTGCTGCTCTAATGGTATCAATTGGACGTCGGTCGTAACACTATAAACCTAACACTGGATGTACCACACTTTCTTAAAATTATACCTGAAAGGGAATTTTGTTAGAAAACGCAACTAAAAGACAATATAAAGTTCAAAAATGTATATATTAAATCTTTTTAAAAAAAATTATGTTTTTACAACAACTTTTATTCTAAAAAATATGTTTAACAAACACTAGTCTGGCCCGTGTACAACACATGGTGAGGAACGGAACGATTTATAATGTACCAACTACCATCCAATATGCGGTTTTATAAGCTAACGATGCACAAAAAGATTCAAGAAAAGTTCAATGTTACTGAAATTTGGTGGGCTTTTGCTTACCTGTCTTATAAACGTATTTTTATTTCACATTAATTTTAGTCGCTCCTCAGAGCTTAAAAATGCTTGAAGCGCTACTACTTCTAATTGTATTCTGCAATTACAACTTTTTACGTTCAGGCAAGGCGGATCCCATGCACGTATGAGTACATGGTAATAATACTTTTCTGACACTGAATCACTGAGGAACCGGTTTAGGGCCAACCCCGTCAAAACTCATCGTTTCCCCGTCAAAATCGACTGCTAGGAAACGATGGGGGTCCATGTCGCTAAGGGCTATTTTCGCTAGAACTCCCGATATACTTTGAATAGAGACTGGTTTAACTTGTCCTCATATTTAATACCTCGTAAGAGTTGCAGTGCTTGACAACGTGGATTCGTAAAAGGGTTTTTAATCTTGAAAATTTCGAAGTTAAAGTCAAATTTTATTATACTTTCTAAATTTAGGTGGTCGGGGCGACATTACGTCCCTGTGCAGCGACATTTACTACACTTGCTAAATTGAGGAGTTATTGAAAATTTTGCATAAAAAACGCTCCGAAGAGCGAAAATATGATTACAAGTATTAAAAACCTCTTCCACGATATTTTTACGTGAAGCACGCTTTTCGTACGAAGTATCTCCTAAGTTGGATTTTGTTACAGCGTCGAAAAGTATATCGGGGTTTTAGCGTGTTCTTTAACAGTATCACTGACTATCCTTTTTCCGCAGTTTTGTTCTGATATCTCCCAAACTATTAGGTTTATCAAGATCATGAACATAAACAAAGTTGTTGTACATAAAATTTCTGATAAAATTGGTCCTATTCATATTTTTGATCAACCTAATAGTTATCGAGATATGGAGGGGAGGACTCTGTGAAATGCTAAAAATTAACAAATAAAGCTAAAAATTGCCTTAAATTTGTCTGATTTGAGTTTAAATTGTTTAGATTGAAGTGGGGGAGATTTTAAAAAGGAATCCGGAGAAGAGAAAGGATGACGGCCTTGAATACCATGAAGAGCAGGTGGGCTACTTGAAGGGAGAGGTGGGGTGGCCGACGCGACCCCTCCTGTTTTATGACATTATATTAGTTATGTTACAGCGTTCCGTTCAGTAGGGTGTACCTATGTACTCGGGGATGTTGTTTAGTTTGGAAGTGTTCAATTTTTATAAACGCGAGTTTTTGTGTAATCGATTGTGAACAAATAAGATGCTGAGTAGCTATTTTGAAGCCAAAATGGAATGTGCTCTGCAACCGTGCAGAGATATAGGAGGTGAGTTGACGAATCTGACACAAAAAGGGATAGACTCAATTATTCGTTGTAGTGAGATTAAAAAAGATGGTGTGAAGGACAATTTTCAGAGCAATAATGTATTGAGTGTTCATAAAGTGTGCAGACAGTACTACACTTGCAACCCTCAACCACCTTCCACATCATATGTGTCTGCTCCTGAAAACACGAGCTGTATTTAGCTTTACTACTCATTGCTTTCTATGTGGTCGGTTGTATATAGACTTTTCTAAAAGCAGGAAATCATTCCAAGAAGAACGGTGTGAGGTTAAAAAATAGAGAGAATAGTTACTGTCCGTCGACTTGCTAATGCAAGAGTTAAATGTTCTTGGGGGAAAGATGTCCTCCTTCGATTGAGTGGTATGATTGATCTCGTGGCACGTGAAGGAAGATACCACAGGCACTGTTTTTCCAGGTTTGAGGTTCCAACATCTACAAAACCTGGGACAGGACAAAAAAAGGGAGGATCCACAGCAGACAATGAGGTTTTTGAGGTTTTTGAAAAATTATGCAAGTACATTGAAGAAAATGATGAATGTCAATACACAATCAAGGAGTTGAGTGAAATATTCGTTGATTTCAATCATGACATTCAGCCATACGCTGAAGTTCAACTGAAAAGAAAATTGAAAGAGAGGTACGGTAATAGCGTACAGATAACAAGCATCAAGGGGAAAAGTAGTGTGATATGTTTTTCTGAAACAGCTTCAAAAATCATCAGTGACAGTTGGTATCAAAGTCGGAAGATATATAATGCTGAAGATGAACTCAGAGTGATAAAAACAGCAGCCGCAATACTACGCCGTGAAGTTAAACAAACATTGTTTGATTGTTCAAAATTCCTAATACCACAAGAAATGGCTTCTGGAAGTGCACACCTCATACCTAAACTACTGTACTCTTTGATCTATGAAGTATAAAATCTGTAAAATTAAATGGAAAGAAAACAAAAACGACGGAACGCAAAACGATAACAATTTCTCATGCTGTTATGTCAGTCACTCGTCCTCGTCCATTTCTCTTACCTCTTCAGCTTGGTAAGCTGTGAGTCTTCATAGAAAGTATGGCTCAAGACTATTGATAGACATGTTAGCCAACATGGGGTTCCGTGCTTCTTATAATGAAGTACTGAAATTTGAAAGGTCAATATCTGCTGTGAATCAAACAGAAATATCTGGTGGGTATGTTCAATTTGTTTTCGACAATGCCGATTACAATGTTAATTCCATTGAGGGTCACAACACATTCCATGCGATGGGTGGAGTTTTATGTGTCACCTCTCGATCATCATTGAAAGTTGATACCCAAGTTCCTAAGCTCTGCATAACTGCACGTGCGGTAGAAACTTGTAGCTTAATCCCAATTCAGGTTTTTCCTCGTCCATCTTCATCATGATATGACAATTTAAGAATGTTGGATTATCAGACTCGCGCAGATAAAACCAAAATCAGCTGTTACCAACCGCTCTCAGGATTTGTTTTGGTTGGCAGGGATGTGGCTTCAGACTCCACATCGTAGGCCAGGCTGGAGTGCCTTTCAAGAGGAGGGCTACAGTGCACATAATATCCAGAACCAGTCATCAGGAGTACTGGATCTTCCATTTATCAATCTAAATCCTTCGAATCCATCAGCAATCTATACAACCCTTGTCCAAACAATTTAAGCTCAAATCAGACAAATTTAAGGCAATTTTTAGCTTTGTCAATTTTTAACATTTCACAGAGTTCTCCTCTCAATACCTCGATAACTATTAGGTTGATCAAAAATATGAATAAGACCAATTTTATCAGAAATGTTATGTACAACAACTTTGTTTATGTTCACGATCTTGATACACCTAATAGTTTTGGAGATATCAGAGCAATACTGCGGAAAAAGGATAGTCAGTGATACTCCCGCCACGGCCCCTCCCAAACTCGACGCCACAAACTTTGGGATTTTTCATGGCGTATTGTACTGAGGATAGTGAACAACCTGGGACAAGAATTGCCTATACCTTTTGAAAAATCAGCTAACAGTGTATCTATAAAACAATAAGTTATTCAATGCCAAGCAGTTTGGTTTTCAAAATGAATTATCAACCACACTTGCTATTGATAAATTAACTTCCACAATTAATGCAGGATTTGAAGAAGGGAAATATATTTTTTCTCTATTTTTTTATCTCACTAAGGCTTTAGATGATATACTTATTAACAAAATGAATTACTATGTATTCTCGGAACATAGTAAAACACTTTTAAATTCATACCTTAATGGGAGTAAATCCACCCTACAATTATTAAACCATGGTGTGTCTCAGGGTTCTGTTCTAGGACCCATACTTTTCTTTATTTTTATTAATGATTTCCCAACCTGCGTTAAAAATAAAGCACTAACTATACTATTCGCCGATGACACTAATTTAACTTCTCCAATACTGAAATGGAAGATTTGTTAAACGATTGACCGCAGATCGAATCAATCACACACGACTGGTTTATATCTAATAATTTATGCCTTAAAGAAACTAAAACAGAAACTACGGTATTTAGTTTGCTTAATATGGAAGAAATAAATAACCCCGAATCTATTAAATTCCTTTTACTTGGACCCGAAGTTATCGTGAGAAAGCCATACGAGTCACGTCTGTAAAAAAACTGCAAAATACACCTACTTGCTTCGAAACCTTGTTGGGAAAGTATCCGACAAAACCTTAGTAACTGCATATCACAGCTTCATCCACCCAACCTCTCTCAACAACGTGTGCTAACGTGTCTTCTGCTCAAAGAAAAGTAATTCGAATAATTTCAGGATTGAAATATACGGATGACTGTAAAGAACAGTTTAAAACATTGAGGATCATGACTGTGACTTGTACTTACATATTTCAGTGTCTCCTATGATATATATTCAAAACACATTAATTTTCCGTGTATATTGCCTCTTGCAGTTTACAACCCAGTATGAATTTTCTTCAGACCAGTAACGGCAATTTAATAAGATGCTAGATGCTATAAACGTGGCTTCGTCTGTATACAGAATGTTATACGGAAAATTCCTGTCATTTAAATATTTACCTTGAATTCACAAACAACATTCCAACCGTCTAACATTGTCACCTTGTCTTTTTGAACAATCCATGATTTAGTTGTCTGAGTAGCGTTTTGTTACACTTTCTAAATGAACTATTAGGACGTTCACTTGATGAGCTCGACTTAACTTAGGCAGACGTAAAATTCAAAACTTATACTTACTTCGATATCGCTCAATGGTATCCCAAAATGCAACTGATGGATGGACGGTATTTCTTTGTATTCTTGTGATTAATTTGATTGAAAGACACTTGTAAAAATAATTTTACTTTAATTCTCGTAATTGCTGTACAATCCTAATGGGTATATTTTATAACTTAACTTAGAGTTCCCTCTCCGTCAAACAGCGCGGCTCCCAGTCGTGCGCTCAACATAGCTAACTCTCTATACGCGGTAAACCAAACGTAAAAAATATAAAAAATGGATATAGTCTTAATAGGGCCGAAACAACTGGTCTTATATCCAACACTTTACTTGCTAACATTATAATTTCTAATGCTTCTTAATTAACACGAAAGGTAATGTTGTTAGCAGGGCCGGATGAACATGGATGGGGGGGGGCCTGTAGACAAAATTGGTGTCGAGGCTTGCTCAAGACTGGTGATTTTCGAAAAAAGTTTTATGGAATTTACAGTATAAATCATGAGGACCTTTTTTTTTACTTTCCAACCTAAACAGGCCATAAAGCCCCCCCCACAACACTGTTTCTTTCGCTATTATGCGAGCAAGATATCAATAATAATTCTCAATAGAGTAATCTTTTAAATACATTTTCAAGGTAATACTTCTATACATTTGTTATGTTATTCTCCGTAGTTTATCAAATGAACCATTAATTTTATTGAATTGATACAAGAATACCTTTTTGTTAGGTAGTCATCTGAGGGATATGCTTATTATATTTGCCGTTCAAAATATCATCACTGTGAAATTGTTTTTGTCAGAGATAGCAATATTGGGTTATTAACGTAAACTTTCTTTTTATAAGATACTACTTTTCCTAAAAACCTGTCATTTATTTTTATCATTAGGCTTTACTTTGTTTTATAAGAGCCGACTTTGTCAATCCAGTGGCCATAATCAGGCGGGAAAATGTTCGCATATCAAAAACATTCTCTTTTCTAATTTTGTTCGGTAAATTTTCACATTTTTGCGGTAAGCGATTGCATTCGGTGCCTAGTATACTCACGTAAAATATTACTTGGACCAGACATCATGGAATTGAAATACTAGCGTTTTGATGAACCTAATTCACTTTACTTATTCAGTAGGCATCACTATGTTCATATTTCTAGTTTCGTTGAAATCCAGTGCTTGAACTCGAAAATAATATGCAAATATTTAGGCTTAATGAGGTGACCAAGTATTCTTATTTATTGACATCAAAAATATTCCTTCTTTTGATTTTGTTCGGTTAATTATTTAATGAATGTTCATCTTTGCTTGGTTGAAATCGGATATTATTAAAGTAAGGTCCTTTTGGTATTTTTACGATAATATTCGATCCCTACTATACCACGTAATATTTTAATCCAGATAGGACATTCGGATACTTGCATAGAGCAGCTGTAGAAAACAATGTTGTATGTATCTGCTAAAAGTGATTTTATTTTGTTCATGGAGTTGCTCAAGTAGCTACTATAAAATAAAACCTCACTTTTACCATTTATATCATAAATTATTGCATACTGCATTTACTGCTTTTCCAATATATTTATTAGTTTTGTTTATATAATAAATACATCACAGGTAATGACGACCCCCTTTATCCCGGAAGGCTCTAGAAGAGCTTTGTGTGGGAGGGGGCTACACATTTAGAGACAAGGGACACACACCCAATATCCGTGTATAGTGGAAAAATTCCTCTCACAGTTTTTTCCACTGCCACGACCGGGGATCGAACCCGCAACTTTTGGGTGAGAGGCAAGTGCGCTCACCTCTCGACCATATTCACAAACTTTTTTATTTATAAAATTAATAGATCACGTTTCTCATAAAAGACGAAAAAAAAGTTGCTTTTTAGCTAATATCAAGATAGAATAAATTAGTAGTTAAAGTTCATAACATTTTTGAGCAAAACGATAATAATAATAATAATAATAATAATAATAATAAATGTAAAAAAGCAGGAGGGGCTAACTTCCATCTATTAAGCCTTTGGTGAGTAGCGCCACCACTTACTCCAGCTAGGGGTGCAAAACCGAACCGGCAGCCCTAGTGCACCCGGGAGGGGAAAGCATCTTCCCCTCTGGTGTCGGTCGTGGGCCTGCAGGGCTAACCACCCACAGGCTCTAACCTTTGGTTCCGGCAGGCCGAAGACTGGGCCCCCACGATCGACCCCGTTCGGATAGGGGTCAAGGGCAAGGTGGTGGGGCCCAACCGGATAGACCGCCCGATGACGACGTACGCAATGAACAAGGACGCTTTGAGTGGACAGATGAACTGAGGGATGAGCTTCTGCATTGTTATGAAAGCAGTGAGCCCGCGCGGAGGGGGTACATGGCGCGGATGCATGCTCTGTGGTGTGAGAGGCTACCAGAGCATAGCGCCTTCACGCCACAAAATCTGCGTGACTATGTATCCCACCTTCGTAGTAGGGGCTACGTGAGGGCTGCTCCTGGGCCGGTGAATGAGGTGGCCGAAGAGCCGCCACATTCACCGGTTGAGGACGTGGCTCTCCTCGTTCCGCCAATTCCAGAGGGCCTCAGTACCAGAAGGGGGTTACACCGTCTGAAAACCCCCGGGCCACAAGACCTGGCCAGAGTGGACGCTGAACTTCGTACAGCGCTACCAGAAGAGGCTGACATCTGGCACATAAATTGTGCCGTGTATGCCGCTGCTCAACGCTCGTCTCAGGTGGAGAGGCGAAATACCTCTTCCCCACAGGAGAGAGCGCAGCGGCGCATACAAAAGATGGAAGCCAAGATCCAGTCGGCGAGGCAACACGCATCCCGTATCCAATGTGTGATGGACTATACGGCGGCCAACAGGCCGTTCACGCCTAAAGTGCGTCGATTAGCCGCCAACTTAAGACGCGTCCATCACACACTCAATGAGGCAGTGCTGCGAACCACCAAACAGCACTGTCTCGACAGGATACGGATGCTAGTGACTTGCAAAAAGTCATTAGTGAGGCGGGCGAGGGGGCTTGCGGAAAATAAACTGTTCCGCGAGAAGCCCTCGCGCCTTTTCCAACCGCCTCCGCGTGTTGTAGACAATCCGCCGACTGCAGATCAGGTGGAGAACTTCTGGAAAACGCTGTACGAGGAGAGGCCTCCACTCAACCGAGATTCTCCTGCCCTTGCACACTTTGAAGCCTTTTGTCAAAGGCTTCAGCAACCATAGGAAGTGTGCGAACCAATAACCCCAGAAGAGGTTCGTAGGGCTCTTGATGGCTCTAAGAACTTTGCTGCTCCAGGTCCCGATGGGATAAATAACTTTTGGTGGAAAAAGTTATCGAGCACCCACCACCATTTGGCCAGAATATTTAATTCCTGGTTAAATGGGGAGCAGCAAATCCCTTCTTGGGTTGTTGAGGGGCGGACAGTGCTGATCCCCAAGAACGGAGATTTGTCCAGCCCAAAGAATTACAGACCGATAACCTGTCTAAACGCATGTTACAAGGTGTTTACACGCATTTTGTACATGCGGGTGCTCCACGCAGTTGAACCGGTTTACGAACGGATATATGAGCAACGAGGGTCGAAGAGAGGTGTCGCTGGCTGCAAGGAGAACCTGTTGATTGACAGATGTGTCACGCAGGACTCCATGCAGTATAAGCGGAACCTCTCTATGGCCTGGATCGACTACCGCAAGGCATTCGACATGACATCGCATGAGCTCATTGTTCACTTGCTCCGATGTCTTGTGGTTCCCGGTCCCGTAGTGAGATGTATTGAAGAACTGATGCCGCTCTGGAGGACTCGCTTTACCATAACATCGGGTAACGATAGAGTCCAAACAGAGTCGGTAACATTCAGAAGAGGAGTATTTCAGGGAGATTCCCTCAGCCCCCTTCTGTTTTGCATCTCACTACTGCCATTATCCGTCTCGCTCCGGAAAACCCGCGGCTACAACTGCGGTACCCCCGGCGACAGGAGGCATAAGGTCACCCATCTATTTTATATGGATGACCTTAAACTTTATGCCTCTGGAGAGAGGGATCTCCAACAGTCCCTTAGGGTGGTACAGGAGTATACGCAGGCTGTCGGTATGCAGTTCGGGTTGGACAAATGCGCACTGATCCATCTCAAGAGAGGACGATGCGGTGACTATGGAGAGGACGCGCAGCTCGTGGACGGAAGCATCTTACACCATCTAGATGCCGGAGAGTCGTACACTTACTTGGGTGTCGAGCAACGCTCCACCCAAGAAGTGAGTGTAGTGAAAAACGCTCTCCGCGGCAAGTATCAGCACCTACTCCGACAGATCTGGTCTTCAGAACTGTCGGGGAAGAACAAGGTGTCTGCTACAAATATGCTTGCCGTTCCGATCCTTCTCTACTCTTTCGGAGTAGTGAAGTGGACTAGAGAAGAGCTGCGTCAACTCGATGTAGTAACCCGCAAGAAGATGCATCTCAATAGGAGCTTGCATCCTAAATCGTCCGTCCCACGGTTATATCTCCCACGACATCGGGGAGGCCGTGGACTCTTGAGCTTGGAGAGTCTCCATAGCAGGATGGTTCTGGAGGGAGCATGTAAGGTCATCAGGAGTTCGGATCCCCTCCTCTGCATGGTCCGAGACCATGAAAATGCAGAGGTAGGAGCTTTTCTCTTTAAGGCAGCACGCAGAGCAGCCGATGAACTTGGTCTCATCTTCGACGTCGAGCGGGTAAACCCCGACTCTGTCACCGAGTTGGAACCCGTTCGACTAAAAGCCCACATTAGAGCTGCAGAACACAACATCCTTCTGCAGCTCCATAAGGATAAGCCATTGCACGGGATCTTCTATAAAAATATAGAAGATCTCGGCTTATCCGAAAGGCTGACCTTCGCCTTCTTAAGGTCAGCTGGGCTGAAGTCTGAGACCGAGGGATTCATAATGGCTTGCCAGGATGGTGTATTTAACACTCTCGTCTATCGACGTCGTGTCATGGGTATGGAGGTCCCTGATGTCAGCTGCAGGGCCTGCTGCAGGGCGCCGGAGACTGTAATGCACTTACTGTCGGCTTGCCCGACTTACGCAGTCTCGGCCTATATTCATAGACACAACGCAGCATTACGAGTGCTTTACTATCATCTAAGGCACTCGTATGGGATAGACGAAACACCAGTGCTGCCTTACGTTCCGGGGGATATTGAGTCCGTTGTGGGGAATGAGAAGTGCCTAATTTATTGGAACTACTCGTTTCCCACCGTCAGGCAAATACAAGCCAACAAGCCTGACATAGTACTCCTCGACCACCAACTCAAGACAATGTATGTCGTGGAATTCTCAGCTCCCGCTGAGAGCAACATTGTCTTGAAAGAGGAGGAAAAACGGACAAAATATCGAGATTTGCTCTTCGAACTCCGCAGGCTTTATCCAGGCCATTCTGTTAAAATAGTGGTACTGATTATAGGAGCCCTCGGTGGAATGAGACAG
This sequence comes from Leptura quadrifasciata, assembly GCA_963675555.1. Taxonomy (NCBI): domain Eukaryota; kingdom Metazoa; phylum Arthropoda; class Insecta; order Coleoptera; family Cerambycidae; genus Leptura; species Leptura quadrifasciata. Next base: position 111,646,085 of record OY776675.1, read on the forward strand.
ACGCTGCTTTCAGAACTAAAGATCATACCGGCATGCCGAGATTCGGCAGAGATCTTAGCCGGCAGAATGCAGAAGGCTGTCATCCTCGGTTCATTACGTCTACTCAGGGCACACGATTCGCGGACCCGGTAGTCACTCACCCCACGGGCGTGGGGAGTGGCTATTGGTATTACCAGCTCCCCTCTGTGAGGGTCGGAGCCACAGAGTAGGGTGACTGGTTTTTTGTAAAAAAAAAAAAAAAAAAAAAAAAAAAAAAAAAAAAAAAAAAAAAATGTCTTTATTTTCGGCAGCAGTAAAAAAAACATTAACAGAAACCTTAACAAAATAAATACATTGAGACAAAAATTACCGAAAAAAGGCGAAGTTCACAATTAATGTGCTCTACCACTTAACCTATCGTATTTAAATTGAGTATAATGATAACCTGAAGGAAACAATAATAATAGTAACAATAACATAATAATGACAAAACATAAAAAAACAACTAATAAAAAACTCATTTTTCTGGACTAAAACCACCCATTAAAATACATAATTACAATTATTACATTACGAAATCACTAATTACTGCTATTGACTAATATATTTTTTAATTTCTTTTTTAAATTTGGATATCTTGAGAGATTTCATTTCAGTCGGAAGGCCATTATAGAGAAACGCAATGTTGTATCGAAAACTCCGCTCATAAAGGTGGGTTCTGTGTACAGGAGGGGTAATTAAACCTTTGAATCTAATATTGACGTTATGGACATCGCTTCTGAAAGTGATTTTATTGTATAGATATGGTGGCGACTTAAATAATAGTAGCTTGTGATACAAGCTAAGCGTGTGCACTTTAAATCTTTCATTCATTTTTAGCCATCCGAGTTCCGAGAATTTATGAGAGATGTGTTGAAATTTTCGTATACCGTAGATAAAACGAATGCAAGAATTTTGCACTCTTTGAATACGATTCATATAATCTTGATCCAAGCAGGGTGAATATATGGGCGAGCAGTAAGTGAACTGAGAGAGTACAAGAGCATCGCAAAGCGATTTTTTGACCTTTGCATGGAGATGACGTCTATGCGGAAAAAGCAGTCTAAGAACATTATAAGCATTTTGCATATTTTTTTGGGTATGTTGGCGAAAACGTAATAAAGGGTCAAGAATAATACCAAGATTTTTAGCACTATCCGAAATTTGTAAAGGCGTATTATTAATTGTGACGTTAAAACTATTTCTTAATAACAAGCTATCATGCCTTTTCCCGAATAACAGTAGACTAGATTTAGAAGCATTTAGTAACAGTGCATGCTTAGAAGACAGCTCAGCTAAGGATTGTAAATCATTATTAAACCTTTGTTTAGCAATTTGTGCATCTTCGAGAGCAAAAGAATGGTAGATTTGCGTATCGTCAGCGTACATATGTATTTTTGAGTATTTTATGAACTTATGAAATTGCGATGTGTAAATAGTGAAAAGTAAAGGCCCCAGAATAGATCCCTGTGGCACGCCTGTCAACACAGTTCTGCTAGTGGAAATAACTCCATTTAGCCGTACTTGCTGGCTACGCTGTTCCAAATAAGATGACAATAAACTCGTTGCATCGTTATTTGCACCACTTGACTTCAGTATTTCAATAAGTATTTCGTGGTCAATGGTATCAAAAGCTTTACTGAAGTCAAGCAGCGCCATTGCCGTTGAGTTTCCCTCGTCACTTGCCTGAAATATGTCATCAGTAATAGTTAGCAGTGCTGTTGTGCAGCTATAACCTGGCCTAAAGCCTGACTGTGTGGGCGGCAAAATATCGTAGCTATCAAGATGTTCTCTGAGTTGCGTTTCCATTACTTTTTCCATAAGTTTAGAGAGAACCGATAAAACACTTATTGGTCTAAGTTCGGCAAAAGTTTTTGGAGAAGATACTTTAGGAACAGGAGTTACGATAGCTTTCTTCCAGGCAGACGGAAACTTTCCCTGTAGTATAACGGAATTAATAATATTAACTAGAAACGGCAACAAATAAGGACAACAAAGTTTTAGAAATAATGCCGTTACACCATCAGGTCCAGCTGAGCAAATTTTTTAAATTTAAAATAATTTTTCGTAAATCTTCAGCATTAATAAGCTTAAATGAGAATTTGGATTGGCATATAGGATTTGTTGAATAATAATTAATAATTTCCCTTCTGTCCCCAAAAATTTTTGGGATACTATCTATAAAATAATTATTAATTGCCTCAGGATCCTCCATTACATGCGGTAACTGGTATTTAGCTTTTGTAGATATATTTAATAGTTTAAGTTCCCTCCACAATTGTTTAGAATTCTTATTAGCAGCGATATAACTAAAGTAAGCTCTCTTTTCGTTGGAAATTGCATGTGTTGTTAAGTTGCGCATTTGCTTATAATAGTTCCAATGTTGCTGTAACTTAGTTCTCCTAAAAGTTGTTTTTGCTCTATCCCTTAACGTCATCATAAATCTGACATTTTCAGTCAACCAAGGCGCCCTTTTTTTTGTTATTTTAATAGTTCTTGTTGGCATGTGCTGATCAAATAAAGTTAACAGATGATGATTAAGATAATCGACTTTGGAATCAACATCACGAATAAAAAAAATGTGTTGAAGTGGAAGACTTTCTAAATGTCGTTGAAATTTGTCTTCATCGAAATTTTTAAAGTCTCTAAATGTATATAGAAATGGTTCAACTTTAGGTATCGTATATCTTATAGTGCACTGTATCAATTCATGATCTGATATATTGAGGCCGCCAACACTCGAGGTTAATATACTGTCTGGATCGTTTGTTAAGATTAAATCAATTAATGACACACCAGTATTAGCTATTCTAGTAGGATCTTTCAAAATTTGTAGCATACTAAAAATTTCAAGCATAGACAATAAATACTCGGCACTCGGGTAATCAATTTGGAGAAGGTCGATGTTTAAGTCGCCAAGGCAGTAAATAATATCAGATATTTGTAAACAAATACTAATGGACTCTTCTAAAGCATCAACAAAATGTTTTGCGTTCATCTGTGGAGGCCGATAACAGACTCCTACAATAACAATTTTTTCATTAAACCGTATAGAAATCCACATTTGTTCAATTACATTTGAAGTATGAATTAAGTTATACTGAAAATCACTTCTCAAATAGATAGCGACACCCCCTCCTCTAGTTAACCTATATATAAGAAAATTCATTCACAACAATTTTTCAATTTGGAGAAACAGCTGTATAAGTGAACTGTGCCGTATCTTATTGAACTGTTATTCAGATTTTTCCTCACATATTGTAGATTACTGCGTTACCATTATATTCGGTCCATGTGATATATGAATAATGAACCTTCTGATTTGAGGTATACTGTTTGCACGTGCTGTCTTGTATACACTAATACACTATGCCAGACATAATTACCTATTGTATCGTAACATTAATCTCTGCTATAGGGCTTTGTAATAATTACTTATATCAAGACCTTTACTAATTTTACATCTCAGTAATTCTGTTATTTTGAGATAGTTATTACTTACTGTGTGTTTAGTTTATTCTTTAATATAGTGAGTGATCTTCACACAGCACTATAAATCAATAAAATTTGTAATAGTAGCAACATAGCATTGGAAGAAAAAAACATTAGTTGGACAAAATGAATATCACCTTTAAAATTTTGTCTGTTGATACTTCTTTTTAGTTCGCATATAATCTATCATTACGAAAAATAATATTTACCTTCTAGTAAAATATGCTTATTTAAAATGTATATGTATATTGATGTACATTCATTTTCTCATAAATTAGAAAAAATAGTTTATTTTATTTATAATATTAGATATGTTTTCTGCTAAATCATTTTAGATATATGCCTACGATTATTACATTTTGATTCATTTTGAAATGAATTCAGAATTCAGTTTAAACAGTGAAATATATTCTACTCCAGTTTTGAAAACATATTTTGATAGATTAAACGTTTGTAACGTTTTCTTGCAGAAAAATACATGGAAATCGATAATATATTGTTTATTTTTACCGAAATAATTTAATAAAATATAAAATAAGAAAAGCAAATTAGTGGCGTGTTAAATATGGCACATAAACAACTGGAAAAAGAACATCAATATGGAGCACCACATAATCGATGACAGTCCGATAACAAGTTTTCAAGATTTTTTAGCACATAATGTAATAAAACGTAAACTCATGATCTGGGTAATACAAATAGTGATTGCAAAGAGCTAATTGTTCATTTTAGTGAATGTCATCAGAAAGTTTTAGTAGTGTATCATCCACTACTCCAAATGCTTGTTGAAATGTTACATCCTGAGTTGGTTCCTTTCCGTGCATAATATTTCTGTTGCATTTTCTGCTTTATTACGTAATAGAAGCAACCGTTCCTCGTACTTTGGATTTAGTATAGTTGCCAGTTGTGGCGTAGACGCTTACTTTATGTACCAGTATAGTAGTTGCTCGTTAAAAATAATCTATTATTCATTTGTAACGCGTTTTTCTCCACCTTAGCCGATGACAAGGAGAAAGAGGGTCTCTTTTTGACACTCGAGCCCCAGAAACGAGTTTTCGGTTGTAGCTCGGGCACCAGTCTTGGTTTAAATGATAGGACACACTACCCACAAGCCGTATGTGCAAGGCTGAGTTGCTCAAGTGGAGAAATGGTACTCCAGTGAGACCATTTGGGAAAGTAGACGTTCACACACAAACAGTAAAACACAGAATTTTCTAAATAATTTTGGTTTATTCAAATTAACCTACTACATACTAATCTACTTGTTTACTGAATGATCCAAATCTACAAGTTACTAACTACCGGGAGAAGAGCAAGTGTTGCATCAAAAATACTAGTACCAGATGACCCGAATGACAAGGATAGCAAAGACGAAATAAGCGGTAAAATGGGTGCAGACTAACTACGGATACCAGGTGTGAGAAGCAAGACGTTAGATACAACAAATTACAGTATAAAATTATAAAGAAGTTATATATAGTAGTTGGCTAGTACATCGACTTTTCTAATTTGAAATCTTTGGACGGGCTCCTGCAGAAGTTAACTAATTATCGGTCTTTTTTGTGCCAATAATCAGGTCAGAATTATTATTCTTGAGTTTATAGATTCTATAGAGGATCAGATTTTGTTCTTGAGCTATGATCATAAATTAGCTGGGCATCGTTAAAATCGGTGTTACTATTGGAATTATAAAGTTCTGAGTAATTTAAAAGGAGCTATCCCATTGATGATATTCTTAATTTTGGCTAATTCATCACAAGTGCTATATTTGAGTTTGGAAGTCACTGAGTGTGGAGATTTATGTAAATTGCTGTTGATGTTTTTAGTTTAATTATAACTATTCGATCTTGACTTCACTGACTGACCCCTAAAAAATATCTGCATTAAATAGGCTGCAGCGAGACTGCTTTGTAACCGAAACAAAAACGATCTTGCTAAGACGTACTTATTTACCGTTAGCAAAGTCTTTCTAATTATGTATTTATTGCTCTAGGTTGATAGTTTTGGTATCAGGAGTCAGAGCCCTGTTTTAAGGTTAATAAGTATTTTGTTGTTAGTAAGCTTCTATTTTTACACCATTACTACCTTGCAACCAGAAAAAAGCTTTTCCTGTCATTAATAGATGACTTTTTAACCATAATAGGCGATTTTTAACCACTATGCAGCTTATAATGTAATGACAACAAATACTCTTTTTTGTCTTAGTAATGTGAGTATAGGATATTAATACAAGACTTAAAAAAATGCTTTCAAGTCCATTTATGAAGCAACGTCATATGCGGTTAGTACCTTCGAATTCTTTCACATATTCCTTCAGCCCCCAATCATCTACCTTTGACTTACAAAGACATAATAACATAAAACCAAAGAAGTTTGTTATAAAAATTTTTTGCATATAACCTTTTACTTTCACACAACCTTCTCGCCAAATGCCGAATTGCTCACAGGCATGTCTAATAAAACGGCAAGCGATAGGCATCATGACAAATATTCAATTGCGCTTGCGCCATATGTAAAAGTAAATAAGTAATATGCTAGGACTAGCAAGCACGACTTTACAGTTAACAGGTGGCTTACCAACCATAGGTATGTGCATTTTAACCATTAAAAGTCAATTGTAACTAAAGGCACTTATTTACCGTAAGAAATTATTAACTGAGTGTTGTTATTAGGACAACTAGTCAAAGATTTACCATTATAAAAACTCATTAGCAAAACAGTTTTTCTTATGGTTATATGTTGATAATGCAAGTCTTAACAAAGAAAATAGTTACGATAATACAGACTCTTAGCAAAACACTCTATTTGGTCAATTTCTTTTAGTATAAATTCGCCTACAGATAGTAATTTTATTAAATCAATCAAATTTCATTTAATCGATGTTTTACAGACATACCTAGCATAATGCACAACCCCACAAGCAAAGGTACTGTCGTGAGCAGAAAAAAATAGGACAACTTTTTTTTTCTAATGTAAATCTGTCTCTATTTGAATATGTAATGAGTAGCCGAAATATAACAGATATTTTAATTTATTTTTTATTTTAATGTTGTAGTTATTGCTATAGTAAATGATCGATGGTTAATGAGACAAATTGCAGTGGAGAATAAACGGTACGATTAGTAGAAATCCTGTATCAAAGGACAAAGGATATCCTATACTTAACAAGAAACTAACTATTAATATTTCGTTATTGCACCATTTCTATTTATAACTTCTGTAAGTCTGTTTGGCATAGAATTAAATAACCTTATACAATAATCATTAGTAATAATATTTTCCAATGCATTATTTACTATTTCCAGTAATTCTTCGGCATTCCGTGGTCTCACATTTCATTTTTGGATACTTCTTACGAGTAGTCTCCATATTTCTTCCACAGGGTTAAGATCTGGACTATGACTGGGCCAGTTAAGAACATTGATGTTGTTATCTTGAAACCAGTTAGTTGCGGTATGAGCGATATGAACGGAACAATTGTCTTGTTGCGATATGAACTCATTATTAGGAAATAATTGTGATACAGAAGGGAGCATAATATTGTCTAAAATCCTAATATACGTTTCACTATTAAATCGTTCCTCAATATGCCACAAAACACCAGGATCACGTGCCGATATCCAAGCCCACATATTGACGGAAAATCTACCACTTTTATCATTGTTAGATATATATTTCTCATCGAATCGATTATTCGGAGGGCTGTAAACACGAATACGACCGCTGTGTGTTGACTGGAAAGTTTTTTCGTCTGTAAAGGTTACATTGTTCCAAAAATATATATCGTGCTAAAAATTCAAGCGCAAATCCTACTTGAGCTTCTTTATGTTCAGCTGTAAGTAAATATTTCTGTGCTGCTGCGTGATAGCGTAGCTCCGAATCTCTTACTCGCCGGCGATCAGTACTACTCGATCCAGGAAAATTCGTTTCTTCAGCAGCCTGAATAACTGAGTAAAATGGATTTTCTACTAAAGCATTTACCAATTGTAAATCTTGTTGAGTTGATATCCTTCGTCGCCCTGATCCAGGATTTCTACTAATCGTACCGTTTATTCTCCACTTTCTTAAAATGTTACACACCGAATTTTTGTCAATATTATAACGCAGTGCAATTTGTTTCATTGACCATCCATCTTCTGCTTTAGCAATAACTCCAGATTTAACTAAATCGCTTATATGAGGCATATAAATTATGACAACTAACTGACAATGTCACAAAAATTAAAGTTAGATGTACACAACTAAATTTTAGCAAAATGTCGTTATAAGACTTGTCCTATTTGAAACTTCATGCAAGGCTGTATAAAAATGAATAGACAAGTCAACGATTAATCCGAGAAAATCCGACAAAATTGATAATCTCCGATTACGATTAACCTGAATTATAATCCTTGTATCACAAAGAATTGGATTTTTTAAAGAATTTGGCATCTATAACGAATTTTTGTTACTACTCCTCCTCTATACGGAGTATAGATGCTCCAGATGTTAATTAGAAAAATTTTATATAAATAATAAAGCAGTGAAATTAAGTTTTAAGTTAATATTAATTTAAAAATTATTTAAAGCATCACTTTGTGTGGTTAACTGATAAATGCGATGCTGTTTATACTGTAACGGTTACGAAGATGATAGATGTTATTAAGGCATTAAAAAATTTGAATATTAAGAAGGCCTCGTCCTCTTGGCGTTCCCTAGGCGACATCTAATATTTTATAAAATATTATCCCTTTAACGAATTTAAACTCATATTAACTTAACCTGTGCCTGACAGCGTTATGGCGCCAATTTGTTAAATAACAAAGTGAAAAATGTTTCGTACAGAAATTACCTAAATTATTAAACGAGTATAAAATTTGATTTACATTAATTATGAACATTGTTAATATAAAGTGCTGTACATTGCATTTTATTGAGTATCATTAATTCCCTGTATTACCGACCATCCGACTACTATTTCCACTAATTTTGAATGGAGAAATGGAATTAATAATAAAGTAGTGGGTGGTAGTTGGTGAAATATTGTTTAGGGATATATTTTTAATGTAAATTCATTAGATATCTTAGTCCACTGTCCGTACCGTCTGGTTGTCATTTTTCATTGGGATTTCAGCATACCAATTTAAATTAAATAATTGGTAAATAACTATAACAATACCGGACTTGCAGTATAATCTGTGTCGTCGACTTTTAACCTAATTTAGCTACGGCCAGATATATGTCATTCATAGATTCGGCAAAACGTAGCGTCATATATTTGACAGGTAAGCAGATATCAACAACCACTAGTATTGGTGTGCAGGATGACGATATTCAATCAAACGTAGATAATAAAGCTAATTAGTCCTCATATCTACTGGATTCTCTGGAATCCTCTGTGATACACAAATTTAATAAACGATATTTTGCATTTCCCAATTTCTCTGACTACACTTGAAACACCCACGATGTTTGATATGAAAAGCGCATCGCCGATATTATTCCACCAAAAGGATTTGTCAGAGTAAAATATTTTGTCAATACTTTATTAATCATATAGAGAAAAGTTTAGATGAAATAGTTATTTTAATATGTTTAAAATACTTTACAAACATTCTGAAATGCTTTAAAAAAGTTTGTAAAACAATTTTTGGAGGATATTTTAAAAATATTTTTAAAACACTGAATTTTCTTTTTCAGAAACTTGGTACGTTGGTAAGACGTTAAAGTAAATCTATAAATTTGGCACTTTTTACTTCCAGAAAATAAAGATAGTTTTTTTTTTTTTTATACATTTATTTAACGTCGGCCTATTTCCGCTACTGAGGCCTAACACCGACGCCTGTAGACGAGCTACCCCCAACCAGGAATTTTGCCGAACCTCTTCCCTTAAGAAGAGTAGGGATCTTTTACTTGCCTAACATTTAATGGACAAGGGACCGACGGCTTTACATCCCCTCCGAAGGATGGTATATCTCCTATACAACCCTCGCCTAAGGTTGTATAGCTTCCGCGCATACACTGATATACAAGCCGCTGGAAGATGTGTGAGGCGAGGATAGTTAAGATAGTTAATACTATCATTTAAAAATGACAAGTACAAGATGTGTAATAAAAAAATCATCCATAAGATGGCGCGTCCTATCTGAGAATACCCAGTCATTTGTCTAAAGTAAATAATTTCAGACCACTTTCCAATTAAATTTATAATAAAAAATGAAAAAGGGCTTATGAGGTTGAATAATTACAAGAAAAGCAGTAAATAATTGTTTATATGGTCAGCGTGGCGTAGCTTAGGGAGTATTTCTTTGCAAATTGGGAGCTTAACTTTCAAAGGTAGGAAAGTACAGTACACAGTGCTCCATGTGTGCCTTCGTACCTTATGTGCCATATTTTGGGACTCAAATGAGAGCAGTCAGTACGAGGAGCCCTAGGTGTACTGCTTTATTCCATCTGGCAAACATAAAACAAAAGATGAAGATCTTCTGAGGTTGAATAATGACAAAAAAGGAAATCATTTATTGCCTTATACCTTAAAGAGAAATAACAATGCAGCTACGGGCGTGTGTTTCTGAGTTGTTGTTCACAGATTGGAAGCAAAGTTTACAATAGTAGAGAAGTAAGAAACGTATTCCCTAAGCTACGCAAAGCTGGTGAGGAGCAACAACTCCGAAACCGTAGCTGCACTGTTGTTTCTGCTTGAGGTATAAGGCAATTATTTATTTCTTTTCTTGTAAGATTGTAATATTTGTTGCAAATTCATTAATAGATGATTTTCGAAGATTTATCACGTGTTCGTCTCTATCTGGTGTTTCTCCGACAGTGTCCTCACATCTATTATAATACGCTTAAGAATATTTGCTAAAAAGTTTAAAATGGAAACCTATATTTATTTATTTGTTGTATACACTCAATGTTTCTCCTTTAATGTTTTTTAGGAAACTGTTTAATAATGCGAAAGGTGCAATCTGAAAAAATATTATTGTGATTACTTACGCAAATGCTTAAAATGTAATTTGTAACGTCCACGCCTTTGAAAACTTATTTTCACAATTTGTACATTTAGAGTAGAATAAATAGTTCATTCTATCTAATGTTTACTTTCAGTTAAACTTTTATGATGAAGCGCTAGCGCTATGAATATAAATTTTCAATTACCTAAACTTTTCCTTACCTTTAGTGTTTGTTTTAATTTCCATAAAATAAACATCAATCAATAAATGAGCTATCAATAATTCATTGACACATTTCATTTCACTTATTTTCGTAAAAGCGTGACAATCACAGGGTTAGTATGGTAAAATAGCTTCAAATTGGCAATACGAAGAAAAAATTATGACATCGATGAAACTGTACAGATTCTTTTTTAATTAATTTTTCATAAATAAAGGTCTACCACAGCATTGAATTCAATTTTTTTCTTAAATGTGTGTGAAGGCGAAGTGAAGTATTTTTTTGACGATTATGCTATAAGTACTATAAAAATTTCCGGATATAAAGCTTATCGAAGCTATGGACTTTTTCAATCCTTTGGTGAAATTAAATTTTTGCATTTTAAAAACAATGCATCCTGCGCTAAGAATTCTCTGCACCTCTAATTTGAAATCTACACAATATTTTACAATAGAAATTAGTCAGTATACAGGTGGACTATTAATAATAGGTAATAGTTCAGAGGGGCCAAAATATGGGTATTCTATTTGGATATTGCAATGAGTATCTCCTAGCTGCAGCACGTCCGCTACAATTATTTTGTGCGTAAACATATATCATATCCCTCATTTCCCTATTTGAAAAATTATTATGTCTAGGCATTGTAAATAAAGAAGTTAAAGAAATTAGCTCGAGGAACACAAGAACAAAATAGAATGATTAAATGACGTAAATGACAGAACTAAAACGTATCCAAAGCACATTTTTTGATAAATTCACTTTGTTTCATTAAATTTGAATTTGTCTTATAAATTATTGAAATGTTTAAGGGCACTTTCCTCGAAAACGGTTGGAGTTATCAAGTTCTACTAAGTGTACCTTTTATACGTGGAAATGACGCCCTCATTAGATTTTCTGGTCAGAAGTACCACAACGTTTCGTCAAAAAAATATGAAAAAAAATAATCATCAGATATAAGTCCTCCGGCGCCCTCTATAATAATAATAATAATATGTTTATTAAGTAGGAAAGAAACCCTAATATACAAACGCTACATATTAATTGGTTATACACATATACATAAAGAGATATAACAATTATAAATAAATAAATATAGATTAAAAAAATAAATATATAGCTTAAAAAATAAATAAGTAAATATATAGATTAAAAGGAATACAAATAACAGTGAATGTTAGATACTACAGTGATAAACATTGAAAATAAATTTTGTTAAATAACATTTAAATATTAATTTCTATTTTTAAGTATGAAACAATTTTTTTCTTAAACATGTTCACGCTAGTACTATTTTTAATATCATTGGGTAATTTATTAAATTCATTTAAACCTCTAAAGAATAATGATTTCATTGACTTCATATATCTAGTTCTATTTATGTGAAAATTATTTCTTGTTCTTGTATGATGTTGGTGTACAAAATTATTTCTCATTGTGAAACCATCGAAGTAATTTGGTAACATATTTTTAGAAAGTTTAAAAATAAAGGTCATGCACATGTAAAATATTCTTTTTTCAACAGAGAACCAATTTAACGCTTGAAGCATCCAATTTATCGGTGTATATCTATTAATAAATAAATAAATAAATAACACCACATGTAATTACGACCCCCTTTATCCCGGAAGGCTCTAAACGAGCCTTGTGTGGGAGGGGGCTACACATTAAGAGACAAGGGACACACACCCAATATCCGTGTATAGTGGAAAAATCCCTCTCACAGTATTTTCCACTGCCACGACCGGGGATCGAACCCGGAACTTTTGGGTGAGAGGCAAGTGCGCTCACCTCTCGACCATCAGTCATACATACATATATTACATCTCAAAATTATTCTCATGCCTCTATTTTGCAATTTTTGTAAACATTGTAGTTGATTTTTATCCAGTAGATACAGTATTGTAGAGCAATAATCAAAATGCGGTTGAATAATTGTTTTATAATCTGTTACTCTTGCATGTGTTGAGAGATAAGTGGAAACTCTCGAAAAATAGAATAGTTTTTTCGAGATTTTCTTTTGGATATATTCAAAGTGATTTTTTAATTTTAAAGTATTATCAATTATAACCCCCAAATATTTAATTTCTTTTACCCATTGAATTTCCTCATTATTTATTTTTAGTTTGAGTGCATCTGAGTTACTTATGCTTAGTTTATATGATGTATTTAAGATCATAGCCTTGGTTTTTTTACATTTAGTTTTAATTTATTTATATTTAAATATTTATTTACTTTGTCTAATACCTTATTCATTCTAGCCACTGTTTCGGTGAGATCTGTTCCACTGCATAATATTAAAGTATCATCCGCAAATAGATTCATAAAATCGAATTATATTTTATTTATATCATTTAAGTAAATTATGAATAACAGCGGCCCAAGAATACTTCCCTGAGGTACCCCAATGTTATTTGTTATAGAGTTAGATATTGAGTTTCCAATCTTTGTAATTTGCAACCTGTTACTGAGATACTGCTGAAACCGCTTGTGTACATTACCTTTGATACCATAGTAATTAAGTTTCTCTAACAATATTTGCCGATCAATAGTTTCAAATGCTCTTTTAAAATCGAGAAAAACTGCAACAACGAATTTATTTTCATCTATACAGAGCTGCCATTTATTGATTGTTAGTTGCACTGCTGTCTCACATGAGTGGTTTTGCCTAAAACCAGATTGATATCCCATGAACAAATTATTATAATTAAAGTAATCAAGCAACTGTTCGTACACAGAAAGTTCCAACAATTTCTCAATATCAGGTAGAGTATTAATGGGACGGAAGTCGCCTTCTTCAGCTGCTCTTTCAATTTTTGGTATTGGTGTAACTACACTCGTTTTTAGCTCTTGTGGAAAGTTACCAAATTCTAGGGAGGTATTTATAAAATTAAGGTAGACATATACCATTGTAACAATTGTTTTTTATATAAAATTAGAAGTCAGTACTTCATTAACACGGTTTTTTGTTTTGAGATTGGCTATAGTTGTTTTTAAGTCGTTAAGACTTAGTAATTTAAATTCATCGAAAACAGAATCAATAGTATTCAGATTTTGGTCAGACCAGTTGCTATGCTATTTACAAAGTAATTATTGAAATTGTTTGTTGCTTCTTGTTCTGTTTTAGCAAAGTAATTTCTATCATTTATATAAAATTTAATGTTTTTATAATTAATTTGCTGATTTTCTCCTTTTATAAGGGATTTTAGTGTTTTCCACATTGATTTTGGATCATTTTGATTATTACTAATTTTATTTTCATAGTAGTTTCTTTTTTTTTATTTTAAGCAAGTCGACAAATTCATTCCTTTTGTTTTTGTACATATTCCAACAATTATCTTTATTTTCAGCACTACTATTTACAAAAATTTTATAAGCTACATCTCTGTCATGAGCTTTATTTTTTACTTCTGCATCATACCATGGCACCCAGTTTGTTTTACATGATATTTCAATTATTGGAGCTACAATATCTAATACTGTTTTACATTGGTCTAATATGTTTTTATATATTATATTAACATCATTGCTACCATAAAGCCAATTACAAGAAATAAATTCTAAATTGATTTTGTCAAAAATATCATCATTTAATTTTCTATATATATAGTTGCTACTAACATTAATATTTTGTCTGTTACTTAGATTAATGCTTATCACAGAGTGATCACTAATTTTGGGAGTATTATGAACTATAATCTTTACACCATTTTGATTTGTTAAAACATAATCAATTAATGTTGAGCTTAAATTCGTACATCTAGTATACTCATTTATAAGTTGTTCAACACCATACCTTTGAAACATATCTTTTAATTTTTTTGCATAAAAACTGTTATCAAAAAAGTTTATATTTATGTCACCAACTATTACACATTTACAGTAATTTGCAAAGTAGTCTTCACACCATTCTTCCAATGTTTCTAAAAATATTGCGTGACTTGCATTGGGGGAATGATATACTCCACCAATTAACTATTTAGTTCCATTGACGCTTGCATTAACAAACTGACTCCAGTAGTTAGCTTCCAGAATATAGCAGTTTTTAATTGAAAAACTAATTGTCTCCCTAATGTAAATAAGAACACCTCCAGTGTGACGACTTTTAGAATTACACCTTACACATTTGTAACCTTTTACGTTAACTTCCACATCTTCCACATCACTTGTACAGCGAGCTTCGCTTAAGATTATGATTGATGGATTATAACAAAATAACTCATAAACAATTTCAGATTTGTGTGCCAAGAAACTTTCAGAATTTACATAATTGATGTCACTATTATAGCATATATTAGGGTATTCTAAATGTTTTTTCTATGGGCAAAGTTTGCATCAACAATGGTAGGTACATTATTTATATAACGGATTGTTTTATTTGCTCCTTCTTTGTTCAAATTATTTAACTGTTCTTTTACGGTTTTATAGTGATCTCTCTGCATCTTGGTTTGGTCCGAAAAAATTTTTACTCCTGGCACATTGATTAATTTTCTATTTTTTAAAACTGTTAGAGCATCCTGGCCATTCTGTAAAACAACTTTTAGTGGTCTATTTTTGTCTTTGTTAAATTTTCCTACCCGAAAAACATTAATTTTTGTCAAATCCACTTCGATATTTTCTAAAAAAAATTTTACGGAATTTTTTTCTTCCTCATTCCTCTCAGAGTGCGTAGTTCCAGCAGGTTCTTATGATCTAACGTGATGTAATACATAAATTGTTGTTTCTTAGAATAAAGAAAGTTCCTCTAGCAAATTTGGCGAAGATCAGTCAAAAGGCTAGGCTGTTGAGTTATTGTAAAAAAACGAAAAAATTATTTGAATTTTGACACCCTGTATCTTTTTCCACGGCAACATTTTACTAAAGCATATTTGGTTATATCCTCATATTTTGGCCCAAAGAATTTACCGCTGAATGGCCTATTATTAATGATCCACCCTGTATAATAGCCAAATTTGTTATGCTTACATGAAAATTTAATATTATTAAACAACTTGTTTATAATGTATTCAATAAATTAATCATTGAAATGATGAGGAATTCCGTGGTAAATGAAATTTTTTCGAAAAATATTTTTCTGATTTGATTTAATTCGATGTACCAGCTTACGGTAGTCATTGCTGCGACTCACGGCCTGCGTCGGTTCGACATTTTTCTTTTTATGTGACCAATTATTTATCAAAACTCTTATTTAAGACAACGGTCAGTGCAAATTTTGTAAATAATAACCGTTTTATGACAATACTACGTCACTACAGACTTAACAAAAAAGAAACAACTTGTATCTTTGTATGCAATTAAATAATTACCTTTATCTACTAACCCGGATTGCTTGCTTCCCATTGCGTCGAGTACCGCATAGCATCTACAACGCAAACTCAAAACTAAACTTCTGATTTAATCTTTATTCAATCTTCCGGAATTTCCACCAACCTCTTAAACAGCTCAGTAATAGCTACAGGTAGGCGTTGTAATATCCTAACTCACAAGTATTTAGTAGGATTTATATTCGAACTCTTTCTGGGTCAATCCACCGCCGCCGGTACCAAAAGTTTCTTGTGTCAAACAATATTCTGCAGCAGCGTAAAATAGTAGAACGATTTTGAGTACTTGATGTAGAAAGATATTTTTGAGGTATAAAGTATTTATTATTGGAGCATGTGGCTCAATATTCAGAAACTTTGTTTATAAAGATTTCAAGGCATGCTGAACAATAATATTGAGTAAAATTTTTGGGTTCTCGAAAGATATACATCTTTTTGATAACAATATACACCACTGTTAAAAAGAGTTTTTATTAAACTTACGGCATGTATAGCTTATCAAAATAGTAAATTATCCGAATTACATTGAAAACTATGTATCCCTCCTGACTTCGTCCGCAATATAGTAATGTACAGGGCCATTATGCCTTACTTCTTGCACATCTTCCTTCTACCTAAATGTGTTTTTCGACCTTCTAACTTAGGAATTCTTTGAGACATTTAAAAGAAACAAAATATTTTCTGTATCAAGTAATGGGAAAAAATTAAAAATCCGACAACACTGTCCGGTATGGATTACAAAAGCAGTTATTTTGTTATTTTAGTTCATTTCAAACATATAGTTTAAAAATAACGTGCTTGCCTTGTTTGCCTTTAAGTTTTACTCTAGCCTGTTGAATTAATGTGAACGATAACTTAAAATTGTAACTCTGATATTGTAGCGGAAAACAATCATAAACGTAGTGGGGAATAGTGGTGGGTAGTGGCAATGCATATCACGTCTTACGTCTTTTATGTCGCGTGCATTAAAATGAGAGAGAAGGTCATCCTCGTGTTTGAGGTCTGCCTTCTTAGCGTCTCACCTCGCACCTCCTATCTCGATCAAAGCTTTACGTCTTTTATTTCGCGTGCATTTAAATGAGAGAGAAGGTCATCTTCGTGTCTGGGGGTCTGCCTCCTTAGCGTCTCACCTCGCACCTCCCTTCTCAATTAAAGCTTTCCGTCACTATAACTTTGTTTATTGTCTTGCTCTTTGACTTTTTCTACAAAACGATTTGGAAAGAGGATTCGCCAGAATTGAACTTTGACTAGGCTGAATATAGTAATTGGACCGGCCGTGAGATATCGAGATGAGAAAAACAGTAAATTTGTGCCAATAGTATACTATAAACTGCGAATCTCATCAATATTAATCCAATCTTTTATTAAAACGGAGCAAACAAACGAACAGAAAAGCAGATTGTTTAGAATGCCCTGTTTCGCATAGCTGCGATGAAAATATTTTAACACTCTGAACCTGTTTTTTTATTTCGAAGTTCCAGATTTTCACGGGTTGTCACGGCGGTTGAGTAGACAATATCTTGTACATACATAACTCAAAATAAACAATCTAGGGGAGTCAAATCAGGTGACCTTGGAGGCCATCTAACAGGACCATTCGTCGAAATGACGTTTTATCCGAAATTTTATTGATAATCAGTTACTATTCTTGAATTATGGGGAGGATCATGTTAAAAACACATTCCCTGATCTAAATCGATAGGTAATTCATTTAAAATGTTCTTAATCTCCCAACTTCAAGTATCTGGCACCAAGCAAGGGTCCCCCGAATATTATTGGACCAATTATAGTATTACCGATTATTCCAAGCCAAACACTGAAACCAAATCGATTTAGATAATTATCTTCCCTTAATAAATTCTGATTTTCTTGTGACCAATATCTCGTATTTTGTCGGTTAAATAACACCAACTGTGTGAACCTAGACTCATCCGAAAATCAAATCCTTCCCAACAAATCATTGTTTTGTCCGATTTTTAATTAGATTTCATTCAATTAGAATTAATCCGAACAGCCATGACGGACTTAAATGGAAAACTGAAAATTAAATTAAAATAAATATTGACGTTTGAAATGTCATTTATGTGGTATCATTGGATTCAGAAAATTATACAGAATTCAAAAATACAATAATATACAGGATATTAAATTTTAAAATAAAAAATTAGCGTGGTGAAACTGGAGGCGGAACTCATTCCCTAGTAAAATGCAAAACCTTCGCATAAGATAGTAGGCTGGTGCCAAAGCGGGTTTTAAGGCTTAAACAAACAACAAAATTATTAACAGGCAAGGACCAGCCGGAAATTTTAGTTAAGGTTATAATTAAGGGGAGAAACAAAAATTAAACACGAGATAAAATGAAATTGTAAAATGGGGGTGCTGTTTAGGGGTTGAAAGTGGTTTTTACGATTTTCGGCGAAACGTGACCTCCTGTCGAAAATGTCCTTTACTAAAGTTGTAGATAATAAAAGAATCTAAAACTTTCATACAAGGCATTTTTCAACATAAAATGGCGGGATACCGATTTTTTTATTTTTTTTCTCGTAAAAATAATTCAATTTACATGACACTATGTCAAAGTATACGTTTTCTTGCATTGAATCTTTTAAGTTATGCATATAAATATGGTAGAAACATTTACAAAATTGTCAATTCGGAAATTCATATCTTATTAGAAAGGTATTTGGAATAAGTGCTTATAAAAAGCTCAAGCCCGCCTGTGGACGAAGCGGGGGGGATAAGATGGGCCGGGCCAAGAGAGCAGCCGACCTCGTTTTGGAGTAGTACCTATTCAGTCATCACATTTGGAATAGCGCCTTTTAAATGGAGAAGAACAACCACAATGCAAGAGATCTAAAATTTCATTGGAATTTTATAATTTTTCATAAATTTTTTATTTTTATTTAAAAAATGACAAAACAATATATTTCTGAAGACAAAGCGAGTCAAAATTTATTCAAATATACCTAAAACAGATTACTCATCGTTATACCATTTATTTAGTGAAAAAACAGTAACATATACATTAATAAAAATGCACACTGGGTTAGTGAGTTTTAACTCTAGCTTACGACTAGTACGGTACGGTACATTGCCATGAAAAACTTAAGTTTCAGAATGACTTCCACCACTAAATTCATTCAACTTTAGTAGATCGTAGATTGTTTTATGGGGTCGTTTGGCTTCGAACAGCCTTACTTCACTTCGACCTAAAAGAACTTTTGTGATTTACCCTACATCTAGTTGTTGCCCAGGATTCCAAGACTTTTTACAAAGCTTGTGATTTTCCTGGGAGCTAATTTCCCTATGACTTCAGGCGTTAATCCCGCCTGTTCGAGGAATTTTAGCCTAGTGCGGACTAATACCTTCCATTCACAAAGTATATATTCCGCAGTTTCAGTTGCAGTATCGCAATATCTACATTTGTTGTCTACCGCCTTGCCCATATTCTTGAGATGATATCTCATGGGTCAGCGGCCTGCTAGAAGTCCTGCGATTAGCCTTAATTCGAACTTTTCAAGTTAGAGGAGCCTTGTGGCATTCCTTGTCGAATAAGTTATAAACTTTTTCGCTTGTCTTTGGCCTGTAGTATTCCTCCAGTATGACTTTTTCTGGCCCTTTTCCCATTCTTGGATCTCTTCCGCTATGTGTCCTTTGGACAGGCCACAAAACGGTTCGAGTCCAATGAATGGTGCATTAGCTCAATTTTTTTGCAAGGCTGTCAGCAAATTCATTTCCTTGTACTCCCTCATGCCGTGGCACCCATATCAAGGTAACCTTGTTGTTGTTGGCCAGTTGCTTCAGGGATTGTCTATATTCCCAGAAAATTTTAGACTCAAAGGTATAGGACCTTAGAGCTTTTAGTGCTGCCTGGCTATCTGATAATATATAGATCTTTGCCTTTCGGGTGCCTTTATTTAGGCATTCCTGGGCACACAGATCTATAGCGTAAATTTCTGCCTGGAAGATGGTTGGGGTGTTACCGAGGGTTTTGGATAGCCTACATTTAGGCCCTGCTACGACCACTCCTACCCCTTCAACCATGTTAGATCCATCTGTATACCAGATGAGTGACCCTTGTTCCAATCGCAGTGCCTTTATCTTGCTCGTCTGAATACTTTCAATTAGTACGTCAAACGGGCAGACAAAGTCTTGTTTAATTGGCATTGAGTCAGTGGGTTTGGTCATGGACTTCAAATAGATTAACTTCAGAATCTTTAAGTGACCAACCAGATCGCCTGGTTTAAATTTATGTGTAAGGCACTGAGTGCTGCCTCCTTCCTTACATGCAAGTGCAAGGGAAGTAGGTCAAACATAGCCTCCATAGCTGCTGTGGCACACGAGTGCATTGCTCCTGTAGTCCCTATACAGGCCAGGCGTTGCAGTTTTTGCAACTTTCCCTGTGCTATTTTTTCGTCTGTTTTGGCCACCATACTCATGATGCGTAGTCACCATAGATCTGACAACCGAAAGATAAGACCAATGTGTCATTTTATGTCTTAGACCCCAAGTCTTACCACACAGCCTACGGCACGTCCATATTGTGTTGCTTTAGTAAGAGTCCTTTCCAAATGTGAGTTCCAGGTACGTTTTTGATCCAGGATTACTCCTAGATACTTGACTTCACTGGAAAAATTTAATATCGCTCCATTCAGTATAGGAGTTCTAAGATTGAGTTTTCTCCTTTTAGTGAACGGGACAATAATTATTTTGCACGGATTGACATTGAGCCCCTCTGACGAGCACCAGGGCTCTTGGATTAGCCCTATATTTAATTGCCTCCTAATAAATTCCTTGCTGAACACACTCGAGGCTGCTTTTGTATGGTGAAGATTTATTTGGAGGCGCTTCAGATTATTTAAGGCCATTATGACGGCGTGGGGCCATTTTTGCGGCCCTTTTTAACCGTGTTTTTGCCTATGCTATTGGTAATTAAATTGGGCTTCATGACAGTCCCACGAGTAGCGGAGGAAAAGTGGTTTGTTCACCTGAGGCAGTGCCTCGCATACCAAAGGCAGACATTTATTTAAACCAGGGTGCGTCAGATGCCCAGGAGTCCCCATAATAGAGACTAAGCTTCCCCTTTCATGCTGTTCCACCTTTGACATAGGGGGAGTTTTATTGTGGCTCTCATCCACTTGGTCGGCTGGTTAAAGCAGACCCCCACGTGGAGCAAGCAATCCTCAACAACCACCCACTTGCTCCATATGGTTTATGCCAGGCAGGTTTCCACGACAACGCTCCAGATCCCCGTCTCCACGCTGTTGATCCTAGTACAGTTCAAGGACGTTGGGTACCTCCCATTCTGCATCACTGCAGCCCTGTGACGGAGCTTGTTGCGACCTGTGATACCCATCCACAGATTTAGATAGATGTCATATCCATCCACAAACGTACACAGACATCCCAGGGCGTCAGTACCGGTGCGAGAAACCCAAGCTCATGCCGGATTTACCTCCCTGGTCACTTGTGGCGAAGATGAAGATAATTCCGGATTAGTACCTTCCACTTTAGTAATATTACATTGAAGTAAATTCTTTCATTGAATTTTAATGCATTGTTTACATAAATAATAAATAAAAGTTGAAAATAATTTAAAATATTGAAAAATTCGTGATTCAAAGTAATTTTTTTTGTTGTTCTCAATTTTAAGAGGTTTCATGAAAAATAAACCATCAACATATATAAACCGTTATAAAGAAGACATTTCAACAATTAAAATGAGCCCGGATAGAATATTTACATAAAAAAAACAATACCAATAAAGTTTTCCGTGAAAGATTTGATGATTTTTTTTTTTCGAAAAATGTAAATGTCTTGGAAACTACTTGTCTCCCAGATTCCAAAAAAAGCATGCTTATTTAATGGAAAAAAAGGTATACTTCCACATAATTTCATGTAAATTGAATCATTTTGACGAGAAAAAATTAAAAAACCGAAAAATCTGTTTTCCGCCATTTTCTCGAAAAATAATGGTTATGTTGAAAATGCCTTATATGAAAGTTTTAAACTTTTTTATTATCTACAATTTTTGTAAAGAACACTTTCAACTCCTAAACAGCACCCCCATTTCACAATTTTACTTTATCTCGTGTTTAATTTTTGTTTTATCTCTTAGTTATAACCTTAACTAAATTTTCCGACTGGTCCTTGCCTGTTAATATATTTTTTTTTTTTTCGAAAAGGTATTGGCACCAGTCTATTAGTAAGCTTTCTAAAACCAATGTACGCAAAAAAACTAGTTAAAAATAGTTACTTCCATTTTCTAATTATTACATAACCATTTAGATTATTGCCGAATGGAAATTATACCTAATTATTTGTTATTATTCTTACAGGTTTCGATGTGAGTCCACATGAAAAATGTCACCGATATGCCCGTCAGGGAATACGTAGAAATCGTAATTACTTTGGCTGTTGGCTGCTTCATTATAGTGGGTCTACTTCTGTGTTACAGTTACGTATTTCGTCACATGTGTTGCCCAATAAGGCCCAAAAAACCCACAAATAGACAAATGAACAGGCGAGAATCGATATCTATGAAGTACCTCACACATGTGTCTAGTCAACCTACAGACACAAGCATGGTTTAGAATTAATGTTGTAAATAGTAATTTTAGTAATTTTATATATAGGTATAAATTTATTTGTAACTTGTATATAAATACGTTAGCTTTTATAAATATACAAAATTAAGATATATTTGTAAAGAAAATGTATAATTTTAAAACATTATGCACAACAATTAAGAAATAGAGAAAATATTTTTGCAATGTAATATTGTAAAGTTTCAGACAGTTACTATATTTGTTATCTCTTCAAGACGTGAAGCATTAACTGGAAATTTAATGAAGGATCTGGAACAAATTCTTATTCTGATTTAATAATTTTTTTAAAATACAGCAATTCTTTTTTGTTTAAAAATGACTACTATAAGACATCTATTTTACTACAAATAATGTAATACATGCATCATGTTTACTTTATACAGAATTGTATATAAATGTAAATATACATAGTAGCTGAATGCTTTATATAAAAGATATCTCAAAATACCATCTAATGATTCGTATAACTATATTATATGTGCTATTTCAGGTCCGATTTCCTATTATCACATTCAACACAATTTATCTATGCCCACATAATAGTCTGTTAAATAATGTAACTGATTTAGTTCCAAGTAACCCAGAGACTGCTTGAAACAATGCGATAATATATTTGTACACATGCTATGATGAAAAATAAAGACCAGATATACCATAGCATTACTATTATTACTTTTACTTATATTTTTAACTATTGTAAGTGAATAAATGATGAGTTACACAGTAATTGTTTTATTGAGTGAAGCGATGGCTGATCTCTGCCTTTAGGCCAGTCAATGAGACATTGAAAAACGCTAATATCGCAAACTGACGTGTAGTTCTGAAATTTTGATATGTTGTTAGGACCAGTACCAGTAGTGTAAATCCAAGTTTGTAGCTTAGAAAGACTTAAAACTTACTTAAAAAACCGGGAAATTTTCGGACTTTTTTGATTTTTTGATTATATCTCCTGAACTGGGCACATAGTTTTGTATAGTTGAATAATACGAAAATTGCTGAGCGCTATGGTACTCTTCAGTGCAATGAAGTGTTGTTTGAAGAATCGACTGTCATCAAAATGCTTCAGGAGAACTTACTTGTCAATGACAGCAACAAACGACGATTGATTGTCCTGCTGCGCTCCGCCTTCGAAAGCCAGAGGATTGAGACGAAACAGGCAGTAGAGGATGCTGACTGTGATATCATTAAAACAGCACTCCAAAAAAGCACCTGTTTTGAATTAGTGTTAATCGTTGGGAAGGATGTGGCTCTCCTAATTCTTCTTAATGGCTTGGGATTCACTATCAAAAATGTTTTTTTTTTTAGAAAAGTGGCAGAGGTGACTATGGTCCATTGCAATACTCAACCGGCGAGAGATAAAGTGTTGTTTTTACACGCGTTCATAGGGTGCGACACCACCTCTGCCCTTTTCTGGTACGGGAAAAATAAACTGTGGAGCGCTCTCTAGAAATATCCCGAACTGATAACCATCGGAGAGCAATTTCTCCAATCTACTGCGACCCACGAGAGCATAGCAGACTCGGGAGCAAAGTGCCTCGTAGCTCTGTATATAGGAGACTACAAGGTAAAAAATGTACATAGCCTACGGTACAAAATTTTTGTGAAAATGGCCGCCTCTACTAAGGTTGACCTGGCCCGCTTGCCTCCAACGGAAGATAGCGCGGCATTCCATGCCTACCGAACTTACCATCAGATTCAAAAATGATTGGGGGTTGACAAAGATACCACTCAGTGGGGCTGGACTAGAACTAAACAGGGGCTCATACCTATTACCATGATGGGCGAAGTGGCCCAACCCCAACCCTTCTCAAAATTCTTTCCTGCCAGTGTAAGAAAGGGTGTACCGGAGGCGACTGCACATGTCTGAAAGCAGGACTCAGATGCTCCTCGATGTGCAAATTCTGCTTTGGCATCTCCTGCCAAAACGTCGCCGTCATCCAGATCGACGAAGGATGGGACGATAACGACGATGATATCGAGGACCCATTACGCGTGATTACAATAGGGGATTCACAACCACTTTCGAAATGGCTTAAGTGAACTTTACCAACTGTAGTAGATTTTTGTTATTAAGATTGTTCATAAATATTCATAAGTAGTTCGTTTAAATACATATTTTGTTCTTTCATTAAAACTACCATTAAACCATCCTGAGAACTAGTGAAGTATAATTTGTGAAAAATGCAGTTTTCCCATTATTTGTTTTTTTAAGATCATGAGATAATTAATAGGTGTACAGGCGTCGTTCTGAGCTTAAATTAAAGCTAATTAAATTTACAAATACTTCTATTGATATGACTTTCATCATAGGATAAGTATTTCCCCCGATACTTGAGTCGGAAGTTGACGAAAAATAAAAAAAAATCACTTTTTTGAAAAAAATTGCCAATTTTGACCCTGCTGTATCTTGAGTAATATTTGACGTACCGAGCCGGTTCAGGTCTCAAATTATAGTAAATTTAGTCTTTAAAAAAGCTTAGAATGGCCATTTCGATGTAACGCACATTTTAGGAGATATAATCAAGAAACCAAAAAAAGTCCGAAAATTTCCCGCTTCTTTAAGTGCCACCACGGTAGCACAGGTCTTTCGAAGCTGCAAACTTGGATTTACACTACTGGTACTAGCCCTAACAACATATGAAAAATTCAGAACTACACGTTATTTTGCGATTTTAATGTACTAGACCATCAATATAGAAATTTCTAAAATCTTTTCTATATATTTTGCATTTAAATTTTAAATTGTCCCTGTACTAATAATGAATTATATAAAATGTATAACGACCCCGACAAAATGAAGTACTTATCCATTTTAAATTGATTTGTTTTTATTAATGGTTAAATTTTTATTCAAAAATTAAACACGGAAATACGGAAATTTTATTCTTACTTGCTTTTCTTTAACTCACAATGTAGTCTTTTTTATTCAATTTTCACAATGTATGTCTTCAAATCTTGCATCCTTTATTTAACACACTTCCTGACATAATCAGTTGATGAAATTCTGCACAGTTATTAAATATTACATCGGTCAAATAACCTCATCCTCGCTGCTGGGATTCTTGAAGCCTAGCACGAAAGTTTTTCATCGCCCGCTCAAGCATTTCAATTGGAAATACGTTAATCTCTGTTCAAGTATTATATTTTGTAACCAATAGACCTTCCCCATGTCCCCTTAGGCACCGACTTTCCTTTCAGGGGGGAAAGAGAGGGAGGATCGTTACTTGAGAAGGGTAGCATGTTTGATGCCACCAGGTCAGGATATTATCCTTCCGCCTGACAAAGTGCGGAAAAATCCTGGTTTAGGCAGTAGATTCGACCGCAGCTTATTTCCGTAGTCATTTGGTAGGTTTAGTTAAGTACAATAATGAATGAAACACCACTTAAGGGGACAAAGTCTATATATTACTCTTCAGTGAGAATTTAACAATCAAAAAACAAAATTAAAAAAGGAAACTACATATATACCTCCTTACTCTTCAGTAAGAATTTAACAACCAAAACAAAATTAAAGAAAAAGAAACTATAAAGTTCCTTACTTTTCAGCAAGAACTTAACAAACAAATATAAAAGTGAAAAGGAACCTGTAAGTATATATTTTCCTACTCATCAGTGAGATTTAACAAGCAAAAATAAATTGTTTAGGGAGAGCCGCTTATTTCTGAGCCGCCCTTTAGCAATTAAGCAACTTGCAAATAAAAACCAATCTGTGTTATAGGTACTGAGAGAGGAAATATGTCCTAGCTCTCCTGGGCACCAATTGCCCCATCACGAACTGACAAAAAGAAACCCTAGCTCCACTCCGGTCACTTTTTCACAAAAAATTGCAACACCAAATTATAATCTTCCCGACAATCGAATATAAAATATTCTGTTACGAATTCTAAAAATCTTTACATCTCGTATTTTTCACAAGGGCCCCTCTAGACCCCTTATTAAACATATGGAACTATCCCGTCCAACCCGCTCGATTCCCCTGGAACTACTTCAAAGTGTTTAAGAAGATACTTTCCAGAATCTCCCAGTGGGATTCTTTTCAACTTTAGATATAAGAATTACTTAATTTTATACTTGATGTCAATTATTACTAACTGCAACTTAAGACAATATCAATTGGAGATTTGCTTGCTAGTGAATGTGTATCCAGTTTACAAGGTCAATTTGACTGGAATGAGATGTAAGGGCGCATTGCCTTAAATCCACAATATTTTGAGCCCTTTCAATTGAGTTTTTTTTAGGTTAGGTCACCACTTCCTTGTTGCTTTAAAAAGAGATAAATATCTACACAGATTACTTACATCTACTAATAATAATTTATTTATAGAAAAAAACATTTAAGACTAGCTGCATTGTTGCGATAATTATTTAAGTGTAATATTATTATTGTAATGCACCTCTGAAAAGATGTGGACGTGATGTAGACTTTCCAATACAGTATTTAATTATAGTAACAACTAGTTTGTTTTAATGAAAATTTTAAAATTGTTTTTATTAATTTTATACTCGAAGAAGATCATAATACGCATCCTGATTTAACTATCTGTCATATGAAGGATCAGGTTATACCGGAAGTCGATACCAACTTGCTTATTTTAAATGGGACACCCTATATATTATTACATTTTTGGATTGTACGCAAAATTCTAGGCCGGTTTTGTGTATGTCCTACACCTAGGTCTCTCCGTTTTTGAGATATTTCAATTTTTGTCAAAAATGACGTTTGCGGGCCCTAAAAGAATTATCAATTTTTCCTATAATGAAGCCTTTATTATCTAATTTGGGTTCGATTCTTTGTTGAAAAAGACCTACTTTAATAGAGTTTTTATAATATTTTGATAAGTATTAATACAGAGTGTTAAAAAAATAAGAATAAAAATGAAATTGAGAAAACTGTTAAAAATCAATTTTTTCAAATGGAAACCCCCAATTTTTATAATCTTATCTTATTCGCCATTAAAAATAAGGGGATGTCTATTCCGAAAATTTTTAGTTTTCGAGATATTCCCAATTCAATATTTCTATATGGGGATTTTGCTATGGATTTTAAGTTCAATTACTGTTAGTTGGCTATGACGGTGTTGAGTGCTAAACAAATGTATGTAGCTGTCACTTACCAATTGACAAGTATTAATTATCATGCTGGGGCGCTTAATAAATTATGCACACGAGGATTACCTAAATTTGTTTATAATCTATGGAGAACGTTACAAAGTTTTATCAAAAACATGTGAAATATTTGCTAATAAATATCCAGAGAAACAAAAACCGTCTCCGAACAGTATTTAATGAATAATGGAGAATTTCAAAAAATTTGGCACTGCAACAGTTCATAAAATAATTAAACAAATGTAACTTAGATACAAAAGGTTCTTACATAAAATACTAACAGTATAACTACTTATACTCAAGAAAATATTTTATTTTAATAAGTGTTCAAAGTGTCCACCCTGAACTTCCAAACATTTTTCGCACCTCTTGATTAGTTCGTCATGGGTGGCCGCTCTAATAGAACCTGGAGATAATCTTTCAAAAGCATTCCTTACTCTTGCCTGACAATCTTCCATTGTTGTGACTGGATTAATCATATCTTTTATTGTTCTCCATATAAAATAGTCTAAGACAGACAGATCAGGAGAACGGGGAGGCCACAGAAAAGGTCCATTGTTAGCAATCCACTTATCGTAAAAAGCTTCTTCCAAGAAGTTGTTAACTATGAAGCTGCTGTGTGATGGCGCACCATCGTGTTGGTAAAATATTTGGCTATGTTCAGCTAGCGGTAAATTGTTCAAATATTCATTATCTAAATTTTGTAATATATTCAAATATCTTTCACCTAAAAAAAGTTGATACGTAATTTGAAAAACAGAAACTATTTAAGTATTAATTCATTACCATTTAAGTTTTCTTCATAAAAATTGAGTTTTAGGACTCCATCATTTCTCACAGCACAGTACACATTAAATTGCCAGGTTTCTTGATAATTTCGCAATCTCACGGCATGGGGATTTGAATCACACCAAAATTGGGAATTATGTCTGTTGAAAAGTCCATTTTTCGTAAATTTTGCCTCGTCAGTCCAAGTTATGTTGGCCAAAAATCGAAAGTGGCCTTGTAACATATTGTTAAAATAAATTCGCAAAAGTGAACTCTTCTGGCCAAATCGGTGTCCTTTAGGTGTTGAACCATAGAAATGGAATAGGGATGGAATTTGTGTTTCAAAAGAATTCTATGAATAGAGTTCTTGGAGATTCCTGTTTGTAAGGCCACTTGTCTTAAGGATATGTCATAGGATATGCCGCGAAATATCCCAAAATAGCAATTCCGATATTTTCTCATCGACAATTGGTTTTATTTTATGAACTGTTGCCTTAACGGTGCCAAAATTTTTGAAATTCTCCATTATTCGTTTAATACTGTTCGGAGACGGTTTATGTTTATCTGGATATATATTAGCAAATATTCCACACTTCTTGATAAAACTTTGTTACATTCTCCATAGATTATAAACAAATTTCAGTAATCCTCGTGCGTATAATTTAAGCGAACCGGCATGATAATTGATACTTGTCAAATGGTAAGTGACAGCTAGATACATTTGTTTAGCACTCAACGCCGTCATAGCCAACTAAGAGTAATTTAACTTAATATCCATAACAAAATACCCATATAGAAATATTGAATGGGGAATATCTCGAAAACTAAAAATTTTCGGAATAGACATCCATATACAAACTTACCCTTATTTTTAATGGCGAATAAGATGATTATAAAAATTGGGGGTTTTCATTTGAAAAAATTGATTTTTGACAATTTTCTCAATTTCATCTTTATTCTTATTTTCTGAACACTGTATTAATACTTATCAAAATATTATAAAAACTCTATTAAAGTAGATCTTTTTCAACAAAGAATCGAACCCAAATTAGATAATAAAGGCTTCCTTATAGGAAAAATTGATAATTCTTTTAGGGCCCACAAACGTCATTTTTGACATAAAAATTGAAATATCTCAAAAACGGAGAGACCTAGATATAGGACATGATACACAAAATCGGCCTAGAATTTTGCGTACAATCCAAAAATGTAATAATATATAGGGTGTCCCATTTAAAATAAGCAAGTTGGTATCGACTTCCGGTACCGGAAGTGCCACCATCTTGAAAATATTTTAGCCGAGTTGCCCCCATCGACATTAGTTTACTACCAAAGTTTAAAAATTTTCCGATGTCTACTTTACGAGATATCGATCGTCGCAGTTCGTCGTGGGACACCCTATACAATATAGACCGAGCGACCCGTGCAAATTTATCGAGAAGTAAGGTGTCATCATGTGTAAAATGTCTACTTTTCCTCTCTTTGTTTTTAACCCGAATTTCTTGATAACGCTCACTCACTCGCATTTCGCTGATGTAATACCCCCCCCCCTCCCCTACTATAATTTTGTATCGGTGCCATACGTCTTAACTTGAATTGACAAGAAATAGAGAGACACAGTTTCTCGTTTTCCGCACTAAACCCTATCTATTTACATCTTTAGTTAGTTAAAAGATTTTTAAAATTTTTTATAAAATAAGATTATAAAATCTATTAAAATAACTACCGACCTCATCCTAGCTATATACATGCCACAAGAAGTTGAACTATATTATGGAGTAAGCAGTATGTGAAGTCATTTGTATTTTAAAATATTTGCCAATTATCTGCAACTAGTCATTATTTTACTTACAATGTTTCAACTTGAAATCGATTTCTACTGTATTTATATAAAGAAATATCCAAGAAAAGTAATCGAACCTTCCGGTAAATAAGGAAAACGATTGGAAGCAAGCAAGCAAGCAAGCAAGCAAACAGACTTTATTAAAATTTAATACATAATATTGCCTCCCCGGAGACTACCTTGCGACCGACCGTGCAACCACCTCGCTGTTCGCGGTGGCGGGTTGCATGGCCGGGCGGGGCGGCTCCGGTTCGGCTAAAAGAAAATGGAGAGAGAAGTCCTGACTCCTTTCGCTAAAAACAAATTACAAAGAACAATATAATTAAAAAACATTTTAAAAATAAAAGTTCTAATACCATTGGGAAATGAAGAGAGAGAACGAATTATACGCAATCACATATAAGAAATAGATGGTTTGAAAATAATATATCGTTGATATGTTGTCCCTATAGTATCTTAAACCATCGCGTGGTCTACATATAATATGTTCATGATATTAACTGAGAAAACCATGTTTGTAAACAAATATTATCGAGTTTCTGAAACTGTGTATTCATTCATCATTTTTGCCGAAAATCTAATACTTATAACTACCTACTACACATAGCAGTAATACGTTTCAATTATTGTTTTTCTATTTATATACTCGAGTTGTAAAATTGAATTGAAAATATATAAAATAAATGAAATACCATTATACTATGATCTCGCCTAGTTAACATTTATCTGATTTTCTATCTATGCAATAATATTAATTATACCTACATAACTAAGTACTTAGGTATGTAAATTTTTGTTCTAGGTTGTCATGCATTATAGCAATTTATCTTGTGAAGACTTCAGAGACACCTGAACACATTTAACCTACTTAAGGTTTAAGTACACATTTGTATAGGTACAGTTATTTAATCAATATAAGTAACTGAAAGAAAAATGAACTATATATTTAGTGATACAACCATTAAATAAACAGCATTGTATATAAAATAATTTTATTATTAAAAATATAGATAAATCTCTACTACACTCTATATTCTTAATTCTTTGCAACAAACAGTCCGCATTTATTCTGTCGCTTGGTTTGTTAGACAGACAATTAGAAATAAGTTCTTGGAGAGGAGCCGGTACTTTGGATATATTTGGCAATTCTGAAGAGAGCATCACATTCCAAGATATGACGTATTAATTTTCCGAGTTGTGACGTTTTAAGTTGGAATTTCTGAGATGTGCCGTATGAACACTGGACTCGGAAGTCAGATTGCACGACTGTGCTTCCGTACTAGTCTATTCCAACTCTCTGGTCTTTACATTGAAGTAAGAAGTAAATGCATTCATTTCCTCTATTGCAAGTTAAATAAAAGCTTTTTAAAAAATAAGGTCACTCTCTCTTACGCTTCTGGTAAAGAGCTAAAGGGTTACTGAAATATTATGGGTATTCTAGAGTTAGAATACCAATTTTATAGGGTTTTAACTTCCTTAACAAGCATTTTTGGACATAATATCTACAAGCACTTTTTTCATATTTTTGTAAATGCTATATATTACATCATTAGGGTTTCCATAACTTTATTATTTAGAGAAAGGTGTCAAAAGAAAACTGAATACCTATATTCACAAATAGTTCACTAGAGGAAAAGTTCTAATTGCGGTGAAGTTCTCCAGATGTACAAAACAAACTCAACAATCTTTATTAAATTTCGAAACATCCAAGACAATTATTTTAAATTAAATTTAGTCTTTCAAATTCCAGACAAATATACGAATCCAGACAAGAATCCGAATGGGACTGCCAAATTTGTATAATCCGTATGTGTGGCAAGCCTGATGTATATTATAAAGGCAGAAATTTCCGAAACACCCTGTATTTACAAACATTCTATCAAAAGAAGAAAATGTGCTCTTTTCAGATTAACTACAAAAGTAGGGCTGTAATTAAAAAAAAATTATCGTCATTCGATAGTGAATCAATGAGATTTAACGAAAAAAAATAAGGTATTGAGTAGTGAATTTTTTAAATTTATTTTTACAATAATATGATAGAACGTCAATATTTGAAAAACCATTATTTACAAAGTTATACACTTTACTTTTTACACACACTCTCTGAATGAAACACTGAAAAACCGAAATTAAACTTGATAGCACCATAATATTATAATATGATTTTAAATTTTGCATTAATAGTAAATAGCAGCCCGTACCAACTGTTCGAATTGCGTAAGTAATTTGGAAACATAACGAATAATTCTCAACTATCTTGATTTGATTAGAAATACTTCTGTATTTCGAGTCGCCATCTGGAAGCACGAAGAAAAATCTAGTAGATCCCTAGACGTTTCTGGAATTATACTGTCTGATATTATAAAAGACAGCAACCAACTGTGCGCGTCAGTTCAATTGTGAGTTGTGTGAAGATCAGTTGCAGTGTTTTGTTTATGACGTATTAAATAGACGGCCTTTACGCGCACTTTTACTAAATTTATAGGTTAGAGTAAAGTTATAAAGGCGTAAAACGCAGTAGTGCTGTGTTCCAACTTTTCAAGTTTAGAAGATTACTAATTGTGCAAATATGGCTCTTCTATTCCCCCTGCTGAATGAACATCAGCATATTTTGTCCAGTTTACTTGGTGGCGGCGATCAACATTTAAACTTGAAGTTAAGTGATGATGAATTTTTGAGCCCTCTAATACCCAGAAAAGTACGTCGACATATCGGTAGTTGCCCATACACTCGATATTTATCCCACAAAGAAAAAAATTCAGTAGTTCCAGCTGATCATAAAAATTTCCAAGTAAACATCGATGTGCAGCAGTTTTCCCCAGAAGAAATATCCGTTAAATGCGTTGATGATAATACAATTGTGGTAGAATGTAAACATGAGGAAAAACAAGATGAACATGGTTATATCTTCAGACATTTTCTTAGAAGATATAAGGTACCAAAAGGACATGACATCAAAAAATGCATTTCTAAACTATCGTCTGATGGTGTACTAACCATAACTGCCCCAGCAATTGAAAATAAGAAAACTGAAGTTGAAATTCCAATTACATTTACAAATCAGCCTTCTCAAATTCAAAGTTCTGCCCTGGGTGCGGTAGGAAGTTCAGAAGAACAGGAATGCAAGAAAAATAACCCCAAAGGAGTGGTGGAAAATTCAGCACAGGAATGCAAGAAAACTAATCCGAAAACTGCTAAAAAATAAATTCCGCTTTTATACTTATGTCCTTAAAGCTTCAATATTTGCTTTTTTTGCTTATTAGTTCTACCTGTATAGGTATTTGTTCCAATTACATGTATTACTTTTTTAACGTCATAAATGTAAGATTGTTTGTACTTTCAGGATGGTAAAATGTATGTACTTTCCTAGTTAGCATTTATTTCAAACTATTTTGTGTACTGTGGTTTTCTAAATAAAATTTGATAAAATAAATATTGGTGAATTAAATTTTTTACCGTATGTATCTATTGAACATCTCAAAAATCAAACATGGCGTTAAAAAATGTTTGTTTTTGATAGCGTTATCTTTTCATTTATATATGAATAAATATGAGAGCTGATAGAAAATGACATCACCACCCTTACTTTCAAGTGAATCAATCTTTGGATCGTGCATGAAGTATTGAATATGATTGATGTTTTAATAGAAATTGTATATGGATATTTTAATAAAGAAGCATTTAATGCATGGATAGTATTAAAATATACATGACGATATTGAAATTGAATGATATTCATAAATCATATCATAAATTGTTTGAGATAAACTTGGTTCTTACATATTGGAAAGTCTATTAAATTTCTTTAGTGGCCAATATCTATACAAATAACGTAATTAGGGTGAATGGGGTCTAATGCAAAGTACTCGCTGAGGGACTGTTCTTGACAATCTGAGCAATTCTCACTCGTGTGCTATGGTATGGTGCAGTAACTGGAATTTAGAGCCTCTATGCGCCACATTGAACTGCTCTAGTATAGCATATAGCTACTTAGATCAATGCTGATGAAACTTTCGTACAGGAGGCCCTGCAAAGGTGTTTGAATACAAATAATATAAGAACCTGTAACTGTGTTGTGATATACACTTGAGATCTTAAACTATAATAAAGAAATACATATTGCCAGTAGCCGATGTGGTGCCTTTCTTCCCCCCCGCCCCCCTCGCAACTGACCCGTACTCTTTCGATTAGTGTGAGCGTTCTATAGCTAGATTGCCTCTTCTGATGCACAAAATTGAGTAGGCATATAGTCGGGTGTATATTATGAACTTATCAAACAAGCCGACGTACATTAAAAACCTATAAAGATAAGTGATTCAATTTGGAGGCGTTTGTTGCGTTTATTGACTGCCCAGTAAATATACACCCGACTCATGCAGTCAGTGGAACAAAAGTACATATAGTGGTGTGTAGCCACTCATCATAGTTCTTGTGTGGTTATTTCCGTTACGGATCTATGTTGAACTAATTTTATTAGGATAAGAAACCTATGGTGCTTGGCGTCTTTGTATAGAAATTACTTCAAAGTATTATAAGTAAGTTAAATTGATAATCATCACAAAATCTATTGATATGAGCAATTTATTTTTTTTTTTTTTTTTTGAGAAATTTGCATATTTTTCCTATTTGTGATCTCTTGTAGTTAGTATGTAGTTTCATGTAGTTAGTAGAGCCTTTGGAATTGACAACTTTCAAGTGATCACTCTCGGACAAAATCCAAAAAAATTATAATTTCAAATAATTCCACAAAATTGTAGAAGACTGCAAGAATTTCCTTAGGAGCATTTAAAATAAATTACACTCATGCTATCACACATGCAAAAGTGAAAAAACATTTTTGCGAAAAAATTTACAAATTACAAATTTGTTGTTTTCCTGAGGTTTTAAAATGATACTCAAATCATTTCGAAGTGGATTCAAGAATATTTTCCGATAATATATCATACAGTAAAGTTGATATTCTTAGGAACTTATATTTTTGGCAAAACCTTGCAAAAATTAATTGTCAAGGTTTATGGTCCAACAGACCACATGAACAAACCGTGTTCTATGATGTCATTTCGCAATTCAAACTCTTAGCGAAAAGTTCTGTAATTTCTTGCCAGCGTTGCGTTCGGTTGTGACACAACTAGGCATTAAAGAACAGTGCTCAAAAGCTGTATAGCCGGATTTTGTTCAGGATGCACTTGCATCTTTGGGAATCCCTTTTAGATTTCTAAATCCTAATCAGTTACATGACCTAGAAAAAATATGCGCCTGCCAATTTTCTAAAAAAAA
Organism: Leptura quadrifasciata; assembly: GCA_963675555.1. NCBI lineage: Eukaryota > Metazoa > Arthropoda > Insecta > Coleoptera > Cerambycidae > Leptura > Leptura quadrifasciata. The sequence goes on from OY776675.1 coordinate 111,681,667, forward strand.
ATTATTAGTGGATGAAAGATATAAAATCATTTTTCTCAAGATATAGGCTTTGCATGGCGCTTATTGAAAATTGAAATTTATTGAAAGTGATAAGGAGATGTGATTATTTGTATTTATTTGCTTGAGGACTTCAGCAAACACATATTTATGAAAAAATTATTTACAACTGTGGCCTATTTATTGAAGGAGGCCTGGGGCCAGATCCAAAACCGGACCCCCCTGACCACAAGGATCAGGATAGTGGCAAATTAAAATTATTTTAAAAATAAAATTGTAGGTATGTGTATTTGTAAGAAATAAAAAGATACATTAAGTAGGTAAACTATATGAACTACACAATACCAGAAAATAATAAATTATCAGTATCAGGTGTAAGTTTAATTTAGATAGGTGGATATTTAAGTAACTATTATAAATAAATTTCATGCAAAATCTTTCTTCTTGACCTTGGCAATCGCAAAATTTTTAAATTTTTAAAAAGGTATAATTTTGGAAACGACCCCTAAGCTGTAGCAGCCATTACTGGAATGGTTAAGAATAAACAAACAACGAATTTTAGAAGAACTACTCCAAGAGGAAAAGTTTTTAATTATTTAAAATTGTGTTAAATACTTTATTGAATGTAAATTTACCAGATCTTGTCGAAAACACTGGTAAAATTGATTGAGTTCACTGGAGATAGATTCTGAAATATCATGCGAGTATACGGTACAGCACTTGCCCCATTTCAAATAATTGGTCGTCATTTAGTAATATTTCTAATGTTAAGACGCTAAAACTATTACATATTTCCTTGAGGCTGCTTGTCCTGGTTTGTAACTGGCTTATAACAATATCTAAAATTTTGTAAAAAACATTTACATAAAAAGAAATTTCTCGGGGTTTCATTTCCCTAATGATTTCTGTGTTCATCAAAGTACCTCTTGATTGTGCGTTTGGGCTTACATTCCATTACAGTTCCCCATTTTTCCGCCAGATTAACTGCTTCTTTTAGACATCCTCAAATCCGTCACAAATTTTTTTTATGCTATCAGTGCAGTGTAGAATAATTTTATTGCTTCTTGAATGTTCCGATGTTAATTTTGGTTCTTTTTTTAATATATACTTCAAACATAATACTTTTAGTCGCAAATTCCTCTATAAATCCTTATTTTACTATAAGGAAAGTAACCAGACTGCAACCAAAGTTACAAATCTGGCGCGTTAAGTGTAATAATTGCATATTACCATCAAAACGCTAATGCTTCGATTGCAACAAACACCAGCCGAAAGACTGATCCTACTTAAAGGAGCTCCCTTGCCAGTCGTCACACACCACTTGCAGACTGCAGTTTCGAGCTGTTGGCTCTCGTCAGTGCAAGGTAGGTATGCAACGGCCGAAATGAGAATCCTTTGACTATAGCGACATGTAAAACAGCCAGCAGGAGCCATCTAGCGGTCCAGTGTCTGTTGCAATCGAAAAATAAATAGCCTGACTTGGCTTAGCATAGTTCAAATGTGATTTTTAGAGGGCGGAATATTAAACATAATATTTTTAGTCGCAAATTCCTCTATAAATCCTTATTTTACTATAAGGAAAGTAACCAGACTGCAACCAAAGTTACAAATCTGGCGCGTTAAGTGTAATAATTGCATATTACCATCAAAACGCTAATGCTCCGATTGCAACAAACACCAGCCAAAAGACTGATCCTACTTAAATCGAAGCATTAGCGTTTTGATGGTAATATGCAATTATTACACTTAACGCGCCAGATTTGTAACTTTGGTTGCAGTCTGATTACTTTCCTTATAGTAAAATAAGGTTTTATAGAGGAGTTTGCGACTAAAAATATTATGTTTAATATTCCGCCCTCTAAAAGCACATTTTCGATTGCAACAGACACTGAACCGCTAGATGGCTCCTGCTGGCTGTTTTACATGTCGCTATTGTAAAAATACCGGGATGTACTATAGTCAAAGGATTCTCATGTCGGTCGTTGCATACCTACCTTGCACTGACGAGACCCAACAGCTCGAAACTGCAGTCTGCAAGTGGTGTGTGACGACTGGCAAGGGAGCTCCTTTAAGTAGGATCAGTCTTTCGGCTGGTGTTTGTTGCAATCGAAGCATTAGCGTTTTAATGGTAATATGCAATTATTACACTTAACGCGCCAGATTTGTAACTTTGGTTGCAGTCTGGTTACTTTCCTTATAGTAAAATAAGGATTTATAGAGGAGTTTGCGACTAAAAATATTATGTTTAATATTCCGCCCTCTAAAAGCACATTTGAACTATGCTAAGCCAAGTCAGGCTATTTATTTTTCGATTGCAACAGACACTGGACCGCTAGATGGCTCCTGCTGGCTGTTTTACATGTCGCTATTGTAAAAATACCGGGATGTACTATAGTCAAACAATTCTCATGTCAGTCGTTGCATACCTACCTTGCACTGACGAGAGCCAACAGCTCGAAACTGCAGTCTGCAAGTGGTGTGTGACGACTGGCAAGGGAGCTCCTTTAAGTAGGATCAGTCTTTCGACTGGTGTTTGTTGCAATCGAAGCATTAGCGTTTTGATGGTAATATGCAATTATTACACTTAACGTGCCAGATTTGCAACTTTGGTTGCAGTCTGGTTACTTTCCTTATAGTAAAATAAGGATTTATAGAGGAGTTTGCGACTAAAAATATTATGTTTAATATTCCGCCCTCTAAAAAGCACATTTGAACTATGCTAAGCCAAGTCAGGCTATTTATTTTTCGATTGCAACAGACACTGGACCGCTAGATGGCTCCTGCTGGCTGTTTTACATGTCGCTATTGTAAAAATACCAGGATGTACTATAGTCAAAGGATTCTCATGTCGGTCGTTGCATACCTACCTTGCACTGACGAGATTTGTAACTTTGGTTGCAGTCTGGTTACTTTCCTTATAGTAAAATAAGGATTTATAGAGGAGTTTGCGACTAAAAATATTATGTTTAATATTCCGCCCTCTAAAAGCACATTTGAACAATATATACTTCGTCCGTTGTAATTAGGATCTTTGTTTCTAAAGCAATCCGAAAAATCGTTTCAAAGTTTTCTAACATGCCTTTTATTGATTTGACTTTGTTAATTTCGGTTTTATTCAAGAAAGCCAATACTTTAAGTATTAGCTATATATCTGAAATGCAAAGCTTTCAGCGTATCGTGTCTTAGAGACCACTGTGTAGGAGTTAATCTTTTTATTGTCATATGACTAGGTTTCTCAAAGAACCTCCAATAGAGGTTATCTTTTTATAGTATGTCCAAAATAAACAAAAATTTGTTCAATAAAATCATAAAAATTTTGGATTTAAGGTACATTTTTAATAGAATCGTTTATTCCTAGATTTAAATTATGTGCCGCGCAATGAACATATAGGTCATTAGCAGGCAGCAACCTGAAGAATTTGGTTTGTACACTACTCACATGTGCAGCCACATCATAGCCCTCTTCCCAGAGACTTTGCAAAGAAAGAGTTATGCAATTTATTATATCTTCTATTAAAGCCTCTACGGTGTGATTCATCACAGGTACAAACCTCAAAAATGATTCTTTCGATAAAATTTAAACAGGAATGCTGGTATTATATTCAATCAATAAAATAGAAATCGCAACGGAACAGATCCACAGCGCAATCATTTCAGCATATCATGAAATTCTCCACACATTCTCTAAAAAGGACAACGGAGAGGCATCTTGGGGAATAAAACACTAGATAAAATGAAAAAGAAGTTCGACGCCTCTTCAATCGGGCTAAAGCTTCGGGCAACTGGGCACAATATAGATCTGCTTTAACAGACTATAATAAAAAAAAATCAGGAAAGCAAAAACGACCCTGTAAAAATGATTGGTTGGTAGCTAAAAAAGTTATCACGGCAACAACGATTGAGTGGCTATTAAATCTTTCCAATCACTCAAATTCCCTGGTGAGGACGGTATTTTTTAGCACTGTTGCAAAACGGACTGGAGATATTACTACCATTCCTCATCAGGCTTTACAGAGCTAGTCTGATGTGGAATCATATACCATCCAGCTGGGCGGCAGTTAAAGTGGTATATATACCAAAAATGGGTCGGACAGAACCGGACCCTAAATTGCTAAGACCCATTAGCCTGACATAATTTCTGTTGAAAGGCCTACCAAAAGTACTGGATGGATATATCAGGGGAAAAATCCTGAGCACTCATCCCCTTAATGCTCACCAGTATGCTTACCAGCCAGGCAAATCAACAGAACAAGCACTTAATAACCTAGTCGAGAAAATCACTCAATCCCTTCAGGAAAAGGAGATTGCAGTGCTGCTTTTCTAGATATTGAACGAGCATTCAATAATGCACAGTCCGAATCCTTATATACAGCATCAGCTGCTAGAGGAATCGAGTCAACCATAACTGACTAGATCCGAGCTATGCTGAAAAACAGAATCATAACGACAACCTTACAGGGGGAAACGGTTAGCTTCAAGGCCGCGAGAGGGTGCCCACAAGGCGGGGTCCTATCCGCCCTTCTGTGGTCACTACTTGTGGATGACCTGCTGGCCATTTTATCTCTGTGGGAATCCGAGATTTTGGCATATGCAGACGACCTAATCATCGGTTAAAGGAAATTCTGAAGAGGTACTCTCCCATACCCTTCAAGAGGTACTAGATTAACTAGATACAGTGCACATTTAGTGTGAGAGGGAACAGATGTTTGTCAACCCCCGCAAAACTGTAATAGTACCCTTCACCAGGAAAAGGAAGCTTGATAACTTAGAACTGCCTTCCCTACTAGGTGAAACCATTCCATTTTCGGAGGAGGTGAAATATCTAGGTATTACGCTAGATAGAACACTCAACTGGAATTCCCACTTGGAAAAGTTAATCCACAAAGCAAGGCTGTCCCTGTGGACATGCCATAAAATTTGTGGAAAATCCTGGAGTATGGGTCCCCAACAAATATACTGGATATACGTTACGGTCATTAGACCAATGATAGCGTATGGCTCCACAGTTTGGTGGTGGAAAGGGCTACAACAGTCGGCCAAAGCCAAACTCTCTGGCTTACAGAGGCAAGCATGCCTGGCAATAACTGGTGCTATAGGCATCACACCGTCAGCTGCTTTGGAAACCTGCCTAGATTTACCACCTCTCCATATTTACTTGGAGAGAGAAGCTAGGTGGGCAACATATAGACTCCAACAATCCGCAAGCTATTATCATTCAATTCAGAAAAGCTTTATTAATATTTAAAAAGGTACAAAAGTTGCCTCCCTGGAGTCTGAACCGGGACCGATCGTGCAACCACCGCGTTGACGCGGTGGCGGATTGTATGGAATACAATGGATTGACTGATGACCTAAACAGTCACAGCATCCTAGGTATGCCTTCTGTTGTGATGCCTACCAGGACCAACCATGAGCTGCCTTTTAACATCCTATCTCCTGAAAGAGACGAGTGGGATCAGAATAAAACCGACCTACAGAAGGCAGACAGCTGTTGGTATACGTATACAGACGGTTTCAAAACTTCTGAAGGAACAAAAGCTGGAGTTTATAGTCGCTATCCAAAGGTAAGAATAACCGCCAGTCTGGGTGATACCACGACAATTTTTCAGCCTGAAATATATGCCATTGAGCTGTGTGTATGGAGGCTGAAACTAACGCACCCTAGACACAGATCTAAAGATTTTCCCAGACAGCCAAGCAGCCCTTAAACCTCTTGGATCAAATCGCTGTGATTCTAAAACAGTGTGGAGCTGCCAAAAAGCTCTAATCCAATTGGGTAGGAACAACAAACTGATTCTGGTCTGGGTGCCTGGCCACTTTGGGCTGGAGAACAATGAAATTGCCGATTGCCTAGCTAGAGACGGTATGGCATCAAAATTTATAGGACCAGAACCAGTTCTTGGCATATCTTCAAGCACTGCCAAAACAAATATCCTAGACCGGGCCCAGAGCAAGGCTCTCTACCACTGGCAGGAACTACCAGGATTAGCTCATTCAAAGGAATTCATTACATATCCTTTGAAATCAAGAGCTAAAAAACTGCTAGAGTTGAATAGGTTACACCTAAGGACTCTAATCAGCCTATACACTGGGCATTGCAGATTAAATAATCACCTACATAGACTTGGACTGGTGGAAAACACCGAATGCCGTCTGTGTCTAGAGGAAGATGAAACAGCAAGGCATGTCCTATGCACTTGTCCCACTGCAGAAAGAACCAGGTTCTCATTATTTGGCAAAGGACAGCTTTTGCCTGAGGACCTGCACAATCTCTCACCTAACAAGGTTATCAGCTTTATTAAAAAGCTGAACCCATTGGGTGAAATATAAATTAGGAGTGAGCCACAATAGGCCGATTGGTCGCGGCGGAGAGCCTGGTAATAGACCCTCTCACATTTCAACCTAACCTATATTCAATCACAACATAGCGAATCACTACACTGAGTTGGTCAATTTTAGAAATAGGGACTGGGTTGAACACCTACTGTCGGAACCCCCAGTCCCTGGTTCAACGGAAACATTATAGAGAATGTAACTTGTACCCTTGCCCTAGTCTTTGATGAATCCCTGTAAAAGTAACTTTAATTGTCGAATAGTGGCCTACCAAAACCTGGTGTGACATGTATTTCTTTATACAAATGTACAGACAGGAATTGCAAAAATTTATATATTTATATAACGAAAAATGTTAATTTTGACGTATTTCTGTCTTATCTCATTATTGTTAATTAACAATAAATGTGTTTCTCTATCTCACATTTATTGTTTTATTGAATAACTTATAATTACTATCTATCGTCGCTAAAAATAAACATGAGAAAATTTTACACCTCTTGCTAAACCAACTTCCTCAATAACCGAGGGAAGGAGGTGTAAAAAAATAATGCACCATTAAATCATTTGGCAACATAAAAAATATTGATCTTTGAGATTTCCGCAATTTATACCCGGTGGCAGAATGCGATCCTCATATTTTGCAAACTCACTTCCTTCCAGATCCCAGTTTACTTGCTCAGTTTATAAACTACAGTTCTAGTACCAAATTATTTTTTGTGCTAGGTGAATGAGAGCTCAGTAGTTAGTGCGTTTAACTTTCTCTCGGAGAATACCTAATTGCTAAATCGGTTCGAGCCCCACCTATTACAAAGCAATTATCGATTATAACACTGCCAGTCAATTAATAACTTAAAAAAAATTAAATTTGAATTGAAATTTAACCGCCAAAAATCGGTCAGATTGTTGGCAAACTAACTAACCATCCTAACCTTTTAGTCCGGGAGAAATCAGTCATCGACCGGGAAAATTAATTCGGAAGGAAGTACAGTTTGCCAGATGGAAATGTGGTCAGGAATTGTTTAAAAAAAGTTTTTTAAACAAATTAGAAAAATTGACTATTTCCTTTTCGAAATTTTTTTTTCGAATTTTCACACCAAAACAAACCAAAAATGTTTTTAGACGTTTTTCTCTAAAGTTGATAGAGTTGGAGAAAAAAATTATTGAAATCTCAAAAAACACGAAATAGTCGATTTTCAGGGCTCAAAAACTATATGAAAATTAATGTTTTTTATTGTAAGAAAAATTTGTATCTATTCTTTGAAGCTTTTGCAACAATATACTGTTGATATATTTTGTTATCCTTTAACTTAAGTGCTTGTTTTTTAATTGTGAAGATGTGTGCGCGTCTGTCAGCGTAGCTATGATATAAGTATATAGGTATTTTTATATAACATATGCTTGCATTAGCTCGTCATGCATCCACTGAAGTATAAAATAATTTATATAAAATACATTACAAATACTCAATATAAGTAGAATAATTGTAAGTAGAGTAATATAAGATTTAAAATGTGAACTTAATTTTTTATTTAATTTATTTTAAAATACAATTAAGTGATTATACAACTTACACATTTTTACAATAGCAAGATCACAGCAGCATATAGATATACAAGTAACGTTATTCTTTACAGCTATGCATTAGTACTACATGATTTTTTACAATTGCATGTTTTTATTAAGCCATCTGACAAATGATTTTTTGTCATAAATACAGGTATAAGCATATTATCCTCATATTTGTAACTAAAACGTGTTAGATCTAATTCGATGTATCTGAAAAATATTACATTTTTCCAAATATATGTTTGGGCAGATGGTCTCAAGATATGCAAGTATCTGACGTGCATAGGATATTATTCAATTTAAGTTTTATTCCACACGTATGCGAAATAATATGTAATAATATGTATATTATATATATATATATACATCGTGAAGCACGCCGCTACACTAACTTGCGCGCGCGCACTAGTAAATCTTAACAATTAAAAACCAAGCACTTAAGCCAAAAAATAACAAAATATATCTACAGTATATTGTGGTATAAGTTTCAAAGAATAGATAAAAAATTTTCTTACATTAAAAAACATTAATTTTCATATAGTTTTTGAGCCTTGAAAATCTCAAATTTCGCGTTTTTTGAGATTTCAAGAATTTTTTTCTCAAAACCTATCTACTTTAGCAAAAAATGTCTAGAAACATTTTTTGTTTACTTTAGTGTGAAAAATACGGACAATATTTTTTCCGAAACGAGAACGTCAATTTTTCTAATTTAATTAAATAATTCCTGACCACATTTCCATCTGGCAAATTGCTCTTGCTTATAAAGGAGCACATTTTGAACCAAATGGGACAAAGATATTCCATCCGAATTAATTTTCCCGGTCGATGACTGATTTTGCCCGGACTATTTGATTATTTTATAGATGAATCTTATTTTACAAAATCTTAATGTCTTATAATGGAAAACATGTGGTCTTGTGCCAGGATGCAAATACACATCTAAGAACTGGGAAAGTTTTTGTGACAGTACCAACACAGAAACAATGTAAAATAAAGTGGTTTAAAACTGCCAGACGTGATCCACCTACAACAGCATCAGTATTTTACTGCTGTGAAGATAATTTAAAATGAGTTATTTGAACCTTCATATCTTGTATTAGGTTAAAATATTGGATATTTAGCTACCCAACCTATTTTTTGAAATTTCAACAACTTTAATTCTGTATAACTTAAGAATATGTCATATTTTTAGTTGGAAGAGGATATGGTAAACTATTTTTTTTATAAATTAATGGGTGGTCCAATTTTTCTAAAACCGGAAATTGTTCCACATACAACTGGAACAGGAAAAGGGCTACATCTTCTGAAGATTTTCGAATTTGAAAAAATATAATCAACGAAATAAGGTATGGCGAAGAGACACTGATGCCAACAAAAAATAACAATGTTGCATTTGAAGTGACGGCACACTATCACCATCTTTAGCCAAGCCTTCCACAAGTCTAGTAGAAAGTAACCAACCATATTTCAAGTCAAGTAGAAAATAACCAACCATATTTTTTTGTTTACCCCACAACAAGCTAGCTTAGTGAATAATAGTGTTTAGTATGAACTATTTTTTTTTTGAAAACCGAGTCATAAATGCACAGTAGTTTAAGTAAGACCACCTTTTGCAGCAAATATGTAACATATAAAATTGATACGAGTACCCCGCAAGATGCAACTTCATCTTCAGTTAAATTTAAAACATAGAAAGACATGAGCACATTGCCCTTAAAATGTGTTAAAACAGCCAAAAAGCAACCTATCATAAAAACTATCAACTATTCCAGTGAGGAATAAATGAGTCGGTCAAGTACCGTTACTACAAGTACAACTGGCATAGAAACTGAGGATACATTAATAGCTCAAAGAAGTGACGTAAAGGGAATATCCTTAAAAGTAACTTACGATATTCCATAAGTTGTTTAATGTCGCAAGCAAAATTCAATATTTCATGAAATATTTTTAATTATTGAGAAAGTTACATCAAACATAGAGAATTTATTATTTACCAATGATTCCTTCTATATAATGTTTATTTACAGAATTAAAAAACATCAGATGGTTTATTTCCGACTTGGAGGAATTCTACTTTTTTAAAAAAAGCTGGATAAATGAGAAATGTGAAATTAAAAAAAAAATTATTTCTTGTTGATGTACACACGTAAGTGAAGTGATATTTAAATTTAATGGAAGAAGAAAATACCAGTCTTGAGACCGTTTATATTCAGCAGTTAATAATTGATATAATTTAACTTCCCTGCAAAGTTAAACAGTTTCAATAAACTAAGAGTAAAACCATTATTTAACTATTTTATATTTCCACAACAACAGGTGCTTCATCTTCCTCATCCGATTCCAGATGATCAAAATTCCACTGATACTGTTCCGTTAGAGACTTTTGAAACCTATCCACTTTCATTTTCAGTTGACCATCTACATCAGAGTTTTGTACTGCTCTAAATAAATTTCTTAATTTAGCATAAACAAAGTTATTATTCGTTACTATATCAGCTAAAAATTCTTCAGGAATTTCTTTTATTTGTATTTCTACTAAAGAAATAAACAAATCGTATAGTTTTCTATATTTCTTTATGGCTACATCACAGGAACAAAACAAGTTAAAGATTTGCTTCCAATGGTCAAAAGCTTCTAAACTATGTCCAACCAGAAAACATATATAGCAGAATTCCAATTCTCCTAATAGGTCATTCGGTCTAAAAAAGAAAGTAATATTAATGTTATATAAAAAAAAAAAGGTAAGGGTAATAATTTCGGTGTCGTTTTTAAGACTGCAGATCAGTTTTCCTTGAGGTGAAATTAATTTTTGCCTAAAAGACGAATTTTTTAGAAAATGGTTACTTCCCTAATCCCTTGATAAAAAAATTTGTAGCGAATTGTTACGGTTCTGCAAAATAAATGGTTTTATACATATTTATTTTGACTCATTGTTAGTTATAGTGAAGTGTGTGAGCCAGAAAAAAAAGCCGAAAATTGTAAATATTTTGCTATGCAATGAGACTACCCCCTTCCCCCATTTTCGAGGATGCTGAACACGATGGTGCTCGTAGAATTTATTTTTGGAGTTGCACAACCCCAAACGGCCAAAAACCACCCTCAAATGGAGTTAAAAGCTTATCACATCTTTTATGCTAGTGAAACTTGGCGTTTTTGAGGATTCTGAACACAGTGGTAATGCTAAATGTTTCTTCCGACCCTTTCCAACCTCTCTACCGGCTAATAAACACCCCCGAAAAGAGTGAAAATCTATTTTTTATATATCACCAGCAAAATATTGTTATGTGCTGCCCTCTAACAGAGAGGAGAGTTGTAATTACTCCCTGGCCAGAAGTGTGGCGCCATCTGTGGGCCAACTGGCGAACCACCATTTAGTAGTGCCTAAGAAAATTATAGAGAATTCCAGTATATTTCTGGAAAGTTCTACAATGATATTCTGGACATTCCAAGTGGGTATATAAAGAGGTGAAGCCAGCAGATGGGGGAACAGAACAGTACAGTTTAGTGAAGAATAAGGAACAGTTCAGTATCCAGTTCAGTTCTGGGTAATCTGTGGTTCTGGTTACAGAGACAGTTTGTAGAAGAAGAGTTCAGTTGAGTGAAGTATGCAGTTTAGTGAAGTAAACAGACAAGAGAGTTTTTAGGTTAGACAAGAGTTGACAAGTTCTAGAAGAAAAGTAAAGTACATAGTGTTTTAAAAGTAGTGAATTTATATTAGATTAAGTTATTATTAGTTGTGTGATTTTTAAGTATTTACTAGTGTAATTTTAGTGATTAAATAAATCAGTGGTTTGTGAAAATTCTTGTTGCAAGTTATTCGAATCCACGGAGTGTTTACTGAAAATTGTAAGCACGTAACAATATATATAACATCCGTTTTCGAGGATGCTGAACCTGGTGGTGGAAAGCTGAAGACTTCCCCAAGAATATCTTATAGCACATTGGCTGGTTATTTAAAAATGTAGTGGCTGAAACTAGTTTGAAAAAACGTACATAACCTCACTAATTCGTGAAATCGTCAACCAAATATATTATAGGAACTGTTTACAGCTCCGGGTAAATCTGTATAATTAATTTTTATTATTCCTTCATCCAGGTACACCACGCCGGTAATGACTGATGATTGACTGCTGTCAAGGGCAAAGGAAATTATCTATCAAAATAAAAGCAACTATACTACATCAAATAATATTAACATATTTAACCTAACGAACTAACCTAAAGAAATATTCGTATTATGTTTTTAGTTGCTAACAAAATGTAATAAAAAATGAACTTTAAAAAGTTGATTCGAACCCTGGGGCAACCTAACCACTACACCACGGACTGCTTATGAGGAATCGACATACTTCTTACTATATCAATACGTTCTAACGTCAATTGTGCATGTGTCTGAACGGAGGAATAATAAAAATTAATCATACGGATTTACCCGGAGCTGTAGACAGTTCCTATATTTATAGGCTATACTTTTTTGGGTCTAATATGTAATAATGGAGGTTGCCAACGAACTCTAGCTTCCAATACATTATTGCCGGATGTACTTGTATCTTCAAGTGGTTTCGACCACAGAAGTTATGATAAGAATATTTTAGTAGGTGACGTCATATTCATACCCCGGAGGTTAAACAAACACTAACCTTAATATTTTTTGGGCTTGTTTATACGTGAAAAAACTTTCCTTGTGTCATATTTGTTTGCAATAACCGTTATATTTTAATAAAACATTAAGGTAAGAGTGTAATAATTGTATATTTATTCAAAAATTAAAATATTCCAATAACACTGATTGCAGAAACATGGACATGAGTAGTTATTTACAGCTTGATAAAATTCATCAAGATTTATTTCAAAAATATCTCTGTTGGGTATAGATCGAAACACGCTTGTTTAGAAGATTGTTTTGTGAATATAGAAGACTTTCCCAAAATATTATATCCTGACATAGTAATAATGTATCTTGAATATTTTAAAAGTGCTTTTATGATGGACGAAATGAAAGCATACAAAAGTCTCGAGGCATATAATCGAGCAGTATGTGGTTGGGCGAAAAAAAAAAAAATTGCGTAAAGCAGTTCGATTGAAACGTTTTAGTTTTGGGAAAAGTAAGTATTGTACCCTTAGCCCATTCAATGTGCCGCTAAGTGTAAGCGGCACATTGAATAGTCTAAGATTGTACCTAACTTTTTATTTATAATAATGTATTTAACAATTATCCTGTTTATTTAATAAAATATTTTTTATAAAATTTTGTTTCATTTAAACATTTACCTACTCCTATTTATCATAAGTTAAATCCGAGTGTGGAGAACACATTATTATTATAATTAAGATCATATTTTTGTAAATATTCATAAGTTATTAGTAACAATGTTTTTGGTTGAGTAATAATTGCTTGAATAAAGCATTCGTTATATTTTTTTTCTCAATGCCTAGATTCAAATTTTACGGAACCAAAACTATATAATCAATCAATAAACCGCTTTTTAAATGTATTGCTTTTAACCAAAACAGAGTCAAAGTAACACAATAAGACGAAAGTTTGGTCTGTTAAAGAAAGATAACATATTAGGAAAGATATCTTTAGAAATTTTATAACATAATAATATGTATCTTATATTTACGATGATTGAAATCATTGGAACTTCTCATGCTCCTGCTTATGCTATAATCTAGGGATTCACATTCAGAAATATCATAATATTTATTTAGAAGTAATTTAACATATATTTACTTAAAAGACTGATTTATTATCAAAAAAGTTTGACTCCTACAGCACGAAAAGAAGGCATATTATTATATATTTATTATATTTCACCAATAATATAAACCTGCTTCTAAAAAACAAACGTTATAAATAACTTGAACATTAATAATAAACCTTAAACACCATTTGTTTACATAAAAATACTATGTCAACAATAGGTTATTTTCCCTCCAGGGTAGGCCAGCTGTCAAATCGTGCGCGTCACCTATTACATTGTTGATTAGGCCAAAGTTAACTTAACCCATATTAGACATGATGGCCAGGCCAGTTTTAAGTGGACCAAGGCCCACCCGGCATGTTCCCTGATCATGCCACTGTATACCAAGATTATATATGTTTTACATTACTATTTGAAATATATTAAGGATGTTGGAAATTGTAGGCTGTATATTTTGGAGCAAGTTGTAAAATGGATGCACTATATTATATGCAACTGCGAAAGAAAATATTTAAAAAATCAAGTGTTTCATTACCTCTGATAATTGGCTATCATTGTATCAAACACATACGAAGAGTCCAAACAATGCCGTGTTATTTCTGAGGGTGTTGATCCTTCTGGATAGTTATTTTCAGGAAATGAAGTTAACCTAAGTTCAGTTCCTTCTTTTGGTTTTAAATTTGGTAAGAGATCTTCTTCTGTTTGATCGGATAATCTTGATCTTTTCGTGTTCTTACTAGAACTTCTAAAAGTGCAGGATACTGCATCATCATTTTTTTTACCCCTTGGCCTATCAGCATCACTGCAAGATACTAGTTCTAATGCAGCCTGTATATAACCAGAAACTGGATTCAATTTTTGTACCAAATTATCTAAAAATTCAACGTAACCTTAAAGTTTATTAATACAATTATTTTAAAACTCTTGTCAACAAAAATTCAATTACACTACTATTAGACATAGTCTATACGTAAAACTTTTAGATTTGCTCAAGTAATTTGAAGAAAATTATGATTCAGCTCGAAAAGTCAACTTTTTTGATATTCAATATATCCTTTATTCATTTAAAATGCCCTATTTTCATGGTAATTCACATTATTGGCCATTCTGAGCTAAGACAGCAGTACTTCGATGTATCCATAGTATAATAATTGTAACTTTGAAAGTAGGTACTACCTGTAATATTTGAAGTCAAGTTCTTCCACTTATCCAAAATGTCATAAGGATAGGGTCCTAGGAAATTATCCAAGGCTTTAAGATTGTCTTTTAATTTTACTATTTCATTTTCACTTACAACTTCTGTGCTAATGCACTCATTTTTCATATCCCACTTTTTTGCAAGTACTTCAGATCTTTTAAAATTATGGAAGAATCCGGTTCGTGGAGATGTATCTCCTGTATTTGACACGGCACTGTAAAATATATAATGAACTCCTGGTGGTATCATTTTTACACCGCGAAATTTTTCACCAGTGTTCCATGACTTCATGTCGATACCAAATTCTGTACCTTCTGGGACACCTAAGAATATGAATATTCCACCTTCCTCATACAACTTCCTCGCTGTTTGTTGATCCATATGTCCTTATATTACAGAGAAAATGAGTAAATTTTAGAGGTAAGTTCACATCAAACAAATCTCATAGAAGTCATCGAAATAAGTCATGGTATGTTTACAATAATAAAATTTGAGGTTAATTTATTTGTCATCCGTCTCCTTTCGTCGAAACAGCTCTGTTCGTTAGATCAAAAATTTATCCTCCTTTAATAATATAATCATATACTTCGGTTTAATTATGGGCCAAATTATTAATATGCTGTTAAAGTGACTGTTAGTTTAGCGGGTAGATAAATTTTATATATATTAAAATTGAGCTACAGATTAACCATTTTATCTTCTAGTTACCTCTAAGAGCATAGTAACAGGGTATATATAATTTCTATTGTATACTAACAGGGAGATATCTTATAAAGATACCTTAACCGTTTATTAATAATTTGACTCTAAAACTTTATTTTCTAGTAGAATGACTATTCAAAAACATCTACCATTTGATTAACTTACATTATTACAATTTACTACCATATGACGTACCATAGTTCTAAAACCAGAGAGTTCTCTAACATTCGGTGGTCTAACTATCTTTCTAAAACTAGCAACTGAACGAACCTATTAAATTCGGTGACGTAATATAGGACAAAATTTAAAGTGAGCTGAACGCAGCTCTCAGTTTACATAGTGGCCAGAAGGTGGCAGCTATCTATCTTGTTTCATTGGCTCGTTCTCTGCGATTGTGTGTCTTATGGTATAGTGTGATAAGTACACAACAATCATTTTCAATTGTGTGGAGAGTTCTAGAGTCGCTATTATCCTTGTTCTTGATAAATCGATCTTTTTTCATTCTGTCAGTGGAACCTACCAGTTCGAATTTTCCAGAATATCGAAAATCAGACCATTTCTTTGTCAACGGTGAGGTTCTCGATTCTAGAATAGTTTATTTTCGCTGCGTCACGAGTTGTACACGGAGCTCGCATTTATAATTGCCTACCACATTTTCGTTGATTGTTTCAGGATATCGATTATTTCTGAGTAAGTGAATAATGCTTTCATGTTTGTACATAGTTTTTTCATATTTAATGTTTTAGATCTAATTAACAGAAAAAATGGTAAAAGAAACTAAATTTTATGACATCTTGGGTGTCAAACCTGGTTGTTCACAAGATGATTTAAAGAAGGCCTATAGGAAGCTGGCCTTAAAGTACCACCCCGACAAGAATCCCAATGAAGGAGAGAAATTTAAGCAGATATCCCAGGCTTATGAGGTACTCTCTGATCCAGAGAAGAAACGGATATATGACCAAGGTGGCGAACAAGCCCTGAAAGAAGGAGGTGGTGGCGGAGGATTTTCGAGCCCCATGGATTTGTTTGATATGTTCTTTGGTGCTGGATTTGGAGGTGGCCGAGCAAGAAGACGAGAGCGTAGGGGCAAAGATGTTGTTCATCAGCTTACAGTTACGTTGGAGGAACTTTACAAGGGTGCTGTTAGGAAATTAGCTTTGCAGAAAAATGTTATTTGTGATAAATGTGAAGGCCGGGGGGGCAAGAAAGGTGCTGTCGAGCAGTGCCCCACATGTCGTGGAACTGGTATACAGGTGCAAGTACAACAGTTAGGACCAGGTAATTATGTTTTAAATTGTATTTGAATTGTTGTCATTGGCGTTGATCAAATGTGTAGATAAAGATCATTTTTTGATGAAATATGCCTATGGAAAAAAGAAAATTTCCATCAAGTTTTGATTTACCCTAATGAATTTCTAGAACATGACTATACAATAAGTGGGGTCTTGTAAAGTTTAAGTACCTCAGATTTTAACAATTTTCCAATAAGATTTGGAAATAATATGAACAGTAGAACACGTTAAAGTCATAAAGTAACCTTGGGAATTTGTATTGGACTAGTATCCGAAAATGGGTATAATTAATAATGTTTGTTTATTAATTCGATCATTCTATAGAACATTCCTTTCTGCAATTTTGCAGTTTTTTTTTCATAGACATGTTCTACATTGTTGTAGGAAGCATTTGTGACCTATGAATATTTGGGCAATTGCAATTTTTTTAATCTTTGTGGGAGAGGGGAATTTTGGCCGAGATTTTTTGTAAGTTTTGTTTTTCCCTAGTCCTTCAACAAACGTAAAGAAGGGTACGGGAAAAAACGAAATTTACAAAAAATCTGAGTCAAAATCTCCCCCCTCCCCCAACAAGGATAAAAAAATTGCAATTGCCCAAATTTTCATCACAAATGCCACCTACAACAACGTAGAACACATCTAAGAGAAAAATGTAAAATTGCAGA
Source organism: Leptura quadrifasciata (assembly GCA_963675555.1). Lineage (NCBI taxonomy): Eukaryota > Metazoa > Arthropoda > Insecta > Coleoptera > Cerambycidae > Leptura > Leptura quadrifasciata. Next base: position 111,699,128 of record OY776675.1, read on the forward strand.
AGAGGATGTTCTATAGAATTACTATTCATTCTTCAATTAGCATTTACAGTAAATGCCATGAGTGTTGGCGAGCGGTGGGGACTGTAGGGGAATGTAGTCAACCTATCGTAAAACTGCACAGACCACTGGCACTATATTTAGAATTTATACTACACCAATTAGGATAGCGATGCATACACTGGGTCTATACTACTCTCTAGATACAGCTTCCCCTTTGCTCGCCATCACTTGTGGCTTTTACTGTACACTGAATCTAAAATATTTTGCACAAAGTAATTATGGGCACGGGTAAAGTCGAGGCAAGAATTCAAGCGATGCACGTCACGAGTGATCTCATTAAAGAAATTTTAATACTAACATAATTTTTATTCATTAGTTACGTTAAAAAGAGTAATTCTTGACACCTAGTTATTAAGTTTTTTTTCAGAAATAGGTACAGTTTAATGAGACTGCATGATTCTTAGCAGTATTGTCTTATTTGTAGAATCGATCTGTGACGTGCATCGCTTGAATTCTTACCTCGACTATAATTGTTCAGTTTAACCTCCTTCTTAACTTTTGTAAATATATTTACTTAAAGCATGATGTGGCAGTACTCAGGGACAAGGGCCCCTCCAGACGGTGGGTGGCCGCCCAGGGCGGTATTTTCGGTGTAGCGATACGAATATTTTAAGAATCGCAAATTGCCAAGACAAAAGTGAATGTTACTGGAGGGGGGGGGGGGGGGGGGCAAAATAGAAAAAGAGCTAGAGCGGCCCCTGCAAGGACCATATAAATTGATCATGTATAGTGTTGAATGCAAAATGCAGGGAAGCAAAGTGTTTGAGGTAGCTTGGGTTATCTTGAACTACATTTACTATTACGACTAGGAATGGCAATTTTTTTTTATATAAATATAGCAATCATTTGATACATCGTAAGACTCATATCGATACATCCGATATATCGAGAGAAAATTATCGATAATTTCTATGCATCGATATATTTTCATTTTGTAGATTAACATCTTTTTATATAGGTACTCTCAAAAATGAGGAGTAAAATATAAATTTAGAAAAAATACTGAACTCAGTAGCTTAATAGTCTTTTTATTAATAGTATATACATATATAGGCCATATATTATGGCTATTGTAGTGTTATAAATAAATAATAAAATAATAGGGAGTTGTTGAACAGCCAGACGTAAAATACTGTTTGACATCTGCGCATGCGCAGTTTCAATTAGAAAGTATGTTAATGTTAACGGTCTACGATTTACGGACAGATAAACTTAACGTTATATATGTTCGCTAACGTTATACTTATGCTTTTTGATGTTATGTTCTTACTAAACTGCAGACTGAATTCAAAGTTTCAAAACCGAAACAAAAAAAAATCCTTAAAAGTCGGATTAGGTTAGGTCAGGCTGCCAAAGTTGCTAAATTTTCTTATCTGTGGTCAAAGATAACGATTGTTGATTATTAAGTTGTTCAACAAGTCTCTTTTTGGTAACACGTTATTTGTGAATACGTAATGAAATAAAGTTACCATATCTTGATTCTTGATAACGTTACGTTATTTTGGTTGCTCAACAACTCTCTATTATTGAGTTATGGTTATAAGTTTCACACAAGTACAGTATAATGTGTATGCAAGTTGGCCCATTTCGATATATTTATTAATATATCGATATTTCCCGATATATTTGAATAAAAAAAAAACGATATAAAAATATCGATGGTTTTCGATAAATACATCGATATAATATGTAATATATCGATACATCGTTGCCATCCCTAATTACGACTTAAGGTCAGATAAAAACAAGCGAGGTCCCAGATATTACGAATTCTTATATTGAGAGTAAAGCAATAAATAGAACAAGTAAAAACGTGTCTAATACTTGAACAAAAATACTAATTCTCCCGCCTTTTCAATCCCCAATCTATTTCTTATAACGGAATGTACTAACCCAAACAAAGGCACTGAAAACTCGTTCCACTGAGACTGAAGAAGCAATTGCACAGAGAAATTGTTCCAACACAGGTATCTGTTTTTTAATTTCTGGATCATCATCAGCTTGTAATAGCCACCACTGAATTCCATTGACGTTTTTTGTAATTTCTTCAGAGAACACGATGTTTTTGAAGGGAGAACGAACATTAAATTTTATTACAAATGGTAATAATTCGCTTACATTTGCATTACCTATAGCTTCTAAAGCCAAATTTTTTTCATCGGCAGTCAATTTGCACTTTTGCTTGGATGGGTACATCATATAAGCTATAAAATGGTAAGGTGTCGATGCTTGTTCAAATTGGCGCTGAAATTGTTGAGTTCTAGATCTTCTTCAAAGATATTTTCTAATTTTTTCCATTCTTCCACGGCATTCGAAAGATTAACTCTTTTTCCCTGTAAAGTATCCAGAGCAATCGCAGATCAATTGGTTTTAAAATCTTGTAAGTATTCTTCTGCATTGCAACTTTTTGGAAGATTGTATTATCAATTTCCTCTTTGTTTTCATCACAGATTGTCGCAGTATGTTCCAATGAGCGATATGATTTCCAGATCCTTACACAATAGATTTAAAATATGAGCTGAACCATAGGTTATAATTTTAGAGTCAATTTTTTCTTTCAATATTATTTCTCATACTCGCCATATTTGCAATATTGTCAGTAACAAAAGACTTCATATTGCATCCATATTGTGATTCACATGACGAAATCAGGCCACAACAAATCCTTGACAAATATTTTGAGGTATGAGCTGACGTATCTGTAGTTTCATACAGAAAGGCTTATCCTTCTTCGTTTGTAATTCTAACACACAAAACTATTGGCTCGTTGTGGACGTTTAACCATCCGTCAATCAAAATATTTACAGTACGTCCTAAAAGGAAAGAAAAACATGTTTCTTTTTCTTTCAGCGTAAATCTCATATAGGTTTTTTCGACTTACACATTTTCTATGCATTGGAAGCTAGAGTTCATAGCAAATATTACTTTCGCAATCTTTTGTTTATCTGCTGATGATTTTCTAACTAAAAAACTTGTCAAGATAGGATTCTCGGCTTTCCTTTCCTTGCCAATTGACCTTACCTTGACTCTGACTCTGTTGATACTCCGGTTGAGACTTTGCACAGCTTGATCTGGAATCGAGCGTAGAAGTCGATGCAAAACTTGTCAGGGTAGGTTGTCTTTCTGTTTCTGAAAAAAAGTTTGATTTTAAATAGAAATTAAACAGGATGATAAATATATTAAGACTTCAGATTTCAAAAATATCTGAGATTCTTAAATATAAAATTCCACACACTTTTTTATTTGACCCCTTCCCTTTTTGCCCCTTCAACTTACCCCAATTTATGTTTAGAAAAAAAAATTTTAATAATAAAAAGTTAAGATTTTTTACCTCAGAAATCTAGAAAATATGCCCCATAATTATTTTCACTACTTGTCAATGTCAATACTTGTTCTTCACATTGATGGGGTTTTTTTCATCCTTTGAACAAGTCCTTGTATTTCTTTCTTATATTTTTTGCAAACTGCTGTACATTCACATTTTTTGGAAACCGTTTTTTTTATGCAAAACTGCCAGACATGATCTTCTTTTCTTCCAAACATATTAATATTAACATAATACAAAAACACAATTTTCGTTTCCTTGCCTTGAACTGGTGACTTCATAATGCGCGAATAAACTGAGAATAATGGTGCTTGCTCGCGTGCGAGCCGACTTTTATACGAGCGGTAGGAAATAAGTAGCTACAGGTATTTTCTTGCATAGATGTGTTGGACGAGAGTGTCGACGCGCAATATCCTGGTGAGAATGACGTTTTTGTTAATTCTATTTTATTTTAACTTTATAATAGGTACTCAAATTCGTGAAATATGTCAAATTAAAATGGTTAAAAAAATAGACATGAACGTTAAAAATTTACACCTACCGTGCACTAAGAAAATGATCATAAAATTCAAAAAATCATGTTTTTTTATTGAAATCAACCATTTTTTATCTTTTTTATGAAAATCAAATATTGCACCATCCTGTTTAAAATTACGTTATTTCCTCTTAAAGTCTAGTAACCTTTAACTTGGTAGGTCCAAAGGTCGCTTCGCCATCTGAACTAATATGTATTGGATGGGTCAGAAATGCTAGTGGTTCTCAAAGAATTCGTGACTGATAACTGTGATACAGTCGCTAAATAATTATAAAAATATTGAAAGGTGTTGACATAAAATGTTAAGAAATAGGTATTAATTTACTAACTTCATTGTTTAGTGCAATTCTGATAACAAATGGGCACAAGTGAAACTGATAACAAAAAATTAACTGCCCAATTCAGTCAATAGCAATTATTAAAAAGAAATAATAATCGTAAACTTATATTGCTCGAAAACTAATATTGTTACAGTCTAGCAAGAACCGAGAGGACGTATGGGCATTTCTTGCTGGGAAAGGAGGATGGTAGTATTAGTAGGGGAAAGGATATTAATTCTTTAAATAAAGTTCTGCAGGAATAACATAGGTTTTTAAGTCATGGTTCGTAAAATCTTTTTTTGCAATATAAGGACCTCATTTATGCGACAGCAGTTACCCCAGCAGATAATGCAATAGTCAGTCAATGCAATGCTTTATGGTGACAAATTTTCTCATTTGCCAGACATATAAATAATAATAAATAAACACCACATAAATTAGACAACCCCCAATTCCAGAAGCCAGGGCTTGTGCGTAAGGGGGTTACACATTGAAAAAACGCGGACATAGAGCCATTTTCTTCGATAGTGCCGGAGCCAGGATTCGAACCAGGCGGTACGATGCCCGTGTGTTAATCACGATTGCCACCTCACGCCTTAACCCAAGCGGCTATCGACCAGACAAGAAAACAATGTTTGGATAATTTGTACAGTACCACGTCAATATAACTATTTCATGTTAAATGGAAGTCAATATGTATGCCAAGGTATTTTACAGATTGCCTTGTACAATGCTTTTTCAACTGTAACTATGTCATCTGCAAAAAGAGAAATAAACGTATTGCGCATAGAGGGGACATCATTAAAAAATACAATAAATAATAATGGGCCCAACACACTCCCTTGGGGATCTCCAGAGGACACCTATCTAGGTCTAGAGATATAGTTTTTTCTATTATGACTAATATTTACTTTTTGTTGCCGACCTATCAAGTAAGTTTTTAACCAGGTTAGAGGAGGACCTCTAATACCGAACTACTAAGTTTATTCAGTAGCAAGTCATGATGAATTGTGTTAAGTCATAGAAAAACACATGCACTTTTATTTTTATCCTCAAAACTGATTAATATAAAGTTATATAGGGACAGTATTGCATCTTGCTTTGCCGCACCTTTTCGGAAGCCAAATTGGTTATTTGTGAGTACATTTTGATAAATTAAATAATTGTATAACCTGTTATGATATGTCTTTTCATACAATTTGGAAAAGACTTAGAGAAGGGATTACCCCTATAATTAAATAATAAAGATTTATCATTTTTCTTGTATAAAAGGATGATTAGAGAGCTTTTCAAGGCACTAAGGAACAATCCTTCCTGGAAAGAAATATTTATTAGGCTGGTTAAAGGTTCATCTATATAATCTATGACACTTAATAAATATACTACATATATGAGAAAGTAAAAATATGTAAATAGCAACTGGCTATATGGAACGATTCCTAAAGCCATTTTCAAAGAAAAGAGAAAAAAAAGTAAAAATAAAGGCTGTAGATATTCATCTGACAATTGGATAAATAACCGACTAAACGTCCGAAAGTCGATTTTATTTACTTAGAGATTAACTCGTGCAGAATAATAAAAGAAAAATTTTCAGAAGGAAAACTTAACTTTCGATATAACAAAATAAAAATAAAAATGCCAACGGGATTTGAACTCTGATGTATTCCATTGCCAATTCATTTCGAGTATCCAATCCAACATATTTATTAAATATTACAAAAATACATATGTCCTTCCTTCCCTCACCTCGGGACTGATCCGACATCCAACTGCGATGTGATTTGTGGGGCTGAACGGAGCGAGGCTGGTTTGGCGAAAAAATAATAAAACTTAACACCTACACCTTTTGTCTAAAAACAAATTGAAATAGCTAATAATATGGATGAATGCCAACAATAGCTAAAAACAATTAAAACACTCTTAAAAAGCTAATGGCACAAAGCACTAATAAAATTTGGCTGCTAGTGCGGGTAACTCCAATCCAAATGAGAGAACCTGTTACAGGAATTCCAACAGAGGGCTGCTTTGTAGTTGCCCTAATCTTTCGTTTTTTAATGTTGGGCTTAAATGATTTTGTGGAATTTCAGACGTTAAAGAAGAATGTACCACTGGAGAACAACAAACAGAAAAAGAAACAAAGACGGGCGAAAAGGGGCCGAAACGATACAAATTATTAAGAGGTATGAAATATCAGGATAGGTAGGTGGATAGGGTAAGAGGAAGTGATAGCAGTTGAAAGTGTGGCACCCCTGACCATGAGCGGGTACAGACTCCTGGATAGAGAGTAGACCATCCATACTGTCTTATTTACTTGCGTATTAAATATCAGTCTCTGGTCTAGTCTAACCCCAAGTACTTCACTCTTCTTTTGATTGTAATTTAGTTTCCCTGTATCGTGACACCGTGTTATACGAATGCGCATACTGACCATGTCGTTGGAGTACTTGGCTAGCTTGGTATTCGGGAACTCCGGTTAGTCAGAGACATATATGTTGTACAGCCTAGTAGATAGATCCGATGCCCTGAGGGACTCCCGTGTGAATGTCCCACTGTGTTGATAGTTGATAGTCTGTTATTCATTTGAATCTGCAGGGACCTACCCGTCAAGAATGAGTGATTAAGTTTTGTGATCTACATCGGTCAATTGTAGTTGTGCAGTCTGTAGAGTAGTCCCGGCATCCAGATGATATCAAAGGCTTTCTCAATATCGAGGTGCACCATCGCCGTGTTATTCCCTAGGTTGTATTGCACTTGAACGTTGTTAACTGTCCTGATGACTTGTTCAAACCAACTCGAGTATCTTTACGTGCTCAGCTACGTGAGAACAATAATTCTACTATAGAACATGTAATATGTAAGTACTAGAAAATTGTAATACGTTTAGTGGTTTGACAGTGTCCGTTTGTCGGATGAATATCCACTATTTAACACTGAAAATAACTTGAATATTTCATATGAAGACGAATGAGACAACTTTTATCCCAAATAAATAACAGTTCAAAATAACGATTAACGAATTTTTTAGAGTTTGAGAATCACTGGACTTATGGAAGGATATATTATTTATCTCTCTCAATTCAGTATATATTTTATATTTCTCTTTGAATGGGACAGAAGGTTGGTAGATATACATGAACAATGTATTTGGGCTATTGCTTTAATTTTGTGTGCAAGCGAATTAAGTCGTACGCGTAGTTTCAGTTCATACACGCGCCAGGTTAAAGCTTACTAGACTTTATTCCTCAAATAATGTAATTTGGCAGCTTTGATTTATTAAAAAAGGACCAGCAGTTCCGGAAATTCCAAGAAGCTTGCCTGTAAACTTTGTTTTGAAATACAAGGTCTTGGTTTTTTATCCCCAATAACAATTTTCCTATCTATATATAAAAATGTATAAAACAAAATGTAAAAATATATACCAGATGTACTAATGTTAACCCAACTTTAATAATAATAATAATCTTTATTAACCATTTATGATACTTTACAGTATATATATATATATATATATATATATATATATATATATAAATACAACATAAACACAATACTAACAATATTAAATAACACATTACAGTAAATATACAAACACATGTAAATACAATAGATATAAGGACATATCAACCGGTCAAGTGATATTATAAAATAATAATATTAATATAACATCAGAGATACGGAAACTTAACATAATCATAGATTATGTATTAACAAATTTTGATGACATAGTTATTAACATTCACGATGAACCCAAAATAACTGATCACTCAATTTCAGCAAATTTTTCAAATACCAGTAATAAAAATAGTGGCGATAATATAACGAAATAATTTCGAAACCTCGGTGAAGAAAATTTGGTTAAAATAGATATGAATTTGATTGATTGTAATTATGAACTTCTACTACTGTAAATCTAATTTATAATAATTTGCTAAATAATTGTAAACTTGTTCTTAACCGGATTGCACCTACTAAAACTATAAATTGTTCTACAAATGACTTACCATGGTACGACAATGAAATCATCAATAAAAAGAAAGAAAGAGATAAAGCTTATAGAATATTTAAAATTAGTGGTACTAATGATAATTGGCAAAATTATTAAAAAAAAAAAAACGGAATGAAGTAGTTAATCTTCTAAAAGTAAAGGAGCAACAATTTTATTTCAATGAAATAGATAAACATAAAGACAATGCATACCTAATGTGGAAAACTTAAAGAAATTAATAAATCCAAAAAACTTTAATACTAATTTTAATGCGGATATACAATTTGAAATTAATGGTGAAACAACATATTGCAAAGATGAGTTACAGATTGCTGAAAACTTTAATAGCTATTTTATTCATAGTAATGGGGAAATTGTTGATAGCATTGATAGTCAGGAATATAAAGCCAGTGCTGACAAATATACTGACTCTTATTTAGATAATTTCAAACTAATTAACTTACAAGAACTACGCAAAATGATTAACAAATTAGATAATAAAGGGTCTACAAATGCCTTACTGAGTAATAAATTAATTAAAACAACACCACAGGTTATTGGACATGTTTGGCTGCATTTCATAAATACCTCTTGATTCTGGTAAATTTCCGGATGAGTTAAAAACTAGCACAGTTGTACCCATTGAGAAAATTAACAACGCAAATAATTCATGGGAATTTTGACCAATTAATACGCTACCAAGTCCTGAAAAACGGTTAGAAATTGTAGTATATAATCAGTTAATGGATTATTTTAATAATAATAATTTACTCCTTGTAAATCAGTCTGGATTCCGTGCTAAGCATTCCTGTGAATCAGCCTTGCAATTAACAATAACATAATGGGAACACAACCTGGACAAAGGTAATTACACTGTAGCTGTTTTTGTAGATTTAAAAAGAAACTATCGATCGTACAATATTAATTAGGAAGCTTATTATGTTCGGTAAAATCAAGGTAAAATCTTAAACTGGTTAAAGGACTACTTACTTATCTGATAGGAAACAAGTAACGAAAATTGGTAACAGTGTATCATCATCGGTAGTCAATAAGTACAGAATACCTCAGGGAAGTGTTTTGGGTCCCTTATTATTTATTATTTACATTAATGACATCAATGAGTTTCATGATTGTGATTTTATAAATTTATTTGCTGAAGATACTTTTCTGTCGGTAAGCAATGATAATTTGGACATAACAATAAATAAAATGAACAATTCACTAATCTCTCAATATCTCAAAAATAATAAATTAAAATTAAATGTTTCCAAAACCAAAGCAATGATTATTACTACACTGTATAAATATAAAAATATAAACACTAACCTAATTAATTAGCTTAAAAATTGATAATGATAAAATAAATATGGCTACTGAAGTCAAATATTTAGATTTGTATTAGATGATTATTTACAGTTCAATGCACATTTTATATATATATATATATATATATATATTGTTATTATACATGATTTGCAGGAAACAACTACTCAGCGGGCAAATACCCCGACCTGCATTGAATTATACCTTACAAATCATGAAAGATTGGTAGCCAATGTCATTTGTCAATTCCCCGACCAGACATAGACCGGTTTCGAACTTATTAGTTCTCATCGGTATGCCATAGGTCATGGAACAGACAAATGATAGTGGCCAACCTGTTAGTTTTATACAAACTTAAGTAAATGGTGTACCGGTGAGAGGTAAGTGAATACCCTCATGTGGTCAAATGCTACTATACACCAGACATCATAGATGTCTCCATGGTGTATAGCGACTTGCTATTTTGCAAGTACCGAGAGCGGTGACCTTTAGCCCTTGGTGGACTTAACCCATATACTGTTATTATACATGATTTGCAGGAAACAACTACTCAGCGGGCAAATACCCCGACCTGCATTGAATTATACCTTACAAATCATGAAAGATTGGTAGCCAATGTCATTTGTCAATTCCCCGACCAGACATAGACCGGTTTCGAACTTATTAGTTCTCATCAGTATGCCATAGGTCATGGAACAGACAAATGATAGTGGCCAACCTGTTAGTTTTATACAAACTTAAGTAAATGGTGTACCGGTGAGAGGTAAGTGAATACCCTCATGTGGTCAAATCAGTGATTTGTACAAGTACAATTTTATATATATATATATATATATATATATATATACAGAAATAAATGGGAAAAAAATTATATTTCTTCTCTAGAATATCTCAGAAATTATCAATCACGACAAAAATTACCATGTACAACACCATTATCCAACCTCATTTCGATTACTATGTCAGTCTATTGTATTCCTTGGATTTAAACAAAATAACTGCCTTTCAAAAATTGCTAAACAGAGGAATGAGAGTTATTTTGAAATGCAACCGATCCAACCTATGCTCTCCTCTCTTCAGTGGTTGTCTATAAAAAATATATTGCTTTACATGGCCATGGTTTTTATTTTTAAAATTTTGAATAACTTGATACCTGAATATCTAAACAAATTTATATCATTTGCCAACCAAATACATCAATATAATACAAGAAACAACAACAAATTCTATATACCAAGGCAAAATCTAAGTCAAACTATGAAAATTTTGCTACATAAAGGTCTCGATCAATACACTAAATTACCCAATCATGTAAAGGAATCTAGTTCACTACCAGAATTTAAGCATAATATTATAAATTATATCAAGTCGATTACTTAATTATTATTAAGAGTATTATTTTTGTTTATACATGTATGTGTGTGTGTGTATAATATATGTGTGTACATGTGCATATATATATTAATTCAAATGTCTGTAACTACAAACTACTTGTATTTAGTTTAAAATGAATTTGTATATTAGGATTTCCTATTCAATAAAGTATTCATTCATTCATTCTGGGGCCAAAAAAATTCCAATTAAATGTTTTATATATATTTTGTTTGCTTCAAATCTTTCCCTTTCCAATTTATCAGTAATCCCTACTGTCAGGTATATATTGAAATTAAAATTTTATTGCAATCAAATTTATGACTGCACATGAAATATTACTCGACAAGGCTGCCTTCCTTCTATCAAATGGAATGTACAACTCTTTTGATGGCGTGTACGATTTGTACGTGTCTTAAGTTATCTTGTCTTTTAAATGTTTTATTATATAAGTGACACTGAATAGATAATTTTTTATGAATGTTTGAATATTTTCTTAAGTTATCTTGTATTTTGTTATGGCCCTGCTGCATATGCGACCCGCGATGCACATGCATGTTTTGTGGGCCACATATCATTAATAGCCGCTAGTGGGTGGTCGCGCATCTCCCAACTGGGAAGAATGGTCACATGACTTCTATCTGTTGTCAAAAGAGAGAAAGACGTTTTCGGCGTGTACCTGGTTGGTAATTCCTCAAAAACTTGATTCATTCAAGGCATCTTTGTGGATTTTGGAGTTATCAACACCAAGAAAATTTCCTCCTTTTTTTGTTGTTCTGTTGAGCAGAATATTTTGTTGTTGGGAGCAAATTTTAACTGCTGGTTCATGATTTAAGTATACAGGCTTTCCTTTGGAAGTATCTCATAGGTTTGAAAGACGGACTCGACCCCATTCATTAAGCTGTAGTCTTCTATAGGAGTTTTGGCAGATTGTTTCCCTCAACTGTAAGAGGGTCCACGGACGGGGCTAGAACGCCCACACACACGAAGGTAGAAAGTTCCTTGGACGGGGCTAGAACGCCCTTTACAAGAGTAGAAAGGTCCACGGCTGGAGAGGCTGTAAATCAACCCCATCATCTGGTCCATTCCTTTTTTCCCGAAGACACCACCGTAGGGCTGCAGTTTCTGCATCGTCGAAGTCTGGGTATCGTGCCACCCTAGTTAAGTGTGTTGTTTTCTTTACCGGGGACCACCTTCAGTGGTTCTGCATGGTTATATATATTATTTACTTTTGCATTTTAACTTGCATATATATTTAAAGATTTACGCATTTATTATTACTTAAGGAAGTTCTCTAATCAGACCCATTGTGGCCAAAATTATTTCAATTTATCCTCACGTAAATCAAGTGCAGCTACACACGGAGTATACATCTTTATTTAGGCTGTAATCTATTAATCAGAATTAGCCACATCATTGAACATCGCCAGGTTTCATGTTAGAGAACCAGAAATTATTTGTAAATACTGTAATATAGTGCATTTCATGTTAAAAGAAAATGTCATTATTTCATCTGTGACCACTACGAATGGAACCCTCAGTGATTTATGTTAAGTAAAATAATAATTTATAATAGTTTATGTTAAACTTGGGCTTAACGCCCTGAGATTTCTGAGCTAGTGAAATTTTGTCGTGGGCACGTTACATCACTTATCCGGGCTAGGTAATGTCTGCGATCTGCTACGCCTCAGCAGCCGAAATGTTTTCTTTTTTGTATTATCTTGTAACCCTTATTATCCAACGTATTTATGCTCTTGTAAAACGTAGCAATTTGTCACTTTTTATTATGTGAATGATGCTGAAGTGTGAAAAGAGGATTTTTATGAAAGTTTGAATGTCTTTGGCCACCAAGCCGAGAAAATGTTTTACTACAGACATTACAGGTATATACATGTTTTATCATTTCGCTGTGTGGCACTAATGACTAATAAGTAGTATGTTACCCTCATTTAATTTCATTTTACCCTCAATTACCCTCTTAATGCCTAATATCCATGACCTCCGGTAAAGTTTCAAAATATAGTATCCCGACTTGCAAATTTTTTATACCTGCACAGGAAATTTTCCTTTATCATTGCTGGAGAGGGGTAATAAATCTGAACCTAATAAACTTTAATTTCAGTATGCAGTTTTGTAATAAAGGTTGAACTTCAAGTATAATTATATCTGATAGTAATAGACAGTGATACTACTGCAAAAAACTTTATTATAGGAAAGCCCTAATATATAATTAATTATATTAAATACTTACATGCATACATAACACCCATATGACATACACATGTAAATATATACTGTTATGTGCTGCCCTCTAACAAGGAAAGATGTGATTAAGTTCATGTTCAAAGTTTTCCTTAGAAGCTTAGTTACTTCCCTGACTAGTAGGGTGGCGCCGTCTATGAGCCAATTGACGAACAATCATCTATTACATGGTAGAAAACTCTGTAGAATTCCAGAAAATTGTAGAATACTGTGGTACATTTCTATGGGTGTATATAAGGAGATGAATCCAGCAGATGGGGGAACAGTTCAGTTGAGTGAAGTATGCAGTTTAGTGAAGTAAACAGACAAGAGAGTTTTTAGGTTAGACAAGAGTTGACAAGTTTAAGAAGAAAAGTAAAGTGCTTAGTGTTTTAAAAGTAGTGAAATTATATTAAATTAAGTTATTATTAGTTGTGTGATTTTTAAGTATTTGCTATAGTGTAATTTTAGTGATTAAATAAATCAGTGGTTTGTGAAAATTCTTGTTGCAAGTTATTTGGAATCCACAAAGTGTTTACTGAAAATTGTAAGCACGTTACAATACATAAGAGTAATTAATCCAGGGATAAATAATTAACTGCATTTTAATTAAAAATGTAATTACTAGCCAGCCCTTAAGTAATTAAGTAAGTAGTCTACTTTTGAATACACTTAAACTATTAGTTTTTTTAACATTGTTAGGTAGCGAGTTAAATTCATTTAAACCATTTGAAAAATAGATTGTTCATACATCTTTTTGTGTTCAATCCATTATTTTTTTTAACATCTATCTAACTTCGGTCTATTTCTGCTATTGAGACCAGGAATTTTGCCAAACCTCTTCCCTTAAGAAGAGTAGGGTTCTTTTACTTGCCTAACATTTAATAGACAGCTTTACATCCCCTCCGAAGGATGGTATATCACCTACACAACCTGCACCTAAGATAGATAAGATAACATTTATTAATGTTAAAATTATAAAATATACACGTCAGAAAGGTTGCATAGCTTCTGCGCATACAGTGATATACAAGACGCTGGACGATATATGAGGCAAGGACACGGTCTTCCTTGAAACGGTCGCCCATCCAAGTACTAACCACGCCTAATGTTGCTTTACATCGCATATTGAAGTATGTACATAGTAAAGATGCATCTACACTCGCCCTGTTGAATCCATTAATATGCATATTATCACTAGTTCTTGTTATAGATGGTTATGTAGCTTATAATTAAATATAACACAAAAATAAATGTAAAATATTTAAGTTGATTTTTAACTGACATCCATTCTAAACATTCAGCATGATTATAAACAAACACAATTAATTAAGATTTCACTTGATGCCACGTGTACACTACAATGAAAGTCAATGCAATGAATAATAATTATTATTAAATATGAAATGTGTTATAAATTTTTATTTTTTCTAGTATGGCTGCTGTTTGTAAAAAAATTCGTGTATGTGAATCACCGTTTCATGAAGGAATAATATTTTTGATATCTTAATATGTTTTAATTTGAAGTGGCCATGAAAACCAGACCAATTTTTTTCTTACTATGTATTTAGAAGACAATAGGAGACTTAATAGAGTGCAAGAATTTATTGAAAGTGAAAAGCTCTAATATTGATTTTGGAAGCACTGTACAGAAAAAAATTACTCATAGGCAGGGTTGGTTTTAAACATTAAAACAAAATGTTTTAAACGTTAAAACAAAATGTTTTAAACAAATGTATTATTTTAGAGTTTGTGGAAAAGTGCCGATGATGGTCATAAAATGTTTTAAAAACATGTTTAAAACATCGCACTGTGTTTTAGACAAATGTTTAAAACACATTTAATACACAATGCGATGTTTTAAACAAGTATTATTTTAGAGTTTGTGGAAAAGTGCCGATGATGGTCTCACAATGGTATACGATGGTGTACATAAATAATCAGACTATAAGCGCCTTTATGTTATAATAGAATTTGTAAAATTTAAAATACACAGATTAAGTTATGATGTCTCATTGATGTCTCATATGGTCAGTGACTCAGTGGTCGCATGCACTAAACTGAACATTTTGTTTATAGGTGCTGTAAAATTCATTTAAGAACGCCATCTAAACTTTCGGTCAGCAACAGATTTGTACAGTTTGAGCCAAATTTTCAGAATGCCATTTTTCATAATAATAGTGCTCAATCCATATCCGTTGATACTTTTTAATTCATCTAATTTGGTTGATCATAGTGTCATAAAATAACATTTTTCTTTAGAAATCTCTCATCATTAGAAATATTGGAAATATTTTTGACTTACATAATCTTAATTCATTTAATTCGAAGCCGTGCATCAAAGTACAGTGTGGCGAGTTTTTGGTTGTTGATTTAAAAAAATCATACATGTAATCTGTTAAAGAGAAAAATAATGTGAAACTTTGTAAAGTTTTCTTTTTACTTATTTCTTGTTTGTACCTAATTATTGGGTGTATTTTGATAGTCTTTGTTTAACTTAAAAAAATGAAAGTGGCAGTGTTTTCTAGTTTAAGCTGATAAAACTATTACATGTATCCTCTGAAGTAGCGCAGTTATCTAAATTATGCTAACGATTATTGCCTCTTAATATTGTAACAAGTAACGTGGAATTTTTTTATGAGTGCTTAATTTATTAATTGTTTACTTAATGTGTAACTAATATGAAAATATTTAGTACTTGCTTCAATAATTCTACTGTGGTGGAAAATTTCAAAGCCTGCTTCAATTTTTTTCAAGGCCAAAAATGCAAAGTAGTGTTAGAAATTCTTTAATCTCAAATCCTGACTACACCATTGGGGTTAGAATACCTTTAAATGGGTGTGACCGAAATTTAACAAAAATTTTATTTCTAACAGAAACATAGCGTTATTAAAATTTACATTACGTTATCAAAATATTTCGAATATTCGTCATTTTAAATTATATTGTTTAGAATGTTGTTGTAAACCAATACAATATACACATAAAGCCCTTTAAACAAAAAAAATCTTCACATTAAAAATTTGCAATGCTTGCGAATAAAAATAATTGGAGCATGTTTAAAAGTTTGCACGCACCAGTTAGTCATGAGTACATCGTCCTGTCGATAACACAGAAGCCACACTAGTCTACGCGGAGTACAGGACAGTACAAATGTAATCGTGACGTGATTTTATGTTTATATGTACCAGTCAGAGCTGGGACGAGTACAGCTAAAATGTTCTTGAGTATTGAGTACATTTGATTTTTAGCTTGCGGGTACAAGCACTAAAGTAATTGAGAAAGTACTTGAATACAAGTACTTGAGTACAATTTTTCGGGTACTGAGTACAATAATACTATTGAGCAATGAAAAGTGTTACCCTTAAACCATTACAGAAAAAAAAAATACAACTGTTAATATAAAACTAAACATAATATTTTTAGTCGCAAACTCCTCTATAAATCCTTATTTTACTATAAGGAACCTAACCAGACTGCAACCAACAGCTACTCTCCGGGCTATGTGCCCCGCCGAGCGCTGAATTACAAGTTACAAGCCTGGCGCGTTAAGTGTAATAATTGCATATTACCATCAAAACGCTAATGCTTCGATTGCAACAAACACCAGCCGAAAGACTGATCCTACTTAAAGGAGCTCCCTTGCCAGTCGGCACACACCACTTGCAGACTGCAGTTTCGAGCTGTTGGCTCTCGTCAGTGCAAGGTAGGTATGCGACGACCGACATGAGAATTCTTTGACTATAGTACATCCCGGTATTTTTACAATAGCGACATGTCGGTCGTCGCATACCTACCTTGCACTGATGAGAGCCAACAGCTTTACCAAATGCCTTCGGCATTATGACAGGTAACCTAAAAATATAATGCATTAATTTATTTTCACACAAACAAATCTTGCTCCACTTACCAGAATAACACTAATAATACAATTATATTAGTTCTTAAAAGAACTGATGGTAAATAAAACAAGGAAACAACAATTAATTAAAAGCACCAGTGTGTGAAATCAACAATAAAATAATTCGAATCAATAAAATCGACAGTAAATTGATTTAAAATATCGCTTTTGTAAATTTTGTAAATTTATACTACCAACCTTTCGTGACGAAATACGATTTAATTAACTTCTATTTCTAAAAATAAGACAAAAATGCTAAGGATTATGAAGCCATATTGAACTGTACTTATTTCTGAAAAAAGCTTAATAATTTGGTGTCAAGAATTACTCTTTTTAATGTAATTAATACTTAAAAATTATGTTGGCATTAAAATGTTTTCAATTACGTCACTCGTGACGTGCATCGCCTGAATTCTTGCCCCGACTTTATATAAATATTTACCTGTGCATTCATATTGTATAGTATTTAGTATTAGTATGACTATAATTGTTTATTTATTAGGATTAGCAATGACAGAAATTACAAAAGTGTACTGCTGATTTAGCCGTTTATTAATATTATTTGTATATGTAGTAATAATCAGGGAAAAGGGCGTAAGGGGCGGCCGGAGTGCCGTCCCTCTGCGTTTTGGAGAGCACTCCTGATCGGTAAATCGAGTACGGTACTGGAGCGGCTGATCATATTCGCCCAGGGCGCAAAATTTAGAAATACGTTCCTAGTAGTAATAATAAAACAAGAACATTAACATTTTTGGTTATAACGTACCTGTGTTATTGGCTTTCATCACCACTATTTTGTTTGTAACCATTGCAACTAAAAATACTTTTCGGTATATTCGAGTACTTTTCAATGTACTCAAGTACTTTGAGACGTACTCAAGTATACAATTTTTACTACAAGTACAACTAAATAGCTTTAAATAGTTGGAGTACGAATAACGAGTACCTTCGCGTGGTATGTACTCGTACAGAGTACCAAAAACAGTACTTAAGTACCAATTTCGAGTACTTGTACTCGAGTACATCCCAGCTCTGGTACCAGTTACAAACAAAACCTCGGTGACGCACAAAACATCTTGAAACATTGTGGGTTGCATGTATTTAGTTGAAATAAAAGATGAAATATTAGTGAATATCTAGGTAAAATTAAGATTCCAAAATTTTCTCCTCCTTGATGATTCAACGCGAACATTCTACTCAGGGACTTAAATATTCAAATAAAATATAATACAAAGAGGTATAAAATAAAGTAACATGAAAAAAAGCGAAAAGTCTGCATAATATTTGTTCCTATTAAGGTTCAATGTCGAATACGAATTTGTTAAATTTTGTTTAAAATAGTTGGGCGTTTTGCTACTAAAGGCAGCATCATAGCGATGACCACTGCTAGACGTGTGTCAAAGCGGGGTCGGGCTCATAATTTTTCATTTAGCTGGAGAGCTTCGAGTAGGGGTATCATATGTAAATAAATATGTTATGTGTTCCTGATAGTAGGTCCTTGTCTTAAGTTTGCTAGTTTGCATAATGAATTCAATTCTGAATTCTGTTGGCTCGTTTTTAAGAAGAGTTTAAAATAAGAATGAGGATATTTATTTTAACCCACTATTTGACCTTGGTAACACATCCTTAAATAAAACAACTATTACCAATACTTTAAATAACTGTAGTTACACATTTTTACAATTCATCTGATAAGGGAAGGAAATATTACAGTGTTATTTGAAAATTGTGATTTACATGAACATGAATATTCCAAATATTTTGATAACAATATGAATTTTAATTATGCTAAATTTCTGTTAGAAATCAATATATTTATTTAAATTTCTGTTACACACATTTGAAGGTATCTTGCCCAGTGGCGTAACAATCTAAAAAAATTGCTAACATTTTTTTTGTATTTTTGGCCTTGAAAAGTAATTGTAGTAGGCTAAATTTTAAATTTTATTCTGAAATTTTGCACCAGAGTAGAACCACTGAAGATCTTACCATTTTAAAGAGAATCATTTAAATGGGTTAACAAATCAAAATTTTAGGGAGGTTCCCCGCTTTCAAATGAGAATGTAATATTATGGCACAACTTTCAAATAAATATATATGTGGAGCTAAGTTCATATGCTTCTGTTTTTTGGGTAATTCTGCCAAATGGTAATGATTTTCTTACACAGGTATGACCGGATATGAGAATAGGCAAATAAATTTTATCTACATATTTCATTACTGAAAGAGAGAAACATATTATGATTTGTTTCTTCATTTGTCTGTCACAGGGGTTTATTTCCGATACTATTATAGCTAAAAACATGAAATTTCACAAGTAGCTATAGATGAATAGATAGATAGTCTTTATTTCACTATACGTTACGTAATTAAACATTTGTAGCAAGTCAGAAAATTATTCAAAAGTATGCTATACGGATAATGACGGGGCTTGAATATCGTCAGTCATGTTGTGCTGTTTTCCAAAATTTAAACATTTTAACAGTAGTTGGAACATACATTCTCGAAGTTTGCACTTATGTCTACAAGAATTTTATAATGTTCTCGTCCAACCAGCAAGACCATGGTCATAATACTAGGTCGAGAGGGACTATTTTTTCTGTTACTGTACTTGTACTTTTAAATGGAAGAAATAAAATATATATAAAAAAAATCGGCAGCTACTGGAAGCGGCTGGAACCTCCCCACTCGGTGGATCTTTGAAGTCGAAAAGAGCATTAAATTGTGTGACAAAACGGCGCTAAACGTAATCTGATCCCATCCAAAACCTTTTCAGATCTTCTGGAGCACTAAAGAAACCCTCAATTTAATGAATTTGCAATCATCTATGCGAGTTATTACCTACATTATCGCTCGTTGAATAATATACTATTTCCTAATAGTATATTATTAATATCCTTATTAACAACTTTAACATCACTTGAACGATTAAGAAAGTCTAGTTATCCTAAATACTACAGATTTGTAATGCAACAAACTGAAAATTGGTAAAGTGATAATCTATAATAAATTCACCAACGAAGGTACAGAAAGCATATGCTATTGATATTGTTACATCTACCTTTAAAGTTTGTGACAATCCACTAAAAGTTACAAATATGCCAAAATCTTATTAACATGACATGACACCAACGTTATCGGTTGACAAACGATGACAATGACAATTGTCAAAATTTGTTCATTTCAATCAGATCGCTCGCGGCTGCCTTTGTTAAATGAAACATTAGCATTTCAGTAATTTTACTAGATTTGCTTTGTTTTTAATTTTTTTCACGGAAACCAAATCGAAAGGGTGGAAGTGTGATATATCGTTGAAATCAGAATTTTAACTGCTTTTCAATGGTTCCATTGCAAATTGAAAGTAAGTATAAAATAAACAACTTGTTGCGTCAAAATGGCACTAAACGTAATCCGATCTCAACCAAAACCTTTTCAGATCTTCTGGGGCACTAAAGAAACGCACACGCAAAGTTTCTTTTAAATCCGTTCAGTAGTTTCGGCGCTTTCGTGCTAACACACATACACACACACACAGACATTTTTCAAAAACCACTTTTTTGGGTTCCTAGGACCTCAAAACGTAAAGATTTGATGTTGCCTCAATTTTCGTTTTTGAACCAATTTTAGTAACCTCTCACAATTTTATTGTGGAGAGGTTAAAAAAAAATCCGACTCAGAGAGACTGAACGCACTTCTGTGAATCTCAATGAGAGAGAAAAGTGAGGGTAGGGGCATAATGCACAGCTTCATCAAAATGGGTTTACAATATTCTGTAAATTTAGTGTTGACAAGAAGTCTTATAATTTTGTTTTGTTGTCGGAAGACTTTAGATGTGTGATGGGAGTTATCCCTTAAAACAACCATAGAAAAGTCTAGAATGGAAGAGAGAAGTATTTTTTAATACGTCGAATTCATGAATACTTTTTAGTTTCCTAAAAGCAAAATTATGCTGGAAAGTCTTATATTCAGGTGATCAATACAGTTACCCAAATAAGGTTGCCATCTAGATAGATACCTAGGAGTTTGGCGTGTTGGCATGCTCGCGTGCATTTTTGTTTGAGAATATTATCAGTCTGAGTTTTATCTTGATTAAGTGTAAGTTCGTTAGAGATGAACCAATTTTTTACCTGTAGTATATTGACAGAGGATCATTGCAACAAATTGTCAATGTTATCTTCGGAACACAGGAGAGTGGTGACATCAGTGAACAGAGTGGATTTGCTAGGCAAAATAAATTGAGGAAGGCCATTCATATAAATTAAGAATACCAGTGGCGCCAGGACAGAACCTTGGGGTACACCCTGGTTATTGTTTAGGGAATCTGACGTCTCATTGGCAATGGCAATACACTGCTGACGGTTAAGCAGATAAGATTTGAGTAGTGAAACGTGTAACCCTCTAGCTCTGTACCATTGTATTTTTCAATTAATTTATAGTACACCGGGCCAATAATTTGAGTCAGTAATTGTGACCAACAAGAATGGAACGGACAAGCAAGATGGCCACGCACGCATTGCCATAAGCATATTAAAAGCATGTGCCGCTCTGCCTATACATAGGCCAACTAGCATTTCTTTACTGACTCGAATTATTGGCCCAGGTTTAGACACAGTCGAAGGCCTTGGAGAAACCACACAGAGTAATTACCGTATGTGGATTACACTTAAGACCCCCGATTATATCTCTCACAATCTTTACAACCGCAGAGCTGAGTTTAGTTTGAGTATTCGAAAGCGGTACTTTCATATAAAAGGATTCCTGACCCGGATTCGTATGACAAATGAAAAAAGATTTGAATCCTTTTTTTGCGAATATTTTTTGTGGTTCCAATATTTTTTACGCAAGCGTTGTGCATTATGTTACTAAATGTAGGGAGCGTGAAGCCGCAGTGAGTCAAGTTCTTGCCTATTTTAACGTTATATTGACAGGCAAATACCACATTGTGGTAGGTACTTGTTAGTGTTGCCAATTGGTGGACAATAGTCCGATTTGCGGGTTGTTTAGGTGTTGCGGATATTTTTCGGACTAAGATATTTCGGATATTTTAACTGTTCTTAAAAAATAAAGCGATTACTTTATCTATCCATTATATAAAAATATAAAATATAGGAATTATAAATTCCAACCTATCTGCAAGTGCCTTATGTAAATAAGGACTCAACAAATTAGACCAAAACAGATTAGTAAAGGGAAATCTCTTACGAGCGCTGAATTATATGGTAAAATTTGCGTATTTTGTCTGAACACAGTTGGCACTAAAATACAATGACTTGGAAATGCTCGAATGCTACGAGGAAGAGGCCTCCTTCATCTCAGGATATGTCACTAACTGCAGACCGGTTTCGACCTATTTTTGGGTCTCGTCAGTGCAGTGCAAGTGATACCTTCAATCTGTTTTGGTCTAATTTGTTGAGTCCGTATTTATATAAGGCACTTGCAGATAGCTTGGAATTTATAATTCCTATATTTTATATTTTTATAAAATTTCCTTGTGCTATAAAATTGCTTATTCAGTGATCAATAATAATAATAATAAAAGTATTTATAATAATTTATAATAGGCCATTGACCGAAGTCCTTCAGCCTGTTACAACTATATAAAGATTTTTTTATAAATAAACATTTTATAAACTACATTATATTCATGTTATATAAAAAAAAGTAGTAGTACACTAGAATGGAAAATATAAAAATATTTCATTGCCCATTGTTCATAGAACTGATATGTTCCCATAAAGTTAGCTCTGGGTATTTTCTTCTGCTGGGTATTCCTTGATTTCTTATTTTGCAGAGTGGTTGGATGATTCAGTGATCATTATATTATTTTTATTAAAAAGTTTTCCTTGTAAAATTGTTTTAAAAGTTGTAAGAAATATGAAACACATAATGGAAATGGAACACATAAAAGGCAGTCGTATTTTAGGCATTCAACTTTCAACATTGACTAGAATCTAATACCTATTGATTAAATTCTGGCCAATATTGAAGGTTTAATACTTAAAATACTGCTGACTTCTATGTGCTTTACTTATGATACAAGTTTTAAAATTAAGTTTTATAGGAAAAACATAAATTAGATAGTCCTGAGGATGTCTTAAATAAAAACGCAACATCGACTTTTTAAAAATTGATTTTATCGATCTTTTTACCACGCCCCAACCAATTCAATAGTGTAAGCTTAACGTTAAAATAAAGTACAATTTAGTAATTTCTTTTTTATTTAATCAATCAATCACCTACATATATTACATAATCAAACAAAGGACTAATCTATTCACCATAATATTAAAATAGAAAGCAATAAATGTAACTGCAGTAATAATTCTGAAGTTAACTTGAGGATTCGGATCCGGGATCCGAAAAGAGTATTCGAATCCTGCGATTCGAATCATTTTTTTCTACAAAAAGGATCCGAACCCAGTACCCATGATTCGAATCCTTTTCGATGATTCGGATTCGTGATTTGAATCCATTTTCAGAGGATTCGACCCAGCTCTAGTGAGGACTAAAGAGCGATTTGTGTTCCAGATGACTTGACAATTTTTTTGTCACAATCTCAAATATCTTGCCAAAAATGGGAAGGATTGATATGGGGTGGTAGTTGCCTAACAATTAGTTCTTGTCTCCCTTTTTAAAGACTGATATAACACGAACGATTTTAAATATATCTGGGTAGGCACAATCGGCGGGGTACATCTATGATGTAAAGCAGCTAATGGAGCGACGATAATACGTTCCGTAGATTTAATTATTGTGGCATTTAAGCCACGTATATCAAATGAGTTTGTGTGTTTTAGAAATTTGATAGTCAATTTTACTTGTATAGTTGATGCAGGAAAGAGGTTGGTTAGCAGTAAACTGTGATTGACTTTAGTTAGTGACTTTATTAAAGTTTCTTGCAAAAGATGTAAAGTTGTTATTAAATGTATTTGGTGGAATACTAAGATTGACAACATTATCCTGACAATTGTTTATTTCGGCGGAGTTTTTGATAAATTTATTGTAAGCCATTTTCTTAGAATCTCCAATATCGTTGTTGTACTCCTTGCATGCAGAGTGCTTATAAATTGAGTAATCAACTGGATTTTTTGTTTCTTTACGAATTAGTTAACAGAGAATAGGCTGCCCCATTTATTGCATATTGAATCTGAAAACCAATTGATGGCATCTTTTTATTTAAACATTCCTTTATAATTTGGCGTTGCACATCTAGCTCACGAGTTGATGGTCTAAATATATTTCCTTATATATATTATTTTTAAAATCCGCTTTTATTAAGAACGCACACTACAAATTGTGTCTGTAATTACAATTCTTCGCCCTCAAACTTTTGATGACTTACATATGTGCTCAAGTTTTAATTAACGTTTTTGATGAAGAGAAATAAAATTTATTATTTTTGGTTTTCAGGTATGCTCCAACAAATTCAAAGTGTATGTGCCGATTGTAGGGGTCAAGGTGAGAGAATTAACCCTAAAGATCGTTGCAAGCAATGCCAAGGCAAGAAGGTGGTTAGGGATCGTAAAATTTTGGAAGTCCATGTTGACAAAGGTATGACAGATGGACAGAAAATTGTGTTCAACGGGGAGGGAGATCAGGAGCCCGAATTGGAAGCTGGCGATATAATAATTGTCCTTGATGAAAGGGAACATCCTGTATTTAAAAGATCAGGCAATGACTTAATTCTTCGCATGGAGATCCAGCTCGTCGAGGCCCTTTGCGGTTTCCAAAAAGTTATTAGGACTTTGGACGATCGTGATTTAGTTGTTACAATCCTTCCAGGAGAAGTTGTCAAGCATGGAGATGTTAAATGTGTCATGAATGAAGGTATGCCGCAGTATAAGAATCCATTCGAGAAGGGGCGTCTTATTGTTCAATTTTGGGTGCAGTTCCCCAAAACCTTGCCTCCAGAAATCATTCCTGCCCTTGAAAACTCATTGCCACCAAGAACCGAATGTATGATTCCCGATCATGCAGAAGAAGTAGTACTAGTCGAGTTTGATCCTGAACAGGAAGCTAGGAAACGTCATTCTAGAAATGCGTACGATGAAGATGATGAGATGCACGGACCTGGTAGAGTACAGTGTGCCACTAACTAAATTAATTCGGTGTTTATGCATCATTATTCCAAGGGTATTATGTAATTGAGCACTCTTCTATTTAAGAAACATTTAGTGTAGATTGGATTTTTATTTAAATTTAGGTAGCGTAATATAATGGATGTTATTTATTACACATTATGACATAGTAATGACATTATTCATTTTATTGAATCTGTATGTGGCTAATTAATTTCTATCTATACCTCCTTATTTCAAATACAGTTATTTTTTAGAGAAGTGCATTTTCCTTTGTAGTATTTAAAAACCAGCTTGGTGGCCCTCCAGGAGTGACATAATGACCCAGGAATTACATCTTGGCGTCTATTTCAGGGAACTGTTTTAAATTTTGTATTTTATTTTTAATTTCACCTCGTCGTGACGAAGTTTAGCATTGGCTATTCCACCACTCAACCAGGACACACGTACATACACCGACCATTCCCTACGATATTGCCATCTGCTGCAGCTGAGACTCGAGTTCAAGAGTGGGCCAGGAATTAGCTACTTTGTCTCTCGCACAACCTCATCTAATCAACTTTACCAACTCTGTGACACATGAAAAACTAAATATGAACCTATAATTGCCAACTATATAAAAATAAATATGATAATAATAATAATCATTTATTCATGTCAGTACAAAAAATGTTTACACAAGTCAACTGGTATAAAAGAATAATGTTACGTGCTTACAATTTTCAGTAAACACTCCGTGGGTTTAAATAACTTGCAACAAGAATTTTCACTAACCACTATTTTATTTATCACTAAAATTACACTAGTAAATACTTAACAATCACACAACTAATAATCACTTAATCTAATATAAATTCACAACTTTTAAAACACTATGTACTTTACTTTTTCCCTTAAACTAGTCAACTCTTGTCTAACCTAAGAACTCTCTGTTTGTTTACTGAACTGAACTCTTCTTTATATTTTACTAAACTGTACTGTTCTCTTCCCCCATCTGCTGGCTTCACCTCTTTATATACCCACTTGGAATGTCCAGAATATCATTGTAGAACTTTCCACAAATATACTGGAATTCTCTAGAATTTTCTTAGGCACTACTAAATGGTGGTTCGCCAGTTGGCCCACAGATGGCGCCACCCTTCTGGCCAGGGAGTAATTACAACTCTCCTCTCTGTTAGAGGGCAGCACATAACACTGCCCCCTCCTTAAGCCTGAACGTCCCGGTCAGGCACTTCAGATACCCCAGTATACTTTGCCAACCTGTCCAGGTGCACGATCTTCATCTTGGACTTCTTTCTACGTTGAATCCTATAAACAACGTCGTTGATCCGAGTGATGACAGAATACGGTCCTTCCCAAGGTGAGCGAGGCTTCGAGAATCCTTCTTCACTCCGCTGTGGGTTATACAGCCAAACCGAGTCCCCCACCTTGAATCCTGCTGAACTGGCATTGCGGTCATATCTAGCCTTCATTCGATCACCACTCCCTGTAGGTGACCTCTTGGCAGCCACATTCGCACAAACCTTGCAACTGCGACACCAAGCCTCCACATCCTGACAGCTATTTACCCAGTAAAATCGCTCCCGTACTCTAGCCAAAGTCTTATTTCTGCTAAAGTGCTCTCTGGATATTCCCTCGTGCACTTCCCGAAGTACTTTTGGTACTCGGCACCTGGGTATCAGCAACCGCATGGTAACTTCTTTCCCATCTGGGCTCTCCCATGCTCTCCGTAATAGGCCATCTATAACCCTAAGTGAATCCCATTGCGCCCATAAAGCCTTCAGTCCAACACTTTTACTGGAAACGTCCTTCCATTCCGGGCGGATTCCTTTTTCTTTCGCCTTCAACATTGGTCCAATTTCATCGTCGTTCAGTTGTTCCTCTCTTAGAACTTTCTTTGACCAGTCCTTCGGAACCTCTATCTTAACTGCCTTCACTTCTGCTATATCCTGCTGCGTTTTTACATTCTCGGCATTCACTTCCTTAGGGCTCCTCTGGCGACAGTACCTCTTGACATGCCCCAATTTGCCGCAATTATAACAGCGGATTACTTTTGTCGGACCTCCAGCACTTCGCTGCTGCTTCGGCTCCTGTTTCGGCGGTTGCGGTTCCTGTTTCAGCTCCGGTCGCGAACTTAATTCGTTTAGTAATTGTGCGACCATTTTCTGTATGTCTGTTAACATAACAATCAATCTCATCTTATCAGAGCGAACTTCCTCTTTCTTTGCAGTGTTTACTTCCCCAGGATTCCATTCTCGACACTGCCGCATCATATGTCCTGGTTTGCTGCACTGATAACACCGAATCACCTTTCTTGGCTGTCCATCGCTCTGTTCTCTTTCCTGCTTCCTTGGAGCATCTGGTTTGTTCATCAACTGGCTTATCATTTTGCGCAGGTCAGCCACCAAAGATTCCATATTTGACTTTTCTAAATGGTTCTCTTCTTCTACTTTCATGGCTCGTACTCTCGGATGTAGAGTCTCTTCATAAGCGGTCTCAACTTCGAGGGCATGGATCAAGGCTTCGCTACCAGTCTTAGCTCGAGTTAATCTAAGGACTCGCCTGATCTCCTCATCTCTTATGCCATCGATGAAAGTATCAACTATTAATTGTTCCTGGAATTCTTTGGGTGCATCCGGGTAAGCCAGGTATGTCAGTCGCTCAACAGCTGCTTCAAAATCTTGTAAACTTTCCCCAGTCTTTTGTGTGCGTGATTTGAGCTGAGTCCTGTATACTTGGGCGAGGTGTTGGTCGCCATATCTTAGATCTAGTGCAGCTTCCAAAACTTTAAAATCCCGTTGCTGCGTCACTGGGATACTCTGAAGCAACTCTGAGGCTTGGCCCCTTAATGCTAGCACCAATGCCATAGCTTTGTCTTCGTTACTCCAATTGTTTGCGTATGCCGCTGCCTCAAATTGTCTTTTATAGGTTGACCAAGAAGTTTGACCATCAAAGGAAGGCGGTTGTAATCGAGGACCTGATGATGATAATACCAGCTGACCTCCTTGTTCTCTTAACAGTCGCTTAAGTCGCTCTACCTCTCCTTCAACTGCATGAAATTTTTCTTCCATATCAGTAACTTTCCCTTTAACTCCACTAACTTCCCCTTCGACACCAGTAACTTTTCCTTTGACTTCAGTTACTTCCTCTTCAACCTTATTTACTTTTCCTTTGACATCACCTACTTCTTCTTCGACTGCGGTCACTTTTCCTTCCACGCCAGTCACTTTTTGTTCAACTTTATCTACTTTTTCCTTGACCTCATTAGTGGCTGACAGGATAGCATCTTGTTGCACCTGTATAATTTTTCTCAATTCTTCTTGACGTCTCTCTTGTTCTTCTTTTTCTTCTTGGCGTCGTTTCTCTTGCTCTTCCTTTTCTTCTTGGCGTCGTTTCTCTTGCTCTTCCTTTTCTTCTTGACGTCGTTTCTCTTGTTCTTCTTTTTCCTCTAGCATCATTTTTCTAAATGCGGCGAACATGTCTTGCATTTGTTTTTCAGCGGCCATGCTTCTTGTTTCCATTCAAAAACTAACAAACAACACTAACAAGTCTTATTTAAAGTCTATATCTGGTATACGTCAAATATGTCCACAAAATCCTCGCACTAGCACAAATAAGTCTTGTCCAATATCGATATCACTTTCCAGTTCGACTCACTTCACTATCTCCAGTGGTTTCCAAATAGAACACTATGGAACTTTGTCGAATTCTTCAAAAATTCTGTTGCAATCCCGCTTCTGACACCAATTGTTACGTGCTTACAATTTTCAGTAAACACTCCGTGGGTTTAAATAACTTGCAACAAGAATTTTCACTAACCACTATTTTATTTATCACTAAAATTACACTAGTAAATACTTAACAATCACACAACTAATAATCACTTAATCTAATATAAATTCACAACTTTTAAAACACTATGTACTTTACTTTTTCCCTTAAACTAGTCAACTCTTGTCTAACCTAAGAACTCTCTGTTTGTTTACTGAACTGAACTCTTCTTTATATTTTACTAAACTGTACTGTTCTCTTCCCCCATCTGCTGGCTTCACCTCTTTATATACCCACTTGGAATGTCCAGAATATCATTGTAGAACTTTCCACAAATATACTGGAATTCTCTAGAATTTTCTTAGGCACTACTAAATGGTGGTTCGCCAGTTGGCCCACAGATGGCGCCACCCTTCTGGCCAGGGAGTAATTACAACTCTCCTCTCTGTTAGAGGGCAGCACATAACAATAAGATGAAACAAGCAAATTTAAAAAAGAAAAAACTTACTTGATAAAACAAATAGCTTAAAAACAATACACATAAAGATGTGTTAATACACAGATAAAAGAGGAATAAAAACATGAAAAGAAATTTACATGGTAAAATCACTAAATGTCTCGGAAATGTTCCTGAAAGTATTCTTCAAAGCTATAGAAGGCTTTCCTTTGAAGGTAATGTTTGATTATATGTTTGAACTTTAAAAAATCTAAATTTCTGATCCTGTCGGGTAACTTATTATAAAATTTTATGCAGTAATAGCCTGCGCCGTTTCTGGTTTTTGCTAGTCTAAGAAAATTATGCTTTATGTTACTTCCAAGTCGAGTAGGATAAGTGTGTAAATCACCCTGGCTATCAAATTTGTGCAAATTACGTTTAATGTACAGGAGGCTTTCGAGTATGTAAGCCGACGGCATAGTAAGTATGTTAAAATTTTTAAAACTTTCTCGACAATCATCTGTAGTTTAAACCTGCTATAATTCTCAGGCATTTACGTTGCAGGCTAAAAATCTTTTTACTATGAGTTGAGTGTCCCCAGTTCAAAATAGAGTAGGTCATGGTAGAGTGAAAAGTGCCATGGTAAGCAGTAACAAGAACTTGATTTGAAACGGTATTGGTCAAATTTCGTAGTAAAAACATTTTCTTTGATAATGTTTTAGATGAATTTATAACATGTTTATCCCAGCAGAGTGTTGGGTCGATGTACACTCCCAGGAATTTCACTACATTATCACTGGTGTTCTGGTTTACATTTGTATGACGAAGAGTAAATGTCATAGTTTGTGTTTTGTCTTGATTTAGTGTCAAATTATTGGCTAGGAACCACTGTCTAATGTTCGATTGTGTATTCGTAACACTCTCGGTAAGTTGATTAGTGTCACTGTCAAAATTAAGAGCTGTGGTGTCATCAGCAAATAAAATAAATGAAGTATTATCATCACAATTTGCCAAATCATTTATAAATATGATAAACCGTAGTGGACCAAGAACTGAACCCTGCGGAACACCATGTTTTAACTTGGTTAGCTGCGAATCATTATTATTGTAAGACACATATTGGCATCTGTCTGTTAGATAAGATTGAATCAGTGATATACTACTGTGGTCCAAATTATAGTGATATAGCTTATCCAAGAGAATGTTGTGAGATACACAATCGAAAGCTTTAGTTAGGTCATAAAAAGTTCCAGTGGTTATGTTACGTAATTCAAAATTTTGCATGATAATCTGTGTCATAATCTGTGTCAAATTACTTATCGCCAAAGTGAATGAGTAAAAATTAATGCCATTTTCACTTAACGATTATTAAAATGGTACACTATATAGATTAAATAATCAACAGCTGGTGAATATAGTACAATAAATAACAAAGAATTGATGAATACAATGCAACATTTGCTATACAAACCTAAACAAATTATTGATCGAGTCGTTTCAGTTAAAGCTATCGTGAGAGGTTTTTTTTTATGGCATTAAGGCACAAAACCATACAACCAAACACAGTTTAAAACAAAATTGATATAACTATTATTAACCTATCCAACAACATCTAATGTAAATGTTTATACCAAACGAAGGATACACGAGGGTTACACGTTTCTCGTCCAGGAGTGAGAGGGGTTGAGTAATAGTTGGTATAGTAAAAAGAAATATCGAATAGGAATTTATTTCTTGTAAATCTAGGTGTATAATTAAAATTGACTTCACTTAATATATAGATAAATAAATAACACCACCCCCTTTATCCCGCAAGGCTCTAGAAAAGCCTTGTGTGGGAGGGGGCTGCACATTTAGAACCAATAGACACACACCCAATATCCGTGTATAGTGGAAAAATCCCTCTCACAGTATTTTCCACTGCCATGACCGGGGTTCGAACCCGGAACTTTTGAGTGAGAGGCAAGTGTGCTTACCTCTTGACCACCAGTCATACTAATCATAATATCAGATGAATCAATATTTCCAATTAACAGTTTATGTAAAAAGTGAAGGAGAGCATTACGCCTTCTTTGTCAATAGTTGAAATATTTAAAGTGGCTAAAATATCCCTATAATCATATTCGTCTCTGGTTAGCCCGAGTTTATAAGCTATATAGTGTAGAAATTTTTTCTGAACTTTTTCTACGTTATTTATATGCACATTATAGTAGGGATTCCACACTATAGAGTAGTATTCAAGGAAAGAACGAACCAATGACCAATAGATCAATTTCTTAGTTTGAATACTAATTTGGGATGATGATCAAGTAATGAAGCCTAGCGATTTGAGAAAATTAGAAGTTATTTTAATGAAAAGTTGATTTACTATCAAAATTTACTCCTAAATCTCGAATTTCTGTAATACTCTGTAATTTATTGCTATTGATTGTATATGGATATGAAATTTGAGAATTAGATTTGGAGAAAGTTATGGCAAAACATTTTTTAATATTTAAAATCATGGAGTTCAATAAACACCAATTATATAAACAGTCCAAGTCAGTTTGGAATAGTGTTGCATCATATGGATTTTATTGATCTATCCATAGTCAAGGGATCCTTTTGTGTCGTTCGTCACATGCCTACCTTGCACTGACGAGAGCCAACAGCTTGAAACTGCAGTCTGCAAGTGGTATAGGACGACTGGCATGAGAGCTTTAAGTAGGATCAGTCTTTTGGTTGGTGTTTGTTGCAATTGAAGCATTAGCGTTTTGTTGGTAATATGCGATTATTACCAACCGTCCGTCTTTATCATATGCGTATTTATCCTATTGGCACGATTAAACGTCACATTTAGACGCCTCGACTACTTGCCTAAAACAGACTGTACCTTAAGGCATCTTCTAAGAACCACGACTGTCGTCGACGACAGTAACGTATTCAAACTTGTTTAATATAGCATTCGCTCTTGCATAGTGATTGACTGATTTTTCATTTGTTGTATCTGGTATTGATTACAAACAAGTTCGAAAGGAAGAGAGAGCTGCAGATTGGGAACATCTCTTTGTCGAGAAAAGAAAGCAGTAGGCTTCAAATTGAAGATACATGTATAAGGTCTTAACTTTACCGATGTATTGGATGTTATATAAAAATATATTGCTTAGTCACATCGTAACTAACCTTGAATTATACTAGCTAAAGTCAAATTACCTTCTTTAATACTCCCGATGAATAAGATTGATTTTCAGCTTTAATAATAATAATAAAATGTTTATTAAAAAGTGTATAAAAAAATATACATTATCAAAAGGAGAAGGCATTGCCGAATACAGTTTTCAGCCTACCCTATAATCTATAACTAAATAAGTACACCTAAAGTCTAGTATACTTTAACTTGGCGTGTGTATGTATGAGTTAATATTTCCGTACGATTTCATTTTCTCTTGTACACAAAGATCCAGAAATATTGTCCACGTAGACAATGTTTCTGGACTATTGTTTTAACTTTGTGTACAATATGGGAGAAAATGAAATCGTACGGAAATATTAACTCATATACATACACACGCCAAGTTAAAGTATACTAGACTATAAAAGTAAATAATCCAATTAATGTATAAATTACATAGAACACAAAAAACATAAATAAGAAAATACAATTGTATTACATGACACTTTGCTTCATTAAAAGTATGTGTTTTATCTTATATTTGAATGGGCAAGTAGACAATTTTTTTATTATTATTTTAATAACATCTACGCATAAAAACAGTTGACCCGTATTTTTTATTTTATTTTTATAATGCTTTATAGTAAAAAAAAAATCATGAAGGTTAAACTACGTTTAAATGGTTAGATATTGCCGCAAATGTTCGAGCTATTCTATTGGCTATGACGTAATAGCATAATCAGCAGAGAAACGAGCGCTAGTGGAAAGGCGGAGCCAACAAAGTTGTGCAAAACGTATGTGCGGCGCTGTCGAGGTTATATTAAATGCGCGCGTATGTGACGATATTACGTCACGAGAGACCGGCAAACTGCCGTATTTTAAATACGCCCTAATCTTAAGCCTATTCGTTTTACAATAAAACCAATAATAGTCGATAAAACTACCTTCAAATTATATTTATAACATGTTGAAGAGTCATACTATAATGCTATATTATTACTTTTGTCATTTTCGTTATTGTCTACTAGCCCATTGGGACAGTGTGCTATTAGAAACAAAAACATCATGAAATTCAGTCAAAAGTTTAGAGGTTAAATAAGAAAAAAATGATTAATGTTTTTTAGTCTGATACTTGGGACACTATGTGTCAGAAGTTCTAATATTTACCTCATGAGCTTGAGATCTGGACTCAGAAAGGTTATACAAACATGCTGGTGTTGATTTATTATATTAAAAAAAGACACTACGAATAGACCACTACAATAGTCAGAGTTACTCAAAATTACTGAATTAAGGAGTTTCCACTTTACTTGTCAAAACATATTTAAATTTATAGAGACTTCTGAATTTAACATAAGATTGCTGACTGTTGAATCATCTGATATCCTAACTTGGTTAACGAAACACTCGTCCCATTTTGTAAAAGTGGTTTTTAGATATCAAAGATTTGATATTTTTGAAAAATAACCCTTATACGAAAACGCTCCGCCGCCAGGACATGGATCTAGCGTAGGGTTGTATCCAGCACAGCGTACCATAAAAGCTAACGGAGATTATTAGATGCTTATTGAAAAATTCAGTAGCCCTTGGTCTACATAGGATGATTTTGCAATAGAAGTGGATATTTTAACATGTAATTTGTTACAGCTTAACACGTTGACTGCCAGGTGAAATTCCTAAAGTTCAACCCAGAAAACCACAATCTTTAAGCTGCTTTATTCACTGGGAAAATGTTACTTTTTAAATATTTCTGTGCCAAACCAAAAAACAAAAAATTCTGAAAATTTTCATTATCTGGGGACCGTGTACTGCCGACTGAAAAAAAAACACAACCAACTAAACCTTACCGTGTTTGTACAAGTGAAAAATGGCGTCGAGAAACAAGATATTTTGTCCATTTTTCAGAATAAATCTATTTGATTTTAAACTCGTTTCTTTCCTGATCCATCCAGGTATTAAATGGACCTGCCACAGATGTCCAATATGAACTAATATCATAAATTTACTACGTATAATTTCATACCTGGTGTCATAGTTCGATTTGCCAAGTATGGAGTTTTTCCAAAATTATGGAGACTGTTTTGTATAATCAGTTTAGTCCACGCCAGACGGTATCAAATCATTAACGAACTCTATAAAAAATGCATTTGAAAGCTGATATGATCTTATTTAGCAAATAGGTCTCAAATAATATGTAATAATAATAATAATAATATTTATTTGCCCAACACGATAACCCAAATTACAAATATTCAATTTAAACTACAACAAATTGAAAAGAAAAAACTAACTTATAAGTGTCACAGCCATTTCTAAAAGTTTTTTTTTTATACATTTATTTAACGTCGGCCTATTTCCGCTACTGAGGCCTAACACCGACGCCTGTACACGAGCTATACCCTCAACCAGGAATTTTGCCGAACCTCTTCCCTTAAGAAGAGTAGGGATCTTTTACTTGCCTAACATTTAATAGACAAGGGACCGACGGCTTTACATCCCCTCCGAAGGATGGTATATCTCCAATAAAACCCTCGCCTAAGGTTGTATAGCTTCCGCGCATACACTGATATACAAGCCGTTGGAAGATGTGTGAGGCGAGAACGCAGTTTCCGTTGGAATGGTCACCAATCCAAGTACTAACTGCGCCTGTCGTTGCTTTACATCTCATACCGAAGTATGTACATAGTAAAGACGCACCTATGCTCGCCCCTTTTCTAAAAGTTGTTTTTTGAACATATATTTAAATTGCAGTAATTACTAATTCTATTGACATTGTAGCATATATTTATGATAGTGCATATTAGTTCATGCACTATTGCAGTAAAACATGTTTTGTTGTCTAGAACTAATTCTAGGTACCAGGAAACTTGTCTCAGCAAGAATGTCAGGACAAGACTGTCGCCAAGTAATAATTTATAAACAACACAGCAGTACAGTTGCACCGCAGTTCTAAACTGTGAAAATTGAATACGTTAAGCAAAAATCCATACTCAACTCCTCTAGCATCTAGCATTAATTTTAAAAGAAAGAAATTTCAAGAATTTTCGCTGAACGGTTTCAACAGCATCTTTTTGATAGTTGTAGCAAGGATTCCAGATTATAGAACCATATTCAAGCTTGGATCTCACGAACAAATAATATAACATTTTTAAGGCTTGTATATGTTATTAAATCTTGCAATTTCTTATTATAAAACCTAGCATTTTCAGAGCTTCTGATGTTTTGGACCTAATATGTAATTTAAATGAAAGTTGGTTGTCGAAAATTATGCCTAAGTCTTTAGTATCTGTACATCGTGATAGAATATGGTACCATTAACTATAGTGCTATAGTGTTACACTGTATGATGCTCTTTTGGCTGATCACTGCTCATTTTTTCCTTTTAAGTCGAGACACAAATGATACATAAACGAAACGATGTTAAGTACAGGTATAAGAGAATTATGGGGAAAGAAAATATTGCTGAATTAAATAGCCACCTCCAATTAATGACTGGAATTTTATTTATCTAGCTGATTTGAATATGGCCTTTAATTTGTTTATGGAAAATATAATTTGGTGTTTAATATCTCATGTTCTATTAGGCAAGTAAAATTTACAGATTATAACGACCAAGATAACAAAAACTGGATGACTGCAGAGCTGAAAAACAATGCTAATTTTCTTAGAATTCTTTTTGCTGAAGCTACAAATTCACAAAATCCTGAATTGCTGCAGACATATAAAGTAAATAAAAAAGTACATATGAGAAATATCAAATTGGCTAAGTCAAATTATTATTCTAATAAAATAAATACCGCTCAAAATAAAACTAAGGAAACATGGAACATCGTATATGTGCAACTAAATAGGAACGAAATGTCACTAAACAAAAGAATAATATTAAATGTTAATGGAGAGATGGTAATGGACACGGTTAAAATATGCAATTGTTTCTGTTCCTATTTTGTAAATGCAGCAAGTGTTAATATACATAATACTTTTGGTAACAGCACATCTTTATTCTCACACTCAAACTCAAATTACAATACAAATTTAATGTTTTTCTATGATATAACTGGAAGTGAATTATTGGATGCCGTAAAAGAATTGAAAAATAAAAATTCTTCAGGACCTGACGGAATATCTGCACTTTTATTAAAAAATATCATCAAGTCTAGCTGATCCCTTGTTGCATTTGTTAAATGAAGCAATTCATAAAGATATATATTTTTCTAGAAATATTCAAAATTTCTAAGGTAATTCCTGTTTATAAGAAGGGATGTAAAAATGATATAGACAATTATAGGCAAATATCTTTATTAAACGCTATCTCGAAAAGCTTTGAAAAGATCATTTATAAGTGCCTGATAGTTTTATTAATCTTCATAATATACTCTCTGAATCACAGCATGGATTTAGAATAGGTAGATCCATAGGGTCTGCTTCCACTACTCTATTTAATTTTGTGTATAAAGAGTTAGACGAGGGCAAATATGTGGTCACTATATTATTTGATCTATAAAGGCGTCTGATTCTGTAAATCCTAAAATTCTCATGAACAAATTATATACTTTGGGTATTAGGGAAACATCCTAAATGTACTCCAATCCTATATGGAATCTAGAAAACAGATAGTTAGCTATGATGGAACAAATTCAGAGACTAAAGAAGTTCTTCTTGGAGTACCACAGAGTTCCATATTAGGACCATTGCTTTTTTTTGTATATAAATGATCTACCTGAACATATGCAGCAAGGCTTTACTATTATGTACGCAGATGATATGTCCATAACTATTTCAGCAGACTCTCCAAGCGAATTATATGCGAGAGTAAAAAATGCTGTATCTGAAATGAAAACCTGGTGTATCAGTAACAGATTGATGCGCTAAATGGGGATTTTATCAATTTTAACCTTAAAAGGCTTTGTGTACTAAATGAATTTATGTAAAGGAAAATGGTAAATTCCTGGGTGCGCAAGTAGACTGCCATTTGTCGTGGGAGTTACAAATAAACCAGGTATGTAAAAAATTAAGTAGTTCATACTTTGCAATACTGCAGCTATCTGATATGTTAAATGAAGCTGGACTAAAATGTGTATATTATGCTTTAGCTTTTTCTCACCTTTCTTTCAATATTCTCTTAAGGGGCAGGTCATGGCATTCAAACAGAGCATTTATTCATCAAAAAAGATTAATTAGATTAATCTTTAATTTAAAGTACAGAGAGTCCTGTAGAGATACTTTTATCAGCAATAAGATCCCTGCATTTCCCTGCATAATTTCTTTAAATTATTTTTTTTAAACATTTGTAAATAAGTTCTAACTAATTATATTATAATTATGTAATATATACTCTGTGTTGGATTTTATGTTTTTCCATATACAATGCTTGTCTGTTTGTTTATTTCATGTTTTTATATTCCATGTTCGTTTGTATTTTATATTTATTTATATTTTGTTTTTATACTCTTTTGTATAATTACTATTGACGTCTAATATCACGTAATATAATAATAATAATAAATAAACACTACAGAAATTAGACAATCCCCAATTCCAGAAGCCAGGGCTTGCGCGGAAGGGGGTTACACATTGAAAAAACGCGGACATACAACCATTTCCTTCGACAGTGCCGGAGCCAGGATTCGAACCCGGTGGTGCGATGTCCGTGTAATTAATTGCGATTGCCACCTCGCGCCTTAACCCACTCTGCTATCAACCAGACAAATAGACAAAGACGAATAAAGTGATACTGATACTTATACAATACACATATTTATAAATAAAACTAGTTTTCCTATTAGTAAACAATAGCACTTTGCATTTGTTCAGATTTTTTTTTTATACATTTATTTAACGTTGGCCTATTTCCGCTACTGAGGCCTAACACCGACGCCTGTAGACGAGCTACCCCCAACCAGGAATTTTGCCGAACCTCTTCCCTTAAGAAGAGTAGGGATCTTTTACTTGCCTAACATTTAATAGACAAGGGACCGACGGCTTTACATCCCCTCCGAAGGATGATATATCTCCTATACAACCCTCGCCTAAGGTTGTACAGCTTCCGCGCATACACTGATATACAAGCCGCTGGAAGATGTATGAGGCGAGAACGCGGTTTCCGTTGGAATGGTCACCCATCCAAGTACTAACTGCGCCTGTCGTTGCTTTACATCGCACACCGAAGTATGTACATAGTAAAGACGCACCTGCGCTCGCCCCGTAATTGTTCAGATTCAAAAGAAGTTTATTTAATACATACCATCAGTCTTGTAATTTATTAATATCAAGCTGTAGACTATCACAATCATCTTCTGAGTCTCGATGCTCCTATATAATTTATGATCATCTGGAAACAGTAGCTTATTGTTACAGTTAAATTGAGAGTACAAATCATTTATGGATAGTAAAAATAAGAGGGGCCCAAGATTAGAGCCTTGTGGAACTCCAGCGGTGGCTAGGAAGATCTCCGAACTATAACCATTATACGAAACATACTGCTTCCTATCTAATAAATACATTGTGAAAAATAATATTAGAGAAGTACTAAACCCAAAATTATATAATTTATTTAATAGTAAGGCACGAACTTTTGCAAGCATCCAGGGCTCAGTGAAACTGTTGATTTTCAAGGCCATATTGAATATTATTATACAATAATATATTTGCAAAAACAAATGCACAATCTTTTATTATAAATGATGAAATCATATCAAAACCAGACGTCATTTTATTTTTTAGATTTCTTAATAGTGAAAGTGAAGACTAGATAAGTGATTTCCAATTTATAAAAAGAAGAGTTCCCCAAGGGTCGATATTGGGTCCTCTTCTTTTCATAATTTATATAAACGATCAACCAAATATTTTTAACAATAATGTAGCTACAGAGTAACGTATGCTGACACATAACATTTCTAAGTGACTGTTAAAAAAGAAAAGTACCCAATAACGGTCCTTGAGGTGGTCATGGACCAATAAGCTTCCATTACTTTTAGTGAAATATTTTACATTTATAAACCTTGAAAATGTATCATAGCTGCTTTTGGTTACAGTTCTACATTGCCAACCACCATTATGTTTTACCACAACGAAGGGATATTGAATTTATTTTATACTTTTCAACAATATGCCACTCAAAAATGGGGAAATCTAAAAGATTTGTTTTATACCAACCAGCTTATTTTAAACGAAGCCAAAAGTCCAATTGCATATTTTTTAAAACTCATAAATCCACGTCACATACACCTGCATATCTCACTAAAGAAGTAGGTACCAATTTATGTCTCTAACAATACCAAACTATTAGGCGTGATAGTAAATAGTAAATGCAAATGGATGGAACACATTGATGGTGTTAGAAAAAAGTTAAACAAGCTGTTTTGCTCTAAGAATTTTGTCACGCAGTTTTCTAGATACTCTCAAAACAGGTTACTATGCTAACAATCACTGAAAAGGGAACATATTATTCTGCAATAAAATTTTATAATACTCTGCCAGCCAATCTAAGAGAAAATCTTTGTCAGAACTCTTTCAAAAAGCAAGCTTTCAAGTATATCTGTGATATTGAACCCTATTCTGTTCAAGAATTTTAAAACTTTTAATTGTAATAAATTAACTAACGTCTTTTTTGTATATTTATTGTAATGTTTGTTTGCTGTTTGTTTCTTTTTTTTAAATATCAACGTAATTTTTTATAATTTACTGAATTTTAAGTACTTTTGCTCTTGAATGACCTGTATTAATGTAATATGTCTAATTATATGGAATAAACTTACTTACTTACAATCTTATAAAGGCAACGCTTTTATTCAGCCCCTATTTGTGATTTTTAGAAAGCGGATGTATGATGAATACAGAATCCTAATAATACTATATGTGGTGTCTTTAATGACCATATCTGTAGGTTGACATTGATTAAACATTAAGTCCCTGCAGTTGCTTAAAGTATCTTGTTCATGCTTGTAGCAAAGAATGTAGGGTATTATTTTGTAGCAAAAAATCGCCCTCGCAATGGAATCCTGGCCCAAGGTTATGCAAAAATTCCCAGAACATAATATCTAACTAATTATATCATACATCCATTTTTATTTCCTCATATGAAATTATACACGATGTCAACTTAGAACTTAAAGTGAGGAGGATTGCAATAAAATAGTTATAAATCAAAATTTCAAAATAATAAATGACGATAAGGAGATGGCGCACCTTTTTAGTGTCCATTTTTCAAATGTAGTAAAGAACAAACTGGCTAATCACTTTGGGGAAGGAGTGCAAGCAGGGATCAGTTTTGAACAATGCTTCTTAATCTAGTAAAGGTAGAAAAGGTAAGAGACTATGTTACAATTAGCTAATAATGAAGTTCCCATTAAATTTTCACTGTGTCTAACATATATTATAAATAAGTTCATGTTATTGGATAAATTTCCTACTTAGCTAAAATCAATGCTAATCACATAATACCCATATTTGAAAAGGGAAATGCAGAAGAATAATTTTCCAAATTAGTTAAAAAGGTAATGGCTAATTTTGTTTCATTTTTAAATTAAAGAAATCTCCTAACACCAGAAGCGTAACTAGTCTTCATGGGGCCGTGGGGCGACATACATTTTGGGGCCCATATAGAAAATAGTGATATGCAAAATGAACATAAAACAAACATTAATATAAAAATTCTCAAACAACAAAAAGTATATTCTCAAACAGAAACAACATAAATGAATGAGATCCGATTAATCGCTTAAAGAAAAATAATGATAATTATTCCTTATTAAAACTCTATTGGTAAAATTATTTATAATTTCAGTCAGATCCATTTTGGAAGCACTTTCTGATTCGATTGATAACAAAGCTAATTGGCTCAATCTCTGTTGATCCATAACAGATCTTAATAATTTTTTATTAGCATTAGTTTGCTAAAGGAGCGTTCTGCACTTGCCACAGTTACTGGAAGTGTAAAAAACAATATAAACGCTGTGAAAACATCAGCCATGTCACTTTCAAGCGTGCCAAACTGTTCAATTATCAGTTCAAAATAATTTCTGATAGACATACTTTCAATCAAATCATTTTTAACTAAAGTGAGTATATGAATATATTGATCAGTGAAAGTTTAAGGTAGTAGTTCTGATTATTTTTTGAAATCTTTGTATTAGTTGTGTACTAACTTGATCAATTACAAAATAAAAAACATTCACTTTAAATTTTTTTTCGAGATTTTCAAATATGTGATCATCTGTCAGCTCATCAAAATGTCTCTTACGTTTAGATTGTCTCTTTTCTTAAAAATGTATGATCTATTTGCCATTTTTGTGCTATTTTCTCCGCCTCAGATTTTAGTTCCTGCATGGTAGTTCTTAGTTTGCACACTTTTTCATTAACTCTATTTAAAACTAAATCAGCTTCATGTAAATCAATATTATTCTTTTGTAATACTCGTATTTGTATAGAGACAGTAAAGATACACTGATGCAAGTGATATGATAGAAAGCAAACTTGGATTTGATTGTTCTCATCGACCGCATCCCGCGATCCACCCGAGAGGCTCGTGGTCACTTGGGGAAAACGGAAAGTTCCGAGTTGGTGCATACAGTAGAAACCACACCACTGCGAATGCGAACACGAAATTATTATTAATATTTCGGAGGGCCAGGTGGACCGGGGCCCCGAGCAACTGCCTGAATTGCCCGTGCATAGCTACGCCTCTGCCTAACACCGTCTCAACAAGGCTTCAGAAGTAAATTTTCCATAGAAACTGCTACAAATGAGAATTCAAAATGTTTATGAAGAACTAAATGCAAACAATTATGTAGGTAATGGGAGTGTTGTTAATTGATCTCTCCAATGGATTTGATACCTTATATCCATCATTTGTTTCAGACAAATTAAATGAACTGGGTATCAGAGACAATCTGAATGGATGGACCATATCATACCTCACTGTAAGGAAAATTATAGTAAAAATAGATAAATCCCTTTCACATGAAGAGAAAATATTGGAACACCTCAGGGCAGAGTGCTGGGTCTGCTGATATTTTATACAAGTCGTGTCATGCAGAAACTTGGGACAGTGTTCTCAAAATTTCAGCCCGCTCTGAATTATTTCATCGAATTTTCCCATTTTATTGGGCTACAAATATTTGCAGGAAGCTATCTATTGAATAATTTGCCCTCTGATATAAAGAATTGTGTTGCACTATACAGAAGTTCAAACAAAAGCGGGAAACAATCCTAGTAGAAAATGATTTTATTCAGAGGAAGAATTTTTTTCTTCATTTTTAGTTCTTTTGTACACTAAATTGCAGTTATAGTTTTAAAGTATGTTAATTGTAAGTTGACTTTTTTCAACAACACAGTACCTATATGATAAACAGGAGGGGGCGAGCACAAGCCTGCTCCTGATTTCCTGTAGTAATAATAATAATTTATTTGTCCAGTTGATCATAAATACATGATATAGGATAAGTCAAGTTGAATATTATAAATATAGTATATAGAAAAAATAAAAAACTTAGAATAGAATAAAAATCGGCAGCTACTGGAAGCGACTGGAACCTCCCCACTCGGTGGATCTTTGAAGCCGAAAAGAGCATTAAATTGTGTGACAAAACGGCACTAAACGTAATCCGAACTCATCCAAAACCTTTTCAGATCTTCTGGGGCACTAAAAAAACCCTCAACTTAATGAATTTACAATCATCTATGCGAGTTATTACCTATATTATCGCTCGTTGAATAATATACTATTAGGATATTAACAACTTTAACATCACTTGAACGACTAAGAAAGTCTAGTTATCCTAAATACTACAGATTTGTAAAGCAACAATTTGAAAATTGGTAAAGTGATAATCTATA
Source organism: Leptura quadrifasciata (assembly GCA_963675555.1). NCBI lineage: Eukaryota > Metazoa > Arthropoda > Insecta > Coleoptera > Cerambycidae > Leptura > Leptura quadrifasciata. The sequence goes on from OY776675.1 coordinate 111,742,461, forward strand.
ATAAATTCACCAACGAAGGTACAGAAAGCATATGATATTATTATATCTACCTTTAAAGTTTGTGACAATCCACTAAAAGTTACAAATATGCCGAAGTTTTATTAACATGACATGACACCAACGTTATCGGATGACAAACGATGACAATGACAATCATCAAAATTTGCCCATTGCAATCCGATCGCTCGCGGCTGTCTTTGTTAAATGAAACATTAGCATTTCAGTAATTTTACTAGTATCATGCGAAATGTGATCTATGCCATATTTGCTTTGTTTTTAATTTTTTTCACGGAAACCAAATCGAAAGGGTGGAAGTGTGATATATCGTTGAAATCAGAATTTTAACTGCTTTTCTATGGCTCCATTGCAAATTGAAAGTAATTATAAATTAAACAACTTGTTGCGTCAGAATGGCACTAAACGTAATCCGATCTCAACCAAAACCTTTTCAAATCATCTGGGGCACCAAAGAAACGCACACGCAAAGTATGATTCAAATCCGTTCAGTAGTTTCGGCGCTATCGTGCTAACACACATACACACACACGAACATTTTTCAAAAATCACTTTTTTGGGTTCCTAGGACCTCAAAACGTAAAGATTTGATGTTATCTCAATTTTCGTTTTTGTACCAATTTTAGTAACCTCTCACAATTTTATTGTGGAGAGGTTAAAAAGCACATAAATGAACAGAGTTATTGAACTATATACAAAATACATATAAAACTAAAAAAGTATATACAACTATACATATACATACATACACATATACATAAACAAAACTCTCAGATATATATAAAATAACTACGTAAAGGTAAGAGGTAAAAATTACTATGCACAGAGTATTACAACATTTGAGAATCTATTTAAAATGCATTGTTTCCCTAAAAAAAACAATCAGCAACATTTAGAGAATAGTAACTTTTATTTATTAATATTTTTTTAAGTTCTGACTTAAAATGCTTTATCTGCATATGCTTGTACTTAGCAGGTAAATGATTATATGCTTTTATAGCCAGGTATTTTGGACTTTGTTCGTATTTTGCTAATCTGTGTATCGGTATTTCAAGTATGGTATCGTTTCTGGTATTATGTGAATGATATTGTTAAGAGTATTCAGTGTAAAGCGTACACCAGATTTCTCCTGGGTTTGTTCCTCGGGAAAACTTACAAAACGATATAACGTAAAATCAATTTAGTTTTGGCGGGAAGCTTAATAAGTGACGTTTCTGGTACTAATCCCTTTCCTTATTGTGGCCTGTGGCAGCTTGTACTCAAATATTCTACCCAGATGATGATTGAGCGTTGTCCCTTATATATGTCGTTGACAATAAATACCCTTAAATTGTACATCAAAGGTTTTGTATATGAATAAAACAAAAATTATATCTTTGCATAAGAGAATAAAAACAGTTGAACCCTTTTTAAGTTGTAAAAAAGTGAAGAATGAGGCTGAGACATCTATCCACAACTCCTGTTAATGAATAATTGACCACCACAAATGCGATGAAGGTCCCCTTTCCCTATTTTGGAAGCGAACCAAGTCTGTAGGCTGGTTACTCATGCTCCTATCTCCTAGCAGATGGCGCAGCATACAGAAAACTAGTTGAACTGTTTTTGTGCAATGCATCATGGCGCCTATCGCTGAGGCTTCTGGGAGTGTGGATGGTTTCCATTTTTCAGTGTCTAGTTTTACGCGGTGTGAAACGTAAGCGAGAGAAAGTGATTGTTTGTTATAAGTGTTTATTATTATTTCATCTTTTTAGCATTATTCCACATGAAACAATTTGAAAGATGACAATATGGGGCATATTTCAACAAGCTACAACCTAATTTTACATAAGCAGGTGTTGGGTTAACCCGAAGTTGTGATCAAAACATTTTTGACGAACTCTGCTGCTCCAACAGATTGTAATGGTAATTTTCGGTAATTGCAGCCACTTACAAGATACTAATACGACATGCAGGTAATTTATAACACCGTAATAGCTGATAATATTTACAACTGTCATAGAAGTGTGCCTTTAAATTTTATTGCGGGCTGTAAAATTAACCTTTTACTTTCTCTTTAACTTATAAATTACGGTCTATAATCTGTTTGTTAATACACCAAAGTGTTTAAAGCTTGTTTATTTTAGTTTAATGTCAAGGGTTTTATTGTTTTTTTAGATCAACTGCGAGCTAAAAAGGGGCTCAACAAGAGAGCCGTTGATATGCTGTTACGATGGCAGGAAAGCCTGACTTATCAGCTGCCCCTGGTGTACAAAATGTAGTGGTTTATGTTTCAAATGACAACTTTGCACAAGCATATGCAGTCGGACAACAAAATGTGCCACAAAACAATCACCAGGCTATCCACGGCGTTGGATATCCAAATACATCTCATTCTATGGCCTCCGTGGTTGGCCCTACAAAAACCTTTTCAGATAAACAAGTTATTAAATCTCCTGAATACACATCCAACGGCCAAGTAGTAAATAGTTCTGTCTCACAACAAGGAGGCTATTTTGCAGGTGTGATATCTCAAAACGGGTTCCCACAACCTATAGTGAACAATATAAGTTATCAAAATGGGGCTGTTATTAAGAACTACAGTAACAGCGAGGTGTTATCAGGTGAGAGGCAGGCAGGTCCTGGCCGGCCTGATATCAAAGTGCGGGACGAGTGTGACAATCGTGATAGTTACGTGGAACCGGGTTACGTGACCGTTATGGGGGCAGAATTGCCCTCGCAAAGTGTTCGTTGTGATTCAGTGCGCTCTGAAGCTGCTGAATCAAGCTGTAGCAGCTTGAGTTCTGCAGATGAAGGGTTGGTAGTGGTGCAGAACCAACCACCCGAAATGGTGGTATATGATCCTAGTGTTAGTGTGCGACCTGCAGGTGTTGTATTGGCTGTCGGACCATCCCCTATGAACCAACAGACACAGAACAGTTCTTCTGTAGTGGGAACTTTAAACACGAGCCAACAACCTTTCGTTACAGTGCCGTATGGATGGAAAAGACTTTTAAACAACGGAACCATCATTTATATCAGGTAAATAAAATTGTTAGTCAATAGTTAGTGATTTCTCCCGAAACATGTTCAAAATGATTAACAATTACTTAGCCCTCTCTAAATGTTGTTTTCAATCTGCCTTGGTCCAATTTGTAGAAAAGTTTCCCCAAAGAAAGAATTTCCTCAGTATAATTCGTGGTTATTCTATAGAACATCCCCCTCTAGAATTTCCTGTTTTTTTTTTTCAGAAATGTAGGTTTATATAGGAACAATTTTGCACTTATTAAAATTTGGGCAAATTAACAATAACCCAACTAGCTAATGGGATGTGGGTGGGGTAAAACCGGTGTACCTACATGGATACGTTATATAAAGCCGAGGCAAGAATTCAAGCGATGCACGTCACGAGTGATCTCATTAAAGAAATTTTAATACTAACATAATTTTTAATCATTAATTACGTTAAAAAGAGTAATTCTTGACACCTAGTTATTAAGCTTTTTTCAGAAATAGGTACAGTTTAATGGGGCTTCATGATTCTTAGCAGTATTGTCTTATTTATAGAATCGATCTGTGACGTGCATCGCTTGAATTCTTGCCTCGACTATACACACACCATTGAATGGTTAGTGTTTTCAAGAATTTGACCAATATAGGGGTGGTTACACAATTCGTATGTGCTCAAATGAATAATAGAGGTACCTACCTACCTAAGTATATGTATAGATTGACATGAATAGTTTTAGAAAAAAAAATCTGTTAATGTATCTGTATGACAAAACTGTCTAGGTACTCACTAAATAGCTAGAAATTCAACTGAATTCAAACTTAAAATCGGTTTGGTGCAGATGCTATGTGCAGAGTCACTGTCCAAATACAAATGTTGAGGAAACATTTGTTGACAATTTTTGAAGAAATTAATGTGTGTAATTGGACAATTGTTCGTATTTCCAGTAGTTATTTATAAATACTTAAAAAAAAATAATAGGAATATCAAAAAATAAATTTTATTGATTCCGAAACATTTGTTCAAGTATTTTTTGCATTCATTTTTTACTGGATTCTGAATGTTATCCAAATTAGTATTGTGAACTTTGTGACTTAACCTTGTGTGCTTAGGCTGGTAACATGAGACTATCTTGTGATAAGCAACCATCTTTATATTCGCCTTTTTATAAATAAAAGTTTTTTTGCACAATAAAAAAGTTTTCGTTCCCTGAAGTTGGCCTTCATTTTCAAAATTAAAGCATTCTATTTTCTCATCTATACAAAGTGTACTGGCGCCGGTGAGTACATCCAAAATCCAAGTTATGATGAAAATAGACATTTTGAAGCCAGAAAATAACAAATACATCCGAATCGGTTTGTCGTCTGATGTTGTCTCTGTGTCTATCTGTAGGTGATATTTTTTTTTCGAATAGGACAACGTGGAATTCGAATATTTTAGACATAAGTCTGGAAGGTACAGAGTGTCTCAGTTAACGCGTTGTCTTTGATTTTTTTCCGGTAGTTTTTGAGATACATTTTTGGTTAAAAAGTCACTGATGTAGTTTTTTTTTCGAGTAATCCAAATGCTGCTAGGAAACAACTAAACCTCAGAAAAAATAGATAAGTAGGTATGGCAGAAAACCAATATCACGCAATTTCATTGAAACATTCAAAATGGCGGGTTATTATATTTTTACTTTATTATTTTCCTCGAGATTTTCCTCAAATAAATATTTCAAATAAAAATTGTATTGAAAAGGTCTTTTGTAAATTTCTCGTCGGTGAAGTACGAAAGCTCCAGGGAGGGCCCAAGAACAATTTTTCATCGAATCACAAAATGTATCGAATGAAAATTGTTCAGTATGAAAATTTGTAAGAGTTTCTTTGTAAATTTATTGTCAAGCTTGGATGGCTTCAATAAGAACCCAAAAACCGAGCAAAAAAAACATTTTATTTTCAGGGTGGGGGTTCTTTTTCTATTACGAAAAATTTTGTCCGAAAACTGTAATGTTACCCATCTACAGGGACGGCTTAAGGGCCGGATAACCCGGACGGCTGCCCGGGGCGCCAAACATGCCAAAAAATACATAACTTTTTTTTTCCAATACATCTAATTTTAATAATTCAAAAGTGTAACAAAGTCTATTTGCGTTATAGGATCAAAAAAAATTAGGTACTACTACATAAAAAAATATTTCTAAAAAAAGCTTTTAAGTACATAAGTGCTCTAAAAAGTAGAAAATAAACTTTGAAGTAGGTAAATCAAACCCATCATTTTGCTACATTATATAATTTTTTTTATTATATAAAAGCGAGTATAAAAGCTTGTCGCGAGATTTTCCTGTGTAAAGGAGATTGCTTGCGACAAGCTTTTATATCATAAAAAAAATTATATAATGTAACAAAATGATGGATTTGATTTACTTCAAAGTTTATTTTCTACTTTTTAGAGGATTTAAATAAAAGCTTTTTTAATAATATTTTTTTACATAATTTTATTTTTTACTTTTTAGTCTTTTTATATACTGTAATCGCCCATATATCGATTTTGAGACGAATCGGATCATAAACGGTAAAGTCGTCCGCCATTTTGAACTAAATTTTTGACTAGAAATTCATAATCCGCGACCCCGAAAACCCTCAGATATCGATTTTGATCGATTTGGACCTAAATGACAAAAGTCGTCAGCCATATTGGCGCCGCCATTTTGAATTTCTGAATTTTACTACAAATTCATAATCCACGACCTAAAAAATCTCCAGATATCGATTTTGAGTTCAATCGGATCTTAAGTCGGCCGCCATCTTGAAGTCGCCATCTTGAACTAAATTTTTGACTGGAAATTCGTAATCGGCGAACCCGAAAACCGCCAGATATCGATTTGGATTATAAATGACAAGAGTCGTCCGCCATATTGCCGCCGCCGTTTTGAATTTCTGAATTTTGACCGAGAATTCATAATTGGTGATCTCGAAAACCCCCAGATATCGATTTTGAGTCGAATCGGATCATAAATGTCAAAGTCACCATCTTGAAGCCGCCATCTTGTTTTTTTCTTATATGAAAATGTTAAAATGTATTGTCACCGGACTTACACATATAGCTTAATTAGAACTAATTTTGATTGCAAGATTTGACTAACAAACATTGCAGGTTAAATAAAAGTTTTTAATAAACGATGATTTCAGGTGATCGTACCCGCCATTGTAGAAACCGTTCACCTGATTCTGAATTTGTGTGAACTTAGCAGAACAACTTTGCAAAATTAAAAAAAAACTATAGGCCTATTATTTGCCGCTAATTAGCCGCTAATTAATCGTGAAAGTAAGAATTTTACCGTTGTTAATTTTTAAAAAAAAATTTGATGTTCTGCTAACTTCACATATGGAAGTTAGCAGAACATCTACCAAAAACTTTTTTTAATTAAAAGCAGGTGGCCCAGAATTTGCCGTTTTTTAACCGTAAACGAATGGTGAAAACGAAATTTAAGAAAATAAAAATTAAGGCGGTAAAACCAAAAAAATCATTTTTTAAAATCAGCAAAAACTTTCAGAATGAAAACCCATAGGCCTATTATTTGCCGTAAATTTGCCGCTAATTTGCCGCTAATTAATCGTGAAAGTAACAATTTTACCGTTATTAATTTTTTAAAAAAATTTCGGATGTTCTGCTAACTTCACATGTAAGTTAGCAGAATATCTACCAAAAACTTTTTTGAATTAAAAGTAGGTAGCTCAGAATTTGCCTTTTTTTTTAACCGTAAACAAATGATGCAAATGAAATTTAAAAAAAAATAAAATTAAGGCGGTAAAACCAAAAAATCATTTTTTAGAATCAGCAAAAACTTTGCAGAATTAAAAACTATAGGCCTATTATTTGCCGTTAATTAATCGTAAAAGTAACGATTTTACTGTTCTTAATTTTTTTAAATGTTTCGAGTGTTCTGCTAACTTCACATGGAAGTTAGCAAAACATCTACCAATGGTAGATAGTTCAGAATTTGCCGTTTTTTAGCCGTAAACAAATGGTGAAAATGAAATTTAAAAAAAACAAAAATTAAGGCGGTAAAACCAAAAAAGGGAATTAAGTTTGACTATTCCTTCAGGAATTTTCTATTCCCGCTTTTATAATTAATCATAACATTTTCGAATTTGTCTTGCGAATTTTGCAATATTTTACTAAATTTTTTTAATTTTTTTCCCCGAAACAGCAGAACAGCCATTAAGCTCGATTGAAAATGGCTTTTGGGACTCAGTTTTCGGTCAAGAATTTACCGTTACCCTTTGTATAATTAATCGTGTCGTTCTCGAATATGCCGTGATGTCTTTACAATTTCTTTTGACATTTTTTGATTTGTTTTTTCTGGAACTCAGCAGAACAGCCATTAAGCTCGTTTGATAATGGCTTTTGGCGCTCAGTATTCCTTCAAAAATTTACTAATCCCGTTCTTTAATTAATCATGCCGTGATAATTTTGCAATTTTTTTGGACATTAATTGATTTTTCTTTCCCCGAAATTCAATAGAAAGGCCATTAAACTCGTTTGAAAATGGCTTTTGGGAGTCAGTTTTCGTTATAATTGACGTTTTAAAGTTTGCCGAGATTTACCAATTTTTTATAATTAAGCAGTTAATTTCTTTTCCTAAATATTTACTAAACATTTTTAAGACTTTCTCATTTTTCAAGTATCGCTTAAAAAATTTCTTTACTCTGCATGTTAGTCAGTTTTGTCTCATTCAATCATTTGTTTCTGATTTCACGATGTTTCGCCTGTCTCATTAATGTTCTTCCTTTAAAAATCGTTTATTTAACCCTCGAGTCTGTTGCGGAGACTTTGATTATCATTTTTCTCTCGTGTTTATGTGTTTTCTTTCGTAATTTTCAATTCTGAATTAGTTTGCAGATTAAAAAAAATATTTTTTTGGTTTTATCGCCTTGATTTTTATTTTTTTTTAAATTTCATTTGCACCATTGGTTTACGGTTAAAAAATGGCAAATTCTGAGCTCCTTACTTTTAATTCAACTGCTAACTTCCACGTGAAATTAGCAGAACATCCGAAAATTTTTAAAAAATTAACAACGGTAAAATTGTTACTTTCGCGATTAATTAGCGGCAAATTTATGGCAAATAATAGGCCTATGGGTTTTTTAATTCTGTCACGTTTTTTTCTCATTCTAAAAAATGATTTTTTTGGCTTTTCCGCCTTAATTTTTATTTTTTTAAATTTCATTTTCACCATTCGTTTACGGTAAAAAAACGGCAAATTCTGATCTACCTACTTTTAATTAAAATAAATTTTTGGTGGATGTTCTGCTAACTTCCATGTGAAGTTAGCAGAACACCCGAAAATGTTTTCAAAATTAACAACGGTAAAATTGTTACTTTCACGATTAATTAGCGGCTAATTAGTGGTAAATAATAGGTCTATGGTTTTTTTAATTCTGCAAAGTTGTTCTGCTAAGTTCACACAAATTGATTCTGATCAGGCATATTGTGCAGTATGTATTGTCGTTTGCAATTTTACTCTGTAGATAAAAAATGCAACAAAAGCTTTACGACCTTATTAAAATACCGTTACTCTGTACTATTTCGTTCACAAATTGAGTCAATTTTTAAGACGTTGGCTTGTTTGATGACACCATACCGAATGGTTCAACTGCATTAATAATAGGCTCGTAAAGTTTTTGTTACTTTTTTTAATCTGCATAGTAAAATTGCAAACGACTATACCTAACAGGGAAGGTCATGCGTATCACCTGCATTTGTTTACTTTACTCTATAACACGAATATGCCTTGGCTATAAAATATCTCATTGCTCTTACATCAACCACCCTGCTCTATTAGTATAGTCAAAATAGTACACGCTTTTAACCAATCAATTTTCGGATTATCATCTATAGTAATTATTGCTCCCGTATATTTTAAATAAGCTCAGGAATAAACTGATTTTAAGGAGCTTCGACTTACCAACGGTAAAAATTAAAATTCATACTATTTAAGAATTAGTAGGTGCATATATCATGTATATGTGTTATGCCATGTGTTAAATAAATTACGAACTAGTGATCGCAGAATCTGAAGATATCGTTGCGCGTTGTGTTATTTCAGAGGGGCGCCAAAAAGCGATCTCGCCTGGATGGGAAATTTACCTTGATCCGCCCCTGCACATACCCACAAAGGAAAATACGATCATTTCTTGTGTTCTGATCGAGGTTTTGATTGATAAGTACTTAATGCAGACATTTCCGTGAGTAGGTACCTGTTTTGCAACCTTCTCAGTGCTCCAGACAGTGCTCTATAACAATGTTTAAGTGTTCCGTACTTTTACAGGGCGATTAGAAAGTTAAAAGTCAGCCAAATACGAGGCCAAATATTAAAGACTGAAAAAATGCTGAAGAAAAAAAATATTTTATTGATATCAAGCATACAATAGAGAGACAATTTCCATCAAAATTTGAATATATTTTGTACTTGGGGCACTGGTGACTCCTCTCCTTTGGGTCGTTTGCTTAATGCCCGCACGCGTACTATTTGCACAATTGCATAGTTAAGTGCTGCTATCCCGCACGTGAAGGTATTGTTCAAATGACCCGACCACTGAATAAAAATTTTTCATTAAAAATGTCAGACTTGGGTGCATTACTGAAAGGGCCGGGCCGGCTCTTTTCATTCGTTCCAAAACATAATAGCTGCCGAATTTCCAATTCCTCAAACCTTTTTTGCTGGCATTTTTGTTGAGTTTTATCTCGGTTCTTGTGTTTTTTTTATACATTTATTTAACTTCGGCCTATTTCCGCTACTAAGGCCTAACACCGACGCCTGTAGACGAGCTACCCCCAACCAGGAATTTTGCCGAACCTCTTCCCTTAAGAAGAGTAGGGATATTTTACTTGCCTAACATTTAAGACAAGGGACCGACGGCTTTACATCCCCTCCGAAGGATGGTATATCCCCTATACAACCCTCGCCTAAGGTTGTATAGCTTCCGCGCATACACTGATATACAAGCTGCTGGAACGAGTGCTGGAAGATGTGTTGTAGGCGCACCTACGCTCGCCCCTCGGTTTTTTTTTGAATTGGTTTAGGGATGTACCTAGGAGAAATTGTCGAATTACGAAATCATCTTTTTCAAAATGGCGCCGCCACCCTTAATTCTTGGTCGTATTTTCATTAGGTAATTACAGCATTTTAGAATTAAGAGTGGTTCCTTAATTCGCGACCAAGCTTTGTGTATCATGGAGTCAAAAAGACTACTTACATAGTAGAGTAATAAATCAGCGGCATTCTTGTCAAAGGATTTAGCCGTTATTTAATACTGAATCGGCACCTCGTTCTGCCATAGAAATATATTAAATTTTATCCGTTTTGCCTCCTACCTGAAATGAAAACCACGACTAGGTCATTCTGTGTAATTGCCATAGTCGACCAAATGGGTTGAATGTGTGATTGTGCTGCATTTATACCTAATAAATTGTTGACTGGTGTGAAATAGGGGGAGCTTTTATAGACGAAGGTTAAATATTCGGTTAGCTCGTCATCCAGTAGCGCCACACATATATCATAATATTGTAATTTAAGACTTATAGCTCATGCATAATTAATACATCCCAAGCACAATCCGAAAGCTTTCATGTTTTCGAAATATTATGGAATTTACGAAATTCGTAAATCCGCACGCTCCTGGCTGTACAATTTACTCTTTTCGGCCAGACTATAGAAATAATATTTTTTTTATGTTTACTTGCCTACTTATAACGAACACTTCTTGTGCAAGTATGTTGATATCTTGTTTGTTGTCTTTAATATTGTATTACTGTGTACTAGTCAAACTATATTAGTGAATTTATTTTAATCATATACTGAACTGAATCTAAACGCAGATTTGAACTAAGCCCGATGAGATATTGAAGCCTATGAACAGGGTTGCATGTGTTATTTTAATGGGAAATGAATTGAATCTTCGATTAAATCAATGAATTGTTTAAATAATTCAGTTGATTTATTTCTTGAATTTTTTTTTTTTTTTTATACATTTATTTAACGTCGGCCTATTTCCGCTACTGAGGACTAACACCGACGCCTGTAAACGAGCTACCCCCAACCAGGAATTTTGCCGAACCTCTTCCCTTAAGAAGAGTAGGGATCTTTTACTTGCCTAACATTTAATAGACAAGGGACCGACGGCTTTACATCCCCTCCGAAGGATGGTATATATCCTATACAACCCTCGCCTAAGGTTGTATAGCTTCCGCGCATACACTGATATACAAGCCGCTGGAAGATGTGTGAGGCGAGAACGCGGTTTCCGTTGGAATGGTCACCAATCCAAGTACTAACCGCGCCTGTCGTTGCTTTACATCGCATACCGAAGTATGTACATAGTAAAGACGCACCTACGCTCGCCCCCATTTCTTGAATTAATCCAATTAATTTCATGCCAAGCCTTCGTAGGGAAAAATTAATATGTTTCTTGATTCACTTCGATATAATGCAGTTCCCCGGTAATGCATTTTTAAACTAAAGTAAATTAGATCATATTCATTTCAACACGGAGTCGGAGTGGAACCCTCTGTGTATACTTATGTCTTTTTATTTCTGTTTATTAAATAGCTTAGGTGAACAGGAGATGATTTCTAATAAATTTCAGTTATAATCTCTTATCATATTCAAAATATGACATGGCTACTAAATAAATCCGTGCGTTTCAATTAAAAAACCTCGTAAAAAACAGTCTTGATGTTGATTTGCGTCGATTTAGGGACCAGGAAAAATATTTTTGGTATCTGTTCTAATTTTTGCTCTCTTAGTTTTATTATATAGTTTTGAATTTTTATCAGTCATCTTACTTAACTTAAGTACCAACTTGGTTATTAAAATAAATATGTATAAAAAGGACACTGATAGATAATGATAATCGAAAACGGTTATTTACGATGTTATTTAAGTTTTACCAAGATTTATACTATCTTTATTTCCGAGACGTGAGTACCTGCTGTGTACCATTGGAAAATAAAGTAGGTAATATCCGAGGTAATATCACAAGTGTCAATATAAGTTCCATTCTTATCAAATAAGGAAAAGATACCACCTACACTTTTGTGTAGTGCAGAAAGTTAATTTACCTACTTATCTGTTAATCTGTTTACGAGCCTGTTTACTAACTGGTGCAACTGCAAGTGCAACTACCGTCTAGTGGGAAGTAGTTTACACTATACCATTTAAAATTATTTTAAATCTTTTCAGGTTATTGTGATTTTTCAAGTATATTTTATATTGTGTCTTTGATAAGTATCTCCATATGAGGAGCTGCAATTTTTATATTTATTAGATTTTACATCTTATAAATACCTAGTGCTAGGTAAGTATATATTTTAATTACTTTTTTAACTGTTTTAAGGTTTTCATGCAGGTATTAAATAATTAATATACGAGACCAAACGTGATTTTAATACGCATAGGTACTTAATACTTCAATTACTAACCTACCTGTATCAATTAATACAAATTTTTCATCCTCTAGACATGTCGTTGAATCAATTAATAAATACTTGCCTCTATATGCACATCCACTGAAAAAGTTGACTAGACCTGAGTTAAGCTCTACATCCTTTTCAAGATTTTAAGTGTCTGCGTATTTAATTACCTAGCCTAGAGCCTCTACATACGCATCCGAGAAGACATATGCGTACTTATCTTTACGTTTTAAACATATATACATTCAAGGACGTTTGAATGTATCTTCAGATTCGTCTTCAACGCGATAAAGCATTAGTCAAAACATTGATAATAATAATAATAATGTCTTTATTTTCAGTAGTAAAAAAACATTAACAAAATAAATACGTTGAGGCAAAAGATTACCGAAAAAAGGCGAAGTTCACAATTAAATGTGCTCTACCACTTAACCTATCGTATTTAAATTGAGTATAATGATAACCTGAAGGAAACAATAATAATAGTAACAATAACACAATAATGACAAAACGTAAAAAAACACCTAATAAAAAATTTATTTTCCTGGACCAAAACCACCCATTAAAATATGTAATTACGATTATTACATTACAAAATCACTAATTACTGCAATTGACTAATACATTTTTTAATTTCTTTTTTAAACTTTGATATCTTGAGAGATTTTATTTCAGTCGGAAGGCAATTATAGAGAAACGCAATGCTGTATCGAAAACTCCGCTCATAAAGGTGGGTTCTGTGTACAGGAGGGCTAATTAAACCTTTGAATCTAATATTGACGTTATGGACATCGCTTCTGAAAGTGATTTTATTGTATAGATATGGTGGCGACTTTAATAATAATAGCTTGCGATACAAGCTAAGCGTGTGCACTTTAAATCTTTCATTCATTTTTAGCCATCCAAGTTCCGAGAATTTATGAGATATGTGTTGAAATTTTCGTATACCGTAGATAAAACGAATGCAAGAATTTTTCACTCTTTGAATACGATTCATATAATCTTGATCCAAACAGGATGAATATACGAGCGAACAATAAGTGAACTGAGAGAGTACAAGAGCATCACAAAGCGATTTTTTGACCTTTGCATGGAAATGACGTCTATGCGGAAAAAGCAGTCTAAAACATTATAAGCATTTTGCATATTTTTTTGGGTATGTTGGCGGAAACGTAATAAAGGGTCAAGAATAACACCAAGATTTTTAGCACTATCCGAAATTTGTAAAGGCGTATTATTAATTGTGACATTAAAACTATTTCTTAATAACAAGCTATCATGCCTTTTCCCGAGTAACAGTAGACTAGATTTAGAAGCATTTAGTAACAGCTCAGCTAAGGATTGTAAATCATTATTAAACCTTTGTTTAGCAATTTGTGCATCTTCGAGAGCAAAAGAATAATAGATTTGCGTATCGTCAGCGTACATATGTATTTTTGAGTATTTTATGAAATTGCGATGTGTAAATAGTGAAAAGTAAAGGCCCCAAAATAGATCCCTGTGGCACGCCTGTCAACACGGTTCTGCTAGTAGAAGTAACTTCCTTTAGCCGTATTTGCTAGCTACGCTGTTCTAAATAAGATAAAAATAAACTCGTTGCATCGTTATTTACACTACTTGACTTCAGTATTTCAATAAGTGTTTCGTGTCAATGGTATTAAAAGTTTTACTGAAGTCAAGCAGTGCCATTGCCGTTGAGTTGCCCTCATCACTTGCCTGAAATATGTCATCAGTAATAGTTAGCAGTGCTGTTGAACAGCTATAACCTGGCCTTAAGCCTGACTGTGTGGGCGGCAAAATACCTAATATTCTCTGAGTTGCGTTTCCATTACTTTTTCCATAAGTTTAGAGAGAACCGATAAAACACTTATTGGTCTAAGTTCGGCAAAAATTTTTCTATATACTTTAGGAACAGGGGTTACGATAGCTTTCTTCCAGGCAGAAACTTTCCCTGTAGTATAACGGAATTAATAATGTTAACTAAAAACGGCAACAAATAAGGACAACAAAATTTTAGAAATAATGCCGTTACGCCGTTTTTGAATCATTTTTAGGTACTCCCTGAAAAAGTATAGGGTGACCAAAAATTATTTTTCACTTAGGAACTTTTTAAATTAATTTTCTCAATTTTTTCAAATGGCACACCCTGTATATTTTTCGACGATGTGATGTAGAAATGAACAACGAATATTTTTTTTGTATGTACTTACTTCCCTATGGCTATTTGTGACCATTTTCGATTTATCCATTAAGCAATAGGTACAAAATGCAAGAATAAACCTAAAAAATTAGAGGCTTTTTGAAACAATTGAACAAAAAAAATTATTATAAGTGCTTCCATGTTGACCATTTTCGATCACATCGGCAGTCACAACTCTCGTCTTTTAAATTCTGCAAAGTTGCCGGAGGTGGCAAGTAAATATGATTTTTAATGTGGCCCCCCGTACCAAATAATCAATTGGTGTTAAGTCCGGAGGTCTAGGTGGTCATCTAATGGAACCATGCGTACCTATCCAATTTCTTTCAAATGTGTTATTTAAACATTGAGTTGCTATGATTGAATTGTGAGGTCCTGCACCATCTTGCTGGAAATAGGTATCCCTTGTTATTTTAGCCGGTACATTTTGTAAGTTTCTGCTCAATTTAATTTTCCAAGAAAGACAATGTTGACCTGTTAATGTTTCATCAAACAATATTGGTCCTATTATTTCTAGACCTAGTATCCCAATCCATACGTGTTTGCTCAAAATTGTTTATTCGTCTTCGTCTTCTTGCAGGCTGCTTTCTCTCTGGATAACTTTCGGCGTAGAAATCAAGAAATGTTCCTGCTTTTTTTTGACCTCCCGAAAAATATTAGCAGCATATCTACTTGTTCACCCTTTGTAAAATTATTGAGAATGAACGAAGAATGAACGAAAAATTTGACAACTAAATAAATGATAAAGATTGCCCATTCCACATCATCATAAACTTTTAGGATACACTACGGCAAAGGCACATAAGCAAAATTGTTATTTTCTAGCAATTTGTCCACTGCTTGTTTTTCTTCATCCCGATTTCGTCTTGCGTACGACAATTGAATTGTGACACATAAGCATAGGTAATGTTCAAGTAAGAATAAAGTGAGACATAAAAAACTAAACAAAAACTTTACGGCCTCATTAAAATATCGGTACCCTTTTTTATGCTGTTCGCAAATTGACTCGCTTTCCTTTATAGGTTTTTAATGTGCGTCGGGAATGTTTCATGTCAGGCTTGGCGCCATGGCCCGCAGCGATATAATTATGTTATAAAGTTTTTGTTTGCATTTTTCATTTACTGGGATCTATTTACTTCAACTTAGCGCCATGGCGCGCGGCGAAATAATTATGCCGTAAAGTTTTTGCTTAGTTTCTTTTGGCTTAGGAAGTCCTTACTTGGACTATACCTGCATTTTTTAAAACTGCAGATCGGTACTTGTGTACCTACTTTCACTCCAATTAAACAAGACAAACATTTTAATATATTACATATTCTTTTTTGTTATTAATCATTCGCTTTCTAGAGTCATCGCCGTCACAAATTCATGTTGATTGTGTTTCCTGATATGTTGTCTTTGCTTTCACTTGATATTAGCAAATTATTCAACGCCATTTTTACCGACCTTTCATGTTTTGCGTCTGACATTAGGAGAGCGGAGAAATGACTGTCTTCAAATTGTGAATCTTATTTAATCACGAGCACATTAAATGATAATGAGATTTGCTACTGCCAAGGCTTCATTGCAGTGACGTTGGAATACCATTAATAAACTTGTAGATAACGTCATTAATCCGGATACTTCATCATTAATTGTTGTTTGTTAGTGTAAAGTAATCGTAAAATATTAATTACTAACCATTGAGGCGATGTAAATGATTAAAAATGCGAAATGTTAGTCTACTATAATGCAGCATGTCGAGGGTTCAACATTGGAAAGAAGCTTCTGATCGAATTTCGCTTTTTTTATAAATAGATAATAAATGGGTGTCTTAGAGACTTTAATACTCTATACGGGAGGGAGGGGGGGTTGCTTTTTCTTTAGGAGCAGCACACCAAAAAAATAAAAAACTATTAAAATCAAACTGTAAGAAAAGAAGGTCTCATTTATAGCCCATAGTTACTAGCAACCTGGAAATTGCAGTTACACCTACAAAAAACGGATACTTAGGTTTATACTAATTTCTCAAGAGCTTTTGATACCTAGCATCTCACTATTATAATTTTCAATCAATTTATTTCTTACTTAGTAGATCACAATTGGTTTGAACCATTTATTTATGCACTCGTATAGCTACAACATATGTTCCTCAAGGATCGAATCTTGGGCCTCTCTAATTTTTATCCATTATTGATGATCCTACTGTTACATGGCCTATGTCCATTTAACAGTTTTAGTTAAAAACTAGTGTTTTGTGGATAGTTAGCACGACCTGTATATTTTTTGGATTCAGTTCTTGCAGGTGAA
The DNA here is from genome assembly GCA_963675555.1 of Leptura quadrifasciata. NCBI lineage: Eukaryota > Metazoa > Arthropoda > Insecta > Coleoptera > Cerambycidae > Leptura > Leptura quadrifasciata. The sequence continues at coordinate 111,759,404 of OY776675.1, forward strand.
ACTGTTTTCAATTAACAGAATTTTACATGTATAACTGCTAAACCATGTCACACTGTTTTATGTACTTAATTTTATATCTTAGGAACTTAGTCCTGTTTTTCTATTAACACTATTATGTATCTCATATCCGTTGTAATACAGCATTATTATCACAGGAAACAATTTGTCTACAAAATTTAGTTACATCAGATATCTATTTTTCAATTTTTATATTTTTGTTTACTATGGAGTACATATGGTTATTTTCCTTACCTTCTCTCATTCTATATATAGTAAATCCTATGAGATGTAATATGTTACTGATTTATCAATAATATCAATACGTTTTACTACTTATTTATATCTGTTAATATTTGTTGTTATGTATAAAATAGAAATTGCAAAGGCAAATCAGCTGGCATGGAAAATAAACTGTTATTATAGATTCCTTTTATCGATTATATGCCACTACTTTAGTTGAGTATGGGAATCTACAAGGCAAGTTGGTGCGCTTAAATTAACCACTGACAGATGGCCATACTTGTACGATTTCTATATTTTGATAGCTTTCAATTTAAATGGGGAATTAGATTTCTCACATTTTTTTGGTAGCGTTGTTTTCCAGTAAACAAGACAAAAAAAAAAGTTTACCTTATCAGTAAAACTCACCAGGAAGTCATTTGCTTGCAGCCTTTGTACTGATTCAAACATTATAATTTTTAACTGCGGACTTCAGTAATTTATATTACAATTTTTATATCCCAGTTACAAAGTGTTTAACATACAGGTAATTTCATTATACTTATTTAAAATGTAATTAATCTTCAAATTTTGCCTTTGATATAATTTCAATTATTTTTAAAATAAATTTTGAATTCAAAGTCAATTCTTTTTAATTTAATAAGTAGTTAAAATGCTCTATGTACCACATGGTTTTAAAAATATTTTTCTCTTTCCTTTTAATTTTTTTGGCAATTTATAGTCTAAGAAATCAGCTAACTCGTGCATAGCTAATAATAATTCGTGCATAGCTAATAATTACACGTGCATGGCTAATAATAACTCGTGCATAGCTAATAATTACTAGTGCATAGCTAATAATAACTCGTGCATAGCTAATAATAATTCGTGCATAGCTAATAATAACTCGTGCATAGCTAATAATTACTAGTGCATAGCTAATAATTACTGTTGTACTGCTAATCAGCTTACTTTTGTATAGCTTAAATTAATTTCCTGCAGCTTTGTATAGCTAGCTTAATGTTTCGTGCAGCTAATTCAAATATATTTTGTACAGCTAACTAGCTTATATTTGCATAGCTAACATTGCTTAAATTTTGCATAAATAACTTGCATAAACTTTGTATGTGCTTATATTTGGTTAAATTTCCTACAATTTTCACCCCATTCATTGAGAGACGTAAATTGCCAAGAAAAATTTAGAATTCTTGCAATAAGAGACAATTGTGGGCCTGGATTGCTGTCCCAGAACCAGCCACCTGACCCATAAACCACCTAGGATACTGGTATCAATTTGTTTTTTTATATATATATATATTTTTACATTTCAATTTGTCTCAAACCGATTTGTCTAATTTTTTTGTAATATATTTTGTCATTCATTTTAAACTATCTTTTTATTTCTCTTACCAACAATTTCAGTCCGATCTATAGCAGACTGGTTATTCGAGAAAAAGAGACTATTTTGCTTATTTCACTATAGATGGTGCCCAATTTAACATCAATTTTTCTTTGTCTCCTTTTCTCGAAATAAACAGAAATCTGTCGCTTATGCTGTACATGTCAGAAAGGGTAAGTTTCTCCACTCTTACGAATGCTCTGGACCCACGGCTCTCTGCTCCGGCTTAAACCAGCTAGTCGTCCGCACATGTTGCCTCAATTCTTTCTCAAAAATAAATAATAAGAGAAAGGAGGTAACACTACGAAAGCTATTAAGCTTCTATTTACAGATTGTTTATGTTGAAATGACGAAGAAAACGTTTGATGATATCGGGACATTACGTTGAAGTTAACTAGGGAAATATGGTTATTGAAAACAATTGGTTAATAAATACCGAGCCTTACTTCACTTCGACCTATAAGATCTTTTGTGAATTACTCTACAGCTAACTGTTGCGATTTTCTTGGGAGCTAGTTTCCCTTTGTCTTCATGCGTTAATTTCGCCTGTTCCAGGTACGTTAGCCTATTGCGCAGTCTCAGTTGCAGCATCGCAGTACCTGCATTCATCATCTGCTGCCTTGCCCATGATCTGGAGATAGTATCTCAAGAGCCTGTTAGAAGGCCTGCAATCGGCCTTAGTTCGGACTTTTCGAGTTTGAGAAGCCTTGTGGCATTCTTTGCCGAATAGGTTTAATAAACTTTTTCGCTTGTCTTTGGTCTGAAATATTTATCCAGTTCTCCTGTACCTTTTCCCATTTTTGGATCTCCTCCGTTATGTGTCTGCCTAATTAGCTACCGACAAAACAGCGCCATCTCTGGGCCAATCGGCGAACTACCATAACCACGGATGGAGATCGAAAAGGGGTAGAATAATCCCGAATAACAGTCTGGAATAGCCTGGATTGAAATGGAATGAATCGAGAATAAACGTCGCGGATATATAAGTACCAGAGCCAACGCGCTGGAGTCAGTTCAGCAGTGCAGTACAGTTCTGAATTCTTAACTAACATTCTTAACCAGCAAAGTCAAGCCGATCACGATATTATAAATCTTATCCCTCAATATGACACCTTCGAAGACTTAGATAAACCACTAACAACGGAAGAGATCTTAACCGCCATTGGGCAGCTAAAAAATAACAAATCTCCCGGCGCCGACTCACTTCCAGCTGAGATCTTTAAAGCTGTGTCGTCAGAGCTCATACCCTACCTCAAAAAACTGATGTCGTGTGGGAAAGTGGTCAAGCTCCGCAGGAGTTTCGTGATACACTTTTAATCAACCTCTTCAAAAACAAAGGGAGCGCTGCGGACTGTGGAAATTACAGGGGTATAGCTCTCCTGGCTGTTGGAGAGAAGATACTCACTAAAGCGATGGCAAATAGGCTAATACCTGTTATGGAAAAGCTACTTCCTGAACCACAGAGTGGCTTTAGACCAAACCGAGGCACATCGGATTGGATTTAATCTTCACACTTAAACAGCTTCAAGAAAAAGCACTCGAACATCAAGGAGAAATTCACATGGCCTTCATTGATTTAACCAAGGCGTTTGACTCGGTGGACAGGGAAGTGCTCTGGAAAATTATGTTCCGCTTAGTTATCCCTAGAAAATTTGTGGAAGTATGTCGCAGTCTACATACAAACAACAACGCCCAGGTTATGTATAATAATGAGGCAACCGAACCTTTCCAAACCCTCACTGGAGTTAGGCAGGGATGTGTCCTGGCACCCCTACTCTTTAATTTGTTTACCACTGCTCTAACAATTATTGTTGACAACAAACTGACAGTCAGAGGAATAGGTCTCAGATACCGTTTTGATGGCGGTCTCTTTAACATAGGGCGCTTTAGAGCTTTCACGAAGACACGCACACGATTCATTTGTGATCTCCAGTATGCGGATGACTGTGCACTTTTAGCCTCTACGCCGGAAGAGCTTCAAGAACTTTTAGATGTGTATGCTCAGAGCTATGATTCCTTGGGACTTAAAATCAACATTGGAAAGACTAAGATTATGTCAACTCCTCATCAAGTGAACCAAATAGACATTACACTTAACGGAAATTCTCTTGAAGTGGTGGATCAGTTCAATTACTTAGGCAACGTTGTTAATGACAAAGCAAACATGAACAGCGAGATTCGCAATAGAATTAACGCTGCATCTAGAGCACTCTGGGGACTTAGAGAGAGAGTATTTGACAACCACGACCTTGCTTTGTCAACGAAAATGGCTGTCTACAGAGCAGTTGTCATTCCAACACTGCTATATGGATGTGAAAGCTGGGTCACTTACCGTCGTCATGTGAAAGAATTAGAACGTTTTCAGCAAAGACACCTCAGAATTATGATGAAAATCCGTTGGTTCCATCACATATCAAACGTGGAAGTACTCAGGAGAGCAAACAGCCTTCCAATTGAGGTGCTTATTTCAAGAGCACGCCTAAGATGGGCAGGTCACGTTCATCGTATGCATGATAACCGCCTTCCTAAATGTACACTTTATGGTGAATTGCTAAGCGGTAGAAGAAGGCGTGGCGGTCAACGAAAGAGGTTCAAAGACGCTCTCCATGAAAATCTAAAATCCTGCGGTATTGCAGACGAGCAATGGGAACAACTTGCAGCGGACAGAACCGAATGGCGAGGGGTTGTGGCCAGCTATCAAGGAAATGTTGCTGCAAGAAGGCCGAATCCAAGACCTAACCAGGTCTATGTTTGTCCTGACTGCGGTCGACATGTGCTCTCCCGAATTGGCCTCTATAGCCATAGTCGTGTGCACCGTAGATGAATGGGAATTACAATAGACTACACCTTTTACTTGTTTTTTATTGTACACAATTTATCGACTGTAACATTTTTATACTCGGACTCGAGTAACGGCTAATAATAAAATAATAATAACAGTTCTGAATGAATTAAGTGACATAAGATAAAGAACAGTATCAAGTTGTGAGGTATAGTAGTAAGTATAGTAAATAAAAGTTATAATTAGTGTGTTATTATAAGGACTAATTATTGTAACTTAGTGATTAGTAAATCAGTGGTTGGTGAAAATTCGTGTTGCAATTATTGAATCTACGTTTGGAAGAGTTTACTACAGGGTGTAAATACGTAACAATATAAAAGTAATTTGGGTGTAATCATACACAAAATGTTTAGGTTTTTTATTGGGAATTGTAAATCCTTTGATAGTGGATTCTTTGTATTATTCGTTTGTATATTTCAAGTTGAAGTATCTATGAATCTTTAAACTGCTATCTAATTCGTGTAGCCAGCCGATAGTATAGGATACTATCCAAAGCAATTTTAAAAGCTTTTAGCGCTTAAGAATGATGTGTATGTACATGTCCTGGGCTTGAATACAATCAATAATCATAAGTTAATTTAATTTTTCTTACTATAATTCAAGTTATTTAGCTAATAAATCGCTCCCAGACGTTTCAGCAAACAATAATAATAACCACACCTAAAGATTGTTTTTATTTTTTATTAATACCGCGAGGAGAAAAACCATAAAAGCATTCTAGGGTTACATGAATTGGTTGGTAGAGATTCAAATAAATACCTCGATGCGGATCTGTTCAAATTTACTAAGATTGAAATCATTTGAAGGTTATTTTTTAAGCTGGTTTTTAGCAATAATTAATGTTTGATGTCCGTATAATTACATTTAAACCCCAGATATGACATGACATAAGCATGATTTAAAAGCCACAGAAACAGATGGTCTACTTTTACGACACCGACTCTAGATAAAAGCCTGCAAGAGACAGGCTAAGCAGGTCGATACCGGACAAAGATCCCAAGGGTTCTATTGGACGCTTTCTAGCTTTTATAATTATTTTGTGCAAGAGATAATAGGGCATGCTGCAGATTTCCAAGGAAACTGTTCAAACCGTAACGATTTATGGCCATTCTTTTTATCTACATCGGTCTGCCTTTTTTTTAAATCGGTTCAACGCCAAGGATAACAATTTCAGAACATTGTTAAAAATCTGATACGTCCGGACATCCGAATTAGACGGGCCTTAGATCCCGTCATGGGGTGTGAACAAAAGACAAATAATAAATAATTAGGGCCAAATTGTTTCATCCCATTATATGTGATTACATCCGCCCGTTTTATTTTTTTCACCCAAGCACGACTTATGTGGTGTCGCGATGAAAATTTTCCTTTGAAAATAATTATAGGGTGTCCCAAAAAATTTAGTCACCTTGAATAGCTATGGAGGTATACATTTCCTGAAAAATTAAAGTTTGTGAAACCGACCGTGCTTTCAAGTGGCACGCATTTTAATATAATAGTATATTTGTGTTCATTTCTCATAAACCCCATAAAAATATTTAAATAGCAAGAGGAATCTTTGTGCACCTGGTCCATATAAATTAACTGCTAAAACAATAAAAAGCATTCATGAACATAAATATTATTTCCCCATTAACTCATATTATTAATATATGCCTCCAATGTGGAAAAATTCCGCAGCAGTGGGAGGAATCAATTGTCACCCCCATTTTCAAATCCGATAACCCCACTAAACTCAGCAACTACAGAGCCATATCTGTAATTAATAATATTGCGAGCAATATTGCAAAGATCTTTGAGAACGCCATAAAATCAAAGCTAATTGAATTCTTTCTTGCTCACAATGTCATCACAAACACAGAAAATGCCGGTGTCGATTTTTTGGTGAAGGCGTCGGGGCTTTAAACGAATCATCGGCGTGTATTGCAGTTTTCGTAGACCTGGCTAAAGCCTTCGACACCGTATGTCACGAAGTATTACTCAATAAGCTAAGCCACTTTGATATTCGAGGTCTGGCGTTCGAACTTATGACTGATTACCTAACAAACAGAATCCAACCGGTAATGAGGTAAGTTCCGACCCGACTCGGTGATAAGTACCACAAGGAACAGTATTAGGTCCAATACTGTGCCTTGTGTACTTGAACAATATCACAAAAATTAATAACTTCACTGGTCATTCACAGAAAATGGAAATATGATATACTCACTGCTGAATCCGGCTTACAAATGAAAAATTCATGGTTAAATTCAGGAGTTTAGGTTTAACCCCACCGAGCTTCATACAGCAATAAAATCTGTTTCCAAATTTTGTTCGAACACTTTTGAACCCATTCGATGTCAATTTATGAAACAATTATCACATGTAAATCTCCAAGAGGTTCTTGCTTGGTTTCGAAAACGCTCTATTTCAAATGTCTTTGTACAGATAAACCTAATAGAGTCAGAATTGGTAAGCTGGCTGACCACTTCATAGGGCCTATTCTTCCAAGCCATCCCCCAGGAGACCGATTAATTGACAAAATATGGGGCACGCCATCTTATTAGAAAGACAATCCTCTAAAAGATTTTCGTCTTCGAAACTTTGATGAATCATCTAAAACGTTACGGATTACTTATTCTCAAATCAATGCCTTAAGCTATTTGGATTGTTTACATATACGTTAGTCCTGTGAAGGAAATCTATCGGCATTAAATCTGGAGATGCTGCTACTTTGTTGGTGTTTTCTTCGGAGACAAATAACAAGTCTGAGTAAGAATTAAGGAAATTCATCTCCAGAAAATTAGTGAGATAAAGCATAAAATTCACTGGCCAACTTTATTATGAAAATTATTAAATTTTAGGATAACTACAACATTTTTAAGGGTAGTGAAAATAATGGACAGGTTTTAGTGACAATTATTCTAATAACACTGTGTTAGAGGGAAAATAACATAAATGTGGTAATGAATATAATGAATATTTCGAGAACAATAATAGAAAATAATAAAGACGACTCGGGGAACAGTAATTAAAACAATGAAAATCCAAGCAGGAAATTACAATTAAAAACTGTGGGTAGGTGCACCATAATTAGCTATGCGGGATTCAAAGTAGTAAAAATATCTACGTAATAATAATAATTAAATTATTATGTCGAGGATAATAAAAATATTAACAATGACAGTGGTAATCTAAGTGCTGGAAATGGTAATAAAAACAATGGGGATGGTAATGAAAATAATGAAATTCATAAGGAACGCAAATAATAATTTATGGCAATGTAAGGAGGGAAAATTTTAGATGATTTCTCCACTACTCTAGCCCAGTCGGTTAAGAACTCGTCAAAGAGGCTACTCAATATGTTTCTAGGAAAATGCAATAATATATAAGGTGTTCAATTTAAAATCAAGAATTGGCGTTACTTCCCGCTAAAGGAGAAGCCTAAAAAATCGTCAAATATGTCTAGTCTGCCATTTGGCGTCTATTTTAACTGTGCCGAGTTTCATACCTTGAACAGCAAGGGACAGATGTGAGGCGCCAGCGGTGTAGTTGTTACCCAGTGTATGGAAACAATGTATAAGTAACTTAGATATTGAAGAACGTGATCCTTCAAATGATTTTATAAAGAAAATGTTTTTGCGTACAAAAATCCACTGAAACATATCTCCGATCTTTAGTAAAGTATATATTGACTGCGATTAAAGCACAGATAAGGGTTGTGGGATTATTTTGTAATTTAAAGAAAGCTTCCTATCTTATGAGCTTTTAATGAGAAAACTAAAATTATGTGGTGTAAGAGATTTAGCTGGAAAACGGATCAACTCCTGTCTCGAAAATTGGGTACAGGTCTGAATCAATACTGAGGGAGGTAAAGGTAGATCTTCTACCAGTAACTTATCAAAAGGATGTACCACACGGATCAGTACAGGGCCCACTATTGTTCACGGTATATAGCGATCTAACCCACCAACTGGAAATTAATATACAGACATCGATGTATGTTTATGTTACTAGCGTAATTTACTACCGCCAATACTGAGGACAACTTTGAATAGTTAGTAAATAAGTAAATCGACACAGTTCATCAATGATGTCATTATAACTTTCTGCGATTGAACGAAAGTAAAACTCAAACATTCTCTTATGTGACTCACTAGTACTATCTCACCTCAATTTTACTAATAGTGTATGGCCGAGCGCTTAATAAAATTGACGCTCGACGTCTTCAACTTATTCAAAACTCATGTATTCGTTTAATCTGTGGTTTAGAAAGACGAAAGCATGCTACTAAACATCTAAAGGAGGTTGGATAGCTTAATATAGAACAGAGAAGAATATTGCACAGTTGTGTTCCCTTTAATAAAATTATAATCTTGCAAAAACCATCTTATCTGCAACAAAATCAAGTTTCGTACAGATATGCAAATGCATTATTCAAACATTATACTTAAATGTCTTGGAAATCCTTAACTTTAGGGGGTTGGGACCATGAGACGTTTTTTAAATCATTTATTTAACGTCGGTCTATTTCCGCTACCAAGGCCAATCACCGACGCCAGGGGATTAGCTCATCAGTGTCTGTGTAGATGTTAAAGAACATGCCAAATCCCTCGATAAACTTTTCGAAACTAAAACAAAATTCGGCGGTTTCGCATGAAAAGCGTGCTTCACGTAAAAACGCCGTTGGAAGAGGTTTTTATATATAAATTAACATTTTCGCTCTACGGAGCGTTTCTTATGCCAAAATCTTGGAAACTCACCAAGGAGTGTAATTTTAGAAAGTATAATAAATGTCGCTGCACAGGGACGTAATGTCGCCCCGACCACAATATTTTAGAAAGTATTATGAAAACCGACTTTTAACTTCGGAAATTTCGAAAATAAAAACCCTTTTACGAATCCACGTTGTGCGTGCAGCACTGCAACTCATGCGTTATGTTAAATATGAGGACACGTTCTGTAGTCTCTAGTCAAAGTTTTTCGAGAGTTTTAGCGAAAATAGCCCTTAGCGTCGAGGGTGACCTTTCACTTTTCAACCATCGATTTTGGCGGAAAAACTATGTGTTTTCCGCGTATTTACCCTAAACCGGTTCCTCAGTGATTCGCTGTCAAAAAAATATCTTTACATGGGACCGCCTTGCCTGAACGTATGAATCTATAATTGCCACAATATAATTCAAACTCGTTGCGATTCAAACATTTTAAGCTCCGAGGAGCGAACTAAATTGATATTGAACTGAAAATACGTGAATAGACAGGCAAGCAAAAGTCCACCAAAATTATAAACATTGACTTTTTACTGAACCTTTCTGTGTAATCGTTAGCTATAAACCGCATATTGGATGGTAGTTGGTTACATTATAAGTCGTTCCGTTCCTCACCATGTGTTGTACACGGGCCATACTTAGTTGTTACTCCTTTTCTTGAATTTTTTGTAAAAACCTGATTTTTTAAAGTATTTACTTGTATTAGATTTATAGTGTTATGACGTCCAATTGGTACCATAATTGAAGCAGTTAAGCAAAAACGAAATAGTAAGTCTAGGTTTTTTGTATTTTTCGTCTGAACAGTCGTTACCAACTCTTTAGATGAACATTATAATATCCACTTTAGGAAGGGTAATAAAAGTCCTTCAGGCGCATAAAGATGGATCGTTCACATTGACACTGGGATCCCTAACCAGAAAATTTTGCCGAACCCCCACACTTTGTCGTGGGGTAGGGATCTTTAACACATCGTAGATACATGGAACTTACAGTTTTACTATATCTTATCGACTTGCTGTGAGCCGGTTTTGAACCCGGGCCGTCTGCGTGGAAGGACGCGCCACTGTCCATCACGCCACCAAGCCGACATTGAGACGTTCAATCATCATGGTTTGAAGCGCAACATACTCCAGTTTTATGAAATTTGACTGACACCTGTTACATAAGGCCAGATGCCGGGTCCTTTAATCTTCATCGCTAAAAACAATCTTTTATTATTTGAATTTTTTAAATTTAAGTTAAGAAAAAATAAAATACGAATATTGCATTTATTTTTAAAATAAAATTTCATAATTTTAAAAATAACAACATATGCAGGAAGACCCTATTTAAACTTGTAGACAAACTCTTTAATTTGTGTGAACTTAGCAGAACAACTTTGCAGAATTAAAAAAACTATAGGCCTATTACTTGCCGTTAATTAGCCGCTAATTAATCGTGAAAGTAACAATTTTACCGTTGTTAATTTTTTAAAAATTTTCGGGTGTTCTGCTAACTTCACATGGAAGTTAGCAGAACATCTACCAAAAAATTTTTTTAATTAAAAGTAGGTAGCTCAGAATTTGCCGTTTTTAAACCGTAAACGAATGGTGAAAATGAAATTAAAAAAAATAAAAATTAAGGCGATAAAACAAAAAAATCATTTTTTAGAGTAAGCAAAAACTTTGCAGAAATAAAAACCCATAGGCCTATTATTTGCCGCTAATTAATCGTGAAAATAACAATTTTACCGTTGTCATTTTTTAAAAAAATTTCGGGTGTTCTGCTAACTTCACATGGAAGTTAGCAGAACATCTACCAAAAAAAATTTTTCATTAAAAGTAGGTAGCTCAGAATTTGCCGTTTTTTAACCGTAAACGAATGGTGAAAATGAAATTTAAAAAAAATAAAAATTAAGGCGATAAATCAAAAAAATCATTTTTTAGAATAAGTAAAAACTTTGCAGAAATAAAACCCATGGGCCTATTATTTGCCACTAAGTAGCCGCTAATTAATCGTGAAAGTAACAATTTTACCGTTGTCACTTTTTTAAAAATTTTTGGGTGTTCTGCTAACTTCACATGGAAGTTAGCAGAACATCTACCAAAACATTTTTTTAATTAAAAGTAGGTAGCTCAGAATTTGCCGTTTTTTAACCGTATTCTAAAAAATGATTTTTTTGTTTTATTGCCTTAATTTTAATTTTTTTAAATTTCATTTTCACCATTCGTTTACCCGAAAATTTTTAAAAAATTAACAACGGTACAATTGTTACTTCCCCGATTAATTAGCGGCTACTTAGCGGCAAATAATAGGCCTATGGGTTTTTATTTCTGCAAAGTTTTTGCTTATTCTAAAAAATGATTTTTTTGTTTTATTGCCTTAATTTTAATTTTTTTAAATTTCATTTTCACCATTCGTTTACGGTTAAAAAACGGCAAATTCTGAGCTACCTACTTTTAATTAAAAATTTTTTTTGGTAGATGTTCTGCTAACTTCCATGTGAAGTTAGCAGAACACCCGAAAATTTTTAAAAAATTAACAACGGTAAAATTGTTACTTCCACGATTAATTAGCGGCTACTTAGCGGCAAATAATAGGCCCATGGGTTTTATTTCTGCAAAATTTTTACTTATTCTAAAAAATTATTTTTTTGTTTTATCACCTTAATTTTTATTTTTTTAAATTTCATTTTCACCATTCGTTTACGGTTAAAAAACGGCAAATTCTGAGCTACCTACTTTTAATTAAAAAAATGTTTTGGTAGATGTTCTGCTAACTTCCATGTGAAGTTAGCAGAACACCCAAAAATTTTTAAAAAAGTGACAACGGTAAAATTGTTACTTTCACGATTAATTAGCGGCTACTTAGCGGCAAATAATAGGCCCATGGGTTTTATTTCTGCAAAGTTTTTACTTATTCTAAAAAATGATTTTTTTGTTTTATCGCCTTAATTTTTATTTTTTTTTAAATTTCATTTTCACCATTCGCTTACGGTTAAAAAACGGCAAATTCTGAGCTACTTACTTTTAATTAAAAAAAATTTTTTGTAGATGTTCTGCTAACTTCCATGTGAAGTTAGCAGAACACCCGAAAATTTTTAAAAAATTAACAACGGTAAAATTGTTACTTTCACGATTAATTAGCGGCTAATCAACGGCAAATAATAGGCCTATAGTTTTTTTAATTCTGCAAAGTTGTTCTGCTAAGTTCACACAAATAACTCTTTAAGCTGTTAAAGTTATCTATTGTAGACTAGACGCCCTACCTAGTAGTAAAAACATTTATTAATTTTTTACTCCTGAAATAAAAATTACCAACAATTGTCTGCCTATCAAGTTTTTCAGTATCTAAGAGAAATTATCGTAATATATCCTGTTTCTCTGCAGGAAATCTGGCATCATTCGAATATAAATTATTATATACATAAATCTCACCGTAAATAATTAACTCCATTAGAGTTTTTGCTGACTTTCGCTTTGTTGTTAAAACAAATCGCTCCTTGCCGTAAAGTAATTATATTTGCGATTTCCTGACTTCATGTATGGAATTACGGCCGGATAAAAACGCAAGCGGCTAATCACCGTTCATTATTCATTTATAGCTCGAATGGTGTGTAATAAGTCCAGCGTAATCTGCTGCTATTGCCTTACTTGTCTTCAACTTACCTATATTACCTATGATTTGCTCGCCCTACTCATTTTCTGACTAATACTCGGCTTATCTCTTATCTGAATGAGACATCACATATGCGCCAACCTCGGTGCCAACTTTCGCCCCCGGCAAACGCCCCCTTGTATGCCGCTTGAATCACGCAATCCGTTTAAACCATAAATTTTAAAAGTTCTGATTATAAAAGTTATGATCCAGTTTATTTTTTGCTGGCGAAAATTCAAAATATCTAGCATGTATGTTAAAATTAATATTCACAAGTTTTTGAACTCCCTTATTATGAATTCGTTGTTAGAATCTTTAAAAACAAAATGGCGGGTTCAATATGGCCGACTAAAACCCCAAAAAACTAACTGAAAATAGGGAAATGCACCTCATTACGAATTTGAAATTGTAATTTTCACAAAGTACTGCTAATTGAGGAACAATTAAAAAAAATCTTCAATCCGCCATATTTAAGTCTTTATTTTGTTTGTAAAATTATAATTTCAGATTCGGAACTGATGAGATGAGGCACATTTTCTTTTAGATTCTTCAGTTAGTTTTTTGAGGTTTTAGTCGGTCATATTGAATCCGCCATTTTGTTTTTGAAAATTCTAACATCTAATTCTTAATCAGCGAGTTCAAAAACTTATGAATATTAATTTTAACATACGTGCTATATATTCTGAATTTTCGCCAGTTATTCGGGAAAATACCCCACGGTACGGTGCAACGAAAATACTAGTACCAGATGACTCAAGTGGCAGAGATAACAAGCGGCAAAATTATAGAGACGTTATATACAATACTTGGCTAATGCCTTAGTGTACTTACTCCGCCATGGACTCCTGTGGTTACGGCCGGGCACATCTGCTGCGGTGAAGCGATCGAAACAGAATGCATTCTGTCGGCTTCTCAGGTCTTTTTCTGAAACGAAACAACTTACTATAGGAGCGGGAGTACACACCAGGCAGATGCGCTGCTGGTCGATGACGTAGTACGGACTTTACAAAAATTCTGCGGCTCGGAATCTATAAATGACAATAACGGTACCTTAGGTTCGAATCTGGGAATGGACACATCTACTTTCGATGAGTCGCTCTGGCTGACTGCCAACAAGAGATGCATTTAATTATTTCCTTCCAATACTTACAAGTGGGAAAAAGGGTGGTAACAGATGCGCCATTGATCGTCGTGACGGGATATTCTCGACTTAGTAAAAGTAATTCAATCGCCTGAATTTTGGGACGTAGAATAATTTCTTCGTAGATCGGAGCAGGCAGGTACGTCTAATGTCTCCAACAGCACTTCGTGAACTGACTGTCGGATATATTCAATTATTCCCTTAACTTGGTTACAATCTGCAATGTTGTTAGTGCCTTCTCCTTATAGTGAAGCAATTTTATGCGCTGTATCTTTATCAACTTTGGTGGAAAGAGTCTTTTCTACATTTGGACTCGGTCCCTCCAATTTACGAAATAAATTAAAAGTGGAGAAAGCAGCAAAATTATGTACAGATATTACAAGTCCAATTAATGTTAACTGTTTTAGAAACTACCTATCTGTTTTGTAGCATCAATTAAAAAAATTTTAAATGTTGATTAAAATAATGGTTTACTTACATTGCGATTTAAATAAAATTATTTAAATCGGCGAATCGTGGTTTATGCACCTGAAAGCTAATTTTTAATATTTCCTATAAATTTACTAGTTTGAAATTTTTATCAGTAAATATCCACTTAAATGGGATCTGATATAATAGACCTTAAGTAGGGTATTTTAAAATCTGTAGATACTAACGAGACTTCGCGAAAACACCTGCGTACCCTACGATGGTCACACAGAATCGTCTTTCTTCGAAAAGGGCAATTTCAGTCTTATTTTGACTCGAACTGTATGAAGAACTTATTTCCACACATTCGTGTATATCATATGCTGTACGAGATGTGGTAAACTTGAACCTAAGGAAGAAGATGCGCCGTGTTAAACAAGTTTCCCTTGTTGTTTACTGCTACAGAAAATTGGATTATCTACTTTCGTGTCACTGCAGTATGACACTCAAAGCCCCATTTGACAATGCTTACTATTGCCGTTAACTTAGAAACTTCCTATGCCCAAAACTATGATCAAGTGGTTTGCTTTACCTTGATACCGCTGCAAAAATGTTTCTCACTAGCTTTTTTGCTGGTCATATGCCAATAGGTACAGGGGGAGGGGGAAGTAGCGGAAAGTTCACCATAAAAGATTTGTCGCTCGCGCCAAATCTCCCTTCAGAATTTTTAATACGTAATTTTTAACTCGTTCTCATATTAAATAGTGTGTATAAGATGCAGTGCAATACAACGCCGGCTCGTAATAAAGATTTTTGTTCGAAGTCGGTTTTCGAGGTAGTTGCTAAATTTACGGTCCGTGGAGCGTCATTCATTATACTTGCGTAAATTACTCTCCGTGCAGCGACATTCATTATATAGTTACATAAAAAACGCGAGCGATTTTTTATGATAGTTTTCAAAAGTGAAATTTTTTTTGCAATTGCGAAAAAATTAAAATTTCGCTGCAAATTCGAAAAACATATATCCACGGCACGTCATTTATTGCAGTTACAATCATTATATTCCCGGATCGGATCCTTTTTCCTTGTACTTCCAAAAATATCTTTCGATGGTGTGTTTGTTACAGTATATTTCGTTACACTTACGCAAAATTTATTCGATAAGGTTTTTTGCTGTTTTCAAGTGTGATGAGTTTGGACACTTTTTGGTAGTTTCTTTGACAGCGTCACGGTTTATTTTATTACTTAACAAATTTAAAGGCTGTCATTTTGATATTAATTGCAAGTTATAACCTCAGTTATAACCAGGTTGTCTTAGCTTTTTAAGTTTACTTTTAATATTTTTCGTGAAACCAAATCCAGCTCTAATGCTAAGTATCCCCTTACCAGAATACGTACAAATAACAATTTGAGAGATATTTTGATATATCGTTACTTTTTCTTGCAGTTACTTCTTATCTAGTAATATTCCTCATTCTTCAGTAACACGATTATTCCTGTTAGACCAGTATAATGTTTAATGCAAGAGTTCGAAAAGGACGCAGAATGTTAACTCGAGTTTCCGAATAAGAAATTCTATCCAGGCAATAAAGGACCATCAATCCCCATTTGATGCATGGCAGAGATTCTAATCGTCTCGCCAAAACAGACGTCAGGTATCTGAAACACGCGCAGGCAAGCACATTGTAAATCGAAACTCTCAACAAAGGCGGTACTTAATCAGTTTACAGCGGCGGCAAATAATGCTAGCATTAACACCAGTCACTTGATACTAATGCATCTAGTGGAAGAGGAAGAGTAGCTATTAGGGTAGGACCATGTAATTGTGTTAATAATGAAGGTAATTGGCCACCATATAAATGTATTTTTTAAGGACTGAAAGAAGGCTTTATTAATTTAATATTTGAATTAAATAGTTGGGGTTAGACCGTTAGACAGGTAATTTTTTACCCTGCCTGAAACGAGTAACTATTTTTTACGTACAATTTGAGACGCCATAAAACTTCGTTAAGTATTTGTTTGGCAGGATTTTCAATAGAATTGGTTATTTATTTATTTAAATAACAGATAATCAGCATACCCAACTGTTGTACTTCTAATTACAGGAAGTGATGAAATAATTTGATTGCCATCCATCATGCCTCATTACGTTAAAATTAATATTTATGTTTAAAACTGAATACCTACATCGCATGCCGTTGAAAAGAATAGAAAAATGAGGTGAGATGCCCTCTGACCCCTGGTGTGTCTGTATACCATTTTGTGCAAATTATAACATAAGAAAACCTACAGTAGGTGACAAGTTTAACTGAAAACACCTCTTCACCGGGCTGTTAACTGCATAATAAACCGTAGCTGTTACGTTTTAAAATTAGAACTGAAACAGGTATGTTAGGTGCGCGAGAGTATAAAATAATTTAGCCATATATCTTCGTGTCAGATATTCAAGATGTTGTGTCCAGTACTATAACTTAACATCAGTAGAAAATAATGATTTGTTTTAAAATAATAACCATCTCTAGTAAGAAAGGGAGAATTATTTATTTTAATGTTTCCGTATTTGAGCGACTATAAATATGTGGTTTTTAAGAATTAGTAACAAGAATGTTAATAGCTTTTTAACCCTGACGAAAATAATTGACATATGCATGAGTTTCTGTGTGTATCTCTTTGTAATTCAAAAACGACTGAGCCGATTTTAATGCACTCTTTAACGAATAGAATAGTTTGCCGAGTAGGCCTTTACTTGTTTTTCTTTAGCTCACAATGTAGTATTTTTTATGTTTGTGTTCAAATCTTGCATCCTTTATTTAACACATTTCCTGACATAATCAATTGATGAAATTTTGCACAGTTACTAAGATCAGATGACAGTACAGTATTTCACGGTTACTTTTGCAAATATCCTCACGTAGGGGGCGCGGGGGTGAAAAATTGATATACTATCCAACCGACACCTCGGCAAAACGTGAATACAAAAGGTTTCTCGCCTGATGAGAGACTTCTACGTCCGTTTTTCCCCGTATAAATGGTAGTTCTGGTGACATGGAATGCCGTTAGGTGTATACCTCGGAATCCAGTTCCAATGAATGAATTTATGGAAATTGGTTCTACACGTTATAAATAATTAAAGTATGACTAAAAAGTAGAAAATGAAAAAATATTTAAAAAAAAACCGCGAAAATCGTGGTAAAAAGTAAAAAATGATTGAAAGAAAAGCAAGGCGTGCGCATCGTGCGTACAATCATACAAAATGCACATGCCTTGCTTTTTTGCAATCATTTTTTTACTTTTTGCACGACTTTTAAGAAAAACAAATTAAAAAAAAAAATTAAAATTTTTATTTAGATATGTAAAACATCTTGTTAGCTTTTCAAGCATCTGAGTGGTAATCCTTATTAATGTCACATAAGTGCGACCTGATACAGGTATTTTTCTACGGTAGTCCTTTATACGAAAATAGTTTTTTCGAAAAAGTTGTGATTTTCGGTATTGAAAATGTATCGTTATCTTGGAACCGCCATATTCAATTTCCTTAAAAAATGTCCGATTGAAGTAAAATTGGCTCTGTTTTAGATCTGCAATTTTGAATCGGCCTATTGCATTTGTGAATTAATTTTCAACAAAAACACACCGCATTGAGGAAACAATCTCCAAATTTAAAGCCAAGGCTGTCTGGAAGGGGGGGGGGGGGTAGGAGGAGTGGGTTGTTACACATTTAAAAGACGCAAACGAAATCCATTACCTATCGACATTAGCAGTATTTGAATTGGGGATCGAACCCGGAACACGCCATACAGTCTGACCAAGCGTACTAACCACACGCTGTAGCCGACTGAGATGTCGTGACAGAACCGACTTGGGTAGGTGGTGTCGTCCAATTTTTCTAATAACCCAGTCGCTGTAGTGTACGCCACGTTATATTGACGCACCATCTTAAGTGCTCAGGCGTCGCGTCATCGAGATCTTTGCATATCGACTATCACTTTTTGTTCATGAAAATTAATAATAAAAATTATTTGTAACCAAGATAGATAATTAAATAAATGTTTTAATCGCCTAGACTTGTGTGAGTAAAAGAGACGGGGCCCTACAGTTTATAGTGGCATCCGAACCATTTCTTGGGGGTAATTTATTATTGAAAATTACTTTTGTAGGTGGGTCTCGAACCCACTTCGCTAGGTAAGCTCACAGTGAAAACCAGACGGGCTAACCATTGTTCCCCTCAGATAAACAAAACAATTTATAAATTGAAAATTCTATGTCCGCTCTCATTCGAAAACAATTTTTTTAAATTTATTTTTCGTGCCTGTACTGTACATAATTTTGTATTTAGACCTATATATTTTTTAACCATGGCCACTGTTTGATTTTGGCCCAGAACTCTCCTAGCCTATCTACTGAGGAAAGGAGAGTTGGCAACAAAAATGTAAATTACTTTACGTTTTAAACCATGATATGGCGGTCTTGTTGTTTAATATACCTATATCAACATACACACTTGTTAATCGTTTAAAACTAATTAAAGTCTGTGCAATATAAATTTCATGTCTGATCAGATAGTAACCCAAGCCGCTCTCGTTCTTATCCGAGCTAGCCGGCCAGGGCAGCGTATGCTAATCGCGATCTTCCCTACCATTTTTAAATACGCACGATTCCTGGCATGTTATTGATCGAACGTGAGGCACAGTTTGTGTTATTACTACCTTCTTTATTCGGTCTCGAAACACACGCTATTTATTACCTGCCACGTCGCATACAAACATACGTAATACGAACGAAGGGGTCTTTTCGTGAGCAGTACGTAATTCTACGTGACTAGCCTTCCAAATCTGCCTAGATCGCTATCTCACCTGCAAAAAAAATACACGGAAAAGGCACCCTCATTTATCAGGGGAACGAGAGAACGTAGTAGAAATTTGTATCTAGACATCTATCCCTGCCGCACTACTACGCAGTAAAATATAACTGGAAGTAGAATAACATTTAATGACTGAGAAACTGAAGTCGATGTTTAGTAAGGAATGTAGTCTTACTATTCTCTTAACATTTAGGGATTTTCTAAGGTGGTTTATTTCACAAGGATATTAGGTACAAACATAGATAATAATAATAATAATAATCTTTGTTTCTTGGTTAATAGTAGAAACTTAAAATATCCGTACCAAAATGTCAAAGACATTACTTGCACATTGTAGATTTGAAATTAAGTGGAAAGAGTCACCAAGAGATTAACAGGTTTATCAATTAGAGAAATCTTGCCTTTTTTGAAAATATATTGAAATTTTTGGTGAGAGCATTCCGTATTGAGCATCCTCTGTAAAACAGGCATTTTTGATATCGACAAACAAAATATAGCTAAACATTAACAATTTGAAGTGGTGAACAATACAAATATAATAGGGTTTTCCCAGAAAAAAAATTATTACTGAAATGCTTAGTTCACGTAAAAAAATGATTTTTGGCATATTTATTATCTTATTAATTTTACTAATAGTAACAAAAAAAACTTGGTTTGAAAAATATTGGGTTCATTTTAAACAGCCATAAATTGGCGCGTTGTGACGTCAACACCCTGAAATCCAATCACAGAATTAACATCACAGAGGTTGTCTCTGTTCAAGATTGTTTATTAATCTTGGTCTCTGTTAACATAACATCACCTCTTATTTATTGACAGCACTCAGCACTTTTCTACTTTAGGTAAATTATCAGCGGCACCTTTAACATATCCCTCTTCCACTTGATTCCATTTTGATTGTATAATTAATAAAACATAAACCAGACACTGATAAAATAATATTTTCACTCCAAACAATACAAACATAAAAATATAAATTTAACGTTTTAGGTTAGTCATCTGATGTGTAATGTTGGTGAAGGTTAAACCTAAACTACAGTACAAAATATAAACGTCCGACGCTTTCACGAATAACTTGTGCGGCATTTATCTGGATTCTGATTGGCCAATATTTACACGTCCACTGCTTTAGACCAATCATAGTACAAGCATTACAAATTGAAATTCTGAGAAGTTTTAGAGGAAAGCTTTCTTTAACACACAGTTAAAATCTATTACAAACTAATTATATCCATAATCTCATTGGTTTTCCGGGTAGATACGTAATTCTGGCGCGTAAAAATGCCCGTTTTAAAAAGCAGTGAAATTATCAGTAAGTTGTTTTAATGATATTTTCTTAGAAATGATTCTTATTAGAAAAGTAAATTGTTGTAAATTAATAAAATGTTTTATTATATCATTTTCACGACACAAATTGTTAAAATAAAATTAGTGGGAAAACCCTATCAATTGCATATACGTTTGCTAAAAGTACATATAAATAAAAGAACTAGCTGCCAATAAATGTTCTCAAAACTATATAGTTAGGGAACTGGTAGCACGAATTTTTAATTATTGGAGCCCATAAAGCAAACGTTATTAATTATGAAAATATAGCTGAATAACAGTTAAGATGAAATTTACCATCATGACCCTTTGATTTTTTATTTAACAGTTCATTAAATTTGTTTAAAAAATGATCTCCCTGTATTATATGTTCGCGTCTGGTTTTTCATCCAAATTGGTGGTCCCGGCACGGTAATTCAGTCGGCTTGAACCGAGGCTAGAGCGCATTGAGTGACGAACGCACTTTTGCATACTCTGCTGTGTTTTGAGTTCGGTCCCCGGCACTGACATTGGCATTGTTGATGGCCAATGGATGTTGTCTTGATTTTTTTCAAATGTGTAACCGCCTTCCGGAAGCCTTTCGGTTTGGATTTGGAGTAAACAAAACTCAATTGCATGACGCAGACTACTTCTGCATTATTTTTTTTTTGTAATTTTATGATAAATAACAATATTTAATGTCAATATTGCATTTGTATACATGTATTTTTGTCATGTCTTTATGCATTATATAGTTGATGATGATAATGTAATTATATTATTTTTTTATCTCCCTCTCACACAGTCATTATTACAAGGGAGTTGATTTACGCGTAAACGACATAACATTACATTTACCGGCATTTAATGGCAGTTTGTTGTCTAGGCACCACTGTGATAATCTGTCAAGGTTATGTTGTAGGCGGCAACAGTCTTCAGTACTCGTTATATCTGTAAAGATCTTTAAATCATCCGCATATAGTAGACAAGAAACGTCTAAAATATCCACTATATCATTAATGAAAATATTGAATAGTAAGGGACCTAGCACCGAGCGCTGAGGGACACCTGATGACGCCAAGAATTCGACAGACTTAACTCCATTATACGCGACATATTGTATACGATTTGACAGATAAGATCTAAATAACTGTAGCAGTGAATAAGACAAACCTATTTCACGTAACTTACGAAGTAGAATATTATGGTTAAGGCTGTCGAAAGCCTTGGAAAAATCAGTATATATAACATTAGTTTGCGCCTGCACATCCAAAATTTCATCTATGCATTGTGTAATGGACAATAATTAGTAGTAGTTGAGCGCCCTTTCATGAAACCATGCTGGTACGGCGACATTTGATTGCTGACATTTGGATAAATTGTGTCATGTGGCAGTATTTCCAGGATTTTACAGAAATTACAAATGATTAATCTAAAGTTAGTTATATTAAATTTATCTCCTTTTTTATAAATCGGACATAGTTTAGATCGCTTCCAAATGATTGGAAATGAACAGGTCTTAAGGCATAAATTAAATAAAACTATTAACGGATAAGAAAATATCTGAGCGGAATCCCTAATAAGAAATGTTGAAATGCCATCTGGCCCCGTCATCATTTTAGGTTTAATTTTTTTGATACATTATTAAAATGCATCATTGAAGTTTAAATCTGAGTCGCCACCATCAGGTATATAAGAATCACCGAAAAAAATTTGCAAAAGCATTTATTATAACATTTGTGGTAGTTAAAGTTTGACCGTTAAAATGTATGTGGTTGGAAAAAGTTAGTCACTCTTTTTTTACTGTTAATAAAAACCCAGAATTTAGAAGGATCCATTTTGATATTACTTTCTGATCTTCGAATAAAATTTTCATTAAGAGCATTAATATCACCTGAAGTTTTGTATATATGCCACATTTTAGCTTTTAGCCTAATAGCTTTTATAATACTGAAGTTAAACCATGGAGGATACATATTTCTGTGACGGGCGATACTTTGGAATACATAAGTCAAAGATCGAATACAGTTTCTTGTAAAATATGTCACATGCGTCGTTAATATCATTATACAAGATAATAAATGACCAACCAGTATTTAAAAGAGTTTGATATAGCACATGTAAGTTAGCTTTCCTAAAATTGATGGTAATACGCAATTATTACACTTAACGCGCCAGGCTTGTAACTTGTAATTCAGCGCTCGGCGGGGCACATAGCCCGGAGAGTAGCTGTTGGTTGCAGTCTGGTTACGTTCCTTATAGTAAAATAAGGATTTTATAGAGGAGTTTGCGACTAAAAATATTATGTTTTAATATTCCGCCCTCTAAAAGCACATTTGAACTATGCTAAGCCCAGTCAGGCTATTTATTTTTCGATTGCAACAGACACTGGACCGCTAGATGGCGCCTGCTGACTATTTTACATGTCGTTATCCTAAAGATACCGAAATGTACCAAGTAGTCAAGGGATTCTCGTGTCGGTCGTCACATGCCTACCTTGCACTGACGCGAGCCAACAGCTCGAAACTGCAGTCTGCAAGTGGTGTGAGATGACTGGCACGAGAGCTCCTTTAAGTAAGATCAGTATTTTGGCTGGTGTTTTTTGCAATCGCAGCATTAGCGTTTTGATGGTAATATGCAATTGTATCTTTTAACGCGCCAGGATTGTAACTTGTAATTCAGCGCTCGCGTTATTAAAGTTGGTTGGAAAATTATTTTTATGGTTGTCAGAGGTAGCTACCTGAATAGATGTAGTTAAAGCGGACCTCCGCTACGAGCGGCGCAAGACATTTTTCTACCACACAATTTGTGTTACAAAGGACGAGATCAAGAATGTTGTTATTATCATTATATTCAAAATTGTGTTGGAATAAAGCACAGATACAGATATACATAAAAATTCACGAGTGCTAAAACTGACCCATTCGTTTGATGGTCACGTATATAAGAAGCATACTGTGTAATGTTAATCACCCACTACAATCACATTATTCGCTTGACTATATTCAAGTGGGCTAAACTACTCAAATAATGTTTCAGATTAAGCAACAGTTGTATTTGGTGGTATGTAAACAACAAATATTAATAATGAGTGACTGGCAAATGAGAGCTTCACCTGTACTAAGTCGATAGTTGGCAAAGGATTAAAATCAGCAGAACTTAAGTAAATTCTAGCCAAGTAGTTATTGGTCATTTAGTGCAATTAAGACATCCCCCCCACCCTTGGTGTGACCTGTAGCAGCAAAGTTCTGACCTATAGACAGTGTATTGTGAATTAGTGGAAGCATTATCCTCTTATTGATGTCCTAATCTGTTTTCTCTTGTATTTGGTTAAACAGGGTTTAATAAAGATTATAGATTATTATTATAAACTATAGATATTGTGCTAAAGAATGTTGGTACGGATTATATTTATATATAAATCTTGTTCCATAATTGTGATGAATTATATTTTTTGAAACATCGAAGTTTCTATAAGGGTTGGCATTTCTACTTCTAATTACTTAGCAGATTTTCCCTAGGATACACTTGTATCAATTGTTGTTTCTATGGGATTTATCTACCAGATAAATTTACCAGAGAGTGGCCCTAAACAAATCAACCAACTAACTTTTCAGCGGAGTTTATTTTTAATCCACTGATATTATCTTCTGTTGGTTACATTAAAGTTAGTTGCCGATATATAAGCAGATGAGGTGTGTACAGAAAAAATAATTTAGAAACCAGAAATTTTCAAATTTGGAGAATACGCTAGTAAGACTGATAGAGATGTGAATGGAGAACGTAGCTTCAGAGTAGTTAGAACTAGATGCTAAAACAAAAAATATATCTCATTTTGGACGCTCAAAGACCAAATAAAAATTGAAGTGAAAAAAATGCATTCCAGAGTTATTTTCCTACGGAAGTATCTCACGACCGTATTTTTGTTACAATGTTTCTTTCAAGTCACATACAAATACTAGAACTAATCATTTGATCGCCACTAACGAATTGAATTTCAAATAACCAAAATGATATAATTCCTTAGAAAGTCCCATAAAAATGACACATTATGAATCAGAAGCGTCGCCCCTTTGCGTTTTATATATCTTATCAGTTATCGCAAACAAATATAAACTATATGGGCAATATACCTACCTCATGCAATTTTTATCTGTCGTCAGAAAATGTATACAGTTTCAATATATTCTAAGAGTTATAAACACGTTTATGTATTAATATACTGAATGGAGGTGATAGGTTTGTTTTAACCACTCACACTAATAAAAATAATTAACCCTCAATACAATATCAGAGTGTCTACTAACCGGGAATATCGAAAAAAAGACGGTAATCGCAAATAGACCATTTAGTAGTGACGTCAAGACTAGTGAAAAACGCCCGAATGTATGAAATCACACATTACAGCAAGTCATGAATGTATACTGCGGCGGAAAGTCTAAACAAATTGAAACTTAAGAGGCATATAGTTTAGGTCGAATTTGAGACTATGAAATTATAGCTCTACATGTTATAGAAATACGAACTTAACATATTTAAATGTTTCTACGTACTACATGATGTTCTGAACATATGTAGAATTCATCATGCGAGTAAAAACCTTCAAATATTCCATATAAATACGAATTCATATGAAATATGGGACGAATGTTTATGCGATTTAATTTTTGTGTAATATACACATAGTTCACAATAGTACTTTGCAAGGTTTCATTGAACACGCTATGACTTACTGTACTACAAGATTGTCTACTTTCAGTGTTTCATCATCGTTCCATCCCCAGTTATTTTATTTTGGTGCGATGATCTGGTCAATAGACTTAAGTTCTTTTGGAGTCTTTAGAGTTTTCATCAAAAGATGACGAAAATCACAATTTGCATAAGGCGTTGGTGGAAAGGTCTACATTTACATATATGTGTGCATTATCAGGTGTAGAAAAACTTAATATTTTTAAGTCGTGGCAGTGGAAAATACTGTGAGAGGGATTTTTTCCACTACACACGGATATTGGGTGTGTGTCCTTTGTCTCTAAATGTGTAGCCCCCTCCCACATAAGGCTCTTCTAGATCCTTCCGGGATAAAGGGGGTCGTAATTACCTGTGGTGGTGTGTTATTTTTTTTTATATCAACGCGGTTTTCGTTGATTAATTCAAAAAGTACCACATTAAGCCAACAAATTCTAGAGAACAAAAAAAAAAGATTATGAACTGAGAGTGAATTTAGCTTTAATTACTTGCTTTTCTTTAACTCGCAATGTTTTTTCAGTTTTCACATTTGTGTTCAAATCTTGCATCCTTTATTTAACACACTTCCTGACATAATCAGTTGATGAAATTTTGCAGTTACTAATATCGGATAACAATACAGTATCCCACCGTTACTTTTGCAAATATCCGCACGTAGGGAGCGCGGGGGTGAAAATTGATTAAATATACTATCCAACCGGCACCTCCGGCAAAACGTAGAATAGAAAATGGTACAATCAAATAGTACTTTGACCTGGAAAAAATTACGCACTCGAATTTGTCATGCTCAACGTTATCAGGACCACTTAGAAGGTCTGAAACCAAAAAGGTGACCTCCCCCCTTATGATTTAGCCGCCATCTTGAAAATTTTTTGAGTCGTTTTAACTTGTTCTATTGGTCTCACTGAAAAAGTTATTGAACCAAAAATGTTGTAAATAAAATTCTACTTACACATTTTCGGCAAGTGCCGCGATGCCGAGAAGTTAATATTTCGAGCGGTAGAGGGCGCCGAAGTTATTACCAAAAAACAGTTTTTTCAAAATTTAATTGGAAATCTAAAAAATGGAATCCGAATTTATTTGGATATGTGTATATGGCTAATATTTTTACCTAAACAGCTGGTACGTTGAATTTCACAACACTGCTTTCAAAAAACTGTTTTTTGGTAACGTGTGCACCCTCAACCGCTCGAAATATTAACTTCTCGGCATCGTGACAATTACCGAAAATATGTAGAATTTTATTTACAACATTTTTTGTTGAATAACTTTTTCCGTACGACTAATAGAACACGAGATAAAACAATTCAAAATTTTTCAAGATGGCGGCTGAAGTAAAAGAGGGAGGTTACCTTTTTGGTTTTATACCTTCTAAGTGGTCCTGATAACATTGAGCATGACAAATTCGAATGTGCAATTTTTTCCAGGTCATGGGAATTTTTGGTACATTTTTACTGTACTAAAAGGTTTTTCGCCTGATCAGAGATTTCTAGGTCCGTTTTTTTTCCCGTACAAATGGTACGATATTAGTTTCGTGACATAATGAAATGCCGTTAGGTTTATACCTCGGAACCCAGCTCTAATGAATAAATTTATGTAAATTGGTTCTATACGGTATAAATAATTAAAGTATGACTAAATAGTAGAAAATAAAAAAAAAATGTTTTAAACTTGCTTTTCTTAAAGTCGTACTAAAAAGTAAAAAATAATTGCAACAAAAGCGGCGTGCGCATCATACGTACAATCATACAAAGTGCGCACGCCTTGATTTTCTTACAATTATTTATTCCTTTTTAGTACAACTTTAAGAATAGCTAATTTTTTAAAAAATTTCTTAGTTTTTTTAAATTTTTGTACGGTTACGAATTTAGTTTATGGAGCCTAAGTAATGTTGGATAATTAACTTGGAAGTCGTAACTTACACTTAATTACTTAAATGCATTTACTTACAATAACTGTTATTAGTACGATAAATAATGAATTTTACTTTCTTTCTTTTCAGGTATGCTTCCAACTATATCAGTAACGTTAGAATAAGAGGCAAGTTGAAATAATGATCGAGTATCATCGTACACCGAAACAATAGCACTAATCAGGAACAGGGTGCGCGGCTAACGTGCATAAAAATAACCATTTACTATACTATTTCGTAAGTACATTACAATTTAAATATAATATGAATCAAAACAAAAATTTACTAAAACGAACGGGATTAGAAAAAAATAATAACATAACTTACATAACATAAGAGAAAATATGTATATTATAAGTTTATTAATCTATTCAGAGCTACGGAGCATATAGTCGAGCTCAGATTTACGGTGCACTCAAAAAAGCAATAAAAATTCTACGGCCTCATTAAAATACCTCGCAAGTCGCAAAAGTAATTGCGTCCAGCCTACTTGAAATATTTAGATCAGCAACTTAGTCGTTCAATTTTAACAGCGCGTTACGGTCTAGTATTATTAATATATTATATTCTAATACATACGAATTTTAACTACGGCTCTGTACTATTTCGTTCGCAACTTCACTCGCTTACCTTTATAGGTTTTTAATGTGCATTGGCTTGTTTGATGACAGCATGCCGAATGGTCCATCGGCGATTGTGGTCGTCAAGTTTTTGTTTACTTTTTTGAGTGCACCGTAAATCTGAGCTCGACTATACTTATAAATTAAATGTATACGTTCATTATACACGTATTATAAATGTTCATAATCAGTTTTATTATTTATATAGGGAAGTAAGTATAGTTTAATAATATTTAAGGTTGAAATTTGGTATTTAAATTAAAGAGACGAATTTAAGTTAATCCAAAATTATAATCGTCTAAAGAAATATTTATTTCACGTGTTATTTGTACGTCGATTTACATGTAAACCTATATTATTGATGACAGTACAAACTAAAACCCAAATATACCACATATAAACGTTTATTAAACGAACCAGTGTAATCAGGGATTCTGTGATGTGTTTCGCTAATAAAAACTACTATAGGAGATGGTTAAAACTGGCATCCAGCCTTATTCATATCCCGATGATGTTGACATGGTTAGCGAAACGTGCGTCTAGTGTTTTTGAGCATAGTGTAAGCGGTTTTTTGACAACAAAAAATATCTTAGTCAAGAGTTTTCTAGACAGTGATTTGTGACAAATGGCCTTCATACGAAAATGCCCCTCACCGCCTAAACCCGGATCCAGGGTAGGGTTGCCCTCTTAAACAGGACTTCGCACAATAAAAGTAAACATTACTTAGACGTGCATGTTTTGTTAATTTAAAGTACTTACATGGTTTAGAAAATTTGCATCCGCCATTTTGGATTTTTTAGTTTTGACTTCAGACTCGTTCAGCCACCCCGGAAAAAAATATTCTTTTTTAATTTAAAGATTTCCACCTCTTGAGGACAAGAACAGTATCGGAACTACGTAGAAACTGAAGAAGATGTATCTCCCATAAAAAATATGATTATATTAGTGGGGTCGATCTGGATTTGCAAACGGACTCGTTTTTTCTGTTTTTTTTGTGATGTTATGAAGTCAGGCCCCCTCTATCATCTGGAAAATTTTCCGGTCGAACTTTTCACGTGGGGGGAGGGGGTGAATTTACATGTAAAGATAGGGAAAATCAATTTTCGGACATAACTCGTTTAGTTTGATTCGGATCGAAAAAGTGTACAGGGATAAAATGAAGGGCTCGCAAATGCGCTTAAACTGAATTTTTACTAGTCAAAATCGGTTCAGCGGTTCCCGAGATATTGCGATTTGAAAGTACGGATTTGTGTATGGAATTTTCGCTGTGGCAAGAGTCGTTTTCTCGTTTTTTCGGGGTAGAAAGTGACTTGGCGACTTTTTTTCTCTTCCCCGATAGACACTCAGCACCTAAGTACTGTGTTCAAATTTCAAGTCGCTAGGTTGATTAGTGGGGGAGGGGGAAGAGTATACGTAAATGTAAAATGACTTACTAAAAATAATAACAATAAATTGGTTATTTCATAACCATTTGTTTATTTATGACGAAAATTGAAAATACATGAGTAGAGCTCGAAGTAGGCACATTAGTACACAATGTCACGTTTTCTGCGCGATTTGCGGAAGTTACAGCAGTTTTAATTTCATTTACGTTTACCCTTCCCCCTCGCCCCTAATCAACCTAGCACGGCTTGAAATTTGGATACAGTACTTAGGTCCTGAGTGTCTATCGGGGAAAAAAAAATCGCCAAGTCACTTTCTACCCCGAGAAATACGCGAAAACGGCTGTCGCCGCAGCGAAACATCCGTATACAAATCCGTAATTTCAAATCGCAATATCTCGGGAATCGCTGGACCGATCTCGACGAGTCAAAATTTAGTTTACGCGCATTCGCGAGCCCTTCATCTTATCCCTATACAGTTTTTTGATCCAAATCAAACTAAACGAGTTCGAAAAACTGATTTTCCCTATCTTTACATGTAAATTTCGAGTCTGTTTCAAGGCATTTTTAATGCCAGATCGACCCCACTATATATGAAATTCAAAGTTTAGCATCTTTTCGCCTTTTGGCACTGTACGAATAAGGAATTTTAATACAAGAAATGGAATTCAAGTAGAAAATTTCTCACGCTATATTCTTTTAAATACATTTTACATTCTTGAAATAACTAATTATTGCTGGTGTTATATTCATTAGTAATATAACTTTTTGATTGTTTTTAAGACAATTTTAAGAAAGTTTGTGCGTGAGATAACGTGGAAAAGTGACCTGTTGTAGCGTTAGTATACAGAGAAATATTTCTATGAATAAGTTTTATCGAAATTGTATTAAACAATGTAAACAAGCAATCAAAAGAAATTGAATTACGCACGTTCCAGCATATTTCGATCAATTTCTTGGCGTTTATTTAAATTTCAGTTGTTTCATGAATCATGGATCAACCCACGACAGACTCGCATTGCATGCCACTCAATTTTTTTCAAAGTAATGTATGCTGTTTCTCACCGGTCAGGGATATTAACCCCTAGCCCCCAAGGTTAGTTTATTATTCTTTTATCGCTGTGGGGGTTTTTTGACTAATGAATACATTACTAACAGTAAAACGGGGCGTTGTACTATATTCGTGACAAGTCAACTTGGCACCTCACACGCATTTTCCTTACACGCACAGCCCAACATGCAAGGTTTCTTCCACTCTCGTTGTCTGACCACAGAAAGAAACCACATAAGTGTTAATTCCCGCTGATCGTTGAGCATTCGACGGCAAAATTCCATCGAGCTGCGTTGATCCAAATGCCTGTCACGTATCCCGTTCAATACTGTACTCAGATTGCACACGAGATCGCCTGCTCTCTTAATTAAACGCTTTTTATCAGCGGCGTTTATTACCGTAATTTTCGCCTGATGGACATGCCTAACGAGGTTGTGCATACTGGCTGATCGTTACGAAACCCCACCGGAAGATGTTTAATTGCTAGATAGATTTTTTACATTTTGTGCCGTTGTAAATTCTGTGCTTTTTCGTGTCCGTGCTCTGTTTGAAAATTAAAAAGCTCCTTAAGAAACTTAAGAATCAATACAGTGTGGTATAAGTTCATTCTTCGCTACAAGGAACTGGCAAATCTCAACATAGGCCAGTCAATATCGACAGAAAAAAAGACAAACATCGCAAACGCGCATGTATCTACGATTTTTTTATGTTGGTAGTACCCCTGAGAGTAGTTTATACCCAATTTTGCAACCTTGAAAACCCTGTGGTGCTCGAAAAACTGCGGCACTTGTTTCAGTTTTTTCGAAAAAATTATCTTAGGGAAGCTTTTTTCGGGTATCTTCATTCTATACTTTTGTAAATTAAACAAAATTTGCTACAATTTGAGCCCAACCCGAGCTCTCTAGGTCCGTTGGGTGCGGAAATACAGCTAGTCAATGATGGGCAATTTTTTCCAAAAACTGAAAATGTATCGGTTTTTTTATTTTTCAAAACACGTACCGGTTAAACTAATGGCCCTAGAGAAAATTCAGAGAAATTTGTAGAAAATTGAATTAGCTTTAATTTGATTCGAAAATGGTGCCTCTAGGCCTTATAGTTTCCTCAAAAGCGAAAAAATAGTGAAACATCGGATTTTGGGAAAATTTCGAAAACATTGTATTGAATAATGTTGGTATGTATTTCTTTAAAAAAGTGCAAGAATGTGAATTTAACATTTTAGATTTTAACATATGGCTTCAAATAAACAAATAAACCTACACATAAAATAAACAATGTAAACATAAATGTAAACTATAAAATACTATTTACACAGTCAAGCACAAACACCGCAGTAGTTTAGAACTTCGCCCTTTTGGATGGGCTGGGTCTCATCTAGTCTGGATCAGTGGGGAGGGAGGGGGAGGAGGGACGACGTTTTCCGGAGGTGGAGGCGGGTTGTTATATGGTGTTGATCCCTTTACCATATTTCAGAGGGTCTGCGTCACAAAACAATCAGATGAACCAGCATTTTGCGTGTGAGGTAGCACCGTATCCGTTGTCCTTGTTCACTGAAGAAGGAATGCAAGGGCACGAAATCTTCCTTCTATTTAGCATTTACACCGCTCACTGAAAACATCATCCCAGGAAACAGAGCGTTTCTACTGATCGATGGTGGTTACCTCCTGCACGAGGTGATTTAGCATCGAAATAAATCTGTCAGAGCCATTGTGGCGGGATACGTCAACTACGTTCTCAACCACTTTGGTAAAAACGTAGCTGATTTTTGATGGATACCCACAAGATGCAGCTAAGAGGAGCACTGAATCAGTTGAACATTTTTTTTTATGAGTCAATACCCATCAAAGCGCCCCAAACAAAGCTGCTCTCAAATGAATCTAACAAACGCCGACTGATCATGATGCGTACTGAATTGGGAGACAGGGTATCGAGGTACCAATCTCGAGAAGACGCCTATGCTGATGTAGTGAGGACTGTCCTCTCCAAGAGCTCATCGTTCGACCAAGTTTTCATCGTTGGTCCTCGGTGGCTTAGGCCCTGGACAGACGAACGTGTACTTCCAGAAAGGCTGCAGAGGTGGGTCAGAGTGCCCTCAATATCCAACAAATTCCTTCACATGTGGAGAAATACAGATACCACGAGGGATGGTTTTATTCCTACATGCCATCAGTGGTTGTGACACCACCTCTGCCCTTTTCTGGCAAAGCAAGACGAAGTGGTGCAACGTCCTAAAAAAAACCACTGCATAGACCTCGCCAGCATTTTCCTTGATCCGAACTCCAATCAGGAAGAAGTAGGAAATGCTGGTGAGAAGATCTTGATGAACTTCTACGGAGGAGATGCGGAAACGCTGAACCCCACAAATGCTGCAAAATATCATTCTTGGAGGACCTACCGCCAGGTGCAAAAATGGTTGGGGGGGGGGGGGTCGACAATAACCTGTGTGACTGGGTATGGGCCACCAGCGAACAAGGTCTCATGCCCGTCACAATGTGCGAAGCGCCCGCTTCTCAGACCCTGCTTGTGGTGGCTTGCAAATGCAAGAAGGGGTGCTTAGGGTCGTGCACTAGCAGAAAAGCAGGGCTCAAGTGCTCTATTCTATGCTCCTTTTGCCAAGGGCGAAGTTGTTGCAACGTCATCCCTATCGTCCTGGACGAGGAGGACGAGAATGTGAGCGACCCAACACCATATGGCGACCCGTTTCCACCTCCAGAAAACGTCGTCCCTCCTTCCCCTCCCTCTCCCACTGAGACTGAAATTTTTGCTGAAGCAAATTCGCAACAAAAAAGCTACAATTGGTGGTAGTGTTAACTTCACTGAGCTCAAAATACAAGTAGGTATATAAAATAGGAAATATAAATTGTGAAACTAGTCGATTTAGATTATTAAAAAAAAATAAAATCTTCCCAAGATTATAACAAACATCAGACAATAAAAGAGCCTTTATTTTTTTAAGAGTTTTTCCAGCTTTTATTGCTATGTAAGATAGATAGAGGTTAAAGTAAATAACTTCGAGATTTTAAAGGTCTGCCTGCATGATTCGCGGTAGCTTAAGTCTAGTAATCCTTTTCTGATGGATGAACACTCTATCAATATCACTAGATTGTCCTCAAACGTTAATGCTGTAGGCAATAGTTGAATAAACGAGTGCGTAATACACATTCAACAATGAATCTTTGTTAAGTACATTTTTCAATGAATTAATGACATAAAATACCCTATTTAGCCTAGCAGTAAGCAGAAAACCATTAAAATTAAGGTTAGACCGATTCTTTTGTCTGTAGCTAAAATCTACTAATACTGTCTTATCGTGATTAATCATCAACCTATTGTCATAATACCATTTATTAAATTCTTGTAGAGCCGTAGATATTTTGTGACTCAATATTAAAGGATCGGAATCAGCAACGATTATTGTAGTGTCATCGGCGTACATGAAAATATTACCTAAAAAGATATGATTGTGCAGATCGTTCACATAAATAATAAAAATATCAACGGCCCCAATACACTACCCTGTGGAGTTCGAATGCCACTAATCTTTCTTATCGGGTGTAGTATTACCGATTTTTACTACGAAAAATTCAGCTATTTAAGGGATCGTGTATTCCTACATTATGCAAATTTTGAACTACAAAGTCTGTCTATGGTGTCGAAGACCTTAGAGATATCAAAAAATACACCACAGACACTTTCATCTGAATCCGTTTTGCCATAAACAAATTGGATGAGAACTGTTATACTCCCTTCTGTTGATAAACCTGGTTTAAATCCATATTGGCAATTACTTAAGAAAGAGTTTTGATTTAGGAATTCAAAAATTTTATGTGCAACCACTTTTTCTATTATTTTAAAGATTACACTTGAAAGGGCAATAGGCCGATAATTGTCTATGTTTTCACATGCCCTCTTTTTAAAAACAGGTATTAATGCTGCTTCCTTTAGGTGGTTTGGTAATGCACCTAAGAGTACCTATATATATTTATGATGTCCGCAAGTATAGGTGCTAGCTCATTTGAGCATTATTTTACAAGTTTAACTGGAACTTATTCGGTAAATTATTTTCGCTAATTTAACATCATACGCGGTAACAGGACTGAAGGTCGGATACATTTTTGTGACGTTCTCTTGTATAGTAGTATTATTAACACCATCAGTGGTTTTCATATTTTTTGATTTAGTGGCACATGGTGAAAGAAATTTCTCGATTATTTTTGAAAAATTATTTGTATATTGGCACCAAATCTGAATAATCAGATTCTAATATTAGTCCCTAATTCACCATGATTTAGGTTTCAACTTACGTATAATCATTTTTTAGCACAGTTAAAAGCCTCGGTTTTATGTAGTTATATTAGTATTTCGGATCTGGAAATTCTATCGATCTATCGGTATCTCGTAAAATTAACCCAGCCTGCATTTGAGCTTGTGGTCGCATTCACAGAGAGTGCATTTTTCTATTTTTTTTACCCTTCGTTGCTATCCAACCAACAAATGCTATTATATTGCATTTTACTTATCAAGTTGGCATCATCTGCTGACGCAAATATGCGTCAGTTTTGAATATTTGTGAGAATTCCTTCAGTCCATGTCCACATCCTCTCTTTTTCATAATTATGAACTTGCACACCCGTTTAAGAAGGCGAATTTATCTTTAAATATATGTTTTAAATATTAATTTTCAGATTAAAGCCACGTATAAATTTATGTGTGTATATACGTTGGCCTTCATGTGTAGTTTTTCCGGCGAATAAAGCTACTTCTTGGCGCTTTGCGTTGAAGTGATTTTAAAAGGAGTTTAATGATCCTGTGTAGTGACCGGCGCGCGGATCGATTAAACAGTTGAAACAGACAGACATCCCTCTCTTTTACACCTTAAGGAACTAGCGTCTAATTGATGTTGCTTCCCGACTTGACACATTTCCCGCTGAGTGGACGCGGTCCGAATAGCAACGCTCGTTCCTGGATGCGCTAATAATGTTAAATCTAGGGTCGGGAATTAAATTCCAGCGTCCGTCACATAATCCACCCGGAACTCCAGACGTTTCCGAATTGCCGATCGCCCTAGGGCTCCCCAGCACGCCCGCCCACACACAAATGCAGCACTAATTACCCCATTATCTTTGGGAGTATACCTAGGATTTGTTGTATTTGGCTATACAGGCCCATTTATCGTGGCTTAATAAGGGTCCGTTTTGATTTATTGTTTTCTCTGAAGACACAATAATTTTCTCGGTATAGGCATATTATACATATTTGGGACAGTTAGTTTGTTGTTGATTAGTGGTGTTCTGTTACACATTTTAATTGAAATCAAGCACATCTTTGCCTCTAATCTCTCTTTTAATAAATATTTAATTATTATGGCATAAAAAGTTCAACTCTCTTTTTTAGCTAGTATTTATCAAATAGGGTATAGAGTGTCAACTTTAATAATAGCTCATCTAATGTAGAGGTTGTTAAATATGATGTCCCACAGGACACAACATTGGAGCCACTACTGTTTGCCATTTATATCAGTTATACATGGTGTCCCAATAGTGCGTCAAAGTCCAGTGTCGGCCTTATTAGAAAGCTTTAGAAAATTATTTTATTTTTTTATAGTGTCAAATGGCGCATATTTTGAAATATACAGGGTGACTCGCTACAGTGGAGCATCTTCGTGGTCATGTTTTTTTAAAATGAAACGCCCTATATATTCTTACATTTATGAATTCAGCTTAAAATTGTCTTTCCAACGACCCCCCAGATTTTTTGTTTTTGACGTGGTGTTTTTCAAATGGAACACTCTGTATATTATTGTATTTTTGAATTGGCACGTTAGTTCTCTACGATTTTTGTGTATAATATCCTATACCTAAAATCGATATTTCCAGATATATTATTTTTTTATTAAAACCCGCAAAATTATAATGAACACCACAGAAATTAGACAACCGCCAATTCTAGAAGCCAGGGCTTGTGCGGAAGGGGGTTACACATTGAAAAAACGCGGACATACAACCATTTCCTCCGACAGTGCCATTCTATTCTTACATTTGGGTTGCGACTATACACTCCAGCTTCTGTTCCTTCAGCAGTTTTGGAACCGTCTGTAAACCAACAACTGCCTGCCTTCTGTAGGTCGGTTTTATTCCGATCCCACTCATCTCTTTCAGGAAATAGGATGTCAAAAGGCAGTTCGTGGTTGGTCCTGGTAGGCATCACATTTGAAAGCATACTTAGGATGCTGTGACTGTTCAGGTCATCAGTCAGTCCATTGCGTTCCATGATACTAGCCTGCGGCAGTTGATTGCCGACTGTTGGAGTCTGTATGTTGCTTACCTAGGCTCTCTCTCCAGGTAGATATGGAGAGGTGGTAAGTCTAGGAGGATCTCCAAGGCAGCTGACGGTGTGGTGCCTATAGCAGCAGTTATTGCCAGACATGCTTGTCTCTGTAAGCCAGAGAGTTTGGTTTTGGCCGTCTGTTGTAGCCCTTTCGACCACAAACCATGGAACCATACGCTATCATTGGTTTAATGACCGTAACGCATATCCAGTATATTTGTTGGGGGCCCATACCCCAGAATTTCCCACGAATTCTACGGCATGTCCACAATTGAATTTGTAAGGAGCGATATCCGGATAGAAGACACCTTTTGAACAGAGACAACCTCTGTGATTGGATTTCAGGGTGTTGACGTCACAACGCGCTGTTTAACATGAACCCAATATTTTTCAAATTTCAAGTTTTTTTTGTTACTATTAGTAAAATTAAATAAGATAATAAATATGCCATAAATCATTTTTTTACGTGAGAAGTATTTCAGCAATAATTTTTTTTTTCTGGGAAAACCCTATTGTTATACTTGATAACTTTTAACAAATAACGAGTTACAAGAAAAACACGAAAAATGTGCATTGTTTTTTCTCCAGAGTGAATTTGAGGGTGAACCCTCAAAAGATATTTGCTCGAATTTTTTTTCTATTCATTGATACGCAAAGAAAGCAAAGAAACTTAAAAACCGTTTTATAAGCCCAAATAAACGTTTATTTTGCTGGAGTATCACTTAAACTTAAAAAATGACTTTATTTCAATCAGGTCAACGCTGATCTTAGACCGTATCGTAAAACAGTTAGTAAGGTGATACCTTATTATACCTGACTTAATAGTATTAAAAAGAGCACGGCTGAGTATCGCTTTAACTATTACTGACGAAAAAAAATTTATTTATATAATGGTATCCGTTAATAGAATTTCACGCTTAGAGCATCAACAGGACCCTGGCCTTTTATGTCTGTTACAAAAAGTTCCAGTCGTATAGATGGTAGAGATTTACAGGATTTAAATGGGATTAAAAACGTTGAAGACTATACACAGATAAACCAGTACGGGCAATAAAATAACCAGAACACCATTTAGAAGCGATGAACGCTGAGTTAATCTCAATGGCTGAGTGGACAAACTGAAGCCATAGAGCGTGAATAAAAGATAGACTGGCCGTACGTAATTCCGCGGGAGAAGATCGTTTTCTCTTTTAAAAGGGTGAAACATATGAATGCAAACCAGTTTATAATAAAATGGCAAGTGGAAGAGCTTCAATATGTTTGTTGCTCTTTATGTAACTATTTCCAGTTTGACGTGGCCGGTTGAAAGAGCGGTCATTTCGGTGACGTATTTTTTTACCGTATTATTTAGCTTTTATCGGCAAACAATAGGTACTTACCGGGGCTGGTTAATTTTTTGTAACTATTCTAAAACCAATATTTTTCTACTCTGTAATCCGAGCTATAGAAATTTGCAACATTTTAACGCAGTCATAGAAAATAATACTCAAAATTGTTATTAAAAGTGTGACAATAACAATTTATACAAATAAGTATGTATTTATATATTTTCCTTGCCATTCTGTACAGTGTGCACTTAAATATCAATGAGATTGTTATTCGTTAATACATTAAGTAGGGTGAGTTGTTTATTTCGTCGTAAACCCTAAAGGGTCATTCCACACTGATTTTGGAGCGAGCGTAGGTGCGTCTTTACTATGGGCACCTATTTCGGTACGTAATGTAAACCAATGTAGGCGCATTTAGTACTTGGCTGCGTGATCGTTTCAAAGAAGTACATGTCCTCGCCCCACACATTCTAGCCGATTGTATATCAGTGTATGTGCGGAAGCTATGCCGTCTTAGGCAAGGATTACATAGTGGATATACCATCCTTCAGAGGGGATGTAAAGGTGTCGGTCCCTTGGCTATTAAATGTTAGGCAAGGAAAAGATCCCTACTCTTCGAAAGAAAAGAGGGTCGGCAAAATTCCTGGTTTTGGGTAGCTCATCTACAGGCGTCAGTGATAGACCTCAGTAGCGGAAATATGCGGACGTTCAATAAATGTATAAAAAACACACTAATTTAATTTCACCATCTCAGTGTTTGATCAATTTTTTTCTTATTTTAAATTATTATAAGCTTTCATTTGTAACTTATAGCTCGAGTTTTGAGAAAAACTTTTTATTTTTAATTGCTTTTACCTACAAACAAATCCATCATCGCCTTTACGACAAAGTGTTGAATTTTTTTAAAGTGTTTGAAGACACACCTTTTCAAAATTTAAAATAAAAATTTCCTCTAAAAATTTGAAATAGTTTTCTTACAATCCCTATCGCCTAAGATGCTTTAAAATGGCACATCGTTCACCTCTCTAGCTTAATTCAGAGAACTGGTACGCTAACTTAAAAATGTGTGGAGCTTGCATTTTTTTTTTGTCGATATGTTCGCCATATTTTCAAAACGGGTTGATATATTTTAATAAAATTTTGTATTTCTCTTTGTGCCGACGCTACACTTGTGCCAAATTTGACTAAAATCTGAGATAGTGAGGTAATATTTTTATTAAAAGCGTATTGAATGGCGCTATATACAGACGCTTGTAAAATATATACAGTGAATGTCGGAGAGGGTTTTATGTTTATTTTGTCTAGTCTATATAATCTCCATTCACGCTACCCTAGTCAGCAACTTGAAAATTTAGTTGATAGTTCCATCTGCCGTTATTCACTATAAATATATTAAGGGTCGCGATTAGGATGATCATCAATATTCATGTGAGACAGTTGTGCAAACTGTTAAATTAACGTCACCAAAACGACTGTAAATAGTATGTCTGTTTGGTGATGGCATTGATAAAATTAATTATAGATTACTAATTATTGCGTGGTGAAAATAAACAAGTTGTAATTCAGATATTTCATTTGTAACTCAGAATTTTGACTTTTAGCTTAGAACTCTGATTTTCATAAAAAAATATCTTGGCTTTTGTCTCAGATTTCCACTTCCAATTCAGAGTTCTGACTTGTAACTCTTAATTCTGATTTTGACCTTAAATTTCTTACCTGCAATTCAGAATTCTGATTTTTTCCTTTGATTTCTCATTTGTAACTCAGAATTTTGACTTTTAGCTTAGAACTCTGATTTTCATAAAAAGAATCTTGGCTTTTGTCTCAGATTTCTCACTTCCAATTCAGAGTTCTGAGTTGTAACTCTTAATTCTGATTTTGACCTTAAATTTCTTACCTGCAACTCAGAATTCTGATTTTTTTCTTTGATTTGTCACTTGTAACTCAGAATTCTGACTTTTAGCTTAAAACTCTGATTTTTATCTCAAAATTATGACTTCTGGCTCAGATTTCTCACTTCCAAGTCAGAATTCTGACTTGTAACTCTTAATTCTGATTTTTACCTCAAATTTCTTACTTGCAACTCACAATTCTGACTTAATTCAAAATTTTGACTCGTATATGAATTCTGACTTGTAACTTATAATTCTGATTTTTTTCCTCAGATTTCTCACTTTCACCTCAGAATTCTGATTGTTAATTCAAACTTCTGACTCATCTCAGAATTCTAACTTGTAACTCTTAATTCTAATTTTTACATCAGAATTCTGACTTGTAACTCTGATTTTTAACTCAGATTTCTCATTTGTAACTTAGAATTCTGACTTAGCTTAAAACTCTGACTTTCTTCTCAAAATTCTGATTTTTACATCAAATTTCTTACTTGCAACTTATAATTCTGATTTTTTCCTCAGATTTCTCACTTGGAACTCAGAATTCGGAATTTTAGCTTAAAACTTTGATTTTCATCTCAAAATTCTGATTTGTCTCAGATTTCTCACTTCTCTTGTAACTCTTAATTCTGATTTTTACATCAGATTTCTTACTTGCAACTCAGAATTCGAACTTTTAATTCAAAATTCTGACTTTCATCTATGAATTCCGACTTGTAACTTAATTCTGATTTTTACCTCAGGTTTCTCATTTGCAATTCAGAATTCTGACTTCCATCTCAGAATTCTGACTTCCATCTCAGAATTCTGACTTGTAACTCTTAATTCTGATTTTTAACTCAAAGTTCGGATTTTCATCTCAGATTTCTGACTTTTAACTCATTCTATCAATTTCTGACTTTCATCTCATAATTCTGATTTGCAACCCCTAATTGTGAGATTTACCTCATGAAGTAAAATTTTTCTCCACGGACAGCCTAGGCTTTGTGGATATTAGTTTATTTGTATGTGTATTGTTTTTAGCATAATTGTGTTTATATCTCGATATAATTGCAAATAAACATTATTATTATTATTTCTCACTTGCATCAGAATTCTGACTTTTAACTGAATAATTCTGATTTTCATGTCAGAATTCTGATGGTTCTTAATTGGTTGATTGATTTTTGTTGTTACTGTTCTACGCCTTCGTAACTTTGAATTTCTCTAATTTTTTATAAAACATTTCCAACAAAATCATTATAATTATAGGTATCTTTATGTTGTGCAAATAAAATGTATAAGAAGTATACACAGTTAAAGTATATAAAACTAACGTTATGCCTTGAAATTTTACAATGGTACAAATGTAGGTTAAAATGAGAGATCTGCAGATCGTATAAATCTTTGTAATTAGAAATAAGAAAAATCATTAAAATAGTCGAGGGTTTATTATATTTTGTTGTTGGGAAAGGATGTAAAATGTTTGTTTATATTATTTATAGATATTGTCGTATGTTGTAAATGTCTGAATACCAAACCTACAATAATTAATAAGCGATTGGGATATCACTTTATTAGGGCTTTATTTATATTGGTCGGTTCGGATTTTGATTTGACCTACCGAACAATTTGCTCCAAGAACCGTCGCGATAACAACTTTAACTGAAGAGGTTGTCGATAAAAGGCCGGAATATGTGCGGCCATTCGCTCTCTGGTGCACTCACAACAAACGAAAAGCCTTTTAGCTGACCGATTTGTTTTCAAATTCATGTCACGCTTTTATATTTCCAACCCTACTCAATCATGAATAGTTCCCATTGGAAAATTGCAGTTTTATTTTATATAACGTTTTCTTAACCGGATTGGCTACAATGCTTATTATGACAGGTCGACGCCTGAGCTGATATTTGTAAGTAATTTATCTTCTATTAATACACAGTTTTTGGTCGACATATTTTTCTATGTAATGGTGAAGTTATTCGTATTTGATGGCAATTATCTATTGATTGAAAAAATATACCTTTGTTTTCCTCTGATTGTTGACCTTAAAAACTATATGTTTTGACCAAAAAGTGTACTTAAAAATGTTAGCATTAGAAGTTGTTTTCGTTTGTTTTGAGAGAAGAATCCTTAATATGAAGCTGATAGATCTCGTGATAGATTCACTTTTTAAATATGGAATTTAAATTTAATTTATTATATTTACCTAGTTGTGTTTACAAGCTTATAGACCAATATCATATTGACAAAAATAACAAAATAAAAAGAAATAAATTTGTTGTCTTACATGGTAAAGATTTCTTTAAACTGACTTATGGAATGTTTGCTATTACCCACAAGTCAATTTTGCGATAGATTAAGGCGTGTGTGAATTTCCACGTTTATGTATGCTATTAAAGTAAAACATGTTTGGCTTTTATGTTCGGTGGCAAACTCAGGCTATTCCCAAATTAATTTAATTATAATTGCAGGGTTCAGCGGAGGTTATCCGCCCCCATGAAGAGCCATAAATCTTTCCATTAAACCACATATTCCAGGTTAATCAGACACGATCTGCTATAGCTGTTTGCCGATGGCATTATTTTCTCTCGGGACCTCCGACGAAAGAAATAAATGTAGGACCACTCGAAAGGTCAACAAAACACGCAATGAACAAGAGAAGAGAACGCACGTGTCCGCATCACCATCGCCTGGCCTCTGATGGAGATACTGATCTCTTATTCTTGTGTAATATGTTCTACGTGAACTATTCATTAGCATCATTACATTCGTCTAATGTTCTACTCATCTGGAAAAACATTCTCCGACACAACTTAAACATTAATATAACGACCCGAATAAATATTATTATAGCAGGTTCTTTGTTTGGCAATAGGTCCTTGCCTCGGTAGCTAATCGTTTGTCTTATTTACACATTGGTTGATTTTAGGAATATAAAGTGTCCCCGAGAGAACCATAATATGTTAATCAAATATAAAACAAATGTTTGTCTTTTTGTTTTCTATTTAATACTATGTCACTTTTCTTTTATAGAATTCGAAATATGTGTAATTTAAAACTTTTCAGACCACTTGAATCATTTGTTGATATTATCATAGTTAGAATCGTTGGCTGCTTGATAATCTCTATTATTTTTTTTAGCATACAGTCGACCCAATTCCATATTTTTAAATCGCATCATGAATAAGCCATGAGTATTGACCCATTGCGATAAGCACAAAGAATTGCGTAGGGTCACTCTTAAATTATTTTCGTGATTACTAAAAATGAAAGTAAATGCTGTTAGTATCAATAATGTTCCAATCAGCGGTACTGGCATTTTGTATAAAATTAAATCAGGGAGGTATGAAGTATCTAGGCCCAAAGTAGCGTGAAATTTGAAAACTACGTTGCCATTGCGGCATTATATTATTGATGTCTTGAAGATATTCATCAGTGCAACATTAGGGAAATATACCTACGAACTGTATATACATAAAATTATTGTCATTCATTACCGTGAGAAACCTCCCGAGTAATTATGGAGTTACTTGTTTAAGTTCCCAAAGGGGATTAATTATATTAATGACTTTCCTAGACCTGTTTAAAAAATAAGAGGGTTTTCGATTAAAGAGGAATTTTATAATGTTGAAGAAATACGCCTAATTTATGTTAAAACATAGGCAAATGATAATTTTTCAGTTTTCATAATTATTGTTTGTTTTTATATATAAGAATAAAAATAATATGCGACTTTGTTGAGATATT
This sequence comes from Leptura quadrifasciata, assembly GCA_963675555.1. Classification (NCBI taxonomy): domain Eukaryota; kingdom Metazoa; phylum Arthropoda; class Insecta; order Coleoptera; family Cerambycidae; genus Leptura; species Leptura quadrifasciata. Next base: position 111,802,947 of record OY776675.1, read on the forward strand.
AAATGTCTACAGCATAGCGCGAAGTTTATATGATATTATCTACTCTTCCACTTAACCCTAGACAATATTGATTATGAAGGAAAGTTAAATAATAAATTTAAATTGAAAGTGGTGTTTCTATTCGTTAGAATAAAAAAATTCAAATACTTAAAAAATATGCACATACACTTACATATAATAATAATAATAACACTACAGGTAATTACAACCCTCTTTATCCCGGAAGGCTTTAGAAGAGCCTTGTGTGGGAGAGGGCTATACATTTAGAGACAAGGGGCACAAACTCAATATCTGTGCATAGTGGAAAAATCCCCCTCACAGTATTTCCCACTGCCACGACCAGGAATCGAACCCTGGACTTTTGGTTGAGAGGCAAGTGCGCTTACCTCTCGACCACCAGTCATATTATATAACCCACATTTATATTTATACAGTGTGTCGTAGGTTTCATGGAGCTTATATATCAGAAACTACTAATGCATTTTTTTACTTTCCCATATACGTAGTATATAAATTATGGCGATCGTGCAAAAATTCGAATTTGAGTTTTGATGGATTTACACGTTTCCAAGTCCCCTGAACCCAGAAAAGTGGTTTTTAAAAAATGTCTCTCTGTCGTCTGTGATCGCACCTAGAGCCCAAACTACTGGATAGATTTTATTCAAATTTTACATGTGTATTCAAGATGCCCGCATCTCGAGGCGAAATCGCAAAATCGATCCTAGCTCAAATGTGGGGGGAGTAAACCCCTAAAAATAGGGGAAAAAATAGAAAATAATGTTTTCGTCTAAAATGGCTCTAACGATTTTGATTAAATTTGACACATAAATACTCCCATACTAGCATAAGATGGCATAACCAGTTGCTCCCAGAAAATGCAGGGAGGGGTGCTACAGGGGATGAGCTTTAAGGAATTTAATAATTTTTTAATCTAAAACGGCTGTAATGATTTTGATCAAATTTAACATATGGTTACTTCCTTACTTTATTTAATATTTAATCTTTTTTCAAATTCATAATGTAAAAAGAAAGTGAAAAAATTGCACCTCTCCCGGTTTCGAACCCACGATCTCAGTCTTACAAGGTAAAACGCTTAACACTGCGCCAACGTGCTTTAAAGCCTCGAGCGGTAAAGTGATTAGAAAGCATTATTTATGCATTAAGTAAATCACAACCCTTTTATTTAATACGGAATTACCTACTTTCTGTGTATTGGTATCTCAATCTGGTCACGCTAATATGCTAGACAAATACTTATGGGAAAGTTTGTCTGGGTTGTGTCACACCGATTTTTTGAAAATTTGATTGGTTGGTCACTGCCCCCAATTAGAAGTTAATCACGTCGTAAACTTTGAGAATAATCATAGACATACTTTTACAAAGGTTTCGTTATAGTGAATTCAAAGGTGGTTGAAGTAGAGGCCCCCCAAAAAATTTTTTTTCGGCGAAAATAACTATTTGCGAACCGGTTGTTTAAATTGAAAATAAAATATCTCTTTTTAGTTTTGTGATAAAATACATCCTTATGCCATTCAGTCCTCAGCACGCCGTTCACACCTTGACATTGGGTGTAGTAGGTAGGTTCGTAATTTAAGTTTTAATTTTAATGACATCACATAGCTAATCGTATTCTAGTCGTCAAACTCTTTCATTTCATACCCATATTAAGAGGTTGCAAAGAAAAATGTAATCCGCCATCTTGAGACGTCTGCCATATTAGGATTAGAATAACGTCACTTACTTTATCGTATTTTACTCATCAAACTCTTTCATTTGATAATCATATCAAAGGAGTTGTGAAGAAGAGGTAATCCGCTGTCTTGGGACTTTCGTCATATTGGGTTTAGAATGACGTCACATAGCCTATAGCTTATCGTGTTCTACTCGGCAAGCCGTTTCAGTTGATACCCATCTCAAGAGGGTTGTGAAGAATAAGATAATCCGCCATCTTGGGGCTTCCGCCATATGCTATAGTGCACTGTCACCGGACTTATACACGTGTGCAAAATTTCAAAGCTCTAGCTTAATTACGACTAGTCGAAATTTCGATTGAAAAATTTGTCCCAGACAGAGAAAAACATTTTTTTGTGCAGAACAATGTATTTGACCAGTTTGATTTGAATTTAAAACATAATTATTTTTTTAATAATGCAAAAATTCGAATATTTCGAGCCAATTAAAATTCATTGTTCCGAATCAAAAGTTAACAATGTTTTTTTTTAATTGCTATACATAAGGACCGACCAATAAGAAAAACTTCTCTTGAAATTGGAGGCTGTTTGACGTGGTATAGTATAAATATGCTATGAATAAATAGTTGATCTTCTAACTAACCTATTATGAAGACGAGGTATTAAAGTTTTAACTATTTTATAGATAAATAAGACAATGGAGTTTACGGCGATTAGACATAGTTAACCAATTAAGCTCATTAAATGTAATGCATAAATGATCATTATAGATGAGCGTCAACGAGAATTCTGTATTTTTTTAATGACCATAAATCCAAATAGCTTAAAAATAGTGTTTCACATAAAATTTTTCTAATATTTGTGTTTTAGATATCGTTGTTGGCATATAACAATTATAGTGAACTATAGGCCTTAGTCAATAAGGAGCTAATGTGACTGGAAAATTTCAGATTATTGACCGAGGTTCTTTACTGAACTTCTAGAAACAAATGGCTATTATCGTTTTTTATACTAAAATTTGACGTTAACAAATGAATGTACTTTTTTTTTGTCTAAATCAGAGTAACTTTCATTTATTGTGCTATGATTTTTACCTTATTATTTCTAGATCATTGTTTAACTATTGCATCAGGGGTTTGTAGAAAATGGCAACTATTTTGTAAAGTTGTATATCATTTACGTATGCTTGTAACTGACAGTGCTCGACTGAGTCTTACATATCAGACGTGTAAATGTTACATCGGAGAGGTCCCATCACAGATCTCTGTGGTATACCCGAAGTAACCAGAAATGATCCATTATTTTTCATATAAATTAACTGCCTACAATTTGATAAGTAAGACTTGAAAAATAATATTGAGGTATTATCCAGGCCATAAAATTTGAACTCAAGGGCCTTGGAGAAGTCAAGTACTAAAGCTGTAACTTTTTTATAACTAGAATTTTGAAAAACATCAGTGACTCTAGCAAGACTTTTCCCGAAACCTGATTGGTAAGAGGCTAATATTGGAAGTAGCATAGCCGTTAATTTATGTGGACGCTACTTTCTCCAAAGCCTTAGATATAATAGGTGAAAATGGTGAAATACTTATGGGTCGTAAATATGCCACCGAAGAAACCTTCGTAATTTTTTGTATAGATGGAATTAAAGTATTTTTCCAGATATCTGAAAAATAAACTTGTTCGAGCCAACAGTTAATTATATGGGTAATATACAAATCAATATAATTACCACAAAGTTAACCATATTTAGCGATAGGTTTATCATATTCCGAGTCATATTAACTTGCATTTAATTTTAACTCGGTGATAATGTTACTTACATCTAATGAGACAAGTCTGAAGGAAAAAGAAACTTGTGGTTTTTATAATAATTAAAATCAACATTGGAATTTCTAGTTTGAAATGACGATAAAAATAGTTATTTGTTACTTCCAGCAATTTAAGAAGGGATATCTATATTTGCTACTTTTAATATTCATTCATTGATTGTAGTGCATGCCACGTACTTTTTTATCGCCATGCTCTCGTATGCTATTGATTTATTCTTTTTAGTTTTCAACTATTTACTATTACTGAATTCTACTAAGAAGTTGAAGAATGATGTCAGCTATTGATGCCCTTCTATTCAGTTTTTTTATTTTTGGATTCTACTGTTCAACCACCCTGTATATTAGCGCTTAACTTAGATAAGATTAGACTGTGTTAATAATTTCATTATTAAGTAATTTTATTATGAGGTTATTTATAGTTTGTTCTACCTACTAGATGAGAAATTTGGAGCCAGTCGTGTTTTCATTTATTTCTATATTACATTTTTTATCGCGGTAATTTTGCTTTTTTCTTTTCTCCGAATATATGACATAATTTGAATTCATATTTATATATTCTTTCTCTCTTTAATAAATAACTATTATTTTCATTATCGAATATTTATATATTCTATCTCTCGGTAATAAATAAATATTATTTTCATTATCGAATATGAAAATAACAGATATTCTGTTGTATAACCGAAATATGTTAATATTTTTAAACAATTCAAATTGTACCTGCGTAAAAAATAGCCGTACTACAACTTTACCACCGATTTGGTCAGAATGTTAAAAATTCTGTATTCACGTTTTAATTTATGGTAATATATTCATAAAAACATAACCTGATGTAAAACCTTTTTCTTCGATTTATGGCCCTGTTGTATAATACTGATCGAGTATGTAATGAAATCGAGATACAAAATACCGGTAAAACGGCGGTGTGTTCGCGGGTTATGCTGCAAGAAGCAGAGAATTGGATTGAAGCTGGTGCTGGACGCTGGGACCAGTTCTCGCGGCCAAGGCGAGAGTACCTCAAAGAATTCTCGACGGACTCGCCGCCGGTCTTCCCTTATTCGGTTAAACGTCTCCTATAAATAAGAGTTGTATAAGCCGGTTTCTTTTCTCTTTTTTGTTCTTCGGCGATCGAGCCAACGAGCACCTCTGTGCTGATATTATGAAGCTGATATGTCAGCCAGCACGATTTGTAATTAATTCAGAGAAGTAAATGCACACATACACTTTTTTCTTGTTACAGCTATAAAGCCACTAAGGCTCTTCGAAACGCATCGTTTTATTTAGAATGGTTTACTTAGCAGGCGTGCTTAAAGTTATTAAAAAATAGTTATTTTCTAATAAAATGATAGCATTTGGCCCGTTTTTGGGTTTGTTTGCCGATATTCCACTACTCAGCCTGTCATTCTGTCAATTATACTAAACAACGTATAATATACCATAAAAGGAATCTGATTGGTCACTATGATTTGCTGCGGTTGCTTATGTGACAACTTTAGGGGCTTTACTACTCCTTACTTGTCATAATTCAAAGGATTTAATTCAACTATTCATTTACGGGAATTTGATGAAAATGAAGTAACAGCTGCCTTAAAGAAAATAAAACCTAAAATGACGACTGGCCCCGACGGAATACCCGCATTTTTATTGAAGGATTGCGCATATGCGTTAGCGTACCCATTAAAAATTCTCTTTAACTTGTGTTTAAGGAACTGTGAGATACCAAAATTGTGGAAACGATCAAAAGTTTGTCCTATATATAAGAAAGGTGATAAACTCGATATAAGTAACTTTCGGCCAATCTCAATTATTTGTAACTTTTGCAAAGCCTTAGAAATTTTACTGCATGAATTCATATACCATTATGTCTCCAATAAACTATCGGTTTTTCAGCATGGTTTCATGAAAGGCCGTTCTACAGCGACGAACCTTATTTGTGTTACACAGTTTATTGCGGAAAGCATTAATTTGCAATCTCAAACAGATATAATTTACACGGACTGCTCAAAGGCATTTGACCGACTTGACCATAACTTGATACTTCATAAGCTTTGTTCTTTTGGTTTGTCCGATTCTTTAATTACTCTTTTTAAATCATATTTACAAAACAGGACTCAATATGTTGTATCGGGTGGGTTTAAGTCTGTTGAATACTTGGCGACATCAGGAGTTCCTCAAGGGTCCATACTCGGACCATTGCTGTTTAATATCTTTATCAATGATATTGTAGATGTCATTGATGTAAACTGCCTTATTTATGCCGATGACCTAAAGATATTTACTACTGTCGATACTTTCAATGACTGTCTTCGTCTTCAAAATAGCTTAGATAAGGTAAATGCCTGGTGTGCGCAAAATAAGTTGCCCTTAAACGCTGAAAAATGTAACGTCATGACTTTTACGACGAAAACCACACAGATAATTTTCGATTATAATCTTGACAATCTCAGTTTGAAACGTCCAGCAACCTTTCGAGATCTTGGCGTTATCTTTGATAGAAAACTTAGTTTTGCCGCACATTTGGATGCCATTGTCCTCGAAGCTAATAAGACTTACGGATTTATAGTGCGAAATTCTCGTGATTTCACAAATCCGGATACTATTAAATTACTCTACTTTACCTTCGTACGATCTAAACTCGAGTATGCTTCCCTTGTATGGGCACCTCATTACAGTACACACATCAATAATTTAGAATCGGTTCAACGTCGATTCCTAAAATATCTGAGCTGGAAGTCAAACGGTGTGTACCCACCTATCGGTTTTCCACAACCAGATTTGCTTGCTAAACACTCTGTGAATAGCCTTGAAAATAGGCGTAAATATTTTTCTTTAGCATTCCTCTTTAAACTTATACATAATAAAACTGATTGTCAAGAATTAACATCTAAATTAAATTTCATTGTTCCCAGAGCAACCTCTAGGAATAACTTAACTTTCCATCTCCCGACACCTCGTACGAATACACTTATGCATTCGCCCCTATATACAGCTTGTAATAATTGCAATAATTCTGGAAATGACCTAGATATCTTTAGTTGCAGTCTTAATGACCTAAAATCGCTTTATTTGAAGTAAATGATTTGTTTTTCTTTAATTTTATTTTTTGCTCTTCTTTTGCACATTCACTTTTTTATAGCTATTTGTTTTGTTTAGATATTTATAGTTTCGTACCTTTGTTACTGTTTTTACATGCATGAATATAATACACATTCTTTTCTCTTTCACTTGTATTAATTTTGAATTTACTTTTGCTATATATGATTATTCATTTTACTTTGTTATTCACTTATTTATTTCTATTTCTACTTATATTTATATTTATAGTTCTATTACTTTGCTTACCCTCCTGTTCTGTAGTTGGGTTTAATTACCTGTAGAACAGTGTTTCTAAATAAATAAATAAATAAATAAATAAATAATGCACTTGTTAAAGTAGGCCACATGAATAAAAGAAAAAAATAACATCCTGTTGATTAAGCAAGTTAAAAAATTCACTACTTCTTAGACTATATACCTAGGGAAAAATCCTGCATATATCAGACATTTTGGTAATTTGCAGTGATTTCTTTTCTAAATTCGACGTTTACCAAAAATAAAGAATTTGCTGATGGTATTTTGAATTCTGTTTACCAAGAAATTACTTCAATTTAATTATTTCAAATAGAACCCAGGTAGGCCATCATATAGACTGGAACGTGGTTCAATATTGGATCAATATAGATACATTGAAATTGTAAAAAATATGTAAAATAGGATTAAAATATTGTTATTTCTATATTAGAAATACATTGTTTTAACCCATTTCAATCCAGTTATATACAGATAATATAGATGTACATATATCTGTAAATATTACTTTTACAATATTGTGAAGCCCATATTCGCGTCACGTTATTATCACATTTTTTAACAATATTGTACAGCAAAAATATCGATTAATAATGAAAAATATTAATTCTAAAATATTGGAAAGTTCATATTCCCATATTGGCTAGCTCTTTGTAAAATGATATTGTTGAGGCAATATTTTCTAATACCAATAAACATTGATTTTACAATATTGAATAGTTTATATTTTATTTTGTTGTTGATCATAATTTTTAGTAACATTACACAACAAATATTGATTGATAATGACAAATGTTAATTTTAAAATATTGGAAAATCCATATTGACATCATATTGGCAAATCCTGTTTTTAAAATCATATTATTTAACCGATTTATATCCATATTGATTGGCAAGTCGTTTTGGACCTAGGCTTATTGCAACAAGCTGCCATAGATGGCTCTCCTTGTAATTTGCTTGTATAGTCTCTATTTTAGGGTCTAGGTATTATGGTGTACCTACTGTAACCTGTCAAACGGTTTAAATATTCCTGCTGAAGTTTACTGCCAGTCATTTTTAGATTTTGATATTGTGCATTTTAAAATTATATATTATTCAATTGCTTTATGAAAACCACAAGTAGCTTTATCATTTGAGTATTAGGCCAAATTTTACATTAAATATTGGGCTAATATATGATTTCAAACATTAATTTATATCGGAATTAAATATTGCGTTGTTTTTAAATATTTGTTAAATATATCTTAACCAATATTGAATCTGTTAAAGAAATGTTCAATTATTTTATTGGTCCAATGTTTGTTTTTTTAAATCGAGCCAATGTTTTTGTAATATTAACATTGCTCCAATATTAATGTTCTACCAGGGAACGTCCGAAATATTGTTATATTTTCGAATGCAGAATAACAAATTCGAAGAAACTTATATTCCGAAACATAAACATGTTTTTATTTCAGAGAATGCTGATACCAAAGAAAAAAATTAAAAAGCTATTAACGTAAAATCAAAATATATACCCGGGGCCAAGGGGCAATGTACATATATTCTGGTTTCTTTTATTGTTTGATAGTCTGCTTAGTAACGGCTAATAGTCCAATTAGTATAAAGAAAAACAACTTATTAAAATGGTCAGCGTTTCGCTGCAATTTATTGGCATCCTCAGGACCACTTATAATAATAATATCTTTATTGTGTATAATATTTCTATGAACACAAAAGGTTAGCAGTAAAGTTAACACTGATATAAAAAACTACTAACTTAAGTACTCACTAAAGAAAATCTAATATAAAAAAGACATATTTCAATATAAATTATAATTAATATTTAGATCGTTACTCAAAATCAGAGCTTTTAGTTGATTTTTTATTGTTTGGGTTGGGTATATCTCAAATTTCCGTCGTGGATAGCATTTCTCATTTGGAGTTTTCCAAAAAGATAATTAGGCTAGTGCGATATAACCACATTGTTGATGTGCACAAAGCGCCTTTCATTTTTTAAAATCCCTAATGTATGGTGTAATATGTTCATAAATTGAACTTTTTGCAACAAACCTAATACAGATATTTTGGATATTTTTTTAAGTTTATTTTTATCTGACACATTTAAGTAGGACCCATAAACATAGTCACAATAGTTGGCATGTGACAAAACTAGAGACTTACATAGGATCAGTACTAAACTGATTAGTGATACTAAATCACTATGAAGAATGTTTCGTAGGCTTGAAATCTGCTTAAATGGGCAAAAGCATTTTCTAGAAACTTCCGATACATGTGGAACAATTTTCAAACAGTTATCTAAAGGTCAACTCTAAATTTTTAACTTCCTCTACTGGTTCAATGATTACATTGTCAATTGACAGTTGGAAATTAGAGAATTTTAATTTATTTGAAGAACCCACGATGATATTTTGAGATTTATTTGGATTTAAGACCAGTGAATTTTGTAAGCTCAGTTTCTTATTTCATTTAAGTCATAATTTATCTTAGTTTGGAACTTGTTTGATGTCGATACATTAAATGCAAAATAAAGCTGAACATCATCAGCGTATATATGTAAAGAACAGTATTTTGTGACTTGTGGTAAATGCAATATAAATATTAAATAATAAGGGTCCCAAGATTGAACCCTGAGGCACAGAAAGTGATAAGCGTTCGGCGGAAGTTTTTCTTCCACAAGTGTCAAGATAGACACGTTGTTAGCGATTAAGTAAATAAGAGGAGAACTACATTAAGATTTATACCGTAATATTTTAGCTTTTTTATTAACAATTCCTTATTTAATGACTCAAAGGTCTTTGACATACCCAACAAAGTCAGGGAAGTTACTTTATCAGAATAAATTGGAGTCAATACATCATCAACAATTGACATTAAAGCAGCGGAAGTGCCGTGATTTTTACAAGAGCTTGTATTTTTGGTATTACATAATTTTTAAGCACATAAGGTGACAGTTGTCGATGGATAACACCTTCCGCAATTTTTGTGTACCGAAAGTAAACTGATATTGTGCTTATTTTATTACTTTTAGGTATTGGCTTAACTAGTACCTGTTTCAAAATTAGCGAAACTGTTCTAGACTCGAAAGAAAAAATTGTAATGTGAGTCAGAGGCTCCGTTATAATAGGTAAGATAAGTTGAAGCATTTTTTTCAGAGATACCTACATATCCTATGTGTGGGGTTTTTGCTTTAAGGTTAGAGTTTGAATTAGTTTGGTAGAGGCAAATTGAAATTCAAAGTTATCTGAAAATCTACCATTCTCAAACTTTGAGAGATAGTTGTCAGGTACCTCTTCGCGCAGTATAAAATCTACATAAAATAATTGTTTATAAGATTTGCGTCACAAAGATCTTCTGGAAGTGAAGAGATGTTTTGGTTATTTTTAAAAATTCCATTAGGTTTTAGGGTTGACCATAGAGTTTTAGTATTTCTGATGTTTGAGTTGATATGGAAGTAGATTTCTGCTACTTTTAAACCGATTCCAAGCTTTAGTTTTGATAGTCCGTTAGCAATGGTCCATATAGGACTAGTGGATTGCTGACTTTAGAATATATATGGCGATTTAGCATTTTTCATTTCTCACATAACTTTTGAAGGTTTTGAAATATTGGTATGACAGTTGGTGAATAGGAGTTTTTTGTGATTAGAAATTCAAATCTGCTCCCATTTTGTCGTAGATCCTAGAGGACGCTATATAAGTATTTTTTATGTAAAAGTACTCTTAACTTTTTTACCCGTTATAATATCGATTTTCTATTATAAAATCCTAAACCTACCTCATTTTGACGGAAATATTATACTCATCATTAGAGATAATCGCATTTGAACAGTCGGCCGCATAATTCGTTATATGAAATATTGTTACGTGTTTACACCCTTTATTAAACATCTCCAAGGCGTTGGTTCAATAATTGCAACATAGATTATCACTAACCACTGATGTATTAATCACTAAATTTATAATAATTAGTTAATTAGTAATAATACACTAATTATAACTTTTACCTACTATAATTCACAACTTGTTACTGTTCTTTATCTTATCTGATCACTTGGCTCATCTTAGAAGTGTACTGAACTGACTCCGATGCGCTGATCCCGCTTCTTATTTATCCGTGGCGCTTATTCTCCATTCCTCTAGACTGTTCCAGGCTCCTTCTAGTGTATTCTATGATGCAGCGCCACCTCTGGACTGACTGGTGAATTCTTATCCTATGGTAGCTAATTAGGCTGGCTTCCTTTTACTCTGCTACTGGGGATTAAACTTCTCGTCGTAAGAAGGCGGCGCACATAACAATATTAACGTAGTAGGTTCTGATGTTCTAAGTTTGACATTCTGACATAGAGTTAAAGTACAACTTATGAAGTTAATAAATTTTATTTGAAAAACATATAAAGAGAAAGTTTAATTACACAAGGTTATGGTTAGGGTTCAATGAATAAAGAATACAATGGGTAAGGAATGTCCAAAAAAAGAAATATTGCTTCATAATAAATGTTCAATATGTCCGCCATTATTAATCTCGATGCTCTTACCTATACGATTCATGAGTGAAAAAATCACTTCAATCCACATATAACATGCAATTTTCTTTCTTTTCTTGTTAGATACGTAAAGTATATTTAAAATGCGTATTTCTTCTCTTGTTGGTGGGTTGAGGGTCAAGCAGCAGAATCTAGCGAGGTAATAATTAAAAATCGCTGAACACTCTCTATGTGCACGCTTTGTCAAATTCTATTTCATTGGAGTGAAGTGGAAAGTCCAGTTAGCGTCGTTAACACGCATATCAACATATTTTCTTTTCGTGGTAGAAGCTATTTATAGAAAATTATCGATGATTGTACTACGTGATCCTTCTAAAGAATAACAACCGAAAACAGAACAGCTAGCTAGCGCGTAGTTGTTCACCGAAACGAATGAAGAGTAAAAAAAGCAGGCACATGGATGCTGTTACCTTCAATACATTCCTATTATAGAAAGTAAGTCTGCGCTTTACTACATACAAGAAGTGACTTAAACAACCGAAATTAGTTCCGCTCCAGTGCATTTTGAAGGTAAACTACAGGGTGTCTTCTTCCCTTAAATTGTTCATTTTACACACCACTTAACTATTATTCAAGTGGAAGTTGGCACTAACTTTGATCATTGCTATAAACACATGCAGGGTTAGGTAGTTAGTCGTTTATGTGTTGAAGTTTCTCGTAAGAAGTGTCCCCAAATAAATCCTTTTATAGACATTTCGATAATTATCCTATTTTTTTTTAGGAAACGTGAACAAACAACGGGATATTTTCTAGGCTGTGCTATGTTTTCAAAAAAGCTTTCATTTGCAATATTAATAAATGTAAATATTGATTTTCTAATATTTCACTGCCTTGTCCTTAAACATATTATTTTATTTACTTAATTTAAAACATAAGGTATGTCTATCGCTGGATTCTGTTACATTAATGTTGGGAACCCTATGTGTTCCTTTCAGAATGAGTACTCTTATTCTACTGTCTATTATTAGGCCCCTCTCAAGAGAAAATACATTGATTGTGCTAGATTTAAACTAGTTAGAACTGTTAATAGAAAATGTAGGGTCGCATGCATTCATTTAGGGGTCACAAACAAAAACTTGATGAAAAGAAAGGATCAAGAAGGAAGAAGAGGTCTCCACAAAGTATTTAAATATTCATTCAATAAATAAATAATAAATAAGAAGAGTTTGTAAAGCTACAAACATAGAAAGTTTAAAATTTAAATTAATGGGTTAAAAACTAGATGATGCAAATCTAAATCGGAGCACCTACAAAAAAAAAAGTAGGAATTACTGATAATAATGATTTTTTATAAATAGAATAATTGCTATCATTTCTTGAGTATAAGGAGTATTTTATGATGTACGTTGAAAACTAAGGGTTCAAGCTACTAATTCCTTTGACATATATTTAAATTTCAATAATCTGGACTATAAAACGAAATTCATGGAGGTTCATTTCAAATTCATGAATCTACATAAAACGCGAAAAATTCATTTAACTTTGACTGCTAAAAATAATTGCGGTATTTTCCGGAATAACTTTAATGCCATTAAAATATTGGTGGCGGTTATAAATCAAGCTTCATGTCGGCCGTCGCCGAACAATTTCCGTTTTCAGCAAGTGCATTTTTGTATGTTCGCAGAACCCAACTGAACTGAATTTAACGACAATTTATTGACCATTATTGCACCCCGATGATTCACTTGGTTAACCGACGACGCAAACAAATTCAGTCACCGACATTCAGCATGTGTTAAACCACAAAAATTTTAAGTGACTCTAAATAAACGACTGTTATACCACGTGAATTAACTTCTAAAATAAACATTTTTTTGACTGTCATTGTTCACGAAAAAATATTTTTTATATCATAAGAACAATGAAATGTTCATCGAAATACTGCAACAATTTGTACTAGTGACATATTTTCGACATTGAGATTATTAGAGAAAATATATTACCGTTCTAGCTATTGTGTAATAAAAGGCTACACTTATTAACATTGACTAACATATTAATTAATTACAGTTATAATAAAAATTAATAGAGCAATTTGTAAAAGTGTTATTTTCGCGATGGATAGCCAAAGAATTATTGTTACGTGTTCATATGAAAGATCCATAATTTAGGTGTTTAGGGACTTTTTGTTACACTTTCTAAATTGATTGTTAGGACGTTCACTTGATGGGTTCGATTTAAACAGACGCAAAATGCAAAACTTATACATACTTCGATTTTGCTCGACGGAATTCACCCAATGGTACCATCTGGAACATCGACTGCACTGTCTTATATAACACTTTACTTGCTAACACTTTATTTTCTAAGACCGAGCGCAAACACAGCCACTTATGGTCACCACCGGTGGCCGCCACTCCATTTTGTATAAATTTGTTATGGATTCACCGCACAAACAGCGTTCTTAGTGGCCGGTCCGAGCCACAGGCTAGGGTACGCAAAATGCAGTATGCAGCGTGTGGCGGCCATCGGTGGCGACCACATGTGCCTGTGTTTGCGCTCGGTCTAACACTTCTCAATTAACCTGAAAGGGAATATTGTTAGTAATAACTCCGTAAGACACAATGAGAGAGGATTGATCCAGGTACAGTAATATATTGGCCTTTTGGAAATAGTTGTTAATAAACAGTTTGTGTGTGCATGGGTATAAGGTTAACAAGAGTGTCGGTCCATACCACACATGATGAGTATTAGGACGACTCGGACAATGCAATCTCTAACTACCATCCAATGGTTTACGTTAAATCGACTGACACCAAAAAGATTCAACGGAAAATTTAATATTTGCGATTTATGGGCTTTTAGATGACTGTCTTTATAAGTATTGATAAATTCTCATGGGAAATTTTGGGCATTCTGTTATCGAGTTTAAATCGCAATAGATTAGAATATTACTTTATATTCATACGTTCAGGCAAGGTGGTCCCGCGAAAAATCTCTCTTCAAGGACTTTATCGTGGAAGTATTAACTCGTCCTCTTAGTCCAATACCATGCATGAGGAGCAGTACTACACAACATCGGAAAAGAGCTTTCGAGACAGTTGCTAAAATTGTTGCTTTGTGCATTACATCTCAGGCATCACACCCCGTCGTAGCAAATTTCATTGCAGTTACGCAATTTACACGCCCCATGTGTCGTCTTTTCTTATAGTTACAAAAAATACAAACCGAGGGACTTTTTTTGTTGTAGTTACAAAAAATTGCGCTCCGTGGGACGTCGTTCACTGTAACTGTATTGCCCATTGGGCGTTTTTTGTTGTAGTTCCGAAAAATTAATTTTCGTTGTAAGTAGTTTCTATAAATTTTATTTTAGACTCATGTCTCGAGAACTTTCATAGTACTTCCAAAAATATCTTTCGACAGCATTTCTACGTGTCGCACGCGGTTCATACAAAATATTTTCATCAGATTTCGTTACAATTCCACAAAATCCCTTCGAAAGAGATTTTTGCTGGCTTCAAGCAAGATGATCTTGATACGTTTAGGTAGGTTCATTGGTGTCGAAAGCCTTGCTGAAAGCGAGTAATACCAAAGCCGTACTTTTTCCATCGTCATACGCTTGAATAATGTCATCAGTTAAACAACTAAATTCTTTAGAGCGTGTTTTCTATGGTTTTTTTTTATATCTCGAAATCTATAAGTTGTAAGTTCATAAATTTGTCAGCGCTGTACAAATTCAAAAAATAAGTTTTAACGAATTTTTTTTTTTAGTTTTCGTGCAAATAAAAAAATGACTATTTTGTGGATCATTTTATTACTGAACATAATTAATGTAACAATGAATAGAACATGAAAGTCAAGCTAAAGGCAAAGAAGATGACTTAAAAGAATCGCATTTGCAATGTTTTATTAAAATTCTCACAGCCCAAAATTCATCATCTTTCAAAGCGTTTCAGTTCAAACCATACAACGTGTTGTATTATAATAGATGTATAGGTTTTCACGTTCGTTAATGAATCAATCTCGGGCGTCGACATCCTGTAAGCTTTTGGTTATTTTTCATTACTTTTGACTTCCTCGTCGGAAAATAACACGATAACTTGTACAGCATATTGATTTCGAACAAAATTAAATTCTGAATGATTAATCCAAAACTCCTGCGATCTGTTTGTAACAGTTTAGCAGGTATAGATGAAGCGATTTCCCCTCATTCGGGACCCCTCATGACTCATTTACGCGGAATGAAATTTTAATAACTCCTTTTCAGAAACGAACAACAGTTACAACGTAGTCGATTTGCCCGTCTGCTAGGATTATTAAAATACGTGAAACATAAAAGCATTTCTGTGTTTATTTCTCGGCACTCATATTGCTTCGAATGCTGACAAACAGATGCTCCACTGTTCGATGCACCCGTCCCAGATATATTCAAATGTTTCTGCATGGAAGGAAGAATGTCTACGAGTAGACATTAAATAATTACCCGTAATTTTACATGCAAACGCCCAGGCGTTTCGCCCGAATTATTTATGAGAAATTAATACTGCAGAATTAGTATGCTATATACTTACGATACATTTGTTAATTAGTAATATACTTGGAAAGGTCACGCTTGTATAGATATTTATTTACAAGGTTATGCTAAGAGCGATGAGGTCGCCAAAATCAGATAAAATCTTCAAATGGAAGAAAGAAAATATTTTTAAACATATTTCAATGAGAATTGATTTGAAATGCAGAAGTTACGGAAACTGCCTAAGATACATTGATTTTTTAAGTGTGGAAACGGACATCGCGACTCTAATTGATAGTATTTGTTCCTTCGGCTGGGTACTTTGACGATGCGAAAAGGTGTAGATTATGTAGATTTGATTCTACTGTCATCAAACATCAGGTGTGGCCCAAAGCTCCAGTTTTGGAGCATTCCTATTCATAATATTTATAGATGCTCTCATGTGGCGTACACGGATTTAAAAGATATACCATTTGCTGGAGGTTTTCTTGAATAGAAACTATTAGGTTATGTAAAATTTCAAAGCAAATAGGGCCCCAACATAGAAACTCTTCTTGTTGAGACAGTAGGGCAGTAACACAGCGCGTTCTCGGCATTATAGTCTTCTAGATTACATAGCCCATACTATAGATTATTCCTGGACATTTTGACAGTATTTGCCTTTACTACTGGGACCAGCCAACGCTATTCTGCTGTAATTACAGCTGCTTAGGCTACTCAACTAATCCACGTGACGTTTAAGTGCACAGTTCTTCATCAGTAGTGATATGGACTGAGTCTGAAGGGGCTATTGAAGTTTTTTTTAACGCCACTCTATTTCCACTACTGAGGCCTAACACCGACGAGCTACTCCCAACCAGAAATTTTGCCGAACCTCTTCTCTTTCGAAGAGTAGGGATCTTTTACTTACCTTACATTTTATAGACAAGGGATCGATGGCTTTACATCCCCTTCGAAAGATGGTATATCCCCTACACAATCCTCGCCTAAGATTGCGTAGCTTCCGCGCATACACTGATATACAAACCGCTGGAAGATGTGAAACGAGGGCGCGACCTTCCTTGTGAACACACAAAAGCCTCGCTGGTTGCTGAGAATAAAAAAGTTTCAGCTGAGACTAGAACTTTAGAGCGTAAGAGAGACTCTTGAGGTTTTTCGTGCACTTAATTTTATTTTTTAAGAGATTTGGGGAGGGGGTTGCTGCTAAGATGTCGGACAGGGTCAAGACTATACCCTGTATAAATCCCAGTGGTCGCTTTAACTTATATTTTAATTATCTGTGTCTTATTTTAGCACTTTGATTTAAAATATATTGTTTAATGTCTGTGAAAGGGTCTAATACTTCACCCTGTATATAACTTTTTGACGTAATAACACTTTGTTTTAAAACGAATTAAAAATACTTATTTAAATTAAGTTAACAGAGTTTGTAAGACTTTAACGTAAATATTAATTCTAATAACAGTTATAAAAAGGTAACTGTTCGGCAACGGAAATTCCAACTTGAGAAAATATTTCTTTTTATTGTAAATCATTTTCAAAATGTCTGAAAAAATTCACTTTTTTTTATTATGTGCAAGGTAGATGATTTGTTAACGTGGATTTATTTTATGGGGTACGGTGGCCGAAGATTTATTTAAAGTAGATTTATTTTAAGGGGCGCGGTGACCCAAGATTTGTTGAGCTTTTTTACTTGGAGCAAGCAATTAAGTAGAATGGACACTCGAAACACTTGAGGTATACTGAAAACTGATCTAAGAACATATTTAGAACAGACATACACGCTGAACTGACTTAGCCTGAGGTCGTGGTGCTCAGCTTTTTGTATGGTCTGTCGGGGACGTTGCGTGCGGAGATCTGGAAATGTCCCCGACCATTCCGTGCTGGCGCGATTACGGAATATTACATATTATAAACATTAATTGTCCTTGCAATTATAATTAAAAGATGCTTATTGATAATGGGAAAAGTTGTTTATAAAAAGTACGAAAACAAGTAGTCTTGAGGAAGCCAATTTTAAAACCTTAAATTTTTAATATTTCCAGCAGTCCGTTTTTAATTTTATTCGAAGACGATATGCTCAAAGTTTTGTATACTATTAGAAGACACGTTTTACATTTAGTACTCAAATTGCCATTCATTAAAGAGTCAAGTCAACTTTTCAGACAAGATGGCACATGAAAGAATTTAAATTTAAAATACGGAGAATTCTTTTGGAAATGAAAAGGCAAAGAACAAATTGCGTCTTTCTGTTAAAACACGAGGACGTAAAAGTCACAAGTTATATTTATATGGAGTGGAAGTTTAAGTTTACGAGGGACTCAGCAACTGTTGCTTTTGGTAAAATAACTTTAAATGTAAAACAAATGGTCTGTTGATCTCAAGTCAATTAGACGAACCAAATGAGATACTTTGAGACGTTGTCCTGTTAAGAGCATTACGCACTCGTTTTTATGTATTTCCTAAAAGGCGTTATCTCTGTACTAGTAAGTAATTCGAGACTATTAGTTGCAAATCTTATCTGGATCTAATTAAAGTCATGTTAATCGGCAAGCCGAGCCGGTCTCTAATCTATCACCTATATCTGAACATTGTGTGTGGATGGGGTTCACGCTATACCCACCCAATACAATCAGAAATGGAAAAACAATACAGCGACAGTCACTTTAACAAGGAATTACAAAATCCCTCGACACTGTCTTCTTACTTCTTACCGAATGCAATATGTGCAGAGATAAACACAGGCGGTGGATATCGGACTTTGCAATCGCCGTTCGTGAGTTGATAGGAATGTACTGTCTTCTGCTGCGAGTTATTAAGTGGGTGTACGCTTTAACTTGCAGAGTAATTGTACACCGCGTAGTCACAGGGTTGTCTAGGAACTTTAACATAGAAACGTATATTACCACAAACAGCAAATGACTTGCCTTAAGCCTCTTGTATCAGTCGACTTTTGTCAAAATGTCATTTCTCATATTAAAATTAAGTTCAATAATTATTTGATACAATTTCGCAATGTTTAGTTAATGTAAGTATGTCAATAATTAATATATATCGACGTGTACATTTTTGTTACTTATCAGCATATAATTTATTTTTCCAACCTAAAAAATCATGTTAAGCTTATTAAAACTTCTAGTACCGTATAAAAGCGGCCATTCTCATTACAATTGGAATGCGCCTTTATAGTTCGATATTTATATACGTACTTGGGTAAATATTTATGAGGTTAGCTCGATAATAAATGATTATAATAATAATAGAAGTTGAGAGGTAATACGTACGTCAAGTAAGTAGTGTGGGTTTCATTTTAATAATAACTTAATAAACGAGTCCACCGACCGGGTCAAACGCCAACACAAGCATTAGGATTACTTTGTGTCTTGCTGAGTAAAAATAACCAGATCAATTCCAGCGATAAAGCATTGATATTCAACATGCATATGTATAAATGGAAAGTTTATTACAGAAGAAACAAAAAACAATATATATGCTTCATCTGCATAGTCCATGATCTCTTTTTAGATATGTGTACAGGGTGTTTAGATGCTGATTCATAAAATTAGTAAGAAGAAATAAATATGAATAGAACACCGCAATTATCGTTTATAGACAATATGGAGCCGTGGCCCTCTGAGGATGGTGCATTATTAGTGAATTTTTGTTAAAGAAACTAGTCGATAATAATAGTAATGATTTCAAATGGAATTTGGGCTTGAAAAATGTGCTGAGGTACACGTCACAATGCGAAATATCGCAAAACAACCGGAGAGTGCACGTGATTTTGAGCAAATGCCTTCGGAGGAAACATGCAAGTACCTCAGAATTCTGCGGGGTGCACCTAGCTACAGGAGTTCAATATGAAATACAAAAATCTTAATAAACTCCTCAATACAGATCTCAACGCTGGGAATATGGTTAAAGCCATACAGTTAAGTAGAGAGTACTCAGCATTCAGAAGATGCGCAGAAATCTAGAAGAAAATCCTTTTTCTATAATACCGATAGGGTTTTCGTTAGGAAAATTGCGATATCAATATTTACTATTAAACCTCAAATATCGACAGCAAGCTATATCGAACCGCATCAATGAAGATTTTAGCATCGTTGCAAGGCAATATACTATACCGAAATTATCCCAAAGCCTTAAACGGTCTGAAGGTTAATAAGGAGGCTTCACTATTGCGGTTAAAAAAGGCGTCCGGATACAGATACATTTATAATAGCCATCCAAGACAAGAAAACCCGTACCAGAAACTATGGAGTGTGAGAATTATTCCAGTCATATCAGTTAAGAAACTTTCTTAATAAAGAAGTGCTTGACATACTTGAAGCAGCTTAACTTACCTAGAGTTCTCGCAAAGATTATTTACAGGATGGTAATTCTTCAAACCTGCCACACCACGAGAAAATTTTTGATAAGGATAGGCATCTGAGTCATACATTGTACTAATAAGATAAGATGAATTTGTTCCTCATTAACTGAGTCGAATCCCACCAGCATCGAACAGGTCTAAAAAACCTAAAATGGTCCTCAATTGACCCGAATCTCAACGATGCGCATGAAAGATTTTCACTGATCACCTCAGCTTAGGTAGCGCTACAGGTCGTGCCGGACTTCAAACGTTAAAACCCCTCCCCCTTTTCAGTGTTTCCGACTGGTTTGGAGCCTCTTTCGCTTATATTTTCAAACCAGCTGGCCATTCGAGTTTGTTATGTATTCCTCCATGGGTTCGTTCCACTTTCTAACTTTCATGGGTGGAAGGTTTATCTTCCTGACAATAACAAGGAAATTTGTTTTCTCAGCAGCTAGCTCGAGCTGCATCCTTGTCAGCCATCTCTCGATCTTTCTGATGGCCTTATTGGCCGCCTCTGTTATGCGCACTGTCCACCTTCCAGTCACCGTTATGGTCAGATCGTCCGCATAACCGATGACCTTCACACCATTTTGCCATTGCGGTCGGAAGACATCATCAAACATAATGTTCCACAAGGTCGGCTCAAGCACCGAGCCCTGTGGAATCTCACATGTGATATTTTTCCAGACAATCTCTTCCTTCATCTCATACCCGATCATTCTCTCTTGGAAGTAGCTCATTGTAATCCTTACGAGGTACGGAGTTATCCCTATACTCTGCATCTTACTGATAATCATCGCCCATCCCACCGTATTAAAGACATTTTTGGCGTCCCGGGTCACGACGGCGCAAATGCTCTTCGCGGCTAGGTCTTCATCCGTTATAATTCTAGGTATCTGCTGAAACAGAAATCATTTCTATGGAGGAGTAAAAGTGAGAAAAATACCCGAGTTCGCTGATAAGAGATCCAAGTGCTACTCGAGCTGTTATGACAAAAAGGTCGTCGTAATTTTTTTATGTATTCGAAGGTATGAAACGTGTAGATATTGCTCTCAATTAATCATACTCACTTGCCAAAAATCAACGGGTGATTGGTAGACCAAGTGCGTAAGGCAGTATTTGTCACACCTCTTGGACCACTTAGAGAACACGATTCTGGTGTCCACAGTCACTAGCACCACCTGATGTGGGTAGTGTCTGTAGTTAATTTATTGGCAATCTCCTTTGCATATTTATGTTCAGGGCCAAGAAAGAATAAAATTCAACAGCCTGTCATGAACACCATTTTTGCGCAATATTTATCATAATTAAGTTTTCAACGATGGAAAGAGGTGAATGCGAAAAAAATTTGTAGAATATAGAAACAAAAAATGCCGACGATACATCGTTTTTCCGCCTACAATTAAATTAATTTTAGTCAGTACAGAAACGTAATAAACCTTAATAACGTACGTAACTGTCTTATAAAGTTGTTTGACCTAAAGTATTTCCGAGATAATCAGTAAAAATTAGTATTTAAGCGTAGTCCCTTTAAAGTGGATGAGCTTTAACACTTCGATGAAAAAACAATTTTGTATAGTAAGTAGTGTAAGTACTCGAAGAACAAATAAACGTATATACACGTTTTCATAGACAATAGACTAATAAAGCTTTGACATTTTTTGCACCTACTTTCTCTGTATTAACGATAACCCACTTACAACTTTCACATACGGAACAAAATATTTGTCTTACCATGCTAATAAGCATGAACATTTAATTTTCTAGATCACAACTGACATTCGAAGAAATTGTTTGTTTCCAGTATTAAAAAAATCGAGAAATTGATTTTATTACTTTTACCTGCGGTATTTTCAAAATATTTTGTATTTAATTATTGTTATTTATTATTTTGCCCAATAAAACAAATCAAGATGGGTTATTCTTCCTTGTGCTTTATTAAGCACAAGGAAGAATATATTGATGAGTTTATCTAACTTGGGTAAGAAATAAACTAAGTAATACATTCTATAGAACAACTCAGTAGAATAGAAATATTTTTTTTTATTGCTTTTTCAAAATGATGACTTATCTAAATTTAATGGGCATCTTTTTATGCTGTGTGTAACTTTAACGCATTTTATAATTTCACATGTCTGAAAAAATATTATGTCTAAAGTTTCCTTCTACAAACTCGAGGCAAAATGTCTATCGCTATTAGCTTAATAAATTTTCCAAATTTGGTTACAAATTGTGACGTTTCAGATTTATTGAAAAATAACTATATACAGGCTGTCCATTTTATCAGGGCACTCGAGAATATCTCACTTAATATCGGTACAAAAAAAAATATTTTTACGAAAATTGTGCCGATTTATATAACCTACAAAATGGTTTAAAGACATTTGTAATCCATGGCCTACTTTTAGAGTTATGGCGGAAAATATCGAAAATGCGGAAAAGGTCTAGGCCAAATATCTCCGTTATTTGAAGAGATACGAGAAAAATTCTAAGGCAAAAATTTTTTTGCAAAACAGAGTGTTTCAACGAGGTTTTATCTAATTTTTTTCAAAGCCGCTGTATTTTGAGATTTACTCTTCAGGCTGTTAATTCTTAAACGAGTGTGATTGAGTGAGAGTTTAAGTATTAACTGAGATGATCTGTCAAAAAATTAAATTGTCAAGTTTGTTCATAGCCAACTATTTTAAAATAATTGAAATAATAGTGAAATCATGAAATACAAACAAATGGATATTATACTTAAATTAATTGGTAAAGGCATTTTAACTTTCTGAGCAAGGAGTGACGCTTTTATGGAGGACCTCTATACATTGGCGTAACTGCGAATACTCTTTCCATAATTGCTCCATGTTGCTTTTTTGATTATTATTTTGTTTTTGTTACCTGAATTTACTTTATTCTTCTTAATTGTGTTAATGTTTTATTATAGCAAAGATATGAGCAACTTATTGAATTATTTTATCGTTTTATTTAATCATACTTCTCCACGGCAAGTATAATGTTTGTTAAAAAAAAATGTTTTTATAATTACTAACGTAATATCAATGAATAAATATGGCATGTGATATATCGTTGAACAGGGAGAAAAATACTCTATTTAATGGCGCCATTTCCCTCCCGTTTCAAAATAATTTTTTTAATAGCCTGAAGAGTAAATCTCAAAATACAGCGGTTTTGAAAAAAATTAGATAAAACCTCGTTGAAACACTCTGTTTTGTAAAAAAATTTCGCCTTAGAATTTTTCTCGTATCTCCAAATAACGGAGATATTTGGTCTAGATGTTTCCCGCATTTTCGATATTTTCCTCCATAACTCTTAAAGTAGGCCATGGATTTCAAATGTCTTTAAACCATTTTGTAGGTTATATAAATCGGCACAATTTTCGTAAAAATATTTTTTTTGTACGACCGATATTAAGTGAGATATTCTCGACGGCCCTGATAAAATGGACAGCCTGTATATACATACATCTTTACTATATTGGACTATTTAGCATTTTCTTTGTCATGTTTAGAAAGTTTACGTCATAGAAAATTGATTTGCGCAAGATTGGAATTTTCTCATTTAAAATAACCGTCAAGTTGCATTTATGATTAGTATTTATGGTCAATATAACTGAAAAAAGGCGGCCACCGTGTAGTTCCAGTATGACTTCTGTGTCAATTTAAAATAAAATGTTTACTTTATTATCAACTAACAAAAATTTTAGGGAGGTGTGACAGCGAGCTTTGCGTAAAATGACATTTGTTTGCAACAACGGAACAAATTATTGTTGTCAGAATAGTTTTAATGTCATTTTGGTAAAATTTCATGCGGCCATCGGGTTAACCTAATGTCGATATTGAACTCGGGTAAAAGGCTTTGGTTTCGTTGTTAATTTTTTCGGTACTCCAATATCGACATTTATTCAACATAATATTCCAATTTAATGATCCGGTTAGACTGGATGAAGTATTATTTCTTAATTTTTAGTTACTCTTTTTTTTTAAACTGTAAAAAAACTAACCTTGGTGACTGCAAAAAAATATCTTTCTTTTAAGAGGTCTCCAGTATTTTTATTTATTACTAGCGGCGCATCCACCAAAAACTCGAATTAATCGAATATAACATTTTTGTTTTTGTAGCTTCCACTTCTAGAAGAGATTTGCCTTGGACTACTTGGAAAGCTTCTTCTTTTTGATAGAAAAATAATCGTCCCCTGCAAAAAATTATTAAAAATAAAATATTTCTAATAAAAATCAAATGAAATCAATACAAATCAATAAGTAGGTTTATTGAAAGTACAGTGAAAGCAGATAGTCACATCAACACATGTAAATAAAGTGCTGTGTGGCCTTAACTAAACTTGTACTGTCCGAGACTCGTATATAAGCGGAGTCACCTCAGATGAAGACTTTAAAATGCCAGTATCTTTTATAAAAAATAAAACTCTTTGGGTGGAATTAAGAAAATAACTCGGAAAATAATAAGTAAGAAAAAATGAACAAACGGACTTACCAATCAACACTGATTTTATATGCACACTCGAGTCTTTGGTTTTATAAAATAATACGAAAAAACCCTTTTTTGCGCGACTTCATTGCGGCAAAACTGTCAATTATTGAATCCATTGAACGATATGTTTCACATTCAATGTACATCATCGCTAAAGAGTTTAGTCTATCTTCACTGATTAAGGATCGTAAATAATTTTTGACACGTCGAAGTGTAGAAAACGAGCGCTCGCCTGAAGAATTGGTAGCTGGTTTCCAAAGGACTTCTCAGTGCATTTAATACATTTGGATAAATTTCTTGCAGATCTCTTTCATATATCAATTTTGATAAATCCATTACTGGAATTAATTTTTCATTGGTGATTGTGCTTAAATAGGCTTCAAAATGAATGCATTCATCTACAAAGCAAGTCTTCTAATTCGTTTGAATAAATTTTTAATAAGTTATTGGCTAACTGTCTTATTTCATGTGGTGGTGCAGTGCAACATAGAAAATATCAATTTTGAAGTGATGACTGCCGTTTTCAAATGATGGTCTCTTCAGCATGACTTCCATCAAATCGAATCTTTCTCTTATTTGTACGCTTTAAATCAAATTGGTATTCTTGAATATCAGGATAAGACTTGGTCAAATTTTTAAAGCTACAGACTCGGTCCGTAGTGTTTTTAAGAATTCCATCAAGGAGTTATAAAGACAATTGCAAGATTTAACAAAAATTTTGAATTTAAAATTTGCCGTCCTCAAAAATTTGCCGCCCTAGGCAATTGCCTTGTAAGATCGGCCTGACATAATTAAAAATATTAACAGAGGCTTGAAACTACTTTGTACGATCGATGATACAGTCAACATAGGAATGAGTAAAGTATGCAGTGTCTAAATTGCACCAAAACCAAATTAGACACATAAGATGGGCGCGTTGGTAGCAAACAATACTTATTGATCTATTGATGTTAATTTCAGTACATTTTTAATTTCTCGTCGTTCATCTAGTACCAAGTTGTCGTTTCTTGAAGAGAAGAGAACAGATCCTAATAATATTATGGGCGGCCGGGCCTTCAACATAATCATCCTTCTCGTCACTGAACAGCTGAAACTTAAAAGCTTGAAAAATAAACCAAAATAATATTGCTGGCGTTAACAAATTTCAATGTCTAAATCTCGTAAAGTCCGTCGCTTTCATCGAGTACATATTTACTCATATTTAAAATCAAAGCCACATGAACGGAGGTAATTAACTCGACAAATTAATTTCCTAGGTTTTTATGTGCTCGACAAGCTGTCGCTGTTGGCAATAAAATTGAAAATTATAATTCGAACGTATCGCATAGATATAAGGGTTTTTTCTAGGCGTATGGCAGCTATTCAAATCTAGCGATGTTGCAATTAAACTTTACGACGCTATTAATTAGAAGAAATTTTATGAGTCCATCTTGTAACGCGACTTGAATCTGCAACACAGTAGTTTGCCAGCAAAAACTGATATATAAAGAAGTCAACTTAATATATAGACGGCCGTGCATTGCAGGTAGGCGTGTTTCGTCATTCTGAACTATAAATCCGTTGCCTATATGCACCTGTTGTATGGATTGGGCTCGACCATTAACACTTTTGAGTCTGACAGACACGTAAAAATTGGTGGGATTTTTAAATACTTTTTACACGAACATCTGGTCGGAAATTATACCACTATAATTAGATTCCTTCGAATCCACTTTTAGTGGGGCCCCAGTTGTTTTTATCGAGGTTTATTGGAAATTGGTGTTGTCTGAAAATTTGTTCAGGTTGTAAATATTAGAGATCAAACATTTTTCTAGCTTAGCGTTGAAAGTTTATTATTTAATTTATAATTCTTTAATGAAATGTGAGTTGATTTCCTATTATTTAGTATACGAAGAGTGTTATGGGCTGTTCCGTCTTATTTTAAACAGTTTAATATTTTATATAATGCCATACATATGTATATTTAATGTGCGCTGCAAGAATTTATTTAAAGATGTTAACACAGTGCGAGAAACTTTTAGTTTAAATTAACTTTATTAAAGGCAGTCACTGACAGTATAGTTGGGTGTATATTTACTGGGTAGTGAAAAACTACGAGCTAATTATTAACGCCGGTGAACCATTCGGCATGGTCTTATCAAATAAGCTGACGTACATTAAAACCCATGAAGATAAGTGATACGGTATTTTAATGAGGTCGTAAAGTTTTGTTGAGTTTTTTGACTGCCCAGTAAATATACGTACCCGACCATACAATATTTGTATTATACAAATAATATATAAAACAAAACACTTGTCGTATTAATCATAGGTAAGTATATTCAACACCCCCTCTCGGTAGATACATATTAACATATATGCTATCCTTCTGTATAAACTCCCATCATAGGTCGGAGTTTTTCGTATCTAAAAATTTTATTTTGTTTAACCAAATCGCGAAGATCGATGTGTTTTGTTCTGGCGTTATTTTTTTTTGTTGTGGCTAACTTTATGCAGCCTTGATTATCCTCATTTATGATAGTCGGTATCATGACTGGTTTTCCATGGTCTTCTAATATTTGACGTAACCAGACCACTTCTTGGCTGGTATATGCAGCAGATACATACACAGTCTCAGTTGAGGATAAGGTGATAATGGCCTTGTTTTCTGCTCGACCAAGAAACTGGACTGGACTGATTTCCTGTCTCCTGCCCAATCTGCATCTACGTAACAGGTGAGACTCAATTCCTCTGTTGCTGGTATCTTTAACTTTAATTTTATAGTCTGTTTTAAATATCGAATCACTCGTTTAACTTTATTCCAATCTAGTTGTCGGGAGTTACTTAATCTTCTACATAAAATTCCAATTGCAGTTGCAATGTCTGGACGTGTCGTAGTTGTTATATATAACAATGCCTCCACGGCTTGTCGACAAAATTCATTATTAGGCAGAGGATCCTTTTCCATTTCCAACTGAAAATAGTCTGTACTCATAGGGGTGGATACACCTTTCGCTTCTTGTAATCCAAATTTCTCGATAATTGAGTTGATTTTCGTGCTTGATAATTTTCATCCGTCAATTTTGCTACGGTGACCTTTGCTAAGCTGTTTTCTCCCATATCCTTTACAACAAAGTTTTCATTTGCTCTTAACTTCCACAGATGAATTTGGGCCTATAACCTGAATGCGAGAAATTCTTAGTTTATTAACTTTATTAAAGACAGTACAATACAATACAGTACAGTACAGTACAGTACAATATTTCTATTATACTAATATATAAAACAAAATACTTTATAAAACAACTTATAAGATATGTAGTTGTCGTATTAATCATAGGTAAGTATATCCAACAAAAGATATTCTGAAGAGTGATATTATTATAAGTATTGATTTTTTTTAATACATAATACATACAGTATAAAGAATATTGTCACTATATACGTGCCTGCCTGTCTGTATGAGCAGTTTAATCTTTACAGTTTACTCTTTGAGGAATCTCTATATTATACAAATTTAAATTGTGTCTTTAGGGATTGAGCAGTGAACACAAACGTGTATTGCTCTTGATGCAATAAACTTTCCCCAATTTGTCCAAATGGTCGAACTATTTTTTTTAAGCAAAATGAAGGTATTCTTATGTACTATCACGTGATGTAACTAAAGAATAAAATTTTTTAGCCGATTTTCTGTCATTCTTGGTATATAAATGCGCGCGGCGATTTCCCGTCATTTTCGACATTATACGTATCGTGGGAGGTGTTGAACCGATTGCTACGAAATTTGAACTAAACATTCCCCGAACATCTACAATAAAAGCGTACCGTTCTTAACTAGCATTTTAAAGGGTCCAAAGTAAATTAAAACTGAACACCACCTACTCGAAGTAGAAAACTCAGAGTGTTCTTAGTTTAACCAAAACAAACTTATTTTTCTACGTCGCATTGCTCCATGTGAAAGTTTCTCTTTCGCTTTATTTTGGGCAATTTTTAATCCACTAAAAACACAGCAATAACAGCCGAATCCTGTGCTAGTTTAGTTGTTGCTTGAATCCCCTTCGTAGCTCACGATCTCCTATAGAATTTGTTTTCATCGTTCTCCATTTGACACGGGCCTTCTTACTATTTTCAAATCTCTTTCTGTATACAGAAATATTATTTTAGATTTTTCTTCATTGGATCAATTTCGTCTATTCTTGTAGCGTGACCTCCCTCAGATGATTCATTCTACCAATGCCAAAATTTTGAAAGACCTAAATTACCTGGTGTTATAGTTCTATATTGTTATGACAACCTGACATAAGGCGAATCTTTTAAAACATCCCAGAATATCTCTATCATCATTTTTCATTTTTGTGTACTTCGAAGTGTCTGAAGTTAGTGATTCGAACCAAATTAAAAAATATCTATTAGAAGCCAGCACCCTTCTTATTTCTCTCGATGTATAACTTTGACTGCAAACTTTTGAAATGTAGTACGTTAGTAAGTTTTAAATCCTTGGAGCCCCTGGCATGATATTTAATTTAAATTTCTAATATGAAGCCATTAATGAACGATAAAAAGGGGTCTTGGCAACAATCGGGATTTGAGCGAGTTAGTAAGCGACTAGTTTCCTAAAATATGCAAGTAACGTCATTGTTATGATATCGAAGTTTAATGGTTTATAACAAAAATAATAAAGTAAGTGTACAGCGCGCGGTAAAGTGCTGAATATAAAGTCGTTTAATGTGGTAAAGTATGTAATTTATGATCGTAGCAAATTTTACGACTTGCGTCCTAATTACTCATGAGTTTTTTTCACTTTATGCCTTGATAGATTTATGGCATAGACTTAAGATTATAAATTCTCATAAATAAAAGTCCCAGAGAGTAATAAGAGTAATGGCTTACTGCTGCATATCCTATCACTAAATTTTCATATGGACACTTTAATCGATAAATAGTTGAAGTGAAATTACTACATCCCCCGCTAGACCATTAGAAAAGGATTTTTTTAGACGGTTTACTTAGATCATCGAGCACAAGAAAAACTGGACGTTAAATAATAGCTTACATTTGCCTCTGTACGAATGCGTGGGGGTTTTCTGATAATACCAACAGTATAATTTTTGATATTTTTTTAAAGAATCCAGGATATAGCCAACCGTTGCTTAAACAATTGGTACAAGACGAGTTTGCTCAGGCTGGTGACAGTGAAGTGTTGATGATTTCTGAGTTTGTTCACCTAGCAGCTGAAAACTGCAGGAAAACTGAGTAGCAGGCAAACATCTTACTTCTGGTATCGACTTCAGCCATTTTATTATATTGAGAAATTCGAGGAAGACGATAATTATGAAGAAGATGTTTGTACTTCAGAGAATATCTCAGATGTATACAATTTTAGCGATGACGGCGGTGAAGAAATATTCCAAACTCCAATTATCGATTCGGAAGTAGACACTTCTTGTAGTAGCACATCTAGTACAACTACTTGAAGAAGAAAACATGAATAAAATAAAATAATAATCAATATATGTAAAACGTTTAATAAAAATAAAGTGAATTTTCGAAAAAAAAATTATATCTTACCATCGAGAGTTATTTTTATCTAAATATTTAAAACCGGTTCCATGTAAAATTTTCTCTACAAATCTATATTTACTCCACTAATTACATTCATTAAAAAAAAAATGAAGGAAAAAGATGTGACTAAATTCGAAATGAAGCTAATTTAATAAAATTGATAATGCTAAAGAGTATAACATGAAATGTGACCGTTTCTTCATGTCTTCCTTTATATTATCAATAAACAAAACGTTATATATTATTTCTAAAAAATAAGTAAACGTACCATCTAAAGCTTATTATAATTATTCAAAGCGGATGATAAACTTCTTGTAAAGTTGTTGTTCTCGAAAGACAGACAATTTAGTTGTGTAAACATTTTGCATCAAATTGAGTACAATTTCTGAATAAGTTTACTTTAACCTGAAAACTTTCTCGATTTCGATCCCGGCAGACGGCACATTGTTGGAGGGTGCTTCGGGAAATCCACTCGAAGAAAGAAAACCGAAGGAAAATGTCTCATTAAATGTTTGACCGAACTTCTCCCCAACTTCGTTTCCGTTTATTGGTTTGAGTCCACTCCGACTAGCTACTTCCAACACCTTTTTGTTTTTACATTGTGTTGTGGTCGGTCAATCGACCGTTCACATTGTTTTTCTTAATGCCTCGTCTGCTGCTACTCTCCCTAGAAAAGTTCATAATTCTTTCAGGATTGTTGATAATCTGTAATATATATATAACAATCGGTATAAATATACCATCTGCCTATTTTACGAGGGCCACACCAAAATATCTCGCTTAAGATGGGCATATCCAAGAGAGAGAGAGAGAGATCCGATAAGGAAATATTTATTACTTTTGGCCATAACTTTTTTTTTAATACATATTTTGGTAAAGAAAAGTACAGGACTACCTAAGTGGTACTATGACAGGTGTAGTGATACGAATTTTCATTCAATAATTCCAGTTGTTTGCAAAATAGTTAGATTTAATTTTTAAAATCATGTCAATTTCCGTATTTCCGAAATTTAAATCTAACTATTTCGCATATGTTTGAAATTATTGAGTGAAAATTTATAACACTAATCTTGTTATAGTTCTACTTAGATAGTCTTATAGTTTGGTTGCAGTATGTGTGTTAGAATTAGAAGTTATAATCCAGTCGTTTTAGACTTTTGCTGCCAAATTCGTGCTCTACGAATTTTTTCTTTATTGTGTTTATTTGGATGTTCTGAATAACACTTGGTAGTTACGCCACGATACACCTGGAGGAATTCGTGAAAATCGCTTCGGAAGGTCGCGGATTCGCTATTAACTCAGTTTTTATGGCCCAAAACGGGAACAACACCTATTATAAAAATTGTACATCTGTAAATTCTCTACCGTAAAGGTCCTATACATTTTTTTTGTAAGCCTGAACGTTTTGGAGATATGACGCGAAAATGTAAAAAAAGTGTGCCGAGCATTCTATCTCTAAGGTGGTGCGGAAATGAATGCATTTTTTTGCCCTATTCACTGTAAATAAATGTAAATAAAATATATAAAATATTCTATAGAGAATAAAGATCACCGAACTCTATAACAGCAATATTTAATATTCGTTCTGAGACATGATAATTGCGAAATATGTGGTGCAAAAGAGGTTTGGCGGAACTAAATGCATTTTTCACTTAGTTCGCGTCGTACCTCCAAAACGTTTAGACGTACGAAAAAATTTATAAAACCTTTAAGGTAGAGAATTTACAGTTGTACAACTTTTATAAGAAGTGTTGTTCCCGTTTGGACCACAAAAACTGAGTTAACCTCGAATCCGCGATTTCCGTGACCTTTCGAAGCGATTTTCACGAATTCCTCCAAGTGTATCGTGGCGTAAATACCAAGTGTTATTCAGGACATCCAAATAAACACAATAAAAAAAAAATCGTAGAGCACTAATTTAGCACAGAGGTCAATTTTACAGCTAAAACGCCTGGAGTATTATGGTCAAAAACAGTAAATATTTCCCTATCGGACTCTCTCTCTCTCTCTTGGATATTCTCACCTTAATGTCTATTGTAGAAGAATAAAGTTTTACAAACAGTTATTCTATTTTTGTGAGCTATATTTTAGAAAAGAGAAATTTAAAATCCATAGCCTACTTTGTGAGATATATTACAAAAACCTGAAAAATAGGAAAACCACAAAGGTTACACAATTTAAGATTACCAAAATATAGACTATAAGCAAATCGCAAAACTCTTTCTTATATCAATCATTTAAATTTTTCAACGTGTTACCTAATAACATAAAAAATGTCGATATGAGTATAAGCATGTTTAAACAAAAAATAAAACATATTCTTTTGCAAAATGCGTTTTGTACATATGACGAATATTTTGACACCTTATCTAATTTATCGTTTGTCTAATAACTTGTATATTGTGGCTTTCTGTATTAACTGTTGTTGGATTTTTGACAATTTTATATATATGTATGTGTGTGTTTGTATACATGTGTGTGTATATATATTTCTATATATCAAAAATACTAGGTTCTCGGATTGAACCGCGTCTGAAATTGTTAATGTCTCGACGCTTTGATGTAGGGTAGGAAAGCTTTTTGCTGAGGAAGAGGTTTCTGTCTGTTGAATTTGGGAAGGATTTTGTGCTTTGTGTATGGATCGCGTTATATGTCCTTTGTCGTAACCGTTTTGTAGAAGTGCTTCTTCTAATGTTTGTAGTTTGGATTGTCTGTTGTGATTGTCTGTTAGTCTGAGGGATCTGGTTACAAGAGTGTTGACAACGGAATTTATTTGTGATGGATGATGGTGTGACCTTAACTCAAAATCACACCATACTGATGCCTCCATCAACAGACCCTCAACCCCCCACCACTCTCTCACAAACAGACAGCTTTCGTATAAATAACACTTCGTCCGATACTGCCAGCGAGTTCGCTCTAAGGAGTAGGCAGATTGAGGCCTTAGAGACGGATCGTGGTGAGATCTGGGGAGTAGGCAGATTGGGACCCCGGATTCGAACCAGTTCCACGAACTCCTAGCATTATTTTCTTTGACAATTTTTTCTTGACCCACTTTTTCTCTTGAAAATGGCTGCAAAACGGGAGCCGAAACGTCGAGACATTAACAATCTCAGACGCGGTTCAACCCGAGAACCTAGTATTTTTCATACCAACGACCGCGGAAGCTTCTCGGAACATTTCTATATATGTATATTTTTATTTTTCTACAGTTGTAATACTGTTTTTTTATTATTGTGTATTTATTATTTTTTTTAACTTACGCATATTGTATTCTATTGTGTCTTTTGAATTTTTTTTATTTTTTATGTTTTTATATTTACACTTTTATATTTTATACTACTTTTATGACGTATGCAAACATTACTAACGTAAGTATAGCATGAATAAAATATTATTCTATTCTATTCTATTCTAGCTTCCTTATTTGAGAAGATACGAAAAAAGTTAAAGGGATGAAAGTTGACGGCAAAGACAATAAGAATAATAATGTGTATCAGAAAATTCGAAAAACGCACTTGTTTTGACATACGCTCTTGTGTAAAAATGAAAAGAACAAATCACAAAGTAGGCCATGACACCATTAATTCTGTTTATTTTTCTCTTTCCAACGATATAAAACATGTCACAAAAATTTTAACTGATAATTGTCAATATTTAATATTTTACGGAAATGACAATCATTGAATCGTAAAAATCAGCTATGCCATGATTAGCGAAAAACAATATATGCAGTTAGTAACAATTTGACAGATTGCCACTGTTGTATGTCGAGTTCTAAGACAAGTTTTATATCAATAATTATAGATAGATAGATTTCCAGATGCTCCGCAGCCAAATCGAACTATGTTTAGGTAGTCAGTTCAAAATCTAAAACGCACGGTTTTTTACTACGCAAAAAATGTAGTAAGACGAGGGCATGTTGCGGATAATGCAAGAAAAGTGAATAGAGGGTTGAATTAACCGAAATGAAGAAACCTCTTTGAGACACTGTCGCATAAAAAAAGACAGTGCAAGAAAAATGTTTAAAAAAACGGATTTCAATGCTACAAAATGAGGAAAGTTCAACATTTAAATGAGGGAGATAGCCGAGGAAAGTAAGATTTTGTAGATGGTTGTTAAATAAAAAAGGAATTACTCTCTGATATGTAGCAAAATTCTTTGGTCGGACGAATAAAATTTTTCTAATAATGGATTTTTCAATAGAAATATGCATTATAAGTGGACACGAGAAAATACCCCCCTTGGTGCAGAGACTGCTTTCCAAAAAAGATTTTCTACGAATGTTTGGGTGGGTCTTTTAGGGGACTAAAGTAATTGGACCGTAAATTAACCACTCGTAGATACCTTAATTTCCTGCAAAACGATTTTCAAGATTTTCTTTACGAATTAACAGTGACAGAAAGATTAAATTACTCATATTTTCAACAATATGTGGCTCCACCTCACACTGCTGTAATGTGTAAAGTGTAAATCAAGTTATACCAGATAGCTGGATAGGCACCTATGGCCCCTTCTGTGGCCAGCTCGATCGCCAGATATTACTCCCTTGGATTTTTTCATCTGGGGTTACATTAAAGACGAGGTATTTCAAACTGCCCCTGAAAATATTGAGAACATCAAAACCAGAATTAGGAACGCGTGTGAGGCAATTACTCCTGAAATGCTCCAAAATGCGTGAGGTGTCTCGTAGAGCACATTTGTGTATTAGAATGCATGGTACACAATTTTAGAATTTGCATTTAGAAAAAAATACACACATTTTCTTTTCAGTATGGTAGTAGGTAGTACTCTTAACATAGTTTTTCCTTTTTTTTTTTTTAGATGTTCATCTTGTACTTGTATTTTTATTTATGAGATATATTTGTTTGTTTGTATTAAATTGTAATAAATAAGTACTGAATTATAATTAATATAAAGTGAATTTTTACTATTATGGCACAGCTGATTTTTAGGATTCAATTATATGAATTGTTATTTTCGTAAAATATTAAATATCGACATTATCAGTTAAAATTTTTGTGACATTTTTTATATCATTGGAAAGAGAAAAAATAAACGGAATTAATGGTGTCATGGCCTATTTTGAGATTTGTTCTTTTCATTTTTGGGGAAGAGCGTATCAAAGCCAACTGCGTTTTTCGAATTTTTTGATACACATTATTATTCTTATTGTCTTTGCCGTCAACTTTCATCATCATCCCTTGATCTTTTTTCGCATCTCCTCAAATAAGGAAGCTATAACCGTTTGTGGTTTTCCTATTTTTCAGGGGTTTTTGTAATATATCTCGCAAAGTAGGCTATGGATCACCATTTTCTTTTTACTGAAATATAGCTCACAAAAAATGGGATAACTGTTTCTAAAACTTAATTCTTCTACAATAGATATTAAGCGAGATATTTGGTGTGTGGTATAGTAGAGAGTCGAGTACGATTTTTCAAAAGTATCATAAAAAATATATTTGTGATCGGCGGGTCAAAATTTTGCGGTGGTTTCTGCTAAAAGTTGAAATTATGCATTACATCCAGTAATAAATATTATTTAAAATAATCAGCTCTGAGATTATCGGTTCGAGACAGGATGTGGTAAATTTAATAAATCGCTAATAAACGGTTCGACCTCCGAGAAATAAGACATTGAAATTATTCACCGCATTATGTTTCCCATCGTATAACATTTGATAGCTAAATTATGCTAATTATTCCTGTTATTATGTAGATCGAATTAGTGGATGATAATTAAATCCAATTATTACAAATTGTATCGTTTATAATGTGAAGTTAAATTTAAGGCTAGTATATTATTTTGGATCATATTCCGTGTAATTTTACGATTTGAAAATAAAAGAATAGGCCAATAAAATTAAGTGACTTGTGACCCGAACCTAAAATAAATTAAGTGTCAAATTTAAACAGTTAATAAATAAATTATTTAGACGCTCAGGAATTTTTATAAACTAACAAAATAAATTTAACAACTCTTTTTATGGTATATGATTTCATTAGCAATAAATAAAGAACACGTTGAAAAGTGATAATCCTAATAATTACAACATATTAAAGGCTTTAGTCTCGTTTAGTGTGCTCTTAATAACGCCTAATATTCCAATTATCTTCAGACGTGAAATAAACACCACAGTTTTATTCTGAAGGGGAGCAACCGCGGTTAGCTGTTTAGTATAAACAAAATCACATAAGGCGGTCTGTTTAGATGTAGTCGAAAACAAATAGTACATGCATATATTTTTAATTTGTGTTTAACTCGAAAAAAATTCTAATATTTGGAGACTTATCTACTGTAAATTTACAAAATATTTGTGAAATACAATTATAGCTGATATTTACAAATGTGTTGTCATTTGGAATCAGTGATGATGACCTTAATTGTTCTCATAAAGATAAGTAGTTTTCAGAAATAACCCAGAATTCAAGGGAATCTTATTGCTCCGGAAGTACTGACAAGATTTATGGCTACTTAACTTGACTAGAAGCCGGCACAAGAACCTTGCCATTTTGTCCTTGTTCATGTTATCTGTAGTCATTTTTTTATTACGGTACCGTGTTAGTTATAGTATCTCCAGTCTCAGTTGGAACAACATAAAAGGGCACGAATAAGTTTGAAATTAAACAACTTTTTTTTTAACATTTATTTAACGTCGGTCTATTTCTGCTACTGAAGCCTAACACCGACCCCTGTAGACGTGCTATCCCCAGCCAAAAAGTTTGCCGGCCTTCTTCTCTCTCGAAGAGTACGATCTTTTACTTGCCTAATATTTAATAGACAAAGGACCGACGGCTTTACATCCCCTCCGAAGGATGGCATATACACTACACAATCTTCGCCTGAGATTGCGTAGCTCCCGCGCATACACTGATATATAAGCCGCTGGAAGATGTGAGACGAAGACACCGTCTCCCTTGAAACCGTTACCTATCCAACTACTAACCGCGTCTGATGCTGTTTTTACATAGCATATAGAAATATGTACATAGTAAAGACGCACCTACGCTCGCTCCAATTAAACAACGTATAACAGCAAATAAAATATAAAACTTGAAATTTGTTTCCAGAGGTCGGAAAAAGTGAATAAAGGCGAAGTTGTTTTTAATGGCGGATAGTGGATATTCATCCGATAAACGAACATTGTTAAACCACTAAAGGTCTTACAATCTTCTAGTACCTATATATACTTGTAACACAATTGTTGTTCTTGTGTAGCTCAGTGTGAAAATATTCGATTAGCAATTTTTAATTGTAATAAAGTCTTGTTCAGTTCAATTATTAGCAATGAAATACATCGGAGGTCAAATTCTGTTGGGTTCACTGTTTTTTTTAATTGTATTATATTTAAAGTAAAAAACTTTCTTTCTAAAAATTTTATCAAATTCTTAAACTGTGAGAGTTAACTCAGGTATTGACTTGACACGGAATAACCATTCATAGTCCAGTAAATGAAGGGGAGAATAAAAAAATAAAAGTACAGTTAGCACCAAATGTTTTTTTATGGTAACATGTTAGTTATGCCCTCAGGATCATTCAGCCAATTGAAGTAATGGCTGCTGGCCATGCCCTTTTTTTAACTACCCGTTTTGGCTAGTCCGGGTAGCGTATTATTTTTTTATTTCTTATTCATAAGAAAATAAATATTTTGGCCCAAAAATGGGTTCTTGTAGGTTTTCTGGGTCGCTGATTACGAATCTGAGATCAGTTTTCTGAAAAATTAATGTGAAAAGCGTAAAATCGTGAAAAATTGATCGTATTTTGACCCTTTCGCAATTTAAAGATATAAGTTCAAGTTTTATATCGTTTTTTATGTTTTTTAATACGCCTATTGCGAATTTTAACATAGATAGATGAAACCCTTGAAATATCCCTGGGAAATTGTGGAACATCCTTGGAAAATACGGAAAACTGTCATTATAAGACCGTGTAATATGTCGTTTTCGATATTTTCGGTCACTGATGCCGAATGAGATATTCAAAACGATGAAAAAACTTTTATTTTCCAAAAAAACCTCAAAAACGACATATTACACGGAAACATTTCGCATGAAAAGCATGCTTCACGTAAAAATGCCGTTGGAAGAGGTTTTTATATTTTAAATCATATTTTCGCTCTACGGAGCGTTTTTTTATGCAAAAATTTCAGAAACTCATCAAGAAGTGTAATTTTAGAAAGTATAGTAAATGTCGCTGCACGGGGACGTAATGTCGCCCCGACTACAAAAATTTGGAAAGTGTAACTAAAATCGGAAATTTCAAAATTAAAATTCCTTTTATGAATCCACGTTGTGCAGCACTGCAACTCATGCGTTGTGCTAAATATGAGGACAAGTTAATCCAGTCTCTATTTAAAGTATATCGAGAGTTTTAGCGAAAATAGTCTTTAGCGACAAGGGTCCCCTATCATTTTCTAGCAGTCGATTTTGACGGGAAAATGATGGGTTTTAACGGTATTTGCCCTAAACCGGTTCCGCAGTGATTCGGTGTCAGAAAAGTATAGTTACCATGTACTCGTATGTGCATGGGACCGCCTTGCCTGAATGTATGAATTTATAATTGCTAAAATATAATTCAAAATCGTTGCGATTCATGCATTTTTAAGCTCTGAGGAGTGAACCAAATTATAATTGAACTGATAATACGTAAATAGACAGGCAAGCAAAAGCCCACCAAAGTTTTTTAAACATTGAACTTTTCTTGAATCTTTTTGTGTAATCGTTAGCTATCAACCGCATATTGGATGGTAGTTGGTACATTATAAGTCGTCCGTTCTTCACCATGTGTTGTACACGGGCCAGACTATAGTTTGCCAATACATTTTTCTTGAAGTTTTTGTAAAACATGATTTTTTAAAAGAGATTTAATATACATTTTTGAACTTCATATTGTATTTTTCTTGTGTTTTCAAAATTCCCTTTCAGGTTTAATTTTAAGAAAATGTTAGTACTTACTGTGTTAGATTTATAGTGTTACGACGTCCAATTGGTACCATCAGTGAAGCAGTTAAGCATAAACGAACAGTAAGTATAAATTTTGTATTATTCTCCGTCTGGCAAGTCGTATTGAACCCTTCTTTGTGAATGTTAATATTCAATTTTGCAAAATATAATAGAAGTCTTTCAGGCGCAAAAAGATGGATCGTTCACAAGCACACCAAAATAAAGATAAATGAGGTCATTATTTCGAAGATTTGGCGAATGCGCTAGTGTTAGTTTAATCAAATTTACTCTCGAATTTACGCAATTATTATAATAATAGTAGCTAACAATATATACAATTACAAATTATCCGGATAACCGACCTATTTAGGTGTAATAATTATGCCTAAAATGTAAATGAAGGTATTTTGAATTATTTGTAGAAACGTTCATAAAAGTTGATGAGGGGTGCTCTAGTTACGTGCAAAAAAACATACAAAAACAGTACAATGAATTGGGGATTTTTTTTTTCTAAGCTCAAAAATGTGAATGTAAACGATCCATCCTAAAAGAGCCTGAATGACTTTTTGTAGTACTTCCTAATTGAAAGATTGGGACGTTCTTCATAGAACTCTATTTAACACAGACAGACGAAAATTCAAAATTTTATACTTCGATTTTGCTCAACAGTACTCCGACAAATGGTATAAACTGGAATTTTCACTGTGTTTCCTATAATATCTAACACTTCTTAATATCACTTCTTGAAAGTAGAATTTTGTATTAGTTAAACTCAGTAAAACACACAAAAAATTGTATATTGAGTCTTTTAGAAAATGTTAGTTGATGTATATATGTAATAGAAGGTCAACAAAAATATCGTCTGAAAGAGGTCGTGCAATGCAGTTTCCAATCAACTATCATCCAATAGCTTGGGGCGGTCTTATGACTAAAAAGATGCAATTTGCAATTTTGAGGCTTCTTCTTGTCTGCCTATGTAATTTTGGTTCACTCGGGATAGAATTTAAAATGCTTTAGTCGAAAATATTCAGAAACTTTTATTTTTACGTTCAGGCAAAGTGGTTCCTATGTACACACACATTACATGGTAATGTAATAAGGATACTTATACCCCCTTACAAGGGAAAATACGGCACAACACGTGATATTTCCCGCCAAAACCGACTGTATATATGTAAAATTGATTTTAAAAAAATTTTGCGTCCTTGAGAAATCTTCCTCCTGACACTTTCTTGATGGACTACCAATCCATCTTCATAGGCAATATCTTGCATAAGTTGCAGGGACACAACGTCGTATAGAAAATTCATTTTGGAAGTACGAAATCTTATTTCATTGTAGTTTACAAAAAGTTTTTAACGCAGTTTCTAAAATAGAATTTCGATGCAATTTAGAAAATTACGCTCAATTGAAACCTTATAGTATCGATTGTGTGGAGTGGATTTTTATTGTACTTCCAAAAACTTCCTGACGCGACGGCTTTTTTCCATGTCGCACGCGGTTCCTGCGAGATATATCAGTCGGATTTCATTGTAATTCCGCAAAATCCCTCTGAAGGAGATTTTCACAGGATCGGAACGGGTCGGTATTTAATGCATGGTTTTAGGTTCTTTAACATGAATATATCACAGGTTGAAAAGGGCAGTGAATTAACCCCAAACTTGTTGTAAGCACTTTGTCTGTTATCAGACCTCTATTGAATTTCAACCAAATCAGTTAACTAAAATTTAAGAAACCTATAGATGTACTGTACCTGGGATCTTTAATATTTGCCATAGCTACAAGCATGTTTTAAATATAGAATTATATGTTTATTTTATACAAATGGCTTTATTACTTTTGGCTTCTTGGATATTGGTTGTTCTATATGCTAGATTTGAACCTCATTGAAGAATCTGCGAATGTAGACTGTACACGGCTGTTAATTATCTGCAACTATTTCGTTTACTCTCCATGTAATTTGCACAACATTAATTGCGTAACTTTATTAATTACACGAACTTAGATAATAAATAATCAATTACTTTAGATGTTCCACTTACAGAGGAGATAATTGAGGCTGTAAAGATTGATGTGAATCTTTCTCGTCTAATTTGTACAAAAAGATGTAGGAATGTTGGATGCAAATTTACGCGCATAATTTATAATCCTGTTCGAGAGGCGAATTGGATTCCCGCTAAATGTTTTCGTAGCGATTTTAATGAAATGATCAATTCGTCGACCGCAGAGGCAGTGTTTTTATCGACTATTTGACATTTAAGATGATTTGTGGTCGCTTCAAGGTTGCCAAAGCCAGAGCCGTACACTCCAAATTATTTACAGATGAACGATCCTGCTAGAATACTGCGCATTAATCCCATTAAAATGGTGTATTATTGACGAGTTGAGTTAAAACACCTTCAATCCATGACCTCGCGACGTTTTAAAAATAAAACGGCTCTCATTCTCTTCTATTTGTTAAGCCATCGCACCGTGGCAATTAAATCGAAGCCATTTGAATATAATTACATTGAATTAAAGCGGCAGGTGGCTGTATCGATTTTTTTTGTTTAGGCTATAACTAATCTTTGTTTTTTTTGCAGGTAACTTTCTCCCCTGTTTTGTTTTGGATCTGGTAAGGTTTTATTATTTAATTTTATTTGCCGTGTGTATCGTCAGGATTTGATTGCGTCACTCATCATCGAGGGGATAAATATTTGGGGAAATAGACGGGCTAAGTCAAAACAAACAAATATAAAGTTGTTATATTTGAAAGCTAAATACGATTGGGCCTCTTCACGTTCTCGGTCTTTATTTCGGTTAAGTCCTACGTCAGAAATGTTATATTTATGACCCGGAACTGTGTTTGCTTGTTTATGTGGAATAAAGCTATTACTGGTAATTTTAAACAATAACACATTAAAATAATTTAATAACAACAATTGTATAACTCTGTGCAGTATGTTATGTTATTCAAGCGATGTTCCATAAATGGCTAAAATGAATAAAGCACAATAATGATTCGCGATTATCATCACAGTTATCAGTATTGCAGAATGTACGTCCTTTTTATCTCCATCGATAAATACTCCTCAAATAAAACATATGGCATACGAGCGGTATATATTAACGTTGACACATATCAATAAAAGTTTGTTAATATTATTTTATAATGCTGTATGAATGTTCTTGAAAATATCCGGTCGTAACTAATTAAAATAAATAGCCGTGAGCTAAAATCTTATTATGTAAGATCTGAAGGCCACAGGAAAGTCAACAGCCCAATAAATTATTTCAAACTACTCGGAAAATATTGTTTTAGTTTTTTTACTTTAGACGTTGAACTTGTTCAAGAGAATATTTATTGTTTTCATGGAACGATAGTTTGAAATTAAAAATTGCTGTTTGGAATAGATAAATAGATGGGTATAATTAATGTTATTACAAATCATCATTTACAATGTTTACTTAAAACACACAAATTTGTTTAGTCAATTTTACGTACAATACAAAAATTTACAAGACAAACGTACCTGTATGTTTTTGGGACAGTATGTGGTAATAAACAATTAACACATGAAAATGTGTTGTTAAACCTCTTTTTAAGAAGGGAGAATGGACACTAACTCCAATATTCCTTGTTAGAGATGGAATCAAAGTAATGGAAAAAATCGTAAGAAGAAAATAATGTCATATTTGGAGGAATCACATAACTTATCGTTAAACAAATGGGTAGTTTTTTTTATACAAGAGATCTACATTATGTAATATTACGGCCAATTTTTCTTCAACGTCGAATATGAATTAAATAAATATTGTTATTTTTTCTTCGAATACTTTTAGCGTGAACGGCAGTAAAATACTTTTACTTCCGCTCAGATGAAACGCCAGAGAAGACAGTTTAAGTTCACAAAACTTGTTATTAAAGTCAAGTTAATTTAAAGCCGGGTACAGACTACAGCTGCAACATGCAATGCAACGTGTAATGCAACATATAATGCAACCTGTGTGGACATAGTTGCATGTTGCAGGTCACGTTGCATTGCATGCTGGGTGGCGATCCATCAGTTGTCGGTTTGTGACGCGAACACAAAGGAATATTCAGTTACGGATGCGATCCAAAATGACTGCAAACGTAGGTGCGCAAAAATGTGTCCATGTTGCATTACACGTTACATTGCACGTTGCAGCTGTAGTCTGTACCCAGCTTAAAGCCGGGTACAGACTACAGCTGCAACGTGTAATGCAACCTGTGTGGACACGAGTCGCATGTTGCAGGTCACGTTGCATTGCATGATCGCTGGCGATCCATCAGTTATCGGTTTATGACGCGAGCACAAAGAAATATTCAGTTACGGTTACGGATACGATGCGAAAGAACTGCAGACAGAGGTGCGCAAAATGCGTCCATGTTGCATTACACGTTACATTGCATGTTGTAGTTGTAGTCTGCACCCAGCTTAACGTTTGAAGAAAATGATATATTGTTTTATTATGAGTAAAAGTGATACTTTTGTGACGAGTCTGTTCGTTCATCCGGCGTTCATAAAAGTGGCTTTTACTCCGAATAAGACATATTATTTTTTCTTCAAACGTCGATTAGCTATAAAAGAAATAAAGATAAAAATATTAGCTGTGCGTTTCCATTAGCAACGGAAGTAAAAGTCCGCTCGAGCGGAAGAGAAAATACTTTTACTTCCGTTGTTAATGGCATCGCACAGCCGTCTGAAATGTCAAACTTTAATGCCACGAAATTAGTAACAAATGTCATAATTTTCTGACGCTTGAAGAAAAAACTGGTTTTATTTTGCCTAAGCTTATAATATCTGCTCCCCTACAACATCACCGTTTGTTAGTATTTAACGAATACTTACGATTGCAAATAGTGGATAATTCTAATGGTCAAGGCCAACACGATCCCCTAACTTAAATCCTCTAAATTTTTTCTTATGGGAAAATCCGGATGCGAGACATATTAAAAGCCATTCCAGATGTGATTACAGTGGCGGTCCCAGAATTTCGACATGGGGAAGGGCCATCGATGATTTTAGGGCAAAAAAGGGGCGTAGGCGAAAATTTGAAATTTTTCAAGGTCAAACGGCCTTAAATTAAAAGTTTGAAGTTTTATTTAAAATAATATTGTCTTCGAAATATATGGGGGGGGGGGAGCGGGCCCTTATGGGCTCCCCCTGTAGAACCGTCACTGGATATTTAGGACGACGTAACACATTTTGATGACATGCCTTAGTAGAAATAGTCGAGTCAATGAGGTAGAATAAAAAAAAAAATGAAAGTACAGTTAGTCCCTCGGTTAACCCCAAATATTTTTTTATGGTAACATCTTAGTTATACCCTCGATCATTCAGCCAACCGAAGTAATAGCTGCTGGTCATGTCCTTTTTTTTAACCACCCGTTTTTGGTCAGTCCGGGTAGCATATTATTTTTATTTCTAATTCATAAGAACAAAAATATTTTGGCCCAAAAATGGCTTCCTGTAGATTTTTTGGGCCGCTGATTACGAATCTGAGATCAGGTTTCCGAAAAATTAACGTGAAAAGCGGAAAATTGTGAAAAATTGATCGTATTTCGACCCTTTCGCAATTTAAAGATATTACTTCTTTTTTATATCGTTTT
The DNA here is from genome assembly GCA_963675555.1 of Leptura quadrifasciata. Taxonomy (NCBI): domain Eukaryota; kingdom Metazoa; phylum Arthropoda; class Insecta; order Coleoptera; family Cerambycidae; genus Leptura; species Leptura quadrifasciata. The sequence continues at coordinate 111,847,766 of OY776675.1, forward strand.
TTACACCTTCAAAATCTTGGAATGAAATTAAATTTTCCGTGATATTGATAAAAATCTAAATTTTCTTTTCGCTTATAATGTCCAATACGTCATCAGCGACTAAAAAAAATATAACATTTGATATGTTACAGAGTCACTTTAGATTTTTATATTTGCATGTTCTTAATATTTTCCTAAATTTTCCAAATATTTCCTTGAATTTTAACTTCATATATTTATACAGAGAAATTTTCCACATTTTTCCGGGAAAATAGATAATTTTTCATCGTTTTGAATATCTCATCCATCATCAGTGGCCAAAAAATACCTCGAAAACGACATATTACATGGTCTTGTAAAGACAGTTTTCCGCATTTTCCAAGAATGTTCCACAATTTCCCAGTGATATTTCAAGATTTTCGTTTATTTATGTTAAAATTCGCAATCGGCATATTAGAAAACATAAAAAACGATATAAAACTTGAATTAATATCTTTAAATTGCGAAAGGGTCGATATACGATCAATTTTTCACGATTTTCCGCTTTTCACGTTAATTTTTCGGAAAACTGACTTCAGATTTGTAATCAGCGACCCAAAAAACTTATAGGAATACATTTTTAAGCTAAAATATTTATTTTCTTAAAAATATAAAATATTTGGGGCTAACTGGTACTTTAATTTTTTTTATTCAGGCTTTTCCCCCCCCCCTTCATTGAGTCGACTAAAATGCATTAAAAAAAATAAAAAAATAATTGTGTTTCGTAACATAATATATAGTAATTTATAATTTATTGTAAAATGCAACAAAATTATTGATTCATTTTCGGTTTGGAAAAATAAAACTATTTGACAATGTATGCTTTTTCTCAGGAACAACCATCATTTTGATCGTGGAGCCGATTTGATTTTTGGAGACACGATCTATATAAATAGACAATGGGGGGCGGCTTCTAGTAATTCTATCTAGCTCCACTAGTCTTCGAACTGATTAAATTTGTGTGCCATACTCCCAATACTGGCATCACATTCTCGTTTCCTTAATAATAATAATTGGATGTTGAAATAAAGGGATTATCATTCAAATCGGATTATATATGTGCCGTATCTAATCAAAGGGATTATTAATTAACGTTCATTTCGCAAAGGCTTAATGAATTTGTTGTCCTAGCGAATTAACAGATAGAATTCTCCATCCATTCAGTAAATATTATCCGATTTGAATGTATTGTCGTATTTGTTTATGGAAACGTTGTAATAATTTTATTTTGTTATTGGAAATTTGGATTGTATGTGCAGAGCTGAGATTTGGACCCCTTTATCCTTATTTATATTTAAAACAGACCCAACTGACAACTGATCTAATCTTGGATCCTAAGTCTACGAAGGCGTAGAAAGTCCATTTTGTATTTTATTTTATAATTTACACTTATAAACTGGGAATTAGGCTAATTTACACTTACAAATTGGAAATTATGTTAACTTACACTTAGCAGCTGGGAATTATGCTAATTTACACTTACAAACTAGGAGCTATGCTAATTTACACTTAGCATAATTCCCAGTTTGTAACTGCACATTAGCATAATTCTCAATGTATAACTGTAAATTAGCATAATTCCCACTTTATAAGTGTAAATTAGCCTAATTCCTAGTTTATAAGTGTAAATTATAAAGTAAAATCACTGCGACCTTTCTACGCCTTCGTATAAATCTGACGTTAATAGCGACTTCTAAATTTGGCATTCTCCACGTCGGCATCTCGTTTTTATTCGTCTTTCATAGACTCACAAATAAAAACGAGACTCGTCACTGAACATATTTAATGCAAATTCTATCTCCAATTCGCTACTTACTTATTAGTAACGTAATAACTAATTCTGTTAAATTTAAATGGCAGTCATGGATTGGATGGGAACAATGAAATTACTTTTTTCTACTACCTACATAGAAAATACTATTTTGCTCCCTCATTTCAGAGAGCAAAGTAGTACTTTTCCTCCCTTGGGAGGAAAATACTTTGCCTCCCTAGGGAGAAAAATACACATATTCTTCACATATTTTTCTTATTTGCCTAGTCTCCATCCAACATTTAAATAGCTGGTACTCTTTTTCATATTTTTCACGTGACTTTAACGGTAATAGATTTAACGAAACCACGTTTGCTTCTTCCAGAATATCTTGAGGAACTTCATCTTCACATTCGGAATACATTATTATAAACTTTTTGGAAGTTTATTTATTTTGTAAACAAGAAGCAACCTTAGCAACGTTCCATGTACTTTGATTTTTAACAATATTTACTTATCTAAATACCTATTATGACATTTTGACATATTTGGTTTTTTGATTGTCATGCATAAGAAAATATAATAAAATATATGTAAAACCAATGTAAAACACTGTAAATGGTCGTAGAAAAAATCATATGTATTACACAGGAGCAAAGTGCCTTCCCTTTTAACAAAAAAATATATTTTCTAGATTAAAATTATAACTTGGCGGGGTGGAAATTTTTTGTTTTATCATTGCTTGAAATTTATCGATTCCAAAAATTACATTTTCAAATAATTTTGATTCTGCAAAATTTTGTTAGTATGTATACTTGAGTTCTATGAATGCGCAGTAGGAATCTTCTAGGTTTTTAGATGCGCATTGGTTTGCCTAAGGTGTAGATGTCCTAGAGCCTTTCGGGAAAAAGGGGGTAATTACATGTGGCGTTATTTATTATTATTATTTATAGTCGGGTGTATATTTACTGGGCAGTCAAAGAACGCAACAAAAACTTTACGTGTTAATTATTAACGCCGGTAAATCATTCGGCATAGTCTTATATAAAATGTATAAAGATAAGTGATTCAATTGGCAGACGAGATAGTACAGAGAGTAACGGTATTTTGATGAGGTCGTAAAGTTTTTGTTGCGTTTTTTAACTGCCTGGTAAATATACACCCAACTATACTAATTTATCCAAATGCTGTATTTTAAAGTGCCTATTTCGAGCGATTTTGTTCTGAAGATAAAAGAAACAATATAAAACACAAAGGAATATTTAAAATTTGTATAGCACCCTAACCATGTTTTTAGAGCGTCTATCACTGATTTTTTACTACTCTCTCTGTTTTTACGATATAGAATATAATGGGGATATTAATTAAATAGAAAATATATATTGAATACACTATGATTAAATACGATTCCTTAGATGGTTCGTTTTGTAATAGATATCTTCAATTTCATGTTACTTATAAGTTTATATTTATGTCTTCCTTCATTAATCCTTTTAGTGCAATAATTTACGATGGGTATTACATCATTTATATAATTGAATGAAATGAAAACACAAATAGCGCAACCATTTGAAGTTGTAAACGGTGGGAAGATGTAATATTTATAATGAAAATATATAGTACACAACATGTTGTCAATTAAAGGAATGTATGTCGCTCAGTTTGACTGATTCGGCTATGCAAATTTAGCGCTGCCCGTTCTTTATAATCCTGGAATTGTATAAATTATATTTGACAGGCAGTTGAAGTTTTCCAACGTTCGTTCGAATTAATAATTCGTACAGAGATTTAAAGGCACGATACCAACGCGAATGTAATGAAATTTTTAGTTACCCGCAGGTGACACCGGGTGTAATTTGTTTTATTTTACGTAATAATGAGATCGGCTTGTTAATACCTGCTCAATGTTAATGTAGTATTTGGGGCTCGTTATTTTTTGAGTGGCGATGTTGAGCAGCTTATCTGGCCTAATAGTATCCAAATTGCAGGTCGCCATTCCCGGATGGTCACTCAATTAATTGTGGTGGTCTCTGAAAGTGTAAGTTACCTTGTTTAACTGACTTTAAGAAATTAAAAATGTGAAGGACATGATATATGATCAGTCAGTCAGAGTCCGTTGGAAATGGTCACTTTTAAGCACATGTTTGCTATATAGGCATGGCTGTTGTACATCGATAATTTTAAATGTTGAAGTATAATTCAGACAAACAAGAAATAAAACAAACTCTACCACTGCGCACTTATATAGTAAAAAAAATTGATTGCATCACAAGTACTCGCAGTTTAAACAATTCGATTCCGTAATCAGAGTCAATAGATATTTGACCAACTTGCCAACTTCGGACGTCGCAATTAAAAAGGATGCCAAATTCAATCAAATTGTATTTCATAGGGGGGGTAAACCGCGGTCAAATTTTGTACGCCAGACTTCCTTTTCGTAGGAGACTTCGCTGACTTTCTCCAGAGTTCCTCAAGTCCTCCCTGGACTTCCTCAAGTCTTCCCCGGACTTCCTCCAACTGCCTCAAGACTTCCCCGGACTACCTCAAGACTTCCCCGGACAACCTCTAACTTCCTCGGACTTTCCCAGAGAATTCCTCTGATGTGTACACCAAACTTCTTTCTCACCGCGGCCAAATTTTGTACACCAGTCTTCCTTTTCGTAGGAGACTTCCCTGACTTCCCCGAGACTTCCTTGAATTTCCTCGAGACTTCCGGACTTTCTCAAGACTTCCCCGGACATCCTCAAGACTTCCCCGGACATCCTCTAACTTCCTCGGACCTTCCCAGAGACTTCCTCTGATGTGTACACCAAACTTTCTTTGCGATTTACCTCGAGGGGTTAATCGTGGCCAAATTTTGTACACTGGACTTCCTTTTTGTAGGAGACTTCCCCGAAACTTTCTTGAATTTCCTCGAGACTTCCTCAGAATTCCCCGGGCTTCATCAAGACTTCCTCGGACTTCCTCGAGAGTTCCCCCGGACTTCTCTGAGACTTCCTCTGACGTGTACTCCAAACTTCCTTCGCGGTTTACCCCTCGATTTCATATTTCTTTCCAACCAAAGAATAATGTTACGTGTCTACGTGTTCTGATCACTTCACATTTCTAACTAGAACTGCCCCAGTGCGTTGGCTACGCTTCTTATATTATACTCCATGGTGTTTATTCCAGAATTTCCAGATGCATCTATTTCATTCTTCCATCGCACACTAGATAGTTCTCGATGAGTTCTCCTCCTATCTCTATGGTAGGAAGCACCAAGCCTACCAGGAAGTGCCATCTCTCGGCCGACTGGCGAACTATCATTTTATTGCTCGCTTCTCTCTACTAAGGGATGAAACCCTCCTTCCTAAGAGGTTGTGCACATAACTAGATTAAAATGACAGATTTATTATTGCTATGGTAAAACAATAACCTGTGGGGAAAACTCATTTACAAAAAGTATGAATCTTAAAAGAATCTCCTGTTAGCTCTGAATGCGAAGTTGAATGTAAATAACTACCCTTAGGTTAGGAATAACAATTGTTTATATACGTTAATGTCAGTGTTGGTATTCCATACTTCATTGTTTATATACAACAAATATTTTCAAAGGAACAATTTCAGGATATCTGACAATATTGCATTTTCCAAAATGGAAGGAACGGCCGTATGCGATATGGGTAAGTCATACCAATTTTCGGAAACTTCACAAGAGAGTAAAAGAAAATGAATAATTATTAAATTGCCATCAGCTTGGGTAAATTAACGTTTCCGTTCCCTATCGCCTAATCACTTACTGGTGACTGATATGTTAATTTCCTCCTGTGGTTTACACCTCATTGTTGATAATTAGGTATTTTTAATCTATTCGTGTGGCCGAACACATGTTTTTTTGTTATATTTTTAATTAATGAAGACTGCTGCACTTTTAAACTTGATTCTGAGAAAAAGTGCCCAACCTACATCATCTAAACTATCATCACATTCATCCTCATTGTGGACCTTTTCTTTTCCACTAGAATTGCCTGAATCAGCTTATTCCCTTCTGGTGTTAACTACACCTCTTTTTATAACATCTATGTGTACTTGTTATTTTTTACTCTTAGCGTCTTAGCTAATGATAAACAATGGTATATGGATCGATTTTTCGTCGCCTTATAAGAATAAATGTTTCCACTTTCTTAAAAAATATTTTCAAACGATCTACTCATATCTTTAAAACAACTGGTCTAAGATGGTAATGGAAGAAGACGAGATGGATTAGTTTTATTGTTACAATTATCTGAAAGTAAAACATTTATTTCATATATATTCTATAATAGAGGTGTTATTAAATTTGAGGCGTATTATTGTTGTGATATATTTACTTGGACATACATTATTGTCTCTCCAAAACTTAGATTGAAGGCCAACGGTAGAACTTTTGATCCTCATCAGAACTCAATCATTTCTTCATGCAATTTCATACCAGTGTGTTTTTAGTCATACGAAAAGAACATTTTCTTTCCAGAGCTAATATTATGTAGCATTCTCTTTATTTTTAGAATGCAAAAACGATTAGTGTTGATGTTTCTAATGTAGTTAGAACTACTAATCTAATAAAATGATAGGAGATATATGCCTTAGATAGTGAATAAATCTGAGGATCTTCTATATAAAGTTATTCTTTCAGCTGTACAAAATGGAACGATATAGTGGCAATTTGGCTTTTATGTTATTGATTGAAAGTATATGGTACGCACAACCTCAACCGATAGATATTTGGAGGCGTTTAAGTGTATCAACAACACTTTTCCAAAATTGTATGTGAGATGTTCACATTGATACAGTGATCACACTGCATTGAGCTATTATTAAGGACACTTACAAAAACCTATTGGAATGTTCACAATTGATGATATTATAGTGGTTCTTCAATGTAGGAAAGATGTTAGAATTTCAAAAAGGTTACATGAATATGGAGAATTCTTATTTCTGCACGATATATTTGTTGGACTGATTTTGACGGACAGTGAGTCGACATTGCAAAACATATGGTCGTTAATATATAGGCCCGGGAAAAAAATTATAGATAAAAAAGCACGAGTGGTATTTAGGGAGAATATTTCAAGGATAAGATATGATATATGTTAATGGGTGCAAAGCGTTTTTAGGTTGACAAAACTGTGTGTGTAGTTTTGCAACTATAAAGCTGCATGTAGGAAGGAGCTGTAAAAAGCAGTCATTTTAATATCAATATTTAGGTACATTTAATTGGTACTCGCACAAATCTAGGCTTAAGAGGGCCATCCAAGTGATTTCGAAGGCAGTTAAAACATTTATAACATTTATTTTAATGTTTCCAAAATATGAACTTTTGTTAGCTGCAATGTTTAAGTCGATCACATACAAATGAAAAAAACAACTAATTACGTATTATTCTTTTCGATTTATTTTTCTTGCTGTGACTTTATTCGATAGCTCTCTAGTATTTCGAGATAATTGTAAAATCTATTGTTGCCATCATTTTTAGAAAATGGTGTCAAACTGCTGCCGATCTGTATTCTGATACATAAAAATAACTATCAAAAAAAGTAGTTTTCACATATGTTTTAATTCGTAAGTTAGAGCAGCGTCTGTTTTACTGGACTAGAACCGTTACACTTTCTGTTTAACACTGGCTGGTGGGAAAAATGCTTTTAAAAATGATAGCATTAACATGTGATTATACAGTTTTTAGTGCTTTCACATGTGTAGCATGATAATATCTGTCCAACGGCGCGACGTATATGTTTACGTAGCGAGCATAATAGATGTCAAAAAGTTTATTTGAACATTTTCAGCTCCGAATAAACTAGGTGGCAGGTGTTACAGATCTTGTTTTCATGGAAGGCAAGAGAATGAGAGTGCACCCTCGCATCGTATCAAGTCGGCGACATCGAACTGGCAATGATTGAAAACAAACACGTATCCTTTTCCAATTCTATTCTCTCCGATCCAATTTAAAACATATCATCCTAAAACGGTACGGTTTTTGCGCAAACATTTGCCTTTCAAAGAAAAAGTAAATAACATTCTAAAATAAATGAAAATGCCACATCAGATTTAAAAATAATAACGGCCCGTTTTATTAAATCCAGCGCACACATGGAACACATACGTAGATAAGACACAATTTATATGCAAGGCTTTAAGTAGAATTCCAGCAAAATCAATTGTAAAAAATATTTTTATTATATGGGTCTTTGAAGTTATTTATAGAATTTTTACCACAAATGACGCATGAAAGTATACTTATTATCGAGCGACTAATACTTTTTCGATCAAAATATTGCAATTGAGATACGTGTCCTGTCCTAATATGGATATTTATAAAGAAGATTCTAGACAGGACACTAGTAGATTGAGTATTTAACTTGAGATACCAGAACATCTCGAAAAAAAAAAAAAATGTATCTTAGATGATACTGTGTTCGAGGGGAAAATAGAACAGCTTAGTTTATTTTTTATCGATGGATATTTCCAAGGTTATATGAATGTCGATTTTTTTAATGAAAACTTTTTGCGATATCCAATTTTCTCTTCAGTGTTGTATTATAGAAAAATATTGCAGAAATTTGTTTATAATTTTGGTTGTGAAATCAGTTATTTAAACAAAGATGTGTAGATTTTTTGTCGTAGAATGAGAATGAGACATTTGAAAACCGTTGGATTTGATCCTTATATAATAATATAATAATAATAAATAACACCACAAGTAATTACGACCCCCTTTATCCCGGAAGGCTCTAGAAGAGCCTTGTGTGGTTATAGAATGTATGTTGTTTGTATAGCTGTAATTTTGAAGTCACTTTTCCCAAATATCTCGAAAACTATACAAGGGAGATAAAATCGCACAGAATCTTTGTATTCTACAAAATTTGCTTCTGAAATTTTCTTGTAGCATTGTGAATTAAAGTCTAAATGCACTTGAAAATGACAATTTTTCATGTTTTTCCTTTTATCATCTTTCACTCGTTATCAAAACGATTTGAAACACCAACTTGTTCAAAATTTGATTCTCAACTTTCATTACATACACTATATGCGTACGATCTATCGTTTTCGAGTTTTTATCGATTTTATCATGAAACAAGTGTTCTGAGGCTATAAAGATGTTTAAAAATTCATATCTCTGCTAATATTGATCGATGGAAATGAAAAATAAAAGGAAATTGTTCGTAATCGAATTCTTTACAACTTGAATTTGAAACATTTTACGATCCGAACCACTTTTGAGATTTGCACGTCTGTTGCATCGCAAAACTGCCAACATTTCAAAATGATCTATCTCGGCTAAAATAGGTCGTACGAAGTTAAAAAAGAAACGAAATTGTGCGGATTTTTATTACCTATAATTTTCAGGTGTACATATTTTACAGTAAAATTGATCCCCCCCCCCTCCGCCAGCGTCTACGGTGGGGACTTTTGGCATGTTAAAAAGTACCACAAAATAAGCCTTTTCCCATTTTATTGTTTCTCGCATATTTCTCAAGATATGATTTTAATGAAAAATTTGTTTATTTCCAATTAATGTTTAATGCATCATCGGGAGATAACTACAACTGAAAACCAGTCCTATCTATATATGCACGGTTATCGAAATGCACGTTGAGTAGTGAATTCGAGTGTAGTGTTCAAATGTTTTGACGTTTTGTAAAAGTGGTTTTTAGACACCAAAAATATGAAAAATAGTCCTCTTACGAAAACGCCCCCACCTCCAGGACTCGGACTCTGCGTAGAGTTGTCTTCTTGAACAGAACTACGCACAGTAAAAGTTGAAACAGGTTCTCAGACGCTCATTGAACAGTTCAGTAGCTTTTATTTCGATCAGATATCATGATGAAGTTCGAAAACCTGTTTTCATGGAACTTATTCAGTTCGCCCATTCAGTGTACATCATCAGGTTCATATCGTTTGCCATGAACACGAAGGAATAAAATTTTTTAGTATATGAATATTATTTCGATATTTAGGTGTCTATTTTCATTGAAGTTCCACGAAGCCCTGTTTCAAAATCATATTATAATGTTTAGACTTCGGCATTGAGATAATTTTCATAACAACAAATTGTATGGACACAATCAAGCAACCGACCGGCGTGCGAACAAAAACTATCCTCTCGTTCTCTGCGGCTGCGCCGGTTGGCAGACTTCTGTCGCATGTCGCTCAATTTTTACGTAGACGGTCCCCATATACACGCGCCCATAAGTATTTCAATACTAAAAATAAAATTGTAATCGTTTTTTTAAGCTTAATTTTTGCTTATTGACTTTGAAGTATGATGTTCATGCGTTTAGCACAGTAAATAAATTTCAAGATTTCACGAGAAAGAACCAGTGGTTCTATTTTCTCGAATGTATACTATCTTATGTTTTTTATTTTACTGGGCTATTATATCTGCTTGCGTACGAACGGAATGAAATGTGTGTGTTTTTAGTCATTGCGCTTTTTTCGAAATGATTCGATTAAAGCGGCGATGTCTGTGCAGTATGTGCGAAACTGGTTTTGTGTTGTGTCGCGGAGGGTATTGTGCGGAGACAGGCATGTTAATTTATCTGAACGTCAGTATGCAGTTTGCTGCAATCTGCTCCAGTGAATTCCAGCCCGTCGATGCCACTGCACTCGTATTTATGAAATTGAGTTTCATTTCCTAAAGGTATGCTTTTAACATTTACAAACAATTTGATGTGAGCTCGGGTCGCTCTGAAAGCTAGCTAGCAGTACTATGACGCTTCCCGGACAAATTTTACTGAGTCACCGTAGCATCAGCTCCGTACTTAAATCAACGTGCATTTAGTCTTATTATGTCGCGAATCACAAGAGTGCAATTTTCTTATGTAGACTAATGTGAGCAATTGATATGCAGATAAATATGAATTTAAGAATAAATTACAGAGGCGTATCTAGACTTTTTGTCGCCCTAGGCCATGTGTACTTTGCAGTAAGGCTCACATTTTTACATCACGTATTGTTTACACCATACACGGTTGCTATTTACTCCTGTGGCCGGACGGACATCCAGCATTAAAACAGGTTATTTTGATTTCGCTAATAAATTTAATGTAATTTAGTACAATTTGGTAACAACATGTAGATAGAAAATAAAGCACATAGAAATATAAAATGCAACTGAACCATTGACTTGATTGTGTGGACGTCACTGTCTTGTACTGCCCCTAGTTAAAAGGGTAGCCACTGTAGCACACATGGTGTTTGGTGAAAAGGTTCCACAAGCACCTGTCTTTATTCAGATCCGACGTTTAATAAACATCTTAATTTAAAAAATCAAAGAAGATGTAGAAATTTATAAAGTATATTTTACCAATTTAAAATGTTATAACGAACCTATAATAATGCGACTCGCATCAGTACATATCTAATACACAATATGTTAAAGAAATTGACCATTCTCTTTGTAATAACCGTTCAAAAAACGATGAAAGCAGGTAGGGCTTAGGTTGAAGTTATATTTAAACTGTCATTGTCATGATAAACCTCTTGCCAAAATAGCAAAAGTTGCAACAGTCACTGAAGAGAATAAACGATCTAAAACTATTTGGGACTGTTATTCTGTTATAGTAACAGGGACCTTATTTTCGAGCTCAATCGATATTTGTCGCATGCGAAATACTAGGCACCCGACTTATTACTTATTACCCAGAATTATTGCTTATAGGTCTGAGGTTGTATTTTCGAACACCATTCGAGATTTGTTTTTCTTACACATGAAATTGTCGTATGGCAAAAGTGGCAACGCTGTTTTGTGCAATCAAATGGACTTGAAACCCCTAGAAAACACTGATGTCACTAATCTGCTGTTATATATGTGTAGAATTCGGCGATATTTTCAGTTATGATATTGTATGTTATTATTGAATGCTAGTATATAGTATATTATATTATAGTAGTATAGATTTTTGGGTTGATTGAATTTCAGGAGTGAATATATGTCCGGTAAAAGTAGCCGGATTAGCCGGAGCCAGTATGTAGGCAGTATATCCGGTGCATCCTCTATTTTAAATCAGGTTAATCAGGCAAACCAAAGTTATTTTGCCGGATTTTACATTAGTTAAAAATAAGTATCTCCGGTAGTATACTTAAAAAATTTCGTATTTTAATTCAGCAATTCCCAAAGTTGTGTTTAAACATCTCTTTTCAAAATTCTATATCCTTCTTCTTTTTAAAATTCGATGTTTGTGTTGCTTTTCTTTTGGGTTGAAATCAGGTTTTTAATATTCTTGAAGCTTTTGTATATTTAAATCAATGGTTCCTAACATTTTGTTGTGGTTATGCCCTTTTGGTCGAAATTAAGCTATGGACGCACGGGATCAAAATGGCCATGTATTTTCTTATGGAGATTCATTCTTTTTTTTGCAAGGTCATTCTTATAAAGAGCCGGCTGAAGTTAGTTGGGGCTGGTAGGATGACGTCACACCATAGCTGTTTAATACCTGTTTATGGCAGTTTAAGACCTGTTTATTAAATAGTGGACACCATTGTATCCCCAATGTACTCCATACAGTGATAGGCGCAAATGCTCTGACGTTACCCTACCATCCGCAGCTAACTTCAGCCGGATCTTTACAAGAATGTCCATGCAAACTAGAATTGACCAACATAAGAAAATACACGAGATTTTGGTCTCGTATACCCATAGCTTATTGTTACCTCCTTTCCCTTATTATTTATTTTTGAGAAAGAATTGAGGCAACACATGCGGACGACTAGCTGGTTGTAAGTCGGAGCAGAGAGCCGTGGGTCCAGATTATTCGTAAAAGTGGAGAAACTTACCCTTTTTGAAATGTACGGCATAAATGACAGATTTCTGTTTATTTCGGGAAAAGGAGACAAAGAAAAATTGATGTTATATTGGGCACCATCTATAGTGAAAATAAGTAGAATTGTCTCTTTTTCTCGAATAACTAGTCTACTATAGATCAGACTGAAATTGTTGGTAAGAGAAATAAAAAGATAGTTTAAAATGAATGTTAAAATATATTACATGAATAATAGACAAATCGGTTTGTAAAGACTAATTGAAATTTTAAAAAAACACATATGACAAATTTATACCAGGATCCTAGATTGACTATTGCTGAGGTGACTGGTTCTGGGACAGCAATCCAGGCCCACAATTGTCTCTTGTTGCGAGGATGGATTCTAAAGTTTCCTTGGCAATTTACGTCTCTTAATGAAATGGAGTGAAAATCGTAGGAAAATTAACCAACTAGGTGGTTTATGAAAAGTTAACGAAATTTTATCTATATGAAAGATAAGCTGTGCAAAAGCTATGCAGGAATGAAGAAGCTATGCAGAAACATATACAGAAATGTATAAGTATATATAGGTATGTGCATAGACACATATAAGTACATAAGTACATATAAATATATAGAATATCTAAGAATTTAAATATCTAAGTATATAAGAATTTAAGCTGATTTCATAAACTATAAATTGCCAAAAAATGAAAAAGAAATGAAAAAATATTTTTTAAAACCACGTGGTACATATAGTATTTTAACTACTTATTAAATTCAAAAGAATTGACCTTGAATATAAATTTATTTTAAAATAATTGAAATTACATCAGGCAAAAATTGAAGATTAATTAAATTTTAAATGAGTAATAAATGAAATTACCTGGATGTTGTTGTTAATGCGGATATAAAAATGTAATATCAATTACTGAAGTCCACAGTTAAAATTTATATACATTAGAATCAGTACAAAGGCTGCAAGCAAATGATTTCCTGGTGAGTTTTACTGATAAGGTAAACTTTTTTTGTACTACTTATTGGAAAATAATGCTACCAAATAAACTTGAGAAATCTAATTCCCTGATTAAATTGAAAGCTATAAAATATAAAAATAGTACAGGTATGGCCATCTGTCAACTGTTGAGTTAAGCTCAACAACCTGCCTGATGTAGATTCCCGTACTCACAACTAAAATAGTGGCATATGATCGATAAAAGGACTCTATAAAAGTTTTTTATTACTTCCTTACCACAGCTGATTTGCCTTTGCCTCCGTTTGCAATTTCTATTTTGTACATAACCAACAATATGAAGTACAGTAATAAATAGTAAAACGTATTGTGAGAACTCAGTAAATATATTACATCTTATAGGATATACTATATATAGTAACGAGAAAAGGTAAAGAAAATAACCATATGTACTTACATAGTAAACAATAATATAAAAATTGAAATATAGGTATCTGATGCAAATAAATGTTTTGTAGAAAATTGTTTCCTGGGATAATGCTGTCAGAGATACATAATAGTTAATAGAACATGACTGAGTTCCTAAGATATAAAAATAGGTACATAAAACAGTCTCACTTAACAAAAACTGAATCAAAATGATACACAGATTGCGCCAAACATGAACAAAACACTAGTTTTTATATAAAACTGTTAAATGGACATAGGCCATGTAACATTATCTACTTGCATCATTGACTTAACAGGCTTTACGCCTGTTAAGCCAAATTTCAGTCAATTTAAGTCAAGTTTCAAATCTATATAAATAAGATGCAGTACTTTCGGAAAACGATTTAATTATCTTAATTAACCTATTGGTCACATATTTTGTTTGGCCGATAGCCGCGTTGGTTAAGGCGCGAGGTAGCAATCGCGATTAATCACGGGTATCGCGCCAACGGGTTCGAATCCCGGCTTTGGCACTGTTGGAGGAACTGGTTGTATATTCGCGTTTTTTCAATGCGTAACCCTCTTCCGCACAAGCCTCTGGCTTCTGGAATTGGGGGTTCTCTAATTTCTGTGGTGTTTATTTATTATATCTATTATCCATCCATGTTATTAACTCGAAATTTTTAACCAGTACTCATTACACAAGCAACTAGTATACAGCCGTCTAGTTGTGTGCGAGTTTATGTATCTATCATATGCAGTTTTAAAAACATATATAGTATATTTCACAGAGCAAGAATAAAGACATTGTATTTTAATTCAATTAAAAATATGGAAACGAGATGGCCGCTCCTCACTGTTTGTGTAACGTTGAATTAAAGGATAATACAAAAATTCCTGAGTGTGTTTAAAGTATCGTTAAATTTTATTTATCTCCTTGTGAATCATAATATATTTGCATTTATTTACATTATATACGACTTACGCACTTATCTTGTTATGTTGGTGATGTTCTCATGCAAATCGAGGTTGTCATTGCCATTTGCCGTTTATTATCTGCTCCTCTGATAATGCCTTTAAACGTTACGTAAACCACGTGGTGGTAAGTTGAGTCCCTGGAGATTAATTCATTAGTGGTTAATAAGCGGAAGTGAATTTAGTTATGGCACAAGTACCTACCTGTCGTTACTGCAGATCTCGTGTGTAAAATTGTAATGACGGGAATCATTAATGAGATTGTCGCATAGCCTGCGCCTCTGGATTAAAACACAATTAAATAGGATTAAAATGGAATGACAAAGCGGTACCTTGTTTCCTCGCAGCGCACAAAATTAATTCATTACCGTCGCTCCAGGGGGCGTGATTACACAGATAATCTGTATATTAGACTTCATTACTCTCTGTGCCCGGATCGGTTGTTGAGGCCTCCTTTCCATTGTTTCTTAATGTATGCAAATTTGAATGGCGCTAATCGAATACGGTTTTACCTCGATAAACACCTTGGATAAGTTTGTGCACAGTTTTTGGAGTTAGCCAATTTTTGATTAGATATTATTCGGGCAGTGAAAAATCGATGAAAAATTTACTAATTGTCCATTCAATAATTTTTTCCTTAAATGTAAGTCAATAAATAACTAAATCTTTAAATGCTCTTGGTGAACTTTGGTTTTTTATTTAACCAAACTGTAATTATTGTACAAAGAGAAAAGAAATATTATCAGACATTTCAGATTAATTCTCTGATTTATTGGATTTCAATCATATACTATATAGTCCAGTCATTGAAGCTTTATACCTCAGAAATATTTTGCTACGAACCGATTTACATGAAATTTTGGAATTAGGCTTATCTTACCCTTAACTTCAAAAGCGATATTGACCCGACCTCCGTTCTTACCCTGGGGGTGGTTGCCACCCCTTCTCGTTAGTGGAAATTTTTTTGGTCAAAATAACCTCGGAGATCGATAGAAGACCCAATTCTAAGCAAAAAGTGTTCTATAAAGTTTTTTCAGAAACTCAATACTTTTCAAGTTATTGGCGATTGAAAACTCGGAATTTTCCCACGTTTTTCAACGGTTTTTTGAAAATATCTCAAAAAATATGCGTTTTAACGATAATTTTATAATAAACAAAATTGTAGAAGGTAAGAAAATGAACAACTTGCTTTTTTAAAGAGTGTTCTAAGTGCAATATTAAGCGAGATATTGAAGATAAAAGCCGTCTTTTTTGTCTGAACTTTAATCGATGTATTCAATGCCATCTAGCGGACAACGGATACATTTTATCCATATGACAATGACAAACTTTTTTATAGTGCTTAAAATAATCTTTAAAATGAGCAGTGTTAAGTCTTTTGCACGTAAAGTGAGTGAGTTGTAATGAAAAAAAGAGGGACATCTAATATATTTTTTTAAATCGATGTGTTTCATAAGTGTCATTTCCAACAAAATTAAAATTAATCGTATTCCGTCTAGATTTAACTTTAATATGAAGAGTTTATTGGATTCCAGCCGTTTGGCTGCTTTGGAATGCATACTTTTCAAAAAAATCACGATTTTAAGAAATAAAAAAAATTTTCATTTAAAAAAAACACCTTTTTTTCATAATATTTCCAAAATAATGAAAGATACGTAAAAAACTGTAATGATAAAAAATGTAGGTCTTTTTTTGACAAAAATTTTGTTTTTTTTTCTGTCAGACCAAAATTGACGGAGTATGACTGTTTAAAGAGCGCGCGGTAGCGCAATTACAGTCTCTCTCGAGCCCTTTGACCCTTCACCGTTTCAAAATGAAGGGTTTTACACTACATGTCATAATGAAAAAAAGTTGTAGCTCTTTTAATTACCTTTAAAATGTTTTTTTTTAAAGTTGTAATAGCTTTAAAATTGAAGGAGTTATGGTCCAAAAACTAAACGTTTTTTTTTCTTCTATTTAGTAAAATGAAAATTTCGGAGCACAAAAATTTGGAGCAGAGTGAAAGTAAAGAATAATATGAACCCAAAACTATATATATATATATATATATATATATATATATATATATACAGAGACGAATATTAGACGACTGTCTAAGTTAAAAACAAAAATTTTTAATTTCCACCAGGGATACAGTTCCCGTGACTGTATCCCTGGCGGAAATTAAATATATATATATATATCCATATATGACATATATATAATATCGGAAACATACGCAACGCACGAATACATGCAAACGTTCATATATGTTCATATGTTCATATATGCAGTGGAGATAACTGCCAGAATAGCCCTCCAATTGACCCAGAAGAAGATCTTGATTACGACAGCAACTCCGATATTGAGTCATGAACGATTGGTGTAATAGTTTTTTTATGTATTGTAATGCTCTTGTTGCAGAATTTTTTATAATTAATTACTAATTTAATCTAGTACATTTCCAGATAACTTGTAAGTTTATATTTTATTCAATAAAAAGTGTCTGATTACTTACTCTATAATTAAAGTATTTTTAATTGTATAAACATATATTTTCAATGTTTTAATTTAGAGGTAGTTTTAAGGGTTGAAAAGCTAAACATATGATAGTCATTTTCGAACAACGTGGAACAACATTTAAATCATTTTGAGTTCATCAAAAGAAATTTTTTTATACAATTTTTAATTGAGGGGTTGTTTTTAGGGGTTAAAAAGGGGTTAAAAATATGATAATTAAGGTACAGAACGTAAAACAATATTTACTCTATATTTAAATCTTTTTAAGTCATACAAAAGTATTTTTTTGTAATTTTTTCCAGAGGTTATAAAGTTTTTTAGCGGTTGAAAATGGGTTAAACATGAGATAATTGTGTTAGGGAACACTTTACGATTTCACTCTTTATTATTAAATACGTTTTCTAGCGATAAAATGGCTCAATGTCAATTTTTTCATTAAGGGGTCGTTTTCACCCCTTAAAAATAAAAAACGGAGGTCGGGTCAATATCGCTTTTGAAGTTAAGGGTAAGATAAGCCTAATTCCAAAATTTCGTGTAAATCGGGTTCGTAGTAAAATATTTCGGAGGTAAGACCCTATTTTTCGCTTCAATGACTGGATTAATATTTACTCGTATTCATAATTGAATGCTGATCCTAAAGGGCGATAAACCTTGGATGATTTTAAGAAAAATTCTTTATATGAACATAGGTCCACAACCGCTTTATTTCTGAGGTACAGGGTGTTGAAATTTAACAAAAAAAATCCCCAATATCTCTAAAACCGTTTTTTTTTTTCAATTTTGGTACATAAAAAGTACGCATATGAATACATTTTTTCCTGAATAAATGTTTTTTTAATTATCATCAGTGGCGTCCCTGTTAACATGCCCTGCAATATTTTTATTTAAAAATATGATACGGCATTGTTTTTTTTTAATAAATATTATTTTCATATTTGCGGTTTATCTTGTCATAAAAATGGTTCCTTAACTTTTTTTCGACCGGTGGACGGTTTTCGATTTAAAGAATAAAATGCATTCATTTGCTTGTCCCTATGCATCCCGTTAAAGAGTAGAATAAGTTATAAAATTTGTTTATTTATCAAAAACGTGGTAAATTTTACAAATACCGAATCAGCAGACATGTATTACTTCTATGGGCTTGCTGACGGGAACGCATACAAAGCCGGGCGACTATATCAAGAGCGCTTCCCAAATAAAATTGTTCCTGATGCTCGGACGATATCAAGCACCCACAGAATGTTATGTGAAACAGGAAGTTTTGAGCCAAATAATCACTTAAAAGGAGCTCCTCGGACTGCAAGAACTCCAGCAATTGAGGTAGCTGTTTTAAATTCAGTTGAGGAAAATCCCGTCATAAGTACGAGAAAAGTTGCCAATAATTTAAATATCGCCTATGTTCTAGTATGGAGGATTCTACATGATTATTTATTATATCCCTATCACATTCAACGGGTTCAGGCTCTACTTCCTCGAGACTTTCCATTGCGAGTGAATTTCTGCCAATGGTTTCTCTAAAAAGTTACCCAAAATCATTTATTTGACACGGAAATTTTATTCACGGACGAAGCTAGTTTTACGAGAAACAGTATCAGAAATTTTCATAACAATCATTTTTGAGCCGAGGAAAATCCGCATGCAATCGTGGAATCTCATCACCAGGTGCAGTTCTCATTAAATGTATGGGCTGGAATTATTGGAGAGCCTAATTGGCTCTTTTCTTCAACCAGGCAGATTAAATGGACATAATTATCGCCTGTTTCTTGATGATAATTTGCCAATTCTGTTGGAAGATGTTCCTATTTTAATGCGAAATCGCATGTGGTTTATGCACGATAGTGCACCTGCTCATTTTAGTGCTCTGGCACGCGAATATTTAAACCAAAACTTTAATAATCGCTGGATAGGTCGTCGGGGAACAGAGTCATGGCCAGCTAGATCCTCAGACCTAAGCAGTCTAGATTACTTTCTTTGAGGACATCTCAAGACCTTGGTTTACCGTCAGCCAATTCAAACCGAGAAAGAATTGCGAAACCGCTTAAATAATTTTTTGAAACTAAAAAAATGTATTTTTAAGCGTACTTATTACCAAAATTAAATAGTTACTAATAAAATTATAAAAATCTTGCCTAGATTCTTTGATTAGCACAAATTATGTAATTGAGACTAAGAGAAAAAATCGTATAGGGACAAACAAATTAATGCATTTTATTTTTTAAATCGAAAACTGTCCACCGGACGAAAAAAAATCCATTTTGATGACAAGATAAACCGCAAATTAGAAAATAATATTTATTTAAAAGAAAACAGTGGCGTATCATTTTTTTAATTAAAAATATTGCTGAGCATGTTAACAGGGACGCCACTGATGAAAATTTAAAGCGAAGGTCACTGATTTGATTTCGTTTTTATGGAAAATCTATTTTTTCTATAAAACTAGGTAAAACTTAAACATTTACTTGCCCTGTAGCACTTTTTTCAGTAAGCGAAAAACTTTTTTATTTTAAGGAATTTTGCCATATCATCTGTGTACGAAATAAAGCTTACACGTCAAGGAAGTTTTTTTAAAAAACTCGAATTCTCTACGACTTATAGTTTTCGAAATTTTTCGGTCCTAGATGACAAATTCAATATTCGGACAATGTGCTTAATACGTAATGAATTAAGAAAGAAAGGCAAAAAGCGTTTAATAGTTGTGCAGGCCGGCATTATAGTCGGATGTATATTTACTGGGCATTAAAATACCGCTACTCTCTGTACTATCTCGCTTGCAAATTGAATCGGTTTTATAGGTTTTTACGTCGGCTTGTTTGATAAGACCATGCCGAATGGTTCACTGGCGTTAATAATTAGCTCGTAAAGTTTTTGTTACGTTTTTTGACTGCTCAGTAAATATACACCACCCGACTGTAAGAAATTAATGTACATTTTTAGTTTATTTGGTTGTTGAAGTGTATTTTAGTCTCTTATTAGAATAGATCATTTTAGGTAATATAGTACGATTTTTCTCTGGAGACGTTATTTATTTCTCTATTTCTTTACCACCTTATTATCAGTCCAGTCGATATATTGTTGACAAGCGGCCGGTACATTTTTATCCTACAGAATCCCTTTGATATTTCGTAATAAATATAGGCCTTATTTAAAAAAAGAGAGAAGTCGAGTTACGTCTGCAGAAAAAAAATATCACTATGACTACGTATTTTATGTATTTATAATGATGAGTTCTTCACTGAAAATACTGTTTAATATTATTTGACATCATTCATCACTATTTAAGCAAAAAAACTTTTTGCCATTTTTTTAAAATTAATGCTCATCTTTTGATGACATTGATATCTTCTAATTTACTGAATTCTTTTTAATAATAATGTATATAAAATTTTTACTCTTATTTAGGGACTGGGAAAAACACGTACTCTAAAATAATCGAAGCTGCCCAAAAGAGACAAGATATTGACATGGTTGTAAAATTAGCCTGTTACAAAGATCTCTTTGCCTATGATGATATCACAAAAGCTGTTATTGTCGGTACATAGGCAAACGAAATGTCAAAGCTTGTCAAAATAAGTCTGCTGCTACCACAACTCTCCAATCAATAAAAACCAAAGGGATACATCAGAAACAGAGACAATCAGCTCTGACTCTCAACCTTCTACTAAAATAAAATCAAGTGAACATTCCCAGACTTTTGAAGAAAACGAAATTCTAATTGTATGCAAAGCGGCGGGTATCTCAAAGAAAAAATTAGAGAATTTAAAACCTCAACACTTTGTTTTCCTATTCCAGGTGATATGAACCAGAGAGAGTTTGAAAATCAAGTTCCTAATGAGTTGCTAAAATTGGTATTTTAAAATAAATAATTATCTCGTTTTTTTAAATTACAATATTAAGTTTTAATGTATAAATATATGGATTTTTAATAATGGGCAACGTAAATAATGATAAGTAAAACCTTCTAAGTGCTTATGAAAATAAAGTTTATATTAAAGATATGTCAAAAAATAAAAGCTTTTAATATTTTACGTATGCACCCACAACACGCATAGCACACTGAAGTATCCTGCCCGCAGAAACTTAACTTAAAATAATAACTTGAAACGTATAAGTCGTAGAGTACTGCGTTTTTTTTTCACAAACTTCCTTGATGTGTTAGCTTCATTTCCTTAAAACAAAAAAGTTTTTCGCTTACTGAAAAAAGTGATGTAAGAAAAATAAACGTTAAAGTTTTACCTAATTTTACAACAGACTAGGTTTTCCATAAAGATTAAATTAACTCAGTGACCTCCGCTTATGTTTCCTTTATCGACTGAAAAAAAAAAAAAATTGATTATCTCAATTGGTTTCGAAGATATCGTAATGGGTGTGTAAAAAAGTAGTAAAAATTATGTTTGACAGATTTATGACATTTTTCATAATAAAAAAAGTTGGACCTCCCAAAAATGTTGAAATTGGCCGTTTCAGATGGCCAAGACCTAATCTATTATTCTGTGAAGGTCTCATGTGGTTATACCTTAAAAAAAATTTTAAAAACATTTTTGTCGCTTTTATGGTCGACTAATTGTTCAAACAGACGATCAGAGACATACGCACTGAAGAAACAGAGAAATTTCTAACTGTTTTTGACTAATCATATGTTCAATACGAATCTTAGAAGTCCATATATAAGCTGTAGACAGTCAAAATTGTTTACTGAGTTTGTTAAGAATTTGAGAGTAATAAACACTGGACATGCGCATTGCACATTGCATAATGTGCATGTCCAGTGCATACTATCTAGCTCAGCTGGGATTTGCTACAAACCTGCTATCTATGAGTTGTGGTTAGCAACAGAACGGGCAAGGCTCTTTTTATTTTCTTTTTTATAATTGGTGCAATATTTTAAAAATTGAAATAAACCTCAAGGCACTCTAGACCAACAGTCCCGATAGTATTTCAAAAAACATGAAAAAGTTGGCAGTAGGGATAAGCTATGGGGCTTTCGGCTCAAGAACCCATTTATTTTCTTTTTGAGGTTCGATTTACATCTCAGAGTCATTCTTGTCCAGCTGAATATTTCAAGATCAAGAGTCATCCAACCAGATATGATATCATCCCCCACTTATTAAAAAAACAACCTGTTGATTCGC
This sequence comes from Leptura quadrifasciata, assembly GCA_963675555.1. NCBI lineage: Eukaryota > Metazoa > Arthropoda > Insecta > Coleoptera > Cerambycidae > Leptura > Leptura quadrifasciata. Next base: position 111,870,299 of record OY776675.1, read on the forward strand.
TCTACGGACAGATTAGTATAGGTTAAATCAAATCTAATTCAGTGCATTTAACTGAAGCAAAATTGAATTAAAGCTAATGTGATCCACATTAAAATTGCATTATAGCTTGAACCGAAAAATGATCCACTATAAGAGCTAATATTCTGCGGCTTATTCGTTTTAGAGTTTTTTTTTTTTTGAGTTGCATGGACTTTAACTCGTTTTTAGACCATTTTAACGTACGATCGTACTGGGTAATTATGGGTAATAAATGGCAACAGTTTTGGAAAGCATGCAACAAACACACCACATGTATTAGACAATCTCCGAATCCACACTAAAAGCTGTCCGGAAGAGTCTACACTAAAAAAACACGCAGACGTACATCTATTATTACTCACTGTCATTGCCAGTGTCAGAGCTGGGGATCGAACCCAGCATATGATGGACAGTTGTCTCAGCATGCTTGCCGCACAACTCGCTCTAGTCTGATGCGTTAAAGCAATTTTTCCCCTTTTATGCAAAGTTTTTCAACTTTCTTCTCTTAGAACTACTTTTAATGCAGGATGAAATAAAACCAAACAATCCACGATCTTGTGATTTTGTGCACTTTTTCTGAAAAAGGAAAAATTCTGAGTGCGCGACCGAAGAAACTAAGATATGAGATGTTATTAATTTTTCGGATATAATAAAGTATTTTTACATGAAAATGTGCATATTTTAAGTCCTTTCGATATTCTGAATTTTCAAAGGAATTATTATTAAAAATATTAACGCCGTTGGCTTCCTTTTACACTCATCTGGTTTTTGCTTAAGTAACGATCGTTTAAATGTTCCTTTTGCATTCCGGTCCAGTGTGGCACGTAGCAGTCACCGCTAACTCGGTCGTATTCACCTTCCCTTTGTTTCGAGCCTTTCTTTTTGGATTACTGAGATTTCATTCGCGGTCGCCGGCGCAAATAACACCGTAATTGCACGGCAGCACAGTAAAACCATTATTACAAATGTCTTGGTGCATTTTGACCTTGTCAGGCTCAACAATCCATGCCATAATTTAATTTAAAAGGTGTAATTTGCAGCTATAAGTCATGATCTGCGAGTGCCGTGCGTTTAAACTTTTATTGCAATTATTAAAACAACCTCGGCCATTAAGGCTGAGTCCGGATAAGTACACAACTGTAATTGACTGTCGAGAGACAAAAGTTGACTCCGGTAATAAATACATCATCAGAACGATCGTGGGTTCATAATGAATTGCCCGAGTGTTAATTATGTCGATATGCTACTTTTTAAATGTCTTTAAATTAAAAACGTAACTATTAAGCTAAGTTATTTCAATAAATTGTACTAATTCACTTGCACACACCGTGTTAATTACAATATATTTACATAGATCTTTAATTCATGATCCATTAATGATACCTCAGTTACGAACCCAGTTATAACTTCATTAAATTCACAACTAGCCGCGAAACCATGATGGTGTTATAGTATTATTAGATATACAGTGTGATCAATTGATATATTTAACCATTATTACAAAGAATACGACCAAGATAAGAAACTAATTGTCAGAAAAATTGTCGACGTATTGCTGTGATTTGCTAGATGACAAAAAGCAAGTTATGACATGCCATCTTGCTCGTTTGCACAAATTAGGAATAAAGGATCAGGCTAAGAAATTAAATATGTGTAATAAATTACCCATTTAGCGATAGATGTCACCACGCTCTAATTTCTTATCCAATTACCACTTTTAAGCTTTTCGCCTACTAGGTAAAATTTTGCCAAGTTATGAAATATTTGTGTATATCATGGGAAATCTAAAATGTAAACTATTAGTGGAGTAAAATTAGATTTTCAGATAAAATTTTACATGGAGCAACACGACATAAAAAAATAAGTTTATTTTGGTGAAACTAAGAATACCCTGAGTTTTCCGCTTCGAGTAGGTGGGGGAACCCTTTTTTTTTTCGCGAAAAAGGTGAATTGGTCATTTTTAAGGGTGACTTTTCAGTTTTAATTTATTTTTGGACCCTTTAAAATGCTAGTTAAAAAACGAGCACGGGACCCTTTTATTGTAGATAATCAAGGAACCTTCAGTTCAAATTTCGTGAAAATCGGTTCACCGCCTCCCACGATGTGTATATGTAAAGTATACTAAAAAAACGTCAAACATTGAATTACGGAAAACTTGGCAAAAATTAAACCGATTTTGATGAAACTTTAGACGAAATCAACCTATATAACCAAGAAATATCCTGCCAAATTTTACAAAAAATATTCAACAGTTTGGCCGCAGTTCCATTTTTAGTCCAAATTCCACAAAATTTTCAAAACCCCAATTTGCTCACATGGTCGGACGAATTTTTTTTTACCAAAATGAAGGTATTCTTATGTACTTTTACGTGATGTAACTAAAAAATAACTTTTTTTTAATTTAGCCGGTTTTTTAACCATTTTTGGTATATACATACATGCGCGCGGCGATTTCCCGTCATTTTCGGTATTATACCTACGTATCCGCGCATAAGTATACGTGTAATTATTCATTATAAAAAAGGTAGGAAATAATTTTTTTTTCGAAAATTCACTTGATTAATTTAGTTTAAAAGGCACGTGGTTGCTACTCGGTTTGGTACCGGATCAAAAACTAGATTTCACACATATTTTCATTTAATATTTTGGATTATTTTAATTGCAATTTCGATTTATTCGGATTTAATTAGCGAGTATCGTTCAGAAGTATTATTTTGGGTAAGTTTGGATTTCTTAGATTATTATAGACACGTGCTCACATTAGAGGTTAATTTTGAGGCTAATTTTGTAAATTTAGTTACAGACGATTTGGGTACGGCTAAATTTCGATTTTGGCACAGCTAGATTTTTGGGTACAGAACTTATCAACTATTATGTAGTTGATTATTGGATTTGGACTTTTGGATCTTTTGTTATTCTTTGGTACACAAATATTGGTATACGATTTGCCCTGATTTACACTTTACGATTGAGAAAAACCCCTATCTAATTATTGTGAGGATTTCTACAACCAGCAAGGACCTCGATCAACAACCTTCAAGTCTGGAGCGCCTGTAAACTCAAAATTTTTGTAAAAGCTAAGTAATTACTGTATATATATAATTTTAATTGTAAAATTGTTTAAATTAATAATCTTTTTCCATAGCGTAAGCTGAGAAAAACCCTAGACTTTGCTATATTCTTGATTTATTTTATTGTAAGATTTTTGCCTTTAAATTTTCTTTGTATTGTACGTTGCATACTTATTGTTATAATAAATTGTATTTGTTTTGTTTGTTCTTTTTTTTGTTCGCTCTCGCTCTAGGGATTTGTAAGATCTCTGCTTGACCTGACTTAAGGTCGTAATAAAGTTGATGTATAGAGACATAACAGAAGCTTTTGATCAAGTATGTCACCCTCTTTTACTTCATAAGTTACAAGTACAGCATCTTGTATAACCTAATTCTCTAACTCTTTTTAACTAAAGGGATGTAATATATTGATAGCATGGAGCAAAAATCATTACCTTATACATTAATGAGTGGTGTTGCCCAAGGAAGCAATTCGGGCCCGTTATTATTTTTACTATTAACGACTTTGTTATGGCCATTCAATGACCTAAATTGTTATTTGCATAAGATCCAAATAGTTTAGAGAACTCCCTGTCAGTGCAAGCTGAACTTAATAAGTAAGTTAGTGGTATGCTAATAATAACTTTAAAATCAATATAAAAAAGTGTGCGGTAATGAGTTTTACCCGCAAGCTAACATTTACTGAGCTTATATTCTTTCTTTGATCCAATCTGCTATTTGGTTTTATTGTATATATCTCAGTCGTGAGGTATCTCCAAACGGCGTAGGTCTGGTGTTCTAGCTGGCTACTCAATAGCACCTCTTCGTTCAACCCATCCGCGTCTATATACAATGTATACAATACAATATATGTCCTTTATATGGAAGTAAGTTTTTTGGATTAATAAATCAATTATTACTATTATTTAATGATGGAGTTACTGTATTTGAAAAGTTTAATAAGAAATTAATTTTCAACAAAATATCTGCAAATTATTTTTATTTAAAAAATGTAGAAGTTATCAGGTGTTCTCAAAATACATAAAATTTTCATTACATTGATATATAACATAAGAATATGTAGTTAAATGTCTCAAATAATAATCGCATATGATTCAGTTAACATAGTGGGCAATAAACATAGATATGTCGAATCTTCATTTTGTGCAATGAGGAATGCAGATATAGTATATACATTTGGTAAAGTAGCTCTATGTATGTTGTTAGTGCTGGCCATGTACCAATCGGATTGTTGAACAAGGATAGATAAATATCATTTCAAACAAGGATTCACGTAAATATTTACAATTAGGCACATGTTATGGATCGACATTGCAAGACCTTCTTATAACAAAGCCTACAGTATAAATACTCTCGGCATAATATCATCTGTATTTAAGTGCAGAGTTAACTTAGAATGAAATAATTTTTTTGCCTGTTATGTTATAACTATAGATTTTTGTGAGTCATCTAGAGATACTTTTTTACACTAAAACTAAACTATTCATTTTTGCCCATCCATAAATATTTACATGTGTTTATAGTTAAAATAACAATTGTACGTTTGTATATTTTGAAATCTTTTGCAAATAATGGGCGGGTAGAATATTGAATTACTGCTAGAATACACTCGTTATACGTAGGAAAAATAATGGTCCTAGAATTGACCCTTGTGGCACTCCAAATAATGCTTATCGAATTCTTCAGATCACGCCCTTTCATATACAGTAAATGTATTTGATGTTTTAAAAATGAAGCACACGTTTTCAGTAGCCTATTTGGGTACCCGAAACCATGAAATTACTTCAGAATATCGTGATTGACTTATACAAATATATAAATTTTTATTCAAAAAGGGCTTCCTACAATCAGAAACCTAGTATAATTTGTGTATTAAGATTAAGAAGATTGGGTGAGGTATATACCATTAGCCTAGCTAAATATATCGGGTGGCTCTGCCGATAAAGACGGTCTTGTAACCTTTGCATGGGCGAACGGATCTGATTCAAAATTGGTGTGGTGATATGGGATGAAACTTCCAATTATGTGATGTAAATAACGAAAATGGCTGACTTCAATCTTTCATTAAAATGTTACAAGAGTGTCCCTATCGGCTGGATGCTGGAGTATACAGGTAAATATGCTGTTTCTTAGGTTTCCATATGTTGAGGTAAATTAACTATTATTGGACCTTCGGTTCGAACCATGGTTCAAACGTTTGAAATTCAGAATGGGCTAGTAGACAATAACGAAAATGACAAAAGTAATAATATAGCATTATAGTATGACTCCAAATATGTGATAAATATAATTTCAAGGTAATTTTACCGACTATTATTATAAGGCAGTTTGAGGGTTATCTCGTGACGTAATAGCGTAACATGCGCGCGCATTCAATATAACGCCGACAGAGCTGTACATACGTTTTGCACAATTTTGTTGGCTCCGCCCATCCACTAGCGATCATTTCTCTGCTGATTACGCTATTACGTCATAATCAACAGAATAGCCCGTACATTTGCGGCAATATCTAAACGTTTAAACACAGTTTAAACTTCACTATAAGGCATTAATTAAAAAAAAAAGACGGGTCAACTGTTTTTATGTGTAGATGTTATTAAATACAACACCAAGATGTGGAATCAACAGTAAAAATAGTGGGTCTAAAAATATCCCATTCGAATTAGCAGATATTTAGCAGTGTTTAATATTATTTTTTTAAAATATGTATAATTATTTAATCGTATAATCTATAAGAATGAGGTGTTATTTGGCGTTTGTTGTTATCCATCGTAATGAATTGCTATCCTTGACTTAATTATTAATCCCTCATTAGTATTATTTAAGAATATTGTTTTAACTCTGTTTTTTATCATAGATGTACGTACTAGAACAATATCAGTTTTTTACTGTAGGTGTTAAATTAATGTATACCTGCTTCTATGTTTAATCGTAGGTCATTGAACTACATTACAGCATCTATTAGTAAACGCTGGAAATTAATGTGTAGGACGATGAATTTGATATGTGGATATGTCAAGAAGTATTACGTTATTAATTTTTTTCCTTCCTCTGCTTTAAGACGTGCCCCAAAGTAGCAATATTTAAATTTTCATTAAAATTAAGTCGCGGTCATCCATCAGTTAAATCGACTGAAACGCAATCCATCGATTTATTACATTCTTCCTTCCTACGATGAATTAATAAAAATTCATAAGTTTCTTGGCAATAAAGCGGGATAGATTGTTTTTTCGATATTAAAAAGTACAGAAACAAAAATTCATGTACAAATGAGTAGTAATTTTTATATAAGAAAATAATTAGTGAGGTGCTATTGAAATATTGTCCAAACGTCAGTGGTAACCATTCTGATATTATTTCCTTTTATTTGAGATTTCTACCACATATATCCTGTTCTAAGAATAATAACGGAATAACAATTATATTGAAAAATAACCTCTACGTCTGTATTATGTATGTCAACATTGTCCAACGGAACGATTGGGGGGTATTTTTCCCAACCAATCAAGATAACAAGTCTGAAACTAAATCTACTTCTACTCATAGTTATGAAGACAATTCTTATGTGCTGTGTATGACAAAAAATTTTGTATAGATAATTTTTTATTACTATATAATTAACATCGTACACAGCATATGCGCGTGGGATTTTTAATGAGAAACGTAATTTGTACACTGCCATATCTCAAAAATCGTTTTGTTAACCTTAGATTTATATTGGCGCCCGTCGCTTTCTCTCTTTTAAAATAGAATATGCATTACAACTCCATTGTTAAATGACATAGCGTAGCTAGACGAGCAACTGTGTATAGCGGAGCCTCACATTATCTACCTCTTTATCTTCCTAATGGTCTTAATGTAAATCATGCAAGCTCTATCTCTCCTTCGCTTCCTGGCAGAGATATATCCCCATTCCGCAAAAATATCACCGTAGACTACAAATGGTATAAGTAAGTGCACTGTTGGAATGCCTGAAATAACTGGCCAATAAACTACCTTTTCTTTCTGAATTCCTTCCTAATGCACCGATTTACATACATATGTACAACTGTGTTCTAAGCTATCAGTTATTCTATAACAGGCCATGTCTCCGTTAATTCATCATTATATATGCCCAACTATAACTAGATAGCATTCAACGACCCATTTTATGTTACTTTAAGATAACCGTTACTTTTCGCAGGTATACAGTTACGAGTTTTATGTTTAAATTGAACAAATTAGGGTGGAGAAAAGCATAGTTAGCATAGTATATTAAATCTAAAATTAAATCGTCGATAGTTTTTACATTTGAATTTTTGACTTTGTTTAAATGTACCTATATGTTTTCCTAATGACTAGATGCCCTCCAGAGTGCACGCTATTTTAAGTGTTGGGTGCACTCCATATCACGAACGCCTTAGACGTGACGTCATTCATGAAGTGCGCAATAGTGCTAATTGATATAGTAAGAAGTATGTGGGTTCCTCATCACCAATCCGTGGTGTAGTGGTTAGGTTGCCCGATTCTCACACGTGAGGAATTTTTTTACCACATTTTGTTAACAACTAAAAGACGTAATACGAATATTTCTTTAGGTTAGTTCGTTAGGTTAAATATGTAAATATTATTTGATGTAGTGTGAAGTTCCCGCGCTCTGTGGGCTCCCATCAATCGTAGCCCCGCATTTATTTCCTTATTCTGTATGATCGGCAAATATGCCGGAGTGCACCCAACGCTGAAAATAGCGTGCACTCTGGAGTGGACCTAGTCATTGCGATATGTTTTAGTAACCTGCATACATTTAACATGAAATCTCCTGTTCTTAAAACTACTATAAACTTCTAGTAAATATGGTACTGAAAATGATTATTTTCAAAAAGCCTGCAAATTGTAGATTTACCTTGTAGATTGACGAAAGAGCGTTACAACTTTTTCATCAACATCGCAAACTTGCATCCTATTAAATGGAAGTGGTTCTTTCCTCTAGAATTCAGTTTCTGTGTTTTTTTTTAAATACATTTGTTTAACGTCGGCCTATTGCCCAACCTCTTTTCTTTCGAAAAGCAATGATCTTTACTTGCCTAACATTAAACAGACAAGGAACCAACCGACAGCTTCACATCCCCTCCGAAGGATGGTATATCCGCTACGCAATCCTCGCCTAAAATTGCATATCTTCTGCTCGTACGCTGGATATACAACAAGGTAACATGTAGCTGCAGTGAAGAAATGGTAAACTCCAGGGGTCGAGGTTTTGCCCATATTACTCACAGGCAACTAAAGCCTGTTCTACGAGAGAGTCTCGTTGTGACAACACGTAGGCCGTAGGTAAAGTAGTGTTTTCAAAAGAACAGTGGCGCCACTAAAAATTTTAGAGATTAATATAAGCACTTACATTTTACCTGCTGTACCCAACTTTCGAGAAAACCAAGCCGCCTCTAAAAGCGATATCTAAGTAAAGACAAACGTATATAGACAAACTGGTTTGCTATAAAACAATAGCAACCATAGGAATACAATACGTCGGTCGTTATAGACAAGGATGGATAAAGCCTCCGGCGATGTTTCTTACTTATATATTAATATCTTAGCGGCTATTTCACCATTCAATTAGGTCACATACACTCGAACTCAGGATAGGAGAGCGCCTAGCCGTGTTGCCTGTCCTACAACCATGGTTTAATCTACTGTCCCCATTTCGATAACACGTGAAAAATATTACTATACATCGGTACTCTAATCAGAATTCGAACACCGAACTACTTTACTTGGCCTCAAGCCCAACACGTTAGCCCTGAGGCTATAAGCTGGAATAAACTAATTACCCAACGATATAGAAAACTAAATCTCTGGTATGACAGTTCCTACGCGGTTTTACAGATAGACCGACGAGAAACACGATGGTGGCAATATTTGCTCCCCCACCGCTCCTCAACCACCCCCAAACGCAAACCGCCCTCACCTTTCTTGTCACAATCGTGTTTCTCGCCCTCGAAAACGGGGGTATTCCAATTTCTGTTCGATTTCTGAAGGTATTTGGGTTTTTGGGAGTATGGTTTCTACCCTTGGGGTTGAAAATCCCGATCCGACAAGTCCTTGCACGCCCAGATCCAAGAAACCGGAATAGGGGGTGGTTTGCGCCAAATTGGGGTGTGCCATTGTCACCGTCGTAATCCTCACCCTCGAAAACGGGGGGTGTCTTTTGTTGCCTTGTTGTACTTTAACGGTCTATGCATTTCCACAGGGCACTAAATACCAAGTAGGCAATAATTAAGTTTCAGGCAAAAGCTAATTTTAATCAGACTTTTCAATTAATCATTCTACGACTCTGATTGGAACAACTCCAGGCAGGCATCTTCTCTGGTTGAGAAATTTCACGAAAAAATAGAGGTTTGAAAACCTAAATTTACAAAACTATGGGACGTCCCCGAGCAGGCATCACTTCCAATAAAGAATATTCTTGACAATACAGTTTCACGGTTTCAAGATATCAGGCCTTGTTTTTGCTGCTGTTTATTCGGTAACACATTAAAACGCTGCTAAGCCCATACCCTAGCCAGGATTCGAACCCGAGACGCCTTGATTTCGAGTCTAACACGTAAGCATTGGGCCACTGAGTCGGTACTTTGCACTTTTCTATTTTAATACACGGTAAAATTTATTAAGTTCAATGAAAAATAGATTTCTTATCACGGTACTGCTGGCCAATTTGGCGTTTGAAGGCAGAACCGAATTATGATCGAAATGTTTAAATAAAAATAATTTAAAAGCTTGCCTTTTTTTCAGAAATAGAACATAAAAAATCAAACAAAAAAATTCGTACTAAAAAGTAAAAAATAATTAATTTGCCACATACGATTTTCCAATTGTAATTACCCACCCTCCCCGTGGCCCAGTCAGTATGTGGTTGAGACTAGATGAGCCCCTAGTCGTTAAGTAACCCCTGTCATTCCCTATTTTAATCTGAAAAAATAGTAAAAGAAAGAAAAAGAAAGAAAAGAAAATTATAATAATATATATATATATATATATATATATATATATATCAAGTGTGCTTCTAGAGGGCAGAAATATTAAAACATAATATTTCAGTCGCAAGATCCTCTATAAAATCGTTATTTTACTATAACCAATGTAACCAACAGCTATTCTCCGGGCTATGTGCCCCGCCGAGCGCTGAATTACAAGTTACAAGCTTGGCGCGTTAAGTGTAATAATCGCATATTACCAACAAAACGCTAATGCTTCGATTGCAACAAACACCAGCCGAAAGACTGATTCTACTTAAAGGAGCTCTCGTGCCAGTCGTCCCATACCACTTGCAGACTGCAGTTTCGAGCTGTTGGCTCTCGTCAGTGCAAAGTAGGAAAGATGAAGAAAGAAAAAAATTGAGAATAAAATATGGGTGTGTATGTATACATCTTTGTGTTTATACAGGGTGTTGCATCATGAGAGGGACATAGCTTAATAGGAGGTAGAGAACGTCAGTGGTAACCGGGACCTCCCATAGAAATGTCTCATTGGGCCTTCATTACGAAGTTACAGGGTGTTAAATAATTTTTGGCCAAACCTGTTTTTTGTCATAACTTTGACAGGGAATGAAATAACGGATTCATATTTGGTACGGCTAATGTACTAACGAGCCTCAAGAGGTACACGTATAAAAAAATATATATCCAGGTCCGGACTCACTATAATTTATGTTTCTTCTTTGCATCAATAAAACATCACCCTGTATATATTTTTTTGAAATTTCGATACGATATTCGAAAAGAGCAAGAAAAAACAAACAAAATGGCCTATTTCATTTTTTTGTTACACCTTCGTGGTTATTTAAATACGTTGTTAAATGTGCAACAAAATGGATTACAGAACCCTATTAAATGAGAGGCACGTGAAATAAATAGTTTTATAACTAAAATTTGCAAAAATTCTATTGAGCCTAGGTGGTCTGGGTGAATCCTAATTCCGGCACGTTTTAAAGGTCCATTTTGGTAAAAAACTGTGGTCCTAATAAGTAATCGGGTATGAAATAACAAAATTTTTAATCAATCACAGTAGGCTTGTTCAAAGAATAAAAGTGACAGATAATTTAAACCATTTAGGCCTAAGCAACCAGTTACTTTGATCAAGAAAATCATCAACATTTTATACTTAATAAAAATTGGAAAAGAGAACAAACTAAAATCTAAATAAATAAAATATTTTCCATTCAATTAACAATAAATAACAAAACAATAACTAAATGTGTTTAAAAATAAAACGTAATTGACACTAAAGTAAATTTTCAAAATGTCCTCCCCCACATTCTGTGCATTTTCTTGCGCGTTTAGAAAGGTCACCAATTGCTCGACGTATCATTTCTGGATTATTCCGTATTTCGTCGCAGGTTGTAACGATGCGCTGGGTTAAATGTTGTCTACTTTCAATTTCAATGCTATAAACCTCGTTTTTAAGTGGCCCCATAAAAAGTAATCACAAGGGTTACAATCAGGAGATCTTGGTGGCCATTCATGTGGACCCCCGCGTCCAATCCATCTATTAGGATACACATTGTTTAAGTGTTCTCTTACTTGAAGGTTAAAATGTGGTGGGGCCCCATCATGCTGAAACAACATGCCTCTTATACCGATATTTTCTAACATATTCGGTAAAATGTTTTGAAGAAAATCAAAGTAAATTTCACCATTAAATCTTTCTTCAAAAAAATGTGGCCCTATCAAATGTCTATTCACAAGTCCGACCCAAACATTTACAGAAAACCTGTGTTGCGAACGGCGTTGGCGTACCGCATGTGGGTTTTCCTGTGCCCACTTATGATTATTTCGTGAATTGTTTACTCCATCCCTTGTAAATTATACCTCATCCGTAAATAAGGTTCTGTAAATGACTGGGCGATGGTTAGACAACCAATGACAAAATGCCAGGCGGGGGATATCGTCGCCTTGTTGAAGACGCTGTACCTGCTGGATATGATATGGATGGTAACGTTCTCTTTTTAGGGTTCTCCATACTCGCCAATGAGGAATACCAGTTGCCAAACTGATTCGTCTAGTGCTCATATTTGGGTTTTCTTGAACTACGTTTATAATATTGTTTTGTTCCTGCATACCTTGTTGTAAAACACGCTCCGCAACTGCAGAATTAGGAAACTTTCCGTGTTGTCTTGCATACTGGAACACCGTACTAAAGGTTTTATGATTAGGGCATCGACGACCAGGAAAACGCAGCCGATATTCTCTTTCCGCCGACCTACCATTTCCATTACAGAAACCATAGATGAATATTATGTCAGCATATTCCACGTTTGTAAATTTTACTGGCATAGTTAAAATATTTTCACAAGTTTTCACTAACTAAATGCGGATTATTGACACATTAAATTACTAACAAACAATTATTCAACTGTTTAGGAGATTTCTTTTTATTATCTGTCACTTTGAACAAGCCTACTGTGATTGATTAAAAATTTTGTTATTTCATACCCGATTACTTATTAGGACCACAGTTTTTTACCAAAATGGACCTTTAAAACGTGCCGGAATTAGGATTCACCCAGACCACCTAGGCTCAATAGAATTTTTGCAAATTTTAGTAAAACTATTTATTTCACGTGCCTCTCATTTAATAGGGTTCTGTAATCCATTTTCTTGCACATTTAACAACGTATTTAAATAACCACGAAGGTGTAACAAAAAAATGAAATAGGCCATTTTGTTTGTTTTTTCTTGCTCTTTTCGAATATCGTATCGAAATTTCAAAAAAATATATACAGGGTGATGTTTTATTGATGCAAAGAAGAAACATAAATTATAGTGAGTCCGGACCTAGATATATATTTTTTTATACGTGTACCTCTTGGGGCTCGTTAGTACATTAGCCGTACCAAATATGAATCCGTTATTTCATTCCCTGTCAAAGTTATGACAAAAAACAGGTTTGGCCAAAAATTATTTAACACCCTGTAACTTCGTAATGAAGGCCCAATGAGACATTTCTATGGGAGGTTCCGGTTACCACTGACGTTCTCTACCTCCTATTAAGCTATGTCCCTCTCATGATGCAACACCCTGTATGTGTGTATATCTATAAGTAATTAAAAAATTAGGATTAGTAATATTCAGACATTTTTTGTAATCACTTACCTCTCAGCCAAAAATAAATGTCGGCAGTCACTGTGCTAATAGCTGTAATCGCTCTAGCCATGCATTCGATGGGAAAAAAATGTACGTATGATTGAAGGCAATATGTGTACAACGATTCTCCCCCTTTCATACAATTATGCGTGCCATCATACAAAGTGCGTACGCCTTGCTTTTCTTGCAAATATGTGGCAAATAAATTATTTTTTACTTTTTAGTACGACTGTTTTGTTTGATTTTTTATGATCTGTTTCTGTTTTGAATTTTTTTTTTTAATATTTTTATTTTCTACCTTTTAGTCATACTTTAATTATTTATAGTGTATAGAACCAATTTACATAAATTCATTTATTGGAGCTGCGTTCCGAAGTACAAACCTAACGGCATTTCATTATGTCACCGGAACTGGTATCGTACCATTTGTACGGGAAAAACGGACGTAGAGGTCTCTGATCAGGCGGGGAAAAAAAAAAAAACCTTTTGTATTCTACGTTTTGCCGGAGGTGCCGATTGGATAGTATATTTAATCAATTTGGCACCCCGCGCCAGCTACGGATATTTGAAAAAGTAATGGTAGAATATTGTATTGTCATACGAACTTAGTAACCGTGCAAATTCATGAATTGATTATGTCAGGAAGTGTTTTAAATAAAGAATGCAAGATTTGAAGACAAACGTTGTGGATGAAAAGCAAGTAAGGATAGATTAATCAACATATGATTTTTTAACCGTAATACTTTTATGTGGCATGTTCAGAAGGAAGAACATCGATATAACTATAAAATACTAGGTCATATCTTATCGGTATGGGAATTTTGCTTAAATAATGCCTAAATAATATATTTCTTCAATACCCATCTCCTGATGTCAGCCTATAAAATAAAATTAAAATTAGTTGAAAATGTTACTGGTATTAATCGATAACGCAGATAAAATTGTTTGGATAAAATACTTTGTTGAGACGCCAAGTAATGCTGTATTTTACCGCATCCGTATCGTTCGAAGCGAGCAAATTAAGTACGATTTATGAGACGAAAATAATACCGTATATTCTTGCACAGGCTATAGATATAATGGTAACATTACCAGTACATCCCACGTACCTCGTTTGTCATATATATTCATAGACGTACAAATTGTGACCGGTCGTTGTAGATTAAATGGTTCTAAAAACGGAACTGTCGATCGACATGTGCTGATTGTCGGAGGCCAATAAACTAGCTGCGTTTTATTAGCTTCGACTAACTCCCCATAAGGTTACAAATAACTATGGCTTAATATGGATTCGCCGTGTATAAAATAAAGTTCGCGGACCGTAAACTAAAATTATCACTAGTGCAGATAAAATACGTTTATACTTAATAACTTTATCTAAGGGGGAATATCGTCTACAACAATTTATCATGATGGTGTACACATGCTCGCCTTGTTTTATATTTCGCTAATTATATTTTATGGCACTTTTTTATACCATCCAGTGTTTACTCTTAACCATAATCTGTTCTGGAATGTAGTTTCATAGACCATTTTAGATTAAATCAACAAGTTATAACATACTTCTGAATAATTGTTCAAGACGGCTTGGAATCTGACTCATTTACTGATAATAGAGAGGCCAGATAATGATTTAAAATTGAAATTAACAACAGTCTTGTCCGTTAATTCAGCGAAGGCCAACAAAATATGAGACGACGTTTATGAATGGGAGTCCGCATCAGTTACGGGGTGATAGAAAGCGCAACTTTCTGCAGTTTGTAAAATAAAATGTATTAAAAGTAAATAGTTCAGAATTTGCCGTTTTTTAGCCGCAAACGAATGATGAAAATGAAATTAAAAAAAAATAAAAATTAAGGCGGTAAAACCAAAAAATTGAATTAAATTTGACGATTCCTTCATGAATTTTCTATTCCCGCTTTTATAATTAATCATGAATTTTCGAATTTGTCTTGCAAATTTTGCAATTTTTTATTAAGAATTTTGTATTTTTTTCCCCGAAACTCGGCAGTACAGCCATTAAGCTCGTTTGAAAAGGGCTTTTGGGACTCAGTTTTCGTTCAAGAATTTACCGTTCCCTTTTCTATAATTAATCGTGTCGTTATCAAATTTGCCGTAATGTCTTTACATTTTATTTTTTGACATGTTTTTAATTTGTTTTCTCTGGAACTCAGCAGAAGGGGCGAGCGTAGGTGCGTCTTTACTATGTACATACTTCGGTATGCGATGTAAAGCAACGACAGGCGCAGTTAGTACTTGGATTGGTGACCATTCCAACGGAAACCGCGTTCTCGCCTCACACATCTTCCAGCGGCTTGTATATCAGTGTATGCGCGGAAGCTATACAACCTTAGGCGAGGGTTGTATAGGAGATATACCATCCTTCGGAGGGGATGTAAAGCCGTCGGTCCCTTGTCTATTAAATGTTAGGCAAGTAAAAGATCCCTACTCTTCTTAAGGGAAGAGGTTCGGCAAAATTCCTGGTTGGGGGTAGCTCGTCTACAGGCGTCGGTGTTAGGCCTCAGTAGCGGAAATAGGCCGACGTTAAATAAATGTATAAAAAAAAAAAAAAAAAAAGAACTCAGCAGAACAGCCATTAAGCTCGTTTGATAATGGCTTTTGGGGCTTTGAGTATTCCTTCAGAAATTTACCGATCTCGTTCTTTAATTAATTGTGCCGTGATAATTTTGCAATTTTTTTTGACATTATCTGATTTTTCTTTCCTTGAAATTCAATAGAAAGGCCATTAAGCTCGTTTGAAAATGGTTTTTGGGAGTCAGTTTTCTTTCACCCTAGTTATAATTTAATGTTTTAAAATTTGCCGTGTTGATCTACCAATTTTTTATTAATTAAGCAGTTAATTTTTTCCCTTAAATATGTACTAACATTTTTTTAAGACTATGTTTTGCTTGTCTCATTAATGTTCTTCCTTTCAAAATCTTTAATTCAATCCTCAAGTCTGTTGCAGAGACTTTGATTTTCATTTTCTCTCGTGTTTATGTGTTTTCTTTCGTAACTTTCAATTCTGAATTAGTTTGCTGATTCTAAAATATTATTTTCTTGGTTTTATCGCCTTAATTTTTATTTTTTTTTTAAATTTCATTTTCACCATTCGTTTAAAAAGCGGCAAATTCTGAGCTACCTGCTTTTAATTAAAAAAAGTTTTTGGTAGATGTTCTGCTAACTTCCATGTGAAGTTAGCAGAAACACCCGAAAATGTTTCAAAATTAACAACGGTAAAATTGTTACTTTCATGATTAATTTGCGGCTAATTAGCGGTAAATATTAGGCCTATAGTTCTTTAATTCTGCAAAGTTGTTCTGCGAAGTTCACACAAATACTTCTCCTCTAGTTAATTATTCATGGAGATCATTGTCGAATGGGATTTTAGGAAGTAGCATAAAAAATCGCTGCTCAAGGAATCACTACTTCCACGTCCAGATTTTGTATCCAAGACTTATACGCACTAAATCCCAATGTAATATTTTATTCGTTTTAATAATAGGGTGGGGGTGGTAGAGGGAATGGCTAATTCTAAAAAATTTTTAGAGTCCCTTGGTTCTCGTATACACATCAAATCCCAATTTAATTTTTTATTCCCTTTAATAATAGGGTGGTAGAGGGGGTAGTTAACGCCAAACAAATTTTTTGAGACGTTTCGTTCTTGTATACACACTAAATACACTTATTTTTTACTCCCTTTCATAATTGTGTGGGGGTGATAGTGGCGGGTGGCTGATGCCAAAAAATTTTTTGAGACCTCGACAAGCGAGTTATTATCACTGAGACACGTAATTTTATATTCCTCGCATTTCATTTTCGGTAGGTGAGTTTCAATATCACAAAGGAAGTTTCAGCCAGCACGTTGATTTTAATTAAAATAAGTACTTGTATTTAATTGAATAAATGATTACTCGCACCAACGAAATAAATGAATTTCGCCCGACAAGAAAGTCGCGCATTACAAAAACAATTCAAACAGATAACCGTTTTCTTCAGCTAGACAGTGAATATTTTACAGCCCAATTAATTACAAGAACAAACGCTCTTATCGTATCGTTTTATTGGAGTTAATTTCATTAGCGTCTTCAATCTAACTGAGTGTTCTTGGATAATTAGAGCGAAGCGGTGAAGGATGATAGTTGATGAATCCCGTTTTAGTTTTCCCAGGGGCGGGATCGTAAAATCAGTGTCCGATAATCAAAACGTAATCTACTTGCAGTGCTGGGTTTCATTATTCATCAATCACATGTCGTTAAGCGTGTGACGGTACGCTATCAGGCCGCAATTGTACATTTCCAATTCACTTGCCGCTTATTAATAATGGATGTTCGGTACATGATTATTCTAATTACACAGCATAAATTGAACTCTGGGTGAGACGAAAGCATTACTGAAATGGACAAAAATCCGTGCAATTTTACCTTGGCCTTGTTTTAATTAGCTGTATGTAATTGACTGATTTCGGAAGACCTATTTATCTCTTTATTTAACCCAGTAAATTGACACATTTGTGAACAGTTTTTTGGGAACCTCGGATTTTTTAAGTTCAAGTGATAGCACTTTATAAACAGAAAAAAGTTCGAGTAAATATCTGTGAGGGTCCACCCGCAAAATTAAAAATAAAACATTTTTTTTGGGGAAAATTATCTAATACAACGAACGATTTTTAGTACCTTGAAGCCCGACATTTTAATACATTTCACTTTGAATTTGGTTGGAAAATAAACGAAATGCGAATATTCGAAATTTTGCAATTTTTCTCCCCTTTGAAAGGAGGCTGCTTTTTGAGCGCGTTTTTTGCAATTTAATCAACAACAATGCAAAATGGTACTCTGTCTTTTCGACAGAAAATTTAATTGCCCACAATTGTAACCAAGTCCATTTCTTTTCATTATACTATTTATATTTTTTCTGTCATAATTCTGGAAAAAGTTAGTCAACTGAAGTCATTATAATCGTCATATTTCAACCTTTAAAAGTTGCAAATTTTGAATATTGATAACTTTTATCAGAGAAAATATTTAAAAATTATTAACATTTAGAGAATTATCTTCAAGATGCGACAAGTTTTGAGTAAAACAGAAATTGCAAATTAATTTTTAACCAGCACTTTGGCAATGTAGGTAAAAATTGAGGTAATAATCTTTCAGAAAGAGCAAAACGTAGAAAAACTGAAACTTTCCCAGAAACCAAAACCGGCAATTCCCAGAACAATTTAAAGCAGCTGTGAAGCCACAGTATAAATCTGGTGATATGCAAAATACCACTTATACTAATATCAAATCAATAAAAAAAAAGTAGAACAAATTTATGAAGCCATGGATACTGATGAACAGTCCCTGTGCATTTTTGTCTAGCTGGCTAAAGCATTTGACACTGTAATGAATAATAATGAAATAATTCGAAGCGAGCTGAAATTTTGATAACAAGCTTATTTTAGGGTACTTTTTAACATATCAAAAGTCCGCACCCTTAGACGCCGGCGGAGGGGAGAGGGACAGAGATTTGAATTTTTAAACATCTTTATCGCGCTATCAGAATACTTGTTTCATGATAAAATCGATAAAAACTGAAGATCGTACGCATATAGTGTATGTAATGAAAGTTAAAAGAAATTCAAATTTTGAATATGTTGGTGTATGTACAAAATCATTTTGATAATGAGTGAATGGAGATGAAAGGAAAAAACATGAAAAATTGTCATTTTGAATTTTGACAAATAGCTATTTTTTGATTGGTTTTAGGCAATAGTCACACTAAAGGCTTTTTGAAGGGAATTAAAGTATCTGTAAAATGAGCTTCAAATGACCTTCATACGATGAATGGTTTACGAGTTACAGCTGATTAAAGCTATGAGCAAAAATTTCTTTTTTATTAGAAATTAAGATTTTCCTGCAAGAACTGTGCATAAAAATTGTTTAGAAGCAGAAATTTAGAAAAAAACGAAATTGTGCTTTTTTTTATTACCTATAATTTTCACGTGTACATATTTTACAGTAAAATTGATACTTTCCGAGTTCTTTGCGAAAAGCCGATTTTTTACGTATTTATTACCTATTTTGTAGCTATTCACGTGATCTCTCTGCCTATGAAACATTTACGTTAAATAATGACGAGGATAGTATAGAACTATAACAAAAACCATAAAATATCTTGGGATTACCAGAAATAATCGCCTAAAATATAATAAACGCTTAAATATCTTAGTAAAGAAATTAAAAAGTATTTAAAACAATTTTTTATTATCAAGCATCTAGAAATAATGGATTATATCTTAGTCCAATCTCTTTTGTCATAGGGTTTCATATGCTGGGGGGTCACAAACTGTTATTTAAACAAACTTCAAATAATTTATAAATGTATACTAAAAATTATCTATAACGTTGGATATGTCAATGAACTGTATAGAGAAAGCAAAATTTTCTACTTAAGGCGATATATTCATATTTTACAAAACATTTATTTAGCCGACAACCAAAGAATAAAATATAACAAATAGATATAAAAAAACTATTATTAAAATTATCATTACTTTATTTTAAGCTGTCTGCAAAACTTTCTATATTTATGTATCTATATTTCTAGTTCGAAGTTATTGAATCAATATAAAAATAAAAATGAAATAGTGATAAAAATAGAGAAGAAAAATATATATCTACAGCCCTTACATTTTATCTCATAAAAAATATGTAATAAGATGCATGCACACTTTTTAATGGCACATAATCTTGATAAAAAAATCCAATATTTTAAAATGAACAGTCAATAGTGGTGGGGAAGTTTCATGAGTGTTATAAATCGGCCAAAATCAGATCGAAGTAAATTGGCAACAAACGAATACAATGTCATGTTCTAATACCAGCATTTTCCGATGATTCGATGTTTTGCCTTAACGGTTCTGTAAATCAACCCAACTGTCGATATTTGGCTGATCAGAATCCTCACTAGATATATTAAACTCACCTCCTTGTTGTAAAAAATTAAATAGATAAGCGTGGATAATCAGACAAACATCATCGGAGACTTTCTCGGCTTTCATTCACTAACTTTTCGTACCAGGCAAATCTGAAACAACTCTTGAATGAAATCTGGTATCATCAAGGTTGGTGTGGAGTTCATACCCGACAATACCAATGAAACGGTTTTCACCACGACGCTCCAGTGTCGCTAAATACTCCCATAGGCACGTGCTAGATTCATTAATTAAATTAAAAAGTTCGAAATTGTAGTTTTAGCCGTCTTCCGAGCAGAATATCGGCTAAAACACTCATCTTACGAAGAAAGTCGTAGGAGATGAAAAGTTGTAGAGCAGTAATTTTGCATTCATTTAAGCAGAAGCGGAACCCTGTAGGGCCAACAGTACCCTTGTTATCTGTAAAGAAAGAAAAATTAAGGAAATCGGATTTTTCAAGAATTTGAACTTCCAATGTAAATTGTTCTCTTCAACATCATTCATTCGAGAAGAGCTCTCATTCTCTCCTGGAACAGAGTTGTTCCTTCACGCCTTCACAGGTTGCGACACCACTTCTGCCCTTTTCTGGCAAGAGAAAACTAAGATGTTGGGCGTCCTTTCAAAACAGCCAGACCTTCCTGACGCAGCTACCACGTTTCAGAACCATGAAACCACTTATGAGGAGATAGCCTCTGCTGGCAGTAAATGTCTCATGACGCTCTATAGTGGAGGAGAAGATGACTTTCTCCACGCCCTGCGTTACAGGATATTTGTCCGATGTGCTGCCAACGCCAAAGTCCACCTCACTCGTCTGCCTCCAACCGAAGAGGCTGCTGCCCAACATTCCTACAGAACCTACCACCTAACCTAACCTAACCTAACCTAACCTAACCTACCACCAGGTGCAGAAGTGGTTGGGAGAAAGAGCCCACCAACTGGAGGTGGCCAAGGAGCCAGCATGGGCTGACACCTGTGACTTCAACCAAGGAACCAGCGCCGCTAACCCTGCTAAAATTCCTGTCATGCAGCTGCCAGAAAGGGTGCGGAAGAGGAAGCTGCTCCTGCCAGAGAGCAGGGCTGAAATGCTCTGCTCTCTGCAAAGTTTATCAGGGGAAGACCTGCCCGAAACTCCTTCCTTAGCCATGGCCGAGTCGGATGAAGAAGACGGCGTCGACGACCCTTTATCACTAATATCTAGTAGTAGATCTAATCCGACAACAGAGAAGTCTCAGGGGCCCCAAGAAGAGTCGTTTGACGAACCTGCAGTGGCACTCTGTTTCATTGTAGAATTCTATAGTTCGACTCGAAACTATAGGTTTGGTACTCTGTTATGTAATTTCTGCTCTTGCCATTGGACAGTTACTTGTAAATTGCTACAGTGGCCACGAAGCGATAGAAATAAACTGTGAACAGAGTGCCACTGCTGGGCCTTCCAAAAGAACACGACTGTCTCGCTAATTGCCTAAAAGTAAGTGTAATTATTACATACCTACCGCTTCGTTGTAATTTATTATAAAATTGATTACGCATTTCATAAATACTTATTTACATTGTGTTGTTTATTTCTATCACATGAGTCAGCTGAGGTCCAGCCATCACTTCACGTTCAACATTTCACGTCCCAGGTCCCCCAAACTATCAAAATAATTTTTATAAATTTATACATTATTACTAATTGTGCTCAACTTCATTTTGCATGATGTAAACCATTTTCCACTGTGTCTTTCTTGTCCTTTACAAAAGTTCTGCAGTTCGTCAGGCTCCATTTCGTGAAAAATCTGATTTCCTTAATTTTTCGTTCTTTCCAGATAACAAGGGAACTATTGGTTCTACAGGGTTCTGCATGTGCTTAAGCTAAAGCAAAATAACTGCTCTACAACTTCATTTTATATGACTTCCGCGTAAGATGAGTGTTTTAGCCGATATCCTGCACGGAAGACGGCTAAAACTATAATTTTGAACTTTTTGGAAAAAATTGCCAATTTTTGAAGTGGTGTATATCGGAACCTATTGGACCTAGGGAGTTGTGGTTACGCTCAAGTTGTAGAAAATTTGTGTCTACTTTAAAAGTGTACAGGACGAGTTTTCCCGTAGGATGCACCTTTCAGAAGGTATACGCCAAAAACTGAAAAAAATCCTAAAATTTTAAGTTTTTTCGAGCATCACGCAGTTAGCTCAGGTCTTTCGAAGCTGCAAACTTGGTTTTACACTATTGGTATATATCCTAACAACTTCCCAAAAAATTAGAACAATGCAATTTTTTGCGATCTAACGCGATTTTTGTGTCTACGGTGACTGGCCTATTTATGCTATTGCTGGAGTGGCTAAACATTTTAGAACAAGTTACACACCAACAATGTTAAGCCATGTGAAACAAATAAATTTATTACTAGTTATTACTGTGAAATTTCCGTACTTGGATTCGAGCAGTGATCGCTACAAATATCTATTAAAGAACAAGAATTCTGTTAATTAAAAAATCATCGCAGCGTGGAAAACAAATGGAGGACAAGTGTGCTTTTTCCATGAATAATAATACATGCCTGCCACCCATTCAGATAATTTCAATTATGATCGCTTATAATATGAGCCATGATGGTTGTCTATAATCATTAAATTAAAAAACAAACGATACGTACATATAACCGAGAAACTTATAATTAAGACAATTTATCCCTCCTTTGCTCTGATGTGTGTCGTGGAATAAATAGAAATAAAACTCAATTACTTCTAATGGCCCTGACCGCTAAAAGTCATTGCCGAGATAGGGAACGAGAGAGAAAAGAACAAATAATTAATCACTGCTTGGCTGGCGAATATACACGATGGTATATTATATAGGAGCTCGATGCTTGTACAAGTTACTTGTTTATTCTGATAATAAACAACGTTTACAACAACTTTTATGCAAATAAGTTTAAGTAAAAAGTTAAAATAGCAAGACGAGAGTAAATATTTATTTAACCATTTATGGTTTGGTTGTAAAACGCAAATGTACAAAAAGCTGATTTGAACAGCGATTTTCAAGGATTGTTATTTGAGTAATTAAACACGTCATGTTAACGCAAAATGTTCAGCAGTAATAATAAACATATGCTGATGCTCCTTATTATTGTATCTTTCAGATGTATGTGTGCAGATAAAAATAATTTTAGCCAAAAGATTGCCAAACAGATATACGAGTAATATTTGTAACAAAACATAGAGTCAGATTCATAAACTCTTTCCCACCCTATTTGGGGCCGATAGCTTTTTAGGACAGTGCCTTTAGGGAACCGATCATTGACACAATGAGGTAGTTATAATCGCCAGTTGGCCCACATACATCCCAGACCTATCCCTCGTTCACCCTCTTGGCAACGGTTTATTGCAATTAGTTCTTGAATAAACCGGCGGCTATGAATTTACTATAAAAATTTGGACGCCAAGGTTCCTCACAAAATTGCTCCTGTTACACACCCCTAGAGTCCCATCTAAGGTATCCATTCCATGTTCAACGGTGGAAAACTAGGTCGTTATGACCCTATTTCAGTAGGGAATGTTCCACCACCAAGTTCTAAAAAAAGCAACACAAAGAAACTGCTGTTCATTGTTACTAGAAGATACGACAGACGGACAATAAGAAATACAGTAAAGTTCATCATGATTAAGTACCAGAAAATCTTTTTTGGATTTCATCAGGCAACTTTTTTCTATACAGTGATTTCACGATTTGACGTAACACCAAATGAGTATAGCGAAAAATAGCTCAAGCGAAACTCTTGAGTAGTAGGTCCAAAATTATGATACTTCAAACAGGGCTCTACGGACTTAAAAATTACATGATTTAAGCAATGCCCAGATTCAGTGTGTTAGATATAATCGGGAAGTATTTGGATTTGATTGCCATTTTATTGGTTGTCTCACAAAAATACGAAAACATTTATCTGATCAAACCTAGCTACGGAAAAGCACTGTACAGGAAGTATTCAACATCCAGAACAGAGAAAATTTGTGGAGTTCTTTTGGAATCTAATAATATTGTACAAGGGACTCGACGAATATGTTTTGGATGCTGATGAAGCTCCAGCTGCTATCGACGATGCAACAGAAATATGGCATGGCTTCAATGGTGGTATAGAAATTCATTAGGTCCTCTTAAATGGGACTGGTAAATGACTAAATATGGACTATTGCTTATAGAACAGTGCAATTGGGTTTTGACCCTGACAAAATTTTGAACAAGCTGAAAATTTCTGGAAACGTTCAGAACAATGTCCTTATTGATATCTGAAAGTTCCCAAAAAGTCCGAGTTGGGGAAAAGCCTCCAGCGAGGAAAAACCAGCGTCATCTTAAGTTTTTAGGGTTTTGGCTATATTTTTTGAACTAATCGTCCTAGCGAGGTCATTCAAGTGTCAAATTAACGGGTTTCGACTGCGGAATTAAGGAAATATAAATTAAATGAGTTAAGGGCGTTTCTACAGCAATTTTATTTCATTCATTATCGCGAATATGGAAAAAAGAGGTTAAATTGCGATCTTGAGATCCTTCGTTACATATTATCTCAAAAAACGGTTAAAGATGATTTTAACCGAAAATAACATTCGTTTAAGACTATAATTGTAAATACCGTCATTAAAGATAAGTTTCACAACACAAACGTCCGATACAAGTTATCTAATTTATGTACAGACACGTAACATTTATGTAGAACTGTGAGAAAGATCAAATCTTTCGATGGCTTTGGTTTTGCGACTGCTCCTTGAGATCTGAAAAAAAAGGCAACAGTGAGGCACTTTATCTATTTTGTAGGTAATTGTCGCATGCATCACATACCTTTGTATTAAACAATATCTTCGGGGTCGCCGTTATCGATGTCCTCTGGTCGATTAGCACACCAGTGATCAGCGCAATAACCATACATTGAGGTGCAGCTGAGGCCACACATAGCGGAGGAGGTCCGAGAATGGGAAAAGGGTCAGAAAAAGTCCTACTGGAGGAATAAGGCCAAAGACAAGCGAAAAAGTTTATAACTTATTCGACAAAGAATGCCACAAGGCTTGTCGAACTTAAAAAGTCCGAATTAAGGCTAATTACAGGCCTTCTAACTGGCCACTGCCCCTTGCGATATCATCTCAAGAATATGGGCAAGGCGGTAGACAACAAATGCAGATATTGCGATACTGCAACTGAAACTACGAAACAGATATACCTTGTGAATGCAAGGTGTTAGTCCGCCCTAGGTTAAAATTCCTAGAACAGGCGGAATTAACGCCTGAAAACATAGGGAAATTAGCCCCCAGGAGAATCACAAGCTTTGTAAAAAGTCTTGGAATCCTGGGCAACAATTAGTTGTAGGGTAAATCACAAAAAACCTTTTAGGTGAAGTAAGGCTGTTCGAAGCCAAACGACCCCATAAACAATCTACTACGCTCGCATCCGTATCGGCAGTTGCAGGAGATTATCTTCAAAATATCCACCGGAACGGGATTAGCCTTGCAAGGGACTGGAATTAAGCGTCCATTTTTGAACGCCCAGCCCCACAGCGTCGCGTGTAAATGGTTTCCATTCCAGGCTTGGACCTGAAATAATAAAAATTGGATTAAATTACAGAGCACATTTGGTAAATTAGCATTTGTCAAAAAGAGGCACTAGAAATCGGACTGACTCCTACCTGGTGATAGACTCTGAATGAGCGTTGATCCGCTGCGAATGATGTTGGTGGAAGACTTGCCAAATCAAATTGCGATTTAAGCGACTGCTTGGCTACGGTCCGCATGTACAATCTATACATTTCAGTGTCTAATGTGCTACTGATGGGGCAACCATACACTGAAAAAAGAAAAACTTTCCCTGCCGCAGCAATTTCTTCAGGCGAGGCATCTGGCTTGTTGAAAACAGCAACTTTATCTCGGAGTTCTTCGTTTTCTTGAGAGATCTAGTTTTCCCCTTCTAGGGTGCGGATATGGTGTCACAACCAGTGGCAGCATGGAAAAAAAGAAGTGATAGGAGCAAATGTCCAAGACCAAACAAACCCAATTTTCGCACAGTTGAATATCTTGCTGATTTCGTTTTTTTTCCTGGCATAAACATGCAAGTATCGCCGTGAACGTCGGGAATAGAAGCCATAAGGGCGAGCAGCAGATCTGTGTCTTCACCTACAATCAGCGTATCAGCGTCATCTTCTGCTTGTATAACCTCGATTCCTGCGGTTGCAAGGTGGCTTGATAGGAGAGCGATGAAACGCTTCTTGTTGTTCTTGTTAGATAGAAATACATAAATCTACAATCTTTGGGTGCCTCAATGTGTGTGAATGGTTGTAAAAATAGACACTATTAACTTATTATTTTTCTATACACATTTTTATATTTCTGTATCTGTAGGTCCCGTTATGACTATGACGGTTTAATAACTATATATTTTTTAAATTATGTGTTACGACGTCCACAAAATTATACAAGCAGAATATATTTTGCTCATGATACTTGACAAAACTATGGATAATATCTATTGGCAGATACCGTAGTATTGCCTTAAATAAAAAAGAATGCACCATTGGACATTACTAAGTTATGAGGAATTTCATGATTTAATATCGTTCATCATTAGGCAGGACATAAACACTGTGCAGTTATATATTTTCTTGTAATGTACAGTTCTAATGTCAGGCAGTGTATACTAATTCAAATACAAAACATAATTAAGTAATTAAATTTATTTTAGAACAAGGACGACACCTGAGTACAATGCAGGAGGTATTTTTATAGTAGTTATTTATACTACGTATTTCCTTGATAACATATAATGAAAACGCATGTAAATGAAATTTAATTACGCGTTTCAAACTTCCAGCGTAGGTTGCATGAGATTTTCATAAAGAGATAATGTAGACGGCGTAGAATATTTGCCTTTAAAATTATACATGTAAACAAGTTTATTAATATGTTTAATACCAATAAGGAATTTAAGAAACCAGATAAATATATGCTTAGTTTAGTTGATAATTTTATTCAATGGTTCAATACCCTAAAGTATATGTTGATATTATTTGTTCCTTATTGACTGGAATTGTTGCCTGTTGACCAATTCATTAGAAATGTATTTTAAATTACGAGTAAATAATGTTTCATTTTCAATTAGATTGCAGTAACATTATTAGAATTGCCAATTATTACGTACTACAGAACATAACGCCTTATGACGCGTTTTTCTCCATCTTATCTGGTGACGTGGAGAAAAAGGGCCACTCTTTGACATTCGAGCTCCGGAAACGGGTTTTCGGTCTTAGCTCGGGTGCCAGTCCTAGTTTAAGTGATAGGACACACTACCCACAAGCCGGATACGCGAGGCTGAGTAGCTGAAGTGGAGAAACGGTACTCCAGTGGGTCAATTTGGAAAATTAGACGTTCACACACAAACAGTAAAACTCAGAATTTGATAAATAATGTTAGTTTATTCAACTAAATTTGCTATATACAAATTTACTTCTTTATTGAATGCAGTTATGAGGGCAAGTTTTGCATCGAAAGTGGTAGTACTATATGACTCAAATGACAGGGACAGCGAAATGGCAGCACGGAATAAACGGTAACCAGGGCCACTAGCAAAGCGATAACTGGCTAAACACGGATACTAGGCGTAAGAAGCAAGGCATATAAAAAAATTATAGAGAAGGTTGATACAGTACTTGGCTAATAAATCTGTTTACTTCCTCCATGGACCCTATTACTTCCTGTGGTTACGGTCGGGCACGTCTGCCGCGATGGAGCGGTCGAAACGGAATGAAACTGGACGGTGTTCTCTAAGTAGTCGCCAAACGGGTGCGCTGCTGGTCGATGATGTAGTACGGACTTTGCCAAAATCCTGCAGCTCGGAAATGATATAATACGTGATGAATCGACGTGACGTCAAAAGGACAGAAAATATTTTGGAATATTTTGGGACTTAGAATATCTTCTCGCAGATCGGAGCGGGCACGTCTAACGCTTGTACTGGTGAACTGACTGTCGGACAGCTTCAATTATTCCCTTTATCGAGAGAATGACGTTATACGGGTGGCGTCAGACCAACTTAGAAAATATTTCTATTACCTTACTTTGATATTTAGAATATTTCGTATAGATCGGTACAGAACGGAGATATCCACACATCTAACACGCGAGACGGTTGGGTACGAACTGAAACTTGGCCCGCGTGAATGTACAATCCCTTCTTGTCGCTCCGCCATCACCCGAGCTCATCTGCACTACAACTTGTAAAGTTATTTGGTACACTACAAATTAATAATGTATTAATTTTCAAGCTTAAGGCGAATAATTCCTATAGATGGTATACATAAATATAAATATCCTGGGTATATTTTCAGTAACGAAAAATTCTTTGTTACAACATAACACATTAAAATGTGTTCTAAAATAAGTCCAAAAAATATGTATAATCTGCTTGGCACGCATACAGATTCGACAAAAAAAGAAGTTTTATATATTTTGAAGTAAACGAGTGCGAGAAAGAAAATAAACATTAAGAACGGGAAGTCGGATATACTACTTCCAGCACGCTCCACATTTTGTGAAATCTTATTTTTATCACCATCTCATGTATCAACGCAGGGCATCGGTATTGTTGCGCAAACGATTTAGTAGAATACGGTCGTGGTGAGACGAGAGGTCGAAAAATTTAGTTCGCGCTCTGATAATATACCAATCATCTGTCTCGCTTTCACGTAAACGATTTTTGTTTTCTGTCTCGCACTCGTTTACTTCAGGGCATATAAAACTACTTTTACCGAATCTGTATAAATAAGATATTAACAATTATCAATCCTTATGTATCTATCTTTTAATTTAATATTAAAGAGAACGTGCCCTATATTAAAATAAACATGTGAATACTGAAGAAAACTCTTTTTCTTCAAACGTCAAAAAAAATTACATGACAAATTTCGCGAACTTAAACTGTCATTTTTCTGACACTTCATCTGAGTGGCAATAAAAGTATTTGAAGAAAAGATAATAGTATTTTTCTTCAAACGTCAGAAAATCATGACATTTCTTACTCATTTCATGACAGTAAAGTTTGACGTTTCGGACGGCTGTGCGTTGCCATTCGCAACGGAAGTAAAAGTACTTTTTCTTCCGCTCGAGGGGACTTTTACTTCCGTTGATAATGAAAACGCAGAACGCACAGCTAACTTTTTTATCTTTATTTTTTTTGTAGCTAATCGACATTTGAAGAAAAAATAACATGTCTTATTCGGAGTAAAAACCACTTTTACTCCTAATAAAACAATATACTATTATTTCATTCGTATGCGACGTTTGAAGAAAAAAATAGTATGCTATATGTAGAATAACGTAATTTTTTGTGTCTCACTGTACATCCTCGAAATAAAAAATGTCACTTCTACTCCATATAACAGTACAAAGTTTCCTAGAATGGCCACTTTACTTAGAGGACAAATGTAAATATTAGATGGAGGTAATTTACATCTTATTATTTACTTTATTCAAATTGAGATTATGGAATTCCACCCCGTACATACAAGATTTAATCGTATACATTAAAGGTTTAGTATCCTGTTTTACATAGTAATTTATACTAAGGGTTGGTAAATATTATTTTTAACGTGCAGTGTGTATCTCATGATATTAACCGACCGTGGTGATTTAAAATAGGACGGTTTAACGTTGATTTTGACCTTACGCCGTCGAATGCGAACAGAGGCAATGGCTGGTAAATAGAGGGGTCATCCTGGAGAGGCTTGTTTGAACAAGAGGTTGAATTCTGTGCACAATGTATCCATGAATATTCATGAGGTGATTCTGCTCCAATCGCTGTAGCTATTTCTCCAAGACGGATCTACTTCAGACGTGTACACACTGCCTTACACTATCCTGTGCTGTTGTTCTTTACTGTCCTTTTTTGAGCGGCGTTCCTGTTCCCATCGGAGATATTTTCTATAAGGCGGGAGGAGCGTGAGGTTTTATTTGTACCGTAAGCGGTTTAAACACGTGTTCAGATACAGGGTTTTATGGCGATGTTAGTTAATATTATGTTCGTTTGGTATGTACTAATTGGTTATTCGAAACAACCCTTAAAATATCATTTCAAATTAGTGTTGGAAAGAAACGGTGAGATTTAGCCACTGTGTAGAGGAATATTTCGCAAATACTTATTAATTATTGGTACTTGTAGTGTCTTTTTCATTTTATACCTTCCATGTTCAATTTCCAAATGAATTGAATTGCTACAGAGTTGTTATAAAAACTTCCATAAAATTGTATAGCAGTTCTTACAATATGTATAGAACTTATTCCACTATATAGTTGGGTGGGATGTAAAAATATTTGTTACACTTGGGCATGGATTGCAAAGACCTTCAGCGACAACTGAATATAGAAAAAAACCCTGTAAACTTAAAGCGGTTCTAACGATTGTGACCAAATTTGACACATGTATACTTCCGTAGACCAGTGTAAGATGGCAGCCTAGTTGCTTCTAGGACTCGTTCTAGGAAGTGTGGTTTAAAGAATGAAATAATTTTTTCCTTTAAAATTGCTCTAACACTTTCGATCAAATTTAACACATGGATACTCTTTTAGTACCAGTATAAGGTGACATGACCCATTTTCTTTAAAAATGCAGGTACGGAGGCTGTGGGGATAAGGTTAAAATGATGAAATATATTTTTTTAAACGGTTCTGACGATTTTGATCAAATTTGATATATGGATACTTCGAGGGATACTTAATACCAGTGTAAGATGGCATGTTTAATTGCTTCTAGAAACTTTAGGAAGGCATGTTGCAGGGGGTGTAGTTTAATGTATTAAATCATTTTTCCTCTAAAAAAAAATGCAGGGAGAGGCTGTGAGGCGCAGAGTTTAAAGAGTTAAATAATTATGTTCTCGAAAATCGCAATAATAATAATTTTGATTGAGAAGGGAGGATTCTCAGACGCTCATTGAAAAATTCAGTAGCTCCTGGGCTATACAGGGTCCCAACTAATTAATAGGGACAATATTGATATTTCGTAAAGTATAGAAGATACAGGAAAGGTTAAATGGGGAAAAAGATGCGCAATTTCGGGACAAATAAAACGACCTCTTGAGGTTTCTAATATCTTTTATAGTTTTCGAGATGTCTTTAAAAAAAATTAAGATTTTCGTTTTTTTTCACTTTTTTGTCCTTATTTAACAAAATATCAAAAAAATCTATTTAGGTTTATTATTAGTTGTTAATGTAGCTATAACTCTGTATAATCACATATTAAAAAGTTTCGTTAAAGCTGGGCTGGGCCACCAGTAATTTTTTTTAAATACGGCCCTGTATTTTTAATATTTTTTTTTTTGTATGATTTGTCATTGTCAATACGGCTATCATCAAAAATATTGAAAATAGAGCGTTGTGCTGCTTTTAAACCATTAATAACATACTTGGCTGAATACGGCACTGGATCATCGCAAAAAAAGAACTTGAATTAATACTATGTATTATTTACTTCAACAATATTGTAACACTTGTTTAATTTAATATAAATAATAATTCATAAAAATTGTTCAAATTGTCCACCGTTATTCTCGATGCGCACATGTGTGTTCCCTCTGACTTTTGTACTGTGGCATTAGCTACCATACCTGGAGTTATGTCATTAAAAGCGTCAATAATTCTTTGATGCCATTGGTCTGCATCACCTACGGCTTCGTAATACACTTTATTTTTTAAATGCCCCCATAAAAATAGTCCAAGGGATTTAAACAAGGAGAGCGAGGTGGCCACCTTACAGGCCCATTGGTGCCGAACCACCTTCAATGAAACCGCATATTCAATTATGCCCAGACGACTATTGAATTATGTGGCCCACATCCTCCATCTTGCATGAACCAATTAGAATTTTGAAAAATCCAAGAGGCGATAAATAAATAAATAAACACCACAGAAATTAGACAACCCCCAATTCCAGAAGCCAGGGCTTGTGCGGAAGGGGGTTACACATAGAAAAAACGCGGACATACAACCATTCCCTCCGACAGTGCCAGTGCCGGAATCAGGATTCGAACCCGGTGGTGCTATGTCCATGTGATTAATCGCGATTGCCACCTCGCGCCGTAACCCACTCGGGTATCGACCAGACAATTCGTCTACAATTTCTTCTGATACATTTAGGTATTTTACACTATCTAAATTACTCTCTATGAATTTGGACCCAATTGAGCGTGTCCAATTAAACCACACCATATCGTTATCTGAGGTCTCACTTCTTGGGTAAGGTGGGGATTAACGGTGGCATAGAAATGTTTATTCCTCCTCTTAAAGACTCCGCAATTTGTAAACGTTGTTTCGTCTAACCATGAAAACATTGATTGGCATTTAAGTTTCTCCTGAACCAATTGCAAAAAGTGAGTCTTCTGTTTTGGTTACCTGGATGTAATGTATGCACAGTTTTGAATTTAAAATCATGATATTTATGTTTTTTACAAATTCTTTGAACACCATTTATTCCACATTCAGTTGCTATATTGCTAAGAGTGTTTTCCGGATTTAAATAAATTTGTGCTAATACATTTATTTCGTTTATCGTATTCCTGCAATGATGCTTTCCTTGTTTTTTTTTGCAACGCTGCCTGTTTCGGTTAAATTCTTTTACACAATATAAAAAGATTTTCTCGAAGGGTGATGTCTGTGGGGATATAAACGAGCATATTCTTGAACAGTCCGGGAAACATTTCTTAAACTTCTGATGTACACATCGTACATATCTTTTTTAACACACTTTTAGTAGCTTCACCTGTATGTTTGTTTGTAACGGAGTCTTTGAACGTGACTTTCACCCACTTCAAAACATCAGATTAAACTGAAACTTTGCACACTTATCAAGGACCGATGACAATACAATAATTTGACAACTTTGTCCTAATGTCCTCACCGGGATCATCAGGATAAAATAGAAAATGACTAATCTATTTTCGAAATTTTTGCCGGATGCGCCGCTGTTATTAATATATATTTTATTACAAACGGTCTGATAGAAGGGTAAGGCTCTTATGCAACAGGGTGTGCCCGGTTCCCTGAGGTTAGAATTAGCATCATGAACACCGATACATGTAGAAACCAGCTGATATCCGCATGCTTTTTGAAACTGCTGAGTATCCGCTAGTAGTACATAATTAATATTACATCATAATGTATGTATTAAAATTGGACTCTTTAACCTTTGCTATATCTTCTATACTTTACGAAATACCAATATTGTCCCTGTGAATTAGTTCGGACCCTGTATACGCTGTACTATTTTTAGGTAATCAGATAATAGAATCATCAACCTACTTATATTTTGTAAAACTTTGTGCTATCGTCCGTATTGCAGTATTATGAATAAGTGGATAATTAAATGTATTTGATCATTCAACTGGAACTATAAACTCTTGTACATGCCCAAGGATACCTGACTTTTGAAAAAATAAGAAAGTTCAAACAAACAGAAACTAAAAAAAAAAAAATACATTCTACTCAACCGTTAAGTAATCTTATTTAACCATCATGATTGAGTAACCGTTATTTCAGTATTTGTTAGTGTAATGATCGTGAATTTGTGAAGTTTTAACTGCGAATTGCTCATGTCCTTTTTCTGTAGTTAATTGAAAATCCTGTAATAACACCTTATCAGTGATTTATAGATGCTGTGAATCGTTGCCTTCTAGTTCCATTGCAGAAATAACGACACAACAAAGGCGTAGATATAACACCTACGTGGTAGCAGTTCAATAATTAAGCGCTATCAATTGCTGGGCTCGCACTATTAATCTTCTACTTCCTCAGTTCGGTTGTTTCTCCCTAATTGCCAATCGTATCTATAACAACCGGCCTTGGTTCTTAGTTAATTGCAATGCTTTAACTTCATCAGTTCCGTCTCAGGCCGCTAAATCAAATAAACTAACGCGAAAATATTTTCGTGTAAATAATAACACACTGTTACAGTCTATTTAATCTGATAATAATAATCAAGGTGAAATACGTCCAATTAAACTTTACAGTTCTTACATTTGCCCAGTAATTAAACTTGAGATTATAGAAATGTAAAATGTACTTCTTTCTTAAAAATTGAGTTCTAAATTTGTTTTCTGATTTTTTCTTTTGTTTACTTGAACTTCGTGTCGTACATTTGTATTGCTTATATTCATTCGTAGGCTCATTCCCAAGATAACAATCAAACATCTAGTATTCGATTACCATAATTGAAATATTACTATACGATTTTATTTATTGCCATATAGTCAGTTATCCGTGTACGAGCATGGTTTTATAAAGGTTGATCTACCACAACAACCAACAAACCTTGTTTCTTGTTTATGCTATTAAGTTCATTGTTAAATCTATCGATTTATTTACAGACCTAATAACAAATTAAATACCTTTTGATATTATTTAGGTATTATCGAGAGTTTTGTTAATGTTTTATAATGCCCACCTCATGAAAACCAGTGATTTGTGCTAGATTTGTTTGTTAAATACCAAAAGCACTTAAACATTACTTTGTCCTGAAGAAAGTTTTAAAAATGCCTTTTCAGGACTTACGTTAAAAAGAAAATATCTTTTAGTTTTTATTAGCTCTCCAGCCGGAGAGGTCGACAGACCTTGCGCTGGATGAGTTAAATAGACTACTAACAAAGTCCTTAGATGACAAGGAAATGGCAGTAGTGACATTTCTAGGCATAGAAGGAGCGTTTAATGATGCGACAACGCACTTACTAACGAGGGCACTAGCAAACAGAGGAGTCCCAACAGTGATCTGCCGGTGGATTAAAGCCAGCCTAGACAACAGGATTATAATATCCGATCTAGTCTAGGCCTCCATTGAGGCGGGGTGAGCACAGGCTACCCGCAAAAAGGAGTACTATCTCAACTACTATGGGTAACCCTGGTTGACGAACTCCTCCAGAAACTGGCCACAGAAGGCTTCTTTTGCCTATGATATACTGGACGTTGTAGGCAATGGTGTGGAGAAACACTGGGGGCTAAATCCCAAAATGAATCTGTGGTTATACACCAAGGTAGTGAGACCCAGGATAACCTATGGATCAGAGGTATGGTGGACTAAGACGGTGCAGCCGGGAGCAATAAGACTTGTTAAATGGCGTACAAAGGCTTGCTTGCCTGTGCGCCACGGAGGCCATAAAAACTGCTCCTACGACGGCACTTAGGTTCTCTTGGACTTGCCACCAATGCACAAATTCATACAAGGCGATGCTCGGTCAATGGTGCACAGGTTAATGCAAGGCCAAACGCCAATTAGCCATCAACACGGGACGGAGTACCAGAAGTTGTACTCGGAGATGAAGGCAGATCCCTTTCTAGGTATGCCCACGGACATCATGGTCCCAAGGTATAGTTTCTATAAGAAATTTAGGTTATAATACCAGACAGGGAGGACTGGAGGAACGGCCGCCCCCCATAACAGCACAAACAGTCTGATACACCGATGGCTCCAACACTGAACATTGGGTCGGAGCCGGGATATACGGGACAAAGTCAAAAGCCAATATCCGGATAAGTCGGTATTTCAGGCTGAAGTGATCGCCATACACTGTTGCGCAAGGGAGATAATAGGACAAGGCACTGTCAACCAGTTGAGTGTGATTTTCTCTAACAGCTAAGCGGCAATAAAAGCAATCAGTTCCATGCAAATCAATTCAAGATTAATGTGGGACAGAAAGGAATAACCCTAACATGGGCCCCAGGACGCCAAGGACACAGAGAAAATGAAAAGACAGATGAACTGGCCAAAGGAGGAGCTCTCGAAGCCCCAATAGGACCTGAATCCGTATGTGGTGTGGCAAAGCCAGTGTGCATATACGAGCAGTCACTAAGGAATGGGTGCAAAATAAATCCATGGAATGGTGGAGGGTGGAGGAACCTTCCAAAACAGAGACAGGCCAAAGAGTTCATTAAAGAACGATCGGCTAAATTCACGGAAGACCTAGTAAGCCAGAACAGGATGCTGTGTGAAATTATCGTGAGGTGAAGAAGGAGCAGGAGTCCCAAGTAAATCAGCCTTAAGAATAAGGGATTTAGTTTTCCTCCGTCCAGGCTATAGCGCTTTAAAATACTTTCCTGTGCTAATACCACCTGGTCATCGAACGAAGTATAGCGTGTACAGTGTGTATGACGTTTAAAAATTCCATCACATTGTTTTATCCACCGCAATGTCATACTTTTCTTTTGACAAGGCGGGGAAACCCTTATGGGCTCCCAACCTGAGCTAGGTCAGTGTCAGACTCTTACTGACTGAAACCCTTCCTCATAGGGTCATCTGTAAACACTCCGAGGGCACTGCAGCCTCTTGGGCTTATTGTGCCCTCCCTGTTCCGATCTACACTGCCCATTTTATTAATCCTACGCCACTGATGAGGTGATACAGGTCTGAGAATGGGCGAGTTGTAATGCTTTCCGGGTCTGTTTGTGTTTGCCCGTAAATATTATATCTTCTGCTGGCTAGTGCCTCGCATTCGTATATAATATAGTCCACTGTCTCTGGTACCTTGCCACATAATCTGCAGTGAAGATCGCCATCGAATTTGCCAATTCTGTGCACGTGCTTCTTAACGGGAAAATGTCCCATCAAGAGAGCTGTCACAATTCTCAACTGTAACCTGTTATTTGAGAGCAGTTCTACGGTTTGTTTTGGGCATTTTCCTTTAATGAGTGTTTTCCCATGTCGATTACCTGGTGTGTTCCTCCAGTAATGATTATGTTTATTCCTGACCCAATCTTTAATTACCCCCTAGCTGAGCCTTTGGTAATGCCCAGCACAGGTTCTGGACCATTGAATGTATTAGCTGCTCTTTGTCTAGCAAGTTCATCAGCTTTTTCATTGCCATCTATTCTGGGGCTATATTTTCGAGTTCAATCGATATTTATCGCATGCGAAATACTAGCCACCCGACTCGTTTAAAAAATGTCGCTTATAGTTCTGAGGTGGTATTTTCGAACACGGGCCGAGATTTGTTTTTCGCACACGTGAAAATGTCGTATGGCAAATGTGGCAACGCTGTTTTGTGCAACCAAACGGACTCGAAACCCCTAGAAAACACTAATGTCACTAATCAGCTGTTATATGTGTTGATTGAATAATTACAAGACGAATATTATAATGCACCAGCAATCGGCGGATAAGCGGGTGGGATATATTAGTGCAGACCAAAAAAAGGAAATGGTGGGTTTTCTTGAAGTTCACCCGGAATTGAAGAGTGGTAAATTTACCACAATTTTACATTCAAAAATGACCAAGCTAGTCCATTTAGAGAACCGGGAATTATGACGAAATTACTGAATGTTTGCGCCTCGGACTAGACAATGTCCCCCCCCACGTTTCCGAGGGTGCTGAATCGATCCCGGGGCCAAACCAATTTTTCCACCTCGGCAACCCACTCAAATTAGCAAAGAACTACCCCTAAAATCCCCTTTTCCGTGAACCCGTTTATTTTCCCCAGTTTTTCGACTAATTGTTATTCCCTCGAGTAGAACGGAATGTCCCTCGAGGGATTTGACCTCAGCCACCCCTACCAACCCTTGTAGGAGATGGAAAATTTATATTTGTTTTTGTGAGAACAAAATTTAGATTTTATAGGCGGTGTTTCTTTGAGGAAGGTGGTAGGTGACCAGGGTTGTGTAACCACCCCCGGGGGATCTTTTTACCCTTCAAAGGGGTAGAAATTTTTTTTTTTTTGGGAAAAAATTAATATTTTGTAAGAGGCGTTTCTTTGAGGAAAGTGGTAGACCAGGGTTGTGTAACCGGCCTCGGGGGTTGTTTCCACCCTGCGAAGATGTTGAAAGTCAATATATAAAAACACTTTAATAAACATATTTTTTATACTATTTTTCAATAATAAATGAAAAAAAAAACTTCACCCCCTTGAAGTGTGAAAACAACCCCTGGGGGTGGTTACATAATCCTCGTCACCTACCACCTTCCTCAAAGAAACGCCTCCTACACAATATTAATTTTTTTCTCACAAAAACAAATATCAATTTTCCAACCCCTACGAGGGTTGGAAGTCTGGGATAGGGGTAGCTGAGGTCAAATCCCTCGAGGGGCCTTCCGTTCTATTCGAGGGAACAACAATTAGTCGAAAAACTGAGAAAAATAAGCGGATTCACGGAAAAGGAGACTTTGGGGGTGTTCTTAACCGATTTGAGGGGGTTGCCGAGGTAGAAAAATTGGTTTGACACCGGGAATCGATTCAGCACCCTTGATAATATGGGGGGGGGGGGGACATTATCTAGTCCGAGGAGCAAACATTCGGTAGTTCACCCGACTCCTTCAATGGACTAAGCCCTCTGGGCACAATTATCTCTGAAACTAAACGCCCTCTCAGAAGCAGTAGTCAGCTAATCATTCTGTCATTAGTTTTGTCAAATAATACAATTTGACAAATTTGTCATCCCTTAAATCTTTGAATGGGTTATCATAGGCATTGAATTGTCTTCCATGATCGCTTTGTGCATAAACTTCTGTCTGTTCCAAGGCGTTGATAGCAGCTAAATTTATTAAGTCATCTAACGCTGCCATTATCCATTTTCTCTCACCAAAATTTGTTCAAATAAGTCTACTTTAAGTCCCTAAATAATAAACAAACCACAGCAAAAACCTTACTTGAGACATAGAGGTTATGTGGCACGAAATAAAACAAACCAAAACGATCACTTTCAATACATTCGTACACGAAATCGCTTTATCGTGTATTAAACCCCCATCCGTTGTATCTTGGCCGAAATCAGTCGCATGCGGAAAGTTCGCATACGAGTTCATAATGTTCGAAAATACGAAACGTATATTTTCATTCGACAATCTCACATTTTCGTGCACGACATCGCCTCGGTTAAGCTCGAAAATACGGCCCCTGGTGTATCTCGGCACCCAGAGTAGTTTAACTCTGTTCCGCTCGCTCAGATCTTCGAACTCTGTGGCAGTCCCACATCAGTTTGGAAGACACTTTGTTGGAAGCTAGTGTCGTCTGACTGTCCGATGCGATGGAGATTTTCTGCTGGTTCACATATCGTCGTTTAACATTCTCACGTATACACTCAAGTATAGCCAGAATTTCACTTTGAAATACAGTGGCGTGGAGACCAAGAGAAAGGCTTATACTTGCCATCGGTCTCACATCATGTAGTCCTGCTTCAGCTCCTGGTTCCATGCTAGACGTGTCCGTATACCAGGCCAGGCCTTTGCGTAA
This sequence comes from Leptura quadrifasciata, assembly GCA_963675555.1. NCBI lineage: Eukaryota > Metazoa > Arthropoda > Insecta > Coleoptera > Cerambycidae > Leptura > Leptura quadrifasciata. The sequence continues at coordinate 111,909,675 of OY776675.1, forward strand.
TATCTCAGGAGCTCCTATTGATCCAACAGAGACACCGAAGGGCTTGTTATATCATACTTAATAAATTGTGAAACTTTGACTTTTATGATTCTCCACTATTACTTATTCAACCATACGTATTAAAGCTTCTAATAGATTCCAATCTACTGACTACTTTGCTCTGTCTGACATTCCACATGAAGCTGTTCTTGGACCATTGCAATTTTTAATGTTTATTGATACCATTATATTGTAACCATGAATTCTAATTTTATTTATTAGTTAGTAATTTAAAATAAGTTGAGTACGTATGAACGAAGATAAATTGGGATCGTCGTAGCGAATACTTCATTTGTAGGTATCCAAGACAAAATTGTAACTAAGAAAACATAAGGGCCTAACAACCATCTACTATATAAAGCGATGCACGACCTTAGTTTGAAGAGAAGAGTCCCGAGACCCACACCTTCTAACCTCAATTGGTACGCAGGTTTACGATTAATACTTGCTGAATGGGATGTTGTCACAAATTCAGTAGAGAGAAACGACCTCACTGGATTTGTAGGATGCGTCAACGTCAGATCAATAACCTAACAGGTGGTATAGACATCTGGTGAGCAACGCTTGCTGGATATTAGGTTGCGATAATTGTAGTTATGACTATGACAGAGAAGCGTCCTGCTAGTCTTTCAGGTATGAGAGATCGACCTCATGCCTGAAGCTATTAGTTATCGTCCTTTATCGTATGCTTGCACTGCACATGAAGTTGAATCCCAGCTGTTGAGTGCGACCACGCTGATGATAGAAATATTAGTTGTCAAAGTGACAGATGTCATACTAGTTGTGAAAAGTGACATATGCCATAGTAGTTGTCATATTAGTTGTCAAAGTGACATTTGTCAAATAACTGTCAAAGTGACAGGTGTCTCAAAAGTTGTCATAGTAACTGTCAAAGTGACAAATAGTTGTCAGAGTGTCATATGTCACAGTTGATAAACAATTACAAATATATTATTAACGAACGTCATATTCATTGTAATTCGACATCTCCAAATTAAGGGCTGTCTATAAATCCATTTATTCTGGTAAAGGGTGCTAGTTGCGCTACCAATAGTTCTTGGTAATCTTTTGTAACATTAGGTTTCGTATGGTAGTATTTTACGTCTGTAAACAGACATCACCATTTCATGTTATCATTTATTTTATCCATTAATAAATATTGTTGAATTGATGTTATCGTCCTTGACTTTTATTTGAATCCTGGATTTACTCCACTGTTAGTTATCCGAGCACGTTAGTTGTTGGTTACCGCTGAGCTGTGACGAAAACGTTAAAGGTTTTGCGATAGTTAACAATTACCGTTAAGCTGTAAAGGAAACGTTATAATACTTCCATATTTAGATGTTATTGTCTGCTTTGCGGATATGATGCGAAATATGTCTCACTGTCGATTGTTATAAAGGCTATTCGCACCTTCAAAATAAATTAGATAAGTTACCAAAATAGTGTATTTCAAATAACTTTTAAGCCATTTTCTTTTGGGGAAAAAAACAACCTTTACGGTTCCATGTTTCTAAGCGTTAATATCCCTTTCTACCAGAATCCCTTCAATAATAAGCGATTTAAGGCTTGGAATACCTAGCGGAACCAACGCATCAGGAGTTCAGTTATAGTTTCGATGAGCCAAGTGATCAGATAATATAAAGAACAGTGAACAAACTAGTACAGTATACAATAAATATGGATTTATTGTAGTTAAGAGTTATAGTTAGTGTGTAATATAAGGACTAATTATTGTAAGTTAAATATTAAATAAATCGGTGGGGGTGTTTATTAGAGGATGTAAACATGTAACAATACTATATTATGGTATACTATTTTTAATATAACGAACTTTTATATATTCAGAACTAGAGAATCTGTAGGGTTAGTTTTGTCTTTTTATTATTTTCTCAAAAAAGAAGTTATCATATACGTATAGTTTAAGGCAACGCTTCCCTGCAAATAAAAAATGCAACAAAAACTTTACGACCTCATTAAAATACCACACTTTGTGCTACATTGACCGCAAATCGACTCACCTACTTTTATAGGCCCGCATAATAATTATGTCGTAAAGTTTTTGTTGAGCTTTTTGAGTGTCGGGAAGTGCTGACTTTGACTAATTCTCTTAATTAGTCAGGCTGGATAAACTTCCGATTATTATATTGGAGGTGACGCTACTTCCCGTGTCAAGCCAAACTAAATCAATCGTGTTAATTAACTCGTCTGGTCTAATTGCAGGAGGAAGGTGACAGGGTTGGTTAAAAACACCCCTATACCGAGAGTCTGGTGGCATATATGCAAGCTTTGAATGCCGATGATTCCTATTCATGCCTCTCTCTACCTCAGATCGTATCGCCCACTCGTTTATTCAATGGAGTTAATTGGAAGTGCGGGTAAATCTACACCAACTAATATGTGACTGAGGAGATAGTGCCAATTTAGTAAATTAGCCCGAGATTACTAAATTAGAGCTGAGTTGAAAGTAGGCATTGCATATTATGAACTATACGATTTTATTGGAATGGTCTACTATGTACAAGGTCATCAAAAAATAATGGTAAATTTTGGTTGTGGGTAGTCAATTTGATTTTAATTACATAATTCTGAACCCGGCGTTGTCTACGTAAGGAATATTCTTCAATCGAGGCTGAAATGTTAAGATACCTGTTTTTTCTTTTATTTCGAAAGTATTATCTTAGTGTTAAATGTAAAAGCCTTTAACCCGTTGAAAATTGATTTTTCTTTCATTTTTGGACAATTTTTCACCCCTAGGGATGATGGGGGTTTTAAAGATGGCCTAAATAATAATAATAATATGTATTTATTAAGGGCGAAGTTAACCTTACACTTTTTACACTTGTTTACACAATACATAAATTTTCATTGATTGCATGCGCATGGAAGAACAAGTTATGTAATATTTTACTTCCTACGACGTTTTATTGCTATTTCGCAGCAATGAAAAATATGTGTTGCTACATTGGAGGCAGGCTTATGATACCTTAAGTAATGTGTGCGCCCTCAGAAATAGGTTACTCGGGAAGTATAATTCAACCGAATGTGTCATTGATATTATTTCACATATTCTTCTAGTATAGCTCAGTTTATTTATTCCCTACACTCAAAAAACGCAACAAAAATTTTACGACATAATTATTATCGCCGCGGGCCATGTGGCATGCTGTCATCAAACAACCCGACGCACATAAAAAACCTATAAAGGTAAACGAGCCAATTTGCGGTCGAGACAGCACAAAAGTGATGGTATTTTAATGAGGTCGTAAAGTTTTTGTTGCATTTTTTATTTGCCGGGAAGCATTGCCTTAGACTATGTAGTGTATACGACCAGAATTGAAACCGTATAAAAACTAAAAGCCGGCAAAAACAGTCGGCATCTCTTGTGGAGGCAAATAGAAATGCTTGTCATAAGAAAAACAATAAAAGAGATTCCGACTGTTTTTACCGGCTTTTAGTTTTTATGCGGTTTCAATTCTGGTCGTATACACTTTACCTACTTGCGTGCTTGGATTATCTGCAATAATTTCTAATACCCTATCTTAAACGATTTTCTGGAATTATTAAGTATCATGAACATGTGCAGTTTTTTATTCCTGCATTTTAGCATATCTTTGTTTTTTATGGTTCTTGTGTGTATAAATAAAACATTACTAATTATTTTGAATTCAGTTTTATTCTTCAATGTAGGTTTTTCATGAAATAATTTCACATTAATAGGAGAATACGTTAATAAATTGGTATATGAAGCTCGTATGTAAAAGGTTTCGTGAAATCGACATTAAACATTCATTTAACGAGTTTTAATAAGTTAAAATAATCAAGTTTATTGTTTAATATTTTAAGGAAGATTACCACTCCATGTAAGTCATGGAAAAATGTATTTAATAAGAACACATCATTGCTATTTTTAACATTTTTCAATGCCTCGAAAGACATTTTAGCAAAGTCGTCAATACTATTTTGATGAATTTGGTGTTGGTACATTTTTTCACACGTTTAACAGGAAAATTATTTGAAAACCTGACATTTTCACTCAGATAGATAGATGCTTTCTTTATCTACTGGTGCGCTGACCATTGCAGCAGTGTAGGGTATGTCTGGGCACTTTTTGATTCTCCAGTTTCTGTATTTAACATGCACAAGTCACAAAAACTGAAGGGGATAAGCAATGCAGTTAGCACTTCTGCTTCTTGACCAGAACCACATTCGTTTTGTCCATAAAATGACTCAAGAAAGTCTGAAAGTTATTTGATGATACTACTTTTATTTTGACCGCTGAAGCCGTCTGAATACAAACAAATTACATTAAAGAAACTCTTTGAAATTATAGCTTTGCAAAACTATACTTGAAATAAGTGGTTATGTTGTCATTTGGCAAGAAATGCAGCGAATTTTACAAAATCCATAATTGAACACATTCGTGGGATTGCATGACGAATGACAATATGTGTTTTGTTCTGATTTATTTGCCGAATAGCTAGCTACTCACACAAAAGAAATGCATAAAACCTTTTTTGTAGAGAATTTTCTAACCTATAAATTATTTTTTTTTTAAATACATTTATTTAACGTCGGCCTATTTCCGCTACTGAGACATATCACCGACGCCTGTAGACGAGCTACCCCCAACCAGGAATTTTGCCGAACCTCTTCCCTTAAGAAGAGTAGGGATATTTTACTTGCCTAACATTTAATAGACAAGGGACCGGGGTATATCCCCTATACAACCCTCGCCTAAGGTTGTATAGCTTCCGCGCATACACTGATATACAAATAAATTTTTATTATATTATAGTCAGTGAGTTTGCGTAGTTGTCACTCTTTAGTTTTTACTTACGATCTGTAATTTTGTGAATAAATACAATTTGCCCTTTTCAAATCGAGTTTGTTTTCAAAGGATTATTAAAATCTTTTGCTCGATCTTTTGTGGTAGTTTTCTCGAAAACGGTTGGAATTATCAATTTCTATCAAGTGTACCTTTTTTACGTAGAAGTAACTCCTGCACGAGATTTTCTAGTTAAAAGTGCCACAACATTTCTTAAAAAAGAAGAGAGAAAAAATATTCATCATTAGATTATAGCTCATGAGACTTTTACGGGCTAGTGTGATGTGACACATAAATTATTATTTTTTAGATTAAAAAATGGTTCCTTACGAATTTTGGAAAAGATAGGTACAGAGATATTGCAAAACAAATGAAAAACAACTTTGGCACCCTGTATCTTTTTCACCGCAAAAATTTAACCAAAGCATGTTTGGTTATGTCCTCATATTTTGGTCCAAATAATTTACCCTTGAACTATGGCCTATTATTAACGGTCCACTCTGTATATGATCCGAGCAAAAGGATTTGAAATAGACGAAAATATATTTTTTTTAACTTTGACCTCGTATAACTTTTGAAGGTCAAACGTTGTCGATGGGGACTTTTGACATTTTATTTGTAATCACAAAATAAAGGCTTAAACAACTAAAATTACTGGATTCTGGCATAAAGGCCTCGGTCCATTTGAATATTTTTTATTAGACATAGATTATAATGTAAACAACAGGCGAGTCAGGGGCACGTCTATCTGTCTACTTCATTTGATGTTGGGGGGGGGGTGCTGGTAATACCTAGTTCGCTTCCCCTGGCTGGCTGGAAATAGTTCATCTTGGTTAAAATGTGTAATGCCAGATTAGCTATATTACGCTTATATTCTTAATATAATAAAACACCACAAATTAGTAACGATAACGAGCAGTCAGACTAGGCGTGATCAAGGTTACTTGATAATCTTCCCAATAGGAGTAGCCAGCAGCACTTCTCGTTTTCATTGAAGTATTTGATATATTATTAAAGCCCTTTAGCGTCTAATGATAATGGCTCGCTCAAGTTTTAAACGTCACTTAGCCGCATTAAATCCCGTTCTACGGCCAAAGTCCTTTAACTAATATAATCTAGTCCGCCTATTCCAACTAATCCATGTTAGCATACGAAGCGATAATACGCGAATTTAGGCAATTCGTTACGTCTTACTCATCCTAGTTTACTAACAAACCTGCAACAAATCTTGCTAACTATGCACTAAGGTAGTTATGCGTGGACTTTAAAACCCACTTGACCCTCGAATTAGGTAAAATTTTAGATGCGAACTAAATATTTGCATGGACTTAGCAGAACAACTTTGCAGAATTAAAAAACCCATGTGCCTATTATTTGCCGCTAATTAGCCGCTAATTCTTAATGGTGAAATTAACAATTTTACCGTTGTTGATTTTTAAAAATTTTTTAGCAAACAATTGGTGCAAATAAAATATAAAAAAATAAAAAGGCGGTAAAACAAAAAAAACATTTTTTAGAATCAGAAAAATAATTCAGAATTGAAAGTTACGAAAGAAAACACATAATCACGAGAGAAAAATTATAATCAATGTCTCCACGACAGACTCATTTCAAAATAAAGATCATTTTATAGCAGAAGGAAATTTTATAAAAATATAAAATAAAGGAATTATGATATTCCAACCTATCTGCAGGTATTTTGTCTGAGAGATGGCGCTAGTTACGCTCTACTGCGGTGGAACTTAACAGTGTTTATGAGATGCGAACTCCAGTATTGAAGGTATCACTTGCACTGCACTGATGAGACCCAAAAATATATCGAAACCGGTGTGCAGTTAGTGACATCCTGAGATGAAGGAGGCCTCGCATCTTCCTCGTAGCATTCGAGCACTCCAAGTAATTGTATGGATTTTAGTGCTGTGTTTAGACAAAATACGCAAATTTTACCATATAAATCAGCGCTCGTAAGGGGGAATAGCTGTTTTGGTTTAATTTGTTGAGTCCTTGTTTATATAAGGCACTTGCAGATAGGTTGAAATATTATAATTCCTATATTTTATATTTTCACAAATTAAAGATTTTTAAAGGATTGTTAAAGACGATGTTCATCGTGAAATCGGAAACAAATAATTGAATGCGACAAAACTGAATAACATGCAGAGTACAGAAATTTTTGAAACAATACTTGAAAAACGAGAAATGGTCTTAGATAATTTTAGGATATAGGAAAAAAATGAATTGCCTAATTAAGAAAAAATTTAAAGATCATCACGTCAAATTCTAAAATGCCACGATTAATTGTAAGAACGGGAATGTTAATTTCTGATGTAATAATAAAAATCAACCATGCAAGGACCATAGAAAATCATTATAAAAGAATCGGCAGCTACTGGAAGCGGCTGGAACCTCCCCACTCGGTGGATCTTTGAAGCCGAAAAGAGCTTTAAATTGTGTGACAAAACGGCACTAAACGTAATCCAACCTCATCCAAAACTTTTTCAGATCTTCTGGGGCACTAAAAAAACCCTCAACTTAATGAATTTACAATCATCTATGTGAGTTATTACCTAGATTATCGCTCGTTGAATAATAGACTATTAGGATATTAACAACTTTAACATCACTTGAACTACTAAGATAGTCTAGTTATCCTAAATACTACAGATTTGTAAAGCAACAAACTGAAAATTGGTAAAGTGGTAATCTATAATAAATTCACCAACGAAGGTACAGAAAGCATATGATATTGATATTGTTACATCTACCTTTAAAGTTTGTGACAATCCACTAAGTTACAAATATGCCGATATCTTATTAACATGACATGACACCAACGTTATCGGATGACAAACGGTGACAATGACAATCGTCAAAATTTGCTCATTGCAATCCGATCGCTCGCGGCTGTCTTTGTTAAATGAAACATTAGCATTTCAGTAATTTTACTAGATTTTAGAGGAATATTTGTAGTTTAATTCTTCGATTTGTCTGTATATATTTAAAAACAGCACTAAACGTAATCCGTTCTACTTCTAGAGCAGCGAAGAAACCCTCACACGTGAATTAACACGTGATGTGACGAGTTTCACGACGTAACGGCTACGCGCATCGATCTTGTCACGCGAAATGCGATCTATGCTTCATATTTGCTTTGTTTTTAATTTTTTCACGGAAACCAAATGGAAAGGGTGGAAGTGTGATATATCGTTGAAATCAGAATTTTAACTGTTTTTCAATGGTTCCATTGCAAATTGAAAGTAATTATAAAATAAACAACTTGTTGCGTCAAATCGGCACTAAAAGTAATCCGATCTCAACCAAAACCTTTTCAGATCTTCTGGGGCACTAAAGAAACGCACATGCAAAGTTTCATTCAAATCCGTTCAGTAGTTTCGGCGCTATCGTGCTAACACACATACACACACACACACAGACATTTTTCAAAAACCACTTTTTTGGGTTTCTAGGACCTCAAAACGTAAAGATTTGATGTTATCTCAATTTTCGTTTTTGAACCAATTTTAGTAACCTCTCACAATTTTATTGTGGAGAGGTTAAAAATCACTTTTTTCTTATAAAGATCTTAAGACCCTTATAAGTAAATCGCTGTTCTTATAAAGACCTTTACACATAATTATAACTAAGGTAACGAACTTGTGAGGGTGTCAAACAGTGTTTCATATGTTATGATAATGGGAAGTGAATTAAATAATTGAATTTCTTCAAAAATTCATTGGGTTTTTGATGACATTCTGCCATATTTCTTAATTATATGTATAATTCCACAACAATTTTGTACTCTTAGAAACATCATGATAACTCATCCCAACAGGAATATTAATATTATAATTAGTTTCAAATCTTAATATATTACTTAATGAATCTATCTTACTGTCTAATAAAACAATTGACATGATGATATATGCAGTACTCTGCATACCTTTAATGACTACTGCACATAAATTAAACTCCTATTATTGTTCCGTTAAAGCGTCTAAAAGGGTTCAGCTAGTTTCATACAATCCCTGACGAAAATCGCGTAATCAAAATGTGCAAACAAATATAGCTAAACTGCAAAACACTTTCTATCAGCGTACAAAAGAGCCCTGTCGCTCCACAAAGACCAGGACACTCATTTGAAACAAATAACGAAATAGACAATAGGCATAGAGCGCACGAGTTTCAGGGTACATTTCAAGAATGGGCCCCTTTCGCGTATTCAAATCTTGAACAGATGTTAAAGGGAACAAAACACCATAAACAATTGAAAAGTTAACCCTGAGCTGAGATCTCGGCGCATTATTTATACATAAAATGCTTTTAGTAGAGCAAATAGCGACTTCCTTTTCACTGATCTCGTTGGAGAATTGTATACCGTGGGCCAATTTAAGAAGTGTTCACTCCTAATATTCCGCGGACGGAAAGCGTAAAATAAATCTTAACACCTTTATAGAACCATAGGATATCGCACTGCGGTATTTCCCTGTCGCATCAACGATCAACCCTTCACTCTCAGCCACCCCAATTCTAAAATATCATACGGCGCCGCTACGCCCTGTAATACACCATATTAGAAGGCTTTTGTTTGACAGCTAAGAAGGAATCAATCGATTTGGTTCTTAAAAATATTTTAACATGCATGGAGTGTTATACACAGGGCGTTTCATTCATAGACGTCCAAAAGCACCCCAAGCAGTGATGGAGAATTCTTGAAATATTGGAATTACCCCCGAGTATTCGCGAATATTCTATGGGAACATTAAAAAAAGCTGTTTAATGATAGTAATAATAACATTAGTTACATTTTATTGAAAATAAAATTAAAATTAAAACTTTCATAAAATAAACAAAACAAATAACATTTTGCTAACGTACACAAATAAAATGAACATTTTTAAAAGCTTTTATTAAACTTGCAATGTTTGTTAAATTTTGCAATCAAAATTTTGCACGTGTATCCGGTGACAATACACTTTAACATTTTCATATAAGAAAAAACAAGATGGCGGACGATTTTAACGTTTATGATCCGATTCGACTCAAAATCGATATCTGGGGATTTTCGAGATCGCCAATTATGAATTCGCGAGTAATCTCCTTTACACAGGAAAATCTCGCGATAAGCTTTTATATTATCATAAAAAAAATGATATAATGTAACAAAATGATGGGTTTGATTTCGTTCAAAGTTTATTATCTACTTTTTAGAGCATTTAAATAAAAACTTTTTTAAAAATATTTTTTGTTTAATTTTTTACCGTGGACCCTGCGTTATTCGCCAGCTAACACTCTTCTTTTTTTATAACGAAGAATAAATAGAAATGGCCTTTTCGTAGAAATACATAAATAGTTTTTTAGATTTATTAGGGACTAAGAAACTTATGATTTAGAAGACACACAGCTAAAAAGTTACTGCAAATTCATTTTTTGAAGCCATAAAGCCCTTGCATAAACTTGTAGAACAAGCTCAATAATGTGTATTAATCTCTACCAGTAGCCAGGGCAAAATATCATCGGAAGAAGTCTGGTTCAAGCAAGAAAAATCTTTACAACGTTAGAAACTTTATTGAGACCATGACAGAACCAGACGTTATAGACTTTTTAAATAACAATTACCCTAGTCGTCGTAAAAGCGTTAATACATCTCGTGAAAACATCAAATAACCAGATACAGTAGGTGAAGGTATCACTCGATTACCTAAAGAGACTTTTTAAGGCTTGCAGAGGCATGTTACAATAGCTTATACAGAGCTTTCAATAATGATCACAGGACACGTGACCACAAAAATATAGACAACCAACTATACACGATGGTATTGCACTAAACAGAAATACCCTAAATCCATTGGCGTTCTAGTTAAAGGTAAAAAATTTATGATAATTCATTTATTCCTCAAATTTAAGAGTTTTTTTAATATTAAAAGCAAATTTAAATGGGATGCCTTTTATAGTCTAGTATACTTTAACTTGGCGTGTGTATGTATGAGTTAATATTTCCGTACGATTTCACTTTCTCTTGTACACAAAGATCCAGAAATATTGTCCACGTAGACAATGTTTCTGGACTATTGCTTTAACTTTGTGTACAATATGGGAGAAAATGAAATTGTACGGAAATATTAACTCATACATACACACGCCAAGTTAAAGTATAGTAGACTATATCTGAATAAAAAAAATGTTCGCAAGAAATAAATTGTTACGCCTAATTCAAAATAATCTTTATTTCCACAGACAACATGAATATAAACATTCGAATCAAACAATCCACAGTAAATAAAAGAAATTACATAATAAAAACTTTTGTTACATGAGATTTAAATTAGAAGATGAATGAATACATTTTAATACGAAATGCCAAGAAATTATAACAAATGCTCAAAATGGCTGCCTTGAGTTTCTAAACACACATGGACTCTTCGTTTCATATTTTCGAATACATTCTGTAACTGATCAACACTAATATTGCAGATTTCTCTTTCTATTGCCTCTTGTAATTGGTCAATGGTATGTAATCTATTTTTAAAAACATTGTTCTTCATGTGTCCAAATAAGAAATAATCACAGGGCGTTAGATCTGGAGACCGTGCATGCCATAGTCCCTGGCTGACTAATCGGTCATCGTAAAACTCCCGTAAAAAATCAAGTGAAGCTCTTGCTGTATGGGCAGTAGCGCCGTCTTGCTGGAAATATCCATCGACAGTGTGCATCGAGAGGTGACCGAGTGCAGACGTACCGAGCCAAGAAAGTGCACAGTGAAGTGGCAGCCCCACAGTTAGTGTCGTCGTCGACAGTTCTAAGAAGAGGAAGTACACACGTCTTTTTCAAGACGGTGTACTATAAAAGATAAATAAAGTCTCCCTCCCTTGGAGACACCATTTTTACTGTTATTAATCATAACTTTTTCCCATAATATTATAGGTATTCCCTTGCAGGACACCCACAGCAACGTTACCGTGGAGGACGGTAGCATGGACTACAGCGAAGACAAAACGTCCCAGAGCGGTAGCTCCCGAGGGGGTACCCCAACCCCAAGGGATGACAAAGAGACGATAAAACGTCTCACAGAGGAGAACAAAACCCTCAGAAAGAAAATAGAGGAGCTCACCGAGAGGTTGGAGCTAATGCAGAGGGAGCAAAAGTCCCAGCACGAAGAACTTCTGCGTGCGATTCGAGAAGAATCGCAAACGCGGAAGCGGAAAAACCCACCCGCCACTAATACGGACTCAGACGAAGAGGCCCCTAAGGCGGCAAAGAAGGTGGCTGAAGAGCCCCTCAAGTGCCCCCCAGAGCCATCCAGACGAAGCAGATCGGGATCTAGAGCTTCCCAGCAGGAGGCTAACGTCCCCAGACAAAACGCCAGGACAGAGGAGACTGAGGCCCCTCAAACAAAAACAAGAAGCCAGCGCATACCGCCGGTAGTGCTGAGAAACAAGGAGACATGGACAACGGTGAGCCGTCGTCTAACCGAAACCGGCATTAACTTTAGCAAGGCTAAAGTTACCGCGGAGGGAATCTCCATCGAGCCCGCGACATCCGAAGATTATCGCAAGATGACTAGGATGTTCGCAAACGAGAAAAGGGAGTACCACACGTACACCCTGCCAGAGGAACGGCTGCTACGTGTAGTCATCAGGGGGATCCCGAGCGGCGTTACTTGTACAGAGGTGGCAGAAGACCTCCAAGACCAAGGTTTCGCACCTACCGCAGTGCAACGGATGACGTCCAGACGGACGAAACAGGAGGTGCCACTCGTACTTGTCCTAGTCCCACAGGACCAGGACAAGATACTCCAAGTCACGAGGTGCTGCTCTCTAGTCGTAAGGACAGAGAGACAGAGAGCCAAGGTAGCGGCATCCCAATGCCACCGCTGCCAGCGTTTCGGCCACGGACAATCCAGGTGTACCGCGCAGCCGAAATGCGTGAAGTGCGGCGAGGCACACCGGACGACTGACTGCAAGAAGAAGGCAGACGAACTGGCCAAGTGTGCGAACTGCCAAGGGGCCCACCCGGCCAGCTACAAGGGGTGTCCAAAATACCCCAAGCAATCAGCCAGCGCCACTCAAAGGCCGGTACAGAGGCCGACGACGACCTCAACAAAGAAGGGCGGCGTAGCGCCAGGCACTAGCTACGCAAAAGTAGCCCAGAGCAAGGCAGGACAGAACACCGTCCCTGCCTCAAAACAACAAGCATCGCCAGAGGCCAAAAACCTCACAGCGGTGCTAGCACAGATGCAACAAATGTGCTCAGCGATGAGTGCATTTTTTGCTCAAATGCCAAACTTTACTAATCTGTAATGCCTTTACAGATTAAACCGGAATTCCTGCAGATGGCGGCCTGGAATGTAAACGGCCTGCAACAAAGGAGACTTGAAGTCGAAGAGCTCCTGATCAGGTACGATATAGACGTCATGGCACTGCAGGAAACCAAGATGACCCCGGCCAAGGAGATCAACTTCCCAGGATACCACACGTACAGGATGGACTGGGTAAACATACCTCGGCGACCCGCAAGAGGAGTGGCTCTACTCGTTAAAAAGACCATAGCCCACCATCCGACGGTACTACCTGAGCTAGAAAATATGAATGCCACCGCCGTAGTAGTGTCCACAGCACGAAACGGCGACGTCCAAGTGGTTTCATGTTACCAGCCACCCCACAGCACGCTAACCGAGGGGGATCTGGACGCAATTCTACCCGCTAGGACACAGGTCGTCGCAATTGGCGATTTTAACGCCAAATCCCAGCAATGGAACAGCGGCGTAACCAATACTCGAGGACGAGAACTGCTGCGGTTTCTGGGACAGCACGCCGGCGAACTGCTGGTGGTAGGACCAGTCCAGCCCACCTTTGACAACGGTAGAAACAGGCCAGACGTACTGGACATAGCCATCCTAAAGGAGATGACCCTCGAAGCGGAGATCTCCACCAGAACGGAGGGATCTACCGAGCACAACCCGATCTTCCTAACTCTAGGAGGACAGGCGGGTGACGACAACGCTACCTTCACGAAGCGACGAACGGACTGGGAATCGTACCGGCTGCACCTGCAGCAGTACATTGCACAAATTCCCAGGCTAGATACCGTGGGGGACGTTGAGAGGGCCGTCATTACCCTAGAGGAGCAGATCCTGGGAGCAATAAGGGCCAGCACGACAGAAACAGAAGTAAGAAGACACCCAGCACCGATGGCGAACCTACCAGAGGTCACCAGGCAGCTGATAAGGGATAGAAGAAGCGCCAAGAGACGGTCTCAGAGGACGAGGCTCCCCGCCGACAGAAGGGAGTATAACGTCCTCAGCCGAAGAGTGAAAGCCGCCCTCCAAGAACACCGTCAGGAGGGATGGCAACGCCACCTTGAGTCACTCGATCCACAGGACAGAAGTATGTGGAATACCCAACGTGCCCTGCGAAACCGGAGGAAACCTATACCCCCGATTCACGTAGAGCGAGGGAGGATCGTCTACACTAACCAGGAAAAAGCCGAGGCGTTTGCCGACAGCTTAGAACTGCAGTGTAGAGAGAACGAGCTCGATGACGAGGACTGGGTGGACGATGTCGAGCGCAGAGTACGTAGGATCCACCGCCTGCCTGATGACGACCACATCCGCCCGACTACCCCCGAGGAAGTCAAGGAAATCCTTAGGAGCCTAAAGCCGAGAAAGGCTCCGGGATGTGACAAGATAGGAAACATCGCTCTCAAAAAGCTACCCAGGAAAGGAGTAGCGGCGCTAGTCAACATCGTAAACGCGATGTTAAGGTTACGGCATTTTCCAGCCAGGTGGAAAAAGGCCGACGTCATTATGATCCCTAAACCAGGGAAAGAACTAATTTTCCCGTCTTCTTACAGGCCCATCAGCCTCCTCCCAGCCATGAGCAAGGTTGCAGAACGGGTCATCTTGAAGAGGCTCACAGAAAAGACAGAAGAGCTGAATATCATCCCGGATGAACAGTTCGCGTACCGAACAGGACATTCCACCGAACTCCAAGTACTTCGCCTCACCGAGGAGATTACTAAGGGGTTCAACCAGCGGCAAGTCACCGCGGCGCTGTTCCTAGATGTTGCCAAAGCGTTCGACAGGGTCTGGCACGACGGCCTCCTAGCTAAAATGATGAGTATGGGTTACCCCATCGAACTCGTCAAACTAGTGAGGTCCTACCTGCACCGCAGACAGCTAAGGGTCAAAATCTCGGACCAACTCTCCACTTACAGGACCGTGGAGGCGGGAGTCCCGCAAGGTTCGGTGCTGTCACCGCACCTGTTCGCTATCTACACCTCAGACCTCCCCAGGACCGACCACACAGCCCTGGCCCTGTATGCAGACGACACAGCAATAATTGCCAGATCCTGGAAAGCCAGGAACGCAACCAGAAAACTCCAGGAAATGGCCACACTCCTGGAAGAATGGTGCACGAAGTGGAAAGTCGCCGTCAACGCCGACAAAACCAAGCCATACTCTTCAGACGAGTGCGGAAAGAAATTCCCACAGGACACGTCTCCATGAACGGCGAGGACATCCAATGGCACGACACCGTCAAATACCTTGGCGTGGTCATGGACAAAAGCCTAACGTGGAGACAGAACACGGACGCTATTACAGCCAAGGCGCGGCGCACAAGAGCCCTCATCTACCCGATGATGGGAAACGGTAGCCGTCTCAACCTGAGGAATAAGCTCACGCTTATCAAAACCCTCATCAGGCCGCAGCTGACGTACGCCTCGGTAGCGTGGGGTTACCAGGCAAAGTCCTACATGAAGAAAATCCAGGCAGTGGAAAACATCGCCCTCAGGACGGCGGTCGACGCACTATGGTACGTGAGAAACGCAGACATCGTCAGAGACCTGGAGTACACCACGGTCACTGAAGTCATCCGGGAACGAGCGAAGAAGCTGTACGCCCAAGCAGAGGAGCACGGGAACCCGCTAATCAGACAGGCCACTGATTACGACCCTGCCGACGCCCCGAGGCACAAACGGCCGAGGGTACAGCTTCTGGACAACGGGTGAGTATAACTTATATTTCCCGCTAACCGATCTGTTTCAGATACCCCAGGACGGACCACCACTACCAGAGACATGACGTTTTTCTACCCAAACCCAACCTCCTTGCGGGCGTCGGACAACATACCGTCCAACGCCCGTTGTCCTACCTGCTCCGTGGAGTCCGAAAGTGCTAAAAAAGCACTTAGGGTCTCCACACTCCCGAGCTACACAGCTCATATCCTTACCTTTCCGATGATCCGGGGTAGGACACACCTTTACTGTGTCCTACGTACCGGCAGTCAATCCCAGCCAAAACTTCCTAAAACCCAACTAGACCGATGACTACCCACGGGGGTGACAAGCTGGCGAAGAAAGAAAATATCAAGACAAGAAGAGCACCAGAAGAGACCTCTGCCAGCGAGGTTGAAGAGCCAGGACCAGGGGAGGTCCGCAGAAAATACCACGACACATCTCGCATTTGCGGGCTGGGTCTGGTAGAAGTAAGCGGGCCCACCTATCACGAAGGCCGGTCCAGGTCTACAGAGATAATCTAGAAGCAAAGAGTAGTAGTCCTACTCGGCCCTAGTTATCGAGACCGTCATCAAGCCAATGGATATTGGCGCGCGGAAATATCCATCTTGCAGTTCATCATCATGCAACTGCGCCAGAAATGGCTCTAAAATAAGAGTTTGATACCTTTGGGCATTAATTGTTTCACGAAAAAATATAGGGCCTATAATTCGCCTTCTGGATATTGCCACCCATACACCAACTTTTAAGGGGTGTAAACTTGTTTCTACGTAAGTGTGAGGATTTTCTGTAGCCCATGTCCTGTAGTTCTGACTATTGATATAACCTGTTAAGTGGAACCATGCTTCATCAGTAAAATAGGTTAAATCCAATACATCGTTGTTATTTAAATTTCCGTTGAACCAACGACAATATCTTACTCGACTTTCAAAATCAGGGGGTAATAGTTCTTGAACAACGGTTACCTTGTATGGATGCAAATGGAGTTTTTTGAGTGCTTTATGGGTTGTTCCAACTGAAAGACCTAAAAAAAATAAATTTCGTTGATTTGTCGTTTAGGTATATTAAGACATCTGAAGAGAACCGATTCCCAGTTTTATATATTTTTTTATTTGCATTCAGGTTTTATATATAAACAAGAGTTTTAGTAGGTATCGTTATTAGTTGTTGATAATAATTTTCACCAAAGAAATTCATATTGTATATTTTCAAGAAACTAAATTTAAATGGTATGTAACGTATTCAGTAATTAAAAAATTTAGTGTAAAAGTACCTACCTGTTTGAGCGGACAACTTTGGTATGGATTTTGTCGGGCTTTGATTCATTCTTTCTCGAACGTCGTTCATAACCACTTCAGTTAAAACAGTTGGCCTACCAGTGGATTTTCCCTTGCAAAGGCAGTGTGTCTTTGCAAAACGATCAACGAGTACATATTTACGATTTGAAAATGTGTCATATGGAATATTTGCTTCAGGAAATTTTTCCATAAATTGTTCGATGCATGATTGCAATGAATACTTCCATGATCCATCTTCGTTGCGAGTTCCACTTCGAAAATGAGCCATCAAAATGAAGGCATCTTGCTCTGGCGTAAAAACCATGGCAAGACAGGACTAGAATAAAATTTAAAAAACATTACTTAGCCTAACATTCTTTTTCTCTTTATTATTACTCACCAGAAGATAACTGATGTAAATTATGTAGTTCTGAAAAGAACTGATTAGTACTCAAATAATAATTAAAACAATTCAAAACCCGTGAAAAAGAACTAATAATTATGCAATATCCACCAAAACACTACTACTACGTCTATGATATGACATTTCAGATTAAAATAAATAGTTAAATGTTAGGATATGCCTACAAGAAGACTGTACGGCGCTAAATATTCTGCGTAGACAAACTGTTGCCTTATTGGTTCCGCTGGGCGTGTTCAGCTTCAGAGCCAATTAAACTGTGCGTTGCGTCGAGATTTCCTGAAACGTCGAAAAAAAACCGTCAGCAAAGATACTTGAAAACGCACCCTTAGATACATACGAATTAAGATATCCCTAGTATGGAAGGTTCTGACATGGCTAAAACATGACAAGCCTAAAAGATGAACTAAAAAATCACGTGTCCTGTGATCATTGTTGAAAGCTCTGTATATCATATATTTACATAGATATAAATGTTAAATAACTTACATTTTTAGTATATTGAATGCGGTACGTATAGTTTTCCATTTAAGTGTGCCATGACGGCTCCGATTTATTCTAAGTGACCCGTGTAATGCTACAAAAATTAAAATTTCGTTAAGAATACTAAATTACGTGATTTATGAGCAAATAAAATTCACCAAAATTGTTTTTGGGGCAAAACTCATTTTTTTCAAATGGAACCATATCGGTACCGTGGTACCATTTATTAGTACTATTAGTAAGGAATTTATTCATTCATATGTCGTATTAAAATGTGCGATAAATACAAATACAGCTAAAGAAAATAAGAAAATACAATTTTATTCTAATTTCCTTGTTACACATAAGGTGGTTTTGGAATACAAGAAATTAACACAAAACATTACAACAGTTGTTCAAAATGCTGTCCATTAACGTCAATGCACTTCTGAACTCGCATAGCTGTTTCTCGAAGAACGTTCGCCAATTACTGGACCGTTATGCTATTAATTGCTCGTCTTACTCATAGCTCCAGGTCTTCACGGGTTGTAAAGGCGGTTGCATAAACAATATTTTTTAAATGACCCCAAACAAAGAAGTCAAGGGGTGTTAAATCAGGTGACCTTGGAGGCCACCTCACAGGACCATTCGTCGAAATTACGTTTTCTTCGAATATATAATATCGAATTGAATAATTTCCACACAACTCATAAAAGGTTTAGAGAAACATCATCCAACTCAGCAGTCAACAATAACGCAGCAAACGTGAATACGTTCCGCCTAGTTTTAACGAATAGTCTTTCATCGTCTTTAAGGCTTTATTATACGACGCCAGATCGGTGAACTGGGACATAAATGACTTCGTGTGAACAATAAGGATAAGACAGCAGTCGGGACAGAATAATTGTTAGAAGTCGAGCTATTTTTGAGGACAGTAGACTTCCCTCACGTAATCCTTTTGCAACTGGCACACAACTTGTTGCATATAAACCAATTGATTAACAAGATGTTTTGTGCTTGTCATTTATAATTTTAATATGAATGCTCACTGATTTTACTCTCTATTCTGGCGTCGCGTGTAATATAACCTTAAATGTGTATCTCCACTCAACACATTGTTTTT
The DNA here is from genome assembly GCA_963675555.1 of Leptura quadrifasciata. Taxonomy (NCBI): domain Eukaryota; kingdom Metazoa; phylum Arthropoda; class Insecta; order Coleoptera; family Cerambycidae; genus Leptura; species Leptura quadrifasciata. The sequence continues at coordinate 111,928,838 of OY776675.1, forward strand.
AACAGAACCTCGAATTCCTACTTTTCCACGTCCACCGTACGCTTCAAATACGATAGTGTGCTACTTTTTTCTTGTTTCTGAAGGCACAACCTTTGATGGTACGTCATTTTGAAAATATGGAGCTTAAACAAAATACGGAGACTAATCTAAAAGCAAAGACACTACTTGGAAGTGAATTATTTTAACATTCGTGAGCCAGTTCGGGTATTGTTGAGCATATCTCGTAACTGAATCGTAATATTTCCAAGTCAAATGTTAGTTATAGAGAATTCCCCAATATATAACCTAAACGAAAGATTTATGACCCTCAATTTAATATGATATATTGTGTAGTCGTTGACCTATATCTAATGTTGGGTCGTGTATGTGAAAGAGATGTTTGTTCGCTATAGAAAGGCAACGGGGTAAGACGTTCTTTTGTTGCGAGGTATATTGATTTATTTATCGTATTGAATACTTCCAGCATAAAGATCCTACATGAGATGAAGGAGTGCAAATATGAAGCCAAAGCGAGAGCAAATCGCGGACGTGCCGCAATAAAATATTTATAGAACTGTTTAAAATCTCCAAGTTTATGTAGCGCAGAGGAGGAAGCCATATTGAATAAACGACGTCTCAGGATTACTAAACATTGGATGAAAATCGGCGAGTGTCAAAACTGAAGAGGGGTTTGCTGATCCCGTGCGCCCGAGGCTGTAATGTCTTGTAACTCGGTTCGAGTAATTTCAAGCACAATCCCACAAGCCCGCGTTTATAGACTTAATAAATTACATCGTTTGACAACATTAAGAAATAATGGACCCTTTACCGTAAACATTTATGGGTTATGGAAATTGAGGAAATTTTCTATGCAAATTCCTTGAATGGGGGTAATTTGGCGTTAGGTTACGACTCGCGTTATTCCTTTTCACTCAAAGCCCTCTTTGCGAGAAATGATATTATTTAACGTCGATCTAACTCCTAATGCACTTCCACATTTCTCGAACTAATGGACCTCTTTTTAAAAGCTTCGCAAAGTTCATAAATAACGACTTGTTTTATTAATATTATTAAAACCCTTTTAAGGCGATCGTAGGGTATAGTCCCAGTTAAAACATTTTTCGAGAGTGTACTAGCATTATCAACACTGTTCTAACGTAGTTTCCGCAATCACCAAAATACCAACAGTACGATCGACGCGCGTTTCGCCAACTATACTGGCTTTATCTGGGGATAGTTAGAACCGATTATTTATCTCTAGATGATGCCAACATGATTGACGAAGCCCACGTGGAATAGAGTTAGAGTGTAATCTTCAAGTTTTTGGCATTTGTGGAAACTATACCAGATGCACCTATAAGTCAAAGATTTTCTTCAATGCTAAGGACCCCGGGAACAAAATAATAACAGATAATAAATATTGCCACTCTTCTCTTGACATTACGAGGTTTAGTCAACTAGTACCTGGACCGCTCCCACGAGGATTTGTTAACTGAACTCAAATTGCTAACGCCTTTTCCACTTCTACAAGTATTCCTGGGCAGCATTTCTGATGGGGTAATGCTAGTAAATTGATGTGCATAGGTTTATTTTGTATACTCTATCGTACGATGTCTTAAAGATTTCGACTTTGGAAGAGAACGTAGGGCTGCGGATGATGCATTGGATGTTTTTTTTTGTGCCTTTTTCTTACTACATATAAACGAATAGAAGATTGACTAACTGATTGATTGGCTGTTTAATCTATGGGTAACCTTTTCAGCCAGAATTTATTTAACATCATTTCCCTTTTCAATTAAATTTTGATCCAATACTACGTACTTCCTGACCAAATGTATTTTTACAAATAGATGGAATACAAAAGACAAGAGCCTTGCTGACCACCATTTGGAAAGTTCTATATATTATTATGAGCTTTTATCACAGACTAGCTCAGATGAACTACTCAATGTATGTTTCAAAATTACAAATGAGATAGGCAGCAGCTTTTTCTGTGATAGATGCCTACGCAACTCCTACCAGTAACTCGTGACATTCAAACGGATCTAACGATTGGTTATTAGCTGTTCACACTTAAACCAACTTGTATAATCCACCAAAGTTCAGTTGACCTTGAATCAAAATCTAAGGTTGCCATTATTGTCGCGATTGTAACCATCTTAAACTAAGATCAGCTGAATATTGATTGATCCAATTTTATACAAGTTCTACTGTTACAGTATGTCTTACGAGCCCGTATTTATAAAACAATGATTGGTTATGCTGTCGCCTGTCAGTATTTGAGTCATTGTATTCTTAAAGGTTACTTGAGCCACGTGACCGCTAACCTAATTAGTAGAGTTATTTTGCGATCTCGCGGCTTACACAAATGTTTTTAAGCGCCTTGAAGCGTGACGTCATCATAAATTCCGCCGCAAAAATGGGAGTCTTTTAAACATAACCTAAAATGACAGTTTTTAAATTCTATCAAACCTTCTCTCTTTCTCTCTCTTTTACTAAGAAATGTGACCTCAGCAAGTTACGAAATTGTGTGTTCTCTCCTGGATATGGATCAGGAATAGCGTTTGCTCCCTTATTAACAATATTTTTAAAGAGACATACAGCAGAGCAGTTGGGGTTGAGGAAGATCCCACCTGCCCAAGATGCGGAAGTGATGAAGAAACATCGTTTCACTTCTTGGGACAATGTGAAACGTTCGGGCGCCTGAGGTATGAACTCTTCGGCGCCACAACGCTCCCAAAAGAGGAAATGGACTCTCTCGAATGGAAACATGTCCTGACCTTCATTGGAAGAACAGGAAGGTTTCAAGAGGGAGTAGGAGGTCGAGTAGAAGTGAACGGTTGAGGGGACGTCAGGGGGTAGGTAAAAAGGGCCCATTTGTGGCCTACTTGGAAGGCACCAGGCCTCCCCCAACAATTACTACGACTACTACTACAGTAGAGCAGTACAAAACATTTTATTTCTGTATAAAAGAGAACATCACATTAGATCAGTTTTTCATGATGAATTCATTAATTTAAATTATGACTTCTTCTTGTTATTTCGAATATATCTTTAAAAAAACACACAAATCGTGCAACTTTACAAAACACGAGTATCAGCTGTCTATGTTGACTGTCATATCCCCACTATTTTCCACTTACACATTTTCTAGCGTACTCCTGAAGCCGCGTGATACCGCTGCAAACGCCTTTAAGAGTGACGTCATGACTTATTCGCTCGAATGGCACCGCTTATCGCGTCTAATGCGCAAAAATTACCTGTACTCTCTTATATTTTACCGGTGTCACCTGAGTTACTTTTATCTATCGTTACATGAAGATATTAGGTTATGTATTTAACTAGTTTATTTTTTTGTTTGTGTGCAGTTAATTGTGTTGAACAAACACGTGTTATTGGTGTAATTTTGACATCTAGAGTGTTTTATTAACCGTTTACTAACAGTATATTAAAATAATTTCGTATAATTTAGTACTATTTAATGGACTGTTTTTGGCAGGAAAGAATTATAAACTATTTTCACCGCATTCCCAAATAATACGATAAATATCATTGTAAATGTAAAATCCTAATATACATGTATTTAACAAAATGCACCTTGCAATAATCTATCTATAATCTATGCAGAGTTTTAAAAGGAATTTACTAAGTACCACGAGATTACTGACATTCAACGACTCTGAAAAACGTGGCGTCATCTATCTGAAGACTATATAGATATAAACAAACGCTAACGCCTCAGACATGAGTGAGTGAAAAGTATGACCATATTCAGTGACATTGGTCTGACGCGGATACGAAAGTGGGCTAATTTTCAGGTCTGCTGTGTCCTCTGGATTGCATATTTAACTTTTTCTCTGACCATACCTAGCGAAGTGGGTTCGAGCCCCACCTACTACGAAGTAGTTTTCAATTATAGGCTATCCGTCAAAAGGTGGTTCGAATCCCACTATAAACTGTAGGGCCCCGACTCCTGCACCAAACAAATAAGATCGTGTAGACTTAAGAGGGTAATTCAGATGATCTGGAAGTCAATTAAATATATTTTCAAACATATAAAATGAGTTTATCTTGAATTGTCTGCTTTTGTCAGCGTTTATTTAACGAAAGCTGCAACTAATTTATCAATGAAGTAATACCTAACGTTTAATGAACAAATAAAAATGTGTCAGATAGGCTTAACGTCAAATCTGTTTGCCAGCATAATCCTCGCATTCACAACTATTAATATTGATAGGCATTTGTGCTATTTTGTTTCGCAGACAATAAAGTGTCAGCAGTGTATATAGGATATATTATCTCATGAATATCAATTGGGTTAGTCTTTTTATTGTCGAACTCGATGTGAATCTCCGGTTCTATTTTACATAATTTCCTAGGAAGACATCGCTCTACCTCCCCATCGAAGCGTAGGCTCCCTTGCCGCTTCGACATCGCTTATGACAGCTTAGGTTTATTGAATTAACCCCCGTTAAAGAGAGTTGCATTGTAAGGTTTCGGCGTTAAAATATTACACGAATGACACTTAAGATGGATGATATAATTTTGTGGAATTTATATCACCATTTATACTTGTTTAATCAATTTAGTGTCTTTAAATTAAATTTATTATATTTTGTTTTAACTTAAGATGGTTTTGCATTAGAGTTAACATTTTTTTCTTTGTTTCAGTCCGAGCAACACAGCTTTAAGTTCGCCAGAACAAGTGAAGGAATATTTACTAACAGCCGGTACTTGTAAGTGCGGTCTGGAGTGCCACTTTAAGTACGACAGCGTCTTCAACTTCGACCCTAAGGTAAGTGGCCTGGCAGCAATCAAACAAAATAATTATTTTTCTCAATGCAGACACATATATGTTGCTTTGATACTAACAGTTTTCAATTTTGTTCAAGTTAGGTTATATTTGGAGAGACTTTAATTAATTAGGTACTATTAATGAAAATGCGTAATGCTGTAAGAACTTATTTAACCAATTAAATAAATAGCGCTGTTAATTTGAAGACTATTTGATCGATAAGGAATTAACACAAATATATGGGAGGAAGAATTCTCAAGCTCATAGGTAGAACGACACTTTAATAAGTATGCCCCCTACAAAATTTACAATTTCACATCAATTAGAGTTGTAGTATAGTGAAATATTATATCATCGGATATCGGATGTGGTACCTCTTCTATTTTATCACACACGTGAAGGTGTTATATCCTTCTTTACACTATGGTGATGTTTTCCTCGAACGCCAATAAGTTAAACCTCAATTGTAAATGCTTTCTTGCGTTTGGCTTCTAAAATTCTTCATTACTTTCATGCCATGGATTTTGCCACTTTCTGATAAGTTTTTCATTTTTATTTAATGATTTTTATGCACATTATTGAAGGTCGACCTTTCTCTGTCATTAGGGAAAGAATGAGAGAACTAAAAACATACCCCCCACCACATCACCAGCAGCCCCTACTGGGGGTAAAACGCCAGTCCATCCTTGAATGTGTCCATCCAGTCCGTCCTTGTTTGACGTTCGTCAAATGTGTTGTGAGAGATAACTTTATATGCCCGAAAAATCTTTAAGACACATTTTAGTGCGGATATTTTGCTTCTATGAGAAGGGAATTAATTGCGTAATAGGGTCACTTGAAATAGACACAGTAACGTCACAGTAATGACAAAGGGATTAATTGTGTATCACTTCTGAACTGATAATTGGTCAAAGAGCGAGGTTGATATGCTGTATGAAGGTGTGGTCTCGTTGCAGGTGAGACTAAAACTACTATGAGAGAATTAGAAAATCTTCCACCACAGCCTTTCCCACTATTTTCATCAATGGGAGAACTAAAACATACGCCGACCACATCACGCGCACTCCACTAGGTGGAGGGTAAGTTTTAGTTCTCGCATTCTTTCCTTATTTCTGTCGTGGCTAGACATATATAAGATAATATCTAGCCGATAGCCGCGTTGATTAATGCGCGAGGTGGCAGTCGCGATTAATTGAATGAATATCGCACTATCGGGTTCGACCCCGGCTCTGACACTGTCGGGGGATATGGTTCTGTGTCCGCATTTTTCAATGTGTAACCCCCTTCCGCACAAGCCTCTGGCTTCTGAAATTGGGGGTTGTCTATATCTGTGGTGTTATATTATTTATTATCTAAGCAGATATAACCTGTGGATTCACAATACTACTCCATGAGGAGATTATCGCTAACAGATATGGCTCTTAGACCATCTCAAAAAAAAAACTTTGAATTTGGACTTGTGCCAGGACTAACATACTTAAAGTAGCTTCATGAATTATTTGAGGTAATGCTTCCGCAAATAGTTTGCTAAACTTCTTGATACTTCAAAACGACTACTGATCGATGCATAAGAAACTCAAACTAGTTTTCCAAGTTTAACAGTCGACGTAGTTTTTTTTTAGGTTACGTAGCATAGAAGAAAATGTCGTTACTCTTTAATTGTGTGTAGGTCTGTCTGTATGAACACGTTAATATTGAAACCATCAAATGGATTTTGATGCTGATTTGGCCGTTCAATAGCTTGTTGTTTGAGCGGCTGAGCAGTGAACGTGTGCTAAGTTGAAGAATAATTGACTCTCGATGCACAGGAAACTTGATGCGCTGCCAAAATTATAGGAATTAACTCATATATGGGACATATACCGATCGGGGAGAGCGACTAACCGTATAGGGAAAAATCTTATGCACTTATGTACATCTGCAATACGGGTGAGAAAGTCATCTAATGGAATGTGATTGTGGTGGACTGATCAAATGAACTGTACACTGACATCGTCCGCTGTGATTGTCGATGGTATGGATTTATTTATTATTTACTAGAGTCCGTTGGACTTAGGTCAAAGGTAACCTTACGAAACTTAAGTATTATTGCACTCAAAATAATGTTAACCTATTAAAATGGATATTTATTTAATAGAAAAGAAAGTACAAACAATTAAATGGTACTATGGTGGGCGTTCACCATCAATTTCATATATCTCGTGATTCTAACCCATATTGCACATGTACATAAATGTATAGGATTCTTCTATATGGCTAGTAGCCTTCCCCATACGGTATGGAGATCTCTTAAAAGACTACGAAATAGCCCATATACACCCGTCTTTCATATGTAACACAGAATAAGCATTTGTGATAATAATTTTCGTCACTGTCACAGTCAGTTTATGAGCACATATACAGAAAAGCAGGGAATACCTACATGTCAAAATAAATTAAACATAGGGAAGTATATTTATTTTACTGTAAAAAATGATCTTTACATTTAAGTTGTTCAGGTTTATGGTATAGTCGAGCTCAGATTTACGGTGCACTCAAAAAAAGCAATAAAAACGTTACGACCTCTTTCAAGGTATTACAACTATTACCTGACAATGCTGTCATTGTAATGGACAATGCGTCACACCACAGCCGCATGTTAGAAAAAAGTACCGTTAAACTAATCGCAAAAGTAATTGCGCCCAGGTACGTACTTGAAATATTTAGATCAGCAACTCAGTCGTTCAATTTTAACAGCGCGTTACGGTCTAGTATTATTAATAAGTACATTCTAATACATAAAAATTTTAAGTACGGCTCTATACTATTTCGTTCGCAAATTGACTCGCGTACTTTTATAGGTTTTTAATGTTCGTCAGCTTGTTTGATGACAGTTTTTGTTGCCTTTTTTTTAATGCACCGTAAATATGAGCTCGGCAATAACAACTTAAAACTTAATATCGCTCTGTCTTGCGTTCTTCTTATCGACAAAAAACAATTATTGCCCGAATCTAAGAAGACATTATAGAACCCGAAATGATAACGAATGAATCACTGCTAGTTTACTATGATTTAAAGATAAGTTAGAATTTTGTAAAGTGTGGAATAATGCCGGTCAAAGCTAAGTGACATATGGGACGGCCGGACTGAGGAAATCTGCGCAATAATCTGCTTGCTGAGAGAAATTGTACGTAAGGAAAGCCGTTTGTACACGGGCACAAATACTGCATGTGCAATTTATTGAAGAGGCCGTCTCGCCGCCAGCAAGTAAGAGAAGCACTTGGCAGCAAAGTGCGGCGGTAAAGATAAGGGTGTTTGCAGCAAACATCATTTGAACGTCTGATACAAAGGTAATCGTTTTTAGCGGACGGGGCGAACAACCTAGCCGGAGAGATGTACACAAAGAAGGGCGCGAGGACGGGCGATCGTTTTTGATATCGATCGCCAGCGGCCGCTTACCTCTTCTTCTATTGCCGCGAATGCAATCATGATTTATTGGCAAATTTGGGGCAATAGATAAGGGGAGATTTGAGAAGCACGCTACAACCGACGGGGATTTATTCGTTGTTTGTTTTCGAGAATTGATTATTGATTCTGCTCCGCGGATATTTTGCTCCCACGATAAAATGATAATTTTCCCTTTTAAATGTCACTGTGCCCTTCCAATTATACTTCTAATATTTAAGTAATGTTACCAATATTATAGTGCAACTGTTTGATTGGTAGTTCTTAGATGCAAAATTATGACAATTTAACAAGGTGCGTTCCACTTTTCATGACATCTCTCCATCATAAATTTCAATTTTCTATGCATTGCCCTCGGCCATTATATTACAATAAAATATATGCTTACTGCAGTGAAAACTTGGAGAACACATTAGCGATGTGGAGAAATTTTGAGTTATAATTTCGTACGTTACGTAATATACTAGGTGGAATAAAAATTCATGATTTAGTAGAGAATTTTATTGAGATCTTCATTAGAATTGTCTTCCCTTATGACGTTAACATGGTTGAAACGTCAACATTTTCAGACCCTTAAAAACTTATTTAGCGGTGGATTGATCTTCCATGATTTCGATGTTTATGTGATCATCAATGCCAGGCGCGAGTTTTTAATCGAGACTGCTACGAGCGACAGAACAATCTACATAATACAATTATTAAATTTTAACATAATACATTTGATTTTTCCTGTTCTAATGGGCTCATTTAGCACGTTTTTTCTATTTCATTATCGGAAAGTTCTTAAAATTCTGAGACCCTGTGCAAAAAACTAGAATTTTGTGAGACCCGTAAAGCGTCTAAAAAAAATCATAAACATGGACCGCATCCGCCTTGTCGTCTCGGCCGTGACGTCACTCAATAGTAACCGTCCAGCTGAAGCAGCTAGTTATTACTGTTTCACAATAATATTACAATTATTGCTTTAAAAGTCCTATATTTCGAGAACCACTTATCGGATTCATCTGAAATTTTTAATATCGCCTAATTTTAAGTAATACTTTATCCACTAGAAGTAACAACTACTAAATAAAACTCATTAAATGAGCCCATTAGGCTTTTATTAAAGAACATTTTTCGCCTCATTGTTTGTTAAGCAAAAATCTTTACTCCCTACTTCTTGGCAAGTTTGGCATGTTTTGTTCCATTAATCTATTTTTTGGATTAATTCCTGTAGAGTTTTAATTTAATTGTACCCAAAATAAAAATCTATATACATAAAATCTGGAAATCTGGGAGGCAACTCAGTTAACTCACTGGTACAACCTATCCACCTCAAAGGAAAAGTGGTGATTGTACTACGGAAACTGTCAAATTGAGTACTGACTGTCTAGAGTACTGAATATTGACTAGCTAAGTGATACAGTTCTCGACGTTCGATAACTGACTTTAAACAAGCTTTAAAACAACTAAATATAGAGCGGTCCAATTATGCTGTCATTTAGGGTCCGTATTTACTTTTTGAGAAAGTTGGTTCTGGTTCTCCCTCTTAATAACCTGATTAGAGTTTCCTGTTGAACACTATTTGTAATTACGAGATATTGTTTGGGTTGAAGGAAACTTCATTGGTAAATACATCATTAGAAATGTTCAATAACTGTGTTCCAAACTTCAATTTTTGTTTCAATCTTCCCATATGCGAATTTAGTTGGATACGAATTTGTTTTTATGTCGGAGTAAAAATGGAGGAATATGAACTTAACTTAATTTTAAAGTCCTGTTTCTTTCAAAGCTAATCTCTCCACGTGTTTACTACATTGGTGTTTAATAGGATTATAAACACGGCGACATATAGATGCGACCTGCGCATTATAATTGAAAATTACATACTGTACAAATATAACAAAGAAATTGTCACGTATTTCGCTCTATGGTAAAAATGTACAAGATAATTATTATTTTTTAAACATTAATATGATCTTTTTGTAATATTTCCCAGCGAAATTAGGTTGCCAACGCACGGTCCATGTTTCAAATTACATATGAGTATGACTCCACTTGCCCCTCATTTAAGAGAGAGGTGAAGAAATATAAAGTCGAATCTAAATTTTTATACTCGCGAATTATTTGGCAAACATCTATTTTCTCTTTTATACTTTTCCGATTCTCAAATGTATTATATCATGTCACTTGGTGACCGTCAGAAAAAGAGTGTCAATTCTTCTTAACATTTTTTCTGTACCAAGTATGTGTATTCTGTAACAATCTCGTTGATATTTGCTCTTGCCTTGCTGATAATATCATCCTTCTTTAGTTTACTTCTATTTTTTTTATTTTTGTTTTAACGCCTTATTTGGATTAACGTCTGGCGGAGTTTAGCATTAGCTATTCCACCTTTCAATCAGGATACATACACATAGACAGTTATATAACGAGCATTCCCTACGACATTGTCATCTGTCGCAGCTGAGACTCGAACTTTCAAGTGGTACAGCAACTAGCCGTGCTGTCTCTCACACAACCTCGTCTAGTTCACTTCTACCAACTCGGTAGGTAATACATGAAAAAACACCACTAAACATCCATACCCGAGCTAGGATTCGAACCCGGGGCTCCTTGGTTGGAAGCCTAACACATAAGCGTTGGGCCACTGAGCCGGATTTACGAAGATGGGTCTCAATTAGTTATTTTTTTTTGTGTATATTATTTTCATAATTGAAATGTCCTTCCTTTTCTTTATAATTTGTCTACATTGTAGGAGAAGAATTTACTCTAGACCTTAACAACTATTACACACGTTTCTATAACGATTAACCGTCGTATTTGTAAAATGAAAATAAGCATATAAATGCACGATAATAATTCAACGCTAATAAATATCCTGTTTAATATGCTTCTGGTAGGTAAGACGATATTGATTAAAACACCAAATAAATACGTAGCTACCCTGCGAACACGTGGATAGGGGAAATGTATTCATTCCATTATATCGCCTCTATTATATCTAATTTTATATATGTGTTCACGTTTAGGAACTTGATGATATTAAATTTCATGAACGACATCTGGGACCTTCTTCCTCTGGAATTATCTGCGTCGTCCCAGTTTTCCTCAGATATTGTGACTGACGACGCCATTAACGTCATATATCTGACGGATATACCCCCGAGGCAACTTTCCACTCATGTGATTTTACGGCGGCGATTCCCATTTTAGATATGGAATCGTAAATGGCCTTTACGATGAAATAATATAAGTAGGTAGCGATCATGCAGTTCCCTTCGTCCGTTTTTAGTACTGCTACTAACTAATAGTATTCGAGAAGAGTAGTATCCGACCCGGTTTTATCGATTAAATAATCGTATAATAGAAATTTACCAGCCGCCATGCATAGATGCTGTCAAATACTTTTATTGGTTCATTCACAAAAATGTTAAATGTGTTCTTGTTTCATTATAAAAGATACTGGAATTAGTTATATTAAAAAACTGTTTCATGATGTCGAGATCATAACGACTATTTTGCTTTGAGGTACAGTTTATGATAGCCAATGATAATTGAATACATTTTCATCAAATTATCCTATTATTACTGAAGATAAGAAGAACAGGAACCACGTCTGCTTGATCAACTAAGCCCTCTATCCAGTGAGACCTAATACAGTGTGCCCCAAATTGAAGCTGCATGTATTGCTATCTCCGTTATTATAATAAAATCCAAGTCTTCACAGTAAATCCCTGTTAATATTTTATTCCCTTTAATAATGGCGTGGGGGGGTGGTTTGCGCTAAATTGGTGTGTAAACCATTGGCACTCACACAACCCCACAAGATTCCAACAAGCTGGTGAGGACGAACTATGGCTCTCAGGGTCGATTTTTATAGATATGGCACGAGACTCCAATTGTAGGATGGTGTTGCTTATGACGTCAGAGTTATCGAGACTTCTACGATGGTGGGAGAGCCCAGACTGACTGATTACAGCGCTAAGCTTCCCGAGATGTTGACTATTTTTATTATGGGTGCTAATATTCGTAGTTGCAATTAGGTTAAGTAAATAAAAGACGAAAATCCATAAAAAAAATAACTAAAAGCAACTCGAACGGCGTTCGTACTGTCAAAAATGGTATTTGTTTAATTATTTCGGCCCTAACTGTACTGAGCTAACACTGATTTACTTTTCCCCGCACTACTATGCACCGATGAAACGTTTATAAGTCGCGACTGTCGCTGTTCGTACTCTTGCCCACATCAACAGAGCCTTGGATCGTGCGCTGGCGGCAGACAAAGCGTCGTATTGATGGTTGGTTCGTCGAGTAGACACTTCTAGGCTGGACTGGTTGCTTCTTGTTGATCTGCTTTCACTGGACTGATAGTTGTAGTTGATGTTGTAGCGACGAGAACTGCAGAAGAACTGCCGCTGCAGAAACCTTGCTGCCTATAATTAGACATCGGGTCGGACGGGAGTCTAGACGGCAGGACGGCTGGAGTATTGAACGTCGTGGAAGGCCCCTGGCGTGTTTTGATGCTGTGATTGATGTGTTTTGTACATAGTAGTGGTTTGAATATTATGATTCGACAACAGTAGCTCACGTCATCCATGGCTATTTCACGAACTATATTAAGAAGGTTCATTTAAGATAATAATAACATTGCGAAGACATTTAAAAATTCAGTTGTTACGTACATCCAAATTTCCATCACAATCATAGAGGGTCTCTGACATTTTCATTTAAGATAAATGGAAGTTGTCAAGTTCACGACCAAATATACCTGTAGCATATTTGATGTTAATACTATGTTTGAATTAGTTGTCTCAAACAGGATTATAAAATTTTATTTTAACCATTATTACTTGCTCTTTTTTAACTTACAATGTAGTATTTTTCATGTTTGTGTTCAAATCTTGCATCCTTTATTTAACACACTTCCTGACATAATCAATTGATGAAATTTTGCACAGTTACTAACATCGGATGATAATACCGTATTCCACCGTTACTTTTGCAAATATTCGCATGTAGGGGGCATGGGGAGAAAGTTGATTAAATATAATATCCAACCGGCACCTCCGCCACAACGTACAATACAAAAGGTTTCTCGCCTGATCAGAGAATTCTACGTCCGTTTTTTTTCGTACAAATGGTACGATATTAGTTCCGGCGACATAATGGTATGCCGTTAGGTTTATACCTCGGAACCCAGCCCCAATGAAGTATGACTAAAAAGTAGAAAATAAAAAAATATATTTTTTTTAAACTTGCTCTTCTTGCAATTATTTTTGTCTGTTAGTATGGCTTTAAGAAAAGCAAGTTTTTCTAAAAGAAAGTGACCTTAAGCAAATTAAACGTACCACATATAACATTCATGTGGTTATAAATGATGTGCGAGGGAAATCTCGTAAATTTGTGGTTTTATTTTTAAATAAATGTCTGTTTTCATCACAATTACTGCACAAATAAAAGTAAGGCTTCTATCGGAAAAAGCATTATCTGTCAATTATTTTTATATATGCGGAATGGCCGACGGTACTTTCCCTGAAGGGGTTTCAAGTGACATATTCGATAATAAAAGCGAATCAGTTGTCAGGCTAACAAACCTGCATTAATTCGAATAATAATGACACGGGAAATTCCGAAATTAGGGACGACGGGGCACTTTTCAGTTTAATTAAATTATCCGATTTCATCATTTCGAGTTGAGTTGGCTCTGTCGCTCGATGCTGCCTGAATGCAAATTAAATTACTTTCGGATAGGACTGCTGCAGCTCAGCGAAATTGGAACAAAAAAAAGACATCCGAAACCGTGATATTAATTGGAAAACAAGAAAATACCTAAAAGGACCGATGATCCGTTTTGCCTGTATTTAATTAGTTCTCTAAATTGCGATTTTCCCCTAAGCTCCTTTTGCTCGATGAAGCTACGAACTTCGAAAATTGCAAAGAAGGAATATTAATGCAAATTAAATATAATCCTTTTACGTTTTCACACAAGTTATTTGGGTAATAAGAGGTATATTAGAAATAAGTGGGATTACTTTAAGCTCACCTTACTTCAAGGGCACTTTCAGAATCATGTCGCCCTCTTAATTTATGCAGTATCTCTGGGAAATGTACCTAAGATAAAATTTACTCCTTCGTATCCTAGGTATATACAGGGTGCCTCAGGATGAGATCAAAAGAATTCTAGTACTCTCTATATATATTTTCAAAAATCCTTCGCTGCTGAACTACGGGTCCCTAAATTACGGGGTGTTTTTGAAATGCCTGCATATTTTCGGATCTATGAATAGTCACCTCTTATGGGATCACGTAAAAATATAATTTATCAATATGTCCAGAAATGACGAGAAAACGAGTTTTCACTATTGCAAATAAAATTTAAAAAACATTCAGTACGCACTTGAGTATTATTTTCATACGGTACTCTACATCTGATCGCTATCTCGTTCCATATCTTATACGGGCGATTCCAAACGCAGTAAGAAGCGAGGAACGTAAATAAATAAAGACTAGCTAAAGAGTACTCGTGTAGTGAATTTGTGTTATTGATTTTTTTAAACAATTGTGCATTTTACAAATATTGAGTGGTCAAATAATTGTGCTCAAAGGGATAAAGACCTCTAATTTTTTTCTTTTCGAAGTTTCAAATTTGAAAAGTAGTATTGTATAATATACATAACATAATATATATAACACATGGTTTTACTTCCTTACTTTATTTAATATTTAATATTTTTTTAAATTTTCATAATGTAAAAAGAAAGTAAAAAAAAATTGTACCTGGTTTCGAACCCACGATCTCACTATTACAAGGCAAAACCTTTAGTACTGCGGCATCGTGCTTTAAAGCCTCGAGCGGTAAAATGATTAGAAAACATTATTTGGGCATTAAGTAAATCACAACTCTTTTATTTAATACGGAATTACCTACTTTCTATATATTGGTATCTCAATCTGGTCACGCTAATATAATAATTAGACAATTGCTTATGGGAAAGTTTGTCTGAGTTGTGTCAGACCGATTTTTTAACAATGGTGGAGGCATTATTTGGTCTATTTTACCGAATAAGTTGTGAATCTAAAACGGTTAATTTTATCGAATTGGAATAATGGGACTGTTTTCTTAGACCTTTGAGGCCTCTGCGTCTTTGCAGTTCGAAAATATCATGTCTGTAAAAATTTTGGTATATCAATCTGTGGACACAGTCCCTTCCTGATTTCCTAGAAGATATGTAAGTTCTAGAGCCGGAGACAGGATATTTTCAAACTGTAAATATCATAAATACATCTTCAAATACCTTCCTAAGAAAATGACACATTTGCTTCAATTGGTAAAGTTATTGCTTCAAATAAGTACGACTTTTTGTACTCCGTTATTTAGCGTTTTCCATGTCCATGGTCAGCGCGTTCCTCTGATTTAAATCCATTGATTTTTTTTTCTCTGGAGTCATCTTTAAAGTTTAGATTATAGAATTTCAACTTCTTTTGATGATTTTCCCATCTCGTTTGTAATATACCCGTTACGATAGTCATATCCTAAATAATTATTTCCCTTGCAAAATCCAAGCATGCTATTTCAAGTAGAAATGCCTTAGTAGATTGAGGGAGTGTGTGGAGTTGAAACAACATTACATTGAACGTCCATCGTTTTCTTGCCGTATTGTATATACATAATTTTCGTTAGCCGTATGAAAGTGCACATTCGATTTGAAATGAAATATGTATACCTTCTTTGGCTTCTTTAGATAGATGTTTGAGCAATCTCTTTATGATGTTTCCAGTTCGAAAGCTTCCCTGGAAAAAATTGGAGGTGCCTGTCTTTGAACTGGATGCAAAATGTGCTTATACATTATATTAAAGATTGTAGGGTTATGTGCTGATCCTTGGGAAAAATTCGAATAGTCAAAGTTCATGTTTAGTTCCTTCCTTATTGTCTCAAGTAATTTATAACTGCAGTCTGTGGATGTGAAAATTGGGAAAAATTTAAACAAAATTTACTTACTGACAATTAATTTTAATTCATTGTTATGTGGTGGGATAAACTGCCAAAAGTTGGGGCTATTAATTAGAATTTATTGTCTGTAAATGAATCTGATGGCTTAAATCTCCTTGTGATTTTTTCCATAGTAATATAGCAAGAGCTCAAGTTTTTATTTGTTAATTTTGTTTGTACTTACGAAAGCTTTTCAAACAGTGTGGCAAAAAAATATTTAAGTCTGAAATACGAAGATTCAACCTCTAAATCACATTTTCCAAGACTATTTCTACGTTCGAACAAGTCCTTAATAAAATTAATACAAATTGTTTTAGTCTTTATTTTAGAAATCATTTCCAGTTGTCGTTTCTCTCAATTTGCGTACATATACGATTAAGTGCGAAAAGCTACCGTTTAAGATGCATAATTTTTCTAGTATAAATTATTAATCATCTTGATCAGTAGCTTTTGGCTTATTAATTTAAATTTGTTGACGACTTGTGATAGGTGTCTGGAGGCTTCTTCAACAGGTGCCCAGTTCAACAAACCAAAGTCGACCATGTACAGCTGCTGGACGCTAAATGCCGTGCCAAGATCATCCTGAAATTATATTAATTATAACTTGAATACGATCGTGAAAAATTCGCTCAAGTACCCAGTTTTAAATGAACGAATTTATGTTCTTTAATTTTCAAGGCAATGTAATAATTGAAGGGTGTATTATAGTTCTGACCGCATCGGCCCCCAGAATATTTATATTGTCAAATTGATTGACTGTTACAACTATTTATCATCTAAAGGAGTTTAATATGTTCCTTCTATGCAAATGTTTAATACCCAGTCGTTCAATTTGGGTTAATTTTTCCATTAAAGGTACTTAGGGCATTTCCATGAGTACAAAGCGTATTCTGGAAATTGACAATTTATGAAGCCCATCAGCTTAGCATTACCATATCGAAATTTTGCAACGTCATTGCATGGATGGATGAATGGAAAAAACGACAATTAGTCTCTTTTTGTCTTGAGAAATTGACGATTTTCGGGGGTGGTAGTACTAAATTTGGAGAAAAATGTATTAATTACCATATTTCTGAGTGGTAGAATTTCGCGACAAATTGTTTCGCGGCACGACAAATTCCTAAGCTCCTTACGAAAAGAATCACCTCAAGAAAAACCTCCCCTTGAGAATTTACGAGGGATGTAGTGCTGAGTACAGACAAAAACAAATTAATTCCCCGACTTCAGCGTAATAGAATTTTTTGGCACAAATTCCTGAAAAAGAGCGTCCCAAAGAACCACCCTTAATAATTAAGGGTCTAATTTTTGCCGGGTACGTCTATGCTTGATTGGAGTAAATGTACTCCTTTTTTATGTTTTGCTTCTAGACTTGTTCTTTTGAGGCTTCTGTTTTCTTCATTTCTGAGGCAACGCATTTATCATTGTGGTTTTATTATGCATTATGGTATTCCTTTATCTTTTCTTCCTGATCGTTGCAAGTGTGCTTGGTCCTTTCCTAGTTTGTTCACGAACCTCTCAATTGCTCGCTATATACGTGGAGCATATCTCCCTATTCCTATAGTTTCTTTCTGTTTTCTTATTTTTTTACTTGTCCCCAGTATTTCATTGCGTATGCTTGTATTGGTTTATAATTATTTTCAGTCCTATTAACGTTGACGTTTGCTTTCGTTCCATTTTCTAAATAATTAAGGTATTTGTATGGTTATGTTTTAGTAGATAGATACGAGATTCCGGCGATACTTTGGTGATAATTTCTACAGTTTGCTCCTTTATCTTCTCTTTCTAGGTTCACTCATTCGTTGTTTATTTGTTTATTCCATATTCAGTGTTTCTTCTAAATCCAGTCATCACAGTTAGCGCAGTTGGTCTTTATATGGAAAGGCTGCCCAAAGCTAGTGTTTAGATATTTTGTTTGTTCTTTCTCGTATACATATTATTCCGTGAACATATATCATCATATATACATATATGCACATCCTACTGAAAATGTTTCTATACTTTCGTAGAACACTGCATTTTGGTGCTTTTCTTCTTCTGTTGCTTTTGGTTCAAGGTTGCACTCGTGTGTATCTTCTCATGTACACATTGTTGTTTCTTCCGTGTGCAGATATGTAGCTACATCACACGCACCCGCCTACATAATATTTATATCTCGTATAGTCGAGGCAAGAATTCAAACGATGCACGTCACAGATCGATTCTATAAATAAAACAATACTGCTAAGAATCATGAAGCCCCATTAAACTGTACCTATTTCTGAAAAAAGCTAATAACTAGGCGTCAAGAATTACTCTTTTTAACGTAATTAATGATTAAAAATTATGTTAGTATCAAAATTTCTTTAATGAGATCACTCGTGACGTGCATCGCTTGAATTCTTGCCTCGACTTTACACATAATATGCATAAATACACATATATACGCTTTTTTGAGGTGTTTGTGATTTGGTTTAGTTGTCCTGGTACTTCCTTTTTACTTTCAGCGCTTCCATTAGTCTTTGAATTATGTTCTGTTCCTATTGTTGTTCATCTATGGCTTTCACATTTTTGCTGTTCATATTTTTTCTTTCATTTTAGTGCTTCATATGGCAATACCATCGATTTTTTGGCTCAGTAACTGGTATGTCCTTGTCCCTGCATTTCTTAATAGATCCATTATTTTGTACTTACATGTTCCGTTTACATTTTTCTCAATCAAAAATTTATTTCATGCCACATTTTACAAACAATAGGCTTTCCAGATATTACCACAAGGAGGTTGAAGAGCAATATCGAAAGTGTTCTAGATTTTGTATTCGCCATATCGATTCAACTCTTAAATTTTAAAATTCTCTCCTCGAATTCTCCCTGTTCTCCCTGAAAACTCCCGGGTTACAGTATTAACAAAAATAATTGGTACGTACGAAAATAACAACGAGGGATATAGGGTAGGAACATGCGCTAATTTTTTAGATCAGTTGAACCTCTTCTGACACCGTTCCTATGCTCAGCTTAAATTCTTTTTGCAATGGATCTCATCATGAGGTACCATTTGATATAGAAGTAGACTAATACAGACCGCAAAACACAATTTTTGGGGGCTACTCCTTGCAAGTTATTATAGAATAATATCACGTAGAGTACATTAAAAGTAACTGATCAAAAATAAAGTACAGTTTAAATAGAAATAGAGCAAAATTTAAGGAACCTATTAAATGTTATATGCAATTACAACGATTTCCTGGGAATTGTATTATTCTGGTCATATTTTAAACACTAGTTTGTGGTTCATGTGAGAGTAAATCACGGGTGTGTGTTCATTTGGGAGAATTTACGGATATTGTAAGAAATTTAAGCGCTCTGTTGAAATTTACAGCTACATCAGGGAGGTGTAGCTATACATTTAACATGTTATTGTGAGAATATTTAAGGTAAATGGCAAATCCCAACATGCTAATATGTCATTAGATAAAGTGTTGAGGGAAATTTAACAGAAGAAAATTTTAAAAGTGTAATATATGTTCGAAACAGCGTGGTACGTACGATTATAAGGTCTGCCGCACACATATCAAGCAAAACTGTCTTAGTCAAAAATGTTTTTATCTAAACAAGCTCGATGTTGTTATTTCAATGTAAATTCAATTAGAAAATGCACGCTTATTAGTCGCGTGGCTTAAAGCACGTTTAATCGCATTTACTCACAATCAGGCTGTTCGACGTCGATTGCTCCACCCTTGTTATATTGCGAAACATTTGTCTGTGCGCATGTCCCAATACCAACAACTACAGTGCCGACAGTTTTCTTCTTGTCTTATGCTGCATGAAGTGAAAATGGAAATGGACACTGAAAAACTCCCTGCATTAATTGAGGCGAGACCGCCATTATACAATTATCAAAATTAAAAGACAATTAATTTTTCCAGAAAATACAAAATAGTTTTTTCATTATTTCTTTTTTGGGTTCTTGGATGCATCCACAATTGCCTGTTCACTTTTCTTTCGTGGAGAATTAACCACTGGCAAAAGACTAGTGCTATCTCGGAGAGGTTTCGTCGTCCGACATACTTTCTCAAATGGCACGAATAGTTGGTTCGAAATATTTTGCGACTAATTTTGTTCTAAATGTATGCGGCCGCCCGTCTTTCTCAAAACAAAAACGTTTTTGTGTGAGTGAAAAACGTTTTTTGCTAAAACAGTTTTGCTTGATATGTGTGCGGCCGGCCTAATATTTACCACAGAATTACATCATAAAAATTAGATAGCCCTCAAGGTTTGAACTTGTACGGAAGGAGGTTATTCTGGAAAAGATGTGGACGCACAACAATTACCTTCAGATTCACGACAGACAAATACTAGTCGTGTTAAGGGCCTCTCATTTCCACCAAAGTAGTTGAGGAATCCCCTACAGGATTACTTTTGGCCTAGAAACATGAAAGGAACTTTTTAAATGTGAAATTTGGCTGGTTCGAATTGGATAAGAGTTTGATATTTTATACATATTGCACTTGGCCTATTATTTTTATTATTTCTTGCTGTTAATATACACATTTGAAACATTTCGCAGCTCCTAAGTTTGCGTAGCGACAGCGACAATATATGCAAACTCATAAAAGTTTCGTTTCCATGATTATTCGGGTTTGGACAGTGGAAAAGTGTTTGCTTAGAACACCCCTGGCTTTGATCCGCTTTATATTATACGTTTCGCGGAAAAATCTGTGGGGCTGATTTGCCTTCACGTCGTTTTTAGCGCTGTGTATTGTATAGTTAGTTGGTTTTAATTGCATTGCCGCCCGATTAAGCCTCAATGTTTAAAAAAGTTTTGAAGCCGTGTTTGCACTGACGCCCCTAACCATTGGCAGCTGAGAGTTGCGTCGGCGAACGGCTTTGTAAATATATGTTTTACACACACTCGAACATAATTGTGGAGATTGTGGAATGGATTTGTAATTAATTACGTTTTTAATAAGGCACTGATGTATTGGTGACTGAACTCTTTAATTTCAGAGAGCAAACGAATTGAATCGTGCAGGTGTTTGGCTGAAATATGACTCATATTTATTATTAAATATTTTGTTACACATCCAAAATTTGCAAAAAAATCATGCTACAAATATATCAATACTACATAAACAGATTTATAATACATTTAAAGAAGTTTAACCCGATATAATATTATTTTTCTCTTGCTAATACCTCCAACAAAATACAGAAAGTACTGTGATTGATTAATTGAAGTGATTTTTGTGCAAGATTAATGTTTTGTCACTTCATTCAGATCTTGTCTGTGATCGCTATATTTTCTTGTTCTTGTATTGAAATGTTAATAAAAAATTGGTGCAAACGACTTATAAGAAGATGCTTCGCTACTAAACATTTCCGCTCATGTTTTCAAAACTTTTAACAAATAGATAAAAACCAAAATCAATAGAAATAATAAAATTTCCTTAATTATGCCAATCTGTTTATTATATCGGGGGTATCGCAGGGATCAATCTAGGGGCCTCTCTTAGTTTTCTTATACACTTCTAATTTGGACAAGCAAATTATTCGCTGTAATGTGCAGTTGTTTGCAAACGATACATAACTTTACCGTCATCTTATCCTTAACACGCTTCAAAATACTTCTTTCTGCTGTTTTTAACAATGATCTATCAAATATTAATAATTATGCTTATAAACATTACTTAAAAGTTGAATCCATTAAATTCTAAAGTTGTTTTAGTTAGTTCGGAAAGTCAACGTGAAAATTTGATGACTGTTAAATTATACCTACCATTTGTAGCAAACATTTTCGGATTAATATGCGATGAAAGTACGCAAATCTATATTATGTACTACCCCGGCCTTGATGCACAAAATATTCGCTGTAGGTTCATTAAATATTTAAGAAAGTACGCAAATTAATTAGTATATACAAATATTACTTTCCTGCCTTTATAAAATGTCTTCTAATAGTGCAGTAAAAAAAGGCCAAAAAAATGAAGCGATAAGTATAGTCTGGATACAGCAAAATTATGATTTTATCCTATTTTGGGTATCACCAGGAGTATATTCCTAAGTTTTGGACCTCGAAAACCTTGTGCTACTTTTTTTTATAAATAATTAAAGTTTTTTACCGCGTTTTTTCAGCTTAAAATGTGAATAACTGCGGTTCTATAAGTCTAAAAACCAGTCTCTTCGTAATAAAAATGCCAATAAATGCTCGTTGGTTTCAAGCCTCTGAAGTACGTACATAACCTACAAAACTGAAAAAACGAGAAAAAAACCTGTATTTTTTTCATTTTAGTGCCCAAGACCGTCAACTAGACCAATTTGCATCAAACTTTCAGAAAATATACTTTTTGATGTAATAAAAAGATTCTGAAAAGTTGGTGTCAAAATATTGAACCCATCGGCCAAAATTGCATTTGTTATCTAAAATTTGAAATGCCCGCCATTTTATGCCATTAAGTCCAAAATGAAAAATAATTTTTCAAAATGTTGATCTCGACGCCAACTTTCGAATGCAATTAAAAATAAATTTTTTAATGTATTGTATGTATGTATGTATGTATTTTGGTTACTTTTTAAAAAAAATTTTATCAGATATGGTAGAGAATTTAGGGACCTTTAATTTTTTTTAAAAAAGTTCATTTTTGTTAATGTGAACTCGACATATTTAACTTTTTGGATTTTGGCCAATTGTTAATTAACAAATGCATATTTTGAGCTAAAAATTCGGACTGTATCATTTTGAAACCTATTCATTTCATGTGATAAATTAAAAAAAAATTAAGTTTTATAGAAACTTATTTACAAGCATTACAATGTAAGTATTGTTAATTTAGCTAAAAAGTGATTTAGTTGCAATATGCAATAACTTCCTTGTTTTTTAACATACAGAGGACTTTTTTATGTTATTTTTTTCTCTCTCATAATGAAAATGAGTATTTTTTATTTCCAAATTCATATGTACACATGTACCAACGATTGCTAACGTATAAACATGTATATAAAATTTTTTTTTACTAATTTTTAATATAAATATGAATACTTAGTTTAAATTTATATTGTTATCTAAATATCATGTTTTTGTTTTATTTAAAAAAAAAGTAAATATTGTAATATGAATACTTGTTAGAAGTTTTGAAGGATTAATAATATGTAAAAATATTTTATTATTTATAAATAAACATTTTTATTCTTATAAATGTACAAAATCGTAATGGAATGGAATGGAACTGGTGGGGAATAAGAAAGAGAAGTAAAATGTAAAAATGTATCCTCATTTATAAGCAACTATTCGCAGGTACAGTGTATACGAGCATAATTGAAACCGTATAAAAGCTAAAAGATGACAAAAACAGTCGGCATCTTTTTATTGTACATGGGCGGAGGTAAATAGAAATGCTTGTCATAAGAAAATGTTAAACTTTTTTGAAAATTTTTATTATTTTTTGTTTACTAGATACCTATATGTGTTTGTTATTTGTTTTAGATATAGTCTAAATATTTAAATTAAATATATTATAATAGGTATTTATGCACTGCACTTGAAAACCATTAAAACACACTGACAGCACATCTCACAAGTCCACGTTGACTGTTTAACAGTCGGCATCTCTTTATCTCTTAATATGTATGGCCTCTGTATACTAAAAACAAGGAAGTTATTGCATTTTGCAACTAAATCACTTTTTAGCTCAATTAATAATACTTACATTATAATGCTTGTAAATAAATTTCTGTAAAACTTAATTATTTTTTTTTAATTCATCACATGAAATGAATAGGTTTCAAAATGATACAATCCAAATTTTACCTCAAAATATGCATTTGTTAATTAACAATTGGCCAAAATGCAAAAAGTTAGATATCTCGAGTTCCCGTTAGCAAAAATGAACTCTTTTTTTTAAATTAAAGGTCCCTAAATTCTCTACCAGGTTTGATAAAAAAATTATAATTTTTTTCAAAATGGCCGAAAAAATGCAATTGTTGTTATTTGAGTTATAAAAAAGTAACCAAAATTACATTTAAAAAAAATTCTTTTAGTTGCATTCGAAAGCTGGGGTCGAGGTCTACATTTTGAAAAATATATTTTTCATTTTAGACTTAATGGCATCAAATGGCGGGCATTTCAAAGTTTAGATAACAAATCAAATTTCGGCCAATGGGTTAAATATTTTGACACCAACTTTTCAGGGTCTTTTTATTACATCAAAAGTATATTTTCTGAAAGTTTGATGCAAATTGGTCTAGTTGACGGTCTTGGGCACAACTTGGGCAAACTGACAATGTGTACTACTCTCCAGCATAATACAGCTGCTATTTTTGAACGTTCCTTCACGTATCATGCAGGAAAATGGAGGAATTACTTAACCACTGATCTTAAAAATTCGTCTGTTCCTTATTCTTTGCGTAATTCGGTTGTTTTATGTTGGGTTAATATAGAATAAAGATTTGACTGTAAAAATAGCCTTTAACAGCGCTCCGGATATAAGCCAGAAAGACGATTCAATTTACTCTCATATAAATCATTATTTTAAAAAACGGCTTTCACTAAAAGACATTAAAAACATGTTACAATGTGGGATGACGAGAGAAAAAAGTATATATAAAAAAATTTTTTTTTCTTCTATTTTCGATTTACAAAAATAATTCTTATCATTCCACATAGGTATTATTAAAATAAACATTTTCCATTTTGTAGAACTAAAATAAAATTAGTCCTAATGTCCTCAAATGCACCGAGAAATTTAAAGATTAGGTATAATAAATTTGTCCAATGTCATGTTCTATTACATCTCTATTTCTCTCTTTCCAAGCACACCGTACATTAGGCTGCGTTATTTTATTGACGTGAAGTCATTTACAATTACAATTGGAAGCATGGATGACTAATACACTCCGAACAACTCTTAATAAGTAAACTTCCCCAATTTCTTTTATGTAGAAATTAATAGAAACATTATTATTAAATTTAGTAAACAATAAAAATATTTATTGCAAAAATAATGTGAATCTCATTACTAACTTTCTTCAGCATGAAAACAGAAATACATTTTTTAATTAACAAAATTTAGATCACTTTCAAACAAATGAACATTTGGCCATATATTAAATAACTATGGTCATTGAATAGGGTGATGTTTGTTTTTATGTGCAAATCAGACCATCTCATAAATATAAACGGAAATACCAGTACATTATTTTTGAGATTTGAACGCCCCTCTACATGATCCGCTGTTTTATATTTACTGTAAAAACATTTTTTTTGCATTGGAGGAGTATAATCCCCACATAATTCAATATAACTATGGAAACACCCAATGATTCGACAATCAGCTGACTACATTTTGCCAATTTGGAACACCCTTTTTAATGTGGATAGACCCTTTAATATAACAACAGAATGTGAACCCAACAGCAAGCTGTTTACAATATTCGAAGCAACCAACCTATTTCTTCACAATATGATTGGTTGAATTATCTCAAATACAGTACAAGATATTATTTTTTAATTGATGAGTGCCATGGCGTTAGAATAATAAGCTAACGATACTATATTCGTGTCATTTGCATGGTATGCTGTGAGTTATTTTTTACTCTTTCTATTAGGAAAAATGTTTCTTTAGCTATCCATAGTATGAATCGCTTCCACAAGACTGCAAAAAAAACATAAATATGAATGGAATTTGCTTTTTTTTAAATATTTTCACGAACATAAACAAATTGTTGTCATCGTTGAGAGTATATTATGGGAGAAGCATCAATTTAAAATAAATTACGTAAATGTAAGGAAAAATAGACGTTAGTAGAAAAATTTATACGCAAGTAAAATGATGATTTATAATGATTTTTAAAAAATTATAGTCAAATTAAAATTGAGGAATTATATTCAAACTTACAGAAATATTATTACCTGTAGTATATTAAATTTTTCTTCAAAAGTAAAAAAAACATGACAACAAATTATAATAAATTTCGTGAACTTAAACTGTCATTTCTCTGACACTTTATCTGCCGCTCAGGAGCTCTGAACGGCTGTAATACACTACACTGTAATTGAATACAAATATTTCACTATGGATAGATACAATTTCTTGTTCTATTGATTAGTATTATTAGTGATGCCCTTTGCTTTAAAAATATTAAAAATTTAATTCAATTTTCCGACAGCTTCATTGTTAAACTAGTATCTAAAAGATCAGACATATTTTCTTAAGCACCCAACAGTTAAGATAATTCAAGGAAAAGTTCTTAAAGATTTAAATTATTATAGGCCTACAAAAAAATGTTCTGTTCTAGAGATCAGACCCAACTTTTCCTATGCATTTTGACTCTCTGAAATTGAATTTGGCGTAAAGAAATTTTTTGACGCTTAAATTTTCTCTACGACCCTCCTATAAAATTCAGGTTACTTCTGGGGCACCTCAGGACTCTATTCTGGGTCCACTCTTATTTGTTCTATTCATTAATGAAGTATATGTTAACATTTATTATATGCTGATGCAAACATTTTTGTAAACTACGTTATTTTTGATTTGCCGAGAAAAAGTCATTCTTTGTGGAAAGTTTTGCTTGTTGTAGTAAGTCATAAGCAGTTGTCAGACTTAAGATCAATTAACAGGGTATTCTAAAAATTAGAAAATATGAAATCAACTTTAAGAAAACTACCTTTTTTGCATATTTAAGAAAAATTTTATTTAAATTTTTTCAGTAAGGTAGAAAGTTTACGAAGTTTAGTTTTAAAATAAGGAAAAACTCCCTTTCAAACAAAAACAAACTTTTTATTCAACGAAATTGAACACTAATCTACATGTAGACCTCTTATTAGTGCACATTTTTCTAAACTTTTTCACAAGATTACAGGAATGCGGAGACTGTTTAGTACTTTCCGTATATGACGTATAGAAACAATTTCAGAAATCTTAAAATTTGCAAAATAATTCAATCTTTCGTTTCAAAAAGTCAAACCATGATAAAAAAGTAATCTCACACTTAAATTAATAAAAAAACTACAATTTTCATAAAAAAATTCGGAAAAAATGCACGATTCATCGATAGTTCATAAATAACCCCAATCCAGCAGAATATATCATAAATTATTCAAATTATTAATTTTACAACTCCAACATTACAAAATATCGTCCTAAAAATACTGGGCCTAAATGAACTTCATCAACATCAAAACTACTTTCCGCACCCAAATCAAAACGTTTCAATTCGCTTTCGTTAATTTTTTATCGAATAATCTTCCCTTCAAATTCGACTCTCATTTCATTTCGCATCTTCAATATCGAAATACAATCAGTCTTCATCCATATCCTTCAATAAAGTACCGGTACTACCGTCCCCGATTAATATTAAAACTTATTTCTCTTCGGTGCCCTTTTGTTATCAAAACTTACTTCCTTTCATTCACCGCGTACCTATCGGCACAATTTCATAACATATTCAACTCTAAGTGCAGGGTCTTCGGGACGACATTACGGGGTCATTCCAAATTTAATTAATTCCTTCAACTTATTTTCGTTAACAACGTCCAAATTAAAGTCGCTTCGAACTTCATTCATATATCAAGATATTCCCCATTTCAATACTGGCCAAAAAATTTTCATATCATTTTTACATTTGA
This sequence comes from Leptura quadrifasciata, assembly GCA_963675555.1. Lineage (NCBI taxonomy): Eukaryota > Metazoa > Arthropoda > Insecta > Coleoptera > Cerambycidae > Leptura > Leptura quadrifasciata. Next base: position 111,956,624 of record OY776675.1, read on the forward strand.
TGAAGCAATATTACGAAATATTGTGCAATATTCAACAATCGTGCTCGAACGGAATGGCCGGGGACATTTCTAGACCTCCGCACGCAACGTCTTCGACTGACCATATAAATAACCGAGCATGATGAGCTCAGGCTAAGCCAGTTTCGGCGTGTACATCTGTTCTAAATCTGTCAGTGTACCTCAAGTTAGTTTCAGTGCTTTTGAATGAATTTTTTCAAACAATTTAAATCATTTACAATAAAAAAAAATTCTCAAGTCGGAATTATCGTTGTCAAACAGTTAACCCTCGAGTTAACCCTTTCATAACTGTTATTAAAATAATAAAATCAATAACACCACAGAAATTAGACAACCCCCAATTCCAGAAGCCAGGGCTTGTGCGGAAGGGGGTTACACATTGAAAAAACGCGGACATACAACCATTTCCTCCGACAGTGCCAGTACCGGAGCCAGGATTCGAACCCGGTGGTGCGATGTCCGTGTGAGATTAATCGCGATTGCCACCTCGCGCCTTAACCCACTCGGCTATCGACCAGACATTTACGTTTAAAAAGTTTTACTAACTCTGTTAATTTAATTGAAATAAATATTTTAATTTCGTGGTAAAGCAAAGTGTGTTATTTCAGGGAATGATATACAGGGTGATGCTTTAGACCCTTTCACAGACATTTAAAAAAACTTAAATTAAAGTGCTAAATAGACCTAGACTGTTAAAATACAAGTGAAATCCAACCTCTGGGATTTATACAGGGTGTAGTCTGGACCCAGTCTGACATTTTAGGAGCAACCTCCCGAACCTTTTCAAAAATAAATTAAGTGCACGAAAAGCCCTCGAGAGTCTCTACCAAGCTCTATAGTTCCAAATTCCAGTTTTTTTTTATTTTAACAACCCGCTCGGCTTTTGCGTATTCACGACGCACGCGCACCGTAGAAGAAAAATCGCAACTAAATATAGTAAGTAAGTATATCGTAACTAAATAAGTAAATCGCATCACAGATTTTAAAATTTTGTTGTATTTCTATAACGTCAAGTAAGTAGTTAACCATCTAACTTATTAGTTAGCTTTATATACACATTTTTTTAGCATTAATTTATTTGGTATCAATTAATTGTCGCCCCTGTATGGATCAATTTATTATCAACATCTAAAGAAAATTAATAAACTTAACTTACCTTAACCTATTGCCCAGCTCACGAATAGCATTATTCATCATTCATGTATACTTCGTTTTAATCATTTCCAGATGAGGCTAACTTTATTGGCGAAACGCTTCGATGTTTTATTGTAAAGTATATTTCACGGCCAGACAGTGTGTTTTGTAAATGTCACCTTTTTCTGTGTTTTTGTTAAAAGCAGTACATTTTAATTAATGCTCTGCGAGTTTCTGATTTGAACTGCATGATTAATTTTTTGCCTAGGCGCGCAAATAATGGAGCTTTGTTGAATTTGCTTTATTTATATTTTAGCTTTTCATTCGCATGGCTTTCGAGAGTATAGAATAAATCGAAATTATAATATTCCATGTAAAACAACAAAGGACCGTTCCGCTCCGGCGGAAATTTCTATTTGCATAAAAACAATAATAAAACCTGCATGTAAACAGAATTAAATACATCGAGCTGCAAACATAATCCATATAGCGGCAATCCGGACCAGTTGATTATTGCTGAATAATGATAATGATAATTCTAGACAAAGCGATGAAACAGAAGAGCGTTTCGAACCGTACGTGTTTTCGCTTCCAGCCAAATATACCGTCGGGCGTTTTGCGTTAATTAATGGTTATTAGTATTCGTATCCCGATATCAATCAAACGTGCAACGTCAATACACTGACAGCGGCCGTGCAACGTTGCAAAGCTAATTCTATTGATATACGCCTATAATTAACACATCGGTTGAAATTTCGACCAAATCAATCTAATTAGCTGGGCAATGTTTAATGAAGCTCTGCGTTTAATATGCTCGAAATGAGCTCATAAAATTATCAGATATCCAATAAATTTAATACGGTTTAAATAACCGCTTCTAAACAAACAGTAATTGGTAATAGTTCAAATGTGCTGAGGGCGGAATATTAAACATAATATTTTTAGTCGCAAACTCCTCTATAAAATTCTTATTTTACTATAAGGAACGTAACCAGACTGCAACCAACAGCTACTGTCCGGGCTATGTGCCCCGCCGAGCGCTGAATTACAAGTTAAAAGTCTGGCGCGTTAAGTGTAATAATTGCATGATGTACCAAGTAGTCAAAGGATCCTCGTGCCGGTCGTCATATGCCTACCTTGCACTGAAGAGAGCCAACAGCTCGAAACTGCAATCTGCAAGTGGTGTGTGACGACTGGCAAGAGAGCTCCTTTAAGTAGAATCAGTCTTTCGGCTGGTGTTTGTTGCAATCGAAGCATTAGCGTTTTGATAGTAATATATGTAATTATTACACTTAACGCGCCAGACTTGTAACTTGTAATTCAGCGCTCGGCGGGGCACATATCCCGGAGAGTAGCTGTTGGTTGCCGTCTGGTTACGTTCCTTATAGTAAAATAAGGATTATATAGAGGAGTTTGCGACTAAAAATATTATGTTTAGTAATTGGTAATGCACGACTTTTTTCCTGCACTATCCATAGTGGATAGTATGGATGCATAAAAGGCAGGGGGAATATCGTATTTTATTGCGGGTTTTCCCTACGCGATATTGTAAGACCACTTAATTGTAAACTGAGGAAAATGTTTCTGTCAAAGCATTCTCCGAAAGTAGTTCTTACACATATATATAATGATAAATAAATGCTTATAAACGTTTTAACCGCCCCTTCCAGATCACTTGAATGGCCCTCTTAAGCCTAGACTGGTGTGAGTAAAGGAGACGGGGCCCTACAGTTTATAGTGGGATCCGAACCACTTCTTGGGGGTAATTCACAATTGAAAATTACTTTGCAGTAGGTGGGGTTCGAACCCATCTCGTTAGGTATGCTCAAAGTGAAAGCTAGACGCGCTAAGCACTGTGCTACCGTCCCCCTTATGATTATTTATTTATTTATACACTTGCATGTTCCATAAAATTTACAGATCTTGCATCCTATGCAAGTGTCTAGATGTGTTGAAAATACCAGACACAACTTTTTGTTTACTCTAGTACTATGCTTGATTAGTTAGAAATGATAAAAAACCATTGTTTCGGATTAAGTCAATACTACAATGAATGATATTTTCAATTTATTTGCAATTATATATTATTTCATCTACTTGTCATTCATTATTATTATTATATGTAAAACAATTTTTTTGTTAAACATTTTATATATTATAATTAATTATATGTCGTAAGCATCACCCTCCATATTTAGCAACTGTTTATTCGAATATTATTTGGTGTGAACAAAAACTGTTACAAATTATTATTAAGAATAGAATTTTTTTCAATTATTTACAAGTAAATCCGGGAGTAAATCTTACATTACTTTATAATTGTATTTTAATGGAAAACTCATCTAATTTTATTTTATTTCACAGTCAGCGTTTATTATTTCAGTCTCTCCGACCATAAGTCATCAATAGCACTAGTTATCCTATAAATAACTTTATCCTCCGTATGCCGTGACCTTACCGACCGGGCAGTTTAACCAACAATCCACAGACCTTGCAACATATGCAAATCCACAATTCATCCTAGCGAGCATGTCGCATGTCACGACGTACTCGCAACGTTTTCCTAAAGACGGCTCCAATATACACACGCCCAGAAGTATTTTCAGTACTAAAAATTATTCTGCATCTATTTGTACATGTTAACCTCTTAAATTATCAGATATTCACTAATTACTAAACTTCTATTCTTCCTACCCGTTCCGGAGCATTCATAAAAATATAAACATTTTTTTCAAATTTCGAATGTCAGTCTTTTAATCGTTTGTTTATATTGGACTTATGTAGCTTCTGTACCCCTCGAGAGGAGCCTAGATTGGAAAATATTTTACATTCGGCGATCCTGCAAACATGTCCCTGTCCTTAGGATATTTTTCCAAAATTAGGGTTAAACAGGTATAGTCGAGTTCATCTGTTATCAACACTCAAAAAACGTAACAAAAACTTTATGGCATGCTCTCAGGGTCAGGCGGCATGCTCTCATCAAACAAGCCGACGCACATTAAAAACCTATAAAGGTAAACGAGTCAATTAGCGAACAAATAGTACAGAGAATACCGTTATTTTAATGAAGTCGTGAAGTTTTTGTTGCGTTTTTCGAGTGCTGATAATATATGAACTCTGGCCGAAAGAGTAAATGAAAGCCTTCGGATTGTGTTAATTATGCATGAGCTACCATGTTTTAAATTAAAATATTATGGCTTCTCGATGTAGTAAAGAAAAATGAATAATATGAACAATATCATTATATGTACGTACTTACCTGGCGCCACTGGATGACGAGCTACCTGAATATTTGAACTTCGTCAATAAAACCTCTGCCTGTTTCACAGTAGTCAACAAATTATAATTATTAGGTATAAATACGGCAAGTTCACACATTCAACCCATTTGGTCGACTAAGGCAATTACGCAGAATGTCCTAGTTGTGATTTTCATTTCTAACACTAATGTACCCCTTTTTGGTACCACTATAGTTTTGGTTTTTCTGATACGAAATACAATTTTTGTGAACTCACATTTTCGAAAAAATATTTAAAAAATAAATGACCATGATTTTTTATTTTATTTATTATTTTAATTATGACTTCATGTATGTTACATCACCGGGAAAATTTAAGAACTACCGGGAGAAACTGAGATAAAACTGGGAATTTCAACATCAAAATTGGATAGACGTATAAGCCATCTAGGATTTTTTTTATACATTTATTTAACGTCGGTCTATTTCCGCTACTGAGGCCTAACACCGATGCCTGTAGACGAGCTACCCCCAACCAGGAATTTTGCCGAACCTCTTCCCTTAAGAAGAGTAGGGATCTTTTACTTGCCTAACATTTAATAGACAAGGGACCGACGGCTTTACATCCCCTCCGAAGGATGGTATATCTCCTATACAACCCTCGTCTAAGGTTGTATAGCTTCCGCGCATACACTGATATACAAGCCGCTGGAAGATGTGTGAGGCGAGAACGCGGTTTCCGTTGGAATGGTCACCATCCAAGTACTAACTGCGCCTGTCGTTGCTTTACATTGCATACATCTAGGATTTGCAAGCCGCAAACAGTGCACATCCAGTTTTTTTTTTATCTGAAAGAAGCATTTTTTGAACATTACAGTTTTAAAGATGTTATTTTTTCTGGAGGAGGAAGATTGCTTTTGAAAAAAAATCCATCAATAAATTTAAAAATTATTATGTGTTTCAATAATTAAATAGTATGGTATCGTTCAACGCTTTGCTGCAAATAAAAAATGCAACAAAAACTTTACGACCTCATTAAAATACCGTTCGTTACTCTCTGTACCATACCACTGGAAAAATGAATAACTTACCTTCATAGGTTTTAACCTATTTCGGATTGTTTGATAACACCGTACCGACTGGTTCGCCCTCGTTAATAATTAGCTCGTAAAGTTTTTGTTGCATTTTTTATTTGCAATAAAGCATTGAACGATACTATAGAGAGATGCAACCTTTTTTTATGTAAAAAATAAAAAATCGTGCGAAGGTTTGGTTTTGCCAAATCAAACTGGCACAATCAGGAAATGATTCAAATTTAAAAAATGTATGAGTTATTTCCAGAAATTATGAAAGCATTCTATGGAATATTCGGTGAAGTTGAAAAGAAGAATAGAATTGACGAATTGACTCAAATTCTGATATTGTTGGTCTGCGGGCGTATCTGAAATCCTGAATATTTTATGTATTTTTGGACATTTTCACAAATATGCAAAGTTATAGATAGCTCAGTATAATTATTATTTACTATTATAAATGTAGATAACAGTAAGCTCTTTGTGTCCTCCTATCGGTGATCTAGAGGCACAGGCGTGTCGTTTGTAAAGTACTACTGCTACTTATCTCGTTCTGCAAATTTCCATTCTGCTGAAGAGGGAAATCGACCCATCAAACCGATTAGTTTTCCCATTGTTCTTAATTCAAATTAGAAACAATAGGCAACAAAACGTGTGCATATACTAAGCATACACATGTTTATGTAATTAATTATATAGACACACAATCTCCACTATGTTGAATTACGAGGTACGTGTTACATGCACGGTTATTTATTATCAGCGCGTTGGGAACGGTGTCAACTCGGTTGGTAAATGCACTTTTAAATAATTATCTCGAAGGTGTGTAATTTATCAAGCCGTACATTTACACAACGTGTTGTTATACGGGATCTATTGTTAACATAGCCTACAGAACGGTCGTGTCACTGTTAATCCTAAAAAGCTGAATTTATTTCCCCCGTTTTAAAAAGTGTCCCCTGAAAATGATTCGGCGTCAGCATGCATTGTTCTCGTTAATGCAAATTAACTGGCAAGCGAATCTTTGAAGTGTGGCGAGCAGTCAGTATCACCGTCGCATTCGCCAAAAATTAGAAGTTCACATTAATTTAAAATTTAAATAATTTATTAAGTATAGCGACCTAGGAATGTCAGTCTCACTCACAAAATCGGGTGCCTCTAAACATCTTTCACATTTAACGAAACGTTTCAAAATTGCATCCGAATATTTTGATGATGAAATCTAGGTAATGGTAAAATGCGGAAGACGCGCAACGACATTTACTTCAAAAATGGTAATGACAAAAATCAAAGCTAGTGAAATAAATTGTATAATTTATTTTTATTATAATTTGTTAATTATAAACAAAAAAGATTCCAGTGCGGCTTTTTTTACGTAGTTCCTATTTTTTTGGACCGTTTAATAATAATGATAATAAAGCGTCTTTATTCATCCATAACAAGATAAAAACATACAATTAGATACTTCTTATAAATTAATTAAGGGATGAATGATGGGCGCTTTTACACTTTACCAGAGAGATAAGTAACAAATTCAATTAACAAAGTTTAACACAGTATGAATATAACACATTAAGACAGTTATATAAGTATGGTATAATTCAAAGTAAAATAATTAAGCTAATACTATAAATATATATAAATTTAAAAAATGTATGTATGTGTATATATAGAGGTGGCGAGAGGTAAGTGAAACTTGCAGGATTTGCAGGAAACAACTACACCTGCAAATCCTGATGGATCGATAACCAACTATTATTTGTTAATTCCTATCCAGACATAGACCGGTTTCGCACTTTTTGTGTTCTCATCAGTATGCCATAGGTCATGGAACAGCCAAATGTTAGTGGCCAACCTGCTAGTCTTAAGGAAGACTAATGAAATGAAGTAGTGGTAAGAGGTAAGTGACACCTCTTAGATGATAATTGCTTCTATACGCTGGATATCATAGATATCTCTGTGACGTATAGCGACTTGCTTCTCTACAAGCACCATGAGCGGCGACCTCTAGCCTTAGCGAACTAAACACGATTTTGCTAAGCAGGATTTGCAGGACACAATTGCATAGAACAGACAAATGATAGAGGCGCCACAAATGAGCAGCTGGCTTCCTGCTTGTGATCCATTTGTGTCGTTTTTTCCGAAGTTGAGCCCATCCTTTCAACTTAGCTACATCGTGCTGATGAGAACTAAAGAGTCCGAAGCAAGTGTCCACAGTTTCCACTTTTTTCTTTGCTGGCTTACCCATGAGTTGTCATTACTGATAATAGAAAACATGAAGGGGCCGAGTATAGATCCCTGTCGTACTCCATAGAATATTAATAGAGGCTTTAAATATTCTAAGTTGTATGATACTCTCTGGGATCTCCCACTGAGATAATTTTTCAGTAGTTCGACTGATCTTTTATCGAACCCATAGTATTTAAGTTTATCATAAAATAAAATGGGATCCAGAGTATCGAATATCTTACTGTAGTCTGATAATATGAGTGCAGTAGTCGTACTGTAACATTCTCTAAACCCTGATTCGCTAGGGATAATAATATTGTTTTTAAAAACATATTTGCCAATTTGCTTATGCAACATTTTTTCTAAAACTTTCGAAATATCGGTAACATGCTAATAGGCCTTAACTGAGATATGTCTAGTGGGTTCCATGTCTTTGCGAGAGGAGTGACATTCGCTAATGTCCATCTTTCGGGGAAATTCATCATGTAGGTCAAATTAAACTGAAACTATTTTAAACATTTTTAGAGATATCAAATTAGAGCTTACCGTATTACTTTTTAAAAAAGCATTTAATAACTGCATGTCTATCAACGGGAGTAATCCTAAAGTTAATATTTGGGTTATAATATGTTTATTAACTGCATTTACATTAATTAGAGAAGGAGGTAAAACATAATTTTTTGAATTATTTGTGATATCTAGGCTACGAAGTGTATTCCATGTGGTTTTAGTATTTTTCTGTCTCAGCATTGTCAGTGTATACTTTTTTCACGCTTGATAGCTTGCTTTGTATAACTGCGCATAGTCTTATAATCCAGTTAGCTTCTGTTTTATTTATTTATTTTTTTGTATCGCTTGTACGCTTTATATATGTATTTGTAATATGTGACTTTATCATTCCTCTAATAACATTTGAATTTTATGATATTTTTAACTTTAATTCTATAAAATTTACAAATTATGGAACAGTGATGAGATATACCATGAGCATTTATTCCTCTAGCTTGAGAAATGCATTCAGTATCTGAGGGAATTAAAGGTCTATTAAGGTTTGCACTGTATGTGTACCTCGTGTAGGCTCATTGACTAGTTGGGTCAAATCATAATATTCTAAAAAGTGATTTAGTCGTTGAACGTTCTGACTTAATGATAATAAATTAATATTTAAATCACCCGACATCAAAATAAGGCGATACTACAAGTTTTGAAAAAAATTGACTTCTAAGTTAGTTATATGGAAATGTGTCAAAAAATGTAAAATTTTGCTTGTTTTGCCAAATCAACGTAAATATTGATATTGGTGACCAAACGTACAGAAAGTCATCGTCATAAAGTTTTATTTTTGATCTCTAGCATTTTTTTCACCATAGTTAATGTTTATGTTGATTAGCTAAAATAACATTTACGTTTCCTGAAAAAATACTACTATACGGCGATTTTGATCGAATTTAACCAATGGATACTTCGTCAATTTCAGAAGGAAACAGGTCGTTTTAAAAAATGCAGGGAGAAAGGATCTATTTATTGGAGAGGGGGCATTTATGTTTTTTGTATTAAATCAAAATTTTACATTCTTTATTTACATTCTCATAATATTAAATTTTTAACATCAGGGATCATCGAATCAATCATTTTCTGAAAAAGTGCATCTACATATTGTATTTTCGCAATTTTCACGTGATTATTTATCGTAAAAACTATTTTTATGAAGAATATACACATGATTGTACGGCAAGTTTATAGTAATAACAGATTTACCTATGTACCTACAATATATTAAAATATTAAATGTCAATACCTGGAAAGAAAATAAAGTCCTTGTGGTTATTGCCTATTACTATAACTGCTGGCATAAGTATTTTGATGTGTGCTTTTTTAAATTGCTTTTTTTTATAAAATATAAGAAACATTCGCGGTAATGCCATAATATTTATGTTATGTTGTTTTATCTCGTTATTTTTACTACATTTTAATTATTAATATCAAATTGATGTCGTTGTATAGTATTGCCGATTTATTTAACGATCCATTCAGTAATAAAAGAGAGCCTTCATGGTTGTAAACTTCAGAGTAAAGTGTGTATACAACTGCATAAACAACATCTGCTTCCCAATAGTATAACCAGCCCATGAATATTTTACCCACCCTAATTATTTCTTCTAATGGCATGATTGTGTTGACCAGGACATTTCATTGCACGCAGGTTCATTCATGCTTTGAAATAGTAGTTAGTACATGCATTTGTTCAAACTTTGCTTAACAATATCAAAGGAGATACGATATAAGCAAAAAATGTGTGTTTAATTTTGTTTTTTTATCGTCTCTGCACCATAATCCTACCTGAAATGATCTCCCTAAAATTCACACTATGCAGGCAAATAAATGACTATAAATGCAAATGAAATTGTCTACCGAAATCTTAAACATGTAATTGACTACATATAGTATGTCAAAGTTAAAATTTTCTTGCAAAAGCTACCTTTTTCATATTTTTTTCAGCAGTGGCGGCTCGAGAAAGTAGAGCTTGATTGCGCCTTCCATCAGAGCAGTTGCACACACCACCCGAAATTCAATGAACTCATTTTCAGTCCGTAGCTTTTATTCGTTGTAATTCAGTAATTTTTTCGTACCGTGATAAAGGAAAAATAGTTAAGTGAAAGGCCATAACGATTTTGACAAAAATAATTTAAACGTAAAATCCTTTGTTTTTAAGGGAAATACTACAGTTTTATTGTTAAATTAAAAACTAATTTTAAAATGCTGAAAGCTCTCAAAAACGTATAACTAGTGTCAACTATATTGAATCCACCAATTTGGATTTTGAAATTTAGAGAACATATTCGTGTTCAGCGATATTAAAAAAAGTCTTACTGCCTCTTTTACTTTTCCCCCTTTTACTCCATATAAAACAACATACTATTGGCCCTTATTGTTGTGACCAGAAGTGCCAGAAATGTTTTTCTGCGATGTACAAGTACAGCAGAACATACATATTGGTTCTTCTTCTTCCTGTGGTACGACAGCCCTATTGTGCCTTGACCTCCTCTAACTTTCGTCTCCACACTAGTATCTCTAGCGGTCTATTCCTCACCCTCATTATAGTATATACGATCAGAATTGAAACCGTATAAAAACTAAAAGCCGGCAAAAACAGCCGGCATCGCTTGCGGAGGTAAATAGAAATGCTTGTCGTAAGAAAAACAAAGAGATGCCGACTGTTTTTGCCGGCTTTTAGTTTTTATACGGTTTCAATTCTGGTCGTATACACTATAATGCCTGGGCGTCCTTGTGAACGTTGCCTTGCCAACGATTCCTCGGTCGTCCTCGTTTTCTGTTGTTTGCAATATGCCCTTTTAAGATTCGGTAGGTTAGATTTCAATATGTTGTTCAGTGCATAAATTGCTTTCTTTCTTTTTATTATTAGTCTGCCGTATTTCTTGAGAAATGTTATTGTTATTGTTAATTATACTTCCGAGGTATGTATAGTCATTTGTGCAGGGCAATATTGAACAATACTGGGGCTAATCCATCCTCTTGCCGGAGCCCTTGGTTTACATCAAAGGTTTCCGATAGCGTCTACTGCTCATTGTCGTTTTTACCATAATTTTATTGGTATCCCAATGTCTTCCATCGCTTGATATAAGGAATTTCTCTGTATGTTGTCATATGCTTGTTTGAAATCAATAAATATTTGGTATAGTCCTGTATCATATTCCCACATTTTTTCGAGTATTTGACGGACAGTAAATAGTTGGTCGATTGTGAATCTGCCACTTCGAAATCCCCTTGATATTCTCCGATATGTTCTTCAGCATATCCTTTGTTTGAAGATGTCTGTAAAAATCTTGTATGCTGTGCGTAATAATGATATGCCTCTATAATTCTCGCATCTTAGTCTCTCTCCTTTCTTGTATACTGGGCATATTATAGCAGTTTCCCATTCCTTTGGCATTGTTTCTGTGTTCCATATGTTTACTATCATTTTGTGAATTCTTTGCAGGAGCTCGTCTCCTTCTTATTGAAGTAATTCCGATGGGATGTTGTCTATTTCCGGTGACTTATATTTGTTCATTCTGAATATACTTTTTTTTACTTCTAGCGTTGGTGCTTCTACTATGGGTTGTGCTGCATTTAGAAGTATATTTTCTGGCATATCTGCCCCATTTTCGTCATGGTTTAGTAGTTCTTCAAAGTACGTTTTCCAATATATATTGATTGGTTTTTCCAAAATTGTGGAAATATGACGTTTATATATAGTTTTAGAACAAAAATTGTGTATTAACTACTTTCTAGCGATTATATTACGAAACAATACCAGTAAAGTAACATTTTGAGTCTTACAAAAAAACGTGATGACGTCGTTACAGTCTAATATACGACTTACCTTTGTATGTGACGACCTCATTAAAACCTCTATAACCAAATCTGGACGGTTAGGAAATGGTTGTCACGACTTTTCATACAACTTTTATATGACTTAATTGGATACGACCTTTATAGTGCCATTAGGTCCTGTAAATCAAAGACTTCTTAATGTTATAAAGAAGTCGTTATAAGATCGTGACTACATTTATTAGGACCTTCATACGACCAGATAGTCAAAAGAATGGAATGCAATATTGCCACGACGAAAGAGCGTAACGAGTCAATATTGAACTGCTAAATATGAAACCAAATATGTGGTGTTTAACAGAATGTTAAATATTTAAATCGATTTCTAGCCAAGTTATGATACCAAAACTGCTGCGAGTTTTTCTTTACTGTAAAAGTACAAAAGAAGTTGCAAGAAATAATTTCAGTTTTAGGTACTATCTCGTGTCAAAGTCGTATTGAAGTTCTATAATGAGTTTTTTCTAATTTTGACATATAAAGTGACACTTTTTAAAACTGATTGACATTATGAAACGTCTTACTTTTTGTAACTAGTTGCATAAAGTAAAATTTTATGCAATTGGTGACGAAAAATGTATTTCAAAATTAGTGACAAAAAGAATTATTCTATTTATTAAACTGTTATAATACAAGTTAAAAACATAAATTATAAATTAATTAATTATTATAAATATTGATAACACAATTATTGCAATTATTCAAATTAATTCCCGACGACATATTTTTTTCATTGCTCGAACTTGCTGTTATTTGGGAAGTGGCGCACATTGCTTTAGATGTTTCACCAAATATTTCTTGCGCTATAAGTTTCTTATTATTCATAGAATTTTCGACATATCCCTCCGCAACAGAGCTAGATTTCCAACCTCCGTGCCTCTTTAATTTTAAAATATCAGCGCCACTGTCTGCTAGAAAAGTGGCAGAGCTTCTTCTAAAGCAGTGGCCAGTATATAGAACAGGGTTTGAAAGACGAAGAAATTGTGCAATAACTTTTAGCAGACTGCTAAATGTGTTAATTCCAACAGGATTTCTGGTACATTTTCCATTCGCATATTTTACAAAAAATCTGTTGTGTTTAAGAACCTGGGGACGCAACTTAATATATTTTCTTAATATTTCAACAAGATTCGTATTTTCAATGTCTCCAGTGGTAATTGCAAACTGCCGTATAACTTTTGTTTTTGAAGGTGGGATATCAACATGAAAATAGCTTCCTTCGTCTATAACATTTTCAACTGGAAGAAATGTTAATTCTGCTTTTCTGCATGCTCCTGCCATTCCAATTATCATTGCAACCTTAGCCATTAAGTATTCTTTGTCATCAGCTTCCACAAAAAATTTGGCAAAATCTTCTTTAATAAAAACTTTTGACTTTTTAGCACTGTACCCGTCCGCTTGACTTTTAATATATGCTACCAAATTTGTATATTTTTTAATATCAATATTCCTTTTCAGATTTAGTTCAGACCTTAACATTGAGTAAAGTGTCCATAATGTGGAAACTTTTAGATCTTTCTTACCCTCAAAATATGCAAGTAAAACTTTCTCATTAACATGTTTAATTTTCTTCTCATCACACCACGTAACAAATTTTTCGTATGCCAAATCATAAACTGCCTTTGACTTTTTGGGAATTACTGATAATAGAGCATTACCTGCTGCCTCTTCAATATCGCTTGGTAGCTCTTCAGAACTTGAATTACTCATTTTTAAAAAATAAAACTAAAAATATATCAATCTCACTAAAAACCTTCCGTCTAGACTTTTTTTACAAAATGTCAAACTGACAACTAACATGAAGTAACAGCAACAAACTAAATTTATGTTTTCCAAATTTTTATCAATTATATTAAATTTAATTTTTTTATTACTTTCTTCAAAATTAGAAAAAATCTTGTATGCAATACGTTACGAAATGAAATTTTGTGTAACTTGTGAATTTTTGCGAAACTCACTTCGTTCGTTCCGCAAAAATCTCACGCGTTACACAAAATTAGGCATTTCGTAACTGATGGCATAAATAGCTATTAATGCCCTTTGTATAACAATCTTTGTGAAAGATCACAATGAAGTTATATTATTTATTTTTAATGACTTATATCATGCACTTAAGCCATGTTAAACATTGTATTATACATGGTATGTCGACCTCTTCACGACCTTATAACGACCTTTTAAAGATCATCCATTCTTGGTGTCCAATTAGTCATTTTATGCTTATCATAGGACCTTCTTAAGACAAGGAATTTCGATATTCGTATGTATAACTTTATAACGACCTTCATACGACAGTTGTTAAATTTATTTTAAAGACCATTTTACAACCTTTATCCAAGTAATAGGGCATGTAGACTAAAAATTATAACTCAAAATGTTACTTGGGAGGTATAAAATATTATTTTTTCTATAAAGTACAACTTTAACACAGTCAAATTTTGTAGTCGTTTTTTCAAAACTCGTGAAAATTTATATATAGATATGTACATATATTTTTTGGGTGAATACTGCGTATTAATTAATTTTTACCGATTTCTTTTTACTAACGCTGATGAAAAATATCAGTAGTGATTATTTTGTAATGTACAACTACTGAAAAGTCATTATTATACACTTGTTTTTCCAAAATTTTGGATAATCGTGTAGTTACATCTTTCTGTAAATAAAGTGGCATATACTCAAATTAGTTACTAAATTTTTTGTAAATTAAATTCACAAATCACGCTATCTAGTCTATAGTCACAGTATATGATACCAGGTAGTACATGATAAAATTTAGCTTTTAATTGGAAATGATAGATTTTTGGATGTTATAAACCCCTACAATTTTTTTTTAAAAATAGTCATTTACTTTCGGCGTTATTTGTAAATAGAAATTACCACAACGCGTCGAGGCTAGAAAACGCTCCCTTGGCGCGAGGCTAGGCGGGTGACGTCACATGCTTGCTATGCGATATGCGCTGCGATATTCTAAGTGTTGCTATAGTGATGTAGTTAATTTTGCGGGTGTCATGATATTTGCCATATCGTATTTATCTGTGCTTTGAAAGAAAATCGGATACCATAATCACATCTACATTCTGAAAAGTATGTGAGTCTCCTTTCTGGAAACCCTCCTCCACATTTGACAACAATAATCAAACTCTATTTGACGTTCTAAGTAGTAAAGGCACTGTTACTTCCGTGAATTCAAACTTTGTTCTAGAACGTCACGGAATAAACCTAACGCAGTGTGCAGATGACCTGGCGCTTGTTCAGCCAGCAAGCATCTGACGTCATACGCGTTTATCTTACTGAAATAAAGCAAGCAATTTCTATGGCCGCTGCTGTTGTTCTGATTAACTTTTTTCAACCGCAGTTCTAATATTGTTATTATTAGGTAAAACTCTTTATTTTTCACTACTTTTAATGTATATTAAATTTTTTGTGGGCAGACATGACATACACAGCAAAATAAGAGTTCTTCCAAAAAATAGCTTTGAAAACGGAAAGAGATTACTTTCCGAAACGTCAGCAAAATACATTATTTCTGTGTTTATTCCGATTTATATTATTTGAAAAACATAACCTCTGACTTTTCCTTTGGCGTAAGGAGGTTTTTTCCAATAATTCTATTATTTTGTAGATTCGGTGATTTGTTTTGAAGAGGATAATAATATATGTGGTAGAAAACCCAAATAATAGGAAAGAATATTCGTAGAATGCCACAAATAACTTTCAGACAATATTAATTTTTCTGCTTGTTATAATTTTTTGAAATTCAAATTTTTTATTCTTTTCTAAAACTTTGGAAAAATTCATGATCATCCATATCTTTTTTACTGAAAATATGCTATGATTCCTTTTTATCGTTTTTTGTTGTTGTAAATGTAATATCACAGTTGAATAGTATTAAATTGATGTAAAGTGCAATTTTTGTTCATTTATATTTTCGAATAAATATTTAGAAAATAAATGACAACTGTTATATTATTATTATAATATTTATTACTTCATATTACATCACCGGGAAAATCGGGAAGAACGACCGGGAGAAACCGGGAATTCCAACGTTCAGATTTGGTAGACACCCTTTAGTAGGTAAACTTTGAACTACTTTACATTTAAAGCATGTAGCAAAAGGTTTCAAGCAAATACATTGACAGAATATTCAAGATCAATAAATTTAATAAGTTATATTAAAAATTTAATTTCAGGTATACTTAATTGTTTAAAAAGATATAAAATTTTACTTTATGCATTTTTAAGCTCATATTAAAAGACAATGTATTTTTAAAAGTGCCGTGATTTTGAAGTACATTATCTAATAAGCCAATTACTCGGGATCGTCAATGCACATACTTAGAAAACAATTTGCCGTAAGACCAGCCATAAAAGTTTTTATCTCGAGATTAACTTTTCGCAGGACTTGGGAGAGCTTTTTAAAATAGCGACGTAATTATTCAACTGAAAAGCTGCTCGACTATCATGTAACGCTCGAGCAATTCACCAAACTTTTATGCAGGGGCCTTGTATTTACCAAGTACCACCCGTTTTGTACTAAAGACGTTGATTTATTGTTTTCTAAGATTTTAAGATGACACACGTCGCATAAAAGGATTTAAAACTTGGTAGCGTCTACTCCGGTTAACTTATATACTTTGTAGTAAAACTAATTAAGCCCCGGCTCCTGATAACGTTATTGTAAGGAGCTTTAAAGTTCTAGGTGGTTTCTTTTCAGCAATGATTATTAATTACTTTGTCCTTTATCTAGTGTTCTGCTTGATTTACCCTGACAAGGTCTAGCAAACTTCTTTATGTACATTATTAGCTATATCAATCAGTTTGTTAATTTCGCATTCAGCGCTAAAGACACATCGGCTCTTAGAGAATTGTCTGCCGTGTGTGTATTTATTTGAAAAACTTATCTTGTCAGTTTAGTAGTACGGGAGATCCATGTAAAAATTATTTCCTAGCTTTATTAGTACACTACCCAAAGGTGAAAATGTGCAAAAAAATTTCTTATGGATGTGTGTTTTGCTCTGATCCTTCGAGGGATGGAAACCACCCCTAAATCGAAAAATTTTTAGTTTTAGAAAGTATTGTTAATTTATTTTTGAGACGATGCTTTTATGGGCGCTACTTACGAATGTGAAATCAAAATGGCCATTCCGCCATGTTTCATGAAAATAACGTGCAATTTTTTAAAGCAAGTGCTTTACACGGGCAAAAATGAGCATACATGTAATGCTATGCATTAATCAAGAATGGCAGTTAGGATTTTTTAAATTAATTGCTGTCTAATTACAGTCTCTACATTTTTATTTAAACATGTGGAGACGCAGGTTGTTTTAGCCATAACTTCACTGTTTAGACATTGTTACAAAAATAAAAACAAAAAAACATTTGAAAGTTAGTTAATAATCATTAATTTTGGTCCTTAACATGTTTGACGTATATGTCTCATGGCCTCCGAGTATTTTAAAACAAATACTTCGTCTTATACATTTCTGTCCCATTTTTGATATTCCACATTTCCGAAACTATTAATCGTATAGAAATAAAAAGTAAAGTCATATTCAATTTAGTCTTTATTTTTGATTTTTTTTCCGTTAAATGAGATACTTTTCGAATTATTCGACGAAATTTCCCCAATTAAAATCGCAATTTCAACACATTATAACTTAAAAATAACCTCGAAAATAACAATTTATATGAAAAGGAACTTGCATAAAAATACAAATAGGAAAATAATATTAAAAAACATCAGGGGTATAGTCGGGTGTATATTTACTGGGTAGTCAAAAACCGCAACAAAAACTTTACCACCTCATTAAAGTACCCTTACTCTCTGTATTATCTCGCCTGCAAATTGAATCGCTTATCCTTTATGGGTTTTTAATGTACGTCAGCTTGTTTGATAAGATCATGCCGAATGGTTCACCGGCGTTAATAATTAGCTCGTAAAGTTTTTGTCGCGTTTTTTGACTGCCCACTAATATACACCCGATTATAACATTGTAATGAAACGTATATTTCACCGAAATCATTATTTTTGAAATCCGCGTCTTGGGTAAAAGGAATTGAAATTGCTGTAAAATTCAAATTTTATCACGTGACTGAAAACTCGCTACCATCCATGGTGACGTCACACAGTAGAACTATTTCTGATAGCTGCCGTTGGACCGCTCAAATCAGTTTTTTCCATACTGATAGCACAAACGCGAATCCAGATAAGTGGTTGCAAGAACATAAAATTCCACAGAAGATCAAAATTGTATTCCAGTTCATTGATCCAGTAGTTTATGTAGACTTAGAGAGAACATACAAAGAGAATCAAAGTCAGATTAAGAGAAATTAATTTTTTCAATTTCAGGAAAATGTAGAATTCTTAAGGCGCAGTTACATGGCGCGTGGTTCGACGGACCAGGAATCTGGTCTGTGTTTCGCCATGGTTCGCCTGTTTACAAACCAAAGGTGTCAATACGGTACGTAGTTCGTACAGATTTGTGACGCATCTGATTCGTACAAATATGCGGAATCTTGTTTATTATTTGTCTAGTCTCTAGTCAGTACTGCATCGACTATTATGGATGCTAGGCAACAAGTTATTGCGTGTTCTTCTGGATTGTCGTTGCAATAACAATTGAAAAAACGTAAAAAGAGGTGGTGGATAGTGTTGCATTTGAAAAGTGGAGAAATGTAGGTAAAGAATCAGGCTTTCAAATGGTGTGAACTAGTTTGAGGTTGGTTGGTGTTTTGGATTCCATAGAGCCTCTTCTAATTGCGGATCTTCGATAAATTCTAGAATTTTATTTGTAGACCACGCTATAATTTGCTGAATACCAGAACAACACTGAAAAATCATAAAGTACGGCTATATTGCGGTTCGTGATAATATAAACCTGTACGAACCGACGAGCTCGGGTTCTTTGATCCGTGGAAATTTACCGACAGCCGATGGATCGCGCCATACGACCGCGAATCTCAAACTAATAACGAACCACCTATGTCAGACGGCTTATGGTCTGTAGTTCGTCGAACCACGCGCCGTGTAACTGCGCCTTTAGTGTGCTTACAAATATCAGTCAATCTCAACATTTTAGATACATTTGAATTTAGTTTTTGGTTGCCCGAACGAAGTGCTGTTTTCAATTCTTTGGTTTCATTTAACAAAAAATAATAAGGAAATGTTCCTCACCAAGATATTTTCCAATACAGACCAAATAAAGCATTGAAAGTCCCGCCGAAACGAGTAACAGATCGATCCCGATTTTTACATTGATAATATTCGTTACTATTTGACGTAAACGTTACCCAGCACGTAGTAGATAATGTAATGTAATATGTTTTTACTGTGATCATAATTCAAAGAAGCTGCTGCCAAAGCTGCGCCTATTTATATCCAAATATACTAGCGATAAATATCAATCATGTTCCGCCGCACTTGTCACATTTAAAATGTTGAAGCAATCGTGTTCTTTTTTTATGAATTCCAATCTACCGCACCCATCGTGATATTTCTATTCGCCAATAAGCACTATTTATATAAATGACAAACATTAGCTGTTTTCTCAAGCCTGATGGCTGTGACATTATAAATTCAATTTAATATTTAATTATAATCCGGAGAGCATTGTTGTGTGCTTTAGTTTGTAACGTCTAAAGCAAATTTAAATCCGGATTGAGTCGCTCAGGTGTAATTGGCATTTAGAAAATGACAGCCGTGGCATTTGTGAGTTATACGGTGTGCTCGACAATATCGCCTACTTTTTTAATTGTCATAGTGGGGTAATATTAAATAAAATCAATTTGAAAATGGATTTAGCTAATTGAAGCGATATCTTTGTCTTTAGTCAGGCTCCATAAGTTACGAAAATACTATTCATTGTGGTCGGAAGTCACAGTCTAGGGTCACTTTTATACAAAATGGTCGCCGTCCCTGGTTTCTTGAACTTCTTTTTAAAATATCTGCGGTTTTATTGGTCCTATCAGCGCGGGTACAGTCTCAAAATCTTTGTTTTTGAAAGATTTGGAATGCTCAAAAGTTTAACATAACCTCAAAAAAAAAACAACAAACATGCGTTATTGAGTCATTTTTCAACAATCTTCTGTTACTTGGGCTCTAGCAGACCAATTTTGATTAAAGAAAAGGAACGGAAAATACGTAACCTTGGAGTTTTTAAGAGCATGTAAATTTGACAGATTATCATTTTGGTTCTAGATGAGATATCGACAATTTTCTTTGTTTCTAAGTTTTGTTTTTTTTTTATTTTCTTTCAAGTGAAAGCAGTGAAAACCCTCTAGAGCTAGTCATTACAAAATGGCAACTATTTTTCTGGAAAATTCCGTGTTTTCTTATTTTTTGAATCAGCTTCTATAAAATTTTAATTTGAAATATATTATGTTATTGAATATTTAATATTATTTACATGCATATAACGTAACGAGTCAATTTTCGTCCATAACCTAAAAATAAATATTTTTAACTGTGACATGCTTTAAGTTTCTGTCACAAAAAATTTACATAGATATAAGAAATCATGCATAAAGTAATGAGGCATTAATTAAAACTGTAAGTCGTTCATTTTTTATTTTTTTTTATTTTAAAATTTTACGTTGGTTTAATAAAATCACATTAATCTAATTCTTTTCGTGCTTATATCGGAGTCATCAGTATTACTGGTTTCAGTCTCATAGTAAAAAAAAAATGATTCTACGGATTTTCGTTTTCCTCATTATTGTCTTCATCATAGAAAATAATGGAAGACGTGTTACTGTCTTCATCTACTTGCAGCTCTGACTCAGATTGAGATTCACTGCTTGTTTCTGATTCGACGTTTGATGGTGGTCTGCAACATCTTCCTCTAGGATATATTGGAGTTACAGTTTCACTATATCAGCCATTTTAACCCATACAATTCTTGCACGCATAGCTGCATTTAAGACCCACCTTTTTACAAGAGTAGAGCTTAGTCTTACAGCCATTTCTTTGATCGGCGGTAGTACGGCTAAGTTGCAAGCTGTCTTTTTAATGTTTTTGAAACAGTTTAAAACTCATAACGTCTAAATCATTATTTTGCTTCGACACAACTTTTTCCAGCTCCAAATAAAGCTGACGTTGGTCGCATTCAGAAAAGCATACAAAATTAGAATGAACTTACTCAAATGAGGTTTGTTAAGACAGTTTTGTGTGTAATGTTTACCTTTTGAATATGAGAATGAGATTTGAATAAATAAATAGGGAATAAATAATAAATATATAGGAGACGAACACGAGAAGGCCTAATGACTTAAAATTACTTGTAGATCAACATCCTCACCCACAATGACAATTTCATTTTCTGATTTACTTCTTTTGACTATTATGTATATTGTTATTAAATTAGTATTTGACAATGCGTGTCAATACATATGTAAAAGATATTAGAAAAGCAGGTTATAATAGCTAGCTTTAGAGGATTTTCGTTGCTCCCATTTGAAAGAAGATAAAAACGAGACTTGTAGATAGATCTAGAACCAAAATGTCAATGTTAAATGCTCTTTGAACCTCTACGGTTACGTATTTTCTGTTCCTTAATATACATATATCGCTTTGAAACTGTAGGTACGCTTTAGGTTATGTTAACTACTCTAGATTTGTTGCCCTTTCAAAAACAAATATTCTGAGAGCTTACCTGCCCTGATAGGTATATACAATAGACAGAATAAATATTTAAAATAGCAATTCAAAAAACTAGGCACGCAGCGGCCCTTTTGTATAAAAGTGGCCCTAAAAAGTGCAGTGGCATTTTCGTTACCCATGGGACCCAACTAATGACTTAAAAGAAAAAATCGCTTCTATCAGCTACTCCATTTTTAAAAAAGTTTGTGTTAATATTGCTCCACTACAGGCCTTACAACAAAAAAACGTTTAGGGAATGTCAGATATTGTTTGTGTTATGGACCTGTAATAGGTGCCTTGAAGTGTAAACATGCACTGTTGTTGATACTGAGCATTCGATGATTGTATAGTTATCATACCATATTTTAAATGCATGTTCATACGTCCCTTTTATTTATTCGGTTTGTGAAAGGGGTGCTTTATCACCTATACCTTTTAGGAAGTATTTCTAAAAATAAGAAAGATCTCTTTCACAAACAAATTTTCTTTAATATTTTGCAATCACGGTGCGCTACATAATCTTTATCCACGACTATTTTATTACAAATAAAAGCTGGTTTAATTTGCGCTCCAAATGCGTAAATTATTCATCTGTAAGGTCTCATAGTAACGTTTGTTGTGACCTGCCGGCTATAGTTCCGGGTTTTAAATTTAACTCTTGACATATGGTATACAAGGGTACAAAAACGCCATGTGACAAACTGAAACATGCAATCGGATACATGTCATAGAATGGGTCGGGTCTGAAAAACACACCGTTCGGAACTTTGCACTTTAATTATGGATAAAAGGTCAGCAAAAAGCTTGGCATACTCGTGAGATATTTCACCGCTGAAATGTGAAATATTTCGCGAATATGATTTTGACCACGAGCTGCCCCGATGATTTTTCTTAAAATACACTTGACCTCTGTTTTATTGACGGACTTATTAGTATTATATTAATTTAATGTAATTAGTGTAAGCTATAGGGTTGGTGAACCATTTTACATATTAAAAAATATATTTTACATAAATATAATTTTAGATTGGCTTTAAATTGCAAATTACCAATTACTTAGGACGGTAGCTCAGTAGGTTAGTGCGTTTAGCTGTCTCTCTGAGCATACTTAGCGAATTGAGTTCGAGCACCGCCTACTTCGAAGTAATTTTCAAATATAAATTATCTCCAAGAAAGGTCGATCACTGAAGAAAAACTATATTCGTAGAAAATAGTAAAACTCTACAGGTTCAACAAATAATAATGATAACATAGGTCCTGCCTGAGAGTTTGTAACCGATTGTCCACGCTTCTAATCAGCTCTCTTCAAACGGTGGAGTTTTTCTCAAAACATCTCCAACTGCCCTTTTGGCACTATTCAGATCCTGCCGATTGCTGGCACTATTGGGGCCCCGCCGATTATTAGCAAGTACTTAATTACTAATATTTAGTTTCTTGAGCAATAATAGGTTTGTCCATAAAATTTAGTTTTTAATTTTAAATTATAGATTTATGGGTGCTATAAACTCCTACACAGTTTTAAAAAAACTAGTCATTTACTTTCGGCGTTATTTGTAATAGAAACTACCTCAACGCTTCGAGGCTAGAAAACTTTTGAAGCTAGGCGGGTGACGTCACATACCTGCTACGCGATATACGCTGCGATATTCTAGGTGTTGCTATAGTGATGTAGTTAATTTTGCGACTGTCATGAGCTAGGACGGGCCGGATATTTTTGCAGATATTTGTCATAGTCGTATTTTTATCTGTGCTTTAAAAGAAAATCGGATACCATAATCACATCTACGTTCGGAAAATTATGTAAATCTCCTTTTTGAAAACCCTCCTCCGTATTTGACAAAAATACACAAACTGTATTTGATATTCTAAATGGTAAAGGCACTGTTACCAGGGCCGGATGGATATGGATGGGGGCCTGTAGGCAAAATTGGGGTGGAGGCTTGCTCAAGAGCAGTGATTTTCGGAAAATCAACCTCGATAGCTTTCTGAAATCATGAAAAATATGAATTCATGAGAGAAATAGACTGAGACGGCTTTGGTAGCGAAATCGCGATGTCAACGCCAAGATTGAGATGAGCAGGCTACAAAGGCAGATCAGAATCTCCACCAACACTGCAAAAAACCAGAAATGGGGGGAAAAAATTGGAAGCACTGAATCCGCAAGACAACTTGCTGTGAAATCTGACCAGGGCATTACGAAGTAGACGGGAATCCATTCCTGCGCTAACAAGCGCCAACAGAACAGCAATGACGAACTCGCAAAAAGCGAATGACTTAGCTGACCATTTTGAACAGATACACAATAACAACAATATATCGAACAATCTCGATCACGACCGCATGGAAAACGACATTAACCAAATCATTGACCATGACATAGAATTGACGCAACGTGAGTTTCTGAAGGTCATGGTCAAACCCTCGGAAATAGCAGAAATTGTCAAGACTTTACCTAACAATAAAGTCCCGGGTAAAGATGGCGTTGAATACAAGCTACTCAAATATCTCCCGAGGAAAGGTATTGTGCAGTTGACGTATATCGTTAATGCGATCCTGCGGCTACAGCACTGGCCTAGCCAGTGGAAATGTGCCGTGGTTATTCCCATCCTGAAGCCAAACAAGAATGCGAAGTTCGCCGGCAGCTACAGGCCCATCTCGTTGCTGTCGGCGATCTCTAAGTTGGTGGAGAAGGTCGTCCTGGTCAGGCTCGATACTGTTCAGGAGGAGCTTCACATCGACGATGAGTCACAATTTGGCCTCAGGAGGGGCAGGAGCACGGTGCAGCAGGTCGTTAGGATAGTTGACGATGTAAAAGTGCAATACAACCTCGGGAAGAGCACCACCATGATGCTCCTCGATATTGAGAAGGCCTTCGACACCGTCTGGATCGCAGGTCTACTCTACAAAATGCACGACTACCACTTTCCGACTTATATCATTAAACTTATTCACTCGTTCCTGACATTCAGATCCCTGCAAGTCCGATTGAATAATAAACTATCAACACGGCGGGATATTCGCGCGGGAGTCCCGCAAGGATCGTGCCTATCACCAAAGTTGTACAATATTTACGTCTCCGATTTTCCGGAGTTCCCGAATACTAAGCTGGCCAAATACGCCGATGACACAGCCATGTATGCGCATTCGCACAACGCACAAGCGGCTAATATGCTACTGAAGGCGCACATGGCTCGTGCCATGGCTTATTACGGTCTGTGGAAGATTCGGATAAACGTCGAAAAATCAGAGGCGATAGTTCTCACGCGCCGGTTCACTGAGAACAAAATTCTGACGCCAATTTCGATCAGGGGACACCAAATTCCAACCAAAAGGTGCGTGAAGTACTTGGGGGTAAGACTGGACCAAAGACTGACGTTTAACACGCATATAAATGAGACAATACGGATGGTCTACTCGGAACAGGAAGCGAAGGCACTATGTATACAACGATTCCACCCCTTTCATACAATCATGCGTACAATCATACAAAGTGCGCACGCCTTGTTTTTATTGCATTCGTACATTAGTTGCAAGTTTTTAATTTTTTTTTAGCATTTGACATTAAATTTATAAGCGAATATACCTTATATATCCTACACTAAATTGACCTTTCGAGATTTTTGATTAGTGAATTCTTCAATAATAGCGGAAAAGTTCAACGCTCGTAAGATATGAACTATTGATACTCATACTAGTTAAAAAATTGAGCCTATCTTGGCTCATAGACGATCTTCATCTATATTTCGTCAATGTTAGTTTTAAAAATAATCTCTCATGAGTTTCATTTTTTTTTTATAATATAAATTTTCAAGGCAATTTGGTGGGGGCCCCGGGGTAATGCCTTATTGCCCTTGGGGCTAATCCGGCACTGACTGTCACTGCCCTGAATTCAAACTTTGTTCTAACGGAAACGACACGAAATAAACCTAACGCGGCGTACAGATGATCTGGCGCCTGCCGAGCCAGCAAGCATGTGACGTCATACGTGTTTATCTGGCTGAAATAAAGCAAGCAATTTCTACGGCCGCTGCTGTTGTTCGAATTGACTATTTTCAACCACAGTTCTAATATTGTTATTATTAGGTAAAAAAATCTTTGTTTTGAACTACTTTTAATATTCATTAAATTTTTTGTGGACAGACCTATTGAATTGCCATTTAATGATTGAATTATTTCAATTGCTGATACAATTATTTAAATACAAATTATAGCTACTTTTTCCCTGAAATAAAGTGAAATGTTTATATTAATTATAGTCTAGACTTGAAATAAGAAATCATCCGTTGTTACTCCTACGTTTAAATATGGAAGCAAATAAATCTGCAAAAAATATGTATACAAGACTTTCTTCTCTATTTGGAATCTCTTATTTTTTAATTATTGTTTCTTTCCTTTCGAGTGCCTCCTTGGCAAAATGTCAATTTCATTCCAAATGTTATTTTCCACCCGCATTTCCTAATTATTATTTTTTTAAACAACCTAGTATATTTTTTTCACAAAAGCTAGTCCTCCGTCACATTGTGTTCATTAATTTATTTTATACCGTGTTTTTGAAGAACTTTAGGCTTCTTCTTTGACAATAACATCATCTACTTGCCAAATAATTGTTTTCCACCGTTAGGTATTGGTTATTAGACATAGTGGTCATAGACAGTGACATACAAACTGACGGAATTGAAAGATCTGAATTTTCGGAATCTATATGTAATATGAAACCTGGAAGTCCGAAAATCTTGGAGAATGATTTTTTCTCGAATTCAATACTTCCCCTTTCTAAACGAGGAATGTAAAAATAATTTATTATACTATGAATTCTAATTTATAATAAAAGCAATGTCGATAAAGACAAAAAAAAATCAATTTTTTCGTTCTATGGAAAAAGAAATGAATATTGTGTACTTTTTATATTAGGAAAATTAGTTTATCTATTTTGTTAAATTTGTTTTGTCTTTAAACTTTCACTATGTAGTGCATTGTCTAGTCTAAATTGTCTGCGTAGAACTTTATCTACTACTACCGAGAATTTTCGCAAAGGGAAAAGTAGGAAGACTCGTCAAAACGAAGCCACTCACGAAAATTCAGCCTGTTAGTCATCACTTTAAGAAAGGGACGTTGGACCCCGGACTATTACTCCAATCATATATCGGATTGCCTTCGTTTGCAGTATAGATACCCTTGAACTATACTATCACTGGAGTATCTCCAAGGAATTATTCCATATGAATATGTACATAGTAGTATATTTTTAGCACTTCTGAATAATTGATCGTAAGCCATAGTTGCTTTATACAATAGCAATTTTTTTGCATAACATATGGATGTGGACTTTCCAGCTGCAATCTTCAGATGTATGTATGCCTAAGAATTTTATGCTAGTAACCTGTTTTAATGATCCCTTATTTTCATTTCATTTCATTATTTGTCAGCATTGTTATGATGGATAAAATGAATAAATATTGACTTATTATTCAATGCCAACTGATTATCTATTAATAGAGTATGAACTTCTATTCATAGTTTGCATTAGTGATTGTGTTTAGGTCTTTACTGGTACTGAGTATTGATATATCAGCTAACATTACGAGATTAGAACATTTTTGGATCATTTACATAGATTATGAATAGTAACGGGCCCAACACTGAGCCTTGTGGAACACCCACGTCGGTTTGCAGATAAAAAGATCGGAGATCCTAGAAACATTGACAGGCTTTTAAGGATACTTGGTAAATTCATAGAAGTTATAAAATGTAATTAACGGAAAAATGACAGTTCAACAAAAGATAATTCATCCACTTCTGGTACTTGGTATTATCATGTGTTGAACTAATTTCACTGTTTTTTTTAGATTCCACGCAATTATCAGTATAATCTATACAAAAGTCGAGACGGCTTCAATATAAACTTATTAATTTCAAAGAAATTACCTGTCTTGTCCTTATAAGGAAAAATATTTCAACACTTCAATTTGTACATTATTGATGCTAAAATTAAAATTACATTATTCACAATAATTATAGTGAACTGAACCTAGACTCACTACTTACTGTTCTTCTGGAAGTATGTAATGTCTATTTTTTTTTAACTGAGGATTCAATAATGCAGAAAATTGATTTAATAGGAATTCCAATAAATTCTTGAAATACCGCGTTGAAGACACAGCATCAAAATTGCCAATGAATTAAAGATGAAATTTATAAAGGTTTTTAAATGTGCAGATGTCAAGACTCGTAAACCAACATGATGCTGTCATACCAGGCATAAAAACTAGGTTTTTGCTTTACAATGCTTGGTTATAAATAGTACAAAAATTCAAGCTAGAAAAACTGACAGCAACATATGGAGAGCTATTTGTTCACTAGAGCCGAGACAGAGGAAAATTTATTTAACACCCTGCGAAACGCTTTGCACACTTTTATACTGAATTCTGCAATATAGTTTTAATTATTCGACAGCTGAGTGCGACGAACGAATATTAATTAGTTAGAAACACGCGGGTATTTACGTACAATAAGAATCGTTTACGGTTAACAACAATTACCACATTCTCTAAAGCAATAAAACATTGCCATATGTGTTGATGTATAAACTCAGCTGGGCTGTATTTTACGGTCGTTTTAAAATGATTTTTCAATATTTATTGATGTGGATATTAAGCAGAGCTATAAATTAAAGCCCATTTTATTTATGGCGATTGTTTTATTTTCACTCTACTTCGCTAAAAGCTTCTCTAAAGCCATCGTTTTAACAATAATGGCCATTATTTTCGTCAATGAGTGTTTGTCGATTGGCAGGAACGACTTTTTACTCTTTCCCTTCTTTTTGCTTTTCATCCGCCCGTAATATTGGTAATGGATACGCCGTTTAAAGTCGAGTGACACGGAAGATGTCTAATTTGAATACGAAATTTATTTTCAGCTTGTAGTACAGAAAGAAGCAAAACAAGGGAATGCTGTATGTAACGTTCATTTTTTATTGGTGATTCTAGTAGTAAAATCTTCAGATTCTATGTGGTTACGACACTTGCTCAAGGGAGAAACCACTACTAAATCGAAAAAAATATTATTTGACGAAGTTTAATTGCCGATGTTCTGTACAAAATATATTTATGATTTTGGGGTCGTTGATTACAAATCCGAATTAAAAAATTCAAAACGGCGACTCCAAGATGGCGAATGGCAATAAATAAATGTTTTTAACCGAAAATTAATTTTCGTTGTAGTTTCCAAAAATTTCATTTTGCTGTCATGTCTCGAGAACTTTCGTAGTACTTCCAAAAATATCTTCCGACGGTATTTCTACGTGTCGCACGTGGTCCATGCAAAATATGGTCAGATTTCGTTACAGTTCTGCAAAATCCCTTCGAAGGAGATTTTTGTTGACTTCAAGCAAGATGATCTTGATACGTTTCGGTAGGTTCTTTGACATTCACTCCCTTTTATAACCTCTCCAAGCGTGGAATCAATAAATTGGAACCAAGTAACACTAACCGCTGATCTATTTACCAACTTTTATAAAATGTTTTGTAAATGTTTTTTAACCAGCCTCCAGGTCATCTGAATGACCCTCTTAAGTCTAGGAGATTTAGATATTTCTGAGTAAGGGAGACGGTGCCCTACATTTTATCCAAGCATATCTAGAGAGATAGAGGTCCGATAAGCAAATATTTTTTTTTTAACCTAACTTTTTTTAATGCATATATTGGTAAAAAAAAGTATAAGACTACCTAAGTAGAACTATGACAGGTGTAGTGATTTTTCATTCAATAATTTCAGTTGTTTGCAAAATTAGTTCATTTAAAACTACGAAATATGAAGATTGGCACTATTTATTTAAATTAACTAATTTTGCAAACAACTGAGATTATTGAGTGAAAATTCATATCACTACACATATCATAGTCCAACTTAGGTAGTCATATACTTTTTTTTACCAATACATGTATTTAAAAAGATATGGATATGCCCACCTTAAGTCCATTTTTAAAAACAAAAGATATTCATACATAGAAACAGTTGGTAATGTTAAAATTTTTGAATCCTTAAATTTCGCTCTAAAATCATATCTAAAATCCGTAAAACCATAGAGCCAATAACATGGCGCTGTATAGAAAATATTTGGCCAGTATGACATGCCGATTAACCCCAAGTAATTTAAACTTGCAATGTTAGTTAGGTTGTTTAGGTCAAATATTGCAATCAAAATTTCGATTAGTTCTAAGTAAGCTTTGAAATTTTGCACGTGTATAAGTCCGGTGACAATACACATTAACATCTTCATATAAGAAAAAACAAGATGGCGGATGACTTTACCGTTTCTGATCCGATTCGACTCAAAATCGATATCTGGAAGTTTTCGAGATCGCCAATTATGAATTCTTGGTCAAAATTTATAAATTCAAAATGGCGGCGCCAATATGGCGGACGACTTTTGTCATTTATGGTCCAAATCGATCAAAATCGATATCTGGGGGTTTTCGAGTTCGCTGATTACGAATTTCTAGTCAAAAATTTAGTTCAGGATAGCGGGCGACATTATCGTTTATGATCCGATTCGACTCAAAATCGATAGCTGGGGGTTTTCAAGATCGCCAATTATGAATTCTTGGTCGAAATTCAGAAATTCAATATGGCTGACGACTTTTGTTATTTAGATCCAAATCGATATCTGGGGGTTTTCGGGTTCGCCGATTACGAATTTCTAATCAAAAATTTAGTTCAGGATGGTGACTTCAAGATGGCGGACAACTTTATCGCTTATGATCCGATTCGACTCAAAATGGATATCTGGGGGTTTTCGAGATTGCCAATTATGAATTCTTGGTCGAAATTCAGAAATTCAAAATGGCGGCGCCAATATGGCTGACGACTTTATCGTTTATGGTCCGATTCGACTCAAAATCGATAGCTGGGGGTTTTCAAGATCGCCAATTATGAATTCTTGGTCGAAATTCAGAAATTCAATATGGCTGACGACTTTTGTTATGTAGATCAAAATCGATATCTGGGGGTTTTCGGGTTCGCCGATTACGAATTTCTAGTCAAAAATTTACTTCAGGATGGTGACTTCAAGATGGCGGACAACTTTATCGTTTATGATCCGATTCGACTTAAAATTAATATCTGCGGATTTTCGAGATCGCCAATTATGAATTCTCGGTCAAAATTCAGAAATTCATAATGGTAGCGCCAATATGGCTGACGACTTTTGTCATTTAGATCCATTTGCCATTTAGATCCAAATCGATCAAAATCGATATCTGGGGGTTTTCAGGGTCGCGAATTACGAATTTCTAGTCAAAAATTGAGTTCAAGATGGCGGACGACTTTACCGTTTATGATCCGGTTGGTCTCAAAATCGATATCTGGGAATTAAAGCATATCAAAAGACGAAAAAGTAAAAAATAAACATAGTAAATAAATCAAACCCATCATTTTGTTACATTATATAATTTTTTTTATGATATAAAAGCTTGTCGCGAGCAATCTCCTTTACACGGGAAAATCTCGCGACAAGCTTTTATACCATAAAAAAATTATATAATGTAACAAAATGATGGGTTTGATTTACTTCAAAGTTTATTTTCTACTTTTTAGAGCATTTAAATAAAAGCTTTTTTAAAAATATTTTTTATACATTTTTTTACAATTTGTATAGGTACTACATGTACAAGATTTTTATTAGGCATAAAGGCGTATAGCATAACAGTTTACATTTGCATTTGCACAAATTAAATTATTTATATAAATGAACAACCGATCCCTGCGGCACACCGTGTTTTATTGATATAATAGGTCGGAACTTATTTTATTGAAGAATGTACTTTGTTTCCTGTATTTGATAAGTAGAATGTTATTAGCTTTAAACTAACGTCATTGAATCCGTAGAATTGTAATTTATCTAACTAATAAGAGAGAAATACAATCGAACACTTTACCTAAATCGCAGAAAGTAGATTTCACATAAATTAGATATACTTCCTGACAAAGTTCGTGATTAAATCAATTTAATTGGTGTGAACAGCCACCCGCCCCTCCCTCGCTAACTGGCAAAAATTACTAAATACATTTTAAGCTTCAAATATATCAGACCTACTTTCTGACAGAATTTCACAGTTACACTGCTTTCAAATATAGGAAAATCATACAACCTCAAATAAAAAGACATGTGTGACAGTCGGAAATACGCGGAACCTTTTCTACAGTTCACCGCCGACTCGTATAGTCGACACATGACTCATTATTATCGCCGTTAGACCATTCGGCATGTTGTCATTGAATAAACCTCTGAAGGTAAGCGAGTCAATTTGCGAACGAAATAATAGAGCCGAACTTAAATTTCGTATATATTAGAATGTACATATTAATATTATAGACCGTAACGCGCTGTTAAAATTGAACGACTGAGCTGCTGATCTAAACATTTCAAATGCGTGTCTGGGCGCAATTACTTTTGCGACTAGTTTAACAGTATTTTAATGGGGTCGTAAAGTTTTTGTTGCGTATTTTGAGTGTCCAGTAAATATGTACTCGACTATACTAGAGTTTTGCACACCGGGTTCTTTTTGAACTTTTTATATTGGTTTGCAAATGACCTGATAAGTGATACTGCTAACGACCGGAAATATTTCCCACCACTTCCGGTTTCACCGGATCTGACAAACTTCAACTTTCGAAATTAAAATAAGACATCCTGTATCTCTTTATACAGTGTCGTACAGTACGGGGATCATTATTAGGCGTATAGGTAAATTCTGTACACTTATGTACATGTGCAATATGGGTTAGAATCAAGAGCTGATATGAAATGGATGGTGGGGCATAAGCATGACAGCTGGTCGATCCTCTGCAGTTAGTAATGTAAATGTATTTGGAGCGGAAGGTGTAGATGACCAGTCGTCGAATAAGGAATTTACGTGTCATCCGCAAAAATTAATTTGTTAAAATTAATTATGGTGGTCAACAAATAACCAAAATAAACAAAAGTATCTTTCTCAAAATAAGTGGTAGTCGGTCGATTTTCGGTCACTACAATAAATAAATTTATTGTATTACGCAGTGATTGCCAACCGTAGCACAATTTAATTATTTGTACTTTCTCTTTTGTTAAATAAATGCCCATTTTAACAGGTTAATATCATTTTGAGTGCAATAATACTTACATTTCGTAAGGTTACCTGCGACCTAAGCCCAACGGACTCCAGTAAATAATAATCAATAAATCCATAACATCGACGATCATAGAAGCGCCAGCGTACAGCCCATTGGATCGCCCCACTCCAATCATTATTTACTAGATGACAGTCTCACCCGAGTTCTCACCCGTATTGCGTATGCACATAAGTGTATAGGATTTCTCTATGCGCCTAGTAGCGATCCCCGTACTGTATATACAGATCTATTTTGCAAATGAAACCATCTCTTTAAAATCGTAAATGTCGGCTTGGTGGTGTGATGGACAGTGGCGCGTCCTCTCACGCAGACGGCCTGGTTTCAAAACCGCGTCACCATCTTTCGAAAGAGATGTAAAACTGTGGGTTCCGTGTGTCTACGATGTGAGCACGTTAAATATCCCTACCTCACGACAAACTGTGGGGGTTCGGCAAAATGTCCAGGTTAGGAGTCCCAGTGCCTACTCAGACACTGATGAGCTTATCTCCTGGCGTGATTGGCCTTGGTAGCGGAAATAAGCCGACGTTAAATAAATGAATAAAAAAAAATCGAAAATGATTTAACTTACGTTTTAAAAAATCTTTTTTATTGTAATTAAGGGAACGAAGGGGATATACACTAGAAAACTTATTTAAATCAATTTCTATTTTTGCCTGGCATGACAAGATTTAAAGTCGACCTAAATAAGATTATTATTAACGTACCTATTATGGTGTTTAAGCAAAGCTATCAATTGTCTTAATTTTCTTGTCTGTTTAAATGTACAAAGACGAATAAGCTTTCAGATAGATCGTATTAATTAGTATGCTACTCACATGTAAATGTTGAAATTCCTATTTCGGAATGAATGAAGCGTCCTGAGCTAATTATAACCTCTCACTTAACGAACTTATTGATAAAATGGAAATTAGATGTTAAAGGCGAAGCCTGTGTATTGATTGCCGATGTTACTATTATTTCATTATAATGTCAATTTAAACGAATAAAATTTGTACCGAACTAATGTTTTACTCGGGTATATTGTAAATTACCTTGTAAATATAAATAGCATACCGGTTGTCTTAGAGTTTACCTACATTGCCTAATATTAACTATTTACTACTACTATTTATCTCTCGGGTTCGAATCTCGGTTAGGAAGGTATGGATGTTTAGATGACATTTTTAATGTTACCGGGATAGTAACAGTGGATTAGATAGGGT
Source organism: Leptura quadrifasciata (assembly GCA_963675555.1). Taxonomy (NCBI): domain Eukaryota; kingdom Metazoa; phylum Arthropoda; class Insecta; order Coleoptera; family Cerambycidae; genus Leptura; species Leptura quadrifasciata. The sequence continues at coordinate 111,990,719 of OY776675.1, forward strand.
TTGTATGAGTGACAACGCCGTATCACCCTGATCCTTGTCTCAGGTGCGACAGATATCAATATCGTAGGGAATGGTTGTTGTGTAGTTGTCTTTGTGTGGTGGAATAGCTGTGGCTCCAGTCCTCTAGGACATTAATATAAATAAGACAGTATCAATAATGGAATATCAAAAGTCGTGAAAGTTTCAAAATTATGTTCTGCATAACGTACATTATACTTTTGACTGATTCATAAATGGACGATAATTCTATGACATTTTGTATGTGACCCACCCCTAGCAAATATCTTATAAGTATTTCAATTAACCGCAACTTAGTATCAATGAATATTTGTAACATGACTATATTGCGTATTTACCTGTTTAATTTGCAGTGTGTACAGAACAGCAGCAGTTTACGAATAATTACGTCAGAATTGAAAATGTAGGTGTTTAAAAACTGAAACATTTATTGAAAGTCAGCCGAAAGAGTGCTCGGAGCTTCTAATAGTCATCTAAAAAGGTTAGACATTTTTCATTAAAATTAATAAAAACGGCAAGTCAAAAAAGTGTATAGTATAAAATAAAAAACACAATCATAATTACCTAGATACAATTAGAACGATAGTATATTAAAATATTTAAAATATAATAAAAACAGCAACATATATATTAAAAATAAAAGATCATTAACTAACAGAATAGAAACCGTGCCATTAAAAAACAACTTGTTTTTAAAAAATATTTTGTAAGTTGCAATTTTTCTCAGATTATCCGGTAATTTGTTTTACATATTATATGGAACTACAAGGTGAACTAGTGATCTAGTTTTTCATTTAGGTAGATTGCAGTTCATCCCAATGTCTCGTACTGTAGCAGTGAATATCTCCTACACGTGCAAACAAGCAAGCAAAGCAACTTTATTTAATATGAACAATACGTCGCCCCCGAGATCTGACCCGGAACAAAAACAAAACACGACCTTTCCAATAGAGACGTATTGCGGTAGATCATTTACAAATAATATAAAAATAAGAGGTCTCAACATAGAGCCCTGCGGAACTCCATCTCCACAATGTGCTCTTCCGTTGAATTTAACTATCATTTTTGATGTGTCAGAATCCAAGATAATATTTTGTCCAGAATATTCATAGAAAAGAGCTTTTGACTTAGAAAACCAACATCCACTGTGTCGAAAGCATGAGACAGATCAAACATTGAAGACATTATTCAGCCGTTGTCCCAGCTCTTGGTACATATAATCAAATATGTGATAAAAAGCCGTCTCTATACACATATTTTCTATAAAGCCTTGCTGAATTGATGTTACAATGTTTAATTTGTGTGTAAACTTTAAGGAGTAATTTATGTATTTTCTATACCTGAAGGTTTTTTTTTTGTAAAGTTGTGTGACACAGTCGGATTGTAAGATATCTAATATCTCATTGATTTCTTATTTTATCTAGACCTGTAACTTAACTTTTTTATTTATTAAACTACTTAATTTCTCTTTTGTATTAAAAGAGTATAATATTGAACAAAGGAGTGTTCGTTGATGGGTTAATGTTTTATTTATTTGAAATAAGGTATTTTATATTCAAAACATTTAAACATCATTAACACCATTTCTATAAACATTTTTTGAAGTTGCCGATCAAGATGTAAAAAAACTCAACGTTTCAATAATTTCCCCTTCAGACATTACTGCTGTCAGTTTTCCATTGTGTTGATATTAGATAATAATTATTTTTACATATCAGATAAGATTTAAAGACCATTGAGTCACATGCATAGAGCTATTATATATCTCGATGTGTATAAAAATGAGAAATATGTATATATTTAATTAATGTGCTTTAATAACAGTATGTGTTTATGTAAAAAGAAATGTTGCCATAATTATAATTCACGACTTTATGAAGAAGATATTGAACACGCAACTTTGTGAGCCTTATTATACAGGGTGGGGCAATAGTACGTCGGACCTTGATATCTCGGGTTCTACGATAGCTAGAAATTAAATTAAAAAAAATTGCAAGTAAACTAGATAAAAAGTCTATAACTGTAAATTATTTTCGAACATACAGGGCAAGCCAAGACGACATTACAGGACCAAGTACCTTTTTTTAAATGGAATGCTATGTATATCAGTACATTTTTTGGAGCCTCTTTCTAGGCTCTATTCATTCCTGTAGTAGCATTGAATATCTCCCAACCACGTGGATGTAATGAATTTTTTTATTGAAATTATGCAATCTGCAGATGGCTATTAAAAAATCACCTCAATCACAATTATGGGTTTTAAGATAAACTTATGAGAATACCAGTTACGAGACATCTAATAAATGTTTTTGAATCAGTTTCAGTTCCTAAAAATGTATAGGTAGGGTGGCCAAAAATTATTTTTCAATTAAGAACATTTTAAATTGAATTTTCTTAATTTTTTCAAATGAAACACCCTGTATATTTTTCGACGACAAAATATGAAGGAAAGAATATTGGCTGCCTTTACATCTATCACACCGGCAGTTTTAGGAACAGTGGGAACCTCATTTCAAAAGCGCATAGGGATGTGTGTCAACCAAATGGGCAACATGTGGAACATTTATTATAATTTTTTCTGCTGAGTTATTTGAAGAAACCTTTTTTTAAGTTTATTTTTGAATTTAGTTGCAATTAGTACTAGGGAAGTACTTACAAAAATGTTCGTTTTTCATTTCTACGTCACGTCATAGAAAAATATACAGGGTGTTTCATTTGAATAAATTGAGAAAATTCAATTTAACATGTTCTTAATTGAAAAATAATTTTTGGCCACCCTGTACATTTTTAGGAAATGGAAATCATTAATTACATTAATTAGATGTCTCATAACTGGTATTCACATAAGTTTTTCTTAAAACCCATAATTGTGACTGTGGTGAATTTTTTAATATCCATCTGCAGATTGCATTATTTTAACAAAACAATTAATTACATCCAAGTGGTTGGGAGATATTCAATGCTAATATAGGAATGAATAGAGCCTAGAAAGAGGCTTCAAAAAGTGTACTGATATACATAGCTTACATTTTAAAAAAAGGCTCTTGGTCCTGTAATTTCGTCTTGGCTCGCCCTGTATGTTCGACTTTTTTATATAGTGTGCTTGAAATTTTTTAAAAAAATTCTAGCTGTCGTAGAACTCGAGATATTGAGGTCCAACGCACTATTGCCCCACCTTGTATAGTCAGTTATCCCACATTTTTCGAAATTGAATTATAGGTAGTTCAAACGCCTTAAGAAGGATCCCAATATTGCCTGACGTGCAACAGAACAAATCATTTTCCCCTCCCCTCAAACTATGGCAGTAGTTAATGAAATCGAACAAGAGACAAGTATTGAAATAAAAATGTCTGTGTTTTAAATCTATTGAGCAAGCCAGCTAAAAAATTTCCTTCCATTACAGATTCAGATCCCAAATTTAATACCCACCGCTATAAGAATACAGTAAGTAATTAAAAAAATAAAAAATAATTAAAAACTTGCTTTTCTTAAAGTCGTGCTAAAAAGTAAAAAATAATTGCAAGAAAAGCAAGGCGTGCGCACTTTGCATGATTGTATGCATGATGCGCACGCCTTGCTTTTCTTCCAGTTATTTTTTACTTTTTAGTACGACTTTAATAAAACCAAGTTTAAAAAAATATATTTTTTAAAGTATTTTCTACTGTTTAGTCGTACTTTAATTATTTATAAATTCATTCATTGGAGCTGGATTCCGAGGTATAAACCTAACGGCATTCCATTATGTCACCGGAACTAATATCGTACCATTTGTATGGGAAAAAACGGATATAGAAGTTTCTGATCAAGCGAGAAATCTTTTCTATTCTACGTTCTGCCGGAGGTGCCGGTTGGATAGTATGTTTAATCAATCTTTCACCCCCGCGCTTGTGAACGATCCATCTTTACACGTCTGAAGGACTTTTATTATACTTTCCAAAATGGATATTAAACGTTCACAAAGAAGGGTTCAAAACGACTATTTCAGACGGAGAATAAACAAAATCTATACTTACTGTTCGTTTTTGCTTAACTGCTTCACTGATGGTACTAATTGGACGTCGTAACACTATAAATCTAGCGTAGTAAATACTAACACTTTCTTAAATTTAAACCTGAAAAGGAATTTTTTTAAAACACAAGAAAAAGACAATATAAAGTTCAAAAATATATATTAAATCTTTTTAAAAAAATTATAGCTAACGATTTCACAAAAAGATTCAGTAAAAAGTTCAATGTTTATAATTTTGGTGGGCTTTTGCTTGCCTGTCTATTTACGTATTATCAGTTCAATATTAATTTAGTTCGCTCCATGGAGCTTAAAAATGCTTGAATAGCAACGACTTTGAATTATATTCTGCAATTATAAATTCATACGTTCAGGCAAGGCGGTCCCATGCACGTTCTGAGTACATGGTAACTATACTTTTCTGACACCGAATCGCTGAGGAACAAGGTTAGGGCAAATACGCTTAAAATCCATCATTTTCCCGTCAAAATCGACTGCTAGAAAATGATAGGGCACCCTCGACGCTAAGGGCTATTTTCGTTAGAACTCTCGAAGTACTTTGGCTAGAGACTGGATAACTTGTCCTCATATTTAACACAACGCATGAGTTGCAGTGCTGCACAACGTGGATTCGTAAGAGGGTTTTTATTTTCAAAATTTCCGAAGTTCCCGGTCGGTTTTCGTTATACTTTCTAAATTTTTTGGCCGGGGTAACAATACGTCCCCGTTCAGCGACATTTACTACACTTTCTAAAGTTGCACTCCTTGATGAGTTTCCAAGATTTTGGCATAAAAAACGCTCCGTAGAGCGAAAATGTGAATTCATATAAAAAAACCTCTTCCAAAGACATTTTGACGTGAAGCACGATTTTCATGCGAAATGTTTCGGATTTTGTTACAGTTTCGAAAAGTTCATAGAGGGTTTTGGTGTGTTCATTAACACGCTCACTACGTGCGGATATTTGCAAAAATAACGGTGGAATACTGTATTGTCATCCGATCTTAGTAACTGTGCAAAATTTCATCAATTTATTATGTCAGGAACTGTGTTAAATAAAGGATGCAAGATTTTAACACAAACATGAAGAAAAGTACATTGTGAGAGCAAAGCAAGTGAAAAAATGAACACATTTGTCTTCCGACAACGCCTTAACAGACCTTTCTTAGGTAGATGTAAAGGTTTCTATTTCGATCTCGGAAATGGCTAGGTATCACCTTGTGTACAGATCTTTTAGAAACACCCTGTAGCTGAAAACGTACTAAATATATTTCTTACTTGTTTCTTGAAGAATTCTTCACGTCGAATGTAAAGTATAAATCTAGTTTTCCATATTCGAACAATTCTCTCGTTTAAATGCTATTAAATATTTTAATATTCCAGCTGTATACAGTTTTATTTATTCATTCAAGATATAAGATGTGTGCCTGTGTATTATAGAAAGGAGCAAAACAATTTGTCGACACATACAAGCACTCATTAAAATATTCTTTGATAGCAGTAGCTGTTACTCCGGTTGCTAAAGGTAGATGATGAACATCAACCACACGCGGTACTAAAAAGGATGTCGTCTGTTGGTCGCCACACATAATACATGTCATAATTAAATGTATAAAATGCTCATCAATATTTATACAATATCTACTTTTTAGTTGTTGAACAACCAATGATATGTGTAATTAAACGCTTATGAAACACGTTTAACGACCTCAAATATTTAAATTACCAACTGGCCCCAGTTTATCACAAAATGACACTTCATATTCTTCATATAGAGTGTAATGTAGATTATATTATTCAGCAATAATGTGCTAATTGTTTGTTCTATGTAGGTAACACTTATTTCATAGATTTCGTCATAACTTTTCTATAGTTTAGGTAATGTAGATTTTCATCAATCAATGTAAATCCGGTCCACCAACATCGTCAAGTCAAGTGAAACTCAGTTCATTATGATAGGGCTACTTTTGTAAAGACTTTATTCATCTCAAGTTAGATTCTCTTCTCTAATATATTCACAGATACTCCTATAGTTCATGTTGGGATGCAAGTTCAAGTTTACACGTTCAAATGTGCCTGTATCATCAATTCATAAGCTAAACCACAGTAAACATCATACACGCCTTGAAAGCTAATATTGGAATTGAATTACTACTTTAAATTCTTATGATAGATTTGATCGATCGGAACTGGGTCTCGAATCACTTATTTAACAAATGCCTATGAGGTCTTCTAGTGTATCGTTTAGATTCACTTTTTCGTTTACAAATATTTCGGCAGAGAAATTATCTGTCGATGTACACTCATTAGACAGTAATTTTTCAGATTTTTTCCAGTTTAATAATAATAATAATAATAAACGTCTTTATTGAAACAAAGATATAATATAATGTTTCATATGTGAAGCTTAGCTCTATTCTACCACTTGGCCCCATCAAAATTAAAGATGAAAACCAAAATACAATAAATATACATACATATAAAATATACATACAAACCTATATGTACACTAAATCTTAATAATTCCATAGAAGTGAAGTGTTATAGTTACTCAGTAAATCCTAATATTAAACAAACCAAGAAAAAGTACTTAAATATATCCATTTACAAATCAAGTAATGCAGTCAAAATAGAATTTGAAGCGGAACTTTTTTCATAAGCAATTTTATGGTTGGATCCTGTTGGGGAGGTGCTAAGGGATGCCCAAAAAAAATGTATACTTCAAAGACCCTGTGCTTCAATTGTTATTAACAGTTTAATTTTTGTGGATAACTCGAGATATATGGGTCCGATCGGGACAACATAAAAGAAACAAAATCTTCGTAATTAAATTTTCTACAAATCTACGTTTAGTGTAGGTCTTAGGAGCGTAACCATAACCTACAAATGTGAATTAACTGGCCAAAAATCATTTTTTCTTCATTTTGCTGTCCAAAGCCGCTGGGTAAACCGATCAGCTTCAAACTTTCAGGAAATCTGCCTTTTGCTCTAACAAAAACACCCTGAATATTTGGTGCAAAAATATTAAACCCAGTGTGCGCAATTGAATTTGTTATTTAACATTTGAATTGGCCGCCATTTTATGCCATTAAATCCAAAACGGATCATATATTTTTCAAAAGTTAGGTCTAGACTTTTTGATGCCGTAAGGAAAAATTTTTTAAAACCTATTTTGACCATTTTTGCATTTGTTTAAAAACCCAATTAACAAAAAATGAATTTTATCGGCCATTTTGAAAAAAAAATTTCACCAAAATAAGCTCTTTTTTTATTAAAGTAAAGGTATTAAAATTTTCTTTATGATCTGATCAACGAAAATTCAAATTTTTGTTTCAAAATGGCCGACAAAATTCATTTTTTGTTTATTGGGTTTTAAACAAATTTAAAAAAAAATTTTACGGCATCAACGGCAGGCCTAACTTTCTAAAAAAGAAAATGATCCGTTTTGGACTTAGTAGCATAAAATGGCGGCCAATTCAAATTTTAAATAACAAATTCAATTGCGCACACTGGATTTCATATTTCTGCACCAAACTTTCAGGGTGTTTTTGTTAGAGCAAAAGGCATATTTTCTGAAAGTTTGAAGCTAATCGGTTCACCCAGTAACTCTGGGCAGGAAAATGAAGAAGTAGGCAGTATTTTCACTTTTGTAGGTTATGGTTGCGCTCCTAAGACCTACACTAAACGTAGATTTGTAAAAGAAATTAATTACAAAGATTTTGTTTCTTTTATGTTCTCCCGATCGCGCTTATATATCTCGAATTATTCACATTTTTAGGTTGAAAACGCAGTAAAATTAAATTGTTGTTAATACCAATTGGAGCACAAATCTTTGAAGTACAAAATTTTTATGGGTACTTTTGAGCACCTCCCCAACAGGATCCAACCATAAAATTGCTTATGGAAAATGTTCCTTTAGATTGTGCTATTTTTACTGCGCTAAAGTAGAAGCTTTCTAAATTACGAAGAAACCATTACATAAATTTTTTAAAAAAGACCATACCTATATTATATATATTTATTAACGAAGGACGTTCTTGGGCTAGGGTTAAAGGATATCCCCCCCCCCCCGTGTTTTGGGTCGGAGAATCGATTGGGTTAGGTCCATCCCCTATTGGCCAAAACCTACTCCCAAAGAGTGCAAGCCAGTAGAGACACAATTCTTGTGCGGAATTTTTCCTGTAAAAATGATTTTTGATACGGGACCACCGAAAGGGTTGATCAAAGGGGATAAAAATCACCCCTTTGAAGCAAAAAACGATCCTAACTGATGTTTTCGCCCTATTTGGAAGGAATGTAACTAAAAAAATCGAGGAGGATGAGGGAGGTAAAATCAATCGCCCATCCCTTATTTCCAGTCAAGGGGGTGAAAACTACCTCATGGTTAAAGGGCAATTTTGGAGCGGGAAATTGATTGCGATGGGTCCGACGGTGAAAAATACCTTCCTTCGTGCTCTATTGGCCAATGACCACCCCCAAATGGTGTAGTAAGTGAAGGCGCAGTTTTTGTGCGGAATTTTTCCTATAGAAATGATTCTTTATAAGGGACCACCGAGTGGGTTGATCAAACGGTCGTAACTGATCTATTAGCTCTGTTCGGAGAAAATGTAACTAAGGAAAGAATGGAGGATGAGGATGAGGTAAAAGCAACCACCCACCTCCGACACATGACTCTAATGGGCCTGGCAGAGGACGCAACATGCAGATTCTGTCAAGAGGAAGAGGAAACCTCAGTTCACGTATTGTGCTACTGTGAAGGCCTGGCGAGACTGAGATTCCAAGTACTCGGAGAAGAAAAATCAAGCGCGGACAGCTATACAAAAGGGCCTTTATCAAAGCTGTGGAGTCTAGTACAAAGGACAAAGCTGGATGAGGTACTATAAGGAAGATATTCTGGGAGCATCACAATAGACCTGAAAAGGTCGCGGTGGTAAATGCTAAATAACCAGCTTCTTTGTTAATCTATTCTAACCACCCACCTCTTATTTTCAATTAAAGGGGTGAAAACTAGCCGCTGCAGGGATCACGCCCCCCTCAATTTTTCTGCCAGTTTTCCAAAAGGAATTCGATTTGGAGGTGGTCAAAATAGATGAGGGAAGTAAATTCATTCATCTACCGCTTCTTTCCAGTCAAGGGGGTGACAACTACCCGATACTGCAATTGAAACTGCGGAACACATACTTTGCGAATGCAAGGTGTTAGTCCGCACTAGACTAAAGTTCCTAGAACAGGCGGAATTAACGCCTGAAGACATAGGGAAATTAGCTCCCAGAAAAATCGCAAGCTTTGTAAAAAGTCTGGGAATCCTGGGTAACCACTAGTTGTAGGGTGTCACAAAAGATCTTTTAGGTCGAAGTGAAGTAAGGCTGTTCGAAGCCAAACTACCCCATAAAACAATCTACAATACACAAGGGGTTTTTTGGGTCGCTGATTTCAAATCCGATGACGAAGGTGGCATTTGACAGTTAACAGCTGTCAGTAGCAGTGTTAGCTATATTATCCCGAAAAGATTTATAACTGTATCAACCAATCGCTCTTTGTGTATCTCTGTCTGTGAGATCGATCAGTGAATCAATCAATCTCTCTTTCTGTGCTTCGGTGTCAATGAATCAATGATTTTCTGGGTGTCTGTGAATAAATGGTTGAATCAACATCTCTCCCTCCCAATAAATCATTTAATTAAAACAATTTCTAGTTCCCTCATTTCTAATGAAATGTTCGAGAAAATATTAATTGGATTGTTTGCATCTACTTTTAGCGTGACCCAGGAACACTGATAAATCTTTTCCAGATAATACAGCTAACACTGCTACTGACAGCTGTCAACTGTGAAATGCTACTTGCGACATCGGATTTGAAATCAGCGACCCGAAAAACCTCCATAGAATACCAGCGAAGCAAAGCCGCATTGAAAGGACCATGGTTCCATACTATTAGTGAAAAATTTACATTTTCCGAACTTGTCGCCATGAGGACTTTCGATCAGGAGCTGAAGAGGAATAACATATATCAATTCCAGCGAGTTTCACCGGGGGCCACTTTCCATAAGAAATATACAGGGTCCTTTATTATTGAAAAATAATGATTAATCTGCTATGATCGTCATTATTGGTTATAAGCAACAATAATGTAATCACACGATCAACAATTTTTTCAAATATTTGGATAAGATATGCAAGATACTTATAGGCCTTAAATCAGCAAATAATTTACGTCATTAGTCTTAGGCAAAAGAATAATTAAAGCTTCCTTCCAGAAGTGGAAACTATCCCAGTTCAAGACAGCAATTTATTTTTTATTTCATCTACTCCACAGGCATTTGATTTAAAGTTCCTTATAATGTCACTGATCTGTTCTATAGAGCATAACCACAATAACATTTTGGGAAATTTTAATTACGATAGGCACAAACTATTTCACCAAAGAGAAAATGATAAAACAATCATCGTTCGTCTCTAATAATGTCACGGCAGCATTGTTTAAAACGTTAGTATCGAATTGAAGAGATGATTGGTTCCTATGTAGAATATCTTTAATCTGCAAATCTTGAAGTGAGCTTGTGAAATATAACAGTAAGAATGAAAGTGGAACATCGCATGTTTTCGTGCAATAAGCACTATATCTTCAACTGTAACTATGAGAAGTTGTGTTATCATTATTGTTGGTTCCATTCAACTGAGTTTAGTTTCTTTATTTTTTTTGACAATGCGATTTCAGTTGTAATGTAATGTTAATGCAGAGTTATTTCATTGTTCTAACAAACAAAGTGATGAGGCGGACTAAAAGCAGGAATTGATGTCATTTCAGATGGTCAGAAATGTTTTCAAATGGAGTTAAAACTTAAACTCTGTATATCTGGCAAATATTCAGATATATTTCATTTAACTTAGTATGGAAACAATGATGCTCTTATTGATAAAAATTTTCCCAAGAATTGTTTCATATATTTAATATATGCAAGTCAAATGGAACTGGAAAATATAATCCTCCATTATTTTTCAGTATTTGAAAAGTAATCCTCCATTATATTTCACCAATATATTCACATTTGGTTCCCGCTTGACTGTGTTCGATATTCATAGAATTAAATGTATTCCAGCAAATGAAATATCATTTGATACCGGATTGGGGAAATATGCGGTAATTAAATTTCTGACTCTGGCACGTTCAGCCGTTATGAAAGATCAAATATCGAAAAGCAAACAGCATTTAGAAAATTTAGAACGTTACTTACTTTTTTCTGTCAAAGGTGAATAGAGACGGAAATGAAATTCGATTCGTTGGTGGATTCCTTATTGGAATTTATAAACGAAGTAATTCCGACCGGGAAAGTCACTTTATTTTATAAGATGAGAAAAAGGGAATCTCGATTTTAAGAGAGCGTTTGAGGAAATCGCCCGAGCAAATGCACTTGCCGAGACTAAATGAAATGTGATGATATTTATTAAAGAGTTCGGTATAGGTGCAGCTATCAAATCTGATCAACTTATTGAGACGTGCTCTTCTTCTAATATATTATAGCCGTTCGGGGATGTGAACCCCTGACGTGGATTTCTTTTTAATTTAAATTACCTAGTTTGCTCTCAATATGATTCTGATCGGTGCACTGAATAACGCGATGAAATTTTTGTTTGAAGTTGCTCAATATTCAAAGTTACTTTGAAAGATATCATTAAATATATGTTCCTTTGTGCGCTTCTGCAACGTGATTAGTTTATTCGTTGCAGCGTAACTAGCTCAAAAGTTTAAATTTTGTGTCTATATCAAATTACTCGGAAGAAAGGGTATACCGGGTGTAACAGGATCATGGTATACCTCCCTTTTCTCCTTTAGTTTTGAAGATAATTGATTGAAATTTAGGATATGCTACATACATAATAAGCGGCACTTTTTGATATACAATTGATTTTTTTTTTCACTTCCGGTTTCGCCATTTAAGTGTGCCATGACGGTTCCGATTTATTCTAAATGACCCGTGTAATGCTACCAAAATCGAAATCCCGTTAAAAACACTAAATTACGTGATTTATGTGCAAATAAAATTCACCAAAATTGTTTTTGTGGCAAAACTCAATTTTTTCAAATGAAACCATATCGGTACCGTAGCACAATTTATTAGAACTAATAAGGAATTTATTCATATGTCGTATTAAAATGTGCGATAAATACAAATAAAATTACAGCTAAAAGAAAATAAGAAGATAGACTCTTCTTCTAATTACTACAAAATTCTAATTCTAATTAACACAAAACATTATAACAGTTGTTCAAAATGCTGTTCATTAACATCGATGCACTTCTGAACTCGCATAGCTGTTTCTCGAAGAACGTTCGCGAATTGCTCTCATCTAAAATGTCCTCAGTCTCATTTTCCAGGAATCTCAAGTATCTGGCACCAGTCAGAGGTCCTTCAAATATTATTGGACCAATGATTCGACTACCGATTATTCCAAGCCAAACATTGAAACCGAACCGCACTTGAAAGTTACCCTCCCGTAATAATTTTTGATTTTCTTGTGACCAATATTTTGTATTTTGTCGGTTAAATAATCCCAAATTTGTAAACCTAGACCCGTCCGAAAATAACATCAGTCCCAAAAAATCATTGTTTGGCTGCACAAAATTCAATTGCAATATTATTCCATCCTACGTTCGTAATCACTTTCGTACAAATGCTGGTGCAATTAGTATTTAAAAGATTTATAGTGGTATTTGCGCAAAATTCGGCTTACTGCTTGGTGACTGATTCAAACCCAACTTGCCTTAAAGAAACAGTCTTATCAACTTGTATTCGAGCCAAAACATTGATTTCCTTCGTCAATAATGAAGTTTTCTCTCTTCGGAATTGGTTTTCAACACGTTTAAAATAATTTTTCGCTGGATATTGTCTATCAGGATATCGTTGGGCATAAAGGTCGGTAGCCGCAACTGCATTTCTTTTACATTTCCCATTTCCATTTTTTCGTCTCTTATATGAATTTGCGGCATTTTGAACACAATTAACAAGAATTTTGAACCATTTTTAAAGACACAATAAAAACACCGTTAAACCAACAAATGTTTGACAAGCTAAATATTTCATTGTTTTCAAAGCCACCTTAGTACTTCTTAACATTTAATTAGAACAAAATTGTATTTTCTTATTTTCTTTTAGCTGTAATTTTGTTTATATTTATCGCACATTTTAATACGACATATGAAAAAATGCCTTATTAATAGTACTAATAAATGGTACCCACGGTACCGATACTGTTCCATTTGAAAAAATTGAGTTTTGCACCAAAAACAATTTTGGTGAACTTTATTTGCGCATAAATCACGTAATTTAGTATTTTTAACGGGATTTCAATTTTTGTAGCATTGTAGTCTTTTAAATTACACATTTTAAATTAGAAAAGAAAATATTTTACTAATCAATATTTTTTTTTTCAGGTAAGTTATATTGTGCTGTTAGCGTTACGAATGGTAAGTCAATTAACTGCTAAATGTTCCTGCAACATTACCTCTCACACTCTCCTTAGGATTTTTGGGCATGTTCTTTATTTCTAGTCCAACGAATATTTTCAGAAAATGTCCCTGGATAATGGCAGCTGTCTCTAACAATTTGGGGGTTACTATTGTAAGTTTGCAGAAAAGGTCTTCAACAGAAAATAAGATTAATGCAAGTATGCATTTATCTGGAGTTTTCACACATTATACAATTTTTTAAATAGATTTTCGCTAGCACTATTTTAGGAAGTACACGTTCCACAACTAAAAATTATGTTGGAATAAATATCATTCCAACGCACTGTGTTGTCATTTTTTTACAGCGTTTTTGAGTAATTCCCAGTTTTATTGTTTGTAAAAAATTGCTGTATCGTCCGCAAAATTTACAATTTCATCCACGGTGGATATATTAAAAATATATAACTGACATAAAATGTGAATAAAAGAGGCCCCAGGACTGTTCCTTGGGGAACATCATATTTAACAATTTTTTCCTACTACTGTAGCAATCATCAATCAAAACACACTGTTAGCGATCCGACAAGTAACTTTTCAAAAGATTATAGACAATTCCCCTAAATCCGCTGTGTTCCAGTGTGTCTAGTAATCAGGGTGGTGGCTTACTGTATCGAATGCTTTAGCAAAAACCACGAAGATGCATAAAGCTGGTTCTGATGTATCAACTGCAGAATATATATTTCCTGTCAAATGTGCTATTTCATCCTGCATGGATTTGGCCGCCTGGAAATCATATTGACGGTCAGATATAATTGTATATTTCGTTAAGAACTTGTTTATTCTCTTTTTTAGAATGTTTTCAAAAACTTTGGATACATTGGATATTAGAGAAATAGAACGGTACTTGCTTGCCTCTAGCTTGTCTCCCGATTTGCAAAAAGGTTTTAAGCTGCAATTTTAAAATCAGATGGGAAATTTCCCGTTCTTAAAGAGCTATTTATCAGATACGCCAACGGTGCAGAGAGCTCTCCTCCGTACATTCTTTTAACATATTTGAGTTTATTCCATCGATTCCCGGAGCTTTGTTTGTTTTAAGTTCTTTTATTGTTTCCTTAACTTCGTTAATAATAGTACCTTCTAAGTATATTGAGTTATCAAGTCTAGTTTTTGTGTATGTCCCAGGTTTTGTTTTTGTTTTTGACACCAACTTTTCACCTATATCATCAAAACACGTATTAAATGTTTCCGCGTTTTCTCTTGTCATATGTTAAATTTTTGAACTGTAAATATATGCTTTTGATAGTGTTCACTGATTGCTGTGTTTCAATCTTTTTAACACAGTTCCATATATTTTTTGAAGAATTGTTATTATCATTCAACTGTTTTTTATAGTATTGAAACTTTGCAGTTTTGATAAGTTCAGTTAATTTATTACGATATTTTTTAAATTTATTTTTTTGTGCCAAATCTCTACTTTTTGTAGAGATTGTTCGTTAACATTTATAATTTAATTAGTTGTCCGTGGGGATCTTTTTTTTTCATTTTTTTTTTGTGAAGACACGATTTGTGCAATTTCTCGTGTGAATTTCAATTTTCTTTAACAATAAGTTTACTGCTTTATCACCCGAAAATACATCTGTCCAGGTCTCAGAATTTAACACCTTTTATAATTATGACTTATTTGTGCTAGATCATTTTGTTTAATTTATTCCATAAAGTTTTCTCCAATGTAATAAATACTCATTCACCTTTCAAGCGCATGTGTAATCAATAAAAACAATCAGTTTGTATATCTGCAGCAGTCACTGATATCGGTATGTGAATCCTCTGAAAATCTCCCCCACTGAAGTTACAGCAATCGCCTCTCCACAAGATATCCATTAGTTATTGTTTGTACTCCTGATATATTGACAGCATCGACCACTGCTTGACCTTACACCAGCGCTTTATTGCTTCCTTCCCTTATCTGATGATGACTGGCCCCATGAGGTTACAAATCTGGGTATAATGATGACGTGACGAAAGGGGAACAGCCTGCTTGATTTACAATCGAATTAATTGTCTGTGACATATATATGCCTTTTAAATACCGTTTGGGGGTTTTAAAATATGTATACAGTTGTAACTAGATAATATGTTGAACAAAAGATTAGCGAGGGAATTGAAATGTAACGTTTAAACGTTATTAACTATGTCTCATTTGAGCTTATAGCTTTACAACACCGGGAATTAAGTAAAAGAACAATAATCTAGTTGAATGAAGTTTGGATATAGAGGCATGATATAAGTTTAAAATAAGAATGAAGTAAATGAATGAAGAGAGAGCTCCTTTAAGTAGGATCAGTCTTTCGGCTGGTGTTTTGATAGTAATATGCAATTATTACACTTAACGCGCCAGACTTGTAACTTGTAATTCAGCGCTCGGCAGGGCACACAGCCCGGAGAGTAGCTGTTGGTTGCAGTCTGGTTACGTTTCTTATAGTAAAATAAGAATTTTATAGAGGAGTTTGCGATTAAAAATATTATGTTTAATATTCCGCCCTCTAAAAGCACATTTGAACTAAGGATGAAGTGATTGACAAAAAAAAATCATTTTATTGTAAAAAGCGTGGGGTGCTTGATATCAATTGTTATAAATATTTTATTGGTAGCTATTGATAAAAGTAGAATTATAAAAGTAATAAAATTGCGTTCAATAATTTCATTTCGTTTCATATAGAATAGATGAAAATTGAAAATGCTTATAAAATGGGCAAGTTAGATTTTGTACTGTAGGCGGCAATAGTGCGTCGGACCTCAATATCTCGAGTTCTACGATAGCTAAAATTTTTAAAAAAAATTGAAAGTACACTAAATAAAAAAAGTCTATAACTGGAAATTATTTTCGAACATACAGGGGAGCCAAGGCGAAATTATAGGACCAAGTGCCTCTTTTTTTTAATGGAATGCTCTATGTATGACTAGTGGTCGAGAGGTGAGCGCACTTGCCTCTCACCCAAACGTTCCGGGTTCGATCCCCGGTCGTGGCAGTTAAAATACTGCGAGAGGGATTTTTCCACTATACACGGATATTGAGTGTGTGTCCCTTGTCTCTAAATGTGTAGCTCCCTCCCACACAAGGCTCTTCTAGAGCCTTCCGGGATAAAGGGGGTCGTAATTACCTGTGGTGTTATTTATTTATTATTTATTTATGTATATCAGTACATTTTTTAAAGTCTCTTTCTAGGCTCTATTCATTCCTATATTAGCATTGAATATATATATATTTTTAATACATTTATTTAACGTCGGCCTATTTCCGCTACTGAGGCCTAACACCGACGCCTGTAGACGAGCTACCCCCAACCAGGAATTTTGCCGAACCTCTTCCCTTAAGAAGAGTGGGATCTTTTACTTGCCTAACATTTAATAGACAAGGGACCGACGGCTTTACATCCCCTCCGAAGGATGGTATATCTCCTATACAACCCTCGCCTAAGGTTGTATAGCTTCCGCGCATACACTGAGCATTGAATATCTCCCAACCATTTGGATGTAAAGCATTTCTTTGTTGAAATAATGCAATCTGCAGATGGATATTTAAAAAATCACCAGTCACAATTATAGGTTTTAAGAAAAGCTTATGTGAATACCAGTTACGAGACATCTCTAATTGATATTTTTGAATCATTTTCATTTCCTAAAAATATACAGGGTGGCCAAAAATTATTTTTCAATTAAGAACATTAGAACAACACTTAAATCTTCTGAATAAAAATATATGAATATTTTGTATTTTAAAAAAATAAGCTGCTACAAGGGAAAAAGATTTTTGGGGTGCCGTCGGCTGCTCAGCTTCAGTCGGTGGGGTTGTGGTCGGTTTCGAGGTTTTAATTACTTACAGTATTGTAAAAGCATTTTTAGCTAAGTAAATAAAACATTCAAGGCCTCTTTAACGTTTCTGCTTTATGTGGGCGCCAGCTTCTCTAGCCGAGAAACAAATTTACAAAAAATTTTCGTTTTTCATTTCTACATCACTTCGTTGAAAAATATGCAGGGTGTTCCATTTGAAAAAAATGAGAAAATTCAATTTAAAATGTTCTTAATTGAAAAATAATTTTTAGCCACCCCGTACATTTTTAGGAAATGAAAATGATTGAAAAACATTAATTAGATGTCTCGTAATTGGTATTCACTTAAGTTTTTCTCAAAACCCATATAGGCCAGACGACAGGTCGAAAAAAAAGCTTCAATAAGGAAATAATTAGTGGAAAGCTGGAAATTGCTTTAATCGCTTTATTTGGACCCAGATATTACTCTCCCAAGTTTTTCTCCTCGAGCGAAGTCGGCGTTGGTCTTTCTGGCCCTAAGAAGGTACCATTTTTCGGTTTTTTGCAAATATCTCCCAAACCATCAACTTTATCAACAAAATACCTATTATAAAAAATACTCTCGAGTAAATTTGCTACAAAAAAGTACTTTACCATTTGTCTCTAAAAGTGAACCGTTACGATGCTACGACCATTCAAAGTGGAGCCCTTTTTCATTCTTGCGGAAAAGTTATCGAAATCATATGCCATATCAAAGTTTCTATATGTTATAAATATCAATGTAAACAGCTGTGGCAAAGTACCTACGATTAGTATTATTATTGACTAGTATTGACATAAAATCACTCTTTTCCACACCACCTGGCGGTAGAGCAAATGGCGCGTTTTTTGTAAGTGGTGTCCCCAGGAGGCCTAATCCACTGTTCAAATGTCAAAGTTAGTTGATTTTCAACCGTTTTGATGAAGGCTGGCAGTCTTGTTCGTCTGCCTCAATTTCTCCGTCATCGCTTTCATCGTCTGCATCGGTACATTTGTCCGACGTCACAGGGCGCTCAAAATTAACATCGATGTCTCCGTCACAATCAACCATATCATCTTCCTCGGCAGCATTTGTACATGACCGTCCCATACAATTCATGCAGATTCTGGAGCATCGGAGGCCCGTTTTCCTGCAACCACACACATTTGCAGGACACTGTGTTTAGAAGCGTTTGTGGCGCCGGATCCCTCGTCATAGGTATGGGAGCCAAACCACATTGAGAATTTTTCCAGCCCCAATCCAGTGGATTTGTATCATTTCCATATCATGTTTGGACTTGATGGTATGTTCTTAAAGAGTGCTCACGTGCCGCTGATTCGGTGGGAGGTAGGCTTGCGCGATTAAGTCGGATGTTTACTTAAAGATTTTGCAAACAGTTGGAACTGCAACTCATTCAGGGTGTTTCCCGTGGTTTTGTTGTCATAAAGCCTAGCCACAACCAACTGGCCCGCTTTGTCAATTTCATCGGGGTTTGTGTTCATGTCTCGGAAAACCCTAACAGCTGTCTACAATTCCTCATTACTCTTCAGCAGTGTTACGAATTTCATTTTGCCCTGCCTGAAAAACGAAGACGTTGTATCGCACCCACTAAACGCATGCAACAAGAGGATGTTTTCTTGCACACACGGCGGGAGATTGAAACTTGTTGGTCAAAATAGTTGTTGTTTGGTTGAACCTTTGCCGGGTTTCATAAAATACATTTTCGTGGAGGGTGGCACACGAACCGTCAAGATGACCAAGATATGTACTTACTGACCATTTTTTTTATTGATACCTGCATTAAAGACACCTGGAATGCTGACAAATATTTATAACATGTAGAAACTTTGATATGGCATATGATTTCGATAACTTTTCCGCGAGAATCAAAAAGGGCTCCACTTTGAATGGTCGTAGCATCGTAACGGTTCACTTTAGAGACAAACGAACTTTTTTGTAGCAAATTTACTCTAGATTATTTTTTATAATAGGTATTTTGTTGATAAAGTTGATGGTTTGGGAGATATTTGCAAAAAATCGAAAAATGGTACCTTCTTAGGGCCAGAAGGGCCAACGCCGACTTCGCTCGAGGGGGAAAACTTGGGAGAGTAATATCTGGGTCCAAATAAAGCGATTAAAGCAATTTCCAGCTTTCCACTAATTATTTCCTTATTGAACTACCTGTCGCCTGGCCTAATAACTGTGACTGTAAGACTGTGGTGATTTTTTTAATATCGATCTGCAGATTGCATTATTTCAACAAAAAAATCCATTACATCCAAGTCGATGGGAGATATTCAATGCTAATATAGGAATGAATAGAGCCTAGAAAGAGGCTTCAAAGAATGTACTGATATACATAGCATTCCATTTTAAAAAAGGCACTTGGTCCTGTAATTTCGTCTTGGCTCGCCCTGTATGTTCGAAAATGATTTCCAGTTATAGACTTTTTTATCTAATTTACTTGCAATTTTTTTAAAATTTCTAGCTATCGTAGATCTCGTGAAATCGAGGTCTGACGCATTATTGCTCCACCCTGTATATTTTGCGAAATGCAGGACCCAGAAATGCATTTTTCTCTCATATGTAAATTCATTTATTGCAATTCGCCGCGTGAGTAAAGTGTGTAATTAAACCATATATTATACTTGTATCACAACAAATAATTAATTAAGATATAAATTCAATATGCCGCAACTACTTATACATTGTCAGACACACTATCTATGTCGGTTCTTATTGAATAATAAAGTAAATCGATCACCACATATAAAATGGTAATAAACTGTCTATTTTTAGAACGATTGCGTCATTCCCCAACACAACTTGTATTTGAATATTCATTGAATAATCCACCAACTGTTTGGACTCTTTTTAATATCCCAAAATAAATATGTTCGGGTGCAAGACCAGAAAATTAAATTATTCTTTTAGCAGCTCTTTTAATTTTAAATGTTATTAGAGGTTCAACACGGTGGAAAATTGCAGTTCTAAATAAATATAATACAGGTAGATTGTAAAAAAAGATTAGTGGTTGGCAATTCTAATGCACAATTTTTATACTTTAAAGAAAAGTACCAAATAAACTAATTTAATTAATATGAAAGAAAACTTGATTAACTTAAAATTAATTATGTTATGGTTGACAAATTATTAGAGTTATGAATCGCAATTTTTTTAGATAGACCCTCGACTATTTCTAGCAGTGAGCAAATCACCAAAATCGCAAACTCATTAATAATATCCTCATTATTAAGTTTTTCTCCCGCTGTACTTCTATTTTTCTCCGCAGACCCAGAATGAAATATGGTCAAGCAGAAATAAAGCTGTTCGATTAATAAAAATGTCTAGCCTAACTTGTATGATCTTAAAATAACACCGGCGGGACAAACGGTCGCGAGTCGTGGGTTTTGAGGGTAGTTTAAACGACATCACAATTTATCATTTTAATATGGCCGCCTTAGCAAAACATCTCGCAACAAGAGCCCCGCTAATGAAGACGAACTGCAGCAATCAAATTAGTTCCAGGCTTCTGGTGTTCTACTTCTTGCATGCAGCAAATAGGTAAATGCGGCAGCGCTATATAAATCATGTTACGCAAATTAATCCTTTCGTAATTAATAGTTTGGAAACAGACTGCATCATTACAGGATTTAATTTACTTTCATGTGACTGAGGTATGAGGCTGGGGTCGTAAAACATCTCAAAATAGTCGCTAAATTTTCTACGGCATATTTTCATCGAATTCGTTCATTCGTTTCTGGTAGTTCAGTTTTTAATCTGTTCTTCTATGTCATTGCTTTAATATACAGGGTGTCTCGCAATTAATAGATAATCCTGAAAATGGTAATAGGCCAGGCCAAAACCTATCAGAATATCACAACTTGACCTTATTGAAAACCCCACGGTTTTAGAGATATGGGCACTTTTTTGAAATTTCGACAATTTCTACTCTAGGACAGTGTTTTGCATGCCACTGTCACAAAGTAAGAATGTTTTCATTCTGTTTTCCTGTGAGTATTCTAGAACAGTTGTGCTATCAAACGTGTACAGGAGTTTTTGGATAACACCAACGGTATTCTGAAAAAAAAAGTTTTTCTTAAATTTCTGTTCCACCAAGATTCCGTCTGCTGACTTTGACCTTTGATGGTGTAAAGAAAAGTGCCAGGCGACACTTGCCACTTATCCTAAAAACTTGCCCACTTGTTATTAAATTTTAAAATGGTATAAAAATTCTGAGTTGTCCTGTTAGAGAAAAAGATATAGCTGTTTGAACGGTGGATGAGCTAAATTTATCAATTGAATTTTTTTACAAGTAATCCTCGTTTTTAATTGTATTGATTTATCAAAGCATTCGTCGATATTCTCGTATATGACACGTCATTTTGTAGGTCTGGCGTTAGTAGCTACCTGTCATTATTCTGAAATTATTTAAATTCACAACAAATTATTTTGATACTCAGAGCCCTCTTCTCGATCATTTTACACCCTTCCGGAATGTGGTAATGTTAACTTGATTAAGTTGGCATTACCATGGGTATTTTTTAATAAAGCGCGTCGTTTTATTAGACTAATTATTTTTCAGGAATTTGTCATGAGTGACCTAAGAATTTGTCGTGCCAGAAAACAGTTTGTCGAAAATTTTCGTTACGCAGAAATAGGAGAATTAAGACATTTTTCTCCGTACTCACTACCACCCCTGTAAATCATCAGGGGGTAGGTAATATTTTGGACCGATTCTTTTTTCAGGAACTTGTCGCAAAATTATATTACGCAGAAATACAGTAATTAATGCATTTTTCTCTGTACTCAGCATTACCACCCCCGTAAATCATCAAGGGGTGGTTTTGTTGTACTGATTCTTTTTTAGGAATTTGTCGTGAGTGGCCTACGAATTTGTCGTGCCCAAAAACAGTTTGTCGCGAATTTTCATTACGCAGAAATAGGAGAATTAGTAGGTACATTTTTCTCCGTACTCACTACCACCTTTGTAAATATCAAGGGGTAGTTTTTTGGACCGATTATTTTTCAGGAATTTGTCGCAAAATTATATTACCCAGAAATAGGGTAATTATTACATTTTTTTTGTACTCAGCACTACCACCCCCCGTAAATCATCAAGGGGTGATTTTTTATACTGATTTTTTTTAGGAATTTGTCATAAGGGGCCTACAAATTTGTCGTGTCAGAAAACAGTTTGTAGCGAATTTTCATTACGCAGAAATAGGAGAAGTAATACATTTTTCTCTTTACTGAGCACTACCGAAAATCATTAAGGGGGGTTTTTCGCATATTATTTGCTCACGGCAAACTATTTTGATACTCAGAGCTCTTTTTCCACCATTTTAGCCCGTTTCGGAATGTGGTAATGCTAACTTGATCAAGTTGGCATTACCATGGGTTTTTTTAAATAAGGCGCGACAATTTTTTTTTCACGACAAAAAAGCGACAGTTAATCCATATATTGACATTGCAAAATTTCGATATGGTAATGCTAACTTGATGGATGTGGATAACTCAGAATTTTTATACCATTTTAAAATTTAATAATAAGTGGCAAGTATCGATTGGCACTTTTCTTCACACCATAAAAGGTCAAAGTCAGCAGACGAAATCTTGGTGGAACCGAAATTTAAGAAAAACATTTTTTTTTTTTTTTTAGAATACTGTCGGTCATTATTCTAACTTCCTAGGTCTTCAAGGGCCATCTCAACCTGTACGAGACCGATGAAATGGCGATCTACTGAGACTGAATAACAGTACACAACAATAGGCGGTCACTTCAGTCTGAAATACTGTCGGTTATTTTCCTAGACTTGACGTTATAATAGCGAAACTAACGTAAGTACTTGTTGAAGTTCTTCTAACTTTCTTAAAATAAAATCTGCCTTCAGATATGAGTGTAACTTATGGTGCTCTATTCCCTGTTGCTGACTAATGCGCATTGGGCCTTTTGATGTGCACCACTGACCAAACATCTTGTATGAATATGTGTAGTGGTGACAGTTCTAATATTGCAGTCGTAGGAGCGAGTAACTTTTTGGGAGTTAACTCCAAGTTCTTCCCCTACATTTGCCTGTACATTTCCAGGCAAATTGTTGCCCTCTGTGCGACTTTCTTGATGTGGGCATTGTATGACAATTTTTGATCAAAAATGACTCCTAAATTATATTTCTCCTCACAAGCAAATAGAATTTTTGCTCCATTGAACATTAGAGCCTTCCTGTCGTAGACATAGTTCTTTGTTAGATTCAAGCTGTCCATCCGAAGTATTACTATTAGGGGTGAATATCATAAATTGTGGAACGCTCCAGCTGTATCCGAGAAATCCAACCGTATATTTTCTATTTTGTTGCGATGTTGTTTGTGTTACATAATCTTGGTTTGAATCATTGCTATTATACTTTATTAAAATTTGTACAGTATTTGTTTTAGTTTTGTATTTAGAATGAAACATTGAAAAGTTTTCTTATAAGAGTACTTCGACGCGGCCTCAAAATATGACCGTGGAATATACCTGATCATTATTTTATCAGTGAAAAGTCCAAGATATTTATTCGTACCCACAGTATCTAGATGCATAATTATTGTTATATTCAACTATAGTTCAAATATAATCATACGCTAAGAGTTTACTCACATAAATTTTGTTTACGTTTTTCTCTTAGATTTCATGTTCTTCCATTCGCGTTTTCCGTTATTAAATAAGACTTGATAAAATTCCTTTCAAGTTTGGAAAACAAATTACAAAGAGGCAAATTACCGTTCTGCCGTTCCGCGCAGATGACAACTTTTTGTTTATTTTTTGCATTGCTCAAAAGATAAAATCTGTCTGATGTACCTAACAAGTTGTTCCTTTTCAGAAAATTCCGCGAAGGAAACAAATGAAAGATTACTTTGTACGATGATATCGCTCAGCGGGCAGGAAATTACAGACTGAATAAAATGAACTTTATGTTCATAGATGTCCTACTTTGTTTTGTTGGGAGCGCTGCTATACGCTATGCTTTGTGTTCTATTGCTTTGAATGCACACACAGAGCTCTCGTAAATCTCGGCGAATATGTTATTTCTTCAAGTTCTCATATCTCCGTAATGCGCCTCAGAAATTGTTTCGTGCCTTTATTTCACAATAAGGTGTAATATTCATTTTGAAGCCGAAAGCTCTATATGGATTTAAATGGATCTTGTGCAGTTGCTACGTAGATGCTAGCGTTCAGGAGTTTTACTATGTAATTTGTTTTTATCGGCCCTCCTAGAATTACTTCTAACCTATTTCGACACGCGATGTTTACATTTTAATTCGTACTTCACTCATACATCACTTTACAGAGATCGTAGATACGCGTGACGTGCCAGCAATAAAATTCGCTAAAGCTTTATTTGTTCTTCGCCGAACAATAAGACCTAATGCTTTTAACACCGAGGAAAGTAGTGAGTGGTCCACTTTACAGAGTGGTTTTGAGATTACTGTAATTATTAGCCATGTTAATGTTTCTTTGAAAATTGCTGTGCTGTTACAGACGGGTTTTTTGGGTCACTATTGCTCTCGCAGAATTAGCGATTCAAAAAATTCTACATTCAAAAAGCTTTCGATACAGTATCACACGAAAAGTTGTTTAGTAAACTCAATAAACTCGGTACTCACTTAAATGTATTTAAGAATTGTCTAGAAAGTAAACCACAGACAGTAAAAATAAATAATACAATGATCTCAGAAAAAAAATACGGGAGTTCCTCAAGGAGCCGTATTGGGGGTCTATTTTATTTCTAGTGTATGTGTAACCAGCTTATAATGTAAATTATAATTTGTCTTCGCATTAATCTGCTCTCCTTGAATTTAAATAAAACTAAGCACATTAATTACGTGGCAAAATAACATAGAGTATATAAATAAGCGAATTGGCAGAACTGTAAGTAAGTAAGTCTGGTCGATAGCCGAGTGGGTTAAGGCGCGAGGTGGCAATCGCGATTAATCACACGGACACCGCACCACCGGGTTTGAATCCTGGCTCCGGCACTGGCACTGTCGAAGGAAATGGTTGTATGTCCGCGTTTTTTCAATGTGTAACCCCCTTCCGCACAAGCCCTGGCTTCTGGAATTGGAGGTTGTCTAATTTCTGTGGTGTTTATTATTTAAGTTAACGGATACTCTATACTATAAGGGTGTTTTTGAGTTATATACATATATTTTAATAGGCAAGTTCTTATGTAAGGTGAAGTCCAATATCACATTTTAAATTTAAAAATTCGAAAAAAGAAGGAAATTTCTGATATTTTATTTAGCTGAGTGCTCATAGTACAATCCACCAATATCAGTATATTCACGTAGTTTTGAAAACACATTAACAGTCTGTACTGATTATTTCATTGTTGCACAGATGACACAAAAGTTTCATTTTATCTGAGACGCGCACACTAACTGTATTTTCTGTCGCTTTATAAATAACAAAGCACAATGTAAAACAGTTCGCTATTACCACGGCGACAATTGTAAACATACTGTTGTGTGCACTGTGCGCGCACTCTTACGAATAGAGGTTTAATCCTCAGTAGAAAGAAGCTGGCAGTATCATGCTAGTTCGCTAGTCGACCCAGAGATGGCGCCAGTGCTTCCTATCATAGCTACTAGGAAGAGGGAGAACAATCTAGTTATCAACTAGAATGAAATGGATGAATGTATAAGAATAAGAAGCGGGGCCAACGCATTAAGGCAGTTCTAATTCAGAGAGTAAAGAATTCAGATCAGGAAAAAGAACAGTGATTAATACAAAGCGATCAGTGCCAAGTTGTGAATTATAGTAGTGGTTTGAAGTAGTAATTATTGGGTAATTAAATGGACTATTTATTTTAGTGTTAAATAAATCTGATTAGTAACGATTCGTGTTGCAACCTACGCTGGGGGTGTTTACTGAAGGGTGTAAACACATACACACAATATACTTAACTCTTCAACAGTTTTAGCAGAAGTGCTAGTTCATTTGTAGACGAACAAGTTCAAGGTTATTGTTACGTCGACACAAATATAAACAGTAGTTTCTCGGTTATTTTTGGGGATTTTGATAAATTAATACGTGTGCGTTTTTCAGAAAGATGTGAGTATTTATAAATTTGAATATATGCATGTATTTCAAAAACGCACAATTAAGATACAAACGGGCAAACGTAGCTCTGACGATGACACTCGTACTTCGACACGAACAGTCAAAGCAACTAAGTGGTTAATATTTGGATGGGTCCAGAGAAATACAGCGATCTTGCTCCATCTTCTTGCTATGTATCTTAGACGAGGATTGCGTAGGGGATAAGCATCGCTCGGATGGGATGAGAGTCGATATAGCACGTACACGTCGACAGAGAAGAGGTTCGGTAAAATTTCCAGGTTAGGGGTGGCCCGCCCCCCTGGCATCGGTGATTCGTCTCAGTTGCGGAACTAGACCGACGCGCGACGTTAAATATGAATAAAAAAAACACAGTAAAGACTGATAGCATTAATAAATACATAAATAGACTTTCTTGGTTTGAAAATTCGTAAGTTTGTGTTTTCATCCTTAATATTTATAGGTAACGTGATGTAGGTTCTAAACTATGCATACAGTATATTTAAATAAAAAGCTTAAAACAGAACATAAATCATATCTCCAATAAATCTTGACACACCTCATCAAATCGTCGTTGAGGTCGACTAAAGCAAATGGTTCGGTACTGTCTGGCATAGTTGGTATAATTTAAGTTACTTTGTTTACGGCACATGCGGGCACGATAGATCTATCTGTTTGTGTGTGTGAGTATACATACACCAGTGAATCAGTAATGGCATTGAAACAGATAACCTTCACCCGAGTAGACTTGGTTCAACCAGCCAAGGTTGCAATTAATAATTCACGTCGTTCGTCTTTGTTAAATAAACTATAAATTATAAGGTCTTTAGTAATAATTGAATTAAATCGTTATTTTTTTATGTGAGGTCGCGGCGTCAAATCAAATTTATGGCTGTATTATTGTGTCGATAAAACGCAAATCGACATTGATGTTTCTCTAGGCTATGCGGAAATTTCTCTTGAAGCGCTGTGTACATAATAATGTTCTTTAGTAATACGAACATGGATTTACATAATACTATACTGATATAGTTAATAGTTATTGCCATGCTTAAAAAAGAGTAAAAAAATTATAAAATCTCACATATTTCTCAGGCAGCCGTGGCAAAGTGGCATAATGAGAAGTAGTTACACAGTAAAGCGAAAAGAAAGATGTCACCACAATTTTAACGATGATGAAATACAGAGAGGGCCAGATAGACCGAACGTGCCGCTTCCCTTCTAATTTCCTTATACAAAATTGGCAACTCTGATCTGTCATTTCGTCATCACTGGCATGTATTTTTTTTCTTTATGGTATTCGGGCGGTTGATCAACAGCCAAATACTAAATTGATAAGTAATTAAATAACCTGCTTCTAATTAATTCGATAAAACATGCATTATTTTGTGATACAAGAGGAAGAAGACGGGGTCACGCGCGTCGGGTCGATCAGGGCTTTTTTTTTCAGTTACACATGCCCACGAGGAGAGACCACAGGTAAGTTGGGTAGCTAAACAATAACGCAGACACATAGGTAACACGGCAAAACTTACTCTAAATATTAATTTTTGTTTTATTAGTGAATAAAATTAAGGACTACACTACAATTTTATTATTTAGTGCTAGAAGGTGGAGAAGGTTAAATGGAGCTTCTATTTTATTTCTTATACAACTCCCTTGTTTCATGAGAGTATTTTTGGCAACTGACAAAAATATGATCTAAATCTTCTACTTCATTACACTGCTCGCAAAGATTCGATACCACTATTTCTATTTTATATACGTTATGTTTGTTCTTGAGTAATTGACATTATTGTTCTTTTGGAATTTCTTGTTGAATAAGTGGATAGCGTGTTGGGTTAGTGAAACAATATTCCTTCAATTGATGAGACCACTGTTTTTTTAACAGACTTTTACATTTACCAATAGCATCCTCTAGACATAGCATGTTATATAAGGGTATTCCTGATGAGATATTTTCTTTAGCTAATTGATCAACTTTTTCATTATTCTCAAGGTCAGTATGAGTCTTCACCCAGACGAATTTAATTATGTAATTTCTTTCAGTCAAGTTACTTAATACTGACTTAATTTTCATTGGCATGTATTATTTGATAATTGCCAACTTAACTTTGACGTAATTAATTGTGTTTTTTGCCTGGGAATATATAATAATATAAATAAATAAACACCACAGAAATTAGACAACCCCCAATTCCAGAAGCCAGAGCTTGTGCGGAAGGGGGTTACACATTGAAAAAACGCGGACATACAACCATTTCCTCCGACAGTGCCAGTGCCGGAGCCAGGATTCGAACCCGGTGGTGCGATGTCCATGTGATTAATCGCGATTGCCACCTCGCGCCTTAACCCACTCGGCTATCGACCAGACAAATAATTAAATATATAATTAATATAATTAAAAACATTTCAATAACTTTACCGGGTGAAAATATTATAATGTTTGTTATTTACATTGTCAATGTTTTTACTTCTACCGTTCTGATATTATAGTAAAGTTAAATGCTGCTAGTGAATGATTACAATCATGTGGGTGACCCCGTTCCACGCACTGTGATTCTCGGACGTTATCACACACAACGATGTATACTTTCGTTTTCACACCCAGGCTTCACTATGGCAAATTTACATCTTAACACCGAATAATAATCATTTCGCAAATGCAGGCAACTTCAAAATATCCCATTTTATAAAAAAATTTTTAATCGAATGTTCCCCTTCGAGGGTTATAAGTTAATAAACTAATAGTAACATTTCGTCCTTATCGTATATATTTTTGGAACCATAGATCTATTGGTGCTTAAATTCAATATTTGCACTCAAAATTATACGAAAAAAATGTATTTTACTAACATAAGTATTAAAAAAAAATCTTTTGCTCCAAACCAATCTTCATCTGTATCTCATAGAATTTTGAGGCTGATTTGGTGAATGATCTGCCAATTGTTCATCTTCAGGAATTAAATTTATTGTCTTTTGATGTACTTGTTCTTTTGTGTAAATGGTATTTATGTGCCATCAATTAATTGTGATTAGTTGGATTATTTGTTACACTAATACTACCATTATTAATCTTCATAAATAACAATAGATTTAAAAACTTAAATATTGATGCTTTCTGTTAGTGATTTTAGCGATTTGACTTCTCTAACACTTTCAGGATGCTGCCGCTGTATTTTGTCTTTAGAATGACATACTGTAATGCAATTGTTAAAGGCTTCTGGACCTCTTTCTGTTTCATTACTCCCCCCATCTGAATCTATACATATCCAATAAATATTATAATTATTATTATTACCTAATTATCAAATTAATGGGTCCTTTAATACAGTAAACGGCAAACAAGTGCGGGCATCGGCTGCGTTTATATGCAAAATAAATGAACAACCGACCAGCGCAATCAGGTGTAATCCCAGCGCTTATGAGCATTTATTAGTCGGGCAGTGACAAAGTCAGTACTACGTTGTTGTTCGTTAGAGGTGGACGCATGTTCAATTACTCGATTCACAATGTATACGTGTGTTACAGCGTCTAAAAATTATAGCAATTATTCACATAAAGTTTATAAAGGGCCGAATGACCTGGTTCTAAGAAGCGCTATAAAAGAATCTTTTTAATATAAAATATATTCTTAAAATAACAAAATAATTTTAAAACGAAAAATAAAGAATTATAATAAATGTTCAGATAGGCCCCCTTCTTAAGCTGAGCAATAAAAACTTCTTTTGACATTTAATAACATATTCGGGCTAATTTGTTCGAAGCGTTTGCGATTTTCAACGACAACAACTCATCGAGATTATTGCCCTCTTCTCCTGGAAGCCGTAAATTAAAAATTTTATGTGGTTCCATAAAAATGTCATTTGGAGCCAGATCAGGAGATCTAGCTGACCACAAGATGACCTGGAAATGTTATGTTCAAAAAATCCTGACTGCGGTACAATCATGAGGACGACAACCATCTTGCTGCAATAGATATAAGTACTTAAGGCCATTTAGTGTATAGCCGAGCTCTGGTTTACGATGCCCTCAAAAAAGGGCAACAATAACTTTACGACCTCATTATTATCGCCGTTGGACCATGCGGCATGGTGTCTTCAAACAAGCCGACGCACATTAAAAACTTATACAGGTAAGCGAGTCAATTTGCGAACGAAATAGTACAGTGCCGAACTTAAAATTCATATGTATTAGAATGTACACATTAATAATATCTGACCGTAACGCGCTGCTATTTTTAGTTGCTGATCTAATTATTTCAAGTGCGTACCTGGCCGCAATCACTTTTGCGACTAGTTTAACGGCGCTTTAATGAGGTCGTCGAAGTTTTTATTGCCTTTTTTGAGTGCACCGTAAATCGCAGCTCGACTATACCATCAATGAAAAATGGACTTATCATATGATCCCCCAGCATAGCACCTCATACATTTAATTTCTGGGGATACTGGGTTCGTAATTAAAAAAATCGATGCAGATTTTCCCGAGAATAACGAATGACTGACGGATTATGTCAACCATGTAGTGCAAAGAACGATTCATCAGTGAAAACAATATTTTTGATAAAATTTTTATCACGGTTCACCTTTTTCATTACACTTTCACAAAATTCGTCAGATATTGTCCTCGGGAAATATCTCATGAGTTTTTCTTATTTTGTATGATCGGTACCCATTTTTCTTGAGAATTCTACTGTCCTGTCACTTGAACCTACAGCCTCGGCCATTGCTTTAGCAGAAACTGTGGGATTTTCATTAACAGTGGCCAAAACCATTATTCCCTCATTTCATTATCATTATTGTGTTGAGGGACTGATTCTCTTTTATGTCTTCCATGAGAAACGCATCTATGTTTTTCGAAGTTTTTTATGATTCAACTGATTCGGGTTCGAATCCCGGCTCCGGCACTGGCACTGTCGAAGGAAATGGTTGTATGTCTGCGTTTTTTCAATTTGTAACCCCCTTCCGCACAAGCCTCTGGCTTCCGGAATTGAGGGTTATCTAATTTCTGTGATGTTGATTTATTTATTATTATTTATTTATTTATCAATGCGTGCATTGAACGGCCACCATAATACAATTTAAATATCTGGATTTTTTTGATAATCTGATAACCATATGTTTTATCAAATTAACAAACAATGTAAAATATTCTGCAAAACAAGCGTTTATTACGTTACTGTTCAAAGCGGAATAAATGTAAATACCTTCATATAGCATGCGATAAGACGCAGCCGTCTCGATCGAGTCTCCACCAATTACATTATCGTTGTGCATCAATCTGCATAACACCTGTGAATATGAAATGTCTAGATAGTCATGCATTCGTCCGTGCACGTACTTGGTTGCCGCTATCTGGATATCTCAACTTCTTTTTTAGGCATTTCCAAATTTCTTGATTATTTTTGCTTTGATATCTACTGAAAATGTTAAGTGCAAATCAAATATCTGGTCTTGTGCATAGCATATATTAGGCAACCAATGAAGTCTCTGGATGGAACAATATGATTCTTTATTTAAAGCATCTTAATCAGTTTTTGTTAAAGGGCTTTGCTCTCACTCATGTTAAATTTGTTTATTACGGTTTTCAGATATGATAATAGATTTAACGTGGTTCACTTCTTTCAACTTTTTTTCCTGAAATAACTTGATTTCTTATAAATCAACCATCTGGATCTGTTTCTTCAGATATTGTTTTAAATTTAACTAATATCTTTCATAGCAATCAAGTCATTCACATTCAAATCACAATTCACATGGTTCCGTTGTCTAAAATATAAAGACAGGAGTATCAACTGCAAAATTTTTAAATGCTAAAATTTTTAGTGTCTTACCAAAATGTTGATAGGTACCGACCAACATCTTGAAAACTGTTTCAGACCATATAAAGATTTAAGTAACTTACATACTTGACTATTTGGGCACATGAAATGTAAACCTATTCTCTTAATGCGCCATTTAGAAACACAATTTTGAAGTCCATCTGATGAAATACTGAAATTTCCCAGTGAGGTAACAACGGTGTTTTTATTATTTCTGCAATAAATAATGAAGTAGATGTAAATTAGCGATTACATCAGGATATCTGTTATTGTGTATTAACACGAAATGAATTTCAATATCCTCGCAAATGAGTAGAAATTTTGCGTAAAATTACGCAAGTCCTGGGTTGCTCGCAGACCCTCAAGGACATGTCCACATATTTATTCTCGTGGGAGAAATCGAAACGTGCTGAGAATGATAAATCGATTCAATATTTCGAGACTCTATGAATATCAAAGAACGCGGGACTGTAAAGCAGAATTTAGCTATTCATAAATAATTTATGATCATATTTATGGAACGTAAAGCCACCGAGGTCCCGCATTCGAACAGATTGTTTTAGAAATCGGCTGGTTTTTGTTTTTATGTTCCTTGAAGAAATTTTAAGTCTTGTGTTGAATATATTTTGATGCTTTAAACATGGGTATACAGTGTTCCTTAAATAACCGCTCGTTTTTGGAAAGAAGCAAAACGATATTGGAAAACACTTTTAGTCTGGTCGATAGCCGAGTGGGTTAAGGCGCGAGGTGGCAATCGCGATTAATCACACGGACATCGCACCACCGGGTTCGAATCCTGGCTCCGGCACTGTCGGAGGAAATGGTTGTATGTCTGCGTTCTTTCAACGTGTAACCCCCTTCCGCACAAGCCCTGGCTTCTGAAATTGGGGGTTGTCTAATTTCTGTGGTGTTTATTTATTTACTATTTTAACAAACCTGAAACCCCTCACTCCTAATTTTTCAACTGGCACTCTACTATGTAACTATTATTTGAGTTGAAATTCAAATGGGAACAGATCGGCGTATTTGGTATTGGAAAAAAAACAGGAAGAATTAAACAGAAAAATACAGGAGACCGAACGTTTTGGGCATACTCATTTAAAAAGTATTTTTCTATGTCGAACTCCTGGAATGTTTCTCCAGTGAAGATTATGTTTATTGTTACCCACTCTTTGATCACCCCTCTGGCTGAGTTTTTAGTGATCCCAGCACAGGTTCTGTGTTATAGAATGTATTGGCTGCTCTTTGTCTAGCAAGTTCATCAGCTTCTTCGTTGCCGTCTATTCTGGTATGTCCAGGCACACAGAGTGGTTTAACTGTTTCCATCACCTAGAACTTTGAGCTCCTCAGTTCCATACCAGTCTGGGAGACACATTGTTGGAGGCTAGTGCCTTTAGTGCCGCCTGACTGATGCAATGGAAATATGCTGATTCACGTATCGTTGTTTAACATTCTCGCGTGTACATTTAAGTATAGCTATAATTTCTGGCGTGTTGTCCAAGAGAAAGAGAGAGAGACTTATACTCGCCCTTGGTTTTCACTATGTATTCCTGCTTCAGCTGCTGTTTCCATCATACATCCGTCAGTGCACCAGGCCAGGCCTTTGCGTAATATAGGAGCTCCTGTTGAATGCAATCATTGGAACCATGTAGTCTGACCTCAGACTTAATATAGGCTCTGCTACAATGTTAATTATCCTCTTGTGTTCCGAATCTCCTTCATAGAGAGTCGAGTTGTGTAAGTTTTATAGCCTATATTCTCCCATTTTAGCCTCCCTCGGGATCACTGCTTTGATTTAGGGGAAAGTATAATAAGCTCCCCATAGCTGCGGTGTGAATGCTTTTCATAGCACTCGTGATTTCCAAGCAGGTCAGTCTCTACACCCAACTTAGCCTGTTAGCTGGTGTCGTTTGAATTGACTTGGACCACCAGACCAAAGCAGCGTATGTAATGATGGGTCTTATTATATTGGAGCCCAAACCAATGCTAGAATATTTAAATAAATAAACACCACATAAATTAGACAACTCCCAAATCCAAAGCAAGAGTTGTCCGGGAGGGGGTTACACATTGAAAAACGAGGACTACAACCATTTCCTCCGACATTACCAGTACCGGAGCGGCTTGAACCCGGCAGCGCAATACTCGGCTTGCAGTAGATTACATAGTCGCTGATTTAATTGATGAAAATATTTTTAAGTCATCTGCGAGAAACAATTCATGATACTAAATTACATTACACAGGCCATTAATGAAAAGGCAGAAGAATGGAGGACCCAGGTTAGATCCTTGTGGAACTTCTGAGGTAATCGCGTATTGGCTTGTTTAAAAGAGTTATATGTAACATACTGGAGACGATCTGATGATTTATGAATGAGATATAAGCAAATATGAAAGTTTCCAAAACTGTAAGCCGTTTGAAATAAGAAACTATTTTTTTGATTATTTTATTTCGTGCATTAAAAAAATAAAAGTATATTTTTGGCGATTTCAACACTAGTTTTTTGACAAATTTGTGTTTTTGTATGATTTATTGTTAAAAATGTAGTATCAGTCGAATTGATTCCATGTTACACTTACCACAAATGTGACGTTCTAATTCGTATTTGATGCGAATGCAGTTACTGGGAAGCAGTAAGTTAAGTGTATCGGAGCATTAGTATCCATAACTAATAGCTCTCTCTCGTAGAGGTTAATTACATCAACGATGGCTTGGCATAAGGTTTGTACGTAAATAATTAAGTGTATTTATGCGAGAACATAATGCAACAACCAGCAGCGTTATTTATTACAAGAGCCATAAACAATCCGATAACTATTTCCAGTTGGCTTCGATACTGCGTGGATAATCGATGAAATTTATAAAATGGAGTTTAATTACCTTTCTGAGGTTGTGTGATGTTTTGTTTGTTACATCCTGCCTTTTTAATAGAATAAACAAGTTTTTATGCCTTCGATTCATTCACCTGATGTTTGAACTTCAACACTGACATGCTGCTTAATTGGGAAGTCACGGGTTATTATTATAAATACATGTATGTTACATGTGTATGTGATATCTTGAAATGCCAATGTAATTTGAAAGTTAATGAACATAATGAATTCAGTTAAAATATTACAGATATTTCCAATCAATTCATTATATGCGATCGCTGACCAAATACCTTGTATTTGTTAATCGCCTGTCAAGCAACGTGTCATAGTTATTTTCAAATAGAATACAATGGGCTGTATATTTTTATTTAAAACAATACTTCTCCAAGCAACCCAGCCTGTTTTCTCTAGAGGAGATTCTTAAGAAGTATATCGATTCGATCAAGATAAACAAAATCCATTTGCAACCTTTGACCCGCGTGAAGAGTCTTCGTGATCCTTTCAGTGACAACCGGTCCTCGGCAATCAGGTATTCACGCTCCAAGAGTAAAGAACAATAAAGCGCTCTTAACCTTTATCATAACCTGCTCAATTATCATTATACCATGTCTGTTTTGATTTGAGGATATTTATCTTCGTTTTTTTTATTATTTATTTATTCCGTGAGCTTCAGGATTGGAGTCTTGGCACGATTCAGTTGTCAACTAATATTTTAATTTTTGAGTGGACGATCAGCAGTAAAATT
The DNA here is from genome assembly GCA_963675555.1 of Leptura quadrifasciata. Classification (NCBI taxonomy): domain Eukaryota; kingdom Metazoa; phylum Arthropoda; class Insecta; order Coleoptera; family Cerambycidae; genus Leptura; species Leptura quadrifasciata. The sequence continues at coordinate 112,026,556 of OY776675.1, forward strand.
TCTACTATTGTGTTGCCATCGTTCTCTTCCTCAGCGCAGGTTTAATTTACTGCATAATAATAGCCAAGCAATAATAATTAACAACAGTAAGTTTTTACCTTATCAGATATATAATTAAAGGTAAACGGCAATTAACAATAAATAGTCGAGGTTCTGTCCTTCTGGGCCTATAGCTCAGTTAAAATACGCACTGTCGTGGACAAAAAAAAAATGGGACAAGTCTTATAACTTATTTTTGATAAAATTTAGTAAATATAATCAGATTATATTACAATTTACCCTGTTACTATTTTATTTAATTAAATTTCACTTTCTGAATATTTTACTAGGAAATTTTGGGTACTATTAAAACCTCCATGTGTCTAATTTTAACATGTAAAATGTCACAGTAATGTTTGCATTTCAAACCATTGTGTGATGTTTCTCTCCAGCGATCTATCTGGTTTTCTTGGTTGTTTATTAACGATCCATCCACTTAATTATCTTGCACACGCAAACTGTACAGGCCATCGGTCAGTACTGGGTTAATTAGCCCGTAAACTTTTCGTATTCTGAAGGGTTTACTTTTCGTCGAGTACTGAACCGGGACGTCTCGTCTGTTTTAATTACATCTATCCACCCCGTTTTACGTTGTTGGACAGTCATACAAAATTTGGTAGACTGCTTGTTTAATTATAATCAAAGGATTTTTCCTTAACATTCTATGATATTTTACATGAGCATTTAATGCTCAGTTTTCAACTTGATTTTGATAACGTACAAATATGACATGATTCTTGTCCTTTGTTTTGCATTCGATTCATTATGTAGCGATTGCTAACAACTCTAATTATAAATTATTATTACTTCGCGATTGCTAACAACTTTCTTTAATTATAAACCATTATTACCTAGCGCTTGCTAACAGCTCTAATTATAAATTATCATTACTAGGCCGTAAACACAACTCTAATTAGTATTAAAATAACACACCATACTTTTGTATAACTCAGTTCTTGTTATTGCATCAAAACACTCAACATGTCTATAGTACGGTCATTACTGTAGCTACGTTCACCTATTATAATATTTAGACAATTGTCTCAATTATTTGGATTATTTTTGATTTCATGTACATTTGCTACGTCAATTTTATAGAATAAAATGGTTTTTTTTTACTATTTTTTCCCATCAGTTATTGTCTTTTCTTTCACCTTTACCTTTTTCATCATACAAGTAATAAACTAAATACATGGTTTCATTTCAAATCAAAATAGCAAACAGACAAATAAATAAATGTACAGTGCCAATCTTGAGTAATAAAATACTACATAAATAACATATATAATTAACTAGGTCTTTCAATTAATAGAAAGTGTTTTCAAGTTTACCAGGTATTAAATTAACAAAGTGATTAATTTTCTAAGGTATATACAGGTTGATTTACCTAAACATGCGGAAAATTATTCAGTGGGTTGTCCCCACCAAAAGGAGTTAAAAAATTAAGAAATAAAAAAATTTGGGAAAAAAATTACCTTATTTTTTTTTTTTTGTAGAAGTGCGCCGCATATGACTAACCAATCTGACGTATTACGGTGCAAGAAATTACTTCCTTTCTTATGTGGTATAGGTAAAAACGATTCTCGCGTATAGGGTACTTATTGAAGGGTCTTGTTCTAGTAATTCTAGAACTTCTTCGTCTACTTTAACAGGACGATTTACTACACGTTCTCTGTCGCCTGGTAAACAAAATCCGGTGTCACGAACTCGTTGCACTGCACTTAAATTTTTTCTCTCATTAGGTTTGCGCCTATGGGGAAATTTTCTCCCGTATTTTAGTTTCACCTGCCCCTGCAAGATTTTCATTAATTGCACCATAGGTTAATATCATGTAACAGTACTCTTGCGACGTGAACTCTGGCATAATCGATATTTGCGAATACAGTTTAAAATTTAACAAAAGTGGGAAATGCTCTAAACGGAAGTCGAAGAGTCACTGAACTGAACTAAGAAGTAAAAAATAATAATATTTAAATATTAAGATTTTGCTCAACAGCGATAGATTGTAAAAAGCGTGGAGTGCTTTTTACTATATTTTTATAATTCTACTTTTATCAACAGTTACCAATAAAATATTTATAACAATTGATATCAAGCTCCCCACGCTTTTTACAATCTATCGCTGTTGAACAAAATTTTAATATTTAAACATTTTTTACTTTTTAGTTCGGTTTTTAAAGCGAGTTTTTTAGTTTTTTAAACTATAATCTTTTTAAACTATAAAAATCATTTAATTAATACGCTTTTTAATATTATTATATTGAGTTAGTTAGAATATATATTATTAACTGAGTCGCCTACGGCAAAATGTCGACAGTAGATTAGTCATTTTTTAAAATTTTATTTTATCCTGATGATCCTGGTGAGGACGTTAGGACAAAGTTGTCAAATTATTGTATTGTCATCGATCCTTGATAAGTGTGCAAAGTTTCAGTTTAATCTGACGTTTTGAAGTGGGTGAGAATCACGTTCAAGATTCCGTTACAAACAAACAAACAGGTGAAACTAATAAAAGCGTGTTAAAAAGCAAATATACAAACATAGTTTGTTAATGGCTTAAGATTAATTGAAGTTAAATTTGTATTATATTCTCTACGACCAATCCATAGAGACCCATATTGCGTGGATTTTATGGCAAAATATATCTGGTGAGAGGGCGGAGGGGCTCAGAACTAAGTATACTTATATTATCAACGAAGCTATGCGAACGAAATTTCAAATCGGATAGTTAGTTATCTGGAAGTGGCTCAAAATTAGATTGCAATATTTGACAAACGTACTAACAATTGAAACCATAAAAACACGATCAATAGACAAGTGAACTGTTTAAAATATTGTAGTGGCATATTTCTTCGAAATGGATTTTTGTAAAAAAAAAACCTATTATGTTAATTGTTTTAATTTCATTTGTATTTAAATGGATTTTTTATTTTGTCCACCGCTGTGCTAATGAAAGAAAATGGTTCGTTAAATCATTAATAATAATTTATGCGTACATAAAAGAAATTATTACAATGTAGCTTTATATTTAATGAACCGTCTGTACACGAAATGAAACACATGACGTCGAGGCGAACAAATAAGTTGACTAATTCAAAATAGTATTTGTCATTTTATCTCCTTAAAGGTAACTATTTTTTAACATGGGTATATTTAAAAAATAGATTAAAAGCGACTAGCACTCCTTATTTGATTCAATTTTAGTATGCCAAAGTATCTGAAAATGAGTTTGTTGGCCTAACTTAGAAAGAAAAGATCTTTTTTAAAAACTTGCTTTTCTGTAAAAAGTCATACTAAAAAGTAAAAAATAAAAAATATTAATGCACGAGTGCAAGAAAAGCAAGGCGTGCGCACTTTGTATGATTCTATTAAAGGGGTGGAGTCGTTGTACACATAGTACCTTCAGTCATGTGTACATAAAGATGACGCATATACTTATATACAAAGTGCACACGCCTTTCTTGCATTCGTACATTATTTTTTACTTTTTAGTACGACCTTTTTACAGAAAAGCAAGTTTTTAGAATGTATTATTTTTTTATTTTCTACTGTTTAGTCATACTTTTTGGAGGGTTTAGCCAACCATCTCCCGCCCTCCGAGATCGCTTAATAAAAATTCGACTTAACGATTTATTTCGATTTCTCGCTCCTTCGTTTTGCAGATTTTCCAATTTTTACTCCCGCGCACACTATGTGCGGATATTTGCAAAAGTAACATATATAATCTTAGTAATTATGCAAAATTTCATCAGTTGATTATGTCAGGAAGTGTTAAATAAAGGAAGCAAGATTTGAACAGAAACAACAAACATTGTGCATGACATTGTGAGTTAAAGAAAAGCAAGTAATAAATTTATGATAGCGGAATCTGCAGAATCTAGCGAAAATAAAAAATGAACGAGAAAAATATTTTGAAGCCAGACGGAGGTCTGAACGGTGACGTGGTTGTCTATTAGTGTATTGTGATGACGTCACAAATTACTGGTTTCTTGAAAATACTAATTATTTAATTATGAAAAGCTGTTAAAACAAAAGAGAGCTTTATTTATTAATTAGATTATATGTTTCTGAGAGTTACTTAATAGTCAAAGGTGAAATGTTAAACGATCTTTATTTTCTGAGCTAAAAAATTTGATAAAAAGGACGGACGGAACCCTAAAAGGTTGTAACGTGAGTCTTAGATTGGTAGTATTTAGGACCTGCGCGAAAATCTAATTTAGGCACTGCATTGAAAACTTATTTTTTAGGAACTGTACCGAAAAGTTTATCTCTTATTTTTAATGATTGTTATTTATTGGTAATTTTTTTATTATTTGACACTGATACCGGCGTGAAGCAAAGCTTGTGACTGTGGTGGAACTTTGGGTGATAAAATTAAATATTTGTGTATACTTTTTGTATTATATTTTGAATGTGTTTGGATTATTTGTTAAAACAAAGTATTATTGCGGGTAGACCTGATAGCCACAAAAATATGAGCCAAATTTTAACTAACTGTATAAAATCTAAAAATATGGAGTCTCATAAATTTGGCAAAAATTAGAATATCCTGTATATCATCAAAGAAGAACTCGGCTCGATGTCGTCTATCTCCAATTAAGCTCCGCATAGTTACACACGGGACACCCCCATATTTGATATGGTTATCCTACTAACTGTTTCAGAGATAAATGTGAAAATCCAGGTCAGGGTCTCCACCTGGAGGGTGGATTTTCCCGAGGGATGATAACTCTTAGAACCTTAAATCGTCGCACCTCTGAGAGTTAAAAACCGAAACTATCAATATTTTATAAATTTATTTTTCTATTTGACGTTTTGTTTTGTCTAATATACGTGTACTACGCAGTTGTAAAAGGATTTAAATACTGTCTAGATGTTCATTGTAGCATGCACATAATTTTAATTTAAACACAAACAAGTGTTTACAGCTAGTTCGAAATCGTTCTTAAAATTATAAATTCCACGTTAATTAACTCTGACCGGTTTTCTGTTCAGCCAACTGGTTGAAAATGTTAATAAAATAAGTAATTTTGACACTGACATTGATTTAAGTAACTTGAAAAAGAAACCGGCATTTAGTCGCTGTACATAATATACGTCGAATATTTAAACTCCCTGGGTTTGACATGCAATTTATTTCAGTTTGTATTAAAATGCATATTAAAATCGAGGTTTTTACCTTCCTCATTACTCATTTTATAATTACATTTTTTTTTTCAGTTTTAATGCATTCTGCAATAAGTGACATTCGTTCTCCGGCCATATTTCTGCATAAAAAGCCAACCCGTGTACTGCATGCGAAAGCGTTTTAATAAATTGCCCTTTTGTTGCCGTAATAATAACAAAACAACCAATATTTATTGATGTCCAATGACTTGCACTTTGCATTTTCCACTTGTCATCGGCCAAATGACACATCATATACCTTTAACCACCGCACGCTTTATTACATGGTCCATAAATTATACAGTGCGAACTCGTGTCATGATTTCTGTTTATGACGAGTGCTATTCATTTTTCAATGATTTATTTGCACGGAGATATGACGATTAGTCTCGCCCCTTCAGCCGCCTTCAAATGATTTTCTATGTCTGTTCAATAGATAATCATTAAAATTTATTATACATTCTTCCGCTTAGGGTGGCGTATAAGCCATAGGGGTTAAAGATTATTAAACTTATATTTTATGTAAAGTTTATGTCTACGTTCATAACCTCCATGACCCATGTCCGATTCAGCTTAGTTATGGAGAAATAGTACAAGTACTTTTTTCTTTTTCTAATTGAGTGTTTTCCTTGCATTGTCTTCAAATGATGCATTGATATACAGTAAAATAGAAAGACGAGTCTGCATGTGAGTAATTTATTAAAAGACAGAGTTGTGGATAAAGATACATATTAGAAATTTTTTGACAAGGTCGAACGTAAACCTAGTTTAAATTTGTTTGTAGACTACTGGTATACTTCTTATACAACACAACTATTTTCTCGATCTTAAATCTTTGTCTTATTTTTACAACTATACGTTTTATTAATACATAATAGTATTGGAAGAGAGAGATTAAGTGAAGGCAACCTTTTAGTGTATGCAGAAAGATAATATACAGAATAATAAATAAATTTTCAACGTATCAAATAAGAGTTATATTAGAAAATGCAGCACATATTTCTAGCAACGCGTCAAGAAGATATATGCTTTCTCTTATATTTTAATCTATACATTTTGTAGATGCTATATCGTTTACATCATCAAGAACAATACTGGGCCTAATATTGTGCCTTGTGACACGCCCATATTAATAGTTTCACATCACCCACTTGTTCTCATCTTGTCTGTATCTTTGAAGTAATTTAGTAAGTATATTTAAGGCCGGATCTTGCGGTAGGTAGTCTTTCAGTAAAACATTGATGGACGCGCAGTCAAATATTTGGGCCCAAAGGACTGTAAGATATTCTTTATTTTAATCAAGCTTGACAATGTTATTATAATACATTTCATGTACTACGTCAGAAACAATTTGAAAAAATCTAAAAATTTGCAAAATAATTAATTCTTTCATTCCACTTGGGCAAACCACGATAAAAAAGTAATCTAATATCAAATTTAATCAAAAAACCACAGTTTTCAAAAATAAATTCTGAAAAAATTCATGAAACTTACTCGCAATCCACCAGCAAACATCATAAAATATTCAAATTACCCATTTCACGGCCGCGACCTTACAAAATATCCTCCTAAAAAATACCAGGCCCCAATGAACTTCATCAGATTCAAAGCTGCCCTGAATAAGAACGTTCTATTCTCTCCTGTTAATTTTCTATTAACCAAACTTCTCTTCAATTTCAAGTCTCAATCCATTTTGCATCATTAAAATTCAAACCCAATCAATTTTTATTCATATCCATCAATAAAAGTACCGGCACTATCGTCCTCATCAATATCAGCAATTATTTCCAGCCGGTTACATTTTATCATTTATTCTCACTTCCCATTTACGTATCGCAGACCTATCGGCACAATTTCACATCATATCAAATTTTAAACATTGTTAAAATTCACTTCCTTTCGTTCGCCGCGGACGCATCAGCACAAATGAACATCATATTAAAACTTTCTGTGCACGGACCTTCGGGACAATTACGGGGCCATTTCAAATTTCTTCAACATATTTTCGTAAATATCTTCCAAACCAAAGCCCATTCGACCTTCATTCTTACATCAAAAAATTTCCTTTTCCAATGCCGAAATGGTCATATAATTTTCATTTCGGAATTCCCATTTTTTTACTTTGATGATGCAATATTGCGAAATGTTGTGCAATAGTGCGCAATCGTACCCGCACGGAATGGCGGGGGACGCTTTCCAGACATATCAAGCTCTCCACACAATCGTAAAAGGCTGAGTGCTACGAGCTCAGGCTAAGTGCGTTCCAGTTCGTTATTTCCAAAGTTAGTTTTATTAAAAGTTTTGGTAGTGAATAAAAGTAATATACTAGTAATACTTTCGGATTCTAAAACTTAGTGCCGTCAGTCTAGTTCACGCTTAATACTCTAATATAACGATACATTCCTTGCAACTACACCGTAACGTAACGATCTCTTCCTTGGCAGCCCAAGTAAAATAGCTAAATTCAACTTCGGTCACCACGCCCCCTTAAATAAAAGTAGTTTTAAATAAATCTTCGGCCACCGCGCCTCCTAAAATAAATTTTAAAATAAAAACACCTGCTTTCGCGCAAAATAAAATACAACTGAATTTTTTCAGACATTTAAACAACTAAAAAGAAATTTTTCCCAAGTTGGGATTTCCATTGTCGAACAGTTCTTTTACTCTTTATTAGAATTAATATTTTAAGTTTAGAGAAAGGTTTTCTAACTCTGTTACATTAGCGAAACAAACAAAAGAATTTAGAGACATAAATGACATTCCTATTAGTTGTAAAACCAGAGTATGGACAATAGCATTTAATATAAATAAATACTTTGATTTTCGTTTTAAAACCGAGTGTATTATTTCGAGAGGTGAAATACAGGGTGATACATTATTCCCTCCCATTGACATTAAAAAATAAAATTTAAATCAGAACAAACTCAGACTATCCAAATACGAGTGAAGCCAACCTCTGGGATTTATACAGGGCGTAGTCTGGACCATGTCCAACAGATGGCAATGTCGTAGGGGGTGGCCGTTGTGTAATTATCTATATCTATGTGTCCTGGTTGAATGGTGGAATAGCAAATGCTAAACTTCACCAGGACGTTTAAATAAATAAAGCGATAAAAAAAATAACAATAAATAAAAGATATTTAAAGTGCTTTTCGCTATCTTCAGATACCAGCAATTTTTAGCTGTTATTTTATAATGTTTGTTTCATTGTTCCTAAAAGTATATCTATAATTACATAAAATACATGCTCTCGCTATTATAAATAACACTCCTCATAATCTGAACTTCAAACTGCTTTCCATGCTCTATTTATACCAAAAGAGGATTGAGTACAATAGTTTAAAATTATATAATTACTTACCTCAAAAAATGTAAGAATCATGTAACTATTAATTTTTAAAAAGAAGTTTGGAAAGTATTTCTTAAACAAAACTGTTCTGCGTTTTATCAATGTTTTTCTGTATACATATTTATTTCTATTGTCTACTTTATATTCTTTTTTACTTGCTTTTCTTTAACTCACAATGTAATTTTCATGTTTGTGCTCAAATCTTGCATTCTCTATTTAACACACTTCCTGAGATACTCAATTGATGAAATTTTGCACAGTTACTAAGATCGGATGACAATACAGTAATTCACTGATTAAATATGTACTATCCAACCGGCACCTCCGGCAAAACATAGATTACAAAAGGTTCTTAGCCTGATCAGAGACTTCTACGTCCGTTTTTTTCCCGTATAAATGGTACGATATTAGTTCCAGCGACATAACGGAATGCCAGTAGACACTATGACTAAAAAGTAGAAAATAGAAAAATATTTTTTAAGACTTGCTTTCCTTAAAGTCGTACTAAAAAGTAAAAAATAGTTACAAGAAAAGCAAGGCGCGCGCACCAAGCGTCCAATCATACAAAGTGCGCACGCCTTGCTTTTCTTGCAATTATTTTTTACTTTTTAGTACGACTTCAAGAAAAACAAGTTTTAAAAAAATATATTTTTTTGTTTTGTATTTTCAATTTTCAGTTTTGCCTTATCCCCTCAAATATGTATCTTTTTATGACATATTATGTATCTGTTGATAATGAAAGCTATCTATGTATCTATCAAATGACTGGAGATGCAAAGCACTTAACAAGTATACAAGTAAAGAGGTTTATTGCCAGTCTCGTCGTAGCCTAGTATCGAAAACTCCACCGTAACATTATATCATTAGCTGGTGGCGTGGCAACAGGGGTAGATTTCATTACTCGACAATAAAGTGGTAAACGAACCCCCGCTGAGTATTAACATATACAACGTTCAAGCTTTGAATGGTGGTTTGACACACTGACGGACGAGGTTTTGTAAAGCGGACAGTGAGCTCTGTCACATGTCAGTAATTTACCTGCCCGCTTCTTTGTTTCGTTGTAGGTGTCAGTCAACGATACACGTCACTGATCTGCCACGAACTCCATTATTATATCCCGGTAAAAAGAGAAATTTTAGATCTAGAGCCGTTTACATGGCCTTTGTTAAATTATCCAGTGGCAGAGATGAATGGGAGATTGAATAGGAATATATTGTGTCTTATAATGAGGTTTACAAGGTGGCGAGTGGCGATGTCATTAATGCGTGATGATAAATTTAAGGGGATGTTATTAATGGTACACAGAAACTAGAAATTTTAATTTGAAAATATTGAAATAATGTCGCCTTTTCTCATGGAGTTTTGAGTCTCAGGTAGAATCGAATTTTAAGAAAAAAAATTGTACATAATTTTTCATATAAATTGATAGCTTTTTAATTATAACAACTTGAAAACTGCAATTTTAACATGACATATGCACTGAAATTAATGCATGTATTAATCTTCTTCTACCACATATGAGAAACCCCAAAAGAAATAATATGAAAAGAATGCTATAACTAAATTTTAGGCAATATTTTATTAGGTTGTATAGAGAAGATGAAGATCTACCAAATGATCTAACGCAATTATTTATCGCAAGACTGTATAGTTCACAACCTTTTGATTCAATCAATCAATCAAAAGATAATCTAAGAATGAGATACTCTTATTGACAAAGCTATATGTATAAAGTATAACATAGATCTTCAGATCTACATATTCCATAACCTCACAATTTTCAACTGCGGTATATTTTAGCCCAAAAAAACATGATAAATAGGATGATAAGTATTGAAATATCAACGATATTATGATTCATATATTTCAGAAAAACAAATAAACCTGGAAATGATAGGCTGCCACAGAAAAGGTTGTGAATTTAGCAGAACAAAAAATGCTCAAACTTGTGAATTTGCCCTCAATGAAGTTAAATCTAATTTCATCCACTAAAAAGCAAAGGGAAGAAGTGAAGAAGAGGGGAAGCAATGTGGAAGATGAGAATTTAGATAACCAATACTAGAAGTCAGATTTGGGCGATACCGTAGGCCTTGCTGATATTGTTCACCATTATGAAAATGTAACTTGTCGACTTTAGCATCCTAAATTCCCGAGGACGTTTCTGCTCTTCAAATTAGCCCAGAAGAGGTCCAAATTGATAAAAAGGTCCCCGTAAAGTTCAAAATTAATGTAAACGGGCTGTTATACTGATAAAACAATACTATCTAATCTAATCTATGCTGGCTCATCATCGAAGCTTCCTTTGGACTAGAGGACGAAAAGTTTCACAACTTCTATTATAGAGAAAACTGGTACATTGATCTAGTATTAAGTAAATCGTTGAAAGTTCATCTATAATCAAATGTATTGTTAAATGATTTAGATTAACCCAAGTTTACGAACTTCAAGGTTAATTTTTATAGTCAGTGATATTTTTTTGCAAAAATATGTAATACAAGTTTTAAAACCGTCGCCATACTGATGAATAACAATTTATTGAATAATTTTTTTCAATTTTCGACCATGTAAAATACATAAAGATACAGCTGTTACAGTTGTAATGAAACATATTTCATATTATATTTTTTTATTGCAGACAAAGGTCCTGTAAACATTTCTGACAAAGATAGGTTCAGCATTCAAGGAATTTATAACAAATTTGTACCGAATTATTGATTCATTATTTTTTAAATTCTATTTCAATGATCTCTGTATATTCTCTGTTCCTTTTCAACTTTTGTCATTCTGGTATCAAGTTAAGTATTTTTTCAAAATTTTTTTAGATGGTAAAGTTTAAATCGCCAAATGTTGGGTAATTGTGGTAAATGTAGTAATTATTGCAAATGTTTATTGTACTAAATGTCGGGTAATTACAGTAAATGTCGTGAATGTAGTAAATTAAGTGAGCGTTTGGTAGGTAAATTTAGTACACGATAAAGGGGGTGATCATCAGCCCTCGGATTTTCTAATTATATTGGGTATGAATTGTTTATTCAAGACCTCTTTTTTCATCTATAGTTGGATGATATTTTGATATTAGCTCAAGTTGGATTAAATGTATTTAAAGTAAACGAGTAACTAAACTGTATAGAAAAATAAAATAAGTAAACATTTATTTAGCAGTTGCTACTTTTGCAAGCACATGTATAAAATTCCTATTTGCAAAAATATTAAATGAAACAAAAGAAACAATATAACGCACACATATGATAAGATGAAAAATAATTATATAATAAATACATTTATTTAAAAAAAAAAAAACAATATTCTTACAGTCGGTAATTTATTAATTGATTTTGTTTAATACTATTAATTTTATTTAAATAAATTTTTTTTTGTGATATTGCCCCTAGTGGAATAATTATGGACATCTCTGACAAACTGACAATCATTGGATAAAGACATTTACTACAATTTTTCGTTTGAAATTTATCAAAAATATGTCTAGCATATCCACTATACATACATATCGATTATATCCCAATACAAATCTTAAATCTTTGTTTTACTTTATTTGCAAATTCTTCATACCTTTATTATTTAAAGACATTAATATGGCTGAACAGTACTGAAAATGCGGTCTTATGAAAGTTTTATAAATGTAGATAGATAGATAATTTACTGGTTCTCGTAAAAATACTACATTACCCAGCGGATGTTGAACAAGTCAAAAAATAGTAAAAAGGAAACACTAGTACGACAAATAATGCAATAAAGTCACAAACCAAACAATAATTTAAAGTAAGATACATTTAACAACGAATTATGAGACAAGAGATATTGTATATTGAAACTTACTAGTATATAGCACATGAGATAAAAAATTGAAATTGTTTTATTTTTTTAATCTAATACATGTAAACTAAAAAAATAAGTAAATATGTATACACATATACACAAAATAAAATCTATAAAACATTATGTTATAATTTTAACAAGTTAAGACAGGTATTTATTGAATTATTTATTAATAGTAGTAGCGTCTGTTTATGAGAAGAGTTTTTAGTTTGTTTTTTAGTACTTCGATTGGTTTCATCTTTATTATCATATGCTAGTTTGTTACATACTTTTATGATAGAAAAGTCCACATGTTTTTGAACGTAAGTGAAATTTGGAACGTTTATTACTAGATTATGTTTGTTTCTTGTGTGATGCAAGTCTAGCTGTATTCCAAGGAAAGATTTTCATTTGATTATGTATGTGTTATTTGTATTTGGTATTATCATGTTGCTACCGTTCTGATTTTCAGAAACTTATTACTTGAGTCTGTCTTTTCTTTATTTAATTTTAAGTTTAATGTAGTAAGAGACCGTTCTATTATACTGGGTGGACCATTAATAATAGGCCATAGTTCAGGGGTAGATTTTTTGGGCCAAAATATGAGGATATAACCAAATATGCTTTAGTAAAATGTTGCTGTGGAAGAAGATACAGGGTGTCAAATTTCAAATTATTTTTTCGTTTTTTTTTTTCAATAACAGCCTCTTGACTGATCTTCGCCAAATTTGCTAGAGGAACTTTTTTTATTCTAAGAAACAATAATTTATGTATTACATCACGTTAGATTATAGAGGGCGCCGCAGGACCTGTATCTGATGATGAATTTTTTCATTTTTTTTTTTGACGAAACGTTGTGGTACTTCTGACCAGAAAATCTGATGAGGGCGTCATTTCCACGTATAAAAGGTACACTCGGTAGAACTCCAACCGTCTTCGAGGAAAGTACCGTTAACCATTTCGATAATTTTTTGAAAGACAAATTCACATTTAATGAAACAAAGTGTATTTATTGAAAAAGTGCAAGACGTAAGGGAAACAAAAGTAATAACAGCGTAAACTCTTTCTCACGTTCTTATGAACCAATGGATTATCTTCATGGTATTGAGATAAATACATAAATCAAAAGATTGTCTAAAGTCAGGATCTAATCTTATTAGAAGACCAAAAAATAACGTAAAAGTTGACTTAATGACATTATAAACTCCCCCCGTGCAAAAACCCCATTGCTGCATTGCGAGTAAATGCTCGATATGGCCTCCACCTACTTCTATGCCTTTTCTAATTCTATTCATAAAAGATTTTCTTACAAAAAAAACTTGAAAAACACATTTTCCTGTCCTCTAATAAAATTCGCTGCGTTTTGTCTTTTATCCCACAGTTCTTCTCTTGAGTTGATAGTATTTGCATAGACTAAGGACTTCATATGTTCCCACACATAGTAATCCAAAGGATTATAATCAGAACTCCTTGGTGGTCAAGCTTACTTCCTCGACTGATCCATCTGCTTGGGAAAGTCTCATTAAGATAATTCCTGACTTCAATGGAGAAATGAGGGGGAGCTCTATCTTGCATGAACCACATTCTATTCCGTATGTCTAGCATGAAAGGATGTAATATATCAGCAAGAGTATTTTGAAGAAAAAACAGATAAGACTGTCCATTTAAATTTGGAGGAAGGACAAATGGTCCCAATAATTGATCGCCAATGATACATCAAAGTTAATCTTAAATTATTCCTGAAAATTATTTTCTTTAACGGCATGAGGATTTTCTACTTCCCCGTAATTGGTATTTCTCCAGTTAAAAACTCCTCGACGAGTAAAAGTTGCTTCGTCGGTAAATAAAGTGTTCTTAACAAAACTTCAATTCCTGTTGTATTTATTTAGAACAAATTGACAAAATTGTAGCCTTTATGGAAGATCCCTTCCAAGTAAGTCTTGTATAGGAGTGAGATGATATGGATAGATGCGTTCTTTATGTAAGACTCTTAGGAGAGATTATTTACTCACCCCTTATGCTATTGCTAAATGGCTTGTGCTGACTTGAGGATCTTCATCCACACGAACTAAAATTTCTAGTTCTTGATCTGGAGTAATTCGTTTCGGTCTTTTACATCGTTTTTATGGCGAAATGAACCCGTTTCTTCCAAACGAGGAAACAAATTTTTGAAAACCTTATGGTCTGGCTGTATTCTATTTGGATATTGCAATGAGTATCTCCTCGCTGCAGCACGTCCCCTCAAATTATTTTGTGCGTAAACACATCTGATATCTTTTCATTTCCCTATTTGAAAAATTGAAATTGAATGTCTAGGCATTGTAAATAAAGAAGTTAAAGAAATTAGCTCGAAGAATACAAGAACAAAATAAAATGATTAAATGACGTAAATGACAGAACTAAAACGTAACCAAAGCACACTTTTCAATAAATACACTTTGAACTAGGCCTATTATTAATGGTCCACCCTGTATATAGAGTTTGAATATTATTTTGAAGGTCTACTTTATCTCGTCCACTGAAAATCACTGTATTATCATCGACATACTGTACTAGATATTGTTCTGTTATTAGAGGTAAGTCATTTGTGTACAGAATAGACAATAAGGGGCCTAATATCGACCCTTGAGGTACGCCTCTTTCAATAACTTTTGTTTCAGATTTCAATAAAATTCCTGTTTCATTTGCTTCGATTACACATTGCATTCGATTTGTTAGATATGATGCTATTAATTTTTGCGCAGTACCTCTGATGCCAAATTCTGCAATTTTATTTATTAGTATATTGTGATCTACACTGTTATATCTAAAGAGAAAGCTACAGTAATTTTACTGCTGTTCATGTCGTCAATGATTTTACATAGTGCTTAATAGATAGCTCTTACAGTTGATTTTTTTCTTTCGAAAGCCATTTTGTGTATCCGAGAGCAAATTATGTTTTTCCAGAAAATTTATCAATCTGTTACTTATACATTATTTTTTCAAATATTTTACTGATGTTCGATAGTAATGCTATTGGTCTGTAGTTACTTAAATCGTTTTTGTTACCTTTGTTATATATTGCTTTGATATGAGATGTTTTTAAACTTTCTGAGAAGATATCATTACTTAAGGCTAGATTTATTATATATATCAGTGGAGAAGATATTTCAGATGCTATTTCTTTTAATAGTTTCACTTGCTTTAACTAATTCAGTATTTACCAATGAAACTTAACCTGGGCTAACATTCCAATTTTCCTCGATACTTTTTTCATAACATAATTTGCGTGATTATGGGAACTTAAATGTTCATTATATAAAAGCCTAAATATTTTATCTCTTACCGCTTTTATGTCAATGTTATAGTCTAGTATACTTTAACTTGGCGTGTGTATGTATGAGTTAATATTACCGTACGATTTCATTTTCTCCCATATTGTACACAAAGTTAAAGCAATAGTCCAGAAACATTGTCTACGTGGACGATATTTCTGGATCTTTGTGTACAAGAGAAAATGAAATCGTACGGAAATATTAACTCATACATACACACGCCAAGTTAAAGTATACTAGACTATACCAATTCTTACTATATGTGTTTTAACTCGTTGGCATTGGGGTTAGTTTACTGACATTTAATTTGAGCCTATTTGCAGCATTCTCTAACCAATTTAATTTCATTGTTTAAAACCAATAATTTCCCTAAAATCTAAGTTGATATAAAATAATATAATATCATCAGCAAATAGTTGAATTTTTCATAGTTTTGTTGCATTAACTATGTTATTGATATAGAATATAAATGACAAGGAGCCAATTACTGAACCTTGTGGAATGCCAGGTATTGCTCGATTTTATAGAAAACAATAATTGCAACTTGCGTTCTATCGTGCTTGAGTTTTTTTGTCTAGAACCTGCCTGATATTTTGTGATTATATTATTATTATCCAAATGCGTCGGTAATTGGTGAGAGGCTATCAGCATCCTTCAAACTCGTATACTAATGCTTTTCCATTAAATCTGGTTGATAATTCAAAGTATTAAAGTTTTTAAACCATCTGATTTCTTTTATTTTATGATGTTGATTAGTTTTTCACAGTTCTTACTTATATGTATAACTGATTGATCAGTTATTTTGGAGTACTACCAACTTTTGATTGGATATTTTTTTATTTGTTATTTTCAAATCAGTCATTGTATTACTTCTACTTGTACATATTGTATCTTGATTTATCATTTGATATGGGCCATGTCTAGTAAATATTTCGTCTAATTTGATAGAATAATTGCCATATCTAGATTAAATCTGCCATAATTAAGGTATAATCATTAGGATATCCATCCAGGACCTCTTCAAGCTTGTTCAAAAATCGACATGGCTGCCATACGGAGGGTGTAGTAAAAATTTTACTTTTAATTGTACTTAGTACTAATAATCTTTTCGTAAAAATTGACAATGTTTTCAAAATTGTGCCCAATTAAGTTCTGCTCGGGGCCACAAATGTGGCGGCGCACTATAAGGGAATTAATTTGCCTAATGAATAATTTAAATGCAAAATATGCTAATTTATGTATTTCGTTTAATTAATGTACTATTTGTATAAATTAATAAAATGGTTGCATTAACAGTGGCTTGAATAATAAATTATATTCAGAATTGAATTGGACGCATGTATATATACGAATTAGGGATAATTGTATTACGAAAACATTTTAATTAATTAAATTAAAAAATCAGTTTGTTTTATATTTTTGTTATAAAAACATGCGGGTAGCTTCTATGAAAAGCTTTTTAAATTATTAAAAGCTTTTATTAATTAATTTAAACGTTGGAATATTAAATGGTATTGGACCATAAATTAATTACCGAGATTAATTTGTCATTCGGTTCGAAGCGAAAAAAGTATTAATGGCAAGACAGCGTCTACGATATTAATTATAAATGAGTGTACAAGTTATGCATTCACTGCATCAAAATAAAAATAAGAAACAACAGACGTGAACTGATAAAATCATTGCTTTGTAATGAAAGCAGGAGGGTACATAAAATTTAAATATAAAACTATTTATCTTGAGCTCAACTGAATTTTCACTTCAACGCGCCCGCCTTGCATACCCTTTATTCGTCTTATGACTTAAAAACTGGAGGAAATATGGTGTCCACAATTTGCAGGAAAGAAACCCATTTATCCAGGGACTGTAAAATGAACATAATAAATTGCTCACTCGAATATAACTTCTGATAAATGAGGTTAGACGGAATTGCTTTGGAAAAATTCCCGTATTTAAGGCTTTTATTATTTATAACGAGAAATAAACGAATGGAATTATAGTCCCTTTATATCCCGGAAATTAAAGGAGCAATTTTACATCTAAGGTGGAAACACTCGGTTAATGATCCTTTTTAGCAAATCCGAATAGTGTTGCATTCGTCTAAAAAAATGTAGGGTTTATGTAGAAATTTCATGAAGGAAAAATGCTGCTTTAGCTACCAGGTCAATGTAAAATATGTTTCACGCAATTTTCATTTAAGAATGAACTAATTTGAATTTTTTTTAAAACTTTCTTTTCTGTAAAAAGTCGTACTAAAAATTAATAAATTGTAATGTACGACTGCAAGAAAAGCAAGGCGTGCGCACGTTGTATATAGGTATAAATATATTATTATTTTTTAATTTTTAGTACTTTTTACAGAAAAGCAAGTTAAAAATTTTTTTTTTTACTTTTTAATCATTTTTATTTTTTTAATTATTATCATACATTGCCTAAGTTTAGTTAGTAGGTTAATTTGGATTTTCAAAGATAATATTATATATTTAGGTTAGATTGATGGTGGGTTACAAGGGGGCGGAACCTCCAGTTCGGCGTATTTGGGGGTTAACCCCCCAGGGAGCACTCAATTAAAATTCGTCTCAACGATTTGTTTTGATTTCTCGCTCCTTCGCTTTACGCATTTTTCAATTTTCACCTCCGCGCCCCCTATGTGCGAATATTTGCAAAAGTAACGGTGTAATACTGTATTGTCATCCGATCTTACTAACTGCAAAATTTCATGAATTTATTATGTCAGGAAGTGTGTTAAATAAAAGAATGCAAGATTTGAAGACGAACAATATTCAATTTTCACCCCCGCGCCCCCTACATGCGGATATTTGCAAATTTAACAGTGGAATACTGTATTGTCATCCGATCTTAGTAACTGTGCAAAACTTCATTAATTGATTATGTCAGGAAATGTGTTAAATAAAGGATGCAAGATTTGAAGACAAACAAAAAAATTAAAATTTTAAAACTTGCATTTCATAAAGCCGTACTAAAAAGTAAAAAATAAATTGCAAGAAAAGCAAAGTGTGCGGACTTTTTATGATTGTACGCATGATGCGCACGCTTTGCTTCTCTTGCAATTATTTTTTACTTTTTAATACCACTTTAAGAAAAGCAAATTTTTTAATCTGCAACTAATATCGTACCAGGCACTTTGTATTCTACGTTTTGCCGGCTCAATTTTCAATTCAGCGATTTTCGAAATTTAAATTATCAGGTAGTGGGACTGATCCTGCATAAAATGAAATATCTAATGCTTTTACCCAGTACCGGATTTGGACATTTATTGAGGGGGCAAAATTGAATTTTGCCGCCCCACCCCAAAAGACAACATATTCTGAAAAAAGTCCAATTTGCCATTACTTACTTTATCCATATTCTTATGAAAACAATACCATATACACCAAATTACCAAATCATCATATTCTTAAGGAAAATGAAGTGGTAGGAGAAGAATTCACTCTTTTTATTTTAATTGTTTCTTTCTTTTATTTCAAAATATGAGAGGGAAGTGCCACCCGGGGCGCTTGTCCCCTTTTGCTCCAGCCCCCTAGATCAGGCTCTGAATTTACCGAATTCATAAATTTTTTTTTTTTAGTTTATTCCAGATCCTTCTTATGATTCTACTCCGTGATTCTAGACGGTTCTCTTCTTATCCAGTATCTCTATGGTAGGAAGCGCCATCTCTGGGCCGATTGGCGAACTATCATTATATTGCTAGCTTCTAAGGGCCAAGCTCACAGAGGACACTGCTTCCTCCTTAAGCCTGAACGGTCGCGGTCAGGCAATTCAACGTCTCCAATATCTTTCGCTAGTCTGTGTAGGTGTATTATTTATCATCTTGGACTTCTTACTATATTGAATTCGATAAACAACATCGTTGATCCAAGTGATGATAGAAAACGGTGCTTTCCAACCTGAGTGAGACTTCGAGCATACTCCTTTCCTCATCTGTGGGTTGTAGAACAAATTTAAGACTTGAATCCTTCTGAACTGACATTACGGTCATAATGAGCTTTCATTCCATCACTACTCGTTGTAGGTGACCGCTTGGTGGCAGCAACCGCGTAAACCTTGCATTTTCGACACCACGATGGCTGTTTATCTAGTAAAATCGTTCCCTTACTCTAGATGAGGTTTTATTTTTACTAACATTTCTCCGGAAATTACTTCCTGCACTTCCTGAAATACTTCTAGTACCCGCCACCTGGATATCATCAGACTCATAGTAACTCCCTTCCCATTCGGGCCCTTCCACGCTCTCCATAATGGCCCATCTATGATCTTGAGCGAGTACCGTTGTGTCCATAAAGCCTTCAGAGCTCCTCTACTACTTAACTACTCCAATGGAGTAGAGCAGAATCGGAGTGGCAAGCATATTAGTAGCAGACACCTTGTTTTCCTCCGAAAGTTCGGAAGAC
The DNA here is from genome assembly GCA_963675555.1 of Leptura quadrifasciata. Taxonomy (NCBI): domain Eukaryota; kingdom Metazoa; phylum Arthropoda; class Insecta; order Coleoptera; family Cerambycidae; genus Leptura; species Leptura quadrifasciata. The sequence continues at coordinate 112,046,652 of OY776675.1, forward strand.
CAAATCTTTTGGAGGCGGTGTCTGTACTTACCGCGGAGAGTGTCCTTAACTTGTTTCACGTCCTGGATATGGTGCTGTTACACCCTCAGGTACGTGTAGGTCTCTTCGGCATCCAGATGTCGTTGGATGCTTCCGTCTGTTAGCTGCGCATCTTCAAGAAATTCCCCGCATTGTCCCCTTTTGATATGGACGACTGCACACTTGTCCAACCCGAATTCCATGCCAATGGCCCGCGTGTACTCCTGGACTACCATGAGAGAGTTTTGTGGTTTGCACTCTACGGAGGCATAATATATAAGGTCATCCATATAGAATAAATGGGTGACCTTATGCTTCCGATTGTTGGCTGGACCACATTGATATCCGCGGGTTTGGCGCAGTGCGACAGATAACGGCAGCAGGGAGATGCAGAATAGAAGGGGGCTCAGGGAGTCATCCTGGAAAACTAAATGTTACCAACTCTGTCGAAGCCCGCTGAGCACCAGATGTTATGGTGAAGCGGGCCCTCCAGAGCGGCATCAGTTGTTCGATGCATCTCACTAGTGGGGCAGGTACCGCAAGGCATTGCAACAAGTGTAACAATAGTGCATGCGATGTTGTATCGAATGCCTTGCGATAATCGATACACCCCATTGATAGATTACGTTTGTATTACACAGAGTCCTGCGTAATACAGCAGCCTATCAAAGTCGTTTATTATTATTATTATCGCCGTTGGCCCCATACCTGCATTTATGACAAAAAATCGTTTGTTAGATTGCTTAATAAAAGCGTGCAATTGTAAAAAGTCATGTAGTATTAATGCATGTAGCTGTAAAGAAATAACGTTACTTGTATATCTATATGCTACTGTGATCTTGATATTGTAAAAATGTGTAAGTTGTATAATCATTTTAATTGTATTTTAAAATAAATTAAATAAAAAATAAAGTTCACATACATTTTTAAATCTTATATTACTCTACTTACAATTATCTAATTATATTAAATATTTGTAAAGTTTCGTATTTTATATAGATTGTTTTATACTTCAGTGAATGCACGACGAGCTAATGTAAGCGTATGTTCTATAAAAATAGCCATATACTTATATAATATCATAACCACGCTGCACATTTTGAACAAGATGGCACAAAAATTTTCCATTCGAATTAATTTTCCCGGTCGATGACTGATTTCGCCCTGACTATTAGAGTTATTTTATGTTAGTTAGAATTACTGAGCTCTGTTACATCATAGTCACACTCGTCCAAATGAAAAATATTGGTGAATAGAGTATATACTACTAAACTGTTGTTAATCATATTATATTAGTTTAGTTTGTACAGTTTATTGAATGAAATGTGTTTCTTTGCAGGTGGCGAGTAAGCCATGGGTCTTGACGCCGGATACAAATACAGGGGACCTGACAAAATTATGCAACCACAAAAGAAAAATAATCGCAATGGCCTCGCTGGACTGCAAGCCGCCTGATCCCAACACTAGGCTGCGGAAAGGTAGGACTATCGTATTTCAATTCATCCATTGACCACGTAATCGCCGTATACATCTGCACTGCTACACCGTTCCGCCACGTGTATCGATTGTACTATGCAATTGTTTGTCGTGGCTGGACATTAGCGGCCGAATTTATTTGTATTGGGCGGTTTTTGGACCGCTAGATACCTAACCGGCCACCGGGATCGATTTGGATTACACGCGGCCCACGTGTCATTTATCACTCCGCAAAATTACGGCACGCCAAACTTCGGTGCAATCGTGCACGCTTCGACCGCGAATTCGTATGACTGATTTCCTCCATCAAACAACGTCCGCTTCCCCGTATATCAGGGCTTTCGTTGGGTCCGTGATGCGTTCATCGGATTTATAAAGTCGTTTTACTGAAAAGCGGATTTTAACTATACTGACAATTTACAAATCGGTTTATGCTTGCTCAACTTCTACTCGGGTTTCATTAAATTCAGCAACAGTTCAATAGAGATTTGGGAGAGTAATGCAGTTAATGCTCTTAAGGATCTTCTGCCTTTCGTTATTCGGTCACACGATACTCTTTAATTTTAGAAGGAATGCATAATAGACACCAGTTAAAATGTAATCGAACCGGATGTGTATAGTTAGTAACTAACGGAATCTCTCACAGAAAATATTACCAGATGGAAAAAATTTATTAAAACTTAAAAACGAATAGGTTAAAATATGTCGCCCTTCTTCATCGATACGCTTTTGACATCGCAAACATTGCAAACTTGTACATTTTCTGGTGGTTCAAATGCATAACGTTTTTTGTATGCCCTCAATGGAAATAGTTCAACGGAATGAGATCAGGCTTGTCATAGAACATTTCCATTATTTACAATAATTTTACTATAAAAAATATCTCTTAAGTATTGTGTTACTATGCCGTTATGTATGTGCTGGGCAACCATTATGATGGAACCAATATCTTCTACAGCAAGCTTAAGAGGTGGTATTAATTCTTCTTGCAACATTCACAAATAACTTGCGCCGTTCAACCATGATAGATGAATAGTTTTAATAGTGCGATTACCTTGAAAGTATGTTATACAGGGTGGGGCAATAGTACGTCGGACCTCGATATCTCGAGTTCTAAGATAGCTAGACATTTTTTTAAAAATTGCCAGTAAACTAGATAAAAAAGTCTATAACTGAAAATTATTTTCGAACGTACAGGGCGAGTCAAGACGAAATTACAGAACCAAGTGCCTTTTTTTTAATGGAATGTTATGTATATCAGTACATTTTTTAAAGCCTCTTTTCTAGGCTCTATGCATTCCTATATTAGCATTGAATATCTCCCAACCATTTGAATGTAATGATTTTTTTTGTTGAAATAATGCAATCTGCAGATGGATATTAAAAAAATCACCACAGTTACAATTATGGGTTTTAAGAAAAACTTATGTGTTCAGCATTCTCGAAAACGATGTATACGTTAAATTTCACCGGTGGAAGAGATGTGATAAGCGGTTTAAACCCTTTGGGGTGGGTTTTGGCCGTTTGGGGAGTTGCGCAACTCCAAAGAGAAGTTCTACCAGCACCATCGTGTTTAGCATCCTCGAAAACGGGAGTTCCCCTTGCATAGCAAGATATTTACAAGTTTGTCCGACTCGCACACTCCACTAACACGTTGAATATAATGTGTCCCTTAAAGTATCTGAAACTGCGTAAAGAGCACTTACTGGGTGTATTCCCAAGAAATCGACTGAATTGTGAGATGTAAAAAAAGTTTACCTTCTGTAGACAGATTTTTTTTTTAAATGCTTTTTGTTCGGATAATGCCATAATAGATATATTTTGTAGCGAAAATCTTTACAACCTTCTTCATTTTGAAGTTCGGAATATGTTGATAAAGATAATGATAATAATAATACGATTTTATTGAAGGGCGAAGTTTAGTTAAAGTATGTGTCTCCACTTAACCCCGAGTTTAAAGGTTAAAATGTAACTCAGACAAATATGTTTGAGGACTTAGGTGAACTTGGGGGTAAAATGCTATAAATATGGTGAGCTTTCTAGAACTTCGGTAAAATTATAGTTTTAGAAGTCTATTGTCGACATTTGTTAATTTACATATTCACCGAGCATCTTTCACTTCGGTGTCATACAGTTTTTATAATGTGAGGAACGAGAAGTTCTTGTTTATTACTTAGTTTCATTATCACCCTCCGTATGTGTTGTATTCAGCTAATGTAGATAATTCAAAAAGTATTACATTTACCCATGTTATTAATAGTTTGTTTATTGAAAATCAGTTTCCTTCTGCATTGCTCTTGTTGCTCTAGTAACTCCCGTCCCGAAAAAAAATGATCCAAAGTCATTTTCAGACTTGAGACCTATTAGTGTTCTCACAGGATTGTCAAAGTTGGCAGAAAAAAATAATTGAGATTCAGCTTAGGGAACATGTTGATACCTTGTAGTTTGATATTATTAGATTTTAGTAAGACGTTCGATGCAATTGAACATGAACTGCACTTAGCAATTTGAAAATCATGTGGTGTTAATAATACAGGTTGTAAACTGCTCAAGTCATATCTTGAAGGATGCTCACAAATGGTAAGGATATCCGATAAACTTTCCCAGGCAAGGGCGACCAATAAAGGTGTTCCACAAGGTTCTATTTTAGGCCCCCTGTTATTTACAATTTACACATCTCAATTTGTAAATTTTGTTAAATCTTGTTCGGTTCATATGTATGCAGACGATACCCAAATTTAGGTACTATTATTTTTATGCTAAGGATCATGAAGCTGCTGTGCAACAAGTCAACAATGACCTAAAAAGTTTATCGGAAATTTCTTTGCAGCATTCACTTGTTTTAAATCCATTAAAATCAGGTATGCTTTTATTCGGTAAGAACCAGACTGTGCTAATTTGAAAAATCTAATTAATATTGAAATAAACGGATGTCGTTTAAAATTTTCGCAACATGCCCGAAATTCAGGATTAATTTTAGACACAACTTTAAGATTTAGAGAACAGGTTTGTAAATTTATACAAAAAGCTTACTCCGCCCTAAGGCTTCTTTATCCACACAGAAGTTACTTAAGCATAAATACTAAAAAGACACTTTGTGAAACATTGGTATTGTCGCAGTTCACATACTGTGCTCCAGTTTATGGCCCTTGTTTGGACAGGGATTGTAGCAATCGTATACAGCGCGTACAAAGCTCGTGTATTCGATTTATCTATAGTATACGTAAATATGAACATGTTTCACATAAGCTACCTGAACTCATGTGGCTGAACATGCAAGGTCGGAAAAACTTTTATTCAGCTTGTACCTTTCACGAGATTATCACAATGAAGGCTCCGTCTTATCTCTACAATAAAATAACTTTTCGCAGCGATGTTCATAACCTCAATATCAGGTCTAAAGGTTTACTTAGTCCACCTATGCACAGAACTTCCTTCTACGAGAGAGGTTTCAGATATTGCATTTACAAATTATATAATCAGGTCTCATTTAGTGCCAAATCATTTATGTTGCCAAATTTAAAAGATATTTTAAAACTACTTTGTTAGGTTAGTCAGAATAGTTTTATGAGCATATTTATTTTATTTACTTGTTTTTTTATTACTCATACATATAATGTTTTAGTTTTTTCTATACTACCTTACACTTATTGTAAATGTACTTTGTGTGTAATTTTTCATTTTTAATGTATATCGAGGGTTAAGTGGTAGAGCACACTTGTTGTGAAATTCCCCTTGAGATTCCCTAAAAATATCTATTATGTTCTTTTTCTCTATGTAGAATATTACTTGAAATAAAGGCATTTATTATTATTATTATTTACCTAATTTCAAATGTTCACACTTACGCCATTAGAAATATATGTACATGTTTAATTTTACAAAAGAATTACTTCGTCTGCTCTGTTACAACTGGTGCAATTTCACATCAAGTTTATCCCCACATGCCATATCATATAATTCATTTACAATGCCCACTGTAAGTCTTTTACATACTCTATAAAATAAAGCAATTTAACTTTTCATTACAAATTGAAACGTAACTAGTTCTCTTTACCAAATATAACTATCCTTTGAATTTATACAAAGAAAAAATGTTGATTAGACATACGTAATTATTCTGGCCTGCTATTTCCCTGTAGGCGTCGTATCTCGTATTGTAGTTTGCTTTTATCTGAAAATTCATTCGTCTATTTCTTTGATCTTTGTGAAAGCTCAAAAACACGCCAACCAGACAAAAACTGAGCTGTAGCTAGGCTATGACAAGACTGCAGTTAGTTCGCAGGTGCGCTTTTCATTTATTTCCTCTATTCCAGTCATTTTTTGCAGAATAAATCTTATGTTTAACCCGACAGCATCTGGAAACATCTGCCACATTACGAAATACGCTGTTATTTCGCCTGGCCTACGTTCAATTTATTGACATCAAAATCAATTTCCTGGTACAGTGATACTTTTGGATTGAATGATTCGTTTGTTAAACTACATGGGAACATCCTCTTTCTACTAGTTCACCGTGATATTAACCGTAAGTAATTGGGTCACTTATAAATTTGATTGGTTGATGGACTGCCACGAATTCGATTATCTGTGAAAAATTGGAAGAATGTAGTAAACCGATATTCTGGTTTATCAAAGGCCTGACCTCACGTTACGTAGAAATATTAAACCAGCTTCGTAAAATGGTCGACTGAATCCGAGTGTTATTAAATCGAAAGTATGATTGAAAAAAGCCCCTTAACAGAACTAAAGACGTAATAATTAATTATTATTACTTGTTTGTAAAGCCGCCCCGGTTAAATATTACTTTCGCATTCCGAAATAAAACGCTTCGCTCTAAGAGGTCTTTGTAAATAATTCTGCGTCTCGAGTTTAGTCGTCAGGGGCGCTAACAAAAACACAATCCTCGGATACGGTTGGGAATTCGCAATTAAATAAGATCTTTTATAAAATATCATTTAACGACCGCGCCGACACTCGCCTCATAATCAGGATTTTACGAGCCTCAATTGAATTTACGGCCATAGGGTAGCACTCCCAATACAAACACAGTGATTAAGTTCTAAAGCGCTGTATCAATGGTGAGTTTTGTCAATTAATTGACGAATCCGAACGAATCCCTCGAACATTTTTAATAGCGTTTCGATCCAATTAAAAATGTTTTTCGATTTAATTGATACACGTCAAGACGACAAAATATTTCTCCCCTTTCAATCTTTGTTTTAATTATGAAATGTATTGCACTAGACCAGGCACCTCTTTTTCATAAAAATTCCCGCTTTCTGATCTCTCTGCTTGCCAGGATATAGTCTATGTGCGTTGGTCCAGGTATCTGGAATTGGTTGAGAGAGTGGTCAATGAAAATTATTTAACCACAGCACTTAGGCCCCATTGGGCCCCTTATACTTCCTCCCTGTAGGCAGACCCTCGCCTAGGCCTCCAACCAACCGAAACAGGTGGTGATGCTGCCTAGGGGCATCTCCCTTACGTTGGCCAAAGTAGGCTAACGTTCTCCCAAAATGGATTCTCTGATTGATGAGACGGCAGAACAGTCACAGAGTACATGTTGAACTGTCTCATCTTCTTGTTCACAACCTCTACACAGAGGTGTTTCGCTTAATTTCATGTTATGTAGATGTTTTCTTAACGGACAGTGTCCAGTCTGGATTGGTAGGTTCCTTCTGGACATTGCCAGGTAGTCCATTGCTGTACCCTTGTTGGGATATTTTAGTAGTTCCCTAGCAAGCTGATAGCTGTTTGTTTCATCCCACAGCTTTTTGAATTCATTGTGGGTGTTTCTTTAATTATTTGTGTTATCGCCGTGATCGGCAACAGACTGGCCGGGCCTGGTCCAAAGATACTTAGGCCTGCTTCCTTCTTGGCCAGTCTGTCGGCTACTTTGTTGCTACTACACTGTGCATGTCTCTTCACCAGCATACCAGTATGTTATTCATGCTGGAGGCACCCACAAGTGCTTGGTGACATTCCCATACTGATCCTGTGATAATTTTGTACCTTCTCAGGGCTAATAATGATTGTCTAGAATCTGTGTAGATCCTGATTGTTTCGCCCGTAGTTTGTCTACGGACTCTTGTCTACATCTCTTTTTCGGTTATGGCCCATTTATATTGGATTTGCAGGCTTCTGGAGTATATTCGACATCCTGCCCCATCCTTCATTTTTGATCCGTCTGTGAAGATGTTGATCACACCTTCACCTGAGCAGCCTCGTTTTTATTATTCGTCTGTATTATAGGGCCTGTCAAAGACAAACCGCAGAGAAATGCCATCTGTGCACACCTGTAGAAGAGATGTCTTCCTGACAGACTCATTCCACAGGCAACACCTATCCTCTCCACAGCCTATATTTGGTTGTATGCCAACGGATTTGAGACGTACCATTGTTGTCGGAACCACTTCTCCTAGATATATATTTAATGGTGGCAGACACAGCATTACCTCCATAGCTCTCTGGCGTTGTTCCCATAGCTCCGGTTATGCTTAGGCAGTCTGTTTGCTCTTAGGCCCACAAACCACAGCTTCATAGGTTATCATTGGTCTTATGACGGCAGTGTATATCCACATGATACTTTGGGTTTCATTCCCCAGGTTTTCCCCACGGTTCTGCGGCACTGCTCATAAGAAATGTACCTTCTTTAGTCTTCTATCTATGTGAAGATTCCAAGTTAGTTTGGCATCGAAGGTTACCCTCTTCTGATGCGAAACTTAGTGTTGTATCCAGAAGGGCAGGTGCCTTCAGCGCTCCTAATTTCGTTTTCTTTGTGAAGAGAACCATCTCCGTCTTCCTGGGATCGACAGACAGGGAGTGTTCTCTGCACCATTTTTCGATTGCTCTTAGGGCCCCCTGCATTCTTTCAAAGAGGACTCCTTCGAATTTTCCGCTAAGCATTATTGTTAGATCATCTGCGTAGACAATTGTGTGGTATCCTTCTGATTTGGGGCAAATTCGAATACCAATCATGTACCAAAGAAAAGCAGAATAATTCAAAAACCCAATCCGAAATAGTCAAAAATAAAGTAGTTAGTAAGTCCTGTACCCAAAATCTAGCTGTGCCAAATCGAAATCTAGCCGTACCAAAATCATCTATAATTAAATTTACAAAATTAGTCTCAAAATTAATCTCTAACGTGAATCTAAGAAATTAAAACTTACCCAGGATATACTTCTGGACGATATTCGCTAATTAAATCCGAATAAATCGAAATTTCAATAAAAATAATCCAAAATATTAATTGGAAATTTGTGAAATTTAGTTTATGATCCGGTACCAAACATAGCAGCCCCTATTACTTGGCAAAATTTTCAGCTTAAATTCTTGATCGAAAAAGGAAGTGCCTGAGTGATATTTATAACCATTTTAACCCACAAAAAGAAAAGAGGATATTGTTACATGCCTAATGCATATGCGACCCGCAACACACCTTTTGTGTTTTGCGGGTCACATATCGTCAACAGCCGCTAGTGGATGGTTACGCGCGTCTTCCAGCCGATAGGAACGGTCACGTGACTTTTTTCGTCCGTGTTAAGTTGTCGCTGTTCTCCTGATTATTTCGTTGCTACGGAGGGAGTTCAATCCGCATTTGCGGGATTTATGTGTGCACACGCTGGTTGACCACTTTCCCTTGTTAGTATCTTCACTGTCAATTGAGCTATACCGTTGTACAAGAGCAAGCCTAATGCTATCTAGTCGGTACAGCATGAGACTCTTAATCTAAGGGTCGTGGGTTCGGACCCCACGTTGGGCGCCACTGCTACGTATGACATGAACATAGATACGTTGGATAATAAGGGTTGCAAGATAATACTAAAAACACAATTGCTACTGTTCGTAGCAGATCGCAGACACTACCTAGCCCGGAAAGGTGATGTAACGTGCCCACGACTAAATTTCTCTAGCTCGGAAATCTCAGGGTGTTAAGCCCAAGTTTAACATAAACTATTAGGAGTTTGTTGCTGATTTAACATAAAACACCGATGGTTCCATTCGTAGTGGTCGCAGATGAAATAATGATTTCTTTCAACATGAAATGTACTATATTGCAAACAATATTTACACTTTTGGTTCTCGAACAATGAACCTGGTGATTATGTGCCTATATTCTGTTAAATATGTAACCACATAAAATAAAGGTGAATACCCCTTGTGTAGCTACACTCGGTTTACAAGGGTTAACTAACATAAATTTGGCCGCAATTAGGTTACACTAGAGAACTTATTTAATCAAAATCAGCGAATAAAATCTTGGTTTTAAATATATACAAATATAAGTTAAAAGGAAATAAATATTATTACGCAGAACCACTGAAGGTGGTTTTCTGACAAAGAACACTATAACACTTATCACAACATTGGTACGATACCCAGCTGCCAACAGTGATGAAACTCCAGCCCTACGGTGGTGTCTTCGGGGACAAATGATAGTAGTGGGTTTATAACCTCCCTCAACCGGAACGTTTCAGCCTAGTCTATGGAGCTTTCAAACCCCGTCCGTGGACCCTAAAAAATACCCAATTAATTTGTAGGCATGTAACAATATGACAAATTGACAAGTCAGCTGTCATAGAGTACCAACCTGAGAAATTTTTAAAACTAAATCGACTGTTATAGAGTTTTCGATCATTACTAATATCTTTATATTATTAGTTTATTGACTATTTTTATACACTAACTATAATAACAGTTGATATTTCAGATTTCCTATGATATACACATCTATTTAATAAATTAGTAGATTTTCTTAGTGGGCGCCATCTGTTGGAGGAAAGCTTAAATGTAGGTGTTAATTTGGATAGGAAATTAAAGCGTGGTGATATCTATCGCAGAATGTGTAATTTATTACGATGGTTGACGAGTTGATCTACTAAAATCTCTTATTAATTTGTAGATTTGTTCTCGATAACGTAAAGCTTGCGGTAGCGCATTTCACAAACACCTACAGTTTCCATAACCTATAACCATGCATCATGTGGCTTTCGCTAATGGCAACAAGCATAACCTCAGTGCAACGTAGTGTAATCATAGCCGGCCCGACAATGTACTTTCTGGGGGTGGCAGCAATATCTATAGTACACTGGTCAACCGATCCCTCCAAATAAAATTTGATTTTTTAAAATTCCAAAATAATTACCTGATGGCTGAGGTATAGTCGGGTACAGTTTTGCTGGATAGTCAAAAAAAGCAACAAAAACCTTACGAAAATACCGTTACTCTCTCTACTATATCGCCTGCAAATTGAATTAGTTATCTGTATAGATGTATAAGTTATAAGGTGCGTCGGCTTGTTTGATGAGACCATGCCGAATGGTTCACCGACGTTAGTAATTAGCTCATTAAGTTTTTGTTGCGTTTTTGACTGCCCAACAAAACTGTACTCGACTATGCATGTTGTAAAAAAAATCGCTTCTCATATCGAAATTTCAAAAGGTTTTATTGTTAGTGAATGCGGATAATATTTAAGAGTATGTAATGCGCATTCAACTAAATCTGGGAGAACGCTAGATTTTCTGGAATATATTCATTTGTTGAGGAGTTTCGTCATCCATCATTTTCATAAGGAACGAATGCAATTTCGAGTCGTACGTTTTCTTGAAGATTAAAAAGTGGCAGGCGTAGGCGGCAGGCTCACCGAAACTTCCATGAATTATAATGGAGACGACCTCGCATGAAAATTTAAATATAGTAACGGGCATAAAATACGAGGTCCCGAGAAATCATTTTATGCATTCAGCATTTCGAACGAATCATTTATAGGGAGTGCCATCAAAGCAGTCAAAAGTGGAAATATATGCGCCATAACTCACCGTACCGTATTTTGTTTGGTAACTCGATTCACGGCTTTTCAATATCACTTTAAATGACAAATTCGCTGTCGTTGTGCCGCCCCCGCAGCCGCCTCCGCCTGTTTGCCGTGCTACAGCCGACCGGCCGCCAGAAGGCCAAGAAACGGCACCGAGACAGCGGGCGGATAGGATCGCTTGCGATGACAACGTTTCACTTTAATACGAATTTAACCCTTATCAACTGACATGACGTAGAGATGTCGCCTTCCCTCGGGACGCATTATTGATCCCCTGAAAGGCCTCTGCGACTCTATCCCGACCGAGATACGTTCAAACAATCCACATCGTCCCTCCGCTGTCTCCTGCGCGTCACCAATTACCTTGTAATGCTAAATTATAAAGAATAAGCGTTGCGGGGGTGAACGAAACATCCACCCCTCCATCAGGCGCAATAAGCCAACAAAGGAACATGCAAATTGCGAATAATTTTAAAATTATTATGGCTCGAGTCATTTTAAAACAGTTAATAATGCCAATATTAAATCCCACCGCCGACGCTCCCGCCGACTTACACCCAATCCCGAGGCCCAACATTTGATATCCATTATCACGCTTTATGAATTTCGCCCTGTTGAAATTTAAATTGTATATTTTTTACCGTCTCTAAGAAGATAAGACTTTAATTATGCATATTCTTTTAAAACTTTTAGCAGTTTCTCAAAATCGACTAAATATATAATAAACGCAAGTTTGCTTCAAGTTCTTATAGCTCAGTCAACGAAGCCCAAAAAAGGCCGCTCAGCGGAAATAAATTTGACATTTTAAGACATTTGTTACCTATTTTTTATTCTTTGACTCTACGTAGCCAGACATTTGCCTACCTAGAAACATGTGCATTGAAAACGACACGTTCAGGGGCCTTAATTATTGTGCTGGGTCTCCTCGCGCTTTCTACATGAGTAAGGGTGTATCTTTGAATGCAGGATGCAGTTAACGATGTAAAGATAAATACGAAGGTCAGAGGGATAGACAGTCATCGGAGGTTAGGAATAATTCCGCGGTACAAAGGGAGTGTACACGAGCTTTTCTTTAGAGTTACGCACTGGTGAATAAGGAAGAGGTAAATAGTATGGAGCAAAATATATATATTTCAAACGGTTTTTCTTTAATTGCGGAAGTGCATCTTCTAGAAGGCTTAAAGAGCACATTATGTGAATATCTCTCCACCCAGAGGTGAGCAATTCTACCCGCTAGACCGACTCTACGAGGCCAATTTGAGGGCGAACACAAGCGCCCGGAAATTAAACCAAAACTGCAGTACTTATGCCTTACAAACTCATCTGCAGGACACTAACCCTGCTTACATTTTCTAAGGCTATGAAAAGAGGTGTACATATAATACCAACATTTATAGCATTTTTTTTTAAACTTTATTGCTATAGATATTACAAAAAAGACATTAGCATTGTCAGGGTAATTAAATATTAAAAGTTATTACAATACAGTAAAATATAAAACATTAGAACACAAAATATATAACATGTATAAAATATATAAAAACAAGGAGAGCAGCAAAAAGAAAACACACAACTAAAACAACCCTAAAACTAAAACTGTAGAAAACATTATAATTAGTTGCACTATTGAAGTTACTAACAAAAGTTTTATGCATTTAAAAAATCACTGTAAGAGTAAAATGTATTTTCAAGTAAATACAATTTAAGTTGATTTTTGAAGGTATGAATGTTATTAATAGATTTTAATTCATGTGGTAAGGCATTGTAGGCTTTGATAGCGTTATAACATGGACTTTTTTCATAAAAACTATGATGGTGTACTGGTATTCTGAGATCATTCCCATGTCTTGTTGTCATCAATCTGTACACATCAATATTTCTTGTAAATTCACCAGTATTTTTTTTTAACGAACAAAACTAATTTATAAATATAAAGAGACGGGATGGTAAGTATTTCCAATTCTTTAAACAAAGGTCTACATGAATCTCTGCAAGATACCTTCATCAGACACCTAATTATGCGTTTTTGACAAACAAATACTTTCTGCCAATGTAGGGAGGAACCCCAGAATATTATCGCATATTCTAGAATACTTTGTACGTATGAAAATCTTAGAGAGTCTACTGACAGTTGGTATCTCATGAATCGTATTAGGTAACAGGACGAATTAATTCTTGATATTAAAGTATTAGTATAAGCTTCCCAATTTAACTTACTATCTAGCATTATGCCAAGAAAGTTTACATTTTCCGTTTGTGTGATTGAAGAACCATTTAATTGAACATACAACGAATAATCAAGATCAGTAGTTGTGGAAAACATAACAAGAGTAGTATTATTTACATTTAAGTTTAAGCCATTCGAATTGCAATATTTATACATATTTGAAGATATTGTGGTAAGTTTACTTGCACAAGCCACTAAGGATTCTTCGGTTGCAACACAGGAGTTATCATCTGCATATTGATATAAAAAATCTACATTAATATAATCTTTTAAGTCATTTGTATACAAAATAAATAGGAGGGGCCCAAGTATAGATCCTTGAGGCACACCCTGCAGTATACAAGTTTTATCTGAAAAAACAGTTTGATGTACTCCATCCTTGCAAGTTGTTAGTGCAGTAACTTGTGATCTATTTGTAAGGTATGACTGGAGTAGTTTGTTACATGTACCTCGAACACCGTAACTATTTAATTTATCCAACAAAATGGCATAATTAATTGTGTCAAACGCTCTTGACATGTCGAAATACAAGCAGGCCACCTTCAAATTTGAATCAAGCGCTGTAATAATTTTGGTTAGTGAGTGATAGATAGCCTGTTCTGTTGAACAATGAGGCATAAAGCCGAACTGACAATCTTTGATTATTTTATGCTTGGTAAAAAAAGAAATCATTCTGTTATAAATTGTTTTCTCAATAATCTTAGAGAAATTCGGTGGGATTGATATACCGCGGTAGTTTGCGATGTTTTCCTTATCGCCCTTTTTATGGATAGGTATTGTTTTGTTAATTTTTAATTGATTAGGAAATACTCCTTCCAGAAAACAATTATTTATTATAGCGGAAAATGGCTCAGAAATTTCTACAATTACCTTTTTTATAATATAAATTGGTACTTCATCAAGACCCGTTGATTTTTTGTTAGGCATGGCAAGAACAATATCTATAATTTCTTGGGCATTAATAGGGTTTAGAAACAAATTTGCTCGATTTTGAACTATCATATTTGTTTTCTCTCTAACAGGCTGTGTTGGGGAAAGAGAAAAATGTTCACTAAATAAGCGCACTAAGGCGTCTGGGTCGGTTATTTTATTATTTTGATGGTCCTTGATGATAAGTTAATTTTGATCTTGTCTATTTTTTTTACTAATACTTTTATTAAATATATCCCAGGTAGCTTTTGATTTCTTTCCAGAATTCGAAATTATATTATTGTTTAGTTGAGTTTTATATTCTTTGATATATTTTTTATACGCTTTTTTCTCAGTTTTATATACCTCTAAAATATTATCACAATTCGTCCTATTATGTAATACATATAAGTCTCTAATATAGATAGACCATTGCTTAATTTCAGGAGGTATCCAACATTTATGTCTATGAATATTGACAGATTTTTTTGTTTTAGGAAATGCAATGTCAAAATAATATAGAAATATCTTCAAAAAAGAATTGTACTTACCATCCGAGTCTTTTTCTGTATATACCGCATCCCAGTTCTCAGAATGAATAAGATTGATAAATGTATTGATGTTACCTTCATTAAATGACCTTTTAACTACATATTTTTTGTTATATATATTTTGTTTGTTAATTTATTGAATAGGTCTTTTTGCAAATCAACATGTAACATTAGTGCTTTTTTAGGGGTTACTGCAGATTGATGCTGGTGCAATTCACGAATTTTACTACTTTTTTCTATGATATCGCCGCTAATTCTTTAATTATATTGCGTGCCGCTTTTTCGAAAATAATGAGATAGGTAATAAAACAATGGGAGAAACACAAACATTTAAAATTTTAACTGTGAGGTTGTATAGGGACTAATAGATATTTCTCTCCGTGTTCGGATTAAGAATTATTCTCGGTTAGTTAATAAAGATGTCATTAGCTTAGGCTAATTCGGTGTTAGTTGTTTTTAAGTATTATTAATATCGAATTACCTCAATTACTACAAATCTCGTGGAGGAGGCTTAAGCAAGGCAACTAATACGTTCAGAGGAAGTTGAGGTATCATATAGTGTTCCTCAAGGCAATGTACTTGTGCCACTGCTTATATAAGTTTTTATTATTAACTACTACAACTATTACTGTGGTTGTTTTCATATTTCACATAAATGCATATTAATAAAAAAATACTCAATCAACTTAGTGAAATTACTTACTGGTGTGCCAATCATGCTCATAATCTTCCTCAACATGTATCATTTCCTTGTGCCAGTGGCTTAAACTGAACCAATCTTCAATAAAACAACTAATATGTTACTTTTTAGGAATTAATACAAATAAATTGTACATATGTGGACGGCTGTACATGGTTGCAAATAGAGCTTGATGAGGGAGTAGGTTGCATTTTAATTTTACTAACCTCAAACAGTTTTTTGTCCCGGCTGCACATTCTATACTATCTTATGGACTAACTCGGTGAACTGTGTCTGGCAAGCACAACCTTAGATTATATACAGATTTTTCACTTCCATAGGAACGCTTTGATCATGGTCACGCTTTGTCTATTCGCGCACAAGTAAATTACCCACTAGGAGACCACTTTTATTTGCATGCGCATCGATAATGTATACTCTGAATACCGCGCTTCACATAAACCCAGCTGGAAGTTCATAAGGAAAGGTGGCTTTTGCGCCTTACAGATTTCGTCTCAAAATTATCCGTATAATCAGGAATATTTACGGTATATCCTGTGTACTATATCATATTGTGGAATGTGCACGTCACACCAGGGAAAACAGATTGGTAAAATGTGGAGAAATAAATCTACAGTACTAGAAACTCGGAAGTATGTATACGCTCTGAAATGCAGCCGAATAAGCATTTGAAACTAGTTGTATTGCTGATAAAATTTCAGTAAAACTAAACTTTTTCTAGAGTTGTTTTTTACGCTGTACTAACAAGAGAAAATGTTATTTTGTAATGCAAACTAATAGATAGTTAACAGAGACTCATTCAAATCACTCGTCTCAAGATATTAATAGTGAAGGCAATCAATCTAAATTTTTGTTATGTATGTATGTATGTATGTATGTTAAAGGGTAAATTTCTTATTAGCTTATCATTTGCTATATCTTTATTTACAATAATTGGGCCCGTCATATTTTACATTAAAAACGCTATGTAAAGCTGAATTTTTGGTATTTTATTTGAACCCGTCAGGGAAGTGTGAAACTACGTTTTGAAAGCAAAAAAAAGTTATGCTAGCTGCGTAATACTTGAAAAACTGCAAAATATTCGAACTTTTTTCAGTTTTTGCAGTTTAACTCACAAACTATGCATTTTTTACATTAGTTGTCATTATCATTTTTAAAGCACACGCAGCTCTGTATGTCTAATTTTTTCTAAAAAAAAAAAAAAATGAAAATTTTAAGTTTTGCTTTTATTTTCAGCCAAATATCGGCACATCCGCTCATCCTACGAGAAAGTTTATAAGAAATTAAGTTTTAGCACATTTAATTACCTCATATAAGCACAAAATGGGGTCAGTAGACCTTAATTTCTCTTGCAATCGGTAAAAAAACAAAGATTGCGAAAATAGAATTTTTAAGATACGGGCCTAACTAAACACATAACATGAAATTGTGGGCATTAGGCGAAAGAAAAAGCCAGCTACACATTAATACGCTTTGGGAAGAATGTAGCAGTTGTGTTTGACGGCTACCCAGAAGATGGGTTAACAAGAAGCATATGAAAACTGCAGAAAGGTTACGTCGGTATGCAGCTTCATCATGCAGCGACATAATGTTTGAAGATTTAACATTGATTAAGGTGCCCCAGGAAAAATTGATATCAAACGATAACAACAAGTGGTGCATGGTCGGCTTCCTCTGCTCAGGATTGGGAAACGAGGCAAGATACAGAGGACGCAGACTGCACTATAGTGAGAACAGCGCTAGACAAGAGCAGTTCCTATAAAAATGTATTACTAGTTGGAGAGGATATGGACCTCTTGGTACTCGTAAATGGATTGTGATCTAGTGTGGACAATGTGTTCTTCCAGAAAAGTGGCAGAGGTGAATCAGACTCTGCAGTTTTCCTCTACATCTTTCAATCACGGAGAGTTATCTTTTCCCCCTGGATTTGTATTATTTCTGCACGCCTTCTCCGGTTGCGATACTTCTGCCCTTTTCTGGCATGGAAAGATGAAGATGTTGGGCGTCCTCCAAAAACATCCACGGCTAGTTGATGTGGCTGCCATTTTCCTGCAGCCTAATGCCACGCACGCAGAAATAGCCGCTGCTGAAAATACATTTCTTGTGGCTCTGTATGGAGGAGGAGTCACCAGCACTCTTCACACTCTCCGTTACGAAATCTTCTTGCGATCGTCTGTCAACGCCAAGGTCCACCTGACTCGTTTGTCTTCAATTGAAGAGGTTGCAGCTCAACATGCACATCGAACATACCACCAGGTTTCAGGAGTGGTGGGGTGTAGAAAATAAACCAACCAACTGGGGCTGGACCAGTAGCCAGCAGGGGCTGTTACCCGTGACTTCCACAAAGGACCCAGCTCCTCAAACCCTCCTAAAATTCATATCATGCAAGTGCCGCAAAGAGTGCACTAGACGAGGTTGCACGTGTCAGAAAGCAAGGCTAAAGTGCTCTGTTTTCTGTCATTTCTGTCGGGGCAAATCATGCCAAAATGTCCCACAATTGAAATAGACGACTCCGACAACGAGAATACATCGACAAATATTTACCTTTGGAGGAGATGTTGTTTCAAAAAGATGATATACCGAGACCCTCAAAAAAATGTAAAATTTAATTTTCTGTTCCATAATGTCAATAGACATAACAACTTTTTACCTGTTTTTTTCTGTCGCCTAATGCCCACAATTTCATGTTATAAGTGTTTAGTTAGGCCCATATCTTAAATGTGCTCAAACTTACTTTCTTATAATTTTTCTCATAGGATGAGCGTTTGCGCCGATAATTGGCTGAAAACAAAAGCAAAACTTAAAATTTTCACTTTTTGGAAAAACTACCAATTTTTAAGTGCCACTCTCAAAAATTATTAGACATACGCTCAGCTGTGGGTGAGTTTAAATTGTCACAAATTTAATATACTTTAAAAATGATAATGACAACTAATGTAACACAAACGTATAGTTTGTGAGTTAAACTGCAAAAACTGAAAAAAGTCCGAAAATTTTGCAGTTTTTTACGTATTACGCAATAGCACAACTTTTTTGCTTGCAAAATGCAGTTCCCACATCCCTAACGGGTTCAAATAACATACCAAAAATTCAGCTTTACATCGCGTTTTGCGTTTGTAAAGTTTTTATTTGTAAGATATGACAGGCCTAAATATTCATATAACAAAATGAATTTTTAATCAATGTCGTTATTTTAGTTCCCTGTAAAATTCATGAAATGCTGGTTATGGCCAGCTCATGTTTTTACAAACTATATGTTCGGCAACTCTGGTTCTGGTATAAACAAAGCCGATATTTAATGCTGCTGTAAATCGTTTGACTCTTGAATCGTTGATGTTCTGGTTAGCTAATTCTGGCATTTTTTTTAAAGAAATTTCCTTGCGAAATATAGCGGAACCAGTTTAATTATTAGAACCGCTGGTTTTTATTGCTTTTACTTCCATTAGAAAAACCCTGTACGTGTAATTGAAAGGCAGTTGCGCGTAATTATCACAATGGTCGTTCCCAGACATAATTCTTTTAATTTTTAACGCATCGAGGAGACCTAATTAACACACAAAGGGCTATTTTCTTACGTACAACTGGCGCGATGTCAAATTTCTTATTCTCTCATATCCTTTGCTAACTCCTCAGGCGAAAAACAGAACACGCCCTTATTATTCCTGGATTTATTATACGGCGTCTAGCCTATTGTTTCCATTTCACCACATTTTTTACCGAGTTTCGTTTTCGTGCAAGGTATAATACGTTTGCGGAAAATTTAAAATATGTTGTTTTGGTACCTCTATTTTGTCGTAATTGTTTATGCATTTAATTATAAATTATTAGTTATAGCCGATCGCCCGTGAACTCTCGCGCGAGGAATTGAGAGGGGGGATATACCAGGTGTCAACGGAATCATTAGACAAGTTTTCTAGATATGAATTTTAAACAATTTTTCATTATTTGGCACTTGAAATCACTTCTGCTTTGAAATTTTAAATGGAACACCCTGTATCTTTTAACGTTTTTGGATTCCAGAGATGATTTTAAATACGATTGCATAATTTTAAATAGATTTCTGAGACTACTTGATTTTTTAGGACTATTTTTATTGCAGTGAATGCACTCAAATCAGTCAAATGGACCAAAAAAGAGAGAATTCAACGAATTCCTAACTTCCGTAATGTGCTGGAGCACCATCCATTTGGAACCAACTATTATGCCTCACGTGTAAAGACAAAATATCTGGAATATTTTCATCAAGGAATTCAAAAAATGATACAGCATTCAATCTGGATGGTAAGGTGTGAGGACCGCAAATGTTATCTCCAATAATTCCGAGCCATACATTTACGCTAAATACATGTTGAAAATGCTTATTGCACGAGGATTTTCATGTGCCCATACATGATAATTATGAACATTTACAACACCTCAGCGGGTAAACATTGCTTCATCTGTCCATAAAATTTTCAACAAAAAATTGCCATCTCTTTTAAATGCTTTTAGCAAACACCGACAAAAATTTATACGATGACCATAATCACCTGGCATTAATCCATGAACTGGTTGTAAATGGAATGCATGTTGGTATTCTTGGCATAAAGCCCTCCATATGGAAGTAGTGTTAATATTAATGTATCGTGAGGCCCTCCTAACACTTGTAGCAGGATCCTGTTGAAACTCTCTAAGAATCCGCATAATTCTTCTCCTGTTGTTATTATTGAAATTCGTGTTTTGTTCGTGATTATTCCTTCCAATACCATATTCCGTAAAACGTAAATGAATTTGGACGAAAACTCCTTCTCTCAGGGTAACGTCGATGATATTCTCTTGATGCCTCTCCTGAATTACCATTACATAATCCATAAACAAAATGGATATCGGCGTATTCTTGATTCGTAAATACTCTGGGCATTTTATACAATAATTGACCTAGGTACAGCTTGTATTTATTAAGTCTTAATAAAATTTTACAATTCAAATTGTCATTAAATATCTATCTCTATTCATTTCTTCATAGCCTACTTTGATTTAGAGTACCTCATGATGAACGTTAATACGTGAGCCCAATTTTCTTGAAAACGGTGCATCTTATCGACTTAGACTAAGATACATCACTTATGTAATTATTGTCTGTAGATTCTCAATTCCCTATTGATTTGATGAAATTTTTATTAGAGAAAAAATTATTGATAAAGAATCGTCAAGAACCCCCCAAACGAGGCGCCTCTGTTTATGCTACATAAACCAAAGTACAATGTAATCAAAGGTATTTGGTGAAACAATCATGATATAAAAGTATATTAGAATACCCCCCCCCATCCTTTATTGGGGTGTAGATCCCTTAGGAACCGATTCTGAGTATAAATTTACTATAACTATTCTGCCTAAAATAACTTTTTCTACAACCCTGTATATTGATATATTTTTTAAACCCTGTGCTTGTCTCACCATAATCTGTTTAGAACCTCTCGATTGTTTTATATATGCCCATATTATTGAAAATCCGTGTTCAGATTTTACGATTTTAATACGAGCGGCCGGGCCGACATTCAACTGTTGTGGAAAACTTGAATCATCGGCGTTATGTTCAGACGTTTTGCTTCTCATTTCATTATGACTGTTTAGAATCATTCGAGTGTCTTATATATTCATATATTTATGAAAACCTGTATTCAAACTAAAAACCGCTGCCCAAAGAATCACTACTTCCACATCCAGATTTTGTATCCAAGTCACACTAAATCCTAATGTAATATTTTACTCCCTTTAATGATAGGGTGAGGGTGGTAGAAGGGGTGGCTAATGCCAAACAAATTTTAGAGGCCCTTGGTTCTTGTATACACACTAAATCCCAATTTAATTTTTACTCCCTTTAATAATAGGGTGGGGGTGGCAATGGGGTTGAAGAGGGGGTAGCTAATGCCAAAAAAAATTTGAGACGTTTCGTTCTTGTATACACACTAAATCACATTTTAATTTGTTTTATTCCCCTTCATAATAGTGTGGGGATGGTATTGGGGATGAGAGAGGGGAGTGGCTGATGCCAAAAATTTTTTTGAAATATTGACTTCGTACATGCTCTAAATTGCAATTTTATGGACTCTTACATGCTTGCTTTGCCTATTTACCCTTATTTACTCCATTTACCCCCGAATCCTTCAACGGAATTAGATCAAAATATAATCTAGTTTCAGATCTCGTTATAATACATAAGTGTACCAAATTTCAAGTCAATATCATAAACGGTTCCAGAGTACACGTGCGCACAAAAAAAGTTAAACAGGCAGACGGACAGAATTTTTTTCGCTCAAATTTAAAATCTCGACGTTCCGTGACATTTTAAACCTATCAACAAATAAAAAATCTTTTTTTTGCGTTACTATACTTAACTGATTATGGAAGTAAAAATAAGAGCTGGCAAAATTTAATGCTTTTATGAGAATCTTGAACCATCGGCTTTATGTTAATACTTTTTTTACTTGGCTTTTCACTATAATCTATACAGAACTTGTGTATTGTGTATATTTCCTCGTGTATTCATATATTTTTTAAAAGCTTTTATGAACCTTGCAATGTTTGTTTAGATCAATCATGCAATCAAAATTTCGATTAGTTCTAATTAAACTAGAGCTTTGAAATTTTCTACATGTACATAAGTCCGGTGACAATTCACTTTAACATCTTCATATCAGAAAAAAACAAGATGGCGGATGACTTTACCGTTTATGATCCGATTCGACTCAAAATCGATATCTGGGGGTTTTTGAGATCGTCAATTATGAATTCTTGGTCAAAATTTAGAAATTCAAAATGGCGGCGCCAATATGGCGGACGACTTTTGTCATCTATGGTCCAAATCGATATCTAAGGGTTTTCGGGTTCGCCGATTACGAATTTCTAGTCAAAAACTTAATTCAGGATGGCGAATTTCAAGATGGCGGACGACTTTACTGTTTAAGATCTGATTTAACTCAAAAATCTATATCTGGCGACTCGCGACAAGCTTTTATAACGTAAAAAAATTATATAATGTAACAAAATGATGGGTTTGATTTACTTAAAAGTTTATTTTCTACTTTTTAGACCATTTAATAAAAGCTTTTTATTTATTTTTTTTATACAATTTTATGAATACTTGTGCTCAGGTAGTACAGAAAAATAAGAACCCCCGATATTTTTAATACTTTCATAGAAATCTTGAAATATCAGATTTATGTTTTACTTGTTCTTTCATAACGACCTGTTCAAAACCTTCCGATTTCTTTATATATTTATATATTTTTGAAATCTTGCTTTCACATTTAAAATAAATAAGAGCTGCCGAAATTGAATATTTTAATGGAAACCTCAAATCATCCCCTTCATGTATAAATTTTCTACTTGTTTTTGCTTTTTGACCATCTTTTTTATTAATAAGATATTTTCTAAAATCTATGTTCCTACTTTGAAAAACAAGATCTGCCGAAGTGGAGTATTTCACATATTTTAAGAATCCGCCAGTTACATACTTGTCGATAATAAACGATCTTACGATTTAAATTGGTTTTTAATGAAATGTGCCAAATTTTGGAAACGTTTGGAACAGTTATTAATTGAATATTTTTTAAGTTATTAATTTGCATGAACTTAGCACAATAACTTAACAGAATTTAAAAAAATCATAGGCCTATTATTTGCCGCTTATTAGCCGCTAATTAATCGTGAAAGTAACAATGTTACCGTTGTTAATTTTTAAAAAAATTTCGAGTGTTCTGCTAATTTCACATGGAAGTTAGCAGAATATCTGCCAATAATTTTTTTTTTTTAATTAAAAGTAATAGCTCAGAATTTGCCGTTTTAACCGTAAACAAATGGTGCAAATGAAATTTTAAAAAGGTAAAAATTAAGGCGATAAAACAAAAAAATATTTTTTAGAATCAGCAAAATAATTCGGAATTGAAAGTTACGAAAGAAAACACAAACGTGACAGAAAAATGATAATCAAAGTCTCCACGACAGAATAATAGGGCCATGGTTTTTTAAATTCTGTTAAAATTGTTCTATTAAGTTCATACAAATCAGTTATTTGTAGTAGGTATATACTTTTACTCTTCTAACCACTTTTTAAAAATATGTGTGTTACTGTTACATTCGCCAATATTTCAAGCCCTCTTCGTATGGTCTGAGAAAAAATGATATTCTCTCTTTCAGTTGGGACACTGTGTAGGCGTAGCAAATTATCGGAATTGTAATAATTTACGATTAAAAGCAATAAAGAAATATATATACTCGCCCTTTATTCTCCTTATGAAACGAGCTGTAGGTAATAAATCATGCGATTGTGACTCAAACTAATTACCTCCATCAACGGCCAATCCCATTAACAATACTTGTCGAGAGCACACCAAGTTGCGGATCTAATAAGGTGGGTACGGCATATCAACACATGTACGCTCGTGTTATGTAATGTTAGCGTCTCCTAGGGTTTGCTCCTCGAGCTAAGGTGGTCCGATCGGGCGAGAGCTGGGTCATCGGTGAACGACCTGCTTTGCTCCCGTAGGATGATGGTATTCGATCTTGAGAGCCGGGCCATCGACCTAAATCAAGTGGTTGCCGAACTAGTGTTAACCCCTCTTGGTCTGATGCAACGCGCGGTACCACGCCGGCTCGTAGCAGCTTTGACGACGGGTCTTGATTAATGCTACCAAAATCGAGAATACACGCCCAACAACTACCAAAACAAATCTACCATACAGGTGATGATGGTTTTTTAAAGGACTTATAAGTTGCTGTTTACCGTAACAAATGAAAAACCGTGACATATTTTTTTTGATGTGCTTGTAAGAGTAAGGGATAGCAGTTTCATGGATCGTTGATAGATTGTCGATGATTAATTACAGTTTTGTTTATTCCGGATTTCGGAAATCGTTTAATGTCGAATTAATTTCGTAGATACAAAAGAAATGTTTTAAAAGATTACTAAGTGTCTTTTGAAAGATTTGTTTTACGTCGGCGTCTTTAGTAAAAAATAGAGTACTAAAAAAAATTCATATATTTTATAGTAGAATCCGAGGTAGAATTTTTAAATAATGTTTTATAACATATTTTTTTGAAATCGATAAAATTGATCCTTAAAAAGATCACTCATTTTTCTCAACTTTTTCTTAAATCATCATATCGTTCTGGGATATTTACCATATTTATTTTGTACAATAGAATACTTAGACACTGTTTTATAACATATAGTAGATCATCCTTAAATAAATTTATATATTTTTATGAATAAAAACGTATCTTAGAAGGAATTATTTATTTAACAAAATTTTAACAACGTAGAGTTTACAATTGCTTAAGTTTGCGGATGCGGGGTTTGAAGTAAAACTGTTGTCTAGTTACACAGGTACTATACCTTATTTTTACTTGCTTTTCTTTAACTCACATGTAGTATTTTTCATGTTTGTCCAGATCTTGCATCCTTTATTTAACACACTTCCTGACATAATCAATTGATGAAATTTTGCACATTTATTTAGATCGAATGACAATACAGTATTCCATCGTTACTTTTGTAAGTATCCGCACGTAGGGGGCGTGGGGGTGAAAATTGATTAAATATACCTTCCAACCGGCTCCTCCGGTAAAACTTAGAATACAAAAGGTTTTCGCCTGATTAGAGACTTCTACGGGGGGCGTCACGATATTCATGTATGACAATAATTTAATTAAAGTGTGACTCAGTGGCGGTCCCAGAATTTCGACATGAGGGGGTGGCATCAAAGATGAGCAGTACACCTGTACACACGTAGCGTCAGCTGCAAGGGGATTTAATGATTAACGCTTAAATAGTCGGATACAGGACAATAAAATAAACGCACTGTTTTGTTGGCGTTTCGTGTATTTGACACACACTTCTTTAAGGTTTAATAGTTATAACGCAACATTTTTAGGCACAATTTCATCATTATTATTAATGTCACAGCCTCTAGTGTGAATATCTTCATTTACGATTTTTCTGAACTCCAATAGTTATTAATATTGGGGCAAAGTCGCCTAATCCGCGCACTTGTCTCATAAAAATAAAAAAGTCCCATAAAATCTCCAATTTTTTAAAATTTATTTTGACTTTAACCAGAGTCTTGAGTCGGGCTAGCGATCTTCAGTACGATAGTGCAAATATTTTCGGAATTTCAATCGGCGATTTTATGCTCTGCAACGTTGGCTTGCATTAGACCAACTTCGCCGAACAATTCGTCTTCATTCAATACCAATTCAATACTTTTTAGTACGACTTTGTAGGAAATTAAAAAAAATATATATTTATATTTTTTTAATTATGTTTTCGTCTAATTTAGAACATAACAATGCATTTCTATTAATGTCCTCATTATAAACTATTTTGCAAAGTTACCTCAAAAGGTAATTGTTCTTTTTATATTTAAATTCTGCATCATAAGTATCGACATACGTTTTGATATGCATCGCCTATCCCAAATGAATTTTTATTTATATACATAATGTACAACATAGTTTGTTGAACTCCTCTGTGATCCAGTTTTATAAATTTTATATCGATTCGACTTGTAATTGATGCTGAAAATGATGATGATCTGAATATTGCTATGATTGTAAGTTTTTAATTGATAACCATTAACACTGGGTAAAAAGTGCGTCAGTCAAAAATTGCTTATTTAGGGCCAATTTTTTTCAGAATATTTCACGAAACTTACCCAGGACAACATGAAATCTATAGATCTGCTGTAAGTAATATAGAAAGAGAATTTAGATAGTTTAGCCACGAAGATGGCCATTAACAGTACTTTTTTTATATATACATTTATTTAACGTCGGCCTATTTCCGCTACTGAGGCCTAACACCGACGCCTGTAGACGAGCTACTCCCAACCAGGAATTTTGCCGAACCTCTTCCCTTAAGAAGAGTAGGGATCTTTTACTTGCCTAACATTTAATAGACAAGGGACTGACGGCTTTACACCCCCTCCGAAGGATGATATATCCCCTATACAACCCTCGTCTAAGGTTGTATAACTTCCGCGCATACACTGATACACAAGCCGCTGGAAGATGTGTGAGGCGAGGACGCGGTCTTCGTTGGAACGGTCGCCCATCCAACTACTACCCGCGCCTTACGTTGCTTTACATCGCATATCGAAGTATGTACATAGTAAAGACGCACCCACGCTCGCCCCTTAACAGTACTTGAAGATGTTAAGGCAAACTTCGTGTTAGAAGCTGAAGAAAAGTCTCACGTAACATCGAGACCGTTCACGAAATTATGATTTGGCAATAGATTTCATAACAAAAATACTTGGAGCAACAAAATAGCACCCTTATAAAGCCTATTTGGTGTTATAAGTTGTCAGAAGATGACTTTGCCCGAAGAATTCTGAGAGGATATAACTAAAAGGCACGATGAAAATTTAAATTTCATTCAACAATTTTTTTTTCTAACAATGCGACGATCAGAACACCCGCATTGAATGCAGGGGGAACACACTTAAAGAATTAATATGTGAGCAGGTATTGCCGGAACTCGAACCGTATTGCTTTGAAGAACCGCTAACCAGAAAACGCTGTACTTACACTTTCTTCAGTTTCAACTCATTCCTGTTTCTATTGATATACTGAATGATTTATTTGATCTCAACAAGATGATGCTCCCCGCATTATGCAGTCTTCGTTCGACAGTTTTAAGATGCGGATGGATCGGATTGAAGGAAAATACTGAGTGGCCACCTAGATTTACCCTCTTAGATTTCTTCTTGTGAGGTTATTTAAAATCTAAAATATACTTCTGGAGATCAATCAACATTGAAGAATACGTTGGTCGTAATCAGTATGATTTTGAAATTGTCCAAGAACAAATAATTGTTCGGTTTCACAAATACTATGAATTAAAGAGGCAACAGTTTGAACATTTATTCTAAACAGTAACGTTAAAGTATTCCTTTAAGTTGGAAACTTTTAGTTAGGACACTGAGTATGTATAGATATTCGTTGAAATTGGTATTTATACAAAGCAGCTAGCAACGTTGAAATTATTCAGCACCGTACAATGAGAACAGCCACAATTACGTTACATTAAAAATGTAGCAGTAGTTAAATTATCTGGTGCTTGCAGTTTGTTCTCGGCGTAATAACAAGAAAATCCTTTCTAGCTCGTCGAGAAAATTGAAAAGCACACCAGTTTGCATTACAATGAAGGGAATTTTTATTCATTTTCCGTAAAAAAGCTGTTTTTTAGCCGTCGGGGTTTTAACACAACCGGGACTGGCTCGTAATTATTAAAACCAGTTTTGAATTTTAAACTCCCAAAAGAGATAAATTAAACGGTCTAGTCGTTAAAATAAGTTGGCTGTTTTTGCAAGCTCTAGACAATTATAGAAAATTATTGCATTTACTTCGAGAGGTAGCATATATAGGAAACGAGGAAATACCATATCCTGTAACCAGCATGGAAATAAATGGAAGATCGTGTCTCCGAACAACAATTTTACTGCAGAAATACAACCCCTGTCGACGTTAATAAGTGCTTGTCTGCTAGACAGAACACAGACAGGAATTCAGGAAATGTAATATAAACAGAGGCGTATTCAGTTGGGCGCTTGTCTGTTTGTGTCTATTATGCGATTTAACACAAAACAATGAAATTGGAATGTTATTCATTGTACATGCAAAGTGGAATATATTTAAATTATATTTAAAAAATAATAATAAAAAAGTCTTGGCGTCTCAAGAAATATGAAAAAATAATTTGAAATAAAATTGCCTGTGATGAGAAATATGAAAATATGAACCAAATAACGTTATATGTAGGTGCTCCAAGTGCCTATACTCAAGCCATACAAGCAAGTCAAATGCGAGAAGGCAGTCATCTTGGACTTCGTTTATTTCGGTTGACTGTAGTTCATTTGCTAAAGTCCTTCTCCTCTGTATATTTATATCGGGCACCATGGAATTTGTCCGTGGTTGGGATACTGAAAAAAAAAAGCAATGATATTTTATTCCCTTTAGTAATAACCTGGGAGTGGCAGAGGGGGTGGCTAATGCCAAAATAATTTTCAAAAGCCCTTGGTTCTCGCACACACACTAAATCCCAATTTCATTTTTTACTCCCTTTAATAATAGGGTGGGGGGTGGTAGAGGGGTAGCTAAAGCCAAACTACTATCCTTCCACGATGTGGAAATAAAATGAAACCACTTTTTATTTAATAACAGACTTGTTGAGGCTTTGAGGATAATCAAGTATTATTTACTGCTTTGCATAAAATGTCATCACTACCTGAGCCAGTATTCATATTGTAATATTAAGATTGTTCAGATTGTGATTAAATATAGTTTCAATAATGTGTTGTCGTTAATATATGATATATTACGACCTAGTCGCTTCTCACCCCTGTCGGGGTCGGTTATTGGCCGTTTAGGGGGTTGGCGGGGGTCGAGGAGGGGTTCCGAATAGTCGGGAAAAGCAAACGAGGTCCCAGATCTTACACATCCTTGTAGTGAGAGCAAACACATAAAAGAACAAGTAAAAACAAATACAATTTATTATAAAAATAAGTAAAATGCAGTACAAATAAAATGTGAAAAATCATACAATAAATTAAATAATCGAGAATTCAGCAAGTCTAGAGTTTAAAGCTAACGCTATAGAAAAATAATTATTAAATTTAAGCAATTTTACAGTAAAGAGGAAATACAGTAGATTACTTAGCTTTTACAATGAAAAATTGGAGAGTTTCCAGGCGCTCCAGACTTGAAGGTTGTTTGATCGAGGAGAAATCTTCACAGTACAATTTAATAGGGTTTAGAAACTTCACAAGGGTTAGATAAAGTTTCTCTCAATCGTAATGCATAAATTAAAAAATCAGGGCCAATTCGTATACCAAAATTCGTGTATCAAAGAATGATCCAAAAGTCCATAAATTCAAATATTCCAAAAAAATAGCACAGTAGGCAAGTTCTGTACTCAAATTCTGGCCTTACCAAAATCGTCTATAATTAAAATCACAAAATTATTCTCAAGATTAACCTCTAACGTGAGCACGTGTCTATCTATAATAAATCAAAGAAATTCAAACTTACCGCTACTGAGGCCTAACACCGACCCCTGTAGACGAGCTACCCCCAACCAGGAATTTTGCCGAACCTCTTCCCTTAAGAAAAGTAGGGATCTTTTACTTACCTAACATTTAATAGACAAGGGACCGACGGCTTTACATCCCCTATACAACCCTCGCCTAATGTTGTATAGCTTCTGCGCATACACTGATATACAAGCCGCTGGAAGATGTGTGAGGCGAGGACGCGGTCTTCGTTGGAATGGTCACCCATCCAACTACTAACCGCGCCTTACGTTGTTTAACAACATCGCATATCGAAGTATGTACATAGTGAAGACGCACCCACGCTCGACGCGTAGAATACTACTAGACGATAACTTGCTTATTAATTCGAAATTTCAATTAAACAAACGAAAATATTAATTGAAACCTTAGGTTAAATCTAGTTTTTAATCCTGTATTAAACCGACTAGCAACCACGTGCCTTTTAACTAATTTAATCCCTAGTGAAGTTTTCAGCTCAATTTCTTGATCTAAAGAGGAAGCAATTTGAGTGATTTTATAACCTTCGATAACTCACAAAAACAAGAGGAAATGACTTAACCTGAGAGTTCGACTGTTAGGGTACCAACTTGTGAAATGTTAAAAACTAAATCGATTTTTATGGACTTCGATCATTAACTATCTTTACACTATCATTTTGTAAACAATTTTTATACGCAAATTATTGTAATAGTGTAGCGTAGATTTCCTAAGATATACACAATAATAGACATCTATTTAATAAATTGACATATTTTCCTAGCGAAAAGCGTAAAGTGGTAATTTGGATAGAAGATTAGAGCGTGGTGACATTTATCACTAAAGGTAATTTCGTACTATGGGTAGATTGATGAATAGATCTATTTATTAACTTGCGGACATCAGCGAAAGATAGCATGTCACAGACATTAAATTTATCATGACAGATGCTTCAGGAGCACCGCCAACTTATGCGAGCAACTTGCCAGATGCCTCTACAGTACTCCTCGTTTCGCAGTTTAACAGCGACTACTGTTTGTATTTTTCATTCAATTTTAAAGCAAAAATCGTGCATTGATTCTTTTGGAGCGCCTATTTTACAAACCAATAGATTCAAAGATATCAAAATTACTCTTTCTATAACATACAACAAAAAAGCCATATCAAATCTGGGTTTTTGAAACTTCGGAAAATCATGAAAATGTGTACTTATACATATCTTTTTTAAGTAAAAACACCATATAATTTATTTTTTATCACTTTTTTTTAATTAACAATAATGAAAGTATCAAAAACTATTATTTTATAATGTACAATTATTGAAAAGTAATTATAACTAAATGAATATACAATTTTTTTAAAGTCGAGGCAAGAATTCAAGCCATCCACGTCACGAGTGATCTCATTAAAGAAAAATTTAATACTAACATAATTTTTAATCATTAATTACGTTAAATAGAGTAATTCTTGACATCCAGTTATTAAGTTTTTTTCAGAAATAGGTACAGTTTGATGGGGCCTCATGATTCTTAGCAGTATTGTCTTATTTATAGAATCGATCTGTGACGTGCATCGCTTGAATTCTTGCCTCGAATATAGTTGAAATTTTTCGTTGGGTTCTCAAATAAATTGTAATTTTTTTTTTAGTGAATTCCTTTTTTTGGTATTTTTTTTTTATATCACAGAGGAAACGTTTTAGTTTTGGGTTTTCTGATGTAAAATACAATCCTTTTGCATGAAATTTTCGAAAAATATTTGGAAAATGAATGGCAAGATACGATTTTTATTATATTTATTATTTTATTTATTTTCAAATTACATCACCGGCAAGAAAACCTGGAGAAATCGGGAAATAGGTACGAATTTCAGCTTCCAAATTTAGTAGACACCCCTGTATAACAATACACAGGTAATGTTGAAGTAAATAGTTCCCGGCAAATAAAAAACGCAGCAAAAACTTTACGACCTCATTAAAATACCGGTACTCTTTGTGCTGCTGTTGGCAAATTGACTCGCTTACCTTTATAGGTTTTTAATGTGCGTCGGGTCGTCTCATGACAGGCTTGGCGCCATGGCCCGCGGCGATATAATTATGTCGTAAAGTTTTTCTTGCGTTTTTTGAGTGTAGGGAAGTTCTTACTTGGTCTAAATAATTTGTTTCATGTCATTAAAGAACACGGGAGATCAGACAAACATTAGTCTAAAGTTTCAAAAGTAAAAAATTATAATACATTTCTATAAAAGCGATTGAGGATTTCTGAAATGTTGGAATATAGTTTATTTGTTGTTAGTGTTTGCATCTGTATTGTGGACCGAAGAAATATAGTAGAAATTAGAAATAAGAAATATAATATTTATTATTAGTCTAATTCCTATTAAACATAAACGCATCACATATAGCAGACAACCCACAAACCCAAAACCAAGGGCTATCCCGAAGGGGGCAACACGTTTTAAAAAATGCAGAAAATATCCGTTACCCACAGACATGGCGGTACCGGGGATCGAACCCAGAACACAGCAGAGTCTGATCAAAGCGAAATTGCGACGTAACGCGCTCTAGCCGCCTGAGCTTCCGTGCCGGTAGTTGAGGTGTATAAAAATGTATATATATATCCAAGTAAATTGCCACATCTTGTATAATAATCTCTCAACTAATCATGTATCCCCGATCCTTCCTATTTACACTACTCTCAATTTTTGTCTACCAATAATAACATTTGTGGATCGCTTTATCGGCAATTTTATCAGCACATTTTTCAACGACCCGTCTCACATAAGACGTTGAATCGCTCCTTCTTCCACAATAATCTTTTGCCGTTGCTATACATCCATTATGACAGAGAAGGCAGATGTTCTCAAACTTCCGTAACTTTTTTAATTACAAGAAACTGATTACACCCTGTATCTGTATAAAATTATTTGAAAACAAACATTGTTTATCTGTAAAAACTCAATATTTACATAAGTTATGACCTAAACCGCTTGTTCCATTTTCCCTTTGTTTAGCCGTTCATGGGTTCCATTTCGATAATGTAAATACAGATAAGCGCATATTTTTATAATTAATTGCAAACGTATCGTTTGTGCTCAGTTATATAATGAATTGTTGTTATTGAAAAACAAACATTTTCATAGTGACGTATACCGCGATTTAAACAAAATATACGTTAATCGAATGCGACCGTGTAGAAAAAATCATAAAATACCACAGAGTATGTATATTGTATATCAACTCGAGGGTATTATTAAACGACCGTATACTATGCGGAGACCTGTTCGTACATACACCTTTGTGAATGCCTTGATAATGCAATTCACATAAAAAACGTCGAGCTAATGTGTTTGTTCGCCGTGAGCTAGGTAATATTGATAATAAAGACTATCTGCAATCGAATCATAATAACGCCGTACATCAACAGGGATCATTAGATGATTCTATTACATGAACCAAGTATAATTCGCGTCCTAGTTGGATTCTTATTTATTGCAGATAAACGTTGAAGCGAGACGGTATGAGCGAAAAACGCCCAGCGCTATTAAATATAAAAACGCTAACATTTAGAATTCATATATTCACATTTGATGTCGCAGGGTGCGTCGCTTGTTAACTAGGTGTGTAAAGATATATAATTAGATTGTTCTTGTTACACGAACGCCTCCTCAAAGGGCATTAGCGTCATGTGCTCGAAGAAATTATGATAAATTGTACGATTAGCATACCTCTTTGCAAAGGTTACTAAACAGAGTGCTCGTATCTTAAAATGCAAATGCAAGTCATCATTATCTTAAAAATATATCATGTAGAGTTGGTTGACCACCTCTGATTGTGAAGTTCCCATATTTTGCGGATTCTGTGGGCCAAAGTAGCTACCTTGGGGGTATCCATTGTTACCATTAAAAGTTATTTTAAACGCATTCCTTGTTTGTTTGCAATATCGCGAGAATTGACCTTGAAACAGTATAAATTGGATAATCGTTGGATTTTTATAAACCTCGTGATTTATTAGATGCATATCATATTTGCCGTAAGATATAGATTAGGAATTGTGGTACAGTAATGTACCTATTTTATTCCTGCATCTTTCATTTAATCCTAATTCACATACGCAAACCATAAACATTGTTTCAGCATTTTTGCCAAGTTCTCCGTATATACAACATGGATTTGTTTTTAAATTTATGTTCTAGGCAGTTTCACTGTACCAATTTGCTATTTTTCTCCGTCTTTTCCTTGCAAATGAACATGTTATTACGACCTAAAAGCACATAAAGAAACGAGGTCTCAGATATTTCAAATCCTTATAGTGAGAATTTTTACAATAAAAAGAACAAGTAAAAAAAATACATTTTATTATAACAATAAGCAAGAACAATACAAACAGTAATATTTAAGGGTAAAATCTTACAATAAAATATATATATCAAGATATATAAAAGTCTAGGGTGTTCTAAACTAACGTTAGGAAGAGAGAATTAGGAATTTAAACAATTTTACAAGAAAATATATAGAAATCACTTAACTTTTACAATAATTTGGAGATTTGTCCAAGCGCTTCAGACTTTAGGTTTCCCCTTGTTAATCAAGGCCCTTGCTGGATATAGAAATCTTCACAAATCTCACGTTAAATAAGTTGTTTGAAATATTCAGAGAGGAGATATTCAATTACAATTAAATAGATAAGGGTTTTGTCAATCGTAAGGTGTAAATCAGGGCCAATTCAAATAGCAAAATAATCCAATAGTCCAAATCCAAAATAATCAAAACAGAATAGTTGGTAAGTTCTGACTGTACTCAAAATCTAGCTGTACCAAATCGTCTATAATTAAATTTACAAAATTAGTGTCAAAATTAACCTATAACGTGTGCACGCGTCTATAATAAATCTAAGAAATAAAACTTACCTAGAATACTTCTGGAGGATACTCGCTATTTAAATCCGAATTAATCAAAATTTCAATTAAAATAATCCAAAATATTAATTGAAAATATGTGAAATCTAGCTTTTGATCCGGTACCAAACCGAGTAGCCTTTTAAACTACTCGATCACTTAGCAAAGTTTTCAGCTCAATTTCTTGATCGAGAAAGGAAGTTTAAAGGAGCTTGAGTGATGTTATAACCATTCTAACTTACAAAACAATATATGACTTAAACTGACAGTCCGTCGGTACTCTATGACTGCCGACTGTGACAGTGGGCAGTCATAGAGAACCGACTTGAGAAATTTTAAAACTAAATCGACTCCTATGGACGTTTCGATCGTTACTATTATCTTTATACTATTAGCTTATATACAGTTTTTATGCACTAATTATAATAATAGTTCACATTTAATATTTTTATGATATACACATCTATTTAACAAATTGGTATATTTTCCCAGTGAGAGCCGTCTGTTAGTGGAAAGTCTAATTTAGGTGGTAATTTGAATAGGTAATTAAGGTGAAGTGGCATCTACCAGTGAAAGTATAATTTATCACTCCAGATTGAAGAGTTGATCGACTAAAATCTTATTTTTACATGTTACTATTAATTTGACGAAACCAGCGAAAGATGGCGCGTCACAATGTTCTGTGTTCACAATTCTTTCTTTTTGTATAAAGTCTGAGAGAAACATTGATGTTTGCATATAGAGAAATATTTTTTCATTTATAAAATCATTCTGGTCGATAGCCGAGTGGGTTAAGGTGCGAGGTTGCAATCACGATTAATCACACGGACATCGCACCACCGGGTTCGAATCCTGGCTCCGGCACTGTCGGAGGAAATGGTTGTATGTCCGCGTTTTTTTTTTTCAATGTGTAACCCCCTTCGGCACAAGCCCTGGCTTTTGGAATAGGGGGTTGTCTAATTCCTGTGGTGTTTATTATTTATTATTATTATTTTAGACAGAAAAACGGAGAATGAACTATTTTATATTTGTCGCCATATTGGTTCCTCCTACATATAAGATCCCAATATGGAATTAAAAAATATGTTAATTGAATTATGATGGATTCACAAATTGACAGGGTTTCTATGTGACATGTAATTTCCATTTCGATATTAAATAGAACCGACAACTCCAGATATCGCGTTTTGGGGAAATGTAATGTAATTAAAAAAATGTACACGAGGAAACCCTGGTCGGGCGCCCGTCGCTGAAGCGCCCACACCTGGCTGATCCCCTTTGGGACCTGGTGAACCCGTTGTCCGTTTCGGAGGGCAGCTGTTTGAATGCAGTTATCATATAATATGCTACGTAACGCTATAATAATGGGAACAAACACAAAACAATGAATTGCGCGACACGGCTCGCTGGTCTTCTCCCCAATGCCCTCTCGTCCGGCTGTTGGATTACTCGCGCCCCGTGCCATTGTCATCAACACGTCATTGTTTTAATGCGTAGGAGATATATCCCTGCCAAAGGAAAATGAAATGATAATAGCCATAATTTGCCTTAACTATTATCATCGTGTACCTGTGCCAATAATATATATATATATATATATATATATATATATATATATATATATATATATATATATATAAGTATAAGCAGAATAAAAAGATCAAATAAGTTAAATTTCCCAAAAATTGGTTTATTGCAAAAAATTGTCTTTAGTGATAGTGTTGATGAGGAGCAATCACCTCGAAACGGGTTATTCAATCACCCTTAATTTTAGCTTCAGCTGGTATAGTAGTCTTTATTTGTTTATTATACATTACCCAACACACATGTTCTTTTACAGGGAAAGTTACAAGTATACAAAGAAGAATTAATGAATTTAATTATGACATATAGGTTTTACATCCAGCGTCGGACTGGACCTAAGGGACCCGGGTGGCATTATAACTTCAAGGCCCCGCCTAGGGATGGTATATCAGGTCAACCGACAAGCCAAATGATAATAATAATAATAATTGAGCACCTTACAATGAATCAAGTGTTCTTATTAGTGCTTAACACTAGATAAAATTACAAAAGAAATTATATGTCTTATTAACTTAAATATTCGTTAATTGAATAAAATCATTTAATTGTTAGGTATTTTTTTGTTTCATTTTTAGATCTTTTCATATTTTCAATGCTTTTTAGAAAGTTTGGAATCTTATACAGTTTTATTCCTCTGTAATTTGGACATTCCTCCTATTTTGATAGTTTGTGTCACGGCGTGCTTAAGTTATTACTTTCCCTATTGTCATATTTACGGTTGTAATTGTTTTGTAAAAAGTTACTTAGATTGTTTTTAACTTATATGAGTATTTCTAATATATAAATGCCTGGCAGTGTTAAAATATTCAATTCTTTAAATAAATTTCTACAGGACATATTTTTAGATGCTTCCATAATAATACGTACAGCTTATTTTGAAGCTTAAATAATCTTTCAAAATGGCATGAAGTCAAGATCCTCAAAAAAGAATTCCGTATGTTGCCCTTGAAATAAAATTTGTATACTAATATGCCATAACAGTTATCCTACTTGATATTTTGAATAATGATTTAAAGTGGTCCGCAAATTTTGATAAATCCCCAAGCTTTAAAGTAATCTAGTGTTGGAATTTGCGCAGCGTGGTGGCTATAGCAGAATCGGGCAAAGTAGGTCTCTTTACAATGAAAAAAATTAGTTCTAAGGTGATAGGGATCTGAAATATATCCATCTAGTTTCTTTTGGTTCCTAATATATTTTTATTGAAGTTACAAATAAATAAATTGATTTATTTCTTAACATTTTGAGTCCCCATTTAGCAAAATGCGTCCATTGTAAACATCAACTTCATCGTTAATAATTTCAATTACGGAGAAAATATGAGAATAATGGAACTACTTTATAATAGTTATTTTTTTTTTTTAGCCGTTACTCGAGTCCGAGTATAAAAATGTTTCAGTCGATAAATTGTGTACAATAAAAAACAAGTAAAAGGTGTAGTCTATTGTAATTCCCATTCATCTACGGTGCACACGACTATGGCTATAGAGGCCAATTTGGGAGAGCACATGTCGACCGCGGTCAGGACAAACATAGACCTGGTTAGGTCTTGGATTCGGCCTTCTTGCAGCAACATTTCCTTGATAGCTGGCCACAACCCAGCGCCATTCGGTTCTGTCCGCTGCAAGTTGTTCCCATTGCTCGTCTAGAATACCGCAGGATTTTAGATTTCCATGGAGAACGTCTTTGAACCTCTTTCGTTGACCGCCACGCCTTCTTCTACCGCTTAGCAATTCACCATAAAGTGTACATTTAGGAAGGCGGTTATCATGCATACGATGAACGTGACCTGCCCATCTTAGGCGTGCTCTTGAAATAAGCACCTCAATTGGAAGGCTGTTTGCTCTCCTGAGTACTTCCACGTTTGGTATGTGATGGAACCAACGGATTTTCATCATACTTCCGAGGTGTCTTTGCTGAAAACGTTCTAATTCTTTCACATGACGACGGTAAGTGACCCAGCTTTCACATCCATATAGCAGTGTTGGAATGACAACTGCTCTGTAGACAGCCATTTTCGTTGACAAAGCGAGGTTGTGGTTGTCAAATACTCTCTCTCCCAGAGTGCTCTAGATGCAGCGTTAATTCTATTGCGAATCTCGCTGTCCATGTTTGCTTTGTCATTAACAACGTTGCCTAAGTAATTGAACTGATCCACCAGTTCAAGAGAATTTCCGTTAAGTGTAATGTCTATTTGGTTCACTTGATGAGGAGTTGACATAATCTTAGTCTTTCCAATGTTGATTTTAAGTCCCAAGGAATCATAGCTCTGGGCATACACATCTAAAAGTTCTTGAAGCTCTTCCGGCGTAGAGGCTAAAAGTGCACAGTCATCCGCATACTGGAGATCACAAATAAATCGCGTGCGTGTCTTCGTGAAAGCTCTAAAGCGCCCTATGTTAAAGAGACCGCCATCAAAACGGTATCTGAGACCTATTCCTCTGACTGTCAGTTTGTTGTCAACAATAATTGTTAGAGCAGTGGAAAACAAATTAAAGAGTAGGGGTGCCAGGACACATCCCTGCCTAACTCCAGTGAGGGTTTGGAAAGGTTCGGTTGCCTCATTATTATACACAACCTGGGCGTTGTTGTTTGTATGTAGACTACGACATACTTCCACAAATTTTCTAGGGATACCTAAGCGGAACATAATTTTCCAGAGCACTTCCCTGTCCACCGAGTCAAACGCCTTGGTTAAATCAACGAAGGCCATGTGAATTTCTCCTTGATGTTCGAGTGCTTTTTCTTGAAGCTGTTTAAGTGTGAAGATTAAATCCGATGTGCCTCGGTTTGGTCTAAAGCCACTCTGTGTTTCAGGAAGTAACTTTTCCATAACAGGTGTTAGCCTATTTGCCATCGCTTTAGTGAGTATCTTCCCTCCAATAGCCAGGAGAGCTATACCCCTGTAATTTCCACAGTCCGCAGCGCTCCCTTTGTTTTTGAAGAGGTTGATTAAAAGTGTATCACGAAGCTCCTGCGGAGCTTGACCACTTTCCCACACGACATCAAACAGTTTTTTGAGGTAGGGTATGAGCTCTGACGACACAGCTTTAAAGATCTCAGCTGGGAGTGAGTCGGCGCCGGGAGATTTGTTATTTTTTAGCTGCCCAATGGCGGTTAAAATCTCTTCCGTTGTTAGTGGTTTATCTAAGTCTTCGAAGGTGTCATATTGAGGGATAAGATTTATAATATCGTGATCGGCTTGACTTTGCTGGTTAAGAATGTTAGAGTAGTGTTCTTTCCATCGGGCTCTTATTTCCTGGTCTTCTTTGAGGAGATTTCCATTTAAATCTTTAATAGGACACATATTTTTCCGACTGGAGCCGTACACTGCTTTTACTCCTTGTAGTCGTGTGAATCGGCGTACCTTTGAATTTCTCTGGCCTTGCTTGCCCACCACTCGTTCTTTATTCTTCTGATTTCGCGTTGCGTTTCATACTTAGATTGGGTAAAAGCTTCTGCTTTTGATGAGTCGTTGGGGTGGTTGATAGCGTTTTGGAAGGCAGTATGTTTGCGGTCAAGAAGTTCTTGTATAAAAGCTTCATTATTATTGAACCAGTCCTCCTGTTTTTTACTTGCCGCAGTGCCAAGAATTTCCTCACTCGCACTTTTTAAACTGTCTTTAATTTGTGTCCAGGTAGCAGCGACATCTACAGAATTGGTTTCTTCTAGTGCACTCAAATTCTTTTGAACTTTTTGCTTTAGCTGTTCGACGGTTTGTTGGTCACGCAATTTACTAATACAGAGACGGAGTCTACGTTTTACTTGAATTCTTCGGTGTTTGGGTCTCATAACAATTTTCATTTTAGAGACAACAGGACGATGATCGGTCCAACATTCGCTATCAATGCGCGCCTTTATTATTTGGACGTCCTTGAGATGCTTCCTACGTACGATAACATAGTCCAGTAGATGCCAGTGACCTGATCGGGGGTGACGCCAGGTGCCTTTAAATTTATCCTTTTGTCGGAAAATGGTGTTTGTTATAACTAGATCATGCGCATTTAGTTAGGAGTAGTTGACCGTTAGCGTTCATGTTACCCAAACCGTTCTTGCCTATGATGCCTGGCCAGGTGTCTGCATCTCTCCCTACTCTAGCGTTAAAATCGCCAAGA
This sequence comes from Leptura quadrifasciata, assembly GCA_963675555.1. NCBI lineage: Eukaryota > Metazoa > Arthropoda > Insecta > Coleoptera > Cerambycidae > Leptura > Leptura quadrifasciata. Next base: position 112,087,009 of record OY776675.1, read on the forward strand.
ATAACGAGTCGTTCCGTTTTAGGTATTCTACAGAGGGTTTCTTCCAGCTGTTGATAGAAGCTTTCCTTGCTTTCGTGACTTGCATCCAGTAGGCGCTTATTAGATTTACCGCGTTGCCATCTGATAGCTCATAGCGTAGCAGCATTAGACGCTCGGATAGGCCTTGTGGTACTTGTGTTAAGTTGGATACAAGTTGATTCCGAACGGCAAATCCTACTCCATGTTGCCTTTTGAATTGGTGGGAAGACCTTTCCAATACTTTTCTGTGAGAGAGCCTTCCTCCAAAAATCGAGTTTCGCTAAGAGCTGCAACGTCAACATTGAGTCGGTGAAATTCTCTATCTATTAGAGCAGTTCTTCTTTCAGGCCGATCGGTGCGAGTGCTGTCGTTCAAAATACGAACATTCCAAGCGCCGTAGATGAAAGAATTAGTTTTGTTGGATTTAACTTGTCGGTGTTTTTTCGACATTCGATGAGGTGTCCCTGTGGGCACCCTCCCCCGGACATCCGATCGGGAGGGTATTTTACCTCCGGATGGTTTTGTCCCACTTGAACGCTCCATCATTTTTTTAAAGCCTTAATCGACTGAAAACGAAGCTGCATTTGAAGTTTTAGCTGGAGCAGGTATGCAACTGACCAGCTCGGTTGCGGAAGGCGAGTGGTGTGGTCCCATGGCACAGAAGGAGACTGCGACGATGGGGCAACCAAACGATTCCAAAAGCAACCTTTGTGTGCGGTGGGTTATTTTTACGGCACTCTTCGTGAGAAGGTGGATGTGCTCACGGCAAAAGGTAAGGGTTATTTCGCCCTTACTCGGTCGTTAGAGCCTCGTTAGTGAAAACAGGGTGCACCAAGTTCAAATTGAACTCATCGCGAAGGTGAGGTTAACAATTGAGTAGGAGAGACTATAACTTGCGCTTCACTACCCCATTACACCCCAACTTTATAATATGTATACACTGTTCCACTATGCAGGCGGTTGGCTGAAACTTACCGTAGAGTAACGTAGGTACCCCTGCTGATACCCACGTTTTCGCAGTAATTAAGTGCAAATGTTTAAATATTCATTTGCGTACTTCTTCACGCTGTAAAATGTGAAATTCGGTCTCACTGAAAGCACAATTTTTGTTTTATTTTTCAAATATAAATGAAAAATATGGCTAACTTCCTCATTTGTTATATTATGTATTAATTAAATAGTCAATTATTTTGTTACCATATATTTATCTTATGTTATATAAATATGAGCAGTATTTTTAGACGTATATCTTTAATTTGTTTATAACATTTCTTGCAATACATGTGACATTGGTTTGTAAGTTAGGATTTTCCTATTTAAATAAACACTTGCGTGCAATGATTTAAGATTTGTTATGCAGAATGTTAATGATGGCCTCTAATCTAATAAAAATGCATGTGCTAAAGTAGGTAACATAACTTCAACTAGTGAATGGTAGCACCGTTTTCATACTTATTTGCAAGTGTTCAAATGTTATATACGAATTGGTACTGTCATATCTAACGCAAGTACATCCCACAGAGAATTAATTGAGTTCTGGGTTTAATGGAACTGAATTAAGCACGCATATGGAATAGTGATTTTAAAAGCACGTGGAATGTGAAATGTTCCATTTAAGCCATGGAACTTCAGTAGGATACATTTCGCGGAGTATTATTGCAAGATAATTATCCAGATGAATTCACGGTAGACCGATTCTCGGCAGAAGCGACGTACAGAAACAATAACGTCGGAACGACGTGGCTTAATATGCAATGGATGTTCGATTACAATCAATTAAATAATTATCAGACGGTAATAACGCATATAATCATGCCGATCCGTTCTCCATGGCAACGCCATTATGTCATACCATTACTTAAATCTTCTGTGACTAACGCTCAGTGGCGCGCGATAAATTTATGTCGGGCGTAAAATGATTTTTAAAATCATTGACGATTAAATTTTAATGCCCAGCAGTCCAAGATAATACAAGACATCAAAGCGATAACTTTATTTGATCGACTCTACATTAAATCTAATTGAAAGATCAAAAGTCGGTGATCCTTACGCTTTATCTATAAGAATATTTATTCCAATACATAAAAACGGTGGCAGTATGCAAATCGGTCAGGTGATATTTTTCTGGCGTTTTTTTCTAGGTGTTTATATTTTATCATCGATGCAACGTCTCATAAAAGAAGATGTAGTTCTCAAGGAGACCTTGAACTTGGCGTAGTTCGACAGTTATTACCGACCATGTCAATATTATACGTACACTATCTGACCAGAAATTCTTTAAAGATGCCTTTTTATTTTCTTTTCTCGAAAACTACGGGCTTTAGATCTCATGTTATAATTAAAGTTTTTTGTTTCTCTGATGGTTCTTTATTATCAGTTTTTTTAATGATAGGAAACTAATTACACGCTGTATATGTATATAAATAAGGTTCGCATACGTCATTGAAGATAGTAACCTAAGTATTTGAATAGAGATAGAATACAAAATTATTATATTTTGTATTTTTGTGTTTCTTTTATACATAAGATTTTTAATAAATTTGTAGATGCCACATTGAATACCACTAAGAAAAGTCAAGTGGTGTTAGATCTAGCAGGTTAGTTGTATTTGTTGCCGCTATCAGAGTATTGGTTGAAAACAATTACAGATAACTATATCAAACATAGATTTGATGAGAAGGACATCTCGAGCTATCAAAAATCCACTTGCCTAAAATGATTGCGGATTTCACATAAACCCAGAATTACGGTGTAGATGAAAAAAACAATAAAAACTTTACGAGCTCATTATTAATGCTGGTGAACCATTCGGTATAGTGTCATCAAACAAGCCGACGTACATTAAAGACCCATAAACGTAAGTGATTCAATTAGCGGGCGAAATAGCACAGAGTAACGGTATTTTAATGAGGTCGTGAAATTTCTATGGCGTTTTTATCTGCACGGTAGGATCACAAACGACTATAACAGCATTAGAAGCAGGTACTTCCATACTGTAAATTGCAATCTCGCGTATGTCAGTCATATTAGAACATCTAATTTTACCTTAGATCTACTCTAAGCAAGGATCGATAAAATTAAATTATTTGATAAATTCCATTTTCATCGAAGTAATCCTAAAATTTTTGTAAAAATAAATCGTTTGTCAAATAAATTGGAATCATGTTTCGTTAGATTAATCCTGCTAAACTTTTCTGTATTAAATGGCGAATAGAGTTTAATACAGTAGCAAAACCGCAATAAATATTTCTGATAAATACCAAAAAGAGACTAAAGTGATATTCCTGGCGACTTGGCCGTTATCGTGACGTGTAATAAATCAAAACGAATGAGAGAAATGCCCCGCAATTACATTTTACTCCATGATAACATTCAGACCCGGCAAAAAGCCTCAGATGAGATAGTGGCGGGTGGGTCGAGTCTCATGAATACAACGACAGAACCATAAATTCATACTGACACGAAAAAGAGATTCTGCAGAAGCTGCGCCGACGTTCGCTTTTTGTAAGATCGTGCTTTCGCTTATAATCTTGTCAGATTTGTGTTTACCCACCTAAATACCATTTGTTGACTTGTGTATTTTTCCATTCATCAAAATGCACTTCATTGGTAAGTAAAAAATAATTATTGAGCAGTATCATAATAAATAACCAGTTGTACTCAGCTCCAGATGATGGCAACTCGGTTAGCGAAACGTGAGTCAGTGGTTTGATGTTAAATGAAATGTAATTATTTTAAGAATTTTTAATGAAATGTGAAAAATAATTGGATCCAATTTTTTATTTTCAAAAAAAAAAATTAGGTCTTTTGTTCATCATAAGATTAATGATCCGTGAAATTATATTACGCGATCTGTTGATTCCAAGTTCAACTACATTAAAAACTATCTACATTTGGAGATTTCCACAACTTGTCTAGAGATGTATATGTAGTTTATTCTCAGATACAGTATAATAGTGTTATTGTTTGAAAGTTATTTATGGCATTCTACGAATATTCTTTCCTTTTATTTGGGTTTTCTACCACATGTATTGATTATCCTCTTCAAAAACAAATCACCGAATCTACAAAATAATAGAATTATTGGAAAAAATCCTCTGCCCCTGTGACGTTTACGTCAAAGGAACAGACCGAGATTATTTTTTACAAATAATATAAATCGGAATAAACACAGAAATAATGTATTTTGCTGACGTTCCGGAAAGTAGTCTCTTTCCGTTTTCAAACTTTTTTTTAGAAGAACTCTTATTTGCTGTGTATGTCAAATACACAATCTTAAAGCTGTGTATTTTACATTATTTCGTTTGAAAACTTAGACAAATCTTTAGTTGGAATGAATCAAGAAGTGTATTACCGCAGTGCTGAATGAAAATAAGCATGCAAAATATTTCTAAATACCAAGGGAGTTATAACAATGTTTATTTCACATTTGTGTTAAAAGACTGGCAAACAAAGAGCTGTAAAATAAATGAGCATTTTAACAAAAATATCAAGTATGTGGAAAGTTGTGAAAAATCCTAACTTATAGAGAGAAAAGATAATAATATAATTTGACGTACAATTTATAAAATGGATGAATACCAGACCAACTTTAGATAATTTACTCAGAGGAATTCTCAGAAACAGTATTTTATTAAGAAAGCCTCCGGGTTTTGGTTTCAATAGAAATTCCATATTATTCTGTTTACATACATTGGTTCTTCTAATATTGTATTTAATGTAGGGCATTTTTTTTTTGTATATATTCTCATCCTCTAAATTGAACTTTTCTTTTTCTGTTGGATGATGAAAATAAAATAATAGATAGAAAGCAATATGATCCCTATCTAGTATGTTACAAGGTTCCCCATGTGGCCCATTTTCTACATTATTTATTTATACGCCATCTAACAGTGCAAATACCATGAGTCTAAAATTTAAACTGACTAGTACTAGAGAAGCAAAGAAGACATAAAAGGCAGCTAAGAAAAACTGTATAGTGCAAAAAATTAGCCAGATTGTTGTATATAAATAATATATAACATATAATGAGGAAAACTGATAGGCGAACATAGGCAAGGGGCCCCATTATTAAAAAATATAAATATTCTGATTGTTATTGCAATAGGTGCAAGTATTATATATAGGTGAGAATTTTAGGACATTAGTCTGAGCTTAAGGCAGGTAAAAGTTTGATTATGACGTGAATTATCTCTAGGAATATAAAAAATCAATTTGTAAAGTATCTCGCTGCAATCAATTTCATGGTGAATGACTTTCTTCAAAAAGTTGATAGCAAAGTTATACGTCTATCACTAAAACTGCACATAGAAACATGCCAAGCAGGTTTGATTGAGGAAAACCAATAGCCAGATGTGTATTTAGAGATTTGAAATAGAATATTCAAGAAAGTGTCGCTGCACGTTTTCTAATTTCGTAATGTTGTAGCACGGCTGCCAAACAAGAGACGTATACTCTCTCTATCTTAGAAATGAAAAGTATAATGATTTCAAAGTTCACGGTCATTACATATGATAAAACCTAGTTTCATTTATATCACGTACAGACCTGTCGATATGATCGACAAAATTTAGTTTTTTGTCAAAAGTTACACCAAGGTCTTTAAAAGAGGACAGTCGCATTAGTTGTTCGTCGTTCAGCATGTGCTCGTAAGTATACTCAAAATCTTTAGCTGAAAACGACATTAATTGCAGTTTTGCACGTTTAACGATAGGTTGTTTTTAACACACCAATAATTCAGATAGAGATATTTTGCATTGTAATGCAGTCGTTTAAACCAGAGATTCTGTGTAAAAGTTTTATAGCATCTGCATACATTAAGAAGTGCACATCTAAAGTATTGCCTATGTCATTTATTGAAAAGCAGTGGTCCGAGAACAGAGCCTTAGGGAACACCTGTGGATGAGGCCTAATCATAGGACTTAAAAAAAACATTATACGCGACGTATTGAGGTCTAACAGTTAGATAAGATCTAAAGAAGGCTGTGAGATGGTCCGAAATACCAAAGTTGTAAAGTTTTGTTTGCATCTGCATGTCGGTGGACACAGATATGAATTGTGTAGAACATATGAGATTAGTAGTAGTAGAGCGACCTTTCATAAATCCATGTTGCTGACTGGAAATTATATTTTTAGCATTAAGGTAAATATAGCTACGTAGTAAGATTTCAAAGGCTTTGCCAAAGTTACAGATTATGTCTATAAATGACTCTACGCTGGGCTATAATTTCTTTGTGTAATGCAGATGACCCCCAACTTTGTTCGTTAGTAATTAATTACTTAGTACAGAAGAAGCCGCCAGAAACTTTAATTGGTATATGAAATAATACCTAGATGTGAACGATAAACTCTTCGGTGGTTTGATAAAATGTTTATATAATTGTTAAAATGTCCTATAAAGCACCCCTCACAGATTTTTGAAAATAAGTAAATCTGATGATGCCATCTTGGGTGTCAAACGCTCGTCGATGCATTATCCAGTATTTTTGTGTTGCAGCACCTTTCGTGGACATTTTTTTTCTTAAATGTCTGATTTATTCGATTTTTCTTTCAAATACGGTTCATCCTCATGCTAACACTAATTAACTTTACAAGCTCAATAGAGTTAGGTTTTGTTTGTTCAGTTATCGTGGTTACAAGAAACGTAACGAATGAACGGACAAACCAAATAATATTTACAATATTAGAAAAATTCCTTCTGAGAAGAGTCCAATTTAATTAAAACTATAAATGTAAGCATAAGAAGAACGTAATTCTATAAACTGACACCAGAAGATAAGCCAGAAGTGGGATGTACAATTTTGTAAAATTCAGCATTAATAAAAATGATTTAAAACCAAATGGCGTTAAACCATTTATGTAAATTGATAAAAGCTGTAGTGGTTTATGTACTGTTTGTTTATTTATACGTGTTCTGCCACCGAACAGACAGAATGCAAAGTACTTTTAATGTTCACCTGTTAAGAGCACTGTCGCGTTAGGAGAATTTAAATGTCGTGTCATTAAAAAAGTAATCATATTAAAGTATTCAACACGCTCGTATGAGAAAACTAATTTGTATGTTAATGAAGATTTTGCATTACACACTTATCTAAATGGGACCACGGATGTTAAAAACGACCAAGTCGATGATAGTGCATATAAACGCAAATTTGTTAAAGGACATGCTATAATTGAAATTGTGTTCATTATAGCTTTTGTTTATATCGTCGTTATTCTAAAGCTTGAAATACAAAGTTGCGCATATTAACAAATCACAGGATTTTACATTTTCCTATAGATATATTTCAACAATTATGAGATCATAATAAATTCATTATTGCATTAATAATAAACAGTTTATTTAAATCGGAATTTCGTTGTGCAGGGATAATATTTTGTTAAATCAATTGATACTGCATACTTCTTTGTGTGTATATGCGTAAAGAATGTCTGAAAATTTTATTACTTCCGAATTTTCAGTAAATTAGTAAGTATTAGTAGTATTATACTTTCTACTCGAGTAGAAAATTATTGAGTAATAAAATTTAATAATATCTATTACTTCTTCTAGTTTATAATAGATTAATAATAATTTCTTTGTTTATGCTAATCCGGATCTATATACCAGAAAAAAATGCTTTTGGGCACATCCACGGATTCCTTAGAATATTCGCCATTTGTAGTACAGTTGTGGCCAGTGAATATGAGGCATCAAAATTTGTATAATTTAACGTTAACGTCAACCTGGTGTCAACCTGACGTCAACGCTGCATGCCGCCAAAGCCCAGCCCCTAATGCAACACTAAAATATCGTAAAAATTGGATTCAAGAGCTGCCTCATATTCACTGGCCACAACTGTACCACTTTACCAGTATGGTTCCATTTTCAAAAATTATGTTTTATTAACATTTTCTGCACTCTAGATACACCAACAAATTTCGAGTCCAATTTTTGTCATGTAGTAGAAATGTCACGTATGGGAATATTACCGTACTCAGAATTTTTCAAGGATTCCAAAAGTATAATAATGCACTGTACATGATGTTTCATTTAAAAATGAAAAGTTGGAGTCTTTTTACGTGAAACTGGAAGGGGGAAAAATGGCAGTTACGCCACAAAGTGTCATCTTGGTCATATAATACATCTACCAAGGTTCATTCTGATATTTTAAAAAATAAAGAAAAGAAAAAGGAAGAAAAAAACATGATCCGTTGACACCCGGTATGATGACTAATCAGTGGGTTTATTATACCGATTTTAACGCTAGAGTAGGGAGAGATGCAGACACCTGGCCAGGCATCATAGGCAAGAACGGTTTGGGCAACATGAACGCTAACGGTCAACTACTCCTAACTAAATGCGCTGAACATGATCTAGTTATAACAAACACCATTTTCCGACAAAAGGATAAATTTAAAGGCACCTGGCGTCACCCCAGATCAGGTCACTGGCATCTACTGGACTATGTTATCGTACGTAGGAAGCATCTCAAGGACGTCCAAATTACAAAGGCGCGCATTGATAGCGAATGTTGGACCGATCATCGTCCTGTTGTCTCTAAAATGAAAATTGTTATGAGACCCAAACACCGAAGAACTCAAGTAAAACGTAGACTCCGTCTCTGTATTAGTAAATTGCGTGACCAACAAACCGTCGAACAGCTAAAGCAAAAAGTTCAAGAGAATTTGAGTGCACTAGAAGAAACCAATTCTGTAGATGTCGCTGCTACCTGGACACAAATTAAAGACAGTTTAAAAAGTGCGAGTGAGGAAATTCTTGGCACTGCAGCAAGTAAAAAACAGGAGGACTGGTTCAATGATAATGAAGCTCTTATACAAGAACTTCTTAACCGCAAACATACTGCCTTCCAAAACGCTATCAACCACCCCAATGACCCATCAAAAGCAGAAGCTTTTACCCAATCTAAGTATGAAACGCAACGCGAAATCAGAAGAATAAAGAACGAGTGGTGGGCAAGCAAGGCCAGAGAAATTCAAGGAGTAAAAGCAGTGTACGGCCCCAGTCGGAAAAATATGTGCCCTATTAAAGATTTAAATGGAAATCTCCTCAAAGAAGACCAGGAAATAAGAGCCCGATGGAAAGAACACTACTCTAACATTCTTAACCAGCAAAGTCAAGCCGATCACGATATTATAAATCTTATCCCTCAATATGACACCTTCGAAGACTTAGATAAACCACTAACAACGGAAGAGATCTTAACCGCCATTGGGCAGCTAAAAAATAACAAATCTCCCGGCGCCGACTCCCTCCCAGCTGAGATCTTTAAAGCTGTGTCGTCAGAGCTCATACCCTACCTCAAAAAACTGTTTGATGTCGTGTGGGAAAGTGGTCAAGCTCCGCAGGAGTTTCGTGATACACTTTTAATCAACCTCTTCAAAAACAAAGGGAGCGCTGCGGACTGTGGAAATTACAGGGGTATAGCTCTCCTGGCTGTTGGAGGGAAGATACTCACTAAAGCGATGGCAAATAGGCTAACACCTGTTATGGAAAAGTTACTTCCTGAAACACAGAGTGGCTTTAGACCAAACCGAGGCACATCGGATTTAATCTTCACACTTAAACAGCTTCAAGAAAAAGCACTCGAACATCAAGGAGAAATTCACATGGCCTTCATTGATTTAACCAAGGCGTTTGACTCGGTGGACAGGGAAGTGCTCTGGAAAATTATGTTCCGCTTAGGTATCCCTAGAAAATTTGTGGAAGTATGTCGCAGTCTACATACAAACAACAACGCCCAGGTTATGTATAATAATGAGGCAACCGAACCTTTCCAAACCCTCACTGGAGTTAGGCAGGGACGTGTCCTGGCACCCCTACTCTTTAATTTGTTTACCACTGCTCTAACAATTATTGTTGACAACAAACTGACAGTCAGAGGAATAGGTCTCAGATACCGTTTTGATGGCGGCGTCTTTAACATAGGGCGCTTTAGAGCTTTCACGAAGACACGCACACGATTCATTTGTGATCTCCAGTATGCGGATGACTGTGCACTTTTAGCCTCTACGCCGGAAGAGCTTCAAGAACTTTTAGATGTGTATGCCCAGAGCTATGATTCCTTGGGACTTAAAATCAACATTGGAAAGACTAAGATTATGTCAACTCCTCATCAAGTGAACCAAATAGACATTACACTTAACGGAAATTCTCTTGAAGTGGTGGATCAGTTCAATTACTTAGGCAACGTTGTTAATGACAAAGCAAACATGGACAGCGAGATTCGCAATAGAATTAACGCTGCATCTAGAGCACTCTGGGGACTTAGAGAGAGAGTATTTGACAACCACGACCTTGCTTTGTCAACGAAAATGGCTGTCTACAGAGCAGTTGTCATTCCAACACTGCTATATGGATGTGAAAGCTGGGTCACTTACCGTCGTCATGTGAAAGAATTAGAACGTTTTCAGCAAAGACGCCCCAGAAGTATGATGAAAATCCGTTGGTTCCATCACATATCAAACGTGGAAGTACTCAGAAGAGCAAACAGCCTTCCAATTGAGGTGCTTATTTCAAGAGCACGCCTAAGATGGGCAGGTCACGTTCATCGTATTGCATGATAGCCGCCTTCCTAAATGCACACTTTATGGTGAATTGCTAAGCGGTAGAAGAAGGCATGGCGGTCAACGAAAGAGGTTCAAAGACGGTCTCCATGAAAATCTAAAGTCCTGCGGTATTGCAGACGAGCAATGGGAACAACTTGCAGCGGACAGAACCGAATGGCGAGGGGTTGTGGCCAGCTATCAAGGAAATGTTGCTGCAAGAAGGCCGAATCCAAGACCTAACCAGGTCTATGTTTGTCCTGACTGCGGTCGACATGTGCTCTCCCGAATTGGCCTCTATAGCCATAGTCGTGTGCACCGTAGATTACAATAGACTACACCTTTTACTTGTTTTTATTGTACACAATTTATCGACTGTAACATTTTTTATACTCGGACTCGAGTAACGGCTAATAATAATTATTATGCCGAGTGTCCAAAATAGTCTGGAAACGGCCAAATATCTCGAGAAATAGACATTGAATCCAAAAAAGAAAAAAAAGTCCTTAATCATTTTAAAAGCGCTATCCAATTATACCAAACACGACTTCCCACTCCTTGGGGTAGCAACTTTCTTAAATGGGTACCCTTATTTTTTATTGCAGAATCGGATTCTACGGCAAAAATTACGTAGTTTGTCTGAAACGTTTTTTTCGATTCGTAACAGGCGCTGTACTTGCAAAAATATATTTTTTTATAATTTCTAAGAAATTCTCCGGAAGAATAAAAAATAATAAAGTACGAGTTCATTTACTTGAGAACAGCCATTCAGTGGTGTTAAATTTAATACCCCCCACCACCACCATGGTGGAGGGAAAGTGGAGGGCAATTTTCAAATCCTAAATGGATCTGTCAAGAATCGAGAACAATGTTTTGAATTGAATTGAATTGTTTGTTTACCAGACTCTACATTCGCAATAAAAATTATGGGATTCCGCTTAATATTTTAAGGTTGCCCACCACTTCTCCCCTCATGGTGGTGGTGGTGGGATTAAATTTAACACCATTGAATGGCTTTTTTAAGAAAATGAACTCATACTTTATTATATTTCATTCTTCCGAAGCCAAAAAAAATTTTTAGAACTTTACTTTTCGTACATGTCCTAAATTGCAATTCTATGGATTCTTACCTGGTTGCTTTACCTATTTACCCCCGAACCCTTCAACGAAATATAATCTAGTTCCAGATCTCGTTACAATACATAAGTATACCAAATTTCAAGTCAATATCGTAAACGGTTCCAGAGTAAACGTGTGTAAAAAAAGTTACAGACAGACAGACAGGAACATTTTTTCGCTCAAATTTAAAATCTCGACGTTTCATGACATTTTAAGCCAATTTGAACAAAAAGATTTGATATAATCGATGTAATTTAATTTTTGTGGTAGGTGAAAGAAATAAATTTGAATATACTTTTCTATCGTCAAAAATAGTTTCCGAGCTCTCGTTATTTTTTCGATTTTTATTGTCGTATCACCGATATTTATAAAATATTCGTTTATATAATTATACTACAGTAAACGAAGCTCAAAATGGCAGTCAAATGAGAAAACTTTAGATAGTTTGGGATATTTGGACCCTTTATGTAAAAACATGTTCTTATATACATATTTAGCAAAAAATTCAAAAATCTCGTAAAGTAAACATTTTCTTGAAAAAAAAACAAGAATGAAAAAAGTGTTTAAAATCACATTTTCCATGTGACCATGGTATTAGATTTGCAATTTCCCTTTAGTTTTCCGGAAAAACATATTTATATTTATAGTTTTCTTTGATTATCTTGCTATCTATACGTTTTTAACAAAAAGCGAATGCAATTTTAAACGCTTTTTGTTCTTATAATTTTTTTTTAAAAACGTATAGATAGCGAGATAATCAAAGAAAACTATAAATATAAATATGTTTTTCCGGAAAACTAAAGGGAAATTGCAAATCAAATATCATGGTCATATGGATTTTAAACACTTTTTATTCTTGTTTTTTTTAAATGCTTCTTTTACGAGATATTTGCATTTTTTGCTAAAAATATACATATATATGTATATAAGAACATGTTGCGACATGTCTGGTCGATAGCCAAGTGGGTTAAGGCGCGAGGTGGCAATCGCGATTAATCACACGGACATCGCACCATCGGGTTCGAATCCTGGCTCCGGCACTGGCACTTTCTGAGGAAATGGTTGTATGTCCGCGTTTTTTCAATGTGTAATCCCCTTCCGCACAAGCCCTGGCTTCTGGAATTAGGGATTGTCTAATTTCTGTGGTGTGGTGTGTGTTTATTTGGAATTTTTTTAGTATTTTTCCCGTGTTCCCGTTTTTCCCGAGTATGTTTTTACGTAAAGGGTCCAAATATCCCAAACTATCCAAAATTTTCCATGCCATTTCCTTCGTTTACTGTACTATTAGCTTTACCGATATTTTTATTTACTTGTTTCTCATTTAGGCCCATCATTTATTTATTATTATTTTAAGTTTTAATGTTTGTTCTTTTGGTTATTGTTTCCCAGATTTCTCTTTGTATCACTGATCTATATACACTGGATATCGCATAGGCTCTCTCCGCCGTACTTTCAGCTCTGCGGTGAAACGGCCATGTTGTTCCGTCCTGTTGGTGGCGAAATTCCAGATTGTCGGTAAAACAGAGGCGCGCAATTTATAAAATTTAAAAGCTGCAGATAAATATTATTTATTTTTTAAATTTAAGTCAATTTTATGTGGCAGTTCTTTAATTTTGTTATTATTTTATTCATTTACCGTCTATATTATTATAATTATGTAAATGAAGTAACTCTACCTTACCGACATTTCGGAAAACTGGCACCAAACTACCAAACAATATGGCGGGATCAGCGCACAGCTGTTTCGGGCCTATGCGATATCCAGTGTATATAGATCAGTGATTTGCATCTTTTATTTGGTTATAGAGAAAATATTTTTGAATGAGTTTTTCGCTAATTAAAGCAGTCCCAGTATCCCAGTAGAAGCCAAAATGAATAGAGTATAGTTTCGGTCATACTTCACCTTTAATAGTATGCAGCACGGGGATCGCTATTAGGCGTCTATGGAAATCCTATGCATTTATATACATGTGCATTGTGCAATCTGGATTAGAATCATGAGCTGATATGAAATGAATGGTGTACATAGGCATGACAGCTGGTCGATCTGCTGGGGTTAGTAATTGGAGCGGAAGGTGTAGGTGACTGGTTGTCAAATAAGGAATTTACGAATTACCATGTCTCATCCCAAATTACTAATTTGTTGAAATTAATTATGGTGGTCAACAATTATTAACCAAAATAGATAAAAGTATCTTTCTCAAAATAAGTGGGAGTGGGTACATTTTCGTACGCTACAATAAATAAATTTGTTGTATCACCCAGTAAATGCCCACCATGGTACCATTTAATTTCTCTTCTGTTAAATAAATATACATTTTATCAGGTTAATATTATTTTGAGTGCAATAATACTTAAATTTCGTAACATTGCCTGCGATCTAAGTCCAACGAACTCTAGTAAATAATAAATCCATAACATCGACAATCACACCACCAGCGCCAGCATATAGCGCATAGGATCGTCCTACCCCAATCACACTCCATTAGATGACATTCTCGCCCGTATTAAACATGTATATTGTACATAAGTGTATAGGATTTCCCTATACGCTTAATAGCGATCCCCGTACTATATATGTCGGTCGTACTCGTAATCAGGATTTTCACTGTTCATATTCGGTTTTTATTTCATTCCCCTTCCGGTAGAACAAAATGTATTAATTTATGTATCTAATTGTACTTATTAATGAGAAAGATGGAATCATACAGGATATCTAATTAGCTGCATGCCTAAGACAATGCCTTGACAGGTGGAGTAGGACCTCTTCACGGCTCTCAATGAATAATAATAATATAATTATGTTTTATTTTGTATAAAAACGCACTTATATTTCGGTCATTGCTACTGATAATAAATTAATTTGGGCAGGTGGACGAATTAATTTTGTTTCTCCATTGGGTTTGCTTGAAGATAACATCTTATATTAAAGTTTATCGGTAGAAGTTGTCCATTTTAATAAATATAAATTGCTGGAATTATATTAATAATCTGCTGCAGTGAACACCACGTAAATTGGATATATATCTTTATTTAAGTATAGACACCACAACTATTTAACAATTAACATAATTTTTTAATAAATAATGACTATATAGGATCATTAAATTGACCACGTTATATTAAAAACCATTGATTAGTATAATTATTTTACGGAAAATTTTGTTGATCCTGCCAACCCAACACTACTACGACCGTAAATAGCAATTCCATCTATCCAAAGCGAACCTTTCACGCAGCACATGATATCGTAATCGTCGTAACTTGTAAAACTATATTTATGTGACTTTATTATCTAAATATGCCCCAGAAAGATTTAGAGCTCGTTTAAAGGACGCCCACATTTAACATCTATATTGTCGCTGTACGTTTTTGAAAATTTAATTAGAAGTAGTCATGCATGTTGCAAACAAGGCTTTGTCCAACAACAAAATGACAAATCGATTTGGCCTTACGGATCGTAAATGTATAACTTCACCCACGAGCCGACTTATATTAGCAAAAAATTAAATTTACGAATCACCTGAGCGTGTAATTAAATATTTGAATGTCAAATTTGTGTGCACTTTCAATTTTAAGGTGTTTTTAAATTGGCTAATGATAGTGTTGCTTAAAAGAATTGATGTATTTAGAATTGATTTCTTTGACATCTTCACAAAAATGCTGGCGGTACCCGTCCTACGCAAAGCTTGCCCGACGTTGATTTTTAGGGTTCTTCTTGCATATAAAATCGATTAATATTAGTTTTAACTTTGATTAAAATTATGTGATTTGATTTTATGTGTCTGAAGTTTCCAACGTTAAAATTCACCTAAATTTTTTTCTGTCAAAGAAAATGATGGGGTGACAAGAAAACAACAAGAGTTGATTATAAAGAACCCTAATCGGGTATGTAATGGTGTAACTATCCCCTTAAAATAGGTTAATTAATGAAACTCTTAAAATTCAAAAACGAACAATTGCAGCCGCCTAATTTTTCATGTAATATGTTTGTCACGACTGTAATTAATTTTAACATTTTTCCGACTTCTAAATCACGGAAGCTACTCTTATCTGCATTCTTAAATATTTTTATTTTTTGGGGTGGCAGGGGTTGCTTGTAGCCGCGTAATTTTTGTAGGATCTTATTAGTCTCGAGCCTGAGTATTTTTCAACATTTTTTTAAAATTTCGAAATTACTACGGGAGCTACCCTTATCTGCACCCTTAAAACATTTGAATGTTTGGGGGGCAGAGGTTGCTCGTAGCGGCGTAATTTATAAAAATTAGCTGGGTGCTGATAAGGGTAGCGTTATAAAAGAGGAAAAATCTTAAAAAATAATCCGAGTCGAGGCTAATAATGTTCAAGAACATTATTAGCCCTGACTCGGATTGTTTTGTAAGATTTTTCCTACTTTTATAACGCTATCCTTATCAGCACCCTTAAAATATTTGTATTTCTGTAGTTTTAAGGCGATATCGAAATTTTAAAAAATGTTGAAAAATACTCAGACTCGAACCTAATAAGATTGTGACGCTCTTTTTCTCGTACAATGCGAGAACTAAGGCTGTCACATTGACACTCGAGCTTTCTTACTTGTTACTCGGGCGCCAGTTCAAGTTTCAAGTGGTTGAACAACACTACCCAAAAGTCGATAAGCGAGACTGAGCAGCTCAGTGAAGACACAATCAATTCCAGTGGGTCAGTAAAGGAACTTAGACTTTCACAAACACAACAGTAAAACACAGAAATTTGATAATATTTAAGTATATTACAGTAATCCTATGGTTAACAGTCCTAAATAAACAGAAAATTAATATTAACACAAATGTATATACATACGACGACAGCACTCGCACCGATCGGCCTGAAAGAAGAACTGCTCTAATAGATAGAGAACTTCACCGACTCAATGTTGACGTTGCAGCTCTCAGCGAAACTCGATTTTTGGAGGAAGGCTCTCTCACAGAAAAGTACTACACCTTCTATTGGAGAGGTCTTCCCATCAATTCAAGAAGACAACATGGAGTAGGATTTGCCGTTCGGAATCAACTTGTATCCAACTTAACACAAGCACCACAAGGCCTATCCCAGCGTCTAATGCTGCTACGCTATGAGCTATCAGATGGCAACGCGGTAAATCTAATAAGCGCCTACGCTCCCACTCTAGGTGCAAGTCACGAAACCAAGGAAAGCTTCTATCAACAGCTGGAAGAAACCCTCTGTAGAATACCTAAAACGGAACGATATTCTTGGCGATTTTAACGCTAGAGTAGGGAGAGATGCATATACCTGGCCAGGCATCATAGGCAAGAACGGTTTGGGCAACATGAACGCTAACGGTCAACTACTCCTAACTAAATGCGCCGAACATGATCTAGTTATAACAAACACCATTTTCCGACAAAAGGATAAATTTAAAGGCACCTGGCGTCACCCCAGATCAGGTCACTGGCATCTACTGGACTATGTCATCGTACGTAGGAAGCATCTTAAGGACGTCCAAATTACAAAGGCGCGCACTGATAGCGAATGTTGGACCGATCATCGTCCTGTTGTCTCTAAAATGAAAATTGTTATGAGACCCAAACACCGAAGAACTCAAGTAAAACGTAGACTCCGTTTCTGTATTAGTAAATTGCGTGACCAACAAACCGTCGAACAGCTAAAGCAAAAAGTTCAAGAGAATTTGAGTGCACTAGAGGAAACCAATTCTGTAGATGTCGCTGCTACCTGGACACAAATTAAAGACAGTTTAAAAAGTGCGAGTGAGGAAATTCTTGGCACTGCAGCAAGTAAAAAACAGGAGGACTGGTTCAATGATAATGAAGCTTTTATACAAGAACTTCTTGACCGCAAACATATTGCCTTCCAAAACGCTATCAACCACCCCAACGACTCATCAAAAGCAGAAGCTTTTACCCAATCTAAGTATGAAACGCAACGCGAAATCAGAAGAATAAAGAACGAGTGGTGGGCAAGCAAGGCCAGAGAAATTCAAAGGTACGCCGATTCACACGACTACAGGAATTTCTTTCAAGGAGTAAAAGCAGTGTACGGCCCCAGTCGGAAAAATATGTGCCCTATTAAAGATTTAAATGGAAATCTCCTCAAAGAAGACCAGGAAATAAGAGCCCGATGGAAGGAACACTACTCTAACATTCTTAACCAGCAGAGTCAAGTCGATCACGATATTATAAATCTTATCCCTCAATATGACACCTTCGAAGACTTAGATAAACCACTAACAACGGAAGAGATCTTAACCGCCATTGGGCAGCTAAAAAATAACAAATCTCCCGGCGCCGACTCACTCCCAGCTGAGATCTTTAAAGCTGTGTCGTCAGAGCTCATACCCTACCTCAAAAAACTGTTTGATGTCGTGTGGGAAAGTGGTCAAGCTCCGCAGGAGTTTCGTGGTATACTTTTAATCAACCTCTTCAAAAACAAAGGGAGCGCTGCGGACTGTGGAAATTACAGGGGTATAGCTCTCCTGGCTGTTGGAGGGAAGATACTCACTAAAGCGATGGCAAATAGGCTAACACCTGTTATGGAAAAGTTACTTCCTGAAACACAGAGTGGCTTTAGACCAAACCGAGGCACATCGGATTTAATCTTCACACTTAAGCAGCTTCAAGAAAAAGCACTCGAACATCAAGGAGAAATTCACATGGCCTTCATTGATTTAACCAAGGCGTTTGACTCGGTGGATAGGGAAGTGCTCTGGAAAATTATGTTCCGCTTAGGTATCCCTAGAAAATTTGTGGAAGTATGTCGCAGTCTACATACAAACAACAATGCCCAGGTTATGTATAATAATGAGGCAACCGAACCTTTCCAAACCCTCACTGGAGTTAGGCAGGGATGTGTCCTGGCACCCCTACTCTTTAATTTGTTTACCACTGCTGTAACAGTTATTGTTGACAGCAAACTGACAGTCAGAGGAATAGGTCTCAGATACCATTTTGATGGCGGTCTCTTTAGCATAGGGCGCTTTAGAGCTTTCACGAAGACACGCACACGATTCATTTGTGATCTCCAGTATGCGGATGATTGTGCACTTTTAGCCCCTACGCCGGAAGAGCTTCAAGAACTTTTAGATGTGTATGCCCAGAGCTATGATTCCTTGGGACTTAAAATCAACATTGGAAAGACTAAGATTATGTCAACTCCTCATCAAGTGAACCAAATAGACATTACACTTAACGGAAATCCTCTTGAAGTGGTGGATCAGTTCAATTACTTAGGCAACGTTGTTAATGACAAAGCAAACATAGACAGCGAGATTCGCAATAGAATTAACGCTGCATCTAGAGCACTCTGGGGACTTAGAGAGAGAGTATTTGACAACCACGACCTTGCTTTGTCAACGAAAATGGCTGTCTACAGAGCAGTTGTCATTCCAACACTGCTATATGGATGTGAAAGCTGGGTCACTTACCGTCGTCATGTGAAAGAATTAGAACGTTTTCAGCAGAGACACCTCAGAAGTATGATGAAAATCCGTTGGTTCCATCACATATCAAACGTGGAAGTACTCAGGAGAGCAAACAGCCTTCCAATTGAGGTGCTTATTTCAAGAGCACGCCTAAGATGGGCAGGTCACGTTCATCGTATGCATGATAACCGCCTTCCTAAATGTACACTTTATGGTGAATTGCTAAGCGGTAGAAGAAGGCGTGGCGGTCAACGAAAGAGGTTCAAAGACGCTCTCCATGAAAATCTAAAATCCTGCGGTATTGCAGACGAGCAATGGGAACAACTTGCAGCGGACAGAACCGAATGGCGAGGGGTTGTGGCCAGCTATCAAGGAAATGTTGCTGCAAGAAGGCCGAATCCAAGACCTAACCAGGTCTATGTTTGTCCTGACTGCGGTCGACATGTGCTCTCCCGAATTGGCCTCTATAGCCATAGTCGTGTGCACCGTAGATGAATGGGAATTACAATAGACTACACATTTTACTTGTTTTTTATTGTACACAATTTATCGACTGTAACATTTTTATACTCGGGCTCGAGTAACGGCTGATAATAATATACATAGGTTTAAGCAGTAGAGGGAGAGTAGCAAGCAATAAAGCAATATTAGCGGCAAAAGCGTATAAGCCGTGAATTTAGCGAGTTTATAAAAAAAACGGTTATTAAGTAGACAGTGTACGGATACCAGAAAATGCGAAGCAAACAGAATTATTTCAGTATTACAACAGGTTATAAAACAGACCGGAAATTTGGCTAGTGCTTGGTAACGGAAAATAAGCAGTGAAATTTACAAGCTAAGTATAAAAATTTCAGTTAGTAAGTATGAAATAAAATAAATACCAATAATATTCAAACAATGTGAAGAAAAAAATAATAATATGAGACAGACCTGAAACTTGGCTAGTATTTCTAAATGTTAAACGCGACAGTAAGCTAAGTATTTAGTAACGGGCAGTTATTGAGAATTTAATCTAGATAGTTTTAATCCCGGGCTCAATAAAATTACTAGCCATTAACGAACAGTGTTGTGACTAAAGGTAACTTGGGTTGAGAAGGGTACACCAGCCGAACTATTAAAGTACTTGATCAGGTGTAAAGGAGCGACACCAGCCGACTTTTAAAGTACTTGATCGGGTGCCTGGAAAGTGCTTGATCAGGTGTCAGGGAGGAAGGAAGCCACAAAATAAACAAGTTATTATAAGTATCCAATTTAAGTTAAATATCAGAGAATTGTCAATCAGTTTAAGAGAAAACAAAATTTAATAAAAGTAATCTATGATTGTACTAGCCAACTAACAAAGTCTCAATTCAAACAGTTAAGTATAAAAATTTCAATCAGAAAATATGAAATAATAGAAATAATTATCAAGAATATCAAACAGTGCAAAATTTTCAATCAGAAAAATACAGAATAATAAATGCACTAGCCAAATATATATATATATATATATCATAAGTTTTCTTACTCTTTCCTGGTTCGCGCTGGGCAGATGGTAAACGTCTGGTAGCTTCGAGAATTGGAACAAATTCTGATTTTACAGGTCTTTACCTCTTTACGGTCAGTTTTATAGCCAGATTCCCACTCAGGGTATCGCGAGGAACCCCACGTGCTTTAGAATCGCGCATGGCCCACTGTATTGAATGCAAGTCAGCGCGGACGGCTGTATTAAGTTATTAAAGGTACTGGTAAATTATTATTACGTGCGTTTGTTAGTATAAATAAAGTATTCTGACTTTTGTAATGTATGGAATCGTCTTCAAATAATTATTCTAACCAACTACGAAAAAGAAACGGATTTAATCGGTCACAGATAACTAATTATTGAATTAATTACGTCAAATAATAAACAATAATTCTGTTTACAAATATTTGCCGCTTTAGATAAATATCCCGGTATTCAAATAGTGAATATTTTCGGATAATATACAGTAAGTCGCTTAAGGCGGTACGGAAAACAAGGAACATAATTATATTGAGTACAATTAAATATAAATTCTATGCAAATTTCCGTAACGAAAAATGCTTCGTTACAAGATCCTACAAAAATTACGAGGCTACAATCAAGCCCTGCCACCTCAAAAAATTCAAATATTTTAAAGATGCGGATAAGGGTAGCTCCCGTAGCGATTTCAAAGTTTTAAAAAATGTTGAAAAATACTCAGACTCGAGATCCTACAAAAATTACGCGGCTACAATCAACCCCGCCAGCCCAAAAAATAAAAAAGTTTTAAGGCTGCAAGTAAGGGTAGCTTCCGATTTCGGAGTCGGAAAATATCTTAGAAATTAATTACAGTCGAGACAAGCATATTGCATAATGAGGCGGCTGCAATAGTTCGTTTTTGAATTTTAAGTTTCATTGATTAATCTATTTGGATGATTACACCATTATATACCCGATTAGGGTTTATATAACCAACTCTTGCTGTTTTCTTGTCACCCCATAATTTTTTTTTGACAGAAATTTTTTTTCAATTTTAACGTTGGAAACTTCAGACACATGTGATTTTCGTATTTTGGAACTAAAACAGGTTGAAAGAAAATTGTCTCAAACATCTTGTGCAGTAAAATTAAGTAAGTTAAGACCAGTCCAAAATAATGTCAAAACTGTCAATGACGTATACAATAGTTTGCGTTTCAGCTGGAAGATTTACGAAATCTCACAGAGTTTGATGTATCTAATATTTCTATTTCAAGTGGAAGAAATCTCAGATACGTATCAGAATTTGTGCCAAACTATTTAATTTCTAGTTTCTTCCGAGGAGTATATCGCGTACCAGGCCGGCCAGAAGTCCTCCAGCATGGAGGAGATGTCGAGAGAACTTGTTATAGCCTTACATAAATGCATACTTTGACATGTTATTGTGAAGGATCATATTTTGTAATAATGGCGTCGTCGTTCCATGAAAATGACGTACTTCGGAAAAATAACTTTGAAATCGTATTCACTAAAAAATGTGACTTGAAAGTAACTCTTACTAGACGATAGTGACGGAAACTGCAAATATGCAACTTTAAAGTTACACTTACTACAACATACCAAATGGAACTGTAGTCCCAAATTAAGGTGGCGACAGAGTTATGATTACAGTAAATTGCTTTTTCAAAGCTCTAATTGCGACTTAGTGGTTTCATCTTGGGCTTCAACCACTATATAATCTTTAATCTTGAGAGGTTATAAAATAAATAGTGGTTAAAGTTCAAGAGGGAACCACAAAGTCGCAATAGTAACTTTGAAAAGGCATACTGCCGTATCGGTTTGATTTTCTTCAGAATTTATATATTTAATGAATTGTGTAGCAGAAGAGACATACCAGAATTTTACTAATTAACAGGTGTTAAAATATTGAATATTGATCGATTAGTTTGACGGAATATGGAGTGTTTGTGACCAGGGATACCTCTTTGTGAACAGACACCATTATTTTTGACGGTAATACTGTCGAATATTTATATTCACTATTAATCATGAAAATGTATTGATATTGGTAATATATGGTGGAATTTACTTCATGGTGAATTTAAGATGACACCCGCTTTATAGTAGCTGTGTAGAGTGACGTTGAGTTCTGCAGGCAACGAAAAGTTGTTGACACTAACAAATATCACCTACAAGTTCCATAACTTAATAAAGATAATGGAGGTCCCCAGACCGTCGCAGCGACTGTCAAATCTAGTAGAAAGTGGTGATAACTTTGAAGTCATGATGAGCAATGATGCATTTATACAGGGTGATCCATAAGTAATGGTACAACACTTAACTGTAGATGGTAGGAGTTGAAATATCAAGATTTAGCTAATAAGGCCTTAATGAAATATTTATAGGTAAAAAGATACAGGGTGTTACGTACGCTATGTTTAATATATTGTTATGTGTTTACAGTCTTCAGTAAATACTCTGTAGGTTCAAATAACTTGCAACAAGAATCTTCACAAACCACTATTTTATTAATCACTTAAATTACAATAGTAAATACTTAAAAATCACACCACTAATAATAACTTTAATCTAATATAAATTCACTACTTTTAAATCACAACTGTACTTTACTTTTCTTCAAAAACTTGTCAACTCCTATCTAACCTAAAACTGTCCTGTCTGCTCAACTTCACTTCTTATATACCCCCTTAGAATGTACCAGAATCCTATTCCATAACATTCTAGAACAGGTTAGAATCCTCCAGAATTTTCTACTATGTGCTAGTAGGCTGTTCGTCAATCGGCCCAGAGATGGCGCCACCCCACCTACCGGCCATCGACAGAATAACAGGTTTCCCTTCACTTTGAGTAGGGACTTAATCACATCTCTCCCCGTTAGACGGCAACACATAACACTATGTCATTATATAATTTGAGAAATTATTTTGGCGGCAAAATTCGACACTCTTTAGTTGTAAATATTTTTTCTGTGTAACTAATACCGTTTATGTGATAATTGTTTGTATGGCGTTTAACAACTTCAAAATTTCAGACATTAAAACAAAACAAATAATGATACACTTTTAACTAGTAGACATAAATAATTTAATTCAAAATGGTAAACAATGTATCACAAATAATAAGAACTAGAAGATTTTTTAGGGGGTACATTTCAATGTCGAGGTTAAGAACGTCACATTATCACGATCTTTTTTTTTTTTTTTTTGAGAATGGTGATTAATTTAGTATTTTTGAGGACTTAATTTTATCACTTCTTAAGTTCACTTATATATACCTCAAGGCACTAATTATTAGAACTATAATTTTTTTAGTGTCTTAGCGGCACGGTGGCTTAGTCGGTTAGAGCTTAAGTAGCAAAAGCACTTGGTCTGACTCTGTTGTGTTCTGGGTTCGATCCCCAACACCGACACTGGCAATGTCGGTGGGTAATGGATGTTGTCAACGTCTTTTCAAATGTGTAAGCTTTGGTTTTCGATTTGAGGGTTGTCTAAATATATGCGGGGTGTGTTATTTTTTAATTAATAATAACTACTTTTGCTTCAATAGACACATCCTTGTCTCTGGGACTCATTTAGGGCCCTAGACACGGCATCTTAATTAACGTGTCAGTTAGAATTTCTTATGTGTAATTTCCTGTATACACATAATAGAAATTTCCCAATTACTTCGTTAAAATAATTTCACGGCTTTGTTTTTTAGAGAAACACGCAAAAATTGCCTGTACTTTTTTATGTTTAAATTGATTTATGACGCAATTTATTCAAAGTATTAATTAATTACTAAATAAACAATCCAGAATTGCCGGTTACATAACGCGTTAGCTAATATAAATAAGCAGATTTCACAACAACAAACACAAACAGTTGAAGTGCTCAGGATTATTTAATTAAATCCACTTTAGTTGGAGGAATTATTTGAAAGCGGAGTATTTCTCACAAAGTGGGTCAGGCGTCTTTTTAGATACGGTAATTTAAGTTCATGTAGAATCGTTCACAAAGCAGAGATATCCGTTGACTTCGGACATGAATTATTAAAACCAGTTTAATTCCACATAGAGGACCAAAGTTACCACCAAGCTTAATATTACTGTCGGTCGACTAAAATTCAATATAGCCTCGGCCACGGTTTAATACAAGAGTAATAAAATCGAACGAGCGGACCAATCGAAGAATTAGGAAGTATCAGACCAAACGAAAAATATAAGAAATAAAATGTCCTCAATAATATTACAGGGGTGTCTTTGTAGAATACAAATGTGCCAACAATTCAGATACTCTAAGGCCTGGTTTTTCAATATGCAGTTGATTTGAAGTGTGATATCCATTGGTTATTTCTTAATTTTGGATTGTTGGCGTTGTTAGTTTGACACTGTCGAGGCATAACACATAACTTAATTAATTTTCTATTTTCGTTAATGTTCTCTGGAGTTTGAAATTTTTTGTGTCTAGTTTTCTCTCTGAGCATACCTAGCGAAGCGGGTTCGAACCCCACCTACTGCAAAGTAGCTTTCAAATATTAATTATCCCCAAGAAGCGGTTCGGATCCCATTATAAACTGTAGGGTCCCATCTCCTTTACTCAGACAAATGTAGGTCTCCTAGATTTAGGAGGGCCATGCAGGTGGCTTGGAATCGGGTTAAAGAACATTCTTTATAATATTTATTTATATAGATATTTCCTTTAAAATAGAAGAGAATCAGAAATGCCTGCTTGAGTATTCTAAGCTTTGATTTCTAAAGCGATCTGCTTGACGTGGAACTGATTTTATAAATATTTGTTTTGAAGCATATTATAATCATATAATGCTTGATTGTTGTTTGACACATTTATGACTCCTATGAACTAACTTCTAACTAATTAAATGTGGCCTTGTTAAACACAAAGAAACAGAAGGGAATTAAAATATTTAATTGATCTACCTACGGCTAAAATAACACAGGCTATCGAACTTAACCTAAATTATATACGTTATGATCGTTTATATATACAGTTTGTCCCTAAGTTCCTTAGCCTATAGATCTGATTGAAAATATAAATAATAGATTGCCTTTCAGGTATGATTTATTGAATGGATCGTGTTTTTAATTAAAATATTTAACTAAATATAGAGTGTTCTTATACATGTTCAGCATAACAACAAAATAATGGTTGCTGCGTTGACAATCAGTATATACATAAAAGTTAGTACAATGAAGTTAATGTTTTACGTAGAACAAGTTTGGAACAGCTGATTTTACAGAAATTTCAGTCGTAAAATGGTAGTTTTTAACAGAATGAAACTCTCAAATAATTCCTTGGATTTCTTTTTACTTGGGACAAAAATAATAAGGTCCAGCTTCTTTAAAAAATACCGATATATTAAATTGTAATTAACAGACAAAACAAAAGCAAGCTATTTAAGTGAAAATGGTGAATATTACATGAACCTCAACGTGAATGTCGTGTAATAAAAAAATCTTCAACACGGAACACGTCTGCAGCATTGTTACGTTATTGTTCGGCACAATTACTAAAACTTGCAACTGCAATATTTTGAGAAACATTTTACACCCATAAAATAGGAACTTCAAAATAAAGTCTGGTGCAATTATTTCTATCTCATTTTTCTATGGCTGTAGCTCACAATTATTTTTCGCTCAAGTCTAAGCTTCTTGGTTTAATTCTTGGCCTATCTACAGCTGTACCTGAAAATATTTGTCTTAATAGGGAGTTGAGCGGTTTCAGTTGTGGGGACCAAACTGCTAATTCAAAATTTTGAAACATATGTAATATTATTATCATACTTAAAGTATCAAAAATTTTGTGCTCCTATTGGAGTAGTTGGTTTGTAAAATTGATTTTACATGTTAGAAATTCTTTGGAGATAGCTTTATTATTCCACATAACTCACTGTTAGTGCTGTACAGTGGCGGTCCGAAGAGGCATAGTCCCCCCCCCATGGACGCATGATCTTTGTAACTATCGATTACCAATTATTAAGATCTCTCTACCATACCTTTACTTTCAACAGATCACAATAAAATAAAATATGCCCAGAGTAGTACTGTATTATTCAACTTTAATCTATAGGTAAAAGTAATATCATGTATTACTGATTACTATTCTTCGGGGTTTAATAGTTATAATGCAACATCTGTAGGCATAACAATTTGATCAACTTCAATATTCAACATTAATAATGATGGTATTGGTGTGCTTACAGATGTTACATTATAACTATTAAGCCTTGAAGAAGTGTGTGTCAAATACACGAAACGCCGACAAAATAGTGTGCTTTTTATTTTATCGACCTGTTGATGCCCCCTCCCCCCCGTGTCGAAATTCTGGGACCGCCACTGGTGCTGTATATTGTTTTTACACGCTTTATATTAACATCCACCTGTATGTTTGTTTGTTTGTATGTATATAACTTTTTCAATCTTTGAACGTGATTCTCACCCACTTCAAAATATCAAATTAAACTAAAACTTTACACACTTATCAAGGACTGATGACAGTATAATAATTTGACAACTTTGTCCTAATGTCCTCACCAGGATCATCAGGATACTAAAGAATTTTAAAATGACTAATCTGTTGTCGACATTTTGCCGGAGGCGCCGAAGTTAATAATAAACGTATTTGCCGTTGTATAAGCCCTTCTTAAACGCTAGTTCCAACTTTAATACATACATTATGATGTAATATTAATTATGATCTACTAGCGGATACTCAGCGGTTTCGAAAAGCAGGATGAATGGTAAGAGGGTGACTAAAAAAAATTATAGTTTAAAAAACTAAGTAACACGCTTTAATAGCAAACCGAACTAAAAAATAAAAAAAAAAGGTTAATTTAAAATATGTAAACATTATTTTTTACTTTTTAATTCGGTTTGCTACTAAAGCGTGTTTTTAAGTTTTTTTAAACTATAATTTTTGGGGAATTAGAAATAAGGTGTTCTGAATTCGAATTGATATTCAAAATTAGCATATATTATATTTTCGTAAATTTTCAGTATTTTGGACATTTCTTCCTTTTTGTTGACATAATTCATAATTAATGCAATTTATGAAAACATTGCTAGAGATCTTTTTGTAACAAAGACAGTTTCCTTTCATTATATTTGTTTTTTGGATCTTTCTGTCATAATTCTGGTAGAAGAGCCAATTGAAGTCATGGACACAATCATCATTGTTCAACCCTTAAATTAACCAACTTTTTGATCAGAGAAAATATTAAAAAATCATTAACGGCAGCTTGTGGACACAAGCATTACCTTTAAAACTTGACTTTATTACTTTTAAACCTACTATTAACCGTAATCGTAAAATAAATTTAAAAAACCAATGAAGGTTTTGAACACATAAAATCGGTGAATCTAGGTGTCGGTTAATTCTAAGGTAAAATGGAGTTTTACATCCAAAGAGTTGCAATAATCAATTTCTAAAGAAGCTGTTCTCGTTCTCATGCATTCACCGTTTGCGACAGCATCTTAAGTACCTATTAAAATGAGAAAAAATTAAAATCATTAATTTATTTAATAGTAGAAAATATATGCATGAATAGGTACACAAGTTTTCAAATGTCCATTAGTTAAGAAGCTGAATTAAATGTTTTTTTAGTAATATATGAAGCCTTAAAACCCATAAAATCTTTGAATGAAATGAATTGAGATGCTATTTAATTTAAGAATGTTAAAAAAAATAATTAATCTAAGCTTTTACCACCAACTTCAACGCCTGCGCTGCAACCTACCACAGCTATCGAGCCTACCACTAAGGCGTTAGGTAACAATGTTAATCCTGAGTTTGGGACGGTGGAAGAAAGAAGAAAATGTCTTGTCACCAATAAGAACGACAGACCCTCCAGCGCCACACAAAAAAAAAATTATTTAATTTCCTGTAACTGCACAGCTTCATGTACTTGCAGAAACGCCTGAAAAGCAGGGCTTTGATGAGCATCACTGTGCGGTGAATACCAAACGTTGTGCATGCAAAAACTTACAATAATTTTTTTTGTATACGATAAAAAATGAAACTTTTAAGCCGCCGCAAAATCGTCAGGTCAGTCGGTGTAGCACTGTCGTACATACATTTTGGTAACGCCATGCACTACTTGTATTTGAGCACAAAGGCGTTCCCATTTTTTCAAAATGGCGGACGTTGCTCACAGCGAAATGTCTTATATATCGGAACTTCAAAACTGTTTTCCAGCATAGGGCATTTTGTCACATTGCCTGGAGTAATTATGGGATATTGTCTAAGATGGAATACAGTCGGTTTAAGTACCTAAACGGTAATTTTTTATAATAGTGCCGATTGCGATAAGTTGTTTCGAGTTTCCACCAGTGCAGCCCGCCGAGACTGCCCAATACGGGCCTGCCGTCGCTGTACCAAAGAGAATAACGAGACGCAAGCAATTTCCTTTCTGGCAACTTATTCCAACTTTGCCCCGAACAAGTTAAAACTCCATTACCGTCAAATTTAATTTTACTTTGTAACTGGTTGCAAAAGCATTTTCTTAATTTAAAGACATTGTATTGTATCAGCGTAATTGGAGACTTACGTTGCTTACAGAGTACACAACCGATTGGTTTAAATTACAAACTTTTCGCCTGATGCCAATTCGACTGTTGACTTTAAGCAGTAATACCGTGGGCAAGATGGTATAGAATTTAATTAGTGATGCCGCTGAGGCCGTCTGTGGAATATTAACTGCTTTTATTGTACGGTATTTATTTACCAACTACCTCTCTCTTTCCATTTAATAGCCTGATGAAAAAAACTACTAGAAGGAACCTGTCAATAATTATCATCAGTCCCTAGCAGTTATAATTCTGCACATACCATTAATGTCGCCATTATTTTTAAGTATATATAAGAAATCTCATGGAATGATCTTTATCAAACGATCCTCATCCAAGTTCAGGACTGAAGTTAAACAGTCAGGTTTTTAAATTTAGCATTATTAGTGCTGGTTTTATGCCTTTATCTCCCGAATGCTTGACTATACAATAAAATTGTCTTATTCTTTTAGCATATTATCTGACTACTAGCTTGGGTGTAGGCTTCCCCCAAATTGTATCTATCTTCTCCTCAGTGTGAGCTAATCATCACCACCTTAAATGTGGTTTATTTCAGATCTATGTTCTATAGATCAAACGCTACTGAATTTTCCAATACACCCTCACCGTCAAGACCCGGACCCAGCGTAGGACCGTCCCCTTATCTAGGACTTCGCATCATAAAAATTGAAGGATGTTCTTAACTCCCATTGAAAAATTAAGTAGCTCTTGGTCTACAAGGTATGGACGCCAGCTTTTTGTATCTGTATTCCATCGTTGATCCTGATTTTCCATGTAGCTAGCTCAATTCTAATTTAATATAGCGGTTTGTTCGATGTCACCTTTAACCTTTGTTTTCATCCTCATCCACTCGTTCTTCATTAGGTCTTTGGGTGATATTCCAACGTTTGCCTTCAGATTTCACTACAAAATAGTAGTTGTACATGGTACATGGGTAAAACATTTAAATTTCTATATAGGAAATATCTTATTAGACCGCATACATTTCTTATTAAGGAAATTCTAAAGTCCGGAATCCCTCTTAAAATATACATTTTTCAGGAGCTTTTTATTCTGTTATTTACGGATTTTTTTAAAACACACACACGGTGTAAATCTTATACTTTTTTTAGTGGTTTTCTGTGATGACCTATTCTCCTAAAATAGTGTTTTATTCGATCTCTTCTCTTCCTTGGTAATGTGTCTCTTGGTGGCTGCATAAAATCAGCCTTGAATCTGAATAAAATAACAGTGATTGGAACTGCCAACCAAAATATTATAAGAAATCAAGAAATACATTTTTGTTGATTTATAAATTTCATATTTTTGGTGCATTGTAGAAAGCAAGAGTATTATTCTACAGCACGTGTGTTTTAATTTTTTATAGATTTTGGATTGTTGATTAAGGTAGTTGATTAAGGGTCATAGATTGAGGTTTTTCTTTTCTGAGAAATGCAGATGTAGAACAGCCGCTGAATGAACGGACAGACATATAATAATTTGTTTACAATCTGCAATATAGTATACAAACACAAACATATTTACAAAAATTAATTCACTTGTACATAAATACAATCAATAAGTGAGTTAACAGTTGTTTTGAGCATAAATATAAACATCGTAAAACACAATAAGCATTCAAA
The DNA here is from genome assembly GCA_963675555.1 of Leptura quadrifasciata. Classification (NCBI taxonomy): domain Eukaryota; kingdom Metazoa; phylum Arthropoda; class Insecta; order Coleoptera; family Cerambycidae; genus Leptura; species Leptura quadrifasciata. The sequence goes on from OY776675.1 coordinate 112,117,773, forward strand.
TAAGTAGATACGTTTAAGTAAACATATATTCTATACACTTCATAAGTATATACAAAAGAGATTTCTGTCTATACAGAGGGAAATTTCACAAGACACAGGAGGTGAGAAATAACAGTATATATTTTTATTACATAATCCTCGATAATCGATTTTTTTTATGGTGGAGGGGAAATCCTGCATGGACACCCGGCGCTACTACTAACGTATGTCTTGCAGTGTCCCTGTGCTCTTCCTCACGATTTAAGGTTAGGTGGATACTACACGCCCCGTATTCCACCTGGCCTTCTCTTAGTCCTTTCTCCAAGAGGGCCTTTGTTATTGGGTAGGCTACTCTTGCCTGTCTTATTAGACCTCTCTCTCCTTGCTGTTCTCCGATATCGACTACCAATGCTAGGTCGTCGTCCGTCTCCCCCCATTTGGTACTACCCTCCTCGCATTTCGTCTTTCGGAATGCCCTCTCCGGCCAGTCCTCTTTAATGGTATCGATCAGGTCATTGTACTCCCCCGACCACCCATCGATTTTTTATTTAATCCGCGATATCTTTACTTCCTCCTCCTTCTCTTTACCTGTACGTTGCCAGTACTATGTAAGAAATCTCTCGTTTCCTTGAAGACTCTCATCTCTTATCTTGGCTCTTGCGTCATCTCGACCCACTGTCTGCTCTACCAGCCGATATACTCAGCTATCCAGCTTACTTCCCTCACCATTGTCTTGATCTCCATCTTGGTGTTGGTGTTAATTTTTACCAGCTCCGTCAGGTTTTTGGCGTTTTCCTCCAGCTTGGTAATTAGCCCCATTCGTGGTAGACTTGTCATATACATCTTTCTCCTTTTCCTTAACTTTAGGGGATTCAACTCGTCTCCTCTTCCTCTCCTGGTCTTCGGCCCAGATATTTCCCATCGAAGAGCTCCTGCTCCTCGGCGGGCTCCTCAGTATGGAAATTCTTCTTGCAAATATCTCCTGTTCTGCCAACATTTTTGTTCCATCGTCCATGCCCTTTGTCTTTTCCTTTTCCATCGACTCAATTTTTTCGTCCTTTTGATTTTGGCTTTCGTTGTTTTCCATCATTTTAAATCCCACGAGCTGGATGCAAATCTCCGTCATCCTCCAGCAGTGGGCCCATACTGGAAGGAAGGCATTAATACTGTGAGATGCGCCCGGTGCCCCACAGGTTTTACAACTTCGCTGTCGCTTCTTTTATAGAGGTTGTCTCCTCGCGGACCGGCCGGTTAAAGCAAGTCCCCCGTTCACAGTGACCACACGACTTTTCCCTTGCGATGCCGTTTTTCCTTTCCCCCGAAGGTCGTTGAGGTGTGGGCCGTGGTTACAGTGCTAAGCGGGTGAGTGGCACAGGTCATTCGTAGCTCGGATTACCCCCGGGTGCGTCCGTTCCCGTAGCCACTTCGTGTCTGGAGTAGATCCTGATGTTGAGCTGTTGTTAGTTTTCACCGCTCTCCTTTGGCCATTCCGGCTTGGTGACCCTGCCAGGGGTCACTTGCAAGACCTGCGCCGGCATAGCCCAAAGGATCATGGCGATTACTTAACCCTCTCTACCAACATCAAGGTCTCACAGCTCCCTGGAGAGGTCGATAATCGATTTAGCTTGAATATGACTCACTGGTGGCAATTTTTTATTAATTATTTTTCAAATCAATGTAGTTTGTGGTTTACGCCGAAAATAATAATATTATTTTGTTGTCTCTTCTTAATGTAATCCAGTACGTGGGTATCAAAAAGGGGTGTTTGAATGCAAAAGGTGGGGTAGTAGTGATTTTTTAGTATGTTGTTAGGCTTGGGGCCCTAGTCAAATATCCAAGTTTTCCACCTCGAGGCGCATGCGCTCGAGCCGCCATCTTGGATTTTAGGTACAAAAATTTGGTTTTTTGATAATAACTCAAAAACGGTGGCTTTCACGACAAAAGATGTTCTATACAAAGTTAAATTTCCTACATTTTTTGTTAAAACAATTTTTTTGTAGCACACATATGTTAGGAGTTACAGCTCTGTGAAGTTGCACTATTTGAAAAAAAAAAGTATTATATTTTGTTATTTGGCTGTTAATAACTAAAATAAATAATGTAAACAAATGTCAATCATATTGAAATAATTTTTAAAGAGACTCTACTTTAATTTTAAATTGTTGGACATGCAACGATAAACTGTCATTTGTCCAGGGAAATGGGTTTGAAAGGTTTGAACAAAATGGTTAACACGTATGAAAATTTTGAGGCAATTAAATTTAAACGAAAAGATAAGTTATCCCACTACTAGCAGTTAATAGCAGCATTAAAGTCGGCGAAGAAACTATTTGCCTGAACCCACTAATACTGTTTCAAAGGATGTGCATTGCTAAGAAATCCGAAGACGAGATAAAGGATTTCCTTAAATACGAGCTGGCCCCCTTTCCTTTGTCGCTTTTTTCGGAAGCAGGAATGCGCAAAGGAACCAAGTCATCTTTATATTCCGTATTCACACCGCTTTCCGATGAATTTCAATTCGGAGATAACCAGATCAATGTGGTGGATGGGGGATATCTCCTACACAAAGTTGTGTGGTACCGAAATGATTTGTTTGGAGCGATTTGTGACAAATATGTTCGATATGTGCAAGATCATTTTGGTTCCCACGCAATTGTTGTTTTTGATGGATATCCAACTGATGGTGGCAATACAAATACAAAGACCGCAGAAAGACTTCGTCGATCAAAAAAGCACTTGTCTGCCGATGTCCTTTTTGATGAAACAATGGTGGTGCAAGTTTCGCAGGAGCGATTTTTAGCCAATGAAAAAAATAAAGTTCGTCTCATATCGATGCTGAAGAACAAATTTGAGCTGGCTGCGTTTACAATTAAACAAGCTGAAGATGATGCCGATTGTCAACACTGCAATTTCTTTATGCAGTGAATCAATATTTGATGCTGTTTTTGTGGTCGGGGAAGATGTTGACCTTTTAGTATTTGTGACAGTCTTAGCACCAGCCGAAAGTTCTATCTACTTCCGTAAACCTGGAAGAGGAAAAACTGCTGAGAGGATATATTCAGCAAGTAGCCTCAAATACGAAGAAGCAACCAAGCACATTCTGTTCTTGCATGCCTTCAGTGGTTGTGACACAACGTCATTCCTATTCAATCAGGAAAAAACTAAATTTTGTACGTTGATAGAAAAAAACAGAGCGGTTCATGAAATAATTGAAATTTTCAACCAACAAGATGCCACGTCAGAGAAGATTGCCGAGGCCGGAGTACGCTTTCTTGTAGCTTTATATGGTGGCAACATGGATAAAGAGAGTTTGGAAGAGATTCGTTTCCAACGCTTCGCCAAATCTACGCTGAAAAGCAAATTTAATCTTGCCTCTTTGCCACCTACAAAAGACGCGGCGCAATTCCACGCCTTTAGGACGTATCACCAAGTACAGAAATGGAGAGGCATAGAGAAAAATCCTGAAGACTGGGGTTGGAAGCATGGCGCTTACGGGCTCACTCCCATAACAATGGCGGAAAAACCAGCTCCCGATTCCTTATTAAAATCGGTATCTTGTAACTGCAAAAAGGGGTGTGGTGGGGCATGCAGCTGCCGAAAGGCTGGACTTAAATGTTCGGTTGTATGTGGCTTCTGCAACGGAGAATCTTGCGGAAATATGCCGGAAATCCGCATTGAAAGCGAGGACGAGGATGACGACATTTTTCAGGCTACGGACCAAAACTACGACCAGGACACCGACAATAACCAACCCGGACCATCGAAACGTACCAAAATGTAGTAGAAATTAATTTTTGTAACGCTCTAAAATCATAATTTACTATTCTTAAATTTTTTAAAAAATGCGATATACTTTTCGCCTTTAACTTATTCAAGTGCCTTTTAGTTTTTTTTTATAATTATGTACAAATATAATGATATATAATTAGAATAATAAAATAAAACTCAACCAAAATTAAGTTTCCGCATTTTTTTTTTCAAATAGTGCAACTTCACGGAGCTGTAACTCCTAACATATGTGTGCTACAAAATAATTATTTTAACAAAAAAATGTAGGAAATTTTGTCCTCTTTAACTTTGTATAGAATATCTTTTGTCGTGAAAGACACCGTTTTTGAGTTATTATCAAAAAACCAAATTTTTGTACCTAAAATCCAAGATGGCGGCTCGAGCGCATGCGCCTCGAGGTCGAAAACTTGGATTTTCCATTAGGACCCCAAGCTTAACAACATACTAAAAAATCACTACTACCCCACCTTTTGCATTCAAAAAACCCCCACGTACTGGACTAATGTGTCAGTTTTAGCCTTCAATATAAGGTTTTCTGTCTTTTTTCTTTGCAGTTTTTCAAAACTTTCTATGAATGTATACCGTGAGAGCTGTAGACATTTTCTCTTACATTGCCTTGAGCTTCTTTCCAAAATCAAATACGTTTCACTTTTAAGGAAAAGCAGTCCCGAATTTTGAGAGTATTAATTAATATTAAAACGAATTTTGAGAGTATTAATTAATATTAAAATAACCTTACGTCACTTTATAAACAATTGTCAGTTGGCAATGAACTTCGTGGAAATGGCAAATATATATTTTTGTTATGGAAGAGCTAATGATGATGTAACCACAATCCAACTTTTGAGATAACCTATTGTTATATGTTTACAATCTCTACCCTGTATGTAGGTTCAATAAATTGCAACAAGAACTTTCATAAACCACTACTTTATTAATCACTTAATTACAATAATTAAGTGATTATACACATAAGTACACACTAATTACAAGTACCATCTACTATAGTCTCACTACTATAATTCACAACATATTACTGTTCTTATTCCATCTTATCACTTGTTTGTCTAATATAAAACTATCCCCAGTGTGTTTAAATCCACTGTATATATATCCGCGTCGAATGCACTCATTTGTTCTAGAATCATCGCGGTGCCTCCGGCTCTATGTCGCACGTTCCATGAGGCAGTGGCGTAGGCGTGCAACACTAATCCTTGCCTTACAACCTTACATTCTTGACGGTAAATTTAGTAAGAATAAATTACACTTATTTTAATGTGTTTTCCACACTACAATAAGATTATACAGTGATATCTATTTCGAATTACAGTGATTTTTCTTGTTAATACAGGGTAATTTATGTAAACATGCGGAAAATAAAATGGTATACAAGTCTGTTATGTAAAATTTTAAAGCGATCCGAGGTAATTCATTGTATTTCTTTGCATTAAAACCTGCAAAGATACGCATCTGAACGGGTGAGTTATGCTATTTCAACGCGTTCACACACGTGTCGCTTGTTTGTTTAGCAGGTAATATCAGCTGTCTGAGTTGTCTAGGTTCAGTGCGCCATGCGTTCACTGTTCAGTTCAGTAACTCTTCGACTTCCGTTTACAGCATTTCCCATTTTTGTTAAATTTTAAACTGTATTCGTAAATATCGATTATACCAAAGTTCACGTCGCGAGAGTACTGCGACATGATATTAACCTATGATGCAATTAATGAAAGTCTTGCAGGGGCTATACGAAAATACGGGAGAAAATTTCCCCATAGGCGCAAACCTAATGAGAGACTTTTTCAGTACGAGTTGTAGTTCTTTTCGTGATCGGGATAGTTTTTACACAATTCAAAACACTAAATACTACATTAGACGCTCGTTTCGGCAACCAAGTTGACATTATAAGGAGGACGAGGTGTTTGGTTGCAGAAGCTTAGCGTCTGCTGTTTGTGATGTATTTCATTGTCAGAAGGAAGATTTCTCTTAGCGTTAAACTGTTTCACTAACCTAATTGTTTTGCAATTCCTAAGATACTGTTAAATATTAATTTTTGATTAAAATATTACTAATTATTTAGTATTACTTTCTCCATTGCATGCCAGATCAGTTTGTACGTTCTAGGTGTGCCCTTTATAGGTATGACACGAGATGTAAGATTTGTAAGTAATTATAAATATATAGAATTGTATCCCGATAAAACATTACATATTCGAGTTGTGTGGTAGGTATGTGAAATGTCGTTCATTGTCGTTAAATTAACAATCCATCAGATATTCTATAACACTTATGACAGTCGGTTTTCCTAACAAGGCAAATTCAATTTGGCGTCGCCGGTCAAAGCGATCATAAAATCCACGTCTTCTTGCGGTGTGCGTGCATCGTTCCCATATAAATTCACAAACCGATAAGTTATAAACAAGAAGTGAAAGCAACATCAAAGCGTTGTTAAAGTTAAGTTGTGGATGCGTGAAGGTAAATAAAAAGCCGGACCGAGTTCATATCTGGCCTTAATAATTGTCTGGAGGCCAAACACGATAAGTCGATGAAAGAACCAGCGCCGTATAAGGCAGTGCCCACATTGAAATTAAATTAACTGATTCCCAGTGGGTGTGATTCCAGTCACGACACATTCTCTCCTCGAGATATCGCTATGTGCTGGCTCCTGAACACTACATGCCCTCGTACAAGGACCCAACAATATGTAATAATGTTGGCTTGAGAAAGGCTGAAATGGATACAATGTATTTGCTGTAGCCGTTAAATAAGATGACAGTCAACATTTGATTATGATGGACGCAGTTTTAAACAAATATTTTTCTATTTATTTCTCCACTAGGCAACCATCCAATTTATTGGATAAGTGTACATCATTTAAGATAAACCACTTACAGTAATTAAAACTGTATTTGTGCAAAGCGCCGGAAAAGTTATATAAAGATCACATACATAAATTCTTATCACTCAACGCTAAAACTTATATCAAAATTCACCCGTGCATTCGATTACTTGGGTCTTATAATCCAATATCGATATTAGTTCTTTCTTACGCGTATCTAATCCTAAAGTCCAGGTCGATATCCTCCACACATATTTTTCTGAAGCTTTAGACATACTGCACCACGGTACTCTACCGCCCAAATTATTTCAGTTTGGACTAACCCAATACATGTAATGTGGTTGGTAAATAGACAATTGACTGCAGTACTGTGGTTTTAGATTTCGGCGATGTTCCTCAAGGATCAGTGTTTGGGCCTTTACTATTTAGCATCTTTATAAATAACATCATTGTCTTACATTGCAAAACGGTACTATACGCCAACGACTTAAAGTTTTGCGCATACGGAAGAGGGTTGTGCTAAATAATAATAATAATAAAATTTATTCACCATTAAAATGATACAATTCAGTATATATGGTAAGTCATTAGGAATGTAAAGTACAATAAACTTATACGGGTAGATGTGGATAACAAATAAAACACAAAACGAGTATTTAGACAAAAACCACTTAGGTAATATAAATATAAAGTAATTTACCCTATAAATTCTTGATCGAGGTATTCATTTATACTGTAGTACCCTTTTTCCAAGAGTATATTTTTTATAGCATTTTTGAATCTCAGTATAGTCATATTCTGCATATTACTTGGTAACTTATTATAAAATAATATGCAATTATAATGAAGTGACTCTTCATATGTTGAGGTCTTGTGTAAGGGAATTGATAAGGTATTTTTGTTCCGAGTATTGTATAGGTGACGATCCGAGAGGCCTTCAAATGAATCTAAGTTATTTATGAGATATATCAGACATTTATAGATATAAAAACTAGGCACTGTAAGGATTTTATTATTTGTAAATGTGGTTTTGCAGCTTTGTCTAAAATCCAAATTAAATATTAATCTCAGTAGCCTCTTTTGCAAAACAAATACCCTGTTAATATAGGAGGATCGACCGCAATTAAAAATGTTTAGTGACACGTGTATAGACCGGTGCAGAGTAGTCATTTATAAGTCCCTCTACACTTAAGCTTTGTTTGAGTTGTAACAGGGCAAACTAAGCTTGATTTAACTTACTACATACATACATAAAGCCCAAGAACTTTGCAGAATCACATAACTTAATGCCGGGCAAAACAAGTTAAGTTAAAATTTATAAACACAGTCTTGTTCTCATTCAGTATTAGTTTATTCCGATCACACCAAGTGATCATTTCCTCAGAAGCACTATGAACTTTATTATACAGTTCATCAGGGTTATTTGCTGCTACCGTTACTGTGGTGTCATCCGCGTACATGATGATATACCGTTGTTGATGAATTTCGGAAGATCGTTTATATATATTAAAAACAATAACGGATCTAAGACGGAGCCTTGGGGGACCCCTAAAACTACATCAAAAGTGCCTGATTGAACCTCATTGCATTTTACATTAAGACTTCTGTTTTGCATATACGAGGTTAAAAGCAGTCAAGCATAATGCCCCTAATACCAATTGCTTCTAACTTATTAATCAAAATATCTTTATTAACAGAGTCAAACGCTTTTGACAAGTCAAAAAGAATTGTTACAACATCCTTCCCTCTGTCTAGTTCCTTATCAATTAAATCAAACAACTTAGCAGATGCACTCTCAGTCGATCTACTCTTCCTGAAACCGTGCTGAGAATTAGTTAGTATAGTGTATTTTTCTAAAAATATAATTCAACGATTACTTATAATATGTTCTATAATTTTTGATACAGCGCTCAATAGAGATATTTGTCGATAATTATCAGTCATTTTCACGACCACTTTTAAACACTGGAATTACTGACGAGATTTTAAGTCCATCCGGGAAAGATCCATTAGAAATAGATTTGTTAATAAGATATTATAATGGATCAGCTCTATGTAATATAATTTTTTTTATTGTTTGAGCAGTTAGTTCATCTGGTCTAGATGATTTTTTGTTTTTTAGTTCACCGACAATTCCAATGAGTTCAGATTTAGTAACTTCATCAAAGAACATAGAATTTTGATTATTTTCAGATATTGTAGGTGGTAATGATAGATTGTAGCCAAAGTGTTTATTTACATTACTTTGGGCAGTAGTAGAAAAATGGGCCTCAAAACAGTTGGCAATTTTATTATGGTCAGAGATCAATTCATTATTGATCGTTAATTTGATCGGTTTTCTTAAATTATCTTCTTTGCCAAGTCTATTATTAACGATTCTCCATGTTGCCCTAGAGCTATTTTCAGCGTTTTCTATTTTGTTATTATAAAATGTTTGTTTTGTATTTTTAAAATTTATTTTATGTTATCTTTTCATATTCTTATACATAGTAAGACTATTCTCATTAGGATCGTTTTCTTGTGTAGCTGTTTGCTGTCAATTAAATCAGATAAAATAATATCATATTTATTTCCATGAGACTTACAGGGTATTATTATTTATTAAAATAATTGATTAATACAATTGATTGATACTGAAATTATTTGTTAACAAAAAACTGACAACTAACAACACATGATTGGGATACAAAAGTTTGGGGCAAGTCTACCGTCTGCGGTCACTCATCTAAGTACCTAACAAGGGAAAGTGACGAGTGACAGTACCCTTCTTTATTGTAGTTTTTTTTTTTTAATACATTTATTTAACGTCGGCCTATTTCCGCTACTGAGGCCTATCATCGACGCCTGTAGACGAGCTACCCCCAACCAGGAATTTTGCCGAACCTCTTCCCTTGAGGAGAGTAGGGATCTTTTACTTGCCTAACATTTAATAGACAAGGGACCGACGGCTTTACATCCCCTCCGAAGGATGGTATATCCCCTATACAACCCTCGCCTAAGGTTGTATAGCTTCCGCGCATACACTGATATACAAGCCGCTGGAAGATGTGTGAGTCGAGAACGCGGTCTTCGTTGGAACGGTCACCCATCCAACTACTGACTGCGCCTGACGTTGCTTTACATCTCATATCAAAGTATGTACATAGTAAAGACGCACCTACGCTCGCCCCCTTTTTTTTGTAGTTGTTTATGGTTATCTATTAACAGAGTTTTCTAAAATTGAGCCAAATGTGTCAATGATGTAAATTTATATTTCCATAAATAAATATGCATTTATTCTTGTCGCATGTCGGGTATGCCTCCGCCGCATCTTGAAATGAAACTCATACACTTCTGCTCAATATCCAAGAAAGTTGTCTGCCCTAATGCTTTACAAAGTTGTTTTAGTATTAGCTTACCTCGTGTTATTGTAGATGTCAACGAATCAACGATGAAACAATGTAAAAGCCAAATTTTCAATTGATTTTTAAAATGAAATGAAACCGGCTCAACGCTTACGTGTTGACACCAAAGGCTCCTGGGTTCGAATCCCGGCTAGGGTATTGATGTTTAGTGAAGGTTTGTAACGTGTTACCGAGGTGTTAGCAGTGCAGTGTCCTTAAATGTGGTTGTGTGTGAGGCAATATGGCTAGTCGTTGTATCAGTCCTGAATTCGAGATTCAGCTGTGTCAGACGCGTGGACTGGTTGTTGTGTAGTTGTTTTTGTAACTTTTGACGTTTCCTTATCTAGCAGTAGCAGTATCACTGCTTAGACAACAGTCAAACCTACCAACCTTTATAGCATATATTTAGAGTACGGACATATATATACGTCCCTCATCTCTAAGTTTGTAGTCCTCTGCCACGAGATCTTTTAATGGTGCTTATTTTGTTTATTGGTAATAATAGTTCTTTATTTAGACTTACAAGAGATAGAATATAGTCAAATTTACACTATTAAATTAAATATAAGTACTAAAATAAATAATACTTTGCACCGGTTCGTCTGACAGTTCAGTTTAAATCTAAATGATTTTTTAATGTCGTATCAATTATTATAATAATTAAAACTTAAACGCGTGCAGCTGATCGGTGAGGAACCGTTATAAAGTTCTAACGAATAGAAATTCAACTAACTGCTCCATAAATACATCAAGGTAAATAAATATCCTTTAACTCTCGTATAATCTAGCACGTACATGCTCCACAAAACACTGTCTACTCGGTCAGAAAGCACACATTCTTCTGCAACGATGCATGCTCGTCAGAAGGTAATATTCACTCTCGAAGAGTATATATCTTGTTTTATCACGACATCTCTTGTTGCTGTGCTATATACACATATAAAAAGATGAAGATTGAAAATTAATCTGGCAGCTCGAGTGCAGTAGACCGAGACTAAAGTTTTGATTTATTTATCCCTCAAATGCTTTCCATACGGGTAAACAATAATTGCTTCGCGTAAGTTTTACTCAGATCTAGACAAGATTTATCTCTCAAACGATGCCACAAAAAATTCGTATACGCCGCGGCCGAACTCTATTATTCAGCCATTAGCCAATATACCATTTATTATTGTATTTTTCTTTTTGCGAAAAAGGTTTTGATCTTCGGCAGTTATATACAGAAGGAAGCGATTGGTTAAATCTTAAAATTCAATAGTACAGCACTCGATGCTGGTTTTATATGGCGATCATGAAACCGTGGCGTCGTCACTTTGTTTAATTTAATGAATTAAAATTAAGATGAAAACAAAATAAAGACACCATAACATGGCGCCCAGCGTGGGGCTATAGTATATTAATAATTACAATAGTATAGCGCTCGATGCTGACTTTACATGGTAATAATGTAACCATGGCGTTTTTACTTTGTTTAATTGTATGGAATCCTAAGATAAAAGCAAAATAAAAACACCATAATATGTAACATGGCGCCCAACGTGGGGCTGTAGCATATTAATCATTTTTATACTATCACGCAGCAACGTTCGCCTTTCACTAGTCGTTTCACATATATAGCCAAAATCTATTTCTTAAAATAATTCTTAATTTGTATGCATGGGATGGTGTGGCGAAAGAATAGTATTTATCTTCAGTGATGAATCCCATTTTTGTTTGTGATTTGTGATGGATTTGTTAAATTATAAAATCCAATAGTATAGCGCTCGATGCTGAGTTATATGATGTTAATGTAACCATGGCGTCTTTACTTTCTTTAATTGAAAGGAATCCTGAGATAAAAGTAAAATAAAAACACTATAATATGTAACATGGCGCTCAACGTGAGGCTGCAGTATATTAATCATTTTTATACTATCACACAATAGTATAGCGCTCGATGCTGGTTTTATATGGTGATAATATAACCATGGCGTCGTTATTTTGTTGAATTGAATGGAATTCTAAGGTGAAAGCAAAATAAAAACACCGTAATATATAACATGGCGCCCAACGTGGGGCTGTAGTATATTATCACACAACGTTCGCTTTTCACTAGTAGATTACATTACTATCGTTTCACATGTATAGTCAAAGTTTATTTCTTAAAAATAATTCTTAATTTGTAAATGCATCCGATGGTGTGCCGAAAGAATAGTATTGTCTTCAGTGGTGAAGTCCACTTTTGTTCGTTTCGTGATAGATTAATTAAATTATAAAATTCAATAGTATAACGGCTTGAAGCTGGTTTAATATGTTGATAATATAATCATGTCCTCGTTACTTTTAGTTGAATGAAATATTCGGGGAAAATTAAAAAGAAATACCATAATGTACAGCTCCCAACGTGTGGCTTATAGAATGTTAACCATTTTTATACTGTCGCCCAACAATGTTTACCTTTCACTGGTAGACATTAATGTTATTTCACATGTATAATTAAAGTTTATTACATAAAATAATACTTAATTTGCAATAGTTAATAATAAAGCATCATCTATTACATTGGATACTAAACAAAAGAGAAAAAGAAATTTTGAATTCTTTAACACGTATTTAATAAATACATATTTTTAATCAAAGAATAAAAATTGGCACATACATCAAAATTCTGTAGTTGTATAAGATACTTTATCATTTAATCATTTAATGTGCCAGATATACGTTTTGTGTGTTGGACTGTTATACGAGTTAAAATACGAGTTAAATTGTGTATTATGTAGATGTTTCACCGACCAAATAATAACTCTTATCTAATGAATTTAGCGCAACGATAAGGAACGTGGATTGTTTACAATCCAGAAATAAATTTAAACAATTTTGTCGGGCGGGCAATAAATTCAGTTGAATTTAAAATTATTACAGCAATAAAAGCTAAAGCAAGGAATTGTAAATACAAAGTATGTTAAGAGTAATGACTTGAATTGTGCGAGTATATCCATTTTTATACGGGAAAAAGTTTACGAGTCGGAAAAGCACAAATACGACTGGCGAATATATTATAACATTTATGCCGCATTATTTCGCTAGAAATTAAATTTATGTATAGAATATTACGTCGTGGATCGTGAGCAATAACTCGAACAGCATCGGTGTTTCACGTTAAGAATGCTAAAAGGTCAACTCACTGAACAACAGTTTCGCCTGTTTGGGCCATTTACATAAACGTATAGTAATATTAAGGCTGTTATGTTTTATTTATTGTATGGAGAGTGTAGCCAAGTGTGGGAACAGAATGCATTATTCTAATAACTTGCACGCCCACTTTGTAAATAGATAAAATTTCTCCAAGTTTTCTCAGTGTCAATGTCGTGTAGAACAATTTGTTTTACTTTGCTTACAATGCAATGCCATACGACTAGCCTCTTTATTTTTACATTCTTTATTACACGCATCGCAACCCACCTGTTCACAGATAACCTCTGAGTATTATATTTAATTCGGATTAGAGTTAAAAATCGACGTAATAAGGCCAGAAGAGGCATTAAGACTGCAACAGTTTAATGCCGAGATAAGTAAATAACTAAAACAAAATTTCAACATGTAACAATAATAATCATTAACAAAACTAACATATCGGCACTCATTCGAATGTTTATGAAAATTAAGAAAAGTCGATAACGGCACTGTAGCTCAACCGGCTAGAGCGCGATTTGTGGCAAGTTCGCTCTGATGTGGCACTGCTGTGGTCTGGGTTCGATCCCCGGCACCGACACTGCAATGTCAGCGACGTCTGGGCTCTAAGATCTTTCTTCCTGTACTGAAACCAGCCATAGCCAGCCTGGCAGACACGCTAGGTGGTAGCGTTTTCCAAACAGACGAATACCAGTATAAATTTTAAATATAGGATGTATTCCTAATTATAGAAAAATATAAATATTGTAATGTGACGAGGGGGAACCCTGGGGAATTTCTCATTGTTGACTGAGTAATGCAAATTATGTGCGTGCATTTCCTGCCTTTGAGTTCGATAGTAATTCTCACATATGAGCCGCTTTCGAAAAATCTCATTTTGGATTTTGATATTTTACTTTTAACACCATGAAGCAAATGTTATCTTTGCCGACCTGGAGCCGGGCCAACACACATTGAAATGACGGTCTCGGACCACGCGATCTAGCACACGCCGATATTCCTCTGTCATTAAATTTTGCCGTAAAATTATTAAATTATTGAACCATGAGCTACCAATATGACCCCGCCCCCCGTTTGATTTATAACTCATCTTTTTTTTGTTGGTATTGCCGTCTAGTTTAAGGTTTTAGATGATTTCCTCGTGTCAATTACAGCATATCCCGGAAAAACCAGAAAACCACAGAGATACGGAAAAAATATATATTTTTTTAATTCATTCCCATTTCACTCAAATTTATAAATAATATATTGTGCAGAAATTCCTCCTCTAGTTTTCCTTGCTTTTCCGGAAAAATAGCTAGAAAATGAAATTATCAGTTATATATTCTTCCATTTTATTATTGTGAATATAAACATTAACACAAAATTCTTATTCTGAGTAAAAACAAACAATGTCTTATCTCACTAAATTCTTTAATTTCGTAATGGCGACCGGTTTCGTGAACTATAAATTCCATCCGTCGCCATTACGAAATTAAACAGTTCAGTGAGATAAGACATTGTTTGTTTTTACTCAGTATGAACAACTCACTTGGGGCCTACTCTATGGAAGATTCTTATTATATGAATATAAATGAAAGTTATAAAATGAAAATCCAAATTTTTAAAGGCAAAATCAAATAACCGCATTTGATTCTATAACAGCATTTGTAATCAGCAGTCTTCTTCATCTTCATTTATTATCAGTTAAGTTATCTAGTAGTAGCTCATCTTCATCTTCAAACTCATCTGGATCAAAGTTTCCCATAACGTCGGTTAGTTCGTGTGGCAATCCAATCAAACTTAAGTTGCCACTTCCACTAGAATTGGTGTTATTGATTTAGCGACGTGTGCATTGTTCCATATGTAGCACTGATAGTTTACACGGCTAATATAGTTTTCAAACGAAGCTTTGCAAGGAGGCAGTAAACTCAATTCGACACCTTCTGTATTTGGCAGTGCAAACGTCATTGTGGGAGCTTATTTTTGTGTGAATAAATCGTACCGTAGCTTATTTATATCTGTATGTCCCTTGTTACTGTTCAACCAACAGACGAATTCCTCTAGGTCTGTCAGTAACATGTCTAATTGTAAGTGATGATCCTAATGATCCTAAATACTTTTTCCGATTTAAATTTCACTGACAACTTTCCACGACGAACAAAAGAACTGGTAGTGTCACATTCAGATAAAGCATGCATATTCAATATAACATGGCTCATTGCTCACCTAAATCCCGAGAAATTATAGTGACATTAATGACCCTTCGTTTATTTCCAGTTCCTGTATCGAACAGTAACCTGTTTTTAATGTCGTTGGCGTACCTCAACAACAACATAAAAACATCTTGTCTAGTAACCTAATTCTGAAACCTAGGCCAATTGTCTTGACAGGATTGAGAAGTATGGAAGCAATGTAATATAATTTTAGTATTCGCTTTCTCTTGTGAAGAGCATAGCTTTTATTGTATAGTATACTTCACAGTTGAACCATCTTCACTAGTAAACAATATACACTGATCATTATGCGATAAGTAAAAGTTTGTACCATGAAAGTAGTAGGCATGTTTGTCTTGGTCCATTCATTACGTAGTAGGTTGACAAGTTCCTTATTTTTGCCATTACTGAAGAATTTTTTTTCTATCCCGAGGAATGTTGGTCTTAGGCCCTTTTATTAAGAATATATCTCCACAACCCCTTCTTAATCTCTCAATTGTTTTTAATAGATACATCTTTAAGTAAGTATTCGTCACGAAATCTGTTCTTTTACACTTTGGAAAGCGACCTAAGACAATTTCAGCGAGCCCACCAAAGGTTTCTGGAATGTTAGTAAGAGCATGAAAGTAAAGCCATCTATCGTACATTTGATTCCCAAAGAATGGAGTAGTTTGACCTTGCTGTTTTTGTAGAACACCCATCCGCAGTTGCTAATGCCCATAATAGTGGACCTAAGGGATAGGACAACAGCATCTCTAGGCTAATTTCGCGTTCCTGGGACAGCAGGATTTTTTGGTAAAAGTAATTTTCTCTGTATTTCCGTGGTTGTCCATGCTTTTCCGGGACATGGTGTGATTGACAAAAGGCAAACCTAAAAGTACGTGGCAATACCAACAAAAAAATATGTGAGTCAGAAATTCCCACGGGGGGGATGGGGGTTATACACTAGCTTTCGCTCTATATGGAATAACCACGCCCAACCAAATCAAACATCTTTCTAACGTGTATAATATCGTATAAGAAATGTGGTAGCAACATTTCATACTTTTGATCTTTGTGGGCATTTCCGGATGGATTTATTGGTCTTTTTTTTTTTACTTTTTTGTCCCAAATCTATCACAATAACAATTTCTCTTATTAAAGTAATACCCTGTATGCCTCAAATAATTTGATTTCAGCACATATACTTCAAAGCATTTTCGCAAATATAGTAAAACGTTGTTCACAGGCCATTTGAAATTGCCTTCCTGTAGTAACTTTACTACATGGAGAGCATATTGCGGTGACCCTTTTGTCGTATTAATCATATTTCCTGTAACTTAATAAACGACGGCAACCGAAAATGCACATTCACAGTCGTAGTTGGTTGGGTTTTTGGGTTATCTCTTCGAGTGAATGTGTAATGTATCCATATGCGTATATCCACGTAATCCAATTTAAGCCCAACGAAGCAACACCAAAATATACTGCGTTTGCACCACAGGCATATTTATTTTCGTTTTATTGGACTTGCAGTATGTTAATCCGCACAGGCGAGGCGGAAACTTAACAGCTGGCCACGTGAAACTGATAATTAAATTTCTGAGCAGAGACAGTAGAATATTTTCAAAGGCGGTATTGAAATGTGGTTTTTTGGGATTTTATTGAAAATTTCATCTGCGATACTTAACTGAAAATGTTATACATGATCTATATTGAAATTTTCAAAAATTTCGCTAGTTTCGAAAGTCGAAAATCGTCAGCCGCAGTAGTAGATTATGGACAAACAAATAATAATTTCTGAAGTTTACTGAGATGCTTATTTTTCTTCAACAAATCATTTTTTTACCTAATAATATAGACCTATCACTTATGTAACTTAAAACATTGTTCGGCTATTGTGTCTAACCTAGTCTTTGACTGTTTTGGTTCTAAAGCCAGAAGAAGACCACGACAAGATGGTCGAAACGTCAAGTATTCAAAACTATCACCGCGGAAGAGAACCCAGAACCTAGTAGTAGTAGTAATTGTTGGGGGAGGCCTAGTGCCTGGCAAGTAGGCCACAAATGGGCCCTTTTTACCTACCCCCTGACGTCCCCTCAACCATTCACTTCTACTCGGCCACCTACTCTCTCTTGAAACCTTCCTGATCTTCCAACGTAGGTCAGGACATGTTTTCATTCGAGAGAGCCCATTTCCTCTTTTGGGAGCGTTGTGGCGCCGAAGAGTTCATACCTCAGGCGCCCGAACGCTTCACATTGTCCCAAGAAGTGAAACGATGTTTCTTCATCGCTTCCGCATCTTGGGCAAGTGGGATCTATCTCAACCCCTGTCAGTGATAGGTGTCTTCTGAGCCTGCAGTGACCAGTTAGGACTCCGACCAGTTGGTTCAGGGTCCTCCAGCTTCTACCTAGCAACCAGGCCGCCCTTGACTTGTTCGGCCCCGTTACGAAGTCTCGAGCCTGTCTGCAGCCGCTGCTCAGCCTCCAATGTTCCCTCAATGTTGCTTGTGCCCACTCGTTAAGGGCCGTAGCGACATGTTTCCTTGTAATTCCCAACATGGGCTCCGGGCCTAGACAGGGCTCCCTGGCCCCGAGCCTAGCCAATTCATCGGCTCTCTCGTTTCCTGGGACCCCGGTGTGTCCCGGAACCCATATCAGGCTCACTTCCTTGTGCCTGGCAAGTTCCTCTAGAGCATCTCCGCACTCCTGGACGAGGGGGGACCTCGTCCTAGGAGAGCAGACCGCCGGAAGTGCTGTCTGAACAGATACAGATCCTAACCTAACCAGAACCTAACTATAGATAGTCTTTGACTGTATCTGCCATATGGTGTAATGGGGTAGTGAGGCGCAAGTTATAGCCTCTCCTACTCAATTGTTAACCTCACCTTCGCGATGAGTTCAATTTGAACTTGGTGCACCCTGTTTTCACTAACGAGGCTCTAACGACCGAGTAAGGGCGGAATAACCCTTACCTTTTACCGTGAGCACACCCACCTTCTCACGAAGAGTGCGGTAAAAATAACCCACCGCACACAAAGGTTGCTTTTGGAATCGTTTGGTTACCCCATCGTCGCAGTCTCCTTCTGTGCCATGGGACCACACCACTCGCCTTCCGCAACCGAGCTGGTCAGTTGCATACCTGCTCCAGCTAAAACTTCAAATGCAGCTTCGTTTTCAGTCGATTAAGGCTTTAAAAAAATGATGGAGCGTTCAAGTGGGACAAAATCATCCGGAGGTAAAATACCCTCCCGATCGGATCTCCGGGGGAGGGTGCCCACAGGGACACCTCATCGAATGTCGAAAAAACACCGACAAGTTAAATCCAACAAAACTAATTCTTTCATCTACGGCGCTTGGAATGTTCGTACTTTGAACGACAGCACTCGCACCGATCGGCCTGAAAGAAGAACTGCTCTAATAGATAGAGAACTTCACCGACTCAATGTTGACGTTGCAGCTCTCAGCGAAACTCGATTTTTGGAGGAAGGCTCTCTCACAGAAAAGTACTACACCTTCTATTGGAAAGGTCTTCCCGCCAATTCAAGAAGACAACATGGAGTAGGATTTGCCGTTCGGAATCAACTTGTATCCAACTTAACACAAGTACCACAAGGCCTATCCGAGCGTCTAATGCTGCTACGCTATGAGCTATCAGATGGCAATGCGGTAAATCTAATAAGCGCCTACGCTCCCACTCTGGATGCAAGTCACGAAACCAAGGAAAGCTTCTATCAACAGCTGGAAGAAACCCTCTGTAGAATACCTAAAACGGAACGACTCGTTATTCTTGGCGATTTTAACGCTAGAGTAGGGAGAGATGCAGACACCTGGCCAGGTATCATAGGCAAGAACGGTTTGGGCAACATGAACGCTAACGGTCAACTACTCCTAACTAAATGCGCCGAACATGATCTAGTTATAACAAACACCATTTTCCGACAAAAGGATAAATTTAAAGGCACCTGGCGTCACCCCAGATCAGGTCACTGGCATCTACTGGACTATGTTATCGTACGTAGGAAGCATCTCAAGGACGTCCAAATTACAAAGGCGCGCATTGATAGCGAATGTTGGACCGATCATCGTCCTGTTGTCTCTAAAATGAAAATTGTTATGAGACCCAAACACCGAAGAACTCAAGTAAAACGTAGACCCCGTCTCTGTATTAGTAAATTGCGTGACCAACAAACCGTCGAACAGCTAAAGCAAAAAGTTCAAGAGAATTTGAGTGCACTAGAAGAAACCAATTCTGTAGATGTCGCTACTACCTGGTCACAAATTAAAGACAGTTTAAAAAGTGCGAGTGAGGAAATTCTTGGCACTGCAGCAAGTAAAAAACAGGAGGACTGGTTCAATGATAATGAAGCTTTTATACAAGAACTTCTTGACCGCAAACATATTGCCTTCCAAAACGCTATCAACCACTCCAACGACTCATCAAAAGCAGAAGCTTTTACCCAATCTAAGAATGAAACGCAACGCGAAATCAGAAGAATAAAGAACGAGTGGTGGGCAAGCAAGGCCAGAGAAATTCAAAGGTACGCCGATTCACACGACTACAGGAATTTCTTTTAAGGAGTAAAAGCAGTGTACGGCCCCAGTCGGAAAAATATGTGCCCTATTAAAGATTTAAATGGAAATCTCCTCAAAGAAGACCAGGAAATAAGAGCCCGATGGAAAGAACATTACTCTAACATTCTTAACCAGCAAAGTCAAGCCGATCACGATATTATAAATCTTATCCCTCAATATGACACCTTCGAAGACTTAGATAAACCACTAACAACGGAAGAGATCTTAACCGCCATTGGGCAGCTAAAAAATAACAAATCTCCCGGCGCCGACTCACTCCCAGCTGAGATCTTTAAAGCTGTGTCGTCAGAGCTCATACCCTACCTCAAAAAACTGTTTGATATCGTGTGGAAAAGTGGTCAAGCTCCGCAGGAGTTTCGTGATACACTTTTAATCAACCTCTTCAAAAACAAAGGGAGCGCTGCGGACTGTGGAAATTACAGGGGTATAGCTCTCCTGGCTGTTGGAGGGAAGATACTCACTAAAGCGATGGCAAATAGGCTAACACCTGTTATGGAGAAGTTACTTCCTGAAACACAGAGTGGCTTTAGACCAAACCGAGGCACATCGGATTTAATCTTCACACTTAAACAGCTTCAAGAAAAAGCACTCGAACATCAAGGAGAAATTCACATGGCCTTCATTGATTTAACCAAGGCGTTTGACTCGGTGGACAGGGAAGTGCTCTGGAAAATTATGTTCCGCTTAGGTATCCCTAGAAAATTTGTGGAAGTATGTCGCAGTCTACATACAAACAACAACGCCCAGGTTATGTATAATAATGAGGCAACCGAACCTTTCCAAACCCTCACTGGAGTTAGGCAGGGATGTGTCCTGGCACCCTTACTCTTTAATTTGTTTACCACTGCTCTAACAATTATTGTTGACAACAAACTGACAGTCAGAGGAATAGGTCTCAGATACCGTTTTGATGGCGGTCTCTTTAACATAGGGCGCTTTAGAGCTTTCACGAAGACCCGCACACGATTCATTTGTGATCTCCAGTATGCGGATGACTGTGCACTTTTAGCCTCTACGCCGGAAGAGCTTCAAGAACTTTTAGATGTGTATGCCCAGAGCTATGATTCCTTGGGACTTAAAATCAACATTGGAAAGACTAAGATTATGTCAACTCCTCATCAAGTGAACCAAATAGACATTACACTTAACGGAAATTCTCTTGAAGTGGTGGATCAGTTCAATTACTTAGGCAACGTTGTTAATGACAAAGCAAACATGGACAGCGAGATTCGCAATAGAATTAACGCTGCATCTAGAGCACTCTGGGGACTTAGAGAGAGAGTATTTGACAACCACGACCTTGCTTTATCAACGAAAATGGCTGTCTACAGAGCAGTTGTCATTCCAACACTGCTATATGGATGTGAAAGCTGGGTCACTTACCGTCGTCATGTGAAAGAATTAGAACGTTTTCAGCAAAGACACCTCAGAAGTATGATGAGAATCCGTTGGTTCCATCACATATCAAACGTGGAAGTACTCAGGAGAGCAAACAGCCTTCCAATTGAGGTGCTTATTTCAAGAGCACGCCTAAGATGGGCAGGTCACGTTCATCGTATGCATGATAACCGCCTTCCTAAATGTACACTTTATGGTGAATTGCTAAGCGGTAGAAGAAGGCGTGGCGGTCAACGAAAGAGGTTCAAGGACGCTCTCCATGAAAATCTAAAATCCTGCGGTATTGCAGACGAGCAATGGGAACAACTTGCAGCGGACAGAACCGAATGGCGAGGGGTTGTGGCCAGCTATCAAGGAAATGTTGCTGCAAGAAGGCCGAATCCAAGACCTAACCAGGTCTATGTTTGTCCTGACTGCGGTCGACATGTGCTCTCCCGAATTGGCCTCTATAGCCATAGTCGTGTGCACCGTAGATGAATGGGAATTACAATAGACTACACCTTTTACTTGTTTTTTATTGTACACAATTTATCGACTGTTACATTTTTATACTCGGACTCGAGTAACGGCTAATAATAATAATAATAATAATAATATGGAACTACTATAAGACTCAAAGAAATTGGTATAAGTAGAAAAGCTATGATATCCTGACGGGATGCAAACTGTAAAAATAAATAATATATGTATAATAAAATGAGAGCAGTTCAGTATGGAGTGTCACAGGGTACCGTGCTCGGCCCAGTCTTGGTCGGTATACACATTAAAATGATCCACTAACTAATGGGAAGATTGTCTGTTTTACCCAGGTCTTTCTGTTAGATATTATCTAATAGCTACAATAACTTTCTGAATTTAATATTACGTTTTGACACATTTTTCTTAAATAGTTCAACAACACTTGCATATCTAAATACAGTGAGTAATGCTACATGTGGGGGAAAGAAAAAGATGTACTTCGGATTTCGCGGCCTAAAATGCGAATAAGTAGTTTTTGTAATTCGAGAACGACAGTGGGAAATATAATTATATCAAATAGAATGTCTATTAAATTTATTATAGTGACAACAAAGAAGTTCAACTTCCTATATTTATTATCCTTTACAAAGTTTAATGACTAACCAGTGACTTAAAATGATGAAGACTATATTTAAACAGCACCGAATCAACAATACAAAACTAAAAATAAACAAATATAATTATGCAGTGAGTACCAAATTACTAAGGTTGTTTTAGGAGGATTTGTACCGTGATATTTACGCTATATAATTTTATAACAAATATATATGTATGAGGATCAGATATAAAAACAGGATGAGTTCTTTAAGTAAATAAATCATATGAATTATATTTTAAAAGTGAGATACTTGACAAAACATCTGTTCCTCAAATTTACATTTAATTTAATTTGAAATGCAAATAGAAACTTGAAATTATTAAACGTATTTTAAACTTATTAACGCGTAGTTATTGTATTTCATCGAGATACCATTGACCGAGGCAAGTGGAAAAAATGCAATTTCTAATGCAATGCTCTGAATTCTGGATTTAACCAAGACATATTTAAAAAAAAATTTCTTATATTTTATCAAATTTATCTCAACAAATCAATTAAAAATGTTGACTTGGGAAGGTAATTTCAATTTCATTGAATGTATGATCTAATCTTCATAAAATTAACAATGCAGATGATGCAAGAATTTTAAAAATTCTTAAATTTATTGTCATTCTGGAATATGTGCTACATATGTTATGAATTTAATAATAATAATTAAAAAAAATTACTTCGTAAACATTCGACTTCAAAATCTTAATTTGTATACAATGTGTCCACGGCAAAGCGATATTATAGGTGTGAATGACAACTTTTTTAACCTCTCCACAATAAAATTGTGAGAGGTTACTAAAATTGGTTCAAAAACGAAAATTGAGATAACATCAAATCTTTACGTTTTGCAGTTCTAGGAACCCAAAAAAGTGGTTTTTGAAAAATGTCTGTGTGTGTGTATGTGTGTTAGCACGATAGCGCCGAAACTACTGAACGGATTTGAATGAAACTTTGCGTGTGCGTTTCTTTAGTGCCCCAGAAGATCTGAAAAGGTTTTGGTTGAGATCGGATTACGTTTAGTGCCATTTTGACGCAACAAGTTGTTTATTTTATAATTACTTTCAATTTGCAATGGAACCATTGAAAAGCAGTTAAAATTCTGATTTCAACGATATATCACACTTCCACTCTTTCGATTTGGTTTCCGTGAAAAAAATTGAAAACAAAGCAAATATGGCATACATCGCATTTCGCTTGACATGATCGATGCGCGTAGCCGTTACGTCGTGAAACTCGTCACATCACGTGTCAATTCACGTGTGAGGGTTTCTTCACTGCTCTAAAAGTAGAGTGGATTACGTTTAGTGCCGTTTTTAAATATATATACAGACAAATCGAAGAATTAAACTACAAATATTCCTCTAAAATCTAGTAAAATTGCTGTGATGCTAATGTCTCATTTAACAAAGACAGCCGCGAGCGATCGGATTGCAATGAGCAAATTTTGACGATTGTCATTGTCATCGTTTGTCATCCGATAACGTTGGTGTCATGTCATGTTAATGAGATTTCCGCATATTTGTAACTTTTAGTGGATTGTCACAAACTTTAAAGGTAGATGTAACAATATCAATATCATATGCTTTCTTTACCTTCGTTGGTGAATTTATTATAGATTATCACTTTACCAATTTTCAGTTCTTTACAAATCTGTAGTATTTAGGATAACTAGACTTTCTTAGTCGTTCAAGTGATGTTAAAGTTGTTAATATCCTAATAGTATATTATTCAAGGAGCGATAATAGGTAATAACTCACATAGATGATTGTAAATTCATTAAGTTGAGGGTTTTTTTAGTGCCCCAGAAGATTTGAAAAAGTTTTGGATGAGATTGGATTACGTTTAGTGTCGTTTTGTCACACAATTTAATGCTCTTTTCGGCTTCAAAGATCCACCGAGTGGGGAGGTTCCAGCCGCTTCCAGTAGCTGCATTTTATTTTTTTTATTACAAACAAAATTTTTTGTATTCTGCTTTTGCTTCACCCAAAAACTATTTTTAGTATGTTGGACTTTAAAAAAATTATAGAGAGCGCTGGTAACAGCTTTAAAGTTAAAAAAATGTCTTTTCTGTGCGAAATATTGAAAAATTTTATTAGAAAAACTTGTTCAAAATTAAAAAATATGACGTAACAAATTACAGACTGAATATATATTGTTTTATTTATAAAATTTTACTGTTTTAAGAAGAATATGCCATGGAAACAAAAATAAAAGTGTTACGTCTTTGTGTCAGAATAATTTATTTTTTATATTAAAAATGCCAACTTTACAAGAAAAAGTTTATCTAATACTATGCTATGGCACTGGCGAATCTAGAATGACAAATGTGATTTCAAAGTTTGATACAGGGATAAGTAAATTGTTGTTTTTTTATACATTTATTTAACGTCAGCCTATTTCCGCTACTGAGGCCTAACACCGACGCCTGTAGACGAGCTACCCCCAACCAGGAATTTTTGCCGAACCTCTTCCCTTAAGAAGAGTAGAGACCTCTTACTTGCCTAACATTTAATAGACAAGGGACCGACGGCTTTACATCCCTTCCGAAGGATGGTATATCCTCTATACAACCCTCGCCTAAGGTTGTATAGCTTCCGCGCATACACTGATATACAAGCCGCTGGAAGATATGTGAGGCAAGATCGCGGTCAGTAAATTGTTGATTTGTAAAATATTCAAAAAAACAAAATTTTTGCATTCAAACCAAGATTTCGACATAATCTTGAGTACAGTGATGAATATAAGCGCTTATACTTTTGTATGTTAATGGGGGAAAATTTACAGAAGACCGGTTTTTCATCAACATATCATTTTTTCTGATGAAACAAATTTTACCGCCAATGGTGTTGTGTCTCAGAATTGCCGCTACTGAACCATACTTGATGGAAAATTAAATCAGCATAAATATATAAATCTACTGCAAATTTTTTTTTATGAATATTTACATACCTTGCCACTGGACGAAAGAGTACGTTTGCATTTTCAGCAAGGTGGTTGTTCAGTCACAGCTCACAAATAGTAAGGGATTGGTTGAATAATAATTTTCCAGAAAAGTGGATTAGACTGGACTCTTTGAATCCTTTCCGTATCCACCCAGATCGTCTGATTTGACTATTTGCGATTTTTATTTATGAGGTCATCTGAAGCAAATTTTTTATTCCCGATTTAACAACGAATGTAAATGTATCGAAAGAGAGAATTACAAATGCTGTATGCTGTATATTGAATTAACCTTCAAGCCATTCAAAATAGCTACAAAGAATTTAAGAACAGAACAGAGTTGAGATGGAGGAACTTGGGTAGAATAAGTAAATTTAAATTATCATTACGTTTATAATATTTAAAAAAATAAAATTTTATATAAAAATAAATGTATTTAATTAAATTCTGTAATTTTGTACGTCATATTTTTTAATTCTAAGCAAGTTTTTCTAATGAAATTTTTCAATATTTCGCAGAGAAAAGGCACTTTGACTGATGCGATTTTTATTTTTAAGATGTTACCAGCGCCCACTATAATTTTTTTAAAGTCTAACATACTAAAGATAGTTTTTTGTGAAGCAAGAGCAGAATACAAAAAATTGTGTTGTAATTCAAAAAAAGTGCCGTGGACACATTTAACAAACCCATGTGTTTGAAAACGCTATGATATCACTTTGATGTCACTGATTTGCCCCGAATTTGCTAATTTACGTTATTTTAACATTGTTATTAACTATTGGTTAATGTGACTGATGATAATTTCATTACATATATGTCAACATTAATAGCGTGACATCATCTGGCACGACTGACGTCACTCGTCAGGGACAGAGCGTTTTAATGGTTTTAAAATCACAGCTATAATACATATTTTTTATATTCAAATGTTTACAAAAAAAAAACAGCAACGATCCGCGGAGGTATATTTGTCAGTCGTCTATCTGTGATATAAAATAATCATGCATCTTTTTCAGTGCCATTGCATAATAACAGTACACATATTTTCCAAAATTACTTGGGTTTTGTGACAGCGTTCGCTGTCATAATCTGATGGTGAAACTTATTCATTACCTACTCCAGATGAATTTGCAACAAAATATCGAAAACCGTAGCTTGATACCTCTATTATGGTTGAATTTTTTTCCTAGGAAGCATTATTAGTCTCGTGTAATCATCAGTCTATTAAAAACATGGTAGTTGTGTATAGGTACTGTGCATTTTCATTTCAGCAATGATTTTACTGGCCCCAAATAATCATTTACTTTTTGATGGAGATGGATGGACTTCCCAATGATATGGCTCCCCGTTTGCGCCTCTGTAATTAATTGAAAATAAATTTAAACGAATCAGATATCGCTGAGTGAAATTGGTCGAGTCGTAAATTATCACCGTTAATGCTTCCCACTACTCTGTTCCCAAATATTGTGCACCGTTTCCGACTTTGATTAAATAATAAATTTCTGAACGCCCACGTTTATACGGGGAATGTTCAAATTATGCACTACATTTAAAACCTATAACATTGTAATAATATTACGAGCGAGCAAAGTTGACTACTTTTTGTAACTATCACTGTTACTCTTGGTACGCATTGGAATGGAGTTAGAGAGTCGCCACGGGAGGGTATTATGATGAATATTTTATTGGAATCCATTCAAAAATTAAGGCAGAACGGCGTCTGCGAATTCAATTATAAAATAAATAATAATAAATAAAAACCACAAAAAATAGACAACCCCCAATTCCAGAAGCCAGTGCTTGTGCGGAAGGGGGTTACACATTGAAAAAACGCGGACATGCAATCATTTCCTCCGACAGTGCCGGAGCCAGGATTCGAACCCGGTGGTGCGATGTCCGTGTGATTAATCGCGGTTGCCACCTCGCGCCTTAATCACTCGGCTATCGACCAGACTATTATGTACGAGATTATGTACTTGAAGCATTCCAGCGCGATGTTTTGTGGCATTATAAGAGGAGCACTTTTGCAAAGCTCAACGCGACCGGTTTATCGATAGGTTGCTATATTTTTATGATAGACGCTTCCGTCGTATTTAAACAATAATATTTAGGAAATCTAGTTGCAACAATTATGTAAAAGCACGAGGTGTATTTGGATGTTCTGCCATCTGCTGTTATCCATATTTTAATAAATATATTCGTCTTCTGGAACCTATATCTATTTAAATGCACGTTATACCACAATTCACCTTAATTAAATATCTTTACAGATGGCTCAAAACCTGAGTTAGTTTCGAGTTGTGCTTTTTATATCTCCCAAGTAGAATTCATTGCAAAATATAAGCGTCTCAAGGAATGCTCTATTTATACGGCTGAAGCATGTGCCATCGATCAAGCATTATATTGGGTACTAATAAATAAATAAATACATCACAGGTAATGACGACCCCCTTTATCCCGGAACGCTCTAGAAGAGCCTTGTGTGGGAGGGGGCTACACATTTAGAGACAAGGGACACACACCCAATATCCGTGTATAGTGGAAAAATCCCTCTCACAGTATTTTCCACTGCCACGACCGGGGATCGAACCCGGAACTTTTGGGTGAGAGGCAAGTGCGCTCACCTCTCGACCATCAGTCATACTGGAATGTTATATTAAAGACTATCAAGACTTGAAGAACATCAATATCATATCCGACTTCAAATCGGTCCTACAGTCCTTTGCACATTTCTCATACAAATATTACAATAACAATCATATTTAATATCGCATATTTATATAACAAAATTAGAGACCTAGGATATTCATGATCAATTTTATCTGAGTAAAGGGCCATTCAGAAATTCTTGGAAATGAGACTGCTGATCAACTAGCTAAAGAGGCGCTTCAGGACACAGGAATAGAGCTACAATCTTTTCATCCAACTGATCTACAGTGTTATTCCAGAAAACAACAACGTTTAAAGTGGCAAAATTTATGGAAAGCATTTGTTGCAAAATCAATCATTACAGATATTGATCCACCCTACTTTACCTTCTATACTTCCATCGACAAAAAAAACTTTTAAATACAATACATAAAGTATAACTAGACTGAAATTAAATCGTGCTCGCTTCCCCTATCATCTCCATCGTAAAGGAATTGCTTCCTCTCCATATTGCCCATTTGATTATGTATCATATGTTCTTCAGTTGTAAAAATAATCATCAAGCTACCACAAAACTATGATCTGCACTAATCAAGGAACAAGTTCAGCTGCCAACATATCTAACAACACATTTAAGCAAGAATTGCTTAAAAATTCACAAGGCGTTAATAAATTTCCTAAAAGAAACAAATATTACACTATAAAATTATAGATTATTATTTTATGTTAATAACCAATGTTGTATTTTCCTCATGTTACCACTCCTTTCATTCCGAAGTTTATCTTTTTTGTGTACTATTAGCAAGTCGCCCTGACCGACCCCTGCTCCCTATTACAATAGAAAAGTGTATTTGTGTATATCTGTGTAAATCTGTAAATATAAACTGAGAGAAAATAATTAGTCGCGCTAAAAATTAAAATAAAACTATAACGTTATAGTAAAAAAATAAAATTAAAAAAATCTGTGGCGATGGAGCACAGTATGCTTAACGCCAAAAAACTCACCTCAAGCTATATCTATCTTAAAAGTAACTTCGAAATACAGATACAGGAAAAATGGTGTTTAACCGATTGACAACATTTTAGAATTTTTTCAGGGCTTATTTTTTAATATTTCCTAATGGTTTTCAAACCAATCGAAAGCTTGTTTTTTCTAGATTCAAATGCTACCAAACTGTTCTCGCAATTAAATTATTACACATAGATGTATACTTGTATGATATGAAATATGCACAAAATAATGGAGCAATTTTTAGTGAAAGAATTATCCACATTGCTTGAATGTTGTAAAAGATACGATTGTTTTTGCACAGCACTGCGTTGTTTTTCGCTCAATTGTAAATGTATATCTCGCGCGCTCTAGCGTCAGTTTATCAATGCAAGGTTAACCCGTAACCAAAGGATAAATTTTAAACAAAACAATAGACTCCCATTGTTTCGTTTGACATTTATCCTATAGTTAAGTGTTAACCCTGTGTTGATAAACCGGCCCTAAGGCGCAGTATATAAAATAAATATCATGAATAGCGTATTATAGTAACTGTGTTGTGTGTTGTTTATAAATTGTGAAAATTGACGAATATTCGACGATCATTAGCAAAAAATGAAACGATCTCAGCTCCACATGAAGGTAAAATAATGTTTATATTAGTTTAAATAGTCGTTATTTCCATTATTATTGCAGAGTATCTCAATTACGACTTGTACTTAATGTGCCAAGCAATTTCTACCGAAACCGTTCAAAAATTAACAAAACAAGGATATCCTGCATTAAAAAGTGCAACCAAAGCGAAATTTGATAACATTTCGATTATATTGAAAGCCGAAATAGTAAACGAGGATGATTTTTTGGTGCGAACTCCAGTATGCCATGCTCAATGTAGACGAAATTATACAAGAAACTACTATAAGTCAGAAAAACATGTTGCAAGCCTTGGCAAAACTAAATACCATGCGATCTCGGGGTGAATTTACAGTTACGAGAAATTCCTGTTTCATATGCCAAAAAAAATCGAGACGTTAAAGGCAATCGAAAATTGATAATAATTTCAACGTTATCGAGACAAAATGAAATTTGGCGCAACGCAAAAGAACTAAATGATGTGGATATGCTAACAAAAATCGAAGGTTTCGGCGATTCATATATAGACATGATAGCGAATGATTTCTAATACCACTACAACTGCATTACCAATTAGTTAAACAAAAAAAATAAAGATCAAAACACCACCACCTAAAATTACAAATTTTTATCCATTTGACGAGCTGCAAAACATT
Source organism: Leptura quadrifasciata (assembly GCA_963675555.1). Lineage (NCBI taxonomy): Eukaryota > Metazoa > Arthropoda > Insecta > Coleoptera > Cerambycidae > Leptura > Leptura quadrifasciata. The sequence continues at coordinate 112,148,072 of OY776675.1, forward strand.
ATATTTATGGAAGGTGAGGCGAGTGTCCATCAGTTGGATAAGAAAAAAAATCATGAAAAAGCTGTAGTTGCTAATGTTATGTATGATTCAAAATATCCTCATCCCGTGGATATTGAAAAAATGTTAAAAACAGAGTTTGGAAAAAAAAGTTGTGATTTTGTCAAATGAAATGAGGTTGTCGTCAATTGTATTTTCAGTGAAATCTATTATTGTTAAGAAGAAAAATATATGGTAGATGAAACCGGCCACGGTGATACTGGAGATACAACTGATTCTGATTCACAACAACAAATACTTGAACTACCCTTTGCCTACATCTCCCCATATAACTCAACGAAATATTTTTCATACTGCTACAGTAATTCTCAATGATATTATAAATATAAAAACGCAAACATCAACGATGATAGATCATACACTAACCATTTCAAGAGATGATGCTCTAAAATTAATTCCACTAAGACTATGTCTCTGTTTTATTTTCCATGATAATAAATAATAATATTTACGCAAACGTAATAGGTACATTAAGAAAGCATTGTAAAGGTTTTGTAAACACAGTATATCGTCAATAGTCGTAGGTCATTGCTCGACCAGAGTGCGTGAGACCTGACAAAATAATCATATTTTTTATAACGATAAAGCAATGCAGATAATTCTTCACTAAATTTCCTCCATTCTTTTCTATATATTTCGTATCATAGAAGCATGCATCTCTCTGTATTAGTTTGAAAATCACTCGATACTGAAATTTATACTAAACTTTTCTGGTACGCATTGTTTAAACAATTTATGTAGCATTTGTTAATAAAAATTTTAAAAATAACTTGTCTGCGTCTGAATATAGAAAGAACACGCTTTCAATTGGTTTTAAAACCATTAAAAAATAAGCCGGTGTAAAGACAAAATTAATAAATTTTCAGTAATCAAAAAAATTCAAAATTTTTTTAAAAGCTTTTTTGCAATCGCAAACAAAATGGCGTCCTCAATATTTAGTTGTGCAAGGTCATTCCAGACAATGTACATATTTTTTCAAAATTATATCTTCCAGTGGTAGGGGTGACTTTTTAGGAGCGTCTTTCGAGGGGCTAGATTCCCGACTATTTATAGAAAGGTCGCTGTGTTATTGGGTAGCAATCTTTAATTCTGCCACCTATTAGGCCAATCTAACCTATTATTTAATAAGCTTTTTGAAACGATCATTATTTGATTCTTCAAAAAAAAAAAATTGGCATAAGAAAAAAAATAAATGAAACACTCTTCGAGAATTGATTTTCCCTCTTTCAATTTAAGTATTTACAGTGTATAGAAGGAGCTACATGATATAAGAAACCAGTATTTAACTACGAAATTTTTAGATAGAGACATAAATGATTATTTCATATGGAAAAACGAGTTTCAGTCAGGGATGTGTATTCTATTCTATCACTTCGCATATTTATTGGAGTTTTACGTTTCAGTTATAATAAAAACTAATCTCTTAGTTTCCTTGTATTATTAAAGCACGGTCTTTCGTCTTTCGCTGATTTAAAGTCTACTGTAGTTTAGTTTTAATAGCCACTTAGTTATCGTTTCGATCTATTGAATAAAACGAACGGAAATGACTGTTGTAAAAAACTTAATTGGGAATTAGTAGTGATCTTGTACAGAAATAAATCGCAACAAAATTGATTTACAAAATACAGGCGTTAAGGCCATTAAGAGAACTTGCAGATCTTTATTATGACAGGTTTATGTCGTCGAAACCAAACAACGTTGGCCGGCTTGTATATCAGGTTGTGCAAAAAACGGAACCGAGTTAATATGCTGTCGCGACCTGATATAGATATAGTATAAAATATTGGTGAGAACAATGGCCTGTGTCGTAAAATTTTACGAGTTTATGCCATCTTATTTGGAAAGTTACAGTAACAATGTTAATACGTCGTCGTATCGCGCTTTGCAGATCTATAGATTGCTTTTTAAGCAATAATAAATGTAGCTGCGTGTTGATTTTTTTTAAACGTTCGTTTAATGTACGGCTTTTATTGGCCATTGTTGATTTACATTATTTCTTGGCCATTCGCAAACCGGCTTTCTCAACGAGATATAAAACTTTTACGGCCTACTATATAACGAAAATACGCGTAACGGTTTTTACGGTTGTAACATCTGCATTTCTATTTTGCAATATTTCTCTTTCGATAACTCTTACCTTACCTAATGATCCAAAAGAGGCAAATATCATGGTTATACAAAATCTTGATCAAGCAACCTTTCTGTAATGTTTAGTGAGTTGTTCATAATTTTGTAAAAACAGTGTTTTTTTATTAATTGCAGTACTAAACAAGTTGTAAGGTATAATAGCAGTTTTACAGCTATATTTTGACGATAAGTTTCTCAGTTTATTGGGACAATAATTGAACAGTAATGTATTAATTTACGTTAGTTTATAGCAAACAATTTTTAAGATATTCAAGATTGCGAACAGTTTATTTATTTAAGAATACAGTTGCATATTATACAGATAATCATCAAATTGAAAGGCAGGAAATATACAAATAGAAATATATTAGTTAATTTGTAAATCCAATCACTTTTTGTAAAGTCCTCTGTATTATTACATCATAAATTTCTTAATGGCTCAATGTTTACGTGTTAGGCTTGCAACCAAGGAGTCCCAGGTTCGAATCCTGGCTGGGGTATGGATGTTCAGTGGTGTTTTTCATGTGTTACCGAGTTGATGGCAGTGAACTAGATGAGGTTGTGTGAGAGACAACACGGCTAGTTGCTGTACCACTCCTGAGTTCGAATCTCAGCTGCGGCAGATGGCAATGTCGTAGGCAATGGTTGTTGTATAATTGTTTATGTGTGTGTCCTGGTTGAGTGGTGGAATGGCTAATGCTAAACTCCGCCAGAACGTTAATCCAAATAAGGCGATAAAATAAAATAAAATTTTAGAGGCAACAGTCTTTATCAGAGAATAATTTAAGATCATCCTTATCTAGAGGAGCATAAAAGAAACTAAAATAAATTGTTATGAAAATCATTTAGACCCAGTTTTAACAATATTCTAACGAATTATGGAAATATATAAATTAAATAACTAATAAAAACACAGATGAAGATAAAATAAAAATAAGATCAATTAAATCACGTCGAGATACTATAATCCTAATACACGTAAAAAATTTTAAATTCTAAAATGACAATTTTTGAGCATAGTAATTGTTGTACAGGCGTTGATAGTTTTAAATACTTGACGTTTCGACCATCTTGTCGTGGTCTTCTTCTGAAGCGAAGTGAGCTCTATTGGCCTGAGCTCCTCTATTTATATGTATCGTCAGGAGGAGTGGCTTAGTTCTGGTGATATCACATTTTCAGTGGACCGGAACATTGATTTCCATGTCAATGGTAGCTGTAGTCCGGCGTCACGGTTGAAATTATTTGGATTTTTATATATTCCTATGGCTTCCCTGTATCTTCTGGGCCAGTAGTGTCTCGTGCTCGCCAATCTTTTGGTCTCGTCAAATTTTATCCAGTGGCCGGTCCCCTTAGAGTGTTGCGCAACTGCAGACTTAGTTATGTTTTCCATCTTTGTGTGCCTGATATGTTCTTTAAGCCTGGTATTAATATATCTCTTGGTCTCTCCTATGTAAACTTCTCCACACGAAAATGGAATACTATAAACTCCTGGTGAATCGAGCTCTTCTGGTGAATCGTATTTAGGAAAATGTCCGATTTTTTGTTGTTCGTTGTAGATCACTTTGATGTTCTTCTTTGTTAGCAATATATAAATGAAACGACTAATGTAAACACAGATGAAGATAAAACAGAAATAAAAACAATTGAATCTCAAGAATCAATAGATGTAGTAAATAAAAATACCTATTTCAGCCAATTAGATGAAGATTTATTACACAAAATACCAAAAAATTTTAACATTGCAAAAACAAAAAGATAACTAAAAATTCAATATTTTTGGCAAAAGAGGCGATTAATAAATTGCGTAATAAAAAATTCCCAGGCATTGATGAGGTCATCCCTGAAATATTAAAGAAAATAGCTGATAATATAACATAACCGCTAACATATATAATAAATACATACATTTGCGCAAAAAAATTCTTCAGGCATTCAAGGTAGCGGCTACAAAAGCTTTATATAAATCTGAATAATATATTTCATTTTAATAATGATTTATTGATTTGTACTGTGTATGAATAGCATTATAATAATATTTGATATTTTAAGACCTTCATATCATCCACACGCGGATTTTCCATGTGGATGCTTTTAACTTTATTTAGGTATATTCTTTCATGTAGGTACCTTGTTACGTTAAATAAATTCATTATCATATTATATTATTATTTCCTTGAATATACTTACCAATATCATTAATAAAATTATACATAACAGTGGCTCGAGAATGGAACCCTGTGGAAATACCGACGTTGTTAACACAACAATAGATGAAAGTTATGCGTATTCGTGTTTTTTTACCAAGATATAATTCAAAAGAGCATAGGAAATGTAAAGTAAATCTGAATTATGACAATTTTTGCGATAGAGACCTATGATTGTCAAGACGCCATTTTTCAAAAATGGCACAAAAATATTTTTTTTATGGCAACTTTCAAAGAAAATCAAGGCACAAAAAATAAACCGTAAAAATGACCCACAGTACGATTTTGTTTCATTTCTGTGAGATAAAAATTTTTGTAGATGAGCCTTAAAAAGGTAATATTTTGACGAGTAAAATAGTGATTAATATTTGTTCTGAACTATAGTTAAGATTGAAACAGTAATTTATCAAATAAGACTAAGTTCTTGGTAGAAATGCATTTTCTATAATAAAATTAAAATTAAAGAATCCTGTAACTCACTTGTTAGATTCGACATGCCAATCTTGCAATTTACATGAGACTGTCAAGTACATATTTATCATATGCTCATTCCACGCGATTTTTATTTACTTGCTTTTCTTTAATTCACAATGTTTTTTTCAGTTTTCACGTTTGTTTTCAAATCTTGCATCCTTTATTTAACACACTTCCTGACATAATCAATTGATGATATTTTGCACAGTTACTAAGATCGGATGACAATACAGTATTCCACCGTTACTTTAGGGGCCACGGGGGCGAAAATTGATATACCATCCAGCCGGCACCTCCGGCAAAACGTAGAATACAAAAGGTTTTTCGTCTGATCAGAGATTTCTACGTCCGTTTTTTCCCGTATAAATGGTACGATAGTAGTTCCGATGACATAATGGAATACCGTTAGGTTTATACCTCGGGACCCATCTCCAACGAACGAATTTATGTAAATTGGTTCTATACGTTATAAATAATTAAAGTATGATTAAGAGATAGAAAACAAAAATAACTTTTTTTAAACTTGCTTTAAAGTCGTACTAAAAAGTAAAAAATAATTGCAAGAAAAGCAAGGCGTGCACATCATGCGTACAATTTTACAAAGTGCGAGTTTTTAAATTTTTTTATTTAAAAGAGACATATGATCTAGTGATGACTTTGTTACGAACGTTTATAAGTATACATTGTGCACATTCCCAAAACATTTTTCACCCTAGAAGTGATAAGAGATGTATATCTATGGACTGGTTCGGAATCTTTTAAATTGATTATATCGTGAAACGGCAACTTATTTAAATATTAAATTCAATTGTTAAATTTAAATTGATGAACATGAAAACCAACGACTAAAGAACAAACCTAAATATACTATTCGTATGAAATTTAATTATGTTGGAAGCCGGTAACATTTTAATTAAGTCCGTTTTTGAACTGATCTGCCTTTACAAACAACTCTAAATGCTGTAGCGATTTTCAAATGTCACTATATGAAACGCGTATTCGCGTCCTTTTCCATCGCCTCCAATATAGGTAAATTGTTGAGTGAAATAGAGCTTGTTACGTTGTTACGTACACTGAAGGCTTATCTGGCAGTGCAATCACTGTACCGTGTAAACACTATTCTGTTGTATTCAATACGGGTTACTTTTCTTCATCAGGCTACACACAAAAAAGAACTACATTCTATCAAACAATACAATAACTGTACTTGGTCATATGCACAAAGAATGTTTGCATAAAATAATTTATGCGTGCTTCTTACAAAGGGAATTGTTTAGAGTTAATTTACACTGTCTCATAGAAATTAAATTACTTTATTTCTTTTATGAACGTCAATATTAATGTTTTTAGATAATAATAGTGAACTTGCCACAACCGTTATGTTCGAGTAAGTTAATTAACTTCTATATAATACATTTAGACCAATATATAAGTTTGTAATCTTGAGATATAAGTAAAATGATACTGTTATGTGCACGCCCTCTTACAGAGAGTGGTTTAATCCCCAGTAGTAGAGTAAAAGGAAGCCTGCCTGATTAGCTACCATAGGATAATAGTTCACCAGTCGGCTCAGAGGTCGCGCTTCCTCATAGAGTTCAGTACATTTCTGAGATGAGCCAAATGATCAGATAAGAAAAAGAACAGCAACAAGCTGTGATATATAGTAGTGAGTCTATATTGGATAAAACCCTCTTACAGAGAGTGGTTTAATCCTCAGCAGTAGAGTAAAAGGAAGCCTGCCTGATTAGCTACCATAGCATAATAGTTCACCAGTCGGCTCAGAGGTCGCGCTTCCTCATAGAGTTCAGTACATTTCTGAGATGAGCCAAGTGATCAGATAAGAAAAAGAACAGCAACAAGCTGTGATCTATAGTAGTGAGTCTATAGTGGATAAAAGTTATAATTAGTATCTTATTATAAGGACTAATGATTGTAATTTAGTGATTAATAAATCAGTGATAATCTGTGTTGTAATTATTGAACCTATATTCGGGATGTTTATTGGAGGGTGTAATGGTGTAATCACGTAACAATATTATCCATGCGACTTATTTTTGCTCCAACGGCGGGAATATAACTGCTTTTCAGTAATTCTATGAAGGGAAACTATGCGTCTAAAGATACATAGGTGCATTTAGTCAAAATATCTTCTAAAAAAAATTAGGGTTGTGCTGGGTTCACACGAGTGTGACGCCGCTGAACATAATAGCAGTATCATCTAGAAGTTATCTTAATGAATAGCTTATAGGGCAAGGCCTTGGAATATATATTGTGATATTTAAAATTCTAAAAAAATCAATCTTACTATATCAATGTTATTATTAAATTAAAAATAAACCGTAACTATTATATAATTTCAAGAACTAGAAAATTAAAGAGCGGTTTTCAATGAATATGCGACATTAAATACAAAGAAATGTATTCATATTCTATTCTCATTCTTAATTTATGAGACCAAAACGAAATGTGAAACTTATTTGCGTGACTCATTCAAAGCCAGTTCTTGGCTACTCCGGGTTATTCTTAGAACGGTAATTAGGTTATCCTGATATAAAAATAGATTTTATTAGCCGACATACGATCCTCCATAAAAATTAAGGTCAGTTTTAATGGTTATTTTGATGTTTGTTTTTGTTACTAACTTGTTATGTTCATTTTAAAATAACCACTCTTGTGCCCGTTTTTCAACGTTTCTTTCTTTGTTTCAGAGTACAATGTGAAAAGGAAAAAAAGGAAAATCGGGTTGCCATATGCGGGAGGAGTTTCCGTATCACAGATTCTTGCACATCGTGAAAAATTAGCTTTAAATCAACATAATTTTAATAAGGATGTTATGGGAAATCCCCCACAGGTTTGTTTACATTTTTTATATAGTATAATATGATCCTTATACTTAATTATTTATGCTTTCAAGTTAATTTTGTCCTATATATTTAATGTCTATCATCATTTTCATGTTTATGTTTGTACTTAGAAATTGTATTTCAAAGCCAATATTTCTGAAATTTAGTAGTATTATAGTTGTACCAGGGGAAATGATGGATTAGTTTACTAGTACCATAAAAACACTTTTATTAAGGCTAAAAAGATAAGAGGTATTTTTTTTAGGTTTGGCCTCCATCTGCTGGGAATAACTCGCAAATAATATCAAATCGACTACAGGGTTATCCAGAGAGTTCACAGAACCATCATTTAGTTAGATGTCAAGATCAGTCCAGTAACAGAGTAATGGCAGGTTCTCCCATAGTTGTAGGTGATGGTACAATGATGATTCACCAGTCTAATCCTCCAAACAACATATCCCATCAACAGATACCACAGAACCAACAAATTTCTCAAATGCCCCCCACAAACCCCAGCTCAGTGAACATCCAATCCCAACAAATAATAGGACCAAATGGACAAATAATAAATGTACAAGGTCCGATGAATCCAAATCACGGTCAAGCAGTGAGTCATGTATCCCATCCGAATAACAGTGGAGTGGTTTTACAGGGTCAAAATGTTGTTCAGGCTCAACAGCAACAACCTCATCAACATAGGATATTTATTAATGGACAACCAAATGAACCGAGCGGCCCTGGTCGGCCCAACATTCAAATGATACCGGTTAGTTTATCAAATCAACAAAATATTTTAAATAATCAAAGGCCAGACATTCAGCAAAGACCGCAACAGGTTCAACCACAGCCACATGTGCATTTCTATAACAACCAACCTCCATATTCATCAGTTCAGCATTATGATCCAAGTAAAAACAGGACTTTTAATAGTGTTATGAACGGTTTCCGCCCGCAGAGTATGCAAAGTCATCCGAATAATCAAATTGTTCAGGCACCGGTGCAAGTACAACAGCAGCAGCAGCAACAGAAGATGCAGTGGCACAATAGAGTCCAGCAGAATATGAACCAACCACCGCCACAGGCGAATCAGGTACCGATGAATCAACCAAGTCCTCAACCCCATCAGCATAATCCTACGAATATTTATGAAAGAGTTCCACCCCTACATCAACATACTCCATCCCCGATAGTGTGGCAGGAAGAAATTAAACGTAAAAAGGTTAAATTAGGCAAAGTTGTGAAAAATAGACCATATCATTTAATGGACGGTTGTCAACCCAACCATGCTCCTTGCCCTAATATAGATGTACGTCAAATTCCCAGTGAAAGTAGAGCTGTTATAATAAATCAGCTCCCCCATAATAGTCAGAATTCTTCAAGTCCTTCCTTTATGGAAGACCCTAGTGGATACCTTGCCCAGCAGACTGCTCTTCTTAACAACACTATCAACAGGCAAACAGGTTAGTTTATATTTATTATGTGATCTGTCAAGCTTTATTTAATACTAATGTCTTTTCAGGGGCCAATGGATGTTCCGGATATATATGTAACAGTCCAGTTACTTCCATGCAGAATTCACAGCAGCAAAATATTATCACTGTATCCAATTCACAAACCAATGAGGTGCCTTTACCTAGCAATATGGTGTTGTCTCACATAAAACCTCAACCTCAAAACGTGTCAAATAGACAAAATCAAAACATTAACATAATTAAAAATCAACAAGGTCCACACAACATCGTTATGTCACAGCAATATAGCCAGATGCAGATGCAGCCGAACATGGCAGACAGTAGTGTCATTCCAGAACAACACCTTCAGTATTCGCACTGCCAAGGCTGTGTCGCTGACAGTATGCAACAAAATCAATTTATCATGAAGGACCCTAACCAGCAAAAGGTACAAGGGCACTCCAGGCCAAATAGCACCCCGGGCACCCCTAGTTCTTCTGGGACGTTAGATGATCCTGTCACTTCGTCCACTTATTCTGAAAAGCATAGCAATCAAGCCTCCCCAGATTCTAGGCCAATACAGGGTGGGACTGTTAGTACCAGTAATGTTTCACCCATCGATGGAATTCAGTCAGATCCACCAACACCTAACCCTCACCCACCTACCCCTCCTCAGCGAATGCCCGATACTTCCCAGATTATTAATACCAGTATGCCTTTTGTAGTTTATTCACAACCTAATCAAATGCATCAGTTGCAACAGCAGATCAATCAATCGAGAGAAGCAAGTCACATTATGAATAATTATCAAAATCAAAATATGCCCAAAGATATTTGCTGCTCGCATGCCCATCCCACACTTAGTATTAGCACATCTCGAATTCCAGGAGCTACTTATACCTCTGGAATAGTAACAACTATGGCTAGTGGTCGAACTGTTGGTAGCAACACGATTACTTCTGTGCTCGCAGGTAGAGCTAATACTGCGACTGTTTCCATCAACAGCCCCTCCTCGATAACAGGTTCTTCCACACCTACCTCAATTCCAGGACAGAATGCCCCAGCGATTCAGACACAAGCGATAACTGTAAATGTTTCCAAGTCACCACTGGAAATGGTACAAAGTGTTGTGAGCAGTATCCAAGTTCCACATTCACAACACCCCAATGTGATGAGCTCCGGCACCCAGTCTGGCTCTCAAATGTCTCCCCAGATCATCAAACATTCGCCTACTGGCTTCCCGCCAGGACATATCTTAGTTTCATCTGGAGGACAGTTAATTATGGCCAGCACGGGCAATGGGCAAGGCAGTGTCATGGCTCCGCCACCACCGAAAATAATGGGAAATCAAAGTGGCATGCCTCCAATATCTGTTTCTCCCATGATCACAAACGTGACTGCCTCAGTTACCCAAGTCATACCGGCAGTGGCACAACAGGTCCTTGGCCAGCAAACCGTGTTGGTAAATGCACTTCCTGCACCATTTGTTTTACAACCTGGCGTAACTATGACCATGGATGGCATGACAGTGGGGCAAAATATGCAAATACCTCAATTGGTTACAGGGAATGTTATACAGCAACAGATACAGATTGATAACTCAGACCCACGCAGAGCACCTTCCTTATTGTCACCGGAAACCAAGAAAAAGGGCAAAAAACGAAAAATGTCATCACAAACTGTGGCCAGTATGTTGCATATCGCAGCACAACAAAACTCTGGAGTTGTTATGTCCCAGCAAGGTTTCCCACAACAGATTCAAATGGCCCATAGTCCTCAAGGTATCACCACAGGACCGGTTATGCAGGCTCTTACAATTGTACCGAGTAAAAATGGTGGTCCTCCTCAGATCGTGATGAATGGACAAGCAATGACGAACACCAATTTGGGCACACAGCAACTAATTACCAATTCACAACCTCCCCAGCAAATAAACTTATTACAGCCAGTTAACCTAATAAACGGTACTACAGGTATGGTGCAAAATTTCCCTGCGATCCAACAATTTATTGTTCCCAACTTAGGAGGCATGGTTATGAACCCGGATGGTACTGCGACAATCCTTCAGGACACCTCCAATTTAGGTATGCAGCTTCAAATACAAAACGTCAATGGACAAAATGTGTTAACGCCAGTTCAAAACAACGGCATGTTTAATGGCGGTCAAAGTATTCTTGCTGCCGGCCCAGCAGGAATGGTAATAAGGGCGCCCACATCCCAAGGAAAAATCATTCAGCAACAACAACATAGTCCTGGAGCACAATTTTTGTCGCCTAACGGAGGTCAGTTTGTGGTAAATGGAGCTCAGTTCAATGGTCAATTAAGTCCACTTGTAGCCAGTGTAAGCCCTTCTCAGCAAGTCACATTTAGCACATCTCCACAACAAATAAGGCCTAACAATTCAATGCAACCTACCCAGCAAGAATATATTCAAATGAACGGCCAAATGGGACAAACCCTGATGGTACCGTGTACACCGGCCGCAAACATCGCTGTGTCATCATCGAATCAACAAAACACTACATTCGTGCAACAAAATACCACGATAGTTCAACAGCAAACCACCATGGTGGCGAACAATCAACAAATGCAAAATTTCCAACAAAACAACCAACAGAATCAGCAAAATGTGGCTAGGACTTCAACACTAAACTTGGATCAACAAAATTACATCATTAGTTCAAATGACAACAAGCAAATGCAAGCAGTTGTGGTGCAACAAAGAGAGAGTCCTCCAAATTCAGTTAATTACAGGCAATCTGTATCGACACAGACAGCAGTTAATCAAAATACTCAATCGGTTACAACCAACACGTTTTGTCAAACATCAACGATTTCTGCAGGTAGTCCACCAGACACAACAACACTTAGTCCGCTGGCATCTGGAGGGCAAAGCCCGCCAACTGCAGATACTACTACTCATTCAGGCAGCACTGATGATGGATTGTCTCCGGCGCCTTCAAATTGCTCAGCTAGTTGCAGCGACATAACTATGCAAACGAGGCCGCAATCTTGTACAATGGTAAGCGCATTTTTTTTGTAATTTATTTTAAAAGGTAGGAAATTTTCAAATACATTTTTTGCCTGACAGGTTTTCAGCATCGGAAAGAATATAGTTTTATTCCCATGCATTTATTGGGCTTGTGTTTAATCCAACCATCCCATATCTCTGTTCCTGTTTTAATTCCCTTTACTTTAGGCTGACCTAATTATTAGTTGTTAAAATGCGGCATAAGGAAATATAGGAGGAAGATCAAAAATGTGCTTTTCTCAATTAAGCTTGAAGTCTCCTCTGTAAACCAGTCTTTTGAGGGTACTAATATTCCAATAAAGCCCCTGAATGATGTGTAGGAGATCAAACTGTTATTGTTTAGTTAGAATATGTCTTGTCATAATGTTTTGGGTTATGTTGAATGATGAATAAAATGACACTAGATTTGCTAATCGCTAGTTACATTTTGCAAAATAGTTTTATTTATGTCAGTAATCCGGGTCAATCGAAAGTTTGGATTTGCGCCTGTTCACGTGACTCAGATTATTTCGAATGCATGTTTCTGCCACATCTGGTTGTAAAATTTGCTTGTATGTATCATCATAACCAAAGAAATGGCACTCGGGCAGAAACTTTTATTTGTAACTTTTAGAAATATTGCTCAATCTTAATAATTTTTATCATTGTGAAGAAATCCTAATGAGACACCTCATTCAATTTGTTACTTCAGGTAGTTTGTGGTTTTTTTTTTTTTGTTCTGTTCTGTTGATGGTAACCCAGCATCAATCCTATAGATGGCGCCATTATATTTAGCCCCACATTTTCCATCTCCATTATAATTGCATTAGTATGATAGTATTAAGCCATTTCATGTACTTTTTTATATATCTAGTTCTTTTTAATTTCACTTTGTCATTGAAACATAGTTTTCTTTTGGACAATAAAGCATGTTTTGATTCATTGAATCAAAACGCCATCGACTTAGATCGTTTAGGCACAGAGACAATTAATATTTTGTTGAATATGGTAGAAAATAAAAGATTGATTCCACATATCGATTATAAAAAAAAGTCATGCGAGATAAAATGATTTCAGTACTCCTGTGACATCAATCGTATCTGGTCGAAGGTTGAACTTTCAGGATATGTAAATTAGGTTGGCTCTAGTAATTGTGGGAGGTTACGCAACATCCTATGTTGTGGCTTTGCTGCACAAATTTTATGTTGAGGCATTATATTCCACCCTCGGTAGGAGATGCTTTAACCAATTAGAAAAGTGCATTAGGTCGGTTGTGTAATAGATAAAGAGAAGTTAAAATTTGCAAAAACACGTAACTATATCTGAAGGTTTTCTACTTTTCAGGCAATGGTGCACTGTATATCAAGCAGTGAACCAGATTCGGCGGATTTGAACAGTCAGAGTTCTGATCAAGATTGGAGAAGGAGTCACCCAGTGAGTACTACCCCTAAGGCTGATTTTACGGATATAACCAGTGGTCACAACCACTACGGGAAGAGGTCGACGCCAACACATGTTGCCTTTGCTGAATCCTCAACTTTGGTGTCTGGGCTGCAGTACATGACAGACCAAATGAAGTCCCAGGAGGCTGTAGTCAGTTCGAGGAACTACGAGAAGATGATGCAACACAAGAGGAAGAATAGCGATACTCTTGTCGTCATGGAGACACATCACATGCACTCTTCATTGTTCGACGATGATGAAGGTACCCTTTAGATTTATTTGTACTCTTTCGGCTTCTCGCTTTTTGCTTTCATTTGGTAAGGGTTTAAATGATTTTTTTCATTACATCCATCACACTTCTTTAAGTTAGAGCTGGAAGTAGATTGTGCATGTTATTTATATTTTTAATTTATGGTTATTGTGTCTGTTTTTGAGCAGGGTTTTTCTGTAACCACTTCAACTAGGTGTTTTTTTAAATTTTAGTACTTCAGATGTTCCTTTTAAGTCAAGAATTTCTACAATGAGATTTATGATTTATCCTGCTAAAGAAAAACCCTGCTTAAGAGTATTTTAAAAAAATTTAATCTTAATTTATGCATAAATAAATTTTTTATAAAATAGCCGATTATCTACTAAAATTTAATTATGAAATAATTTAGGTAACAAATAGTCTAAATACAATTGGTTAAATTACGTAACTTTATTTATTGTAATTATTATTTTTTATAATCATCTAAATAAATGATAATAAAGTAAATCAAATTTATTTGTTTGATAGACGAGTATTTTTAATATTTATTTGTTATGAACCATTATTATGTTCTTAAAAGTGCAAATGAGGAAATCTGCCACATTTTTATAATCAATAAGGAAGATTTTTAGGGCAGGCTAATTTTTTTTAACTTATTGCAAACATCAAAGACAATCAAAAATATGCATTGAACGGATTCTGCAGTTGGCTCCTTGTGAAAAATCACTCAACATTTTAAGTGCAAGTACAATTAAATATGCTTTAAAATGTTTTAATTATAACTCTGCACATGTTTCGGCTTTTCAGGCCTTTATCAAAACTAAGAAGATACTTCTCAAAAGATACTTCTTGATAAAGTAAACACGTATGGAGATATAATAAAACATTTTGAAGCATTTAAAAGCATACTTCCTGTCCCAGAATTTTCCGCGAGTCCACCCATGCAAGTTTTTCTGATAATAATGGCTGAATTCTGCCGTTTTCCATAACTATTTTTGAAATAGCTCGGCTTCTATTGGATGGCTTGACCTAAATCAAACGGAAAATTCTTTGTAACAAAATCATCTAACACTCTGATTAGGTTTCAAGCTTAATTCAAATGACAACCTTAAAATCGCCAAAAACGCATATAATCTACATTTTTTTATTTTCATCTATAGCTCTTCAGGGAATGAACCAATTTTATCGAAATTTCAGGAAATAACATAGCTCGTGGTTATGAAAACGTGTGTCAAATTTCAAGTTGATACATGACCAAGAATTGCGAATAAACGCATTTAACTTCAAAAATTGGGAGCACTTTACAGTTCGAACAAATCATTGTAGGATTTTTTTATTTCAAATTGTAGGACTTTTTGGTGTACTTTTTGATGGTGCAATCTGTTTTTTACATAACCTCAAGAATTTTTAAAAATTTTGGTTTTTTCGATTTTTAATAAAATCTTTTTTTTTCATGGATAACGATATTATTGAATTTCAAAATGTACAAATTTTGAGATTGTAATGCATGGCACAGATTTATTCAGAAACCTACAAAATGTCATTTAACAATCTTTAACTTTTGGTCGTTTTAACTAAATAATGATTGTAGAAAAATCATATACAAATTTGGCAAAAGTAGCTTTATACACATCCTGAAGTAAATGAGCGAAAGAAAGAAATAAAAAATTAGGAATAGAGAGACGGATATACTACTCCCAGCACAATCCACACTTTGTAAAATCTTATTTTTATTATCTTGTCATATATTAATGCACGGCATCGGTATTGTCGCTGCAAGTAGTATAATAGATGAAGAAGAGTTTCTAATTTCTGAAATATTCAATTCATATTTAGATTCTGATACAGTGGATTACGCATTGGAGAATTTGAATTGTGGCTTATTTAGTGATTTTGAAGATGAAATGTCGCCAGAGAAAACTAAAAGAATAAGTGAGGATAATGTTGATAAAAATTAAATAGTTATTACAGTATATTTGTTAAATTTATTTGTTTAATATATTTAATATTTTATGTTTCGTTTATAATCAAACTTGTTTGAGTGACTTTCTTCTGTATTTTCTTATTATAATATTTTGCCTGGCAGACTTGCTTCTAAAAATATAATATATTTAAAAATATGTATATAATGTAGTCTAATGAATTATTAATTACATTAATTATAATAAATGTCTTAACAGTTGAAGATTCGTTGAAAAAAAAAATAGCCATCAAAGTAAATTTAGTCAATTAGGTACATTTAATTCTTGACTTTTTGAATTGAAAAATTCGTAGCCTCAAAATTTGACTTTTTTTAATACGCAATTAAATAATGTCGCTATCTATGGCAAAATCTAAAAAAATAAGAAAAACTAAAAAAATTTATCAAACAATGGAAAAAACAGGATTTTTTTTACATTTTTTTGAGGTTATGTAAAAACAGTTTCCACCATCAAAAGTACATAAATTTGCTACAATTAAAAAAATAATAAAATTCCTACGATAATTTGCCCATGGTACAGCATGCTAGACTTTTGAAGTAAAATGCGTTTTTTTAGCAATTCTTGGTTATTGTACCGTCTTGAAATTTGACACACGATTTCATAACCACAAGCTACGTTATTTCCTGAAATTTCGATTAAAAATGTTCATGCCCTGAACAGTTATAGATAAAAATAAAAAAATTAGGTTATATGCGTTTTAGGTGATTTTAAGGTTATGTCGTTCAAATTTAAACTTGAAACTTATTCAGAGTGTTAGACAATTTTGTTAGAAGAATTTGCTGTTTGGTATAGGTCAATGTGTCCAATAGAAGCAATTCAGCCATATAGTCAGAAAAACATAAGTTAGAGGACGCGCCGAACCCCGGAACCGGTAAATGTATCTTTTTGGTTGTCTTTGATGTTTACAAGTTAAAAAAATATTAGCCTGCCTTATAAATGCATTATTGATTATAAAAATTTGGTAGATTTACTCCACTAATTATCAGAAACAAGTATATTTTTTAAATATGTTGATAAAAATTTATTTTTGGTATGGTGTACATATTTTTTTTCGACTGGATCGAGTTATAACTTAAATAATTCTGCATATTCATATAATATTAGAAATTTACCTCAATTTGAACGAGGCGCTTCCGCCAGATACTTTTGCACCAGTCTCACTTAAAATTTTACCTGGGCTAACACTCATTTTCGTAATTATAAATTTTAAAAGGACTAACTATTAAAGTGCAACCACATGTTTCATAAATTCCCTTTAACCTATTAAATGAGCTTTAAAATAAAGTTGGGCTGACTGACTTCATAAATTATATGCATTAATTTTACCCTAACAGTTAGAAGTTGAGATCTGACTGATCTTTGTATCAAAATGCCCCATAATGTCATTTCATGAACCTGTTTCCTCCAAGGTTTCTTCATAGCCTATGCAGAGAAATCCTGTCTTTATCTACAATTCTGAAAACGTTTGATCCGGGAGGACACTGTATTTTTAGAAAGTACAGACATATAAATGAATAACGTTAAGTGCATATCTATGACGGCCATAGTGAATACTGCTTGTATGCCAAAGTGTTAACCCCAATAAATTGTGAAATAAGACGTATCATCACCATGGTACCCAGTCAACTTTTCTTAAATTGGCTTCATATTATACCAGATGTTTACATCGATAGTCGACTCCTCCAGGAGTCACGGTTGTCTGGACGACGTTTTGGCAGAATCTCACCTGCCATCTTCAGGTTCTCACTGAAAGCTGTGTACTGCTGCTCCTCATTCAGTTCGAGCAACGAGGAGCAGTAGTAAACAGCTTTCAGTGAGAACCCGAAGATGGCAGATGAGATTCTGCCGAAACGTCGTTCAGACAACCGTGACTCCTGGAGGAGTCGACCATCGACGCGGGAGACGAAAGTATAATATATATGTAAATCAATATTCGGAATTACTACTTGATATCCGTTTTCTAGTTATATGTCTTTTAAAGTAATCTATAGTGATATTTTGGTGTAATTTTCTCTTAAGTCAATTAACGACGTGAACAAAAACAATTTTAAAAGATATTTTAAGATTCATAGCGTCAAAAAAAATTTTTAAATCGTAGAATAATTTTTCCTCGAAAACAATACATCATTTTCACTAACACCAAAAGGTAAACCATATTGAATATATTATGTGCTCTATCTTGATTTTTCTTGTACTCTAGTATGATTATTAATATACAAGGTGTTTGAGTTAACAGTCCCACAGCCGATATCTCGAAAACTAAAAAATATATTTTTATTCTGTAAACGGCAATAGATTTCTATGGTTCATGTCTTCTTCAGGAAGTACAATTTACTGTTATAACATTATCACCAGAGATGGCGCTGCAGTTTAAAATTATTCTTCGATCAAGGAAGGTTTGAAACATTTGCCATTCAATTAAACATTAAATTTTAAGCAAAATTTTTCTTATTCCAAAAAGTCAGATCTGCAGTAGTTTTTGAGATATTGTAATTTTATTGTCTAACTTTAAAGTGTTGTAGTTATATTTTTTATTGCTGTAACTTTTTTAATCTTAGTTTTCGGATGTAGGTTCTTGGTAACTTTTGTACCTGCTATGAGAGAATTATTTACTGGTGGGAAATTTTTTTTTAATAGCACTTCAGATTTTACCGGAAATTATATTAAATTGAGAAATTTAAATTAAAATAATTAAAAATTTCTTGCTCACACTTTCTATTACTTAAATGTATTATTTACATTTTTAATCTTACTTACCATATTACTTGCAAAATAATAAATCGAAAGAAGTTGAGCCCCGTCTGAGATTCATCTCTGAACTCTCTCACGGAAAATGGGATTGCTCGTTAGCCATGGAAAAATTGTAATTGTTTATTTATTAACTGTCAGAAGTTTAATTTTCGTTTGCGTGTGTCATTTTAAGAATACGTTTGTAAAATTTGTCCAGAATATGGCCCATACTAATGTTGACAAAGTTAATATGTTATTAATTTATGGAAAAAGCAATGAAAATGCGAAAGCAGTCTAACATAATATGTATTGATTACAATTTCCAAATAGACCACAACCCGATCGCCAGACTTTTTACAATTTATGCAATAATTTATTACAATATGGTAGTTTTAAAAGTTAAAACATGAAGGAATATGAACAGCAAGATCCCAGGAGAATACGGCTCTAGTTTTACAAACCATTAACAATGATCCCCACTTTAATATATCACTATCGTCGTGCCAAAGAATCTTAAAAGAAAATAAATACTTTCCATATAAACCACACTTATTACATCATTTACTGCCTACGGACTATGATCGTCGCTTAACCTTTCTTGCTCAGTTTTCTGTTCTTTATGAAGGAAATTATAATCTCCTTAAAAATGTACTTTGGAGTGACGAAAGTAAATTTCACAGTAACGGCACAATTACAAAATATAACTGTAGATATTGGTCAGAAAACAACCCAGGATGGATGATTCGAACAAGAAACCAAACTGTGTTCAGCGTAAATGTATGGTGTGGTTTTTAAATGGTTATATTTTAGGTCCGTTTCTATACCATGAAAATTTAACCGGTGTACGTGTTATTTAAGATTTTTAGAAAATGAATTTACCAAGACTTTTACAAAATGTTTCCCACAACAAAGCTAAAATTTGGTTTCGGCAAGATGGCACACCACCCTACAACTCTAATATTGTTGTAGATTGTTTGAATAACATGTTTCCAAGGTGCTGGATTGGTGCCTCAGGGCCGGTCAGATGGGCGCGCACATTCTTCGAACTTGACCCCTCTGGATTTTTTCTTGTGGGGATATTTAAAAAGTCAAGTATATCAAGAGCCAATAGAAAATTTGGCATATTTGAACCATGCGAGAACCATGAAGATTGTACCAAATTCCTTTTTTTTTTAAAGGAATGCTATAAATATTACATTTACATTACATACAATACAGTACATTTTTAGAAACCTCTTTCTAGACCCTTTCACTTTTATATTATTATTGACTACCTCCCTACAATTTGGATGTAGTGATTTTCTTGTTGAAATAATGCCATCAGCAGATGCATTTTGAAAAAATCACCACACTCACCATTATGAATTTTAAGAAAAAAAATTGTAAGTACCAGCTATGTGTGATGTTTTGAATCATTTTCACTTCCTAAACATTATATTTCAATTCTAACATTAAATGAATTCAATAGGTAAATGAAAGGTATCGCTTATCTTATTAAATATTTAAAATGTAAACTTGTGCTAGGTGATTGAATTAATCAACCTGATGCGACTGTAAAAAATTAAAATAATAACTTCTGTAACAAGATCTACAGACTGACGGTACAAATATCCATTACAAGTTCTAAAAGATTGGCTATTCATTAACATGGTTAGTCTATTGGCTGAACTGGTAAAGTCTGAACTTGCTTAAGGCTATAAATTAAATATATTGCTTTATTTGTTGTGCTACAGGATGTAGTCTTGTAAAATTGATTAGAGGCAATTTCACATCACTTTCTACTCTTACTTTCTTTTGTGGTCTTTGACATGGGCGTGTTTATTTTAAATTAAGAAAATCAAACACATAATAATTTCTATATACCAATACAGTGGCAGCTTGTGACTAATCTCATAGAAGGTGAATGTCGCACACCAGAGAAATATGCAATTATTTTACTTTGCAAAACGTATGACAAATGTATTAAAAAATGGAGGTATGGTCAACACTTTTGAGATATTCTAAAAAAGTATGACAAAATTTGTTGCAAATGTTATTAAACATTATACAAATTTCATTCTTAAAATCCACAATGGTGACTGTAGTGATTCTTTCACAATGCATCTGCAGTTGACATCATTTCAACAAAAAAATCGCTACACTACAAATTTTTTTTTTGTGGTGGAGGGAAAATCCTTCATGGACACCTGGCGCTTGGGTCTGCCGCACCAAGTAGTGTCGGACTTCTGGATCAGTATTTCCACGTGACCTGGAATTGCCTTCGCTTTCCATCAGGCCACGGGTCACAGTGTTAGTACAACTTCCCACATTTTCCCTTACATCCCTCTTCTGTTAAAACGATTAGGGGTTTGGGGCTAGGTTTCTTCTATTCTCTTCCTTTGTCCTCATTATTGGATCTATTGCATATGCTACACTTTCCCAGTTCCCCTCTGATTCCAGCATGTACCTAATTAAGTTATCAGTGTTCCAATGGTCTCCTATTCTCTGGGTTCTCCACCGGTTGCAGTAAAACACATCGTCGTTTTCGCTACAGTACATACACTCCCGTGTATCAACCTTTCCTATATCAAAAAGATATAGCTTCAGCCAAGGTACTTGGCAATTAAAAAAAATATACCGAAAAAATGCAACATTAGATTAAAACTAATTAATAATAAGAAAAGCAAATCTAGAGTACCCGAGACAATGAGTATAATCATGAGGAGCTTCACAACCCTCAAAATATTGTTGAAGCCTTTAGTTGACTCTTTGAGCAAGCTTTTCCTCACTCTGAACCTAACAACAATATTGACATAGATCACAGTATTGATGTTAATCTGCCAAGTTTAAATGTGATCAAGTTATCTGAGGAAATAACCGATTCAATAAAGAAATTGAAGAATAAAATGACAAGTGGATCAAACTGCGTTCCTAGTTTCCTTATCAGAGATTGTGCCTATGTACTCTGTCAACTCTTGAGAATATTATTTAACCTATCTCTTAAGCTAGGTATCTTCCCGGATACATGGAAAAAGCTAGGGTGTGCCCCATCCTAAAACAGGGTGATTCCTCTTATATCGCTAATTATAGACCAATTACACTAATGTGCAACTTTGCGAAGGGCTTTGAGATGTCCCTGTATAATCGCACCTACCCTCTTGTTAAAATTGTCATTTCTGTGAACCAACACGGCTTCATGAAAAAAACGCTCAACTGCTACTAAACTATTATGTTTTACTCAAGTTTATCGGATAACATTGACATGCAGTCAGGTGGATGTGATATATACGGACTTCTTCAAGGCATTGATCATTGCCTATTATTATCCAAACTTCGACAGTATGGCTGTTCTACCATTCTTGTTCAGTTCTTCTCTTTATACCTGACAAACCGTCTTAATTATGTCACTTATAATGGTTTTACTTCTACCTCTTATACCGTAACATCAGGGGTACCGCAGGGTTCCAGTTTCCGCTATTTTTTGCTTTTTTTTTGTCAATAGTCTCGATGACACTGCTGCAAAAAGCTTTTTTCGCAGATGACCTAAAAATCTTTGCATCAATAAATTCCATAGATGACTGTCATATGCTACAAAGGGAACTTAATAAAGTAGCATGGTGGTGTCATTTAAACTCCCCCATTCTAAGTATAACAGAGTGTAAGGTTGTACTTTACTCACGAAAAGATGAACTCATTGATTACGATTATCCTATCGACACACAGTCTTTGTCCTGTACTGACTCAGCCAGAGATTTAGGAGTATTCTTCGATAACAAATTATCATTTGCCAAGTATATCTAGTTATTGATTTTCTCGTCTATTAAAACATTAAGGAATGAATGATGAATGAATTTTGTTGTATGAATGAAGTTGTAGAGGAGTATTCCAAAAGGAAGAGTTGTTAACTGTCATATGTATGTATATATTTCATTGCATTATTTTTCTAAAGGAATATCCCAAAAAATTTAATATTGACTTGATGAACCACAAATATAACACAAGAGGGAAAGTTAATTACAACTATCCTGTACATTCGTTAACCTTAACTGAAAAAGGAAGCTACTTACTCTTGTATATATTTTTATAACCATCTGCCCGAACGCCTAAAAAATATAATGAACTTTAAATATTTCTGTTCTGTTCTGTTCAAGTATATCTGTGATATTGAACCATACACCGTTGGTGAATTTCCATTACTCACGTACTGCCCATCAATTGTTGCCACTTGTATGCCTAGACATATGTATTGTATTATTGAACGTCAAGATTGTGAGTATTGGCATGCTGTTGCAGATTCTTGCTAAGCTTATTTTAAATATATTTATTCTATTTTATTGTACTACACTTATATTTTACTCTATTTTATGTCTTGTTAGACGTATTCTGACATATTTCAAACTTTTGTTAAACCAAAATTGTTTTGAAATAAATTGAATTATCTATTTATCTAATTATCTATCAATTTGAAGACTAAGTCAAGTAGGACAATGGTGTCTTAATTAAACTGTTTTATTGCTATATTCGATCCAAACTTGAGTACTGCTCACTTATTTGAAGCCCTATTTATGATTATCAAGTTAATTTAATTGAGTTATTTCTTAGAAATTTTTTAAAACTTCTCTGCTTCCGCAGTGAAGGTAGATATCCAAGCAGAGGCTGCAACCAGACTTATCTGTTAAATAGGTTCAACTTTAACTCATTACAATTTAGAAGGCAATTTTACACTGTAAATTTCCTGTATTTGCTCATACATAACAGGGTTGACTGTCCTTCCGCTTTAAGCCAGTTGAACTTCTTGGTTCCAAGAACCGTCAGTAGCAATCCTGTAACATTTTATTGTCAACCGGCGTGAACCCTGAAGTCTCCTATATTTGTTATTTGCTCTAACTACAATTCAATTTGTAATACTTGTGATATATACAACTGCTCGATTAATACAATTTATACTTCTCTTAAGGATTGCAGCATCCCATAAAATAATGTTCCTGTAACTGGTTCTTTTGTACTGTTGAACAAATGTATTGAATAAATAAATAAATATTTCACAAAGCTACCATGTTCTGTGAGAGCCCGGGTGGAATCTCATCTCCCCATGCCTGTCTCTATTCACGTTCTTTTATATTAGGAATAAGTCATCTTGTACACCGCCCTTTAGTTGAGTTGTTGCAGACTAGCTAGTCTGCCATCTCTTGAAGAGTCTCTCCCTTGCTTGCTTCTTGCTTCCCTATCCCTTTATATAATATATATACACAATCTTTATTTAGTTTTGCCAGGTTACATCCATGTACAAACATTATACATTAATATGTAAATATATATATACACATGTCAAACCCTGTACTACACTATTCATAACAAAATCACTTAATATGCCACGTGAACTCAAAAGAGTTCGTCTGTGCCATATACATACATTTTTAATTATAAATATAAATAATGTGCGTGCTACATCTAATTTTATTTTGTATGTTATTGTGTATTTTATGTTTACTAGTCTATTTATTGATAAATGTTATATTTACCTTAATTAGTTAATTATAAACACAAATAATTTTCATTCATTTGAGTACCTACTTAACACAAAAACTATTAAATTATATAAAAAATATTAAAAAGAAATGTAAAAAAAAATATGAAAAACACCAGATCAAGACTCACCAGAGAAGAAATAAAAGAAAAGGAAAAAAGAAAAAAAAAATTACTAAAAACTACTCGAAACCACGAAAACTTTCTGGAAAATATTAATTATTTATAAATAACGTGTTTATTATATTTTTGTTTTCTTTTACCCACACTTTAATTTTTAAAACAAATTGCTTATACGTAAAATTATTATAATTTCTCAGGTTTTGTGGCAATACATTATGAATTTTAGCAGAGAAGTAAATAAAGTTCCTTTGTCCCAGTGCAGTCCGCATTCGTGGCATATTACAATCCCCATATGTTACTGACCTTGTTACATAGCCATGATCGGGTAGTAGTAATGGCCGTTTTTTAAATAAATATTTTGAATTCTCAATTACGTAAAGATCTTGAAGATCTTTTAATCCACATTCGCTATACAGTAAATCTGTTGGATAACGAATCGGTTTTTTCATAATAATTTTTATAAGAATTTTTTGGCTTACTACTATATTTTTTAAATGAGTATAAAAAGTACCACCCCATGCGATTATTCCATAAGTAATAACAGACTGTATAAGAGCATAATATGCAGTTTTCAGGAGTGTTCGCGTTAATATATTTCGCAGAGTTTTAAACGTGTAGATTAATTTTCTTAATTTACTAGAGACTGCATATGTCTGCTCTTCCCATCGCAAATGACAATCTACAATAATACCCAAATATTTTGTTGATTTTACTCTGTCAATAAGGACCGAACAAGCACAATTATTTTGTATGTTACAATCAGATTGATGTATACATATTTTGTTATATTGTGGTTGTCCACTTACATTAGATGAAAATGTTAAAAATTTGGTTTTATCGTAGTTCAACTTTAACAAATTATCGTCCAGCCAAGCTTTAATATTTTTCAAACATTGTTCAGTTTTTATCTTAACTTCTTCCCAGCTGTCTCCCTCGATATGTAACGCAGTATCGTCAGCGTATGATACTATATTACATGTATTATCTAGTTTAAAAATACTGTTGATATATAATATGAAAAAAACGGGTCCTAATACAGTTCCTTGCGGCACACCGCATTTTATTGTTAGAGGTTCACTAACTGCATCCCCGTTCTTTACATACTGTATTCTGTTGTCAAGATAACTTTTTATTAAACTTAATGTTTTGCCTTGAAACCCATATAGCCTTAATTTAGAAATAAGTTTACTATGTGACACAGTATCAAAGGCTTTTGCCAAATCGAGAAAAACAGCTAGGGAAGGTTTAGAATTGTCAATACATTTATAAATCTTTGATGTTAAATGAATAATGGCATCTTGTGTGCTTAAGTTTTGCCTAAAACCAAATTGACAATTTGACAATAAGTTATTTGTTTGTAAAAAATTAATAATTTCATTTCTCATGACATATTCATATATTTTCGAAATATTTGATATTAAGGATATCGGACGATAATTTCCCGGTTCACGTTTATCTCCACTTTTAAATAAAGGCTTGACAGCTGCTCTTTTCAAAATATCTGGAAAGACTCCTTCTTGTAAAGAAATATTTATTATTTTAGCTAAAGGCTTAGATATAACATATTTTACAGATTTCAATACTTTACTTGTTATATTATCCATGCCTGGAGCAGTTGCATTTTTTAAATTATTTATGTGCTTTAAAATGTCATGTTCCGTGACTATATTAAAAGTAAGAGTATATACCTCTCTTTTCTCCTTGGCCACTAGGGGGGGGATCCCGCCAGTGCCGAGACTGCTTCGTACGACACAGTTCTGTATGCACTGCAAACCCTTAGTACAGCGCTTCGCTGTACTCCTCCAAGCCTCCTTCTCATGCTCTGTACTACCATTAAAACTCTCCCATACTGGGGTTGCATAGTAAAATGGCATGTGTCTTGTAGTGACTATTAATAATATATGCCTATGTTAATAATAAAGGTATGAGCTTAATTAAGGCTTAAGGAGGTGATGTCATAACAAACGTCTTAATGAAACGAAGGTTCGAGTTGGAAGAGGTTTATTTTAACATTACAGTTTCCGATGTCCAGTTGCATTGCCAACATAATAAAGATTAAGGTATACCAACTGTGACAGCATGCACCACACTGCATAATACCCGTCATTTGCTAGTCTTTGACCCATATGTGTTGCTCATAAGCCTTCCTAGGGCAGAAGCGGCTTTCCCCGCCTTTTATGCTGTCTTCAAAGCATGTAGTCCATAGATTAGCCACAGGTCTAACCATATTCCTAGATATTTTAAGCCCCTGCCTATAAATGGTTAGGAGATAGTCAATAATAATATAGGAGTGAGAGGAGTCTAGAAAGAAGCTTCTGAAAATGTACTGATATTTATAGCATTCTACTTTTAAAATGGCACCATGTAACTATGTACTCTGTTCTGTGTACATCAATTGCGAATATTAATAACTGCTACGAGATGCAGGGCAGACAGATATTAATATTAAAACTGTAAAAGGGCATATAATTTTCAGTCTCTAACTAGATCATCCATTTTAATTTTAATACAAGTACTACTACAAGTACTTGCTTTTGCTGCCACAAAGATCTCTGGCATGTGCTCATATGTCCTTCATGGCAGCCAGAAACGATTTTTTAATGTAATGTATTCCAATTCTGTCATAGGCATTTAAGAATTATTTAACTAATATGCAACCTATTTTAAATACCCACATATCTGATTTAAATTTTACTATTTGGTTCAGCAGAATTATAAAGGTAAGTACTGGATTGCCTAAATCGGGATACACATTCTCTTTGTATATAATATAAAGAATTACAGACATACCACAGTGTGAATATTACATGGTGTGGCTAACATTTACTTAGAAATTCTTCAAAACAAAATTAACATTTTGGTGTATGTATTCTGTAAATAATTTCCATCACAAACTCATTCTATACAAATGACATATTCATGGGTGGGTGCTAATTGGCTTTGCTTTTTTTTTAAATTTAAGTTTGCCTACACATTTAAAATCAATTTTATTTACATCTCTAGAAAACGAAAGAGGTAACCCAAAGAGCCCACACACGTTTTTCGTTGGTGATTTAGTTTGGGGTCCTGCCAAAGGTTGTCCAGCATGGCCTGGCAAAATTATCGAAGTACACGATGCTAACGTTTCTGTTAAATGGTTTGGATCGGAAAAGCATGTCAGTAAAATAGAGTGCAGCTCTTTGCAAACGTTATCTGAAGGCCTAGATGCACATCATCGAGCTCGAAAAAAGAGCAGAACGTGAGTTTTGACTAATTATATTAGCCACATCTCTAATGTTCTCACACACCCATTCATTATAAGCACTAATGTGAAATTTGTGAAAAATTTGTTTGGTAATTTTTTTAATTATTTAAGAATAGGTCTGTTGCATATCTCTGGTGGCGCTGTCTTATTGATAAAAATTGTGCGGTGCTGAATATCTTAAATGTCAACAATAAATGACCGTTTGTCAGTTTTTCAATAAAAATTAGTGAAAAGACGCATGAATTTGCTGTGTTGGTTGCTCAAATAAGAAGGCGCTAATCATTTTAATGAATTGAAATTGAATTATTGTAGTAGCTTAATTTTGGATAATTTTCAGAAACACTAAACATAAAATGGCAAGTAGTGAGTACCTTCTCCTAGAGCTCATGTTTTGCGGTAAATATTTTATTGAGGGGGAGAAATCAGAGAACGTGTATGAAAGATAAGAATTTTTCATGACGGAAGAAAAATACAATACAAAATTGGAGCTGAGTGATTAAAAAGGTGTTATATTGCTGAAGCACAAGCTTTCAAGATCTATTTATATTATTTTTGTGCTTGTAATTTTCCATGTTTATAGATACTGGGTGGGGCATTTAAGTTGACAAACATGAATAACTTGAAAATAAAGAATTTTCGAGAAAAGTATTTGAGGCAAAAGTTTCATCATTTGAAAAGTGGGATCTAATGGCTATATTTTTTTGAAAGTTTGGTGAAGGACAACTTTGGTTTTTTAAATGCAAACCACTATTTTTTACAGATTCATATTCTGCTCTAAAAAATAAACAACTTTTGTTTCTATCGTATTTTTAATTTGGTCTCACTGTTTGCGAATAATTAAGCATGGAGCGTTGAAGTGGCATCACTGAAAGGTTAAAAAATAACAATACCCTTAAGAAATTATCCGTGTTTAAATTATGATGAATGCAAAAATACAATACTCAATATATGGAATCAGCACAAGGGGCCCGTGTTAGTCTAACATGCATCCACGTTTTATTTCATATGCGCGGAAGAAGGTAAGATATTCCTGTCTGGCTTCATAAAATAAATTTCACTGTTAGATTTCTTCAGCACATTAATCAGTGAATTGGTAGTTTAATGTTGAAAAAGCAAATTATTTCTGTGAGCTAAATAATGAACTGTTGTGAGGAAAGTCGAAATGATTTAATTTATGGAGAATCTGGTAGAAACATAGAGAATGCTGTCGATTTGTATGCACAACGTTTTCCCGATGGAAGATAGCCGTCCATTAGCTCGTTTTATCGTGATGTGCATCAGTTTTCTGAAGATGGGAATGTTAATCCAAAAAAAAACGATAACGTCGACGAACATTAACTAGGGAAGAAAATGAAATTGCAGTATTAACTGCAGTCGCTATTAATCCACATACAAGGTCTCGTGTAATTGCCAATGACTCTGGAATATCGCAAAGAACATTCTAAGAATATTGGAATGCCACAAATTTCATCCATATTACGTATCTCTACATCAAGAACTTCATGGCAATGACTTTCAAAATCGAATTACATTTTATCAATGGGTCTTGAACAACTACAGACTGACGAAATTTTTTTTTCGTAAAGTACTATTTGATGATGAATCAAATTTTACGTACCATGTAGAAGTTAACCGGCATAACATGCACTATTGGCCTATAGAAAATCCAAGGTGGTTGCATGAAGTTAAAGGTCAAAGACCATGGAGGGTGAATGTTTGATGTGGGTCATTGGTTTGGTGAGAAACTTATAGGACATTTCTTTATTGACAGTAATTTGACGGGACAAAAATACATTGACTTCTTAAACCAACAATTACCATGACTTCTTGAAGATTCATCATTATAAGAAAGGATGAACATGTGGTTTCAGCATGATGGTTGTCCAGCACACTATGCAGTGAACTTATGTGCAGTATTCCACCGAAATTATCCTGAGCGGTGGATAGAACGAAGTGGTCCAGTACAGTGGCCTGCAAGATCACCTGACTTAACTTCACCAGATTTCTTTTTCTGGGGATATCTGAAACAAAAAGTTTACGAATATTTGCTAACTACACCAGAGAATATGAAACAACGCATTAGAAGTGCTTGCCAAGATACTGAAAGAGAAGTTTTATTACAGACGGTGCAATGTTTCGCAATACGTATTGAAAAGTGTATTACAGCCGAAGGACATCACTTCGAACATTTATTAAAATGATTATATTTAAACTAGTAGTAACAATCTTTATTGGTTTCCCAAAATGCCATTGACCCGAGTCTCTCAGCTCATTTACAAAAAGGTATTGTTTACAATATAATTTAAGTATAACAATTTGACACATTTATACGTACATTAAAAAAAAAAAAGAAAGAAAGAAACAATGTAATCTAGGTGTATTAGATTGATTATTTAAAAATTATTTAAAGTTTGTAGTATATCTTGCGTTGGATGAGTTCGAACTCTTCTGATATTTCTGTTGTGTTATATAGATACTGATTCGATGGATTGATTAATGGGTTATTAGGGTGACGAATTCTGGCGATAATAATTCTGAGACTTTGTCTTTCTGCTATTTCTACATTTCTTTGTGCTGGTAGTCTACAATTCAACAACAATGTATACCCATAGTCAAGGGTAGGTCTGCATATCATTTTATATATATATATTGGTTGCTGTGTTTATGTTAATTCCCTCTCTTTTATATGTTAAAGCCCTGAAGTGTCTTGCTCTAGCTATTGTTTTCTTTTTTTATGTTCCTTGTGTGTATTGAAATTTAATTTGTTATCTACTTCTATTCCTAAATAGTTAGTGTATGCTTGAGGTTTTATTACTGTATTTAGCATATTTATTGTTGGTGTGTTACTTATTTGGTGGTTAAAGTAGCATCCAATTTGTGGTATCGTTAACTGGGGTCTGCAATTTTTGAATGGTTTCTGTCAAACTTTTTCCATGTGTAACTAATGTGGTGTCATCGGCAAATTGTGACATGTAACTCTGTGAATTAAAATATTGGCGGATGTTCTTGTTAAAATTGTATATGTCATGATAGTAGAGGTTATATAAAAGTGGTGATAGAGGTGACCCTTGAGGTACTCCTTGCTGTGTTGTACATTCCTCTGATAATGTGTTGTTTACTTTTACCCTCAGTTTCCTGCTTTCCAAAAAATGTTTGACCATCTTTAGTAAGTATGGCGGATACCCTAGTTCATATAATTTAAACGTCAGCCCTATGTGCCGTATGCTGTCAAATGTTTTACTGATGTCCAAATACAATGCAGCTGTTCTGTTTCCTATAATATTATTAGTTTGTGTGTTTGCAGTTAGGATCGTAAGTGGTTGTAGTGTAGAGCTGCCATTTTTGAATCCAAATTGGTATTTCTAAATTGCATCTCCAATATTTTCTTGCAATCTTTTTTTATTATTTTTTCCAGTATTTTTCCCATCACTGGTAATAATGTCTGTCTGTAATTGTTGGTTTTTGTATGATCTAAATTTGGCTTTGGAATGTTAATAATGGTGCCACATTTCCACTCTTCAGGGAAATACCCCTTGCTTATACAAAAATTAAATACATTTATAATATATTCATGTATTTCAGGTTTGATATGTTTTATTATTAATCGTGGAATATGATCATGACCTGGTGCTGTATTTTTTCCACTATTTAGTAGTATTTTATACTATCAATAGGTTTGCCTGGTCTATAAAATCATTTTCATCCTGAAAATAATGTTCGTACCAATTGGTAATTTGCTGTTTGTGGTCTTCATTAAAATCATTGTTTTCGGTTTCTGTGTAACATTTTTTATAGTGTATTATGAATGCTTTTGCAATGCTTTCATCAGACTCATATATTTGGTTATTTTCCTCAATTCTTGAAATTTGTTTATATGCTTTGTATTTTGATAATTTTTTAATCTGTTCCCAGTAGTTTCTTCATTTAGCTTCAGTTATTTCTTTACATGTTTCTAACCATTTGCTTGTTTTGAACTGTAAGACTAACTTTTGTATATCTGCACTAAGTTTTATTAAATTTGCTTTTAGCTCCCGATCATCATATTGCTTTAGTTCTCTATACAGTTGTCTCTTGACTTTGATAAGTTTTAGAATAAATGGTGGCAGCCTATATTTGAAATAGTTTCGTTTGCCCTTTGAGGAGTACTTTGTAACTGTATGTGAGAATTTATTCATAAACTGTGTGGTTTTCTTTCGTTATTGTTGGGTGATTTTCTACTTATTGTTGCAGCTCATTATTTACACTATTCATATTGCATTTTTCATAATTAGTTACAAATGTTTCGGCTTTTTTTCTGGCGTTTTTTTTGAGATTGAATAAGATCTGTATTGCTAGGTGATTGGAGCAAAGATCAGGAATTAGATTGACTTTCTCAATGTTATTTTTTATGTTGGAAGTACACATTATTATGTCTGATGTAGAGTTTGGATTATTGTTCATGATAAATGTGGGAACTGTTGGGACGATTTCAAAATTAGAATTGTTTATGAAGGTTTGAATATGTCTTTTTTTGCTGCATTGTTTGCATTAAAATCACCTACAATTAATACATATTCATAAAGTAATGCTTTAACAAATATATTGTCCTCAATATTAGAAGTAGGATGATTATATACGACAAATATATGAAGTTTGTTTCGAAGAAATGTTCTGGTGAAATGAAGAATGTCATTTAGTGGATTATTTATTCTTGGTGGGTTTTCCTTGCTAACATTTAGATTTTTTTGTGCTTTAATAAGACTTCCTCCCCTGATAATATTTATACTAAATAGTTGATATTATTTGTTTATTACTTCTTCAAGAAATTTGTGCAAAAGATATTATTTGTGTAAAAGATATATTTCTGACAATAAAACACAATTATCTTGATAAACATACGTCTTATTTCTTGCATTATTAGAATTCATAATTGTTACAGCCATTACACATTGCATATTTACAATAATTCCTAAATGTTCTCTTTGAATATGTTTCCATAAAATGTTCTGTTTTCCAGTTACAGTGATGTGCTACTTCCACGTTCAATGCTTAATTACTTGCAAACAGTGATACCAGATTTAAAAAAATGGTAGAAACAAAAGTTTTTAATTTTTTTAAGCAGAATGTGAATCTGTAAAAAATAGGGGTTTACATTTAAAAAATCAAAGTTGACCTTCAGATATCCTTGAACTCCTCTATCAAACTTTTAAAAAATATAGCCATTAGATCCCACTTTTCAAATGACAAAAGTTTTGTCTGAAACATTTTTCTTGAAAATTCTTTATTTTCAAGTTATTCGCATTTGTCAACTTAAATTCCCCACCCGGTATACTTCTTAGGGCTTGTAATTAACCATACTGACTTTAATTTTTTCTTCATGAAGTGGGTTATTTATATTGTCATACCTTACACTCGTTTCTACATCAGTTTGATTCTTATTCTGGTTTGATTCTGATTTGAAGAAAGAAACAGACTTGTTTCGGAAACATCAGCAATAGCATTTTGTTTTATATAGACTAAAAGTGAAAATTTTATATCGAGGATCTACCTGACTGCCAAGTGAAAGGAGTAAAAGACTTTTACTGCTGTTCAGAGCTCCTTAGCACCAATAAGAGACTAATGAGACGAAGTGTCAGAGAAATGACACTTTAAGTTCAAAAAATTTGTCATAAAAGTCATGTTTTTTTGAGGTTTGAAGAAAAAATACTTTACCTTTTGTTATAATTTGTATTAGCTGGCAAAAAATAGACTCTGACAGTACCTTTAACACAAACATCACAGGCGTAGAGATTATTTTCTAATCTACTGGTTAATTTTGTTACGTTTTGTAGATTTTGTGACAAATATTGGGAAGGTACATGTAGAAAAACACATAAAAAGTAGAAATAAATACATGTCATTTATTTTACTTTCAGGCGAAATTTATAACATTGTTTAACTTCTCACATTTTTACATAGATTTATGACAAGAATAATCAAGCTGTGCACTTTGGAAGCCATGTAAAATTATAATGCAATTAAAAATTAAAAAAAAAAAAATTTGTCAAAACTTTTCAATTTATAAGACCCAACTTTTATCCACTATATGTTGTTTTCGTCACAAACCAGAGATACGCAATAGGGCTATAGGTATCATATATATTGTCAAATAACATGAACTTATTGATATTAAAACACAAGGAGAGACATTAAGTGTTTAAGCTTGGCAAATTATTTTCTAAAAGCAACTAAATTACATGTTATCAGCTACTTCAGAAAAAAACTAATTTAATTACTTAGTAACTTGATTACTTATAAAACAAGGTAATATGATTACCACAGTAGTTAAAATATATGTTGCTTTTCTAGTTACTTATAATAATAATAATAATAATAATCGTCTTTATTAGAAAAAAAAAGAAACTACACAAATATAGGCGATGTTTAGCTTGACAAGCTATTCTTACACATAACCTATACAATGTAACAAAATTTGTAACTATATTAGGCATACAAAAATATAAAATACCTCTACATACCTTAATATAATATGAACAGCCCCGGAATCTCCAACAGGTCATCCAGTCGATGCCCCCCATGTGCACGTCGCCTAGTGCTGCAACCCATAGACGGGGACATCGACCAGCGACCCAAGGAAGAACCAGCCACTGTTGTAACCTAAACAAAGAAGAATAAAAAAAAAACCGTTCTCGATGCCCACGCTATTACGTGACTGTCACTATCATTTAAACTGTCAAAAATTATTGTATGTAATAATGCTTTAATTTACGTTTGAAGGCAGCACAACTTAAGCTTTTAAATTCTGTATTGATTTTGTTGTATTTTTTAACGGAATTAAAGGAGAATGATCAGCGAAAGGTTGACGTAAAATATCTTGGCATATTCAAATCACGGTTAGACCTAACATTAATGGGGTGTAAGTTGAACTGATAAGATATTCTTGAGCGGAGGTAAGAGGGTTCTCCTCGGAGTATTAAACGATGAACAAAGTTTAATATGTGTAGCTCCCAAATTTGGCTCATAGGCAGCCAATTAAGAATCTTTAAATTCGCAGATATTTTATCATATTTTCTTAATCCAAAAACCAAACGACAACATGTGTTTTGAACTTTTTGTATGCGATATCGGTTAATTGAATCGACACAAGGACCATAAACAAAATCAGCATAATTAAATAAAGACAGCACGAGAGACTCACACAAGGTCTTCCTTAAATTAAAGCTTAAAATATGTTTGTTAGCATAAAGCAGTTTAAGAGCGCAATATGATTTACTTATCACTGCTAACATGTGCCTCAAATCTTAAATGCGGATCAAAAATGATACACAGATTTTTATGTTTAGTAGTATAAGGCAACAAATCATTATTTATTTTAATTTCAATATTGGGCAATATCATTTCAATATGTTTACTATTACCGAATAGCATGTAAAATGTTTTATTTGCATTCAGTTTTAAATTATGTGAAACAGAGAAGTCAAATACTGCTTTTAGATCGGTATTGATGCGGTTACAGGTTTCATGTATACTATTAATGTCGAAGCTGCAATAAATTTGTGTGTCGTCTGCATATCCCTGTATCTTACAATGTTGAACGTCACGAAACAAATCAGTGGTGTAAATAATGAATAACAAGGGCCCCAATATACTACCTTGTGGAACACCTGTAGTGATATTAGATACAGAGGACGAATGACCATTGATGATGACTTTCTGCTTACGGTTACTAAAGTAGGAACTAAATAAATTGACCACAAAATTATCACAACCTATGTATTTTAATTTAGCTATCATGAGACGATGATCCACCGTATCGAAGGCTTTAGAAAAATCCAGTAGTACTAAAGCTGTTATTTGTTTTTTATCCAGTGCCTGAAAAATGTCATCAGTGACATTTAACAGAGCAGAAGAAGTACTGTGGGACTTCCTAAAACCTGACTGACATTCAGGAAGCATACTATTGAGCATTACAAAGTCATTTAGCTGTGTATGAATGATTCTTTCCAAGATTTTTGACAATATAGGGAGTATACTTATAGGTCTTAAATCAGTAATAGTAGTCGGACAATTTATTTTCCTGAATTGGTTGCACTACTCCCAACGTTTTTAAACCTTTCCATCCCACTTTAGCATTACCATCTCTAAATAGAGCTCTTAATTAAGTAAGCCTTTTTCTCTCGCCGCAGAGACACTAACGTGTAATTTCGTAATGTTTTATAATAATTCCAATGCTCATCACTGTTAGTTTCCTTGTATTTACTTAATGCCTTGTCACGCTCTTTCATCATAACTTTGAGTGTTTCAGTAAGCCATGGTGCTTTAGGTTTACTTACCCTAATCGTTCGCAGCGGTGCATGTTTATTAAATAAAGATAAAATTGCATTAGTTAAAAATTCAACTTTCATATCGATATTAGGAATTAGGATATGTTGTTAAGCGTGAGATTATTTAAGTAATTCTGAAAATCATTATAACTGAAATTTTTAAAATCCCTTATTGTTATGATAATTTGACTCTTTCTGGGTGACCTAGTTTTTAAATTACAATATACTAAACAGTGGTTCGAAATGAGATCTGCGTTGATGATACCCTGTGTCGAAACAATACTCGCATGGCTAACAAAAATTGGGTCGAGTAAAGTTTGCGAAGTTGCAGTGATTCTGGTTGGCTCATTAATAAGCTGTACAAAGTTATATGCATCGAAGCACCTAGTTAGAAGATTATTATGATTAAATAAATTTACGTTAGTATCGCCACACACAACTACGTGATCCCCTGTGGGAATAACATTTGATAAGATTTCATCTAACTGTTCAATACAGGTAGATAAATTTTTATCAAGTGGCCGATATATAATGCCAATAGCAAGTTTTTCGTTATTGGCAGAGACTTTCAGCCATAAATGTTCAAAACTATAACTATTACTCAGATTAATTACAGAAACCTTACACCTTGCGTTATTACTCACGTAGGCTGCTACCCCACCTCCGCGCTGTCCGTCATTTCTATCCGCCCTGTATAGTTGATAGTTAGGAATATGCACTGTATTGGAATTGATGTTGGTTGACAACCAAGTTTCTGTTAAACATACAATATCGAAGCCATTCTCCCTAACTAAATTTGAGAACTCACAAAAATTTGAAACTAATGAGCGAACATTAAGCTGTGCAACCTTCATGCAGACCTAAAATAATAAATCATAATTACAAGCATTATCATGAAAAATATATCTCAACTGATATTTGTTTGTTATGAATAGTAGAAAAGTAATGAGCGATACAGACATTAATAAAGTCGAAGACAAGATCAAAACAGTGATAAAAAGCTATAATAAAAAATTAGGTGGGTTTAAGAGAACTGGTTTAGATAAATGTAAAAAAAACTTAGGCAAAAGCTAATTACAAAAAAGAACGATGAGAGCCACAAAAAAAATGGCTAAAAAGAGGTATTATGTGGACGGAGTACTATCGCTCCAGCTGTGATCAATTTCGTAGATAGAGAAAATTGTATCAAATAGTATAACTTACATATATAGTTAACGTGTTTACAAGTTTTTTTATTTATTTTTTTATTATTTTATTTAGTTATGAATATCTATCAGTTTTTTTTTCAGTTAGTTTAATTACACTTTCGTACTCAACAAACAAAATCACAGAAAATAATGGCATTACCGTTACTTAAAAAAAAAAAAACAAAAATTATTTACTGGCCAGCTATAAATACACTCAACATACTGATTTTACTAAAGGTAAAGAAATATCAATTAACCCTAGATTTAGATTGACCAAATCTAAAAATAACTCGCTAAACCTTATTATACCTCATATTTTACATTTTTCTATATATGTATTTATTGGCTTGCCACAAATCTATTCAATATGTAACGCGGTTAAATAAAGATCTATCTATTTAGCAATATAATAGGGTCATCTCGCATATTTAAATTGTGATATTCTAATATAGTTGGTAAACAATTTACAAATTTTTATTAATAAATACGGCAACAAAGGCTTAGTATATCATCTATTAGTATTTTATTTCAATAGTTGGAAGGAGAATAAGAGAGACGTCTTAAATTCTTTTCTCAGAGAATGGGCTCGAGGTAGTCCGATATTAATAGCGGATGTTTGTTTGTTTTTGTCTCTTTGTGGCAGTAATAAATGAAGTCAAAAACAGATTTTCTTCTCTTACTATGCTGAAATTGGCTGTACTTAAATTTTAAGCTTATTATAACTCACAACCATTTTATTCCATTAAACTCAATGGAATATGTAACTCATATGATCAATCTGAACATTATCATGATCCTCTAAATTATGAAAACCGTCTAGCCATCAAGGTTGGACATACACAACACATAAGTGGTGAAAAGTTCGCTTCCCTACATCACACATCCTACTTTGCTTGCACAGGTTCATGCTAATATCTGTCCCTGATCAATCCTTATAACTCTGCTGCGATGTTCAATCCGTCAGTATGCCATAAGATATTGTTTGAGTGTCTTCACACCTACTTTATTTCGTAATTTTCCCTGTACTTTAAAGGTTTTTGTGAAGTTGCAGGTTATGTTCAGTCTCTCTGATTGCATGATGAGTAACCAATTCTTCTCTAATTGTTGAATTATCCTGCTGTGGTATGCTTTACTTACAATAATCCTGTATCCATTTATTTTCAGCCTGTATGCTGCTCTCAGTGTCTCATTTTCCATGTCCATGTAGACTATGGTTGATAGGCGGGCGTTTAGAACAAAGGGTTAAGCCAAATGGAACAGAAAATTCTCTTGATACTTTTTCTAATCCTGTAGCCACATTTCTATTTATCACTTCCTTGACCAATGGCAAATAGATCGGCTTTGTCATTTTCTTGTATAATGCACTTTGACCCATATGAAATTTACACTTTTTTTCTAGATAACAAAAAATTGTGTTTATTTATAATCTCACACATAATCTTGCTATTGTAAAGTTTAGACAAGCAACTTTCAAGAGCCTTCAATACTGGTCATTATTGTCAAGAATTTATCGTGGCAGCAGTCTACTATATGATTGAGTGTAAAAGAAATTGCTGTGATTTAGAAAATGTCACTGAAATCTGATTCTGAAATGTTGGTATTATTTTCATAACAATTTATTATTTTGTAATCTAAGTTAATACAATTCAACAGTATAAATCTTAATAATATTAATCTATGATCTACATATACTTATGGTGGAATGGTAACTGGTACAAAACTGGGAGAAGCGTTACTTCTGATAGCTGCGGATTTGGCGTGAATGACACAGTAAAGTTTATTGTTGATGTAGTAACTGTAAGAAAATGATATTCCCGTATCTATGGTTAAATATTTTCTTGTTATAAATTATAATACCTTATTTTGTGTAGCATACATTTCTCGCAAAATGTCCCCGTTTCATCCTAGTAGCATTTCATATAACATTTCATCAATAAGTAGTTTTTTTATTAACTTGATCCTGCTGAATCCAAAAATATATCTCCAGCATGGATTTTGCATCAAAAACCTAGAATATAAAGTGGCATCCAATATAGTGGAGACTACCAATCTTATTTATTTTTCAGTTAGTTTTGACATTTTTTTATGATATGTTTAAAGAGGTTCTCTATGTCAAAAAATGCAATTAAATATCTCTTGAGCTATTCAGCCTTAGACAAATATAGCTTGCAAGCCTGTCACGAAGAGGCAGGTATTGAAATCTTTTTAGAGTTTATTAAAAATTGATACAAGTAGCAATAATATTCAGGAAAATGATACCTTTTCAATAATGTCATAATTTATTTTTCAGAAGTCGCAAATTGAACAGTCAGCTCGAAAAAGCAATACAAGAAGCAATGGCTGAGCTCGACAAAGAATCCGGGGAAGATTCCAAAGAGACTGCTAAGGAGCCATCAAAGACCCTGAAAATATCACCTAAAGTCGCACCTGTTAACGCCAGTGTGAAAAAGATTTCGGGACGGCTGAGAAGTAGCCAGCGATAAAAACAATATTTATCAAAACTAATTGAAGGACCAACATCGAAAGAAAATTGTATAAATGTACGTAGATGAAGATAAAATAAAAATGTAGAGGAAAAAATTTTTACTAATGCTTCTTTAATGTTAAAATATAATGTAGGCTGATATTATTACTGGTAATGATTCCTAGAAGATAATATAATCATCATAATATATGAAAATATTTTTCAAATGCCTTTTTTAACTAGTATAAGATAGGGCGACATAAAATATAAGCCAAATCTTAAAAATTTATACTACCACATATGCAATTTATGTATAAAAAAATAAGGAACTAAAATCATAACGTAAATTGGGCTTTCAACAATGTCTGTCTGATTAGTTATGTACTTTGAAACATAGAACGTAGACTTTATCCAAAAAAATTATATTGCGGGTCACAAATTTTTTAAAGGTAGAACAACACCTTGTTTTAATGAAATAACTTTTTAATGTAATTCACTGAGATTCAATTTTTTTTTATTATGTAACACTTTTTACATTAAGTTGTTTATTATTTTGTAGAGGTATAAAAGTACTATATAATATTTTCATTCAGTTTTCAGATGACGTACTGTTTCAAATATTTTTAAATATATGTTTATATAATGCAAAATGTAAAAATATGTTTAATAAATATTATGCAAGTACTATATTCTATTTATTGAAATTTAAATTGTTTTGTACAGGGTGTCCAGAATAACTGGGAATATTTAAAACTATATCAAATAATCTAAATGACTATTTTATGGATCTGGCAAAGATCAGCAAGGGTGTTTTTAAACCACAGTAGGAGTCATTTAAAGCACGTTTGCCTGAGGGGGAAGGTTAGAACCCTTTGTGCAAGTTTGGCACTGCAATGGGTTCCACAAGCACTGAAAACAAACCTTACACTCAAAATGAGTTTCGCCGATCATGTTGACATCATCTGGAGATGAGTCAAGCCAACTTGACGAAATACGTGTTAAATGTAATTTTTAGTATTTTGGATGTTTGTAGAATTGTTTTTGTAGTCTAATAAGTTTACAAGACTTCGAAGATTGTATTTATAAACCTACATTTGTTTCTTTTATTTAATGTAGATAATTTGGCAATTTTCTATCGTAAATTAACATAAATATAATCAAATTGGACAACTGTAAGATGGAACGTTAAGAGGTCATATTGTGACATGTGAAAGGGCCGAGTCAAAGTAATAATCACTATTGTCCTCGTTTCATATTGTCATTGTAAGTGTGTACTGAATATTAAAAGAAAATGGGAGTAAAAAGTAATACCGAACTCTGAAAGGAAAGAGAGATGCATTAGATAAGGGAGAAGAGTATTAAATAGGTAAGGGGTCCATCACCTCAAGAGGTACATCGCCATCTAGCCCAATGGATCAATCACATGTATCATTGTGAATTCAATTTATCACTGCTCGTCATAATTTTTAATTATTCAGAAAGCAGCCATTTTTTAAAAGTAGAATATTGATATAGATGGTGTTAGTGATATAAAACCGCTCCTAATATTTTTGGATTGGATTTGGCTGTGAAAAAATGAAGATATGTGTTATACTTGAGGTTAGTGCTATAATAAGTCAAACTCAAAAATGTTAAATATAATAACTGTAATATCTATATATATGTATATAGTTTTCAATTTAAGATAGTGATTTAGGGTAAAAATCCTGTACGATTTGCTGTATAAGGAGTAATGGA
The DNA here is from genome assembly GCA_963675555.1 of Leptura quadrifasciata. Classification (NCBI taxonomy): domain Eukaryota; kingdom Metazoa; phylum Arthropoda; class Insecta; order Coleoptera; family Cerambycidae; genus Leptura; species Leptura quadrifasciata. Next base: position 112,189,206 of record OY776675.1, read on the forward strand.
AGGGGGTGTTCGTAGACCATCAGTTCTTGTCTTCAAGATATTCCAGATGTTTTCAAACACAATCTAGTTATAATAAACCCTTTCTACATGTTTGCCAACTGACAGAGTTGCCAACAGTTTGCCATGTACATATTTTCATTACATCTACTCTTGCTCCCAAATATATACAAGGTGTTTAAAAAATGTGGCGTCAAATTGATGGAGTAGGTACTCCAGGGCAATGAAGTCAAACAATTTTTCAAGAAATTACAATTTTGCCTGATCCAGTTGTCATAACACGTCACTAGGGTTTACTAATGAAATGAATGGCCTTTTTATTTTCTAAATGGCAAAATTAAACAATGCTAAAAATGAATTGTGCATTAACTTTACTAACTCTCTTGCAGCTACTTATTTATTTGACAAATACTTCTATGAAAAGATAAATAAAGTTTATTTCAGTTAAGTTATCCTTACTTTTAAAATAACTGTCATTTTTAGTAACTTTAGTTGATAATTTTGGTCATAGACCCAGTTATGACAACGCAATAGCAAACAGTTTTATTTTGTATTCACACACGCACACAAATTTATAAATCCAACGAAACATACAGATGCGGCAAAAGTAGTTCTATATATCCTGAAGTAAATGAGTGCGAGAAAGAACACAAGTCAAATAAAAATCGCTTACGTGAAAGCAAGACAGATGATTGTTATATTAGTGGAGCACTAATGATAGTTTTTTTACCTCCCATCTCACCGCGGCTGTATTCCATTATACCATTTGCCACAACAATACAAATTCTACCGGATGCCCTGCGTTGATGCATGACAAGGTGATTAAATAATATTTTACGAAGCGTGCAGCTTGTTAGGAGTAGCATATTCGATATTCTGTTCCTAATTTTTATTGTTTTCTTTCTCGCACTCGTTTACTTCAGGATATATAAAACTACTTTTGCCGAATCTGTACATAGACAGTAAAAAGAAAACCTGATAGCTTTACAGGACTGAAACTGGTTAACTTTCAGATGAAGTTTAGGTGCCAGAGGAAGAGTTACAATAAATGTCAATTATTTGATGAAGTAGTTTCTTCGAGGTTTTGCCGTGATCGTCAAACTTGACTTGATGTTTGTCAGCATCTTCAGAAGGATTCTTAAAAGTCTTTAGAATTCCTCTCTGAGGAAGCCGATAGCATGATCAGCGAAATGTCAAGTCAAGTTCGATGACCATGGCAAAACCCGAAGAAACTACTGCATTGGGCAACGGCTATGAAAGCCTGTGTTCTACTACATCAATTATTTGTTTAATCCATGTGTATGATTATGGCAAATTATTTTTGTAAATATTGCACATACCAATTCAAGGAAATGTCATCTGTCAAAATTGTTCTTCTAAATTGATATATCCTATAGAGCCAGGGCATCTGCGCATTTTTCGAGGTCATTTTGTGGGGAGGGGGAATACAGGTAACACAACGTCGCTTTAGTTACCTACTTGATTGTCTCAATTTAAAACAAATCAAGCGTCATTTAAATTGAGCATAAGTATCTGGATTTGTGTGAGATACTTGTTTATTTGACAAATCATGATACAAATTCTCAGACTTCTTGTCATACATTTTGCGTGCGCAGTAACAGAGCGTTGATGATACATTGTGTATTAATTGCAATTAATTCAATATACATGACAAATCTCTTCATACTTTTATAATTTGTGTTAGTTTATTAAGTCGTGAGGTATAAAAAGTGTCATCGTGGACACAATTTCTGAAACGTTAATTCAAGAATTGATATGTTTTAGGCCCCTTGATTTTCCCTGTATTTCAGAAATGTACATTACCACCATCTGCTTCTTTTTTAACGCATAAATAATAAGATAGCATGAATTTGAAATGAGAAAATTGTTCCAATTTCGTAAGCCATTGACTAACTTCTTTTTAACTGTGAACACTCTATCATACCTCAGACATATATGCATACACAATTCTTTAAACAAAGCCTTTTCTAATATATGTATATGGACGAATCTCGATACAAATCCAGATACTTGTGTCCAATCTAAACGTACCTTAACAAGTATTAGTGGTTGATATCCTTCTTTGTCACCTATTGTGAAGGTGTGTTCATATATATATTATGGTTGTGGCAAACTTTATAGTAGAATGTGGTCGCGGTGAGATGGAGGTCGAGAAGCTATGGCTTCAAACACGGACCTGGGTTTAACTGTATTAGTCACCCGTTTCATTGGGACGAAACATTTTTATATTATCAAATTTAACATTATTAAATTATAAGAAGGCTAACTTATACCTTCAATTATTTTTAAATAAATACCAGTAAATAGACAAATAAATAATTATTTTTACCTATAATATTACATATTACACTCAAATTATAAATTCCACAACTAAACTCGCACAAATCTATACTAGGCAAGGCCGACTCTGGACATATACAATCATATGTGTGGCAACAACATCTGTTCGCTTTCACGTAAGCGATATAAACAATGGACTAGGTGACGTGTTATAAACTGCGCCTTACTCTGCCCGTCTCACCGTGACGCATTCTACTATAGTGATTTTCTTGTACATACATCGTAAACTTTGATTCTTCAAAAAAGAGCTTCATTTTTATGATATTTTTTTCCTTTTCTGGTTAATTTTGGTAGCATTTCGAATTATGCCTTTTGTGACAAAGTGAGATGTAAATTGAAATACAATCTTAAATTTGCCCCTAATAAATAACATACTGGAAAATGCAACAGATTTTAATATGTATTTGATATATACAGCCTGGTATTGTGATACTTATCATAAACAAAACGTCAAATGCTTGGCCCAGATTTTTCTAATACAGTTTGTCCCACACCCACATAAAATTTTAATTTTTAATTTAATTTTTATTTATTTTTTTGTAATTATTTAGGTTTCACAAAAAGGCATTAGAAGCATGTTCCACCCATTCTGGAACTCAAAGCCATGGCCAACTATTACCATTGTTTATGTGCGAAATATTAAAAAGTACTATTACAACATTTTTTGTTTTCCATGCCTATTAAGCTGCACAGGTATAATAATAAATTAACAATAGTAACAGAAATAAAGGGAGGGTCAAATGTAATGAATAACCTGTATATTAAAAAATTGTTTGTTATCTTAAAAACTTATTTTAAAGTAATGCCCACCTTGGAATTACTATTATGATAAAAAATAATATACTGGGGATCTAGGTAGTTCTGAATAAAAATATGTTCCAATATACTAAGAAAAAATTCCTAATATTTCGCACCTAAACAGTGGCGTTAGTTGCCATGGCTTCGAGTTTTGGAATGAGTAGAACATGTTTCGGATGCCTCTTTGCGAGATAAGTAATAAAAAAAAAAACATCAAAATCGGTCCATAAAGTCCTTAAAGTGGGACACATAAATATGACACAGTACATAGATCAGGGAGATGATGGTGTAGTGCTTAGCAGTTGACTTGAATATGTTTTTGAAATCTTATAAATACAGTTAAAAATAATTACTTATGGTGACATAATATTAGGGAAGAGCGAGTTGTTTACAGGAATTTACATAAGGGAATAAATGATTGGCAGATAAGATATAACTGAATAAGAGTTTTGATAAAATATATGCTCATGAAAGATCTACGCAAATTATTTCTTATAACGTTTACTGTTTTTAACACACATTAGAATATCTAGGAGAAATATTTCGACATATTCTGCAGTAAAGCATAATAAGAGACATGATCATAGAAAAGGGATTAACACTGTTCGAAAAATTCTATTATTGACAAATGTGAGTCCTTACTATTCAAAACACCCTGTACATTGCAATATGTATTAGTGCTAAAGAAAAATATATAAGAAATCTCCACAAACTGTAGAATTATCTGTAGTGGCAAAATTATAACTTGTTACCATATAATTTGCTGCTATTATTATACGTGTGTATATTATGTATGTATAAAGATTGGAAAGCTGTAGTATCCTAAGAATTAAAACCAATTAATGATGGCAAACGTTTAATAATTTGCAAGCTAAAAATCATAGGTTGTGATAGTGAACGAGTGAAAAAGTTGTCAGGACTAAATTTAAAATTAGCATTGTATACACCATCCCGTGAAATAAATTGAAATGAACACTAATATGATTGCATTTAACCATTTCCAACCTTTATATGTATATAACACGGTGAATTCAATGTGAATTTCATTAAAAGAGCCATTTCATATGTTTCTAGTCAAACTTTTAATAGCTGACATTTAACGACAATAACCGTAATATTGGTTTGAAGTCTTTTTATTTTTTCGGTACTGTGATATTCTTAAAACCTACAATTATCATACGTTTCCCAAACAAATTTATCTATCTTGTATATTATATATTATATTACCATTACCATATTTTATATATTGTGTACAAAAAAATTATCACGGTAACAGTGAATGGTTCATGACTTGCCATTTTTCAATAGGCTCGAAATGAGCAAGCCATATTTGTTTTAGTTTTCATTGTATATAAAGGACATTCCCTGAGAATATCTCATGAATTTCAGCATATATTTTTAGTTAAGAATTTTACTATTGAATAAATAAATTCATTTTATGTATAACTTAACTTGGTGGTACCAAGTCATACATGGATATCCTGCAGTAGTGTGTATGCCACACAGTTAGCGTAATGTTTTTTTTTTCCATGCCGCAGTATGGTGGGTATGGCAGGAAAAGCATAGGCGGTCTGCCCCCAATAGAAAGTCCTATCAATTTTTAGTTTCTTTCATAAGTATTGTTACGTGTTTACAGTTTGAAGTAAACAATCTGTAGGTTCAAATAACTTGCAACAAGAATCTTCACAAACCACTGATTTATTTATCACTTAAAATTACACTAGTAAATACTTAAAAATCACACAACTAATAATAACTTAATCTAATAAAAAGTCACTACTTTTAAAACATTATGTACTTTACTTTTCTTCTTAAACTTGTCAACTCTTGTCTAACCTAAAAACTTTCTTTGTATACTTCACTGAACTGAACTGTTCTTTATACTTCACTAAACTGTACTGTTCTAACCTACAAACTGTCTCTGTAACCAGAACTGTACTGGATACTAAACTGAACTGCTCCCCCATCTGCTGGATTCGCCTCTTCATATACACCCAAAGAATGTACCAGAACAGTATTCCATAATATTCTGGAATCCTACAGAGTTTTCTACTATGTGATAGATGACTGTTCGTCAATTGGCTTATAGATGGCGCCACCCCACCTACTGGCCATGAACAGAATACAGGTTTCCCTGCAACCGCATGGTAACTTCTTTCCCATCAGGGCTCTCCGATGCTCTCCGTAATAGTCCATCTATAACCCTAAGGGAATCATCCCATTGTGCCCATAAAGCCTTCAGTCCAACACTTTTACTGGAAGCGTCCTTCCATTCAGGGCGGATTCCTTTTTCTTTCGCCTTCAACATTGGTCCAATTTCATCATCATTCAGTTGTTCCTCTTAGAACTTCCTTTGTCCAGTCTTTTGGAACCTCTATCTTAACTGCCTTCACTTCTACTATATCCTGCTGCTTCTTTACATTCTCGGCATTCACTTCCTTAGGGCTCCTCTGGCGATAGTACCTCTTGACATGCCCCAATTTATCGCAATTATAACAGCGGATTCCTTTTGTCAGACCTCCAGCACTTCGCTGCTGCTTCGGCTCCTGTTTCGGTGGTTGCGGTTCCTGTTTAAGCTCCGGTCGCGAACTTAATTCATTTAGTACTTGCGCAACCATTTTTTTATGTCTGTTAACATAACAATCAATCTCATCTTATCGAAGCGGACTTTCTCTTTCTTTGCAGTGTTTACTTCCCCAGGATTCCATTTTCGACACTGTCGCATTATATGTCCTGGTTTGCTGCACTGATAACACTGAATCATCTTCCTTGGCTGTCCATCGCTCTGTTCTCTTTCCTGCTTCCTTGGAGCATCTGGTTTGGTCATCAACTGGCTTATCATTTTGTGCAGGTCAGCCATCAAAGATTCCATATTTGATTTTTCTAAATGGTCCTCTTCTTCTACTTTCATGGCTTGTACTCTCGGATGTTGAGTCTCTTTATAAGCAGCTTCAACTTCGAGGGCATGGATCAAGGCTTCGCTACCAGTCTTAGCTCGAGATAATCTAAGGACTCGCCTGATCTCCTCATCTCTTATGCCATTGATGAAAGTACCAACTGTTAATTGTTCCTGGAATTCTTTGGGTGCATCCGGGTAAGCCAGATATGTCAGTCGCTCAACAGCTGCCTCAAAATCTTGTAAACTTTCCCCAGCCTTTTGTGTGCGTGATTTGAACTGAGTCCGGTATACCTGGGCGAGGTGTTGGTCGCCATATCTTAGATCTAGTGCAGCCTCCAAAACTTTAAAATCTCGTTACTGCGTCACTGGGATAGTTTGAAGCAACTCTGGGGCTTGACCTCTTAATGCTAGCACCAATGCCATAGCTTCGTCTTCATTACTCCAATTGTTTGCGCATGCCGCTGCCTCAAATTGTCTTTTGTAGGTTGACCAAGAAGTTTGACCATCAAAGGAAGGCGGTTGTAATCAAGGACCTGACGATGATAATACTAGCTGGCCTCCTTGCGCTCTTAACTGTCGCCTAAGTTGTTCTACCTCTCCCTTGTCTTTTGTAGGTTGACCAAGAAGTTTGACCATCAAAGGAAGGCGGTTGTAATCAAGGACCTGACGATGATAATACTAGCTGGCCTCCTTGCGCTCTTAACTGTCGCTTAAGTTGTTCTACCTCTCCCTTAACTACCTGAAATTTATCGGTAACTTTCCCTTCGACGCCAGTAACTTTTTCTTTGATTTCACTTACTTCAGTCTTTATGTTGCCTATGTCCTCTTTAATTTCGCTTTTGAGGTCTTCAGTGGCTGAAAGGATAACATCTTGTTGCCCCTGTATAATTTTCCTTAATTCTTCTTTCTCTTCTAGACGTCGTTTTTCTTTTTCTTCTTGACGTCTTTCTTCTTCTTTTTCTGCCTGACGTTTCCTTTCTTTTTCTTCTTCGCATCTCTCTTGTTCTTCTTTTTGGTCTAGTATCATTTTTCTAAATTGCTCGAACTTGCCTTGCATTTGTTTTTCAGCAGCCATGCTTCTTGTTTCCATTCAAAAACTATTGAACAACACTACCAAGTCTTATTTAAAGTCTATGCCAGGTACAAGTCAAATATTTTCACAAAATTTAGAATAGAATGTTCTATAAATTTTCTCACACTAGCACAAATTAGTCTTGTCTAATGTCTATATCAATTTCCAGTTCGACTCACTTCACTATCTCCAGTGGTTTCCAAATAGAACGCTATGGAACTTTGTCGAATTCTTCAGAAATTATGTTGCAATCCGGCTTCTGACACCAATTGTTACGTGTTTACAGTTTGAAGTAAACACTCTGTAGGTTCAAATAACTTGCAACAAGAATCTTCACAAACCACTGATTTATTTATCACTTAAAATTACACTAGTAAATACTTAAAAATCACACAACTAATAATAACTTAATCTAATATAAAGTCACTACTTTTAAAACACTATGTACTTTACTTTTCATCTTAAACTTGTCAACTCTTGTCTAACCTAAAAACTTTCTTTGTATACTTCACTGAACTAAACTGAACTGTTCTTTATACTTCACTAAACTGTACTGTTCTAACCTACAAACTGTCTCTGTAACTAGAACTGTACTGGATACTGAACTGAACTGTTCCTCCACCCAATCTGCTGGATTCACCTCTTTATATACACCCAAAGAATGTACCAGGACAGTATTCCATAATATTCTGGAATCCTACAGAGTTTTCTACTATGTGATAGATGACTGTTCGTCAATTGGCTCATAGATGGCGCCACCTCACCTACTGGCCATGAACAGAATACAGGTTTCCCTTCACTTTGGCCAGGGACTTAATCACATTTTTCCCCGTTAGAGGCAGCACATAACAGTATCTTATTGAGAGGCCACCTGCAAAAAAATACAGTAAACGTGTTTTAATGTAATATTGCGGCCGAATTAAAGTAATTGATTGGCCCTTAAATGTTTTCTTAAACCTTGGCCCTGCGTACAATCGTTTTGGTTCGCCGTGTATATTCGAAAATACGTTTCCAGTTATAGATGACATCTTACATAGTTTAGCTGTATTTTTTTTTTAAATTTCTAATTATCGTAGAACTTGAGTTATCAAAGAGACTATCGCCTCACTAAAGCACCTACCCTGGTACTATAAATAAATATTATTAATCATATATTAACACTGCTTTCTATAAATTAGAAATGATACATTGTAATTGATTTGTTTTTAATGAATAAAGATGATAAAAGGTGTGGAACTGAATGATGCAATAAGTGACCACGTATTGTTTTTTTTTATAATGTACCTCTTGTATTTTAATAAAATACATTTACAATATTTTTTTGGAGGTGGTCACTCAATAAAGAAACCTATGAAAAAACCAAAACCAAAAATTGAGATGTATCATTGCTATTATTATTAATTACGAAGACTGATATGATAAAAAATATGCATAATATCTTCCAGTATGCTCACTTTTAGGCAGTTTTGGAATCATCTCTCTATATTAAATAGTTATTTAAAAAAAAAATTCTTTTGACAGTTGAAAAATTGTCAATATTTATTTCCTTCCGTTACATACAATTTTTTAAATTGAAATTTTCCGTTGGCTTCTCAAACAAATTTTTTTGTATACTCAAAGTTTCAAAAAATAAATAAAGATATTAAATAATTTTTTATTTATTATGTATGCCAATATTTAAAGAGTTAGAAATTCTTCTGCTGCCTTTTATCTATATTTTTGAAACACTCAAACAGATACGGTCAAATTTAGATAAATTCACAGTGCACGCTGACTTTGATACATATAATACGAGGGCAGTGAAGAATTTAGTGCAGACATATTCTCGTATAAGGACAACGAAGCTAAATAAACTAGATATAAACATCTATAACAACTTTGTAAATTACCTTAGTGTAACAAGAAATTTGAGCTACAATCAGTTTGTCAATGGGGGAAAAAAAATATTAAAGCCGGAATGTTTTTACACTGTGCAAGAGTTCATGGACTTTACTCGACAATGAAAATGCACTAATTAATCTGTGACTTCAAATGTACTATGTATATAAATGTTGTCAATAAATAAATGGTATGGTATGGTATATTGTAACATTAAATGTTACATAAAATGTATGCATGATGTATTCAAGTTACATCCCCGAGGAAAAGCTAAGAATTTCAGCCTCCAAATTTGGTAGACACCCTGATTATGCAAGGAACTGTTTACCATTCATTGGGGTAAAATAGCCTTATAAGAAGTTATAAATGAGACAGGTAGCATCTCTATTTTATATTCTTTTAATTCTTTTTTAAAATTCTTCAAGTTCCTAATCAACTAGTTTCCAAACAAATAACCTCATTGGTCAAAGAACGCTAGTATGTTACTTCAGAAATTATAATGAGTTATACATGTACACCAATTTTTAAATCAACATTACCTCTGAAACCCATTTCTTCACTTACTGCAGAAAAATTCAAAATCCTTGAGGAAGATCCTTTATATATGCAGCTAATGGCATTTTTCTTAGACATTTTTTGCTAATTTGAATAGTTTTTTATTATGCACTTTTAAGTTATGATGTCTAGAGTTTGTATGGACAAGCTCTAGTATAATATGACCATAATCAAATTATGAAATAATGCTTATATTAAGTAGTTTAATATATAAGTGAAAGTTGTACATTATATTTTTATATATTTCTGTATTTATTGTTTATATATTTCATATTTCTTTGTTTAATAATTTGTTTGTTTGTAGGCTGCTTTATAATCAATCGGTAAAAGATTTGAATGTCATAATATTTATGTGACTGAGAGAATTTTCCCCTGTCACGTCAAACAGAAAATTGAAAGATTTTCAGTTGTCAAGATCAGGTCCAAAGACAGAATAAGCTTGCATCAACCAGTAACTTGTTGTAGCTAAGCCCATTTACCTTTTGTCAAGTTTGCCTAAACCTTCCTCTTTGGATATACAGGGTGTTTCTCAAGAAGGTTTCCAATTTTGGACATGGAATTTTCCATGTCTAGTACTTATCAAAACAAATTAGAAAATTGTTATAAACACCTGACATTTAACACATCACCTTTAATTTATTAGAGGCACATGTAAAGGGATATGGGTGAATTCTTTCTTTTCTTTTATTTGATGAACTTTTATCATCCTTCAAGTAACAGAAAAAGACAAATTTTATCCCAACTCCTTTAAGGGCAACTAATTTCCTTGGGATGCATTTAAAGCCAGATATTTATTACAGCTTTATTTTGACTTATTTTGTGAGTACTATGTGAAATTTTGAAACCTGACCTTAGAAACACCTTGTCAATAGTTTAGTGGTTGCCAGTTGAACGCATTAGATAATGTTTTCTCAAAATCGAAATTTGTTATTATGCCTAAAATTATGAAATGTGTGCAAGTGGAGTACCCTGGCTATATTTTTGGCATAATAGGAAACGGTGGTAACTTCATATATCCTGAATTATGAGACCTTTATTATAAATGGCAAATTATCAAAATTGTCATAATTGATTTTTTGTATAGGTAACATATTTTTTAATATCTTTGTATTATGGACAATGCTGGAGAAAGGAATATATCAACTGAACTTACAGTTGTATTTTGTTTTAAAATGAACATGTTACGACATTCAAATGATTCCATCGATTGATTAAAGTGTACAAGTTATAGAGGTACTTTAGTTTGTATTTTATTAAGTGTTTTGTCTTTTACGATAGCATCACAATAATCTTAGGCTATAAAAATGAAATAGGTAAATAGCAACCGTCCACAAAATAAACTGAAGAATTTATTTGTTCCCGTACATCACCTCACACATGTGGACATAGCATTTTGCCGTTTTTGTATTATTATTTATTTCTCTGATTTTATGTATATATTTTTATAGGTACCTGTTCTGTGTCACAGATATGGATTGTATAACCGGTGTAATTTTTATTGTGGTGTTTGCCGAGTGTTCGATATTGACTCTCTGCATACACAACTTCTTACTATAATCCAGTGTTAGGGCTACTTGTCACATGGAAGCGCATGTGCAGTAGCTAAATGTCTATTTCTGTAAATATATTGTAATAATACTTTACTGTTTGGCCTGCTATGTTGTGGTTGAACAATTTTCCAGCCCAATAAATACTGGACTAGATATTAATATTTTGATTTTTATTTCAATTCCCTTGTTCCTCAACAATTCTGCAGTGCAACTGTCATTACCGTGTAAATAATTATATGTAGGTATACTGACTGGAATGCAAATATATCCAGTTTAGTAAAGGGATATCTCAATCAATAAATCCCTATACCATAAATGACACACTAATTGAAAATGTAAAAGTGATTCGTAATGTAGGAATATATTTCGATTCCAAACTGACATTTGTGCATCACATCGATTTAATATGCAATAAAGCACTAAAATTACTGGGTTCTATTAAAAGACATACAAAAGAATTTAGTAATATAATTGCCATAATTTCGTTATATATCAGATCTCATTTAGAAAATTGTCTACTTATTTTCAAATACATATTGATAAGGTTGAAAAAGTACAAAAAAGGTTCTTACGCTATATAGCATATAAGCTCAACATTCCCACTTATGCTATTAATTATGATGAAATTCTAAACATTTTGCATCTCAGTACTTTGGAGCATCGAAGAATCAATGCAGATATAATTATGGCATATAAAATTAGCAATGGCATTATTGACTGTCCCGAATTACTCTCAATGATATACTTTTATGTACCCCATAGCCAGTTAAGAGAAACGTATACATTTTCTCTTCAGCATCATAGAACCTTATATGGTGCTAACTTAGGTATTACGTGGGTTGAGAACCATAGGGTTCCAAGCGACAATTTGTACAAATCGTTTTTTCACAGAAATCTGATCTGTAAAGAATTCTGCATTATTTGCTCTATAAATTTATGCAATTGGTTGACAGATCGTACTATAATCAACAGGGGAATATAGTTTTAAGTACACATTGAGCTTCGGTGACAGAACCATATGGTTTTAAGTGCTGTAGTGTTGTTGTCTGAATGAAACATTGTTTATACAAGCGTAATGTCTTCTGTTTTTGATAGTGAAAGTTGGGAAAATTTCTATAGTTCTGATTCTTAATATGTTCCAGAAAATATTTGCAAGAATAAGAGGTCAATGTAAACACAAAAATTACTAGGACGGGTAAACAAAGTTTAAACAAAATCGACCCATCTGCTGCAAATATTGTAATTGCACTGGCCCATAACTAAATCGGTTACTGAGAAGAAAATCAAACACATCGAGTTTGCTTACAAATTGATGCCTCTACAAGACCGAGAATATATGAGATCTCTAATTTCTGAGTTTAAAAAAAATTAATGAATATAATGTACTTAATTTTATTGTTGTTTCTTTGTTTAGCTTTTAAGTTTTGTTCTTGTGCTTATGGCTAGTTGTAGTTAACTTTTCATTAAAATATTAAATAATTTTTTTCATATTATAATAATAATAATAATAATAATAAAACGTCTTTATTTAAAGGGCGAAGTTTAGCCAAAGGCTTATTTCCTTTTTTATTACAATATTAACAAGCTATCGAAATAAAAAATAATACTGTGTCATTTCCACAAAAAAAATAGCAACATTTAAATTAACAAGACTACCATAGAACAATGTTTTCTGTCATATTAGTTTTAGTTTAGTTGTTTATTTTGATTATAATACAATATTATAGTGCCATAAGGTTTCAAATACAGTGCTTACAGTGCCACATGGTTCCAAGTACAATTGCAGTGTTTTGAAAAAATCAATAAAATTTACTTTTGCTGGTATAATTATGGCATCTTTTTAATGTTTCTGTATTCACAGATTCCTAGGCAAAAATTTCTATCACATTGAACCATTCTCGATTTTACTAGAAAAGTTTAAAATTCATCTGCTGAACATTTTTAGAAATGTCGCTTGGAACCTTATTGTTTTCCACCCTCGATTAATAGAATTGTAACAAATGCTAACACCATTTAGCTAGATTTTTTCAACATTACAAATGATCAATTAAAAAGAAATTTGATATAACTTTCAGACATTTTGATTTATTGTTTGAATGAGTCAAATCTTTGTTTAAATATATACAAAAGTAAGTTAAGAGAAAATCGAATATTGCTACGCAGAAACACTGAAGGTGGTTTCCAGGTAGAGGAAAAAATAACACTTCTAGGTGGTACGATACCCAGACATCAACAAGTGGTGAAGCTGCAGCCCTACGGTGGTGACTTCGAGGGGCCAGACGGTAGTTGGTTTATAGCCTCCCTAATCCGTGAAATGTTTTAACCTAGGCCGTAGAACGTTTCAGCCTAGTCCGTGGACCCTAAAGATAAACCAATTTAATTTGCACAGTCAGAAATGCAAAGGAAAGGCGTGCCTAATGAGAGCAATTGAAATCAAATATAATTCACAAAAGAAATAATTTACCTCTGATTCCACGAGGGTACAATCCGGATAAAATTCTGGTAGAATGCTACAGCTCAATTAACAGCGTCGAGTTCGTCTCTCTAGCAAAAGAGATAAGCAAAGTGGTCAACCAGCCTATAAATTTTTGAAACATATGGGTAAGGCCGGATGAGATGGCGATAATAAGGTTAACTCATCTGTACACCTAAATCCCGCACAAATACAGATAAAACTCCCTTTGTAACATCAAAATCTGACAAACAGAAATAACCAAGGCAGAGGAAATTTTATTGTTGCCGATAATCCCAAAATCCCCCAAGAAGACTTAAATAAATTAAGTTTCAGTGTATGAACAGCTAAAACTTTTCACCTTTCCTTCTAACAAGCCGGAAGTCACGCGACCGTCCTTGCAGCTCTAACGGACGAATGCCAGCTCGCTGCTTGCCGATATGTGGCCCGCGAAACACAAATATGCGTTGCGAGTCGCATATACATTAAGCCCGTAACTCTACCAAATGACGTTTAATTCACTTAAAAAACCTGTAGTTGGAATTCATTAGAATAAATTAATTAGCCATTCATTTGAATTTAAGTTTCGTTAAAAAAATGGATACCTGCAGGAATCAGCTGCCAGATCTTAAACTATTAATAGGTTATGGGGACAGCACCGAAACATTCACAAATTTATTTATTTATTTATTAGCCGTTACTCTAGTCCGAGTATAAAAATGTTACAGTCGATAAATTGTGTACAATAAAAAACAAGTAAAAGGTGTAGTCTATTGTAATTCCCATTCATCTACGGTGCACACGACTATGGCTATAGAGGCCAATTCAGGAGAGCACATGTGGCGTGGCGGTCAACGAAAGAGGTTCAAAGACGCTCTTTCGTTGACCGCCACACCTTCTTCTACCGCTTAGCAATTCACCATAAAGTGTACATTTAGGAAGGCGGTTATCATGCATACGATGAACGTGACCTGCCCATCTTAGGCGTGCTCTTGAAATAAGCACCTCAATTGGAAGGCTGTTTGCTCTCCTGAGTACTTCCACGTTTGATATGTGATGGAACCAACGGATTCTCATCATACTTCTGAGGTGTCTTTGCTGAAAACGTTCTAATTCTTTCACATGACGACGGTAAGTGACCCAGCTTTCACATCCATATAGCAGTGTTGGAATGACAACTGCTCTGTAGACAGCCATTTTCGTTGACAAAGCAAGGTTGTGGTTGTCAAATACTCTCTCTCTAAGTCCCCAGAGTGCTCTAGATGCAGCGTTAATTCTATTGCGAATCTCGCTGTCCATGTTTGCTTTGTCATTAACAACGTTGCCTAAGTAATTGAACTGATCCACCACTTCAAGAGAATTTCCGTTAAGTGTAATGTCTATTTGGTTCACCTGATGAGGAGTTGACATAATCTCAGTCTTTCCAATGTTGATTTTAAGTCCCAAGGAATCATAGCTCTGGGCATACACATCTAAAAGTTCTTGAAGCTCTTCCGGTGTAGAGGCTAAAAGTGCACAGTCATCCGCATACTGGAGATCACAAATGAATCGTGTGCGTGTCTTCGTGAAAGCTCTAAAGCGCCCTATGTTAAAGAGACCGCCATCAAAACGGTATCTGAGACCTATTCCTCTGACTGTCAGTTTGTTGTCAACAATAATTGTTAGAGCAGTGGTAAACAAATTAAAGAGTAGGGGTGCCAGGACACATCCCTGCCTAACTCCAGTGAGGGTTTGGAAAGGTTCGGTTGCCTCATTATTATACATAACCTGGGCGTTGTTGTTTGTATGTAGACTGCGACATACTTCCACAAATTTTCTAGGGATACCTAAGCAGAACATAATTTTCCAGAGCACTTCCCTGTCCACCGAGTCAAACGCCTTGGTTAAATCAATGAAGGCCATGTGAATTTCTCCTTGATGTTCGAGTGCTTTTTCTTGAAGCTGTTTAAGTGTGAAGATTAAATCCGATGTGCCTCGGTTTGGTCTAAAGCCACTCTGTGTTTCAGGAAGTAACTTTTCCATAACAGGTGTTAGCCTATTTGCCATCGCTTTAGTGAGTATCTTCCCTCCAACAGCCAGGAGAGCTATACCCCTGTAATTTCCACAGTCCGCAGCGCTCCCTTTGTTTTTGAAGAGGTTGATTAAAAGTGTATCACGAAACTCCTGCGGAGCTTGACCACTTTCCCACACGACATCAAACAGTTTTTTGAGGTAGGGTATGAGCCCTGATGACACAGCTTTAAAGATTTCAGCTGGGAGTGAGTCGGCGCCGGGAGATTTGTTATTTTTTAGCTGCTCAATGGCGGTTAAGATCTCTTCCGTTGTTAGTGGTTTATCTAAGTCTTCGAAGGTGTCATATTGAGGGATAAGATTTATAATATCGTGATCGGCTTGACTTTGCCGGTTAAGAATGTTAGAGTAGTGTTCTTTCCATCGGGCTCTTATTTCCTGGTCTTCTTTAAGGAGATTTCCATTTAAATTTTTAATAGGGCACATATTTTTCCGACTGGGGCCGTACACTGCTTTTACTCCTTGAAAGAAATTCCTGTAGTCGTGTGAATCGGCGTACCTTTGAATTTCTCTGGCCTTGCTTGCCCACCACTCGTTCTTTATTCTTCTGATTTCGCGTTGCGTTTCATACTTAGATTGGGTAAAAGCTTCTGCTTTTGATGAGTCGTTGGGGTGGTTGATAGCGTTTTGGAAGGCAATATGTTTGCGGTCAAGAAGTTCTTGTATAAAAGCTTCATTATCATTGAACCAGTCCTCCTGTTTTTTACTTGCTACAGTGCCAAGAATTTCCTCACTCGCACTTTTTAAACTGTCTTTAATTTGGAATTGGTTCCTTCTAGTGCACTCAAATTCTCTTGAACTTTTTGCTTTAGCTGTTCGACGGTTTGTTGGTCACGCAATTTACTAATACAGAGACGGGGTCTACGTTTTACTTGAGTTCTTCGGTGTTTGGGTCTCATAACAATTTTCATTTTAGAGACAACAGGACGATGATCGGTCCAACACTCGCTATCAATGCGCGCCTTTGTAATTTGGACGTCCTTGAGATGCTTCCTACGTACGATAACATAGTCCAGTAGATGCCAGTGACCTGATCTGGGGTGACGCCAGGTGCCTTTAAATTTATCCTTTTGTCGGAAAATGGTGTTTGTTATAACTAGATCATGTTCGGCGCATTTAGTTAGGAGTAGTTGACCGTTAGCGTTCATGTTGCCCAAACCGTTCTTGCCTATGATGCCTGGCCAGGTGTCTGCATCTCTCCCTACTCTAGCGTTAAAATCGCCAAGAATAACGAGTCGTTCCGTTTTAGGTATTCTACAGAGGGTTTCTTCCAGCTGTTGATAGAAGCTTTCCTTGGTTTCGTGACTTGCATCCAGAGTGGGAGCGTAGGCACTTATTAGATTTACCGCGTTGCCATCTGATAGCTCATAGCGTAGCAGCATTAGACGCTCGGATAGGCCTTGTGGTACTTGTGTTAAGTTGGATACAAGTTGATTCCGAACGGCAAATCCTACTCCATGTTGTCTTCTTGAATTGGTGGGAAGACCTTTCCAATAGAAGGTGTAGTACTTTTCTGTGAGAGAGCCTTCCTCCAAAAATCGAGTTTCGCTGAGAGCTGCAATGTCAACATTGAGTCGGTGAAGTTCTCTATCTATTAGAGCAGTTCTTCTTTCAGGCCGATCGGTGCGAGTGCTGTCGTTCAAAGTACGAACATTCCAAGCGCCGTAGATGAAAGAAAGAATTCGTTTTGTTGGATTTAACTTGTCGGCGTTTTTTCGATATTCGATGAGGTGTCCCTGTGGGCACCCTCCCCCGGAGATCCGATCGGGAGGGTATTTTACCTCCGGATGATTTTGTCCCACTTGAACGCTCCATCATTTTTTAAAGCCTTAATCGACTGAAAACAAAGCTGCATTTGAAGTTTTAGCTGGAGCAGGTATGCAACTGACCAGCTCGGTTGCGGAAGGCGAGTGGTGTGGTCCCATGGCACAGAAGGAGACTGCGACGATGGGGTAACCAAACGATTCCAAAAGCAACCTTTGTGTGCGGTGGGTTATTTTTACCGCACTCTTCGTGAGAAGGTGGATGTGCTCACGGCAAAAGGTAAGGGTTATTCCGCCCTTACTCGGTCGTTAGAGCCTCGTTAGTGAAAACAGGGTGCACCAAGTTCAAATTGAACTCATCGCGACGGTGAGGTTAACAATTGAGTAGGAGAGGCTATAACTTGCGCTTCACTACCACATTACACCATAATTTGCATTCTTGAAATCATAAAAGTATACTGTTAAGCAAGGGGGCTAGAATACGATCGATTCTCAAGTTTCACAGTAGTTAACAAGGGAGGGTGATTTTTATCAAGTGGAACTAAGTGGCCATCTGCAAAGCTTACTGATAGTTCATTTTCATTGTGAGAGAGAATCAAATCTAACAGAACACCTCTTGCATTGGGGACATCATTGGCTTGATATAGATTGTGATAAGAGAATTTAGACAAAACTTCAATTTCATGTAATGATGCTGATGGTGTAGCGTTCCCAGTGAAGGAGAATTGGATATATTAAAATCCACGAATGGGTGCATTTAGGCATTAGGGTATCTTTCGATTATAGTGGAGATCATTGCTGTAAGTAAGGCATTAAGAGACGATGTTGGTGGTAGGTACCCACAGAGACAAATAACTCTTCAAGAGGTTGAGACAAATCAAGATGAGTTTTAGTAACCGTCCAATTATTTTCAATGTAGTTCTCACGAATCTTTTGTATTTTCACTTGTAGAACTTTTTAGTATATTGCAAAGAGAGCTTTTTCCTAAATAAAAAAATGTGAATTAATAGTTTTACAGTAAAATATTGCCACGCATCAAAAGTTTCATATAAAAAAAAATAATTATAGCAGCTTTACTTAATTTTATCTGAATTTTATTGCTATTATTTAACATTTTAAAACATTCGCTGCAGCCGGCCACTTATGGGGAAGCTCGGCTCTATCCGCCTGTGCCACCGACTACATGGTCAGTTAACGCACTTTTTTTTTTTTTTTTAAAAACTGGTCACATTTAGGATAGCGTTTGTTGTTTTATACAGTTTTATAGTAATAATGCAGTATTTTAGTTTACTTTAGACCAATATTACATACAAATAATGAGTTTACAAGATGAAGCAGGGCTGTCGCAGCCAAAATGGGCGCACTTGCAAAGAACTAGCCGTGATATATTTTCTCAAATTAAATAAAACTATTATGATGGCATCTGCGGGGCCGCACATGTATTTTTAAAGCGGCAGTGAATGTGTTAATCGAATTATTCTATCTATGGAAGAAATTTTAATTGAATGCATTGCAAATCTCCAAGCGTTTAAAGATATCTTTTCAATATGCGATCACGGAAGAAAATAAAGCGCACCTATAATCTTTGATTATAGCACTGATTGTTGAATTCTGATTCTTTTAGTAGGTGCCCCTTGAAGAACACTACATTACGCCACTGGCAAGTAACGAATAATTTAAAACATAGATTTTACATATTTCCTTAACATTAAACCAGAACAGAAAACATTTGATTACCATTCTTGTCTATAAATCGCATATAATTGAATATTTTAATTTTATACACATTATATATTTGTTATTTTATTGTATGTATTTCCATTTAAATAAAAGCAATTTTGATTGGAAGCTATTCAATTATCTATACACTAGAACACTAGAACTAAATATTTTAACAATTCCATGTAGATACATTTTTGAATGCTTGATATATAGTCGTAAAAATTTAGACAAATATTCTTCAAACGGCATTTTTCATGACTATAATACACGAATAAAAAATGACATTCGAATAGATTATTTGCGATTAGAAAAATCTAGAATTTCATCTAATTACTACTGTCCCTTGTTCCTCAACAAAATTCCACCATGCATAAAGTTGTTATCATTCAATAAATATAAAAATATTATAAAACAAACACTAATAGCAAAAGCTTTTTATAGTGTCAATGATTTTTTACAAGATGACAATATACATTTCAGCACTGTGTAAATTATTTCAAAATTTCTTACCTTTCCTTCTGTGTAACAAAATGTATGTCTAAATCTCTATCCGTTTGTTTTTTACAGCTTTGTTTTTTTACAAACTTTTATTCATTATTGTATTAAATGTGACTATTAATAAGGTCTTTTAAATTTTTAACTATATGTACATATATACTTTTATACGATTATCACATATCTAAATGTAACTTCGATTTTGTTTGATGTTCATGCCAAATTGACTTGTGTAATGATCCTGTATGGTATCAAATGCATCAATAAACACTACTCTATAAATCGCGATATACTGTCATTAATTCTAAAATATGTAGACTTCGACATAACAGCAGTAACTTTTATTGCGAACTACTTATGAGATAGGAACCAAGGAGTGGTTCTAAATGGGGACGTATCAGATAATCTGCAAATTTCGTGTGGGGTACCCCAGGGCTCCATACTGGGACCAATTTTATTTAAAGTGTACACTTCTTTTCTACCTGATTTAACCGAAAAATGCAGCATACAGATGTACACAGACGATACATAACTATTTTATTCTTTTAAGCCGAGTATGTTTCACGCAAGCTGTGAGATAGTTAATCGTGAACTTAAAAAAATTTTTGAAATGTCATTAGAACACTGTCTGCATTTAAATCCAAATAAATGTGGTGTAATGTTTTTCGCCCGTCAGACTGAAAACTAACCTAACCCACCAAAATGTTGATACAAAAATTAATGATGTGACGATACCTATAAAAAATTATGTAAAAAACGTCTGCTTGACGTCTCTACCGACTTGTCATGGTCTTCTCTTTCACTATGAAAGAGGACCGCGATGGGATGGTGGAGACATTTGGCATTCAGTTTGGTCCGTGCGGAGGGGAACTCGGGGGCAATTCTGTGAATCATCATCAGCTCTATGACAGTCTCAGTAGCTGAACTATTTAATAACTGGGAAGTTTATGAGAAAAAGAAAATAAAGGAGAAAAGTGTTATTTGTACGTAAAAAAAATAATAAATAAATAAAATTGTATGTATACTAGTGTGGATATGCATGTTGTAAATTTGTTGCCTCTTTTTGGGTTAAATGCAAGAACAGCTTTTATAGCAACTATGCTATATTATGCTGAATTTTGCCCTTTCATGTATGACATGTCATTATTGAATAAAGTGTATTATTATTATTATTTCAGTTAGGATGGGCCGATAGTAGATAGTGAGTGGAAAGTAATATGATGGTGAAGAAAGGGAGACTTTGACAGGTGCCTAGACACCTCAAATAAAGCTAGACGGCTCAGAACGAACAAGTTAAAAATCAAATTTCATTCCTGAAGTCGTGATATATTGAATGTTTGTGATAAAAATTGAGTTAAACTAAAAAAATCGGGAAATATGCTTTACTTAATAGTACAAAGCAGACTGTCCCTCAGAGTATTGATATAGTCTGATTCTGCTGAAGAATATTCCATAAATCAAATAATCAATGTTTTCACTGAAACCTCATCATATGTGTACGAACGAATAATGTTCATGTAAAAATCAAAGACAAACTTTGTAATTTTGAATGTGATACGGCAAGTCCAGTGATGATGATTTCATAAAAGGTTTTCGATGCATTAAAGTTAAATGTTCTACTTCAAAAAACTAATATACATTTTCGAACTTATACTAAACTAATCTACACACCACTGGGATGCATAAAAGTGCCTCTGTGTCATTCAAAGAGAAACATTTCACAGAAAATTTGTATGTAATTTCTAATTGTAACAGTGCAATTATTGGGAGACCACGAGTCCAAGCTCTCAACATTTTACATGATATAGATTCAGTATCAATTCAGACAAAGTTAGTTGAAATTTTGGAAGAATACAGAGATATTTTTCCAAGCAGAAGTAGGCAAAATTCCTGATTTTGTGTGTTCTGTATCTTTGCAACAAATGCAAAACCAGTACTCTTTAAACCACGACGTGTACCATATATGCGCTACAAGAAGAAGTCAAATGAGAAACACATTGCCTTGAAGATAAGGCAAGGATAATTAAAAAAGATTGATCATTCAAAGTGGGGAACACCTTTAGTAGTAATTCCAAAAAGTGATGGTAAAATTCGACTCTGTGCTGATTACAAGATGACACTGAACAATGAAATTCGGGAAAATAGATATCCAATTGCAAAAATTGAAAACATATTTAACAAAATGAAGAATGGCAAGTTTTACACTGCATGCTTGATATTGAGAGCATTTTGACATCTATATGTTGATGACCAGGGTGCAAAAATGCAGGCAGTTTCTACTCACCTCAGTACATCTTTAACAAAGATTTATTATTCTTCGGTATTAGCACCAAATAAATTTCATAAAACGCTTTATGAAATTGTGGGCACCACTATATAATTTGATGATATATTGGTCCAAGCTTTTACAGTTGAAGAATGTCAATTATGTTTAATTAAGGTATTTGAAAAATGCGCAAATAAAATCTTCACTTGAACAGAAACAAATGCCGATTTTTTGGAATTAAAATAAAATATTTTGGACAAATAATTTCAGAAAACAGTCTTCAAAAATCAGATGGTAAAATAAAGGCAGTCCTGGATGCATCTTGACCGAAGAAGGATGAAGAATTGCAGCAATTCTTAGGGTTGATAACGTATTATTCAAAATTGATACGAAATGCACCTTCTATCCTTCACTCTTTATATAGACTTCTAAGAAGAAGAAGCATTTTAAAAGGCAAAACATAAAATAGCTAGTGGCCATGTTTTAATGTCATTTAATACAAAATTACCTATCACCCTTGCAATTGACATAAGTTCATATGGATTATCTGCAGTATTATCGCATCGTCTTCCAAATAGAACATAATGTCATATTGCTCTCATCTTTAGATCTTCAACCAAAGCCGAATGCAAGTATATCAACCAGATGGAGAAGTTACCTACTACTATATATATTGGTAAATGGAACGAAAATTTACATGAGGAAATCATGTATTAATACAAAAAATACTTCAACCAGAACTACTACTATGAAAGCAATAGCACGAAAGTATTGTTACCGGAATTGTATAGATTTTAATATTGAAAATCTTGTAAAAAGTTGTCTGCCATGCTACAGAATCAAGAAAAATCATCAGTAGGAACTGCCAGATACGAACTGGCAATGTGTTCATATGGGATTGTCTTGGACCATCCTTAGATCACTACTTCCTAATTGTTATCGATGCTAATAAGTCAAAATGACCAAAAATATACATGACAAAAAATGCACCCACAACTAAAAAAACTATTTACTACGTGCGAGAAATCTTTAGTCAACATGGTCTGCCCGAAATTTTGGTAAGCGAGAATGTTTTCAAGTTTGATGAATTCAAGGAATTCTGCCAACGTAGTACTATCGACTGATAGTTTCAGCAACGTAGTCCCGGTAGTACAGTTTGTGTTGAACGACTCATTCAACATGAGCTCAAAGAGCCGTGGAACGTTTTCATTATTGAGCTTCTCCGTTAGAAAAGAAAAAGTGAGTTGATAATTAAGTGACCTTTTACTAATCCTATTGTTGTTGATATTTTATATGATACAGTTACCATAGAGAAATATTATATATTCAGGCAAGATATGTCAAAATAATACTGTAGCCCTTTTCTTATGACTAATCTGTCTGCTGAGAGTTTATTGCAATCAGATTATTTATAGCATTTTCTGATTGAAGACGTACAGTATGTAGCAAGTTTTAGGGCATTATTTTCAGTCGTTTTGGAAACACACTTTGATGTGTAGTAATGGGTTTAGTTCCGTTTATAGGAAATAGTGGAATTTTTGGTCCAGCGTAGTATGTATTTTGGCACATATTTATTTTTGTAATTATAATTTGTAAATATACTTAATTTATTAGAAACTTAAGATACAATAATACCCCACAATTTTCGTCAAAGGAAATAATAGGCGATGGTTTTTAATATCAAAATATTTGCTAGCAAAAGGTATTAGAATTTGTTGTAAGCAGTTTTGTTAAACAAAAATCAAATTCAACGCTTTAAATCTCAGAAACGAATCGTTTTAGGCCTCATTTATAGGAATATTTATTCTCAAAATGAGGCCTTCTAATAATGACCATTCAAATTCTGCTAATAAAAGTAGAGGAGACACTGCATATAAATATTCTGAACACCCAGTAGGTCGAGTGGAAGAACAAATCTGCAATTTTGTTGTCGTCATAATTGTGATGATTACAATAAAGACTATTATTATTATCATGTGACGTTCTGACCTTCAACCTTGAACTGCAGAATACAGAATCTTGAATCAGGAACTCTAACCTCTGTTATCATCATTTGTGTTTACTTTCAAATTTCATCATTCATTTTTTTAAAATTCCTATTTGACGAGGGTGGAGCAGTAAATTTTGAAGTGTAAAGTTAGTGGCAATTTAACCTTTTGATCTGTATTGTCATTTTTTAGTTGCCTGTTTAATATTGCAGAAGTTTAAAAGTCCAATTATTATTTAAATTTCAGGATGACAACAACAAATATATTATCCCTAACCTCAAGATTCGAAAGAAAAGTCACATGTTCTTTCCTAAATATTATTAGAAAAATGAGTGGCGAAGTCAGTGAAGAAAATGATGTTATAGTAGAAAATAGAGGTGACAAGGGTGTTATTATATTAAATAGGCCAAAAGCTTTAAATGCACTCAATCTCTCGATGGTTAACAAAATCTATCCTATATTAGAAAAATGGGAAATGCAAAAGACTTTCGTACTTGTTAAAGGAGCGGGGGAAAAAGCATTCTGTTCTGGAGGAGATGTCAGGGCTGTGGTGCTAGCTGGTTTAAAGGGAGAAAGACTTGGTCATGAATTCTTCAAACGAGAGTATACTATGAATGGTCTTATTGGATCATATAAAATTCCTTATATTGCCCTTATTGATGGAATTGTTATGGGAGGTGGTGTCGGACTATCTATTCATGGTCGGTATCGTGTAGCAACAGATAGAACTCTATTCGCCATGCCAGAGTCGCAAATTGGTCTCTTTGCTGATGTTGGAACCTCATATGTATTACCTCGGTTAACTGGACAACTTGGAATCTATTTAGCTTTAACAGGACACAGACTTAAGGGATCTGATGTTGTTAAGGCTGGCATTGCTACACATTTTTGTAAAAGTAAATGTTTAAAATCTTTGGAAGAAAATTTATTAAAGTGTTGTAATGAGGCGGATATAAAAAGGGCATTAGCTAGTTTTAATGTGGATGATGAAAGAGAATTTTCACTCGCTCCTGTTATGGATAAGATAAATTATTGTTTTTCTGGTAAAACAATGGAAGAAATTCTTTGCAGATTAGAGGTAGATGGGTCAAAATGGGCTGATGAAACTGTAAAAATATTGTGTAAAGTGTCTCCATCTAGTTTGAAAGTTACACTAAGAGAACTTCAGTTGGGAAAACAAATGAGTTTACAGGAGTGTTTAAAAATGGAATATAGATTAGCTGTTGGTTGTTTGTCGAACAAAGATTTTTATGAAGGTGAGATTCTATTTTATATATGATATGTGTTTTCCTAACAGGGTTCCTAGCAATCTGGAATACCTGGAAAAGTCAGGGAATTTGAAGTTGTTTAAAAAAGTCGGGGAAAAGTCATCGAATTTCACAGATTTATTGAGAAATCAGGGAATTTTAATAATTCCTATAAAAAGTCAGGGAATGTGAACATGTTGAAAGTACGAAATTTAAGACTATAAATTGTACAGTAAACGCCACGAGTATTGGCGAGCGGTGGGGATTGTAGGGGAATATATCCGACCTATCGTAAAACGGCACAGACCATTCGCACTATTTAGAATTTATATACACCAATTAGGATAGCGATGCGTATGCTAGGTCTATACTACTCTACATACAGCTTCCCCTTCATATTTTAAGACAAAGTATTTTTTTCAATAATGAGTTTTCTTTTACCTTCTTTTATTTTGTTCCATTTTTATGTAAACAAAAATTTTCATTATGCATGAGTTTGTATGTATCTAAGATCCTCACTGGGTTCACCTGTCTGATATTCGTATCAGGGGTCAAATAAAAGTGTCTACAGTGATATGCTAATTACAATACGATTTCAATAAAAAACTGTATGAAGTAGATTTTCTTAATTTTCATTACATGTAATAGAAGATATTTTTTATGCATAAATACCCAAAGTACAGCGAGTTAGAAATTAAAGAGTGGTGTGCCAAGTGCCCAACTGAGTTCAATCCACGCCAGATTTTTCATGATTTTCTATGCTATGAGCATCTGAAGTTTCTCTTAAAATAACTGCGATTAATCATAGTCGTTTTCTAAGATGAAGTACCCCTTTTTGTAGAGTTGTGCCGCTCTCTAGTTTTGAATTTGCAGGTGCAATTTTTGATAGGCCCCCCATACACGGAAGGGAATTTTAAAGGATTTGTCCCTCCGGCACTGAGGATTGCGAGGCGGGGGGTAAAATCCCGCCAGTGTGAACTATACAGCTGTACAGTTGCAGTTCGGTTAATAATAACAGTAAATGAGTTAAAATTTGAATAGTTACTCAGCCCTTATAGTCTAATATAATCGAAGATAATAGTTATTATTATTGTTGTAATGTTTATTTGAAAAAACTATAAAGTTAGAAAATGTCAAATCACAACAGAAAATATCTTAGTGATTCTGTTAAATACAATAGATATTTGTTTTATAAATGTTATTAAATTATGTTTGCTGTAGTTATAGTTTACTGTAAAGAATAACAGAAAGGGTGGATAGGTGGGGCCATTTGGAACATATTTAGCTCCAATGATTTTTATGCAAAGTCGCACGGTTTTCGAGGTATTGTCATCTTTTTTGTTATATTTGAAAATTTTCCAAAATTCAACCTTTCAGCTGTTATAACTCATATTTTTATAGTTTTAGCAACTAAAAATATTTTATATATGTATCTTTAACGTATCTCTGTTCCAATGAAATCGATAATTAACGCTAATAAAGAGGAAAAAAGTTGTGGGCTAACAGACTTTCGACAATGGGTAGACATTTTTTTAAAATTCAACTTTCCATATTGCATTTAAAAAAGATAAACTAAAAGCGATTAAAACGATCAAATGCTCTCTAGTTTATGCTCTTTCTATTAGAATATCATATTTCATACAAAGTTTTAAATAACTTGAAGAAATCGGTGATAGTTGTTTATAAGGAATTCTAAGCTGCATTGGGGAAAATTTAATAGGACTTTTTTTTTTCTTATTTATCAGCGTTAGTTATCTATTTCATTGGAACATACATACGTTAAAAAACTAAAATTATTTTTAGTTGTTAGAACCATAAAAAATGAGTTATAAAAGCTGGAAGATTGAATTTTAGGAAATTTTCGAAAATAACAAAGAAAAATGATATCTTGATAGCCGTGCGACTTTGTATAAAGGTCATTGAGGTTAAATATGTTCCAAATTGCCCCACCTGTCCACCCTTACCGTTTGGCAAACCATCTGCCAAACACCCTGTATAATATAATTTGTTTTTAAAATTAAGTAGGATTATTTATAAGGGACAGGTTCAGTGAATTCTAAGAAAAAAACACTGATTTTCCACTGAACCCAATTCTTTAATCATTATTTTAATTTTTTTTCATAAAAAATCAGATACCTTTCAAAAGTAAAACAGCTGAAGCTTTTTTCTCGTGAATTACAGACATAAAATATATAAAAATTACCTAAAGTTACTGATTTTTTCGAAGTTAAGCAATCTCCATTAGCGTTAGTTTCTAATTCCGATGTATTTGAAAATAAAGAAGAGCCAACATGTTCAACATCAAGCCAATCAAGCGGCATCGGTCTGTCAAATATAGCACAATTCGTGGTATCTATATTGAAAATATCAATATCTGCAATGAAGCCGAAAATATCCAATCCCGAACAAACGCATTGCCTAATATACAAAAACAAAATGTATCTCATTCTCAAACGCAAATTGAACAATATCCTGCTCTATGGCCCGCATCAATTACCGATAATATAAGATAAGAGTATTTAAATAAACGTCCAAATTACTTCCAAAATAATGATAATTAGTACTAACAATGCTGCGGGTGTGTGGGCCCCGTGCTCTTATTAGCCCCAGGCCACCTTATGTATTAATCCGGCACTGTCTTAGGGTACATATATTTTGGTCTCCACATACATAAAGAGGGGACTGAACGAGCGTTCCGATATTTTAGGTGTGCTGCTTAAAAATCCACAAGGGATTTGTGTCAGTAAAGATGAACAGGGTTCAAAAAAAAGAAGAAAAATTGCACTTATGGGTCTATGTATCTGGCAAATTTGTGAAAACGAAAAACAGAAAAATCGAACAAAGTGGATGAAAAGGTGGATCCAAGAGAAAAAAATATGGACATATATGTTTAATTTGAGAACTAAGAGTGGATGAGCAGGATGATTTTCAAAAATTATTTACGAATGCCAGGTTAAGTTTAAAAAAAAACTAACCAAATCGTCATAAGCTTCTCCTTTCATATTTTTATTTACGTACGAACTATCCACAATTTCCCACAAACATGTTTTTTGCTATATTATAAAATCGGTTAATAATTTTTTTGTCCATTCCATATTTCAATGACATTTTTACTATTCGAACGAAACTGATACATAGATATTTGACCACTTTACATATAAGGTTACATTTGTGGCAAGTCAGAGATTACTAGTCTACAGATAATATGAATATGTGGAATAAAATTAAAGTTAGTAAAGTTACATAATACAGTACATATATTCATAGACGTATATTAAAAATATATATCATATTAAACACTAATTATATACAATACAAAATATATTTCTAGCTATAAGGTTAACATTGTCACTATATATCGCTCGCTCTCCTTATGGCAACTTAGATATTTTTAAAGATAAACTTAATGAATTATTTGAACTTTTAAATATCCAAACAAATAAAATCATCGTTGGTAGTGACTTCAACATAAATTTTCTTAAAAATTCCTATCAGTGTCAGGAAATAGTATCAAATGGACTTCAACAAAGGATTTTTGAGTTCACCAGAATACAAGGCATGTCAAAAACTTGTATTGACAATATATTTACAAAGTGTTCATGATTTTCATTTGTCAGATCATAAAGCTCAACTTCTAAAATTCAAACTTAATAACAATACCATTAAAAAACAGGCTAAATTAATACATAACAAAAATAGGGCAAATAGGTTGAAATTTAGTAAATATCTTGAAGATGAAGATTTAGTTAGGGAAAAAATCCAGTTAAAGCAACAGATATTTTTTATAATATAATGAACTATTACCATGATTTCAGCTTTCCTAAAATTTTGATAAACAATAATATTTAAAAAAAGTATGTTTATAATAATGAGGTTGTACAGGCTAAAAAAGAAATAAATGCCTTACACACTATCATAAATCAAAATATAGAATTACCTAACAGGAATGACGTAGTAAACATCTTTAAAATAAAAAAAATATGAATATGAACAATTACTTCAAAAACTAAAGAAGGAAAAAGTTTACAATGAAATATCAAATTCAGAAAATAAACACAAAACTGTCTGGAAATTTGTTAATGAAAATAGGGGTAAAAATAAAGTAAATGTTACTGAAAGCTCTGTATCACCAGAAAATTTTAACTATTTTTTTACTGAAGTAGCAGAAAATATATTAAAAAAACATACCTCCGTCAAATAAAAACTATCAACAGTATTTACAAAATTTTAAAATCAATAATAACAACTCAATTTTTCTGTATCCTGCTACAGAACAGGAAATTTCAGATATAATTAGAAACTTAAGAAACTCTAAATCAACATATATACAATCACTCGGTTGATATGTTTAAGGATAACATAGTCTCTCTTGTTGCCCCAATTACATATATTGTTAATTTAATATTAAAAAGTGGAATATTTCCTGATAAATTGAAAATAGCAAAGATCATTCCATTGCTAAAAATCTGGAGATGTAAATGATGCCTCAAATTTCAGACCAATCGTCTTACTTCCTATTCTAGCTAAAATCATAGAAAAAATAATTGCTATCAGAATAACAAAGTATTTTGTATTAAATAACTATTTCTCTCCAACGCAATATGGATTCAAACAAAATCGAAGTAAGTCAGATGCTGTACATGAGCTAGTAAATTTCATATGTGAAGGGTTTGAAGATAATAAACATAGCTTAGCCATTTTCATTGATTTAAGTAAGGCATTTGATTGTGTATCACATAAAGTATTATTATCCAAATTAAGATACTATGGTTTTAGGGGAATTACAAAAGAGTTAATACAATCCTATATTTCAAACAGATATCAGTCAGTTTCATGCGGAGGCGTAATAAGTTCAAGCTTACAAATAAAACATGGGGTCCCACAAGGAAGTGTTCTTGGACCATTACTTTTCTTAATTTGTATAAACGACTTCTCTATGTCAAATGGTTTATTTAATGTACTTTTTGCACATGACATAACCTTAGCTTAATACATCGAAAAAACATAAATGTGGACCTTATCAGAGAGAAAATGATTGAGACTGCTTCTGATTGGTTCAGTGCAAATTATCTATGCCTTAATAGAAACAAAACTCAATCTTTTAGATAAATAAATAATCCTTTCCCTTCCAATGCAGTATAGCATGATCCTCCAGCTACTGCACATAATACACACTTGAAAATTACATGTTTGGAATATACCAACTGTTATTGTGTGTCACTGCTGCAGCGTGGTGTTGGTGCAAAGCATATGATGGTTGGAGCTTAAAAGAGCAATAGCGTCAGCACCATCTGGATTGAATTGTATTCAGTTGGATACGCTGCATACTGCCTTTTTACTTATAAATTGCTGTACTTTGGGTATTTATGCATGAAATTTCTTTTTAATTACACATAGAGGGAGAGGCCAAGAATTTCTTACTATCACAATCATGGAACTCTCGCCTCCTAAATTTTTAAAATTTCTTTACTGAACATGAGCGCATTGTGGCAATTATCGATCAGTGGAGTTATTTTGGTCATATGGTAATTTTAAACTACTTCCTATCAGCTAAAACTAATTCATTTTTTGACCTTTTTTATACCTAGCTCGTGGCCCCACTTCAGGTGTTTATAGACATATCCCCTGATGTCATAATAATGAAAGCCCTTTATTTTGTTTTTCTTTTCTTTTCCAGTGATAGTTTGACTGTCTTCAAAATTTTTCTCTGAATTTTCATTGAAATAGTGGCCCCAATAGGAGCTACCATTTAAACAGCTGACAAAGCATCGAAGCAGAATATGTATAGTGTGTACTATGTAGCTATGTTGGTTGTTTTAGTTTACAAAACATAAATTTGACACAAAAATGGAAAGGTAGATAATAATGCCATTACTTTCAGATTTAATGTTAAACTTTGCAACACAATGGAAGTAGTCTTTGAGCAAAATATTTGACATTTCTTTTAACCTACACTCTCAGCAGCTCACTAATGACGAAAAAATTAAAAGTAGCTTTCATTACCCTGGAAATCCGCATATAAATCTAATTAAAATATCCAGTCCTAGAGTAGTACAGGCTAAACCGTGCAAAATTGTGTATTTTATTTTAACTATAATTTCTCATGAATTTATTCTAACTTATTGATTTTTCAGGTGTTAGGGCTTTGTTAATTGATAAAGATCAAAACCCCAAATGGTCTCCCGCAACAATACATGGAGTTACTGATAAACTAGTAGACAGTTATTTCGCAAAGTTGCCAGAAGAACAAGAATTAAAAAATAAACTGTGATAAAAGATATATTTTACAGAACGTATAAAGTGTGGATGGGTTAGAAAATACATAAACAATTGATGTAATACCAATTTTATTTTCACCATTGTTTTGGGTCTGTTTTTCCTTAAAAACAAAAATTTACAAGCGTTTTATTAAATAAATAGGTTTTACATTTTTATAGTGTCTAATATGCATCCTGGAATGCTGAAACAAAATATACAACCCTTATCTTATTCCCAACGATATTACGCAATTCTATGATGGACTTTCCAGACCTGAGTTGAGTTGAGCAATTCAAGGCAACATGAAGATAAGAACAATTCCTTGGAGGGAATTAGAACCTCTGGTGTGACACAGGAGGTTAAGTAGTTGTCACAAACGCCAGAACAACTGAATGATACACTTAAATACTATAGTAGATGCATGTTTTGTCATTAATGATGGGATCATCTGGAGGTGATTAAAATTAAATGAAAACAATGATCTAATGGAGGAAATTAAGTATTAATGAAGCATATTTGAATCTTCCATTTCATTAATAGCAAAGCAGGTAATATAATAACTGGATAAATTTCAATATTCAGAAGATATCCGATAAGGGTTCTTCACAATTCAATAGGGATGTTGACAAAAAAATTAAATCCTGTTTAAACATGATAAAATGGTTAAAAATAGTCTCACAATAATATCTACAAAGTTTTACAAAAATCAACAAATCCGTTCTATGGGAAAACCCCTAAAGAAATATGAATATTCATTTGAATGCGTGAAACGCTTTTTGATTGGTGTGACGTCAGCTCGCCCGAAGTTAAACGCGGGTTAAGTATACTGGCTAGGGTTTCATGCACGTTTCATATGAGAATTAGTAGTAGTCTGTAGTCTGCATTTACTGACTTCTGCGAACACTTGTGTCCGTGTAGTTCTTCGCTTTGCGACTTTTAATTTTAATTAAGGCTACTAAAATGGAGGCAGGTTTCCAAAAGGCAGACTTGCATAGTCTGCCTACTGTGGACATTACCATGGTTTCAGAATTTTTGGCCATGGTGAAAGACTTCAATCAGCCTCAGTCTAGTGGTATAAAAGCGAAATTATAAATACTGTTAAACAAATACCTAATAAATAAATATCAATATAAATATACAAGGTAACCAAATAAATGGTCTACTTTAATATAAACTATACTATAAGTTATTTATGGTACTACTGCTACGCATAAATAACACGAGAAAAGTTTTCTCAAGTGACTTATAGAACATAACACATGAGTACCATACAAAATTGTATCCAACACGTGCATTTATCATATTTTAAAAGGTATGAAAATTTTGATTTCATTGTGTAGGACAGTTATTTTTACAACACCTCATTTTTGTTAATCTCAATTATGGTTTTATTTACCTCTCCTCGTTTTTGTCAATCTAAGTTATGAATATGATTTGGTCAAGAAGGCGTGTTGTGTTCTTTTTTAATAAATAAACTTATAACTCACTATTGTGTTATTAAGTACTGCAGTAGTCTACAACCAAATAAATATAATGGCTCTATAAATATCGACTGTTAGATAAAATAATAAAATTAAGTAGGTATATATAATCAATATAATAAAACTTGTTATTCTTATCTTACCTTAAAATGGTCTTCGCAGCAATCAAAATGGGTTTTCATTGAAACGTTTTTATGTTCTCGTCTAGCTGCATTAAACCAAAGCTTCCTTCTTATTTTGTGGCACAGACATAAAAACCTTTTCTGGGTTATTTACTGATGTATTTGTACATCCAGGAATAAAACAATACTTATTGTTATTAACTTTCACACTTTTTGAGTCTCCCATCATTAGAAAAACAGATAAAACAATAATGAAACAAACAATCCATATCACGTAGGTAGGTATATGAGTTCTGCTGTTAAGGCGATGTGACGTCACCGCGCGCTACTCTCACTGCCGGGATCGTTTGCTAGCCTCGTTAATTTCGGAGTTTTTATTTTTAGTTTATTTTCAAGAAAAAAGTTTTTAGGCGTTTTAATGGTTATTACGTGTTTCTGTAGCCTTAGAACTATCATTTTTTATTACAATTAAAAAATAGTGAACATCCCTATTCAAATGAACCTTATTGCGATAGATTAGTAGAGGCTTGGTGCGGAGCTCCACTATGTTCGTACCTTAAAATGTAGGTGCAGTTCAACAAGAAAAAGATATTTTGGTCGACAATGTGATTGTCATAAAGAAAAATGCAGCATTACACTATCGACTCATGATTAGGTTATGGTGTGGTTTTTGCCTCGATTTTTGTCTATTAACTACCTTACATGGTGATTCAGTACTAATTTTTTTAAAAGACCCCCGCACCAAATGCATGGGTAATTTGTTGCCACGGAATCATTCCAAAATCTAGGAACAGAATCTTTAGGTCATTCTGAATAAAAGTTGTCATGTACATAAAATCACAAAATGCCTTAATTTCAAAAATGGAGCAGGTCGTAGCTCCAAAATGCGAAATTTTAAAATCACGATTTTTGTATTTTTTACCAAAACGAACTTATGCATTGGTTTATATGAAGTAGTTATATATGTAAACTACTGTGTACTTAAGTAAATAAGTATAATATTATGTTTTTCTTATCTATACGCAAAGTAGGAATCAATAGTTGCAAAAGTTATTAGTATATATGAAAGCTTACAAGCGTAAAAATATATTATACTTACCTATGCACAATCTAACATAGAAAATAGCATTATTCTAATGTTTTCATACAGTTGCAAGGTGTTTAAGAAAAAAATATCCTATGACCTTAGATTTTACACTATAACCTTCAAATAGATTTGTTCTAGAACACTTCCACACATTCAATATAATACTCAATGGCACTTTATTAGAATACAAAGTAACAATTCCAACGAAATGAGCATAAGAAAATATATTCAAACGAGATGTGTTTATGCATCTTCCTATTTAATAATATAAAAAAGTTAAAAACCTTGCATGCATAATTACATAAAATCTACAGTTCTTGGTCCTCAAAGTGAAAAATACATATAGTATTTTTAAGTTGAAGATTAATTCATTGCTACACCCCAAGCAACACCAAATGGTTTAATAAACGTTTTGATTTCGTTTATACGACTGGTATATATAATGTTTATTGCAACCTATATTCAACGGTCGAATGTCCGCGCTACAAACGTATATATTTGTCTTATCATATATTAAATATAGACGTTTTAAAAAAACGTATATGTATGGTACATCATATTCTAAATATATACGTCTTAAGAAAACGTTATATTGTTGTTACATCATATACGAGATATATACTTTAATGTGGAACCTCAAATAAACGTATTCCATATACGTCGATAATACGTATGATGTAAAGGTTTTTCTCACGGTTATGAAGAACCTTTTCTCCAGTTGCTGGTATACGTGTAATAAACCTTTATTATCCACTGTAATTCATACATACATAGGGTATCCCTGTATGGAATATCTAATACTTACAAACTTTTTTGCTACACAAACACTTACTAAAGCAAATTCTTTGATTTTTACTTATACTTAATCATGATACTATTTATATACTTAATTGTAATACTATATTGATTCTTGTGTATACTTAATTATAATACTGAATACTCAATTATGATAAATAAAAATTTGATTATAGCTCTCATAACTTATTTTAATAATCTATACAGATATAGATACAGGAAATAAATGAATAATACAATACAGATGTTTACTACCTTTGTCTAGAATCACGAACATTTTCAAGTAAAGTTTCAGTTGGATATTTAACATTTTGCTCATATCTAGCAAATCCTAAAAACCACAGCACACTAGCTATATGACTGCAGCATCCAAGAGTGCGTGCTCCACTAAAGCAGGTACAATATTATACTTATACGTAATATTATGCATATTTACATAAGTACACAATATTTTGCACATATATCCAGAGTATTTGTGTTACAAAAACGATTAATAAGATTGATATATAAACTTAAGTATAGAGGAAGCTGTAGAAACACTTTTGTCTCCAGGAACATATTAACTGTACCATGTGTCTATATATACAAGTGTCTGATTCACGTAAAATGCAGTTTGCATAATTGTCATGTGCTGTCTGAAAATCACAGATATAATACAAGACACGGGAATTTATTATCTATTCCTCAGCATTGGAGTTCGACATTTAAAGAGTCTCTTTATTATAATGGAATAATACTATATAATAGCCTTCTTGAAAGTATTCGAGGTCTAAACTTATTAAGGTATAAGAAAAAGATTAAGGACTTACTACCGAATAGTAGTTACTATAGTGTGTCTAGTCTAGTCTCTAGTTTAAAATTTGTTTTATGTATTAACTTGTAAGTATAGATTAGATTAACAAAGGAGCTGGTTGTTTAGCCTTTACCACCGCGACCTTTTCTGGTCTATTGTGATGCTCCCAGAATATCTTCCTTATAGTACATCATCCAGCTTTGTCCTTTGTACTAGACTCCACAGCTTTGATAAAGGCCCTTTTGTATAGCTGTCCGCCCTCAGTTTTTCTTCTCCGAGTACTTGGAATCTCAGCCTCACCAGGCCTTCACAGTGGCACAATACGTGAACTGAGGTTTCCTCTTCCTCTTGGCAGAATCTGCATACCGCGTCCTCTGCCAGGCCCATTAGACTCATGTGTCTGTTGAGCCGGCAGTGGCCAGTTAGAACGCCTACTATTACTCTGATGGCCTTCCTATTCTGGCTTAGTAGATCTTCTGTAAATTTGGCTGAATGTTTTTTAATGAACTACTTGGCCTGTCTCTGTCTTGGGAGATTCCTCCACCATTCCAGAGATTTATTTTGCACCCATTCCTTAATGGCTTTGCCACGCCACAAAAGGGCTCGGGTCCTATTGGGGCTTCAAGTGCGCCTTCCTTGGCCAGTTGGTCAGCCTTTTCGTTTCCTCTGTGTTCCTCGTGTCCTGGTACCCATGCTAGGGTCACTCTGTTCTGACTTCCCAGCTCTGTAAGGGCCGTCAAGCAGTCCCACACCAATCTTGAGTTGATTTGCATGGAACTGATGGCTTTTATTGCCGCTTGGCTATCAGAGAAAATGGCAATCGACTGGTTAACAGTGCCTTGTCCTATTATCTCCTTTGCGCAACAGTGTATGGCGATCACTTCAGCCTGAAACACCGTTGCGTATTTCCCTAGACTTATCGGGATATTGGCTTTTGACCATGTCCCGTAAATCCCGGCTCCGACACCTTGTTCTGTCTTGGAGCCGTCACTGTACCAGACTGTTTGTGCTGTTATGGGAGGACCGTGTTTCCAATCCTCCCTGTCTGGTATAACAGTCTGAAAGTTCTTGTTGAAGTTATACCTTGGGACCATTACATCCGTGGGCATGCCTAGAATGGGATCTGCCCTCATCTCCGAGTATAACTTCTGGTACTCCCTCCCGTGTTGCTGGCTAATTGGCGTTTGGCCTTGCATTAACCTGTACACCACTGACCGAGCTTCGCCTTGTATGAATACGTGTAAGGCTGGCAGGTCCAATAGGACCTCAAGTGCAGCCGTAGGAGCAGTTTTTATAGCCTCCGTGGCGCACAGGCAAGCAAGCCACTTAACAGCCTTATTGCTCCCGACTGCACCTTCTTAGTCCACCATACCACTGATCCATAGATTATCATGGGTCTCACTACCCTGGTGTATAACCACAGGTTCATTTTGGTTTTTAACCCTCAGTTTTTTCCACACATTTGCCTACACCTTCCCAGGGCGATTGTAGCTTTCTGTGTGACTTTTTGGATGTGAGAATTCCATGTTAATTTTTAGTCAAAAATGACTCCTAAATATTGTTACATGTTTACAGGTTTCAGTAAACACTTTGTGGATTCAAATAACTTGCAACAAGAATTTTCACTAACCACTATTTTATTAATCACTAAAATTACACTAGTAAATACTTAAAAATCACACAACTAATAATAACTTAATCTAATATAAATTCACTACTTTTAAAACACTATGTACTTTACTTTTCTTCTTAAACTTGTCAACTCTTGTCTAACCTAAAAACTCTCTCAACTAAACTGTTTACTTCACTGAACTGAATTCTTCCAACCTGCAAACTGTTTCTGTAACCAGAACTGTACTGGATACTAAACTGAACTGTTCCTTATACTTCACTAAACTGTACTGTTCCCCCATCTGCTGGATTCACCTCCTTATATACACCCATAGAAATGTACCAGAACAGTATTCCACAATATTCTGGAATCCTACAGAGTTTTCTACCATGTGATAGATGACCGTTCATCAATTGGCTCATAGACGGCGCCACCCTACTAGTCAGGGAGTAACAGAATAACAGGTTTCCTTTCACCTTGAACAGGGACTTAATCACATCTTTCCTCGTTAGAGGGCAGCACATAACAATATTTTGCCTCACAGGCAAATGGAATTTCCACTCTGTCGAGCCTTAGGGGCTTTAGGCCTTGCAGTGCTCTTCTCAGTGTAAAATTGACGACTGCAGTTTTGTGGGGATTTATAGAAATTCGTTCCTTGCAACGACACCATTTGTCGACAACATTTAGGGCTCTTTGCGAACGTTCCGTTATTGTATTCGCGAATCGCCCCTTAACGACTATTGCTAGATCATCAGCATATCCTAAGCAATAGAAGCCCTCTGTGGAAAGTTTCCGGAGGAGTTCGTCAACCAGGGTTGCCCATAGTAGTGAAGATAGTACCCCTCCCTGGGAACAGCCTGTGCTCACTTTTGCCTCAATGGAGATCTCACCTAGATTAGATATTATAATCCTATTATCTAGGCTGACTTTAATCCACCGGCAGATCGTTGTTGGGACTTCTCTGTTTGATAATGCACTCGTTATTGAGTGCATTGTTACGTTATTAAACGCTCCTTCTATGTCTAGGATAACTACTGCCATTTCCTTGTCCTCTAGGGACTTTGCTGGTAGTCTGTTTAATTCATCTAGCGCAAGGTCTGTCGACCTCCCTGGCTAGTATGCATGTTGACGTTCACTCAGGGGATTTTCCCTTAGTAGTTCGTCTCTAATGTACCTGTCTATCAGTCTTCCCATCGTTTTAAGTAGGAAAGAGGATAGACTATAAGCCTATATGACTTGGGCGTTTGGTCCGATAATCTAAGTTTTATAACCTCGGTGGCCAATCTCCAGTGCGCAAGTTTGAGCCTTTCTGGCCTTTGGTCTGGATAATGCCTATCCTCTAGGTCTGTTAATATCAGTGAGCCCGGAAAGTGCGCTTCCATGAGCAATTTGATACTTTCCGTCATTGTTTCTGTGTAGGTTTCATCATCTTTTTTGATAAAACCTACTTCGTTTGCAGTACAACCGTCCTTGGCCAGAACTCTATGGATTCTGGAAGCTGCGGGGCCATCACTGACCTCTTCGCAGAATCTCTTCCATGAGTCTCTCTTTGCCTTGCGGACCTCTTTATTGTACTGCGTGAGTTTTACTTTGTAGGTATCCCAGTCTTGGTTGGATTTGGCCCTATTAAATAGCCTTCTAACCTCAGCCCTAAGGCCTTCTAGGTGGTTATTCCACCAGATTGTTTTACCCCTGGTTTTCCTTGTTTTCTCCGTACAGTTTTCCTGGTAGGCAGCTACTATCGCCTTGCTTACCTGTTCCACTGCCACTTCAAGGCTCTCTATGTTTCTTCCAGACGCTATTCCTCCCTCTAGATACCTTTTGAGGGACTCTAAATATCCTTCCCAGTTGGTATCTCGGGGATTTCTGAATTTTGTCTCCGTTAGAGATGGGATCTTGACGTTCCTATGTGCCTATGATCGGAGCCTATCGGCTCTTCTGACACGT
The DNA here is from genome assembly GCA_963675555.1 of Leptura quadrifasciata. NCBI lineage: Eukaryota > Metazoa > Arthropoda > Insecta > Coleoptera > Cerambycidae > Leptura > Leptura quadrifasciata. Next base: position 112,228,414 of record OY776675.1, read on the forward strand.
GCCAGTTCTTGATAGTATCACTTACATTACCTGTACATAAGGTTAAATCCAAGACTTCCCTACGTACTGAAGAGACAAAAGTAGGTTTCCTGCCTATATTAGCTATTACAGTAACCTTTCCCCTAGGATGAAATGTAATATTGTAAGTATACCAAGTATACATTTATACTTTTACCAAGTATACATTGATACTTTTTTTTTCTGTCCATTATTTTATTATTTTAATTATGTATGAACATGATGTTATACAATGTAGTCTAATTTAGATGCAGACATGCCATATATACATATATTGTATCCTAGAAATGGTTAATAAATATATTATTATAATAGACTACAATTTTTGAGACTACTATTTCATTTTTAACTAAATAGGCTCCATTTAAATTCCATAATAAATTGTTTGCTTTTATTTATACTTTTTATGTTTATTTGTATTCTTTAATTGATGTTTGTAGTTTCTATATTATTGTTTGTATTTTTACATTTCATATATTTTTATACTGTGACTGTATTTTTACAAATATTTTGTGCAGAATGACTTATCCTATATCATGTATGTGATGAAAAGGATCAATAAAGTATTATTATTATAATTACTTCATATAAACCAATACATAAATTCGTTTTGGTAAAAAATACGTAAAATCGCGATTTTAAAATTTCGAATTTCGGTGCTACAACCTGCTGTATTTTTTAAATAAAGGCATTTTGTGATTGTATGTACATCACAACTTTTATTCAGAATGACCTAAAGATTCTGTTCCTAGATTTTGGAATGATTTCGTCAACAACAAATTACCTATGCATTTGGTGCGGGATCTCTTGTAGAAAAAATAGAAAAGCTTCAGAACTGTTCAGAAGTAATCGCTTGCACCTTGATTTACTATTCCGCAATAGAATCATATCCATCAGCTTATATCAACAACTTGACTATCCTTATACGCATATTGGTAATTTATACCACTATGCAGCACCTAGCCCAATTTGGCTTCTGGTATAATGTACACACGTAATTACTTATTAAACGTAATGAGATTATACCGTAGCACAGCACCAAAAGTAAGTACGATTTCAAATTTTTCAAAATGCTGTTTCATTTGAAATCGTCCTGTTACTAGACATCCTTGACACTTGTATGCATAGTTTATGACAAGATTATGAAGTAGGCTCAACAAAATCACATATTTAAATCAAAGTAAAACATATTGTGTACTATTTAAATCGCATAGATCTACTTATTGACTGGACAATAACTTTCCAATACAAACTACAGACCATGTCAAAATGCTGGACATCACCCTAGATAATCATTTACGGTGGAACTCACACAATGAAATTCTCTGCGGAAAACTAAGTAAGTTGTCATACATTAAGATTTTTGAAAAATTACTGTAGCACCAACATTCTTTAAACTGTATTATTCGTCTTTGCATTCCCATCTGAGAAATGGTATTGTAAACTGGGGAAATAGTGGACAAAATTAACATTGTTTTTATTTTGCAGAAAGTTGCAATAAGAATTCTAGCAAATCTAGGTTACGTTGAATCTTGCAGAGGGACTTTTCGGCAACTTCGCATACTAATAGTTATTGGTATCTATATCTATGAAGTCTGCTGCTTTGTTTTCAAAAACAGCTATATATTTTATATCACTTGTTTTATAGAAGACTTTTTAAAAGGTTTATTAGGTTTAAGAAGAGTCAACGTTGACTCTTAGAATAAAAATGGTAGTTAAAATATAAACGTTTAATATGACATGAGTATTAGAACTAACTACAGAAGTGCTTTGTGGTTGTATTTATAACATTCTAAAAGCATCGTCAACTAAATGTTGAACAAAGAAAAGTAAATACAATGATCAGCATGATTGTGAGAAGCTAAAATGTAATATCATATAATATAATACTTTATAAGCGATAACGATAAGAGGGAATTCGTTATCCGCATGTAGCTGTATTATGACACTCTGGGATAATTTGAAATGAAGCAAAAGTCACGTATCGCTTTGTATACAGTGGCTCAAATACTATATAACATATATACTCAAAATATAACTCTCCATGACCATGATACTTGCCATAAATTTCAGCTTCAACCTGACTCTCACTTTACCTTATTATATCAAAGGAGAATTCTATACAATGGCTGTAGATTATTTAACTTTTTACCTTTGAAAATTGAAGAACCTACAAATCAGTATATTTTAAAAAGATTGCTCAAAAAATACTTAATAGTCAGAAACTGTTACACACTGAATTAATTTTTATCCATGTAATGTTTTTTATATTGTTTTTTTGTATATTTATATTGTATTTAATTATCTACGTACTTGTTAGTTTTATTATTACTGTTTGTGAAGTGATCTGGTTTTCTATTAAAAAAGCCTCGATTTAGATTAGCGATGTCAGAGAAAAACTCCATTAAATTAGATTTATGCAATAAACTGCCTTTTAAAATGAGATCCTTGAATTTCCACTGTTTTAAATGTACATTGAAATCGTTTATGTTAAGAAACTGCTTCTACTCTGTGAACGAATATTTAAATTCAAACAATTTTATCGAATTAATGTGAAGTTCACCTCTTCTGTATTTAACACCTATGTTATTTTATATACCTTTTTTGAATGTATTTATTCTATTTTACTTATTTCTGCTTGCATATTTTTTACTCATACTCAAAAAATTGTTTTCTTCATTTTTTATTTTTGTTCTTATGTAATATTGCTGTGTATCGTGTATTTTTATATACTGTACTGTTCTTTTGACCTGCTACAAATGTCTTCTGTACGTAATGTAGTTAATTGAGTTCTGTTCTATTCTATTCTTTAAAAATTTTATGACGTATTTCTTCAAATATGATGTACAAGCATTCTGACATATATGTATCTGATGAAATAAATAATCTATCTATCTACTGCATATATTAGGGGCATATTGCCATAATTTTAAGTGGATTTTTTCAATATCATACTTTAGAATATACCTGAGAGTAGTGGTTCTCTCATAGATTTATACACGTAGATCACGCAATGGTTTGAGAACCTATGCGACAACATATCAACGGTATATCCTTTTCAAGCTATCTATTTCTTATGAGTGATCACGTATAACTTGTTCTCTCTTAGATATATTAATGGTAGAGGAACTAGTTTGTATTGTGACTTGTAGACGCAGTAATATGTATTATGAAATAGCTACTGTAATTGAATACTCGAGTTTTGAATCGAATTAGTTCTTTACTGGAAGATTCGATTACTATTGATGTGTCTATATGTATTTCTTTTAATAAATCGTATTTCTTTCAGCAGTAACATCAATTTGCAAAATATACAAATAAGGTGGTCACATTTTCTTGAATATTTCTTCGTATAGGTTCCCTAGAAATTGATTTCAAGTTGAAATTGTAAATTAAAAACTATGTCTAGTTGCAGATAATATATAAAGATAATTGGCAAATATTTTATAATACAAATAACCTCACATAATCCATAATGTAATCTAACTTCGTGTGACATGTAGCTAGAATGAGGTAGCTAGCTTTAAATTGTTTGTAATATCTTTAACATTAAGATGTAAATAAATGGAAAACGAGAAACCGTTTGTTGTGGATTCAAGTTAAGACGTATGACACAGATCCAAAATTACAGTAGGGTGAAAAATTACATCAGCGAATATCTGAGTGAGTGAGCATTGTCAAGAAATACGGGTTAAAAACAAAGACAGCAAAGTAGGCATTTTACACATGATGACAACCTACTTCTCGATAAATTTGCACAGGTTGCTCAGTTTAGTGTATAAGTCTATGATAGGTTCTCTTCTTTATGTGCACTTGCGCATTGAGTACACATTACTTTTAATAACTTAAAATATGTTTACAGTGCAAAATATACCTTAGGGCCCCCCACCGATCAATAAAACACGACATTCATGACAATAATTTACCCTTATTTGTCTCTTCAACATCGTCCATAATTTGTCGCTACCTTTTACTGAATCAGTAAAGATTTATTATTTTATATTCTATTAGGTAGTTAATTTATGAGAAACGTTGAACTAGAGATATATTGCAGTTTATTATTTTTTTAGTACCTACATAGCTAATTTGTGAAAGAGCATTTGACAAAATTATCTATTGATTTGAAGAATTTAGTGAGCGAGTCATTCGATGGTGCAGCAAACATGAATGGTCCATATTCTGGATTACAGGCACATCTGAAAAAAGATTCACCAAAATCACTATTCACACTGTCAAGCTCGAGCACTAAATCTAGTTATAGGGAACTTAACAAGATGCTGCATTTCATCCCAAAATTTGTTTTTTTATTGTCAACATACTGCAGTGTTTATTTCTAGCTCCTACAAGAGAAATAATTTATGGAGGAAAATGAAAAACTGCGGAAAATTAAGAAACTAGGAGAAACCAGATGGAACAGTAAGAATGCTGCATTACAAGCTATATTTCATTCATCTGTTGAGGATAATGACAAAAGGGTTCGATTTTTATACTCACTAGAAGTCCATTCAATTGGGTTTGATGGAGAAACTGACCGTGAAACAGCGGCAGAAGCTGGAAATTTATTAGAGAAATGGAGTAAATTTGACAGAATATAAGCGGCTTTCATGTTTCTCCATATCTTTATTAAAGTCACTCCAATATCCAAATATTTACAAACAAATGGTTTGGACTAGTATCACAATGAATATTATTGACAAAAAAAATCATTTTATTGTAAAAAGCGTGGGGTGTTTGATATCAACTGTTATAAATATTTTATTGGTAGCTATTGATAAAAGTAGAATTATAAAAATATAATAAAAAAGCACCCCACGCTTTTTACAATAAAATAATTCTTTTTTGTCAATATTTAAACATTATTTTTTTACTTTTCAATTCGGTTTACTGTTTTTTAAACTATAATTTATAAAATATATAACATTAACAGCGGCGCCTCCGGCTAAATGTCGACGATAGGTTAGTCGTTTTTTTAATTTTATTTTATTCTGATGAGGACTTTGTCCTAATGACAAAGTTGTCAAATTATTGTATTGTCATCAGTCTTTGATAAGAGTTTCAGTTTAATCTGAGGTTTTGAAGTGGGTGAGAATAACTTTCAAAGATTCCGTTACATTCAAACAAACAAACATACAGGTGAAGCTAATAAAAGCGTGTTAAAAATGGCACTATTTTCTAAGCATTAGCTTTTTTTGATCCAAGGAGATTCAACGATGTTTGTTAAAAAAATTTAACTTGATAGTGAACTAAAGTGTAAATGTGAAGCTTTATGTGAATTGGGAGAACAAATTCCACACGTAATTCTCGAAGAACTCATGAATTTTATATCTTCTTTTCACCTTTTTCTCAAGCTGTCAACGGAGAGATATTTCATACACAAGATTATGGGGAAGAGGAATGAATGGAAGAAGATGAGGATGAATCTAATGCAACAGCGGAAACACCACAAAAGGCAACACGAAAGGAAATCTGTACAGGTAAAGAAAACAATACATGCATACCATGCGTTATGCAATTGCTGCATAAGTATAACTTTCACGCTTCTGCATATAACAACTTATATTGTATGTACAAATTTATTTTAACACTTTCGTATATGCAAGTAACTTACGAGCGATCACTTTCTAAATTAAAAATAATTAAAACCGGGTTGAGATCTTCAATATCGCAAGAATTATTAGAACCACTGCTCTTAATTAGTGTAGAAAATGATAAAATTCCTCCTGTTGGGGAAATTATTGACAGCTTTGCCCGCTCGTCTAACGAATTGAAGAAAATATTGCTTATGTAGTCAGTGAACAACCAAGCTAGTTAATTATCATTATTACTTATGTTACCTTTTTCTGTTATTTTTATTTCGTTTTATAATATGAATTTATATTTTGGTTTTTCTTTAAAAGTTTTTAAATTGTTAATGTTCTGTTCTTTTCATTTGTTAACATTTTTTAAAGAATATATTACGTTTATTTTTTATAACTAAATATTTTTAAATACCTATGCAAATTGTTTAAATTTTCTCAGTTTTTTTTTACAATAAATAATAAATGGAAGGATTGAAGTCGAGGACAGAACAACGAAATAATTTATACTCCTCTTTCTTTACTCATCTGTCTGGAAAACATACAGCAGAAGATGCCACGAAAAATATCATATTTGCATTTTAAACTACTTCACTCCATCCAAAAAAAGGGCCCCCTTAAGCCCAAATCGCGGACTAACTAAAATTTGCCAGGACGCCACTGAAGTTACTACCAGTTAATTAAAAATCATTGGTCATCCCTATCACTATAAATATTCTGCAAATATATCGATCATTTCTATGACTAAAGTTTATTACAGGGAAGGAACTGCTACTCTTTGTACAACCACCAGCTGTAAATGATTAAAGACCAATCATTTGATAATGTCAACATTGTTGGCGAAAAGTTCGTCAAGTGTAGTGGAAATCACAAATTACTTCATTTTTAATTATATTGTGATGTTAACTTTATTAAAACCAAAGCAATTCAGTAACTAACACATTTATTTAAATATATAAATAAATTTGCAAACAAAAATGTTTACAACAAACCTAATTTGATTTATAGTTTGCGCACATAATATTTGGTGTGGTTTCCTTTCACCAGCGTTTCACCTGTGGACTTATTTTTAATTAAAACTTCTAAAAATGCTAGAGATTTTCCGGCTCTAACAGTTTTGGCATCAATCGTAATTTCGTCCCCCAACTTCGCTCCCTTTAAGTACCTAAAATGAGAAAAGTATGGTAAGTGAAACATATAATAAAAAAGGAGAAAGTAATTTTTAATTTAATATTATCTAAACATATGAGGATTATTCCAGCGAAAAATTTGCTGTAACCAGCGAATATATTAAAACCCAAATAATCAATTGCAGATTTAAAAACTGTAATAATATCAGAACCACCCTATCTTTTAATGCTGCTAACAATAATTTTTTTAAAGAAAAAGTTTCTTAGAGAAAAAAATGATTTTACCCTTATTTATCATCACCATGGACCGTAACCCACACAATTTCACTGCATTCGCATACATTTTACAAGCACAAATAATACAAAGTTTAAATTATTCTGGCCTTTGATAGAATACATGTTAGGCAATTTCTGGATATAAAAATATTTTTAATTAAAACAGAAATTAGCAAGTGTGTGCCACTTCTACTCTGTTACCAAAAATGCCGTCATCACCATGGACTGTCCTGGTTTTTACCATAAATCCATTACAAGACACCACAGGAGTATACTAATATTAGACATAGATTTGCCATATACCTCAGTTCTCCATCAGCATTAGAGGTGGTCCTGTGCTTCGCATTGTTTAGACTTTTTCGAGTGAAACAAGTCTTTAACGAGGTACGTATTTTTTAATACATCAACTCCATGTATCTCCCTTGTAAGTAGTTTTTTGGTATCAATGGTTAGTAAATGGAAAATTAAGATAATATTAGGTTCAAGAAGGCCTGTTTGATCATCTCCATGGACGTCATCACCATGGACATGAACTATCCATGGTATTGTCAGCTGTCCATGGAGTTGACCAAAATTATTAAATGAAGAAATTATTTTTTGTTTTTAATGTTTTTATTTTGCTCAGTGATCTATGTTAAGTTCTTAAGTAGAATGTCAAAAACCATTTCATATTATTTGATATTTGTCCACTTGATTTGCAAATATCTATGATTTGTTACATATACAAGTTATTTTTTATTAAGCAATAAAGCATTTTTACTCTTCTAAGCAGACCTTTCGTTATTAGCAACAATGTTTTACAAAATTTAGACCGATTATTATAACTCCATGGATAATTGATCATCTCCATGGACACGCATTTTTAATTTTTTTAAATAAAAACCTTAAAACCTAAAAACGATCTCAATTGTAGGCGAGAATCAAACATATCTTTTCCCTAGAGAAGGATGATGTAATAATTTAATCAATTTTCTAATTTTATTTTTTAAATTTTATAAACGTATTTTTTTTACTGGAATAACCTATGACTACTTTTGTCTCTTATCATTATTTTCTTATTGTATGGCTGGTTTACTGGTAGAAACATCACTCTATCTTCAGATACATACAGTTAATCTCCCTCGCCATTATTACGATGACTTCTCAATAAGAGAGGTTCAGTTACAGACAAATAAACATTTTCAAAGTAAATGTGTGTCTCTATGAGCTTCATTTTCATATTTTATTTGCAATATTTGGAGCAATAATATTTCTTTGGAGGAAATGTACTCAAAATAAATATCCTTTTCATTATACATACGTTAAATGAAGATCCACTGACACAGTCGGTAAAAGCCCATTCGCATGCGAGGTTAGGGCATAACTAGATATGTTATCTACTAATGTGGCTGATAAACCACCGTGAAGACCACCAAGTTGATTTGCATGCTCTTCAGATACTTTCAATTCAGCAGTACAGTTCCCATTCTCAAGGCTAATTATCTTAACCTAAAAATAAAAAAGGCCAAGTAGATTCATGGCTCTTCAAAGGCCAATACTTAATTTCCTGATCAGCTCAAGTTTCTGCTTTATATATAACATTGCCACTACTTTATTTTCCATTATCATATTTAAACACAGAATGACAGAAATCGCTAATATAAACTCTGACAGTTGATAGAAACTAATTAAAATATAAAACATATAGGTACCTGACAAGATTAAATTTTGAATTCAGAAGCCACTGAAGGCGAATAACTCGCAAATACAACATTTAAAAGAAATGTGTTGGTCCCAAAATCGTGGCAATTTGTATGATATAATGACTTTTTTCTAGAAAACTATTAATTCCCAGTCTTTTCCAATTAATATATTCTTAAATTCATTTATTTCTCTATAGGTTTCTCAGATTATTATAAACAATTCGTTAGAAGCATTTTCAGATACAAGTTTACTATACAATACAATTTAATTCGTGTTTTAAGCTACATTGAGTGCATTGACTTTTACTTCTAGAATATATTTGCTGACAATTTTTACAATATTTTTGTTATAGTCGGTAATGATTTCTGAATCTTAGTTTTGCTATTTTTAAGTTCTGCGTCTCTTAAGAGCGATATTCAAAATATCTCTTTTGAATTTTGGTATTTAAGAGAATAATATGAAGTTAGAGCGTTTTACGAACTTACAACAAATAATGTCGTCAGTCTATGTTCCACACATTCTTAGTAGAGTACCTGCTGTCTTAGCCAAAGGAGGGCCTCACCCTCAAGTACCTCTAGGAAACTTTAAAACTGCTCAAAAAATTGAACTTTTTAACATACCAAGCAACGCAAAGCAAGACCGCAAGTTCCTAGATCTTGTAACCCACACCATAACTTTTCTATAATTTTTCCACACAAATAAAAAAATGACAATTGACCAATTCTCTAGCAACCACCGCTTACTTATAATCGGAAATGAGGCTCGTTCCTAAGATTAACGTGATTTCAACTCCTCCAATTGCTTGCTTTTAGATTTATTGTACTTAATTGTTAAGTTCATTGATGTTACATTCAATAACTGAACTTGATGAGGGAACTCGACTTCTCAGGCCTATCAGCATTATAATATTTATGATAGTTACTTCTGTTTTCAAAAATAACGTCATGCAATTTTTTTTATTTAAAGTGTTCAGAGGTGCCTCCTGAATATTTTGCTAAGTTGACGGGGTCAACGGAGATGTGAGTTAGCCGCCATCTTTGCAATGATTCCATCGTAAATATTTCGCGAACCGTTGATGCTACAACAGAAATAGTATAAACCTTTTTTATTCAGCATTCAATTCTCTACAAATTCTTCAGCCTTATGTTCGTGGATCTAACGGTTTACAAGTTATGGTAGTTTCCAAAACGTAGTTTTTGTGTAGGTATTATTATGTAAATTGTTGATATATATTAAAATATCAATTAGCAAACTTACAGAGAATTCATTCACTTCTACAGTTTTTATATGAAACTTTTTTTTATAGAATTAATAGTCTATGGCTATGGCTTTATGCTATTCATCATACACTAATCAATCTTGTGGAGCACTAAATTCTCTACAATTTTTATTTCAATGTGTCTGCAGGGTGCCTAGAAATAAATATCTATAGCATTAAGTTTAAGCGACGAAAATATTTGCAAAAATATGAAAATAAGTTTAAATAAACGTGTCCGGATATATGCCCTAAGAGAGAGGCGTTAGGAAGGGACTGCTTGCTCATTTTTATTCTAATGTTCACATTTTCAAAACCCTAGTTATTAGTAATCGGGCCATAAAATGACTCCACTAACTATTTTAAACCTGTTTTTGTAAAAAAAACTGTTGGTTCCTCGGTATTTAACAAATAGGGCTTTTTTGTTCCATTTTATTTTGGTTCTCTATCGATATTGCATAGGGAACCATATTCCATTATCAAAAAATGTTCTTTATTAAATACCATAGGACCAATAGCTTTGTACAAAAACTGGTTTAAAATAGTTGTTGCAGGGTCATTTTATAATCATAATCTTTATTTATCCTTTCGATCATATACAATGATATAGGACATGTCAAAATAAAAATAAATAATAAATATGTAAAATATAAAACATGAAAATATCAAAACGTACATAGATGTAAAGTAATTACAAGTAGTATACGCATAGCATATATTATTACTGCCAGTTTTGACAAAGCAGTTTGAGAATAATAATATCAATTAACCAATTATATACAAATAAATAACATTGGTAAGTCAATATATAAGTAAAAAATTTTACGTGTGCATAAATTACAGTGTGTCATACAAACAAAACAATATATAAAAAACAAACAAATAAATATATTAAAATATATCATCCAGAAAAAATATATATAAATAAATATATAGCACATACTTATGTATAGTAAAATCACCCTTACAAGTGAAATTGACGTACACACAAGTTCACATACAGATATCTCTCATATCACTCATTAATTGAGTAAGAAGTGTTCTCTACTAGTAAGGTTTCTTACCATTTTTTTAAATCTGCACGGTAAGTCACGCATATTTTTAGGTAAGCTGTTATAGCAAATTATACAATTATAGTATGGAGAACCTTTAAATGTCATCGTTTTATGTGGAGGTATTGCTATAAATTACCATGTCTCGTATTATAACTATGAGCTATACCCAGAGTGTCAAATAATACCATATTATCCGTCATAAAAAGTAAACATTTATAAATATAAACGCTGGGTACTGTAAGGATTTTATTAGTAGAATGCAGGTTTTCACTGCCGTTGTCTAATGAAGTAGTTTCTTCCGGGTCTTGCCGTGGTCGTTGAACTTGACTTGACGTTTCGCTGATCATCCTGTCAGCTTCTTCAGAAGGATTCTAAAGACTGAATTTGTTGTGTTCCATTCGTCGTATTTGGTTGACCATGACTTACTACGGTGCTGGTAGTTCGCAATACCAGTCTCCACGTGTTACTAAGTCGATACCCATCCTCCCTGTTAAAGTTGTTCGCGTTTTTCATAATTTCCAGTGATTCCCTAATGAATGATGATAAAGGGGGTCGTAATTACCTGTGGTGTTATTCGCGGATAATAGCGCGTATTCCTGTCTAATATATTGACGTCCTCGTAGTCGATTTTATGGTTCTCATTATTATGGACATGCTCTGCTATCGCCGACCTATCCGTGTATCCAAATCTGGTATTTCTCTGGTGTTCTTTGATTCTGCACTGGATACTCCATCCTGTTTGTCCGATGTAGCTCTTACCACATGTGCACTTCAACTGGTAAACGCCTTTTTATAACAGTTTGGGGACAGGGTCTTTGACTGAGGGAAGCATCTGCTGTATTTTCTTCACTGTTCGAAACCGTACACCTACTTTCTTTTTGAATAAAATCTTCTTCAGCCTATCTATAACTCCTGCGACGTAGGGTAGGCAACATATGTTGTTGGTTGTTGCTGTTCTTCTTCTGTAGATCTCCTCTGGGGATGATCAGTCAATTTCGACGACCACGGCAAGACCCGGAAGAAACTACTTCATAAGGATTTTATTGTCCTTAACACTATTGCACACGTATCATTGTATTTCATTTCATTAAATACCAGTCTTAGTATCCTCTTCTGCAATATAAACACTATTAATGTCCGTGGATTTACCCCACAAAATTATATTAGAAGAGATGTAGGAGTAGACCAACGCATAGTAAGTATTTAATAAACCTGATTGTCGGAACGTATTTTTCATTTGCAATTTAGCGTAATAAGCTTGTGGTCTGATTTCAATTAATAATCTAAGTAGGCTTTGAAAGTGTAAGCATTGGAATAAGAATGAGAGCTCAACCCCTTTCTAACAATCCTGCTCGCTTAGGAAACATTTCCGGACACGTTTATAGAATCTTTTTTCATATACTTGCAAATATCATCACTATCTAGAGTTAATAATAGGTATTTCCGGATACCCTGCATAGTGAGAAATTAAAATAAAAGTTGTAGAGAATTTAGTGCTTCACAAGACTGTCAACATATTTTAGTATACGATGACTATATTTTTTAAACTTTATTTTATAAAGTATTAAAAAAAATTTTAATTAAAAACTGGAAAATTGAGAGTTCTACAAGATTGCTAATTGATATTTTAATATACAATCAACAATTTACGTAATAATTCATAATTGTGATGCAAATTTTAATGCTAAATAAAAAGGTTCTCACTATTTTTGCTGTAGTATCAATGGTCCACGACATATTTATGATAGAATTTTTGAAAAGATAACGGCTAACACACACATCCGCTGACCCTGCCAACGCAGGACTGAATAGAAAAATCATGAAGCTATTTTTGCATTACGAACCCACTTTTTTGCCCTGCTGATTGGACTATGAATATACCGTTAGGTGTACCCTAAGTCTAATATAATTTGAACAGAATGGATAAACCTTTAACATATACATTGAGGGGGAGGGTAGTTCAGCGGGTGAGCGCGTCTAACTTTATCTCTGACCGTACCTAGTGAAGTGGGTTCATACCTCGCCTACTGAGAAGTAATTTTGAAATATACATTATCCTTCGGAAGTGGGTCAGATCCCACTATAAACTGTAGGGATCGTCCCCTTCACTCAGACAAAGAGTCATTCAGGTGGCATGAAAGACGGTTAAAAAATATTTATTTATACAAACAAAAACTGATGTGTTGTCTGTGATTTAAAACTATTTACATTTTAAGCAAATTATTTCCATTTTGAATATATACCAGTTACTATATGAACTAACAGTACTGGTTTGAGAATGATATTTCCTTTGACAATATTCATGTTTCTATATTGAGGGAAGGGAAAGGTTAATCAACATATCAAAACACATAAAAAGTTTATTGGCAGTTTATGCAACAAGAAGTGAAATAAGAAATTTTTCATATTTCATGTGTAAATTTCTTGACGTAAAATAATATCCTACAAATCTTCTGACACTTCCCAACTTCTTTTGATTGACTGGCTGATATGAACCAATCAATCAATTTTTTGCTTGATTGATTGAAAATCCCAGGACATTGATTACTAAAAGACAATGCTTATCTTGTAATACAAATATCCTGATAACAGATATTTTAATTGTACTGGTGTGCGATGATTTAAAATAATCTGATACTTTTTATAAGCACAATGAATTTAATCTTTGTTTTATTTTTGAAACAATCCGGCAATGCATCACTCTAGTGTAGACGGATTAATGTAAAGGTGCCACTTTTACATTCATGTTACTATTTATAATTAGGAAAAATATATGAAAGGATTCTAACAAATAGTAAAATATTTCCATGTTTTATTTACACTGCAAGCTGTTATTGTTTAACTTGTAGGCCCGAAATAGAATAATTCCTATATTAACGAAACTTGGTGGCAGAGCTGGGAGTATTTGTACTCAAAAAATACTTGAAAGTATTTTAAATACTTTTAAGTATCTTAAATACTGTATTTTAAATACTTTTTACTTAAGCAAAAAAGTATTTGTATCTTAAATACTTTCCCAAAGTATCTTGTATCTTGTATTTGTGAAAAGTATCTTAAGATACTTTCAGAGTATTTAAAATACTTTTCAGTATCTTGGATACAAAAAAGTATCTTAAATACTGAAAAGTATCTTAAATACTCAAAACTCCTAAAGATACTTTACCTAATACAGTTGTTTTTCAACACATACCGCGCGCGCCGTGTGTTGTCCCACACTGTCGGCTCCACAAATCATCAGGTTGCGACCTGTTGAACTGTTGAAGACACAGTTACCAATCTACTGATTTATTTATACTGAAACAGTATAACTACATAGAGATGTTATTCATAAATATAACACCCCTCTACCTTCCTCAGCACCAGTTGAGAGGATGTTTTCAATTGCTACTTTTATAAACGCCTCTCGCAGGCAAGCATTATCAGATGAAAATTTTGAAAATTTAGTATTGTTAAGAGCAAATTCTGGTTGTTAATGTGTAAAAATAGAAATACCTATATATGTCGATGTCCTTATACCTATATAATATGTTCTTATTGTTCTTTTAATAAAATATTCTTCATCTAATCGAATTTTATTTATTATCTAATTGGTATAATTGTTGCAGTATTATATATTATATTACGCAAGAGCAAGAGTTACAGTAAATTAAAAAGTATTTAGTATTTAGTATTTGAATAAAGTATCTTTTTCTATAAAGTATTTTGTACTCAAAATACTTTTTTCAAAAAGTATTTGAATACTCGGTATCTTAAATAGTTTCACAAAGTATCTTTAAGAAAGTATTTTAAATACTTTTCAAAAGTATCTTGCCCAGCTCTGCTTGGTGGGCATATAATTTTTATGATAGAAAAAGTTTACCTTTAGCTCAGTGTGCTAAAGGGTCTGGTTAGCAAACTGACTAAGCCTAGCGAACTCCACAATAAACTATAGGGCCTTGTCTCTCTCTCTCTACCTAGCATAAAATCCTTGAAACTCTATTATTGTTAATTTGCTATCTAATTTCTACCCACTTCCATTTTGAAATTTAGCATGCATATGTAGGCTGAATGACAATGCAATTATACAGAGTTCCGATATAACCCCTCCTTTTGAAAATTTCTGTCATAAAACCCCACTGTCACATCTCCGATTGTTTTGAAATTTTGCGATGATACCCCATCTTACCTCATTCGATTCTTTTTGTCATAATACTGATATACTATGGGTATCTATGGAAAGACCACAGAAAATATGATTAAAATTTCACTTAATTCCTCCATAACCTCCCTCATTCAATCTCCCCCTTCACGCTAATGCTTCGACTACAACAAACCAGCTGAAAGACTGATCCTACCTAAAAGGAGCTCTCGTGCCAGTCGTTCCACACCACTTGCAGACTGCAGTTTCGAGCTGTTGGCTCTCGTCAGTGCAGGTAGGCATGTGATGACCGACGAGAGCTCCTTTAGGTTCGGCTGGTGTTTGTTGCAATCGAAGCATTAGCGTTTGATGGTAATATGCAATTATTACACTTAACGCGCCACGCTTGTAACTTGTAATTCAGCGCTCGGCGGGGCACATAGCCCGGAGAGTAGCTGTTGGTTGCAGTCTGGTTACGTTCCTTATAGTAAAATAAGGATTTTATAGAGGAGTTTGCTAAAAATATTATGTTTTAATATACAACTACTGTTTAAAAAATCATGACTTTTCAATAGAATGGAAAACGGAGTAATAATTACAATTCCAAAACCTAATCAAGATCATTCTCATCCACAAAGCTATAGACCAATAACTTCATTACCAGTAATCGGCAAAAACTTGGGAGAAAATCATAAAAACAAAACTACATAATGAACTAGATGAACGTATCCCCAAGAATCAATTTGACTTCCGACAAAACTCATCTACGATACACCCCCTTATCATTATGAAATTAAATATTCAAACTAACAACATAATCGGGAACAAATCGGCAGCAATATACATTGACTTAACGAAAGCGTTTGACTCCGTCTGGCACAAGGGGTTGTTATTTAAGTTACATTACGCAAATTGCCCCAACTATGTTCTCTGGTTTCTTAAAGATTTCTTGGAGGGTAGGAAAACAAAAATCAAAATAAACACATCCCTTTCCAGGCCATATGAAAACGAACAAGGGGTTCCACAAGGATCTCCACTACCACCAATATTATTTAATATCTACTGTTATGGCATACCGAATAACCACCAACAAACACACAGTGTAAAGTATTACTTACTTTAGTTTGCAGATGATATAGCCCGTGGAAAAACCATCGAAAAAACAATAAACATCCTGCAAATTTTAACAACTGAAACCATACAGTGGTGTGATAAGTGGAGATTAAAAGTAAATCCCAACAAATTACAACTAATGATATTTAACCACATCTCAAATACTTCCCCAACTAAACAAATAAATAACCATAGATTGGCACCAACAGCATCAATAAAGTACCTTGGAATTAAGCTAGATCAAAAATTAAACTTCAACAGCCATACCAAAGAAATGAAAAAAAAGATAATAACTAGAGCAAAACACTTTAGATATCTAACTTATAAGAATGAAGGCATCAACACTTCTACAGCAAGTAAAATTCGAAATTTCGTCACACAAATAACCCTCTCCATAATATATCCAATAATTCACTATAAAAAAACTGGTATCCAACCTATACTGGCTCGCTTCAAAGATCTCACCAAAAGATATTCACAATCCGAAAACCTTCTTACCCTCGTTCAACACTTTATAATTCAACTACGAGAAGATACTATCTGAAGAATCAGAAACCCTATAAAGACACTGTTGGAGGCAATTACAGAGGACAATAATGAATAATAATAGGCCAATGATATACATAATTGTTAAGTTCTTTTTTTTATAATCTGTTAAATTCACTGATAAACCGTTATGTAATGCTAAAAATAATTATGTTAAAAAAAAAACATATTTTAAGACAGGTTGAAAGACTTCGGTCGCTGGCCTTTTGGAATATTTTATCCAATAAATGTTATTTTCTCTCTAATAATATGTCTTTATTAAAGGTGAAGTTAACCTTACACTTATGGTTTTATAACAATTTTATGGTTCTATGTAAGTAAGTACCAGACTTTCTCTTAAAAAACTGTTAAAAGGCAAGTTATTGTACATTTGAATGTCTCCCAGACGTCAGAAGTATTTAGGCACAAAAATTTCTTTTAAAATTACAGTTTTAACTAAAAGAACTCGTTTTTAGCTAGGTAATTCCAAAATTCTATTTAAAATTCAAATTGATAATTCAGTTTTTAGCATCAGACACAATAGAATTAGGTATAAATTACTTTATATACCTAGTAGGTATAAATAATTACGTTAGCATTCGCTCAAGGATTGTTCTTTGCTGAACTATTTCTTCTGGAATTAATAGTTAAAATTATTCTTTGGTATACCTACTTGAGATTATTGAAACATATTTCAAAACTAATTATTAACCAATCCTGCAAGTTTCCGTTTTTATTTAAGATATTAAATTCAAGTGCTAAATATCTAGGTAGATATATTGGAAAGTAGGCAATGAATATATTTACCTTTTCCAGAACTCTTTCAAAAGTTTTCGCACTTTTAAAAAAACTATTTAACTGTGAGGGTGTAATAGCGGCACTCATAATACCTTATTTTAGTGATATTTTTTAATTGAATTTTACAACACTTAATTCTAACCTCAACTTCACCACTAAAAAGGTAGAGTACACAGTAAAAATTAACAGAAGTAAATAATGCCTTCGTAAATAAAACAAGCTGTAATCTTGTAGTATGGTAGGTACTTCAACTATGCTTAGTGATAAATCAATTATTATCAGTTACATAAATACATGAATTATGGAAGTAAAATTTGCCATCATAAATGTAAATGTTTAGATAAAATAGAAACGATTATGCTATTATGCATAAATATAAATGACAATTATAAATACTATTACGTAACGTAGAAATAGAAATGACTTATCATTCATACGTTTGCGTTACGTTTTTTAACTGACCTAAATTTATAAATTTGGATTTGTACGACCTGTAACTCATGCAACCATCAATTCAAGAGGTACCTTTATGTGTTGCCTATATATAACTTTCATTAAGAACGCAAAAATAGCTAAAAATTGTAAAGTTTATATTGAGGCAAAATAATATTATGACTATAGTAATATTCCATGTAGATATAATATGTCCTGCAGTCCTGATACATTTTAAAATGAATAATACTGTTAATTAAGTTCTTATCGAGTACCTAGTGTTAGCTGGCGACCTTGACCGCTGGAGAAAATGGATTGAGACGTAACGAGGGACCGGGCTAGACAAAACTGCAATGGTGGCAAATTTATTAAATACATATGTTTATAAAACAATACCGACTCTGGAAATTGATGCGGCCTGACCTACAGCAAATGCCGGCGCCCGCGAATGTTAAACAAATACGTCAGTTTCTTGGTCTTGCGAGTTATTTTTGAAAATTTGTTAAAGATTTTGCTGTTTTAGCTGAACCGCTGACGCGTTTATTACAGAAAAATGTACCGTGGAAATTTGATCGAGAGCAATTAGGCGCATTTCAACAAATTAAAGACCTGTTAACCACCAGACCTATTTTAAATTTTTTTAATCCAAATTGAAAAACGGAGGTCCATACAGATGGAAGCAAATTGGGGATAGCTGGAATTCTATTTCAAATAGATGAAACTGGTAAGCGACATGCAGTTGCTTATTTTAGTCGACAAACGTCACCAACTGAGTTAAATTATCACTCGTATTTACTTGAAACTCTTGCAGTCGTTGAATCGTTCCGTCATTTTCGAGTATATTTAGTGGGAATACGATTTACACTAATAACCGATTGTACAGCAATACGAAGCACTGCCGAAAAAAAGGATATAATTCCACGAGTGGCTAGAATTACAAGACTACAATTTTGCAATAGAATATCGAGCCGGTATTAAAATGAATCACGTAGACTGTCTTAGTCGCAACCCTCCTCGAACCATATCATGCGTTATTAATGTAACAGAAGCTGATTGGTTATTAGCAGCTCAACTTCAAGATGAAGCAATTTGTCTAATTCGGGAAATTTTGTTGAGCAAGGACAATGGGTCAAGCAATAAACAATATTTTGAGTTGTACAAAATTAAAGAAGGAAAAGTGCACAGGAAGTTTTCAGACGGTTCAACTAAGTGGTTAGTACCAAAATCTAATAGATGGCAAATTTGTAAATTGTGTCACGATGACATGGGACACTTTGGAATAGAAAAAGCATTGGCAAAAATCCAAGAAAACTATTATTTTTCGGGAATGCGACGTTTTGTGACAAAATATGTTAACGCCTGTTTAAATTGTCTATACTACAAAGCCCCATCTGGGAGAAAACCGGGAAAACTTCATCCCATTAATAAGGTGACGGTCCCATTTCATACTTTGCATTTAGATCACGTGGGGTCATTTGTAACTAGTAAACGAAAAAATACTGAAATGTTAGTTATTGTTGATGGACTTACAAAATTTTGTATTATTGAAGCTGTGAAAAACACTACGGTACGATATGTAATTAAAAACTTGAAGAATGTCATAGATATTTTTGGGGTACCAGTGCGTGTCATAACAGACAGAGGGACTGCCTTTACATCACACTCGTTTGAGAAATTTTGTTTGAATAGGGAATCAAACATACATTGAATGCGGTTGCAACCCCACGAGCCAACGGCCAGGTTGAGCATTATAATCGAACAATCCTTAGTTCCCTTGCTGCGATGTGTGGAGGATTGGATGATGACACATGGGATGTTCAAGTGAAGGCCATCCAACGAGGTTTAAATTGCACTGTAAATCAAGCAATAGGAATGACACCATCAGAATTGTTGTTCGGTACTAAACCACGTACCATATCAGAAGGCATTATACTGAATGAACTACAGGACGAAATCAATAGTATTGATTTGTCCTCGAAACGTAAGGAAGTTAAAGCTCATTTAGATAATGGTCAAAGTAAACAGAAAAGCAAGGTTCGATTCGAAGAGAGCCAAAACTAAAACGTATTCTGTTGGTGATTTGGTTATGGTTAGGGTAACTAGTATCCCATCTACAGGGCAAAGCAAAAAATTCTATCCCAAATTTAAGGGGCCATCAAAAATTTCTGAATGATCGATATGACGTGATGGATATGATGCGCAAGCGCAAGCATAAAACGGTGGTGGCAGTCGACCACATCAAGCCCTGGGTTATTTTGAAAAAAAAAAAAAAAATAAGTTGAGTACTTGTGGCATCCGCAAGGATGTATGATATTTATTTATCCGACACATGTATGACGCCCGGGGTACTTAGGGCATCCGCAGGCATGTATGGTATTTATTTACCCGACACATGTATGACGCCTGGGGTACATATGGCGCATTTACAAGCATGTATGGTATTTATATACCCGACACATGTAAGACGCCCGGGTATGTACCGATTTTATTGGAGATGACGCTCGTAAGCATGAATGGTGTTTAAACATTCGATACATGTATGGCGTTTGACGCTCGGAAACATGAATGGTGATTAAACACTCGACACATGTAAGGCGCTATAAAATGCATAATGACTATAGGTCCGAAGCATAATGACTATAGGTCCGATGCAAGTACCCGAGGCACAGAGATGAGTAGGGGAGCTGTGTCCGAAACCTGAATATTTTCTCTAATGTCCCTACAAGGGAAATATGAGTAAATCGAAACAGGAATGATGCTTGGCTCACTACTTTTGATGAAATAGTGTGGTTTACTTCAGTTTTAATTGCATTTTTGTATATGTTGCAGGACTGATTGAGGACAATCAGCACGTCAGGAAAGCCGAATCTGTTAGCTGGCGACCTTGACCGCTGGAGAAAATGGATTCAGACGTAACGAGGGACCGGGCTAGACAAAACTGCAATGGTGGCAAATTTATTAAATACGTATGTTTATAAAACAATACCGACTCTCGAAACTGATGATTTGGCTTTTCTTTACACAATGTATAATGTAAGATTATTCCTATTTTAACTTTGTACCAAACAAGTCGATTTAATTAAACTTCTAATATCCATTAGTGTCTTTCTTTTGAATTTCATTCTATTTTTTTAAATTTAATTTAACAACCCCCCAGAAGGGTGGGATTGTTTTCACTAGGTAGACATTTATAGGTTTGTGCGGGGTGCTGACCTTATCAAATTTTTCTTCATTTGTTCCTACGATACTATGTACCCAAAAGTTTCAGATTTACCATGTGGATGTTTTAATATCCTTATGAATAGATACACTCTTCTTTTATTCATCTCCAACAGTATATAATTAATTGTTTGTCTGTTATGGAGTAGATACTTTAGAGGATCATAGGCAACGCTAGGTATATTTCTTTACCACCAATAAATTATCTTAAAAAGTTCAATTCATAATCGGTAAAGCCCACGTATCACTCACACTCGTATCATATATAATCATAAATAATAAATTTATTAAGCAACCTGGTTAGTAAGATCATCCGTCAATAGATGTCCCTCCAAAATATCAGAAATTCTAAATCAGGGATGTAGGCCCAGATAGCACAAACATTTTTTAATACAACCGATTTGGATTTTCTGTTAAAAATTTGCCATAAAAATGACTGAATTTGTTTGTTTTGTTGTCTCAAACAAAAATTATATCTTTTCATCTCGGCTATCGATCACAAATTGTTATAAACAATGGTTTTGTTGATAATTTGTTAACTCATTAAATTCAAGTTGAAATTAAATGAATAAAGATTTTTATATATTTATCAAAAAATGACAACAGTTTACTCTTGTAAAATTTTTGAAAAGATTCGTATTTTCCGAGATACAGAGGTTTGAAATTTTTCAAAAAGAGGGGCGGAGGAACGCAAAGTTTTTAGAAAAAATTCAATAAAACCGGTTATGTTCATTTTTTAAATACAAACCTTTTTTTCCTCATCGACTGTTTCAGCAAACGTAAACTTGTAATGTTTTCCCGACAAAGCCTATAAAAACTGGAAAAACTAAAAGGGAATAAAATGCGGGATAAGAAGGGTTTCTAAAAATCTGAAAAAAAATTGATCGAAAAAATAAAGTTTTCTTAACATCTTTGTACTCTTTGATTTCCCATTAAAATGCAAATATTCCAAGATAGGACGATTTGATTTTCGAGAAAATAATAGTAATTTTATTGTAAAAAAAATATATGCATGGATGAAGTATTTGAGCTTCGATATAATTTTTACAAGAAAAACGTGTTGTTTATTATTACTTTTTTAAAACAAAAAAATTATCATTATTATGTTCTCAAAAATCAAATCGCCCTACCCTGGAAAATTTGCATTTTAATGGAAAAACATACTACTAAAAAATGTTTAAAAAAAACATAGGTCTGTCCGTAAAATTTAGTTTTTAATTGGAAAAGATAGATTTATGGGTGTTATAAACCCCTACAAAATTTTATTAAAAGCAGTTATTTACTTCCGGCGTAATTTCTCAACGCGTCGAGGCTAGAAAACACTCCCTTAGCCCGAGGCTAGGCGAGTGACGTCACATGCTTGCAATGTGATATGCGTTGCGATACTCTAGGTGTTGCTATAGTGATGTAGTTAATTTTGCGATTGTCATGATATTTGTCATAGTCGTAATTATCCTGTGTTTTGAAAGAAATTTGGATATCATAATCACGTCTACGTTCGGAAGAGTATGTGAATCTCCTTTCTGGAAACCCTCCGCCACATTTGACAACAATAAACAAACTATTTGATGTTCTAAATAGTAAAGGCACTGTTACTTGTATGAATTCAAAACTTTATTCTAACGAGAACGACAGTAAGTACCTTACACGATCAATAATATCAGTGCATTTTTTAAGCTAAAATCACTGGGCGACAAAGCCCAAAATATTTTGAACCTAACCTGATTTTACTGTTAACGATAGTAATTTTATCTAATAAAAGGAAAATGATTTCCAATTATAATATTTTTAATAAAAAATGCATTCACTGAACATTAAAATTTTTGTGTTACATATCAGTGGCAAAAAAACTTTTTTATAAATTCCCTATTTCTATATAGTTCAGTATCTGGAACAGTATATCGGCGCTCCTTTTTTTCCAAAAATTATGCCACAGCCACACAGTGGAAAATTTTCAAGTTTTAGGTGGACAAAATTCTACAAATTTGTAAACGAACAGATAATATTCGTTAGAAAAATGGAAAAATATTGAAAAAATTATAGACACTAAGGAGGTGGTTTTTGAGGGGGTTTAAAAAATAAAATTAATTTTAAAATTCTCAAACTTTGTAGGTACGTTAATATTGTACCCGTAAATGCACTGAAAATAGTAAAAAAAATCTAAGGATCAAGGGGATGGTTTTTGAGGGGGTTGAAAATTAAATATTTAAAAATTACATAACTTTTTGAATAAGATTTGTGAATTTACGAAAACGAAGTAAAGTAAATGTAGTAAAATATTTGTAATGTCCTAAGGGGTGGTTTTTCAGGGGGTGCAGCGGACAATTTTATATTTCTAGGAGGCTAGAATTACTTCAATTATCTTTTTTCTGTTTTTGGTGCAAAATGGTTTACTTTATAATTTAAGGTTGTTTATGAAATAATATTAATATTTGTAACTTAATTAGTATTTAAAATTAATTGTTCCATATACAAACATATATTATATCAGTGGTAATAAAAGTAAAAGTAAGCAAGCAAAAAAATTAGTCGCTAACACTATCATCACTATCAGTTTCACTCTTATTGGAATGAAAGATCCACGATCACTTTAAAGGTCATCTGTACTGTCCATCTCCACAGAAGGCTGCTTAAGGAGAGATAATGTTTATTCTACAACTTTTTTGCCATCTTTCAGAAATTTGATATCCATTTTTTAAAATTTTGTCCTTCATTGCCTGATATAAAGTTTCTTCACAATGGTGTACAATGTATGCACTTTCTTATTCTTAAACAAAATCACCAACATTTAGCTTTTATTACTTTTTATAGGGGGGTCATTTGTAACCAAACGAGAATTGTAATTTTCTAAATATCTACAAATTCTTATACCTGTATTGTTTTATTCATGTTGATTCATGTTTTGTCGTTTTCAGAACTGTAATTAACTATTATTACTTTATCATTTTATGAAAAAAAGCTGCTACCATCTGCTACTCTCTTCATGATTTTACTTTTTAGTTACTTACACATAAACCGAGAAGCCCCTTTGAGATATGGTTAATGGAATGTGACAAAACTGAAAAAAATAATAAGATGTATTTGCATGTCCTTAATCGTACCTCATTGTGAAGAAACTTTAGAACAGGCAATAAAGGACAAAATTTTAAAAAAATTGGATGTCAAATTTCTGAAAGATGGCAAAAAAGTTGTAAGATAAACATTATCTCTCCTTAAACAGCGTTCTGTGGAGATGGACGGTACAGATGACCTTTAAAGTGATCGTGGATCTGACAGTTCCGATAAGAGTGAAACTGATAGTGATGATAGTGCTTACTTTTACTTTTATTACCGCTGATATATGTTTGTATATAGAACAATTAATTTTAAATACAAATTAAGTTACAAATCTTAATGTTATTTCAAAAACAACCTTAAATTATAAAGTAAACCCTTTTGCACCAAAACAGAAAACAGATAATTGAAATAATTCTGGCCTCCCAGAAATATAAATTGTCCGCTGCACCCCCTCAAAAACCATCCCTTAGAACTTTACAGATATTTTACTACATTTACTTTACATTTTTTTTCGTGGATTCACAAATCTTATTCAAATAGTTATGTAAATTTTAAATATTTAATTTTCAACCCCCTCAAAAACCATCCCCTTGGTCCTTAGAATTTTTTTACTATTTTTAGTGTATTTACGGGTGTAATATTATCGTACCTACAAAGTTTCAGGATTTTAAAACTAAATTTATTGTTTAAACCCCCTCAAAAACCACCCCCTTAATTTTTTCAATATTTTTCCATTTTTCTAACGAATATTTTCTGCTCGTTTACAAATTTTTAGAATTTTGTCCACCTAAATCTTGAAAATTTCCTACTGTGAACCGGTCGTGGATCAACATGAGCGGTTCCTGCACTATTAAGGGCAATGTACATACGATTTCTGTAGTTAGTAGGTAACTTATTTTCAATACTGTGTACACTGTAGCTGTGTAACTTTACACATAAAGGAATTTTACGAATTGCGAGCCACAACATATGCATGTCACGTCACCCGCTTTCTATTGCTGTACTAGGCTAAAATTTTACGACCCTTTTTAAAATTCAGACCTTGCTTGTAGGTACATTTCCACTGTTTTATTTTATATTTGTTATTGGTTTGGTGTTTGATTTCGCGGAAGGCGGTATCGGTACCGATTTCTGTTTCGAAGAAAAATATAATGCAATAAATTGACCAAAATCATTGTCGCCTAGTATAATTGTAGCCTAGTATCAAAATATCAGTCACTTGGCAAATAATTTTTCCAAGTGGGCGACATTTGTGTTACGAGCACTAATAGTATAGTTGAGTTCAATTCTACCGTGCAAATAAAAAACGCAACAAAAACTTTACGAGCTCATTACTAATGCCAGCGAACCAGTCTGTATATGGTAAAACATAAAATATTTCAGTCTAAAACTCCTCTATAAAGTCCTTATTTTAATATTAGGAACGTAACCAGATTGCAACCAACAGCTACTCTCCAGGCTGCATATTCGAATGTTGTTGTCGTTACCCGTTAGCCGTTACTCGAGTCCGAGTATAGAAATGTTACAGTCGATAAATTGCGTACAATAAAAAACAAGTAAAAGGTGTAGTCTATTGTAATTCCCATTCATCTACGGTGCACACGACTATGGCTATAGAGGCCAATTCGGGAGAGCACATGTCGACCGCAATCAGGACAAACATAGACCTGGTTAGGTCTTGGATTCGGCCTTCTTGCAGCAACATTTCCTTGATAGCTGGCCACAACCCCTCGCCATTCGGTTCTGTCCGCTGCAAGTTGTTCCCATTGCTCGTCTGCAATACCGCAGGATTTTAGATTTTCATGGAGAGCGTCTTTGAACCTCTTTCGTTGACCGCCACGCTTTCTTCTACCGCTTAGCAATTCACCATAAAGTGTGCATTTAGGAAGGCGGTTATCATGCATACGATGAACGTGACCTGCCCATCTTAGGCGTGCTCTTGAAATAAGCACCTCAATTGGAAGGCTGTTTGCTCTCCTGAGTACTTCCACGTTTGATATGTGATGGAACCAACGGATTTTCATCATACTTCTGAGGTGTCTTTGCTGAAAACGTTCTAATTCTTTCACATGACGACGGTAAGTGACCCAGCTTTCACATCCATACAGCAGTGTTGGAATGACAACTGCTCTGTAGACAGCCATTTTCGTTGACAAAGCAAGGTCGTGGTTGTCAAATACTCTCTCTCTAAGTCCCCAGAATGCTCTAGATGCAGCGTTAATTCTATTGCGAATCTCGCTGTCCATGTTTGCTTTGTCATTAACAACGTTGCCTAAGTAGTTGAACTGATCCACCACTTCAAGAGAATTTCCGTTAAGTATAATGTCTATTTGGTTCACTTGATGAGGAGTTGACATAATCTTAGTCTTTCCAATGTTGATTTTAAGTCCCAAAGAATCATAGCTTTGGGCATACACATCTAAAAGTTCTTGAAGCTCTTCCGGCGTAGAGGCTAAAAGTGCACAGTCATCCGCATACTGGAGATCACAAATGAATCGTGTGCGTGTCTTCGTAAAAGCTCTAAAGCGCCCTATGTTAAAGAGACCGCCATCAAAACGGTATCTGAGACCTATTCCTCTGACTGTCAGTTTGTTGTCAACAATAATTGTTAGAGCAGTGGTAAACAAATTAAAGAGTAGGGGTGCCAGGACACACCCCTGCCTAACTCCAGTGAGAGTTTGGAAAGGTTCGGTTGCCTCATTATTATACATAACCTGGGCGTTGTTGTTTGTATGTAGACTGCGACATACTTCCACAAATTTTCTAGGGATACCTAAGCGGAACATAATTTTCCAGAGCACTTCCCTGTCCACCGAGTCAAACGCCTTGGTTAAATCAATGAAGGCTATGTGAATTTCTCCTTGATGTTCGAGCGCTTTTTCTTGAAGCTGTTTAAGTGTGAAGATTAAATCCGATGTGCCAAAATCTAATAGATGGCAAATTTGTAAATTGTGTCACGATGACATGGGACACTTTGGAATAGAAAAAGCATTGGCAAAAATCCAAGAAAACTATTATTTTTCGGGAATGCGACGTTTTGTGACAAAATATGTTAACGCCTGTTTAAATTGTCTATACTACAAAGCCCCATCTGGGAGAAAACCGGGAAAACTTCATCCCATTAATAAGGTGACGGTCCCATTTCATACTTTGCATTTAGATCACGTGGGGTCATTTGTAACTAGTAAACGAAAAAATACTGAAATGTTAGTTATTGTTGATGGACTTACAAAATTTTGTATTATTGAAGCTGTGAAAAACACTACGGTACGATATGTAATTAAAAACTTGAAGAATGTCATAGATATTTTTGGGGTACCAGTGCGTGTCATAACAGACAGAGGGACTGCCTTTACATCACACTCGTTTGAGAAATTTTGTTTGAATAGGGAATCAAACATACATTGAATGCGGTTGCAACCCCACGAGCCAACGGCCAGGTTGAGCATTATAATCGAACAATCCTTAGTTCCCTTGCTGCGATGTGTGGAGGATTGGATGATGACACATGGGATGTTCAAGTGAAGGCCATCCAACGAGGTTTAAATTGCACTGTAAATCAAGCAATAGGAATGACACCATCAGAATTGTTGTTCGGTACTAAACCACGTACCATATCAGAAGGCATTATACTGAATGAACTACAGGACGAAATCAATAGTATTGATTTGTCCTCGAAACGTAAGGAAGTTAAAGCTCATTTAGATAATGGTCAAAGTAAACAGAAAAGCAAGGTTCGATTCGAAGAGAGCCAAAACTAAAACGTATTCTGTTGGTGATTTGGTTATGGTTAGGGTAACTAGTATCCCATCTACAGGGCAAAGCAAAAAATTCTATCCCAAATTTAAGGGGCCATCAAAAATTTCTGAATGATCGATATGACGTGATGGATATGATGCGCAAGCGCAAGCATAAAACGGTGGTGGCAGTCGACCACATCAAGCCCTGGGTTATTTTGAAAAAAAAAAAAAAAATAAGTTGAGTACTTGTGGCATCCGCAAGGATGTATGATATTTATTTATCCGACACATGTATGACGCCCGGGGTACTTAGGGCATCCGCAGGCATGTATGGTATTTATTTACCCGACACATGTATGACGCCTGGGGTACATATGGCGCATTTACAAGCATGTATGGTATTTATATACCCGACACATGTAAGACGCCCGGGTATGTACCGATTTTATTGGAGATGACGCTCGTAAGCATGAATGGTGTTTAAACATTCGATACATGTATGGCGTTTGACGCTCGGAAACATGAATGGTGATTAAACACTCGACACATGTAAGGCGCTATAAAATGCATAATGACTATAGGTCCGAAGCATAATGACTATAGGTCCGATGCAAGTACCCGAGGCACAGAGATGAGTAGGGGAGCTGTGTCCGAAACCTGAATATTTTCTCTAATGTCCCTACAAGGGAAATATGAGTAAATCGAAACAGGAATGATGCTTGGCTCACTACTTTTGATGAAATAGTGTGGTTTACTTCAGTTTTAATTGCATTTTTGTATATGTTGCAGGACTGATTGAGGACAATCAGCACGTCAGGAAAGCCGAATCTGTTAGCTGGCGACCTTGACCGCTGGAGAAAATGGATTCAGACGTAACGAGGGACCGGGCTAGACAAAACTGCAATGGTGGCAAATTTATTAAATACGTATGTTTATAAAACAATACCGACTCTCGAAACTGATGATTTGGCTTTTCTTTACACAATGTATAATGTAAGATTATTCCTATTTTAACTTTGTACCAAACAAGTCGATTTAATTAAACTTCTAATATCCATTAGTGTCTTTCTTTTGAATTTCATTCTATTTTTTTAAATTTAATTTAACAACCCCCCAGAAGGGTGGGATTGTTTTCACTAGGTAGACATTTATAGGTTTGTGCGGGGTGCTGACCTTATCAAATTTTTCTTCATTTGTTCCTACGATACTATATGTATACTGTATATGGTAAAACATAAAATATTTCAGTCTAAAACTCCTCTATAAAGTCCTTATTTTAATATTAGGAACGTAACCAGATTGCAACCAACAGCTACTCTCCAGGCTGCATATTCGAATGTTGTTGTCGTTACCCGTTAGCCGTTACTCGAGTCCGAGTATAGAAATGTTACAGTCGATAAATTGCGTACAATAAAAAACAAGTAAAAGGTGTAGTCTATTGTAATTCCCATTCATCTACGGTGCACACGACTATGGCTATAGAGGCCAATTCGGGAGAGCACATGTCGACCGCAATCAGGACAAACATAGACCTGGTTAGGTCTTGGATTCGGCCTTCTTGCAGCAACATTTCCTTGATAGCTGGCCACAACCCCTCGCCATTCGGTTCTGTCCGCTGCAAGTTGTTCCCATTGCTCGTCTGCAATACCGCAGGATTTTAGATTTTCATGGAGAGCGTCTTTGAACCTCTTTCGTTGACCGCCACGCTTTCTTCTACCGCTTAGCAATTCACCATAAAGTGTGCATTTAGGAAGGCGGTTATCATGCATACGATGAACGTGACCTGCCCATCTTAGGCGTGCTCTTGAAATAAGCACCTCAATTGGAAGGCTGTTTGCTCTCCTGAGTACTTCCACGTTTGATATGTGATGGAACCAACGGATTTTCATCATACTTCTGAGGTGTCTTTGCTGAAAACGTTCTAATTCTTTCACATGACGACGGTAAGTGACCCAGCTTTCACATCCATACAGCAGTGTTGGAATGACAACTGCTCTGTAGACAGCCATTTTCGTTGACAAAGCAAGGTCGTGGTTGTCAAATACTCTCTCTCTAAGTCCCCAGAATGCTCTAGATGCAGCGTTAATTCTATTGCGAATCTCGCTGTCCATGTTTGCTTTGTCATTAACAACGTTGCCTAAGTAGTTGAACTGATCCACCACTTCAAGAGAATTTCCGTTAAGTATAATGTCTATTTGGTTCACTTGATGAGGAGTTGACATAATCTTAGTCTTTCCAATGTTGATTTTAAGTCCCAAAGAATCATAGCTTTGGGCATACACATCTAAAAGTTCTTGAAGCTCTTCCGGCGTAGAGGCTAAAAGTGCACAGTCATCCGCATACTGGAGATCACAAATGAATCGTGTGCGTGTCTTCGTAAAAGCTCTAAAGCGCCCTATGTTAAAGAGACCGCCATCAAAACGGTATCTGAGACCTATTCCTCTGACTGTCAGTTTGTTGTCAACAATAATTGTTAGAGCAGTGGTAAACAAATTAAAGAGTAGGGGTGCCAGGACACACCCCTGCCTAACTCCAGTGAGAGTTTGGAAAGGTTCGGTTGCCTCATTATTATACATAACCTGGGCGTTGTTGTTTGTATGTAGACTGCGACATACTTCCACAAATTTTCTAGGGATACCTAAGCGGAACATAATTTTCCAGAGCACTTCCCTGTCCACCGAGTCAAACGCCTTGGTTAAATCAATGAAGGCTATGTGAATTTCTCCTTGATGTTCGAGCGCTTTTTCTTGAAGCTGTTTAAGTGTGAAGATTAAATCCGATGTGCCTCGGTTTGGTCTAAAGCCACTCTGTGTTTCAGGAAGTAACTTTTCCATAACAGGTGTTAGCCTATTTGCCATCGCTTTAGTGAGTATCTTCCCTCCAACAGCCAGGAGAGCTATACCCCTGTAATTTCCACAGTCCGCAGCGCTCCCTTTGTTTTTGAAGAGGTTGATTAAAAGTGTATCACGAAACTCCTGCGGAGCTTGACCACTTTCCCACACGACATCAAACAGTTTTTTGAGGTAGGGTATGAGCTCTGACGACACAGCTTTAAAGATCTCAGCTGGGAGTGAGTCGGCGCCGGGAGATTTGTTATTTTTTAGTTGCCCAATGGCGGTTAAGATCTCTTCCGTTGTTAGTGGTTTATCTAAGTCTTCGAAGGTGTCATATTGAGGGATAAGATTTATAATATCGTGATCGGCTTGACTTTGCTGGTTAAGAATGCTAGAGTAGTGTTCTTTCCATCGGGCTCTTATTTCCTGGTCTTCTTTGAGGAGATTTCCATTTAAATCTTTAATAGGGCACATATTTTTCCGACTGGGGCCGTATATTCGAATGTTACTGACATGACCGCTGTTCAACATTTCACGAAGTCCAGTGCAAAAGTTGCAGATTTGTTAGATGCAGCAGTCTGTAACTTACATGCCTAGGGCAAGGGAAATTATCTATCATAAGCAACTATACTACATCAAAAATAATATTAACATATTTAACATAACGAACTAACCTAAAGAAATATTCGTATTACATATTTTAGTTGCTAATCGAGCCGAAATATATCTCGCACAAAATGTAGTAAAAAAAAACTGCAAGAAGCTGATTCGAACCCTCGATCCCATGCCTGGAATCGCGCAATTACCAATTTTTTTTTACCAATTAAAAATCTTTATTGCCTATTTTATTTATAAATCTGCCTTAACTAATATTCTATTTATTTCAATATTTGATTTTACAATTTAAATATATTCCCGCCCTAACGGATACAATGCAAAACATTAAATTCCGTGTTTCACACGCCTCATGCGCAGTTCCCACGGAACCTATCGATGGTCTGATAGTCTGTTATAGAAAAAGTATAGTTAAAATAACTCAGTCTCTCAATTGCTGCTCTCTTTGAAAGTTTGAACATCTTTATGTGTTGTATCTGCATGGCAGTTTTCCAAATGTACAAGTATTATTTTTTCTAAGAAGCTTCGTTTTATGCGTATTAAATACAGGAAAACTATGAAAACCTGTTTAAAAAATAAGTATTCTACTGATGAAATATTCTGTTTAAATAAAAACTTACGTACAACTATTTACAATATTTACATTAATAACTAAAATTGAATTCTAAACATAAGGTTTTATGAGGGGTTTGCGGAGGGGTAGGAAGGATGCGGTAGGATAAAGATAGGAGGGAATCGCGCAACCTAACCACTACACCACGAGCGGCTGGCTCTTAGTGGACGAACATAAATCTTGCTATATCAATACGTTTTTATGAATATTTAAGATGCATATCCACCAAAATTATCGAACAGCGGACGTATCTATAACATTCGAATATACCTTCGGTCTATGTGCCCCTCCGAGCGTTGAATTACGAATTACAAGCCTGGCATGTTAAAGTGTAATAAATATATATTATCAACAGAACGCTAATGCTTTGATTGCAACAAACACCGGCCGAAAGACTAATTCCTAATTAAAGGAGCTCTCGTGCCAGTCGTACCACACCACTTGCAGACTGCGGTTTCGAGCTGTTGGCTCTCATCAGTGCAACTTAGTCTGTAACAATCGACATGAGGATCCTTCGACTATTTGATATATTTTGATATCCTTAGAATAGCGACATGCAAAACAGTCAGCAGGCTCCATTTAGCGGTCCAGTGTCTGTTGCAATCGAAAAATAAATAGCCTGACTGGGCAGGCATGAGTTCAAATGCGCATCTAGAGGCTAGAATATTAAAACATAATATTTCAGTCGCAAACTCCTCTATAAAGTTCTCATTTTAATGTAAGGAACGTAATCAAAGGATTTTATAGAGGAGGTTGCGATTGAAATATTATGTATTAATATTTTGCCCTCTAGAAGCACATTTGAACTCATACTAAGCCCAGTCAGGCTAGATGGCGTCTGCTAACTCTTTTACATGTCGCTATCTTAAGGATATCGAAATGTACCAAATAGTCGCAGAATTCTCGTGTCGGTAGTCACAGTCTACCTTGCACCGATGAGAGCCAACAGTTCGAAACTGCAGTCTGTAAGTGGTGTGGGACGACTGGCCCGAGAGCTCCTTTAAGTAGGAATTAGTCTTTCGGCCGGTGTTTGTTGCAATCGAAGCATTTGCGTTCTGTTGGTAATATGTAATTATTACACTTCGCGTCAGGCTTCTAACTCGTAATTCAGCGCTCGGCGGGGCACATATCCCGGAGAGTAGCTGTTGGTTGCAGTCTGGTTACGTTCCTTATATTAAAATAAGAACTTTTGGACAGTTTGCGACTGAAATATTATGCTTTAATATTCTGCCCTCTAGAAGCATACTTGAACTCAGTCTGTATGGTATCATCAAACAAGCCGAC
Source organism: Leptura quadrifasciata (assembly GCA_963675555.1). Lineage (NCBI taxonomy): Eukaryota > Metazoa > Arthropoda > Insecta > Coleoptera > Cerambycidae > Leptura > Leptura quadrifasciata. Next base: position 112,261,754 of record OY776675.1, read on the forward strand.
GTGCATTAAAAACCTTCAAAGGTAAGTAATTCAATTTGCGGTCGGGATAGCACAGAGAGTAATGGTATTTTAATGAAGTCATAAAGTTTTTGTTGCGTTTTTTATTTGCACAACAAAATTGAACTCGACTATAACAGTTTAACTTACTAAACCTATATTCGATTAATTAGTCACAATCACTGTTTTTACTCGGCCACCGTAATGTAATTAACGTTAATAGATTTAATTGTTTATTCTTAAAATGTAGATATTTAATAAGGCCTTTGTTCTTCGTGACTACATTGTGTAAGATATTTAGGATCCCTAGGAAACTCTGCCATGCTTAGTAGGGATATAACATGGGGACACATAGCTTAAGACATTCTGGAAACCTCAAATTATTGAACAGTAAAGCTTTCAGCAAAATTATTCCTGTATAATTTAGGAGATTGCTCCCCACATACAAACAAATTTACGTTTTTATGTATGAGTGTAAATTAAAACAAACACAAGTTTTACATTTATAGATCGGGAAACATACTTTATTAAGGTGCGTAACTTTGAACAACTGTACATTTAGTATTTACATTAATTAAAACATTTATATATTTAAATATGTCAACATTGAAAACACGTATTCTAAAAATAAGGATTACAATCTTATAGATACCTATACTAAATTTGTAATGGTATTTAAAATATACAATTTTTAGAATGCAGCTTTAGAAGTTTTATTTAAAATAAGAAAATTACAAACTACTTGGATTGTCCATACGTAACATTTATATGGTCCAAATACTTATATACACAATCTACATATAAAACTTCGTCCAGCGAAGTCATCACATTTCATTTTACTAAACTACAATTAATTGATAACAATATATCTAGAATATGTAGGGGTGCACTTTTAAATCCTAATTTATACTACATCAATACAATCAGATTAAAATATACGTACTGATAATAATGTCAATATCAAAATTAAAATTTTATTAAATGATATAATTTTGGTATTCCATGGAATCAATAGTCAGTCCCTTATTTCAAATTCGATTATCTTCAACATTTTTTAACGAAACCCGGTATAAAGGAGTTTGTGTGTAGTATGCAAATTATGATTTTGAAATCATCTTAATTGCATTTCTGCCGTTAATATGAGATTTGCCAACATTGCATTCACTCATACAGTACAAATAAGTTCAGTAAAAGTGTGAAGAATGTATGTGCAGAATATTTAAAGATCCCGTGAGACCACACTATAAATTTAGGAACATTCTTTTCTTTTATTTGGGTTTTCAACCACATGTATTATCCTCTTCAAAAACAAATCACCGCGTCTACAAAATAATAGAATTATTGGAATAAATCTCTGCGCCTGTGACGTTTACGTCAAAGGAACAGTCAGAGCTTATTTTTTACAAATAATATAAATCGGAATAAGCACAGAAATAATGTATTTTGCTAATGTTTCGGAAGTAGTCTCTTTCCGTGTTCAAAGCTTTTTCGAAGAACTCTTATTTGTTGTGTATGTTAAATACACAGCTTTAAGATTCTGTTTATGTTATTTCCATATATACTTACTACTTACACAGAACTGATGTTATTTTCTTTTAGATAATGTTGAATTTGTTAAGTTCTTCTTTTAACATTGGTAGCCAGGTTGTACAAATATCTACAGAACAATTCGGTACGCATTGATCTTCATTTAATAAGATTGCTGATTCTTTAATTTTTCTTTTTTTTGTTATTTGCCTCTTTTGTTAAAATTTTTACCGAGTCTTTGCAATTTGGCCTCGTGGTGTTGATTTACTAGATAGTTTTAAAAAAAATATAAATAGTAAGGTACCGTCGATTACATTCACATTAGAAGTAGAAAGTAGGAATGAACCACCGGTTTTAGACGTTTTAATTAAAAGGGTAAATGATACAATTGAAACAAGCGTTTATAGAAAACCAACACATACTAATAGATATCTGAATTTCAACTTAAATCAATCAATAAATGTAAAAATGGGCGTTGTAAAATGTTTATCCGATAGGGCCAAAATAATTTCATCAAATAATGAAATATTAAATAACGAGAAAAAAATTTATCAACGAGATTCTAGTACAAAATCAATACCCTGAAGCATTTGTTGATACAGTTTTCATAAATGTTGAAAATAGGGACAATCAGGTACGACAAAAACCTGAACGTTATTTACAGCAATAATTTCTTAAATGTATACGGGCTATCGGACAAGCTACGCCGTATAGGTTACAAATTTAATGTTAGGACGATATTTCAAACGGAGAACACTTTGAGATCTATTTCAACAAAAACAAAACCGATAAACCGGACGCAAAATTCAAAAAACTGTATTTACGATATCCCGTGCGAATGTGATAAATGTTATGTGGGTGAGTCATCCAGGCCTTTCAGTGTGAGGTTGGATGAGTACAAGAACTACATTAGAAAGAATGAAATTCAGAAATCAAAGATTTGTGAACGAACATGCTTGGGAAAACGCACATAGAATAAACTGGGACTCGGTAAAAATTTTAACAAAAGAGAAAGATAGCAAAAAAAAAAATTTAAAGAATCAGCAATAATCTTATTAAATGAAGATCAATGCGTATCGAATTGTTCTGTAGATATTTGTACAACCTGGCTACCAATGTTAAAATTATAGTTTAAAAAAACAAAAAAAAACACGCTTAAAAACCGAACTAAAAAGTAAAAAATAATAATGTTTAAATATTAAGATTTTGTTCAACAGCGATAGATTGTAAAAAGCGTGGAGTGCTTTTTACTATATTTTTATAATTCTACTTTTATCAATAGCTACCAATAAAATATTTATAACAATTGATATGAACCACCCCACGCTTTTTAAAATCTATCGCTGTTGAACAAAATCTTAATATTTAAACATTATTATTTTTTACTTTTTAGTTCAGTTTTTAAAGCGTGTTTTTTTTTGGTTTTTTTAAACTATAATTTTTTAAAACTTACTAAAATAAAAAGCTTTTAGATAACACGCTTTTATTGTTAGTTAGAATATATTATTAACAGCGGCGCCTCCGCCAAAATCTAGACAATAGGTTAGTATTCTTTAAATTTTATTTTATCCTGATGATCTTGGTGAGGACATTAGGACAAAGTTGTCAAACTATTGTATTGTCATCAGTCCTTGATAAGTGTGCAAAGTTTCAGTTTAAAAGAAAAAAGAAAAACTTAAATTATCTAAAAGAAAATATCAGTTCTGTGTAAGTATATATGGAAATTACATAAACATAATCTTAAAGCTGTGTATTTAACATACATAACAAATAAGAATTCTGAATTCTACGAAAAAAAGCTTTGAAAATGGAAAAAGACTATTTTCCGAAACGTCAGCATAATACATTATTTCTGTGTTTATTCCGATTTATATTATTTGTCAAAAATAACCTTTGACTGTTCCTTTGACGTAAACGTCACAGGCGCAGAGGCTTTCTCCAACAATTCCATTATTTTGTGATTTGCTTTTGAAGAGGATAATACATGTGGTAGAAAACCCAAATAAAGGGAAAAAATATTAGTAGAATGTCACAAATAACTTTCAGATAAATTTAGGAACACATTACAAATAGATTATTTTATATGTCCTCAGAAAATTCAAACTCAATATATTCTGCATCTTTCTACAGTATCGTAATTATAAAAATAAGTACCTTTTATAATTATCAATAACATATTTGAATAACAAAATTATTCCAAAATGTGCAAATTAAACCGAAATTGATTGCAACAAACCCTAAAACATATATTTATCATATCTGGCAAGTATGTATGTACATTACACCATCTGTATATTACAATTTTTGGCTTCTTGGCCGTTGTCAATACAGACTAATAAATATTTATCTATAATTAACATCAAACTTTGTTGTATTATACAATAACGGCATTTTTTTTACTATTAGAAGTGATGAAGATCATAGAGGAGAATAAGGAAACTGTGACAAGGTTGATACAACGAACTTCAACTGGATTAATTAATTATTGGGTATTTGACAAATGATCAAGATCGCAGTTTGCGCTCTCAAATTATTGGGTAAATGATGAGCTCAACGATTTCATGAATATAAACACAAAGTGAGAGATCCATCCAGCCCCGATAGGTTTGTAAATTATCCCCAACAAACATTCCCTATTGAACAATATGTCTAAACAATTATATGCGTAATTTGTATTAACACACTTAATGACACTTGATTTGATGGCTAATAAAACTCTAGTGAGTTTTTGTGAGGGAAGCTATTGATTTAAATTTTATTTAAAATCCAATTACGAAGTTGGAGTGCTCTTACAGGAATAAATATATGTATATATTTTGGGGACTTTAATGTTTTTGCTTTAAACGGTAACATTTGGGATACTAATAAGCAGCAAAATACTTCAAGAAAATTTCGAGTATTCACTCTATTCGCTCCCAAAGTCAAAAATGCATATTTTTCGCGTTTATCTCGAAAACTGTTAATTTTTGTGGAAATTATTAAGTATACTTAACTATTTTCAGTACATATAAAGATGTTTTGAAGCCTTATTTGTTAAGTTTGGTTAAAACATTAAGGATACAGGACGTCCCAGTAAATTATGCTATTGATTGGACTAGGAGTGTACTTATAGTGTACCAACTTTTATCCAAATACGTCCACCCATTCCAAATATGTGGTGAATTTTAGTTTCAGTCAGAATTTGTAAAACACAATAATTAAATGAGGATTCAAGGATAAGTGTGGGGATGTTTTGAACTCAACAAAGTGTGCTCTATCTCTCATTAGTCTGTCACTTTAAATCTGGGGCACCCTGTATATGAAAATTCGAAATTTTGTCGTTATCTCGACCCATTTTTTCAAATGCTAATACTTTTATATAAAAAAAAGAACTTATTAGTATCTAACATTAGCAAATTTAATTCAATTTGATTTTTATTTTTGACTATTTGACCAAAATTTCGTCATGACAAAAAAAAAACAAAAATACATCCACGGGCTACTAGAGCGATGTGATTGATTTATAAATAAATTGAGTTAAATCGATTATTCAGATCCTAGCCTCGAACCGCCCTTGACAATTTAATGGTTTGATAAACAATTTGCTAACACCATACACCACCCTCTAACATAGGCGTAAGTCCGAAATTATCGATCTTAAGGGAAAAATAGTGAGAACCAAAGTTGTAAGAAGTATCATTCCCTACAAGTTTGCACAGTTTGCACAGTTTGCAAACGACATGTCGTTTATACACTAAAGTTGAAAATAAATGGAATAATACAGTTTCATCACCTACTTTCAAGTGTATCAAATGCCTTCTAAGGGAGCTACTTCGAATGAAGTACCTAGGCAGGTTCGAATTTTTTTTATTGTAACTGAAACCGAGAGATTTTATGATTAAAAAATGATGAGAAAAAATTTGAGCGCTTTAATTCTGATAACCTTGCAGCATTGTGCTAGCTAGTGTTATGATGTCTATGGTTATGATTATGAACAGAAATAAGATCACGAATAATTAAAATACACAAACGTAGGTCACAGTTTACGTGAATCCGTGTACTCTCCCTGCGACGGCGGAGCATGTGTGTGGCTACTGACGTCACGCGGCCTTGTCTCGCGCACAGGTACGTTTTCTAGCCTCGCGCCGATCCTTGGTTTTAAAATGCTTACAGCGAACGTAAATCTTAAAATTTTGCTCTCAAATTTTTTGTTATCATTTTTTAATCATAAAATCTCTCGATTTCAGTTAAAATAAAAAAATTACGAAAAATGTCGAACCTGCCTGTTGAATAACGATCAAAAAGTTATTATTTGGGTGAGCATGTTTAAAAGCATTTCTCGATGCATGTCTCAGCACAATATTATTTGTGGCTTTTTGCCAAGTGACTGTTTCAAATGTCGCTACTAAGTCTGCTCCCGTATCATCCTCACTAATATTATCATTAAAGAGTACCAACTCTTTTATATGACCCCATAGAAAATAGTCCATCGGATTTAAATCCGATAATCGCGAAGGCCAACTTACTGGACCATTTCTTCATAAGCCCACTTCGACAAATCATAACGCGCATTATCATACAAATTCTCAATATTTCGTTTAAACCGATGAAATTAATTTTGGTTAATATTGTACAAAAATAAGCTTTAATAATGCAAAATCGTGAACCAAGTTTTATAAAGTTGTCTCAAAGTATATCTTTAATAACCTACATTTAGGCGCCATCTTTAGAGGGCCGGTCGTAGCTCCCCTAGGAAGTATTTTTGGAAAAAAAATTTAGAAAAATTTCTTACTATTGTTGCACGAAAAATCATTGCCTAAAGGGGAAAGCGTTACTTTTGGGATACCCTATATAAAACATTCATAATCGACCCTTAGATGTATTTAGATATGAATACATTTGTATACACACAGTAATTCGCCCTTTTACGTATAATTTTTATGTTTGTAATATGCATACATATTCTTGTCTGTAATTTATTGGTTTTTTGTATTTCTGTATAGTTGACGAAACCTATTCTTGTAATATGTTTTTATGGAAAATAAACGTTTTCTATTTGCTGCTGTATCTGCAAGCAGAAAAATCAAGAGAATAATTTGTGTCTTCTCAGTGGTCATATATTTCATCTCTGTTTCATTTATTGGTGTTTATGTTTCAAGTGTAATGTACCGTGAAATTACGCACATCTGACTGTCCCTTCCGTAATATTCGAATCGGATTCAATAACTCCTCATGCAGAAATTTCGTAAAAATATATGCGTATGCCAATATTTAAATTTAATGGTAAATATATATTATTGATTTATTTTCAAAATATATTCAAAAGAAAAAGGCAGATCACTTCTATAAATTCAACATTTTCGGATCTTTGACTGGACTGGCAATTCAATTTAATATCCTGCTTATTGTTTTCGTCAAATTCACACATGATTTTATTGAAAGAACCTAAACAGTGTTTTGAATTGTTGCTTTTATAAGCCTCAATATTAACATTAAATGAAAAAGTTATAAAAAGTTCTTATTTTAACAAGCTTAGGACGTTTCAATTTATTTTTAATGTTTGACTTCTTTTACGCTGTCGATCACCCTGTGTGCTAAACGCAGACCCGCTTTCCCATCGACATTTTCATTAAGAATTTAAGTGACTGGAGTAATTAAATTGGAGTACATATGTGGAGACTGCTATGGTTTTCCATTTTATTCGATTTAACATTTTCAAATATTTTTTTATGAAAATTGTTTGATGTTACACGGTAAAAGTACATCAGTCACAGGCGACGTCAGTGCGAGTTAATTACAATTTTAATTAATTATTGTGTTATGACAGACGAAATGAAACTCGCTGAAAAATGAGAAATAATAGAAACTGAAAATCGTTAAATAATATTATTGTTTCATTCTTTTGTGTGTACTGTTTTATTATGGTTATTGCTTCAAAGCAAAATATAATTTGTCACATACCATAAACATTCAACATGTTGAATACGAATATGGTTATTTCTGAAGCGAAATTGTACTTATAATTGTGCGAAAGTTCTTATAATAATAAATAATTGTGCAGCCTGCTGAATATGCTCAAATATATCCACTATGTTAGTTGAAACTTGAGCATATTATGGTCAAGTAATCACATATCTCTTGCTACAGTTAGTTTGAAAATTCGCCAAACGGTTCTTAACAATGCTCCTGGTAGCCTACTAATTTGATACACAAGAGCACTTCTAAAGTTCATCTAAAATCTACTGGCAAACTCACTCTTCTGTCGAAAGGTAATCACGGAATGCGCATTTCCTTGACACAAATGACATATCTATAGTTGCTATATTTAAATTTACTCCCACAGATGACTAAGATAAATTTTTATTTATTTACTGTTCACAAATTTAATAGGCATGTAACTTAGAAATAAATGAGAATAGACATATCACTTCTGTATTCTTTAGTCTCACAATTAAGTCTACTTTACGCCCCCCAAAATGAACGGGACACATATCGATGTGAGATACTTTGTATATTATTTTCTTAGTCTAAAAGTTTGTTTTGTTCATTTTTCTGCTGGGTATGTTCCTTTGTTTTCGAGAAATCTTTTGTTTATTTTTGAACTCTTTTCTTGCTTCAGTTTCCCAATTCAATGGCCCGATCGCACAGCGTTTCAGTCCAGTCCTGCACTCTTTCATTAAAATTATACACTTTTGAATAGTTTTTGTTCATGTACAATACATAAAAACACTTTTGTAGTACGCTTAAGGTGAGTTTGTTTGTTTGTTTGTTAAATGTGCAAGAATTTAATTTGAGATCTACGGTCAAAAGACCAACTTTGGATGATACCAACTTTCTTATATTGTTCGATTGATAACTACACGTAAACTCCTTTGTTTCTAAATCTCTTGAACTTTAATCATCTGTGAAAGTAAGTGATTAGCAACATTAAAACTCTGAAGTTTTATAAGATCGAGGAATCAAGTAATGCTTAGAATGGAAACATGGTTCTTGATTGGAAAATATTAAGTTGAAAATCAGTTGGAGAACTCATTCAGTGACAAAATGTACTTTTAGAGGCTGATAATTCAGCCAATAACGAGGTTTTACCTCGCAGACTTCCTTGGAGTTTTGAAACTTGACAATTTTTGGAGCTACATGTCTCTTGAGTACTATCTTAAGTTTGCTACCTAATAAAGCCGCCTCTTGCGCTGCCTTGTTAGAAAAATAGTGTCGAATTGCAGTCTTTTGCCAAAGTCTTATTTCCAGTGCCATTTTGATTTTGGCACCATTTTTCATTGAATACATGCCATTGAGTTGTATATTTAAGGTGAGAATATCCAAGAGAGAGAGAGAGAGAGGTCCGATAGTGACATATTTACTGTTTTTGACCATATCTTCTTATTCTAAAACACATATTGCAAACAAACTATAAGGCTTAAGTAAAACTATAACAAGAGTAGTATTATAAAATTCACTCAATAATTTCAAACATATGCGAAATAGTTAGATTTAAATTTAAGAAATACGAAAATTGGCATCATTTTAAAAATTAAATCTAACTATTTTGCAAACAACTAAAATTATTGAGTAAAAATTCACATCACTACACCTGTCATAGTACTACTTAGGTAGTCCTATACTTTTTTTTACCAATACATATATACAGGATGTAACGCAACTTATCCGAAAAATTTTAACCATACCTTTAAATAAGAAGTCGGTTTCTTGAAAAAAAAGTAATAAAAGTCCAACACAGAAAAAGATACAATTTGTTAAAGTTACAAATTAATGAAAATTTGTCGATGTCTTGGTCACTGGTGAAGTTATTTTTACGCGTAATGGTATAACCAATCTACATAATATGCACGTTTAGACCATTGAGAATCCTCATCGGAATCACTTTGAACATCGATGAACGCCTAATTGGTCCGTTTGTATTGCCAAATCAGATGGATAGTCTGCAATATCTGGAGTTTCTCCGTAATGATCCTCCTGGTCTTCTTGAAGATGTGCTCTTGGATGTTCGGAGTCGGATGTGGTTTTTACATGATGGTGCGCCCCCAAAGTATCGTTTAGTAGTCCGAGGTTACTTGACCCAATTAAACGGAATACATTGGATCGGATGAGGTGGATCTGTAGCTTGGCCTCCGCGGTCCCCGGATCTAAATTCTCTTGACTTCCTTTTGTGGGGATATTTAAAAAATAAAGTGTACCAAACCAAAGTTGACAATATCGATGTATTACGTGAACGTATACAACAGCTGTCCCTAATCTGCGTCTTCGGGAACAGCAGTAAGGGAGAACACTTCAGCTAGTGTGACAAAATTGCATTTAATGGGTTCAGGTGTGTTTGAGTGTCAATGTACAGAACTTTCAACAGTTTTTATAGAAATAATACGTTACTTTCCATTAATTTGTAATTTTAACAATTTGTATCTTTTTTGTGTTGGACTCGTAATTTAATTTTTTTTTTAAGAAATCGACTTCTTATTTAAAGGTGCATCTATGGTTAAAATTTTTAAGGGTAAGTTGCGGTACACTCTGTATATTAAACAAAAAGTTATGGCCAAAAATAATAAATATTTCTTTATCGGATCTCTCTCTCTCTTTCTCTATCTCTTGGATATGCCCACCTTAAGTTTGCAAGTTTGCTACCTAATAAAGTCGCCCCTTGCTCTGCTATGTTAGAAAAATAGCGTTGAATTGCAGTTTTTTGACAATGTCTTATTTCCAGTGCCATCTTTATTTTGGCACCATTTTTCATTAAATCCGCGCTATTTAGTTGTAACTTAAGGGATTGTTATAGCCCAATAAAATGGGACAAAATTTGTCGATTTGGATGAAATAATTCAGAGCGGGCTGAAATTTTGAGAACAGGCTTATTTTGTATTACTTTTTAACATATCAAAAGTCCTCACCCGTAGACGCCGGCGGAGGGGAGGGAGGGAGGAAATAGGTAAATCAATCGGTTTTTCGCAAAAAATTTGGAAAGTATTAATTTTATTGTAAAATATGTACACATGAAAATTGTAGGTAATAAAAATCCGCACAATTTCGTTTATTTTAACTTCGTACGACCTTTGGAGCCGAAATAGATTTTTTGGAATTTTAACAGTTTTGCGACGCAACGGAAACGCGCGCGTTTTTCGCTAAAGTCTCGAAAATGGTCATTCGGGTCTCAAAATGTTTCAAATGAAAGTTGTAGAGAATTCGATTATGAACAATTTCCTTTTATTTTCCATTTCCATTCGATCAATATTGGCAGTGATACTTAGATGAGTTATAGCGGTGAAAATTAATAATAACGGAAAGTGGATAGATGGTATGCAACGGAGTTTAATTTTAATGCAGATTGCTGGTCGATACTCGAATGACTGGTCACAAAAAGTTGTAATGAACTCCTCATCTACGCAGAAAAAACACAATTTTAAAATATATATTACCACCACTTTTAGGAATAATTATTTTACATTCTCATTTTTTTACGACAACGTACAACGGTCGCCTGGGCTCCGCCTGAAAGGACTCATAAATGCCCACAGAATAACTTCTTATACTTCAAAAAGTGAAAATCAACTTCATTTTCAAACGTCAGTTCCTTGTCGCTACTGTTTCTGGAGAAATTCCACAATGTCTTCCAAAGTTTTTATTGTGCAAAAATGTATTTTGCGAATTATTTTTGGTATTCTTAATACTCATACGCAATAATATATTCAAAGAATATAATATTCTTACTTTACCTTGTATTCTTACATTTGAAATTTGTACATATGTTTTTAGAAATCGTAATAGCCTCATTTTAAATAGTCACTGTCATAAGGTCAATACAAGACAAAAAAAACAAAATACATGAACCTTGTGCCAGATTAAAAATGACAAGTGAATCGCCAAGATTCATAGGGCCAAAATTATTTAACCGTTTGCCGGATGACTTAAAATGTATAGAAAGTGAATATTTATTTTTAAAAAAACATTTTTATCTGACATGTTATTATTCTGTATCAGACTTTTTTGCCTCTTAGATTTAAAATAACAAATATGAAGCTATACGGTTTATATATCTTTTTATTCTGGCTTATTGTTGTATGTGGATATATCATATATATTTATATTTTATACTTCTGTTGTTAATCTTCCATGTTAAATGTTACATTTTGTGTAATTGTAATTTATATTGACTTGTTCTATCCAATATTCTGTAAATGTCATAAAGAGTTAATAAAGACTAAACTAAACTACTTATTGAAAATCATACACGAAAAAAATTTGTAGGAAATTTTGTAAGCTTTTATTTAGGTCCTATGAAATTTGGTCGTAAATTCAAAAGAAACGATGATATATGCAAAAAAAGGAATTAAAAAATAATGTTGGTTCAGCTTTTCTGAACAAAAATAGTTTTCAAGAACCTTATTTTTAAAGAAAATATACCTTGCGAACGACTTGTGCTATTGCATTACTCTCATATGTATACAAACTAATAAAAAGAGGTCAAAATCAATTTAAAAAAAAATGTTATGCACAGCTCTTGCTGGAAAATCTTAATTTATAATAAAAAAGAAATTTTTGCTCACAAGGCTTTAAACAGTTGTAACTCGTGAATCATTCATCTTATGAAGATCACTTAGAGCTCATTTTACAGATAATTAATTCTCTTCAAAAACCTTTAGTGTCATTATTGCCTAAAGTCAATTAAAAAATATCTGTCAAAATGCACTTGAAAATGACAATTGTCAAGTGTCAAGTGTTATCAAAACAATTTTGTACATACATCAACATATTCAAAAATTTTTTAACTTTCATTGGATACACTATATGCCTATGATCTATCATTTTCGAGTTTTTATCTGTTTTATAATGAAACAAGTGTTCTGATGACGCGCTATAAAGATTCATATCTCTACCACTATTGATCGAATGGAAATGAAAAACAAAAGGAAATTGTTGGTAATAGAATTTTCTACAATTTTCATTTGAAACATTTTGCAATCTGAATGACCATTTTCGAGATTTTAGCGAAAAACGCGCGCATTTCCGTGGCGTCGCAAAACCCCCAAAATTTCAAAAAACCTATATCAGTTCCAATAGGTCGTACGAAGTTAAAAAAAAAACGAAATTGTGCGGATTTTTATTACTTATGATTTTAATACGTACATATTTTACAGTAAAATTGATACTTTCCGATTTTTTTAACCTATTTTCTCCTCCCCCTTCCTTCCTTCGGCGTTTACGGATGAGAACTTTTGATGTGTTAAAAGTACCACAAAATAAGCTTGTTCCCAAAATTTCGGCCCGCTCTGAATTATTTTATCCAAATTTTCCCATTTTACTGGGCTATTAAGGGATATAACTTCACTAAATTTTAAAATTTGTAAGTACCTACAAGAATTTTTGCAAACAATAATTTTTTACAAATAATCCTCGGGCCGAAAAAATGGTTTGGGTTAGTATTGAATATGAGCAAAATTTTATCTCACAGTCCCTCTTCCTTTCCATTTTTAACTAAAAATTAAAAATAATTAGTATAATGGAGTTTAATCTTAAATATTTCCAAATTCTTTCACACCTCCAATCAGAGCCTATACGAGCTGCAATCCATGGAATGTTTTTAAATTAAATAGAATACAGCCTCCTGTTATTTTTCAAAGTTAATAATAATTACAGACTTACCATCCCAGGTAGAACACTAATATTGAACCAATATTGGTTTAATATTACAAAAACGTTGACTCAATATAAAAAACGCAACATTGAACCAATAAAAAATGTGAACATTTTTGTATATCGACTCAATATTGGTTAAGCTATATTTAACAAATATTTAAAAATCATATCATATAATATTTTATTCCAATATAAATTATTATTTGAAATCATATATTGACCTAATATTTAATGAAAATTTAGCATAATGTCCAAAGATGGTAAAGTTATTTCTTGTAATTTTCATAAAGTACAATTGTTTAATAATAATTATCATTTTAAGCACCTCACTAACAAGATCTAGAAGTGATTGTAGTAAAACCTCCAGCTGAAATATTTAACCTGTGTATGGTAGGTACAACTACATCAGCTGTAAAATTACTAAATTCATCTTGGGCCTTTGTTAGTACAGATTAAATGAGCATCACCACGGTGAATTTCTCTTTGTCATTATTGAATCACATTGCCTGGAGACCCTAAGTCAGAAATTGTACGCTTGTAGAAGCATATTGCAAGGGGAGCCATCTATGCAACTTATTGCAATCAGCCTAGGCGCAGCATGGCTATCCGATATAGATATAAATTAGTTAAATAATATTATTTAAAAGAGAGTTTAACAATAAAATCTCAATAAGAATATCCCAATATTTTAAAATTAATATTTGTCATTATCAGTCGATGTTTGTTGTGCAATATTACTAAAAAGTCCAATAACAATATAATAAAATATACACTTTCCAATATTGGAAAATCAATATTTATTGGTATTAGAAAATATTTCCTAAACAATATAATTTTACACATAGTTGACAAATATGAGTTAAATATGAGTTTCCCAATATTTTAGAATCAATATTTATCTTTATCAATCGATATTTTTTGTACAATATTATCAAAAAATGTAATAACAATATAACGCTAATATAGACTTTCAATGTTGTGAAATTAATATTAATAGATATTTATCAATATTGTCTGCGTATATCTGGATTGGAATGTGTTAAAACAATATACTACCAACATAGGCACACCGATATTTTAATACCAGTGTATAATAATAGTTCAATATTTCTGTTACAATTTCAATTATCATCAATCTATATTGATCCAATATTGAACCACGGTCCAGCCAATATTATGTTCTACCTGTGATACTATGACAAGTATAAGTAAATGCCTATATGTTATGTATAATGTAATACATCATTTAATTTCATTTCGGTAGATCTTATTTCAGTGGCATATATTCAGTACATTTTTCATGTATATAGGATACAGGATGTACCAAAATATCTGCATTCCCTTTATAGGTACTGATTCTACGTGCAAAAATACTAGGAAATTTTCTTATAAGCTTTTTCCGAAAATGTTACCATTTCTTAAAATTTTCTTTTTTAGTTAATATTTTCAGATTTATAAGTCTTAATTTTGATTCCATGGCTAATATTACATAAAAAGTCCTCTTGATAATTAGTCATACGACAAACCGTTTTCGAGATAAGCGGTTTAAAAGAAATATTAAGAATTTTCACGTTATGATTTGTCGAAGTAGGCTTATGAGGAAATGGCCCAGTAAGTTACCCTCCTTGATCACCCGATTTAAATTCGATGGACTAGTTTTCATGGGGTTTTCCTGTATATGGGGTCATATAACATTTTTGGTACACTGTAATAATACTATTAGTGAGGATGACATGCGAGCATAAAGTAAAGTAATTTGAAACAATCACTCGGCAAATGGCGCAAACGACCACAAATAATGTTGTTCCTGGTGATGAAACATGCATCGAGGAGGAAGGAATGCATTTTGAGTACCATTCATAGGTTATATTTAATTTTATTTTGTTTTTTTAATCATAATTCAATCAACATGTTTATACAAACAATAACAATACAACAATAAACAATCCTGTACTAGGCACAGTAATAAAATTAAGTTCGTAGTTCCGGCCTGTATTGTTGAATTTTAAGAAATAGCAAATCAAGTTATTATCCCCCGTAGGTAGAGGATTTGTAAGATATATATTGTGAACCACCACTTTCAGGTCAGTTTTTAGGACTTTTTGATAATGGTCGCAAGGCCGAAACATATGTCAGAGAAATCTGAGAAAAAACTAATGAAACAATAAACCAAGTGCGTATTGTAATTATTCTTTTGAATATTTATAATTATTCTATTGAATATGTTTCTTCAAGAATCTACCGCAGACTCCATTCAATTAATCAAACAATAACTTCTTGATTATATTTTAACTAGGTACCTAGGTACTTCACTGAAAGTAGTTGCCTTGGAAAACATATCCACACATATTTTTATAACTTTATAAGAACTTTTATTCCTATTCTTGCACATCAACATGTAATCATCAGTAAATCAGTTTTTCATTGATAAAAAAACATGAAGAATATTTTTGTTTATGCTGTTCATAACAAAACAAATTCTCCATAGTTCGTTTACAGAGCTTTTCCTCAAAAATAGTTTGCCGTACGGCTATTTATATGCTCCATACAAAATAGTTCATCGGATTTAAATCCGATGATCGAGGAGGCCAACTTATCGGGCCATTTTTTCATATAGTCCAGTGCCAATAATTTTTGTAAAAAAAAAATTTCTTAGCAGTACATGGATGATAATAACCTGTAATTTCTAGCATTTTTTTAATGTAAAACCATTGTTTAAACAATTTATTCCTCAACAGCTCGAACGTTAAACGGTTAACCACAGTTCTCTTATTTGATATTACATTGAAACTACCATTTTGTATCACTCTCAACACTTCATTTCAATAAACAATGAAGAATTACGGAAAAATCGATCTTGAAAACATATTTGTTTTGTTTTTTCCAGTTTTGACAATGTTTTTTTATAGTAACGGTATGATTTTTTCACACCACCACCAGAGGTTCCAACGAAGAAAATTCCGTCCTGATATTTTCAAAAATCAATTGTTTTTGACATTTTTCTCAATAGTTTTGAGGTTATGTTGGAAAATAAAAGAAAGAATATAACAATAAATGTTGCAGATTTTTCAATTATCTACAACTTTTGCTTTAACTTTTTTCAATGGAAATTGCCGGCAATAAAAATTGCAAGCGGGAAACTGTGCTAAACAAATCCTCAATATTTCGTTTAAACTGCTTATACTTTATAAGGGCACAATTGAAACTGGTCAGTGTTAAAGCACAGGACCGTGCGCACTGAACTTGATATTTTGTCCTATATATTTAGCAATGGTAGTATCGAGATTCGAACGGTAGTTGAAACTATGCAGACGAGTCCGAAACTGGCAATGTAATCAGCCTGAATGAACCATCTACGATTGCATTAGCTTAAAGATAATAAAACGGACAGGCCTACTATCATAAAAAATACTCGTAAATCGTTTCTTAGCAGTCAACGTGGTCTTGTGAGATGTGCTGTTAATATGCCAGTGCAGTGCATAAATACCTATTATAATACCAAGCGTAGGTGTTTAGTTAGTTACTGTTCATATTTATAAATATTTACTACTGTATAAAATGTAACATATTTTAATTATTTACTAATTTACCATGGCTTTCTGGAGACCATTTGAAACAGAGGATAATATAATGACGCCCGAAAATCCCGAAATAGTTGAACCGGTTATTGTCGAAAAAGCCGAAATAAATGTTGAGTTTCAAAACCAAGGTTTACACGCACAAAGTCAACGCATTATTTTAAATATACATGAACGTTTGAAAAGCGAAAATCCTGAACAATGTAAGAAGGAAATAGTACGGCGTATTAACGAATTAACTAAAATATCAAAATCAACAATTTATCGCGTAATTCAAGAAGGCGATGTTATAGATCACAGGTCAAAAAGGAAACGGAAAAATACGAAATAAAAAATATTGATGATGCTACCAGAGATGTAATACGGCGTACAATTTATAATATGTATGAAGAAAATATAGTTCCTACGTTAAAAATGATTAAAAAAAAGTTAAGCGATTATCCTGATTATGATAATTATAGATCTTTAGATACACTACGAAATGTCTTATTAGAATGCGGTTTTAAACATAAAAAACTTGACAGTCGTATGGTAATTATGGAATCGCGACATATAGTTAAACTTCGGGTAGATTATTTGGAAAACATTAGAGAATATCGTAAACTAAACAGGCATATAGTGTATCTAGACGAGACGTGGTTTGACACGCACGATGTTGTTCAGTATGGTTGGGTAGATAGTTCACACAATTGTGTTTTAAATACTCCGTGTTCTAGAGGAAAACGCGTTATTATACTTCATGCGGGAAGTGAAAACGGGTTTGTACCCAATGCGTTGCTCTTGTCGGCCAAAAAAACATCGCAGTCTTCTGCAGACTATCACAAAGACATGACAGCCGATCTATTCGAAAAATGGTTTTCTTAACAACTTCTACCAAATATTTCGCCTAATTCGATAATTGTATTAGATAATGCTTCTTATCACTCGCGTATATTAAATAAAATACAAAATAACAGTACAAGAAATGAAGACATTTTAAAATTCATGAGGAAAAAAAATGGAAATTCCTGTAAAATTTCCAATAAAGCGTGAATTACTGAAAAGAGTAAAAGAACAGAATTTCAAAAAGGAATATGTTATTGATAACTTATCCAATATACACGGTCATACACTTTTGCGGTTACCTCCATACTATTGCATATTTAATCCCATCGAGATGGTTTGGGGAACACTAAAAGAACATTTGCGACAATGTAATAACTCTCCAACGTTAAGCGCGATAGTAGTTGATCATATAAGAGAAGTAATAAATGACATCGACAATACTGATTTATGGAAAAATTGCGTTAGGCATGTAATTGGAGAAGATAATCGATATCCAACGCTACCCCCCCAGTGCGTCGATTACAATTCAACTGGATAATGATTCCTCCTCAGAAAGTGAAGATTCGGACGCGTCACTAACAACAACTTTTTCTTCGCTTTTTCATTCACTTTTTTATTGTTATATTTCTTGGAATATATTTTATTTAGTAGACAAAAACTTTTAATTTAAGTTACTTTATTCTAGAGAAATATTTTAATTTTGTTTTTATTTATGTTTTATCTATGTATACAAATATTTATTTTTGTTTTCATATAATAATTCTTTGCTTTGTTCAAGAAACGTGCATTTTTATTTTTATTTTAGAAGAAACTTAAATTTTGATTTTATTTTTGACTTCAAAATTCAATTCGGGTCGCATACACTATACCACGAAACGGTTTGTCGTACGACTAATTATAAAGAGGGCCTTTTTACGTAATATTAGCTGGGGAATCACAATTAAGACTTAAAAAATTGAAAATGTTAAATAAAGAAAACAAAAAGTTTAAGAAAGGATAACTGTATCACATTCGTCTATGAATGAAATTAATTTTAGTTACTACCTATTATACAAAAATAAGCCTTAATAATGCAAAATTGTTAACCATACAGTTAGTTGTTTCAAAGTATTCTCGAAATAATTATGAAAAACCTATCTTTAGGCGCTATCTTCAGAGGATCGTAGCCTCCTTAGGACATATTTTTTGGGAAAAAGTTTATAGCAGATTTTCTTACAATGTTTACACGTGGAGTCAACACTTAAAAGGAAATGCGAGTGTTTTAGGGCGCGCTGTATATTCTCTATTGAGAAAGTTAATAGTAAAAAAGAATAGAAATCAATGTCTATACGATATGTAATCTTTAAGTAAATTTTTACTACACAGTCATTAATTCACAAGAAAGTGATTTTCAAGGCAATTGAAATGATTGAAAGATGCAATTACAGATAGTACTTTTAGTGACACCCCTCTACGGTTGTATTTATTTGATTGTACTCCATTAAAAGATAAGACACATTTATATTGTAACATTGATTTGATAAATCTAATACAATGCCAAACAGGCAGCACTTGAAAGGGGATACTCCATTAAAATTCTACTTTACAAATAAGTCTTTAAGTGTTGAGCAGATTGAAGAGTCGCAGGTTTCTGTCGATTCGTCATCACCTTTGGAGAACCAACTTTTAGACCGACCAGCAGCCGCCTTTCCTGTACTTACTTTATTACTTTTAGTTGGGGATATATTTGAGGACTGCACACTTGTCGTTTCTGGGGAAGTTTGCCTGAGGAAGACTTCGATTGCACTTCCAAGCGCATGTGGATCCACTATCGAACCGCTCCTCTCGTCCCATAAAACTTTACCTGGTTCAGTCTCGACGATGTTCTTGACTTCATTGGGCTTCTCTTTGGGGCTGTTTATCTGTTGTGGTTGTTTATTCTTACTTTCTTCAGTCTTAACTATTGGTTGATGCCTCTTGATAAACCAGTTGGAGGGAGTTGGACCTGCTTTATTCTGATTAAGTTCGCACAGACCATCCGTTCCGTGTAGAATAGATATATCAAAACTGTTGGACCTGTTGCTCTTCAGTCGACTACGTTTCTGTTGAATGTTATTCTTGATACTTTCCCTCTCTGTCGGCTGGTCTCGTTCACACTGGTTGATTTCAGTGGCAGACGTGGAAAGAGAAGACAAAATAGAGATAAGATCAGTATTAGAGCATACAATTCCAGAGGAAGGAATCTTACTTGAACTAGCAGATGAGCAAGCGGCTGAAGGAATCGGTGGAAGTTCAGAGGCCCTCCGTTTGCTAACACTTGGAATAGGAGCCAGTGTGGTTCCTACAAAATCGGAAAACCGGCGACCAGAATTGGTGTATCGCTGGACGCTTCCACTTTCATCCAATGGTTGAACCTCACATACACGTTCGCTACTCGTGTTCCACATTTTCATCCTTACTTTCCGAGCCTGCACTATGTCGTCCATTATGTCCAATTGCAAGTTATGCACGCTGCCTCTTGGTTCGGTGGAGGGAGGACACGCAATAGATTCCCTTCTGTTTGGTAGTATCCGGTTGGGGAAACCACTGGAGGGGAACGCGGCTACAGACTCTCGCCTATTTCGTCCAAATAGTGCCGGTGGGACTTTGGAAATGGTTACCACAGAGTGTCTTCTGCCCCCAGAGGGTTGCTGTGCTGTTGATAGAGTGGCAAGAAATTCAGCTTGTCGTGGACCTGGCCCAACGGTCTCGCCTCTTTCGGAAAGGCGCCGAACTTGACTTGCTGTGATGCCACTGCATTGTGGAGTGGGCAGAGAATGTTTACGAATTTCTCGAGCATATGGTGACAGTAGATATGGATTCATGGAGACCGACTCATCTTCGGAGCTTTGGCGCGAAACGCCCTCATTTTGTTCCTCAAACCGCTCTTCATCTTCCACCACTATCAGAGGTTCTGAGGTCTGAGTTTGCAATACAGATGATCTTCTCATATTTAGGGTTCAATACCTGGAAACAGAATAAGGCATTAACCATACTCGTAGTCAAAATAAGAAAATAAGTGCATAAAAACTTGTGAAAGTGAGCGACTGAGGGGGTAAAAAATTTAATCTGCAGACCATGCTTGTTTTGAACCTTGTTTATATAGTGTGTGTTGCGAGGGCTTGGTCAAATTATAGTAGTAATAGTAATAACAAAATCGGATATATTAATTAACATCCATCCAATCGATACTGACATCCAAGTGTCATAGGTTACAAATGTTCAGAATGGAGGTGTACTCATTGGTTTCAACAGTACTGGGGATGCTGCTAATTTTAAGTAATCGAGGAAGAAAAACAGTCAGGAAACTATGATATAAAGGAAATGAAGTCTATTGATCCTAGATTGAAAGAAAATTGTATGGCGCGAGGCGCCTTAATTGCTAGCCCGTCCCCCCAACTCGAAAGTAATGCTAACGCAGTTTCAAGCTGGGGGATGCAGAAGAGGGGAGGGATTTTAGTGCGGTAAAAATCCCACGTTACCCCGCCGCCGAACACCAGTCTTTCGAAGATTTCCCTATCCCGGAAAAAAAAAGGTTGAAAATTGTCGAGATGGCAGAACTCTATAGCAACATAGGATTAAGAAAATTCGTAAAACTGCAAAATAAGAACGTCTTCAGTGAGAATGTAGTTTGCAAGGTAATTTAGAGTTGGACTACAAAAAAACTAACAAAGTGTATCAAGCTATTTTAGAGTAGGACTCTCTTACATATTGCATGGTAATGAGTTTGAGTAATTTGTTCGTTGGGTATGCTAGCTGCACTGTTTATGACGCCATTCAAGTAAAATTGTGTTACAAATGTAGCGATTTTCATTATCTTTCCATTTCTTGTAATGGAAAATAAACTTGTCCTAAATGTACTCTCGAACACAATGTTAATGACTGTAACAGTACTCTTGAAAACTATAAATGTATAAATTGTTTCAACGATGGTGTAATTAATCACAATCATGCTAGCTGGGACGCAACTGTATGTAGTATTTATAAGAAAAAATTAGCTCATTACAAATCATATATTTTCCATTAGATAGCAACCAGCTACTTCCCTCCTGAATAGAGAGGCGATTTTTCATAAATGGAATGATAGTGTTGATTTTGGCAGATGTTGTTTTTATTCCTTGTGTTATAGTTGTGCATGTCAGCAAGTGATGGAAATTTACTTTTGTTGTCTTAACTGTTGTAATGAAGTCATTTTTGTTTGGAAAATATTCATTTTAATTTCGATTAAAAGTAATAATTTTTTTTTATCCACCGGGTATATTTTAATAATGTAGAGTAAATTGGGAAGGAACAGCTTTCAAGCAATTTAATTTCAGGGAAAGATTTGTTTTTAAATGTCATGAGAGAACCATTTGGAACTCACTAATTTTATTTAGATGAATAAATAATAAATTAGGGCCGATAAAATTCAGTTCTTTTCAAGTACCACGTAAATTTTTAATTACAAACTGATTGCAAGTAGTTTAAACCGTGAGAGTAAATTGTTTAAATTAATTAACGTTCCAAAATTTTCAAAGTGCACCGGCCTCAAAAATAATAATTTGATTCAGAATTATAAGTATTAATACCGGGGCTATTAAGTTCATTCTTTTCCTGAAATCATATAAATATTTGATTTGCAACTGATCCCAGTCATTTAAATTGTCCAGAAATTATTGTTTATATCAATTGACACTATCGGTTATAAACATTTTACTACACCGTCAATTGATGACTGTCTGACTCCCACATGCTCGTGCAATCCTGCCTAGGCCCTCTGCTAAAGGTATCTTTAGCTTCCTACTCTTGACCTGACCAGTGGTATTATTTTACTGCTCTGAATTTATATTTATTTTGTGGTAATTTTGGACTTGAATGTTTTCGGTATTTTCTGCAAATAATGTTTAATTTGTCTTTGGTATATTTTGTTAACTTGTGCCTTCAGCAACTTGTAGTAATTTTCAATTAACCGATCGTGTCTAGTAAATCTGGGAAGACATATTAACGTGAATAATACCCTGAGGGGACGCTGCCTTTAAGTGGGATACTCCAGAGGAATACGCCGAAATTTTGATTTGATTTTATTACTTCCACGTCCAGTGGAAGTATAGTAACGCAAAAAAATATATTTTTTCTGTTGAAATAGGCTTAAAATGTCATAAAACGTCGAGATATTAAATTGATAGAAAGAAATTTCCTGTCTGTCGGTTGGTCTGTCTGTAACTTTTTTGTGCGCACGTTTACTCTGGAACCGTTTATGACATTGACTTTAAATTTGGTACATTTATGTATTATAACGATATCTAGAAATAGATTATATTTTGATCTAATTCCATTGGGGGTTCGGGGGGTAAAGGAAGTAAATAAGGGTAAATAGGCAAAGCAAGCAAGTAAGAGTTCATAAAATTGCAATTTAGGGCATGTACGAAAAGTCAAGGTCTCAAAATTATTTTTAAGATCAGCCACCCCCTTATCATCCCCACACTATTGTGAAAGAGAGTAAAAAAAATAAAATGTGATGTAGTGTGTGTACAAGAACGAAACGTCTCAAAAAATTTTTTGGCGTTAGCCACCCCCTCTACCACTCTATTATTAAAGGGAGTAAAAAATTAAATTGAGATTTTGTGTGTACGAGAACTAAGGGCCTCTAAAATTTATTTTGGCACTAGTCACCTCCTCTATCATCCCCATTGTCATCCCCACCCTATTGTTTAAGGGAATAAAAAATTAAATTGGGATTTAGTGCGTATACGAGAACCAAAGACCTCTAAAATGTTTTTGATATTAGCCAACCCCTCTACCACCCCCATTGCCACCTCCACCCTATTATTAAAGGGAATAAAATATTACATTGGAATTTAGTGTATATAAGACTTGGATACAAAATCTGGATGTGGAAGTAGTGATTCCTTGGGCAGCGATTTGTGATTTGAGTTTAATATTGCAAATAAATTATTTTCCCTTGAAATTCTCAGTCGGGGACGCTGCCTTTAAGTGGGATCACCTGAGCCGAACTGTAATAAATTAATAACACACGATTGTAAAAATAAACAAAAGACATATTAATATCTAGTAAAATGAAACTTGATGTTTGAATCTGTTTGTTAGTAAGATTTGCTGTACAATAGTAGCTATATCAGGTTATTTTCCGCGAAATTCTCGTACCGCGAGACGTACCGTTATTTGATTTTTTTAAAAGTAGTATTACGGAGTTATTTCCACGAAATTCTCATCGGGGACGCTGCCTTTAAGTGGGACACTTCACCTGAGACGTACCGTCTTATTTAATAGTTAAATCTTCCATAACCGGGTTCACCACGTCAAGTTCGCAAATTTAACAGTTTCATAATATAAAAAAGGTCACTTTATTCTTGCTAGAAATTTCAAAATTTTAATAATAATTTGTCTGTCATAAATTTAGACCAAATTTCATTTTAGTTTTTTTTTATACATTTATTTAACGTCGGCCTATTTCCGCTACTGAGGCCTGTAGACGAGCTACCCCCAACCAGGAATGTTGCCGAACCTCTTCCCTTAAGAAGAGTAGGGATCTTTTACTTGCCTAACATTTAATACACAAGGGACCGACGGCTTTACATCCCCTCCGAAGGATGGTATATCTCCTATACAACCCTCGCCTAAGGTTGTATAGCTTCCGCGCATACACTGATATACAAGCCGCTGGAAGATGTGTGAGGCGAGAACGCGGTTTCCGTTGGAATAGTCACCCATCCAAGTACTAACTGCGCCTGTCGTTGCTTTACATCGCATACCGAAGTATGTACATAGTAAAGACGCACCTACGCTCGCCCCCTTTCATTTTAGTTACACGTGTCAAACCGTGTTACCTCCTTTCCCTTATTTTGGGAAAAAATTGAGGCAACATATGCGGACGACTAGCTGGTTTAAGCCGGAGCAAAGAGCCGTGGATCCGGAGTATTGGTAAGAGTGGAGAAACTTACCCTTTTCGAATGTACAGCATAAATATGAAGAAGAATTTTGAAATTAGCAATATGCAGAAGTTGGAATTTTCAATATACAGAAAATATACAGAAGATATATAGAAGCTGATTTACAAACTATAAATTGCCAAAAAATAAAAAGAAAAGAAAAAATATTTTATAACCATGTGGTACATATAGTATTTTAATTACTTATTAAATTAAAAAGAATTGAATTTAAAATATTTAATAATTTTAAAAATATTGAAATTACATGAAACACAAAAATTTAAGATTACTGAAATTTTAAATTACTAATAAATGAAATTTACCTGGTTGTTAAACACTTGTTAAGGCGGATATAAAAATGTAATATTAATGACTGGTATCATACGGCTAAGTTTGTTTGTTTGTTAAGGTCGGAATCAGTACAAAAGCTGCAGACAAATGATTTTTTGGTGAGTTTTACTAATAAGGTAAACTTTATTTACCCCACTTTCCAATTCCAAACCTGAAAAATCTACTTTAAAATATAGAGAATGGTACAAGTATCGCTATCTGTCAATTGTTGAGTTAAGCGCCCAACCTGCAGGTCTTCTTAAGTATTTCCCTTTAGTCACTACTAAAGTAGTGGCAGGTATATAATCGATAAAGGAATCTATACTAAACGAGTATGGGTAAATAATTACATTTATTGCAAATTTTAACCTACTAACAAACTGTCGTAATAAATAGTAAAACGTATACAAACCATTTGTAAGAATTCAGCAAATATATTACATCTTGTGGGATACAGTATATAACAGGTTATTGAGAAAGGTAAGAAAAATAACCACATGTACTTTCATAGTAAACAAACATATATAAATTAAAATATGAAATCGACAATTGTTTACTGAGATGCTGTAACAGAATAGAACAGATACATAAGTTAATATTAAACAAAAACACAACTGAGTTCCTAGGATATAAAAATATGTACATAAAACAATGTGAAATGATTTAGCAGTTATACAAAGAAAGTTGTGATAGTTGAAAACAGTCTCACTTACAAAAATTGAATCAAAATACTAAACAGATTGTGCTAAATGTAGATAAAGTACTAGTTATTATATAAAATTGTTAAATGGACATAGATCATGTAACAATCGCTGGTCTTGCTTTGCTTGTCATTTGATTCCATTTTGGATTTACCTGATATCATTCACTTGCTTGCTTTTACTTGGTACAAGTACCTGGTTAAAATATTAGTAGAAATTTTAATTTGGGAGAATAAAAAAAGGGGAGAAATTTGAATATTTCTGAAACTTGGGTAATTAAAAATTTTAATATATTTGAAATATTAATTTATCTGTATTATTTTGCAGTTTTCCTGTAAATATATATATATATATATATATATATATATATATATATATATATATATATATATATATATGCACATTTCTTAAGATACATACCATATCGTAAATTTTATTTTTGCTTTGAACTGTAAATATTTTCAATATATTAAAACTGTTTTGTGTTCCTTACTTTGAGTCTCTACTTTAATTTGCATTGTTCTGAAATAGTAAAGATGTTACAAATAATAAAATCATTACAACTGTCCATTCCTTGAGAAAGATGGCCTACGTTTCGACCCCTGGTAATAATCCGCCTTCACTGATTCTATCTGGGGCCTTTATTATATCGTTAATAGATAAAGTGGTGTTTCTGCACTTTCAACAGAAACTGGCACTCGAGGCAAAAACCCGTTTGTACTAGATATATAGTGTATATATATACACAATCGTTACGATATTTTTCTTCTTAAAGATTTGTCTACGGGTGGTACGAGTGTAAATTCGTTTCCCAACAAATTTCCTAGTACTATAACCTATTCTTATAACTTTAAACTGGTCAACTACCTTCTGCTATACGGACATATATCCAATACTGATTAAACAGTTTTAAACACCTGCAACGATATTAATGATGCATGTGAAATATTTTATGACATTATAAATTCAATATTTGACGCCTTTGTTCCGAAAACTAGACCTAAATCGAGTACATAGTCACCTTGGTTTAACAGATCTATAATCTAAGATATTAGACAAAAACTATACTACTCAAAAAATATAAATTAAATAAAGACATAGAAGCTTAGGAAACTCTCAAATTATTAAGGAATAAAATAAAGAGCAACATCTCGACAGCACGAAGCAAATACGTCACTGACATGGAGAAAAATATTTTGTCTAACCCACACAACCTTCTGGTCCTATATTAGTAATATCAAAATTATTATAGCTATTCCTAATGTTATGAATCATAACGAAATCATCATGACTGATCCACAACAAGTTGTAAACGCATTTGCACAATTTTTTGAAGCTTATATATCACCGCAATTTAATCAATCAAATGATAAAGCAGCATCTAGTCCTCCTATGTTTGCGATCCAGCAGTTTATAGAAGCAGACACCTTAAAAGCTCTCAAAAAATGAAACCTAAACTTACTACTGGTGCAGATGGTATTCCTGCATTCTTAGTAAAAGATTGTGCAACTATACTTGCTCCTCCTTTGTCTATAATATTTAACATATTAATCAAAATTTCCACATTTCTAAAATTTGTCCAGTCTTCAAAAAGAATGAAAAACAAGTCAGTAACCACAGACCCACCATCATTGTATGTAATTTTAGTAAGGCATTCAAAATATTATTTCATGAATCTGTATTTTTTCAAATTAAACAACAAATATGTATTAATCAATACGGAACACGGATTTATACCAAGCCGTACTACCCAACCTATTTTATTTAATGCAGTATATTACTGAAGTGTTAGATATGGGAGGACAAGTTGATATCGCATACACAGATCTAAAACATATTGCTGGCATATTGCTTAAAAAAATTTAAGTTTCTTTGGTTTTCCTCCCAGTCTGATTGATTCTTTATACCAAGGCATCAAAGTGTCCTCTCTAGAGGCTTGAAGTCCAACGTAATTCATGCAAAATTTGGCATACCTCAAGGTTAGGTGCTTGGGCCTTTACTTTTTAATATATTGGTAAACGATATCATCTCCCAGCTTATCTGCAATTCATTGCTGTACACCGATGACATGAAAATTTTTACTACTATCAATAGCGAAGATGACGCCACGATACTACAAAATGACTTAGTTAACCTTCACCCGTGGTATAACAAAAACGAGCTACTTTTAGCAGGAAATATAATATTTCATTAAGTGAATATGATATCAATAATACGAAAATATTGGCGTTACTTTTGACACTAAACTCACATTTAATGATTATATCTCTGAAACAACAGCTAGTGCAGATAAATAATTAGGTTTCATTATAAGAAATTCTAAAGGCTTTCAGAACTCCAACACTTCATTCCTTTTATGTAATGCATTTGTAAGATCTAACTTGGAAAACGCCCTGATTATCTGAAATAACGCTTATCTAATACACAAAATCAACACTAATAAGGTATTTATCCTCCTCGGGTTTTCCTCTTGAGGAATTGCTCTCTAAATTTCATGTATTTATTTTAAATATCCGTAGAATAGTTAGTTCCACGGTATTTTTACATAAACTTATTAATTTCAAATTGGATTCTCCTTGAATTTCAAAAATTAGGTTTCATTTTCCAGACTAGATCATATAATTTATTTTACTTAAGCACACCTCGAACAAATTTACTCGAACACTCTCCCCTGCATGTTTCTAATTTTAACTCTCTACCTTGTGATATTGACATATTCAGTTGTAAAATTAAGGATTTTAAGCAAGCAATTCTTAACTGAAATTTATTTTGTTACTACTACTACTACTAAGTACACAGTCTCTTTTAATTTTCTTTTTACTATTGTATTGAATTATATGTATATGTATGTATTAATGCTCTGTATTTATATATGTAGGAATGTAACCAGACCGGATGTGGATGTGACCGAGAATGTAACCCGGAGAGTAGCTGTTGGTTGCAGTCTGGTTACATTCCTTATAGTAAAATAAGGATTTTATAGAGGAGCTTGCGACTGAAATATTATGTTTTGATATTTCTGCCCTCTAGAAGCACACTTGATCTATGCTAAGCCCAGTCAAGCTATTTATTTTTTGATTGCAACAGACACTGGATCGCTGGATGGCGCCTGCTTACTATTTATTATCTCGCTATCATAAAAATACCGAGATGTACCAAATAGTCAAGGGATCCTCGTGTCGTTCGTCACATGCCTACCTTGCACTGACGAGAGCCAACAGCTCGAAACTGCAGTCTAGAAGTGGTATGGGACGACTGGCACGAGAGCTCCTTTAAGTAGAATCAGTCTTTCGGCTGGTGTTTGTTGCAATCGAAGCATTAGCGTTTTGTTGGTAATATGCGATTATTACACTTAACGCGCCAGGCTTGTAACTTGTAATTCAGCGCTTGGCGGGGCACATAACCCGGAGAGTAACTGTTGGTTGCAGTCTGGTTACATTCCTTATAGTAAAATAAGGATTTTATAGAGGAGCTTGCGACTGAAATATGATGTTTTAATATTTCTGCCCTCTAGAAGCACACTTGAACATATTCATGTATGTATATACTTTTATATACATTTAATGGTATATCCCTACTTTGTAATTCTGTTGAGCATTGTAGCAATAAATAGATGAATGAATGAATAAATAAGTAAATAAATATATAAATATTATAGGTATTACTTAGTGAGCGCTGTAAGAAGTATATGGAAAAAGTTTTGCCGCGTAGCGGCGACTGCGTACTATCATGAGTGCGTTGGAGGGACCAATAGTGTTTACTCAGGATAACAGCTACCACTGATTTTATACAGAAACTGAAAATCAATGTCGCATTAGAAATAATAAAACGGTAATATACCCACTGTAACATACTGTGTTAAAATATAAGTGTTTCTGTACTCATATTAGACTAATGCTATATGCTACAAAACCAAAACAATGTTATTTTAGTATTGTGCGTGAAAGTATTCATGTAAAGTTGTCAAATCATTACAGATTTATATATTTTCCAAAGATAGTACGTGCAGAAAACCAGAAGAAGTTAAAAGTCACTGAGGCAACATTAATCTCAATTTTTAAAACAAATATTTCTCCTCGTGCGTTCTGACGATGGAAAATCGTGGATCTCAAGATTTAGCTGCTGGAAAAACATGATTAATGATAGGTTTTGTCACTAAAATATTGTATTGCCTTTTCGTATTGAATTACACGCAACCACTAAAAGGTTCTTCAAGACTTTATGTACCAATATAAACAGTCTGCTCTAATTTGACAATTCATCTTCTAAAAGAACATCAACAGTGAGTTACAAAAATAACTATTAGCAAATCTGAAATAGAAATAGTTCAAAAATTCCTTCCTGAGAGTTTGATTTTGTGAGAATAACTGTCTATATTGCAGTAAGAAGAGACTGAGTTTTGGACCTCATATTACACAGATCTAATGAAGTAGTTAAATGGGTTAGCTCCACCTACTATGAAGTAAATTTCAATTCTAAATTATCCTCAAGAATGGTTTGGATCCCAGTGTAAACTGTAGAACACTGTCTCCTTTACTCAGAAAAATCTAAACCTCCTAGACTTGAGAGGGTTGAATATTCAGGTGACTAGGAAGATGGTTAAAACATTTACATTTATTATTTTTAAGCAGTAGTTATTATAAGTTATCGATAATTGATTTAAGTTTATGAAGGCCACGTTGAAATTGTATAAACATTTAAAAGATCCAGTAAGATCTTTTAAAAATCTGTTCGCATTAAGTAATTAAATACTTCCACTTCCAGAATTGTAGATGGTAGTATTTTCTCAATTCTCTGTATGAAATGATGGTTTGTATTACTCATGCAAATATGGCGCAAATTGGAATGCTTTTAATAGTCCAGATTTACGTTAAAAGTTAGTTAGTGTTAAAGAGTAATAAAATACTTAAGTACCCAACAATGCAGATTCGTAATATAATTAATTGGGTACCAACAGCGCTAAAGATATTTACTAAGAATAATGGAGAGGCAATTAATTGCAAAATAAAATTTGTCTAATTTAGAATACCGAGGGTTAATTAAATAACAACTTGAAATATTCTGTTTGCATTAGGATAAATCTTTCAAGTTTTCAAAGAGTTGCATCTGGAACACCGTATGTATGAATGTGTTTGTATATAATTTAATTTTAACGATACAAATAGCTACAAGGAGGAGAATTTAGTACTTCAACTGTTCTTTTAGAAGTTAAATTAAGGTTTCTAGGAATTAGATAAATTAAATGTACTGGCATTATTTTAATCTTATTAGTCCAAATTATGGGTTAGATTTGATACAAACATCTAATATCTAATAAATAATAAATGTATCTTTTTATCAAAAAGGGTTGAATAGGTCTTACAATATTTTCTCACAAAGTTTATTATTGGATGCAGTTCGTCGAAAGTTTTAGCAATTATTTTCCACTTCTATACAATTATGGATTATTTCTCTAGGTAAGGACAAAATAAACTTTTTCCTCTAAGTTTTAAATGAAATTATAAGCATATGTTTTATGGCTTCAAGCAGCGTTGTATAATTTAAGCCCTAAGTCAATTATTGATGTAGTATTAATTCTAAAAATCTCTTTTGCAAAATTTTTGGTGGCTGTCACCGAGATCCCCGTATAGACTACGTTTTTTGAATTTGTTTTGGGATGTCCAAGGGCGCCAGTAGCCTAGTTGGAGAGTGGACGAACTGCCGCTCTTGCTAAAGAACACGCCAAAACCCTCGATAAATTTTTCGAAACTATAACATCCGAAAATCCGAAATATTTCGCATGAAAAGCGTCCTCCACATAAAAGCGCCGTTGGATATAAAATAATATTTTCGCTCTACAGATCGTTTTAATGCAAAAATATCAGAAACTCGCCAAGGAGTATAATTTTAGAAAGTATACTAAATGTCGCTGCAGAGGGACGTAATGTCGCCCCGACCATAAAATTTTAGAAAGTATCATGAAAACCGAATTTCGAAAATAAAAACCCTTTTAAGAATCCACGTTGTGTAGCGCTGCAACTCATGCGTTATGTTAAATAAAAGGACGAGTTAAAAAAGTCTCCAGTCAAAATTTTTCGAGAGTTTTTAGCGAAAATAGCCCTTAGCCTCGAGGATACCCTTTCATTTTTTAGCAGTCGATTTTGAAGAAAAACGGTGGGTTTTCCGTGTATTTGCTCTAAACCGGTTCCTCAGTGATTCGGTGGCAGAAAAGTATCTTCACCATGTACTGAGATGTGCATGGGACCGCCTTGCCTGAACGGAATTTATAATTGCCACAATATAATTCAAAGTCGTTGCAATTCAAGAATTTTTAAGCTCTGAGGAGCGTCCTAAATTATTATTGAAATAATAAAAATACGTAAATAGACAGGCAAGCAAAAGCCCACAAAAATTGTAAACATTGAATCTTTTTGTGTAATCGTTCGCTAGAAACTAATCATTGGATGGTAGTTGGTTACATTGTAAGTCGTTTCTCCCTCACCATGTGTTGTACACGGGCCAGACTATAGTTATCATGCATTTTCTTGAGTTTTTTGTAAAAACATATTTTTGAAAAGATTAATATATATATTTTGAATTTTACATCATCTTTTTCTTGTGTTTCAAAATTCCCTTTCAGAGAATGTGTTAGTATTTACTGTGTTAGATTTACAGTTAGATTTACGTCCAATTGATACCAACAGTGAAGCAGTTAAGCAAAAGAAACTGTAAGTATAGATTTTTGTATTTTTTCGTCTAAAACAGTCGCTTCGAACCCCTCAAGTGAACATTATAATATCCACTTTAGGAAAGGTAATGAAAGTCCTTCAGACGTGTTAAGATGGATCGTTCACACTCTCAGGGCCGATTTTGATTATTGTAGCGATGAGAGTCTTACATTGTATGTTGATATTGCTGCGTCGTCCGAGGTCCTGAGACGATGGTTTGTAGGGACGCTAATGCCTAAAGTTGCAATTAGAATTAAAATAAAAGGCGATATTCTTCCAAAAATAACTAAAAGCAACTCGAACGGCGTTCGCGATGTTAGAAAAAATGTTAATATGATTAAATTATTGAAGCCCTAACTTTGCTGAGCTAAAACTGATTCTACTGGTTCCCGCACTATTATGCACTTGTATGTTGTTTGAAAGTCGCAGTATCGCTTACTGCTGATCGTACTCTTCTCCGTAACAATAACAGAGCCTTGCATCGTGCGCTGGCGGCAGACAAAACGTCGTGTTGAAAATTTTGGTGCATCGAGCAGATACTGGTAGGCTGGACTGTAGCTGACTGGTAGGCTGGGCTGGATTATATTTGTCTGGTAAACTGGATATTCTCGTAGTTTATTTGAAGTTCTCGAAGTAGCGACGGCGAACTGAGATGCTGCTTCTCACTGGATCATTGCGCATATTGCTACGTTTGGATTCCGCCCTGTGGGCGCTTGCCATGGCGTGTGGTATGCATCTTTCTTTTTAAGTCGTCTAATATTAGCAGTGGCGGCTCGTGAGTTCTGAAAGTGTGAAAGCAGGAGGGAGGGCGGATGGTCCGCGTGCCTCAGGCGAAAATTTTCAGAAAATTCAAGGTCATTGTGTTTTTCTAGCACTTTAAAAATGTCTACCATTATACAAATATATGTAATTTTCTCTTCATGTTAGTCGGTTTAATTCTCGTGATATTCTCTACAGTGGATCATTACTAAGAGAACTAAATCCATTTAACAACAAATAATCCACCACGTCTGGACAACAAAAGATGTCTAAAAATGTTTACCTAGAGCACTAATTTTCGACCGCCTGTTAAATATTTTATATATGTTTAAGCCGCAAATTGCCCCTATTTTAATAACAATAACCGTTCAACTGAAGACACTGAAGTCTGAAGTGTACGTGCGCTAGAAAGATATGGGATCCCAGAGATCCAGAAATATTGTCCACGTAGACAATGTTTCTGGACTATTGCTTTAACTTTGTGTACAATATGGGAGAAAATGAAATCGTACGGAAATATTAACTAATACATACATACGCTAAGTTAAAGTATACTAGACTATAGCTGCGGTACTGACATATCCAATATGTATCTCTAGAGAACGCTCCAAGCATTCAAGGTCACTTATCACATAAGGATAACGTATTGAAATGGAAGCTAAGCTTCTCTTAGCCTCCGGTTCATCTGACCAAACGCGATCCGCAATGGCCAGGAAATATGCATACGCGAACTATCCAGACTACAACGTCACTGCGTTATATGTTTGTGGAAATGAAATTTCAATTTTGTACACTGAAAATTAATTAATGAATTAACAATATTGAGAATTGAGATGAAGCCACGTAGATATTTTTATTTGTAAAAAATGTTTTCTACTTGAAAAAGATATTACTTAGTTTGGGGATATTCTGCTTCTCCTAAAATTGTAGAGGAGGCTCAGCCTCCACTGTCTCCTCCGACGAGCCGCCACTGAATATTGGGGTGGAAGAGGAGTGAGGGGTGGTATTGTGATGGGGGATTTAGAGAAAATTTATGAGGTGTAATTTTGTAGGGATGTGTGTTTGCTGGGAGGGAGTGGCGAGACGTTGAATTATAGAATGGCAATTGCAGTGTGGGATGCGAGTGGGTTAGTGCGTTAATGTGTGAAGGAGGCGTCGTCATGCCGGAGTGCGATCCGCGTTGTTTTTTTTAGGGGAATTGAGGGAAGGTTACGTAAATTTTTTGGCAAATTTAGGGATTAAGGTAAGTTTTAGGAGGGGATTTAAGTGGGAGAAGAGTATTTCTTTGAATTTAGGTATTAGTTGAAATTTGATATGTTTTGAGATAGTTGGAGTACCTGTAGTATTGTGGAGGTAAGGGATAGGGATTCTTAGTGGTAGTTTGGCTGCTAGTCGAAGATGTTTATTTTGAATAATTTGTATTTTATTTTTGTTAGTTTGTGTGATATGGGGATACCAGACGGGGGTTAGGTTAGGTTAGGTTGAAATGTGAGTGGGTCTATACCAGACCTCCACCGCGACCAATCGGTCTATTGTAGCTCACCAGACGGGGGATGCATAGTTGAGGATGAGATGGATGTAGGAGCGATAGAAGAGGGAGGCGGTGTGTGTAAGGGCAGATTTAATAATGGATCTGAGTTGGGCAGAGCGAGCGAAAACTTTTGATTTGTGCTTTTTGATGTGTTGTGTAAAATTCAATTTGTTGTCTATTATGATGCCTAAGTATTCTATGGTTTGGAACCAATTTATTCTTGTTTGTTTGATAGATATTTTATTTTTAGGCTGAGGTACTTTGGCTCGTCTGGTGGCGATGATGGTCTGCGTTTTGTTTGGGTTGACCTATTGTTCAAAAAAGTTCGTCAGTCTGTCTGTCTGTGTCTGTAAGAGGTTTGTAAGAACGTCGGCGTTGTTCGAGGTGGCTATCAGGACGGTATCGTCCGCATATACCTCATAAGTTAGTCGATGGTCCGTTACTGAGGAATTGCCATTGATATAAAAAAGGAAGAGGGCGGGACCAAGAGAAGACCCCTGGGGGACAATAGGAAAAGGAGTGGAGCACTCCTGTTCGACTGCCACTCGGAAGTAGCGATGAGATAGGTAGGATTGATTGTATTAACTTAATAATACGAATCGGAATGTTAGCGATATTGAGCTTGTATAGCAGTTCAAGGTGCTAGACTTTGTCAAACGCCTTCTCGAGTTCCAAGAAGACGATCCCTGTTAGGTGGCCTCGATTGGCGTTTGTCGTCAGGATTTCACCAACTCGCTCCCGACTTCCCCCAGCAGGTGGAATAGGATGAGGGAATCAAGGATTTTCCCCATGACTGACAGGAGGCGTTGATAGGTCAGTAGCTGGTGGGAAGGTTTTTTGGTTTGTTAGGTTTAGGAACAGGCACTATTTTTGCGGCTTTCCAAATGGATGGATAATATGAATGTTGAAAACAGGAATTAAATACTGTTGTAATATAAAGGATGGTGTTGGAGGGATATGCCGGGCCTCCTAGCTTGAATTGATACTGTCGTCGTTGAGAATATGTATGTTGTGCGCATAGTAGTAAATAAAATGGAATTTAAAATTAGTTACTTTACTAAAAATATGGTTCGGCAACATACAGTTCATCTCTTTTTGATGAAGGATGTAGCATAATTGCCTAAATTTGCATAACATGAATTGTAATTTTTTTATAACAAATTATATATGAAGGTTTCATCTCAAATGTCTACCAATAATTACTCCCAAATATTTAGTATTTGTTTCAGATTATAAAATGCGATTATTTGGATTTATAAATTTAGAAACTGAAAAGACGGCAAATTAGGTCTATTACAGCTAAATGGTAGATAACTCGTTTGTTCTAGATTTAGGGTCAGTAATATTCGATCAAAATAGATTTTAATGCATAATAAATTTTTATATATTATTGTTTTTAGTTGACTTCATATACTAGCACTAACCTTCTTTCTTTAATTATTTGACTTCTTTTATTTTAATTAATATTAAAAACTCTAAAATATAGTGTTGATTTATTTAGAGGAATTTGAGAATTTTAACAAGTTCACAAGAAAATACTTTAATGAAATTGGATTCCCGTGTAGCTTGTTTTAAAGCCACATTATTCTGCATTTGATGCAATTATTCCGATCTGCTGAACCTATATTAAAGTCCTACTTAATTTCGTACAGAAATGTTTAAATAAAGCTCACAGTAGAGCTGTTTAATTAAATTTTAACAAAGTTAATTTCTCTTCAATGTAACACAAAATTTTACACATTTCAGTGTATAATTACTTGTTGATATTTCACCATCTGTTAACAAAATCACGTTATCAAATATATTGAATACATACAAAGTAAACATGTTTGAATAATGTTTTATTAATCAAAATTGTCATATAACATAATATATTGTTTTTAAGCTGTACTTTTATATACTAGTTAGTCGCTATTCTATATACCGGGTGAGAACGATATCAATCGCATCGCCATTTTGCCCCTAAAAATACAAATTTGATCTTTAACCAACAAATTTAACAACTAGATGCATTCTAATCTTTCGAAATTAGTGGTATTTTTTTCAAATAGCACCACCCTGAGGCTCCCTTTCAGTTAAATACGACTATTTGAGACTGATCCAACGATATCACAAAATCCAAAATTGATTGAGTATTAAACAAATAAAAAAAACTTATTATTTGTTTTCCATAGTGATAGAAAAATAGTTTTTAAAGTAAGCCATGAAGAATAAAAATTGTTTGGCAGTTATAAGACACTTTATTGACAAACAATTCAGCTCTGTTAATGCATAGTGCAATAAGTGCAGCTCTATTTGTAGTTTTTAACGTTACTATGTATTTAAGAAAGGAATAATTGAGTTTATCTATTATCAGTACTCAAAAAACGCAACAAAAACTTTACGACCTCATACTATTTGTTCGCAAATTGGCTAGCTTACCTTTATAGGTTTTTAATGTACGTCGGCTTGTTTGATGAGAGCATGCCGACTGACCCAATGGCGTTAATAATTATGTCGTAAAGTTTTTGTTGCGTTTTTTGAGTGCTGATAATAGATGAACTGGACTATATCTTACTAATTCGTGGCAATTGTCGTAAGAATGCAACAGCAGCTAAAAGTCTGTATGAACAACGGTGACACCCCTGCAGGCAATATTTCTCATTTTTAGAGAGGCAATCTAGACGAGAAAAAAATCACAGTTTTGTTATCAATAAAGCAACAGAAATCAATGTATTGGCTTGTGTTGAATTGAATCCTACTGTTTCGATCAAAGAAATAGGATACGAACTGGACATGAATCGTGAATCAGCTAGAAAAATTCTTTAAAAAACATGCAATTTGTTCATATAAACATTAGTTGCATCAACATTTATATGAAGATGACGCCGATCGAAGATTAGATTACTGCGACTGGTTGCTTCACAATTATGATGACGAGAAATTCATGAAATGTATCCTTTTTTGTAATGAGCCACGTCACGATTCAAGAATAATGGTACGTTCAATAGGCAGAATATTAGATAAGTATCAAGTGATGTTTCTTCGTCTTCTTCATTTTAAAAATATTTTGGATAATAATTCTAAAAACTATCACAATAAAGGTGCTGTTTAGTGTTGCTAATGATACAATAGTATATTGTTTTATGTGGAGTAAAAGTCACATTTTTGTGTGTAGAGGAAGTACTGTCGTGAGCAGAAAAAAATAGGACAACTTCTTTTTTCTAATGTAAATCTGTTTCTATTTGAATATGTAATGAGTAACCGAAATAAAACAGATATCAATTTTAATGCTGTAGTTATTGCTATAGTAAATAATGGATGGTTAATGAGACAAATTGCACTGCGTTATAACATTAACAAAAATTTGGTATGTAACATTTTAAGAAAGTGGAGAATAAACGGTACGATTAGTAGAAATCCTAGAAATTCCAATCGGTTTAGTTTTAAAATTTCTCAAGTTGTTGTGGCTACTGATTGTCGAATTGTCAGTTTAAGTCATATCCTCTTCTCTTTTGTGAGTTAAAATGGTTATAAATATCACCCATGTTCTTTCAAACTTCCTTTTTTTGATTAAGAAATTAAGCTGAAAACTTTGCTAAGTGATTGATTAGTTAAATGGCACGTGGTTGCTACTCGGTTTGGTACCGGATTAAAAACTAAATTTAACTCATTTTCAATTAATACTTTGAATTGCTTAATTGAAACTCTGATTAATCCGAATTTAATTAGCGAGTTTCTTTCTGGGTAAGTTATAATTTCTTAGATTTATTATAGACACGTGTTCACATTAGAGGTTAATTTCGAGGCTAATTCTGTGAATTTAATTATAGATGATTTGGTACAGCTAGATTTTTGGGTACAGTTAGAACTTACCAACTGATCTATTTTTGATTATTTTGGATTTTGGACTATTGGATCATTTTGCTATTATTTGGTACACACTTTTGGTTATTGGATTTGCCTTGACTTTGCAATTTTGAGACCACCTATTTAATTATAGTTGGAAATCTCCTATCTGGATAATTTCAAACACTTATTTGATGTTGAGATTTGTGAAGACTACTACGTCTAGCAAGAACCTCGATCAACAAGGGTAACCTTCAAGCCTGGATCGCCTGGAAAATCTCTAATTATTGTGGAAGTTAAGTAATTCCTATTTTTTTATCTTGTAAAATTATTTTAAATTTCATAATTCCTTCTCCTAGCGATAGCTTAGAAAACCCTAGACCTTGATATCTATGTTATGGGCTAGTAGACAATAACGAAAATGATAAAAGTAATACGCATTACGCATTATAGTATGACTCTCCAAATATGTTATAAATATAATTTCAAGGTAATTTTACCGACTATTATTGGTTTTATTGTAAAATGAATATGCTTAAGATTAGAGTGGATTTAAAATAAGGCAGTTTGCCGGTGACGTAATAGCGCAATATGCGTGCGAATTCAATATAACGCCGACAGCAGCGCACCTACGTTTTGCACAACTTTGTTGGCTCCGCCCTTCCACTAGCGCTCGTTTCTCTGCTAATTACGCTATTACGTCATAGCCAATAGAATATCCCGAGCATTTGTGGCAATATCTAACCGTTTAAATATAGTTTACTATAAAGCATTATTAAAAAATAAAATAAAAAATACGGGTCAACTGTTTTTAATGTGTAGATGTTATTAAAATAATAATAATAAAAATGTCTACTTGCCCATTGTAAGATAATTACCCTTAAATTTCTTGTTTGTATTTTACTTTGCATATTTTAAAATAAATTGTATTTTTTTAACTTGTTCTTTTACTGTTAATGCTTTCACTAGTATGTTTCGAACTTAAAGTTTTATGTAAAATATACAGTGCTATAAATGATAATGGAGTTTGGAAAAAGCGCTACAACTTCAAACTATACAGACTGTACAAAGGCACCCTCATTTAAAAATAATGAAACTTAGCCATTTAAGGTAGGTTGGACATATACTCAGAATAGATCCCCGGAGACCCTGTAAGAATAATTATGTTCCAAAGCCCAATAGGACAACGACTAGAGGAATACCTAGGCTACGATACTTAGATGACGTGGAAAAGGACATCAGAGACATTGATGTAAGAGGATGGAGAAGAGGATTATACCATACCGATTTGGGGTATAAAATAAAGCAAGTATTAAACGAAATTGTTTTATTTGACTTGATTACAGTTTTTCGTTGTGAAGTTTTTTGAATGTATAATATAATGCAATAATAATAAATTTTTGTTTTTTCTCGTATCATGGTTACCAAAATATAAACCATATCTTTAAGATGGCTGGTTAAGTCCGGAGTCAGCAAGCAGTGAAGGACTCAGCATTTGCGAGAGAACGCTACAAGGAGCACTGGATTGGCACGAATGAAAGGTAGTCCTGGAGCAGGCCAAGGCCCCTCAAGGCTGTAGCGCCAATATTATAATGATGATCTCGGTATGTCATTATTAAAAACCTATCAAAATCCCTGTGTACGACACTAATAAATTGCTTATCTGTATTTTCAATCACTTATGCTTGTAAAATAAATGATGATTACGAAATTTACCACTTATCCTAAAAACTGCTGATTTTATTAGGTGTAATTTACTCTCATAAATCAGAAAAATGACATTAGTATGAAACCCAATCCAGCTATCGAAGTGAAATGGTCCACTTATATTATTTACGTATTTTCCTTTATATAGAATTATAAATTTAGCCTGACAGTATCTCGAGCGTCCAGAATTGTCGAAGAGCCTATTATAAAATCAATACTTCACTACATTGAGCAGTTGAGCTGAATAACATTTTTTTTATTCCTTGAAAATCTAATAATAAAATATCGCTTACTGTAATTAGGTTTGTTAGAGTCTTTTTGCCCTTTTTATTTAGGGCAAATCGCTGAGAATTGACGTCTGGTATTTAGATGAATCCTTTTGTGTTTTTAAATTGTATTAATATTGGAAATTGAAAAATGTAATTTTGTTCTGTGATATGTGTACTTTGCTTTGCATCAACCTATCTAGTGCTTGTACAGGAATATTAACATCGACACAATCGCTGTACAGGATGCACGTTAATAATTCAGGATTCAGTAAAAACAGAATGGTGTCAATTATAAAAAAAATTATACCCCTCCGTTAAAGTTACGGGTTGCTGAAATAAGCTCATTTTATACGACTATTAAAGTTTGCGGCACGAGCCGATGGCGATTAACAGATATAATAGTGCCTGAGCAGAAGTGCCCAACCAGTTAAGAAGAAGAATAGACTATAAAATTACTTCCTACATCTAATGTATCGATTAAAGTTGAATGTACAGGCTTATTCATAAAAAAACCGGCAGCTACTGGAAGCGGCTGGAACCTCTCCAATCTACAAACTTATTAATCATAATTTGTGATTTAGCAACGACATTTACCAGGATTAAATCTTCACACAAATAAGTATTGTCATCGGCAAATAGAATGAAGTTATTTACAGAGTTTGTTATTTCAGGAAGATCATTAACACATATCAAGAATAAGAGGGGCCTCAAAATAGAACCCTGTGGATTATAAATCAAGATGGCGCCCGACGATGATAATTCGGAAGATGGTCCTGATTTAACAACTTTTAAATGTTGTAGAAATAGAAAAACCAATGTTATTTATGTGTGTATTAAGTGTGGATCAATGGTACACAATAGTTGTCTGGGAAGAAAAAAATATTTAGTACTTGGTGACACAAGAATTCTCTGTTGTCAAAATAACATAACCTATAAATCTAAAGACTTGTCAAGCTTAAACCCCTTGGAAATGGAAAACTACTTATTGAATCTGTTGGTGGAACAGTTATATGAAAAAAGTAAACTTTATGAAGAGAAGCTAGAGAAGTTGGAAAAAAAAAATCGAAATTAAAAACAATCAACAGATACTGGACCCCAAACCAGTTACCAGTAGCTATTCTAACGCTGTTAAAAGCAAATCAGAGGCGGTGTTAATTATAAAACCTAAAAATGAACAAACA
Organism: Leptura quadrifasciata; assembly: GCA_963675555.1. NCBI lineage: Eukaryota > Metazoa > Arthropoda > Insecta > Coleoptera > Cerambycidae > Leptura > Leptura quadrifasciata. Next base: position 112,303,263 of record OY776675.1, read on the forward strand.
AGTGATGTAACAAAAAAGGATATAAGACGGAAAGTTAACCCCGGCGGAATAAATATTTCCAAGTTTCAACAAGTTAAGAGATGTGCAGTGGTTATAGGATGTGATAGCAAAAACGAAATAAATGAACTACAGACCAAAATAACAAAAGAATTGGGCGATAATTATACAGTTCAAGTACCAGCACTCAAGAAACCAAAGATAAAAATTGTAAATGTGAATAGCGAAGATGTATGTGTAGATGACTCTGAGAAATTTATCGTTGACCAAATAATTAAAGATAACATGATCAATAATGGGCAAGATTTTCATATGAAAGTTTTAAAGATATCTGAAAACAAGCATAAAAATATAAATATTATTTTGGAAACTGACCCGAAGACTCACAACTATTTACTAGGGCAAAGTAGAATAAAAATTGGATGGTCTAGAAGTCCAGTATTCGATCATGTGAGTGTCTTGCAATGTTACAATTGTCTTGGTTTTAACCACTATGCTAAGGAATGTAAGTTTGAGAAAGTTTGTTCTAAATGCTCTGAAAAACACGCTTATAAGGAGTGTACATCAAACTTGCAGAAGTGTATAAACTGTAAAAAAATTAAAGCTACAAGAAATAAAGATATTGATGAAAATCACTCAGCGGTGGATAGAAGCTGTCCGTTCATGATGCGTATACTAAACAACAGAAAGAAAAGAATTGAGTATTGTAATGAAATATAGCAGTTAAAAAATAGTGGAAGTCAAAATGATGCGAACTTAGGAAAAATAAAAGTAGGACATGTGAATATAAGGTCCATCAAAAACAAATTTGCTGATTTTCGTGATCTTCTAATCGAGGAAGCGTTCGACATTCTAGCAATAAGTGAGACTTGGCTGCAGTCAGAAATAGCTAGCAGTTATTATAAAATAGCCGACTATGATATACACAGATTAGACAGAATAGGCGGAAGAGACGGTGGAGTTATGATGTACACAAAAAGTAAGCTAAAATGTAAAATACAAACACGTGTAAGTAATAATGTAAATGGGCTGGAACAGCTGTGGATAAAATTCATCAACAAGCAAAGAAGCTATGCGGTTGGAGTTATATACAGACCATACAGACATGTAACCTTAAATGCACTAGATGATACACTTAACGAGCTCTGTCTAGAACATGATAGTGTTCTATTCATGGGAGACCTAAATGAAAACTTACTCGATAAAAATAGATACACAGACAACATTTCAATTATGTTAAACATGTATGATATGAAGCAGCTAATAAGTTGGGCTACCAGAATTACTCCCACCACTGAAACATTACTAGACGTCATATGCATCAACAATAATTGGAATTACAGTGAATCGGGTACCATAGACACCTCTAATCTATCTGATCATGATGCGGTATATGCCATGGTTGACCTAGCTACGGAAGTCCCAGAGAATACTAGGTACTATAGAAACTTCAAAAATATAGACATGGATCAGTTTGCAGAAGATGCTCTGAAAATAAATTGGTCAAGAATATATTTTTTAGAAGATATCAACAAAAAAGTGGAATATTTTAACTCTTGCATTAGAGCCTTATTTCATTTTTATGCTCCCAAAATTCCTATGAATAGAAAAAAGCAAAAAAGCACCTTGGATGACATACAATATCAAGAATATGCTCAAAATACGCAATAAAGCTTATAAAAAATATATCCGGACAAGACAAGAAGTAGACAGAAGGTATTACTGTGACTTACGCAACTATATAAACAGGGCAGTAAAAATGGAAAAGAAAAACTATTGTATATTTACTACACAAGAGAACATAAAAGACTCTAAGCGCTTTTGGAGTAAAATGCATCAGTGGGGTTTTATAAATAAGAAAAATGGAAATAGCGTTAGTGCAGATGAGTTCGATCCCAATGAAGTGAATACCTTCTTCATAAATTGTGCAAAAGATATAAAGAGTGATGATGCTCTTACAGATTACTTCTATGATAACCGCCTGGGAGAAAATGAAATGAATATATTTACAGCAGTCGAACCTTATGAGATACAAAAAATTCTGTCAGAAATAAAATCAAATGCTACAAGTCTTGATGGCATATCAGCTCAAATGCTCAAAATTTGTTATCCTTTCTGCAAAAATGAATTCTGTCACATTATAAACACTTCACTGTATACAGGAATTGTTCCACTGATCTGGAAGTCATCTAAAGTAATACCTCTTAAGAAGAAAGACTCTTCCATTGAATTTAAGGACCTTCGATCTATCAGCATACTACCTCCAGGATAGTATAGTACATGCACAAATAACTGATCATTTAGAAACAAATAAAATATTATTAGAAGCACAGTCAGGGTTTCGCAAAGCATATAGTACTGCTACAGCTCTAACCAAAATCAATGATGAAATAATAAGAGCCATAGACAAAGGCCAGATGACAGTAGTAGTTCTGATCGACATGTCCAAAGCCTTTGATAGTATAAACACAGAATTAGTTTTAGCAAAATTGCATTTTTATGGTTGCAAAGGATACGTATGGGAATGGTTTAGAAATTACCTATCAGAAAGGAGGCAACGAGTTGAAATCAACGGTGGAAATGACGTAATGCTTTCGAATGAATGTAAAACTGAAAAAGGAGTCCCCCAGGGTTCAATACTCGGCCCTGTATTGTTTAATTTATTTGTGATAGATATAGTAAATATTATAAAACACTGTGATATTCATCTGTATGCTGACGATATACAAATCATGTTGAACTACAAACCGGAAGATGCCGCAATTGCTCTTCAAAAAGTTAATGAAGACCTGAATAACATATATTGCTGGACAAATAAAAATGGTCTAAAAATTAATAGTAATAAAACTTATGCCATAATTTTTGGTAAAAAAAAATGCGGGAAAATTCTGCAATGATTTATATATTGATAATGTGGCAATAGTATTTAGTGAAGTTGTTTGTAACCTAGGACTACGAATGGATAATAACTTGAATTATGCAGCACATATTTCCACTCTTAGTAGAACGGCTTTCCTCAAGCTTAAAAGTATGTATCATTTAAAAGACTATCTATCAAAAGAAGCCAAAATAAAAATTTGTGACTCTTTAATATTATCGAGATTAAATTACTGTGACGTGGTATATAGTCCATGCCTACGAATGGAAGATGCAAACAGACTGCAAAAGGTACAGAATTCGTGTATAAGGTACTCCTGCCAGGTGGCCCGTCGTGAGCATATTAGCCCATACCTTAGACACATTGGCTGGCTAAATATGAAAGAAGGAAGATTACATCACTTGTGCTGTCTAATTCATAAAGTAGTAATTAACATGAGTCCGTCTTATTTATATGCCAAAATCGAGAAACGTTCAGAAGCCCATAATGTAGAACTTAGACAGAGTGACCTAAGATTAAGTGTTCCCCTGCACCATACGGAATTTTTTAAAAACAGCTTCAGTTATCAGGCGGCAAACATTTATAACCAAGTGCCTACTAATATTAAAAAGCTTAGTATAAACGTGTTCAAGGAAAAGTTGCTCCATCTTATTAGTGCTAACCTTCTAACCTCTTAAACGGTAATAATGCGTTGACATGAGGCATTTCTATACTTAATTTTATACGTTCTTGCAAGCTCATTCACAATTTTTTGTGTTTTTTTTGTATTTTTTGTGTTTTCGTAATTCATGTGTTGTCATTTTACATTAAAATTGTATGGGTCCTAAGGCAAACCAATTTTTTCAAATTGTAACATGCCTTGTTTTGTAGATTTCTTGTATTTACAAAATAAAAAGATTTATTATTATTATTATTATTATATGACTCGTTGGAATAGGTGTACCATTTATGTCTACAATTTTTCTTCCATTATATAAGTAGGATATCAGCCAATCTTTTTACTTAAGTAAGGTGTGGTTGACTAAGTCAAAAGCCTTGCTTAAGTCCATGAAAAACTTAAGGTTTTTTTATTATCATCCACGTTCTCATATAATTGACTATACACTGAGTAACAGCAGTTGTCGCGCTTTAATTTTTTCTAAATCCATTTTGTACACTAGCCAATATACTAAAGGATGTTAAAATTATTTATCTGGTCAAATATAATTCTCTCAATGATTTTAGAAATCGAACTAAGCAGAGATATAGGTCTATAATTCTCAATATTGACTTTTTAGTTTTTTTTTTGTATAAGGGAACAACTCGTGCTAGTACTTACCTTAGATAAATTAAAAAAGAGTAAACTCATCGTCATTTTATAAATATTCGTTTGGGATATTACCAATTTTTCATTGAATGTGATATTTTACTACTTATTAACCGAAAAGCGCTTGGAGGTACCTATTTCTGTAAGTAAAACTGAAATTTCCGAGCCCCTATTCTTTACTAACTATCGAATTTTATGAAAAATTGTATGGGATTTTTTTTCTTATGCTTTGTTTTTATATAGATTCCAATGGTTACTAATGGTGCACGACCACTCAAAAGGGTTGATCTCACTCCTTCGAACAAAGCAAATTCCGTAAAGTTAAGTAGAGCTTTTAAAACAAGCTTACTACCAATTTTTAAAGAAACCAGTGAAATCCACTCTAATTTTTTTCTGAAATACCGCATGCTTTTAACTTCTAAATGCTGTATTATACTAAAAAGATATAAACGTTTACTGAAACAGCAAAGACGCGATCGACTCTAGAAAAAAATTGATGTTATCGAACAAAGGAAATTAAAAGAATAAGTACGAAAAACATGGTAGAAGATTTTCTCCCTGAAGAATTGCGTAATGAAAGACTTATCAAACTTTCAAACACGCTAAGACTAAGATACCACTATACCTACTCCGCTAACAATTGTTACAGTCTATATTCCAGTCTGTTCTCAGGTAATACGATTATATTAAATTATACGTAAAAATTTAAGTTTTCATCTCATTTTTCATCTACAACTTCGTTTGTAATAAAAATCAAATTAAAAAGTTTCAAAACATTCATGAGCGTTTTATCTGAAAATAAGTCGTAGATATCGTCGCTTTCTTACAAAGTAATTGGTTTACGCCAGATTTCCCAGATAAAGAAGTTTTCCGAAGTTTTTGAATTTCATTATACTCTGAATACAAAACAATTTAATAGATTGGAATGCGATAACAATCTAGTACTTTAAAACAATACAAATAAAAATAGGAATTAACACTATCGATCGTCCAGTAATTTAATATTATTTAAGCTTATATACAAGGCGGTCCAAAATTGTGTCCCGATATTTCTGCGGCTGATAATACATCCAAAAATCATGGTAGTCTTTTATATAAACTTCCAAAAATGAGTACTAAGGGAAATATGCCCATTAAAAGGGGTTTAGAAATGATGATATAAAAAGCTTAACGCGAGATTTTCCTGTGTGAAAGAGATTGCTCACAACAAGTTTTTATATCATAAAAAAAATTATATAATGTAACAAAATGATGGGTCTGATTTACTTCAAAGTTTATTTTCTACTTTTTAGAGTAGTTAAATAAAAGCTTTTTAAAAAATATTTTTTTATATAATTTTATTTTTACTTTTTAATCTCTTGATACGCTGCAATCCCAAATATCGATTTTGAGATGAATCGGATCATAAACGGTAAAGTCGTCTGCTATCTTGAACTAAAAATTCGACTAGAAATTCGTAATCCGCGACCCCGAAAACCCGCAGATATCGATTTTGATCGATTTGGATCATAACTGACGCCGCCATATTGGCGCTGCCATTTTGAATTTCTGAATTTTGGCTAAAAATTCATAATCCGCGACCTAGAAAACTCCCAGATATCGATTTTGAGTTGAATCGAATCTTAAACGGTAAAATCGTCCGCCATCTTGAAGTCGCCATCCTGAACTAAATTATTGGCTAGAAATTCGTAATCGGCGAACCCGAAAACCCCCAGATATCGATTTTGATCGACTTGGACCATAAATGACAAAAGTCATCCGCCATATTGGCGCCGCCATTTTGAAGTTCTGAATATTGATCAAGAATTCTTAATTGGCGATCTCGAAAACCCCCAGATATCGATTTTGAGTTGAATCGGATCATAAACGGTAAAGTCGTCCGCCATCTTGTTTTTTTTTAAATATGAAAATGTTAAAGTGTATTGTCACCGGACTTATACACGTGCAAAATTTCAAAGCTCTAGATTAATTAGATATAATCGAAATGTTGATAGCAAGATTTGACCTAAACAAACTAACAAGCATTGGAAGTTTAATAAAAGCTTTTAAAAGCAAAGCACATTTACAAAATTTTATTAATACATTCTTTTACACATAAAGAACGCTTTGAAATATAATTAAAAGTAAAAAACAGCTAAATATCAATTACAAATATTGTTCGAAATGTCCTCCATTTTCCTTATCTACAATCTAAGTCTTTTTTAAGGAACGTTAAATGCCCTGTAAAATTCCTTCATCATTCTCTAGCATTGTAAACTTTTGATCTCAACTCTTCAATCGTGTTCATTTGAGTATTATAAACTCGTGATTGTAGATAACCCCACGCAGTGAGATTGTGAACGATTCATCTTTTCACGTCTGAAGGACGGGGGTGGCGTGTTCTTTAACAAAATCAAGTGGAGTTAGGTCAGGAGAACGAGCTGGCTATTTGATTGGTACATCTACATCCCGGTCAACCTATCTTTATTTTCTGGGGAGGGTAAATCTTTTAGACACTCGGACTACTGGTCAGGGTAGTGTCGGATTTCCACCGACTAAAACCCCTCCCCTCTTCAGTGTTTCCACCAAAGCCTGGTACTGCTTTCGCTTTGCTTCAGGATGCGCGTCAATCTAGATATCGGATCGGATTAATTATAATTAATTATTTTATGCATGACGGCGCAACACCGCATTATGCCAGAACATGTAGAACATAGTTACACAACCACTATTATAGTAGAAGAATTAGAATTCAAAGATGGAGAGTGCTGGAAGACGAAAAGACACTTAGTGATCCCAAATATATCAGCTATGAGGTAGGAGATCACCGTCCCCCTAGAAGGACGAGGTCGAAAGGGTGAAAACTGGACCGGCTGGATAAACCCAGATTCCAGAGAGCAATAGGGGAATACCTTGGGAATGGGAAGGTTCAAACAGATTCAACCCTAACCGTTGCCATTACAAGAATATGTGACGAGGCTATGCCCAGGAAGAGGGCAAATAGAACTCCAAAGGATATTTACTGGTAGAACGAGGATCTGGCAAGCTTCAGGGATACATGCATTGCGGCGAGGAGACAATACACTAGGGGAATTAGGAGAGAAGGGAGGTAAGGTACTAATGAGGCAGCCAGAGCTTTCAAACAGGCTCTTCACCGAGGTCAAGAGGACAATGGCATGAGTTGTATCAAGATATGGATCGTGATGCGTGGGGCGACGGCTATAAAGTTGCGACTCGCAGATTAAGAGCTTCCCCACTGGGCATTCCGATGGGTAGATTGAGGGAGTTAGTGGCTGGAGTTTTTCCGGAGAGGGACGAAAATAGATGGGGAGAGATACCAGTAAATGAAATACCCACTTTCTCCGAGGAAGAACTAAAAATAGCAGCTGGAAGGCTAAAGAGTGGTCGAGCCACAGGCTTAGATAACATTCCTCTCGAGATTATTAAAACGGTGGTAGAGGAGTACACTGAGCGGTTCTTGGTGTTATGAATCAGGCACTTGTGCACGGTGACTTTCCATCTAGATGGAAGAAGACGAGGCTAGTACTGCTACTGAAGGAGAGCTAACCACCGGAGATGGTCTTATAGACCGATTTGTTTATTGGATGCGCTGGGTAAGCTGCTGGAATACTTACTCCTAGAAAGATTGGAAAACGATATCGAGAGGGGGAACTGGTTAGCAAATACACAATTTGGCTGCCGATAGGGAAAATCCACCGTTGACGCACTGAAGCGTGTCACGGCAATCGCGCGAGAGGCAATGGACGCAAAAAAGATATGCGTAATCATCACCCTCGATGTGAAGAATGCCTTTAATACGGCGGGACGGACGGAAATAGTTGAGAAACTGAACAGGCTGGAAGTGACATCTTATTTGTCAAGGATGAGGAGTTACATCCAGGAAAAGAGGATCGAGATGGAGGCACAAAACGTGACGGAATGGAAGAGAGCGTCCTGCGGAGTTTCACAGGGATCGGTCTTAGGACGATATACTACAATTGCCACTAGGAGAAGGAGTGATGGCTACGGCCTACGCCGATGACTTAGCTCGGACATTGGCGGAGCTAATAAAGGAAAAGCGAACTTCACCATTAGAAAAATTGAGAGGTGGCTTTGAGGCGTGGGACTAGAACTAGCATCGGGAAAGACGGAGGTATTAGTTGTCACAGGGAAAAGAACCCTCCCGGGCATAACTAGAAGGGTAACCCAGGTGAAAATCTCCCCCGGAAGAGGGTTGAAGCACCTGGGAATATGGCTGGACCCTAAATGAACGTTCGGTCTCCATATTTTGAAGATTGCCGAAAAGGCCGGAAAGTCGATGACGGCGTTGGGGAGACTGATGTGCAACACGAAATGCCCGAAGGCCAGTAAAAGAAGGGTGCTGTGCAGCGTTGTGCACTCTATTCTTTTATATGCCGCACCAGTGCGGGAATACGTATTGGAAGTTAAAAGAACGAGATATAGGTTGATGAAGAAGCGCAGCACTGAGGATATGTAGTGCGTATCGAACTGTTTCCTACGAGGCGGTAACGGTGATGGCAGGAACTCCCCCACTAGACCTAGCCAAGGAAAGGACTGAGGTGTACGAAGGGGCTGATAAGTTTGCTGCTAGAGAAACGCTCTTTCAAAGATGGTAATGAAGGTGGGAGCAAACCAGCAAAGGTTGGTGGAGGAAATTCCGAATTATGCCAAGAATAAGACCGTGGCTGGAGAGAGACCATGAGGAAGTGGGGCTATCATTTAACCCAACTATTAACAGGACATGGATGCTTTGCAAACTACCTCTTAGGAATCGGGAAGGTAGAGACAAGATAATGTGTATATTGTGGAGAGAGGAACGATGTTGAGCACACGTTGTTCCACTGTAATAGATGGAGAGAGGAAAGGCGCAGAATAGAGCGACATCTTAGCCTGAAGAATTGGTCGACTATATGCTTCCGTCAAAGGACAACTGGAACATAGTAGAGGGCTTAGTTAACGAAATTATAAAGTACAAGGAGGAGGAGGAAATAAGTTTGGATCGACCCGCATCCTGAAGCAAAGCGAAAGCAATACCAGGCTTGAGTGGAAACACTGAAGAGGAGAGGGGTTTTAGTCGGTGGAAATCCGAAACTACCCTGACCAGAAGTCCGAGTGCCTTGAAAAGATTTTCCCTTCCCAGAAAAAAAAAAATGGATTGGTAGGGGTGTAGATGCACCGATCAAATGGTCTGCTCGCTCTCCTGGCTAACTCCACTTAATTTCACTGCGCGGGGTTATCTAAAATCACGAGTTTATAATACTCAAATCAACACAATTGAAAAGTTCAGAGAAAGAATCGATCAAGAGTTTACAATGCTAGAGAATGATGAAGGAATTTTACAGGGTATTCAACGTTCTTTAAAAAGACTTAGATTGTAGATAAGGGAAAATGGAGGACATTTCGAACAATTTTTGTAATTGATAATTATATTTAAGCAATAACAATACCTTTTTTTTATTTGAAAATTAGTTTTTAAAATTTTTTTTTACAAATATGAAAAACTAAAAAGTTATGAGGAAAATACTGATAGTCACCCGCTAAAACTATGCCTTAAGCAGAAGAGGGGGTTTCATGTAACTTGTGTCCGGATGGCCTATGACTAAGTTTAAAATTTAAATTTGACATTTTAAGGGAGTCGGGAGATATTGCAGAAGAACAGAAATTTATTATCCCCCTTTTAAGGGGTAAACCTCCCTTATTATTCATTTTCGGAGACAAGTCTATATAAAAAATTACCATTATTTTTGGATGTACTATCAGCCGCAGAAATATCGAGAGACAATTTTTGACCATCCTGTATATGTATTTAGGCCTAACAAATACAAATGTAGTGGAAGTAAATAAAAGTTTTTTCATTTACAATAAGCTTTTACTGTTGTTATTCCAGCGTTATGAGAATTGAGAATACAACAACTTTCAACTTCCGGAAAGATGTTCTTCTGCGGCCCTGCGGGAGGTTATCCTCTCTTCGGACCCCCACGGTTTCCGCCCTCTGTGAGTACCTTTGTTTAATTTAGCTTTCTCAAACTAAAATTCTGAATACGGTACAAATTAAATCATCAGCAAATTCTTTCCTCGACAACTTCATTGAACTTTAATGATTAAAGATTTTTGATAATAAACGTTATAGATTTTGGTTACGACGAAAAAATTTAATTTTCGGGTTGGGGACCTGAATTGTATCTATTCATATATTTAGACAGTTTCTTTATTTGGTTCCTAATATATTTTTATTGACTAAGTTATTACTACTAAATCAGCACAAATAACACAAACAATTTAATTACCATTTTATAAGATATCTTTTCAGAAATTATCATTTTTTCGTTAAAAGTGATATTTTATACTATGCTTTGGGAGTTTGTTAGCTGGGACCATATTTTTAAAGTAAATAATTTAAAGTAACTGAAATCTCTAATTCGTTACAATTGATATGGAGTGTTTGAGCGCATCTTTTTGTGTTCTGATTAATTTTCTTGTGGGCCTTCAGCGCTTGATTCCCTCAATTACTGTTATCTACGTGTAGCGTGGTCTTATTTTTAATTTGCTGCTGTTTTCTTTTTGTGGGAGCTGTCTACTATGTTACCGGAAACACTGCAGACTCTTAGGGTTTATTGTGCTAATCTCCCAATTTCTTTATGACACCCATTCCAATACTCTAGACCCTTGTACCAATCTGTACACACCTAAAATTGGTTGAGTGTCATATCCTTTCGAGATAATGTTGGTTGTTTATATAGAGCCTGTCTCCTGAGATCCATAGTCTCACATTCAGTCAGGACGTGATAAGCTGTTTCTGTTGACCTATTGTATTGTCTGCATTTTAGGTCCCCATTATTCATGCCTATTCAATACAGATGTCCTTTCAAAGTACAATGCCCTGTCAGGAGACTTGTGATTATGCGTAACTGATTCCTGCTCAGTAACAGCAGTTCTTCTCTGCTTTGGAGATGGTTCTGATAAAGGTTTTCCCATGTTGGCGCCCGGTTATTTTTCCCAGTATTATTTGTGCTGGTTTTTGACCCATTCCCTTATTTGGTCTCGTATAGTGGTTTTGGGCACTCCCAGGGTCGGCTCCGAGCCAATATATGGAGCTGGTGATCCTTTGCTTGCTAGCTCGTCAGTTTTTTCGTTGCCTTCGTTACCAGAGTGTCCTGGAACCCACAACAGAGTTATCTTGTTCTGGTCTGTGCCAAGGCTCTTAGTTCTTCTCGGCATTTCCATAGCAGTTGTCTGGTCGATAGCCGCGTGAGTTAAGGCGCGAGGTGGCAATCGCGATTAATCACACGGGCATCGCACCACCGAGTTCAAATCCTGGCTCCGGAACTGGCACTGTCGGAGGAAATGGTTGTATATCCGCGTTTTTTCCATGTGTAACCCCCTTCCGCACAAGCCCCTGGTTTCTGGAATTGGGGGTTGTCTAATTTCCGTGCTGTTTATTTATTTAAATTTTAGGTGTCATTTTTGGGTTTGATAGTACCCTTACAGATGCTTGACTGTCTGTTAATATGCTGATCCGCCTATTTGTATAGGCCATCGGATTACTTTCTCGCACAATGCAATATTACATATATCTCTGCCTGAAAACAGAAGTATATTGCCCAAGTGATATGATAAAATGTGAGTTTCTCATATCACTGTATATGTCAGCTTCAGTGCCTTGTTCAGTCCTCGACCCGTTTGTAAACCAGGAAAGTTCCCCAGGCCTTTTGTTTTAGCTATCTTCTTTCCATTCACTTCTATCCACAATTTTTATCTCGAAGTTTCTGTTGAAAGTGAGCTTAGGAATCATGTGGTCCGTTCTCATATCAGTTATGCTATAACCTCCACTTTGTTCCTGATTTGGTTATGCCCTAATCCTGCATAAATGCCACTTGGCTCTTTTTGCAGTCTGTCTCCTTGCCTCTCCCATTATCACAAAGTGAAGAAGGGGAGGCAGGTCTAGCAGGTCCAGGAAATTCAGCAACAGCGATGCGTGTAGCATCATTGTCTACTATATCAAAGATTCCTAAGTGATCATGAGTTTGACCACCATGATGTGCATCCAGTACATCATGCTTGGCTTTAACCCCCATATTTTTCCATGAGTCAACCGCTCTCTTTTTGGTTCTTTGGAGTTGTTGGTTCCAGGTAAGTTTAGAATCTAGTATTACTCCTACTTCTACTCTCCTGACAGTTGTATTTGTTCACCATTGAGCATTAGTGGTTCAAGCCCCTCTAGTTTTTTCCTTCTGGTGAATGCTATTGCTGTCGATTTGGAAGGACTTATATTTAACTCCTCCTCAACTGTCCATTTTGTTACAACATTTAAAGCTCGCTGCATACACTCCTTTACTGTGTTGTTAAATTTGCTCTGAGCTAATATGACCAGGTCATCTGCGTAACCCAGATTTTGTGTCCGTTCCTATCCAGTAACCTTAATAACTCGTCCGTGACTAGGTTCCACAGAAGAGGCGATAAAACACCTCCCTGTGGACATCCCCGTCCAACACGAGTCACCAGTGTCTCCCCCACTACGGACGTATATACTAATCTATCGTTCAGCATACAGTCTGTCCATCTGCAGCTGTTTTCATCAATTCCTATCTTCCTCGATGCCTTAGGGAGGTGTTATTCCCTTAATGTCCAAAAAGGCACCTCTTTGTTTTCAAGAGTAAACTCAGCTTTGTTAACAAGCTGATGTAATACTGTTTATGTTGACATTCCTGCCCTATATGCATATTGGAATTGGTGTAGAGGCCTGATTGCTAGTACGGTCTTCCCTGTCCAACAGATTTTACAGAGTTTTAGTGCAAACGACATCAGACTTATTGGTTTTAGAGACTTTAGAGACTTTGCACCTTCCTGTTAAATTGTTGCTGCTGTTATAATTATTAAAATATCCTAGCAAAGCACAGGTATACAGAGAAGTGGACAAAGTCATGAAATTGATAGTTTGATGCCAAATCAGATATGATCTTGTAAAATGGGATTGAATGTAATTATTCGGTGTTCATGGAAGTCATTGCAGTTTATAATGCTTTAAACATTTTTCACTCAAAACAATCGCATTTGGAATTTAAAAAATGCATGGCACTTTTCTTTAAATAAGACTTTTATAAACAATGAAGGGAATAAAATTAACTTTTTTTTGAAATCGCATTATGTACATTTTTGTACATTTTGCTGCTGTTTAGTATACCGCTTTCTTTAGTACATGTGTGTTTTTAACCAGTACATTCTGCCCTTCTCACTGCCCTAGTTTGTTTGGTATGTTACTAGATGCTTCAGTGTTTTTATAGCACTATTTTATTTACCTATAGACCACCACTTAAGAAGTGCAGTGTTTATGTGCACAAAATATTAATTCATTATAATCTAAGAACTGCTACGTTTTCGAGAGACAACCCTCATGCCTACTCAGATAGTGCAAGAGAGGGGATATAAAAAACTAACCTTCTTAAAATTATTGTTTTCGCGACGTTGCTAGCTCTCGTACTATTATGAATCCTGTCGAAAGTATGGCTTGAGATAAACGAACAATTGTTTTAGAAGTTATGCACAACATAATTATAACAGCATAACACTGCATGCATCTTTAGCCGTAAAGCTCGACTTTTGCAAATATTTACTTTACTTGTATTTTAAATTCATCTCAGTGTTGTCTGCAAATAAAATTTATTCCAAATAGTTATTATATTAATTAATATTTACTTATTATAACAGTAGAGCATAAAATTTAAACTAATAATGTAGCAGAGAGAAGTATTTCCAGTACAACTTTGTTATTCATATATGAATAAAAATGTACAAAGGAACTTTTTCGTTGTGTAGAAATCTGACTTACTTCTGAACATGACTTTTATTGAATTATGTAGACACCGGATTCTGCAATGAAATTTGATTCCCTCGGTGAAAACGTGTTTGTAAATTTTCGGTTCTTTTGTGGCATTTCATACTTTATTGTCCGTATCAGTTTTATAATAATTATAGAATTACTACTTAATTCCGCGTAAGAACATATTATCAATTTTTCATTTATATATAAAATTTTATGGAAGATTTATAATTCTAATTCTGTAATGAAATTGACATCCTGTACGTCCTTTATATAAAGTATTAACAAAAGCCGTTTTGTATGAGATAATCAGGTGGAAATTATCGTGGGTGTTAAAAAATTATACTTTTATATATAATTTTTCATATTTCCTAAAATGTTAATTAACGCAGATACCATAACAAGCAATTTAATTTCATTAGAGTGAAAAGTTTTTGTGATATTATTCCTGACCATCAATTCAGTGGTGGAACGATTCTACTCCTTATTGCTGTTATTTATTTACTTATTTGTATGCAACCACTCAACAGGTAACCAATTGCTTAGTGGAAAAATTACAATAAAGAAATTTACGTGTTAGGCTTGCAACTAAGGAGTTCCGGGTTCGAATCCTGGATATTGGGTATGGATGGTGTTTTCATTGTTACCGAGTTGATGGCAGTGGAGTAGACGAGGTTGTGTGAGAGACAACACGGCTAGTTGCTGTTCCACTCCTAAGTTCGAGTCTCAGCTGCGGCAGATGGCAATGTCAAGGAATGGTCATTGTATAATTCTCTATGTGTATATGTCCTGGTTGAGTGGTGGAATAGCTAATGCTAAACTCCAGGACGTTAATCTAAATAAGGCGGTAAAATAAAATAAAAATAAAAAACACAATAACAGTAGAATACCATAAAAAGCAATAATATGTTCTGTAATTTTAAATTTAACTAATTAATTGAATGAATACTACAGTTGAATATATCAAACCTATGTAACAGATAGTTTTTATACACAAAATACATAGGTAAAAATATAGTGAAGTTTAGCATCAAGTCTAGCATCAAGCATAGCATCAAACCAAGACTTGTAGTACGAATAAAAACATGTAGGTAAATGGTAAAGTAAAGATAAAGATAGATGGTAAAATAGAAATAGGTAATGGTATGTAAAGTTAAAATACATTTACCTATCCATATTTATTCAGAGTACAGAATCGAGGCTTGATGCCACGCTGCCACGCTTGGTGAAAGGCTTGATGAGAGGTTCCACTATTTTCTTAACCTAGGGGCCAAATTTGAATAAATTTGTTCGAATAGTAGAAAGATAAAATGTTCTACAATTCACTTCACTTCACTTATTGAAATGCATTTAAAACCCATAATTTTTTGCTTTTAGTGTACCTATGATGCCCAGAAAATTTCAGAATGACGGCTCTTTCCCTTGCTGGAATATTTAAAGTCAAAGTTGCCATTTTTGAAATTGAATTGAATTGAATTGAAATCATTGAGCAGCATAGCTTTTGACTTGTCTGTGAGGGAAGTGTTTATGCCTGAGTGCTGTAGTGTTTTATTTTGTGGTGTTGTACCTTCTTACAGCATTAAATGTACCTATAATTCCCTGAAAAATTCAGATTGAT
Organism: Leptura quadrifasciata; assembly: GCA_963675555.1. NCBI lineage: Eukaryota > Metazoa > Arthropoda > Insecta > Coleoptera > Cerambycidae > Leptura > Leptura quadrifasciata. The sequence continues at coordinate 112,318,879 of OY776675.1, forward strand.
AGCTCTGTTCCTTGCTGAAATATTTAAAGTCAGAATTTCCGTTTTTAGACAAGAGCGTGAGAGCAGTGTGACGTCATTGCACGGTGTATGTGTGCCTCGGGTTAATGACTACGGTTATAAAGACCATTCGCCAAACTTCCTTTGTCATTGTACGATTATTACGGCGTCGCGGCTTTCGATTCTATTGAAATCATTGAATTTCAGCATCATAGTATTTGACTTATCTGTAAGGGGTGGTTTGTGTCTAAGGGCCGGTTTATCAATGTAAGGTTAACTAGTAACCAAAGGATAACTGTCAAGTAGAACAATAGATACCCATTATTTCGTTTGACATTTATCCTATAGTTAAGTCTAGCCCTTTATTGATAAACCGGCCCTAAGTGCTGTAAATGATTTTGTACTTGAGTGAGTTTAACAATAATATCCGTATAACTTCGCTTTATTAAGAGTGATTCTAGTAAATTTATCGGAAGTTGATATTTTTAGAATTATGGACTACTTTAACGAAAGGAAGACTATTTTGGTACCGAGATTAAGAAGGCGCAATAAGTCAATTCTGGCGGTAGTGCCAACTGGAACCGATTTCGGTATACAGCCCTGAACACAACGAAAAACCGAGATGAAGGTAATCAAATTGGAAGGATAAGTTTGTTTATGTTAACAATCGGATAGCTTGATTTTGGTGTTGTAGAAATGGTTTAAGTTTTCAAATTATTGCTATGTGATTATTTCAAGATGGTAATAAATTTATTTTAATAAGTCTAGATACAATTTTGAAAAATAAATCGAATTTAAGAGAAAAAATCGGCAGTTACTGGAAGCGGCTGGGACCTCCCCACTAGGTGAATCTTTGAAGCCGAAAAGAGCATTAAATTGTATGCCAAAACCGCACTAAACGTATTCCGATCTCAACTAAAACCTTTTCTGATCTTCTGGAGCACTAAAGAAACCCCCAGGCAAACTTTCATTAAAATCCGTTCAGTAGTTTCGGTGCTATCGTGCTAATACACATACATACATACATACACACACAGACATTTTTCAAAAACCACTTTTTTGGGTTCCTGGAACCTCAAAATGTAAAGATTTGATTTTATCTCAATTTTGGTTTTTGGATCAATTTTAGTAACCTCTCACAATTTTATTGTGGTGAGGTTAAAATATTTACTCTTAATGTTGTGTCTTTTTTTATTCCTTTATTTAACGTCGGCCTGTAACTAAAGCATTCCACATATCGACGCTTATTCTCTAGACACGAAGAAAAATCTAATCGCATCACTGATAACCCAAATTAACAAATGTAGGAATGTTATCTTATCTCTTAATAACTCTGGTCTGACTTTCTTTAAAGACTTAGTGATAAACTAGTACTCTCATTGGTTATATTGTAAGACTATTTATTTCCGTCTTAAATATGTAATTTGAAAGAAGGCGTTGACAATATACTGGGGATTTGCATATTGAATATCATTATATGCAATATTATCGAGATTGGAATCACTTTTTCGTTTACCGTCAATATAAGAACATAATTTCTACTGATTATTTCTACTCTCAGTAGATAATTTTCATGTTCATGTTCTTAATTCATCTTTTATCTTCTTCTTATATCATTAAACCTACAAATATTATTTTTTATATCTTCTTACTTTTTCCAATGTTTTTCTCTTTATGTCTGGTGCTATGCTGATTGTATACCATGATGGATATTTAAGTTGTCTGGGAACATTTTGGTGATCATTCCAACGATGACCGTGTCCTCGCCTCACACATCTTCTAGCGGCTTGTATATAAGTGTACGCCCGGAAGCTATACAACCTTAGGCGAGGGTTGTATAGGGGATATACCATCCTTCGGAGGGGATGTAAAGCCGTCGGTCCCTTGTCTATTAAACGTTAGGCACGTAAAAGATCCCTACTCTTCTTAAGGAAAGAAGTTCGGGAAAATTCCTGGTTGGGGATAGCTCGTCTACAGACATCGGTGTTAGGCCTCAGTGGCGGAAATAGGACGACGTTAAATAAATGTATATATATAAAAAAGCTTTCCAGACCACAAAAAAACAATCATGCAAGACTCGCAGTGCACGATTAACGCAACAATAGCGACAGTATAAAAGACCGCGGCGGCGAAAAAGCACGACAAAATACTAATAATTCAACCTGCGGCAAGCACCTTCAGGGTGGATCGCCGATGTACCCCCAGAGGGGACAAATACTTACAATGATCTCAGGCAAATCAATTCCGGTATGCGTACCTAAACCTATCAGCGAATTCTTCCTTAGCAGTTCCAAATAAAAAACGATAATTCTATTCTGGCCGCGCGCATATAATTTAAAGGGAATTTAACAAACTCTCTAATAGGCACCTTCGCCAAAAGAAACGTGAATACGAGTAAATTTTTTATTTTTTCTAAGACAAAACTTTCGTTGTTGAAAAATTAACATTTTACAATCTACTTTTAAGTTAATTTAACGTGCATTAACGGTGCGTTACCAAGATCAAATAGTGCGTAAAATACCTCATTCTTATTTTACACTCATCTTAAAAACGAGCCAACAGAATTCAGAATTGATTTCATTATGTAAATTAGTAACCTTAAGACAATATTTTATATTGCAATCCTAGGTAAAATTAAGTTTCCAAAATTTTCTCCTCCTTGATCATTCGAATATTCTACTCAATCGTACCAAATTCATCATACATTGTTTTATATTCTACAAAGGGATTTAAATATTCAAACAAAATATAATACGATGTAGTATAAAACAAAATAACATGAAAAAAAGTGAAAAGTTGCATAATGTCACTAAATTTATTCTTTGTTGTGATACTTGATACATGTTTTATTATATATATCACATGTTTATTTTATTTTTTCTGTTATATGTGTATGTATATAAGACGTGCTGTATTATATCATTTGGGATTCTGTCCTGCAGATATTATTACGAATATATAAATAAGTAAGTAAGTAAGTAAGTAAGTAAGTAAGTAAGTATGAATGATATTTGTTCCTATTAAAGTTTAATGTCGAATACGAGTTTGTCAAATTTCTTGTAAAATAGTTTGGCATTTTGCTACTAGAGGCAGCATCATAGCGATGACCATTGCTAGACGTGCGTCAAACTAGAGTCGGGTTCATAATTTTCCATTTAGCCTAAGAGCTTCAAGTAAATAAATATGTTATGTGTTCCTGATAGCTGAATTTGGTGATTTACTAATATTTCATGTTTTGTGCCTTCTAAATACGCGCAACCCACAATACTTCAAAATGTTTTGTACTTCACTGAGGTTTTGTTTATAACTGGTACGTATAAACATAAAATTACGTCGCGATTACCGTTCGCACGGTCCTGTACGCCGCCTAGACTAGTGTGTCTTCTGTGTTATTGTTAAAGAACACGGTAAGACCCTCGGTATACTTTTCGACGTTGTAACAAAATCCGACTTAGGAAATATTTCGTATGAAAAGCGTGCTTCACGTAAAAATATCGTGGAAGAGGTTTTTAATATTCTTAATCATATTTTCGCTCTACGGAGCGATTTTTATGCAAACATTTTCATAACTCCTCAAGGAGCGTCATTTTAGAAGGTGTAGTAAATGTCGCTGCACAGGGACGTAATGTCGCCCCGACACCAAAATTTTATAAACTATAACAAAATTTGACTTTAACTTCGGAATTTTCAAAATTAAAAACCCTTTTACGAATCCACGTTGTCAAGCACTGCAACTCATACGAGGTCTTGAATATGAGGACAAGTTAATCCAACTTCTATCCAAAGTATATCGTGAGTTTCAGCGAAAATAGCCCTTAGCGACATGGGACCCCCATCTTTTCCTAGCAGTCGATTTTGACGGGGAAATGATGAGTTTTAACGGGGTTTGCCCTAAACCGGTTCCTCAGTGATTCGGTGTCAGAAAAGTATCTTTAGCATGTACTCATATGTGCATGGGCCCGCCTTGCCTGAATGTATAAAATTGTAATTACAGAATACAATTCGAAGTAGTAGCGCTTCAAGCATTTTCAAGCTCTGAGTAACGACCAAAATTGATATTGAAATAAAAATACGTGTATAATACAGGCAAGCAAAAGCCCACCAAATTTCAGAAACATTGAACTTTTCTTGAATCTTTTTGTGTAATCGTTAGCTCACAAAACTGCATTTTGGATGGTAGTTGGTACATTATGAATCGTTCCGTTCCTCAGCATGTGTTGCACACGGGCCAGACTAGTGTTTGTTAAACATATTTCTTAAAAGTTGTTGTAAAACCATAAATTTTTGAAGAATCAATATATATTTTTGAACTTTATATTGTCTTTTAATTGTGTTTTCTAACAAAATTCCCTTTCAGGTATAATTTTAAGAAAGTGTGGTACATACAGTGTTAGGTTTATAGTGTTACGACGTCCAATAGAGCAGCAGTTAAGCAAAAACGAACAGTAAGTATAAGTTTTCATATTATTCTCCGTCTGAAACAGTCATCTTGAACCCTAAATTTTGTGAACGTTAACATTCACTTTTGAAATATCTCCATCAGACTCCAAAAGATGAATCGTTCACATTATCGACACGACGATCTAATTCGATTACTTACAAATTTACTCGCGATTAACTGATGATGCAAACCCACTCTTAAACTCTGTTAAGTATTTAAAAAATAGGTATGACAACTCCGTTCTAAAACTAGTGTGTTATTTCAAGAAGTAATATACAGGGTGGTGAATAAATACCTTGCTATCAACAATTAAAAGTGTTTTTTGAATTTTTTTTACTGAATCCAGTTGCTCCAACTGCATATACAGGGTGAAGCCTTTGACCCTGATGCAAAAAATCAAAAAAATTTCATAAATTAAACTGATACTCCCTAATAAGTGCACGAACGCTTTCAAGAGTCTCATATAAGCTCTGAGCTAGTGATATATATATATATCTCGGGTTGAACCGCGTCTGAGATTGTTAATGTCTCGACGTTTCGGCTCCCGTTTTGGAGCCATTTTCAAGAGAAAAATGTGGATCAACAAAAATTGTCAAAGAAAATAATGCTAGGAGTTCGTGGAACTGGTTCGATTCCGGGGTCTCAATCTACCTACTTCCCAGACCTCACCACGATCCGTCTCTAAGGCCTCAATCTGCCTACTTCTTAGAGCGAACTCATATATATATATATATGTATATATATATATATATATATATATATATATATATATATACATTTTATATTAGTAAGATGCAATTGTGCTTGGTCCCTAAAAAGAATTGTGTGCACATTTTTTGTAAGATTGGATACATAATGCTATATTAGCGACAGGTATAGATACAACAATTATTATTATAAACTTTCAAGGTATATGATCTTATAAGGACGAATATATCGAGTGGATACCTTAAATGAACAAAATGGAGGATATTAATAAATTAAGTTATAATACATATATTGCAATTTAAATCACACAGCAATTTACCTAATAAAAGATACGATGCGGAGGTTTATTTCCATGTATCCGTAGCAATAAAATTATATGTATATTTAATCAGGCTTTTCTCTGGAATCATAAATTTTCAATTATTATCCTAACTTAACCGTACATGCCAAAACCAAATCTTCTGATAGAGTCTAATTTATTTTAAATTTAATCTGTTATACTCCTATAAAGGAAGTTTAGTAGCATCGTAAACTGCTTTATGAAAAGGTAATGCTTAACAGGGAATTGAGAAGCTAAAACAAAAGAACCGTATAGAACAAAATCCCTTTTATCTCTTCTCCTCCATTTTACAAACAACTTTTCAGTATACCTGAAGAGAATTCTGAATTAAGTGAAATTGTGCTTTTGCAGCCCCATTGAAAAACAATCTTAGCGTTAGTTTCTTGCAGATTTATTTATCATCAGCCATTTTAGAACGAAACTAGTACAAATTACTATTCAGTCACTATTAGTTTAATTCGGCGCTAATGTATGCCCAGCTTAGTTCGGTTATAGGGACCCTGCATGAATGTAGGGTAAGCAACCTCATTCTTCCAATTGAATTTGAAATTTTTCTAGTTTTTCTTTGTCTCTATATCTTATATTATTGGTTTCATGTTACAAATTATTGAAACGCATTTAGCTTTCAAAATATTTAAGCAATTACATGTGTTCCGCCTTCTAGAGTTGTTCTTTGAATCTTATTCTTTTTGCCAGCAGTTCAGATGAGATACTTATACGGTTATATTTCATTTTGTAAGTAGAGGTGTGGTTTCATTCATATCTGCTGATGATTTCTACGGTTTGATATTTTAGCTTTCCCGGCCCATAGTATACTCATGCATTGCTTATATTTTGAGTACATTAATCTGTTGCCTTAATCTTCTTTTCTGTTCGTATTTGTTTTCTTTTTTTTAGTGCCTCATTTAGGCAGTTCTCATTCCCATCAACTTCTTCCACCAGTGGATGATTTGACTTCGTAAAGTACTGTAATAAGTTTTGTTGTCTGAGAAGGGATTACTAGTACTATTTTTGTTATTTTCCTGAACTAATTTTTTATGACTTTTTTTATTAAAGAAGTTTTTTATGTATATGTCGGCTGAAGCATTTCGCTTTTGGTGTTATATACTAACAGTGGGTTGTTGATTTATTTCGGTTTTAATTCAGATAAATAAAATAGTTGATCAATATCTCGTTGAATAAATTATTGTCTTACATTTATTTCCTAGTCCCAAAGCTGCTATAATATTATTATGATAGATTGTGATATGTCATAATATTTTTTTTGACAGCTTTTAGACGGGAATATCGCTAAGTATTTTTTTATGCCTTATTTAGATTAACATCCTGGCGGAGTTCAGCATTAGCTATTCCACCACGCAACCAAGACACATACACGTAGACAATTATACAACGACCATTCCCTATGACATTGACATCTGCCACAGCTAAGACTCGAACTTAGGAGTGGTATAGCAACTAGCTGTATTGTCTCTCACACAAACTCGCCTAGTTCACTACTAATAACTTGGTAACACATGAAAAACAACAGAAAACATCCATACCCTAGCCAGGTTTCGAATCCGAAACATTTAATAAATTACGTCGTAAAATCATTTGGGCCAGTCCGGTAAGTAATGGACTAAAGTTTGTTTTTAAATTGTCCACAATATTGGCACCTTCATGTTTGTGAAAATTTTAGTTTAAAATTTGTAACTAATTTTTCTATTTTTTGGTTAATTTTTTTAAGGTTTTAGTTCGCCACGCAGGGTAGATCGCTGCCCAGATTTTGTACACCAGATTTCCAATGAAAACATGCCCACGCGCAATAATGTTGACTTGCAGGAACTTAGCTAGTTTTAAAATGAGGTTACTTCGATTCCATATCAAACGTGTGTGTTATATTTCTGATAGACCCATGTGTTAGAAAAATATCAACAGTTTAACTCTCACAATAAATATCATATATTTCAAATTATTAACTTATCAAATCAAAATTAATTGCCATTTTTGTCGTAGGAAAAATATTATGCACAACTCGCTGTAAAGTGTCTTTACACACTTGTGTGTTAAGTTTCACTTTCCATGGTCCTTATGCAATATACTATTTACTAATTATATTATTCACAATCAGTGCACCGTAAAATGGAGAAAAAGTAGCTTCCTTTTTGAAACAAATTTTTTTTTAAGGTACAACCACATGGGACCTTCACAACATGATAGACTAGGTACTTGGTCATCTGTAATGGCCAATTACAAAATTTTTTGATAGGTCAAAACGAAAAATGCCATAAATTTATCAAAATTAATTTTTATTACTTTTTCACACATCCCTCGTAAAACCTCCGGAACCAACTGAGATAATTACATACATTTTTTTTTAATTGATAAAGGAAATGTGAGCGAAGGTCACTGCTTTAATTTTGTTTTTGCGGAAAGTATAATTTTTCTGTAAACCTAATTAAAACTTAAACATTTACTTTCCTTGCAGCATTTTTTTAAGTAAGCGAAAAACTTTTTTATTTTAAGGAATTTTGTCATATCATATGTGTGTGAAATGAAGCTTACACCTCAAGGAAGTTTTCTAAAAAAGACCAGTTCTCTACGACTTATAGTTTTTGAAATTTTGTCATTTGAAGCTATGAGTTTTCCGATCTTAGATGCGCCAAGCGCGGCGCCACGCAAGTGTGTGGAGTATGATTCGACACAAGTAATCTTATATTGCCAGTTGGAAATAAACTTTTCTTTGTGTAATGTGAATGCGAATGAGTAATATTATTGAGTTTTTACTGACAATGGAATGGAAAAATTTTGAAGGAAAATGACAAATTAGTGACACAAAATCCTAGACTGCAAGGATTAAAAACAATTAGACATTTGACAGACATTTGTGCAGAAAAAAATTTGCAACAAAAGGAAAACATTTCAAGTGGAAAAGTCAAACTGAAATTTCATATAGCCTGCAGACAAACCTATATTAGTTTGCAGAATCTTAAAAATGTTTCCCAATTCAGTGAAATTGAAAATGCGTCATCGTGTTCGTTAAGATGCAATAAAGAGAAATTCAATATTCGGACAATGTGCTTAATATGTAATAGATTAGGAATAGTGTATACGACCAGAATTGAAACCATATAAAAACTAAAATCCGGCAAAAACAGTCGGCATATCTTGCGGAGGTAAATAGAAATGCTTGTTATAAGAAAAACAATAAAGAGGTCGTATACACTATATAGTCGAGTATATATTTCCTGGGCAGTCAAAAAACGCGACAAAAATTTTACGACCTCATTAAAATACCGCTACTCTTTGTACTACGTCGCCTACAAAATTGAATTGGTTGTATAAGTTGATAATGTACGTCGGCTTGTTTGATAGAACCATGCCGAGTGGTTCACCGGCGTTAATAATTAGCTCATAAAATTTTTGTTGCGTTTTTTGAATGCACAGTAAATATACACTCGACTTATAAATAATTAATGTACATTTTTAGTTTACTTGTTGAAGCGTGTTTTAATTTCTTATTTGAATAAGCCGTTTTACGTAATATAATACGATTTTTCTCTAGAGGCGATATTTAGTTCTCTATTTTGCCACCTTATTATTCAGTCCAGTCGATACATTGTTAACAAGCGGCGGTTGCATTTTTATTCTACGGAATCCCTTTGATATTCGCGGAGCTGACGTTTTCATTTGTTAATAAATATAGGACTTATTTAAAAAAAAAAAAGACAAATCAAGTTACGTCTGCAGAAAAATCTCACTATGATTACGTATTTTGTATGTTTATAGTGATGAATTCTTTACTGAAAATGCTGAATAATATTATGTGACATCAGACGTCACTATTTAAACAAAAAAACTGTTTGCCTTATGTTTTTTTTAAATTAAACCGCATGATGATTTGATATCTTCTAATTTGCTAAATTCTTTTTAATAATAATGTATAGCGCTATTATTAAAATTTGTATTCTTATTTAGGGACTGGGAAAATCACGTAATCTAAAATAATCGACGCTGCCCAAAAGCAACCAAAACATTGACATGGTTTGTAAATTAGCCGGTTACGAAGATCTCTTTGTCTATGATGCTAAATACCACAAAAGCTATTATTGTCGGTACATAGGCAAATGAAGCATCAAAACTTGTCAAAATAAGTTTTCTGCTACCATAACCCTCCAATCAATAAAAGACCAAAGTGATACAACAGAATCAGAGGCAATCAGCTCTGACTCTGAACCTTCTACCAAAATAAAATCAAGTGAATATTCCCAGACTTTTGAAGAAAACGAAATTCTAATTTTATACAAAGCGGCGGGGCGGGTATCTTAAAGAAAAATTAAAGAGCTTCAATCCCGAAAAGTTTTCCTATTCCAGGTGACATAAACCAGAGAGAGTTTGTTAATCAAGTTCTTAATGCACCTGCTAATATTTGTATCATGGTATTTGAAAATAAATAATTATCTCTATTTTTTTAATTCAAATATTAAGTTTTAATGTATAAATATAATTAATTTTAAGTAATGTGCAACATAAGTAGAACCTTCTAAGTGTTTATGAAAATAACATGTATATTAAAGATATGTCAAAAATAATATTTTACGTATGCACTCACAATACGCACAACTGGGCGAGAGAGGCTTCATGAAGTATCCTGTGGCAGAAACTTAATTTCAAATAACAATAACTTGAAACGTATAAGTCGTCAAGTACTGCGTTTTTTCAAAACTTTCTTGATGTATTAGCTTCATTTCATAAGCATACAATATGGCAAAATTCCATAAAACGCTTACTGAAAAATGTGCTGCAAGAAAAATAAACGTTAAAGTTTTACCTAATTTTACAAAAAAGTGGGCTTTCCGTAAAGACTAAATTAATTCAGTGACCTCCGCTCCCGGTTCCTTTATCGACTAAAAATAAATCTTGATTATCTCAATTAATTCCGGAGATGTAGTGAGGGATGTGTGAAAAAGTAGGAAAAATTAATTTTGGCAGATTTACGACATTTTTCATAATAAAGAAAGTTTCTCCCAAAAATTGTTGTAATTGACCATTTCAGAAGGCAAATGGCCTAATCTATTATTCTGTGAAGGTCCTATGTGGCTGTATCTTAAAAATTTTTTTGTCGCATTTTCAGTCGACTAAATCAAAATTGTAATATATGGCTTTTTGAGGGTTTGAAGATGATGTTATGTTTACTTTGATTTTCCACCGGACAAAAAGCAAGTGTCAGAATTTTATATTAATTTAATGTATTTAAACTCTGGCGTTAATATTCTATATTGAGAATGATGTTATCAAAACATGAAAGCGTGGGGTTCGTTTTGTACTTGAAATCGTAGTAACAGAAATGGAAAGTTTCTTAACTGTAAACATCCTGTAACAAAGACAATACTTATTTTATTTACTGGTTTATTTATTTTAGCATAGCTTTCGTATACCATTGTCATCCGGTCAATTTCTATTTTATTCCTCAAACCGTGGTTCAACGTTTACAAAAAATAATAAGAAGAATTCACTCCATCCTTTTATATAAATACACAAAATTGTAGTAGATTTCTTATAATTAAAAAAATTAAACATAATGTATTTTATTTGTGGTGTAACTCAAAGCCCAAACAAGGAAAAAATGAATCATGAATATGAATTATATATTAATCGGTAAACCATATTTTATGTATAGCTTCCTTAATGAGCAATCTGTAGAAATTACCTGACTTTCAACATTACCATCAACCAAGTATTTTCACTTAATATAGATTTAACCGTTTTCAAATTGAGTTTAGCGGTCTCTTTTAACCGAATATGCAGATATGCCAGAAAATATAGGGATAAAATATTTTAACGCATCCTGTGTAATATTATATATAATATATGTATATAATCAAATATTAAACACTATTGTGTATACAAGCTAAAACTGTAACTTCTATGCTTCTGTGGGGAACAAGTAAATCAAAAGGCATGTCGACTATTCTGCTATTACAAAGAGGCATTTTCTAGAATCGCTTCGCAGCCAGAGTGTAAGTAACCTACATAAAGATGATAAGGACTGCTTTGAAAGCAATGTAGTGCGCTTTCATATGAAAACAAAAGGGCTAAAAGCAGTTAACTCAGTTTTATGTACTGTTTACCCTAAAAATTGAAATTAAACCTCGAGGGAGGACTTCATATAAAGTTTAACTGGAATATATTTCTTTTATAAATCAAAACGTTATTACATAATGGTATAGTGGATGAATACCACATTTACTTAATATATTGTACCTCAAAAAATGTAACTTATGATCAATTTATCAGCATGGATTTGCATACGGTCAATCTACTGAAACAGCATGGTTTAATCTTAATGAGTATCTACAAAAAAAATAAATATGTTGCAGGTATATTTTTAGATTTGTCTAGAGCTTTGACTTACACTTAGACAAACTTTAGGCACCTAGTTTTCGAGGTAATATTTCATCATTGATTAATCATCTAGAACATAGAAGAATGTATGTAAGTTAAATAAAAATAAATCAGATATTTATAAATTTACTTTGGGTGTACCTCAGTGCTCGAAGTTGGGACCTCTTATATTTCTTTTAATGTAAATTATCAACAGGTTTACATCTTGTCAGAGGAATTTACCATGAAAGCCTTCATTTTGAATACTCAGAAAGCCATCTGTATGGAGGTTACCAGCAAAAGAAAAAACTGCCATATAAATGAAGAAGTTGTTAATGGTTCAGTTTTCACATTTATTGAAATTGCAGGCATTGAGATTGTAAGAAAAAATGCATTAAACATAAAAACATTAGCAATGTACAGATTACCATCAGGAAATTTAAATTAATTTTTTTATAAATTAGAGCTAGTCCTTAAAGGGTTAGTAGCAGATGGCTCAATTTTAGTAGTATGTGGTGATTTGAATATTGACTTATTGTCTAATGATTTAGCAAAATATGAGTTACCTGATCTATTTAATTCCTACAATATTAATTTCCATAGCGTTGTACCAATTAGATATGCATTAATTTCGTCAAGTTGTATTGCGTAAATGTGTTCCAACTTACCTTATAGGAATATTAAATGTGAAACAAAGCTAAACGGTCTATCAGATCATACTTGTCAGATATTTCAGTTTGTGTTAGATTTAAATAATTGCTCGCGTCATGTAAGGAATGCAAGATTGTTTGCCAACAGTAATTTCAACAGTTTTTCTCATTGTATCAGTAAGGGATCATGGCTTGATGTTTACAGTACTAGGTCAATGAATGATGCTTACAAGATTCTTATGAGTAATTTATTATATTATATTAATCTCAGTTTTCCCTTTACTACTATTAATTCTAGAAATACAAAAGACTGGTTAACTTTAGGAATATGGAAATCCTCTGAAAAACTTAAACTTCTGCACAAGATAACCACTCAAACTAATAACATGGATGATATTAATTATTATAAACGTTACAAAAAAGTTTATCGTAAAATTTTAAAAGCAGCGAAACGATTATTTAATGATACCATATATTTAAACTAGACCAATAAATCCAAAGCTGCTTGGGCAATTATTAACAATAATTTAAATACAAACAAAATATCAAGGAGGAATACGAAATACTTATTAACAATAATCTTGTAAGCAACCCTGAAATAATTGCAAATCATTTCAATAAATACTTCACTGATACTCCCAAAACATTATTTTCAAGAAATTTTAATAATACGACTGTTAACAGCTGTGAGTTTAAGTTAAATAAAAATTATCCAACCATATTCATAGAACCTGCAACTGAAAAAGAAATTTTTAATATTGTAATGTCATTAAAGAACTCAAATTCATCAGGGGCTGACAATGTTAGTCCTAATATTCTCAAATCTGTTGCTCACTTTATAAAAGGTCCGTTGACATATCTAATTAATTGGTCTTTAAATATTGTGATTTTTCTAGATGTGTTAAATATGCCAAAATTATGCCACTTTACAAAAAGGGAAAATCAATCTTGTGTTGAAAACTACCGTCCCATATCGACGTGATCGGCCATCTCTAATATTCTACAATATATTAAATGTGGCTCAGCATGGTTTTTAAAAGGGTAGATCGACACAGACAGCTATACTAGGCTTCCTGAAAATCTATATGAGAATTTAGATAACAGCAAGAAATGTTTGTGTCTATTTATGGATCTAAGTAAAGCAATTGATCTTGTTGGTCACGCTTTACTTATAAACATACTTGAAAATTATGGCTTCAGAGGAAGGCTGGAAGACTGGTTATTGTCGTATCTAGCCGATCGCAATTAGTGGAAATTGACGGCACGAGATCAAATGTACGAGAAGTTACCTGTGATGTACCTCAAGGTTCAATCTTGGGGTCGTTACTTTTTATTGTTTTTGTAAATGACTTTCCCAATAATGTCAATTGTACTGACCTAACCATGTATGCAGACGACAACTCGTATCTGAGTAAGCATTTGAGAATACAGGGTTTAGTTTCTGATACGCAGAAGTTAAACAGTTTTGCGTTATGGTTTATTAATAATAGATTACTCATAAATGCCAGTAAAACAGTTTTTATGCAATTTTCCCCAAAATCTACAAACTTGATGGAAAGCTTATTGCTTAAAATCAATAATAAATCTATTGAACAGATGCATTCAACAAATTTTTTAAGCGTTTATACATTAAACTGGGAAATACATATAGACAACCTATGTAAAAAACTTTCATCTGTGTACTATGCACTGTACAAACTAAATCAGGTTGCAAGCATAAATGTTGTGCTATCATATTACTATGCTCAATTTTATTCTCGAATATCACATCGTATTATTTTTTGGGGTTCTTCACATTTTGCTGTAGGAGTTTTCAAGGTTCAGAGAAAAGCCATCCGTAATATAGCAGGAGTGTCAATGTTGACTTCTTGTAGACATTTATTTAAAACATATCAAGTGCTAAATCTGGCTTCCTAGTATGTATTAGAAACGGTATGTTTTGTAAATCAAAATATAACTGAGTTCTTAAGAAACAATTTTAATTATAATTATGACACTCGAGGACAGGATAAATTTCTATTACCCTTACATTCTCTCATTAATTATGAAAGACACCCATATTACATCGGTATCCGGCTATATAATAACTTCCCGATTCCATAAAAGATATAAATAGCAAAATTGTTTTTAGGAATAAGGTTAAAAAACTGTTGATAGATGGAAATTCCTACATTATAGATATTGAATATTTGGAATATTGAATTTAAACACCTGTTACAAATAGTTGTTGTGTTGCTGTTGTGTATTGTTTTATTTTATATATTTTTTATCTTGTTTATTTTTTGTATAAGAAATTAATAGTTGTAAAGTGTGACATTACTTCGATCACGTCTGTCATTTGGACAAGACTAATGCCTTGTAACTCTTGGTCTTAAAGTCAATAAATATTATTATTATCACATAAATAAATATTTACTGGATTGAATTTGTGGTGGGTTCCTTGTGAAACATCTTGACAATAATTGCTTTTAAGTAAACACTGCTTTTAGATATATCAAATTGCTAAATTTAAAATCCTCTATAAATATTCGGCTTTTTGGGCCTTTATCAAGGGCACTACAAAGTGTACATGCATTTAAAGCAGTGTTTACTTAAAAACAAATAAATATTCTTGTTTTCTCTATCGCTAACAATGAATCACTATTTGGCACCCATCATTCGTTGTTTTATGATTAGTCTCACTGCAGACTTTTCCTGTGATATCTTTGGTGCCGCTGAGAAATGTTATTCTTTAACACAAATTCTATTAAAACTTGGACAACGTAATTGTGTCGCAAAGTGTGCAGCTAATTTTACACTCTGCCAAGACATTTTTAGAACATTAGCAATATATTCTGTATATGGAATGATGAGAAAGTACTTATGTGGTGCACTTACCAGCGATTTTTTTATACGGCTAGTCAAGTTTTGAAATGTCTTGTTATAAACACATGACAACAAATAATTTGATTCAGACGCTTTGTAAATTGATTGCAAGCTTAAAAGCGAATATATCGAGGTGAGTTACAATGTTAAGCCAAGGATTTACAAATGACCAGAAACTTGCAAGGTTTAAGCATGTGAAGTCAAATCGGCTTAATACTAAATACATTTGAAAGATTCATTGCCTAGTAATTCCGTTTATTTCTGTATGTGCAGGGTGTATGTATATTTTTGCTCCGGTCAAAATACGGTCGCCCGTACTCGAATTATATTAGATATTTTAAATTATATTACACACTTATTTAAGAGAAGCTAATGTCAAAAGTTCTTATGAACTGGAAGTGCGCTAAAGTGAAAACTGAAATAAACGCCGCGTTGTTTTTGTTTTTTGGAAATATCTCGAATACTAGCAACCCTAGAAGAAACATTTTCCTATATAAAATTAAAGGACATTATAAATTTTCAATGAAAGGGTCTTCTTCACTTTTTTATTTCTGTAGTAGTTTACGGCATAGTCTCACGCGAAAAACGAACTTGTTTTCGGATTTTGTCCTATCATACTTTTCCCCATAGATACGGGCTTATATTATTTGTGTGCAATTTTCTTTCAAGTACAATTATTTTTAAAAAAGTTTTCTATCAAATGCCCAAAACAAATCACGGCTAACATCAGTGTTGACAGCCAAAGTTAGAGAATGCAACCTAGAATGTCATGAGATTTCAGGTGTCGCAGATAGAAGTGCCATATATAAATCGTCATCAGGTAACAGTGTGGCAATAGTTGGAGAGGATATCGACATTGTGGTTTTGGACGTTGTGCTTTGCTAACTCCGATAGAACGAGAAATACTGTTCGTGAAGCCAAGCCGTATAAAAGTGGAAACTGAGATCTTCTCTTCACAAGAGTTACAAAAATCAGAACTAAAGATAGCATCCTTTTCCTCCACATCATAAGAGAATGTCATACAACTTCATCATAAAGAAAAGGAAAAGCTACATCGTTCAAACTGATCAAGAGGTATCAAGACCTGTTCGATCTTGCTCTTGTGTTCAACAGTCCAGATTTCACACACGAGGTTATTGCAGAAGCTGACCACAGATATACGGAGCTTCCTCAAATGAAACCTCTCTCAACAATCACCGGTACCATTCATTAGCAAAAACGATGTCTCGAGTAAAACCTGATATTTCTATACTCCTTCCAGCATATAAGTCCGTTTCTGCGGGAAAAAGTATAATAGGACCAAATCCGAAAAACATGTCATTTTTCATGTGAAACTATTTCGCAGTCAATTACAGGAACAAAAATAGTGAAAAGAACATTTTTATAGGAAATTTAATGCTCTTTAATTTTGTATAGAAAAATGTTTTTGCTAGGGTTGCTAGTTTTTGAGAGATTTTCAAAGAATAAAAACAAGGTGCCTTTTATTTCAGTTTTTTTAAGTTTCTGACTTTCGCTAACTTCCAATTCATCAGGATCTTTGATATTACCTTCCCTAGACAGTACTAATTAAACAAGTGCATAACGTGATCAAACATATCGGAATTAATTCGAGTATAACTTAATTTTATAACCGTCGTAATCGATTCCCCGTGGTCGGTATAGTCGAAAATGCCACCCCATCCGACCTTGTACTCCTTCGAGTCTCCGTAGATAATGTCTCGGCCTGTACTCGGAGGACGCCGACCGTCTTTCTCTAAAAATTGTTCTAAACCTTCGACCGGGGGGAATTCTTTCAAAAAATCCTCCTTCAATGTTAGATTTTTAGGTTAGAGGACGCACTCGAACCTAACTTCACTTTTATTCTATGTTTACACTAGTTTGTTTGTGTCTATATTCACGTTATTTATAAATGTCACTGTCACAGAATTAAATTAAGCGACTTCCGTATCTCTCGACGTCGTACTTCCGTCTAGTATACCGGAATGACAGATCTCAAAATTCAAACATCAATAGAATGCCCTAATAAGATGACAAGTTAAAGACAGGTATTTATTTGAAAGATGAAACGATAAACAACTCATTTCGCATATAATTACCAATGTTAAATGATTATGTTTTTTTTATAAAAGGAAAGAAATATCCAGATGGCGCAGAAAGCATTATCTTGCTGTATATGAATCCCTTCGCTTTCGCATGACAGAGAGGAAAAATTATCTGCGAAACCCGACCGGGTTTCTTGATACTTTGTGTTACATGGCCTATGTTCATTTAACAATTTTATATAATAACTGGTATTTTATTTATATTTAGCACGATCTGTATAGCATTCTGATTCAGTTTTTGTAAGTAAGACTGTTTTCAACTATCAGAAGTTTCCTTGTATAACTGCTAAATTATCTCACATTTTTTTATGTACGTATTTCTATATCTTAGGAACTCAGTCATGTTTTTTTAACACTATTATGTATATCCGTTCTGTTATAGCACTTCAGGAAACAATTGTCGATTTCAAGTCGGCAAACACATTTATTTACATTAATTTATGTTTCAATTTTATATTTTGTTTATTACGTAAGTGCATGTGGTTATTGTACTTATCTTTGACTTTCTCATTGACCTGTTATATACTACTATAAAGCAGTCAAGCTTGGTGTAAAAATTATAGATTCTCTTTATCGATTTTGTAATTTGTTTGAGTAAGGGAATCTACCTAAAGAAACGAGGTGGTGCACCTAAGTCATCCATCAACAGATGGCGATACTTGTACCATTTTCTACATTTAACAGATTTCTATTTAATTAGTAAAAGTAGATTTTTCAAGTTTGTATATTGGTATTAAGTTGTAGAAGGTAATATAAAAAAGTTTACTTACTTAAAATCACCAAGAAGTCGTTTATTTGCCGACTTCGAACTGACTAAGCTCAGTACAAACGTTCAGCATGAGATCTTACAGTAAAACTCTTTTACACTTTTGCATCCAAGTGTTTAACACTACCAGGTAATATATATTTTTTAGTAATTTCAATTCTAATGATTTTCAATTAATTAATTAATTAATTAATGCAATTTTATTAGTTAATTAAAGTAATCAATTTTTTTAAACTTTAATAATCAGTTGAAACACCACATGTGACCACATGGTAGCAAAGTATATAAAATATTTTTATCTGTTTTGTTTTTGGTAAATTTATAGTTGTTTTGCCCTTTTCTCGTACTAAACAAAAATTTGTCATTTATGCTATACATTGGAAAAGAGTAAGTTTCACAACTCTCACGAATACTCTGGATCTACGACTCTTTGCTCCGGCTTAATCCAGCTAGTCGTCCGCATATGTTGCGTTCTCTCCCAAAAATATATAAGGGAAAGGAGGTAACATTTGACTAGACTATTTACTTTCTCTTTGTACCAAAAATCGAATGTTGTCATTTTTGAATGGATCACAATCAAAACGATTTTCAATGTAAGAAATATAAAGGAAACTTTGCCTTTTTCATTTTATTTTTACCTCTGCAAAAAAATTAAAGCAATCAATCCATAACATAGTATATTAAAGACTTCCAATGTCAACTTATCGAAACGAAATTAGCAAATAATATTGCAGAGTTCAATAACATCATTGAATCCTCAAACTTCACATCTTTTCACAATAATTGAATCTGTTTAATTAAGACATGGCAAATTACAAACATTATAACTAGAATAATGATGTTTTATATATTAAAAATAAACTTAAACTAAAGTAAATATTATTAGCCTAGGTCTTATAAAAATCATTTATTGTTACTTATCTATTCAAAATAAGCTACCTATAATAATCTACTATATGTTGCGTGTTTATAATAATCGGTATATAAATCCCCATTTATCACATGACTTAATTGCTAATGAGCAATCTGTACGGAAATGTTTTTCTTTATTAAAATAGAAACACAGAATAATGACAACTAATACCTATAATACCACACTTATAACTGATCACTACGCCACATTGATATCAAAGAAACTCACGAGTTACATTTACATGAAAAAAAGGATACTACTTGAAGTTAAGGAAGTTAATTATAATCTAATAACAAAAGAACTGTCAAATAAAAATTGATTTTCATGTGAACAGAAGGCTTCGAAGAAGTGAGTAATATTTTAATAAATAACTTTAAAGCTGATAAATTGTACTCGGATTTACTAGTATAACTTTTAAATGCAGACTTAAAAGAAGTATATCAAATTTATAGAAATGATGTAAATTCACTAATTAAAATGCTAAGAAATTCTCTTAAGAGAAATAAATTTAGAATAATAACCACTGTAGTAGAACTCTCTGGAAAATACCATAAGACATTATAAAATCCAAAAACGAAAAGAGGAAATAAAACAAATTAAATTATAATAGAATCGTGCCGTAAACGATATTTTTTTTTAAACGAGTTTAATAATCATTACGTAGAAGTAGGAGAAAAATTAACACATAAAGTACAGTCTCCAAACACGCCCTATTGTAACCACCAATAACTCTTTGTAGATGATAGAGAAGTAAACAATAAACACGCCATATTATTATACAGTAGAAAACCCCCAAAGCCAAAGTTAATAGAGTTTTACGATACACAATATAATCCAGGAAATGTAAGTATAATCATATAAAAATTTATAAAGAAACATGTAATTGTAGATCTTACAATAGTACTGTGAAGATTCGCAAAATTTATCTAATTACGAAACATTTATGTCTACAAATTCAAATTAATAATTAATTTAGATAATCATTACTGAATAAGCAATTTTATAGAAGAGGGAAATCTTTTGAGCCTTTATTTATATAAGGCACTTGCAGATAGGTTGCAATATTATAATTCCTATATTTTATATTTTTATAATTTAGATAATTTATCTATATATCATATAAATAAAAAAACTTTATTCTTGCACTTGTGTGTGATTAAGACATAGAAGTCACTTTGTCACGACATTACCCCAATAGCGGACTACGTCCGGGATATCTCCCAAAAATTCTACTCACTCACTGGGCTAACAAGAAACATGACATAAATTAGACATCATGATGCCCCATTTCCAATAAAACACATCCTACCGAATCAGAAGGTACCGATCTTCCGGCAACCACTGAAGCCAAACTTTCACCAACTATAACTTGCTTGCCGCTTGCCCTATCCACCTTTCTTGATAATAATAATAAACACCACAAAAATTAGGCAACCCGCAATTTCAGAAGTCAGTGGCTTGTGCGGAAGGTGTTACAAATTAAAAAAACGCGGACATACAACCATTTCCACCGACAGTGCCGCAGTCGGGACTCGAAACCGGTAGTGCGATACCCGTATGATTAATCGCGATTGCCACCTCGCGTCTTAACCAACGCGGCTATCGGTCAAATATTTCCTGTTCCCCTCTTCCTTTCGGTATATGTATTTTTGTTCCGTTTGTTTCTTGTTTCCTTTTTGTACCTTTTTGTCTCTAAATTCAGTTTCCACCAAAATTCTAAAAAAAAAAAACAAAATTCACGGAAGGCTCCTCATTTAGGTTGAGATGTCTGTGTCAGTAACAATATTTTAAAAAAGTAAAGTGAAAGTTTTAAAAAAATTTGTAGTTTGTAAGTTTAGAAAAATCTGCCTTTAGATATAGAAATGTTAACACCTTTTTCAATGTGTTTGTTAACAGAAGGGGTTTAGGTTTAAATTTTAATTGTTTTTAGCTATAGCAGATTTAATCCTCCCGACCCTGCAATCCGCCACCGCGAATCACGCGGTGATTGCACGGTCGGTCTCGGAGCGAGTTCTGGGGAGGCAATTGTTTAAATTCTAAGTTGAATAAAGAATTCTTGAATTGAATTGATGTGCTTAAGCCTGTTTATACTAGATATATATTATGGTCATATATTATTTAATATAAAATTCTATAACGTTCTAATTCACATAAATCTGCGTAGAATGTAATATTATGTAACATGTTCTGGGGAAATATATAATAATCTAATCTAAATATTTTATCTACCTAGGTCCTAGACTATACAATAAGCTCCTGGAAAATATTAAACAAATTAAACCCATAATACAATATAAGACAGAAGTAAAGAAATGGCTGAAGAACATACATTACACGCAAATAGATGCATTCGTTGATGCTGAAAACCCTTATGATTTTATATGTCTTGTAAGTAATTGCTTTTTATTTAATGTTACGTTTCAATATTTTGATTCAGAATAATAATCTCTAAAATTTCCGTTTATCTCTATTATTTGGAAATTAATTTAGTACGTGTTATGTAAGATATTCAACAAACCCAATACTTATATGACAACACTATTTATTATCTTTTGAACTCAGGTGGTAGACATTAAAACTGCTTTTAAATGAAAAAAGAAATGATAATGAAATAATTCTTAATACCCTACTAATAACAGAAAATAAAGTAATCGCTGAGAAATTCAATAGGTTCTTTCTGAAAAGTGGAGAACACATTACTGTAAATTTAAATCCAAACATCCATTATGATACAATATTGAATAACATGGAGAGGACCAATTGTAAACTGGAAAAGTTCAAATTACTGGAAATAAAAAAATTAAAAACATCAGATGAGAAACACATGAGAAATAAACCTAGTAGTTATTATTAGCCTTTACTCGAGTCCGAGTATAAAAAAATAAAAATGTTACAGTCGATAGATTGTGTGTAATAAAAAACAAGTAAAAGGTGTAGTCTATTGTAATTCCCATTCATCTACGGTGCACACGACTATGGCTATAGAGGCCAATTCGGGAGAACACGTGTCGACCGCAGTCAGGACAAACATAGACCTGGTTAGGTCTTGGATTCGGCCTTCTTGCAGCAACATTTCCTTGATAGCTAGCCACAACCCCTCGCCATTCGGTTCTGTCCGCTGCAAGTTGTTCCCATTGCTCGTCTGGAATACCGCAGGATTTTAGATTTTCATGGAGAGCGTCTTTGAACCTCTTTCGTTGACCGCCAGGCCTCCTTCTACCGCTTAGCAATTCACCATAAAGTGTACATTTAAGAAGGCGGTTATCATGCATACGATGAATGTGACCTGCCCATCTTAGGCGTGCTCTTGAAATAAGCACCTCAATTGGAAGGTTGTTTGCTCTCCTGAGTACTTTCACGTTTGATATGTGATGGAACCAACGGATTTTCATCATACTTCTGAGGTGTCTTTGCTGAAAACGTTCTAATTCTTTCACATGGCGACGGTAAGTGACCCAGCTTTCACATCCATATAGCAGTGTTGGAATGACAACTGCTCTGTCGACAGCCATTTTCGTTGACAAAGCAAGGTCGTGGTTGGTCAAATACTCTCTCTCTAAGTCCCCAGAGTGCTCTAGATGCGGCGTTAATTCTATTGCGAATCTCGCTGTCCATGTTTGCTTTGCCATTAACAACGTTGCCTAAGTAATTGAACTGATCAACCACTTCAAGAGAATTTCCGTTAAGTGTAATGTCTATTTGGTTCACTTGATGAGGAGTTGGCATAATCTTAGTCTTTCCAATGTTGATTTTAAGTCCCAAGGAATCATAGCTCTGGGCATACACATCTAAAAGTTCTTGAAGCTCTTCCGGCGTAGAGGCTAAAAGTGCACAGTCATCCGCATACTGGAGACCACAAATGAATCGTGTGCGTGTCTTCGTGAAAGCTCTAAAGCGCCCTATGTTAAAGAGACCGCCATCAAACCTAGTAGTATAGATGGCATAAATATACACATTATCATTTGAAGCAATCAACCAATTTTATAAATTATAAACACCAGGTTAGAAACAGGTATATTCCCAGACACTTGGAAGACATCAACAGTAATACCTATAGAAAAGAAAAATAAAGCAATTCAATGTGAGGAACATGGACCAATAAATGTGGTACCAGTTTATGAAGAATTACTGGAATTATCTGCTGATGAACAAATAATAGAATATATAGAAACCAACAAGCTACTATCGAAATATCAAGCTAGATTTAGAAAAATAAATTCGTGCGACACTTCCTTACAAGCTACACTATCAAGTTGGAAAGACGTCTTAACTAAGAAAGAGATCATTATGGTAGTTTTTTTAGATTTCCGCAGAGCTTTTGAGAAAATAGATAGACAATTATTACTATTAAAGTTTAAAAAATACGGATTTGGACATACCATTGTGAAATGGTTGACCAGTTATTTAAAAAGCAGAACACAAACTGCCAAATATAAAAATGATACATCCTTACCAAAAGAGACAATATCGGTGTACCGCAAGGAACCGTTATGGGCCCTAATCTGTTCCATACATAAATGACATCATGAAATACGTTAAAATATGCTACAACTATTTGCTGATGACACATTGATATGCTTAGCTGGTGAGAATGTAGACTCGACTCTAAACATAATAAATAGTGATCTTAGAGAAATAGAAAAATGGTTGGAACTGAATAGCCCTAGCTTAGATACAGATAAAACTACGTTCATGATAATTGAAAATAAATACAGCAGAATAATTACAGTAAATAACCAAGGAGTAACCATTAATGTTACAAAAATTGAGCAAGTTAATGAATTCAAGTATTTAGGTGTAATTATTGACGATCATTTAACGTTCTACGGACATGCTCTTTATATTGCCAAAAAAAAATAGCTGAAAAAGTTAATTTGATGGGAAGTTTAGGAAAACATCTGAGTACATGGATAAAATAACCATATATAAAACAATAATTTCACCTCATTTCAACTTCTGCTCAACAATACGTTTTCTACTTAGTAATGCTGAAATAAATATGCTACAGAAACAAAACTAACCATTACGGATTATTCTAAATAGTAACAATATACAAACATAAAATTACGAAGTTACTGGGAGTGAAGTAAATCATAACTTTAAATACAATGACTTCTATTTACAAAATGTTACATGAGTTAGTGCCAAAATATTAATCAGAATATTGTACCTTCGTGAGGAACGTTTATGAATACGATACAAGATCAAGAGAAAATTTATGTCTTCCAACAGTACATACATTTCTGTAAGAAATTGTGAAAACATTATGCCACTTAAAAATGATTGTTATAAGTACGTTGTATTAAATGTCACTATTTAATATGTAAGTTTATACACAATGAATTTCATTGATATAATTAATTGCGTTGATATAATTAATTTCATTAATGTACAATAGGCTCCTTGCGTACATTTAAAACGTCAACTAGTCACTAACGTCAACTAGAGTTTAGTCCCACAAGTGTAGGCATGAAAAATTTCAAACTGTCAACACACAATCTGTTATTGTCAATATGTAAAATTAAAGTTTTACCAAAACGTCCGAAATTAATATTAAAATGGCAGAGATTCTCGTTATACAACGTGGATTTCAAGCAATCTACTCATCAAACTTTCGTGATAGCGCGCTTAAGAAGGAAAAATCGTTATATGAAAGTCGTCACGTGTTGAACATGCGGGATTTGCAATACTCAGATTGCAATTACTGAAAAAGTTATTCGACAAACTTCGCAAAATTTGTCCGGATACTCAGTAAATATTTATGTAAGTCTTATAACTATCAATAAAGCCGATAATTGAAGACAAATTGTCAGTTATAACCTTTTCAATTGCTTGCTTACTTTCTATGCGTAATTCTTGATTATATTAATTTGATTATTTTTTCAATTAGATAAATATTGCGACCTTTTCAATTGCTTGCTTACTTTCTATGCGTAATTCTTGATTATATTAATTTGATTATTTTTTCAATTAGATAAATATTGCGAGAGAAATAACCCGTGCATTTGTGGATGTGTAGCCATCTCCGGGGAGCATTGGAAGCATATAGCGGCTGTAATTCAATATATAAATTGGGAATCAGAGAAGTCACGAACGAGTAAGGCTTGTACATGGCAAGTGCCGAAGATACCAAGATCAGAGGAAAAGTACAGCAAACGAAAACGTATAGAGGAATTATTTATTATTCGAGTACATGCTGGGTGCTCCGGATTTTTGCCCACCAATGAAGTGCGCGCTGCAAAATTCGGGTGTTTTCTGCTGGCTCCCAATTTGCATCATATTTGCTAAAAGAAGCATTAGTAATTTTCCTCAAATCTTGTAGTGTCAAGTTGCCGATTTTACATGTAATTAAAGTATATTTGCACATACTTTACATTATACATTTGCATTTTTTTTCTTATCATTTGTATCCATCGATCTTGCTACGCAAAACAATGTATTTCCGTGACGATGATCTTTATGCGACTCTAAATTATTTGACATTTTGTATGCGTCAACGAGCTTTTCTTACGTTGGCATAACCTAAGCAAATAATTGTTTTCCTGTCGTAACTTAAGGGCGGCACCGCAGGTGTCGCCACTGTTCCCTACGCAAGGAGCCTATAATGTAAAAATGTATGAAATCTAGCTTATGCTATTAATAAATTATTATTATTATTATTACTATTACATTGGTTGGATGTTGTTTTAAAAATGTAATTGTTAAAAGAAATACCAACTTTAAAAGAGTTATAAAAGTCACTTGGGATCATTTAGAAAATCGTTGACTAAGATACAGATATTCATAACTTGGATTTTATTTTTATTCAGACTGAGCATTACAATGATATGGAAATTATAATGAAAACCAATTTCCGTGTGACGTATTCAGAAATATGACATTACCGGAATGGCAAATATTTGTGAACTAATTTGAACTACGCCGACGGCACATGTCCTTATTGACTCAGCTAACCCTTTGGAAGAGTAATAATAGTCATTTATGTGATGTAAACATTTGTATTTTAAAACTCTCTGTCTCTGTCTAACCTATTTCTTTTTTAAATATAAAATAAAGTAGATGTAGATATTAAAAGCCATTTGTGCTCTATGAATATTTGCTCTATGAAAGTGCAGAACATAGGAATAATGATGCAATTGAGTGCTTCAAATATTAACTCTTAACTTAACTCTTGTTTTATTTTAGCAAATGGATGGCACAAATCAAATATATTTCTAAGAATAGTATTGACGTCTTTCTGAAGTTATATATTTAAAGAGTGTGGATTTAAAAAAATACTAAACGAAAATTATATCAATTTAACCAATAAACTAGAGTTATGTTACGAATCATCGTCAAATCGAGGTGATAGTACACTTTATATTACAAATTGCCGAATTATTTAAGCTTTCAGTGAGATATAAAGCACAGGACGTGATAACTCTTTGATGCTTTCCAGAAAATCGACAGGCAATGGATCACTCTGAATATCGAGCCGAGCAGGTCGAGCGCGAATACTGAATTGATGCGTATAAAGGGTGATGTTTGGAAAACATATTGATATATTTATAAAATCTACTAAATTTAACGCATCATTAGTACAGTGAATGCAATATTTGTATATAAAATGAACATTATAGGCCAGGCGACAGGTCGACAAAAAAGCCTCAATAACGAAAAAAATTATTAGAAAAAATGGAAATTGCTTTAATCGCTTCATTTGGACCCAGATATTACTCTCCCAAGTTTTCCCCCTCGAGCGAAGTCGGCGTTGGCCCTTCTGACCCTAAGAAGGTACCATTTTTCGGTTTCTTGCAAATATCTCCCAAACCATCAACTTTAGCAACAAAATACCTATTATAAAAAATAATCTAGAGTAAATTTGCTACAACAAAGTTTATTACCGTTTGTCTCTAAAGTGAACCGTTACGATGCTACGACCATTCAAAGTGGAGCCCTTTTTGATTCTTGCGGAAAAGTTATCGAAATCATATGCCATATCAAAGTTTATATACCTATTATAAAAAATACCTATTATAAAAAATAATATAGAGTAAATTTGCTACAAAAAAGTTTATTACCGTTTGTCTCTAAAGTGAACCGTTACGATACTACGACCATTCAAAGTGGAGCCCTTTTTGATTCTTGCGGAAAAGTTATCGAAATCATATGCCATATCAAAGTTTCTACATGTTATAAATATTTGTCAGCATTCCAGGTACCTAGCCACAACCAACTAGCCCGCTTTGTCAATTTCATCGGGGTTTGCGTTCACGTCTCGGAAAACCCTAACAGCTGTCTGCAGTTCCTCATTACTCTTCAGCAGTGTTACGAATTTCATTTTGCCCTGCCTGAAAAACGAAGACGTTGTATCGCACCCACTAAACGTATGCAATTAAAGACTGGGTCAGGCATAAACACAATCATTACTGGAGGAACATACCAGGTAATCGACATGGGAAAACACTTATTGAAGGACCATGCCCAAAACAAACTGCAGAACTGCTCCCAAAGAACAGGTTACAGTTGAGAATTATAACAGGCCTCTTGACGGGACATTTTCCTGTTAAGAAGCACCTGCAAAGAATTGGCAAGTTCGATGGCGACCTTGACTGCAGATTCTGTGGCAAGGTACCAGAGACAGTAGACCATATTATATATGAATGTGAGGCACTGGCCCGCAGAAGATATATTTACGGGCAAACACAAACAGACCCGCAAAGCGTTAAAACTCGCCCATTCTCAGACCTGTATCACTTGATTAGTGGCACAGGAGTATTAAAATGGGCAGTGTAAATCGGAACAGGGAGTCCATAATAAGCCCAAGAGGCTGCAGTGCCCTCGGAGTGTTACAGACGACCCTGTGGGGAGGGGTTTTAGTCAGTAAGAGTCTGACACTGACCCAGCTCAGGTTGGGAGCCCATGGGGGTTTCCCTCCTTGTCAAAAAAAAAACGCATGCAACAAGAGGATGTTTTCTTGCACACACGGCTCGAGATTGAAACTTGTTGTGCAAAATAGTTGTTGTTTGGTTGAACCTTTGCCGGGTTTCATAAAATACATTTTCGTGGAGGGTGGCACACGAGCCGCCAAGATGACCAGGATATCTATATCTTCAGCCACTATACTGACCGAATTGTCGGGCCAAGATAACTCGAGTGCGGTGGTAACGATGAGCACATCGGCATCTTCTGGACCTTGTCTGGTTTCGATTCCTTCGCTTTCGAATTTGACGCGCAACAAGTTAATCAATCTGCTGCTGTGGTATGGGAGCAGCGTTGCCAGCTGTATGGGAGGCCGAGCGCGGCAAACCAGCTGCATGTGCAGGTTTTACTATCCCCACGTACACAGTGTTACCAGCGCCCTCGGTGAGAAAGTAATGAAGTCTACTTGTAAAATGTACTGAATCTGAACTGAATGTACTTACTGACCATTTTTTTTATTGATACCTGCATTAAAAACACCTGCAATGCTGACAAATATTTATAACATGTAGAAACTTTGCTATGGCATATGATTTCGATAACTTTTCCGCAAGAATCAAAAAGGGCTCCACTTTGAATGGTCGTAGCATCGTAACGGTTCACTTTAGAGACAAACGGTAAAGAACTTTTTTGTAGCAAATTTATTCTAGATTATTTTTTATAATAAGTATTTTGTTGATGGTACCTTCTTAGGGCCAGAAGGGCCAACGCCGACTTCGCTCGAGGGGGAAAACTTGGGAGAGCAATATCTGGGTCCAAATAAAGCGATTAAAGCAATTTCCAGCTTTCCACTAATTATTTCCTTATTGAACTACCTGTCGCCAGGTTTTAATAATTATAATAGTGATGATGGTATTTAAGGGAGAAGTTTGTCAAGGCAACTGCTGTGTTCTTTACTCTCTTCCATGTTAGTCTGTTGCTAATAGTCTAAGAGGCCACGAGTACTTTCATGGCCAAAGACTATCCGGCTGAATCTTGCATCATATGCAGAGGTGGTGTGGTAATCCGAAAGATACTAGTCTGCCAGAACAAAGCTGCTGCGTTTGGAGACCAGCACACAGTGGGCGATTTGGAACTATTAAATGGACAAAATTTGTGTATTTCTAAATGAGCTCAAAATATTAGTTAGAATACCGGAGGAATATCGAAAAAAATTAGGCATTTTGCGGGTGGTTTTTGAGGGGGTTAAATTGTGCACTTCGATATAAATTCCTAAGACATTGTAGATATCACAGTATCTTACCTGTAAAAACGTCAATAACAATTTTAAAAAATCTAAGTATTAATTGGAGACCTCTTAAGAGAGTTGCAATATAAATTTAGCTTTAAATTCTTGAATTTTGTGAATGTTATACCTGTAAATATACCAAAAATATTAAAAAATGTAAAACAAATAGGAGTTTGAGGCAGCTAAAAATAAACGTTATTTAAAACCGATATAAACTTGGGAACACAGTAATATATCTAGAAATTTACAAAAAAAGATGAAATAAACCAAATCATTTAATTAGTGGTTTTTTTTAGGAAGCACGTCCCGTTTAGGTGGGCAATATTGATAGAACATTTAAGTGTTAATATCTGTGACTACCGTAGTAATAGTAATACTAGTGACATTTATTTAAAAAAATAATATGAAGGTTTTGCAAATGGGGTCTTTTGAATACCAACAAAAGGGAATGAAATATCCTGGTTTATTCATACAGAATTGTGTGCCATTTTCCCCATTTCTTGGCTTTTCCATTAAAACTTCTAATTTTTCGCCTTATATATAAACATTTTCCAAAATTATTATCCTCTCAAAGATCCAGTATATTCAACACATGTAAATATACATTGTTCTTGTTATTTTATCAATTTAGCTTCTCCCAATATTAAATAATACTATACGAATTATTGAGGTCGTACCGGAAAAAGATATTATGTCTCATGGTTATATAACTTTTATCATAGGTTACAAGCAATGAAGCATTCTTGTGGAAAACACCTCTAGGTCAATGCTTCCGCATGCTTTTGGAGATTCCGTGTCTACTAAAAGCTATTCATCATTATTTTTTGTCTCAAGGACTACCGCGAAATAAATATGTGGAAAATGTTTCAAAAATAAAAAATCTACTAATAAATTAATTCTATTTAAAAACACACATCTTCATCAATGGGTAAAGATAGTAAGCAACTCTTAGATACTTCGAAATATATGTTACAACCTGAGCAATATAGAACAAACCAAATCGCTTCCCCATGAATACAAGTAAACATACTTCCCACTATTTAATTGCCCATTAGGCCGATATCTATTATTTGTACTTATTTCTGTAGATAGCCGTTTGTGTTATAACCTGTAACGAATCGGATATAAATTATTATTATTTTGGCATGTGCGAGATGTACGTCAACTATAGCTACTATTGCAAGTTATTTTCATATAGATATTCGTAGAGGGGTATTTTTCGTATCAAAATTGTAGAGAATTTCTTGCTCTACAACGTGATATATATATTTTTCAATTATTAGAAGCATTTTATGGCCGTCGTACCGTGCTACAGTCGAGTAAAGTCAATTTGTTGATAGTTTTTATTTATTTACAAAATTGCTACAACACCCAAGTCTTAAACATTTTAATATGCCATTCCTGACATTTTCCCCCATCGATTGATCATAAAATTATCCCCTGAGAAATAAAGTCCAAACGATAGATTAATTTTATTGTACTATATTTGAAATCGACCTCTGTGCAGCGCTTGAGTTGGTGACTGGGATTTGATTTTGACCTAATATGCATACGATTGAAATTAATATGGTAGGCAGAGTATTGGTCACTAATGTGAAAGCATCGGTCTGCCGTGGTGCAACTGCTACAGAGAGGAATATTGCAAGAGGTGTGAATTAAATCAAAATAAAAGATTTTCTTTCTCTAAAACTGCTGTTAGGTTTAAAAATACGATTGAGATCGTAAATCTTGTGAAAAAGAATTGCATTATTTATGAGTTATATTAATAAATATGAAAACGTGTCTAAAATCCTCAAAATTTCTGAAAATGGGCCAATATTGATCTTCCTCTTTTATAATATATACGATAATCCTCATAAGAGGTAATTTTTCATCTTAGCTCCAATGTACATAAGTATAAATCTTAATAAAATGAGTTAAAATCACGATAAATCAACATTCTTGGACTTATTCGAAAGGTTTTTAAACAAATTTTACTAAAAATATAGAAATACTTTTTTGAGTAATTTTTTTTATTAATCATTCTACGACAATATCAATTTTTACATAAGAAAATTGTTATTTTAAATAAACTTCGATAAACTAAGTCAACGACCGAATTACTTGTTGACAAAATAATAAAATTTGTATACACCTTTTCAATTAAATATAATGTTAAAACGTTAATTTAAAATAAACAGTTTGAGGATGTGCATACATTTTTCCGCTTTGTTGATCATAATAAATAAAAAAAAACAAATTGCAGGTAATTTGCAGTTTCTTTAAATAATACACTGTTATTGAATAAATCACAAAAAAACGCACTACTTTTCAAAAGGGTGAAAATTGCCAGACTTCGAATTTCCTTTATATCTTGACAAAATTTAATATACCAGATATCAAATCAAATTATCGAGCTTGAAAAGTACTAAAATTGTTATACTTTAATAATTTTCATCGAAATTAAACCTATTGTTTTGGATTTAAATTTGGGAATAAACCTTCAAAAATGGCTCGCATTTTGAATTCTAGGTCGGAGCTTATAACAGTCAAAAATAAATATAAGAATTTGTGCTACAACGTTGCGTGTGAATGTCGAAGAACCGAAAAATCATCTTGCTTGAAGTCTGCAAAAATCTCTTTCGAAAGGATTTTGCGGAACTGTAACGAAATTCGACTGTTTTACATGAAACGCGTGCGACACATAGAAATATCGTCGAAAGATATTTTTGGAAGTACTATGAAAGGTCTCGAGACATGAGTGCAAAATGAGATTTTGAAAACTACAATAAATATTTAATTTTTCGGAGCTGCCACAAAATTCTTGCAACTACAATGAACGAAGTCCCACGGGGCGCAATTTTTGCAACTATAACAAATAACGTCCTATGGGGGGTAATTTTTGTAACTATACTGAAAGACCTTACACGGAGCGGAGCGTAAATTGCGTAACTACAGCGAAATTTGGACAAAGCGACAATTTTTACAACCAAAATTTTTTCCAATGATCCGACGTTGTGTAGCATTGCTTCTCATGCATGGTATGGACTATGAAGATACGTTAATAGTCCCGTCATAAAGTCCCTAAATGTTATGCGATTCAAGCATTTTTAAACTCGATAATAGGGTGCCCGAAATTACCTATGATATTTTACACATACGTATAAAGATAGGCAAACTAAAGGTCCCACATAGTCGCAAACAATAAATT
Source organism: Leptura quadrifasciata (assembly GCA_963675555.1). Lineage (NCBI taxonomy): Eukaryota > Metazoa > Arthropoda > Insecta > Coleoptera > Cerambycidae > Leptura > Leptura quadrifasciata. The sequence goes on from OY776675.1 coordinate 112,351,406, forward strand.
TTCACTAGAATCTTTTTGGTGTCAGTCGATTGCTTTAATGTAAATCATTTGATGGTAGTTGGAGACTGCATTGTCCGAGTTGCCCTAATCCTCACCATGTGTGGTATGGACCGACACTCTTGTGTTAATCTTATACCCCGGCATATACCTAAATTGTAACTAACAAAAATTTTCCAAAAATAACTTTACCTGAATCCTATCCATCCCATTTCATTGTATTTTACTGAGTCATTACTAACAACATTTCCTTTCGGGTTAATTAAGAAGTGTTAGAAATTAAAGGGTTAGATGTAATATAGTGCACCGACTTCCAATGATACCATTTGGTGAATACCCTTGAACAAAATCGAAGTAGGTTTAAATTTTGTATTTTACGTCTGTGTAAGATCAGTCGAACCTATCAAGTGAACGTCCTAACCATCCATTTATCTGCAGGTACATATTACAAAACGAGTAATAGTTTGTGACATTCTATTAAATAGTTTTTTTGATATTTTTCTATTTTTATAAATTCTCTGACAATTTTTTTCAATCTTCCCAGTTCATCAGTTTAAACATTTGTACTTAAAATTTCATGATTAATCGTTTACACAATATCCATTGTAAAGAAACTGTAATTGTTTCATTTTTTATTCAACATATTGTTATATTGTTATATTGTTAATTTTGTTTTAATATTCAAAAATATTTAGTATCGTCCAATCAGTTGTAAGCAACAGAAAAAAAGCAATGACGACTCCAAACTCTTGCGCAGAGCTAGTTAGAGCTAAGTCAGCGTACCTTGGGAGGGTGGAACCAAAACATCGACCAAGTAGTGTTATAAGTTGTTACTTAGAAACCTTTAAAACACGGTGTGTTTTCATTTTGGTTTTTCGCACGCCGTAGATTATAATTGATGCAGGTATAACAAAAATATTGTTTATAAATTTTTTGTTATCTCTAGATGATGATTGCCTTGATTTATACACTCGAGCAGTACACTTGAATTACATCACGGACACCACGCTTTTGGATAACTAAAAGATCTTTCTATGTTCGCCAACAACATTTTGGAAAGTTCTATATATGGTTTTTATCTATACAGTACCATTTACTCGATAAGCTCTTAGCAATAAAAGTTTATTACAGTTGCTAAATCACCCAGAAGTAGGGCGCTATGCATACAAGGAGCATTTGTCGTTTTGAAGCGTGACTTGATTAATTCTTCGTGACATAATTTAACGGATTATCGTTTTATGGTGTAAATTAAGGTTCCAAATACTTATATTAATGTTTCGATGGCTCAGTGGCTCAATGCTTATTTGTTAATATTTGTGACGGGTCGGTAGTGTTTACATATAATGTGAAATGATATAAATAATATAAATGAAATGTTGTATATAAAACTCTGTATATATTGTATAATAATTAATAAAAATGTTTTAATGGGTAATTATTAGGCTTGCAGCCATGGAGTGCCGCGTTCGAATCCTGGCTAGGGTGTGGATGTTTAGTGGCATTTTTATGTGTTGCCGAGTTGGTAGTAGTGGACCAGATGGGGTTGTAAGAGAGACAAAACGTCTAGTCGCTGTACCACTCCTGAGTTCGAGTCTCAGCTGCGACAGATGGCAATGTCGTTGGGAATGGTCATTGGATATTTTTTTATGTGTAAGTGTATACAACTCTGTAATTGGGAACATCGTTCCTGTAGAATGATGATTAATACATAATAAATAAATAAATAAAAATTCTGTAATATTATTTTTATCTCATTTTGCACTTCAATCGTTAAATACTGAATAGCCGAATTACTACTGGCATATTTTCTACTTAGAATTAATGGCAGAAGTTAATTGACTGACTGAAATTTCCCGCCAGAATACCCGGTATATATTCCTTTTCTCTGAAGTCAAATAACATTCTCTAAGAAAAAAGTACCTAAACTGGAAATTAATGATCTCAAATACAGATTGTAGCTAAATACGTAACAATTTAATTAGGTGTTGTTATTAAATAATATTGAATTTATAAAACGTAAATGGGGTGAGTGATTTTGCTGATGAGGTAGAAGCAATTACCATTGCTAATGAAGCAATTTATCGGAGTATAATTCAAGTTAAGCCCTAAAATGAAGTTTATAATTGATAAAGGGAAAGGTAAATTAATATATTTTGCCTTCGTAATTTACTAATTTTGAATATAGAATACAAATTTCATTCGCCTAAATCATTGCCATGCTTATGTAGGTTTAGCTGAATTTTTGCGACGGATGTTATTAAAATAAACAGATTTGTTAAATTTTTGTGTAACCTGTTTTGTTTTTATTTCATCAAATTTGTCTTTATTGCCTCCGACAAGTTCCAAAGTGAGTGACGCCGATTTTTGGTATGACCGGCACATATTTCTATCTATGAAAAAAGTTTTCAATTTCACTTATACCACTTGTTCGCGTCTGTGTGCTTATATACTTGCCTACAATAATGACAATAATAGTTTGTCTTTATTTTTCCATCAAAAATACATAGGATGAAAGACAATGTAAAATTCAAATCAGACGAGTTGAGAAAATGCCGAAGATCTGATGGCTATGCACAGGCATGCCCCTGCTTTTAATCGTATGAATTAATATAGTGGATGAGATAGCAGGAATACATTATAATAACAAATAAAAACAAAATTGTAGATTGTAGATTGTTTTACGGGGTCGTTTGGCTTCGCACAGCCTTACTTCACTTCGACCTAAAAGATCTTTTGTGATTTACCCTACATCTACTGGTTATCCCAGGATTCCCAGACTTTTTGCAAAGCTTGTGGTTTTCCTGGGCGCTAATTTCTCTATGTCTTCCGGCGTTAATTCCGCCTGTTCTAGGAATTTTAGCCTAGTGCGGACTAACACCTTGCATTCACAAAGTATGTGTTACGCAGTTTCAATTGCAGTATCGCAATATCTGCATTTATTATCTACCACCTTGCCCATATTCTTGAGATGGTATCTCAAGGGGCAGTGGCCGGTTAGAAGGCCTGTGATTAGCCTTAATTCGGACTTTTCCAGTTCGAGAAGCCTTGTGGCATTCTTTGTCGAATAAGTTATAAACTTTTTCGCTTGTATTTGGCCTGGAGTATTCCTCCAGTAGGACTTTTTTTGATCCTTTTCCCATTCTTGGATCTCCTCCGCTATATGTCCCTTTTATAGGCCACAGAACGGTTCGGGTCCAATGAACGGTGCTTCAGCTCCTTTTATTGCAAGGCTATCAGCAAGTTCGTTTCCTTGTATTCCCTCATGCCCTGGCACCCACATCAAGGTAAGCTTGTTGTTATTAGCCAGTTGCTTCGGGGATTGTCTACATTCCCAGGCAATTTTAGTTTCAAAGGTATAGGACCTTAGAGCCTTTAGTGCTGCCTGGCTATCTGATAGTATATAGATTCTTTGCCTTTCGGATGCCTTTATTTAGGCATACCTGGGCACACAGATCTATGGCATAAATTTCTGCCTGAAAGATGGTTGGGGTGTTACCGAGGGCTTTGGATAGCCTATAATTCGGCCCTGCTACTCCCACTCCTACCCCTTCAGCCATCTTGGATCCATCTGTATACCAGATAAGTGACCCCTGTTTCAATCGCACTGACTCCATCTTGCTCGGCTGACGACTTTCAATTAGCATGTCAAACGGACAGTCAAAGTCTTGTTTGACTGGCATGGAGTCAATGGGTTTGGTCATGGACTTCAGATGGATTACCTCCAGAATCCTTAAGTGACCAACCAGATCACCTGGTTTGAATTTATGTGCCTGGTGCAGTCGTAAGGCACTGAGTGCCGCCTCCTTCCTTACATGTAAGTGCAAGGGAAGTAGGTCAAACATAGCCTCCATAGCTGCTGTGGGACACGAGTGCATTGCTCCTGTAGTCCCTAAACAGGCAAGGCGTTGCAGTTTCTGCAACTTTCCCTGTGCTGTTTTTTTTTCTGTTTTTGGCCACCATACGCATGATGCGTAGGTTACCATAGGTCTGACAACCGAAAGATAAGACCAATGTGTCATTTTCGGTCTTCGACCCCAAGTCTCACCAAACAACCATACATATTGCCGCTGTTGTTTTAGTAAGAGTCCGTTCCAGATGTGAGTTCCAGGTAAGTTTTTGATCCAGGATTACTCCTAGATACTTTACTTCACTGGAAAGATTTATTATCGTTCAATTCAGTACAGGAGTTCTAAGATTGAGTCTTCTCCTTTTAGTGAACGGGACAATAGTTGTTTTGCTCGGATTGACATTGAGTCCTTCTGACGAGCGCCATTTGGATATTATATTTAAGGCAATTTGCATGAGGTTGGAAATCATGACCTTATTTTTGCCTCTCACAGTGACGACCAAAACAAAATTACATTACTACAGGAAGTTACATATTTATGTATAAGTACATATATCCATTTTATAGGACTATTATCAATTTGGGTGCAATAGATAGACAACTACAGTTACCTTAGCTCAGGTGTTAATATTATGTTTGCAGATTTAGAAACAATTTTTTGTAACTATTAATTTGTATTTATATATTAATACTGTCTTACTTTTTATAAAATCCGGTGCAAATTTGTAAATTTTAGTTACATGGTATGAAGACGAGTGCTTAAACAATTCAGTACGATCAAGAGTACATTTGAAACGAATATTTAAATTGTGCACTTCTGTTCTCTATGAAATCTTTTTGTTTAATTACTTGGGAGTTTTTTTAACTACAATCTTATGAAATAAACAAGCAGAATATGTTAATATAACTAGCCAGCCTATATCTTTCTTGTAAAAAAAGATATTGATTTCAAATTTTGGTATAGTTGAATCATGCGTATTTGGGCGGCCCTAACATCTGATTTTTATTTTCGGTTTAACCGGAACTTTCTTATATTTAATGGACCACTCTATATATTATTCAAAATATATATTGTTTGGGTAATTCTAAATACAGAATATATAACACAAAAGCCTATATTGGAAAATAAAGATGATTTTCCCTCTTATTTTCCCTAAGGTTGAGTTATTTATACTTACAATACACGATGTTGATGTAAAATTAGTTTTATCTGTTTAATAGGCTTTGAAATTTCAATTTGTTTGTAATATTTGAGTTTAACCATATTGCGCTTTGTCCGTGGTGACCACGAAATGGCGCTCGCGCCTATATGTTCTTGATTTTACAAAATATAAATTTCAAATTGGGGCAGGTCAAATAACTACTAAATATGCATTAATTCAACTGATTTATCATTTTCTGTCGCTTCCGGTTTCACAGGAAATGATGCTAACTTTGTATTTTTAAGTAGAGCACCCTGTATATTTTTAAATTTTTTGGTCCAGGAGGTCATTTTACATACAACTGTGGCATATTGAGATTAAAATATTAATCAGTAAATTTAATTTTTCACCTAGGCGGCCGTGACCCCAAAAAATGTTTTGTTTTGCTTCAATAAATAACCAAAAAATGCAATAATAATGGTTATATATTCCTGTTTTCTGGAAAGTATTTCTCTCCTAACTCAATCTTTCAAGTCTTCTAATGTAGTTGGTAGCATTGAATATACAAGTTCTTTAATGTGGCCCCAAAAATGAAAATCCAACGGCGTTAGATCAGGTGATCGCGCTGGCCACATGAGTGGTCCATTGGTTCCTAACCATTATTAATTAAATTGCCTTGTCTCAAAAAGAGAAAAGAATTTTGTTGCATCCAATGTCTCAAATTGTTTTTATTGAACCTACCATTGTTTGTAAAACGCGATTCGCCAGAAAATATATGGTATAGTAAAAGTTTGGAGATCTAATTTTATTGTATAAAGGCCACCTATAACACTGAAACCTCCGCATGAAAACATTTCGATATAATGCTTGGTGAAGATAGTATTCGTAACTCTAAATCAAAATTGTTATTTCTTAAGAATTTTTCTTACACTTTCTCTTTCTATGTCTAACTTACGCACAATTTTTTGTATTGAGACACTGGGATTGATTTAATAATTAATTCCGGTGTCTTCAGTGATAATTGGCATTTGGTGTTGTTGAGCCACTCTCTATTATCTCAGCTCTCGTTCTACTCTAAGAAAATAATGTCTGCCAGGATAGTGCTCTGTGTATAAATTGCGGACTGCCCGGCTATTTCTGCGACATTCCCCGTATATCAACAGCATATCGACTTTTTCACTTTGTGAGTAAACCATGATTTTATAATACATACTAAAATAATATCGGATTCTCATAGAACTAAATATCATTTGAGCTGTCAGATTCATTCATTGTTACATTTCAAAGACACCCACTTGATAGGGATCCACCGTTAAATATTTTCCTTTATATGTTGTTGGATATCAATATTACGTAATTTTATGTATTATAATATGAATGAATAGTGGAGTGCTTGACACCAAGCTATCGGTAATAAAATGTATTATTGAAATAACGTAGCCAGCTAATATGGTGCCATTCAAAAAGATTCTGGAATTCTGGAAAACCGATTTCCGAAATGTTTAGGAGCCTGCAACACAAATGCTGTTGACATAATGAACTTTGTAACTATCGATTACCAATTATTAAGATCTCTACCATACATTTACTTTCAACAGATCACTGGATCATGACGTTGGGGTACACACTCATTTTGATCTTTCAAAATATTTTCGTCCACCGGATCCTCTTGTAGCTGACGCTACGTGTACACAGCTGTCCTGCCCATCTTTGATACCCTCCCCATGTCCCATGTCGAAATTCTGGGACCTCCACTGTATTTAAATATCGAGGACACATAATGAGCACAGATCACATACACTAGATGAGAAAGTTCTGTATTGTAACCTGGAACTAACTTTTGCGCCACCTGGCGGTTGCGTGGAAAAGTAAAACACAACAAGCGGGTAATTTAAATAAAATATTATTGTTGCACTGAACTCTATTATAATAGAGTTCAATGTATTGTTCTAGATAATTTATTGAAAGTGTTTAAAAGTTTATGAGAAATTAAATTACATTAATTTTATAGTATTTTAATTCCATTAACATTAATGTAACTCAATTCCTTACCAACTTTTGAACAGTTTCTTTCAAATATATTTATTTGTTTGTGAGTAGAGTATTAAAAGTTTTGCTTGTTTAAAAAAAACAAATTTTATAATGAAAAAGAATAGAATAGAAAAATTTATATTGAATTAAATATATAAACATATTATATATTAACACAAAAGGGGGCATTCATATAAACGTTATTCCATGAAATAGATGTTGATTTATACACAAATCGTATAGAATATATGGAAAAATTGTCCCTGGTACCAAATATTATTTAACAAAATGTCTATCACACACGTAATAAGATGAATATATTTCTTCCGGGAGCAATTCCCTCAAATGTGGCTGTTTAATATTGTCAACCCACCTTTTCAACAGATTAACGTCTTTGGGAAAGCGACGTCTTTTACTTGTCCTATCATTACAACCCGGTACATAACACTTATTTTTATAAATCACGTCTGTTGTATTCATAATGGCAAATATAATGAAAATAATAAATACGTGTACAACTGCAGCACAAACCACCAACAAGGATAACGAACACGAACTCAACAAGTTTCAATTTGTCTTCCACACTTTTCACTACTACAAAACTAACAGATTTTGAAAAATATAAACATCGAAAAATGCGATATTTAACATTTGACACTACACCACAGAAGACCTATACCAGAAGAGACACTTTCGGCGGAACGTTTGATGTTTCATTGACAAATTGGGGTGACCTTCGGCCATCTTTTTGGTGGTATCAAGCGGGAAATTTAAATGTCCCATAATTATATTTATTGATGCAACAAAAATTTACACCAAAATTAAAGGCTTTATGCATATACAATTAATTAAAGAAATGACTGTCCAAAAATGACTGTCCAAAAACCTGTTGGAGTGCACACAATCTAAAGTTATTGCATAAATGATTTGGATCCTTATCAGTTAGATTCTCACGGTTACAAGCTATTATCTATACATTACATCTATAAACAACACAAATTACATAACATATTTAAAAATCGTATTTTATAACCAACCGTGCAGCATCCTTTGGGAATCTAAACAGCGCAATGTCTTTATTTGTTGTTCTGCTTGGGCAGCCGCGAACAACACACACAGTTCCCCCTTTTCCACCCATCATAAAACACACAACACAATAATGAATAATTATCAAGTAAACAAACTACCAACTCTACGCTACAAACACAGTGACAATAACAATAACTCAAAATATAATACCAATAATAATAACTCAAAATACAGTAAAAGATTTATAGGTTGACAATAATACCACCAAAAAGATGGCTGTCTCAGAAAAATTCAATATCGGCGGGAAGGCTGAAAGTCCATTCTGGTATAGGTTTTCTGTGACTACACAATGACAGAAGTTGATAATGTAGTGTTACTTTGCAATCAACAAGTTCAAGATATGAGGCACAGAGCCACTCTGTGGATGCAGGGGAAATTATTAGCACAGATTTAAACTACCGATATTCGATTCCAGCTGGTCCTACTTAACTTTCTCATCTAGTGTATGTGATATGTGATAATAAGCTTCAAGGCTCTCAAACTACCATGGTAACCTATGCACTTTAGATCATCTTACTCAACTAAATTATCATTTATATTAAAATATGTAGATATGTATTTCGTGTCAAACTTTCTTTCTGCTTGAAATAATATTATAAAATCAATCATTATATCAGTATTGAATGAAGTAACAAATAGCAGCTGCTCGAGAATAAGTCCCAGAGCATCATTACTGAACTTACGAATTTATCTCTGTAGAAAATTTATTGCGTTATATTATAAGTTTTTTATTATATAGCTTTCAGTCTTTCAAGGTTTCTAAATATTACGTTATCGATATTAAAACTCCCTTCTTCTTTAAAATGCTACTTGATTGTTAAATAAGGAAAGCATATTCTATTTAACGCCGAATATAATTAATTTTAAATATAATTTTTAACTTAACACAATAACAGAGGTATTATGCTTCAACTATACCCTATTATTAGCTATTAAAATCGTCGTTTGTACCATTTTCAAGATAATCACTATATTAGTTTCAGAAAACGTTCGGCAAAACTCCTTATTATAAGATTGCCTTTATCGTTATTTAGTTACCTTCAATCTTCCCTATTCTTTGTCATTTACAGCCAGACGTTTGATCCTTATCTCTTTTTAGACGTCGTTTTATCTGGGCGGGAACAATTTCTAGGACGTTATTTTCAGTTAGCTTCAATGATGTAGCATTGATATATTTACTAACCTTTTGTTTATTTTTGTAACTGTTATATATTGCTAACACTTATTAATTTAATATATTGTTTAAACAAATTCAATACTGTTTTACGTATGCCAGTATTTTACATTGTTTCTACAAGTACAGTTTACAGTGTTAAATGTTTTAACAAATTTACTCTAGTCCAGGACTTTCTAATACCACAAAGAAAGATACAAATGAAATTGTTCAATCGTTAAAATTATAAGAAATTATTCACTAAAAAACTGATTCAAATAATTCTTTATTAATAATATTTCTCTGTTTGATATTATGCATTGGCTGAGTCTATTCTTAAAAATGGAATCTTGATATGGGGTGAGGCATACCCGTCATGTTTGGAGCGGCTAAATATATCTTAATTAAAACGATTCTACAAAAGAGCAATATACATTTAACCGACCAAACATTTGCCGAATTTGATGTTTTAAGTAAGCTCTCTATATTTTATGCAAAATCTGCGCTTATATTCTCCAACAACCATAAAAACACATAACTTAAATACAGAACACGATAGTAATACGAGAAATAAAACAAATTTAATAAATAATATTATTTTCACACCATCACCACAGAAAGGTTTATTGCTTATTATAGTGAAAAATTCTACAATTATCTAGCATTGGAACTTAAATGAATTAATAATACTAGCGAAAAAAGTTACCAAATATTTAAACATGAATAGACCCAACTTGTGACGCGTCTTTCTCCGCCCCACCTGAGAAAAAGGAACACTCTTTGGCACTCGGTTTTAGCTCGAGCGCCAGTCCTAGTTTAAGTGTTAGGACACACTACCCAGGCGAGGCTGAGTAGCTCAAGTGGAGAAACGGTACTCCAGTGGGTCAATTTGGGAAATTAACGTTCATACACAAACAGTAAAACCCAGAATTTGATAAACAATGTTAGTTGTATTCATTCAAACTTACTATATACAAATCTACTTGTATACTAAAAAATTGCCTGAACCAAACTGTACAGGTCACTACAAAACGTGCACGCGATGCAACGAAAATGCTAGTACCAGATGACTCAAATGACAGGGACAGCAAGCGGAAAAATTATAAAGAAGTTATAAATATACTTGACTAATACTTCAGTTTATTAACTCCTCCATGGACTTACTTACTTTCTGCGGTTACGGTCGTGCACGCCTGCTGCGGTGGAGCGGTCGGAACGGAATACACTGCACGGTTCTTCAGATACTTTTCTGAAATGAAACAACTTACTATAGGAGTGAAAGTAGACGCCAGACGGATGCGGTGCTGATCGATGATGTAGCATGGACTTTGGCAAAATTCTGCTGCTTATCGATAATATATGACACCAACGTTACCTGGGTTCAGATATTGGAGTGAGCACGTCTGCTGCCGATGAGTTTCTCTGGCTGACTGCTAACATGGGATGAATTCAATTATTTCCTTCAAATACTTACACGTGGGGGAAACGGTGGTACCGGATACGCGATTTATCGACGTTACGTCAGAAGGACTTAGAAAATATTTAGGAACATTTTCGACTTAGTAAAAATAATTCAGTCACCTGAATGGCTTTGTCGTAGATCGGAGCAAATGGCAGGCGGGCACGTCTAACGCCGTGAACGGCTACTGGTGAACTGAACGTCGGATGGCTTCAATTATTCCCCTTACCAAGGCGATGACGTTATACGGGTGACGTCAGATCGACTTAGAAAATGTTTCTATTACTTTACTTTCAAACTTTATTTCTCTTGGCTTAGATGTACAAAAATGAATGCCAAATTATAATAAATTGTAAAAATTTGTTGTCTATCAAAATTATTAATAAAAATATTTGATTTGATTGGATCGATTGAATTTGATAATGTCTACACGTCTTACTGTTAGTAAACGTTAATAAACCGGGCGAATGCAAAAATAACTAAAATACTTATTTTACAACAAGAACACATATTGTTCCAGAGGCAACATTTTAAAAACAAATATAATTTAGTTATACATTATTCTGTACTGGCTATCTCATGCACTGCTTTTGAAGCATGAAGAGAAATTTTCGAGGTTGCTCTTCTTTGATCGCAGGCAACATGATTACACTACTTTAAATGTAAAAAATGTTCGTTTCTGTATAAACCAAAAGGGTTACATAATATATTCCAATGATAATAGCACAGTGGAGTATCTAAATGGACAAGTTTAATTCAAATTGCTTTCCAATTTGTATAAATTGTATTAAGGTAACTTCCATCCGTAAATAACAAAGGTTGAACACGAGGGCCACTTTTGTTAAAGATGAGGGCTCTAAATTTACATTGCGTTTCTATAGTAAATTATACGTTTGCCAGAATTTCCACAAATAGCTTAGCTGGATAAAGCCTAACAAATATATCTATTGAATTAAATTGAAAGTGATTTCAACGTTTTGTTTGTTTACTTCTTGTATACATTTCAGATAAATCTTAATTTTGGTAAACGTTGGTAAATATATTTAAAGGATCATTAATAATACATTATTATTTTAATGATTACGAAGTAAGTTTAATATCCAGCATATCTTTATAACTTGCATAATAGTTTATCCTTTTCTACTATAGGTCAGTCAACAGGGATAAGAAAGTTCCTGAATAGAAAATCAATATCGGATGTTTTCCAGCTTCGGCTGAGAAAGCGTGCCGCTTGAGTAGATAATAATAATACATTTAATCAACTCAGTGGCTCAATCCTCACATGTTAGGCTTGTGCTCAAGGGATCCCGGGCTCGAATCCTGACTAGGGTGTGGATATTTGGTGGCGATTTAATGTGTTACCGAGTTGGTAGCCTTGAACTAGACGAGGTTGTGTGAGGGACAACGTGGTTAGTCGCTGTACTACTCCTAAGTTCGAGTTTCAACTGCGGCAGATAACAATTATTACGACCTAGAGCCAGGCCAAGCAAATGAGGTCACCGATCTTACAAATTCTTGTAGTGAGAGCGAACAATAAATAGAACAAGTAAAAACAAATACAATTTATTATAACCATAAGCAAGTATAGTACAAATAAAAGGACAAGAATCTTACAATAAAACAAATACCAAAAATGCAGCAAAGTTTAGGGTTTTAAGCTGACGCTATGGGAAAATAACTATTAAATTTAAACAATTTTACAATAATAAAGGAATACAGCAGTTACTTAGCTTTTACAAACAATTTTGAGAGTTTCCAAATGCTTCAGACCTGAAGGTTGTTGATCAAAGTCCTTGCAGATTGTAGAAATCTTTACAGTACAATTAAATAGGGTTTAGAAATCTTCACCACGATTAGATAAAGTTTTCTCTCAATCGTAATGCATAAATCAGGCATATTCGTACCAAAATTCGTGTACCAAAGAATAACATATGATCCAAAAGTCCAAAATCCAAATAATTCAAAAATGAACAGTAGGCAAGTTCTGTACTCAAAATCTGGCCTTACTAAGATCGTCTATAATTAAAGTTGTAAAATTATTCTCCTTAATTATTAATCTCTAACGTGAGCACGTGTCTATGATAAATCGAAGAAATTCAACTCTCTCCGAACGAGTAAAACCCGTCACATCGCATCAATTACTTATTTTTGAAGGCACCATCTAGCGGTCCAGTGCTGACTATTTTACATGTCGCTATCCCAAAGATACCGAAATGTACTAAATAGTCAAGTGATCCTCGTGTCCGCCGTCACATGCCTACCTTGCACTGACGAGAGTCAACAGCTGGAAATTGCAGTCTGCCAGTGGTGTGTGACGACTGGCACGAGAGCTCCTTTAAGCAGGAGCAGTCTTTCGACTGGTGCTTGTTGTAATCGAAGCATTAGCGTTTTGATGGTAATATGCAATTATTACACTTAACGCGCCAGGCTTGTAACTTGTAATTCAGCGTTCGGCGAGGCACATAGCCCGGAGAGTAGCTCTTGGTTGTAGTCTGGTTACGTTCCTTATAGTAAAATAAGGATTTTATAGACGAGTTTGCGACTAAAAATATTATGTTTCTGAAACCATGTTAAGACGACGTTAGGAGATTTCTTTCATTTAGAAATGAAGCAACCTTATTAGTTTATTGTCAACTAGTTTAGAAAAGACATTTGAAAATGAGACGGGTCTACAATTATTTAATTCGTCAGCATTTTCCTTTTTAGCCTATTAGGACATTTAATCAATAATTTGGACTTATTTCTAATATGCGTTAGACATAGTGAAAATTCATATACACAGTCTTTCAGCAATTTAATGGGAACTTCATCGGTGTTAGTTGTTTTTTTATTAGCTAATCGTAATATAGTGTCTCTCACCTTTTCTGCCGTTACTGAACTAAAGAGCATTTTATCACTGTTCAAAACTGATCCCGCGCGCCCCTTTGACAGTTCTGCAAAGTGATTCCTCAGTTTTTTCTTCGCTACATTTGAATAATGAACTCTATAAAAGTTTGCTATCTCCTCACTGTCATTCATTATTTTGTTACGTTCAACAATTGTATGTTTTTTGCACAGAACTGTACCCTTGGGAAAATAATCATAACCAACAATTCTTTATTTAAATAAAAGCAAATATTACATTAAAATATATATTAAAAGTAAACAAACCCTCTCAAAAGTTTCAGCAAACAAAGCTTTTAAATTTTTAATATAATTCGGTAGTATACAAATCTAGAAACGAACCACGAACCAAGTAATACTAAATTGTGGAATTTTCCTTGCAAATTGTATATTCCGATTTTACAAACAATCGTTCCCGTCTTTCGCTTCTAACTCTTAAATACTATGCTGTTGTTTTCTTAAATAAGTTCTTTGAATAAACAAAAGTCGTGAAAGAAGACGGGTTTAAATTGTTTTGCATATTGTTTTTCTCTGCAATTTACCATTACTTTAATTCCCATGAATCATTTATTTTTACGTAGGTATCTTATTATTAAAACAAAATTTTGTAAGTCTTCAGGCTTTCCTTCATATTAGTCTTATATATAATTTTTCAATATATTATACAGAGGTTGGTTGCCTAGTAGGATTTAATATAATAAAAGTTAGAGCTCGCAGTAATAAGAAATTTAAATATGTAAGCAATAGTTAAACTATCACTATGTAATTCTTGTATTTAGTTTGTCCTTTAACTAGCTTATATCCATGGTTATGTGGATCCATCATTTTTACTTTCACACAATACTTTCCTATATACGTAGTATATAGTAGATAGTATTGTGATCGTAAAAATATCAATTTTGAATGCCTCGTACACGTTTTCAGATCTCCTGAAACCAAAAAAATGTTTTTTAAGAAATGTCTGTCTGTCGTTTGTTGTCGCACTTACAGCCCAAACTACTGGATACATTTTTGTCTAGTTATGATTGTATGCGTATTTAGGACGGCCATATCTCGAGGTGAAATTGCAAAATCGATGCTAACTCAAACCTGAACCTCTGAAAACTAATTAAAAAATGTGCAATATTTTTTTCTCAAAATTTAGCGCTAGCGACATCGATCGAATTTAACACATGAATACTCACTTAGTACTAGTATGAGACGGCATAACCCTTGCCGCCAAAAATGCAGGGATGGAGGCTGTGAGGGGTAAGGTTAAAGAGCTACATTCTTTTCTCTCTAAAACGGTTTCTAAACGGGTTCTAGAACAATATTTATTAAATTTGGCACATCGTTACATGGCCTAGGTCCATTTACAAACTTTATGAAAATAACTAATATTTATTTATATTTAGTACAACCTAAATAGCATTTTCATCTAGTTTTTGTAAGCCAGACTACTTCAAACTAACAGAATTTCTTCACATTTTATACATAGTTATTTTTGTATCTTAGGAACTCAGTCATGTTTTTTTTAATACTAAATTATGTATGTTTATTACAACAGTTCAAGACCAGTTATCTACCATGCCTGCAAAACATTTATATTCATTTAAATTTGCATTTGTTTACGTTGTTCACTCTGTATAACACGTAGTTTTTCTTTACCTCTAAAAATTCTTCTAGGCACACCTGTTATATAATATATTTTCCCTTACCTCTAAAACTTCTTTTAGACACACCTGTTATATTATAATATAATGCATCATCACAATGTAGTTTGATAACTCTTTGCAGAATGTCAACATTTCATAAGTAGTTATTTGGTTATATATGCAATTTATAAGTAGCGTTTCCATCGAGATGGATACGCTCCGCTATATATTAAAATTGTAGAGGTGCGAGCCCCTCCCGCTTTGCAATTGTATATTTGTAAAGACTTTTTTCGAGGACCGCGCGGCGCCGGCGGCTCGAGATTTTCACGGGACGAAGCGCGTCGATGACGAAAATCCCAACGCGACCATGGCGAGGGGTGAATTCGACGATTTCTATTTTTAATTCGGCTAATAATGTCAGCTATCTCTTTCCCACATGTTTTCACTTACCCTCAAAGTGAATTTGCGTCGCTCCTCTCTCGATGACGTAGACGCGAGCGGATTTCGGTAAACGTAAAAAATTTCCGTTTTTCCTTCGTTCCCGACGCATTTAAATTTCGATTTGGCCCGTCAAATTTACGACGTGCTTTTATTGCGATTCTCGCCCGTTCCGTATCGACATCGTACGGCCGTCTGCGAAGAGTTTTTCGCGAGATATGAGCGTTTAAAGATTGCGTGTTTCGCGTTTTTTGCGATACCGGCGAGAAACGCATTTTTTCGGTTTTCATCGAATAACTATTGAACCTGTACAGATGTCGCAAAAATAAAAATTCCCAAAGGAAAAGTATACATATTTGTCCTTCTAAAAGTGCTAACGAAATATTTTTTCGAGGACCCTTTCGGCAGTTATAGCTCTTTGAAGAGAACCTTGCAAAACTGCCCGAAAACGTTGCGTTTCGCTTAAAAGCCGAATATCTCGCCAAATAGGCAGTTTTTGTCAAAATGTTCATACCTAATAAAAATATGGTGAAATATATTATTTACCGCTATGCTGTGTTTCATTTCTCTACTATAATTATTAAGAAAGTTGTGGTTTACAGTAAAACCGGAGATTTTATCGCCCTCAAATAATTTATACTTAATCTCATGCTGTAGGTGAAGCATTTCAGAAAGGTGACAGAGTAGTCCAGCGGTTACACCGCCCCAGTTGTGGTGCCAGCGTCCGAAGAAAAATTAAAAAACCGGTGTTGTTCGCGAGTGATCTTAATCTTTCCAGTGTTGATTCTTGTTATGCTTTCTTTTTTAAGTATTTTTTACAAATTATATCACCTATTTTTGTTTTAACTATTAAAAGGGGGTATGGGTTAAGTTGTTTAATTGTTATTTTCGCCGAACCAGGCCTGTTTCGCCCGGACATAGGATCCACCACCGCGTCAACGCGGTGGTCACACGGTGGGTCCCGAGACAGGTCCTGGGGACGCAACTGTATAATGTGAAGTAAAATAAAGTTCTTTTGAATTGAACTGAATTGAAATGGTTACATCGCCCCCTTGCATGCGGAAGGTCCTCAGTTCAATCCTCACACGTAGCTATTTTTTTTTGCTATATAAGTATCTCTAAAATTTTGTCTGTATAATATAACAATTTAAAAAAAATAATTAACATGGTATACCGTTTTTAGATTCTTCACTGGAATCATTCATTTTTAATTGTTTCTTAGGTCAAGTTACACGAATACACAATGACAATAATTATTATTACTTTGACAGCTAACTTGAATTTTTTAAAACGAATAGTTGCTGCACTTAATATATGAACTGTGATTGACCACCGATTTCATATCCATCCTAGAACGTATATGAAATATATCCGTTCAGTTAACTGGAATGGCCCACTTACCCATTCTACAGACTGTACGGCAAACAGTAAATCTACATATGGGAGTACAAAAAATTAGGTTTTCCTCATTTTTCATTACATTTTATGACTATTTTTTCCATGAATTCGTGCCTCAAATGATTCCAGGAATGTCGTTTCAATATTTTATAACTTATACGAACTTAAAATATATAAGTTTGGTAACAGATAGTTTCTCATAACTTTCTCAAATACACAGAAACTAACAGAACCGAATTCACTAAACTTATTGACTCCATTAGCATCCAGAAAATTTCAGGCTTTAAAGAGAATACATCTAAGATTTTTTGTTGGTTGAAATAGGCTTAAAATGTCATGAAACGTCGAGTTTTTAAATTTGAGCGAAAAAAAGGTCTGTCTGTCGGCCTGTAACTTTTATTGTGCGCACGTTTACTCTGGAACCGTTTAGATTATTGACTTGAAATTTGGACCACTTAGGTTATAATGAGATCTGAAACTAGATTATATTTTGATCTAATTCCGTTGAAGGGTTCGGAGGTAAATAAGGGTAAATAGGCAAGGCAAGCAGATAAGAGTCCATAAAATTACAATTTAGGGCATGTACTGAAAGTTAAGGCCTCAAAATTTTTTTTGGCATCAACCACCCACACCCCCTATCACTCCCAGTACCACCCCCACATTATTAAGAAAGGGAGTAAAAAAAATTAAAATGTGACTGTGTATACAAAAACGAAACGTCCCGAAAAATTTTATTGGCGTTTGCTACCCCCTCTACCGCCCCCACCCTATTATTAAGGCGAGGAAAACTATTAAATTGGGATTTAGTGTGTAACGAGAACCAAAGGACTCTAAAATTTTTTTGGCATTGGCCACCCCCTCTGTCATCCCTATTGTTACCCCCACGCTAATATTAAAGGGAGAAAAAATGGAAAATGAAAAACTGAAGAAATTAAAAACTGAAAAACTGAAAACTGTAAAAATGAAAAATTAAAAAATAATAATCTTGAGGCACATTTAGAGACATTTTCTTAGAACTTTGAGCCGCATGGTAACGCGAGGCCGGAGGCCGAGCTAAATGATGCCGAAGGCATCAGCCCTCCGCTAGGAGCTAGAAATGGGAGTAGCCCATTTCTAGTTTATATTAAATTTGGTAAAGATTTCTATATCGATTCTATATCAGTTCCGTAATTTGGTTGAGAAAGAAAACCTGACTAGAAAATGAATCCGACTATGATACACTCTTATATTAATTAATTAAGTCGCTTATCAACACTCGGGGTAACGCATGTGAAATATTGCAGTTTTCATTTTGTTCAGTAAAAATAATTATTTTTATAGTTTGTACATTGGTACCATAATTTAGATCGAAATAAAATAAAATAATATTAGACAATATGTAGCTAAGTTTTTTGTATTCATGTAAAGCTGTATAATATACAAATCTAAAACTTCAATAAGATATTACAATAATACAATAGTAGTAACAGTTTAGTAGGTACATAATTAAATATTCAGAAAACTCAGAAGGAAAATTCCCCGCATAGGTAAAATATTCACTGTAACAATACATAATGAAAGTTATAATAAAATACAGTATGTATTTTGTACCTTTAAGAAAGAAGTGGATAAATTTTTATACAGTTTTATGTAGTTAAGTTTATTTGTTTAGAAATGTTCAGTAGATAGGTTGGTAGATCGATAAGTTATTAGCTATGGACTAATACATAATTACTATCCTAGTTTATTAATATGTTTGGGTTTGTTTTTGGTATTTTTGACAGATTGGCATAAGATATTCCTTATTTATATAACGAACTAATATGAAGTTTTTTATAGGTAAGTGTTTTTTATGTCAATCATACTGTAAATGTCTTTCCTTGTTTGTCGTTTTATCCACAACTTAATTTCTGTTTTAAAATGTTTACAATTATTAGATACGTGTCTTATTTCAGTTGGAAGAATGTTAAATATTTTTGTGCAGAGATAGTTTTAAAAATTTTGGGTAACTCTAATGCCCCTTCCTTGTATCTTGTTTCGTGAAAATATTTAATTATATTTGTTTGTGTTTATTTCTGAAACATTATAATATAAGACTTGGCAAAATAGTTGCCTAATTTCAAATAGTCCCGTTTTTAATATCCATTTTTGGATAACCCTAAATTTTTTTGCAATAGTTATTGGTTATGTTACCCCTTGCTATTAGATCGTAAGTGAGATGTGATAACACTAGCGCATAATATATTGAAGTTAACTGTTTTTCGTCTAAAAATGATTTTAATAGCTTCATTTTTGGTAATACGCACCTCAATTTTTCACTAATTTATCAGTATGAGCATCCTATCTCAGGTGGCTGTCCAATATTATCCCTAAATATTTGATATTTTACTTTGACTGAATCAGAATCTCAGTTTGGCATCACGAATTGCTAAGGAACTAAAATTTGGCAAACTATTTTCATATCTGGCGAAAGAAAAATAAAACGTTTTCTGAAAAATATATGGATGGATGGTTTTTTATTGAAAAAGTCCATCACCGCAGGCAGATCTAGCTCCAATTTCTTTTTTAACGCTTCCCATGATTCATCCTAATAGAACATTGCGGTATCGTCGGCAAAGTTTATGATTTTACCAGCGCAAGGTATTTCAAATAACTTATTTACCTAAATAGTAAAGAGCAGTTGACCAAGCACAGTTCCTTGTGGTGCACCACACTGGATTGTTTGATAGTTACTACGTATGTCTTCTAAGTTTACAAAATGTTGTCTCTCCGCAAGATAACTAAACAGAAGTTTTTTGACAACACAATATTCTGCATTAACAGAAAAAAAATATTAGATGGGTTGGAAGCGTATGTATAGTGCATCGTATATGAGGCGAAGACACTCCGAGCTGCTAGTTATTTTTAGTACTGAAATTTTTAATCTTAAGAAGCATATTTTGAGATATTCAAATCAAATATTACTCGCAAATCGAGCCTACTGTAATCTCACAAATGATGCCAGTTTTCTATATTTTGCTTCTCGTACGGAATACCAGAAGAGATTATTATAAAAAGTTGCTCACAATCTAATATAAGCCCTACAAACTCCATAGTTTCATTACAAATTTCGCATCAGATAGTAGTTTAGAATCTAGTGATATAGGTAACGTCTATGCATTATAAAGAATTTGTTACAGTGAATAAACGCCCACGCGAAGTTAATTTTCACCAGGATATTTACAATTTTAATATGGATACTTAAGTAATAAATAACAGAATTTATTTCTAATAACTGTAGATTTAAAAATATAACTTATAAAATATAGTTTGAAATAACTGTTTTGCTGTTTTGTTCAAATATATATCATCAACTTGCTGTTCTCTTAAGTTGATATAAGTTGGTAAAGTTTGGTAAATGTAGCCAAGTGAGCATTTGCTGTCTGGTTGTTCGTAATGTAATTAAGGAGAATCTGATAGCCATTGCCGGAGTTAATCCTTTTCAATTTATATTTGTAGATACTACACTAAAGATAGTTAATTTACAACTCTCAGATATATTACAGTCAAACTACGAATAAAGGAGGAAGCTCTATCGGAATGAAATAATTTGGATAGTGAAGCTATTCATAAGTAAATCCCGAAGGAGTTTAACAATTCGAGAAGAATAAAAAACAGTTAAAAATAAGATTGCAGAAAAAAAGACATAAAGGACTGGAAGACAGAATATCTTAATTATTTTTTAGATTTAAAGAGCGTCTGTCATTAACAGTTTTTGAAGCAACAACAATATATAATTAAAATATGACTCTTGTACATACACTTAGGAGCACACTTATGCAAATTTTCTTAAATTTAATGATTCATTATTAATGAAAAAGAAATTGCGTCATGTAAGTAATGAAACACACAAAACGCTGTTTTGGAATTTTTTTTTGCATCAGCTTAGGGTACTTTATTTAAATAATCTATAATAAGATAATTAATTACATTGAGGTAGGCGAGTGTCCTCTTGGAATATTTTTTAACCTTAGCAGGGCATTTGACTGCGTCAATCATTCACATGACCTTGGTATTAAAGGACTGTCTCTAAATTGGATCATATCATTTTTAGAAAATCATCGGAAATACGTTAGTATACGACACTCTAGTGCTACTAAAATAAGCAAGGTCAATTCAGAATGCTGTCATTTAAGTATTAGGGTAACACAGGGGTCGGTATTTGGCCCTGTGCTGTTTATGTCGTATGTGAATGGACTTAACTCCATTTTAACCAAAGACTTTTTTCAATGTATGCTGATGATCTTTCTACTATTAGTTCAGGTCAAATAAATAGTAAATTGAAAGATATATGTAATAACATTATAAATAAAGTGTCAACCTGTTTCAACCAACGCCAATACAGATAAACCTCAAGCAATTAAATTTCATTATCGGCAAAAATATGGTGAACCTATTTATTTTAATATTGGTACTTCATTTCTAACTAGCACTAATGAAAGTTTCAAATTTTTATTATTATATGTTGATTAATTTTTAAGTTGGAAATCACACTGTGAACACCTAATTTTCAAATTGGCTTCTATTTCTTTCCTGTCCAGAAATATTAATAATAATTAATTTGTATTATGGGCAAGTAGACTTTAGGTTAAGGTATAGTGTCTGTTTCTGAGGAAACTCCACTCTATCACAAGATGTGTTTGTTGCACAAAAATGTATATTACTTTTTATGGCGAGTGTTTCTAGTACGCACTCTTGTAATTTTTTAAGGAGTACAAAATATTAACTTTACCAGCACTATTTGTTTTTGAAATATGTATTTATATTTTAAAAAATAAAGCAATATTTACTGTCAATAGGAAAGTACATACTGTAAATACGCGCAACCAAGAAGATTTTCGCATTCCATATGCAAAGTTAAATATTACTAGTAACTCTCCAAATTACATTGGACCTAAAATATTCAATCGCTTACCCACAGAATGCGAGTTAGCTAAAAATTTGTATGAATTCAAATAAAATTTGAAGATGTTTTAACTCTCAAAATGTTTATATTGTGTCTTGTAAAGTACTGTTTAACTATTTCCATACAATGTTATGTTGTTATTATTATTACCATTATTATTATTAGATATTGAACCGGACAGATCCAAAAACAAAAATGAAACATAGATGAAAAGCGAAATATACAATGATCTATTGTTTGGGAGTACAATTAGGGTCTATGAGAAAAGTCAGTCTCTATCCAGATTTAAGTACGTTTTGATATAATTGTACTGGTTAGAGTATTTTCTACAATTTTTCTCGTCTGTTACACCAATCAACAAACTGTCATTTTCTCGAATATCTGATAAGAACAGCGAGTTGATTAATGTTATATTATTTAAATGCATTTTTTTTCTAGTATAAAAGCTCGTAACACAAAAAATAACCACGAGTTTAGCATGACTGGCGTTTCTATATATCGCGGAAAGATTCAAAGATGATTTTTGTTTATTATTATAAACGCACTCAATTGGACCAATGACTTGTGAAACGCAAGAATGTAGGGGCTATAATTTAACTATTGCCTACAATGCCTAGAAAGGTATATGAGAAATCCCATGAATCTTATGGTGCAATGAAAATAAAATACAAGGGTACACCACAGAAAAAGTTTCTTTTGTATATTTGAATAGAATAGAAACAACTGTGCGTGCTTTTGCTTTGTGGAAAAATTATTCGCTGTTAAAAGTGATGGTAATGGTTAACGTTTATATATAATAGAATAGAATAGATTAGAATAGAAATACGTTTGTTGTACTAAATATACATATACAAGATAAAATATATAAGTACAAAAGGTGACAATTCGTATAAACGTTCTTCCATGCCACCGCATAAAACAAACAAAAAGAAAGAAATGTAAAACAAATAAGTATAACACAACAAACAAAAAACGGAAATAACACACTTCTTAAATAGTAAAAGAGATAAGAAAACGCTAATTTCATAATATGCATATCATATAAAAAACAAGAGTATAAGCATTACAAATTATTTCTTACCCTTAGTATATATTCTCTGTATATCTTCCCGAAACTTTCTACAGACCTATTTTGCATCATATTAAAAAAGTCTAAATTGCTGAATATGCAAAGCAGGATTCAAATTTCATAGTGTAGTGCTTAGGAATATCAAATCTTATTGTATTTCTAAGGTTTAGATTGTGTTGTTCTTGTCTATGCACTATATATTCATTTTGATTGATATATATTTTGAATAGAAATACTCCAAAAAATAGCCACCATCTGGACCTGATTCTTAAGATAGTATGATCCTTATATATTGGTGTTACATGATAAAACTTACCAATACCGTATGCAAATCGAATACAGGAGTTTTGTGCCAGTTGTAATTTATTTTTAAAATCTACAGTTATATGAGGATACAGCAGTGATTCAACTAGCTTATATTTAATTGAGTCAAGTATATATCTAAATTTGTGTAGTGACTTCAGTTTCATATAAAGTACCCTTGTCTTGTTAATTACATGTTCTTCAAAATTTAGGATTGTATCAATTATTACTCCTAAGTTTCTAGCTGATTCTTTTTATGGTATTTCTATACCATTCATGTGTAAAGTGGTAACATTATGCGAATTAACTTTATTCTTTATATGACTATGCCCATTATTAGAGAGCAACTTTTCTTAGCATTTAACCTTAATCCATGTCCTTCTGACTAATTGAATATCATGTCTAAGTCTGTATTGACTTACTTACTTACTGCTCTGTGGGACACATTGATTAACAACAATGGATTGTGATCTAAATTCCTAAAACTTCACAATTTGCACTCTATCAGTTAAGTAATTAGTGAACCATCAACATGCTGTTTCCGAGAGTCCATAATAACTTAATTTTGCAATTAAAGATCAAAAGCCTTGCTTTAAACCAGCAAAACCAAGCAATCTGCCTCAGATCTGTCAATACCAGTTACAATATCTGTAGTGACTTTCTTCAACGCTGTTCTAAATCCTTCTGTAAATCCTGACTGTATTGTTGGTAACACTTTTTTCTTAGTAAAGTACTCAAGCATCATTGACGAGACAATCTTTTCAGCTAGTTTTGATAGAATGGGCAAACTATTTATTGGTCTTAGGTTATTAAATGTGGTAGCCTTTAGAGTCTTTGGGATAGGTATTATTATGGACATTTTCCAGATCGAAGGAAAATCTCCATGTGTGAATTATCATTAAACCTGTTAAGCCTATAATAGTCCAAGGTAGTACTTTCAATAGGAATTGCTAAATGACTTACATCTGAAAAACATTTACTTATTTCATTAACGTTTTTTAAATGGATAAGGATTTAATTGGTGAGTTTAGAATGGACATGCCACTGATTCAATTTACCCTATGGTTTTTTAGAGTCTTTATTTATTTTATTGATTTTTGATATTGTAAAACAGTACTAGATTGGGCCTGCTTACTATTTTGCATCTCGCTATCATAAAAATACCGAGATGTACCAAATAGTCAAGGGATCTTCGTGTCGTTCGTCAGATGCCTACCTTGCACTGACGAGAGCCAACAGCTCGAAACTGCAGTCTGCAAGTGATAGGGGACGACTGCCACGAGAGCCCCTTTAAGTAGGATCAGTCTTTCGGCTGGTGTTTGTTACAATCGAAGCATTAGCGTTTTGTTGGTAATATGTGATTATTACACTTAACGCGCCAGGCTTGTAATTTCTAATTCAGCTCTCGGCGGGGCATATAGCCCGGAGAGTAGCTGTTGGTTGCAGTCTAGTTACATTCCTTATAGTAAAATAAGGATTTTATAGAGGAGCTTGCGACTGAAATATCATGTTTTAATATTTCTGCCCTCTAGAAGCACACTTGAACGGTTAATTTGTTTATATCTATTCTAAAATGAAAAAAGATGAAGAAATCAAAAATATTTACTACTGAACAAGCAGATCAGTCTTTATAAACCATATTTTAATGAATTACATGTAGTCCAGAAACTATAAATCTTAGTAAAATAACTATAAATTTATGCTTGTAAAAATTGTAAGTTTAGCCGTGCGCAGCGCCGCCAAATTGTAAAAAAATAATAATAAGAAATACACCATAGATAATGACAAACCCCTTTATCCAGGAAGGCTCTAGAAGGGCCTTGTGTGGGAGGGTGCTACACATTTAGAGACAAGGAACACATACCCAATATCCGTGTATAGTGGAAAAATCCCTCTCACAGTATTTTCCACTGCCATGAACCGGTGATCGAACCCGGAACTTTTGGGTGAGAGGCAAGTGTGCTCATGTCTTGACCATTAGTCATGCTGAAAATGTTTTCATAAAATATCTCAGCTCCCGTTGGTGCTTAATCGATATTAAAAAAGAATCTTGAAGGTCTCGAATTTTGGTACAACTTTGTTTATTGCAACAATTACTTAGGATTAATGTTTTTTTAATTGCCACTTGTGAGAAGTGAGGATTATGAAATTGTTTCTCACATTCACTTCGTTATCCCGACGTAAACATGTAAATCAGGAATTTGTAGAACGCTCAAAGCAGCATTTTTAGTCTACGATGTGCAAAAAATATTTCTTGTTGTAGCAGCATAGAGGCCTTTTTCTAATATATATACATATACATATTCGATGTTCAGGTGAGTTTTTTTGATGTTAAGCATAGTGTACTCCTTCGCCACATTTAGTTTTTTTTTTTTTTTGTTACTACAAGAAAGTTAATTCAACATTATAATTTTATTCTAATTTTTAGCGCGTTTATATTTAAGATTTACACAGATATATACACATACACATTTTTTTTGTAAAAGTATAATTCTAAAGAGGAGAACGAGGGTAAATATTTCACCGCCAGGGGTCGGTCAGGGCGATTTGTTCATAGTACACAAACAGGATAGACCTCAGAATGGAAGGAGTGTTAACATGAGAAAAAGACAACATTCATTGTTAACATAAAATAATAATATTAAGCTATAATTTTATAGCGCAATATCTGTTTTTTTTAGGAAGTTTATTAACGCCTTGTGAATTTTTAAGCAATTTTTGCTTAAAAGGGTTGCTAGATTTGTAGGTAGCCGAACTTGTTCCTT
The DNA here is from genome assembly GCA_963675555.1 of Leptura quadrifasciata. Lineage (NCBI taxonomy): Eukaryota > Metazoa > Arthropoda > Insecta > Coleoptera > Cerambycidae > Leptura > Leptura quadrifasciata. The sequence goes on from OY776675.1 coordinate 112,377,538, forward strand.
GATTAGTACAGATGATAGTTTTGTGGTAGTTTGATGATTATTTTTACAATTGATGAACATATGATTCAAATCGCCAATTGATACATTATTATGTGGGCAATATGGAGAGGAAGCGATTCCAATACGATGGAATTTGAGTCTAGTTATACTTGATGTTGGGTTTTGCAATAAATTCTTTCAATGCATTTTCCCACTTTAAATGTTGATGTTTTCTGAAATAATACTATGGATTATTTGGATGAAAAGATTGTAGCTAGATTCCTGTGTCCTTAAGCGCCTCTTTAGCTAGTTGATCAACAATTTCATTTCCAAGAATACCTGAATGGCCCCTTACCCAAATAAATTTGATTTTTCCCAAATTGTTTAGTTAGACAGTGTATACTAAGGTGATATATTTTTTCGTTCAAACTGTTATGATTTTCCCCGATTCTTATCACAAATTTATTGCTTATTTGTTATTTACAAAATTTTAATGGTGACTGCTGAGCTTCACATAATAACGCCTCACACGGAGATAATGTCATTGCTCCAAGACATATTCGAAGGGCCTTATACTGTAATATGTCCAAAATTTTAAGTTTAGAATTTGATGCGGACCCGTAGAATGAACATTCATAATCGAGAATAGATAAGATGTAGCTACAGTAAAGTATTAATGATGTTCTAATGTCGGCTCCCCATTTAATTCTTGTAACAGCTTTTAATATGTTGATACCTTTTTCACATCTAAACTTTATATATTGAACGTGCTTTGTCCAAAGCAGCTCTTGTCCACAATAATTCCTAGGTATTAGTAGTCATTTACTACTGGTATTTCGAAGGAGCTTCGTCTCATGAAGGGAGAAGTCTGAGTTGTTTTATGTTTACTAATGAACATTATTGCTGGTTTGTTTTCAAACAGTTAAAAAAAAATATTGTATGAATTTTGAATTGAATATAACACGATATTGTCAGTGTATTGAATTATATGAATGTCGTCATCAAATATGTGATGTAAGCTTGTAGTATACATATTAAAAAGCAATGGGCTTGCGGTAGACCCCGTTCTTGGACCATGCAGTTCAATGAGGTGGTCTCTGAGAAAAGTTTTTCTATTATTGAAAGATTCTACTATACTAATTGATGTGTTTGATGAGATATGTTATTCCAGTGTTAATTTATTTTAAGACCTACAAATAAAGTAGTTATCAAATAATTTTTACTAAAGGTATCTTGCGCGTCTGTGACTAACTCAGCCACTGCCTATACATATTCGAGATATAATAAATACTAATCATTTTGAACTATTTAGAATTGGAAAATATCGCCAGACATTGTTAGGTCTACATTGATGAGTTTTATGTCTGTATATTAATAACTACAGGTAGGTAGTATATCAATCCCTTTGCGCTTTCTGAACTTGCCGACATAAACATTTTTATATACTTTTTAGTAACACCCTGTACAGGGAAGTACAAGAATAACTGAGTAGATAGTTTAACAGAGCCGGTTTGATGGATCAGTTTGATTAAACAAGGAATGTCTTAATGGCAAATAGTAGGTAATTTGGTTTTCCGTTTTGTTTATAAAAGCTACAAGAAATACCGTGAGTTTGGAACCGACCGCATAAAATTCTTTTGTTGTGTAAATTACAATGGATCGTCCTAATTCTGATAATCAAGGACTATTTTTAGAGGCATAAAGGTTACATTTATCCAATAAAGGACCTCTATTAGTGCTCAAAATTCCATGAAAAATACAATGCTGAGATTGATACTGATACTGTATCGCTAAGATTAACGAGAATATATATTTTCAGATGAGACTAGGTTTGTTAATAACTCAGATTATTACCAAATTTGTATTATAAACGTTAAAATGGAGGTAAGAGAGATACCACAAAATATTTAACGATGATATAGTCGTTTGAAATTTTACAAGAACATTGAGGATTTAAAAAATAAAATAAGAAATGAATGAAATTCTAATTCTATTCGACAGAATACTTTATTAAATCCAGTGAATGGTGAATTAATGAAAAGATTTTAATTAATGTATTCACGTTAATTGGCAAAATTTTGAACAATATCTGTAAAAACCTTTTAATTCTTTCCTTACCTGATAAATATTTTTAAGAAAACATTAATGTTTATTGCAAAATCAATTGTTTTATTTTTAGTATTCCTGTTAACATAATTAAGAATAATTTTGTTTTTTTTTTATTTTTCACAATATTTTAAATTTTTAATAAAATGAAGTTACCAGCCTATAATTTTTTTAAAAGTATTTTCTCACTAAAACCAAAAAGATTCTCGAATATGACGTAATGACACAAAATGATGCGAACTAAAACTTTTATCAAACAGCTATAATAAAATTCATATACAGTGTGAGGTAAAAAAATATCCACTGAAATTAAATTTATTTTCGTAACAATTTTTTGACGCTTTTGAGATTTTTAAAAAATTCAGATTGTACCAAGTTGTGGATTCAAACTATTTGGATAATTTCTAAGAATTACTAGGTTTCATGACTCTTGGGCGAATTTGATTGAAATAGAATACCAAAAAATAAAAAACTAAAGAGTTATATGCAACGCTTTATAACTCTTTCTGTAGAAAAAGCGTATTTATGTTTCAATATCTAGTTAGAGTGGCAACAAGAAATATTCACTTGAAATTTATGTTTATAGGGTTTTGTAGGATTTCATTGCTCGCATATAGACCATCCGTTTATAAATTTGTGAAATATGTACCAACTATTTAAAGTAATGATTTAAAATCAGAGCTAGTGTCATTTTGCAAAAGGACGACTAAGTGAACGAAGCTGAGAGCGTATTACTTTAGCGACAGTGAAACTGACGAAATTTTCAATGTTGTGACGGATTCAGAAGCGGGTAGCTCTCACAGTAGTATTTCAAGTACATTCAACATAAGGAGGACAGGAAAGCGACCAATACAAGTAGCATCAAAGTCCGTAAAAAAATAAATCAGCTTAAAACATTTTTACATGTAGATAAATAAATCTAATCTAATATTTTCAATGTAAATAAAATCTGATTTGTGTTTTTTACCACTTCTACCATTCCTCCGTTAAATCAGATATCCGTTTGTGCATTTTTTCGAACATTTTGTAGAGCGGGCAAGATTTGCCCAAGTTATCCCAAAATCAATTTTTGGTTAAAAAAACGTACATTCCTATGAATTACAGAAGGGGAGGGGTGTAACATAAGGGTTAATTTACCACTTTCTCGAGTTTAAGACAACGTTCCGACATTTGCAAAAGGTAGATGTTCTAGTAATATCTTATTTTTAAGACAACTAACAACTACCCAAAGTTTGGAATCTCTATGAAAAATTGTATAACACTTCGATTATCTTACTCCACTAATAAGACCTGTTTTTATTTGTATTATTTTGGAACTTTCCCTGTTCCTCTGATATCCAATATATTATAAGTATTTTTACACATATGTTTCAAATAATTGTGTTACTTATACTTTGGTTTGAGGAACCTCCTATTTAATTTAACTTACATTATAGTATCCTAATATTTGGTGCATGCGCCGGTCAAAGTTTTGGTTTAATGTGGAAATGCAATAGTTGTGCTGGGACATTTAATTTAAGTGGTGTCCTTTGGATGAGTTATAACTTACATTTCCTCGCCAATTCTCTAGATAACAGTAGTTGTTGATTTATTACAATTCATGGGATAATGATGATTAATTTCTTCGACCGTAGCACCCATGTACATTTTTTGCACATACAGGATCTTGCAAAGTGGAAAAGTGCGGTAGAAAACAAGGTTTATCATGAAAAAAATGAACAGTGATGTAGACTTGCACCTGAAATTTGTCTTATTTAACTATTTCAACATTGGGAATTTCTTGGGGCTGCAAGAAAAATAGTGTTGTGATTAAATAGCATGCTTGATTTGACCGAAGGCCGTGGTGATTAATGAACATAATTTCCATGACTGATTTACTTGTGTTATTAGCATTCTAATATTGATAATGATATTGTTTTTGGTAAATTTTTTTTAAGGCGTTTCGTTCTTGTATACACACTAAATCACACTTTAATTTTTTTTACCCTGTTTAATAATAGGGTGATGGTGGCAATGAGGGTGGTAGAGGGGAGTAGCTAACGCCAAAAATTTTTTTTAGACGTTTCGTTCTTGCATATACTAAATCATATCTTAATTTCTTTTACCCCTTTAATAATAGGGTGGGGGATAGCAATAGGGGTGGTAGAGGGGGTAGCTAACGCCAAACATTTTTTTTAGACGTTTCGTTCTTGCATATACTAAATCATATCTTAATTTTTTTTACCCCTTTGATAATAGGGTGGGGAATAGCAATAGAGGTGGTAGAGGGGGTAGCTAACGCTAAAAAGTTTTTTTAGACGTTTCGTTTTTGTACATACACTAAATCACATTTTAATTTTTTTTGCTCCCTTTCATAATAGTGTGGAGGTGGTAATGGGGGGTGATAGTGAGGGGGGGGGGGGCTGATGCCAAACAAATTTTTGATACCTTAATTTTTCGTACATGGATTTCGACCCCTCTGAATCCGAAAATACCTGTTGCCAGATCGAAAAATAAAGCGGAAGTTCGTTATTTAAGATGGCGTCCAAGATGGGGGGGTTTTCGACATCGCTAAATCCAAATTTGATAATACCATAGTCACATGGCTCGCCGGAAGTACGTAATTAAAGATGATGGTTAATATGACGACTATTTTTAAAATGCTGCAAATATGTACGTATAGGGTGATTCCAGGAAGTATCGAGGGTTTTCGACACCGTTGAAACTAAATTTGACAATATCACAGTTAAAAAAACTATTTTCAAGTTAATAATTCATGATTGTGGATAGTATCACACGTTTAAATGCCATAAAATGAAAGTATTTTTTCATCTCCGACGTGAGCGCTTTCCAATTATCCTTTTTTATTTAGTAAGCCTAAGAAAAGCATTGCGTTATTAAATATTTGTAGATCTGAGTACAAACTAATAGACGGTATAGAGTGCCAGGGATGTCAAATGCATTTTGTTTGGCGAAACAGATATTTGAAGCGCAAGTCGCTTCAGGTCATCGGTTGAGCGGTGGGCCCAGGACCTGCCTGCAAGTAACCGACTGTATGGATGCGGTACTTAAAGTCATCTGATCTGCTCTCCGGACTAGGAAATCACCCTCTGGAGGAGCCGACTATTTCTTATGTGGAGGAATTCGTCGTCCAACTCTACAAGGTTAACACTTATAAATATCAAACTAAAACTTTGCCACCGCTTCCCACTATTGAAACTTTCTAAAATCATTCTTTTTAATCTTACAGGTGCCACCGCAAACTACAGGTGCCACCGCAAACTTCCATGGGTGATGAAGCACGACACATTCTATTTGGGACAGGTTAGCCTGAGGGACTTCCGCCCACAAGTGATGCTTTAAGACTACACATACTCAGAAGTCATTACCAAGTAAGTATTCTTTTAAATACCACGCATATCTAGCATTTAATACACATCATTAATTACATTTTTCACTTGCAGTGCTGCGTGTGAAAAAACGCCCACTTGCCAGACCCGTCCCTTACCGGAACGTTGGAAAATGGGATGAAAAACTGTAGATGGGGATTTTGTTCAGATTCTCACGACATTGGAATCAGTTCCGAAAGCCTGCAAGGACATTCTAACTCGTGGGTGCAAAACGGAATTCGCCACCCGGACCTGTGGTTGCCGTAAAAGTAATTTGCCTTGTCTAGAGTCGGGCACTTGCAGTGCCTTCAACGTGCAATGAGTAAACAGGATTGAGTGACTATTAATCTCAAATATTTTAAAACCTGTACCTGTACTGCATCTTAAGTGCCACTTGATTAGAGACGTGCAATTATTCTTAGAGTTTTAACGTTTTAATGTTATTTCTAACGTGCCATAAACATGACAATGTCACCCGTTATTTAGTTTTTAACAGTTCAAATTAATACATTTTTTACTGTCTTTCTTCCTAGATAAGTAATAATCCTGATAATTTTTCCTGAATGCGTTGACTTTTTTCTCCTGAGCGCAAACAATACCAGTAGTACACATAACAATCCTATAAGAACAGCCACCATCTTATATTACGAACTTCCGGTTGGCTATATGAGTAAGATATTATTAAATTTGGCTTTAACGCCGTCGAGAACTCCCCGATACGCCCTGGATTCTTTTAAAAACGCTTTTACTCAAAAATGTTCCTAGTCTATGAGCAACTGAAGTATTAGAAGCCCTGTTATCTTTGACTGCGTTCTACTTACTCAATAGAAAGCAGTGTGTTGAATATGGTGGATTTAATTCTCCGAGCTTCATCGCAATATCTGGAGTTTGTAAATTCGCTTGAAATAAGAAAAAATTGCACAGCATTTTATAATCAGTTAGACTGTGTTCACTTGTTGAACAGAATTAAGTTTTGTGTACCGAGACTGAATTCCCGCCAACACAATGCATTTACATTAATACGAACCGAACTCACCAATATTTAATATGTATAAACTATTTAACGAAATCTCTCATTTGTGTGAAGCTAATTTTGATAATGTAAATCATACCCGTGTTTACAAAGGAAATTCTATAATAAATTAAACATATCATATAATGATGATGATGATTAGGTTAAGTAATTTCACATATACTATACTATACTTATTAGGACATCATTGATAATATTAATATTATTAACCATATTTCACATTAGTAGAATGCAGGTTTTCACGGCCGTTGTCTAATGAAGTAGTTTCTTCCAGGTCTTGCCGTGGTCGTCGAACTTGACTTGACGTTTCGCTGGTCATCCCGTCAGCTTCTTCAGAAGGATTCCAAAGACTGAATTTGTTGTGTTACACTCCTCGTTATATACCTAGGCGCCGCTTCGCTTCGCTGGTCATTGCTCGCGCTTGGTTCGCTTCGCTGCTCATTCGTCGTGTTTGGTTGACCGTGACTTACTACGGTGCTGGTACTTGGCAATACCAGCCTTCACGTGTTACTAAGTCGATACCCAAAGTGCTGGCTATGCTACGTAGACGATACGTTCATCATATGGCCACATCTTTATCTGTTTTCTTCGACCGTTTGAATAAACAGCATCCAAGTATCAAATTTACAATGGAGACCGAACAAGATGGAGCTTTACCTTATTTAGATGTATTAGTGAAAAGATCACACAATGGCAAGCTGGCCCACGGTGTCTACAGAAAGAAAATGCACACCGATCGCTACCTACACGCGACATCTCACCATCATCCCCAACAGAAGAGAGCGTTAATAAGAACCTTAGAGCGACGACGATAACAAACCCGAGGAACTACAGAATGTCCAACAAGCTTTAGAGAAGAACGGATACAGTCAAAGCAATATACAACGAGTAGTAAATAACCAGAGGAGAACTACAGAAGCAGCATAGCAACAACCAACAACGTATGCATGCCTACCCTACATCGCGGGAGTCACATATAGGCTGAAGAAGATTTTATTCAAGAAGAAAGTAAGTGTACGGTTTCGAACAGTGAAGAAAATACAGCAGATGCTTCCCTCAGTCAAAGACCCTGTCCCTAAACTGTTATCAAAAGGTGTTTACCAGTTGAAGTGCACATATGGTAAGAGCTACATCGGACAAACAGGACGGAGTGTGCAGAATCAAAGAACACCAGAGAAATACCAGGTTTGGGTACATGGATAGGTCGGCGATAGCAGAACATGTCCATAATAACGAGAACCATAAAATCGATTACGAGGACGTCAATATATTAGACAGGAATACGCGCTATTATCCGCGAATCATTAGGGAATCACTGGAAATTATGAAAAACATGAACAACTTTAACAGAGAGGATGGGTATCGACTTAGTAACACCTGGAGACTGGTATTGCCAAGTACCAGCACCGTATTAAGTCACGGTCAACCAAACACGACGAATGAGCAGAGAAGTGAATCAAGCGCGAGCAATGACCAGCGAAGCGAAGCGGCGCCTAGGTATATAACGAGGAGTGTAACACAACAAATTCAGTCTTTAGAATCCTTCTGAAGAGGCTGACAGGATGATCAGCGAAACGTCAAGTCAAGTTCGACGACCATGGCAAGACCCGGAAGAAACTACTTAATTCATATTTCACATTATTTATTATTCTCTGTAATTGGGCGTAAACCTGTTGAAAATAAATATTATTATTATCATTTCTAATTAACAGGAAAAATAACACGATCCCATTAAGAAAGAAAGAAAACGAAAAACCTAAAAATTGTCATACCTATCAGTGATTCAAATAACCAGTTTCTTCATAACAGACAAGTCTACATCCTTACTAATTATTTTCATAGCGTACTTAGTAATTTTTTTACAACGCACTTATCTGACGCGACCATTTTGAAAAAAATAAAAAATTGTTCGAATCTCATTTATTTTTTTAAAATTTTCTAAATCGAAAAAAACTGTTGCACCTAGATTGTTAAATTTAGAAAGAAACCATACAAAAATGTAGTCATTCTATTTAAGGAAAAAAATCATGTCACTTGCTAATTCATTTGGATCGATGTAAAGCATTTGATTTAGTTATTTTTGATCTATTGCTTGCAAAGTTGTCTTTCATAGGTTTTGATATGACTATTTTAGCCTGGTTTTCTGAATATTTGTATGGTCGTTCGCAAAGAGTGAAAATCAATAAAACTCTGATTTTCACTCTGATTTTGATCACACAAAGTTCCGGCGTACCCCATTGTGGCATTCTTGGCCCATTGTTATTCTCGATTTTTTTATTTGATCTGCCTAATGCTATAACTAATGCTATTCTCAATTTTATTTGTATGGTGATGATATAGAGTTGTACAACTCTTGTAATGGAACTAAAGCTAATGAGGTTATAAATTTAGTAAATCTTGATCAACAAAGTAACTTTGACTGGTGTGGTAAAAACGATGTTAAAGTAAATTCAACTAAAACAATGGCTCTCTGTATAGGTCGACTTCCAACGAGATGATATTACGAATATCAGTCAGGATCTATGCAGAGAGCCACTGTCTTTGTTGGATTTACTTTAAAATCATTTTTACCACATAATAATAATCACCTGGAAATAACTCTCCACAATAGAGTAGATATCTTCAGCAACGAATCTCGGCCTTTTTATTGATAACAAATTATGTTTTGATGACCACGTTAACCATATTGTTAAAGTTTCATTTCTTAAATTGAAGTCAATATACCACTTCAAATATCAGAAAAATGAAAATACAAAACTTCGATTAATAACATTTTTGATTTATCCACATATCGATTACTGCTGTATGGTGTGCTACAATTTCTTACCAAATTACAGTCAACAAAAATTACAGAGAATACCCAATACATGCATTCGGTTTGTTTGTAACGACGTTCCTTATGGAAATCATATAACCCCAGTATTTACAAATTATTACAAATGAAAATTAATAATAGAGTAAAATATGTGTACTTATTATTTTTATATAAACTCTTAATTTGTTGATTAGGACATCTAGCATTCATAACAAATTCTATTACAATCCCTCAGTATAACTCAGTATAAGACAGACTTTATTATCTACTAATATGTAGTAGATTTCCTTCTCAATCACATTATGCTTCTTGATATGATATTTATATTGAGTATCTTTATTTAATATGTATTATTTGAACTTTTGTGAGCTTTACCTTTTTTTAGATGGGTGGAATGGCTTAGCCGAATTTCTACCCTTTGTGATGTACATTTTTTTTTTGTTAGAGCAATAAACATTTATCTATTTATTTATTTACTTCCTGTTCAACTGGAAGTGATATCTTCGTTTCTGTTAGTATAAAAGTAGCCCATTTCTGTTTAATTTATGTGAACCAAAAACAGAATTTATAATTTCAAAATCAACTAGAAAATTGGGGGCGTATATTGATTCACTAGGTATATATGTCAAATAAAAAGGAGGAAACACAAAAATGTTATCAAATTATCTTAAGCCGGTATATTTGTTTATCTTGATAAAATATTGGAAAAGATTTTATATTAAAATGAAACATGTGTAGGAGCTATTTATTAATTTTACTGTTTTTGATATATTATGTATCACAAATAAAACACATAATATTTTTGAAATATACCAGTAAACATATTTTTATCTTGAATCATAAAATATTCAAGGAAAAAATAACATACAAAAGCTATTAAAAATATTTATTGAAATTAAAATAGATTTTTACATGTCGTTTTATATGAAACCTGTGATCTCCTGTTGACCTTTTCAAGGATACGAAAATGTAATATGTTTCAACCGAAGCGATACCTAACGAAAGTAAATATTTTTTGCTAAAATTATATATACTTAAAACAAAAATTACAAATTGTATTTATGTACGTAAATATAAGTTTTGAGCGTTTTACGATGTGAAACTTAGTTAAAGGAATAAATAAAATTGTTTTAACTCATTTAATATAATTCTCAAGCTTTCCTGTCATTCAAATAAAAATTATTAAAATTTTTCTGACGCATCAACATCAGAGAAAATTATTTTAAATGAGAATTTTGTGTCGCGTTGCATAATAAGAGAAACGTTTGGTTTAAATGCCTAAATGTAACAATTTCATTGCATCAAAACATAGAGTAAATCTCTTATAGAAAATTAAGGTTACACGTCATACGAATATTGTCAATTTTTATTATTTTTTGATATTAAAGTGGAATAGAAATGACGATGTTTTACATTTTTCTCAGAATTTTTGAAACGTCGATAAATCTGTTAAATTAGTTCCACGAAACTTCTGACTATGTATAAACTATTTGACACCTTTTACTTATTGCATATGGTAAGGTGAGGCTTATTTCTGATTTACCGAGAAGATATTATTCTTTATAAAAAGTTTAATTTGCCTTGGGAAGTCATAAACAATTGTCAAACTTAAGATAAATTATACAGGGTAGTCTTAGTTGCTATGAAAAAACAGCATGGCCAGTCCGGTCGCCAGATCTAATCTCATTAGAGAAACTACACTCAAATGATTTCCAAAACGACGTAGATTTCCTAAAGCAAGCAATTGTGGAAGCTGTTGCAACCATAAATGAAGATGAAAAAGATTAGAAAAATGTATACAGGTAGGAGGTCAGGAAGTCTATATGTAGAGTAATGTTCAAGTTAGTTGAATAAAATGTAAATGTTTTCCCTATTTCTCATCATTCCCTGTTTATGCTTTTCTTCATAATTGAAATAAATGTAAAAGAAAGTTAGTTTGCTTAAAGTTGATTTCATATTTTTTTATTTTTAGAATACCAATATATACTTAAGCCTTACAGAAAGTGCCAAGAATTTGGGTCTGATCTTAGATGTGAATTTAAGGTTTTCTGCACACGTATCATCTATCGTTAGGAAGTCGTACTGCTCCTTGAAATTAATATATGCTAATAGACATATTCCAAACAGAACGACGAAAACTATATTATGCGAATCCTTAGTGTTATCTCATCTCAATTATGCCGACGTAGTGTACGGACCATGTCTACACAAAAAAGCTGATGCTAAACGGTTTCAGTTAATTCAAAATGCATGCACTCGTTTAATTTGTGGCTTACGTAAACGATATCATATATCGGCTAAAATTACCGAGATTGGATGGCTGACTATTGAGAGTAGCAGAATTCTTCACTGCTGCACGTTCTACGAAAAATTATTACAACTAAGAAACTTCAGTATCTACTCAATAAACTAAGATTTAGAACGGACATTTTATTAACATTCGATTTAAAAATATCCTGACTCCTCCCCAACATCGTAGTACACTCCTTCGGTCCTCATTTTCATACAATGCCGCTAAACTTTATAATAGAATTTCGTCTGATGTTAAACAGTATGATGAATGAGAGTAAAATACAAAGGAAAGGACCTTGGGCTATGGAACTCCATGCAGGCGGCTTACAGTTTGCCTCCGTGGTAATGTTGGATGTTGCCTTGAAACCTCAAGGTCTTCCAATTTCAGCCACAAATGTGTCACTGGCTTCCTGTCAGTGGTTTCCATTTGTGTAATTTTTTTTCTAAGTTGTGCCTAGCCTTCCAACTTAGCTACACCGTGCTGATGAGGACAAAAATTCCGAAACACGTATACTCGTTTGCACTAGGTCATTTCTGCGGGCTCGCCCACGAATTTGTTTCTTGGCTAATTGTATTATTCCCGAGATAACACCTTTCCTTGACGACTGGCACGAGAGCTCCTTTAAGTAGGATCAGTCTTTCGGCTGGTGTTTATTGCAATCGAAGCATTAGTGTTTTGATGGTAATATGCGATTATTACACTTAGCACGCCAGGCTTGTAACTTGTAATTCAGCGCTCGACACATAGCCCGGAGAGTAGCTGTTGATTGCAGTCTAGTTACGTTCCTTATAGTAAAATAATGATGTTATAGAGGAGCTTGGGACAAAAAATTATGTTTTAATTTTCTGCTCTCTAGGAGCACATTTGAACTATGCTAAGCCCAGTCAGGCTATTTATTTTTAGATTGCAGCAGACACTGGACTGCTAAATGGCGCCTGCTAACTATTTTGCATTTCGCTATCGTAATAATACCGAGATATATATACCAAATAGTCAAGGGATCCTCGTATCGGTCGTCACATGCCTACCTTGCACTGATGAGAGCCAACAGATCGAAATTGCGGTCTGCAAGTGGTGTGGGACGACTGGCACGAGAGCTCCTTTAAGTAGGATCAGTCTTTCGGCTGGTGTTTGTTGCAATTGAAGCATTAACGTTTTGATGGTAATATGTGATTATGATAGGTGTAATGGCTAAAATTTTAAACTTTTCGAAAAAATGTTATTCTTTATAAAAGTCTTGCCAATTACGGGGTGCCCAAAAATTACAAAAACCTAAAATTCTGTGACAGTAAATTGGTTCTATTTTTTATTTTGGAACAAAATGTGAAATAAAAAAGTTGTATCAAATTTTATGGGCTGGCTAAATCCAAAATTCATGTGAATATTGCAGTTTCCAAAATAAGTGAATTTTTAGTTAGTTTTTGCTTATTGTAATAAAATAGGTGGATAAAAATATGTTTTCTAACTTTATTAAAAATCACAAATCAAATCCTCCTTGCGTTGCTCATTTCAATTTTCAGTTTTTTTTTAAAAGTAGTAACTACATTACTTTTCTGAGAGGGGAGTAACGTGGTGTAGCTGATATATATTTTTATTTTCACTGTATCCGAGAAAGTAGGATATTTATTACTTTAGTGGCCACAAATTTTTATATTTTATATAACTTTATTAAAGTTGGCCATCAAAAAAAGTTGTGGCTAACACCACAAGTGTACAGTGAAAAGAAAAAAAAATGAAATAATGGTCATAAGTGTTTTGAAACAGTCGTTCCAATGAATTAATTATTTTTATATTATTAGGAAGAGAGTTTAATATTACGCTGCCTAAGTAACTGATATTTATTTGACCAACTGCTTTGCCAATTTTGGGGATCACCCCGAGTCTATCTTATACCTTGTGTTATGAGTATGTTCAATTAACTCCAGGTTTCTCTTATTTTTGTTACAACGTACCAGCAAATATTGCCAATTGAGTTGCCTTAGATCGAAAACTTTACACTTTTAATATAGTTCCTCAGAAGAATATGTCACAGGTTTTTCGTAAATAACTTTAAATACCCATTCTTGAACGGTTTCTAAATGTTCTATATGATAAATTGTAGCATTACCCCTTGCTCAGATTTCATAATTTAATTGCAATTGAACCAACACTTAGTATGGTATCTTAGGATTATTTTCATTTAATAATAATTTTAGAAATTTAATTTTGGAGCCAGTTATCGAATTTTCCTGACTATCACCTTAATATGTTGATCCCATCTCATGAGCTGGAAAAAGGTAAGATAAGTGTTGCTTTGTTAATAGCTTATTACTAAAATGTTTATAATTTCCAATATCTCACACTCAACTTTATTTTTTAGTCTCCCAGTTATTAGCTTCAAAAACTACAGCCGTGTCTCCAACGAAACTGATTATTTTACCACTGGTGGATATGGATATAACAAATAATTCATTTACATATATTACAAATAGTAGTGGCCTAAAACTGTACCCTGGGGAACTCCTCACTTGACTGTATTGAAGCCACTATACTTCGGCCGAAAACTCTAGTCAGTAGAGCCAGGGTCGTGCGGATTTTCAAGTTTTTGTAAATTCCCTAATAATGTTACATATTATTTTCCTTAAGTTTGGAGAATTTTGACAAATAATATCAATTTCGAAGGAATGAAAGTCCTCGGATTGAGTTAACTGTGCACGAACCACCATATCTGAAATTTAAAATATTATGCTTAAATCTGGTAACATTCTCCACGTATTCAGCGGTGTTTGGTGCGTTAAACCGTTATAACTCAGTTTAAAACCAGTGTACATAGAGTGCGGTCGTTTATCAGTTGGACAGTATTAATTTATAGTTTATAAATTACGTATTTGTGGTATCGTAGTGCCTTAAATTTTATTTCGTGTGAAATATACATAGTGCGAATTGTTTATGAATTGGGCGGCATTAATTTTTGTTTATAAATTACGTACTTGTTGTATCACAGTGCCTTAAAGTTGTATTTTGTTAGTGCTTTAGTAAAAATAAGTGCAATTGTGGGATATTGTAATATTTTTAAATGTGCAAAAATGGAAGCGGTTCCCGGTTGTACAAAAGAAGTGGTAAAATTTTATACCCCTAGAAAGTCTCCATTAAGCTTCAAGGAGAAGAAAATTATTTTGAATGTATATCATGCATTGGACATGACTTCAAGGTATAGCGGCGTGAGAAAGCGGACTATTTACAGAATTTTAAGAGAAGAAAAAAATGAAGGGGATGTTCCGAAACCTAAAGCGAAGTCTAGAAGAAAAAAAAAAAATATTAGACAAATTCCAGAAAAATGGAATTCGACGTAAAGTTCACAAATTCTTCTATAATAATAAAATCCCTACTGTTAAGAAAATTTTACAGTCGCTGAATGATGATGAACATATACCCAAAATGGGCAAAAAGACGTTAAAAAAATGTTTGCATGATATGAACTTTGTATTTACAAAAGGAAAGAGAAATAGCCTCCTACTTGAGAGAAATAATATTATTTGTTGGCGAAGGAATTATATTCGGGCAATTAGAGTTACCCGTGGTTAAATGAAGGATATACTGTAACACAATTTTGGCAAGATAGAAATGTAAAAAGTGTTCGTGAAACCCATGTGGAAGATTGGTCAACAGGATTAAAAATACCAACAGAAAAAGGAAAACGCTTAATAATAACGCACATAAGAAGTAATTCAGGATTCGTGGAAGATGTACTTCTATCGTTCGTGTCCAAAAAAAGTGGCGATTATCATGAGGACATGAATGCTGAATGTTTTTGAGGAATGGTTTGCAAAAATTCTCGCTAAGATGGAATCTGGATATGTCTTTATTATGGATAACGCCCCGTACCACAGTCGATTACTGAAAAAATTACCAACCAGTGCATGGCATGGAAAAGCGCAAATGCAAGAATAGTTCGATGGTAAAGGTATTCTATTCGATCGTGCTTCGCAGAAAGCCGAACTGCTAACCCTAGCGAAACAGCATTCGCTGATATATAAGAAATATATTGTGGATGAAATGGCTAAAGGTATTGAGGTATTACGGCTGCCGCCTTACCACTGTCAACTCAATCTCATTGAGCTTATTTGGGCTGAAGTAAAGGGGAATGTTACAAGAGAAAATAAAACTTTTAAATTGGAACATGTAAAAGGCTTTCTATCCAGTGCATTAAAAAGAGTTATAGCTGATTATTGGCAAAAATGCATAGAGTACATTACAAAAGTTGAAAAAAAAATGTGGAATATGGATATTCGGATTGACGCAGCGATTGAGCCAATGATAATAAATGTGGGAGCCAGCAGTGATAGTGACAGTGACAGTGGTGAGTGAGTGATAATCTGTGATATTGTCATGTAGTGATTGTGATATTATGAATTATTTACTGTGGAAAATTATTGTTGGTAAGTTCTGTTTTTTATTATATTATTTTAATATGATCGTTTATTTATGTTGTTATAGAACAGTTATTTATTTTTAACTTTGGTATGTTTTGTTTTTAATTATTCTATTTTAGCAAGAAAGTTTATTTATGTTGTTAGAGCAGTTGTTATTTGTTTTTAAGTTGCAAGTCTATTTATTTATTTTCTTTTTTAACCTGTTACTCCCTAATTAACAAACCTCTCACCATCCTTTCCCGGCAAGGAATATGCTCACGCCTCCACGTTGGTCCTTGCTGGGCAATAAGAACAACTGGCATGGTTAAAAATTTTATAAACACCAACCATTCCACAGTTTTAATGTCGGATTACGTAAGTATTTCACTCCTAATAAAATTATGCCTGCCATTAAAAATTTTCTTAAAGCAACTCTAGTTTTTCCTTTTGGCTGAGTTGAGCGTGAAAACAAATTTAATTAAGTATATTTATTTTTTATCTTATGAAATATTATCATTTTATATATACCTACATAAATACGTATATGGCGCCACTGAGTGCTCGGGATATACGATTTCTTTCTTTCTTTCCAAGTTTGTTTACGACTGAATAGTTAGTCGAGCAAATTATTAGGTATACAGGCGGTTTGTGGTAGTCCTGGTTTCCATTTCTATTAGGACGATAAAACTTAATATATTTCTCTCGATTCAATGGGATTATATGGTAGAACGCGGTGCCGCTTTAGCATCAAATAAGAGCTACTATCCGTTGATGAGAGTGCCCCTTATTTTTTGCGTTACTGACTCGAGTTTTCGGCCAAAGTATATAGCTGTCGCCAATCTTTACGCAGTGAGGTAATTTTGCAGCTATATATTTACAGGGCCGCGAATTCGAACATCATTTAGAGTTGTTGTTAACAGATACGGATGACTCACTATGTCGAATGCTTTTGCTAGGTTAATGAAGGTGCATAATGACTGACTATAAATACCCGCTAGTATTTTAAACATTACATGTTCTCTACAAACTTTAACACTTCATGGTTATATTTTTGTTGACAGTACACTCTGTATATTATTGAATTAAAATAAAATGTAGGAAATTTCTCCTTAAGAGAATTTACATTTTTAGAAAGCATATGTCCCATTTGATGTACAAATTTTGATATTTCAACTAATGCAAATTATTTCTCCACATTATACATATTACGCAACAGTGGATCCCTTCATGTATATTATTTACACAAAATCCAGAATTTGGTATATGCGATACACAAGGGTTGAAATGGGTGATTACCATAAACTCCGTAAATCTCTCACGCGTTCATAACACAGGTCGCAGCAGATTCAGCCGGTAGGGTCGCTTAAAGTGTACCGCTTTGTTTTGTAATTAAGTTTTACAGTACTGTCCATAAAAAATGTTTCCGAGCAACTCAGCAGTCCGTTATCGCTTCAGTAATTTATGGATTGGATAAAATACGTCCCGATTTATAAATCGAGATTTTTCCTCTCTAAAAACAGATTTTTTTAAGTTACCGTTACGTGCTGGAATGAATATTCAGTTAGCAAACTAGTGGTTCATAAGTAGTAAAATTCTAGACGTGACTTTTAACTTTTTGTGAATATTTATATCCAGTAGCAGGATTTCAATACGTAGAAAAGGCTGAATAGAAAATTGAACGTCGGGTTCTGAAATATGTTACTTTAATGGCAGATTTATGTTCATTCTCAAACACCACAGCAGCTTTTCACGTTCTAGATACAAAAATAATTATTTAAAATATCATTATAGTTCATATTGCCGCATACTTAACATAGAAGACAACATATGATTGCCCAAGACTCATCGATGCCTTGAAGAGTAAATATTTTAAGCTATGTCCCTCGAAGAAAATTCAATTATGTACAACTTTTATTCTCTACTTGACGATTCTTTTTTCTATTTTTACAGTATAAATGCAATGATATAAAATTGCAAAAAACTCTCTTAAAACTCATGAAACATTAGTTTATGCTAAACTGCAAACATTTTGTTTTTTTTTTGCGATTAACCCTGAACAAGCAGCACGTTTCTAAATTCAAGTCCTTAATTTAATTACCAGATTTATTACAAACAATCATTGGAACTATCTTTTATTTAGAATAAGATTTGTTCTAGTGCAAAGTTAATTTCTGATTACGAACTATAGAATTGCCTCAAACTAATCTCAATTTAAATTCTATCTGTAAAAGTTTGTCTATAGAGTGTGTTTGATTTTGAATGGGCAAGTTTGAATTCTTTGATGTCAGTTGTCAGTGTTAAATATACAGTACTTTTATTCTAAATGATCCAGTATGAAAGCAAATAGTTCAATAAAATTCGATATATGATGAGTAAGCGAACACAGCCTGGAATTTTCTAAAAATGCATAGAATATTTATTTCGACGTACAACTTAGATTTTTAAACTTCAAGTACATTTAAATATCGGGATTACTTGTAATCTAGCATACTCATCTTAAAATAATATTTGGTTTAAAAGCACTATGAACTGTACCACTTTCGAAAGTTCAGTTTCTATTAGTTACATAACGCTATATCTGAGAATCACTGGAGTGAGGTGTATCCTGTAGAGACTATTAACACTACATGTAATACATTTTATATCAAACCAAATACAGCACCTGACATATACAGGGTACAGCGAAAAATTACCTTTCCAACGATCACCAGATTTTCTGTTTTTGACCTGGCGTTGCCGAGTTATTCGAAAAAATACGAAAATTTTGGTCGGAACAAGGTTTAACAAATTAATCTGCTGTGTGTATTACTACTAATTAAGAAGATTTATTTTGTAATCATGTAGACAATGGTTGTATTACAAACGGCACAACCACCAAATATTGATTATAATTTTCTCATTTCTTTCAAATGGAACACTCTGTATATTATCGTATTTTTGAATTGGCACGTTAGTTATCTACGATTTTATTGAATAATATCCTATACCTAAAGCCGATATTTCCAGATATATTTTTACTTTTTCATTAAGACTGCAGACCAATTTGAGTTATCAATAACTTGCACTAAAGAATCGCGTCGAAGAATTTTTGAATAATAATAATAATAATATTTATTCACCAAAATACATTTCCAAGTAGTTGTAATAGTTAACTAGAACTTGGGTAATGTGTACACCTATGTAATATAAAGAACTACTTTCAACTAAGTAAACAAATAGAGCAAAGCACATAAGGAGATCCTTGAGAGTGGGTAAATTAATTTGAATACAAGTTTTTTTTTCCACAATAATAATATACATAAAAATATACACAATAATAGATTAAGAGCATTTAAATAAAAAAACAAGAATGAAAATTATCAGTAATTACATTTACATAAAAAAAAATATTAGACAAAATTGTATCTTAACAGTAAATAATACTATAAATAAATGATATGATAAATCATTAGGCGGATAATCCTGGTAGAAAATTACTCAGTTTTTATAACAGTATGTGTTTTTAAGGTCTACATACTGATGTATTTCATATCTTTTCATGGTACTTACCCATTTCTTAACTTTACTTTTAAATAAGTTGCTGGAATTAATCCTTTTAAATTCAGGTGGAACTAAATTATATAGTTTAGGGCCAAGATATAAATAGCTTCTTTGCAAGACATTTTTCTCT
Organism: Leptura quadrifasciata; assembly: GCA_963675555.1. Taxonomy (NCBI): domain Eukaryota; kingdom Metazoa; phylum Arthropoda; class Insecta; order Coleoptera; family Cerambycidae; genus Leptura; species Leptura quadrifasciata. The sequence goes on from OY776675.1 coordinate 112,397,193, forward strand.
GGTTTTGGTATCACTGTTGAATTTATTCTATATCTAGTGCTGTAGTTGTGGTCAATTTCAGAAAGTTCATATTTATTTTTGTGTTGTCTTGATATTACCTGTATGAAAAATAATTGCCTAGGGTCATATTGTTTTGTGTTCCTGTATAAATCATTACTAGGGTACGTATAAACTTTTTTATAAATAACTTTTAGAATTAACTTTTGTATTATTTCTAGGTTATTTATATGATTACTATTTGCTGCTCCCCATGCAATTATTCCGTAAGTGATATGACTTTCTAACAAGGCATGGTACAACATGCGCATTTGTTCCACTTTAAATATTTGCGAGATATGTTTGAACCTATACAGAATAAAACGTAATTTTTTAACAACATAGTTGATATGCATGTCCCACCTAAGGTGACTGTCCAAATATATGACCAAGTATTTAATACTGTTCGTTGACGCAATTCTCAGGTTTTCATTTCCATTTAAAATGTTTAGAACATTATAGGGAGGTAGGTATCTGGCATAGGAGGTGAGAGGTATATAGTAAGTTTTTTTAAAATTTATGGTCAAAAGTCTATTATTGAACCATTGAATTATGCTTTTAAAATCACTTTCAGCTATTCCTTTTAATGTGTCCCAATTTGGAGCCTCATAAATAATGGCGGTGTCATCTGCGAAACTTACCACATCCCCTTCCATCCTCAAATTGTATAGATCATTCAGGTAAATATTAAATAAGATCGGTCCTAGTACTGTCCCTTGGGGAACTCCATATTGCAATGTCTCAATGTCACTAAGATTATCGTTTATATTAACACATTGTTTTCTATCGGTTAGATAGTTCTGCATTAGTAGATATGGAGTTCCTCTAAAACCGATATCTTCCAATGTACTCAGAAGTTGGGTGTGGCTAACTGTGTCGAATGCCTTTGCCAGATCGACAAAGATGCACAGCGTTGGCATTTTCTTATTCATAGATTAGTTAGATAAACTATCGCATCTTGTGTCGATCTGTTCTCCCTGAATCCAAACTGCCTTTCGGATAGTAGCTTGTGTTTATTTAAATAATTAATAATACGTGTTTTCAACAGAGTCTCAAATACTTTAGCTAGATTTGAAATCAGGGAGATAGGGCGGTAATTAGTCACATCCAACTATCCCCATTTTTAAATATCGGTTTTATTACAGCAATTTTAAATGATGCAGGGCATTGTCCTGAATTAAACGCCCAATTGATTATATAAGTTAGTGGTGGTGTTATTTGTTTTGCTATAAGTTTGAGGGTTTCTGGTTTCAGACCATCAATACCAGGTGCTTTTTTGTTTTTTAATTTGCCGATCGTTTCTAGTACCTCGTTATCATTCGTTTCTGTAAGGAAAATTGAATTTGTTATATTAGTTTTTGTGTTGGGCAGTATATGTTGCCCTTTCTTAATTTTATCTGCCAATTTTTTACCAATTTCAGTAAAGTATTTAACAAAAACATTTGCCATTTCTTTTTATCTGATATTGTATTGTTTTTTGCAGTTCCAATTTCACAAATTTCATTTTTTTTTGTTATTATTATCAATAATTTCACTCATATAGTTCCACATACCCGTTGTATTATTTTTGTTTTGACTAATTTTCTTTTGGTAATAGTTAATTTTAGTGTTTTTTATTAGATCGTTCAGTTTGTTTCTATATTTTTTATATTTATTTACATTTTCAACTATGGGATTCCTTTTCATAATTTTATAGAGATCATTTTTCATGTTTACTGATTTTACTAGTCCGTTAGTTATCCATAATTTTTTTAAAATATTTTTATTTTTAATATTTATTATTTTTGTACAATTTGTATTGTATATTTGTATTTATTCTTAATTTTTCAATAAAAATATCGGTGGCTTTGTCGATATCTCTACACGAATATACATCTGTCCAATTTTCCTTCCTTAACTCTGAAACTAATTTGTCTTTATCTAAATATAATCTAGTACATTTAACATAACTAATAGGGTCTTTTTTTCCAGGTTCAATAAGTTTCAAAATTACGGAATAGTGATCAGTTATGTTTGATTCTAACAGAATTGGGACATGACGAAAAACTTATTTATAATTTTTTATAAACAAATGATCTATACAAGAAATAGACTCTCCCTCTACTCGCGTAAATGCATTTATTGCTGATGTTAAACCAAACTCACTCATAATATTTACATAGTTGTATACAAAGTCATTATCATTTAAAATGTTTATATTAATGTCACCTAGAAAAATGTGAATATCCATATTTTTTACGCAATTTTCGAAGTAATCATGCAAATATTCATTAAATAGATATACACAATTCGAGGGTGGTCTATATACAGCTGTAATTAGTATATTTTTATCATTATGTTGTATGTATAATTCAATTGCCTGAATGTTGTTGAATATCAAATAATCGATTTAGTTTTAGAGTAAACTATAGTGCTAATGAAGCAATATACTACTATACTATAACTAACAAGTTCTATTATCAAAAATCTAGTTGAAAGTAAAAAATGCATAACTATATTTTTGGATTTAGCAACGGCATCGACGCGGTATCACATAAGAAGTTAATTACAAAACCAGAATCGATAGGAGTTAGAGGGAATTCACTAGAAGTTTTTATCAGTTACTTAGACTTCAGTTTATCGAGATAGAGGATAAGATTAGTAAGGGGCAAGGAATAACAGCGGCAGTTCCTCAAGGCATGATCATTGCACCAATATTGTTTTTAATATTTGTCAATAATTTATGTCAAGGGAATAATACAGGTAAGTTAATTTCATATGCAGATGATACCGCGGGAATCTATAGCGGATCAAATTGGGAAGAAGTTGTTTTAAAAGTTACCAATTAAATGGCAAAAATAAAAATTGGTTGGATTGCAATTTGTTAGCACTCAATATATCAAAAACAAAATTTATCACGTTTTCAATATAATAATATAAATCTACCTAACTTTAGCAAATAAATATTTCAAATACTACTGAAAAACTTGAGTCTACAAATAAAATTAAACATTTGGGACTAATAGTGGATACGAATTTGAAGTGGCACGAACACGTACTTTATATTACAGGAAAAGTAAGAAAGCTAATACACAAATTTTATAACATCTTATCAAGATAAACACTACTTACGGATTATAATTCGCTTATCAATTATAAGGGTTGGTATAATAGTATAGGGTGGTACGTATGGAAATATTCTTATGACTATAAAAGTTATTCAAAAAACAATATTAGAACATTATTTTACGTAAACCAGCTAGCTATATACCCAGGTATATCATATTTAAAGAAATTAATAGCTCAAGTGTAAAGTATTTACATTTCTTTAATGTATAGTACATGTCAATACTCACGCATCAAGTTATAATCTCTCTACATATATTTGTGATACAAAATAAAAACTTGAATGTTCAAAAATATATGAGAAGACAACAAAATGACTTTATAGACTACTATATATTATAGAAGTAGTAGACCCAAGTACTACAATTTAATACCAGTAAAAGTAAAAAATATTTCGAACAAAAAAACAATTTAGGAAAGAATTATTGGTTTATATTGTAGACAATTCGGAAAAATTCTATATATAATAACTTTAAACATTAATCCTACTCAAGATATTCCTCCAAATAATGCATAAAGCTTTATTTATTATTATTGTATATTGATAGTATACCTGTGTGTGCATATGTATGTGCGCGTTTATACAGGGTTACTGGTAATTCGATACATTCCTTTGGAGATATGATGGAGCATGATCTAAGAAGTAAATTTAGCCCTAACATATATTATGCAAAACTAAATAGTTTTTGAGATATTTAATTTTTTTTGTTTTTCTCAAAAAGTAGATCTTAATGTCCTAAAAGTTAATTTTCGAAAAATCTATTTGACATTTTTTAATTTTTTTTACTTGATTACTTGTCCAATATTATAGATATCCGTTTGGAATGAAAAATATCTGGAAACATTTTGATCATGTGAACATCTGAAATAAAAACTTAAATTTTTTTTTTAAATCAGGTATGAAATTTACCTATTAGGTTTTTCAAAAAAATATTAACGTAACACGCGTATAAATTACTATAAAAACTGCCTTATTTCAATAGCTATCTAACAGGGTACAAATGTTCAATGTACCCTTAATAGTTCTAAGAAAATACTAGTAAAAGTTACACAAGTGGTACGAATTTTATTTTTAGATAAACAGTAAAAAACATTTTAAAAGTAGAGTTTAATTCTTCATTAATTTTAAAGTTGTATTTTATTTTTTATATGTCTTGCTCAAAATGGGAGCCCCTATTCCGTATACAGACACGGCAGCGTCTTCTTATTTCCGTCCTTGTTACTCTGGTTGTCAGATTATGCCTTATGTGTTGGGCAGCATCGACTATCTTTTGTCTAAGGTTTTCTATAGTATCCACTGGTGTGGCATAGACCATCTCCTTTATATGACCCCATACGTAATAATCAAGGGGTGTTAAGTCAGGGCTTCGCGCTGGCCAAGGTATTGGGCGCGCTCTTCCAATCCAACGATTAGGGAAACGTTGATCAAGTAACTGTCGTACTGCCAGCCGATAATGTGCTGGACAACCGTCGTTCTGAAACATCATTCGCTGTCTGACGGCGAGAGGAACATCTTCTAAAATCACCGCCAGATCATTTCTTAAAAAATTTTCATAGATTTCCCCGTTTAAATTTTGAGGAAGAAAGTGTGGCCCTATTAAATAGTGGCCAATGACTCCCATCCACACATTAATAGAAAACTTCATTTGGAAACTAGTTTCACGTGTTAACTTGGGATTTTCCTCTGCCCAATAATATAGGTTGTGGAAATTTGTTATACCCTCGCGATTAAATTTTGACTCGTCCGTCCATAAAATACTTGTTAAAAAATTTGCACTTTCTGCATCTGAATTTAACATAAAGCGGCAGAATTCCACTCTCCTTCCAGGATCACCTTCCTCCAAGCCTTGGACAGGGGTATAGTGGTAAGGATGACATCCAACTCTACGTATCGTAGACCAAACTTTCCATTGTGACGCTCCGGTTAGTCTTGCGACTTTATTAGTTGAAATAGTTGGGTCTTCCTCAAAATACCTCAATATTTCTTCCTCATCATCTGGTTCATAAACGGGAGGAGGACCAGAGTCACTTCTTCTACATTTCACGGAGCCAGTTTCAGCGATATTTCGATATGCCGTACTGAATACATGTGCATTTGGTAAGCGGCGGTTAGGGTACCAAAGACCATATTCTCGGCGAGCTTCAGCAGCGTTGCCGCCACAGTATCTATAGACAAACAAGATATCAGCGTATTCTGCGTTGGCATACGCGGCCATGGTACAGGAAATAAAATAACAACAACTACGAGCAAAATCAAAATCTTCGATAACTAATTTAACAAGACCAACAAACTTAAGGGACACGGAGATAAGAATGTCAGTTAATGACATATATGCACAAACGTCAAAGTCAAGGACTGACTGACTTAAATGAAAATGAACTATTAGTCGTTTAATAAATTCCGCCACCAGCATTATCTTTACTAATTTTTTATTAGAACTATCAAGGGTACATTAAACATTTCTACCTAGTTAGATAGCTATTCAAATAAGGAAGTTTTTATTATAATTTGTACGCGTGCTACATTAATATTTTTTTGAAAAAACCTAATAGGTAAATTTCATATGATTTTAAAAAAAATTTGTTTACAAGTTTTTATTTTAAATGTTCACATGATCGAAATGTTTCCGGATATTTTTGATTCCAAACGGATATCTATAATATTGGACAAGTAATCCAGTAAAAAAAAAATTTAAAAATGTCAAGTAGATTTTTCGGAAATTAACTTTTAAGACATTAAGATATACTTTTTTGAGAAAAACAAAAAAATTGAAATATCTCAAAAACTATTGAGTTTTGCATAATGTATGTTAGGGCTAGATTTACTCCTTAGCTCATGCCCCATCACATCTCCAAAGGAATGTATCGAATTACCAGTAACCCTGTATATGTATCTGTAAAGGTGCATATACGTTTAGGTGCATATAATAATAATATTTATTGCCGAACAGAAAAAATCCAAGTACAGGACAACTGTAAATATTACATACAACATACAAAAAGTGTAAAAAACAAGACGAATGTAAATATTAAACATGATCACATAAGTATAAATAAAAAATAAACTGAGCAACTAATAACTAGTTAATATTAATTAAAAGGCAGTGCATACAGAAAATTGGTATATTTTATATCATTAAGATGTGTAACAATATGAATGGTGCATCTACAGTATTGTGTAATAATTTATACAAAAACGTGAGACTTGATAGTATTTTCCTGTGGTCTAAAGTTTGAATCTCAGATTTAGAGGTTAATAAATCATGTTCAATACCAGGCGCCGGTATATGCCATCGACTTTGAAAATTAAAAATTTCAGGTAGGCAGATAGTGAGGGTGTCATATCAATCCACCATATTCCTGTTTAGAACGCACTAGACAAAAGTATAACATGTTAAGGGCCTTTATGTCTGTGAAGGTTCAACAGTTTCGTAGCATGAACCCTAGCATCTTAAGTGCGGATGCAAAAGTTAATCTAATATGTTCATTGAAGTGAGCTCATTATCAAAATAAATTCCTAGATCCCGTATTAAAGTGATACGTGATAGTTCAGAGGAATTAAAGGAATAGTTATAATGTACCGGGTCACTTTTCTTAGTGTAAGATCAAATTTTGCACTTTGACACATTCATGAGGAGTTTGTATTGATTGCACCAAACTTCTACCAGATCTATTTGTGTCTGCAATCGTTTATGTTGTCCACAACTGTATATCATTTTAAGTCGTCTGTAAAGAGGAGGCCCCTACAATTAAGAAGCGTTGTTAGGTCATTAAAAAATATGATAAATAGCAAGGGTCCAAGGTTGGATACTTGTGGGACACCTGATGTTGCTGTATATAAATTGGAATTGAAACCATTGTAGCTGACATAAAGATTCCTATCGCCAAGTTACGAGGTGATTAATGAAATTAAGGAGTTATTAAAGCCTTACTAGTCTAATTTATTTAGTGTACTATTTTGTTGAAAGCCTTTGAGAAGTCCGTAGCTATGTACTACATCCACTTGACCATGGGTATCTAAGATATTAGATATAACTTGGGTTATTTCTACAAGATTGGAGACTGTTGATCGTTTTTCAATAAAACCATGCTGTTAGGATGAAATTAGCGACTTTACTTGTGGGACTATGTATATATACCGACACATCTCAAAGACCTTTGCTAAGTTACACAATATAACGATTGGTCGGTAATTCTCCATATAGTCGGCTTTATTTTTTTAATATCAGGCATACTCTTCCTAGTTTCCAAACATATGGAAATATACAAGATTTTTGAATTAAATAAAATTAGCAATGGGAGCAAGGACATGTGCACAGTCTTTGACTATAAAGCTTGGTGTTCGGTCGTGGCCAGACGTTAATTTATTTGGTAGTTTCTTTATGGCGGCTATTACATCAATTTCATTAAAACTACTAACACCTATGTATGAAAAATTATCGCGGTTTACAATATTTGAGGCAGTATCAGGGTCATCCACAGGCGAGTATACGCTGTGAAAATAGTTCGCGAAACCATTTACTATGCCCCTGGGGTTATCATAACATGTTACCTCGTCATATATTCTGCCTGGTATTCTAGTAAAACCTTTTTTCTCTTGTATGCAGGATTAAATTTTTTTTGGATCGATGGGGACATTGCTTTCAACTGGGGCAAGATAATCGTTATATGCTGGATATATATTTTTTTTAAACTTTATTTCTATAAGACTTTTACATGAAAAGTATTAGAATTGTCAAACACATAATGTATAAGTATAAATATAAATAAATATAAAAATAAAAAATATATAAAAATAGCTATATATAATATGTAAATAATGAACAACATATAACTGTATAGTCAATAAAATATATAATATGTAAATAACGAACAACATATAAGTGTATAGTCAATAAAATATTTGTAAGTCGACACTTAAAAAAAAAACAGAAAGAACAAAGATTACAAATGTAATGAAAAATATTTATTGATTACAGTGTGTGAGTTACCTAATCTAGAGTAGCGCAGTAGAAAAAAATTCATGAACTGTATAAAACCTATGCCCTAATAATAATAATAATTTTATTGATTTCTTGAACATATTTATATTTTCAATGTTTTTTATGAGGGAAGGTAAATTATTAAACAATTTAGCAGGCATCACAAAGGAACTATTTGATAATAGAGAAAGTCTGTGAGGGGGTAATCTTATGTGGCCTCCGTGTCTTAAGTTATAATTAGTTGCCTCTGAGGTTTGTGTAAATTTGTCAGCATTTCTTTTTACGTACATAACACAGTTGAGAATGTATATAGAAATAACCGTTAAAATATTCAATTGCTTGAAAAGACTTCTGCAAGGGTAAGTTATAGGTTTACAGCACATAGTTCTTATAATCCTTTTTAATTAATTCATTTTTCAAAGACTTGTAGTGTTCCAATTGGCGTGGTGTACGGTCTAATGATATATTGATTTTCTTAAAAGAATCACTATCTCGTAGAGTTTTCGCTTTACCGATCAAATTGTGAACAGTTTCCTCCTCACATAACATTATTTTAATTGGACGTGGATTATTTCTTGCTTCAACATATTTACCGAGTCTAGCTGGCTTAATATTATCATATGTAACGTCGGTAGATAAGTAATATAGAACTTTATTTACTTCTGGCTCATCATGCTGTAATCTATCATCTTTGGAGTTGCTGTTAATTTCGGCAACACCAAATATTATCAAATTACGCTTTCTCCGATTCCTCTCCATTATCTCCTAGGTTATTTCCTCATAGTCTGCATATGTATACTGTGTACATTTTCATTTAGTATTTAGTAATAAATATATAATTATTGTTATACCAATTGTTAATAACTACTGTTACTGCAAACAAACCACATGGAAGTTTAGGCACTTCTAATGTATTGTAATTTTTATTGTGTTATGAAAGCAATGTACGATAATAATTGAATAAACTGAATTGAACGAACTGAAACTGAATATTAAACTCTTACAGTTATACATCGATTAAAAACACGATGAATGCTTTAAATAGGTTGTCGGTAGAGCAAAACATTAAAAAAGCAAATATGGTTTTTATCTATAAAATAATGAAACAGATTATCCCAAGGTATTTGAAAAATGTTGCTTTTATACTTGCCTCCACGCTATACTTGTGGACGTGCAAATTGGTAATACATTTTTTTTGCTGCTCCTGGTTGCTCCAGGCAATAATACACGGGTTACTTTTTCTTTTTATATTACTAAAAGTTGATGAATTGTTACTACATACATATAAATAGGGCAAAACCAGTCTATAAAAAGTGCCTTTTTCCAGCGTCCAAACTTCTTTCTCAAATTCACTTATTATTCATTGTTTTTTTTTTTCGTTGACTTGACAACACAGCCAGCACGCCTCGCATTTGCTAACAAATTGTTCAACATACCGCCGCCCTTGAAGTGTTTACTTCAAAAATTATAGAAATTGAATAAGTAGTATAGACTGGCATGCTTCATATAAATAAAAGATTAACATATGAAGGTACATAATGATGATATGATAATACATTGAGACTAGATCAAAAATGTTACTAAAACTACATCATTGACAACAAATATCTCATAACATATTTAAGCAATTACCGGTTTCAATTAAAAACATAAAGGTTAATAAACAAAGTGTTATGATAATATAATAACTAAACATTTCAATACAATAAAAATGTGAAAGCTTCTGTACTCGGTGGCATAAAATTTATAAGTCTATGGGTAATAAACAAACTTTATTTAATGCCCGCTTTAGAACACTATTACGGGTTTTTACACTAACTACGCGCACTAAGCCATCAGCTCCTGGATGCGTAGCTAAGATACGACCCATTGGCCAGTGTAGAGGAGGGACATTGTCCTCCTTTAATAGTACCAAGGCACCCACTAGAAGGGAAGACTCTTTCTGGAACCTCCATTTTGTACGTTGCTGCATGTGGTGCAGATATTCAGTAGACCAACGTCTCCAAATATCCTGGTTCATTTTACAAATGTGCTGGTATCGTGACAAGTGATTAATTGGAGTTTCTTGCAGATTAATTTCAGGTACGGCGGTGAGCGGTTCACCAATTATAAAATGTCCTGGTGTAATCGCTTGCATGTCATTAGGATTGTCGGAAAGAGACACCAGAGGCCGTGAGTTTAAAACCGCCTCCACCTGTGTAAGAAGGGTATAAAATTCCTCGTAGGTGAATGAAAAATTATTTGTAACCCGTTTGAGGTGATGTTTAACAGATTTTACAGCCGCCTCCCATAACCCACCCATGTGTGGTGAGCGAGCTGGTATAAAATGCCATTCGATATTTGATTGTGATAAATAGCCTTTAAATTTGTCATTCTGCAATAAATTATTAACTTCTAGCAACTCGTTATTGGCTCCACTAAAATTTGTAGCATTATCAGAATATATTCTTCTACATAGGCCACGCCTAGACACGAATCGTTTAAGTGCATTCATGAAAGCATCCGTGGTGACCTCACTTGATAACTCTAAATGCACTGCTTTGCTGGCAAAACAAACAAAAATACATATGTAACCCTTTACTACCTTTCGATTGCGTGTCTTACCGTCCTTTATTTGGAAAGGTCCAGCGTAATCGACCCCAGTTGTAGAAAAAATTCTTGATGGATTTACTCTAGAATGAGGCAAATCCCCCATTTGCTGCGAAATAGTTGAGGGTTTAGCCTTGAAACAAGGAATACATTTGTGTAGAATTGCCTTTACGGCTTGTTTGCCGTTTAAAGGCCAATAATTTTCCTTCACAAAAGAAAGTGTCGCTTGTTGACCTGCGTGTAAATTGCGTATATGCTCATGATTTATTATTAATTTTGTAAGCGGGTGCTTTTGTGGGAGTAATATTGGATATTTCTGGTTAAACGTCAACTTAGAATGTTTAAGCCTGCCTCCTACCCGAATGATATCGTCTTTGTCTATAAATGGATTCAGAGATGCAAGCTTACTATTGGATTTTACCACCTTTGAGTGTTTGAGCAAATAGATGTCCTCGGAGAATGTTTGAGCTTGAACTATTTTAATTAAAGTATTGGGACTATTTGACAGTTCCTGAATAGTCAAAGAACCAATTTGCCTAGATTCGACAGGAGACCTTAAGTTTTTCAAAAATCTTAGACAAAAAGCAAAAATTCTTTGTAATTTTGTGAAATTTGAATAACGCTCAAATATATCCAATGTGGTGAAATGTGATAACAAAGTGATTTGATGCTTTATCTCTGGTGTGTCTGTACCACCACGGGCAAAATAAGATATGTGTGATTTTTCTGGCCAATATTGCGGCTCTAGTAGTAGAAATGATGGCCCATTCCACCATAATGTAGAACTTGAAAGTTCCTTTGGGTTGACTCCACGAGATACAATATCTGATGGATTATTAGCTGAGCTTATGTGATGCCAACTATCAACTGATGTTAATTGTTGTATTTCTGATACTCTGTTGCATACGAAGATTTGCCATGTATGTGGTTCAGCTAATAACCAAGATAAAACTATTGTTGAGTCAGTCCAAAGGCATATGTCCTCGATTTTTACAGTTAAAATTCTTGTAATTTTATGTAATAATCGAGAAAGTAATAACGCGCCACACAGCTCAAGTCGTGGTAATCAAACAGCTTTTAGTGGTGCCACACGTGACTTAGCACATAGCAATCTGACTTGTACAGCATTTGAGGACGCTGCACCATAAGCTCTTTGACTGGCATCACAAAACCCATGCAACTGTATAGTTAATACGTTTGTTAGAATGACATGTCTTGGAATATGAATTGAGTTTATTTCATTTAGGTGTGAATAAAAATTAATCCAAGTTGTGTATAATTCGCTAGGAATAGACTCATCCCAATCAATTTGAAGTTGCCAAAGTCTTTGCAGAATTATTTTAGCCTGAATTATTATTGGTCCTAAGAGTCCCAATGGATCGAATATTTGTGAAATATATGAAAGTATTGTTCTTTTTGAAACCCTATCTAGGGTGAATGGTTTAGATTCATATTCAAATTTATCTGATGAAGAATTCCAAGATATACCAAGTGTTTTCATATGTTCATTGTCGGCTATAATATAATGAGAAATATGTTCTCGTGTATTATATAGGTCAGCTAGTATCTCAAGGTTATTTGACGCAAATTTTCGTAATTCAAAACCTGCGCTCCCTAATATGTTTGTGATGTTTCTCCGGATAGATATCAGGCTATTGACATCGTGAGAACCGGTCAGCAAATCATCCACATAGAAGTCTGTCATAATGATCTTAGTTTCAAGTGGAAATTTACCGGAATTTTCGATTGCTAACTGTTTTATGCATCTTGTTGCCAAAAATGACGCCGACGCTGTTCCATAAGAAACTGTATTCAATTGGAAATGTCCTAACTCTGAATCAGGATTGTCCCTCCAAACAATTCGTTGCATATCGCGTTGTGACGACTCTATATTTATTTGTCTGTACATTTTTGTGATGTCGCCTATTAGTACAAAATTATGTTGGTGAAACCGAGTAATTATGGAAAATAAATCACTCTGTATTGTCGGACCTACCTTTATGATGTCATTTAATGGCAGTCCTGTTGACGTATGCGCCGACGCATCAAAGACTACTCTAAGCTTAGTAGTTAAACTTGAATGATTTTCGACGCCATGGTGAGGTATATATAAATATAAATAAATATAAATACACCACAGGTAATGACGACCCCCTTTATCCCGGAAGGCTCTAGAAGAGCCTTGTGTGGGAGGGGGCTACACATTTAGAGACAAGGGACACACACCCAATATCCGTGTATAGTGGAAAAATCCCTCTCACAGTATTTTCCACTGCGACGACCGGGGATCGAACCCGGAACGTTTGGGTGAGAGGCAAGTGTGCTCACCTCTCGACCACCAGTCATATAATAAATTATATTAGGTGTGTGTTCATTGGGATTGATACGAGTCATATGGCCAAGGGATTCATATTCAGCCATAAATTTACAATACTCGTCCTTGAATTTTGGATTTCTTGTCAACTTGCGTTCAGTTACATAAAAACGCTGAATAGCTTTCTCTCGCGAGTCACCTAAATTATTATAGTTATCGCGCAATGGTAAGCTAACGGTAAATCTGCCCGTAGTGTCTCGTCGAAAATTGTTTGTGAAATGGTTTTCACATTCTATTTCTTCCTGGGAATATGCGTTGATATTATCATTTTCCTCTAATTTCCAAAACCGTTCTAATTGATCGTGAAGATCTAAATCGGCTGCGATAAAACATGCTTGCGTTCTTTGTGGTTGAGGATTAAATATATGTCCTGATACTACCCACCCCAATTTTGTTTTGTTTAGTGTAGGCTGACCAGTACCCAATTTAATCTGTCCAATACAAAGCAGATCAAAGAATACACCTGCACCTATCAACAAATCTATTTGAGATGGCTGATTAAAATTTGGGTCTGCCAGTTTTATGGAATTGGGTATTTCAAAACCATCTGTCCTAAAACTGCGCTGCGGCATAATGTCTGTAATTTTTTCGACCACAAGACAGGATAGTTTTGTTTTGAATTCATTGTACATTGACTTTATTTTTACGTTCGCTTGAGTTTTAATTCTGGTTACTGATTGACTTATTCCAGAAACAGATAAATCTATTTTAGACGTACCTAAACGTAGGCGCTGAATCACTTCTGATGTTGCAAAATTTGACTGAGAGCCATTATCTAGAAGGGCCCTGCATTGAACCAACTGATTATCTGAATCATATATGTATATCAAGGCAGTGGACAGCAATACGAATGAATTAGATTTCTGTTGATTGTAATGCGAACCTATATTACAGTGATTGATTTGCGTGCCTACCAATTGCGTACTCTTGTTACTATCTGACAGTTTACCTTGATCGGTGTGATGGTTATCTGAAATAGCTTGAGTAAGTATATCAGATTGATTAATTTGCACTTGGTCGTTATGCTGTTTTTCTTGTGTTTCTATGTGAAGCAAAGAATTATGTTTTTTGTGGCAAGTTCGACATGCACTCAAAGTACATTCTGAATTTGAATGTCCAAGACGTAAGCAATTAGTACAGTAGAGTTTTAATCGCTTTGCTTCGGAAAATCTTGTATGGACCGGCATATCCAGAAATTTGTTGCACGAATAAATGTAATGCTTTCCCCTGCATAAAACACAAGAAATCTTATCCGTTGCTATATGTGCGTGAGACTTAGGCTCTGTGTGTTTCTTACTGATTGGGTTGCTAAAGTTTGTTTTAAGTCGTGTTTTGGGGCTAAGTGCTTCCAATAATCGACAACGTTCTGTTAAAAACGTAGTAAAATCCTTTATTTTTGGAAACGCAATATTTTTTACATAACTTTCCCATTCTTTTCTAGATATAACATTGAGCTTAGTAGCCAGTAGATAAATTAATAAGGTATCCCAATGTTTTGCACTTTCCTCCAATACATTTAAAGCACGATAATGTTTCAGGAAACTATCCAAAAATGAACGAAGTGTGACATGGCAATCCTTATTAATAATCTGCAGCTCAACGATGCTACTAATATGAGCAGAAATAATTGCCTTTTTATTTTGAAATCTTTCAGTTAATAACTGCCATGCAATGTCATAATTTTCTTCCGATACAGTTAACGACGTGATAACTTGAGCCGCTTCATTCTTTAAAGACCCTTGCAAGTAATAATATTTTTGTATTTTGGTTAACGCGGGATTATCATTAATCAATGAATTAAATGTGTCATGAAACTCAGTCCACTTTTCATACGAACCTGAAAATTCAGGTAAATTAATTTGTGGCAATTTGATATTAAAAGTGTTAATATCTGACGACCGGTTAGCAGGCGTAGGAGTACCATGCTGGTTTGCAAATTCTATTTGGGTTTGCAACATTTTCGATGCAAGAGCTACTGATTCAAAATATTTCGTTTCGAACTCCTCACGCTCTCGTGCATGAGCTTCTCCATCAGAAGTTTCATCGGAATACTTAATTTCAATTTGAATGTCATTAAATGCAATAAACGTATGTTTTACCGTGTCAAGGCGGGCCTGTAATTGATTCAAAGAATCTGTATCTTTCTCACATGTGCTCAAGAAGTTTGCAAATCGGGTTAACTGCCCCTTTAGATAACCTCGACGCACGTGTAATTTTTTCAAATCTTCCTTTTCCGACATGTTGCTGTTACAAATATAGCAAAAGGAAGATCTGTGCGATAATTACTTTTAAAAGATGCTATAATTTAATAATCACTGCAGAAAATGTGGATAGTTATTAATGGTATTATATACTTATTATAAAATTAAATATTTGATGTACGTTATCTTTATTTGTTTATGTGAAATGTCAAACTGACAATTATTGCCCTATTTGTTTGATTATAAATATGAACGCTACCCAGCTGCTAAGCATCACCTCAAAATATTATTGACGAGGCTTAAAATATTAATCACCAAAATTACGTGATATTATTTTTATTAAAAATGCAACTTTAAACTGACAAGTGGCTGCGGTTTATTAAGTAATATGGAATAATGTCTTACACCGACCTTATTATGATTGATTATTGCTTACCGCCGCCCTTGCTGTCATATACTGTACTGGGAGCTTCTGTCACTTATATGTCAGAATATGACTCAGAAAGTTGGATTACTGACTGGAATTGTTTTCATTTACTAATTAGCACTTTATAACCTGGCGTTTGTCACTGGCTGCTATCTCTGTTCGAAGGACCACATGAAAAATTCAGGATATTGTGGTAAATTCAAATGATTTTTCATATTAAAAAAACGCTATAACTTTCATTTAAGAAACAGAACAAAAAACAATTTCAGTATTGAATATGTAAATAAATCTTGTTTGCAAGGATCTTTATTTTATGAAGGTGTGTGGCTTTTTAATAATGTAAGAGGAGCAACAAACTTAAATTTATTTGTATAAATTTGCCATATTTTAACGACTCAATATACTGTAGACCTCAAATAATATTTTGATGTAAATATAAAGGTACTAAAATAGTGTGCCTTTAGTTATAGACTCCGATTCATGTGTCAAAACTACATATAGAGACTATTTCTACACGTAATAATTGTGATCGAATTAATACACTGTTTGTATTTCTTATACAAAAATGTCATGTACGTCTCAAAAAAGATTAAAAATATCAAAAATATATTATAATATATATGCAACTGCTTATTTAAATAAACGTGTCAAACAATTCATTCGCATATGCTCTTTATGGAATATTATATATCATCCTGTTCTGCTTTAAATTGAGAAAGCGTCATTTGAAAAATTTGAATTGGAGGTGCCAGCGTGGGGATGAAGAGACATAATATTTCAATAAGGGCGTATCAGGGTCTTTCACTCGACAAGTGAATTAATGTGTTCCTTTAATTAATTGTATTCATTTTGGAAAGCGAGTTAGCCAGAATTTATCGTATGGAAATAAAAGCACTGTATTTAGGTTAATTTTAGTTGTGTAAAATGTTTTATTTAACAGGGATTAACTTTGGTGCAAATTTATTTTAACTGCAGCGAGGTTCATTACAATTTTATTATAAAATACATTAGTTTATATACCGTAGAAATTTAAAGTGATAGCTGCAACACGAGTATTTATTATTGTAGTATTAAGGGTGTTATATGATTGTTTCAGCCGGACACGTATACAGAAATAAAAACTGCTTTGGCGACAGATAATTGCACTTCCCCATGGGAAATGTTATACTTTTTTAACCATTTACTATTTTTTATACTTACGTTACCGATAAACTTGATAGTTTACTATTATTGTACTAAGATACATCCGATTCTATTACCGCGACTTAGAAAAGACTATTTTCAATTTAATTGGTAAAATACGTGTGCAGAATGTTTGTTACTCTATACGTCACCTTAAGAACTATCTGAAGTTAAGATCTAGGTTTGTCTGACTAAAGGAGATGGATTTTAGACAGACGTTATAGACCGGGGGTTTCCTAAACATTTATTTAGAGCAAAATAACCTTAATAAAATAAACGTTGTCCAGAATTTGATCCTCTACAACTTTTATTAAAGTAATTTTTTGTAAAAACATGGTTACAAGACCACCCCTGCAGCGTGCGCAATTTCTGTTACATAATGCGCAGTAACTCCTTAAGTATTAGAGATACAAAAAAATGTTTATAAAGAAAATTTGTTCAGAAGTTGATCCTCCACAACTCTCATTAAGGTCATATGTTTAGAAACCACCTCTATAGCGCAAAAGGAGTTCGAGTGTGATCTTTTTGTTGGATACTCAGGAGGCAGTCCCCCAAAAATCATTCTGTTTGGAATTTTTTAAATGACATCTTTATTGGATTATATAGTTTACTAACAAATGGAGACTCATTTTTCCATAGGAAGAACCCATGATGACTCCTCCTACCTCCTGAAAGGCATATTGAGTAAAATCACGGCCAAAAATTTGTCGCTAACCCCCGGTCTATTATACATGTCAATTTTAGAAAAGCTTTTGGTAAGGTGAACTATGATTGATTGTTTTTTTGAATCTTATCTCAAGCCACTTTATTATAAGATAAAATTTAAAAACATGTTGTCCATTTGGGTGTACCACAAGGATCAAATTTAAGACTAATGTTATTTATAATTTTTATTAATGATAATTATTTATAAAAGATAGTAAATGCCTTATTATATGAAACTATAAAGAATTATTAAGTTATAAATGCCATTCACTACGGTATTGGGAGGATTGATGACTGCAGTTAGGAAAATAAGTTATGTCATAATATCTAAATATTTCATTTGTAAAATTTTCAACTTCAAAAAAGGATAAGGGGTGAGCGTAGGTGCGTCTTTACTATGTACATACTTCGGTATGCGATGTAAAGCAACGACAGGCGCAGTTAGTACTTGGATGGTGACCATTCCAACGGAAACCGCGTTCTCGCCTCACACATCTTCCAGCTGCTTGTATATCAGTGTATGCGCGGAAGCTATACAACCTTAGGCGAGGGTTGTATAGGAGATATACCATCCTTCGGAGGGGATGTAAAGCCGTCGGTCCCTTGTTTATTAAATGTTAGGCAAGTAAAAGATCCCTACTCTTCTTAAGGGAAGAGGTTCGGCAAAATTCCTGGTTGGGGGTAGCTCGTCTACAGGCGTCGGTGTTAGGCCTCAGTAGCGGAAATAGGCCGACGTTAAATAAATGTATAAAAAAAAAGAATAAAAAAAATGTTGTACAGCAGAATAAGGGTACAATTTGATAGGCACATGTCTTAATTTGATGTAAGCATTTTGAGATGGATTTAGAAGAACTACTCAATACAAAATTAATCTCTGATCAAATGTCTATATATGTGGGGGACCGGCCGGATCTTAAAATTCTTGAAACATTTGTCGGATTTTGTTAAAATTGAAAATCTTCGTGAATTTTAAGATGCTGAATACGGATTTGTATCCAACTCGATTAGAGGGGCCCCTGTAGCGAGAGAATCTCTTAGACCGTAGTTGAAGACATATGTTCCTTGTGCCTATTGCAGCCTCAAGTGGTTACAGTTAAAATTCAATTTTAAGTACACATTACAAATATATATATTTCACAAATCTGTATAACTAGCGGCGAGTGATTAGAAAATAACATATATGTCGGAAATAGTCTGCATTTTTACAAGAAGCAATTTCTAAAATTTGCTAGATAATTATACTCACGGTGACTGCAATAAATCATTGTGTACTGAGAAGAGGAAAAGGATATGAAATCAAAATACTTACAGCTAAGATGGGTTTTTAATCACGCAAATGGGGCGAGCGTAGATGCATCTTTACTATGTACATACTTCGATACGCGATGTAAAGCAACGTTAATCGCGGTTAGTATATTTAGATGGGTGACCATTCCAAGTATTATAGTACGTTCCATATATAACGTCCGGAAATTTTTTTAAAAATTAATTCAATCTTTCATATCACTTTGGCAAACACTGAAAAAAGTAATCTAATACCAAATTTAATAAAAAAAACTACAATTTTCAAAAACAAATTCTGAAAAAATTTATGATTTTTTGATAATTCATAATTAATTTTAATCCGCCAGCCAATATCATAAAATATTCAAATTATGAATTTTGCTGCCCCAACATTACAAAATATCACCCTTAAAAATGCCGGGCTCCAATGATCATCATTAACCCCAAAACTACTTTCTGCACCTCGATTGAGAACTTCAACTCACTACCATTAATTTTCTATTAAACAAACTTCCCTTCAAATTCGAGTCTCAAATTTATTTTGCATCTTTCTTTAACATCCAAACCTAATCAATCTTCATTCATATGAAAGACCTTTCGTTCTACTCGAGAGAACAACAATTAGTCGAAAAATTGGGAGAAATAAACGAGTTCACTGAAAAGGGGAAAGTGTCCTGTCCAAGCAGTTGCTGTCAATACATTTGACAAAATTCTTTGTGAAATTGCAAAGTATTTATATTTAATGAATTTAGATTTATTCATGCGGCTTTACTTCAAGAAGTTGTCTACAGCGCCGCTTCCAGATACTGAGGCAAAGATTGTCTTAAACAACACGATGCTCGATGGTTATAATAGGATAATAAATATCGCACTATCTGTACTTTAATCTCAACAGTAAAGTGAAAAATTGAAAATTGCATTTTGATAAAATTTATCTCAGAGGTATTACTGACATTTTTAATAGTTTCTTGTTCATGTCAGGATGGTCGTCGAGTGTATTAAAATTTTCATTGCACTAATGCAACAATGAGTCACTTTCTAAATAATGGCCTACTGTTCGCATGATCATAAAAAAGTAATTTTATTAGCACAAAGTGCAATAACTTTATTGGCGATAAAGACTTGTTTTATATCCGCGAATGGGCCATAAGTAAACGCGATAGCAAAGTCCTGTTTAAATTTGTTTTGAACAGTAAAAAATATATTGGTATAGTAATATTGGAAAATAAAAGTTACGTATTCAGTAAGTATTTATTTAAATTTTAATTATTCTCATAGCTCACGTAAATATCGGGTATCTTTTATATTCATTTGAATGCAGCGTTTCCATTCATTCTATATGTTTGCTAGGTAGATCATAATTAAATTCTGTGAAATTCTTAGGATAGCGACATGCAAAACAGTTCGTTATTGCAAAATAAGGATTTTATGGAGGAGTTTGCGACTAAAATATTATGTTCTAATATTCTGCCCTCTACAAGTACATTTGAACTATGCTAAGCCCAGTCAGGTGATTATTTTTTATGTCGCTATCCTAAGGATAGGTGTGTCAAATAGTAGAAGGATCCTCATGTCGGTCGTCACATGTTTACCTTACCTTGAACTGACGAGAGCCAACAGCTCGAAACTGCAGTCTGGAAGTGGTGTGGGACGACTGGCACGAGAGCTCCTTTGAGTAGGATCAATCTTTCCGCTGGTTTGTTGCAATCGAAACATTAGCGTTCTGTTGGTAACTTGTAATTTAGCGCTCGGCGGGACACATAGTCCGGAGAGTAGCTGTTAGTTGCAGTCTGGTTACGTTCCTTATAGTAAAATAAGGATTTTATAGAGGAATATGCGACTAAAATATTATGTTTTAATATTCTGCCCTCTAGAAGCACATTTGAACTACACTTTGCTTTTGTTTAAAATACTGTTACAATAGAACGTAGTTATTACATAAAAAGTGTATAAATATTGCCAAGTTAATTTATATGCAAAGAACGGCTTTGATGTCTGCGCAACATCTTGTGTGATAAAAAAAGTAATTGGTTTCATGATTTACTGTATTCCTGGCTTTTTGAGGATGGATGTCAGCTTAGGTAAACTTTAAAAAACCCTAAAAATGAAAAATTATTGGAGCGATATATCCCCATGCTCACGGAGTAATAAATTACAAGCATCTGCAAGGTAACATTTAAATATAATTGAGTGCATATGTCCATAATATTACTAGAATTCATTACAGACATAAAATTTTAAAAGATGTGGGGGTTTAGGAGGCTAAATAATTAAATAAAGAAATATTTAGTGTTTGCCAGGTGGAAATAGAGCAGTACACATAAAGCTCCTCGTACTGATTGCTCTCATTTGAGGCTCTCAATGTGGCACATGAAGTCTGAAAGTACAAATGGAGTACTGTGCACTGTACTTTCCTACATTTGTTGGTTTTGCTCGATTATAAGATATTCACTAAACTACGCTACGCTGATGAGGAGCAATAACTCCAAAACACGTGTCCGTATCTGCATTGTTGTTTCTCTTTGTGGTGTAAGGCAATAACGTATTTCTTTATTTAATTATTTAGCCTCAAAAACCCCCACATCTTCTATTTAATGTTTGCCAGGTGGAAATAGAGCAGTACACATAGAGCTCCTCGTACCGATTGCTCTTATTTGAAGCCCTAAATGTGGCACATGAAGTATGAAATGAGGTAATGTGCACTGTACTTTTCTACCTTTATTAGTTTGCTCAATTATAGAATATATTCGCTAAGCTACGCCACGCTGATGAGGAGCAATAATTCCGAAACTGTGCCCGTAGCTGCATTGTTATTTCTCTTTGAGGTGTAAGGCAATAACGTATTTTTTATAAAATTTTAGATTTAATGTGAAAAATAATAACACTAATACTACTAATATTTTATTTTTATCCAGGTCTACAAAAAAATTACAAAACGTTTTGAAGTTATCTGAGAACCTCCTGTAACTTGCATGGCCCTTAGTCCAGTCTAAGGAAACGACCCTATCTGGGTCTGCGTGCTGAGTTTAGAAGCGTTTTCATATAATAATATAATCGAATTATTTATTCTTGCTGACAACTTTTATTGACGATTCTTACGAATAAAATGTTTTCTTCAAAAAGTGGGTTGAGTTTCAAACGTTATTATTCACTTTTCTGGTACGCTTACATGAATTTTCTACTTATCTGCGTAATATATCGCATTCTAGTAATCGAATTCTAATAACAAAAATAGCCGCTTATTCACAATGAAACTATTCAGAAATCTAGACATGTACGATATTCAAAGGTCAATCTGCCATCTTGAAAAAATATAAGAGACACCAAAAATGGTCAAAAAATAGAAAATTGAATATCTTTACGACAAGAGGGAGTGATATTGTTAAAGAACACGCGAAAACCCTCGATGAACTTTTCGAAACTGTAACAAAGTCCGACTTTTCTGAAACATTTCACATGAAAAGCGTGCTTCACGTAAAAATGCTGTTGGAAAAGGTTTTTATATATAAATTCACATTTTTCTAATGCCAAACTCATCAAGGAGTGTAATTTTAGAAAGTGTAGTAAATGTCACTGCACGGGGACGTAATGTCGTCCCGACCAGAAAATTTAGAAAGTATAACGAAAACCGACTTTAACTTCGGAAATTTTGAAAATAAAACCCTCTTACGAATCCACGTTGTGCAGCACTGCAACTCATGCTTTGTGTTAAATATGAGGACAAGTTATCCAATCTATAGTCAAAGTATTTCGAGAGTTTTAGCGAAAATAGCCCTTAGCGTCGAGGGTGCCCTATCACTTTCTAGTAGTCGATTTTGACGATAAAATGATGGGTTTTAAGGGTATTTGCCCTAAACCGGTTCCTGAGGGATTCGGTGTCAAAAAAGTATAGCTACCATGTACTCAGAACGTGCATGGGATCGCCTTGCCTGAACGTATCAATTTATAATTACAGAATGATAAATTGATATTGAACTGAACATACGTCAATAGACAGGCAAGCAAAAGTCCACCAAAATTATAAACATTGAACATTTCGTGAATCTTTTTGTGTAATCGTTAGCTCTAAACCGAACATTGGATGGTAGTTGGTTACATTATGAGTCGTTCTGTTCCTCACTATGTGTTGTACATGGGCCAGATTATAGTTTGTCAATACATTTTCCTGGAACGTTTTTGTAAAACAATTTTTTAAAAGATTTAATATATATTTTTGAACTTGAATCTTTTTCTTGTGTTTTCAAAATTCCTTGTCAGGTTTAAATTAAGAAAGTGTTAATACTATGTTAGATTTATAGTGTTACGACGTCCAATTGGTACCATCAGTGAAGCAGTTAAGCAAAAATGAACGGTAAGTATAGATTTTTGTATTATTCTCCGTCTGAAACAGTCCTTTTGAACCCTTCTTTGTGAACGTTTAATATCCATTTTAGAAAGTATAATAAAAGTCCTTCAGACGTGTAACGATGGATCGTTCACAATATCACCAATGTTGGCGCAAACAAAGCGCATATATGAACAAATCGAATGCATTTAATGCGGACTTTGTAAGTCAAATAGAACGGCGTTCGATGGGCACATTGATGTTCTGACAAAATATGTATATTAACGTCACCTATATATATTGTGCAATGTAACTTTTCAGGACCTGTAAATATTTAGATTTATATTATGTGAATTTGGTGCAATAGCAACAAGTGTACTAGTTGTATCTTTATGCTCCAATATCACTAGTATCTAATTTTATAAATATTATGTTCATAATTCCATGATTTTTTAAGATAGGCAACCATATCATTATTCTTATTATAATTTCCTTTCTAATATCATGTCATAGCGATTAATACGATAGAAATCTTGATCTGATATTGACTAGGTTTTACGAGGTTGTGATGAAAGGATGTGGTGTACCATTAAAGATTTAACTGGCAAGGCGAAGATAAGAGATTTTGACGTAGAAAAAATATTTTAGTTAAACAATCAAACACACTGGAAGAAAACTTTAACAACTTTTATTATGAAAGCATTAAAGACATAGCTGATAGTATTAAGAACAAACCGTTTGGTTTACGAACAGAAGCAGATGGTGAATGAATTAAATTTTCTTCATTAGAGATAATACACTTATGTAAAGAGAATCGTTTTTAGTTTAGAAAATAAAAGTACTGTGATGAAAAACTTAGCGTTACATTGTTGAAAAACTTGTTTTGTGCAATTGGTTATTAGATCCTTAGAATCAGGACATATACCAGCGCTGTTAAAAATTAATACAATAATACCGATTCCAAAAGTAACATAGGAATTCGTAACATGCCCTACGATATCTGAACAATGTCGCCCAATTAATATATTGGCGATTTTGGACAAGATATTGGAAATTATAGTGAGTGATCAGTTACGTGGACATGTTGAAAAGAATAACATTTTATTTATAGGTCAAACTGGCTTTCGAGAAAACCACTCGTGTGAAACGGCTCTCCAATATGTGTGCGCCAAATGGAGGAAGCAAATAAGGGAGGATAATGTAGTTCTCAGTGTGTTTGTGGATTTAAAATGAGCTTTGAAACTATTGATAAATGCTTGTTAATAATAATAAAAAAAATGTATAGATACGGTATTGAAAGTGCTGTTTGAAATGGTTAGAAGACTATTTAAATGGTAAGTATCACAAGACAAAAGGAAGGAACAAAATGTCAAGTAAAACTGCTAGTCCATACGGTCCCCCAAGGGAGTGTTTTGGGACCTCCTCTTTTCATCATATATGTGAATGACATTCATTGTGTTTTAAAAAATTCATATGTGAATTTGTTTGCTGATGACACTGTAATCAATGTATCTGGTAGAAATTTTTACGATATACCCCACATCTCTAATCACGAACTCAATATTTTGAATGATTGGTTATGTGGTAATGAATTGAAACTAAATTCTGATAAGACTAAATTGATAGTTGTATCTAAATCTCTTGTAATAAATTTTTAAGTGACAATTATATAATTAAAATCAATGAATGTACTATCGAAAAAGTGGACCAAATTAAATACCTAGGTGTTATATTGTACCCACAACTTACATTTAGTCATCAGGTCAATTATATGTGTAAGAAAATTGGAAAAAACTGGTTTCTTTCACAGAATTGCTACAAACTTAACGCAGTGGAGTAAGTTGCAAATTTACAAGACTATAATATATACTCATTTTACATATTGCCCATCTTTGTTAATGGCATGTAATAACCAGGAAATCACCAAGTTGCAACTACTCCTATAAAGCTCATGTTAAGTACTCCTAGTTGGTTCTCTGTTGAGCAGAGTATAAATTTAGTCCTAATATATAAAATAATTAATGGGAAAGTTCCCACAGACTTAAACATATTAAAAAACGCCAAGATATACATAGTTATAATATAAAATCGAAAAATAATTATGATAATGAATGCCAAAAAATCTTTTTTACGAGGATCAATATATCAAGAAGAACTTCGTCTCTTCAATAATAATTATAATAATAATAATAATAATAATAATAATAATAAGCAGATAAGCAGGAGGGGCTGACTTCCATCTATCAAGCCTTTGGTGAGTAGCGCCACCACTTACTCCAGCTGGGGTGCAAAACCGAACCGGCAGCCCTAGTGCACCCGGGAGGGGAAAGCGTCTTCCCCTCTGGTGTCGGTCGTGGGTCTGCTGGGCTAACCACCCACAGACTCTAAACTTTGGTTCCGGCAGGCCGAAGACAGGGCCCCCACGATCGACCCCGTGCGGATAGGGGTCAAGGGCAAGGTGGTGGGGCCCAACCGGACGGACCGCCCGTTGACGAAATTGGCAATGTCCAAGGACGCTTTGAGTGGACAGATGAACTGAGAGATGAACTTCTGCATTGCTATGAAAGCAGTGAGCCCGCGCGGAGGGGATACATGGCGCGGATGCATGCTCTGTGGTGTGAGAGGCTACCAGAGCATAGCGTCTTCACGCCACAAAATCTGCGTGACTATGTATCCCACCTTCGTAGTAGGGGCTACGTGAGGGCTGCTCCTGGACCGGTGAATGAGGTGGCCGAAGAGCCGCCACAATCACCGGTTGAGGACGTAGCACTCCTCGTTCCGCCAATACCAGAGGGCCTCAGTACCAGAAGGGGGTTACACCATCTGAAAACCCCCGGGCCACAAGACCTGGCCAGAGTGGACGCTGAACTTCGTACAGCGCTACCAGAAGAGGCTGACATCTGGCACATAAATTGTGCCGTGTATGCCGCTGCTCAACGCTCTTCTCAGGTGGAGAGGCGAAATACCTCTTCCCCACAGGAGAGAGCGCAGCGGCGCATACAAAAGATGGAAGCCAAGATCCGGTCGGCGAGGCAACACGCATCCCGTATCCAATGTGTGATGGACTATATGGCGGCCAACAGGCCGTTCACGCCTAAAGTGCGTCGATTAGCCGCCAACCTAAGACGCGTCCATCACACACTCAATGAGGCAGTGCTGCGAACCACCAAACAGCACTGTCTCGACAGGATACGGATGCTAGTGACTTGTAAAAAATCACTAGTGAGGCGGGCGAGAGGGCTTGCGGAAAATAAACTGTTCCGCGAGAAGCCCTCGCGCCTTTTCCAACCGCCTCCGCGTGTTGTAGACAATCCGCCGACTGCAGATCAGGTGGAGAACTTCTGGAAAACGCTATACGAGGAGAGGCTTCCACTCAACCGAGATTCTCCTGCCCTTGCACACTTTGAAGCCTTTTGTCAAAGGCTTCAGCAACCACAGGAAGTGTGCGAACCAATAACCCCAGAAGAGGTTCGTAGGGCTCTTGAGGGCTCTAAGAACTTTGCTGCTCCAGGTCCCGATGGGATAAATAACTTTTGGTGGAAAAAGTTATCGAGCACCCACCACCATTTGGCCAGAATTTTTAATTCCTGGTTAAATGGGGAGCAGCAAATCCCTTCTTGGGTTGTTGAGGGGCGGACAGTGCTGATCCCCAAGAACGGAGATTTGTCCAACCCAAAGAACTACAGACCGATAACCTGTCTAAACGCATGTTACAAGGTGTTTACACGCATTTTGTACATGCGGGTGCTCCGCGCAGTCGAACCGGTTTACGAACGGATATATGAGCAACGAGGGTCATCCTCGGTTCATTACGTCTACTCAGGGCACACGATTCACGGACCCGGTAGTCACTCACCCCACGGGCGTGGGGAGTGGCTACTGGTATTACCAGCTCCCCTCTGTGAGGGTCGGAGCCACAGAGTAAGGTGACTGGTTTTTTGTAAAAAAAAAAAAAAAAAAAAAAAAAAAAAAAAAAAAAAATAATAATAATAATAATTTATTAATAAGCAGGAGGGGCTAACTTCCATCTATTAAGCCTTTGGTGAGTAGCGCCACCACTTACTCCAGCTAGGGGTGCAAAACCGAACCGGCAGCCCGAGTGCACCCGGGAGGGGAAAGCATCTTCCCCTCTGGTGTCGGTCGTGGGCCTGCTGGGCTAACCACCCACAGGCTCTAACCTTTGGTTCCAGCAGGCCGAAGACTGGGCCCCCACGATCGACCCCGTTCGGATAGGGGTCAAGGGCAAGGTGGTGGGGCCCAACCGGATAGACCGCCCGTTGACGACGTACGCAATGAACTAGGACGCTTTGAGTGGACAGATGAACTGAGGGATGAGCTTCTGCATTGTTATGAAAGCAGTGAGCCCGCGCGGAGGGGGTACATGGCGCGGATGCATGCTCTGTGGTGTGAGAGGCTACCAGAGCATAGCGCCTTCACGCCACAAAATCTGCGTGACTATGTATCCCACCTTCGTAGTAGGGGCTACGTGAGGGCTGCTCCTGGGCCGGTGAATGAGGTGGCCGAAGAGCCGCCACATTCACCGGTTGAGGACGTGGCTCTCCTCGTTCCGCCAATTCCAGAGGGCCTCAGTACCAGAAGGGGGTTACACCGTCTGAAAACCCCCGGGCCACAAGACCTGGCCAGAGTGGACGCTGAACTTCGTACAGCGCTACCAGAAGAGGCTGACATCTGGCACATAAATTGTGCCGTGTATGCCGCTGCTCAACGCTCGTCTCAGGTGGAGAGGCGAAATACCTCTTCCCCACAGGAGAGAGCGCAGCGGCGCATACAAAAGATGGAAGCCAAGATCCAGTCGGCGAGGCAACACGCATCCCGTATCCAATGTGTGATGGACTATACGGCGGCCAACAGGCCGTTCACGCCTAAAGTGCGTCGATTAGCCGCCAACTTAAGACGCGTCCATCACACACTCAATGAGGCAGTGCTGCGAACCACCAAACAGCACTGTCTCGACAGGATACGGATGCTAGTGACTTGCAAAAAGTCATTAGTGAGGCGGGCGAGGGGGCTTGCGGAAAATAAACTGTTCCGCGAGAAGCCCTCGCGCCTTTTCCAACCGCCTCCGCGTGTTGTAGACAATCCGCCGACTGCAGATCAGGTGGAGAACTTCTGGAAAACGCTGTACGAGGAGAGGCCTCCACTCAACCGAGATTCTCCTGCCCTTGCACACTTTGAAGCCTTTTGTCAAAGGCTTCAGCAACCACAGGAAGTGTGCGAACCAATAACCCCAGAAGAGGTTCGTAGGGCTCTTGATGGCTCTAAGAACTTTGCTGCTCCAGGTCCCGATGGGATAAATAACTTTTGGTGGAAAAAGTTATCGAGCACCCACCACCATTTGGCCAGAATATTTAATTCCTGGTTAAATGGGGAGCAGCAAATCCCTTCTTGGGTTGTTGAGGGGCGGACAGTGCTGATCCCCAAGAACGGAGATTTGTCCAACCCAAAGAATTACAAACCGATAACCTGTCTAAACGCATGTTACAAGGTGTTTACACGCATTTTGTACATGCGGGTGCTCCACGCAGTTGAACCGGTTTACGAACGGATATATGAGCAACGAGGGTCGAAGAGAGGTGTCGCTGGCTGCAAGGAGAACCTGTTGATTGACAGATGTGTCACGCAGGACTCCATGCAGTATAAGCGGAACCTCTCTATGGCCTGGATCGACTACCGCAAGGCATTCGACATGACATCGCATGAGCTCATTGTTCACTTGCTCCGATGTCTTGTGGTTCCCGGTCCCGTAGTGAGATGTATTGAAGAACTGATGCCGCTCTGGAGGACTCGCTTTACCATAACATCGGGTAACGATAGAGTCCAAAGAGAGTCGGTAACATTCAGAAGAGGAGTATTTCAGGGAGATTCCCTCAGCCCCCTTCTGTTTTGCATCTCACTACTGCCATTATCCGTCTCGCTCCGGAAAACCCGCGGCTACAACTGCGGTACCCCCGGCGACAGGAGGCATAAGGTCACCCATCTATTTTATATGGATGACCTTAAACTTTATGCCTCTGGAGAGAGGGAACTCCAACAGTCCCTTAGGGTGGTACAGGAGTATACGCAGGCTGTCGGTATGCAGTTCGGGTTGGACAAATGCGCACTGATCCATCTCAAGAGAGGACGATGCGGTGACTATGGAGAGGACGCGCAGCTCGTGGACGGAAGCATCTTACACCATCTAGATGCCGGAGAGTCGTACACTTACTTGGGTGTCGAGCAACGCTCCACCCAAGAAGTGAGTGTAGTGAAAAACGCTCTCCGCGGCAAGTATCAGCACCTACTCCGACAGATCTGGTCTTCAGAACTGTCGGGGAAGAACAAGGTGTCTGCTACAAATATGCTTGCCGTTCCGATCCTTCTCTACTCTTTCGGAGTAGTGAAGTGGACTAGAGAAGAGCTGCGTCAACTCGATGTAGTAACCCGCAAGAAGATGCATCTCAAT
Source organism: Leptura quadrifasciata (assembly GCA_963675555.1). Lineage (NCBI taxonomy): Eukaryota > Metazoa > Arthropoda > Insecta > Coleoptera > Cerambycidae > Leptura > Leptura quadrifasciata. The sequence goes on from OY776675.1 coordinate 112,426,865, forward strand.
AGGAGCTTGCATCCTAAATCGTCCGTCCCACGGTTATATCTCCCACGACATCGGGGAGGCCGTGGACTCTTGAGCTTGGAGAGTCTCCATAGCAGGATGGTTCTGGAGGGAGCATGTAAGGTCATCAGGAGTTCGGATCCCCTCCTCTGCATGGTCCGAGACCATGAAAATGCAGAGGTAGGAGCTTTTCTCTTTAAGGCAGCACGCAGAGCAGCCGATGAACTTGGTCTCATCTTCGACGTCGAGCGGGTAAACCCCGACTCTGTCACCGAGTTGGAACCCGTTCGACTAAAAGCCCACATTAGAGCTGCAGAACACAACATCCTTCTGCAGCTCCATAAGGATAAGCCATTGCACGGGATCTTCTATAAAAATATAGAAGATCTCGGCTTATCCGAAAGGCTGACCTTCGCCTTCTTAAGGTCAGCTGGGCTGAAGTCTGAGACCGAGGGATTCATAATGGCTTGCCAGGATGGTGTATTTAACACTCTCGTCTATCGACGTCGTGTCATGGGTATGGAGGTCCCTGATGTCAGCTGCAGGGCCTGCCGCAGGGCGCCGGAGACTGTAATGCACTTACTGTCGGCTTGCCCGACTTACGCAGTCTCGGCCTATATTCATAGACACAACGCAGCATTACGAGTGCTTTACTATCATCTAAGGCACTCGTATGGGATAGACGAAACACCAGTGCTGCCTCACGTTCCGGGGGATATTGAGTCCGTTGTGGGGAATGAGAAGTGCCTAATTTATTGGAACTACTCGTTTCCCACCGTCAGGCAAATACAAGCCAACAAGCCTGACATAGTACTCCTCGACCACCAACTCAAGACAATGTATGTCGTGGAATTCTCAGCTCCCGCTGAGAGCAACATTGTCTTGAAAGAGGAGGAAAAACGGACAAAATATCGAGATTTGCTCTTCGAACTCCGCAGGCTTTATCCAGGCCATTCTGTTAAAATAGTGGTACTGATTATAGGAGCCCTCGGTGGAATGAGACAGACGCTGCTTTCAGAACTAAAGATCATACCGGCATGCCGAGATTCGGCAGAGATCTTAGCCGGCAGAATGCAGAAGGCTGTCATCCTCGGTTCATTACGTCTACTCAGGGCACACGATTCGCGGACCCGGTAGTCACTCACCCCACGGGCGTGGGGAGTGGCTATTGGTATTACCAGCTCCCCTCTGTGAGGGTCGGAGCCACAGAGTAGGGTGACTGGTTTTTTGTATAAAAAAAAAAAAAAAATAATTCATTGATTTAAAGACCTTACAAGTAAAGGTATAAAACAAGTCAAAATGGGACATGTACATGCACAATAATGAAGTAAATAATTAATAAACATACAATTTTAAAAGTACACAGTACATTTAACAATAATTAATAATACAACTAAATTACTACAAATTACTTTCGTTTAAATATTCTGATACACCATAAAACACTATTTTTACCAGCAACATCCGAACTTTTATTTTAAAGGAATGTATATTTTCAATATATTTTATGTTCTCAGGTAACTTATTAAATAGTTGTATACCAATATATGCAGCATTTTTTTTCAAAAAAAGCCAAAGTATGAATTGGTAAACACAAATCCTGACTTCTCCTGGTGTTAAATGTATGATAATAATTGCTTTTCATAAATCTGTCATAGTTAAGTTTAACAAATAATAAAATTTCCATGATATGGATACACGACAAAGTAAATATCTTTAGCTCTCTAAAGATAGGTCTGCAGGACGTAAGCTGAGAAACATTTGCAATACATCTAACAGCTCATTGTTGAAGTCTGAATAATCTGATACTATGGTGAGAACAACCCCAAAATATAATGGCGTATTTTAATTTTGAATACATTGCTGCATAATAGTATGACATCATAATATGTATATTGCCAACCTGTTTTAGTTTGTAAAAAGCAAAACAGATCGACGACATTTTCTTGCACAGTACATCTATATGGGGTTCCCAGCTGAGGCTGTTATCTATATATAAACCTAGAAATTTTGTTTCACTGACCTGCTCTATACTTTTCCCATTGCATTTCAAAAGGTAACTTTCATTGATTTGTTGTAGTCTTGGTGTAAAGTGAATGAATACCGTTTTATTACTATTTAAAAATTGCCTATTTGAATTAAACCATAAAATAAATTTATTCAGCATTACCTGCGTTTCTTTTATTGCGTTTACAACATTATCATCACTACATAGGCAGCTATTATTATCGGCGAACATAATTATATTTGACTGATAACAACTAATATTTGGTAAGTCGTTCACAAAAATTAGAAATAACAATGGTCCCAAAACTGATCCTCGCGGAACACCATATTTAATTTCCACGGTATGTGATTTTATATTGTTAATTTCTACTAGCTGCTTGCAACCCACCAAATACGACTTTAATAATTCATTGACTTTACCCCGCAAACCGTATGCTTCCATTTTTTTTAATAGGAGGGCGTGATCTACCAAATCAAAAGCCTTACTTAAGTCCATAAATAAACCAACGGTTTTCTTATTGTCGTCTATATTTTCATAAATAACATTTAGCAAGTCAAAAATGGCTGATGTGGTAGATTTTCTTTTCTGAAACCATGCTGTTGTGGGTTAAAAATATTAAAGCGAGATAGAAAATGAATAATTCTATTATATAATATGCGTTCATATATTTTTGACAATGTGGATAGAAGCGACACTGGTCTATAGTTATCAACCAAATGTAAGTCACCTTTTTTATGCAATGGTACTACTTTAGCTGTTTTTAAAATTTCTGGAAATACACCCCTTTCAAGTGAAAGATTTATAAGATAGGTAAATTTCTGTACAACAAAATGAATGACAGATTTCAGAATATTGAAGCTTATGTTATCCACACCCACAGAATTGGAGTTTTTTAGAGCAATGATTGCATTATAGATTGTTTTCTCGTCGACAGGGTCTAAAAACACTGTTGGATATTCTTTATTTAATTTAAAATCAGTACCTAGTTTTTTATTGTCAAGTTTATTATTTAGTTGTTCCGGAACATCCATAAAATAGTTATTAAAAAAACCAGCAATTTCTTTTGCATCTGTAAGAGTGTTATTTTTTGTGTGTAATTCTGATATGTTTCTTTTGGTATTTTTATTTTGTATATTATTATTTATAATGTTCCATACAGCCTTTGTTTTATTTTCTGTCCGGTTATAATAGGAATTATTGTAGTAATTTTTTGCCGCTTTTATCACTTTGCGATATACTTGTTTGTAGCGTTTGTAAAAATCTATATCATTTTTATCATTTGTTATTTTCATTCTAGAATATAGATATTTTAAGTTTTTAGAGGAAATCTGTATACCTTTAGTTACCCAGTTTTTTTTGTTTTTTGTCTGATTTGCGTTGACCTTTTTAATAGGAAAAGAGATATCAATATAAAATTTTAGTATATTTACAAATATCTCAAATGCTTTATTGACATCGCTACAATTATAAACATCTAACCATGTTTCTCTGCTAACATATGATGCAAATGTATTATAATTCATGGCACTAAGCAATCTAGTAAAAATATAATTTTCCTCGTAATCTCGCAAATTAAGACTCAGTGACAACACTTGTGCAGTATGATCAGAGATTGCGTTTTCAATAACAGTATATGTCATATTAAAAGAACTACGTACTCTGCCCATTGACATAAAAGAAGCTCCAAATATAAAGCATTTTGTATGTATATTTCTGATATGTAATTAGTTATCTAATGCATAAAACCTAAGTGCAATTATCCATAGTTTTATTCTCTGTTAATTTTCATACCTGTGTTACTGTACTACTATTTCTTAAATGCTAATATAAATAAATTTAAAAAAAAACATGTTATTCATTCGAAATCGTAATTAAAATGAACCGGGGAAATACCAAATTCAACAAATTTTTTGAAAATGCCTGTGATTTAATATGTATTATGATTTTTTCAGTCACTTGTTAATTTAATGTACTGTCGTGAGCAGGAAAAAGAACTTTTTTTTTCTAATGTAAATCTGTCTCTGTTTGAATATGTAATGAGTAGCCGAAATAAAACAGATAATATCACTTTTAATTTATTTTTTATTTTAATGCTGTAGTTATTGCTATAGAAAATGATGGATAGTTAATGAGACAAATTGCATCGCGTTATAACATTAACAAAAATTTGGTGTGTAACATTTTAAGAAAGTGGAGAATAAACAGTACGATTAGTAGAAATCCTGGATCAAAGGACAAATGATATCCTACTTAACAAGAAACTAACTATTAATATTTTGTTATTGCACCATTTCTATTTATAACTTCTATAAGTCTGTTTGGCATAGAATTAAATAGCCTTTATAATAATCATTAGTAATAATATTTTCCCATGCATTATTTACTATTTCCAGGAATTCTTCGGCATTCCGTTGTCTCACATTTCGTTTTTGGATACTTCTTACGAGTAGTCCCCATACTTCTTCCACAGGGTTAAGATCTGGACTATGACTGGGCCAATTAAGAACATTGATGTTGTTATCTTGAAACCAGTTAGTTAGAGTATGAGCAGTATGAACGGAACAATTGTCTTGTTGAAATATGAACTCATTATTAGGAAATAATTGTGACATAGAAGAGAGCATAATATTGTCTAAAACCCTAATATACGTTTCACTATTAAATCGTTCCTCAATATGCCATAAAACACCAGAACCACGTGCCGATATCCAAGCCCACATATTGACGGAACATCTACCACTTCTATCATTGTTAGATATATTTTCCTCATCGAATCGAGTATTCGGAGGGCGGTAAACACGAATACGACAGCTGTGTGTTGACTGGAAAGTTTTTTCGTCTGTAAAGATTACATTGTTCCAAAAATTTACATCATGCGCGAAAAACTCAAGCGCATATCCTACTCGAGCCTCTTTATGTTCAGCTTTAAGTAAGTATTTCTGTGCTGCTGCATGGCAGCGTAGCTCCGATTCTCTTACTCGCTGGCGACCAGTTCTACTCGATCCAGGAAAATTCGTTTCTTCAACAGCCTGAATAACTGAGTAAAATGGATTTTCTACTAAAGCATTTACCAATTGCAAATCTTGTTGTTGAGTTGATATCTTTCGTCGCCCTGATCCAGAATTTCTACTAATCGTACTGTTTATTCTCCACTTTCGTAAAATGTTACACACCGAATTTATATCAATATTATAACGTAGTGCAATTTGTCTCATTGACTATCCATCTTCTGCTTTAGCAATAACTCCAGATTTAACTAAATCGCTTATATGAGGCATATTAGTTTTTTGCACACTTGCAATAAATTATGATAACTAACTGACAATGTCACAAAAATTAAAGTCAGATGTACACAACTAGATTTTAGCAAAATACCGTTATAAGACTTGTCCTATTTTTTTTTTGCTCACGACCGTACTCTGCTGTGTTAGAACATAAGAACATACCGTTGTATTTGTCCATTTGAAAATGTAGTAGAGTAATAAAACCTTATAATCATGAGACGCCATGGGCGTGCTACTAATTTTCTTAAAATTCATGGAAATGATCATCTATCACCGACGCCTGTAGACGAGCTACCCCCAACCAGGAATTTTTGCAGAACCTCTTCCCTTAAGAAGAGTAGGGATCTTTTACTTGCCTAACATTTAATAGACAAGGGACCGACGGCTTTACATCCCCTCCGAAGGATGGTATATCCCCTATACAACCCTCGCCTAAGGTTGTATAGCTTCCGCGCATACACTGATATACAAGCCGCTGGAAGATGTGTGAGGCGAGGACACGGTCTTCGTTGGAACGGTCACCCATCCAACTACTAACTGCGCCTGACGTTGCTTTACATCGCATTGAAATTAAATTAATAAAATAAATAAATTAAAATAAGTTAAGTACTCTCAGCATGATGCCGAGTTTCTCCGCCCACCTGTGTGGTGCGTGAACACATCAGTCTAGTCGTAGAGCTGAACTTGTGTATACGCGCTAGGAGTAACTGAGACATTGTGTTTGGTGACAGCTGAATTAGGTTTAAAAGCAATTATATGAGTAGAAGTGGCAAGCTTATCAGATTGTTATGTGTTAAAAGATGTGCGCTATCTCAAAATGAGAAGATAATCATTTCAACGTATATAATGGGCTGAAACATCAAGATCCTGCCAACAGTGTTGATGACATTGTTGAAATCTTATTCCTCCGGGATCTGTAATTGTATTGGATAATGCAAGTTACCACTCCAGACAGTTTGAGCGAACCCCTACGACTGCCTGGCGGAAAGCAGATATAACTGAATGGTTATCAGGAAAAAAATTGCTTTCCAACCAACTATGGTGAAAAAAGAACTTTTGGCGATTGTCAATGCTAATAGAGGACCTAAAAAGTACCTTATAGATGAAATGGCAAAGAATCGTAAAATAACTGTATTACGGTTACCACCCTATCACTGTGAACTTAACTCCATTGAATTGGTATGGGGGCAGGTAAAAGGTGAACTAGCCCGGAATAATACTACCTTTAAATTAAACGATGTCAAGGTTTTGTTAACCAATTCCTTGGAGTGAGTGACTGCAGATAAATGGCAAAGTTCTATAAATCACGTACTAAAAGAAGAAGCTAAAATGTGGGAACTCGACGATCTTATTGACATAACTATAAAACCTATCATTATTAATATAGAATCCGAAGATAGTTCGTCAGAATCTTCAGAGGAAGAACTTTAATTTTACTAAACTGATATTATACATTTATACAACACTACATCGAATGTTTTATAGTTTTCAATGAACTAAATCACATATTTCCATAAAAATAATAGGTATTTATTGTATAAGTGTTTTAGATAGCGTTTTATCCACGCAAGAAAGTTTAATTTTCTTGAGTGGATAAAACGCGACTAAAACTCTTATACAATACAACGTTTTATAAACAGTCACGGTCATTTAGAATCAGATTTCATCAAAAAATGATTTGACATTTCGCTCTGTCAGTGGCTGTAATGTCAAAAATTATTTAAATTAATTAAGGTGTTGAAACTACAACAAGCACTATGCGTTCTAAAACCGATGACAACTACAAGCTTGTTATTAATGGAAACGAAGTGAAATATGATAAAAAAATAATAAATAATAATAAAAAATAAATAAAATGTAATTGATTTAAGATTGTATTTTTCATTATTCCACTAGTGGAATAAAGTAATTTCATTAATCCACTAGTGGATAAAGTGGTACTTTATATGCTTCATGAGTGTGGATTAAACTCCAGAGAGAGCTCGGCAGATAGTTTGAAATGCATTAGACAAGGACAGATCACAAGGGTTCAACTCAAGCAGGTATAAATTTCCTTAGTACGGGTAGCAAACTATAATAAAAATAGGAATAGAGAACTTGCTTATAACTAACTGCAATTTATAGAAATTACTTATAAACACCCACACTACATTTATTGAGGATTTGCATTTTTAATGAGCTTTTATTACTCTACTTCATTTTCAAATTGGCTATAGGAAAATTGTACAGATTGCATAAAGTCACATAAAATGTCTGCCTCACTATTAGTTTTTAAATATCTGACAGAAATATCAAAGTGTTGTTCTTAAAATTCAATAGTATTTCAATATATATTTGAATAGTAAAAATATATGAAACAAATATTGTATCTATCAGTGAGTATTTATTGACATTTTAATCATTTTCCTACCTCGTGAAAATCCCGGATATCTTTTGTGAAAATTTCAATAAAATATTTCCCTCCATTCTATACGTTTGCAGTTACAAAGCAGTAGGTAGACCATAATTAAATTCTGTGCAGTTACACATAAATAGTCACATACAGCGAGAGGCCTCTTGCTTTTGTTTAAAAATATGTTACAATGGAAAGTTGTTATTACAAAAATCTGTGTAAATATTTCTTACTTGTTTTATATCCAGAGAAAGACCTAATTTATATTCTACGCCATAACTTGTCTCAAATATAAAAAGTAATTATTTGCACGATTTGTTACATTTCTAGCTCTGTTGTGGATGTCAACTTACGCAAACTTTAAAAAACCCTAAAAAAAAATTTATTCGAACAATATATCAACATGATACACAGGGTAATAAATTTTATAGTAGAGACCTATAAGGGACCATTTAAACATGCAACTGGGTGTGTGCATTCACAATTTTACTGGAATTTGGTACAATTATAAAATTTTAAATGTAAAGTGGAAAATACAGTCGTATTTTAAATGTATATGTAGATTGTTACCTAAATCCCTCACTTTTAAATATTATTTAGCTCAATGAAGCGATCATATGTCATTTTTAAACGTATCAGAGGTTTGAGATCTTTGAACTGAAATTGATTCAATTTAAAGATTAAATTTATTCTTATTACAGATTTTATTTCACCTGATCCTTCGATATTTAGATAATTGGCACGCGCTTTTCATAGAATTGGTATTTCCTGACAGCAGGATCTTGTTGAGAGCAACTGTTAAAGTTAGGAAATATATTTCTAGGTAGTAACAAAACCAGAATGCTGTGGTCTGGAAAACCCGTTGGGCAGTTTAAACTGTTGTCTTTGAAGTAGAAAGGGCACCTTTATCATCTCTTAACCCTCCGTGGTATGTTGCTACGTAATTCGATGCCGTATGTTCTCCATATCATACAAAATCTATATCTTGGCTATAATTTTTCTTAGATCCAAGTTTATTTTATTACTTTTCTAATTGAAGTGACAGTTTTAAATAGTAACTCATAATAAATATCTGATCTTGGGCATATTTGAACATCTGTTCTAAATGCAATGGTATCGGCAATTTCGTGGAGTTAAGAAATTATTTTGTTTTTATTTAAATTAATTCTCAACATGTTCAGGGCATGAACGTATCGTCAAAAACTCATTTGGTGAAAACCGTATCTTAATCGAATCATCTCTTAAAAAGATAGAAGTTTAAAGGAGACAAAACCCAAATGTATCCTAAACTATTGTATGTATCTGTCAAATCTGACTTTTTAAACTAATTTTGTGTTATAACATTCAATTTAAATATATCGTTTTTTCTGATACGCAGGTGGCAAAATTCCCAACAAAAAGAAAGAAGTAAAAAGAGTTTCTTTTTACATATTAGAAAGAATTATTAAAAAACAACAGTTGTATATGGTCTTTGGTCTTTTTCAGGTGGGATAGGTTGAATCGCATTATAATTTTCCACATAATTTGTAATTCGTATTTCGTAATGAGCAGTTGTACGTAAAATGTACGAAAAAAAGAAATGTGAGAATCTTCGAGCCACTGATTTTCTTTGATAATTTTGACATCTGTTTTCGTTAATTCTCTGCACATATATTCTTTATCCATATTAACAATGAAAAATAAATCAGAATGTAAAAAGAACTGAACCTTTGCACTCACGCACTTATGTAAGTATTCGATGCAAACCTAAACTCTACCGACGAATCCCTAAAAATCTGTAAAACAATTTGTGTAATACTTAGAAAACATCTATTTCACAACATATCCGGCACTTAAATCGACGCGACATTAAATGTGTTTTTGTTTAAATATTTAAATTTTTACATTAAATTATTACAAATTTGTTATTTCGGATATTTTTAAAGTTAACACAATTCGCATTTTGGTGTTTGATCGAACCAAAAATCCGAAATCAAAACTGTACAAATGTGATTAATACTTCGTATTATTTTGACAGATCTCGAAATTCAAATATCAATAGCAATGCCGTAATAAGATGGCAAGTTAAAGACAGTTATTTATTTGAAAGATAAAACGACAAGCAACTCATTTCGGATGTAATTGCCAATGTTAAATGATTATGTTATTTTAGAAAAGAAAAGAAACATTCACTTGTATTTATTCATTTATAAATTTATCCACTGTTTGAATTAAGCGACTTAACTTCCGTCTAGTACACTTCTATAACCGGAATGACGGATGTCAACATTCAAACATCAATAGCAATGCCGTAATAAGATAAAAGTTAAAGACAGGTATTTATTTGAAAGATTAAACGATAAACAACTCATTTCGCATGTAATTAAATATAAATAAACACAACATAAGTTAGACCAATTACCAATGTTAAATGATCATGTTTTTTCTTATAAAAGAAAAGAAATATCCAGATGGCATAGAAAGCAACATCTTGCTGTATACGAACCCCGGTCTCGTTTCGCTTTCACATGGGTGAGAGAAAAAATTAGCAGCTAATTTCGACCGGGTTTCTTGATACGCAATTTCACAAAAATTCGTTCAGTAATTTTTGTCGTGTAAGCTTCCGGCTAGAGACACTGTAGATATATGCACGTAAATAAGATAAAATATTAGTTTCTCATTATTTCATCGTCTTTATATTGATCGAAAATGTGTTATCAGCTGTTTACAATATAACATGATATCTCATTTCGAAAAAGTAGTAACTGCCTCCCGAATGTGCTAAATATTCAGTGAGTAAATTTACAATAAAGTTCTCGCATTCTACAACGCCATCTCTTAGAGACAGGTTGAATACTTCTTCAAAGTATTCATAAATTATCCCGATGATTTATCTAATTATTAATAAAATCTACTTGATAAATAACAATTCTTATATTCATTTTTCTAGATTTTCTACACAAATAATAACTTTAGTGTGTACAAAGGTATCTTATGGAACTTATTTTATTAAAAATGATTCTTTGAATATAGTAATATTAAAATTTATGTTGTGTCGGTCACTGTATCAAATTCCAATTTATAAAAAGATACAATGTTTCATCATGGACCATAGGTTTTTATTAACAAGCTGGCCGTATGTTATTTTTATGTTCTATCTTTCGAAAAGAGTTATTTACCAAGTTATTTTTATTATTTTTTGAGGATTAGTAGACAATTAAATGCACTCCGTTCGTACCTTTAAGAGTGCTCCGGATATAAGCTGCCAAGTCGCTTCGATATACTCTCATATAAATTATTATTTTAAAAAACGGCTATCACTAAAAGAAATTAAAAACATGTTACAATGCGAGATGATGAGAGAAAAAAGAGTATATATAAAAAAACATAATTTTTTTCTTCTATTTTCGATTTGTAAAAATAATTTGTGTCATCCTACATAGGTATTATTAAAATAAACATTTTCCCTTTTATAGAACTAAAATAAAATTAGCCCTATATGTTCTCAAGAACAAATAGAGATTTAAAGATTAGGTATAATAAATTTGTACAATGTCATATTCTATTTCATCTATCTCTCTCTTTCCAAGCACACCATACATTCGGCTGCATCATTTTATTGACGTGAAGCCATTTACAATTAAAATTGGAAGCATCGATGACGAATATACTCCGGGGAGCCAACCAGCAATCTCACTTGTTGTGAGATGATTGACCGGGTGATTAGTGGCCAAACATGGAGAAACAAGTTTCAGTACTTAGATAAAAAAAATTAAGGCATTGGCGTTATTTCTGCTTTAGATGCACCAGAGTTGAATCTTCAATAATAAAAATGAATGACCCTTGATTTTTAATGGTATGTACATAAGCAAATTGTTGGACTTCAAGTGCGTTCAATCGACAATGAAATCAAAAAGCCGGAAAATAGAACAAAAAACTAAAAGAAGACGCCTATCTGGAGAAGCAAAAAAGCGCTCATGTTGCAACGCTATTCATTTCATTTTGTTATTAAAATGTTCCAGTTTCAAATTCTGTTTTATTTTTTAGGCTAATACAAGATTAAATATTCAATTAAGTAGTTAATGTCTGTTAAATGGAAAATAAATGAGCAAAATCGCATACTTTCTGTCAACTTTTTCAATTATTAGAACAAAGTTCATTACCAACTAGATAATTCTGTGCGAAAATGATTCTGTACTTGGAAAATACAATAAAATACTGATTCGTTAAATAAAGTTGTATTAAAATATGTCCAATAAATGCACAGAAATATAAAAATTTGTAGAATTTAAGGTACGGGATCCCTGTCTACACCTATGTCAGAAAAGATTGAATGTAAGGTCCATTAATATTCTTTGTGGGTAAGGATAGTCCATTCTCTTTATATGTTTCTTTACCCCTGGTTTGCGAATTTTTCAGTTCGTAAACTCCTTTCATCTTCAATACATTTCTGTGCCTTGGGGAATAAATTATGTCCCAATAGTTGATATATTTTTGGAATTACCTTAATTTCTCCATATGCTCTCCGTATGAGAGATTTTAAATTTTTTTGCGACCCGCCTTTACGGAAGGAAGCCATTCAACCTGTCACTTCCACCCAATTCAGCGGTAGAATAACGTATATTTATTTATTTAGGATGCAACTATCCAAACAGATAAAAATTTCAATTATAGGGTAGGAAATAACAAATATTATCACAGACTTTTAAACAGTAAATACATATCCAAAACTTAGGTAAATTTAAATATTATAAAATACCTCCTTTTTAGAAAATAACCCGTTAACAAAACATTATAAAATTGAAATTAATTTAAAGTAAATATTCAAATTGCAAACCGTTCACTTTTTGACAATACGCAAGGCGGTTAGTAAATTCTCCAAGAACGCTTTGTATCACTCGTGGACTTATTTTTTAAATCTTCAATATCGCCCGGTCTTTTAAAATATACCTTCGACTTTAAGTATTCCTATAAGAAGTAATTTAGTGGCGTCATGTGAGGCGAACGGAAAGGCCACATTATTGCGCCGCACCTACTAATCCATCTAGAAACACTGTACCTATTTAAATAAGCCCTAACTTCAATGGCATAATGCGATGGAGTTCCATCTTGCTAGAACCAATCTATTTCGTTTGCTAATGTTGGAAATAAAACTGTACGTAAGAAATGTAGATACCGTTCACCAATTAATGAACCCTCGAAAAAATAAGGACCATTAATTTTATTTTCAATAATTCCAGCCCGCACGGAATGGCGGGGGATATTTCCAGATATTTCCAGATCTCCGCACGTACCGTCCCCGACGGACCGTATAGAAGGCCGAGGCCAAGTCAGTTTCTGGTGTACCTCAAGTTAGTTTCTGTGCTTTCGCGAGCGAAGTCTCAAAAAACCCTATGTGTTTAATATAGCTTTCCCGACACCTAAATTAACAAAATCGAATGACTGCGCTGCTCCCTTGGCTGCTCTAGTAAAAAGCTAACAAATCAATTTGCCCTCGCGCATTAAACAAAACCAATTTGTCCTCGCGCATTAAACAAAACCAATTGTCCTCGTGCATTAAATAAAAAGTGAATTTTTTGAGACACTTAAACCAAAACTAAATAAAATAAATAAAATAAAATGTTTCCCAAACCGGAATTTCCGTATCGGAACGTTATCATTTTCACAACTCGTGTAAAAAATAATATATTTAAGTTTAAAAAAATTACATACTTTGTTAATTTCTTTAAATAAATATTCTTAATTTCATTTAAAACAAAAGTGTTTTAATTCAAGAGACACATATGTACAGGGTGTTCAAAAAACCCTATTATAGAAATTAATTAAATCATAGTGTCTTTAAACTAAAAACTTGTGTGTGTGTACTTAAAGCTCAAAAAGCTTTACATATTGTGTGTAGGAATTGACCCGGCCAAAATTATTAAAATCAAAACCAGTGCTTCTCGACGCAGACAACCTAAAGACGTCCAGAGTCTCAATTAAGCTCAATCTAAATTTCTTATTTCTCAATCTACGAGGCACGTTCGTGTTCAGGACTTCCCCACCCGGTGGATCTTTAAAGCCGAGGAATGCACGTGACGAGACGAGTTTCACGGCGCAACGGCTCCGCGCACCGACCATGCCACGCGAAAAGCGATCTTATGCCTCACATTTTTGTTTCTTTTTTCCACGAGAACCAAATTGAAAGGGCGCAAGTGTGACATATAGTTCAAATTGGAATTTTAACTGCTTTGCAATGGTTTGATTGAAAATTGTAAGTAATTATAAAATATACAACTTGTTGTGCCAAAACGGCACTCAATCTCAACCAAAACCTTTTCAGATCTTCTGGAGCCCTAAAGAAACCTTCATGCAAAGTTTCATCCAAATCCGTTCAGTAGTTTTGGCGCTATTGTGCTAACTCAAGTACATACATACACAGAGACATTCTTCAAAAACTACTTTTTTGGGTTCCTGGGACCTACAAACGTAAAAATTTGATGTTATCTCAATTTTCGATTTTGGACCAATTTTGTTATGGTGAGGTTAAAAATGTTAACATTTTATTAAATAAAATCAGCACCTGACATTTAGGGATGGAGCACGAATTTAGAATTTGCCTACCTTCTTTAATTTAAATGATTCCGTTTAAACGAAAGCGTTTTTTCTATTTTATGACATGAAAACGTCCAAGGAATTTTCACGCAACACAAATTGCTCCAGCTGTTTATGAAAAATAAATGTGTAAATGAAAATATATTAAAACGGTGCACGCAAAACGTAAACTTCCATTATCCTAATATTCCCAGACGAAAATATATTCACAGTTTTACGCTGAATTATATATGAGAAAGGCTTTTAGTCAAAGTTTATTGTTTTATCCTCATCGCTTATGCTGGATGGAGCTTGGAATCTTGGAATGGCGGCTTGGAAATATATGACTAGCATGTGTATGTTACTTGCTTATTTCCACAAGCGTGTAGTAATATTATTATTTATTTACTTATTTATTTAGATGAAATACATATCTAACGGGCAGAAGCCCAATACATGATGCGGAGTTAAATTGAATTGAAATACAATAGAGTGGAAATATTAAAATGGCGATAATGAAAATATAGAAAGTGAAACAATTGCTATTTGTATATTATTATGACAATAAAAATAATAATCAGAATGGAAAAGAAGAAAAATTTATGGGGAGTCAATGGGACTGTGACGTGCAAAACACAGCCTCTCCAGTTCAATCGTCAACCTCATCCTCTATTCAAAATGAACTTGGTACTCTCTTTTTACACTAACGAGGCTCTGAAGACCGGGCACGGGTTGTTATGGCCCTGTTGCATATGCGACTCGCGATGCACATGTGTGTTTTGCGGGCCGCATATCATTAACAGCCGCTAGTGGGTGGTCGCGCGTCTCCCAGCTGAGAAGAACGGTCATGTGATTTCCGTCTGTTGTCAAAAAGAGAAAGACGTTTGGCGGCGTATACATGGTTGGTGATTCCTAAAAACTTGTTTTATTCAAGGCATCCTTGTGGATTTTTGAGTTATCAACACCAAGAAAATTTCCTCGGTTTTATGTTGTTCTGTTGAGAAGAATATTTTGTTGTTGGGAGCGAATTTTAACTGCTGGTGGAGGATTTAAGTGTGCAGGCTTTCCTTTGGAAGTATCTCGTTGGTTTGAAAGACGGACTCGACCCCATTCATTAAGCTGTAGCCTTCTATAGGAGTTTTGGTGGATTGGAGGGTATACGGACGGGGCTAGAAGGCCTACACACAAAAAGGTAGGAACGTCCCCGCACAAGAGTAGAAAGTTCCACAGTTGGGGAGGCTGTAAATCAACCCTATCGTCTGGTCTATTCCTTTTTTTCCGAAAACAGCACCGTAGGGCTGCAGTTTCTGCAACGTCGAAGTCTGGGTATCGTACCACCCTAGTTAAGTGGTGTTGTTTTCTTTACCGAGGACCACCTTCAGTGGTTCTGCGTGGTTATATATATATTTACTTTTGCGTGCTAACTTACTTGTGTATATATTTAAAGATTTTACGCATTCACTATTACTTAAGGAGGTTCTCTAATCAGACCCATTGTGACCAAATTTATTTCAATTTATCGTCACGTTGTAAACTAAGTGTAGCTACACGAGGGGTATACATCTTTATTTATGTTGTAACTTATTAATCAGAATTAGCCACATCATTGAACATCGCCAGGTTTCATGTTAGAGAACCAGATATTATTTGTAAATACTGTAATATAGTGCATTTCATGTTGAAAGAAAGTGTCATTATTTCGTCTGCGACCACTGCGAATGGAACCCTCAGTGATTTAAGTATGTAAAATAACAATTTATAATAGTTTATATTAAACTTGGGCATAACGCTCTGAGATTTCTGAGATAGTGAAATTTTGTCGTGGGCACGTTACATCACTTATCCGGGCTAGGTAGTGTCTGCGATCTTGCTACGCCTCAGCAGCCCAAGTGATTTCTTTTTTGTATTATCTTGTAACCCTTATTATCCAACGTATATGCTCTTGTAAAACGTAGCAGGGTTGCAAAAATAATGCAGAAAGACGGCAGTAAGGCCAAGGTAGGTCTGGCTATTAAATACAGCAACCCTGTCACTAGTATCTGGTGCAGCAGGCTAATCACTTGCTCATCTTAAACTTTTCTGATTCCTGAAAGTTCTATGAGACAAAACCGGACGGATCTTACGCTGACGACTATTGGCACGAAAACAAGGACAAGATCTGAATGCTGGAATACAACAACAATAATGGAGGCTTCACGCCTGGCCCAAATAACCACATAAATGAGAAACTGTAAACTAGTCTTCATAGGGCTAAGTGAAACAAGATGGAATGGCTTCGGAGAATACACCACACAGGAAGGAGAGCTCCTGATATACTCTGGTAAACCGCAAAACGAGAGACACGAGAGTGGCGTGGGGATACTACTGAAAAATTTGCTAGAAAGAATAGAAACCGGTTACAGACAGAATAATTGTAGCCCGTATCCTCAGCAAGCGCAGGAAAGTGACATTATTGCGGTGTTATGCACCGATTGAAGCAGCGGAAATAGAAAGTAAAGGAAACTTCTACGAAAGCCTCTGTGCTATCCTAAACGAGATACAAAAATCTGACATAATCATCTTAATGGGGACTTTAATGCAAAGGTGGGGTGCAACAATAGCAACCAAGAGGCAGTCATGGTCAAACACGGACTGGGCCAAATGAAAGAAAACGGTGAATTATTTACCGAACTCTGCTGCAACCAAGAATCAGTAATAGACTCTCTTTCCACACAAAAATATTCGCAGGGTAACGTGGATGATAAAACACAAAACCAAATAGACCACATAGCAATTAGCCAAAAATGGCTCAGATCATTATTAGTGGAAGAGTTGAAATTGAAAGTCACCCCAAAGCGTCGTGATAACCGCTGGCAAAGGACTAAATTCAACGTAGAGCGCCTAAAGAACAAACGAACCCAAACTCAATTCGAACAAAAAATCAGAGAGGTAAATGAGACAATCCAAACCCAAAATCTGAGCGCAAGTGCTAGGTGGAATGCCATCAAAGAAACCCTTACAAAAATCAGTGAAGACGTACTTGGAATAATAAAGAACCAGAAGAAATCGTGGCTGTCCAAGGAAACGTTGACACTCATCCGCAAAAGAAAAGAAATAAAAGAAGGCCTAAAAAACTCTAACGATTATGACACTAGAATAAGACTCATAGACGAGTATAAAAGGGCACACTGTAACGTAAAGAAAAGCGCTAGACGTGGCAAATGAAACCGCAGCCTATATAGGACCACAAAGCAGCTCGCTAACAAAGGTGACTTCTGTAATCAAACACATATTAAAAATAATAATGGCGATGTTCTAACAACACCAAAAGAACAGCTGAAAAGATGGGAACAATATTTCGGACGATCCTTAAGTGCCCAACCCAAACCCCCACAAGATGAAGAAATACCAGCTATAAACCAGGACAAACTGAGAATTCCAACAACTCCATTTACTATGTTAGAAATTAAAACGGCAATTAAACAGCTAAAACCACACAAAGTAGCGGGAGTGGATAACTCTTTAAAGCCTGCCCACAAGTAATGACAAGCCTGATCCCATCTCTCATACAAAGCACGTGGACTGACGAAAATTTCCCCAAAGGAATGGAAAAAAGGTCTGATAATAAAAATGGCAAAAAACGGTCTCGCTGAATGTTGTAACTGACGCGGGATAACGCTACTGAATGTAATAAACAAAATTATAGCCACCATACTATATAACAGACTATCTGAGGTAATCGAAACACGCCTTTGAAATGAGCAGGCAGGTTTTAAACCGGATCGCTTCTGTATGGATCAAATTAACGCCCTGCAAATGATAACAGAACAATCCATAGAATTCCGCTCATCATTATATCTCACATTCATAGACTTTACAAGAGACTTTGGCACCATTAAACACGCTGCCATCTGGATGGCCCCACGAAATATTGGCATTCCTGAAAAACTGATAAATATTATCACGACAATATATGAGAATTTACAGTGTTACTTCCTGCATAAAAATGATGTAGGAGGAGCAATATCTGTGAAGAATGGTGTAAATCAGGAGTGTGCAGTTTCTCCCTTAATCTTTATTAGAGTCTTAGACTCCATACTGAGGAAAACGAACAACTCTAGTGTGGAATCTCACAGACTAGGAGACCCTGACTATGCAGATGATATCTGCCTGCTCTCACATACGCTGCAAGATACCATCCAAAAATTGCGTCGACTAATAAATGAAGCAAAAAAGTGTGATTGGAAATAAACACGCATAAAACAAAACAGTTACGCATTATGACACCTAACGCGCAACTAACACACATCAATGGCAGGTCCATTCAAGCTGTGAACGAATTTAGCTCTTTGGGTAGTATAATGGACAAAAACGGTGGAACAGACCGAGATGTATTCATCCGAATACTAAAAGCCATTTGGAATGCTTAGAAAAATCTGGAACTCAAGGATTTACTCCCTGAACACAAAATTACGTATGTTTAACACAAATGTTAAATCAGTTTTATACTATACGGCTGCGAGACGTGGAAAGTCGCAAAGCAAACAAGGGTCGAATTAGAAATTAAGCAGCGTAAATGGAAATTTTAGAAAAATTTATCCAGCCCCAAATTTACGAATATGTTACAAGCAATAATATAATATCTCATTTACAATCTGGATTTCGAAAAGGCCATAGTACCGTTAGTGTACTGGCAAACGTTACAGACGACATTCTAAAAATCCTAGACAACGGTTACGCATCATTGTTAGTGCTTCTGGATTCTTCAAAGGCAATTGATACTCTTGATCACAGTTTGCTATGTGCCAAACTTAGTTATTATGGATTCGACGAGAACTGTGTTGCATTTTTCAAGTCTTACTTGTGTGATAGATATCAAACTGTCAAACTAGAAGACACCTTTTCAAACATCACCAAATTCTGTTCTTAATATATACAACTGACATCTTCAGTAGTGTAAATCACACAAAAATTCAATGCTACGCCGATGACACACAACTATCTTGGTCTTTTGATCCGGAAAATATAAAGAATATATCTGATCACATTAACTCTGACCTCGCCTCTATTGAGTGTTATTCTAATACCCATAATTTAAAACTAAATGCTGATAAATATATGGTAATATGTTTTGGCAAGAAAACCAAATTAAACTTCATCAAAGACAGTATAAAGCCGAAGATATCAGATAAAACCTTAACTGTTGTAAATAAAGTAAAAAGTTTAGGTTTAATTTTTAACGAAAACTTGAGATTTAAAGAACATGTAAATTTAATAGTCAAAAAGGCTCATGTAGCATTAAGGCTGCTGTATAATAATGTAAATATAATTAACTTCAAATTACGAAAAAAGAAGCTGTATGAATAACTTTTGCTACCCATATTACATTATTGCAATATCGTATATTATAGTTGCTTGGGCAAACTAACATAAAACCGTTTACAAAAAATACAAAACAGCTGTTGCCGATTTCTCTACCGTATTCCGAAATACGATCGTACTTCCTCAAAAATAAATGACCTTGGCTGGTTACGAATTGAAAATATCTATAAACATAATATATCAGTATTTACTCACCGCATTTTATGAACTTCCTCACCACCATATCTTCGCAGTAAATTGATATTTAGGAATAACATTCACGACCTAAATTTGAGATATACTACGAAATTGTTATTACCACCTTACCGACTGACCATGTTTCACAGATCCTTCTCCTATAACTCTGTCACAATTTGCAATGATATAAATGATGCTCTAAAAGGACTTACAGTAGACAATTTTCGCAAAAAAGTAAAAATGAACTTATTCTCACTGCAGTAAACTTTGTTTGCACTCTCTTAGCTGATCATTCATCGCTTGTTACCTTTTACTGATATTTTATTGTTATGTATATTTCTCTTCCTCTATATTATTTTTATTATATTACTCAAATTCTTCTTCGTCTCTTTTTATTCATTTTACCGTATGCTTTACAGCTCAAATTTTTTTAAGTTATAGTGTACTATTCTTTATGCGTTTAAGTTAAGGTTAAGTAGAATAGCTGTGGCTAGATTTTGCCTTACGAATGTATGCGTGTATTGTACATCTTTAGCAATAAAGACTTTATTATTATTAAATGGAACGAAGCAACTTCCATGGGTCTGCAATGGGGGATATAAAAAAATTAGCCAGGAGCAGAGTCAGATAGAGGCGTCTCGCAGAATCCCTATGTTGCGAAACGGAAGGATGGACGTTGATATATAATTATACAGACATTAACATAAATATTTATAATATAATAATGACTAGCTAGAGGTAAATACTTTCCAGTTGTTTAATTGTACAGAAGAATATATCTAACGTGTTCTCAACGTTACAATCATTAGAGATTCTCTGATATAGTAGAGATGCTTCAAGCGTATTGGTATTACTTGTAGGGAGCCTAAAGATGTATTGTGTTGCGGTGAGATACTCAGCACCCTTATTTTAATCTGACTTAAAGACCCGGGCAGTCTAAGATATCGTTAACAATTAAATACAAATATATTCTATTTTGGCGAATGGTGAGGTTAAATCAAGGACTGGTACACAATGTACTAGATTTTAAAAATTCTTTGCTGAATAAATTTATTTAAAATTGAAATAATGAGTACATAAACTTATTGTTATATAAAGAAAATATTTTTAAAATATTAGTAGTACAGTCATTTGGTATTTTTACCTGGAAAGTTTTCCGGGAGTTTTGAAAATTGGTGATTTTATAGATTTCGATGTGCTCTTTCCAAATTTCTACTTTGCCACCTCGTATTTTTGCCGCTTGCGCCGCCATATTGAAAAAATGGCGCCTTAAAACAGTTTGTTTGACAATATTTCATTTCCGACTCATTTTACGATAAAAACAGTTATATAATAAATTAACCTAGAGAAAATTTCCTATAATTTATGTAATAACTTTTTCTTTGTGAAATGAATAGTTTTAGCGTACGAGCGCCGCAAAGTCTACTCCAATATGCGTTTTGGCCAAAAAACTCATTTCCACACCACCATGAGGTAGAGTAAATAGCGGGTTTTTTATCGTGGTATCCCCAGTAGTACTAATCCACATGCAATGCACTATTCCAAAATTTATCAAATTCTCCTTAGCTTCACTCTTCTAGATGAACCAGGTGTTGCGAGTTCATCGTCTTCAGTACCGATCAATATGTCATAGATAGAAATTTCTTCCACATCATCCGCGATGGGATTATCAGTTTCATTACAATCCTCTTCGTCCTCGATTTCATCATACGTTTCGTTTTCATCATACGAACAGCCTCCATTTCTTCCTCTTCATCGCTATCTTCAAATCATTCTTTATTTTCAATAGAACTCGTAATACAAGTATATAGAATAACGTCAACAGTTTCCTTGCAACTACAAAAAATTGCAAGAAAAACTACAAAAAATACTATAATACAAACTACAGAAGGCTGCAAAAACAGCAGACAAACAAACAATGAAATGTAAATACGAAGTATAAAAAACAGAAAAGTAAGAAAAGGTGTAAAAACAAATATTCCAGGTATGGTACATGTGATATAAGAAACTAAATGTCAGGATTAAGAAATACGAGTTTTTAAATATAAATAAACAAAAAACTATTTGTCATAGAAGTTCAAACATCAAATTCAGAACAATCCAATACTCTGAAATGGAGTAAAAAGCATTATTTAATAACAAACTTTTTACAGCTCTTTTAAATAAATAAACGTTTGATATTTCTTTAATAAAATTGGGTAGTTTATTAAACAACTTAGTAGACATGATGGTGGGTCCTTTGGCAACCATAGCTAAACGGTGTTGTGGTAAACTAATGTTACATTAGCAAAATAATACAATTTTAGCAGTTCAACACTAACTTTTGATCTTAGCTGCCATAAAACAAAGCAGTGCGTGGAAAGTTTTTTTGTTATCCCGCCTATATGATAATTCCAAGATAATAGAGAATCAACCTGCAATCCAAGAAATTTGGTAACTTCACTCTGTTCAATAGATTTGTTATCAATTTTTACAAGGAGACTTTTGTTTAACTCACGAGTAGCGAAAACTATCAGTTCTGTTTTTAAGTTGTTTAAAACCAAACCATTGTCCAAGCCATATTTATGCATAGAGATAACATTATCATTTGCATTTTTACTAATTTCGCTAAAATCATCACCAGTGACAGCAGCAGCAGTATCATCTGCAAATAATGAGATGTAACAATTTGTTAATGGCTCAGCAATATCATTGATGAAAACAATAAAAAGTAACGGCCCCAGGATACTTTCCTGAGGCACGCCAGTAGTAGTAGAAGCGAGTTAATTTGATCCATATGTTGAACCGTCATCTGATGACCTAACCTCTTGTGTCCTATTACAGAGATAAGATTTTAACCAACTTAATGCTGTTCCGCGTATACCATAATTATAACATTTGTCTAGAAGAAGCGCATGATCTATGGTATCAAACGCACGTTTTAAATCGAAAAATATACAGGCAGTAGTTTTGCTGTTATCTAAATTTGACAAAATGAAATTGTACAAGGATAGTACTGCACGTTGAGTGGAAGGACCTTTTCTAAAACCAAATTGATGATTAGTAATAATATTTTCTTTCTCTAGAAATGCAGAAGTTCTTATGAAGTAAGCTTCTTCAAGAACCTTTGAAAAGGCGGATAGTAGTACAACTCCTCTGTAATTAGAAATATCATTAGTATTGCCCTTTTTATGAATAGGGATAATAATAGCTTTTTTTAACAATGATGGAAAAATTCCTTCCTGAAAAGAGATATTTATCAATAGTGTTAGAGGCTCTACAATATAATCAACAACTTTGATCAGCAGAGAATATGGTCCAACAAGGGGTCCTTGGACGAGATGGACTTGATTATATCATATACTTCATAAGTTGTTACTGGAGATAAAAATAATGATTTATTATTGATCTTAGACCTAGTTTTGTGGTGGAACTTGCGAATTATCACAGCTACCACTACAGTTCGTGCATATAATGGAGCACTTTAATCCAGCCTGTCTGCATCCACAAGCTCTCTCATATCCCTTCTTGTATTTGCAAGAAATAAGTTTTAACAAGGTTTCCGGAGCTGGGGGCTCGAGTGTGGTGACAGAAATTAGCCCATACTTGTTTCTTTTCCATCCCCGTTGCTCTGCATTTTGTTCATTCCCATACCACTGCTGAACCTGGTGATAGGTTCGGAACGAATATTGTCGTACTGCTGCTTCTGTTGGTGGTAGCGATACAATATCAAATTCATTTTTATATGCTGATTTTGTGAAGTATGCATATCTAGAACGACATACTTTTCATACTTTTCACACCACTGTAATCGTACAATGCAAGAAGGAAGCGTTCTCCAGCTTTAGCAATGATCTCTTGATCAGCATTTGGTTTTTGAATACCTGGAAAACTTCGTTTAAATCTGGATTTTTTCGGAGTACATTAATACATTTTATTTTTCCTTGATGAAGGAGTGCTGATGATCACAGTCGCTGAAGGCGTGCAGGAATGATATATGATCTGCAGCTGTTTTATCTATGATACATTTTGTAGAATATATTTGTTGCGAAATTTTTCCTTTTCCTGGTTTGAAAATATATATGTTTGAACGTATAAATAGAGCCGTCAAAAGAATAAGAAGATCTACATCTTCGCCGACAACTATTACGGAATCGAATGTCGATGAAATGCTGATTGCGGTATTGATTATTAGCGTATCCGCATCTTTCGTGGCTTGGTTGACCATGAAGTTCACAGCTTTAAACATTCCAATGAGGTGTTTCTTGTTTGCAGCGTTGCTCAGAAATTTAACTTGTGACACAGTTGTGATCATTGTCTCATCAAAATGTATGTCTACTGAAGTAGTTTTTCGTGATCGTCGGGATCGCTCCGCATATTTGGTACTACGGTTTGCTATATCTTCCGGATATCCGTCAAATGGTTCCATGGTAACTTTAAAACACGCGCGTTTTTAAAACTTGGATTTAAACACTATGAGGCGTACTTTAAATAAGCAAAATAGGGCACCGATAAAAAAATATTTTTTGTTAATGTACGAAAATTGGTGTAGATATATAATGGTTTGTGGCACTCGTATGCTGAAAATATTCATTTTCATAAAAAAAGCACGCTACTTACTACCTCATGGTGGTGTGAAAATAAGTTTTTTGGCCAAAACTTTAGACTTTGCGGCGCTCGTACGCTAAAACTGTTCATTTTACAAGAAAAGGTTATTACATAAATTATAGGAAATTTTCTCTAGTTTAATTTATTATATAACTTTTCTTATCGTAAAATAAGTCGGAAAGGGGATATTGTCAAAAAACTGATGTTTAGGCGCCATTTCACCAATATGGAGGGGGCAAAGATACGAGGTGGGAAAGGAAATTCCGGAAAGAGCACATCGAAATCTATAAAATCACCAATTTTCTAAACTCCCGGAAAACTTTCCAGGTAACTTCATTTTTGAGCACTATGACTGTATTATTGGTATATTTTTCTAATTTGTAGTTCCCTGACGATGGGCTTAATAAATTAAAATGTGAAAATGAAAATAAAATTATTTCTTATTAAAGACCGAAAGCCTAGGATCATAAACATCAATCAATTTAAGAAGTAATAAGAAACAAGGCACGTGTGAAAGCGACGGCTACAGGTGCAATGGGGACTATACCTTGCACCCCTCCTCTGAGCATTCAGGAAATGAGGAATCAGGAAACCGCTGTGTTAAGCTACACCGCTGGTTCAAAAACGGAATATGGATCCGGGCATGGGGTTTACTCAGAAGAACTAGAGCTACACTTGACATACTGCTTAGTACATATACCACTATATTCCAGGTGAAGCTGATGGGATGCAAGGAGTAAGGAAACCTCTAATGTAGACATGGGAAAAAGTTGTGAAGATTTACGGATAACAGAACGGCTCTCCTTCTTTTAACTAATTGCAAGAATGACTTAGATCTGATTCTGCAAATTAAGAAGACCCTAAATGTTCTGGCATAAAATAAAAGCGTCCGACTGTGTCAGATGAAATGACACGATAGATATAAGGGTAATAAAAATGCAGTCGTCTTAGCTCGTAAATGTTCTAAGAGCACCTTAATAGCGCTTTTCGACTCAGTTCGCAATGGGGAGGTGCTAGCTTCTGAGGAGAAGACTAAAAAGTGATGTCAGGCATCGAGTTAATATTAGTTCACAATGTCCTGACTGAAATAGACTGGTGGAGCAGCCTAAGCAGCTCTATGTACAGCAGAATTAACTGAGTGATAATCTAATATCTAATAATATCCTAAGCTAAAAAATTATTTTCTCCAGATGTCCAGGAAAATCTGCGTTTATGCGCAGGATTATTAACAGGACACTGCAAGCTAAAGAATTACCTTTATACACTGGGAGTTGTCTAAAATTCCATGTGTAGAGAATGTAATTTAGAAGATGAGACTGCCGAACGAGAATGCTACTATCTGCGGGGATAGCACATTGGGCCCATTTTCGTGACCTGAGTGCACATCAGTTCAACTTCACCCTCCACCTAACAGTCCAGATTTAGGACCACAGCCAAGATTCATTTACGGCAGGAGCAATTATTCGCATTTGTACTATTATGCAACTTGTAACAAATAACTATTTTTCTACTGAGGTTAGGTAATACCTACTCCCACTTAAGAGAAGCTCATTACTGTACTGCGAGTACATGTCGTTAATGAGTATGCGATTAAACTTCAATAACATTGATAAGAGATTGACCTTTAACGCTTTACGAAGTAATTCTAATATTACATTACCAGTTGCCATGACAATATAACCTAACAATTCTTCAATTTTAAATTCATCCCTAACTAACATATCAGTATTGATACTATTACAGTCAAATAACAATGGATGCTGTCTAATTTTAAATATATCTTCATGAGTATCACCAATTAGAAAATCATGCAACCTCAGTTAAGTCCACTAGCTTCTTAAATAACTTAGCTTCTTTCGAATTCGTAACGGCTTCTTTTTGATGCTTTCAATTGGTTTTTCTAGTTTATTAATTATTATCTGTAGCATACATTAATGTTACAATGACCTCACTACGTTGAGAGTACGAGGGAAAGGCTGTCTGCCTATCACAGGTCTTTAGCAACTTACCTTATGTTTACTTTATTTGGTCATATACGCTACTACATCCGATAATACAGTTACTTTCTTGATGAACCATACTTTCGGACCTATTTTAACCGTTTTAATATATCCCTAAAAGAATGAGGATTATCCAATAAGAGATTACAATGGGGATGTTCCCCTTTTTCTCCATACTCTTTAGTTACAAATACACACAAAAATAATTCAATTACTTTCTTAATAACAGCTTTAATATACACTTTAGGACTGTACACAACGAAATCCATCTTAAGAATGAGTTAACAGTAATCGTTATCAGTTTACGATAACCTTGAAGTTTAATGTTAGTGTAGTACTAAAGTTGTTATTGAAAGTGAAGCACAAACAAGTTGAAAATTGATTAAAAAATAAAACTTACAAATATTAAGCTCTTTTTGCAATTACATGCTATAATTATTCCACGGCCATTCAAAAGGCAATAAAAGAACGATGTTAATAAAATAATTCCTTTGACATTTGTATATAAATAACATCAAAGTCGGCTGAGTATTATTAAACATTCGTGAGATAATTACCTTTATTTAAGAACTATTGCAACAGAACCTGGTAAGTATTGTAAAAAAAGTACTCAGTTCTATTAATTTCTTTTAAATCTTTGTGAAAATAATGCAAATACAGGCCAATCACACAACTTTTAGTTGCAGCTAATCAAAAAAGGCAAAATGAATAAATCAGTGTTTAAAAATTATCGTTCAGTATCGATATCAAATAATTCTAGTTAATTATGTAAATTTTAATTACACAATTTCATTTAGCCCAAGTTTCTCAACAAATTTGTGAACGTCAACATGGCTCTGTTTATTTTTGCTCTACCGTTCAACCCTGTGTAATTCAATATTTGTCTGAATTTCTTGACGATGGAGAATAACTTGGTGGCATTTATATAAAGTTTTATTAGTATTTGATAGGCTAGTGCATGATGGGTGCTCAAACTATTCATGTTGCGCCGCCATTTTTTGTCAAAATTTTGGATAATCTCCATGGATGACAAGATATTTTCTTAGATATAATTCTGGACAGGGTTTTGCGTTGTTTGAAAAATAAATAATGCTTTCCAAAAAAATTGCATATTTTGTTGACAAATATAATTCAATATAAATAATATAAAAAAGTGTAAGTGAATATTAAAATAGAATAAAATACAGGTTTATTTTTCAATAGTCATCCATAATCTTAAACAATCTAGTATATTTTTTGTGAATTCCTGTAAAATAATACTAAACTAGAACTCTTGGTATAACCTATATCGGTTAATTACAAGTTAAAGGATCAGTTTATCAATGCAGGGTTAACTCTTACCTAGAGTATAAATGTCAAATAAAACAATAGATACCTACTGTTTTGTTTGACATTTATCCTCTAGTTATGAGTTAACCCTGCAAAGATAAACCGGCCCTAAGAAAGATAATAAATTTTATTTCAAGGATAACAATGGTAGCCCGAGAGATGAGTGACAAAAAAATGCAACCATTTTCGAAAGGCAGTTTTTTAAATATTGTGTAACATTTGTGATGTAGAGAATGGCCTGGGGTCAGTCTGTCAGTTTCGTTAGCGTTTGGCATGGGGGAGAGGCTCTAACTTTGTAGAAAAAACTATATACATCGCAACTACTTTCTAAAATCTGAAAATTGATTTGCGAGCAGTATACTAATTTAAAAAATGTTTTACCATGGTCAGTCTTAAAAATCTTGCAATCGGGCGCGGGCATGTCAGCAGCGCACTTAACTCATAAAAAATCTATACATCGTGAAAGTGTTTTCTAAAATATGAAATTCGGTATTCAAGTAGGGAATATTACTATTATTAAAAAAACATAGTCAGTCCGAATTTTACCGTTATTCCAGGAAACGAAAACATGAATTCGGAAATAAACAGTGCCCAACGAATTATTGTTTTAAGTTGTAGGGTTGGCCCTTAGAAGTAACATACCAAAAGTCCCCAGCCATGGACCTAATGCGTTAGGCGGGAGGGGGGTGGAAATGGCGGGTTTGTAGGTTTCTCGATTATTTCGAAAAAGCATCCTAGCGAAAAGGTCGTTCTATACAAAATGAAAGTAAATTAAATTGTTTACAAAAAAGGTACTATTCATTTTTTCGCTAGGAGCAGTAGTTAAGGGTGTACGTGAGTTTGAAAATGAGAATAGCTGGAAAAAACTGTGTATTGTGGGAGGCAATGCTTGACAAGTAGAAAATTTTATAATATTACAAATATTTACAAGGCCATATCAAGTAATTGGTCGAGTTCATCGTCAAGATCATCATCATCGTCGTCGCCGTTGATGCTGACAATTGGAGGGCCGTTGGTACACGAAGCGCGGTAAGTGCTACACATAAGTGAGCAGGGCATGCCTGCTTTACGGCATCCGCAAAATATGTTATTTAGGACGGATTCTGGCGCAACTGAGTCCGTGCTTCTGACAGGGGTCATGAAGCCATCCGATCTCATCATCCATCCACAAGCAGTTGGCTCCTGCTGCTGATTTCCATATAGCTATTGCTGAATCTGCAAACAATAATTAGTCCTTTGTAGTTTAAAAAAATGTGAGCAGCCCCTCTGGTGGGTGGAAGTGCCGCAAAATCAGGCTTTACTTTGTCGAGGCTTTAACAAAGACCTGGTGTCGTATCCGGTTCAGGTCTGCTCCTTCTGGGGCCTAGTACAATGCCCAAAAAAGCTGCTCTCCTGCATCAGCTACCATATCCTGTGTTGTTGAGGGATCACAGAAGACTTTGTAAATATCTGTGACTTGCTCTTCGGCCTTCAAAAATACTTTCACCACACCTCCCTTGCTCTTGTTGCAAACAGCGGAGGTAGTATCACAACTGCTGAACGAATGGAGCAACAGAATGGTCTTCGCAAATGGCAAATTTTGGAGGCTGGCCACATTATACCAACGTGACTCCATCTTTCCTCTGCTAGGCTTGAAGAAAAGCATCTCTTTCTCAGGTGGGGTTACTGCAACAAGCAACACCAATAGGTCTATATCCTCCCCTATGACTGTGGCAGTTTGGTGCTGGTCAGCTGCCTGCAAACCACAGCTAACAATTTTGGCGTCAGCGTCTCTCTCTGTGCTCCCATTTTTTTGTAGGCAAATTAATGAGCCTTGTTTTATTAGAATCGTTAGACAAAAAATACTCCTGCTGAATAGTGCACGACATGGTCTCATCAAAGTGGATATCGACTGAGGTTTTTGAATGCCCCCTCCATTTTTGTTCAGCTCTTTTGGTGATGTGCGTATCACCGTAGCCATCAAATACCACAATGCACTGTTCACCATAGTGGTTGATGATGTATGTCACGTACAGGTCGCAAATTTTACCAAATGTTGAACCAACATTCCACTTGACACGATGGAGCAGGAAGCCACCATCAACTATGTTGTAAGTTGAATTCAAGTCACGAGTTGTGGTGTTGTCCAATGGTAAGGCTTCATACAGGACCAACTTCTTCCCTTTTCGGAGACCCCCTTCGTTGAGAGCCAAAAGGTACGTGGATAATTAAAATTTTAACAGTTCAGCAACATCTTCATCGCTCTTCTTTGATATTAAGGTTCTGTGGAAAATAGTCAAAGGATCAATGATTACTGATTTGCCATTGACTTTGATTGAATCATTCATGCTGGCCAGTGACAACACTATATTTTTTTTGGATTGTTTAATGTCACTGAATTTACATCTAACAAAGGTCTACATGGTGTTGTTACCCACTTCTAGGGCTAGGTGACAGTTAATTATAGCTTTTCCTATTACGCCAGTGCGACATGAGGGAAAGGAAGATGATCTTTGAACCACAGGTATATTATCTGACAATGAGTCTAGTTAACTTTTTCTCCGCAAGATGTCGCCCGCAATACAAACTTTCATTTTTTGTTGAAATTAGGTGATATGATCAATTGACATGAACGTTGAACGGCAAAAACTTGGTTTTTCATACTTTTCACATTTTCAAAGTATCCTTAACTACTGTTCCTAGCGAAAAAATGAATAGAATGTTTTTTGTAGACAACTTAATTTATTTTCATTTTGTATAGAATTTTTGTTAGCACACTCAGCTTTCGAGATAATAATGAGAATCCTACACGCCGCGCGCCTCTTTCTTATAGCGTGCTTAATATAGAGAGTTTATTATCTTAACAATAAAATTAATACAATTCATATAAAAATATGGACAGAATATATTTCAAAGATTCTTTTTAACATTCTGCTTTAAAAGGAACAAATAAAAATGATATTTTTTATACATGCATTTAACGTCGGCCTATTTCCGCTACTGATACCTAACACC
Organism: Leptura quadrifasciata; assembly: GCA_963675555.1. Taxonomy (NCBI): domain Eukaryota; kingdom Metazoa; phylum Arthropoda; class Insecta; order Coleoptera; family Cerambycidae; genus Leptura; species Leptura quadrifasciata. The sequence goes on from OY776675.1 coordinate 112,457,546, forward strand.
GACGCCTGTAGACGAGCTACCCCCAACCAGGAATATTGCCGAACCTCTTCCCTTAAGAAGAGTAGGAATCTTTTACTTGCTTAACATTTAATAGACAATGGACCGACGGCTTTACATCCCCTCTGAAGGATGGTATATCCCATATACAACCCTCGCCTAAGAGGAGAGATTGTATAGCTTCCGCGCATACACTGATATACAAGCCGCTGGAAGATGTGTGAGGCGAGAACGTCGTTGGAACGGTCACCCATCCAACTACTAACCGCACCTTACGTTGCTTTACATCGCATATCGAAGTATGTACATAGTAAAGACGCACCCACGCTCGCCCCTAATAAAAATGATTGTTTGAATCCGAATCACTGCTACAATTGTAAATTGTAAGTACAATGTGTTTCATTTGTAAGTGTGATAAACGTGCTCGCAACTTATAATTTATTACCTGGAACATCATTTGCCTGAATGGTAACGTCTTTCACAAATGGAAGTGGTTGCCCTTCAAACCAGTCGAATTCATATCGCCCTTCTATTTTCTATTTTCCACAGCCACCTTTGCTGTTGCTATTTTTTGGTGGGCATTGGCTCAAATACTAGGATATGTATGCACTGCGATGGATGTGCTTAATAAGTTCAGATCTGCACGGCGGAAGAGTTGATGTGTCATAACTCTTCGCATGGATTTGAGAGGTTTCGTCGTTATATTTAAATGGATAATTCTTCGAAAAAATTGCGAAACGAGCTTCATTGACAATTTTAACTTTTTTTGTCTGTATAATCGGCAGATGAATTCCTCAATTTTTTCAATTACATCTAACTGATTATCGTCAATCATCGAACTTAAATTCTGGCTGTTTAGAAGTCGCTGGACTGAATCAACAAATTATATGGACGCTTTTTTCCCTTTCTAAAAAATGCAGAATATTAATCGCAGCCACTGAGGGCGTGCAGAGCCGGAAGAGCAGAACAAATCGATTGTTCCAATCTTTTGTGAATTTCAGTGACATCGGAGACATCGTAATACGTTGCCAACCCAACTTCCATCCAAATCTTTACATCACTCTTTAATTTGTTTATATTTCCGAGCATTATTATCAATATATGCATGTCAGAGCACTTGATGATACAGACATTAGCAGCAAAATCCAGGTTACAAATTTGTCGTAAAATTTTTGCATCTGCTTCTTCATGTGAAGGCCATGAAAAAACATTTATAACGCTCTTTAACACCGTGCCATTTTCAACGGTATATTTATAGCAAAACTCGAAATTTAAATTTACTATTTTATTACAGAAAAAAGGGAGCTATCTTAGCCTTTTCCAAATCTTGGATCAAAATCTAACAAGAGCTTCCTTGAACTTTGTGTTCCTCAATTACTTATTGAAATCCGCAGGATGGGTCTGCTCTTTCTCTGTAATGTGAATTACCACATTACCTGTTTTTGACTTATGTCTCGAAGAGCATGCTATCTTTGATAGAGGGCGATATATATCTGTCGAAAACGATTGAATGTTTAAAAAGAATTTATGAAACATATTCTATCCATATTTTTATACGAATTGTATTAGTTTTATTATTAAATATAATAAACCCTCTCTATTGAGAGCGCCATAAACAAGAGGCTCGCGGCGCACTCTTCCTGCTGATGGCATTTGTTGCGGTAAAATTAGGACTGAATATGTTTTTTTAAATAATAATAATAATATTTCATAATTCCATACTCGTATACCGAATTTCTTATACATTTTCACGATGTATAGATTTTTTACGAGTCAAATGCGCTGCTGACGCTCCCGGTTGCAAGATTTTTAAAACTGACCACGGTAAAACAGTTTTTTAATTAGTATACTGCTCGCACATCAAATTTCAGATTTTAGAAAGTAGTTGTAGTAGTAGTAATAGTTGCGACGTATATAGTTCTTTTACAAAGTTAGAGCTTCCCGGCGCTAAACGCTAACGAAAGTGGCAGACTGACGGCAGGCTATTTCTCTACATCGCAAATGTGACATAATATTAAAAGAACAGCCTTGCGAAAATGGTTGCATTTTTTATCGCTCACCTCCTCAGCTATGACGTTGGCTATAGATTGAAGGCGCAATGATGGTGATGGCAGCATTTGAAATTGTAAGTACGATGTTAATATTAAATGTGTTAAAAATCTGTTTTGCTTTTACGAGCAACAAAATTCAAATTGATGAAATTTGAAAAAGAGAATCCTCTGCTCTCGTCAATGTTGAATATAATTTTATTTAATTTTTCTCTCTTTTATTTATGATGAAGTACAGATATCAGTAAATTTTAAGTATTCTCGCTTAAAATGAGAAATGGTTCATAACTAGAATTTTAACGAATTGCTTTAAGCTTAAAATGCTCTTTCTGAATTATATAGTATATTTCAGACTTATACTTCAAACCCATTATTAATGTGAAAGTTCGAATTTTATTACTTAATAATTTACCCTGTTTGACTTTTGTTTGTATATTCTCATTTCGTATACATTTTGAATGTGTAAGTTTGGCATCATTATCTGAAGTTACTTTACAATAGATTCACGGTTTAATTTAAAAATGTAGGATATTCTCCAAATGGGATTTAATACCATTTGAATGAATAATTTATATTTAACTTTATAAGCTTATGAAACTTATAAATAAGACCACAATAGCATTACTTCAAATGTATTTCATATTACTTTGTTTATAAGAGTTGAGATTTACCGAGATTTTTATGTTCATTGTTAATTTCGGCCATGTGTTGATCAGTCGACTATTTTAAATTGTACATTGCAATGTAAGCTACTATTTCTCAACAATAAATCATTATTATCTTTAAAAGAACAAATCTAGTGACTAATCTTCCACAGTTTAATAATAATAATAATAATAATAATAAATGACGGACGGACCGCCCGTTGACGAAATTGGCAATGTCCAAGGACGCTTTGAGTGGACAGATGAACTGAGGGATGAACTTCTGCATTGCTATGAAAGCAGTGAGCCCGCGCGGAGGGGATACATGGCGCGGATGCATGCTCTGTGGTGTGAGAGGCTACCAGAGCATAGCGCCTTCACGCCACAAAATCTGCGTGACTAGGTATCCCACCTTCGTAGTAGGGGCTACGTGAGGGCTGCTCCTGGACCGGTGAATGAGGTGGCCGAAGAGCCGCCACAATCACCGGTTGAGGACGTAGCTCTCCTCGTTCCGCCAACACCAGAAGGCCTCAGTACCAGAAGGGAGTTACACCATCTGAAAACCCCCGGGCCACAAGACCTGGCCAGAGTGGACGCTGAACTTCGTACAGCGCTACCAGAAGAGGCTGACATCTGGCACATAAATTGTGCCGTGTATGCCGCTGCTCAACGCTCGTCTCAGGTGGAGAGGCGAAATACCTCTTCCCCACAGGAGAGAGCGCAGCGGCGCATACAAAAGATGGAAGCCAAGATCCGGTCGGCGAGGCAACACGCATCCCGTATCCAATGTGTGATGGACTATATGGCGGCCAACAGGCCGTTCACGCCTAAAGTGCGTCGATTAGCCGCCAACTTAAGACGCGTCCATCACACACTCAATGAGGCAGTGCTGCGAACCACCAAACAGCACTGTCTCGACAGGATACGGACGCTAGTGACTTGCAAAAAGTCACTAGTGAGGCGGGCGAGGGGGCTTGCGGAAGATAAACTGTTCCGCGAGAAGCCCTCGCGCCTTTTCCAACCGCCTCCGCGTGTTGTAGACAATCCGCCGACTGCAGATCAGGTGGAGAACTTCTGGAAAACGCTGTACGAGGAGAGGCTTCCAATCAACCGAGATTCTCCTGCCCTTGCACACTTTGAAGCCTTTTGTCAAAGGCTTCAGCAACCACAGGAAGTGTGCGAACCAATAACCCCAGAAGAGGTTCGTAGGGCTCTTGAGGGCTCTAAGAACTTTGCTGCTCCAGGTCCCGATGGGATAAATAACTTTTGGTGGAAAAAGTTATCGAGCACCCACCACCATTTGGCCAGAATTTTTAATTCCTGGTTAAATGGGGAGCAGCAAATCCCTTCTTGGGTTGTTGAGGGGCGGGCAGTGCTGATCCCCAAGAACGGAGATTTGTCCAACCCAAAGAATTACAGATCGATAACCTGTCTAAACGCATGTTACAAGGTGTTTGCACGCATTTTGTACATGCGGGTGCTCCACGCAGTTGAACCGGTTTACGAACGGATATATGACTTCCATCTATTTTATATGGATGACCTTAAACTGTATGCCTCTGGAGAGAGGGATCTCCAACAGTCCCTTAGGGTGGTACAGGAGTACTCACAGGCTGTCGGTATGCAGTTCGGGTTGGACAAATGCGCACTGATCCATCTCAAGAGAGGACGATGCGGTGACTATGGAGAGGACGCGCAGCTCGTGGACGGAAGCATCTTACACCATCTAGATTCCGGAGAGTCGTACACTTACTTGGGTGTCGAGCAACGCTCCACCCAAGAAGTAAGTGTAGTAAAAAATGCTCTCCGCGGCAAGTATCAGCACCTACTCCGACAGATCTGGTCCTCAGAACTGTCGGGGAAGAACAAGGTGTCTGCTACAAATATGCTTGCCGTTCCGATCCTTCTCTACTCTTTCGGAGTAATGAAGTGGACTAGAGAAGAGCTGCGTCAACTCGATGTAGTGACCCGCAAGAAGATGCATCTCAATAGGAGCTTGCATCCTAAATCGTCCGTTCCACGGTTATATCTCCCACGACATCGGGGAGGCCGTGGACTCTTGAGCTTGGAGAGTCTCCATAGCAGGATAGTTCTGGATGGAGCATGTAAGGTCATCAGGAGTTCGGATCCCCTCCTCTGCATGGTCCGAGACCATGAAAATGCAGAGGTAGGAGCTTTTCTCTTTAAGGCAGCACGGAGAGCAGCCGATGAACTTGGTCTCATCTTCGACGTCGAGCGAGTAAACCCCGACTCTGTCACCGAGTTGGAACCCGTTCGACTAAAAGCCCACATTAGAGCTGCAGAACACAACATTCTTCTGCAGCTCCATAAGGATAAGCCATTGCACGGGGTCTTCTATAAAAATATAGAAGACCTCGGCTTATCCGAAAGGCTGACCTTCGTCTTCTTAAGGTCAGCTGGGCTGAAGTCTGAGACCGAGGGATTCATAATGGCTTGCCAGGATGGTGTATTTAACACTCTCGTCTATCGACGTCGTGTCATGGGTATGGAGGTCCCTGATGTCAGCTGCAGGGCCTGCCTCAGGGCGCCGGAGACTGTAATGCACTTACTGTCGGCTTGCCCGGCATACGCAGTCTCGGCCTATATTCATAGACACAACGCAGCATTACGAGTGCTTTACTATCATCTAAGGCACTCGTATGGGATAGACGAAACACCAGTGCTGCCTTACGTTCCGGGGGATATTGAGTCCGTTGTGGGGAACTCATTCCCCACAACGGACTCAAGTGCCTAATTTATTGGAACTACTCGTTTCCCACCGTCAGGCAAATACAAGCCAACAAGCCTGACATAGTACTCCTCGACCACCAACTCAAGACAATGTATGTCGTGGAATTCTCAGCTGAGAGCAACATTGTCTTGAAAGAGGAGGAAAAACGGACAAAATATCGAGATTTGCTCTTCGAACTCCGCAGGCTTTATCCAGGCCATTCTGTTAAAATAGTGGTACTGATTATAGGAGCCCTCGGTGGAATGAGACAGACGCTGCTTCCAGAACTAAAGATCATACCGGCATGCCGAGATTCGGCAGAGATCTTAGCCGGCAGAATGCAGAAGGCTATCATCCTCGGTTCATTGCGTCTACTCAGGGCACACGATTCGCGGACCCGGTAGTCACTCACCCCACGGGCGTGGGGAGTGGCTATTGGCATTACCAGCTCTTCTCTATGAGGGTCGGAGCCACAGAGTAGGGTGACTGGTTTTTTGTAAATAAAAAAAATAATAATAAATGACTTTATTTAGAAAACAATTGAACAATTCAATTATTTCCAAATGGGCGAAGTCTAGCCTAAGCTACTCAACTCAACAATACATCAGTAATGATTTGTACTATTTTATAATAAGTTTGAAGGTAACATTTAAAATTTACAAAACTTGTATTATATAGTTTACAAATATACAAATAGTTTGATGCTTTATATTTCCAGCATTACAATTACATATAACACTTGTAAAAGTTATAAGTTTTTAAGTATCATAATAAAATATGCTTACTTATTGACTTTGAAGGATTGAAGGTTTCTGAAATTTTTATCAAGTGTCAAATTATACAGCTGAGCTAAGTATTTTTAATAGGCCTACGATACATCACATGCGAGATCCCTGAATTTTTTAAATTAGAATTGTTAAAAAGTACCCAATTTACGTATTATACGAATGATAGTGAAAAAAAACTTTAATTGCTATAATAATAATACCAAATTATTAAAACAATATTTATAATTTTGGTATTAGTATGTACCAGAAACATCTGGATATAAATCCGATGGAATCTGTTAATTTGTATTAAATTATTGAATTGAATTACTATTGTGGATTAAATATTTACTTTACATATTGTTTAACTAGTTCAGAGTGGATAAATCTCTTTCTATCAATAAATCTGTTATTTATTTATGCCAAAATTTAACAATAATATTTACAAAATGATCAAAGGATATCAATTATTTAGTCTAAAATATTTTCACTTATGAAAACGAAGTTATTGGATAAAACAAGTTATTGATTAGATATATCGGGAACTAGGACAGCTGCTTTTCGTTGATTATGTGGTAAAGAACAACTTAGGCATATACCATATTATGCACTATATAATTCAAAATTTTTGTGTATATGATTTACAATGAATGCGAAAAATTCTAAGAACTTGCATATAGAAAAATAGCATCCATGACTAATGAAATTTCAGTTTCGTTTATATAAAAATATATATTATTTTAGAGAAGACATCAAATTAAATTTGCCAAATGACTTTTTATAATGTATGTAAATAATAAAATACTCTATCCATAATTAAATTTCGAAACTTTAATTGTCAAAGTACTTTTAGATTTTATTTGAAGTATTTTGTACGTTGGGAAAACCCGACTAATATAATTAACACAGACTCTTTTTAAATTAATCAACATTGCGCTACATTACTAGGACCCTCGAGTCTATTTATGTGACTATTGTTTGCCAAAACGGATAAAAGCTGACGTTGAACACAAACAAACAATATGAATCTAGATGTAATATTTAGACCGCTTTTCGCCTAACCATACTATACATATACTAGAATCCCACCGTATGGTAAGTTCGCACCTGTAGCTAATTTTTTAAATGTTAAAACATTCTAGAATAGACGTGGAACATAAGATCGATTACTGTTTGGAATATACCTTTAAATATTTACTAGGGAGATATTTACATCTTCTCTATGAAATTAAAGTTATTTATAATGTGGAACGATATGAAATAGTATTTTACAGTATCGCTTACTAACAATATTTTAAAACGTTAACATAGAAATAAAGTGTTGAAAATATTGTTTTTTACAAAATTTCCATTTGTCACTTTGAATCCACTTAATACTTTTAAATATTCTTAAAATCACTTAGATTTACTGAAATTGAAAACAATGTCTTTTATTATATTGCACTTGCTACATACCCAATTCTACCTACTTCTTGCGGTCGCCACAAAGGAATCCTTATAACTCAATTTCAAATATTTCTTCTTAATATGATTTGAATGGCTTATATTCTCTCCTTTGCGGATTTCCTACCATATACGTTTCTTCTACAAATAATATCCAAATAATAAGACTACTTCAGTAGGGTTTAGCTTAAAGAAAAATCCTGATAAATTAAAGGTCTCTAACAATATTTAAATATTTCCTAAAGAATCCATTAAAAGGTTAGGCATTACTGTAATGGAATCAACATATATAAACGCTATGTGGGAAACTAAGAAGCAGTTGGTTCGGAGGAAAATTTGTCCAATCATTGAAATAGTGATTTTCTACTTACTCTTTACTATGCCAACTTTCATTCGATCTTAACATATGGTATACTTAACTGGGAAAATAGTTCACAAGCAAGAGTTTTCATACTACAGAATTAAGCAGTACGGATATTTGTAGAATTACATTTTAGATACCTGCTTTCAAACGCTTTCAAAAACCTTGAAATTTTGACTGTAGTGAGTACTTATATATTGGGATCTGTACGTATGTTTTCAAAAATAAGGCTAGGTTCTTAGGTTCAACGGGCATGAAACACGACATAAGGTATAAATACTTTTCGAACAGCAATGTATCAAAAAAGTGTTACATATAATAGCTGCAAATGTTTCAATTATTTAACCGATGAAATTAAATCGTCTCCAAATATTAAGACTATTAGAGCAAAACTCTAGCATCTCTTAATAATCAAAGTTTGCTATACTCCTGGTAATTTTTTCTCACAATATTTTTACCTACCGGGTGTCCAAAAGTCTGGAAACAGTAAAATATTTTCAGAAATACACATTGGATCCAAAAAAGAAAAAACATGTCCCTTATTATTTTAAAAGCGCTATCCAATGATACCAAACCGCGACCCCCCACCTCCACTACTTGGGGTGGGGAGGGGGACAACTTTAAAATCTTGAATGAGTACCTCTATTTTTTATTGCAGAATCGGATTTTATGGAAAAAATTATGTCCAGTTTGTCTGAAACGTTTTTTTCGATTCGTGACAGATGGGGCTGAAATCGCAGAAATATTTTTTTGCGTAATTCTTAAGAAATTCTACGGAAGAATGAAAAATAATAAAATACGAGTTCATTTTCTTGAAAAAGCCATTCAATGGTGTTAAATTCAATATTATTAGTGTATGATAAAACTATTTTGAGGTTATTTTACTTCTGTTGGGGGTTGTTTAATTGTTAAAAACTGTTCAGTTGAAAGCGATTGCAGCCTATTGTCGCCGGATACGGCAGTTCCCCAGCAGCTATCCACTTGAATGTACGCTCTTTCGAACTACAAATCAAATTTCTGTCTTTTATTGACTCAGTCGACATTAAGGGGAATCCTAAAATAATAAATTAAATGAATTTAAAAAAGTGCAAATAAGAGAAAAGATCCCATAGGGACACAAAAAAAAACAAGAAAAGTAAAAAAATACTAAAAACCAAATAAGGCCTGGTCAAAAAAGAACCCATAAGGGACACCCAAGGAAAGACAGCATGCAACCAAACCAGCTGCCACCCAACGACGAACCACAACGCCGAGCGGATCCGTGCTCCGGAGCCAACCACGGATCCCGGATCTCTCGGAGTCTCCCGGAGTTTCGGATGGCTGGCAGCCGACTTTTCCCCTATTTTGTGAGCTTCATGGACCAGGAGGACCAAGAATTGCAGCATTCATACTCGTCAGCCCACGCATGGCCCGAAGAGGACACTCTGTAATAGAACAGTTAGTACAAAGAAAAATGGTTTTTATTTATTCATAAAATGATTCTCTCAGGGACAATTTGGACAAACCTTTCCATTTAGGAATAAATAAATTTTGATGTTAAAATTTTCAATCCAAATTATAGTGAATCTGCCCGACTGTCATGCCCTGCCCGCCACGAATTTATATTTCGCTAAATCTCCGCTGTTTTTCAACCAATCTTGATATAATATTAAACCCACAATTACATTCTGCACGTATAGTTTTTAATAAATTTTGCTTTTACTAATTTTTTCACCCCTTCCCTCACAGATTTTGTTCTTGCATTTTCCAGGAGGAATTAGTCATGCCACTGCAAATGTATTAAATTTAACGAAAATTGTTATTGCGGTTTTGGAGAAAATAATATTTAATTCTTTAAATTCTGCCCCTCACAACCTTTCTTTGCATTATTTTAGAGGAAAAAATTATTTGATTCTTTAAACCACACCTCCCGCAACATCCCTCCCTGAACTATATAGAAGCAACTAGTTCTGTCATCTTATACTGACACTAAGGAAGTATCCATGTGCCCAATTTGATCAAAATCGTTACAACCGTAAATATATTTGATAATTTTAACCTTGCCTTCCACAGCCTCCGCCCCTGCATTTTTAAAGCATAATGGTTCATTTCGTCTCATACTAGTACTGAAAGAGTATCCATGCGATAAATTTGATCAAAACAGCTACAGCAATTTTAAAGGAAAAAAACTATTTAATTCCTTAAACCGCACCATCACATCGTAACATCAAACATTGAATTTTCTAGAAGCAACTAGTCTTACCATCTTGTACTGGTTCTAAGGAACTATCTATGTGCCAAATTTGATCAAAATCGTTAGAACTCAAATCGATCACAATACATTAATATCAACAACTAGACCTGGACCCGACCTCAACCATCTTTATTAATCTACCGAGCCACCAACGTGGTGCATAGATGTAAGGCATCATCATTTTTTTGCAATGATGCTACGGTTATAAACTTCTTCAATATTAATTGGATTACTTTAACCGAATTAAATTTACACCACATCGTAGTAAGTAATTTTATTTTTATTTTTAACAAAGGTTCATAAATAAAATAGTAATTTAATATTAATTGTTAGTTCCATTAATTCGCTTTGTCATAATTTGAGAAATATCTCAAAAACCGCTGCCCAAGGAATCACTACTTCCACGTCCAGGTTTTTGTATCCAAGTCTTATATACATTAAATCCCAATGTAATATTTTACTCCCTTTAATAATAAGGCGGGGGTGGCAATGGGGGTGGTAGAGGGGGTAACTAACCCCAAAATAATTTTTAGAGACATTTCGTTCTTGTATACACACTAAATCTCATTTTATTTTTTACTCCCTTTCATAATAGTGTGGGGGATTTATTGGGGGTGGCATCGGGTGTGATAGTGGGGGGTGGCTGTTGCCAAAAAAAGTTTTGAGACCTTGACTTTTCGTAGATGCCCTAAATTGCAATTTTATGGACCTGCTTGTTTTGCTTATTTACCCTTATTTACCCCATTTAGCCTCGAACTCTTCAACGGAATTAGATAAAAATATAATCTAGTTCCAGATTTCATTATAATACATAAGTGTAGCAAATTTCAAGTCAATATCATAAACGGTTCCAGAATAAACGTGCGCACAAAAAAAAGTTACAGACAGACAGAGAGAAAATTTATTTTCGCTCAAATTTAAAATCTCGACGTTTCATGACATTTTAAGTCTATTTGAACAAAAATTTTTTGTACTCCCACTGGACGTGGAAGTAATCTATTATGTGGAAAAATCGACAAAGCCTTCACAAACTTCGAAAGTAGATTTAATTTCAGACTTAATAATAATGTTAATAACAAATTACCTGCTACTCGGAACAAAAAAAAATTATTTAGGTTTTTTGTTCCCTAAAACGTAACTAATCGATTCCAATTGGTTTCAATCCGGCAACTTTATATGGGAGGTTATGCTACTTAGGGGTGCACCGCTCGCCAAGTAGGAGGTTTCACGGGGGAGAAGCGAAAGAGTTAAATAATGTGGTTACCAAAATAGTGTGTTCTTATGTAAATTGGTATTCTAAACACGTTTTACTGTATGTACTTTTCAGTAAAATCAATAGAAACAGCGTAAATCAGGAATTAATTCTTAAAGTTCGCCATTTTAGGTCCGCCATCTTGAATTTTCCAATTTTCACGTCGAATTCAGACAAAAATTAACAAATCGTTACACAACATTAACTTCTTATGTATACGGATTATCTAAAAAGCTATGCTATGGATGTAATGACGGTATTTGAAATGTACAATAAACCCTTAGAGATAGATGTATTCTAACAAAAATAAGTCCGGTAAACTATGAGTAAAGGAAATAGTTATTTACGTTACAAGTTCGGAAAGTGATGTGTTACAGTACGAGTTAGATGTTTACGGAATTTCTAAACGCGTACTGTAACATCACTTAACGGATGTGTAACGTACGTCCAACATTTTGTTTCATACTGTGCTTTTGATATTCAGCGATTTAACTAAACTCGCATCATATCTTATTTCATTTGTACTTTCGTTATTCCATGATTTAACCAAAGTCACATTACCTCCTTTTAAAGTTGCATAGCGACGGCATATTTTGTTTGTTAATTTATTTATTTGAATGTCATTTGAATTGTGAAAAATGGAAGCTAACTTAAATTTAAATATTTCTAATGAAATTTTATTAAAATAGTCTGGAAAGTTGCCTAGCAACCTTTTTCCGGCTCTGATCCCGTAATAACCCATTTTCCGGACTCAAATTAATGACGTAATCAAACAATTACATGACAGTATGAAATAAACTATATTTACAGCATCCTTTGTGAATGACCGTATCAATCGTTATGTGAACATTTGTGAATCATTCAGACTTTGCAGTTTTGAATGAAAATAGAATTATTGCATTTGGAAAATTGAAATCAGAGACAAAGATTTGCGAAAATGCTTGAACTTTAACAAAAGGAACACATAATAGAAAAATAAGAATGAAAAATCCAACAGCTATAGTATTAAATGGTGGAATGGATCGAATCATTATGTAGATTTTAATACAATTTAGTAAGCAATATTTGTATTGTTCAAAATCAAAATGTCAGGAATATTCACGAATAGATATCATTAACAGAATCTTCATGTTGTGTATTGAATATACGCAGCATAAAGGGTATCTATTAAAGCTTTAACAAAAAGGAAAAAGAAAATGTCGGTAAAATATAATATTTTTTATTTCTCATTTGTTAAAAAAATCCTATTACTTACCAGTAATATATTTGATAATCCTATTAATTTGGAAAGTTCCGGAATATACATTTACTAATCGATGTTTTAATAAAAGCTAGGAATAGTTAGAAAGTATTAATTTTAAACAACTGATTGAAGGTCCGAGAAGATCCGACTCGAGTTCAGGATACTAACAGTATCGTCAAACGTGGAGATATATGTTGCAATTCAATGGAAGCAGACGAGCCTTTTTATTGCTACCTAAATTATTCTAGACTTAAGCGGCCTCCTAAATATAAAAGAGACTTTGGGGAAGTTGATATATCAATCAATTTGTTCAATTTAAAAGCGGTCTTTCAGATGCCGACTGGCATTCTCTCTACGTATCAAACGGTATAAATGCTAAAGTGAGTATATTCAATGATACACTACTTAACTTATTCGATAAGCATTGTCCATTAATATTTTCTTAATGCGTGTAGATAAAATATCTGTAAATTCACAAATTGTTCCAAGATGTGACAAAGTCGTATAATTGTTTTATACCATTTGTTATACATTAAAAAATACACTGGACTCCTGAGACATAAGCTTAACTTTATATTGAATAACAACTCCTTCCAGTAACTGCCTATGAGCTTGTAATTTTATTACTATTCTCACAGATTTACGCCATCTCACGAGAGCTCCTTTAAGAAGGATCAGTCTTTCGGCTGGTGTTTGTTGCAATCGAAGCATTAGCGTTTTGTTGGTAATATGCGATTATTACACTTAAAGCGATAGGCTTGTAACTTGTAATTCAGCGCTCGGCGGGGCACATAGCCCGGAGAGTAGCTGTTGGTTGCCGTCTGGTTACATTCCTTATAGTCAAATAAGGATTATATAGAGGAGCTTGAGACTGAAATATTATTATATATATATATATATAAATCGGCAGCTACTGGAAGCGGCTGGAACCTCCCCACTCGGTGGATCTTTGAAGCCGAAAACAGCATTAAATTGTGTGACAAAACGTTGTGTGTGACTAAACGTAATCCGATCTCATCCAAAACCGTTTCAGATCTTCTGAGGCACTAAAAAATACCTCAACTTAATAAATTTACAATTATCTATGCGAGTTATTACCTACATTATATCGCTCGCTGAATAATATACTATTAAGATATTAACAACTTTAACATCACTTGAACGACGACTAAGAAAGTCTAGTTATCCTAAATACTACAGATTTGTAAACAACAAACTGACAATTGGTAAAGTGATAATCTACAATAAATTCACCAACGAGGGTACAGAAAGCATATGATATTGAACAACATCTACCTTTAAAGTTTGTGACAATCCACTAAAAGTTACAAATATGCCGAAATCTTTAACATGACATGACACCAACGTTATCGGATGACAAACTATGACAATGACAATCGTGAAAATTTGCTCATTGCAATCCGATCGCTCGCGGCTGTCTTTGTTAAATAATACATTAGCATTTCAGTAATTTTACTAGATTTTAGAGGAATATTTGTAGTTTAATTCTTCGATTTGTCTGTATATACATTTAAAAATGGCACTAAACGTAATCCGCTCTACTTCTAGAGCAGTGAAGAAACCCTCACATGTGAATTGACACGTGATGTGACGAGTTTCATGACGTAACGGCTACGCGCATCGATCATGTCATGCGAAATGCGATCTATGCTTTATATTTGTTTTGTTTTTAATTTTTTTCACGGAAACCAAATTGAAAGGGTAGAAGTGTGATATATCGTTGAAATCAGAATTTTAACTGCTTTTCAATGTTTCCATTACAAATTGAAAGTAATTATAAAATAAACAACTTGTTGCGTCAAAATTGCACTAAACGTAATCCGATCTCAACCAAAACCTTTTCAGTTCTTCTGGGGCACTAAAGAAACGCACACGCAAAGTTTCATTCAAATCCGTTCAATAGTTTCGGCGCTACCGTGCTAACACACATACACACACACACACACACACAGACATTTTTCAAAAACCACTTTTTTGGGTTCCTAGGACCTCAAAACGTAAAGATTTGATGTTATCTCAATTTTTGTTTTTGAACCAATTTTAGTAACCTCTCACAATTTTATTGTGGAGAGGTTAATAAGCTAGGACGTAACGTAAGATAGTTCCTTGGGGAACCCCAGTTCTTATTATTTTTGTTGCACTCTGTGCATTATATATTTTAACTTGCTGTGGTCTGTTGGCTAGATAATCTTTAAATAAATCATATAATTTCCCTCTGATACCTATTTTGTCTAGTTTGCTTAATAGATGAATATGAGGTACTGTGGCAAAGGCCTTTTGTAAATCTAAGATGGCTAAGACTTTCTTAGTAGTATTTTCTAAAGCCTTGAAGTAGAAAAACCCGTTTCTATTTATCTGAAAGCATAACATTAATGATGTTTGTGCGAATTTAAATTAATGTATATTTTTGGTGGTTTCATGACAATCAGTGTTTCGTCAAGAAAATCTCTTTTCCATAAAATGACAAATAGAAATGTATTTCCTATTTCAGCGCCATCTATAAAACTATCTGGGTGTTAGAGTATTATAAGTTATTATAATGTACGTCTATATTTAATCGATCTGCTGCATTGGATAAAATGATAACTCTTAATTTTAATGCAATTTACGTAGACGCTACGTCAAATAGAATGGAATAGTATACGGCTATTGAAGTTGAAAATTAAAGTGCACTTGATTAATTAAAACGTGCAATAAAGAAGGTATATTATATTCCTGCTGTAAAGTTAAATTCATTTTTCATCAAGTTTGATTACCAGAGTCATTTTGTAGATTCTAAAATGATTAAAACTTCGCTATCTGGTTAAAAAAGTAAATAAAACTTTCAGAAATCCGAGGAAAGCATATAAAACAAAATTTAGTTGTAAGTTTTTACATCAACCTGCTTGTCTACACGAGGAGATAAGTATTTATCGCCCTAGGAAGTTTTTGAAAGTTCTGGCCAGTGTGGTGTGTGGGATATTGTGCAATCAATACAAGATAATAGATAAATCTGTAAATGTTACATTTATAGTACAGTAGAATTGATGTGAATTAATTGTTTTAGGCAACAACTTACCAGGATGAATTTTTATGTATTTTCTACGTCCTGATTACAAAAATAATGTTTTCTCCAAGAAGTTAGTGGAGCTTCAAAAGCTATATGCCCTTTTCTGATGCACTTTCCTGAATTGTCTACTTATTTGCGTAATATATTGCATTTTGGTAATCGAATCAGAACAATAATAAAAAAATAAAAAAGCAAAAAATAATAATATGCCACTGCAAGAAAAGCAAAGCGTGCGCACTTTATATGTTTGTATGGAAGGGGTGGAATCGTTGCAGACATTTTGCCTTCAATCATGCGTACATAAAGATGATACATATCTTATAATATACAAATTGTGCACGCCTTGTTTTTCTTGCAGTCGTACATTATTTTTTTTTTATTCTTTTCTTTTTAATACGACTTTTTACAGAAAAGCAACTTTAAAAAAATATATTTTCTACTTTTTAGCCATACTTTCATTATTCATAACGTATAGAACCAATTTACGTAAAATCATTTTTTGGAGCTGGATTTCGAGGTATAAACCTAACGGTATTCCATAATGTCACCGGAACTAATATCATACCATTTGTACGGGAAAAAACGGACGTAGAAATCTCTGATCGGGAGAATAAAATTTTTATTCTACGTTTTGCCGGAGGTGCCGGTTGGATAGTATATTTAATCAATTTTCACCCTCGAGCCCCCTACGTGCTTGTATTTGCAAACGTAATGATGGAATGTTGTATTGTCCTCCGATCTTAGTAACCGTGCAAAATTTCATCAATTGACTATGTCAGGAAGTGTGTTAAATAAAGGATGCAAGATTTGAAGACAAACGTTGTGGATGAAAACTGAAAAATACTACAGGAAATACTGACAGGAAATATTTAAAGATAGAAAAAGGTATGAAATATGAGTAAAGGTTGATAGGGTAAGCGGAAGTTATAGTTGGTTGCTACAGAGTCGGTAACGTCTGGTATGGTAAGTGGTGTTTAATCCGAAAGGGCATCATGCAGTATTATTACCAACTCCATAAAAGCAGACGGTGGTAATATTTCTTTTATAAGAAAATCCCTAATACTAGTTAACTAGAGATTGACCCAATTTCCACCCCCGTACCCCGCACGTCTATGGAATAAATTAAATATTTACGAGATATGAAGGTTTTTCTGCGAAAAGTGGGACATATTGTATACTGTCAATTTTAAGAGGCGATTAGCATTGGCGTTATGTCGGCAGTGTAAATTTTGTGCGCCATCCCAGTACTGTTTTAACAGATGGCGCTAGCCCGAATAACTTGTGTAAATATCAAAAGTGTGGCAATGTGTAACTTTAAACATATTTCTGTAGACTTTGTATGATTTTTTATTTTAAATCTGCCATATTGGATCCTGCATACTGAATTATAGAACTATCACATTCGTTTTCAATGATTTCAATAGAGATGGAGTGCTGCAGTCGAGAGGATTGCATGTGCAGACGTTATGCTCCAGACAAAATCACGAAAACAGCCGGTCAAGTGCAACAAAATGTAAAAATTAAAAAAAACGTACAGCTAAAATAGTTCGCACTAAAGTATATGTTTTTTCTCCTTTTTATATTTTGTCCACCACAAAATATATATATATATATATATATATATATATATATATATATATATATATATATATATATATATATATATATATATTCAAGAAAAGGGTATGAAATATGAGTAAAGGTTGATAGGGTAAGCGGAAGTTATAGTTGGTTGCTATAGAGATTGCAGGATATATATTCAACGTAAAATCATAGGACTAGCTGAATGAAATTTGTCATCTTGATTGTCAATAAAGTAGAGGAGTTTTTAAAACGAACACTACAATTTTCTCTCTTTTTATTTTTCGCTAGTGTTGTAGGGTTAAGGAATAATTTTTGTTTTAATAAAATTTTAGATTATTTTCTTGTCCAATAGATTTGCTTTCAATAAAAAACATTTTTTAATATTAATAGTCGAAGCCGAAATGACTAACTTTGTGGGCAATACCAGAATTTAGCTAAAAATAAATTAAATAATTCGCTTAACATACATGGGTGTCAAAACGATGCGTATATCTTCTATCACTCTGAGCCTGTTGCTCCGCGTCCGCTTCCAATGAAAAGCCCTGTACACAGGGTGGGGCAATAGCACGTCGGACCTCGATATCTCGAGTTCTACGATAGCTAGAAATTTTAAAAAAAATTGTAAGTAAACTAGATAAGAAAGTCTATAACTGAAAATTATTTTCGAACATACAGGGCGAGCCAAGACGAAATTACAGGACCAAGTGCCTTTTTTAAAATAGAATGCTATGTATATCAGTACATTTTTTGAAGCCTCTTACTGGGCTCTATTCACTCCTATATTAGCATTGAATATTTCCTAACCACTTGGATGTAATGAATTTTTTTGTTGAAATAATGCAATCTGCAGATGGATACTAAAAAAACTTATGTGAATACCAGTTACGAGACATCTAGTTAATCTTTTTTAATCATTTTCATTTCCTAAAAATGTACAGGGTGGCCAAAAATTATTTTTCAATTAAGAACATTTTAAATTGAATTTTTTCAATTTTTTTCAAATGGAACACCCTGTATATTTTTCGAGGATGTGATGTAGAAATAAATAACGAAAATGTTTTGTTAAGTACTTCCCTATGGCTAATTGCAACCATTTTCGTTTTATAATAAATAAGTGTCAAATTCAAGAATAACCTTAAAGGAAGAGGTTCCCTCAAATAATTCATTTGAAAAATTTATAATAGGTGTTCGACATGTCGCCCATTTTGATTGACACACGTCTTTAGTAGTCAATAGTATTTAACCGGTCCTTTACTGTAATGTTATTTTGTACATTTTTATAATATAATCTCAGTTTGGTATAAATTGTCGTGTACAAAGGAGCATTTATCACACTTATCGGTCGTTACAATTTGTATTGAATTTAAAATATTTGGAATTTTACAATATGAATTTTAATAAAGCGGAACTTGTAGACATGACTTTAATTTTGGGCGAGTCAGACAGAAATTGGTAACTTGCCAATACAATTTATCACCAACGTTATCCTGAAAGAAGGATTCCTGATGATAGCACCTTCCAAAACCTTCTCGATAGATTTCTGGAAACTGGAAATGTCGAATATAAAAAAAGTGAAAGAATAAAACGTGGTGTGAATGAAGAAAATGAGTTTTCTGTGGTGCTGGCAACGGTTGAGAATCCCCATGTTAGTAAAAGAGAAGTGAGCTCATTAGTAGGAATAAATAGACGGTCTGTGGGTCGAATCTTAAAAACAAATAAGTTGCTTGCATATCATATTGAAATGCACCAGAAATTATGTGATGACGATTTTGTAATTGGGCCAGAGGTGAAATGCAACATGATGTCAACTTCTTCAATACTGTTTTATTCAGTGATGAGGCAACTTTTCATAAAAATGGATTTGTTAATAGGCACAATTTCCATTAGTATGCTTCGGAAAATCCTCACTTTTTTATACAAGTTGATAACCAACACAGATGGTCTATAAACGTTTGGGGAGGAATTATTGGAGAACACGTAATAGGGACACATTTCTTTGATGGTACATTGACTGGAGCTATTTATCTTCATTTTTTGGAAAACTATCTGTCACAATTATTGGTAAATCTCCTTGAAAGAATTCGAAATAGGATGTAGTTTCAGCGAGATGGTGATCCACCACATTATTTAAATGCAGTTAGAGATCACTTAAATAATACCTACCCTAATCAATGAATTAGAAGAAGTGGCCCCACTAAATAGCCTGCTAAATCCTCAGATCTTAAAAAAATGGATTTCTTTTTATGGGGATACATGAAGGAAATTGTTTATAGAGACACAACAACAATAGTACAAAATATGAAGGAAAGAATAATAACTGGCTTTACATCTATCACACCGGCAGTTTTAGGAACAGTGGGAACCTCATTTCAAAAGCGCATAGATATGTGTGCCAATTAAATGGGCAACATGTGTAACATTTATTATAATTTTTTCTACTGAGTTATTTGAAGAAATATCTTATTTTAAGTTTATTTTAGAAATTTGTAATTATTGCTCAATAAGACGAAATTGGTTGCAATTGGCCCTAGGGAAGTACTTACAAAAATGTTCGTTTTTCATTTATACATCACATCGTCGAAAAATGCACAGGGTGTTCCATTTGAAAAAATTGAGAAAATTCAATTTAAAATGTTCTTAATTGAAAAATATTTTTTGGTCACCCTGTATATTTTTATGAAATAAAAATGACTCAAAAACATTAATTAGATGTCTCGTAACTGGTATTCACATAAGTTTTTCTTAAAACCCATAATTGTGACTGTGGTGTTTTTTTAATATCCATCTGCAGATTGCATTATTTCAATAAGAAATTCATTACATCTAAGTGGTTGGGAGATATTCAATGCTAATATAGGAATGAATAGAGCCTACAAAGAGGCCTCAAAAAATGTACTGATATACATAGCATTCCATTTTTAAAAAGGCACTTGTTCCTGTAATTTCGTCTTGGCTCGTTCGTATGTTCGAAAATAATTTCCTGTTATAGACTTTTTTATCTAATTTACTTGCAATTTTTAAAAAAAATTCTAGCTATTGTAGAACTCGAGATATCGAGGTCCGACGTACTATTGCCCCACCCTGTATATTATCTGCAAATTCTTAATCTCTGAAAAAAGGTCTATGTTCTCAATTTATAAAATGAGATTTTTCCTGTAGTGTAAATAAGGTCAATACATATTACCTGGAATATAAATATGACACGAGCTTTCGTTATGGTTGGACCTGACACAGCATATGGCAAGACATGTTTTCTAATGTTTCTTACCATTATTATGCTTTTCCGTGGTGTATCACCTGCGTTTTGTGTGTTTTTTTATTTGTACTGATTTGAGTTGCGTAAATGTCTCAGATAAACGATCAAATTTCTTCATATTGCATAACGACCAGCAATAAAATTTTGTATATAGAGGGTGTAACGCAGTTTACCTGAAAAATTTTAACCATATATGCACCTTTAAATAAGAAGTCGATTTCTTAAAAAAAAGGCAATAAAAGTCCAACACAGAAAAAGATACAAACTGTTAAAGTTGAAACATGAAGATGTTGAAAATGGTAATTTATTGACCTCTACTTAATTGAAGGACTCTTGTATCTGGACTATCTGGGACTCGATTCTCAAATGTTACCACACCGATGTCGTGGACGACAAATACCGTTTGTCTGATGAAATGAAAATTTCATTATTCTCTAATGTCGTAGTAGACAATTTTTAATAGACATAAAGGAGAGTGGGTATAACCCGTCGACAATCAAATGTCGTGATGGACACCATAGACAAGAAAGGATAATAATTGACGTGCACTCTCTACTGCGCTAGGGAGAGGGGTCAAAAACGTTTCTATATCTGTGTTTGTGTGGTTATGTTTAACTCAGCACAGAGATTTTTTTGGTTTTCGCTGTTCAATTATTTATTATTTTCTACCAATATGATGAATGAAGACATAGAAATTTTAAATGTGGAAAATAATGAAGCTGCACTAGAAAATCAGAGAAAACCCATGTGTATATGATATGAGAACGGCTATCTGGCCAATTCTAACAAAACAATTTTCTGTGAAATTAATTACATTTCAAGATTTGGCTTCTTAGTTTTCTCCATTGTTTCCAATCTTTTTTCGATCATGGTATTGAATTCAGGATCACAGCTATTTCTTCCCATTTTTTAAGCGTCTTTAAATGAAAAAAATGTGGAGAATTTCCGTAAAATTAGAATCTCACATTATCGACTTTTCAATAAATCTACCATGTTCTTTTGCTGTTGTGAACAGTAGGACAATTTTTTTTATTATCTATATTTGAAAGAATTGAAAGGCCTAACCTCAAGGAAAAAATTAAATATATTCCCCCACAGATTTATGTAATCGTCGGGACTCGAGCACACTCGGAATCGACACAAAAATGTGGTAAAATTATCCGAATACGATGTTGCCACCTGCTAATCATCGAGAAACAATTGTCTACTAAAATTTGTTGTCGCAGAGCTCTCGAGAATACGTTCCTTAAAAGTTATTCGATATCAGTGACCGACAATTTGTCACAAGTGACAATTTTGATCGTCATTTGAGAATCGGGTCCCTGGTAGACTGATTTAAAATAAACACAACTGACAAAAAAGATCCAAGTTCACTGTACTTATTGAAGATGTTGTTACTGTCATCAGAGCTTCAATGTAGATTTTATCGTGAGTAAATAACGGTCATCTTGTCATTGGTCATTGGTAGTAATGAAGTGATAGCATTTCTTATAATAAAAATGGTACACATGTTTACTGTAACGAGGAGTGGATAGACATGGAGTTAGCGTACGGGGGAACAGGGCAAAACTCGTTAGCAACTTCTCTCCTTTATGCCCAGCAATTTCCCAATAGGCACCAAGCTATGCTAACTCAATGTAAAATATTTTATAACTGTTTTGGTTCATACTATGATCCCAAGCAGCGCTACCATCGAAGTACGAGCACTGAATTGTATCATAATAGAGTTCAGTGAGTACGTGTCATGAGTCAAACTGTTAAATGTGTTGATTATTTGAGTACATGATTTCAAGTGTGGCTAAAATTTGATTTGAAGTTGTATTTATTTCTTATTTGCTGTTTTTGTTAATATCGGTAAGAGCCAGGAACTATTTGTGTGCCTAATTGTTGTGCTATTCGAAAATGGACGTAGATTTTTTATGTTACTGTAGATAAGATAGTCATAAAATCTTAGAGGACAGAAGCAAAAAGTATCCGTCATCTAACGAATAAAAAACCTGCTGTTAAATATACAAAGTAAGGAACAAAGAAGTTAGAATAATTGAGGGCGTAGTATGATATACCTAGTTTTCTTGTAATTCAGGCATATTTTATGTACTGTGATGCTCTTTTTCTCGTACAGTGCGAGAACTAAGGCTGTCACTTTGATACTCGAGCTTTATTTGTTACTCGGGCGCCAGTTCAAGTTGAAAGTGGTTGAACAGCACTACCCAAAAGTCGATAAGCGAGACTGAGCAGCTCAGTGAAGAATCAGTCAGTTCCAGTGGGTCAAATAAGGGAAATTAGACTTTCACAAACACAACAGTAAAACTCAGAAGTTCAACAATATTTGTGTATATTACTGTAATCCTATGGTTACAATCCTAAACAGAACAGAAAGCAAAATTAAGACAAATTTATTTACATATATTTTAGTCAGTAGAGGGAGAGTAGCAAGCAATATAATAATATTAGCGGCAAAAGCGTGTAAACGGTAAAGTTAGCGAGTTTTATATATAATAAAATGGCTATTAAGCAGACAGCGTACGGTACCAGAAAATGCGAAGCAAGCGGAATTATTTACAGTGTTACAAACAAACAAGTTATAAAACAGACTGGAAACTTGGCTAGTGTTTTACGACGTTAACAGTACGGAGAATTAAATATCGACGAGCAAATATTTTAATCCCGGACTCAAGAGATAAAGGTAAACAGAAAAGACCGAAAGAACCTGTTGTCGCCGTAAGGCCAGAGCCAGGTTAAGAAAAAACCCGAAAGAACCTGTTGTCGCCGTGAGGCCAGAGCCAGGTTAAGAAAAGACAGAAAGGAGCTCCCAGAAATGAGTAATTTAAAGTACACTGGTAGTCGACTGCTTTCTTCAAGTTGTAGGATAACTAATGAATGAAATACCTGGTGCTGTTTAATTTATAGCCATTCCCTACCAGGATATCGCGAGGGTCCCCTCTATTTCAGATTCGCGCATGAATCAATATATTGACTACAAGATAGCGAAGACGGCTGCTTTGAATTATTTAATGTGCCGGTGAATTGTTATTACGAGCGTCGGTTAGTATAAACAAAGTATTCTGAATTTTGTAATGTATAAAATCGGTTTCAGACAATTATTCTAACCAACTGCGAAAAAGAAATGGATTTAATCGGCCATAGATAACTAATTATTGAATTAATTACTTTAAAGTATGCACAATAATTCCTAATGTACAAATAGTCTGACTTTAAATAAATATTTCGGTGCTCAAATAGTAAATATTGCTTGCTAATATACTATCATGAGCTTAAGGCGGTACAATATAGATTTTACATTAACAGAAAATATTATACAGATTACAAATAAATATAAATCTCATGCAGATTTCCGTAACGAAAAATGCTTCGTTACAGTACATGTTATAGATTATACTTTAGGATGAAATTTCAAGCTTAGATTTTAAAATATATTCTGTCATTAGATATTTGTTATTTTATTTGAGCTATGCACTAAATCTGCCTTCAACCAAATCTCAAAAATGAATTTAAATCGTCCTGCCGACGTTCATAGTACGAACCCAAACAGGTATTGGTGGAAAGTACAGGAGTTTCCCATCTATATCCTATATAACTATCTAATCTATGATAGGCACTGCTCGCATCACGAAACATTTACGGCAGCGGTTGGACGTGCAAGTGGAAATTTATGCCCAAACTATCGACAAGGAGGTTCGCCCATAACGCATTGTAAACGTCGAACAACAAATTTTAGCCTTTGTTGAAGATAATTCAAGAATAATCACAAGGCAGCTAGTCAGGCAGGTCGCTGTTATGTCGCATCAAACAGTGTAGCGTATATTATGAGATGCTCAATTGTATCCTTATCATGACAAGAAGGTCCAAGTATTATTGCTTACAGACTACCAACATTTTGTGAATAATTGTTTAAAAAAAAATATTGAATTGCTCGATTTATACCCAATGTCTTGGTCACAGATGAAGCTATTTTTACGCGTAATGGGATAACCAATCTACATAATACGCAAGTTTGGGCAATTGAGAATCCTTATGCAGTAGTTCGGAATCACTTTCAAGATCGGTTCTTTTAAAACGTGTGGGCAGGGATTGTCGATGAAGGCCTAATTGGTCCCTTTATATTGCCAAATCGGATGGACGGTCTGCAATATCTACAGTTTCTACGTAATGATGTTCCTGTCTACTTGTGCCCTTGTGTGTCCGAAATCAGATGTGGTTTTTACATGATGGTGCGCCTTCACATTATCGTTTAGTAGTTCCAGATTAGTTGACCAAATTAAATGAGATACGTTGGATCGAACGTGGTGAACCCGTAGCTTGGCCTCCGCTGTACATAGATCTAAATCCACTTGACTTCTTTTTGTACAGATATTTAAAAAATGAAGTGTACCAAACCGATGTAGACAATATCGATGTCTTACGTGAACGCTTTAAATGGCTGTCCATAATCTGCGTCTTCAGGAACAGCAGACAGGGGGAACACTTCAGCTAGTGCGACAGAACTGGATTAGGTGGGCCCAGGAGTGCTTGAACGTCAATGAACAGAACTTTGAACAGCTTTTGTAGAAACAGTATGTTATTTTAACATTTCCATTAACTTGTAACTTTGACAATTTGTATCTTTTCTGTGTGAAGCTTTTATTAATTTTTTTTTTTAAGAAATCGACTTCTTGTTTAAAGGTGCATGTATGGTTAAAATTTTTCGGGTAAGTGTAAATATAATTTAAGGATGAAAAATACACAATATCACAAAAATTAATACTCAAAAGATATTTGCCTTGGTTTATAATACATCATGTACCTGCGTATTAATTTGGATTTGACATAGGTTCTTTGAACTGTCATGGAGATTTATGACAAAATAACATGCCTACGCTTTAATGCTATTTCATATTGAGGTGTAGTTAACAGCGCAAGTTAAGACCGAATTAAATTCTTATTGATTTTACTTAGGGCAGATTATATTTCAGAAAAAGGAAGAGATTTATCTGTTTGGTGATGTGAAAGGTCAGTATAACTGGAAATATCTGCAAAGTAATAATATCAAAATTTTATAATTTTTTTATCATGGGCTTGTAATATATTATCAAGCGTGTTTAATATCGCTGCGATTGCTGTTAGAGTGTTATTGAAATGCTTATCTAATTTAGCTCTATAATTAAAAATGTGTTTAATATTTGAACTGATTATTGTTTATAAACAAAATGTAACATACAACAATCTGAAAGTTAGCAATCACTGTGAAACAAGAATTAGATCAATTCAAAGGCGGTTATCACGTTAAGTTGCTGGGATATCAATAAAAATAATATTCAATTGATGTTATATTAGTACAAATATCTCATTTAAATTACACAGAGTAATAGACACAAATGAGACCAGATCACGTAAGTATACTTCTAGGTGAGTTTTATGAGGTTCTCATGAGGTCATCTGATTTTAAAAAGTATTTTTAAGTTAAAATTTTATAAAATAAATAAATTGAGAATTATAACACTAATTTTTTTTAATTATAAAACCTTCTAGCAGGAAACTGTAGAGGTTATTTAAAAAGTCCTCGAACACAATAAAACGTGCAACAAAGAAAACTACAGGGCATTCTCCATCTTCAAGCAATTCAAAAGCAACAATTTTATTAAAGAGAACTTCCAGTGGACGCCCCTCACAGAGAGTAAAATAATAAATCGCATCTGTCCTAGTGTTCTATCTTGTACCGTATACCTGAGGAAGAGAGAGACATAATGTAACATGGGGGTGTAATTTGTATCGCTTTACAAACTTCTTGGTGTCGCTGGTGGGATTTTGCTCAGGTCCGGACTTGGTATAATTTAGTTAAAAAAGTCTATACAGTGAAACGTGCGGTTTCATTTAAAGTGACCGCGCTCAACCTTTTTGTATGTATAAACCAGGTCGCTGTGAGCAAACTATGGACAATTTTTTTCAACTGTATAGTTTCAGTTAAAATGTACAGATAAAAAGTCGAATGTAGAATACATTACAATTATGGGGACGATAGCTGAGTGCGCTAAAGCCTCTGGCTAGCAATCTGAGTTTCCTAGCGAAGGGGGCTCGAGACCCGAAAGGCGAAACAATTGCTCCAAGAGTGGTTCGGAGTCCACTATAAACTGTAGGGCCTCGTCTCTCTTTACCTAGCACAAGGTCCTTGAGACCTTTCAGGGGGTTACTTCGACAACTTGAGAGGCGGTTAAGAAAACATTCCAAAAATAAACCCCAAAATACTTCGTCCGTACCTGTGATTCTAAAAATACCTTAGGTTGGTTCTCTCCCTTCAATTTCGTGTACCTGGCCTGACAAAGACATTCAATAAAGGGTGCGTACTTGCGAATTTCTTGCCTATGATTTGTTTACAACGGAGAAAGATGATTCAAAGCTGTACTTTTCTTTGTCGCACATTCTACTGCGGTCGAGGACTTTTTAAACAATCTCCAACTATGCCTTTCGAAGGAAACACCGAACCAGATTCGATGCCATTTTGTGCCTTCGGAGTTGGCCAATTTAAATAAATAATAATGATTAAAATTGCAGGTAAGTGGATATTTAATAGGTTTTTTGGATTTTTTATGTAATAAGTGATAAAATGGCAAATGTAAAAATGCGATTTTATAAATTCAATATTTCCATTAATGAACATAATTCTTATGGTCCTGAATATTTAACCTTTTATCGGAAAACTAAAACAATCAAAACATTCAAACATATAGATTGCAGTGCTTACTTGAACTAATAATAATTGAAATTAATAAGTAATAAGAAGAAATAAAAACAAGACTTGTACTTATTCCTTTTCTATATTTTATGGAATACTATAGAATATGGAAATTTAATTATCAATATGGGTCTGTATGAATAATTGCTTTACGTGTTCTTATGTTAAATCAATGTCTTATTGGTCCATTCATGAGACTGTTTACTTGGTTTGATACTTAAACCTACTGAAACTAGTTGACAAAATATTTATATAGTGAAACCGTAAAAGAATTTACGTTTAATATCGTAAATACAAATATGAAATAGTGACGTAGGTTTCACGAAGAATGATCTCGAAGACGTAGAAAATAAATTAGAGACTTAGAACTTTGAAAAGGGTCGAGAAAGTAACAGAGGGAGTACTACTTCTGTGCTGCAATAAACGTAAATCAAAATAATACAATTTGCTGGAGCGAACGGGCTTCAAATCCAAACTACTTCGTTTAACAATAAAGTTGCTGTGTGTATAGTATAAGAAAAAATCCTGAATGTTCTCTTTTTAAATTACATATTTTTAATTTATTTATTATTTATTATACCAAACGAAATTGAACAAAACTTAAAGAATTACTATTTACTTCACCCTTATTTTTTTATATTGGGGTTTAACTATTACCGAGTGTCATATATAGGTAGATAAGATGGTCTCTAGAAAGTTGTGCATAGCTTAATGAAATAAGAAGTGTTTATGAATAACTTATGTACAGTTGTAAATTGTAAATTGTTGTAAATTTTATTTCTACCATGTCGGATTCTAGTCAGCTCTAATAATAATCCCACGAATTTAGTCAATTATTTATATAAGTATCGTCAGATGGTCTGAAGATGCAGTTTATGTAAATGTATTCTATACTCTGTCGGGAAAAGAGAGGGAGCATTACTTTTTTCAGAAAAGGTCAGCTATAAGGGTACTACTTAAATTGGAAGGAGTCCTTTGTGAAAGAATGTAGGGGGCCCTAAGAATAATTTGAAAATGGTGCAGAGAATACTCCCCTGTCTCCTGTCTGTTAATCCCAGAAAGACGGAGATGGTTCCCTTCATAAGAAAAATGAAACTAGGAGCACTGAAGGCACTTGCCCTCCTGGATACAGCACTAAGTTTCGCATCAGTTACCCTGGAGTAACCTTCGATAGAAGACCAAAGAAGCCTTACATTTCTTATGGGTAGTGTCGCGGGACCGTGGGGAAAACCTGGGGAATGAAACCCAAAGTGGTTATGTGGATATACACTGCCGTCATAAGACCAATGATAACCTA
Source organism: Leptura quadrifasciata (assembly GCA_963675555.1). NCBI lineage: Eukaryota > Metazoa > Arthropoda > Insecta > Coleoptera > Cerambycidae > Leptura > Leptura quadrifasciata. The sequence goes on from OY776675.1 coordinate 112,486,202, forward strand.
TGGAGTTTGGTCAAGTGTTCTAAGAGCAAACAGACCATAACTAAAATCAAGCTCAGCCAAGTTTCCTGCCTAAGCATAACCGGAGCTATACGAACAACGCCAACAAGAGCCATGGAGGTGATGCTGTGTCTGCTACCACTAGATATATATCTAGAAATGGCTCTGGCAACACTGGTATGTCTAAAATCCGTTGGCATATAACCAAATGTAGGCTGTGCAGAGGCCATAAGTCGCCTGTGGAATGAGACTGTCAGGAAGTCGCCTCATTTGTAGGCGTGCACTGATGGCATTTTTCCTCGGTGTGTCTTTGACAGACCCTAAATAATACAGACGAATAGTGAGAACGAGGCTGCTGTGTGATCAACAAAAAAGAAGGATGGGGCAGGATGTGGAATATACTCCAGAAGTTTGCAAATCCAATATAAATGGGCTATGGATGGGCGACCCAGTGTAATATAAATGGAACTGGCGGACATAACCAGAGCCGCAAAAGAGATTGTTTTGTCCGTAGAAAAACTACTGGCAACACAATCAGGATCTACACAGATTGCAGACAATCACTACTAGCCCTAAAAAGTTGCAAAATTACCACAGGAGAAGTATTGGAATGTCACCAAGAATTTGTGGATGCCTCCAGCATGAATAACATTAAAAAGAACACAGTATCACCACCAATTTCACAAGATTAAATTGGTTGGAGGCTTAGGAGAGGATCTGCTTACAGGGAGGAAGTACAAGGGGCCCCATGGGGCCTAAGTGCTATGGTTAAATATTTTTCTTTAACTACTCTCCCAACCAATTTCAATTGCAATTCCAAAGCGTACTACTGTTTCTATGTACAGTCACGCCAGGGCAGGTAGTCGGCAAATTTTCTAAAATTTTGTGCCATAAAGAGACATAAATTATTTGACATTTCTACTACAATTGCCACAACACCAGTGAATACAGCATTGGTGTGAGTTAAAGTGGTTAAGTTCCTCAAATAATTGCCACTGAATGTGTGAAAAATGTGCAATAACTCAGAATGAGAAAACTCAGGTTCCAGTTCCCAGGTACCATCGAGAGAGACATATATGTATGTTTCTGGTTATTATTATCATTTTTCTAGTAGCAGAAAAACGTAAGCTGTCATAAACAGGATGATATATGGTCCCGCATCCAATTTGTTTAACTATCTGTATTAATCACTATTATGTAAAAAAACGTTATGTCTATTTTGGCTGGTGCCAATACCTTTTTGAAAAAAAAATATTAACAGGCAAGGACCAGCCGGAAAATTTAGTTAAGGTTATAATATAACTAAGAGATAAAACAAAAATTAAACACGAGATATAGTGAAATTATGAAATGGGGGTGCTGTCAAAAAGTTGTGGATAATAAAAAAATCTTAAATTTTCAAACCAGGCATTTTTCAACATAACCTTGAACTTTCGGCGGGAAACAGATTTTTCGGCTTTTAATTTTTTTCTCGTAAAAATAATTCAATTTACATCAAATTATGTGAAAATATACCTTTTTTGCAAGGAATAAGCATGTTTCTTTTTGGAATCTGGGAAAGAAGTAGTTTCCGAGATAAAAAAGAAACCAAAATTTTCCACGGAAAAGTTTATTGGTGTTTTTTAAATTTAAACATTTTATCTAGGCTCATTTTTACTGTTGATGGTCTTTATATGTTGATGGTTTGTTTTTCATGAAACCGTTTAAAAATTGAGAAAAACAAAAAAATTACTTCAAATCACGAATTTTTCAATATTTTTTTATTTTCAATTTTTTTATTATTTATGTAAATAATGAATTATATTTTAATGACAGAATTTACTTCAATGTAATATTACTAAAGTTGAATGAATTTAAATGAGGAAAGTGGGGGAAATCATTCTGAAACATAAGTTTTTCATGGCAATGCGCCGTACCGTACTGAAAGTCGCAAGCTAGAGTTAAGACTCACTGGCTCAGTGTGCATTTTTATTAATGTATATTTTACTATTTATCACTAAATAAGTAGTATAACGATGAGTAATCTATTTTAGGTATATTTGAATACAATAATTATTAAGTAAAACAATAAATTTATTAATATTTTTTTACAAATCTTGACTCGCTTCATCTTCAGAAACATATTGTTTTATATTTTTTTTTATAAAATTAAAACAAAATTCTGAAAAATTATAAAATTCTAATAAATTTTAGATATTGTGGATGTTTTTCTTCATCAATAAAAGTTTAAAATTTCGAAGGATCTTCGAGATTATCAATATCGAGAGTCTTTGCTGGCTCTTCATAGATAATCTCTTCCGAATCACTAAAGTCTTCAAATATTTCTTTATCTCTATTTGAACAATTTTTATGACAATTACTGCATAAATTGGTACATTTTAAGCCGTGTTTTCGGCATCCACATCTTTGTTTATTACAACCACTTTCATACCTGCAGCTAATACATTTTAATATTTTTTTGGGAATTAAGTCTGAATTTTCTGGGATAAATTTGGGCACGAGTCTACCTAGATGTACGTTTCAGCCCCATTATTTATCTTTTTTGTATCGGGCTCGTTACCCAAAAAACCAAGCCAAGTTTGCGATTAGTAATAAAGTTTATAGGAGTGTTGTGCAGCTGCTCCTTCAGTTGAAGGAAGTTTTTCCAATTTAAAAGTAGATTTGTTAGTTTCCAGTTGGTAATGCCTAAATCTTAATTGATTTCAGAGCTGGGTAAGATTCGGATCGTTCAGAATTCGAATCCTTTTTGAGTATTCGAAAGAGGTATTCGAATACATTCATATAAAAGGATCCCTGGTCCAGATTCGTAAGACAAGTGAAAAAAGGATTCGATTTCTTTTTCGCAAATTCTTGTTTGTGGTTCCAATATTTTTTACGCAAGTGTTGTGTATTATGTTATTAAATGTAGGGAGCGTGAAGATGCACGGAATCAAGATAAACCGTATAAAAATTAAAAGCCATCAAAACAGTCAGCATCTCTATTGTTTTTCTTATAACAAATATTTCCATTTATCGCCGCCCATGTACAATAAAGAGATACCGACTGTTTTTGCCAGCTCTTTGTTTTTATACGGTTTAAATTGTGCTCGTATACACTATACTTGTCACTGTTGCCAATCGGTGGACAATAGTCCGATTTGCGCGTTATTTTAGGTGGTGCGGACATTTTTCGGTCTAAAATATTTCGGACAATTTCGGATATTTTGTCTCTTCTTCATTTATTATATTGTTTTTCAATTTTTAAAAAGTTGACGTTTTGATTTATTTTAAGATATCTTCAAGACTATTTAATTTAAGCTTTCCTTGTAAAACTTAGTTTTAAAAGTTGTAAGAAATATGGAACACATAATGGAAATGGAACGCACAAAAGGCAGCCGTATTTTAGGCATCAACATTGGCTAGAATTTAATATAGTCGAGTTAATCAGTTTCCGGCACTCAAAAAACGCAACAAAAACTTTACGACATAATTATTATCTCCGTTGGGCCAAGCCATCAAACAAGCCGACGCACATTAAAAACTTATAAAAGTTAGCGAGTCGATTTGCAAACACCAGTATAGAGAGTACCAGTATTTTAATGGGGTCATAAAGTTTTTGTTGCGTTTTTTTCGGGAACTGATTACCTCAACTATACCTATTGATTAAATTCTAGCCGATATTGAAGGTTTAGTGCCTAAAATACAGCTGACATCTATGTGTTTTATTTATGACACGAATTTTAAAATTAAATTTTACAAGAAAAACATAAGTTAGATAGTCCTGAGGATATCTTAAAATAAAAACGCACCATGGACTTTTTAAAAATTAATTTTATCGTAAGTACTAATCTATTCACCATACTATTGAAATAGAAAATAATAAGTGTAACTGTAACAATAATTCTGAAGTTAACTTGAGGATTCGGATCCGTGATCCGAAAAGAGCATTCGAATCATTTTTTCTAAAAAAAGGATCCGAATCTAGTATCCATGATTCGAATTCTTATCGATGATTCGGATTCATGATTTGAATCCACCATTTCAGAGGACTCGACCCAGCTCTGATTGATTTAATGACATATCTATTTTTTTACTTTTGTAAATACCAGCTATAAGTTGAAATCCATTTTTGCAATGGTTATTTGGTCTGCATTTAAAAATATATATACTAGCTAGGCTTGATAAATGTTTGTTGTTGAATAATGCATAACTTAAAACATTTTTTATTAATTTGATATTTATTTAAAAATTTCAGGATAGTTTCCGCCCCTTTCTTCAATTAAATTCATTCAGCATTATTAACATTACATTGAAGTAAATTCTATCATTGAAATTTAATCTATTATTTACATAAATAAACAAAGAAAACTGAAAATAAAAAATATTGAAAAATTCGTAATTCGAAGTCATTTTTTGTTTTACTCAATTTTAAGCGGTTTCATGAAAAATAAACCATCAGTATATATAGACAATTTTAAAGTAGACAATTCAATAGTTAAAATAAACCCGGATAGAATATTTAAAAAAAAAACACCAATAATATATTACTTGTTTCCCACATTACAAAAAAAGCATGCTTATTCAATACAAAACAGGTGTATTTTCACATAATTTCATGTAAATTAAATTATTTATTATTTTTACAATTTCACTATACCTCGTGTTTAATTTTTATTTTTTCTCTTAATTATAACCTTTACTAAATTTTCCGGCTGGTCCTTGCCGGTTAATAATTTTTTTTAGCCTTCGAAATCCGCTTTGCACGAGTATAATTGTCTATAAGCTCAAATATTCCTTATTAAAAATTCGTGATGGACTTAGTGCCTCTCCGAGCAAAATCGCGTCACCAAAAGGAGAAAACTAAATTTGAGAGCTCCGCTTACGCGGAGAAAACTACAATCGTGTTCACGATGAACACAACGTTATTATTATTCGTTTTGTGATGATGAAGTGAGAAATTAATCTTCAATTTTGTACCTCTAATCGTTCTTGGCCTAATTGAAAGAAAACTGTTTATATTTATATACATTTTCTATTACTATTATTGAAATATATAATTGTTTTGAACATTTTTAATAAAATAAGTTTCTATTGTCCTTACCTGAATCTAACTTTATAAAGGAGAAGCCAATAAAGTGAAAGGACTTTTATTTCAAGTTGTATAGTTATTTGCCCATTTAAATGTCATAAAGAATTAAATTTATACAGTAAACATAAAATTGCAACCTTAATATGTTTTGTTAGCGCATTAGCCATCGGTTAAGTTAAATATTATTTTTTTGAAAGATTTTTATGTTATTAAGTGTTAAAGTTTAAAATTGCTTTAGCAGAAAATGATTATTTTAGATGTTCCTTGATGTCCTTCCATGTGATGTGATTCCAACCAGGATATGCACGAAGTACTTGGGGGTGAGACTCGACCAAAGATTGATGCTCAACACCCACATTAATGAAGCAGTACGGATGGTCTACTCCCTGTCCAGGAGTCTGTGTCCGCTCATGCTAAGGGATAGCAGACTCAATAGACAAAATAAGAAATTGTTCTACACGCTGGTGGTCAGGCCGTCCATCCCATATGCAGCGCCGGTGTGATGCAGCACACCGGTCACATGAAAACATTTCAAGTGTTTGAACACAAATGTATGCGCCTCACATCGAATTCTGGAAGGTACACCTTAGTCAGAGATCTCTCTGAACGTTGTAACGGCATAACTCCGATAGCGGACTACGTCATCTCTCAAAACATTAGTTCAAACTGCCCCCCCTCTTCCTTTCTGTTTGTATATTTTTTCTCGTGTATTATTGTTTTCTTTTTGTGCTCTTTTGTCTCTAAATTCATTCTTCATCACATGTCTGATAAAATCGAAACTTTTTGAATTCGAAATTATTAAAGCCAAACGTTTAGGCGAGCCATGTGCAGCCCGGCGTTCATGCGTTTCGCAGAAGTTACCTCGTTTAGATTGAGGGACTTGCGTCAACTTCAAAATTTAGAAAAAGTGTTATAGTGCAAATTATTTAAAAATATATGTAGTTTAAGTTTTTTAGTATCTTTTATGTTTGGATATTAAAATGTTATTACCTATTTTTATTTATATTGTTGAAAGGTGCTTAGGTTATAAGGCTAAAAATTTGTTTTTAACCAAGCCGCCACCGCAGTTAACGCAGTGGTTGCAGGGCTGGTCCAGGGGTGGGTCCCAGGGCGGTATATACTGTTATAATTTGAATAAATTTATTTTAATTGATTGATTGATTGATATTGATGTCCTTCAAATATATGACCAATTTTTGTTCCTCACCATAGATCAAGCACTTGATATAGGGAAAGTAGGGGACATTAGTTAAACTACGCCATAACACTTGGCTCTCTGATCATTATAACATATTTTTCTGTCGTTGTACAATCAGTAAATATTTGTGATAGAAAATCACACAAAGAAGGATTGATAATTTATTAGATTTAACACTGGACGATAGGGGATGGATTGTAAAGACATTATTTAAATTGAAAACCTTAAAGGTTGTAAGGCTCTGCAACATTTGGAAAGATGAATAGAGACATTAATTCTGTAAAGACACGGGAGTATAAGAAAAACGACTTAAGGAGTCTTAGTATTATAGTCTATAAGAAATCGTCTGACTATATCGAGGATTACGGTAATGTTGATTGTGCTGCTGCTACAGGACGCATCAGTATATCTTTGTGATCAATTTACAAGTAAGGTCTAATTCTTCTTTTAATTTTATTCCGTCGAATTATTGAGAGCGTATTTAATTTATTTGCGGATAATGTATAAGTATATCTTCTCAATCCACTAGATGGCTATAGTCATTTTAACAAGCCTTTTGGAGAATGTATTGTTATATATTTTAATTATGGACTAAAATAAACAGTAAAAAACAACTTAGAATAGGTAATTTCAATTCAAATATTAACAAACCGGATATAAATTAACTTAATTTGAAAAATAGAACATGAATAATGAAAAACAAATAATGAAGAAGACTTAGATTGGTTCGATATTTATGAAGAAGGAAAGAATATCAATAAATTTCCCCGCGAATGCTTAAAATTGTTTGAAGGTATGAAAGTAACGTGCTAACAACGTAAGATGAAGGTTTGTGGAATAAAATTTCAACAGAAATGGCATAAGTGAACTTCGTGATCACAATATTGTAAGTAGAAACTAAGTTAATATTAAGATTAATAATGAAAAACATTCATTAGAATTTTAACTTTAACCTGCGATAGGTACAAGTGAATGTCAAAAGCGTTGTAAATTCAAAATTAGTGAAAGCTTGGTGTGCGGAACCAATGCAAGTAAACTTTCTGAGTACACAATGTAGAAAATCAAGACAGAAAAAGAATGAAAAAGATTTAATTACTTACCTTGAAGCAAGAAGCTCCACTGGAAGAATATTCCAGGCCAAAGCCAAGCGGAGAAGTTTATAACTTATTCGGCAAAGGATGCCACAAGGCTCATAATGCACAAAAGACCGAATTAAGATTGATTAAAAACCTTCTAATAGGCCACTGCCCCTTTGGATTTATCTCAAGGACGTGGGCAAGGCAGTAGATGATAAATGTATATATTGCGATGCTGCAACTGAGACTGTGGAATATATACTTTGTGAATGCAACGTAGTAATCCGAATTAGGCTAAAGTACCTGGAACAGGTGGAACTAACGCCTAAAGGTCATAGCGAAACTAGCTGTCAGGAAAATCACAAACTTTATAAAAAGTCTTGGAATTCGGGGCAACAATTAGTTGTGGGGTTATACACAAAAGTTCTTTCAGATCGAAGAGGAACCAGGCTAACACAGCGGCCCCTTAACAATCTACAATCTATATAAAATCATGCAGAAATGTAGTTCAAGGGAGAAAATATTCTACGAGAAATACTTATATATCTCTAAAACTTATTGATGTACATATTCATAAATAAAAGCAAACTGAAAACTTATGATTACCATCACTAAACTCGCAACAAAAATGAAATATGTATAAGAAAATATAAACTTTCTCAATATAAAAGCTCACTAATACGTGCAGGAAGCTATTTTTCTGTCACTTGTTTTATTTTATTACATAATTTAGTATTAATAAATATATTTCTATTTAGATTAGTTTTAAAGTATATCTTGTTCATATTCCATATTCTTGTATGTTATGTTTTGACATTGAGGTTAATGAAAATATCTCATAGGATGGAGAATTTGATTGAATGGGAATTACGCCATTTTTAATTTTAGACCAAAATGAAATACAGAGAAGTTGTTTATGCTGAAAAAAGTTAATTTTTATCTGCGGATTTTTTTTTTATTTATTTAACGTAGGCCTATCTCCGCTACTGAGGCCTAACAGCGACGACGCCTGAAAACGAGAGTAGTATGGGTGCGGGCTCACTGAGAGCAGAGGTTGCTGGTGGACAAATTACGTCATGAACTAGATGACCTTGAAAAACCAGAACGAACCCCCATAAGGAATAACATGGGATCTTGCCCACCAGCAATCTCTAGTCTCAGTGAGTCCGCACCCGCTTTGCTATACTACTGGCGAGCCACCCACAACCAGGAATTCTGCCGAACCTCTTCTCTTTTCAAAATTAGGGAAGCATTGCGGCCATTGCAGAACCGAGTGGGGTAGATCTGGCCCGGTGATATAAAACTGGGTTTAAGCCTAACTCTCTGTGTTAAAAATAAATTGAAATGGATAATAAAATCAAAAGACAGATGGTGCGGGTACCTCAGACCTTACCTACACGAGAGAATCCGTCAACAAGATATAGAAATGTCGGGCTGCGCAAAGGCTTGCCCAATCGTATATCGAAATTTTGATTTAAAGAATTTTGGTTTCTGAAAATGTAATGAAGAAGGATTTATTTCAAAAGAAAGAAGGAACAAAAAGAAACGGAACACGGAAACAAAAAAAGTACAAACAGAAAATAAAAGGGATGACAGGAAAGGAATTTTAACATGAGATTTAGGAGAGGTGGATAGGGTAAGCGAAAGTTATAGTACTTGAAAATTGGCTACAGAGGTCTGGTAAGATAGGGTGTGTTTAATTCGAAATGGCGCATTAGCCGTCTAATTTATGTTATGTTTCTGGTTAGCAGGCTATTGCCAAGTTTGAAGGAGTAGAATGTTTGGGATATATCTCGGACGTAGTCCGCTATTGGGGCAATGTCGTGATAACGTGCAACGTGAAAATTGTAGTTCGTACAAAATTTACAACTTAGTTCCGATTCTAGAACATTTCCATTCTACTCATATACAAAACAATTTTATCATAATTGTTTACTTCCTCAACAGCTTTCTAGGTCACCTAAATGATGTCTTTAAGTCTAATAGATCTCGATGTATCAAAATAAATGAAACGGAACATTATAGTTTAGAGAGAAATCCGAAACAATTTTTTTAATAAATATTTTAGCAGTAGAAAAGGCTCAAGCCTACCCAGAGAGTAATATTCAGGTCAATATCTACCATGGAAATCGGTGAAATTGTATTAATTCCTGGACTTGTTTTTTAAAATCATTGAGAGGGTCATGGGCAGTCTAAATTCAACTCTGTTGCGTTAGTTATCTTAAACTGAGGGAATAGTTTTGTTGTTATTAAATTGCTCGCTTATTTTCAATGTTGAAGTGAAAATGGTAATAACCCAAACTTGTAGAACATTTTATTCTCCATAACTTTCGCTTCGTTATATTTTTGAACTTACGTCTAAGGTGAATGGAAAGTGGGTGTTAATAAATTGTTTATTGAACTATTAACTTGTGCGACAACTACGTGGTTATTTACAATGTACCCCAAAAACATACCTCTTTGCCCATTAATAGAGATTTGATGGGGCCGTTCCCAATGAGTTCTAAGAAAAATTAATTCATTTTGGCTGTAGCAGACGTTTTCACCAAATACATCTTAATGTTCCCCCTCACATCAGCAACCGCACCGTGCATAAGGTGCCATGTGGAAGAAGTTTTGTTTTTTCATCATCGTTTATGCGTTAAAGTTAAAAATAGACGAGATAATGCGATAAAATTCTGTTATTAGACATTTTCAGGTTTGAGCGCAAAAATATCGATTCTTTGGAAAAATAACAATACCACAGTTGTAGAGAATTAAATTTTCTGCGATTTTTTAAACTTTAAATTTAAACAAACGAGTTATTTAGCAGACTATATTAACCATTAAATTCAAGATGGCGCTACGAAATGGAGTTGGAATCCTGAAAACCTGGATTTAGACTACCGATAACCCGCTCTAACGATTATGAATGAGGTGTCATGGTATTAATGCAATTTTCAGTGTAGATAGCGAGTAAAGTACAAGCTACACATACTATCCACTAATTTCAGTTCAGTTCAGGATAGGATATTACGTAACAAGTACCAAAGGAGTATTTTCTTTCTATGGATGCGAACATTCTAAAGCGAGCCGACAACTAATACCTACAATCGCGAATATAACGTGTGAAGAAGAATATCATTTCGAGACTACAATGACAATCGATAAGTTACCTTTCCAAAATGTTCGTAAAAAAGAATCTTTAATACATATTTAAAACAATATTATTTGCTTATTTTGTATCGCTTTGCTACTCTTTTTTCATTTAACACATGGCTATGTAACAATATAGTTTACCGAGTATTATAATTTACATATTATAATATTGGTTAATTTAAAAAATCATTAATTTGTCAGTAGGAAATATTTCAGCACATGGGACATTTATTTTATTAGAGATATCTTTTCTATTAATAATAAAATTCTATCTACATAAAATAATAAAATATTTATGATTGGTAATAAATAGTTTGTAATATGACGTTGTTAGGTGTATTATTGCTGTTTCACTTTATTTTATGTATTAGAAAAATATTATTTATAAATTCAGTAAACAGAGAAATCCTAACTGTTTACACAGGCTCTAATTTAAGACTGTAACGCCTTGCAATTTGTATTACTAAAGAACTGGAACCGAACTGAATTCGGTTCGAGCAACAAAGGTGAGAGGTCAGCGAGAACCTGAAGATGGCAGATGGGATTCTGCCGAAACATCTAATCGTTTAGTCAACCGTGGTGCCTATCATGGACGAGAGAGAGCACAAGGAAGAATAACTACAACAACACTTCACATATATAAATATACGTCGCAGGACAACCAATCAAAACAGCTATCTCTTTCGTTAATAATTTTAAAACCACAAAATTAAATTAAATATTTATTTGTCATTCTGAACAAATCAACCCTATATATCAAATAGTCTTTAACCAAGAAATTATTCTGAAATACTTAGCTTTCATATGTTATATACTTTCAGCAACTTTTAATTTTAAATAAAACATTTTTAATAAAAGTAAAATGTGAAAACAGCGCATAAAGATAACTTGTCTCACGCATATTTATATCATGTATACGAAGTGTTATCACTAGCCAAGTAGGTTCCACAGTATGTAGCTACACTTAAACTTATTTGCTTTCAAATTATATTTTTAACTAAAGTAATTTTTTAACTTATCTTCAATTAATGCTAATTTTTAAATTTTACAACGTTCATTCTAAAATATTTATATATTTATCAGTCATTCCCTAGAAGTGCGCGTCGTGTATTGTCATCAAACAATCTGAAACCTAGAGAAATATATCCAAATCCTTAGTTTTTATCATTATTTAGAAATTAGTTGCAACAATTAAAATATCGTTAATAAACGCCGAAGCATATTTTTAAGTTAATTAGCTCTTTAAATATTTATGTTGTGTACGAGTGTTATCCATACCCAAATACTTTGTACAATCTCCAGTTTTACGTAAAATTTAAAAATAATGTTTATTAATACTAATTTTTATATTACAGTGTACCTATATTAATTTTTAATTTAATAAACTAATTAATCAATAGCATCATTATGAGTGAGTGTAGGAAAAAAAAAATACTCACCAATTTATATCTTATAGGAAAATAATATTACGACACAATTATTATTTTACAGTTGTAATACCTCCGAATTATGTACGTAATTTAGCGTTCGCAATTTTGTGTTCCTCACAGAAATAACAGCATCGCGAACGAACGTCAGAGAGATACTGGCCAGGATCAAGCAGGATCCTCCCCGTGGCGGCAGCCTCCGTCAGCTATGCCTACCACCACAGGCTAAGGGCTGACTCTGCAACCAAGTGCAGGATTTGCATCTTTTAATGAATTTGCTTTAAGTTTTTATATCATATTAACTTTGTTATGATCCTGGCACCTGTGTAGGTGAATAAAATTGAAATTACACGCAATTTTACACTGATATTTAAGTTAGCCCTTTCTAGAATTATAATACAACATCAATCAAGTAAGGCCAATTTAAATGGATAATAGTTATTTTTAATTAGTACGTTATTATTCTTCTTTTTGTAGTGTCTTACCGTGTAAAAATGTTGATGATATCTCTGTCTTCGAAAGAATATATTAACTTACATAGGGAGCCTATATTTTAACATCTAATCTGAATCATAGAACGTTGCAGAGAAGCTTTTCCGAGGAAGCGCACTCTCGCTAATTTGTTGCCGTCTTGCGAGATGCTTCATGGCCTATGTCCATTTAACAACTTTATAAAAATGACTGATATTTACTTATATTTAGCACGATGTGTATAGTATTTTACGAGACTACTTCAAACTAACAGAATTTTCTTTGTATGACTGCTAAATATCTTCAAAATATAACATGTAGTTATTTTTCGTACCTCTAAAACTTCTTTCAGCCACACCTGTTATGTAGTGTATGATATATAACGTATTTACTGGATCATCACAATACAGTTTGAAAACAGTTTGTATTTGTATTGTCTGGTCGATAGCCGAGTGGGTTAAGGCGCGAGGTGGCAATCGCGATTAATCACACGGACATCGCACCACCGGGTTCGAATCCTGGCTCCGGTACTGGCACTGCCGGAGGAAATGGTTGTATGTCCGCGTTTTTTCAATGTGTAACTCCCTTCCGCACAAGCCCAGGCTTCTGGAATTGGGGGTTGTCTAATTTCTGTGGTGTTATTCATTATTCATTCATTCATTTATTTGGTTATGTTTGCACTTTACGAATGTAATAAAAATTTCTTATTGAATATTAAAGATTCCTTTAACGATTTTATAACGGTTCAATAATGTAGCTATGAATATAAACCCAACTAGAAAAGAAATCTGATTATAATAATAATAATAATAATAAATTGCCTTTATTTGTGGCGGAGTTCAGCAAAGCTGCTCTTCCACCCAACCACGTAGAAATAACAAAATACAGATTTATACATTGATTTTAAAATTAGAAAATTAATAATGGACTAACCTAATACTTAACTAATCTAAAAATTTTTAATCAAGTAATAGAAAGTAATATGAGTATTATGAGTAAATGAACTTTATTGCGAAGAGAATAGAAAAAAGAAAAAGAAAATGCTTAAAATAAGTTGTTATATCAAAGTCAGCTGATCACTGAATAATTGAGCCATATATTTCTTTTTAAAGGAACTTAAACTATTAGATTTTATTAGTGCTGGTATTGAATTATAATTTTGTGCTGCAAAATAAGAAAAGGACCTCCTGAATAAAGTAGATGAGTGTCTTGGTATATCGAGCATGTACACCGATCTTAAGTCACGTGCATGTTGCGCTTGTCGTGTGACAAGATGCGCCTTTAGGTACGTAGGTGTACCTGTTGTAATAATTTTGTGGGTAAGAGTGGATAAGTGTAGTTTACGTCTATTTTTCATATTCAGCCATTTTGCTTCGTTGATTTTAGGTGACACGTGCTCTCTTCTACCAAGGCCATATATAAATCGAATGCATGTGTTTTGCATGCGTTGTATTCTATTAATAGAGACAACATCAAGACAAGGACCGTAGATTACGTCACAATAATTAAAAAGAGATAAAATCAATGATTCGCAGAGCATAAGCTTAATTTTTTTTGTTAGAAAATGCCTATTTGAATATAGATGTCTTAATGTTGAGTAGGATTTTTGAATATTTTTGTTTATATGTTGTTTAAAACGTAATTTATTATCTATATATAAACTTATCGTGCACTTCTAATTTGATTTCATTAAGTCGCCCATCAATAGATGGCGAAACGCTCGTAAAGTTTACAGTTTTCATTATCATTAGGAAAAATATATTTTTAAAGTTTGTACATTGGTACCATAATTAAGACTGCAAGATAAAAAAGTTTACCTTATTAGTCAAACACCCGAAGTAGTTATTTGCTTTCTAAATTTGAACTCATTGACATCTAAGAACTTTTCTACTGTGAGACTCTCGAGTAATACTTATTACATTTTTATCCACATTTCTGTCCGTGTTAGAACACCATACAATTCAATTTTCTTTATTAATTATGTCAATTTAAATTCAATTTCAATCATTTTCAATTATTTCATTAATGTGATTTCACTATTTAAATAATTCAGTTTTTTTTTATTTTATGTAACTAAAATTCTACATGTGACAAACATGGTAATAAAATATTTTCTTCTATTTCTTTTGACAATTTAGTTCGCAAACAGCAATTTTGTAATTATCAAGCATTTTCATAATTACCTAGAATTTTGTAATCATCAAGCAATTTTTATAATTACCTACCGATATTAAATATATATTATTTAATCAAACCATTAGGTTTATTTTTATGCCAATATGCCTTTAGCTTTTTAAATTAATTTTTATTAATTACTATCTAGTTATTGAAATAACCAAGAATCTATAATACTGCACTAGATACTATTCTACAATCATTAAACTCCACAAGAGCCTATCCTTCGGAATGATATACTGTAAAGCGATAGATTTCCTGTGAGATAATTGGAGTCCGATTTGCTGTATCAGGACGAATCCAACTTCGGACACATTCAGTTTGTGATCTTAGGATTGTTGTTAAATTATTTTTTGTATTAAATTCCTGTACATTTTTTTCTGATTAACTATTTTTTATTCACATCGAAATTATATCTTTATAAATTTATATGTTCAAAATTACTTTTTAAATTTCTTTTCATCAGTAACAAATTTCAGTTTCACCTATAGGAGACTGGTTCTAAAGGGAAAAAGAGTCAAATCTACACAATCTTTGCCTTTGATGGTGCCCTCATAACATCAAATATTTCATTGTCTTTTTTCCCCAAACAAAACAAAATTGTTCTTTTGTACCGCACACACAAAAGGGTAAATTTCACCTCTCTTGTAAGTTCTCTGAACCTACGACCATTAGCTCCGGCTTAAACCAGCTAACCGTTCGCATTTGTTGCTTTGTTTATTTGCCATTTCAACAAAAAGGAAAGTAAACAGGCAACAGAGAGATAATTTTGTGATGCAAGTTAACACTACTTTATCGGTGATATTTCTTAAATCATTTGTGTAGGAGACATGAACATGAACATGAGATATAACCTTTTAAATAATGATAATAATTTGCTATGGCAATGCTTTGACTCTTGCGGAAACTGATTAATGAGCCAACTAGAATTATTACATCTTTCCATTCTATTTGATCTCATCTTTGCTAGCAATAAAAATTGAATTAAGAAGTGGGTACAGTTTATGCCAATCTCCTTCTGACCATCTTATTGGCATACTATTAATATAATTATCAAATTTCAAAAATTTCGTGATTATAAAAACATTTATGACAATGTTTTTTTATAATCACTATTAAAGTTTTTCCACTTTTTATAGGTTTTTCCGGGAAAACTTCGCAGTTTTGCGTTTGCTGGAAAAGTCTATGAAAAAAGGTTTGTATTTAAAAAATGAACATACCTGATTTTTATTTGAATTTTTTTCAAAGAACTTTCGTTCCCCCTCTCCTTATTGGAAAATTTCGAACTGCTGTTTTTCGGAAAATACGAATATTTTCAACACGAGTAAATTGTTGTTATTTTTTGATAAAATATATAAAAACCTGTTTTTCATTTCAATTTAAAACAAAAAATTCTATAAAAGATTCTACACGGAGGCTAGACACATATTTAATTATAACAAGCTGATAAAAAAAAAATCAATTGGAAACATGGAATGAAATTGACTTTAAAACTGATTAGACTGATTTACTAGCAAAAAGTTTCACAGAAAAAGTAAAAACTATTATTTTTGATTGCACTGTAGTTTTCAAAGACGAGACACAAAAGAAAAGAAAAAGTGGAGAACAACTTCCTGAATCAAATATATAAATTACAGAGATAAATTGTACAAAATGTGCCAACGAAATCTGGAACACATGGATGTGCGCAATAAATTTAAAAACTATAGAAATATTTTAAACAATTTAATAAAAGAAACCAAAAATAATTATTATAAAAGTGCCACTGAATCTAACAAGAACAGTTCAAAGTAACTTTGGCAAACCGTAAACGAATTATGCCCTAATAAAGGCGGCGAAAAAGATTGTATAAAACAAATTAAAATAGACGATCAATCTATCACGAACCCCAAAAAAATAGCCAATGCTTTTGTTAAATATTACTCTGAGCTAGGGACTTTAGCGAACAAAATTAAAAAGCCGAAAAATGTTAATGATATCAAAAACATCATGCATAACTCTCTATATCTCTTCGATACTAATGAAAATGAAATTAAGACAATTTTTCCAGTTTTAAATCAAATAAGGTACCAGGTGATGACAAAATATCTTCCAAGACTCTAAAAATGATTGCAGACTACATCTCAAAACCTCTATGCTTATTATTTAATAATATTATTAGAAAGGGTACATGGCCTTCTGTATTTAATCGGCCTTGATTAAACCATTGTTTAAGAGTGGGGATAAAACAGAATATGTACACTATCGGCATATTTCATTGATTTCCAACTTTGCCAAAATATTAGAAACGTTATTAAAAAACCGTTTAGTTAACTATTTTTATAAATACAAGGTTATATCAAATTCTCAATTCGGGTTTCAAGAAGGCAAAGCTACGCAAGACGCCAATATGAAGCTTACATCTATTATATATAAGGCACTCGACGAAGACAAACCTACACTCTGTATCTTCGTAGATCTCGCCAAAGCATTTGCTACGGTGGATCATAATATGTCGCTGGATACTCTTGAAGATCTGGGAATTCGTGGTAACAGTTTGAATCTTTTTAAAAATTACTTGTCCCAAAGAACCCAGCGAGTGTCTATAGATGATACAGTAAGTGACGAAAAGTTCGTACAATGTGGAGTCCCCCAAGGTACAGTGCTTCGGTCCCATATTATTCAACATACATGTCAACAACCTATTATCTTTACAGAGCTCCAAAAGTCAAGTGATAAGTTTCGCAGACAACGCGGCTATTTTTTACTCACATAATACCTGGGAAGCTCTCCTAAACAAGATGACTTTAAAAATATAAAGAATTGGTTCGACTCTGGATTACTCACTATAAACTTTAACAAAATGAAATATTTATCATTTGCAATTAACAATAGCAACATCCCAGATCTTCTCCCTCTCAAAATATACTGCGTGGATACTTTCGTTGAGATTCCACAAACTCTAGATATCAAATACGTAGGTGTCGTAATTGACTATAATTTAAAATGGGATAAGCATATAAACATCCTAATGCAAGACTTTTCCTTTTCCTCTCTAAATTTAAACAATTAAGTCACATCCTACGTCTCAAACAGATGAAAAATAGTTATTTATGTAACGAGGGCGATTTAGAGATGATGTTTATGCCCGCGATGATGAATTTCTATCTGAGCGCCTTGGCCCGAGGGTAGAAAGTCACATAAAGGCATAAACATCCCATATCGCCAGTGGTGCATACAACGTTTTATATTTCACTCTACTTTAGATACCTACCTAATTTTAATTTAACAAATCAATTTAATAACTTATGAAATAAATATGGCTTTGCGGTTGCAGGTCCGTGCGTTTACTTTTGTATCCATAACGATGCCACTATTATTTATTTGTGTCAGTGAAGTAATAAAGTGTGTTGAAATCTTTCTAAGATTGATCATGGAGGACGAAGAAATTCCATAAATTCTCGTCCAAAGTGCCACAGAAGCAAATGAGGTACTGAAGAAGTAGTTTATTTCGGGTCTTGCCGTGGTCGTCGAACTTAACTTGACGTTTCGCTGGTCATCCTGTCAGCTTTTTCAGAAGGATTCTAAAGACTGAATTTGTTGTGTTACACTCCTCGTTATATACCTAGGCGCCGCTTCGCTGGTTATTGGTCGTGCTTGGTTCGCTTCACTACTCATTCGTTGTGTTTGGTTGACCGTGACTTACTACGGTGCTGGTACTTGGCAATACCAGTCTCCACGTGTTACTAAGTCGATACCTATCCTCTCTGTTAAAGTTGTTCACGTTTTTCATAATTTCCAGTGATTCTCTAATGATTCGCGGATAATAGCGCGTATTCCTGTCTAATATATTGACGTCCTCGTAGTCGATTTTATGGTTATTGTTATTATGGACATGTTCTGCTGTCGCCGACCTATCCGTATATCCAAATCTGGTATTTCTCTGGTGTCCTTTGATTCTGCACTGGATACTCCGTCCTGTTTGTCCGATGTAGCTCTTACCACATGTGCACTTCAACTGGTAAACACCTTTTGATAACAATTTGGGGACAGGGTCTTTGATTGAGGGAAGCATCTGCTGTATTTTCTTCACTGTTCGAAACCGTACACCTACTTTCACACCTACTTTCTTTTTGAATAAAATCTTCTTCAGCCTATCTGTGATTCCCGCGACGTAGGGTAGGCATGCATACATTGTTGGTTGTTGCTGTTCTTCTGTAGTTCTCCTCTGGTTATTTAGTATTCGTTGTATATTGCTTTGACTGTATCCGTTCTTCTCTAAAGCTTGTTGGACATTCTGTAGTTCCTCGGGTTTGTTATCGTCGTCGCGTATTGTGTTGGCTCTGTGGACCAAGGTTCTAATTAGCGCTCTGGTCTGTTGTGGATGGTGGTGAGATGTCGCATGTAGGTAACGATCGGTGTGCGTTTTCTTTCTGTAGACACCGTGGGCCAGCTTGCAATTGTGTGACCTTTTCACTAATACATCTACGAAAGGTAATGCTCCATCTTGCTCGGTCTCCATTGTAAATTTGATATTTGGATGCTGTTTATTCAAACGGTCGAAGAAAACAGAAGATAATTCTCCATGTGGCCATATGATGAATGTATCGTCTACGTAGCGTAGCCAGCACTTTGGTTTATTCTCACTGCAGCGTATAGATTCCTCTTCAAAAGCTTCCATGAATAGGTTGACTATCACAGGTGAAAGTGGTGATCCCATGGCTGCACCTTGCTTCTGCTCGCAGAAGTCTCCATTTCATAGAAAGTATGTTGTAGACAGGCGCAATCGGGCCAGATCAGGTATGTCTTCTCTTAATCCTTTAGGTACGAGTTGTTCGCGAATCAGGTTAACTGTTTCCTCAATTGGTACATTGGTGAACAAAGATTCGACGTCAAAACTAACCATGATATGATTACTCGTTATTTCCAAGTTTTCCAAAATTTCTACGAAGTGTCCGGAGTTCTTTACGTGGCTACTAGTCTTACCTATATAGGGTTGTAGTGTGTCTGTATCTGGCCAACTCATAAGTTAGTGATCCACATGTGCTGACTATTGGTCTTAAAGGATTACCTGGTTTATGAATCTTAGGGAGTCCGTAGAGCCGTGGTGGTAAGGTTTCACTTGGCGGCAGGCGGCGTTGTTCTTCTACTGGGATTAATGATTTCTTGATAGCTGTTCTTGTTTGTCTCTCAACTCTTGAGGTCGGATCCTTTTTTAATTTTGTGTACTGTTCTGGAGCTAATAATGATTGTATTTTTCCTTATATTCTTCTTTCTTCATTACCACTGTGGCGTTGCTTTTATCTGCTCTTAAAACGATGATATCTTTATTATTGCGAATATCTCTGAGAGCTTCACTTTCCTCTCTAGTAATGTTCCTCATAGGTGGTTTTGATTTGCGCAGTATTCGGCATGTTTCGTGTCTCACTTCCTCAGCTTCTTTAACTGGCAACCCTCTAATGGCGTTTTCAACTTCAGTGATAATGTCTTCCTTAGGTACTTTATTTGGCGCAACAGCAAAGTTCATACCTTTGGCTAATATGGACATGAAATGGCCTACAACGTACACATAAATTTTTTTAGAAACTATACAAAAACAGATTCTAAAAATAATACTCGGGAAAAAACATATTATATCCCATTGATACCCTATACTCTTTGTACAATTACTAGACATTAAACAACTCTATTGCACTGCACTAAATCTTGGAACACAAAAAATCTAAATCTAAAACAACTAGATATATGCAGGGCTTTTTGGTAATACCGAAAGTCTCTAAAATAATAGAAATAAAAATGAAAAAAGGAAAATCCCACTAATTGATCTATTTATTCCTACGGATTGTTCTTAAGTATTACTTTACTAAATGTACGCCGCCACGTTAACAATCTGTCAAACAGTTCAAAACCCCAATAACTATGTTCATTGTATTTTAAATATTTCTTTTAATTCTATTATTATCACTGTTTTTAAACTTAGTTAGGTAGTCAAACTCACCACAAGATCTTCTTTTGTGGGTTGTTTCTACTCTGTTTATTTACTAAGTTCAAAATATGTAAATCATCGTTAATAACATTATTATTACTTTATATTAGATTTAGTGATCCTTATTGAAACAACTACTATTTATCAGTACCCTTACCTGTAATACACCTTTTACTATATAACTCTTAGTATTATATACTATTCACTATGTTCTTCATCAATGGTAAATAAACTTATTATTATTATTATTATTTAATTTTAACTTGAATTTAATGAGCTAAATTATCAATATAATCATTGTTTATAAAAATTTCCGATTATTAGGCGAGTTTTAAAAATTATGCCCTTTGATTGAGACAACAAAACAGACAAGTTGCAAAAAGTTTCATGAAAATTCATTCATTATTACAAATTTCGTAAAGTAAACGACTTTTGCCTCTAAATCGACCGTACTATTTATCTGTCTATTCGGAAGTCGCTGATATTAATACTTGGCTATTGAGACTACTGGATGTGCGTGAATTTAATAATAAACAATGACACTTAATGCTAATAATAATTAATAAATTTTCGTATTGTATAGAATAATCCGACGACAACAACGTAATCCGACAATAAATTATCTTAGGGAAGATATCATCTGTAAATTATATCCCACATTGTAATATGGAATACACCTTGTATTAATCAATTAACTTAATTGGATTATAACTCGATGCGTTGTATTTGTTACATCATGAAACTAGATAGAAGCTATACTTTTAATTCAGCCGTATAAAAGACGTTTATATACTTCATTCATTTATGTTTAATAAACCAAACATGTTTTAGTCTGTGATAGATGTACAGAAGCGATAATACTGAACAGTATAGGTTAAACCTAACCTATAGGGAAAAATTCATCAAGTAAAAATAATCTAGCTCTAATATGCCTATTTTCTTTTCTATATGCAGGGTGAACCATTACTAATAGGTCATATGTCAGGGGTAGAATATGAGGATATAACCAAACATGCTTTAGTAAAATGTTGCTGTGGAAAAAGATACAGGGTGTCAAAGTTCAAATTATTTTTTCGTTTTTTTGCAATAACTCAACAGCCTCTTGACTGATCTTCGCTAAATTTGCTAGATTAACTTTTTTATTCTAAGAAACAATAATTTATATGTATTACATCACGTTAGATCATAGAGGGCGCCGTAGGACCTGTATCTGATGATGAATTTTTTTCAAATTTTTTTTACGAAACATTGTGGTACTTCTGACCAGAAAATCTAATGAAGGCGTAATGTCCACGTATAAAAGGTACGCTTGGTAAAACTTGGCAAATCCAATCATTTTTGAGGAAAGTGCCGTTAAACATTTCAATAATTTTTTGGAAAACAAATTCAAATTTAATGAAACAAAGTGTATTTATTGAAAAAAGTACAAAACGTAAGGGAAAACAAAATCGTAATAACAGCGTAAATTCTTTCTCACTTTCTTATGAACTAATGCATTATTTTCATGGTATTGAGATAAATACATAAATCAAAAGACTGTCTAAAATAAGGATCTAATCTTATTAAAAGATCAAAAAATAACGTAAAAGTTGACTTAATGACATTATAAACTTTTCCCCCATGCAAAAACCCCATCGCTGCAACTTAGAGTAAATGTTCGATATGGTCTCCGCCTTCTTCTATGCCTTTTCTAATTCTATTCATAAAAGATTTTCTTACATTGAAAAATACATTTTCCTGTCCTCTAATATAATTCGCTGCGTTTCGTATTTCGTCCCATAGTTCTTCTCTTGAGTTGATAGTATTTGCATAGACTACGGAGTTCATATGTCCCCACATATAATAATCCAAAGGATGATAATAAGGACTCCTTGGTGACCGATCAAACTCACTTCCTTGATCGAAAAGTCTCATCAAGATAATTCCTGACTTCAATGGAGAAATGAGGGGGGGCTCCATCTTGCACGAACTACATTCTGTTCCGTATGCCTAGCATGAAAGGATGTAATATATCAGCAAGAATATTTTGAAGAAAAAAGAAAAAACAGATAAGACTGTCCATTTAAATTTGGAGGAAGGACAAATGTTCCCTATTGCCGATCATACTACACCAAACGTGTAACCTTAAATTCTTGCTAAATGCCTTTCTTTAACGGTATGAGGATTTTCTACTTCCCAGTAATGGGTATTTCTCCAGTTAAAAACGCCTCGGCGAATAAAAGTTGATTCGTCGGTAAATAAAGTGTTCTTAATAAAATTTCGATCCCTGTTGTATTTTTTTAGAAAAATTGACAAAAGTGTAGCCTTTGTGGAAGATCCCTTCGAAGTAAGTTTTGTACAGGAGTGAGATGATATGGGTAGAAGCGTTCTTAACGTAAGACTCTTAGGACAGATTGTTTACTCACCCCTGTTGCCGCTGCTAAACGACTTGAGCTGACTTGAGGATCTTCATCCACACGAACTAAAATTTCTAGTTCTTGATTTGGAGTAATTCGTTTCGGTCGTCTTACATCGTGTTCATGGCGAAATGAAGCCGTTTCTCCCAAACAACGAAACAGATCTTTGAAAATCTTATGGTCTGGCTGTATTCTATTTGGATATTGCAATGAGTATCTCCTCGCTGCAGCACGTCCGCTAAAATTATTTTGTGCGTAAACTCATATTATATCCCTCATTTCCCTGTTTGAAAAATTATTATGTCTAGGCATTGTAAATAAAGAAGTTATAAGAAAGAGGAACACAAGAACAAAATAAAATGATTAAATGACGTAAACGACAAAACTAAAACGTAACCAAAGCACACTTTTCGTAAAAAAAAAAAATATGACAAAATTCATCATCAGATACAGGTCCTGCGGCGCGCTCTATGATCTAACGTGATGTAATACATAAATTCAGTTAAGAGGCTGTGGCAAAAAAAAACAAAAAATAATTTGAACTTTGTGTGCTACAACACTCGATTCCGAGTATTACTTATTCAAGGACTGAAATAGTTTGATGACTGAAGAGGCCAATCTGGGATGCAAAAACTTTTCCACACGCTAGATACGGATACTAACTGTCCTCTTAGATTTCACTCTCTCCGGCGTCTTTGGGATGTCCTATTGAAGTTTGATGTAATTCTGCGCCATTCTATTCTGTTTGCCGCAAGTTTCTCCCAAACGTTTCCAATTCGCAGTTGTTTCAGGTCTTCGTGAATAACGTCCTTATATCTTTTTCGCTGCACTTCTTGTTTTCTACGACCCTCTATCATTTCTCCGTATAAAAGGCATTTGGGAATTCGATTGTCTTCCATGTGTATTATATGCTCAAACCATTACAGAAGGGCTTTTGTCATTGATGCTTCAGCACTTTCACTGTTAGCTCTCTTAAGAATTGCATTGTCGGATACTCGGTGATACCATTTAATTCACATGATGATTTTTCTTGGTCCTTTGTTGAAACTTCTCCAATTGTTTTGGGTGCCATCTATATGGAACCCACAACTCACATCCACACAGCAACGTTGGACGTATTATCGCATAGTATACAGCTGCTTTTGCCTTTATATTTAGGTCATGGTTACAGAAGACTCTGTTTTTAAGCATCCAGAATGCTCTTGCTCTTCAGTGCTGAATTTTCTCAGCTATAGTGCCCTCTTCATTAAACACACTTCCTGGATACTTAAACGTATCGACATATTCAATGGATTCACCATTAATGTAAATATTTTGGTACACTTCTCCTCAGAAGTGACGAAAATACTCACAACTTCCTCAAGTTGTGAGTATTTTCGTCTTGGATACATTTAGTTTCAGGACAAGGGCACCGTAAGCCCAGCTGTACGTATTTAGAATCTCCTACAGTTTGTTAGCAGACTCCGCTACGAGGACAAAATCATAAGCATATTGTAGGTCTGTGATGAAACATACTTGAGTTCTAGCACATAGACGACCGAGGTTGAAGAGGTCGCCATCCATTCTAAATCAAATGCCCAGACCGCGTTCCAGTAATTTTCTGTCCACGATGAGAGCTAGGGCAGTTATGAAGATGTTGAACAGTATTGACGACATTACGCACCCCTGTCTGACGCCAGTTCGAATAAAGAATGGTTCTGAAAGTTACCCATTATGCAGGACTTTAATACAGTTATCCTGGTGTATGAATTTTGATGGAATACCAAAACGTTTCATGATGGTCCAAAGCGCGTCTCGATTTACGAAGTCGAACGCTTTAGTCAAGTCTACGAATGCATCTACATTTTTGCTTTAGTTTTCTCCTGGAGTTGACGTAGTAGAACAAGTAATGTAGGGTCGGCATTCAACAGAATTACTTTGTGTTGATCCACGGAAGTTAATACCCTGAGGTAGCTATCGTATCAGGTACATTAAAAAAAACATATGTTAGATTTTTGTTGAATATGTTTATTTTATAATTATATGATACTTATTATTGTTTTTGGTGGATCGAGGTGAGGTTAGATCTGGATTAAACACTAACTTTAAGAATCCTACAAAGTACCAGGTACTTGTAAGAGGGATATAAGCTACATAATTACAAATTCCTCGTGGATTGATTTGGTGAATATAATGGAGAATAAAAAAATATACTTTAATGTAATCCGTAATATATAACGTATTTCTGTGTCTATTATATTATGTATTGTTAGCATTGGGGTATCCAATAACTAGAGATTAATGTTCTTTTTATAAGCATTATATGAAATGATGGATTTATTTTCCGATAGGATTAGGTAATAGACTTGAAGAGGTAAGTATAATTTCCTTGACCTACTGTTTTTTGAGTTCTTGTTGCGTATTGTGGTATATAGTATTCTCTATACACTTGTTGTTTATTCCTGTATAAATGTGTTTTTTTGCAAAATAACTAACTAATATCCATTGTTTTGACTCGTCGTATAATATATTGGTGGGGTAAGATATAGTGGTATTGTATATTCTTTTTTGGAACCATTTTTGTATTATATTTTAGTCTTGGTATTTTAGAGTTGTGACTGCACAGAATAATATTATATTGTTACGTAAGGAGTATTCATATTTTAGGAGAAAACTATAAATCAGCTTTAATAGGTTACATATTGATACAAATTATTTTTCCAAATTCTAAATTGATATACTTTGCAATAATATTAAACAAATATTGAGAACGAGACCTGACACTGGATTATTAAAAACAAACAATAAATACGAACTTGTACTCAATAGGTAACTTGCTAAGTAAGCAACTAGTAAAATTATAAATACGAATTTTATTAACGCGGGCGACAGTCGAATTCTTAAGACAGTCCTATTCTTAAGTGTTAAGAAGTGCGACTCCTTATCCGGACGCATTTCCCCACATCAGTGATGTTGGTAAGAGCCCCCATTTGTTACTATTATTGTTGTGCCTGTTTGTACTGTGACACTGTTTGTTGTTATTTTGTTAATAAATTATATATGTTTTAAACTCGTCTTCTACTTTGACTACCCAATCTCCCTCTCTCACAAGCCAAGTGGCCGTCAGTCGCGGCTTCCCGAAAGGGGGGTCGTGACATTTGGTGGAGGCGCCGGCTTCGGCTTTGTACAAGGGATGATTTGGCTGTCGTAGTAGGCCCGAATTTACAACATAAAGTTTCAGTCAATAATCGCGTTTTGTTTTTATTTCGTTTATTGCGCGTAAAGTACGAGGTCTTGTTTTCAGCAAATGAATTTAATTTTCGATTTTTCATTTTTTCTTCTATGGGATATAATTTTTGGCCTTCTAAGAGGTTCCCAGAGGATAATTAATCGAATAATTTCTTGTTTTGACCTTCAGATTGTATATTAGTTATTTTTTATTAAAATATCTAGAGTTCCTTATAAAACTATTTTATTTCATTGCTGACATACAAAAAATAAATTAGATACCTCATTAGCCTTGCAGACGCTGCATAATTGTAATGAAACTAAACCATGACCAGGATATGTTTATATTTGATATAATATATTGAGTTATTATGAATGGTATGTCGTTTATTAAATATTGTAATTGTTTTACATGTATACATGTGTTACATTATATGGGAAAATATAAATATTGTACGTTGATTGATTATTGAATATTTTTATTGTAGTTTATGAAGTATACATGTATTAAACTGTTTTTTGATATAAATATATATACTTGGATATATAAATAAATATATAATAACGTAACAATATACTGAATCTTAGTCGGTAAAAAACAAATAGAGTAATTGTGGAGCGTCATATGTACAACAGGTAGAAACAATGAATTTGTATGGGAGCGATCTTGCTGATATCACATGATGTCGGGGAATGTTAGGATAAGTGCTAGTTTGTCATTTTCTTCTTTTTCAATAGTAACGTCATAAATTATTTTTCATTCTTCAATATACACATTTAAATTTAAAATATTTTAAAAGCCATATTTGATTAGTCTCTTTCAATATTTATTCTTAAATAATAGAAAAGCATTAACGTAAAATATATTGCGGGGAAGTAATCGAAAAATCATTATTTTCCAATATTTTCATTATTTTTACTAATTTTCCAGGGGGAAAGAATTCCCTAGTTTCCAATATAAAATTAAATAATTTATTGAACCTATGAGTAATTTACACCAACAGTAAGACAGTGGCCAACGTCGCATACGTTGTTTGTTGAATTGCTCTGTGGACAAAAATAATATGGGAAGGACATTAGATAATAGTAAATTAAAAGTTAGGAAGGCAGAATTAAGTATTTAAAAAAGGACACAGAGAAGAACCACAGTACCAAACAATAGGTGTTAAAGAATTTGTTTTTTGTATGTGCATAGGGAATAACTAACGTCTCAAGAATTGTGTATAAAAGTGTACAATGTTGATTATTATGAGGTTTTTGCATAAAGAAATGCAAGTATAATTATGAGGTTTTTGCGTATAGAAACGTAAGTGTTTTATGGAGTTTATGATGATGAAAAATATGAGGTTTATTATGGTGAATATTATGAGGTGTATTGATTTTGTGAAGTTTGTTGCACAAAGTGATGCAACGTGATAGATGAGGAAGACGTGGAAGATGGTTTCACGATGAAACTGAACGTCAGCCCCGTCAATTAAAGTTTTTTGTACAAAGGTACATAAGTGAGATGGATTTTGTTAATTTTCTTTATATGCAGTAGGTTCAATTTGAACACGAAGGGTACAAATTTGAGTAGGAAGTTGTTTATACAAGAAATAATCCTAGAAAAGTCAAATTTCATGCCAAAGATAAAACTAACTTTAAATATACTCGGAAGCAGGAAAACATTTTGCATAATTTGTTAACTTAAACTCAAGAAGAAAAATATTTTGATGAATTTAGTAGAACTTCCCCCATTTTTCATTTATATTTACTGGTCTCTGGTGAAATAATAATTAAAAAAACTTAGATACATTTTTTCTTTAGGAAATAAACAATATTCCCAGAATAATAATGCTTTTATAAAAATATTTATATAATGTTTTAAAGAAATTTGTTCCTTTATAATCATGATTTTATAAAAATATTTATATAATAATGCTTTAAAGAAATTTTTTCCTTAGTAATAATGCTTTTGTAAAAATATTTATATTGTAATGTTTTCTGTATTCTTTTTTCATGTAACAAAACGCACGAGGGAAGGGCACACTTAGCACTGAAAACCAGAGGATGGCAGTTGGCATTGTGAAACTAGGAGGATTGGATCCTGAGCAGAGCAAGGAATAGATACTTGGACCATCCATAGTATATAGGTCATTGTTAATGTTCAGAGAAGCAACATGGGACCTAAACTTCCCCAACCACTACATGGTGGTGACAATGGATTTCCAGTAAGGGCCGTAGGGATAATCCATTCATCTATAGCCAGCCAAGGGCTAAAATTTCTGCTGCAGTTCCCGAAGCTAGCTATCTAGCTATAATGCAGTATAAGTTCCCATTATAGCTGCGCTAACTTCCTTCGGACAAATGTTTTATTTATGGTTTACAAGTTTCAGCAACCCAGGTGTCCGCTACAGCTAACTCAGCGACTTCACCTCCAATCCACTCAATAAGTAATGACTCAGTGTAAGTGCAAAAACACTAGACCAGGTGTGCCCGCAAAAAACTATATTTCCTCGTAATGAACAAAAATTATTGATTTATAGAAATTTTTTGTTGATGAAGCATATTTTACCAATTTGTATAATTTTGTTATCTTGAATGAAAGTTTTTAAATGGATGAATGAATTTTTTTTTTAGTGTTTTTTTCTATGTTGGGAAATGTATTTTTTAGAGCTAGGGGCTAGCTCTATCTAAAAGGGGGAAATGTGTTACGTAAGGAGTATTCATATTTTAGGAGAAAACTATAAATCAGCTTTAATAGGTTACATATTGATACAAATTATTTTTCCAAATTCTAAATTGATATACTTTGCAATAATATTTAACAAATATTGAGAACGAGACCTGACACTGGATTATTAAAAACAAACAATAAATACGAACTTGTACTCAATAGGTAACTTGCTAAGTAAGCAACTAGTAAAATTATAAATACGAATTTTATTAACGCGGGCGACAGTCGAATTCTTAAGACAGTCCTATTCTTAAGTGTTAAGAAGTGCGACTCCTTATCCTGACGCATTTCCCCACATCAGTGATGTTGGTAAGAGCCCCCATTTGTTACTATTATTGTTGTGCCTGTTTGTACTGTGACACTGTTTGTTGTTATTTTGTTAATAAATTATATATGTTTTAAACTCGTCTTCTACTTTGACTACCCAATCTCCCTCTCTCACAAGCCAAGTGGCCGTCAGTCGCGGCTTCCCGAAAGGGGGGTCGTGACATTATATCTAGGTGATATATTTAATATTTACTCTAGACTTTAGTACAAGGCTAAACTAAAGAAATTATTGCGACGTTTAACAGTCCAGTATAAATTTCCTTAGGAACAAAAGCAAATAAAATTAATTTAATTTTAGTATTAAGTGGCATATCTTAGCTAGACATCGTCCTGTTCTAATGTAAATCGTACTTTAATACAGGTATTTACTGCTATAAATACCTTTTTATTATTAATAATAAACGATCTCGGCTGATGATATGGCCACCTACATCAACTCCTATCAGTGATAGGTGCCTTTCTAAACTTAGAGTGCCTGTCAGAACCCCAATTAGCTGATTCTGAGTCTTCCGAGTCCGGTGAAGTAACTAGAATAACCTTGGCTTATTTAGCCGCGACACAAAATCTCAAGTTTGCTTACCCTCCTATTCTTATTGAACGTCGCATTACCCTTTTAGTTGAGGGCCATTATAACACTCCTTTCATGGCAATGCTTAATGCAGAATCGCATCCGCGTACGTTTACTTAGCATCTGCTTTCTCGCTCATTTGAGTGATCTGTCAAAAATGGAGAAATCGTAAAGAAATATATGTACGACAATTTTATTTATAAACCATTCAGGCACAATCAATTTTATCTCCAGGAAGGTTTGAAGCGTAGATAATAATCCAGTCAGTAGGGGTCAAAAAAGCACTTTGCCTTACAAAAGGTGGAGTAGTAACAATTTTTAACAATTTTTAACAATTTTAACAATTTAAATGTGTTGTTCAGGTCTAGGCCTTGACAAAAAATCCAAGTTTTCTTCGACCTCGGGGGGGGGGGGTGCTCGAGCCGCCATCTTGAATAAAAGGTACAAAAAATTAGTTTCTTGAGTATAACTCCGCAGCGGTTGATCCCTCGACAAAAGTGTCTTCAATAAAGTTAAACAAGATAAAATTCCTCACATTTTTTGTATATTTGGGAAAAATGATCATCTTCCCGCCGCTGTAACATGTTACATATTAG
Organism: Leptura quadrifasciata; assembly: GCA_963675555.1. Taxonomy (NCBI): domain Eukaryota; kingdom Metazoa; phylum Arthropoda; class Insecta; order Coleoptera; family Cerambycidae; genus Leptura; species Leptura quadrifasciata. The sequence continues at coordinate 112,516,527 of OY776675.1, forward strand.
ACTTAGATTTTTTCTTACGTCCCAGACCTTAACAACACATTTAAAAATTATTACCACCCCACCTTTTGTAGGGCAAACTCCCTACTGACTGGAGTATAAAGTGATTAGAACGATTTTTTGGCTATGTCTATCAAAACTAATTTTAATTAAAAAGTGTTCAGCTGAGAATTATATAGCTGTTACATGTTTTTGGAAATTAAACAATGAGTGGAATAAAAACATACAAGACAATATGATATTATTGAACTGAAAATCGAAACGAATAAGGAAATGTATGTAATTGGTGAAAGATATGGAAAATCATAAAGATTTTCAATTCATTATGATTCAGTTCATTACGACATAGAGTAAAGAACAAAATAAATAAATTTTTGTTTACACAAGTTCCTTACAATACTTTAAAATGTTGTTAACTCCTACTTTATACTCTAACCTAAATTTAACAGAACGTTCTTTACTGTTCATATTTTCTATGCAGCTATCAAGCAAATCAGCCATATGAGGCCAAATTACAAAAATATCGTCAAATAGATCTCTACCCGAGAACCGATTTTGAACATGTCTATTCTCTGTAAACGTATTGCTTAAAATTACCGTACAGAAATTATGCAGATTGAAATCACTTTCTAGGGGGGCGAGCGTAGGTGCGTCTTTACTATGTACATACTTCGGTATGCGATGTAAAGCAACGACAGGTGCAGTTAGTACTTGGATTGGTGACCATTCCAACGGAAACCGCGTTCTCGCCTCACACATCTTCCAGCGGCTTGTATATCAGTGTATGCGCGGAAGCTATACAACCTTAGGCGAGGGTTGTATAGGAGATATACCATCCTTCGGAGGGGATGTAAAGCCGTCGGTCCCTTGTCTATTAAATGTTAGGCAAGTAAAAGATCCCTACTCTTCTTAAGGGAAGAGGTTCGGCAAAATTCCTGGTTGGGGGTAGCTCGTCTACAGGCGTCGGTGTTAGGCCTCAGTAGCGGAAATAGGCCGACGTTAAATAAATGTATATAAAAAAAAAAAATCACTTTCTATTGAAAATAAAGTGAATTTAGACACATCATTAGCTGTTCAACGATGCTACTTATGTTTAGTTAAGTTCTAGTTTCCAAATTATATTCATTTAGCAAGTTGTCATACTTGTTGTTCTAACTTTTCATGACAAATTATAGGGACTTGTTTGTTTGTTTGTTTGTCAAAACTAGAAATATAAATTTATGCATTATATCTTGAGAACTGAAACCATTTAACGTCAACTTCATAGACTCCTACATGCAAAGAGACGAGATAGATGTACAAAAGCACTCAGAAAGGCTTCAATCTTATAGCCCTTTTCTAGATGTTTAAGGGACCGTGTCTATTATAACAGAAGTAACTGGCGGTAAGAAAATAAACTATTATATTATACACAGCAATGGTGCTGCTACAGTGAACACAATAATGTCACCAGAACTTGAAATAAATACAATTTTCAAGTACCTATAAAATGGCTTTCTTTCTTACAGTCAACAGTAGAGTTAGAGTTCTCGATATGAGAGGAGCCATTGGTCCATTACTATTTTTTCAAAGGATTAATGTCATGCAAAGATCTCATAAGAGTTCACTCTTCGACGAAGAATGCGTAAGATAAGAAAATTATCTTTCTTAGCAGCTTTAAATCATTGGTACTTTGGAAATTGTATGTATGGCATAGGTGGTGAATTTCTTTTGCATCGTGTTATGTGGTATAAAAATGACAATATTATTTTACTTTGCGTTAATTATGTGAAATATTATTTTGGTTCAATCACTGCTATAGTTTTTATCTGTTATAATAATAACAGCACTACGGTAAAACCAATGGAACACCTTCGGATATATTCAAACACAACATCTATTGATGTTCTTACGTTGAACAAGTTAAAGATGGTATTGATATCATTTGCGTTGTTTTTTATCTAACATTTTCGGTTTTTTTATGTATTTAAGGGAACACATCGCGAGTAAAACATTATGGGGCAAGGAATGCCTTCCTTGTTTAATCCAGAGCATACCGCCTCAAAGGTATTTAGATAGGGAAATTGGCATACCTGCAGCAACAAGTGGAACTGTAGGATCTCAAGATTGTTAGCTGAAATCTAGCACGCGAGCAGCCACGTAGTTGTTTCCTGCCAGTTTTTGAAAAAAAAAAAAATCTAACGACGCGAGTGATCTTGGTATATATTTTGCACTTTATTATTTGTAAAATGTCATATGAAGAAGAACAGCGGCGCCTTTTAGCGCTTTGGGAGGCTTCTGAACAAGAAGAAATATCGCAAGAATGAAGCCAAGTATCAGACGAAGATCCTCCATCTGAGCACAGCAGTCGTGACACAGATACTGAGCAATCAGGATCTGAATATGAATAATCTGATATTGATCAAGTTATTCATGGTAGGACGCTCAGAGAAAATAAGAAGGAAATACCTCCTTTATTCGAGAATACCAAAATTCGTAGTATGGAAATGAGTGAGGGTCGGCGCAGGAGCGGGAGCATGTTCAGTTTAGGGGTGGGGGGTTAATTCGAGTAGCGGGAGGTAATTAGAGTAATGGGAGGTAATTAGAGCGGTGAAAGGTAATTAGGGGGTGGAAATTAGGGGGCGGGGCCTAGGAGAGGTGGTGGGGGGCAATTGTAGTGGTGGGAGGTAATTGAAATGGTGAGAGGTAATTGAAGTGACGTGGTAAATAGAGTGGTGGGGGGTAATTAGAGTGGTGTGTTAATTAGGGTGGTGTGTTAATTAGGGTGATGGGATGCAATTAGATTGGTGGGAGGTAATTGAAATGGTGAGAGGTAATTGAAATGATGTGGTAATTGAAATGATGTGGTAATTAGAGTGGTAGGAGGCAATTAAGTTTAACACTAAAACTGTAATTTTTAAATTTTTGTACGTTATGCGTCTTATGTTTGCAATAGCTCTCTAAATAAATACATTAGAAACGAGTTTAGTTTATATTACTTTACAATATATTGAAATATGTGAAAGTTAGAAAAATGCGAAAGTTAAATAAAATCTAACACGCGAATGATTGCATTATAAATTAATACGCGAGTCGTCGCGGGTTAATAATTATTAACGCAGAACATTTACGTATAAATACAACTATTTTTGTTGGAAACGCTGAGAAAGCTTGTTGATTTTTTCCTAAAACAAGAAAGAGATAGGTCGAGTGAAAAATTTACTCTACTGAAAGTTTCGAGGACCATGAATATATCAGAAATCATATATAATATTTACATAGGTTTCCAGGGTACGACATAAAATATTCTCTGTTTAATAAAGGAAAAACAGCAGTTTTGAAACTTTTAGACAAGCGAAGTCTTGTAAAAAAACGAATAAACAAATCATTAAGAAAAAAATTAAATAAAGGCAAGTATTGCAAAATGAAGTTGTCATTCTTCCCATGTACTACAGAAATTGTTAAAATATTGATAGTGCTGTAGTATTTTAAAATATATTAATAGTATTATAGAATTAATATTCATATGAGTATTGACTTACACTTTCAATGCCTGACAAACAAATAGCGACTAGTTTACTCACTAATTCTGCCTTTTCATGGATCTTTCTACCACATATATCTTCTTATTGTTTATAAAAAGATGAAGTAAATATGAACAGAATACCACGATTATCGTTTAATATCAAAACATACGTTTTATTATATTTTATTATAGTCATAATAGTCGCTACAAGAGAACGTTGAAAGATTCTTTAATAATTTTTAGAGCTTCACACCACAGTTGGACCTTTCCCGAAGTGAAATCCCAATACTGCTGAATTAGTAATCTGCTATTAAATTTTACTGTTACTACAAGCCATTACTAATACAGTTATAAGCTTTATTACTCGAGTGTACGTTATATTTGAAACAAAGTGCTATTTATGTCTAAATATGTTCATATACACTCAATGTTTCTGGAATTTCTGATCAAACGCAAATATAAGATAGGATATTTGTTTCCGCCTAAATATTATATGCAACTTATACAGGGTTACTGGTAATTCGATACATTCCTTTGGAGATATGATGGGGCATGAGCTAAGGAGTAAATCTAGCCCTAACATACATTATGCAAAACTCAGTAGTTTTTGAGATATTTCAATTTTTTTGTTTTTCTCAAAAAATTAGATCTTAATGTCTTAAAAGTTAATTTCCAAAAAATCTACTTGACATTTTAAAATTTTTTTTTACTGGATTACTTGTCCAATATTATATATATCCGTTTGGAATGAAAAATATCCGGAAACGTTTCGATCATGTGAACATTTGAAATAAAAACTTGTAAAATTTTTTTTTTAAATCAGTTATGAAATTTACCTATTAGGTTTTTTCAAAAATATATTAATGTAGCACGCGTACAAATTATTATAAAAACTTCCTTATTTCAATAGCTATCTAACTAGGTAGAAATGTTTAATGTACCCTTGATAGTTCTAATAAAAAATTAGTAAAGATAATGCTGGTGGCGGAATTTATTAAATGACTAATCGTTCATTTTCATTTAAGTCAGTCAGTCCTTGACTTTGACGTTTGTGCATATATGTCATTAACTGACATTCTTATCTCCGTGTCCCTTAAGTTTGTTGATCTTGTTAAATTAGTTATCCAAGATTTTGATTTTGCTCGTAGTTGTTGTTATTAGTTGTTGTTATTGTATTTTCTGTGCCATGGCCGCGTATGCCAACGCAGAATACGCTGATATCTTGTTTGTCTATGGATACTGTGGCGGCAACGCTGCTGAAGCTCACCGAGAATATGGCCTTTGGTACCCTAACCGCCGGTTACCAAATGCACGTGTATTCAGTATGGCATATCAAAATATCGCTGAAACTGGCTCCGTGAAATGTAGAAGAAGTGACGCTGGTGCTCCTCCCGTTTATGAACCAGATGATGAGGAAGAAATATTGAGGTATTTTGAGGAAGACCCAACTATTTCAACTAATAAAGTCGCAAGACTAACCGGAGCGTCACAATGGAAAGTTTGGTCTACGATACGTAGAGTTGGATGTCATCCTTACCACTATACCCCTGTCCAAGGCTTGGAGGAAGGTGATCCTGGAAGGAGAGTGGAATTCTGCCGCTTTATGTTAAATTCAATGCAGAAAGTGCAAATTATTTAACAAGTATTTTATGGACGGACGAGTCGTAATTTAATCGCGAGGGTATAACAAATTTCCACAACCTACATTATTGGGCAGAGGAAAATCCCAAGTTAACACGTGAAACTAGTTTCCAAATGAAGTTTTCTATTAATGTGTGGATGGGAGTCATTGGCCACTATTTAATAGGGCCACACTTTCTTCCTCAAATTTTAAACGGGGAAATCTATGAAAATTTTTTAAGAAATGATCTGGCGGTGATTTTAGAAGATGTTCCTTTCGCCGTCAGAAAGCGAATGATGTTTCAGAACGACGGTTGTCCAGCACATTATCAGCTGACAGTACGACAGTTACTTGATCAACGTTTCCCTAACCATTGGATTGGAAGAGCGGGCCCAATAGCTTGGCCAGCGCGAAGCCCTGACTTAACACCCCTTGATTATTACGTATGGGGTCGTATGAAGGAGATGGTCTATGCCACACCAGTCAATATTATAGAAAACCTTAGACAAAGGATAGTCGATGCTGCCCAACACATAAGGCATAATCTGACAACCAGAGTAACAAGGACGGAAATAAGAAGACGCTGCCGTGTCTGTATACGGAATAGGGGCTCCCATTTTGAGTAAGACATATAAAAAATAAAGTACAACTTTGAAATTAATGAAGAATTAAACTCTACTTTTAAAATGTTTTTTACTGTTTATCTAAAAATAAAATTCGTACTACTTGTGTTATTTTTACTAGTATTTTCTTAGAACTATTAAGGGTACATTGAACATTTGTACCTTGTTAGATAGCTATTGAAATAAGGCAGTTTTTATAATAATTTATACGCGTGTTGCGTTAATATTTTTTTGAAAAAACCTAATAGGTAAATTTCATAGCTGATTAAAAAAAAAAAATTTTAAAGTTTTTATTTCAGATGTTCACATGATCGAAATGTTTCCAGATATTTTTCATTCCAAACGGATATCTATAATATTGGACAAGTAATCCAGTAAAAAAAAATTTAAAAATGTCAAATAGATTTTTCGAAAATTAACTTTTAGGACATTAAGATCTACTTTTTGAGAAAAACAAAAAAAATTAAATATCTCAAAAACTATTGAGTTTTGCATAATATATGTTAGGGCTAAATTTACTTCTTAGATCATGCCCCATCACATCCCCAAAGGAATGTATCGAATTACCAGTAACCCTGAATATTAGACTGATATTATATTGGACTTCTATGAAAGCTGTGTTGTTAACAGTTTTCATGCCCTTTAAATAAAATTAGTTGGTATAAATTTCGGTAATTATTTACACTAATTATGCCAAAAATGTAGACTTGCTCATTTATTAGGAAAACGTTAAAACATTAGAACCTAAAAATTTATTTATAAACTGTAAATAATCTGGTTAAACGATGCCAGACAGCGTTTCCTCAAAATAAGATTTTGTTATCGATAGTTCCATGAAGGGTTCCATGATAATTTTATTTAAATGTGGAAACAGTTTTTACCTTGTTTTCTACTTTTGTTATAATTTTCCAAGGTATAAGTCTAATAAGATTTAAATTTATAGCAACTCATAACCGTCCGATTAATCTAAAGATAGATTTAAACCTGAACAATATTCAATTTTCTTGTATCACATCATACCATTGTAAATAAATAAATTTAGTAGAAATTGGCATAGGAATTTGTCAATCAGTTCACCCTCTGTAGCTATATATAGATGGCGAACACCCACGAACGCATTAATATCAGCGAGGACTGCTAAACTTCTTGTAAACTAATTTATACTCATATATACAATCTGTCCCACTTCGTACTAAGCTACCCCTATAACTTGGCTATTTGTATTTGGATTTGTATATATTTTTTATAGCACATAATACCCATAATGAACTACCTTTGGAAGGCAGAACTGTTACTCAATCTCTATTTCAAAGCCTACTGTGATGTTTTCAATATGGGAATTTTGCAAAAGAAACATTAGCAATTGAGATAGAGGAAAAATGTCGTTCAGAAAAATTAAGTAAGTTCAAATATGTAGTTTCATTTGAAAATTTTGATTTTTTTGAAAAATATTGCGTCAGAAAAATTCGAGGTTTGGGTTAGTTTAGAACATCCAGATTGCTATGAATGTCAATCTACTTACATCAATTATTGTAAACACCATAGTTGTTAATTTTTACGTCAAAATGCCTTTGAAATTAACAATTCCAGAAAAAGTGGAAATTATTCGTCTAGTTGGAGATAATGTTCGTTCCTTCAGAGAGGCTGTTAAAATATTTAATCGTTGATATCCCGATCGTCCTCCAGTACATCATTGTACCGTAGCTGCCCTTAATAGAAAATTAAGTAAGTTCAAATATGAAGTTTCATTTGAAAGTATTGCAAGTCAGACAAATTCGAGATTTGGGCTAGTTTAGAGTTCCAGAAAATAGTTGTAAATTTTTAATTTAGTAAACCAGTTTACATAATGTTGATAATTTATTTAATTCAAAGAAAACCGAACACAATATTAACAATGCTAACAATAATAATTATCTGAAATATTTTTCCAATAGGTCGCCTTCAATTTCAATGCATTTTAAAATTCTTTTTTATTATGATTCGATACTTTTCTTAATTCTTCAGGAGATACTGATCGACAAACTTCCAAAATTCTGTTACACAATTCTTGTCGTGTGCGTGGTCTGCTTTTATAAACTTTTTCTTTAAGTGCACCCCATAAATAAAAATCCAGGGGAGTAATATCTGGGGATCTGGGCGGAAACACGCAAAGTGCACTATTACGTTCTATCCATTTTCGGGGAAAATTTCGATTAAACCATTCTCTCACAATCAAGGCATTATATCTCTTTGCAATGCAAGCGGTAAATCGTCTATAGCATCGGACAATTCTGTGTTAAGGAAATTGAAGTAAACATCTTCATTTAAATTTCTCTCGAAAAAAAATGGACCAATTAGCCGGGTTCCCAGGATACCACACCATACATTCACTTTTTGGGAGTACTGACTTTTGCATGTGATTACCCAATTTGGATTATCCGCAGCCCAATATCTACAATTTATCATTATCTGGATGCCTTTTAGCATGTTTCAATTTTGGTTTTATAATAGTGCCGGTTTGATGTGCTGGAGGATGATCGGGATGTCTACGATTAAATATTTTAACAGCCTCTCTGAAGGAATGAACATTATCTCCAATTAGACGAATAATTTCCACTTTTTCTGGAATTGTTAATTTCAAAGGCATTTTGACGTAAAAATTGACAACTATGGTGTTTACAATAATTGATGTACGTAGATTGACATCCATAGAAATCTGGATACTCTAAACTAACCCAAACCAAATTTTTCTGACTGAATATTAAAAAAAAACTAATAATCAACATTTTCAAATGAAAGTTCATATTTGAACTTACTTAAGTTTTCTGAACGACCTTTCCAAATACATTTTTCCCCTATCTCAATCGCTAATGTTACTTTTCCAAATTCCCATTTTAAAATCATCATTTGAGTAAAAGTTCTACCTTCCAAAGGTAGTTCATTATGGGTATTATGTGCTGTAAAACATATATACAAATCTAAATACAAATAGTCAACTCATAGGGGTGGTTTAGTACGAAGTGGGATACACTGTATATACATCGTTGGTAATGGAACATATTTCTGACTGTAACCGGCGCATGCACCAAAAATCAACAACGTTCATGTTTGTTTATTTATTTAAAATAATATCCAGCGGACATACTACAATACAATTACAGGAAAAAAAGAACAACAGTAGATAATACAGTGTATTAGAAAGTACATATGATACGTAAATAAAGAATTGCCCATATTCGTTTCAAATAAATAAACATGCATAACAATAAGACAATAAAGAGACAAAAATAATACTTATGTTATAAAAGTAGGATAAGACTATTATTAATATACACTCGTCTGAACGAGGCGATAGCTGAGTTGTACTATCACTCAAGTATTATACTAATAATGCAATATCAAACGAAGTACAATATTTTATTTACGATCTACCAACATTTGGAAAGAAAGCTATAAAGAATTTAATATATTTCATTATTTTATCTGACTAGTAGAAAATTGATACTAACAGTCCAAGTAGCAAAGATTTAAGGTTCCTCTGCATCAGGAATTTACGTTCATAAATTAAGAAAGGCAGTTCAATTTATAAGCATAGCTGTCACAGAATAATTTGCAGACTGAGGTGTGGTGAATTACAGTGTTCAGACTCCGTTTACCAAAGTGTTAATCGTAGCTATAAATATTCTCCAAATTACGTATATTATAAATGGTATTTATTATTTAGTACTCGTATATACCTAATATGTTTATTTGTATTTCTTGTCAGTTTCTTGTTGGTTCTTCTTATGAGCAGTAACGAAAACTTATGATAATACATAATGGTATATATGGACTAATCTCACAAAAACCAAATAGTTTACACGTGTGATAATTGCGTATGCAACAATATCTGAAGTAATAACGTCTTCATTCCTCACAATATAAGTATCTAAACCTAGCATCAACATTTTTGATATACCTACATAACGATTATCATTTTCCTTGAAAATGAACTTGACAGCTGCCACTGCCGATGACGTCAGGAATTTTTGTGACCGTCCCTTCAATAAACGCAAGTTATTGGAATACTTATGTATCGTTTGTATAGTGAAGAACGTTTATAAATATTTGTTTCACGACTTAAAATACAAAACATGTTACCTTTAGCGTTTCCCGTGGGCACTTGAAAATCGATACAATGGTATCACATTATATTACTTTGTATAAAATAATGACCGAGTGCATAGCTCGCCTACTAATTAAGCTACTCAATTGAAACTGCTCATAAAATATCTCCTGCGGAATGCCTCTGAGTATGTAACATTTATCTAGGGTGAATGTTGTTGAACTTTCTCAGTGGAGGAAATATTCTAGAATATATCAGACTAGCTACAAAAGATATATATTCAAGCTTACTGTTATAAAAGGTACAAAGAGATATGACAATTTTAATATTACAAGTTATGAATAAGTCTGTCCATAATATTTAGTTTTTAATTTGAAATAGATTTATGGGTGTTATAAATCCCTACAAAGTTTTTTTAAAAGTAGTCATTTACTTTCGGCATTATTTGTAATAGAGATTACCTCAACGCGTCGAGGTTAGAAAACGCTCACTTGGCGCGAGTGACGTCACATGCTCGCAATGCGATATACGGTGCGATACTCAAGGTATTGCTATAGTGATGTAGTTAATTTTGCGATTGTCATGATATTTGTCATAGCCGTATTTTTCTGGGCTTTGAAAGAAATCACATCTACGTTCGGAAGGGTATAATAATAATAATAATAATAATAATAAACAACTTTATTAAACAAAATATACTGCAAAATAACAATTTCAAGTAGAGAATGAAGCAATGAATAATGAACAAAATATTATGGTTCTTACAAAAATATTACTTATACAAATAATTTGGGGATATATAATGCAATATATTATTAGGAACACAAGCAAACACAGAAACATCTTAATGCGGCTTTTCTTGCATTTTGAATAACCTATTTAAAATAAAAATACGAAACTTTTTTACTGACAGAGATTTACACTATCTTGGCAATTTATTTAAATGTAATGCTATATTGTAAATAAAAGATTTTTGGAACAGTGAGGATTTATGTTGAGGAATAGTTAATACATCTTTACGCCTGATATTTATATTGTGAATATCTGTTCTGTATTTTATTTTATTATGCAGATATGCCGGGGTATGGCTAATTGAGATTTTATAATATAGGACGTTTGCATGTAATTTTCTATGGTTGGCCATGTTCAGCCAATGTGCATTAGATAGGGTATGTGAAATTCTGTCGTATTTACGCATACCATATATAAACCTTAGGCACGAATTTTGTAATACTTGTACTCTTCTAGCATCTCTTGAAGTAAGGCATGGTCCATAAACATAATCACAGTAATTGCATTGAGAGAGTACAAGAGAATCACACAAAATTATTTTAGATTTTTTGTTTAAGGTATATCTATTAGGATACATCATTCTCAGTTTACCATACGATTTTCTTAGTATGTAAGAAACATGATCCGTAAACTTAAGTTGGTTATCAATAAGCACAACCAGATTTTTTGCTCTGGATGCCACCTCTATCTTCTCTCCTTCTACCTGAATTACCATATCTTTTTCAGAGAGATCACCAAATAATATAACAGAAGATTTGCGGAGTTAATTTTGAGATTATGTTGTTTGGAAAGATTTACTAAGGCTTTTAAATCATTATTGATATTTTGACATTCAACTGCAATGTTATTGCGGTCAAAAAGTGATACAATTGTGTGTCGTCTGCATAAATAAGGCAACTACAGGTGTGAAGAGTAGTGGGAAAGTTGCAAGTATAAATTGTGAATAAGAGTGGACCCAAGATTGACCATTGAGCAACCCCTCTGACGGCATTATAAATTTCCGAAGTTTCCTCAGATAACACAACTTTTTGTGTCCTATTATTCAAGTAATTTTTTAACAACATTATGGCACTTTGATTTAAACCTATAAAGTGGAGTTTTGCTAGTAATATGTCATGGTTGATCATGTCAAATGGTTTAGTGTAATCAAGTAGTACTAGGGCTCCAACGTTTTTATCTAGTTGTTTAATAATGTCATCCGTTATATTCAGAAGTGCTGTTCCACAACTATGTCCAGGACGAAAACCTGATTGATTTTTAGGTAACAAATCAAGCTTAATTAAATGGTTACGTAATTGCCCTTCAATTATCCTTTCTATCACCTTAGATAACGTAGGTAAAACAGTGATTGGACGGAGGTCTTTTATCTCCTTAGGGGAATCAATCTTTGGAATAGGGGTGACTAGGCCCTCTTTCCATTGTTTCGGAAACACTGAGTGCTCAAAACAAAAGTTTATTATGTGCGTTATGTAAGGCAACAATAATGGACAAGAAAGTTCAATCATTACTATATTTATACCATCCATCCCATAGGCTTTAGATTTGATACCACTAATGACTCTTAAAATTTCAATTTCTGTGAACCCGGTTAATTTAAACAGTTCCAAATTATGTTTGGTTGTTATTGTAAAAGTTTATTAAGTTATTGTTTGGTTCTTCTCTAGTGGAACATACATTTGAAAAATATTCTTTAATCTCGTTAATGTTAAAGTGTGAAATTTGCTGGTTTTTCTTATTGTTATTAATGTCTAATTATTTAACTAATTTCCATGACTGCTTATTATTTGAGTTTAGTAGTTTATGTTCCCTATAGCGTTTTTTTTTCGGTTCTAATTGCAAAGGTGGTATAATTTCTAAGTTCTTTGTGGTAATTCCAATGGCTTACATTTTGCGTTTTTTTATATTTACTTAATGCCTTATCCCGTAGAGTAATGATAAGTTTTATGCTGTCTGTAATCCAAGGGGATGGAGGTTTTGTAAATCTTCCAGTTTTAATAGGAGCATGTAGATTCATTAACACACTTAAATTATCACTTAGAAACCTTACCTTGTCATCTATTTCCGTCAGGTCGTACATTTGATGCCATGGAATTTTTCGTAAATCATTTTCGTAACTATCTAAATTAAATCTTTTGAAATCTCTGTAAATTCTTACGATTGGATCTAATTTATTAACAACTACTTCCATATTGCACATAACTGCAAAATGATCCGATATATTTGGAATGTTCTTAACAATGCAATTTCCATAACTTAAAGAATTATCAACAATTGTGAAGTCTAACAACGAGGCGGTATTTTGTGTTACGCGAGTAGGTTCGTTAATAATTTGTTTTAGGCCAATTCCATTTAGCAAGTTATCAAACTGTACGGCATTATTACTATGTGTGTCTAATAAATTAATATTAAAGTCTCCGATGCAAATCAAGTTGTCACACTGCATATAAACATTGGCTAAAGTTTCCTCAAAAGTATCTAAAAAGGTTTGCAACTGTGAATTAGGCGGCCTATAAATAAGACAGATTCCTAAAATATTTTTATTAATTTTAACACGAACCCAGCCCTGTTCCAAACAGTCCCTAATATTTTGTACAAAGTCTATTTTATTGTAATTTAGGTTATTTTGAATATAGAAGCAGACCCCACCTCCTCGACTTTCCCTATCATATCTTACTAGCGAATACCCGTCAGTGTAAATCATATTGCCAGTAATAACAGACGTGAGCCATGTCTCGGTTGCACCTATAATTCTTTCTGAAACCCTTCTCCACATTTGACAACAATAAACAAACTCTATTTGATGTTCTAAATAGTAAAGGCACTGTTACTTCCGTGAATTCAAACTTTGTTTCAAAAGGGAACAATAGTAACGACACGGAATAAACCTAACGCAGCGACAGATGATCTGGCGCCTGCCGAGCTTGCAAGCATCTGACGTCAAATGCGTTTATCTTACTGAAATAAAACAAGCAATTTCTATGGCCGCTGCTGTTGTTCTGATTAACTTTTTTCAACCACAGTTCTAATATTTTTATTATTGGGTAAAAATCTTTATTTTTCACTATTTTTAATGTAAATTAATTTTTTTGTGGACAGGCCTATTATGAAGCCAAGAGATAAAACAGATAAAAAAAATATTCATCAAAAGTTATACAGTGGAACATATAACTTGCGTCTGACTATACAAATAATGGTAACATAATAGTCTGGGAGGACCCACTAAAAGTCATAACAATAATAGTTTTTGTCCTAATACATAAGCCATCTGAACGTCAGCTACTCTAGTAGCGGTGGAGCTAAAGGTGACAGCACATTAAAGTTATAAAAAAATATGCTATGAGTATGTTTATAACTTGCCAAAATTTATGAGATGCTTTTTTAGATCGGTTTCAACAAAAAACTAATAGTCAACTGTATTCAAGAGAGGATATTATATGTCAGTCACTTATATGAAACATTTTGAAAATGTTCAAGTATAAAATCATTTTATGGCTTATGAACTTTATGCAGCTGAATTTTTATACTTAAAAAATAATAGAGAAAATCGTCAGTTGTTATTATTTATAATTGGGGTAAGACCGTCAGTCAGCGTCGTAAACATGCTGAGCGCTCAGTGCATCTGAGCGTTGCATAGTTACTTTGACAAATGAACCGACGATTTTTCCACCCACAAACATTCAGCTGACGGCAATTTTAATTTTTTTAAAATAAAATTACTCTGTTTTTCAATTTTAATCAGTCTTATGCCAATTTAACATAAGTTGTGCAGTGAATAACGAGTGATAAATTTTTCATACTAATCAAGTTCGTGTCGGTTTTAAATTATATTATTGTGTACTGTAGAACCAATGAATCTTAAACTGTTCGCAGTTTAAGATTTATTGGTTCTACTGCGAATGTCCCACTACTCCAACTTACCCTTTCCAAAGACGTTTCTTCAAAGCCTCCAGGTAGAATTGACCCTAGTGAGTTTACCCTAATCTAGTGAGACAAAAAGAAAGAGAGACTTTACCGTCCCCTGCATACATTTCGACTAGTTTATTTAGTTTCTGTTGGGCTGTACTGTTGAAACCTATAGTGTTTAATATATCTGTGAAAACAAAACCAATTTGTGTATTTTGTTTTAAAGCATTTACAGACGTTTCAAATATACATGACTGTAATATAGATCAACTTCAAAGAAATATCGAACAGTTTGTGTGCAGAATGTATGGTTTAAAATCAATCGATAATGTAAATAAACCACGAGTAGCAACGTTCATTAAAACTTATAAAATGAATGAAAAATGAGACAGATTTATGCTTAAAAATGCAATTGACTGAGCAATATTTCCTTCATGTCAATCGGAACTGTATAAACACATACTACGTGCATCATTATAACACATTTTTGGAGTCATGCTCATCAATATCAGTTCCATCAGATTTATCACCCTTAGACTATGGATGGAGGAAGAAAATAATAAATATACTTTCAAGTGGTTTGACAAGTCCCACCGACAATAACTGGAATAACTGGCGTAACGATCAGCGATGAGAATCCTGCAGGTTTTATTCTTATATATTTTTATAATACACTGAAATTGAATTAAAAGGAATGTTGATATGGCTTTGAAATTTGTACTATTTTTTACAGAAAACGTCGAAATCGATGAAATTGAACCATCAGATAATGTCGAAGAAGATGATGTAGAAGAATTTGAGCGGGAACGAAATGTCATCATAGACAGCTCCGACGATAGTAGCGAGGAAGATGGTGATTATGAAACAGATACTACAGAAGATTTAAACGAAGAAATCGATTAATAATTTTTGTACCAGTAAAGATAAGCTTTTCTTTTCTTTCCTGTGTATAATTTATTAATAAAACCAAAAATTGAAATATCTAATATTAAAATAATCTGAATCATTACATTTCAACAGTACATCACAAAAGAAATTAAATAAACTAGTCGAAATTTAAGCAGCGGATGGTAACGGTTCTCTTTCGTTTGTATAAGTTTGTCCCACTCGATTATGATAAATTCACTAGAGTTAATTCTACCTGGAAGCTTTGAAAAAAAATAATTGAGAGGGGCAAGTTGGAGTAGTGGGATGTTCGCGGTTTAAGATTTCTTGGTCCTACAGTACACAATAATATAATTAAAAATCGATAGGAACTTAATTAGTATGAAAAATCTATCAAAAACTCGTTATTCACAGCATAAAGTGGCATGACTTATGTTAAATTGATATAATACTGATTGAAATTGAAAGATAGTAAAAACGTAAAAATCGCTATCAGCTGAATGTTTGTGTGTGAAAAGACCGTCAGTTCATTTATCAAAGTGACTATGCAACGTTCAGATGCACTGAATGCTTATGACGCTGACTGACGGTCTTGCTCCCGTTATAAATACAGCTGGCGATTTTCTCTATTATTATAAAAGTATAAAAATTCAGCTGCATAAAGTTCATTAGGTATAAAATTATTTTATACTTGAACGCTTTCAACATGATTCATATACGTGACTGACGTATAATCCCCTCTCTTCAATACAGCTGATTATTATTTTTTTGTTGACAATGATCTAAAAAATCATCTCACGAATTTTGGCACGATATGAAAATACTCGTAGAATATTTTTTTTACAACTGTAACATGCTGTCACCTTTAGCTCCACAGCGGGTGCGGCAACTGACACTCATTTTACTGATTATTGAATATTAGTCAACTGCTAAAAATAAAATTTATTCGGTATAAAATTAATGGAAAAAATGCAGCACTACCTCCCATCCTATAAGTAGAATACGGTTTAATTTGAAAATTTGAAAGGTTTAAAATTAAAAAAATATATATGAAATACATAGTAGATACTACTCCGACCGATAAAAAGTAATCGATCTTTTTCTCCGTTGTAAATATAGTGAAGTCAGATAAGCAAAACATAAGGAATTGTTTCCCATGTCATTTTTTTTTACACAGTTACATAGAATACTACACGAAATGGACATTTTCTACCTCTAGCAACCACCGCTACGCAAGTTATCGGCCATTTTGTGAAGAATCCTACCATCGTTCTTTCTCAATATAGATGAGTATATCTCCGTATGTTTAGTCCCAAAAAAATCGAAAAAAATTGAGACTGTCTGTTGTGATATAGGCTCTTAAAGATTACAATATGAAATTTTTATCTGCACACATAACCTCAAAAAACTGGAAAAAGTGGTAAATTTTGGTTTTTTGGTTATAACTTCGGATGCTTTAAGTGAAATTTGATGAAATCATACTTTATAATGTGGACAATAACTGGCTAAAGTTTCAAGTCTAAATATCTAATACAAGTCTCAAAAATTTACATCAAATTTTAAAATTAATTGGTCAATTACTTTTATGCACCGCATCATATGAGGTTCTTTTTTTATTTTTAAATGTAGGTTCTCTTATGCACTTTATGGTGGTGAAAAGAAAAAAAATTTAAACTTGAAAAAAAGTGGAAAAAATTGATCTTTTATTTTTTCATAAATTTTTTGGAAAGATTTCACTTTTTTTGATAAAACTCAGTTAACTAATTTTTGACATATTCTGATCTAATTTGTCGAAAGAGCATTAAAAAAATATAAAAAAATTAATTAATTATAAAAAAATTATACGTAGTTTCATGAGCTTTGACCTTCATATGTGCAGAGACATAATTTCGGCCGTCGGGTGAATTACACCACTTCCTAAAAACATTATATTTATTGCTCACAGTGTGTCTCGAGCTCACGCTGAAATGTTTTCACTACATACTTATATCGCAGAATAAGCTCCGCCTTCTGCGCATTTCGCGGCTCATGAGGTTTTGAAACTACTCTATACATATTTATATATAGGTATAGATCAATTAGTAAATAAATAAACACCACAGAAATTAGACAATCCCCAATTCCAGAAGCCAGGGCTTGTGCGGAAGGGGGTTCACATTGAAAAAACGGGGACATACAACCATTTCCTCCGACAGTGCCAATGCCGGAGGCAGGATTCGAACCCAGTGGTGGTATGTCCGTGTGATTAATCGCGATTGCCACCTCGCGCCTTAACCCACTCGACTATCGACCAGACCAAATGCATTATTTGTTATGCAAATGTATATTTATTGTATTTAAATACTGTATAAAAAAATGGAAACATTTTACTCAAAATTGAAAAAAATATATGTACCTGAGCAATTGTATTAATCGCTCTCGTATTGTCTCACTTGATAAAAAATCATCAGACTGATTTTCAGTATCGCTTGAAGCATAATTATAAAATGCATCATCATTTTCATTTCAATCAATTTCTTGATCAATCGACCTATCAGTAAATGATAATGAAGAAGCTTCACTAACACTGTCCTCTAACTCTGTAACGGTTCCACATGTACTAAGACTTTCAGTTACAGAAAATGTTTAAGAATTTCCAATTCTTCATCCAAGTCATCAATTTCTTCTGTTTCAGGTATCAAATCTTTATTTTCATAGTTAAAGCTATTTAAGCCTTCGCAGTACTTGCATGCTTACAGCGAATTTTAATCTCAGTTTTTTAAAAGAACATGCTCTAGTCTTGCACGTACTACCTATTGATTTGCAACTGCATGCAATTGATTTTATAAGTGAATCTGGTAGTGGTCTACCGTTTCTCGGCAGTTACAAGTAATAAGCAACAGGAGCTCATGTGCCATCCGTAGTTGCATGCAGGCTTAGTATCATCTGGGAACAACTATTTTTGGATTTGATAACACACTCTTAAAGAATGGTGATTTGCAGCTTGTGGGGTGGGTGGTAGCAATTAAATTTAAATTTTTTCAAACTTGTTTTTTTAATTGGGTTCGATCCGTATAATCCGCGTATGCAATCTGCGGCTGCTGAAAATAGCATAACCTCTGTTGCTTCAAGATCATAGAAAACAAGTGTATTTTTTCAAAAAAATTGTATTTTTGCAAGTAAGTAATTTTATTTTTTCCAATTCCTGCAAATGCTGACGTAATATCCCAACCACAAAAAGCATGTATAAATAACACATTTTCTTTTAAATCTGTTTTTAAAAAATAATATTGTGAATAATATTTGTCTTTCGTTTTCCCTATCATAGGTTTTATAATATTAAATATTTTCTAATAAAGATGAAGCAAAATTTGTTAATAAAACTAGCAAATCTATATCTTTACCAACAATTACATTATCGCATTCTCCATTATTATTATTTATTATTTTTTCGAAACAGCGGTACGAATAATATTTGCATCAGCATCTTCTTTGCATATTTCATGTTCAATATTTCTATTTTTAAATCGATTACATAAAAGGGAAATAAATTGCTGCTAATGGAGGTTCATAAAGAGGCAAGGGTGGCGTTGGCAAATAATTATATTAATCAAATTGATCGTTATTGGCAAGGCGGTATTTTCCGATGAAACATAGGTCAGTCCTACTACAATGGTCCACAGCGAATTAACCTTCCTAGGGGTTATAACTTCAACGGGCAATGTCTGCGCAAAGCTGATAATAGCAGAAAGTATTCTGTCCACATGTGGTCGTAGATATCATCAGAAGAGTTTGCTGGTATGGATATCGTATAAGGCCGAATAACTGGTAGCCGTTATGTGGAGATTTTGAATGATATTATACTTCCCTCAGTGCAAGATTGATTCGGTTTTATATTTCACCAACCATTTTTTGAGATAACCAAATTTAAAAATTCTGTTTCATTTTAAGGACAACTGTCCAGGTCGTACTGCACATGTGGTTTGTAACTGGTTTGAAGTAAATAATGTAATAATGCTTCTTTGGCCGTCGAAAAGTCCAGATTTGAACCCTATGGAAAATATTGGGGTTACATTGTGAAAAATATTTACAAATATGAGGCCCAGAAATAGACAAGAGTTAATTAATGCAATTCAAAATGATAAATTGAATGAAAATTAAAATATGCAAAATTTAATCAGTTCCATGTCCAGAACATTGCAAAGAGTTCCAGAAAAATTTGGTGGTTTTATCAAATATTAGTCCGCTTTTACATCGGGATATTTACTTTCGTGGCCACCCAACGGATTCCTAGTCAATTAAACACTGTACGCAAATGCAATAAATGTTCTTGCTGATTCTTACTTACGATTAAAATGTCATTCAAGTATACAAAAATATAAGGTAATTCTTTGAGAACTTCATTCATGAAAATTGAAATATTTGTCCAGGGTTACGTAATCGAAAAGGCATTCGTAAAAACTGGAATAAGCCAAAAGGAGTAGTAACAGCTGTTTTGTAAACGTCGGCCTCTGCGACGGGTATTTTGTGTTAAGCGCGGACTAGATCGATTTTTGAAAAAATAGTGCATCCGAATAATTGAGAATTAAAATCATGAATATGGAGTATTTAGTCTGCTATAATTGCCACAATCGTTCGGTTTCTTCTTTACAACCATGTGTAAAGGTGAAGAAGCTGACGACGAAATTGTCTCGCATATTCCTAAATCCTAATATTGAATTTAGTAGCATCTAACTACGTAGGTGACAAAATGGTATTATATGATGTTTAACAGAGTGTTTAACTGGTAAAAAATAATTGCGAGTACTAACCAAATGTGGAAACTCTAGTAATAATTTTGTATACTGGTCCGAAATGAATTAAAAAATCAGCTCCTAGTATGGAAACTGAAATATCAGCGATATTAAATACGAAGGAAAAATCGGGACGTAAACCTAAATTGACCTTTAACATTTTTATATCATAAGTATGAATGATAGATCCGTTGGCTGCGGTTAGGATAAGATCTAGTTTATTTTTCAAATCCGTTGTCATTTCTGAGGATAACTGACAAATGTCCTCCAGTATCAACTTATTGGAATAATCATAAATTAAAAGGCGACATTTATTGTCTAGTATACACCGTTGTCTAGTATACTATTGTCTGATGTTGAAGGATTTGCCCTTGTCAAATTATGAATTCGCGTATGAATTAGTAGTAATAGGAGTTGATTGAGTTTGGGAAGGGTTAGCACGCAATGTAGATATCTGCAACTCAAGTGATTGCTGTTTGAAGACAATCTGATTCAACGACGACTGGAAGTTTGCGGAAAAAGTATTGAATTGGTTAAGTAAATCCTATATAGTCAACGATGAATCAGAAGAATTTGGTAATTGATAAATTGCTTTTCTGATCTTTGACTTACTTGTGACAACGAAATTTTGATTCCCAAATTTTGTCGGCGATGGAAATAATTTCTTCCGTATTGGTTTTATCGGCAGCAGTAATAACAGCACAAATCGTTTTTGGTAACCGTCTTTTCCAGAGCTTGACCAATAAGTCTTGACTGACAATGTGTGAGCCGCCAACGATACCTAACATATATCGATAAAACTCAGATGGTCTACGATCGCCCATCTGAGAGCTTGTTAATAGATCATCTAGGTATTTTTCTTCCCTAGAAGAGAGACGTACTATTATGATGTCCTTGAAGTGGCTATATAAATTTTGTTCAGAAGGATTTTTAATGATGTCGTAAATGTCATTTACTGCTTCTATAGGCAAGATAGCTAAAATGTGGTCGTATTTTTTCCTGCTGCTAGTTACTCTAGGAACGTCAAATTGTGCTGCCACTTGAGTAAACCAAACATCTGCATTTGAAGTCCAAAAAGGAGGAAACCTCATTGAAGCCACGTAATTCTCTTGCTCAGCATTATGGTTCGCGTCGTGATTTGCGACTTAGTCTACCATAAGCTTACAAGTCATATAATTCGCTAATTGATGCCTTGGGAATGATAATTGTGCAGGGAATAATAATAATAGTAGTAGAGTCTCACCTACAGGTATAAAATGAAGTAATAAATAAATAGGGCTGTGGCGATGATCTGGTCAGAAATCCAGGGAAGGGTTGAAATCTGAACGTCGGATTCCGGGAGTCCTAATCTAAATGTTCTTCTCTAATTAGGGGAGCACCGGGGTCACCAATTATGAGAATTGATACCCATAAAATAAATAAACATGTTATAGATAGTAGTGGTTTAATATTTAATCTCTTGATATTGTTATGTGCTGCCCTCTGACGGGGAGAGCTGTAATTAATCCCTAGAACAGAGTGAAGGAAGACCTGTAGTTGTCGGCCGGTAGGGTGGTGCCACCTGTGGGCCAACTGACGAACCGCCATTTAGCACCTAGAAAACTACAGAAAGTTCCAGCATAATAGATGGGTTCAAGAAGGAGATTCCAGTACGTTCTAAGTGGGTATATAAAGAGATGAATCCGGCGCACGCGAACAGTTCAGTTCAGTTCAGTATACAGTACAGTTCTGATATACAGTGTTTTATATTAGACAAACAAATGATAAGATGAAATAAGGAACAACATCAAGTTGTGATTTAAAGTAATGGATTTATGTTAGATTAAAGTATAATTAGTTGTGTTATTTTTAAGGATTAATTATTGTAATGTAAGTGATAAATATAATAGTGGTTTGTGAAGATTCTTATTGTGATTTATTGAACCTACATACAGGGTGTTTACTGGATATTATAAACATGTAACAATATAAATATATTACAATTGAAATTCCTGTTCGTTTGATAATTCTGTGTTGATTAATAAAAGTGTATTTTTGTAACCATGGCTCTTAAAACTGCATAAACATAAGGATGACTAAAAGTAGCCTATGTAAGTGAATACGTTACAGTTTCCTCTGTGGCATGAATGAAGTTGGAAAAGAGATTTTGCCGCTCATATTCCACAATGTATGATTTGCATTAATTTGTTTCTGAAAAATATGATTCTTAAGTTTAGTGTTTAACGGATGAAGTTTCTGAGTGTTTTTAAAAATTTTTCAGCATCAGGAAAACAAAGTCGTAAGTTAATCATGGCTGAAAAATTATGCAATATTTATTCCTTAATATTTAAAGAAGTTTCAGACTTAGACATGTTCTTAATTTTAAATGGCTTGGGGCTATTTGGCTCTCCGTTTAAGAAAT
This sequence comes from Leptura quadrifasciata, assembly GCA_963675555.1. Classification (NCBI taxonomy): domain Eukaryota; kingdom Metazoa; phylum Arthropoda; class Insecta; order Coleoptera; family Cerambycidae; genus Leptura; species Leptura quadrifasciata. The sequence continues at coordinate 112,539,110 of OY776675.1, forward strand.
ATATAACATGCAAATTTGGCAAATATGTCAATGAAGCTTCACGACGCCGACGCGACGTTTTAAAAATCATATTACGGTGAATTCAAATTACATGCAAATGATGAAAATCTAAACCTCAGTTCGTTCCTTAAATAACTGTCTGCTCATGTGCTTGCTATTACGTCTCCATAAATATCCAAATCGAATATGAATCTCTTGGACGATAATACTCATTTTAACTAATTGACAGAAGACATTTTTGTTTGTTAGTTATTTAAAAAAGTAATGAAATAAATTATGAAGTGTATTTCTACTAACTATTTTGCTAGGAGATTCGTTTTTAAATGGTGTTTATCGTACAAAATCATTAAACTAGCTTTATAGAAGAGGGCCTAACTGTGAACTGTGTGTTTAAGAATTTTTTCGAATATTTTGCTAAATTCGATATTGACGAGATAGGTCTCTGCAGAGCCACATTAAATTCTTCTGCTTTTTATATAAATTTTTGATTACTGGTATTGTTTAAATTATGAAAGGGGAATTATCATAGTATTTATACGTTTTAGTTTAAGCATTTTTTGGCAATGGGCATTTGAAAATGGATTTGAACTCTCAACAGGAAAAATATTTTGCGTTTTTACACAATATAACACACATAACCTCTTACAGACTCCCAACATTCAGTTAGCTGGCTTTCATTTCCCCTTTTGTGCTGATATAAAATATTTGGGGGTCATACTCGATAAACAAACTCACCTGAAAATCTTTCATAGGGTCTATTCAAAACATATATGTATATGAAGGGTATTAACTTTTTAAAATTTGTCACCAAGACGTGGTGGAGATCTGACGTTAACAGGGTTCTTTTTTTATAAAGATTATACTAGATCAATACTGAATTACGGTTGTATATTATATCGCTCAGCTAGCAAAAGCCTTTTGAGTAATTTAGATACCATACAACGCAAAGCTCTGAGAATATGCCTAGGTGTTATGAAATCCACGTCAATTGAAGCGCTTGAACACCCACTTCTTCTTCTTAAACAATAAATTCTTATTCAAATCTTTGCAACCCTCCTTTATATCAAAAGAATTCTATCCTAAATTCTTTTGATCTAACTAACAGATATTGGATTAAGAAGCCGCCTATTAGCACAGGCAATGAAGACCAAAAAAGGCCAAATAGCGGAAAAAATTCATGTTGAATCCAATTTTGACACAGTTGTAACGGATGGTGTCCTTAACAACATACTAAAAATACCGATGGTTAGGAGTGAAGCTAAAGTCCCTTGTTGTAGTTTTTTGTTAATAACTCTAAAACTACTGCCTCTAGCGAAAAAAGTTCTTTTAGTTTAGAAGAAATCTTTTCTTTATTAAGGGCGATGAGCCTATCAAAAAATTTATCCCTGATAAACGTCAAAGGGCATTAACAGATTTATTCATCCTTTTAACATTTTTTCCATGAAAATATATATATTTAATTGTCTCTCTAAGTTATCTTTCGAAGCATTAAAGTCGTTGTTGCTAACAAACTCCATCATTTCAGATTCTATACGTACTTTATAAACATCTGTATAGTGTTTATAAAAGTCGGGAATCGCTAAGCTCTTCACAGCAAATCCTGGCCCCACCCATGACATCTCAGCAATATTCACAGATACCTCAACATCACCTGAGAATATTGAACAGACTGGCGAGAAGATTTTTCTGACTGTATACCAAGCGTCTACACATCAAGACAACTTGAACAAACATCGGTACAAGGCATTTTTGAAAGATTCAACGAAGCCCAAATCAAACATGGGCACTCTTCCTCCCACCAGAGGAGCTTCAAAACAACACTCGCTCAGAGTGTATCTACAGGTAAACCATTTACATATAGTTGTTAAATACTGATTTCTTTAAATTACAAATATCAATTTGTGCTAAATACTTACGTTGGTCTGATTACCCCCTACCACCCACCTAATGGGCTTGGGCCAGGAGAAAAGATGGGATCCTGAACCCAGTTACCACGAACCAAAGTCACTAAAGATAGGTTGAACGGTTAATGTTCCTCCGACCTTGTGACGTCACTTGTTGAAAGCAAATACGCGGGCAATATAAAAAACTAGACATATCTTCTAATTATTTGAATACATATTGCGTTGACCATGATTAAATAAACGACTTTTGGTAAGTAGACGTTATAAAATATAATGCTTTTTTTTCATTATTCATTTGCCATAAAATTATATATTCCTGAATAAACATAAAGTTTGAATAGTCAAACCTGAAAATTTTAAAAACGAATGTACACCTTAAAACATAATATTTTTACTCCTCTATAAAATCCTTATTTTATTATAAGGACCGTAACCAGACTGCAACTAACAGCTACTCTCCGGGTTATGTGCCCCGCCGAGAGCTGAATTACAAGTTACAAACCTGGCTCGTTAAGTTTAATAATTGCATATTACCATCAAAACGCTAATGCTTCGATTGCAACAAACAATATGCAAGTATTACACTTAACGCGCCAGACTGTTAAAAAATACCTATATTTTATTTTTCTTGATAATGAATTATAAATAATATATATTTTTTAATATTATTATTTATTATATTTAAATATTACTTACCTTATATAATTAATACTGATTTAAGCTTATACTATAATAATTAATAGTGCAGTAGTCTTTGTAATACACTAAACAGGAATGAATAAAATGTAAACAAATAAAAAGTGTCTCAAATTCACGTATTATAGTAGTCTTTAAAAACTAACACTGCACTAAATGTATGAAACACTAAAAATAATAAAATATAAGTTCAAGAAAAAGTTCAACAACATTTATAGTAGTTCAAAAAACACGAAAATAAATACGACAAACGATGACATTGGTCGCGTTCATTACCTGGTAGCGCTAACTGAGCGATCACGTATCGTTACGTCATTTGATGAACGCAACCATTTACATTGCGTACATGGATCGCTTTCAACAGATGATGTCAGAGCATTCAGTGTGCATCGAGAGGTGACCGAGTGCAGACGTACCGAGCCAAGAAAGTGCACAGTGAAGTGGCAGCCCCACAGTTAGTGTCGTCGTCGACAGTTCTAAGAAGAGGAAGTACACACGTCTTTTTCAAGACGGTGTACTAAAAAGATAAATAAAGTCTCCCTCCCTTGGAGACACCATTTTTACTGTTACTAACCATAACTTTTCCCAATAATATTATAGGTATTCCCTTGCAGGACACCCACAGCGACGTTACCGTGGAGGACGGTAGCATGGATTACAGTGAAGACGAAACGTCCCAGAGCGGTAGCTCCCGAGGGGATATCCCAACCCCAAGGGATGACAGAAGGGACGATAAAGAGACGATAAAACGTCTCACAGAGGAAAACAAAACCCTCAGAAAGAAAATAGAGGAGCTCACCGAGAGGTTGGAGCTAATGCAGAGGGAGCAAAAGTCCCAGCACGAAGAACTTCTGCGTGCGATTCGAGGAGAATCGCAAACGCGGAAGCGGAAAAACCCACCCGCCACTAATACGGACTCCGACGAAGAGGCCCCTAAGGCGGCAAAGAAGGTGGCTGAAGAGCCCCTCAAGTGCCCCCCAGAGCCATCCAGACGAAGCAGATCGGGATCTAGAGCTCCCCAGCAGGAGGCTAACGTCCCCAGACAAAACGCCAGGACAGAGGAGACTGAGGCCCCTCAAACAAAAACAAGAAGCCAGCGCATACCGCCGGTAGTGCTGAGAAACAAGGAGACATGGACAACGGTGAGCCGTCGTCTAACCGAAACCGGCATTAACTTTAGCAAGGCTAAAGTTACCGCGGAGGGAATCTCCATCGAGCCCGCGACATCCGAAGATTATCGCAAGATGACTAGGATGTTCGCAAACGAGAAAAGGGAGTATCACACGTACACCCTGCCAGAGGAACGGCTGCTACGTGTAGTCATCAGGGGGATCCCGAGCGGCGTTACTTGTACAGAGGTGGCAGAAGACCTCCAAGACCAAGGTTTCGCACCTACCGCAGTGCAACGGATGACGTCCAGACGGACGAAACAGGAGGTGCCACTCGTACTTGTCCTAGTCCCACAGGACCAGGACAAGATACTCCAAGTCACGAGGTGCTGCTCTCTAGTCGTAAGGATAGAGAGACAGAGAGCCAAGGTAGCGGCATCCCAATGCCACCGCTGCCAGCGTTTCGGCCACGGACAATCCAGGTGTACCGCGCAGCCGAAATGCGTGAAGTGCGGTGAGGCACACCGGACGACTGACTGCAAGAAGAAGGCAGACGAACCGGCCAAGTGTGCGAACTGCCAAGGGGCCCACCCGGCCAGCTACAAGGGGTGTCCAAAATACCCCAAGCAATCAGCCAGCGCCACTCAAAGGCCGGTACAGAGGCCGACGACGACCTCAACAAAGAAGGGCGGCGTAGCGCCAGGCACTAGCTACGCAAAAGTAGCCCAGAGCAAGGCAGGACAGAACACCGTCCCTGCCTCAAAACAACAAACATCGCCAGAGGCCAAAAACCTCACAGCGGTGCTAGCACAGATGCAACAAATGTGCTCAGCGATGAGTGCATTTTTTGCTCAAATGCCAAACTTTACTAATCTGTAATGCCTTTACAGATTAAACCGGAATTCCTGCAGATGGCGGCCTGGAATGTAAACGGCCTGCAACAAAGGAGACTTGAAGTCGAAGAGCTCCTGACCAGGTACGATATAGACGTCATGGCACTGCAGGAAACCAAGATGACCCCGGCCAAGGAGATCAACTTCCCAGGATACCACACGTACAGGATGGACTGGGTAAACATACCTCGGCGACCCGCAAGAGGAGTGGCTCTACTCGTTAAAAAGACCATAGCCCACCATCCGACGGTACTACCTGAGCTAGAAAATATGAATGCCACCGCCGTAGTAGTGTCCACAGCACGAAACGGTGACGTCCAAGTGGTTTCATGTTACCAGCCACCCCACAGCACGCTAACCGAGGGGGATCTGGACGCAATTCTACCCGCTAGGACACAGGTCGTCGCAATTGGCGATTTTAACGCCAAATCCCAGCAATGGAACAGCGGCGTAACCAACACTCGAGGACGAGAACTGCTGCGGTTCCTGGGACAGCACGCCGGCGAACTGCTGGTGGTAGGACCAGTCCAGCCCACCTTTGACAACGGTAGAAACAGGCCAGACGTACTGGACATAGCCATCCTAAAGGAGATGACCCTCGAAGCGGAGATCTCCACCAGAACGGAGGGATCTACCGAGCACAACCCGATCTTCCTAACTCTAGGAGGACAGGCGGGTGACGACAACGCTACCTTCACGAAGCGACGAACGGACTGGGAATCGTACCGGCTGCACCTGCAGCAGTACATTGCACAAATTCCCAGGCTAGACACCGTGGGGGACGTTGAGAGGGCCGTCATTACCCTAGAGGAGCAGATCCTGGGAGCAATAAGGACCAGCACGACAGAAACAGAAGTAAGAAGACACCCAGCACCGATGGCGAACCTACCAGAGGTCACCAGGCAGCTGATAAGGGATAGAAGAAGCGCCAAGAGACGGGCTCAGAGGACGAGGCTCCCCGCCGACAGAAGGGAGTATAACGTCCTCAGCCGAAGAGTGAAAGCCGCCCTCCAAGAACACCGTCAGGAGGGGTGGCAACGCCACCTTGAGTCACTCGATCCACAGGACAGAAGTATGTGGAATACCCAACGTGCCCTGCGAAACCGGAGGAAACCTATACCCCCGATTCACGGAGAGCGAGGGAGGATCGTCTACACTAACCAGGAAAAAGCCGAGGCGTTTGCCGACAGCTTAGAACTGCAGTGTAGAGAGAACGAGCTCGATGACGAGGACGAGGACTGGGTGGACGATGTCGAGCGCAGAGTACGTAGGATCCACCGCCTGCCTGATGACGACCACATCCGCCCGACTACCCCCGAGGAAGTCAAGGAAATCCTTAGGAGCCTAAAGCCGAGAAAGGCTCCGGGATGTGACAAGATAGGAAACATCGCTCTCAAAAAGCTACCCAGGAAAGGAGTAGCGGCGCTAGTCAACATCGTAAACGCGATGTTAAGGTTACGGCATTTTCCAACCAGGTGGAAAAAGGCCGACGTCATTATGATCCCTAAACCAGGGAAAGAACTAATTTTCCCGTCTTCTTACAGGCCCATCAGCCTCCTCCCAGCCATGAGCAAGGTTGCAGAACGGGTCATCTTGAAGAGGCTCACAGAAAAGACAGAAGAGCTGAATATCATCCCGGATGAACAGTTCGCGTACCGAACAGGACATTCCACCGAACTCCAAGTACTTCGCCTCACCGAGGAGATTACTAAGGGGTTCAACCAGCGACAAGTCACCGCGGCGCTGTTCCTAGATGTTGCCAAAGCGTTCGACAGGGTCTGGCACGACGGCCTCCTAGCTAAAATGATGAGTATGGGTTACCCCATCGAACTCGTCAAACTAGTGAGGTCCTACCTGCACCGCAGACAGCTAAGGGTCAAAATCTCGGACCAACTCTCCACTTACAGGACCGTGGAGGCGGGAGTCCCGCAAGGTTCGGTGCTGTCACCGCACCTGTTCGCTATCTACACCTCAGACCTCCCCAGGACCGACCACACAGCCCTGGCCCTGTATGCAGACGACACAGCAATAATTGCCAGATCCTGGAAAGCCAGGAACGCAACTAGAAAACTCCAGGAAATGGCCACACTCCTGGAAGAATGGTGCACGAAGTGGAAAGTCGCCGTCAACGCCGACAAAAGCCAAGCCATACTCTTCAGACGAGTGCGGAAAGAAATTCCCACAGGACACGTCTCCATGAACGGCGAGGACATCCAATGGCACGACACCGTCAAATACCTTGGCGTGGTCATGGACAAAAGCCTAACGTGGAGACAGAACACGGACGCTATTACAGCCAAGGCGCGGCGCACAAGAGCCCTCATCTACCCGATGATGGGAAACGGTAGCCGTCTCAACCTGAGGAATAAGCTCACGCTTATCAAAACCCTCATCAGGCCGCAGCTGACGTACGCCTCGGTAGCGTGGGGTTACCAGGCAAAGTCCTACATGAAGAAAATCCAGGCAGTGGAAAACATCGCCCTCAGGACGGCGGTCGACGCACCATGGTACGTGAGAAACGCAGACATCGTCAGAGACCTGGAGTACACCACGGTCACTGAAGTCATCCGGGAACGAGCGAAGAAGCTGTACGCCCAAGCAGAGGAGCACGGGAACCCGCTAATCAGACAGGCCACTGATTACGACCCTGCCGACGCCCCGAGGCACAAACGGCCGAGGGTACAGCTTCTGGACAACGGGTGAGTATAACTTATATTTCCCGCTAACCGATCTGTTTCAGATACCCCAGGACGGACCACCACTACCAGAGACATGACGTTTTTCTACCCAAACCCAACCTCCTTGCGGGCGTCGGACAACATACCGTCCAACGCCCGTTGTCCTACCTGCTCCGTGGAGTCCGAAAGTGCTAAAAAAAAGCACTTAGGGTCTCCACACTCCCGAGCTACACAGCTCATATCCTTACCTTTCCGATGATCCGGGGTAGGACACACCTTTACTGTGTCCTACGTACCGGCAGTCAATCCCAGCCAAAACTTCCTAAAACCCAACTAGACCGATGACTACCCACGGGGGTGACAAGCTGGCGAAGAAAGAAAATATCAAGACAAGAAGAGCGCCAGAAGAGACCTCTGCCAGCGAGGTTGAAGAGCCAGGACCAGGGGAGGTCCGCAGAAAATACCACGACACATCTCGCATTTGCGGGCTGGGTCTGGTAGAAGTAAGCGGGCCCACCTATCACGAAGGCCGGTCCAGGTCTACAGAGATAATCTAGGAGCAAAGAGTAGTAGTCCTACTCGGCCCTAGTTATCGAGACCGTCATCAAGCCAATGGATATTGGCGCGTCAGAGCATTCCCCTTGCGTCGCACCCAGGTTTCCGTTCAACCTAGTCTTTAGTAATCTTGACCACGAACGACCCTGTGGCGCCCGATGCCATTTTGAACATGCTCTTTTGCCGATGCACGACTTGCTGTGGAGAGCGTTGCGGTTGCCGTAAAGCAGGGATTGCCTGCTCCGTTACCTGCGGCGTATGCCTCGGCTCATGTACGAACGAAGCCCCCATCGAAGACAGCATCGATGATGAAGATGAAGAAACTTTAGATTTTGACGAAATTTAATGTTCAAGATACATCCTTGCACACTAACTATTTTATTTTTAACAATAATCATTTCATTTTTAACAATAAACATTTCATTTTTAACAATAAAACCCGTTTTTTTAAATTTTCTATTTCCCCCTCCATATCTCCTTAAGTGCTGATCCTAGCGCAAAACCGTACAGGACCTTTTTTGTAGAGATTATATGGATTAATATAGTATAAGAACATTTTTTCGGTAGAAGTAGTAGTTTTTAAGTTATTAACGAAAAACTGCAACAATTGACCTATAGAGACCTCCCCCTTAAGCTTCACTCTTAATCATCAGTACTTTTAGTATGTTGTTAAGGACACCTTCCCCTACAACTGTGCCAAAATTAACTTCTACATGAATTTTTTCCGCTATTTTTCCTTGGTTGCTTTTACTATATGTATATTTCATTCCATGACATTAATGAACAGTTAGATACTACCGAAAAAAATTTTTTTTTTTTTACATTTATTTAACGTCGGCCTATTTCCGCTACTGAGGCCTAACACCGACGCCTGTAGACGAGCTACCCCCAACCAGGAATTTTGCCGAACCTCTTCCCTTAAGAAGAGTAGGGATCTTTTACTTGCCTAACATTTAATAGACAAGAGACCGACGGCTTTACATCCCCTCCGAAGGATGGTATATCCCCTATACAACCCTCGCCTAAGGTTGTATAGCTTCCGCGCATACACTGATATACAAGCCGCTGGAAGATGTGTGAGGCGAGAACGCGGTCTTCGTTGGAACGGTCACCCATTCCAAGTACTAACCGCGCCTTACGTTGCTTTACATCGCATATCGAAGTATGTACATAGTAAAGACGCACCCACGCTCGCCCCTACCGAAAAAATTGCTGTAAATGATATCAATAACTGATCTATGTGTGCCAAACCTAGTGTTATCGTCCCCGTCTACAACGAAAATTCCATTTTTAGTGAGAAAATACTTCTTAATATCCTTGACCAGTTTACTGATCCAATATTTTTTTACACTGGTGCCTCAAAATTCAAAGACAGTAATGAATGCGCCTTCTTCATTTCTTTTGCACGCGAAGAAATTAAGTTGAAACTTGACCTTACATTGGAGGCAATTGCCATTTACAAAGCTTTAAGCTATATCAAAGAAACAAACTCTAATGAAATAATAATTCTTTCTGATACCTTTTTGATTCTTTCCACTGCTAAATATACTGACTCTCTTTCATACAAAACAAACCCATATATTTTCAAAATAAAGGATGTCCTTCACAATATTATACAATCTGGTAAATTCGTCACATTTGTCTGGGTGAAGCCCATATAGGTTTAATACATTAATGGGACTTTATTAGACCATAAACTATGCTTAACTGATTGCTCTAATCTGTATAAAGTACAATTATAATATAAATAGATCACATCTGGGAACAATACCTTTTAAATAATTCAACAAAATATTACAAAACACAATCAACTATCCTGTTACAGTTCTGGCATGATAGTTTAAACGAACCACGAAAATAAATTTTTTTTTTCGGCGGGGTTCCTAAGGCTCCTGCCGCCTCCCGCATCTCAGTCTCCATAATAGTTTGTTCTGTGTATCCTCTTCTGTCAAGTTCCTTTCTGTCATACTCCTCATAATACTTTCCCACCATCTGACTCGAGGTCTTCCTCTTTCCGTTCTTCTATTGGGTATGTAATTGGAGACTCTCTCGGGGATTCTCTCATTCCCCATTCTCCGCAAATGTCCGTACCAGACAGTTGTCTTTGTTCAATTACTTGGGTTATTTTTCCTTTTTTGTTCGTTCTCTCTTATTTCCTCATTGCTAATGTGTTCTAATCGGGATACCCTGGATGCTCGTCTGAGAAAGTCCATTTCAGTGGCTTCGATCCTTTTCTAGTGTCTCTCCGTGAGTGTCCAACATTCTGACCCATAGATTGTGATTGGCTCTACTATCGATTTGTAGATTGATTTTAGTTCTTAATCCGATTTTAGTGGACCAGAGAAAGGGGTTTAGTTTGCGAATTGCTGTTCTCCCTGGATTCACACGATGTGCTATGTCTTCATCGCACGTTCCACCTTCGCTGAGAATACTTCCCAAATACTTGTACGTATCTCTATTTTTAACGGTAATATTATCTGATACTTGGAGATCAGATGATTGGACTCCTGACGCCAAGTATTCGTTTTTTTTCTATTTATGTCTAATCCCCACTTATTAAATTCTTCTACTAATTTCCTGGTCATGTAAGAAATGTCTTCCTCGTCGCTAGCAATTGCCACTTGATCATCCGCAAATAAGAGAGTGCATAAGCATTCATCATCTATTTGAATCCCCATTCCACTGCATTTGTTCTTCCAATTCTCTAATGCGGTTTGTATATATACTTCGAATAGGGTGGGCGACAAACAACACGAAAATACATTACGATTATAATTAGACTAAGATTTGGTCATGCCTGCTTTCCAGTCCACTTGTATGAAATTGGTGCAATTACATCGCAACTTTGTGGTATATGTGGAGTTATAGGAGATCTTGATCACCTTTTCTTCGTTTGAGATAAGCACAAAAGCGCTACAGATGCACTTATTAAAAATGTCTCCTCATGCTGCAATATGATGGCTCCGTTCAACGTAGTCAGTTTACTTGCTCTAGGTACCAAGAAAATCTATGAACTTATTATTTGTTCCTTGATAGATATTGATACCAAACTATAGGTTAGCTTTTTTCTTCTTGCTTTAACCTTATGTTTTGGGGGTGTAATGGGGTAGTGAAGCGCAAGTTATAGCCTCTCCTACTCAATTGTTAACCTCACCTTCGCGATGAGTTCAATTTGAACTTGGTGCACCCTGTTTTCACTAACGAGGCTCTAACGACCGAATAAGGGCGGAATAACCCTTACCTTTTGCCGTGAGCACATCCACCTTCTCACGAAGAGTGCGGTAAAAATAACCCATCGCACACAAAGGTTGCTTTTGGAATCGTTTGGTTGCCCCATCGTCGCAGTCGCCTTCTGTGCCATGGGACCACACCACTCGCCTTCCGCAACCGAGCTGGTCAGTTGCATACCTGCTCCAGCTAAAACTTCAAATGCAGCTTCGTTTTCAGTCGATTAAGGCTTTATGTTTTTATTTACCTTACCATGGACTTTTTTGTGAACTTAATAACCTAACAGACCCCTAGACGAGAAGCGTGCTTCCCTGTATTTCCCGTTGTTGTTCTTCTTCACTCTACTCCATTTTGTTTTAGGTTTGGCTTAAATCTTAATTTTATATTTACACATTGTCACTGGCTGTATGGTCTCTAAGCCAAAGTTGTTAAAAAAAGTATTTTTTTGGTTTGAAGATGTCAGTTCCCGGAGTGAACATTTGTTTTATTTGTTTCATTATTTACACTTTCCTCTTTAGTTATATCTTTGATAGATTACCATAAGCTAATTTTATTTTCTTCAAATACTTCATATGTAGTAATATATCTTTTGGATTCTTTAATAATTTTATTTCATTGATTTCTAAATATTTGAAAAATAGTTACGTTTCCTTAAAAATATTGTTTTTATATGCTCTATAAAGTTTATAATTTTGTTGTATGAAATTTACTAATTTTTGTGTAATATAATTTTTCTCTTAACCTCACCACAATAAAATTGTGAGAGGTTACTAAAATTGGTTCAAAAACGAAAATTGAGATAACATCAAATCTTTACGTTTTGAGGTCCTAGGAACCCAAAAAAGTGGTTTTTGAAAAATGTCTGTGTGTGTGTATGTGTGTTAGCACGTTAGCGCCGAAACTACTGAACGAATTTGAATGAAACTTCGCATGTGCGTTTCTTTAGTGCCCCAGAAGATCTAAAAAGGTTTTGGTTGAGATCGGATTACGTTTAGTACCGTTTTGACGCAACAAGTTGTTTTTTTATAATTACTTTCAATTTGCAGTGGAACCATTGAAAAGCAGTTAAAATTCTGATTTCAACGATATATCACACTTCCACCCTTTCGATTTGGTTTCCGTGAAAAAAATTTAAAACAAGGCAAATATGAAGCATAGATCGCATTTCGCGTAACATGATCGATGCGCGATGCGAGAGTTTCTTCACTGCTGTAGAAGTGGAGCGAATTACGTTTAGTGCCGTTTTTAAATATATATACAGACAAATCGAAGAATTAAACTACAAATATTCTTTCCTATTATTTGGGTTTTCTACCACATATATTATTACTCTCTTCAAAACAAATCACCGAATCTACAAAATAATAGAATTATTGGAAAAAACCTCTGCGCTCGTGACGTTTACGCCAAAGGAAAAGTCAGAGGTTATGTTTTGCAAATAATATAAATCGGAATAATCACAGAAATAATGTATTTTGCTGACGTTTCGGAAAGTAATCTCTTTCCGTTTTCAGAGCTATTTTTTGGAAGAACTCTTATTTTGCTGTGTATACACAGCTTTAAGATTCTGTTTATGTTATTTCCATAGATACTTACTACTTACACAGAACATAGAACTGATGATATTTTCTTTTACATAATGTTGAGTTTGTTAAGTTCTTCTTTTAACATTGGTAGCCAGGTTGTACAAATATCTACAGAACAATTCGATACGCACTTATCTTCATTTAATAAGATTATTGCTGATTCTTTAATTTTTCTTTTTTTGGTATCTGTTTCTTTTGTTAAAATTTTTGCCGAGTCCCAGTTTATTCTATGTCCGTTTTCCCAAGCATGTTCACAAATCTTTGATTTCTGAATTTCATTCTTTCTAATGTAGTTCTTGTGCTCATCCAACCTCACACTGAAAGGTCTGGATGACTCACCCACATAACATTTATCACATTCGCACGGGATATTGTAAATACAGTTTTTTGAATTCTGCTCCCTGTTTATCGGTTTTGTTTTTGTTAAAATAGATCTTAAAGTGTTCCCCGTTTGAAATATCGCCCTAACATCAAATTTGTCACCTATACGGCGTAGCTTTTCCGATAGTCCGTATACATAAGGAATTATTGCTGTATAATGACGTTCAGGTTTTTGTCGTACCTGATTGTCCCTATTTTCAACATTTATGAAAACTCTATCAACAAAGGCTTCAGGATATTGATTTTGTACTAGAACCTCTTTGATAAATTTTTTCTCGTTATTTAATATTCCTCTTAAATCTAGTACAATTACTGAAATGGTAATGTTTCATTTAATAAAGACAGCCGCGAGCGATCGGATTGCAATGAGCAAATTTTGACGATTGTCATTGACATCGTTTGTTATTCGATAATGTTGATGTCATGTCATGTTAATAAGATTTTGGCATATTTGTAACTTTTAGTGACTGCACCAGTGGATTGTCACTAACTTTAAAGGTTGATGTAATATTGGTTGGTCAATATCATATGCTTTCTGTACCTTCGTTGGTGAATTTATTATAGAGTATCACTTTACCAATTTTCAGTTTGTTGCTTTACAAATCTGTAGTATTTAGGATAACTAGACTTTCTTAGTCGTTCAAGTGATGTTAAAGTTGTTAATATCCTAATGGTATATTATTCAACCAGCGATAATGTAGGTAATAACTCGCATACATGAAATTTGCAGCACGAGCCGCAGGTGAATGTTGTAAATTCATTACGTTGAGGGTTTTTTTAGTGCCTCAGAAGATCTGAAAAGGTTTTAAACGAGATCGGATTACATTTAGTGCCGTTTTGTCACACAAGTTAATGCTCTTTTCGGCTTCAAAGATCCACCGAGTGGGGAGGTTCCAGCCGCTTCCAGTAGCTGCCGATTTTTTTTTGTAAGGCAAAAGGATTATGATTTATCATCTTTTGTATAGGTACTTTTGAAAAATCTAAAGTTTGACTCATTTCGTATCGAAAGCAATGAATGCAACTGGCAGAAATTAAAGTAAAATATAAGCACGCAATATTTTCATGATAGTGAAAAATCTTTCACCCAAATTTTGTTTTAATCGCATTTCTAGTAACTGAGAAGTGAACAGGAGTAACACACGCTGTACACATTTATGTATTTTCATTTTACCTATGTGGTTTACCTGAGACAGTGTCAGAGAATATCTCACGAAGTATACTAAACTACGATGTGACGCTGAATTTCAGAATAAATATTAAATTTCAACGCATATTATTAACAGCCTGCCAGATATGAATTTACGCCTATAATAAACTGACTTATTTAGTCGCACGATTCCAAATTATAAATAAATATCAAGACGTTGATAATCTCGACGTCACAGACATTTCCCCTCATTTTGTTTACATGAACTAATGGAAATATTAGATGAGGAATTACATGCTCAAAAGATCTCTTACATCTTGTGCGTATATATCGTTCGCATAAACAGATCCCTTATAAAAACTAAAAATGATTATTTTTCAGTTCTCCGTCCTAAAAGTTATATTTATCACAAGATAAAATTGGAAACTTTTATGCTCATACTCTTTGAGTGGATTGCAATTATTCTTATAATCCAGAAGTTTTTTCAATAGATGGATCGTATATAATGTACAATAAAACATTCAGTTATAATCAAAATATTTGATCTGCTTTGTAGCACGACATCGCCGCGTCAAGCTATAACTCACCGTTTTAAAATCGCCCATACATTATTCTTTGACAAAACTTTGTCTTTCACTGACCGCATACAAACAAACATTGCCGACACTTACAAAGTGTTGACGTCACGGTCACGAACTTTCTAGTAACAACCTCAAACTATTATATTTTTCTTTTATCCATTACAAGCTGGAATATGTCTGCCTTATTTGGAATTTTCACCCTGTATAACGTACATCAAGAAACCTGGCCGGGTTTCGCAGCTAATTTTCTCTCTCCCCCATGCTAAAGCGAAACGAGACCGGGGTTCATATATAGCAAGATGTTGCGTTCTGCGCCATCTGGATATTTCTTTTCCTTCATATAAAAACATAATCAATTAACGTTGGTAATTACATGCGAAATAAACACCCGTCTTTAACTTGTCATTTTATTACGGCATTGCTGTTGATGTTTGAACTTTGACATCTATCAAGAAGATTATAAAAGCATACTAGACGGAAGTAACGTCAGTCGATGGATACGAAAGTTAAGTCGCTTAATTCAAACAGTGGATAAATTTGTGGATAAATAAATACAAGCGAATGTTTCTTTTCTTTTATAAAAAAAACATAATCATTTAACATTGGTAATTACATGCGAAATGAGCTCTTTGTCGTATCATCTTTCAAATAAATACATGTCTTTAATTTTTTATCTTATTACGGCATTGAATTTTGAGATCTGTCGAAATAATACGAAGTATTAACCACATTTGTGCAGTTTTGATATCGGATTTTTGGCTCAATCAAACACCAAAATTCGAATTATGTTAACTTTACAAAATGTCTGATGTAAAAAATGGAAATGCTTAATCACAAAAACACATTGAGTATCGCGTCGGATTACGTGCCGGATAGGTTGTGAAATAGAAGATTTCTAAGTTTTACACATATTGTTTTACAGATTTTTAGGGGACTGTCGGTAGAGTTTACGTTTGCACCTGACAGTTACGTAAGTGCAAAGGTTCAGTTCTTTTTACATGCAGATTTTTTTTCATTGTCAATATGGATACAGAATTTGTGTGCAGAGATTTAACGAAAATAGATGTCAAAATTATCAAAAAAGGTGAGTGGTTTGAAGGTTCTCACTTTTATTTTTTCTTCGTCTATTTTACGTACGAATGCTCAGTACGAAATACGAATTACAAATTATGTGGAAAATTATAATGCGATTCAACCTATCCTATCTGGAAAAGACCATATGCAACTTTTGCATTGTCTAAGTCATTGGCCATGCAGTTATTATGATGGTCGCAGTGTTTATATTTATGTTTCCTTACATAATAAAGCTAATCTTTTACATCCGGAACAAAACTCTTTCTGCAGAAATTATATCCTTATTTAGAAATTAGTGAAACTACTGTTCGATTTCCACTTATACAACAGTAGACAAATGGTTCTGATTGTAGAGTATTTGCAATAGCTTTTGCTGTTTCTTTAGCATTTGGTATTCACTCTGAAAATGTTGTATATGAAATGTTTATATTAAAATTTCACAGTTCTTTTACATAACCTGACTTAATAGCTAATTGTAAACCACGTACTGTTTCATAATGAAAAAATAAGTGAAATCAAAATATTGCAGGTTATAAATTGTTGAAATCATGTACAGTTAATTTTTCAACATTGTTTTAATTACAATAGAACCAAAAATCTGAAGCTCAATTCCACAGTTGCAAGAAAAGCAGCTGCACAAAACACATTCCTTATGTAATAGCAAAAATAGCGCTACTCATACTCCAGTCTTACAATCCTTATCTCTTATTGGATTTCCACAGGAAGATGTACTCCTTAGATACTCATTAGATTAGCTCGAAAGTAGGAGATGTTTTCCCACTCCTTTATTTGTAAATTATGTCAGGGTAAAATTGAAAGCTGACAGTTGTTTAAGTACTTGAGTTTTCATATACCACGATTAACATTCAGATAAGAGCAATGTTTGTACTTACCGACCTCTCATATTAATGTCTTAAAATATTCTTCAATATACCAAATGTGTGACTACTACTATAAGCACTAGGGCCAGTTAGACATATTTCATAACCAAATAGCAGAGATAAAATATATAGTACTTGTAAATTGAACTTCTATTTCTTCTATTGTTTTAATATAATTAACTCTATCTCCACAACTTCAATCAAAATATAATTTAGGTTCTTGTAATACTGTATTTAATGCAGTTCATTTCTTTCTTATATATTTTCTCATCCTGTAAATGGATTTTATTTCTGTTGGATGATATAAAATAAAATAAATGTTATTTAATGAAAAACGTATTTTATTATTATTAAGTTAAATGTTTATTAAACAAAAATTAATTGGTGTATTAAATTATATTCTTTCCTCAGGCAAAAGAAGCCATATTCTCAAAGTCCTATAAATTTAAGGGGAATATCATCTTTGGGATCATCCCTAAGTTATACATTGAATATTCTGATGTGAACGAGTAAATACAAGGTTCTTCCATTATTGCAAGTCTCTGTTTACTTTATTTTCCCCTTGTTGGTAAATACCGCGTACAATGTTAGTACTTGAAACGTTATTTTCACTAACATTCATCAAATTGAAACTTCTCCGGTGAAGTTTCTTCTCACTTTCTAGACCCAATTGTTGAGTATACGTGAGGTAAAATATTTTATTAATCATAAGTATTCAATCACTTACAAGTAATTTTACAGAGTGTTTATAAAACAGTGACCAATTCGTAGCTCAACAGGCCAGAATGTGTTGCATGGTGAGCATGCTTAGTCAACTGTCGTGCACTGGGTTTGAACCCCAGCTTCGGCACTGGCGTGTCGGATGATAATGGGGCGATATCTGTGTTTTTCAAATGTTTAACGTCTTTTCGGAGCGTTGGCTTTTGATTTGGAGGTTATCTACAATATGTGATATATTTTGTATGTAATTTTTGTGTTTAAAAAGTATATAAATTAAATTTGCCATTGAAACCAAATTTTTGGATTGACCTTGCTCCACTTATTGAGGATAACTTAATTAAAATATTTTCACAATAAATAATCAATCTTTAATGAGTTTTTTTTTGTATTTTTACTTCCTCATCTATAGATAGAGAAAGTATTGGCATCGTGAAAATATCCAAATTCCAGATTTTGATGAAAGTGGACGTTTTAAAATCAAAACACACCAAATATATTTGAATGGGCATGCCCTTTGTGTGTCTGTATGTGTGTGATACGTTTTCTTGAAGACGGCTTAACGTGGAAGTCTGAAATTTTTGATATAACCTGGGAGGTCCAAGGATGAACGCTATTTGATATTGGTGGAAATAAAAACTCTTTAGAATGGAAAATTGGACTCAAATGGCCCATTGTAAATTTCTCGTCAGAGACCAGGGGTGGCTTCAGGGAGGGCCCATGAACAGTGTATCATAAAATCAAAAATTATTTTAATACCAGAATATTTAGAATGGAAAATTGTTGCGAAAAGCGTTCCTTCATCTCTCGCCGAATTAGTAGGGCTCCAGGAGGGCCCAATAACAAGTAACTGTTTAAGCAACAAAGATATGTATAAAATATAAATTACTTAAAGTAGAAAGTTGCAACAAAAAGGCTGTTTGCAATTTTCTTGCCAAAACACCAGGGGCACCATCGGGGAGGGCCAAAAAAACTTTCGTTTTGAAAAAAAATGTCTTGAATGATATAAATTGTTCAGACTAATAATTGTATCAAAAAAGATTTTTCAAATTTTAGTCAAAGTGGCAGGGAAACAAGGTTTCGTCGAATCAAAAATTTGTATCAAACAAGAAAATTGCATTTAGTTGTAGTTGTAGTAATCTATCAGCTGCTAATGGCTAAGGCTAGAAGGAATACTGCCCTTGGAATAGACAAACAAACGAGTAAATGTACTAATAGGCACTAATACTGAAGAGCAACAGACGAGAAATACTGACCGTACTACACACAGCAGAGACTGAGAGGATCATATCAGACTAGGGAAGACTCAAGCACAATAGGAACAAATAACAAGAAAAATAAAGGAATACCACAATGAACCCATTATGATATATTATGAGCTACCGAAATCAGAAACGGGTAACCTAAAAGACTTAAGTGAACAATTTTAGAAGTAAAAATACAAAAAAGAAATCATACACACTCTATATCACGACATAATACAGCAACGGATTTTAACCTTACACTTTCCATTCCCTATTACTCGCTCGTGGCAACAAGCTAACCTCTGTCCAACTCAGTGTAGAAATTTTTAAAAAATTGCTAGTAAACTAGATAAAAAAGTCTGTAACTGGAAATTATTTTCGAACATACAGGGCGAGCCAAAACGAAATTACAGGGCCAAGTGCTTTTTTTTTTAATGGAATGCTATGTATATCAGTACATTTTTTAAAGCCTCTCTCTAGGCTCTATTCATTCCTATATTAGCATTGAATATCTCCCAACTAGTTAGATGTAATAAATGTTTTTTGTTGAAATAATGGAATCTGCAGATGGATATTAAAAAAATCACCATAGCCACAATTATGGGTATTAAGGAAAACTTATGTGAATACCAGTTACGAGACATCTAATTAATGTTTTTGAATAATTTTCATTTCCTAAAAATGTACAGTGTGAACAAAAATTATTATTAAATTAAGAACATTTTAAATTGAATTTTTTCAATTTTTTTAAGTGGAACACCCTGTATATTTTTCGACGATGTGATGTATAAATGAAAAACGAACATTTTTTGTAAGTACTTCCCTAGGGCTAATTACAACCAATTTCGTTTTATTGAGCAATAATTTCAAAATTCAAAATTAAACTAAAAAAAAAAGGTTTCTTCAAATAACTCAGTAGAAAAAATTATAATAAACGTTCCACACGTTGCTATTTTTGATTGACGCATATCTCTAAGTGCTTTTGAAATGAGGTTTCTACTGTTCCTAAAACTGCTGGTGTGATAGATGTAAAGGGTTATTATTCTTTCCTTCATATTTTGTACTGTTGTTGGTGTGTCTCTACGCAGTCTCTATACAATTTCCTTCACGTATACCCATAAAAAGAAATCCATTTTTGTAAGATCTGGGGATGTAGCAGGCCATTTAGTAGGTCCATTTCTTCCACTCCATTGACTAGGGTAGATATTATTTAAGTGGTCTCTAACTGCATTTAAATAATGTGGTGGAGCACCATCTTGCTGAAACCACATCCCATTTCGAATTCTTTCCAGGAGATTTACCAATAATTGTAGCAGATAGTTTTCCAAAAAATGAAGATAAATAGCTCCAGTCAATGTACCATCAACGAAATATGGCCCTATTACATGTTCTCCAATAATTCCTCCCCTAATGTTTATAGACCATCTGTGTTGGTTATCCATTTGCATAAAAAAGTGAGGATTTTCCGAAGCATAATAATGGAAATTGTGCCTATTAACAAATCCATTTTTATGAAAAGTTGCCTCATCACTGATTAAAATAGTATTGAAGAAGTTGACATCGTGTTGCATTTCACCTCTGGCCCAATTACAAAATTGTAGGCGCTTTTGAAAATCCTCATTAGATAATTCCTGGTGCATTTGAATATGATTCGACCCACAGACCGCCTACTTATTCCTACTAACGAGCTCACTTCTCTTTAACTAACATGGGTATTCTCAACCGTTGCCAGCACCACAGAAAACTCATTTTTTTCCTTTAAAACATGTTTTATTCTTTCACTTTTTTTATATTCGACATTTCCAGTTTCCATAAATCTAGCGAGAAGGTTTTGGAAGCTATTAACATCAGGAATCCTTGCTTCAGGATAACGTTGGTGATAAATTCTATTGGCAAGTAAACAATTTCTGTCTGATTCGTCCAAAACAAAAGTCATGTCTACAAGTTCCGGTTTATTAAAATTCATATTGTAAAATTCCAAATGTTTTAAATTCAATACAAATTGTAACGACCGATAAATGTGATAAACGCTCCTTTGTAAACGACAATTTATACCAAACTGAGGTTTTATTGCTTGCCGAATAACGAAAACAGCAAAGAAATGTACAGAAAAGCATTACAGTAAAGGACCGGTTAAGTATTATTTACTCATTTCAATGGATTGGAAAAAATGGTCCCACTAAATGGCCTCATTTCAAAATTGCATACAGACGTGTGTCAATCAAAATGGGCAACACGTCGAATACCTATTATAAATTTTTCTAATGAATTTTTGAGGAACCTCTTTTTTTAAGTTTATTCTTGAATTTGACACTTATTTATTTATAAAACGAAAATGGTTGCAATTATCCCTAGGGAAGTCCTTAAAAGAAATGTTCTTTTTTACAGGATATTCTATTTGAAAAAAATGAGAAAATGAAATTTAAAATGTTCTTAATTGAAAAATATCGGCAATTTCATTTTGAGATAGACCACAATATGCCTTAATCCAGACAAAGTTGACAGAAATCCCTCGTCGCGATGCTGATTTGGCGACAATACCCACAATAAAGGTGATATACCTTTACTAATGCTACTCAAAACACTCTTGGCATCAGAGTAAATAGTGACATTTAAATAATTAAGAGAGTCAATGAAATTCAGAAACTCATGGATAGCAACAGTTTCGGCTGAAAAAAATTGAGACTTCCGTAGCGTAGGTAACTTAAATTTGTATCCTATTTCAAGTTCGAGGATGTAATAAGCAAATCTTGTGTCCAATTCACTTTTTGAACCATCTGCAAAAACTAATAGGTTTTCTTCATAAATATCAAGAATATTTAGGAAGATTCTTTTGTTAATTACTGGTATAGTATACAGCAATGCTAAAAATACCTTCAATAAAGGGCAATAAAATGAGAGAAGTAAAAGCTACACATTGCTTTACGAGGGTGGTACCATAAATTGCTTTATGATAATTTATTTCTTAAGCCCATTGGAGCCACTACATATGCTTTGTGATTGCTTTATGATCTATAATTTATTTCTTAGGCGCATAAAATGTAGTATTAACATTAGTATTATTCTGAACCTTCACCGGTTAACGTTAAACATTTGAATGACCTTATTGTTTAAAAAAAAAAGAAGTTAGAAATTTGTATCGGGATTTAAGGTTTTACTGTATGTGCAATTAAAAACATATTTTTGACTTTCAATTTATAGCTAATGTTATATGCGGTGCAACGTATCAATGACTATTAGAATATTATATTATTCGATATCCTTTTGCCAATTTATATAACGCAATTAAACAACTTCATAAACACGATAGATCTAAAATCTAAATTGAAAAATTAACTCCAATATACTTTTGAATATCATTTCAACTAAATACATGTACCTCAAGTGCATAGTCTGCAATGATTTATTTTATATCCTAAGGACGTTTTTTGGCTCTCCCTGTTTCATTGGGGGAGATAAAATTGGTGCAGGACATGCGCCGCGCCGGTTGTATCAATATGGCGTTCAGAGTTTACACCGTGCTTCCTAACAATGTAACGTTATAATTCATGATTGCCAATGCATAAAACATAAAAATATGATGAGACAAACTTTGAGATCAAAAAGAACAGTTGATTTGATGATAATAAAATGAAGTGTACGAAATTCATAAAGGCTTTTATTTTTGTCACAACGAGTGTAATGACAACAGCATGTAAGTAGGTCAAAAGTACATTTCTTTTTATATTTTCAAAGTCTTTAGGTCATATTGTATATAACATGAACATTAATTTTACTTACCTTTTTTATACTTCTAATGACGCATGACGGTGCTTAATATGGAATAAACTTATGTAGAACAGCTGTTCGTTTAAGGTGTATACATACAAACAAAAACAAATCATATCATTTTGAATTCAGGAATATTAGTGTTTATCCTATAACTACATGTTAAATTTTAAAGGACTTTAAAATATTATAGTCTGTTGAAGAAGCAATTCAAATCTGTAATGTATATTTAAATTTTAACATCCTTTATTTAAATTTTAACGTATTAGTTCAAATGAATCGTTTTAATTATATTATGTAACCAATTTTGATGGTATAATTTTAACATCTTGTTAAATTTGATTGTTAAATTAAAATATTTAAGGATTATTTTATAATATAGAGATTTTAAAATATGTAAAAATGGCTTAATAAATAAATGAAATAATCCATTAGCAGCTGGCAAATGTAGCAACGCCATGAATCTTTCGAATTTAAAATGCGAGTTTCCTGAAAACTTTATTTAACTTCATAATAGGAGAGAATAATAATAATGTTGAGTATAATAATAGCCTTGTTATTGTATATAGGTTGTGTTGACGGGAATAGGCCCATAAATTATGGAAAACCAATTTCTGATGATTGTCGACGTTTCGATTTATTATTAAATCGTCCTCAGGACTAATCGGGAAGGTTTTCCGTGTTAAGGTGAATTTATAAACTAGCCGCAGCGGTTACAGTTGCAGTTGCCGCACCTGTAGTGTTTATGAAGAATACGAAACGAATGTTTCCATTTATAAAGTCCGCTGCCGCTGCGGTTGCAGTTCATATTCCGCAGGTAGATAACCAACTTTTATCTTGAACGGCAACCGCTGCGGAATTACCAGCGGATAGCCAATGAAATTGTAGTTTTCAACCCGTTCGACGTCAACAGCAGCAAGAGTTTATAAATGACGAATTTTCGTGAACTGCAACTGATACTGCTGCGGCAACTCCAACTGCAACCGCAACTGCAGCGGAATAGTTTATAAATCGAACTTTATTGTGAACGATCCATCTTTTGCGTCTGAAGGACTTTTACTATATTTATCAAAAATTTACAATATAAGGGTTCAAAACGACTGTTTCAGATGGAGAATAATATAAAATTTATACTTACTGTTCGTTTTTGCTTAACTGCTGCTCTGATGGTATCTATTGGACGTCGTAACACTATAAATCTAACACAGTAGGTACTAACACTTTCTTAAAATTATACCTGAAAGGGAATTTTGAAAACACAAGTAACAGACAATATAAAGTTCAAAAATATATATTAAATCTCTTCAAAAATTTATGTTTTACAACAACTTCAAGATATATGTTTTGACAAACTATAGTCTGGCCCGTGTACAACACATGGTGAGGAACGGAACGATTTATAATGTACCAACTACCATCCAATATGCGGTTTTTGAGCTAACGATTCCACAAAGAGATTCAAGAAAAGTTCAATGTTTATAAATTTTTGGTGGGCTTTTGCTTGCCTGTCTATTTACGTATTTTCAGTTCAATATCAATCTTGATCGCTCCTCGGAGCTTAAAAATGCTTGAATCGCAACGACTTTGAATTATATTTTGCAATTACAATTTCATACGTTCAGGCAAGGCGGTCCCATGCACATATGAGTACATGGTAAAGATACTTTTCTGACACCGAATCACTGAGGAACCGGTTTAGGGCAAATCCCGTTAAAACTCATCATTTTCCCGTCAAAATCGACTGCTAGGAAATGATGGGGGTTCCATGTCGCTAAGGGCTATTTTCGCTAAAACTCACGATATACTTTGAATAGAAGCCTGATTAACTTGTCCTCATATTTAGTACCACGCATGAGTTGCAGTGCTTAACAACGTGGATTCGTAGGGTTTTTAATTTTGAAATTTCCGAAATTTTTTTGCTGTTTCTAAATTTTGGTGGTCGGGACGACATTACGTCCCTGTGCAGCGACATTTACTACACTTTCTAAAATTACGCTCCTTGAGGGGTTATTGAAATTTTTGCATAAAAATCGCTCCGTAGAGCGAAAATATGATTAAAATATTAAAAACCTCTTCCACGATATTTTTACGCGAAGCACGTCGGATTTTGTTACAGTTTCGAAAAGTACATCGAGGGTTTTATCGTGTTCTTTAACATTACGATTGAATAAATAAATAAATTTACAAACAAACATTTAGGTACAACAAAACAAATAAACGGATAACAGTAGAATATCCAATGGTCAAGTTCAGAATAGACCATTAGATATTCTACTGTTATCCGTTTATTTGTTTTGTTGTACCTACATGTTTGTTTGTAAATTTATTTATTTATTCAATCATAACACGAAAAACCCTCCTGATTAGTTCTGAGGATGATTTAATAATAAATCGAAACGTCGACAATCATCAGAAATTGGTTTTCCATAATTTATTGGCCTATTCCCGTCAACACTACCTACATACAATAATAATATTTATTTTATCTATTTGCTTACAATTTATGTTATAACATTTTTCTCTTAAAAAGAATTCATGATAATGAATATTTAGTTAAGCCTCACCTAAGTTTTTAGAAAATACTTGTCTATGTGTGTTTATGTAAACATTTAATTCTTATTTTTGCATATACACATATATTTAAAATAAACTTTATGAAAAATAATAGATAATAAGCAAAAGGGATAATTTACATAATTATAGATAAAGGGAAACGGAAAGGAAAATACTAAAAAAAAGAAACAGATACAAAAAGAGTTAATTCATCATATCAAGTTATGTATACAATTACATATATTAATTTTTATTTTTTATTTTCTGGTATGCTGAATAGCCAGTTTTGTTGATCTCTCTTTGTTTATTATTATTGGTGTTTCTTAGGTGATCTGGCATTAGGTTATACAGTCTTGGACCTAGATGAACTTTTTGTAAAGATTGATTTTTAGTCCTAGGTATGATTACATTAGTTCTTGTATTATATAAGTGGCTTTTTTGAGGTAATTTTTGTTTTTGATTTCACAATTTAATATTTGTTTGCAATAAATTTGCTTGATATTGAGAATTTTAAGCATCTACTTGGATATCTGAAATATTTTTTGAACATAATTTTAATTATTCTTTTCTGTGCCCTTATTAATGGGGATAGATGAGTTTGATGCATGTTCCCCAAGCTGTTATGCCATACTGTATGAATGTCTTCAATTTGAAGGCCCCATTTCAGGTATGAATCAAGGATGATTCCTAGGTATTTTATGTAAACAACCGGTCAATTTCTATGTCAGTATTTTGTATTTTTTTTTTATAAACAGGTAGTAGATTTTTATATGAGCAGAATGGTAGATATTTGGTTTTGCCGCTGTTCATAGTAAGTAAATGTTGATCTATTGAACTATTTTTTATCGTTTCGAGTGATTTAGATGATTTTTGGTAGACTTCTTCCCAAATTTCTGCTTCTACAAAGATAAATAAATAAATAAATAATGCATTTATTTCCAACAGGTAAATACCCAATTACAGGAAACATAGAATAGTTACAGAGCACATGAGAATATAAATTACAAAAATATGAGAAAATATTCAAATACAGAGTAAACCTAAAATTATGGAATAGTATACGTAAAAAAAATCAATTGTACTATTTAAATTGTCGTGATTAATACCACAAAGACCGGAAATTGAATTGAATACCTTACACATATTAAACATTGGTGATTTACACATAAGGTTGGTACCACTAAAGGGGGTATAAAAATAATCACTGTCACGAGAATGCAATCAAGGAACCAAAAAGCAAAGATTGTTAACAAGGGATGAACAATCGATATTGTTCTTAACTAGATTGTACAAAAATGAAAGAGCAGTTCCTTCTTTTACTTAGTAAAATTATATTCTTTTTTTTTTATACATTTATTTAACGTCGGCCTATTTCCGCTACTGAGGTCTAACACCGATGCCTGTAGACGAGCTACCCCCAATCAGGAATTTTGCCGAACTTCTTCCCTTAAGAAGAGTAGGGATCTTTTACTTGCCTAACATTTAATAGACAAGGGACCGACGGCTTTATATCCCCTCCGAAGGATGGTATATCTCCTATACAACCCTCGCCTAAGGTTGTATAGCTTCCGCGCATACACTGATGCCGCTGGAAGATGATTGAGGCGAGGACGCGGTTTCCGTTGGAATGGTCACCCATCCAAGTACTAACTGCGCCTGTACTTGCTTTACATAGCATACCGAAGTATGTACATAGGAAAGACGCACCTACGCTCGCCCTTGAGAATTCTTGACTTCAAAGCCTTTTCAAAAATTTTTGAGAGGTCGAATATTAAGGAAATTGGTCGTTTTGTGTTTCAAGTTGTTTACCGCTTTTATATAAAGGAATTATTTCTGCTACTTTAAAATGAACTGGGCAGACACCTTATTAAATTTCTACTTAAATTGTGAGTCATTAGTGGTGCGATTATGTCGATTACTTTTTTAAGTAGCTCTATTGATATTTTGTCATAACTAGGGACTTTTTTAAGCTTTATTTCTATGTATGTACTTTCGAATTTCTTGTTATTTGACATTATAAAGATAAATTAACTCCTATATAAAAAAAGTCTATTTGATAGTCACATTTTTGTCGCTTTCACAGCGATGAAAAAGGTGCATCGTTTTTTATCACCGATAGAAATGCCTGTTCTTCAAAAGCAGAGTACATCTAGTAGTCGCACGTTATTTAAAATTTGTACTATCGTTAATTTGTCTTACCAAAAAACACTAGAGCTTTTCTTTTATGGATACATTTTTTTAACTCAAAATTATGCCAATCAGTAATTTTGCTCGAAAAACTGACATGCCAATGTCAGTTTTTCGAGCAAAATCACTGATTACCATAATTATTTCGTTACAAAGAGAAATTTATCCGATAAAAAAAGCTCTTGTGATTTTACTGTTGATAAAAACTGTTTTGACTATATGACTATTATTTTATTTAAGGTGGGCAGATCCAAGAGAGAGAGAGAGAGAGAGAGAGAGATCCGATAAGGAAATATTTATTATTTTTGGTCATAACTTTTTTAATACATATATTGGTAAAAAAACTATAGGACTACCTAAGCAGTATTATGACAGGGGTAGTAATATGAATTTTCACTCAATAATTTCAGTTGTTTCAGAGTTAATATTAAAAATTATGTCAATCTTCGTATTTTCTAAATTTAAATCTAACTATTTCGCATATATTTGAAATTATTGAGTGAATATTTATAGCACTACTCTTGTTATAGTTGTACTTATAGTTTGTTTGCAATATGTGTTTTAGAATAAGAAGTTATGATAAAAAACAGTAAATATTTCCCTATCGGGTCTCTCTCTTTCTTGGATTTGGCGACCTAAGGTAGTTACATCATACGATTGATTGTGTACAGTTTCCAGACGGATTTAAATGGACAACGTACGTTTTTATTATTTCAAATATAGGGGTGTTTCTCACCCTCAGACTTTTATTTAAGGAATTAGACCCATTCAGTTATTCTTCTAGGATATACTACTTGACAGTTTCCAGACGGATTTAAATGGACAACGTCGGAGTTATTTTTTAAAATAAGTTTTTATTATTTGAAATATAGGGGTGTTTCTCACCCTCAGACTCTTATTTAAGGAATTAGACTCATTCAGTTGTTCTTCTAGGATATCCTACTTGACAGTTTCCAGACGGATTTAAATGGACAACGTCGGAGTTATTTTTTAAAATATGTTTTTATTATTTCAAATATAGGGGTGTTTCTCACCCTCAGCTCTTATTCAATTAATAAGATCAGTTCGGCTGCTTTCCTAGAATACAGTTTATGACTATTCATGACGGGTTATTTTCTACGATATATTTTTTTATTTTAAGTTTAGGGCTGTTTCGCACTCTCACATTTTTATAAAAGAAACCGGATTCATTCAGTTCACTTTTTAGGAGAAATGATCACTCTGATTCATATCGCAAAATAATGTACGACAGCGTGATTTTTTTTATGATATATGATATATATGAATACTGTTTAATTAGGGCATCTCGGTAGTTATTATTTCGCCCCTTCTTCCGGCTTCGCGTGACGGTATACTCCTCCCTTCCACGAGGCATTGTTCTTAATTGTAAGACTCCAAAACATACGTATTTTGGGTTTAACTACCATAAATATCTGCATCTTAAGAGTATATGCAACATTTATCTGGTCCGTTGTAAAAACTTAAATTTAAAATCTAAATTTAAATGCAACTTCAGCCACGTACCGGACCTCCTCCTCAGGGTTATCACTATTGTTGATTGGTTTGAGAAATGAGGGCTCAATGGGAATGCTATTACTTGAGAGACATTTTCAAACTCACCCGTACCTAATATCCAAAATATAGAATTTCAGTCACATAGACATTCTCTGGGTATCAATTAAAGTAAGAAGTGCATGAAGGATTGTGACGGTTTAATTATTCATGAAGAGTTAATTTCAATATTTATTACGTACTTATTAACCAAACATATAAAGCAACCCTTACTCATGTAGAATGTAAAATGGTGTTTTTTTTGATTTTTGAAAATATCAAAGCGTAGATTGAAGAAAACGTAAAAAATTGTGTTACCGTTGATTTTTCAATTAGTTCAAAAGTTATAGGCTGTAGAACGATCGAGATTGCGCACACTTGCAATGATTTGCGCTGGTCATTAATACATTAACTCCCAAAATAGCCATATCGTATCCATAGCAACCGAACAAAATTCATATTTTTAGATAATATCGGACGCCAATAAGCTTTAAGATTCTTGTTTACGTGTTTAACTAAAAATGTGTAGCGATAGTAATTGCAATATAGATTCTTGTATTCATCCAGAAATCGTGGGTATTGCAAATAAACCAACATTAAATTTGTTGCCCGTGAAATCAAGAAAATAGTATGAAATGGCGTACAATCGGTTTAGAGAATGGCGTATCAACAGAAGGGATACTTTACAGAGAATGCACTAGTGCAATAAAGATATACTTTTTCACTAAAGTGTCATTTATATCATAAACATCATAAAAAATATGTATGCAAGTTTTTATAGCTTATATAATAAACTGGCATTTGACATCAAGTTAAATGAAGTGAATTGGGTATTATTTTTGTAAAGCCAGTAAAATGTCCGTTTCGATACTGAGCAATATTATATCCATTTCAAAAAGTTTTCTAGGCATAAAAAAATAAATCGAACCTCGCCATCGCACTTGTTGTTATTCTTACTTTTTGTTTTCAGATTGTTAGAGTATCTTGACTTATCCAATCAAAATTGGCTATTAAACGTTATACTCCAAAGTATATCGAGTTACAAATTCCTGACTGCATTGAACTTCTTCATGTGTAGTAATTAATTAAAAAAAATATGAAATAGGTAGAAGTGGTGATAATCTTTAATTAAAATTATCGATACTTCATTTTTGACTTGAATTTTGATTGCCACCAGACATTTTTGTGGGTTTTCAGCTTCATAAAAGAATATTAAACAATAGGTGGCACACCGTGCCGTGTAATTGTAATTTTTTTTTGGTATCTAACTAATTGTTTAACTTCCTCGCCCAAGGGAGAGAGGGTTAATTTAATTTAATTTTCTTTCATAAAGTAAAATAAATGTTTTTGTTTTTGCCAGACCTTTTAATCATTCTTTACAGGTTAAATTATTTGTAACTTTGATAAGGCTTTAGAAATTTCACTACGTAATTACACATATCCGCAGGATAAAAAACAATTTCTACTCAGTGGATTCATGAAAGGCCATTCTACAGCTAATTTAATATGTACTACGCAATATCCGAATCCATTAGCATGAGAGTTCAAACAGATGTAATGGGTGTTGATTTCACAAAAGTATTCGATAGGCAAAATCCTAATATATTCTTTAGAAAACTGTCTCAAATTGGAGTATTAGGAAATCTAATGTACTTGTTAAAACTATACATAACATATAGAAAGCAGTGTGTTGTGTAGGATGGATATTAATTGTTTGTTTTTTGGTTGTACATAGGGGATCTATTCCCAGGCCACATTGTTTGATAAATTTATCGGTGGTGTAAGGTATGCACTAAATATTTATTTTTACTGTCTACAGATATTAAACTGTTCGAGAGTTGAGGTACTCGGTACTAAAACATACTCCAAGTAAAGTAATCAGCACATTTTTACTTTAAGTATTTTACTCCTAGCTACTTTTAAAATCCATTACTGCTACTTGTGCTCCAAGTACTTTAACTAAAAAATACTGGATACTTGTATTTATTACTAAATAATATCTGTTACTTATAAATGTACTCCAAGTACTTTTAAATATTCAGTATCTTTTATAAAATTTAAAAAGGTTACCTACTCTACTTTTAATAATTTTGTTAAATAATTCCATCAAACATGGAGTCTCATTATTTATTGGGTTTGGATTATGATCATGCTACATAAAGTGGTAAGTGGTCCTAGAATTTTGAAAGCCATCCAATTAATCCAAAAATGCACTTGAACAAAACAAGCAAGAAATAATAAATAACCATATCTCTTATTTTTTCTCTTAAAATTCTGTAAAACATATTTGTCGACTTGTCAACACAGGCTACGGATTGTGCCTTGTACCACAAACGTTCGAAGCATATAGACATATGAAACATCATTTCATAAGAGAAGCTTTATAGTAAGTTTATTTCCGTTAAGTACTGATCGACTGATCGATGCCAGCTGATGTTTTAACAAAATTTCAGAGAAACGCGGCAAATTTTTCATTCATTATCTTGGATTGGGTATTTCTTAAAAATGTTGTGAGAGGGTGTTAAAATAATCAACATTTTACAAAATATTTTATTAGTATTACCAACTTTGGGGGTTGTACGATTTGCGAAGGTGGTAGCACTGTTTTATCCTTTATAAAATATAGTTAGTTTTTCTTCGACGGTCACAGAGTTAGAACCGTTATTTTATTCTTACCTTTTTTCCTCTGTACTTTGATATCTACGTGTTTAAGTACTGTTTAATAAATTTGTTCTCATTCTTCTAATATATTTAACATACTAAATTTCACATATCAGATTCAAACATATTGTTTCATTTCTACAGATCAAAATTTAAAGGTGTATAAACTATTAGTTAAGATAAGTAAAAAACGCTGCCCAAGGAATCACTACTTCCACATCCAGATTTTGTATACAAGTCTTATGCACACTAAATCCCAATGTAATACTTTATTCCCTTTAATAATAGAGTGGGGGTGGTAGAGGGGGTGGCTAATGTAAAAAAAATTTAGAAGTCCCTGGTTCTCGTATACACACTAAATCAAAATTTAATTTTTTATGCCCTTAAACAATAGGGTAATAGGGCAATAGGGTGGTAGAGGGGGTAGCCAACGCTAAAAAACCTTTTAACACATTTCGTTTTTGTATATACACTAAATCACATTTTAATTTGTTTTACTCCCTTTCATAATAGTGTAGGGGTGATATTGGGGGTGATAATGGGGGGAGGGTGGCTGATCCCAAAAAAATTTTTGAGACCTTAACTTTTCGTGCATGCCCTAAATTGCAATTTTATGGACCCTTACTTGCTTGTTTTGCCTATTTACCCTCATTTACCCCATTTACCCCCGAACCCCTCAACGGAATTAGAACAAAATATAATCTAGTTCCAGATATCGTTACAATACATAAGTGTACCAAATTTCAAGTCAATACCATAAACGGTTGCAGAGTAAACGTGTGCAAAAAAAAAAAAAAGTTACAGACAGACAGACGGACAGACAGAACATTTCTCGTCGCTCAAATTTAAAATCTCGACGTTTCATGACATTTTAAGCCTATTTTTTATATATTTTTTTTTGCCTTACTGTAGTTCCACTGGACGTGGAAGTAATTGAAACAAATGTTAATTCTGATCCATCATTTCCAATGTCTCCTCCGGCTGCATCATTACGAGACTGTGAATTTTTTGTAAAAATTAGTCTTCCTTTGGCTCCCATCGCTTTTTTGTAAATTATTTTTTCACATGTTTAATTTTTAGGTTTGATGTGATGTAGCTTTGTTATTAGAATAACAAAACAGTAAAGGTTTTTCTAGAAATTTTACCTAAAAGCGAACACAAGACAAGTGCAGAAAATTTTCTCCTCTTCGATGCTGTGTCTGTTTATATGTAGCTAAATAAAAATAAAAAATGGTTTTTTGTTTGAAATGCTAAAGAGTAATATGTAATTTGCATTCAAACGAAAAACATGATTAATACTAATGACTAAATATTTTGTAAAAAAGGAGTACTGCAGCATAAGATACTCCTTAATTTAAAAATTACTGGTATCGAGTACCTAAAAAGGTATTACAGTACATTGAAATTAATACTAAAAAAAAATACTTTAAGTACTTATAATACTTTTACTTGTACTTAAAAAAATACTTGGAGTATTTAAAGGTACTCTAAGTGTTTTAAGTACTTAAAGTATCTCACGGAATAATTACTTTCTACTGGGTACTTACATTTTAAATTTCAAGTAAATTACTTAGTACTTTAAGTACTTTTTCAAAGGATTTATACTTGAAACTGGGAGTAAAAATGTTTGGACTACTTGTACTCTGTACTGGGAGTACGTTTTAAAAGTACTGGTCTCAATTTTGCATAAAACTTATATTACAAAATAATATGTATAATCTTAGCGCTTGCTTCTTATTGAGAACAATTTGATATTAAATGTGTAAAAATAAAAAAAAATTGTATAGTGGTTTCATTTTCTATGAAAAATATTAATAATGTATTTAATTACTGTCTCTCGTTCTTTGTCACAGGTTGTGACGAAGAACGAGTTTTGTCGACCACATGTATAAGACACGACAATATGTTAATACGTGATGGCATAAATAAAGATTGGTTTTATTGAACATGTTAGATACTTATACTGTTAAATGATGTATAGTATAGTACAGCGCTTCCCTGCATATAAAAAACGAAATAAAACCTTTACGAGCTCATTATTATTAACAAAGCAAGCCGATGTGACGCAGATTAAAAACCTATAAAGATAAGGAGCCAATTTGTGAACAAAATAGTACTGAGCGTCGTACTTAAAATTCGTATCCATCTTGGAAGAACGCTGGCCTACTTTGGCCGATGTAAGGGAGATGCCCATAGGCAGCATCATCACCTATTTGGCAAGATTAGGTTGGTTGGAGGCCTAGGCGAGGGTCTACCTACAGGGAGGATGTACAAGGGGCCCAATGGGGCTTAAGTACTGTGGCTCAATAATTCTTATTGACCGCCCTCCCAACCAATTCCAAATTACAGATATATTTTATATAATATAATATATAAAATCATTTTTATATTCTACATTAGTTTTTACTTTCAAATATGATCAATTTGTCTTTCCTTACTCTGGACCACATAGTATTTCCTTTCTGACTCGCCTGAATCATTTTCTTATGTTTTCTTCTATGTCTTTCTTCGTTACTTTATTGTCCGAAGCCCCTGAATCAAATGAGGAATCAGAAACAAAATATGTGATTAGTCTAAAAGAAAAAAGCATTCATTTATAAAAATTATGTTTTAGAGCCCATTGTGTTATTTGCAGATTTTCATCGAGAGATTGATCAGAAACCGTATCATTTGCATTCGAGTTTGTACCTACCGAATTTATGCTACTTTCATCCGAAGTATAAATAGGTGATGGTACACTAGTATTATTGCAGTTAATGCCAGAATCAATATTTAAATTTCCCGCGGTTGCAGGCGGACGCGTATCAAAATCACTATATTAAAACATGGTTCAGGTTCAGATAGATTCAAAGTTTGAAATGTACGTGAAGAACTAAGAATTACCTTTTTAGATTACTTTCTAACTCTGATACACAGAATAGTTATTTTTTATGACCATGTCTGAATTTAAGCTTGCAATTTTGTAATATCTTTTCGACACTTTAGGCATTTTGCAGGGTTACTTATTAATAGACAATATAAAATGTGCTTACCTCTACTAAAGTGCTCCGTCAGAACAAATACGTACGTATAATGACTTTATATAGATACACTGAACAATAAAAATAAATCATACAATTATAGTCCAAGTAAGGAGTTCCCGGCAAATAAAAAACGCAACAAAAACTTTATGACATAATTATTATCGCCGCGGGCCATAGTGGCATGCTGCATCAAACAACTCGACGCACATTAGAGACCTATAAAGGTAAGGGAGCTGATTTACGGTCAGGGGTGGGCATAGTGGGCCACCGCCCAGGGCGGCATTTTCGGCGTAACGTTACGAATATTTTAAGAATCGCAAATCGTCAAGATAAAAGTGAATGTTTCTGGAGCAGTAATTTCAAAACCGCATGAGCCGCGAAATGCGTAAAAGGCGGAGCTTGTTGTGCGGTATAAGAACATCGCTTATAGTGCAGGGAGGGGGGCGGCAAAAGACCTAGAGCGGTCACTGTTTGCGGTCGAGGTAGCACAAAGAGTAATGGTATTTTAATGAGGTCGTAAAGTTTTTGTTACGTTTTTAATTGCCGGAAACTTATTACTTAAACTACAACAAAATCGAAGCGTTTTGGCTTTGACTAATTCCAACACAATCCCAAACAGCACAACAAGGCCCAATGGACTTCCAGTGGACATCCATTGGACTAACCCATTTAAAGTCATCTAACCGATTTGTAACGAATAATACTAAATACGCCCGCCAAGTTTAAATGAATTAGCGGGCGGCAGTCCTCAAAAATAACGCTTAAGTATCTAAAGAATTATAAGAATCCTGCTGACCGGTGAAGCAGGATTAATGCCGGTGGGTTGTTTTAAAATGTGTCTCATCACGAGCCGATCCCGATATATAGAAACATGGGTCAAATATAATATACAGGGTTACTGGTAATTCGATACATTCCTTTGGAGATGTGACGGGGCATGATCTAAGAAGTAAATTTAGCTCTAACATATATTATGCAAAACTCAATAGTTTTTGAGATATTTAATTTTTTTTGTTTTTCTCAAAAAGTAGATCTTAATGCCCTAAAAGTTAATTTTCGAAAAATCTATTTGACATTTTTAATTTTTTTTTACTGGATTACTTGTCCAATATTATAGATATCCGTTTGGAATGAAAAATATCTTTAAACATTTCGATCATGTGAACATCTGAAATAAAAACTTTAAATTTTTTTCTTTAAATCAGCTATGAAATTTACCTATTAGGTTTTTTCAAAAAAATATTAACGTAACACGCGTATAAATTATTATAAAAACTGCCTTATTTCAATAGCTATCTAACAAGGTACAAATGTTCAATGTACCCTTAATAGTTTTAAGAAAATACTAGTAAAAATAACACAAGTAGTACGAATTTTATTTTTAGATAAACAGTAAAAAACATTTTAAAAGTAGAGTTTAATTCTTCATTAATTTCAAAGTTGTACTTTATTTTTTATATGTCTTGCTCAAAATGGGAGCCCCTATTCCGTATACAGACACGGCAGCGTCTTCTTATTTCCGTCCTTGTTACTCTGGTTGTCAGATTATGCCTTATGTGTTGGGCAGCATCGACTATCCTTTGTCTAAGGTTTTCTTTAGTATTGACTGGTGTGGCATAGACCATCTCCTTCATACGACCCCATACGTAATAATCAAGGGGTGCTAAGTCAGGGCTTCGCGCTGGCCAAGGTATTGGGCCCGCTCTCCAATCCAACGGTTAGGGAAACGTTGATCAGTAACTGTCGTACTGTCAGCCGATAATGTGCTGGACAACCGTCGTTCTGGAACATCATTCGCTGTCTGACGGCGAGAGGAACATCTAAAATCACCGCCAGATCATTTCTTAAAAATTTTTTATAGATTTCCCCGTTTAAATTTTGATGAAAAAAGTGTGGCCCTATTAAATAGTGGCCAATGACTCCCATCCACACATTAATAGAAAACTTCATTTGGAAACTAGTTTCACGTGTTAACTTGGGATTTTCCTCTGCCCAATAATGTAGGTTGTGGAAATTTGTTATACCCTAGCGATTAAATTTCGACTCGTCCGTCCATAAAATACTTGTTAAAAAACTTGCACTTTCTGCATCTGAATTTAACATAAAGCGGCAGAATTTCACTCTCCTTCCAGGATCACCTTCCTCCAAGCCTTGGACAGGGGTATAGTGGTAAGGATGACATCCAACTCTACGTATCGTAGACCAAACTTTCCATTGTGACGCTCCGGTTAGTCTTGCGACTTTATTAGTTGAAATAGTTGGGTCTTCCTCAAAATACCTCAATATTTCTTCCTCATCATCTTGTTCATAAACGGGAGGAGCACCAGCGTCACTTCTTCTACACTTCACGGAGCCAGTTTCAGCGATATTTCGATATGCCGTACTGAATACACGTTTATTTGGTAAGCGGCGGTTAGGGTACCAAAGACTATATTCTCGGCGAGCTTCAGCAGCGTTGCCGCCACAGTATCCATAGACAAACAAGATATCAGCGTATTCTGCGTTGGCATACGCGGCCATGGCACAGAAAATACAATAACAACAACTACGAGCAAAATCAAAATCTTCGATAACTAATTCAACAAGACCAACAATCTTAAGGGACACGTAGATAAGAATGTCAGTAAATGACTTATATGCACAAACGTCAAAGTTAAGGACTGACTGACTTAAATGAAAATGAACGATTAGTCGTTTAATAAATTCCGCCCCCAGCATTATCTTTACTAATTTTTTATTAGAACTATCAAGGGTACATTAAACATTTCTACCTAGTTAGATAGCTATTGAAATAAGGAAGTTTTTATAATAATTTGTACGCGTGCTACATTAATATTTTTTTTGAAAAAACCTAAT
Source organism: Leptura quadrifasciata (assembly GCA_963675555.1). NCBI lineage: Eukaryota > Metazoa > Arthropoda > Insecta > Coleoptera > Cerambycidae > Leptura > Leptura quadrifasciata. The sequence goes on from OY776675.1 coordinate 112,576,383, forward strand.
AGGTAAATTTCATAACTGATTTTAAAAAAAATTTTTTACAAGTTTTTATTTTAAATGTTCACATAATCGAAATGTTTCCGGATATTTTTCATTCCAAACGGATATCTATAATATTGGACAAGTAATCCAGTAAAAAAAAAAATAAAAATGTCAAGTAGATTTTTCGGAAATTAACTTTTAAGACATTAAGATCTACTTTTTTGAGAAAAACAAAAAAATTGAAATATCTCAAAAACTATTGAGTTTTGTATAATGTATGTTAGGGCTAGATTTACCCCTTAGCTCATGCCCCATCACATCTCCAAAGGAATGTATCGAATTACCAGTAACCCTGTATATCATAAAACTAATTTTATGGCTATTAAATAGACGTCCAATGGATATCCATTTATTGAAGTCCATTGGATGTCCAGAATATCTACATGGTCCTTTGGTTAAATACCATGTCCAGAAATTTAATCATATGGATATTAAATGGATGTCCAGTGGATACGTATCCAATGAATGTCCATGTATTTAAGTCCAATGGATATCTAAAATATGCCCGTGGACATCTGGACCAGCAATGGATATAAAATGGACGTCCAATGGATGTCGAGTGTTTATTGGGTATGAGCACCGAATACCATATTGGTAATATTTGCAATTATTAAGATATCGGTCCGTTTTATATACGCATGTGCAAATTATAAAAATACAATTAAGACAAAGGATTTATATTATGTAATCCCTACAGTGGTTTACTCGTGGTTTACCGGACCATGGGAAAATATCTAGCATAACAGACTATTATTTTATGATTATGATTATGTCTCATCCAGATTTTGCTTAGCCGATTGTTTTAATATTAGTGGAAATTACTTGAATGCTGGTATTATACAGTCAATGGTTCACAAACACTCTGGTACGTTTATTTTATTTCTACAAGGAATATGAACAACTTCGTTACTTATTCATTGTTTTTCATATTTAATAAATCTCGGTAGGCTGAAGGACCTCGGTCAATGGCCATTTTGGTTTTTGCTCAATAAAGTACTTTCATTATTATTATTATTATTATTATTATTAAATCTCAGTGATGCCGAGATATATTCTTCAAAAACTAATTTATTTTATGTGTAAATTTAGTTCCGAACATGTTTCAGTATTTGAAAATTAATGATGCTAAGAAACAACTTCATCTTTTCCGCTCCATAGTTACGTTAAACAAGGCGTATTTAAGTTATTCTTGGTAGTTACTAAACTAGTTTAAGTACTTTGATTACCTATAACCTAAATTAGTTTACCCTAGTTACTGTTAATTTCGTTATTTATTGAATTGAAAATAGTTTTATTGTACTTAGAGAATAAGTAAACAATTTTCTTCTCTGTGTTTACACTATAACTACAATTGGAACGATGGACTTTTATAATTTTACTGAAGATAATAACACAGCTCGACAAATGAAAACTTTATTTTAGTAACTTTAGTAACATACCACTAAATTCAAAAACTAGGCGCAAAATGCGGCAAAACGTGCAGTTTTCTTGTTAAGGAAGTATATGAATTTAAATAAAACGTACCTAACACCATGTAATCATACCATCAAATTTATTAAAAAAATGAACAGATTCGTATTTGAATATTCTAAAATCAGTTAAGAATGTTTTATAATAACAGAAAAGTACAAGATATAAAACATAACATTAGATTTACGGTCGCATTGGGCTGAATGGACCGCATACACAGGCATCTAGAATATAGTCCTAGTAGTGTCTAGAAAATTCATCACAGGTCCTAAATAATCTCAAAATAATTATGTTACCGTTATATGTATGGACCATCATAACAATAATGATAATTATGAGGTGCAATAATTCAGATGCATCTGCAAAAATAAGACGTAGTGTAATTTTTTCATAAATAGATATGAAAATAACTACTAAAGTTGATTATAAAAATGACAGCTTTGTTTATGTTAACGAAACCCTCTCGATCAGTGTAACTATATGTATTTCTAGTCTTCTGAATTCGTTGATCCAGAAACTCTTTATAGCTCAGTCAACGAAGTACAAAAAAGGCCGCTCGGCGGAAATAAATCGTGTAGTCCCACATTTTCGTACAGGGGGTACCTCCCTGAACAACATACTAAAGGTCCTGACCGCTGGGGTGTGATCATTGGGAAAACGGCGGCCATTAGCGGATAAAGTGTCATTATATAAAATTAAAGTAAATTAAATTTCCTACCAAAATAGTCCTATTCATGATTTCTCTACGATCAATACTTACTGGGATACGGGGGGTGGTAAAACGGAAAATTCTGACTTTTTAAATAATCTCTGCTATAAAAATCATAAATACATTTGGGCTATGCTGAGCCCTTATCCGTGACGCGATAACGACGGCCGAGGTCAGCCACCTTCTTCTTTTGTATTATGCGTCTCTCACAGTTTGTCACTAATGAAGTTTTAAGAATCTGGCAACGCTGCACCATCCTGAGACGCATCTGTGCAATTGCCGAAGAGGACGCCCAGAGGATGAAGAAAGGAGTTTCTGAGGCAATGGGGGAGATATTTCAATAAATTGAGGCAAACGGTGAGTGAAGTTTCTGGAACAATACCTACTACAAAAACTATCAAAGAGAGAATGAAGGACAAATGGGATCGCATTGTTTTCAGCCGAATAGGCAATAAGAAAACTGTTGTGTGCTGTCGTGCTACAGGTGAAAAATATCTTGAATGATATGTGGTATTCTTCGAGGACCAAAAACCCACAAACAGAACGGCAGAGAATTATCAGAACAGCAGCCAAAATAATATTGGAAGATATTGAGTCAATGGCATTTGACAATTCTTTTTCCACCTGCTGAAAAATTCTGCAATAGCGCAAAAGGAATGGTACCTGATACGCTCCGCGCCTTTATGGACTGCTTAGCAACAACGAAAAGGGCTAAACTTAAATCAGAAATGAAGCTGTTCATCCACAGAAAGTTTGGATAAAAAAACTTGGTTGAGCTACTTGCAAGTTTGGGATTTATTGGAAATTATGGCGAAGCTCAACAGCCAGAGCTATCACTTGTCCTCCGCCATGAAGTGCCTGCTCCTAAGGAAATGTTCTGTCATGTATCTTCGACAATGCCGATTTTCCACTCACCAGAACAGACCCAGTAGCTCCAGAAGCCATTTTGAATAATATTTTCTGTCAATATTCCACTGGATGTGGAGGTCATTGTGAATGCAGGAAAACTATGATCCAGTGTTCGATGGTGTGCGCCATGTGTCACGGCACATGTACCAATGGTGCCACAGTTGAGGATTTACTCCACACGGGGGGTGGATTATTCTGATGTGAAATTTAATTTACTTTATTACTTATATTACACTTTTTCCGCTAGAGGCCGCCGTTTCCGAGATATTCACGAAAAACATGGAAACGGACATTTTGACACTCTCCTCTCCTAATGCTCACACCCTAACGGTCAGGACTTTTAGTATGTTGTTCAGGGATCAGACTGTTAAAAAATCTGGGACTATACGATTTATTTCCGCCCATTTTGCATCGTTAACTGGACTATTATTGTGGACTCCTCGATGGAGTAGTTTACACAAACATCCAAACGTTCGAATATACTTTCTCTGTGCGCATTGCACTAACCGTGTGAGTGTCGTCTGGAGACAATTAAAAGTGTTTTTATCGACCGATTACTGTGACATTTGGAAAGCAACAATATTAAATAACACAATCTCATTATCCCGGTTGAATTTCCAGTTTGGGTTTATTTTACAATTTTTGGGAGCTCTGTATTTAATACAGATGTTTGTTTACATAAAAATATGTTATCTATATATGCACAAGCTTCTCTTTTAAATCTTTTCCCCTTTTTGTTGATATAAATCAGGCGATTATACGAAAGGGTATCTGTATCGATGGGGTGTCTTTACTATTAGTCCAATCAATAGGTATGAGAGGGTACCAAAAATCCTAACAGCAAATAAAAAATATGGTCGTATAGAATGAAAAATTCCAAGAAACTTAGTGTCAAAAGCCCGTGGATCCTCGATGTCCTTCATAACATAAAAAATTCGTAAAGTTGAAAGAAACGGTTTTTCACGTAAAAAAAAAATAAATCTCTTAGAGAAAAAAGTTAAATGAGAAAGTTGTAGTTATTAAAAGGATCTATTGACTCACTTTTTGTTGATGTCGATTGGTGCATTAGATTTCGAGATAAATCGAAAAAAAGCGTAAAAAATCGACTACTTTTGCTTTTCGTGTATCTTCTTCAAATTAACGTTTATAAACTGGTTACTCAGTGACAATGTAGCTTGTGGCAAGCTAAATAAGTGCGTTTTTTCGAAATTGAAATTTTTTCAAAATTTTTCGAGATATATCGATTTTTCGAAAAGAAGGTTTTTTCGGAAATCTCCTCCTCTTGCTCGACGGATAGTCCTACAGAAACGATTTGGCCTGTTCCTTTCTTCAAGAATTGCACTATCACGGCAAGAAAGATGATAACGATTTTTCAAATTTTAAGTGTCCAAAAATGACTGAAAAAAAATTTTTTTTCGGTCACGTTTTTTCTTTTTTCAAATATTTTTTTCAGTTTTCACTTCTCAATGATGTCTATTAAGGCAATCGATTGCTGGCGTTTTTACACGAATTAAAAAAACTTTTTCTACGACCCTCTGGAGAAATATTTTTTTCAAGAAATTCCAGAGGGCGCTATTTACGCACTACAGCGCCCATTTTTACGGAGATTACAGTTGAATACTTATATTTTAAATGAAAAAATAGAGCAGCTTATTTCATCGACCTTTAACATTATTAAACAAATACTAAATGAAGCGTGCGAGCGCGGCGCGAGCGGGTCGCGGAGTGGGGATAACCTCGTGCGGCCGGTCTGTAAACTGGATTTGCGCATTCAAAATCGTTCGCGCTTCTAAAATCTTTAATATTACGACTTCTTGACTACGTACAAAAATCCCGGGATGTACCAAATAGTCAAAGGATCCTCGTGCCGGTCGTCACATGCCTACCTTGCACTGACGAGAGCCAACAGCTCGAAACTGCAGTCTGCAAGTGGTGTGTGACGGCTGGCAAGAAAGCTCCTTTAAGTAGGATCAGTCTTTCGGCCGGTGTTTGTTGCAATCGAAGCATTAGCGTTTTGATGGTAATATGCAATTATTACACTTTACGCGCCAGGCTTGTAACTTGTAATTCAACGCTCGGCGAGGCATATAACCCGGAGAGTAGCTGTTGGTTGCAGTCTGGTTACGGTCCTTATAGTAAAATAAGGATTTTGTAGAGGAGTTTGCGACTAAAAATATTATGTTTTAATATTCCGCCCTCTAAAAGCATATTTGAACTAATTTGTAATTTATATTTTATACATAACCAAAAATATGAACTGCCGTAATAAATAGTAAAACGTATTGTGAGAACTCAGTACATATATTGCATCTTATAGGATATACTATATATAGTAATGAGAAAGGTAAGGAAAATAACCATATGTACTTACATAGTAAATAAAAATATATAAATTGAAATATAGGTATCTGATGTAAATAAATGTTTTTAGACAATCATCAATCGTTTCCTGGGATGCTTTAATAGAACTGAAATACATAATAGTGTAAAAAAACATAACCGAGTTCCTAAGATATAAAAATATGTAGATAGAACAATGTGAAATGATTTTGCAGTTATACAAGTAAATTTTGTTAGTTGAGAATAGTTTCACTTACAAAAAGTGAATCAAAATGTTACACGTACAGATCGTACTAGATATAAACAAAACACTAGTTTTTATATAAAACTGTTAAATGGACATAGACCATGTAACAGCCCACGGCGACAATAATTATGTCGAAAAGTTTTTGTTGTTTTTATGTATCAGGAACTTATTACTTGAACTATACGTGCGTGACTTATGTATTACTATAGATTACAGCAATGACTTCAGAATAGGATAGACAAAGCATCCTCTTGGTTTGTTGTGTATCATTTATTTGTTTACATTGCTTTAAAAATAAATACTGGTACTCGGCAGTCTATTGGCTAAAGGCACGTGGGTATATGCGCACGCAATCCCTCTCAACACGTTTTGTTGACAATCCAGTTGCAGCGTTTGCCGCCATTAAAGTGTTTGTGTCCTAACAAACCATACCTTTTGGTAAGCACAGTCTGACGAGCGCCGCTCACACACGCTATTGCTGGTTATTATATGAGCATGGTTTGTTAGTCTGCATAGCAAGTAAGCCGTGAGTCACGCTCTCACCTATCTATGCAGACTCTAATAAACCATGCTCATATAATAACCAGCGTAACCAGCAATAGGTTACAGCATGTATGAGCGGCGCTTGGCTGACTGTGTGCCATGTGCGGCGCACTGTCCTAACAAACCGTATCTTTAGAATGCAGTATCAAATTTTACAAGTTTAAAAACACGGCTGTGAGTTTGAACCAATTAGCTACCGTCTTTTAAGTTTGAAATGCATTTCATTCTAACTCTTTAAATTTAGCGATTTGTTATAATAATAGTATATTGTAGTACATAGAAGTAGTTACAAAATATAGTGAATGGTTTTATTAGGCCCTGCATCAACGGTAAGTGCTAACAATAGCCAATAATATATTTAACACTGTTAATTTAATACATTTTTCTATTCCCTAACAACTACATGTTTATAATTTGCGGTTACCCAATGTGATTGTGCAGAATATATACTCAGTCGTTAAACATGTTAATCTACCCCTCCAATAAATAAGCATTTTAACTTTATCAGTTACCGAATGTTTTATGGTATTATGGCATATTTTAAACGGTTTCAACAGATAACGATTTAGTATTACATAAATTTTTTGTAGATATTTCGCTTTGTGTTTAATTTAGGAATACTACAAAATGAAGGGTGTTTGTAATTAAATCCGGAATCTATATAGCCGACTTTGTATATATTGGAATAAAAAATAATTTTTCCAACGAAAATTAAATTTTATTAAAACGTCAGTGTTAAAAAAAAAGGAAATTCCTATTCGGTTTGGCGAGAAAGAGTAGTAAATGCTTAAACTCATCCAACTATTTATCACGTAATTAGAACCGGAAGTTCTATGGCTCTCTACAATGGTATACAGCATAGCTGTTTAAAAAGAGAAAATAATCAAACGACGGATACAGGTATTGTTTGAATTAACTAAGATTCCTATTTCTACTATTAATGTTTTTATTAAAAAAGAGGTTGTTGTAGACGACTCTGTTAAAAGAAAATGTAAAAATCAAAAATTTAGAAAAAATGACGATGCTTCAAAAGACGTTATAGATCAGTTGTCAGATACTAATTTTGATGAAAAGTTAGAATTAATTGTTACCTCGTTAATTTTTTCATGAAAGACTAATTTTTTGCTAGTAGAAAGTGGCTCAAAAAAGTTTACCAAAATCAACCCTCTGAAACGGAAAAAATCAGTTTTTTGCTAATATCTCGAAAAATAATAATAATAATAATAATAATAAACGGACCCCGTGCGGATAGGGGTCAAGGGCAAAGTGGTGGGACCCAACCGGACAGACGAAATTGGCAATGTCCAAGGACGCTTTGAGTGGACAGATGAACTGAGGGATGAACTTCTGCATTGCTATGAAAGCAGTGAGCCTGCGCGGAGGGGATACATGGCGCGGATGCATGCTCTGTGGTGTGAGAGGCTATCAGAGCATAGCGCCTTCACGCCACAAAATCTGCGTGACTATGTATCCCACCTTCGTAGTAGGGGCTATGTGAGGGCTGCTCCTGGACCGGTGAATGAGGTGGCCGAAGAGCCGCCACAATCACCGGTTGAGGACGTAGCTCTCCTCGTTCCGCCAATACCAGAGGGCCTCAGTACCAGAAGGGGGTTACACCATCTGAAAACCCCTGGGCCACAAGACCTGGCCAGAGTGGACGCTGAACTTCGTACAGCGCTACCAGAAGAGGCTGACATCTGGCACATAAATTGTGCCGTGTATGCCGCTGCTCAAATCTCGCCTCAGGTGGAGAGGCGAAATACCTCTTCCCCACAGGAGAGAGCGCAGCGGCGCATACAAAAGATGGAAGCCACGCATCCCGTATCCAATGTGTGATGGACTATATGGCGGCCAACAGGCCGTTCACGCCTAAAGTGCGTCGATTAGCCGCCAACTTAAGACGCGTCCATCACACACTCAATGAGGCAGTGCTGCGAGCCACCAAACAGCACTGTCTCGACAGGATACGGATGCTAGTGACTTGCAAAAAGTCACTAGTGAGGCGGGCGAGGGGGCTTGCGGAAAATAAACTGTTCCGCGAGAAGCCCTCGCGCCTTTTCCAACCACCTCCGCGTGTTGTAGACAATCCGCCGACTGCAGATCAGGTGGAGAACTTCTGAAAAACGCTGTACGAGGAGAGGCTTCCACTCAACCGAGATTCTCCTGCCCTTGCACACTTTGAAGCCTTTTGTCAAAGGCTTCAGCAACCACAGGAAGTGTGCGAACCAATAACCCCAGAAGCGGTTCGTAGGGCTCTTGAGGGCTCTAAGAACTTTGCTGCTCCAGGTCCCGATGGGGTAAATAACTTTTGGTGGAAAAAGTTATCGAGCACCCACCACCATTTGGCCAGAATTTTTAATTCCTGGTTAAATGGGGAGCAGCAAATCCCTTCTTGGGTTGTTGAGGGGCGGACAGTGCTGATCCCAAAGAACGGAGATTTGTCCAACCCAAAGAATTACAGACCGATAACCTGTCTAAACGCATGTTACAAGGTGTTTACACGCATTTTGTACATGCCGGTGCTCCACGCAGTTGGAACCGGTTTACGAACGGATATATGAGCAACGAGGGTCGAAGAGAGGTGTCGCTGGCTGCAAGGAGATACTGTTGATCGACAGATGTGTCACGCAGGACTCCATGCAGTATAAGCGGAACCTCTCTATGGTCTAAATTGACTACCGCAAGGCATTTGTCATGACATCGCATGAGCTCATTGTTCACTTGCTCCGATGTCTTGTGGTACCCGGTCCTGTAGTGAGATGTATTGAAGAACTGATGCCACTCTGGAGGACTCGCTTTACCATAACATCGGGTAACGATAGAGTCCAAACAGAGTCGGTGACATTCAGAAGAGGAGTATTTCAGGGAGATTCCCTTAGCTCCCTTCTGTTTTGCATCTCATTACTGCCATTATCCGTCTCGCTCCGGAAAGCCCGTGGCTACAACTGCGGTACCCCCGACGACAGAAGGCATAATGTCACCCATCTATTTTATATGGATGACCTCAAACTTTATACCTCTGGAGAGAGGGATCTCCAACAGTCCCTTAGGGTGGTACAGGAGTACACGCAGGCTGTCGGTATGCAGTTCGGGTTGGACAAATGCGCACTGATCCATCTCAAGAGAGGACGATGCGGTGACTACGGAGAGGACGCGCAGCTCGTGGACGGAAGCATTTTACACCATCTAGATGCCGTAGAGTCGTACACTTACTTGGGTGTCGAGCAACGCTCCACCCAAGAAGTGAGTGTAGTGAAAAACGCTCTCCGCGGCAAGTATCAGCACCTACTCCGACAGATCTGGCCTTCAGAACTGTCGGGGAAGAACAAGGTGTCTGCTACAAATATACTTGCCGTTCCGATCCTTCTCTACTTTTTCGGAGTAGTGAAGTGGACTAGAGAAGAGCTGCGTCAACTCGAAGTAGTAACCCGCAAGAAGATGCATCTCAATAGGAGCTTGCATCCTAAATCGTCCGTTCCACGGTTATATCCCCCACGACATCGGGGAGGCCGTGGACTCTTGAGCTTGGAGAGTCCCCATAGCAGGATGGTTCTGGATGGAGCATGTAAGGTCATCAGGAGTTCGGATCCCCTCCTCTGCATGGTCCGAGACCATGAAAATGCAGAGGTAAGAGCTTTTCTCTTTAAGGCAGCACGGAGAGCAGCCGATGAACTTGGTCTCATCTTCGACGTCGAGCGGGTAAACCCCGACTCTGTCACCGAGTTGGAACCCGTTCGACTAAAAGCCCACATTAGAGCTGCAGAACACAACATCCTTCTGCAGCTCCATAAGGATAAGCCATTGCACGGGGTCTTCTATAAAAATATAGAAGACCTCGGCTTATCCGAAAGGCTGACCTTCGGCTTCTTAAGGTCAGCTGGGCTTAAGTCTGGGACCGAGGGATTCATAATGGCTTGCCAGGATGGTGTATTTAACACTCTCGTCTATCGACGTCCTGTCATGAGTATGGAGGTCCCTGATGTCAGCTGCAGGGCCTGCCGCAGGGCGCCGGAGACTGTAATGCACTTACTGTCGGCTTGCCCGACATACGCAGTCTCGGCCTATATTCATAGACACAACGCAGCATTACGAGTGCATTACTATCATCTAAAGCACTCGTATGGGATAGACGAAACACCAGTGCTGCCTTACGTTCCGGGGGATATTGAGTCCGTTGTGGGGAATGAGAAGTGCCTAATTTATTGGAACTACTCGTTTCCCACCGTCAGGCAAATACAAGTCAACAAGCCTGACATAGTACTCCTCGACCACCAACTCAAGACAATGTATGTCGTGGAATTCTCAGCTCCCGCTGAGAGCAACATTGTTTTGAAAGAGGAGGAAAAACGGACAAAATATCGAGATTTGCTCTTCGAACTCCGCAGGCTTTATCCAGGCCATTCTGTTAAAATAGTGGTACTGATTATAGGAGCCCTCGGTGGAATGAGACAGACGCTGCTTTCAGAACTAAAGATCATACCGGCATGCAGAGATTCGGCAGAGATCTTAGCCGGCAGAATGCAGAAGGCTGTCATCCTCGGTTCATTGCGTCTACTCAGGGCACACGATTCGCGGACCCGGTACTCACTCACCCCACGGGCGTGGGAAGTGGCTATTGGTATTACCAGCTCCCCTCTGTGAGGGTCGGAGCCACAGAGTAGGGTGACTGGTTTTTTGTAAAAATTCATCACTTTCAGTCATAATTTATTAGGTAATAAATCTGCAAAAATGTGTATAATAAACGATTTTTAAAATATTGTAGGGCATGTATTGTTTTAGTTATGCGCGCCTATGCATGGCAGGCGTTCTAGTACGGTTAACAAAGGAATGCCGCGCTTTGACGCTTTTGTTTTTATATAATTTCAAAATAACATTAGATAAAATATAAGTAAAAAGATGCGCATCGGAAGTAGTTTATGTTAAGTCGGTACTTTTTATTAATTCAAATTTGTTTCGAGATCTGGTCATGTAGGGTAGCCCGTGGTCGCCGCTCCGTCTATCTATTCAAGGCCGGCCCGTGGCATTGGTGAGTTGATCATTTGCATCGGACGCCGATGGCGCCTCTGGCTTGTATGCGAGTCACCGCATGCACTCGATGAAGATTTTCCGGCATGCATCTTCTTTACTTTTACTGGTAATACGAGGCGGATATATCATTATATAAAGTAAAGGAATATGTTAAAACCATGAGAATGGCGCCCTGGTAGTTTTGAGGGCGCCTTGCAGCATCCCAGTCTATCAGTGCTGCGTGCTGCAGTGTTTCTGTACAATACTATTACCAGAGGATGCCGGAAATCGAACACGGCGTGCGCGATTATAAAAAATCTATTCTTTGTTACACCCACGTAGAGTGGAAATATAGTAGTCTGTCGGTCTGTTTGTAACTTTTTTGTGCGCACGTTTACTCTGGAACCGTTTATGATATTGACTTGAAATTTGGTACACTTATGTATGTAAGTTTTATCCGCCTAGTAGAAATGGAAACAACGACTACCACAATTTTAATGATCTAGTCGACCGCATAGAGTAAATGATTTAACGTGCCGCCTTTATGCCTAATAATTTGCTCGAGTCGTAAACAAACTTGGAAAGAAAGAAAGAAATCGTATGCCCCAGGCACTCAGTGGCGCCACATACGTATTTTTGTAGGTATATATAAAATAATAATATTTCATAAAATAAAAAATAAATATAATTAAATTTGTTTTCATGCTCAACTCAGCCAAAAAGAAAAACTGGAGTTCTTTTAAGAAAATTTTTAATGGCAGGCATAATTTTATTAGGATTGGAATACTTACGTAATCCGACATTAAAACTGTAAATTGGTTGATGTTTATAAAAATTTTAACTATGCCAGCTGGTCCTTGCTGGGCAATAACCCAGCAAGGACCAACGTGGAGGCGTGAGCATATTCCTTGCCGGGAAAAGATGGTGACAGGGTTGTTAATTAGGGAGTAACAGGTTAAAAAAGAAAATAAAGTAATAGACTTACAACTTAAAAATAAATAACTGTTTTATCAACATAAATAAACTTTCTTGTTAAAATAGACTAATTAAAAACAAAACATACCCAAGTTAAAAATAAATAATTGTTCTAGCAACATAAATAAACTTTCTTGTTAAAATAGAATAATTAAAAACGAAATATACCAAAGTTAAAAATGAATAACTGTTCTATAACAGTATAAATAAACGTTCTTGTTAAAATAATATAATAAAAAACAAAACTGACCAATAATAATTTTTCACAATAGATAATTCATAATATCACAATCACTACATGACACTATCATAGATTATCACTCACCCACCACTGTCACTATTACTGCTGGCTCCTACATTTATTATTATTGGGTCAACCACTGCGTCAAGTCGAATATCCATATTACACTTTTTTTTTCAACTTTCTTAACGTGCCCTATGCATTTTTGTCTATAATCAGCCGTAACTCTTTTTAATGCACTGGATAGAAGGCCTTTTACATGTTCTAATTTAAAAGTTCTATTTTGTCTTGCAACATTCTCCTTTATTTCAGCCCAAATAAGCTCAATGGGATTTAGTTCACAGTGGTAAAGCGGCAGTCGTAATACCTCAATATTTTTAGCTTTAGCCATTTCATCCACAATATATTTCTTATATATCGGCGAATGCTATTTTGTTAGGGATAGCAGTTCGGCTTTCAGCGAAGCACGATCGAATAGGATACCTTTAACATCTAACCATTCTTGAATTTGCACTTTTCATCATGCACTAGTTCGTAATTTTTCCAGTAATCGACTGTGGTAAGGGGCGTTATCCATAATAACGACAGATCCGAGTTCAATCTCAGCTAGAATGTTTGTAAACCATTCCTCGAAAACATCCGCATTTATGATAATTGCCAATTTTTTTCGACACGAACGATAGAAGTCCATCTTCCACGAATCCTGAATTACTTCCTATGTGCATTATTATTAAGCATTTTCCTTTTCCCGTTGGGATTTTTAATCCTGTTGACCAATCTTCCATATGGCCTTGATGAACACTTTTTACATTTCTATCTTGCCAAAATTGTGTCCTTCATTTAACCACGTCTCATCTAAATAATAGCATTTTCTTCCTCTTTCACGGGCAGCTTCAAACATCTATTTTACGTCGATTTGCTCATTTTGGGTATATGTTCATCATCATTCAGGGACTGTAAAATTTTCTTAACAGTAGGGATTTCATTATCATAGAAGAATTTATGAACTTTACGTCGAATTACATTTTCTGCAATTTGTCTAAAATTATTTTTTTTCTTCCAGATTTCGCTTTACGTTTCTGAACATCCCCTTCATTTTTTGCTTCTCTTAAAATTCTGTAAATGATCCATTCACTCACGCCGGTATACCTTGAAGCCATGTTAACTAAACTTGTTTATCCTGATGGGATGATCTTTCTCCATTGCATGATATACATTTCTTGAAGCTTAATGGAGACTTTCTAGGGGTATAAACTTTTATCACTTCTTTTGAACAACAGGGAACCGCTTCCATTTTTTCACATTTTCACTAAAGTACTAACAAAATAAAATTTTAAGGCACTGTGATACAAAAAGTACGTAATTTACAAACAAAAAATAATGCCGCCCAATTCATAAAAAATTCACACTATAAATATTTCACACGAAATAAAATTTTAAGGCACTAGATACTACAAATACGTAATTTATAAACAACAAATTAATACCACCCAACTGATAAACGACCGCACTCTATGTACACTGATTTTAAACTGAGTTATAACGGTTTAACGCACCAAAACACCGCTGAATACGTGGAGAATGTTGCCAGATTTAAGCATAAAATTTTAAATTTAAGATATGGTAGTTCATGCATAGTTAACTCAATCCGAGGACTTTTCGAAATTGATATTATTCAAAATTCTACAAACTTAAGGAAAATAAGTAGATAACAGCGTAAACATATTATATTAGGGAATTTACAAAACTTGTAAATCCGCACGCCTCTGGCTCTACTGACTAGAGTTTTTGGCCGAAGTATATATGATATTTTGATCTAATTCCGTTGAAGGGTTGGGGGTAAATGGGACAAATAAGGGTAAATAGGCAAAACAAGTAGGTAAGAGTCCACAAAATTGCAATGTAGGGCATGTACGAAAAGCTAACGTCTCAAAAATTTTTTTGACATCAGCCACTCCCCCCCACTATCACCCCCACACTGTTATGAAAGGGAGTAAAAAAAAATAAAATATGATTTAGTGTGTATACAAGAAAGAAACGCCTCAATTTTTTTTTGTAGTTAGCCTACCCCCTCTACCACCCCCATTGCCATCCCCCCCTATTGTTTAAGGGAATAAAAAATTAAATTGGGATTTAGTGTGTATACGAGAACCAAAGGCTTCTAAAATTTTTTACATTAACCACCCCCTCTACCACCCCATTCTATTATTAAAGAGAATAAAATATTACATTGGGATTTAGCGTGGATTACAAAATCTGGATGTGGAAATAGTGATTCCTTGGACCGCGGTTTTTATTTTTATTTTGAGATTTATCGAGACAAAACTTGTTTGAGGTGGAAGCTTGCAGGTCAACTACACTATTGGCGCTACTGTTTTGAATAAGAAATTTTTGAACTTTAAAATACCATGCATTATTTATTTAATGACAATTTTACAAATAATTATTTATAATAAAAAATTGCGCACGAGCTATACACAAGTTAGACTAAGTTTGACATGTAGTGTATTAGGATACACACTACAATAATAATTTAAGCATATCAACACACCAGCTTTTAAAAATATGTGCTTCCCAAATTTTTTTCAAATCTAGAGCTCAATCAGGTACTTGAGACCATCAACTTTTAAAAATCTAGGGGCGCTAATACCGAGTTTGCCAGGGGCACCGAAGATTTATGGGCTGGCCTTGTATCTATAACAGGAAAGAAAACGGCAGAATTAGGCTCTACTAGTGGTACTACTTTGTACAGTATCTTATAATATACAAAATTTTAAATGAGCAGACTTAAAAAATTCTGGTGAAGCTAAATAAACTAACTTTAGCATAAATTAAAACATTAAAAAGTTTCGAGTTTTCCCCCTACGCTTTTTGAAAATATTATTTGTTTCATTCATTGTATCGTATTGTACTAATAGTACTGAACACAATAGGTTTGCAAATAATTTTCTAGTCAATATAGTTTCAAAAAAAAAAAAAAAAAAATTATTTGATAAGTTTTCTGTTATAATGCAGTCAAACTTTTACCTCAAGGGTAAATAATTTGACCAAGATATAAATTTACAATACGCTTTAGGAATAAGCAACATTTAATCTCTCCTCTCTTGAATTACTGCGTTAGTTTACGTTAGTCAAGGTGTAATCAAATTATTCTTGGTAGTTGGTAAACTACTCCAAGTAGTTTGATTGCCAATAACGTAAATTAATTTACCCTCGTCGCTGTTAATTTTGTTACGTACTGAATTTCAGGCCAATTTTATTGGTAAGGAATGCGTAAATTATTTTCCTTACTAGCTTTGCATACGCATTTGGAATTTAAATATGATTAAGAAGAAATTAAAATGTTATTAAAGACAAAAAGCGGCTTTAAAAATGTCTGCCAATTTAATCATAATAACAATATTCATGAAATTATTACTAGTATCTTAACATAATGTATTAATACTATTGCACTAAAATGTCTGAATGTTTAAAAATTAGTACATTTCTTTTTGTTAAAAAATTCCTCTATGTGGAAGAGATCTTTGTTAATCAGAATATTTAAATATTAAAAGATGACTTAATTATCTCTTTCCGTTCCTATCTTAAAGAAAATATCCAAGGTCTCAGATAATTAATTAATTAAAACTTTCGTAAATCATTACCTTCCATAAAGTAATCGGCTTAGTTATAAAGGAAAAAGTGCGAAAGCATTTCTAAAAGGAATTATGAAGTGTATCGACCAAAAAAATTTGAACAAATTTTACTAACTTGCAGAGTGCCTATACATCGATATTTTAAGTACTCTACTAAAAGTTTTTATTAAAAAAAATCAACATATTAGGCAAAAATATATGAAAATTCGAAAAATAAATTAATTAATGGCAGTGGTAATGCTAAGTAAATACAGGGTGTTCCAATAGTGCGTAAAAGTCTAATATCGGCCTTATTAGACCACTTTGGAAAATTATTTTTTTATGAAAGTAGTATAGTGTCAAAAGGCGCATATTTTAAAAATATTTTGAAATATACAGGGTGACTCGCTCCAGTGGAACATCTTCGAGGTCATTTTTTTTAATGGAATATCCTATATATTTTTACATTTACAAATTCTGCGTAAAATTACCTTTCCAACGTCCTCCAGATTTTTCGTTTTTGACGTGGCGTTGCAGAGTTATTAAAAAAAATATGAAAATTTTGGTCGGAACAAGGTTTAACAATAGTAGAATGCAGGTTTTCACGGCCGTTGTCTAATGAGGTAGATTCTTCCGGGTCTTGCCGTGTTCGTCGAATTTGACTTGACGTTTCGCTGATCATCCTGTTAGCTTCTTCAGAAGGATTCTAAAGACTGAATCTGTTGTGTTACACTCCTCGTTATATACCTAGGCGCCGCTTCGCTTCGCTGGTCATTGGTCGCGCTTGGTTCGCTTCGCTGCTCATTCGTCGTGTTTGGCAATACCAGTCTCTACGTGTTACTAAGTCGATACCCATCCTTTCTGTTAAAGTTGTTCACGTTTTTCATAATTTCCAGTGATTCCCTAATGATTCGCGGATAATAGGGCGTATTCCTGTCTAATGTATTGACGTCCTCGTAGTCGATTTTATGGTTCTCGTTATTATGGACATATTCTGCTATCGCCGACCTATCCGTGTATCCAAATCTGGTATTTCTCTGGTGTTCTTTGATTCTGCACTGGATACTCCGTCCTGTTTGTCCGATGTAGCTCTTACCACATGTGCACTTCAACTGGTAAACACCTTTTGATGACAGTTTGGGACAGGGTCTTTGACTGAGGGAAGCATCTGCTGTATTTTCTTCACTGTTCGAAACCGTACACCTACTTTCTTTTTGAACAAAATCTTCTTCAGCCTATCTATGACTCTCGCGACGTAGGGTAGGCATGCATACATCACATCACATCAAGAGTTGAAAGACAAACGAGGACAGCTATCAAGAATTCATTAATCCCAGTAGAAGAACAACGCCGCCTGCTGCCAAGTGAAACCTTACCACCACGACTCTACGGCCTCCCTAAGATTCATAAACCAGGTAATCCTTTAAGACCAATCGTCAGCACATGTGGATCACCAACTTATAAGCTAGCCAGATACGTCGCAGACACACTGCAACCCTATATAGGTAAGACTAGTAGCCACGTAAAGAACTCCGGACACTTCGTAGAAATTTTGGAAAACTTGGAAATAACGAGTAATGATATCATGGTTAGTTTTGACGTCTTTGTTCACCAATGTACCAATTGAGGAAACAGTTAACCTGATTCGTCAACAACTTGTACCTAAAGGATTAAGAGAAGACATACCTGATCTGGCCCGATTGTGCCTGTCTACAACATACTTTCTATGGAATGGAGACTTCTACGAGCAGAAACAAGGAGCAGCCATGGGATCACCACTTTCACCTGTGATAGCCAACCTATTTATGGAAGCTTTCGAAGAGAAAGCCATACGCTGCAGTGAGAATAAACCAAAGTGCTGGCTACGCTACGTAGACGATACGTTCATCATATGGCCACATGGAGAATCATCTTTATCTGTTTTCTTCGACCATTTGAATAAACAGCATCCAAGTATCAAATTTACAATGGAGACCGAGCAAGATGGAGCTTTACCTTTCTTAGATGTATTAGTGAATAGGTCACGCAATGGCAAGCTGGCCCATGGTGTCTACAGAAAGAAAACGCACACCGATCGTTACCTACATGCGACATCTCACCACCATCCACAACAGAAGAGAGCGTTAATTAGAACCTTGGTCCACAGAGCCAACACAATATGCGACGACGAGAACAAACCCGAGGAACTACAGAATGTCCAACAAGCTTTAGAGAAGAACGGATACAGTCAAAGCAATATACAACGAGTAGTAAATTACCAGAGGAGAACTACAGAAAAAGAACAGCAACAACCAACAACGTATGTATGCCTACCCTATGTCGCGGGGTCACAGATAGGCCGAAGAAGATTTTGTTCAAAAAGAAAAGGTTACCAGTTGAAGTGCACATGTGGTAAGAGCTACATCGGACAAACAGGACGGAGTATCCAGTGCAGAATCAAAGAACAGCCGAGAAATACCAGATATGGATACACGGATAGGTCGGCGATAGCAGAACATGTCCATAATAACGAGAACCATAAAATCGACTACGAGGACGTCAATATATTAGACAGGAATACACGCTATTATCCGCGAATCATTAGGGAATCACTGGAAATTATGAAAAACGTGAACAACTTTAACAGAGAGGATGGGTATCGACTTAGTAGCACGTGGAGACTGGTATTGCCAAGTACCAGCACCGTAGTAAGTTACGGTTACGGTCAACCAAACACAACGAATGAGCAGCCAAGCGAACCAAGCGCGACCAATGACCAGCGAAGCGGCGCCTAGGTATATAACGAGGAGTGTAACACAATAGATTCAGTCTTTAGAATCCTTCTGAAGAAGCTGACAGGATGATCAGCGAAACGTCAAGTCAAGTTCAACGACCACGGCAAGCCCCGGAAGAATCTACTTCATAAGGTTTAACAAATCAATTCGCTGTGTGTGTATATTACTATTAATCAAGAAGATTTATTTTGAAATTATGTAGACAAGGGATGTACGATAATGACGCAACCATCAAATATTGATTATAATTATACAGGGTGTATTTTATACTAGCGCTAATTCAGGGCATTTCATAGTAAATTTTATCAATTTTGTCAAAAGGAACACTCTGTATTGTATTGAATTGGCACGTTAATTCTCTACGATTTTTGTGAATAATATCCTACATCTAAAATCGATATTTCCAGAGATATTTTTACTTTTTCATTAAAAACCGTGAAATTTTAATACTTTTCAATTCGGGCTGATCTAGTAACCATGATTTTGACATAAAGTGAGAATAATTGAAAGTAGTGCATCTTGGTTGCCTCAGTAGTATTTTTTCACAGTTTAATTAAATCATGTTTGAGTCTATATTAAAAATTTGTTAACAATCATTTAGTATTACATAAAGTTGACATAAATAATAGGAACAGGAAATGCGGTATTAGGTAATAAAAAAATTGGCACTATTTTAAAAATTCAAAGTTATTTTGAACCTAATTTAGTGAAATAAATAATACCAAGTGTTTATAGGAACTGTTCAAAGTGGTCTCCCAACACGTCTATGCATTTCTGTAGACGATTTTCGCATAATTTAATAGACATTTCTTAAAATATCTATCGCAATTTCCTGAAGAACTTCCCTTATTTTTTTCTTTCATATTTTCTTTTGTAGTTATAGGAACTTTGTACACTTGCTCCTTAACATAGCCCCCACAAAAGGAAGTCTATTTTGGTCAAATCAGGGCTTCTGGCAGGCCAACTATAGGGTCGTCCACTTCCTATCCATGCATTTGGAAAGGCGTTGCGTGAATAGCTGCAATGTGGTGCACAGGTACTCCATCATGGGAGTACCACATTCTCTACCTAATATCCCTGGGGACATCCTCCAGTAATCCTTCCAAGCTGTCTTGCAAAAATTCCAATTAAATTTGACCATTCACACGTCCTTCAAAAAAATGTGGTCCTATCATATAATTCTCAACAATTCCTCCATCGACCATCTTGTTTGGCTATTTGTTCGTGATATGTAAGGATTGGTTGTATCATAATAATGAAAATTATGATGATTAACATGTCTATTTTTATGAAAAGTTGCTTCATCGGCAAACAAAACAAAGTCAAAAAAATTTCTTTGTTTTCATATTTTCTATTTTGCCCATCGATAAGATTGTATTCTGTTCTCATAATCCATTAGTTGAACGCGGTAGGGATGAAATTTGTTTTTCTGTAGGATTCGATGGACCGAAGGTCTGCTTATATCGTTTTCTATTGGCAATTCTCTTATACTGCGATGAGGGTCTTCCTATACACTCAAAAGTAGATCAAATCGTTCCATCAACTTCACAAATGATTTTTTGGGGGGCTCTCTTCTTTACGGATGTCGCTCCTTATAAATTCTAGTTGATAGCACCCAAAACATAAACCATATCGACCATTTCTTCTCTCGAAAAATTCATTAATGGAAAGTGCGAATTTTAAACTAATTTATAACTTAAAATAAGTATAAATACTTTGTGACAATAGTTAATAATTAAACGTTAATAAGATATCTTTCAATTATTCTCAGTTTATGTCAAAATCATGGCTACTAGATCAGTTCGAAATGAAAAGTATTATAATTTAACGGTTTTTAATGAAAAAGTAAAAATATCTCTGGATATATCGGTTTTAGATGTAGGATATTATTCACAAAAATCATAGAGAATTAACGTGCCAAGTCAATAATACAATAATATACAGAGTGTTCCATTTGAGAAAATTGAGAAAATTCACTTTCAATGTTCTAAATTAGCGCTAGTATAAAATACACCCTGTATAATTATTTCGACAACGCCACGTCAAAAAAAAAATTTAAACATATATAGGATGTTAGGCCGATATGGACTTTGATGCACTATTGGGACATCCTATATACATTGATAATGTACGATTCAATAATATTTTAACCTCACTACGGCATGGTACTTACAAGTTCAATATAAACAGTTTTGTCAGAAAATTGAAATTAGCTTTGATTCCTATACTAAAATATTTTAACATTTACCTGATTTGGGCATTTTCCACAGTCCCCAGTATTTGTTCGTGGTATTTAATTCATTGTTACAATTTATTATTTAAACTCCATAAAACATTTGCTTTTGATGAAATACCTTCTGTAACAAAACTTCACCAAGAAGTTCTCTGAATCCGAAATTCATGTATTTCTGCGAAATTTAATCTTATTGTGTAACAATCTTGGCGATTTTAATTCACTCTCTGGAAAACACAAAGTAATACTTCCTTTTGTTTTGCATTTTTATGGGGTTCCTTAAAGCGTCTTTAAAACGTGATCATATTTCATTTATCCTAAAATAAATATTTAAAGACATTGTAAGCCATTTATACTGTGTATAATGATCCTGCTTGTCAATCCGAGAGCTTACAAAATAATACCGTAACAAAATTTGACATATATACCATTTTATTACATAAGTTTAAAAACATCTATATACTGTAAAAGTATGTTTTGTTAATAGTCCAACAGTATTAAACATTTGTACTTCCAGTTAATAACAGGCTTCATACATAGTAGTGCAGGAAAGTTAGCATTTGAGGTGGAAAATAGTACATTAAACAACAAGTTTAGAAAAGCAAACGAGTATAGTGTTTAAGTACGAGCGAGCGCAGTGAGCGAGTAACTTAAAAACTATCTGAGTTTAGTAAAACTGCTTTTCTTACGAGATTTCTTTATATTATTTTTTCGCATTTTGTGTTAGTGCGGAAGCATTACAGTTTGAAATTTAAAAAATTTCATAGTAGGTACTTGTGTAGGATTTACGTAACCTAATAACTGATACGGTTTTGTTATACGGTTTTTGTTTTTGATGGATGTATTCGAAATATGTGATCATATACAATCTGATGATGACAGAAAATTATAATTAATACGCTCAAAGTTTTGGAAATTTTAGAATCAGACCTATAGTTACAAGGAAGACCAGTTATTATTTTATTGGAGCTAATTGAAAATTTATTATTACATCTGACAGAAAGGTAAAGATTTATGTTTGATCACTTCACATCTATATGCATATATATGCTTATTGTTACCAGAAACTTTGGAAGCCTATACAAATCAACTGCCTGTTGTATAATTAAGTTTCACTAATAAAATTAGTTCAGCGAATTTGTCCTCCTTCTATTTCCCTCAATTTCTTACAAAAATAACTTGAAATGTCATGTCAAAATGTAACATGTAACTTTGTGACAATAGTTAATAATTAAACGTTAATAAGATATCTTTCAATTATTCTCAGTTTATGTCAAAATCATGGCTACTAGATCAGTTCGAAATGAAAAGTATTATAATTTAACGGTTTTTAATGAAAAAGTAAAAATATCTCTGGATATATCGGTTTTAGATGTAGGATATTATTCACAAAAATCATAGAGAATTAACGTGCCAAGTCAATAATACAATAATATACAGAGTGTTCCATTTGAGAAAATTGAGAAAATTCACTTTCAATGTTCTAAATTAGCGCTAGTATAAAATACACCCTGTATAATTATTTCGACAACGCCACGTCAAAAAAAAAATTTAAACATATATAGGATGTTAGGCCGATATGGACTTTGATGCACTATTGGGACATCCTATATACATTGATAATGTACGATTCAATAATATTTTAACCTCACTACGGCATGGTACTTACAAGTTCAATATAAACAGTTTTGTCAGAAAATTGAAATTAGCTTTGATTCCTATACTAAAATATTTTAACATTTACCTGATTTGGGCATTTTCCACAGTCCCCAGTATTTGTTCGTGGTATTTAATTCATTGTTACAATTTATTATTTAAACTCCATAAAACATTTGCTTTTGATGAAATACCTTCTGTAACAAAACTTCACCAAGAAGTTCTCTGAATCCGAAATTCATGTATTTCTGCGAAATTTAATCTTATTGTGTAACAATCTTGGCGATTTTAATTCACTCTCTGGAAA
Organism: Leptura quadrifasciata; assembly: GCA_963675555.1. Classification (NCBI taxonomy): domain Eukaryota; kingdom Metazoa; phylum Arthropoda; class Insecta; order Coleoptera; family Cerambycidae; genus Leptura; species Leptura quadrifasciata. Next base: position 112,599,447 of record OY776675.1, read on the forward strand.
ACACAAAGTAATACTTCCTTTTGTTTTGCATTTTTATGGGGTTCCTTAAAGCGTCTTTAAAACGTGATCATATTTCATTTATCCTAAAATAAATATTTAAAGACATTGTAAGCCATTTATACTGTGTATAATGATCCTGCTTGTCAATCCGAGAGCTTACAAAATAATACCGTAACAAAATTTGACATATATACCATTTTATTACATAAGTTTAAAAACATCTATATACTGTAAAAGTATGTTTTGTTAATAGTCCAACAGTATTAAACATTTGTACTTCCAGTTAATAACAGGCTTCATACATAGTAGTGCAGGAAAGTTAGCATTTGAGGTGGAAAATAGTACATTAAACAACAAGTTTAGAAAAGCAAACGAGTATAGTGTTTAAGTACGAGCGAGCGCAGTGAGCGAGTAACTTAAAAACTATCTGAGTTTAGTAAAACTGCTTTTCTTACGAGATTTCTTTATATTATTTTTTCGCATTTTGTGTTAGTGCGGAAGCATTACAGTTTGAAATTTAAAAAATTTCATAGTAGGTACTTGTGTAGGATTTACGTAACCTAATAACTGATACGGTTTTGTTATACGGTTTTTGTTTTTGATGGATGTATTCGAAATATGTGATCATATACAATCTGATGATGACAGAAAATTATAATTAATACGCTCAAAGTTTTGGAAATTTTAGAATCAGACCTATAGTTACAAGGAAGACCAGTTATTATTTTATTGGAGCTAATTGAAAATTTATTATTACATCTGACAGAAAGGTAAAGATTTATGTTTGATCACTTCACATCTATATGCATATATATGCTTATTGTTACCAGAAACTTTGGAAGCCTATACAAATCAACTGCCTGTTGTATAATTAAGTTTCACTAATAAAATTAGTTCAGCGAATTTGTCCTCCTTCTATTTCCCTCAATTTCTTACAAAAATAACTTGAAATGTCATGTCAAAATGTAACAATAGGTTAGAATCAAACTACGTGATGTTGCAATTTCTGTTGAACAGTAGTGCCAACTGTATAAATTCATGATTAATTTTATAAAACAGGCGTTTGTAAGTAAAGTTTAAATCATGGTATAATCTTAAGCTTAAACTTAAGATAAATATGGAGTTAATCTAACATTATAAAACCGGCCCTTTTAGAAAAACGCTTTAATCCAAGCTTTATACAACAGCTTTTACCACAAGTTCTATCCTCGCAGTTACAAAAAACCATTTTCAAAATGTCTTGTGGAGTTATATCTTTTCCACACCTTTTTGGAACAAGACTTCCACACTGATCCTTCTCCCAATCATACTCCAAAGGATTAATGTTTTGGCCAATTCATTCTTGAACCTTAAAAAACACAAATGGAATCAATAATTTGTGAGATTTCAATGAAATATTTTTTTTACCTGACAATATACTTTCAAAATATGTTGCTCAGCAGCATCTCTAGCTGGTAATATCAGTGCCAAATTGAAAATAGATGACAATCCCCGTTGTGAAGTAATTCTGTTATACAAAGTGAATCTCAAGTCGTCAATCTCCTGGGTATTTTTCGCTGGTTGGTATAGTTTCGTAATGAACTTTAGATCAATATTAATTAAGTTTTGTTTATCAAGTCAATATCTTTTTTCATCAGTTACATTCAATATTTCTTGCTCTTTTTAAAAATAAAAGAAGTCGTATCACATCCCGACACAGCCTGTAAAAATAGAATTGATTATTTCAAATGACCTTATTTTATCTGAAGATTGTTTATATTTGTAACTTTGTCAGCTTTTGCAGCTTTCCGAGGACGAATCAAAAATATGTTATTCTGTGTAGTGATGGATTAGAGTAGCGATATCAGTATCTTCAGCGATGACGACAACACTTTTTCCATTATTCGACAGTTGCACTGCAGTTCAGACGATCAAATAATATGCACCCCTTTCAGCTTAAATCACCTCAATTCAATTCAATTGAGAACTTCTTTATTATATATTATGCACAATACATGTGCCGCCCCAGAACCTCTTCCGGGGACCAACCATGCAACCACCGCGTAGCTCGCGGTGGCGGGTTGCAGGGTCGGGCGGAATAGAACTGCTTTGGCTAAAACACCATTTAAAACTTAACCTAAACTCCTTTCACATAAAAGTTGAATTAAAATAGGTTGTAACATTTTCTATATCTAACAAAAACAGATTTTAAAAAAGTTAGAACTAAACTTGGTTTTAGATACTCTCACATTTTTTATTTTTTTTATTTTGATGCCAACGCAATTACCTCAATCTGAACGAGGAACCTTCTGCGAAACATGTAAATGCCGGGCTGCACATAGGCTGGCCTAAACTTTCGTTTTGATAATTTTGATTTTTCGAAAATTTTGATTTTTGTTGAAAAATTCCGATGATAAATTAATTTAGAAACAAAAATGTATAAAAGGAAAACAAGAAACAAACGAAAAAAAAAAAACATGAACAAACATAAAGGAAGAAAGAGACAGAAAAGATTTAAAGATTCAAAGGTATGAAATATCACTAAAGACGAATAGGACAAGCGGAAGTTATAGTTGGTGAAGTTTGGCTACAGAGGTTGCCGGAAGATCGGTAACGTCTGGTATGGTAGAGAGTGTTTTATCCGAAATGGGGCCTTATGCTGTCTAATTTGTGATATGTTTCTTGTTAGCGGACTATCGCCCAGTTTGAAAGAGTAGAATTTTTGGGAGATGTCCCGGATGTAGTCCGCTATTGGGGTTATGTCGTGGCAAAGTGCGTATAGGTCTCTGAAGGAGGTGTACCTTCCAGAATTAGAAATGAGGCGTATAAACTTGTGCTCGAGCACTTTTAGTTTTCTCATTGTCGTGGTCGGTATGCTGCACCACGCCGGCACCGCGTATGTGATGGACGGCCTGACCACCATCGTGTACAACAATTTTTTATTTTGTCGGTTAAGTCTGCTACCCCTGACCATGAGCGGATACAGACTCCTGGACAGGGAGTAGACCGTCCGTACTGTGTCATTTATGTGCGTATTGAACGTTAGTCGCTGGTCCAGTCTGACCCCCAAGTACTTCACGCATCTCTTGGTTGGAATTTGGTTTCCCCGGATCAAGATTGGTATTAGGATTTTATTTTCAGTAAATCGGCGCGTGAAGACTATCGCCTCCGACTTCTCAGCGTTTACCCGAATCTTTCATCGGTCGTAATACGCCGTGGCACGGGCCATATGAGCTTTGAGCAGCATGTTTGCTGCTTGAGCGTTATGAGAATGCGCATACATGGCTGTGTCATCGGCGTACTTGGCCAACTTCGTATTCGGGAACTCTGGGAAGTCGGAGACGTACAGGTTGTACAACTTTGGTGACAGGCATGATCCTTGCGGGACTCCCGCGCGAATGTCCCGTCGTGTTGGCAGTTTGTTATTCACTCGAACTTGCAGTGATCTGCCCGTTAATAACGGGTTAATGAGTTTGATGAAATAAGTTGGAAAGTTGTAGTCGTGCATTTTGTATAGTAATCCCGGGATCCAGACGGTGTCTGTCAATATTGAGAAGCACCATGGCGGTGCTCTTCCCGAGGTTGTATTGTACTTTGACGTCGTTAACTATCCTAACGACTTGTTGTACCGTACCCCTGCCCCTTCTCAAGCCAAACTGAGACTCATCGTCGATGTGGAGCTCCTCCTGAACAGCGTCTAGCCTGGTTAGGACGAGCTTCTCCACCAACTTGGAGATCGCCGACAGTAACGAGATAGGCGGCCTGTGCTGCTGGCGAACTTCGCGTTCTTGTTTGGTTTAAGGATGGGCACGACCACGGCGCATTTCCACTGGCTAGGCCAGTGTTGCAGCCGCAGGATCGCGTTAACGATATACGTTAACTGCGCAATACCTTTCCTCGGGAGATATTTGAGCAGTTTGTACTCGACGCCGTCTTTTCCTGGGGCTTTGTTGTTTGGTAAGTTTTTGACAATGTCTACTATTTCCGAGGGCTTGGTCATACCCTTCAGAAATTCTCTTCTTGTCAGTTGTACGTCATGACCAAAGATTTCGTTTATGTCATTTTCGATGCGGTGTATTTGACATACACAGCAAAATAAGAGTTCTTCCAAAAAAAATCTTTGAAAACGGAAATAGACTACTTTCCGAAACGTCAGCAAAATACATTATTTCTGTCTGTTTATTCCGATTTATATTATTTGCAAAACATAACCTCTGACTATTCCTTTGACAAGCGTCACGAGCGCAGAGGCCTTCTTCCAATAATTCTATTATTTTGTAGATTCGGTGATTTGTTTTTGAAGAGGATAATAATACATGTGGTAGAAAACCCAAATAATAGGAAAGAATATGTATATTTAAATGATTACGTACTTCTACCGAATAATGTGCTGGGGTCCCATCCTGCATGTACCACATATTGTCTCTTAAATTTATTGGAACATCATAAAAGATTTCAGGAAGAATGTTTCTAAAAAGTCCAGATAGGATGCACCATTTAAAATTGGTGGTAACTCAATCGGCCCTAGTATGCAGTATAATAGCACACCACACATTTATTTTAAATTCGTGCTGAAAGTGTTTTTCCTTGGATAAATAGGGATTCTAAAATTCCCACGGACTATTTCTTCAATTAAATAGACCACGACTGGTAAAAGTAGCCTAATCCGTAAACAATATACGTTTCATAAACATAGGGTCATTCTGTTGTTTGTTACAGAAAAATAATGAAAACTGCGGCCTTTGGGGAAGGTCACGAGGTAGCAAATTTTACACTGGAGTAAAGTGATATAGTTTAAGTTTTTTTTCTTTAATAATCTACGAATTGATGACTGACTTAAGCCAGTTTTTTCCGGTAACCGCCGCGTACTTACTTGCGGATTTTCTACCACGCGAACTAAAACGTCTTCTTCTTGATCCACAGATATTCTTTTTGGAAGAGCAACATCACGTTCTGGGCGGAATGTACTTGTTTCCTCCAAATGATCAGAAAGGTTTTTAAATAACCTATGATCAGGCTGCCTTTTGTTTCGATACAGTACTAAGTACCTTCGAGCTGCAGCACGACCACAAAAATTTGCGAGTATACACACACCATGTATCCCATTTCAGAAGTCGAAAAAAAAATGGCGAAATATTTTTGATAAAACTATATTGGAAATAAATAAAAAACACAACATTTAATTAAATAAAACTCTCCGCAACAACTAGTTATTGTTTGAAAGATTAATTGTTTTACAGGTACTTTTTGTCTTTATGCCTATGTGATAAATATGACCCTTTATTTACTGTGATAATGCTGTTTCACAACGCCTACTTTATAAATTATTATTTGAAAAGTCTTTTAAATAATTTACATGCAAGTCTTAATTTGCACTTTTGTCAAAACCTATTGCACTTAGGTACTTTAAACAAGTATACCTTTTTTATTAAGAAATAATAGAGGAATACAAACTTTATGCGATATCTGCGATAAAGGTTCGGGTGAAAAAGTTACGGTACTTTTAACACATTAAACATAGCATACGTAGCTCTCTCTAGGAGCTAAACGAAAGTTGAAGGTGTGTTTTGATTTCCCACTACAAATAACCCTCACCCACCAATTTTCATGATAGAATGTTAAAAAGTCATTAAATTACAAAGGAAAATAAAAAATTAATTTTAACTCCAACTCTTTTTACCTATAAACGTTTCATTAAGGCATTATTGGCTAAATCTTAATATTTTGGCTCCTACTCTATACTCTGTTGTACCATTACTTATGAATCATCCTGTATATGAAACAAATATTAGAGAGTGTATTTCAATTAAGTTATTACTTCGCTATTAGCAGATAATTGACATTTGTTCCAATAAAACCCACTTAGGTTAATAAACAGTAAACAAGTGATTTTGTAAGAGGATTTGATAAGTTTAACATTAACCTTAGTGACAAATGTAATAAAAAAGAGTAAGAACGTTTTTTGAGGTTATTCGAAGAATAAAATCTGTAAATTCTAGGCGTATAACAAATCCTTATGTTGCTCAGTATTTGATCAATAAAGGTGGCAATTTGCTATCCACATCGGATAACCAATTAGACTAGAAGTATTAGGACCATACTATATAGATGGAAATAATAATGGCGTATCTATATAAAATATTGATTTCGGTGATGGCTTCTCAATCTTCATGTTCCAGTAACTAACTTACATCTAATGATATTTTAATTATTGTTAATCGAGGCCTCTGACATAGTCCAGAGGTTTATGAAGGTTTGGGGTTGGTTACAAAATACCACATTTTGCCGCCAACAAATCTAGACTAATAGCTGCTATCAAATGGACAATCGAGGCCATCAGTAGTCTATTAAACCAATGGAAAGCTCTATAGGACAAGCGATGCCAAATTCTCAAACAAATCCCTTTAATTGGTGATTTTGTGAGAATTACTTCCACTATCTGTAATGCTTTTCAACCATCCCGAATTAAGAGAAAAGGAGCACTTTTTAACAATACTCTCTAAGGTTTAATATGGAGTAACTCTGCTTCTATCGATTTATAAAACATACACGATGTTGGCAATTTGCTATCCACATCGGATAACCAAATAGACTAGAAGTATTAGGACCATACTATATAGATGGAAAGAATAATGGCGCATCTATATAAAATATTGATTTCGGTGATATCTTCTGAATCTTCATATTCCAGTAACTAACTTACATCTAATGATATTTTAATTATTGTTAATCGAGGCCTCTGGCATAGTCCAGATGTTCATGAAGATTTGGGGTTGGTTACAAAATACCACATTTTGCCGCCAAAAAATCTAGACTAATAGCTGCTATCAAATGGACAATCGAGGCCATCAGTAGTCTATTAAACCAATGGAAAGCTCTATAGGACAAGCGATGCCAAATTCTCAAACAAATCCCTTTAATTGGTGATTTTGTGAGAATTACTTCCACTATCTGTAATGCTTTTCAACCATCCCGAATTAAGAGAAAAGGAGCATTTTGTAACAATACTCTCTATTGTTAAAAAAATGCTCAATCTGCTTAAATAACTCAATCAATTAAATACGTCAGTAGAATCTAAAAACTGAAGATAAAAGCGAGTTGTCCGGAAGAAAGTAAATGCACAAACTTTGATGAAATTACCTAAACTAACTTTCAATAAATTGCCTCACCTAGCTGATGGTATTTATGAAACATAGTAAGCAATCTTATACTGAAGAACATTTCGATAATTCGGAATAAGTTACTAGTTCATAAGTACAATGAGTCCTTTGGGTTGGTTATATAACTTTATTTTTAATGACCATTTCATTTTCTCTATATATTTCTTTTGTATTGTAACCATCCTGTATATTTTTTCCAAAAATTAATTAGGTTTGGTTCCTGTATAGTCGTTTCAACTACATGTTAAATATCAGATTTCTTCTACCTCTTTGTTAACAATGTTTTCGTTGTGACCCTCGTTATATATTTATTGTACACCAGTCCTGATTTATTTATGGTAGCTGCAACCTGTTGTGAATAATTGGAACAGCACTCCCCTAAATTTTAATGTCGGACTATTACATTAAGATTGGAATTAGGCTTACAGCTTATAATTAGTTGTACACATCGCAACAAATGTAACATGTAATTGCCTGCAGAAATTGAATTTCATCCTGTGTAATCTGCGCATTCTTGTTATAAGATTTCATTTTGCAATCAATGAAAAATAGAAGGAATAAAGAATTTGCGGAAAATATACAAATTAAATAAATAATGTAATTGACAGTAACAACGCTTAACTTCGGCTCTGCATACTCAAATTAATAGGTAGATAGATAGATAAATTTTATTTTCCATTTAAGCATTTACAAAATCCAATTAGCATTGGATTCGTTAAAAAAAGTACGACCCTATAAAAAACTACTGATTAAAATTAATCAAAAACATATAATAACTGATAAAATAAATAAAAATAGTAAAAACAACTAGGTACAATTCAAATTATACACAAAAGTATTAAAATACAATTGTTTTTAATTTAGATATTCTTGAACATAATAAAAGCAGTTATCAGAGAGATAATCCTCAACATGTTTCTTGAACATTTTTAAATTATTGATATAAGTTTGTGACAAGGCATATACTATGATACCATTGTTCTCGGGACTTTTTTTAAAGAGACTTATAGTGTGCCCCTGGGAATTCGTAAATCATTACAGAATCTAGTGGAACATTCGTGTACACTATTATTTTGAATAAAACTCGAAAAATTCCTTTTAACATAGATTAATACGGCTAAGATGTAGAAACTTGGCAAGATTGGTATTTTAAGGTCTTTAAAAAATTGACGGCAATACTTTCTAATTGAAATTTGTACAATATTTCTTATAGCCTTTTTCTGTAATTTAAATACACGAAACGTTAGACTTGAACTACCCCAATATTAAATTTCGAAAGTAGCTCTACAAGCAAATTGAGCATATAAGCCAATACTACAGAATTACTAGTCAACTCTCTTAACTTATATATCGCAAAACATACCGACGATAATTTGATACAAACCGATTTTATGTGGGTTTCCCAACCTAAATCATTGTCTATGTGTATTCCTAGAAACTTTGTTGTTTGAGTTTGTTCAATTGATTTACTTTCTATTTTAATTAAATAACTCTCATCAATAACTTTCTTATGAGGTGTAAATTTAATAAATAGTTTTATTACTACTTAAGAAAAGCTTATCATTATTATTATTATTATTGAAATAGGCGGCACATTTGGTTAATGGAGATTGAGTGATTCTGACTAAATTTTGTGGTTCTTCGTCATGACATAGGAAGTTATTGTCCTCAGCAAACATAATTAAATTTTTATTTTCCAGTTGTATGCGAAGAATGAAAATAGCAACGGGCCAAGAATAGATCCTTGAGGAACGCCATATTCAATTTCGCCTATCTGACTTGACACCATTCACGTCAACTAGTTGCTCTCTATCTGTTAAATAAGAGCGTATTCAACTTTGAGTTTTCGCTTTAAAACCATATAAGTTTATTTTTTTTTAACAGCAAGTCATGATTAGCCATGTCAAAGGCTTTGCTTAAGTCCATAAACATGCCAATACACTTATTATTTTCATTGGGATTTCTATATAAGTTTGTAATAAAATCTAAAAAAATTGTTTCTGTGGACAAACCCTTACAGAATCCATGCTGTGCTGGATGTAATATTTTTTTATAACGTGACATAAATGATACCATTCTGTTAAATAAAACTCGTTCCAGTTGTTTAGAAATTACAGACAATGATGACACTGGACGATAGTTTTCAATATTAGAGAATTCACCTTTTTTGTATAGGAATAACACGGACAGTCTTCAACGTGTTAGGAAACTCACCGCTCTCAATAGATAAATTTATTAGATAAGTTAAGGACTTCACTATGTAATTAATGGAAACTTTTAAAATATTCGCAGTTATACCATCCAGCCTATAAGAATACGTTTTTTAAAAATTAATTATTAAATTATAAATTTCTGTTTCAGATACAGGTTCTAGAAATATTGTAGGTAACGCACTATCAAAGTGAAACTCAAATGTGTCATTATTATCCATAAGTTTTTCGTTTAGTTTTTAGGTATGATTGATTATATAATGTTTATTGAACTCGTTAACTATTTTTTAGGTTGATGAATTATTATGTAAACTTTTACTTGTGGAAAATTGTTACTTTCGATTTGTTGTCTGCATTATAAGTTTGGTCATTTAAGAGTTATTTTGCAGTCTTTATTACCGTTCTGTATAATAGTTTACAATTTCATCATTTTGTGAGTTCAGTTTTAGGTTGTACAACAGTTTCAATGTTACAAATGATTTACGAATTCCTTTAGTAAACCATTTATTTTTTGACGAGTTCCTAATCTTAATACTTTTAGTTAAAATGCAACATCCATGTGATATTTTACTGTATTGATAAAAATCGTAAATCCAGAGTTAACATCCTTGATATCATACATACCATGCCAATTTTCTTTACCAATTTAATTTTACAGTTGCGTGAAAGAGCAGAGTTGCCTGAACTCCGCCGTTTTTCAAAATGTATATTTTAACAAAATAAAAGCAATTTATTGTTATTATTATTATTAAATAAGAAAATGTAATTGGATCCAGTATATAATCTTTTTAATACATACAGTGTTTCAGAATGCACATTTAAAGTGACAGGTATGTTTATAGTTTGATAAGAGTGATCAAAATGATTTTGAATGATTTTACATGGTGTATTATAAGAACAATTTGTGCAAACATGCAAACATGATCAATACTGGTGGCCAAACTTGGAGTCCATGACCAAACCAACTGATTCAATGCCAATCAAATAGGACTGTCCGTTTGACGTGCTGATGGCACGAGCAAGATGGAGGCACTACGATTGGAGCAGGTATCACTCATCTAGTATACAGATGGATCTAAGATAGCTGAAAGGGTAGAAGTGGGCGCAGCAGGGCCTAAATGTGGGCTATCCAGAACCTTCGGTAACACCCGATTTGTAATCATATTTTCGCTCTACGGAGCGATTTTTATGCAAAATTTTCAATAACTCCTCAAGGAGCGTCATTTTAGAAGGTGTAGTAAATGTCGCTGCACAGGGACGTAATGTCGCCCCGACACCAAAATTTTATAAACTATAACAAAATTTGACTTTAACTTCGGAATTTTCAAAATTAAAAACCCTTTTAAGTTGTCAAGCACTGCAACTCATACGAGGTCTTGAATATGAGGACAAGTTAATCCAGCGTCTATCCAAAGTATATAGTGAGTTTTAGCGAAAATAGCCCTTAGCGACATGGGACCCCCATCGTTTCCTAGCAGTCGATTTTGACGGGGAAATGATGAGTTTTAACGGGGTTTGCCCTAAACCGGTTCCTCAGTGATTCGGTGTCAGAAAAGTATCTTTACCATGTACTCATATGTGCATGGGAACCGCCTTGCCTGAACGTAAAATTGTAATTGCAGAATACAATTCGAAGTAGTAGCGCTTCAAGCATTTTTAAGCTCTGAGGAGCGACCAAAATTGGTATTGAAATACAAATACGTGAATAAGACAGGCAAGCAAAAGCCCACCAAATTTCAGAAACATTGAACTTTATTGAATCTTTTTGTGTAATCGTTAGCTCACAAAACTGCATTTTGGATGGTAGTTGGTACATTATGAATCGTTCCGTTCCTCACCATGTGTTGCACACGGGCCAGACTAGTGTTTGTTAAACATATTTCTTAAAAGTTGTTGTAAAACCATAAATTTTTGAAGAATCAATATAAATTTTTGAACTTTATAATGCCTTTTAATTGAGTCCCGCAAGGTTCGGTGCTGTCACCGCACCTGTTCGCTATCTACACCTCAGACCTCCCCAGGATCGACCACACAGCCCTGGCCCTGTATGCAGGCGACACAGCAATAATTGCCAGATCCTGGAAAGCCAGGAACGCAACCAGAAAACTGCAGGAAATGGCCACACTCCTGGAAGAATGGTGCACGAAGTGGAAAGTCGCCGTCAACGCTGACAAAAGCCAAGCCATACTCTTCAGACGAGTGCGGAAAGAAATTCCCACAGGACACGTCTCCATGAACGGCGAGGACATCCAATGGCACGACACCGTCAAATACCTTGGCGTGGTCATGGACAAAAGCCTAACGTGGAGACAGAACACGGACGCTATTACAGCCAAGGCGCGGCGCACAAGAGCCCTCATCTACCCGATGATGGGAAACGGTAGCCGTCTCAACCTGAGGAATAAGCTCACGCTTATCAAAACTCTCATCAGGCCGCAGCTGACGTACGCCTCGGTAGCGTGGGGTTACCAGGCAAAGTCCTACATGAAGAAAATCCAGGCAGTGGAAAACATCGCCCTCAGGACGGCGGTCGACGCACCATGGTACGTGAGAAACGCAGACATCGTCAGAGACCTGGAGTACACCACGGTCACTGAAGTCATCCGGGAACGAGCGAAGAAGCTGTACGCCCAAGCAGAGGAGCACGGGAACCCGCTAATCAGACAGGCCACTGATTACGACCCTGCCGACGCCCCGAGGCACAAACGGCCGAGGGTACAGCTTCTGGACAACGGGTGAGTATAACTTATATTTCCCGCTAACCGATCTGTTTCAGATACCCCAGGACGGACCACCACTACCAGAGACATGACGTTTTTCTAGCCAAACCCAACCTCCTTGCGGGCGTCGGACAACATACCGTCCAACGCCCGTTGTCCTACCTGCTCCGTGGAGTCCGAAAGTGCTAAAAAAGCACTTAGGGTCTCCACACTCCCGAGCTACACAGCTCATATCCTTACCTTTCCGATGATCCGGGGTAGGACACACCTTTACTGTGTCCTACGTACCGGCAGTCAATCCCAGCCAAAACTTCCTAAAACCCAACTAGACCGATGACTACCCACGGGGGTGACAAGCTGGCGAAGAAAGAAAATATCAAGACAAGAAGAGCGCCAGAAGAGACCTCTGCCAGCGAGGTTGAAGAGCCAGGACCAGGGGAGGTCCGCAGAAAATACCACGACACATCTCGCATTTGCGGGCTGGGTCTGGTAGAAGTAAGCGGGCCCACCTATCACGAAGGCCGGTCCAGGTCTACAGAGATAATCTAGGAGCAAAGAGTAGTAGTCCTACTAGGCCCTAGTTATCGAGACCGTCATCAAGCCAATGGATATTGGCGCGCGCGTCTTACTATCAAGAGCCGGGACCCTCGAGTCGACAAAATTTAAGTATAAGGAGCAATGGAAGCCCAACTCTGACAGCACCGAGGGTGCATTTCCGAGAGGATGTCTCTCGTCAGGACGGTCTAGGTAGAGCACCTGGTCGTCCTTTTTTATGAACAATTTTTCGAGCGGATTTCGAATGTTCCTGACCGCCGATCAAACAATTTCAATGGCGGATCGGGGAAATTCCGAGTACCCGACTGACCGGCAACCCCGTGCCGATACTGCACAGACACAGTGCAGTGGCACTTCCATAGCCAATGTCCCAACAATCCTCATCGTAACATTGGACCGGGAAACTTTCAAGGGGCCAGAGACCCAGGCCAGGGTCAATCTGCAAGATCCCCGGCACAACGGCCGAAGCAAGGCGGCAGCAATGCATGTAAACTTTTATTCTGATACTCATGACTATTACAACACTCCGATGCATAAAACCCGAGAATCCATAAATTATATGAGCGAAGCGTTCCCTTTGCCTCGTATAAAGGTTCTCATAAATGAACATGCGGTCGACGCTCTGATTGATTCAGGCTCGACACGAAACGTTATCCATCCGAAGCTGTTGGAAAATTTTAAAAATCTTACGACACGTCGATCATTTGCTATGGCGTGCGGAGATAAAATGGTGGACTCTCATGGCACGACAATATTGAACGTAAATATTTCAGGCACCTCTTTTGAAATTGATTTTCAAGTAATGTTGGGATCCCCATTTTTATATATGAATAATGTCGCATATGATTATGGCCGGAAATGCCTATATGCCGGCACGGAAGAACGTATTACCGTCTTCTGGAATCAAGCTTCTCAAAGGGAGAGACAGCAGGCAAAACTTCCTGAAGAGCTTGTTATTAAAGACAAATTTCTACGGCCGCTGTTCGAAGAATTTGTCGATTTGTTCACTGCGGAACCGACTCAAGCAACCACAGTGACTGTTAAACACAAAATTGTCGTGAAAGACTAAAAAACCTTCAATATCAGACCATATCCAATGTCTCCATGTACTAAGAAAATTATGTACAATCAAATTGAAGAGATGCTGAAAGCTGGCGTCATTGAACCAAGTAGTGCACAATACAGTTCACCTCCAGTGATAATAAAAAGACCCGATAAGAAACCACGTTTTTGCATCGACTATCGTCATTTAAATGAAATGACCGAAGACGAAGCTTCCGTATTACCCAAAATACATGAAAGCATCAAAGATTTGGGAAATTCTAAAGTTTTTACTGTGTTGGACCTCAAGAGCGGATATTGGCAAATACCACTCGATGAAGCATCAAAAGATTTTTCGACTTTTACTACTCCTGATGGGGCAGCTTATAGATTTATTGTCATGCCTTTCGGCCTCAAGACAGCTCCCTGTACCTTTCAGAAATTCATGGCAAAGGACGTTTTAACGGGTTACCTGCACCATTTCTGTAAAGTCTACTTAGATGATATAATCGTTTACAGCGTAAACGTGAAGGAGCATATGTCCCGCCTGAGGTTGGTCTTTGAAAGACTACGTTTACATAATCTAAAAGTGTCACCGGAAAAGTGTGTAATAGAGACAAAAGAAATACAATATTTAGGCCACACAATTGATACTTCTCGTCCATTAGAAAAACATGTATTGCAAATTCAAAATTATCCTGTACCAAACACGAAAAAGCAGCTTCAGAGTTTCTTAGGACTTTGCAACTGGGTAAGAGAATATCTACCAAATGTTGCGAGGATTACAAAGCCATTAACAAAACTCCTATCGAAGGAATATCGCTTTCATTGGACTCAAGCATGCGATGCAGCTTTTCAAAAAACTTAAAGATTTATTATCCGGACCGCTGGAACTCCATCGTCCGGATTTTTCACGTCAGTTCATTTTGCAAACAGTGCATCATTACAAGGGCTTTCAGCAGTACTCTATCAATTAGGCGACAACGGCGAAAGCATATTATCTCATATGCAAGCAACACGTTATCTCCAGCAGAGAGACGTTACCACATTAACGAGCTGGAATGCTTGGTAGTGGTGAATTACATAAAAAAGTACAAGATGTACTTAACAGACAAACCGTTCTTGGTGAAGACGGACAACAGAGCGTTGCTTTGGTTGAATAAACACAAAGAGGGCAAGACCAAATTCACCCGATGGTCACCGCTATTGCAAGAATATGCATTTAAAATCGAACACTGTCCAGGCAAAGAAAACTTGTTAGCGGATTTTCTCAGCCGTAATCCACAAGATCAATATGTCGAGACCGATGATGAAGAGGAAAGAATTTTTCTACCAAATTATAAGTGTCCAGAACGTATTTCTGTTTTAACACATTCAGAAATATACGAATATATCGTACAGGCCCAATCGAGGTCGAGAGATATACAAGACAAGATCCGCCGTTGGAATGATCTATTTCAACAGGAACAACGTTCCAAAGCGGATCTTATTTTTATGAAAAATTTTCATGTACAAGACGATGTACTAATGAGAGACACCGATCGAAATTTAAAGTTGGTAGTTCCAAAGAGGAAAATCAAAGAATTGATTTACCATTATCACGATCGAGATGAAGCATGTCATCCAGGGAGAGACGAAACTCTTAGAAAAATTGCACAAAGATACTATTTCAATAATATGGCCAGAATCGTAGGCAAATATATAAACGATTGTCTGATATGCCAATCAGTAAAAACACGGCAAGCTCAACCCAATGCCCCACTTAGAAGTCATACATCACAGAATGCATTTGAAACTTTGAGCGTCGACGTAATTGGCCCACTGCAGAGGACCAAAGACGCCGAAAATCGATATATGATTATCGTCGAAGACGTATTTAGCAAGTGGATAGAGGCAAAGGCATATATTCAGGTCGATGGCAGAACGATAGCCAAATTTATTGACGAAGAGATAGTTGCAAGATTCGCAGTCCCTCGAGTCATAATTTCCGATAACGGAGGTCATTTCAACTTGGACTGGTATATCACATTTTGCGAAAGGAATGGAATTGAACGATACCTCATTCCTGCTTATCATCAACAATCCAACCCCGTGGAACGACGGGTTCAGGAGTGCAAGAAAATTTTAAATACTTTATTATACAAAAAGCCAAACGACACATGGGATCGCTACGTGCATCAGATGGCATATATTTTGAGAAACCGTAGAAATGCAGCTACAAATCAAACACCTAGCATGATAGTGTTAGGCTATGAACCAGCCGAAAAAGGCGAAAGGGATTTATATGCATGGAGACAAGAAAGAGCTAAGCAACAAACGCTTCCACGATATGAGCCCGTTAAGGAAGCCCGTCAAGTCATGAATAAAAGAAAAAGGAAGGTACATACCTTCACGCCGTCTTGGTCAGGCCCAACCAGAATCTTGAAGAAGTTTTCAGACGAAGTATATCTCGTTCAAAAAGGAAACCGCTATTGCAAGAATATGCATTTAAAATCGAACACTGTCCAGGCAAAGAAAACTTGTTAGCGGATTTTCTCAGCCGTAATCCACAAGATCAATATGTCGAGACCGATGATGAAGAGGAAAGAATTTTCCTACCAAATTATAAGTGTCCAGAACGTATTTCTGTTTTAACACATTCAGAAATATACGAATATATCGTACAGGCCCAATCGAGGTCGAGAGATATACAAGACAAGATCCGCCGTTGGAATGATCTATTTCAACAGGAACAACGTTCCAAAGCGGATCTTATTTTTATGAAAAATTTTCATGTACAAGACGATGTACTAATGAGAGACACCGATCGAAATTTAAAGTTGGTAGTTCCAAAGAGGAAAATCAAAGAATTGATTTACCATTATCACGATCGAGATGAAGCATGTCATCCAGGGAGAGACGAAACTCTTAGAAAAATTGCACAAAGATACTATTTCAATAATATGGTCAGAATCGTAGGCAAATATATAAACGATTGTCTGATATGCCAATCAGTAAAAACACGGCAAGCTCAACCCAATGCCCCACTTAGAAGTCATACATCACAGAATGCATTTGAAACTTTGAGCGTCGACGTAATTGGCCCACTGCAGAGGACCAAAGACGCCGAAAATCGATATATGATTATCGTCGAAGACGTATTTAGCAAGTGGATAGAGGCAAAGGCATATATTCAGGTCGATGGCAGAACGATAGCCAAATTTATTGACGAAGAGATAGTTGCAAGATTCGGAGTCCCTCGAGTCATAATTTCCGATAACGGAGGTCATTTCAACTTGGACTGGTATATCACATTTTGCGAAAGGAATGGAATTGAACGATACCTCATTCCTGCTTATCATCAACAATCCAACCCCGTGGAACGACGGGTTCAGGAGTGCAAGAAAATTTTAAATACTTTATTATACAAAAAGCCAAACGACACATGGGATCGCTACGTGCATCAGATGGCATATATTTTGAGAAACCGTAGAAATGCAGCTACAAATCAAACACCTAGCATGATAGTGTTAGGCTATGAACCAGCCGAAAAAGGCGAAAGGGATTTATATGCATGGAGACAAGAAAGAGCTAAGCAACAAACGCTTCCACGATATGAGCCCATTAAGGAAGCCCGTCAAGTCATGAATAAAAGAAAAAGGAAGGTACATACCTTCACGCCGTCTTGGTCAGGCCCAACCAGAATCTTGAAGAAGTTTTCAGACGAAGTATATCTCGTTCAAAAAGGAAACGTAACAACAAGAGTACATGTAAACGATTTGAGACCAGCCCCGCCAGAGGAGCATAATTTGGAAATCGAATCTTCAGATGAAGAAAATGCTAGTCCAGGCGGAATATCACTCGATGGAAATGATTCCCCGTTCTCAGACGATTCCACAGAACCTCCACCGCCGGAGCAGACTGTAGTCCAAATCCATGCACCGCCACGAGATGCTTCTACTTGGGATTCCGATTCAAGTTCTGGAGATTCTATTATATTTTTATAATATTTTTAACCTAGGCTAAGTTTTAACTTAGTGCTAGGTTTATTTTATATCAAAATTTCTATACCAACTTTTTGTCACATCAGGCAAAAGTTGGTATTTTTTATGCATTTTTTATAAGTTATTTCCATATTGAGGAGATTGTATCGACCATACAAATCTTCAAAATTCACTGCAGCAACTCTGACCGTGCCCGGCAGAGTTGGTATTTTTTATAATTTTCTCAAAGTCCTCATATGTTAATAAACATACATCTGTAAGCAGAGTCCGATCCAAAGTGTCTAAACAAATGTTCCATTGGCACGGCATGGAAAGACGACAACTCTGACGCAAGAGCGCGATTCAGACGAGTCTAGCAACTCAAGGGCGAGATGCCGCCGGGTCTGCTGAATGGGCAGATGCAACGATCCGACGGATGCAGATTCTGTCGCAGCTTTCTCCCAAGAAGAGATTTTAATTAAAACGGAAACCATTTCAATCAACATAAGTCAACAAAATTCTATGTTCCTATTCTCAAAGACGACGATGTGATATCGGTCGCAGATTCCACTTTATGCCCAGAAGGGATAAAGCCATAAACATTTAGCCAATATAATTTACTAAAAAATCTGTTTTATATTGTTTCATATTAATGAGCAGTGCCATTGTTAAGCTGGAGCCAAAGCAGTCCAAGGACCACCTAAGGTGATCGACAAGAAGCAATAGACACGAGGAGGAGCAGACGCAAGCCAGAATTAGTGGAAGAACACTAAGAAAGTTAAGTGCGTGGAAAGTGTTTGTGTTGTGACAACAAAAATCTAATGATTTTTGATTTTTCTTTTTCTTATCCCATTTTGAGATACAATGTTCAAATATTCAATCGAATGCTATGCATCGATATATGTACAAACATATAACCATTTTTTAGATTTGCATCTATGTTATGTTTCAGATAGGCCGGTCTGAAAATAACCGAATGCAACACATGGGAGACTCCATCCAAAGATCCATTTTTTATCAAACCAATTTAACAAATATTACACAAAAAGATTTGAAGACGGTGTTAAAGAAGAAGGTGTTAAAGAACACGGTAAAACCCTCGGTATACATTTCGACGTTGTAACAAAATCCGACTTAGGAAATATTTCGTATGAAAAGCGTGCTTCACGTAAAAATATCGTGGAAGAGGTTTTTAATATTTGTAATCATGTTTTCGCTCTACGGAGCGATTTTTATGCAAAATTTTCAATAACTCCTCAAGGAGCGTCATTTTAGAAGGTGTAGTAAATGTCGCTGCACAGGGACGTAATGTCGCCCAGACACCAAAATTTTATAAACTATAACAAAATTTGACTTTAACTTCGGAATTTTCAAAATTAAAAACCCTTTTACGAATCCACGTTGTCAAGCACTGCAACTCATACGAGGTCTTGAATATGAGGACAAGTTAATCCAGCGTCTATCCAAAGTATATCGTGAGTTTTAGCGAAAATAGCCCTTAGCGACATGGGACCCCCATCGTTTCCTAGCAGTCGATTTTGACGGAGAAATGATGAGTTTTAACGGGGTTTGCCCTAAACCGGTTCCTCAGTGATTCGGTGTCAGAAAAGTATCTTTACCATGTACTCATATGTGCATGGGAACCGCCTTGCCTGAACGTAAAATTGTAATTCCAGAATACAATTCGAAGTAGTAGCGCTTCAAGCATTTTTAAGTTCTGAGGAGCGACCAAAATTGGTATTGAAATACAAATACGTGAATAAGACAGGCAAGCAAAAGCCCACCAAATTTCAGAAACATTGAACTTTTCTTGAATCTTTTTGTGTAGTCGTTAGCTCACAAAACTGCATTTTGGATGGTAGTTGGTACATTGTGAATCGTTCCGTTCCTCACCATGTGTTGCACACGGGCCAGACTAGGGTTTGTTAAACATATTTCTTAAAAGTTGTTGTAAAACCATACATTTTTGAAGAATAAATATATGTTTTTGAACTTTATATTGCCTTTTAATTGTGTTTTCTAACAAAATTCCCTTTCAGGTATAATTTCCCTTTCAGGTATAATTTTAAGAAAGTGTGGTACATCCAGTGTTAGGTTTATAGTGTTACGACGTCCAATAGATAACATGAGAGCAGCAGTTAAGCATAAACGAACAGGAAGTATAAATTTTCATATTATTCTCCGTTTGAAACAGTCATCTTGAACCCTAAATTTTGTGAACGTTAACATTCACTTTTGAAATAAATTAAAAGTCCATCAGACTCCAAAAGATGAATCGTTCACATGCTCAGGAATGCTTAAATAAAGGCATTCGAAGGACTAAGATCTATATACTATCAGAGAGCCAGGTAGCATTAAAAGCTCTAGAGTCCTATACCTTCCAGTATAAAATTGCCTGGGAATGTAGACAATCCCTTAAGCAACTGGCCAACAACAACAAGGTTACCTTGATGTGGGTGTCAGGGCATGAGGAAGTACAGGGTAATGAACTTGCTGACAGCCTTGCAAAAAAAGCAGCTGAAGCACAATTCATTGAACCTGAATCGTTTTGTGGGCTGACCAAGGAACACATAATGGAGGAGATCCAAAAATGGGAAAAGGAACAAAAAAGTCCTACTGGAGGAATACTCCAGGCCAAAGACAAGCGAAAAAGTTTATAACTTATTCGACAAAGAATGCCACAAGGCTTCTCGAACTTGACAAGTCCGAATTAAGGCTAATAACAGGCCTTCTAACTGCCCACTGCCCCTTGAGATATCATCTCAAGAACATGGGTAAGGCAGTAGACGGCAAATTCAGATACTGTGATACTGCAAATGAAACTGCAGAACATATAGTTTGTGAATGCAAGGTGTTAATCCGCACTAGGTTAAAGTTCCTAGAGCAAGTGGAATTAACGCCTGAAGATGTAGGGAAACTAGCCCCAGGAAAATCATGAGCTTTTTAAAAAGTCTTGGAATCCTGGGCAATAACTAGTTGTAGGGTTATTCACAAAAGATTAAGTCGAAGTGAAGTAAGGCTACTCAAAGCCAAACGACCCCTGAAACAATCTACAATACTTGTGGCAGAATTTTCATTAGTTCTAGTGGGCTGAGTTGTTTTAATTTGAATATTATACATTGATAGTGAATTAAGAAGCTCATATTTATTACGTGACTCTATCAAGTAATTTATATTAAAATTTCCACAAATTACAACAGCATTATTTTTGTTACGTCAAACTTTGAACAAAACGTCATTTAAAACAGAAAGGAAGTTATCCAATTGTGTAATTTAAGGAGAGCTGTAAATGTTTAATATTATTAGTTTACCTTTTAACAGTGAAATTTCTCCTCCGCAAATTTCAATATCTTTTTCTAACGAACATTTATTTTTTACATATTCTAATTCTTTTGCCTGACCTTTCAGATAATCCTTAAATAAAATTGCGACTCCTCCTTTTCTGTTTGTGTCTCTACAATATACAGTAACAAGAACATATCAGAGATACATACAATGTGAAATTTATATTCCAAAAATATTTCAATGTATTCAATTTTATTCTTGATACTATCTACATTTTGGTGAAAGATGTTAATATCTAAACTACTTAGTTGCTATTGATTATCAGATCCAATTATTATTATTATTTTATTTTATGTTTACAGTTTCTACATCTTACCAGCTCTCCGTTACAGTCTGCTGTTGAATGGTCACCCCCATTGCACTTTAGACATCTTTTATCTTTTTTACACTCTTCTGACGTATGGTCAAATCCACCACATTGAAAACAACATATCACTCATTAGTATTCAAAAACACGACACATTGTCCATCCAACATTTAATTTTTCATATTCCATTATTTTTTTTAAAGAACGTGGATCACATTCCACTATGGCCATATATATCTTTTTGTAAACTTTAACCTGAATGTTAAATCTAATCTCCTGGTTAATGTCTTCCTAGACTTGCAAATCTTTGAAAATGTTCATTCATTCAAGTGACTATTGCAAGGCTGGAATTCCTCATCCCATTTGGTCAACAGGTTTCACCTAGGCCTCTTACTGACTTCTTGCAATGGGACGAGTTCAGTAGCTGCAGACACGTCATTTATATCATGGATAAATATGACGAAAACTATATAGAATGATAAATAATTGTTATGTGCACAAATCTGATTACTTTTATAAAAAAACTTTTATCAACGATGTAAAAAATATTTTCTTCGGTAAATGTTGTATTTTGGAGCGGATGAAAATTGAGAATGCTCTTGTATAATAACAAAATTATAATGATATCAATGTCTCTTACAGTAGATATTTTGGTCACATCATATTTTAGGAAGTAGCATATTTTTTTGCTAGCACAGACTTTTCGTTACGAGGGCATATTTTGTAATAATTCCATCAGGTTATTTTTTAGGTTTTTCTAACTATCTTAGGAGCACCTTGGTTTTAATTTTATTTGTAGGCTCAAAAAACTGGAAATTTATTTTAACACGTGTACACCATGTTGAACGCCATGCCATATTGATTTGCGAACCTTCGATAGAGTATTCGATTATAACAGCGAGTTTCACATTCAACGATTTCCAAATACTCTATAAAGTCTGGTTAGCTAATTGCTACATAAAATGGTCCTTGTATTCCACATTAGGAGAGAACGTCCCTAACTACAAGGATAAATGCAAGGATAATTCGAAATTATCTCCTATTAAAGGCGGACATGGGTTTCTAGGATCTCGGTAACACACCTGTGTATTATCAAATTTACTTTGTTCATTACAACCAAGTCCTCTATGTAAATTAATGCTTGTTCACGTTTTAGCTGAGTGGATTATTTTTTGCAAATGATCCAAAAATTTCTAGAAAGATCTAGAAAACATTTACGTTGCCATATTGACTCATTGTTAGTATTAAAGTAAACATTATCACTCGGTACTGAATTTGATAGTGAATTATATTTTACATGTCGTAACCGGTAACATTTCCTCAGCATTAAGCTCGCTTGGCATCGTAACAAGGAATTACAATAAGCATAATAATGCGAATGTTTTAAATGTTGTTGTGTAATGTTAACACTAAGTTATTGTAGTTTTATTTTTCATTCCTATTCTTACAACTCATAAAAATTCCTGGAAAACTGTACAAGACAACATTTATTGTGTAACAAGTATGGTAGCTAGGTTTTTACCGCACGCATGTGGAATTACATAACGAGTTGAAAGCGAATTTCGAAGTTTGAAGAAGAAATAGCATGTTATATGCAGAGTAGTGATTTTTTGTGCCTTGGCTCTCAAATACACCCTCGATTAAAAAAATGTCACGTTTATCTCATATAAATCAACATACTATTTTCATCAAAAGTAAAAAATCATGACTTTTATGACAAATTTTGTGAACTTAAACTGCCATTTCCTGGACACTTCGTCTGAACGATGGTAAAAGTCTTTTATTGCCGCTCACGAGGGGCACTAACAGTATCTGAAGAAAAAGTATTCGACGTTTGAAAAAAAAATGACATGTTATATGCGAAGCAATGTGATCTTTTGTGTCTTCCTGTCAAATATATTCTCGATACCAAAATTGTCACTTTTACTCAGTATAAAACAATATATAATCAATGAATAGCTGACATTGTGAAGAATTTCGAAAGCTATAAATTCCTTTTTGAAATTTGTTCTAATGCTACGGTTTTCCTACCCTTGGGATAGACTACTGTTAATGTAATGAAATGCAATGTAAGTGCTCATGACTAAAAAGTTATAGTCTAGCTGAGTATCCCAGAGCGTTTCTTACACAATACTTACATATCCAAAAGATACTGACTACTTTACCGGATATGATGAGCAAATAAAATATTCGATCTTTAAAAGACAACACGAGGGAGACTATATTTCAAGTAAACAGGAAAGACAAGAAGCTGACTATATAATATATACAACATAAATGACATGTGATACTTGATTTGACCATGTAAAGTTATATTAACTATTATACTTAAAATATGATTTATACAAAGATTTATAGATGTTTTAGGTAGTGAAATACCCTGTATATACTCCATATATAAATTTAATTTTCTCTTGCTTATTTTCCAAATTCAAGTAATTGATACATTTAATTCATTTCATTTTTACATTCATTTAGCCATTAAATATTGAACACAATAAAGTTACTAGAATGCATTTTAAAATTATATTCTTTTAAAGGAACACTTTTACGAAAAGAATTCAACTAATATAAGTCAAGCCATTATATGTGTTTACAATATGAGCAATAAGTTTCAAGTACTTCAGTCGCATCAAATAGGGTGAGAAAGCTACGAAGCCAGTGTTGAAATTTATAATGTACTTAAAAATTTCCAAGCTTGTGACCACAAAATTCGAAGCTTTCATGTAAGTGGTGACGTCACGTACAATATAAAAGAAACTGCAGTGCCCATGTAAAGGAGTAATCGGTAATCAGACCCGAGCTACCTCGCAGGACATTGTGTTCGCTGTACTTTGGAGATTGAATTTAAGCATACCTAAGTTACATCGCTGGACATTGAGTTCGCTGTACTTATGGTATTATTGTGTGGTTATTTGTCTAACTGCGAGTCCAACAATATTTTGATCTACTTAGTCTTTTCACTTATTTCATGTCAGTCGTAGACAACCATTCTTTGGCGTACTCTTTATGAATTGCCATTTTAACCTCTCTGTCATGCTCGACGAGTACGTTAAATATGAAGAATCTGGAGGAGAGCGTTCACGGGCGATATAACGTTATATAGGGCGCACAGAAATTCTGCAGGCATAAATTTCTAAAGGTGATCGCTTGCTTATTTCGAGACTCTATTTTATTATTGGCAATTGCATTTATATTCTGGTTTCTTCGGGGTGTAATGGCGAAACTTCGCGCATTTGTGGTACTAAAAGAATATTAGATTTTCTTTATGAACGATTAGCTTTGATTTTTAACTATGATAATATTATTACCAGCTATTCAGTTATGATTTCATTCACGATTTTAATTCATAAAATTTCACTTTCTGAATATTTTACTAGTGAAATTTGCGTTTGCAAAATAACAAGTTTATATTCAAGAACTATATATTTTCTGCGTTTATGCAATGACAGGAAACTTTCAATTCCATTATTTTTCATTTTATGTACCTGTTAAGGCTACTGTGTGCCTAATTTTGGACACGTAAAATGTCATAGTAATGTTTACCTTTCAAATGATTATCTGAGATTTCTCACCAGCGGCCTATTTGGTTTTCTATGATTGTTTAATAACGATCCATCCACTTAATTACCTTGCGCTCACGAACTGTACAGGCCATCGGTCAGTACTGGGTTAATTAGCCCGTAAACTTGTTCGTATTAAGAAGGGTTTACTTCTCGTTGAGTACTGAACCGGGACGTCTCGTCTGTTTGAATTACATCTACCCACCTTGTTTTACGTTGTTGGACAGTCATACAAAATTTGGTAGACTGCTTGTTTTAATTATATCAAAGGTTTTTCCTCAACATTATATGATCTTTTACATGTGTATTTAATGCTCATTTCTTAACTTAATTTTGATAATGTACAAATATGACATGATTTTTGTCCTTTGTTTTGCATTCGATTCATTATTTGGCTATTGCTAACAACTTTAATTATATGTCATTATTATCTAGCGATTGCCAACAACTTCAGTTATAAACAATTATTATTTAGCGATTGTTAACAGCTACATTATAAATGATCATTATCAGGCCATTGCCACAACTCTTATTACTATTAAAATAACACAGCATACTTTGGTATAACAAAGTTCTTGTTATTGCATCAAAACACTTAGCATATCTATAATATGGTCATTACTATAGCGAAGCAAATTTTCCTATTATAATATTTACAATTATCTCAAATATTTGGATTACTTTTGATTTCGTGTTCGATTATTGTTGCATCAATTTATATAAAGTAAAATGGGTTTTTTTACTATTTTTTCCATCAACTATTGTCTTATTCTTTCACTTTTTTCTTTTTCGTCATATAAGTAATAAACTAAATAAATGACTTTGTTTCAAAGCTTCAAAGCAAAATAGAAAACAAACTTCAACCATAAAGGTACAGTGCAATCTTGAGTAATAAAATACTGCATAAATAACATATATAATTAACTAGTTCTCTCAATTAATAGATAGTGTGTTCAAGTTTACCATGTATTTCAATTAACAGAGTGATTAATTTTCTAACGTATATATCAGACAGAAACAAGTAATATTAAACTTTATATAAATGAACCTGGGTAATTAAAAAAGGGTTACTACGCACACGACGAAATTTGGGTCCTATACTAACAAAACTAGACGATCAGGCAAATGGCCAATCTTATTTGTTTATCCTTCAGATAAATAATTAAGTACTTTCTTTAGTAATTAAACAGGGTACCCTACAACCATTTCAGTAGCTACCGTCGGGTTTACATAACTAAAGATAATATAGTAATAAGGTATGATTTATGTGTAAAGAAATAATAATTTGATGGTTTTACTCGGTCTGTCGATAGTCTCCCTCGCTAACAGGTAAAACGTACAATACCTCTTACTCGCTGTACTCGCTCTCTCTCACAGCCCGCTCGCCAGCCAAAATAGTAGATAGGGTTCCAGATTAAAGACCTAAATGGTCTTTGGAGGCGGCTTTTAACTAGATGTCTTCAAAAAAGGTGATCTTATAACCCCAGATAAAGGTAGAGAAAGCAAAAGCCAAAGCGTAGCGGGAGCAAAAGCCTAGTAAAAGCGAAGATGTAACAGCCGATTGTGCCGACCTATATTCACTAAGTGGCAAAAGTTTTTTTCAACATCTATCTCCAAAACAAACAATACTCAATAACAACAATTGGGAAAACGTAATACGGCTGTCTCAATTCTCAAATCCCAGAGCGACGGAGGGAGATAAAGAATTTAACAGCTCACAGCACGAAGACGGCCAGAGTGAACACTTCAAAAGTAAAATGACAGAAGGAAGTCAACAAGGATATCCGTCAATGTTAAGATATGCGTGACCTTATTACACGACCTAGGTATAATGGGGTGCCTACTCTTCAGAGCAGTATTGTTCTGATTTAATGTACTCCGTACCTAGATCGCTATAGGCACGTGACACTAACTCAAACGGAAAGCGAGACATTTAATGAACAAAATTTCTCTACTTTTTTCAAGATGGTGGGCAATAGTGAGGTCACAGAACATCGCAAATTTAAAGTTCCTCTAAAAAATCACTAACAGTGAAATCCTTGCAAGATCCCATTAATAATAATAATATACGCCACAGAAATTAGACAACCCCCAATCCAGAAGCCACAGTCTTGTACAGAACGGAGTTACACATTGAGAAAACGCGAACATACAAACTTTTCCTCCGATGTGCTGCGAACCACCAAACAGCACTGTCTCGACAGGATACGGATGCTAGTGACTTGTAAAAAATCACTAGTGAGGCGGGCGAGAGGGCTTGCGGAAAATAAACTGTTCCGCGAGAAGCCCTCGCACCTTTTCCAACCGCCTCCGCGTGTTGTAGACAATCCGCCGACTGCAGATCAGGTGGAGAACTTCTTGAAAACGCTATACGAGGAGAGGCTTCCACTCAACCGAGATTCTCCTGCCCTTGCACACTTTGAAGCCTTTTGTCAAAGGTTTCAGCAACCACAGGAAGTGTGCGAACTAATAACCCCAGAAGAGGTTCGTAGGGCTCTTGAGGGCTCTAAGAACTTTGCTGCTCCAGGTCCCGATGGGATAAATAACTTTTGGTGGAAAAAGTTATCGAGCACCCACCACCATTTGGCCAGAATTTTTAATTCCTGGTTAAATGGGGAGCAGCAAATCCCTTCTTGGGTTGTTGAGGGGCGGATAGTGCTGATCCCCAAGAACGGAGATTTGTCCAACCCAATGAATTACAGACCGATAACCTGTCTAAACGCATGCTACAAGGTGTTTACACGCATTTTGTACATGCGGGTGCTCCACGCAGTTGAACCGGTTTACGAACGGATATATGAGCAAAGAGGGTCGAAGAGAGGTGTCGCTGGCTGCAAGGAAAACCTGTTGATCGACAGATGTGTCACGCAGGACTCCATGCAGTATAAGCGGAACCTCTCTATGGCCTGGATCGACTACCGCAAGGCATTTGACATGACATCGCATGAGCTCATTGTTCACTTGCTCCGATGTCTTGTGGTACCCGATCCTGTAGTGAGATGTATTGAAGAACTGATGCCGCTCTGGAGGACTCGCTTTACCATAACAACGGGTAATGATAGAGTCCAAACAGAGTCGGTGACATTCAGAAGAGGAGTATTGCAGGGAGATTCCCTCAGCCCCCTTCTGTTTTGCATCTCACTACTGCCATTATCCGTCTCGCTCCGGAAAACCCGTGGCTACAACTGCGGTACCCCCGGCGACAGGAGGCATAAGGTCACCCATCTATTTTATATGGATGACCTTAAACT
This sequence comes from Leptura quadrifasciata, assembly GCA_963675555.1. Lineage (NCBI taxonomy): Eukaryota > Metazoa > Arthropoda > Insecta > Coleoptera > Cerambycidae > Leptura > Leptura quadrifasciata. The sequence goes on from OY776675.1 coordinate 112,627,540, forward strand.
TTATGCCTCTGGAGAGAGGGATCTCCAACAGTCCCTTAGGGTGGTACAGGAGTACACGCAGGCTGTCGGTATGCAGTTCGAGTTGGACAAATGCGCACTGATCCATCTCAAGAGAGGACGATGCGGTGACTATGGAGAGGATGCGCAGCTCGTGGACGGAAGCATCTTACACCATCTAGATGCCGGAGAGTCGTACACTTACTTGGGTGTCGAGCAACGCTCCACTCAAGAAGTGAGTGTAGTGAAAAACGCTCTCCGCGGCAAGTATCAGCACCTACTCCGACAGATCTGGTCTTCAGAACTGTCGGGGAAGAATAAGGTGTCTGCTACAAATATGCTTGCCGTTCCGATCCTTCTCTACTTTTTCGTTGACCTGAAAACTGAAACTGTAACTAAAATCCGAATTATTGTTTTTTTCAAGGACGAACCGTAACTGAGACAGAAAATGGTGGACTTCGAATAACCATGTACTTCGGATTGGTTTTGGTCTCTGTGCACGGTCATGCCATTTTCCATAAAACTTTTAAAGTCTTCATAAAGAATGCACACTTCTTTACCAAAGGATTCTCCATATTTCTTATGGAAAATGCGTTTCGTTGAAATTTTGGTATGTTGTCCAATTTCTAATGCTGATCAAAAGTCTCCATGGGCACGACCCCCCATTTTCCTTCAAGACCCGAATAAGGACAAAAATGGATATACCATTTATGGAAATTGGGTTTCGATGAAATTGGTTGCAATTTTGATATGTCGTCCAGTTTCTGATGCTGATGAAGTTTCCATGGGCATGACCACACGTTACCCACCATTTGGCTGTACGGCCAGAAAAAGGGCAAAAACCGTGAAATTTAGGTTTAGGTTAAAAAGATCTGCATAGTTTCATATATAAATAAAATGAAATAAAATAAATAAAACTTTATTTTGGCTATATATATATATATATATAAATTTTTAATTTCCACCAGGGATACAGTCACGGGTTCAAAAAAGACAACTCTTTTTTAAATTTAAGCTTTCGAAACTTTATTGTTTCTTCCTCAGGAATTCTACAAAAATTTTAATTTATTATAATCAAAATTGTTTAATACAAGTGAAGGGTACTTACTAAATTGAGGTTAAAATTGAAATTGACAAGTCATCAAGACAGAACAAACACAACTATTACAAAATAAATCACACTTGTGAACTACATTTATACTTAATTTAAGTTAACACGAAAAATTTTTAATTCAAAATAGTTTCAGCCACCTCGAAAACTGAACAAGATACAGTCAACTACGTTATTTCTTATTCCTCCGAAAAACATCGGAATGTGAAATTAAAAAACTGTCAAAAACAAATCTGAAGCAGAGAGATAGGGGTCATGTCAACTCCCCCTCTTTTCCTGCTCCAGGTTCGTTACCAACAACACACCAAACCCAACAGATCAAAACTTACTAATTTTCAAATGTATTGTACAGGGTTTTATTTCTGTGACTACTATTGGCATGTGAATGCAACAAATAAGTGTATAATATACTGAGGCCTTCAATGTCATTTCTGGCATTCATAGCTTCAGGTTCATTAAAAAGTTTTGATCTGTTGGGTTTGGTGTGTTGTTGGTAACGAACCTGGGGCAGAGAAAGAGGGGGGGTTGACATGACCCCTCTCTCTCTGCTTCAGATTTGTTTTTGACAGTTTTTAATTTCACATTCCGATGTTTTTCGGAGGAATAAGAAATAACGTAGTTGACTGTTTCTTGTTCAGTTTTCGAGGTGGCTGAAACTATTTTGGATTAAAAATTTTTGGTGTTAACTTAAATTGAATATAAATGTAGTTCACAAGTGTGATTTATTTTGTAATAGTTGTGTTTGTTCTGTCTTGATGACTTGTCAATTTCAATTTTAACCTCAATTTAGTAAGTACCCTTCACTTGTATTAAACAATTTTGATTATAATATGTTAAAATTTTTGTAGAATTCTTGAGGAAGAAACAATAAAGTTTCGAAAGCTTGAATTTAAAAAAGAGTTGTCTTTTTTAAACCCGTGACTGTATCCATGGTGGAAATTAAAAATTTTTGTTTTTAACTTAGACAGTCGTCTAATATTCGTCTCTGTATATATATATATATATATATATATATATATATATATATATATATATATATATATATATATATATATATATATATATTAGAAAGGTAGTCTTGACTGACTAGTTAAGGTACAAACATAAAATAAAATTTTATTGATTTTGGCCAATACAAAAAGAAAACTCTTTGTTATTGTCAAGCTTTCGCTAATGTTTATTAGCTTTCTCAAGACATTAACTTGAGGTTAATTTGATAAACCTAAAATATACATAAAATAACATATATATATATATATATGTATATCTTTTATAACTAAAAGGTACATCTATTTTTCACGGTTTTTGCCCTTTTTCGGATCGTAGAGCCAAATGGAGGCATTTGGGGGGTCATGTTCATGGAAACTTCATCAGCATCAGAAACTGGATGACAAATAAAAAAACTCCTGCCTAAGGAATCACTACTTCCACATCCGGATTTTGTATTCAAGTCTTATACACACTAAATCTCAATATGTCATACTCCGTTTGATAATACAGAGGGGGTGGCTATAAAAAAGGGTTTAGAGGCCCTTGGTTCTCGTGTACACAATAAATCCCAATTTATTTTTTACTCCCTTTAATAATAGGGTGGGGGTGGCAATTTGAGAGAAAAAAATTGAGACCTGGACTTTTAGTACATGCCCCAAATTTCAATTTTATGAACTCTTACCTGCTTGCTTTGCCTAATTACCCCATTTACCCCCGAACCCTTCAACGGAATTAGATCAAAATATAACTTAGTTCCAGATTTCGTTATAATACATAAGTGTACAAAATTTCAAGTCAATATCATAAACGGTTCTAGAGTAAACGCACAAAAAAAGTTACAGACAGACCGACAGACAAATTATTTTTACTCAACTTTATAATCTCGACGTTTCATGACATTTTAAGCCTATTACAACAAAAAAAAATAATATTTTTTTGCGTTACTATACTTTCACTGGGCGTGGAAGTAATTTCAGTCAATTTCATCAAAACCCAATTTCCATTAACGGCACATGCCTTCTTGTCCTTATTTGGGCCGTAAAGCAAAACAGGCAGCATTTGGGGGATCCTGTTCATGGATAATTTTGATCGACATTATATTATAATAGAAGCTAGGCAACATACCAAAATTTCAGCGAATTTCACCAAAACCCAATTTTCATAAGAGATGTGCGTGGTCCTTTCATTGTGTATTTCATATAGCTTCTGAAGTAAAACTGAAACTAAGAGAATGGCCGCTATCTTCAAACTTCAGTTCCCATTTTTGAACACTTGTTGACTCATATTCTTCAGTGACAAACCCACGTTCAAAAATTCTGGTTTTATTTTCTGACACCCTGTATATTGACTTTTACAGACTACAATAATTTTAACATCCACTGTGAATTTACATTGATCAAATCTTCCGATATACTTGTGGGTGTGCATCACTTTTCCTAGTAACAGTTACAAACACTACTTGTCTAATTTATTTCCATAGCAGCTATAAATAAATACCCAATAAATGCGTCTGACCTATTAACCATGAATTTTGGGTCGATTAGATCAATGGCTTGTTTAGTTAGGTAATACGCGCCTATTAAGCGCTTTAAAGCAGCATCAGAAAACAGTTCTGTTGTCCTGGTAACGGATAGTATTGATTGCAGATACGAGTGAGACGCAGCACAGGACTAAAGCAGCCAGCGAAAAGCAACATGACCTCTGGTGCTACCGTTGCGACACCATGCTTGATGGAGAAAGGTGTCTGGATCTAGCAGGAAACAATACGGCTCTGCACCTTAAATGTGCTAAGGAACAAAAGAAGTGTCAGGTAGGAAACTCCTGATTAATGATGGGTAATGCGAAACCTTGCCACAAAATTACATTTTTACTTCTTTATACGGACCAAGTCACTGTCTCGCGGACAAATCACCAGGTGATATTTCGTGAAATTAAGTTGAGATAAACATTAAGTAGTAAAATAACTCTTAAACCTCTCGAAGATGGTTCGTGAATGACATTTGTTGCTATTCCCGACCCATTTCATTTTGGAGATTTTGCCAAAATAAATAAGTAAATAAATTTTCTCCGTTATAAAATCGTAATATACAGGGTATTTCTAAGAGGTCTGTACAAAAAGATACCATATACTGCTGGAGTATTAATCAAACTTACCACTCTCTATCAATCTTAAAAAAATAATAGAACTATGTTCAGAAAAGATAGATTATCTAATAGTATATGAACGGTACAGGGAAATAACAGGCCAAGTGATTTTTCATTGAAATTGAGATATTGGCACCATCTAGTGTAATTTTTGTAGACTTTTAAGCGAAATGTATTAGAAGTACAATAACAGAATGAGTCGCAGTTAGAAATTATAAAAGAATACCCACACAGGGGAAAACTAAGCTAAGTTCGTGCGCTTCAGGAAAAAACGGGGTAACGTGCTAGTATGCAATAATCATACGTCTGTAATTTTCACAATTTCAAAGTTTTTACTGTGCAGTGTGTGTTGTTTATCTTACTCATTTAGACATTTTCATTAAATATTTCGAAATGGAAGGCGATATAAGTGATTGTGAACAAGCCAACAACGTTAAAAATGCTAAGAAAAAACCAGAACACAGAAGGCTCAGGGATGTAAACAAACGAATTAAATTACAAAGCCATGAATTTGGAGAACGTAACTGATTTAGACGTCTGCCAAAAAGAGTTTATAGCCTTATATAGTATTACCAAAAGGAGAATTGAATACCTACTAAGCTCCTTAAAGAGAACGGGTGTTTCTTCGATAGATCAAAGAGGAAAACACGAAAACGGGCCAAAAAGGCTATCAAATGATACTCTTGAGAAGATAGAAAATCACATCCCGTTTTTCCAAGGGCGGGGTAGCCACTACAGCATGAAAGATTCCCAAAAATATGTCTACACAAAGAATTAAATGTGAACAAAATGTTCCAAATATTTAAAGATCCTCATCCTGCTTGTGCAGTCTCTAATGAATCTTGCAGAATAATATTCAATACTAATTTCAAGATTTCGTTTGGCTATCCAAAAACTGATACCTGCAGTACTTGTGTATCTTTTCAATGTACATCTACTCTCTACTGGTTAGAGTGTGTTACAATCGGTAAGTAGGGAGTGATGGTGTTTCAATCTTAGTGAACGACTTTGTTGATAACCATCTTGATGCGAATGTTCGAAACTTGAACATTTTCTGTAATTCGAGTGGTGGAAACAAAAATTTCCCGCTTTCTTGTTACTTACGTAATGTTGTCAACCACCAAAAAAGACTCGATTCTATTCGAGTGACATTACCCGTAAGAGGTCATTTCTTTATGGAGAACGATAAAAATATAGGTATAATAACAAAAAGTTAGACTAGAAATAGTAGACGTGAACTTGTCAGTTCTGCTAGAGAGAAACCTACAGATTACCGAGCAGATTCAAAAACTTTTTTGTCAATGGATTTTTTTTTCTCAAAAATTACTCATTTTTAGCCACTGACCGGATTTTAAGTTATTTAAAAAGGTAAGGTTTTCATTCCTTTTATTTTAAAAAGTTAACTTTCTACTTAATTTTTTTTTTTTTAGATTTACCGGACCACTCCAAAGGCTTTTTAGAACCACTTGACACCTCGTTTATAGTTCATATAGTAATAAACACTTAGAATGCTTTTATTTTTAAACTGCTGTGTTACAAAAATAGTATGTAGTTACATAAATAAAAACAATATGCTTTATTTTATCGTTATTTCAAAACATTCCAGGGGAAACATAGGCGTATCTACAAGTGGCCATTTTTTAAATAATTTTGAGACACACATTAATTCAGATATATTTTCCATTACGCGTGTGGTTACTTAATACCAAATTAGAAATACATTTTTCAGCTAAATCACTCCTTTTTAAGTTTTGAGCGAAGGTCTAAACATAAAAATCACTTTTGCACAAATCTATTGAGTTGATTTATGTCGTTCTTCACATGTGTCCTTCATATATAACAGCCTAATAAATTGTAGTATTTAAGGTATTTATAAATAGAAAGTTCGAGTAAATATCTTTGGGCTTCCTCCACAAATTCACCCTCAAATTAAAAAAAAACTTGTTTATCGCATATTTCTTGAAACTCGTTAATATTTGTGAAAATAATTATTAAATATAATAAGTTTAATATTTTTTAAACCCAATATTTTGTTGTTTAATGTGTGAAGAGATAAGTTACATCGAAATTTTGAAATTGACAATTTTTACCCATTTGAATATAGGCTACTTTTGAATCCGTTTTTATTCAATAACGATTCATTGCTTGACAAATTCCACTACTATATCTTTTCGATAGAAAATATGATTACCTACAATTTGTTTTTTCTTTATCTCTATAAGACCAAAATTAGCTTTGTTATGGCCAAAGAAACGTAAAAATGTACCCACACCCTCAAACTGTTTATTGCTAAATAACTTGTTAACAATATGTTTAATGAAAAAGTGTATCAAAAGTGAGACTTTTTGCAACTAAGTTAATTTCGTTTTATTATATTTGTGTTTTTTTCTACAATGATCCTAGATGGAGTTATTGTCAGCTGAATTCATACGTAAATTCGTCACCTGCTCAATACAGTATTCCACCGTTGCTTTTGCACATATCTGCCCGTAGGGGGCGCGAGAGTGAAAATTGTCTTCAAACCTTGCATCTCTTATTTAACACACTTCCTGACATAATTGAAAATTGAATCGCGTCTCTTCATAGGTTTTTTTACGCGGGCTTGTTTGATGAGACCATGCCGAGTGGTTCATCGGCGTTAATAATTAGCTCATAAAGTTTCTGTTGCGTTTTTTGACTGTCTAGTAAATATACACCCGACTAATATACTGCATGTGATATTGAAACACAAGGCAAGTTAAATCCTCTTATTATGACGGTCAAATTATAAACTGACTTTTGAGGAGCCCACGAATAAACACTACTTGTCCACGTTGAGGTTTATGGTCTCATAATAGTTACATAAGATGATAATACGTACAATATATGATAACTGTGTGGTAGTATTATAATTAAATTAAATTTGATAGAAAAAAACTAACCTCATTTTCCGATTTGGCGTAACAAAGTGTACTTAAAATATTGCGAGAAATGGGTTGCTGTCTAGTGTTATATCGAATATACTCTGCTATATCAATATACTATTGCGAGGAATTAAAGTAATTGGCTGATTAAAAATATCTTATGTTACTTAATTAATATGTATGCTTTACCAAGTTTCGAATGTAAATTTACAAATATGAATTTAGACCCAGAAATAGGGACAAGACAATTGTCATTCAACCTAATGAGAGGGGCGAGCGTGGGTGCATCTTTACTATGTTCATACTTCGATATACGATGTAAAGCAACGTAAGGCGCGGTTAGTAGTTGGATGGGTGACCGTTCCAACTGTTACCGTACGTTATCCATATTACCAAGATGGCCGACGAAAAAATCACTAAAATTTGTCAAATATTTTAATCATTACGGTCAACTTAGCAAAACATATAAAAAAAGTTATTAAAGCACCCGGGGAACTCAAAAACCCCAATTTTCAATTAATATTTCTGAGAAAATTCACGCCACATCCATAATTCTCGAATAATCTAATTGTATCGTCAAAAACCTACCAATATCAAAATTAATCAAAATATAGCAGAAAACTTACAAAGGGTCGCCCTAAAAAAATCCCCTCATCATCTCAAATTACTTTCAAATGACTCCCAAAACCTCAAATTAGAATATTTTATTTCACTTCCCAAAAGTTTCGACGAGTCCCTTTTGCTTCAATTCAACGTCCAATTTGAATTTCCAATAATATATCAAAACATCTTTCATTTATCTCTCCAGTCAGCCCATAAAACGCTCATTCAAAAAATAAGTCCAGTTTACGTATTCCCACTAGTTGCTGGCAACTCGTCACTATCTTCACTTCATATTACCCTAAAACTGGACCCCTCTCTGCTCGACGCAGATAATTACATACCCTCAATAGGGCTCAATATAACATTAAATATGGATTAAAATACGACTAGCAACGCTACTTCACGGGACCAATTCAAATTTCACCAATTATTCAGACAGTTATCGCTCATATTTCTAAAATAAAATTAGATTCCGCTGATATTTTCATATTAAATTATTACATTTTCTACAGCCGATTTAATGATATAAGTTTCTACCCCAAAATTTCAGCAACCCTTGCGCAGGTAGTATTTCATAATTCGAGCGTCATATGATGGTTTGGCTCCCTTTCCGGCTTTTCCAGCTCTCTGCGAGCGTCGTGCCCCATCACTAGTGTAAATACGGGAGCGTGCCAAGCCCCCGGCAAGTTGTGGTTCAGGCGTACCTAGTGAAATTAATATAAATTAGTGCCCGTATCACCTTCTTAGGCAGATCCTAGTAAAAAAGTACTTTATTATTCAGCCCCAGTGCTCCATTTTAAATCGCCTTCGCGGCTCTAGTTTTAAGTAAATTTTCTCATTAATAAAATACCAAATTTTAATTAAACAAAATACAGCAAACCCGCCGACTCAGGCAAATTTCAAGTGTCGATACGTTATAATAAATTTTGTGAAAAAAAAAAATGATTTTACTATTTAAATATTCAACTCTGTGTGTTAACTGAAAATAAATCATTTGTTAATTTTTCATCTCATTGTTTATTTGATTGGCCACGAATTATTTTCACGCCCTTTTTTTAAAAAAAATAAATACGGCCCACCCCAAAGGCTTGCCAAAACAGTATAATTGACATAAATGTTATAAACTACCATTTACAAAAGAATATTTTTCGAATGAATAGACAACGTGATTAAAAATCAATTACTTTAATTCTGTTCCAACAGTACATCTAAAGATACGCTTATACGAATAAACATAGTGAACATCTCAAGAATTCTAAGACATATTTCCGCACGAATGACCATGTGTAGTAGTAGTAATAACAATTACATACTTCACTGTTCTGGAACGGTTATTAAGTAGAAAAGTACACAAGGGTGTTGTTCAGGAAAGAAGGCCTGCGTTCAAATCCTCTTTTAGGGAATTAGTTATGCCCTATTTACGATAAGGTCCTTACCGTTACTTGGAGAGAGAATATAAAAGGAGAGCTTAATAAAACATGTAACTTGTTTTATTTCTGCAAAAAAGAATGGTAACTAAAAAGAGCAATGTAATAAATAAAACATATTATGTATTAATGTTTATTGAGATATTTATTTATATAGTGTGGGCCAATAATAATTTAAACTAGATGTTTCCTTTTCTGATCAATAATAATACTAATAAATATTTCAGATTTACAATCCCCTTTATCCCTGTTTGGAAGAAGGCTACACATTCAGAGACAACAGACAGATACCCAATATATTGATAATATTGAGATAAATTTCTTGACAATCATAATAAATAAACCTAAAAAGCGTCGAAATTTCGGAATTCTCAGAAGCAGTACCAATTTTAATGAAACTCTTAAAAAATATTTCTTATACTATATTACTTCAAGAACATTCCAGCAGGGGGGAATAAAATGTTTTGTTTTTTCTATTTTGATGTGGCAGTTTGATACAGATGAAACAATTTCCATCCCAATTAATAAATATATTAGTGAATTTTCTCAATTTACATGATTGAGGACTAGCGTTGACATTTTTAAAAATTTAGTTTTTCTTTTATTTCAGATAAAACACTTTTGCTTTCAATAAATCGTTTGGTGTACTTCAATGAAGGTACTATTTAAAAATGCAATAAACCTCTCCATTTTATTTCTGCAGCAATTGATTTTAGTGTTGGCAGTCCCCTAATAACTTCTGTGAGTTTCTCTGGATTATTTTTCGGGGTTCGATTTACTGTGGAGTCTACAGTGTCCTCTTGCTGGATCTGCAATACAGAAATTAAAAGTAAAAGTTATCAGAAATTTTTTGAAATGCGTATAGAAAGAGTTGGAACTTTCAGTAAGCTCAGTCGCGAAAGGTAACAGAAAGGTACAGAATAGTAAAGGACTGAGGTATCCTAGAAAATTTCTCTTCTCTTGTTCATCCACAATATAGATGTTAGGTCATATGAAAAATTCCGTTCTCCAAAGTAAAAATGATTAAGATATACCTATCTACGGATAGTTGGGAGGATTTTTGATTTCCATTAATAGCAATAATAACCGAAATTCAAAAATGCTATATGATATTTTTTGTTCATTTAATGGACGTCTCTGGTACATGAACCTACGAGAATATTTTCTACTGTACATAACACGACTTCTACTACAATAGACTATGCTGTGGCTAACAACCCTAACTTTATAAGCTGCACCAATTTTGGCTTTTTTTTCTTGGATCACTACGGAGAGATAATAGATAGCATTTAAAGATAATATATGTTTGAGGGAATCGATTGCTAAAAACGAAACTGTTTATATTAAAAAAATTAATGATCAAACGATAGCAGAATTTACATTTTTATTCTAAACCTTTGAATTTAATTTCACAAATATTAATATAGATGAGAATTTCAAACTATGTTTTGAACACTTTCAACGGTGTTTTCTGGCGCCTTTTCCTGAAACAATTCATAAAATGGAGCCAAAAAATAAAGAAATTAATTTTTTTGAGAAACTTGTAGATAAACGAAAAGAACTAGAAAAATTAAATTGGCTGAGAAAAAGTTAGTGACTAAAATTGCAAATAAATAATGATATACAAACTGAAAACAGAGTACATTATAATAAAATAATAAGTACTTTCAAAAGTAACAATAAAACAGCATGGAACTTAATAAAAAATACTTGCGGAACATCTTCTGAAAGACAATTTATTCGGTATATAGAATACAAAAACTTTTTACGGATAATCACGAGATTTCCAACATATGTGGAAAATATTTATCTACTATAATAGATAAAAAAACTCTTAAATTATTTTGGGAAAAATATTTCTGAAAAGTGCACAGCAGCTAATAACATATGTAACTCGATGTTTGTATCTCCCTTAACTGCGGCAGATGCTGAACAGGTAATAATGAGTTTACCAAATAAAAAATCTACAGGCCCTGACATGATTCCCATTAACCTTGTTAAAAAATGCCCTAAAGAATTATATAATTTTTTTTCAGATTTGATAAACTTATCAATTGCTTGTGGAAAATTTCCAAATCTCCTTAAACATGCAAGCATAGTACCAATTTTCAAAAAAGGTAATAACCAAGATATTGAAAACTATAGTCCTATTGTTCTGTTAAAAGTTTTTTCAAAAAATTTCGAAAAGGTGATCTATAACAAAACATTAGATTTTTAAAAACAGCAATAATAGCTTATCATCATGCCAGCACTGCTTTCCAAGGGGTTGTTCAACAGAAACTGGCTGCATAGATTTTGTTCAACATATTTCTCATAAAATGGATAAAAAGGAAATAGTTTGACCTTACCCGCGCATTCGATACGGTTGATAAAGATTTTGTTTCCGTGAAGTTACATGCGCTGGTTATTAGGGGACAATTAAGTAGCTGGTTCACATCTGTTTTATTTCATAGAAAATTTCATGTCAAGGTTGATAATGTAAGATCAGATGAATTTAATATGAATATAGGCACCCCATAAGGCACCGCTTATTTCTTTCCTGTTTATCAATGACCTTCCCACAAATATCTCACAAGGGCGTGTTTTTATGTACGCGGATGATACGACTATCGTCATATCAGACCCAAAACCAGAAAATGTTCATATTAAAGTCAATACTGTTCTCAAAGAATTTGCTGTGTGTTGTACAAAAAATAAACTTATGATAAATCACAATAAAACAATATCAATTCAATATCAAATTCACAACAATTTTAGAGCTGATTTAAGTAGGATCAGTCTTTAAGCTGGTGTTTGTTGCAATCTAAGCATTAGCGTTTTGTTGGTAATATGCGATTATTACACTTAACGCGCCAGGCTTGTAACTTGTAATTCAGCGCTCGGCAGGGCATATAGCCCAGAGAGTAGCTGTTGGTTGCAGTCTGGTTACGTTTCTTAAGGACTTTATAGAGGAGCTTGCGAATCAAATATTATATTTTAATATATATTATTGTTATGTCATTCCCAAAGCATAAAAAATTATACTTAATTTACACCAGACAGCTACTGAAAAGCATCAATTTGATTCAATGATAGAATTTTATCAAAATCATTATAAATGTGTAGGACATGTGCGAATTCATAGCGTAGTTTATACAAATTAGTTTCAATCATTAAGATTCGATAGTTAAGATAAAGGTATATCTAACTAGTTTAATTATTTAAAATTTTTATTAATAGTATAAGAATTGTTGAATAAAACGAGTTCAAATGGTATTGAATATGTATTTTAGTTTTAAAGTAATTTGTGTTAAATTCAGAATCTCAAAATTAGATTTAAAAAAATATATATATATATCAAGGAGGTGACAGATGTCAAGCCGGAGATATAAAATTTTGATTTGATTGATGAGAAAAAAAAATTTCAAATTGGAATAAAATTTAGAGATTCTGAGAAAAAGAAAGCTTTATTAAAAGTATTAAGGAGTGTATTGGAAAATTAATGTAAGTACAAGTTTTGAATACATTATTTTCCATTGAACATATCAAGTTCAAAAGTAAAGAAGATTTTGAAGAGAAATTCAGTTTTTGAACGAGAGATGGAACCAATGTTAGTGTAATGTTTTCATCGAAACAACTAAAAAAGGGTGGAAGATAAAAGAGCAGAGTTTCCCAATATTGTGTCGCGTATGAAGACATAGAGAGGTTAGTGCACTGTTCTCATCGAAACAGATTTTTAAAAATAGGAAAGATACTAGTACTAAAAATCTTTGCAAAGTATAAATATAAAAATCTCGAGTATTTTAGTTAAGTTTGATTGTTCATTCATATTTTGTCATTTTCTGTCAATACCATTTCAATTGTTATATATTAAATTCATTTGTATACGTTGTCGAATTTTAATGAATATTAATTAACGGAAAATAAAACAGAACCGACTCCTAGAGAGAGAGTACTACTATACATTCGTTGTATGGTAACTCATGCTGAGCATTTGTAGATTTGTACATTAAAGTCATTGGGTGTTAATTGATAGTTCTCAATAATTGTCTGGCGCCTAACAAATAAAATTATAAAAATATAAACTTTCAATTACAGTTATTAAAAATTTAAATCAAAAGATTTATGGCTTAAAAAACATAACAATATATATATATATATATATGTATATATATATATATTGGCTACCAATTTTTCATGATTTGTAAGGTATAATTCAATGCAGGTCGGGGTATTTGCCCGCTGAGTAGTTGTTTCCTGCAAATCATGTTTAATAACAATATATATATATATATATATATATATATATATATATATATATATATATAGAAAATCAAAATTAAACACACGTGGTGTATCTTGAGGTTGCAGTCAGAGGTGAAAAGTTTACGGCCACAAAACAGAAAAAGAAAAACTCTTTTGTTACTTTGTCAAGCTTTCGGAAATTATTTATTCCCTTTATCAAGACATTAACTTGAGGTTAAAAGTTAAGGTCACATGTATTATAAAATAGTCGCATTTTTTAACTTAGTGTAGACAAATTCATACACAAATTCCTTTACAGGTATACAATTTAAGGTAAACAATTACTGATTATTTAAAATTAAGGATTAAAACCATGATTAAAATAGATATAACAAAATGAACATGAATAACTATCACATGTGAGTGTAGAACTAAATTTCTTTATCAAACTCACATGTTCTACACTCACATGTGATAGTTATTCATGTTCATTTTGTTATATCTATTTTAATCATGGTTTTAATCCTTAATTTTAAATAATCAGTAATTGTTTACCTTAAATTGTGTACCTGTAAAGGAATTTGTGTATGAATTTGTCTACACTAAGTTAAAAAATGCGACTATTTTATAATACATGTGACCTTAACTTTTAACCTCAAGTTAATGTCTTGATAAAGGGAATAAATAATTTCCGAAAGCTTGACAAAGTAACAAAAGAGTTTTTCTTTTTCTGTTTTGTGGCCGTAAACTTTTCACCTCTGACTGCAACCTCAAGATACACCACGTGTGTTTAATTTTGATTTTCTTAACTAGTCAGTCAAGACTACCCTTCTTCTTTATATATATATATATATATATATATATATATATATATATATATATATATATATATATATATATATTAAACCTTTATACCTTTATCGGATCGGATATCCTGTATATAGTCAGTGAGAAGAAGAGCAGATGGCAGATGAGATTCTGCCGAAACGTCGTTTAGACAACCGTGGCTCTTGGAGGAGTCGACCATTAACGTAACTTTTATATACACGAAAAAAAAAAAACAATTTTATTACTAACAGTGATATTCGCTCATACAACACCCGAGGCAAAGATAACGTTACGTCATTGAAACACGATCACAAATTCTACAAAAAATCAGCTCTGTATGCAGGATCTCATTTTTTTAATACACTACCTGAAGATATTCGAAACAGTGTTTCCTTAATAATTTTTAAAAGACATTTAAACCAATTGCAAACAATTTATAGTATTTTTAAGAAACAAAGTCTCTTGATAGGGTGGTATTTTTTCCTATTTTATATACGTATGTATGTTTTTACGATGTTTTTTTGTTATATAGTTTGTGCATTTTCTGTATCCCGTTTTGACGTATCCTATTTACAATGATTTGTAGTATACAAAGGATCAATAAAGTTTATTTTTATTATATTATTAATATTATTAACATTATTATTATTATCGCGATCACTTGATAAAATTATTCTGCTAAAAATGAGACACAGCTGAATGTAAGAATGTAAATAATCTCCTTAAAGTATACCATAAATAGTCTGAGCCATAGCCTTAATTGATTATTTGAATTTTATGTTCCGTGATTAAATTCTTAATTAAATAATAATTCTAGTTTTTGCTTTATGCAGCGATTTTTATGATTTTTAATTTACAGCATGCAAAAATCGATGCAGTAAAAAATTAATTAAGCTTTCACTGCAAGTTTATTAAACTATTACATATATTAAAAGAAATACATACATTAACGTTCATAAGTTCTGCGTGTAATTAATTGTCAATTGTCAGAAAATAAATAAAAGTATTAATATGTTGGTCAGGTAACACATTTCACTGAGAAATATGCTTGCTTTAGGGTAAGCCCTATTTTCGATAAATGCAAATGTCCGTAAGAAATTATAATATATCTACTTATTTCCATGTTACCACACCTGTGTTATTTCTTGGTGTTGACAGTTGTTTTGTTATTCATTAATTTTCTTAACTATGAGAAGTGATATAAAAGAATTAGACCACTTTTTGTAAATATTATATTTTACTAACTACCAATTAATTGACCATGAGACCACATGCCCAAACCGACAATGTATTGGCAAAAGAAAACTCGTTTAGCAATAATTCTAACACTAACAATGAAGCATCATATTAAACGACGTTACTGGATGAAATATTGGCTTGAAAACCATGAAAAGTATTCACGATATCTTGTCGAAAAAAAATCAGCTGTAATGTCATTAGCGACATGATATAATTTTCTTTATTTCTTTTTTATAATTGGACCGAAAGCTATTTTTTTTCTGACATCAATTTTGGTGGCTTCTTTTTGCTCTAGATAGCAACTAGTTTATCTAAAGCTACGTTTCGTTTCGTTTACACGGAATGAATTGGAAGAATTCCATAACACCGAAAGTACTTCGAAAAATTCAATAAAATTTCTAAAATCTCTCTGGCCTATACATTAAAATTTCACATCTTGTCATTATCGTCCATTACTGTATACAGCTCGTGTATCAATTAAATACTGAAGTATTGATTTAATATTGAAGCATGCACATTACGCAATCAATAGTGTTGACAATACCCCCTCGTCTCTCCAATATTAATGAGCTAAAGTCAGAATTTTCGGATCTGCGTTATTAATGGCAGTCTACACCAGCAGTCACTATCAATATTGACCTTACACGTTTAATAATAATGCCAGTACTTTTCAATATTGACAATATTATTGATAGTGTAAGGTGCATATTTGATATTTTTATCTCAGAAGTTGGCAAATATTAAATATATATTATGTAATTAAACCAAGAGCAGCTGGCGTTTTAAAAATATATCTGAGAACCTCTCTCAACTATTATGGTGGTTACCGTGTTTAAATATGCAACCCTACACTAGGTACGGATTCTGGAGATGAGGGCGTTCTCGTACTAGAGTTTATTTTCACAAAACAATGTCTTTCATATCTGAAAAACACTTCTACAGAACGCCCAAACATTTGAACACTACATTCGAATACACTAATTGACGCGTGTTTCGCTAATCATGTTAACCTCATCAGGAGATAGTTAAAACTGACAATCAGTTTTATTCGTCTTCGAAAGTGAAACCCTCGCACAAAAACGCCCCTAACACCAGGATCGGATCCCCAGACTCAGCGTAAGCAGGACTATACATGATAAAAGTTGAAAGAGGTTCTCAGACACACATTGAAAACGTCGCACAGTAGTCCAAAATGATGATTTAGACGGTAATTATTCTAAATATTTGAATATCTCTTCAATTTATGGTTGTAATGACAGGTGAAAATATTTAAAAACTTTAGCACAGCGGAAAACGAATTTAGAGAGTGGAGGGTGTACTTAAAATTCACAGATAGGGCTGAAACTTGGAATTCATATAAAGTCGATGTTTTCTTAGTAAACGTTGGATGACAAGATCATTTCCTCTTTACGAACACAAAAAAATAAATTTCAGAAAATATAGCAAAATTTGGCATTTGCTTTTCGTGACATTGAAGTAAGACATACGTGGATATAAAATAAAAAAAATAATCGGCAGCTACTGGAAGCGGCTGGAACCTCCCCACCTGGTGGATCTTTGAAGCCAAAAAGAGCTTTAGATTGCGTGCCAAAACGGCACTAAACGTAATCCGATCTCATCCAAAACCTTTTCAGATCTTCTGGGGCACTAAAAAAACCCGCAACTTAATGAATTTACAAAATACGCCTGCGGCTCGTGCTGCAAATTTCATCTATGCGAGTTGTTACCTACATTATCGCTCGTTGAATAATATACTATTAGGATATTAACAACTTTAACATCACTTGAACGACTAAGAAAGTCTAGTTATCCTAAATACTACAGATTTGTAAAGCAACAAACTGAAAATTGGTAAAGTGATAATCTATAATAAATTCACCAACGAAGGTACAAAAAGCATATGATATTGATATTGTTACATCTACCTTTAAAGTTTGTGACAATCCACTGGTGCAGTCACTAAAAGTTACAAATATGCCGACATCTTATTAACATGACATGACATGACACTAACGTTATCGGATGACAAACGATGACAATGACAATCGTCAAAATTTGCTCATTGCAATCCGATCGCTCGCGGCTGTCTTTGTTAAATGAAACATTAGCATTTCAGTAATTGTACTAGATTTTAGAGGAATATTTGTAGTTTAATTCTTTGATTTGTCTGAATATATATTTAAAAACGTTACTAAACGTAATCCGCTCTACTTCTAAAGCAGTGAAAAAAGCCTCACACGTGAATTGACACGAGATGTAACGGCTACGCGCATCGATCATGTCACGCGAAATGCGATCTATGCTTCATATTTGCTTTGTTTTTAATTTTTTTCACGGAAACCAAATCGAAAGGGTGGAAGTGTGATATATCGTTGAAATCAGAATTTTAACTGCTTTTCAATGGTTCCATTACAAATTGAGAGTAATTATAAAATAAACAACTTGTTGCGTCAAAATGGCACTAAACGTAATCCGATCTCAACCAAAACCTTTTCAGATCTTCTGGAGTACTAAAGAAACGCACATGCAAAGTTTCATTTAAATCCGTTCAGTAGTTTCGGCGCTATCGTGCTAACACACATACACACACACAGACATTTTTCAAAAACCACTTTTTTGGGTTCCTAGGACCTCAAAACGTAAAGATTTGATGTTATCTCTATTTACGTTTACATATATAACAAATGACGTATACACCTTCAGAAACAATATCCATAGAAAAAAAAATATTTTACTTGAATTAGTGAGGAAATATTAAACGTAACTGATCATTTCAGAACTAGTAGCTTACAACAACAACGGAACAACTTATAGCCTGTCATAACAAGACACAGCATATGCCTTTTTTCTTAAACCAGAAACGAGAAGCCAGTTAAAGGTCCCTAAGTATTCATTTGTCTGAATAAATCACAAACCATGTATTACGTGACAATCAAATTATTACTTTTTCGCAAGCAAAGGTTCTATGACAATGGTGCGTCTGTAGCTCTTGGTCTATATAAGGTTGAATTAATTAGATCACTTTCAAAGCAGTAAACCACTGAAATTTAAAAGATGACATTAAAGAAACCACCCACATAGAATGCTTAGGCATAATTATGGATAAACACCTGAAATGCAACGAACGATTATTGTAATCCACTTAAGAAACTTAGAGGTCTTATATATAAATTCTATGTACTAGAGAAAATTTTAGCAAGAAAATTACCACAAAGCGTTTATAAGGCTTTAGTCGAGTCATTACAAAGATATGATATATTGGTCTAGAGAGGTCTTTATACTTAATGTTAAAATCGCCTGTTAGTATGATTTTTTTTCTGTAAGCCAGAATTCTTCAAGAACTTGGTTTAATTTTTCCGTGAAAATATTAAAGTCGTCTAGAGGTGATCTGCATACTGTGATAATTTGATAATCAGCATATAGGAAACCTTCCAACTCACAGTGAATTTCACAGGACAAGCTCTTAATATCAAAGATTAACGGTGACCATTTCAGATGATTTAGGGTAAAAATATTTACTCTCCCGTGTATTCTATTGGACCGACAAAAAGAAGAAACAAAAGTGTAGTCTGTAACATTGATGGAATTAATTTCATGCTTATTCAGCCAATGTTCATATAACTAGAGAAAGTGAAAACAAGCTGTATCATTAAGATATGCTTCAAGCTAAAGAGTTTTATTGTGAAGGCACTGTATATTTAAATGAAGGATATTTAACACATGTTTAAAAAGTTGAGGTAAATTTTTTCTAACACTTGGTGCAATGAAAGGACAATCATTATTTGCGCTTGTGAAAGTGAGGTCTTGGTCGAAAAAGACAAAGTTCTGGATGACTAAGTCTTCAGGCCACAGCTCTGGATTTAGGAGTTGATTTTCGAGGTTCTTCTTGGCATCTATACGAAAACTGATGTGTACCTTCCGGGTCTTGCAGGAAATTCTTTAATGGCAAATGTTTCATTTTCGAAGTTGGCCCGTAGATGATCTTGCATGCCATTTGCTGAGACATCCTTTAACACCTTGCCAACAAATATAGAGGTTCTGTTTGGAATAATGACAGCAGTAATTTTCCCTGATTTTTTATTCCTCTAATGGTAGTTTGGGTGGTGTTACAGGGCCTGACTTGGGAGTTAAGTGCCTCGGAAGGCTTTGAGTTTTCGCTTGTACTTGTTGTGTAATGGGGTAGTGAAGCGCAAGTTATAGCCTCTCCTACTCAATTGTTAACCTCACCTTCGCGATGAGTTCAATTTGAACTTGGTGCACCCTGTTTTCACTAACGAGGCTCTAACGACCGAGTAAGGGCGGAATAACCCTTACCTTTTGCCGTGAGCACATCCACCTTCTCACGAAGAGTGCGGTAAAAATAACCCACCGCACACAAAGGTTGCTTTTGGAATCGTTTGGTTACCCCATCGTCGCAGTCTCCTTCTGTGCCATGGGACCACACCACTCGCCTTCCGCAACCGAGCTGGTCAGTTGCATACCTGCTCCAGCTAAAACTTCAAATGCAGCTTCGTTTTCAGTCGATTAAGGCTTTAAAAAAAAATGATGGAGCGTTCAAGTGGGACAAAATCATCCGGAGGTAAAATACCCTCCCGATCGGATCTCCGGGGGAGGGTGCCCACAGGGACACCTCATCGAATGTCGAAAGAACACCGACAAGTTACATCCAAGAAAAGTAATTCTTTCATCTACGGTGCTTGGAATGTTCGTACTTTGAACGACAGCACTCGCACCGATCGGCCTGAAAGAAGAACTGCTCTAATAGATAGAGAACTTCACCGACTCAATGTTGACGTTGCAGCTCTCAGCGAAACTCGATTTTTGGAGGAAGGCTCTCTCACAGAAAAGTACTACACCTTCTATTGGAAAGGTCTTCCCACCAATTCAAGAAGACAACATGGAGTAGGATTTGCCGTTCGGAATCAACTTGTATCCAACTTAACACAAGTACCACAAGGCCTATCCGAGCGTCTAATGCTGCTACGCTATGAGCTATCAGATGGCAACGCTGTAAATCTAATAAGCGCCTACGCTCCCACTCTGGATGCAAGTCACGAAACCAAGGAAAGCTTCTATCAACAGTTGGAAGAAACCCTCTGTAGAATACCTAAAACGGAACGACTCGTTATTCTTGGCGATTTTAACGCTAGAGTAGGGAGAGATGCAGACACCTGGCCAGGCATCATAGGCAAGAACGGTTTGGGCAACATGAACGCTAACGGTCAACTGCTCCTAACTAAATGCGCCGAACATGATCTAGTTATAACAAACACCATTTTCCGACAAAAGGATAAATTTAAAGGCACCTGGCGTCACCCCAGATCAGGTCACTGGCATCTACTGGACTATGTTATCGTACGTAGGAAGCGTCTCAAGGACGTCCAAATTACAAAGGCGCGCATTGATAGCGAATGTTGGACCGATCATCGTCCTGTTGTCTCTAAAATGAAAATTGTTATGAGACCCAAACACCGAAGAACTCAAGTAAAACGTAGACTCCGTCTCTGTATTAGTAAATTGCGTGACCAACAAACCGTCGAACAGCTAAAGCAAAAAGTTCAAGAGAATTTGAGTGCACTAGAGGAAACCAATTCTGTAGATGTCGCTGCTACCTGGACACAAATTAAAGACAGTTTAAAAAGTGCGAGTGAGGAAATTCTTGACACTGCAGCAAGTAAAAAACAGGAGGACTGGTTCAATGACAATGAAGCTTTTATACAAGAACTTCTTGACCGCAAACATACTGCCTTCCAAAACGCTATCAACCACCCCAATGACCCATCAAAAGCAGAAGCTTTTACCCAATCTAAGTATGAAACGCAACGCGAAATCAGAAGAATAAAGAACGAGTGGTGGGCAAGCAAGGCCAGAGAAATTCAAAGGTACGCCGATTCACACGACTACAGGAATTTCTTTCAAGAAGTAAAAGCAGTGTACGGCCCCAGTCGGAAAAATATGTGCCCTATTAAAGATTTAAATGGAAATCTCCTCAAAGAAGACCATTAAATAAGAGCCCGATGGAAAGAACACTACTCTAACATTCTTAACCAGCAAAGTCAAGCCGATCACGATATTATAAATCTTATCCCTCAATATGATACCTTCGAAGACTTAGATAAACCACTAATAACGGAAGAGATCTTAACCGCCATTGGGCAGCTAAAAAGTAACAAATCTCCCGGCGCTGACTCACTCCCAGCTGAGATCTTTAAAGCTGTGTCGTCAGAGCTCATACCCTACCTCAAAAAACTGTTTGATGTCGTGTGGGAAAGTGGTCAAGCTCCGCAGGAGTTTCGTGATACACTTTTAATCAACCTCTTCAAAAACAAAGGGAGCGCTGCGGACTGTGGAAATTACAGGGGTATAGCTCTCCTGGCTGTTGGAGGGAAGATACTCACTAAAGCGATGGCAAATAGGCTAACACCTGTTATGGAAAAGTTACTTCCTGAAACACAGAGTGGCTTTAGACCAAACCGAGGCACATCGGATTTAATCTTCACACTTAAACAGTTTCAAGAAAAAGCACTCGAACATCAAGGAGAAATTCACATGGCCTTCATTGATTTAACCAAGGCGTTTGACTCGGTGGACAGGGAAGTGCTCTGGAAAATTATGTTCCGCTTAGGTATCCCTAGAAAATTTGTGGAAGTATGTCGCAGTCTACATACAAACAACAACGCCCAGGTTATGTATAATAATGAGGCAACCGAACCTTTCCAAACCCTCACTGGAGTTAGGCAGGGATGTGTCCTGGCACCCCTACTCTTTAATTTGTTTACCACTGCTCTAACAATTATTGTTGACAACAAACTGACAGTCAGAGGAATAGGTCTCAGATACCGTTTTGATGGCGGTTCACACGACTACAGGAATTTCTTTCAAGAAGTAAAAGCAGTGTACGGCCCCAGTCGGAAAAATATGTGCCCTATTAAAGATTTAAATGGAAATCTCCTCAAAGAAGACCAGGAAATAAGAGCCCGATGGAAAGAACACTACTCTAACATTCTTAACCAGCAAAGTCAAGCCGATCACGATATTATAAATCTTATCCCTCAATATGACACCTTCGAAGACTTAGATAAACCACTAACAACGGAAGAGATCTTAACCGCCATTGGGCAGCTAAAAAGTAACAAATCTCCCGGCGCTGACTCACTCCCAGCTGAGATCTTTAAAGCTGTGTCGTCAGAGCTCATACCCTACCTCAAAAAACTGTTTGATGTCGTGTGGGAAAGTGGTCAAGCTCCGCAGGAGTTTCGTGATACACTTTTAATCAACCTCTTCAAAAACAAAGGGAGCGCTGCGGACTGTGGAAATTACAGGGGTATAGCTCTCCTGGCTGTTGGAGGGAAGATACTCACTAAAGCGATGGCAAATAGGCTAACACCTGTTATGGAAAAGTTACTTCCTGAAACACAGAGTGGCTTTAGACCAAACCGAGGCACATCGGATTTAATCTTCACACTTAAACAGCTTCAAGAAAAAGCACTCGAACATCAAGGAGAAATTCACATGGCCTTCATTGATTTAACCAAGGCGTTTGACTCGGTGGACAGGGAAGTGCTCTGGAAAATTATGTTCCTCTTAGGTATCCCTAGAAAATTTGTGGAAGTATGTCGCAGTCTACATACAAACAACAACGCCCAGGTTATGTATAATAATGAGGCAACCGAACCTTTCCAAACCCTCACTGGAGTTAGGCAGGGATGTGTCCTGGCACCCCTACTCTTTAATTTGTTTACCACTGCTCTAACAATTATTGTTGACAACAAACTGACAGTCAGAGGAATAGGTCTCAGATACCGTTTTGATGGCGGTCTCTTTAACATAGGGCGCTTTAGAGCTTTCACGAAGACACGCACACGATTCATTTGTGATCTCCAGTATGCGGATGACTGTGCACTTTTAGCCTCTACGCCGGAAGAGCTTCAAGAAATTTTAGATGTGTATGCCCAGAGCTACGATTCCTTAGGACTTAAAATCAACATTGGAAAGACTAAGATTATGTCAACTCCTCATCAAGTGAACCAAATAGACATTACACTTAACGGAAATTCTCTTGAAGTGGTGGATCAGTTCAATTACTTAGGCAACGTTGTTAATGACAAAGCAAACATGGACAGCGAGATTCGCAATAGAATTAACGCTGCATCTAGAGCACTCTGGGGACTTAGAGAGAGAGTATTTGACAACCACGACCTTGCTTTGTCAACGAAAATGGCTGTCTACAGAGCAGTTGTCATCCCAACACTGCTATATGGATGTGAAAGCTGGGTCACTTACCGTCGTCATGTGAAAGAATTAGAACGTTTTCAGCAAAGACACCTCAGAAGTATGATGAAAATCCGTTGGTTCCATCACATATCAAACGTGGAAGTACTCAGGAGAGCAAACAGCCTTCCAATTGAGGTGCTTATTTCAAGAGCACGCCTAAGATGGGCAGGTCACGTTCATCGTATGCATGATAACCGCCTTCCTAAATGTGCACTTTATGGTGAATTGCTAAGCGGTAGAAGAAGGCGTGGTGGTCAACGAAAGAGGTTCAAAGACGCTCTCCATGAAAATTTAAAATCCTGCGGTATTGCAGACGAGCAATGGGAACAACTTGCAGCGGACAGAACCGAATGGCGAGGGGTTGTGGCCAGCTATCAAGGAAATGTTGCTGCAAGAAGGCCGAATCCAAGACCTAACCAGGTCTATGTTTGTCCTGACTGCGGTCGACATGTGCTCTCCCGAATTGGCCTCTATAGCCATAGTCGTGTGCACCGTAGATGAATGGGAATTACAATAGACTACACCTTTTACTTGTTTTTTATTGTACACAATTTATCGACTGTAACATTTTTATACTCGGACTCGAGTAACGGCTAATAATAATAATAATGATAAGATTTGGATCTACTTTGTGCTAGAAAACCACTCTATGTGGATCTAACAATTAAAGGCAATTTAGGAGTATCTAGGGGTGTTGAAGTTTTGCGTTAGTCTAGAGGTCTAGTAAGGCAGCACAAATTTCAGCTAAGGAGTTTTTCAATGCACTAAATTCTTTATCCAAGATGTCCAGTTGAAGTTTTAAGTCTTTTAGAGAAATCATGTCAGCTCTTATGCTAGACTCACTTGTTAAAGAATTTTGATTAGTCTGAGGATTCTTGCCAGGAGTTGTTAATTGGCTCTCCTCAAAAATTTTACCAATTCAACATTAGATTCTTTGATGTTGTTAAAGAAAGTTTCCACACTTGACAATACACTGGGAAAACTAAATGTAATTCAAAATTCTATATTAAAGATAATAATGAAGAAAAATAAATGCTATTTAACTAACCTGTTAAATAATGAAGAAGTACCTAATGTGCGAACACTGAACATAACCAGCATCTGTACCTTTATATACAAAAACGACAATCTAAAGGACTTTATCTTTCATATCCATGAAACAAGAATCAAATCAATCTGTCGCATAAAAGTACCGACAAGTAACAAAAACATAAAATAAAGATTTGTAAACTACTTAGCTCCTAAAGTCTTACAAATTGCTACCGACACAGATCAAATGTGAAAAAAATATAAAAAGCTTTATTGCCCTTACCAGAATACCTACATATATTTGTGAACTGTGCTGATTTTATAATATACTTAGGCAACACCTAATCAATGTAGGTATGTCGCATAATATGAAAACACCATAACTCGACTTGCTTCTGTTGTGCAATAAACTGTCATATATTGTGATTTATATTAAAAATACCTATTTTTTCATATATTGTTAGATATAAGTAATTATAAATTTAAAAATAAGCTATAAAACTAAGAGGCACCTGCAAGCGTAAATGCGCCTAGGTGTCACATATATGCCTCCAAAGTATAGTCGGGTACAGTATTACTGTGCAGTCAAAAAACATGACAAAAATTGTACGAGATAATTATTAACGCCGGTGAACCTCTCCATGGTCTCATAAAACAACCCGACGTACATTAAAAACCTATAAAAATAAGTGATTCAATTTGCAGGCGAGATAGTACAGAGAGTAACTGTATTTTAATGAGGTCTTAAAGTTTTTGTTGCGTTTTTTGACTGCCCAGTAGAACTGTACTCGGCTATATATCATTTTATAAAATTTATATAATTTGTACTAGTTTTTAGGTTGTTTTCACAATCTATTTTTATATGGATTACCGGTTTCAAGTGCCTCACATTTGCTCATCAGAATCTAAAGCTATCAATTATTAAGTATATAAGTACTAGGACTCCCATTTTTTTTCAAAGATTAATTTGTTAATTGATTTATAATGATTGGATGATTGTTTAAGACAATAATAAATCTAATATAATTACAACATTTTTTAGAAGCGTTTTTTCTAAATCTTTTTTCTCAAGATTTGTCATGCTTAGGAGAAATTTCCAAAAATATGTATACCATAGCTTCCTAGCTATACTTTTATAATTTTGTAGTGATTATCATTTACTAATATTGAAACAGAGATTAATTTGGCAATAACATTTATTATAAAGGACAAACACATATGTCTTTATATAATGACAGACAAATTAAAAATGAAGGGCAATGAAGCATGGCTTTCTGTTGTTGGTTTACCTCTGTTGTTAAAAATTACAGTAATCTATTTATGCATCTTAAAAATATCTGCTAATATTTGCTCCATATATTGACCGATCAATGTACAAATTTCTGTAAAATGTACTATATGTCAACCAATTTTTAATAAATTATATTATTTTAATATTATTTATTATTATTTCTGTGACTAATTTTTTTATATATGAAACTTTTGTTTGTGTAATTTGAAATAAAACCAATTACTATTCAAACAACATAAGAATTATAATAATGAAAATCGTTAAATTTACTTGTTCTTTTCAAACCATTTTAAATTTGATAAAAATGTTAACAAGACCAGTAATTTGGTGTCTATTATTATTAAGAGTTTAAAATGATATTTGCTGAACGTTATGTATAGCATAATTTTGGAGAATATTGCATTTATAGTTGCTTTAGCGGTAATCGAGGAAGATAATTAGATTTGACTGCGGTTCAACGTAATTAATGTTCAAACTAATTTTTAACTGCATTACGAATTTTGTCCAATAGAATCAGTGTTAGAAATTTATAACGGTGATGTATATTACATCAGTAAGTTCAAAAGTCAAATTTAATTTTCTTCATTTTCAAGCAGTATGTAGATTTGAGAAAATCGTTACAGGAGTGAATAACAAAAACTGGCATTTTCACGTATACAAACAAGTCTACAACATTTTTGCAAGCGTTAAGGGCTGCGTCGCTGTAATTTCTGCGACATCTCTGAACCTATTGAAAAAAATTTGATAAGCGTTTAGAGGACACTCGATAGAAACTGGTCTATTAAAAACTCAACAGAACAAAATTTTGTTTTTCACACAATAATGCCAAGCAACGCTCCCAACACTTATTTTTAATGCTTGCTAAATGTCTGGTAACTTTCGGTCGAATATCAGCCCTAAGTACGTTGCTTCATGCTTCTAGTTGATGGTTCGGCCACTCAATGTGATGATAGTTTTTGACTATATGTTTTCTTGGAGAAACATATTGACTGTATTTTGTTCGTGTTTAGGCCAGTCCCCAGCTATTGTAATGTTTGATTGTTACGTTCGTTTGTTTTCGTAAGATGTCTGTCAGTATGTCCGGTCTTTTTGGCGTAATCATTATCGCCGTGTCGTCTGCGAACAAGCATAAGGTGGTCCTATGGTCCAACTAACAAACAAACTGCCTTTAGATATATTAGCAATAAGCCTGACCTGACGAACTCTATAAATCTTCTGAAGTTGCAGGCTTATTTATGTAAACTTTGCTTTTTAAGTAACCCAATATGGCATGGTAAAGCCAAGTTAAATTTGGTTGCAAAATGGCCATTTGATATCATCTCTTCTTGCTGTCCAGTTGCTTGCTGTTCTTTCCCTGCAGTATGGAGGATCACCATGTAGTGAAAATTAATGCTATTAAGAAGAATACCCAGGAACTTCTTTTAGAGAACATGACTGCTAGGGTGGAGATTAACTCCGTAAAAAATTGCATATAGCGGCTACTCTATTAATAACCTCTGAATTCACATATTTAACGTCGATGTCACGGTGTAAGTTTGTTTTCAAGAACTTATTAATTAGGCTAGTCGTCAGGGCGTTGAGAATACGTAAATACTGTTTCAAATCAGAAAAAAGATTTTATTGTTGGAACCAGTTCTGGGCGACCGTTTCAAAGAAGGCCGTGTCCTCGCTTCACATATCTTCCAAAGGCTTGTATATCGGCGTATGTGCGGAAGCTATGCAACCTTAGGCGAGGGTTATGTAGGTGTCGGCCCCTTGTCTATTAAATGTTAGGCAAGTAAAATATCCCTACTCTTCTTAAGGGGAGTGGCTCGGCAAAATTCCTGGTTGGGAGTAGCTCATCTACAGGCGTCGGTGATAGGCCTCAGTAGCGGAAATAGACCGACGTTAAAATGTAAAAAAAAGAACCAGTTCATTATAGACCTCTTTTAGACATACTAATCTTGCCGCCTCGTCCGTTCCCAGCAACATCCCCATTTTGGGGCAATTTTATTCAAAAATCATTTTTTTGCAAATATCTCGGTTCTGAAGGGTCCTACGAAAAAAATATGGTTATCACAGTTAAAGATAAGTAAATTCTCTATCGAAATTGTTCAGACACATTTTTACGTAGTATTAATATTCTTGGAGTTATAGGTGGGAGAAATCAAGCACCTTATCACATTCACACTGTATATCGATACTTTCCCATACACTTCTAAGTGCTATTACGTTTAATTGTCACTATTGAAGTTTAAGTGAATATATTTATTATCAATTTTGAAATTACAAATGTCTGCAGCTATTGGTGGTTACTACCATTATCCGCTTGTTTCCACACCACATTGCGGTAGAGTATTTGGCGAGGTTTTCAAAGTAATGTCCCCACTAGGCCTAATCCAATTTTTGTTTATTTGGTTAACTTACTTCTTTTGTTCTCTACTGCCAATACATTACATTAGTTTGAATTTTTTTGAAGTTGAAGGTCCAAAACGTTCTCTTGCTTCAATAAAACTGCGAGTGTCGGTTTCATTATCGTCTGCGTTGTCTTCGTCTAATTCAGCCACCTCGTGTTTTTCCTGTTCCAAAAAAGCTAATACCTTATATTCGGTTTCTTCGGCTTGATTTAAGTCGTCTACATATATTATTTGTATATGTTTATCCTTGACATCCTTAACAAATAACGGAATATCTTAGTCCAGCTTCGTTACAAGTACATGCTGCTTTGCAGCCTTTTGTACATTTGCAGCTTATTGTTTTCAACAGTTCTTGTGAAGCAGCTTCGTTATTGATAGTAATAGGAAACAGACCATTATTTTTTTGCCGTACCACTACTGAATTTGATAGTATGTTCTAAAAGTAAGTGTTAAGTAAGTGTTAGCGTGCAGCAGACTCAATTGCAGATAATGATGCAAAGTTACATGTACTTTTTGCCACTAACTTAATAAAGCATTTGTACCTAAATTCATTTAAAGAATGCAATTCGGGTTCTGCTCCGTAACGGGCTAAGATAGCTTTTTGGCCTGCTGTATCTATAACATCAGGGTGAAAATTGGGGTCTTTGAAACATTCCGTTTCAAATTTAAATAAACATTTTTGTAATCCTGCAAATTTTCGTAATAATTTAATGAAATGTTTCTTGAAATGTTTTCTTGAAATGTTTTCTTAACCGCCTCTCAAGTTACCGAAGTAACCCCCTGGAAGATCTCAAGGATCTTGTGCTAGGTAAAGAGAGACGAGGACCTACAGTTTAATGTGGACTCCGAACCACTCTTGGGGCAATTTTTTTATTGAAAAATTGTTTCGCCTTGCGGGAATCGAACCCACTTCGCTAGGCAACTCAATTTGCTAGCCAGACGCTTTAACAGACTGAGCTACCGACCCCCATTAATGAATTTAATGAAATTATAATTGTTGTAAATACCAATTGTTTTAAATATTTATAATTTTGAAATCACTAACAAGTGTATTCATTCCCACACAGGAGGTAGAAAGCGTGAAAGTGTATAGAAAAGCGTCGATATACAGAGTGAATGCATTATGGTGCTTGACTTGCCCCGCTTATAACTCCAATAACATTAATACTACGTAAAAATGTGCCCGAACCATTTCGATAGAGAATTTACTTATTTCTAACTTTGATAACCATCTTTTTTTTTCATTCAGAACCGAGATATTTGCAAAAAATGATTTTTAAGCGATATTGCACCAAAATTTGCGGTGTTCCGGGGGCAGGGCGAGGGGGAAAACTAGTATGTTTAAAAGAGGCCTATAATTAACTTGTTCTAATAGTAAAATCTTTTGTCCGATTTATAATGATGTTAATCTACCTGACCACTGGCCTAAATATTACAGCAGTTAAATTAGACTGTACATTTTTGTTACCAATTTAGGGTCCGGCATTATCCTCTGAAATATGTGTCGTCCCGTCTCTGTTAACCCAAGATATCCAATTCCATGATCTGATCAATCTAGCCCCAAGCGTTTACTGTG
Source organism: Leptura quadrifasciata (assembly GCA_963675555.1). Taxonomy (NCBI): domain Eukaryota; kingdom Metazoa; phylum Arthropoda; class Insecta; order Coleoptera; family Cerambycidae; genus Leptura; species Leptura quadrifasciata. The sequence continues at coordinate 112,657,573 of OY776675.1, forward strand.
TGCCATAACTTATCACGCCCCACTTAGCTGACTCTCTTAGTAAGTGCAGTCTCTCGTACAATTTGTAAAAACGGCCTTCCGTCATATAACGCGACCGTATACTGGGGTCTATCATATCCTTTGCACTTAACTCCATCGAAGGCGTTCCGTAATGAAATTTAAATGATGTTTTAGATATTTTCCGGAAGCGATACTTTGATTTGATACTAACAATTATATGACATAAAAACGTTGGACTTTGCTTTTTTAATCTGACGATACGATGTTCTTTGTATAAAATGGATATAAAATATAACATTTCTGTGGAGTTATCCAAGCCTGAAACTAAAGAGAAGCCCAGGAGACATTTGATTTATGTCAACATTTTTACGCTTTACATTTATATATTTTTGATGAAAATGAAACTTGATTCTTTTGGTATATTATGTAAAAAACATTAACGTTAAAAAGATCCATAAAATAAATTTCTATATAGTATAATAAATGCTATTTAATTTTTACAATAAGCATATTTAAAGCATATGTGCTAGTTTAGTAATTTTCGCTTGGCAACAAATAATTGCCAGTAGTAGAATACTTTTTATTTGGATGATAGTAGGTTTTTCCTGTTAATTAATTATTCTCCTAGGATTAATTGGATGGAATCTGCGGTAGATTCTTGAAGAAACATATTCAATAGAATAATTATAGATATTCAAAAGAATAGTTACAATACGCACTTGGTTTTTGTTTCATTAGTTTTGTTCAGGTTTCTCTGACATATGTTTCGGCCTTGCGACCATTATCAAAGAGTCTTAAAAACTGACCTGAAAGTGGTGGTTCACAGTATTTATCTTACAAATCCTCTACCCACCTAGAGGCGGACAATAACTTAATTTGCTACTTCTTAAAATTTAACAATACAGGTCGGAACTACGAACTTAATTTTAATTTTATTACTGTGTCTAGTACAGGATTGATCATAAATTCTATTTGTGTATTTGTAACGTTTTTATGGTTTCTTAGGGCCTTCTTAATTTCTAAAATTTCAAACAGGTCTAGGATTTTTTATTTGTTTACATTATGCAAAAGTTTAACACTACTACCGTTAAAAGCGTGATTTCTCTCAATGCAATGTTCGACGAAACCAGTTGATTTTTTATTATATAAAATAGACTGTTTGTGTTCTCTTAACCTCACATCTGTACTACGGCCACTCTGACCTATATATTGGCATCACAGTCATCACACTTTATTTCATATATCCCCGATTTTTTAATATCTTCCGTCTTTTCTTTATTATTAACCAACAAGCGACCTAAATTATTTCTATTCGTTGATATTGTATTAACACCTAATTTATTTAATCTATTACATACTGAGTTATTAACCTTATTTACATAATTTATACTATGCCACTTTTTGTTTTCTATATTTGGGACGTTATAAAAACGTTTTTGTAATAATTTTCTGTTTATTTTTTATTAATTTGTCAATAAGTAACTCATCATAGCCATTGTCTTTTGCTAGCGTTTTAAGAATTCTAACTTCTTTTTCAAAGTTAACCTTATTTAAATTTAGAGATAATAGAATGTGTACATAGCTATGAAACGGTGACATTTTTATCTTCCAAGATTGATTACAATTTGCATGTGTAAGAGTGTCAGCAAAAGTTGGCTTTCTGTAAATATCAAGTTCTAGCCCATGTTCTTTACGTGTCAGCGTAATATCTAAAAAGTTTATTGATCGTTCTTTTTCCATTTTATCTGTAAACTGAATTTTGTTGTTTAGGAAGTTAATAAAATGGATGAAATGTGACAATTGTCTCTCAGTACCGATCCATATACAAAACACATTGTCAACATATCTTACCCAAAAATGTATGTGTTTAAGGAGATTATTGTTTGTGGTAAAATTTGCTATGAATATTTCAGATAATAATGGGCTTAACGGACTACCCATAGGTAAGCCGTTTACTTGTGTATACATTTTATTATCGAATTTAAAATAATTTTGTTTGATACACATATTAATTAACACATATTAACTAATGAAACAATAAACCAAGTGCGTATTGTAACTATTCTTTTGAATATTTATAATTATTCTATTCTCCTAGGTATCACTTAGAGACCAAACTATTAGGTCGATTTTGCTAAAATTTTGTACACGTATTCAGGACAGCCAAATCTTGAAGTGAAATCACCAAACCGAGCCTAGCTCAAATACGAGGGTGGGGAGTAACCCCTAAAATGTATAATAATTTTTTTCTTCAAAAAGACTAACGATTTTAATCAAATTTAACACATAAAGACTTCTTTAGTATTAGTATGATATGTCATGAATATGAAAAGGCTTACCTTTCCATTCAAAAAATCAGGTTGCAAGTTATGGATTAACCAGGAGTAGAAAGAAAACGTTTAGTATGACAAAAGTATCACCTGATATATGCATATTATGTTCCTTTAATACCTTAAAGACATGGCGCTATGAACCCAAATATACATTTGCAGATATATTTATATATAGATTGGTTATGGCATATTCCTTGAGAAATTAGGTGGTGAACACCTAACGGAATCTATCCTCGTAATGATAACGAAAATATGAGAGGAAGAGGCAACCATTATATGCTCTATTTATATAAAGGGAGACAAACTAATATGTGATAACTATCGCAGAATATCTCTTCTATGCACTGCGTACAAAATACTTACATATATAATTAACCAATGCCTGCAACCTCTGGCAGAAAATATAATTGGCGAATACCAAGCGGGTCTCAGACGTGGTCGATCCACGGTGGATCAACTGTTTATAGTAAAACAAATATTACGAAAAACCTGGGAAAACGACATTGGCGTATATAACATCTTCATAGATTTCAAAGAGGCTTATGATTCGATTGATAGAAATAAACTGTGCCAGGTACTGATAGAATTAAGGATACCGCATAAACTAATCAGAATGATAAAAGCGATAATGGAAGACACAATAGCGGCGATTCCGAATCCATAGCCAACTAACTGACATGTTTAATATCTCCAAAGGCTTGAAACAAGGATATGGGTTGGCCCCCATCCTAGTTAATTTAGCTGTAGAATACATAATAAGGCAGACAGACATCGGAAAAGAAAACCTGCTAACCAACAAGACCTTACAGCTGGGTGCCTATGCGGATGACATTAATATCACGAGCCGAACATATATTCAGATTTAAAACTATATGCTAAATATATCGGCCTTGGGATTAATACGAATAAAACAAAAACATTAATACAAAAAAGAGGTAATGGAGACGGACGACTCATAGTAGAAGACAATATTGAGTCACTGGATCATTGCACATACCTGGCAGTGGAACTGAGCTCAGCTGGTACGGAAGATGGAAAAATTCGTGTAGGAGAATCAACAAACCCTATGTTCCACGTACTAAAATCTAAAAACGTACGCCATAATAACAGAGAGTTTACAAAACAATAATTAGACCTATCGCAAGCTATGGAAGTGAAGCGTGAACCCTGAAGGAAAGAACAAAAAATATGCATAATATCTTCGAAAGGAAGGTATTGAGAAAAATAATGGGACCATTTAAGGACAATAATATCTGCAGAACCAGATTTAATCACGAACTGTACACTCTTTTTAAAGAACCCTCACTCTCAGAATTTATCAGACTACAAGGGCTACAGTGGGCAGAGCAAGTGATCAAAATGGAAGATAAGAGGTTGCCAAAAAAAAATCTTAGATAGCTGAATGCACGGAGAACAGCCAGTGGGGAGACTCCGGAAACACTGGGAAGATGAAATACAAGAGAATGCATGTGATCTCCAGGGCATTCGAGTATGGAAGAGAGCGGTAGGCAAGCATGGAGGCAGAAAATAAAGGAGGGTAACGCCCAATTAGGGCTGAAGCCCCATGAGAAAAAGAAGAAGAAGATTTTACTTGAGAAGAATTAATTACACAAAATCTAAGAGTTCAATTTTTATTTCTAGAAGATTAATTCCAGCTTTTTTTTTAAAAATATAGGAAAGCATTATTAACATTTTTTAAGTTTGCGGTTTGGCCTTCAAAGCATTCGGCCATGTCGGTAATTGTCAACTTGCCAACCAGGCCAGTGCGGCCCTGCAAGTAATGTTTGTTTGACAGATTTGCAATAATTTGAGATAATATATTTAACATTAAAATTATGTAAGTTTGTCCGATCGATTTTTCATTCCAGTTACAGATGAAATTAAGATAGCGAAACCATTTTCAGAATTTTCTTAGTACAATAATTAATAGCAATAACCAACGTTGTCACTGAAGTATTACTGACGTGAGCGGCAGACATTTTAAAACATCACAATAACTTATTTAATTCCATGAGAGTTAATTCCAGCTTTTTTTTTAAAAATATAGGAAAGCATTATTAACATTTTTTAAGTTTGCGGTTTGGCCTTCAAAGCATTCGGCCATGTCGGTAATTGTCAACTTGCCAACCAGGCCAGTGCGGCCCTGCAAGTAATGTTTGTTTGACAGATTTGCAATAATTTGAGATAATATATTTAACATTAAAATTATGTAAGTTTGTCCGATCGATTTTTCATTCCAGTTACAGATGAAATTAAGATAGCGAAACCATTTTCAGAATTTTCTTAGTACAATAATTAATAGCAATAACCAACGTTGTCACTGAAGTATTACTGACGTGAGCGGCAGACATTTTAAAACATCACAATAACTTATTTAATTCCATGAGAGTCACCTGTAATTTACCTTCTTTAAAACGTATTTCATTTAGGCAGCAAGATTATGTCTAAAAACAATAATTGAAGTTTGGTCCCTACACTATTATAATACCGAACTAATTATAATTTACGTTATTTACAGTATTTATGGTACAGTTTGAGTAGTTTGACCTAACAACGGAAAAATATAATCATCATTTGTCTTTATTAGACCTATATTCTACGGACGTGAATGAAGTTGTTTTTCATAATACGGATAGGCATTGACCAGTAAATCAATTTCAATATACTTGAAGGCTATCCATAAAAAGAATTGCAGTTTTATTTTCCTAATAAAAATCTCAATTTGGTACACAGATAAAGAAAGTTTCATTTAACTGTAGTAGAGCGCTCACTTGCCTTATGTTGTTATTCCGTGGGCCCCAAAATATTAAAAGCTGGTATATGGCAAAATCGGAAGCTAATGTCCTGAATAGCATAAATTAAAATTTATCCCAAAATAGTCCTGAGCGAAATGGCATTATTTTCGAGTTATTAAGATGGTTTGATACTCCATATTCTGCCAAATTTTGGAAACGATAATGTGGCAATTTAGGTATAATAAAATTAAATCATTTTCAAAAAGCATTATCTCTTATGTGGATATCCAACTTTAAACGCCAATATCTTCGTTCGTCGTGCTACTAAAATTAATTCATTTTGGTACTTTCTCTCCTTCCTCATCGATTTACCGAAGAACTGAGCGTTAAATCAAAAATCCTTCTCTTTCAAAGTTGATGTGTTATCTTTCCTAATTCCTGTGATATTTTGTTCATATTTTTAACATTAATTAATAGGAAAAAATTTAAAAAATTATTAATTGCGCCTATCACTAGACAAGTTGACTGTGACATTACCTTTGCCCGCTGGCAAAATCTTAATGTTTTCATTCCATTCTAGGGAAGTTATCGATTGAATTTGCAATAATATTATTAAATGAAGATAAATACGTATCTAATTGTTCTACAGATATTTGCACGACATAGTTACTAATGTGAAATGAAGAACTTAACAAACGTAATATCATTTAGAATATCAACAGCAGTAAGTATCCATGGACATGACGTAAACGCAACCTTAAAGCTATATATTTAACCTACACAACATATAAGAATAACTGTCTTCATAACTTTGAAGAAAGGAAACAGATTTGGTTTCCAAGACGTCAGGGTAATACTTTATGCTTATTTTGTTTCTATTAACATTTATTTAATGTTGACCTATTTCCCCACTGAGGTCTGTAGGCGATCTACACCCAGACATGAATTTTGCTGAACCTCTTACCTTTCGAAGAGTAGGGATCTCTTACTTGCCTAACATTTAATATACAAGGGACCGACGGCTTTACATCCTCTCCGAAAGATGGTATATTCACTACACAATACTTGCCAAAGATTGCAGAGCTTCCGCACATGCACTGATATACAAGCCGCTCGAAGATCTGAGGCGAGGATACGATCTTCTTTGTGAATACGAGGGATGACAATTTGGAGCGTGGTTTGAGACTCTTGGAGTATCTCGTGCACTTTTTGTAGTTGTAGAAGTTAAAAAGCACTTTTCGAGATTTCGCTAATTTTGGTCAGGATCCAACCCTCTATATACATTTTCTGGAACTTGTCGCGCACTGTTGATAGTTGTAGAAGTTAAAAAAAAACGGTTTTTTAAGATTTCAATAATTTGGTCAAGTTCAAAACCTACACACCCTGTAAATGCCTTTTCTGAAACTTCTTGAAATTATAACACTTAATTAAACGAAATGAATAGTGTTTATTTAAAATATTTGAACAAGGTTTGTACTGAATTTTAAAACTACATATTTTATTTAACAAGGTTGAAAATAAGAAACCAGAAATTTGACCATAGAATGATATATTAAGATCCGAAAAAATAAATGAAAATAAATAAAATAGAGAAATATAATTGAAAAAAATCACTTTTCGTGCGAGACGGACAGTGAAGGCGTCCGGGTGCTCTTTTTAGTTGATCGAGCAAGTAAGCAGTAACAATGAATCGGTTAGAGCAAAATTCACTAGCGGCGACGAGGTAGTGAATGATAGGTACAGAAAAACGCACTAGGCAGGATGGCACTAAAACCAAAATATCATCTAGAATAAATACACTTTCTTGAGGTTTACCAAAATTCACTCGCGACGACGAAGTAGTGAGTAGCAGGTATAAGAGGATGGCCCTGAAACCAAAATATAATTTAAAACACACTTTCTTGCAGTTTACCAAACTGCACACACGAGGGTATATAATACTTGAGAGATCACTGTAGACTGACTTGCTGGTGTGTAACATCCTCGGCCTTACATAGGTCCAGAAGCGTTTTGTTTAGACGGGGACAGTGTCTTGCTGGGACGTTTTTGCCTATTTTTTGCTTTCGTTTGTCGTGCCTCGTCCGCTCTTTCGGCTAGGAAGCGATTTTCGCATAGAAAACGGAATATTTTGAAACTGAAACTTATATGGAAAATTGGGAATTGATAAGAGGCATCTTTTGAAGTAAGATTCAGAACTTTACATGAAACGGCTATTGAGTTATTTAGGATCAACTACCAGGCTACGACGGACTGACGTTTATATTGTCCGGTAATATATCACGAAGGCCTCCACTTTGATTCGAATAGCAAATGTGTGTATCGGAATGCTTTTGCAGTTAGCCCGTGAGCTTTCGAGTTTACTCGAGAGCTTTAGCGTATGGGTATCTGGTCCGCAATTTATTTAAAGGAAATAAGTTTTGATGAAAAAAAATTTACTTCGGGGGCGGAGAGTTTATGAGTTATCTATTGAAATGAGATAATTTGAAAGGATTAGACGTATAATAATATGAATGGAAATTAACAAAAATAAAAGTTAAATGTTGTGAACATGGATTTGTGAGGAAATTTAGGCAAGATTGCAGTTCATGTGGGGGCTTTATCTTTTAGGGTGGTAACTTGTAATGAAGCTGTTTTCGGTAATGTTGGATTATTTATAGAGCGTTTGATTTAAAAAAAATGCGGTTTTCTATAAATTTAAGCGTCTGAATCACTTTATTATTGTGTTTTGATGTTATGGATTAAAAATTATATTTATTTTGAAAATTATGGAACTTAGTTCAAATGTGCTTCTAGAGAGCAGGATAACAAAAGATAATATTTCATTCGCAAACTCCTCTATAAAATCCTTATTTTACTATAACGAACGTAACCAGACTGCAACCAACAGCTACTCTCCGGGCTATGTGCCCCGCCAAGAGCTGAATTACAAGTTACAAGACTGCAGACTTGCAGTTTCGAGCTGCTTTCAGCGCAAGGTAGGCATGTGACGACGAACACGAGGATCCTTCGACTATTTGGTACATCTCGGTATTCTTAGGATAGCGACATGCAAAACAGGCAGCAAGCACCGTCTAGCGGTCCAGTGTCTGTTGCAATCGAAAAATAAATAGCCTAATTGAGCTTAGCATAGTTCAAATATGCTTCTAGGGGGCAGAATATTAAAACATAATATTTCAGTCGCGAACTCCTCTATAAAATATGCAATTATTATAGTAAAATAAAGATTTTATAGAGTTTGTAACTGAAATATTATGTTTTATTGTGAAACTTTCAAAATTCATTTTTTTCGCTTATGGTATTGGACACAAACGTGCCTGGTAGATTGAGAAATAAAAAATTAAATTGATCCTTAGAGCTTAATTGAGACTTTGGAGCCCTTCGTACATTTTATTTTTTGATTTGAAGAGTTTCGAGAGGGTTGCGCCTAAAATGTCGGAGAGGGCTGAATGCTACACCCTGTATAAGTCCCACTTTGGGTGTCTGCGTCGAGAAGCACTGATTCTGATGTTAATAATTCTGGCAGGGTCAATTGTTACACCCAGTATATGAAGCTTTTTGAGCTTTCAGTACACTTGATTTAAAATGTTTAGTTTAAAGACACTTTGAGTTAATTAATGTTTGTAACAGGTTTATTTGAAAACCCTGTATATGAGTCTCTTGAATCAAAACACTTCTGTTTTAAATGAAATTAAGAATATTTATTTAGAGAAATTAACAAAGTACGAAATTATTTATTTAATTTTTTACATGAGTTGTGAAAATGATACGGAAATTCCGGTTTGGGAAATTTTTTATTTTATTTAGTTTTGGTTTGAGAATCTGGAAAAATTCACTTTTTATTTAATACGCAAGGGCAATTGGTTTTGTTTAATGCGCGAGACCAAATTGATTTGTTAGGTTTTTTTATTTGGGCAGCCAAAGAAGCAGCCCGACCGCTCGATTTCGTTAATTTAAGCATCGGGGAAAGTATATTAAACACTTGGGGTTTTTTGAAACTTCGCTCGCGAAGGCACAGAAACTAACTTGAGGTGCACCGGCAACTGACTTAGCCAGAGATCGCCAGGCTCGGCTTTTGATATGATTCGACGGGCACTTAGCATGCACAGGTCTGGAAAACTCTGAAAAGATGTCCCACCCATTCCGTGCGGGCATGATTGCGCAATATTGCGCAATATGCATCAGGTAAAGGTAAATATGGTAAAATTTGGACATGAAAATTATATGACGGCATCGGTATTAAAATGGTAAATTTTTTGATATATAACGAAGTACGAATCGATTTGAATTCAAAAGTTATTAACGGAAAATAGTTGGAAATATTTATTAAATTTGAAACGACCCCTTAAAGTCGTCCCAAAGGTCTTTGCACTTAAAGATGAATATGATATGAAATTGTGCGGGTACGTTCACAGTGAATGAATGACGTGTATTCAATTTAAATTGATATATAGCTTATGTTTTCGGAAGTAAGTTTTGATAATGATGGCCAATATATAAGTACTGGGATATGACGAAAGTATTGATATTCTAATTGAATATTTGAATGGAATCGAAGTCTGTTTTGATTCAAAGGCGAATGAACAGTTGAATCGAAGAAGAAAATAATTTGTAAGAAATTTCTGGAAACGAAATAAAATGTTTCGACTGGGGGAATGGAAAGGAGATTTGATGTCGATCGAGATGATGCAGGGGCGGAGCATTTTTTAGGACAATTATTTGTAAGATTCGAGTTGGAATTTGGTTAATTGGTTACTTTGAATGTTACTATTGATGAATTTAGAATACTTATGAATTATCGATGAATTATAAATTTTTTCAGAATTGTTTATAATGGATTGTAGTTTTTCATAAATTTAAGCGACTTTTTGTATTGTAGTTTGACTTTCTGAAGTGAAATATTGAATTATTTTGCGATTTTTGAAGCTTTTATAATTTTCCCTTTCGCCTGTTTACGAAAGGTACTATAACAGTACTATAACATTTGAAACGGCCATCCATCCAATTAAATATAATGAATATTGGTTTCTAATATTTTAAGATATAACAGATTATAAAAATCAGTTACTTCTTTATTTTTTTTGCAACTTAAATTATCAGTAGCAACTTGTTCTGCACTAGTTTTGTGAGAAATTCAATTGTTAAGAACGTATTTTTATTTTCTCGATATAATAAACACAACCGGAGCTACTCAACGAAAAGTGAGGGAAAACGGGATAATTGATTTTATTTCTTCGCAACCAAATAAGTATCCTGTTAATATTGTTACGTGTTTACACCCTCCTGGAAACATCTCCAAACGAAGGTCCAATTATTGCAACAAGAATTTTCACTAACCACTGATTTATTAATCACCAAATTTACAATAATTATTCCTTATAATAACACACTAATTATAACTTTGATTTACTATAGACTCACTACTATAATTCACTACTTGTTACTGTTCTTTATCTTATCTGATCACTTGCTCATCTTGTATATAACTGACTCCAGCGCGTTGGACCTGCTGGTGTTTATTCTCGATTCATTCCATTTCACTCCAGGCTATTCCAGACTGTGATTCGGGATGATTCTAGCGTATCCGTGATAACAGAGCTATATTTGGTCGACTAGCGAACTATCGTTTTATTGGTAGTTAATTAGGCAGGCCTACTTTCACTCTACTACCACGAATAAAACATCTCTTCGTAAGAATATTATTAACAAAATATATTGTAATCAGCATGACAAAACATAAAAATGGTACAGGACATTTTATTCTCTAAAGTATGATCAATTTTAACAACAGTATCTAAAGCTTCGACATGAAGATATTTTGTAAAAAATTGTCCCGCTGACCATTACATTGACATCCTGTATGGAACAGTAGGTAATGTCTGTACCTATTCCGATGTAAAAATGATAGTATGTTAACAATGGAAGCGTTGCGAACGGACGAGTTGAGAATTTCATAAATAGGGAAGACTTAAAATTAATGTGGACTTACCTGTAAGCCTGAAGGTAATGTGAGGCTCTGGGATTTTACTTTAAAGAAAATCCTTTCATTGACTGCGGTATATGTCAATGCTTTTACAGTTTCTTTTATGTATTTCTGTAGAAATAAAATTTTCCATCCCTTGATATAAAAACATTAATTTAAGGTGAAAGCATAAATGTAGAAATTTATAGCATGTTGAGAAAATGATATTTCTTTATTCACAGTCCGAAAGGAATTTCTGTTCTTTTAAATAATAAAAAAGCGTTTCTTAAGGAAATAATAATGAAATTTTTTAACTAGAAAAAAATTCGCGCTTTCCAGTTAGAAAATTAAGTTCTGAAAATTAAATGAATCCTATAATTCAACATAATATAGTATTTTTTCAATACATATATAAAACAACCGAGAGTGATAAACATTTTATTGGAGCTATTTAAAAATGTCCATATAGTTGAAATTTCAGAAATTGTCCCGAGGTTGAGCATACAAAATTTTCGCTTTGCGTTTTCGTTTTCAGTGGTTATTGGCTTCACTAAAAGGTTTTTAAATTCAAGATGTCCAGTAAACAAATCTACAAATTCAAAATGAAAAGGAACTTGTTTGTAATTTTTCAAAACTTCTGCTACAGACAAAATTGCACCTGCCCTGAAATTAGAATTAATTGAAATTTAATAAGTAATATGACAAAATTTCATTCAAAAATAAAAAATTCAAAGAGTAAAAGCTAATGACTTCTGGGGTGAATATAATTAAATAATACTCCGTGAGATTTTGAACGATTACCTGAAATGCCTTAGTGATATTTAAGATGAAGGACAGAATGAGCGAGTTTATTAACATAATTATCCACATATTTTATTTTATTTATTTTTATTTTTATTTTATTTATTTATTAGATACAACCACCCAACAGGTAACCAGTTACAGGGTGGGAACAATTACAATAATAATGTATATAAGGTACAAATATTACAGATCAGTAGAATATAATAAATACAATAAACAGCATGTAGAGTTATAGAAAACAGAATAGGTGAAAAAGACAGAGAAAAGATACAATTATCATACAAATAGTATTAAGCTTATTATACACTAATATTCATGTTACACAGATAATAGATTTTTTATCGAGGCAAGGCTACAATTAAATATATCACGCTCATTTTGCAGCGAATTATAATTTTTACACATAAAATATATGGGTGAAGTTTTTAATAGATTAGTCCGAGGGGTAACGAGATAAAAAGTTTCACGATTTCTACTTTCTATACGAGGTACCCGAAAACATAGTTGTTCTAAAATAGATGAGCAATCAAAGATATTGTGAATAATTTTATATAAGAATACCACGGAGTGTGCCATTCTTCTGTTTTGTAGACTCGATATGCGAAACCTTTCTAACATAATGCTTTGTGGGTAACCGATTGTAGGATAGTTGCCATCTTCAACAAAACAAAGATACTTAACCAGACGACGCTGGATGTTCTCTATATTGTTTATGTATGTAGCATATCCCGGAGACCATACCAGTGAACAATATTCTAGTTTCGACCGCACAAAGGAAAAATATAACAGTTTCATAATGTCCGTATTATTAAAACCCTTACAATTCCTAATTACGAACCCTAAGTTTTTTAACGCTGACGACACAGTTAAGTTCATATGCTCATTGAAACTTAGATTTCTGTCAAAAGTAACACCAAGATCTTTAATGATATCAGGTCTTTGTAACTCTTGGTTATTTAAATGGTAATTGTAGGTGACATGAGTGCGGGCTCTACAAAATGTAAACGCGTTGCATTTAGATACATTAAGAGGCAATTGATTTAATATACACCAATGATTTATCTTATCCAAGTTATTCTGCAGCTTATCACAATCTGTCTCAGTTTCAATTACATGATAGATTTTCAAGTCATCTGCGTATAATAGACTTGAAACATCCAGGTCTATAACAATATCGTTAATAAAAATATTAAACAGTAGTGGTCCCAGTACCGATCCCTGAGGAACACCTGAGCTAGCTATAATATCAAAAGACTTGAAACCACGGTATTCTACATACTGTCGCCTGTTTGTTAAATATGAAGTAATTAAATCTAATAATGCTAACGATAATCCGAAATTATTTAGTTTCTGTATCAGAATACCGTGGTCTAAGCGATCAAAAGCTTTGGAAAAATCAGTATAGATAATGTCAACCTGTTTGTTGTCATCCAGTTTTTCGGAAAGATATTGTGTAACACAGGTTAGATTAGTTTCAGTGGATCTACCTGGTGCAAATCCATGTTGATTTGTTACGATCTGATTTTGTACGTGCCTGGATAATGACGCATTCAAGGTAAACTCAAAGGCTTTTGCAAAATTGCAAATTATTGTTATTGGCCTATAATTCTCAGCATTATATTTGTTATCTTTCTTATAAACAGGACATAAACGAGAGTATTTCCATACATCAGGGAATACCTGTAACTTCAGGGACAGATTAAAAATTATTTTAAGGGGCAGGGCGAAGACATGTGCACAGTCCTTAACTATAAATGCAGGTATATTGTCTGGACCTTTAGTAAATTTGGGTTTTATCTTCTTAAGCGATTTTAGCACGTCCGATTCCGAAAACGTCGTTATGCATAAATTATTACTGTTTACATCACCACAGGGGGGATATTTATGGCTGTTATTATTAGGATTAAGATAAGCCGATTGAAAAACGTTTCCAAAAGCATCAACAATATTTTGAGGATTTGTGTGTCGAATGTTATTATATGTAATATTATCAGGAATGGCGCTACTATTCCTTTTACTGTTTACATATGACCAAAATTTTTTTGGATCATTTTTTATATTATTTTGAATATTCAATAAATAATTTTCATATGATTGTTTTACGTCCTGCTTTATTTTCTCTCTCATGTTCCTGAATTTATTATAATCATCTTCACTTTTTGTTTGTTTATACTTTCTCCTCTGAATATTTTTTTGCTTTATATCTCTTACAATATCATTTGTGTACCAAGTTGGATATTTGGGTTGTTTGGGAATAGATTTAGGCACAAATTGATCAAAAATTTCAGTTAGTTTAGAGTAAAAAGCAGTGCAAGCCATGTTAACGTCATTTAGTTCAGTTAGAAATGACCAGTTTATCAGAAATAGATTTTCATATAAGAGAGGGTAATTGGCTTTTTTAAAGTTATATATTTCCGTTAAATTACATGGGAACTTTTCAGGATGAGAATTAGTAATTTTTAGTGATATTTCTAAGGGGGGATGATGTAAATCCTCTATTAATAGACACTCTAATGATCTGTTTACGTCACAATTTGCATTTGACAGTACCAAATCAAGAGTAGTGTCATTAGTATTTAGTACATTATTAAATTGTTTGAGGTCAAGGTATTCAGAGAAGTGTTGTACAGCAGCTACACGACTGGTTGGTGCAATATTTTGATTGTTATACTCTGGGACATTAAAATCTCCTATAAAATAAATATTTTCATCGTTTAAATAGTCTAGAGACTCAATACATTCAAAAAGACCTTGGTAGGATGCATACGGTAAATTTGGGGGGATATAAAGGATGAAAATGAAAATATTTTGAAAATGAAAGGTTACTTTAACACCAACGATATCTATTTGAGGAAATATCTCACGTATAAGACTGACATTAAGTTCCTCATAAATATACTTAATATTTAGCGCAATTAGTACACCGCCGCCTTTATTTTTATTAGTTTCCGTAAAGTTCCGGTCACACCGTATGATGTTATAATTAGAGGACAATATTTCGGTATTCAGTACTTGCGAGTTTAGCCAAGTCTCTGTGAAACCATATATATCATAATGGCATGCCATAGAGGCAAGAAATAAGTCTTTTAATTTTGTGTTCAACCCGCGTACATTTTGATAATATATGTTTATGATATGAGTTGGTGAAGAGGCAGTGGTTTCGATTGGGGTTATTGTAATACTCGGATCATTGTTATTTGAAATATTCTTGTTTGTTTTCACGCCTAGTTATGCAGAAAATGACATTTTTGCCTTAAACTCATTAATTTTTTGTTTATATACGAAACAGTTGTTGTCCCATGCAGCATGTTCGACATTAAGCTCAAGTTTATTAGTAATAGAGTAATCTAAACAGTTGGGGCACTTTAATGATTTATCATTACAATCTTTTACATTGTGCTCACCAGCACATATTGGGCACCGTGTTTTAGATTTACATTGCTCTGATATATGATTAAAACCGCTACATTTGAAGCACCTTCGTATATCAATAGAATCGTAAACATTACATAGATCAAATCCATTAAATAACTTACCTTCTCCATCAGACAAGATTTTGTTATAGAAATTTACGTCGACTTGCATAATGGCTTGATATATTTTATCATTTTTTTTCGTTGACCACAATTTCAAGATTTTACATTCAAACTTTTTACCTATTAGATGTTTGTTCTGAAACTTGATATATTCAATTAAGTCACTTTCTTCCAGCTTCTCTGACATTCCTACTATTCTCACACGTGGATTTAAGGTTTTAACGTCCTTGATGTCATAATTTTGATTTAGTTTGTTCACAGCGATTTTCCTAAGTTTAGTAACTTCTTCTGCACTAGAACACCCTACTAGGATACCACCATCTTTGATATTTTTTACGCTTGAGATATTAATGTTATTTTTCACAGGGTTTACATTGCTGAGAATATCCGTCTTGGTTTCTGAGTTTTTTGCGTCTGGTTTTTAGGTTTAATTATGATAGCCGCTTCAGTCTTTACAGCAGAGGAATAGCTTTTTTTAATTTCAACTTTTTTTTCGGCATTTATATCACATATAACTTTGGCAGTAGAGTGAGTTATGTCATTTTTAATGCAGTTAAATTTATCTGTCATTTCTTGCACAAGTATTTTGAATTTTTCTTCCAGCAAAGTTTCCAGGTGTTCGAGATCACAAGTCGGCAATTTTTTTTACACAGTCCTCACATCTCCAGGATAGCGAAGAATATTTGGTCACTGCTGCTAATATTTCGTTTGGTATATCGACACATTGGATATGGTAATGGTAATGGAATATTAAAAATGAGCTTTCGAATTTTGCAATTTTTAACGTTTTGGCACTACAAGAAATGAAAATAAATAATTACCATACTGGTTTCCGGGAAACATTATAGCCAATCTAGTAATTTTTCACAAATTAAAAACAACAAAAGTAAAACTCAAGCGTTGTTATTTTAAGCAAACAAAATGATCGAAGATTCTCTATAGTTATTTTATAGTTCTAAAATCCAAATCCAAATTATTGATAGCATGGGAATTTTGGTTTTATCTCGAACTCTTTTACATACCCGCTGCAGGTATTTGATCTCGTAATTTTGTAAAATCCTCTGTATTGTTTCAAAATATTTATTAAGAATAAAAATGGGACAGCTAAATACAAAGTTTCGCATTATTCATCCTGTGTTGTACGATGTTTAATATATATTCTGGTTGTATATTCTGGAAATACGAGAACATATTTTTTCTGGGTAAATAGAATAAACAAATGTGAGCGTAATTAAAATATGTAATTAAAATTTGGGTAAGGTATATTATTCCATATAATATATGAAGAAATGCTTTTAAATAGTGGCTCAATACGCCGCGTTTCACACACTCTCTTTTCATTCCATTGTTCATTTAGAAACAATTAATTAGATGTACGGTAATATCTTGGCACAATGAGAAAGGGGTACGCTATACATAAATACTGAGTCGCTGAATATGTGAAAAATAAATGGAAAATGATTTATTCAGGAAACCCAAATAATTACTCTATTCAAAATGGAACATAAAATATCCTTCGTTAAAACGCACCTAATTATTTATGAATATGTAATATTAAATTGAGTGGTGGGTTATACTAAATGGTTACAAACAACTCCACTATATGAATGTAAAAATAATTCAAGAAATAAAATATTACCTACTTTACAATTTTTGAGACCACTGCTTTACAGATCATAGTAACTGCCCTCAAATAAATTCGTTCATTTGTGAATGTAATCTTGCTCAACGAATAGATTAAAAAACACTAAGAGTTATGTAACATCATATGCGGATGATACAACAATAACATTCTATAGAGATTCATGGGAGGAGGATAATTTAAAATTGATTTGAAATGAACAGCTTGGAATTAAGAAGAAAGTGCTACTTCTTTTTTACACAATCTACTAAATAACAATATTGACTGTCCTGATTTATTGGCCCAGTTATGCTTTAATGTACCAAATTATACCCCTAGACAGAATTACACATTTTACTGTCCTCATGCCAGGAGTAATCTCCTTTTGAATTCGACCGTATATACGATGTGTAGTAATTTTAACCAAATTTGTCATTTATGTGACATTAATAATTGTTCAAAAAAAGGTAATCTTACATACGGCTGTAAATAATCTTTAACCTTAACCTCAACCAAACATTATTGAATTCTAAATTGTGCACTGTAATTAGTACTGTGTTCTATCTGTTTCCTTTTTAAATATTTATTAATTTCCTATCTTTTTATTTCTTTAATACATTCTTCATTCTTTTGTGGATTTTTATTGTTATTATTCAAATGCACTTGTCTAGATAAGTATTTTTTTGTTTTTGTAGTTTTTATTGTAATTTAATGTAATGTTATTATATTAGGAATTTCTTTTGTGAAACATTGTTAAAAGATTGTCCTGTTATTGGGTGTAACCTGTTGGGCAATAAAGGTATTATTATCTATTGAACGAGTTCGGTCCGAGGGCGACTTCAATGAAGCCTTATTACGGACGAGTTGCATACAAAAAATTTGGCTTATTAACGAAAAAAATTAATTCAATGGCATTTTTGACATTTTTATTACTGTTGTACATATTTATTTGAAAACGTCAAAATCTGACATCGGCTCATTATTGGAAACGTCTAAATCCGACGTAATAATAATAATAATAATAATAATAGCGTATAATAAAAGTAACTTTATTTTACTAGTATAATAAAAGTAACTTTATTTTACTAGTACAATAAAGAAGCACTTTATAGCCGCAAAACTATATCATAAACAGTCCTTTATAACGTGGTCGGACGTAATAGTATTTGAAGAAGAAAAAAATGTATTTATTTCATTCATATTCGACGTTTGAAAAAAAATAACATGTGTCTCGGCTGTTCTTGTCAGACTCGTTTTGCTTCTCCGTCAAGTATATCTTCGACACAAAAATTGTCAGTTTTATTCCAAATAAAACAATATACTATTTTCTTCGAACGTCAAAAAATGGGTACTTTTATGACAAGTTTTTCAATTTAAACTGTCATTTTCCTGACACTTCGTTTGACCGGCAGTAAAAGTCTTTTATTGCCTGTCATGAGCGGCGTTAAACGTATTCGAAGAAAAAATAACAGTAGATTAATGCAGAAGAGGTGCTAAAAATTTACTTTGGTTGGTTAAATAAAAGCCTCCTAAGCCTCAATATTGATATAACAAAGTTTATCTCATTCTCCCTCACGATGAAAGATCTTTATATCTCAAGACAATAATAATTATCTATCAAACTGGGGTGAAATAGGGAGTGGTGTTACCCAATGTTCAATAGTTGGGCTTCTTTTTTACTTTATGTTAACGAATTGCCAGCTGTCGTTGAGAGAAACAGATTGCACATTGTATGCTAGAATCTGGAATTGGTTGGGAGGGTGGTCAATAAAAATTATTGAACCACAGCACTTATGCCCCATTGGGCCCCTTGTATATTCTCCCTGTCGACAGACCCTCGCCTAGGCCTTCAACCAACCTAATCTTGCGAAATAGGTGGTGATGCTGCCTACGGGCATCTCCCTCACATCGGCCAAAGTAGGCCAACGGTCTCCCAAAATAGATTTTCTGATTGATGAGACGGCAGAACAGTCACAGAATACATGTTGAACTGTCTCATCTTCTTGTTCACAACCCCTATAGAGAGGTGTTTTGCTAAAACTCATATTATGGAGATGTTTCCTTAACGGACAGCGTCCAATCTGGATTCCCGTTATAAACCGTAGGTTCCTTCTGGACATTGCCAGGTAGGCAATTGCTGTACCCTTGTTGGGATATTTTAGTAGTTCCCTAGCAAGCTGGCAGCTGTTTGTTTCACCCCACAGTTTCTTGAAATCATTTAATTATTTGCATTATCGCCGTGATCGGTAACAGACTGGCCGGGCCTGGTCCAAAGATACTTAGACCTGCTGCCTTCTTAGCCAGTCTGTCGGCTACCTTGCTGCCACGACACTATGCATGTCCTTTCACTCAGCACACCAATATGTTATTCATGCTGGAGGCACCCACACGTGCTTGTGCTTGCTGAGGATGTTCTATTTGTCATAATCAATCCACTGACAGCTTACTGGCTATCTATTAGATACTGCTTGCATTTGTGAAGTTGCGAGACTAGGAACATTAATGGAGTTGATAAAAGTCACAGTATTATAAGAGAATGACCTTTTAAAAACCTGCTTGTTGTGGCTTGGAATAATAGGCAAATTCTTTCTGCGAATGTTAATAATGTACTTCAGTTCGGTAAGATAATTTGTCGTGGGGATAGGATGGAGATTTATACTTAATGATTTTATAGAAAAAAATATGTCATGTGTAACTTACGACGATTATACATATTAACCCATTTAGCGTCCTTAAGTTGACGATATATGCGTTGTCTAGATCTAATACCAAAAATTAGTGATAGGCATGAATTTTGAACTTTTTATATCCATCTGGTATTGACACTACCAAGGCAAGGACCATAAACACTGTCACAATGATTAAAATGTGGTAGTACGGTCGTGAGCAAATAAATAGGAGAAGTCTTACAACGGTATTTTGCTAAAATCTAGTTGCGTACATCTAACTTTAATTTTTGTGACATTGTCAGTTAGTTGTCATAATTTATTGCAAGTGTGAAAAAAACTAATATGCCTCATATAAGTAATTTAGTTAAATCTGGAGTTATTGCTAAAGCAGAAGATGGATAGTCAATGAGACAAATTGCACTGCGTTATAATATTGACAAAAATTCGGTGTGTAACATTTTAAGAAAATGGAGAATAAACGGTACGATTAGTAGAAATTCTGGATCAGGACGACGAAGGATATTAACTCAACAACAAGATTTGCGGGGCGAGCGTAGGTGCGTCTTTACTATGTACATACTTCGGTATGCGATGTAAAGCAACGACAGGCGCAGTTAGTACTTGGATGGGTGACCATTCCAACGGAAACCGCGTTCTCGCCTCACATATCTTCCAGCGGCTTGTATATCAGCGTATGCGCGGAAGCTATACAACCTTAGGCGAGGGTTGTATAGAAGATATACTATCCTTCGGAGGGGATGTAAAGCCGTCGGTCCCTTGTCTATTAAATGTTAGGCAAGTAAAAGCTCCCTACTCTTCTTAAGGGAAGAGGTTCGGCAAAATTCCTGGTTGGGGGTAGCTCGTCTGCAGGCGTCGGCGTTAGGCCTCAGTAGCGAAAATAGGCCGACGTTAAATAAATGTATAAAAAAAAGCAAGATTTGCAATTGGCAATGCTTTAGTAGAAAATCCATTTTACTCAGTTATTCAGGCTGCTGAAGAAACGAATTTTCCTGGATCGAGTAGTACTGATCGATAGCGAGTAAGAGAATCGGAGCTACGCTGTCATGCAGCAGCACAGAAATACTTACTTAAAGCTGAACATGAATAAGCTCGAGTAGGATTTGCGCTTGAATTTTTAGCGCATGATGTAAATTTTTGGAACAATGTAATCTTTACAGAGAAAAAATTTTCCAGTCAACACACAGCGGTCGTATTCGTATTTACCGCCCTCCGAATACTCAATTCGATGATAAATATATATCTAACAATGATAAAAGTGGTAGATTTTCCGTCAATATGTGGGCTTGGATATGGCATATTGAGGAACGATTTAATAGTGAAACGTATATTAGGATTTTAGATAATATTATGCTTCTTTCTGTGTCACAATTATTTTCTAATAATGAGTTCAAATTTTAACAAGACAATTGTTCCGTTCATACTGCTCGTAACTAACTGGTTTTAAGATAACAACATCAATGTTCTTAACTGGCCCAGTCATAGTCCAGATTTTAATCCTGTGGAAGAAGTATGGGGACTACTCGTAAGAAGTATCCAAAAACGAAATGTGAGACCACGGAATGCCGACGAATTATTGGAAATAGTAAATAATGCATGGGAAAATATTATTACAAATGATTATTGTATAAGGTTATTTAATTCTATGCCAAACAGACTTATATAAGTTATAAATAGAATTTGTGCATTAACGAAATATTAATAGTTAGTTTCTTGTTAAGTAGGATATCTACTAATCGTACCGTTTATTCTTCACTTTCTTAAAATGTTACACACTAAATTTTTGTTAATGTTATAACGCAGTGCAATTTGTCTCATTAACTATCCATCATGTACTATAGCAATAACTACAGCATTAAAATAAAAAATAAATTAAAAGTGACATCTCTTTTATTTCGGCAACTCATTACGTATTCAAATAGAGACAGATTTACATTAGAAAAAGAAAGTTGTCCTATTTTTTTCTGCTCACGACAGTACCAGAGAACCACCTAATAAGCTTTAAGTTTCCTCTCCCAAATAGTGTCTATGGCAATATATCATTCTTAATGAGATATAACCTTTTTTTAACATGTGAGTTACATGGCTCTTCAAACGCAAGTGAGAGCCAATCAAGAGATTTAGAGCTGTGGAGATAAGGTATTAATGAGTCGCCAATCTTATACTACTAACGAATTGGTAACATTTTTATATCCAAACAAAATAACCGATGATTTACTAGGATTGATTTTTAGAAGGTGAAAATTGGAAATATTATAGAGATTATTTAAATCGTTATTAATCATATTACTGGCATATTCAAAATCTTCAGGCTTAAACGAACAGTATAATTGCGTATCATCTGCATATAGATGATAATTACAAAATTGTAAGGATTCACGAACGCAAGGGGTATATATGGTGGATTAAATGGGGCCTAAAATGCTGCCTTGCTGCACTCCGGGTCTAACTGTTAACATGTTGGAGCTCTTGCTACCAATTTTTACGTATTGTGTTCTATCAAATAGGAATGAGGCCATAAAATCTTGGGCACTATCATAAAACTCTATAAAATATAACATATTTAGTAAAATATCATAATTTAACATGTCAAAGGCTTTAGAATAGTCCAGTAATATTAAAGTGCTAATTTTATTGTCATCGCAAGCTCTGAATATGTCATCACTTATGTCAGAAACAACAGAAGTACAGCTGAAACCAGACCTAAAACCAGACTGTTTTTTGGGCAAGATATCATTTGAACTCAAAAACGGTTTAATTTGAGACTTGATGATTTCTTCTAAAATTTTAGAGAAAGTAGGTGACTAAATTTCGTGCTACGAGCAATTTTAGATAACGGTAACACATAAGCCTGTTTTTATTGAATGGGAAAATAGGACATAGTTAAACATTCAATTAAAATATCCGAAATAAATGGTAATAAAAATGAACAGAAAGGATTATAACGACGTTGAGATGATCTCGACCAGAGGCTTTATCTGTTGTATAATTTTTAAAACGTCTGAATACGTGGTTGGCTCAAAGGAAAGTGAACTAGTTAAATTATTTTTGATATTATCAGCATAGAAATTTAGCAAATTTAAATTAGGCGATGTAAAGGAAGTAAAAAATGTGTTTAGTTCATCCAGATTATTATTACACTACTATTTCGAAACTTAAAATTTAAGTAAGCTTTCTTTTCAAATCTTATAGCAGCCGTAGTATAATTTCTAATTTGCTTGTAATAGGCCCAATGTTGAGGTGATTTACTTCTTTTATATCTACTTAATGCATGCTTCGCAACTTTTGTAAGGATTTTATGTTTTCTGTAATCCATGGACTGTAGTGCTTATGCGTTTATTGAAAGTTCTAACAGGAGTATATTGTATTTGTATACGTAGCTACCTAGGTCCATCGTTTTTTACTTTTTCTTTAGATAAATGATATAACAACTCAAAACTTAATAGTAAGTATAGACAACGTGTAAATTAGCTGTTCACATTCCTTACTACACATGTAAATATTCAGAATAGTATATTCTGTAATAAGTTTGGAATATGCCATTCCAAACGAATTACAGACTATACTTTTTCTACGTCTATAAATTAGGTTTATTTATGTCTGTATGTCTATTTGTTTTACCACTGCAACGGTGAAACGTTAAGGGTTAACTGTCAATAGAAACGTCAACTGTCAACAGAAGCGCAAACAGTATTACAAATTGCACTACTACTGGATGGCGCCACCTATGGTTGTTACATTCTAGAGGCATGTAATAAATATTACATATCAGCCACTGGAATATAGGTCATTCCTTATTTAAAATCAACACCGTAATACTCATATTAGATAATAGGCGTAGAAAAAATAAATTATTCTACTCATATTACATAATTTTTAATATTTTTATACATAAATTATTTATGATCACACGAGAATAGAAATTTGATTAGCCGCTACTCTGGCTGATGAACGACACCCGAAAAAATGTAAACATTTCATGTACAAAACAAATAAATCTTCATGTTTTACTGCCTTGAGCTATATTGGAAAGATGGTTTTTCTCGTTTCATAATATTTGAGTAAATCTATCCAAACATTTTTATAAAAATTATTTTTCTTATTTCGATCTCACCCTATACTTATTTTACAAGGCGGCGTATCCGCGAAACCTAATTTTCAAATCCGTTTTAACAATGAGTTAGTAATGCTCCATTTTATATTTTCTCGGGAATCATTTTATTACGAGAGAAATATTTCCTCTTTCTATTTTCGTTCTGCTTATCGTTGCTTTTCTTATTCTATTATCGATTCTCCGCCTTCAACTTTCTGGGTATTCATTATTAAATTTCCGTCAAATATGTCAGAGTATATTTTAATACACGTTAAATATGCCATTTATTCCCTTATTAAATTCAAGTGGGTATCAATCAACTATTTAATTTTGACAAGATCCTACGTGTTGCTTGAAATACATGCTGCCAAGGTTTTCCGAAACAAATATTTATGTCGACTTAATTATTTAAAATGATTTAATGAATTAAGGTGGGCATGTCCAAGAGAGAGAAATCAGATAATTATTAATTAAACAACACTAATTACGTTTAAAAAGAGATATTAAAATTTGTAGCAAAGAATCGTAATAAACTTTCCTCTACATTCAACTTGCTCCAATTACTTCTTGTTAATGTCATATCCGCGTGCTGGTACCTTTAAAACCACTTTAAGTAATTTAATGAAATTTAGTTCAAGTGTAGGATCTAAGGGATTTTGCAAATGATTTTATTCGATTTCTGTTAATAAATAAATAATAATAATAATAAATAACACCACAGGTAATTACGATCCCCGGAAGGCTCTAGAAGAGCCTTGTGTGGGAGGGGGCTACACATTTAGAGACAAGGGACACACACCCAATATCCGTGCATTGTGGAAAAATCCCTCTCACAGTATTTTCCACTGCCACGACCGGGGATCGAACCCGGAACTTTTGGGTGAGAGGCGCTCACCTCTCGATCACCAGTCAAATCCCTAAAATGACTTCACGAAATATTTATACTATTTTTTAACTCTAGGTACGCACGCTTATTATTCTTATATGGTGTATTTATTATTAGTCTACATTCATTTGAAATGTATCTGTCAATTATTAAAAGAGAGTGATGGAGAGTCGCTTTGAAATGAGACACACGTATATACAATATGTATAGAATATACAATATACATATTTAAAAACAGTTTACATAATAATTTTACTCGATAACTTTTAGTTAGAAATTCCTGTTGTGCATGCTTATTTCATGAATATACTGTTCTGTTTTGTTGTCTTTAACCGCAGCTAATGACAATATCTAGCCAATACGTGCTTTATCATTTAGTGCGCACAATAACGTCAATATTAATTTACGGATATTATGTAAATACTTGCACAAAGATGGCGTAGTATTTTGAACAAACTTATTATAAACTCAAATAATAAACATTTTTGAGATTAAAATGTCCTATATATAATATTTTTTGTGAAGAGTAAATAAAAACGTTATAACTCCTAAAATTAAGATAGTTCAGATAACGTATATGGTAGGCTGCTCATAATGTCTTAAGTTGCCAGTCCGTGGATCCCAAAATTGTTAATACTGCTTAAACCGGAAGTTGAAGAAAATGTTTGATTGACTCAAAACAAAGACAATTATGTAATACACAACTCTTCCAAAATTCAAAACGTTAGCTTCCTCAAATAGTTTAGTTACAGAGTGTTACATGTCTCATGTGTCACCTGGTATATAGAATTAAAAACCGGTTCGTGTTTTTTCACCAGAGACCAAAATTAAATTGCAATGGGAAGCGAGATTAATTTTCCCGTGCATTGTGTGAGAATTTAAAGAAAGTCCCATTATTGACAAAAACTATATTCGCAGAAATAGTAAAAGTCTACAGGTTCAACGTATTAATTATAACATTCATCTTGCTTGAAAGTGAGTAACCGAATGTCCCCGCATCCAACATCAGATCTCTTCGGCTGTGTTTATAACACCGAACGTGCCTTTTCCTTAAGCATCTCCAACTGCGCCGGCACTATCCGGGTCCTGCTAATTTTTAACAATTTCTAACATGGCCTTCCCTAACGACCAGCGTTCTCGCGTGAACGTGATGATTGGAATGAGACAGATACAAAAGAAAACAAAGGCATGAGAGAATACATACAACCTATGTTTTTCAGCTTTATTGTCCAGCGCGATGATCCACAGTCTGCCTAACCTGAAATGAAAACAATGAACTTGACCAAGATTTTTTTAATGATTCTAATTAAACAAAAAGAATAAAATAACTCAACATGAATTAAAATCTTAATTGCTACTTATCTACTAACTTAACTGACTTATGGTACCCGTGAGTCAACACGATCCTTGTGGAGATACAGTTCCACAAGAACACCGATCAGGTCGTCAAGCCCTCTTACAACTACCAGCTCCGATTGATCAGATTGTCAAGCCCGGACAACCATGTTTGACTGATCAGGTCAAACATGAGCCCCACCTTGCAGGAAAAAACCAGATCAAGGTATCATACCCAACCTACCTACCTTGCCGGACAGACCAGACCAAGGTAACATGCTGGGCAAACCAAACTTAGCTACATACGTCCCCTCTTCATATTTTTCACACCACAGAATGGAACTTACAACCGTTGCATTTCATTTATCCCTGGTCTCATACCTCTCATACTCTAAAGGGACCTCTCCAGTGGGCCATACCATACACTTTACCAACGGGATCCATTTGATTTGCGTCAAATATAGAATCAACCCCAACTCGCTATCTCATAAGCGAAACACATCGCTCGGGGGGGTCAACTGACAACTTTGTGCATAGCATTACACATTTCTCACCAACGACATCCCATCGGCCATTATTCATGTCAGTTCTCATCGTTACCAAAGAGCTTAAGAAGCATCCTATTATCTCTCTAAACTTACTCGTTTCCTCTGACGGCGTTTAAATGATGAGTCCAGAGTCGCGCTTTTAAAATTTTGGGAATGGATGGACGTATAAGCTTCTCCTTGGTCTAAAATAATTTGTCAGGGAACACCAGATGTTTCAATACCATAACGTAACGTGTTTCGTTTCCAAGTGTAAATAAACATTTTTATAAATACATCAACAATTTGTACGATCAAATCGCTGTTATGGTACCGCTATTCATATAAATCTGTTGATATTAGTCAGCGTTGTTTTGTTAAGTATTGTGGTTTATTGAAGACAGTGTTTCTTCGATAAGGGGTTTTTACACAAAAATATATTAAATAAAGACGGAACTACAAGTTTAAAAATATTACACACACACACAATATTATATGTCTCTCAAGTTAAAGCAATAATCTTTCTTAAAACTGTTCTGTCAGTTGATTATTTTAAAATATTTGTATATAATGTTTTTATGTTACTTCACTATAGCATTTCCACCCTGTAATTGGTTACCTTTACGAGTTATTGCGAAGTGTTCCAGATAATCAATATTGAAAATATGAAAGGGTTTGGAACTGTAAAAATTAAATTTAAAATACTTTATTCAGTGAAAGATTTGTGATAGGGGGATTTTCAACAATTTCTAACAATTTCCATTTCAATTCGGTCCCTGACCATAAACAAATACTGGTATCGTTTTTTAATTCGGTTGTGTTTGCCAATACTAGCTATAAAGTTTGTTAAAGTAAATGCGAATGAAATTTACTCCTACCATTACATCTACAGATAAATGTACAGTTTGCTGGTTGATTGTTAGATTGATGGAATTACCTTACTCCCAAAGTTTATATGATGTATCTTGTACATTTTACTAATGAACTTTCGTAAAGTTGTATATTGCGAACATCAATATTTCTGTAACAAGTAATCTGCGGTTACGAATGTTCCGCCCAAAGGTAATAATATTTAATGTCAGATTACAGCTAATTCTAACTAAGGAACTCTGATTTTAATTCTATTATTTGCTAACCGCCTCGTAATGATTTCATTTAGATTTACATTACTAAGTATTGAATTCATTAGAAATAAATAATTTCACGAGGACTACAGTTCACGAATATGGAATACGCCATTCCAAACGTGTTTTAGACTATACCATACTCTAGGGATATATTAAGTCGGCTCACTTCTTTCACCTCGCTGGAAATGCCGGCGTTTTTTGCAGCTGGTCGTAAATTAACGTCAACACGCGCTGAATTGCTGTATACGAAGGTCAAATTATAGCGATAACTAGTTGGTGTTTCTACGGGGGGTCGATCATTAAGATTGCTGGGTAAAACATAAATTTGTATTGGCATTTTCTATTAAATAGTTAAAATTAGAAATTGTATACAACATCAACTTATTCTACATTATAAATCTAAGTATTTAGATAACAGTAATGAAAATACAAAAACATCTTAATTCTATTTCATTAAAATGTATAAAAGTACAAACATATAAATTTTTAATTTTGGATTTTCTTTTTTACATGAATTATGTAACTTTATTTCTCTATTTGCAAATTTTAACGTATAATAAATTCTAACTCTTGTATACCGCATGTCAACGGATCATGGTAGACCCCTTTTTTTCCTTATTTTTAAGAATATCGGAATGAAACTTGGTAGATGTATTATATGACCAAGAAGACACTTTGTAGCATTTTTTTCACTTCCGGTTTTACCGGAAATGACCTCAACTTTTGGTTTTTAAATAGAGCACCCTTTTTTTTTAAGGGGAAACTCATCATGAGCACCTGAGCTTAGCGTCTAGCGCTACAGGTAGTACCGGACTTCAACCGGCTAAAACCCATCCGCCTCTTTAGTGTTTCCGACTAATTTGCAACTGCTTTCGCTTATCTTCAAACCAGCTGGTCATTTGAGTTGGTTGTTATTAATTCCTCCATGGGGTCAGCCCCATCTCTCTTTCATCCTCTTCCTTTTTTTGATAATGCGAGTTATCGCCTCCTCCGCCTTTCTCCAGTTCTCCTCTGTCTCCAGCATTCTCTCTACCATGTCGTCCGAGGACAGTAAAGGCGCCCCACCGTGTCGCCTCTCTTCCCTCCACCTGTTGCATACGACGTTCCGTGTTGTCGGTCTCCCCACAATATATACACTCTCGGCTATCAATCTTACCAATATCATTTAAGTATTCCATGAAACACCCATGTCCACTCAGGGCTTGGGTAAGATAATACCCCACTTCCCCATGTCTCCGTTCCATCCACGTCCTTACATTTGTGATAAGGTGTCTGGTCCACCTTCCCTTCTGTGCAACCTCCCATCGCCCTTGCCACACTTCAAACAGCCTGTCCCTGGCTTCTGCCTTCGCAACTTCCTCATAGACCTCCAGCCGCTCTTTGACTATCAAATCCAGAGGGGTAATCCCCGCCACCACCAATACCGCCTCGTCCTGTCCACTTTCATCATCCTTTTCCAGACCGGAGCCACATACAAGAGGGTACAATGCACGACGCTGCACATCAATCTCCTCTTGCTAGCTCTCGGTCCGTGAGTGTTGGCCATAAGTCTTCCGATGGCTATGGCTGCCTTTCCTGCTTTTTCGGCCGTTTTCGTGGCGTGAGCGCCAAAGTTCAACTTAGAGTTCAGCCAAACCCCTAGGTACTGCAGATGGTCACCCGGGCGTATCTCCACATGTCCCACCCTAACTTACATGGGCGGTAGGTTTCTCTTCCTGGTAATAGCTAGGAACTCGATTTTCTTAGCAGCTAGCTCGAGCTGCATCCTTGCTAGCCATCACTCGATCTCTCTGATGGCCTCATTGGACGCCTCCATTATGTGGACTGTGCACCTTCCAGTCACTGTTATGGCCAGATCATCCGCATAACTGATGACTTTCACACCAACTTGCCATCACATTCGGAAGACATCATCAAACATAATGTTCCACAAGGTCGGCCCAAGCACCGAGCCCTGCGGAACCCCACACGTGATATTTTTCCAAACAATCTCTCCCTCCGTCTCATACCCGATCATCCTATCCTGGAAGGAGCTCATACTGACCCTTACAAGGTACGGGGCTATTCCCATACTCTGCATCTTCCTGACAATTATCGCCCATCCCGCCGAATTAAAGGCATTTTTGACGTCCAGAGTCATGACGGTGCATATGCTCTTCGCGTCTCCTTTAGTAGTCTAATGGCGCCGACCGTCGATCGTCCTTTCCGGAAACCGAAGTATCAAGTACTCGAGAAGTTTGCCCATTGAATTTAATAAACATAGGGGTCTACCATGATCCGTTGAGACCCGGTATAAGGAGATCAAATATTTATATGAAAAATTTGGACATGGGTGTGTAAATAATGTAACCTTAGAAAATTCTTTCATCATGCTATTTCCTACGCTATCATGAATACAAATACTATTAAAATTTGATATAAAAACATTTTCTAAAGATATTAGGTATTCAATAACATTTTTTGGAGGGACCGTCAATCCATCAAATAAAAACAACATATTGTGGATTTGTCTGAATGGGCTATATTGCAATAATCTAAACAAATGTTAAATTAATGTTTTACAAGACATTTGCGTAAAAGGTATCCACCAACATAGACAAGTACATTGCCCTCCTCTTGGTTTAAACTGCGCGTCAATAAAAATTTATGTTATGTGTAATGGGGTAGTGAAGCGCAAGTTATAGCCTCTCCTACTCAATTGTTAACCTCACCTTCGCGATGAGTTCAATTTGAACTTGGTGCACCCTGTTTTCACTAACGAGGCTCTAACGACCGAGTAAGGGCGGAATAACCCTTACCTTTTGCCGTGAGCACATCCACCTTCTCACGAAGAGAGCGGTAAAAATAACCCACCGCACACAAAGGTTGCTTTTGAAATCGTTTGGTTACCCCATCGTCGCAGTCTCCTTCTGTGCCATGGGACCACACCACTCGCCTTCCGCAACCGAGCTGGTCAGTTGCATACCTGCTCCAGCTAAAACTTCAAATGCAGCTTCGTTTTCAGTCGATTAAGGCTTTAAAAAAATGATGGAGCGTTCAAGTGGGACAAAATCATCCGGAGGTAAAATACCCTCCCGATCGGATCTCCGGGGGAGGGTGCCCACAGGGACACCTCATCGAATGTCGAAAAAACACCGACAAGTTAAATCCAACAAAACTAATTCTTTCATCTACGGCGCTTGGGATGTTCGTACTTTGAACGACAGCACTCGCACCGATCGGCCTGAAAGAAGAACTGCTCTAATAGATAGAGAACTTCACCGACTCAATGTTGACGTTGCAGCTCTCAGCGAAACTCGATTTTTGGAGGAAGGCTCTCTCACAGAAAAGTACTACACCTTCTATTGGAAAGGTCTTCCCACCAATTCAAGAAGACAACATGGAGTAGGATTTGCCGTTCGGAATCAACTTGTATCCAACTTAACACAAGTACCACAAGGCCTATCCGAGCGTCTAATGCTGCTACGCTATGAGCTATCAGATGGCATCGCGGTAAATCTAATAAGCGCCTACGCTCCCACTCTGGATGCAAGTCACGAAACCAAGGAAAACTTCTATCAACAGCTGGAAGAAACCCTCTGTAGAATACCTAAAACGGAACGACTCGTTATTCTTGGCGATTTTAACGCTAGAGTAGGGAGAGATGCAGACACCTGGCCAGGCATCATAGGCAAGAACGGTTTGGGCAACATGAACGCTAACGGTCAACTACTCCTAACTAAATGCGCCGAACATGATCTAGTTATAACAAACACCATTTTCCGACAAAAGGATAAATTTAAAGGCACCTGGCGTCACCCCAGATCAGGTCACTGGCATCTACTGGACTATGTTATCGTACGTAGGAAGCATCTCAAGGACGTCCAAATTACAAAGGCGCGCATTGATAGCGAATGTTGGACCGATCATCGTCCTGTTGTCTCTAAAATGAAAATTGTTATGAGACCCAAACACCGAAGAACTCAAGTAAAACGTAGACTCCGTCTCTGTATTAGTAAATTGCGTGACCAACAAACAGTCGAACAGCTAAAGCAAAAAGTTCAAGAGAATTTGAGTGCTCTAGAAGAAACCAATTCTGTAGATGTCGCTGCTACCTGGACACAAATTAAAGACAGTTTAAAAAGTGCGAGTGAGGAAATTCTTGGCACTGCAGCAAGTAAAAAAACAGGAGGGCTGGTTCAATGATAATGGAGCTTTTATACAAGAACTTCTTGACCGCAAACATACTGCCTTTCAAAACGCTATCAACCACCCCAACGACTCATCAAAAGCAGAAGCTTTTACCCAATCTAAGTATGAAACGCAACGCGAAATCAGAAGAATAAAGAACGAGTGGTGGGCAAAGCAAGGCCAGAGAAATTCAAAGGTACGCCGATTCACACGACTACAGGAATTTCTTTCAAGGAGTAAAAGCAGTGTACGGCCCCAGTCGGAAAAATATGTGCCCTATTAAAGACTTAAATGGAAATCTCCTCAAAGAAGACCAGGAAATAAGAGCCCGATGGAAAGAACACTACTCTAACATTTTTAACCAGCAAAGTCAAGCCGATCACGATATTATAAATCTTATCCCTCAATATGACACCTTCGAAGACTTAGATAAACCACTAACAACGGAAGAGATCTTAACCGCCATTGGGCACCTAAAAAATAACAAATCTCCCGGCGCCGACTCACTCCCAGCTGAGATATTTAAAGCTGTGTCGTCAGAGCTCATACCCTACCTCAAAAAACTGTTTGATGTCGTGTGGGAAA
Organism: Leptura quadrifasciata; assembly: GCA_963675555.1. NCBI lineage: Eukaryota > Metazoa > Arthropoda > Insecta > Coleoptera > Cerambycidae > Leptura > Leptura quadrifasciata. The sequence goes on from OY776675.1 coordinate 112,689,968, forward strand.
GTGGTCAAGCTCCGCAGGAGTTTCGTGATACACTTTTAATCAACCTCTTCAAAAACAAAGGGAGCGCTGCGGACTGTGGAAATTACAGGGGTATGGCTCTCCTGGCTGTTGGAGGGAAGATACTCACTAAAGCGATGGCAAATAGACTAACACCTGTTATGGAAAAGTTACTTCCTGAAACACAGAGTGGCTTTAGACCAAACCGAGGCACATCGGATTTAATCTTCACACTTAAACAGCTTCAAGAAAAAGCACTCGAACATCAAGGAGAAATTCACATGGCCTTCATTGATTTAACCAAGGCGTTTGACTCGGTGGACAGCGAAGTGCTCTGGAAAATTATGTTCCGCTTAGGTATCCCTAGAAAATTTGTGGAAGTATGTCGCAGTCTACATACAAACAACAACGCCCAGGTTATGTATAATAATGAGGCAACCGAACCTTTCCAAACCCTCACTGGAGTTAGGCAGGGATGTGTCCTGGCACCCCTACTTTTTAATTTGTTTACCACTGCTCTAACAATTATTGTTGACAACAAACTGACAGTCAGAGGAATAGGTCTCAGATACCGTACTGATGGCGGTCTCTTTAACATAGGGCGCTTTAGAGCTTTCACGAAGACACGCACACGATTCATTTGTGATCTCCAGTATGCGGATGACTGTGCACTTTTAGCCTCTACGCCGGAAGAGCTTCAAGAACTTTTAGATGTGTATGCCCAGAGCTATGATTCCTTGGGACTTAAAATCAACATTGGAAAGACTAAGATTATGTCAACTCCTCATCAAGTGAACCATATAGACATTACACTTAACGGAAATTCTCTTGAAGTGGTGGATCAGTTCAATTACTTAGGCAACGTTGTTAATGACAAAGCAAACATGGATAGCGAGATTCGCAATAGAATTAACGCTGGATCTAGAGCACTCTGGGGACTTAGAGAGAGAGTATTTGACAACCACGACCTTGCTTTGTCAACGAAAATGGCTGTCTACAGAGCAGTTGTCATTCCAACACTGCTATATGGATGTGAAAGCTGGGTCACTTACCGTCGTCATGTGAAAGAATTAGAACGTTTTCAGCAAAGACAACTCAGAAGTATGATGAAAATCCGTTGGTTCCATCACATATCAAACATGGAAGTACTCAGGAGAGCAAACAGCCTTCCAATTGAGGTGCTTATTTCAAGAGCACGCCTAAGATGGGCAGGTCACGTTCATCGTATGCATGATAACCGCCTTCCTAAATGTACACTTTATGGTGAATTGCTAAGCGGTAGAAGGCGTGGCGGTCAACGAAAGAGGTTCAAAGACGCTCTCCATGAAAATCTAAAATCCTGCGGTATTGCAGACGAGCAATGGGAACAACTTGCAGCGGACAGAACCGAATGGCCAGCTATCAAGGAAATGTTGCTGCAAGAAGGCCGAATCCAAGACCTAACCAGGTCTATGTTTGTCCTGACTGCGGTCGACATGTGCTCTCCCGAATTGGCCTCTATAGCCATAGTCGTGTGCACCGTAGATAAATGGGAATTACAATAGATTAGACCTTTTACTTGTTTTTTATTGTACACAATTTATCGACTGTAACATTTTTATACTCGGACTCGAGTAACGGCTAATAATAATAATAATAATAATTTCTATTTCGCAATATTTCCCATAATTTGAATATTGAAGAAATCGTTAGCCTCCAGCCATAAATAAATATTAATTCATTTGTTACATATTTTCCTTGTTTATCTAATACTTTTAAATTTGAAAAAATTGTATCCATTTTATTTAAAAAATAAATTTGTTCTGTACATCCCATAAAACCTTGACATGTTTCCAAGTTACTTGAATTTAATATGTCAAATAGTTTGTTCATATTTTCAAAGTTAGCAGTTGTTTGGCCTCTGCTGATATTTTTCCAAAGTCAATGTAAGTATGCAGGCAACTGCAACAGAGTGACTTAACACTTGGGAGGCTAACTTAACTTTCATCTTTTTAAAATTATTGGGATATACATGCTCATCAGTTAACCTTGGTGCTATCCTAATTTGTTTTATCTTACCTATGCTATACACTGTTTCTCTGGAAACAGCATTTTCTTGTAACGCCATGATTAAGACAAAAAATCTTAGAAAAGAAATTATTTGTTGTTGACTTAAGTAAATATAGAACATCAAATAAATAAAAAAGGAAGAATCGTCAACAAAAAACACGGCATTTCAATTGTTAATTTAAAACAATTTTTAACTAACCCATAAAAGTTTGAACTCTAATTTGATGTAACTGCACGAACTTTAATCTTATTTTTTTAAGTTTTCGAATTGATTCAACAATTATGTCTTTCAAATCTTTATTACTTGTGGAGTTTTTCGAGAAAAAATATGAAATAGATTGTTTCTAGTTGTGTGAAATTCTTCTGGCCATAACTACTAATGCACTTGTAGCAATGTAAGTGGATTTTTTATTGTGAAAATCTTCAAAACCTATTATGATATCTCTGGATATATTATAGAACAAATTTGATTTTGTTGACATTTCGTTAATACATATTATATAATCTCTCGATTTTTGAGACATCGATGGGACTTTTAACTCTACAGTTTAAAAATAAATTCATTAAACCCTGGACAAATCCTCCAATGTTGAGTCATTCTTTTCAATGTGGCCTGAGATGGCAGTCAAATATTTTTTCATTATTTTTTGTATGCCTTAGGTCCGAGCAAATATAAGGTTAAAGCAAATTGTTTGAATGAATTTGAATACCTGGCTCCTTTGGGGGTCTTGTCTAAAAGTAATGATTGGTTTTTAATTAACACAGTGGCCTCCTTAGGATAGTGCCCGTCCAAAACCTTTATAACATCTGAAAGGGTTATCTCTCCGAGCTTTTCAGAAGATCTAAGACCATTTTGTAACTCTACAAATTTTCTTTTTAGTGCTTTCTTTCTGTGCGTATTTTGCGATAAATATAGGCTTACCTGACACGACGCGTTTGTAAATAAATTTCCATAGTCTCAATTAATTGAAAGATTTTGGAGTCTATTATTAGTTATTAAAATATAGTCTAGGCAATGGGTAGTTCTACTACGCACAAGGTCGTAGGTAACACTGACTTTGCGACCTTGGGGAAAACCCCTCGCACGGCTATCTTGGAAAGATGGCGGCCAAAAACACTATCCTTTCCTATTGGTCTTAAATAATGAATTGAAGAACATAAAATTCTACATAAAACAGTTGTCAAGATACAGTGCGATAAATGTAATGTGATAAGGATAATATTGCGGTGAAGCGTTAGTTTTGTACCCATTTCCTTAAATGTCTTATGCTCTTCAATTCATTATATCGCTTTGTTTCATAGGAACGGAGATATTTTTAAAAACTGATTTTGGCAGCCATATTTTCAAGATGGCGGCGCTCTTATCCTAAGGTCGCAAACTATGAGGGTTATGATCAGGACATTGAATTTTACCATCCAACTAAATTTCATCTCCTTACGACCTTTTGCGTGGTAGATCCATTTTTTCGCCCCATTGCGTTGCCTGGGTAGAAAATATTATATTTTTATTAACTTATTTATATATATTACCTTTCATAAATTCTTGATAAAACCCACTTTGGGCAGTCGCATCAGATTATCGAGGTAGAGCATCAACTTTTTCAGATGTCGTTATAGCAGTTGTTGCCGCTAATAATAAAAAAATATACCTATGAAAAGTAAGATAAAATATAAAATTTCGTTGCATGCTTCATACATATGATTTGCAACTTTCACGAATTCTTTTTCAACATTAATTTGGATATACACCTTGGATTTTAAAGAAAATTGGACTTTGGGGGGCCTGGAATTTCATGTTCATGCATGTTGTAATCTGAAATATTTTTAATTTTGCTCAACTATACATATATTTTATGTGTAGTTAAATATCTTACCATTCAATTTTGGTAGTAACTTTGAGGGAACAGCAGTATTTAGTAAACGCATTCCGAAATGAACGAGTGGTCATCGAAATGTGCACTTCTTATTCGATTATGGGCCTCCTCAGGTGTCAATTTTGCTTATTTATGCCCTCCAATAAAACCTAAAATATTTTTCCATCGCTGAAATGTATCAATAATTTATTTACAAAACATTAATATTTAAAATTAATACTTTCAAATACCTATTAATAGATTTTTAAAACATTTATATTAAAATCTTTAGGGCAACGAAAAAACGAAACATTATTTCGTACAATATTAATATTACAATCGTTGACACAACAATAACAACCATGAGAAGCCATCACAATAATAATTATCAATATTCACTGAAACACGTTATTTAGCACACTTAGCACAACTTTATGGGAGAATATTGTGTTTAATATTGTAGAGAGGGGCTGCTTGCTGAGCATGCGAATCTCTGGGTGAGAGACGGGTGTCGGCATTAGGGGGATTTTTATTGCATTTCACGAGCGATCGGACTTAATATATCCTTAGACTACGACTACATTTTCTGTAAAAAAAATTTAAAAATCACAAGATTTTTTTGCTTATTTAGATAATATATTTATTAGGGAACTTAGCAGCATACAATTTAACAAACAATATTAATTTAGGACAAGCCCATTAGATCCTGTATGTTGTGAGGCGGAGATTCCACCCCTTAAGTTCAGGCGAGATCGCTTACTTCTAAATTATGCAGGGAAGATATATGGGCCGCGCCTCATCACCCTATTCATTCAGTACTATTTAATAACGATTAGAAGAAATATATGACGAGAGGCATTCTATCACTCGCCCAGTAGGAATAAGAGTTAAAAAATTACTGCATAAACTGGGAATCACCTTACTGCTACCTACGAGATTCTCTTACATACCGCCCTGGAAAATGTCCATCCCGTTATTACGATCCGATCTTTCTAACTATAAGAAAGGAGACACTTCCAACGTATATCCAAGATTCAAATTTAATGCAATTCTAATTGAATATATAGATGCTAGAAAAAAATACACAGATGGATCGATAACAGTCCATGGCATTGGTAGCGCATTTGTCACAGCAGGGGAATACCATTCGTGGTCTATGTCATCTGCTGCCAGTATATATACAGCAGAACTGTACGCGATATGGCAAGCACTGAGGTATAGTCAAATGTTTGATCACAATTTAATTTTTTATATGTACAGATTCATTAAGCTCTATACAATCTATTTGGGATGTAGCTTCAACTGACCCATTAGTTTTGAATATCCTTTCAATACTTGACTGGCTAACTAGAATGGGCAAACAAATAGTATTTGTATGGTCACCAGAGCATCGTTGGCTTCTTTTTGAAAGGGAAATGGACATACCATTTAAAAAAAAATCATCCTGACGAAGTATTGCATGCAATGAACTAGCAGATATAACTGCCCGTGAAGCAGCTCATAACGTTGTTTATGACATTGCTATCAGACACCTGGATTAGATAGAGCTGATACTAAGCTAAAAGCTATAAAAGGAAATATAAAAAGTGGACAATGTCTTGTAAACTAACAAGACGAGAGCAAGTGGTATTAACTCGCCTGAAGATAGGCCACACACACCTCAACTCATTTCATTTGTAGAGAGGAGAAAGATCACCAAGACGTCCAACTTGTCACCATCGACTAATAATTCATCATTTCTACTGAACTGTAAGAATTTCCAACACATTAGGCATATATTAAATATGCCAAACTCTATAGACAAATGTCTTGTCAATAATTGTGAAGGAGTTAAGAAAATAAAGGAATACATGAGAAGAACTAATATTTTTCATAAGATATAAACTAGAAAATATTTAAATATACATCCTCAAATAAACTGTGATTAATTAATAGTCAGAGCGAATAACACAATACACATGAGCTACATACAGCTAATGACCCTAGCAGTCGATGCTGTATAAATAATTAAAAACTAATAACTTATGACATAACAAAATAAATAGTTTTTACGTTACATACATATGTTTATTAACGTTTTTTATCATTTATAAACAAATTATTATGTTTGAATAATTAGCAACAGGATGTTGGATAATATTTTGTTATCTAAGGGTTGTAAAGGTTTATTACTATTGTTTGATAATATATCAGAAGGAGCTGTAGTACTAGTGCTTGGCAGTTCCAATGAAATATTATGTTGAGGTTGTGAAACTAAAAATTCTACGCTTGATTCAATATGATGCGTTTCTTTTGCTACTTATAAATTGTTCTTTAACGAATTTTCAATGTAGGTTTCTACCACCTGTGAAGACTTCCAGCCTTTATGTCGTTTTAGCGCTGTTAAATCGCCTCCACTGTCAACAATCATAATTGCTGAAGTACTGCGCATACAATGCTCCGTGTATTTTTCAGGGTCTTTTGAATTTATAAATAGCAACGTTTTTAACTATAGTACTAAATTTATTTATCCCGACTACTTGTTTGGTAGAGATATTGTTATGCTCAATATCTGGAGGTCGAAGTGCTCAATATTTTTTAAAAATTTGGCAGTATTCTCTTGGCAATTTTGGATGGCAGCAAGCAACAAATAATGGACTAATGCCACAAGGACTGATAATGCTCCTCCTCCTAATGAATTACTCAGTATAATTGCTTGTGATTGTAAAGTCGGTTGCAAAACTGAACGTTGCTCATACAAAACCATGAGCAATTAGAAATGTGTCCTGGTATTTATGTTTTTTGCTTGTTTTCTTAAAATGTTTTCTTAACCGCCTCTCAAGTTACCGAAGTAACCCTCTGGAAGGTCTCAAGGATCTTGTGCTAGGTAAAGAGAGACGAGGCACGCCAGTTTAATGTGGACTCCGAACCACTCTTGGGGCAATTTTTTTTTAATGGAAAATTGTTTCGCCTTGCGGGAATCGAACCCAATTCTCTAGGCAACTCAGTTTGCTAGCTAGACGCTTTAACACACAGAGCTACCGTCCCCTTTTATATTGAAGAATTCGAAGAAATTGATTATTATGAAGTAGATGTTTGTACTTCAGAGAAATATCTCAGATGTATTTGATTTTAGCGATGGCGAGGGTGAAGAAATATTCCAAACTCCAGTTACTGATTCGGAAATAGACACTTCTTGCAGTAGCACATCTAGTCCATCTGCTAGAAAAAGAAAATATGAAAAAAATAAAATAATAATCAATATATGCAAGAAGTTTAATAAAAATCAAGTGAATTTTCAAAGAGAAAAATTATATCTTACCTTCCAATTTCCAATCTAAACATTAAAAACTTGATCACTATCACTTTTTATTATTGATATTGAAATTTTATAATGAATAATTACACGTATACTTGTGCGCGTCACGTTTAATACCGAAAATAACGGGAAATCACTGCGCGCATATATACACCAAAAATGACAAAAAAATCAGCTCAATAAAAAAACATTTTTTTAGTTACATCACGTGAAAGTACACAAAAAATCTTCGATTTGGTAAAAAAAAAATTTCGTACGACCATTTGGCCAAATTGGGGAAGGTTTTGAAAATTTTATGGAATTTGGACTAAAAATGGGATTGCGGCCAAAATATTGGATATTTTTTGCAAGCTATTCCACAGGTGTATAGGTTATATAGGTTACTTTATCTAAAATTTCATCAATTTCGGTTAAATTTTAGCCAAGTTAGTCGTAATTCAATTTTTTTTTTTTCAGTATATACAGGGTGTCTCACCAGGAACTGAATCGATCGATATAGAGAAAAGTAAGCATCAGAAAATTTTGAAAATTTAGTGATTACTAATGTCGATGTGGCCAATCCAACTAAAGTAATTACAAGCAGCTGGCACTTCCGCTTATACCGGAAGTCGATACCAACTTGCTTATTTCAAATAGAATACCCTATATATTTTAGAGTTTTCGAAAAGAGCATAAAATTCTGAGTCGAAAATATGTAGCATATCCTATACCTAAACCTAGCCGTTTCAAAGATATTTGACATTTTATAGAAAATTTGACAGGTGCAACGGTTTTCAAGAACCGTTATAACTTTCTTCGTGTAAAAGATTCTTATTCGGTTCTTGTCACATAAAAAGAACACAAGGGTAACTACGTTCTACAACTGAAATAAATTCAATAATATCATACCAAGTGTTCCGTTTTTCACGTTACATTTTGTTAACTTCAAACCACGAAAACTTGTTTAGGTCAAATGGAACACCCTGTATTTTTTTACCTCAAGTTGTGTAAAGTTGAATTCCCCTTTTTCTGATATAAGCATTATGGGGGTTAAAGTTACAACTTTTTGAAATATTTGCGATTTTGTTAGAAATTCATGAATTATTGTAATCATTTCATCAAAATAGCCATGATTAGAAACAATCAATCATTATCTTATGTCAAAAATGCCAGCACGTTTAAATTATACCAACGAAAACTTTTTAAATTTGTTTATTATTTATGGAGAATGTGATAAAGTAATATCAAGAACTTGCAGCACATTTGCTACTCGATATCCACATAAGATAATGACTGATTGTTTCTAGATAATCATGGCTATTTTGATGAAATGATTACAACAATTCATGAATTTCTAATAAAATCGCAAATATTTCAAAAAGTTGTAACTTTAACCCCCACAATGCTAATATTAGATAAAAGGGAATTCAATTTTACACAACTTGACGTAAAAAACTACAGGGTGTTCCATTTGACCTAAACAAGTTTTCGCGGTTTGAAGTTGACAAAATGTAAGGCGAAAAACGGAACACTTGGTATGATATTTTTGTACTTATTTAAGTTGTAGAACGTAGTTCTCCTTGTGTTCTTTTTATGTGACAAGAAGCAAATGAGGATCTTTTACAAGAAGAAAGTTATGACGGTTCTTGCAAACCGTTGCACCTGTCAAATTTTCTGTAAAATGTCAAATATCTCTGAAACGGCTAGGTTTAGGTAAAGGATATGTGACATATTCTCGACTCAGAATTTTATGCTCTTTTCGAAAACTCTAGAATATATATGGTGTTCCATTTGAAATAAGCAAGTTGGTATCGACTTCCGGTATAAGCGGAAGTGCCAGCTGCTTGTAATTACTTTAGTTGGATTGGCCACACCGACATTAGTAATTATATAAATTTTCAAAATTTTCTGATGCGTACTTTTCTCTATATCGATCGATTCAGTTCAGGGTGAGACACCCTGTATATATAAACATATCATGGGGGCGGTGAACCGATTTACACGAAATTTGAACTGAAGGTTCCTTGAACATCAAAAATACCATTCTCGTTTTTTAGCTAGCATTTTAAGGGTCCAACATAAATTAAAACTGAAAGACGACCCGTAAAAATGACCAATTTATACCTTTCTTGCGAAAAAAAAGGTTTCCCCACTTACCTGATGTAGAAATCTCAAGTTTCACCAAAACAAACTTATTTTTCCATGTCCGTGTTAAATTTTCTATATCGCCTTATTTTTGGTTATTTTTACTCCACTATTTGTAATTTATTTTATTTTGTTTTTAATTCAATTGAGACCAAATTAAAACAATTATATGCATTAAAAAGCTAGACGTAATTTAATCGCTGTTAAATTATAGCAAAAGCTAGCTTACGCTCATTCAGTGTAGAACTGTTTTTATTGGTTGAAATTTAAATATTCACGAAATATCATTGGTCTGTAATTTATGAGGGGTCAGTAATAAGCGGATATAACTTCAGTTTTCTGTTGGAGGTTATCTGAACATCTATATCAGTAATCACCTTTATAGATTCACTGCCACGGTAAAAAAATAGCACATGTTTTTATAAACAGTTGACACTCAAAATTTAAATGACATAATTGATGTGAAGCCTATATTAACTACGCATCAGACGCATGTTGACCCACAGGGAAACGGAATCTTTCCGGTGGGCCCTCACCAAGTGACCCAAAATAGTTTTAATAAAAATACAACCTGGGGCCCTATCTAGATTATATCTCGGACCCTAAAATCGCCCCAGTACGTGCCTGCTTCTTATCCAGCTTGTGCCAAAAATGTCCACTGTAATTGGTAAAATTATTGTAGCCTAAATGTAAATTTAGTTGTAGATTGACAACAAAAATATTAGATTAAATCAAAACACAGCATACATGGAACAAATGAAAAAGTGAATGAAACATGTAACATAATTTTTCCGTACACAGAACTGTCATGAAAAGTATTTTTTCAACAAATCATTTAAATAATTTACTTTTAAAATATTTGAAATTTAAAGTACTATTTATTTACTTGTCAACTTCCATAATTTACTTTATTTCTATACAGGTGAGAAGAATATCCATGTCAACAAGTACCGACGAAATTACGGGAAAACCAAAGCTTTGGCTTCTGCAGAGAAATTGCTCAGAAACTTGTGAACCTGGTTGCATAGTTATTGGAGAGCGGACTAAATTGCATTCCTGTATAACATGTTGTGATGAACATAATTATTGTAATGCAGGAAGCGGATCTGACAAAATCCAATTTGCTGGAGTAAATGCCTTAATATGGTTTACTCATGTTCTAAATTATTTTTATAATGAGATCAAATGAACTGGGTGTGCTACAATTTTTATGTACATGGTAAAAATAATACACTCAACTAATACTCATTCCAGGTGCCAACATCAAATTATTTAAATAATATATGTACTATGTTCAGTATTCTATGATAAAATGTATTTTAGGTAGAAATATTTGTCATATCATATTAATTAATTGAAATGTGTGTTGAATACTTGATGGGTTGGTAAATTAAATTAATATATCAACATAATAACATAAAATGTAAATTTACTGTTACAACTATATATAAGGATATTCTATTGTAATCTTTTTGAGACTGGTATGGATAGATGTAGGTATCCAGATTTTAGCGTAATTTATCTTAATAAAATAAAAAATAAATTCATCGTGGCTTTTATTCCTTATGTCGTGATAAGATGTAATTTTTAAAACTAATATCAATACAAATGTTTGAAAACATATTCTGATGTTCAATAAGAATTACACTCACACTGTTTATTTTGTATGTTACCAAGTATTCAGTATTCAGTTCCTTAAAACAATGCCAAAACTAAGTCGTTTGCACATTCCTGGATTCCTGCTGTGCTGTTTTTAAAAATGATAAATTATCTCCGAGATTTTCCTGTGTACTCACAATAAACTATAATTTATATATTTCTTGATATATCAAATTATCATCATTCGTAAAAAAACAAGATATGCTGAGAATTATAGTTCAATTATATATGTACATGATATAGACGAATATTTTCAGATTTATCAATAGCTGAATTTCGAAAAATGTTCATTGATTTAACTTTTCAGGTGTGTTATACCAATGAAATGTTTTCAGACTTTTGGTCTCATTTCTAATATTAACGTGGCATTTTCTAAGATGGGGAGGATTAAAAAACAAAAAAGCGAACCATCACTTGATAAACTTCAGCTTTTAAAACAAATGAATCTATTACGCACATCTGTAAATGAAGAAGATCTATGTATTGCACATAAAGATTTAAAGAAAGAAACTAGTCTCCTAATAAAGACATATAAAAAAAATTACAATTTTAAATCAATAATACAGTCTTCGAAAAATAAAGTTAAAGTAACGTGGAATTTTGTTAATCACAAATCCAACAAAATTACAATTCCTCCTACAATAATAAGAAAAGACAACATATTTAATAAATATCACCGAAATTGCGGTAGTCCTTGGAGATCATTTCTCCAGTGTTATTCGAGCTAGATTAAACGACCATTTTAAAAATGACTTCTCTGAAATCTGCACCACTGGTAAAGCAAATGTAAACAATTCAATGTTTCTTAATTCGGTCAATAAACAAAACATCGAAAGAAAAAGGACAATTGCACACGCTGTAATATCGCAGTAAACCCATACTCATTGAACACGATACACTTTAATGAAAACTTAGTTTTCGAAAAATTATCCAACCTTGACAGCTCTAGCTCCCCCGGACCTGACGAACTAATAGCAATAATTTTAAAATCCTGTGCGAGCTCGATCTGTAGAACCCTCTCTATTATATTAGAAAAGTCCGTGGATTCTTCTGTTGTCCACCACCAGTCTGGCTCGAAGCAACTGTTACTCCGATTTTTAAAAAAGGCAACAAATTATGTGCTGAAAACTATAGTCAATTAAGCCTAACATCTATTCCCCTAAAAACAATGGAACGATTAATCGTGGATCAGATGCTGCCCTTTTTAATGTCAAATAATGTCATTCCTGACCAACAAAAGGGACTTTTACGTAGGAGGTCCATAACCACGAATTTGTTACACTGCTTAAATAATTGGACCTGGGCAATTAATAAAAAAGAACCAACATATATTATTTATCTAGATTTCTCCAAAGCTTTCGACAAGTTCCTAAAAAACGACTTGAACTGAAGTTTTTTCACTTTGGTATCCGTGGGCCTTTATTGTCTTGGATTTCGCAATATCCTACCAACCAATCAGTCAGAGTAAAAGTTGATGCTGACCTTTCTCCCGCTCACCCCGTTACCAGTGGCGTTCCACAGGGATCAGTATTGGGGGTCTATCTTGTTTCGGTTGTATACTTTCCACATTCTCGACCACTCAATTGCAAATCTCCACAGTACGCATATGACACAAAAGTTTGCTGCAATACTCTCCATTCGGACCAAAATAAAATTTCCTTGTGGCGTGACAACTAGCTTATTCCTCTTAACATTGACAAGTGCGCTGTACTTGGTAAAGATAACGCCAAATTAACTTACAATATCTATGGTGTCGTAATAAAATCCGTGTCGTCTCAACGCGGCGATCTAGGAATCATGATCACCGATACTTTAACTTGATTTGACCACATATTTTTCTGGTGTAAAAAATCTTATAGTTCGTTATATGTCCTAAAAAAAGTTTTCAACAAACCTTCGTCAGATACGCATGTGCTTTATATAAAACCTATGTGAGACCTGTGCTTCAGTTCGGTTCTGCAATCTGGTCGCCGTGGTTAGTGCGCGATAAATAAGCAATTGAAAGTGTCCAACGCACAGCCACGCGCCTTTCATATGGAATTCAGAGACTTACATCGAGGCTAAACACATTCGGGCTAAGTACTCTCACGGGCAGATTAAGACGCGGGGACCTTATCACGACATACAGAGTCTTTCACGATCCGTACTCTTTAGATTTAAGTAATTTGTTTTCTTTAAACACTAATAATAGACTCAACGGTCACAACTGCAAGCTACGCCATTAATTCTATAACACCAAATGTAAAGAATTTTTCATTAGTAATGGAGTGCAAGTGAAGTAGTTAACGCCTCATCAATAAACGCTTTCAAAAACAGACAGATAACTTTCTTTCGGGTTCTTGATTTCATTATTCCTTTTTTATGAAATGTTATATTTATATTTTTTGTTATTTCTAAATGATTGTATATTAGGTTACACACTCTGTTCTTTATAATTGTTTTATCAACCTGCATTATTACCGATATAAGTTACATTTATTGTTCTACCATATTTATGCCTTTATTGTAGGTACTTTGAGGTTAATAGGGCTAATTCCTCAGCTCTTCTCTTGTGAAATAACAATTATTATGAGCTAAAAAGTCTACTGAGTTTGACGAATTTACCGTAAATTTAATTAAAAGATCATTTACACATTCTAACAATTGGCTTTAACAGAACTCAAAACATATTATTTTCCGAAGTATCAAATCTGGGAGTTTTTATCGGCGTACCCTGTATACAGTCGAGAAATAAAATCTATTTTTCTGTGTCAGATATCTCTGTATAAAAAATTAAAAATTTTCGTATCGGGTTGTAAGAGAAACTGCTATAAATCATAAATTAACTATTTACTATTATGACATTAAAAATATGGTAAGTTCGAAAAGACACATAATGAGCATGATAAATAAATCCAGATGAGAGATGCTGCTGTAATTTGTGTTACATTGTACACATCCTTACTTGAAGTAATTTAGTAAGAAAACAAGTTAATTACCGTCACATGAGAAAATGCCTCTTTAACTCGTTCTCTACGAATTAAAATTAGTTAATGACTTTATTAGTAGATTACAAGCATATGCAGTCTCTAATTAACAAAGTAGTTGTACCAATTAAAACTATGTTATTGCATATTTTATTTTATCTTTCGTTTAAGAACCTTAGATGTTTGTAAATCATTTATTATTAAAACATTTGTTTTTATGCCAATATCTATTTTGGCTTTGATCATTAAATGTAAGAAAGCAAACAAAATGTGAATGTAGAAAATAAATTATATTTAGAAGTATTAATTCCATAACAGAAATTATGGATTTATTATTTTTTTTAACTCAGAAATATAGTCCAGTAAGTGGGGGAAAAATAACTATTGGCGTTCAAAAGGTGGGGTAGTCCCAGTTTTTATCTGTTGTATAATTCTACATTAAAATAGACTATCTAAATTTTCGACCTTGATGGGTGTCTACATATGTTACTTTATTTTATACATTATATTTCCCTCTTTTACGGGGTCGACGTCATCATCAGGCTCTCCGCCCTCAGTATCATATTCTAATTGATTTTTTACGCAGCTGATAATCTGGGTTTCCATTGAAAAGATATCCTCATTCTCGTCATCGCTGTCGATGCGAACTTTTGCAATATTTTGCGCTATTGACCATTGTAAGAACCACAAGAAGTGATCCTGCAGTCACAAACTTCGTCGCATTCTTTTTTGTAACTGCATGATATGAAGTTCAACAAAGTCTCGGGTGCTGGCTGCTCTGCCATACTTCTCCAGCCCCAGTCGTCCGGATTTTTGTGAGCTCTATATGATATTTACATTTGATGGTACGTCTTAAACGAATGATGCTGTGCAGCGCCCTATTTTGGTCAAAGAAGCAAGATTAAATTTGTTCGTTGTTGTGGACGTTATGAAGCATTAATAGCGGACATCTTCCAAATTTAATTGTTCCATTTCCCCACCATAAAGCATACTTCAGCTTCTGCGATGTCTTCATGTTTTGCAGCATGATGATTGAAGATGACTAAAAATCGTTGAGCCAACATTGTATTGTAGACATCTGCTTTCGCTATCGGCAAAGTTTTCCATCTTGGTATTTTTTTGCCATCGTCAAATGGGTATCCATAATAAACAATGACTGTATGTGAATTATACTGATTTCTTACGTATTGAACGTACCGCAAATTGGTCTAAAAGAATCATTACGATGCCACACAACTTTGTGCAAAAGATATCCTCCATTTACAACATTGATTTTCTTATCTCCGAGTTCCACGCCTTCTGGTAGTTGCGCATTTCTTCTTCTGCGAAAAGAGACAGAGCGAATAGAGCAAGCTCAAATTTAAGATAATCCTTCAACTTGTAGTCGGATTTCTTTGCAGTGCATAAACAACATTAGTGGGTTGATGGAAATTGTTTAGTAACACACACTAATAATACAGTTGAATATTTTCTTATAAAATGTATCAACAGATGTTGGTATTGACAATTTTTTAAAAATATTTATCTTCGCGCCGTTGTAACTTATTACCTATTAGACTTGCAGAAAAAAGTTTATACAAAAAAAATAGAGAATTTTATTACAAGGTGTTTTTGTCATGGAATTAGTCGTCAGGTAGATTAACATCGTTTTAAATAAGACAAAAGATTTTACTGTTGGAACCAGTTCATTATAGGCCTCCTTTAGACATACTAATTTTTCCCCCTCACCCGCCGCCCGGAATACCCCCTATTTTGGGGCAATACCGTTTAAAAATCATTTTTTGCAAGTGTCTCGGTTCTGAATGGTCGTACGAAAAAATAGATAGTTATCAAAGTTAAAGATAAGTAAATTTTCTAACGAAATGGTTCAGATACATTTTTATGTAGTACTAATATTCTTAGAGGTATAGGTGGGGTGAAGTCAAGCACCGTATCGCATTCACTCTGTATATCGACATTTTCGTATACACTTCCACGCTTTCTACTTGCTTTTACGTTTAATTGTCACTTTTGATGTTTAAGTAAATATATTTATTATCAATTTTGAAATTACAAATGTCTTCAATTATCAATGGTTACTATTATCAGGCGCTCGTTTCCACACCACCTTGCGGTAGAGCATTTGGTGCGTTCTTTTTAAGTGATGTCCCCAATAATAGGCCTAATTCACTTTTTGTTTATTTGGTTAACTTACTTCTAATTCTTTTATTCTCTACGCCAACGCATTACGTTCTTCTTCTTCTTCTTAGCGGTGCAATCATAACTCGCGGCATCCGCTAACTGATCAGTGGATGTCCCCATCCAGGCCGGACTCCAGACCGAAGGTCAGAATCCTTCCCAGCGGGGCATTCCTTACCTCCTCCGGCATAGGGAAGCCTATACTGAAGTGCTTGTGTCTCAAATTCATGAGACTGGGGCATGAGGTTAGGAGGTGGATGGAAGTTTCCTCTTCCTCTCCACAAAACGTACACTCGGGGTTGTTAACCACTCCGATGTTGTGCAGGTGTTTCCTGAAAGGGCCGTCTCCAGTCAGGAGACTAACCACGATCCTAACTTGCTTTCTGCCTAAATGCAGTAAATGTTCCGCCCTCTTCGGCAAGGGTCCTGGGATGAGGAGCTTTGCTTACCGAAGTCCTGGGCAGGAGTTCCAGAGGTCCACAAACTGGGAGTGAGACCAGTCTTCTATTGACCTATTTGCGCTTGCTTTAGGGTAAGCCAGTGCTGGCTCCGGGCCCCTCAAGGGTTGTTGAGAACCCTCTCTGGCCAGAGCATCTGCCTGCTCATTACCCTCAATGTTAGTGTGCTCAGGCACCCAGAGAAGCCTGACCCAATTGGATGAGCCAAGTTCTCAGAGCGCCTTTTTACAGTCCTGAACCAAAGAAGATTTGGTTTTAACTGATGCCAGGACCTTGAGGGCCGCTTGGCTGTCACTACATATATATATATATATATATATATATATATATATATATATATATATATATATATATATATATGTGTTTGTTAGAATATTCCCTGCGGATATTCTCTTGTACGCAGACCAAAATAGCGAATATCTCGATATCTCGGTCTGGAATACCGTTACGAATTTACCCAGAGCATAAGTGAATTTTGCCCTGGGTTTCTCGCCATATATATCCGCTCCGAAACCACCCTCAGATCTAGATCCGTCCGTAAACCAGACGATATCGGCAGATCCGAGTATATTTCCGATTGAGTACCAATCCTCCCTTTTCGGAATCATGACTTTAAAGGGTACTGAGAAGGAGAACACGGGAGTTATACAATCACTCCTGGCGTCCAGAAGTGAGTGAGTCCGCACCGCGTCGGATAGGGCCCTAGTGTGCCCTAGCCGTTCTCCCTCTTCTTTCCACTGACCACCGCACTTCAGCCTGTAGGCCGCTTTCCGAGCCTCGGCCTCGATCAGCACATGAAGGGGCACAAGATTCAGAAGGGCCTCCAGTGCTGCCGTGGGAGTAGTGCGAATAACTCCCGTGACTCCCAAGCAGGCAAGTCTTTGGAGCTGCTCAAGTTTCCGTTGAATGTGTAGTCTAGCAACTGCCGGCCACCAGACAACGGAAGCATATGTTACCATGGGTCTCATTATAACAGTGTAGTACCACATTGCTACTCTGGGGTTCAAACCCCAAGTTTTTCCAAAGGTCCTTCTACATACCCAGAGGGTATTGGTGGCCCTTTGTATTTGTCTCTCTATGTGATCTTTTCAGGACAGCTTGGAGTCCAGGATGACGCCTAGGTACTTCTGGTAAAAACGACCAGTTCTACCTTAGAGGGATTTACTCGAAGGCCCTGGTCGTCACACCATTGCTGTACGATTCGCAGGCCCCTTTGCATGAGCCCGCTGACCGTATTAGGGAATTTTCCCGATATGACAATGGCTAAGTCGTCGGCGTAGCCTTGCGTGTAAAGACCTTCATCCTCAAGTGCCTTGAGTAGGCCATTAAGGACGAGGCACCATAACAGAGGGGAAAGAATGCCTCCTTGTGGGCAGCCCTTCCTTACTGCTACCTTCATTGCCGTATCTCCACTGGCAGCGATAATTTGCCTGTCCACCAACATGGCTCTTATCCATCTAATGATGGTGTCCTCAAAGCCATGATAGGCGGCCGTGGCACAAATGGAGTCGAAGGAGGTGTTATCAAACGCTCCTTCAATGTCCAGAAAAGCTCCGGCTGCGAGTTCTTTGCGGTGTAGCGTCTTCTCGATCCTGGAAACAATCGGATGAAGGGCCGTCTCCGCCGACTTCCCAGCCTGGTAAGCATGTTGTGATGGATGCAAAGGTTTCAAGGCCAATGCTCCATCTTTAACGTACCTTTCGACCAACCTCTCTAAAGTTTTGAGCAGGAAGGATGTAAGGCTGATTGCTCTGTAGGATTTGGCAGTGTCGTAAGAAATGCGTCCTGCTTTTGGGATGAAAACCACTCTGACCGTTCTCCAGGGCATACCATAGGGCCAGACAAGTTCTCAACAGGTGATAAATAGGACGCATGAGTATCTTCAGGCCCTCCTGAAGAAGTGCCGGGTAGATACCATCCGTCCCTGGACTTTTATAAGGATCGAAAGTGGAGATGGCCCATTTGACTCTCTCCACTGTCACTACCCTAGAGGCCGTCCTCCAGTCCGCTGTCGTGACGACCGCGCGGGACGGCCGTGGGGCTGGATTTTCCTCTGTCTCCACCACAGATTCGGAGAAATGAGTTTCCAGCAAGTGTTTGAGGCACTCTGCAGTGGTGGCCGTAAGACTACCAGAGGGGAGCCTCAAATATTCTATTCGCATTGGACTGTCTCTTTTGAGAGTTTTACAAAGCCTTGCGGCTTACGGGAGGTCTTCTATGCTCTCACAGAAGTCCTTCCAAGCAGTCCTTTTGCTGTCTCGAATGCGACTTTTATAGAGGCGTTGGGACCTTTTGTGATTTTTCCAATCCTCAGGAAGCTGAGAACGCATTGCCCTATTGAAGAGCCTGCGTGTTTCTCTGTGTAAGTTTTGCAGTTCTTTGTTCCACCAGGGAACGTTGCTCTTTTCTTTCCTCCTCCTGAGAGGGCAGCTGCTCTTGTATGAGGCAGTGATCGCTCCAAGAAGAAGTTTGGTGGAGGTTTCTATATCCTCTGTGTTCCTGGGTTGAATTACCCTGGTTATTTTACCTGAGAGAGTCCGCCTGTAGGCGTCCCAATCAGTATGTCTGGGATTTCGGTACCAGTTATCCTCTACGCATTACATTAGTTTAAATTTTTTTTTAAGTTGAAGGTCCAAAATGTTCCCTTGCTTCAACAAAACTGCGAGTGTCGTTTTCATTATTGTCTGCATCGTCTTTGTCAAATTCAGTCTCCTCATGTTTATCCTGTTCCAAAAAACCTAATACCTTATCTTCGGTTTCCTCGGCTTGAACTAAGTCGTTTGCACACATTTGTCCTTGACATCCGGAACAAATAACGATATACCTTAGTCTAGCTTTTCTACAAGCTTCTTTGCAGCATTTGTACACTCGCAGTTTAGTGTTTTGAAAAGTTCTTATGGAGTAGCTTCGTTGTTGGTAGTACTAAGAAACAGACCATTTTTTTCATCCAATCCCAATCTTGAGGACTTTTTGTATTGCCGCACCACTGCCGAATTTGATAGTATATTGGCAAACTCACTTGGAGGTAACGAAACAAGGTTACATGTACTTTTTGCCACTAACTTAATAAAGCATTTATACCTGAATTCCTTCAAAGAATGCTGTTCGGGTTCTGCTCCGTAAAGAGCTAAGATAACTTTTTGGCCTGCTGTGTCTGTAACATCAGGATGAGAATTGGGGTCTTTAAAACATTTCACGTATTTTTGTAATCCTGCAGATTTTTGTAATAATTTAACGAATTTTGCATTGCCTTGCCTTGCCTAAAAAATGAAGAAGTTGTGTAACATTCACTGAATGTGTGGAGGAATAATATGTTAAAAGCAACTTCTTTTAGGTATTTAAAAGAGTTCGAAAATAAATTCGTTAGTCCGTTATTATTGCTATTATTAAGTATTCATATCGATATCTACGTGAGAAACGTTATATTGTAAACTGCCGAATGGAAATATATATATGGTTGTAGATACCATATTCAAAGCAATGACGCGTAGATGTAACCCTCGAGAGGCAATCGGATGGCTTTTGGTATTTGGGGTCCTGAATTGATTCAGAAGAACCCTGCTGTATTACCCGATTCGGCCCGAAATGGACAGGGGCGGAGATTGGGGTAGAGGTTTAAAAAAAAAATGATCACGTTGCAATCGAATAAAATATGATAAAATTTTAGTGTCATTCGAGACGTACCGTTTTCGCACACGCGAAAAAAAATGTTATCAGGCAACCGCTTGAAAACTTGAGAGCTTACTGATCTGTATCTCCACTCATTGTCAAAAAATTGCCATCCGTGTTTGCCGGGCAGTTTCCGAGAAATAACAGCTTAAAGTCGTCCAAAAATCGCATTTTTCGAAATTTTTAAAGAAAATTCTGTTAAATACGGTTAAAATCATTTAAATTGAATGACATTCACACTCTGAGCTCTCATGGGTATGAGAAATGATATGTATCAATGCCATCAATTTTCGATGAAATTCCACCCCAAAAATCGTAAAAATTAAAATACTCGATTATGCGTTAAAAATGTCAACCCCTGTTGAGGCACGTTACGTCACGGAGCAGGGGATGGGTTTCAAAAAAAGTCAACAAAAAACAACACGTGTCATAAAATGTACTTTAATATTTAGAAAATGATCCTTCTTAAAGAATTGATGGCTCACGTGGTGAAGCCTATTTCTTCTAAGGAGGGCGGGCTAGTGGGAAAAATTAGTATGTCTAAAAGTGACCTATAATGAACTGGTTCCAACAGTAAAATGTTTTGTCCGATTTAGAACTGTATTTACGCCACTGACGACTGGCCTATTCGAGTTTTATTTTGAAAAATTAAATTCTTTGCATATATACTACAAGATGGCGCCTTGAACGGCAAACCCTCAAGATCGAAAACTTGTTTCATTAGGGCCCAGTCCTACACAACATATGAATACATTGGAACTACCCCACCTTTTGTACGAGAAAAACCGTCATTGACTGTTGTAATACAGTGTTTCAAGTAATTAACAATTTGTTGATAACATTTAATAACGTAATATTTATTTACTCAATTATATCCTCCAGCATATCAACACTTGATATAAATGACCACGTTCATCGATAAAATACATTGGGTAGAACAAAATCCACAGTATGCAGGAACAACGTCCACAATAACTTAATGTGCGGGCGGGAATAAGAGGTTTTGAAAATAACACCAGATATTTTAAATATAGGAAGAGAGGAATTTATTAATTGACTATGGAAATGCAAACTTAACACAATGTGGCATAATTGGGAATTCAGTTAAGTGATTTTTTTATTGTCTTGTTGCCTCCAATTTGGTTTAAATTGATAAATTGATTGATGAAAATTGATGAGCAGAGTGGGTCAAATGCGGGTGTTTTGGAATGTTAATCCCATTTCCTTATGTTTAAGAAAAACAGTATAGTCCATTTAAAAATATTTCGGTGGCATGGAATTCGATAATGGAGCACCGTGCAAGTTGAAGTTAGATTTCAAAATATGGGCAATTAGAAACAAATTGACCTACATTAAATTTTTCATTAGATTGATTTTTCAAATGAATTTGTGCAAATATTGTGCATTTCTCCAGTCTTTCCTATATGGTATTACAATTCAAGCATGAACCAACTTGTAAGGTAGAATTCAACTTCAAAATATGCGCAATGAAGTAGAATGATTAACCGATCCAAGTATTTTCCTCACAAAACCATACATTACAGTAACCTGTTTCAAGGCATAATGTATCAATAGTGGATCTGCCCATGTCACATTTTTCAAGGTCGCTACTTGGAGGTAAAACAAACAACATATTATAAGTTCACTTTAGTTTATTGTATAAATATTACCTTAAGTAGCTGTTACGTTTTTATTTAATTACATTTTAGCAAAAATTAAAATTATATTGAATTTTATTTCATTAGCTAAACGTTTTGAAGTTATGATCCTTGACATTTTTTGTTTTATATTGCCCCCAAGCAACGATTTTAAAAGACTAAAATTAGTATGGAAAATTTCAAAGGAATCTCAAATATACATAATAAAATATCTTTATCGTAATGACATGAAGAAAATGTTTTTAGAATATAATTCTGTATTACCGTCCTTCCAGGGTTAAGAATATTTTTGTACGCAATATTTATAAATTCGTTTCGTTGACTAGCTTTGACCGATAAAATTTTTGAAAACCTTGTTTTCTTAAAAGCCAATCATTTTTGAACTATTATTTCATTTTAATGTCAAATAAAATTTTTATTTTTATAGCAGCAACGTTAAATTAATTAAACATGGTTTACGTTTTCTAGAACTAGTTAATTCCTTGGAAAGGTTTTCGCTATTTTTTTAAATGATCAAATTTATTAAACGATTTTAAATCTTTTAAAAATATTATATCATCAAAAAAGAATAAGCCACTTTCAAAATAATTTAAATGACATAAGAGTTTAAATCATTCTTAGTGGTTTAAAACGTTCTCAGATGATTTAGATCATATTCAATGGATATAGATCATTAAAAATTGTGAATCTATTGAACGTGGTTTTAAGTATTAAAAATATTTAAATTTAAAAAGATTTGTTATTTAAATACTTCTTAACTGGTTTATAGATAAAAGTATCTTTGATTTAAATCATTCGGTGAAAGGTAGAGGATCTTTTATTTTCTATTTAAATCTCTTTTAAAATGATTCGTGACATCTGATTGTAAGGAATCGTCGTAGATGCAATAAGCGATGTATCTAGAAAATCTGAAATTGTATATGAATATTTGAGGTAATAAAATAAGACGGCATAAAAGAACGTGCAAAAGTAAAATTGAACTTATCATAGTTCGTATTAAATTCTTCCAAAACGTGGCAAAACTGAAATAAATTTCTAATGTAAAACTATCCTTTGTTGAAAACCCTTCAATATGTATTAATCCGATGAAAAACTTAATATAGTATTGTGGCATACAGATATCGATTTTAAACCTGTCAAAGCGCAACACTCAGTTAACTGTGATGATTATAATTCTAAGGTCAAGTGTAAGAGTAATCGACTCCATAAACTGTTCCGATGTTTAAGTAAAAAGCTACATAAATAAATACAATTTGTGCATAATGTAAACACACACTTAACTAGACATATGTTGATCGTCGTCCTAACTGCTCTTTGCTGTATGCTACCCATAATTAAAACAGTTAAACTCATGATGTGTAATACAGCGACGGTTTTTAACTTCCTCGCGATTATCTCAATATTAATTCTCTTCATTGAACAAATCCATTGCGTGTTGGATTTAGCTTATGCTAAAAATATAAAAACCGTCTATCCTAGAGTAATTGAGAAGACGTTACGTAGGCGTAGAGATATACACAGAAATCTTTACTACGAGGAAGGTACTAAGTTAAAGATTATTGAGGTAGGAGATTGGACTTTACAAGTTAATACCGAAGCCGAAGGTAATTTAATTCTTGCGCCCGGCTTAAGGTCGGAATGGTTAACTACAAATGGAGCTGGGAAGTTGCAGGAACTCCCCAAGTGTGACTATGTAACAGGAGTTGTGCAAGGTATAGAAACCATATCTGCAGCGGCTGTGACATTGTGTGGTCCCCTGATAACAGCATACGTTGATATTAACGGCGAGGCCTACTTTTTGCAGCCTTTAAATGAAAGTAGTGGGGCTCATGCTCTTTATAACAGGTTTGTATAATTATATCAATAGTAGTTATTATTTTGTAGAATAGTAGTTTTGCATTATCTATTTAGAAAATCTAAAGTAGTTATTTCTAAAACAAATTCAATTTATAGTTTATTATAGCCAAGCATAAGCCACAAAAACCTTATTTAGGTGCGTAAAAGCTTTTTTAATTTTTAAAAAGCTCAGAATACCTATTGCCGACTTATCTATGGAATCGGAAAATTTGAACATATTTCGCATAAAATAAACGAGAACAAGTGGTGGGACATGAACAATCGTAGAACACATCACCTGGGGAACTTTGTTCACAAAATTATAGGCATACACACTTCCTCGTCTCTTTTGAAAAAGAAATTTGTAGCTCGTTCAAATGTACATTCTCGTAACATTCGGAATAAAAGTAAATTTACGATGCCACATCATCAGACAGCCTTGTTTAGAAGAAGTTTTACGTACAATGCCATCAAATTATATAATTCTCTTCCTGAGGAATTCAAAATTTTCAATATTAATAAATTTAAATATAAATTTGAAACTCATTTATTCAGTATGCAACTCTAATGTATTACCTTTATTATCTTTTTGTACATTCTGTGCCCAGCCGTGTTTGTAAATAACTGTTCTAAAAAAACTATAGGTAAGTAATAAATTAGCTTTGTTATGTAGAATGGCGCTTAAATTCTTTATTTCTTTGTCATTTTGCGGAGAAATGTCACCGTCTTGTGGTTGAGTAGTAGTAACTTATAGCTAGATTTTGCCATACTTCGGCTGCATTTTTCTATATAAAGTTTTCATTGTTTTTTTTCTTCGCATGTATTGTTTGATTGTGTTCATGATTTTTTTTGCTGCAATAAATCCGAATTATTATTGTTATTATTATTATAACGATAAATAAATAAATAAACAAATAAATGTCTTTATTAATCCTTTTAGTGATGGCACAATATGGATGAGACATGTCAAACAAAGTTCCATATTAACGGCTAGGTAGTAAGATAACAATTCTATAATATAAAATAATGAAGATGTAAATGAGTACACAAACAGTAAAAAAATACAGTGTCCAAGTAACAAATAAAAAAAAATTATATAACAAATGAAACATAGAAGAAATATCGTACTAAGTTATATCAACATCATATGTAAAGACAATTAATTATACAAAATATACGAAACAAACATACATACAGGATGGACATATAAAATGTAAACCTTACAAATAAAATAAATAAATATTAATCATGTGACAGTATTTGTAACAAACGAAATGAATTCGCTAATAGAATAAAATACATCTTTCGTTAAACAATTTTTGAGGTGATTTTTAAAATTGAGTAAGGATGTGCAATTTATTATTTCGTTCAGCAAATAGTTGTAAATCCGACAGCCCGAGTACATTGGTGATTTCTTAAAGAATTCAGGATTGTGTTTTCTTGATGACATTAAACTTCTACTTCTTGCAGGATAGTTATGAAAGGCTCCATTATGAGTTAATTTGTTTCTGTTAGTGTGGATGTATGTCACGAGCCTTAACAGATATATAGGTGTCACTGTTAGTATATTATATATTTTTTAAAGTATTCCATGATTAATTATAGCATAAACCTGAGTATTCTTTTTTTGCAGTATAGAAACTCTCCCCATTTAAGTAGATTGTCCGCAGACTATAATATTATATGCAATGGGTGAGTAAACTAAGGAATAATATACATTTAATAAAGTTGAAGTATTTAGACAATTTTTTAAAGAAGTTATGACAAAAATTTGTATCAAATTGACTCCTATCTAGATGATTATCAAGAGTTACTCCCAAAAAACCAGCCGAATGTGCGATTTCTAAATTGTGACTATTGAATTAAAATATATGGTTAGGATTCTAATGTGCTGCATCTATGTTTATTTTAAAAGTCGATACAAACAGTTTTGACGTAATTAATAATTAAACTGTTTTTATGACAGCAGTTACCAAATTCATCGAAAATTTATAATTTTTTTTGTAATACTAACTTTATCTGATACCACAATCGTTGTGTCTTCAATAATACTTTGCCCTGTGTTATACCGGGTGTAGCAGGATCATGGTATACCCCCTTTTCTCTTTTAGTTTTGAAGATAATTGATTGAAATTTAGGATATACTACATACATAATAAGCGGCATTTTTTGACATACAATTGATTTTTTCACTTCCGGTTTCGCCGGAAGTGGCACTAACTTTCGATTTTTAAATGGAACACCCTGTATGTTATTGCATTTTTGAATTCTGCATAATTTTCTGAATCCAACGATGCCAAATAAGTGACATTTCAAACATCAGTTTTTTTTATAATATAATTTTCAGTTTTCCATTTAAGTGTGCCATGACGGTTCCGATTTATGAAATAAAAAGTGTTCAAAAAAGTCATTGAAAAATAATGTCAATATCATTAGTAACTTTCTGCAACGAGAAACTTTTAACTAAAAATTTAAATTCATTTATTGATCTGTCGTTAATTTTTTTGTATAATTTGATGGGAGGAATTGGTGTATTATTATTATTTAGAGATAGAAATGGAATGAACATAAACTAAAGAATAGTTAACGTCAAGAATTCGTTTTTGAGAAATAGGGTATTAAAGTATTACTGGTTTTTAGTTTTTTTCAAAAGAACAGTAACGAGATTAATAATTGACCTATTGCACGAAGGAAAGTTTAGTAAAAAGTGCCATGGCGAAAAGTAGATTGGCATTACTGAACCGTGGCAAATAATAATAGTTCCTCCTCTATCATTCAGGGATTTGGTAATTGTGATTAACAGTGTCAACAGGTTGACCAACTTCTAAACTGATAGCCGGCAGTAGTGTTTGGTAAATTGTTTGATATGAACATTTTTAGGCAATGTAGTTGTAGACTGCCTCAGATTAAGAATTCTTAATCTGGATGGATTAGAAAAGACATTAATGAGGATGATCTTCTATTATTTATTATAACCCATGGATAAAGTTAAATTTTATTTTTAGAAAGATTGTGAATTTGTCAACATGATCTAATTGTCGCCATGTCACGTTTTTCCAAGTTTATTTAAAATTCCGTTTAAACCTTGCACAAAGAATGTTGCTGTATGAAATGAGCGAACTTTTCGCAGCATATATTTTTTTTTTTTTTTGATAATGGAGTGAAAGTAGACCAGAAAAAAAATTTAAAAAGGGAACTGTCTTAGACAGATCTGGCTTTTTACAACATTTTCAGGACATCGAAGTATGTTAACGGTTATGTTCTGTAAAATCAAGCCGGTTGGGAGCGTATTTCTTAAAATTTCTTTTGCAAATTAGCGTTTTTTCGTAGTATTTAGTAAATATCTGTGTTTCTATGAGTCAGATCGGAAAAGCGTAAGAATTGAAAATTGATTATGACAAAATTTCGAGGAAAATCAGATTTCTGGAAGGCCAATTGCATTGTTAGGTATTTTGTAAAAAAATACAAATTTCGCGTTTTTAAAGAAATTAACACATCTTAGAAAATGCTCAAGCCCACTCAGTGGCTTAATGCTTATGCGTTGTGCCTGTTAGTACAGGACGTATTGACAGGCTACAATAAAAACAATGCGCCGTAATGCTTCTAATCGATTTAGAAAAGGCCTACGATGCGGTCTGGCAAAACGAGCTTACTTATTTTTTTTTTTTTTTACATTTATTTAACGTCGGCCTATTTCCGCTACTGAGGCCTAACACCGACGCCTGTAGACGAGCTACCCCCAACCAGGAATTTTGCCGAACCTCTTCCCTTAAGAAGAGTAGGGATCTTTTACTTGCCTAACATTTAATAGACAAGGGACCGACGGCTTTACATCCCCTCCGAAGGATGGTATATCTCCTATACAACCCTCGCCTAAGGTTGTATAGCTTCCGCGCATACACTGATATACAAGCCGCTGGAAGATGGGTGAGGCGAGGACGTGGTCTTCGTTGGAACGGTCACCAATCCAACTACTAACCACGCCTAACGTTGCTTTCCATCTCATATCGAAGTATGTACATAGTAAAGACGCACCCACGCTCGCCCCTGAGCTTACTTATGAATTAAAGGAAATATGCAAGTTACCAGACTGCATCGTAGTCTTAATATGAAGCTATGTTAGCAGTCGCCACATCACGGTGTGATTATTCATTCTCTGCAAAAAGCAGATTATCTGCCGGCGTTCCTCGGGGGGTGATATTATTTCCAATTCTATTTAACCTATATATCTCAGACATCCCCTCCTACCCGAATACCAACTTCCTCCTCTACGCAGATAATGCCGTTATCTAGGGCAGTCTTTCTATGCTCAGACTGTAACTCAGAAGATACAGTATCATCTCGTAAAACTCCTAGACTTTTATAATAACTGAGAAATTAAAATTAACAAGGACAAGACAGAGACGGTGACTATCAACAATGACAAAACTCAGAATCAATGGCAAAGTGATTGAGAGGCGGGACTCGGTCAAATATCTGGGGGTAACCCTAGATAAGAAGCTGTGTTTCGGTCCCTACATTACTCAGACGCTTAACAGGAGATACGCCATAATGAACATACTTTATCTCCTTATAAACAGATGAAGTAAGTTAACGACGGACAATAAATTTACACTGTATAATGTAATATAGATACGGACTAGTGACGCTTCTAGGTCATGAGACGCCTTTGCGCGAAAACATTTTTGGTGCTCTTTTTGGGGGGCGAAGTGTGCGATGTTTAAAAAAAAATGTCAGTATAGGACGTGTCTATTTTATTATTATAAAAAAATTAACAAACCGCTCAGTCGAAATACTATAAAATTGGCTTTTTGGCACCCCATGGCCTAGTGCGCCTTCGTGTGTGGCACGAAATGGCCCCCCGTTAGACGCGGCCCTCGACTAATGCCTGTGTGTCCTGGAATTCCATTTCAGACACACAGTGCAAACGACTACAAACTACACAGAATAAAATACTCAGACTACTCACCAATTCCAATAGATACATTTCGATTGTTGAAATTCATAGGAAGACTGTGGTCTCTATGATGAGAGATTTCTTCGTCGAGCCCTCCCAGAAAATTTTCAGGGACAAAATCAAACAATCGGAAAT
This sequence comes from Leptura quadrifasciata, assembly GCA_963675555.1. Classification (NCBI taxonomy): domain Eukaryota; kingdom Metazoa; phylum Arthropoda; class Insecta; order Coleoptera; family Cerambycidae; genus Leptura; species Leptura quadrifasciata. Next base: position 112,718,805 of record OY776675.1, read on the forward strand.
GACAAGACACCTAACGGATATTCGCGTACCACACATATATATAGACTGATACACCAGAAACCCCATATTTTTTTAAAGACGATAACGAAACTAACTAGACTGACAAACCCCCTTTCTCGCCTAATACTCCCCCCATCACCCCCTTCTTCCCCCTCCCTTTCCCTTCTTTATAAATACTCGTAACTTAATTACCTGATTAACACAGATTTCACACAAATATAACAAATCTCATAATAATTATTCCTATTCCCTTCGTTGACAGTAAAATATAATTTTCATTAAAAATCGTAATCTAGGATTGTACAAAAATCTAACTGTTCATGAAAGTTATGTAAATACCATGTATTATAAATCGTCCTACATTTCATAGCGAGCCATCCGCACCCACCGGGTTTCTATGTTCCGACATATTGTATCGCTCCGGGGTATCTAATCAATGTATAATGAGATATATGAAATAAATAAAGTAGAAAGATGAATTGTATTACGAGAGAGTTATCTAAATAAAAGTTTTAATGGTTAATTTGGAACTTTTAATGTGTTACCCAGTTGGTAATAATGGACTAGATAAGCTTGTCTGAGAGGCAACACGGCTAGTCACTGTATCATTCCTGAGTTCGAGTCTCAGCTGAGGTAAATGGCGGTATCTTATGGAATGGTCGTTGTGTAATTGTCTGTGTGTATGTGTCTTGGTTGATTGGTAGAATGACTAATGCTAAACTCCGCAATCCAAATAAGTCGATGAAATTGAAAATAAAAACAATATATTTCAAACTTGATGGATATATGTTTCAACGCCCTGTAGAATTATGCTGCATGCTGTTTTTCTGAATTGTGAGTTTTTGAAAGCAATTTACATTGATTTTGTCGAAATTCTTTCCTCATAGCCGAGTGGGTTAAGGCGCGAGGTGGCAATCGCGATTAATCACACGGACATCGCACCACCGGGTTCGAATCCTGGCTCCGGCACTGGCACTGTCTGAGGAAATTGTTGTATGTCTGCGTTTTTTCAATGTGTAACCCCCTTCCGCACAAGCCCTGGCTTCTGGAATTGGGGATTGTCTAATTTCTGTGGTGTTTATTTATTTATTATTATTTATTTATTTTAAACAACATTTTTAAGGCCCTTTTAAAATATGTTATAAACAAAACAAAAATTAATTAAAAATAATCATTTACAATAAAAGCTTCTCTGGAAAATAAAAAGTGAATTAAAAGGCCATAGTTTAAAAAGTTTTTTCCACGACACTTGCAAGCGAAGAAATTAATCCATCATTTGTTAATAAACAATTATTCTGATAAGCTTTACGTCTGCTTATAGCTTATAGATCAAGAGCTATACTGAATTTTTCAATGAGCATCTGAGAACCTCCTTCAATTGTTATAGTGCGTAGTTCCGTTTAAGGAGACGACCATAGCACTAAGCCTTGGGTTCTGGTGGTGTGACGTTTTGGTATGGGGGTCTAGACCCAGGCCTAACGTCTCGAGAAACAGTACTAAGCACGATACAAAATGAAGGAGATTCTCAGGCGCTTTGAAAAATTCAGCAGCTCTTAGTCTATGAGTTTATCTTTTTAACAATTGTTTTGGACATAATTGTAACACATAGTTATTTAATGTTAATATAATCGGTACGCATGCCGCTGAGGATTCACTTTTCCTATTCTCAGTAACTAATGGCACTAACGCCGATATACATTTTCTCGAGTTATTTCCAAACATGCGGTTGCTAGTCATTGTGTAAAACCAGTGGTATTTGTAGAACAGTAGGCTTGCAGGTTGAGAAAAGAAGGATGGCATTTTATGCGCCACGTAGATTATAGCCGAAGTCGAAAATTAAGGGCGGCACGGCTCTACGAAAAGAGACATTTTTTGACGTTTCACTGGATTACTTTGACGTTTTATTATCATTATCTCTCTTTGCGATTACCATGTAATTTGTTTTTAGCTGAAAAACCCCTTTGGTTATATATATTTTTTAAGAGTTCAAAAAAATAATTGAAACTTTGTTATTATTATCAAATGATATTCTTTAATATCAATGGTAGGTTTTCCAGTTCTACGCCATGAAAGTGTCAGTTCCACGATCAACATGTTTAGCGGCTGCATAGAGCTTTATCTACCTTTATCGAAAATTTTCGCAGAGGAAAAAGTTGGAAGACTCGTCAAAACGAAGCCACTCACGAAAATTCAGCCTGTTATTAATCACTTTAAAAAAGGGGTATGTACACCGGATCATATGTTTTTATGTTTATCAGTTTCTCTATCTATAGATAAAATATTGCTGTCGTGATAAAATTCAGATTCAAAATTATAATGAAAATGGGCACTTCGAAGCCAGAAAATAAATATATCCCAATCGGCATGCCTTCTGTGTGTCTCTGTGTGTGTCAGTCTGTCAGTCTGCCGGTCTGTCGGCCTGCCAGCCTGTCAGTCTGTCAATATGTGTGGAGTAGGGTAAAGATATCGACGTCCTGCCTAACAATATATCCGAAATATTTCACACTTTTCACTTTTATTGATGACAGTTTCAATAATCGTTACGTCAACATTGCCCGCGGCAGTAATTGTTTCTGTTTCCCGTTTTCACTTTTCTGTACCAACTGTGGCATGGAGCGATCCTCGTAAGTGATTGTGATTGAATATTTTTTTGTGAATCTATTGAAGACGTGTCTTCGTCGAAAATAATTATTCGTTGGTTCATTCATTTTGAGAAACACCTTCAAACACTCCTGGACCTCTATTCTGTAAAAGCGTGAAAGCACATTTCCGGGATAAGTGAATGGAGTTCACTTGAAAATGAATAAAAGTCTATTCGTTAACTACGGGAGTGCAAAAAATGCGTGAACTTATTTCAACTAGTAAATCGTGAGGGAATCCGTCAGTTACCCGGGAGAACAGCGATCCTAACCGTACTTTTATGACAGTTTGCGTCGACCAAAAATTATTGTCATTAAATTTGTGAATCAGATCAACATTGTGGATATGCTCATTGACAATGAGGTAATAATAATATAATTCTTAGTAAATATTACAATTACTCTTTTAGTTTATTATAGTCATACGAGTGTATATCCTTAAGCATTTTTTGGTCAATAAATAAATTCTAAGTATTACGAGATCTTCGTGATGCCGAGGAGGATTTGGAAGGGAAACGGCAAGTTCGTTAGAAAGTTAACCCTTTTGCATCATTAACCGATCAAGCATTTATAAGAAAATTCAGGGTTAACAAAGACCTTGCCCGTAATATAATCGAATTGCAAGCCCCCATACGACGTTCAGGAATCACCATGCAGTTTAAAGTAAATACTGTCCAAATTTGTATATATGTCTATATATCCCCACTTGGTAACTGGGAATGTTTTCTATCAACTCGGGTAGAATTTTCTTTCGCCTATTCGTCATAGGAGTCAATCAATTGGTTGTAAATTCGGCTATTCTCGCTGAATTGCTTCACATTCACCACATATTCACTGTTCTTACGGAACGCAGTCTAGGACGTTCGGGTGAGATGGGTTGAGGGAACTCTCGCTTCGCACGATGAAGCTTATTAAATAAATAAATAAACACCACAGAAATTAGACAACCCCCAATTTCAGAGCCACAGGCTTGTGCGGAACGGGGTTACACATTGAAAAAACGCGGACATACAACCATTTCCACCGACAGTGCCGGAGCCAGGATTCGACTAATCGCGATTGCGTCTTAACCCACGCGGCTATCGACCAGACGATTATTCTTCCCATAATTACAGAATAGAGGTCCTGTTCGCGTAAACGTCTATTTATTAACAACTTAAAACTAAAGAAACTCTGTAAATTTCTAGAAAAGTGAATATGAGCACAATTTCGTTCTATAAACACTGCCTACTCCGGGAAAATTTTCGTAGCTGTAACTTTGTGGGGTTTATTGAAGAACTTTCTTACTGGTTTATCTGCCGATTCTCCTTCAATTCACGTACCAAAATGTTTCAAACAGCTACCCCGAAGGTCTGATCACGTTAATGGTACTTGACTTCCGAAATGTGAATTTTCTAAAACTGAAAATACTCTTGATAAATTTGTGAAAAATATGTCTTGCAGGGAAAATTTCGCTCTACAGTTTCGTTCGTGAGCATTTTCAAGGTAAAATCAGTTGTTAGTGAAATATTTGCCGCGAACGAACGCGGCAAGCCTATTCTTCGTTGTGCGCTTGGATCTATTCCTGATTCGTAAGCTCGATTGAACGAAAAATAACAACAAATGCGCTATCATTTATACAATATTCCTTATGGAAAATTTAATTCGTTATATTTTTATTTATATACAAGTTTATTGTATAATGAAGCGATCGAGAGATAAATGTGAAAAATCAGCGTCAGGTCCCTGCTGGGGGAGTTTTTCACTGGAAAAGGGATGAAGTTTATTCCAAATTTTTTATAAATTATGTCTTCTATTTTTCCTAATTTGAATAGAACATTTTCTTAACTTATAAAAAAATATATAAAAAAAAGATTTTATTTAAATGATTTTCTGTGTAAAGCTTTTTCATCATAAAAAAGTTATATAATGTAACAAAATGATGGGTTTGATTTACTTCAAATTTTTGTTTTGAATTTCTGAATTTTGACTAAAAATTCATAATTCGCGACCTAGAATACCCCCAGATGTCGATTTTGAGTTTAACCGGATCTTAAACAGTAAAGTCGTCCGCCATCTTGAAGTCGCCATCCTGAATTAAATTTTTTACTAGAAATTCGTAATCGACGAACCCGAAAACCTCCAGATATCGATTTTGATGATTTGGACCATAAATGACAAAAGTCGTCCGCCATATTGGCGCTGTCATTTTGAGTTTCTAAATTTTGACAAAGAATTCATAATTAGCGATCTCGAAAATCTCCAGATATCGATTTTGAGTCGAATCGGATCTTAAACGGTAAAATCATCCGCCATATTGGAACCGCCATCTTGTTTTTTTCTTATATGAAAATGTTAAAGTGCATTGTCACCGGACTTATACACATGTGCAAAATTTTAAAGCTCTAGCTTAATTAGAACTAATCGAAATTTTGATTGCAAAATTTTATCTAAACAAACTAACAAACATTGCAAGTTAAATAAAAGCTTTTAACAACCATATTTTTTTCAATAAAATATCAAGTGATCTATTTTGTAAATAAGTTTATGCTTTATATCTATCTATCTATCTATATCGGCCTTATATAGTACCAGAAGCATTTCGTTTTGCCGGGAACAGTAGTCTTGCACGGACGTTTTTCCTTATTTTTTGCTTTCGTTTGCTGTGCCCCGTCTGATCTTTCGACGAGGGAGCGTTTCCGCACTGAAATTGGAATTTTTAGAAACTGAAAATAATTGGACATTAGTAAGGAGCATCTTTTCAAGTAAGATGCAGGGGACTCTCCAAGAAACGAGATTGAGTTATTTAAGATTAAGTGCGAGACTAAGAAGGACTGACGTTCGTGTAGTTCAATAATGTTTCACGAAGGCCTCCTCTTATATGAACGGTGAATGTGTGTATTGAAGCTTTTGGAGTTAACGCGCGAGCTTTCGGAGTTTACACGAGAGTTTTAGCGGATATCTATGGCCTGCATTTTGTTGAAAAGAAATAAGTTTTGATATAAAAAGTTATACTTCGGGGACGGAAAGTTTATAAGATTACTATTGAAATTATATAATTTGAAAGAATGTGAAACTGAATTAGACGTTGAATAATACGAATGGAAATAAATAAAAGTTAAATGATGTGAAAGGGGATTCATGCGGCAATTTAGGTGAGATTGAGGTTCGTATGGTGGCGTTGTTTTTTAGGGTGGTAATTTGTAATATTTTCACTGTAAAAAGGTTAATTGAAAAGTTTAAAAGCTATTACCGATAATTTTGGTTTATTTGTGAATTATAGAGTGTTTGTGATTTTTTTCAGACTTTGATTAGAAAAATTGTAGTTTTTGATAATTTTAAGTTACTGAATGACTTTTTCTTATTGTGTTTTGACTTATGGATGAAAAATGATGTTTACTTTAAAAGTTATGAAAATTTTAAATTTTTTTTTACTTATGACTGAAAAGTACTATAACACTTGAAACGGTCACCCTCCTAAATACTAATTGCGCCTGACCTTCCTTTACATCGCATATCGAAATATGTACATAGTAAAGACGCACCTACGCTCGCCACTTAACCGCATTTTTTGTGCTACGAATTACATTTTTTAGAATGAACCATTAAACTTATAACACGCGCAATAGAATACTGTTATGTGCAAGACTACGCCACTGCCTTATAGAAAATTCGAGAACGCCGCCAGAAATTTCGCGAATGATAGTCAGGAACATTCTAGAATGTACGAGTGCATTCGACGCAGGTATATATACAGTGGATATAAACACACTGGGGACAGTTTGATATTAAACAAGCAAGTGATAAGATTGATTAAGAAAGAGTATCAAGTATGAATTATAGTAGTGAGACTATAGTAGATGGAACTTGTAATTATTGTGTACTAATGTGTATAAGGACTTAATTATTGTAATTAAGTAATTAATAAATCAGTGGTTTATGAAAGTACTTGTTGCAATTTATTCAACCTACATACAGAGCGTTTATTGGAGATTGTAAACACGTAACTATATGAAAACAACCGAGAGCAGAAAACTCACGATTGGTATCAGGCACCATTGGGGTATTTTTGTTTGACATCAACAGCCAGTAGTACTACTGACCCAAAAATGGTTTTAACTAGTAGAAGATACTTTATCCTTGTCTAGGAGATTGCTAAGCTTATTTTTCATCCAACATATCACTGATAAAAGAAAATCTAAATTTTCTTATTTAATACATGACAATTGTATTATTCGTGTCTATATGTCTTTAGTATTTATAAAAATAGGTCCTAGTTGAAACAATAGTAAGCAATTTCTGTTGCGTGTTGATCGAAACATAGAGGTGCTGTAATGAAGTAAACTTCTAAATTACATTTTATGTTCTATATTACATTGAATGCCAATTGTCAATTTCTCCAATATGTGTTGACGTGTCGGATACTATGAGTAGTAATGGATTGTACTTACTCTGAGACAAGTAATCGATATTGGCGTTTCATTTCAGCTATTTATAACCTACATTTATTATTTTTCTTTTTTAGTCTTGGCTTCCATATATTATAGAAAACCAAGAATAATAATTTGTATTTATAACAATGGATTATAACTAATATGTTTCTGAATATGGTCGAACGTAAATCAATGCATTAGAAATATTTATGCCAATGAATACTTATACTTATACTTCCAAGATATTCATCGATTTATCACAATATTATCGTGAAACTCAGAGAGTACAATGCTTAAGCTCAGAGCTGTAAACTAATACATTGTATTCAAGTTTATATATTAATTTCATTTATTTAATGACAATTATAAATCGTATACCAATTAATACCAATTAGTACCAGTGGTAAAGAAAAACAGCAGGACACTCGCACCTCGAATAAAAATATATCGATTTTATGATTCACCACAGTGTGTAGTAGGAAGGACTCTACGCTACTATGTTATATTTCGGTTTGACATAATAGTCCATTTAAAGAGTCGGGATTTATGACGAAATTAACGAACGTTTGCCTCGGACTAGACGATTCCCCCACCCCATTTTCGAAGGAACTGAATCGATTCCCGGGGTCAAACCAATTTTTGCACCTCCGCAATCTCCTCAAATTGGAGAAAAATCACCGTCAAAATCCCCATTTCCGTGAGCCTGTTTTTTTTTCCCATTTTTTCGACACATTTTTGTTCCCTTGAGTAGTACGGAAAGTCCCTCGAGGGATTTGACTTCAGCTACCTCTTCCCCAGGTTTCTAACCCTTGTAGGGGGTGCAAAATTGATATTATTTGTTTTCGTGGGAAAAAAACTGATATTTTATAGTAGGTGATTCTTGAGGAAGGTGGTAGGTGACCAGGGTTGTGTAACCACCCCCTATAGCTGTTTTCGCCATTCAAATGGTAGAGGCGCTTTTTTGAGGAAAGTGGTAGGTCACCAGGATTGTGTAACCGGCCCCGAGGGTTGTTTTCACCCTTCAAAGGGGTGAAAAATCAATTAATAAAAACACTTTAATAAACACATTTTTTATACTATTTTTTCAATTATAGATGAAAAAAATTCCACCCCTTGCAGGGTGAAAACAACCCCCGGAGGTGGTTACACAATCTTGGCCACCTACCACCTTCCTCAATGAAACACCTATAAAATATCAATTTTTTTTCTCACGAAAACAAATATCAATTTTCTAACCCTTACAAGGGTTGGAAGCCTGGGGTAGGGGTACTGAGATCAAATCCCGCGAGGGACCTTCCGTTCTACTCGAGGTAACAAAAATTGGTCGAAAAACTGGGGAAAATAAACGGATTCACGAAAAGGGGGACTTTAGGGGTGATTTTTGGCCAATTTGAGGGGTTTGCCGAGGTGGAAAAATTGGTTTGACCCCGGGAATCGATTCAGCATCCTCAAAAATGGGGAAGACTTTATCTAGTCCGAGGCGCAATCATTCGGTAGTTCGTCCGACTCCTTCAAAATATAACTTAATCAACTATTGCCTGTTTAAATTGCTGTCACATACAGTGTGTCAAACTTAAGATAAATTATACAGGGTATTCCAAAAATTAGAAAATATTAAATTGGCTTTAAGTAAACTACTTTATTTTACATTTTTAATAAAAATTTTAATTAACAAAATTTTTTCAATTACAAGCAAAACCTCTTTTCAAAAAAATTATATTTTATTCAGCTAGGTTGAGTTGTTATAACCACAAGGATCTGGCGATTCTTAAAATTATTAATCCTCTTTTTGTTATATAGCCTATATATGTTGTATGTCCACGATTCTTCAATGTGTAACCCCCTTCCGCACAAGCCTCTGGCTTCTGGAATTGGAGATTGTCTAATTTCTGTGGTGTTTATTAAAATATTATTAAAATTATTACACAAGAAAAAATTTTTTTTGGCGTTAGCCACCCCCTCTATCACCCCTATTGTCACCCACACCCTATTATTAAAGGGAGTAAAAAATTTAATTGGGATTTAGTGTGTACACGAGAACCAAGGGACTCTTAAATTTTTTTTTGGCAATAGCACCCCCTCTATCACCCCCATTGCTAGCCCCACCCTATTATTAAAGGGAGTAAAAAATTAAATTAGGATTTAATGTGCATGCGAGAACCAAGGGCCTCTAAAATTTTTTTTACATTAGCCACCCCCTCTACCACCCCCATTGCTACCCTCACCCTATTATTAAAGGGAGTAAAATATTACATTGGGATTTAGTGTGTATAAGACTTGAATATAAAATTTGGATGCAGAAGTGGTGATTTCTTGGGCAGCGGTTTTATATCTTCTATTATTTGTCGTATTAAATTTCATTTTCTTTGTACAACTTTTTCGTTTTAAAATTTCATTGAACTCAAAATTATATTTTAACAAATTTATACTACTTTATGAGATTTACTTTTAAATTCCATTTTTACAAATTTACTATCTAAATTTATGGTGCATGCAAACTTCTATTGTTTTAAATACATTTAACATTTTATTATTCATTCTAACAATAATTATTTATTTTCTTTGCCAATAAATTTCAGTCTTATCTATAGAAGACTGGTTATATGGGAAACGAGACAAATTTATTCATTTTTCACTATAGATGGTGCCCACTTAACATCAATATAGTCCCAAACAAAACAAAATTTGTCTTATATATCACACACACAAAAGGGTAAGTTTATTCTCTCTCGAAAGATCTCAGAACCTACGACTCTTTGCCCTGGCTTAAACCAGCTAATCGTTCTGCTTTGCTTATTTGCCATTGTGACAAAGAGGGAAATAATCAAGTAACATTTTCTACGTATCCCTCTACTATGTGTTTATAATGATATGGCCTGCTGCCCTTCTCAGTTGATACTCTTTCCATTAGTGGAAAACATTCAGACCGAATCAATAATTTTAAAGTAATGTGGCCACATACCAAGTGACCACGAGACCAGGTAAACCCCCATTTTTCTTTATTTTTGAAGATACAAATTTTAAATTTGGGTGCAAGATATTCGAAATAAGAATACATTTTTTGACCTAGCCAGAACCAAGAGTACACTTCCAGTTTAATAGGATGCACTTCCAACCTTCTTATATTAGACAACCTGTATATTTTTTAATCTCTTCCCATAGAAGTTTGAAGTACCTTTGAAAATTAAAATCGAATCAGAAATGATCTTGGAAAATGAAATTGTATATAAATACTCAGTGGTCAGGATAACCATACTCAAGTTAAAGTACTTAGTACATACTCGTAGCATTGAACTGAAAGGTATTTTTAAACATAACAAATGACTGTTTAGGCAATTTAATTAATTAATGCCGTTTTTTTAGTTTTAATTCAATAAATGTTAAGTGAGACCGGCTATTGATGATAACCAACCGCGCTTGATCGGGGCATCAGCAACCTCGGGAAGAGCACCGCCATGGTGTTCCTCGATATTGAGAAGGCGTTCGACACCGTCTGGATCCCAGGATTACTCTACAAACTCCATGACTACAACTTTCCGACTCACCTCATAAAACTTATTCATTCATTTCTGACGGGCAGAACCCTGCAATTTCGGGTGCATATTAAACTCTCAACACGACGGGACACGCGCGGGAGTCCCGCAAGGATCAAGTTGTACAACTTGTACGTCTCCGATTTTCCAGAATTCCCGAATGCGAAGCTGACCAAGTTTGCCGATGACACGACCATGTATGCGCATTCGCACGACGCACAGGCAGCGAATATGCTGCTGAAGACACACATAGTTTGTGCCACGGAGTATTATGGTCGGTGGTAGATTCGGATGAACGCTGAGAAGTCGGAGCCGATAGTCTTCACGCGTCGCTTTACTGAAAATAAAATTATCACTCCAATTTCGATTTGGTGAAGCCAAATTCCAACCAGAAGATACGTGAAGTATTTGGGGGTCAGACTGGATCAACGAGTGACGTTCAAACACACATATCAATGAGACAATACGGACTGTTTCCTCTCTGTGCAGGAGTCTGCATCCGCTTATGGTCAGGCAGCAGATTTAACAGACAAAAAAAAGAAACTGTTGTACACGACGCCGACGGTAGTCAGGCCGTCCATCACGTACGCGGCGCCTCGCCGATGTGGTGTAGCATATCAGCCACAACAATGACAAGTGCTTGAGCATAAATTCATGCGTCATCAAATTCAGGAAGGTACACCTCCCTCAGAGACTTATACGCACGCTGCAACGACATAACCTCGATAGCGGACCAGGTCCAACATATATCTCAAAACTTCTACTCGTTCAACCTAGGCGATAGTCTGCTAACAAGACACATAAGACAAATTAGATAGCATAATGCCCCATTTCGAATTGAACACCCTTTACCGTACCAAACGTTACCGATTTTTTTGCAATCACTATAGCCAAGTTTCAATAATTATATCTTTCTATAATCCTATCAACCTTTCGCTAGTATTTCATATATATTGATCATCTTTAAATCTTTCGTGTCCCCTTCTTCCTTTCTGTTTGTGTATTTTTGTCGCTTATGTTTTTCTTCGTTTTTTTTTGTACATTTTTGTCTCTAAATTTGCTTTACACCATCAGCATTAAAAAAAAATTGGAACCTTTTCGAAATCAAAGTTTAGACCAGCTCTGCATTGAAGTACCTTGGAGAAGGCAACCTTGTTTGAGTTGTGGTGCCTGCGTCAGATACCAAATTTAATAGTGTTTTGTGAGACAGTGTTTTAAAATTTGCGTAGTTTGTTTTTGGCTTCATTAAGCTTGATTTTCAAGCATTTTGTTAAATCTTATTACTTACTTTTATTTGTTTTTCTAAAAGGAGTTTAGGTTTAATTTGTTTGCATTGTTTTTTTTTCACCGACTCAGGTCTGCCCCACCTGATCCTACGATCCGCCACCGCATCAACGCGGTGGTTACACGATCGGTTCCGGAGCAAGCTCTGGTGAGGCAACTATCTATATCATTTACCTACAATAAATATTTGTTGAATTGAATTGAATTGGGGCATCAGCGGATGGCAGGGCTTTCCCTTCCCTCCTTCTGTGTATTGTATTCATATTCGAATTCTTTTCCCTTTCGTGATTTGCTAGACGCGATGTTTCTTTTATTCATTGTTAAACTGTGTAGCTCTGTAATTGGAGGCGTAAGCGCGATCTCTGAGCAAAAATATTTAAAAAATAATAGTATTTATTTAATTCATGTACATTTGAAGAAAAAGTAACATTTTAATATGTGAAGTAAAGTGATTTTTTGTGCCTTAGCTGTTTTTGCCATCATTATATCCTCGAAAAAAATAATGTAGTTTTACACCATAAAAAACAATATAATATTGCCAAATATTACGTATCCAAACTTCAAATTTTTGTCTTAAAAAATAAAGAAAATATGGGTATGTACCCAGTATACAAAGGTACAAACACTTATAGTCAGGGTAAGAATTCAGGCGATGCACGTCACAGATCGACAAAATTACTATAATTATATGAGGATTATGAAGTCAATCAAAGCGACTGCACCTGAAATAGCTGCAACCCCCAATTCAGATACATGCAAATTGTATTGCCACAGCTGAAAATGTATCATTAAAATGCAGTGAACTCTATAGTACCAGAGTTCACTGTTAAAATGGTGAATTGTGACACAGCATAAAGCTTTATGCTGTGCCTGTGATAACTGCAACGTCTGCAACCCACAATACATATAACAAAAATCTATCAAAATTCGATTAATTGGAACAAAAATAGATTATAAATAATTTCCCAAATGAACTTTATTTAATAACTGGACAAAGTGTTTTTTAATATATATTATAGTACAATCATAATTATAATTAAATTCTGCAAATTAAATAAAATTACTACGATATTAAACAATTATACATTTTTTAGTTATTTACTATTCAAGATAGGGGCGAGCGTAGGTGCGTCTTTACTATGTACATACTTCGGTATGCGATGTAAAGCAACGACAGGCGCAGTTAGTACTTGGATTGGTGACCATTCCAACGGAAACCGCATTCTCGCCTCACACATCTTCCAGCGGCTTGTATATCAGTGTATGCGCGGAAGCTATACAACCTTAGGCGAGGGTTGTATAGAAGGTATACCATCTTTCGGAGGAGATGTAAAGCCGTCGGTCCCTTGTCTATTAAATATTAGGCAAGTAAAAGATTCCTACTCTTCTTAAGGGAAGAGGTTCGGCAAAATTCCTGGTTGGGGGTAGCTCGTCTATAGGCGTCGGTGTTAGGCCTCAGTAGCGGAAATAGGCCGACGTTAAATAAATGTATAAAAAAAAAAACTATTCATGATAAGAGAAAAAACATTTACATATTTATTGTCGAGGATACCCCAATGAAATATTTTTTACATATTTCTGCATAAAAGTGACGCGGCTGAAAACAATGTTTGGCAGTTCCATTAATCCTCTACGTGGATTATCTTTTAGAAATTTGAAACATATTTTTTTCAATATTTTGCCCAAGCTACTCAAACTTCCTTTGTAAATGTCCCGTTCAATCAACAGCTCTGAAAGGGATTGTCTGGTAATATGTTGTTCTAAAACAATAATAAATACTTTAATAAATATTTCCATAAGTTATTTTAATAAATACTTACTGTTTCTGTACATTTCATAAATAACATTTCGAATTGTTGCTTGGTCAAAGTTATCAATGTCGCATACAGGCTTTGTTGTTCGTCCAGTTCTTTAAGGGCTACCTAAAGCTTCCCCAGTCTGCATTTGTTTGGAAATATTTTTAACATATTTCTGCATAAAAGTGACGCGGCTGAAAACAATGTTTGGCAGTTCCATTAATCCTCTACGTGGATTATCTTTTAGAAATTTGAAACATATTTTTTTCAATATTTTGCCCAAGCTACTCAAACTTCCTTTGTAAATGTCCCGTTCAATCAACAGCTCTGAAAGGGATTGGCTGGTAATATGTTATTCTAAAACAATAATAAATACTTTAATAAATATTTCCATACGTTATTTTAATAAATACTTACTGTTTCTGTACATTTCATAAATAACGTTTCGAATTGTTTCTTGGTCAAAGTTATCAATGTCGCATACAGGCTTTGTTGTTCGTCCAGTTCTTTAAGGGCTACCTAAAGCTTCCCCAGTCAGCATTTGTTTGGAAACATTTCTAACAGTACTCAAACTTATGTTTAAAGCATTAGCAACTCTCTGAAATTTACTGATTATGTTACGATATATAGTTAACTTCTAGAATTATACTTGCCTCTCTTACAGCAGTTAATGGTAACAGTGGTCCACCGGCATCACGTTCTCTCTCAAAATAATTTATTAAAGAACAAATTAATTCCTGGATATCTTTACCACATGCCTTCGGCATTATGACAGGTAACCTAAAAATATAATGCATTAATTTGTTTTCACACAAATAAATCTTGCTCCACTTACCAGAATAACACTAATAATACAATTATATTAGTTCTGGAAAGAATTGATGGTAAATAAAACAATGAAACAACAATAAATTAGAAGCACCAGAGCATGAGATCAACAATAAAATATCGGTGCTTTTGTAAATTTAGTAAATTTGTACTACCAACCTTTCGCGACGAAATACGATTTAATTAACTCCTATTTCTAAAAATAAGACAAAAATGCTACGGATTATGAGGCCACATTAAACTGTACTTATTTCTGAAAAAAGCTTAATAATTTGGTGTCAAGAATTACTCTTTTTAATGTAATTAATACTTAAAAATTATGTTGGCATTAAAATGTTTTCAATTACGTCACTCGTGACGTGCATCATGCAATAGAAGTTATTTAAAATCTGGTTATACATAATTTAAATGCATTATATATTGTTCCTCTTCGCAGTAACAGCATCCATAGAAGACTGAAACGATCGCAGTTTATCAACAATGTATATGCAGAACAGCTATCATCTACGCCACAGTGGTTTTTCAATCTGACCGGGGATACAATAGATATCGGTGGCAATGAGGGAGTTGAATATGAACAAGGCTCCGACGAAGACATATCAAGGAATAATGGGGAAGAACACGATATAAACGTAACCGGAGGCAACTCATCTATTGCTGAAATTCCGGTCCCATTTCTGCAACGCGAGTGGCACCCCGAGCAATTAGATTACGAGGAAGATGGCTACTTTTACGACGTCGCGTGGACAGCAAATAATGTACAACGTAAGTGGAACGAATAAAATCTAAAGTTATATCACCATTATTTATTGATTTATGTTAATAGATTCGGCTATATTTTACGGGCTTTCGGAAAGGTAAACAATAACAACTATAAAATAACTATTCAGTTCTATAGAAAATCACATGAAAGGAAATATTTATTCTTATTTATTCTTGATTTTCGTCTTTATTTGCAACTCAGGCATACAGTGTGCGCAAGAAATAAGAATATTTTCCTGAACATTCAACTTTTTGACGGCAAATTTATTGCTTAATCGTTTGTTAAATCTTGTTAAAATTCTCTTAAAACGCAGTGCTTTTATAAAATTACATGTCGACTTTCACTGGAGAAGTCTTAGGGAAGAAAATATTTATACTTACTCATCTCTTGCTTTCCATATTCTAATTTTCACATTAAGTATACAGAATGGCATAACAATTAAATTTCTATTAATGTTATGTTCTACTAATGCTACTGCACTATTGCAGTCATTTCTTAAACTTCATAATAAATTATTACGATCTAAAGTCAGATCAAGCAAACGAGGTGATAAATTTTACGAATCTTTGTAGTGAGAGCGATCAATAAAAAGAAAAAGTAGAATCAAATACAATTTATTATGAAAATAAGCAAAGTACAGTACAAAAATTTAAAGGTAAAAAAACAAAATCACAATAAAATATATCAAGATATACCAGTCTAGGGTTGTTAAGCTAACGCTCGGGAAAGAATTAGAAATTTAAGCAATGTTACAATGAAAAAAATAATATATCTGAATTACTTAGCTCTAAAATACTTTGGGGAGTTTCTAGGCACTCCAAACTTGAAGGTTGTTGATCGAGGTCCTTGCTGGTTGTGGAAAAAAAAAACTTCACTTCAATAGGGTTTTTCAGAAATCTTAAATAATTAAATAAGTTTTCCAGAAATTCCCATTAATAATTAGATATAGTAGAGGGCAAAAACATATACCAGAAATCTTGTACCAAAGAATAGCAAATGATCCAAAAGTCCATTCCAAAATACTCGTCCAGAATACTTTCTGAACGATAAACCTGCTAATTAAATCCGAAGTAATCGAAATTTCAATTAAAATAATCCAAAATATGAAAATATGTAAAATATAGTTTATGATCCGGTATCAAACCAAGTACCAACCACGTGTGTTTTAAACTAAATTAATCATTTTTCATAGTTTAAAGGAACTTGGCTGATATTTATAAACATTTTTAGCTCACAAAAATAGAAGGAAATGAGTTAAACTGACAGTTCGACAACTCGACTGTCATGCAGTACCAACTTGAGAAATTTTAAAAATCAAATCGATTATTGAGGACTTTTCGATCATTACTACTACCTGCATACTTTTAGTTCATAACCCCCCCCCCCCTCACAATACTTCCAATGTATAATACTACAAGCTAATTTTCTATGTGGCTTCCCGCACCCCCTAACCATCCATCATGTTTATCTTTTTGACTATATACTTCATGACCCCTACCAAGGTAGCACTACTAGAAGTAAAGGCAAAATAGAAATTCAAGGAAAATAATCAATTATTTACCTACGTTTGGAAAATAAAGTTTTTCTCCAACAAGTCCCGTGTTAGATTGCAACTGTAAAATCCGGGTTCAGATTTTTTGTTGTATTATTATGAAAACAATGTTGAAACATTAACTGTACATGATTTCAAAAATTTATAACCTGCAATATTTTGCTTTTGGCTATCATTATATATTAATAGAGAGGTTGTCCTCCAGTAACGTTTTATTTATATCTGACCTTTAGTTTGGCCACAGCACACCTTTTCCCTTAACAGTTGGTCGGATCGATTCGGCAATGGTCGGAATCGATTCCTCGTGGTCGACTTAGTTCGATGACGATACCTCTCGCGCCTTCGTATGTCTTCGGAAAACTTCGGAAGTGTTCGTGCGAAGTTCGGATTTTTGCTTAAAATCCTAGCTTTCACACGTGTGAACTCCCCTGAAACTTGTTACGGTTTTTCAATTCCCCAAGTCGTTGATAAAACGATGAATAACGCCCTCGGGAGTGACCGACAGTCTTTCTATAAAAGTGTTATAAACCTCTTCGAGGTTATGTTCGACCGGGTGGGGGGCGCTTACAAAAAATCCCACTTAAATGTTCGATTTTTAGGTTAGAGAACTCACTCGCGCCTAACTTTACTATGGCTTTAAAAATTTGTAGGTTATGTTTATACTAGTTTGTTTGTGTCTATATTCACGTTACTTACAAATGTCAATGACATAGGATTAAATTAAGCGAACTCCATATTCGTCGACGTCATACTTCCATTTTTGAAGACATACTTCCGTCTAGTACACAAATATAATCCGAATGACAGATCTCAAAATTCAAACATCAATAGCAATGCCGTAATAAGATAAGAAGTTAAAGACAGGAATTTATTTGAAAAATTAAACGATAAACAATTCATTTCACATGTAATTACCAATGTTAGATGATTGTTCTTTTTATAAAAGAAACGAAATATCCAGATGGTGCGGAAACCAATTTTTTGTTGTATATGAATAAGGTCCTGTTTCGCTCGAAAATTAGCTGCGATACCCGACCGGGTTTCTTGATACAATTCTTATGCACTAATTATAATAATAGTTTACATTTAATATTCTATGATATACACATCTATTCAATAAATTGTTATATTTTCCATAAGAACCATCTGCAGGCCGAAAGTTTAAATTTAGATAGTATTTTGGATAGGAAATTAGAACGTGGTGACATCTATCGCTGCATGTATAATTTATTACGATGATTGACCAGTTCATCGACTAAAATCTGTTATTATTACTTTGTGGAAACCAGTAAAAGAAAGCATGTCACAAAATTACTATGAATAAGTTCGTTGATTATGTGTTTGTTGTTTTTAAAAATTTGAGCGCACAAAATTAAATAAGTAAAATAAAAAATAATTTAACTTTAACCTTATATTTATACAGGGTGTCCCGAGAATGGTGGGCAATCTCTAGGATTTGGGTAAAACTAGTGAAAATAAGGTCACAAGTTTGTATATTTTTCTTTCCCCCGAGGTACTCCTATGAAGATATTCGCTCTTGAAGTTGAATGTTAAAAATCGATTTTTTGCGATAACTTTTTTATTGTTCAATCGATTTTAATCATTTTTGGATCAGTATCATATTATTTCAATCCAGTTAGGTCAGTGTATTAGAACCTTGGATAACATTCTGGGGGGCTCGGGGGCAGAGCACCCATTGCCTTAATAAGTTGAAAAAAAAATTTCAGCCTATTTTCTTTAATTTCTAAGGTTATTTTCAAATTTATGGTTGTTTGATGTCGGTAATATGAACCGTTTTCGAGATAAATGCACTTAACGATAAAATTGCGATTTTCAATCGCACAAATAATAGTAATTTTTAAAAATTAAATATACACGAGGATTAGGTACAAAACAACATTTATTTCTCTATGAGGTAGTAAGTACTTACCTAAACTTATAAAAACTAAAAATCTTGAACCCACAAAACACACAATTTGAAACCTTACTGTAAAAAACTAATTAGGGACATGGAAAAATTAAGATTTATGAAATTTCATAACAAATGCTCGATATAAGCACCTCCTTCTCTAATGCATATTTGTCCACGACGAACTGACGATCGCTGGACTCGCCACAACATTCCTTCGTTTTCTATATTACACTTGAATGGTACATAATTCTCTCGTATAATTCTTCTCTTGTCTCTACTGGTGTGGCATATGCGAGACTCTTTAAATGCCCCCCCAGCAAGAAATCAAGGGAATTTAAATCGAGTGATCGGAGAGGCCAAGGAACAGCCCCCCCCCCCCCAACCTATCCACCGGTTTGGATATACTCTACTCAAATGACCCCTCACTATATGACTAAAATGCGGGGGCACCCCATCATGCATAAACCACATGTTCTCTCGAGATGCAATGCCAATGTTTTCTAAAAGTTTTGGTAACTGCTGTTGGAGAAATTCAAGATAAAATTGCCCATTCAATCGATTTGGTAACAGGAATGAGCCCAACAAGTACCGGCCAATAATTCCGGCCCAAACGTTAATATGAAATTGCCTTTGATGGCGCGTTTGAATTGTGGTATGTGGGTTTCGTCGCTCCAAACGTATAAGTTGAGGAAGTTAATGATTCAATTTTTTCCAAAGCTCGCTTCATCCGTATACAAAACCGATCGAATGAAAGTATGATTTTGTTCATATTTCTGTATAAACCACTGCGAAAATTGCACCCTAGCAGGAAAGTCATCTGGGCTAATGTCATGTATTTTCTGTATATGGTACAGATGAAGCAGTTGCTCTTTCAAAATTCTTACAATGATTGATTTTGGGACACTCACTTGTAATGATAATGATCTGATACTGACAGATAAATTCGCAGCGACTGCATCCAATACGTTCTCTTCTACTTCAAGAGTACGTGTTGTCCGCGGAGCACCCCTATTTACGTCATTTGGCGCAAATCGATCTAAGTAGAGATATCATTCTTAGATTTTTAGTTCTCAAAAAAATTATCATATTTTTTACCAGTTTCTCTCAGCCGTTGATCAACACGTTCAAAAGCTTTGCGATCAGGAACACTTCGATGGCGATACCGTCGAGCGTATAGCCATTCCATACATTAAATGCATATCTGCGTATTCATTGTTAGTGTAGCCATATTTCAATCAATTAATTACATAATTAATGTCGGATTAAGCTAATATTGAAAAATTATGTCACTCCAATTATCTGATATTTTGATCAATGGCAACAATAAACTGTCATTATTACTCGTTTGGTTTTGTACATAAACAGCTACATCGTTTTATCTACGTAGATAAGACGATGTAGCTGTTTTTTTAAATATAAAAAAAAAATAACACGTTCAATGCTGACCCCAGAACTTGGGCTTCAGCATGTGCGGCACCAATTTTTGTCGTTTTTTTATTAAAATAATCGACGGGAAAGTCATACATTATATGCTAAATTAATACTAAGTAACTAGTCTATTTATTTTTAAAATTTACTATTATTTGTGCGATTGAAAATCGCTATTTCATCGCTAGGTGCATTTATCTCGAAAACGGTTCATATTACCGCATCATACAAGTATACGTTTTTTACGTAAAATGGCTAAAAAATTTGAAAATAATCATAGAAATAAAAGAAAATAGGCTGATTTTTTTTCCAACTTATTAAGGCAATGGGTGCTCTGCCCCCGAGCCCCCAAGAATGTTATTCAAGGTTCTAATACAATGACCTAACTGGATTGAAATAATATGATACTGATCCAAAAATGATTAAAATCGATTGAACAATAAAAAAGTTATCGCGAAAAATCTATTTTTAACCTTCAACTTCAAGAGCGAATATCTTCGTAGGGGTACCTCGGGGGAAGGAAAAATATACGAACTTGTGACCTTATTTTCACTAGTTCTACCCAAATCCGAGAGATTGCCCACCATTTTCGGGACACCCTGTATATTTAATTTGGTAGAAAATTTCTAGAAGGAACATATTAAAAAATATATCAAACTTCGGCTATTTGAATGTGCCGCGAAAACGGTAGTGACATAATAACCATAATTTGTTGTGAACTACAGATCAAAATAAGTGGAACATGATGGCAATTACAGATATAACCTCCTCGACGATGACAACAAATTAGCTTCATCTATCAAAGTTGAAAAACTCGTTGCTTTGGATTTTCTTTTTTTGGTATCTTTTCGAACATTCCTGTAGATGGAATCCTTAACAACTGATGACGGATGCTGGTGTTACCATCTCTGAAAATGGGGCTGATATTCCAGAACTTGAAAAATTTTAGCTGGACTTCCAACATTCTAAGATTGTAGTGTATGCCTATGCTAGTAAAAGGTCAGGACGTTATCTACAAAGGGGCGAATGAAGGGCCCACTTTGAATTTACCCTATCACGAAGGACATTATAATGCGGCAGCTATATTTGTTGTTGTTGCAATTATTACTGCGAGAAGTAAAATATTACTAGTGTTTATGATTAGGAGCTGATTTTATATTCGAAAATATAAAGAAAAGTTTCCTACGGCCGGAAATGTTTATTGAGGGATAACATCTAATATGCAATAAACAGTATGTTCCCTAAGCCCTTCAAGACCGAATTTTCAGTTTAGTTAAAAGTAAATTAAGGATAACTAATGGTAAATTAGGTAAAAAATAGGGGTAATTAAGAGTAATTAGCGGTAATAAATAAGGTTATATTGGCATTTAATAATCATTTGATGTCTTACAGTGAAAATGTAAAAATGTATATATGAAAGTAATTTTAAATTAACTTTGGAGAAAAGTATATATAAATCACAAGTTATCAAAATTGTATGTAATACGGCTTCGTATATATGATCTATATTACAAAAAGATATATCTAACAATTTGCCTACAACCCACTGGTAAGTGCCACGATGGAATATGGCGTTTGCCTTGTTGTTGAAGTATCTGTTGGGAAAGGATATTGCACAACTCACTTATATCATTAACGTCTACGACTAAGGCACTGGCCTAGTCAGTGGAAGTGCGACATAGTTGTTCCCATTCTCAAGGCGAATAAGAATGTCAAGATCGCAGTTAGTTATCGACCAATCTCACGACTGTCAGCGATCTTAAAATTAGTAGAGAAGGTCATCCTGGATAGGGTAAATTCTGCTCAGGAGAGACTCTACATTAAAGACGAGCACTAGTTCGTTTTCAAAACCGGAAGAAGTACAGTGCAACAAGTCGTTAGAATCGTGAACGAAGTGGCAGTCCAATACAGTATTGATAATCGTCTGGGTCTTGGGGTTAATATATAAAATTACCAACTATCATTTTCCGCCTAACATCACAAAACTCATTCACTCTTATCTGTCTGGTAGAGCGCTGCAGGTGTGGATGAATAGCAAACTGTCTACACAAGGGATATTCGCACGGGCGTCCAGCAAGGATCGGTCCTCGACCCTAAGCTGTACAATCTGTACATTCCTACGTTCCCAAATACTAAACTGGCTAAGTACGCAGATGATACGCCATATATGTACATAGTCACAGTGCTCAAGCGGCAAATATGCTACCTAAGGCTCATTTGGCCTGTACCATGGCGTACTACGACTGGTGGAAGATCCAGGTAAACGCCGAGATGTCGGAGTTTATAGTCTTCACTCGTAGATTCACAAAAAATAAAATCATAAGACCAATTTCGATAAGGAGCAACAACATTCCAGAAAGGGAGTGCGTGAAGCTCTTTGGTGTACGTTTAGACAAACGACTGACGGTCAACCGACAAAATATCGAAACAATATGGACAGATAGTTCAGTGTGCTAAAGCGTCTGCCTAGAAAACTGAGTATGCCTAGAGAAGTAGGTTCGAGGCCCGCAAGGGGAAATAATTTTCTATTATAAAAAATTGCCCCAAGAGTGGTTCGGACTCCACAATAAACTGTAGGGCCTCGTCTCTCTTTACCTATCATAAGATCCTTGAGACCTCCCAGAGGGTCACTGCAGTAACTTGAGAGGCGGTTAAGAAAACATTTAAGTATATTCCATGTCTTAGAGTCAGCACCCGCTCTTAGTCAGGAATAGTAGACTCAGCAAACATAATAAGAAATTAATATGTACCGTTATTGTGAGGTCTGCCCTTACATACGCGTCGCCGGTGTAACGAATCGGTAATGATAATGAAAAACTTTCTGTTCTAGAACATAAATTTCACCTCATTTCAAATTCATCTCGTTGTACTTCCTCAAGAGACCTATATGCACGTTGTCGCGGCATAACACCACTAGTGAACTACATCAAAGTTACAGCACAAAAATTCTATCAATTCAAACTTGGTGATAGCTCGCTAAAAAACATCACTCAAATTAGGACATAATGCACCAATTCGCATAAAGCATAGACTGCCATACCAAGCGTGGCCCATCTTCCGGCAACATCTATAGCCAATACTCTTTATATCTTTAACTACAATAACTATCTAACACGATTTTTCATCTTAATATTTTCTTCGTCCTCTTCTACGTTTATTTTTGTTATTTATTGTTTATTTCCAAATTCCTAGTTCCTAATTACAACTTTGATTTAAAACTATCCTCAAAAAACGTTAACATTTTAAAGCGGTCTGGAATTCCCGCTCACTCAGGTTGAATTACCAGAAACGTGTTTTCAACTAACAATTTTCCCCTAAATAACAATCTTATACACCATCAGTCATGATCATTTTTACACTATTTTATTTTATGTTATATAGAAATTATCTTAAGTTCCTCTCGTTCACCTGTTTCATGTCATTTACTTTTTAATTTGCTTCCTTATAAAAGGAGATTATGTTCTTTAAATTTCTTTCATGTCCGACCTGGCCTCGTTCCATCTAGCTTTTCAACTGTTACGGCGCTTCGCGCCTTGGAGATTGGCTAACATGGGCACTGAGTGCCCGGAAAGGAAAATGTTGTACCATTTTAATTATGTCGTATTTTATTGCGTTTTCCTTGTAATCTAATGAACGCGCGTTCGAATCCTTATGCCTGCTTGGCTTTTCTATGCATTATAAATTGTTATTCAACTAATTATAACTGTTCCTAATTTCCCAAATGCCATTAATTCAAATTATAAATAATTGTACCTTGATAACAAGAATAACAATAATAACAAAGCAATAACAAGAAAATGAGGCTCATTTTGCACGAGTGTGAAAATTCGCTTTCGGCTCATGCTGCAATTCATACGAGTGCAAAATTGTCATTTTTTGCGAGTTGCATACTATATTTCTGCTACGACAAGGTTCGCTATGCAATATGTTATTCTGTGCAAAATGTAATTATTTATGATTGCATTTAGGATTATTTAATGGATATATTTCGATGTAATCGTAGAAAAACATATTAATGTAATATAATATACACCCTAGTGTTAGGTACAGGTTTGTGTAATTTCTCATTATCCCGAATCAAAATTTTGCAAGGTGAACCTCCAAAAGAAAATACATGGGATTTTGCTCCAGAACATTTTTACCTACTCTACTTATAATATTGAAATGGTCCTCACAACAAAAATATTTCGTCTTTGTTGTTGATACTTCTTAACTGGTTGAAGCATTCATTTTAGTTCACCATTTGTTAGAATACTTTTTCTGGAGAATCGACGCTACTATTTTTTACAGTATGAAACAATACTACCTAAACTTAAACTCTGCAGTTTAACTTAAACTGGAGAATACTGCTAAAATACTGCCAATTATAAGTTAGGTTATATTTAATGCCAAATGCAATTGACAATTATATTGCTCCCAATGATTTTTTAGCTTTATATCCTCTTTATTTTTCGTTATTTTGCGATCAACTTCTCTGCAGACCACGGTTATAACGTCTTAGGCGTTTTAAATGCATCTACTTTATTAATTATTTCAAGACTGTATTTTCAAGTTTTATTATGTTTCTAATGATTTTTAGAAAGAAAAGTTATTGTTTAACACAAATTCTACTAACATTTTCATTTAGTGCAACAACCCAATTACGAATTAATTTGCAACTTACATAATCGAATTCTGTAGAGTATTTTACACAAAAGTATGACTACGTCTTTTGCATATAGTTGAATTGACCTCATGTCCTGAAAACGAATATGTAGTTGTAAAGGCATGAAATTGTAGTGGTCATATTTCATAATTAGAACGTATTGTACCTGTAAGCTCATCTCACTTAATCAGTGGGTTATATCAGTCATTAGAGAATAATGAAGTTATTACCGCACGTGTTGGGTTTTCAGCTCGAAAACAAGGTAGTTCGACATTACCCACCCGGTGGCTGGAGATAGCAATAGCAGTGGACCACACGCTAATTTCATTCCATGGACGAAACAAGGTCGAGCAATATGTGCTTGCGCTGATGAATATCGTAAGTAAAATTCATTTGGTCGCTTTTTTAATTATTATACAATAGCAGCGCTTATTAAATGCGTCGGTGTTTTGTTGTTCTGAAGTTCTGATGAGTTTTAGAACTTAATCGCCTTACACTTAGCTGTGTTCGGTGAAACTCTGCAAACCTGATTTAGGATTAAAAGTTGGCTAAATACTTATTATAGTACCTTGGATTGTAAACATTTAAATATTTTCCTTACTATAAGTGTATTTAACTTAGTAGCTTAATATGATAAAGATATTATGGCGGAAGTTCGGATTATATGCACAAGAATTATATAAAATTTGTGCATATACCAAGTGAGGTAAATTAAAATAGACAGATAATTTTATTAACCAGAATAATTATACGAGAGTACGGGTCATGACTTACTGTTACTTTAAATTACCAGGACAAGTCAATTAGTTGATCACTGACAGACAGCTTAAATTAAAAATAACTATAAACCATTAACCTTGTTACAGTAGTACTAGCGAAACAAGGACGCAGGTGACATTCATACACAGTTTAAAAAATACTACAAAACAATAAAACTCATATAAGGGAATATAGTGGATTTTGTGAGTCGGACGAACATGTAAGTATTTTCTCACACGACGTCACCTCCCCTCCCCGTTTTCGAGGATGCTAAAAACGATGGTGGTGGGAAAAAATCTTTTTAAACATGCACAACGCCCCAAATGCCCAAAAAACACCCCCAAATTGGGATGAAATGCGCAGGAGTGGACTTCCGTCCGACAAACATTGGTTTATCCCCGTTTTCTAGGATGCTGAGGATGACGGGGATAAACCAATGTTTGTCGGACGGAAGTCCGCTCCTTCGCGCTTTATCCCCTTTTCCTGGGCGTTTTTAGCTGTTTGGGGGTGGGTTTGCATCGGGGATGATTTCCAAGGCTGGCGTCGGTCTCAGCATCCTCGAAAACGGGGATAAACCAATGTTTGTCGGACGGAAGCCCACTCCTTCCCGTTTTCCGGAGTGTTTTTGGCTGTTTGGGGGTGGGTTTGCATCGGGAATGATTTTCAAGGCTGGCGTCGGTCTCCGCATCCTTGAAAACAGGGATAAACCAATGTTTGTCGGACGGAAGTCTGCTCCGTCGCATTTCATCCCCTTTTCCGGGGTGTTTTTGGCTAGGGGGTGGGTTTGCATCGGGGATGATTTTCAAGGCTGGTGTCGGTCTCAGCATCCTCGAAAACGGGGATAAACCAATATTTGTCGGCGGAAGTCCGCTCCTTCGCGTTGTATCCAATTTTTCGGGGTATTTTTGGCTGTTTGGAGGTGCGTTTCCATCGAGAATGATTTTCAAGGCTGGTGTCGGTCTCTGCATTCTTGAAAACAGGGATAAACCAATGTTTGTCGGACGGAAGTCCGCTCCTTCGCGTTTCACCCCCTTTTCCGGGGCGTTTTTAGCTGTTTGAGCAAATAACTATTTGTGCCTATTTCAAAAGAGTTCAAAGGAAATCCAAATGGCCACGTGCAGCATGCTCCTACAACCACAACAAACATTTGCCATCTGACAGGGCACGCACAAAAGAATGAGTATGGATAAGTTACCAAATTTTAAATGATTGACATTCTGAAATAAAACATTAATACAAAATCGAAGTTATTTGTCGACGACTCCAAATTACTCCAATTACATCCAAACTACATTGAAATGGTGTGATTACACTGCAATTGGCAATACTAGTAAATACATATCTCTTTTTGCATAGTTCAGTAAATAAACGTCTAGTGGATCGCGCAACTGACCTTCTTTGGCAAAAATAGGTTAGCTTATGATACACACATTTCAGAATATTATTATTTAGTAGTTTTTATTAGTTTGTTTACTAATTGTCCATGCGAAAATAATAAAAATGTAAAAGCCGTCTCTGAGGGATGTCCAAATCCTCCGATGTATTACTTTAACTGCAAATTGACATTTGTACATTACATCGACTTAATATACAATAAATCTTTTAAAATTTATGGTTAAAAGACGCAATAAAGAATTTCGTAATAAAGCTGCCATAAAATAATTACATATTTCATTAGTTAAATCCCACTTAGAAAATAGTTTAGTTATATGGTCTCCATATTTACAATAATTAGATAGATAGATAGTCTTTATTTTACCACTATATGTTACATGATTAAACATTTGCAGCAAGTCAGAAAATCAGCAGGCAAGCAGCTGCAGTACAAAAAAATAATAATTTTTTTTGAGAAATACAATACGTATATAAAATAAGGACAACAACAAGAACATAATACTGTATATAACGTTTACACATTGTTAGACAAGAAAATATAAAAGTTTAATTTATAAAATAGGTACCTATAAAAAGTACAAGCATTCTGCAAGTATGAGCATTAGACAACCGAAAGTGGAGTGACCAAATATGGCGTCCTCAGAAAATCATCAATTGAGTAGAAACAAAACTGAAGAATGAATTGTTTTTGAAGGACCTAAAGTTTAACTGTCTAATATGATGTGGTAAATGGTTATATAGGTTTAAGTTGGGTGAACTTTTTGCACTTAGAGTTAACCTATAGCATGGTACTCTAAGAAGTCCAGCAGCACGTGTGTTGTGCTCATGATAGTCCGACTGAATAGAGAGACCGGATGCGTTTCTGTGAATCTCGATAAAAGTGTTGTAGATAAAAAGTGAAGGTAGTGGCATAATTCCCAGTTTAATGAAGATGGGTTGACAATGTTCCCTAAATTTAGCGTTGACAAGAACCCTTATAATTTTCTTTTGTTTTCGAAAAACTTTAGATGCGTGGTGGGAGTTACCTCATAGAACCACTGCGTAGGAAAGTCTAGAATGAAAAAGAGAAAAGTAAGTATTTTTTAATAGGTCGAATTCAAGAACGCTTTTTAGTTTCCTAAAAAGGAAGATTACGCTGGAAAGCCTTTTGTCCAGATGATCAGTATGGGTTACCCAACTAAGGTTATGATCTAGGTAGATACCTAGGAGTTTAACGTGCTCGCCTTTGGATATATTTCTGTTTGAGGATATTATAAGTCTCTGAGTTTTCTCCTGATTAAGTGTTAGTTCGTTAGAGGTGAACCAATTTTTTGCTTGTAGTTCATTGAGAGAAGATAGTTCCAGTAGATTGTTAATGTTATGATGGGAACACGAGAGAGTGGTGTCATCGGTGAACAGAGTGGATTTGCTGGGCAACATAAATTGAGGAAAGTCATTCATATAAACTAAAAATAACAGTGGCCCCAAGACAGAGCCCTGGGGTACACCATAATTATTGTTTAGAAATCCTGACGTTTCATTGGCTATGACAACACACTGCTGACGGTTAAGCAGGTATGATTTAAGAAGCGAAAGGGGTAACCCTCTAATTCCGTACCATTGCAATTTTTCTATTAACTTATTGTGGGAGACACAGTCGAAGGGCTTGGAGAGACCACACAGAGTAATCGCAGTGTGTTGACCCCCCTCAAGACCACCGACTATATCTCTCACAATCTTTACAACCGCATACGTGGTCGAACGTTCAGAACGGAAACCATATTGGTGAGGAAAAATGGGGAGGATAGATATGGGGCGGTAGTTGTCTAACAATGAGTCATCTCCCTTTTTAAATACTGGTATAATTCGAGCAATTTTAAATATATCTGGGTAGGCACCATCAGCGATACATCTATTAAATAAAGCAGCTAGCGGAGCGGCGATAATATCTTCCGTATATTTAATTATTTTCGCATTTAGGTCATGTATATCGAGCGAGTTTGAATTTTTTAGATACTTAATAGCTGATTTTACTTCTTGTACAGTTATTGGATGCAGGAAAAAGGATAAGTTAGATGGTTGGTTAGGAGTAAAGTTGATTCGAAAATTATGGTTAATGTTAGGTAGTGAATTTATTAGGTTCCCTGCAACAGATACAATGTGGTTATTAAATGTATCTGGTGGAATACTAGGATTAACGACGTTGTCCCGACAGTTATTTATTTCAGAGTTAATAATTCTCCAACAGTCTCTACCTTTATTGGCGGAGTTTTTGATAAATTGATTGTAAGCCATTTTCTTTGCATTCTTAATATCGTTATTGTAGTCCTTGCGCAGAGCTCTGTAAATAGAGTAATCAGCAGGATTTCTTGTCACGTTACAAATTAGTTTAACAGAGGATAGGGTATCCCTTTTATTGCGTAATGAATCGGAAAACCAATTGATTGGCATCTTTTTATTTAAAATTTTTTTTAACGGAAATATTTTGTTTACCAGAACACTAAATCTGTTTACCAGAAGTTTGGACAAGTGGTTACTATCATAGTTAGTATTATAAAATACATTCCAGACAGTGTCAAGCAAATAGATTCTAAGCTTTTCCAAACCATTATTTGTAAATCTCTTGCGAAGGACGATAGACGGCGCGTCCTTATTATTATATATTTTAATAAATTGACCGAAATGGTCAGAAAGACAAGGATCTATGATACCCACCTCATAGGTATCCTCTACCAAACTAGTAACAATATTATCAATACAGCTGGCGGAATGGGCTGTCACCCTAGTAAATTCTGAAATAGTTGCTGTGAGTCCGAAGGAATTTAAGAGGCACATCAGGTCATTAAGATTACCTGAAGCAGATCTAAAATTTATATTGAAATCTCCTGCAAGCATTATTTTATAATATTTATCAGATAATGATAAGCTTGAAGGAGTTCAAAAAATATTCTTATGCTATACAGCAAGATTCCCACTAATTATATTAATTACAATTAAATGTTTAATATGGAGTATAATCGATATAGATATTATTAGGCCATATAAAATTAGTAATGGTATTATTGATAGTCGTGGCTTATTTTCGACATTAGACTTTTATGCATTTCAAAAACTAACATACTCATTTTCTACTCAGATTCATAGAACCTTATTTGTTCTTACTTAGGTGTAAATAGAATTGTAAGAAATATTAATACCATTTCGCTAGATATTTTTAACATCACGTTCTATTGACCTTATTAGCTAAAAAGAAACTGGCAGAGAGTTCAGTTTAGTGTTAGTCTTTAATTAATGATATGTGTTATTCTACTTTTTTATATTTATTTTAAATGTCAGTTCTTGCTGTTGTCCTTAAATTATGATGTTATAAGTTTTAATATATAAATTTACTATTTATATTATATGCACACAACTCTTTTAAAATTTGATGTGAAATTAAGCTAGCCGGAAATAAATAAATAATTAAATCTGTCACGATAAAATAAATGGGTCGGTGAAAATGGAACCAAAAGCCTAAGTATTTCATCGGTCTTTATTATCGGAATACCTTTAATTTTAATATGTTTTACAAGAAAAAAAACTATATTACTTTTTCTATTCGATTCTATTCTTTTCGATTCTTGTAATTTATAAATGAGATTTATTGAAATAAAACCGCCGGTGGCAGGTATAGAAAAGTACATGTAGTTACATAAGCACTTATTTTGTATTAATAGTATATTTGAAGCCCAATATTTTAAAGTATTTTTATTGTACAAGATATAAACAAAAAAATGATTAAGTAATTGTAAAATTAATTTTTTTTTTTTTATAAAAAACGAATAACTAAATTATATTACATAAATAAAATTCAAAGTAAATAACATCCATTCTTGCATATGATTTTGGAAATTTAAATAAAAACTTGTCCCTTGTAAGTTTTTTTACATATTCAAATGGCTGCTGCCAAATTTTTATATGACATAATTAAAACTATTTCTGATTTCAATATAAATATTTGGATTAAGTAGGACAGTAAGAAAATATCATACACAGCTCGCTGGAAACATGCCCAATGAAATTGTATTTAAAGACTTGAAAAACAAAAAATAATTGACTGTGGCGTTCGAAAATTTCGTTGTTTCAGGAAACTGTTGACTAGTTTATTAGTATGTTGTACAAGAAACGAGATATGTAATTGCTGTATAAAACGCTAGTATTAAAACATAATTCTTCACAAGGTAAGTGCCATTTACCAAGATCCATCTTTGGAGGCTAACATGAAACTTGTAGTCACAAAACTACTCATGTACGAACACAAAAAGCATGGCGTCGTCAGAATTGGAAATGCCAAGAAGTCTTTGGAGAATGTTAATGGCTGGAATAGGCGTCTACATGCGTCATTAGCACCTGGAGAACCACGACATGACCTAGCTGTGTGGCTGACTAGGTTAGATATTGGAGGTCCTTCCGGTTATGCACCTGTGGCAGGAGTGTGCGATCCCAAAAGGAGCTGTTCGCTTAACAGGGATGAAGGACTCACAAGTGCCTTTATAATTGCTCACGAAACCGCTCACATGTAAGTAGAATATAGTTTAAATACATATAACAAATATCCTGACTAGTAATAGTAATAATAATAATAGTATAATAATGAACCTCTATTCTTCACAAATATATTTCACTGTAATGGTAAAAGTCATTTTAAAAAATCATATAGAGTTCGAAAATAAACAAATACATTTTTAATTTAACTTGCATTTTGTGAGCGGATAATTTTGGTCCCATATAATAAGCTTTAGCTTTGCATATGGTATGCTAAAATCGAATTTAAAAGAAATAGAGCCGATAAAATTGGTATTTTGTACTTTTCAAAAAATGTATTACTAAAGTGAGTACTAGAAGTCCTCACCATTATATGCAACTAAAATAGCAAATAAAAGGACGTGATTTGTTAACTTAGAGTCTAACTTAGAGTCTTTCCAAAGATTATCCATATACCTGAAAATATAATTAAAGATTGTGCTGTAATCGACTCCTAACCGGGAGAAACGTTAATTGGGTGAATTATAGAACCCTTCGTATTTTTTATGTATTTTGGGTTTAACACATATTCTAAAAGCTTTTTAATGTTTCATCTCCGCAGAGGTATAACTGCGATAAAAGTGAAAGTAATAAGGGGTTAAAATAATTGTTGTTTCCACTCGGAGATTCAAAATTGCCAGTCAAAGCTGTAATTTTAAATGTAGTGAAATCTAAATACATGAAGTAGTTTATCCTCAATAAATTAGTCATTAATTTATTAAGACACAGCAAAAACACCTAGACTTAGGAGTCTGAAATTTGATGCAAATAATACTCCTTAATATATAAGCATCCACTAAGAAGTATTTTTTATAAATTATTATCCGAGGGGGAGGTTAAAAGTTTTGTTAAATTCGTGATCATATAAAGTAATCACTTCGATCTTGAACTTTTAATCCGTATACATACATAGATAAATTTACTAAAGTAGGTATTTTTTGTAATTTTGCTTAATATCAAAGTTTTCGATGTGTTCGGGTTTGTATTAATGATATCAAAATCAGAATGTATATTCTGTAACAAGGTTAGAATGAAAGTGAATTTTCATTCTAACCGAGTAGCAGACTGTATTTTCTCCACGACCATTAGTTAAAAAAACAATTAAATCTGAACAAAACAAGTTATTTATTGAAATAATTATATTACATTGTGTTAATATGTATATTTATAGTGTTTGTACATTGGTACATTGGAAATATTTTCCGTAATATTTTTCAATCATTTTGTTTATTTAAATTAAAACTTGTTTCAAAACGCCGCATTTACATTTGACACTAACAGTTTTGACATCCATGGCAATCTATGTATTTCGTTGAGCATAATTATGGAATATTCATTCTGGCATTCTATCTCAAGAGTGAGAATTATTACTTTCTATTGTTAAAAATATGTCGGAATTATTACATTCTACAATGGCGGAGAAAACTTAGTCTCGAAATGTTTGCCTGGCTGCCTATCTCAACGTCTGTTTCACTATAAATAGAGAATGCCTCGAAATCTTTTGATAAAATTTTATACACCGGTAGATGTCCTTCCAACCCATGGAATAGGCAATAGGCTAATTTATATCTGAGATGATTGGAAGGTGTGAGAATTTCATGGGAAAATGGGAGAGGGTGAGGCAAGATCATAGGGAAATGAAGAATGTGACGGGACTTTAGAGGAAGATAATACAAATATTGCAAAGTGGTGGAAATATGAAAAAGATTGAGGGAGGTTGAGGAACCCTGAAGAATTGGTGGAAAGGTAGAGAAAGATAGTGAAAACATGGATGATTAGAAAGTGGGAAAAGGAAAGTGGAAAGTAGGAACATTTAATAGATAAGTGAAAGAAGGTGGAGCTAATATGGTAGGAAGGTTGTTGGGATGAGAGGAAGATTGTGCAAAGTAAGGGAAGATGCTGAGAACATGGTAGGAAGATGAACAAACTTGAAATAAATATGGGGAAAGTGAAGAAATACGATCGAAAAGTGAGGGAATCGAATCTAGTGGAAATATAGTTGTAGCAGGAAAATAGGGAAAGTTGGTAGGAAGGTGGGAAAGACGATGGAACAAGAAGGGTGGTAATGGGGAAAAGATGATGGCTTCCCACGATTTGGCTGCGAGTATAAGCCAGCTGTTAATAACCACAAAAGAGAATTATTTTTATTTAAGACATTTAAACTTTTCTATGAAAGAGAAAATAACTAATTTATATCAGAAAAGTGCCGTCTTAATGAACATTTAATGTGTGAAAATTATTAAATTGAGAGTGCCATCGTCTACGATGGATTTAATTATTTTTAAAATAAAAGAAAAAAATCAATTTCGTTTCGTTCTAATACGAAAATACCACCATAAAGAAGAGGTATTTCAAACAAAAAAAATATTTAATCATCAATCTTGAGTTCACAGAAATATACAAGAAACTCCATAACTAGTGGGAATTTTGCTTCAACACTCCATGTGGATATTCAATATATGTATGCACTGTTCACGAATTGAGATTTCAACTTCAATAAACGAATGAGTGTAAAGAAATCATGTTAGTAAATATGCTTGACTAGTTAGTTATAGGTAGATGTAGCGGTTACAGTGTTCTTGCGTAGCATACAGGCCGTTGTGGACGGCGTCGGTCCATCGTGCTATTCCCCTCGATGTTCCATCTTCCATCGCCATACTGAGATTCAGTAGCTCTATCATGAAGGATTTAGGAAAATCCTGTGGTCTGATAAAATAGTTCATAAATACTTTGCCATTTTCCTCGTGAGGGTAGTAGTGTCCAAGACGTAGTTCTCCTCCTCCTACAATTGGTATATCTGCATCCATATAGTATTCGTTAGTGACAAGAGATGCATTTGTCTTCTCAAATGACAGAATCCTGTTATCTGCCAGAAAAAGGAGATAATTCCCATCTTCTCTGACAGCCAAGTAGCGATAAAAGCAACCGGTTCCATGTAAATCTATTGAAGATTAGTTACAGGAATGTCTGATGGCCCTTATAGAGCTAGAAATTCAGAACAGAGTCGCTTAGAATGGATGCTAGAATACAAGGGACATAGAAGAAATGAAAAGGCAAAAAGACTGGCCATAGAAAGGGCACTTAAAGCCCTAGTACGACGCGGATGGCGCGGCAAAGCCATCCATACAAACAGCGATTCAAAAATTGGTGCAAAATAAATCTCTGAAATGGTGGAGGAACTTCCTAAGACAGAGACAAGCCAAAGAGTTCATTAAAGGACGATCAGTCAAATTCACGGAGGACCTACTAAGCCAGAACAGGAAGGCTATCAGAGTAATCGTAACTGAGCATTGCTGGCACACATTAGTCTAATGGAGCTGCAGGCAACGTAACATGCAGATACTCAAAAGGAAAAGGAAACCCTAGCTCACGTATTATGCTACTGTGAAGGCCTAGCGAGACTCCATTTATTCGGAAAAGAAAAACCAAGGGCGAACAGGTTCTTATGTATTCCTCCATGGGGTCTGCCCCATCTTCCTTTCATCCTCTTACTTCTTTTTCATAATGCGAGTTATCGCCTCCTCTGCCTTTCTCCAGTTCTCCTCTGTCTCCAGCATTCTCTCTACCATGTCGTCCGGGGACAGTAACGGTGCCCCACCGTGTCGCCTCTCTTCCCACAATATATGCACATATATGCACTCTCGGCTATGAGTCTTATCGATATCATATAGTTATTCCATGAAACACCCGTATCCACTTAGAGCTTGGGTAAGATAATACCCTACTTTTCCATGCCCCCGTTCCATTCACGTCCTTACATCTGGTCCACCTTTCTTTGTCTACAACATCCCATCGCCGCTGCCACCTCTCAAACAGCCTGTCCTTGGCTTCTGCCTTCGCAACGCCCTCATAGATTCCAGCCGCTCTTTGGCCATCAGATCCAGAGGGGGAATCCCCGCTACCACCAGCGCCGCCTCGTACAAGATAGTTCTACATACGTTGCACAATCTTATCGCAGCGCAACGCTGGATCTTAGTCATCCTATCCCTCGTTCTGTTCAGTTTCATCATGCTTTCTCAGACCGGAGCCAGCCGCATACAAGAGGGTAGAGTGCACGACGCTGCACATCAATCTCCTGTTGCTAACTCTCGGTCCGTGTGTGTTGGCCATAAATCTTGCGATGGCTGTGGCTGTCTTTCCTGCTTTTTCGGCCGTTTTCGTAGCGTGAACGTCAAAGTTCAACTTGAAGTCCAGCCAAACCCCTAAGTACTTCAGATGGTTACCTGGGCGTATCTCCACTCATCCCACCCTAACTTTCATGGGTGGAAGATTTCTCTTCCTGGTAGTAAGAGAAGCTCCGTATTCTCGGGAGCTAGCTCGACCTGCATCCTTGCTAGCCATCTCTCGATCTTTGAGATGGCCTCATTGACCGTCTCCGTTATTTGGACTATCCACCTTCCAGTCACTGTTATGGCCAGATCGTCCGCATAACCGATGACCCTCACACCATCTTGCCATCTCAATCGGAAGACATCATCAAATATAATGTTCCACAAGGTCGGCCCAAGTACCGAGCCCTGCAGAACCCCACACGTGATGCCTTTCCGGATAATCTCTCCCTCCATCTCATACCTAATCACAATGTCTTGGAAATAGCTCATTGTATCCTTACGAGATACGGAGTTATCCCCATACTCTGCAACTTCCTGAAAATCATCACCCAACCCGCCGTATTAAAGGCGTTTTTGACGTCCAGGGTCACGACAGTGCATATGCTCTTTACGGTTAGGGCTTCCTCCGCCGTCTCCTTTAGCAGTCTAATGGCGCCGACCGTCGTTCGTTCTTTCCAGAAACCGACTTGGCTTTCAGATAAGCTCCCTTTCTCAGCTACCTCCTTTTCTAGTCTCTCAAGTGTTAAGTACTCTAGGAGTTTACACATTGCATTTAATAAACGTAGCGGTCGGTAGGATTGTAGGATACTCTTCCGTAACCAGCTTAACAATTTCAGGCGGGATCTCATCTAAGTCTGCCTCCTTCCCACTTTTGAGCCTGGCACGTGCTTCCTCGAGGTCTTTCTCCGTAAACGGAGGAACCGCATCCACCTTTACCGTTTTCCACCTAACTATGTCCCTTTCTAGGAGCAGAGCGTTCACCACTTCAGCTACCTTTTCCGCTGGCAAGGCAGGAGGGATATTTCTCATTTGTCGGATAGCAATCTTATACCCGTCGCAATGCATCCTCTTCTGAGAGCTCCGATCTTCTCGGTCCACCAATAGAACTCCCTCCTCAATTTTCTGCTTCCGCTCCTGAGCATTGTCGCATCGCAGGCTCTAGTAACCGCATCGGTAAGGGCTTCCTCCGTTTCATTCACAATTTCTCGGAAGGACTCATCCAGACTCCTTTTGAATCCATGTTTAACTTGCCCAGCTTCCAGCCTCTGCCTTTTACCACCTGAATGACTAGATTCAGCCCTATATCGTAAGTGATATAAACTTAATGTTTCTTCCGCTGTTAAAACTCTCCATCCGGTAATTCTCTTGGCGGCTCAGGTCTGGAATGGAATTAGTATCTCCTCTTGCGAAGGTATAGGCCGTTCCATCGTTTAGTATATGCAGATCTTCTCTGGCTATCCAGCTAATTACCGTTTCCCTCACGTTAGTCCGGTCCATGCCCCCATTCTGGAGACCAACCGTTAAAATCACCAGCTATTATCATCTCTCCCCTCCCTTTCCTGTTAACTCTCATGGCCCTTCCGAGCTCCTCCAATGAGTTACCTAGTTCGCTATGCCGGCGTTTCGTGATAAGTAGCAGCTGAACAAAATCATTTAGTCCAGCTCCACCCAGACGAATCAGTGTCCACTCCCCCGCTCGTGTGTACACAGATTTCTCGGTTTAGGATCGCTATGAAAGCATCCCTGTTAACATCGACATACCATCATTATTAGGTTCGCTGACTATAAGGACCCTCACTCCCTTCTGCTTTGCAGCCGCGCAAAGAAGATCTTGAACGCGAAGCATTTTTCCCCCCCCCTTCTTGCTCGCCCCCCCCCCCCAGAGCTTTCGGGAACCAGAGACACGTTCTTGAGTCCACCCTGTGTCCCCCTTTTTTACAAACGGGGCAGAAGGTCGGCCTGGTGCAATCCCCGCATCTGAAACAGATCTTCGAGCGGTCGGTGCCAGTACAGTTGTCCCTGGTATGGCCATACGCCCAGCATCTGTAGCACTTCTTATCCACCCCTGTATCTATTATCCCCTCGGCTATTCTGCACTTCACCCATCTTATTCTCATCCTTTTCTTTTCTAATAATTCCATTTACCCATTTATCTATCTACCAGTCATACTGCCATTGTTAGCATGTCGCGGCTAATGCAGTTAATGAGGAAGATTTTCTATCCTTCTCTGTTGTTAACTTCTTCACGCAGTCTGTTTCCGTCCTTTCTCCTAGGTACTTTATTTTTAGCAATTCCCTGATATCAAGTTTTCTGTGGTAAGCCGCCACCTGTATGTCAGTATTTAGTCCAATGGAAAGAGTAGGTGATGTAGCTTTTGAATATATTACTTAGGGAAATATCCTCCCTAAGAGATGGGACAAAATTCTCGCTTTATCAAAATTACTTAAGGAGACATAGCGTCTATATTAATCACCGAAGAAATATATACCTGATGACGGTCCCCATTTTGGTAGAACTGTTAATTTTGAATTTTTTTGGAAAACAGATCACATATTGATTTTTTGCACTTAGAAATACATGAAATGTTTCCCGTTATAATGTTATTTAACCAAACCATGTGGATCGTGTGCTTCCAGTAAATATAT
Source organism: Leptura quadrifasciata (assembly GCA_963675555.1). NCBI lineage: Eukaryota > Metazoa > Arthropoda > Insecta > Coleoptera > Cerambycidae > Leptura > Leptura quadrifasciata. The sequence continues at coordinate 112,757,051 of OY776675.1, forward strand.
AAAGACTAACACACGGACTATTTAATTATAATTATGCCGTCACAAATAATAAAATAATGTCTTAGAATATGCAATGATTTTAGGTGATAATAAATAAAGCCAAGTAGTTACTTAAAGATGACCAAAGCATATTTTTGTGCTAAGGCAGAAAACTTATATTTGTATTAAATTCGCATTAAATCGAGAAAAAATTACTGGGATAATTTGAGTGACAATGTAATATAATTATTTTTATTCCGGATCTCTGTTTCAAAAGAACGAATTAAATTAAGCTCTACCTGTTATATTATGAAATAATATTCTCGTTGTATACTACCATTAACACAATTGAATCAACAAAAATGACAAAAATGGAGCGCTTCAGTGCTAAGCCGAATGTTCTTAAAATAAATTACATTGTATTTTACGAGACTCTGCTCTAATACGTTTCTGAACGTTTCAGTATTAGCGAACAATGACCAGCAAACATTGTATGCCAGCCCATACATGCGTTTCAGATAAAAATCAATATCAAATAGAAGGCCACATACGTTGTATAGTAACTGTTTTATGAAGAAATATCGGAAAATATAGTGTTTTATTTTGCAATTTCCAATAAAACGTATTGTGACGTCCGGCGCACAATTTCGTAATAGTACGGGGGCCATGAACCTTCCCGTGGCCCTTTGAGGTCGCGACGAGTAAATAGGTGTTTTCGACGTATTTTTTCATGCTGAATCCAAATATGCAACTCAATTTTACGGAATCATGCAAGAAAAATTGTTATTAACATTTTAATTGTTTATAAGGCTATAACTTCAAAGTTAACAATGGAAGGGAGAATTTTCAAATTTTTTATGATTTCTGATACAAAAACAAAGAAAACTCTAGTTGAAAAATTAAAATCGGCTGATTAGAATCGGAGATATTGCACATTTATTATTAACAAATTGCATAATTACGATTTTTCCGCACTATTTCACTCATAACTCGGCTCCTACTCAACGTAGAAAGTTCTACCAGGTCTCATTTTAAAGCTAATCTTCTAATCTTTTGTAGTGAAATATCCCACCATGCTCTTGAAAAATTTTACAAGTGATGAAAGCCTGAAATTTTTGCGGAAAAAAGATAAGTAATTTGTTTATACTTAATAAATAATTTTTGAAATATTTACATTAATAAATAATTTGTAAATAATAATAAACAAATACATAATTTTTTCCAAAGTGTAATAACGAAAAAAAAGTTAATTCATTTTCTACTAATACTAACTGTTTATTGATTGTTTTCGAATGTATTGTCTTTTTTGCATGTGCAAAACATGCAGCAGGATAAATTACAATAACTTTTTTACAGCGACACCATTTAGTTGTGCACATCTTACATGTACAATTTGGTACAAGTTCACTCATCGGGGGCAACAAATCATGCATTTTTGGGGGCAAAAGTAAATCTTGTTCCTTGATCCATCCAAATTTTTCTGGATTTACAAGGCTAATATTAACCGATAAAATGTTAGTCTGTACATAAGTTATATATAAACATCATAAAATATGTAATTTAATGGTAGCAGATGTGGGTGGTAACTGCTCGATGAGGTGTTTACTGGAATGGGAATATATTTTAAATCTTAATTCATCAAATGTTTTACAGCCTGCATTTTTTTCATAACTTCCACTAAATATTCGTCTCCTCTTCTCAAATCAATGTGAATTGTTTCATCTGAAAGAACTAAATAGTGAAGAGTAATTATTATTACATCTAAAAAATGTTTTGATGTATTCAAAAATGCTGAAAATTGATAGGGCGATATTGAAAAATTCACGCAATCTTTACTAGGCAAGTATTGATGCAAGTGATGTATTACATTTCAAAAATTAATAATAATAATAAACAATTACCTCGTCTAGAAAGCCATAGTATGAGAGAATGAATTAACTTTTTTTTTTCATTATTACACTTTAGAAAAAATTATATATTTGTTTATTATTATTTACAAATTATTTATTAATGTAAATATTTCAAAAATTATTTATTAAGTGAAGCCAGGAATAAAACGGCAATCGCTACATGTAACGCGTACTCAGTGTGCGCATTGCGCGCGAAAGCGCTTCAACTACAAATTAATATTACTCGGCAAAAAATCAATCAAAATACATTCAGCAAGTCAAAAAATGTTCGTTTTGAGATGTACAATAATAATGTATAACTCAATTGCTGATATTTATAGATTAACTTTCCTCAAAATGCGTATAAACAAATTACTTATCTTTTTTCCGCAAAAATTTCAGGATTTCATCACTTGTAAAATTTTTCAAGAGCATGGTGGGATATTTCACTACAAAAGATTTTAAAGCTTGAAGCTTTAGCTTTAAAATGAGACATGGTAGAACTTTCTACGTTGAATAGGAGTCGAGTTATGAGTGAAATAGTGCGGAAAAATCGTAATTATGCAATTTGTTAATAATAAATGTGCAATATCTCCGATTCTAATCAGTTGATTTTAATTTTTCAAAAAGAGTTTTCTTTGTTTTTGTATCAGAAATCATAAAAAAATTTGAAAACTCTCTCTTCCATTGTTAACTTTGAAGTTATAGCCTTATAAACAATTAAAATGTTAATAACAATTTTTCTTGCATGATTCCGTAAAATTGAGTTGCATATTTGGATTCAGCATGAAAAAATACGTCGAAAACACCTATGTACTTGTCGCAACCTCAAAGGGCCACGGGAAGGTTCATGGCCCCCGTATTATAATGTCTGTATGTTTCTGAATATTGAACATATTCTATCCGTTATAAGGATGTTCGATTTAACATCTATCCATTTTTTACTAATGAATAAGTTTATTGATATGTCCTATCGTATATTTTGAAATAATATTCTGGTAACACTTTTATAAAATATAGTCTCAAATTGCGTTCTAAACGCAAGCGATACATTTTATGTTTTTGCAGATTGGGTTTAAATCATGACGGGGACACGAAAAATGGAAACGATTGCGGCGCCGAAGCATTAGATGGAAGTGTTATGGCTCCGATGGTTGCAGCAACTTTCAGCAAGTTTTCCTGGTCAGAATGCTCCAAAAAGGAGTTCAGACAAATTTCAAGGTAAATTTTCATAAAATCGGTAACGTCTAGTTAATATGACATGTACCGGGTTTCCATGGAATCATTAAACAAACAGTAGTTTCCAGAGTTTTCAAGATATACATTTTAAACTTGGCAGGGGTAATATATACTACAAGCGGTCAATTTTATATTATTCAGGACTTTCCAGCACTCTAATCGATGAAATGGACCGAAATAATAAGAGAAAAATGTAAACGTGAGTCGAATTGGTTTAGTACTTACGGCCAACCAAAATTTCCGAAATCACCAATTTGTAATTAAGTCAACTTTCTTAAATGGCAACATCGTTTATATACCCAGTAGTTAAATACTAATTTTCACGACAAATCCATTGATAACCTCAAATCTAAAAACAGTTTGATATTAACCCAAACAGACAAGGTCTTTGGTGGATAATAATTTTAGGTTGAGTGTAAGAGCGCTGCTTCTTCGATGTTTACATCGAATATGTGCGAACTCTGCCTTTTGCTACTTAGGCTATATATTTTTTATTATTTGCATATTCTTTTTGTATATTTCTGCCTGAAGCAATAAAAGCATTTATTTATTTTTTTTTACAAAAAACCAGTCACCCTACTCTGTGGCTCCGACCCTCACAGAGGGGAGCTGGTAATGCCAATAGCCACTCCCCATGCCCGTGGGGCGAGTGACTACCGGGTCCGAGAATCGTGTGCCCTGAGTAGACGCAATGAACCGAGGATGATAGCCTTCTGCATTCTGCCGGCTAAGATCTTTGCTGCATTTATTTTTATTATTATTATTATTGACTTAAGACGTGCACTTTCTCGGCCGAAGCCGAAAAAAATTCACCGACCCCTCGCGCGCGCCTTTGGGGTTCGGCTCTGTGGAGACCCGGACCTGTCCCGGGCCCATTGCTGTTGGGGATCGGCTCGGTTAACGGGGATGAAATTCATCACGTCCCATTAATCCAGTGGATATTTCGATTTTCTATCCTCCATCGTTCAAAAACTTTCTGGTAATATGGCATGTCTGGAGAATTACCGTCCTCTGGATGATCTTCGCGAGGCCTCTAGGTAGATTAAGTTGCTCCAAATAATTCAAGAACTTCTTCGCCACCACGCCTGTAGCCGAAATTATGATCGGGATAATTTGAACCTCCTCTAATCTCCACACGTGTTTAAGTTCCATAGCCAAATTCTGATATTTGTTTCTCTTTTCCATTTCCGTTTTATACAGGTTGCTGGTTAGGGGGCATCCAATATCAATAATAGTGGCCTTCTTGTCTTTCTTTTTGATCACCAGGATGTCAGGGCGGTTGTGATCCAAGGTTCTATCAGACTGTATTGGTCTATCCCAGTATAGAAATGTTTCCTCGTCTTCTAAAACAGCTTGAGGTGTGTATTTATAGAAGGGCGGTGGATTAGTAGTGAGTCCTAAGTTAAGTGCCAATTCTCTATGGATGATTTTCGCCACCTCGTTGTGCCTCCCAAATACATTCCCGTAGCCAAAGCAGGGCAGCCTCCAGTGACATGTTCGCTAGTTTCACCCGCTGCCTTACACTTTCTACACACATAGTTCACGCCGGGGACTTTAAGAATGTACTTTTCATAATTTCTAGTACGGATAATGCTATCCTGAATGGCTGTTATAAATCCCTCAGTTTCTGGGTGTAACGTTCCTTCCTTAAGCCATAGGAGCGAGGTCTCTGGATTGTTTAAGGCATTGGGATACTTTCCGTGGAGTACCTTCTCCTGCCATGCTGTTTGAATATCCTCGTTCGTTCGGGTCATTATCTCGTGTTGTCGATCTTTGAGGTTTAACGGCGTATATCTGTTGTCACTTTCCACTATTTTCCGAATGAGGACCCTGTCTGAATTGTAGAAATAGAGGTGCATGTTCTTCTCTTGCGTTCGGCACATCTTCTGAACGCTGCTTAATCCTCTGCCTCCTTGTATTCTTGGCATGTATAGTCTTTCAACTGCGCTCTTTGGGTGATGCATTCGAAACTTTGTAAGTGTAGTTCTCGTCATTCTGTCTAGGTCTTCCAGGTCTGTATCCGAGTACTTTAGTATTCCGAATGAGTATGCCAGACTAGGGACAGCATATGTATTGATCGCTGTAATCATGTGCCTAGCGTTGAGTTTAGTATTCATGAGCTTAGTTAGACGTTGTTTATATTTTTCCCTGAACTCCTTCTTTAGCTGGGTGCGGTCTATCCTTCTATTCTGCAAGATTCCAAGGTACTTGTAAGTTTCTTCTGGCAGCATTTGCTCAAAGTTACGAATATTCTCCGGCTGCTGCGTTAATTTTCCCTTTGTGACATGTACTTCGGCACACTTCTCCAGACCAAATTCCATTCTGATATCATCGCTGAAGGTTTTGACATTGGCTACTAGAGCCTTCAATTGTCTTGGATTCTCAGCGTAGAGCTTGATGTCATCCATAAAAAGTAAATGGCTGAGCCTCGAGCTTGGTTGCTTCGGATCTATTCGGAAACCGTAGGTGGTGTAATTCAATATTGCTGAGAGGGGATTGAGAGCGAGGCAAAACCATAATGGACTCAGCGAATCCCCCTGGTATATACCTCTTCTAATCTTGATGTTCGAGATAATGCTTCCTCCAATTCTTGTCTGGGTTTCCCAAGTCGCCATTGCATATGTTAGTAGCCGAACGATGGTGGGGCTAACTTTGTATACTTCTAGCACTTTTATTAGCCAGTCATGAGGTACAGAATCGAATGCCTTTTTATAGTCTATGTAGGCCATACTGATGTTTCGGCGCTTTACTTCAGCTTGTTTGATGGTTACTGCATCTATTGTTAGCTGCTCCTTGAATCCAAGTGATCCCTTTATGCATCCCCGCTGTTCTGGGCCAATTGTATTGTTCATCTCACAGTGTTCATTGATTTGCCTATGTATCAATGACATGAGAAGTTTGTAAATCGCAGACAAGCAGGTGATTGGCCTGTAGTTCTTCGGGTCTTTCAGATCTCCTTTTTTGGGCAGAAGGTAAGTTACTCCTCGACCTAAAAATTCAAGAAATCTTGTTGGATCTTCAAGGATTTTGTTGAATGCTCGGGCAAACTGTGGGATTAGGGCTGGGAAGATTTCAACCAGAGGTTCTGTATGTTGTCTGGTCCAGGTGCTTTCCAGCTTGAAGTGTTCTTTATGCACTCTTCGACATCTGCAGGAGTAATATTAGTATCTGGCATATCTGGAAGATCATTTGCATTGCGCTCCGCTGTTTGGAGCCATGTAGCTGCTTGATTGAATCTCGCAGGGTTTGACCATATCCTCTGCCAGAATTGACCGAAGCGATTGTGGTCAATTTTCTCGGGTTCTGTATATTATTATTATGATTATTAAATATCGAGAAAATACGTTTATCAAGTAAGTAAGTATGCCGTGGAAATTGAATAAAACTTGTTGCGTCCTTATTTAATTTAGTTTTATTTTTCTTTTTGATGTGTTTACTGCATACCTACATTATTGCAGTTAGCCGAGAAGGAAAAATCCGGTTTTCCTTCGGCTGCTAGCATTCTTAATTCCGACATTTATATTGATGATACAGTGACAGGGAGTTCTTCGCTTGAAAGGGCTCGTCTTTTAATAAATGAATTAGCCGAGCTTCTAAAAAGAAGATGCTTCGAATTACGAAAGTGGGCTAGTTATGGTCCCAATTTTTTGAATGATTTTCCTGCTTCTCACTTGTCTAGTAATCCCATATCTTTGGTGGATGAGTGTATTCTGAAGATGTTAGGTTTGCCCTGGTCCCCAATTCTAGATACAATTTCTTACAAAGTAGCACCTTTAGAAAAGTCATGTACTGAACGTCATATCTGATCAATTATCCAGAATTTTCGACTTGCTGCGTTTTTTACATTTTTCACTAAATGCATAATTCAGTTATTGTTGACTTTAGGTGTTGATTGGGATCAAACACCGCCTAACGATGTACTTTCGATTTGGACAAGATATTAATCTGGACTTCCCCTATTATCACGTGTTTCCTTTCCGTGTTTTTACCTTGCAAAACACATGTTTTTTGGGATGGTGCCCTGAAAGGTTACAGTTACAGTGTATTTTACAGTACTCGATAATGACGACCTTCTTATTTTGTGAGGAAGTTTTAAGCAATTTGAGTGATTTTATAATCTTTAGTAACTCACAAAAACAGATGAAATGACTTAAGTTGACAGTTTGACTTGTGAAATGTTAAAAACTAAATCCATTTTTATGGACTTTCGATCATTAACCATCTTTACACTATCATTTTGTAGACAATTTTATGCACTAATTATAATAATAATTTATATTGTAGATTTCTTAAGATATACACATCTCTTTAATAAATTGATATATTTTGCTAGCGAGAGCCATCTGTTGGCGAAAAGTTTATGAGGTGGTATTACACGTGGCGTGCAGGCTAACGATAAAAGCGCAATTCATTACTATAGAGTGGTGAATTGTTCTACTTATTAACTTGCGGACACCAGCGAAAGATGGCATGTAACATCGTATATGTCCTACGATTTATTTTTTACGTAAAGAATCACACTAATCAAAAGAAATATACCTTTTTATTTTTTGACATTTGCCATTTAGCATTTTCTGATCTTTTACATCAACTTCAAATTGGGAAACCGCTCCTAAACTTTTTTAAAAATTAAGTGCTTTTGTTGATTGCCAAGCCATTTTAAGAGTAGGTGGTCATTTATGTCATTTCGCTTTATCTTATGATAAAAAGCATCCCACAGTGTTGACAAAGTCAAGTTGTCTTACGAAATTAATTATTGAGCATTTTCGTAAAAAAATATTCACACACTGGATTACAATCTGTTCAATTTTTAATTACTCAACAGCTCTGGAAAATGTTATCCAAAACAGCGATACGTGAAGTTTTATATAAGTGTTATAAATACTTGTTTCCGATTTCACCCTCTATCCTGTCAACCTATGATGGGAAATTTGTCAGTAACATGCATTTCCCAGGCCAAGCTATTTTTATATACTTAAAGCGTATATTGGTTTATTTGTTTACTATGCTACAAAGGCTCTGCACCTAGAACTCGTATTAGATCTAACATCTGATGCATTTCTTGCTGCGTTGTGTCGTTTTATTGCACGTCGGGTACGATACAATCATCTCTATAGCGACTGTGGCACTAATTTAGGTGCTTATAATAAACTTTCTCTACTTCTTAAATCCGCTACCGAATCTGAGGCCCTTGAATGACATTGTAACCTTCTTTCCACTCCACGCGCCAATATCCATTGGCTGGATGTCGGTCTCGATAACTAGGGCCGAGTAGGACTATTACTCTTTGCACCTAGATTATCTCTGTAGACCTGGACCGGCCTTCGTGATAGGTGGGCCCGCGTACTTCTACCAGACCCAGCTCACAAATGTGAGATGTGTCGTCGTATTTTCTGCGGACCTCCCCTGGTCCTGGCTGTTGAACCTCGCTGGCTGAGGTCTCTTCTGGCGCTCTTCTTGTCTTGATGTTTTCTTTCTTCGCCAGCTTGTCACCCCCGGGGGTAGTCATCGGTCGAGTTGGGTTTAGGAAGTTTTGGCTGGGACTGACTGCCGGTACGTAGGACATCAATTGATATCCTACCCCGGATCGTCGGAAAGGTAAGGATGAGCTGTGTAGCTCGGGAGTGTGGAGACCTAAGTGCTTCTTTTAGCACTTTCGGTCTCCACGGAGCAGGTAGGACAACGGGCGTCGGACGGTATGTTGTCCGACGCCCGCAAGGAGGTTGGGTTAGGGTTGAAAACGTCATGTCTCTAGTAGTGGTGGTCCGTCCTGGCGTATCTGAAACAGATCTGTTAGCGGGAAATAAAGGTTATACTTACCCGTTTTCCAGTAGCTGAACCCTCGGTCACTTGTGCCTCGGGGCGTCGGCGGGGTCGTAATCAGTGGCCTGTCTGATCAGCGGGTTCCCATGCTCCTCGGCTTGGGCGTACAGCTTCTTCGCTCGTTCCCGGATGACTTCAGTGACCGTGGTGTACTCCAGGTCTCTGACGATGTCTGCGGTTCTCACGTACCATGGGGCGTCAACTACCGTCCTGAGGGTGATGTTCTCCACTGCCTGGATTCTCTTCATGTAGGACTTCGCCTGGTAGCCCCACGCTACCGAGGCGTACGTCAGCTGCGGCCTGATGAGGGTCTTGATAAGCGTGAGCTTGTTCCTCAAGTTAAGTCGGCTCCCATTTCCCGTCATTGGGTAGATGAGGGCTCTCGTACGTCGGGCATTGGCTGTGATGGCGTCCGTGTTTTGTCTCCATGTTAGGCTTCTGTCCATGACCACGCCAAGGTATTTGACGGTGTCGTGCCATTGGATCTCCTCGCCGTTCATGGAGACGTGTCCTGTGGGAATTTCTTTCCGCACTCGTCTGAAACTTCGGAGATTTTTGGGAAGCAGGTATTAAGTTTGTTAAAACGCATTTGTATCGAGTAATTGGTAAACAAATCTTTACATACGAGAAATTGTACACCGGATTAGTTCAAGTCGAGGCTTGTCTAAATTCGCGTTCGTTAACTCCCTTAAGTTCCGATCCTATCGATCTATCCGTCTTAACGCCTAGGTATTTTTTGACTCTCGAACCGCTAATTGCTGTACCAGAACCTGATTTGATCGCAGTGCTCGTGGGACATTTACGTCGCTGGCAAATGCTACAACGTTTGCACCAGAATTTTTGGTCGCGCTGGCATTCAGAATACTCACATACATTGCTTCAAAGAAGTAAATGGACTTCTACCTCTTTGTAATTCTCTTGTACTCTCTCTTGTAAAAAACTCCTTGGTCCCTCCTTTACATTGGCAACTAGGTCGTATTATTGCTGTACATCCTGGCGCAGACGGTGTTATTCGTATCGCTACTGTGTGTACCCACTGGTGGACTCTTAAAGCGTCCTGTTGTCAAGTTGTGTTTACTACCCTTTTCTAAATCGAAAAATGCGTAGTATTTTAGGTGGCTCTTTATTTAATTTAGTTTTATTTAATTTAGTTTTCTCTTTTTTATTCGTTTATTTGTTAATTTAACATTTACCGCGTAATAAGTTAAAAATAAAATACACTTCATTATATCTATTTTTTGGCTCATTGTCTGCTTTTCGCGGTACCAAGAAAGAGATTTTTCGTATTCTTATCGCTCCCGTGCCGAGGAAGGAAGATTCTTGGTTTGGCCATAGTGTTGTAAACACTGCTGATTATACGTGCTATTCATCCGCTCTTGTTTACTAATCCTTGTAATATTTGTTAGTGCAAAAATTTATGAATTGGGTCCATCTGGAGGCCTTCGTAAGGAAGCTGAACCTAGAAGGAGACATCATCCGGAAGGTTTAAAATTTAGGATCCGTTTAATCTCTTTTTTCGCATTTATTTGCAATACTGTCCACTCTCTCTCTCGTTTTTATTTTATGTTAAAACAAATAATAATATGCATAACTTTTTCCCGCCAGTTCGCGAATGCTCTGCCGTTCGCGAACAAGACTAGATTCAAAACATTTATTTTGTTAACAAAACAAATATTTTGTCCGAAATGATTTATTTCAACAATAAAAAACATTTAAAAAGATTAATGAAAAGTCAGTAAATGTTCAAAGCACATCCCGCCATCTTCTTGACATTTTCTGGTTCGGTCAATGGTGTTTCGCATAACACTCGTACCCCACAGAAGAAAATCTAAAATGCTTAGATCTGGTGAGCGGGCAGACCAAGGTACATTTGGTGCAATTACTCTCCTATCAACATTTCATTATGTAGAAATTCTAAATATCTCTCCTCTGTCAAAGATCCTTGCAAGAAAATAGTTTCAATAATTCTTGTTGCAATCACCCAACTCTACACATTTACTCCAAATCTTTCCTGAAAATTACCTCGTTTCATTATTGTTCCATTAAATGCTGACTTTCTTTTGCACAATATCTATTGTTTCGTTCATTGAACATTCCATCGTTAGTGAATCTCGACTCGTCAGAAAATAATAGGAAAGAAAGAAAGGGTTAGCGGTGTCATTTTGAAGTAACCAGTCAAAATAGGCTAATCTACGGTTACCATAATCTTCGTGTACATGCTGGTGTAATTGATATTTAAACCATATTTCTTGAGAATCTGACTAATTTAGACTTCGTGGCTAATTTCTCTAGTAGAAGCAGTAGGGTTCATTTCTACAAAAGCCAACATATTAATTTCTGTCGCTTCGTAAACGATAAAAGTTTCACTATTGTTATCAATCTTTCCCGATTTGTTTTCGTACAATTGAAAAATATTAAAAACATGGTTGACATCTGGTTGGATACCTTTGAGCACATAATTCTGTGGTGTTTTTGGAATTTTTATGGTATTCTCCAAAAATCAATAGCATGTCCGCTTTTTTATCCCTTGTCTACATATAACACATAACAACAATTAAAAAACCGCTGCCCAAGGAATCACTACTACCACATCCAAGTCTTATGCACACTAAATCCCAATGTAATATTCCCTTTAATAATAGAGTGAGGGTGGTAGAGTGGGTAGCAATTGTAAAAAAAAATTAGAAATCCTTGGTTCTCGTATACACACTAAACCCCAATTTAATTTTTTATTCCCTTAAATAATAGGGTGGGGGTGGAAATGGGGGTAGTAGAGGGGGTAACTAATGCCAAAATAAAATTTAGAGGCCCTTGGTTTAAATCCCGATTTCAATTTAATAATAGGGTGGGGGTGGTAGAGGGGGTAGCTAACGCCAAAAATTTTTTTTAGACGTTTCGTTCTTGTATACACACTAAATCAAATTTTAATTTTTTTTACCCCCTTTAATAACAGGGTGGGGGTGGCAATGGGGTGGTAGAGGGGGTAGCTAACGCTTTTAGACGTTTCGTTCTTGTATATACACTAAATTATATTTTAATTTTTTTATCCCCTTTAATAATAGGGTGGGGGGTGACAATGGAGGTGGTAGAGGGGGTAGCTAACGCTAACAAATTTTTTTAGACGTTTCGTTTTTGCATATACCCTAAATCACTGGGGGGCGATCTTGGGGGAGGGGGCTGATGCAAAACAAAATTTTGAGACCTTATAACTTTTCGTACATGCCCTAAATTCCCATTTTATGGACTTTTACTTGCTTGGTTTGCCTATTTACCCTTATTTACCCCATTTACTCCCGAACCCTTCAACGGAATTAGATCAAAATATAATCTAGTTCCAGATCTCGTTACAATACATAAGTCTACCGAATTTCAAGTCAATACCATAAACGGTTTCAGAGTAAACGTGCACACACACAAAAAAAAAGTTACAGACAGACATACAGACAGATAGAACGACAGACAGGAAATTTTTTTCGCTGAAATTTAAAACTCGACGTTTCATGACATTTTAAGCCTATTTCAACAGAAAAAAAATAATTTTTTTTGCGTTACTATACTTCCACCAGACGTGGAAGTAAAACAGCAAACAACAGCAAATTTAACGATAAAGAGCAAACTTATTAAGTTAATAACAGACACGTATTACTATTTGCCAAACTTTTTTGTTTCCACAGCACACAAAATGCATGCTTAGAATGCAGTTTTATTCAATTTCCATGACACACTTTTCTCGATTTTTTAATTATTAATCACAAAAGAACGTGTGTATTTGCGTTAATATCAAAATTATGGATTTAAAGATATCAGTGAATTTGTCGTGAAAATTAGTATTTAATTACTGGATGTCTAAAAGATGCCATTTGGAAAGAGTTACTGATTTTGGAAATTTTGGTTGATCGTAGCTACTAAACCAATTCGAAAAACCTCACCTTTACATTTTCTCTTATCGTTCTGGTCCATTTGACGGATTTGAGTGCATTCACTGTGTTCTGGATGCAAAAATATAAATGGCTCTAAAAAATCAGGTGGTCTTAAAATGTTTTTAAAACTATGCAATCATACTTATTAAAATTGCTTCGGGAATTCAAAAATGCAAGAATATACAGGGTGTTCCATTTAAAATTATAAAGTTGGAATCATTTCCGGAGAAACCATGAAATATTGAAAAATTATCTGCTTTCGGTATATATTGCTCCAGCTAAATTTGAGTCCTATACCTTGAAAACTCTAGAAACTATGACTTGTCTGATGATTCCGTCTTATTATTAAAGATAAAATTTACGTAATGCTCCTCAGCTTTCTCTTACTGGAAACTCATTTAAATTGCGAATTGGAATTCTAAATCTGATAGCGGTATTCAAATTAAATGACAATTATGTTGGATTAGAACAGTTGATTAAGGAATGAACACCTATTTTAAACTGTAAACTTGAATTAAACTGAGATCATGGTTAGAGTTAAACATTAATGTTGATTCCACTAATTTAATTAAATAGTAAACGAAGTAAATTCAAAATTAATCTAATTCAATGTTTAGTGAATTAATTCATTTTATAAATAAAATATACAAATATCTGACGTGATATTAGAGCAATCGGCTTAGTTATATTTCAAGTTTCTTCTCGAAGACAAAAATAATCATTTATTTTTTCATACGATTGTTGTAATCGTATTTCTAAAGATCTCAGAAAAAAGCCGATTTATTCTAAATGATCCGTGTAATGCTACAAAAATCGAAATTCGGTTTACTGTTTGGTGACTGATGTCCAATTCAAACACAACTTGCCTTAAAGAAACAGTCTTATCAACTTCTATTTGAGCCAAAATATTAATTTTCGTTCCTTCGTCAATAATGAGGTGTTCTTCGGGATCATTGATGGGCTCTCTTCGGAATTGGTTTTCAACACGTTTAAAACAATTTTCCGCTGGACATTATCTATCATGATATCGTTGGGTATACATTCCCCATAAATATTTAACATGTAAATTTTTTCATCTCTTGTATAAATTTGCGGCGTTTTGAACACAATTAATTAACAAGAACTTTAAACAATTGTTAAAGACACAATAAAAACATCGCTAAACCAAAAAATGTTTAACAAGCTAAATATTTCATTGTTTTCAAAGCCACCTTAGTTACTTCTTTCTTAACACTTAGTTAACACAAAATTGTATTTTTTTCTTTTAGCTGTAATTTTGTTTGTATTTATCGCAAATTTTAAACGACATATGAATAAGTTCCTTATTAATAGTACTAACAAATGGTACCACGGTACCATATTGAAGAAATGGCGGATCTAGATCTCCATCCTGTTTTCTTAATTACCTCGAAATGGTTCATCTAATTTAAGAAATGCACAAGTATAAACTTGAAGGAGTATGAAAAACACAACTGCTTTAATTCGCGTTAGTAAATTCCCTAGCTCTTGAATTGTGCTAGAAAATTTTTCCAAGGCCTCTAATATTGTGAACGTACAATATTTGAGATAGAAGAAAAATGAACTTGGCAACTTGCCGACCTCATGAAATGGACAATATCAATGGAAAATGAACATTTCCTGTGATACATTGTGCATTTTAAATTTAAATCAGTGAATTACGTTCAATACTCTCTAGGAAATCTTAAAATTGCGCACAATAACAACTTTATTTTCACGCCACGTTTTAACTAGCTAGTGCGAAAACAATACGCTTGGGAATGTAGTTATGTTTCATATACTAAAATATGAGATATATATGACAAAACGGAAATATGGAAATAGTTTATTTAATTGTCTTATTTATATCCTGGCGGAGTTTAATCGCAGCTTTCCACCACTCACCCAAGACTCACAGTCACACAGAGACAACTAGGTATCAACAATTCGCTGCGACATCGATTTTGCCATCTGACGTGGCTGAAACCCGAACTCAGCGACTACCCTTATTTATTGTCTATAACACAACTCAGTCTAATTCACTGCCATCATTTCAGTAAGACATTGAAAATGTGTCTAAACATCCATAACTAGAGGTGAGCGTAGGTGCGTCTTTCTTATGTACATATTTCGATATGACATGTAAAGCAACGTCATTCGCCGTTAGTATTTAGATGGGTGTTCGTTTCAAGTGTTATAGTACCTTTCACTCATCACAGACAGATAAAAATTCAAAAAGCTTAAAATTTTCAAAATAATTCATGATTCACACTCACCCCGTCAAACTATTAAAAAGAAGTCACTCAGACACTTAAACTTGTAAAAAACCACAATTTTAGCCAACAAAATCTGGAAAAATTCACATACCACCGATAATTCACAAATAGTCCAAATTTATCAACAATACCACTCAAACATTCATATATTAATCAAATTACAGCTCAAAAGTTACAAACTACTGCCCTAAGAAATACAGCCCCCTCACTAATACGATTCACATCACATCCACTTTTCACACCCCAAGTCACAACGCTATAACTCGCTTCTACAAATTTTTACAGATCATCTTTTTCTTAATTTCAACTTTCCGTTCAAGTTTCAATTCATGCATCAGAATACTCTCCATTCACTTTCCCGATGTGCCAGCTGAGCATTTATCAAAACTTCTTTCCATTTCGTATGTTCCGATTGACATCAAAACTTATTTCCATTTTGTATGTTCCGTTTGCTGGCCCATTAATATCAAAACTTACTTTCAATTCATTTCAATGCATACCTATAGGAACATTCTCATATGAGATCAACGTAACTTAAAAAACCTTCGAATTCATTACGGGACCATTTCCAAATTTAATTCTTTCGACAGTTATTACGAATATCTTCTAAACCCGAATTGATTCAAATTTCATGTATACATCAAAAAGTTCCCCTTTTCACGGCTAATTTCATCTCATAACTTTTCGTCCGGAATATTTGATTTTTCAAAATGCATGATGCAATATTCTTTCCTATTATTTGGGTTTTCTACCACATGTACTATTATCCTCTTCAAAACAAATCACCGGATCTACAAAATAATAGAATTATTGGAAAAAAGAGCCTCTGCGCCCGTGACGTTTACGCCAAAGGAAAAGTCAGAGGTTATGTTTTGCAAATAATATAAATCGGAATAAACACAAAAATAATGTATTTTGCTGACGTTTCGGAAAGTAATCTCTTTCCGTTTTCAAAGCTATTTTTTGAAGAACTCTTATTTTGCTGTGTATGTCAAATACACAGCTTTAAGATTCTGTTTATGTTATTTCCATAGATACTTACTACTTACACAGAACATAGAACTGATGATATTTTTTTTAGATAATGTTGAGTTTGTTAAGTTCTTCTTTTAACATTGGTAGCCAGGTTGT
The DNA here is from genome assembly GCA_963675555.1 of Leptura quadrifasciata. Taxonomy (NCBI): domain Eukaryota; kingdom Metazoa; phylum Arthropoda; class Insecta; order Coleoptera; family Cerambycidae; genus Leptura; species Leptura quadrifasciata. Next base: position 112,773,305 of record OY776675.1, read on the forward strand.
ACAAATATCTACAGAACAATTCGATACGCACTTATCTTCATTTAATAAGATTATTGCTGATTCTTTAATTTTTCTTTTTTTGGTATCTGTTTCTTTTGTTAAAATTTTTGCCGAGTCCCAGTTTATTCTATGTCCGTTTTCCCAAGCATGTTCACAAATCTTTGATTTCTGAATTTCATTCTTTCTAATGTAGTTCTTGTGCTCATCCAACCTCACACTGAAAGGTCTGGATGACTCACCCACATAACATTTATCACATTCGCACGGGATATTGCACAATCGAGCCCAAATGACTAGTAGGGGACATCTATTTTCGTTCTAAAACTAAGGGCCGGTTTTATAACGTTAGATTAAATCCACATTTATCTTAAGTTTAAACTTAAGATTAAACCATGATTTAAACTTTACTTTACAAACACCTGTTTTATAAAAATAAACTTAAATTTATACGGTTGGCACAACTGTTCAACAGAAATTGCAACTTCACGTAGTTTGATTCTAACCTATTGTGACATTTTGACATGACATTTCAAGTTATTTTTGTAAAAAATGGAGGGAAATAGAAGGACAAATTCGCTGAACCAATTTTATTAATGAAACATTTTTAATTATACAAGATTTGTGTAGGCTTCTAAAGTTTCTGGTAACAATAAGCATATATATGCATATAGATGTGAAGTGATCAAACATAAATCTTTACCTTTCTGTCAGATGTAATAATAAATTTTCAATTAGCTCCAGTAAAATAATAACTGGCCCAATCTAAACAGCTTAAAAAGTTTTCTGATTACATTCTTCCTTATAACTATAGGTCTGATTCTAAAATTTCCAGAACTTTGAGCGTATTAATAATAATTTTCTATCATCATCAAATTGTAAATAATCATATATTTCGAATACATCCATCAAATATTACATCGAATTTTATTAATTCTGAGGTTATGAACATTCTGACATCTGATAATCCAGAGTTTAAACCATCCCCCATCCACCGTTTGAAGTTTAACTTTACTGTGACGTAATTAATCTGCAAACTAAAGATTACTGACATTATAAAACAGACTTTTTTTAAGATCTTTAGTTTAATCTGTGCTCTGCAGTTTAATCCGATATTATAAAACCAGCCCTAAGTGTTATTTCAAGAAAAAATATACAGGGTGATACCAAAATACCCTGCCACAGACAATTAAAAGTGTTTACAGATCTCTTACTAGAACAAAGTGCTACAATTATATATATACAGGGTGAAGCTATTGACCCTAGTACAAAGATCAAAAATTCTAAATAAATTAAATCTGACATCTCTTACTCAAGAATAAGTGTACGGACGCCTGGAAAAGTTTTATAAGCTCCAGTTTATTTTATTTTCGCCAAGCCGAGGGTTCGTTCGTGTTCACAAGGAAGGCCGCGTCCTTGCCTCACATCTTCCAGCGGCTTGTATATCAGTGTATCCGCAGAAGCTATACATTCTTAGGCGAGGATTGTCTACGATATATACCATCCTTCGGATGAGATGTAAAGCTGTCGGTCCCTTGTTTATTAAATGTTAGGTAAGTAAAAAGATCCCTACTCTTTGAATGAGAAGCGGTTCGGCAAAATTCTTGGTTGAGGGTAGCGCGTCTGTAGACGTCGTTGTTAGACCTCGGAAATAGGCCAACATTAATTAAATGTTCAAAAAAAAAAAAAATTCGTAGCCTAGCCAGGATTCTACCATTGACTATGGTTTCATGGCTGATAGTATCAAATGCCTTCTTGCGATATATCGCGACTATTTGCACTTCTGTCCATTTCTATACTTTTTCTTTCAAAAATCCTTCTGGTGGTGTATATATAGTCGACTTTTGATTTGCCTTTGAAGGATGCTGCGTGGTAGTCTAGTCTTCTAATGTGTTTCCTTAGGTGTTCGAGCAGGAATTGTATCTAGTTTTTGTTTGCTATGCTGCAATACTTTGTTTTTATGAAATGTCCAATTTTAATTGATTATGCATCAGATCTAAAAACCACTAGGTAACTATGAACCTTCGCCAATAAATTGGTAATTTTTGCTATCTATGTTAACGAAAAACCTTTCAAGGACTTGGCAGTTTTAAGCTTTCCGAAGAGAATACGCTTAGATTTTGGTAATCCATGATATTAGAAAGAAAATTAGTTTTTTTAAATTTTATTGTTCTTTTATAACATCTAAATTGAACTACTACAAACGTTAAAAAAATATATATAACAATCATATATTTCACAGATAAATAATATTTTCTATAGGATCTATTGTTATTGTTAGATAATTAAATTCGATTCTAGTGTAATATGTTCCATGGATATTGTCCAAACATTGGCTATTACAAAATAAATTTGGGGCTATTATAAGTTTAACATATATTTTGCCATAATTTATTATTTTAGCACAAATATAAGTCCGTAAAGATCTATAACTGAATCTCACGAAGAAATTTATGATTTGACCTTTTGTACGCAATTTTGTCTCTTGGCAACTACCTGAAGAGAGCAGTACAGAAATGTGAAGTGTAGTAACCTGAGGGGACAACGACCTCAAAACTTCGTGGAAAGCTGTTTAAAATTTTCCGTGATTTGGTATAGCTTTTAGCGATCTTATACTTGCAAACATATAGATTCACATTTATCATGTTATGACTTGTCTAAATATTGATCGCGTAGTTAACGATAATGATTAACGTTGTTGCCGGCAAGCGCGTTGAGTTGGTAAACCATAGAACTGAACTTTATCAAATTATAATTCTTATGCAACGGCAATGATATTGCAGTTGGCTCGAGTGCATCTTGTGATATTGATGATACATTGTTTTATAAATTTTATCTTATATAATACAATATAAATACATATAAATAAGCATTCATGTGTTACAAGCAGTTACTTTCCGATTATTTTAATGTGCCATCTAAGCAAAGCTCTGAAGCAGACGATTAACAAACGTTCCCAGTGGTACCCAGAAACAAATTACTTGATAGCAGACCATCAGGTTTAAAAAAATATCACTTTGCACTTAATCACTTTGTAAATCTGAATAATATAGGAAATTCCATGCTAAAAAGGGGAAATTTTGTTAAGCTATCTTCTTTGATTTGGAACGAGCTTTCGACACGATTTGGTGATATGTCATCATACAAAAAATTATGTATATGAAGCTATCGGAGTTGTAAATTCTTCACTAATGTTTGAAAATGCACGTTGATAGTCGCAAGAATCTTGAGAAATGGAGTTTCGGGAATCTTCACTTTCAGAGTAATTGTTTTTGTAAGAACTGTCAACGATATTGAAAACAATATTCCGTAACCAGATACTCATGTATTGGTGATTAAGACGTCTATACATGAACCTGAACGTCAACCTTCACCTTGGTATTAACACATCGGTAGAAAACCTTGATGGAAGAGTTCCTAAATTGTTCTTCTAAAAAAACCTCCATAATGGTCCCATTTGCTTTCCCTAATGCTAACCTCAAGTATCATTAAAGGAACCAGCAATAAAATAGTCAGAACACCAAAGGAGTTAAAAAACATTAATACACATAGTTTTGAAAATTGGTATATTTGTTCATTGTAGTATTGTTCTGTCAAAAATACCAAAAGTCCTCGAGGATATGGGAGGTTAGCTCGTGCCGCCATCTTGGTCTTTAAGTTCATATTTTAGAATTTTCGTAAACATCTCGAAAACTAAGAGGTTTACAAAAATGGCAGCTTACATTGAATAAGAACATATTCAATTTTGCACTAGTTGACTTCTAAGATAATTTGCTGCATAATAGGGACATTTTGAGAAATTGTCTGTACTGAGAGATGGAGACTCGCTTATTCATCAAGACAGTCGATTTGACATTTAGATAGAATATTTATTTGGTTGCTGGCAATTTAAAAAATATTTCTAATCATTGAGAGGGAGGGGGTCGCCATGGACGGTGGCGGGTAGGGATTGAAATTCACTTCCATTTGACTCATATTGTAATGAAACACAAATGTATTATGTGACTAAATGGGTGCAAATAATATCTATAGAACCATAGAAGGGGATAAATAAGTGAGAATATCTAATAATCGTCTAACTTCTCCTCTTCAATCTTCGGTGATGTGTCATTAAGATAGATCTTTTGTCAGTTCGCACATGTGATGATGCAATGCACCCCAACTTCCTTCTAGCCGCACCTCGGTCCGCACCCTATCGTGCAAGCACAAAAGATTGTATTAGTAAGGCAAGAGAATCTGAGGTTTTCATAGGATACAGGGATGTAGTTGTTTTTGCCATCCCCAAAGCTCAGGTAGAAGTCTTCTTCCCAACTGGTTTTGTACCTGGTAGTACACTCTAATGGAACGCAAGCTTGTAGCATCTTCAATTGAATTAAAAGAAGCAAAATCTGCTTTTATTTTCGTAACTGCTAATTGGAAATAAACGAGCCTGTGCTAATTGAGATAAGCTGTATTCGAGGTAACTCCATACAGAGCCAGAAAAAACTCTTTTCTGTCTCAACCGTACGTGCTGCAGTTAAAAGTAAATTTCCCAACAGTTTGGAGACGCGTAGAAATTCTTGATTCTGCTGCAGCACTTTGAATAGTTTGTTTCTTGTTCTAGTGGCATCAAACCACCGAAAACATAGCGGAAGACTATTTCATCTTTGAGTCAAGATGTCTTTTGAACTTCTCGAAAGGAAACAAATTTGGTTTCCACCTTGCCCGCACGTGGTTTAAGGAGCATCCTATATTTACTCTTTGAAGCCAAGACTATTGGTAATACGAGACCAACGATCACGACATTGTCATGAAATAAGCATTTCTTAAAAGCTGTGCTAGAATAACAGGATAAAAAGTGATCTTGCTATATAGTCATTGCCATGATTTAAATTTACATTTGATTACATCAGTTATATAATAATAATGAACGTTGTTAAGGTGTATATATATTTATTCTATTTTTCAATCCATTTGTCTAGCGGTTTATAAGTAATACCAAATTTTGTTTCATACGAGATTTGCCAAATATTTAAGGAGCATATTATATTTGAACGCCCATTTTATGTTCATATTTAAAGAAATCTTTATGTAAAACCCATTTTTTCCAAGTAAAAATGGTATCTTTTGTGTCAGATAACATTAATAACTAATTTTGGTGCTCTAAAAAATCCAGCAAACCCAATTTTTTTCCCTTTTAGATTTAAATAAAGAAATTAAACCAATTTTAAGATGTTCTCAGACACTATTTTTTAAATCTCAGTTTAATGGCTCCCACTTCGCCTGCGGCTTCGGATTTTCCTTCAAATGATTGACCGCAACTCTTCCTTTTGCTGATCAGTCACTCTTTATAAACTTTGAAGTGGTTCTCAGGCACAGAAATTTATGAATTCTCCAGATAGACGTAATACGAAAACGCCCCCAATCTTGGGACATGAATCCCACGTAGGATTGTGTCTTTAAACAGAACTACTATCTTTACCATTTGAAGAAGGTTCTCAGATAGTTTTTTCTGAATACTAAACAATATCAAACCTACGCCGACCGCGCAACTGTGACAACATCAGAGCAATTAATTACAATTTACTATCAGTTTATGAAAAATATATATTTACAATTGCAATTATTTTCCAATTTGGTATACACTAGGTACTCCTTAAATATTTCTCTAAGAAAGAATATTATATTGTGCAATAAGTGCGGTAAGTTGTCCATTGCCTACAAGAGCGGAGTTAAGCTCATTCGCTCGAGTGCGCAATACAATCGCACGAATTGCAGATACAATTGGTTATTACTAATGCGGTAATAAAGTAAATAGGCGGGTGAACGTATGCACCCCTTAAAAATCGCATAATTAAAATATACACCAGTCGTCAGGGAGTTGAGAATGCATAAAAACCGTTTTAAATCGGACAAGAGATTTTACTGTTGGAACCAGTTCATTACAGTCCTCTTTTAAACATACTAATTTTTCCTCCTCGCCCGTCCCCCGGAACACCCCTAATTTTGGGGCAATATTGCTTAAAAATAATTTTTTGTAAATATCTCGATTGTGAATGGTCCTACGAAAAAAATATGGTCATCGAAGCTGAAGATAAGTAGATTCTCTATCGAAATGGTTCAGACACATTTTTATGTAGTATTAATACTCTTGGAATTATAGGCGCGGGAAGTAAAGCACCGTAACGTATTCACTCTGTATATCGATAATTTCCCATACACTACCGCGCCTTATACTTGCTATTACATTTAATTGTCACTTTTGAAGTTTAAGTATATATATTTATTATCAATTTTGGAATTACAAAAAATGTCTTCAACTATCGGTGCTGACTACCAATATGCGCTTATTTCCACACCGCCCAATCCCAAAGATTTGGTCGTCCGAACTTTCGAGGATAAACAAGGTGTCTGTTACTAGGATGCTTGGCGTTCCTGTTCTTCTCTACTCGTTTGAAGTAGTGAAATGGACGATAGATGAGCTGCGTCAATTAGTAGTGGATTTTGTGAGCCGGAAAAAATCCGATAAAAAACCTAAGTATTTTCTGACGCTACCATGGAACCATAGACGGAGAAAAATAAGTGAGAATATCTAATCATCATCAAAGTTCTCCTCTTCAATCGTCGGTGACGTGTCATTAAGATAGATCTTTTGGCAGTTCGCACATGTGATGATGCAATTTACCCCAACTCTCTTCTAACCGCACCTCGGTCCGCACCCTATAGTGTAAGCACAAAATATTTTGTTAGTAAGGCAAGAGGATCTGAGGCTTTCATAGGATACAGGGATGTAGTTGTTTTTGCCATCCCCAAAGCTCAGGTGGAAGTCTTCTTCCCAACTGATTTTGTACCTGGTGGTACACTCTAAAGGAACGCAAGCTTGTAGCATCTTCGGTTGAATTAAAGGAACTAAGGTCTGATTTCATTTTCGTAACTGCTCATTGGAAATAAATGAGCCTGTGCTAAGATAAGTTGTTTTCGAGGTAGCTGCATACAGAGCCAGAAAAATATGGTTATCGAAGCTGAAGATAAGTAAATTCTCTATCGAAATGGTTCAGATACATTTTTATGTAGTATTAATACTCTTGGAGTTATAGGCGCGGGAAGTAAAGCACCGTAAAGCTGAGACTGACGCCAGCCTTGAAAATCAGAAAATCATCCCCGATGCAAACCCACCCCCCAAACAGTCAAACACCCTGGAAAAGGGGGTGAAACGCGAAGGAGCGGACTTTCGTCCGACAAACATTGGTTTATCCCTGTTTTCGAGGATGCTGAGACCGATGCCAGCCTTAAAAATCATCCCTGTTATAAAATCCACCCTCCAAACAGCCAAAACACCCCGGAAAAAGGGGTGAATGAATCCTGTAACGTTGAAGGGTGTGACATTCACTTCGATGAAAATCAAATTTGTAACCACACTTGTAAGCGTCCTAGATTAAATTCACTTAATGCATAGATATAATAGATTTGATTAATAATGATTGTATTTTTCCTTGTATTAATAAGATTCTATAAGTTATTTCGTATTTTATGTGTAGTAAATAAGTCACTGTGTTCATTTATAAAAGTGTTATGGCTGATCTAATGTTATAAATCAAATCTATGTGCAGTCCTGTATACATGACTTTTCCACGTTAACCCTACAGACGAAGTGCAGTGTACGCCGATTTTTTTCTGTTTCACATTTAATCCAGAGACATATTAGTTGCATGCAGTACGAAAGAATAGATGATTTCCTTGCATCTTCTATACTTCGCGTACACATACAGTCAAAGTAACTGTTTTTTTTTGCCGTTTGATAGATGGACATCTCAGGTGAGATTTTCAAGGCTGGCGTCGGTCTCAGCATCCTCGAAAGCGGGCGAGTGCACTGGTTTTGCCGTGGGGAGAAGGAAACTGCTGTTTCACCCCTTTTGAGGGCGGTTTTAACTATTTGTGGAATGGGTTTTACATTGGGGATGATTTTCAAGGCTGGCGTCGGTCTCAGCATCCTCGAAAACGGGGATAAACCGATGTTAGTTCGACGGAGGCGCGTTCCATTGCGTTTCACCCCAATTTGGGGGTGTTTTTTGGCCGTTTGGGGGGTTGTCCATGCTGAAAAAGAATTTTGCCCATCACCGTCGTTTTTAGCATCCTCTAAAACGGGGAAAGGATGTGGTCTGGTCGCGTCAGAAAATACTTACATATTCGTCCGACTCACAAAATCCGCTATAGATGGAGATACCCGCAAGATGATGAATATCCATTCATCCAAGATCGTCCGTTCCTCGTGTGTACCTCCCACGTCATCGGAGGCCGAGGACTTTTGAGCGGAGTGCATGCATGGCCGGGTAGTACTGAGTATAGCATGTAACGTCCTAGGAGCTAGGACCCTCTCCTGCAATTAGTGAGAAAACATGAAAATGCAGGAGTGGGCGCAGGACTATTCAAGACAGCAGAGCAGAGTCGTAGATGGACTCAGTCTCGTATTTGACATCAGACGAGGAGGCCGGCGAGGTGAGGACCCAGAGTCGGTCAAACCGTCTGAAAGCCCAGATGAAAGAAACCGAACAGAAACGATACGGTACGTCGATAAACCCATGCACGGTGTATTCTATAAGAACATAAAAACATTGGGTATATCGACCAAGCTGACGTTCGCCTTTTTAAGGTCAACTGCGCTTAAGTGAGAGACCGAGGGATTGCAACAATGCAATGGAAAAGTTTCTATCAAACGATCAAAGTAAAAATCGGCTTATCTCATCTTATCTCATAAACAGTCCTTTATAACATGGTCGAACATAAAATATGTTATATAATGAAAAATCTTAAAGTCACTATAGTGTGTTATACCAATAGTCTCATATTTTAAATTAAATGAGATCCAATTTTAATGTCGAATCATTGAATCAAGTCTACCCACGACATATACTTTAATCCTTTGAAAATTCTGTTAAATATAGTGTGGAACAGCCAAAAAGAATAAATTCAGTATCTCAATTATTGTGCATATTTATAAAAAATCTCAAGTCGATTTTGGATTCTGAAATGACATCCTGCAATGCATAAATTTCACCCCTAAATTCAACGCCCTTCGAATGGCAGTTGCAATCCCTAAATTTTTTAATGGAAAGTAGATGTTTGTGGTACCTCATCTGAAAGATCTTTTCATTCTCTATTCAAAAATGCTATGGTTTTAATATTTATTACAAAAATTGACGACCTGCTCGACGAAATTCGCTATAACAAGCGAAAAATAAAAACTTGCAGCGTTTTGTTCTTGCAGGCTAGCAAAAACAATTTCAGTGTTCTTTCTCAACATTATCGAATAAAAAGAAGATATAAAACCATCAAAATTCTTCATAACTGACATTGCCAGTTTTATTGAAAACGCCGCGTCATAGCGATTGACAGCAATAAATAGCTGTCATAGTTGTCAATAAATACTAGTCATTATTGTTATGTGTTTACAATCTCCAGTAAACACCCTGTATGTAGGTTCAGTTATTACAACAAGAATCTTCAAAAACCACTGATTTATTAATCACTTAATTACAATAATTATTCCTTATACTAAAACATACTAATTATGCTTTTAATCTAACATAAATTATAATTTGACATTGTCTGTTATTTCATTTTATTACTTACTTGTCTGTACAAAACTGTCCCAGTGCGCTGATTGAGTCTTTATATATACCCGTGTCGAATGTACCTGAATTTTCTAGAATAATCCAGCGTTGTTCACGATGTTTCTCGCCCTTCGCTTATTTTCTCTATATTCCAATGGCGTAGGCTTGCACATAACAGTATTTTGCGTAATGTTTGAGTTTTGCTAATTCCAATTTCTAAACATGGTTTATTTAAAGGAAGTGCATAAAATAACAATTTTACAGATGGTTGATTACGGAGATAGAATGCCATCACAGGAGAAAATTGCTCGCCTATTTCAAGAAATATTTCCTGATTTGCCGCCCATGTCCCAGAGTACAATTAGCAAAATTGAACATCTGTTTCGCGAAAATGGAGATGTAGGGCAGATAGAAAAAAAGCTTCCAATGCAATGAGTTACGATGCCAGATTAGATATACTGCTTGAGTTTGAAGAAAACCCACATAATTAAAGTCGATTAGCAGTTTTAGCATTGACTGTTTCCCATTCCTCAGTTACTCGCGTATTAAAAGAAAATAAAATACATTCCTATGAACTGACTCCAACTCAGGAGCTTAGTGAAGACGATTTTGATAGAAGAACGTATTTTTATGAAGAAATGATGCAAAGATTAAGTAGCAATTTTATCCAACTGGAAAATGTTTCGTCTTCGGATGAGTCCACTTTTACTCTTCATGGCCATGGTAATTTTCAAAACTGTCGCTACTGGGCTAATGAAAATCCTCACTGGATGAGAGAATTACATACGCAAAATCCTAAGAAGATTAATGTTTGGGCGGGGATAATTGAAAACCTCGTCATTGGTTCTTTTTCATTGATGGCAATTTGAATGGAGATAATTATTTGCCCTGCTCCAAAATAGTTTCGTGCCAACTTTGGCAAACTTATATCCTGCTCAAGCAAACCCACAAGTTCCAGCGGATGTAATATGATTCCAGCAGGATGGAGCACCACCACATTACCGAATCGATGTCCGGCAATACCTCGACTTAACATTTGCTAATCGGTGGACACGGAGGCGAAGATCGCTAGAATGGCCAGCATGTTCTCCTGGTCTTACACCCTTAGATTTCTTTCTATAGTAATATGTGAATAGTATGGTAAACAAAACTAAGCCACGCCATACAGATGACTTAAGAAGAAGATTAACGGATGTGGTTAGGTCGGTCACACTTCAGATGTTGAAAAACGTTAAAAGACATTTTTATTTACGATTAGAATACTGTCAAGACGTTCAAGGAACTCATTTTGAGTATTTACTGCATTGAAATTAAGTTTTTTGTGAATTGTGAAGTTTTGTGAATTACGTATAATGGTATAATTTGAATCATATTTTTAGAGGTATTATTATCATTATTATTCAATTCTATTAATTATTTTATCTAGGTCAAGTTATTTGCTTTGTTATGTATTTATAATTATTGTTATGCTTTGCTGTGTAGTGCCATAGGTAGATTGCAAGCTAATTGCACTACTTACTATTTTTTTCTTAAAACATAATATTTCTAGTCGCAAACTCCTCCGTAAAATCCTTATTTTACTATAAAGAACGTAACCCGACTGCAACCAACAGCTACTCTCCGGACTATGTGCCCCACCGAGCACTGAATTACAAGTTACAAGCCTGGCGCGTTAAGTGTAATAATTGCATATTACCATCAAAACGCTAATGCTTCGATTACAACAAACACCAGCCGAAAGACTGATCCTACTTAAAGGAGCTCTCGTGCCAGTCATCACACACCACTTGCAGACTGCAGTTTCGAGGTGTTGGCTCTCGTCAGTGCAAGGTAGGCATGTGACGACCGACACGAGGATCACTTGACTATTTAGTACATTTCGGTATCTTTGGGATAGCGACATGTAAAATAGTCAGCAGGCGCCATTTAGCGGTCCAGTGTCTGTTGCAATCGAAAAATAAATAGCCTGACTGGCTAAAAAGTGAGTTAAAAAGTGCTAAACAGAGACAAAAATCTATTGAGCAATTTGGCAAGACAATCGAAGAACTGTTAACGGATCTGACAATTACTCAGAGTGAGGGCGATGAAAATGCTATGAAAATTTTAGTGAAAGTTAATGAGGAAATTTCCATTAACTCTTTTGCAAATGGGCTGCGAAACAGTGATTTGAGAACTATTGTTATAGAGCGAAATTATTCCAAATTATCAGACGCGATACAAGGAGCCAAAGATTCCGAGTGCAAATAGCGGTCAGGTATTTCATACACGTGGAAATAAAAATTACGTGGTTCCACAAATTGTAACCGATTTTTTAGAGTTAATACCAATTCAAATAACTTTTCAAGGAATCAAGTCCGATGTGTAAATTATAATTTTAACTATAGGGGTCATAATAATATTAATAGAGGCACATTTAATTATCGGGCGAGAGGTAACAATTTTGGAAATAATAGGCGAAGTTCATATTGCATGTCAAATTCAAACGAACATTCAAATAATAGCGTAAATAGTGATTTGCATGGAAATGTTCAAGGTGCTCCACTTTCTGAGCCAAAAAATCTCCAGTTTTAACAGTAGATGGGTTGAATTTTGTTGATTTTTTTTATAGAAATAACAAATTAAAATTTTCAATAGGTATAGGAGCAACAGTTAGTATTATTTTTACTGAATATTTACCTAAACCTGAAAAAGTTGATTCATCAACAAAAAATTTATTTAAAAGGAATTTATGGGTTAAAATTGTCATTGTCAAGCATACGAATTAAATTTTTTACCATTAATTTTTGCAATAAATATTAAAACCATAGCATTTTTGAATAGAGAATGAAAATACTCTTCAAATGAGATATCACAAGCCCCTACTTCTTATTTAAAAATTTAGGGGTTGCAGCTGCCACTGGAAGGGGGTTTATTAGGGATGAAATTTGTACGTTGCAGGAAGTCATTTCAGAGTCCAAAATCGACGTGTCTCGGGATCTTTTTATAAATATGCACAATAATAATTGAAATATTTGGCTATTCCACACTGTATATATTTGTAATATAATTACTTAACTTTGGATATTATATTTTCAGCAAATGGCCATGTCTGTCGAATTTTCCAGCTGGTATGGGAGAAATTATATTAAACGCTACCCTTCAGACCTCCTTCAGTATGGACGAACAATGTAGAATGGAGTTCGGCGACGGGTAAATTGCATTTTATTGTGCTAATAAATTAAGACGTTACTAGCGATTTCGCAGTCGAACAGCTTCTCTGAATTTATTTTAATGGTTTAAAGCAATTAGTTTCATTTATCGTGTCTCATATTTATTACGATTCCCATTAAATGAATGTAAATTACGAAGTGAAAATTATTTGTTTGACTGTTTTGCTGTTATTATGGATTCAGATAAAATACCGGTATTTGCGTATTCAAATTACGTGTTCTTGGGGAGTAACATCAGAAAAGGGAAAATAATAAATGACTATAGAAAATGATTTCATTTTACGAGTTCATAATTATGTTCAAAATAATCTTGTATTAATTAATGTTTTTAATTGGATACAATTTTACTGCTGTTCATGTTAACTCATCTCTATTGTGTTGATTATAATAATAATAAACTCTTTATTCAAGTAAGCTGTGCATAACAGATATGAAACATAATTGATTTCCTAGTAAATTCTAAAACAAACACATTCGATCTAAAATTTAATTACACTTAAATACATTTATTAATCAGAAATTTTTTTAGCGTTCTTTTAAACTTGTTTAAAGTATTGTTTTTAATGTTCTGATGCAATTTGTTGTAAATACTTGCAGAGCTAGCAGTAATAGGGATTTTTTTTGAAAATTTGATAGATTGTAGTTGTTTATTAAAAGATCATTTGCGCCGTGTTAAGGCTATAGTCCAATTGATGCGGTGCTGTGCTGTGCGGCGCTATGCTAAGCTGATAGAAGCGGTGGCTTGACCGTCCACTGGTGCTGTATGAAAGTATTGTTTTGCAGTGCTTACTACACTGTTTAACAATACCATAAAATGATTTCAACCCGAATTTCAAACAACGAAGTGGAGAAGCAGTTTTTAGGTCTGACTTCAGACGAAGATGAGTCTGATAATGAATTTGAGGCCAAGATTCTAACCAATGTATTACTTATGGGACCTTATATTGCTACTTTATCCCAAGTGCCTTCCCGGAAGTCTTGATTTTTGTAATATTTGTCGTCAATTTTTCACAAACAAGAATATCTACGCACTACTTAGATGATTTTTTCCATTTTTAAATTCTGCACATCACATAAACACAGAGCAGCACAGCTCCAATCGGTCACGAAGCGAAATAAAACTGGATCAGCAAGCCACAGCTTGTAGAAAACGCACAGCCTAGCACGAGTGAACTGTTCGCCATTGAAATGCGTGTAATTCAATTACAAGCCGACTCTGCTACACTCTGGCTTCGTACCGCTTCGCACGGCACAGCATGGTGGTGAGCGAATAGGTCTGCTTCATATATGAAAATTGAAGTAACAGTTAATATTTTGGATGTTTTAAACAAAGAATTTATATATATAGAACCCGATATACAATGACGAGTGTGTTGCCATCATCAAGTCCTCAAGTTCAGACACTACATTTTATGATTATCTCGTTCCTTAAGAAGTAAATTCCATAGCTCCAACTCTTTCTAAGCCGCTAGCAGTTTTAACTCTTTCTGCGCCGTCGTACATTCTGAGATGACATGTCAAATACCTTTGATTTGACCCATAATGTAAATATAACCTAATTTGTTATATACGTGTATTTGGAACTATGAATAATAAACATTTGTACTTCGAAGAGACAAAACATAGTTTAAAATTGTCGTTTATATACTTTCTATACCTATGGCTGAACACAAATAACATTTTTTAAATTTTAGACTGCGAATATTTTTCCTTCATAAGTGCATTTAGAAGCAAGCAGCATTATAGGTAATTTATTTAGGGTCTGTTTCTGAAACGTAAAATAAAGTTATCTATTAGTAAATGTCATAGTAACAATTGTTGTCACAATTGTAACTATGACAGTAAACGAATAATTAACTCTATTTTACGTTTCAGAAACTGGCCATTAACCAAGTACCTCACTAAAACTGGAATTGGCCTCCTAAATTGAGTAGTTACCTAATAGGTACCTACCTACTAATTAAAAATCTTATTTTGGAATTTGTAAACATCAAGTTCTGCATAGGAACAAATTGGAGCGTGAAATTGTGCATCTGCAAAGGTGTGTAGAATGAGCAAAAAAATAAAATGCATTTATTTGCAACAGATACTATATTTCAAATACAACAATAACATATAATTATTTTTATTCATGACGGAACAATATCATTTTTGTAAATTTTTGTCTGCAACTAGTAGTATCATTTTTTAATTTAGCTTCATAATGTAAACGTACCTTCATATACATTTTACAACACATACATATTAATTGTAACTTGTGATTATATAACATCTCTTGGGATAAAATATGATTATTCATAATATCGTTATTGAAGATACTCAAATTAGGTAGTATTTTTATTTATTAGGTAGAAATAAAAAATTCAGTGATATTTCTCTTGGAGAACAAAACATTTTTATACTGCCTAATTAAACGCTCTAAACACATACACAATTCAATGACATCTTCGCTGGCTGTAATCAACTTTCCTCTTTCCTTTAATACAACAAGTTGGGATGTAGCCCGATTGTTAACTAACTGATCTTTACAAATTTGACATGAAATAGATTTATTTATTCGCCTTGCAACAAAACCGCTTACATATTTAATGACGTCTGACACAAATGGTGACAAATCAAAAACATGTGCAAAATAGTCATGATCTTCGTCCGAAATTTTCATTTCTTCTCCATCTTCATCGACAATTGTGTCGCTGGTTCTCGTAATAGTTCCTGCACCGACATGCATAATGGTGGTTGCATCTAGTATACTACAGTTGCTAGTTCTTGCAGCAACAACTTGATGCTTAACTAAAAGCCTAATGTATGCAGTTCTGAATTGAAGAGCAGTAGGGTTGTTATTCCACCCTCCCCGTTGGCGTATGGCAGAAAAATACATTTCAAGGTGATCTTGGCTAAATTTGTAACTTAACATGTATTTTAGATATCCAGTTACAACCAGATCATTGTACAATTCTAAATAACTAGATAAGCATACAATGAGTCCCAGAAAACCTGTTTTTCGCTTAGTATGAATTAATAATTGGCCAGAACAATCCTTCAAGCCAGATAAATATTTTTTATATATGTCAATATGACTTTTAAATTTATCAATAGTTGTTAAAGATATTGGCTTGTTAAGTTCCCACTTTGAATAAAGTGATTTGCAATTCAAAATATCGAAAATATTGTTTATATTTAAGCAGAAAGTCGCAGTTGCCTCACAATTATCAAATTCCTTTATAGTTAATCGTTTACAAAATAACAGGGCTGAACTTACGCTTGCACTTAGAACCTGCACTGCTAATCTAACTTTCATTTTGTTATTTTGAAAATTTATATGTTGCGATGTCAATTTGTTGGCCGCATGTAAACCTTTATGTTTTTGAAGTTTGAACAATTTTTCAATATACTCCCATTTAATGGGTTCTCCTTCTGGACTGTAAATAACTCCCCAGTCAGCAAGAGTGTTCCTAACCAATTTTATCATATGACAAGCATCCCAGAAAATATGTACTTTTTCTCCAGTATTTACATGAGGAAACCATGGTTGAAAATCTTTACTATAAACGTAATTAGTCCCTAATTCATTACACATAGAAATATTAGTGGAAGTCCCATCAAAAGTTATAGAATTACACTTAATTTTTGTTTCATGTAGTAGGCCTAAACAAGTCGTCAACAAATTTGCTCGTTCCGATGCACTTAAACCTTGAATTAAAAAATACCTCAATGGTATTTTCCAGTGGCAATTTAAGGCTACAGCCATAATAACAAATGCATGGTTAGCCTGTGGCCGAGTATCTCCATCACCTTCTAATCCAGCACCAAAATCAACATATCCATAATACTTGCCACATTCATACTGAATGTGTTGTCGAATACTCATTTCATCAACGACAATATTTACAATTATTGGATCGGTTTGCTGTTGCTGTTTTAAACTTAGCGCTTCAAATGATTCTTTCGTGAATCCTGGTTCACCTTTCACAGTCATATACCATTTCCTTATGGTATCAGGATGTGGCAGAAGATTGTTAAATTGTTTTCGTACATAATTATAAGCACTTGAAGAATAAAAATGTAAACTTAATGAAAAGGCACGTATACTTGGGTCATATTTTCTATTCTTTGCAAGTAACTGCCTTTTTAATATCGCTTCCAAAGGACTTGACATTTCTTCCTACAAAGTTATTATAATAATTATATTATCAGGGACGTAGGGTTGTACAAACAATAATAATTAAAACAAGGAAATTAACGTAGCAGTACCATTATTGCATTTGATGATTCTTCTGATAATAAATTTTGATTTCGCAAGTGCTCTAAGAGATCCCTTACATTGTCAATGCGAACCTCTAGTCTCTTTTTTTGTGTACTAAGCACCTTAATTTTTTTACGTTGGCTTTCCCACTTCTCCTTCAAGAATGCCAGGTGTCTTTTAGCATTTCGTGGAGTAGCAAAATCTGCTGGATGGAGATCACCTACATAACGAACAATATGATGTTCATGAGGTGGTGTACGTTCTTCTGAAAAGAAATTCTATTATTTTTGGTATCAAATTAATTTAATTATAGGGAATAATTTCTTAAAATTGCCACTTAGATACCTACCTACAGAAAGTTTTATTTCAGATGGAGTAATTAATTGCAATTGCTCTGGGATGGATATCTCGTCTGTGTTGGATGGTCCAGGTAATTCAGTCCCTACGAAATGTTGCACATCTTGTTTAGACGGTCCCGCTCTTACAATTTCTGAAACAGCAATCATTTCTACTATTTAAGTTACCACCGTTTTAATGCTCTTTCAGCTATAGAAAAGGTTCTTACCTTCAGGTTTACGCCTTAATGTAGGGGCTGGAATGGCAGTTTTACGCAATTTCCTAACAGGCCAATAACTGTCATCATAGTCTCCCTCAAGAAAATGTTTTGAACACACTACTGTGTTTTGGTTAGCATGATCAACACCACATGCTTTCTTCCAAGCAGAGCACAAGGCTTCATTTTTAGGAAATCTAAAAGTTAAAAAACAATTCACAAGCCAACTGACAAAAGCAAACAAAGTGCTAAGCATACTACGGTACTATGTATAGTTATGTAAATAGCAAATATTCAGTACTTTTATTTGTATACTGATGAGACATAGATTATTTTAGCAGATAATTATATAATTTCTTGGAATTATGTAGTTATTTTACCTGTGAAAAGACAGTGGGACATTTTTGCTCTGAATTGCAACACAAACAACACATTTTTTCACCATGTTTAACTCGATTTTTTTAAAGTAATAATAATGTAAAATAATAATAAAAGTGAATTGTAAGAGTAAATTAACGTAAAACAATAAAAACGTTTTATAAACAGTGGAATAATTTAGAGGTTATTTCATACTTCAACATGTAAACTGTAAACGACTGAATATTAAATTACCAATCAAATTTAACCTACATGACATATGTCCTTGCTAAGCTCACACCATGGCCGAGGGCCGGCGGCAAGAGAGATAACAGTATAGTCGATATCATATCCCAAAAAGAAATGGATAGAAAAACGCACGTTGGACATGTTGGCAACAGTACCGTATAGCTTTGTGCATTTTATATCGGGTTCTATATATACAAATTCTTTGGTTTTAAATGTCTCTCTACTAGATTCTAGCGGCCCTAACGAGAACATTAAACTTAGAATTCTCTTTTGGAGTACAAATATACTTTGTGAAGATGTTCCCGGGCCCCATAATAAAATCAAGTATTTTAAATGTGGATGAACAATTCCGTAGTATACGTTTATTAATTCCGACCTTGTAATGATGTATTTTGCAGGACAATAAATGCTGAATTTAATTTGTTACACGCACTATCAATATGGTTTTCCCATGTTAATTTTTCGTCTAGCTGTAAACCGAAGAACTTGTGATTGTTGTTTTTTTATAGTGTTTTCTCCCATTGTTAAATTAAGTAAAAGTGGTACACGTCTTAAATAAAATTTTTTGCTAATATTTAATATTAATCTGTTGTTATTGCACCAAATCAAAAAATATGTGAATATTTTATTAACAATACTTTGAAGTTCTTGGGTTGATATTGTTCAAGTCATTTAGAATATGATTAATACAAAGAATACTACAGCGCTCTGAGGAACGCTTATTTTTATATTTTGAGAATCGGAATATGTGTTGTTAGAGATTCCCTTTTACTTATAAATGAATTTACCTAGTCATTTATATTTCCGCGGATTCCGAGGGCATCTAGATTTTATAGCAACATTCTGTGATTAAGGTCGAAGAACAGCGCCATTGCATATTGGTTGTTATCTAGTGATTCATATGTAGACTGTAAAAAATTTAAAGCTGCAGTGCTAGTAGAGTGCTTGGGCCTAAAGCCATGTTGACTTGCACTGAGTACCTTTGTAGGTAAAAAATTCGGATATTCTTTTGTATATTATCTTTTCAAATACTTTTGATATGACTGAATTTTGAGCGATCGTTCTTCTTTATTTTTTCAGTATATGTTTTTCTCTCCTTTTGTGAAAAGGTGTAACATACGAAAAGTTTAACTTGGAAGGAAAATATCTGATTTTATGAATAAATTCATATGAAAGCATAAAGGTTGCAATAAGTGGCGTATGCATGAGTTTATAATATTATAGTTCATTTCATCAGGGCCGGTAGAGCTCCTATTTGTTATTGATCGTAAAGCCATTAGTATTCCATGATGCTGAATGTCCTCAAAAACATTGAGTTTATACTTCTGTTTGTTATCATATTGTATTGTATTGTAATTTCCTGTTCATCACCTAGTTCTGCTGTGACACAATGTTCTGCGCAATTGTTCTGTTGTTGTTCTGTGTGCAAAATATTTGCAAAATAGGTTAGGTACTTATTTCAGATTCGTCTGATACACTGTTGTTGTTATACACTGAACATTGTGCAATAGTTCTTATTTTGTGTATAGTTTCTGTTTTCTCCGTTCCTCTGTTTTTCTTTCACTTTCCACGCTTGTTAAAATTATATAATGTACTATACATTGTTATATATATTATTCTCTTTGACGTATTAATTTGTAATTTGTGATATTTGTTCATAAACCTGTATTTTCCCATCCAGTAATTGGCCTTGGCTGTTGGATTTTGTATGTAAATAAATAAATATATGATTGTAATTTTCTCATGGTACTTGTTTTTATTACGCCCTGTAGTAGTATTAACAATTTGCCACATTGTTTTACTAGAATTGCCAAAATATTTTATAATGTTTTGATAAAATGTTTTTTTTATTTCTTTTATTTTCAAAGAAATATTAGTTTTTGTTTCTAAATAATGTAAATATAATTCTTCTAATTCACTATTTTTGTATAACCAAAATACATTTTTTAATTGTTCACTTTCCCTAATAACATTTTCATTTACCCATCCTTTTTTCAAGAAAATTATATTTTTTGTAGCTTTTGTTTTGATACATACCACATCAAAACAGTATAGACGGATAGACGGAAAATAGACGGATGTGGATGAGAGTAGATTATTGAGTGTACGTATATTTTGTTCAGATGCATCTGGTTTCCAGTAATTTGTTTTTTTTAATACTTTTGGCGATGTATTGGAAGAGCAAATCTGTACTTCATGATCTGATATATCAAGGCTTATATTTTATGCATCTGTATGATCTAGATTTGATACTATATAATCAAGTTGATTGTGTGAATTGTTAAAATCTCTTGTTCATTCTATTGGAAGACATGATATTATGTCATCTAGTAGGGATTTACTCTTTCCAGGTATTAGGTAATTTATGTTAAGATCGCCACATAACACACATAGATATTGATTTTGATTGATATGAAATGTTTCTAATTTAGTGCTAGGAGATCGGTAAACTGCAATCAGTGCGAATTTTAAATTACTAGTGACAGTACTTACTGCACAACACTCACAAATTATAAACTGCTCAAAAACTGAAGTGATAATATCAATAAAATTAAAGCAAATTTGAACACTGATACCTTATAGAGAGCTGGATTGGATTTTACTTTTAATGACGGTGGATTTAAATTTATATACATTATGAAGATTGTAATATACAAAGTGTTAAAATACAGTACGGCATTAGCAGAACTTTGTGAAAGTGCCAATAAAGGTACAGTTTTTCATTTCAATTATCATGCTATTTTCATATAATGTATTTCATTCTGCCAAAATCAATCAACTTCCCGAGAATATTAAATAATGTAATAGTTATTTAAAATTAAAAGAATTATTTGCGTATGTCTCCGAAAGTGAAAAAACTAAAATTGTTTTATTAATGCAGTCAAAATAGGATTTGAAGTGGAACTTTTTCGATAAGCAATTTTATGGTTGGATCCTGTTGTGGAGGTGCTCAGGAGTACCCAAAAAATTTCTTATATTTCAAATTTCAAATATTTTTCATTTGATGGAGCAAAAAGATTACACTAGACAGCTTCCTGCCCAACTGATCCACGTGAGAAGACCTGGAGAGCTTGTCATCCAAAGTGACTCCCAGTAATTTTGCACTACTACCTTCAGTGATATTGACATTTGAGGAAAAATTGATATTCTGTATTTTTTCGCTATTTAAGTTTATTTTCTGTGAACCAGTTCTCAGATTTTCTTCTGTTTCTTTAGCAATATAAATTAGCACGGTAATTAGTTACTTACCACGCGGTTGTAGAAATAAATGTTAAGAGACTAAGTAATTTCTTATTAATTTGTAAGTTCTGCTTGGATGATTCCTAAATAATATATTTCTTTAACTTGTAACATTTCTAAAAGTGAAATAAATTTTATTTAAATTTAAATTTGAAGCTTGGTTTAGTTACGTATTACCGATTTATCATCTGGTATTCGAGAAGTCAATAGAATTATTAGTATGTAAGAGCTCAAGCGAAAATGCAGGTAACGTGAGAGAAATGGGAATATTCTTTATGTATTCACTATACTGCATTCTGCTCTACTAAAATTCAGTATGCCATTGGAAGAAATACAATATAAATTTCCGTTTGATGTCTACAAATCGCATTCAACAAGCTTGTTAATACTTAGAATGCTAACAGTTCTCAATTATCAGCGGCATCAAGTTATATTTGAATTTTCATATTAATAGTAAATATCTATGTACCGAATGATGACGTGTTTCATACACAGGCGTTACGGCGTGGAGCGTATCCTACACATTCTCGAGAACAAGAATCTGCTCAAGGCATAGCATTTGTGTTCAAGAAATGAACCCTTTTGATGGAGAGTCATTTATGATGGGGGCGGATGGCTGAGACTCGTATTAAATCAAGGCGCTGAATGTTTGTGAGAGAAATACGAGAGCTGATATAGAGGCACAACATTATCAGCAAGGCATGTGGCAAATAAGACTCGATAGAATAGAACAACAACTTTAGATCACATGAAAAAGTGGAAGAAATTTATATGCTTCGGAATATAGTTCCAGGGAGGCTTAAATTATAAATCTCTTCTGCAACTGCCTATAAATTATTTAAACTTATGTGGAATATCTAATAAATATTAGAAGCCGTCTTTTAATTCAATTGCGATGAATAATTTATTGGAGAATAAATAATTATGTTTAGGGTGGAAGAGTTTTGGGAAATATTTTTTCCTGTAGACTTTTGGTCTACTAATTCCTTTATCAATATGCATTTTAATCTTTAACTATGAGCCCTATTTCCCTTACTATAATGAATTTGGAGTGCAATATAATAAAAGGATTAACAGCAAAAAAGACCTCCCCCAAGAAAGGGACTTCATTTCTTTTCTGAAGGGTAACATTTTTTCTGCAATTTAATAAATGCGTTGTTCTTTTTATTACGTGGTACATAATTTCTTCCTTAACAACTTGTACGTTCTGTCTAAGTTATGTGCCTAAATAATTAACAGCAGATGAGAAAGAAACATGGTTAATTAAATTCAGTCATATATGCCAGTGAATATAAAAAGGAATATAAAAATTTACTGATAATAATTGACAAACGGAAGAGTTAGAGATGGAAAATTTCGATGCAACTATTGAACATATTTATTTATATCGGTGCACAGAAAATGATATGAAGGTCATCAGTCAGTATCATTCTTGACAACCAAGGAGTTCTCAAACTCTGGAATCAGCTGAGGTATGTTATAAAATAATGAGAGTCTGCCTGACAGCATACAATAGACACAAGGCCACTAGGAAAGCGAAGACAATAAGAATGGGGACAGACTGGCTAATAAAGTAGTAAGCAGCATGATGAGATCTAAGCCTATTTGCGGAATATCTTACAGAATCCGAAGAAAGGCAGGAAATTATTAAATCAGAAACATCACTTTTACTGGACGAGAGCATCAAGGATAATGCATATGCACTGCTGAGCCACTCAAGCTAAAGATCGGGGCGAGCGTAGATGCGTCTTTACTATGTACTAATCTGTGCAAAAAAAGCGTACTACTCTTGAGCGTGATTTTAAGGTTTCTTAGCTATGTAAATAGTGTTTTTAAATAATACATATTGATGTTGAGCGACAAATTCATTTCTAAAAGTAATAGTCATAATATTCTGAAGCTTTGTTTATTATAAATATAACAGAAACTTTATTTCAAGACGAATGATTTAAAAATACAGTTTATGTATTCTATGCAATAACTTTATTTCAATATAGATAATTTTAAAAATATATAAATTATACATTCTATGCAATTAGTATTTCGTCATTGCTCCCCCTCCTCCCGTCTCTTGTAATCACTTCTTTTAAATTAATTTTCTATAAATTACCAAAGTTCGTTGGCATTTTGAGGGTGAAAATGTATTTGATAAATTTTTCACACAATATAACCCCACACATTTTCCATCGGATTCAGGTGTGGACTATCGGCAGGCCAAGGCAATGTCTCGACATTATTATTTAGAAACCACTGTGTAATAATATTTGCTGTATGCATAGGGTACTTGTCATGTTGAAAAATAAAGTTATTTCTAGGGTACAAATGTGTCACTGATGGTAACATTACATTTTCCAAAATATTTTCATAGCTTTCTTTTCTGAATGAACCCATTCCTCTGAAACTTATTCATGCCCAGACATTTACTGAAAATCTCTCACTACTCTGTATTGAATGGACATATGCTTCGTCAAATCGTGAGTTTCTAGGTCTGTAAATAAGAATGTGACCATAGTTTTTGGATTAAAACACTTTTTCATCGCTAAACACGACATTCTGTCAAAATTCTTCACGATAGATGTAATTTAAAGCAAATAATAAGCGCGTTTGCTTAGTCTGCAAAGTAATGGAAGGTTTTCTTGCCGCTGGATGATTTTTTGAATCAAATTTTTTAATTCTTCGACAAGCAGTCGATCGTGATCCAGGGAAATTTGTAACAGCTACAGCATGTATGTCGCTTGCAAATGAATTTTCCCTTATAACATTTATAGGAGCGATATCATCATCTGCATAGGAAACTGATTTTCGTCCAGATCCTACCTTTCTTCTTATAGTTTGCTCCTCCTCCCACCGTTTCTTTATTTTAAATACAATATATTTATTAATATTAAAACGCTCCGCAACCATTCTTATTGGCCAACCCTGTTCTAACATAACTCTAATTCGATTTTTCATAACTTCGGTTGAATGTTGAGTCATTTTTTTAATTGACAAGCATGACAGGACCTATTTTTAACATTTGTAGATATTCATTGACATCTAAGATTTAAACAATTAGAACATACTTGCTATGGAAATGAAGCCTGACCTATACAGGCAGATAGCAGATGTACGCTTTTTTTTGCACAGAATAGTACATACTTCGATATGCGATGTAAAGCAACGTTAGGCGCGGTTAGTACTTGGATGGGCGACCGTTCCAAATATTGTAGGTTATCTCATCTACAAGAGAAAAAACAAAAATATAAAATTTCAAAATTCACACAAAAATCACATTAATCCACACACCATGGCAAAACATGATAAAAAAGTCAACCAGTTACCATTTATACAAAAAAAAACACATCCAAGGTCACAAAAATCCGAAAAAAATTAAACAATCGATAATTCAAAAATAACATAAATTCACCGATACCACACTTTCTACATTCATTCTAGTAATTTTATAAAAGAACATTGCAAAAAAACTCCCTAAAGAATACAGTCTCCCTATAGTCATCAACAAGATCAAAACTACTTTTCACACCTATAATCTTAACTTTTTTCTTCGTTTCGTTAATTTTCTACAAGTTCTCAATCGCCCCTCGTATATTACAGTCACCTTTTTACTCTCATAAACAACACTTTTCCGTCGCCCCCGTATACGACATTTATCATCTTTCTCAGTTTTTATTAAAATCTTCTCGACTTTACTTTATTATCGCCCCATATATAAATTTCGTAACTTTTTAAATTCTGAACTAACTTCTCGACGCCCCCATATAATAATCGCAGCTTTTCTAAATTATTTGTTAATTTTGTTTTTGTTTCCGCTCACTTCATTCACCCTGCTTGCACCGGCCCACAAATTGTATCCACTTTAATAGTACGTGCGTGACTTTAATGCTAAATTACGGGGTGATACGATATGTGATTTATGGAAATATAAAACTTTCAATAACTTTTTAATTAAAATAGGTTCACATTTAAATCTTATATCAAAAGATCGTCTTTTCAAGTACAATTCGATCATATATGTTTCTTTTTGAAATTTCAATTTTTCAGTATTAAGCAATATTTCGCAATCAATGACTCATCCTCGACCGCACGGAGCGATATCCAGCCTTTTCCAGACTTTTAAAATGGGACGCAAGACTCACGGGGTACGAAAATGCAACCGTTTCGAAATGTATAAATACCCGAGCACAGCCAAACCAAGGCAAGTTCAGATTTTGACTTCTGTGTTATGTATTCGCGAAGTGATTTTTGAAAGTTGAGTTATTTAAAAGTGATTGTTAAGTGTAATAAGTTAATTTACTAGTGCATCCTGTCCGGTTTCTATTTAACTAAAGTTGTAATTACCAACCGTCTAGATAGGCTTTCTTATTTTTCTGACTATGCATACTTTTCGTGACCAGCTATTTAAATCTAGCTTCCCAGGTCGAGACCTGGTTAAAAAGAGTTAGTTTTAAGTATTCGCCTTAAATGGCCCCATCATTTTTCATTCGCCTTCACAGCCCAACTGTCCAAGTGAATTTTTTCAGATTAAGAATTTGAATAAACATTTTAGTAAATATGGTTTCCCAGAAGTTTTAAAGATTGAATTTCTGTTGTCGATTAGTTTCTATTTCAAAAGGAAACTTGTTAAATAAAATAATCTCTGTTTTAAATTGTTCAGTAAAAAGTCTAAATAAATAATTTTTGTTCGTTTCGTTTAAACAAAAGTGTTTTACTTTCTAGAAACCATATACAGGGTGTAGTCATTGACCCTGCCATAACTACAAAAGGCTAAACAGACTTTAAATACAAGTGTTAAAAAAACAGTGCAAAAGACAATATACAGGGTGTAGCAGTTGACCCTAACCACCACTACAAGAAATTAGCCCTGAAGCTCTAATTAAACAAAATTAAGTGCTCGAACGCCCTCAAGGGTCTCACCTCTTGCTTTCGGGCTGAAACATTTTTTACTTTCTCTATCTCGAGGGTCGTTTCGTGTTCACAAGGAAGACCGTGTCCTCGCCTCAAATATCTTCCAGCGGCTTGTATATCAGTGTATGCGCGGAAGCCATGCAACCTTAGGCGAGGGTTGTGTAGGTGATATACCATCCTTCGGAGGGGATTTAAAGCCGTCGGTCCCTTGTCTATTAAATGTTAGGCAAGTAAAAGATCCCTACTCTTCTTAAGGGAAGAGGTTCGGCAAAATTCCTGGTTGGGGGTAGCTCGTCTACAGGCGTCGGTGATAGGCCTTAGTAGCGAAAATAGACCGACGTTAACTAAATGTTAAAAAAAAGCTAAAGATCAAATAAGTCAGAAGACAGGTGATATATTTATTTATTTATTATACAAAAATAGGAACAGGAGAAATACCCGTTATGGTCAACAGCAAAAGACAAGGTCAAACAGCAATACATTAAATTATAAGAAAAAAGTACAAAGTAAATGAACAAAAACGTCAATTTAATACAAGTCTGTCTTATCTACATATAGAGAATTTACATTAAATGCGGACACAACACAAGATAAATAACATAAATAATAAATAACACCATATGTAATTACAACCCCCTTTATCCCGGAAGGCTCTGGAAGAGCCATGTGTGGGAGGGGGCTATACATTTAGAGACAAGGTACATACACCCAATATTCGTGTATAGTGGAAAACTCCCTCTCACAGTTGCCTCGACCGGGAATCGAACCCGGGAACTTTTGGGTGAGAGGCAAGTGCGCTTACCTCTCGACCATCAGTCATACCAGAGAGTGTTCCACGCGTGAAATACACGCACTGAAAGGAAGCATTCGAGAGATTCTGAAGGTGTTCCTGGTGATCTTAAACGGATGACCACGTAATATGTTGTCACTGGCGAAAGTAAATAAATTATGAATTGGAGATAATTCGTTTCGTATCCCTTTGTACGTAGTGATAAAACCACCCCGACGTCTTCTAGCAGCCAGTAAGGTAAGTTTAAACTGTGTAAGCCGATCTTCGTAACATGGGCGGATACGTCCAAATGGTATCCTCCGGGTTATGCGGCGGTGAATATTCTCTAAAAGGTTTGAATCACGTACTAGGGTTGGAAACTATACACTTTTTGCGAATTCGAGTACTGGACGAGCATATGTTTTATATAGTTTGGAACAGGTGGTGGTCGGGCACTATGGTTGTACCAGGAAAGATTGTGTATAATGATGACGCCCAGATCGTCTTGAGAATCGGATGAAACCAGCTGTTTGCCGTTAACATTCTACCCCAAGCGTAGATTGTGTTTTCCTAAATGGAGAACTGCACACTATCGATGTTTAACGGAAGAACAACGGGATTTGATGCAATGTCACACATCGTACATATATGCGATAAACAGCAGGTGTCTTAACAGATCCCTTGGGGACCCCACTGAGCAGGTTTCTGCTGTCACTCACTGCAGTACCAACTTTAACAAAAAACATTCGATCGGTAAAAAAATCTTGAATCCACATGTGCAAATTCCTACGTATGCAAAACTGTTCTAGTTTCTGTAATAAGTGGTTTTTAGGCAATTTATCAAAGGCTTTATGGAAATCTAGGTATACGATGTCAACGCATTCACCACGATCTAATCTGGGAGACTAGTCTGATACACAATACAGCAAATTACTGTCAACTGAGCGATTTGGGATGAACCCGTTTTGTTTGGTAGGGATAATTTGATGTGCAAGAAGAAAAGGTCGTACACTGTCCACAAAGATTGATTCCATCATCTTGACAACAACGGAAGTAAGACTAATTGGACGACAATTATCAGAGCTGAATTTATCCCCTTTCTTAAAAATGGCCTTAACACATGCTTGTTTCCACTCAGAAGATAATATCCCTGAAGCGAAAGACCCAGAAGCGAAAGACAGAATTAATGCAAGCTTTAAGCAATATGGTGGATATTCCATCAATGCCAGGTGCAGCCGACGGGTCTAGTGCTCGAATTTTTTCAGAAATTTGCTCATCTTTGAAGTCAATATTTGTCAGATCAGCGGGCACTCGAGGAAGATGATGAATGTTGGGTAAAGCATCAGAAGATTCCACTATATAGGTCACAGAGAAATTGTTGGCAAACAAATGCTACTTCGCTGTGGTTACTAGAAATGGATCCATCCGCCTTTCCGCGCCGAAGCATAGCGACTGTCCAGTCTAGCAGACCGCGAACATGCTCGTACAGTCTCTTGGGATCATTGCTAACTGTCAACCCTTATTTAAATTCATTCCTGGCACGTGATATGCACAGTGACAGATGATTTGAAAAAACTTGGCAACTTTTAAAAAGGGATCTTATCAATTTAAAGGGAAATCATGGTTCTCAATTAAGGACATGTCTTAAAGCGGAAGAAATCCTTTATCATATTTTATATGTATATCCGGGTGGTTAAAGAGATTGAATACTTAGGAAGACTATTTATGATATGGAAAGTTACAACCAAAGCTCCCATCGATCGCCGTTATGAGAGATACGGATCTAATGGATTATTTATACGATGGGGTAGAACAATCTTAAGCCTAAGATAATGGTACCGCAATTCTTAATAGAAAAAACCATATCTTTAGTTCAGAGAACGATAGACACCTCTTCGTTTACTTCTGAAGTCATCTCCTTCTAGAACGTTAGGGATTTGTGGCATAATTTCAAATTTATCAAATGTTTCCATATCCTAGTAATCGATTTCCACCTTTTCCTCCTATCTACCGTAGATTCTGAAAAATTTTAACCAAAGAAAATTTAAAAGAAAAGTGTTGGATGAATTCTCAATTTTTTCATTTTCTATTAAAAAAATTAAATTTCTTTTTGAAATGAATAAAATACCAAAAGATGCTTTTCTGCAATATAAAGTTTATCCTAACAAATTATTTATTAATAATCTTGATTTTTCATATCGTTACTTTTTTATTGGTACTATTAAAAGAACAATTTAATTCCGAATTTGTAAATTATTGTTATTTCTTTCTTTGATTTGTTCCTTTCTAACTTGATATTAGATATGTATATCCGTATTATTGTTAGTTTTATATTTACATACCAGTCTACGTAATTATAATTTAAATTTAATTCAAGTCATATGAAAAGTGATTTAAAATGAAATTTACTGCAAAATTCATTGCATCATTTTTACATTACTCCTTAATGAATAATTCAAAGATGATCTTGTAAAAGCTATTTTCCTTTCGAATTTAAGGAATGCTGTACATTCCTCGCGAAAGGCAAATAGCAATATGCGTAGGTATTCGTTGACGATGAAAATTCTTAAATCTGCAGATATATTTTTAATGTACAATCATATAAATCTAAACCTAAATAAAAGTAAATGTAAATGTCTAAAATACATGACGTTCTACAGGTATTACATGTGCAGAGCATTTGAAATCGTTGAACCATGTTCTCATTTATGGTGTGGACACGAAAGATCTCCATTAGTTTGTAAAACTAAAAAGGGCCCTCCACTAGAAGGAACAGAATGTGGATTCAGCAAGGTAAATAACTTCACCTAATTCTATAATTGGGTTATTCTTCGTACTTCGTATATTACCATGCATATTTTAGGAAATTATCACTTGCAATTATAATAAAATTAACAAGAATGTAACAGTATTCTTAGTATTAAAAGGGCGGAGTTTATTCGCCAAGTGACTATTCATCCATTCAATCCTGCCTTAAATTAAAACCAGTAAAACTTACTATATGAAAAATTTAATTAAAAACAATATAAATAAAGAAAGACAAATGGACTAATTCAAAGGGGAAAATGGCTAGCGAAAATTGCGTAAAAACAAATACATACGTTAATTAATCAACAAATGATAAACCGCTTAAGTGCTTACGTGTTAAATTCAAGGCTACGAAGTCCGAGGTTTGAATCCTGGTTAGGGTATGGATATTTAGTGACATTTTTCATTTTTGCCGAGGCAGTAGCAGTGGTCTAGATCGCTGTTGTGAGACAATACGGCTAGTCTCTTTTATCACTTTTAAGTTCAAGTCTCAACTGCGACAAATGGCAATGTCGTACAAAATGGTTGTTGTGTAGTTCTCTGTGTATATGTGTCCTGGTCAAGTGGTGGAATAACTAATGGTAAGCAGGTCATTAATCTAAACACGGCATTTAAAAATTACTGTCCTTGCAATACTTAAATATCATTAAACGGCTGATTAATAAAATTGCTGAAAGCCGACAAATATTGAAATTAAAGGAAACAAATTAAACTTGAACATGCTGGTTGTTAGGTATTGTGTTCGATGCCTTCAAAAATGACAATTTCAAGGACAGCCTAAACACAGAGCCTCCGTAGTTCAGAAAGCTCTTGACATCGCAAATAAAAACCACTTTTTGGACATCACATACAATGAACTGAAACTCCTTAAGGAAGCATTTTCGGAGTAATATTCATAGGAATTTTTCTTACACTTTTGGCCGCAGGATAGACTTTGAAGTAATTTTGCATTTGTTTCTGAGTACCTTGTACATATATAAATGTTGATACATAGCTGGCAAGTAATACATCAAAGAAAGTAAAAACATGTATTCCCTATATTGACATTAATCTATCCGAATATGAGTCATCACACGTATTTAATCGATCATAAAGCGTAGCTTATAAAAAGATTCGATACTTCCGCTCTTAAACTTTTCTCATTTACTTTAATGGTCTCTAAGTTATGATTTATTTTAGTTCTGAAAAGACCACAGACAGCCATTATTTGTTAACTGTCTCCAATAAAAAATACATCAATTTCTTTAATTTATTATGCTCCATCGAATTCTTTAAGTTATGTTATTTTACAGATAATAGGCAGTGGGGTTACTGGAAAACCAAAATACACTGTGCATGGAAAGGTAGGACTATTGTAAAAGTCACATTTGACTTCGACCTGAAATATTTTTCCATGTGTAAGCTTCTATACAGGCTGTCCATTTGATCAGGGCACTCGAGAATATCTCACTAAATATCGGTCTTACAAAAAAAAATATTTTTGCGAAAATTGTGCCGATTTATATACCCTACAAAATGGTTTAAAATATCTCCGTTATTTGAAAAGTTTTATTCGGCAGTAATGCTTGTGGAAATCTGTGTCTATATTCTACTTAATTGTGTTAATGTTTTATTATAGCAAAGATTTGAACAACTTATTGAATTATTTTATCATTTTATTTAATCATACTTCTCCACGGCAAGTATAATGCTTGTTAAAAAATATTGGTTTTAAAAAAAATGTTTTTATAATTACTAACGTAGTACCAATGAATAAATATGGCATGTTATATATCGTTGAAAAGGGAGGAAAATACTCTATTTAATGGCGCCATTTCCCGCCCGTTTCAAAATAATTTTTTTAACAGCCTGAAGAGTAAATCTCAAAATACAGCGGTTTTGAAAAAAAATAGATAAAACCTCGTTGAAACACTCTGTTTCGTAAGAAATTTTCGCCTTAGAATTTTTCTCGTATCTCTTCAAATAACGGAGATATTTGGCCTAGACGTTTCCCGCATTTTCGATATTTTCCGCCATAACTCTTAAAGTAGGCCATGGATTTCAAATGCCTTTAAACCATATTATAGGTTATATAAATCGGCACAATTTTTGTAAACATATTTTTTTTTGTACGACCGATATTAAGCGAGATATTCTCGAGGGCCCTGATAAAATGGACGACGGCCTGTATATGATATCTAAATCCTCAACAATAATTTTATGTTTCATTTTCGTAGCATCATAATTTTTTTTTATTTTTGAATAGATACAATTAATTCTCATTCTGTAATTATTGTGATCAAATGTGTTTTGAATGTATTTTGTAGAATTTCTGTGGACAAATAAATATAACAGCAAAGTTGTCCTTAATCAAAACGTGATTCCAGTGGAGTCATTGATATGCTTCAATCTGACTTTCATGAAGTCGATGGTGCTACAGAATTGGAAGGAGGTGGACGTACACTTATTAGGTTTTGGAATTGTCTTTTGGAAACTGATTCTGTATAAAAATAGTCGAATAGTGGCCGACCGCGGTATAGAGCAGCACGAAAAGATCGTTATCTTCAACTTACAAGAAAGTTTCTAACCTTACACTTATCAAGTAAGAAACTCCTTGTGTGCAGTACATGAGGCTGCACTAAGTATCCAGTCAGTACACACTAGATTCCTGAATCTCTTACATAATCGTTGGGGTTTTTCCTGTCAAATTACTCCTCTAATTGAGCCCCTCGTTTAAGCTAAATTGCACACGCGGTCCGTTTACAATAAGCAAAAGATCATCAAAACTGGGGCGTGGAATGGTAATTCTCAGTTTCCCTAGAAAAACGAAAGCAATGTCTACAAATCTGGATGTCAGGGAAGAGATACGAGAAAAAATTATCCAAAATACAGCAGCTTTTAGAGAGGCAGTCTTCAATCTTATAGTATGGAGAAGAAGTGTGTACTAAATTACATATTAATCTGTACATCAGCCGTAGGATAAATACCAATTGTGACGCAGTCATCCACAGCCGTTTTAGGCGGAAGAGTGAGAAAGGTCACTTTGGTACTCGAGTTTTGGTCAAGGTTAAGATGCTGTACGATTGCTTGGGAGCCAGTTCCTGTTTAAAGTGTAGGGACAATACCACCCTACAATCTAGCCAAGTAGGGCTTGAGCGGCTCAAGTGGAGAAACGTACTATGTACATACTTCGATATGGGTTGTAAAGCAACGTTAGGCGCGGTTAGTACTTGGATGGGCGACCGTTTAAAAGAAAACCGTGTCCTCGTCTCACATATCTTCCAGCGGCTTGTATACCAGTGTATGCGCGGTAGGTGTGCAATTTTAGGCGAGGGTTGTGTAGGTGATATACTATCCTTCGGAGGGGTTGTAAAGCCGCGGTCCCTTGTCTATTAAAT
This sequence comes from Leptura quadrifasciata, assembly GCA_963675555.1. Classification (NCBI taxonomy): domain Eukaryota; kingdom Metazoa; phylum Arthropoda; class Insecta; order Coleoptera; family Cerambycidae; genus Leptura; species Leptura quadrifasciata. The sequence goes on from OY776675.1 coordinate 112,806,602, forward strand.
GTTAGACAAGTTTTAAGGGAAGAGGTTCGGCAAAATTCCTGGTTGGTGGTAGCTCGTTACTGGCGTCGGTGGTAAGCCTCAGTAGCGGAAATAGACCGACGTTAAATAAATACAGAGAGAAAGGAACTTTGGCATTACACTCATTCTAAAAATGGAAAATTCTGGAAAAACTGAAAGTGCTTTTTGTGACAGGGATGTTCGTAATAGTCCAAAGAAGGTTTTTAGGGAAAGCGAAATTTTAAAAATTGTGCGGAAAATTGGAAAATTATGGAAAACTGAAAGTGCTTTTTGTGACAAGGATGTTCGTGATAGTCTGAAGAGGGTTTTTAGGGAAAGAAAAATTGAAAAAGTTGCCCAGAAAATTGGAAAATTCTGGAAAAACTGAAAGTGCTTTTTGTGACAGAACAACGTCTTTCGGGTCAGCTAGTTTTTTATAAATTTTTCTAAAACTTTGCCATATTACCGAGATGGATCTCTAGTTTACTTACTACTGTCCTACCACTTGTTTTGTATATATATGTCACAGTTGATATTTTTAACATGCTTGGAAAGAAACCGTTTCAAAACATAAGTTAAATATGTCACATAGAGGTTTATCAACGATGCATTCAAAAACATCAATATCTTTGTGGATATATCATCTTCACCTGAGGAAGATTTACTGAGTACCTAGATAGCCATCCTCACGTGTTCAAGACTAGGTCAACCTTCGTAAGCATCCCCGAAGTGGTGTACGTATACCGTGTGTTCAATTCGGATGTGGTGTCCTCGAAGTGGTGTACGTGTTCAAGGCTAGGTCAACGCTGCTAAGAGACCAGAAAGTAACTTAAATGTATGTTGTTATGCATTTAAATATAATTACGGAATTAATTGAGCGACAAATTGACGTGTTAGATTGATATTAAGTATGTAAAGGTAATTAATCGATTTAGCATTAATGTCTGAGTACCTAGATAGCCATCCTTGTTCAAGGCTAGGTCAACCTTCGAAAGCATCCCCGAAGTGGTGTACGTATACCGTGTGTTCAATTCGGATGTAGTGTACGTATACGGTACAAGGTTAGCTATCATCCGTATATCAAGGGCAACGTCGTACAAGGCCAATGGTGTGTCGAGGTCAGTGTGCCACTCAAGGTCAGTGAATTTTGGACCACCACCCCCACTCCTTGGAGTGGGGGGTAGTGGTTCAGAATGCTCTACTCCTCCCTACTTATTATTATAGTTTATTTTTGTCGATGAATCATAAAAAAACATTATTAAACAAAAACTGACATTTCGAGCAATTTCTTTATGTAAAACTACTGCTTAAACAATTTTTTTCTCAACAGCCCGAATCTTAAACGGTTAACCAAAGTTCCCGTATTTGATAATACATTGAAATTACCATTTTGTATTATTCTCAACACTTCGTTTCAATAAACAATGAAGAATTCCTGACAATTACGGAAAAATCGATGTTGAAAAAATCTTTGTTTTGGTCTTTCACATCTTTGAAAATGTTATTCCACAGTAACAGTATGATTTTTGTATACCCTCTTAAAGTAGAGGTTTCAACGAAAAAAAATCCGTCCTGAAATTTTCAAAAATCAAAATTACGTTCATCAACTTGTTTGATTGAAAATTAGGAGTTTTTATTCAAATTAAATTTGTATAAAATCAAAAAAATAAATATTTCGCCTCAAAAAATTACAGCTTATTTGAGACACAACAATGTCCATTTTCACCAAATTTCATCAAAATCGAATCATTTCTGTGGGACTTTTGGCCTCTGATAACCGTTTCGGCACTGGACTATAAAGTTTGTATAATCAAGATTTGAATCTTTAATTTGAAATAGGTTGTGCCATGTTTCTATTTGCATCAACTCTTTAAGTATCTTGTTATTATACTTTGAGTAATTTTTTCATTATTTATGTTTGGAATTTATATTTAGTGTTATTTTTCTTGTGAATTTTATGATAATAACGTAATGGTCTGTAATATTGATTTTTTTTTTTAATACATTTATTTAACGTCGGCCTATTTCCGCTACTGAGGCCTAACACCGACGCCTGTAGACTAGCTACCCCCAACCAGAAATTTTGCCAAACCTCTTCCCTTAAGAATTGTAGGGATCTTTTACTTGCCTAACATTTAATAGACAAGGGACCGACGGCTTTACATCCCCTTCGAAGGATGGTATATTCCCTATACAACCCTCGCCTAAGATTTTATAGCTTCCGCGCATACACTGATATACAAGCCGCTGGAAGATGTTTGAGGCGAGGACGCGGTCTTCGTTGGAACGGTCACCCATCCAACTACTAACTGCGCCTGGCGTTGCTTTACATCGCATATCGAAATATGTACATAGTAAATATGCACCCACGCTCGCTCCAATATTGAATTTTAAAACAATCGGTAGAATATTTATATTGTTATATATGGAGGCATGCAAATTGATATAGTACTTGATATTTTTAGCACTTTCTATGAAGGGAACGCCAGTACTTTTCTAAGTAGTCTCTGAATTCTCTAAAAATCTACATCATTTTGGGGGAGGGCCCACCTGCTAATATACATCATTGTCCCACTTCGCACCTTAGTGAAAAATACAGCAACTTTAATTAGCAAACTTCTTTATCCTATTAATGAGTTTTTAATTATCAGGAAATACAGACCACCAATTATATGAAATGTATAGAAGCAGAAAACCTTCATCCAGTATTTTAATAATCCAAAAAAAGCTGTTTATTCAGCTGCCGTTATACAATTCCCTTGAAAAATCTCTAAAAAATACAGCTATTGTTTTAAAGTAATCCATTTTCCGCTCAGTCGGGTCTTCTGTTATTTTGCTTTATTTTTAATCTCGAAGCGGATAATGTAACGTTGAGGTATCCTCTTGAGCGTAAAAGTAATTATTGATGATTGTATTGCAGTGGTGTGTAAGTGGTTACTGTGAGGAAGTGGGAAACAGGCGATTGGAAAGAGTGCCGGTAGTGCTGAATCCCCAAGATGGAGGTTGGGGCGATTGGGCTCCCTGGAGAGCATGTTCCAGGACTTGTGGAACAGGAGTTCAGTTTAGATCACGAAAGTGCAACAATCCTGTGTAAGAAATTCTATTATCCATAATAATATATTAGCTAGCTGTGAATAACAAGGAATGTGTTGATTTTTTCATAATAAAAATATAAAACTGCATGGCATGCCTAGTAAACACTATTATAAGTAATTATTGACCAAATACCGGGTAACACAGGCTAATGGCTCACCCCTATATTTCCTTTATTTTTGAACTGATACGTTTGAAATTTGGGGTGCATAAACTACCTGTAAAAATGGATTTTTGGACATAAAAACGGTATGAAACCATTTCCGGTTTACTCAGAAATGGCCGCAACTTTTGATTTTTAGATGAAATACCCTGTATATTTTTACATATTTAATATATAATAGTAATATAACCATAATAATAATTTATTAGCGCCAATAATACAAAAGTATTTCACACAGGTCAAATAACTAGAAGTAACATAGCATGTTATACACGTATGTTGTATGTGTGTGTGTGTATAAATAAATAAATAAAAACAATCAATCTATACAATAGTAAAAATTAAATAATAACACCACAATACAAAGATTCTAAAAGGTCGAAATTTAGTAAAAACATAAAATGCATGTAGAAGATAATTATGCAGACTTCAAATTATTATAATTTAAGGAAAAATATGGTTGAAATCTATAAAAAGCATTGGCTACTATAAATGACTTCATTGTATTTTTAAACGGAATGGTCCCAAGTTTCCTGATTGTTAAAGGTAGACAAGTAAAGAATTTTATGGCATAAACATTTGTGCCTTTACGTGATTTTAGAAGACGTAAAGAATCCGGACAAATATTGTCTCGGTTTCTTATTGAATATCCATGAATTTCACTGTGAGGATTGTGCTTTGATTTATTTACTTTAATGTATAATAGATAGACATTGTAATATATACGTGCTGAACAAAGTTAATATATTCAGCTCTTTAAATACAAGCCTGCAGCCGTCTCGATATTTTAAGCCATATACAATCCGTATGTTTAAGCCAGTCTTGCGCAGCCCGGCGTTCATGCGTTTCGCAGAAGGTATATCGTTTAGATTGAGGTATCTGCGTCAATTGACAATTTTTTTTTTTTAAAGTGTTACAGTGAACGAGTTTTTTAAAGTATGTGTAATTTTAAGTTTTTTAAAATCTTTTATACTTGATGTTTTTAATGGTATTACCTATTTTTATTTGCTTTGCTAAAAGGTGTTTAGGTTAAGTCTTAAAATTTGTTTTCAACCAAACCAGATCCGGTCCGCCCGGCTTTGCAATCGACCACTGCGATCAGTGCGGGGGTTGCACGGCCGGTCCTCGGACGGGTTCTGGGGCGGCATTATTGTATTAGAATTTTGAATAAATCTGTTTTGATTGATTGGTACTACGAGATGAGTGGCCGCAAACCAAAATTGCATAAGATAGACGAAAATGAATGAGACCATGATAAGCGGCGATAACTGTTTTCTGAGAGACATTACATGCAAGGTTTCTTAGTAGATATATATTTGTAGAGACTTTATTACAAACGTGGTTTATATGCTGCGCCCATATTAGTTTGCTATCAAGAAATTTAATGCTACTTTTGTCATTTTCGGCTACGTTTCTTAAGCTAAAGACCACTGTCTCTGTTTTGGACTTATTTAAACTAAGTTGGTTTGCCATAAACCAGTACTGAGCTTTAGCCTGTGTATCATTTACGCTAGCAATTAGGGTGTCAAGTTATTTGTGTGACTGGATGATTGTGATGTCATCTGCAAACAGGACGAATTTAGACGAAGTGATATCAGTATAAGGTCGTTTATGTAAATTAGGAACAAAATTGGCCCTAAGGTACTCCGTATTCCATATGTAGCACACTTGATTTATTATTTTGATATAGGTATGACATACTGACATTTGTTAGTAAGATACGAAAAATGAATGTTAACGTTCACAAAATAAGGGTTCGAAACGACTGTTTATCATTTACGCTAGCAATTAGGGTGTCAAGTTATTTGTGTGACTGGATGATTGTGATGTCATCTGCAAACAGGACGAATTTAGACGAAGTGATATCAGTATAAGGTCGTTTATGTAAATTAGGAACAAAATTGGCCCTAAGGTACTCCGTATTCCATATGTAGCACATTTGATTTATTATTTTGATATAGGTATGACATACTGACATTTGTTAGTAAGATACGAAAAATGAATGTTAACGTTCACAAAATAAGGGTTCGAAACGACTGTTTCAGACGGAGAATAATATATAATTTACACCTACTGTTCGTTTTTGCTTAACTGCTGCTCTGATGGTATCTATTGGACGTCGTAACACTATAAACCTAACACTGGAAGTATTAACACTTTCTTAAAATTATACCTGAAAGGGAATTTTGCAAACACAAATAAAAGACAATAAAGTTCAAAAATATATATTAAATCTTCAAAAAATTTATGTTTTACAACAACTTCAAGAAATATGTTTGACAAACAATAGTCTGGCCCGTGTACAACACATGGTGAGGAACGGAACGATTTATAATGTACCAAATACCATCCAATATGCAGTTTTTGAGCTAGTGATTATACAAAAAGATTCAAGAAAAGTTCAATGTTTATAAAATTTGGTGGGCTTTTGCTTGCCTGTCTATTCACGTATTTTTATTTCAATATCAATTTTGGTCGCTCCTCGAAGCTTTAAAATGCTTGAATCGCAACGACTTTGAATTATATTTGGGCAATTACAATTTCATACGTTCAGGCAAGGCGGTCCCATGCACATATTAGTACATGGTAAATATACTTTTCTGACCCCGAATCACTGATGAACCGGTTTAGGGCAAATCCCGTTACAACTCATCATTTTCCCATCAAAATCAACTGCTAGGAAATGATGGGGGTCCCATGTCGCTAAGGGCTATTTTCGCTAAAACTCACGATATACTTTGAATAGAAACTGGATTAACTTGTCCTCATATTTAAGACCTCGCATGAGTTGCAGTGCTTAACAACGTGGATTCGTAAAAGGCTTTTTAATTTTGAATTTTCGATTTTTGTTATACTTTCTAAATTTTGGTGGTCGGGGCGACATTACGTCCCTGTGCAGCGACATTTACTACACTTTCTAAAATGACGCTCCTTGAGGAGTTATTGGAATTTTTGTACAAAAATCGCTCCGTAGAGCGAAAATATGATTAAGAATATTAAAACCTCTTCCACGATATTTTTACGTGAAGCACGCTTTTCATGCGAAATATTTCCTAAGCAGGATTTCGTTACAACGTCGAAAAGTATATCGAGGGTTTTATCGTGTTCTTTAACATTTACACTGAACTTTCAAAAGTTCAATTTACTTATTAAGATGTTATCTGACACACGGTCAAAAGCCTTGGACATATCTAGAAATTGAGCATATATATATTCATTGTCTTCAAACCCGTTACTTATTATGTTTGTTAACTTATTTATGGCTAAACTAGTAGATAAGTTAGTTCTAAAACTAAACTGACTGGAACTAAGCAGATTTTCGGATTCAAAATAATGTGATGTATGTGTGTTTTAATACGCATTTTAAGATGTTAGAAAAGAACGGTATGATGGAAATAGGTCTGTAGTGTCCAACGTCATTTACGCAGTCTTTTTTGTACACAGGTATGACTTTATCAAGCTTAAGTACGTCTGGAAATGTCCGTCTGCGGTTGCAAATATTTAATAGGTTGGTTAGCGGGATTAATATTATATATCTTCTCGCGTTAAGGATTTTCATATCTAAATAAAACGCATCCTTAGACGTAGTCTTTTTGAGATTGTTGATAATATCATTGACTTCTATATAAGTAACTTCTCTAAATGAAAACTGGGTTTCAACATTTCTTGTCCTCATACCTAAGAAATCGTTATGTGTGTAATTTGTAGCTGGCTATTCATCTATTATACTTTTAGCGATATTTGCAAGATGTGCATTAAATTCGTTGGGGGATATTTCTAATTTAATTTCTGGGCGGTTTTTGTTGCTATTAATGATTACGCTTTACGGGAGTTATTAGAGTTTGAAATAAATTTGTCGTGGGCATCTGTCCTTGCTTTACAAAGTCTAAAGTCTATGAGTTTTTAATAGTATTTTCAAGTCTTCCGAAGGTGTTATCTTACATATATCCTCTAAGAAATGTAACGTGTCCCTCATGTGTTGTAAATCAGTATTATTCTAGTTAATTTCAGATATTTTAGCGTCATTTACTAACTTTGATTTTTCAGGGAATGCTTTTTCAACAACTGTTGTTATATAATTAATGAATTGTTATAAAATTTTGTCAACATTTATATTATTGTTATTTACAAACCTCCAGTCCATTTCTTGTAAATAGCTATTTAAGTAATATAAACCAGTGCCACTAATAGGACTATAATTTATTCTCCTATATACGGATTTTGGTTTAGGGTCATTTAAGCTCAATAAAATATCTCAATGGTCGGACAATCTTGGGTCCAGTATTGTTCAGTTGAAATTTATCTCATTAAAGTTAACAAAAATGTTATCGAGACAAGAGTGATTTCTGGTGTTATATATTGGATTTAAACCAAAAGATAAAAAGGTGTTCAAAAGAAAAAGAGTATTGTCTTCATTCGTATTAAAGTGCACGTTGAAATCGTCCGTTACAATGATTTTTTTAGATTTATTTTTATTCTTACTAGTAATTATGTCTAAAACTAGTGATAACTTCTTTAAAAATATATTAAAGTCTCCATTTGGAAATCTGTATACAGTTAAAATTTGTGAATCAGAGTAATTTATGCCCACTATTTCACAGTGAAATTCAGTTGATAAATTATTTATTTGTTTAATGGGATAACAGTTAAATCTTTTTAAACAATATATTGCAAGATCCCCTCTATACTTTTTGTTCTAGAAAAATGAGTTACAAGTTTGTAATTTTTTATGCACACATAAGATATTTCATTATTTAAGATCCAATGGTTATTAATGCACAAAAAGTCAAGTTTATTCTCATCTAAAAATATTTCAAATTCACTGGCTTTATTACACAAACATTGATCATTTAAATGAAAAACGCTAAGAGTTTTACCTTCGTCCATTTTCATTTTATTAATAGCTAATCTATTATTGTGATGGGCATCTCTAAATGTTTATCTAAAAAATTTTCATTACTGAAATTTTGATTTATACTTTCATTTTCCACTATTGCCATCACTTCCCGTTGTTGAACTATGTTTATTCCAGCTGGCAGTGAAGACACATAATTATTATGTATTTTTGTGAATATTAATTTTTTTTTGAAACACACATTGGTCAATATAAAATGTGAGACAAGATCAGCAAAGGCGTTGCAAGTTAATTTTCTTTCTTGATCATCATTAATATCTATATATTAAATCCTGTACATTTATTAAACTATTAAACTCGGAGCCTATGTTTCTCGAAAATTTCTGCGACCTTATTTATCAACGATATTGGACGGAAGTTTGTTATGTAATTTTTGTTACCACTTTTATAAACTGCGGCAACTATGATTTCTTTTAATGGTTCAGGTATATCTGCGTGGTTGAAGATAAGGTTGATAATATGTGTTAGAGGTTTACAGATGTGAACCGATAGCAGTTTTAGTGTTTTTGCCGTTATTCCATATTTTCTAGGAGAGAAGGAGTTTTTGAGCACACTTATTATATTTTTTATTTGAGTATCATCATCTTCCAGGAACATGGAGTTTAGATTTTAGCTTGTGTTGTCGTTTAAGGTCAGGTTCTTTGCGTGTTTCGAAATGTCACTAGATATTTCTTCGCCGATATCAAAAAAGAACTGGATAAAGTTAGACGCTATTTCGTCTTTGTGATTACTGTGTTGTCTGTTATTATTTGCTCTTTATGGTCGTTGCATTTTTTATTACAATTTATGTCTTCGTCAATACAGTCCCAAACTTCTCTGTAATTGTTTCCGGCCTCAAGAATTTTGCTTTTTTAGAAGTTGTTTTTTGAAGTTTTAATTAGTGTTACAATATTTCTATATTTTAACCTCTCCACAATAAAATTGTGAGAGGTTACTAAAATTGGTTCAAAAACAAAAATTGAGATAACATCAAATCTTTACGTTTTGAGGTCCTAGGAACCCAAAAAAGTGGTTTTTGAAAAATGTCTGTGTGTGTGTGTGTGTGTGTATGTATGTTAGCATGATAGCGCCGAAACTACTTATCGGATTTGAATGAAACTTTGCATGTGCGTTTCTTTAGTGCCCCTGAAGATCTGAAAAGGTTTTGGTTGAGATCGGATTACGTTTAGTGCCATTGTGACGCAATAAGTTATTTACTTTATAATTACTTTCAATTTGCAATGGAATTATTGAAGAGCAGTTAAAATTCTAATTTCAACGATATATCACACTTCCACACTTTCGATTTGGTTTCCGTGAAAAAAATTAAAAACAGAGCAAATATAAAGCATAGATCGCAATTCGCATGACATGATCGATGCGCGTAGCCGTTACGTCATGAAACTCGTCACATCACGTGTCAATTCAAGAGTGAAGATTTCTTCACTGCTCTAGAAGTAGAGCGGATTACGGTTAGTGCAATTTTTAAATATATATACAGACAAATCGAAGAATTAAACTACAAATATTTCCCTAAAATCTAGTAAAATTACTGAAATGCTAATGTTTCATTTAACAAAGACAGCCGCGAGCGATCGGATTGCAATGAGTAAATTTTGACGGTTGTCATTGTCATCGTTTGTCATCCGATAACGTTGGTGTCATGTCATGTTAATAAGATTTCGGCATATTTGTAACTTTTAGTGGATTATCACAAACTTTTTAAAGGTAGATGTAACAATATCAATATCATATGCTTTCTGTACCTTCGTTGGTGAATTTATTATAGATTATCACTTTACCAATTTTCAGTTTGTTGCTTTACAAATCTGTAGTATTTAGGATAACTAAACTTTCTTAGTCGTTCAAGTGATGTTAAAGTTGTTAATATCCTAATAATATATTATTCAACGAGCGATAATGTAGGTAAAACTCGCATAGATGATTGTAAATTCGTTAAGTTGAGAGTTTTTTAAGTGCCCCAGAAGATCTGAAAAGGTTTTGGATGAGATCGGATTACGTGCCGTTTTGTCACACAATTTAATGCTCTTTTCGGCTTCAAAGATCCACCGAGTGGGGAGGTTCCAGCCGCTTCCAGTAGCTGCCGATTTTTATAATAGTTTTTAATATCAGTGTTATGCTTGTTTTTTAGTAATTTTTGTTTGTTTATCGCGTTTCCTTATAGAGTTTCGAATACCTTGAGTCATCCATGGTTTCAGTTTAGGGTTTTTGCTTTTTATTTTAATTACCTTGGTTGCTTCATTTATGCTTAGATTAATGTTTTCATAGAATATATTAATTACGTTTTTTTGGGATTTCTTTCTGCGTATAGTTTATCCCCTTTTTTAGTGCTACACTTCTTAAAAGTTTATTGTCGTCTATTTTTCTTTATGAAATGCTCCTTTTCCGGTTTGAGTTCTAAGGTTTCATTAAATTCTAAATTGAGAATTACTGGATAGTGGTCTTTTATGCTATTTTTTAGTACATTGGGGGTAGAGTTCATTTTTAAATTTGCATTTAGCTTTACAGAAATGTAATCTATTATTGAGGATCTGTTTTCGGTTTCCCTTGTGGGTTGATTTATTTGTGAGCGAAAGCCATTTTTTTCCATCATATTTATATAAGCTGAAGCAGTAACGTCCGATAAGCCTCCTATATTTATATACATGTCTGCGATCAAAGTTATTAGGTTGCTGCCGTTTATTGACTTCAGGTAGTTGTCTAGTCTATGTCATTAAGAAATACAATGGTATTTATTACAGTAATTAGTAAAATAGTAAATAAGGATAATAAAAATAATAATAAATAAATATAAAAAAATTTAAGTTGTAACAAATATGTTACTGTAATCGTATTCATTTTTTGTCATTGAATTTAAAAATATATATACACTGAAAATTTTTCAATTTAATTTGACTTTGTATTAATGTTCGGAAACTTCTAAAGTCCCGGTATAACTGTTTTTGATATTAATGTTTGTCATTAAAATGGACTAGGTAAAATTATCCACTAGGTACCTAAAACACAATATCGTGCAAAAAACTAAATTGGACACAACAACAGTTTCATTATTTTACTACTCACTTATTATATGAATGAATAGATCTTTAAATTACGTTGATAAAACAGTTGTATACACGTATAATTTAAATATCAAGAGTGTAAATTGCTCGTTTTCAATGAAGAACGGCAATCATACAAGAGCTATGAATGAACTTTATGACAGAGGTGCTTACACTGTATATTATTCATTTTTAAAGTTGCATCAAGTTGATGTTAGCAATGAATTTAATTTAAATATTAATAATCTTTCTAGAGTGGAGAAACTTGTTCTACGCATACTAACGAGGGCGAAAAGTTTATTTTATTCCTAAACTATTTGCTATCGGTAGATAATTGATCATATGGTAAAACATTTGTTAATCAACGCAAACTAACTCAATATTGTAAAACGGACCGACATTCAATAGAAGTTTGATTAGTATTAGCTATACAAGCTGCTACAACATTGGCTTCATATTGATAATAGCATTATTGTAAAATCAATATTATACAATATGATGTCGGTATTTATGTTACCTTCACATAATAAGCTGCTTTAAGTCTAGATAACCGTATTGAAACAGAGGTCTAGCTTGGGCAATCACTGATTCATGATAGTGGTTATCTAATTGACTCTTAAAAGCAAGAATGTAATTTTTCTATCTATCTTAAAATTATCTGGGGGGCGAGCGTAGGTGCGTCTTTACTATGTACATATTTCGGTATGCGATGTAAAGCAACGATAGGCGCAGTTAGTACTTGGATGGGTGACCATTCCAACGGAAACCGCGTCTTCGCCTCACACATCTTCCAGCGGCTTGTATATCAGTGTATGCGCGGAAGTTATACAACCTTAGGCGAGGGTTGTATAGGAGATATACCATCCTTCGGAGGGGATGTAAAGCCGTCGGCCCCTTGTATATTAAATGTTAGGCAAGTAAAAGATCCCTACTCTTCTTAAGGGAAGAGGTTCGGCAAAATTCCTGGTTGGGGGTAGCTCGTCTACAGGCGTCGGTGTTAGGCCTCAGTAGCGGAAATAGGCCGACGTTAAATAAATGTATTAAAAAAAAAAAATTATCTGTTGTAGGCTATTTTATCTATTGAGATTCGTAACACCGCCAAATCTTTACCGGGTGATAACAAGATTAGTCCCGTTCCAATTTCGACGTTGATTTTAGGAATACAATTTTGAAATTTTGGCATATCATTTGTGATTTTGTACTTATTAATTGAAAAATATCACTTCCGGCCCAACCATAAGTAGCAATAACTTTTGATTTTTAAATAGCAATATATATATCAAGTGTGCTTCTAGAGGGCAGAAATATTAAAACATAGTATTTCAGTCGCAAGCTCCTCTATAAAATCCTTATTTTACTATAAGGAATGTAACCAGACTGCAACCAACAGCTACTCTCCGGACGATGTGCCCCGCCAATCGCTGAATTACAAGTTACAAGCATATTTTTAACAAAACGCTAATGCTTCGATTGCAACAAACACCAACCGAAAGACCGATCCTACTTAAAGGAGCTCTCGTGCCAGTCCTCCCATACCGCTTGCAGACTGCAGTTTCGAGTTGTTGCCTCTCGTCAGTGCAAGGTAGGCATATGACGAACGACATGAGGATCCCTTGACTATTTGGTACATCTCGGTATCTTTAGGAGATCCTCGTGTCATTCGTCACATGCCTACCTTGCATTGACGAGAGCCAACAGTTCAAAACTGCAGTCTGCAAGTGGTATGGGACGACTGGCACGAGAGCTCCTTTAAGTAGGATCAGTCTATCGGCTGGTGTTTATTGCAATCGGAGCATTAGTGTTTTGTCAGTAATGTGCGATTATTACACTTAATGCGCCAGGCTTGTAACTTGTAATTCAGCGCTCGGAGGGGCACATAATCAGGAGAATAGCTGTTGGTTGAAGTCTGGTTACAACACAAAAGGAGTCTTATAAGTGACAAACTCTTCCAGTAGGTTTATGTTTGTAGAACATTGTTCAACTAACTTTAAAAATTTAGCATATTGTGCTGATTTTGAGACAGAGGAATGATTCTGATTTATTGACTAGAACTCAGTTTTCTGTGTTCCTAGCGTATAGGTGCCAAAATGTGTCGGTCGCCCAACCAAATATTTTCCAATATGGGAAATTTTCTTCGGTGATTAGATATAGACAAGGCGTGAAGTTCAAGTAACATCAAAATCTCCAAGGAGTCTAAGAAATAGAATAAATCTTCAATCAATTTCTTTTACCAGAGGGGGAAGCGGCAGAAATTCGTATATTTGCTCAAGACAAACGATCCTGTTTTTTTTTTTAAGGCTTTCCCAGAACTGATACTGCTTTTGGTAGTATTTTGCTTGTTTTTTTTTTAAGCTGTCGTTTCTACCATCTTGTTGAGGCCTTATTTTAAAGCGAGGCGAACCTATATTGGCCTGAGGTTCTCTATTTATATGAGTCGTTGAAAGCTGTAGCTTTGTTTTGATAACTTCACGTAGATAATCAAGAGTAATATTGTACAGCAAGCTTCATGCTTTCCATGCAAATGGGTATCACAATCTTCGGTCTTATCTTCTAATAAAGTTGTGTACAATCAATTTTTGTACAGCAATTGATTTAAAGCTTTGTAAGGCTCTATAAAATTATTGTTGTTTTAGGCCATCTTATGGTGGAAGAACTTGTGCAGGCGAGCCTGAAGAATGGCGTATTTGCAACAGAAAGCAATGTCCCGAACCTCTTGTGGATATACGAGCTCAACAATGTAAGCAGTTACCGAAGATGTTTCATTTAGAAGGAAAAGTAGAATCCAATTTTACATGGCTTCCATATGAGAGTGACGAATGTAAGATTTTAATTATTGAAGTAGTATTATATTAGCGCAGTTTTTAAAAATAATAATATTTCAGTCGATAAGAAGTGTAAATATATTTGTGTTAATTCCGAGAGAAAGGAACTGTTTATAACCGATGAGAATTTAATTGATGGAACTCCTTGCTCATATGAACAACACGATAATATATGTGTTCAGGTAATCATTATTAATTATACATAATTTTTTAATTTTATTGGCGATGCCATAAAGGATGTAATAGTATTGTAATAGCGTATATTGCTTTTCTACCATTTCACGAAAACTTAATATTTAAAAAAATAATCTGCGCATTTTAATAATTTAATTTACCATTAATATGCAGGTTGTTCTGTAATTAAGAATTTTCCTTCCAACATGTGACAATGCTACTACATATTATAAACTTATATACACTACGCTGCATATGTGGTTAGTTCCTTGTAACCCATCTTGAAATAATAATAGTATGGAAATGAGAAACTCTCGAAGGGGCAGGTTCAAGTTTATGTTAATTTTAGGGGTGGGGGTTAATTAGAGTGGTGGGAGGTAATTAAGGGACGGGGCGTAAGAGGACGGCGCCTAGGAGTGGGAAGCAATTATAGTACTGGAATGTAATTGAGGTGGTGGGGCCAATTGTAGTGACAGGGGGACAGAGGCCCCGTGGTCAAGATCAAAGGGTCAAGTTGTGATGGGCAATTATAGAGTAAATTTAGGTACAAATAAAGGCAATTAAGAATATTTTAAGTCAACATAATGGTAATTAAGTTCAAAATAAAGATAATTATAGTAACTAAGGGTAATTTAGATACAAATAAGAATAAGAGTAATTAGTTTGAATTTAGGTACAGTAAAGGTAATTACATATAATGTAGGTAAAAATAAGGGTAATTAAGGTAATTATGGTCCATCAGTCTGTCCGCCCGTCTGTCTATCCACTTGATTGTCTATCCATCAGTATGTTTACCTGTTCGTCTATCCATTCATATACACACAATTAAATAATTCTCTGTGGGTTAAATCTCTGAATATCTTTATTTTTTATCTAAACTACTCTTAATTGTCCTCATTTTAACTAAGTTATCATTAATTGCCCTTATTTTTTACATAAACCACCAATGGTTATTCTTAAAATTCGGCCATGGGGCTTGAGTAACTGACATGACTTGGGAAACATAAATAAAAAGTACAAATATACTATAATTGTGCAGTAGGACAATATCTAGTAATAAATACATCACTACAACCAGACTGGTCCAGTTGATATTTCTCAGTAATTTTCTTAGCTAGATACTTCATCATCGTCTTTTTCAATGCGTCCAACTTCTTCAACATCGTAGCAGACATTTGTTTCTTAGCTAAGTACTTCATTGTCGTCTTTTTCAATGCGTTCAACTTTTTCAACATTGTAGCAGACATTTGTATCATAAACTAATGAAAGATTAAGTCACTCAGTTCACAAGATAACCTTTCAATGGCTTATCCACCGTTGATACCTACATTGAGCTGCAATTTGAAACACGAAAGACGAAGTTCCTCGAGCAAACACGAGTATATGCGCTTATATTTCACGATGCTTATTTAACGTATAGCGTATTGGATAGTTCAGTCCAGAGCGGCTTTGATGATATTAAGTGAAAGATGGTGCATACATTTTCTACTTTGGTCATTGATTTACAAGGTTTTCAATATAAGGATAATGAGTTTATAGTGAAAGAGGCTGCTGTCTGCTGTAACACTAGACACAAACACATTTATTTCCAAATCACCATATCCATTCTCATCATTAACAAATGGTGAAAAGGTACATTATCAATAGTTGGATAAAATACTATCATGGCTTAAAATGGAGCCATGGATATATTCAACTGAAAGAATTGCCACTAACTCTTGAGCAACTTTGTCAGAATGCTATTAACAACTATCAACATAATTTACCATTAAACGATGTTATAATACTATTCAAAGGTGTGATGGAGACAAATTTCCTATTACAATATCTACAGTGGAATAAAAATATAGATCTTGATGACTGTTCACCGCTTCCACCTAGCCTTAAATCATTGACTATACCAAGATGTCTGAAACATTACTAGTACAATAATTGTCATTATGTACTCGCAAATATTTATTTTCTATACAAATGTATTGTAGATTTGAATATAAATGTCTTTAGTTATGTAATCAAAAATAGGCAATAAAATGAACGTATTATACTAATCTTTATTTTATATCTAACATCATCATAATATAAAAAATTACAACCAGTAGGCTTTATAGCATTTCCCACTCACCTCTTTTATGACGTCAGGATGTTAAGTACATAAAGCCCTTAAAGACGGGCAAAAGAGACTTTGTAGTAGATAAGAGGGTACTACTGAAATATACTGCAATATTTAGCTAAAAAGTAACAATGTAACTTGTCCTTTTCATAATATAAGAAATAAACTAAAAACCACAAAAATCTTGGCAGGTAAAATAATTATTATTGCAATTGTTCATTAACATAACTATAAGGGAAGTAAAATAACCCGGCAGGCAAATGCAACTTTAGGTATATAATCAAAATGTGTAATAAAATGAATGTTTGTTATCTCATCATAAAAATACACAGATACTATAATTGTGCAATAGGACAATATCTATAGTTGCGTTAATTACCCTTATTTTTACATAAATTATATGTAATTACCTTATTCGTACCTACATTAGAATTCATTACTCTTTATTTATATCTAAATTGCCCTTAGTTACTATAATTATCTTTATTTTGAACTTAATTGCCATTATATTGACTTAAATTATCCTTAATTACCCTTATTTGTACCTAAATTACCCTTAATTACCCCCCCAACTTGACACTTTGACCTTGATCCCGTGGCCTATGTCCCTCTGCCACTACAATTGTCCTCACCACTTCAATTACCTCCCACTACTACAATTACCACGCCACTTTAATCCCTACCACTCAATTATCTTCCACTACTACAATTGCCCCCACTCCTAGGCCTCGCCCTCTTACACCCCGCCCCCCTAATTACCTCCCACCACTCTGATTAGCCCCCATCCCTAAACTGAACATGAACCTGCTCATGCTCTGTGGTTCTCTCATTTCCATACTACTAATTATTATTATTTCAAGTAAGCACTACTTTAAGATGTTTCGAAATAATATAATGGCCAAAAAATTTTGAAGCTCTTAAAATTTAATAACACACTTATATTTTACAAGGTTTCTATTGAAATATATCGATTTCTATTGGTTCCCACAGAGAAGAAAATATCACTGATGACTTTTGTTTCTTTAGAGCACTGTAGAAATTAGAGAAGAAAATTCTGATATAATAGAAAATATATTTATTTAATGGTCACGGAAAACTATTAAACTATTAATTTCCAAATATTAAAAATTGAAATAGAATAGAATAGAACTTTATTCTCAACCATTAAGTACATACTAAAAAAGAACAAAAAAAAAATATAATGATTTCACTCTTATATATGTGTACACATACATGTACAATTACACATACACTCATATATATAATTCACGTACTTACAGGAAATTCTCTTTATGGATCAGAAGAGAATTTGTAACACTTAGCTAGCCTACAATACAAAAACAATAATAATAACAGTATTACAAAAATTTAATTCTGCTAATTTATTTTTAAATGATTATTTGAATGTATATATACTCAATCAATCTGCTTATTGGATTAGAACTGGGTTTGCAAATATTCAAGTATATTGTAAAAAATGTATGAAGACAGCAGATTTTTCAGTTTAACTTTAAATTTGTTCAAACTGTTACTTGTTTGAATACACAATGTATTGGTAAATGATTAAATATTCTTATCCCTGTGTACAGAGAACCTCTTCTATTGGTGTCGTAGTTATAAGATGGATTTAGATAGGTTTCTTTATTTCTCGTGTTATATATGTCGATATCCGATGGCGTTCTAAGATTTCGTTTTCTCTTAAAAATTAATATTACTAAACGATAGATATAGATCATAGATTGGTTACGGTAAAGATTTGTAATACTTTAAATGAGTTACGGCATGAGTCGTATCTACCTAGAACACACAAAGTTCGAATAGTGCGTTTTTGAATTAAAAATGTACTATTTACGTTTACCAAATTTCCCCCAAAACTAATAATATGCAGTTTGATAAATCAATAAGCCTATTTAATTCTACTATATTTGTGTTATGTTTTGTGTTATGACAAATATTGATAAAAAATGAATATGATTTTACAAAAGTAAGGCGTTAAACGCAGCATACGGAAAATAAAACCATAATGTATTTTTAACGTAAATTATGACTCTTTAATGTAATTTGGATCCATTTTAATTACTAGAAGATGAAACTTCTGAATTTATAGTGATTCCTGTAAGGACATCAGTATATTATGATTCTGTTGCACCAAATTCTCTTCAGAATAATAAATTGTCTTTAGTGCGTCTCTTTTCATAAATGAATATAAATGTGAAATTTTCAGAGTGGCAGTAAAGCTTACATGGGTGCAAAATCCCTTCCTACTCTTTCACTTACAATCCCTTTAATGCGCTAGAAAGCAGACATAGCTCATATTCCTTATATGGTATTAACAAAATAATTTATTTTTATTAAAAAATGTAACATTTTGAATGTAGAATTTAAAAAATCAATTTTGAAGTAATTGAAAAATATTAATTGATTTCCTTTTGACAATTTGTGATGGGCTATTTTTTCTAACCGGTTATTCAAATTTAAAACATAAAAACTGTCGATCGTCGTATCAATGGCCAGATTGACACTTTCGGGCATTGGTCAACATGTAAGGAAATAATTTCGCAAAAATGAGCTACTTTATTGGAAATATAATGTTCTGCAAAATTAGTTTGTTTAAACATATCTCCTGTTGTTTGCCCTATATAAGAAAAAAATACTGCAAGGAATTCAAGTTTCAAATATTTATAACATTTGTTTTATCATTTGTACAAAGAGCAGGCATTGGCATTGAATCAAAATGTATGTTTTGAGGCCCGAAAATAGCAAATATACAGGCTGTCCATTTTATCAGGGCCCTCGAGAATATCTCACTTAATATCGGTCGTACAAAAAAAATGTATTTACGAAAATTGTGCCGATTTATATAACCTATAAAATGGTTTAAAGAGACTTGAAATCCACGGCCTACTTTAAGAGTTATGGCGGAAAATATCGAAAATGCGGAAAATGTCTAGGCCAAATATCTCTGTTATTTGAAGAGATACGAGAAAAATTGTAAGGCGAAAATTTTTTGCAAAACAGGGTGTTTCGACGAGGTTTTATCTAAATTTACAGATTTACACTTCAGGCTGTTAAAAAAATTATTTTGAAACGGGCGGGAAATGGCGCCATTAAATATAATATTTTCCTCCCTTTTCAACGATATATCACGTGTCATATTTATTCATTGGTGCTACGTTAGTAGTTATATAAAAAAAAATTTTTAACCCAATATTTTTTTTTAATAAGCATTATACTTGCCGTGGAGAAGTATGATTGAATAAAACGAAAAAATAATTCAATAAGTTGTTCAAATCTTTGCTATAATAAAATATTAACACTATTAAGAAGAAGAAAGTAAATTCAGGTAACAAAAACAAATTAATAATAAAAAGAATCTAGCACACAGAACATTAATATTTATCTAATCCTCAAAATAATTTTTAAGATACCATATCAAGTATTCAAAGTGTGCGAGCCACTGCATTTAAAATTTACTCAGCATTTCGGTGGTTACTGTAATACATGCCTGTCGAATTCGAGCTTTTAGGTCCTCTACATTTTGCGGTGTCGTCGAAAACACCTTATCTTTAATATACCCCCATAGAAAAAAATCCACTGGGGTTATATCTGGAGAACGAGTGGGCCATCAAATAAATCCATCGGTACCTATCCAATGTTGAGGCAAAATTTCGTCTAAATAATCTAGGCAAATCTGAGAATTGTGGGGACCGGCTCCATCTTGTTGAAAATATTGAAAGTTGTGTCGATTCTCTAAAGGTAGGTCATTTAAGAATTCATTAAATTTATTTCTCAAAAAGTTTAGGTATCTTTCACCACTGAGGTGACCATCATAAAAATAAGGACCTATTAAATTGGTGCCTAAAATACCTATCCACACATTTATTAAAAAACGTTTTGAAATCCAGTCGGTCTATGCCAGCGTGTATTTTCAGAAGTCCATTTGTAATGAATATTGCGATAAAAAAAGCCATTATTGGAAAAATTTGCCTCGTCGGACCAAAGTATTTTACTACAAATTAATGGATCGGCACGCTTCTTTTCCAACAGCCACCTCCTTGGTTTGTCCCCCGCTTGTAAATTGTGAACTTTTTTGGCCTCGCAACACCGGTAACCATTTTTCTTTAAAATTTTTCTAGCACTTGTTTTATTTATATGACAAGCAATTTGAATTTCTCTTAATGATGTTTCCAAATTTTCTGTATTTTTATTTCTTACATAATTAATAACTCGGTTTACCTTATTTACATTATCAGTAACACTGTTCAACCTTGTCTTCTTCTTTAAAAATGAACCATTATTTTTCAGTTTCGTAGCTAATTTTCTGAACAGAGTTTTATTCGGCTGCAGTGCTTGTGGAAATCTGTTTCTATATTCTACTTGAGCTAATCCAGTGTTAAAATTGCATTGGCAATATGTAATGAACATATTATAACGATCAATGTGATTGAAAATCATTTTTGACAATTCTAAATTCTTAAACGAGTGTGATTGAGTGAGAGTTAAGTATTAACTGAGATGATCTGTCAAAAAATTAAATTGTCAAGTTTGTTCATAGCCAACTATTTTAAAATAATTGAAATAATAATGAAATCATGACATACAAACAAATGGATATTATGCTTAAATTAATTGGTAAAGATATTTTAACTTTCTGAGAAAGGAGTGACGCTTTTATGGAGGAACTCTATACATTGGCATAACTGTAAATACTCTTTTCATAATTGCTCCATGTTGCTTTCTTGATTATTATTTTGTTTTTGTTACCTGAATTTACCGTATTCCTCTTAATTGTGTTAATGTTTTATTATAGCAAAGATTTGAACAACTTATTGAATTATTTTATCGTTTTATTTAATCATACTCCTCCACGGAAAGTATAATGCTTATTAAATATTGGTTTTAAAAAAATGTTTTTATAATTACTAACGTAGTACCAATGAATAAATATGGCATGCAATATATCGTTGAAAATGGAGGAAAATACTGTATTTAACGGCGCCATTTCCCGCTCGTTTCAAAATAATTTCTTTAACAGTCTGAAGAGTAAATCTCAAAATACATCGGTTTTGAAAAAAAATGATAAAACCTCGTTGAAACACTCTGTTTTGCAAAAAATTTTCGCCTTAGAATTTTTCTCGTATCCTCAAATAACGGAGATATTTGGCCTAGACATTTTCGGTATTTTCGATATTTTCCGCCATAACTCTTAAAGTAGGCCATGAATTTCAAATATCTTTAAAATATTTTGTAGGTTATGGAAATCGGCACAATTTTCATAAAATATTTTTTTTTGTACGACCGATATTAAGTGAGATATTCTCGAGTGCCCTGATAAAATGAACAGCCTGTATAGTAATGTAGAAACTTAAAATTTTAAACATAAGGCCTGAGAGATTCAAGATAGAATGCTGATGAATACTACTCAAACAGTGCACCAGTAGTGACATCAAGGAGGCCTAAAAAGGAAGATATAGTTCAATCATGGCTTTTTCTGAACAAAAATGGTATAAAGCTGACTTTGCGCTGCCATCTCCAGAAATGGCTGAAAATTAGCTGTCTTTTAATTTAATCAATATTATCCTAAGTACTTTAAGAAATATATCAATTTTACGAACACATTTTTTTATTAATGATAAAGGTCTGCTTCTTTGGATGTACAACACTATATATTTCAATATACAGTAGATCTGCCAAATTAATAACGTTGAGTAACACTGTACAGACGATATGCTTAACAATTTGGCTGTGCCTGATAAAAATCTAAAATTAATAGACGAGAATTCTGAGTTGTAGTAAATATTATTTACTTAGTTATTTATGGAGAATACGACAAAATACAATAATTTTTACAACATTGTGATAAACCCAAGCATCACGTAATACATTATACAGATTGATTAAAAATTGCAAAAACGTTGGTTGTTTGAAACCCACAAAAGCAAGAGTTAAACCCATTACAAATGACAATGGAAATTGTTTTGCATTAGATAATAACAAAACTAAAAACAAATTAGAGTAGTTGTTCAAATATCCCATAATTGACTTATAAACATTTTGCTTATCTGCGAAATACTGCGCCTCTAGTCGCTTTTTGAACCATACCTGGTAGTAAAGACTGAAAGGCAGTGCTCACTCGTTATTGGCAATTCTCTTTTGTTGTTACTACAGTTGTAAAGACTTCACTTTTTATGTAGCTCCATATAAAAAATCTAGAATTGTTAGGTCTGGCGACCTTGGTGGCCAAAGAAATGGATCATTGATAGCAATCCACCGGTCTTAAAAATTTTCGGCCAAAAAGTTATTTACGATCACTCGTCCGTGGGGTGGTGCTCCGTCGTGTTGGTTCCATAATTTCGATTTCTCATCATCTGACAAATTATTTAAATATAGATTTCTAAATTCATTTAAAATTTAGAAATAAGTTTCACCTAAAATGAATTAATACGTTATTAATGTAGGTACACTTGAGAAAGAACCTTGCCATATAAATTATTGTCATAAAATGGAAATCAGTTTGCTTAAAATTTTGAACTAAGTGGACGGAATACGGATTAAAATTATGTTTATGTAAAATATTTGCTATGGATGATTACGGCAAGATTCGGAATTATATTCATTCATTTTAAGAAAGTTCTCAAAAACATAAAGGGATATAAAATAAAATTATCTAATTTATTTTAATAGTCTCATAAATTGCAAAATTTAAAAGCCATTACTTCTTTAGATAGCAAAATAAAGCAATTTATCTAATGCAGTGTATGTGTTGTTGGTGTGATGGGATATGAGGAAAATAATTACTGCTACTATATTAGATTTCAACCGCCTGGTGATAAATTACTCCATCGTATGAAGCGGACTTAATGTATTACCTAATAACCAGTTATTATGTGGATGATATTAAGTGATATATAGGAAATTATAAGACTTTCAAAGTTTATTATTATTGGACACAACATTTCCTTTACCCATATAGTGCGAAAGTGTAGTAGGAATATCTAACTACAAATATAATTAGAATAAAAATACTTGTGATATTGTCGGTTGCAAAAGTATTAAATTTTAAAGATCTATAACAAAAAGTGGCATAGTTTTAAATTTTGTCTCAACACCTGCCACTTCCTGATGAAGTCGCTTTAAAAATTACAGCAAAAATACAGCACAAATAACTTGTTTTTGTTTCCATATTTTTTGTCTAATCTAGATTAATTTAAAATAAAGGATTATTAAAATTGTTGACCTTTAGACAAGTCATCATTAAGGGATCGGTACACTTAGAAATTATTGCACATGGTGTGGATAAAATAAGACACCGGTAAGATTTAAAAAAAATTAGAAATTTTAGAAACGATTACCAGATTATGGACAAACATCACACCTCTACCTGCAGAATGGAACACAATCATAAAAATTCCCTAAAATCAACTTATCATTGAACAAATAGAGAAATACATAGAAGAAGATGATGAAGAAACTGAAATACCTATGAATATACCTGACACACTAACTTAAAGGAGAGAACATGCTACGATTTACACGTACATAAACAAATAAATAAGTTAGATATTAGTGGTTATAAGATATTACATAAAGAAATCATTTGGGCTACTGTAGCGTAGCAGATATCGCAGTCACAACTTACCCCGGATAAGTGATGTAACGTGCCCACGATAAAATTTCACTAGCTCAGACTATCTCAGGGCGTTAAGCCCAAGTTTACATAAACTATGACAAATTATTAGTTTACTTACTTACACAAATCACTGAGGGTTCCATACGTAGTGGTCGCAGACGAAATAATGACACTTTCTTTAAATATGAAATGCACTATATTGCAGAATTTACAAATATTGGTTCTCTAGCATGTAACCTGGCGATGTTCAAAAGGTATGCAAATTTCTTGATTAATATGTTACAACATTAATAAAATGCCTCGTGTAGCTACACATCGGTTTACAACGTGAGGATAAATGGTAATAAATTTGGCCACAATGGGTCTGACTTAGAGAACCTCCCTAAATAAATACAAATGCATAAAATCTTTAAATATGTACAAGTTACAATACAAAAGTAAGTATGAATGGAATATAACCACTCAGAACCACTGAAGGTGGTCCCCGGTAAATAAAAACAACACACTTATCTAGGTTGGTACGATACCGACTTCGACGTTGAAGAAACTGTAGCCCTACGGTGATGTCTTCGGGACGAAAGAAATTGACCCGAGGATGGGGTTGATTATAGCCTCTCCAGCCCTAGAACTTTCTACTGTGTCTGGATGCCCCGTCTGTGGAACTTCACTAGTGTGTGTATAAGCCCCGTCCGTGGAACCATAAAGATATCACGATTTAATTTGCATGGTCGGAAATGCACGTGAAGCGTGCCTCATGAGAGCAATTTAAACCTGACATAACCTACAAAAGAAATATAATTTACCTCACTGATGAGGGAACAATCCACCAATGTCCCTAGGAAGCCACAGTTGGATTAATGGGGTCGTATTTGTGAAACACGTGGGTAGAGAACAAATAAGATGGCGTGAAGAGGTTAGCTTACCTTGTATACTTAAATATCCTGCTTCCGCAATTAAAATTTACTCACAACAAAATATTCCGCTAAACGAAACAACAACAGATGGAGAAAATTTTCCTGTGTTGACAATCCCAAAATCCACCAGGATACCTCGGATAAAACGAGTTTTGTGAGATTATTTATTTATTTATTTACACTGCTCTACAGATTACAACAATCCAATTACAGAGCAGGAAGTAGTCCCGCAAAATTATAAAAAACATACATAAGTACTACATATAACATATATAACAACATACATAATAACAATATAGTAAGTACTTAATATAAATCATATAGGTATACGAAGAAAATTTATACATTATTTTAATAGGTGATTTTAATGTTTTAGGGCTGGTGTGAAAAATATCAATATATTCGAACAAAAATTATCAAAATTGTGACATATTTTAGTTAATGGCGAAAAGTTCATAGCATTAGTACGGGCATTTGGTGTATAAAAAGTTGCGCGGTTACGTGTCGATACAGATGGAACTCTGCAATTAATTTGGTCGAGAATTTCTGGACAGTCTATTTTGCTATTTACAATGTTAAAGAGAAACATACACATGCAATAAATTCTTCGATGTTCCAGAGATTTAAATGACCATCTTTCTAGTAATTGGTCCTGCGGTGTTCCGATAGCCGGGTAAAAACCATTAATTTTAAAACTAAGAAATTTCATTAATCGTCTTTGAATATTTTCTAAATTTTTCACATGAGTCTCATATCCTGGACTCCAAATTATACAGGCGTATTCTAATTTCGATCTTACGAAGGCATTGAATAACATTTTTATAGTATCGATATTTGTAAAACTACGACCAGTTCTGCATATGAAGCCTAACGTTTTGAAAGATTGCTGGATTATGTGATTCATGTGAGGAACAAAAGATAATTCACTATCAAAGACAACACCTAGGTCTTTAAACGTATCAGGTCTGTTGAGAGATATATTGTCAATTTTATAATCGAATATAATTTTTTTCGGACTTTTACTGAAAGTAAGAACATTACATTTTATCGCATTAAGGTGTAAGCCATTGTTTACACACCACATATTTAATCTGCTGAGGTTACTTTGCAAATTTAGACAGTCATTATAGTCTCGAATGTTTGTAAATAGTTTCATGTTATCGGCATAGAGTAGGGCATTACAATTAAGGTCTTTATTCATGTCATTTACAAATATATTGAAGAACAGGGGTTCCAGGACTGATCCTTGTAGAATTCCAGATTCGACTGCTATTTCATGAGATTTATAGCCATTATAGTTAGAAATTGGGTTCCACCGCTTAGATATGACTTGATTAGCTGAAGCAGTCCATTAGAGAGGCCATTTAGATCAAGTTGTGATTCTTATAACCTCTATAAATATTACTATTGCTATTATTAACTTTTAAATATTTTTTAACGAAAAATATATCGTATTTCAAATAAATGTAAAACAGTGTAACTACTAATATTATATTCTAGGGTAAATGTCAAGTAATTGGATGCGACGGCAACCTAAACTCACAACTTCAAAGAGACAGGTGCGGAATATGTAACGGAAATAACTCTGAATGTTCCGAAATCAAGTTGTCTTTCGAAAGAAAGTTAAAAAGAGGTAAGCAATTTACGAAATCAACGTTAAATTGTACAGCATAAATTCAATTTTCTAGAAGTTAGTAGGGTCTCAGTCCTGCCGAGGATGGCGAGAGAGATAAAAGTGGAAATCAATGTCACGATGTATCACGCTGAAAATCCAGCTGTTGCTTTTGTGCTGAAAAATCGCCGTAAAAGGAAATATGCAGTGACTATACCAAACACTGTTATTCACACGAAAATAATAGAGGGAACCAAATTTTCATACAGAAAATTTAATAATAAGCACAGCATATGGGCTAAAGGGCCATTATATGCTGAGATGGTTATATTGGTAAGTTCTGGTTCCCACACGTCCTTCTTTATATTCCCTCAATCTGATAGTTTCGTAAATGAAAATTTACAAAAAAAAAACAGTATAATTATTTATTATACCTCTTAATAGTGCACTGGGTAAAACTTTTAAATAAACAAGAAAATTTTTTTGGAGAATAATGTCTTAGGACCTTTAGCCACCTTAGTGAAATATCTTTTTTTGTAACATTTATTTAACGTCGGTCTATTAACGCTACTGAAGCTAATACCGACGCCTGAACGAGCTACACCCAACCAAGAATTTTGCCGAACCTCTTCTCTTTCGAATAGTAAGGATCTTTTATTTGTCTATTAGTAGCCAAGGGACCGACGGATTTATATTCCTTTCGAAAGATTGTATATCCACTACACAATACTCGCCTAAGGTTGTACAGCTTGCGCAAATACACAATGCCGCTGGAAGATGTCAGGCGAGGACACGGTCACCCATCCAAATACTAAACGCGAAGAATCCCAAAGATACTAGAATTCCCATTTATTTTCTAACTTATTCAAGCTTATTGTCCTAAATTCAAAGAGTTTAATCGTTTCTTGCTTTTGTATCATCACTTTCATCTTCGAATATATCATCAATGGTATTGGCAATACAGTCAAATATATCTTCTTAAAATTCTATTCAATAATCCTGATGCCAGTTATACCGGTTTCTTCAAAGTCCTTTTCTTATTATTCAATAAAGTTTGTATTGTTTGCCATATCTGTTTACTGTCTTTCCGACACATATCTATTTTTATTTTTCCACGGCATCGACTGCTAAAGCTATTAGCCGTTTTCGATATCCCTTTTATCATATTTTTTGTTGGCCTTAAATTTTGAGAAGCCGGTATATTGCTCTTAAAAAATTCATTGCTTTCTTCACATCCTCAGTTGATTGTCCTAGGTATAAGTTTATCTGGTCAGGAATTGTTAGTCTTCGTTGGTGTTGCTCATAATACTAACATTATAAAATTATGTGTTTAACTGTTAGAATTGTATTGCATACATGGCATATTGGCTATTGATTCCCTATCAACAAAAATATATTCGTTAATTAGTATGACATATTCTCAATGTGGTAAGTCCTATTTGCTAATTTCTGGTTTAATTTCTTTTAATTTAGCTCTTTGGTTATTCTATTCGTTTTGCCACTGAACAGTCACTATTTGTAAGGTGTATTTTTGTGCCACTACGACGAATTACAATATTATTTGTCGTAATCTCTGATGCTGCTTCTTTTGCTGCCCTGTCTGCAACTTCATTACCACGATTGCCTACTTGACTAGAAGTCCAGATCAAAGCAATTCTTTTACCAAGAGTTCCCAGCCAGTGGATTAATGCAATAATGTTTTGTATCAGCGGATTCTCAGTATTATTATTGGATAGACCTTGCAGAGCATTAAGAGAATAACTGTAAATGATAGTATCGTTCCAGGTATTCATCTCTGTATACCGTAACGCTTGCCATATTGCATAAAGTTCTGCAGTATATATGCTAGCTGAATTAGGCAGTGATCAGCTGTATGTCTGATTTCCGTCAAATAATGAACACGCTACTCCTTGATCTAATTTAAAATCATCCATTCTTCAAATGGATTTAGGGCGGTATAGAAATTCGGCACAAGTAGTTGTCTGTTGGTCTCATCTCTACTGGTTGAATCATATTTTAATATTGTATTTCTTCAAATATAAATAATACTAATAACTTCTTATTAGTATCCAAGGAGGGACTTCACACGGACTAATTTTATATACTGGTGGAAAATTTTCCTCAAGTGTTTCCATTATTCCATTTAACCTAATTCCTACAGGTCTTGTTATAGTTGGCCTAGTTTCATATATAATGCGTAATTAATTATTGAACAAGTGTTTGTAATTTGGGAGAGTTGGTTGTGCCCAAATCATTGCGCCATAAGAGACTAGAAATTTTTGTCAACAATATCTTAGTGGAGGGGTGCCAAACACACAGCATAAGGAAGAAAGTGAGCTTGTACGAGAAGCATCTAGTGCAATGAATGCTGTTCAGTGCAGTTACATTCTCAGTAACATGTCAGCTTCCCATCGTATGGCTAGACATTTAAGTAAGCTTAAGTTTTTTTACATTTATTCGTAATGTATTGAATATGGGGTTCCCAGTACAATTTTTTGGTCGAGTATTACTCCTAGAAACTTAGTCTGTGATTTAAATTCTAGGGTTTGATCATATAAATGGAGTTCAGATGGCGATAATCACGTCTAAGCCTACAAAAATGTACGCAGTGTGTTTTTGTAGGAGAGAATCTAAAACCATTAAGTACTGCTATTCGAATTGCACAGAGCATCAATGGCTGTTTGAAGAGTGAGATTTCAAGATCAAGATTTTCCGCAGTATAACAAACAGCTAAGTCGTCAACATATAACATTCTACCTACACAAAGACTCTAATTTTTAGTGAATTATTAATGGCAATTGCAAATAAAACACTCAAAGTTGATCCTTGAGGTACGCATTTTGTAACACTCGGCACATATCTATTGTTTGTTGAAAATGTACTTTCTTCTGTTGGCTAGATATGTACTATTTATTTCTTTTGTATTTGTAATCTGTCCAATCTTCCTCCAACTGCGTAATGCTTTGTCACGCTCCTTTTGAGCACATTTAACTTTATGGTTACGCCACTCTTTTCCTTTGTACCCTATTTTTGTATCGGCCAGTACAGTCATAGTTCTAGTCATTAGTCATATAGTTTTAATTGAGTTAAATATCGATATGGATAAATTAGTGTTCACCTCAAAGTGGAAATTGCCATCTTTAATTGTCATTAAATTAAAACTTTACGGGCCATTCGAAATTTAATTAACTTCTTCGACTTATTTTCATTAATAACTCCCAAACTAAAGTAAATTCGAATTTCATTTTTATATTAAAAAATTCTCCATTTAGATGCCAATACGGTCTTATAATTTTCATGTCAGAATTTTCCATTTTTACATTAGATGAT
Source organism: Leptura quadrifasciata (assembly GCA_963675555.1). Lineage (NCBI taxonomy): Eukaryota > Metazoa > Arthropoda > Insecta > Coleoptera > Cerambycidae > Leptura > Leptura quadrifasciata. The sequence continues at coordinate 112,836,403 of OY776675.1, forward strand.
GCAATATTGCGCAATCGTGCACGCAGGGCATGGTGGGGGTCATATCCAGACCCTTTCCAGATCTCGGCACACCGTATAAATAGCTGAGCGTAACGAACTCTGACTAAGTTCGAAATCGTCAGCAAGTTAGAAGTGAACTTAGTACGTTAAGTTTTCGCGAGTGAAGTCATTAGCAGTTTTTTAAAAGTGATTTTCAATTTAATTATTAGATTAATTACCTGTAAGGAAGATCAATCTTAATTATTTGAGAGTTGTCGTTCCATATGATTTCACCCTGTAATACATAATTTCTGCTTAATCTCGACACAATGTTTTTAAAAAATGCCTGACGCCTACAAAAAAATTTCTATCCAGTCAGCCGCTTTACCATATGCTGGGTGTAACAGGATCATGGTGTACTCCCTTTTCTCCTTTAGTATTGAAGATAATTGAATGAAATTTAGGATACACTACATACATAATAAGCGGCACTGTTTGACACACAATTGATTTTTTTCACTCCGGTTACTTTCGATTTTTATATGGAACACTCTGTATATTATTGCATTTTTGAATTCTGCATAATTTTCTGAATCCAACGATGCCAAATAAGTGACATTTCAGACATCATTTTTTTATAACATAATTTTTAGTTTTCCATTTAAGTGTGCCATAACGGTTCAGATATATTCTAAATGACCGGTGCAATGCTACAATAATCAAAATCCAGTTAAAAACTCTAAATTACGTGATTTATGAGCAAATAAAATTCACCAAAATTGTTTTTGGGGCAAAACTCAATTTTTTGAAAGGGGACCATATCGGTACCGTGGTACCATTTATTAGTACTATTAATAAGGAATTTATTCATATATCTTATTAAAATGTGCGATAAATACAAATAAAATTACAGCTAAAAGAAAATAAGGAAAACACAATTTTATTCTAATTACCTTGTTACACATAAGGTGGCTTTGGAATACGAAAAATTAACAAAGAACATTACAACAGGTTCAAATGTGCTTTTAGAGGGCGGAATATTAAACATAATATTTTTAGTCGCAAACTCCTCTATAAATCCTTATTTTACTATAAGGAAAGTAACCAGACTGCAACCAAAGTTACAAATCTGGCGCGTTAAGTGTAATAATTGCATATTACCATCAAAACGCTAATGCTTCGATTGCAACAAACACCAGCCGAAAGACTGATCCTACTTAAAGGAGCTCCCTTGCCAGTCGTCACACACCACTTGCAGACTGCAGTTTCGAGCTGTTGGCTCTCGTCAGTGCAAGGTAGGTATGCGACGACCGACATGAGAATCCTTTGACTATAGTACATCCCGGTATTTTCACAATAGCGACATGTAAAACAGCCAGCAGGCGCCATCTAGCGGTCCAGTGTCTGTTGCAATCGAAAAATAAATAGCCTGACTTGGCTTAGCATAGTTCAAATGTGCTTTTAGAGGGCGGAATATTAGGGAGCTCCTTTAAGTAGGATCAGTCTTTCGGCTGGTGTTTGTTGCAATCGAAGCATTAGCGTTTTGATGGTAATATGCAATTATTACACTTAACGCGCCAGATTTGTAACTTTGGTTGCAGTCTGGTTACCTTCCTTATAGTAAAATAAGGATTTATAGAGGAGTTTGCGACTAAAAATATTATGTTTAATATTCCGCCCTCTAAAAGCACATTTGAACTATGCTAAGCCAAGTCAGGCTATTTATTTTTCGATTGCAACAGACACTGGACCGCTAGATGGCGCCTGCTGACTGTTTTACATGTCGCTATTGTGAAAATACCGGGATGTACTATAGTCAAAGGATTCTCATGTCGGTCGTCGCATACCTACCTTGCACTGACGAGAGCCAACAGCTCGAAACTGCAGTCTGCAAGTGGTGTGTGACGACTGGCAAGGGAGCTCCTTTAAGTAAGATCAGTCTATCGGCTGGTGTTTGTTGCAATCGAAGCATTAGCGTTTTGATGGTAATATGCAATTATTACACTTAACACGCCAGATTTGTAACTTTGGTTGCAGTCTGGTTACTTTCCTTATAGTAAAATAAGGATTTATAGAGGAGTTTGCGACTAAAAATATTATGTTTATTATTAAAACAGGTGTTCAAAATGCTGTCCATTAACGTCAATGCACTTGAACTCGCATAATTGTTTCTCAAAGAACATTCGCCAATTGCTGGGCCGTTATGCTATTAATTGCTCGTCTTACTTGTAGCACCAGGTCTTCACGGGTTGTAACGGCGGTAGCATAGAAAATATTTTTTAAATGATCCCAAACAAGGAAATCAAGGGACGTTAAATCAGGTGACCTTGGAGGCCATCTCGCAACAGCATTCGTCAAAATTACGTTTTCTCTATATTTCCGTTGAATTACTATCCTTGAATTATGGGGAGAAGCGCCATCTTGTTGGAAATACATTCCCTGTCCTAAATCTAAAGGTAACTCATCTAAAATATCCTCAATCTTATTTCCAGGAATCTCAAGTATTTGGCACGAGTCAGAGGTCCTTCAGATATTATTGGACCAATGATTCTACTACCGATCATTCCAAGCCAAACATTGAAACTGAACCGCACTTGAGTTATAAATTTTTATTTTCTTGTGACCAATATTTTGTATTTTGTCGGTTAAATAATTCTAAATTTATAAACTTAGACTCGTCCGAAAATAAAACAAGTCCCAAAAAATCATTGGTTGGTTGCACGTTATTATACAAAATCCAATTGCAATATTCCATCCTGCGTTCGTAATCGCTTTCGTAAAAATGTTGGTGCAATTTATATTTAAAAGATTTATAGCGGTATTTGTGCAAAATTCGGCTTACTGTTTGGTGACTGATGTCCAATTCAAACCCAGCTTGCCTTATAGAAACAGTCTTATCAACTGCTATTCGAGCCAAAAGACTAATTTCCGCGCCTTCACCAATAATGAAGTTTTCTTCTAGATCATTGTTGTGCTCTCTTCGGAATTGGTTTTCAACACGTTTAAAATAATATTTCGCTGGACATTGTTTATTAGGATATCGTTGGGCATAAAGGTCGGTAGCCGCAACTGCATTTCTTTTGTATTCCCCATAAAGAATTAACGTGTCCACTTTTTCATCTCTTGTATAAATTTGCGGCATTTTGAACACAATTAACAAGAATTTTAAAAAATTTTTAGAGACACAATAAAAACACCGTTAAATCAACAAATGTTTGACAAGCTAAATATTTCGTTGTTTTCAAAGCCACCTTAGTTACTTCTTAACATTTAATTAGAACAAAATTGTATTTTACAGGTTCGAAACTCTGTTAATGTTAATTTGACTTAAGTAAATAATTTTCATTCCGTTTTAAAAACAAGTATTATTATTTCAAGAAAAACTATCTACAAGCTTTCGACGCTGACAAAAACAATAATAACTCTAAAGTGCTAAATAAACTAATCTTTAAAACCAAGTGCATACAAAGCTCCAGAACATACATGCAGGATGTAGCATTTGACCCGAACCACTACTCTAAAAATCGAACCCCAAGGCTTCTTTCAACAAACTGAAGTGCACGTTGGGTCTCTACCGAAGCTCTCCGGCTCAATCATTTTTTATTTCACCAACTCGAGAGGCTTAAACGTGTTTACAAGGAAGACCGTGTTCTTGTCTTCCAGCGGCTTGCATATCAATGTATTTGCGGAAGTTATGTAATCTTAGGGGAGGGTTGTGTAGGGGATTAATATCCTTCGGAGGGGATGTAAGCCGTCCGTCCCTTGCCTGTTAAATGTTAGGCAAGTAAAAGTCCCTACTCTTCGCAAGAGAAGAGGTTCGGCAAAAATTCCTGGTTGGGGGTAGCTCGTCTACAGGCGTCGGTGTTAGGCTTCAGTTGCGGAAATAGGCCGACGTTAAATAAATGTATAAAAAAAACTTCCCACTAAAAATTTGATATTGCGGATCTTTCTGCTCCGTCGCCCAAGGTTATTCCATGTTAATAATTATTAACCGATTGTAAACTTACATTTTTTAATAAATTTGATCGTGTAACAACCCCTTAAATACGTTTTGCACCAGTTAAAAATTTTAAAAAGTAATTTTTAAGCTAATGTTGAAATTTCTATTTTTTGAAAAGTTGTATGGTAATTATTAAGTATATAAAAATATATATTGCCGATTTGGTTGATACGAAGAAACCCTTAGGATACTTTCCTCATGTTAATTAGTTCAATTTGTATAAGTTTTTTATTACTTTGAATTTAATATAATCTTGTAAGATACATTCTACTCGTAACTGTATTCCCTAATTACGCTAGTACGAAAATGTTGACATTTAAATTATTTTGTAACTAATGGAAAGGAAGAATGTTACGAACCATGTTTACTTTTATAGGTTGTCATTCCCTCAAGAGAAATTGAATCCGGCATAAATATATCTTATAGTACGGAATATTCCATCCACAAAAACTTTTTAATTCCCTCAAATCGTTTTGTATGGATTATGGGAGGTTGGGGACCCTGCAGTGCCAGCTGCGGTGGAGGACGTCGACAAAAAACAACGGCATGTTGGGATAATAAAAACAATAAAGTAGTTAAAAGGACTTTTTGTTCGCTCCTTTTGAAGCCCAAGCTGGAATCTGAGAAATGCAATACTTTTGGGTTAGTATCCTTACAAATAAATAATTAGGTAGCGGAAAAAGGACAGCCGTAGAAACAGGAAAGTTGTTGTCTTAACGACAGTCAATGTTTTTTATTGCAAGGAATTAGAATTCTACGGAAAACTGTTTATTTTGATACAAATACTTAATTCATGCACGAATTTGTCACAAAAAAATGCACATTACAAAATTTGTTCTAATAATATTAAATTTTATGATATTAAGTTGGAATTATTTACATTTTTAGTAAGTTATTGATTTATTTTCATGACAGATACGTACAAAATGAAACAAGAATAAGTTTCCTGCTTGTCTGTCTGTTTGTTCTATTTTAACTTGAAAGTACTGAATCAGTAATAATGAAATTTGCAAATTTATATACTATATTATTGCTACCGATTTAGTACAATAATTAAAAATAGAGAAAGTCTGACATGCCACCTAGCAAAGTCAGAACGGGACTCTATTTTATTAGTATATGCAAAGTAGAAACAAATCGCAACTACTATAGTTCTAGTAAACATTTATCTTTACAATTCACAGTACATTTTATATTCATCCTTTTTATTTTTTGTTTTTTATTCATACACATTTTTTTTAAACACGTTGCGTACGGTGTGAGATGATGCGGATGCCGTACTTTTTTGGCCACTGGGCCGGTGTGCCCTTAATGTATGCCGCAAAATATATTTTACTCAAACGCTACAATGCTAAATATATGTTAGAAAAAAATAGCGCCGGCCTACTGGCCAATTCGTATAAGCCGGACGGAGATTTATATTATTTACATTCAGACGGTATGTGCCTCATCGGGATTCGCGCGATCAATTTAATTTAAAGAAATATACAGGGTATATACATGGTAGATAGAGTATTCGAAGTATATGAAGAACGTGTCCTTTTCAACTCAAATGTAGATAAAACTTGCAACACCTTCGTTATTTTAAATGGAACACTGTGCATATTTTTCTGTTTTTAGAATTTATCAGCCTAGAAAAACAATCATAAGCTGAATTGTTGGTTATCATTAGGCAAGGTCTGAGGACTTTTCATGCTATAGCCAAACCTTAGTAGTAGTATATAGGGTAAGTTAAAAGTAACTTGCTTTAAAGGACTTATAAAAATGATCGAAAGTCATTTTTCTTTAATGGAACATTGTTTATTATTACTGATTCAAAAAGGTGCCACATTTTGCTATTCAGACATGTATAGTTAACTTATATCTTATTCGTAGCGTTTTCGATTTATAAACGTAAGTACGTATACCTTGTTCTCTTATAGCATGTAGGTTATGAAATATTTTGTTTCTTCGGAAATGTTATTTATTCGCATTATGTATGGACATTGGTGTAATATTTTCGATTTGTGACAGTACGTGTGCATCTAATGGCGGGATAATTACACAAGTACAGTTCCAGTGGATTTATTTTTTATACACGGACAGTGTTATAAGAATATAAGCAGAACTTATAGAAATTTTAATGAGAAATACTCGAATTTACCACAAATGAATAATAGAACATTCATACGACTTCAGAATAATTTTATACATTTTGGTTAATCTCTGAAAGCTGCAAAAATTTTACCCAGGCCTATAACTTCTGATGAAGTAAATGAAATTAATATTTTAGCATATTTTTATGGAATCCTCAACCATAGTCCAAGTCCCAAGTCCCCAAGTCCATACGCAGTGCTGTACAAGATTTGGGCTTATCGTATTCATCGGTTCAAAGGATATTGGCAAACCATAAGATTCATGATTATAAGTTTACAAGAGTTCAAGCTCTACAGCCTCAAGATGGTCCACAGAGAGGAATTTTGTGAAATGTCCCAATTTAAAAAAAAAAATTATATGGACCGCCGAATCTAAATTCTCTCGAAATAAACATTTTTGGGCTGCTGAAAACCCTCAAGTTTCAACGTTTTTGCATGTTAAAGGATAATAAAATAAGCTGCGTAATAAATCACGAAAGATTGACGTCTAGAAAACATTTAAAGATTATGAGGACAACTGTTGAAAATTTCACTGACAATATGTCTCTCGAGCAGGCGCTGTCATAGGGGAGTTTGAGAATTTACTTGGAATAATATCTCCATTCGGTCATTCTGCAGTTTATCCACTTCTCGACTTTTGAGTTTGTTTTGTGAATACATTAATAAGAGTGTTATATGAAGCGTTTGTGACTAATGAAACGTTCCGCAAATGTATAATAATCGAGGAAATTGACGGGAAAGTGGAGCGAATAGAGGTGCTGGGTGGGTAAAAATGAATAAAAATACGATATTTTCATGTCACTTTGAAACGATTGACATTGAAAAAGTCATTGCAGGGCAAGGGTAAATAAGATGAAAGTCATTACAGCATTATATCTACTAAATACGGACTAAAAATGAGTAAAAATCCGAGAATTTCAAGTCACTTTCACATGACAAGCATTAAAACAGTAATTTCAGGGAAACGACAATTAAGCGTCATAACAAATTTAAATGTTAATAAGCAATCAAATCCCATAACTCTTATTTACCCTTGCCCTAAAATGACTTTTTCAATGCTAATTGTTTCAGAATGACCTAAAAACGTCGTATTTTCATTCGTTTTTACAACCCAGCACCCTTATTCGCTCCACTTTCTTCGATTTCGTCGATTATTAAACATTTGCGCAACGTTTCTTTAGTAACAAACGCTTCATATAACTCTCTTATTAATGTTTCCACAAAAAAACTCAAAAATCGAGAAGTGGATAAACTGCAGAATTACCCTCCATTCAACTCTAGAATAAATTACTGTTTAGACGGCCATATTCCTATTTTTTTATTTAAATTTAAAAAATTACCATTTTGCTATAAATTGACTACTTAGTGATTGCTAAAATAATAATAATATTTTATATACAGCATGGCCAAAAAAAATTTGCTCTCTACAAATGCAAAACTACCTACGATACCAAAATTAACGGAAAAAAATCAGAAAATCTTATTAAACATTTCTTATCGGAAATTTTTATTATTGAGGGTTGTTCTGAATTGTCTAAAAATCTTGAGTATAAAATTTCATCAAAATTAAAAAAATATTAAGATTTTGTTTAAAATAATGTCCAAGTCCAAAAATATAATAGTAATGTGTTTCTTTGCTTAGAAAAGTGTGTGTGTTAAATTAAACGCAAGCTGTAAGGTGTTTGTCAAATAATCTATAAGTTATTTGAAATGATGTTTCGGATCGACGTTATTTTAAATAATTTTTTTTTAATTTTGATGAAATTTTGGACTAAAGGTTTAAGACAATTCTGAACAACTTTCACAAATAAATTGCATTTGCAGGGGGCGGATGTTTTTTAACCATAAGTATTTCTTACTTCGTTCTACATTTAAGTAAGATTTGTTCCAAATCGGAAAACAGAGGAAAAAGTTTACTATAACACTGTCCGTGCCTAATAAATAGATTCATTAGAAGTGTAGTTGTGTAATTAGTATCTGTCATTAGACACACTTACTGTATAAATCATCGTCTGGTAGTGTATATGTACTTCTAAGGTATATTTATAAATAAATGCTTCTAAATCGAAAACGTAGAATTAGGTGCAGATTCTAAAAATAGAAAAATATGCAGGATATTCCATTTAAAATAACGAAGGTGTTGCCAGTTTTACCTACATTTGGCAACGCTGCACTGTCGATGACATTTTAGGCTGAAAGAGCATACTTTGTTACCTTGGTACCAAATTTTCAAAAGGATATGTTTACCCGTTCTCCATATACTTTTAATACTCCATCCGCCATGAATGACTCTGTATGTTATAGGGGCGTTGCGACATGCTGTCTAAGAAAATTATAAAAATACTTAAAATTTCTAAAGGATGATCTACCTATTTCATCGATTCCAAAAAATTATATTAAACAGTATCTAAGTATTCTACTGTAAAAATACGGTAAATGTTCCAGAAAGATATGATGACTAAAAAAAATTGAGAAAACCGTTACTTTGAGACACCACTCATTAAATTTGGCGAAGAAATAAATGAGGTACGAATATTATTAATTAAATTTTTCACTCCTTTGAATAGAGGCTATTTTTTATGATTTATCTTAGTAAGATTAAAATTGGCTAAGTATGTTCAAAGTTATGGTCAAAGAACCGGAAAAACTTACAAACAACATCCTCAAACTTATTTTTTCAAGCATCAAAGAAACATTACTTTTATGACTTTTTGCACGATCGAGATTTTTTGTTTATTTACAAGATCTGTTTCCAAGATGGTAGGTTATGTTTACTGGTTGCTAGACCTAACACGTCGGTAAGGGATTTACTTACCGACGTCTGAACGGTAACATTGCCGTCAACCGGTAAACGTCCCTTACCGCTCTTGATACTCAATATACCGTAACGTACCACCAAGAAAAACATAGTTAGGTAACGATGTTAGATCTAAAAATCTGTGTATGGAAAAAATACAAAATGTCTTGGCATAAGTAAAAGCTACAGACCCTCCAACACAGAAAGAAAATTAGAATATAATTTCTGCACAGCTTCATGCGCTTACAGAAGAAAAGCAACGCTTTGCTGCGCTATAAATAAGAAGGAGTGTCCTGTTCGAACACTGTTCAAACAAGCGAAATCTTTTTCTTAGCCCAAAATGATTATTGTGCTGGGTATTAGCTAATATGGAAGACTTAGGTACTTATTTTTTATCGCTTTTTATTTGTTATAACCATTATTATAATTTTTTTATATAATCTTTCTTCAGTTAGGCTTGTAAGCGATAAATATTTCATATAAAGATAATATTTATTTATTTAAAGTAAATTTTTAAATAAACTGTAACAGTTTCGTCATAAGTTTAAATGCATTTTTATAATATTTAAGAACCTCTGAAGAATTTACCAATGGGGCCGATCACTTATGGCCAGTTTCTGAAACGTTAGATAGAGTTAATTATTCGTTTACTGTCATAGTTACAATTGTGACAACAATTGTTACTATGACATTTATTAATAGATAACTTTATTTTACGTTTCAGAAACTGGCCATTAAACCGCAAATTGAAATAATATTAACGATATTTCATTATATTTTTTGTGGTACTTGGAATTGATCATATAAAAGTTAAAAAAAACTCTTAGATTTTGCATAATTATTTATACGCATGCATGTTATATTAGAAATATACTATGATATATAATATTATCGAGACAGGCTTAACCTTCTCAAACATATCGTATTACATACTGCGTAACAGCTCTTCTCAATAACCGCTCACGCTGCATGAGTATTGTATTTCAATTCTAAGTAATCCTGATTGTGCTGAATCAGCAACACTGTTTCCTTTGTTCTCAAAACATTATAAATATTACCAACAACCTTTTTGTAATCAGTCTTATACTCACTTTCGAATAAACCTCATCTAAATTATTATTGTATTTTCTTAACGAGTCAACGTTGACTCCAGTGTAACAAATAAAGTTTCTTTTTAAAAAGTTAAATCTACAATCCACTATCTAACATTGGCGCAGTCGTGGCGGATCTGAAAAACACGCACAGTTCGGGAGCCTAACCAGTAGCAAACATATCCGAGGGAACAAGGAGTCCATCTGAAAAAGGTGCCTAACCGGACGAAAAGAGCTTCTGGAACAAGGAGAACTTCTTAGCTGTGGTGGTGGATCCCAATCCTTCGTTCAGAAGAACCTACATGCTCAAAAGCAAAAGAAGCAAAACAATAATAATTATCAAGAAATACAAGCAACAAAGCAACATTTCAAATCAACACGATTCAACAATTAGCAAGTAAGAATTTCATCCCGTCCCATCGTTGGTGTCTTCGGCATCAAAGGCAACCCTGTGGAAGGAACACCCAGTGATGCCCCTGGCAGAGAGAGACCTTTGGTGAAGCTAAGCTCACGAAGTCGCATTCAACTGGACCACGAGGAATGAAAAATGTAGGGTAAGTCATTTTTGAATCATCTCGCAAACATTTATTTGCAAACAACGACATAATTTTACATTTTATTTTATCAAAATACATTGCATTGCTACATACAGTTCTAATATCTAAGGTAGTAATTTTATTTAAACTTGAAACAAAATATCTTGATTATAATTTGTGTGACCTATATAAATAACCGTAATCATACACTGTTCCTATCGTAACATTATTTTTATGGTAATATCATATACTCTTTAAGTGCGAATTTATCTAATTAACTGTAATCACGTACCATTGTTATCTTTGCATTTTTATCGTAGTATAATATTGCATACCACATAAAAGGTTAAGGTTAAGGCCGTAAGACAAGCTTGTGTTCTATAATACCGTGTGTGCAAAATATAAAATTATCAGAGATATACTATTTCCAAACTCAAAACGCTTTTTAAACCAAACGCGTTTTTCGAATTAATCTAGCTATTCTATAATATAAATTTTAAATATTACAGAATAAATTCTTGCACATTTCATATTAAAATTTCTTATTAAACACCAGTAGCGTACTAACTTAAATTGGAAAAAGGCGTTTTAAGTTATTTAATCATCTAAATAATATAAATAAAATGGCTACAAACGTAAACAATTCCAATGCAAACAATTCAATCACGGCGAACGAAACCATAAATATTGAACCTTATAGGTTAAGCGAAATATTTTCCATAGTGCCCGAATTTGACGGCAACCCCATATTCTTGCAAACATTTATTTCAGCTTGCATAACCGCTCAGGGGATCGCTGTTGATGATCAGCGCGTCTTATTAACGCTTCACATAAAAAATAAATTACGCGGAAAAGCCGCAGAATTAATAAATTCCCGAAACCCTGCTACATGGGCAGAAATCAAAAGCTTACTTGAAGCCCATTTTGGCGACTCTCGCGACCTGACAGCTTTGATTCAGGATCTGCAGAGGATTCGTCAGTTACCCAACGAAACCGCACTAATATTTGTATCTAGGTTACAAACCCACAACGCGAAAATGCACGCAGCAGTGCAAAAGCAGACTCTAACTCTAGAGGAAAAAACTGCTCAATGTAACCTCATTGAAAATATGACATTGACCACTTTACTTACCGGACTTGAACCGAAACTAGGACAAATCATTAGGGCTGGTAATCCTAGCAACATGCTAGATGCCATAAACAGGATCAAACGAGAACTACAGTTGTCATATTTCGAATCACAAAAATTTTCCATTAAAGCCCCAATCAAAAACCCTGTCCAAAATGTTCAAAGACGTCCAAATTCTCATCAATTCTGCACATTCTGCAGAAGAAATGGGCACCATGTTAACGAATGCCGCACAAGGCAAAATTATCAATCCCCATCTCCCAATTTCACACCAAATGCTTATTCTAATCAAGCACAGCTTCCAAGGCAACATTTCCAGGGTGCATCTAACCATAGACCACAAAACTTTCAAAATTTCTCTAATCAGCAACACAATTATTCTCAACAGAACAGGCCCTCAGCTATCAGGCCAAATCCCAACTTCCACCAGCAGAGTCCTTCTGCCATACAATCGAACCCGAATTTTAATCGATTCAATCAACAAAAGACACATCACCTAAATCAAGAATCTTATGATATCTACACTGATAGCCCAAACCAATATGAAAATTATCCTGTAAATTATTCTCCCAATTATTCCAACGAATATGATTATGATTACGATTTTGGAACCCAACAATGTGTGAATTATACTGCTAATTCTCAACTCCAACAGTACGAGAATTATACTGCTAATTCTCAATCTCAACAGCACGGGGAGTATTCTGCTAATCCTCCGGATTTTTGCATAGGCCCGGAGTATTCCACGAGTACTCCAACACAACAAACGGACGAGCTGGACCAAATTTCTCATCAAGTCCAAGCGATAAACCTCCAGGACAGTTTCGACCCAAACCTGAACTTCCCGGAAAATCAATTCATGTAAAAACACCCCGCTACAAACTAAATATCGTAAACTCCAAAAATTTATTTTACATAGAAGACATCACTAAACGTTTTAAAATCTTGATAGACACAGGCGCAGGTATCTCTATATTCAAACCCGAAACGGCAGAAAACTATAAACGTCGATCCCACGAAAATGTAATTATACAAGGTATAACAGACGAAAAAATTAATATCACTGAATCTGCTCTCATACCTTTCAATCCGAATGATCCATACAAAGTTTACATTCATAATCTAGATATAGAATTTGACGGACTTTTAGGTGCCGACTTTTTGGACCATTACGATTGCTTAATAGACATTAAAAATAGACAATTAATCACTAATTTCAAAACCGTACCATTGTATCAAGTTACCGATAATATATTAACTACACTCTGGAGCCCGATTAAAAATCAAAATTTAAACGAAACAAAAAACCAAAATGTAATTTCTATCGAACCACGCACAGAAAAGATTTTTAAGCTTAAATGTAATTTACAAAATACCGAAGCTATACTAATAGCCCAGGAAAACGAAAAGGTACGTTTACCGAACGCCATTGTCAAAATAGACAACAATGGTGAATTTTTGACGACAGTAATAAACTCAAATGCAATTCCGAAAACAATAAAATTTTCAAATTTTAAACTTGAACCCGTCCAAAAATTTAGGTCAATATTTAATGTAAATCTTCAAAATCCGGATTCCCAATATATAGACAGAAATTACGAAATAAGAAACCAATTACGCTTAGACCACTTGAACGATGAGGAGAGTGAATTAATTACTCAACTCTGTTTAGACTTTTCAGACATATTCTATTTAGAAGGTGACAACTTGACATTTACCAATGAAATCAAACATTCAATAGACACTAACGATTCTAAACCAATTTTCACTAAATCTTATCGTTACCCCCAAATTCATAAACAAGAGGTAAAATCACAAAAATGCTCGACCAAGGCATTATCCAGCTTTCAATTTCTCCCTGGTCCTCCCCAGTTTGGGTAGTCCCCAAAAAGCTAGACGCTTCTGGTAAACAGAAATGGCGCGTCGTAGTTGACTATCGAAAATTAAACGAAGTAACGATAGGTGATAAATATCCTCTACCTAACATTTCCGACCTTTTAGATCAATTAGGCAAATGCCAATATTTCACAACTTTAGACTTGGCCTCTGGCTTTCATCAAATTGAAATCGATCCCAAAGACATTCAAAAAACCGCTTTCACAGTCGAAAATGGTCATTTTGAATTCGTACGAATGCCTTTTGGACTCAAAAATGCTCCATCAACATTTCAAAGGGTGATGGACAACATTTTACTAGGAATCCAAAACGAAAGGTGTCTCGTCTATATGGACGATATCATTATCTACTCCCCTACTATCCATGAACATATTTCTCGATTAACAGAAGTCTTCAAACGTTTACAAAAGGCCAACCTCAAAATTCAGCCAGACAAATGCGAATTCCTTCGCAAAGAAGTTGCCTATTTAGGACATCTTATTACAAAGGATGGTGTAAAACCAAACCCTGCCAAAGTCGAAGCAATTCTAAATTTTCCTCAACCCAAAAATCAGAAAGAAATTAAATCTTTTCTAGGTCTAGCAGGCTACTATAGACGCTTTATTCCTAATTTCTCCAAAATTTCAAAACCCTTAACTAAGTTGCTACAAAAAGATATACCTTTCAATTTCGACAATGACTGTACAAATTCATTCGAAACCCTAAAACAAACTTTGACAACTACCCCGATATTGATCTACCCCAACTTTGATGAACCTTTTGTCCTAACTACAGACGCTAGTGCATTTGCAATAGGTTCTGTACTTTCACAAGGAAGTATAGGAAAAGATTTGCCAATCGCATACGCATCTCGAACTTTATGCGGCGCGGAAACTAAGTATTCAACCATTGAGCGTGAACTTTTATCTTTGGTCTGGAGTGTAAAGCATTTTAGGCCATATCTATTCGGAAGGAAGTTCAAACTCGTCACCGACCACCGACCACTCACTTGGTTATTTTCCATAAAAGACCCAGGTAGTAGACTAGCGCGTTGGCGCTTAAAACTCGAAGAATACGATTACGAAATAATATACAAACCCGGAAAGATCAATAAAAACGCGGACGCGTTGTCCAGAATAAAAATTAATCACTTTTCAGAATGTTCCAAATTTTATTCAAAAATTCTAGCCGCAAACGAAGACTCAGATGAAGACGAAATTTCAGACAATGACGACGAAATTACCGACGAACAAATCGCCCGAGAATTTGACACATTTTCCCGACTTTACAAAACCAAATCTCTAATAGATTATTCCAAAATTCAAATTACAAATAAACAACTATTAGATCGAGAAAATAAAAATATCGTAACGTTCTTCCAACAAAACAACTTGACAGATCTTCACCATCAAATTATCGAAGATACTTTCGAGGAAAACCCAGAGTTTTATAACAACACAATTAATATCGTTTCCAGTAAATCAACCCGACAAAGAAACTATTACATTATCGCTCTACCCTTCGACCCAGAGTCTGTGGTAGAACACCTATTTCTAACACTGTACAAACATCGAAACAAATTAGACCTTTCCAAAACTTATCATGTTGAAAATAACTTAGACTTTCCAATTCTCGAAATCCTATCATTTATTTTTGCGGAAAAAGACTTAAAACTAATTATTTGTCAAAATTTAGTACGAACTCCCGATGCAGACCAACGTCCGATCATTCTCGACCAGCATCACACCGGAAAAAATAATTTACATCGTGGAATAAATGAAACGATACGTAGAATCAAAAATAAATATAATTGGCAAGGCTTAACAAAAGACGTCGAAAATTTTATAAAAAATTGTGAAACATGTCAAAGAACAAAAGTCTGTCGCAAGAACCTCAACAATCCCTTAGTGATTACCGAAACCCCTAAAACTCCATTTGAGAGAGTTAATATTGATCTATTCGAATTTCCCACGCGAAACTATGCATTAACTATACGCGACGAGTTAACCAAATTTACTCAAGCATACGCAGTCCCAGACAAGAGCGCAAAATCAGTCGTAAATACCCTGTTGCTTTATTTTCAGCATTATGGTACCCCACTAAGAATTCATTGCGATTATGGCGGTGAATTTGATAATAATTTATTAAAAGACCTTTGCACCCTTTACGACATAAAACTAACATACTCAAGCGTAGGACATCCTCAATCCAACGGATCTATCGAACGATTCCATGCCACCCTAGCAGAAATGATAAGAATACACAAAACCGAAAATCCCAACGAACATCCCTTTACTATATTACCCTATGCGGTGATATGTTACAATAACTCGGTAAACAAAACTCATGGCTTTACGCCATACGAGCTTATTTTCGGACATACAGCTAACCGACCACCTGAAACTCTTTACAACCAAAAAGACCTGATCACCAAATACGTTAGAGACTTAAATAATCGAATATCCCATTATTACAAAATTGCGCGAAGTCGAACAGAAGCACAAAAACAAAAAGCCAAAGTTCGATTCGACAAGAACATTCCCGAAAATAGACACACATATAATATTGGCGACAAAGTGTACGTCAAAGAATCACAAATAAAAAATAAACTGCAAAATAAATTCAACGGGCCCTTTGAAATTACAGAAATCTTTCAAAATTCCGCTACATTACTAAATCTCGAAACAAACCAAACAACCAAAGTAAATTTTGATCGAATGAAACCATGTACTGAAGATTAAATTTATTTTCAGGTTTCTCCTGCTGATCGGATCAGCACTTGCTCAATTTAAAATAACACCTATTAACAATACGATCGGAGTATATTATCACCAAGACACGGACATTGTGATTTCTCACAAGAAATGGGCTTTACTGGTACACAAAAACATATCTACCTTTAAGACAGCTTTCGACAAAAACGACAAGATCTTACAGACACTATACAACACACTCGACCCAGCATATCATTACATGAACGTCTTTTCAGGAGATGTAAAAACTCACCTTAGCTTATTGACGCAAATTTCCCAATCAATACAATCAAAATTTGACGAAATTTACCTTGACACGAAACGATACAAACGAGGAATACTAAATGGCATCGGAACGATTTTCAAATCAATAACTGGAAATTTAGACGCAGAAGACGGTCAGTATTATTCTGATTGTATCAACAAATTGAATAATGACGAACACCAACTCGAAAACCTAATTAAAAACCAAATATCCGTTACAACTTCAGTAATCAAAAATTTCAACGCAACTATTCAAAAATTGCAAGTTGACGAAGAAACTTTCAATAAGGATATTAAAGAAATTGAAACCTCAATTTTAGACATGACTAAAGACATAGAAAACGTCCATGCAAAACTGAAATTTATCGAAATCTGCGAACAACTTATGGCAAGTTATTTATTTATCGAGGATAACCTAAATGACATCCTAAATTCCATCACTTTCGCGAGGCTTAAAATAATTCACACGTCAATTATAAATCCAAAAGACTTAATAAATTCTCTACAGGAAATTTCGCAAAACCTACAAAGGAACAATTTACCGCTTCCAATCAAACTATCAAAGGTTGCACAGTACTTAGACATTATAGAACTAAAAGCTTTTCAAACAAATTCGGATCTAATATTTGTGTTAGACAAACCTTTAATAGACCCTCAAACATATTCAGTATTTCAATTATACCCTATTCCTATTTTGGATAATAGAACTGGTTTATATCATGTATTATCAACTTCTCAAAAATATATCGCGAGAGATGATGATTCATTAATGTACATACCTATCTCGAACCTTGAAGAATGCAAACCACTTTATTTCAACACCAAATTATGTCCAAATTTATTTGCATATCCTATTGACAACAATGCCATATGCGAAGCCCGTCTCTTCAAGAACCTCAAAACTCTGCCAGAAAACTGCCAGACGTCATTTATCATCAGCCAAGGCTACAACGTCCAAAAAATAGACGAAAACACATGGTTAGTTATTAACGCAGAACCTCTACAAACAACCATCAACTGTCCAGAAAGAAATTCAAAAACTGAAGTCATCTACAAAAATTCAATAGTAAAATTACAACCAAATTGTTACGCCTTCATAGGCATCACAAAAATTCAAGCCAGTACCAATGAAGTAACCGATGTAAAAGACGACACTCATCCAATCCAAATTCCATTTGAATGTTGTAAACATATTCCAGACAAAATCCGAGCTCCAAATCTTAAACCACTAAAATTAAACAATCTCAATACGGAAGACCTCGAAGTTGCCAAACACAAGTTGGACCAATACTCCAGAGATTTAGATGGTTTGATCAACGAACCCTTTATAACAAAACACATATCCTGGTTCACCTATTTTATCATTGTGCTAATAATTGGACTGTTATTTCTGTACCTATTTTGTAAGTGCAGAACAAAAAGACGAAGACTAGCCATCGATGTTTCTGCATCACCCCCATCTCCACCGAGGCCTAGCAAACCCTACAGGACATTTGCTAACCTATTTCCTTCACGAAGACGACCTACCTTAAGAAGAGAAGACAACGAAGCCGAAGACATAGAACTTACATAAAGACAAACTGTTTTGTGCCTTTTTACTGACTTTCAGTGCTGGACTCTTCAGTGAATTTTATTTCATTTGTTTAATCATTATATTTCATTATTTTTCTATCATTTGTTAATTTCAATTTTATTAACATTTTTACGTCATTTTCATTCAAACCCATCATGCTTATATTTTATGCTTTCACAGTAAAGCTATATTTTAACCTTAGGAATATTTTGTCCTATTTTACAATTCAAACCTAGTATGTTTGTATTTTACGCTTTCTTGCCAAAGCTATATTTTAACTCTAACATTTTTATGTTATTTTATTTTATGAATCAAGCTTATTGTGCTTGCATTTCATATTTTAGACGCTAAGGTTATATTCTGTGTTTTAAACCTTACGATTTAACATTTTTGTATCTTTTATATTTTTCCAAATTGTACCATTACCTTTTATATACATTTTATATTCATTTCAAAAGTTGCTGCATAAAACACCAACTTTTTTTATAAGGGGGAAGCTGTTATATTAGAAATATACTATGATATATAATATTATCGAGACAGGCTTAACCTTCTCAAACATATCGTATTACGTACTGCGTAACAGCTCTTCTCAATAACCGCTCACGCTGCATGAGCATTGTATTTCAATTCTAAGTAATCCTGATTGTGCTGAATCAGCAACACTGTTTCCTTTGTTCTCAAAACATTATAAATATTACCAACAACCTTTTTGTAATCAGTCTTATACTCACTTTCGAATAAACCTCATCTAAATTATTATTGTATTTTCTTAACGAGTCAACGTTGACTCCAGTGTAACAAATAAAGTTTCTTTTTAAAAAGTTAAATCTACAATCCACTATCTAACATGCATGTTTGGGCTGTGTAACCTGAACTTTTAAGGTAGTAAGTGAACACAATAGGCATGTACTGTCGTGAGCAGAAAAAAATAGGACAACTTTTTTTTTATAATGTAAATCTGTCTCTATTTGAATATGTAATGAGTAGCCGAAATAAAACAGATATCACTTTTAATTTATTTTTTATTTTAATGCTGTAGTTATTACTATAGTAAATGATGGATGGCTAATGAGACAAATTGCACTGCGTTATAACATTAACAAAAATTTGATGTGTAACATTTTAAGAAAGTGGAGAATAAACGGTACGATTAGTAGAAATCCTGGATCAAAGGACAAAGGATATCCTACTTAACAAGAAACTAGCTATTAATATTTCGTTATTGCCCATTTCTATTTATAACTTCTATAAGTCTGTTTGGCATAGAATTAAATAACCTTATACAATAATCATTAGTAATATTTTCCCATGCATTATTTACTATTTCCAGTAATTCTTCGGCATTCCGTGATCTCACATTTCGTTTTTGGATACGTCTTACGAGTAGTCCCCATACTTCTTCCACAGGGTTAAGATCTGGACACTGGGACAGTTAAGAACATTGATGTTGTTATCTTGAAACCAGTTAGTTAGTGTATGAGCAGTATGAATGGAACAATTGTCTTGTTGAAATATGAACTCATTTTGACACAGAAAAACCAAAATCTAAATCTAAAATGCTTATATACGTTTCACTATTAAATCGTTCCTCAATATGCCACAAAACACCAGGACCACGTGCCGATGTCCAAGCCCACATATTGACGGAAAATCTACCACTTTTATTATTGTTAGATATATATTTCTCATCGAATCGAGTATTCGGAGGGCGGTAAACACGAATACGACCGTTGTGTGTTGACTAGAAAGTTTTTCGTTTGTAAAGATTACATTGTTCCAAAAATTTACATCATGCGCTAAAAATTCAAGCGCAAATCCTACTCGAGCTTCTTTATGTTCAGCTTTAAGTAAGTATTTCTGTGCTGCTGCATGACAGCGTAGCTCCGATTTTCTTACTCGCCGGCGACCAGTACTACTCAATCCAGAAAAATTCGTTTCTTCAGTAGCCTGAATAACTGAGTAAAATGAATTTTCTACTAAAGCATTTACCAATTGCAAATCTTGTTGTTGAGTTGATATTCTTCGTCGCCCTGATCCAGGATGTCTACTAATCGCACCGTTTATTCTCCACTTTCTTAAAATGTTACGCGCCGAATTTTTGTCAATATTATAACTCAGTGCAAATTGTCTCATTGACTATCCATCTTCTGCTTTAGCAATACCTCCAGATTTAACTAAATCGCTTATATGAGGCATATTAGTGTTTTGCACACTTGCAATAAATTATGACAACTAACTGACAATGTCACAAAAATTAAAGTTAAATGTACACAACTAGATTTTAGCAAAATACCGTTATAAGACTTGTCCTATTTTTTTTTGCTCACGACCGTACTACACTTTTTTTTATAACTTTCTACTACTTTATAGAGTAATGTATAAAAAAATGTAACAATAATATCACTGCGTTTTCTTTAATTTAATATACTTACCAATTAGAAACTTAAATCACCGTTAAACTTTGTGTTTAATAGAAGACTCCATTTTTTCTATTGAATGTTTACCTTTGTACTGAATATATAAAATTAGATTGTGCTAAAAGAAAACTCAAGAAAGGAATATAACTATAAACATATACATACTGATAAATTTAGTGACGAGACGATTTTTTCGATAGTTTTCTTTAAGTATAACCTAATTTTATAGTTTTAGCAAAAGTTAGCTATTAAGCGATCTGTGTCATAGATGAAAAAATGATGGATGGCTACCATTTAAAAATAAAGTATTTAAAAACTCCTTTCCAGTAATTTTGTACATTTTTTTTAATATAAGAATTTAAAATTTTAATATTAAATTAAAATAGTACTCATAGGTAAGTAATGGTCAATGCTACTATCCATCAGATATCATATATATCTCTGTGACGTATAGCGACTTGCAAAATAATAGCGGCGACCTCTAGAGATAGTTAACTAACCATTCCATTTGTTAAATAGGATTTGCAGGAATCTGTCTAGCAAATGCTCCGGCCTGCATTGGATTACACCTGCAAATCCTGGTCAACTATCATTCGCCAACTCCTAACCAGCAATTCCGCTACTTCATTTCCTTAGTCTACCATAATATTAGTAGGTTGGCCGTTATCATTTGTCTGTTCTATGACTTACGGTATGCTGATGAAAACATAAAAAAATCGAAACTGGTCTATGTTTGCTTAGGAATTGACAAATGGATGAATGAATTGACCGATCTATCAGGATTTGCAGGTATAATCCAATGCAGGGTGGGGCATTTGCTTCTGAGTAGTTTCCTGCAAATCATATTAATCATATTAAATTAAACGCATTTCTATAAACACTTCATAGCCAGCTTGTTCAAAGTTTACTTCTTAATTATTTCTTCCATAGCCTATTTTCTGTAGAGAGCACTTGTAATTTTAAACTCAATAGAAAGAATGCACAAAAATCAAATTCCCATCGAATGCATAAAAATCAAAGTTACATTTTCATTTCAAAAATAAAAAAACTTGCAGCTTCTGAGTAAACTGAAAGTAACAAAAAACGTGTAGCACATCAAGGGTAGAGCATTTATACCTTGTTACACGTACCCAAATTAGAAAATTTTTCTCTACAATATTGCGAGTTCTTTATTTTTTCTTGGAAAATTGAAGATAACAAATTAAAACACTTTTTAACGTCACCATCGCAACCGCTATTATTCAATCTCTTTCTGAAATATTATCATTAGCACTTTTAATTTTCGAGGTATGACGAGATATATTTAAAAAAATACAAGTATCGCGTATCATCGAAGAGAGGTAAAAATTTAATACAGGAGATGAACGCAAGCGCAAATCGCTTTGCGCTCCCGGGAAGTGGATTCGGCAGAAAATTTTATATAATATGAACTTAATTTCAAAATGGTGTTCAAGAGTTACATAGCAAAAAAGTAAGCAGAATATAATGTACTCCATTTCTGTCTATATTGTTCCTATTGTTGATACTTACATTTATATTCGATTTTATTATTACGTAATAAATATAAATATAAAATTAGAGCCATAGTGGAGAACCCTCAAATTTAAAGCAAAAATTATCCGAAAGGAGGGGAGCACTCATGAAAAAGAACAACACACTAGATGGTTGATCAAACATGTTGTCATACAACACTGAGCTATTATGCCGGCTAAGAAACTATATAAATACAACAATTTTAATTTTTGATTTTAAAATGTAGGAACTAAATTACATCTGTTGCTTATGAGGCCAAATAAGGCCAGATCGACACTAATTAAAATAATTTATTTTTTAGTTACATCGATCCATACAAATTCCTTAGTTATTATAATTTTTTACCTTATCAATTTTACATTTATTTGTAAAAGTGCGCAAATAATTTTCAGATGCAACTTTCAGTGGATTGCAGGAGAATGGGAACCATGTACCTCGTCTTGTGGTACGAATGGTATGCAAAATAGAGAACTGTATTGCGTACCGAAATCGGTGTTAAATGATATTTTATTCAAACATAATGGAACCATAACCAATGCTCTTTGGATTCACATGGTGAATCCAAAGAAATGTTCTGGTACAAGGCCTTCCTCAGCCAGATCCTGTAACAGAGAGCCTTGTCCTTCGTTCTGGACTTTTGGTGAATGGACATCGGTAAATTATATATAATGTACTTGTTTAATTTAGCTAACCCTTTTATTTTAAAACTTTTTTAAAATTATTCTTAAATATATTATGAATGTAAAATATTATCTAAAATATATTGATAAAATAATTTTCTACTTAATGTTTTAGTGTTCAGTGTCCTGTGGTTCTGGTATTCAAACCAGATCATCCCATTGTCTGCCACCAGGAGAGGAGAGTTTTTTCACCTGTGGAGAAGCACCGCCTCCTCAAAAACGTATGTGCAGCGGAAATTACACCAGGCATACTAATCCACTTTGCAGGGGAAGAAAGAAGAAACACTGTAAGGGGGATCAATCGGAATACTGCGCATTTAGTCTTCTTCATAAATATTGCAAACTTAGCGGTTTCAGAAGACTTTGCTGTAAATCATGTGAAAATGTTATTCTTACTACGGCAAATTATTTATCTAATAATGAATTAGACTTGTTTCAGTTTCAAAAGGCTGACATTAACATGTGAAATTGGTAACATAAAGTTATTTTCCATTTTATTTTCATGTACTCTCTCATTTTCTTAAATGAATTTACCTTTAAATATGTAAAATGTAAACTGCAATAATATATAATTAAATTGAGGACAGTAGTTGGTTCTTTAAAGTTATGTTTAACATATAAAAATATAATTTATGATTTTATCCAAATGATAATATAATGGGTGCTACGAAAGTATTGCATATGAGTATATAATATTGGCATTTAGTGTATATGTGAATTAATAAAGTACAACTGGTTCAGTTACTGATAATATCTATATCTAGACTGACGCATGTTGTCAATATCTAAATGATACTGATAATCAATTTAATTATTGTAAAGTAATATTATATTTTTAAAAAATACTGCAAAATATATTTATTTTCCACTCTAGCACAGTTCTTTTGTTTAAATATAAATATGTATGAATTTTAGATTGATGACTTTGTTAGTATTTCAAAATCCTTAATTAGAATATCCCAAAGTCCCAAAAACATACCCTTCTATCCTTTCTTACACTGTATCGGGGGCGAAAACAACAACTAACTTCTCATAAAAAATTATTTGCATCTTTCAGCACGGTAAGAAACCTAAGTCGAAGGATCTGATTTACATTCAGATGACACGGACGGGATGAACACTCTGAAGAGGTAGGAGGCGCTCTTAAACATTTCCGAAACTTTTTGGCATAAGTGCTTAGGTGAGAAAAGCAGAAATAAATAAAAGAAGAATCCTTTGTTTACTATATTTCAGAATTTTTTATTCCTGTAGGCAGAGCAAAAAGACAAATGTCCTGGAAAATATAAGGAAGATATCTAAACTGCGTAATTCTCTGAACATTGAAATGTTTATAATTATATTCAATGAGAAAATTAGTATACAGGCTGTCCATTTTATCAAGGCACTCGAGAATATCTCAGTTAATATCGGTCGTACAAAAAAAATTATTTTTACGAAAATTGTGACGATTTATATAACCTACAAAATTTGACATTTGAAATCTATGGCCTACTTTAAGAGTTATGGCGGAAAATATCGAAAATGCGGAAAATGTCTAGACCAAATATCTCCGTTATTTGAAGAGATACGAGGAAAATTCTAAGGCGAAAATTTTTTGCAAAACAGTGTTTCAACGAGGTTTTATCTAATTTACTCTTCAGGCTGTTAAAAAATATATTTTGAAACGGGCAGGAAATGGAGCCATTACATAGAGTATTTTTCTCCCTTTTCAACGATATATCACATGCCATATTTATTCATTGGTACTACGTTAGTAATTATACAAACATTTTTTTAAAACCAATAAATTTTTTTTAACAAGCATTATACTTGCCGTGGAGAAGTATGATTAAATAAAACGATAAAATAATTCAATAAGTTGCTCAAATTTTTGCTATAATTAACATTAACAAAATTAAGAAGAATAAAGTAAATTCAGGTAACAAAAACAAATTAATAATAAAAAAAATATAACACACAGAACATTAATATTTATCTAATCCTCAAAATAATTTTTAAGATATCATATCAAGTGTTCAAAGTGTCCACCGCGATTTCTTATGCACAATCGAGCGCGGCGAGGCACTGCATTTAATATATTTCGGGGGTAACTTTAATACATGCCCGTTGAATTCGAGCTTTTAGGTCCTCTACATTTTGCGGTGTCGTCGAAAACACAATTTTCGTAAAAACAGCCTGTATATCTTTTTAATTGCCTTTGTAACTACCTGGAAGGGGTAATTTTATTAAAGTATCGTTATTTTGTGTTTTCTTCTCACATGCACGAAGAGCAAATGTTAGAAGTGTGGCTGAGTATAAGTACCACTGTTCTGCGATGTATGGGTGCAATGATGAAAGAGTATCTGAACAGACGTTCTTCTAGTTACTTTTACTCCCGTAAAGAGCAAAACAAGGATTAGGGGGTGGATCACAGTGATTGTTACGCCTTCCGTTCAGATCTGCTGCTCATCTGAGTGGTTCTAAAATTTTATTGCCGGAAAGATACCGCTGACCAACCACAAAAGCCATTATTATTACCCCCTGGAAGGGTTGGAAAAACATTAAGGGTAGTTCAGAGTAATTTTTGCACCATTATTTGAGATGTACTTAAAATCTGAGTGGTTTCAGAATTCTTTTTGAATAAATAAACTGAGCAGTTTAATTGATATTCACCCCCAGAAAACAGTGCAAAAGCATTAAGATATACTGATTGATTTCTGTACCGTCTTTGAAAGTTTGCTTCTGTCGGCTCGGTGGCTTAAGACTTATGCTCAGGCTTAAGACCATGGAGTCTCGGGTTCAAATCTTGACTAAGAGATGGATGTTTAGTGGCGTTTTTCACGTGTTACCGAGTTGGTAGTAGTGAATTAGATGGGGTTGTGTGAGATACAACACGGCTAGTCGCTGTAGTACTTCTTAATTCGAGTGTCAGCTAGAATAGATGTCGCAGGAAATAGTCGTTGCATAATATTCTGGGTGTATGTATTCTGGTTGAGTGGTGGAATAGCTTGCGCTAAACACCACCAGAACGCTAATCTTAATTAAAAAATTACCAGCTTCATGTTTTCTTTGCCGTTTCAGCGATTTTCACCTCCTGGACGGGCCAAAAAGGGTGGAAAGTTGTCTGAATATAAGGCAGATCCTTCTACTTGAAAACAATTCAAGATTTATACAATTTAGTGGTGCATGAAAAATAACCTAAACCTGAGATCGATCCATATATTCAACTCCTTATAGATGAAGTTTCGTTAGACTATGTGGAGAACTACAATAACTATGAGACATGCTATTCACATTGCAAAATATAAAAGAATATTCATTAATTGCCTTATATTTTTAAATTTCATAACTAAATAAAAATAAATAATAAAAATAATTTTAGTTCATCTTGGTTATTCAAATTCAGTTAAAGGCTTTTGGAAGATTTTTCTGTCTGTTCACAATCATATTCAAATTTGATGTTGACGTTGCTTACATGTACGTGCTAGATGGATAACAAATTAAGGGCCAATTTGTAGATTGTTTTACGGGGTCGTTTGACTTCGAACAGCCTTACGTCACTTCGACCTAAAAGTTCTTTTGTGATTTACCCTACATCTAGTGGTTATCCAGGATTCCCAGATTTTTTACAAAGCTTGTGATTTTCCTAGGAGCTAATTTCCCTATGTCTTCAGGCGTTAATTCCTCCTGTTCTAGGAATTTTAGCCTCGTTCGGACTAACACCTCGCATTTGCAAAGTATGTATTCCGCAAAGTATGTATTCTTTGTCGAATAAGTTATAAACTTTTTCGCTTGTCTTTGGCCTGGATTATTCCTCCAGTAGGACTTTTTCTGATTCTTTTCCCATTCTTGGATCTCCTCCGCTATACGTCCCTTGGCTAGGCCACAAAACAGTTCGGGTCCAATGAACGGTGCTTCAGCTCCTTTTTTTGCAAGTCTATCAGCAAGTTCATTTCCTTGTACTCCTTCATGCCCTGGCACCCACATCAAGGTAACCTTGGGATTGTCGACATTCCCAGACAATCTTAGATTCAAAGGTATAGGACCTTAGAGCCTTTAGTGCTGCCTGGCTATCTGATAGTATATAGATCTTTACCCTTCGGATGCCTTTATTTAGGCATACCTGGGCACACAGATCTATGGCATAAATTTCTGCCTGAAAGATGGTTGGGGTGTTACCGAGGGCTTTGGATAGCCTACAATTCGGCCCTGCTACTCCCACTCCTACCCCTTCAGCCATCTTAGATCCATCTGTATACCAGATAAGTGACCCTTGTTTCAATCGCAGTGACTCCATCTTACTCGTCTGACGACTTTCAATTAGCACGTCAACCGGGCAGTCAAAGTCTTGTTTGACTAGCATTGAGTCAGTGGGTTTGGTTATGGACTTCAAATGGATTAACTCCAGAATCCTTAAGTGACCAACCAGATCGCCTAGTTTAAATTTATGTACTTGGTGCAGTCGTAGGGGCAATGTATTTAAATTAATTTATCTGAGTTGTAAGTTATTAAGTGTTAATTCAAATAAAAATGTGAATTAATGAATTATAAAGTCAGAAAATCACGCTTAACTGGGAAATGCTAATAAAACATTTTACATTTTTATTAGCTATTAACATAGTTGTAGGGTACCGCCATTATATAAATAATTTATCCTTTTGTTAGTAGCCAAGGGGATAAAAATATTACCATATTATATCTGTCTAATATCATAACATATTTACGTTGCCAATTACTTCACCAATCAGATAAAATTATTCGCGTGATAAATAACAGCCAGTTTAACAGAAGGTTGATATACCGGCTCAATGATCACGTACTTGCTGCTTGAGACTAAGGAGTTCCCGGTTCGAGTCCTGGCCAGGGTATAGATATTTACTTGCTAGACGGCGATTATGTGAGAGACGGCTAAATATCAAAGTCCTGAGTTCGAAATACGGCTGCTACAAATGGTAATGCCGCAGGGAATGATTATTATAAATAAGATGCTATATAAATATATAAATTCACCATTTTGGATTTTCAAAATTCTAAGTATCAATTATCACTCGTGGCATAAATTTGAATCTAACGACATCTTGTTTATCAAAACTGATTAATCCATTTGAGTGCTGTTTGTAGTGCCAAGAACAAACATACACTAAGCTGCAAGCAAGTGCGTTTACATACGAAATAAATGGACAACCGAGTTGCGGCGCACGTAGGTGTGATCCCAACGTTTATGAGTATTTATTAGTTTGGCAGTCACAGCCTTAGTACTACGTATTTGTTCGTTGGAGGTGAACGCATGTTCAACTATTCAATTCACGATGTATACCTCCGTGTGCCACAGCATCTAAAAATTATAATTATTCTCATGAAGTTTATAAAGGGCAGAATGACTTGGCCCAAAGAAGCGCTATAAAAGATTATTTTTAATATAAAATACGTTCTTAACATAGCAAAGTAATTTTGAAACGAAAAATAAAGAATTATAATAAATGTTCAAATAGGCCCCCTTCTTGCTGAACAATAACCTAATCGATTATAAAAATATATTCGGGCTAATTTGTTCGAAAGTGCTTACCAACAACTCCTCCAGATTGTTAACTCTAGTCTCCTGGATGCCATAAGTTTAAGATTTTATGTTGCCTCATTGAAAAAGCCATTTAGAGCTAGATCAGGAGATCTAGTTGGCTACAAGATGGTTCCACTCGCACTCAATAAATGATCTGGAAATGTAATGTTCAGAAAATCCTGGACTGCGGAATGATCATGAGGATGACAACCATTTTGTTGAATCCAGATCTCATTAAATATTCGCCCTGCTAGCTGTCTAATTCCCGGTACAATGTGCTGCTACAATAGAGTTAAGTACTCAAGGCCGTTTAGTGACAGTTCGTAATAAAAAAATCGATGCACGTTTTTCGAAGTTTTTTTATGATTCGATTGATTGTGTCTAGTGCAGGAGAAGACCTATGTGGATATTTAGTTTGAAATATTTGTTTAACTACGCGCATTCGCAATACCACTTAATTATCTGGGTTTTTCGGTAACCTGATAACCATCCATCAAAATGGAATAAATGTAAATACCTTCATATATCATGCGATAAGCCGGAGCCGTCTTGATCGAGCCCCCAACCTTATTCATTCGTTTATATCGTTGTGCATTCAATCTGTTTAGCACCTGTGAATATGAAATGTCTAGTCTAAGTGTTGGTTAGCGGTGAGGACTGTAGGGGAATATAGTCGACCTATCGTAGAACGACACAGACCACTGGTATTATTTAGAATTCATACTACACCAATTGGGATAACGATACATATGCCAGGTCTATACTATTCTCTACATACAGCTTTCTCGTCGCTCGCCATCACTCGTGGCGTTTACAGTACGTACTTGGCTGTCGCTATCAAACTTTATGAAAGCTACATCCTCCAGTGCTTAGTAAAAGTAAGCTATTTGGGCCCCATTTTATAGCCTTCTACACTTTAATGTTTTATGTTCTTATTTAACCTTAAATTTAGATGACATACACCAACTAGCCCATTACTAATTATTTGATGAAGAATAGCTTACTTATTAACAAATTACGCTCTGAACTTTACTAGTCTCTCGATGATAGATAGCATCTTAACTACCAAAATTGGTGTCACGTACAATAAGTGGTTAAATATTTAATTGATAAATATGGTTCTCTTTGGAATCCAATAAAGTGTTACTGAATTAATTTCTTCGCATTTTTTAGATTATAATAAACTTACTTATTTGAATTACAAGAGACTTACTTGGCCTCGTTAAATAAATAAAATAATAAAATAATTTAACTTACGAAATCAAATAAAGATAGTAACGTCTATAAAAAATTTGTAGTAAACAAGTGTGATATACTTACGTTTTGCAGCACCAAAACGAATAAAAAGTTGTTTTTAAATATCTTTACATATTTTGTTGATAGTAAATATATTACACTGATTCTACTGATTTAAATTGAGCCAAAAAATATGTTCTACTACTTCTTCGAGATATTACGAGTATTATTTGAAAACGTATATGATGCTTCAAGAAAGGGGAGAAACATTAAAACACGTTAACTTCCATGTGAAGCAAATGTGTCTCACAGGTAATATATTCATTCATGTAAATCATCCGTGCTTTCCATGCATACCATAGAATAAATCTTATGTAACACATCAACTTCTTTCGAGGAGAAAATTTTGTGCCAAGATAACAAAAACGTTTTCCTTATGAATTGCTGAATTACAATGTACACATTGACGTCATAGAATAAGTGTAGATCGGTAAGTGTCAAGTTGCAATAAATCATTTTCTAGTAAGATTAAAACTGTTATAATATAAGTCTTTGATAGATACTAATCTAGGTAATCATGATAACAATTATAAGGTGAATGCGTTTTCGATTTGCGACGGTTATAAAATTAAAAGCATCATTGTGAGTAAAGATAATATAAATATAAATAATAAATAAATATAATTTACAATTACATTAATCTGATAAATGGATGTGACATTGATGAATTCTATTTCTATTTCAGTTGTTAAACCATCCCACTATTTTTGTAATTTTTTCTAAGAACTTTGAAACATGAGGCCATGATTAGATAGCATGAAAAAAAAGAGGTAAATGCTTTTACCCTGGTAATTATTACATTTTATTACCCTTACATAAAAATGAAGACGTCGTGTAACTACATCTTATATATTTCAAAAGCACACAAACCTCATCTAACCTGCACTGACGATAGCTAAAAAGTCAGAAACTGTAAGTATATAGATGGTGCAATGTAGCCACCACAGAGGGCAAATGTTTAGACTGAGGCTGAATACACTATCGTTTTGTAAAAGCAAAAACGTGACACTTTTTATTCTTCCATGTTGCAAAAAATATACGTATTTGCGGAATATTTCTTGCTGGATGGGTGCAGGATTTTGGTATTTATATAGAACATACAATTCATAACTAACAATAAATTAAACGAACAGAACTAACCAACCGACCTCTGGCACTGGTATTGACTGTGGTTGAACAAATTCTATCCTCTGGTCACATACTAGAGTAAATTTGATATTATTTTTTGAGTTATTCTGTTTACGGCACGCTACTGACGGCGCTTGCTGCCTATAAAATTGTTCAATTAATTGTTATTCAAATTTTGACAGTAGTTAATACAAAACCTGTAAGCTGTTATAAAATATAGGATGTAAATGCAATCCATCATCCAGAATTACATTATTTACATATATTATACGTTTTAGAAGTTATTTTAGTAATTAATCCAAGGTTAACCACCCAGTTTTCATAAAAAACCCATACAGTCCATTTCGAAGGAAAATAGGATTGTAGGGTGAAACGATGTTACACACCTAGTTTAAAAGTGTGTTTGCATGCACCGGGAAATCGAGAGTAAATTTGTAAGTAATTGAATTACATCGTTCTGTCGATAATGTTAAAGAACACGCCAAAACCCTCGATGAATTTTTCGAAACTGTAACAAAATTCGACTTAAAAATGCCGTTGAAAGAGGTTTTTCTACATTCAATCATATTTTTTATGCCAAAATCTTGGAAACTCATCAAGGAGTGTAATTTTAGAAAGTGTAGTAAATGTCGCTGCACAGGGACGTAATGTCGCCCCTACAACAAAATTTAGAAAGTATAACGAAAGCTTCGGAAATTTTGAAAATAACAACCCTTGTACGAATCCACGTTGTGCAGCACTGCAACTCATGCGTTGTCTTAAATATGGGGACAAGTTATCCAGTCTCTAGTCAAAGTATTTCGAGAGTTTTAGCGAAAATAGCCCTTAGCGTTGAAAATGCCTTATCATTTTCCAGCAGTCGATTTTGACGGGAAAATGATGGGTTTTAAGCGTATTTGCCCTACACCTGTTCCTCAGTGGTTCGGTGTCAGAAAAGTATAGTTACCATGTACTCAGAACATCCATGGGACCGCCTTTCCTGAACGTATGAATCTATAATTGCAGAATATAATTTAAAGTTGTTGCGATTCAAACATTTTTAAGCTCCGAGGAGCGATCAAAATTGATATTGAATTGAAAATAAATCAATAGACAGTCAAGTAAAAGGCCACCAAAATTATAAACATTGAACTTTCTACTGAATCTTTTTGTGTAATCGTTAGCTAGAAACCGCACATTGGATGGTAGTTGGTTACATTATGAGTCGTTCCGTTCCTCACTATGTGTTGTACACTGGCCAGACTATAGTTTGTCAATACATTTTTCTTGAACGTTTTGCAAAAACATAATTTTTTAAAAGATTTAATACATATATTTTTGAACTTTATATTGTCCTTTTCTTGTGTTTCAAAAATTCCTTTTCAGGTTTAAATTTAAGAAAGTGTTAGTATTTACTGTGTTAGATTTATAGTGTTACGACGTCCAATTGTACCATCAGTGAAGCAGTTAAGCAAAAACAGTAAGTATAGATTTTGTATTATTCTCTGTTGAAACAGTCGCTTTAAACCATTCTTTGTGAACATTTAATATCCATTTTGGAAAGTATAATTAAAGTGTGTCAGACGTGTAAAGATAGATCATTCACAATAACACAGAAGCCACATCAGTCTAGGTGACGTACAGGAGCGTATGAACTATAATCGCGACTCGATTTTATATTTATATGCACCAGTTACAACAAATGTTTGCAAAACCTCAATGACACACATAATACCTTGAAATATTGTGGGTTGCGCATATTTAGTTGGTATAAAACACGAAATATTAGCAATTCACCGAATTTAGCTATGGGGAACATATAACATATTTATTTACCTATGAT
The DNA here is from genome assembly GCA_963675555.1 of Leptura quadrifasciata. Taxonomy (NCBI): domain Eukaryota; kingdom Metazoa; phylum Arthropoda; class Insecta; order Coleoptera; family Cerambycidae; genus Leptura; species Leptura quadrifasciata. The sequence goes on from OY776675.1 coordinate 112,868,950, forward strand.
ATAAATATAGTTTGAGTAATAAATACGTAGGTATTTAGAACACCAGGAAATGTACAGACTTTATTCATATTTGTGTGTAGTACTTAAATGTTTATAGTTATTTAATAAAGAGGAAATTATTGAGCCATGTAGGAACATTTCTGTACACCCTTAATAAGAATCTGTACTACAGTGGAAAATAAAACAAAATACTTTTGAGAATTTTCCGTCTCAAAATTAATGTTCTAGTATTCTGTGATATAAGAGTGTTATTTTAATTGTTATTTTCGAGGACTAAAATGTAGAAAGTGGGTTCTGTCTTTCGAGGAGTAAAAGAGATCTGTACTTTACTCCTTGAAAATAATTATTACAATAACAATAGCGCATTGTTAGGCTGTGGAGTGAAAAAAATTAAATAGTTTGTACCAATATACCACAATTGTAATTGATCCTCTACATTTGATGATAAAAAATCAGGCGCGTATCCAGGGAGGGACCACGGGGGCCATACCCCCCTGGATCGCAAAAAAATTAAAAAATCAACATTAAAATAACCAATTTTTCCGGGACCCGGCGTCACACGTGATTTTAAACGACTAATCGTGTATCCTAAAAAATTGTTTATTTATTCGCGATTCCACAAAACCTTCTTAAGCTCATATGTAATAAACAGAGAACGCAATGATATTTTGTACTATTTCAGTTCTTAAAAATAAGGGAAAACTGCTTCGGAATGCTATAAGTATTGACGGAAATTCAAAATATATTGATAGAACTTGATTTGAATTAATTCTACCTAGGCCTATAAACAAAATGAGAAATCGTCCCAACCCAAACTTATCCTCAAATTCTCCTGAAGACTATTACAGAATTTCGCTAATTATCCCACTCCAATGAGGCTTTTGTCCAATCTTTAGCTTATTCTAGTTGTATGTTTCCCTCGATATTTTGTATGCACCCCCCCCCCCCCCCCCCTTAATTTGGATCTCTGGATCCGCTCCTGTAAAAATGCACTTAATCCCTTGGTATAATTATAGTACACTATGTATAGTAATGGTATAACAGTTGCACTGTTTATTAGAAAGTAATATTTAATAGTAGTGTTACTGTTAAAGAACAGGCCAAAACCCTCGATAAACTTTTCGAAACTGTAACAAAATTCGACATTTCGCATGAAAAGCGTGCTTCACGTAAAAATGCCGTTGGAAGAGGTTTTTATATTTTAAATCATATTTTCGCTCTATGGGGAGCGTTTTTTATGCAAAAATTTCAGAAACTCATCAAGGAGTGCAATTTTAGATAGTTTAGTAAATGTCGCTGCACGGGGACGTAATGTCGCCCCGACCACCAAAATTTCGAAAGTGTAACAAAAATCGAAAATTCAAAATTAAAAAGCCTTTTACGAATCAACGTTGTTAAGCACTGCAACTCATGCGTTGTGTTAAATATGAGGACAAGTTAATCCAGTCTCTAGTCAAAGTATATCGAGAGTTTTAGAGAAAATAGCCTTTAGCAACAATGGGCCCCTATCATTTTCTAGCAGTCGATTTTGACGGGAAAATGATGGGTTTTAACGGGATTTGCCCTATTCCGGGTCCTCAGTGATTCGGTGTCAGAAAAGTATAGTTACCATGTACTCATATGTGCATGGGATCGCCTTGCCTGAACGTATGAATTTGTAATTGCTATAATATAATGCAAGTCGTTGCAATTCAAGCATTTTTAAGCTCTAAGGAGTAAACCAAATTATAGTTGAACTGATAATACGTAAACAGACAGCAAGCAAAAGCCCACCAAAAATTATTAAACATTGAACTTTTCTTGAATCTTTTTGTGCAATCGTTAGCTATAAACAGAATATTGGATGATAGTGGGTACATTATAAGTCGTCCGTTCCTCACCATGTGTTGTACACGGGCCAGACTACAGTACGTCAATACATTTTCTTGAACGTTCTTGTAAAACATCACTTTTTAAAGAGATTTAATATACATTTTTTAAACTTTATATTGTCTTTTTCTTGTGTTTTCAAAATTCCCTTTCAGGTTTAATTTTAAGAAAGTGTTTGTACTTACTGTGTTAGATTTATAGTGTTACGACGTCCAATTGGTACCATCAGTGAAGCAGTTAAGCATAAACGAACAGTAAGTATAAATCTTGTATTATTCTCCGTCTGAAACCGTCGCTTTGAACCTTTCTTCGTGAACGTTAATATTCATTTTTGAAAAATATAGTAGAAGTCCTTCTGACGCGAAAAGATAGATCGTTCACATTACCAACAGATAGTTACTGAAAATGTGTGAATAAAAATAAATTAGAACCATTTTGCAGCAGCATCAGTTTTTTTTCTAAAATCAACAATCGTACATAATTTATAAACTTAATTCCTTCCAAGATTTAATATATTATTCACATTTTAATTGGGGAATTGTGCAGTAAGTTTAAATGAAATTGTAGTGTTTTAATATAATGAGTTCAACTGGTCCATTTTTGCAATTTTTTTATTATAAAATGTTTTAACCATGAAAACATAGTAACTATACCTACTTTTCTTCAGAGAATATGAGCAAATAATTAAACCAAGTTTTAAACGCTAGTTCAAATACCAAAAATGACAAATTATGTGTCCGACCCTGCTTTGCCGCATACGAAGCAATGGCATCGGCATGCTGCTGCCATGAGGTAGCAAAACACCCAACTATTTTACGCCAAATTTAACATATTCGTATTCGACACAATACTTTAATAGGAGCAAATATTATGCAGACTTTTCAATTTTTTTATGGTATTTTATTTTATACCACATCGTGTTATATTTTATTTGAATATTTAAGTCCCTCTGTAGAATATAAAAGAACTTAAGATGAATTTCGGACGAATGAGTGGTACGTTCGCGTTGAATACTCAAGGAAGAGAAAATTTTGGAAACTTAATTTTAGCTAGGATTACAATCTAAAATATAATAGGCCCTTGCCTTAAATTTGCTAGTTTGCGTAATGAAATCAATTCTGAATTTTGTTGGCTCGTTTTTAAGAATTGTGTAAAATAAAAATGAGGATATCCAAGGCACTATTTGACCTTGGTAACGCACCCCTAATAACTATATTGAACAAGTAACATTAAAATAATATATACAAATGTCAATATAAAGTAAAGTCAGAACATACGCGGACAACGGGGAGAACGCGGAGCACTCACTAGCTAGACTTATTGCGCTCTATCGACCTCTACCTTTCTCACGCGCAACTACTTATGTTGTCATCTTGCACTCTCTGGCGTGACACCTATCGCACAAACGCATAACTACTCGTCTGTCTCTCAAGATCTCATACATTTATAGTACACAGAAAAGATTTAACAGACATAAAAGATAATCAATAAATACCGACAGTTGTTTTATCCAGGGTTGTACTGGAATTTTGAAACGTAGCCCTAGTTATGCACAAAAATGAAGTATTTTAAAATGTACAGCAGGTAATAAACGTTACCTGCTGTACATTTTAAAATACTTTAAACAGAATTTCGTAGGATATATTTTGTTTATTTTTCTTCAAGTAGAATAAATAAATTTTTGCTAGAAAAATATTTGATTACTTTTATACCTAATATGAAAATAATGAGTTAAATACAGAGCCGCTGCCATTTTCCTATGGCCTGAAAAATGACATATTCATTAATACTACAATACTATATTGATACGCAACTCAAATATTCGGTAACCCCAGAATAAATAAATTTTCTTAGTTCACCTCTGCATCTAGGTACATAAAACGATGATTGGAAGGTCCAGTTAGGAGAGAGTAATGTAGGAGTGTTCGGGGAAAACAATTACAGAATTTTCTTACTTGAAAGTTTATACAAGTAATAAATAAATATAATGGATTATGTGAACATTCACGTGAATACAGTACGATTCAATTATTATTTCGACTTACAATCAGTAAGATTTAGACAACTAACGATCTTTGGTATAATAAAAAGATATATTTGACCCACTTACTTTCAAAATACATTTGTTTACTACGCGGCGGGTGTTATCGGTAAGCTATAAGACAGTACCCTTTTTTTATTAAATTTTTTATGTCTATTAAGCCTTTTAGATGAACTATACAACCCCACACACTATTTATTTCTTTTTTTTATTCATTTATTTAACGTCGGCCTATTTCCGCTACCAAGATCAATCACCGACGCCAGGGGATAAGCTCATCAGTGTCTGTGTAGGCACTGGGACCCCTAACCTGGAAGTTTGTCGTGTAGTAGGAATCTTTAACGTGCTCACATCGTAGATACACGGAACCCACAGTTTTACATATCTGGTGACCCGAGCAGATCCGCTCATCCACTATATCTCATCGACTTGCTGTGACCCGGTTTTGAATCCGGGCAGTTTGTGTGCGAGGACGCGCCACTGTCCATCACACCACCAAGTCGACTACATTGTTTCTTATTCTCCGCTGCTGCACCGGCGCTGGCGTACAGACAAATATATTACTTAATTTCTTCGGAAACGCCCTCTATATATACGTGCCCAGAACTATTTTCAATACTAAAACTGAGAAAAAGTAAGCATTTCAACATATAACACACACCCGATAAAAATAATAAGGTTTAAAATTTAAGTAATACATTTGATATTTTATAACAGGAAGACAGCAAGTATGCCGTTCGCAAAGTGAAAAATAAATTGAAACATTTGTTAAATATGCATCCCTTATTATGCATGTGCATATTATGTTGATAGAGTTTTATTTACTGTTATTAATAAAATTATCATTTCCTTAATACATTAACTGTTTGCATAGTTTATATGAGAATGATAATCTTGCTGATTGTATTAATATATTATTGGAACAATGTTTTATTTACTATTGTAACTAATACAGAGATAAAATGGGTTATGCCAGTCATTTTAATCTTACCAAGTAAAAAATTGCTATCTAATACCTGCCATGAATTTGATGAAATCTAAAAAAGAGGTTACATAGGGTAAAAATAATGTGTTGCTTTGCGGAATTATCTCTATACAGGGTGTCTTACCGGGAACTGAATCGATCGATATAGAGAAAAGTACGCATCAAAAAATTTAGAAAATTACTAATGTGGGTGTGGCCAATCCAACTAAAATAATTACAAGCAGTTGGCACTTCCGCTTATACCAGAAGTCGAAAATAAGTTGCTTATTTCAAACGGAACACCCTATATATTTTAGAGTTTTCGAAAAGAGAATAAAATCCTGAGTCGAAAATATGTAGCATATCCTATAACTACACCTAGCCGTTTCAGAGATATTTGACATTTTATAGAAAATTTTACAGGTGCAACGATTTGCAAGAACCGTTATAACTTTCTTCGTGTAAAAGATCCTCATTTGCTTCTTGTCACATAAAAAGAACACAGGGAGAACTACGTTCTACAACTGAAATAAATTCAATAATATCATACAAAGTGTTCCGTTTTTCGCGTTACATTTTGTCAACTTCAAACCGCGAAAACTTGTTTAGGTCAAATGGAACACCCTATATTTTTTTACGTCAAGTTGTGTAAAATTGAATTCCCTTTTTTCTGATATTAGCATTGTGGGGCTTAAAGTTACAACTTTTTGAAGTATTTGCGATTTTATTACAAATTCATGAATTGTTGTAATCATTTCATCAAAATAGCCATGATTAGAAACAATCAGTCATTATCTTATGTCAAAAAATGTCAGCATGTTTAAATTACACCCACGAAGACTTTTTAAATTTGTTTATTATTTATGGAGAATGTGATAAAGTGATATTTTAAAATAGTTTTCTAAAAGTATTTAGGTACATAGGGTGATTTTAAATAAGCTTCACAATTTTCATGCAAATATTCTAAGATGGTGTCATAATTTATTCAAGTGTAATACAGAATTTAAAGAATTGTGTAAGATGGAATTCTCTTGTTGAGAAATATTTTGAATAAACGTTTTAAATTTATCTTTTGCTTTGACGAATAAACTACATAGGATGTACGTACACACATTTCAATTGCTCTTTGTGAAAACTTAAATACCAATTTAATGCTCAAAGAAAAAATCTTGGAGAATTTGACCGCTTACCAAATATATTCAGTTTAACAGCTGTAAGCTGTGATCCTACTAGAGTAACGAGAGTCTCATCCTCAACTAGCGATACTATAATTAACCTTAATCCATACAAAACATATTGTACAATTCGCCTAGGAAAATAATGTGTCATGTGCCAAAAGCTAGCACTTGGACTTACGGAATACATAAATGGTTACATTGATAACTATTTTGGAGAAATTTTAATGTAATATTAGGAACAGCTTCTTACTTATTTATTGATACACTACCCAAATAGAGAAACTTCAATTACAGACTAGAAAAATTACAAAAATACAAAATTCTAAATCAGTACGTATAAATCATATAATAATGATGATCAATATAAATATGCACATAAATATAATGTATACATGTTATATCAGGATTCCATATTGTATATATTTTATTATAAGTCCATTATCTGTAACGTAAATATGGGGTAAAAACGTTCATTCTAGGTTCACGGGGCAAGAAAAACGCAACAGACAAACAGTATAAATACCGATGCACAGCAAACCCAAAACAAGTTCCGACTTTGACAGTGACTCCGTTGTTAAGTATTGCGAAGTTGTTTTTGAAAGTTCAGTTATTTAAAAGTGATCTTAAATGTAATAAGTTGATTTACTAGTGTATCCGGTCTGGTTTTTATTTATCTAAAGTTGTAGTTACCCGCCGTCTAGTTAGGCTTTCTTATTTTTCTGACCCTGCATACTTTTCGTGACCAGCTGTTCAAATCTAGCTTTCCAGGCCGAAACCTGGTTAAAAAGAATTAGTTTTAAGTACTCGCCTTAAGTGGCCCCAACATTTTTCATTCGCTTTCGCGGCCGAATATTCAAGTGAATTCTTTCAGATTAAATTTTGAATAAACATTTCATTGAATATATTTTCACAGAAGTTTTTTTTTTTTATACATTTATTTAACGTCGGCCTATTTCCGCTACTGAGGCCTAACACCGACGCCTGTAGACGAGCTACCCCCAACCAGGAATTTTGCCGAACCTCTTCCCTTAAGAAGAGTAGGGATCTTTTACTTGCCTAACATTTAATAGACAAGGGACCGACGGCTTTACATCCCCTCCGAAGGATGGTATATCTCCTATACAACCCTCGCCTAAGGTTGTATAGCTTCCGCGCATACACTGATATACAAGCCGCTGGAAGATGTGTGAGGCGAGAACGCGCTTTCCGTTGGAATGGTCACCAATCCAAGTACTAACCGCGCCTGTCGTTGCTTTACATCGCATACCGAAGTATGTACATAGTAAAGACGCACCTACGCTCGCCCCTACAGAAGTTTTAAAGACTGAATTTCTGTTATAGATTAGTTTCTATTTCCAAAAAGGGAACTTGTTAAATAAGATAATCTCCGTTTCAAACTCTGTTAAGTAAAAAATCTAAATAAATAATCTTTGTTCGTTCGTTTAAACAAAAGTGTTTTAATTTCAAGAAAACCATACACAGGGTGTAGCCGTTGACCCTGCCAGAACTGTAAAAGACTAATCAGTGCTAAATAAAACAGACTTTAATTACAAGTGTTAGAAAACAGTGCAAAAGACAATATACAGGGTGTAGCAATTGACCCTGAGACTCTATCAAACCAAATTTAAGTGCACGAAAGGCTCCCGGAGTCTCTATCAAGCTCTCAAGCTCCAAGCTCTGCCGACAAGTTTTTATTTTTCAAAACCAGGGAGTCCGTTCGTGTTCATCACGAAGACCGCGTCCTCGCCTCACACATCTTCCAGCGGCTTGTATATCAGTGTATGCGCGGAAGCTATACAACCTTAGGCGAGGATAGTATAGGGATATATCACCCTTCGGAGGGGATGTAAAGCCGTCGGTCCCTTGCCTATTAAATTAAATGTTAGGCAAGTAAACGATCCCTATTCTCCTTAAGGGAAGAGGTTCGGCAAAATTCCTGGTTGGGGTTAGCTTGTTTACAGGTGTCTGTGTTAGGCCTCAGTAGATGAAATAGGCCGACTTTAAATAAATGTATATAAAAAAACGTTAGATCATAGAGGGCGCCGCAGGACTTGTATCTGATGATGAATTTTTTTCTTATTTTTTTTTGACGAAATGTTGTGGTACTTCTGATCAGAAAATCTGATAAAGGCTTCATTTTCACGTGTAAAAGGTACACTTGGTAGAACTTGATAACTCCAACCGTTTTCGAGGAAATTGCCGTTAAACATTTCAATAATTTTTTAAAAGACAAAATTTAGTTCTGTCATTTACGTCATTTAATCATTTTATTTTGTTCTTGTGTTTGTCGAGTTAGAGCTAATTTCTTCATCTTCTTTATTTACAATGCTTAGACATAACAATTTTTCAAATAGGGAAATGAGGGATATGATATGTGTTTACGCACAAAATAATTTTATCGGACGTGCTGCAGCGAGGAGATACTCATTGCAATATCCAAATAGAATACAGCCAAACCATAAGATTTTCATAGATCTGTTTCATCGTTTGTCAGAAACGGGTTCATTTCACCATAAAGACGATGTGACCGAAACGAATTACTCCAGATCAAGAACTAGAAATTTTAGTTCGTGTGGATGAAGATTCTCAAGTCAGCTCAAGTCGTTTAGCAGCGGCAACAAGGGTGAGTAAACAATCTGTCCTCAGAGTTTTACGTAAGGAACGCTTCTACCCGTATCATCTCACTCCTGTACAAAACTTACTGCGAAGGGATCTTCCACAAAGCCTACAACTTTGTCAACTTGTTCTAAATAAACACAACAGGGATCGAAATTTTGTTAAGATAAGAGAAGTTATTTACAGACGAAGCAACTTTTACTCGCCGAGGCGTTTTTAACTGGAGAAATACCCATTACTGGGAAATAGGAAATCCTCATGCCGTTACAGAAAGGCATTTTCAGCAAGAATTTAAGATTAACGTTTGATGTGTTATCATCGGCGATCAATTATTGGGACCATTTGTCCTTCCTCCAAATTTAAATGGACAGTTTTATCTGTTTTTTCTTCAAAATACTTTTGCTGATATATTACATGCTTTCATGCTAGACATACGGAACAGAATGTGGTTTATACAAGATGGACCTCCCCCTCATTTCTCTATTGAAGTCAGGATCTATCTTGATGAGGCTTTCCCACGCAGATGAATCGGTCGAGGAACTGAGTTTGCTTGGCCACCAAGGAATCCTGATTATAATCCTTTGGATTATTATGTATGGGGATATATGAAGTCCTTAGTCTATGCAAATACTATCAACTCAAGAGAAAAACTGTGGGACAAAATACAAAACTCCGCGAATTTTATTACAGGACAGGAAAATGTATTTTTCAATGTAGGGAAGATATTTTATGAATCTAATTAGAAAAGGCATAGAAGTAGGTGGAGACCATATCGAACATTTATTCTAAGTTTAGTATGGGGGAAAGTTTCATAAGAAAGTGAGTGAGTTTACGCTGATATTATGATTTGGTATTTCCTTACGTTTTGTACCTTTTTTCAATAAATACACTTTGTTTCATTAAATTTGAATTTGTCTTTCAAAAAATTATTGAAATGTTTAACGGCACTTCCCTCGAAAACGGTTGGAGATATCGAGTTCTGCCAAGTGTACCTTTTATACGTGGAAATGGCGCCCTCATCAGATTTTCTGGTCAACGTTTTGTCAAGAAAAATATGAAGAAAATTCATTATCAGATAAAGATAATTATTGTTTCTTTGAATAAAAAAAGTTCCTCTAGCAAATTACAGTCAAGAGGCTGTTGAGTTATTGCAAAAAAACGAAAAAATAATTTAAACTTTGACACCCTGTATCTTTTTCACAACAACATTTTACTAAAGCATATTTTTTGGTTATATCCTCATATTTTCCATATATCAAGCTTCCGTTGATATATGACAGACATATGTGTGTTTACTGGGTTATAGTCTCTTATTACTGTCTTATTGTTCGTAATTGTTTAATTAATTTTGTAATAAACACGTTAAAAACTTCGAAGGAATATAATTATTTAGCAAACATTATTGTTTTGGAATAATTAGCACTCTATTTATTATATTGGCAAGACGGGAAATGTGCCATATGCCACATAATAAATTTTGTAACAAATAAATTGAAAAAAATTGTAGCCTAATATCTAAAGCTAGTATTAATTGATCCATATCTTGATGATATTAAATAGTGCTATCAATATTTTTGCAAATACTAAAAGATGTATTAAAAACAAGTGCCAGCGGAAACAAAGATAAACTTAAATAAACAATTCCTAGTATAGCTCCCAGAACAAATTACTACTCAATGGGATATTAAGAGATGAAAATACAAATAAGTAAGGAGGGATACTTATAGCAAATCTAACGACGAAATTTTGTAAAAAATAATTCCAAAGTCTTTTACTAATATTTATAAAAAATTTCACGGCTATTCAACGTACTATAGGTAATAATAATGAAGATACATCCCTCGTGCAATAATGAACACATCTACCGATATATTTTTCAAGTTTTCAAACGAGGCCGAAAACACAAAATGATTTTTCAATGCCTATGCTGATAAATTGGTATTTCAGGGAATTTAAAAATGGAGAATACCACAAAAATGTCCTTGGACAATTAAGCAAAGACCCATCAGCAACCCTTCAGTCGATTTTTATCGACTACTTTGTTTTGCCGAAGTGTTGGCCCGTGGTGAAGTAAACGTATAAACGATTATTACACTAGAATTATAAATATTCAAAAGAATAGTTACAATACGCACTTGGTTTATTGTTTCATTAGTTTTTTTTTCAGATTTCTCTGACATATGTTTCGGCCTTGCGACCATTATCAAAGAGTCTTAAAAAGTTTTTAACTAATGAAACAATAAACCAAGTGCGTATTGTATCTATTCTTTTGAATATTTATAATTATTCATTGAATATATTACATCAAGAACCTACCGCATATTCCATCCAATTAAGAATATTACACTGTATTCATTCAAAAACTATTTACCGATACTACCGGCGGAAGAAAAGAGAAAAATATATATCTGTGGTCAATCAATGACACAAACTTATTGTAGATGTGCCCTATATTCTTGTCGTGTTCAACCTAAATCTACAGCTTAATGATTCAGTTCTTGTTACTTCTACCTTGGCTTGAGCATGGTGGAGTCATTTTATTGTATTTAATTGCATTGCGTTGGATTGGATTGGATTGGACTGGACTAGACTGGACTGGACTAGACTGAACTGGACTGAACTGGACTGAACTGGACTGAACTGGACTGAACTGGACTGAACTGGACTGGACTGAACTGGACTGGACTGGACTGGACTGGACTGGACTGGACTGGACTGGACTGGACTGGACTGGACTGGACTGGACTGGACTGGACTGAACTGGACCGGACTGGACTGGACTGGACTAAATTGTATTGTATTATGCAATAACTTACTAAATTTATAGATATTATTATTAGAACAATACAACACAACTAAATACCAAACTTTTAACAGGTGCTCAAAATGACGCCCACCCATTTCAGAATACTTGTTCACCCTTCGAATAGTTTCTCTCATAGTACTTTGCAACATGACTGGAGTTATGGATTCAAATGCATGTAAAACTTTATTTTGGGGTTCTTCTAATGTTGCAGACGGCGTTGAGTATACTTTGTCCTTCAGGTGACCCCATAGAAAAGTCAAGTGGAGTTAGATCTGGTGACCTAGCAGGCCATCTAATAGTTCCATTAGTAGATATTACCCGGTTGTCAAACTTTGCACTAAGGTAATTTTTCAGAAAACCAGCATTATACAGCGGTGCTCCATCTCCATTTCTGAAATCTTCCAAGAAAAATTCATCCAGTTCGTTTTCTATTTAATTTTGCAAAGAGCTTAAGTAACGCGCGCCGATTAGTGGTCCTTGAAATATTATGGGACCAATGATTTTTATACCGAATATTCCAGCCCACGCATACACTCCTAATCTCTCCTGATGGTTACCTTCAAACATTTCGTGTAAATTTTCTTTAGATCAATAATGTAGATTATGTCTATTGTATATGCCATTATTCGTAAAACAAGATTCATCACCAAATAAAATTCTGTGGTTTAAGTATACGTGTTGAGTAAACCAATTACAAAAGATCAATATCTTCTGTTTCCGTCGTTTTCATATAATTCTTGATGCAATTGGTATTTGTAGCATTTAAAGCAATGTTTTTTTAATATACGTCTTACTGTCTCACCAATCCCTTTTGTCAGCTCTCTTGTGAAACATTTGAGTACACATGTCAAGCCAATACATTTGTCTCAATTTACTATAGATCTGTCCTCTGCCACCTCAATATTTTCTGTATTTCGGAATGACTCTCCTAGAATTTTAAAATACTGCCAGTATGGCCGACGAGGATCGGGATATCTTTGATAATATAGACGTGCGGCCGCATGGGCACTGTTCTGACATTCGCAGTAAATTAAAAGTAAATCTACATTTTGCGTATATTGGATAGTAAATCGTAACATATTTTAAATAAAGCACCTAATTATAAATTTACAAATAATAAATACATCTCTGTTTCACTTAGCAATAACGTTTTGACAGATGTTGTGTGCAATTTTTCATTTGCTTTTCATGGCTTACTGCAAGATATGGACACAATTCGAAATACTTCTACAAAGAGCTTAATATTTATTTTAATTTATATTCAATTTTTAGTCGGGAAAAACTAGTTTAAAGCAAATTTACCATTCTATCTGATAAAAATATAAAACATACAGGGTACCATTTGAAAAATTGGAGTTATGACAAATTGAATTTTCATGTAAAAACATTTCCTAATTGCAGAATAGAATAGGCCAATTTTACATTTAATTTGTTGAGAAATACCTTTTTATTCAAATTCAAAGTCTACTTCGAATTTTTTTAAATTTGTTCCTGAATTCCAAAGCCAACTAGAAATAGCAAATAATGTCATTTCATGTCATTTTAAGTCTGAAAAAAGCGTTGGAAAAAAAATTACGACTTTATGAGAAAAGTGACTTAAATATACAGGGTGTCATTTAAAATAACAAAGTTGTGGCAATTTCCTGTCATACCGAAAGTGATTTTTTTACCACCAAATGGTCAAAATGTGGCCATTGATATTTGATTTCTCAAATTTCAGAATTATATTTTTAAAACTGTAGAAAAGAGTGGGGAGGTACGTACTTGCTGGGTCACTTAGTATACAGACGGACATAACGTCACTTGCCAGACTATCTATGTAATGATTTTAGATTAATAATAGTAGTATAATAATATAAGTATATAAACATATTAATGACAAAAATATATATTAGCAGTTCTCAAATGTTATGAAAAATTAGATATCGTTCCCTTTAATTCAATGTATATAATACGCTACGTTGCGTTTTGAACTCCAGTCACTTCGTATTGGCATTTAGCCCACCCTATAAACAACAAATTAAGCACGTTAATTTTAAATTTTTATGTATTAAATAAATTTAATTTGGATAAACCTGGCTAAAAATAAAGCAACATCCATGAAACGTTAATAACTAACGTATTTAGATAGAACCTTAGTTTAAATAGATACATGTAATGACTAGACTGAGATATTTTCAATTCTGACATTTTTCCTCGGAATGCAATAAATGTTTAGAAGTTCTAAAAATCTTCATAAATAAAAAATACTGATAAGATTAGTCAATTGAAATCTATTATTATTTTATCACTTGATTGAGATAAGGTTGAAACTCATATTCTTTGGTTTTTGTAAATCATAGTAGTTTTATGTGACAATGTGTGGATTCAGATTCTTTGTTATTTTACTGTTTACTTTGTTGTTCTTTACCTTATTAACGGTTGTAAGTATTACACATTATATGTATTTTTAAATGTTTCACTGTATTGTTTGCCTGAATATGTGCTAAGCTTGTGCGTATGATATGCATTTGTACAACGACATTTCATATTGTAACGCAATTATTCATATTATGCAATCGATATCATGATATATTTTGTGATTTTTCCTTAAATTAAAATTACTTTACTAGACTTCACTACTAATATTGAGATATTTTTAAAGGTATATTTTTGTACTTTTTAGAATTTTAACATGCAAGTATAAAATTGACACAAAACATTTATTTTGTTTTCACCCCATGCAAATTCGTACAATGTTTTTCTGCTCTGAGAACTTCAGTATAGAAAATACAAACGAGTAATTTGAGTGCATAAAAGTTTAGTTAGTTAATAGAATTATTAAAAGATTGTAAAAAATAACTACAACATTAGTGAGCGTCATTCATATTAGGCATCGGTAGGATATTAGGTTGTATAAATATTTTACTTATAGTGGGTTAAAAATATAGGTAATTAAACAATAGATTCAAAAGTTTGTTAATCATAATGTACATATACAATTATTATCTAATCTTATTTACGTTTTTTCACGAGAATTTAATCACAAGGAAAGTATCAAGATGACAAATGTAAGATAATAATTGATAAAAATGAGATAAATTGGATATAAGTTTCAAAGTAAATTTGAATTTTGCAAGCATATATTTGATAAAGTATACCACTTTATATTTCTTATCTAAATATAGCGAGCGTAAAAAGCCTGGACATTCGGAAAAGTTTCAAGCCAATTTTTCATTTCTTTTTACTTTCACACTATCCGCTTTTCAATATTTTTTTATTTCATCGATTTCCAAATTCATTTATAATTGGTTTAGAATTTATTAAGTTTTTCCAAATATTTTTGAATTTCCTATGCGCTTTTCTATGAGTTATTCTATACGATATGTAATTAATAATAATAATTATTGATGAGTTCATTATTTTACCAAGTACTATAATTATACCGGGTGTCAACGTATCATGGTAGACCCCCCTTTTTTTCCTTATTTTTAAGAATATTAGAATGGAACTTGGTAGAATACACTTTGTGGAATAACTGTTATTTTTTTTCCACTTCCGGTTTCACCGAAATTGACCCCAACTTTTGATTTTAAACGGAACACCCTGTATATTATTATATTTTTGGAATCCTTGGAACTCTGACTACGATGATGCCCTATAAGTGACATTTCGTCTCCATGAAAAAAAATTAACTCGAAATTTGTTGGTACATCTAGAGTGCCATGATCAGAAAAAATTGCTTGTAATGAACCGGTGCGTGTGATGTCAGAAAAATCAAATCAAGCATAAAAATTTGAGAATATGTATTTTGTGGGCCATCAAATTTGGCCTGAACAGTTTTTTTACCAAAACTTATTTTTTTCAAATGGAACCATAATGGTGGGATACTGCCATAAAATAGCGGATGTTCTGGGGAATCGGTTGATGTGTCCAAAAGTAAATTTAATTTTCTTTTCTTTTATTTTTTTAAATTTTAAGTCAATTTTTTTATGGAGTCGAAATGTCACTTATGGGTCATCACCGTACTCAGAATTTTTCAAGGATTCCAAAAATATAATAATATTCAGGGTGTTTCATTTAAAGATCAAAAATTGGGGTCATTTCCGCTGAAACCGGAAGTGGGCAAAAATGACAGTTAAGCTACAATGGGTCTTCTTGGTCAGATCTACCAAGTTTCATTTTCCGATATACTTAAAAATAAGGAAAAAAGGGGGTCTACCATGATCCGATGACATCCGGTAGATTCATTGTTGTCTACTGAAAGTGGAAAAAAACTGCAGTTTTTGAAACATCAATGCCTACAATGATAGAAGACATAATGATTATCTTAAATTTGTAACACATTCGTTATAGCTCCTAATACATTAATACACACATTAAATTAACTGAACGCTAAGAACTACTAATATAGTTCTTAGCGTTCAGTTAATTTTAACCTCTCCACAATAAAATTGTGAGAGGTTACTAAAATTGGTTCAAAAACGAAAATTGAGATAACATCAAATTTTTACGTTTTGAAGCCCTAGGAACCCAAACAAGTGGTATCTGAAAAATGTCTGTGTGTGTGTATGTGTGTTAGCACGTAGCGCCGAAACTACTGAACAGATTTGAATGAAACTTTGCGCGTGCGTTTCTTTAGTGCCTCAGAAGATCTGAAAAGGTTTTGGTTGAGATCGGATTACGTTTAGTGCCATTTTGACGCAACACGTTGTTTATTTTATAATTACTTTCAATTTGCAATGGAACCGTTGAAAAGCAGTTAAAATTCTGATTTCAACGATATATCACACTTCCGCCCTTTCGATTTGGTTTCCGTGAAAAAAATTAAAAACAAAGCAAATATGGCATAGATCGCATTTCGCATGACATGATCGATGCGCGTAGCCGTTATGTCGTGAAACTCGTCACATCACGTGTAAATTCACGTATGAGGGTTTTTTCACTGCTCTAGAAGTATAGCGGATTACGTTTAGTGCCGTTTTTAAATATATATACAGACAAATCGAAGAATTAAACTACAAATATTCCTCTAAAATCTAGTAAAATTACTGAAATGCTAATGTTTCATTTAATAAAGACAGCTGCGAGCGATCGGATTGCAATAAACAAATTTTGACGATTGTCATTGTCATCGTTTGTCATTGTCATCGTTTGTCATCCGATAACGTTGGCGTCATGTCATGTTAATAAGATTTCGGCATATTTGTAACTTTTAGTGGTTTGTCACAAGCTTTAAAGGTAGACGTAACAATATCAATATCATATGCTTTCTGTACCTTCGTTGGTGAATTTATTATAGATTATCACTTTACCAATTTTCAGTTTGTTGCTTTACAAATCTGTAGTATTTAGGATAACTAGACTTTCTTAGTCGTTCAAGTGATGTTAAAGTTGTTAATATCCTAATAGTATATTATTCAACGAGCGATAATGTAGGTAATAACTCGCATAGATGATTGTAAATTCATTAAGTTGAGGTTCCAGCCGCTTCCAGTAGCTGCCGATTTTTTTTTTTAATTTGAATGTTTGACTTTGGATCAAATTTTCTCCTGAATTTAACAATATAACCTACAGATAATTTTGTTGTTAATTTTGAAGGAAAACTAAAAATTGTATAAGAAATACAGGAATGGGTGATAACAATTATTATACGTATTGCATATTATAACGAACAAGAAAGGCAATATTTTACAGTACAACCCAACGAAATAAATCATTTTGAAATCATAATATACATTTATTACACAACATGAAAACCAAAAATAATATCGTAAAAAGGGATTAGATACAGAAACTGATAGTGAATCTAACTCTGTTAATTAAAAGCACAAATAATAAAAACATAAATAAACAAAACAAAGCACGTGCCTACCAAATATAACCATAGCATTCGGAACTATAAGAGTACCTACCACTTTCTTAATAGTATTACCTGCAACCGTAGTCTTTCCTTTTATATCCTACATTTTTATCGGGTTGTTGGAAATATATGAGTGTTTATGGCTATAACCACACGTATTTGAAGAAAATTCAAATATTAGGGCTGATGTACGGTATTAACTGGTAGATTATAACGGTTTTTATCACAGTGCACGTAATTGTAAAAAGCAGTTGTATACTTGTCCTCGCTGTAGTGATTCACATAAGTTAGATGATTGTAAAAGTGTAGCCTTAAAATGTGTAAATTGTTGTAATCTGAAAGATAATGCCAATGTAGATGTTTGCCAGGCGGTATGAGACTATGACAAATGCATAGCTTAGAAAAACACCATTACGAAATTAAAATGTGACGTTTTTATGCATGACTTTTTAAATAATATATATTCTTCTAACTACTCAGTGATATGCTGTACAAAAACTTGGTTACAACCAAATGTCTTAAACTCTGAGTTTATATCTGACAAGTATGTAACATTACGAGCTGACCGAAGAATAAATGAATTGACTACTAAAAGAGGGGGCGGAGTACTATCTGTTGATAATTCTTTTTCCTTAACTGAAATTGACTTAAATTTTATTCGTAATGAATTTTCTTCAATAGATATCGTTGGGGGTAAGTTAATGATTAATTCTATTCCATTATTTATATTTGTACTTTATATACCTCCAAATCAGCAAGCATCTTTGTATAACCGGCTCTTCGAACTTCTAGAAACTCTAGATTGTATGCTGAGTGATCACGTTTATTTTGTTGGAGATTTTAATATACCTGAGTTTAATAACCTTAGCGAATATGTGTCCTCAGATAGACTACTGTATCTAAACATGTTCTGCAGTTTTTTTTAACTTGATCAATATAATAGCATATCAAATGTTAATGGTAGATTTTTAGATTTAATTTTAAGTAACAAATCTTGCACTGTTGCCAAAGCTCATGACATTTTATTGCCTGAAGAGATCTCATTTAAGGGTGCCAAAAGTTTAGCGGTTAACATTGAAAGTACTTATAATTTTCGTAAAGCTAATTTCTTTCTTCTATACGAACAGTTAAGTTTAATTGATTGGTCATTTTTAGATCACCTTACTGACTGTAATGAGGCTTGTGAGCAATTTTATAAAATAATTAATAATATTTTTGATATGTGCGTTCCTAAAAAAATTTCTAGGCCTAGCAAATATCCACCTTGGTTTTCTAAAACATTATTCACGATATAAAAATTAAGGAAAAGTTATGGAGAGCATACAAACATAGCATGGATATGAATTTGTATAATGATTTTAAAACATTACGGGCTAAAATTAAAAAAGATATTTCTACCTAAACTAAACGTTTCTAAACTTTTCCTAAGCAACATCCAAAATAATATTCGTTCTGATCTTAAAAAGTTTTGGTCATATGTTATAGGGAAGAAAGGTGTGAATTCCTTACCTGACTCACTGACATTTGAAAATTGGGAGTTTCACCAGCCTGCTGCTATTGCAAATGCTTTTGCTTTGTTTTTTAAGTCAGATTTTTATATTAGTTCCATAAACGGCTTGTCAGATAATAGCAGTACAATAAATACTTTTTCTATTGGGTATATTTCTGAACACGATGTTTACGAGGCTTTGAGAAAAATGAAACCTAAATTCACTGCTGGCCCCGATGGTATACCTGCTTTTCTGCTACGTGACTGTGCTGTAGTATTTGCCCTCCCGCTCATGAAAATATTTAACATCTGTTTAAATTCTAGTTCATTTCCGGATATGTGGAAAATATCTCGAATATGCCCAGTTTTCAAGAAGTGTGACAAAAACTATGTGATTAATTATAATTGTTCCAAGGCTTTCGAAATAATATTACACAAAATAATTTATGCTAACACTTGCGGGCTAATTAGTGACTCTCAACATGGTTTTATGCAAGGACGATCAACCACTACCAATCTGTTTTGTATGACTCAATACATCTCAGAATCTCTGGATTCTGGAGGTCAAGTTGACGTCATCTATACTGATTTTAGTAAGGCGTTTGACAGACTAGATCATAGTATTCTACTGTGTAAACTTCGTCAATTTGGATTATCAGATAAACTGTCAGATTTGTTTGTATCGTACCTACAATGCAGACGACAATACGTAGAGTATCGTGGTTTTAGATCTGATGAATTTATAGCCTCTTCTGGGGTGCCCCAGGGCTCAATTCTTGGCCCCCCTCTTTTCGTTATTTTTATTAATGATATTGTCAGTATGATTGACGTTGGCTGTCTTCTTTATGCGGATGATTTAAAGTTGTGTTGTTATATTAACTCTTTTGCGGATTGTCTTAAATTGCAAATGAATCTTGATCATATCAATAATTGGTGTATTGCAAATAACTTGCCATTAAATGTGCAAAAGTGCCATATACTTTCTTTTACCAGAAGAAATGAGCAGTTACATTACGATTATACCCTCAATAATACGTCCCTGAACAGAGTAACTGAATTTAAAGACTCTAAACTTAGTTTTAACCAGCACATTCTTTCTGTTGTACTTGCTAGTTGCAAATGTCTTTTGTCATAAGAAATTCTCAGGGATTTAATACTAACTATTGTTCCTGTTATTTAACACATTCGTTTTGTCTAAACTTGAATACTCAAGCATAATATGGAATCCAGGGTATCAAACTTACAGACACAGTTTGGAAAATATCCAACGTAAATTTTTGAAATATGTATCCTTCAGGGCTGATGGTGTTTACCACGCTGTCGGTGCTGATCATTATCAATTATTGGCCAGGTATGATGTATTAAGTTTATCTGATAGAAGGGATATGCATTCTCTTATTTTTTTATTTAAAATTATGCATAACAAATTAAACTTCCCATCGATTTTAAGTCAATTAAATTTCAATGTTCCGGTAGTCGGTACTAGACATACCAATACGTTTTATTTGTTAACCCCGAGGACCAACTTACTCAAATTTTCACCTCTCCTCTGTTTGTACAATATTTATCATCGAAATATGAAATGAAATAAATGAAATAAATGAAATAAATGAAATAAATGAAATAAATGAAATAAATGAAATAAATAAAATAAATAGAATAAATACGATAAATATGATAAATACGATAAATACGATAAATAAAATAAATAAAATAAATAAAATAAATGAAATAAATGAAATAAATGAAATAAATGAAATAAATGAAATAAATGAAATAAATGAAATAAATGAAATAAATGAAATAAATGAAATAAATAGAATAAATAGAATAAATAGCATAAATCGATAAATACGATAAATACGATAAATAACATAAATAAAATAAATAAAATAAATAAAACAAATAAAATAAATAAAATAAATGAAATAAATGAAATAAATGAAATAAATGAAATAAATGAAATAAATAAAATAAATAAAGTAAATAAGTAAATAAATAAATATGAAATATAACATCAAGATATTACCTTTTGTATTATATTTCTGGGATAATTTAAAATGATCCACTGCAGGGTAAATCCATGACTTTTGCATGCAGCAATGTCGTACCTGTATAGAAATTCAACAGTGGTACGAAAATGATCAATTTCCGACTGAGTGATATAGAGCAGGCTGACGCCGATGATCATATTACAAAACGCCATGTAGTTGCCCACAAGTTGCTATTAATGATTTCATGTAAATGCACAAAAGTTTGCAACGCACTTTGTAGTTGCAGAAAGGTGGGGTTACAATGTTCAATGTGTGACCCATGTCCGCCAAAAACTTCTGCTGCTAAGACGCGCTGCAAAGTGGCAATGTGTAAGTAGTATTAAAATCAAAGCAATGATCGAAAATATTGAGTGTATCTGCCAGCACTCGACAGAGGAAGACCTGCCTACCTACCTAGTGGTAATGTGATGCATTTTTCTCCACCCCAGCTGGTGACGATGAGAAAAGGGACCACTTTGAGTTTTCAGTTTTAGATGATAGGACACACTACATACAAGCCAAGTACGCGAGGCTGATTAGCTCAAGTGGAGGAACGGTACTGGAGTGGGTCAATTTGGGAAATTAAATGTTCACACACAAACAGTAAAACTAAGAATTTTCTAAAAAAAAATGTTAGTTTGTTCAAATTAACCTACTATATACAAATGTACTTGTTTACTGCATGATCAACTAATGACCACAGGCTACTAACTACGGGGAAGTGAGTAAGCGTTGTATCGAGAATACTAGTACCAGATGACTCAAGTGACCGAGATGGCAAGCAGCAAAATGCGATACTACCACTACCACTAAACAAGCGATAAAGCGTTAGCACAAAATAAGCGATGACACAGGATAACTAGTAAAACGATAAAATGGGTGTAGACTAAATACGGATACCAAGTGGGAGAAGTAATACCACCGATTTATACAAAAAATTACAGGGGGAAATTATAGAGAAGTTATATGCATATACATCAACTTACTTACTTTTCCATGAACTTACTTAATTCCTGTGGTTACGGTGGGGCACGTCTGCTGCGGTGGAATGATGCACCGCACTGCTCCTTAGGTACTTTTCTAAAACAACTTACCCTAGCAGGAGTAGACGCCAGGCGGATGCGCTGCTGGTCGATGACGTAGTAAGGACTTTGCCAAAATCCTACTACTCGGAAATGATATATATAGTCTAGTATACTTTAACTTGGCGTGTGTATGTATGAGTTAATATTTCCGTACGGTTTCATTTTCTCCCATATTATACACAAAGTTAAAGCAATAGTCCAGAAACATTGTCTACGTGGACAATATTGCTGGATCTTTGTGTACAAGAGAAAATGAAATCGTACGGAAATATTAACTCATACATACACACGCCAAGTTAAAGTTACTAGACTATAGCAATAACCTGGGTTCGGATCTCGGAATGGGCATGACTGCTGTCGATGAGTTGCTCTGGCTGACTGAAAACAAGAGATGAATTCAATTGTCTACTTCAAATACTTACAGGTGGGGGAAACGGTGGTAGCGGATGCGTGATGTAACGACGTGACGTCAAAGTACTTAGAATATATTTCGAAATATTTTCGACTTTGTAAAAATTCAGTCACCTGAATTTTGGGACTTTTTTCTCACAGGTTGGAGCAAACGGCAAACGGACACATCTAACGCTGAGAACGGCTATTGGTGAACTGACTGTCCGACGGCTTCAATTATCCCCTTTATAGAGAGGATGACGCTATACGGGGGATCGACTTAGAAAATATTTCTATTGCCTTACTTTGATACTTAGAATGTTTCGTATAGGTCGGTACAAGACAGATAGCTCCACCCACACATCTAACACGCGAGTAGTACGTACTGAAACTTGGCCCGGTTGAATGTAGAATCTCTTCTCGTCGTTCTCTCGTCACACGAGTTCATCTGTACCACAATTGGTAAAGTTACTTGAGTACATCTACAAATTAATAATTTATTAGTTTTCAAGCTAATTCGCTTAAGGCGGTGCAATACATAGCATATTTTCGGTAACGAAAAACGCTTCGATACAGTATGACTAAACCTGCTGGCCAAATATTCCAACTTGATATTCCATTGTAAGTCCGTTTTGATATACCGGTTTAATATTTCGAACTAATATTCCGACTTAGTATACAGTGTTGATTTACGTCTACGTTAGATTTTAAATAATATAGATCTTTATAATAAAACTCTTATTTTTCGAATTGTGAGTTTCACTACTGTGTGTATAAAAGCCTAATTTCCCTTATCTACCCACTGAACTACCGTTTCTCCACTTGAGCTGCTCAGACTCACGTATCCCGCTTGTGGGTAGTGTTGTTCTAACACTTAAAACTGGAACTGCCGTCCCTGCAAACTGTACCGTGAGAATAACCGTTTCGGTCAAAGTGTCCTTTCTCACCATCTAACAGGTTAAGAAAAATCGCGTCACAATGAATTGTTGAAAATAAAAGTAAGGTTAAAATGACGGTTACCCCACATTTCGCACACCTCTGGTTGGTGTAAATATCTTTAGCATAGCGCTAATTAAGGACAGCACTTATACTAGGTCGGATCAGTATTGCTTAAATGGTTGTAAATATATTAAACAGAAGCTACTTTTTATTGACTATCTTCGGTGGGACACAGCTGCCTAAGGGTGGATTTTCGGACCGGTATCCGTTATCAGTCCACTAATTAGCCCAATTTGTGTCCAACGTTAGGGGTGCGTTAAATTTTATAGTACTGTCATATACAGACTATTTTTTAGCTAAATCTTTGCTATGCGGTTGTAATCTAAAATTAACGTACATATTAGCAGTTTCATAACTTAGCTATTAAAATTTGAAAAAGCTGAAAGTAATGAAAATGACTTAAAAATTCATATGGGATAAAAATACCGGAGGTGTCGTAACGTTTAAATATAAAATATTGACTTTGATAATTTTTATTCTGAAAATATTAACAGATCGATAAAATGCATAAATACTCAATTAAATATGGTAATTCATAAATAATCACGCCAATATCAAGTATGAGATAAAAGTATCTGAAGTTTTAGGATTCAATTTATCTCCTCCAGACTATTATCTAATTAGCTTTTTATAAATTGAGTAATAAAAACAATAAAAAAACTAAAAAGTAAATAGATATTTAAATAATGAAAATATATTTTCATATTTTGATGCACTAAAACGTTACGAACCATTTGTGTTTATTACTTATTTGCATACAGATGCATTTAATTTTTATTAAATTTATTCTCCAGTTTATAACAGCCAGTCAGTCTGCCACCTTCATTATTTTTACTATAATACTTTTTTCACATGGTTAATATTAGCTTGATATCTGAATTAAATTGGTTAACCAATTAATGTCTATAAACTTTAAGCAGACGTTTAAAAATATATCTATAAAAAAAACTGAACTGTCCAAATTTCATAAAGTCAAAATCGATATGTTTATTAATAGTAATTTTTTTTTACAGGCCAACGCACAGCTGGAAGAGTACTGCTCTTCAGATGAAGTAAGTATAAATGATATATGCAAATGTAATTAAGTGTAACATTATTACTAATCGATACATCATTTTGTTCCCATTTTGTCATGAATATAAATAGTTATTTATTACATAGCACAAAAACATGATAACTTCACAATACTCCTCATTTTATCTACCTATAAATTTTTTTGATAGTGTGTAAACCATTGATTTTGAAAAGGAAGGAATTAGAGAGTCAATGAAATATTAGGGCCTAGTAAGTTTCACAATTAATGTTAAGAAATTGATAGGTCCCTTACTCGAAAAGGTACTTAGAAAGGCGAAAAAAAAATATATATATATATATATATCAAATCGGTTGGTATTTTCTGTTCGCGCACGGAATACATAAAATTATTATTCTGATTTTTTTATGTGAATTATAAAATACTTATGATGTCACTGTAGTGTGGAAGAAGATATTTATCGAAAATAGAAAGCGCATGATTTTTGTTCTTCGAAATACTTCACTTCGACCTAAAAGATCTTTTATGATTTACCTTACGTCTAGTGGTTATCCAGGATTCCCAGACTTTTTACAAAGCTTGTGATTTTCCTGGGAGCTAATTTTCCTATGTCTTCAGGCGTTAATTCCGCCTGTTCTAGGAACTTTAGCCTAGTGCGGACTAATACTTTGAATTCGCAAAGTATGTGTTCCGCAGTTTCAATTGCAGTATCGCAATATCTGCATTTATTATCTACC
This sequence comes from Leptura quadrifasciata, assembly GCA_963675555.1. Taxonomy (NCBI): domain Eukaryota; kingdom Metazoa; phylum Arthropoda; class Insecta; order Coleoptera; family Cerambycidae; genus Leptura; species Leptura quadrifasciata. The sequence continues at coordinate 112,894,032 of OY776675.1, forward strand.
GCCTTGCCCATATTCTTGATATGGAATCTCAAGGGATAGTGGCCAGTTAGAAGGCCTGCGATTAGCTTTAATTCGGACTTTTCAAGTTCGAGAAGCCTTGTGGCATTCTTTGCCGAATAAGTTATAAACTTTTTCGCTTGCCTTTGGCCTGGAGTATTCCTCCAGTAGGACTTTTTCTGATCCTTTTCCCATTCTTGGATCTTGTCCGCTACATGTCCCTTGGCTAGGCCACAAAACGGTTCGAGTCCAATGAACGGTGCTTCAGCTCCTTTTTTTGCAAGGCTATCAGCAAGTTCTCTTCTAGAGCCTTCCGGGATAAAGGGGGTCTTAATTACCTGTGGTGTTATTATTATTTCCTTGTACTCCCTTATGCCCTGGCACCCACATCAAGGTAACCTTGTTGTTACTTGCCAGTTGCTTCAGGGATTATCTACATTCCCAGGCAATTTTAGATTCAAAGGTATAGGACCTTAGAGCCTTTAGTGCTGCCTGGCTATCTGATAGTATATAGATCTTTGCCCTTCGGATGCCTTTATTTAGGCATACCTGGGCACACAAATCTATGGCATAAATTTCTGCCTGAGGGGTGTTACCGAGGGCTTTGAATAGCCTACAATTCGGCCCTGCTACTCCCACTCCTACCACTTCAGCCATCTTAGATTCATCTGTATACCAGATAAGTTTCCCTTGTTCCAATCGCAGTGACGACTTTCAATTAGCACGTCAAACGGGCAGTCAAAGTCTTGTTTGATTGGCATTGAGTCAGTGCGTTTGGTCATGGACTTCAAATGGATTAACTCCAGAATCCTTAAGTGACCAGCCAGATCGCCTGGTTTAAATTTATGTGCCTGGTGCAGTCGTTAGGCACTGAGTGCCGCCTCCTTCCTTACATGTAAGTGCAAGGGAAGTAGGTCAAGCACAGCTTCCATAGCTGCTGTGGGACACGAATGCATTGTTCCTGTAGTCCCTAAACAGGCAAGGCGTTGCGGTTTCTGTAACTTTCTCTGTGCTATTTTATCCTCTGTTTTTGGCCACCATATGCATGATGCGTAGGTTACCATAGGCCTGACAACCGAAAGATAAGACCAATGTGTCATTTTAGGTCTTAGACCCCAAGCCTTACCAAACAACCTACGGCACGTCCATATTGCCTCTGTTGCTTTAGTAAGAGTCTTTTCCAGATGTGAGTTCCAGGTAAATTATTGATCCAGGATTACTCTTAGATACTTGACTTCACTGGAAAGATTTATTGTCGTTCCATTCAGTACAGGAGTTCTAAGATTGAGTATTCTCCTTTTGGTCAAAGGGACAATAGTTGTTTTGCTCGGATTGATATTGAGCCCCTCTGATGAGCACCATTTGGATATTATATTTAAAGCAATTTGCATGAGGTTGGAAATCATGACCTCATTTTTGCCTCTCACAGTGACGACCAGGTCATCTGCATGGACGTTAAAGCCTGAATTATTCATTTTACGTAGGAGATCATCCACCACCATTGACCACAGCAAGGGTGATAGGACTCCACCTTGTGGACAACCCCTGACTGCAGTCACCGTAGCCGACTCATCCCCACACTTGTGGTAATAATTCTGCTTTTGAGCATGAATTGTACCCATTTAATTGTAGGTGACTGTATTACCCTTTTTCCGCGGCTTTTTGTATGGATTCATAGGAGGTGTTGTCAAAAGCACCCTCTATATCTACGAAAGCACACATAGCCACTTCTTTTGCTCTAAATGTCTTTTCAATGCCTTGAACCAGGCAATGTAGAGCATTTATTGTTGATTTGCCAGGTTGACAGGCAAATTGTTTTGCGTAAAGCGGTGTTCCTGTAAGGATTTCACTTCTAATATATTGACCTAAAAATTTCTCCATTGTTTTTAGGAGAAATGAGGTGAAGCTAATGGGGCGATACGACTTAGGGTCGTCTGGTGGACGTCTGCCTATTTTCGGAATAAACGCCACCTTGACTTCCCTCCAAGCTGGGGGAATATACCCAAGTATATAGCTATACAAAATGCCAAATTATTTTCAGATCTCAAAATAGATTTTGCTAGATCTACCGAGAGTGAAGCAGCATGTATAATCACTTAGATAAAAAATATATGCTGCTGTACGTTTCTTTGACCTCTGTTTATGCATTTGACTCTATAGATCAGACATTTTCGGGGATAAACTATCTGTAGTGGGAATTAGAGTTAACATTCTCTCATAGATAATATCATATCTCAACTTTGGAAATATTTTTATAAAGTTGAAAGAAACTGGTTCAGAGATGTATGACGTTAATTTTGCCATAAACTAAGGCTCTGTATTGAGGCCATTTATTTTCTTCTATTATTTATCACTCCATATTCGTACTGAGTGCGTTGTGCTGTTCGCAGATGATGTTTTCACAGCAGAAGAGGCAGGCCCTACTGAGGAACTGGAAAGCAAGGTTAATATTCCCTTTCAACAACTTATCAACTTTGAAGGGCCCTGCACCGGGGTATCTAATATTTAAAAACAATTCTTATTTTCATATCAAATTAGTGCTAATATTTATTTTACAAAAACGATTAAACAGAAATTATTATTACATCCTACAAGTACCTTGCTCATATTCGAGAGGGTTACCTTCCAACGAGGGTCTGAACCGGGACGTCTGGTCTGTTTAACTTACATTAACTAACCAAAGATTATGTTGTTGGGCAGTCATACACAATTTGGTAGTTGCCGTTTGTGTAATCAATTGAAGGATATTTCTTCAATATTCTATGATATTTTACATGAGTATTTAATTCTCATTTACCACTTTGGTAGCTCAGTGTGTTAAAGCGACTGGCTAGCAAACTGAGTTGCCTAGCGAAGTGGGTTCAATTCCCGCAAGGCGAAACAATTTTTCATTAAAAAAAAATTGCCCCAAGAGTGGTTCGGAGTCCACATTAAACTGTAGGGCCTCGTCTCTCTTTGCCTAGCACAAGATCCTTGAGATCTTCCAGGGGGTTACTTCGGTAACTTGAGAGGCGGTTAAGAAAACATTTTAAGAAACATTTTTTTAAAACTTAAATTCGGTAATGCACGACATGGTTATTGTTCTCTGTTTTGTATTTAGTTTATTTGATCACAGCAATTGCCACCATACTAATTTCAAACCATTAGTTAACCAGCCATTTGCCACATCTATAATTACAACCAAAATAACACAGAAATACTATTGTATAACAAACTATCCTATATAATATTTAGACTATTGTCTTAAATAGTTGGATTGTTTAACTTCATGTATGGCTATATGCTGCAACAGTTATTATAAAATAAAATGGTTTCTGTGACTATTGTCCCAACGATTACAGTTTTTTCTTTCAACTTACCTTTTAATACTACAAATAATAATAAACTAAATAAATGATTTTATTCCATTAAATCTAAAAGAAAATCAACTTCAACCATAAATTCACAGTGCAATCTGGAGTAATAAAATAGAAGATAAGTAAAATACATGATTAACTAGTTTTCTCAATTAATAAACAGTGTGTTAACATCTACGAGGTATTTAAATTAGCAAAGTGATTAATTTTCTCAGGTAAATAATATCAGATAAGAAATCGTAATGTCAAAGTTTGCATAAAGAACTTGATTAAATGTAAATGGTTATTACAAATACAACGTAATTTGGGTCCTAATTTTGTAAAACTGGACGGTCACATAAATGGCTAATTTGTTTATTTATCTTAACATAAAAAACCGCTACCAAAGGATCACTACTTCCACATCCAGATGTTGTATGCAAACTTATGCACGCTAAATCCCAATGTAATATTTTATTCCATTTAATAATAGAGTGGGAATAGTAGAGGGAGTGGCTAATGTAAAAAAAAAATTGAATCGCACTGAATCTCAATTTAATTTTTTACTCCCTTTAATAATAGGGTGGAGGCGGGCCAAAAAATTGTTTTACACGTTTCGTTTTTGTATACACACTAAATTATATTTTAATTTTTTTTACCCCCTTTAATAATAGGGTGGGGATGGCAATGGGGTGGTAGAGGGGGTAGCTAACGCCAAAAATTTTTTTTCTTTTCGTTCTTGTATACACACTAAATTAATTACATTTTAATTTTTTTACCCTTAACGTGTGTGCATAGTTGGGTAAATTTTTTTTCTAATATTTTTAAATAACGCTAACCTGTGCAGCTGGCTAATGGGACATAACCAAGGGCAATTCAAATTCGGAAAAAAATAATTTTTTTACCCCCTTTAATAATAGGGTGAGGGTGGCAGTGGGGGTGGTAGAGGGGGTAGCTAACGCCAAAAATTTTTTTTTATGTTTCGTTTTTGTATACACACTGAATCACATTTAAATTTTTTTACCCTGCTAATAATAGGGTGGGGGTGGCAGTGGGGTGGTAGAGGGGGTAGCTAACGCCAATAATTTTTTTAGGCTCTTAGACACTTAACTCACATTTTAATTTTTCTTACTCCCTTTTACAATAATCCAGGGGTGGTATTGGGGGTGATAGTGGGGGGGGGGGACTGATGCCAGAAAAATTATTGATACCTTAATTTTTCGTACATGCCCTAAATTGCAATTTTATGGACTCTTACTTGCTTGTTTTGCCTATTTACCCTTATTTACCCCATTTACCCCCGAACCCTTCAACAGAATTGGATCAAAATCTAGTTACAAATCATAAGTGTACCAAATTTCAAGTCAATGTTACAAATGGTTCCAGAGTAAACGTGCGCACAAAAAATGTTACAGACAGACAAACCGACAGACAGACGAAAGATAGGATTTTTTCCTCAAATTTAAAATCTCGACGTTTCATGACATTTTAATCCTATTTCAACGTTACTATACTTCTCCTGGACGTGGAAGTAATTGAGATAAATAGTTGAGTGGGATTCAATATGTTCTTGATTATTATTAATTAACAAAGGGAAGGTGGAGATGTTTCAACTTGTGTGGTATCTGCTGCTCCAAGTGAAACAATAAAATTTTTTGGTGTAAATATTGACTGTGATATTAGCTGGAGACATCACATTAGCAAGCAATATTTGTCGGAAACTAAGTAGCAATCCTACAGCTCAAAAGTGTTTTAGTCGAAAAGTTCCTAATAAATATTTATGATACCCTCAATCCAGTGCTATCTTATAATAATTTTATGAGGTGGTGTCACTGGCCGTGAAATAGTCCTAATTACCCAACAACGATTAATTCTTGGTTTGCAAAAAATTCAGTCATGCATACATTTTCTTCAGGCAACATTTAATATTGTCATTTCTTCGTGTGTACGTATATAATTGTGTATTATGTATAAAAAACAATATGAACAAATTTGTAAACAAACTCATATTTGTACAATTATCCATCAGGAATGGTAATTTATTAATAATACAAAACACACCACAATATATCTCTACCTTCCAGCATCAAAGATAGAACCTCGTTGTGGTCTTTTCAAAAAGAATCATGAAAATATTTAGTAAAAGGCTGTTACTACTCAGTGATGAACTTTTGAACGATAAATGTGCATTTAAATGTGCTTAAAAATTGTTTTACAATAATCTGTGTATTAAATGTACTACTATGTATCTATATGCCTGTAATGAATTTTTTTTATAAATTTATTCGGCTATTGAGGCCTATTACCGACGTCTGTAGACGAACTACCCCCAACCAGGAATTTTGTCGAATCTCTTTTCTTTAGAAAGAAGGGAACTTTTACTCACCTATCATGTAATAGACAAGAGACCGATAGCTTTACATCCCCTCCAAGGGATGGTATATCCACTACGCAATCCTCGCCTAAGATTGCATAGCTTCTGCTCATACTCTGATATATAAGCCGGAACACTGAATTTTCTTGAAACGGGCACCCGGCCGAGTACTAACCGCTCCTAATATTACTTTACTTAGTATATCGAAATATGAATACAGGGTGTCTCACTGAGTCGATCGATATAGAGAAAAGTACGTATCAGAAAATTTAGATAATTACTAATGTCGGTGTGGCCAATCCAACTAAAATAATTACAAGCAGCTGGCACTTCCGCTTATACCGGAAGTCGTTACCAACTTGCTTATTTCAAATGGAACACCCTATATATTTTAGGGTTTTCGAAAAGAGCATAAAATTCTGAGTCGAAAACTTTGTAAAAGATCCTCATTTGCTTCTCATTTGAACACAAGGAGAACTACGTTCTACAACTGAAATAAATTAAATAATATCATATCAAGTGTCCCGTTTTTTGCGTTACATTTTGTCAACTTCAAACCGCGAAAATTTGTTTAGGTCAATTGGAATACCCTGTATTTTTTACGTCAAGTTGTGTAAAATTGAATTCCCTTTTTTCTGATTTTTTTCTGAAGTTCTTGATATTACTTTATCACATTCTCCATAAATAATAAACAAATTTAAAAAGTTTTTATTGGTATAATTTAAACGTGCTGGCATTTTTTGACATAAGATAATGATTGATTGTTTCTAATCATGGCTATTTTGATTAAATGATTACAACAATTCATGAATTTCTAATAAAATCGCAAATATTTCAAAAAGTTAAAACTTTAACCCCCATAATGCTAATATCAGAAAAAAGGGAATTCAATTTTACACAACTTGACGTAAAAAAATACAGGGTGTTCCATTTGACCTAAACAAGTTTTCGCGGTTTGAAGTTGACAAAATATAACGCGAAAAACGGGACACTTGTTATGATATTATTTAATTTATTTCAGTTGTAGAACGTAGTTCTCCTTGTGTTCTTTTTACGTGACAAGAAGCAAATGAGGATCTTTTACACGAAGAAAGTTATAACGGTTCTTGCAAACGGTTGCTCCTGTCAAATTTTCTATAAAATGTCAAATATCTCTGATACGGCCAGGTTTAGGTATAGGATATGTTACATATTTTCGACTCACAATTTTATGCTCTTTTCGAAAACCCTAAAATATATAGAGTGTTCCATTTAAAATAAGCAAGTTGGTATCGGCTTCCGGTATAAGCGGAAGTGCCAGCCGCTTGTAATTATTTTAGTTGGATTGGCCACACCGATATTAGTGATTCTCTAAATTTTCACAATTTTCTGATGCATATATCGATCGACTCAGTTCCCGATGAGACACCCTGTAGAATTGAACAAGACTTGAAATTATATTTTAGAAATTTTGATAAGTTAACATTTACAAACATCGAGATTCCCTAAATTAAATTCTGCCCTTATATTAAGTGAGATAGCCGCTTCTTAATACTGTGACCCCACTCTTTTGTATCAATCAATCAGTCCCTTCTACTTTAATAACAAGTAAAATTTTCATCTCCCCTCCCCAGAACCTACCCGGTTGCCGACTGTGGAACCACCGCGTTGTTCGTGGTGGCTGATTGCAAAGTCGGGCGCAAAGGTTCAGTTTAAAGACAATTAAAAACAGCTTAACCTATAAAACGCCTTCCATCGCAGATGGATAAAATTATGTTACAAAATTGTACATATTTGAAACAGACTTAACTAAACTTACAAACTACACATTTTTGTAAAACTTTTGAACTAAACACTTTTAAATTTTGACATTGATGCGAACCCTCAACCTAAATGAAGAGACTTCCGCGAGGTATGAAAACGCCGGGCTGCGCATGAACTGACCTAAACTGTGATTTAAAAAATTTTTGATTTCGAAAAATTTTGATTTTTGAAAACTTAGAATGAAAATGAATTTAGAGATAAAAATGTACAAAAAGAAAACGAGAAGTAAACGCGACAAAAATGTTACGAACCGAAAGGAAGAGACAGGAAATATACAACAGGCATGAAATATCAGTAAAGGTGGATAGGGTAAGCGGATATTATAGTTGTTGTCTCTTTTATATCTGTGAGTGTGAAGACTACAAAAGATATATTATCGTTTTGTTAAATTATCCCTCATCTAGAATGTTTCCGTCTTATGTAGCACCCATATCATGCTATACAATTCTTTAAAATTAACTCAACAAACGATAGTATTTCTCTTCACAATGTGCATGTTTAACTTTATAACTTGATTAGTATAGTTAGCTGTTTTCTTGTGTTGCAATTATTTTTACGCCTCACACATCTTCCAGCGGCTTGTATATCAGTGTATGCGCGGAAGCTATACAACCTTAGGCGAGGGCTGTATAGGAGATATACCATCCTTCGGAGGGGATGTAAAGCCGTCGGTCCCTTGTCTATTAAATGTTAGGCAAGTAAAAGATTCCTACTCTTCTTAAGGGAAGAGGTTCGGCAAAATTCCTGGTTGGGGGTAGCTCGTCTACAGGCGTCGGTGTTAGGCCTCAGTAGCGGAAATAGGCCGACGTTAAATAAATGTATATATAAAAAAAAAAAAAATTATTTTTAACTCGGTATAAATATATTTTATTTCTCGTAAATAAAGAGGATCCTTGGTTAAAATAAGAATAATCTCATAAAATTTATAAATTTAATTTAGGTACAAAATTGTTCAATGTGCACCTAGACAACCACAAGTTTTTCAAAATTATTTTTTCAGTAAAATCGTAAATGTATTATTTTTCTGAACAATTTTTCAGTTGCATCCAAATGATACCTAGTTATTTTATTTTGAAAAAAAGAAACAGTTCCAAAGCTTATTTGAGAATGTATTATTAACAAGACTTTATATTCCACCAACTGTCCTGTTTGCGTAATATAATATAAATATGTTAAACAAATATAAATAATACAAAATTAAAGAAAATTGAGAAAAGTAGTGAAAAGGGATGTCTATCACACTCAGGCATCGTGTTAACATACTTAAAACCAAAGTGTTAATACAATTCTTATCTTTAATGTATTCTTACTTATTCGAAGGTAGAGCTATTCGAACTTCTAAGCATTCTAAAAAAAATTGTAACATGTTACAGTCTTATCGTTACAACAATGGAAAAGCCATTTCCGTAGTTTTTATTAAAATCAAAATAAATTTTTTGGAAATAATTTTTTGTAAATCTAAACAAAACTGAATTAAGAGTATCATTACATTTCCTCTGAATGTTTAAATGGCCTTATTTAGATTCTGGTAAATTTAGCATTGCTATTTCACCACTTCACCAGGATACAGGTACACACGAGCAACTGCAATCAACCATTTCCCATCACATTCCGATCTGCCGCAACTGAAACTCGAACTCAAGAGAAATCGTAGAGTCTAGTCGTGTTGTCTCTCACACAACCGCGGTCTAGTTCATCTGCAACACATTACAAACGCCACTAAATATCCCAGGATTCGAACCATGTCGTCGCTAGGTTCAAGCTTAACACGTAAGCACTGAGCCGATATCAGTGTTATAAATTGTTAGAATCAGTGATTAAAGGTTAATATTTTCCAAACCTAAAAGTGATATTTTCGACGATTTCGCATTTTAAATCCCAAAATCTGACATCACTTAATTTTTTTTTATAAAATGCCTTATCTTGTTTTAAAGTATTGTCTTTCATGGAAAGTGTAAATTTTTCCCGATGTGTGTTCGTAAACGACGATTTTTTACATTTTTTTTTAATTTACATGTCTGATCCATCATACGTAGCATAACAAATCTCATACATAGTTAAAACTTCTATATAATCACATCAAACCGAAATCCCCTTCAAGTTAAGTACCACTTGTGATAACACTTTATTCACCAAATGTAATTTGTCATTCAAATATCATTAGTTATTTTAAACTTTATATTTTAAATGGAAAAATATATATACAGGATATTTCGCTATACGTTAATACTTTATGATTCTACACAAGAGGCAATATATACGTAATTCAGCGCTCGGCGGGGCACATAGCCCGGAGAGTAGCTGTTGGTTGCAGTCTGGTTACGTTCCTTATAGTAAAATAAGGATTATATAGAGGAGTTTACGACTAAAAATATTATGTTTTAATATTCCGCCCTCTAAAAGCACATTTGAACTATGCTAAGCCCAGTCAGGCTATTTATTTTTTGATTGCAACAGACACTGGACCGCTAGATGGCACCTGCTGGCTATTTTACATGTCGCCATCCCAAAGATACCGAAATATACTAAATGGTCAATTGATCCTCGTGTCGGTCGTCACATGCCTACCTTGCACTGACGAGAGCCAACAGCTCGAAACTGCAGTCTGCAAATGCTTTGTGACGACTGGCACGAGAGTCCTTTTAAGTAGGATCAGTCTTTCGGCTGTGTTTGTTGCAATTGAAGCATTAGCGTTTTGATGGTAATATGCAATTATTACACTTAACGCGCCAGGCTTGTAACTTGTAATTCAGCGCTCGGCGGGGCACATAGCCCGAAGAGTAGCTGTTGGTTGGAGTCTTGTTACGTTCCTTATTATTATTATATAGAGGAGTTTGCGACTAAAAATATTATGTTTTAATATTCCGCCCTCTAAAAGCACATTTGTACTAAGAGACAATAAACGCACAAGTCTCATTTTTGGTTAATATTTGACTATTTTATAATCTTTAATTTTTCATCGAGCCAAATGTTGCTCTAATTGGAATGAAGTGAACCGATAAAACCTTCCTATGAAATAAACTAGGATTACCCACGAGATGGGCCATTTCTTGCCAGCAGAACCTCTCAATTTGCATAGATATGGTATTTGAGAGAATTATCCTTTGCTTCTACTTTTTATAATTGAAAATTGCTATATGCGTATTTAGCAGATAGATTTCCTACATTATAAATCTGCTATTTGACATGAAAAACAAAAACTTACCTATCTTTTATCTGTACTATTAATTCAATGTTAATTATTGCAGTGAAGATGAGGAGGTTTCGAAATTTGATACAGCGTTAGAGGTTTATAGTTGGGAGAAGCCTCTGAGCAATATTATTTATACAATCAATGGGCCCGTCGATGTAGCCCTTAATTACTGTTATTGACTTCCAACAGCTGTGAGTCCGTAAGATCGGAAGATCTATAGAAACAGTGGCCTGCAAATCGCTTTGTATTCGGTAGTCCAAGAAATTAATCAATGATAGGGGACATTTTTCCAAATGTGTTTATATCCATTGGTTGGATTTTTTATTGAAGTATTGCAAGAAGAAACAGCGATGGCTAACAGCAGACGGGCGCAATGCAGTGTACTTACGGTAGTACTTCCAGCAATAGAGAAAGTACTATTAATTATCGTTTTAGGATTTGGAATTTGCATGAGCAGAGATTTGTTCATTCTTCAATGTTTTCCACTAATAAGTTGCGGAGCTCTCCTGGCTGTAAGTTTCATATAACCCAAAAATAATTACAACTGGAGTTTCGTTTAAAATTTTCGAATTTTTTAAATGTCAGAATATTAGGTTTTTACGACGATATCTTTAATTTTTCTGATACTTGCTCATATCAACACCACTTTTAATGAACAGACTTGATTTTACCATAGAAAATTTAGACCATTAAGTTGAAGATTTCCAAATTTATGATTTCTCTTCTAAATAAGCCAAAAAGAGGCATTTGCACTGAAATTACCTTCTACCCTCTTCAGTCCACACTAGTCAACAAAATTAATATATGCAATATCGTACTGTTGGTGCAGGATTTTAGGTAGGAGTTCTAAAGTGGCATATATACCTACATATCGAATTTAAATACTTTTTTGTTTCCTTTAGTATGTTAAAAGCTTAATGTAGATTTATATAATTGAATATTATAGAACTTCTACATTATAAACCGTTCGGACTAGTTTCATTTAAAATTTGACTTAACAAAGTAACACTTACATTACAATTAATTTAAATTTTCATCGCTCTAGCATTAAACTAAAATGCTGATCTTTATTAAGTATCAAATCAATCTGACAAATAGCAATAATTAGCTCATTTAGCGAGGTCCCGGATATCAAAAGTTTGTAGAAACTTTTGCAATACATTTCCCCCTCTATTTTTAAAAGTGAGAAAAACGGTGGTAATGGTTTCATGTTCTGAAATCTTTGCGTACTACTCCTATCAAGAGAAAACCACCCATATTTCCGGCTCCTCAGTCTTGGAGTTGTGAGGGATCGTCAGATCGGTTTTTTTTTGGGAGAATAATGATTAATTCAGCTAATTTTCATTATAATACCCGTGGCCGACCTCCGGGGGTTGAACCTACTCCCGCCCGTAATAGCAATATCTCCAAAAAATAATAAAATACGGATTTGACAAGATTTTTTACGGCTTTTCGAGGGCAGGGATCATGATGGAGGTGCTATTTTTCACCCTATCCTCCTGCAACTACTCCCAACGTATAAGAACCAACCTCTCTTTCATGCTGTCGGTCTTAGGCGTGCGGGGATTCGTCGGATCTGGGTTTTTATGTTGGGAAACTAACCATTACTAAATGTTTGATATAAGCCGCCTCCGGGGATTGAATTTACCCTGGTCGCAAAACCGAAGTCACTCGAAAAACAGGAAATGGGCTTCTCACGAGTTTTTGAGGGCGGTAATCACGATGGTGGTATTTCTTCACTTTACCATCTCGAAACTACCCCTACGTATAAAAACTACCCCCTCTTCCGTGCTGTCGGTTTTAGGCATGTGTGGATTCGTTGAACCGGAGTTTTCTTATGGGAATATCAGGGAAACTAACGATTACTCAACGATAATTGACCTAAGCATATAGTTTATAGAAAAAGGTTTTTTTTATATTAGTGATACTTGACGGGGGAGGCTGAAAAATAACACCACCATCGTGATTGCCGCCCTCGAAAATCCGTGAGTGATTTAGATGTTACGAGCAGGGTAGTTCCAACCTCCGGGGGGTTGACTAGGTCAACTGTTGTTGAGTAATGGTTAGCTTCCCTGTTATTCCCATTCGACGACATTCTCCGGTTCGACGAATCCACCCATGCCTAGGAAGAAGGGGTGGTTTTATACGTTGGGGGTAGTTTCGAGAGAGTAGGGTGAAAAAAATAACAACAATGTGATTACCTCACTCGAAAACCCCATGAGAAGCCCGTTCTCCTGTTTTTCGAGTGATTTCGGTTTTGCGAGTAGGGTAGTTTCAACCCCCACCGGGGGCTGTTTAGGTAAACTGTGGTTTAGTAATGATTAGTTTCCCTGATTATATGGACTACATTATTATTTAAATTTATTAGATTTGTACTGTACTGATCGATAATTATAAATAATTTTCATAACTGAAACGGGATAAAATTAATGCGATAGTAGTTTTATGACGAACCTTAATATCTTAGTGTATTGATTTGGTTTTCAAAATTTGCGTAGAGTAATATTAATTTGGTGCAGAATGCCTCTGGAAATAATCTTTGTGTCCTTTTTTGAGGTATCTTTCTAAAACCATTTAGGAAAGGTATTTCATACGGAATATTAAATACGACATAAGGTGTCGTAGTCATAAAATGTTAGAATAAGAGCTTTTAAAATTAGCCATGTATAAATTAATGAACATTATCGATACCAATAAATAACACCTTGGCACATAAATAAATATTCACATATTTATTAATTTATGTTTGATATGACTTGTTATCCAAGCAAGTTCATTTTAGCTGAAACCTGGGTGATACAGCACTATCCACATTATCCGTTGGTTAAGATCATGCCTACAATTTAAATACAATATAATACTTCTTCTTTCTTCCAGGAAACGCCGAAAATGTGTCTCTTGCGGACATACTACTTTGATCATAAAATATGGAATTACTATGCTGGGTTCTTCTGTTACAATTATACAAATGATATTCGACTGAATTTTAAGTACAACTACACAGCATATCCAATTTTATGTCGAAACAGAAGCGATTCCATACCTATAGCTCTTGTAAGTATAATTTTCTTCTATTATATCCAGGATGTAGTAATCAATTCAATAGGCAAAGACTAGCGGTGCCAGCGGCGTTCAAAAAAAAATTAAGAACATATTGCTCATTTTAAATTAAGCAAAGTTTTTATTTCTTAAGCATTTTTTGTAAAACTAGAAATATATATTTTTAAGAATGTGCTCTATTAACATTAGGTTCCATACACGAAAGGGATTAAACGAATTGTCATCGCTTATTTTCGTCAAATGTCAAGTAGTTGAAGCGACGGGCAGTTCAGTTAATGGTAAATCCTCTTTAAATTCCGAGGCCTCCGAGGGGTCTAAACGAGTTCAGATGTTTTAGGTGTTCTTAAAATCCAGAAGGGATTTGTCGTGTCAGTAAAAATGAACAGGGTTCCAAAAAGAATATAAATTGCACTTACGGGTCTATGTATCTGGCAAATTTGTGAAAACGAAAGGAAGAAAAATTGAACAAAGTGGATGAACATGTGGATCCAGGAGAAAAAAATATGAACATATGCACTTAATCCGAGAACTAAAAGTGAATGAGCAAGATGATTTATAAAAATTATTTACGAATGCCAGGTCAAGTTTTTCAAAAAATTAACTAAATGGTCATAAGCTTCTCCTTTCATATTTTAATTTACGTACGAACTATCTTTAATTTTCCACATGTTTTTTCTTATATAAATTTATAAAATCGGTTAATAATTTCTTTGTTTATTCCATGTTTTCCACCTTTACTATTCGAACGGAGTTGATATATCCGTGTATGTGTACCGATAGTACTGAACCTGCAACGATCTGCTCTATCACACATCGGATGTTTTACTGATCAAATCCATCACACATCACTAACGTAAACATCGATCGAAACATCGACAACAGATTTGGTCCGTGGTGGGACAAATCGTTTAAAATTCCCTTCCGTGTTTAAATTTAAGATTTGTCCATTTTAAATCGTACAAAATTTTAATTCCTTTGATATATTCTTGTGAATTTAAAAATACAATTCATCTTGCAGTCAATCCAGGGACATACTACAAATTAGTGGAAATGGTGGTCTAAATAAATTCAAGTAATACGTTTTAGATAGTAGAATGCAGGTTTTCATGACCCTTGTTTATTGAAGTAGTTTCTTCCGGGTTTTGCCGTGGTCGTCGAATTTGACTTGACGTTTCACTGATCATCCTGTCAGCTTCTTCAGAAGAGAGTCTTTAGAATCCTTCTGAAGAAGCTGACAGGATGATCAGCGAAACATCAAATCAAGTTCGACGACCACGGCAAGATCCGGAAGAAACTACTTCATAAAACTTTAGATAGTTTGTAATGGAAGTAAAAAGTGACCACTTAGGAGAAGATTTCTGGTGTTAACATTGTATATGCTTTAGATATTTTACATTTATTTTTGAAAGATTACTTGTATATTAGACCACAACTCATGATATCATTTTATTTGGCCTAAAATGTCTTCAATTTCAAGAATATTAAGCAGCGGCCAATTATTTTCGTAAAGCTCTAAATATTGGTAGATAGTTCAGTTACACTTCTTTATTCTTTTCAGTTAGGCAATAACCCAATAGCGTTCTTTGATTATACAAATGAGACATCAATGCAATACATTAGAGAATCATTCAAGACGGAAGCACTGTTTAATAATTTCTTAACATGTTGTCGCGAGGCTGTCGATTGTTGTGAAAATCAGATGAACAATGAAAACATCATTAATAGTAAGTTATTGTGCAAACTATATATATTTTAAATCATCATTTATAAGAAATAAGATATCATTTTGTCTGAAACATGAAATTCGCATATGAAATAATAGATCTATGTAGGCTACGTTATACGTAAAATCAATTCACATTTAGGAAAATTGTTATGGAATAAGTGAGTATAATAATTATAACGCTTCTAAACTCTTATCTAACTTTATATTAAAAATTCCGACAGCATACAATTGTTCTATACTTCTTTCATTAGAACATATTCGGTATTGATTTAACTTTGTAACGAGCTACTTACAATACAATTTATTAAGTTTAATTTCCATTATAGGAAAATCATTGCTTTTTAAAAACTGGTTTGCGGGCCCGAGGTATTTTAGTGGCGCATTCGGTAGGATTTTTCATGGAAAATTCATTGTGGACAATCTTGTGAGCTTTTACTCTTTAGCAAAAAGGCGAATCTAAAAACTGTATATAATAATAATAATAATAATAATAATAATAATAATAATAATAATAATAATAATAATAATAATAAATAAGCAGGAGGGGCTGACTTCCATCTATCAAGCCTTTGGTGAGTAGCGCCACCACTTACTCCAGCTGGGGTGCAAAACCGAACCGGCAGCCCTAGTGCACCCGGGAGGGGAAAGCGTCTTCCCCTCTGGTGTCGGTCGTGGGTCTGCTGGGCTAACCACCCACAGACCCTAAACTTTGGTTCCGGCAGGCCGAAGACAGGGCCCCCACGATCGACCCCGTGCGGATAGGGGTCAAGGGCAAGGTGGTGGGGCCCAACCGGACGGACCGCCCGTTGACGAAATTGGCAATGTCCAAGGACGCTTTGAGTGGACAGATGAACTGAGAGATGAACTTCTGCATTGCTATGAAAGCAGTGAGCCCGCGCGGAGGGGATACATGGCGCGGATGCATGCTCTGTGGTGTGAGAGGCTACCAGAGCATAGCGCCTTCACGCCACAAAATCTGCGTGACTATGTATCCCACCTTCGTAGTAGGGGCTACGTGAGGGCTGCTCCTGGACCGGTGAATGAGGTGGCCGAAGAGCCGCCACAATCACCGGTTGAGGACGTAGCACTCCTCGTTCCGCCAATACCAGAGGGCCTCAGTACCAGAAGGGGGTTACACCATCTGAAAACCCCCGGGCCACAAGACCTGGCCAGAGTGGACGCTGAACTTCGTACAGCGCTACCAGAAGAGGCTGACATCTGGCACATAAATTGTGCCGTGTATGCCGCTGCTCAACGCTCTTCTCAGGTGGAGAGGCGAAATACCTCTTCCCCACAGGAGAGAGCGCAGCGGCGCATACAAAAGATGGAAGCCAAGATCCGGTCGGCGAGGCAACACGCATCCCGTATCCAATGTGTGATGGACTATATGGCGGCCAACAGGCCGTTCACGCCTAAAGTGCGTCGATTAGCCGCCAACCTAAGACGCGTCCATCACACACTCAATGAGGCAGTGCTGCGAACCACCAAACAGCACTGTCTCGACAGGATACGGATGCTAGTGACTTGTAAAAAATCACTAGTGAGGCGGGCGAGAGGGCTTGCGGAAAATAAACTGTTCCGCGAGAAGCCCTCGCGCCTTTTCCAACCGCCTCCGCGTGTTGTAGACAATCCGCCGACTGCAGATCAGGTGGAGAACTTCTGGAAAACGCTATACGAGGAGAGGCTTCCACTCAACCGAGATTCTCCTGCCCTTGCACACTTTGAAGCCTTTTGTCAAAGGCTTCAGCAACCACAGGAAGTGTGCGAACCAATAACCCCAGAAGAGGTTCGTAGGGCTCTTGAGGGCTCTAAGAACTTTGCTGCTCCAGGTCCCGATGGGATAAATAACTTTTGGTGGAAAAAGTTATCGAGCACCCACCACCATTTGGCCAGAATTTTTAATTCCTGGTTAAATGGGGAGCAGCAAATCCCTTCTTGGGTTGTTGAGGGGCGGACAGTGCTGATCCCCAAGGACGGAGATTTGTCCAACCCAAAGAACTACAGACCGATAACCTGTCTAAACGCATGCTACAAGGTGTTTACACGCATTTTGTACATGCGGGTGCTCCACGCAGTTGAACCGGTTTACGAACGGATATATGAGCAACGAGGGTCGAAGAGAGGTGTCGCTGGCTGCAAGGAAAACCTG
The DNA here is from genome assembly GCA_963675555.1 of Leptura quadrifasciata. Lineage (NCBI taxonomy): Eukaryota > Metazoa > Arthropoda > Insecta > Coleoptera > Cerambycidae > Leptura > Leptura quadrifasciata. Next base: position 112,911,669 of record OY776675.1, read on the forward strand.
CTGATCGACAGATGTGTCACGCAGGACTCCATGCAGTATAAGCGGAACCTCTCTATGGCCTGGATCGACTACCGCAAGGCATTTGACATGACATCGCATGAGCTCATTGTTCACTTGCTCCGATGTCTTGTGGTACCAGGCCCCGTAGTGAGATGTATTGAAGAACTGATGCCGCTCTGGAGGACTCGTTTTACCATAACATCGGGTAACGATAGAGTCCAAACAGAGTCGGTAACATTCAGAAGAGGAGTATTTCAGGGAGATTCCCTCAGCCCCCTTCTCTTTTGCATCTCACTACTGCCATTATCCGTCTCGCTCCGGAAAACCCGTGGCTACAACTGCGGTACCCCCGGCGACAGGAGGCATAAGGTCACCCATCTATTTTATATGGATGACCTTAAACTTTATGCCTCTGGAGAGAGGGATCTCCAGCAGTCCCTTAGGGTGGTACAGGAGTACACGCAGGCTGTCGGTATGCAGTTCGGGTTGGACAAATGCGCACTGATCCATCTCAAGAGAGGACGATGCGGTGACTACGGAGAGGACGCGCAGCTCGTGGACGGAAGCATCTTACACCATCTAGATGCCGGAGAGTCGTACACTTACTTGGGTGTCGAGCAACGCTCCACCCAAGAAGTGAGTGTAGTGAAAAACGCTCTCCGCGGCAAGTATCAGCACCTACTCCGACAGATCTGGTCTTCAGAACTGTCGGGGAAGAACAAGGTGTCTGCTACAAATATGCTTGCCGTTCCGATCCTTCTCTACTCTTTCGGAGTAGTGAAGTGGACTAGAGAAGAGCTGCGTCAACTCGATGTAGTAACCCGCAAGAAGATGCATCTCAATAGGAGCTTGCATCCTAAATCGTCCGTTCCACGGTTATATCTCCCACGACATCGGGGAGGCCGTGGACTCTTGAGCTTGGAGAGTCTCCATAGCAGGATGGTTCTGGATGGAGCATGTAAGGTCATCAGGAGTTCGGATCCCCTCCTCTGCATGGTCCGAGACCATGAAAATGCAGAGGTAGGAGCTTTTCTCTTTAAGGCAGCACGCAGAGCAGCCGATGAACTTGGTCTCATCTTCGACGTCGAGCGGGTAAACCCCGACTCTGTCACCGAGTTGGAACCCGTTCGACTAAAAGCCCACATTAGAGCTGCAGAACACAACATCCTTCTGCAGCTCCATAAGGATAAGCCATTGCACGGGATCTTCTATAAAAATATAGAAGACCTCGGCTTATCCGAAAGGCTGACCTTCGCCTTCTTAAGGTCAGCTGGGCTGAAGTCTGAGACCGAGGGATTCATAATGGCTTGCCAGGATGGTGTATTTAACACTCTCGTCTATCGACGTCGTGTCATGGGTATGGAGGTCCCTGATGTCAGCTGCAGGGCCTGCCGCAGGGCGCCGGAGACTGTAATGCACTTACTGTCGGCTTGCCCGACTTACGCAGTCTCGGCCTATATTCATAGACACAACGCAGCATTACGAGTGCTTTACTATCATCTAAGGCACTCGTATGGGATAGACGAAACACCAGTGCTGCCTTACGTTCCGGGGGATATTGAGTCCGTTGTGGGGAATGAGAAGTGCCTAATTTATTGGAACTACTCGTTTCCCACCGTCAGGCAAATACAAGCCAACAAGCCTGACATAGTACTCCTCGACCACCAACTCAAGACAATGTATGTCGTGGAATTCTCAGCTCCCGCTGAGAGCAACATTGTCTTGAAAGAGGAGGAAAAACGGACAAAATATCGAGATTTGCTCTTCGAACTCCGCAGGCTTTATCCAGGCCATTCTGTTAAAATAGTGGTACTGATTATAGGAGCCCTCGGTGGAATGAGACAGACGCTGCTTTCAGAACTAAAGATCATACCGGCATGCCGAGATTCGGCAGAGATCTTAGCCGGCAGAATGCAGAAGGCTGTCATCCTCGGTTCATTACGTCTACTCAGGGCACACGATTCGCGGACCCGGTAGTCACTCACCCCACGGGCGTGGGGAGTGGCTATTGGTATTACCAGCTCCCCTCTGTGAGGGTCGGAGCCACAGAGTAGGGTGACTGGTTTTTTGTAAAAAAAAAAAAAAAAAAAAAAAAAAAAAAAAAAAAAATAATAATAATAATAATAATAAGCCTTTGTCAAAGGCTTCAGCAACCACAGGAAGTGTGCGAACCAATAACCCCAGAAGAGGTTCGTAGGGCTCTTGAGGGCTCTAAGAACTTTGCTGCTCCAGGTCCCGATGGGATAAATAACTTTTGGTGGAAAAAGTTATCGAGCACCCACCACCATTTGGCCAGAATTTTTAATTCCTGGTTAAATGGGGAGCAGCAAATCCCTTCTTGGATTGTTGAGGGGCGGACAGTGCTGATCCCCAAGAACGGAGATTTGTCCAACCCAAAGAACTACAGACCGATAACCTGTCTAAACGCATGTTACAAGGTGTTTACACGCATTTTGTACATGCGGGTGCTCCGCGCAGTCGAACCGGTTTACGAACGGATATATGAGCAACGAGGGTCGAAGAGAGGTGTCGCTGGCTGCAAGGAGAACCTGCTGATCGATAGATGTATCACGCAGGACTCCATGCAGTATAAGCGGACCCTCTCTATGGCCTGGATCGACTACCGCAAGGCATTTGACATGACATCACATGAGCTCATTGTTCACTTGCTCCGATGTCTTGTGGTACCCGGTCCCGTAGTGAGATGTATTGAAGAACTGATGCCGCTCTGGAGGACTCGATTTACCATAACATCGGGTAACGATAGAGTCCAAACAGAGTCGGTGACATTCAGAAGAGGAGTATTTCAGGGAGATTCCCTCAGCCCCCTTCTGTTTTGCATCTCACTACTGCCATTATCCGTCTCGCTCCGGAAAACCCGTGGCTACAACTGAGGTACCCCCGGCGACAGGAGGCATAAGGTCACCCATCTATTTTATATGGATGACCTTAAACTTTATGCCTCTGGAGAGAGGGATCTCCAACAGTCCCTTAGGGTGGTACAGGAGTACACGCAGGCTGTCGGTATGCAGTTCGGGTTGGACAAATGCGCACTGATCCATCTCAAGAGAGGACGATGCGGTGACTATGGAGAGGACGCGCAGCTCGTGGACGGAAGCATCTTACACCATCTAGATGCCGGAGAGTCGTACACTTACTTGGGTGTCGAGCAACGCTCCACCCAAGAAGTGAGTGTAGTGAAAAACGCTCTCCGCGGCAAGTATCAGCACCTACTCCGACAGATCTGGTCTTCAGAACTGTCGGGGAAGAACAAGGTGTCTGCTACAAATATGCTTGCCGTTCCGATCCTTCTCTACTCTTTCGGAGTAGTGAAGTGGACTAGAGAAGAGCTGCGTCAACTCGATGTAGTAACCCGCAAGAAGATGCATCTCAATAGGAGCTTGCATCCTAAATCGTCCGTTCCACGGTTATATCTCCCACGACATCGGGGAGGCCGTGGACTCTTGAGCTTGGAGAGTCTCCATAGCAGGATGGTTCTGGATGGAGCATGTAAGGTCATCAGGAGTTCGGATCCCCTCCTCTGCATGGTCCGAGACCATGAAAATGCAGAGGTAGGAGCTTTTCTCTTTAAGGCAGCACGGAGAGCAGCCGATGAACTTGGTCTCATCTTCGACGTCGAGCGGGTAAACCCCGACTCTGTCACCGAGTTGGAACCCGTTCGACTAAAAGCCCACATTAGAGCTGCAGAACACAACATCCTTCTGCAGCTCCATAAGGATAAGCCATTGCACGGGGTCTTCTATAAAAATATAGAAGACCTCGGCTTATCCGAAAGGCTGACCTTCGCCTTCTTAAGGTCAGCTGGGCTGAAGTCTGAGACCGAGGGATTCATAATGGCTTGCCAGGATGGTGTATTTAACACTCTCGTCTATCGACGTCGTGTCATGGGTATGGAGGTCCCTGATATCAGCTGCAGGGCCTGCCGCAGGGCGCCGGAGACTGTAATGCACTTATTGTCGGCTTGCCCGACATACGCAGTCTCGGCCTATATTCATAGACACAACGCAGCATTACGAGTGCTTTACTATCATCTAAGGCACTCGTATGGGATAGACGAAACACCAGTGCTGCCTTACGTTCCGGGGGATATTGAGTCCGTTGTGGGGAATGAGAAGTGCCTAATTTATTGGAACTACTCGTTTCCCACCGTCAGGCAAATACAAGCCAACAAGCCTGACATAGTACTCCTCGACCACCAACTCAAGACAATGTATGTCGTGGAATTCTCAGCTCCCGCTGAGAGCAACATTGTCTTGAAAGAGGAGGAAAAACGGACAAAATATCGAGATTTGCTCTTCGAACTCCGCAGGCTTTATCCAGGCCATTCTGTTAAAATAGTGGTACTGATTATAGGAGCCCTCGGTGGAATGAGACAGACGCTGCTTTCAGAATTAAAGATCATACCGGCATGCCGAGATTCGGCAGAGATCTTAGCCGGCAGAATGCAGAAGGCTGTCATCCTCGGTTCATTACGTCTACTCAGGGCACACGATTCACGGACCCGGTAGTCACTCACCCCACGGGCGTGGGGAGTGGCTACTGGTATTACCAGCTCCCCTCTGTGAGGGTCGGAGCCACAGAGTAAGGTGACTGGTTTTTTGTAAAAAAAAAAAAAAAAAATAATAATAATAATAATAATAATAATAATGTGTCTTTATTTTTCTACTAATATACAACTTTAAAACATATATTATAGGGGGGGGGCGACGTTCAACCAGGTTGCTCTTCCACGCAACCCCCACACAACAATGAAAAGAAATTTGAATACAAAAATTGAACAAAAAAGTAATAATAATACATATATACATTGGCAATGACGCAGAAAAATTAAATTATTATTTAATTTATTGTCTGTTTGCAAATATTTGGGATCTAACCTGCTCTCTGAAAGAGGCAATACTGGGAAGGGATTTTGCTACGAGTTGAACGTACATAAACAAATAGATACGTTGGATCTTAATGATTATCAGATAATTACGTAACGAAATCACTTGGGCTACCGTGGCGTAGCAGATACCGTAGGCACTGACTTACCCGGAAAGTGATGTACGTGCCTACGATAAAATTTCTCTAGCTCAGACTATCTCAGGGCGTTAAGCCCAAGCTTACAAAACCTATGATAAATTATTAATTTACTTACTTAACAAATCACTGAGTTTTTCCATATGTAGTGGTCGCAGACGAAATAATGACACTTTCTTTAAAAAATGAAATGCACTATATTGAACAATTTACAAAATTGGTTCTCTAGAATATAACCTGGCGATGTTCACAATTGCGGCCTATTTTACGCTTAAAAAGTTATAACACATTCTTAAAATGCCTCGTGTAGCTACACATCGGTTTACATTTTGATCATAAAATTGTCATAGATTCTGCCACAAAGGTTTGATTTAAAGAACCTCCTTAAATATATGTAAATATATGCATAAAATACTTTAAAATGTACAGGTTAAAATGCCAAAAAGTATAAATTGATGTCCAGCGGAACCACTGAAGGTGGTCCCCGGTAAGTAAAAATAAACACAACACAAACACACTTATTCAGGGTGGTACGATACCGAGTCCGGTGGAAGAACTGAAGCCCTGCAGAGATGCCTTCGGGACACAAGAAATGGACCCAAGGATGGGGTTGATCGTGGCCTCACCAGCCCTGGAACCTTCCACTGTTTGTGGATGCCCCGTCCGTGGAACTTCACTGACGTGCGTAGAAGCCCCGTCCGTGGAACCCTAAAGATATCACGATTTAATTCACAGTCAGAAATGCACGTGAAGCGTGCTTAATGTGAGAAATTCTGACATAACCTACAAATGAAACATAATTTACCTCACTGATGAGGGAACAATCCACCAAAACTCCTGGAAGCCACAGTCGGATAAATGGGGTTGAGTCGCCTTTTAAAGTTGACACTGTATTTCCACAGGAAAGCCTGCAAATTTGCGAAACACGTGGGTAGAGAACGGGCAAGATGGCGTGAAGAGGTTAGCTTACCTTGTGTAATTTAATATCCTGCTTCCGCAGATAAAATTTACTCACAAACACAAAATATTCCGCTAAACGGAACAACAACGGATTGAGGAAATTTTCTTGAGTTGGTTATTCTAAAATCCATGCGGATGACTTGAATAAAATCAAGGTTTACAGAATAACAACTAACCAACAAGCCAAGCCAACCAAAAATGTCTGCTTCCGTTGATCACGTGTCACAAATGTGTCGCCCTCCCATGGAGAATAGCGAAATGTGTTACAGACGTGTAGCAGTTGTTATAATGCGGCCCACAAAACGCTAAAGCGTATGGTGGGTCGCATACGCTAGAGGTCCGTAACAACTCCCCCTTTACTCGCAGGAAAAAAAAATCGAAGATTTTTTTTTCTTACTAGCTTCTCACCAGAGGATGGATAATTGGTGGGGAGACTTAATATGCACGGGGATGGCTAACCCGCCTCCCAAGTTACCATCAGGCATAACAATGAAAATAATGAGACTTAAAATGCACGAGGATGACTAACTCGTCTCCTAAGTTATCATCAGGCATAACAACAAAAATAATGTCAAAAAAATAAGGAGACTTAAATGCACGGGGATGGCTAACTCGTCTCCCAAGTTACCATCAGGCATAACAACATAAATAAAAAAAAAAAAAAAAAAATACATAGAGAAAAAAAGAGAAGGGAAAAAAAAGAACAAAAACGCATAAGGACTTAACAGCTAGGAAGTAGCTCGCCCCAAGGCTACTCCACCAGCAAAACAATAAGGTACGGGAGTGTTCCCCGTCACACCACGACGACCACCCTTGCTAGACAACGAGGTTAGTCTGAAGCCCAGTAGTGCCTACCCGGGTAATGATAACCAGGCCTAGACCAGGCTACCTCCAAGCAGCACCTCCCAAGCTCGAGCCCCTCCAGATGGATACCTTTAAAGGCAGCTGCCAGCAATGTGAGCGCCCCCAATGAGACGGAGTCCCTCAAGACGCAAGCGCCACACAAGACCATTTTGGGGACTCTTACCCCTCGCAGGTATAACCACGGTGATGGTATTCGTGCATCCCCCATCACAGAGATCCAACCAAAGATACTTCCTCCCGTGAGGCGGAAAGAGGTGAAAACTTACTCAGTGGGTTTCAGCCACCTGAGCAAGACCAATAAACCAGAAAAGCAAATGTTACTACCAAATTAACGAAAGAAGTGACCTAAAACATGTTACTTAAGACCAACACAAAAAAACGAATTCGTCATTGCCTATTCGGATGCCTAAGTACGTCAACGGAACTAACAGCCCACAGCTAGTTGTCATCGGGAGGGTGTGCTTTCAGATCTTTTATGTGCCACACCGAACGTTTACCGTCAGAACCTTCAAGCTCATAAGTCCATGGTGAGAGAATTTTTCTAATCGTGAAGGGACCCACAAATTTAGGTGCTAACTTTGCCGTGAAATATTTAGAAGCATCAGACTGGGCGTGAGAACGTCTCCAGACCTTTTGCTTCAAAACAAACTTATCGGGTCGGCGTCTTAGGTTATAATGTTTCTTACTGGATTTATGGGCCTTTAATATTCTACTCTGAACATCCTTATAAATCTTAGCGAAGGCAAGTTTACGGTTTTCAGGATTTACAACTGGATACTCAGACTCAGAAGGTACGTACTTATCACTGTTGCCATCTAACGAAATTTCACGACCAAAATTGACAAAATTAGGCGTTAGGCCTGTAACCTCATGTTTCGACGATCTAATGGCGAAACCTATTTTCGGTAAAAATTGATCCCAAGCCCTGTGATTATCCTTTACATATGCAGATAACATAGTCTTAACAACACGATTTACCCTTTCAGTCAGGTTGCATTGAGGGTGGTAATTTGCGGTGTACGCTATTTCGATGTTGTAAGTTTTTGCAAGATTTTGGAAACGGTTACTCTGAAACTGACGACCATTGTCTACCACTATAGTCTTCGGAGCGCCAAATAAGAGAATTACATTATCCTCAATGACCTGCGATATGCTATTAGCGGTAGCTGACCTCAACGGAAACACCATGGCAAACTTACTAAAATTGTCACACACGACAAGAATAAACTGATAACCTTTAGCCGTCCTGGGTAATGGACCCATCAGATCGGCACTAACTAATTGCCAAGGTTTTCCAACGGTAGGTGTCTTACTCAACAAATTTCCCCTAAGTGACTTCTGTTCGGGTTTAGTACTTATGCAAATCTCACATTGCCTAACGAACTTAGCCACATCGGCCTTTAATTTCGGCCAATAATACCTATTTCCCACTCGAGCCACAGTCTTATGGACCCCTGCGTGTCCACAACTCGCATCACAATGCAACGACCTAATTACTTCTAGGCGTTTTTCTTTGGGTAAAACCAGTCTCCAAGTGTCGGCAGGATCTGCTAACTCGGGATAACGCAAACGTACGTACTTGTACAACTGGCCATTCTGTATACGCCATAAGGGATAACGCATAGGAGACCGTTCGACTCGCTCCAGCATTCTCAAATACCATTTATCGGTGGGAAAATCAGCATGGTCCGTGACCGACAATACTTCGATGGATTCCACCGTTACTGGTACTGAACGAGACAGAAAATCAGGGACGGTATGTTCAGAGCCCTTGCGATGAATCAGTTCAAAGTCATAAGGTTGCAGACGAAGTGCCCATCTGGCCAATCGACCTTGGGGATCTTTTAGCTGCTGCAACCATAGCAAAGAATGACAATCCGTTATGATTTTGAAGTGGAAACCTTCCAGATAGTGACGTAGCTTCTCCACTGCCCAAATTACGCCAATGCATTCTCTTTCGACCGAGCTATATTTGCGCTCCTGGCTAGTCAAAGAACGGGACAAATAGCAAATTACCTTTTCGCCATCATCAAATTGCTGCGTGAGCACGGCACCAACACCGAATGCTGACGAATCTGTCTGCACATAAAAGGTACGCTCAAAATCAGGGCAGGTCAAAATAGGTGCAGTAACCAAACACTCCTTAAGAAGTTTAAAAGATTTTTCGCACTCAAGAGACCAACACCAACTAACATTCTTCTTTGTGAGGTTCGACAAAGGAGCCACTATTGTAGAAAACTGAGGTACAAACCTTCGATACCAAGATGCTGTGCCTATAAATCTACGAATTTCCCCTAACATTTTTCGGAGAAGGTACACTCAAAATCGACTCTACTTTCGCTGGGTCAGGACGTAAACCATACTTATCAACAACATATCCCAAGTACTTAAGCTCAGGACGGCAAAATTGACACTTGTCAAAACTAACTATCAGCCCAGCAGAATGCAAGCGATCAAAAACCTTCTGCAACGTCTCTAGGTGAGATTCGAAATCCTTCGACACTACCACAATGTCATCCAAATAAACCAAAACCGAAGGCTGCAAATCAGCTCCAAGCACGGTATCAATAAGACGCTGCCAAGTCGCAGGCGCATTTGACAACCCAAAAGGCATAACTCGAAACCTATACAAGCCATTAGGGACAGTGAAAGCGGTATAGTCTTTGGACGATTCAGCAATAGGAACTTGCCAATATGCACTCTTAATATCTAATGAACTTAAATATTTGGCATCCCTCAACTGATCTAATATGGAGGAAATCAGCGGCAGAGGATAGGCATCCTTTTTAGTAACGGCGTTAAGGCGCCGGTAATCTACACAAAAACGCAGAGTTTGATCCTTTTTCTGAACTAAACATATTGGGGAAGACCAAGGACTTTTACACGGTTCGATGATATTTAACTCTAGCATTTTCTTAATTTCATCATCAATCAGTTTTTGTCTGGCAGGCGAAACAGGATAGTATCTCTGTTTGATAGGTTTGGTATCTGGGAGTAACTCGATCTCATGAGAAACGAGATGTGTACGACCAAGGGAAGTACCCATCAGTTTCCGGTTTTCATCCACCAAACTATCCAGAGCTAGTTTCTGTGATACACTTAAAGAAGTTTCGTCAAGGACACTGTTAACCTCAACGAGTGGTTCCTGCTCAGAAAAATGCCAAACATCTTGTCGTAAATCTGGTATGATATTCATCGCCACCCAAAAATCTATCCCTAGAATTAACTTATGCGGTATTTCCGGAACTACTAGGACATCTATTACATGAACTTTGTCACCCAAGCAGAAAGGAACAGATACATAACCTATAACGGAACAGACTTGCCCATTAGCCACTCTGCACTCATTGACAGAAGGCTTCAAACTTAAACCAATCTGCTGGAAGACCTCAAAACCAGATGATCCTACCATTGTCCTGGTAGCACCTGAATCCAACAAACCCATCATAGGAAAACCTAATACTGAAAGTTGTAAGTAAGGACGTTGATCACCAATCACATGAGAAATGACATAATCGAGAAAAATTTGTTGTTTTAAGTCAACAATATTGCTGGTCGACTCACATACACCGGGAGAAACTGTTCGACCAATTAGTGTCTCCCTGGACAGTTTTCCGAACGCGAACACTTAGGACAGGACCTAATAGTAACCTCTGCTTTACCACATTTATAGCAGAATTTCTTCCTAGGAGCCTGACACTCCCGATGCCCATGACCTACTTGACCACAATTAAAACATTTGATTCCAGAATGTTGGACTTCATCCAAGACGAGACTAGAACGAGAGGTTGAACGAGAAGTAGTAGAACTAGTGGAAGCATAAGCCAACTCTGGTATAAGAGATTTACTCTTAGGCGGAGGAGGAACATATGACTTAGCCAATTGTCGTTTGGAGTCAAGCATACGACAACATTGCAGGAGTTGCGTGACAGAAGTTATATTCTCAAAAGCAAGAAAAGGATGATAGTATGGATCTATGCGCTCCAAAATCATTTCGAGCTGGGTCTCCATAGGTATTGGAGTGTGTATCTTCTTAAACAACCCAATCATACTAGCGATGTACAATCCTATACTTTCCTGACTACCTTGAGTACGTCGCTTAATCTCCTCAAACAAATCGCGGTCAAAAGACTCTGGCATGAACTGTTCCCTCATTGCCTCCACTAAGGATGGCCAATCGGTGGCCCAGTCTTTCACCAGATTATACCAATTGTAGGCATCTCCCTCAAATAAGTCTACTGCATCTTTAAATAATCGTGCCCGTGAAATACCACGAGACCTCCGTTTCTCCTCGACACGTTCTAAGAAAGTTGAAAAAGACATGTCGCCCTTTCGGCCAGTAAATTTCAAGCCCCAGTCTCTAACCGGTACGGGTTTAGGTTTCGCAGCCTCCTCCTCATCTGAACTAAAATCAGCAGCTATTGCAGAGCTATGCGCATCAGGCTGTACCTGAGCCATGGCATTATGCAACACCGACATATCGAGGATGGCTGACTCTTTAAGCTTACGATCCCCGCGGGTCTTATCCTTAAGTTTATCAAAAGCTAACAATAATTTGAGCCGAGTACTGGACTTCACACCTTTTTGCTCGTCATTAGTGGGCATGGACCTGTTAACACGACCCAACGCATGAGCTATCTTGGAAACAATCCCCTTATATTTACTATCGTGCTCACTACCTACAAATTCATCAATAAGTTTTTGAATAGTAGCTAGGGATGCCGTTAGAGCTTCAGAATCGACAGTGAATTGGTACGGGTATGGAGGACTTTTAATAGCCAAAGTAGTTTTTTCTAACTGTATGGCTTCTCTTAAAACAGTGCGCAACTCTGCCACAGTAAGGTCGCTACCATCTCCTAAGCCACGTACTTGTAATTCATAAACAAGCTCATCCCTAACTAACCTATTGATATCTAACTTAATTTGTGAACTAGCCATACTGAATTCTCAATCAAACACACGAAAGAACGACAAAATCAGGTAAATTAACAAAACGACGCTGGACGTCGGTACGTATATAGACGCGAAAAAGCTTACCAACACTAATAAGTACTTAGCAATGTGTAATAACGACAAAATCAAGTAAATTGGCAAAACGACGCTGGGCATCGGTACGTATATAGACACAAAAAAACTTACCAACACTAACAAGTACTTAGTAATGAGTAAAAATGACAAAATCAGGTAAATTAACAAAACGACGCTGGGCGTCGGTACGCAAAAAAAATTTACAAACACTAATAAGTACTTAATAATGTATAAAAACGACAAAATCTAGAAAATTAGCAAAACGACGCTGGGCGTCGGCAACTGTATGGACGCAGAAAAAGTTTACTAACACTAGTAAGTACCTAATAATGTGTAAAAATGACAATATCGGGTAAATTAGCAAAACGACGCTGGGCGTCGGTACGTATCAACAACAAAAAAAACTGTTGGCGGCACTTAGGAATCTTTCCAATGGTTTATACGCAACAACTATTGTTTACTAATCCGCTCATGAAATAGTAAGACAAGAAAAACGAAGTCACCCCCCTACCAAAAAAAAAGCGAAGCGATTACGCTAAGGCAAAGTAACCCCCTTTTGATGTGTCACGTAACGTTACTATGTGTCTGGATATTATTTCATATGCAAACCACCAACAAATGGAACACTCAATTTATCACCAAAAAAAACTTAATTAGGGGCGATACTACTATCCCCTTGAGATAACTTAACTATTTAAGTTGGGCGCCACTGCTATCGCCTTGAGATAACTACTATTTAAGTTGGGCGCCACTGCTATCGCCTTGAGATAACTGTACTATTTAAGTTGGGCGCCACTGCTATCGCCTTGAGATAACTGTACTATTTAAGTTGGGCGCCACTGCTACGAGTTGAACGTACATAAACAAATAGATACGTTGGATCTTAATGATTATCAGATAATTACGTAACGAAATCACTTGGGCTACCGTGGCGTAGCAGATACCGTAGGCACTGACTTACCCGGAAAGTGATGTACGTGCCTACGATAAAATTTCTCTAGCTCAGACTATCTCAGGGCGTTAAGCCCAAGCTTACAAAACCTATGATAAATTATTAATTTACTTACTTAACAAATCACTGAGTTTTTCCATATGTAGTGGTCGCAGACGAAATAATGACACTTTCTTTAAAAAATGAAATGCACTATATTGAACAATTTACAAAATTGGTTCTCTAGAATATAACCTGGCGATGTTCACAATTGCGGCCTATTTTACGCTTAAAAAGTTATAACACATTCTTAAAATGCCTCGTGTAGCTACACATCGGTTTACATTTTGATCATAAAATTGTCATAGATTCTGCCACAAAGGTTTGATTTAAAGAACCTCCTTAAATATATGTAAATATATGCATAAAATACTTTAAAATGTACAGGTTAAAATGCCAAAAAGTATAAATTGATGTCCAGCGGAACCACTGAAGGTGGTCCCCGGTAAGTAAAAATAAACACAACACAAACACACTTATTCAGGGTGGTACGATACCGAGTCCGGTGGAAGAACTGAAGCCCTGCAGAGATGCCTTCGGGACACAAGAAATGGACCCAAGGATGGGGTTGATCGTGGCCTCACCAGCCCTGGAACCTTCCACTGTTTGTGGATGCCCCGTCCGTGGAACTTCACTGACGTGCGTAGAAGCCCCGTCCGTGGAACCCTAAAGATATCACGATTTAATTCACAGTCAGAAATGCACGTGAAGCGTGCTTAATGTGAGAAATTCTGACATAACCTACAAATGAAACATAATTTACCTCACTGATGAGGGAACAATCCACCAAAACTCCTGGAAGCCACAGTCGGATAAATGGGGTTGAGTCGCCTTTTAAAGTTGACACTGTATTTCCACAGGAAAGCCTGCAAATTTGCGAAACACGTGGGTAGAGAACGGGCAAGATGGCGTGAAGAGGTTAGCTTACCTTGTGTAATTTAATATCCTGCTTCCGCAGATAAAATTTACTCACAAACACAAAATATTCCGCTAAACGGAACAACAACGGATTGAGGAAATTTTCTTGAGTTGGTTATTCTAAAATCCATGCGGATGACTTGAATAAAATCAAGGTTTACAGAATAACAACTAACCAACAAGCCAAGCCAAGCCAACCAAAAATGTCTGCTTCCGTTGATCACGTGTCACAAATGTGTCGCCCTCCCATGGAGAATAGCGAAATGTGTTACAGACGTGTAGCAGTTGTTATAATGCGGCCCACAAAACGCTAAAGCGTATGGTGGGTCGCATACGCTAGAGGTCCGTAACAATTTGATATGTGATGGTAAATTATTAAATATTTTCACCGAGTTGTAAGAAAAAGACTTTTCAAATTGGGCAGTCGTATGCTTTGGAACACTAAATAAGTAGCGCGACCGTGTGAGACAATTATGTATATCTATACCTCTGACTAATTTCTCGAATAAATACTTTGGACTTTGATTTTTAACTATTTTGTAAACAAGACAAACCATATGAAGCTGATAGCGTTCATCTAGAGTAAGCCATTTACTGTCATGAAGTGGGCCCGATATATGATCAAATTTTCTCAAATTGAAGCTGAACCTTAAGCATGAGTTTTGAACCTTTTGTAAACTTACTTGATCTCTTTTTAAGAGGGCCGGCCAGTATACAGTATCACAATAAGATAATGCGGACAAAATTAAACTATCACATAATTTTAGTTTTAATTCGCTTGACAAAATATCTTTATTCATATATAATAACTTTAATTTTGCGTACGACTTTTGAAGCAGATGACTGACGTGTTTTGTATGTTTTAAGTCTTCATCAATGTAAATCCCAAGATTTTTGCAGTTGTCACTAAATTTTAAATCCTGATTATTAAGTGTAATTTTAAAATCGTTATGAGCTTTTAAGTCCATCCTATTCTTCCCAAATATTAAAACTTCTGTCTTCGATTCATTTAAAACAAGACCATGAGCTTTTGAGACAGTCGCTATTTTTTCCAAATCTGAGTTAATTGCTGCAGTTGCCGCATCAACTTCATGTGAAAAAAATGAGAAGTATATTTGCGTATCATCGGCATATTGATGTGTGGAACAAGATGTTAAAAATGCATGAAAATCGGCTGTATACAAAGAAAATAATAAGGGCCCCAAAATACTACCTTGTGGTACACCTTTTATATTATCCTGATATTCTGAAACATTCCCATTAAAAACTACCCTTTGACGTCTGTTAAGTAAGTAACTTTGAAAAAAATTTATTGCGCAGTCACTAAAATTAAAATATTTAAGTTTTTTGCATAAAGTGGTATGATCCAAAGTATCAAACGCTTTGCTGAAGTCCAACAAAATTAAACAGGTATTTTTATTCTTATCATTTGCTGCGTAAATGTCATCCGTTACTTGCAATAATGCTGTAGTCGTGCTATGACCTGCGCGGAAACCGGATTGTGTATGGGGCAAAATATTATATTTAGATATAAATAGATTTAACTGTTCTTCAACTATTTTTTCTAAAATTTTCGAGATAGTAGGCAAAATGCTGATAGGTCTAAAATGACATATATTCGAGGGGTTATTGACCTTCGGAGTAGGAATTATATTTGACAATTTCCAAGCGGTGGGGAAGTAATTTTCTGAGAGACATTTATTGATTATAATATATCAGGTGCAACCGAAGAGAACACCATCGTGTATTATCTGGAGAGCAAGAAAGTTAATGCAACGGCACATTGTGCCGATGTTGAAGTAGATTTAGTTCATGTCAACTCCTATTTACTCATCGATTCCGTCTGCGAAAACAACTTCAATACAGGGCTAAGAATAAAATCAAAGTATTCTAGTAATAATCCTAGTAATAATTCTAGTAATGAAAGTTCAAATAAGGTGCAAAAATGGCAATACCTGTACCACTGTTAAATATGAAAAGTTTTCCCGTTGTTCCAAATATTGATGGAAGTCCTAATAGATCAATAGCTAGCGACACTCAAACCGTGCTGATTGTGAACAAAAATATTGCAGAATGTAGTACTAACATTGTATAATATGAAATCGCGTCTGCCTGTAATTTTCAAAACTTATTAATGGTCTCAGCGCAATGTGGATAAAATTTTTCATACAGATGCTAGACACACTACAAAATACGAATTCAAGTGCCTGCCAGTCGGAATCGGTTGCGAAATTCCGCCTGCCAATTAAAAAACCTGTTCCAAAAACTGCAATGTGCACGAAAAAAATTCACGATAGTTTAAAGCATTCAAAATTCATTTTCAAGTGCCTGCCCTATCAACCATGTTGCACTAAGTGTCTGCCAGCCCCTAGAAAGTCGCGCTCTAGGCGCCGTTGAAAGTTGATCGGGATCATTGCAATGTGCACCAAAATTTAAGAGAAGCTATAGATAAGCAATTTAGATACGATTTAAAGCACCTGCATCTCCATAATGCACAATGCCGCCTTCCAGCTCTCCAAGGCCGCATGACCTCGCCCAGCTCCGGTGATTTGTTCTTCCTTGCAAATTATTTTGTTATTATTTTAAATGTATAACACATGTTGGAATGGAAAATAGGGTATTTTGCATGAGAAAAAAAAACTCCTCTTATCGCATACTTCAGTGCATAAAAAGTAATGGGTATGTTTTTCCCCTTCAAAAAATATTATTTAAAAACAAGAAGAGAAAATACGCGTCCGTTTTACAAGTTTTTATTTCTACAAGAAAAATTTATTAAACATTCATCCGTTCAAGTATTCTTCATCAGAAAGATTCTCGCTATCATCGCTTTCTACACCATCGCTATCATTCTCATTTTCTTTAATGCTTGCAACGTTTTTCTTCTGATCTGTTTCCTCTATAAAATGAATACTTTATTAATATTACTTAATAGCAGCGAATGCGGAACGTAATACTTTGAATTGATGTCTGAGGCTGAACAATTATGTCTTGGACGAATTATGGGACTTGGTCTCCTTCGAAGCAGTTGAACGTGTACTTTCCATCCTTTTCATGCCATCCGCAAGCAGTAGGGCAAAGAGCCGTTGGTATTTTCAAGTGCGCATTGTTCCAAATATTTGCGATGTAGGTTGCTCGCAAAACTTACTGCCGAAGCTCCGCCTTACATGGGGGAATAGTCGATCTATCGAAATTTGTTGCATTTTTCATGAAAATCTCTCGCACAATAGTGATCTTGAAATTTTTGAAGAAAATTGACAAGCGCGCCCCGTTAACATTTTGTACGCCTCTCACGCTATACATTTTGCATTCAAAATCTTCAATTTTTTCGAAAACCGCATTGTCAATGACCCCATTCAAATTCCCAAGCTTTGCAAAAGTTAATTGGTGTTCCTTTGGATTTTTTTTCCTTTCCTGAAAAAAGATGGGTCAAACCGGTCAAAGCATGGAATCCAGGTAGCTACTTGCATAGATCGGGACCCAAGTGTGAATATGATTTCGTTACATCAACGTAGCGCTGAGAATTCGAAACGCCAACATTCATACAATTTTTTCTTCCCATTTTTACGTGTTCCATGTTTGCAAGTATTATTATAAGAATGTCGGTATCTGAACATCTTATGACGACGTTTGAATCTTAATTACACGATTTTAGTGTCAACCTCCTCGTGCTCTTTGCAAGACAATTCTTCAACAAATGTTGAAACGACTTTTCCGTCGACAACTTTGTGACACTGTTTCGCGTTAACATACAGCGTTTTTGTCTTCAAATTCATCGCCTACTCGTCTTTCGACCACTCTTCGACAAAAAATTGAACCAAAGCCTTTTTAAAATTGATGCTCTTCAAATCTTTTGTAAAATCGGTGCAGCGCTTTTGCTCAGGACCTGAGATTCGGAATTGATGATCTTCTGCATTGTCTTTGATGGGCGGACTGAAGTAAGAGTCGAACGTTACCGCTATTTTTTTCGCATTGTGGTTCAGAAAAACATTTAGGCATTTGATGGCGATTTTCCTATACTGAACAGGAATTTCCTTGATTATATGGAGGACAAAAGCACCATCAATGACCACGAAATTGACAACTTTCAATTTGTGATTCTAATGATTTCATAAGCACAGACTTGTCGGTTTTATGTATGGAACCGTCTACGTGACGTAGCGATAGAGGCATCGGTGTTAAGGAGAACTGGAAAACCTTGCTCAGGTCAAATTTCTGATCAACTGCAATTTTCACCCATTTTCTATTTTTATATAAAAATATACGTCCTACACACTATACAGCTGCGACTGAGATAAACACGCTTCTATTCAATCTATGCTATTTGTTGAGACCGTATCAATTTTGAGGCAAGGGGCGAGCAAGGCTGGGTCCTGGAGAGCTGAAAGGCAGCATTGTGTATTGTTCGGTCAACTTTCAACGGTGCTGAGCGCGTGACCAGGAGTTGGCAGGCACTTAGTGCAACATGGTCGGCAAGGCAGGCACTTGAAAATGAATTTTGAATGCTTTAAACTATCTCGTGAATTTTTTTCGTGCACATTAAGATGAGCCAAATTATGCGCATTCTAACCGGTCTAATTGGCAGACGGGATTTCGCAACCGATTCCGACTGGCAGGCACTTGAATTTGTATTTAGTAGTGTGTCTAGCATCTGTATGAAAATTTTTATCCACATTGCGATGAGTCCATTAATACTTTTTGAAAATACCACTAAATTAAAAAAAAAAAATAGACGCAGCCGATCCGAGCAGACAGGCACGAAATTTCATATTATACAATGTTAGTACTACATTCTGTATTTTTTTATTCACTTATTTGGTCTATAATAAACTAAATAGATATATTAAAGTTTCAGAATCAATATTAACTCATTATTATAAATAATCCTGACAATTTTCAAAATAATTTTTTAATAAATGGTATTTTAAATAAATTAGATGGTCTGGTTGAAGAACCTGTTTCTATAAGTTCTTGGGACAATATAAAAAATACCTTATTGCAAAATTTCGATGATCAGAGAGATGAAAATTATTTGAATCAAGATTTAGTAAATTTAAGACAGAAAATTAATGAGACTTCATATGGCATCATAAAGGGTCCTTCATTTATTAAATATAATTTGTTATTATGTCGATCTGAATTCGCCGACTACAGAACGCCAGTGTAAAAGAAACTTTTTCACAAAACAAGCTTTAACTATATTTGTTTTTAACCGGATTTAAAGAGCCAAATTATTTTAATCCCATTTACCCACAAATGAATGTGCAACAGAGATCAATGCTTCTTAAATAACAGCAGACAATTTCTCAATTTTCTCCTGGTCCTGTAAATACACAGAGATATCCAAATCCACCCCTCAGTTCAAACGGCCCTATCGAAATAATGCCTTCCAAAATAGCGGTCAAGAACTTGGTAAAATTTCACGGCAGGTATTCAAAACAGAACGCCACGATAACCAATAAAACGACGAGACATCTGAATGCTCCTATGACGAAAAACAAACATAGAAATATTCCTGTCCCGACGAGGAATATCAGTTTCAAAATTTTCAGGACGACCCCGATCCAACGAGCGAGACATGAGACATAGCAGAATATCACATGTCCACTAATAAAAAGGAAATATCCTACATTCAAATTTCTAGTTCCCCATTAACCATTACCAATTACCAATTAAAATCAATTTATTCAATGTTAAAAAATATATACAAATCATTTTTGCCTTAAAATGTCTCATTATATGATTTATTGCATTTAACAATATCTATTTATTCTGCGGCGTGACAAAATGCCGATGGCATCGACCCACCACAGTTGCAGGATGTTCTCGCAAGAGGCATAAGGCAAATTTAAGTTTCAGGGGAAATGATAACCGCTCACAAAAGTATTCGGTATGCTTTGTTTCAATGATTTTATTACCAACGTAATTTTAGATAATTAAAATGCAAACATTTGTGTTTAGTGGATAATGTTTGATTGTGTAGGAAAACTAACAGAAAAAACCTACTTTAAACAGTGATATGCTTTCAGCCATTCATGGAATTAATTTAATGTTTAAATTTATGCACGGACAATAGTGCGTAAACTGCAACTAGAGGAGAATGAGTGGGTGTGGTAGAGGGTAGGTGGTGTAGGGGGAGAGTAGAGGTAGAGGGAGAATAGTATGGTCAGTCCGGTGCTTGTGGGATTTGTTCGTCATATATTGGAAGTCGTTGATCTATTAGTCTGTATGTATGTCCAGTATTGTGGTAACGTCTAGTCGCTGTTATGTTGCTTGTCAGAGTGGAGAAGGCAATTTTGGTTTTAAAGAATTTTTGCGATGTTTCGTCAACGTATTCTCGCACTCTGAGAAGTCTCTTTGTCTGTGTAATTCGTCAATCGTTATGTATCTCGTGGAGTTTGTCAGTAGTCTTAGTAATTTATTTTGTGTTCGTTGGAGTCTGTTGCACTGCGTGTCTGAAACCATGTTCCAGACAGGGCAGGCGTAGGTCAGTATTGGTCTGAATATTGTCTTGTAAAGTACTAGTTTGTTGTCTGTCGTCAGCAGGCTCCTCCGATTGCAAATCGGGTAGAGCCTGCTGAGAGTCGCGTATGTTTTATTTATTGTTTTCGTAATGTGAGGTTCAAAAGATTGTCGAGTGTCTAGGGTGACACCGCGATAATTGACCGTGGTCTTTTCCTCGATGTCCCTGTTGTTGAGTTTCAGTCAAGTTATTGTACGTATATTTGTAAATTTGCAGTGAAACGTGGCAGTCTGTAACTTTTCCTCGTTCACCGCAATTTTCCATGTTTTGTAGTTGTCTAGTAATTTTAGTAGGTGGTATTGTATTTTCAAATGTGCTTTTAGAGGGCGGAATATTAAACATAATATTTTTAGTCGCAAACTCCTCTATAAATCCTTATTTTACTATAAGGAAAGTAACAGACTGCAACCAAAGTTACAAATCTGGCGCGTTAAGTGTAATAATTGCATATTACCATCAAAACGCTAATGGTTCGATTGCAACAAACACAAGGGAGCTCCTTTAAGTAGGATCAGTCTTTCGGCTGGTGTTTGTTGCAATCGAAGCATTAGCGTTTTGATGGTAATATGCAATTATTACACTTAACGCGCCAGATTTGTAACTTTGGTTGCAGTCTGGTTACTTTCCTTATAGTAAAATAAGGATTTATAGAGGAGTTTGCGACTAAAAATATTATGTTTAATATTCCGCCCTCTAAAAGCACATTTGAACTATGCTAAGCCAAGTCAGGCTATTTATTTTTCGATTGCAACAGACACTGGACCGCTAGATGGCGCCTGCTGGCTGTTTTACATGTCGCTATTGTGAAACTACCGGGATGTACTATAGTCAAAGGATTCTCATGTCGGTCGTCGCATACCTACCTTGCACTGACGAGAGCCAACAGCTCGAAACTGCAGTCTGCAAGTGGTGTGTGACGACTGGCAAGGGAGCTCCTTTAAGTAGGATCAGTCTTTCGGCTGGTGTTTGTTGCAATCGAAGCATTAGCGTTTTGATGGTAATATGCAATTATTACACTTAACGCGCCAGATTTGTAACTTTGGTTGCAGTCTGGTTACTTTCCTTATAGTAAAATAAGGATTTATAGAGGAGTTTGCGACTAAAAATATTATGTTTGGTATTGTATTTTGTAAGTTGCCGTTTGTGCGTAAAATGACGTCGCGTAAAGTAACGTATCGTCTGCGTACAGTAATAAGTTAGCGGTCTGGTTAGTCGGGATGTCTGAGGTATAGAGGGAGTAGAGGAGGGGAGATAGGATGGATCCTTGTGGGACTCCCGCCGTCATGTGCGTGATTCCAGAAAGTGACTCTCCTACATGCACCCTAATTCGTCTATTAAATTTTTTTTTTTTTATGAGGGATACTATATATAACGGTAACTTACATGTTTCCTTGAGTTTGTATATAAGGCCATTGTACTTTTGCTCGTACAGCTGCGCTAGGGATTCAAGTTTCATCGGGGGAAGGGGCATGAGACGTACTTAGCGTGAAGTGGTGGGAATTTGTCTTAGCATTACTCTTGACCATTCTGTTGTAATCATTTGCACTATCAACCGTCATATTGTTGTAACCGAAATATTATGTTTAGTCCATTGTAGAAAAAACGATAAAAGGTGTAATAAAACTACTTCTCTTTCAGATGTTACTCACTGTCCAGCTATATGGGACGCCTGGTCATGTTTTCCCCCAACTAAAGCAGATACGGTCGCTAGACAAACGTGCAGCAGTCAAGCGTATCAGTCGCCAGATCATGTTTGCCGATGTAAGTTTTACCAAATTTATTATGCACATAGTTTCTAAAATTATAATTGTTTATAGTAGAAAGTGAAAAAGAATGCATTTGGGACGACACCTACAATTTGGCTCTATGGGAACAACAAACCGACTATAGTGTTTGTGCAATAGCACCCGTCTACGAGAGAAGACATACATACCATGTGATATCACTAACTGTGTGTATTTTCTTTTGTTTACCTGCTATTGTAATATTTTTCATATTTGAGAAGCTTCGCAGGACCGTCAGAGTAATATTGCATAGAAATTTACTAATCGCAATTTGTGTAAGGAATATTCTGACAAGCTTGGCGAAGGAAATTGTTATATTAGACGCTTTAAAATCAAACTTAGATAGCAACCACGTTATGGAGAATAATGACGTGGCATGTAGAGTGCTGGCGTTTTTCGAATGTGCTGCTAAAAACTGCATTTACGCTTGCATGATAGTAGATGGATACTATTTACACAAGGTCATCGTCAGGTCATTCTCAAAGGATATTCATGTCAATTACTTATATACAGCTGTAGCAGGTTAAGTACGATGTTTTAATATCTACTAATTAAATTTAATTTTAAATAGTCCCTTCTATTTTTAAATAATTGAAAAAGTGAATTGTAATTATGCCCAAAATATTTATATTCTGTATGGAAAAGAGGTAGAGTAAAAGTCATTACCAATACAATGCTCTTAAAACTTGGCCAAAGAACTTTAAATATGCCAAGTTTGCAAAGCTTATTCGACTTTGTTGCAAACTTGCGCACCTTTTTAAATAAATCTTGCCCCTGCTAGTTTTGCCAGATTCTGAATTAAAATATGAAAACACCAATTCCCATATCACCATTATGATAGAGGTACAGTGAAGATACGGTCATGTCCAGGGTTTAAGGTACTTTCGTCTTCCCTTAGAATACACAGATATTAGTTCTATGTCAATCATATATAAGAACAGTTTAATTCAATTTTGTAAAATGATACTTAATGGAACCCTAAACAAGAGACAACCGGTTTAATAAGCTCACAGGTCTTGGGTAATTATTATTTGCTTGGGTTAAGAAAACTTAATACGAGGCAAGCTCTCCTTTCCTTGGCGTTCTAAATACATTTGACTGCTCTTAATTAACTACGAACTAATGTTCATAATCCAGCCCTCGAAATTATGCCGTGGAGTTAGAAGTTTAATTAAATTATTTAGAGCATGATTAATAATTTGAAGTGTATAGATGAATATGCTAAACAACGGATGTTTATTTTACGTGAAAAAAAATTTTTTTTTGGAAGTAGTTCACGGAGTATCAACAAAATACTTCTTTCTCTGAAATAAAGAGTATTTCAATTTCATAATATTTTAATTTTGCTAAAATGTCAGTGTTAGCTTTCTATTTTCTGGTAACTGCTTCAGTAAACATAACAAGAAAGCATCTAACACCTTCAAGACGTGATAGAGCGAACACTCTGATGTAGACTGTCTTCTTTCTATATTTATTGATATACTTAGTAAGCCAGGCAATGGGTACAAAAATAGGGGGTTGATTTGCAAAAGGTCAAACAGAAATGAAGTTTGGTAAGATAATAGACATAGGCCTATCTTTTGATCTGTTCATTTTTTATCTGCGACCAATAATTTTAGTTACCTATTTCTTATATTTTTTTATGTGCGTAGCTTACTGACTGGCTTTTCTAATATTATATTTTCAAATTTTTAGTTATTACTCTTGTACCGAGTATAGCATGGGCAATAGCCAAGGGTGCAACAGATGGTGATAATTGTTGGATGGTGGATGCAGACGGCCTACAATGGATAAACGATGGATGCCGCATAGTCATTCTGTCAATTAACACACTCTTATTGATGGATATAGTAAGAGTCATGCTGACGAAGATGCGGCAGGGCAGCACATCACGTCAAACAAAGTATAAATACCTATACCAAATTGGCAATACACTTACAACCAGACAGAAAAAGAATATGCTGTAAGCATATTGAAGTTACTAAAACCAAAATAGGCAACGGTACCTCTTTATGAGGATTAAATCTTTCCTTATTTATAAAAACGTGAAATCAATTAGTTCTTTTTTAACCAAAATGGAATAAGGGAAATCGGTGTAAGAGTGCAAAATCTGCACCTGCATCTAAGAGTACTGTTTTAAAACTTTTAAGCATGACTTTTCTGTTGAAGTATACTACCGTATTGAAGCAGTGCATCAATCACTATTATTACTTAAGATCAGTATTAAAAATTAAAATATAATATTTCAAAATATGCATGTAGTAAACAAAAAACATGCATTGCATTAGTTTCGTTCAGATTTCTCTGGCATATGTTTCGGCCTTGCGACCATTATCAAACAGTCTTAAGAACTGACCCGTAAGTGGTGGTTCACAGTATATATCTTACAAATCTTCTACCCACCTAGAGGGGGATAATAACTTGATTTGCTATTTCTTAAAATTTAATAATACAGGCCGGAACTACGAACTTAATTTTAATTTTATTACTGTGTCTAGTACAGGATTGTTCATAAATTCTGTTTGTGTATTTGTAACGTTTTTATGGTTTCTTAGGGCCTTTTTAATTTCTAAAATTTCAAGCATATCTAGGATTTTTCCCTTGTTTGCATTATGCAAAAGTTTAACACTACTACCGTTAAAAACGTGATTTTGCTCAATGAAATGTTCGGCGAAACCAGTTGATTTTTTATTGTATAAAATAGACTGTTTATGTTCTCTTAACCTCACATCTATGCTACGGCCACTCTGACCTATATATAAGGCATCACAGTCATCACACTTTATTTCATATACCCCCAATTTTTTAACATCTTCTGTCTTTTCTTTATTATTAACCAACAAGCGACCTAAATTATTTCTATTCGTTGATATTGTATTAATACCTAATTTATTTAATCTATTACATACTGAGTTGCTAACCTTATTTACATAATTTACACTATGCCACTTTTTGTTTTCTATATTTGGCACGTTATAAAAATGTTTTTGTAAAAATTTTCTCTGTTTATTTTTTATTAATTTGTCAATAAGTAACTCATCATAGCCATTGCTTTTTGCTAGCGTTTTAATAATTCTAACTTCTTTTTCAAAGTTAACCCTATTTAAATTTAGAGATAATAGTCTGTGTACATAGCTATGAAACGCTGACATTTTTATCTTCTAAGATTGATTACAATTTTCATGTGTAAGGGTGTCAGTATAAATTGGCAATAATCTCCTTAAATATATAAATTTTTGGGTAAGATATGTTGACGATGTGTTTTGTATATGGATCGGTACTCAGAGGCAATTGTCACATTTCATCCATTTTATTAACTCCCTAAACAACAAAATTCAGTTTACAGTTGAAATGGAAAAATAACGGTCAATAAACTTTTTAGATATTATGCTGACACGTAAAGAACATGGTCTAGAACTTGATATTTACAGAAAGCCAACTTTTACTGACACTCTTATGCAAATTGTAATCAATATTGGAAGATAAAAATGTCATCGTTTCATAGCTATGTACACAGACTATTATCTCTAAATTTAAATAGGGTTAACTTTGAAAAAGAAGTTAGAATTCTTAAACGCTAGCAAAAAACAATGGCTATGATGAGGTACTTATTGACAAATTAATAAAAAATAAATAGATAAAGTTATTGCAAAAACATTTTTATAACGTGCTAAATATAGAAAACAAAAATTGGCATAGTATAAATTATGTAAATCAGGTTAGCAACTCAGTGTGTAATAGATTAAATAAATTAGGTATTAATACAATATCAACGAATAGAAATAATTTAGGTCGCTTGTTGGTTAATAATAAAGAAAAGACAGAAGATATTAAAAAATTGGGGGTATATGAAATAAAGTGTGATGACTGTGATGCCGTATATATAGGTCAGAGTGGCCGTAGCATAGATGTGAGGTTAAGAGAACACAAACAGTCTATTTTGTATAATAAAAAAATCAACTGGTTTCGCCGAACATTGCATTGAGCAAAATCTCGTTTTTAACGGTAGTAGTGTTAAAGTTTTACATAATGCAAACAAAAGAAAAATCCTAGACATGCATGAAATTTTAGAAATTAAGAAGGCCCTAATAAAAACGTTACAAATACACAAACAGAATTTATGAACAATCCTGTACTTGACACAGTAATAAAATTAAAATTAAGTTCGTAGTTCCGGCATGTATTGTTAAATTTTAAGAAATAGCAAATCAAGTTTGGGGCGAGCGTAGGTGCGTCTTTACTATGTACATACTTCGGTATGCGATGTAAAGCAACGACAGGCGCGGTTAGTACTTGGATTGGTGACCATTCCAACGGAAACCGCGTTCTCGCCTCACACATCTTCCAGCGGCTTGTATATCAGTGTATGCGCGGAAGCTATACAACCTTAGGCGAGAGTTGTATAGGAGATATACCATCCTTCGGAGGGGATGTAAAGCCGTCGGTCCCTTGTCTATTAAATGTTAGGCAAGTAAAAGATCCCTACTCTTCTTAAGGGAAGAGGTTCGGCAAAATTCCTGGTTGGGGGTAGCTCGTCTACAGGCGTCGGTGTTAGGCCTCAGTAGCGGAAATAGGCCGACGTTAAATAAATGTATTAAAAAAAAAAAAAAAAGCAAATCAAGTTATTATCCCCCTCTAGTTGGGTAGAGGATTTGTAAGATATATACTGTGAACCACCACTTTCGGGTCAGTTTTTAAGACTCTTTGATAATGGTCGCAAGGCCGAAACATATGTCAGAGAAATCTGAACAGAACTAATGAAACAATAAACCAAGTGTCTATTGTAACTATTTTTTTGAATATTTATAATTATTATATTGAATATGTTTCATCAAGAACCTACCGCAGATTCCATTCAATTAATACTATGTTTTTTTATTTCGGAATAAGTCTCAGAGGGCTGAGATATTGTATATATGTTTTTTCTAACAGTTATTTAAATAAAAATATTCAATATCTCTTCTATAAACTAAAAATTTTCAGTTCCTCGGGAATATTTCTTATCAAATACAGATTTTCGATCACAATGACCATAACAAATTCTCAGTGAAAAATTGTAAATATTATGCTGGTGTTTCCTCAAATAGACCAGTAAATTATTAATAAACAATATTTTCCAATATGCTTACAATGAAATAAATACATTTTACACATTATTTCAATTTCTTGCGCATTGCTATTTATTATAAGAAAGGAAATCAATTTATTTAACAAAATTAGAATATAAAAAAAACTAAGAACTACTCCCTAAGTAAAATTGGCTTTTTTTTAACTGGCGAATTTCGTTATAACACGTTTTCAGCCAAACAATTCCCAAGATTTTGTCCATTCAATGGAATCGAGTTTTGGGGTTAATCGGTTTTACGTTCTAATGGCACTGCAGTATAATATTCAGTGAGGTCCATAAGTAAGGGGAAAATTCATTATCTACGTAATTAACAATTTATGAGTAAAATTCTAAAACACGTCAATTTTTAATTCTAAAATGACATTTTTTGAGCATAACTTTATACCTTCCGTTTCACCCCGTTGGAGTGACGGCTACCCTTTTAAAATTTTAAAATGGAGCGAGGGTTCGTGTGATAACAGTAGGTAATGCGACACTTGGGCGTGGGAACTTTTCCGTCGTGGGGGTCTGTGTCGACATATGTCAACGGAAGCCGCCACCTTTGTCGGCATATACCAAAGGGATCCACCGGCGCCGCATAGCTGTTAATTATAGGAGGAGTCTCTGTCGATGTTTTTCAAAGAAAGCGGGTGGTGTTAATTGAACGTAAACTTACACAAGCCTCTGACTGGCGCTAAGGAATATATATATTTAATTATTGAATTAATGAGATTCGGGAAATTAGGAACAGGCATTTTAGTTTATAATGAATAAAAAAGCCGAGCAGGCATAAGGAATCGAACACGGGCCTTTTGGATTGCGAGACATTACCATTACCATTAACAATAACTTTATTCATTATAAAATAACAGTTCATTATTAATTGTGTTTCATTATTCATTTATTTCGTGGTTTACAATATTAAATTTCTGGTGTGTTACAGAACACGATTGTGTAGTAACATCGACGGGCGGCAGGTGTTTCACCGAGAGACTTTAACACTATTATAAATTGATCGGATATAATTGCTGCTTTTTCCAAGGGAGAAGCGTAATATTCGTATTAGATTCTATGCAGATCATAATGGAATTTTATATAAATCCATTATTTTTTATGCAATTATGTAGGAAAGCCAAGAAAACCTACTTTAATTTATGAATGTACACTTTAAAAATACACCGAGATTATTGTGATGCTATTTTGTTGTTATGTTCTTGGGATTTTTATTAAAAGGGTGGGAAAGGAAAGGGAAGAGGAGTCTTGGTCTGTCTAGTAATGTTATGCGTGTATGTCAATGTGATACTATGTAAATTACGCTTTGATCGAACTTCCTATTCTGCTAGGGACCGAACTTTGCTAAATAAACTACCTATATCCTGTATATGATTTCAAATTTATATATTTAGACTTATATACCTCCATTTTAACAATATTACTGCTATACGAAATAAACAGTATCCCTAAGCCCATTAGATCAAACTATATACTGTAGCCACTCATTAAACAAAATTAATCTAATATATATTCTCTAGTATCAGTCATATCCTCGAATACATTTGGTAATATAATGCACAATTTACCAACATTTTACGATATATGTAGCGAAAAGTCTATATGAGCAATGGTATCCTTATACCTATGTAACCTGCATTGCAAACTCTCATGTAAACCGAAGTCCATATAACTGACTGTTAGTATCACGATGGCTCATCCAAAAGGCCCGTGTTCGATTCTTTATGCCTGCTGGGCTTTTTTATTCATTATAGATTAAAATACTCGTTCCTAATTTCCCGAATCCATTAATTCATTAAATATATATACTCGCTAGCGCTAGTCAGAGGCTTCCGTAAGTTTACGCTCAATTAACACCACCTGTTTTCTTTTAAATACACCGACTCCTCGAATTAACAACTATCCGGCGGCTCCCTTTGACATATGCCGACAAAGGTGGTGGCTTCCATTGACATAAGCCGACAAAGGCCCCGCTACGAAAAAAGTTCCCACGCCCAAGCAGCAATATAAGATTTTTTGAATTTTGTATATTCTTCATCAAGAAAATTAAATTTGAAAATTTTGAAATGCATACAATCAAATGTATCCTAAACTATTTTATGTACCAAATGTCTGTCAAATGTGACTTTTCTAATTAATTTTGTGTCATAACATTCAATTTGAATGTATCGTTTTTTTCTGATACGTAGGTGTTAAAATACCCAACAAAAAGAGAGATATTTCTTTGATAGCACATTAACTGGCGCGCGTTACTTGGATTTCTTGTGAAATTTCTTAGTTCCAGAGTTAAGAATACATTTCCCAGATGATCACAACCTCAATGAAATTGATAGAAATATTTCATATCGGCAGGACGGAGCCACACCATATTTTGCATTGGAAGTAAATCCCATTTTTTCCCAATAGATGGATCGGTAGACGCGGTGAAATTGAGTAGCCTGCCCGTTCTCCCGATTTGATCCCGCTTGGCTATTTTTTATGGGGCTACATAAAATCGAAAGTTTACTTCAACAGACCAAATGACGCAGATGATTTAAAGACAGAATAAGGCAAGAAATTAATCAAATCATCTTTCAAACTATAAAAAATGTTTTAGAAGAATTTCAGCAACGCCTCCATTATTGTCAAGGAACTACAGGAGCTCAGTTTGAACATTTGATTTAAACTGTTCCATATTCCTTTGTTTACTGAGTAACATTAAAAATGTAATCTTAAAAAAAAATAGAGAAATTCAATTATTAGTACACGGAAATTAACAAAAATAGAAGAAAAAAAAATTATAATAAGCTGATATTTTCTGAATTGACAGCTGATAGGGGTAGGAATACAGGATCAAAAAGTTCCCATCCCTAACTGGTGAGCTTCATCCCTTTTTCACCCTTATAATGACACCGCGTGCTAGTTTTTCAATAATATTTTGGAAATGTGTTGTTCTACGACAAAAATAGAGGTATTGAAAAATATTCAGAATTAAATTTTCTATAAAACATAGGTTCCTATAGGTTGTTTGCAGATTATTAAGGGTGTTTACGTTAATCGACGGCAAACTTAGGGGTACGTAACAAAAACGCTTATGGATGGAAACACAATATTTATCCAGCCTTGTAATATTCTGTTTTGTAGCATTCGGTTTCAACAAACTTTTATAAACTATATAGAATTTAATTAAAAAAATAACCAAAAATAGTCATTAGCAATTTCTAAACCAAACTCGTTTTCACACCACCCAGGTTTTCGGTGCGTTTTTTTTATGTGGTTTTCCCTTGAGGCCTAAAACACTAAAGGCTTTATTCTTGCTCAAATTCAATTTCGTCGGTCCGTTCCGCATTAAAGCATGCTTCTCCGTGACAGTTCATACACATAGCAGAACAGCGAAGTTAACTCTAATTGATAAGAGAGCTGCTGCTTCCCTAGTCAAAACAGGTATTAAAATATCACCTGATTTGTTCCATCCCCATTCTTCTGGTCCTAAAACATTTCCTTGCCAAGCCTGAATTTGGCGGTAAAACCGCAACGAATGTTGTTGCAAAGCTGTGAACGTCGGGGCGGGTAGCCTTACCAAAGTAACCATTTGACTAGAATTGCCAACCGAGGTGTTAAACAGAACATACCTCTGATGATTTATTGACGTTTAATTTTTTTGTGATTTATTGTGCAAGAGCAAATATTTCCCCAGCCTCAGTAATATCCTGTTTTGTACCATTTGGTTTGTTAAAGGTTTTAACAACTTCTTGTAATTTGTTTACGAGTTTAATAAATTTATAGTTTGGAGTTTGCCTTTTCCAAAAAAAGCAGACGTTGTGTCACTACCACTAAATGCATGAGCAAAAAGAACTGTTTTTTTTCCCTTGAGTTCTTAAGGACATTTGACAACTTTAAACCTTTAGATTTAATAACATAAAAAGTAATAGAAATATCGATACATAACACAAAACCTTTTTTTGTGGAGAATTTTCTGACAAACCTTTTTCTATACTTATGCTTTTTCCCTAAGATAAAGCGTTTAAAAGATATTGTAAAAAAACAATGCGGTGTCCCAAAGGGGGTGAGATAGGGTGCAGCTTACCCCTTAGAGGTGGGAACTTTTTTGATATGTATTCTTACACGCATAAGCTAACTATTATAGACATTTCAGCTTATTATAATTTTTTTCCTCTTTTTTTTTTATACATTTATTTAACGTCGGCCTATTTCCGCTACTGAGGCCTAACACCGACGCCTGTAGACGAGCTACCCCCAACCAGGAATTTTGCCAAACCTCTTCCCTTAAGAAGAGTAGGAATCTTTACTTACCTAACATTTAATAGACAAGGGACCGACGGCTTTACATCCCCTCCGAAGGATGGTATATCTCCTATACAACCCTCGCCTAAGGTTGTATAGCTTCCGCGCATACACTGATATACAAGCCGCTGGAAGATGTGTGAGGCGAGAACGCGGTTTCCGTTGGAATGGTCACCAATCCAAGTACTAACCGCGCCTGTCGTTGCTTTACATCGCATACCGAAGTATGTACATAGTAAAGACGCACCTACGCTTGCCCCCTTTTTTTTTCCTCTATTCCACCCAAATTTGCCTAATTTTCCTGTACTATATTGCTGGATAGAGAATTAAAAAACCCTTTCATATGAGTTATTACACACACCCTCATTATGTTTAAAAATTTTAAAGGGGTAGCTGTCACTCCAAGGGGGTTGAAGGGCGAGGTATAAAAATGTGCTCAAAAAATGTCTTTTTAGAATTATAAATTTAAGTATTTTAGGATTTTACTTATAAATTGTTAATTACGTAGATAATGAATTTATCCGTTACTTATGCACCTCACTGTATGCGAATGAGCAGATTTTTTATTCACTGTTGCAATAAGTAATTGCCTGCTTAATAAAAAAGATAACTGTCATTTATTTTCAATAAAATTGACTTCTCGGAAAGTTAAACTAAATTCTAATAACTAAATCGGTATCATAACTTTTCTTCTCATTTTGTGACTCAAAATAATTAAAAGCTCTAGTGTTAAATATAATTTTTTCCATCAGTCAAATAAAGCACGTACCACTCATTGACAATGTATAGTTTCATTGTCTTACAAATGATATAATAATTGAAATCCTTGCTTCTTTTCCTGTAAAAGATGAGAACTCAGAAGGAATACATAATTTTGTTTCAGGGCCGCATTTCGAGCAACTTTGTTTTTAATTCCTTTATTTGGCCTCCATATCATAGTCACAGCTAAGAAAATTGTTTATGATGATTCATGCCGAGCGGAGGATATGTACGATTACGCAAGATATTCGATGGAGGCATTGCAAGGGATATTTGTTGCAATTTTGTTTTGCTATGCCAATACAGAGGTAATTATTTAAATAATATTATTCACCAACAATTTTCGGTTTCATAGAACTCTGTTCATTAAAAAAATTTTGATGCTAAAATCAGTAGTCAGAATAACGAACTTTGTGGGCAAAACCGAAGTTAGATACATAATCCGCAAAAACCTAAATAACTCCTAAACCAACAAATACAGTTAAAATGATTCGTGTTGAGGTACACACTGAATAATACCTTTCCTGTCGTAGAACCCTTACTGTCAATAATTTTCCGTAATTGAGACTTTGTCGTATTGAATTGTGTAAATAAATATATAAACAAATAAATACATAAATCACGTTTTTCGAATTTCAAATAATGGTGTTGCACCTGATGATGATAATCCTTCGTAAATAAGATTCACCAAAAGAGTTACACTACCCTACAGTCTTAGAGTTAGCTTCCATTTAACGTATTCTTGGCTCTACTAAAATGTTATTGTAACGAATTTCCTGAATTAACATCCATGTCATCCATTCACGTATATTTCTAAAGATTTAACATATCCCCTATTATTATCAAATCATATATGTAACATAATTACAATACAAATGCTAATTTTTTATTCAAGTTACAAAGTAAAGTTAAGTTTGTTTAAAAAATTATAGCAGTATACAGGGTGTCTCACCGGGAATTGAATCAATCGATATAGAAAAAAGTACGCATCAGAAAATTTTGAAAATTTAGACAGTTACTAATGCCGGTGTGGCCAATCCAACTAAAATAATTACAAGAAGCTGGCACTTCCGCTTATACCAGAAGTCGATGCCAACTTGCTTATTAACACCCTATATATTTTAGGATTTTCGAAAAAAACATAAAATTCTGAGTCGAAAATATGCAGCATATCCTATACTTAAATCTAGCCGTTTCGGCGATATTTGACATTTTATATAACATTTGACAGGTGCAACGGTTTGCAAGAACCGTTATAACTTTCTTCATGTAAAAGATCCTCATTTGCTTCTTGTCATGTAAAAAGAACACAAGGAGAACTACGTTCTACAACTGAAATAAATCCAATAATAGCATACCAAGTGTTCCGTCTTTCGCGTTACATTTTGTCAACTTCAAACCGCGAAAACATGTTTAGGTCAAATGGAACCCCCTGTATTTTTTTACGTCAAGTTGTGTAAAATTGAATTCCCATTTTTCAGATATTAACATTGTGGGGGTTAAAGTAAGAACTTTTTGAAATATTTGCGATTTTATTAGAAATTCATGAATTGTTGTAATCATTTCGTCAAAATAACCATGATTAGAAATAATCAGTTATGTCAAAAAATGCCAGCACGTTTAAATTATACCAACGAAAACTTTTTAAATTTGTTTATTATTTATGAAGAATGTGATAAAATAATATCAAGAACTTGCAGCACATTTGCTAACGCAAAACGCAAAATAACACTAACCATGTAACATGCGTATTAATCGGATTGAAGATATGGCATGAACTAAAATACAGAGATAAGATCAATTTAAAACATGATTTCATTTTAATTTAATAATTGCTCAAAATTCCGCCCTCGAACCTCGACAAATTTTTCGCACCTTCGGATTAGTTTCTCATGAGTAGCTCTTCTAATTGAATCCTGTTCTGAAATGCTTTTCTTACTCTTTGCATACAATCTTCAATGGTTGTTAATAGGCTCTCATAAACTTTATTTTTGATAGTTCCCCAAATGAAGTAATCCAGAACTGATAAATCGGGCGAGCGAGGAGGCCATAAGAAAGGTCCATTATTGGCAATCCATTGATCGTAAAAAGTTTCTTGTAAATAATTATTAATTGAATATGCGTTATGTGGGGGAGCACCGTCGTGCTGATAAAAATGTTTCTATGTTCGACGAGAGGTAAATTTTCTAAATAGTTATCATTCAACTGTATCATTATTCAGATATCTTTCACCTAAGAAAAAAAAAACAAAAATTTTCCTATACATATTAGCAGAAGAGAAAATTTTATTTACCGTTTAAATTTTCCTGATAAAATTGTAATGCCACCACTCTATCGTTTCTTATGGCACAGTAAACATTGAACTAAAAACTTTCCTGAAAGTTTCACTCTCTGAACATATGAGGATTTGAGTCACTTCAATAATGCGAATTGTGTCTATTAAAAAGTCCATTTTTAGTAAACTTTGCTTCATCTGTCCATATAATATTTCCCAAATAAGAATCGTGACCGTCAGACCTTATTAGAATAAACTCACAAAAATTTTGTCTTCTTAGGAAATCTGGTTCTTTTAATCCTTAAACCATATGGAATGAAAACGGCTGAAACTTATGTTTTAATAAGATTCTGTGAATTGAATCCTTGCATAGTCACGATTCCAGAGCAGCTTGTCCTAATGACATCCTTGTAAATGCATGAAAATATCCCAGAATGACTATTTCAATGTTTTCGTCAACAGTAGGCTTTCTTCTATGCATTTTTGCCTTGACAGTGCCATAATTTTTAAAATTTTCCAGTATGCGTTTCACATTGTTTGGTGATGGTTTCCGTTTTTTCTGGATATCGAGTAGCAAATGTGCTGCAAGTTCTTGATATTACTTTATCGCATTCTCCATAAATAATGAACAAATTTAAAAATGTAATTTAAACGTGCTGGCATTTTTTGACATAAGATAATGACTGATTGTTTCTAATCATGGCTATTTTCATGAAATGATTACAACAATTCATGAATTTCTATTAAAATCGCAAATATTTTAAAAAGTTGTAACTTTAACCCCCACAATGCTAATATCAGAAATATGGAAATTCAATTTTACACAACTTGACGTAAAAAAATTCAGGGTGTTCCATTTGACCTAAACAAGTTTTCGCGGTTTGAAGTTGACAAAATGTAACGCGAAAAACGGAACACTTGGTATGTTATTATTCAATTTATTTCAGTTGTAGAACGTAGTTCTCCTTGTGTTCTTTTTAGGTGACAGGAAGCAAATGAGGCTCCTTTACACGAAGAAAGTTATAACGGTTCTTGCAAACCGTTGTACCTGTCAAATTTTCTATAAAGTGTCAAATATCTCTGAAATGGCTTGGTTTAGGTATAGGATATGCTACATATTTTGGACTCAGAATTTTATGCTCTTTTTGAAAACCCTAAATTATCTAAATTCTCAAATTTTTCTGATGCGTACTTTTCTCTATATCGATAGATTCATTTCCCGGTAAGACACCCTGTATATATAGCGGAAGGTATCTAAAAAATCAAATTCAATTAAATCGACCAATGATTGGCACACATTTTACTAATACAATTGAAAATTACAACAATTAATGAATAATATGAAATATTTTTTACAGGTTCACAATGAAATAAAGAATGGTTACAGGAAATTAACAATTTATTTAGATCAAAAATTTGGCTGGAGTACCAGAAGAGATACTGCTTATAGGCGGAGAACCACTGCCGCGACCTACGTTCAGTCAGGCACAGATTGTTAACTAGATAAATCTCATAAATATGGTTTTAGTTTTAAATTTATTTATTAAAAAATGTATTAAATATTTTTCTTATTCTGGTATTAAAATGACCATTCCTATTTCATTATAAAGAACAACTTTTGTTACTTGTATTTTGTATACTTAGAGCTTTTCTGTATAATATAGTTCTTTTTACCTGTTACTTAGTTTTTTATTTAATACCTCAAACATTACAGAAAGCTCTCATGTTATCTACGCTACAAACGGTACCGTGATATTCTCCTATTCTTGATATAATACTCAAATCTTCCTAGTTAAGTATTCTCAAACTGTTTTTCGTCTCTCTTGTCTCCCTCTGGCACTGTTGCTAGCAGTTTCTATGGGAAATATTTAAAAATTAGTGATTACATATATAAACAAGACTATCATCAGAGCTTTAGTGCAATAATCTAACCTAGTGAAGAATTATGAAAGTACAACCTTTTTTGAAAGTCTTTTATTGTATAAAATTCATGTCTTAATTGTCTTATTCTTATTATAAGCATGTAATAGTTGACTATCTGAATATTTACTTATTAAAAATGCAGATCCTTAGAAGGCAACCTCAGGCGAGTTTACAATAAATTTGGTTAAATCTGGGTGCATGTGTGTTGTATACTTGGGTTATATCTAGGTACCTAGGTACTAAAACTGTCAACAAGTCATGGTAGTACTGAAGCGTCGCGGGAGATTTTGCTTGTCTAAATTAATTTGGGCTTGAAAACCAGATGCAACAAACTTACTCACATATAGATTTACAGAATATTAAAAACAAGTAAACCTTTTATTTTGTTTGCATCACTGAGTGGACTATGTTTTTGTGATTCTGCATGGACTTGACTTTATGCCTATATTGGATTAATTTGGTCACATTATGCACAAGTGGATAAGCAAATTTTCAGACAAAATAAACACGTACGTACTGTAGGTGCGTCAATACTATGTATATATTTCGATATATGATGTAAAGCAACGCTAGGTGTGGTTAGTAATTGGATGTGAGAACATTTCAAGGGAGACCTCGCCTCAACTTTTCCAGCTGCTTTTATATTAGTGTATGCCAAAAACTCCGTAGAAATTAGAAATTACATCGCATTACGAACGGCTCTCAGTTCCCCGTAGGCCTACGGTTCCTGGCTATAATAGCACTAAGACCAAAGGCAGAAAGTGCTAAGAATCACCGGGATAGATCCGGCTACTATGAAAAATGAAAAATGCAAATTTCCACATATAATGTAAGAACTTTCTCTACCGATGAAAAAATACAAGAACTGGAGGAAGAACTCAACCACATAAGCTTAGGGAATTAGTGAAGTATGGAGAAAAGGAGAAAATCAACTAACCCTTAAGCCAGGCCACGTATTTCATTACAAGGGAGAAACGATGTGACAAATGGAGGCACACAAAAGAGATAAAAACGCTATATTAAAAAGTTCAAGAGTCATATATTTGATGTTGAAACTAAATGACAGATACGGTGTTAAAATTATCCAGATATATGCTCCAACAACCGATTATGCTGACGAAAAAATGAAAATTTTCTATGATGATATATCTAGAGCTATAAAGGAACACACAACATACTACACAATTTTAATGCGCTATTTTAATGCCGAGCTAGGCCACAAAAATTAGGAGTCTGAGGCAGCCATGGGACATCATGGTTATGAACAAAGAAATCATAGAGGTACCATGCTAATGGATTTCCTATTTCGCTAAAGGTTCTATGCTATGAACTCCTCCTTTAAGAAGAGCAATAACCGAAAATTGACTTGGAAAAGATCTGACGGTAAAACAAAAATGAAATAGATTTTATAATAGTTCAAATGTGCTTCTAGATGGCATTATATTAAAACATAATATTTCAGTAGCAAAGCCTCCATAAAATCATTATCTTACTATAGGGAACTTAACCAGACTGCAACCAGCAGCTACTCTCCGGACTATGTGCCCCGCCGAGCGTTGAATTACAAGTTACAAGCGTGGCGCATTAAGTGTAATAATTGCATATTACCAACAGAACGCTAATTCCTCGATTGCAACACTGATCCAAATTGTCGAAGGATCCTCGTGTCGGTCGTCACATGCCTACTTTTCACTGACGAGAGCCCACAGCTCGAAACTGCAGTCTGCAAGTGGTGTGGGACGACTGGCACGAGAGCTCCCTTTCGTAGTGTTTATTTATTAAAAAATAAATAGGTAAATATATATTGTATCACCTTGAGCTAAAAAGACTAAATTAATAATTATTATTTTGTAATGTAGTTATGAGTATCTAATAAATTAGCCCGCTTTAGTGCATATGTACTCGAATGACGGGAGGGTGGGGGGTTGGGCAGGCAAGGGCAAGTGAAGATTTCACAAATACGCGGGGACATGCAGTTGAAGCCAGCAAATATTTCAGTACGCTAGCTACCGTTTCTGGGTGTTAGACGTGCCTGCCTGCCTGTGCTGATCTGTACAAAAATAAATAATAATGTAAGTAAGATTATAGAGAAGTAAGAAAAACTAATAAGTAAGCTTGGCTACTGCAAAACGGCCAATAACTGCCGCAAGACCGGCCATCAGGTGAATCATCTACCCCAGTCCGACCACGAGGGTCCAGTCCATCCACGAGAGTCAACAGCTTCCGTTCCGATAAACTTCGTTTTAATCCGTAGGTGTCCTACTTTGTCCTTCCACGGAAGATCATGGGGCACTAAAAACTTATATACATTTTTCACTAATCATGCTTTTCAGCTCCCGTTCCGGTAGATTTATAACTCGTAGGTGTCCTAATTAATCCTTCCACGGATGATCAGGGGGCACTGAAAAGTTATAAATATCTGTTTACTAATCATACTTTAATTTTTCAGCCCCCGTTCCGGTTGGCTTATAGCTCGTAGGTGTCCTACTTAGTCCTTCCAAGGAAGTTCAGGGGGCACTGAAAAATTATAAGTATCTGTTTACTAATCATAACAATACTTTTTCAGGTTTTACTCATCAATCTGTTTTCAGACCTCTAGCTACTTGTATTACCTCTTCATGCACTAGTTAAGTTCTGTATATAATTTCTCTATAATTTTGTACTCTATTACTTTTTAATCTGTGGTCTTGCTTCTCATACTTGGTGTCCGAACTTTGTATGCATCCGTTTTACCGCTATACCGTTTGCCCTGTACAACCGCTTCGTCGCTTGCTCTGTTTTACCATCTGCCTCGTTCTATCACCGACCTCCGTCAGCAACTGTATTCTGCCTGAACCGTTTTAACCCGTACCTGTCATAGCAACTACCGCTTACTACTCTCCGCTTGTCATTTGAGTCATCTGGTAGTACTTTCGTTGCGCCGCCTGCCTCCATTAACTGTTATTTAGTAACCTCTAGAGATTGTTTGAGGAAATTAGCTAGTAAGATGTAGATTTGTATATAGTAGGCTTAATTGAATAAACTAACCTTATTTACCAAATTCTGAGTTTTACTGTTTTGTGTGTGAACGTTTAATTTCCCTAATTGACCCATTGGAGTACCGTTTCTCCACTTCAGCTACTCAGCCTCACTTATCCGGCATGCGGGTAGTGTTCTTTTAACATTTAAAACTGGGACTGGCGTCCGAGTTAAGCCAAATATCCGTTTCCGAAGCTCGAGTGTCAAAGAGTGCTCTTTTTCTTCTCATCATCCGCTGAGGTGGAGAAAAACGCGTCATAAATATAAAATATAAATAAACACCACATAAATTAGACAACCCCCAATTCCAGAAGCCAGGGGCTTGTGCGGAAGGGGGTTACACATTGAATAAACGCGGACGTACAACCATTTCCTTCGACATTGTCAATGCGGGAACCAAGATTCGAACCCGGTGGTGCGATGCCCATGTGATTAATCGCGATTGTCACATCGCGACTTAACCCACGCGGCTATCGACCAGACAATGTTCAAAGTAGAACTGTTAAAGGTATCAGAAGGAGATGACAAGCAAAAACTGGGGACTAGAACAAACAACAAATAAGGACAAACCGCTGAGGCAAAAAGAGAATATGAGGGGAAGAAAAAAACCTTAGCGTGCGAGAATGTGCGACGAACAAAAAAATATTTAGCGTCA
Source organism: Leptura quadrifasciata (assembly GCA_963675555.1). Taxonomy (NCBI): domain Eukaryota; kingdom Metazoa; phylum Arthropoda; class Insecta; order Coleoptera; family Cerambycidae; genus Leptura; species Leptura quadrifasciata. Next base: position 112,951,810 of record OY776675.1, read on the forward strand.
AAAAGAAAGCGATTATAATAGGAACAAGCGAAGAAAATCGACTTTATGACTGATAGAGAAAAGAGGATAGTTAGAAGACAACAGAAAATGAGATGTCATGAGATGAAATAAATATGATAAGAAACACAGGAAGAATGATAGAAACAAATACACCTCTCCAAATTGATAATGAAGATCGGCGACTCTTAGACTGAGAAATGAATTAGTCGATTCCAGAAAAAGGAATGATAGAAGGAAGATTAGAAATAGAAGCAAAGTTTATAGAGAGTTAAAGTCAGTGCTGGTCAAATTACAAATAGCAGAACATTGAACAAGTTAATACAAGAAACAATTGTGGGATTAGAGGATAAAAACCCCCATTAGCAATCAATAAAATGAACAGTCAAATTTAAGTTTTTGTATAAAATATAAAAATCGTGAATTACTTCATATGGCCCACAAAAGAAGCTAGGTAAATGCCGAAGATATTCTTTGTGCATGTTCAGCGTTGCATCCTTTTTCAAATTGAAATTTCATAATTAAAAAGTTACTTTATTCAGAACATTTAACGGATAACGGGGATAAACATTTTCATTGTTAAGAACTCATTTAAATTTTTGTACACGTTTGTTATTTTGTATTTAAAATAAAATTTTTAGACTGCAATTTGTACTAACATATCTTTTAAAGAAAATTTTAGCTCCTATCATAATCTATTTAACAATTATACAATTTAACCAAATCTTAACAATTGTCCACTGCCACAACGGTCCCATTGCCTCTAGCAACAGCTCGTATGAGTAATAACGACGGTCCTCTGGTCAATAAATAATGTTGTTATACAGTTTTATGTACGGAGGTTCCTTTTGACATAATCGTCAATAATTCTATGTCCCCAGCCCATTTAATATCATCAGGTGTTCCACAAGGGTCCATTCTCGGACCTCTGTTGTTTGTTATCTATTCAACCGATATTTTTTATCATATTAATCACTCTCATTTGCAATCATATAGCGATGATACTCAACTCTTGTACGAGATTAATCCATCGAATACCGCCCTAACTAATACCTTATTAAATGACGACATAAATTGTATCCACAGATATTCTACGGAGCATAATTTAAAAATTAATCCAAACAATTGCGCAAAAAATCTTGGTGTTTTCTTAGATCAAAATTTACGATTTAAAGAATATATTGTTATTGTTGCAAAAGACTTATGCCAGAATGAGATTTTTATATACAAACAGACATATTTTAAATTTCAAAATGCGGAAAAAATATGCAAATCACTTGAGTTGACTGTTTTTAATTAGTGCAACATACTACACTACCCATGTCTAGATCAAACTTCAAAAAACCGTTTACAAATTGTCCAAAACACATGTTGCCTCTTTATTTTCAACCTATGAAAATATGATCATGTATCGGAAAAACATACAATTGATATGGTTAAATATGTACAATACAGTAAAATTACATTATCTCACATTTTTATACCGCTTCTTCCATTCGTAGCAGTACGATTGGGCGTGCAGCCGCAGGTAACCGCGAAAACTCACCCGGCTCGTATCTTTAGATTAGAACCGCGCGACTTAGTCGCATATCCTTTCACTAAACCTCACTACTAAATGGCGCTGCTAAATCGCCCAATGTGAAAAGGCCCTACGCATTTCGTCGCCAAATGAAGCATATGCTAATTGATCGTCAGTTAAAAATAACTTCTTAAAAATAATAAATGTATGCATCCTTATTCAAATACAATTTTTCATGCCATTTTAAATAATAATTTAATAGATAACATTTAAATGATATGATATACTACGCCTATTGATTACTTGTAGAATAGGTTAAGTGTAAGAATAGCCACTTAGCTAAACTGCGTCTACTCTATGAGCATATAAATATCTAAATGTATATTATTATGCGTTTTTTTTTAAATAAAGACGATATTATTATATATAGAGCTTAACTAAACAATTATTAAAAAAATACTGAATTTATGAATAATATGAAGAGAACAATATTAATGGGAATTATCCCGTTATTATATCCTGTCCCATATCACTACGCAGTTTCACTATTTTGGATGACCTTCTCAGGTTTTCTGTATATGCAAATAATCTAACTTGGACTAGACTGCTTCATTAGGTAGCATATCGAAGAAATTATACCAATCGCGCATTCATGCATTTACATTTTTCTCATGATTCGATAATTTAGCACTTAAATTATTATCACATTACTCTTATTTCGCGTGCCATAGTGCAAAAGAATAGAGCGCTTTGTGAGAAATGCAGTTAGTTGGTGATTCTTGTGGTCTGGATTCTTGTACCTGTTTCGGCTTGTATCGGTAAGGGGTGTGCTACATAAAAAAAATGTTCTCATAGTTTTTATTGTACTTAGTTTAATGAGGTTTTAGCTATAGAAATTTATAAAAATAACTTCATCGAATTCAAAATAGCGAGAACGAGCATAGGTGCGTCTTTACTATGTACATACTTCGATATGCGATGTAGAGCAACGTCAGGCGCGATTAGTAGTTGGATGGTTGACCGTCTCAACGAAGATCGCGTCCTCGCCTCGCACATTTTCCAGTGGCTTGTTTACCAGTGTATGCGCAGAAGCTATACAACCTTAGGCGAGGGTTGTATAGGGGATATACCATCCTTCGGAGGGGAGGTAAAGTCGTCGGTCCCTTGTCTATTAAATTTTAGGCAATTAAAAGATCCCTACTCTTCTTAAGAGAAGAGGTTCGGCAAAATTCCTGGTCGGGGGTAGCTGAGGAGCTACATCTTGTAGACGTACAAGCGTCGGTGTTAGGATGTATAAAAAAAATCAAAATACAAACCGAATAAGCAATTTTGAAGGTAAATTTTTATATTTTTAAAAACAAGGAATTCAACAAAAACAAGAAAGCTAGCAATTCGGAGAAGAACTATTTTATTCTTCATAAAAAACGTGAAAAATTAGCTACAACTTGTAAAAAACAACAAGTGTAGCTATCCACTATCAATAAAAAGGTGGGCGGGCCTTACTATGAGAGTGGGCAGGCAAAGTGGGACAGCTTTCACATCCTCAATATTTCGTTTGATTCCAATGTACAGTTGAAATCACGAATGTTGTCCTTCACGTCATCATCCTTTAATTTTTGAACGAAATCAACTCAAGGTCACACAGAATGTCACATATGGGCATATCAATAAACACAAAATTGAAGTATTTTGTAATGAAAATATATGGACAATGATGATATGCAATTCAATGAATTTTAACAGTGTTTATTTATATTTGTATTTGTCAAATATATAAAAATAAGATTTACAGAAAGAGTATTTTTTTGAGAAAAGTTCAAAAGCGCGACAAACATTAATATGTTTGTTCCTCATTCAATATCTTGTTTGCTAGTAAATTTATCACTATTTAGAGAACAATTTATTAATTTATTAGAAACGTACATATATTTGTAGAGCTCATACTGATGATTAAATATAAGAGTATAGAGTAAAGAGTATAAAATACCTTAATAATAAATTACCCTATTAACTATTGGAACATTATACTAAAGATAAAGCATATTTCGTTTTGGTGCTATTTACAGGGCCGTGTAAAACTTTTTTACATATATAACAAAATTTTAATAATTTTCCACTTTCGAAAACATGCAATTAATTATTTTTTTTTAAATTTTAAATAATTACATCGTTTTATCTTCTCAGGAAGTTGATTAGATACAATGAAACCTTTGTTAAAGAACATTTTGGCTAGTCAGTTTGATTGAGTAGTCTACAAAAAAGTCATCTACATTTTACGTATTATATGTGTGTACATTTAATTTTTTAAATAATCTGGAGACAATTCGTTTTTCACTTTAAAAATCATATTTATTGTTCTGAAACTACAAAATTTCTACGCTATAGACTTACTTTCAGAGTACATATTCTAAATTGTATATCTCTTATCCATTTTCCTTGCTACTATCATATCCTGGGTTTTATTTCTCTTTCTAAGTTCATATTTTGCCACAGTAGAATTTGGGGCTTTCTAATCCTTACTACGGAAGCGCTGAGGGGCCAAGATAAACTACTTTTTTTAAGTCGCCTGTTAGACGCGTTTAATTCGACTAACAGAAGCGTTACTATTAGGCGGGATTAATATCAACTAACAGATGCACGACTCTTAGGCACGTTTATCTCGACTGTTAGACGTGCTTAATTCGACTAACAGGTGCGCAACTCTTAGGCGCGTTTATCTCGACTATTAGGCGTGTTCATAGTTCTGTGGTTATATACATTTATTTAACGTCGGCCTATTTCCACTATTAAGGCCTATCACCGACGCCTGTAGCCGAGTTACCCCCAACCAGATTGTGCCAAACTCTTCTCTTTCGAAGAGTATACGGTCCTTTTACTTGCATAACATTTAGTAGATAAAGGACCGACAGCTTTACATCCCCTCCGAAAAATGGTATATGCGCTACGCAATCCTCGCCTAAGATTTTATAGCTTCTGCGCATACATATATAAGCCGCTAGAGGGTGGAGCGACTACGCTGTATATCCTTGAAACGGGGAACCCATCAAAGTAACACGTCCGTGTTTACTGCGCAGGCGCTAGACATATTATTATGAAGATAAATTCAAGTATGGAGTGATGCTTAATAGTCGAATTTAAACTCGCCTAATAGTAACGCATCTGTTAGTCGCATTAAACTCGCCTAACAGTAATGCTTCTGTTAGTCGAATTATACGGGTCTAACAAGTCACTTTAAATAAAGTAGTTTATTTTGGCCCCTCAGCGCTTCCGTACCTTACAGGCTTTCTTGCAAATCCGTTTCACGATCTTCACACAAATACTCAATGCATTAGAAGCACGCTAAAAGAAAATTAATTTTACATACACTCGCTGTCATAATTAATTTCTATGCACCCGCTGCCATAATTAATTTTACATTTCCCCTCATGGACTGCTTGCAAAGGTAAAAGGGGACGTCCGTTACATTTTTCCTGATTGAAGTACTCAACTAATTTGATCACCATATACCTCTGGCTACTGCATCCATTCTTTTTCCGGGCATTTTGGTATTTTTTTTACACTTTAAAACTAAAGCACTTACACAATTACAGGAAATTTAAAACGCATGGAAGGAACACTAAGAACTTATAAAAACGAATAGAAATGGAAAATGAATAAATTTGATATATGCATCTCCTGCACGCCGCTGAATTGACAGAGAACTGACAGAATGCTCGACGCTGGTTGCGGCTACGCGTGGAAATTTTGTCGTAGCCCCAGGAGACCTGATTTTTAGCTCATATGCCCTTTGTATTTACAAAGACAGAAAATTTGCATGTCAATGGTAAGTACATAAATAGATGACGCGAACGAAAACATTCGTGATTTCAACTATATTTAATATTTTTTGGAAAAACCGAAAAAGAAGCAAAAAAGTTTAGCACCCTGTATCTAAGCATGAAGCCGTTTCTCAAATAACTCTATACGGTCAACCCTTTCCTCATAAAATACCCTGTATACAGTACTTTTTTAGTTAAAGTCTTAGCGGTCCATCGAGTTCTTCAATTTGTATACAACTTACTGAATGTTTGTGTTAATTGCTCAGGCCCCTAAAAAGATAGCGCACACATTTTTATACATCTAACTATGAATAATTCTCTAAACTGCACAATCCACATCAAAACGATTCAGCGGTTCTCGAGATAAGCGCGTGCATGCACACATGCAGACAAACGAATCTACATACATAGCAATACATCCTTGTAAACTATATGGTGATATATGCCTTAAAATAAGTGGAGACTTAGGAGCAGATGACAAAAATAAATCTTCCTAAAAAGATAGAGAAAATGATTTTTATATTTTTTTCTGAAATTAGTCCATATTTGTGTCTCTATTCCTAGAAATCTGCTGTTTATAAAAATATATCCCTATTCACTTGCTTAAAAATATGCTAAACATTCAGCTAGTCTGAATTGAGCAAGATAATATACAATTGTAAGCCTTATATTTAAACCACAAAAACTGCAGTACTACCAATCACCAGTTTAAATATGTCTTTGTAGCCGATGTCCATGGCCGCCCCCGGATTTGATAACTAATGAACTCATTTAGGGTTAGCGTGTGAGCTTTGATGTAAATAGTTCACAAAACTATAGATTTTTTGTTGTTGAAAATTTAACCCCTTATCTATCTACATAGTTACCATCATAGTGCTGCCTCGAAACCATGCTAGCTGTTTTACTGGAATACTACATTTCTTAGACAAAGTGAGCAAAAAAGTGTAGTAATTGCCCCCCTGCGTCGCCATAAACAATTAATAAGAACTCATAATCGTAACGCCCTCAAAGTTTTCTGAAAAAAATAAGAAATCAGTAAAATTGTCCTCCAGTTTAACCTACCCATCAGTTGCATGCAAAAATAAAACAATAATTTAATGCTAAAGGAATAGAAAGTTTCTATCCATACCTTCTTAATTGTTTAATGTCAAATAAAAACCTTTTTAACCCTATCGAGACATTTAGCTTTAGAATATGGAAATATTGTGATACAATTAAGTATATGTTCTAATATCTCCTATACACAATTGTTTTGGTCATTTTAAAAATCAGCATATAGGAAAACATATCGTATTCTGTCTGCATTGGCAGTGACCTTTGAATATTCACAATGTTGAGCATAGTAAATAATTTTTAAATTTCCTTCAAATATAGTTATAGTGTCAGCTCGATAACATCTCTCGTGGGGCACGTTTAGAAGGTACTTAATTTTTATTACCAACTAATTATTGCTATAATTTCTTTTAAATATCGTCTAAAAAAAGTTCATGTTAATTGGCTAATATAATTGCATATCTATTAGACTGCCTTAAATTACCTTTAAAACTTTTTACAAATATAATATTTTTCTATAATTTTACTGATATATTATGAAAAGTAGAAGTAGTATTTGGACTTTTCGACTGCTAGTATCTATCTGCTCCAATTTAAACTCGGCTATAGCATAATAGGAGGGTGCCACCTTAAAAAAAAAAAAATTAACAGGCAAGGACCAGTCGGAAAATATAGTTTAGGTTATAACTAAGAGATAAAACAAAAATTAAACACGAAGTAAAGTGAAATTTTGAAATGGGGATACTGTTTAGGGGTTGAAAGTGCTTTTTCCAATTGTTGGCGAAACGTGACCTCCAGGCGGGAAATGTCCTTTACAAAAGTTGTAGATAATAAAAAAATCTAAATCATTCAAGTCAGGCATTTTTTCATAGCCTCAAATTACGGTTTTCCGGTTTTTTATTTTTTTTCTAATAATTCAATTTACATGAAGTTATGGAAAAGTATATCTTTTTTGCCTTGAAATGTGGGAAACAAGTAAGTAGTTTCGGCGATATTTTTATATTTTTCGAAAAAAAATAAAAACAAAATCTTTCACGGAAAATTTTATTGCTGTTTTTTTTATTTAAATATTCTATCCGGACTGGTTATAACTGTTGAAATGTTTACTTTAAAATGGTCTATATATTCTATTTTTCATGAAACCGCTTAAAATTGAAAGAAACAAAAAAATTACTTTTCGAATCACAAATTTTTCAATATTTCTTATTATTTTTAACTTATTTTTATTAGTTATTGACAGAATTTACTGGAATGTAATATTACTAAAGTTGAATCACTTTAAATGCAAAAAGAGGGGAAAATCATTCTGAAACTTAAGTTTTTCATGGCAATGCACCGTACTGTACTGGAACTCGTAAGCTAGAGTTAAGACTCACTGGCCCATTGTGCATTTCTGTTAATGTATATTTTACTATTTTTTTCACTAAATAAATAGTATCACGATGAGTAATCTGTATTAGGTATATTTGAATAAAATAATTTAAATAAATAATTATTAAGTAAAGCAATTAATTTATTGTTTTTTTTTACAAATTTTTGAGTCGCTTCATCTTCAGAAAAATATCGTTTTCCTATTTTTTTATAAAAATAGAAAAATATGAAAAATATAAAATTCTAATGAATTTTAGATCTTTTGCATTGTGGTTGTTCTTCTTCATCAATAAAACTTTTTCAAATTCAGAAGGATTTTCGAGATTGTCGACGTCTTTCATTAAAAAATTGCTCAAAGAGTGGTTCGGAGTCCACATTAAACTGTAGGGCCTCGTCTATCTTTACCTAACACAATATCATTGAGATCTTTCAGGGGGTTACTTCGGTAACTTGAGAGGTGGTTAAGAAAACATTTCAAAACATTTCGAGCTCTTCAATTTCAATATCTAGCTGGCTCTTCATAGATAATCTCTTCCGAATCGCTTAAGTTTTCAAATATTTCTTTATCTTTATTTGAACAGTTTTCATGACAATTACTGCATAAATTGGTACATTTTAAGCTGTGTTTTCGCCAGCCACATCTTTGTTTATTACAACCACTTTCACAGCTGCAGGTAATACTTTTTAATAATTTTTCGAGAATTAAGCCTGAACTGTCTGGGATAAATTTGAGCATAAGTCTACTTAGATGTTCGTTCCAGCCCCATTGCTTAGCTTTTTGTTATTGGGCTCATTGCCCATTGTTCTACAAACGTCAATCAAGTATTAACGTAACTAATTTTAATCGTACATACAAGCCTTCTTACAGTTAATTTTTTTCTATGAGTGAAACGGAATGTGTTATATTGAATGGACATTTAAACCGAAAAAACTTGAATACGATACATATTATACAGAAAAACAAAAATAATAAGTTCTTTTGTAGATTATTTAAGTGAATTTTTTTAAATAAATAACACCACAGAAATTAAACAACCCAAAATTCCAGAAGCCAGAGACTTGTGCGGAAGGGGGTTACACATTGAAAAACGCTGACATACAATCATATCCTCCGACAGTGTCAGTGCCGGAGTAGGAGTTCGCAGCGCGAATACCCGTTCAATTAATCTCGATTGTCAACGCGCGCTTTAACCACGCGGTTATGGGCTAGATTAAAAATATAATGACATCAGCTAGCTGATTACTCTATTTTCAGAATTTAAAATTGGTCAATCGATAATTTCGAAAATTTATTAAAAATTAACAGTAAATGTGCGATTAGTGTTTCGTCCATTTAAAGAGTCGGGATTTATGACAAAATTACCGAATGTTTGCGCCTCGGACTAGACAATGTCCCCTACCCAAACAATTTTTCCACCTCGGAATCCCCTTCAAATTAGCCAAAACGACTCCCAAAGTCCCCTTTCTGTGAACTCTTTTATTTTGCCCAGTTTTTCGACTAATTGTTGTTACCTCGAGTAGAGCGGAAAGCCCCTCGAGGGATTTGACTTCAGCCTCCCATACCCCAGGTTTCCAACCCTTGTAGGGGTGTAGGGTATAGAAAATTGTTATTTGTTTTTGTGAGAAAAAAATTATTTTTATAGGAAGTATTTCTTTTAGGAAGGTTGCAGGTGACCAGGGTTGTGTAACCACCCCGGGAGTAACTTCACCCTTCAAAGGGGTGGAAAGTTGATTTAAGAATTAATATTTTGTAGGAGGTGTTCCTTTGAGAAAGGTGGTAGATAAACAGGATTGAGTAACCGGCCTAGGGGATTGTTTTCACCCTTCAAAAGGATGGCAAATGAACTTATTTGAAAAATAGTATAAAAATATTTTTATTAAAGTGTTTACTTTAATAAACATATTTTCATACTATTTTTCAATTATAGATGAAATAAATTTTCAACCTCTCGAAAGGTGAAAACACCCCCGGGAGTGGTTACACAACCCTGGTCACTTACCACCTCCCTCAAAGAAACGCCTCCTTCAAAATATTTTTTTTTTCTCACAAAAACGATTATCAATTTTCCACACCCCATAAGGGTTGGAAGCCTGCAGTATGGGTGGCTGAGATCAAATCTTTCGAGGGGCCTTCCGTTCTACTCGAATGAACAACAATTAGTGGAAAAACTGGGGAAAATGAACAGCATCGCGGAATAGGCACTTTGGGGGTGGTTATTGGCCAATTTGAGGGGGTTGCAGAGGTGGAAAAATTGGTTCGACTCCGGGAATCGATACAACACCCTCGAAAACGATGGGGGGACATTGTTTAGTCCGAGACGCAAATATTCGAAGTTCGTCCGACTTCTTCAATGGACTAGTTGTTCGGGGCACGGAGAGCAACATTTATAGAAGACGAGTGCGGTCCTGGGATTTTTCCCAAATAAATTACGCTTTTGATTGAACTAATAGAGTGTAATATTAATTTGTACCAAATTGTATCGCAATATGTGAGACCGTTCCGAAAACATGGCGGTATAAATAATTCGCCAAGGATCATAAAACACCCCGTATTTCGAAAAGCATTCACTTTCAGAGGGAAGTGTGAGAGTGTTTTGAATTCAGCGAAGTGTACTCTACCTCCTATTTCACTATGTCTGTTTAGATTTGGGACACTCTATATATGCAATATGGATCTTTGTGTTACACAATTATTCTCACATACTGGGTTATCTCATAACAGTATTTTTTTGTAACAATCTGCTAAACAGTTAAACAATTTATGAACTATTAAAAATAAAAATACGACACGAGCATTTTTTTATTTTTCCATATTGTATCGTTTAATACAACTATCATCTGTGCTCAGATCCCGCTTCCAAAGGCCGCTTTTACGTAGTAATAATAATCAATGTAAACATCAGATATTTGCATAAACTTTAAAAAACGTTTAAATTAATATATTTCATATATTATTATTTACCAGTGGCGCTAGTGATTCTTTCTGAACAGCTTGGTTTTAAATTTCATCACGTAGTGTAGGATAAGTAACTAGTTTTCAATAATTGCAACTTTTGATGAAAAATTGGTAAGTGAACTCAAGCTAAACTAGAGATAACGACAAATTCTTTTGGTGAAATAAGGAATTACTGATTTTTATCAGATAATCGATATTTCTGACCTTCTATTCGTTATTTTAGAATAACCGACTATACATTTTCGGAAATGATTAGAACCGTTACATTGTAACAAGCACAACGTCGTTTACTATCAGTCTACAGGTGTATTTGAAGTTATTGATAACAAATCTATTGTCAATTCAAAATTTAGAATTCAAAATGGAGCGTAAAATAAGTAAAGTAAGTAGGGTTTACATAAAATTTGGTACTCGGGTGTTTCCGAGGTCATTAATATTGACAATTTTACCAAAAATTCAAAATGGCGAATAAAATATGGCTGACAAAATTGGAGAAAAACAATTGATTTGCATGAATTTTGATATTCATGGGCTTTAGAAGCCACTGATAACGAATATATTATCAAAAAGTCTAAATAGCCGATGGAGAATGGCGTAGGAAATTTATAAATTATTACTAATTTCACGAAATCTGTTATTTTCGTGCTTTCGGTGCTGATGATACTCCTTTCTCGTTAACCGTAAGTTGCAAGTCCTTAAGTTCATCTTCTGTATAATACGATAATTCAATTCAAAATTATTAGTGGAGTCAAAGTAGGTTTTCCCTTCGGCAAAAATTCCGGGAAGCGATAAATTTGTAATGTACATTCGTGAGTATGTCACGAACAACATATAAAAAGTTATCAACAAAAGAGTGCCTGCTTAATTTTTTATTTAACAAATTAATTGTAAAATACCAATTAAAAAAAAAATATTAACGCCATTCCATAGAATGGAAAATTTTCAATAAAAATGATATGGATAGCATTATTGTACAATCAGAACTGTAGGCTGCAGTTTTTTATTTTTCTTTGAACGTCTGAACCACGGAGGCATAAAAGTGCAGTGTGCGAGAAGCGCGCGGGTTCAGGCGCGCTATAATAAATTTGCTATAACTTTTTAACTAATCCATGGAATTGTACAATCCAAAATTTAAATGAAGGTAGAGGATATTAGATATTGGATTCTTATATTTAAACTTGAAAAACATTGTATCAATATGTATGATATGTATATGAAGTTTAACCATAATGCGTTTTTCTACAAAATCCGTTAAAGCTTGCCATTTCTAAAATTTTTAAGATAAAGATTTCAACCTTTCACAGTTTACTCTTAAAGTAATAAAAAAAAACATGTATGATGTGAAAAGAATCTTAAAAATTTATTTTTAATATACAGGACTTGAAAAATTGGAAAATTTGAAAAAGTATAAAATTTTAATTTTTATGGCTAATTTCAACGATCTATTACTTCAGTTTAAAATATGCTATTAAAACTTTAAAGGTGCGTTTTATTAAGCTTGAAACTTGTTCTTTAAAATGCTTTGAGTTGTTATATCTTAAAAATTCTGCTCTGTTCTGTTTTATAAATGTACAAAATAAAAAATAATATTGCTCCAAAATTAATGAAAATTTAGTTAATATAAATCTTTATAATTTTTATAAAAAAAATTTCTCGTTATCCCACCTAGGATATGTTTATATAAGAATCTTGAAGGAAGTAAATTCTGTGTAGAAATATTTTTTTTGGTATATATAAACATATACTTTTCACGAAAAATCGTAAGAATTACGTTTTACAATAAATTTATGAAATTTTTTTGTTTCTAAGATAGTTTTTCTGTTTTAAATAGTAAAAACACAATCAAAATATTGCCTCGGTGTATTACCATCATTCGATAAATATATCTGAGAGAGATTTATTATAGAAGAGAATCTGTGCAGCTGTAGGCCTGCCGAATGTTGCTGTGTGCGTGTATATACAGATCCATATCTGTATATACCATTATCCCATGATAATGTTTAAAAAATAGTGGGTCACGTTTTCATAGATTACCTTGTTCTGTCAAATATTACAATGTGATATTAACTTCTTGTTTCGTTTTTTTTTATATTAGTTTGTTTGAATAATTAGAACAGTCACAATAATTGTTGACTGATAGGTATACATTTCTAAGTTAGTTTTAGGAACAGTGGGAACCTCATTTCAAAGGCGCATAGAGATGTGTGTCAATCAAAATGGGCAACATGTTGAACATTTTTTATAATTTTTTTTACTGAATTATTTGAAGAAACCTCTTTTTTTAAGTTTATTTTTGAATTTTGTAATTATTGCTCAATAAAACGAAATTGGTTGCAATTAACCTTAGGGAGGTACTTACAAGAAATGTTCGTTTTTCATTTCATCGTCGAAAAATATATAGGTTGTTCCATTTGAAAAAATTGAGAAAATTTAATTTAAAATGTTCTTAATAGAGAAATAATTTTTGGCCACCCTGTTTTTAGGAAATGAAAATGATTCAAAAACATTAATTAGATGTCTCGTAACTGGTATTCACATAAGTTTTTGTTAAAACCCATAAATGTGACTGTGGTGATTTTTTAAATATCCTTCTGCAGATTGCATTATTTTAACAAAAATTAAATTCATTACAATCAAGTGTTTAGGAGATATTCAATGCTAATATAGGAATGAATAGAGCCTAGAAAGAGACTTAAAAAAATGTACTGATATACATAGCATTCCATTTAAAAAAAGGCACTTGGTCCTGTAATTTCGTCTTGGCTCGCCCTGTATGTCCGAAGATAATTTCCAGTTATAGACTTTTTTATCTAATTTACCTGCAATTTTTTAAAAAATTTCTAACTATCGTAAAACTCGAGATATCGAGGTCCGACGCGCTATTGTCCCGCCCTGCACAGTTAGATTTCTTACATTTTAAATGCATTTATTCCAATTTTTCAGATTTCTTTAAGTTTATTGGTACATGATCAACCAATTATAAATTCAATGACAATTGAGAGTACACAGGCAAATAATGAGGATAATATGGTTTATTATCTCTTGGTTGTGTATCCTGCAATTATGTAACAGTGAAGAAGAACAGACTTTTTTGGATTACTTTTTACCTGCATATAGAGTTTTCCGAGAAATTGTCAGCAATATATTAAGAACGGACGTAACCAGCAGAGAGAATCGTCAATTGTTGAAAAACAGAAATGTAAGTAATCTATGAACTAAATTTAATAATGCATCTGCCAGCATTTGATTCATGAATTAATTATCAATGCATTGGTACAAAGTGTATAAAATAAATAGTTTAACAAAGTTAAAAAACACGATTTAATTATGTATGTGATTCCTGATTATCAAACTTATTGATGTTACATTTAATATAGACATTCCAGAATAAAAATCGGATGACATTGTAAGGATGTTAAAATCTTTTAATTCTTGTCGACAATCTTTATTGCAGCTCAGACCTGAGAGAACTCGAATGCATTTTCTTTGTAGAATTATTTACTGTGAGATGAGTGTCCCCAATTTAAAATAGCATATGTAATTGTGTAATGCTAGAACGAAAAATGATATAGAATGCTGTTACAAAAATTTGCTTGGAAACAGTGTTTACTAAGTTCCTTCAAAGAAATATCCTTTATGAAAGAGTTGCTGATAGATTGAATACATGTTTATATACTCCAAGAAATTTCACTGCACTATCGATCTCGATCTGACTGGTTTTATGTGACGAAGGGTGAAACCCATTGTTTGTGTCTTATCTTGATTCAATTTAAGCTGTTGTCAAGAAACCATTGTTTGATGTTCCACTGTGTATCCGTAACATTCTGTGCTGTATTATATCTCTGTCGTAATTGAGAGCGGTGGTATAATCGACAAATAATATAAATGAAATATTTCTGGTCGATAGCCGAGTGGGTTAAGGCGCGAGGTGGCAATCGCGATTAATCACACGGACATCGCACCACCGGGTTCGAATCCTGGCTCCGGCGCTGGCACTGTTGAAGGAAATGGTTGTATGTTCGCGTTTTTTCAATGTGTAACCCCCTTCCGCACAAGCCCTGGCTTCTGGAATTGGGCGTTTTCTAATTTCTGTGGTGTTTATTTATTTCTAACCCAATTGAGGTCATTTATATGTCATAAACAGGAGTGGGCCAAGTACCAAACCGTGCAGTACGCCATGCTTGATCGAGGTATGCTGCGTCCTGCTATTATACGAAACATTGAATTCCATCGGAAAGATAGGATTCTATAAGAGATATACTACTATGATCAAAATTATATCCGCTGGTTATGAGATACACAGTCGAAGGCATTGGTTAAATCATAAAATGTTGTACCGGTTATATTAATTTGGAGTTGCATAAAATGATCTCAGTCAAGTAATTAAATGTGAGTATGGTTGAGAGTTTTTATGGAAACCAAATTGACTAGGACAAAATAAATGTTTTTTTCAAAGAAATCCGTAATTTGGGGTTTTAAAATTGCTTCGAGAATTTTCGCCAATATTGGGATTAATGAAATAGGTCTGTAGTACCAAGTATCTTCAGCAGAGCTCTTTTTAAAAATAAAGATAACCCTCAACAAGTTAAGCATAGATAGAAATATATTTTGTCTGAGGCACTAACTGATTAATTTAGTTAGTGGATATAAGATAATATTTTTTGTTTTAATAATTAGTACCTTCATATCGTATGAATCTTTACTATTACTATTTTTTAGATTATCTATTATTTCTCTAACTTCATGGTACGAGACTACTCTAAATTTAAAATATACATGGGGTTTTGCATTCGACAAAAGTTCAACGGTTGCTTAGAGAATGGAGGGAAATCTTTTAATAATGTGTCTGATATATTTGAAACGTATGTATTTATATTGTTACATTTTTCTTTAGAACAATAAACATATCAACAAAAAAAATTAAAATACATTTAAAATACTGAAAAATAAAGATTTTGAGCTAATACCAACAATATTGGAACTGTGCTTGAAAAAAGTCAATCCGAACTGCAACCGCAGTCGTAGGAATTGCTTGCGTTATTTCAGTTAGATAAACGCGTTCTCATTGGTTTGACGTCACACGCTTGTTGGGTCGGCAGGCGCCAGATCATCTGTAAACTGCGTTAGGTTTATTTCGTGTCGTTTTCTTAGAACCCAGTTTGGATTAACTACAGTGCCTTTACTTTTCAGAACGTTAAATAGGGTTTGTTTATTGCTGTGAGGTATGGAGAAGGGTTTTCAGAAAGGAAATTCACTTAATTTGCCGAACGTAGACGTGATTATGGTATCCGATTTTCTCGAGTCAAATACTGATTTTAACCAGCCTCACTCCAGTGGGTGACCAATCGGTTTTGCGTTTTAAGGTGGTTATCTGTACTATTTAGGAATAATTCTTGTCAACCTTCCCTGAACCTCGCTTTAGTCAGTTTCATAGTCGGGTACTTAATTACTTCTTGCCTTGGGCGAGTACATTTAGAGTTGCCTAGGCACATAATTAATTTAATCAAAGTAGTTTTTTCCATTTAAAATTCATCAAATACCACAATAGAAAATACTATTTGTTCACAATTTGATGTCTGGATGATGTCACGTTCATGTACTTGGTATCTCTACAAGCTTATTGGATATTGAATCTTAAACCACAATGCCTAATAACACTGTAATACTTGGGCTATTGGCTACCAAATATGATGAAATAAAACGATCGTATGGAGAATTGATTCGCCTTTAAGAAAACTGAAAATTCTGGCATGTAATATGGTTGGTATGGTTTAATGGACTTGTATTTTCAGTTTAAAGTAGCAAAGACTTGACCATTTTTTATTCATTTGAAGGTTTTCTTGAAGATGGTTTAACTTGTTTTAAATATTCCATATATCAGTTGACTCTACATTTTCATAGCTATAATACGTTTTATTTCAGAAAGAAATGTTAGTTCCTAGAAAATTGAAATTTCCTTGTGACCTGAATATTATAACTAGAAGTAAGGAAATTCCAACAACTGCCCATACAATTCGTCCCGGCGATATAGACGTTATCGGAGCTATTGGTGATAGTTTAACTGCTGGATTTGGAATATCTGCTACTAGCCTAGCCCAAGTTACATTAGAAGAGAGAGGAAAATCATTTTCAATAGGTAAATTATAATTAATCAAACGAGAAAGCAATAAAATAATGACGTAATAAAATAATACATAATCATAACAAATATTTGGTCATTCAGTGCGTGACATGAAATATATTTTTAAACCAAGATCAAAGATTCGGTCAAAATGAACACCTGAAGGAGTAATATCGGCTCTCTGAGAATACCGCATATTCTTTCATAAAACTTGGAGACTTAAAATATCATTTGGTTATGTTTGATGGTTGTTCGATCAATTATCACCTGCGTATCATTGAAAACATAATATTTTAATCGCAAACTCTATAAAATCATTTTTTTACTGAACTACATGATACAAGCCAGGTGCGTTAAGTGTAATAATTGCATATTACCAACAGAACGCAAATGATTCGATTGCAACAAACACCGGCCGAAATACTAATTCCTACTTAAAAGAGCTCTCGTGCCAGTTGTCCACACCACTTGCAGACTGTAGTTTCGAGTTGTTGGCTCTCGCCAGTGCAAGGTAGGTATATGACCACCAACACGAGCATCCCTTGACTATTTGATACATCTCGGTATGCTTAGGATAGCGACATGCAAAACAATCAGCAGGCGACATCTAGCGGTCCAGTGTCTATTGCAATCGAAAAATAAATGACCTGACTGGGCTTAGCTTAGTTCAAATGTGCTTCTAGAGGGCAGAATATTAAAACATAATATTTTAGTCGAAAACTCCTCTATAAAATCCTTATTTTACTATAAGGAACGTAACCAGACTGCAGTTGGTTGCAGTCTGGTTACGCATTTGAAATTCTCATAGATAAGTTAAATGAAAGATGCAAAGGGTTAGCCAGAGTACTGACACAATTTTTCAAGAGCAAAGCAAGTAACCCATAGTGGCCGAAAGATAATTTAGGCTTGAATTGACATATATTTTCATAGACACTTTGAACAGATATGTGAAAGTTATTTAGATCCACACATTATGTATGTAGTTGGGAGTAGCACAGTTTTCATCAGAATAAACTGAAGAAAAATGCTTCGCAAAAAGATACACTGTAACCATCACTACTTTGTTCATTGCCAAAGTGTATATTTGATTGGTAATTTCTAAGGTTTCTTAAATTATTTACATGCCTCCAAAAAGAAGATGGATCGTTAAGTAAGTTCCTGTTAATTTTTTCGATGTATTTAGCATAACATTCTTTGCTAATCATCCTACGTTCATGTCTGAGATATGAAAAATATTGATAGTCTAATAAATTATTTGTTTCTTTGAATCTCTTATGAGCTATTTTTTATTAATAATAAGTTGCTTAAGGTATGGTGATAACCAACTAGAAAAATTACGTGATCTGAACTTTTTCACAGAAACGAACAAATTTACAGCAGTATACATTACATCATAAAAATCGGTATCATCAACACAGAATATCATTCCAATTTACAGTACTGGGATAATAATATAACTGAAAGAAATCGACATTTCTAAAGTCATAATAATATATTCCACACTTCAAAGCGTCATTTTTGCACTTACATGATATACAAAAAAAATTATAAGCTACGTGATGGTATGACTGGCAACAAAGGATCATCTGCTGGGACAATATTTATCTTACTACAATGAGTAAAATACAAATCTTAAAATGCTCCATGCCTGTTTACTTGATATAAATCAAGAAAATTAAAACAATCATGTTTTAGGGGGGTCGGTAGCTCAGTGTGTTAAAGCGACTGGTTAGCAAAAATATAACAATTAGACAAGATGTTGATAGAGAAATTCAAAATATTATAGAAATTATACAATACGAACGAGACAAGACCACGAAGAAGACTATACTACGACCATACGAACAAATAGTCCCGGACGAAATTATAGATTTAATTAAAGGCAAGAACCGGATCAAAAGATTATGGCAGAGAGACAGATGCAATGAGGACAGATACCTAATGGAACAATTACAAAACGACATACACAATAGACTAACAAGTCACAGGGAGGAGGCCTGGAATGCCAAGATTGCATTGTTGACGAGACAGGGCAACTCCCTGTGGCGAATAACAAGATTGTTTAAGAGACCATTTGCGCAGATGCCGACCCTTGTCCAGAACGGCGTACCGTATTTTACGAATCGGGACAAGGCGGAAGTATTTACGCAACATCTACAGCACACAAACTACTACCCCGAACGTAACTGACTTCCATCAGACAATGACAAACACGACTAATCGTTTAATAGACACCTACCCTATCCGCCCAAACAAACTTCCTAAAATCCTTACTAATCCTTCTGAAATTAAAAAGATCCTCAAAACCCTACCCAACCTTAAGGCTCCAGGCCATGACAACATGTCTAACATCCTTCTGAAAAACCTCCCTACAAAAGCTCTGGCGCAAATAACATATATAATTAACACTATCATTAAGACCCAATACTTCCCCAGAAAGTGGAAAATCGCCATTATTGTCCCTATTCTGAAGCCAAAGAAGTCACCAGAAAACCCAACTAACTACAGACTTATCGCACTATTATGTACGATGGCCAAACTGGCAGAAAAAAATTATTTTGCAATTACTAAACAACTACATTAAAAACAAAAAACATCATCCCTAAACAACAATTTGGCTTCAGAACCGGACACAACACTACACTCGCGATTTCTAAAATTGTTCAAGATGTCCTCATAGGCTACACAAAGAAACAATGCACCACACTGGTATTGCTGGACATCGAGAAGGCATATGACACAGTGTGGCATAACGGCCTTGTCTACAAGCTTAAGGAGATATGCGGAGTGCCCCCGTATTTTCTGACTCTAATTAAAAACTTTCTTCATGATAGATACATTATTGTTAAAATAAACAATAAATTTTCAACTAAAAAAAGAATGTCTGCGGGAGTCCCGCAAGGGGAGATTTTATTCCCTTTATTATACAACCTTTACGTTTCAGATATCCCCACCTATTCTAGTACAACCCTACTCCTCTACGGGGATGATGCCGTGATCTGTGGGCAGTCGTTTTATGCACAGACTGCTGCACAGAAGATCCGGTATCATCTCGTAAAACTGACTGACTTTTACAATACTTGGAAGATACGCATAAACGAGAATAAGACGGAGATTATCACGCTACACCGTAAATTTACCAACATAAAAAAAAACAAAACTTAAAATAAATGACAAGACGATTGGGGAACGGAACACGGTCAAATATCTGGGGGTAACCCTAGATAAGAGGCTGTGTTTCGGACCCCATGTCACACAGACCATCAGCAAGACCTACGCGACGCTAAGCAAACTGTACCCTCTTGTAAACCGACGAATCAAACTTACGACAGACAATAAGATAACCGCGTCCTAGAACCTCATCTCGGACGCGCAGTGCAAAAGACTTCAGATACTCCAGAACAAATTACTCAGACTACTTATGAATGCGGACAGGTACACTCCGGTTGCTGTGTTACACGAAAATGCCGAAATTATGTTAATCAGAGACTTCATCAATGAAACGGCACAAAAGTTTTTTGGAACCAGAACACAGCAATCGGAAATGACACAGGACATTATAGATAGACGACGACACAACGACACAACGACCCACATCACGCACATAAACTGTTACATCAAAACTTACCTATCTACAGAGAGCGACGGTGAGGATAAATTACCACACAAAACAGTTGACCACACAGAAACTGACAAAACACATAACATGGATGACTCTCTCTCCCCTCCTTCCCCTTCACTTCCTTGTCCACCACTCTCTTCACCTCCTGTACACAGTGTGCAACATATAACCCATGCTGATAGTCAAATCTTAAAACACGTAAATTTTACACAGAATAAAAATGATTTCGTTTTATATATTTGACATTTTAAATAGGTTTCTCTCTATTATTGTCCTATAAAAATAACTATGAACAAATATTAATAAGTATAATAGTCTATCGTCTGCATAACCAGCTTGCTGGATAACAAAAGAAAACTCGCTTTTAAATTATCAGGAGAGCAGCAATATTAGTGGATTAAGGTAGAATCGGATATCTTGAATCGGCAGGCTTGTTTCGTATTTATTTCAAATATTTGTAACGGGTCGGTGTCTTTCATTCAAATGTAAACCAAGAATGATATAAATGAAATATCCTTTTAAACTCTGTTACTCAAAAAAAGAATAAAGCTATTGCTGCTAATTTAATTGCTAGCAAACTGAGTTGCCTAGCGAAGTGGGTTCGATCCCTGCAAGACGAAACAATTTTTCATTAAAAAAATTGCCCCAAGAGATGTTCGGAGTCCACATTAAATTGTAGATCCTCGTCTCTCAAACAAACTGCACAATACACATGCCGTAGAATTATGAGGATAGTCGGCTTGGAAAACACCATCCGTACACCACTATACTGCCTCAGAGAAATTATAATCACCACATGCTATGAACTGATTATGGTTAGGCAGTAACACTTGAAGATGCTCCACAATTTGCGTGTGTTCCAAATATATCTCCTGATTAGATCTAGATCAGCACCAATAACGAAGTTTAAAATTACTCTGGCTTACGAACAGTTGTTCAAAATTTTAATTAAAATTGACATTATTAACATTTCTTTTAGGCGGAGAAGGTAACTGGAGAACAGCTATCACATTGCCTAACATACTCAAGGTATTTAACCCAAAATTGATAGGATACTCTCTGAGGACATCGCAAAGTACAGATGGAAATTCACAGTTCAATGTAGCCGAGGGTGGTGCAATTTCTAAAAATATGCCATATATGGCTAAGATATTAGTAAAGAGAATAAAATCTGATCCTAGGGTTAATGTAACAAGAGACTGGAAAGTAAGTATATTTTATAATAAACTTTCTACTGACCATGAAATGCGTTGTCGACGTTTAAATCATTGAATTGTTAATGTATTTGATACGATTATATAAACACATTTATAAATTCTACCATATAGCTTAATTTTAATAGTATGTAATTTGGACTATAATTGAATTGATCATGTATTCAAAAAAAAGTCGTTGAGACCAATACTATTTTAATAACAAAATGAATTGTTTGGGCATAACTGAACAATCTGAAATTAAAAATCTACACATACTATGAGTTTCTTGAAACTATGGCAATATGGTTGTATGATGTAAATTATTTTCTGCATTTTATTCAGAATATAAATAATAAAAGCTTCTTAGAAACTCCCTTTCACGTGTATTAGTGGCGTCATATCGTTGAAAAGACATCATTGTACAGAAATTCGTTTCATAACATGTCGAACTCAAATACTGAATGAAAAAATATATGTCTGAGTGTACTGTGGATTTGTGTAAACGATATCTCTATGATTACTTCTGATAGAGTTCTAAATTTGGTACAGATGAAACATCATGGTAGAATAAAAAATATTCAAAGATGTTCAAGATAACGAAACTGTAATAGTAGTCTTTTAAGTTTGAACGAACTTTATATAGATTATGTGATGTAGCAATTTAGTTTAAAAGACTATTATTAAATGAGTGAAAATCGCAATTGAGGGGTTGTGACAGCCTATTTTAATAACAATAATCTCAATAGTATTCCCCAAAAGCGAACTATATCGTATTCTAGCAAAATGTTAATCAAATAGGTGTTTCCTACTTGCTGTTTTTATAGCAATGTTTTCCTTTATCACGTGTAATTTTTTTATAAACATTTCGGTGGTAATTGCAAGTTATACTAGAGAAACATATTTTCGCCATTAAAACTTGTTTTTTTCTTTAAACGTCAAAAAGTATGATTGTATGCATTAGAGGCTACTAAGGATTTTAAATAAAATTAGAAGAAAATTTAATCATCTCCAAATACCTAACTATTTGTTTAATGTTAATTTTTTAAATTTCACTGTTCTACATATACTCCAAGCAAGGGGGAGAAAAAAGGTGTCTACCACGCAAAAGGTCGCAAGGAGATGAAATTTGGTAAGATCTTAAAATTTGCCGTCGTGATCATAACCCTGAGTTTGCGACCTTCGGGGACGACCATCTTGAAAAGATGGCGCTCAAGATAGTTTCTTTTTTCAAATATCTTCGGTCCTATTGGTCCTAGGAAAAAAGTAACATAATAAATTGAAGAGCATAAAATTCTACATAAAATATGTTCTATGGATTTTTTCCCTCATACCAATAGTTTTCAAGGTACAGTGCGCCAAATGCAAGCAAATAATTGTAATATACCTACATAGGTAAAATTATCTATGTCAAATTTTAAAATTTTGCTAAATATTTATTGAGCACTGTAACTGAGCATTTTATAATTTGAGCTCGTGTCCACACCACCCACGAGGTAGAGCTCCTGGAGCGTTTTTTTAAAGTGGTGTCCCCACTGACGATTCGATTCTTTATTCGTTTGTTGGATCCTGTTCATTTAGCATTTCCTCAGGTGGTGAATTTAGGCAACCTTGTCCATGGCATTTGGAGCACATACTTGAACAACGTAATCCAACCCTAACACGTCCACATCGCTTACCGTAAACCTTTTTACAGTTGCATGATATAACTTTTAAAATAGAAACAGGAGCAGACGCCTCCGTTGTAAAAATTGATGATAAAATATTTATTTATTGCAATTTTAACAATTATATATTCTTGTTTAAATCATGGCATTGCTTTTCTTTTGCTAAATATTAAATACATTTTAAAATTCATAGTAACATAAACAAGGGTGAGTTATGTTAATGATTATTATCACTTCGCATGAAGATTCACAAAATTTCTACCCTACAGGTCACTATGTAATTAATGTATTTTGCAATATTTAAAGGTATGTAAATGTTTGAATACATGTGCGACTCCATTAAGTATTGCCTTAAATACATTAAATATTTTAATATAAAGACCTGTCAGGTAGGTATTTTGTTAATCTTCATGCTGGGATGATAGTAAATAATATGATTAACAGTGTATGTGTTACTGAATTTTAAGACACCTTGTATATAGGTGATTTAAATATGGGACATTGGCCCAGTAATGTACCATTAAAATATATGTTATATTGGTACTGTTATGGAACAGAATTTGTTCACTAGTGGTAAGCAGTAATTGGCCGGCATTAAGGCTATAGTCTCCTATATACACTGGTCCAATGTTGGAAACACTCATCGGCCCAGCGCTTCAAATATTGGACAAAGGTAATTCAACCCGCATTGGGCCGGCAATAAATGTTTGCTGGGTACGATTTAAACTATCTCTTAAGGGTGTATATCCATTATTACTGATAACTTGCTGAAAATAAACACTATTAGTAATATTTACATATTTTCCCCCATTAGTTTGTAGTAAAAATTTAGGGAAAATCGTATTTCTTGGAAGGTCACTCTATATTCACCCCCAGTAAAGGGTTGAAACGATTTGGGTTAATTTATTTTAGTTATTTCAACTATATTAGTCCAATATTATCAAGCTATAATAACGAATTTAAAAAAAAAAAAAAATTTAACGCAATTTTTACAAAAAAAAGGGTCAAGCTAGGTTATCCACTGGCGAGGAGCGAACGGGTTAAATAATGAGGTTACCAAAATGATGAATCCTTATGCAAAATGGCATTCTAAACACTTCTTTACTTTACATATTTTTCAGTTAAATCAATAGAAACGGCGTAAATCAGGAATTAATTTTTATAGTCCGCCATTTTAGCTCCGCCATTTTGAATTTTTAAATTTTCACATCGGATTTGTAATCAGCGAATCCAATAACCCCCATGATTTGAATTTTAGAATGGGTGAAGAGTTTGTGGCTCTTTACAACAATCAGAGTTCTCACTGTCATCGATGATACAGAATTTATGCACGTTAGGCTCCCCATCTATTTTTTGAGTCGAGCTTAAATATATAACAAATATCAGACTACAGGATAAATTACTATAATTTTCCAAATGTGTCTAACGTCACACTTAATTTCGTGAGGTAAACTACACGACAATGTTGCTGCTCCTTTAAATTAATAGGTGTTTAAGCGAGTATTTCTAGTAATTCTAGTTTTGGTTTATTAATCAAAGTATATATTTTGACACGTACAAAATAAGTATATTACATTACCTTTACTGAATTTATCTCGATTTAAGGTTTTAAAAAATCTTTACTAATACATGTAGATTACTTCAATATTAGGAACAGCAGTAGATTTTTCTTAATTACAACAAGCGGTATCGATTGTCTTTCAAAATTAATATCTGACTGATTAGTTTTAGCAAACCATCATTGCTCTTCTAAAGACAGCCAACGAACTTTCTTAAATAATTTTTGTCTTTTTAGATGATTACATATATGGTAGGTGACAATGACTTCTGCACGGAAATATGTTTTTACCAAAAACCAGAAGATATTTTAAACAAACATAAACAGGATCTTATAAAGGTTTTAAGGATTTTTAAGAGAAATCTTCCAAGAACCTTAGTTAATATTGTTCCTCCTCCTCGTAAGTATCTCTCTCATATAAAAAAATTTAAACGTTCATCGACAGAAGCACAATCTGAAGTTTGGCCCCAGACATAAGTACACACTGAATCACCTCCAGCAAACTAACTACAGTAACACCTTTTAACCCATGAAGTTAGTGACTATAGATTTCGAAATCACGAACCATAATTACACAAAGAAACCTCACAATGGCTGAATAACAAACTCATTGCATGAATTTTGCCGATCAACCATCCAGATGATTTTTAGCAGGTGTATTCTTTAATTATGAGAGCAATGGAAGCTGCTACTCGACCTTCACATTCGAAGACTATCAAATATGTTTGACTTTGTGCTTTAATTATCAACAATTAACTTTTATCCTCAAGGTTAGAGCTAATGTTCGGTCTACTTTGTACGAGTGGTATTACAAATTTTGAAATTCCTTGGCATTTTGATAGATAATGAACAAAATCAGATAAATTGAACATGCAAGAGACAAATACATGATCAATATTACTGTCTGGCAACAATTGTTGAATTAATCGTCCTAAGAGACGATAATGTATTGTCTAAAAGTTATTTGTGGCATTCTACGAATATTATTTTCTTTTATTTGGGTTTTCTACCACATGTATTGTCCTCTTCAAAAACAAATCACCGAATCTACAAAATAACAGAATTGGAAAAAAGCCTCTGCGCCTGTGACGTTTATGTCAAAGGAGCAGTCAGAGGTTATTTTTTTACAAATAATATAAATAGGAATAAACACAGACGTTTCGAACAGTAGTCTCTTTTCGTTTTCAAAGCTTTTTTTCGAAGAACACTTATTTGCTGTTTATGTCAAATACACAGCTTTAAGATTTTGTTTTTGTTATTTCCATAGATACTTACTACTTACACAGACCTGATGTTATTTTCTTTTAGGTAATGATGAGTTTGTTAAGTTCTTCTTTTAACTTTGGTAGCCAGGTTATATAAATATCTATAGAACAATTCGATACGCATTTATCTTCATTTAATAATATTATTGCTGATTCTTTAATTTTTCTTTTTGCTATCTACCTCTTTTGTTAAAGTTTTTGCCGAGTCCCAGTTTATTCTATGTCCGTTTTCCCAAGCATGTTCACAAATCTTTGATTTCTGAATGTCATTTTTTCTAATGTAATTCTTGTGCTCTTCCAACCTCACACTGAAAGGTCTGGATGATTCATGAATCACCCACATAGCATTCGCACGGGATATTGTAAATACAGTTTTTTGAATTCTGCTTCCGGTTTATCGGTTTGGTTTTTGTCAAAATAGATCTCAAAGTGTTCCCCGATTGATATACGGTCCTAACATCAAATTTGTCACCTATATGGCGTCGCTTCTCCGATAGTCCGTATACATAAGGAATTGTTGCTATATAATGAGGCTTAGATTTTTATCGTACATGATTGTCCTTATTTTCAAATTTATGAAAACTCTATCAATAAAGGCTTCAGGGTATTGATTTTGTACTAGAACCTCTTTGATACATTTTTTCTCACTATTTAATGTTTCATTATTAGATGAAATTATTTTGGCCCTATCGTATAAACATTTTACAACACCCCTTTTAACATTTATTGACTGATTTGAGCTAAAATTTAGATATATATTAGTATGTGTTGGTTTTCTACAAACGCTTGTGTCAATTGTATTATTTACTCTTTTAATTAAAACATCTAACAACGGTAACTTATTCCTACTTTCTACTTCTAATGTGAATTTAATAGACGGTTCCTTACTATTTATATTTTCTAAAAAAATATCTAGTAAATCAACACCATGAGGCCAAATTGAAAAGATTTCGTCAACATATCTCCACCAGACAGCCGGTTTGTTTATACAATTTTGAACATGTGTGTTCTCAAAGTTCTTCATAAATATGTTGCTTAAAATTGGTGATAATGTTAAAAGTAGAACTTAATTATCTAAAAAAAATGCTAGTGAATGCTATCGATGCCACAGAGATATGGGCTACATAAATTTATGTCAGAGGTGCTTTGATTCTCAATATAAAAAGATATCTATATGCATCCTGTCTTACTTTGTGCATATGAAAAAACGTTACACCGATTGCAAATATATTCCTTCGGTAGGCTACATTATGACCATTATTTCATACATTAACCGATTTTAGTTCACTGCAACTTCTGGTAGACGACGCGCGCCAATATCCATTGGCTTGATGACGGTCTCGATAACTAGGGCCGAGTAGGACTACTACTCTTTGCTCCTAGATTATCTCTGTAGACCTGGACCGGCCTTCGTGATAGGTGGGCCCGCTTACTTCTACCAGACCCAGCCCGCAAATGCGAGATGTGTCGTGGTATTTGACTGCCGGTACGTAGGACACAGTAAAGGTGTGTCCTACCCCGGATCATCGGAAAGGTAAGGATATGAGCTGTGTAGCTCGGGAGTGTGGAGATCCTAAGTGCTTTTTTAGCACTTTCGGACTCCACGGAGCAGGTAGGACAACGGGCGTTGGACGGTATGTTGTCCGACGCCCGCAAGGAGGTTGGGTTTGGGTAGAAAAACGTCATGTCTCTGGTAGTGGTGGTCCGTCCTGGGGTATCTGAAACAGATCGGTTAGCGGGAAATATAAGTTATACTCACCCGTTGTCCAGAAGCTGTACCCTCGGCCGTTTGTGCCTCGGGGCGTCGGCAGGGTCGTAATCAGTGGCCTGTCTGATTAGCGGGTTCCCGTGCTCCTCTGCTTGGGCGTACAGCTTCTTCGCTCGTTCCCGGATGACTTCAGTGACCGTGGTGTACTCCAGGTCTCTGACGATGTCTGCGTTTCTCACGTACCATGGTGCGTCGACCGCCGTTCTGAGGGCGATGTTTTCCACTGCCTGGATTTTCTTCATGTAGGACTTTGCCTGGTAACCCCACGCTACCGAGGCGTACGTCAGCTGCGGCCTGATGAGGGTTTTGATAAGCGTGAGCTTATTCCTCAGGTTGAGACGGCTACCGTTTCCCATCATTGGGTAGATGAGGGCTCTTGTGCGCCGCGCCTTGGCTGTAATAGCGTCCGTGTTCTGTCTCCACGTTAGGCTTTTGTCCATGACCACGCGAAGGTATTTGACGGTGTCGTGCCATTGGATGTCCTCGCCGTACATGGAGACGTGTCCTGTGGGAATTTCTTTCCGCACTCGTCTGAAGAGTATGGCTTGGCTTTTGTCGGCGTTGACGGCGACTTTCCACTTCGTGCACCATTCTTCCAGGAGTGTGGCCATTTCCTGGAGTTTTCTGGTTGCGTTCCTGGCTTTCCAGGATCTGGCAATTATTGCTGTGTCGTCTGCATACAGGGCCAGGGCTGTGTGGTCGGTCCTGGGGAGGTCTGAGGTGTAGATAGCGAACAGGTGCGGTGACAGCACCGAACCTTGCGGGACTCCCGCCTCCACGGTCCTGTAAGTGGAGAGTTGGTCCGAGATTTTGACCCTTAGCTGTCTGCGGTGCAGGTAGGACCTTACTAGTTTGACGAGTTCGATGGGGTAACCCATACTCATCATTTTAGCTAGGAGGCCGTCGTGCCAGACCCTGTCGAACGCTTTGGCAACATCTAGGAACAGCGCCGCGGTGACTTGCCGCTGGTTGAACCCCTTAGTAATCTCCTCGGTGAGGCGAAGTACTTGGAGTTCGGTGGAATGTCCTGTTCGGCACGCGAACTGTTCATCCGGGATGATATTCAGCTCTTCTGTCTTTTCTGTGAGCCTCTTCAAGATGACCCGTTCTGCAACCTTGCTCATGGCTGGGAGGAGGCTGATGGGCCTGTAAGAAGACGGGAAAATTAGTTCTTTCCCTGGTTTAGGGATCATAATGACGTCGGCCTTTTTCCACCTGGCTGGAAAATGCCGTAACCTTAACATCGCGTTTACGATGTTGACTAGCGCCGCTACTCCTTTCCTGGGTAGCTTTTTGAGAGCGATGTTTCCTATCTTGTCACATCCCGGAGCCTTTCTCGGCTTTAGGCTCCTAAGGATTTCCTTGACTTCCTCGGGGGTAGTCGGGCGGATGTGGTCGTCATCAGGCAGGCGGTGGATCCTACGTATTCTGCGCTCGACATCGTCCACCCAGTCCTCGTCCTCGTCATCGAGCTCGTTCTCTCTACACTGCAGTTCTAAGCTGTCGGCAAACGCCTCGGCTTTTTCCTGGTTAGTGTAGACGATCCCTCGCTCTCCGTGAATCGGGGGTATAGGTTTCCTCCGGTTTCGCAGGGCACGTTGGGTATTCCACATACTTCTGTCCTGTGGATCGAGTGACTCAAGGTGGCGTTGCCACCCCTCCTGACGGTGTTCTTGGAGGGCGGCTTTCACTCTTCGGCTGAGGACGTTATACTCCCTTCTGTCGGCGGGGAGCCTCGTCCTCTGAGCCCGTCTCTTGGCGCTTCTTCTATCCCTTATCAGCTGCCTGGTGACCTCTGGTAGGTTCGCCATCGGTGCTGGGTGTCTTCTTACTTCTGTTTCTGTCGTGCTGGCCCTTATTGCTCCCAGGATCTGCTCCTCTAGGGTAATGACGGCCCTCTCAACGTCCCCCACGGTATCTAGCCTGGGAATTTGTGCAATGTACTGCTGCAGGTGCAGCCGGTACGATTCCCAGTCCGTTCGTCGCTTCGTGAAGGTAGCGTTGTCGTCACCCGCCTGTCCTCCTAGAGTTAGGAAGATCGGGTTGTGCTCGGTAGATCCCTCCATTCTGGTGGAGATCTCCGCTTCGAGGGTCATCTCCTTTAGGATGGCTATGTCCAGTACGTCTGGCCTGTTTCTACCGTTGTCAAAGGTGGGCTGGACTGGTCCTACCACCAGCAGTTCGCCGGCGTGCTGTCCCAGGAACCGCAGCAGTTCTCGTCCTCGAGTGTTGGTTACGCCGCTGTTCCATTGCTGGGATGTTAACTGCAGACTTCAAACACTTCACTATAGTTTTACGGCCTCATGCTAATTTCTTACTATCTATCGCTTTACTTAATATTATTTCCTTAAAAGTTTGGCTAATGACTAACCCTCAAAGTAGTGTCGTTAAAATATTGTACTATACGGAAAAAGTAAAATACAAACATGATATTAATTTCGCGAAGTATACGTTAACAAATCAAAAGAAACCTGGAAAATTGTCAAAAATAAGTTAGGTTGATATCAAGGAGATCAACGTAAAGAAACATATATCGTTTTGAAATATAATAGTGAACAAACTACAGACATAAAATAAATATATGTACACAGCATA
The DNA here is from genome assembly GCA_963675555.1 of Leptura quadrifasciata. NCBI lineage: Eukaryota > Metazoa > Arthropoda > Insecta > Coleoptera > Cerambycidae > Leptura > Leptura quadrifasciata. Next base: position 112,982,313 of record OY776675.1, read on the forward strand.
TTTTCATTGATACCGCTAATAAAATATCGGAAGACTTCGGTTCAAATCTATCTTACCTCGACATATAGTGAACTGAACAATAATAAATTTGTTTCTTTTGGTGAGTTGAGAGCCGTTATACTAAAACATATTGCAGCAAATGTAATTTACAATCTAGTTTTACTTCCACGTCCAGTGGAAGTATAGTAACACGAAAAAAATATATATATTTTTTTGTTGAAATAGGCTTAAAATGTCATGAAACGTCGTTGATATTTGGTACACTTATGAATAACAACGAGATCTAGAATTAGATTATATTTTGATCTAACTCCTTTGAAGGGTTCGAGGGTGAATGGAGTAAATACGGGTAAACAGGCAAATCAAGCAGCTAACAGTCCATAAAATTGCAATTTAAGGCATGTAGTCAAGGTCTCAAATTTTTTTTTCGCATCAGCCACTCCCATATCACCCTCAATGCTACCCGCCACACTATTATGAAAGTCAGTAAAAGAAATTAAAATGTGATTTAGTGCGTATTCAAGAACGAAACGTTTTTGTCCATTTTCATTTTGTCAATTTTCGTTCATTTTATCAATTATTTTGTTCGTTTGCATTCATTTTGTCCATTTTCATTCACTTTTATTGGAAAATATAATATATCTACAATATCTCAGCATGAGTTTAGACTAAACAGATCCACGGAAATGGTGTCGCGCCATCTATCAGAATATCTCTACACAATGTTGAATAAAAATCAATATGTAGTGAAGCTGCTATTCGACTTAACAAAAGCATTTGATACTATTGGTAAGGCCATATTAAAATAAAAAATATATCATATAGATTTAAGGGAAAATATTTGGTCATGGATAGTAAGTCGATAGACGGGAGAACATTTAAAGTGAGATTAAGTGGTTTGGGGTCAGAGTGGCATGATATAGTAATGGGGGTCCCTCAAAGCTCTGTTCTGGGGCCGTGACTATTTGTGTTGTACATTAAGGATCTCCCAACCATTTTCCCTACGGCCATCTAATGATGTTTGCTGATGATCTTACGGTATTCTTATCAGTAGAAACACCTGAGAAGCTGCAAGAATTACCAAGTCTTACATTAGAAGAGATTAGTTTATAGTCCTAAAGAGATAAACTGATATTAAATAATAATAAGAAAACCATGCTTATTAATTTTTATTTAGAGACACCGCTGCCACATAATGTACTACAATTCCTTGAAAACATTAGCCTATGACGCAGCACTAAACTTCTTACTACTTAGCTAGATAGTAAACTGTCATGGAATTCACATATAGTACATGTCTGCAACCAACTGAATAAAGCCTATTTTGCAATTAAAAAGTACACTAGATGAGTATCGACTTATAAACATTTACTCTGCTCTAGTTTATTCGCGTATATCCTACAATATAATATGCTGGGAAGTTTAACAACACGAACAGAGTTGTTATATGTCAAAAGATAAGATAAAGACTAATATTTAATATGAAGTTATGTACAGAAACAAAAATGTGCTCGCAATACCACGCATATTTGTACTTTAATGATTTTGCCAAGTTAAAAAAATGCGGATCTCCTTGTAAAAAACACAACAGTCATTTATGTAATACAAGGCATGGTGATTTGTTAAGCATACCAAAACATTTGACAGCACCACTTAAAAATGCTTCTCATTATAAAGCCCCGTTCAGATATTTGCGGAATGCGAATTTTTTCTGCGGATTTTTATAAAATTTGTTATGAAACAGTCTAATTTTCTTACAGGCCTAGCGAAATGTTCGTAAGACAATTCGTTCACTTTTAACTAGAAGTTAAATTAGCAAATTAACTTCTCCTGGAACGCACGTGTCGAATTAAAAAAAAATCCGCAAGCGGAAATTCGCATCCCGCAACTTTCTGAACGGGGCTTAACTGCATCATATTGTATATTAACCTACCGCAAGAAATCGGAATGACAACGCGCAGTAAAGCGCTTGCTTTTAGAAGGTTATTATTATAGCATAAATGAATTTTTATATAGGTGAAATCAAAGTCTAAGAGTATTTATATGCAATTATTTTTTAAAACTGTTTACCTACAACGTAATTGGTATTATACTAATTACTTTTTTCTATATTATTTTTTAGATTTGTCCAGTCATTTTATTTATATGTAGGAAGTGAATACTTGTTTGTCCGCAGTGGATAATAAAGTATTAGTATTATTTAAGGGATTACCATACTATTTATAAATAAATAAACAGCATAGAAATTAGACAACCCCCAATTCCAGAAGCCAGGGGCTTGTGCAGAAGGGATTTACACATTGAAAAAACGCGGACATACGACCATTTCCTCCGACACTGCCAGTGCCGGAGCAAGGATTCGAACCCGGTGGTACGATGCCCATATGATTAATCGTGATTGCCACCTCGCTTCTTAACCCACTCGGCTATCGACCAGACAAACTTGATAACTTAATGAAATAAAATACTATTGTACTGAATTTGGCTAGTTTAGGAACAATACCATTTCTTAATTAGAATGCGCAGTTTGACATAACATTATATCAAATTATTTATTTCTGAATATATGTATAAATTTCGTAAAATTACGATTTAATCTCGTTATTATGTTACTATCATGGAATATACCGGGTAACCCAGAAAGTACCTACTCCTCTCCTACATTTTTCTACAGTTTCAAAATAAAATTCTGAAATTTGGGAAATCTTGTTATCAATCTCCATATTTTGGTCATTCGGTGGTAAAAAATCACTTCCGGTATGGCCGGAAATTACCACAATTTTCTTATTTTAAATAGCATCCTGTATATTTAAATCACTTCTCACAAAGCTGTAATTTCTCTTTCCAACGCATTTTTAGATTTAAAATCTGATGAAAAATAACCTTGGAAATGACACTAATTTGTTGTTTCTAGTTGGCTTTGGAATTCAGGAACAAATTTAAAAAAAATTTCGAAGTAGACTTCGAATTTGAATGAAAGGGTATTTCTCAACAAATTAAATGCAAAATTGGCCTATTTTGTACATTTGCTTGGATTTATAAATGTTTTTCCCATTTTTCCATTTCATTGAAATTCAATTTGTCATAATTCCAAGTTTTCAAATAGTACCCTGTATGTTTTATTTTTTATCAGATAGAGTAGTAAATTTGCCTTAGACTGGTTTTTCCGGATTAAAAATTAAATACAGATATTAAGCTTTTTGTAGAAGCGTTTCGAATTATGTATCCATATCTTGCAGTAAGACATGAAAAACAGATGTAACAGATTATTTGTAAATTTATAATTAGGTGCTTTATTCAAAATATTATACGATTTACGATGCAACATACACAAAATGAAAAGACAGATTTACTTTTAATTTACGGCGAATGTCAGAAAAATGCCCATGCGACCGCACGTTTATATTATGAAAGATACCCCGATCTCCGTCAGTTATATCGGCTGTATTCTAAAATTCTAGTGGAGTCTTTCCGAAATGCAGAAAATATTGAGGTGACACAGGACAAATTTATAGTAGATAAGTGAAGAAATTGAGACAAATGTATTGGCTTGCACACATGTGTAGTACCCAAATGTTTTATTATATGGCCTATGTCCATTTAACACTTTTATATAATAACTGGTATTTATCTATTTAGCATGATCTGTATAGCATTTTGATTCAGTTTTTGTAAATGAGACTGTTTCAACTATCAGAATTTTTTTTTGTATAACTGCTAAATTGTTTCACATTGTTTTATGTACCTATTTTTGTATCTTAGGAACTCAGCCATGTTCTTTTAACACTATTATATATCTCTATTACAGCTCTTCAGAACCCATTGTCGATGTCAAGCTACAAACACATTTGCATTTATTTCTATTTCATTTTTATACTTTGTTAGTATGTACTATTCTGTACAAAAAAGCGTACATCTACTATCTCCGGTATAAGTCAGACTTCATTTCCATAGCAATTATTCTAATTATTCAAATCTTAGATGTTAATGAATATCTACAAATCTCAAAAATAGGTCCTGTCATTGCTTGTCAAAAAAATGACTACTTGTCGAAGAATTAAAAAATCTGATTTAAAAAATCATCCAGCGGCAAGAAAACCACCCACTACTTTGCAGACTAGGCTAACGCACTTATTATTTACTTTAAATCTATCGTGAAGAATTTTGCCAGAATGTCGTGTTTAGCGATGAAAATTTGTTTCAATCTAAAAACAATGGTCACATTCGCGTTTACAGACCTAGAAACTCACGATTTGACGAAGCTTATGTCCATTCAATACAGCATAGTGGGAGATTTTCAGTAAATGTCTGGGCATGGATAAGTTTCAGAGGAATGGGTGTATGCTGGAAAATTTACGGTTCATTCAGAAAAGAAAGCTATGAAAATATTTTTGAAAATGTAATGTTATTATCAGTGACTCATTTGTACCCTGGAAATAACTTTATTTTTCAACATGACAACTGCCCTGTGCATACAGCGAAATAATAATGCCGAGGCATTGCCTTGGCCTGCTGATAGTCCTGACCTAAATCCGATAGAAAAAGTGTAGTATATTGTGAAAAAAAAATTTTCAAATACATTTTCACACTCAAAATGTCAACGAACTTTGGGAATTTATAGAAAGCGGATGGGAAGATATGTGTAACAAGGAAAATTTTATTCAAAACTATATTAATTCGATGCCTAGCCGTTTAAGCTAAGTGCTTACAAGAGACAGGGCAATGACGAAATACTAATTGCATAGAATATATAATTTACATTTTAAAAAAATTATTCATTATTCATATTGAAATAAAGTTATAGCATAGAATATATAAAGTGTATTTTTAAATTATTCGTCTTGAAATAAAGTCTATGGTATTTTCCTTACGTGTGATACATTTTCATTCATCTGTTATATAGTGTATACATATAATGTAAATAAAACAGTGGCGAGAGGTAAGCAAGACCTCTCAGATGGTCAATGCTATCACACGCTGGAACGTCGTCGATGTTCATCAAATGTATGGCGATCTGCGTTTGAACGGCGACCTATTGCCAATGCGGGCTAAATGCAATATAGGGTTTGGATACCAACTATCAGCCGTCTATTCCTGACCAGACATAGACCGATTTCGAACTTATTTGCTCTCATCAGTATGCCATAGGTCATAGAACAGGCAAATGATAGCGGCCAATGGCCAATCTATTACGCTTAAGGTAAATGATGTAATGAATTTAATGCATTTTTACAATACAGTTTGTAAACAATTGTGCAATTTATTACGACAGTTCGTATTTTTGGTTATGTATATAAATTGCAAAGTAACTATCTAATCTGTAGTATGCAATTAATGTTAAACTATTATTGATTAAGGATTCCTGTTATCGATTGTATACCTGTCACTATTTTAATTGTGCGTTTAAGTCGCCCATGAACAGATGGCGATACCTGTACCACTTTACAGCTTTTATTAGCAAAACTATATTTTTCAAGTTTGTATATTTACCCCAGGCGTCAGGGTTTTTTTGTTATAAAAATTCCTAAGGGAGAATTATTTTTTCTATCGCTTCTTTTTATGTTTAGAAAGAGATTTATTGAAAATGCAACTCCAATTCCTCCAATATTTTTTTAAACAATTGAAGGTGGAAATGTTGGCGTTTTTTTAAGTATCTTCGAAAATATCAATAATAGGACAAAAAATCAAGAATAGAAATATATTCTCCACTAAATTCTACATAAAAAAGGGCTCTACATTTTTTCGATTGGTGTAATAGTTTTGAAGTGCGAAGGAACGAGTCGTGGGTCATATCAGCGCTCAAAATGTTGAAATTATTATGAATGTGGTAACAGCGTACACGCGAGTGGATTCGGGCACGCTCCTTCGCACGGTTCTATCTTCAAAACTATTACACCAATCGAAAAAATGTAGAGCCTTTTTTTTTATATAGAATTTAGTGGACAATAAATTTCTATTCTTGATTTTTTGTCCTATTATTGATATTTTCGAAGATATTTAAAAAAACGCCAAAATTTCCACCTTCAATTGTTTAAAAAATATGTTCCGGATTAAATTGGAGGGGGAATTTTCAATAAATCTCTTTCTAAACATAAAAAAAGCGATATAAAAAAAAACTCCCTTAGGTATTATTCCATCAATCCGGTGATATTCAAGTTCTGACGCCTGGGGTAATTGGTATTATTGTAGAAGGTAATATAAAAAAGTTTACCTTATTAGTTAAAATCACGAAGGGATCATTTGCCTTCCGAATTTGATCTGATTGAGTCTACAAACTTTAACTGTGCGATCCTCAGTAATTTATTTTACATTCATATCCACGTTTAGTTGTGTTTAACACTACCAGGTTAATTTTATTTATTGGTAATTTAAATTTCAATAATTTTCAGTTTAAAATTCAATTCAATTTAAATTAAATTTTTTAATTCAATCAGTAATTAAAATACTACATGTTACCACATGGTAATAAAATATTCTTTTTTGTATAATTTTTGGCAATTTATAGTTTTCCAATCAGCTTCTACATTAAATTTAATTTTACATTTATACTACTTCTAAATTTATATTAATTCTGCTTCAATATTTATTCTGCGTCAAATTTATATTAATTCTATAGATTTAAATCTATATTCAGTCTATTTTATGTATTAAGCAGATTTATTTAGTAGTCTTTTGGCGTTTACGTAATTCTGCATTTACGTTTGCGATTATTAATTTTTCCAAGCCGCATGATTGGATAATATTTCTCTGTTTTTGTTAAGGTATTTAAGCCTTCGGTTTTGTATCATTTCTACAAGCTTCACACATAAACTTTCTTTGAAAAATGCAGTTTTGCAAGAACAAAATGCTAAAGATATTAAGATTGGATGTTCCAAGAGACAATTGGGACCTTAAGTGCAGTACTAGGGCTTTCCACCTTGAACTATACTTAGTCTGAAAATCTAGGAGATTGGTATAATATGCATTATTAATTTTTTTGTATTAATTATTCCTTGTTCGCTAATACAATTTTATAAACATATAATTTCACCTAAATTTATATTTCAAACTAAATTTATTTATTTATGTAATATATTTTATCATTCATATTATACAATTTTTTTAATTTCCCTTACCAATAATTTCAGTGTCGTCTATAGGAGACTGGTTTTACGAGAAAAAGAGACAACTCAACTAATTATCAACTAAGATGGTGCCCAAATAATATCAATTATTCGTTGTCTCCTTTTCTCGAACAAAACAAAAATTTGTCTTTTATGTTATAAGTTCAAAGAGGATAAGTTTCGCATACCTTACAAGTAATCCGAATTTACGACTCTTTGCTCCGGCTTAAACCAGCTAGTCGTCCACATATGTTGCCTCAATTCTTTCTCAAAAATATATAATCATTGAATGGAGGTACCAGTTTCTACAAGAGAGCTGGCAAAAGAGATAGATATTGGTCGTGAGACAGTAAAACGTATATTAAAAAACATAGTTTTAGGGCCTCTTCCCCACAGAGTGTGATCTGATCGCGCGATCCAAACGCTTGCGATCTAGTGTTATAGTTTACATTTGTACTCAGTATATCCCCTCCACCCAGAGCGTAATCTGCGTTTTCGTTCCACCGAGATCGTCATAATCAGTTTCGAACCTGAGTACAAATGTGATAATTATAACACGAGATCGCAAGCAAGCCACTTTCCCACAGGGCACGATCTGATAGCGCGATCCAAACGCGTGCGATCTCGTGTCATAGTTATCACATTTGTATTCAGTATATCCCCTCTACACAGAGCGCAATCTGCATCTTCGTTCCACCGGGATCGCCACGATCAGTTTCGAACCTTTTTGAGTAGATATACTGAGTACAAATATGATGATTATAACATTATAACACGAGATCGCATGCGATCGGATCGCGCCCTGTGGGGAAGAGGCCCTAAATGCTATAAATACCAATTGCATCAAGAATTATATAAAAACCATGGAAACAGAAGACTGATTTTTTTGTAATTGGTTTACTCAACACGTATACTTAAGCAATAGAATTTTATTTAGTGATGAATCTCGTTTTACCAATAATGACATGCATAATAGACAAAATCTACATTATTGGTCTAAAGAGAATTTAGAGGAAATGTTTGAAGGTAACCATCAGGATAGATTTGGAGTGAATGTTTGGGATTGAATTGTAACCAAAAGCAGCACTTACAGTGTAAAATAATAATGACAAAAAGTCTGAATTGCGGTGCTCTGCTAGAACAAATAATTTTAACTTATCTATTCTCATGACGTCGAGATGCTGATCTCAACACGAAGTCAATGGGTGTTGGCATTTATAAATCGCGATATTGAAGCTTTTTGCAAAATGAAATAGATAACGACCTGGATGAACTTCCCTTGGAAGATTTCAGAAATATGTACTTCCAACAAAATGGAGCACTGCCGCATAATGCTGGTTTTGTGGGAAATTACTTTAGTGCAAAGTTTGACAACCGGGTAATAACTAGTAATGGAACTAATTAGGTGACCTTCTAGGTCACCAGATCTAACTCCACTTTTTTATTCAGGGTTATCTAAATCACAAAGTATACTCAACGCCGTCTGCAACATTAGAAGAACTCCAAAATACAATTTTAAATGCCTTTGAATCCATAACTCCAGTCATGTTACAAAGTACTATGAGAGAAACTATTCAAAGAGTGCACAAGTGTTTTGAAATGGGTGGGTGTCATTTTGAGCACCTGTTATAGGTTTGGTATTTAGTTGTGTTGTATTGTTCTAATTATAATGTTTATAAATTTAGTAAGTTGCTGTCCAGATAGGTATCATAACTTCTAAATTGGTTTTGATTGTGTCAATTTTTGTTTTTTTGCTAATGATTCATCAACATTTTTGTGATATTTATCAAAATAAATTTTCTCTGATTACAAATAACTCATCTGTTTTTCATAGCTTACTGCAAGATATGGACACATAATTCGAAACCCTTCTACAAAAAGCCTAATATCTATTTTAATTTATATTCAATTTTTAATCGGGAAAAACCAGTCTAAAATAAATTTACCGACTCTATCTGATAAAAAAAACAAAACATACAAGATACTATTTGAAAAATTGGAGGTATGACAAATTGAATTTTCATGAGATTTAAAAAAACATCTAGGCAAATGAACAAAATAGGTCAATTTTACATTTAATTTGTTAAGAAATACCCTTTTATTCAAATTCAAAGTCTATTTCGAAATTTTTAAAATTCCTGAATTCCAAAGCCAAATATAAATAGTAAATAAATGCCACTTCCAAGGTTATTTGTCATCCGATTTTAAATCTGGAAAAAGCGTTGGAAAGAAAAATTACAGCTTTATGAGGGAAGTGACTTAAATATAAGGGTGCCGTTTGAAATAAGAAAGTTGTGGCAGTTCCCAGCCATATCGGAAGTTAACCGAATGGTTAAAATGTGGCCATTAATACCTTCACTTGATTTCCAAAATTTCAGAATATTATTTTTAAAACTATAGAAAAAGTGAGGGGTAGATACCTTCTGAGTCATCCGGTATATACTAAAAGCAGTTATTTTACAGCAAATGTGAAACGACGTATTTATAATTAGAATTCTTTATAAATAAGGAAGGCATTAATGATTGTATGCCTATATATTGAAGATTACTTTGAAGATGTCATCATTACAACGGGTTGCGCATCTCTGAGTTACTTCATGGCAGTTATGTCTACAACTAGAGGGATATCTGATGAACAGGACTAATTCCAATATGTTATTTTAGATATGATGCCGTACTATGTATTACCAATATTATACTACTTTTAGATTTGCGATTAATCACCCTTATGGAGGATAAACCAGCAATGTGTTATTTAACCCATAGTTTTCTCTGCCCCTGCATAACTGGATTATCTTACATTAATAAAAGGGAACTATATTTTGACATAATGAGAAAATGGCAAGAGTTAGATATTGAAATATCCAATTTACCGGAGTTCGATTTGGAAGATTTTACTGTAATTCCTCACAATTATACGTTAGACTACACTTTTCCAACTACTGCTCGAGGAGAAATGGACTACAGTTATCTCTCTGAGGACTGTTTCCACTTCAGTGTAAAAGGACAATCCCGTTGTAAGTATACCTCGCAAATTTAAGTATATTAGTAGCTAGTGAAACAATACAAAAAGATGATAACTATGGATCAAAGTAGTATAAAATAAATCATTGCATATTAGTGGAAGGCAATCTATTAATTTTTTTGACTTATGTGGAAATATCTGAACAGTAGACTTCTATTAATGAAACGAATGAATGTTTATTGTTCGAAAAATTTACCACAGAAATTCACTGTTGGTCAATCATTTCAATTTGACAGATAATAATGAAATTTATATTCAATAAAATTGGTATTAATTTTAAAACGTTATACTTTTACTTTACCTTACCTTATCTTCCCTTACCTTACCCTCCATTGTCTTACCTTACCGTGCCTTATACTACTTTACTTTACAAATAGTAGTTGCTTGTTCTTATATAGAATTGTCTTTTTAATAATATATTTTATTTTAGTTGCAAATAATCTATGGAATTCTATTATGGAACCGTTTGGGAATAAATCCACTGACGGATGCGAGATATTCGAAAAATTTAATTGTCCGAGTGAAAAACATCCTTTCATATATACTAGAAGAAATAGTCAATTACTTTAGGGAATATGAGAATAATATGTACATATTTATTTATTACAGAACTGAATCAATATTAGAACTGAAACTGAATACAAAACTGAATATATATATATATATATATGTGTTATATTAGAAATATACCATGATATATAATATCACCGAGACTGGCTTAACCTTCTCAGACATATCACATTACAAATTGCGTAACAGCTCTTCTCTAATAACCGCTCACGTTAGCTGAGCTTAACATTTCATTCTCAGTAATCTGTTATCATGCTGAATTGCAAATCCAATGTTCTTTGTTCTCCAGACATTATAAATATTACCCACTGTCATTGTAAACCTCAGTCTTATACTCACTTTCGAATAAACCAGTCTAAATTATTATTGTATTTTCTTAACGAGTCAACGTTGACTCCAGTGTTAAACTAAATAAATCTTTTTAAAAAGTTAATCAAGTAATCCACTATCTAACATTGGCGCAGTCGTGGCGGATCTGAAGAACACGCACAGTTCGGGAGCCTAACCAGTGGAAAACATATCGGAAGGAACAAGGAGTTCATCTGGAAAAGGTGCCTAACCTGAAGAAAAGAGCCCCTGGAAAAAGGAGAAATTCCTTAGCTGTCGTGGTGGATCCCAATCCATTACTCAGAAGAAACTACGTCCACAAAGAAACAATAATAATAATTCAACAAGCAACAAAGCAACATATCAATCAATCAACAAATTAGCAAGTAAGAATTCATCCCAGTCGAGAAGTTGGTGTCTTCGGCAGTGTAGGAGACCTCTGTGGAAGGAATACCTGGTAACGCCCCTGGCAGAGAAGACCGCATTGTAACAAAGTTCACGGAGCAGCATTCAACTTCAATCCAGACGTGTGGAATAGAAATTTTCATGTAAGTAGATTTTAAGAATCATCTCGATTATTTTGCATATTTTTCTTATAAAAAAAAACAATTCAATTTAACGAACAGCAGTTCTAATATTCAAATAATAATTTCATTCAGAAGTAATATAATATTTTATTTAAAATTTATGTGACCTACATAAATAACTATACTGTTCCTATCTTAACATTATTTTTATCGTAATATCATATACTCTTTAAGTACGAACTTATCTAAATTTCCTACATAAATAATTATAATCACATACCATTTTTATCTTAACATTATTTTTATCATAATATCATATATCATATAAAGGTTAAGTTTACGCCTTACTTGACTGTGAAATAAAATAAAACCCACATGTTCTATACTGTTTAAATGCACATTAGTATATAAAATTTCAGTGACATTATTCCCAACTAAAAACACTTTTTAAATTAATCCAATTATCCTTGTAATTAAATTTTGAAATATTATAAAATAAACAGCACATTCTTTTACATATAATATAAAATTACCAATTGTCAGTAGCGTACTAGCTCAATTTGGAAAAAGTGTTTTAAGTTATTTAATTATCTAAATAATACAAATAAAATGGCTACCACTACAAACGTAAGCAATTCCAATGTAAACAACTCAATCACTGCAAACGAAACTATAAATATTGAACCTTATAGGTTAAACGAAATATTTTCCATAGTGCCCGAATTTGACGGCAACCCCATATTCTTGCAAACATTTATTTCAGCCTGTATAACCGCTCAGGGGATCGCTGTCGACGATCAGCGCATCTTATTAACGCTTCACATAAAAAATAAATTACGCGGAAAAGCCGCAGAATTGATAAATTCACGAAACCCCGTCACTTGGGCGGAAATAAAAAATTTGCTCGAATCACATTTTGGTGACTCTCGTGACTTGACAACCTTGATACAAGACTTGCAAACAATTCGTCAATTACCTAACGAAACAGCTTTAATATTTGTGTCCAGGTTACAAACACATAATGCAAAAATGCACGCGGCAATACAAAAACAAAGTTTAACTTTAGAGGAAAAAACCGCGCAATCCACTTTAATAGAAAATATGACGTTAACTACCCTACTCACTGGACTCGAACCAAAATTAGGTCAAATTATTAGGGCTGGTAACCCCGGCAATATGCTAGATGCAATAAATTGCATCAAACGAGAATTACAATTATCGTATTTCGAATCTCAAAAATTTGGAAATAGAACTTTAAACAAAAATCCCGTTCAAAATCAGCAAAGACGCCCAAATCTCCCACCATTTTGTACATTCTGCAAAAGGAATGGACACAGCTTTAATGAATGCCGCGCGAGGCAAAACCACCAATTTTCACACCCCAATTTCACACCAAACGCCTATTCCAATCAGGCACAAGTTCCTAGACAGCATTTCCAGAGTTTACCTAACCAAACAAATTTTAGACCACAGAATTTCCAAAATTTGCCTAATCAACAACGTAATTATCCACAACAAAACAGGTCCTCAGCTATCAGGCCAAATCCCAACTTCCACCAGCAGAGACCTTCTGCCATACAACCGAACCCGAATTTTAATCGATTCAATCAACAAAAAACACATCACGTAAATCAAGAACCTTATGATAATTACTCAGATTACCCAAACCAATACGAAGATTACTCTGCAAATCAGTCCGTAAATTATTCTCCTGATTATCAATCTCAAAATAACGATGACTACGATTTTCAAAATGGACAATATGAGAATTATACTGCTAATTCTCAGCAATACGAGGATTATACTGTTAATCCTCCGGATTTTTGCATAGGCCCGGAGTATTCCACGAGTACTCCAACACAACAAACGGACGAACTAGACCAAATTTCTCGCCAAGTCCAAGCGATAAACCTCAAAGACAATTCCGACCCACATTCGAACCCTCAAGAGCAATGTTTCATGTAAATTCACCATCTAACCCTCCATTTCAAGTAAGTTCGGCAAACCTGTATTTCATGAAAGACCCAACAAATAAATTTAATATTCTAATCAATTTAGGTGCAGATATTTCCATTTTCAAACCCAAAGCAACAGGAAATTATAATCAAAGACGTCCCGAAAATTTAAATATACAAGCAATAGGTCAAAAAATTAATATCACCGAATCTGTTTTCATACCATTCAATTCTAACGACCCATACGAAGTTTATGTACACGATTTAGATACAGACTTTGATGGCTTCGTAGGTAGCGACTTTCTAGAACGTTACGAATGCATTATAGACTTCAAAAATAATCAACTAATTACTAATTTTAAAAATATACCATTATTTAAAGTTAACGATTATTTACCTTTACAACAAGTTACAAATTCAAACAAAAATATTAACAATCACATTTCAGGCAACATCATTAATCAAAATCCTATTTTTTTCGAACCAGACACTGAAGAAATATTTGAATTTTATTGTGACACTGACGCTATACCGCTAGCTCAGGAACAAGAAAAAATAGGCCTACCTAACACCTCTGCAAAGACAAACGTACAAAGTGAATTTTTCGAGACAACATCTAATGTAAATTATCAAAAATCAGACTCCTATCAAACAGACAAAATTCCTGAACTTTTAGACATGTCCTGTGAAAACAAAAATCAAAATTCTACTTTTACCGAATCACGTATCAAAAAAATATTTAAAAGCAAAGTACAAGAAACAGAAAAAACTTCAAATGTAACCCCTAACGTTAACCCACAAAAAATAAACCTTTCCAAAACAAAATCATGCCTTATAGATAAATCTAAATGGGTAAACTTAAATTTAAACATTTCAAAAAATAATTCGAAACAAATAAAACCAAAAGCATTAAACAGAAAAATGTTTATTTCGCAAACAGTATTCAAAATTAATAATAAAATACTTAGGAAACCGAAAATTCAAAAGACAAACAAAATAAAGAATAATCCGAGAAACATGCATACGATCTTGCGTAATCAAAGCAAAAGGAAAATTTATACACCCTACACAACCAGGAAAATGTACCAACAAAACCCATTTTTGTTTCCTGAAAAGACAATTTCAAAAATCGTAGAATTTTCGAACTTAAAATTTGAACCAGTGCAAAAATTCAAATCTATATTTAAACTTAATTGATAACCATAATACCGATTCTCGTCTCAACCATATGCCGACCCTGCGAAATAAAACATTTACACAAAAACTTGCAACCCAAAATAATTTTTAAAATTATCTCACAAATTTTTAGTCACTTAACCGAAACGTTTAGAATATTATTACTTAAAATTAACAATTTATATTAAAGATATTCTCCTTTTTTCTCAAACTTTTCTCAATTAATATTACTAGAAAATCTTTAAAAAATAATTGTACGATATATCAATTAACTCCATAGATCTATTATTGATAAAAAAAAATACTTCTTATGTAAATAATTTTATCCCTTTCCTCTATTACTAGGAAAATTTCTTCTCCTGTAATAAATTCTACTCTATGAAACAAAACCTTAATTATAAGGAAATACTTTTGTTCATTTAAATAAATGCACATAAAGTATTTACATTTAATTCAAAGAAATTCATAATAGTAGTACTACTTTGATAACAGTGCCTTGAACTTTTGCACAGGAGCACGTCTTGTATGTTTATGAACTTAAACATTTTAACAAGAAATGCCTGATATCCAACACCTCAATAATGCATTGTACTCATTATGATGTTTCATTACACCAACATAAACGCTTTACAAGCACAAGTAATAACAGCTGTTAATTAGATAATAATTAATAGCAAGGGCAGAAATTTAAATAATATACATTAAGAAATTTTCAGACTTTAAATTAGAACCTAAATTCAGAACATACCTTTTCAAATTAAAAAAAAATTGAATTACTCGAAAACTCTGAAAATTTACAAACATACAAAAGAAATTTCAGGAACTGAAAATCAATCGTTCTTCAAAATATTCAAAATTCATTTGAAAGTCGAATGAAACTTCAGATAACGAAGACGAGATTAAAAGACGAACAAATTACCCAAGAATTTAACACATTTTCTAGACTTTACAAAACAAAATCCTTAATAGATTAAATTCTAAAATACAAATTACAAACAAACTCTACACCTTACACCATTTGACAACTTTTATACTTACACGAGACAAAACTTCTAGTAGATTACGAAAACAAAACGTAAAACTACAAATTTCACACAACTACTATATCGAAAAATTGTGAACTTACTTCCATACACTAATTTCACTAAAACATTTCCATCTAAAAGGAAAACTACGAAATTATTCTGTAGTTTAGTAGAACAAAACCAACATTAACCCAAAAACACAGACGGACAGAATTATTTCTCTTTAGGATCAATGTTAAGACATTTATTCTCAACATTATTTTAAAAATAAAAAATTTAGGGATTTCAAAAGAAAATATATAAAAAAAAATAATACCTCAAAATTTCGAATACTTATACTAGACCAATATACAAAATTTATTACTATATTTTAATTCTTCAACTACTAATCAGAACCTATCAAGAACCCCTGATAAATAAGGTTCCGTTTATAAAAATAGGTTACATCAAAAACAAATATAATTGGCAAGAATTAACAAACCATGCCAAAAGTTCTATAAAAAAATGTAAAACTTGTCGAAAAGAGAAAAACCAAATCGCAAGGATCCTAACAATCCTTTGGTAATCACCAAAACCCCAAAAGCACTATTCGACAAATCAATATCGACCTATTCGAATTCTCACACAAAACTACACACCGACACCTACAACAAATTGACAAATTCACACAGCTTACACTGTCCTACACAAGATTGCAAAATCAATCGTAAACATCCTTATGTTATAATTCCAACACTATATTCGTGATACGATAATCATGTAACAGAAACATTTATATTCTTTCATCCCCTGACCAACTTCTTAAAATTAAAGGAATTTATTTTCTCGTAACATTTACATAGAATTTTTATCCGAAACGTACATCACCCTAATTCTAACAAGTAGTAACCATTTCACGAATTTAATTTCAAACAATTATTCCTTCAAAAATCTCATTTATAATTTTCCGAATAATTCCATCAGTCAATCTCTTCATTATCTCGGAAATATAATGCGCATAGACTTATGACAATCATTTATGTTCGCATTATAAACTAATAAGTGAATCCTCTTATTCTTATATTAACAACTCCATATCAAATGAACACGCGGTAACTAACCATCTTCAACGCTACTCCAGAAATTGAAATTCTGTAAGTTTAATTTTCCCACTCAGAAAAATTTGTCATGCAAGAAAAAATATCCCGAAGTTTTCTAACATTCAGATAGTTCAGTCCACCTTATGAAACTCAATCTTAGAGCCCTATGTAATCAAGGGAAATGAATACTTAATTAAATATGACATTAACAATAAATGACAGTAATAAAATCGACAATAGTTCATTTTTCTCCACCCACACATTATTCTAGCAATACCATTCTACGCTGTGTTTCACAACAGCAACCCCTCATGGTTATTTTCTAAGTGTACAACCCTGTTAAAACTATTCCACATATGAATAGCAACTATTGTGATATACATTCGAAACGAAATATTAAAATATTGCGATAATGCATTATAAATATGATTATTATACCCGACTACATGACGATCATACAGGAAACTAAATACATGATTGGTACAATAATTTACCAAACAGCGTGTATTAATTAGCGTCCGAGACCAAAACAAAAGAAATGTTCAAAATCGTTTCGATAACCACATTTCAAAAATTGACCAAATACCAAACTGACAATAACACCTATTTCTAAAAATAATCTCAGATGACAAAATAAATTGCAAAACAATTTAATGACAACGGTACTTACAAAAAGTAATGTTCTTTTCAAAATTAATCATTTCAATCAACTCGAAAACCTAATTAAAAACCAAATATCTGTTACAACTTCAGTAATCAAAAATTTCAACGCAACTATTCAAAAATTGCAAGTTGACAAAGAAACTTTCAATAAGGATATTAAAGAAATTGAAACCTCAATTTTAGACATGACTAAAGACATAGAAAATATCCACGCAAAACTGAAATTTATTAAAATCTGCAAACAACGCATGGCAAGTTACTTATTTATCGAAGATAACCTAAATGGTATTCTAAATTCCATCACTTTCACGAGGCTTAAAATAATTCACACGTCAATTATAAATCCAAAGGACTTAGTAAATTCTCTACAGGAAATTTCGCAAAACCTACAAAGGAACAATTTACCGCTTCCAATCAAACTATCAAAAGTTGCACAGTATTTAGACATTATAGAACTAAAAGCTTTTCAAACAAATTCAGATTTAATATTCGTATTAGACATACCTTTGGTTGACCCTCAAACCTACTTAGTATTTCAATTATACCCTATCCCTATTTTGGATAATGGAACTGGCTTATATCATGTCTTGTCAACCTCTCAAAAATATATCGCGAGAGATGATGATTCTTTAATGTACTTAACCATCCCAGACCTCAGAGAATGCAAACCACTCTACTTCAACACTAAATTATGTCTAAATCTATTTTCATACCCCATTGATGACAATGCCATTTGCGAAGCCCGTCTCTTCTAGAACCTCAAAACTCTGCCAGGAAGCTGCCAGACGTCATTCATCATCAGCCAAGGCTACAACGTCCAAAAGATAGACGAAAATACGTGGTTAGTTATCAACGCAGAACCATTACAGGCAACCATCAATTGTCCAGAAAGAAGTTCGAAAACTGAAGTCATCTACAAAAACTCAATAGTGAAATTACAACCTAATTGTTACGCCTTTATAGGCATCACAAAAATCCAAGCCAGTACCAACGAAGTAACCGACGTAAACGACGACACTCATCCCATCCAAATTCCATTCGAATGCTGCAACAAAATTCCAAACAACATTAGAGCACCAAACCTTAAACCATTAAAATTAAACAACCTTAACACAGAAGATCTCGAAATTGCCAAACACAAATTGGACCAATATTCCAGAGATCTAGACGATTTAATCAACGAACCATTCGTAACAAAACACATATCCTGGTTCACCTACTTCATCATTGTGCTAATATTTGGACTGTTATTTCTGTACCTATTTTGTAAGTGCAGAACAAAAAGACGAAGACTAGCCATCGATGTTTCTGCATCACCCCCATCTCCACCTAGGCCTAGCAAACCCCACAGGACATTTGCTAACCTATTCCCTTCACGAAGACGACCTACTTTAAGGAGAGAAGACAACGAAGCCGAAGACATAGAACTTACATAAAGATGAACTGTTTTGTGCGTTTTACTGACTTTTAGTGCTGGACTCTTCAGTGAACCATATTTTATTCATTTAATCATTATATTTCATTATTTTTCTATCATTTGTTAATTTTAATTTTATTAACATTTTTACGTCATTTTCATTCAAACCCATCATGCTTATATTTTATGCTCTCACAGTAAAGCTATATTTTAACCTTGGGAATATTTTATCCCATTTTACAATTCAAACCTAGTATGTTTGTATTTTACGCTTTCTTGCCAAAGCTATATTTTAACTCTAACATTTTTATGTTATTTAATTTTTATGAATCAAGCTTATTGTGCTTGCATTTCATATTTTAGACGCTAAGGTTATATTCTGTATTTTAAACCTTACGATTTAACATTTTGTACTCTTTATATTTTTCCAAATTGTACCATTACCTTTTATATACATTTTATATTCATTTCAAAAGTTGCTGCATAAAACACCAACTTTTTTTATAAGGGGGAAGCTGTTATATTAGAAATATACCATGATATATAATATCACCGAGACTGGCTTAACCTTCTCAGACATATCACATTACAAATTGCGTAACAGCTCTTCTCTAATAACCGCTCACGTTAGCTGAGCTTAACATTTCATTCTCAGTAATCTGTTATCATGCTGAATTGCAAATCCAATGTTCTTTGTTCTCCAGACATTATAAATATTACCCACTGTCATTGTAAACCTCAGTCTTATACTCACTTTCGAATAAACCAGTCTAAATTATTATTGTATTTTCTTAACGAGTCAACGTTGACTCCAGTGTTAAACTAAATAAATCTTTTTAAAAAGTTAATCAAGTAATCCACTATCTAACATATATATATATAATAAATATTATATTTATTGATATATTTTCCCTATTTTTATTTCCATATTTTTACTTCGTCCAGTGAAAATATAGTAACGCAAAAAATGTATTTTTTTTAAATAGGCTTAAAATGTCATGAAACGTCGAGATTTTAAATTTGAGCGAAAAAAAATTTTCCCGTCTGTTGGTCTGTCTGTAACTTTTTTGTCCGCACGTTTACTCTGGAACCGTTTATGATATTGACTTGAAATTTGGCGCACTTATGTATTATAACGATATCTGGAACTAGATTATACTTTGATCTAATTCCGTTGAAGGCTTCGGGGGTAAATAAGGGTAAATAGGCAAAGCAAGCAGATAAGAGTCCATACAATTGCTATTTAGGGCATGTACTAAAAGTCAAGGTCTCAACAAGATTTTTTTTTGGCTCAGCCACCCCCCCCCCCTATCACCTCCAATACCACCCGCACACTATTATAAAAGGGAGTAGAAAAAATTAAAATATGATTTAGTGTGTATACAAGAACGAAACATCTCCAAAAAATTTTTTGGCATTAGCTACCCCCTCTACCACCCGCATTGCCACCCCCACTCTATTTTTAAAGGGAGTACAAAATTTTATTAGGATTTAGTGTATGTACGAGAACCAATTGCCTTTCAAATTTAATTTGGCATTAGTTACCACCCCCATTGCCACCCCCACCCTATTGTTTAAGGGAATAAAATATTAATTGGGATTTAGTGTGTATACGAGAACCAAGGGACTCTAAATTTTTTTTAGCATTAGCCATCTCCTCTACCACCCCTATTGCTACCCCCTATTCTTAAAGGGAGTAAAAAATTTAATTGGAATTTAGTGTGTGTACAAGAACCAAGGGCCTCTAAAATTTATTTTAGAATTAGTTACCTCTCTTACATCCCCATTGCCACTTCCACCCTATTGTTTAAGGGAATAAAAAATTAAATTTGGATTTAGTGTGTGTACAAGAACCAAGGGTCTCTAAAATTTATTTTGGCATTAGCCACCCCTTCTACAACCCCCATTGCCACCCCACCCTATTATTAAAGGAAGTAAAATATTACATTGGGATTTAGTGTGTATAAGACTTGAATACAAAATCTGGATGTGGAAGTAATGATTCCTTGGGGAGCGGTTTTTAAGAAGTTACATCAATAAGGATCATTTTCTTAAAATATTTTTTAGGACTGTTAATAATTGAAATATATTGGACACGAACTGATTCAAAAATGAATTAAATCCACCTTGACTATTTTAAGAAATAATTGTTTATGTGTAAGTAGTAATCCCGATAAGAGAGCAGGATGAAACGGAAAAGTGTGGATAGAAAATAAATAATTTTGCTTTGATGAAATTTATAAATAAAACCAAAGTGCTCACTTATGAGTTTATTTGAATTTGTAAATTGAAAGGTTAAATAATATTACGAGCTATTTGCATGACATAATTATTTATTTATTTATTTTAAACATTTTGTATTCACAAAAAAATGTTTTGGTTACTCTCAGTGTACAGTGTGTATCCAGACGGGGTACTAGTGTATTCTGTAAGTCGGAAAACCTTCGAAAAATATTCACTTTTCAGATCTAAACGAGACTATGTCTCCGTTTTCGAAGATGCTGAATATTATGGCGGTGGTTAAAACTCTCTCCGAGCTCTCTCCACCCCAATCGAAAAAAAGGGGTAAACAGCGTATCTGCCGTCTCCTACCAGCCAAGCACGTGTTACCCCTGTGTTCGAGAATGCTGAGCACGATGGTGATGTCGAAACCTGTTACGTGTCAAAAGCTGTTTTATTCCGTTTAGGTAGGCAGTAAATAGTTATTAAGAGGTGTATCGAGGGTTGCCGCGTTGTTAGATTTGTTGGCTGAGACGATGTAGTTTCAATATTTTAGTTCGGCAGTAGGCATTCTAGCTAGGTTGCAGTCATTTTATTAGCTAGTGGCGCCCTTTATGAATATATATGAGTAACTAATGTGTATATGGTTTATTTTTTTGTGTATGAACTTTAACCTACCCTCTCACCGACTAGAGCTGAGCTAGCCTTCGGCACGAGAAGAGCACTGTAAGGCCTAAAACCCCTAAGGCTCAACGGAGTGGAAATTCCATTTGCCTGTGTGGCAAAATATTTAGGAGTAATTTTTGACCAAAAATTAGCATGGAACTCTCACATACAAAAAGTCACACAGAAAGCCACAATCGCCCTCCTGGGAAGGTGTAGGCAAATGTGTGGAAAAAACTGGGGACTAAATCCCAAAATGAACCTGTGGTTATACACTAGGGTAGTAAGACCCATGATACCCTATGGATCAGCGGTATGGTGGACTAAGACGGTGCAGCTGGGAGCAATAAGGCTGTTAAGTGCGTACAAACGCTTGCTCGCCTGTGCGCCACGGGGGCTATAAAAACTGCTTCTACGGCTGTACTTGAGGTTCTCTTGGACCTGCCACCATTACACATATTCATGCAAGGTAAAGCTCGATCAGTGGTGCACAGGTTAATGCAAGGCCAAACGCCAATTAGCCAGCAACACGGGACGGAGTACCAGTAAGTTATACTCGGAGATGAGGGCAGATCCCATTCTAGGCATACCCACGGACGTAATGGTCCCAAGGTATAACTTCAACAAGAAATTTCAGACTGTAATACCAGACAGGGAAAACTGGAAAACGGCCCTCTCATAACAGCACAAACAGTCTAGTATACTGACGGCTCCAAAACAGAACAAGGAGTCGGAGCCGAGATTTACCGGACAAGGTCAAAAGCCAGTATCCGGATAAGTCTAGGGAAATACGCAATGGTGTTTCAGGCTGAAGTGATCGCCATACATTGTTGCGCAAGGGAGATAATGGACAAGTCACTGTTAACCAGTCGATTGCCATTTTCTCTAATAGCTAAGCGGCAATAAAATCAACTTAAGATTGGTGTGGGACTGCTTGACGGCCCTTACAGAGCTGGGAAGTCAGAACAGAGTGACCAGGACACGAAGGACACAGAAGAAACGACAAAGGCTGATCAACTGGCCAAGGAAGGCGCATTTGAAACCCCAATAAGACCCGAGCTCTTTTGTGGCGTGGCAAAGCCATGCATGCGAGCAGCCATCAAGGAATGGGTGCAAAATACATCTCTGGAATGATGAAGGAATCTCTCAAGGCAGGCTAAAGAGTTCATTGAAGAATGTTCGGCCAAATTTACGGAAGATCTACTAAGCCAGAATAGGAAGGCCATCAGAGTAATAGTATGCCTTCTAACTGGGCACTGCCGGCTCAATAGACACATCAGTTTAATGGGCCTGGCAGAGGACGCAACGTGCAGGTTCTGTCAAGAGGAAGAGGAAACCTCAGTTCACGTATTGTGCCACTGTGAATGCCTGGCGGGACTGAGATTCCAAGTACTCGGAGAAGAAAAACCAAAGGCGGACAGCTATACAAAAGGGCCTTTATCAAAGCTGTTGAGTCTAGTACAAAGGACAAAGCTGGATGAGGTACTATAAGGACGATAATAGACCTGAAAAGTCGCGGTGATAAAGGCTAAATAAGCAGCTCCTTTGTTAATCTAATCTAATCTAGCCCTCGGCACACCTATTATGAGCCTCTGCGACTCGAACGCTACTGTTTATATTCACTTCATTTCTTTTTCTTGTTACATAAATATTTACATTTGGTTAATGACAAAATAGGCTCGTCGCAAATCTCTCCTCGATCCCCGCCAACCCCCCAAACGGCCACAAACCAACCCTGAAAGGGGTGAAATGCGAATAGGCTATCTTCTCCCGGCTAATCCCGTTTTCGAGGATGCTGAGCCCGATGGTGATGTCGAGACCGCTGCGAACTACCCAAACGGCCAAAACTACCCCCGAAAGGCGTGAAATGCTAATAGGCCCTCTTCAGGAGGTAAGACCACCTATCCGCGTTTCACCCCTTTCGGGGGTGGTTTTTGACCGCTTGAAGGGTGGGGTGAGCTCGGAAAAAGTTTTAACCACCGTCATTGTATTCAGCGTCGCCGAAGACGGAGAGATACAGTCTCGTTACTCTCTAAAAAAATGAACATTTTCATCATATATACAACAGTTGCCTCCCCAGAATCCGGCTCGGGACCGATCGTGCAACCACCGCGTTGATGCTGTGGTGGATTGCAGGATCGGGCGGGGAAGACTTGGTTCGACAAAAACAAAAATTAAAAACAATAGTTAAAAACCTCAACTCCTTTTTACAAATAAAAAAATTAAAGTAGGTAATACCTTTAAAACATGTTTTATATAAAAACTTAACTAAAAACAACAAAATACACAGTTTATAAAAGACACTTGTCTTGAGTGAAAGGTATGAAACATTAGTGAAAGTGAATACTACAAGAGAAGGTATAGTTGTTGAAACTTGCGATGGCTATGATGGTTGCCGGAAAATTGGCAACGTCTGGTACGGTAAGGGGTGTTTGATCCGA
The DNA here is from genome assembly GCA_963675555.1 of Leptura quadrifasciata. Classification (NCBI taxonomy): domain Eukaryota; kingdom Metazoa; phylum Arthropoda; class Insecta; order Coleoptera; family Cerambycidae; genus Leptura; species Leptura quadrifasciata. Next base: position 113,006,504 of record OY776675.1, read on the forward strand.
AATGGGGCATTATGTTGTCTAATTTGCGTTATATGTCTTGTTAGCAGACTATCGCCCGGTTTAAACGAGCAGAAGTTTTGAGAGATGAGCTGGACGCAGTCCGCTATCGGGGTTGTCATTGCAGCGTTGGTAGAGATGTGTGAGGGAGGTGTATCTTCCAGAATTTGAGATGAGGCGCATGAATTTGTGTTCTAGCACTTTTAGTTTTCTCATTGTCGTGGCCGGTATGCTGCACCACATCGGAGCCGCGTATGTGATGGACAGTCTGATCACCATCGTGTACAACAATTTTTTATTTTGTCTGTCGGGTCTGCTACCCCTGATCATGAGCGGATACAGACTCCTGGACAGGGAGTAGACCTTCCATCTTGTCTCATTAATGTGTGTGTTAAACGTCAGTCTTTGGTCCAGCCTAACCCCCAAGTACTTCACGCATCTTTTGGTTGGAATTTTGTTTCCCCTGATCGAAATTGGTGTGATAATTCTGTTTTCGGTGAAGCGACGCATGAAGTCTATCGCCTCCGACTTCTCAGCGTTCACCAGAATCTTCCACTGGTTGTAGTAAGCTGTAGCACGAGCCATGTGCGCCTTCAGCAGAATGTTTACCGCTTGCGCCTTCTCAATATCGAGGAATATCATGGTGGTGCTCTTCCTAAGATTGTATTGCACTTTGGCGTCGTTAACTATTCTAACGACCTGCTGCACCGTGCTCCTGCCCTTCCTGAACCCGAATTGTGACTCATGTCATGACCAATTAGTTCTTGTATGTCGTTTTCGATGCGGTCGTGTTCCGGGTTGTTTAGCACGTTGGTGTTATGTATTGTCTGAAAATGGTCAGCTAAGTCGTTCGCTTTCTGCGCGTTTGTCACCGACATCTGTCCGTTCGCGCTTGTCAGGGCGGGTAGAGCCTCCAGCATATTCTTGAGGGCCCTCGTCAGCTTCCACAGCGAGTTGTCCTGAGGATTCAGCGCTGTCAGCTTGTCCCCCTATTTCTGTTTTTTAACAGTGTTGATGGAGGTTCTGATCCGCCTTTGCAGTCTGATCTTCTCGGCCCTAGCGTTAACATTGCGATTTCGCTGCCAAAGCCGTCTCTGTCTATTTTATTTCGTGTATGTCTCCTATGACCGCCTTGTCGAGTCGGTCTCTGTTTTGGTTGATGGTCACAGTGGTGGCAACAGTGGTGGCAACAGTGGTGGCAACAGTCTGCTTGGCATACTGCAGCAACCGTATGAACTCCTTCACCACGTTTTCCAGCTCGACGGGTGTATCGATAGTGTTATTAAGTGTTAAATTGGCGTTTATGTGTGCCTTATAGAGACGCCAATCGGCGCCTCTATAGGACGTGACTGTTCGTGTTATGTCTTCCCTTGACACACCATTCAACTCAACCACAATAGGATTGTGGTAGGACGCGAGTTCCACCAGGGCCACTGGGACCGTGGATTTCCTCACGCCCTTGTTGACCACTATGTCAAGGGTTGTGGGCATTGTGCTGTTGTCCGGAAAATGCGTGGGATCGTCCGGATACTGCATAATGACATTTCGACTATTCACATAGTCGTTCACGTTGTTGCTATGGCAGTTCCAGTTGCGATGCCTGGCGCTAAAGTTGCCTATGATCAGACAGTGCGAGCTGACGTTCATCAAATTCTCAAGGCAACCTGCTGTAAAGCCGTTCAACGTTGTCTGTTATACGCGGCAATGATATTCATGCCGCCCTCCAGCGTCAGGCACATATTCTCCACGGTGGTCTTTATGAGTATAGCTACCCCGCCCCCTCTGTTATTGTTCACCCTATCCTTTCGGTATACTGTATACCCTCGAACTTGCAATTTGTCTCGTCTGGTAAGTTTCGTCTCATTTAGCAACATAATGTCCATTTCATGCCTCATCATATAATTAATATGATTAAGATAATTTTGTTACCTATACCATTGGCGTTTCAGGAACAGATTTTTATATTAATCGATTAGAACGGAATGTTCTATACCGGAGTCTTGTAACTTTATTTTTGATTCGCTGAGAAAAAGTCACTCTTTATAAAAAGTGTCCATGACTTAGGAAGTCATAAATAGTTATCAAACTCAAGATATTTATACGGGTTACTCTAAAAATTCGAAAATATAAAATCGACTTTAAGCAAACTACCTTTTTTACACTTTTACTGAAAATTTTATTTAACAAAGACTTTTTAATTATGAAGAAAGGCTTAAATACGAAACTTAGTTGCAAAATAGGGAAAAAACTCTTCCAAAAACTAATTCAAATAATCACACTAATAACATATTGGAAAAAATATTCATAGACTAAGTTTTACCATTGAATATATATTTATGTGTTTATGCGTATGTCTGATGGTCGAGAGGTGAGCGCACTTGCCTCTTACCCAAAAGTTCCGGGTTCGATCCCCGGTCGCGGCAGTGGAAAATACTGTGAGAGGGATTTTTCCACTATACATGGATATTGGGTGTGTGTCCCTTGTCTCTAAATGTGTAACCCACACAAGGCTCTTCTAGAGCCTTCCGGGATAAAGGGGGTCGTCATTACCTGTGATGTATTTATTATTATTATTAAGATTTGCTTTTTCTTTCTTTTTTCTTCTTATCCAATTGCCGACTGAGGACCTACTTAACCTTAAAAAATAATTATTCAATTAAGTTTAACACTATTCTACATGCAAACATTCTACTAGTACACATTTTTCAAATGTCTTTCTGTGTTCTTCATACGCAAGTATATCAGCACACAACTCTGAGAAGTAGATGTCTATTGATTCTCCCTCTGGTCATGAGAAAATAACAGAAACTGTAGCATACCGCATGGTACTGACAAACTATTTGTTTGAGCAAACTTTTCGAACTGTTAATACTAAATCGAGACAATCAGATGAATTCTGTAACTGTAGTGGATTCCAAGCAACTTAGATAACCACTTACTCAGTAGCAATTTCTCTAGCTACTTTTTAACAACTTTAAAATAAAATGATATTCTGTAATGTTCATTTTATTAAAGTGGATATGAATTTTTCAAAACTATTTGTACATTGTAATTCAACCTTACTTAACAACTCGCCTAACTTCACTCTTCTATAACATAACCAATAACCACACCTCAGTCCAAGGATTGTTTACAATCCTTGACCACAGTCCACGAGTCCACACTGTCCACAGTGTATAATAATATGCCAATGCGTTACAGACACAGACCAGTAATAAGTTGTGATTTGTGAACGTAAACTGTGAACATATTCAGGCATAAGTTATTATATATATATTATAAAAATGGAAAGAAAAAAGAGATCCCCAAAAATTTCTTTAAGGCAACAAAACATAATGGTAGATTACATTTTCCAACATAGAAAAATGCAGATAAAAGGCGACAATTTGGAAGAATGGAAGGAATTGGCTCAATTATTAAATAGTACAACGGGAGCAGTAAAAACAGCAGAACAGTGGAGAAGAATAAGTTGTGTTCTATATAATAAAACATATACTTGTTAATTAAATTTTTGTGTTAGAGCTTTATTGAGTGGAAATCGAAAATAAAGAAAAAGGCGAGAACTCTAGCATGTAGTCAAAAAGAAACAGGTGGAGGTCCCAATCTTACCGATTTGACTGACATCGAAAACATATTAATTTCGGTAATAGGAACGTTGCCAGTTTACGGTGATGCCGACATAGAGGAAGTAGGTATGGAAGATGTGCTGACGGAAAAAGGAACCGATGGTGGCCAACAGGAAGAAAATGAAAATTATAATATAATAGAGTATGAAGAGGAAAATGCAGGTCTGGATAATTCAAATGTAGAGCATCCTGAGGTGGAAACTTTGGTTATTATAAATTCAATTGAAGGAGAAGACGAGATAAACATGAGCGAATCAACATTTCAAAACACCAACATCAAACCAAACATCAAAAAGAGAAATACTTATAATAAAAAGAAGGCATTGCAAACTGTCCTAAAAGAATACAGCCTATCAACTGATAAATTTACTACTAGTATTGATAAATTATCAGCAAGTATAAACAGATTAGCTGATTCAAATTTTGCTTTAGCACAATCGGGTACCTCTTCTGGAGGAAGTCAAAAATAGATATATTTATATATTTTATAGAGTAAATGGAATACATTTTTTTTGTGTTCATGGAAGGTATTTTGATTTTGTATTTATATTGCAATAAATAGTTATTAAAATGTGTTGCATACATTTTTTATTCATCCCGACAGGATTTTAGCCTAATCAATAATTGGAAATAAGAAACAAGTAACATGAAATATACACTTTATTCTACAATTCCTAGCAACATGACAATAACAATAATTATTGTAAATACTGGAGCAAAATGTTTTATTGTGTTGTAAGGGTTAAATGTAGCTGACAAACATTGACAAACTTGCATATTTTAATATGTTAAAGTCTGTCTCAGGGTTTATGGAGTGTGTGTCACGAGAAGCGTATGGTCTAAGATGATTTGAATGAGTGGACGAACAGTATTGGCTCAACCAGTTTTGCACTGAGAATGAAATTGATCAATTAAATAAAATCAAACTCTCAAGTAACTGTACATAACAGTCCATTATTTTCTTTTTCCTATTCAAAATACTCCAAAAGATTTAATACAATTTGCCGACACTGTTTCTTAGAAACAATTAAGTGGACACAAACGTTAGCCCATTTTCAGTGCATTTAACCACATAAACGAAGGAGATGAACGTATAATTATAGTAGTTTGATAGAGTGGAAAGTCGTAGGTAGCTTGATATGTGTATGAATGGCGACAAATCTTGAAGCAAGGCATAGCTCGAATCGTACACACGCCATAAATCCTGAGACAGACTATCTGTACAATTTTTAATATTTTAGTTGCCATTTCTTCATCTGTTATTCCCTGGAAGTAGATAAAGTGATATTAATTAATGAATATTGAATTTTACGAAAGTGTCTTACCTTAAATAAATTCCTGAACAACATTTCCCTGTATTCGTCTTGCTACTCGCAACAAATTTTGTGGTAAATCATTGTCTGGAATATCATTGATGTTAATATTTTATACATATGTTATGGAGAACCACACACGAATATATAATTTTGGCTGCTGCAACGGGATCGTAATGGAGGGATCTATGTTTATGAAGGCACTTAAATCTGGATTTCAGGATACCAATACACCTTTCAATCGTATTTCTTGCACGACAATGTGCCTTAGTATATCGTCCTTCAGGTGTATTTTCTGGTACATCTAAAATTGGTGTCATAAGCCATGGTTCTAAGGGATACCCAGAGTCTCCCAACAATTAAAAATTTCCATGCCCATTAAGAAATGTAGTTCGTAAATGCCTCCTAATATTAGGCATTTGCCAAATTGCCGAATCGTGGGTAGATCCTGGAAATCGTGCATTCATTGCAAGAATTCTCAGGTCAGCATCACATATCTAAAAATGAACAAATTGAATGTACTTATGTACATTTCTCAATAATTTCTCCTTACCAATTGAGTATTAATGCTATAGAAACTTTTACGATTTAAATATACAAAGCCAGGTTTTCTGGGATCAATTTCTTTAGGCTGGATTATAGAAATATGAGTACCATCTACGCAGCCCAACACATTTGGAAAATTAAATTTTTCAAGAAACCTACAATATACAAAGGAATCTATCACGTTGCAACATTAATTGTTACTACCCACGTCTTACCTAGCCTTAACACGCTGTATATCTTCATTGTTAATGGGAAACGTAACATATTCATTCGCAATAAATGTTGATATTACATTACTAACTAATGTAATAGAACGACTAACAGATGGTTGACTTAAGGCAAGGTTGTAGTCTTGTCCAACATTAGTTTGATAACTGCCATGTGAATAGAAGTAGAGAGCTGTTGGAAACTGAGATTTAAAATATGTGGGCTTGATTTCATATTTATACATCATAAACCTACCTACCTTTAAGTAATTTGGGATAGATATTGTTCTCTGTGGTTCTTCTAAGAAGGGTTCAATTCTTTGATAAAAATCAAGAGCTAGGTCAGGGGTTAATCTAAACATTTTTATGAATTTAGGTAACGGCAAATTAATAAAGGGATTACTGGCATCTCGTAATGTCCTTTGTTTGAGCCTGAGAGCGTTTCTGTAAAAGTAGTTTTGACATTTTTGGTAAATATTTCTATATAAAAGTATAAAAACTATAAATTTTACTTACTCTGCATTTACTTCATGTATTTCCTCATTCAAAATTTTATTTAATATCCAAGGATCCATTTCTTTTGTTACTTAACTACTACAAAAATCCTGTTGCTTCTTAGCCACAATATAAGAACTGCTGGGCCACTTATAAAATCAATAGTTGCTTTCTGTTTTACTTATAGAATACGAAAATATATAAAATTTCTAATAAGCAACTGACCTTGCTCTGAACCACTTGTTATATAGCAACTTACATTTACAGAATTTAGCAGAATAGAAGGAAGGGACATTAGAATTCCCACGCAGAAAATTAACCTTCAGGGTCGTAACTACTGAATTATCAACTGCATCAATAATGAAAAGCCCCTAAGAGCTCTAAATATTGCCAACAAATGGTGTAGTAAGGAAGAACTTTCTATAAATCTCCACAATACCACAGTCGTTAATCTCAAATGCAAAACAGCACTGGAAGGACTAAGTCCCCTAATGCTCAATGGAATAGAAATTTCATTTGCAACAATTTCAATTTACGTAAAAGAATTCAATTCTTAATATTTCATTTTCAACTACTCATATATCCCATGCGTTAGATATTCGTATACGTGATTTGTATCTTGTACCAAAAACAACACAGTTGTAAATAGACGTAAACATTCTAGTAAACATGTTAAGGTAATTGGATGAAAACTCGATATTTACGGAAGCACGTCTTGAATGTACCTTCATGTCATGGTTATTCTCATAAATTGTAAAAAAAAGTCGTTTGTATGCTTCATGCCTGTCATTTTATTTATTGATGGTAAGATATCATCACTTTTTCATTAATATTAAAAATAATGGCATTTTTGTCAACGTTATGTTATGATTTGAAATAAAATATTATTAGAAAAACAAACAGTATCCGATATATAACTTGCTCATTGTTATATTTTCTTCACGATGACGATGTCATGTGTAATTTATGCTTGAATTCATCATTCAATATGATCATAGATCTGAAGGGAACACTACTGATAGTGAAATTGTGCGTTTTACATATTCTGGACTGATTTATTTAATAAACTATTCAAACTGTGACCTATGGTGGATCCATTGTTGTGACATTTGGTATTTTAAAATGGGGGATACATATTGTGGCAATTAATAATAATAGAATTGTTAAAGATGCATCGCAATCGAAAATTTAGTATTTTTCAGTGTCAAATATTCTAAAATGAAAATTTAGAAACTCGATTTGTACAAACAGTTTTTCTAAAAATAGATTTTTATATATATAATTACAAACGTTATTTAAATACTCAGTGCAGTAAAAATAGCACAAAAAATCAATATAAACTAACTTTTTCCATAAGCAATTTTATGGTTGGATCCTGTCGGGGAGGTGCTAAAAGTACCCCAAAAAATGTTTGTACTTCAAAGACCCTGTGCTTCAATTGTTATTTACATTTTAATTTTTTTAACCGCGTTATTCAACCTAAAAATGTGAATAACTCGAAATATACAGGTCCGATCGGGACAACATAAAAGAAACAAAATCTTTGTAATTAAATTTTCTACAAATCTACTTTAGTGTAGGTCTTAGGAGCGGAACCATAACAAACAAAAGTAAAAATACTTTTAGAAAATCTGACTTTTGCTCTAACAAAAACACCCTCAAAATTTGGTGCAAAAATATTAAATCCAGTGTGCGCAATTGAATTTGTTATTTAAAATTTAAATTGGCCGCCATTTTATGCTATTAAGTCCAAAACGGATCCTTTTTTTATGGAAAGTTAGGCCTCGATGCCAACTTTTTGATTCCATAAAAAAAAATTTAAACCTATTTTGATCATTTTTTGCATTTGTTTAAACCCCAATAAACAAAAAATGATTTTTTTCGGCCATTTTGAAAAAAAAAATTTTTTTATCAGATCATGAAGAAAATTTTGATAACCTTACTTTAATTAAAAAAAAAGAATTTATTTTGGTCAAAATCAAATCAGTCATATCCACTAAACATAAGCCATAATAATAATTGTACAATAGTCCAAGCAACTAAGGAAAAATAGCGGAAAAAATTCATGTAGAAGCAAATTTTGGCACAGTTGTAGGGGAAGGTGTCCTTAACAACATACTAAAAGTACTGATGGTTGGGAGTGAAGCTAAGGGGGGGGGGGAGTCTCTAAAGGTCCCTTGTTATAGTTTTTCGTTAATAACTCTAAAATTACTCCCTATAGTGAAAAAATGTTCATATACTGGATTAATCTACATAAAACTCTCTACAGAAAAGGTCCTATACACATTTGCGCTAGGGTCGATACTTAAGGAGATATGGAGGGGGAAATAGATAATGGTTATTGTTAAAAATAAAATAATTATGTGTAAGGATGTATCTTGAACATTAAATTTCGTCAAAATCTAAAGTTTCTTCATCATCAATGCTGTCTTCGATCGGTTATGGTCCAAATGATAAAAAATGATACACTTATTCGTTCCATTCCAGCTGTTATTCAAAGTGGCGTACCCTAGATTTCTATATTAGGTCCCGTATTATTCATATTGTACACTGCTAATGTACAAACATTTGTTCAAGCCAAAATGCATTGTTATGCTGGTGATTGTCAAATATAATTATCCTTTGAACCGGCTGAGGAAAGCCATTTTATTTCGACATTATATTCAGATCTAGAGAGTTTAAACGAATGGTCAGCCAATAATGCTTTAAAATTGAACTCAACAAAAACCACTGCTTTTTTAATTGGTACGGACAAATAATATGAAAAAATCTCATTAGTTGGCACAATACATATTAATACCAGTTTCAATAAATCAACAATATAAAAAGCTTGGTATCAGAATTGACCAAAATTTAAATTATTCTAGACATGTAAACGAAATTTAATTTAATTTAAAAATATACTAAATACCGAGGTACTTTAAAACTGACAGAATCGTTGGTTATTTCTGTAGTCGATTATTGTGATGTAGTATATGGTCCGTGTCTATCGGTTGCTGATATAATGAAGTCATTTTTGTTTTAAAAATATTCATTTTAATTTGAATTTAAAGTCATAGATTTCTCTTATCCACTGGGTATATAGGTAAATTGGAAAGAAACCAATGTCAAGCAACTTAATTTCAGGGAAAGATTGTATTTAAAAATCATAAGAGAATCAAGAGGAACTCACTAATTTTATTTATATGAATAATTAATAAACTAGGGATAAAATTCAGTTTTCTTTAGTAACCAGGTAAAGTTTTCATTACAAATTGATTGAAAGTAGTTTAAACCATGAGAGTCATTGTTTGAATTAATTAACGCTCGAAATAATTAACATAAAACCGAAGTTAAAAATAGTATTTTGATTTAGGATTATAACTAGTAGTACCGGGGCTATTAAATTCGTTCTTTTTCTGAAGTCATATAAATAGTTTATTTGCAATCGATTCCTGTCATGTAAATTGTTTATAACAATTGACGCTATCGGTTATAAAACATTTTGTTTCATCGCCAATTAGTGACTGCCTGACTCACATATGCTCGCTTATTGTGCATCCGACAGGACGAATTTTAGTTTAGCACGGGGATATGCTGCGGAGGCCCTCTGCTAACACTCTCTTTGGTTTTCAACTGCCGACCTGACCAGTCGAGTATTTTGATAAGAATTCATATATATATATATATATATATTCTTTTTATTTTGGCAATTTGGACTTAAAATATTTTCTACATTGATTCATTTAATTTTAATTGGTCTTTGTCTAGTTTGATAAGTTCTGCCTTCCGCAACCACTAACAACCTTGAATATCACGATCGTGTATAGTTTATCCGGGAAAACCTTTTACCGCGATAAATACCCTCAGGGGACGCTGCCTTGTAAGTGGGACACTCCAGAGATCGTACGTCGAAACTTTGAGCTGTAAGTTTCAGATTTTATTTTAATTTTTGCCCAAAGTCGGGGACACTGCCTTGTAAGTGGAACACTCCACCTGAGACGTACCGTACTAATTAACCATTAAATACTTCTTTACCAGGTTCATCACGTCAAGTTCTTATTTTTTTTATAAAAGTAAAATTATTTGTTTCTGGTCAAAATTTCTGTAAAATCTAAATAACCGTCTGTATATCACCAAATAGCAGTCCAAGTCACTGATATCACATTTGCTAAACCGCCGCTTTGCTAATCATACTTACCACCTGTTTGCTTTATCTTACATTTTGCCTTGCATATTATTATTTACCTGCTTGCTATCATTTTCTGAGAACCCCTGGTATATCATGATTATAGATATTTTAAAAATTAAATATATAATTATTACTTGAAGCTTGGGAAATTAAAAGTATTAATTTATTTGAACGTTATTTTTACTGTATGATTTTCCCATAAATATACATAGTTCTTGCAAATTCATAGCATATTTATTTTACCTTGATTTATTTATTTTAAAGTGTATTCTTTATTTTAAAGTGTAAATATTTTCAATATAATATTAAAACGTTTTGTGTGCCTTATTTTGAGTTTCCCCTCTAATCTGTACCGCCCTGAGCAAATAAAAGTGTTACAAATATAAAATCTTTACAGCTCTGTCCATTCCTTGAGAACGATGGCCTACGTTTCGACCTCTGGTAATAAACCGTCTTCACTGACTCTATCTAGGGCCTTTATTACTATTTTTTTGTAATAAAGAAAGTGGTGTTTCTGCACTTTAAACAGAAACTGGCGCTCGAGGCACAAACCCGCTTGTACTAGTATAGTGCAAGTTGCAGCACCGAAATAGCGGCGTTACACTGATTCAAATAAAATTCAAGTCTTACAAAATACGTGCATGCGACATTCAACTAAAGTTAAACGTAGAGATCATATCAGGCCTTATTTTGAATACTATGGATGGATTAAGATAGATGTCCGTCGAAATATTCACTACCTGTGTTTACTACATAAAGTTTTGCAAACAAATCGACCATTGTATTTAAAAAATAAGCTAGTATTTAGAGGTGACATCCACAATATGTCCATGCGAAAGCCAAACTTTTTGCACGTACCTAGACACACCACTGCATATTTCAAAGGTTCATTTTCTTATCAACCCACCACTCTCTATAATATGCTACCACAAATCATTAGGAATATTAGTAGTCATTCTTAAAAAAAAAAGTATAAAACCTCCTTGGTCGAGTAAATTAAATTAATGAATTTAATCCAATTTTGTATTTCGAAATAATTTTCTGATTGATTTTATTTATATCGTTATCTATTTTTACACCAGCTCACAGTATATGTATGTGTATATTATGTGCACGTATATATAGGTCTCTATAGATGCTTCATTTTTGTTACTATAGTAGACTGTTTATTTGTTAAATATATGTTTAATTATGGACCTTATTGCGACTTTATTGTATTCAAATTAGGGGTTGGGCATAAACAGTCTTGGGCAGAACCCCGCAAATAAAGACTTTTTGAATTTGAATTTCCGGCGAAATCTAAAGTGGCACCAAATTAGATCAGATGTCAAAAAATGTAGTTTTGTGATTGGCTCTAGACCCCCTAATTTCATTTTGATATATTCAAAAATAAAAAAGTTATATGGGTTAGCACCCGGTATATTCCCTAGAATGCCCGCTTTAACAATAAAAAAAGTTTCCCTTTTCGAAATTTTGTTGAACTATTTTTAAAACAAGTCAAAAACGGACAATGAGAATTACTATTTGATTATATACTTTGACAAAATACGTATTGTTAGTGTGTGATACACTATTTGTATTATTTCAGTAAAAACAGTATAATAGATCAAATGAAATATTTTCCCCTGTGCTAATGAATACTTCATGAAATATGTATGCAACTCCGATCAATTTGGCAATAATATCAATTCAACATCCGTGTCGTCGTCAACCCTTTTAGTGAAAGTGACATCTAGTAATCCAAACTTGTTGAATGAAACTTAAATAACAATGTACTAGCTACTATTTACGTATATGGACTTGCCCCACTCACATAATATGTCCCCACATTCAGTGACATGCAAAAATATTTTAAGCCACATTGTGCCAAAATAATTCAAGTTTTTATGTACGTTATGTAGTGGTAAAGTATTAGTATTAAGTAAGTGCAGTGTAAGTGATACGTGATTATAGTGTGTTCAATACGCATTTGTAAATAATTGTTATACAGAAAATAACAAATAACCCAGTGATATAATTGGTTTAATAATTTATTTGATTATACCGACAAGGGTGGTTATTACAATTGTCAGAATTTATAAATATGAACCATAATTTGACATGCTTCGATTGGATATGAGAATACTTTAATATGAGACAATCAGTTATATAAAAAACTGATTTACAGGTAAATATTGATCAAATACTTATAGATATATAATAATAGGTAAAAAATAAATCACAGTAAAATGCATTGACTATAAAAATAAATATATTTACTTTAATTATAATTTCTTTCTGGAACATCATATATTGAATATGTGTTATGTTAAACACTTGTTAATTTGGATTTCCTTGCTAAAATCAGAGCGAACTTTAGAATAATTTTGATTTTAAACATTCGATTTAACAATAGAGTTGCAGTTTTATATATTTTTAGGTGTGAATAATTCTTAACAACAAAATAATTACAAATTAATTTATAATGAAGCCATCAAAAATTTGTCTAAGAAAAAAATGTTTTTATTATTCCTGTAGAATATTTGTAAAATTCTCAAAAAAAAAATATTTTAAGTCAAACATAGTAAATGTCGTGATAGTATCAAGTATTGGACAAATAAGAAGTAACTAATAAATATATTTTTTATAAAAATTATTTAGTTTTCGAGGGACAATGAACGGGAAAATTAATAAACTCGCTTTCAGCTTGTTTTGCAAACAAACTATTTTAAAGTAACATGTGCTGACTCATAGAAGAACACATTTTTGGGACATCAGCACCTGAGCTATACAACTCTAACTGCATATGAAACTTCATATTATTTCTAGCTATAACAATTTTACTGATTAACAGCTGAGGAAATCGGATAGAAGAACGAATCGACGGACGAACTGGCTCATAAGAAGTCATCTTAAAAGGACTTTGTCTTTCACTTTAGGGTACATAATTCTTTCACTTTAGGGTACATAATTCTAAGTCTAATGGCAGTTAAACTTAAGTTTATTTCGTAAAGCTACTAAGCAAATACACTTCAAGAATCAATTAATTTCAAGAAATCTTATTTTAATTTTATGAAAAATGCAAATGCGCTAATCTGTTTGTCTGACTTCAATACAATCACTGTGGACGTAAACTGCTTTTTGAATATGTGCATCTAACTTTCATACTTGTAGGATGCTTCTTATACTTCTGCAGTATATTCTTTGACAATTGTTTTAGTATTGAGCAGCACCTAACTCAAAATGCAAAAAGAAAGTTATCTCGTTTTCTTTTTAGCGACCCTACAAATGTATTTTAAAAATACTTTTCATGTTAAGAAAATTTTACAAAAAATTTATAAATAGACTAATTGAGTATTGAAGCTTCAGATGCGTCACTATACCGGATAACTAAGAAAGTACCTACCACCCACTTTTTTCTACAGTTTTAAAAATAAAATTCTGAAATTTGGGAAATCAAATATAGGTATCAAAGGTCACATTTTGATCATTCAGTGGTAAAAAAATCAATTCCGGTATGGCTGAAAATTGACACAACTTTCTTATTTTAAATAGCACTCTGTATATTTAAGTCACTTTTCTCATAAAACTGTAATTTCTCTTTCCAACGCTTTTTTCAGATTTAAAATTGGATGAAAAATAGTCTTGGAAATGGCATTTATTTGATATTTATAGTTGGCTTTGGAATTCAGGAACAAATTTAAAAAATTTTGAAGTAGACTTTGAAATTGAATAAAATGCTATTTCTCAACAAATTAAATGTAAAACTGGCCTACCTTGTTCATTTGCTTGGTAAATTAGCTTTAGACTGGTTTTTCCCGATTAAAAATTGAATATAAATTAAAATAAATATTAAGCTTTTTGTACAAGCGTTTCGAATTGTGTCCATATCTTGCAGTGAAAAACAGATGAAAAATTGCACACAGCTTCTGTCAAAACGTTATTGTTGAGTGAAAAACAGAGGCGTATTTATTATTTGTAAATTTATGATTAGGTGAGCTATTCAAAATAAGTTACGATTTACGATGCAATATACACAAAATGAAGAGGTAGATTTACTTTTAATTTACGGCGAATGTCAGAAAAATGCCCCGATATCGAGTAGCAAATGTACTGCAAGTTCTTGATATTACTTTATCACATTCCCCATGAATAATAAATAAATTTAAAAAATCTTCGTGGGTGTAATTCAAACGTGCTGGCATTTTTTGACATAAGATAATGACTGATTGTTTCTAATCATGGCTATTTTGATGAAATGATTACAACAATTCATGCATTTCTAATAAAATCACAAATACTTCAAAAAGTTGTAACTTCAACCCCCACCATGCTAGTATCAGAAAAAAGGGAATTTAATTTTACATAACTTGATGTAAAAAAATACAGGGTGTTCCATTTGACCTAAACAAGTTTTCGCGGTTTGAAGTTGACAAAATGTAACGCGAAAAACGGAACACTTGGTATGATATTATTGAATTTATTTCAGTTATAGAACGTAGTTCTCCTTGTGTTCCTTTTATCTGACAAGAAGCAAATGAGGATCTTTTACACGAAGAAAGTTATAATGGTTTTTGCAAACCATTGCACCTGTCAAATTTTCTATAAAATGTCAAATATCTCTGAAACGGCTAGGTGTAGGTATAGAACATGCTACATATTTTTGACTCAGAATTTTATGCTCTTTTCGAAAACCCTAAAATATATAGGGTGTTCCATTTGAAATAAGCAAGTTGGTATCGACTTCCGGTATAAGCGGAAGTGCCAGCTGCTTGTAATTTTAGTTGGATTGGCCACACCGACATTAGCAATTATCTAAATTTTCAAAAGTTTCTGATGCGTACTTTTCTCTATATCGATCGATTCAGTTCCCGGTGAGGCACCCTGTATATTGCATATTTGTAACATAGTGAGACGCAATGTCTAAGTTTAACCTGCTCAGGAAAATAGATATATAATTAATAGGTCAGTATGACGAGCGATCTTATTTAAAATTTATTACAGTCGGCGTCGTCGTATCAATTACCCATATTCTACGTATATTTCAGTTCAGTTAAGTTAAACCCACAAACACGATCAAAATGAGGTCTACATTACGTAATATATCAGGTGCTGTTTGGGCCACCCATTTACAATATATTACTGTATTCGCTGGGCGTTCAATTATGTGTGACATAAATTTCAATTTGCATTTTACATTAGATATTTTTTTATATCCTTTTTATTTCTGTTTAAGAACACGTCAGAGTTCTGGATATTTTAGTATAAACTAAAAAACCGTTTAAAATAAAGCACTTCATTCTCCAAATGTCTCATTTAGCAAAATAGAATACTTACCCGAAAAAGTCGATCTCTTAAAAAAAAATTTAATAAAAGCCCATACAAAAAAAAGATACAAATTGTTAAAATCACAAATTAATGGAAATGTTAAAATAACGTATTATTTCTATAAAAACTGTTGAAAGTTCTGTCCATTGACATTCAAGCACATCTGAACCTGTCTAATCCAATTTTGTCACATTAGCTGAAGTGTTCTCCCTTCCTGCTGTTCCCGAAGACGCAGATTATGACAGCTGTTGTGATATGTTCACGTAATATATCGATATTGTCAACTTCGGTTTGGTAGACTTCATTTTTTAAATATCCCCTCAAAAGGAAGTCAAGATGATTTAGATCCCGGGATCGCAGAGGCCAAGCTACAGGTCCACCCCGTCCGATCCAACGTATTCCGTTTAATGGGGTCAAGTAACCTCGGACTACTAAACGATAATTTGGGGGCGCACCATCATGTAAAAACCACATCCGACTTCGGACCTCCAAGGATCTTCAAGAAGACCAGTAAGATCATTATGGAGAATCTCCAGATATTGCAGGCTATCCATCTGATTTGGCAATATGAACGGACCAATTAGGCGTTCATCGATGTTCAAAGTGATTTCGAACTACAATGGTCTAAACGTGCATATTATGTAGATTGGTTATACCATTACGTGTAAAAATAGCTTCATCAGTGACCAAGACATCAACAAATTTTCATTAATTTGTAACTTTAACAATTTGTATCTTTTTCTGTGTTGGACTTTTATTACTTTTTTTTTTTTCATGAAACCGACTTCTTATTTAAAGGTGCATGTATAGTTAAAATTTTTCGGATAAGTTGCGTTATATCCTGTATAGTATTCGTCAAATAATTTTTTTAATTAAATTTCTTATGCTCCTAGGTATATTTTAAAATTATAATACACAGTGCGTAATTGTTATGAATAAATTAAAATTATTTTTATACTGGACACGGAATCGATAGTTTATTAATATCCTAGGCATTAGACAGTATATGATTACTGTAACCAAAATGCTAAATGTTATTTGATTTCGTTTACGTATTTCAGATACATGACAAAATGAAAATTTTTTGAAAAAAAACATAACACCCTGTTTTTCGAAAACTCAGCCTCTTTTAACATTACCGCAAAAATATTTAAGATGGTCTCATTGTTCTCTCTCTTTTAGTAAAGTTCGTCCCTCTCCTTATGAACCACTCTGTATAAATTCGTATGTAAACATTTCAATATCAATTAAGGACAAATTAGGCAACTACTACAGTAATCGTAAATATTTTAAGTAACTACACCCACTATTTCAATACTATTGTCAAACTGTGTGGATTAAAATAAAACGTATGTGGAAATATATAATTCTCTAAATTATACACCATGCATGTAACTTATAAGGAAGTTATATTTAAAACAAAAATATTTATTCCCAATGTTTAAATATACATATTATTAATTACTTATTTAGCTGAAGAATGAATAGGTTTAATAGAACAGGCAAATAACCTATTATGTGCGATTAAATAGTTACAACCATTAATTCCATAAAAAGATAATTAGTTATGCAATGTACTGTTGACAAATTAGCATGATAGGTAACGGCAGCAATTTAATCGCTTGAAGGCACTCATAAATATGCCGTCGAAGTGTTTTATCACTTACCTCAATAATTTAGAATCCTAATTTCGGTATCCTAAGATTAGTTTTAACTTCAGTATTTATCGTCTCCATATTTATAACCAGCTAATGTTATAGACAGCAATGCTTAAGTTTGACCGACCAATAGGTTATAATATTTTATTGGTAAATTTAGTAAATGTAAATTGACCAGAAATTTCATACGGATTTACCGATATGAGAGAAAAATAAAAATAATTTCGAAGTTCGAATTAGATATAAGCCTACTATAGGTCAAGTTACTGAAGTATTGATACATTTGTTGAACAGTCTATAGGGTACTTTTCACAGTATTTGAATTAATTTTTAGGAGTAATAATAATAATAACAATATTTTATTTTCATCCTTTAGATCATATACATGATGTAGGATGGGTCATTATGCTCAGTTGAAATTTATAAAAATACAAGCACAAAATGTAAAAACAAATAAACCAATGTAAAAATGCAAACATAAATATTAAAATATAAACATATTATTTATCAATTTAGAAAGGCATCTATGCTACAGGATGTACCGTCCTGTAAAATATGTTTGATATTAAAATTATATGAGTTAAAATTTTTAATATTTTTTAAATCAAGCGGCAAAGAATTGTAAAGTTTAATATACCAATAATAGGGTGACTTCCCAAATAATGTGGAATTATGCGATGATATTAATAGGTCATTGCTTCTCGTGTTACAGTTATGATGAATTAAATTTACCAAAAGTTCCCATTTTTCTTCACAAAGCATAAACATTTATAAATAAAAATTGAAGGTGTCGTAATATAAGCACTTTATTTATTTTAAATGCAAATTACAAGCATTCTGTGACAAATAAATGCTCTATCCATTTCAATTGCCATACCTCCGACACATTATATATCTAAGGCATATATGTGAGTATGCAAGTATGTGATAAATATTTAGTAAAGTTTTAGTGTCGAATATACTTTTCATTTGTGAGACTGCAAAATTTCTTGCATACGCGGTCCTAAAAATTTACTTTTAATACAAAATATAAAATTTTCTAAAATACATAGTTTTCTATTAAAAAAATTGATATAAGTTGCTTTAGATAAGACAATTCATCTAATACATTTACGATTTTTTTGTACAAAATTCGAGTCTGCGACAATTATGGTGCTATCGTCAGCAAATATCGTCAAGGTCCAACTCTTTATATAATTTGGCAGATCATTAACATATAATATGAACAGCAAGGGCCCTCGTACAGACCCCTGGGACAACCCTCGATATGCATTAAATTCATCTGAAAAGTGGGTACCAATCTTTACAATTGCTATACGATTTATTAAATAAGAATGGATCCATTCCAGGATAATGCTACATATATCGAGGTTAAAAAGTTTAGATATAATATAATCCACATCCAAGATGTAATATGCTTTGGATAAATCAAATTGCAACATTAGCGTATATTTGCCTTCATCTAAATTGCTGTAAATTATATTGAGTAAATTAACACTAACAGTTTCAACTGATTTCTTATCTCCAAAGCCACGTTGACATGGTGTTAGAATGCTGTATTATTCTATAAATATTGATAGTTGGCCGCAAATAAGCCCCTCCATTATTTTAGACATAGAACTCACTAATGTTATAAATATATAATTATCCATATCTAAAGGATCTAATAATATATATCTTAAATTTGTTTCATCAATTGAAAGCTAACTCCACCATTACCAATAGATATTTTATTTTTCAATTTGTTAAATATACTTATTAACTACAATTCAGAAACCAGTCTAAAAAAGAAATTCTGTAGGTTAATACCGGGAAGTCTACATAGCAGAAACCATGCCCAAAATGATTACATAATTTTATATGGACTGCAAAAGAAAAATATGACCCAATGTACTCACTCATAATTGTGTCTTCTGAATACAATTTATTATCATTACCTTCTTTCTTCGTCACCCACTTCCAAAGCATGCAATAATTTGGGTTTTTGTAGTTTCCGGTTATGATGTTTGAGGCATCTCCAAAATGGTATATACAGCATTCCTCAAGCTAGAACATTTTCGTCAAAATGGCGAGATCATTAAGCTGCCTCTAGTAGCCAGATCCTCTAGAATTTGTTTCTGAAATACTGCCAGTATCGTTATAACATTTTAAATTTTTTCCAACGGTGCTGTCGTTAAGTGGTGGCCGTTGATTTGGATTTCTTATATTAAACCCTCAGGAAGCTTCTCTTGACAATCTCACATTATCACCAACAATAATTTTAATAATCTCTATTTTACTTCCACGTCCAGTGGAAGTATAGTAACGCAAAAAAAATATTTTTTGCTTAAAATCTCATGAAATGTCGAGATTTTAAATTCGAGCGAAAAAAATTTCCTGTCTGTCGGTCTGTCTGTCTGTAACTTTTTTGTGCGCACGTTTACTCTGGAACCGTTTGCGACATTGACTTGAAATTTGGTACACTTATGTATTGTAATGAGATCTGGAACTAGATTATATTTTGATCTAATTCCGTTGAACGGTTCGGGGGTAAATGGGGTAAATAAGGGTAAATATGCAAAACAAGCAAGAGGCCATAAAATTACATTTTAGGGAATGTTCGAAAAGTTAAGGTCTCAAAAATATTTTTGGAATCAGCCACCTCCCCCCGCTATCACCCCCAATACTACCCCTACACTCTTATGAAAGGGAGTAAAAATAATTAATGTGATTTAGTGTGTATATAAGAACGAAACGTCTAAAATAAATTTTTTGGCGTTAGCTACCCCCTCTACCACCCCTATTGCCACCCTCACCCTACAAACAAACGAAACGTTTAAAAAAAATTTTTTGGCCTCTACCACCCCCATTTCCCACCCCCACCCTATTATTAAATTGAGTAAAAAATGAAATTGGGATTTAGTATGTGTACGACAACCAAGGGTCCCTAATTTTTTTTTACATTAGCCACCCCCTCTATCACCCCCACTCTATTATTAAAGGGAATAAAATATTACTCTGGGATTTAGTTTGCATAAGACGTGGATAAAAATCTGGATGTGGAAGTAGTGATTCCTTGGGCAGCGGTTTTTCCTGATACGTTATTAACCTTTGTGCGGCCATAATTATGATTATAAGTAGGACTATAAGTAAGCAATATCTACTCAATAACAATTAATCATTCATTTGACAGTTATTTCAGTCAAGGCACTCTATTGATAAATACCATGCAACAGTTAAATTTCTTTGGCAATTTCTGAATTTTTATTTCTCTCAGGAAAAATTCAAAAATACGAATGTTTCTACAAAATTTGGTACAAACACGTTTGAGTGGTTGCCAAATCTAGTGGCGTACTCAGATTTGAAACAGAAAAATCGTTAATAAAATTTCACCATTTTCTGTCCCGAAAAAAAGCCCTAGAGGCCACGCTTTTATGTTTGGTAAAATTTAATATAGCACTAAGACGCGCTTTTCAAAGATCTGTATTTGATAATAAATTGATCTAAATCGTATATTATATAAACAATCGATGGGAGTGGTTCCAAGCATAAGCGCTTTTCAAAGATCTGTATTTGAAAATAAATTGATCTAAATCGCATATTATATAAACTTTCGATGGGAGTGGTTCCAAGCATAAGCTGAATTAGATTTGGTCATGGTTATACTTATCACCTACATAAAACAAGGATAGTGGCATTAAATCTTTGCGAGAAATATAATGAAATAGGAGGTTTATATCATACTTTTTTCAATTGTCAAAAATATATTCAAGAAACAAGGGAGTTGTGTTATGACTTAATTGAACACTAACTAGAAATCCATTTAATATTCTCCATTTTTTGACATTAGATAATAAAAATTCCTTAATTTTATTCATTAATAAAGCAAAAATAATATTTAGAGTAGGTTCAGATTTATTACCTTCTATCTGCTACCCAACTTATCCGTGGTCTCTTTTAACTGAAAATATGCCTTGATCGACCCCTTGGCGAAAAACATGTGATCCTACTTTTATCTTCTTGTGTTAAAAATAATTCATGTCTTATCGAATACGTTAGAAGCAGACTAATTAATTATGTAGTAATTTAGTACCTGGCTGTAGGTCAATCGATCTAATGCCATAAAAACACAAAAAAAATATTATTAAATATGCTCTTTTTATGATTATTTGGCATTAGGCTGAGTCTATTCAGTAACTATTATTATGTTATTGTAACCTAATCCTAAGGCCATAAAAAAATCTTCAGGTTAATATCAAACTAATCAAATACATACTTTATGATTACTTTATAATTCTGCTCAATATTTCTAAAGAATGTTGACTACTTCATTATAGTTTTTCAATTAAAATTAATTAATGAAGATATTGTTTTACATCATTTGGCTTTGGGCTGATTCCACTCAGCTACGATTATTATATTATCGTAACATAATCCAACAAAAGGCCAAAATAACAGATTTACATGAAATAACAGGGTAGAATAGATAAGGATACACACTTCACGCCAGTTTACCATACAGGGTGACATTTTTAAAAACAAAGTAGACAACAATAGATAAGTTAATCCACAAAAGACACACAAGAAAACTGCTAAACTAAAATAAAATGAAAACATATTTTTAATCGATCATTCCTGACAATAAAATAGCAAAGAGATGTGTTGCAGTGTGGCAAGTGGATGTGTAGTTGATAACATTCAATTTTCAAATATTGTTGAATTCTTCTTAAATAATTTAAAAATAATATAAATATATATATTGTATTTTATACGTGTCAAAAGGATCAGATTCCAAAGCCAACTCAGCAGAAAAAAATACAAATATAATGAAGTGTTCTCAAATATACGCAGGGTAATATTTATTGATAGTACGAGTATATATAAAATTGTTTTTGAAACTATATAATACACAATTTTTCATTTCATTTTATAAGTTTCAGGTTACGGCGAACTATGGACGAGGCATGGTACAGAATTTTTAACTAGTGTGTAGTTTTGCTTTAATACTAGATTAATGTTAGAAAATGTTTTTAAGAAGTTTTCTAATACTCTTTACTTACATTGTGATATTTACGCAGTATGGATTTAGTCAATCAAATTTATTAAGGACGTTTCAGCAAATAGTACAAGAAACACGAACGGTAAGTACTTCTTCAAAATAACTGATGAAAATTAGTAATAAATTCGACAGATTTTGCGGTTGACGCCGAGTGAAACAGTATTAAATGTATAAAAAATACACTTTTTAATGTTTCAGAAAGTTTTATTAAAACTTAAACTCTACACGTGTTTCCGCCTCTTTAGGCCTTTTTCAAGAGTACAACAATACTAAGTTTACAATTGTGTTGTTCGCTAATATATAATAGCTATAATCTATTACTACTAATATATAGTCACCCAATTATAATTATTATAACACAGTTTTAAACTTAGTATCGTTGTAGTCTCGAAAAAGATCAAAAAAGCCGAAACACGTGTAGAGTTTTAATAAAACTTTTTGAAACATTAGAAAGAAAATTAGTAGTGCAGTTTATTAGGAAAACTGGAGTACTAGAGGAAAAATTAGTAATATTTTGTAGGATAGATATAAAAATATAGAAAAATAAATTTTTATTGCGCCGAAGGCCAGACATTTTTTTAGCTATTCTTTTTCTCCACACTTTAACGAAAACAAAAACAATTAACAAATATGCATGCACGCACAATGTGATATTCATTAAACTCGGTTTATTTAAAACAATACGAACAATTTAGAGATGAAAAAATTATTATATATTAACAGATAAGATCTACTTTTCATGTTTAGTGAGAACTCCGTGGAACACACACGTCCCATTGAATCTACTGTTAAAGTAAATAGTAAATACTGGGTGTTGTAACCAAATAAAACTACCCTGAGTACCTTTAGATGTAATAAGTTTCTGAAAAAGTGGGGAAACAAATTACCCATGTTTCCTAGAAGAAGCATTGTATTATAAAATTTGTAAATCTATCTCCCCACTACCCTACACAATCACCTTGCCCAAAAATTTAAATAGCAGGATGGTCGATCTTTCGAGAGATCTTTTAATTATGCGCAGTTTTTATTTTTTATCGATTCACTCCTGAGAGATGCTATTGTTTACAGTTGGTCATTTTATTGACAAATTGCCTAAAAGATCGAATAAATGTTGTGAAATTACGTAGTAGTCTAATAATGGGGTACTTTATAATTACAACAAACGAGATAGTAGATTTTTTTATCATCTTGTATACATTGTAGAGAGTATGTAGAATACAGGTTTTAGACCTCAAAGCCCTTGGCAAATTTTTGCGTGGCTGAAAAAACCACGAATATCTGGTACTTTTTTTCAGTTTGTGGGCTATAACTTAAACACAATGCACCCAATCGAAAAGTCATCTATTATCAAAATTAAACAGCATTGAATTTTGCCTCGAATCAGTATTTCAAAGTTGAAATTTCGTTAAGAGGTATGGGCGTAATTGGCAGTCGAATAACAACAATATTTACCAGCTTGTAAAAAATCGTTTGAAGAAATCAGGTTCTTCAGCAGACATCATTTTCAGTGAAGAAACAAGTGCTGCAGTGTCATAGAAAAAGTTTCTTGCAAACGAGAGTAATTAGAATCATTTGATTTTGGTGCTAATACAAAAATTTAACGGAGGAGGAATCCAAGCGCAACAGGCAGAAGAAGATGCAGATTTAATAATTGTAGAAACAGCTATTTCCCAAGTAGCAAAATCCGACAGTATGGCAATTGTTAGCGAAGACATTGACGTTCTCTTTCTCCTAACGGGCCTCGGAAATAAGTACGAGAACTTCCACAAACCAGGGAAAGGGAAAAAACCACGTTTATAGTACTCAAACACTTCCTTCATCTTTGATCCCACACATGTCCTCTCATGCATGCATTTACTGGGTGTGACACCACGTCATCATTTTTTGGTCACGGGAAAAGAAAATTTGTATCCCTCATTGAGCAACATCAACACCTGATAGCACAAGCAGCTACATTTCTCGAGCCATCTGTTTCTCAAGAATTGATAGAACAGGCAGGGGAACAGCTGATCTTGGCACTGTACGGGCAGATACACAGTGGGCCTCTGGACGAGCTGAGATACGAGCTTTTTATAAAATCCGCCTCAAACAAATTCTTCAATCTAGCACGGTTGCTACCAACATCGGATGCAATAAGGTGGCACTTAATGCGTGCATACCACCAAGTGTAAACTTGGCTGGGAAACGCAACAAACCTATGCCAATGGGGTTCGAAGAAAGGCTTGTCAGGTTTATTGCCTATAACAATGTCAAAGAATGCTACACCCGACAGGCTGCTGAAAATGGTTTCGTGTACATGCAAAAAAGTTGCACTGCAGTATGCAGCTGTCAGAAATCAGGCCTGAACTGCTCTTTGACCTGTAAACACTACTCTGGCCTCTCATGTCAGAACGCTCCTGAGATTGAGTTGGATGACGACGAAGACGACGACGAAGATTACTTTGAGCTTGAGGAAGTTGGTGGTGCTGCTGCAATGAATCAGGAAGAGAGGATGCAGTATAGCAGTACGAGGACATTAATCACTCCCATTTCAAACGGATTCGATTACTACAACCACTACACTTATTATTTTTGGTTAATAAACTTTGGGCTTTTCTTTACATTATGCTTTTATTTCGACAACCCACTTTCTTAAATTAGTGTTGCAAAATGAAATGAAAAGGAATGAAAGAAAATAATAAATATATTTATATGTAGGACATTCTTGATTTTGAGTGTTTTTTGCTCAACATCGATCAAAATTGAGAAACCAGGTAATCCGTGAACTTGAAATTATATGCTGTACAACTTTCATTCCGTGGATTTTCTTACTTAGATTAACCGTTTCAGAGCTTAAGACGTTTAAAAAGTTACCCAGTGTGAATTTTTTGTAAAAATTGTCGTTATTCGACTGCCAATTACGTCCACACCTTTTAACGAAATTTCAACTTTGAGATATATATTCGAAGCAAAATTTAATGCTCTTTAATTTTGATAATAGATAACTTTTCGATTAGATGCATTACTTTTAAGTTATAGACCACAAACTGAAAAAAGTGCCAAAAATTCGTAGTTTTTTTGGGCCACACAAAAATTTGCCAAGGGTTTGGAGATCTAAAACTTCGATTCTACATATACTCTATAATTTATACATGATGATAAAAAAAATCTACTACCTCGTTTAAAGTAACTACCACCCCCTTTCGATGACGCCGTTCCTGGACTATAGATTCGCTCACAATTAAATATTCTTTATTCACATTCAATTTCCAGTTATTTAGAAGTAATTTATTTTTAAAACTTTAAAAAATATTTATCCCGAATTTATACATTTGTATAATATATTGACATGAGTTCGTTATTAAATCAAACATTACAAACTAGTATTATCACATTATCTATATTAAATACAGGTTTTGGTGCTATAATTAAATGTAATTCGTTTCTATTACGTCTTCGCAAAAGAAAGTTAAAAAATAAAATACTAACCTAACAGACATGTCATACTGCCATATGCATAACAATGATTAAATTGCTAAACAATTGCGGTACCCAAATGTTTGTGCGTCGCCTACAAATTTGAATAAATATTCGTGGTTATATTGTTAATGAATAATATTAAACTAAATGTATATTGCTCCACTAATGAATTGTACTGTATGTTAATTGTATCCGTCGAAATAATATTAATATAAGATTTCATTTTTATGCCGCTCAATTCATTAAACGCAGATATTAACTTTTGATATTATTTATTTTCTGCGTTTTTGGTAATGTCCTTTTACGGACCAAATTATTAATAAGCTGTCAAGGTATCTCATAAAGATATTTCCCTGTTAGTATAAAAATAGAAATTATAAATACCCTGTTGGAGATAACTATAGAAGATAACATGGTGCTAATATGAACATTATTTATTAGCCTGTTTGTATTTAATTTTTAGGTCAGTTTTAATATGCTATTAGAAAATTCATCTACCCGCTAGCCAACAGTGAGTTTAACAGGCTATTAATAATTTTGCCCTAAACAGAACTTAATAATAATGATAATAATAAATCGCCTTTATATAGATTTCAGTCTTGGCGGAGTTCAGTCTAGCTGCTCTACCACTCAACCAAGACAATTCATACAATAAATATTAACAATAGAAAATATTATATAGTACAAGAACAAAAAAAAAATCACAAAAGATAATAAAAATAACAAAAATATAGCCATTCACAGAAATTAACAAAGAAAAGCGGAAAAATGACTGGTAAAGTGAATTAGAATAAAAATTAAATTAAATTAAATTAAATTAAGTTAAGTTAAGTTAAGTTAAGTTAAGTTAAGTTAAGTTAAGTTAAGTTAAGTTAAGTTAAGTTAAGTTAAGTTAAGTTAAGTTAAGTTAAGTTAAGTTAAGTTAAGTTAAGTTAAGTTAAGTTAAGTTAAGTTAAGTTAAGTTAAGTTAAGTTAAGTTAAGTTAAGTTAAGTTAAGTTAAGTTAAGTTAAGTTCATTTGAATTTAATTGAATTGAATTGAATTGAATTGAACTGAACTGAACTGAACTGAACTGAACTGAACTGAACTGAACTGAACTGAACTGAACTGAACTGAACTAAACTAAACTAAACTAAACTAAACTAAACTAAACTAAACTAAACTAAACTAAATTAAATTAAATTAAATTAAATTAAATTAAATTAGGTCACTGTTTCTCTAGATACAGCTTTTTTACTTTATTATTAAAAGAAGTCATCGACAGTGACTTTAAGTCCTCTGGTAAAGAATTGTAAGTGGTTACTGCTTGATAGGAGAAAGATCGTTGGAATAAGGCAGTCGTATGTTGGGGTGTGGTAAGTTGATTAGTATACCTCAAGTTTCTATTATGGATGCAAGGTCTCGGGAGTAATTTACTTGACAGATAATTGGGACAAGAGGTTGCTAGAATTTTGTGAGTGAAGCAGGCCAAATAGAGATTTCTACGATTTAACATTTTAAGCCATTTGATGTCATTGATATAGGGAGTTATATGGTCTCTGTATTGCAATCCAAAGACGAAACGTACACATGAGTTTTGCACTTTTTGTATTCGCATGGCGGTATGAACATCTGGACATCACAGTAATTAAAAATTGACAGTATCAACGTGTCACATAATCTAATTTTAATATTACGAGTAAGGCAATGACGGTTGGCGTATAAATTTTTTAGTAAATAATAAGATTTTTTAACAAGAGTATTCACATGGTCAATGAATCTAAGTTGGATATCTATTTTTAACCCTAAACATTTTAGTTTATCTTGATAGTTCAACTTTTGTCCATCTACCTGTATAGAAACATTGCTTATGGCCCTCTCTTTATCTTTGAAATTGCCAAATAGAATAACTGACGACTTTGTACTGTTAATATTGAGACAGTGATTTTTTGATATTCTTAGATAATTTTCCATGTGTAGAAATTGTTCGATGCTTGAAGAGAAATATAAGTTTGTATCATCAGCATAAAAATGAGAGTTGAAATTTTGCAAGACTTGTTTGAAGTCAGAAGTGTAGATTATAAAAAGTAATGGTGCCAAAATAGACCCCTGTGGGGCTCCGTGGGTTATATTATTGGTATTTGACATTTTACCGTCACTGATTACGCGCTGATTTATATCAGTTAAATAAGATTTAATTAATGAGTATGCAGAACCATTAAAGCCGAAATATTTAAGCTTCGCGCATAAGAGTTGGTGATTCATAGTGTCAAAGGCTTTACTATAGTCTAATAATACTAGTAAAGTTACGTTGCCCTTGTCCCGACTGCTAATAATATCATCAGTGATTTTTAGGAGCGCGCTTGTCGTGCTATGATTTTTCCTGAAACCAGATCGGTTATCAGGAATAATTGACTTAGTTAAGCTGTATATATAGATTTGGTCATACAAAGCTCGTTCCAAAATTTTTGAGGTTACTGGTAAAATATTTATGGGCCTTAGATCAGCGAAAGTATTTGCTTGACTAATTTTACTGAGTGGTACAATGAGTGAAGATTTCCAGCTCCTTGGGAATATACCATCTATGATACATTTATTTACTATAAAAATGACTATAGGAGTGAGAAACGGTATACAAATTTGTAACATTTTTAATGTGATCCCATCGGATCCCGTTGCATTGGTTTTTATATTTCTTATGTAGTTTTCAGCCTCGACATCTGTGATAGTGTTAAATGAAAAATTATTTGTAGGATGATATAAATGTGTATAATAAAAATCGATAGTGTAATCAGGAGGGGGGGTGATTAATTGGCTGGCTGACGCAGTAAAATAGTTATTGATCTCATTCGGATCATTTAGGTGATCTGGTAAATTATTTGCACCCTTTTTTTTACTATGTCAAATAATCTAATAGTATCCCATAGTTTCTTGTTATCATACTGATTTTGAACAAATTCAATATAGCTTTCTTTTTCATTTCGTATGGCAGCTGTAACCATATTACGTATATTTTTATACTGTTCCCAATCATCAGCATCACGTGTTCTTTTAAATTTAGCCAGGGCATTCTTTCTGGTTTTAATCATTAGCTTAACTACGTCAGTGAGCCATGGAGCCTTTGGTTTATTAATTCTGACGGTCTTAAGAGGTGCATGAATATTAAATAAATTAGTCAGATAATCTGTGAATACTTCTACTATTTCATTACAATCATTTAGCGAGTATAGATTATGCCAGGGTAAGGATCTAAGGTCGGTATCGAAGTTATCAAAATTAAAATATCTAAAATCCCTGAAAGTTCTAAGTATCCCATAGTTTCTTGTTATCATACTGATTTTGAACAAATTCAATATAGCTTTCTTTTTCATTTCGTATGGCAGCTGTAACCATATTACGTATATTTTTATATTGTTCCCAATCACCAGCATCACGTGTTCTTTTAAATTTAGCCAGGGCATTCTTTCTGGTTTTAATCATTAGCTTAACTACGTCAGTGAGCCATGGAGCCTTTGGTTTATTAATTCTGACGGTCTTAAGAGGTGCATGAATATTAAATAAATTAGTCAGATAATCTGTGAATACTTCTACTATTTCATTACAATTATTTAGCGAGTATAGATTATGCCAGGGTAAGGATCTAAGGTCGGTATCGAAATTATCAAAATTAAAATATCTAAAATCCCTGAAAGTTCTATAAAATTGTTTCGGTTTGACTGTTTCGATAGATAATTCGCAATACACTAAACAATGATCAGATGTATCATAAGTTTCTAGAGTGTTACAGGTCCGAATAAGCTCATGATTACTAATAGAAATTACGTCGATTAGAGAATTATTGTGTGCATTAACTCGAGTAGGCTCATGATTAACCAATGAGAGACCATATGTTTCCAGAAATTCTGTAAATTTAATACTATTATTATTGACGGTGTTTAGTAAATTAATGTTTATATCCCCAGTTAACACAATTTCATCCACTACGGGAGTCAGATAAGATATAGAATTCTTCTAAGTATTACATCAAAACTACATCAATGTCCTCCTGAATAAATATACAGGGTGGGGCAATAGTGCGTCGGACCTCGATATCTCGAGTTCTACAATAGCTAGAAATTTTTTTAAAAAATTGCAAGTAAACTAAATAAAAAATCTATAACTGGAAGTTATTTTCGGATATACAGGGCGAGCCAACACGAAATTACAGGACCGCTTTTTTTAAATAAACTGTTATGTATATCAGTACATTTCTTGAAGCATCTTTCTAGGCTCTATTCATACATATATTAGCATTGAATGTCTTCGAACCACTTGGATGCAATGAATTTTTTTTGCTGAAATAATGTAATCTGCAGATGGATATTAAAAAAATCACCACAGACGCAATTATGGGTTTTAAGAAAAACTTATGTGAATATCAGTTACAAGACATTTAATTAATGTTTCTGAATCATTTTCATTTCCTAAAAATGTACAGGGTGGTCAAAAATTCAATTAAGAACATTTTAAATTGAATTTTGTAAATTTTTTCAAATGGAACACCCTGTATATTTTTCGACGATGTGATGTAGAAATGAAAAACTAATATTTTTTGTAAGTATTTACCTATGGCTAATTGCAACCAATATTGTTTTATCGAGCAATAATTACAAAATTCAAAAATAAACTTAAAAAAGAGGTTTCTTCAAATAACTCATCTCTATGCGCTTTTGAAATGAGGTTCCCACTGTTCCTAAAGCTGCCGGTGTGATAGATATAAAGGCCGTTAATATTCTTTCCTTCATATTTTGTACTGTTGTTGGTGTGTCTCTATAAACAACTTCCTTCACGTATCCCCACAAAAAGAAATCCATTTTTGTAAGGTCTGGGATCTAGCAGGCCATTTAGTGAGTGCATTTCTTCCAATCCATTAGGGTAGGTTTTATTTAAGTGGTGTCTAACTGTATTTAAATAATGTGGTGGAGCACCATCTTGCTGAAACCACATCCTATTTCGAATTCTTTCAAGGAGATTTACCAATAATTGTGGCAGAAAGTTTTCCAAAAAAATTAAGTTAAATATCTCCAGTCAATGTACCATCAAAGAAATATGGCCATATTACATGTTCTCCAGTAATTCCTCTCCAAACGTTTATAGACCATCTATGTTAGTTGTCAACTTGCATAAAAATGTAAGGATTTATCAAAGCATAATAATGGAAATTGTGCCTGTTAACAAATCCATTTTTACGAAAAGTTGCGTCATCACTGAATAAAACAATATTGAAAAACTTGACATCATGTTGCATTTCACCTCTGGCTCAATTACAAAATTGTAGGCGCTTTTTAAAATGGTCATCAGATAATACCTGATGCATTTGAATATGATATGCATGCAACTTATTTGTTTTTAAGATTCGACCTAGAGACCTAGACGGTATTCTCACTAATGGGCTCACTTCTTTTTGACTAACATGGAGATTCTCAACCGTTGTCAGTACTACAGAAAATTCATTTTCTTCGTTCACAACATGTTTTATTCTTTCACTTTTCTTATATTCGACATTTCCAGTTTCCAGAAATCTATCGATAAAGTTTTGGAAGCTGCTAACATCAAGGATTTTTCTTTCAGGATAACGTTGGTGATAATTTCTATTGGCAAGTAAACAATTTCTGTCTAACTCGCCCAAAACAAAAGTCATGTCTATAAGTTCCGCTTTATTAAAATTCATATTGTAAAATTCCAAATATTTTACATTCAATACAAATTGTAACGACGGATAAGTCTAATAAATGCTCCTTTATACACGACAATTATCGATACACACAGTCTTTTTGTCGACTTCAAAGCAGCCTACGACACTGTGTCCCATGTAAAACTGATGAAAATAATGAAAGGAGTGGGTATCCCGCACAAGTTAGTGAATTTGACCAAGATGATATTGGCTAAAGTCGCATCCTCCCATACAAGGCAATAATCGGAACAATTTATCACTGACGCGAACCTAGTACAAGGTGATGCCCTAGTATGCTTGCTCTTTAACATAGCGCTAGAGAAAGTCGTGGATTCCAAAGTTAACACACGGGGTACTACACTCAGCAAATCTATACAACTGCTGGCCTATGCTGACGATATAGACATAATAGGTAGAACACCATTCGCTATTAGGGAAGCATTCCTTAGCGTTGAAAGAGAAGCAAAGAACATGGGTCTCAAGGTCAACGAGTCCAAAATTAAATATCTGGTCGTGGCAAATTCTGAAAGACGCTGAAATATAGGACAAAACATCGCTATAGGCCAGCATAATTTTGAGGCAGTGCAGGAATTTGTTTACTTAGGAACTTCCATCAATTCCCAAAATAACATGTCGGAGGGAATAAAGAGGAGACTGCCATTAGCCAATAGATGCTACTTTGGACTCTCAGTGGTCATGAGATCTAGGGCACAAACACGATGGTCGAAGAAAACGATCTATAAAACTCTGATACGACCCGTGCTCACCTATGCATCGGAAACGTGGACAATAAGCAAAAGCGATGAACAGCGACTAGGCGTCTTTGAAAGGGAGATATTCCGAATAATATACGGACCAGTAAATGAGAATGGAGTCTATAGACGCAAATACAATATGGAGCTATATGCTGACTACGGGCAGCAGGACATCGTATCCTACATAAAGACACAGCGACTAGCGTGGGCAAGGCATATTATTCGGAAGCAGGACACAGAGCCAGTAAAACAGGTTTTCAGTGCGCAACCGGTGGAAAGTCAGTCTAGAGGAAGGCCAAGACTTAGATGGGCATCATCTTTTTACAGAAATTTCTTAAGCTTAATAATTTCTGGCTGGAATTTATATTAACCAACTGTATTCTCATTGCCTTATTTTAAACTTTGTTGCTGGAAATCAGGCGTGTCGTTATCGACCATTACTTCTGTTCCAGTTTTTAATTTTTGTATGGCTATGCTACAAAATACTATACTATACATTGATTTTCGTTTCTTGTTTTAGGAGAGCATAGGAAACTTTATAATCAAATATCCGAAGATATCAAACAGTAACATAAGATCACAAGTAATTTTTCCAAAATCAATGCCTTTTCCTTGTGCGAATAGTACATCCTATGGCATTGGACGATCTATAGAAAAGCCAACAAGTGTACATCGACTTAGACCTGGTGATATAGACGTTATAGGAGCTCTTGGAGATTCTCTTATAGCTGGTAATGGTGCTATGGAAGAATGGGCTTTTGGAACTATGATAGAATACAGAGGAGTATCATGGTGTGCAGGTAAAATATGTTATCCGATCAATAATTAATAGTCGTAACAATAGAGTTAATAATATAAACATTTAATATAAATTTAGTTGTTTTATTATCAGCTATTCATTCGAATAAGTTATATTTAACTTCCGTGATGATAGTACAGTTACAGTTAATATTAAAATAACATTGAAAACTTCAAAAGAACCTTTAAATTATTAGTTATATTACTATAACTGTTTTGGTTTCATTCTCTGATATCAGCATAACATAGACCTGGTTAGGTCCTGGATTCGGCCTTCTTGCAGCAACACTTCCCTGACAGCTGGCCACAACCCCTCGCCATTCGGTTCTGTCCGCTGCAAGTTGTTCCCATTGCTCGTCTGCAATACCGCAGGATTTTAGATTTTCATGGAGAGCGTCTTTGAACCTCTTTCGTTGACCGCCACGCCTTCTTCTACCGCTTAGCAATTCACCATAAAGTGTACATTTAGGAAGGCGGTTATCATGCATACGATGAACGTGACCTGCCCATCTTAGGCGTGCTCTTGAAATAAGCACCTCAATTGGAAGGCTGTTTGCTCTCCTGAGTACTTCCACGTTTGATATGTAATGGAACCAACGGATTTTCATCATACTTCTGAGGTGTCTTTGCTGAAAACGTTCTAATTCTTTCACATGACGACGGTAAGTGACCCAGCTTTCACATCCATATAGCAGTGTTGGAATGACAACTGCTCTGTAGACAGCCATTTTCATTGACAAAGCAAGGTCGTGGTTGTCAAATACTCTCTCTCTAAGTCCCCAGAGTGCTCTAGATGCAGGGTTTATTCTATTGCGAATCTCGCTGTCCATGTTTGCTTTGTCATTAACAACGTTGCCTAAGTAATTGAACTGATCCACCACTTCAAGAGAATTTCCGTTAAGTGTAATGTCTATTTGGTTCACTTGATGAGGAGTTGACATAATCTTAGTCTTTCCAATGTTGATTTTAAGTCCCAAGGAATCACAGCTCTGGGCATACACATCTAAAAGTTCTTGAAGCTCTTCCGGCGTAGAGGCTAAAAGTGCACAGTCATCCGCATACTGGAGATCACAAATGAATCGTGTGCGTGTCTTCGTGAAAGCTCTAAAGCGCCCTATGTTAAAGAGACCGCCATCAAAACGGTATCTGAGACCTATTCCTCTGACTGTCAGTTTGTTGTCAACAATAATTGTTAGAGCAGTGGTAAACAAATTAAAGAGTAGGGGTGCCAGGACACATCCCTGCCTAACTCCAGTGAGAGTTTGGAAAGGTTCGGTTGCCTCATTATTATACATAACCTGGGCGTTGTTGTTTGTATGTAGACTGCGACATACTTCCACAAATTTTCTAGGGATACCTAAGCGGAACATAATTTTCCAGAGCACTTCCCTGTCCACCGAGTCAAACGCCTTGGTTAAATCAATGAAGGCCATGTGAATTTCTCCTTGATGTTCGAGTGCTTTTTCTTGAAGCTGTTTAAATGTGAAGATTAAATCCGATGTGCCTCGGTTTGGTCTAAAGCCACTCTGTGTTTCAGGAAGTAACTTTTCCATAACAGATGTTAGCCTATTTGCCATCGCTTTAGTGAGTATCTTCCTTCCAACAGCCAGGAGAGCTATACCCCTGTAATTTCCACAGTCCGCAGCGCTCCCTTTGTTTTTGATTTTGTGGTACTTGTGTTAAGTTGGATACAAGTTGATTCCGAACGGCAAATCCTACTCCATGTTGTCTTCTTGAATTGGTGGGAAGACCTTTCCAATAGAAGGTGTAGTACTTTTCTGTGAGAGAGCCTTCCTCCAAAAATCGAGTTTCGCTGAGAGCTGCAACGTCAACATTGAGTCGGTGAAGTTCTCTATCTATTAGAGCAGTTCTTCTTTCAGGCCGATCGGTGCGAGTGCTGTCGTTCAAAGTACGAACATTCCAAGCGCCGTAGATGAAAGAATCAGTTTTGTTGGATTTAACTTGTCGGTGTTTTTTCGACATTCGATGAGGTGTCCCTGTGGGCACCCTCCCCCGGAGATCCGATCGGGAGGGTATTTTACCTCCGGATCATTGTGTTCGCATAAATATTAAATATCATATCGTGGAATGTATTGTCAAATTGTTTATTGGTATGTACAAGTTACGTAACCATTAATAATATTAGCAGATTAGCATAACAGCTATATAACTTTATCCTCTTATATTCTGCAAAATGATGTAATTAATTCTATTAAAATTTTGTAACAACACGTTGATTTGCAAAGCAATATTTTAAGGACGAATATGTTTTCTACAGACCACCGTAAATGAACTCTTCTCATACCGGGTGTTAGAAAAGTATGAAAGTGGTGGAAAATCTCGAACAGTTTGCATCAAATCGGAAAATAAATAAATACGTGTCGAAAATTTTTCAAGAAACTATCTACTTATATCAAAATGACCTCCCCACCCACCACCCTGTGGGTGGGGCGAGGCGCAACTTTAAAATTTCAAATGGAAACCCCCATTTTTTATTGCGGAATCGGATTTTACGGCAAAAAATACGTAAATTTTATTCCGGACATTTTTTTCGATTCTAGCATGGTGTAGGTGTAATCGCAAAAAATTAAAAGAAAACATTACTGTTTCAACAGTAACGTCTTGTGCCCATAAAAAAACGTCCAATTCAAAAACTGAAAAACAAGTATTTGTTATTTTTACGAAATCTAACGAAATCTACGGCGCTTGGAATGTTCGTACTTTGAACGACAGCACTCGCACCGATCGGCCTGAAAGAAGAACTGCTCTAATAGATAGAGAACTTCACCGACTCAATGTTGACGTTGCAGCTCTCAGCGAAACTCGATTTTTGGAGGAAGGCTCTCTCACAGAAAAGTACTACACCTTCTATTGGAAAGGTCTTCCCACCAATTCAAGAAGACAACATGGAGTAGGATTTGCCGTTCGGAATCAACTTGTATCCAACTTAACACAAGTACCACAAGGCCTATCCGAGCGTCTAATGCTGCTACGCTATGAGCTATCAGATGGCAACGCGGTAAATCTAATAAGCGCCTACGCTCTCACTCTGGATGCAAGTCACGAAACCAAGGAAAGCTTCTATCAACAGCTGGAAGAAACCCTCTGTAGAATACCTAAAACGGAACGACTCGTTATTCTTGGCGATTTTAACGCTAGAGTAGGGAGAGATGCAGACACCTGGTCAGGCATCATAGGCAAGAATGGTTTGGGCAACATGAACGCTAACGGTCAACTACTCCTATCTAAATGCGCCGAACATGATCTAGTTATAACAAACACCATTTTCCGACAAAAGGATAAATTTAAAGGCACCTGGCGTCACCCCAGATCAGGTCACTGGCATCTACTGGACTATGTTATCGTACGTAGGAAGCATCTCAAGGACGTCCAAATTACAAAGGCGCGCATTGATAGCGAATGTTGGACCGATCATCGTCCTGTTGTCTCTAAAATGAAAATAGTTATGAGACCCAAACACCGAAGAACTCAAGTAAAACGTAGACTCCGTCTCTGTATTAGCAAATTGCGTGACCAACAAACCGTCGAACAGCTAAAGCAAAAAGTTCAAGAGAATTTGAGTGCACTAGAAGAAACAAATTCTGTAGATGTCGCTGCTACCTGGACACAAATTAAAGACAGTTTAAAAAGTGCGAGTGAGGAAATTCTTGGCACTGCAGCAAGCAAAAAACAGGAGGACTGGTTCAATGATAATGAAGCTTTTATACAAGAACTTCTTGACCGCAAACATGCTGCCTTCCAAAACGCTATCAACCACCCCAACGACTCATCAAAAGCAGAAGCTTTTACCCAATCTAAGTATGAAACGCAACGCGAAATCAGAAGAATAAAGAACGAGTGGTGGGCAAGCAAGGCCAGAGAAATTCAAAGGTACGCCGATTCACACGACTACAGGAATTTCTTTCAAGGAGTGAAAGCAGTGTACGGCCCCAGTCGGAAAAATATGTGCCCTATTAAAGATTTAAATGGAAATCTCCTCAAAGAAGTCCAGGAAATAAGAGCCCGATGGAAAGAACACTACTCTAACATTCTTAACCAGCAAAGTCAAGCCGATCACGATATTATAAATCTTATCCCTCAATATGACACCTTCGAAGACTTAGATAAACCACTAACAACGGAAGAGATCTTAACCGCCATTGGGCAGCTAAAAAAATAACAAATCTCCCGGCGCCGACTCACTCCCAGCTGAGATCTTTAAAGCTGTGTCCTCAGAGCTCATACCCTACCTCAAAAAACTGTTTGACGTCGTGTGGGAAAGTAGTCAAGCTCCGCAGGAGTTTCGTGATACACTTTTAATCAACCTCTTCAAAAACAAAGGGAGCGCTGCGGACTGTGGAAATTACAGGGGTATAGCACTCCTGGCTGTTGGAGGGAAGATACTCACTAAAGCGATGGCAAATAGGCTAACATCTGTTATGGAAAAGTTACTTCCTGAAACACAGAGTGGCTTTAGACCAAACCGAGGATGACATTGGACCCGCCCCACCCCTAACCCAGCGGATGGGGCGGGGGGCAACTTTGAAATTTGTAATGAAAATCCCTATTTTTTATAGCGGATTCGGATTCGGCCAAAAATACGTGAATTTTATATCGGGCATTTTTTTAGATTCTCGCAAGGTGTCGCTGCAATCGCACAAAATTGAAATAAACCTTAAGCGCCCATAAGTTTTTAAATATTTACAAACTCTAGCTACTCGTGTTGACAAAAAAACATTCAGTTTAAAAAACAATATCTGTGATATCTTGGTTTTTATGAATGTTTTTTTTAAAGTGTTCTTAATAACAATATTTGTTTTGTGAAATTTCTACGAGAACGTTCAGTTCCTTCCAACTTTTGTAGAGACAGGAGCGCACTTTTGTACGGAAAAAGTTATTTCATTTTTCATTAGTTCTCGCGTTTTTTTCTGCATAATGGCCACTTTAACAGAGGAAGAGAGAGTTTCTATTTTAATGATGCGAGGGTGGGGCGATAAAGAAAGGTCCTATGATGAAATTGTGATTTTATTCAACGAAACTTTCCGTGTAGATCAAGTGGGAATTTCGAAATCTACTGTGTCCCGTACCATCAAACGATTCCTAGACACAAGGACAAAATCTGGAAGACCAAAATCTGAAACATCGGAAGCTCGACAAATGGGAGCGGCCCAGGCCTTCGTTGAAAATCTAAGGTTATCAAACAAAAAAGCCAGTCAACAGCTTGATATGAGTACATTTTCAGTTCATAAGAATTTGAAACTTTTGAAATTTCATCCTTACAAAATTCATCTTCACCAAGAGTTAAATGAAGATGACTTTGATCGGCGACTTGAATTTAGTGAATTAATGATGGAAAGGAGTAACCAAAACCCAAATTTTTTGTCATTTCTACTTGTCTTCTCAGATAAAACAACTTTCGAACTCAGTGGAAAAGTTAATCGCCATAATTTCAGATATTGGAGTGACGAAAACCCTCACTGGAATGTTTGGGCAGGAGTCTTCAGGGATCGAATCATAGGACCGTTTTCCATAGATGAAAATTTGAATGGAGAAAAATACCTGAAAATGTTGACAAATCAAATAGTTCCCGCAATACAAGAGATTGCTGGTGATGAGTTCGATAATGTTTGGTTCCAGCAAGATGGGGCTCCTCCACACTATCGGGATATTGTTAGGGACTATTTGAATGGTACTTTCGAAAATCGATGGATAGGTCGAAGAGGAACTATTGAATGGCCAGCAAGATCTCCCAACCTCGTGCCACTTGTTTATTTTGTTTGTGGCTACGTGAAGGGTAAGGTTTATTTCACTAAATCTCGTGATTTCGAAGAACTGAGGCAATGCATAATAAACATTTTTGCAGAAATACCACTTCAAATGGTAAGAAATGCTATTGAAAATATACGTTCGTCTCAGACAATGCCAAGAAGTGAATGGGCACCGGAATAAAATTTACGTATTTTTTGCCGTAGATCCGATTCCGTAATAAAAAATAGGGGTGTCCATTTGAAATTTTAAAGTTTCCCCGCGCCCCACCCAGAGGGTGGTGGGTGGGGAGGTCATTTTTGTATCAGTAGATAGTTTTTTGAAAAAATTTTTACACGTATTTTTTTATTTTTCGATTTGATGCAAACTGTTCGAGATTTTCCACCGTTCGCATACTTTTCTAACACCCGGTATAAAACTTTTCTTAACAATAAAGAATGTACAACTGGCTTTGTCAACATATTAAAGGATGCCGTGGAACCAAAACAAGGCTCATGGGATGTATGGGCCTAAATGTTTATGTATCAATCAATTTCTGTAATTAATCAGGCTTGAATAATTTAAATCATGGTTTTTAATCAACTGATTTTTATGTACAAGTCTTGATTTTGAGACTTCACAAATACTGAACGCAAGCTAATGGGAATTTTAATAATATAAAACAATATTTTTTCAATATTTAAACAAAAAATGAATTTTAGAACCATCACCAAACGATAGTAAATATATTAGTATAAATAAATTTGACTATTAAAATGCTTTACAAAAATACTAACTTGGAAGCCTCTTCAATGTCAAATCCACTCCTGAATAATCTTTCTATACATTCCGAAATAGACGAAGCACCTAGAATTGATATTATGAAATCTAACACATTACTAATTTCTGGAATATCTTTATGGGATATCTCCGCTGCATTGGTTTATCTTCTTTATAATCCCTGAAATGCATTGTGCCTTGACAAGGATCCGATTGAGCCTACAACCTAATTATTAAATACCAGGATAATAAACATTTAATGTGAAAGTTTTCCACAAAAACCTAACAAATAAAAGAAAATAGACTGACGTAGTATTTGCGTCTTCGTCGACAAAAATAGT
This sequence comes from Leptura quadrifasciata, assembly GCA_963675555.1. Classification (NCBI taxonomy): domain Eukaryota; kingdom Metazoa; phylum Arthropoda; class Insecta; order Coleoptera; family Cerambycidae; genus Leptura; species Leptura quadrifasciata. The sequence continues at coordinate 113,046,431 of OY776675.1, forward strand.
ATCTTACAATGGTTATAGTTCTTCGAAATATCCTCCTGCATAAGGTGTGCCACAAGATTCTAATTTGGACCGACTCTTGTCTATCTCTTTGTGAATAATATAACAACGATAATCTAACATTCTGATATGCGACTATTTGCCGACGCGACGTTGAAAATTATTTAAAAAATAAAGAATGTTAATGACTGCGAAAAACAAATTTATTTACAGAAGTTCTACAAATGGTTTGAAATTAACATGTTACCCATGAATATTTCTAAATGTAGTGCAATAACATATTCCTTTATAAATGCAGAAAATAATATTCATTTTAATTATATAATAAACAACGACGAGTGTAAATCGTAAAAGATCTAGGTATACTGGGAAACCACGAAATGGCGCCGCTCACCCCTATGTATTCATGATCTTACAAGATATGAATTTCAAATTAAGGCTCCTCAAATAATAGCTAAATATGTATAAATTCGACTGATTTATAACTTTCTGTCGATTCCGATTTCCCAGGAAATGATGCTAACTTTTAATTTTTAAATGGAATACACTGCATATATTTACATTTTTGGATCCAGGAGGTCATTTTACATAGAGACAAAACTATTAATGACTGACATTTTTATCAGCAATTTAATTTGCCGTTGCTCAAAACATTTTTTTATTTTGCTGAACAAACGAATTGAAACTAAGTAATTACTTTATCACATTATCTAAGGTGAGATCTTATAGAATGTATTTCCCTCCTAACTCGATCACTTAACTCTTCTAATGTAGTTGGTATTGTTAAATATAGACATTCTTTAATGTGTAATTATTCAGGTGATCGCACTGGCCACAGGACTGGCCCATGAGTTCCTATCCATATATCTCCGAAACGATTATTTAAATGTTCTGCAACTACTCTGGCATTGTGAGATGGAGCACCATCGTACTGTAAATACCCCAACTGGTACCGATTTAAGGGTAAATGTTGCAAAAACTCTTCAATTTCACTTCTCAGAAAACTTAAATAACATTAAATATCAAAACATGGGAGCTATGATCCTATTACCCATAATGCCTACTCAATCGTTAAAACCAAACCATTCTTGAAAATTGCTTTGCCTTGAAAATCTTGGACATTTTTGCGTCCAGTACCTCAAATTGTTTCTATTGAACATACCGTCGTTTATAAAACGGGATTCGTCAGAAAATAACATGGTATAGTGAACGTTTGGAGGTTTAATTTCGTTGTCTAAAAGTCATCTGCAATACTGGAACCTCCGCATGAAATTCTTTCCATGTAATGCTTAATGAATCTGGTATTTGTAACCCTTAAATATTTGTTTTCTAAGAATGTTTCTTACATTTTCTCTTTATATGTCTAACTCACGTGCAATTTCTCGTATTGAGACACTAGGTTTAATTTTCACTGTTAATAATACATTAATTTCGATGTCTTATTGATAATTGGCATTAGGTATTCTTGAGCTACCATCTCTTGTTTCAGCTCCGGTTCTGCTTTAAGAAAATAATGTCTGCCAGGATGATTTCTCAGTAGATAGCGCTTTGCATATAAATCGCAGGATATGATTGAAGGTCCTTCGCATGATTTTTCCACACACTAAATTTCTGAGGGAACTGTACCATGCAATACGCGTATGTGAATATGCATTTATAATACTTATGTGTATATATGTATATTTTATCCTTGGTATTGTATAATTCTTTATGTTATTGTATAACTGCCTTAGGTTTCATTTACATTATCTTTTTACATTTTGATTGTAGTACTTACTGCAAGATTTGCACTGTAGATGGATTTCTGTTGGTCAAATTAAAGAGTAAAATAAGAAGAAATTTAAGTAAAGTATAATACTGTCCTATAATAACGTTATTATTTTGTGTAAAATTATCAAGAAATTTAATTTTCAGGTGGCCAAGGTACGTGGAGAGAGTATCTTACATTACCAAATATATTGAAAGAGTACAATCCGAACTTAATTGGATATTCAACAGGAACAGGTGAATTTCTTTCTCCTTACTCTCAACTGAATGTTGCATTTCCTGTGGCTGCTGATGCGGACGCTCTCCGTCAAGCAAAAATACTAGTCAATAAAATGAAAAGAAATAAAAATATAAATATAACTGAAGACTGGAAGATGATAACGTTGTTTTTTGGGGCAAACGATATATGCTCGGCGCAATGTTATGACAGAGAAAAAGCATCATCGAGAAGTCACGTCAGGAAGTTAATGCGTGCACTAGATTACTTAGAGAAGAATCTCCCAAGAACCTTTGTTAATTTAATTCCTGTATTAGGTAAGAAAAATATGTAAGTCTGGTAAATATTCAAATCATGTATTAAGTAGAAACTTTTGTAATAATATTAATTTGTCAATAATATTGTTGTGACTTCGTTATTATTTAATATCCAATTCACTATTTTACTACTATCATCATATCAAATTATGTAACTAAAGTCACGCACGTGTGTAATATGTAAATAACTGTATTAAATAGTATTACAGTCTAAATTTTCAATGAATATTGCGGTTCACGTCAAAAAATTCTTTATAATAAAAAGTATAATAAATAAATTCAACAATTTACTATACAGAATACTATAAAACACGCAAATAATAAATTATGTTACCAGTTTATGCAAGAAAATGTAAGAAATTCTCTGCGTTTTCAAGCAAGGAGGAAATATTAATTTAACAAACATGTCTCGATAATAGAAATAATAAAAGTAAATTGAAATACAAAAAATGTATCAAGAAATTATCTTTCAACAATATTGTACAAATAAGGAATTTCCAGATTTCAAGATAAGCACTTGTCAATTACTGGTAATAAAAAATCAGAACCATAACTTTATTAAATAATTTTGGCAAAGTCTTTGAAATGTCGGTATTAATCGCATCTATTATCCAGTAAAAAATATTATTTCACTGGATCAGCATGGTTTTACGTAAAGCAGATCCACTGCTTCTAATTTAGTTTGTGTATGTGTCAAATATACTTGACGATCAGGGATAAGTAGATGTGATTTATACTGACTTTTCTAAGGCTTTTGATGGGATACATCATGGGATTTTATTAAACAAATTAGTAACGTTTGGATTTAGTCAGAATTTAGTAAACTTTTTTACATCTTATTTATCTAATAGATCCCAATATATCACATTCAACGGCTATAAGTCTAAAATATATGACACCATACTTCATGACAAGAATTTTGAGATTAATTTCAATTTTTATTCAATGTCAAAAATGGGTAAATTTGATTAACAATTTCTTAAATTAAAAATCTAACTATATCACTAGATTCAGAAACGCCTTAAATGGACGAATCCAAAATTTCGTGAAAAAATACTGAATAACGTAGGTAGCATTTTACAACAACACATATAACATTACACTTAAACATGACAATAAAATTAATCTTAAATTTTGTAGCCTCTATAAGGCCGCCGTACACTTATCGAATCACTTATTAATATTTTTTGTGACATTCTGTAATAGTTGCCTGATAATTTCTGTACAAGCTTGACTTATTCTTGCACACAAATCTTTTCTATTACTCGGGCGTGACCTGTAAACTTTAGATTTTATTAAACCACATAAAAAGGAGTCATCGGTATTAAGTTAAGGGATTGGGGTGGCCATCCAACTAGCAACCCATCCATCGGTTAGGAAAGTTAACATTAAGCCATTCGGTAACCACTCTGGCATTATAGGTTGCCATCTAATTGAAAGAATAGATTTACTCTTTATTGTATTGAAAGTTCATGTAGTATATTGTGACGCTCTTTTTCTCGTACGGTGCGAGAACTAAGGCTGTCACTTTGACACTCGAGCTTTATTCAGTACTCGCCAGTTCAAATTTAAAGTGTTTGAACAACACTACCCACAAGTCAAATGAGCGAGACTAAGCAGCTCAGTGAAGAATCAGTTAATTCCAGTGGGTCAATAAGGGAAAATAGACTTTCACAAACACAACAGTAAAACGCAGAAGTTCAATAATATTTAAGTATATTACAGTAAACCTGTGGTTACAGTCCTAAATAAACAGAAAAATCACAATTAACACAAATTTATACCCGTAGGCTTAAGCAGTAGAGGGAGAGTAGCAAGCAATAAAACAATATTAGCGGCAAAAGCGTGTAAGCGGTGAATTTAGCGAGTTCATAAAAAAAAACGGTTGTTAAGCAGACAGTCAGTGTACGGATACCAGAAAATGCGAAGCAAACAGAATACAGTATTACAACAGGTTATCAAACAGACCGGAAATTTGGCTAGTGCTGGTATCGGAAAATAAATAGTTAAATTTACAAGCTAAGTGAAAAAAAATTCAGTCAGTAAATGTGAAGTAATAAAATAAACACTAATAATATTCAAACAGTGTGAAAAAAAAATAATATGAGGCGGACTTGAAATTTGGCTAGTATTTCTAGATGTTCAATGCGACAGTAAGCTAAGTATTAAGTAATGGGCAGTTATTGCGACTTTAGTTGAGATAGTTTTACTTCCGGGTTCAATAAAATTACTAGCCCTTAACGAACAGTGTTGTGACTAAAGGTAATTTGGGTGGAGAAGGGTACACCAGCCGAACCATTACAGTACTTGATCAGGTGTAAAGGAGTGACACCAGCCGACTTTTAAAGTACTTGATCAGGTTCCAGCCGACTTTTAAAGATCTTGATCAGGTGTCGAAGCGGAAGGAAGCCACAAAATAAACAAATTATTATAAGTATCTAATTTAAATTAAATATCAGAAAATTGGCAATCAGTTTAAGTGAAAATAAAATAAAAATAATCTATGATTGTACTAGCCAACTTACAAAGTCTCAATTCAAACAGTTAAGTATAAAAATTTAAGTCAGAAAATATGAAATAATAGAAATAATCATGAGGAATATTCGAACAATGTAAAAATTTTCAATCAGAATAAAGGCAGTAAAATTTCGGGAACTAAGTATAAAATTATCAGTCAGTAAATATGAAATAAGTACCAAAAATATTCAAACAGGATAAAAATTTCAATCAGAATAAATACGGAATAATAAATGCACTAGCCAAATATATATAAGTTTTCTTACTCTTTACAATCGCAGCGCTGGACCCTGGGCAGATGGTAGACGTCTGGTTGCTTCGAGAATTGGAACAAATTCTCATTTTACAGGAGTTTTTGGTCAGTTTTATAGCGAGATTCCCACTCGGGGCATTGCGAGGAGTCCCACGTGCTCTAGTATCGCGCATGGCCCACTGTACTGAATACAAGCCGGCTATGTTAAGTTATTAAACTACCGGTAAACTATTATTACGTGCGTTGGTTAGTATATATAAAGTATTCTGACTTTTGTAATGTATGAAATCGGTTTCAAATAATTATTCTAACCAACTACGACAAAGAAACGGATTTAATCGGCCACAGATAACTAATTATTGAATTAATTACTTCAAATAATAAACAATAATTCTGTTTATAAATATATCCCGGTGTTCAAATACTAAATATTGCCTGCTAATATACTATCGTGTGCTCAAGGCGATAGAATATGGTTTTATTTGAACAGAAAATATTATACAGAGTTCAGTTAAACTTAAATCTTATGCAGATTTCCGTAACGAAAAATGCTTCGCTACAATATTTCAAAATTCTTTTTTTTACCAACTCTAAACGCCGCATGCTATTCATATCACCTTCAAAAAACAAGGACCAGTGGTTGTTTCATTAAGTGGCCCATACCAAATATTAATTTTTTGGGAATATTGTCGATTACAATTAATGACCCACTGTGGGTTTTCTGTAGCCCAATACATAAAATTTTGTGACGATACCACCCCGTTTGTAGTAAAAGTGGCCTCATCACTGAATTAAATAGTTAAAAAAAATCTGTTATTAAGCTACTCTCCTTGAGCCCACAAGCAAAATTCCATCCGTCTATCACCATCACCAGGATCCAATGTATATGAAAACTTGAGTTTAAATGGTTTTACCTTCATCTTTTTAAGGCATCGCCGAATATTTTCTGTAGGTAAATTCAAATCTACATTAGCTACTCTTACATTGGCGTTTGGATTGTTGTTAAAATGATTGAAAATTATCTGCCCGTACCTGGATCTTCTTTGTACATTATCCGTTCTTATATATAATACGCGTTATCAGAGTTCTGCATTCATAAAAAATTTTATTTATTTTATAAAGGGTAATTTGTAAGTGATGTTGGGCCTATTTAGTTAAGTGTAATAATTTCATATTACCATCAAAACGCTAATACTTCGATTGCAACAAACACCAGCTGAAAGACTGATCCTACTTAAAGGAGGCCTCGTGCCAGTCGTTCCACACCACTTGCAGACTGCAGTTTCGAACTGTTGGGTCTTGTCAGTGCAAGGTAGGAATGTGACGACCGACACGAGGATCCCTTGACTATTTGGTACATTTCGGTATCTTTAGGATAACGACATGTAAAATAGTCAGCAGGCGCCATCTAGCGGTCCAGTGTCTGTTGCAATCGACACTTAACACACCAGGTTTGTAATTTGTAATTCAAGGCTCGGCGGGGTACATAGCCCGGAGAGTAGCTGTTGGTTGCAATCTGGTTACGTTCCTTATAGTAAAATAAGGATTTTATAGAGGAGATTGCGACAAAAAATATTATGTTTTAATATTCCGTCCTCTAAAAGCACATTTGAACTATGCCAAGCCCACTTAGACTATTTATTTTTCGATTGCAACAGACACTGGACTGCTAGATGGCGCCTGCTGACTATTTTACATGTCGCTATCCTAAAAATACCGAAACGTATCAAGTAGTCAAGGGATCTTCGTGTCGGTCGTCACATGCCTACTGACGAGAGCCAACAGCTCGAAATTGCAGTCTGGTGTGGGACGACTGGCACGAGGGCTTCTTTATGTAGGATCAGTCTTTCGGCTGGTGTTTGTTGCAATCGAAGCATTAGCGTTTTGATGGTAATATGCAATTATTACACTTAACGCGCCAGGCATGTAACTTGTAATGCAGCGCTCGGCGGGGCACATAGCCCGGAGAGTAGCTGTTGGTTGCAGTCTGGTTACGTTCCTTATCGTAAAATAAGGATTTTATAGAGGAGTTTATGTTTCAATATTCCGCCCACTAAAAGCACATTTGAACTATATTAATTTTGTTAAGTTTTTAATAAAAAATTTGTCCATTTTTAACACTGAAAAAAAAAATTATAGTAGGTCTTGAAAATTGAAATTAATCTCTAAACGTTTGTCATAAAGTTTTCAATGGTCTATCTTTTAAAAACTTTGAGTTAAAATCGGATAACAGACACATTTTTTATAGAGGTGTTCTTCCTTCTATTAATGTTCACAATTGCTGCGGTTCCTTTACTCTTATTGTTGTTGTAGGTAGTTGTGGTATTTGTATAGTTATTTTCCATTCCGTTGGTAGCGGTGAAATTCTATGTTGTGTTAATATTTTCTACGGTTTGTTCTACTCGGCTTTCCTAGTCCATACGATTTGTTCGTTGTTTATTTGCCTATTTTGGGCGAAGTATTTTTTATCTCTAGCCATTAGCAACTTTTATGATGGCTTGTCCAAGGGCCAGTAAATAATGTTTTATTCTCTTTTCTGTTTTAAGTTTACGTTCTTCTCCATTTTCTTGACTCAATATTACAGTTCGGTGTATATCTTCTCGTGACCACATCCATCGCAATTTCCATGCTCTATCACTTTACGGAAACCACCCCTGCAACCTAAAGGTTCACTGAAACTCTTAGACCATCCAACGGGCTGCTTGCTTTTTTATGGACTGCTATTTCGTATACCTTCAAATGTGATGAAAATATTCCAAAATATAGAGGAAGCACATGACATTAGTTGTTTTATTTTTACCATACTGAGGTTGCGCCTAAATTCAGCAACGTGGTTAGGAATGATTAGGTATCACGGTATACTATTTTCAACTGAAAAGTGATAATTGAATTTTCTATCTCAATAACAAAAGAATAGTTTTTCATTAATGTTATGGCATTCCATTAGAGCGTAGCGGCACATTGGACGGTCTAGGCCAAAACCCCACTATCTCCCAGCACAGAAAAAAGTACACGTAGTTTACATACGAACAATACAAATAACAATTTATTCCTAATCCCGGCGATATAGTTCCCAAACAACACAAATCGTATATCAAATTACAGCATAAAATGTTTCTAACTTTCAATTCATCCCCACATTCTGTAACAGATCCATTATTCATGCGCCCTCCAAAAGGACAGTATTATCAGCATCATCTTTATTACTGTCCTGAAATAGATCTTTATTATGTTTGGTTAGAGAAATTTAGTTGTTATTCTATTCTTTAATATAAAAGACATAATTTTTCTTCATTTATATGTTCAGTTTGATATTAAACAATTGAAATGAATTTTAGGTCATCGGAATTAAAAAATATTAAAAATAATAATAGATGATATTCAATTTTTACGAATCTAAAACGTTTCAACAATATTTTATTGAAACTAAAGGTAGATATTGGACGAATTGCCAATACAAATTCGATCTTAACTTCTAACACGGGCATGAGTGTTTGTGGTGGTGTGGAAACTTTGATTGTTCAATAGCTATTGCCACTAAAAGTGAACCTCACTTTTATGTTTTTAAAGTGCAAAAAGTAAACCAGAATTAACAAATCTGAGAATTCTGTACTGGGTCAAAACTTGTGGCAAAATAGCGTATGTTTAAAATTTTCCTAAGGACAGTAATTAACATTCAAATAGCTTGCGATTTTACACAATTGTTCTTTACAATGGAAATCTCATTTCTTTATGTTTGATTAATAATATATTTGCATATAAATACGTGTTACACATGAGACATGTACTAAGTATAAATATATTTAAATTCCTCTTTTTGTCGTTGCTCGGAAGTTTTAAACTGTGCACGAAAATCAATTGTTTTGAGACCCGATGCATAATAAATCTGTAACTAACATATTATCTTCTTGAAATCCTTAATTGACTTATTGAAACTGAATTCGAAAACTTATTACAGTTTACTGGATTTTTCATTCAGAAACTACATCTAAAAATATATTGGAAGAATTTTCTCTATAATAAACTTGTTTTTGAATGTGTTTTAGATGTATCTGTAAGCATAAGAATAAAACGAACAATGATGTGTAGGCTACTGCATGGACTATTCTGTGGATGTTTCCATCGGGGTGGTAATGAAATGGAGACAATAACTAGGTTAACAAAAGAGTACCAAAGAGCTGAAGAGGAATTGGTAGGTATTTATTGTTTTTAATTGTTAAACTTCATTTAGATGTACAAATATTTTAAAATATTAAGAAATTATATATTACATGAAAAAAATCTTGATACTGCTTCCGGAAATCCATTTGGCTCTTAACAGTAGGTACTCCATTAGCTCGCTTAGATACCAGGAATATTACACGGAATTGTATTTATTTCCGAACGAATACCACACAACACATTTGCTATCGGAATAAGCACTTTAAAGGTAATGTTATTGTTGTAGATAGCAAGGACCCATCTAATCATGAATTAATAAAAGATAAATATCAGTGCACTGCATATCTATTTTAAGATTTAGTCTTGTCTGCAGCTATATGGCATAATATTGCTCCGTCATATAGGCAACTGCAAGTACACTGTCGAAATATTTAAAACATTATCCCATGTACTCAGATATTTCATAAGTAAAACAACTTGTATAATATTATTCAATGCTATTTTAAATAGGTACGCAATGGAACACAAAAATAAACTCTTGCTTCAACAAATAATTTGATTTCATATGAGATTAATAACTAGAGTTTTATGGCTACATGGCTACCCATATTCCTACATAGTTAATGTATATAGGCTTGCCTATATATTAGCATGCGGTTTTCAAACATGAAAAAGTTTTAAGTTGTTTATTTTACTATGTAAATCATATTGTACATCGTATTAGGAAGTATACATAGATAAATTGTATTCAGTGATTGTATGCACCATATATCACTTCATTTATTTTCATTTGAAGGAACGGATTCATTGGTTCCTATCGAACGTAGTAGTATCAATTTCTGTCATGATTTCTTTGAATTTTTCAAAAAATTACTTTCTTACAGTGCATGCCTCTGTCTCTCATCCTGTATTAAGGATGCAGTCCAATCTCAATCAGTGTATTGTACTATACTTTTCACAATCTACATACACTCAATTTGAATTCAGAAAGCTATTAAACATATTTATATGAAAAATATTTTTTTCTTCGAGCATCAAAAGAACATGACTTTAATGACAAGTTTTATAAACTTAAACTGCCATTACATTTGAGTGGAAGTAAGTCTCTTACATTCGCTCTCATCATTCTAAGCGGCACTAAAAGTATTTTAAGAACAAATAATAATATTTATTTAATACATATTCGACGTTTGAAAATGTATGGGGTCACTTCAGACCACCCGTATACTCCCACTTTAACAGCCAATCAAAGAGCACGAGACCATGCCCCCTTCTATAGCGCGAAATTCGAAATTCAGCTTTTTACATCTTTTTTACAGGTATATGTACAGATTTTACGGGTATAGGAGCATATTTTACAAGTATAGGTACAGCTTTAAGGGTAAAATTAGGTTAGATTAGGATAAAATCATAAATTGGGTCCTGTACCTGTAAAAACTTTACTTGTACCCGTAAAGCCTGTACATGTACCTGTAAAAGAGACGTGATGTTATCGCCGTGATTGGTAACTCACTGACCGGGCCTGGTCCAAAGGTATTTAGGCCTGCTGCATTTTTGGCCAGCCTGTCTGCTTCTTTGTCGCCACTACACTCTGCATGTCCTTTTTCCCAGAATACCTATATGTTATCCATACTAGAGACACCCACAAGTGCTTGGTTTCCATACTGCTCCTGTGGTAATTTTGCAACTTCTCAGGACTAGTAGTAATTGTCTACGATCTGTGAAGATCCTGATTGTTTTGCCCGTAGTTTGTCTGCGGGCAATCTCTTTTGCGGCTATGGTTATATCCGCCTGTTCCGTCTGTATTACACTGGCTCGCCCATCCATAGTATTTCCATGCGTATTGGATTTGGCTTCTGGATTATATTCCACATCCTGCCCCAGCCTCGATTTGATTATTCGTCTGTATTATGTAGTATCTGTCGAGGACGAACCGGGGAGAAATACGATCTGTGCACGCCTGTAGAAGGGTCGTCTTCCTGACAGTCTCATTCCACAGGCGGCTTCTGGCCTCTGCTCAGCCTACATTTAGTTGTAGACCACAACTCCATAAGGTATCATTCGTCTTATGATGGCAGTTTATATCCAAATGACCATTTTGGTTTTCATTCCCGAGGTTTCCCCACAGTCCTGCGACATTGCTAATAATACATATAAGCATTCTTTAATCTTTTATCTAAGAGTCCATGTTAGTTTGGCATCGAAGGTTACCCCGAGGTATTTCACTTCTGATGCGAAACTTAGTGTTGTATCCAGGAGGGCACGTGCCTTCAGTGCTCCTAGTTTCCTTCACCATGTGAAGAGAACTGTCTCCGTCTTCCTGGATTAACAGACAAGGGATGCATAGTTTCCAATTTTATTCGATGTTCCCATCAATTTGCGGGTCATATGTGGTTTCAGCAAGATATTGCACCACCGACTTCTGCAACGAGTAGCAGATATGGCAGACGATTTCTAAAATTTCAATAAGATATTACATTATCGGTCAATTGTTAATATGCAAACTAAAAAAATCTCGTTGTAAATAATTTGTAATTTGTAGATAAGATCTACTTTTATCCTGAATTTTGTGACAGTTTCAATAATTTCTTATAGCCATTTTTCCAAAATGGTGTCGTGAAACGGTGATCTCGCCATCATATGTACTGATCTATCCAGAATTAAGTGAAACGATGAAATAAGCATATGCAGCCCTTATTAGAATTGTACAAACATGATTGAAGTTTATGTGACAAAATTATCTTTATTTGTTACCGTTTCAGGTCATGAGTGGACGATATGAGAGAAAAGAAGATTTTACTGTTGTACTTCAGCCATTTATGAAATTATTCAATGCTCCAGAAGATCCTGCTCAGAGATTTAGTGAAGTTATTGATATATCTTACATAACACATGATTGCTTCCATTTCTCACAAAAGGGCCATGCATTAGGTATGTGGTATTATCATTATATAAGAAAAACAAGTGACAAGTTATAATTAGAATCATAAACAACATGTTGTTTATAACTTGCGATGTATAAAAGTCTTCCTTAAAGTAAATATAGCTCCATTATCTACATAAGTGTTTCAACTTTTTTAGAACAATAGGAGATGTGGCTATAATTTTATTTTTAGTTTTCACTTTATCGCACATTCTTAATTAGCATATTTTTATTTACTAGCCACTAAAAAACTCTTCAATGTCAGTTCTTGTTCGCACAATAAATTAATTAAGTTATAAAATTAGTTACTTCAAATTATTACTATACCATTATAATATATATTTGTAAATATTATTTTGTTTGTAAACAAATGGTTTAAAAAATCATTAGATAGTTCTAAAAATATAATTTGTTTTGTTTTCAAGAAATCTCTAATTACTGATGCATAATTACGGAAAATAGATATCGAAATACGTAATTAAAATATCACACACACTACGTGTACGGAATTATTCTATATAATTATTATCACGTACAATTTCGCTACTGTTTGTTTTTCATGAAAAGTCGCATTTTATACACACGTATCTAGTTGAAACACGTGCAGATAGAAAATTGCCACATAATTTAATGTTCATCAAACAAACGCACGCAAAATAAAATTGAAAATATAAAAATAAATCGTATCATATAAAGTTTCTTTTGTTCTTCAGTTTCGAAATTGCAGTATACCTACTAATATAAAAAAACGTATATACCGGCTGATAGATCAAAACCCAAACGCGTCAAGAAAAAATAATAGGCACACTTTTTATGAGGCTTCAGTTTTTTAAATGATCCTGCTAAAAATCTCATAAAATCTTATAAAAATACAATAAGAATTGACAACTTACTAAAACCAATACGTAAGAGTTGACAAAATTCTAAAAGATTCTATTTGTGTATTTGAAACAGTAATGAAGAGATATATCTTTTAGATGACAACGTGTTTTGATAGGATTTTATGCGTTGTGCTGCTGGAAATGACGAAATATTCAGACAACTTCTGAATGTTTTTTGTAAGATACAACCCGTATTATTTATAAGTCTTAATGACCTCTTCCAAAACATATTTTATTAGTTTATATGTGTATTTGAAACAGTTTCCGAGAGTATTTATAAGATATAGTAAGACTGTCGTCAGAGCTTCAATGATCATTTCCAAACTACATTTGTTGAGTTTCTATAACTTTTACCTATGTATTTAAAGCAGTATTCAAGAGTATTTATAAGATATAGTCAGTCAGTCAGTGAGAGTTTTAATGATTATTGTTAAAAGATGTTTTAGGAGCTTATAGAACCGTATATATGTATTTGAAATAATTTTCAAGAATATTTCCAAAGTACATTTTGTGAGTTTCTATAATCTTTGTGTGTGTATTTAATTTATACTTAAAGCATTTTTGAAACTTGCAAATACTTTTAATAAACATCATTGAATCTCTTTGAAACTTTCGAAAATTGTATACGAAAATACTTGTAAATGCTTGTAAACTCTTATCTGTAAATTCTTGTAAAGTATTTGATCTCTTGAATTCCTCAAAATGCTCATAAATACTTACTAAAAAACTTCTCCAAATCTCGTTACAAACTTCATTGATACATTCATGTGAAAGTTTTTAATCACAAATGCAAAATCTCTGAGACACAACTTTTATTTATAACATTTAAAACTTAGAAACACTGTTATAAAACATCATGGAATATTTCTTTGAAACCTTAGAAAATTTTATACGAAAATATTTGTAAATGCTCGTAAACTCTTGACTATAAATTCTTGTAAAATACTCGCTCTTTACAATTCGACAGAGTTCTCGTAAAAACTGTAATCCCGTACAATCTTCATTCACAAATTAATAAGAAAGATTTTAATCACATAACTGCAAAATCACTTAAAAACAATGTTTACTTACAGTAATTTTAAAACTTGCAAGTACTGTTAGGAAACATTATGGAATCTATCATTGAAACATTCGAAAATTTTATACGAAAATACTTGTAAAACTCGTAAATGCTTTACTGTAAATTCTTGTAAAATACTGTTTTCAATTCCTCAAAATGCTCGTAAAAATTGTGATTATAGAACCTCTCCAAATCTCATACAAGAACATTCAAAAATTCATGTGAAAGCTTTTAACCCTATAACTGAAAAATCTCTTAAAAACAATGTTTATTTATAGTAGTTTCAAAAGTTCCAAATACTGTTAAAAAACATTATGGAATCCTTTCTTGAAACTTCAAATACTACCGTCTTGTTTACCATATACTGGTATGAGTACTGGTAAACTTCAGAAATGAAATTACATTGAAAACACACAGAGACACACTGAAATATACAAAAATGTATTTTAAACATCATGAAAATATTTAAATACTGATATGTTGCGTTCGGGAAACACATTAAAAACAAAATTCAAATAAATCGTCAAAATATACAAAAACTTCCTAGCTACATAGGTACTATAGTTTCCAGTAGAGAGGTCTCGAGTTCATGTTCTGCATGTATTTTTTCCCAGATGCCTTAAACAATTTGCCGGTTAATTAAATTAAAACTGGAACTGTCGCTACTGGTCTATTGCCATCAATGATTATATATTGCTTTGAAGATTATTTAAAATTATATAATCAATTATAAAAGTAGACATCACAATGTTTGCTTTGAAAATGGTCGTTGTTGCTATCTGACTGTCTTACCATATCTTATAAATACTCTTGGAGACTGTTTCAAATGTACATATAGATGGTTATATAAGCTTATAAAATATCTTTTGAAAATGTTCATTGAATCTCTTACTGACGGACTATATCTTATAAATACTTTTGAATACTGTTTCAAATACACAGATAAGGGCTATAGAAACTCACAAAATGTAGTAGTAGTTTGGTAATTTGACGATTGATCATTGAAGCTCTGACAGTCTTACCATATTTTATAAATACTCTTGGAAACTGTTTCAAAAACACATGTAAAGGGTTATATAAACTCATAAAATATGTTTTGGAAGAGATCATTAATACTTATAAATAATACGGATTATATCTTATAAAAAACATTCAAAAGTTATCTGAATATTCTCGTCGTTTCCAGCAGCACAACGCATGAAATCCTATCAAAACCCATTGTTATCTAGATAAAGATATATCTCTTTATCGCTGTTTCAAATACACATATATAATGTTTTGGAATCATGTGAACTCTTACGTTTTTTGGTTTTAGAAACTTGTCAAATCTTATATATATTTTTATGAGCTTTTATGACAGACTTTTAGCATGGATATAAAATTTTCTTATTCTTCTGTTTCGGAACTGCAGCATACCAAACATTAAAAAAGAACTGATATACGGGCTTACAGATCAAAACCTAAACACGTCAAGAAGAAATAATAGGACACACGTTTTTATGAATAGACCTAGGATTTCCCACCCAACAAATATAGAACGGATTGTGTTTATATATCCCAACTAAATTTTATTTTTTCGTTAGTTTTCCTTGAAAATACCTAATGTATAGTCTATAATTTAAAATTATACAATAGTATACCTATTGTGTAATAATTGTAATACGTAGGATTTTACCGTTCGCATGTGAAATTGCAAAACGAGCTGAAAGCGAGTTAAGCAATCACAAAAATGTGCTAAAAACAAGATCACCGCACATTTAATATATAATATTTTTTCTACCTCCATTTTTTAAAGCATATTATTATTTTTCCACACCGGCGTTTTTAGGGCACATGTGCGGTAATGTAGTTATCACACGTAAATTAATGAGATAACAACTTGCCACATGATTTTAAATTTTACTGCACTTGGTGCGGAAAAGTGGTGTTTCAAGCCAGAAAATTGTGCAAAAAGATAAATTTCCACAGCAGATGCAGAATAAACAGTTTTTAATCAAATAATATCGTATTAGTTTCGAAAAAAAATCGCCGATTCATAATTCTCTAAATTCAAATGCCGAAGTAAGTTTGTGTTTGCATGTAAATATGTCAGCTAACTCCTTAACAACGCACTATAACGTGTAAGCCTGAGGCGTTACACAATCTGTACGTTATATTTCCTCACTCTCAGAGCTACCCCTACAATTTTTTTAAACGAAACAGCCCATATTTTCTTAAATCATTAGTTTCCTTATTACAAATATATGTGGAGGTCTGAAGTGCATAGTTTAGGACCTAAACATTATTTTAAATTAAAAAGGCTTAGAGTAACAAACGATTCATCACCATAAATTACTTTATTAGATGTTCAAATTGACTTTCATTGACCTCCATGCATTTTAAATGCCTGCATAACATTACTAAAAACTTGCAGCGTTAAGGGTTGACATTGCTGAACATCATCTAGCGACTTTGGTTGAGTTGCACAGATTTTTGTATTCAAATACAGCTACAAAAAAAGCATAAAGCAGTCAAATCTGGTAACCGACGTGGCTACTCCATCATCAGATCTCTTCTAACTATCCAATGACCAGAGAATGTGTTTTTAAGAAATTGAGCGACGGTCACAGCAAAATGTGGTATTGCTCCATCTTGTTGAAGTGTATAGCATCCATTTGGCTACTTCCCATGATTAAATTTTAACAATAAAGGTCGTACTCAAATATACTAGAAGTTAAATTCAAAACTAACATATAGGCAATGCAACATACACTCGTTTCACTAATTGGTTGCCTATACTGCTTAACTAATGAGGGATTCAAGTTAACGGCACGATTTATAAAAATTTAGTATATAATTGCATAAATTGCTTATTAAAAACTATTTAAATAAATTTGAAATATTATTATCTATTATAAATTAATCTTGTAGATGTAGTAAAGTTGAAAGTAAATTAAAATGAGTAAACGTTTAGCGCAGTATCTTGATATGAAAATCAACTTACATTCAAGTTAACGGCACGATTTATAAAAATTTAGTATATAATTGCATAAATTGCTTATTAAAAACTATTTAAATAAATTTGAAATATTATTATCTATTATAAATTAATCTTGTAGATGTAGTAAAGTTGAAAGTAAATTAAAATGAGTAAACGTTTAGCGCAGTATCTTGATATGAAAATCAACTTACATAAATGTTACTGCACTCATGTTAGAGAGAGTTAAGAACTTAAGAAATTCTACACTACACTACATCCATCCAACGAATTCACAAGAATCTCAAATGTTTCGAAATACGATCATAAAAAGGATAGTTTTTCTTTCGCAAAAAAATACTTCTTATCAGTACCTATTCTTTATTATTATTCTTTATTTATTTAAATTAACGTTATCAGTACTTCCCAAATATTTATTTTGGACCTTTGTACAATTTTATAGCAATCTCTTATAAGAGAAACTAATGATCTAAAAAATTATGAAGTGGGATTTGAAGGAATTGTACTAATGGCTTTGAGGGTGAGGTGTGGAGCTAAGTCTATTCATAAGAAAGTGTGTGTCCCTATTATTTTTCTTTGACGTATTTTTCAGTCTTTTGTAAAAATCAATGTCTTCACATTTATTTAGTGTGAATAGTTTTGAAATGTATTGTATACAACATTTCTTGAAACATTTGTACCACTTTTGATCCATTCGTTTAATTAGTGCGATTTTAACTGTTCAATGATTATTATTTTGGGGTTATTATGTTCAAAAGGATTTAAAATAACTAATATATCAAATATATAATTAATATGTTAAGTCCGAGTCGTGTATTTTTTTGTATTTTTGTATTTTCATATACAGACTAACTATTTTACGAAAGCCACACCAAACACCTCGCTTAATATCTATTGTAGAAGAATAAAGATTTAGAAACAGTTATCCCTTTTTTTGTGAGCTATATTTCATTAAAAAGAAATTAGAAATCCATAGCCTACTTTGTGAGATATATTACAAAAACCTGAAAAATAGGAAAACCACAACTGGTTATAGCTTCCTTATTTGAGGAGATACGAAAAATGTTAAAGGGACGAAAGTTGACGGCAAAGACAATAAGAATAATAATGTATATCAAAAAATTCGAAAAATGCAGTTTGCTTTGACATACGCTCTTGTGCAAAAATGAAAAGAACAAATCTCAAAGTTAAAGTATTAATTCCGTTTATTTTTTCTCTTTCCAACGATATAAAACATGTCATAAAAATTTTAACTGATAGTGTCAATATTTAATATTTTACGAAAACCACAATTCATATAATTGAATCCTAAAAATCAGCTATGCTATAATAATAAAAAATCACTTTATAATAATTATAATTCAGTAACTATTTATCACAATTTAATACAAACAAATAAATGTCTCATAAATAAAAATGCAAGTACTGTCGTGATCAGAAAAAATAGGACAACTATTTTTTTCTAATGTAAATCTGTCTCTATTTGAATATGTAATGAGTAGCCGAAATAAAACAGATATCACTTTTAATTTATATTTTATTTTAATGCTGTAGTTATTGTTATAGTAAATGATGGATGGTTAATGAGACAAACTGCACTGCGTTATAATATTAACAAAAATGTGCTGTGTAACATTTTAAGAAAGTGGAGAGTAAACTGTACGATTAGTAGAAATCCTGGATCAAAGGACAAAGGATATCCTAGTTAACAAGAAACTAACTATTAATATTTCGTTATTGCACTATGTCTATTTATAACTTCTGTAAGTCTGTTTGGCATAGAATTAAATAACCTTATACAATAATCATTAGTAATAATATTTTCCCATGCATTATTTACTATTTCCAGTAATTCTTCGGAATTTCGTGGTCTCATATTTCGTTTTTGGATAGTTCTTACGAGTAGTCCTCATACTTCTTCCACAGGCTTAAGATCTGGACTATGACTGGGCCAGTAAAGAACATTGATGTTGTTATCTTGAAACCAGTTAGTTACGGTATGAGCAGTATGAAGAGAACAATTGTCTTGTCGAAATATGGACTATGAATTATTAGGAAATGTTACACCAAATACCGTTATAAGACCGTTTTTGCTTACAATCGCACAAAATGAACATCCAACAAAAAACTATATATAACAATACTACCTACTACCATACTGAAAAAAAGTGTGTATTTATTTTCCTAACTACAAATGTTCAAATTGCGCACCATGCATTCTACTTGAATGGTAGCTCAGTGTGTTAAAGCGACTTCTTATTTCATTAACCTTTTGGATAAACTTAAGTCTAATTTGTCAAAACTGCATAGGATGACAATTGTATCTGAGAAATTCTAAATTTTTGTATCAGTCTCATATGGCATTAGATCCGCCGCCTGGCACGATTCGTTTTTGTTTGAAAATTTGTATCGAGTCGGATTTCAAGAATATAAAACTTTGTAAAATGAGATATTGAAATAAATGAAATACAAAAATGACATGTTAAAACACAGCTAAATAAAATAAAAACTTTTTAATGGTAATGGCTAGCAAACTGAGTTGCCTAGCGAAGTGGGTTCGACTCCCGCAAGGCGAAACAATTTTTCATTAAAAAAATTGCCCCGAGACTGGTTCGGAGTCCACATTAAACTGTAGGGCGTCGTCTCTCTTTGCCTAGCACAAGATCCTTGAGATCTTCCAGGAGGTTATTTCGGTAACTTGAGAGGCGGTTAAGAAAACATTTTAAGAAAACATTTTTTTAAGTTCACAAACGTGCTGTACGCATTATATTTTGGAGCATTTCAGGAGTAATTGCCTCACATGCGCATCTAATTCTGGTCTTGATGTCCTGAATATTTTCAGGGACAGTTTGAAATACATTGTCTTTAATATAACCCCAGACGAAATAATCCAAGTTAGTAATATCTGGTGATCGAGCTGGCCATAGAATAGGTTCATAAGTGCTTATAGAGCTACCTGGCATAACTTGATTTAAATAATTTGTACATATTACAGCAGTATGAGGTGGAGCCCCATATCTTGTTGAAAATATGAATAATTTAATCTTTCTGCCACTGTTAATTCATAAAGAAAATCTTGAAATTCGTTTTGCAGGAAATTAAGGTATCTACGAGCGGTTAATTTGCCATCAAAAAATAAGGTCCAATTACTTTAGTCCCTAAAAGACCCACCCAAACATTTGTATTGAAAAATCCATTATTAGAAAAATTTGATTTGTCCGACCAAAGAATTTTGCTACATATCAGCGGGTCATTCCTTGTTTTATTTAACAACCATCTACACAATCTTACTCTCCTCGGCTTATCTCCCTTATTTAAATGTTGAACTTTATTCATTCTGTAGCATCGAAATCCGTTTTTTAAAATATTTTTCTTCTACTGTCTTTTTTTATGCGAGAGTTTCTCTGAATTTGTCTCAAAGAGGTTTCTTCATTTTGGTTAACATAATTCAATACTCTATTCGCTTTTCTTGCATTATTCGCAACATGCCCTCAAATTACTACATTTCTTTTTGAAAATGAACCGTGCGCTTTTAGATTATAAACTAACTTCCTAAACATAGTTCGATTTGGCTGCGGAGCATCTGGAAATCTATCTCCGTAAACCGTGACTGCCATCTCAGCGTCAAAATTGCACTGACAATAAATGCTAATCATATCGAATTTGCTGTTATTGGTGTGTACCATAATTACTGATATATACCTTGTGTTAAAACTCGACAACGCAACATACAGCAGCGACAATCTGTCAAATTTGTTAATAACCCTATACATTGTTTTTCACTAATCACGGCATAGCTTATTTTTACGATTCAATGATATGAATTATGGTTTTCGTAAAATATTAAATATTGACACTAACAGTTAAAATTTTTGTGACATGTTTTATATCATTGCAAAGAGAAAAAAATAAATGAAATTGAGGGTGTCATGGCCTACTTTGAGATTTGTTCTTTTTATTTGTGTACAAGAACGTATGTCAAAGCCATATGCGTTTATAGAATTTTTTTATACACATTATTATTCTTATTGTCTTTGCCGTCAACTTTCATCCCTTTAACTTTGTTCGTGTCTCCTCAAATAAGGAAGCTATAACCGTTTGCGGTTTTCCTATTTTTCAGGTTTTTGTAATATATCTCACAAAGTAGGCTATGGATTTCAAATTTCTTTTAATTGAAATATAGCTCACAAGAAATGGTATAACTGTTTCTAAATCTTTATTCAATAGATATTAAGCGAGATATTTGGTGTGGCCCTTGTAAAATATGCAGTCTGTATATATTCTACATACATCTATCTTTATTTCTCCTCATATAAGCAGCTTAAGAAAAACTGATTTATAGCTGTTACGCATTTCTATGTCCTTCAAAGTACTCATTTTCTGTTTTTTTTTTTTCAGGAGCGAATTTATTATGGAATAATTTGCTACAGCCCGTGGGGAGGAAAAGTAAAAGAAAGTTAAATTATATTATGGAAAATTTCGAATGTCCAAAATTAAACTCTCCTTATCTTTTTACAAATAGGAATTCAAAAACGTTTTTGGCCACTGGCCATCAATAAGTCTTATTTTTAATCAACACAATCCATCCATATTGTTAAGCAACTCTCATAATTTATTATATTGTTTTATTTGTTTTTTCTGAAAAATTTTTAGATAGTTTAGAAAGGAAGATGAGAAAATTATAGTCATCTATAAAAGAAATTGTTAAGTAGCTAATTACGTAATTGCCAATTTTGTTAAAATTAACCTAATAGGTAACGACGTCATAAATAGATGATTTGAGCATTAAATCATTTCTAAATTTGAACATTAGATTTTCGATGAAAGCTGTACCAACGTAATTTGAAAATGGAAAACACAAAGCACTTCACTTTTTATATTTGTTTATTACTGTTGCAAATATTTACTATTTGTTCTTCTGGGAAATACATTATTTTTAAATATAAACACATGAGTTATCATTTTAAATAAAATGTTTATAGAATACATTACCTACTGTCCATGTAATATGAGTATTAGGAATCTAAAGAGTTGACCTTAAGATTGAAATAGTTTATAGTGAAATAAAAATAGTATGACTTTCTATTTTCCTTAATGATACATACGCAGATTGTACTCGTAGAAGTGATTTTCATCAAAAAATGTCCCTTGAACGTACTACTAAAGCACTTCATCTGGATGACTTATAATGATAACTGCATCCTACATATCCACAGGCTTTTAGAAGGGTGAGATGAAGTATGACAGACGATCCCCAAAAAACTTGTCGTTGTTGATACTAGGAACATTGCTGCTCTGGGTAAAGATGGCATAAACAACTGATGGTGATAGAACACCTTCCACTCACCCCCGTCTAGCTTTAGTTTGTCTTCATGGTCAATCGAACCGCAGCAAATTCCAACCAGGTATCCAACCTAAATAAATTATAGAACTCGTTATTTACTATATATATATATATATATATGGTGTAGTGGTGAGAGGTAAGTGAATCCTCTCATATGGTCTAATGCTACTATACACCAGACATCATGGATGTCTCCATGGTGCATAGCGACTTACCATTTTGCAAGTACCGAGAGCGGTGACCTTCAGCCCTTGGTGGACTTAACCCATATACTGTTATTATACATGATTTGCAGGAAACAACTACTCAGCGGGCAAATACCCCGACCTGCATTGAATTATACCTTACAAATCATGAAAAATTGGTAGCCAATGTCATTTGTCAACTCCCTGACCAGACATAGACCGGTTTCGAACTTATTAGTTCTCATCAGTATGCCATAGGTCATGGAGCAGACAAATGACAGTGGCCAACCTGCTAGTCTTATACAGACTAATGTAAATGGTGTAGTGGTCAGAGGTAAGTGAATCCTCTCATATGGTCTAATGCTACTATACACCAGACATCATGGATGTCTCCATGGTGCATAGCGACTTGCCATTTTGCAAGTACCGAGAGCGGTGACCTTCAGCCCTTGGTGGACTTAACCCATATACTGTTATTATACATGATTTGCAGGAAACAATAATAATATAATAACAGTATATGGGTTAAGTCCACCAAGGGCTGAAGGTCACCGCTCTCGGTACTTGCAAAATGGCAAGTCGCTATGCACCATGGAGACATCCATGATGTCTGGTGTATAGTAGCATTAGACCATATGAGAGGATTCACTTACCTCTCACCACTACACCATTTACATTAGTCTGTATAAGACTAGCAGGTTGGCCACTGTCATTTGTCTGCTCCATGACCTATGGCATACTGATGAGAACTAATAAGTTCGAAACCGGTCTATGTCTGGTCAGGGAGTTGACAAATGACATTGGCTACCAATTTTTCATGATTTGTAAGGTATAATTCAATGCAGGTCGGGGTATTTGCCCGCTGAGTAGTTGTTTCCTGCAAATCATGTATAATAACAATATATATATATATATATATATATATATATATATATATCTGGTATGCCAGGATATTAAGGCCAATTAAGCTGATCTTTTAACAGACATAAAAGTTAAAAGTGTCTTGCTAAGAAAATTGTTGCAGACTTCAGAGACAAACTGTTGATATAGCGCTAAGGATTGTTTATTGTATAATTGATCGGAACAGATTACTGCAGGCTAGATATACTCTACTCTTATATTTGCTTCAGTATTGCAGTACATGCACCAGTAGTTAAATGCATTGGATACCTGGTGCCACTCTGGAAAACCTGATTCACCATAGCATCTGATGCTCAATAAATTTGACAGAGCCGGTAACGTTTAGGAGAGGACTCTATCAGGGAGATTTCATGACTTATATTCTGTATCTCACTCCTGACCGACCCCCCCCCCCCCCAATACCTGCAGATACCAATGTGGTTCACCCATCAACTGAAGCCTTAAGTAAACATTCAATTTTTGAGATCTTTGACTATTAAATCCTTGCATTACATGTGGATCGCTCTCACCCCGTTATCTATTGACTAATCCGTTGAGAGTAAATGTACATTCATCTGAGAAACAAATGTTGTACAGAAGATTTTGAGTGGTAATTAAACGTTCACTCATTACTTCACAAATCTCGAAACGACGGATAGTCTCATGCAATTCTTGTAATAATTTTATTTTCTATGGATGACATCTGTGTTTGTGTAAAATTCTAATAACACTGTTGCTTTAGATAAATGTGATAAAGACTGTTGCTCTAAAGTAACTGCTCCTAAAACTACAACTTCCATAGCTTCGAAATCAACCACTCGCGTTGGGTTATGCGTTCTGTTACCAACTAATCTCGTTACCATAAATTTCTACATCAATTTGAGTACTACATACGTTTATATGTGCTGCTTTTTTCCGGGATGCCTATTAAAAATTTAACTGCAGCCTTGCCAAATTATTGTCTTTGCAACATAAATACAATTTCAAAATTTTTCTTCTAGAGTATATACCATTTTTTCATGCACGCATTTTATATAGATGATTTTTTTTCGCGTTATTTAGATTAACGTTCTGGCGGAGTTTAACATTAGCTATTCCACCACTTAACCAGGACACATACACATAGACAATTATACAACGACCATTCCCTACGACATTGCTGTCTGCCGCAGCTAAGACTCGAGCTCAGGAGTAGTACAGTGACTAACCGTGTTGTCTCTCACAGAACCTCGTCTAGTTCACTGATATCAACTCAATAACTTATGAAAAACACCACTAAACATCCATATCTTAACCAGGATTTGAACCCGGGACTCCATGCATGCCTAATACGTAAGTGTTGAGCCATTGAGCCGCTTAATTGATTTAAAACTTTATTTCTTCTGATAATGCCATCTCTAAAACTGGGGTAGTCGAAGACTACACGCGGACCATTGGCATACAATTCGGGTTGCGCAAATTTTAAGTCGCCCATCTCAAGAAACAGATGAATTCACTGAAGATATGTAACTTACAGACGGAAACATCTTCCAACATCTGGATGTCCGAGATCTACACAAACTTGGGCGTGCAGCAACACCACATCCAGGATGTGAAATAAATTAAGAATAATTTTCACGGCAAATAGAGAGACCTGCTTTGAAGAATTTGCTCTGTCAGGGAAGAACAAAGTGTCTGCAACTAGTACAAGTAATATGTTTGTAGTTGCAATTCTAATCTACTCCTCTGGAGTAGTTAAGTATATAATATAAGTTGGGTCAATTGATCAGAAATATCCACAAAATAATGCATATTTAAATGTCAATGGAAGTATCCATCCTAGATCGTTTTTTCGTCAAGTATTTCCCAAATCGAAGGAGACCGAGGACTCTTAAGCCTGCAGAGCTTGCGTGGCAGAGTAGTTTCAAGTATGGTATGTAATATCCTTTAGAAGCCAGACTGATTTCTACAGCTAGAAATTGATCTTGAAATCGTAGTAGTTGGCATATTTTGGTTTTTTCAGAAGGGCGCAAATGCTCTAGATCTTAAAAAGTAACTTCATGTAAGGAGGACTGAGAGGTACTAACGCAGATAGACATGGTCCAGAAGCGGGAAATCAGTCCAGTTCTGATACAGTAACACGTTATATGTTCTAAGACAAATATTTTAGTATAATTTATTTACCTACAATTTAAATCTCTAATCAATAATAACGATTAGATGGTGGTATCTCTCAGATAGTAATGAAATATTTCAATGCGTATGCCGATATAGAATATGTATTTCTAGATAATTACTGAAGCTACTGAACACGTTTTTTATCTGATAAATAAGCACTTGCCAATACCGCTTTTGAATTAAATATTTACATGGGATTTCCCGACCAACGAACTGGGTCCTAATGTTGATGAGGTTCAACGATCAATAATTCAGTTACTAAATGAGTACCTGTCAATTTTTTTTGCAGGTAATTGAAAGTATATTTAGGATTGAAGCATTTTAAGAATGTACAGCTTGTAACTTTCAATAAAATTTAGTAGTAAAATATATCACCCCCCGGTAGGTGATATATTATTGAAAGCCTTGTATTTGTTTTAAAGCAGGTAAACCTCATCTTTACAACGACAATTAGCTAGAAATTATCAAAGCATTCGACGATTAGTACTTATTAATAATTCTCATTTTATTCCAAATTTATACAAATATTTAATTTACAACAGAATGATAGCCGACTTCAGGGCGCCGTTACGTTTTAACTTATTAGGGTAGAAAGTTGTACATATGTCAAGTGCCACTTTAAAATAGCTTGTAACATGGTTATTAATTCTTATCTAAAACTTGGCAGTTTTAAAAACAAGACTAATGCATTAGTAAAACCAGCAAAGCGTCGAGAGTTGTGTATGAAGTGAATAGGGCGACTTTAAGCAAACGTATAAGACGAAGATAGGGCAGGATACCGAATCCACGTCTCGTGTCAAATATACAAGCAACGTTCAGCTAATGGGAGAATTGGCACTGTGATTTTGGAACCGCGTTGTTGGAAGAACAGAATAAAAGCCAGGCGATGCTATACCTCCTGGCAGAACTGATAGAGGACGCTTGCCGACGATTAACTACTCGAGCCCTCTCGGTTTGCCCGGAAGAATACTTATTCCAGTAATAGCAAATTTCATCGAGGATGTTTGTCGTCGATTTTCGAACCCTCTGAATTTGCTAAGAGATACTAATTGCCGGACGCTTGTCGACGATTAAATACTCGAGCCCGCCTTAGTTCTCTAAATTCATCCATAAATTCTACGAAGCAATCCAATTTGGCTACTAAACTTTGCGAATCTAGGCCCAGCGAAGTAACCGCTCTAGAGTGTCCCAATCGCTAACTTCTACAGCCATGAAGTGCCAGTTCACGCACTTCACGGAGGCTACCGCTGACCACGCGAGTACGGTCCCGATAGCCGAGGGAGAGAACGACTTGGCGATTTTCCATCCGCCAGGTAATATGACTTAAAGCCACACAAACTCGGCTTTGCCCTGCGTCTATGAATATTTTCACTAGCAACATTTCTTGATTCACGTAATTTTACATATATAGGGTTGGGAGGGAAATTTAGGCACAACTACGTCCCGGTTTTGTGGTACCAATTTCTAATTTTACTATCTCACATTTTACACAAATTTTCAGATAATAATGTAAATATTTAATGCACACCAGATTATATTCTAGTTGGCGAATTCGTCAATGATTCTCTGTGCCGCCGACTCCTGTATGGGACATTGCTGCGTGTGATTGTTGGCTAAAGGGTTTACAGAAATAGGTGGATTTAAAAGGGCAACGGGCCCACTACTTTTACTTTCATTTCAGCTGTTTCATTATTACACTTGACTCTCCGTACAGTCGTCGATGCCCCAGATGGCCGAGTTGACGGGTAGTTTATTACTACTCTAAAGTCATCCCCGGCACAGCTGGAGGTGTCGAATGACAATGTTAACCTCACCTCAGTTGTAAAATCTTATAAAGCTGTTTGCTTTCAACGACGTAAATAGTACATCATCTCTTGATTTATTTTCATTGTTGTTATAACCACAAAGAGTCCCCTGGCTCTAGTACAAACACCGCGATCGTGGGTTTGTTCTCATCTACTATTTCTACGATAAGTGGTTGTTGTGACAATTAAAATCAACCCGGAGATGTCCGTGTTTGAATATCAACTTTAGGGAAATTTCCCTGCAGCTTATGAGAATTTATACTGAACCTTTTGGCCCGCTGGCCTTTGGAGACGGAGAGTCCAGTCCATTAGCATTTGTTTTCACACCTATTTGAGTACAACACTTTGCCAGACTTAGCACGCGGCGATTGCCCCATCATGAGTTGTCTGTACAGAGGTGATTGACGATTGTCATTTCAGTTAAATATTATCTGGTTTAATTTTTATGCCTCGCTAGAAACATTATAACATACCTATTTCGGCGATTGCCGCAACATTATATACAATCTATTATTGGATAATTATCCCAACAATATATGAGTTAAACCCACTTTGTCTTTTATTTCTTTGATTATAGTCAGTTACCAACATTACACTCTATACTACTACTCTCACTTACCAATATGAGATTGGTAAAGTCAGTAAACATAAACTTAAATACATTAATTAACATTCATAGTACAAGTTTGAGCAACAAAGTTATTGAGTAAAATAAAAATGTATAACAGATTTCTTCAGTCTAAAACATTGTGTTAAACTTCCTAGCCATTACACCGAAGAAGTGATGAGCTATCTCAGGTAACAGTATCAGGTAGAAATCAGTAATATTAAACTTTATATCAAAGAACTTGGGTAAACCTAACCGGTTACTACACACACAACATAAGTAGAGGTCCTAAATTAATAAAACTAGACGATCACGTAAAAGGCTAATTTGTTTATTTATCTTGATATAAAATTGAGATAAATAATTACTGGGTAGGAATTAATAAGTTCTTGATTGCTTCACGATTAAGGATTTTGATATTAATTAACACCCCTGGGGTTGAGATGTTTCAGTAGGTACACTAAGGATGAAACAAAATATTAAATAAAGAATATAATTTCTGAAAAAGTTTGATCCGACTTCAAAAACAAGTTACTAAAAATTATAAAATGAAATTTTACACAGTTGACGCATTCACCAATTTGGCGAATAATCCGCCTTCCCTACTCTAACAACGAGAGATCCATATGTCATTTATTATGACCTAAAATACCTATTGCTGATAGTTTACTTTATAATGAAATATAGTTTTTAGTGTCAAATATCAAAATATAATTCGATTCAATATTATTCTACTTAATCTACGCATATCTTTAAATTGGTGTTTTATTTACTATAATATAGACAAGAGACATTTACATTCTTATCTATGGTTAACAGTCACATTATCGACTAATTATGGATTGTGTTCTACTAATTTGTTTTCGACATAAATGCTATCTCATAATGAGTGCGTGACTGTTATCTACAGGGATTCTTTTAGCATATATTCCATAATCTATCGATTCACTATGATACACTATATAGTGAGATATAAAAAATGATTTTATGCTTATAGACGAAATTCGATTAATCATAACTGATTTATTACATTATGTGATTTACTAACAATACAGACAATAGGATAATGTACATTAAAATTTTGTATCCCAAAGTACAAGACATTTGATATTTGGATTGAGATATGGCAGTATAACAAATATAAAAAAAAAGGAATTTCGGCAAAATATTCACTCCACTGTCCACTAATCTCATCAGTTTTGTTAAGGGCAAATACAACTTGTAAGTGGGACCATTATAATGTGACTTAAATTCTGAGGGTATTAGTAATTTACCTCATCTACCTCTTTTTAGTAGATTCGGAGAAATTTAGTGAGTATACTTTTGTTATGGCTGCTCTCCTCTTTTTTTTTGTGGGAGCCGTCTAACTATGTTTCCGGTAACACTGCAGCCTCTTGGGCCTATTGTAGTAATCTCCCAATTTATGACACCAACTCCAATATTCTAGTTCCTTGTACCAATTTACACATGTTCATTCTATACAGATGTCCTTTCAGGGTACAATGCCCTGTTAGAAGACCTGTAATTATGCGTAAGTGATCCCTGCTTAATAAAAGCAATTCTTCAGTCTTCTCTCGAGATGGTTCTTTAATAAAGGTTTTCTCCTGTTGGTGCTCGGTTATTTAATCTCAGTATTCTTTGTGTTGATTTTTTACCCATTCCCTTATTGGCCCTAATGGTGGCTTTAGGCACACCCAGGGCCCGTTCTGGGCCAATATATGGAGCTGATGATCCTTTTCTTGCTAGCTCGTCAGCTTATTCGTTGCCTTCGATACCGGAGTGTCCCGGAACCTGCAATAGAGTTATCTTGTTGTGGTCTGTCAGGGCAATTAGTTCTTCTCGGCATTCCCATACCAGTTTAGATACCACTTTCGGGATTGATAGTACCCTTAGAGTCACTTGACTGTCTGTTAATATGCTAATCCGCCTGTTTCTATAGACGCTCAGATTATTTTCTCTTGCAAAATGCACTATCGCATATATATCTACCTGAGAAACAGAAGCATATCGCCCAAGTGACTTATTAAACTGAGAGTTTCTCATATCACTGTATATGCCAGATCCAGTGCCTTGTTCTGTCCTTGACCCGTCTGTAAGGTAAGTTCCCCAGGCCTTTTGCTGTATTTGTCCTCTTTCCATTCGCTCCATAATTTTTACCTCGAAGTTACTGTTGAAAGTGGCCTTAGGAATTGTGCAGTCCGTTCTGATATCAGATATGTTAACCCCCACTCGGTTCCTGATTTGATTATGTCCCAATGCTGCATAAATGCTACTTGGTTCTTTTTGAAGTCTGAAGTATCCCATTCTTGCCTCCCCCATTATCACAAAGTGAAGAGGAGGGAGGTCCAGCAAGACCTCCATTGCTGCTGTTAGTGTTGTTTTCATAGCCCCCGTCATCCCTAAACAAGCAAGCCTTTGTACCTTGTTTAGTTCAGCAATAGCGGTGCGCTGTAGCATCTTTGTCCACCATACCAAAGATGAATATATGATCATGGGTCTGATCACCATGTACATCCAGTACTTCATGCTTGGTTTTAACACCCATGTTTTTCTATGAGTGCATTTAGCCAACGTAAGCATTGTTTCCAGTCTCTTTTTGGTTATTTGAAGCTGTTGGTTCCAGATAAGTTTAGAATCTAGTATATTACTCCTAGATATTTTCATTTATATGTCTGTTAACCTTTGAGAATTAGTGGTTCAATCCCCTCTAATTTTCCTTCTGATGAATGCTATTGCTGTCGACTTGAAAGGACCAACATTTAGTCCCTCCTCATCTGTCCATTTTGTTGCAACATTTAAAGCCTGCT
Organism: Leptura quadrifasciata; assembly: GCA_963675555.1. NCBI lineage: Eukaryota > Metazoa > Arthropoda > Insecta > Coleoptera > Cerambycidae > Leptura > Leptura quadrifasciata. The sequence continues at coordinate 113,077,306 of OY776675.1, forward strand.
GCATACGCTCCTTTACTATATTATTAAATTTGCTCTGATCTAATATGACCAGGTCATCTGCACAGCTCAGGATTTTGTGATCGTCCCTGTCCAGTAGCTCGCCCATGACTAGGTTTGACAGAAGAAGCGATAGAACACCTCCCTGCGGACATCTCCATCCAACCCGAGCCACCAGTGTCTCCCCCATTACGGACGTATCTACTAATCTATCCTTAAGCATACAGTCTATCCATCTGCAGCTGGTTTCATCGATTCCTCTCTCCCTTGACGTTTTGGTGATGGATCTTATTGAGGTATTATCGAACGCTCCCTCAATGTCCAAAAAGGCACTAGTACTTCTTTGTTTTCAAGAGCATGCTCTCCTCTACTTGTACTGTAGTTAGGTATAGCTAGTCGCCATAGCATTCATTTCATCGGAACCCTGAAGGGTTCTTATCAAACAGTGGCAGATTATCACACAGGTGTATGAGGCGCGTGCTTGGGGCCCCAAAAACCAAAATAAAATTTGTATTTACTGTTAATAAGAGAATTATAAAATAATAATTGTAGGCAAATTTTAATATCAGCTAAAACCTATTTTCATAATAGGTATTGGGTAATAGTCATTGATGCAAATTAAAAAAATATGGCAAATTAAACAAAAAAGATAGCCAATTTGGTTCTAAATCGTTAAAAATTGCAACCCTGCTTGCATCTGATTACAGTGCACTGCAAGCGATGTACCCTTCGTCTCCCGCCTGCCTTGTTCGGCGGTGTCCGTTCGTTACCGCACATTGCGTGTTTCATATGTTGGGGGTTGTAGTAAGAGTAACTAATAAATGTTTACACCTTTTCGCGATTTCGCCCATTTGGATAATCGCTATTGCTTGGACCCGTTGATTCCAAAATAAAAAACGTTGAGATTTCCTGCGTTGTTCATTTTAGGAAACCGTTCCATTATTAATAGGGTCAATAGGCCTCCAGATCAGGTTGCGCCTGGGACCCCATAAAATCATGATTCGCCACTGTTGTCAAAGGTGTCAATAATGTTATTAGAGGGCGTTCCACTCACCTGTTAAAGACAGAGGAATGATATTTTTACTCTCAGTTCGGATTCTTTTTAACTCTTATAGACAGAATTACAAAAATTATGTTCACTGTCGAATGTATCCCACTACAATTTCTTGTAGACGATGTCAATGGGAAAATTTCACATTTTAATAAAATTATAATATCGCCTCATAAGATTTTCCCTATGTCTAATCACTTTTGTCAACATTACTTCATTCAAAGTAAAAACAAAGACAAATTTAATAAACTTGTATATTGAGATTCTCTTCAATGTAAGAATTTGAAAAAATGTAAATAATAAAATTGTCTGGTGTCATATCACACAGAATAAGTACGGAGAAACTCATTAAATGTTATTTGCAATTATCATACAACAGTTTGTTACTTCAAATAACCGACTGGTACAAAAAGATTCAATTAATAATTGTACATTAGAAACTTTGGGGCTACTTATTATTTTCCTGTCTTCGTATTTCTATAAATAATTTGGGTCGCCCCTGGATAATACTTGTAGTGTCATCCTACTAACAGTGTAAGTTCCGGAAGACGCTACGTAACTGGATAAAAAAAAGACCTACCTGGGATCCAATTCTTGAAATCATAGAAATTAATTCTCTAGAGAAATTTACGTCATTTCTCGCGTTTTTGGATGACTTACATACAATCGTATTCTTGAAAATAATCATAGGAAATATTTCTTTTGGTACTGGAGGAAAAAATTTTTGATGGATTTTGACGGGGAATTCGAAAATTCTCTTAGTTCTGAATTATAATTTAAAGTTATGTGTACAGTATGAAATGTTATTTACTGATGAATATTTAGTTGCTCGACATAAATACGAACCCACATATTTACCTACGTAAATATAAATACATAAATTCCATTAAAACACAATAGCAAAGGTATATTGGAAATACAAAAAAAAATATATATATATATATAAAACTAAGCGAGAAGACATTTTTTTAAATGTTTGGCAAATGAAAGTATACTGCATGACTTTAGACAGAGGGGGAGAGGGTTATATAGTTTATATATACAAAACGTAAACGATCGTTCATAAAGAGCTGTTTTATGAATAGGTGGAGATAATATACCTTTATATCTTAAATTTAAATTGTGTACGTCAGTGCGAAATGTAATCTTTCTATATAAATAACTTGGGCTATTTGAAATAATAACTTTATGATACAAAGTACCACGATGAAGTGTTCGTCTCTGTTTCATGTTTAACCATTTACTAACTACTAACTTGTGACTTACTGGATGACGTCTTCTGATTCCGTAAATGAAACGTAGGCAACAATTTTGAATTTTTTGGATACGCAAAGCAGTAGCTGCGGTTAAACAGGGTCCATATACAGTGTCGCAGTAATTGAAAATTGAGAGAATAAGAGTATCACAAAGCAAAATTTTTATTTCAGTATTTAAAATATGACAAGAATTATACAATATTTTTAGCTTTGTCATAGCTCTTTTAATACAAGTTGAAATATGTTTATCAAATCTAAGGGAAGTATCAATGATTAAGCCTAGATCTTTTGCCTCATCTTGAAGCGGTAATTGAATACCATTTATCGACAACCGTACATTTACAGATAATTCTTCTCTATGAGCAGGACTTCCAAAAAACATAGCAATACATTTGTTAGGATTTAAATGTAAGGAATGCTCTAATGATACCTTGTAAATTATTTCCAAGTCCGAATTAACAATGTCACAGCCACTCTGTATTTCACTGGGAAAAAAGGAATAAAGGACCTGTGTATCATCCGCATACATTTGCAAATTACATCTTTTTACAAAACTAGGAAGTGATGATGTGTATATTGTATATAAAATAGGTCCTAGTATTGATCCTTGCGGAACACCTTTTGACACATCAGCAAAATCAGAAGACCGACCATCAAGTACAACTTTTTGTTTACGAGCAATCAAATAATTGTTAAAAAATAATAGCGCTGCATCATCTAAGCCAATGTATTTTAATATTCTTAATAAAACACTATGATTCAGAGTGTCAAATGCCTTGGAATAATCCAGCAGCACCAAGACTGTGCATTTGCCAGCATCTGTTGCCGTAAAAATGTGGTTTGTGACATTTAAGAGGGCAGTAGCACAACTATGACCTTTCCAAAATCCGGACTGAGTGTCGGGCAGAATATTATTATTGTCGAGATGTTCAATAAGCTGTGCTTTAATAATATATTCTAATATTTTTGACATTACTGGTAAAATATTAATTGGTCTTAAATCATGGTAGTTTAGAGGTAAATTTATTTTAGGAAGTGGTATAATATGGGCTTTTTTCCAGTCAGTAGGAAATACAGACTTGCGAATGCAAAAGTTTACAATATGACATATAAATTCTAAAATATGAGGACAACAAGCTATAATAAAATTTATGTGAATACCATCCTCACCGGCCGCACTGGTTTTTATTGAAAATAACAATTTGCTAATTTCTGCGACAGACACCGTTTTGAAAGTAAGATTAGATTTTAGAGACTCTTTTACATTACTGTAACAGTCAAAAATATTATTACTAGGTAGAGTATGAGGTACTGAATTTAAAAAATAATTATTTATTAAGTTTACATTTGAAAGGTGTACAGGAATGTTCGTATTTTTTGTTTTAGTGTTAATACCCAGGTTATTCAGTGATTTCCAAACCGATTTTTTATCTGTATTTATAAAATGTTGTAAATAAGCTTTTTTTCTCTCTTCTGATTGAACTGGTAACAAAATTCTTTGTATTTTTGTATTCCTCCCAATGAACAGGATTTTTCGTTCGTTTGAATTTTACAAGAGCTTTATCTTTAATTGTAATTAACCACTTAATGTTATCGGTAATCCAGGGTTTGTTTTGTTTCTTAAAAGTACATACTTTTAAGGGTGCATGTATATCCATCAATATTTTAATATTTTGATTAAAAAATGTAATTTTGCCATCAATGTTGTCAATATCATAAATATTTTTTGAAGGAATAGATTGTACGTGCGTATAAAGTAATTCTAAATTAATATTTTTGATATTCCTGTATGTAATTGGTCTAGCTGCAGTAGTCTTTTTGTTATAACACAAACACGCATAAACTAATTCGTGATCAGAAAAATTAACAGATGCAGTACCACATGAAGAAAGATTACAGTTTTCCACTACTATAATATAATCAAGTAACGAAACACAATTTAATGTGATCCTCGCAGGCTCATTGATAATCTGTTTCAAACCGACACTATGTAAAATATCAAGGAATTTAGTTGCACTATTATTTAAGTTTAATAAGTCAATATTAAAATCGCCAAGGCAAATAATTTCGTCTACTTTAGGTAGAACGCCAATCAGAGTATTTTCAAAATTAGACAAAAAATTGTTAATATTAAGATTAGGAGCTCTATACACACAGCCCACTGCAATATTTAATGTACTATACCTGATACAAACCCACAGGTCCTCGAAATCATCACTATTTTCATATATTTCAAAATGTAGGTTATCTTTTAGAAATATACCAACTCCACCCCCTCTCCCGCCAGCATTTCTATCTCTTCTTATAAAATTATAACCATAAATTTTCACGGATTCATTTAAAACATCTTGGGTCAGCCAAGTTTCACTAACTGCTATCACATCATATTCATTAGAAGTTACATAGTCTAAAAATTCTACAAAGTGGGCAGTTAGTGAACGAACATTTAAGTGACAAATTTTTAAAAAACTATGCTCATTTTGCATTGTGTAATAAAGGGATTTAAATTATAAATATATGTGTACAGTGAAAAATATTATATAATGATGTAATACAAACCAGAGAATAAAAAAAGACAAAATAGTAACAAAAGCAAACAAAGAAATCAGTAAGACAAACTATGTGTTAGCTCCGCGAAAGAAAAAGAAAACAAAAAAAAAAGTTCTATATACCTTACAAAATAATAATAATTTACTAAATTTAGTGATTCATAGCGAAAGGAGAAATAAATCAATGAATATAAATAGTAGCAATTTCTTAAGTAGTTACAAAAAGTTAATATTTGAATTTATCAAGTAGCTAATCAGAAGAAGTGAAGTAAATAATCTAAAATAAAAACTACACATAAAAATTTATAAAGAATTAATAGTTCTACCACATCAATAAACTGATATTAAGAATTATATTGCAACATTGTCAATATTTCGTAACATACGTTTAGCATTGTTCTGCAGAGTAAATATTTTTCCATTTTGACTCCAGACATTTGAGAGACCATATTTAGCAATGGCATTTTTCATCAGTTGGACATTACCTTTGGATAAATCTTCCTTAATGACGATTCCAGTTTTTTTGAACAATTTCTTATTATTGTAGATGTTAGATTTAGTTTTACAAGATAAAAATCTTACCACAATGGGTCGGGGCTTCTCGTTCTGATATTGTCCAATTCTATGACATTTTTCAATGTCAGAGGACAAAATAGATATATTTAGCTTATTTTTAAATAGCTTAATTAAATTATCTTCAATTATTTCTGAATTTTCATTCTCATTTTCTGGCATACCATAAATTAATAAGTTATTCAGCTTATTGAATTGCTCCAGTTTATCCATTTCTTGTTCTATGTGCTCTATTCTCTCAGTATTACTTTTAATTTCATTAACCATTAATTTCATAGATTATTCAAATTTGCTAAATTTATCCTCAATTTGCTTAGAGATCATTTCAGACTGCTGTTTGCATATTTTCGTGATTAATTCTTCACTAATTACCGCTTCCACCTGAGACTGCTGCTGTCTTGTTTTATGCATCTTAATTGAACTGGTAAGAGTAGAATATTATATTCCAACTTGAAAGGCTCAGAAGAATAAGGTAATAGTGCAGCCAATAATGCAGTTTTTACATACACTACTGTTTGTTTAACTTTAAAATCCTATGTAACCACTTCTAACTGATGTAATGTAAAAATTTCATATGAAATAAACCATTATCTTCAACGCAAATGAATTATATTATGGGAGCTACACACAGGACGTCTACTCGCGTTTCATGCTCATACATAGTAATAAGTTTCATTAATTTCATACAGTATTTAAATATTATAATTTAAGTATGGACAATTTTCATCTTTAAGCTGTAATTATGCAAAATTTGGAAGATGCTGAAGCTGCCATTGCATATGAAAGGCAGCATTTTATTACGAACCTAAATCCGTTTGACTGGTAAACTGTTTATTAAACATTTTAGACTCGCCAGGGTTCTAGCGAGGTATGCAATAAATACCTTGGACAGATTTTTGACTGCACCTACTAGGGCACCTTCTATTTCAAAAGCTACTAAAGTACTTGCAGAATACTTCATTATGCCTCCACAAAGGCATCAAAAATAATTAATGCATGTGCCGTTCTGCAAAACATGTGCTTTGAAAGTAATGTTCCAGAACTGGGGAGAGAAGAAGGAGACGAGTAACTAGATTTTGATATATTTGAAGATGATATTAATGTACCATGCATTAAACCAACGCGTGCAAATCGAAATCCAGACTGCAAAAACAAATTATAAATAATTTTATGTTACACTAAAATTCTTTTAATCACTTTCAGTTGCTTATTTTATTTATCAATTTTGAACTTTCTCCTATTTAAAACCATTGAAAAAAGTATTTTGTTAAAGTAATAACTTAATAAGGAGGAGTTCTGTAGGAATATGTATCTTCGAAGAAAAAAATCAAAAAGAGATTTGGATACACCATACATTGACATTAATAAACGTCATGAGCATTGTCACTAAAAATATAAAAACTCCAGTCTGATAAAACCTGCTCATTGGCTATTGCGAATAACAGTATGAACGTATAACTCGACACACGTCCCACTGCTGTTCTTATTGGAATTTGATTCCTACGAGATTCAAGAATGGCAATCCTCTTGATTTGTTGATTCACATGAGAATTTCAGTGCGAGAAACTTGTCTCGAGAGAATCAATTCCTGTGATTGCAAAAATTGGGTCCCAGGACGAATTTCTCTTACGAGACACTTAGATGTAAAAAATTGCCTCATAATTCGGTGATGTGTATTCGAGCGAGCTAGACGTATTGTCGCTGCGGTCGCCTCTGTCAATTTCTAATTTTCAAGTATAGCTATTTTCCACCTGATACTTCATTATAATACGGTCTTAAATCTTGCTTTATCTATTTGTATCGATAAACATGGTATTGTCTAAGCAGCAAGAAGAGGACATAAAACATGTATCCAAAAAAGTGCTTAAAGATAGTCTGTCGGATGCCAGCTTTATGAGTGAATTTGCCGATGCATTAGCTGAAATGGTGTTCTCTAAATTATCCGAAAAAATCGAGAGCCTTAATAGTAAACTCCATGAAGCAAATGATACTGTGTTACAATTATGTAAAGAGAATAATCAATTAAAAAATCGAGTGGAAGACCTGGAGCAAAAAATGAAATTAACGCAGCTGAGAATGTATGGTGTGAAAGAGAAAAAGGGAGAGAATCTACCTGAAGTAGTAAGTAAATTACTGATTGATAAAAATGTGTTTGAAAATGAATCTGGATCACCAATTCTTAGCTGTTATCGCATAGGTTTGTTAAAACCAGGAAATAAAAAACCGAGGCCCATCATAATTTATTTTCGAGACGTAAATCAACGTAATCTTGCCTACTCAAATAAAAAAAATCTGAAAGGTTCTAAGATGGTTTTAACAGAAGACCTTATAAAACCAAGATATAATTGCCTATGTAAAGCTAAAGAAAAATTTGGGAAGGAAAACGTTTGGTCTCAGAGTGGAAATATTTGTATAAAAATGAATGGACATAAGCACATTGTAAAAAGTATAATGGAACTAGAAAACATTTCGATGGACAGAGACGATCCGAAATGAACGTACTTCTAAGCTATTTGAATTTTAAAATATCTACTTCCTTATTGTGTTCTACTTAAATCTTATTTTCTGAAATTGGGGTAAACCATAAATTTCATATTACTGTTAAGAATATCAGTTAATAATTTTATTAGCTTGTTAACTTGGGGTCTAAATAATATTTTAATTCATAGTAAATACTTAATAATAAATACATTTTATTTCGTTATTTAGCGCCTACTTATCGTTTCATTTTATATTAGAAAAACAAACTTGTTTTTGTTCATTTAAGTGTAACTGTGATAAAAATTTTTTACTGCTTACTATTTGTGTACCTTTCTATACTAAATAAATATTATTTTTCTAATGTATTTATGCTCTGTGATATTATATCTACTTTGTATACTGTTGCTTATATAAATCTGATTTTCTTTAGGTAAACATAATGCCGAATGGTATAAATATATGTCACTTAAACGTAAGATCTCTAATGAGACATTTTAGGGAATTTATGGACTTAGTTGCTTCCTTTCATGTAATTGCTGTAACAGAGACCTGGCTGTCGAGTGATGTGGACGATGTTTCTATATCAATTCCTGGCTTTAAACTGTTCAGGTTAGATCGATCTCGCGCACGTGGTGGTGGCGTAGCTATCTATGTAAGTACAGATATTTTGTGTTCTCAATATGACTTAAATTTTAAATTTGATGGGGACATTGAACAATTGTGGCTTAACATAAAAATTAAAAACTATAAAATTGCTATTGGCAATATTTATAGGCCGCCATCTGGAAATATCTCTGCATTTTTAGATAGCATTGAGGACACCTTGCCCCTAATTATTCCCACAGTAGATGAAATAATTTGTTTGGGAGATATGAATATTAATTTATTAAATCCTGAAAATCCTTTAGGCAAATGTTTTCATGCCTATGGCTTTAATCAATTGATAAACGAACCTACTCGTGTTACTGAAAGATCACTATCGCTCTTAGATCCTATATTTGTCTCGAATTTAAACCTAATTCAAGATAGTGGTGTTACTGATGCTAGTGTTATATCTGACCATTGTTTAACATATTGTAAATTAATAATTGACAAGCGAAAATCTGCAACAAAGTTCTGTACTTTTAGAGACTATAAATATTTTGACTATAACAGATTTTGTAATGATTTGAGGGATGCACCATTTCATAATATTATAAATATTCCTGATATTGATGATAAAGTTATGTATTTTAACAATCTTATAATTTCTTTATTTGATAAGCATGCACCTATTAAAACTGTTAGAATAACTAAACCTAAATCGCCTTGGCTTACGTATCCAATTAAATTAATGATGAAGGAAAGGGATACCGCCTTACAAAAATACAAACAAACTAAATCTCCTGTAGACTGGGCACGCTATAAAGAATTGCGTAATTTTACGCTGTCTGCCGTCCGCCGGGAGAAAAAAGTATTTTATAACAACTTATTAAATACAACTGACTCAAAAATGTTATGGAAAGGCATGAACAATTATATCTTAAACAAAGAACGTTTAAGTGTTCCTAATCATTTAGATGACCCTGACAAGGTAAATCAATATTTTTCATCCGTTTTTGTTGAAAGAGAAGTCAGTGATGACTTAATTCACTTTTATGTTAATGGTAATTTTTTAGATACTGATCAAAAGTTTGAGTTACCTTTATTGCCAGTCGAAGATGTAAGCAAGATTCTACACAGTATTAAATCGAATGCCTATGGGTCTGATAATATCTCAATAGCCATGTTAAAGTACTGCAGCCCTTACGTAGATAGCTTTATTACGCATATTATAAATTGTTGTATAGAACACAGTTATTTTCCTTCAACGTGGAAAGTAGCTGTAGTCAAGCCGTTACCTAAAGTTAATACACCTCTTAATTACACTGATTTACGGCCAATAAGTATTTTATCAGCTTTATCTAAAGTATTAGAAAAAGCCATTTCTATTCAACTTACAAAATACTTGGAGCAAAAACAAATATTACCAGAGTGTCAGTCGGGTTTTAGGCGGGGTTACAGTACTTCAACCGCTCTTTTAAACGTATGTGACGATATTGTATCTTCTGTAGATAGAAAAGAAGTAACAGCCCTAGTACTGTTAGACTTCTCCAAGGCATTCGATACTATTAATCATAAACTTGTGTGCAGTAAGTTGATTTATTATGGTTGCTCTGACAAGCTTGTTAATCTTATTAGCTCTTATCTTCGCAATAGGTCGCAGGTAGTTCATATAAATGATAGGGTGTCCTCTGTAAGAAGTGTTACATCCGGTGTACCTCAAGGTTCGATATTGGGGCCACTCCTTTTTTTAGTTTACACGAGTGATATACTAAGATCAGTTAGACATTGTAAAATTCAAGCGTTCGCGGATGATACACAGGTTCAATATAATTTTAAAGTTGAAAATATTATGCATGCCGAAAATTTTATCAATGAAGATCTCCATACAATTAGCACTTTATCAAATAAGCATAATCTAAAATTAAATGAAAGTAAGTGCCATGTATTATTTTTTGGAAATAAAAGAAATAGAGAGTTTGTTGATAGTAATATTACCATTAAAGTTGAATCTGAAACTTTACAATCCAAATATTCTTTAAAGAACCTGGGTATTATATTTGACAGCGATTTAAAATTTAATCTGCATATTAACAGCTTATTGATAAAATCATATAGTACGCTGAAATCACTCTATTCGTATAGAAATATCTTAACGATCCACGTAAAAAAGACCTTATCCGATTCCCTAATTCTCTCACGTTTCAATTATGGCGATTGTATTTATGGTCCCTTCCTAGATAAATTTAATCAAAATAGAGTTCAAAAGGTACAAAACTCTTGTTGCAGATTTGTATTTGGTTTGAGGAAATATGATCACATTTCTCGTAAAATTTCGGAATTACATTGGATGAATATGACTACTAGGCGAAAACGTAATTACTGTAATTTGATTTACAAAATTATCAATGATCAATTACCTCTATCCCTTTTTCAAAAATTATTAAAAAGATCTGATTCACATGGTTTAAATCTAAGATATAAACTTAATCTACATATCCCACGTCACTCGTCAGCCATATTTCAAAAATGTTTTTCTTATTTGGCTGTTAAGCTTTACAACTCCACTATCAAAGATTTTGCCCACTTACCAAAGTATTCGTTTAAAGCTCATCTTAACAGTAAACTAAGTAGTGTAATTTAAATAAAATCAATCTGATAAATTTAAATAGATATAATAAGTATTGTAAATAATGCAAACTTTCTTAATTAACTGATATGTTTTATGTAATATACCCCTCCTATTCAATTTGAATTTAAATTTAAGTTTTCTTCTTTTTCTAATATACACACATCCATGTATTGAAATATATGTTCTGTTTATTATAATCCAGGTTAAGTGTAAGAGTAGCAATTGCTAAACTTCGCCTGGTTTATATTTGTTTAATTCAATAAAGTCTATTATTATTATTATTATTATTATTAATTTGTTACTAGATAATTGTAGAAATTAGTTAATCCTCAAAAATATAATTTTTGTACATTCTTATTAACGGCGTCAACGGCGTATATGAATTTATTAAGATATTTCCTTTAAAAATATACATAATGTCAGTATGGTGACATGATAGATTTATAAACATTTGTATGAACTCAATTAATTAGCCTCATTCATTTTTTAACGGCGCTGTAGCTTAGAGCGCTAGAGCACATTGTGTCATGAGTATGTTTGGCTAATAATCTCATGGGTACTGGGTTCGATCCCAAGCTCCCATGCGAAAACATCGGTGGTTAACACATGTATGTCTGTGTTTTACTGGTGGTTGGATGTGTTTATGTTATGTTTATTTAAAATGCAAAAAGGAAGGAATTACTGTTAATTTGATGAGGTGTAAGTGAGTTCAATTAATGTGGCCAACGTATATTGGGCCAAGCAATTTATATTCACATTACCGAATCTTCCCAAAATGTTCATTAATATTTTTGAACAATCATTTAACGATTAGTGTTTCTAAAATTAGTTTATTTAGGCACGTATTTTTAAAGTTAAATGTATTTACATTCGCAACTAAGAAAAAACTTGACTGAGGAAGCAAAATAAAAAGCCATGGTCACTTATTATTAATACACAATAATTAACGTTCTTGTTGATGCATTAAAAGGATATTGACTACATGAATGATAATGCAGTGCAATATATCATGGGCGAAGTTACTAGAACTTTACCGTTTGGGTTAGATAATGCCAAAAAAAAATAAAAAAAAATATGGTACTTATATAATGTGTAATAATGATAATGTAGTACATATATTAGTGGTAATGGTAATAAAAGTTGCTTTCGAAATCTTAATTTACAGTGACAGTTCATCCCCAACACCTGTTGCTAACCTTCTACTGCATATGGACATACATATTTTGAAGAGAATAAAATAGCAATATTTTTTCTACGGCTTCAGTTGATTATTATGACCTTTGTAATGCACAATAAAATGTAATATATTACTATCAATATTACCGCTTTCTTTGTCAATATTGTAGCGAGTCATAGTGTTTGTCAGTTAACGTAAGCAACGGAATAGATTTAACCAGAATATGTAAAAAGACCTAAAGTAAGCCCTTATGGTACACCCGACGCAAACTTTTCCAGATCTTAAGCGTCATGACCTCAAGAATAAAATTGTTATTAAACTTTTTGTGGAATTCAGAAAAATCTGACAAAACAATAAAAGTTGAAACTTACTTGTCTAAATTTTTATTGCTGTTAAAAGATTTATTGTAGCACAATGTGGTAGTGCTATATCTCGATTCAGAACCAGTTTAATTTTTTGGAAACTGGCGGTACTCGTTAACGTAAAGTAGCTGATTGGATGTTTGAATTCGGCATAGCTGCTTATGGAATATGACGTACCCGTTCTCTTTTTATTCCTGCTGAACTTCTGGGCCGTTGCTTCTACCTCATAAGAGGAGTGTGGATTGTAATAGCATTAAAAAATTTCGTTTAACCACAATCAAACAAATATTGAAAGTCACTTTCATTAATATGTTGAAAAATTGAAACAATAAAAGAACCTGGATATGTTTTATTTACAACAGATATAGTATAAAAAGGTATGTGTCAATATTTCAACAGTCTTTTGAAACATATGTATTTACTAGTGTTTTTAAATATATGTACAGCTTAATATTCACATGTTTGTTAAAATTTAAATTATCATAAAGAGATGACAAGAAAACAACGACTATGCATCATCTACACGTTCTTAATAGACATGCTGTCTGGGATGATTTCATAAAGAACACACTACATATTAACCTTGACGACGACGTATGAATTGCATGAAATTCTTAATGGTCATCCAACTCGGAGGTAACTTGCATACACCGTGACTTCTTTTGCGAATATCTGAAACAAAAATATAGTTATAGTTAGATATATTTGTCCATTTGACTTCAGAACAAATTTATTCAGAGAGAGAAGTCGGCATATAAATTTCTTATGCGAGAAGAGGAAGATAAAGATAAATAATGTACCTTATTAACATTAAAAGAACTATTTTAGATTTCAATGCTACTATTCTTTGTTTACTGAATAGATATAGTTAAGTCTCTCCCCATTAATTTTCACCAATGTATACAATGAACAGTTTTATACGCGACAAATTTCGTGAAAGAAGTCCTAACCTCAAAAAGAAAAAGTGGTTCTGACATTTACTCAATATTAATTATTTTCATTATGTACCTAGGTATACACAAATGTATACCAAGGTATTTAAAAATGCTGTTTTATTAGATCAATGGGAATAACAGCAAATGAAGATAACGAATAACTTAAGAGTAATTTTTGATAAACGCCTAAAACTAAATAACATCAAAAAGATAAATGGTTGGTTTTATTTTGGGATTTAAAAAAATCAACCAATAGAATAATTCTATTTAAATATGGCGCTTAAATATGGCGCACTTTTAGGGAGTGGCTTAGCTATTTCTATTCAGTAAATAGATAATAATACAAAAAATAAGTTATGTACGTAAATACTGATTGTTATTTCCAAAACATAGAATGTTTTAATAAAAAAGAACGACCTTAAAAGTGAAAATTTTCGACTCAATCACGTATTAATGAAATTTGCCGAATCATTGTTATCCGCCATTTTATATAATTAGGATTGTAAAGCAAATGTAACAGTAGAAGAAAGTTTAGCATTTATCAAATTTATCAATTAAAGAAAATTTGAGGATAATAATACTTAATAGAGTATGTTTCATTTAAAATGAAGACACCCGGATATTTTCGTCATTTTTGAAATTAGGATTTGTGCTTTGGCACAATTGTAGTCCCGTATAAAACATACATTTCGAGGTAAACAATTTAAATTTAGTTAACAAACTGAGACAACGGCAGCAACTCAAATGGGCCCATTTCCGATATTTTGCTTGCTTGCATTAAAGATATCGAAAAAAGTTATTACAAAAAGTTGCTTCTAATTTTGAGCCCTAATACTAAATTTCATTGCAAATTCGCATTTTTAGTTATTTCAATATTTTTCCGTAAAGTCCACATACAGTTACAATTTTAGTTACGTAAACAAAAATCTATTAAATTAAATGTCAATGTGACAAGTCTTTGAGTTCTATTGCGTAAAATTCTTAGTTACAGTCGTAAAATGTGTCTTCATTTAAGTAAAAAAAAAAAAACAAAATAATAAGGTTACTTGATGATGCAATAAGTGTATCCACATCCTGAAGATAATGTAATCTTAGTTGTAAATCAAGCGAATCGATTGTGTCTACAAGATTTAGCGTCTCAAGAAAATTAGAAGATAGTTCAGATGACATGATATCAAGCTTTATAGTCTAAAATTTCTAAATACTTTGAAAGAACGTGATGTAAATAAAATATCAGATTATTGCTATTGGGTCCAGGGAAATTTTGTAGACGACCGGTAATTTATAAGTAAAATTTTGTTTACTGATGAGGCTACGTTCTCCACTAATGGGGTGGTGACTTCTCAATATTATAGATAGATAGATAAACAAAGGAGCTAGTTATTTAGCTTTTACCAACTTTACTGTATATACTGGGCTACAGAAAGTCCTTATTGGGTTATTAATTGTAAAGACCAGTATTCAGAAAAAAATAACATATGGTGTGGAATTTTAGGCGAACGAATAATTGTTCGATGTGGAATTAGACTCAATTCAGAATTCTTCAATGCGCAGGATAAGAAGAAATACCCTTTTGAACTTTGGTTTCCTAGGTCTCCCGATATTACACCACTAGATTTTTATCTCTGGGAAACAGTGAAGAATAAAGTTTACAAAACAAGGCCCAGAAATCGAGAAGAACTTTGTGCTGAAGTAAGATAAGCCTGTCGTGAAATTAGCATTTCAGAAATGAGAAGAATCGTAAAAGAACTGAGGAATGTATTTAAATTGAAGATGGATTAGTTGAGAGAGGCTACATCTGATAATTTATTACTTCCACGTTCAGTGGAAGTATAGTAACGCAAAAAATATATATATATATATTTTTTGAAATAGGCTTAAAATGTCATGAAACGTCGAGATTTTAAATTTGAGCGAAAAAAAAAATTCTGTCTGTCGGTCTGTAACTTTTTTTTTATGCGTACGTTTACTCTGGAACCGTTTATTATTTGACTTGAAATTTTGTACACTTAAACTAGACTATATTTTGATATAATTCCGTTGAAGGGTTCGGGGGTACATGGGGTAAATAAGGGTAAATAGGCAAAGCAAGCAGGTAAGAGTCCATAAAATTGCAATTTGGGGCATGTATGAAAAGTCAAGGTCTCAATATTTTTTTTGGTATCAGCCACCCTCCACTATCACCCCCATACCACCTCCACACTATTGTGAAAGGGAGTAAAAAAACTAAAATGTGATTTAGTGTGTATACAAGAACGAAACGTCACAAACAATTTTTTCGGAGTTAGCAAATAGTATTAATAAATATCTGTTTATATACGGCTGTTATTTATGATTTCAACTAAAACATTAAGTTTTCTCAGTTCGATACTCTATTTTCCCTGAAATATTGCTGATTCTAATACTTAGTTGATTTTGGGACCTCGAGTTGTGAGTCTGGTGAACTGTTTTGAGATAGATAAATAGATACATAGACAGCTTCATTTCAACTCATAGGAATATACATTAGAAAGAGGACATACATATATATTTGAAAAAATACGTCAATACAGAATTTAAAAAAAAATCCAAAAGAAAAGTGAATATAAAATGGGCAAAAAAGCCAAAACTACTATACAAAAAAAATTATTCATTCAATGTATAACAAGATTTCTCTAACAAAAATGTTTTATGTTTCCTTTTGAAGATAGATATATTGGTTTGTTGATTCTCTAATTTGTTGTAGTAAGTGATTAAATAATTTACAGCCATTATATTGAACACTTTTTTAGTATGAATATGTGACGTGGGGTCAGGTCGAAGTTCTGACTTATGACGAGTATTAATTATGATCGTGAGAGGTTGCATTCTATGTAAATATAGATCTGTCTTTAAAAACGAAGCAATATACCTCATAAATGCAAGTGCCAGCAACTGTTAGGGTTTGAAGATGGCGAAAAGCATCTCTACAGGACTCGCGATAACCTAAATCTGCCATTAGGATATTCCTAATGGCAACTAAAATGAAAACGCGTTGGTTCTGCGAGCTGTTTCCTCACTTTATAATGCCGATTCTTAAGTGAGAGTGAAAAGAAGCAAAATGTAAGATTTTGAGAATATGGATACTACAGAATTTTTTAAGAAATCGTAGAGCATAACAGATTCCACTTCATTTTTTTCAAAGAATTTGAATGTGTGAGTTCAAATGGAAATGGCAATCTAAGGTGATACTTAGCATCTCAACATGATCACTAGTTTGCAAAGGGAAGTTATTGTTCAAAGTGTATATGGAACTGTGGTATGAATCGTACACACTGTGTTTTGTCTTTGTTTATCAGTAACTAATTTTTCTGAGCCCATGTTGGGACCATATCATACACTCCACAAGAGAGTGTCATAAGAATTTCTACACTTTCGGCTGTTATCAAGATGTTCGTGTCATCAGCATATTGTATAATTGTTGGGATACCTACTTAAATAGAAGTATAGGTTGTTTGCAAAACTACAAAAGTATGGAGCCCAAGACTGAGGCCTGAGTTACACCAGCTAATATGTCGCATACTGAACTAATTTTGTCATTTGGAAATTGAACTTTTTGTGTGCGTCCCTAGAGATATGATTTAAGTAACTGTAAAATTACGTCTCTAATACCATATCTAAACAGTTTTCCAAGTAATAAACCATGATCAACGTTATCAAATGCTGAAATCAATAAAAAGTCTCAAAGTTGGTAATTTGCTATCAATTGCTTTAAATATTTCTAAGAGAAAGTTAATAACAGTTGAATCAGTGTATTTGTTTTTAATAATTATCCAAGTTGATTTCGGGAAATGATTCCATAAGTATAAAGATATAGAGAAAAGTTCCTCGTTGAAACATTAGATTAATTATGAATGGTATTATAGTTGAGATTCATCATTAAACAATTGGGCTTCTTTTAAAATGTAAAATAAAAATTGCTATTATACAAATAATAATTTCTTTGCCTGTTGGAATATTGTATCCGTTAACTATTTACTAATATCCATTTTTACTTACTGTTAATTTGCCAATAATAAAATAGACCATAAATGTCAAGCTAATATTTACTATATCAACATGCAGGAAAGGAACAGTTAGTTTCCTGAAATATTTCGGTAACTTTTATTGCCGTCCAATTTTATGATGCTAAAAATAGTTGCAAGATAACTACTAAACAGGTTTTTATATTATATTCTATCAACGAAATTAAAGGTAACTGTCATGCTCTTTCATCTTTAATGATACAAATAAATGAAATCACAATTTGCTGGTACCTAAAATTCCAGTTTAAAATCTTAACAAGGAATTCTTAATCTCTGGTAACAGTGAATGAGAGCGATGCTTATAAGCGACACTTACAAGGACAAACAACAAAAGTATTACATTCAGGTAAATCCTGATCATGAAATTAACATGCAAACGAAACAAGTTCGATATGTAAACCGGAAATTAGTTTATATTGATAATATTCAAACTATAAAATATTTGTCATGTGTGGATTTTTTATTGGCATGTCATAAACACAAGCAGGATCTTTTTGCGGCGAGATCCCAATTTATTTGAATAATCTTAAATTAATATTGCCATGTGTAACATGGGGTACAGTGTCACAAAAGGGGAATGGCTGCAAGTAATATTCAATAATAACAACTAAAATTAAACATTATACTACTCCTTTACGGTTTTTAGCATTTATACAAGGGGGTCCAAAATTGTATCCCAAAATTTGTGCAGCTAATACTACATCAAAAAATAGTAGTTGTCTTTTATATAAACTTACTTCCTAAAATAAATAATAAAAGAGATATATTCCTTAAAAGTGGGATTCAATTCGGACACTAGTTTATATGGTATGAGTCAAACCCTCAAACTTTTTAATTTTTTTGACGCCTCTGCCAGAAGGTGCCAAAGCGATACCATTTAAGTGAGTTTTTCGTTTTAAGACAAATCCTGACGGCAGCACTGACAAATATAAGGCAAGACTAATCGCCAAAGGGTTCCGCCAACGTCATGGTATAGAGTATAAAGTCGAGGCAAGAATTCAAGCGATGCACGTCACAGATCGATTCTATAAATAAGACAATACTGCTAAGAATCATGAAGCCCCATTAAATTGTACCTATTTCTGAAAAAAGCTTAATAACTGGGTGTCAAGAATTACTATTTTTAACGTAATTAATGATTAAAAATTATGTTAGTATTAAAATTCTTTTAATGAGATCTCTCGTGACGTGCATCGCTTGAATTCTTGCCTCGACTATAGTCAAACATTCAGTCCAGTAGCAAAGTTGGGAATGATTCGATCAATTTTGAGCATTGCTGCGAACGAGCACATGCACCTTGCACAGTTCGATGTGTCAACGGCATTCTTGTATTTAAAACTTGTAGAAACTTTATGAAATAACCAGAGGGATATGATGATGGTACAGATAAAGGCTACAAACTAAACAGGAGTTTATATGGATTAAAGGACAAACTAAACTTAGAAATAAATGAAGTCCGTTGAAAGTTGTGAGTAATTAATATGAGAGCGACCATCAAAACTGTATTCGCTAAATGTCAGTGGCGTAAAGTCAAGAAAGCAAAACCTGAAATTCCAGTTATGGGACAACTTCCAGTATTTCGCTTAACACCAAACGTAAGACCATTCACACATAGACTATTTTGGGCCCTTTTATGTAATAGTTGGACGCCATACAGAGAAAAGATGGGGAGTGATGGGAAGTAGCTCACTCGCTAAATACTGATGCAGCCATTATGGCCATCAAAAGAATAATCTGTAGGAGAGGACGACCTAAGGATATTTATACAGACAATGGAACACACTTTCGAGGAGCTTCGCAAGAATTAAGAAGGTGTGTAATGTCATATTCAACGAACAAAAACTCAAAGACGAACTTTTATTAACATTATTTGCAGAGTCAGAAAACATCGTCAATTCAAGACCATTAACAATAGTTTCCGTTGATCCAAATGACTTAGAAGCTTTAACACCAAATAATCTACTAATAGGTTCAGCATCCAATGAAACTCAATTTGGAGAGAATGAACATTTGTATTTTCGTGTTCAGTGGAAAAGATCACAAAGCTTGGTTGAGAATTGTTGGAGAAGATGGACAAAAGAATATCTACCCACTTTAACCGAATGAACGAAATGGACTGATCATGGAAGAAATTTGAAAGAAAGCGACATAGTCTTCATAATCGAAGAAAATGTTCCGAAAAGATTCTGGAGATTATGTAGAGTTCAAACCGTTTTCCCAGGTCCCGACGGTAGAGTTACAGTAGCAGAAATCAAAACAATTAATGGAATTTTGAATAGCCTGTTACTAAATTATACAGAATTGATGTCGAAAATCAATGAAAATTGTCTCTTCAGAGGTGGAAGAAATATTATTGATATATTTATATTATTATGTTTTGTAATATTTATTGTTAAAAATGATTGAAAAGATCAAGTTAGTAAAAATAAAAAGTCAGCCTTATGAAGTAAAAACCGACTAGAATTAATGACAAGTGCCTTTTAATTTGAATTTAAAGATGTCATAAAAAGCATATTACAATTGGAAAGCTGAATTTTTCCTCTTTAAAATGCTACCATTTTTTTTTTTCATTTTTAATGGGTACAAATTGTCTTTATTATGTAGCGATAGTCCAGAAATGCTTCATTTCCCTATGGGACGCGCTTGAAATATTGAGCGAACTGTAATAATTTCTCATGCTAAGGGAAAAAATTATTAAAAAAAAACTTTTATACTGTTTTTTTCATTATTTTTGGAGATATTATCAAAAAACTGAATTTTTCCATTTCAGAGGGATGTTTATAAGGGTTCGCAGGGGTTTAGTCCATTAAAAAAAAATACTAAAAATTAGTTACTACTGAAGTACCCTGTATATACCCCATATATAAATTTATTTATTCTTATTTAGTTTCCAAATTCAAGTAAATATTGCAGCCAATTCATTTCATTTTTACATTTATTTAGTCATTTAACATTGAACAAAGTAAAGTTACCAGAATGCATTTTAAAATTATATTCTTTTAAAGCAAAGTTAAAAGCTACAGTTTTAACTAAAAAGTTACATACAATCCAGTCGAGTCGCAGGGTTTGTTTATCATATATTCAGATAAACGTCAAGTACTTCGTGTATTCCCATAGTGTGAAATCGCCTACCCTTTTCTATCTTAACTATAGGAGGAGATAGAGAGTGAAGTTTTAAATCTAAAACACTGCACAAAACTACGCCGTATCAAATATTGAAATTGTTAACGTAAACAAATCCCACGTCCGACTTGGGGGACGCTTAAACTGTGACGTCATTTACAATATAAAAGAAACTGCAGGGCCCAAGAAAGGGGGTAATCAGACTCGAGCTACATCGCAGGACATTGGGTTCGCTGTTGCTCCCTGGAGATTACAATTACACCACTCCTTGGGTACATCGCTGGACATTGAGCTCGCTGTACCTTGGAGATTGAATTGAAGCTTACCCTAAGTACATCGCTGGACATTGAGTTCGCTGTACTGACGCCGCAGACAACCATTCTTTGGCGTACTCGTTATGAAGTACCATTTTAAACTCTCTGTTATGCTCGACGAGTACGCTAACCATGAAGAACCTGGGGGAGAGCATTCACGGCGATATAACGCTATTCAGAACGCCCTTAAATTCAGCTGACATAAATTTCTAAAGGTGATTACTTTCTTATTTCGAGACTCTACTTTATTATTTGCAATTGCATTCATATTCTGGTTACGGGTGTTTAAAAAAGGTTTAATTGACGCATTTGTGGTACTAAAAGAATATTAGATTTTTAAATGAAATATTAGTTTTGATTTTTAACTATCATAATATTATATTACCAGTTATTCAGTTATGATTTCATTCACGAATTTAGTTCATAAAATTTCACTTTCTGAATATTTTACTAGGGAAATTTGCGTTTGCAAAATAACAAGTTCATATTCAAGAGCTATGCAATAACAAGGTACTTTATCACAGACTAGCCAAACTTCATGTCTATCATTATTCTGCAGTTTTTATAAAAAAAATAGTGGACTTTCGTTTCCATCACATCTCATGTAAGGTTTTTCAAGAATGCTTTATATTTAAAGTACACTAGGAATATTTTCCTACTGTAACCACAAGGTTTTCTGATTGTTGGACATTTACCTACAATAAAATATTATAGTTACATAAATTCGGCGTACTTGGCGTTAACAAAGGTTTGAAACATTGACTACGGTCAATTGGCTGGTTCTGTTCTCCTGTTGGGCTCAGTTACAACGAGGGATATGTCAATATTTCAGGCAGTTGTCTGGTCACTTGTTTCGATTGAAGGGTGATGCAACCGCACTTTCTTACCTTCGCGGATTCGCGGCTTCGTATGTTTGACAATCATAGGCAATCTTCTGGTTACTTTTCTATTTAATTATTATAGGGAGATTTCCCCAGCAGCATTCTAAAAGATTTTATGTGAGTGTAAATTCTCACCTCAGCAAGATTAATATGATTATCTGAACGATTGTTCCTACTCTAATTTCAATCAATTAACAAGGCATAATTAAAGGACATTTCCTCAACACTCTATGATCTTTTACATAACTATTTAATGCTCATTTCTCAACTTAATTTTGACAATGTATAAACATGACATGATTCTTGTCCCTTGTTTTGCATTCGATTCATTATTTGGCTATTGCTGGCAGCTTTAATTATAAACCATTATTATCTAGCAATTGCTAACAACTTTAATTAATTATAAATCATTATTACCTAGCGATTGCTAACAGCTCTATTGTAGATTATCATTATCAGGCCATTGCCACCACTCTAATTACTATTAAAATAACACAGCATACTTTTGTATAAGTTCTTGTTATTGCATCAAAACACTCAGTATATCTATAGTATGGTCATTACTATAGCGACGCAGATTTTCCTATTATAATATTTAGACAATTGTCTCAAATATTTGGATTATTTTGATTTCATGTTCGACTACTGTTGCATCAATTTATATAAAATAAAATGGGTTTTTTTACTATTTTTTCCCATCAATTATTGTCTTATTCTTTCACCTTTACCTTTTTCGTCATATAAATAATAAACTAAATAAATGTTTTAATTTCAAAAGCAAAATAGAAAAGAGACTTTAACTATAAAGGTACAGTGCAACCTTGAGAAATAAAATACTACATAAATAATATATCAAATTAACTAGGTCTCTCAATTAATAGACAGTGTGTTCAAGTTTACCAGGTATTTAAATTAACAGAGTGATTAATTTTCTAAGGTACATCGTATCAGACAGAAACAAATAATATTAAACTTTATATAAAAGAACCTGGGGTAAATTAAAAAAGGGTTACTACACACACAACAAAGTTTGAGTCCTGCCCTAACAAAACTAGACGATCACGCAAATGGCCAATCTTATTTGTTTATCCTTCAGATAAATAAATAGCAATGAATTTACTGGTGACATGATTACCAGGATTTCATTTATAATTAATTGGGGTGGGCTTAAACCTCTTCACTACTTTCTACTGAATTAAATAAGGACTTGATAAGTCCAATATATTAAATGTTGCGTACGGCAGTTTTCTTTATTTTAACTCGTTTAGAGGATTCACAGGTTAGTTTTCAAGTTTCATTGAGATCGGTATATTGTTCATATAAAAAATTAAATATGTTTTCAATCGGCTTTTTAAATATCTCAACATCTGCAAGTCTTATGGGAATCAACAATAATGGCAAATGTTCATTAGGAGATACAACAATTATTACTAAAAAATATGTATAATTTTCAATGAAACCTAGAGGTAATGTAGTTCTTAGGACTCTTCCCCACATGGCGCGATCTGATCGCGCGATCTAAACGCTTGCGATCTCGTGTTATAATTATCACATTTGTACTCAGTACATCCCCTCCAAAAGATTCGAAACTGATCGTGACGATCTC
Organism: Leptura quadrifasciata; assembly: GCA_963675555.1. NCBI lineage: Eukaryota > Metazoa > Arthropoda > Insecta > Coleoptera > Cerambycidae > Leptura > Leptura quadrifasciata. The sequence continues at coordinate 113,100,868 of OY776675.1, forward strand.
GGTGGAACGAAAACGCAGATTGCGCTTTGTATGGAGAAGATATACTGAGTACAAATGTGATAACAACTATAACAGGAGATCGCAAGCTTTCGAATCGCGCGATCAGATCGCGCTCTGAAGCAAATCTTTCACTAAAATTTGAAACCAATATATTTGTTAGAACGGCCAAAATACATAATTGTTACGAAACATTTGCACCCCTTGTGAAATCCTGATAGAAAAGCAAGAAATGTGCGCGATAGCTCAAATTGTAGCATTTAAACAAACAAATTTTTAACTATTTCTTTGGATTTCAATATATAAAGCGGCACACGCGATATTGTGCGTGCTGGACGCAACTATTTACTATGAGGTATACAAAGTATCTGGAAATTCCTGCCACTAATTTTAGGCAAATATTTAAAATAAAGTTCCTATAAGCTATGACCTCATCCTTTTTTAAATGCATTTGAAGTCTGTTAAAAATTGAACTATTCCGAAAATATCCACTGGTACTTATATATATTGGTCTGCTAGTGTACCACGTTTGAAAATGAAAACAAATTAGTTAAAAATGATTCCATTACCATTATTAAATACAGTAGCTTCTAATGAATCTGGTTATTTGTCGGACAGATGTGTCATCAATACACAAAATACATTTATTTTATGAAATAGTGAACAAATCCTAGAGACATCGCAAAAAATGAAGGTTCCAACTATACTGATATAAAACTAACATATATTACGCAAAGAATCAGAATATATATTTAATAAACTGTTAATGAATAACCGTACTTGGTTATAAATAACTTTTCTATGGATTTTAAGTGTCATAAAACATAGCAGTACATAACTTGTAGCAGTAAAATAATAAGATCTGTGAATTTTTACATGATGCGCAAAAAGCAATTTAAAAGTTTGGCCCACATTACGACTTTTAAGCTTTAAATATTTATAAAACGTTATAAGAGACTACAAAGGGGCAATTAATATAAAAATAAATATTTATACATTTTATATTTCGTTAGCTCTTAAAGCGGATATTTGTAATAATTTGAATTGTAAATTCTTTGTAATAAATTGTTTATGATTGCGAACAAATAAAGTTCAAAATATGAAATATGTCTTTTATGTTTTTAATGTCAAATAGCTATAATATTTAGCTATATAATTTTTATTTTCCAAAATTAAAATAACTTTTTTTGTCATTTTTAGAATAAAGCTATATTATTTATGATCAAAATTTCATGCATAATTGAGGCTCTACTCATAAAATAAGGAAGAAAAGGCGCTCTCTCTCTTTGCTTCTCCTTAAATAATTTGCGCCCTCAACGACACTTACATGAAATATAAGAAGCATTTACACAAACATGTAAATATTTTCCCGAGCAGCAAACCGCTGGGGAAATCAGGTGTACAAATCGAGGGAAATTAGGAGAAATGTGGAAAGAAATCAGGAGGAAATCAGAAGGAAATAATAGAAAATCATGGGAAATCATGGGAAATCAAAGCAAATCATAGGAAATCAGCGGGAATTTTGTTGAAATATATTATGCACATGGGAAATTCTTATAATACCTTTTGATTTAGAACAATTATTTGGTACCATAAGGCCGGTGCCATACCATGCGTTTAACCGGACCCACGTTTCACCTCAGCATCGAAAACCACATAATAGCGTACTAATGTGACTATAGAGTACGAACAATAATATGAGGTTTTCGATTTCCGGCGAAACGTGGGTCCGGTTAAAATGTATGTCGCGAGCCTTATGTCGTAAACTGTATAATATAGAAGATAAAACCAAGCACACCGTTCCAGTTATTCGTTTTAAATATTTAAATTATTTTTAGATGTTATTTTAGTGCCTAAATAAATATATCCTAATACCTACTTGAATTTTACACTTTAAACGTGATTTCGAACGAGATATTTCCAAAATATGTAAATATGTAAAAAAAAATTAGTTTAAAAAATAGTGGTGGCGTACCGAAAATCTTAGTGACAAACTTCTTCAAACAAGCTTCATTCTAGCGCCTTTTGGATAGTTTTGGATAGTTATTATACTCGGTTATACTCGATGACATGGCCTGTCACTAGGTAATTAGGCGTAATTCTAGTACTAAGCGGATAAACCTCTGGAACGATACTTCATTTTACATTGAAAAATATTTCATTTCTCTTTACTGTTATTATTGGGCTCGTTTTTGTATCATTGTTTTATTGTGATTATTTTGCTATAAGCGAGACAATAAGTATTTCTGAAACCTTGGTTAAGTCGAGTAAATACCATTTGTGTCAAAAACGTAGAATTGTGTAGGGTTTGATCGGTTGGCCTTCTTATGAAAATGAAGTGCTGACATAGATTTATAAATTAGTATATTCTTGTTATAGAGCATCGAGTAGAAGATCGTCATTTTTGCTCGAGTTCACCTTCCGAGATTTTAGTATATTCTTACATTTCAAACGATGCAGATTACGAAAATAAAAGATTATCCAATTTCGTCGGTATGTCTGTCTGTCTGTTGGTGCTATAACTAAAAAACTGTTCCATATAATAATATTTGGAATCTTGTCTGGTATACTGTTATACAGTCTCGTATGACTGATGGTCGAGAGGTGAGCGCACTTGCCTCTCACCCAAAAGTTCCGGATTCGATCCCGGTCGTGGCAGTGGAAAATACTGTGAGAGGGATTTTTCCACTATACACGGATATTGGGTCTGTGTCCCTTGTCTCTAAATGTGTAGCCCCTTCCGGGATAAAGGTGGTTGTCATTACCTATGGTGTATTATTATTATTATACAGTTGACGCTATTGCCAAGGAAGAAATCGAATGTATATGCAGTGTGACTCACTTTCAATGAAAATTGCTGTGAAAAATGTATTTATTAAGCGATTTTAATGGATTTTTTTATGGTCCTGTAGCCAAATGACAAAAATGGAACCCATATAATTTTATCATGTCCATCCGTCCGTATGTTACAGCCTTATAACTCTACCATCTTTCCATCGACTCTGATAAAATTTTACAGGCAGGTGTCTTATGTGAACTGCCATACAATTGTGTAATGAAATTATAAAAAAATAATGTTAGGCTAACTTTCCATGCATAGGGCTGAGGGATGAAAATTTTTGACGCGCCCCATTGCGTGGGGTATCATTGAACAAATCTAAAATTAAAAATGCAATAAAAGTTCTTGCGTGACTTTTTTTCTTGGGTGAATATTTCGCAAGATATAAGCTCTTAAAGTCGTTAATAACGTGCTCTTTTATAGTATTTCTCTTCTATCAGCACTATAAAAATATACAAAATTTCAAAAATAAATCAATAATTTGTCTCATTCGGAGTAAAAGCTACTTTTGTGGCTCGTCCGGCAAATCTACACACTCGTCACAAAAGTATCATTTTTACTCCTAATAAAACAATATACTATTGCTGTGCGTTGCCGTTAGCAACGGAAGTAAAAGTCTTCTCGAGCGGAAGAAAAAGTACTTTTACTTCCGTTGCTAATGGGGACGCACAGCCGTCCGAAATGTCAAACTGTTCTTGAACTAGTTCATAAAAGAGCCACATTTTGTTGCAGGGAGTTAGTCAAACATGGGTAGTTAGAAAATCGTTATTATATAAATATTTTACTTTAGGAGTAATTTTAGGGATGAGGGTGGGGACAAATTTTTGCCATACTTATTGTCCTATTTTTTAAAGAATTTGAAGAAACAAAAAGTTTTCCTGTCAAAGTTTTCATATAATTTGTCATTGTTTTTGGAGTTATTTGTAACAATAGAAAGAATAAATACCTAAGGTTGGTGATTTTTTATTGGTCGAAAAATTAAAATTATAAAATATACTCAAAATAGAAGCCATCAATACTTATGCAAGCTGTTATCAAAAGAGTGACCGCAAAAATAGTCAGTTTTTACAACCTCCATAACTACGAGACAAAAAATCTAATTTTGCGTCAAACGTCTTAAAATAAACGAGTAATTTTTTATGGAAAATAAAAAAAATTTAAGGTTTCATTCATAGAAATCAGTCATGAATTTCAAATTTTAACATATTCTTGACTCAATACGGTATAGTAAATTAAAAACCGCCCTCTAAAAGAGGGTTACAATAAGTAGGGAAGGGGAGTCTGCCTTCATTGCAAACATGAATCCTATCAAAAATAAACTAAAATAATTAAAATACTGACAATATACCAAGAAACTTGCTTGTCGATAACTACCCCTCCCCCCCTATAAGGGGGTTGAAATTCGTATTAGTACTATTATAAGCTGAAAAATGATTTTCAACTCCGGAAAAATAATAAAAGCACTAAGAAGATACTGCAGGACATATAAGTCTTCTAAACTTATCACTTAACGATAATCATCATAGGGGGTTGAAATGAGTTTTAGTGCCATTATAACCGAAAAAATAATTTCCTTACCTATTATCATTTTTTTAAAATTCATATTAAAAACTTATTCATTAAAACCCGTTGCACCCCAAAAATAGAGGGTAGTTACCCCTAATTAAAAAAATATCTCCATCTAGATTTTTAATTAAACGTTAAAGGTCTTAAACCTTTAACGTTAAATTTGTTTTCTTTCGTCTTGATATGATGGAGGTTGCAAAAACGGCCCAAAATTTACACTTTTTTGCGGTCACCCTTCTCTAAGAGGATCTTTTGTATGAAATCTTGAACATTTTTGGATATTTTTTCTATTTAGTGTTTAAAAAATTTAAGACAACAAAATATGACAAAAATTTCCTCTCCCGCAACTACCCCTACAAGGTAAAATGTTTAAATAAAAATTAGTAAAAATATTTGACGTTATTAGACAAATAAATTGGCCAAATTATTATTTTCTATTTAAAACGTTTTAAATTCATTAACAAATAATCAGGCGTTGCTTAACCCTTCAGGGGGCTGTAGCCTTCTATAAAATTAAACATGTTCTGACGCCTTCTCGAAGGAACACATTTAATAATGGGACAACCTCTGTATAATTAATAATTCAATAACTTCACTGTTTAATTCGCTGCAACTTTCTTTCTCTAGTACCAAAATAACCTCCTTTCAGATTTATTAAGTAAATAATGTTATGTTAATGACACATAAATCAAATTATAACAAAAGTTAGATTAGATTCGATATCAAATTCAAATTTTGTTCACAATTTAAAATCCAACAAAAGCTGTGAAAGCTGAGTTGTTATTAATTTTATTATAATTTAAAAATGCTTGATAAATATTAAAATGTTCTTTATTACCTACCTCAGAAAATAAAGGATTTCACTTCATTTCAAATTATCCTTGAGGGTCTAAGATTCTGAAACTCACGTTCCCACCACATATCCACTGATACATTTTCCTTTTTTACTCTTCGGTGAATTTTGTGACGATTGTCTCTTAAAACCGTCAAAATTTGTTTTGCTATATGTGTTATTATTATTGTCTGGATGTAAAAAACGGTCTATAACTTGTCGAATTACGGAATGTTTGCGATTAAAAGGGTTGGTATACATCTTGTTTTAAAAAAATGGAACAAACTGTACCCTTGCGCTAATACATTTCTTTTGAAACTTCACATATTATTTAGTTCTATTTATGGGAAGTTTGTTTCCGAAGGAGTACGATTACAAGCGGGGATTTACATTGCAAGGTTAATGTCAGCTTTTCGTGACGTCAATCAGTAAGCTTCTCAGACAGGTGTTTTATATTTTTTCCAATCATTCGGTAGTAATTATCCATCTATAAATTTATATTGAACTTCGTACGATTTACCTTTTTCTGTAATCACGGGTTAAAATAATGGACGCAATCAATTATTTATTAAAGTAAAAACAATAAATGCTAGACTTCGTTTTTGTGCTACATACAGGGTGTTCTTTAATGATGTTCTAATATTTCAGAATGATACTCCTTAAGTCATTTTATGTAGAAAAGTTTATATGAAATATCATCCGCAACGGCCTAAATTTTTTGCTACAGGGTGATATTTTTTTTAAATCGTAATTTTTTAATATCTCAGAAAGTACTTTAGATATTATCTTCAATTTTGGTATGTGTTAATAGGATATAAAACCACATATTTTAGTATGAAAAGTTGTTTTATCACTTCACCAGTGGCGTTCCTGCAAACATGTCGTCTGATATTTTTCGTCAAAAAAGTACTACGCCAGTAATACTTTTCTATATGGGGTTTTTTCTGATTAGCTTGGTTAATCCTACATCAAAACGGTCTCTTGCGTTTTTCTCGTCAGACGTACAGTTCGTGATAAAAATAATTAAATTCAAATTGAAACTAATTATTAACATTGATAATGACAAATTTTGTTTTATAAAAATTGTTGGAAATGGCCTGACCTGAAACTTAATTTTTTTTATATTTGTATATAAAATTAATTATTAAAATATGTTTTTTTTTTTGAAAAAAAATTACTTAATTACGTTTTATTTATTTATATCTCCATTTGTCTCAGCTTTGTAATTGTTCGACATTTAATACAAAACTTCAAAATCTTGGAATGAAATTGAATTTTCCATGATTTTTCTAAAAGTTTAAATTTTCTTTTCGTTTATAACGTCCAATACGTCATCGGCGACTAAAAAAACATAAGATTTGATATGTTACATAGTCATTTTAGATTTTTATGTCTGCGTTTTATTAATATTTTGTGAAATTTTCCAAAAATTTTCTTGCATTTTAACTTCATATATTTATATATAGAAATTTTCCACAATTTTTCGGGAAAATCAAATTTTTTTATAGTTTTGAACATCTCATTCGTCGTCAGCAACAAAAAACACCTCGAAAACGACATATTGCACGGTCTTGTAATGACGGTTTTTCGTATTTTCCAAGAATGTTCTACAAATTCCCAGGGATATTTCAAGATTTTCACTCATTTATTTATGTTAAAATTCGCAATCGGCGTATTAAAAAACATAAAAAGCGATATAAAACTTGAACCAATCTTTAAATTGCGGAAGGGTAGAAATACCGGTAATTTTTCGGAAAACTTACCTCAGATTCGTAATCGGCGGCCTATAAAAACCTATAAGAACCTATTTTTTTTTAATATTTATTTTCTTATGAATTGGACGTAAAAAAATAATATGCTATCCGGACTGGCTAAAAACGGGTGGTTAACAAAAAGGGCATGGCCAGCAGCCACTACTTGGCTGAATGATCCTGACAGTATAACAAACATGTTACCATAAAAAAATATTTGGGGTTAACTGTACTTTCTTTTTTTTATTCTCCCCTTTATTGACTCAACTACTAATGCGTATACTTCGTATAGGGGGTAATTTTCTAATGCAATTTTTTATTGCGGAGAACTGTGCTGACTTTTGTGCCTATTTTGAAAGCACAATTTTCTAAAATCAAAAGTAAAGAACTGCATTAGAAAATCAAGGAGAATCTTCAAATAAAATACGTTTGGTCGCATATGGTCATTAAGATTCTTTTTACTTTAGAAGCTTTAAATAACTATTTATATTGTTAGAAAACAGCAAAATGGTAGGAACAGGTATTTTTTAAATTGTTTATTAAATTACTATCTTTTACTTTTATCGTTTTCATTTGTTGTAAATTCAGTAAATTACCACATATTGCAAGGTTTGTTTTCCACATACTTTCCCACTCTGCTATGAGGAAAAGGGAGTTAAAAATGTTTTAGGAATATATCCGAAATAAAATGTTGGCCCTTTACAAAATAATTGCAGTACGCCAATGGTCCAAAAATAGGAATTATTACTCATATTGATATAACTTATGTTTGTTAACTCAGTTTATATCAAAAATACTTGATTCACAAGGTCAGGTAGATGTGATATATATACTGATTTCTCGAAGGCGTTCGATCAGATTGACCACGAGCTTTTATTGGGTAAATTAAATATGTTCGGGTTTATTGCCATTTTATAGCATTTTTGAGGTCATATTTATATAACAGAAAACAATACGTGATGTATTATGGATATGAATCTGAGCTATTTACAGCAACTTCAGGTGTATTTCAAGGTTCCAATCTCGGACCACTGCTTTTTCTGTTGTTTATAAATGATCTCATAAACGTAGTACAATGTGACAAAGTACTGTTTGCTGATGATATGAAGATCTTGGCAGAAATAAGCAGCACATATGATTGTGAAAACATTCTAGCACAACTAGAAATAGTAGAAAACTGGTGCCAACCAAAACAATCTTCATTTGAATGCATCCAAATGTAAAGTCGTTTCTTATACAAGGAAATCTAATCCAGTTGTATTTGACTACTCCTTAAATTCCAAGTACTTGAACGTTCTGCAACAATAAAAGATTTAGGGGTAGTATTTGACCAGAAATTTACTTTCTCGAATCATATGGCACAAGTAACATCATCCGCCTTGAAAATGCTAGGTTTTATTGCCAGAAACTGTCACTCGTTCTCTAATGAGTTTGCTTTAAAAACACTCTACTATAACTACGTAAGATCCAAACTTGAATACTACTCGATAGTCTGGTACCCGCACTATACTTGTTATAAATACACCATCGAAGGTGTACAGAGAAAGTTTCTGAAGTTTCCGTCCTTCAAAATTGATGGTTTTTACTCAGAAAGAGGCTATCAACACTCTCTTTTACTTGAAAAATTTAATCTCGATTCTTTGGAATTGCGGCGTGCAATAAATAGTCTGAAAATATTATATAACCTATTTTACAACAAATTGGACAGTTCAGAGCTTTTAGGTATGTTTTCTTTTCATGTTCTTCGAGTAACCTCTCATCAAACTCACACGTTCTATTGCGAGACATGTAGAACTAATGTCCTTCTTAGATCCCCACTACATGTTATGTGCAATAACTTCAATAAAATATCAGATGTTTGTGATATAAATTGTAGTACAATTTCGGAAATTATTAATGCTTTTACCATAACTTTCACAGCTAATAATATTTAAGTCACCACACATATTTATTTATAGATTATGGATATGTATATTTACACATACATTGCCTTGTTTCATTATGCCTTTTACTTCAATTCTATATTCTGTAATTCTGTTCCACTGTATTTTATTACTTAATTGTATATATGAATATATGTTATTCTAGATACTGTTTGTAAATATAGATAATATTAGCATTTTTGTAACGTTACTACCACAGCTGTTTTTTATATCATACTTTATTAGTATTATTTTGTTCATGTTTGTCCTGTAATTGGATTTTTATCTGTTGGGCAATAAATGGATTATTATTATTATTATCATCTCAAATAGTCACAGGTTTTACAGACCTCAAAAAATTTTTGCTTCAAGTATTTCTTGTTGCAAATTGTACCATTTTATACAAAACACTGTATCTCTTTTCATAATAGAAATAACTAGAAAGTTCCAAATCATGCATTTTTTAAAATATTTTTTAGGGGTTTGCGAGGACAATGACATTTAACAACACTATGATGATCTAGCTTATCACACTGTAAAAAAAAGAAACACCATAATTAAACATATCAATGGCAACGGTTGATGATCAATAAATCTTGCGAACAATCACAAAAAACTGCATAAAGATTAACCGTTTTGTTCCAAGAATATGGTAGTCCAAAAATAGTCAATGTTTTGACAATAATCAATTCTCTGGCAGTTTATAATACAGTGTGGGACAGATAAATGGAATGAATTGAGTATCTAAATTATTGTGCATGTTGATAAAAAATCTCGAGACACATCGATTTTGGATTCTGAAATGAAATCCTGCAATGTACAAATTTTACGCCTAAGTTCAAACCCGTTAGAGTGGCAGTTGCAATCCCTAAATTTTCAAATGGGTGGTAGGGTCTTGTGATACCTCATTTGAAAGATCTTTTTATTTCTTATTCAAAAATGCCTTGGTTTTAATATTTATTGCAAACATTAATGGTCTGCTTGACGAAATTCGCTACAACAAACGATAAACTAAAAACTTACAGCGTTCTGTTCTTGCAGGATAGCAAAAATAATTTCAGTGTTACTTACAGTGTTCTTTTTCAATATTCAATGATCGATTATTAAATATAAACTGGAATATCATATTATATCTGAATCTAAATGATGCATTAATTTTCGTCCTGGAGAATATCATGTGGTGTTTTAATGATGCATGTCCACTGAAACTAGTAAAAAAAAGTCCGAGTTGCAAAAATGATACAGGGTGGTTATCAAAAAAACTAATTGAGGAAGGTAAAGAAATTAGAAAAATATATTATGACATGAAAAGATCTAATTATTGCCCTAACATAATATCAATTTACAAAGAACGTAAGAATGCACATAAGAAAAACATAAAAATGCCAAACTTAAATATTACAATAATAAGATAATAAATGTTGAAAACAAATCAAAAGAAACTTGGGTTCTGGTAAATAATAAATTGGGCAAATAGAAGGCTACCCCAGAGCACATAACCCTCAATGTACAAAATAGTTTAATATCTGAAGGAAACCAAGTAGCAGACTGCTTTGCATCGCACTTTTCTACTATAGCGCCTAATCAAATTAATGAACATTTTGGATACAACCTATCACTGCCATGTACACTATCAAAATATAGGACAAATGCAATATATTTTTATCCTGTAACCGAAAATGAACTTGCAAATGTTATAAGAAACCCCAGAAATAAAAAATCATCTGGCCTGGATGGCTTGACTGCTCAGATAATAAAAAGTATTTCTGTCAATATCATTTCCCCTTTTTTTATATCGCATAAAGTTGACTTTTCCAAATGGGAAATTTCCGGATATATTTAAAATAGCTTCAGTAATACCCATTTACAAAAAAAGTTGCAAAAGCGATGTAGATAATTACCGCCAGATATCTGTATTGAGCTGTTTATCTAAAATAATAGAAAAAATTACTTATGACCGTGTCATTTCATTTGCACTAAAGTACAAACTACTGTCCGAGTGTCAACATGGTTTTACACCAACTAAATCCACGGAAACAGCAACTGCATATTTTTTAAAGCATATCTATAAATAGCTAGATGAAGGTAGATATGTTGTATCTCTTTTTTCGATTTATCCAAAGCCTTCGATAGCGTGGATAAGAATATTCTTTCAAAAAAATTAGAAACATTGGTATAAGGGGATGCCTCCTAGACTGTATTCTAGACTGTATTAACTCCTACATGGAAAATCAAAAGCTAGTGGTAAACTGTAATAATTGCCGATCGGATATACATGACGTGAATCTGGGTGTTCCACAAGGCTCGATTTTGGGCCCCCTGTTGTTTCTGTTATACATAAATGATTTACCAGATCACACCAAATATGGGATTACCACAATGTATGCAGACGATACCACTGTTTCGATGTCAGCTGCTGCACACGATGAACTAAGTCTGATAATGTATACGACACTTGAAGATATGCATGTTTGGTGCCAGAAAAACAAGCTCATTTTAAATTATGATAAAACGGTTTTTGTAAACTTTAACTACAGGAGAGCCTTAACTTTGGATAGCCTAAAATTTTCCAAATCAACCAAGTTTCTAGGTACATTCATTGACAGTAGTTTAATATGGGAACCACACATTGATTATATATGTAAACTGCTTAATAAAGCCTATTTTGCAATTTTACAGTTAAAAGACACAATTGCTGAGATTGGTCTGCTAAGCGTTTATTATGCTTTGGCTTACTCACATATTTCCTTGAATATACTAGCCTGGGGGAGATCGACTCATTTGCAGCGAGTCTTTGTTTCCCAAAAGAGGTTACTCAGATTAATTCATAATTTAAATAAAAGAGAAAGTTGTAGAGGCATTTAATTGAGCAAAAATATTTTTACTGTTCCTTGTGTTTACATATACAAGTGTCTCATTCTTGCAAAAAATAATTTACATACCTTCCCTACCTCAGCCGATAATCATATGTATAATAAAAGAAATAAAGAATTATTGTCTATTCCGGCTCATAAAACAGCCAATTTCAAAAACTCTTCACGCTATAATTGCATTGTCTTATTTAATGCTTTGCCTCAATCAATTAAAGATAGGGGGAGATGGGGTACATTGATACGCCGGACAGATTGATACGATGTCAAAAACTCGCTAAGTAGTTCTGCTAGAAACTTTCTGAACCAGTTAACAGATGCCGCTGTTTTGCTTACAGCGCCACACAAAATATAATGCGTCTCCCTTCTATATAAGTTATTCCTAATCTGTGAAACGTTTTGGCAAGTGTGATTGTAAATAATTTTAGAATTAATAAAATTCGTCTTTTATGCGAAAATACCCAACTGATCAATTTGAATTTTCGTCTGAGGTAAGTTCATTTATCATTCTAACTTATTGTGTATCCCTTTTTAACATATTTTGAAAAATCATTTAATTATTAAAAATTAACCTCGCTTTTAGGATGTGGGGATCTTTGATACAAATGTAAATGGGGTACATTGATACGTATAATTGTACCCTTTTGGCGTATCAATGTACCCTTATATAATTTAATGAACTAGGTACCTAAATTATTATATGTAACATTTGTTTCTTTTTCGTTTTACAGGCAAAATGCCAAGAAAATATATAAAAAAAACAGATCGGGCCTACATCGACGAATCGAAAGTAGAATTAGCGATTTCAGCAGTTACAAATCAAGATCTTTCAATAGGGAAGGCGGCAAAAATCTATGGATTAAAAAAGGCTACACTACAACATAGAATAGAAAAGGTTCGACGTTTGAATGAAATCCGTGAGAACTCGGAGCCTGTTCGAAAGTTTGCATCCAAATATTCATCCCAACAAGTTTTTACGGAAGACGAAGAGAAGGCTTTAGTAAATTATATTTTAAAGTGTAGCAAGATACTTCACGGACTCTCTTTAGAGGCAGTAAGAAGACTTGCATATGAATATGCTTCCGCAATCCCAAATTGCAAATACTCAGCTAACTGGGGTAAAAAAAAATTAGCTGGTAAGGATTGGCTTTACAGTTTCCGTTCCAGGCATCAGAATTTGAGTTTACGAACCCCAGAAAACACGAGTGCTGCAAGAGCTTATGGATTTAATCGGTGCACAGTGAAAGAATTTTTTGACAATTTTGAAAGTGTTTTGAAACGCTATAAATTTGAAGCCTCACAAATCTATAACTTTGACGAAACGGCATTAATGACAGTTCAGAAAACCCCTAAAGTTTTAGCTGACAAAAAACAGCGTCAAGTTGGTCAAATCGTCTCTGCCGAACGTGGGCAACTTGTGACTCTTGGTATTTCAATTTCTGCTATTGGTACCTTTATTCCACCAGTATATATTTTTCCAAGAGCAAAGTACAAGGATCATTTTATTAATGGAGCTCCCGAGGGTAGTATCGGTTTAGCCTCCAAAACTGGATGGATAAATTCTGATTTATTTTTAAATGTTTTGGAACACATTCAAAAACACACCAGGTGCACTAAAGATTTTCCAATTTTATTGATAATGGATAATCACGAGTCACATATTTCTATCAACGCTATAAACTATACTCGCGATAATGGTATAGTTTTTTTGTCATTGCATCCGCATACATCCCACAAAATGCAACCTCTAGACGTTGCAGTGTTTGGTCCTTTTAAAGGCAAATGCAAAATAGCATTTAACGACTGGCATTTAAATCATCCTGGGAAAACAATCACTATTTATGACGTTCCAGCTCTTTCCAAAAATGCGTTCATTGACTCATTTACTGTTAAAAATATAACCTCAGGGTTTCAAAAATCCGGCATTTGGCCATTCAATAGGCTGATATTTTCTGAAGATGATTTTTTAACAGCATATGTAACAGATAGGGAAAATCCAATTGTGGATGACATATTATGTAAAAGACTCTCATCTTCCACTAATCATTTACCAGAAATTGCAACAGCAATTCCTCAGCAAAATGAACCACTTTGCAACATGCCATCTGCTTCAAACAACAATGAAACACCAGCGGATAATGCTCCTTTCGCTTCATCACCAAATCAGAATTTGGACAATATACATCGGCCTACAACTCCGACCATTCTTTCACCTGAAACTATTCGGCCTTTCCCAAAAGCAGATAAAAGAAAACGTTCCAGTAAAGGCAGGCAACCAGGTAAATCCAGAATTTATACAGATACACCTGAGAAAGAAAGGATTGATCAACTAGCTACAGCTAAAAAAGAAAAAGAAGCACGACTTATGTTAAAGAAGGCTCAGTCCAAAATAAAAGAACTTTCTAACTTGAAGGAGAAAACTGAAATGCCAATAAAAAGAAGGAAAGTTCAGAGGAGGGGCAGTAGTGAGATGAGTGAAGAGAGTGAAGAGAGTCTGCATATGACGTCGACAGATGAAGAATTTTCAGATTACGCAGATGAAGTAGAAGAGACATATGAAACGCATGAAGAATGTGATTCACTGCCATCTGGCGAAAGCATTAAATGTGGAGATTTTGCTTTGATTAAATTTGCAAAGAAAACATCTGTAATTCACTATATAGCTAAAGTGACATACATATACAATCCAATGGAATTCAAAGTCAGTTACATGAGGAAAAAATCTGGAAGTTTTAAGTTTATCTTTCCTAATATAACCGATGAGCATAGCGTCCATATTGACGATATTATTCGATTGCTTAGTCCTGCCAATGATTCTGGCACCAAAAGATCAATGTCGTTAATGAAATTTAAAGAAAACCTTACAACATATAACTTTGTCTAAATATTAACATATATTATTACTCAATAAAACTTACAATAGCTACCTACTTGTTTTAACATTTTTTTCATTTGACTTCCTTACTTTCAAATCAGTGATTACCTAGATCTGACTTATGTAGTAACAACAATATAGACTCATGTCATCAGTATCAATGTGCCCCACATAGGATATAAATGTACCCCACCGCAGGGACCATTGATACGAATGTGTTACATTTCATTTTTGTTGTTTTTTTATGTTTCCATCCAACATTGAATAATGAAACGTCTTGCTGCTATCCAATAACGTATACAGTATTGAACAAAAATAAATCCACTTAAAAATTGTGCATGGTTATTTTTTTATAATTGTAAAAAAAAATCGTATAAATGTACCCCATCTCCCCCTATGAATCTACCATCGTATAAAAAAGAAGTAAAGAACTTACTGCTACGAAATGCCTTTTATAGTGTTGACGAGTTTTTGAATAGGAAGGTGTAGCTTTCTCATGATGTTATCTGTTTATAACATGGAAACTTTGAGTCGATTAGTGAATACATATGTATGAAACGTTCATATAGTATGTATAGGTATATGTTTATGCATGTTATAATGTATGTTGTTTATATAAGTGTTTTATTTACAATTATTGTTTAATATATTTGTTTACACTTTGTTTTATTTTGTATAAAATATCTTGTGTTATGTTATCTTCACCTGTTAAATATGCCTACTAATTAATGTTGTATTGCTATATTTATAAAATATCTATCCTGGCGTGCCAAATGTACATAAATATGTATCAGAAAAATTGGTAAAATAAATTCTATTCTATTATAAAATAAAAGAAGATATAAAAACATCAAAATTCTTCATAGCTCGGCACTGCCAATTTCATTGAAAACGCCGTGGCAATTGACAGCAATAAATAGTTGACGTAGTTGCCAATAAATAGTTGTCAGTGCCTTGCGTATTGCTTATGCCATATTAACGGCAATTTTTAAACATAGTGTATTTAAACGAAATGCATGAAATAATAATTTTACAGATAGTTGGTTATAGAGATAGAATGTGATCACAGAAGAAAGTTGCTTGCCTATTTCAAGAAAAAAATCTTAATTTGCCGCCTATATTCCAAGGTAGTTTCATGAAAATGGATATATGCGGCAGATAAAAAAAGAAGCGTCCAATGCAGTGAGTAACGATGCCTTAGATATACTGCTTGAGTTTGAAGAAAACCCACATAATTCAAGTCGACTAGCAGCTTTAGCATCGAATGTTTCCATTCCTCAATTATCCACATATTAAAAGAAAATAAAATGCATCTCTATAAACTGACCCCAACTCAGGAGCAGGTGAAGACGATTTTGATAGAACGTATTTTTGTGAACAAATGATGCACAGGTTAGATAACAACTTATCTAACTGGAAAATGTTTTGTTTTCGGATGGGTCTACTTTTACTCTTCATGGTCATGTTAATCATCAAAACTGTCGCTACTAAAGGTTCATGTTTGGGCGGTGATAATTGGAAACCATGTCATTAGTCTCTTTTTCATTGACGGCAATTTGAATGGAGATAATGCTTTAGCTCTGCTCCAAAATAATGTCGTGCCAACTTTGGAAAACTTATATCCTGCTCAAGCAAATCCACAAGTTCCAGCGGATATAATATGGTTCCAGCAGGATTGAGCACCATCACATTACCGAATCGATGTCCGGCAATACCTCGACTTAATATTTCCATATCGGTGGACAGGAAGACGAGGATCGTTAGAATGGCCAGCACGTTCTCCTGATCTTACACCCTTAGATTTCTTTCTAGGGGGATATGTGAAAAGTATGGTATGCAAAACTAAGCCACGCGATATAGCCGACTTAAGATGAAGAATAACGGATGTGGTTAGGTCGGCCACGCCTCAGATGTTGGGAAACGTTAGAAGACATTTTTATTTACAATTAGGGTGCTGTCAAGATATTCAAGGAACTCATTTGAAACATTTACTATATTGAAATTAAGTTTTTTTCAGTTTGCTGTTGTGAATCACGTCAAGCGCATGAATTAATTTTTTACGGTTAATTTTTGCAATAAATATTAAAATCATAGCATCTTTGAATAGAGAATGAAAAGACCTTTCAAATGAAGTATCACAAGCCTCTACTTACTATTTAAAAATTTAGGTCTTGCAACTGCCACAGGAAGAGAGTTGAATTTAGAGATGAAATTTTTACGTTGCAGGATGTCATTTTAGAACCGAAAATCGGCATATCTCGGCATTTCTTATAACTATGCACAATAATTGAAATACTGAATTTATTACATTTGGCTGTTCCACACTCTATAGAAAACATTAAGTATAAATAAAAAGTTATTTAATTGGTCATGATAAATTTTAATTGGGAATGAAATAAAGAATGAATAAATAATGATAACCAATAATAATTTATTATCTCTACAACTTTTGCTGTAAGAAATTAAAGCAAAATCCATGTACTTATTAAAGTTAAATTGTCCTTAAACTACATTATTGAATAATGAGTCGTAAATTAAAACCATCTATTTTAATTTGTCAAACGTGCCGTACAACAAAAGTGCCAACTAGGACAATGCGTATATCACAGACTGTCTGCCACGAAGTGAATATACAGGGTTACTGGTAATTCGATACATTCCTTTGGAGATGTGATGGTGCATGATCTAAAAAGTAAATTTAGCCCTAACATATATTATGCAAAACTCAATAGTTTTTGAGATATTTAATTTTTTTTGTTTTTCTCAAAAAGTAGATCTTAATGTCCTAAAAGTTAATTTTCAAAAAATCTATTTGACATTTTTAATTTTTTTTTTACTGGATTACTTGTCCAATATTATCCGTTATCCGTTTGGAATGAAAAATATCTGGAAACATATCGATCATGGAACATCTGAAATAAAAACTTAAAAAATTTTTTTTTAAATCAGCTATGAAATTTACCTATTAGGTTTTTCAAAAAAATATTAACGTAACACGCGTATAAATTATTATAAAAACTGCCTTATTTCAATAGCTATCTAACAAGGTACAAATGTTCAATGTACCCTTAATAGTTCTAAGAAAATACTACTAAAAATAACACAAGTAGTACGAATTTTTTATTTTTAGATAAACAGTAAAAAACATTTTAAAAGTAGAGTTTAATTCTTCATTAATTTCAAAGTTGTACTTTATTTTTTATAAGTCTTGCTCAAAATGGGAGCCCCTATTCCGTATACAGACACGGCAGCGTCTTCTTATTTCCGTCCTTGTTACTCTGGTTGTCAGATTATGCCTTATGTGTTGGGCAGCATCGACTATCCTTTGTCTAAGGTTTTCTATAGCATTGACTGGTGTGGCATAGACCATCTCCTTCATATGACCCCATACGTAATAATCAGGGGGTGTTAAGTCAGGGCTTCGCGCTGGCCAAGGTATTGGGCCCTCTCTTCCAATCCAACAGTTAGGGAAACGTTGATCAAGTAACTGTCGTACTGTCAGCCGATAATGTGCTGGACAACCGTCGTTTTGAAACATCATTCGCTGTCTGACGGCGAGAGGAACATCTTCTAAAATCACCGCCAGATCATTTCTTAAAAAAATTTCATAGATTTCCCCGTTTAAATTTTGAGGAAGAAAGTGTGGCCCTATTAAATAGTGGCCAATGACTCCCATCCACACATTAACAGAAAACTTCATTTGGAAACTAGTTTCACGTGTTAACTTGGGATTTTCCTCTGCCAAATAATGTAGGTTGTGGAAATTTCCTCGCGATTAAATTTCGATTCGTCCGTCCATAAAATACTTGTTAAAATCTGAATTTAACATAAAGCGGCAGAATTCCACTCTCCTTCCAGGATCACCTTCCTCCAAGCCTTGGACAGGGGTATAGTGGTAAGGATGACATCCAACTCTACGTATCGTAGACCAAACTTTCCATTGTGACGCTCCGGTTAGTCTTGCGACTTTATTAGTTGAAATAGTTGGGTCTTCCTCAAAATACCTCAATATTTCTTCCTCATCATCTGGTTCATAAACGGGAGGAGCATGTTACAGTTCAATTTAACATTTATACATTATTTAAAAAAAATCCCTAAATCATTACTTTATCTCTTACGTTTAATGTCTAACGAATTCGTGTTATCCGTCGTCACGCGTAATATTTGTTATTTAGTTGTCTATATGAATTCGCAATTGTAAGGAATCTATTGCAGGCATAGGCATGGCGTTATACATTTTGTTGTGTAGCGTGTTGCATATACTTAAGCTCTCTATTTCTGTAATTCTTAAGCTAGGAAACCAATAACTTTTAATTAGTTTATAGGTAGATTCCTATAACCGACTGACGATCGGTAACACAGATTTATTTCTTCACAATAGTTTTTGGCTTCCGGTAGTCTGTCACTTTTCACGTGTAATTCGCTCGAACGCTTGGCAATTTATTAAGTGGTATTTTTACGTGCTCGTTGCGATTTTTGAAACAAGTAATTTCACCATTTTGGGATATATTCGCAACGTTATATTTTTCGGTTATCCATTTATGTTTGAACGAGTGCATATTTTTATGGTATTGGAAATCGATTGTCTTCATTGGAAGGATCTATACGTAAAAGCCATTTTTGCCAAATTTACACGAGGCCAAGGACATCCAAGGTCAACAACATTTTTCTAAGAAAACCCTCCGAAACGAGGTAATTATTTTATTTTTATATTCAAACTAGCAAAATATCACTTGTAGTAAATTGTTCAATGGTAAAAATTTATTTTTAGGGCTTTATTTTCACCTACGGTTTCGTCTAGGAATTCGTAGTTTTTTTCATACGATTTTTTTTTGCCTCCCCTGATACGAACGAATAACTTTTTTTCCACTGGTCTACACGTACTTATGTTACTTCTCCTTACTGCACTGGAATTTCTTTTTTGTGGAGAGCCATCCATTTTTTTGGGTTAATTGATAGGCTGGAAGTTGCCCATTCCTGAAAATTGAGCCGAAGCTGAAGCCCTGCTGCCTGCAAGTTGTATCCTTCTTGTACCATATATATATATTGATTTTTTTTAAATATATTGTATATTTTGCTTTTAAAAAAATTTCACCACTGCTAATTTTGCTAAACATTTTATGAAAATATTCTGTCAACTAATTAAAACATCTATGATATTTGTTGGGGGGGTTTAAGCACTTACGTAAGACGCGTATACCCAGTTAGATACATATTTTTTTTGTGTGTTAATTTGTCTGTCATACCATATTCTACGTTATTGTACTGTTGAATGTTATAAAGTTACTCCGTTTATTGTTATTAAAAGATAAAACTGAATTTGAATTTTTCATTATCGTCTCGCTAAGTAATTTATTTAGTAAATTTAAGGTTACATTGTACTTGAGCTGGTATTTGGAGAGAAAAAAAAATTACTTGGCGCCCTGATACATCATAGAATTTAGAACCCCGACCATCTCCACTGTTAGTCGGCCGGCAAATACCGTTAGTCAACAGACGACGACCAACTAGTTACGTCAGAGTGTAATTTTAAAATTTGACGTAGCAAGCACCAGCGTCACTTCTTCTACATTTCACGGAGCCAGTTTCAGCGATATTTCAATATGCCGTACTGAATACAAGTGCATTTGGTAAGTGGCGGTTAGGGTACCAAAGACCATATTCTCGGCGAGCTTCAGCAGCGTTGCCGCCACAGTATCCATAGACAAACAAGATATCAGCGTATTCTGCGTTGGCAGACAACAACTAATAACAACTACGAGCAAAATCAAAATCCTCGATAACTAATTTAACAAGACCAACAAACTAAAGTGACACGGAGATAAGAATGTCAGTTAATGACATATATGCACAAACGTCAAAGTCAAGGACTGACTGACTTAAATGAAAATGAACGACTAGTCGTTTAATAAATTCCGTCACCAGCATTATCTTTACTAAATTTTTATTAGAACTATCAAGGGTAGATTAAACATTTCTACCTAGTTAAATAGCTATTGAAATAAGGAAGTTTTTATAATAATTTGTACGCATGCTACATTAATATTTTTTTGAAAAAACCTAATAGGTAAATTTCATAACTGATTTTAAAAAAAAAAATTTTACAAGTTTTTATTTTAAATGTTCACATGATCGAAATGTTTCCGGATATTTTTCATTCCAGACGGATATGTATAATATTGGACAAGTAATCCAGTAAAAAAAAATTTTAAAATGTCAAGTAGATTTTTCGGAAATTAACTTTTAAGACATAAAGATCTACTTTTTTGAGAAAAACAAAAAAATTGAAATATCTCAAAAACTATTGAGTTTTGCATAATGTATGTTAGGGCTAGATTTACTCCTTAGCTCATGCCCCATCACATCTCCAAAGGAATGTATCGAATTACCAGTAACCCTGTATATTTGGAATTTTTAATACATCTATCTTCAATAACAATCCATAATATTCTACTTCTCTTAAAGCCAAACCCTCTTTTAGCATGCACTATTCTTTTTAAGGTGTATGTATTTTCAAAAGATTACATCAAAACAATGTTTAGAATTATTAGAATATGAAAAATAAAAATCAATTTCTTTGCTATTTCAAAGATTATCTATTATATTATCACTGCGCGCAAGTAGTAGCAATATCTCGCAAGCTCGTATTCTTTTAGTCAACTAATATTTCTAGTTAACAGAAAGAAGAGGCTGAAAGGGGTGCCACCTATGCTGCCATAGTGGATCAGAACATCCTCAGCGTGACACAACAGATCGTAGTAGTCTCACCTTCTACATTACATCCTCTACTACATGTTGCCATGTTGTTGAGGTTGCCTGCAGCTCCCAGTATGTGTTTATTTAGTCCATAATGTCTTGTCAGTTATCCCAGCTAAATGCGTAAATTATACCTGAACTTTCGTAGACAGTGATTGTCCAACTTGCGATTAATTATATCCAGAATCATTGTAGTATCTTTAATTAAAGATAGTCTTTACTTTGCTACAGGCTATCAAAAAATGGTTACATAGCTAAGCAGTTGTCTTAACATTGATGCGTACAGCCACAGTGAGATTCTTGGTTAAAAGCCTCAGGACGAAAATCTACTGGTCTGCGACACTGCCAGAAATCTGCACGTGCTGTTACTCCAAGCATTAGGGAATTTTACTTGGAAAAATTCATGGTAGTTCTGGAAATAGGTTTACTTTATATTTTTTGGTTCTCTGAATACAAATTTTTGACTTCCCATCAAAATTTCCCCCGCAACCCCCTCAAATGTTGAGAAAAGAACAGAAAATTTTTTATTGTTTCTTTTAGTTTTAGAGAAAAATTACACAGACATTCAGAAAGTAGACAAAATTTGCAACAAAAAAAGCCCTTTAGCATTTTGACGTACGACGAACGGGAGGGGCGGAGTGAGCCCCGAAACATACGCCACACGCGCATTTAGATATCATACGGCAACTCCACAGTTGCTCCCTCTTCTTTTGATCTTAGTGGGCAACCCCTCTCCTGCCAGGCTCTTAGAGCTAGCATGCTGTTGTCAAGAGACCCTTCCCTTTCCCCCCAGACCTTTGACACATCAATATGCTGACGTACGACCGTTATTCTTTCAAACAACATTGTTTTTTTATGTGTATAATGTGCGTCACCTAAATATACGGTATAAAGTCATAGATTTTGCGAAAACTCGGAAAGATGATTGGGATGATAAAATCATGCATCGCTTGACTTGAAGGCGATTTAGTGGCGAAAGAAGCTCGGTATCTTTACTCTGCATGAAAAAACTTTCTCTGATTCCAAAACCCAAATCTAAAGAACCTCCAAAGAGTAGGACTTTTGGACTTCAAGCTGCCATGAAATATGTATTCTCGAAGAAATGGAGCACGAATGCCAATTTTCGTTGAAACAACTCGTAGATAAAATTAAATGTGACTATAAATCGCACATTAAAGCAATCAAGGATCAACTTATCGCTAAGTTTGGTGATGGCATTATTATTTTACAAACCCCCAACAAACCTGTTGCCGCCTTTTTCCGTAGCTCAGAGGAAAATATTCTGACTGATGTATTTTATGACAAAAATATGAGGAGGAGCAGGATGTATGAAAGCGCACCGCACCGTGCAATCAATAGTTAGCATAATTTTGAAAGACATCAGGAGTAAAGTTTATGACACATAAGAGTATCCTCCTTCAGACGATTTTTTCCTAATGGAGAGTATGATGTTCCTGAAACTCTCAGTACTATTTTTAGTCAATTTAACGAAGTACAAAAAAGACCAAATCATCAAAAGTTTGTAGGATCTTTTGCATTACATTTCCTACCCTGTTTTCTAGTGTGAGAAAAACAATGGTGATGGTTTCGAGTTTTGAAACCCTTGCGTACTACCCCTATCAAGGAAAAACCACCCCTATTTCCGGCTTCTCGGTCTTGGGCTTGAGAGGGATCGTCGGATCGGGTTTTTTGGGAGAAATAATAATAAATTCAGTTAATTTGCATTAGAGTACCCCGGGGCAACCTACGGGGGTTGATCCTACCTCCGACCATAATAGCGATATCTCCAAAAAAATAAGAAAATACTGACTCGACAAGGTTTTTATGGAATTTTGAGGGCAGAGATTATGATGGAGGTGTTATTTTTCAGCCTACCCTCCCGCAACTATCGCCAACGTATAAAACCATCCCATATTCCATGCTGTCGGTCCTAGGAATGCGGAGATTAGTCGGATCGGGATTTTTATGGGAACATCAGGTAATCTAACCATTACTAAACCATAGTTGACCTGAGTAGCCCCCGGTGGTGGAAACTACCCTGCTCGTAAAACCGAAATCACTCGAAAAATGGGAAAACGGGCTCCTCATGCGTTTTCGAGAGCAGTAATCACAACGATAGTATTTTTTCACTCTACCCTCCCGAAACTAACCCCAGCGTATAAAACCACCCCTTCTTGCTATCGGTCCAAGGTATCCGGAAATTCGTCGGATCAGGGATTTTATGGGATTATCAGGGAAACTAACCATTACTCAACCACAGTTGACCTAAACAACCCCCGGAGGTTGAAACTACCCTGCTCGCAATACCGAAATCACTCACTGATTTTCGAGGGGGGAATCATGATGTTGGCGTTATTTTTCGCCCTATCCCCGCCCATTTCTCCATTTTTCGAGTGATTTCGGTTTTGCGAGCAGAGTAGTTTCAACCCCCGGAGGCTGCTTAGGTCAACTGTGGTTTAGTAATGATTAGTTTTCCTGATTTTCCCATAAAACCCCGATTCAACAAATCTCCGCATGCCTAGGACCGACAGTATGGAAGAGGGGTAATTTTATACGTTGAGGGTAGTTGTGGGAGGGTAGGGTGAAAAAACAGCACCTCCATTATGATCCTTGTCCTCGAAAACCCCTTTTTTGATATATTGCTATTACGGATGGGGGTAGGTTCAACCCCCGGGGGCCAGTTTGGGGTGCTCTAATGTAAATTAACTGAATTTATTATTATTCCCCCAAAGAAACCGATCCGACAATCCCTCGCAAGCCCAAGACCGAGTAGCCGGACATAGGAGTAGTTTTCCTTGGTAGGGGTAGTACGCAAGGATTTCAGAACTGGAAACCATCACCATTGGTTTTCCCACTCTCGAAAACAGAGGGAAAATGAACTTTTGATGTTCGGGACCTCGTTAAATGGACTATTTAGAGAGTGTGATCTTAACTCACAAGAAAGGAAATATGGATAAATGGAAGACAAAATGCACATCTTTGGCGCACTGCATAATTTCTGAAATTGGAAAGTTTGGTGTCGTTTTTTTGAGGCCGTTCAAGAAAAGACAAGTCAGGTTTATCAAGTATGAAAATTGTGAATGTCGAAAAAATTAAAAGTGCACCAAAACAAGCTTTACCGTCAAGTTCTGATTTAATATTTCTGATTTAATATTTAGTGATTTAAGAATAGTGATATTTCTTGAATACCTGATTGGAGTGGCTTCATGGAAGAAATGATAAATCATACCCTTTGTAACAAAACTTTTGTCAAATGTTTGCAATTTATTAATTCTCCTGCCAGCAATTATGACACAGTATATATATTCCTCGTTTCTTCAGCTGAAGAATTAAAGTAAAAAAACCTGTTTTATAACTTATGATCAGCCCCTCTAATGAAGACGTAAGACATCCTCGCAAACATTGCTGATAATTTGCAAATAGTTTTCTTTTTATAAATTAAATACATAATGCAGACAATAAATGCATCTCTGTTCTCCTTTTTACTCTTTTTCAGTTAGACTTGGGCAAAAACTGGGCTAAGAACTATTTAGTCATATTGCAACTGACTTGTAACATTATTGCACGTATGTATTTTTTTTGTTTTTACCATACATTTCAAAATTTCAATCTTTAGCTTAGACTGAAAGAACGTAAACGACGTGAGTGGTTAAGCAGAGTTGCGTGACTTACCGCATGCAGCCCCGCGGCGCCGAGGTTGATGTTTCGAGGCATGCTAGCGCTTCTCGATTCGTTCTATGTCAAAATGTCAAATAATAATAGATAATAACACAACAGGTAATTACGACCCCTTTATCCCGGAAGGGGCTAGAATAGCCTTGTGTGGGAGGGGGCTATACGTTTAGAGACAAGGGACACACACACTCAATATCCGCTTATAGGGGAAAAATCACTGTCACGGCCGGGAATCAAGCCCGGAACTTTTGGGTGAGAGGCAAGTGCGTTTACCTCTCGACCATCAGTCATAGGATCTTTTTTTTGGAAATTTTGTCTATTTTCTGAATGTGTGGGTATTTGTTCTATTAAACGTTAAAAAACGGTAAAGAAACAATTTTTTATTTTTTTCTCAAAATTTTAGGGGGCTGCGGGTGGAATTTTTGGTAGCAAGTTACAAATTCGGATTCAGCGCTCCAAAAAACGTAAAGTAAGCTTTTTTCAGAAATACCATAAATTCTTCCAGGTAAGTGCTCTATATGGCCTCTAATGCCTGGATTATGTTTATTCTTAATTAAAAGCTTTTATTAAACTTGCAATGTTTGTTTGTTAGTTAGTTTGCTTGGGTCAAATCTTACAATCAAAATTTCGATTAGTTCTAATTAAGTTAAAAATTTGAAATTTTGCACATGTGTATTATAAGTCCGGTGAAAATACACTTTAACATTTTCATATAAGAAAAAAACAGAGAAGACTTTATCGTTTATGATCCGATTCGACTTAAAATCGATATCTGGGAGTTTTCGAGACCGCCAATTATGAATATGGTGGACGACTTTTGTCATTTATGGTCCAAATCCATTAAAATCGATATCTGGGGATTTTCGGGTTCGCCGATTACGAATTTCTAGTTAAAAATTTAGTTCAGGATGGCGACTTCAAGGTGGCGAACGACTTTACCGTTTAAGATCCGATTCACCTCAAAATCAATATCTGGGGGTTTTTTAGGTCGCGGATTACGAATTTTTAGTGAAAATTCAGATATTCAAAATGGCGGCGCCAATATGGCTGACGACTTTTATCATTTAGATCCAAATCGATATCTGGGGGTTTTCGGTGTCGCGGATTACAAATTTCTAGTAAAAAATTAAGTTCAAGATGGCGGACGACTTTACCGTTTATGAACCAATTCGTCTCAAAATCGATATCTGGGGATTACAGCATATCAAAAGACTAAAAATAAAAAATATCAAGAAGGGTCTCCGGGTGCTTAACCACACCCTTCAAATGGAACTGGGTGCCAATTAATTTAGGCATTTTACAGGTTTTTTTTGGCAAATATTACTAGCATTTTTTCTAGAATTAACTAAGACAACGTTTTATGCGCAAACAATTAACTAACTTCAAAGTTTCCGTGTAACAGGATGGTCATATTATCTGTGTAGCCTATTATTAGGATCCCAGAGCCATTGAAATGATGTAAGAGATTGTCAGCGAGCATGACTCACGGTAAAGATGACTGGACGCCGCCTTGCGGATAGCCTTTTTATTTCTAATTTTTATGTTTGCCGTATTAATTTGAACGGGTCTCCATTCAAGAATATGTTTTATTCATTCACTGAGTGTGTGGTATTGCCATGAATTTGAGGAGCGCTATCTATGCTTTCGAAATTGTTTTTTTGCAAAAGCGCCTTCGATATCGATAATATCCCTCGAGATAATAGATATTTTCATATCAATCATTTCTTTGAAATATGTGGCGAGCGTAAGTGCGTCTTTACTATGTACATACTTCCATATGCGATGTAAAGCAACGTCAGGCGCGGTTAGTAGTTGGATGGGTGACCGTTCCAACTGTTATAGTACGTTCCCCATATTAATAAGATGGCCGACGAAAAAATTATTAAAATATGTCAAATAATTCAATCGTTAAATTCAACTTGGCGAAACACATAAAAAGTCATTAAGACACTCGTGGAACTTAAAAACCACAATACTCAAAAAATAATTCTGAGAAAATTCACGCAACATCGATAATTCCCAAGTAATCCGAATATACCAACGAAATCATCCCAACATCAAAATTCATCAAAATACACTTACAACTTTACAAAAGATCGCCCTAAATAATACAGCCCCCCCCATCAACTCAAATCACTTCTAAATTACTCCCCAAACATCAAGTCAAATTATTATAGTTCACTTTCAAAATTTTCCTACAAGCCCCTTTCTCTTCAATTTAACGTCAAATTGAACTTTCCATGAGTATATTAAAATATCTTTCATTCACCTTTCTAACCAGCCCAAAAAACATTCGTCCCAAAATAAGTCCAGTTTACACGTTCCCCATGGCATGCTAGCAACTCGTCACTATCTTCATTTCAATTACCTTACAATTAGCTTCCACTCCATTCAAATTTCATAAGTCCAATTTACATGTTCCCCATCAAATGCTAGCAACTCGCAACTATCTTCATACTATTACCCTAAAATTGATAATACTTCACGGTACCAACTCAATTTACCATGTTATCCAGACAGTTATCGATCATATCAAAAAAACAAAATTAGATTCCACTGCCAATTTTGTACCAAATTGTTTAATTTTTCATAGCCGATTTAACGATATAATTTTCAACCCGAAAGTCCAAAATATCAACATTTATTGTGGAATATTTCGCAATACGAGCCCATTGGAGTGAGCGGCTGGCGCCCGATCCGGCTTTTATCCAGCCTTCAGCAAACCAAGTCCTCATCATCAGTATAAATAAAGGAGCACGCCAAGTCCCCGGCAAGTTGTGTTTTCGGCATAACTAGCGACAGTGTAAATCCAGTGCCCGCGTTACTTCTTCGGTTGCCCCAGCGCATAAATCCAAGTGTGTCTTCCGGTGTACCTCGCGAATTGAAATCCGGTGCCCGTGCATCTTCCTAGGCAGATCCTAGTAAAAAAGTACATTTCTTTAAATCGCCCCAGTGCATAAATTAAATCTAAACTCCGTCGCGCAAATTAATATAAGGGAATTTTCTCAGCCTTAAAACAAAACATTTAAATAAACCAAATAAAATTTAGGCAAATTTCTAGTGTCGATACGTTAAATATTATAGTGTGAATAAAATTTTAATTTCGAATATTTTAAGACTCAACTCTGTGTTTAACAGCAAATAAATAATCTGTTAATTTTCATTTTAAACCTAAGTGTTTAATTTACAGCTAGTGCTAAAATACAATACAGGGTGTGTAGCATTTGATCCCGCCAGCTGAAATAAAATTCAGCAATGTGTTAAATAAATTAAATAAAATTAATTTCAAGTAGAAATCAGCTCTGAGAGCATACAGGGCGAAGCATTTGGCCCATTCCATACTTTCAAGGTTAACCACCCCGACTTCGGATCTTACAAATAAAGTGCACAGAAGACCTCCAGAGTCTCACACAAAGCTCTCCAGCCAAAAATATATTATTTTTCCAAAGCAACGGAGGTTCGTTTGTGTTCACAACGAAGACCGCGTCCTCGCCTCACATCTTCCAGCGGCTTGTATATCAGTATATGCACGGAAGCTATACAACCTGAGGCGAGGGTTGTATAGGGGATATACCATCCTTCGGATGGGATGTAAAGCCCTCGGTCCCTTGTCTATTAAATGTTAGGCAAGCAAAATATCCCTACTCTTCTTAAGGGAAGAGGTTCGGCAAAATTCCTGGGGGTAGTTTGTCTACGGGCGTCGGTGTTAGGCCTCAGTAGCGGAAATAGGGTGACGTTAAATAAATGTATAAAAAAAATTCCTTGAAACGAGATATTAGAGAATTTAATGCAAGTTATGTGGAGTTCCATGAGATGTTGACTTGGTGAATATGTGTAGCACTATATCTCTAGTTTCTCGAATGCGTATTTCTAGGAAGCAGATAAATCTAATGCGTTGATTTTGACCGTTATTTCTCTCAAGCTGATTGGGGTGTGTTGAAGGTACTGAACTGCAGTCCACCGAAGCGGAACTGAAAATACACTGTCAATAAATAGTGGGTTAAAGGAGGAAAGGATTATTCAAGTTATTTTGTATCGTCCTATTTCCAATTCCCCAGTACACTGCTGTAGAAGCTGGATGGGATACATTGTGATAATCTAAGCAGAACGACACAATGTATCCTGTATCCTTACACCGTCATTTTATGAATTCAAACAGTCTTATGCATTTTTAAGTTCCCGATCTATTTCAGAAATTGCGTAAACGATTATTTAAAAGATCTTCACAAATATTGCCTTGACGTTGTCATTTCTTATGTGGAAACCTCTTTCAAATTAAGATGAGTGAGGAAATATGTTCCTCTAAATTATCACTTTTCAACCAAGAAGATAAAATTATTTCCGAACAGAAAAACTGACTATCGGACTATCACTTAACCTTCTACTTTGAACAAAATCTATAGTTTATTTAGCAGCATAGTTTACTGTCGACCTTTACCAGAGACAAAGAAAAAAGATTTGTAAG
Organism: Leptura quadrifasciata; assembly: GCA_963675555.1. Classification (NCBI taxonomy): domain Eukaryota; kingdom Metazoa; phylum Arthropoda; class Insecta; order Coleoptera; family Cerambycidae; genus Leptura; species Leptura quadrifasciata. Next base: position 113,130,416 of record OY776675.1, read on the forward strand.
GGTTCTAAGAATCATAAATAGTAAAGCATTTTACCACTTCATTTTTGGAAAAATGTTTGTTATTTAATACAACTTAGTTATCTTTGTTTCTTATAATATTAATAAACTATTATTTTTAGATTTTCTTGTTTGGTTCGGTTTCCTCATTAGTTTTCATCATTTCTTATTAAACAGTTCTGCTCTTTAAAGAGTTAAAGAGCTAAATTTTTCGAGTTAAACTTAATTTTCGATGTTTGTCTTATATTCAAATTGTTTCCCACGTTATTCAGATAGAAATATGTATGATGATAATGTATTATTTAGCCACCCCCTGCTTAGTCATTATAAATATTATGAATCGAATCAGAAATATCTGCAATTCATCTGAATTGATCTATTTTAAAACAAAACTATCTAATATAAATATTTATATTGTATATATTAATTTTTACTTTGATATGTTTAGACTGGTATCAATTAAAAAGTAGTCTATCAATTGCGTACTTGTATGATATATTATCTTTGTTTAAAGTTCATGACAGTAGTGAGGCTATTGATGCAATAACTAATGTGATTACATAGAGTATATTCTAATGATATGCAAAAACACTATCAATTTCGAATACAATTAATTTTAATACAAACATTGTAAACTTAGAATATGGCTAGAGATTTAGAGAAATTTTTTAAACACATTAGAGTGTTATAATATTATAATAATTTAAAAACCTAATATATCAAATATGAGATTTGAGGTTATCTTAAGCATATCAGTTTCTGAAGTGTGTAGGACCCTTAGTTAGAGAAAATAAGCTGAACAAATTATCCGAATTTGGACTAACTGAGCACTTCCTAAACTTTTTTGAATCCTACTTGGTAAATAGACGACTAAATGTACAATACCGTGGATTTTGGTCAGCGACATCAGGTGTTCCCCAAGGTTCTGTGCTTGGGCCATTGCTCTTTAACATTTTTATAAATGATATCGTCATTGGCTTACACTGCAAAACATTACTTTATGCCGATGACCTAAAAATGTTTACATCTCTCACTAGTGCAGAAGACTGTGTTGATTTGCAAAACGATCTTGTACAACTATGGTCTTGGTGTAGCGTAAACAATTTACAGTTAAATATATCAAAGTGTAGCTTTATGACATAACACTCGTGCACAAAATCCAATACAATTTATCTATACAATTAATGATGATCAACTGAAGAGCTGTGGTCATTTCAAAGATCTAGCAGTAATATTCGACCCAAAGTTATCTTTTATTAGCCATATCAATCAAATCACCGCTAATTCCTTCAAAAATTTAGGCTACATTATACGTAATTGTAAAGAATTTAACAAAAATACACTGAAACTTCTCTTTAATTCATTTGTGAGGTCAAGACTTGAATATGCTTCAATAGTCTGGAGTCCTGAGAGAGGTTTTCCACATTGTGACTTATTACATAGATTCAACACGAGTGATCTTCAACTACGTCGGAAGTATCACTCTCTTGTATTCCTTTTTAAGATTTTAAATGGCGCTATTGACTGCCCTGAAATTCTTAGTTATATTAGATTTCATGTTCCTAATTTGCAGACTCGCTCGCATTCGTCTCTATTCTATTTGCCTGCACCAAGAACAAATTTGCTGTTATTTTCTCTCCTGCACCGTATGTGTTACAACTATGATTCTTTATATAATAATATAGATAGATATTTTTAATACTAGTATATCCAAAATACGAAATGTGGTTCTCAATTCTGCACAACAACTGTAGCTTCTAAACTATTAGATTACAACTCTTAGGACTATACTAATCATAGACTTATTTTGTTAATTTTTATTATCAATTAATTGTTTCCTTTAGTTAAGTTGTTTAGTTTTAGTTATTATTTAGTTTTCTTTTATGTTTGTAAAATTCCTGCCCTATAATTGGATTTCTGTCTGGGCAGTTGTAACCAAAATAAATAAATAAATTAGTCTCTATCATCTTCACCCGTAGATCAAAAGCATCGTGACTGGTACATATATCACATACATTACCACAAACTACAAATGATATGTAGCGAAGACAATGCGAATTTAAAAAGAAGAGTAGTATAATATGGCCCGATATCTATTTATTTATTTCTTGGCCAGTCTGTCGGCGACTTTGTTGCCACTACACTGTGCATGTTCTTTCACCCAGCATACCAGTATGTTATTCATGCTGGAGGTACCCACAAGTGCTTGGTGACATTCCCATACTGCTCCTGTGGTCATTTTGTAACTTCTCAGGGCTAGTAATGGTTGTCTACAATCTGTGTAGATCTTGATTGTTTCACCCGTAGTTTGTCTACGGACAATCTCTTTGCGGTTATGATTATGCCTGCCAGTTCCATCTGTACTACGCTAACTCGCCCATCCATAGCATATCTATATTGGATTTGTAGAGTTCTGGAATATAGTTCACATCCTGCGCCATCTTTCTATTTGATCCGTCGGTGAAGATGTTGATCACACCTTCGCCAGCAGCCTCACTAATCTACAAAATAGAACATAAATAATTACCTACATACTTTAATGAATTTCTCGTTAAACGACCAAACTTTCACAACTATAATTTATGTTCTAATAAAAATTACAATACTGATGTAGTTAAACTGACATCCTTACAAAAATTATTGTTTCTCGAAGGGGTTCGTCTTTTTAATGCTCTTCCTGAAGCAATCAAGATTTCACCAAATCTAAATGTATATAAACGTGAGGTGTTCAATTACTTAAGCAATAGATAATAGTGCCATTTATTATTGTTAGATTAGATTAGATAGACAGATTAGATTAAATTATTAGATATAGGAATCTGTATTTTTACTAGCCAAGTGCTAAACAAAAACTTATTAATATCTATAGTAATTTATTGATTAAAAATTATTTAAGAGTATTTATTTTTTGGTCTGTCTGCGAGTTCAAACTGCTTTTTTCTAGAACCTTTAAAGCGGCCTATTAATCGCTAAAATTTGTACATACAGAAACCATTAAATACAAATAAAATTCTATTTAATTGCTCCTGATAACTTTTAATTAGAATTGAAACACAGACCCAATGATAACCAATAATAATTTAAATCGATAACATTCGTATCTTTACAACGTTTATTGCAGCAAATTAAAGCGAATTGCATGTACTTGTTTAACTTAAATTGTCCTTCGACGACATTATTGAATAATGAGACGTAAATTAAAATCATTTGTTTTAATTTGAGATTCTCGTGGTAAAGTGGAACAATGTACTATAATAAATCTTTTTATCATCGACAAACAACAAAACAAAATTTAATTTATGAAGAACAATTTTGTTGAGTTATCCTGAAATATGTGCTTTGTATTGTAGCCTTTGTGAATACCATTTAACGAATATTAATCATTAAACCAAATGATATTCATTTAGTTCAGTAATTCAATAATAATCTAGTAATTAAAGTAGCTAACTACTGAAAGGTATGGTTAAATTACGTCGTAGATGTTGTAAGATGATGTCCTCCAAAACCCTAAACTGATTTTGTCAAGGTGGTATGGTCGAAGTTCAAATTTACGGTGCACTAAAAAAAAACAACAAAAACCTCATCAAAATACCGTTAAACTAGTCGCAAAAGTAATTGCGCACAGGTACGTGCTTGAAATATTTAGATCAGCAACTCACTCGTTACGGTCTAGTATATTCTAATGCATACAAATTTTAAGTACAGCTCTGAACTATTTGGTTTTCAAATTGACTCGTTTTCAATGTGAGTCGGCTTGTTTGATGACACTAGACCGATAATAATGAGGTCGTAAAGTTTTCGTTGCCTTTTTTGAGTGCACCGTAAATCTGAGCTCGCCTATAATGTAGTAGGACTCTGTCGAGGCCGTACCGTGCACTCAACGAGTAGAAGATATAGTGCATTTAAATGAAAATTATGCACCCTAAATAAACATTGATAGATTGATTTTTATCAAAAAAACGCAAAAACACGTTATGGCAAGTAATAGGGAGACATACTTTATTATTAGTGGGGCCGATCTGGCATTAAAAATGACATGAAACGGACCCGTTTTTTTCGAATTTTTTTTGTGATGTTATGAAGTCAGACCTCCTCTATCATTTGGAAAATTTTCCAGTCGAACTTTTCACGACGAGGGGGGGGGGGGGGAATTTACATGTAGAGTTAGGGAAAATCAGTTTTTCGGACAAAAATCGTTTTGTTTGATTCGGATCGAAATAGTGAAAAATGAAGTGATAAAATGAACGGCTCGTGAATGCGCGTAAACTGAATTTTGACTCGTCGAAATCGGTCCAGCGGTTCCCGAGATATTGCGATTTGAAAATATGGATTTGTATATGGATCTGTGGCTGCGGTAAGAACCGTTATCGCGATTCCGATAGAGTCCAGGACATAAGTACTGTGTCCAAATTTCAAGTTGCTAGGTAGATTAGGGGGGAGGGGTAAACATAAATGAAATTAAAACTGCTGTGACTTCCACAATTTTTTCCGCAAACTACGCAGAAAATGTGACATTTTGTACTAATGTACCTACTTCGAATTCCGCTCATGTATTTTCAATTTTCGCCGTAAATAAACAAATGGTTGCTAAATAACCAATTAATTGTTATTATTATTTTTAGAAAAAGTGATTTTTCGCCAGGTAGGAATGGGATTTTTTTTTCGCCATCGAATGTGAAATTTCTTTCTCTTTCTATATATTTAAGCCCGACCTGGGGGCGAGCGTAGGTGCGTCTTTACTATGTACATACTTCGATATGCGATGTAAAGCAACGTTAGGCGTGGTTAGTAGTTGGATTGGTGACCGTTCCAATGAAGACCGCGTCCTCGCCTCACACATCTTCCAGCGGCTTGTATATCAGTGTATGCGCGGAAGCTATACAACCTTAGGCGAGGGTTGTATAGGAGATATACCATCCTCCGGAGGGGATGTAAAGCCGTCGGTCCCTTGTCTATTAAATGTTAGGCAAGTAAAAGATCCCTACTCTTCTTAAGGGAAGAGGTTCGGCAAAATTCCTGGTTGGGGGTAGCTCGTCTACAGGCGTCGGTGTTAGGCCTCAGTAGCGGAAATAGACCGACGTTAAATAAATGTATAAAAAAAAAAAAAAAAATAAGCCCGACCTTGCGATAGGATGATTAGGAGGGGGAAGGGGCACGCAAAGATTTTGCTCTGTAGAAGGGCAAGGGAGAGGGTTAAGAAAGGGTTAGGGACTTCGGGCCGGGCTCATATTCAAGGGCAATCAATTCTATTTCAAATTTTTTTTCATTCATCAGGGCCTGTACGCACGCGCGGTACATTTATAAAAACGGACGAGCGGAGTGGGGCGTGTATTTGTGAGAGAAAAGGAAGAGAAGTGGGAGCGCTAGGCTCCTCCCCCGGCATCTCGCTACACTGCGGCTGAATTGCCGCACTCGTTTTTATAAATGTGACGCGCACGTGCAGGACCTGATGAATTTAGAGCTTCGGGGTAAAAAAATATTGAAAGAGAATTGATTGTCCTTGAAAATGAGCCTGGCCTGAAGTCCCTAACTCTTTCCCTTCCCCTTTTACAGGGCAAAAACTTTTAGGGCCCCCTATCCCCTCCTAATCATCCGATCGCAATCGGTCGAGTTTAAATCGAAGAGAAAGAAATTCCACATTCGATTCTTAAGACATGTAAAATTGAAACAAATCTAAATTCTGATTCATCATTTTCAATGCCTCCTCCGGTTGTATTGTTGCGAAGTACTGTGAATTTTTTAGGTCATTAGTTTCCCATGGATGTGTATAAATGTGGGGTCTAAAGTTAATAGTTTGGGAGATACATTCTCCTAGATTTTCAAGCAAATTACGCACACTATATGTAATGGAATGGGTACCTCCTTAGTGCTAGTATGAAATTGCATGATTCATTAACCGTAAAAATGCAGGGACGGAAGCTGTGGGAAGTAAAGTCTAAAAGACAGTTCCTTAGTACCAGTATAGAATTAAATATTTTTTCTCAAAAATGGCTGTAAGTATTTTGATCAAATTTAACACACAGACAATTTCTTATTACTAATATGAGATGATATAATCCGTTGCTCCTAAAAATGCAGGGACAGACTGTGGGGTTGAAGTTTAAATGAATTAACTTTCTTCTAAAACGGTCCCGCCGATTTTGATCAAATTTGGTACGTAGATTTGAAATAGTATTTATAGCAGCAAATTTTTTTATGATTATTTTTGAATGCCACTGAGAGGACATATTACTACTACCCATTCCTAAATGGGAGTTGTGTCGGACCGATTAATTTTAACGCTCGTATAACATTAAAATAATAAGTTTGTAAAAAATGTTCTCATGTAATTTTAAATTAGTGGGAGAAATCCAAGCGCCAGCTTATTTGAAAGAACTGATAATATTCGCATATAAATGTTGAATATTGAAATGAAATCAATAATATATGTATCATCATATATACTATAAAATGAAGAGAATTATTCGCAAAATAATGAGCAGGGACCCCGAGGTGGAGACTTGGTGCACTTTATGTTTAAAGAAGAAAATTCCGAGTGTGTGCTATTATTGGTCGAGACACACAGTTTGTTGTCTACTGCTAAAATAAGAACAGAAAAGGTTTAACGACAAACCTTGAAGATCGTAAAAAGTTATCTCTTCAAGAAGAATTTCATGAGAGACAAAGTTGAAAGCCTTGGAAAAATTATACAGTCTAATGGCCCCTTTACTTGTTCTCTTCAAGGCATATGACTATATCACACGCTATCTTAAATGCCTGCCTATAGTGGTGGAGGACTTATATACTAAATTGACAATAATTTGCAATTCCTATAAATTTCTATAACTTTAAAAATGGGGATAATAAAAGAGGGACAATAAATATAGATTATTAAAAAGAGGTAATACTTTGGTAACTATTAACATTTTGAAATGTGATGTTCCTTAATGTAGGAACTGTTATAAGCGTTAGTAGGTCTATAATTATATATCTTCAAGAATGAAACTATTTATACAATATACACCAATACATTTGAAATTTTTTCAGTAACTCACTGCTTCACTAAACTCGGTAAAAATTGCGGGCTCAAGGATAAATGGAAATTTTACATATAGATAAGTTTTTTAAATGATGTGACGTAGAAGCATCGTCTGGCAGTAAATTAATAAGTTGTAGTAATTAAAAAATATATTAAAGGAATTTAATGAGATATTGTACTTAACAGAACACGTACTATATTTGTTAATTCTGAATTAATTAGTCTCCAATTATCACTCACCTTATTGTCAGACCTGTTTATGTGATTGTCGCATGGAATTTTTAATATCGTAGGTAGGCTTTGCAGTGAGAGAAATTGTTTTATTTATTTATTTGCCCAACAGGAATCCACGTATAGGACAAAGTTTACAATAACCATTACAATCAAAATGTAGAGAAAATAAATTAATCTGAAAGCAATACAATAACACAAACAATTATACAGAAACGTACAGTACTAAAAATACACAAAGAAATTAATATAATTCACAACTTAAAACACAGAGCGTTACAATTATTACATAAAGACTCTTGGGAAAAAGATTTAAACTTAATAAAAGAATTCTTAACTAAAAATAATTATCCCATTCACCTTGTAAGGAAAGTATTAAATAAAGGAAATTAACAAATTCCAAACAAACAAAATATACAATTAAAAAAATGTTACAAAACGTAAGGAATCTTTCGGAAAAAATATGTAGAACATTAAATAATGACATTATTCAAATTACACAAAAAAGTGAAACACAAACAAACATTTTTTTACCAAAGTGAAAGCTAATACACCACAAGAATTGGAATCGGGCATTGTTTATAAAATACCCTGTAGCAATTATACAAAGGTGTATATAGGTCAAACGGGTAGATATTTAAAAACAAGGATCAAAAACATAAAAATGATGAACAGAACATACATAACCCTCTTTAGAAAAAAACTAATCCTACGGCTTTGGCAGAACATAGCCTGAACAATCTTCACCAGTTTGATTTCGATGAAACAGAAATTATAAGAAGACAACAAATTTTTAGAAAGATTGTCAAATGAAATGATATCTATAAAAAATGCAACAATTCCTTGAATAAAAGATCAGATGTGGAGAATCTAAGCTCAAGTTACTTTAACTCAGGAGGGCCATTAAGCTCCGATCATAGGCACATCAGATTCAACATAAAAATCCGATCTCTAACGGAGACAAAATTCAGAAATCCCTGAGATACCACCTGGGAAGGATATTTAGAGCCCCCCGAGGGGATCTGGAGGAAGGAATAGCGTCTGGAAGAAACATAGAGAGCGTTGAAGTGGCAGTGGAACAGGTAAGTGAGGCGATAGTAGCTGCTTACCAGGAAAACTATTCGGAGAAAACAAGGAAAACCAGGGGTAAAACAGTCTGGTGGAATAACTACCTAGAAGGCCTTAGGGCTGAGGTTAGAAGGCTATTTAATACGGCCAAATTCAACCAAAACTGGGATATCTACCTAGTAAAACTCACGCAGTACAATAAAGAGGTCCACAAAGCAAAGAGAGACTCACGGAAGAGATTCTGCGAAGAGGTCAGTGATGGCCCCCCAGCTTCCAGAATCCATAGAGTCCTGGCCAAGGACGGTTGTGCTGCAAATGAAGTAGGTTTTATCAAAAAAGATAATGAAACCTACACGGAAACAATGACGGAATGTATCAAATTGTTCATGGAGGCACACTTTCCGGGCTCACTGATATTAACAGACCTAGAGGATAGGCATTATCCAGACCAAAGGTCATAACGGCCCAAACTCGCGGACTGGAGGTTGGCCACCGAGGTTATAAAACCTGATAAAATCAGATGGGCAATTAGTAAGTTCCAACCACTCAAATCTCCTGGGATGGACAGAATATATTCAATTTTACTTCAAAAGGGGCTAGAGGTATTAATTAATACCTTACTTATGTAAAATATTCAGAGCCTGCTTGGCCTGGAAATACATAGCAGCAATGTGGCGGAAGATGAGCGTCATCTACCTACCAAAAATAGGTAGATTATCGGACTAAACGCCCAAGACATATAGGCCTATAAGCTTATCCTCTTTCCTACTTAAAACAATGGAAAGACTGATAGGTACATTAGAGACGAACTAATAAAGGAAAATCCCCTGAGTGAACGTCAATATGCATACCAGCCGGGGAGGTTGACAGGCCTTGCGTTGGATGAATTAAACAGACTACTAACAAAGTCCTTAGAGGACAAGGAGATGGCAGTAGTAACATTCCTAGACATAGAAGGAGCATTTAATAACGCGACAACGCACTCACTAACGAGTGCATTATCAAATAGAGGAGTCTCAACAACGATCTGCCGGTGGATTAAAGCCAGCCTAGATAATAGGATTATAATATCCAATCTAGGTGAAATCTCCATTGTGGCGAAAGTGAGCACAGGCTGCCCCCAGGGAGGCGTACTACTGTGGGCAACCCTAGTTGACAAACTCCTCTGGAAACTTTCCACAGAAGGCTTCTATTGCTTAGGATATGCTGATGATCTAACAATAATTGTTAAGGGGCGATTCGCGAATACAATAACGGAGCGATCGCAGAGAGCCCTAAATGTTGTTGACAAATGTTGTTGTAAGGAGGGCCTTTCTATAAATCCCACAAAACCACAGTCGTCAATTTACACGGAGAAGAGCACTGCAAGTACTAAAGCCCCTAAGGCTCAACGGAGTGCAAATTCCATTTTATGTCTGGTACACTAACGGCTCCAAAACAGAACAAGGAGTCGGAGCCGGAATTTACCAGATAAGGTCAAAAGCCAGTATCCTGATAAGTCTAGGGAAATACGCAACGGTGTTTCAGGCTGAAGTGATCGCCATACACTGTTGCGTAAGGGAGATAATAGGACAAGGCACTGTTAACCAGTTGATTGCCATTTTCTCTGATAGCCAAGCGGCAATAAAATCAATCAGTTCCATGCAAATCAACTCAAGATCGGTGTGGGACTGCTTGACGGCCCTTATAGAGCTAAGAAGTCAGAACAGAGTGACCCTAGCATGGATACCAGGACACGAGGGAAGCAGAGGAAACGAAAAGGCTGATCAACTGGCTAATTAAGTCGCACTTGAAGCCCCAATAGGACCCGAGCCTTTTTGTGGCATGGCAAGACCATGCATACGAGCAACCATTAAGGAATGGGTGCAAAATAAATTTCTGGAATGGTGGAGGAATCTCCTAAGACAGAGACAGGCCAAAGAGTTCATTAAAGAACGTTCGGCCAAATTTACGGAAGATTTACTAAGCCAGAATAGGAAGGCCATCAGAGTAATAGTAGGTCTTCTAACTGGGTACTGCCGGCTCAATAGACACATGAGTCTAATGGGCCTGGCAGAGGATGCAACATGCAAGTTATGTCAAGAGGAAGAGGAAACCTCAGTTCACCTATTGTGCTACTGTGAAGGCCTGGCGAGACTGAGATTCCAAGTACTCGGAGAAAAAAACCAAAAGCGGACAGCTATGCAAAAGGGCCTTTATCAAAGCTGTGGAGCGTAATACGAAGGACAAAGCTGTATGAAGTATTATAAGGAATGTATTCTAGGAGCACCACAATAGACCTGAAAAGTTCGCGGTGGTAAAGGCTAAATAACCAGCTCCTTTGTTAATCTAATCTAATCTAATCTACTTTAAGTTAATTGGCAAAATAAAAATAACCTAATGTTATTATTATTTTTTCATACCCTATAATTTTTTGAATTATTTTTCTAACATTCTATCGTTGCAAGAAATATGAAATCGATATCAACTAAATATGCTCGTCATTCTGAATTTGACCATTTGACTACGTTATCCGTCTGTTTTGTTGTACCTAAATGTCTGTTATCAGATTTATTTATTTAATCAACACAGAAAAGTTTCATGAATGTGAGAGTAGCTTATATTATTATGTTTTTGTTTTGTAGTGTATTATATAAATTCAAGTTGAGGATGTCTAAAAATAGATTGTCTTGCGGATATAAGCTTATAGCTTTAATATTGGAAACTATCTGTTTAGATATACCCTCATTTCAAAGTCGAATACAGTTTCTTCTTTTGTCTGTTGCCAGTCGTGGCATTATAAACTTCTTTTAAAAAACGATAATGTTCAACCAAAACTATCAACACATAGCCATTCAGAAATTCTACTGCATTAGCAGCTGTCATGTGAAACATTCTTTGTCTCCAAAGATAACTCGATTGCTACAATATTCAGCCGACTTAGTTGTTACTACTGCAGGTTTTTAAAATATTTTATGAGATTTGCCGTGTAATTGCAGCGAAATTGGGTCGCCTTGTAAATATAGTAATAGTCACATATAAAAAAAAAAATAACGCTTTTCGAAATATTTGTCTAAGATTTCTCGCCTGAGTTTCAAAATTTCAAGATTATTATTTATTTGACATATACTCGAAAAAATATACTCTAATCCCAGAGAATTTATGCAAACCAACTCTTATCAACGACTTTTTCGTATCATCCAATACTGGAAACAATACGCCTGATAATAATACTGTTAATTTCTATTCCAACAATGTGCTAGAAAATACAAATAATTTTAATTTTACTCTTGTTTCTGAATCTGAGGTCTATCATAAGTTGTTGTCAATCAAATCTAATGCTATTGGAGTGCATAATATTAGCATTACAATGCTACTACACTGTTGCCCTTCTATTTTGCCTATTACTACGCACCTATTTAATTATTGCTTGGAAAATAATGTATATCCTTCAACCTGGAAAGGATCAAATGTAATTCCTCTGCCTAAAAATTCGAATCCAGTAAGCTTTAATGATTTACGGCCAATTAGTATTTTATGTACAATTTCAAAATGCTTTGAAAAAATTATGGATGAACAAATTCGTGCACATCTACAAGCATGTAATATCTTACCTGAAAATCAATCCGGATTTCGAACTGGACATAGTTGCACAACGGCTCTTTTGAAAATAACTGATAATTTATACTCAACCATTGATAATAATAAATTGTGTACACTAGTGCTACTTGATTACTCGAAGGTTTTTGACAAAATTAATCATCAACTATTATTAGCTATTCTCCACTATATAGGCTTCAGTAATAATGCTGTATATCTTATTAAAAATTATATCTTTAATCGTCATCAAAGAGTATTAATTGGTCAAGATGCTTCTAATTCGGCACCCATCACTAGAGGTGTGCCGCAAGGATCTGTGCTTGGTCCTTTACTTTTTACAGTGTATACTTCTCAATTTCACAAGCAATTTAAACATGTTAGCTCACACTTTTTCGCAGACGACACTCAACTATACATGTCATTTGATGAGCATGATATTAATGGTGCTTGTGATAAAATCAATGATGACCTTGGCACCCTTTTTACTCTTTCTACTAACTTTTGTTTAACAACAAACCCTACCAAATCTAAAGCTATGCTATTCGGCAGAAAGGCGGTTCGTAAAAGAAATCTTGATAAAATTTGATTATTTATTGGCAATGAAACTTTGGCTTTTACTGAATGTGAAAAGAATCTGGGCTTCATAGATGTTAATCTAAAATTTACAAAGCATATTTCATTAATAATTAGGAAAGCATTCTGCAGCTCAAAACTAATCTACTCGAACAGGCACATCTTAAACAAAAAATGTAAAATTACTCTGTGCGACTCTCTTGTACTTTCGCAATTTAACTACGCTGATTGTGTTTATGGACCAGCTATGCTTAAAGCTGATAGTCGACGTCTTCAACTTATTCAAAACTCCTGCGCTCGGTTAATCTATGGACTTAGGAGGCGCGACCACGTATCACAGTCCATTGCGGAAATTGGTTGGTTAAGCTTAGAAAACGGACGTCTACTGCATTTATGCACACTTTACCATAAAATTATCACCTCTAAGAGACCTTCCTATCTTTATAATAAAATCACGTTTCGTACAGTAGTACACAATATCAATATACGCAGTAAAAACTCTTTGACGTTGCCGCAACACAAGACATCTCTGTATAGATGTTCTTTTTCTTTTAATATTGCCAAATTATATAATAAAATACCTGAGGAACTAAAGCAACTTCCTGTTAATATTTTCAAGAAAAAACTGAAACTTGCAATATTTAATAGAGCATTCTCTATTATATAGTAATGTAGTATATTTAAATGCGTAATTTGCAATGTTAGTGTTAGCCTAGCCACATTATGTAAGTATTTTTTTTGCTCCTGTATGTCTGTATGTATAATTCATATATTACCTTACTTATGAAATTGTGTGGTGTTGTGTGTGAGAGTGTGGGTGTGAATGCATATTGTGAATTACTACTTTAGGTTGAGTGGAAGAGCGCTGCTTCTTCGATGTTTACATCGAATAAGTGCGAACTCTGCCTTTTGCTACTTAGGCTATATATTTTTTATTATTTGCATATCCTTTTTGTATATTTCTGCCTGAAGCAATAAAAGCATTTTTTATTATTATTATTATTATTATTATTTTAATCGTAAAGGTCACTATAAAGTGTTTATTTAAATTTACTAATTTTTCATGGCACACGCTTATTAAATGTTATAGCAAGCGCCTTGCATAAGCATTTATAATTCTGGGTATTAAGGCAGTTAGAAGTATGCAAGTTTACTTGATAATAAGAAAGAAATCCATTACTTGCTTTGTTCTTAGAAAGTAAAAGGTATATTTAAGAAAATTGTTCTAATTTCAATAAAAAGACTGTATAATAAAATATAAGAGAGATGTTAAAAATCGGCCGAATCCGTTTTTTCCAATTGATTCATAGATTACCTTGGCATATCAACTCGATTTTGGTTTTCATAAATTTTCGGTAAAATTAAAATTTTGACTTTTTGTAACGGGCTTAGTTTCTGTATATGCCTATTTTGAACACAATGGATGCAATGGAATGGAAAAACCGCTGATCAAGAAATCACTACTTCCACATCCAGATTTTGTATCCAATTCTTATACACAGTAAATCCCAATGTAATATTTTACTCCTTTTAATAGTAGGATGGGGGTGGCAATGGGAGTGGTAGTGGCTAACGTCAAAATAAATTGTAAAGTCCTTTGGTTCTCGTATACACACTAAATCCCAATTTAATTTTTTACTCCCTTTAATAATGGGGTGGGGGTGGCAATGGGGGTGTTAGGGGGTAGCTAACGCCAAAAATTTTTTTGAGACGTTCCGTTCTTGTATACACACTAAATCACATTTTAATTTTTTACCACTTTTCGTAATAGTGTGGGGGTGGTATTGGGGGTTGCTGATGCCAAAAAAAAATTTGAAACTTACCTGCTTGCTTTGCTGATTTACCCTTATTTACCCCATTTACCCCCGAACCCTTCAACGGAATTAGACCAAAATATAATCTAGTTCTAGATCTCATTATAGTACATAAGTTTATCAAATTTCAAGTGAATATTATAAACGGTTCCAGAGTAAAAGTGCAAAAAAGTTACAAACAGACCGACAGACAGAATGTTTTTTTTTTTTTTTTGCTCAAATTTAAAATATCGGCGTTTCATGACATTTTAAACCTATTTCAACAAAGAAAAAAAATATATTTTTTTTGCGTTACTATAGTTCCACTAGACATGGAAGTAATTGACACAGGCCAGTTATTGTCAATAAAATTTCCAAAAAAGTCCTGGAAATCGTATGTTGATATACGAAATCGTTTAGAAGACATATGATTTCGGAATTACTTTAGAAATTTGCATTATTTGTCCAGAAGTGTAGTTTAACAGAATCATTTTTAGCATGCTAATTCTCAAATTTTTTCGCCATTGCTTTTATAATCTCCCACGAATATGTGGCGGGCACAGTTTAGAAAATTATTATTATCTACAGTACAGTTATAGACATTACTCCTTTATGGAAATATTAGCAGTAGTTATATCGGAAAATTTCTGGATTTTCAGGGGGTTGAATTATGGATTTTGTTATCAAATAATAATAAAACATTGTGAATATGATGGTATATTATCTGTAAAATTACCAAAAATAATAAAAAAGTCCTGAATTTTATGAATATATTATTTATGCCTGCGAAAATAACAAAAATAGTAATAAAGGGAGGGGAGGGGGCAGGTCGGATCCTCTCTTGCAACTAGTGAGAAATCATGAAAATGAAGGAGTAGGCGCAGGAATATTCAACGCAGCAAAGAGATCCGTAAATCAACTCGGTCTCGTATTCGACGTCAGGTGAACTCATGCACGGTGTATTCTACAAGAACATAGAACTACTGGGTTTATCGACCAAGCTGATGCTCGACCCCGGGATTCGTTATGGCTTTTATAACACCTTGATCTATCAAAGCCGTGTGATGGGTGTAGGGGTTCCTGATACCAACTGTAGGATCTGCCGGTGCAAAAGTTAAAACTAAGTAACAGAAATGAATTGTCTTAAGTTAAACAAAATAGAACATGAATATATCTCTAAATAAATTAAATGAGGTTGTCATGATCTGTGATAATTTCGGTAAACTCATTTAAGTTGTTATGATGTATATAGCAGAACATGCCAATGCCACTCAAACTGTTGCATATAGTATATATGTCTTATGGATGACCATAACAATATGTTGGTTCTACCCTCAGGTAAGTGAAAAGTAGTCGAGAGTTTTGAAGAAAGTCGTGGTACTCAGATTGATATTTCATTAGTAGGGCTGATAGAATCAATTTTGTTATATAACATTTTGTAAATAAAGCCCATTGCAAATAACGCCCTTTGTATCTAGATTGAAAATTAAAAGGAACTAACGTATCACTTATAGGATACATTCCTGAGATTTTATAATGGTTGAAAAACATTCTCCTAAACAATGTCAACAGCCAATACTTGTGTATTATAAAATGGGTGCCAAATCAAGGAACCATATTCTAATTTTAACCGCACATAAGAAAAATATAGTATTTTTAATGCAGCGGGCTCTAGAAAACTGCGACAGTTTCGAATTATAAAGCTTTGATTATAAAGTTTTGAGTCAAACGTTATACCGAAATCTCTTATATATTCACATCGGCTACTTTAGTTGGTAAGTAAATTCAGTCAGTATACTGTTTCGTTAACGTAAAAGTTATGCTTTTACATTTTCGAATGTTAAAATGAAGATTATTTTCATCACACCAAACTTCAATCCTTTTTAACTGGGTTTGAATAAATAAGCAATCAAATATATGTTACATTCTGAATAGTACAAAACAAACCAAATCATTTTAAACTATTGAAGCTATTTTCACATGGATATTCGAAAAATAATTTTATTCGCCTAGTTCTTTGAAAGCGTCCTCCATGCGGTGGTGTCATTGTGTTGGGAAAGGGTATAGGGGAGTTGAATACAGTAAGTTTCATTACTGCAATAATTTATGCAAGGCAAACCTTTTTTACATCTTCATTGACTGAAGTAATACTGCAATTTGACTAATGAATGCCAACAATAAGGTCAAGATCACTAGCGTAAATAACATACGGAAATCGGAAACAGTTTATACAGTTTTATGTTGTTATGCATTTACGTAATGAATGTTTATTTAATATGTTTAAATGGAATATTAACGTACTTAATATTTACGTTATGAGATTTAGATACGTAAAATAAATATACGTTCGCGATCAGTTTTGCATTTACGTTTTGACTTTGAATATTTTTTCGAAATTAATGAACATATTTATACAAATATATAATTCATAACTTTGACTAGGGGCGAGCGTAGATGCGTCTTTACTATGTACATATTTCGACATGCGATGTAAAGCAACGTCAGTCGCGGTTAGTACTTAGATGGGAGACAGTTTAAAATGTTATAGTACACTTCATGCATCTAAAAATAAATTTAAAAAAATTGCACAATTTTCAAAATACACGAGACAATCAACTCATAATGTCAAACCATAATAAAAAGTCATATAGATACTTAGATTTACAAAAAATTATAATTATTCTAAACAAAGTCTGAAATAATTTAGTGGAGTACTGTAATCGAAGTAATTTTTCGTAGAAATTCCAAACTTTTGGTAGTTGTTAGTTTAAAAATAAGATATTTCTAGAATATCCATCTTCTGAAAGTGTCGGAACTTTGTTTTAAATTTAAAACAGGGGTAAATTAGCCCTCTTTTGGGGCAATTTTCGATTTTTAATTTCTTATAGATCTCTTAAACTGTAAATTAAGAACGAAAATATGGTCTTTTCATTGTCAATGTTCAAGGAACCTCCACTTAAATTTTCGCGATGTTACGCCCCCCCCCCCATTTCGTGTAATTCATATGTATGTACATTTTTTAACCAAAAATTGATTTAGGGATAACTTGGGCAAATCTTGCCCGAATCAGACGAAATTTTGAGTGAAGGTATCTACAAATAGCCTACCATATTTTAAGTAAAAAGCTCCATTAGTTTGGCTACAATGCCATTTTTTCGAAAATTTTACGGAATTTTTAAAATGCTAACTTTATGACCGTCTATCGTACGACAATTTTCTCCCAATTAAAATATAGGTTATTTATGTACTTTTGGGTCATATAATAATAATAATAATAATAAATGATCTTTTATTAGGCGAAGTTTAGCTATTACAACTATTCTTACACTTAACCTAAAAAACGTATATAAAAAAACTACTTAAAACAACATACTTATTGTAAATCTTCAATAACAAAGCAAGGACAAAAAAAAAAGAAAAACACAAATACAAAACAGGTGAGGTAGTAAATAAAAATGAACCACAAGATCACTCATCAAATACGCATGTCAGTAGCAATTCAATAATAATTTTTTTTTTTTTTAATTGTTAATTTAGCAGATTTTTTTAAAGATTTCTTTTAAAGCTAGTAATACCAAGTGTTTTAAAACTTTCTTTGATACCATTAAAAACATTTGGGGCCTGATATGAAAAACAAGACTGAAATTTGGTTGTCGAATGTTGAGGAATAGTAAGTTGATTTGGGGTGCGAATATTGACACCATGCAAGGTACCACGATAAATCAATTTATCATATAAATATGAAGGAGACTTAAATTTAACTATTTTGAAAACAAGTGTAGACAGATGAAGTAATCGCCGATTAACCATATTCAACCAATTAAGTGCAGCTAGTTTGGATGATACGTGATCAAATTTCCGCAAATTGAATATAAAGCGAATACAATTATTTTGCATCTTTTGTATCCTAAGGCAATCGAAAGAGTCAATGCAAGGACCATACATGACATCACAATAACTAAAATGTGATAATACTAGATGTTCACAAAGATATTGTCGCATATAACTGTCCAAAACAGATTTATTGCTGTATAAAATTTTGAGTGAACAAAAGGCCTTTTGGAGACAACTAGTAACATGAGGCGTGAATTTAAATTTACTGTCAACATGCAATCCAAGAGTTTTAGCAGAATCTACAATAAGCAAGGTATATTCTTCAATTTTTATATTAATATGTTCTGCTACTTGCAATCTATAGCTAGTGTTACCAAATAGTAGTAATTTAGATTTTACAGGATTTATGTGTAAATTTTGATTTTTAGATCTTAATATAATGTTTCTCAAATCTAAATTAATTGCATGATTTGCGGGCTCGACGTCTTTTGGAGAAAAACTCTTATAAACCTGGGAATCATCAGCATAAAAGTGATAATTACAGTGACTAATAGAGTTAGATATATCTGCCGTATATAATATAAAAAGTAATGGCCCTAGTATTGACCCCTGAGGAACACCTTTGGTTAGAAGACGCGATTGTGAGGAGATGTTGTTGACAACTACCCTTTGCTTGCGAGATGCTAAAAAATTTTTGAAAAAAGATACACTTATATCATTAAAACCGTAATAAGTTAATTTAGAAATCAATAATTCGTGATTAATCGTATCAAACGCCTTTGAGAAGTCCAGCAGGATAAGCGCTGTAACCTGTTTATTATCCCATGCCATGCATAAAATTTCATCACCAACCTCCAGTAGGGCGGTGGCGGTACTGTACCCTCTTCTAAAACCTGACTGATAACGTGGCAAAATAGAATAGTCATTAACATAAGCATACACTTGCTCATAGACAACTCTTTCCAAAACTTTTGAAAGTACGGGTAGTATACTTATGGGCCTTAACTCAGAAAAGCCTTTAGGGTTTAGATTTTTTGGCAGAGGGCGCACTACCGCCTCCCTCCAAGAAATTGGGAAGTATCCCTTCTCCAGGCAGGTATTAATTATATGTGTAATAGGTAATATAAGCGTTGGTAGACAATACTTAAGCATGTTTAATGATATACCATCATTTCCAGAGGCATTAGACTTAATAGACGAAATTATTTTCATTACTGTTTGAGCATCGGTTAAATGAAAATTAAAATTCAGGGTGTCGTTATACATTCGAGCACGATAATATTGTATTAGTTCGGAGCAATCTTCATCTAAATTTTCTGCGGCAGACAAAAAATAATCATTGATAGAATTGGTGTCAGATAAGTGAGAGGGAATTTCAGTGCTTTTGTTAGGGGATATATTAAAATCTCTAAGGGTTTGCCAAACTTTCTTAGAGTTCATATTTCTACCATTATTTGTTAAAAACTTAATGTACGCTTTCTTTTCTCTTCGAATAGACAATAGAACAAAATTCCTTAGTTGTTTATAATGATTGTAGTCATCAGGAGATTTAGATTTCTTATATTTATTTAGAGCTGCGGCTCTTTGCTTCATCATTATTCTTATGACATCCGTAAGCCATGGCGCTTTTGGTTTAGTAATACGAACGGTCTTTAAGGGTACGTGCCTATCAAAAATATTGATAATATTATCAGTCAAAAAGTTCACTTTATCATCGATAGACTGCATATGATATATTTGGTCCCAGTTTATAGATAAAAGATCAAAGGTAAATTCGTCTAGAGAAAAATATTTAAAATCCCGAAATGTTAAAAATTTTTGAGTTTTCTTAATATTGTCCATATCAAGAGAAATATAAATTAGCATATGATCTGAAATTCCCTCTGCACTAATGGTGCCAGAACTTAATACCAACATTTCACAAGTGACAAAAATTTGATCAAGCAATGCTATACTATTATTAGAGATTCTAGTAGGTTCATTGATAGTCTGACTTAAACCAAATGAATCCATTGTTCTACACATGTAATCGACAGACGAGTCTGTTATTTCATCTATTATAGTTATAACTTTCCGAAGTCATTTTGTAAAGAAATACCTCCATCCCTTAAAGAAAGTGTGAATATTTAATTGTGGCTTGAAATCCAGAAGTCCGGGGTTCGAATCTTGGTTAGGGCATGGATGTCTAGTGGTGTTTTTAATGTGTTACCGAATTAGTAGCAGTGGAATGGATGTGATTGTGTAAGATGTAACTCGGCTAGTCATTGTACTACTCCTGAGTTCAAGCCTCAACTGCGACAGATTGTAATATCGTAGGGAATGATCGTTATGGTATTTTGGGCGTGTATCTTAGTTGAATGGTTAAATAGCTAATACCAAACTCCGCCAGGACGTTAAACTAAATAAAATAATAATAATAAAAAAACAGTAATGTTAGTGTGTATAGAGGTATCTTATGAAATCTCTATTATTAAAAAAAGTCGTTTGAATATGGATTATCATTAATATTAAATTTCACGTCGTGTCATATTTAAATTTTTCTGCGTAAAATTACAATTTTAGGAAAAGTTCTGTGTTTCGTCATGTATTTGAGGAGTTTATTATACTATCTGGCCAATAGAAAACAATTTGTGAAACATTTTGGTGAAAATTGTGAAATCTTACAGTTAATATAGGTGCACCCCAAAGGTGTGTTCTGGACCTTTTGTTATTTCTAATTTACCACAATCCAATGATATAAATGAATGTCTCTCAGTTTTTCCTTACGAGTTTACGGGTGATATAACACTAGTTGCTTATAACAAAAATCAAGTTAATGTAACTAGGCAATTAAATAATAAAGTATCAGCAATTTACAATTATTTCGCCAATATCAAAATGAATTATAAATAATATAAAAATTAGTAAAGACATCACATCATAAAACATCTTGCAGTTTTGTCTACATAGTGTCAGTTATCGCAGTAGTCACCTAATACAGTTAAAAGGAAAATCAATTGAGCAATTAACAAGTTTTAAATTACTCGGTGTACATATAAACTTATCGTTAATGTTGGCGATCATGTAAGTTATGTCTATAAAAAAATCTCAAGTATATGTTTTGCATTAAATAAGCATCATGAAATTATTTGCAAAGAAGTTCTGCTATTTAAATTTTTAATTTGTTTTTGAGGTATGAAATAATCTGTTACGGATATTCGACTGCTAGTAGGTCATTTATAATGCAATAAGGGCCATAAGATGTATGCTAGATTTAAAATATCGATATTTTAGTATTTGTAAAAAAACATTACCAATTTTAATTTGTAAAATTATGACACGGGCAGAATTACACAAATTAAGCCTATACTAATTAGGACTTATATAAAAATTATATAACAAATTGCCATCTGGCATAGAAAATATTAGTCAGAATAAACTTATTTCTAGTATTAAAGGTATTTTTTTTTCAAGCACATTTTATTCTGTAAAAGAAATTCTTTGCCATATTGTAATTACCAATTTGTGTACTAATCTTTTAGTTTGAAATTATAGAGCTTAAGCGCTTATTTGACTTACCTAATCATGTATGTAATATCTTGAACTAATAAATACATTGTCATTGTCAAATAATTGTTCTATTTTATTTTAGACAAAAGCTATTGACAAGAATAAAGTGGTTTCCTGATTATTTTTTTTGGTTTTCATGGTTTAATAAAGAAGCCAAGATTACAAAGAATGTTGCTTTAGTAGCTAATGTTTTATAAAATTATTGAAAATAAAAGAATACTAATTTTTTATCATTTAAACAGTATAGTGAATAATTGACTATTTTTTTAGGTTTCTAGTCTTAATACGTTGAGAAGATTTAGAAGTTCTTAGGCATGAAATAATCGTTCAAATTATCCAAATACCAAGTAATTCTATTTGACGTAAATGTGAAGTCTGTGACGTCTTTCGGCTCTCATAAATGTCACAAATACCAGAAATCTTTTTTATAAAAATCTTCATCAGATAAAATAATGAAAGATATAGTGATACTAAATAAATTTTAATTTACATAAGAATACAGAAGTTAGTTTTGTAAACTTAAAATAAGAAAGTATTTTGATTCATTAAAGGAATTTTAATGCAAACATTCTTTTGCGGTGACGATCTAAAATAGAATAAACAAATTGCGCTTCTGCGATTGAATGACCCGAAAAATAGATCTACAATATAAGTGAGGATTATTAATGTACGCGTGTGAATTTTGCAGAACAAGGCGATAGCCGAGTTGTATAATCGTACAAGTACTTTAATAATGCATTATCAGACCAAAGTAATAGAGTTTTAGATCTAATATACCGGATGTCAACGGATCATGGCCCTTTTTTCCTTATTTTTTAGAATATCAGAATGAAACTTGGTAAATGTATTATATGACCAAGAAGACACTTTGTGACATAACTGTAATTTTTTTCTCCCCTAATATACAGGGTGTTCTATTAAATAATCCAAAGTTAGTGTCACTTCCGGTGAACCCGGAAGGGAATATAATGGCATTTATGCCACAAAGTTTCTTCTTGGTCATATATTACATCTACAAAGTTTCATTCTGATATTATAGAAAATATGGACAAAAAGGGGGGCCTACCATGATCCGTTGACACGCGGTATTGGAATTATAGTTGCTGCTTCATCTCTCGAGCTGGTAACATTTGCTTAATTGGAGATGCCCATAAGTCAAAATTTGCCGAAATGAATAAAGAAACTTTTCCCTTGGGTTCTAGATATGATCATAATTATAAATAATGTAACATTAATCCATTCTATAGCGATATTCCGTGTGTTAATTTTTCACTTCTTTCTCATTTCATTAATGCAAATTATATGTTTACTGATTTGCATAATACAATAAATTGCTTGATAAACATGTTCTTAGAAAAAAGTTACCTCTAAGCAGTGACGTTGTCAAAGAACTCGCCAGACCCTCGAGAAGTTTTTCGGAACTACAACGAAATGCGAGATATTTCGTATGAAACACGTGCTCCACGTAAAAACGTCGTCGGAGGATGGTTTTTGGTAGTAGTAGAAAGATTCGCTTCTCGGAGCGCCTTTTTTGCAAAAATAAAAACGTCGCTCCGTAGAGTGTAATTTTAGAAAGTAACATGAATGTCGCTGCCTGGGACGTAACGTCACGCTGGCCACCAACATTTTAGCAACTATTATGAAATACAGCTTTTACTTCCAAATAAACCGCCTTTTTATGAACCGACGTTGTGCTGCACTGCAACTCATGTATTGTATTAAATATGAGGATAGGTTAAAAAGTTTCTATTTAAAATTTTAAGGGGAATTTGGCGTGAAGGACAAAATTTTTTGAGGGTACATTTCCATTTTTGCAATCATTTTTGGCGGAAAAACGATGTGTTTCTCGCGTATTTGCCCTAAACTGGTTCCTTAGCGATTCGGTGGCAAAAAAGTTTTATTACCATGTACTCACATGTACATTACACCTCCTTGCCTGAACATATGAATATATAAGTAATATTATAATTTTGAATTATTGCGATTCAAGCATTGTTAAGCTCTAAAACGAGCGCCTAAAATTATTATTGTGAAATTTAAAATACTTTACATAGCATATGCTCCGAAATGACCGAAAGCATGTTCTCCAGTGGTCCCGAGTGTAGTACTCATCCATGGCGTGCAATTCGAATTGCCGGCAAAAAAGCGCGATCATTTAGCGGAGCTGTGGGAAAGACTTCCCCCACAGCTCGTCACTTTCCCTCCGCTCGAGCGCCCGAATGTCCAAAATTCAGAAATAGCCCGATTTTCACATGCGTTTTTAAGGGATGTAATAATAAGCTATATAATAGGGCTGTAGAGAATTTCATCAGGAACAAATAGCTTTTTGAAAAATCGTTCTATGACCATTTTTGACCATTTTCACACCGTTTTTCGGAAACATCTTTTTGTACATTTTCGCTACTTCCGCTAAAAATTATTAATATTTTTGAATGAAATTTTTAGAGTAGGTAGGTACCAACAAAAGCTTCAATTTAAGCTCTAAAACAACTTCCTACGATAATTACAGTCCCTACAATTAAATGACAAAAAATGGCCAAATTTAGCGGTTTTTAATTTTTTGTGCAAAAAGTAATTTTAATTTTAATTGTCGAAGCTCATTTTTTCGTCTTTTTACGAGCTATTTCGTAGTATTTTTTGCAAAAAAATATTTCTTTCGCAACGAAAACGTGTAAAAAACCTGTTTTCGGTACTTTCATGCCCTATTTCAAAAGGTTCCAAATAAAATTTGCTTTCCAAAATATATACATCTAATTCCCATTATGTTTCTCCAAATTATCACGTTCAAAAATGCACTGAGGAATTTTTTGAAAAAAAAAAATGCATTCTCCTTTGCTATCTGACCTGGACTATTAGCCTATCTTCACGCCTTCTGCCCAGTCTTAATTCAACTTCACGCTCGATAGTTACATTTGTTTTCGACAGAAATTTTTATTCAAATCTCAGTTTTTATTTCGAAATTTAAGTCTTATAATACAAATAGGGTATTAGCTACCAAAGTGACTTCTCTAGGCGTTCTGCTATAATCAGTTAGTTCGCAGTTATCTTGTCATCAGGCCTCTTCCCCACAGGACGCGATCTGATCGCGCGATCCGAACGCTTGCGATCTCATGTTATTGTTATCACATTTGTACTCAGTATATCCCCTCCACACAGAACGCAATCTGCGTTTCCTTTCCACCGAGATCGTCACTATCAGTTTCGAATCTTTTGGAGGGGATATACTGAGTACAAATGTGATAACTATAACACGAGATCCCAAGCGTTCGGATCGCGCCCTGTGGGGAAGAGGCCTCAAGGCTACCAGAAAAATTCAATTTGATCAAAATTTATAAACCACCAGGATTTACCCACACCTACCAAGCTCAAGGTTATTTTTACAGTTTATCTTCCCAACCCAGCCCTCTATTGATCTCCGTATCGAACAAACCGCTAACTCTTCCGACTGGATTAAGATAGCTCCTTCAGGAGAAATCCTGAAAACGCCTGAAAAAATAGAATTTGTCCACTTTTCAAACTTTTTCTTCTGCCAGATATTACCTGAGCCTACTCTATGAACGGAAATTTGGAAATTCGAAAATTTCCTATAGGTAACCATTCTACTGGGCTTCGAAAATCAAAACTCAATAAGTAGTTTTCATTGATATACCCCCCTTTTCTCTTTTAGTTTTGAAGATAATTAATTGCCATTTAGGATAGACTACATTGATATGCAATTGATTTTTTCTTCGTTTCCGGTTTCGCCGGAAGTGACACTAACTTTCGATTTTTAAATGGAACACCCTGTATATTTATAGTAGTATTTGGGAAAAATTCGGCTTACTGTTTGGTAACTGATGTTCAATTCTAACCCAACTTCCCTTAAAGAAACAGTTTTATCAACTTCTATTCGAGCCAAAACATTAATTTCTGTTCCTTCGTCAATAATGAAGTTTTCTTCGGGATAATTGTTGGGCTCTCTTCGGAATTGATTTTTAACACGTTTAAAATAATTTTTCGCTGGACATTGTCTATCAGGATATCGTTGGGCATAAAGGTCGGTGCCGCAACTGCATTTCTTTTACATTCCCCATAAACAATTAACATATCCACTTTTTCATCTCTTGTATAAATTTGCAGCTTTTTGAACACAATTAACAAGGATTTTAAACAATTTTTAAAGACACAATAAAAACACCGTTAAACCAACAAATGTTTGACAAGATAAATATTTCATTGTTTTCAAAGCCACCTTAGTTACTTCTTAACATTTAATTAGAACAAAATTGTATTTTCATATATTCTTATAGATGTAATTTTGTTTGTATTTATCGCACATTTTAATACGAAATATGAATAAATTCCTTATTAATAGTACTAATAAATGGTACTACGGTACCGATATGGTTCCATTTGAAAAAATTGAGTATTGACCCAAAAACAATTTTTTTTTTTGTGATCTGCGTAAATAACCATCGTTGATTGTGCATGAGATACAGTTATGGTCAAATATCGCTGCAATTACTGGAAATCATTAATGATGTTTATTACAATAATTCAGCAAACAATAATTTGGAAGAAATTATGCTATCGTATACATCACTGATAAAACGAAAAAAAGAGATCTTTGGAGAACAACTAAATTTGCCAAAAATCCATCAGATTTGTCAACTTTATATTCCACAATGGTTTAAATAACATTGCAATAATCGTAAAACATTATTAGAAACACCGTAACCATCCAGTTTTTGAGGCAACTTTGCATGGAACACGCAAACAAAAGCTTTGACGAAATACTTATACATATACTTGATGCTTGCATTGCAAGGTACTGGAAACATACAAAGTAAAGTAACATACATTAGATGTTGTACAGCGCCCTATTATAAAACTATTCTGTTATTACGAGAGTACAGGTTGAAGCGAGTGTAAAGTGCGTAAGCTAAAATAATTTCAAGCTAACATTGAAAAAATAGAAATAAGTAATACTGGCCTATAATTCGTAATGTTCTTGATTGAATTCGATTTGTAAACTGGACTATCACGTTTTTATGAAAGGTTGAAAATGAACTTTAACGGTAATAAAAAAACATTGAATGAAATTTTTAACTACTAGAGAATGAACATGATCCGGTCCATTAGCTAGATTACTCTACAGTTTTTGACTGTAATTAAAATTCAGTCATTGATAGGTAATTTATTTTTCCTGAATCATTTACGTGCAATTATCTATAATAAGTTGGTCATTGCCCGGAAAAAAGACACAAAATATTTAGCAAAACATTAGCTAATGAATTTAGCGAAATCAAAGTTTCATCATGATGATGCATAAATTCTGTACACAATTTTTTCTTGTCGAGTTTACGAAGCCCAAAAATTAGAAGAGTTATATCCTAGATAGTTATTGTCACATTTTTCATTTAATTTTGCAAATTATGTTAATTTCATTTTACTCCCTCGATGTAGAAAAGTATTTTTCAATAATTATTTTTTCAATCCAATCCAACATATTTATTAAATATTACAAGAATAATTAATTCCCTTCAATTCCATATTATAATTAATTTTCTTTAAGTTTGATCATGGGTTGTTATAGAATTAGAAACTTACCATAATTGGTCATTTCATTCAGAGGATTTGCTTCCTAAAGAAGATACTAAATACAATAGGAACAATAGGAGCAATTACTGAACGTTGCATGATATGTTATATCACATTTGAATCGACTTTTGTTATTTCTTTGTCTTAGATTCTATTTTTGTGTATGGTTTGTTTTGAGGTTAATGTATATCGAACTTTTAGTTTCGGAGTACTGAGGATGGTTGGTAATTATTATGATTTGTTGTGGTGGTGGAAAACTCAGAAGTATCTTAAGAACAATAGTTTCTATATGGATTCGCTGCATCTTCTAAGTTTTGTGACGTGAACCGTAAGGAAATGGCCTTTTCGGTTAAGCACTCGCCGGCTGCTCTTCTGTTCGGAGGCGGGTCGTAGGTTCTTTCGATAACTTTAACTTAACCAACAGTTTATATTGAAGAAAGAGTTGTTAATTTGTAAGCTCTGGGGCGCCAGTCAATTTCTTGACAGAGAAGGGGTTAGAGACCAGAATAAAAAAATTAAGTAATGTATACTAAATATAATAATAGTAAAAAAATGTATAAATACAAAGCCACCAACAAATAATAATATAATACACAGGATAAGGTATAACACAATTGCTAAAATTAGATTTACTAAGCTATGAGGGTGTGAGGCACAAATGGAACAAAAAAAGTTAAAAAGATTAAATTGATTTTATGGCCTCTCCGGCTATGAATATTTTAACTTCTAGAATATTTCAGATTCTAGAAATAAAAAAGGTACCGTACAAATGACCCTGACCTTGTCAGTAATCCTGAAGGGATAAAGAAATCTCAAAAAAACAAGATGGAATTTACATTCCCAAACAGCTGTTTAGTTAACAATAAAAAAATATTTAATTATGACGCTTTTCCAAAAAATATTAATCCATTTACGATGCAATACTTTGTCCCTAAATGATGAAATGTTGGAGGCTCCTCCCTGCAGTTGTAAACTAGACCAGTTGTACTTACAGTCGTTAAGGCGAAGGCTGGAGAATTAGAATAGTTACCAACTAGTTGGACCAACAAACCATTCAGCAAAACTAAGCTGGTTGAAAACGACGACCGAACATCTCAGGTGGAACGTCTTAGTTCTTTTAGATTACATGACCCGTTCCGGCATCCACGACAGGTGTTATGTATCCTCAAGCCACATAAGTGGGTAATACCTGCGACTGGCTTAAATCTTTGAGTGTCAGATTATCGGGTGAGGGTTGGCAAGGCCCTCCAAAAAAACCTATAAAAATTACTAGTATCAAAACTTGGTACTCTCTTGAATTTTATGCTATTTGTACTTATATTAAATTAAACAAAATATAGATCTTTAAATGAATATACTTCAGATTTACTGACCTTAGATGTTCTTAGGTTTTCTATTACAGAAAGGTGGTGTCTGCACTTGGCTGGAGTTACAGCAAAAATGCCTCTAGTAACATGGCTATTCCTTTTTTTACTTTGACACAAAAAATGACCAAAAAATCCGCCACAAAAACTATCATTTTTCCCTCTAATCCGGGGCTACCAATTATAGCATAAAATTCCTATAGTAGAGTAGAGCCAAGTTTGAAATGCCCCATTTGATCTGTCTTTTAATAGACCAGTATTCCTGAGATGTTGTCATTGTATTTTCACACTATTTATTTGTTGGTTATATTAATGTCATCTGACATTGCCTTCCAATTCAAAACTATAGACTGTAGAACCCTCTGTTGTTGCCTTAATTTACTACAATGTATTGAGTGTTGCATAAGGTCGTCAAGTGAAATATGCAAGAAGTCGCATTATAGCCCGGGCGCGCATGAAAAATGGATTATTCAAAAAAATTATGTTACACACCCCCTCTTCCTCGAAAAAAATATTTTAGCTACGCTGAAATATTTTGACAACTTATTTCTAAACCGACACCAATAGAATAATTTTAAACGAACTAACATAACTTACTATCTAATGTTACCTAAACAACGAAAAATTAATAAAGACATATCCGGGTATATCACTTTCCAATATTTATTATTTCAAGCTGAAATAAAAATTATAAGTAACAGATACTTTAAGACAAAATCGGTGTAAAATACATGACACGAACATGTATTGAGACAAAATCGTTTAAAAAGATAAATGACAAGTATACGTTGACAAAATCTTTTTATAAAAGTACAAGTAATAAATACATATCAGGACAATATCAAAAAAATTAGCAATAGCAAATCTTGAGACAAAATCTACAAAAAAACTAACAGTAATAGTAATATTTATTAATCGTAATAGTAAGCTTACTAAAGTCACAATCGGTTTATTCGATGATCCTCTCATTCACTCCCGCATTCGTATCACTTTCATACAAAACCACACACTAGGATTCCTCTAAATCATTGAAGGGCTTAATGTCCTTCACGTGCCAACGACCTACGTTATTTCCGGTCACATCATCTTCAAGTTCGTAGACAAGAGGCGAAACTACTTTAACCACGCGACACAGAATATTTTTGGGCGCTAATTTTGCTGAAAAACCTTGAGCGGCATCTGACAAAACATACTGTTTTTTCCAGACTAGGTCGCCTACTGCATACTCATCTGCTTTACGTTTTCTCAAGTTGTACGTGTGGGAATTCTTTTCGTATGCCTTTTTTAGGTAATCCTGCACATCTCGATAAATTTGTGGTAGTTTGGCCAACTCGTCAGCATATTGTTCTCTATTGAACGGGTTTAAATTATAATCTCTCACGGTTCCCACAGTTCCATAAAATTTTCCATCAACAGGTACATATCGTCCAAAATTTAGATAAACTGGACTATAGCCAGTGGATTCATGGATAGCCGTCCTTAAGGCATAACCAATTTTAGGAATTTCTCGGTCCCAATTCTTATGTTGTTCATCGACAATATAAGAGCGTACCGCAGTACCTACAACTCTATTCACTCTTTCCACTTGGTTCACTTGCGCATGGTACAGGGCATTGTACCAAATACGTACTCCGTACTTTTCACATATGGCTTTAAATTCCTTGCTAGTAAATTGTGAACCATTGTCGCACATTAACATTTGAGGACTGCCAAACATAAGAAAAACGTCATTTTCCAAAAATTTCACTATAATCTTTGAATTTGCCTTACGCATCGGGTGAAGTAACACAAATTTGGAAAAATAATCACACACAACCAAAAGATAACTAAAACCTTGTTTGGATCGAGGCAATGGCCCCCATATATCTACAGAAATGGCTTGCCATGGAAAAGAAACTTGTTTCTGCTTTCCCATAAAACCAGGCCTCGCCGTATTATTTGCCTTTTGCGCAGCGCACACTCGGCAACGCTTTACGTAATTCTTTACGAAGGTCCGCATTTTAGGAAAATAATATAATTCTCTTAGTCTACACAGCGTTTTTAATACACCCAGGTGAGCTGCTGTGGGGTGATTATGTAACGATTCGATTAAAGTTTTACGATAATATTTAGGTACTACTACCTTCCACTCAGGAATATTAACGTTAACCTCATACTCTAGGGAAACATGTTTATAAAGTAACCCACCCTTAATCATCCAGTCGGGATACTTATTGGCATGGTCCGTTACTTTGTTCAACATTTTAAGATACCATTTATCTCTTTTACATTCATCTATCTCCAAGTTCAACATGGATACTTCACTAATAGGTGCTCTTGACAATGCATCGGGTACTACATTCAAAGAACCTTTACGGTGTTCAATAACCATGTCATACTGCTGCAATTTTACCGCCCACCTAGCAAGTCGACCACTTGGGTCCTTCAAACGGTTCAACCACAGTAGACTGTAATGATCGGTTATTACCTTAAAAGTTGTTCCTTCGATGTAACAACGAAATTTATCGACTCCGTGTAACAGTGCAGTTAATTCTTTCTCTGTGGACGTATATTTTCTTTCGGCCGTCGTTAGAGTTCTGCTAGTAAAGGCTATGACGACCTCCTGACCTTCATTCGATAGCTGCGTTAAAATACAGCCTACCCCCGCATCGCTGGCGTCGCACTGGATCGTAAATGGCTTTTTAAAATCGGGACTTACTAAGATGGGTGCCGAGACTAACGCTTCTTTTAGTTTTCGAAAAGATTCCTCTGCCTTCTCATCCCATTGGAGTTTCTGCGATTTTCTCTTTCCTTTCATTAGATTAGTCATAGGGACTGTCAAGTCAGAGAAAAATGGCACAAACCTACGGTACCAGCCACAAAGTCCTAGAAATCTTTTTAATTCGGTGACTGTTTGAGGTCGTGGATAATTTACCATGGCGCTAACTTTTTGTGGGTCGGTTCTCAACCCTGCACCGTCTAGCAAAAAGCCTAAATAACGCAACGAAGATAAACACAACTCGCACTTGTCTAAATTAATGGTAAGGTTAGCTCCTTTTAGCCGTTCGAACACTTTCAATAATACTTCGATATGTTTTTCAAATGATGGGGTAGCGATTATGATGTCATCTAAATAGACGAAAACAAACGGTTCTAGTTCGTATCCCAACACGGTATCCATTAAACGTTGCTGTGTCTGAGCTGCGTTGTGCAATCCAAATGGCATGACTACGAATTCAAATAATCCTCTTGAAGGTACGACAAACGCTGTCTTCTCACAAGCTGTTTCTTCTAATGGTATTTGCCAGTAAGCACATTTCAGATCTATACTGGAGAGATACCTTGCATTGGTTAATTTACTTAAAATGCTGTCTACTCTAGGAAGTGGATAAGCATCCTTTTTAGTGAGGCTGTTTAGCTTTCGGCCATCAAAGCAAAATCTTAGTTCGCCACTATGCTTCTTTACCAAAAGTACTGGTGAACTCCATGGACTCGTTGAGGGACGTACCACACCCAATTCTAACATTTTGTCTAGTTCTTTTTGTAAATGGTTCAACATATAAGGAGACATGTTATGATGTCGCTGTTTTATCGCCTCAGCATTTCCCGTGTCGATTTTATGAACGATGGCATTTGTTCTACCTAGCTTGGTACCAGATTTCCATGAAATAGCATGAAACTCTGTGATCATATCTTCTAATCTTGTCTTTTGGTCTTCGTCCAATTCAGCTCTACCGTAAACAATTCTCTCTTCCTCCATACCATACACAGAGAAATTTTCATAAAAACAAGGTAATTCATCTCCGTTATTACCAATAAGGTACGAATTTGTTTCATAGTCTAGCTTCACTTGAAATGCTTTGCCAAAGTCGCTACCAAGAATAAGAGTATGTGTTAAAGATGGAACCACAAAGACTCTAATAATTTTCACACAATCACTTACACACACTGGTAAATTCACATAACCTATAATTTCTTGTGGCGCTCCGTCAGCAGTAGTTATGTTTGCCCCATTATAGTCAAAAATTTGCAACTCAAACTTTTTGATTAAACTCATACCTTCATGACCAAACGCTGAATGAGTTGCTCCTGTATCGAGTAATGCGACTACTTGATCACTAAATACATTGACAGAGATGTACGGTCTGTTATCATTCTTCCGAGTAACCAGTAACATGTTTATTTCTTCATTCATAGTATCCGTTAACAAAGCAGACTTTTCTTCCTTCTTACCACAAACTTTTCTGTGCTCTTCCAATGGAACTTTATAAAACAATTTCACTTTATTAAGCCACGTTTTCCATTCTTTTGAAGATGTATGTCCTCCCATAACTTTCTTTTTGTGGAAAGTGCAAACTTGCCTGGTCACATTTCTTGACATGTGAGAATTTTTATAGGTCTTTTGAAATTTAGCAGAAAAAGGGAAGCGCCGACCTACGAAGTGTCCCTTGGTGACCCGTTTTTTGAACAACGAGGACAATTCGGTCTAACGACTCCTACTTTGCCGCAACCATAACACTTTGGTGTTCTTTTCTGAGGTGGCAAGCTCTCATGCCTCGACTTCCTTGGACAATCTCTCCTGAGATGACCTACTTCCTTACATAAAAAGCACTGTACGTTAACAGTCGATTTCGTGGAAGACGAAGGCAAATGCGCTAAATCAGGTTCGAGTAAAAATATATTTTTCTTAAAGTTAAAAGAACGTCTCTGATTCTTATTAACCACTCCAGCTTCTTCTAAAGGTCGACATATCTCAGCCAATTTATCTATCGTTGTAATATTTTGCAGGGCTAAGTGTACTTGATATTCCTGCAATAAATTTCCCTTGATGGTTTTAAGTTTTTCTGACTCGGAGGCTTTGACAGTAAGACGTGAAAACAAATTTTCCATTGCACAGATGTATATAATCACCTTTTCATCTTCTCTTTGCATTCGACTTCTAATAGCGTCCCACAGCCTGTCGTCTGAATCACTAGGTAAAAAGTCTCTTCGTAAAGCTGTAACTAACTCATCCCATGAGTTCACGGTGTTTCGTATGCGTCGATACCAGACTCTTGCAGCGCCTTCAAATAATTCCACTGAACACCTGTAGAGAGTTTCTACCGAAACGTTACGAGAATAGCTAAGTTCTTCAACTTGTTCTAAAAATGAGTTGACTGAAGCACGAGTAGTGTCACCATTAAAAGTTAAATTCCATTTGTGAATAGGAAAACTTTTGCTGGAAGTCCCTGTGTCTTCTGGATTCGAGGTGGCCAAACGTTTAGCTTCTCCTTGTCTAATTCTTTCCATTACCTCTTCGACATCATCTTCCAGAATTCCCACAGTAACTAAATTGTCACCACGATAACCACTAATATCATCGTTGATATTTTCTGGTAACCTTTGCAGTCGACCTATCACGTGTATGCAGCGATTCTTGATACGTTTATAAACTTCATTATTAACACCATCAAAGTCTTCAGCCAATTCGGTTAGAGATTTAATACTGTCGTTGATTTCATTCTTCTCAGTGTCAAAATCAAAATTGTTCAGTTTGTAGACAACACCCGGTCTTGCTTTGTCTTTTTGCAATTCTCTCTTCAAAAACTTCCTTTTCTGTGTTAATTCCGCATTGGTAGTAGTCACGCCTCTTATCTTTAATTCATAACCTACTTCATGAGTTCGCAAGTAATAAGGATCCATGTCATAATTAGCGGCCATTTTGTTTTGATTTATGAAAGGAATTGTGTTATAACTCTAAAAACACAATCAACAGTGCACTTACGTATTACTTCCACAGTAAAATAATAACAATAACACAATAAATTGCTGTAACCCCTTGAATAAATTATCGTTTACAATACACTACTGTATAAAACGTACTAAAATAATAACTCCGTGTACATAACAATACACTAACACACTAAACGTGTTAAAAATATAAACTCCACGTATAACTTTTAAAAAAATCACACTAAAGCAAAAACTTGTTACGCATCTAACATGTAACCGTCTAAACCACACAACTGGTTACAAAATATAAGACGATATAATCACTAGACACCACCCTAGTAATCAGCCATTTGCATTTATATCCTGACAAACCGTCAACTATTTCTTACCAAAAAAATATTTTACCGAACCCTCAAAAATAAAAGCGCCAATAAGTCTAAACCTGGTAAACCTTTCAAAAAAATCCTGCTAACTGTTCTCTGGTCACGATTATCAAGTAATTTCAAATCAAGAAACAATTATATAGCTAATATAAACAACAGAGGTATACTTCAGTTATTTTCAACTTATTAAAAAAATATGGTTCCAAACTCCAGTTGAATAACTATTGAATGCTAATGTTGAGCCCAAATTTTCAAAATTTACTTTTTTTTTTTTATTCTGTCTCTTTAGGAAGTAGGAAGGGTAAAGGGAAAAGCTTACACAGCACCGGCCTCACCAGACATAAACTATTAGTATTAGTTAACTTGTAAATAACGCTGCAGGGCGTCAAGTTGTGTGACGTGAACCGTAAGGAAATGGCCTTTTCGGTTAAGCACTCGCCGGCTGCTCTTCTGTTCGGAGGCGGGTCGTAGGTTCTTTCGATAACTTTAACTTAACCAACAGTTTATATTGAAGAAAGAGTTGTTAATTTGTAAGCTCTGGGGCGCCAGTCAATTTCTTGACAGAGAAGGGGTTAGAGACCAGAATAAAAAAATTAAGTAATGTATACTAAATATAATAATAGTAAAAAAATGTATAAATACAAAGCCACCAACAAATAATAATATAATACACAGGATAAGGTATAACACAATTGCTAAAATTAGATTTACTAAGCTATGAGGGTGTGAGGTACAAATGGAACAAAAAAAGTTAAAAAGATTAAATTGATTTTATGGCCTCTCCGGCTATGAATATTTTAACTTCTAGAATATTTCAGATTCTAGAAATAAAAAAGGTACCGTACAAATGACCCTGACCTTGTCAGTAATCCTGAAGGGATAAAGAAATCTCAAAAAAACAAGATGGAATTTACATTCCCAAACAGCTGTTTAGTTAACAATAAAAAAATATTTAATTATGACGCTTTTCCAAAAAATATTAATCCATTTACGATGCAATACTTTGTCCCTAAATGATGAAATGTTGGAGGCTCCTCCCTGCAGTTGTAAACTAGACCAGTTGTACTTACAGTCGTTAAGGCGAAGGCTGGAGAATTAGAATAGTTACCAACTAGTTGGACCAACAAACCATTCAGCAAAACTAAGCTGGTTGAAAACGACGACCGAACATCTCAGGTGGAACGTCTTAGTTCTTTTAGATTACATGACCCGTTCCGGCATCCACGACAGGTGTTATGTATCCTCAAGCCACATAAGTGGGTAATACCTGCGACTGGCTTAAATCTTTGAGTGTCAGATTATCGGGTGAGGGTTGGCAAGGCCCTCCAAAAAAACCTATAAAAATTACTAGTATCAAAACTTGGTACTCTCTTGAATTTTATGCTATTTGTACTTATATTAAATTAAACAAAATATAGATCTTTAAATGAATATACTTCAGATTTACTGACCTTAGATGTTCTTAGGTTTTCTATTACAGAAAGGTGGTGTCTGCACTTGGCTGGAGTTACAGCAAAAATGCCTCTAGTAACATGGCTATTCCTTTTTTTACTTTGACACAAAAAATGACCAAAAAATCCGCCACAAAAACTATCATTTTTCCCTCTAATCCGGGGCTACCAATTATAGCATAAAATTCCTATAGTAGAGTAGAGCCAAGTTTGAAATGCCCCATTTGATCTGTCTTTTAATAGACCAGTATTCCTGAGATGTTGTCATTGTATTTTCACACTATTTATTTGTTGGTTATATTAATATCATCTGACATTGCCTTCCAATTCAAAACTATAGACTGTAGAACCCTCTGTTGTTGCCTTAATTTACTACAATGTATTGAGTGTTGCATAAGGTCGTCAAGTGAAATATGCAAGAAGTCGCATTATAGCCCGGGCGCGCATGAAAAATGGATTATTCAAAAAAATTATGTTACAGTTTTCACAATAGTTTATAATTTATGAACATAGAATATGTTTAAAATGGGGTCATATTTTCTTCAGAGTTAACAGTATCAGGTTGACCTCCATCGTTTGCAATCTGGTGTGATGTGGTAATACTGAATGATACTTTCCATTTTGTATCCTAGGGGAATAGAAGCGTATATCGATATATGTGTCTGGAATTTGAAGAAGACCGTTTTTCGGACATACAGGGCGAACCAAGACGAAATTACAGGACCAAGTGCCTTTTTTTAAATGGAATTCTATGTATATCAGTACATTTTTTGAAGCCTCTTTCTAGGCTATATTCATTTCTATATTAGCATTGAATATCTCCCAAGCACTTGGATGTAATGAATTTTTTTGTTAAAATAATGCAATCTGCAGATGGATATTGAAAAAAATTACCACAGTCACAATTATGGGTTTTAAGAAAAACTCTTGAGAATACCAGTTACGAGACATCTAATTAATTTTTTTTAATCAGTTTCATTTAGTAAAAATGTACAGGGTGGCCAAAAAATATTTTTGAATTAAGGACATTTTACATAAAATTTTCTAAATTTTTTCAAATATAACATCCTGTATATTTTTCGACGATGTGATGTAGAAATGAAAAACGAATATTTTTTGTAGGTACTTTCCTAGGGCTAATTGCAACCAATTTCGTTTTATTGAGCAATGATTACAAAATTCAAAAATAAACTAAAAAAAAAGAAGTTTCTTCAAGTAACTCAGTAGAAAAAATTATAATAAATGTTCCACATGTTGCCCATTTTGATTGACATACATATCTCTATGCGCTTGTGAAATGCGGTTCTCACTGTTCCTAAAACTGCCGGTGTGATAGCTGTAAAGGCAGTTATTATTCTTTCCTTCATATTTTGTACTGTTGTTAGCGTGTCTCTATAAACAATTTCCTTCACGTATCCCCATCAAAAGAAATCCCTTTTTGTAAGATCTGGGGATCTAGCAGGCCATTTAATGGGGTCTATTTCTCCCAATCCATTGATTAGGGTAGGTATTATTTAAGTGGTCTCTAACTGCATTTAAATAATGTTGTGGAGCACCATCTTGCTGAAACCACATCCTATTTTGAATTCTTTCAGGGAGATTTACCAATAATTGTGGCAGATGGTTT
Organism: Leptura quadrifasciata; assembly: GCA_963675555.1. Lineage (NCBI taxonomy): Eukaryota > Metazoa > Arthropoda > Insecta > Coleoptera > Cerambycidae > Leptura > Leptura quadrifasciata. The sequence continues at coordinate 113,168,154 of OY776675.1, forward strand.
TCCAAAAAATGAAGATAAATAGCTCCAGTCAATGTACCATCAAAGAAATGTGGCCCTATTACATGTTCTCCAATAATTCCTCCCAAACGTTTATAGACCATCTGTGTTGGTTATCAGTGTACATAAAAAGTGCAGATTTCCCGAAGCATAATAATGGAAATTGTGCCTATTAACAAAATCCATTTTTATGAAAAGTTGCCTCATCACTGAATAAAACAGTATTGAAGAAGTTGACATCATGTTGCATATCACCTCTGGTCCAATTACAAAATTATGGCGCTTTAGAAAATCGTTATCAGATACTTCCTGGTACATTTGAATATGATATGCATGCAACTTATTTCTTTTTAAGATTCGACCCACAGACCGTCTACTTATTCCTACTACTCTCTTTGACTTCTCTTTGACTAACATGGGGATTCTCAACCGTTGCCCGCACTTAAGAAAACTCATTCTCTTCATTCACAACAAGTTTTATTCTTTCACTTTTTCTATAATCGACATTTCCAGTTTTCAGAAATCTATCAAGAAGGTTTTGGAAGCTGCTAACATCAGGAATTTCTTTCAGGATAACTTTGGTGATAAATTCTATTGGCAAGTAAACAATTTCTGTCTAACTCGCCCAAAACAAAAGTCATGTCTACAAGTTCCGCTTTTTTAAAATTCATGTTGTTAAATTCCAAATATTTTAAATTCAATACAAATTGTGACGACCGATAAGTTTGATAAACGCTCATCTGTACACGACAATTCATACCAAACTGAGATTTTATTGCTTGTCGAATAACGAGAGCAGCAAAAAAAATGTGCAAAAATACATTACAGTAATGGACCGGTTAAATACTATTTACTAATTTCAATGGATTGGAAGAAATGGTCCTACTAAATGGGCAACACGTCGAACACCTATTATAAATTTTTCTAATGAATTATTTGAGAGAAACTCTCTTGTTAAGTTTATTATTGAATTTGACACTTATTTATTTATAAAACGAAAATGGTTATAATTAGCCATAGGGAAGTACTTACAAAAATGTTCGACTTTAATTTCTACATCACACCGCTGAAAAATATACAGGGTGTTCCATTTGAAAAAAATCAGGAAATTCAATTTAAAATGTCCTTAATTGAAAAATAATTTTTGGCCACCCTGGATATTTCTAGGAAATAAAAATCATTCAAAAACATTAATTAAATGTCTCGTAACTGGTATTCATATAAGTTTTACTTAAAACCCATAATTGTAACTGTGGTGATTTTTTAAATATCTATCTGCAGATTGCATTATTTCAACAAGAAAATTCATTACGTCTAAATGGTTGGGAGATATTCAATGCTAATATAGGAACGAATAGAGTCTAGAAAGAGGCTTCAAATAATGTACCCAAATACATAGTATTCCATTTTAAAAAAGGCACTTAGTCCTCTAATTTCGTTTTGGCTCGCCCTGTATTATCGACAATAATTTAAAGTTATACACTTTTTTATCTAGTTTACTTGTAATTTTTAAAAATATTTCTAGCTATCGTAGAACTCGAGATATCGAGATCCGACGCACTATTACTCCACCCTGTATAAAAAATGTGATTTTATTATTTAAAAAAAATCATTAGTACTCTGATTATTAGGCCTTTCCCAAGAGTATAAGCAATAGTTTAAGATAATTACATTATAGCTGCTTTGCTGTATGTAAGTATCAGAATAGAATAGGCCTTTTAATTTTGAAAATAAATCAATCAAATTTAAAAAGGGTTTAATAAAAAAATATTCGAATATACATCAGCGTTACAATAATTAATTTTAGAACAAAAATTTTACTTTCAATATACTTCTTTGTTAATTCTGTTAGGCGACGGAAATAGATTTTTTATGCTAAAAATAAAATTCTTAAAATATACTTAAATAAATAATCACAAACATACTATTTGCCTTCTAGAGAAATGTATGTGACAATGAAGACTGCAAATATAACTCACAGAGCAAACATACGTATATAAAGAAAATAGTCTGTTATTATTCTATTATTATTCAGGAAACGGTACAGAGTACTGTAAATAATAATTATTGATTTATAAAATCGAATAGTTTTATTTTCTGCGAAGGTGAATATAATATATGCATCATTTCCTTTTTGCTATTTTTTTAAGTAACTGAAAATATTTCCATTCCAATGTTCTTTACACATTTAACTGCTTAATAGATAAGTACTTGGGAAATACATTATTTAGGACTTATTTAATTGAAACTTCCATACATCGCAAAAATTCTCAATTTTTTTTTGTTTTAAAATTTTATGAATTTTATTATATAATACAATTGCTTCTATTATTAGCTGGAATGAAGTGATTTAGTCAAATGCAATTAGTCATTATAAATGAAAAATGACGGTACCCAGGTATAATGAATGGATTTGAAATAAAAACTAAACAGTTTACTCATTGAAAATTATTGCAATTTCGAAAATCCGTAAATCTAAAAAAATATATATAATTTTTAGAAATTCAACAAAAAATACAATTATCAGAATTTTTAAATATTTCTTTTAAGAAAATAATGTTTGTCATAGTTTTCGAGGTTATTTATAAAGAATTTGTAAAAAATTATTTTTAAAATTAATTTGATGATGGCAGAAAGCGAAATAAATTAAAGAAACATTAAATAATACAAGCACATTAACTTTTTATAGAAAATAATTTACTAACAACTTATGCTAAGTAATAATTATTATAAATTTTAAAGACATAAATAATTATAAATTTTTATTAAAAGGATAATCATGTCTAATTGTCTCCGACGTTTTCGTTTTCGATGCCATTCATTAGTGTCAGTGGTGGAGCATTTAAGCAGTTAACTCCATTGCATACTAAACATGCTATAGAACAATTTAAGCCACTTTTTCTACATCCACAAGCAAAGCCACCACGCCCAGCAAGCAAGCAAAATATATTTATTAGAATTAAATGGTACAGAATAGTTGCCTAGCCAGGATCTGCCCCGGGGCCGATCGTGCAACCACCGCGCTGACGCGATGGCGGGTTGCATGGTCAGACGGGACAGGTCTGGGTCGGCGAAAACAATAATTAAGAACAACTAATACCCGACTGCAAAATATTAGTGACGTCAGAATTTTTATCAGTTAATATAATAGTGGCATCATAACAAATTTATTTTTACTCTTTTTGTAAAATGCTGAAGTTGTATCACATCCAGATATTGCATGTAAAAACAAAATGATTCTTACACATCGATAATATTTGTTCAATGTTTCTATTAGAATAAATTTTTGCGGATACAGTGCCTTTTGCTGGTTTGAGAAAATATTTTTCCTATGAGAAGGTGTTAAAGCTGTAAATAAAACTAACACATCAATCAATATCTTCAGCAGTAACAACAACATTTTCTGATTCAATATTAATTGCCGTTTGTATGGTTAATTGGTTAATGTATCAGCATCACCTTCTGCTTGACATGAGACAATATTGTTATCAGGTAGTTTCTTCCTTAACATTTCAATGAATCTGCTTTTATTATTGCTGTTTGCAAGGAACTTTCCTTGGCGAATTTTTAAAGGTACGTTTTCAACAAAAATTAAATCTGTTGGCGCATTTTTTAGTGGTCGACGATATCCTTCAGCTAATTCAGTGTAGTTGATGTTGCGATATCCATAAAAACGACGAAAACATTGTTTCCATAATTATTTCTTAAATATCGTATGTAATGATTACATATTTTCTCGAAATCTTCATCTAATTGCCATTTGCAATGATGTAATACGATTCCTCCATCAATAACATAAGAAAATGTATTATTATTTACACTAATAAATATTGAGCTGTAAAATTAAATCATAAAAAATTGATTTAGTTGCCTTTCGCATTAAACCTTGATCGAACAGAGTTACAGGATATGAACTCAAAATTCATGTATGTTCCGATTTTCTTAAAACGCAATACGTTCATCTATTGGAACTACTTCATCATAAATTGTGTTTTTGTTGTTAACAGCCAGTAACGAAACGACTTTATCTTTTTTTGTTAATTTAAAATTTTAAAAGTTTTGTCCGTTCATTTTCTTCACAGCTTTTATACCTATGTTAAAACATCATAGCAATGAAAGGATTATGTTGTGTGAAGAATTCTTCAATTTTTTTTACACCAATATTATCACGCTTAATTCGAGCATCTGAACAATCCACGTGCTGATAAGTTTAAAAAAAATATATTTTACAAAAATCTTGAATTCCTTCAATGACGTATTTGGTATAGACGACTCCTTTTATCCATTTACAGACAATACTTTCTCTAACACCACGCTTGAAAGATGGTCCTTCTTCGACATTCATCGACTTTATTAATATTTATTCGATGGTTTGATCAGCGGGGACACCACTAAAAAAATGATCTGAACGTCGAACTGTGAAATATCCTTCAGTTGTCACTCGTGTCTCCTACTTCCCCACTCTACTATCTTTTCTATACCTGCAATGCCTACTTTTTAATGACGTTTGCTGGCTTTTTGTGTACTTTAAATAAAAATTAAATAATTTAGAAGTAACGTCATTCTCATTTCAAAAAGGTTTCAAAGAGTAAACCTTTTAAGCTTTGTATAAGAAATTAAAAAACCACATTCAAATCCATTCATTATAACTGGGTTCTGAGGTATAAACCTAATACCACTGGAATAGCTATTTAAAAAAAAATACGATAATTTGTATATTAAATTATTTTTTACCCGGTATCTTTGTAAGGGCATATTCAAAAGGAGAGTGGCTATATGAATACAGAGAAATTGGCACAATGAGGAAATTTTTATTTCATACTCCTTAAAACAATTTTCTACCATTTTTTTCTAGCAGATTTATTTTATTTTATTAATTTCTACGTTGTGTTAATAAAAAAAACAAAAAAGTGATATAAGGAGTTCTTACATAAAGTAGGCTGTTAGGGACAATATTTAATATTTTTCCAAAACAGCATAAGAAAGTGGCACATAAACAGAAAAGTACTTTACGTCACTAAATACTAAAAGTAAGAAGCAGCTACTGATAAAATAGTATATCAGCCCTATAGACTAGCATTAATTTGTTTTCGTATTTATGTATGATTTAAAGATACGTGGATTTTTTGTACATTATTAAATAGTCTGTTATTACTCTATTATTAACCAGGAAACTGTATGTAGTACTGTAAATAATAATTAATGATTTATAAAAATCCAATAGTTGTATTAACTGCGAAAGTGATAATAATACATGCATTTCCTTTTTGCTATTTTTTTAATACATCTGAAAATATTTACATGCAAATTTACTTTACACAATGAATTCTATTATATAATCCATTAACTTTTATTACTTGCTGAGAAGAAGCGATTATTTTAATAAATTTTGTGATCATTTGTATTCTGCATTTTTTACCTGGTACCTTTATGACCGCATATTCAGAAGAAGAATGTCTATGTAAATACAGAGAAGTTGATTGAAACTGGGGAAATTTTAATTTCATATTTCTTAAATCTAATAATCTCTTTTTATTTCTAAATGACACGTGAATTTCTTGTATGTTGTTAAAGTAATCAATAATCCAATTCGTTGGATTTCTTTCTGTGGTTGCAGAAGTAACAACATGTTTACCTTGTGCGACAGCTTTCTGTGGTGTGAAAAATTTCAGCAGTTCATACGACAAACATAGACTGTTCACTTTAACAGCACAAATAACGATTTTTTTACTTTTTATTGGGTACTTTGCCATCGTTCTGAAAACAATATTAAGGTCACCATATCCAAGACAGAGAGATCCAATAGGGAAATAATCACTGTTTTTGACCATAGCACATATTGCAAACAAATTATAAGATTACCTAAGAGAACTATAACAAGAGTGTGTGTAATATAAATTTTCACTCAATAATTTCAAACATATGCAAAATAATATATGATTTGCAGGAAACAACTACTCAGCGGGCAAATACCCCGACCTGCATTGAATTACACCTTACAAATCATTAAAGAATGGTAACCAATATCATTTGTCAACTCCCTGACCAGACATAGACCGGTTTCGAACTTATTAATTCTCATCAGTATGCCATAGGTCATGGAGCAGACAAATGATAGTGGCCAACCTGCTAGTTTTATACAAACTATAGTAAATTGAGTAGTGGTGAGAGGTAAGTGAAACCTCTCAAATGGTCAATTGCTACTATACACCATAGATGTCTCTATGGGCGTATAGCGACTTGCGATTGTGCAAGTACCTGAGAGCGGCGACTTTTCAGTCCTAGGTGGACTTAACCTACTGTTATAATATATGATTTGCAGGAAACAACTACTCAGCGGGCAAATACCCCGACCTGCATTGAATTACACCTTACAAATCATTAAAGAATGGTAACCAATATCATTTGTCAACTCCCTGACCAGACATAAACCGGTTTCGAACTTATTAGTTCTCATCAGTATGCCATAGGTCATGGAGCAGACAAATGATAGTGGCCAACCTGCTAGTTTTATACAAACTATAGTAGCAATTGACCATTTGAGAGGTTTCACTTACCTCTCACCACTACTCAATTTACTATAGTTTGTATAAAACTAGCAGGTTGGCCACTATCATTTGTCTGCTCCATGACCTATGGCATACTGATGAGAACTAATAAGTTCGAAACCGGTCTATGTCTGGTCAGGGAGTTGACAAATGATATTGGTTACCATTCTTTAATGATTTGTAAGGTGTAATTCAATGCAGGTCGGGGTATTTGCCCGCTGAGTAGTTGTTTCCTGCAAATCATATATTATAACAGTAGGTTAAGTCCACCTAGGACTGAAGGGTCGCCGCTCTCAGGTACTTGCAGAATCGCAAGTCGCTATACGCCCATAGAGACATCTATGGTGTATAGTAGCAATTGACCATTTGAGAGGTTTCACTTACCTCTCACCACTATATGCAAAATAGTTAGATTTAAATTTAGGAAATATGAAGATTGACAATTTTTAAAATTAAATGTAACTATTTTGCAAACTACTCAAATTATTTAGTGAAAATTTGTATCACTACAGCTGTCATAGTATTACTTAGGTAGTCCTATACTTTTTTTACTAATATATGTATTAAAGAAAAGTTATGGCAAAAAATAATAAATATTTCCTTATCGGATCTCTCTCTCTCTCTCACTCTTTCTTGGATATCCCGCCTTAACACATAAATCTCTGACCTAAAAGATTTTTTGAATATTTGCGGCTACTACAAAATACCGTCTTAAAATTTCTAAACTAAATCATAACCGCTATTTAATTATTTTACTTTTATTAACGTTCTGGCGGAGTTTAACCACAGCTATCCCACCACATACCAGGACATCCACACATAACACAAAGACAACTACACACCTACCATTCCATTCTATTACCATCTGCCGCAGCTGAGCTTGCACTCAGAAATATACTAGACTTATTGCCCCTCACACAACCCCGTCTAATATATTGACTATCTCGCTAACACATTAAGCACGCCACTAAACATCCAAACACTATTGAATCTACAAATAGTTGGTCTTAATAATAATTTGGGCGTAGGATACAAATAAATAACAAGTATGATCGTGAAAAATGTTCAATTTGTGACCATGGCATCTTCACGAAAATCACCGACTGTAGGAAGTTTATTTTACTGAAATCATTTTATACATATAATTGAGTTCATATATTATAAGCACTTAAAACACGCAACAAAAACTTTACGACCTCATTAAAATGCCATTACTCTCTGTGCTATATCGACAGCAAATTGACTCGCTTACTTTTATAGGTTTTTAATGTGCGTCGGCTTGTTTGATGACACCAAGCCTCTTGACTCACGGCGATAATGATTATGTTGTAAAGTTTTCGTTGCGTTTTTTAAGTGCTGATAATAAATGAACTCGTCTATACAAACCCTCTGTCTATTTTACGAGGGCAACACCAAATATCCCGCTTAACATCTATTGCGGAAGAATAAAGTTTTAGAAACACTTATCCCTTTTTTGCGAGCTGTATTTCAATAAAAATAAATTTGAAATTCATAGCCTACTTTGTGACATATATTACAAAAAATTGAAAACGGTTATAGCTTCCTTATTTGAGGAGATACGAAAAAAGTTAAAGGGATGAAAGTTGACGGCAATGACAATAAAAATAATAATGTGTATTAAAAAATTCGAAAAACAAAGTTGACTTTGACGTACGCTCTGGTGCAAAAATGAAAAGAACAAATCTAAAAGCTGCCCATGACACCACTAATTCTGTTTATTTTTTCTCTTTCTAGCGATATAAAACATGTAACAAAACTTTTAACTAATAGTGCCAATAATTAATATTTTACGAAAACTACAATTCATATCATTGAATCGTAAAAATCAGCTATGCCATAATAGTAAAAATTTACTTCATAATAATTATAATTCAGTAATTATTTATTACAATTTCTATTACATTCTAATACACAAACGTGTTCTACGAGACACCTCACACCTTCATTTTGGAGCATTTCAGGAGTAACTGCCTCACATGCGTTTCTAATTCTGGTTTTGGTGCCCTCAATATTTTCAGGATCAGTTTGAAACACTTTGTTTTTAATATAACCCCAGACAAAAAATCCAAGGGAGTAATATCTGGTGATCAAGCTGGCAATAGAACGGGTCCATATGTGCCTTTCCAGCTATCTGGCATAACTTGATTTAAATAATTTGTACATATTACAGCAGTGTGAGGTAGAGCCCCATCTTGTTGAAAATATAAATAATCTAATCTTTCTGCCACTGCTAATTCATAAAGAAAATCTTGAAATTCATTTTGGAGGAAATTAATGTATCTACGAATGGTTAATTTTCCATAATAAAAATAAGGCCCAATTACTTTAGTTCTTAAAAGACCTAACCAAACATTAGTAGAAAATATTTCTTGGAAAGCAGTGTGACTGCACTAATGTGTATTTTCTCGTGTCCACTTATAATATATATCTCTATTGAAATATCAATTATTAGAAAAATTTGATTCGTCCGACCAAAGAAGTTCGCTACATATCAGCGGGTCATTCCTTTTTTTATTTAACAACCATCATCTACAAAATCTTACTCTCTTCGGCTTTTCTCCCTCATTTAAATGTTGAACTTTCCTCATATTGTAGCATCGAAATTCGTTTTTTTTTAAATATTTTTTCTTTTTTATGCAACAGTTTCTCTGAATTTGTCTCAAAGAGATTTCTTCATTTGGTTAACATAATTCAATACTCTATTCACTTACATGATCCGTAACATGCCCTCGCCTTACTATTTTTTTGAAAATGAACCGTACGTTTTTAGATTTTGAACTAACTTCCTAAACATAGTTCGATTTGGCTATGAAGCATCTGGCAATCTATCTCCCTAAACCGTGATGTTTTATATCATTGGAAAGAGAAAAAAATAAACGGAATTAATGGTGTTATGCCTACTTTGAGATTTGTTCTTTTCATTTTTGCACAAGAGCGTATGTGAAAGCCAACTGCGTTTTTCGAATTTTTTGATACACATAATTTTTTTTATACATTTATTTAACGTCGGCCCATTTCCGCTACTGAGACCACATATTATTATTATTCTTATTGTCTTTGCCGTCAACTTTCATTCCTTTAACTTATTTCGTACCTCCTCAAATAAGGAAGCTATGGACCGAAGAGATTGAAGCCCACCCCAATTAATTACAAATGAAATCCTGGTAGTTATGTCACCAGTTAACTTCATTACTATTTATTTATCTGAAGGATAAACAAATAAGATTGGCCATTTGCATGATCGTCTAGTTTTGTTAGTGCAGGACCAAAATTTAGTTGTGTGTGTAGTAACCCTTCTTTAATTTACCCCAGGTTCTTTTATATAAAGTTTAATATTAATTATTTCTATCTGATACTATATACCTTAGAAAATCAATCACTCTGTTAATTGAACACCTGGTAAACTTAAACACACTGTCTATTAATTGAGAGACCTAGTTAATGATATATGTTATTTATGTAGTATTTTATTGCTCAAGATTGCACTGTACATCTACAGTTGAAGTTTGTCTTCTATTTTGCTTTGAAACAAAACCATTTATTTAGTTTATTACTTATATGACGAAAAAGGTAAAGGTGAAAGAAAAGACATAAGTGATTGGGAAAAAATAGTAAAAAAAACCCATTTTATTTTATATAAATTGATGCAAAAATAGTCGAACATGAAATCAAGAGTAATCCAAATATTTGAGACAATTGTCTAAATATTATAATAGAAACATTTGCGTCGCTTTAGTAATGACCATACTATAGATATACTGAGTGTTTTGTTGCAATAACAAGAACTGAGATACAAAAGTATGCTGTGTTATTTTAATAGTAGTTAGAGTTGCGGCAATGGCCTGATAATGATAATCTATAATTAGAGCTATTAGCAATCGCCAGGTAATAATGGTTTATAATTAAAGTTGTTAGCAATAGCCAAATAATGAATCGAATGCAAAACAGAGGGCAAGAATCATGTCATGTTTATACATTATCAAAATTAAGTTGATAAATGAGAATTAAATATTCATGTAATATATCATAGAGTATTGAGGAAATATCGTTTAATTATACACAGTTTAGTTATTGAAATTAGAGTAGGAACAATCGTTCAGATAATCATATTAATCTTGCAGATGTGAAAATTTACACTCATATAAAATCCTTTAGAATGCTGCTGGGGAAATCTCCCTATAGTAATTAAATAGAAAAGCAACCAGAAGATTGCCTATGATTGTCAAACATACGAAGCCGCGAATCCGCGAATCCGCGAAGGTAAGAAAGTGCGTTTGCGTCCCCTTCGATCGAAACAAGTGACCAGACAACTGCTTGAAATATTGACATCCCTCGTTGTAACTGAACCCAATTGGAGAACAGAACCAGCCAATTGACCGTAGTCAATGTTTCAAACCTTTGTTAACGCCAAGTACGCCGAATTCATGTAACTATAATATTTTATTGTAGGTAAATGTCCAACAATCAGAAAACCTTGTGGTTACAGTAGGAAAATATTCCTAGTGTACATTAAATATAAAGCATTTTTGAAAAAACTTACATGAGATATGGTCGAAACGAAAGTCCACTATTTGTTTTATAAAAACTGCAGAATAATGATAGACATGAAGTTTGGCTAATCTGTGATAAAGTACCTTGTTATTGCATAGCTCTAAATATATAGTTCTTGAATATAAACTTGTTACTTTGCTAACGCAAATTTCCCTAGTAAGATATTTAGAAAGTGAAATTTTGTGAATTAAAATCGTGAATGAAATCATAACCGAATAACTGGTAATATAATATTATATTTTCTTGCTGAAAATCAAAGCTAATATTAAAAAAAAAATCTAATATTCTTTTAGTACCACAAATGCGTCAATTTCCCCTATTACACCCCGTCGAAACCAGAATATGGATGTAATTGCAAATAATAAAGTAGCGTCTCGAAATAAGAAAGTAATCACCTTTAGAAATTTATGTCAGCTGACTTTCTGTGCGCTCTGTATAGCGTTATATCGCCCGTGAATGCTCTTCCCCAGGCTCTACATGTTGAACGTCCTCGTCGAGCATGTCGGTGGTTGAGAAGAATTCGTTAAAATAAGATGTAAGTTATAATATTGTTTGGCTAGTAGTTTAGACGGCTGATTTAGTGAAAAATAATCCCAAAATAATTTATTAGGCTCGGCGAGAAACTCGCGACGTAGGTTAGAATGACTTCAAAGACAAATATAAAGTTCGGCGAAATTATCGCGACGTAACTTCGAGGTGTTAATTTCCAAAGCTCGGCGAAAATATCGTGACGTAGCTTAAAAGGTGTTATCTTCCGATGCTGTCAATATTCTCCTATTTTAAATACCACTCCGTCTTCCTTTTATATGGTTCCTGATGTCACCTTTCTACCCGGATTATGCATCTTCGCTTGTTTCTTGTGGGAATATGTTTATTTTAACACTATTATAATATTCGACACGACGTAGCCCTGTGCAGTACTTTAGAGTGACGCTCAACTCTCTATCTTTCTCTATGGTTAAGCTGGATACGTGTAGGCGATTCCATACTATGGGAATACACGAAGTACTTAACGTTTATCTGAATATACGATAAACAAACCCTGCGACTCGACTAGATTTTATGTAAATTCTGTCTCAAAATTTGACTTTGCTTTAAAAATATAATTTTAAAAATGCATTCTGGTAACTTTACTGTGTTTAATATTTAATGACTAAATAAATGACAAGATGAAATAACATGAATTAAACTGCAATAATTACTTGAATTTGGAAACATAAATAGGAAAAATTTAAATTTGTAAATGCCCTATATACTGGGCGTTTCAGGACCGTTTGTGGTTTTCCTATTTTTCAGGTTTTTGTAATATATCTCACAAGTAGGCTATGGATTTCAAATTTCTTTTTACTGAAATATAACCCACAAAAAATGGGATAATTGTTTCTAAAACTTTATTCTTTTACAATCGATATTAAGCGAGATATTTAGTGAGGCCCTCGTAAAATAGATAGACGGTATATTATGGAAGTTTTACTTTCCTGCATGACTACAATAATAATAGTTACCTGAAATGATGGCCACTGATATATAATCACAAAATATAAAACATATACAATAATCTGTATGCATAATAACAATATTTTATCTAAAAATAGAGTATTTTTTGAAAACAAAGTAAAATATTTATTATCATGTTTTTGATACCAGAAATAAGCTGTAACAGCGCCCTATTCCTTAAAATATATTATTATTAAAAAATTTCTGTTATTTATAATTCAAAGAAGGTGCTTTTGTTACTCAGATGCACAACACTTATATCCAATATAATTAATATCGGTGAAAATAACAAAAGCATGTTTGCCTCTGTTTTTTATGTAGGCATGGAGTAGCATTGTTCTTATGGCTACCCGACGTTCTCAATCACAAACTATAAAATATTATACAAATAACTATTTTTCCGCCCTTGCGGATAATCTGAAAGAAAAATTTATATTCGTTTCTAATATTTTGAAGAAAATTTTATATTTTGAAGAAAATTTTATTTGAACAAACTTTTTTATAACTCGAACAAAGAGCTATCGAGTTTTAAGGAATTTTATTGTACGTGGACGTACATGTGTATATACGGATTTTCCATCTTTGCATCTAGTTTTAAAGAAAACTAAATTTTCAACAACTTTTTCTGTTTCAGTATTTCTCTAAAACTTATATCTTTCAAGTTATAAGCCATTTTAGTAAGATGTTGGCATACTGGGTGTCCTAAAAGTCAACGCCATCCCTTACTGGGATGATGGGCCAGCTCACGACTAACCAGAATATCAAAATAGAACTTAGTAAAAAGTTGTTAATTTTTGAGATATTGACAGTCTTATTAATTTCGTGAAAATCGACTATTTAGATCAATTTCTCGAGTGTCAGCTACAAAAATCCATATTTTAAGATTATAATTTTTATTACGTAGCCCTAAATATCGGCTAACTTAAACTCTTCATACTCTAATAAGATATCGCTCTAACCTGGAAAGATATTTTAAGAAATTACTCATTTAGTGTAGTTTTTAAAATATTATAACATTTTCTATGCTTTACTTTCGAAAAGAGATATTGCTATTTTACTGCAAAAGGCATTTGAAGCCACATTGCCCTACGTGGCACCTAAGGTGCATCTTCCAAAATATTTGACAATTCATCTTCTAAAAAATTTACAGTAAAAAAGCAATATCTTTTTTTCTAAAGTAAAACATAGAAAACTACACTAAATGAGCATTTTTTAAAAAATACTTGCCAGGTTAGCGTGGAAATTATTTTTACAATATGAAGGGTCTATATTAGCTAAAAAAATTAATTCATGAATACGGTAAAAATGTTTTTTTTTCCAAAGATATGGCACTATTAATTTCATTAAGGACTGTTGTCAACTGGAGGAACATTTAGGGTTGCATAACAAAAATTAGAATCTTAAAATACCGAATTTTGTTACTGTGGCACTCGAACAACTGGTCTAAGATGTCGATTGGTACGAAATTCATAAAAGTGCCAATACCTCAAAAACTAATAACTTTTTACTAAGGTAATATTTTTGACATTCTGACCAGTCGTCAGCTGGCCTATCATCCCTCCAAGGAATGACGTTGACTTTTGGGACACACTATATATAGGTACGCGTTTTTCCGCTCCAGAAGTGAATTTTTTTATCCTAACTGGCTTTATTTTCATGTAAATTTAACTTTATACAACTTTCTCTTTTACGTCTTTTATCTAAAACCTATTTCTTCTTAGTTGTTTAACATTTTTGTGTCGTTTTGCCAAGAAAACCATATATATCTATATATGACAATGTTTTCACATTATAATGTTTTCTTGTTTTGCTAGAATTTAAAGAAATAACTTTTCCAAATTTTTATGCAAAACAATGCTACCATAAAAAAATTGCACATAATTTTTTAGTTCACATATTTTGACTGAGCTCTAATATCTCTGTTAGTTTATCACTTAACTTATCTTTACAAATCATTGAGACTTCTTGGAATAGAGCAAAGTTGGAATTTTAAACTTTTGTTGTTTGTTAATACCCACTTGCCTCAAATGGATATCCCAGTTTCTTCTATTTGTAAACACTATGCAAGGTCTTCCAGTGATACATGTTTATGTTTTGTTTAAGTTGTGTTAGGTCAGTTTTGGTTTTGACTGCATAGCTAACTATTACGCTGCTGATTACGATCGTATATGATAAATGAAGGAAACCTGAAATTTTATTCACAATATGTGATGCAGGGAAATATATATTTTTTGATATGATCATTGTTGAGTTTATCTTACAATAAATGCAATATTTGGGTAACACTGAGTATCTACAACTGTTAGTTCGAAGAAAAACTTAGATATATAAATAATTTTGCCGACTGTTGTTTACGCTTGTACGGTCGACTGCTGTTACTTGTCTTGACCCTCTTCCACTTTTTGTCATGCATTAACTTGGCCACTGGCCATTTATCCTTTATATCACTTAAGTTAATGGAAAACTGTATGTGGTAGAAATCTTTAACTGCAATCTCAAGGCTAGCCTTTCGGCAAGTATTTAGCCACTACCAGGTCGAAGAGGCCACTGCTAGCCTGAAAATTGTAAATGCGTGGGCACTGTAGTTAGGATTACTGACAGCACCCGAGCCGAAACCAGTAATTTGTGTTGGAATTATAAATAAAAATTATTAGTATAAGAAAATTAAATATTTCATATATCCTTTTAAGCCGAGGGATACTAGTAATTTCAGCACAAAAAGGTACCCCGTCGAACGCCTCAAATTGAAAAGATAGAAATGGTTGGAAAACATGTTGCGCCCGCCAGATTAGTAAAAATTTGTTAATTGCTATTATTAATGAATTTTTAAATTAGCTAAAAAAATCAATTTAAACAATTTATGCCAATAATGTATCATTATTGAAGAAAATTTGTTTGACTGACAATTTTTGTTCATTAACATCTGAAGGACCTTTTGTTATATTTTTTCTCGTGAACGTACACTTCATAACACTCCTTGGTTTTTGTTTTAAAACAAAGATTGAGATCTCCCCTAAATACTTATCTAGGGGCAAATTTTTATTAATTACCTTGTTAAAATTAATTTTGAATGCGCAGCATTCATGCATGAGATAGATGTCAGGCTCAACCGTTGAGATCGCATAACACCTCAATTTGTTTTTAATGCAGTTTAAGTTCTTCTCTATGCATAAATATTGGTCTGTTATCGAAATAATGTTGATTACTATGTCAGACTTGCCAACTTTTTTTCAAATTAGCTTCTATGGCGGGCGGCCGCGTAAATACACCATTTTAGTTTTTTCTGAAATTAAGTTTGAGATCTCTTTTATGCATAAAAATTGATTTATCAGGGAAGAAATTGTTTTACTATGAAAGACTTAATTTTTTAAGCGCCGCGATCACATTTTTTAATTAAAAAATATGGTATGATCGTTTCCAACTAAAGAAATGTTACTTTTCTAATACTCAATTAAAGTCTGAGATTCATTTTATACACTAAAAGAGATTTTTGTATCGAAAAATTGTTTTCTATGACGACAGACATAATTTTCGATAGGCGCGGTCACGTATTTTGTTAAAAAACCTAAGTAGCACAAATTGCTTTTTAAAAACTCTATGAAGATCTACTCCACCTTTTTATAAAGCTTAATACTTTATAATTAAGAGTTAACACCTGAACTACCTGAAATAGGCACAGTTTATACAGCCTCGGTAAACTTTGTAAAAAATGTTTAAAGTAACATTATGGCAACCTCTTTGTTCATTTTACCAGCTGTTATAAATCATGTCATATGACTGCTAAGAAGTTGTCATGTAATTGCTGCAAGTAAGTTTTTATACAGTAAAAATTCCTCTACATGTAAGTTACTGGTTGCAACTATAAAGTATTGATATTAAAGTGTCTCTAGCAGCTTCAATGTAATAATTTTCTTATGGCAAATTATTAGGAAGCCGAATGAATATTGCCTGCGAAGTAGTGAAAATTATTCTGTTGAAATATACTATTCTACTTCGAAATAAATAAACGCGCCTCCAAAATTCCTTGAATTTGAAATGTTGAAAATTATTTTAAAAAATATATTTTTTAATTTTATTTCAATAGAATTGTTTTAAAATGATAAGCCACATATTCTGAACATCCCATAAGTGATTGCTGTAAATATTTTGCAAAGTTTTCCTCCTCAAGTGATAAAATGTTAAGTATACCTCAAGCCGGTAACAATGGCCTCTCTGTCATATTTGCTTTTAGAAAATACATTATGTTTCCCTATAAATATCCAAAGAAGGCCACTACAGAAGCAGTTAAAAATTCTTAAAACAGCACCTTGGCTGTGTAGAAGTAGAAGTAGAAGACAAAATCCTCGGTCAGGTGAATTTTATTTGATAGAAATCCACATTTTATGTAATAATTTAATTCATGTTATCATTTTGATTTTGAGAGATATAATACATTACTTTTGTTTAAATTTCAGATTTATACTTTTTATTTTGGTAGATTTTTGTAGTTTGTAATGAGAAACTGACTACATAAAAATCTCTGCTACATAACAAGAAAAATTCGAAAGCTAATCAAATGGCATTGGAGGTTATGTAACGGAGTAAATTCAGCTGTATAAGAGTTCTATAAAGGTGGAAGATTGCAGTTACATAGCTCCAAAACAGAATTTCAGTTGAATAAGTGCTTTATAAAATACTCCTACTATAATATAATAATATAATAATCTATATTAGGGCTGGCGTAAATGGCATTTAGCTTAAATTACTGCAAAAACTGCATTGCTGCAAAATTTTGCTTTAAAAACTCTTGAAACTCAATGTTATAAAGTCATTTTAAAGAAATTGCTAAGCTGTAAAACAGGTGTATAAATATTATATACACCTGTTATGGTGTGTACCTATATAATAGACCGTATTAAACCTCTTATAAATTTAAAAATACTGTATAAGATGCTTTAATAAAGAAGCTTTATATTTATACTGTGAAAGTATTTTACTAGCAATATTATTCCGCCGAGTTACTTTATACGCAGTTTAGTGTTGACTAAAGCTTCAATATAACCAATTTTCTGTACAAGTTGCCATAATATATTATTTATAAAGCTTTAAGCGCAATAAGGGGATGAGGTGTGTTACTTGGGAAATGAGGTATGACCGTTGCCAACTGGTTTTTTTAAAACTTTGAAGCTTCTGTCATCGAAAAAAAGTTTCAATATGTCATACTCAATTTTTTAAAGCAATGAGATGTGACTTCAGTCACATGCTAGTGAAAAAAAAAATCAGGAAATATTATGAACGTAGATATTGAAATGATATGATAATTAATAAAATTTGTTATGATTCATATGAAATTTTAAGAACTTGGGTGAAAATGGTTGGAAAACATATAAAAAACATATTATCGCCGGTAGTACACATTACTAATCTGGCTGGCGTAACATGTTTTTAACGTGTTTTCCAACCATTTTCACCTCTTAAATTTGAGGTGTTCGATGGGGTACCTTTTTGTGCCATGTGAGCTGAGACTATAAGATATAATTTTATGGTTCCTGGAGGAATTAATGATACCTACTTATCCTTTTTACTTGCTTGACATTTATTTTTTTCATAATTAGTTTTTTGCTTACAGTTAGATGTGATTACTTTAACAGAGCAATTGACAAAACAAAAATGTTGTAATTTGTCACGAAACTTTCTGATTTTCAAAGAAAATTATTTTCA
The DNA here is from genome assembly GCA_963675555.1 of Leptura quadrifasciata. Classification (NCBI taxonomy): domain Eukaryota; kingdom Metazoa; phylum Arthropoda; class Insecta; order Coleoptera; family Cerambycidae; genus Leptura; species Leptura quadrifasciata. The sequence goes on from OY776675.1 coordinate 113,186,468, forward strand.
TTTTTATTTTAGTAACTTTTATGGGGCAGTACTGGTACTATATTATTTCTTGGATATTGAGCCAATTCGAGTATCTTCGCTGAGTTAGAGACGCTTTTAATTTTTGCAGTGGATTTCTTGAACAAGGAACCTTCTATCTGAAATGTTAACGATAACAACTAAGAGCAATTAGAGGAAAACATTGTAAAAGTTGCAACATTGCCAGCCAAGGAGCTTCAAAATATATTTTAATAATATATATTTTTTTTACATTTATTTAACGTTGGCCTACTTCTGCTACTGAGGCCTAACACCGACGCCTGTAGAAGTACCTCCAACCAGGGATTTTGCCGAATGTCTTCTCTTAGAGTAGGGATATTTTACTTGCCTTATCATTTAACAGATAAGGAACCGACAGCTTTGCATCTACTCCAAAGGATGATATATCCCCTACACAATCCTCGCCTAAGATTACATAGCTCCCTCGCATACATTGACAAGCCGCTGGAAGATATGAGGCGAGGACGCGGTCTTCCTTGATAGGGTCACCCATCTCAGTACTAACCGCGGCGTTACTTTACATATCATATCGGAATACGTACAATAGTAAAGACGCACCTACGCTCGCCCCAAATATATTAAAATCATTATATTAATATTTCGTTATTAGATAACATGAGCTTTTCTATATTTAAATATTAACAAATGAAACATTTTTTTATTAATTTGCCGCATTTAAGACAACGCGGAAAAAAAATAAGCATCCTATTTTTAACTATATTTGAAAATACATTTGTTTTATTTGAAAGAAAACGCATTTTACAGTCATGTATGATTACGGAACTTTCTAATTTCTTTCTATCTTGAGCCCAATCCTTAAATTACAATTTAATACAAACTAATTCATCAGCTAACAGAACACATTTGGACGGATGTCCCGGAAGAATATTTAATTTTCTTTAATATAGTTAATAGTTATTGACGATTTCTTAAGAAGTTCAATTTTTTTAAAGAGAAATCCGCCCTTTTTAGTGACCTTTTGAAAACAGGCTAATTGTTAAAGTACCATTTCTTATGTTATTGTATCTGTTTTCCACGTAGGTAAACACAAAACCTTCAGAGGTACACCATACACGGATGTTTAACTCATTTGTCGAAAGTTGTGTTACCTATGGAAGTGAAGTGTGGACATTGAACAAAAAGATGGAGAATAAAATACTGGCAACGGAGATGATGTATTGGAGACGATGTTGTAAAAAGACATTAATAGATCATGAAAGAAATGAAAGAACGAGAAATAATGCAAGTTGACACATCATTAACAGATAAAATTGAAAGGAAACGGTATGGACACATGACGAGAATGAAAAAGGATAGAATACCACAAAAGATTTGGAAATGGAAGCCTTCAAATAGAAGGAAAGGAGGAAGATCAAGAAAGAATTGGGAAAGGGGAATAAAGAAAACTATGCAAAAAAGAGGATTAGAAGAAGATGGCTTTAGAGGTAGAACCTCTTGCAGATTGCGATGCGGTAAATGGCAAAATGCAGAATGCCAAGCCAAATTCAATAAGTTTCACAAAAATTCATTCATAATTCCGTAAAACTCACCGATAAATACATACGAACATATGACCCGACTTAAGAACATTCTTTTAAAGACTTTCAGCAAAATATTAATGTTCACCTATTTCATAATAAATAATAAATAGGGTCCACAATATATAATTTAATTTTGGATTTAATATTTCATCAATATAAAGTATTTCTGCTGATAATTTTCCAATATTTCACAACGTGTAATAAATTTATTTATAGTTTCTAAATTTAAACATCTTAAAGCAATTACGATATATAATTTTATATACTTTTTAAAGCTTTTTAACGACTTAACATTATCTCGGCGCCCAAAAAGTAATAATTTTAATTTATTTGAAAACAATCATAATAATTAATATGTTTACAATTATAGAATATTCTCTGGATGATAATATACCATCCTTTATAATAAAAAATTATATAGGTGTTCTAGCTATCCCATTGCGCATACTATTCAATCTTGCATCAAAAACAAAAACTTTTCCTAGTCGCTGGAAAGTGGCCAAAGTTTGTCCAGTGTTTAAGAGAGGTGATAGGGCACTGCTTGATAATTATAGGGCTATTTCTATTCTATCAAATTTTTCGAAGGCCTTCGAAATTATTTTGTATGATTATCTCTCTATTCGTAAACAAATACCGCCTGATTAACATGGGTTTATGAGTAATAGATCAACGGTTACAAACGCTTTTTTCGCAATATATCTCAAATATGTTAGATAGACAGGGGCAGGTAGATGTCGTTTATACAGATTTTTGAAAAGCCTTCAAGAGGATAGATCGTACCGTCTTACTCAAGAAGCTGACACAATTTGGTTTCCATCCCAGCGCTATAGAATTTCTTAGATCTTACTTATGGAAAAGACAACAAACATTATGTCGTATATAATGGTTTTAGTTCATCTTGTTATATTGTTACCTTGGGTGTCCCTTGAGCATATAACTTTAAAAGTATGCGAGGCAATGAAATTTTATGGGTACATTGTCTCTATGTGTCCCTTGTCTCTACATGTGTAGCCCCCTCCCACACAAGGCTCCTCTAGAGCCCTCCGGGGTAAAGGGGGTCATCCTTACCTGTGGTGTATTGTAAGAGATTGTGAAAATTTTACTAATATTAATGCTTTGAAAATATTGTATTTCTCTTATGTTCACTTGTGTATGCAGCTCTGATTTAGTATCCATTTTACAATCGTCACAAAATAATGGTGGAACGGGTCCAAAAAGTATTCCTAAAATATTGGATGTTCAAAGCAGACGGCGTTTATCCCGACATTTTTATACAAGCTACTACGTAATACACTTGTTGTACTTTACTTGGTTTTATTATTTCAATGTACCTAGAATTAAATCGAGGCATAACCCAATCTTTAGATGTGATATACCTACAACAAATATCCTGTCAGTCAGCAATATATCCGAATATAGCCAAAATTTTAATAATTTATGCAATTTATATGATAATAATTGTTGTTAGGAAGAGTATGTAATAGAGAAGTTTTTTCAGAAACTATCACCTCCTTGGGCAAATGAAAATTTTATAGTGTATACCACTAATGATAATAATGCACTGCTCGACAAATTTACGATGGTAGAATTAGAGAATAGTTTAAAAAATAATAATAACTCCTCCCCAGGGAAGATAATATACATTACGCCATGTTATTTAATATGTCATTATTATTATTATTATTATTAGCCGTTACTCGAGTCCGAGTATAAAAATGTTACAGTTGATAAATTGTGTACAATAAAAAACAAATAAAAGGTGTAGTCTATTGTAATTCCCATTCATCTACGGTGCACACGACTATGGCTATAGAGGCCAATTCGGGAGAGCACATGTCGACCGCAGTCAGGACAAACATAGACCTGGTTAGGTCTTGGATTCGGCCTTCTTGCAGCAACATTTCCTTGATAGCTGGCCACAACCCCTCGCCATTCGGCTCTGTCCGCTGCAAGTTGTTCCCATTGCTCGTCTGCAATACCGCAGGATTTTAGATTTTCATGGAGAGTGTCTTTGAACCTCTTTCGTTGACCGCCACGCCTTCTTCTGCCACTTAGCAATTCACCATAAAGTGTACATTTAGGAAGGCGGTTATCATGCATACGATGAACGTGACCTGCCCATCTTAGGCGTGCTCTTGAAATAAGCACCTCAATTGGAAGGCTGTTTGCTCTCCTGAGTACTTCCACGTTTGATATGTGATGGAACCAACGGATTTTCATCATAATTCTGAGGTGTCTTTGCTGAAAACGTTCTAATTCTTTCACATGACGACGGTAAGTGACCCAGCTTTCACATCCATATAGTAGTGTTGGAATGACAACTGCTCTGTAGACAGCCATTTTCGTTGACAAAGCAAGGTTGTGGTTGTCAAATACTCTCTCTCTAAGTCCCCAGAGCGCTCTAGATGCAGCATTAATTCTATTGCGAATCTCGCTGTCCATGTTTGCTTTGTCATTAACAACGTTGCCTAAGTAATTGAACTGATCCACCACTTCAAGAGAATTTCCGTTAAGTGTAATGTCTATTTGGTTCACTTGATGAGGAGTTGACATAATCTTAGTCTTTCCAATGTTGATTTTAAGTCCCAAGGAATCATAGCTCTGGGCATACACATCTAAAAGTTCTTGAAGCTCTTCCGGCATAGAGGCTAAAAGTGCACAGTCATCCGCATACTGGAGATCACAAATGAATCGTGTGCGTGTCTTCGTGAAAGCTCTAAAGCGCCCTATGTTAAAGAGACCGCCATCAAAACGGTATCTGAGACCTATTCCTCTGACTGTCAGTTTGTTGTCAACAATAATTGTTAGAGCAGTGGTAAACAAATTAAAGAGTAGGGGTGCCAGGACCCATCCCTGCCTAACTCCAGTGAGGGTTTGGAAAGGTTCGGTTGCCTCATTATTATACATAACCTGGGCGTTGTTGTTTGTATGTAGACTGCGACATACTTCCACAAATTTTCTAGGGACACCCAAGCGGAACATAATTTTCCAGAGCACTTCCCTGTCCACCGAGTCAAACGCCTTGGTTAAATCAATGAAGGCCATGTGAATTTCTCCTTGCTGTTCGAGTGCTTTTTCTTGAAGCTGTTTAAGTGTGAAGATTAAATCCGATGTGCCTCGGTTTGGTCTAAAGCCACTCTGTGTTTCAGGAAGTAACTTTTCCATAACAGGTGTTAGCCTATTTGCCATCGCTTTAGTGAGTATCTTCCCTCCAACAGCCAGGAGAGCTATACCCCTGTAATTTCCACAGTCCGCAGCGCTCCCTTTGTTTTTGAAGAGGTTGATTAAAAGTGTATCACGAAACTCCTGCGGAGCTTGACCACTTTCCCACACGACATCAAACAGTTTTTTGAGGTAGGGTATGAGCTCTGACGACACAGCTTTAAAGATCTCAGCTGGGAGTGAGTCGGCGCCGGGAGATTTGTTATTTTTTAGCTGCCCAATGGCGGTTAAGATCTCTTCCGTTGTTAGTGGTTTATCTAAGTCTTCGAAGGTGTCATATTGAGGGATAAGATTTATAATATCGTGATCGGCTTGACTTGCTGGTTAAGAATGTTAGAGTAGTGTTCTTTCCATCGGGCTCTTATTTCCTGGTCTTCTTTGAGGAGATTTCCATTTAAATCTTTAATAGGGCACATATTTTTCCGACTGGGGCCGTACACTGCTTTTACTCCTTGAAAGAAATTCCTGTAGTCGTGTGAATCGGCGTACCTTTGAATTTCTCTGGCCTTGCTTGCCCACCACTCGTTCTTTATTCTTCTGATTTCGCGTTGCGTTTCATACTTAGATTGGGTAAAAGCTTCTGCTTTTGGTGAATCGTTGGGGTGGTTGATAGCGTTTTGGAAGGCAGTATGTTTGCGGTCAAGAAGTTCTTGTATAAAAGCTTCATTATCATTGAACCAGTCCTCCTGTTTTTTACTTGCTGCAGTGCCAAGAATTTCCTCACTCACACTTTTTAAACTGTCTTTAATTTGTGCCCAGGTAGCAGCGACATCTACAGAATTGGTTTCTTCTAGTGCACTCAAATTCTCTTTAACTTTTTGCTTTAGCTGTTCGACGGTTTGTTGGTCACGCAATTTACTAATACAGAGACGGAGTCTACGTTTTACTTGAGTTCTTCGGTGTTTGGGTCTCATAACAATTTTCATTTTAGAGACAATAGGACGATGATCGGTCCAACATTCGCTATCAATGCGCGCCTTTGTAATTTGGACGTCCTTGAGATGCTTCCTACGTACGATAACATAGTCCAGTAGATGCCAGTGACCTGATCTGGGGTGACGCCAGGTACCTTTAAATTTATCCTTTTGTCGGAAAATGGTGTTTGTTATAACTAGATCATGTTCGGCGCATTTAGTTAGGAGTAGTTGACCGTTAGCGTTCATGTTGCCCAAACCGTTCTTGCCTATGATGCCTGGCCAGGTGTCTGCATCTCTCCCTACTCTAGCGTTAAAATCGCCAAGAATAACGAGTCGTTCCGTTTTAGGTATTCTACAGAGGGTTTCTTCCAGCTGTTGATAGAAGCTTTCCTTGGTTTCGTGACTTGCATCCAGAGTGGGAGCGTAGGCGCTTATTAGATTTACCGCGTTGCCATCTGATAGCTCATAGCGTAGCAGCATTAGACGCTCGGATAGGCCTTGTGGTACTTGTGTTAAGTTGGATACAAGTTGATTCCGAACGGCAAATCCTACTCCATGTTGTCTTCTTGAATTGGTGGGAAGACCTTTCCAATAGAAGGTGTAGTACTTTTCTGTGAGAGAGCCTTCCTCCAAAAATCGAGTTTCGCTGAGAGCTGCAACGTCAACATTGAGTCGGTGAAGTTCTCTATCTATTAGAGCAGTTCTTCTTTCAGGTCGATCGGTGCGAGTGCTGTCGTTCAAAGTACGAACATTCCAAGCGCCGTAGATGAAAGAATTAGTTTTGTTGGATTTAACTTGTCGGTGTTTTTTCGACATTCGATGAGGTGTCCCTGTGGGCACCCTCCCCCGGAGATCCGATCGGGAGGGTATTTTACCTCCGGATGATTTTGTCCCACTTGAACGCTCCATCATTTTTTAAAGCCTTAATCGACTGAAAACGAAGCTGCATTTGAAGTTTTAGCTGGAGCAGGTATGCAACTGACCAGCTCGGTTGCGGAAGGCGAGTGGTGTGGTCCCATGGCACAGAAGGAGACTGCGACGATGGGGTAACCAAACGATTCCAAAAGCAACCTTTGTGTGCGGTGGGTTATTTTTACCGCACTCTTCGTGAGAAGGTGGATGTGCTCACGGTAAAAGGTAAGGTTTATTCCGCCCTTACTCGGTCGTTAGAGCCTCGTTAGTGAAAACAGGGTGCACCAAGTTCAAATTGAACTCATCGCGAAGGTGAGGTTAACAATTGAGTAGGAGAGGCTGTAACTAATATGTCATATAAGTTCAACGTAATACTACTCGAAATTGTAAACGAAATATGGTTAAACGATAATGACCCTCCGGATGATTGGACGAAGTATCTAATAACTCCAATCTTAAAACCCGGAAAAGCACCAATGTCCGCTAACTCGCATTCAGGGGAATTTCTTTAGCATCATGTGTATTCAAGACTCATGAAGGTCTTATAAAATTTCGTTTAGAAGCATGGTTGGAAAATAACAGGAAACTCCCAGCATCCCAATTTGATTTTAGAAAAAATTGTTCAACTATAGAAAATGTGTCTTGCCTTGTAACAGACACTAACATATCATTTTCTAAACAATCAACAACAATAGCTGCATTCGTCGATATTGAGGGTGCATATGATAATGTTCTGCTACACATTCTTCACCAAAAAATGTGTGAATTGGGATTACCTATACATTTTTCAAATAAAATAATACTAATAGGCTGTAACAAAATAGAAATATATTTTTAAAAGTAAATAATGAAATCCTAGGTCCTAGAGTAACATCTTTAGGCCTGCCGCAAGGAAGTATCTTAAGTCCTTTGTTGTATATAATATACACAGCCGATATTGAAAATTTAATAAAAATGGCAAAATTCTTCAGTTTGCTGACGACATTTGTATATACATTAGCATCAGTAATAACAACATACAAGAGGGAATAACAGCTTTAAGTAGTTCTTTTAGAGATTTAAGCAGCTACATAAATCATCTAGGACTAACTATATCATACTCAAAAACAAAAATATGTACATTCACGAGAAAAAGGAAAAACATACCTGACGAAATTTCCTTACGACAACTGCAGATTTCCAAATCAAAAATCAGTCGAATATTTAGGTACAATACTCGACCGAAAATTATTATGGAAATATCATATAGAAAATTTAATAAAAAAATCCGAAAAAGGAATAAATATGTTGAGAATGATATGTCACACTTCCTGGGGGGCCGACCCTAACTCATGGCTAATTATATACAAATCTTATATAAGATCAATTCTGGACTACGGCTCTATTCTATATGGTCAAGCTGCATAAACACACTTGAAAAAATAGACACAATACAGAACAAATGTTTGAGGCTGTGCCTAGGAGCACTGAATAGCACTCCTATAAGCAATTTGATAGTGGAATGCGGCGAAATACCCCTTGCATCCAGAAGACCGCTTTTAAGCTCAAAACTTGTAATAAACATGCATGCAAAGAACAGTCCTATAATAAATAATATACATACTCTTTTTATATTAGACCTCACCAACAAATTAGGGACAAACAAGAAAACTCCTCTATTAGTAGAAGATTACAACTTAATAATTGAATACAAAGAATATACAAAAATTACTGAAGTAAATAAAATTTTCGAAATCAGTTCAAGAATTAATACAGAAGAGAAAAACATAGCGTTTTTAAGAGATTACAGTCAATTTCCTCCATAAATCAGAAATGCTTTATTCAAATTCGATGTATTACAAATTAACTCTAACCCGGTATGTATATTCACAGATGGGTCGAAATCTTCAGAGAACACAGGATGCGCTTTTTACGGCGTTACAAATAAAATACACAAAAAAATCAAATTATCAAACTTCTACAGTATTTTCACAGCAGAATCAATCGCTCTAATAGAAGCCTTAGAATATTGTAAAACTCTAGTCCAAAATGAAATATTTCTAATTACAGATAGTAGAAGTGTACTAGAAAAAATACAAAACATAAATTCGAAATTTAAAAGTAATCACTTAATAAACAACATTATCAACATAGTTCAAAAGTGCTTTTAGAGGGCGGAATATTAAACATAATATTTTTAGTCGCAAACTCCTCTATAAATCCTTATTTTACTATAAGGAACCTAACCAGACTGCAACCAACAGCTACTCTCCGGGCTATGTGCCCCGCCGAACGCTGAATTACAAGTTACAAGCCTGGCGCGTTAAGTGTAATAATTGCATATTACCATCAAAACGCTAATGCTTCGATTGCAACAAACACCAGCCGAAAGACTGATCCTACTTAAAGGAGCTCCCTTGCCAGTCGTCACACACCACTTGCAGACTGCAGTTTCGAGCTGTTGGCTCTCGTCAGTGCAAGGTAGGTATGCGACGACCGACATGAGAATCCTTTGACTATAGTACATCCCGGTATTCTTATAATAGCGACATGTAAAACAGCCAGCAGGCGCCATCCAGCGGTCCAGTGTCTGTTGCAATCGAAAAATAAATAGCCTGACTTGGCTTAGCATAGTTCAAAAGTGCTTTTAGAGGGCGGAATATTAAACATAATATTTTTAGTCGCAAACTCCTCTATAAATCCTTATTTTACTATAAGGAACCTAACCAGACTGCAACCAACAGCTACTCTCCGGGCTATGTGCCCCGCCGAACGCTGAATTACAAGTTACAAGCCTGGCGCGTTAAGTGTAATAATTGCATATTACCATCAAAACGCTAATGCTTCGATTGCAACAAACACCAGCCGAAAGACTGATCCTACTTAAAGGAGCTCCCTTGCCAGTCGTCACACACCACTTGCAGACTGCAGTTTCGAGCTGTTGGCTCTCGTCAGTGCAAGGTAGGTATGCGACGACCGACATGAGAATCCTTTGACTATAGTACATCCCGGTATTCTTATAATAGCGACATGTAAAACAGCCAGCAGGCGCCATCCAGCGGTCCAGTGTCTGTTGCAATCGAAAAATAAATAGCCTGACTTGGCTTAGCATAGTTCAAAAGTGCTTTTAGAGGGCGGAATATTAAACATAATATTTTTAGTCGCAAACTCCTCTATAAATCCTTATTTTACTATAAGGAACCTAACCAGACTGCAACCAACAGCTACTCTCCGGGCTATGTGCCCCGCCGAACGCTGAATTACAAGTTACAAGCCTGGCGCGTTAAGTGTAATAATTGCATATTACCATCAAAACGCTAATGCTTCGATTGCAACAAACACCAGCCGAAAGACTGATCCTACTTAAAGGAGCTCCCTTGCCAGTCGTCACACACCACTTGCAGACTGCAGTTTCGAGCTGTTGGCTCTCGTCAGTGCAAGGTAGGTATGCGACGACCGACATGAGAATCCTTTGACTATAGTACATCCCGGTATTCTTATAATAGCGACATGTAAAACAGCCAGCAGGCGCCATCCAGCGGTCCAGTGTCTGTTGCAATCGAAAAATAAATAGCCTGACTTGGCTTAGCATAGTTCAAAAGTGCTTTTAGAGGGCGGAATATTAAACATAATATTTTTAGTCGCAAACTCCTCTATAAATCCTTATTTTACTATAAGGAACCTAACCAGACTGCAACCAACAGCTACTCTCCGGGCTATGTGCCCCGCCGAACGCTGAATTACAAGTTACAAGCCTGGCGCGTTAAGTGTAATAATTGCATATTACCATCAAAACGCTAATGCTTCGATTGCAACAAACACCAGCCGAAAGACTGATCCTACTTAAAGGAGCTCCCTTGCCAGTCGTCACACACCACTTGCAGACTGCAGTTTCGAGCTGTTGGCTCTCGTCAGTGCAAGGTAGGTATGCGACGACCGACATGAGAATCCTTTGACTATAGTACATCCCGGTATTCTTATAATAGCGACATGTAAAACAGCCAGCAGGCGCCATCCAGCGGTCCAGTGTCTGTTGCAATCGAAAAATAAATAGCCTGACTTGGCTTAGCATAGTTCAAAAGTGCTTTTAGAGGGCGGAATATTAAACATAATATTTTTAGTCGCAAACTCCTCTATAAATCCTTATTTTACTATAAGGAACCTAACCAGACTGCAACCAACAGCTACTCTCCGGGCTATGTGCCCCGCCGAACGCTGAATTACAAGTTACAAGCCTGGCGCGTTAAGTGTAATAATTGCATATTACCATCAAAACGCTAATGCTTCGATTGCAACAAACACCAGCCGAAAGACTGATCCTACTTAAAGGAGCTCCCTTGCCAGTCGTCACACACCACTTGCAGACTGCAGTTTCGAGCTGTTGGCTCTCGTCAGTGCAAGGTAGGTATGCGACGACCGACATGAGAATCCTTTGACTATAGTACATCCCGGTATTCTTATAATAGCGACATGTAAAACAGCCAGCAGGCGCCATCCAGCGGTCCAGTGTCTGTTGCAATCGAAAAATAAATAGCCTGACTTGGCTTAGCATAGTTCAAAAGTGCTTTTAGAGAGCGGAATATTAAACATAATATTTTTAGTCGCAAACTCCTCTATAAATCCTTATTTTACTATAAGGAACCTAACCAGACTGCAACCAACAGCTACTCTCCGGGCTATGTGCCCCGCCGAACGCTGAATTACAAGTTACAAGCCTGGCGCGTTAAGTGTAATAATTGCATATTACCATCAAAACGCTAATGCTTCGATTGCAACAAACACCAGCCGAAAGACTGATCCTACTTAAAGGAGCTCCCTTGCCAGTCGTCACACACCACTTGCAGACTGCAGTTTCGAGCTGTTGGCTCTCGTCAGTGCAAGGTAGGTATCAGGATCAGTCTTTCGGCTGGTGTTTGTTGCAATCGAAGCATTAGCGTTTTGATGGTAATATGCAATTATTACACTTAACGCGCCAGGCTTGTAACTTGTAATTCAGCGTTCGGCGGGGCACATAGCCCGGAGAGTAGCTGTTGGTTGCAGTCTGGTTAGGTTCCTTATAGTAAAATAAGGATTTATAGAGGAGTTTGCGACTAAAAATATTATGTTTAATATTCCGCCCTCTAAAAGCACTTTTGAACTATGCTAAGCCAAGTCAGGCTATTTATTTTTCGATTGCAACAGACACTGGACCGCTGGATGGCGCCTGCTGGCTGTTTTACATGTCGCTATTATAAGAATACCGGGATGTACTATAGTCAAAGGATTCTCATGTCGGTCGTCGCATACCTACCTTGCACTGACGAGAGCCAACAGCTCGAAACTGCAGTCTGCAAGTGGTGTGTGACGACTGGCAAGGGAGCTCCTTTAAGTAGGATCAGTCTTTCGGCTGGTGTTTGTTGCAATCGAAGCATTAGCGTTTTGATGGTAATATGCAATTATTACACTTAACGCGCCAGGCTTGTAACTTGTAATTCAGCGTTCGGCGGGGCACATAACCCGGAGAGTAGCTGTTGGTTGCAGTCTGGTTAGGTTCCTTATAGTAAAATAAGGATTTATAGAGGAGTTTGCGACTAAAAATATTATGTTTAATTACCAACATAACTTCAGAATTAAAAAATAATAACAAAATCATCAAATTAATATGGACCAAAGCACATTGCGGGATAATCAATAACGAAATAATTGACAAATATGCAAAAGAAGCATCAGAGGACGGAGAGCTTTTAAATTACTATTGCCCCCATACAGATATAATTCCCGAAATTAGAAATAAAATTATTAGCGATTGGAGAAATCAATTTAGCGATGAACAAAAGGGCCAGTGCTACAAAAATTACCACCTAACAAACCATGGTTTAGCCAACAAAAACAAAAAAAAACACATTAAAAAATATTTGTAGGCTTAGATTTAATCATACGCTAGCCCCTAGCCATTTATACAAAATCAATATTAAAGGTAATCCTTACTGTCAATGTGGAGAAATTGGTGACACCGAACATATTTTGTTAAATTGCCCACTAAAAAAGCAAAAATAAATGAGTTCATGAATAATTTATGTCATATGAATATATTAAGACCATTCAATTTACTTCAACTATTACAGTCTAATGATATTGTCATATATAAGCTACTTGATAATCATATTAAAAATTTAGATTTAAAAATATAATAACTGTAAATATGTATATAAAAATAATTGTACTACAGTTTCTAGGTAATCCTGATGTTTTTCCAATTGTAACTTCCCACTCTTTCCGTGGTTCAGTCAGTATGTGGTTGAGATTAGATGAGCCCCTAGTCGTTGAGTGATCCCTGTCATTCCCCATTTTGATCTGAAAAAATAATAAAAAAAAAGAAAAGAGGGAAAAAGAAAAAGAAAAGAGGAAAAAAAGGAAAAGAGAAAATATAAAGCAAGATCAAAGGATCGAAATATGGGTAAATAAGTCAAAAGGAAAATAAAAAAAAATAAAAAATAAAAATAAAAAATTAAAGAAAAAACAAAACAAATGGAGAGAAAAAAATATATGGGTGTGTATGTGCTTATATATGTATATCTATAAATACTTAGGAAATTAGGATTAGTAAAACTTACAATAAATGTCGGCAGTCACTGTGCTAATAGCTAAAATTAGACACTCTTATGGTAATAGCAATTGTAAATTTCGATGTAAATGTTATTTAATACTATGTTGCACAATTATCACTTATTTAACAGATACATCAGAACCTCTATTCTGTAATTATGGGGAGAGTGACCATTCATCGTGCGAAGCGAGAGCTCACATCACACGTATCTCACCCGACCCTCCTAGACTGTATTCTATAAGTATAGTGAATAGGTGGTGAACGTGAAGGGATTCAGCGAGAATATCCAAGTTTATAACCAATTAGGTTGGAGCAAAAGCATCAGTTGTTCAGTGCTCAGTTTTTGTCATTGGCATGTCACATATCATTACTTAAATTAGGTAAAAGCTGACAGTATAAATTTTTATTGATCAAAAATTCCATAAGGATATACCCTCGTTATTTAACATATATTTTTTTAAATATGTCTATAATAAAGTAAAAGAGTAATTGTCATATTTGCTAAGAATTATATTATTATTACCTTGCTGGCGATGAGCAAATCCTCAATGTCCATTCTGATTCCCAGATTTGACAACAATAATTTTTGGCTGACGCAAACTGTCACAAAAGTACCGTTAGGATCGTCGTTCTCCCGGAAAACTGGCGGATTCCCTCACGATTTATCAGTAGAAGTAAGTTCGCGCATTTTTCTAACGATGTGATCACTTCCGTAGTTACAGAATAGACTTTTATACATTTTCAAATGAACTCCGTCCACTTCTCACGGGAATGTGCTTTCACGCTTTTACAGAATAAAGGTCCAGTTAGCATTGTCACATATGTGACGTAGTTTTCAGTACTGCTATAGAGCAATTAGTTAGTTAATATTTTATATTAAATGACCTGCCTTATTGGCATCATTAGTAATTAATTTATTGTGTACTCTGCTTTATTGGCATAAAATTTTTATATTTTTGTAAATAGTGTTAGTGTTGTATTTTGTACAAACTGTAAATATATTGTGTACATAATCAAACAACGACGAAATTATTTTAATATTATACAGTCCACTAATAATAATTACCCTTTATGTAGTGTTCTGATATAAGTTGAATTCCAGAATTTAAGTTCTGGCCGGACGTCAACACAGTCAACCTATTAAAAATCCGTTATTTGATGGTCGATCATTTAATTATAATCAGTCCTTCGACAGGTGGGCAATATTAACATGTGACCCCGCTAATTTCATTATTGTGCCTAATAAAAATTCTGGGAGCAGTCCCCAAGAGCTCTGATTTGTTTTGATTAGGTTTGTATCTTCATTTGTTAATATGTGGTATTCTTTTTATGTATCTTCTTTGTTATATTTGTCTATTTGTTGAATTAAATGTTGTTATTGATAACATCTGCTTTTATTAATTTAAAATAACTTTTCCTTCACAGCTCGTCCTAAGCGTGGCATTTGAAGTTTACTTAAATATTTGCCCTTCCTATCCTATGCAGTACTTATTTTTTCGTAATAGGTTACTCATTTATGGTGTTATGACAAATATTCCACAAAACCAAAACATGTTTTTTGTTTTCTTGCTTAGACACCTTTAAATGTTGTTTTCACCTTGATAAATGTTTTCCATGTTTTCATTGAACTTCTTTGCAACGTAGTTGGAAATAACATTTTTCACCTTATCAAAAAACTATAGGAAAACCTTATTGATTAATAATAGTGTTGACAGCTTGCTGCTTGACAGTACATTTCCTGCTGTATGCTGTCGATTTAGAAATTTTTTGAGAAGTTGCAAGTATTAGTATGGGAGCCCTCGACCAGGATTTACGATCTCATGATTTCATCATCGATTTCAATGATCTTTCAGTAGTTAATATCTCTCCGAAGAAAAAGTTCCATTACCACTGATATTTCTGGCGTTGTTAAAATTGTTGTTAAAATTTATCGAACACGTAAAAATAAATAATGCATATTTCACTTCAGTCCCCTTATTTTTCTAATCAAGGTAATGTTAGTCAATGTAGGAAAAATAATAACTGACATGTTTCACCTCACCCGCGTCCCTAGTGGGGGGAAATATTAAATAGTATGACACCCGTGAAACATTTTCCTCACGGCAGGTTAGTTTTTCCTATAATTACATGTTTTTGATGACGGAGAATCGAGGAAAATATCAACTGACAATAGGGCTTTCCCACCAATTTTATTTTAACAATTTATGTCGTGAAAATGATATAATAAAGCATTTTATTAATTTACAACAATTTACTTTTCTAATAAGAATTATTTCTAAGAAAATATCGTTAAAACAACTTGCTGATAATTTCACTGCTTTTTAAAACAGGCATTTTTACGCGCCAGAATTACGTATCTACCCGGAAAACCAATGAGATTATGGATATAATTAGTTTGTAATAGATTCTAACTGTGTGTTAAAGAAAGCTTTCCTCTAAAACTTCTCAGAATTTCAATTTGTAATGCTTGTACTGTGATTGGTATAAAGCAGTGGACGTGTAAATATTTGCCAATCAGAATCCAGATAAATGCCGCACACGTTATTCGTGAAAGCGTCGGACGTTAATATTTTGTACTGTAGTTTATGTTTAACCTTCACCGACATTACACGTCAGATGACTAACCTAAAATGTTAAATTTATATTTTTATGTTTGTATTGTTTGGAGTGAAAATATTATTTTATCAGTTTCTGGTTTATGTTTTATTAATTCTACAATCAAAATGGAATCAAGTGGAAGAGGGATATGTTAAAGGTGCCGCTGATAATTTACCTAAAGTAGAAAAGTGCTGAGTGCTGTCAATAAATAGAGGTTACGTTATTTTAACAGAGACCAAGATTAATAAACAATCTTGAACAGAGACAACCTCTGTGATTGGATTTCAGGGTGTTGACGTCACAACGCGCCAATTTATGGCTGTTTAAAATGAACCCAATATTTTTCAAACTTCAAGTTTTTTTTTTTGTTACTATTAGTAAAATTAATAAGATAATAAATATGCCATAAATCATTCTTTTACGTGAGTTAAGTATTTCAGCAATAATTTTTTTTTTCTGGGAAAACCCTATTTGGCTATTGACTGCGAAAGACTTGGGGCTTTTTATTATAAAATTTTTAAGCATTCTCGAGTTATAGCGGCACGTTTGCTTCCTACTTCATATGATTGATAATGCTCGGAAAGGTGTGGGAAAAATATTATAATAATAACTGATATTTTCAGGGCGGGATAACTTTTGTATTCCTTTCTTTATAAACAGACAGAAAATTCGGAAATTTATTAGTATAGCTCTGCTTTTATACAATCAATATAAATATATTGGGCTTAGTTTTTACAGTCTTTAAAAGAAATCAATAAAATATGCAGTAGATGATTGTATATGAAATTACCATATTCAGATTTGAAAATTTCATCGATAAACAGGATATGCGTTCTTATGCTTGCTAGTATATACCGGGCGTTAGAAAAGTATGGAAACGGTGGAAAATCTTGAACAGTTTGCATCAAATCGAAAAATAAAAAAATACGTATCAAAAATTTTTCAAAAAAAAAATCTACTGATACTAAAATGATCACCCTACCCACCACCCTGTGGGTGGGGCGAGGGGCAACTTTAAAATTTCAAATTCAAAAGTACGTAAATTTTATTCCGGACATTTTTTTCGATTCTTGCATGGTGTCGTTGTAGACTTTTCGTAATTAATGAAACGAATTTCATGCAAAGATACTTTGTCTTTTTTGTACTGTACATACGCACGACTATTTCACAACCATTCTTTGCCAATCCTCTTTCTACACTAGCTTGAGCATAGAAATATTCCGCCAAATGCATCGAATTTTCATATTTTTTCTAGTAATTTAATCAACTTACTTTTACCTTGATTAAAATAACAAGAAGTTGTGTCACATTCTGTGAAGGCATGTCAAAATGCGATCACAGACTTCACTTTTGAAAATTCGAATTTGACGTATAAATATTATCCGGGACCTGACCTCTACCTGGTTTTAAAAAGAAAATGTTTGAAAGACTTGAGGCAATTTCATGGAGAATAACCAACAGGTTAATATCTTCTCCAACGACAATGACATTGTGAGGTATATTCTTAGCAATGTCAACTGCTGTCTGAACTATTAACACATCTGCATCCTCCTTAGCTATTTTACAGTGTAGATTGCACTTGTCATTTAATCGAGTAGATATTCAATTAATCTTTTTTTTATTATCTTCGTTGGAAAATAACTTCTCTTGGGAAGTTACAATTTTCGTAGTTTTATCAAATTGAATTTCAGCACTCTTACTTTTCATTTTTCTTAAAAAGCGTTCATGGGATTTATTGCTTTCATCACATTCATTTAAATTCGGATATCATACCCATCGAATACAATACAAGCCCCTGGATAGTGTCGTTCGACGTATAAAATATATGTCTTAATAAGTTGTTCTATGGGAACGTTTTGGTGCCATAGAACTCTATGCAATAAAAAGCCGCCGTCAATAACATACGAAATCTACCCTATGTGTAGCGTCGTACTATTATTATTTAAACAATAATCGTCTGAGTAGTGGTGAGAGTTAAGTGAAACCTCTCAAATGGTCAATTGCTACTATACACCATAGATATCTCCATGGGCGTATAGCGACTTGCGATTTTGCAAGTACCTGAGAACGGGGACCTTTCAGTCCTAGGTGGACTTAACCTACTGTTATAATATATGATTTGCATGAAACAACTACTCAACGGGCAAATACCCCGACCTGCATTGAATTACACCTTACAAATCATGAAAGAATAGTAACCAATATCATTTGTCAATTCCCTGACCAGACATAGACCGGTTTCGAACTTATTAGTTCTCATCAGTGTGCCATAGGTCTTGGAACAGACAAATGATAGTGGCCAACCTGCTAGTTTTATAAAAATTATAGTAAATTGAATAGTAGTGATAGGTAAGTGAAACCTCTCAAATTGTCAATTGCAACTATACACCATAGATGTCTCCATGGACGTATAGCGACTTGCGATTCTGCAAGTACCTGAGAGCGGCGACCTTTCAGTCCTAGGTGGACTTAACCTACTGTTATAATATATGATTTGCAGGAAACAACAACGATCATGAAAGAATGGTAACCAGACCAGACATAGACCGGTTTTCGGACTTTCGGTCTATGTCTGGTCGGAGAATTGACAAATGATATTGCTTACCATTCTTTCATGATTCGCAAGGTGTAATTCAATGCAGGTCGAGGTATTTGCCCGCAGAGTAGTTGTTTCCTGCAAATCATATATTATAATAATCGTCTGGCTTGATGAAAATTTAATCACTCACCAAGAATATGCGATCTTCTATAGTATATACACTCGAATATAACAATGGTGCGTTGAATACAAAAGAATATTATCTATCAAATGTGAATACTTCGCTGCTACCTCAAAGTGTGAATAAAATGCTTCTCAAAATGAAGTTTGACAGAATGTAAGAATATAATATTTTAGTCGCCTATTAAAATTAAATGAAGATAATATAAATAATACTGATGGTGACGATGAGTACGATGAGCGTGATGAGTCTGAGAATGATGAAAATGAATATGTAAATACAATAAAAAGGCGTAGGTTAATATATATGTATGTACTGTTTAATAAAATATGAAATAAAACTGAATTTTCCAAATACTCTTCTATTTTCTCCATTTTACAGTAAATGTTGTCATTTCTTTAAATTTTTAATAGACTCGACGAGCTAGTGCATATAAAAAAATAATCATGAAAATCGGTTGATTTGAATCCGAGATATCGACGATTCATGCAGCCAGATGCAGTTGGAGAAAATTTTGAGTGAGCGCAAACCCAGTAGCACGTCCCTCTCCTGCCTCCTCTCTAGTGACGCGCATCAACGCTATACTTTCCCTTTAATTATTATTAATATATTTATTCGACGGAAGTTGAAAATACTGTCAAAGTATAATTCAACTAAACCTCTACATAAGCGCCAAATTTCATAGCATCATATAAATAAATATGGGAGCTCCAAATCAATTTGGAAAATCCTTGTTCGGCGCAACATACAGTTCAAAACGTTAGTTTTAATTTGATTCGTTTGACAATATGTTGCGTTAAAAAATCAGTGAGTCAATTTTTTTATGCGGAAAATATAACTCCATTTTTAAAGTGATTTTAAACACTCAAAGAAGTTATTATTTGCCTGGGTAACAATTGCATTAAGAAGTAGCAACCTTTATCTTTCAAACGAGTCTATTTTTATAATCGTATGATCGAAAACTATTGAATATTTTTTTATCAAATTTGAACCGTAGTTTAAGCATACCACATATTCAACTTTCAAATAGACACGCGGATATTGTTTATGTTTCTATTAAATAAGAACAATTGAAAAATCATTGATTTTTACGATTTGCGAATAAACTATTGAACCGATTTTGATAAACTATAGTTTGAAATATTCTTATTGTCAATATTTACATCTTTTATATTAAACTTTTTTATCGCCGAGCGCTAGGATCAAAGTTATTAAAAAAAATTTTATTTAGCCAGAAAGTATGTACATTATCATCTTTGATACTCCCTATTCATGAATCACTTCACAATTATCCATTGCTGATTTGGGTTCTGTTGTAGCTAACTCCACTGGACTAAATGTGTACCTACCATTTTGTGCCCTAATTACGCAATCTTATTTATATTATTCATCAATTTAGTGGAGGTAAAATAAGTTTTGTTCGGGAACTATATTAAATGAGCTTGGTTTTGTATTGCTTGTTCATGTTCACTTCACACCACTTCAGGACATCAAAGTAGCTTTACAGTTAATTTTGTATAATGAAATCGGTAGGAAACATATTATTCTGACAATTTTTTTTGCAACTTAGCGTTTTCTAGCTGTATTTTCTAAATATTTTGTTACTAAGGGTCGGATCGCAAAACTTGCAAGAATTGAAGATTGTTCATGATTGAATTTCGAATGAAGCTGGTTAGTACGGGATAGTTACCGGAAATGGCCAGAGAAAGTATATTCAATGTTTTAATAAATATCGCGTTTTAACTAGTTGATATTGCTTGTCTTGTAGATCAGCTATATTAATATCATCAGAAATTTTATTTTTCTACAAACCCTAGCCTAGTCATTTTTTTACTAAATTATCCGAAATTTGGGAATATCTTGAAAATGCACATACAACAGGTATACATATATATACATTATTTACCCCTTTTTGTAATTAGCATGAATGGGAGGTATCTAAATTATTTTTTAAAATAATGTACTACCACTGAAAAGTCAAATTATGCACTGGTCTTTCCAATAATATTTTAGAAGAGTGAGAAAATCTGTACAAATAATTACCCTTTTTGTAGCGAACATTTTGGAAAATCCAATGGAAAGTTCTATTTTCAAATAATTCTATTTAACAAAATAATCTTATTACAGACAACGATCCATAAAAGAAAGTTAGAAATGAATTTAATATAAGTACACAATTTTCGTTACAAAAAGGCATTTATTTGTATAGATTTTCACAATTTTCCAATGTATTGGAAACACTAGTGCACAACTTGACTTTCTAGGTGTAGGATATTCTGATTCTTCTTTCAAGTAAATAAAAAAATGCGGTAAAACTAAGTTATACTCGTTTTTCGCTTAAAAAACGTACAGGGTGTTCCAATGGTGCGTCAAAGTCAAAGTCAAAAGTCAAAGTTATTAGAAGACTTTGGAAAATTATTTTTTTATGGAAGTGGCATAGTGTCAAAAGGCAAACATTTTAAATATATTTTGAAATATACAGGATGACTCGATGTAGTGCTACCTCTACAAGGTCATTTTTTTAAATGAAACACCCTATATATTTTTACATTTATGAATTCAGTGTAAAATTACCTTTCCAACGACCTGCAGATTTTTGAGTTTTGACGTGACGTTGCCGAGTTATTCGAAAAAATATAAAAATTTTGGTCGGAACAAGGTTTAACAAATTAATTCGCTGTGTGTATTACTATTAGTTAAGAAGATTTATTTTGCAATTATGTAGACAAGGAATGTACTACAACGACACAACCACCAAATATTGATTATAATTTTACATGGTGTATTTTATACTAGCGCTAATTCAAGACATTTCAAAGTGAATTTTCTCAATTTTTTCAAATGGAACGCCATACAGGGTGATCCGGATTTAATTTGCGTATACAGAGATCTCGTAAACCGCAAGAGATACAAAGTTGGTTAAACGGGGAAATAGTTTCCTATTTTGATGAGTAATAAAATGGTTCATAAAAGTTCAAGATATTCCGACGGGTTCCGGAGATATTCGACAAAATACGTAAAAGATCATTTTCGTCTTTTACGTCTAGCGTTATTAGTATAAAAGATATCAAAAAATAAAAAGAATTTTTGTTGCAAATGAAGTTTCCTATAATCTGCTGTTATAAAATTTACATCAAGACGTTTCGTCTCATCAGGACCACCTTCGATTTCTTTAAATACGGACCTGCTTTTTTATTTCAAATTTTCATAGCCCTGTGTAAGACTAAATGTTACACTTGATCATTTTTCTACATTTCGTCTAAGAAAACATCATCAGTGTTGTTGCTTCTTAAAAGACTGTTGTATTCTTAAGTAAAACAAGGTGAGATGGATCGTTTGAAAGCTTATTTAATAAGTACTTAAAGGCATCAATAAATATAGTGAGTGGCATATCCACACACGGCACAGAGTTTAAATTTTCTAATATCTTATAAGTTGTAATTTTTTAATAACTCCTGAGAATTGTTTATTTATCTCGTTTTAAATTAAGTAATCTAAAATTTGTACCACCTGATTTCCCGTAAAAGCTTTCGCATAGTTGTAGACACTGTCAGGCTTTTTTACACATCGTTAATACGTATTTTGCATTTACTTTCCCTATCTCCAATGTTTTCATTTTTGCATAAATAAAGCCTTCTCAAAATCACGTTAGCTTTGTCTGTCATGTAGAAACAATACTACTCTCATATTTATTTATCTGTCACATGTAATATTAATGTGTATTGCAGTGCTTTTTTGATCTTATATCATTTAAAATTAAATAAATAACATGGTTTGTTATACCGAAGAAGAGAAGAATGATATGTACGATGTGTGCATAAGATGTTACAGGAATGAAACAGGGGCAGCTCAGAATTATTTACAATTATACCCTAATAAACAACAGCCATCTAAAAGGATGTTTCCTTACATTTCAAAAGATATGACGGAGTTTGGCAGCGTAAAAAAAGTAGAATTACATATCGGGATCGATACAATACTCTGTTAATGAAATTAATGTTCTTGCACAAATTCACATAAACCCTGAAAATTCTACTAGACGAATTGCTCAAAAGTGCGGGGTTGGGCCCTCGACGGTGAAAAAATTTTTGAAGAAACATAAATACCACGATTATAAATTTCAAAAAGTCCAAAAATTGCACGCTGGAGACTGATAGAAGACTGGAATTATTATAGACTAAGATATTATGGACAGATGAATGTACATTTACTAATAGTGGATTATTTAATCCAAGAAACAAACATGTGTATGCAACTATTAATGCACATTTAATCAAAGAAGTTAGACCACAAGTCCGTTTTTCCCAAAATTTGTGGTGCGGTATAATCAATAATCGGATTATTGGACCCATTTTCTTGAATGGTACTTAAATCAGTACCGATATCTGGATGTATTAGACGAAGTACTCGATGCAATTCCCTTAGAAGTAAGACAAAATCTAGAATACTTCATGCAAGATGGTTGTGGTGCACATAGTGCTGGAAGAGTTGCACAGCACCTTAATCAATGTTTTCCAGGTAAGTGGATTGGTACCAATGCACCAATAAGGTGGCCTCCCCGATCACATCTGGTTAACCCCATGGATTATTTTGTATGGGGCTTCCTAAAGAATGAAATCTACGACAAATCTATGCCAACTAATCAACAAGTCCTTTGTCAACGAATATTAGATGCATTTGCGAAAATTACGCCAGAAATGGTTGCTAAAGCTACTTCCCAAATATCTAGGAGAAATAACTTCTGCATTCAACAGAACGAACTACACTTTGAGCAACTACTACCTTTGCTAGTACTGTTTATTTGAGTGTCAATTTTTTCTAGATTGTTATAGCTTAGAAAATTGTTTGTTCGTTGATTTTGTTATTTGTTGTATTATGTTTATAAAATTTTTTTAATTTATTTTGTAGTTACAATCTAAATCATTGTCTAGGCATAAAAATTATTATTTATTAAATAAGCTTTCAAACGATCCATCTCACCTTGTTCTCACAGTCCTATAAGAAGTAACACCACTGAAGATGTTTTCTTAGACGAAACGTAGAAAAATGATCAAGTGTAATATATTATTGTATTTAGTCTTACACGGGCTATGAAAAATTGAAATAAAGAAAGCAGGTCCGTATTTAAAAAAAATCGAAGGTGGCCGTGATGAAACGAAACTTTTATACTAACTACGCTAGACGTAAAAAGACGAAAATTAGCTTTTACGTATTTTGTCGAATATCTCCGGAACTCGTCGGAATATCTTGAACTTTTATAAACCATTCTATTACTCATCAAAATAGGAAACCTTTTCCCGATTTAACCAACTTTGTAAAAGACATTAATTTTTACATAGCTTTTGAGCCTTGAAAATCGTGAATTTGTTTAAAAAAAGATTTGTCTAAAAAATTACTGACCACATTTCCATCTGGCAAACTGTGCTTTCTTATAAAGGAGCACATTTTGAACACGTTGGCACAAAAATATTCCATTCGAATTAATTTTCCCGGTCGATGACTGATTTCGCCCGGACTATAATACTACATTCAATTATTCTCATTTTATGACAAAATCATGGCTACTAGATTAATTCGAAATGAAAAGTATTATAATTTAACGGTTTTTAATGAAAAAATAAAGATATCTCTGGAAATATCGATTTTAGGTATAGGATATTGTTCATAAAAATCGTAGAGAATTAACATGCCAATTCAAAAATATAATAATATAAAGAGCGTTCCATTGAAAAAAATGAGAAAATTCACTTTGAAATGTCCTGAATTAGCGCTAGTATGAAATACACCCTGTATAATTATAATCAATATTTGATGGTTGTGCCGTTGTAATGCCTTGTCTCCATAATTGCAAAATAAACCTTCTTAATTAATAGTACACACACACCGAATTAATTTGTTAAACGTTGTTCCGATGAAGACTTTAATACTTTTTCAAATCTCTTGGCAACGCCACGCCAAAAACAAAAAATCTAGAAGTCACTAGAATGGTAATTTTACGCTGAATTCATAGATGTAAAAATATATAGGGTGTTCTATTAAAAAAAAATTACCTCTAAGATACTCCGCTGTAGCGAGTCACCCTGTATATTTCAAAACATTTTTAAAATGTGCGCTTTTTGACACTATAACACTTTCATAAAGTAATTTCCAAAGTCTTTTAATAAGGCCGATATTGGACTGTGACGCACTATTGGGACACCCTGTATATAATTATACACACATTTTAAAGATTTTTTCAAAAGTCGTTATATAATTATACTGTTATATTTTTACTTCATAAAAAAATTGTTTGTGATGATTTTAATATACTCTTTTTTAAAATAATCGATACCCGTTTACCAGTTTTGATACCAGTTCTTTTTCCGGCTTTTTCAAATTTATTATTCCTCCACTAACTGTGCAAACAAATATTAAAAAATGTTCCCCTCTATACAATATGTGTATCAATTATGAAAATTTAATATGCCCATTTAACAAGTTGAATTTATAATTGATATAAATCTGCGCTTCTTTACTGTCGGTTATTCCACTTCCTTCTATGTTATTTATTTATATTTAATACTTATTCAGTTAACTATATAATGTTGATTAATTTTATTTGTATTTTTCCTATGCTGTAATTGGGTTATTCGACCAGTTGAACGGTGGAAACAAATTAATAAAACGATCACAATTAATTAATATATTCGTCTTGATGACTAGTTTTACTTATTTTAATTAAATGAATAACAAAAGAAATTATAATACAGAATTTTTTATTTGTAAATTTCTTACAAAAATATTAAATTCATAAATATATTATTAACAAACATAAAAATAACGTATATATCTATGAAAATGAATTAACATTAAATAAATTTTATTAATATACAATATTAGAGCATATCCATCCAAATATGCAAGATGTTTATTCATTAGGTTGATCTCATGGCACACTTTCCCAGCTTTTCGGTTCCTCTCGGCCAAATTTCTGGATTAATGCTATTCTACCCGTGACTGAGTTCCTGGTAATTACACTGCAAATAAAGAAAAGACTTGTTAGGACCAAATAGAACTTAATTTTTGTGGTTACTAACAACCGCAACTTTCACTAAATTTTTAACAAGTTTTTAAAATTTTAAAAGCTTACCTATTTTCGTAATGTAATCCACTGAAGATATAATAATCCATTTAATGATCTGCTGGAAAATCAGTTGGCCATGGAAACAAGTCGTTTGGAACTTCCGATGGAATACCTGCATTTAGAACTCCATGAAGTTTTACCTGAAGACACTGACGATGATGAATAAACAGAATCCTCTGAATTGTTTCTTCTTAATATGGTTTTCGTTGATTTTTTTTTGTCATTCACATGCAAGAACCGGTCGATTACTTGACGAACACTGCTGTGTGTACGACTGAATGGATTGGTATACATTTTGAAACTACACTAGATACTTTGTTTACACGATAATATGTTGATTGCTCAAGCACAAATTTAATATTGAACTCCGGTCAGAAGAATCTCGCTTTTATAGCTAAAGTCAGACGTCACAAGAGTGTACTGGTCACAAGGCCAATGTCAAACTCCACAGACGTTTGATGATAAGTGCATTAGACAATGCCGCAAAGTAATTCGATTATTTACGTAAAAGCTTTTTATGTTACTATAATGACGCTTTTTATGTTGTTGTTATGACTCTAATTATACAATAGTAATATAAAACGCACTATTATATCATTTACCTATATCTAGCGATAATAACTGGTTTAGTAAGTGTTTCTGTACTTTAAATTCAATTTCGACATAATATAGATTTTGTATTAAAAATTTCACATGTTTAGGAAATAAATCAGATTCATAATAATAATAATAAATGCAAGAAATGTTTTGAAATATTTTACAAACGCGTAGTATCTGATCAAATAATGTCTTATTTTGTTCATTATCGGAATAATATGAGGTTATATCTAAACGTTGTTTGTAGAATTCTTTAAATTGTTTTTTCCTTGGGAACTTCCCTACAAAAGTATTTTCTACTGGAAATAAAGGAATGTATAAAATAATAGCAATACGTGTTATTTTAGCAGACAATAAGCTCTACGACTGTAACTTACACATCAAACATTTAGAGGGACTTTCTGGCGGCTATTTAATAATAATAATAATAATAAGAATAATAATAAATGCCTTTATTTAGCCTGGCGGAAATGATGCAGTGAAGAGACGAAATTGAATATAGCAAGAAACAAAAATTTAAAAAACATAATTATTTCTTGACAAACAGGGAAAAACAATAGCAGTATATAACAAACTTACTGCAAACAGAAATAAATTACATTTTTTAATTATTAGTTAAAACGTATCAGAGAGCAAGAGGTTTTTAACTTTTTTCTTAAAGCTATTGTAGGTCAGGGATTTAATACTCTGCGGCACTTTATTATAATTATTAACTGCGGCATAAGGGAAACATGACTTGAAGAAGGTGGTTCTATGCTGTGGAATGTGTAGCAGATTAGATGCTTGGCGTAAATTTTCACCGTGTAATTCTCCTCTGAATTTAATTTTTACACGCAGGTATATAGGCATGTGGCTATTAAGGATAGAATGTACTAAACAAGACAAGTATAATATCCACCTTTTTTAATATTAAGCATTTTACATTCCCGTAAAATAGGTGAAATATGTTCTCGCCTATTTGCTAGTGTCGCAAAGCGTACGCAGGAATTTTGCATTTTTTGCAACTTAAACAATATTTGATTCGTTAGGCATGGCCCATATACCACGTCCCCGTAAGCAGGCACAGATAAAACAAGTGATTCGATTAACTTCAATTTTACTTTTTGTGACAAAATATACTTAAATTGGTACATGTGTCTGAACTTAGCATAGCATGTTTGTACTAGGTGATTAATACGATCATGAAAAGAAAGGTGTGAATCAAATATTATGCCGAGGTTTTTTACAGATTTAGAGGACAAAATAGGGTTGTTATTTACATTAAGTTGCATATCATTTTCATAAATTTTGGCTAGCAATGTTTTGCTTCCGATATTTATGGAACAGGTTTTCTTGATATTTAGGACCAAGCCATGATTTACAGAGTATTGGGCCAGTCTCTGCAAATCTTCATTTATTTTGACACACGCATCGGCAACGTCTGAAGGATAATAGGACAAGGATATTTGCTGGTCATCCGCATACGAGTGAAACATACAGTGGCTAACTTCCTCATATATATCTGCCATATAGAGAACAAATAAAAGTGGCCCCAGCAAAGAACCCTGTGGCACACCAGACTTAAGTGCAAGGTCAGTGGAAAGAGACATGTCATTATTTGTTACGATTTTAACCTGCTGTCTACGGCTGCAGAAGTACGAATCAAACCAACTTGTTGCATTATCAGAAACTCCCATAAATGATAGTTTGGCAAGAAGTAGTTTGTGGTTTAAGCAATCAAATGCTTTACTGTAATCAAGTAATACTGAGGTGGTAACTTTTGATTGACCAATAGCTTTCGCGTACTCATCCATGACGTCTACAAGGACAGTAACTGTGCTATGCTTTGCTCGGAAGCCAGATTGACGCCATGGTAACAGTTTGTGGAGCATTACAAAATCCAAAAGTTGCAAATAAACAATTCGTTCCAAAATTTTAGAAAGCACAGGCAGAAGGCTTATTGGGCGAAAATATTTAAATGTTTCGGGTTTGTTGATTTTTGCTATTGGAATTACAGTAGCACACTTCCATATATTGGGTAATATACCTTGCATTAAAGAAAAATTAATTATATGTGTTATGGCATCTAGACAAGCAGGAAGACATAACTTAACCATTTTGAGAGTGATACAGTCAACACCAGCAGCATTAGATTTTATATAATTAATTGCTTTTGCCACCTCTTCGGAGGTAGCTTCCCGAAATTTTAATAGATTATGCACATTCATATTTTTATGGAGATTGCCCTTATAATAGTCGATGATAGTATTTGGTACTGACTCTAGATGGGCAGGTCACGTTCATCGTATGCATGATAACCGCCTTCCTAAATGTACACTTTATGGTGAATTGCTAAGCGGTAGAAGAAGGCGTGGCGGTCAACGAAAGAGGTTCAAAGACGCTCTCCATGAAAATCTAAAATCCTGCGGTATTGCAGATGAGCAATGGGAACAACTTGCAGCGGACAGAACCGAATGGCGAGGGGTTGTGGCCAGCTATCAAGGAAATGTTGCTGCAAGAAGGCCGAATCCAAGACCTAATCAGGTCTATGTTTGTCCTGACTGCGGTCGACATGTGCTCTCCCGAATTGGCCTCTATAGCCATAGTCGTCTGCACCGTAGATGAATGAGAATTACAATAGACTACACCTTTTACTTGTTTTTTATTGTACACAATTTATCGACTGTAACATTTTTATACTCGGACTCGAGTAACGGCTAATAATAATAATAATAATAATAATAAAAAGTTACGCAAAAAAAAAAAAATTTTTTTTGTTGAAATAGGCTTAAAATGTCATGAAACGTAGAGATTTTAAATTTGGGCGAAAAGAAATTTCCTGTCTGTCTGTTATTGTGCGCACGTTTACTCTGAAACCGTTTATGATATTGACTTGAAATTTTTGGTACACTTATGTATTGTAACAAGATCTGGAACTAGATTATATTTTGATCTAATTCCGTTGAAGGGTTCGGGGGTAAATGGGGTAAATAAGGGTAAATAGGCAAAACAAGCAAGTAGGAGTTCATAAAATTGCAATTTAGGGAATGTACGAAAAGTTAAATGTCTCAAAAAATTTTTTTTGCATCAACCCCCACCCACTATCACCCCCAATACCACCCCCACACTATTATGAAAGGGAGTAACAAAAATTAAAATGTGATTTAGTGTATATACAAAAACGAAACTTCTAAAAAATTTTTTTAGCGTTAGCTACCCTCTCTACCACCCCCATTACCCTCCCCACTGTATTATTAAATGGGGTAAAAAAAATTAAAATGTTATTCAGTGTGTATACAAGGCCGAAACGTCTAAAATTTTTGGCGATTGAAAACGAAACAAAAATAAAACAGTAACTTTTTGGTTGGACAAAAAATTATAGAATAATTAAGACAATTTATTTTCAAAAATATATCGGTTTATGATTTTTCCGTTAAACAATAAGACGCAGTAAAATAATAATGATGTCAACTCCACCGTTCACATGGTATTACACGTTTTGCGCCTATCTGTGTGAGACACTAGATAACGGATATTTTATCTAGTTGGAGTCAAGTGTCAAATAGGAAATTAATGCTAATGATAACGAAGTAGGATGCCTATTAAAAAAGTAGGTAGAAATTAAAAACAAATCAATAACCTGTCTACCAAAACATATATTAAACATTATTATATATTTCTGAAAAAGTGTTTACTGCACCACATCTTTTATATGTTTAATTTGCACATGCACTCATGACCATATTTCTGTTTTACATTGTCTATAAGCTTGTTTACCCTTACTATGATGAAATGGGTTTATGTTTTTTAAGAGAAAATGCAAGACGTTTCTATAGAAACAATTTTAACCCAACGACCCGTTGAGATGATGGTTTAACAAATGTAGACACTAGGATTTCGGAGAGATTATAATAGCATTATAGTGCATTCAAATTAATGTAAGAATTAAGATATGATTTAATAATAGTTACAGATCATTCAAT
This sequence comes from Leptura quadrifasciata, assembly GCA_963675555.1. Taxonomy (NCBI): domain Eukaryota; kingdom Metazoa; phylum Arthropoda; class Insecta; order Coleoptera; family Cerambycidae; genus Leptura; species Leptura quadrifasciata. Next base: position 113,216,664 of record OY776675.1, read on the forward strand.
ATTAAACAGTAGAAATAAATATTATTTTCTTATGATTTCAGAACGATGGTGTTCAAAGGAATACCAAAGGACAAGATATAATTCCAGGTTTATATATAGCCACTAGTCTAGATGCTATGGATTATATGTTACGTTGGGTACGGTATGTTACCATGTGAATAGAATAGAATAGAATGGAATGGAATGGAATGGAATGGAATGGAATGGAATGGAACGGAATGGAATGGAATCGAATGGAGTGGAATGAAAGGGGTGGGAAGGGAAGGGAAGAGAAGAGAAGAGACGAGAAGTTATTCATGCTATACATACATTAACAATGTTTGCATACGTCATAGATAATAATGCTAGTGTAAAATATAATGTGTAAATATAAAAATATATAAAAATTAAAACAATGTCAAAGACAATAAAATATATTATGTCAAGTTAAAAAAAAATAATAAACACACAAATATAAAAAAAAACAGTATGTCAAGTACAGAAAAATAATACATATACAAATATATATATACACACACACACACAATATACACATAAATACATACGTATATATAAAATTGTCAAAATTTCAACAACAGTTAATGCAGAAAGCCAGAATATACAAGTTATTAGACAGACGATAAATTAAGTAAGGGGTCAAAATAATCAAAGTATTCTTCATATATATAAAACGCATTTTGCAAAAGAATATTTTTAATTTTTTGTTCAAACATGTTCACACTGATATCGACATTTTTTAAGTCATTTTGTAAGACGTTGAAGAATTTAAATGATTGGTGTAAGAAATAATTTTGTGATTTACTTAGTCTATATTTTGGTAATCTTAAATTTGTTTTTGTACTAATATTATGGTAGCTTATATCCTGCTTGGTAGCTTTGTCGTCACGTTTTAATTTTTTAATATGACACAAATATTCAGATAGGAAAAATGACGGCAGGGTTAAAATATGAAGACTTTTGAAAAGCGGTTTACAATTATCGCCATATTTAGCATCCGCTATTATTCTTACGACATTTGTAATTTAAAATTTTTATTTAAATGGCATGATGATCCCCGTACTATCAATCCATGTGACTATACTGCGGAATATGGCAAAATAAGCCAATTTTAAGCAATTTTTTGTTGTTTTATTGTTAAGTTGCTCTATTACATAAATGGAGGTGGATAACCGTTTTGATATGTTTTGAACATGGAATAAAAAATTTAATGACGTGTCAAGATACACACCGAGGAGTTTAATAAGTTCAGTGTTTACTTCAATATTTTTTGTTAAAAATTGTAAAGTTTTGGTTTTATCATTGTTTGTAATAAGATCTCTCCTCTTCGACCAATTTTTTATTAGACTATCAGATTATTTACGTCTAACATTCAAGTTGGAAAAAAGGTTGTCTCTTAGCAAAAATGTGGCATCGTCAGCATATATTATCGTGAGTACATCAGGGGTCAAATTGAATGACAGATCTTTGGCCACTTTACCGTTAAATTTAATACATTGTTGACGGTCTGCAAGATAGGACGTAAATATACATAGGGCATTTCCTCTGATTCCATAATAGACAAATTTTTGTATTAGAACACTATAGTTAACAGTATCAAACGCCTTGGACATGTCACAAAATTTAGCAGTACGTAGGATAGTATTTTTCAACCTGTTGAAGTCCATCCTCTGGGATAATTCGATATTCGAATGTTACGAAATATACAATTATGCATCTTCCCAATCTTTAATTATCTTTTCATTGTTAATTCGAGTATATCTAATAAGAACGGAATTTCAGAATTTCCATTTTTTTGTTTCAATATATTTCCCCATACTAATTAAGTTTGACGATAAGACACGAGTCGACTTAGAACATGCTAATTTACTTACTCTATGACCCGGATGATATGTACTTTGCTGTACTTAGATAGTCAAAGGTGAAGGTTGAATTTCTGTAGTAAGTTAAATACTTGTTGAGATTATATAACAAATTTGAAAAACTGAATGGTGTTCCATAATATTATTAAATATTGTGTTCATAATCTATTTTAGAAAGCAATATAGTGTTTTACTATAAGAGAAGTAATTGCCTCTAACGGGATTTTTCGTCGAGCTTTTTCTCATATTAGCTATCGAGGTTGATTTAGTGTTCGCTAGTTTCTATTGAGCTTCAATTACTTTTATTCTCTTGATTAACTTTATTACATTTTATACCTTATCGCCATTCAAAAGATTCCTTATAATTAGCTGTCGAAACCCTGATTGGAAACAAAATGCATAAGAAAAACTGATTTTTCTTATGCATTTTGTTTAAAAAATGCAGTACCAATGAACCTGAAACTTTGAAGAAACCACTTGGACAAAGTTGTTAAAAATTTGGAAACCTTCAAAATATTTTTTGAAAATCGATTCAACTCCACTCGAAGCTGAAGTATTTTATGAAGTCGGTTTTCCAATATAGCGGCGCACGGCCAAACTTCCGATTTTATAATGGACTTATTTTTATTTACTATTTGTATATTAGAGCAGAAACTGCCCTTGTCTGGAAAACCAGCTTTGGAAAGTTAAAAAAAAATTATAATTGCCAAATGCAAATTTAAATCAATTTGAAAATAAAAAAAAAATATCCAAATTCATAAAATGTTATCAAAGGGTGAGATATAGGCATTGGAAATTATTTATTTCACAGGTAATCCCAAATTTACCTCACGCATAGGCAATGGTATCAAAATAAAAGAAAATCCATGGACCTTAAACCATTTTAACCGAGAGTGAAGCACAAAAATTGAAAACGTTTCTTTCACCAAGAACACTTGGTTAATCAGATCTACAAAACAAAACACTATGTATAATAGATGTATGATTAAAATGATAGATATGATAATTACACCTAAAAAATTGACTTATTTTTAAACAATTCAGAAGAGTGCCTATCCTGGAAAATGTTCCAGAATTGAAATGTTCCAGAATTGTATAAAAAATTCAATAATCCAAAGAAAAAATGTAATGTTTACAATTGGTTATTTGTCTAATAATGATTTCATACATAATTTATAATGCTGTCATCTTGATAAATGAATGAAAAACGCCACGAAATATTTATTTATTTTTCCAATTCTTTTAACGGCTGTAAAAAAAATATTACGATAAACACGTGCGATATGTCTGCTTGCGCACAATTTTCTAGTCTCGTGCGTAAACATTCACGTTTCGCACTTACTGCGCCAATAGCAACTATATCCCATGTATCATTTCATTAATTATATTGTATTGTTGTTGGATTGCTTGCTATTTGAATTTCGTAACTATTTTACATATTTCAGTTTAAATAAATTTTATTTGTCTATTCTCATCAGCATTACGTTCTTGGTAAATATCTCCGGGGTAAGTAGAAGTTTCTAAAGAATGCTGTGACAGAGAACAAATATGAAATAAATGACAAACACATTAATCGTGAAGCCATTTTTAAACTGGAAATTTTGCAAACATGTAGTAGATTTTTCTAGGATTTATTTCATTTAAATAAATGTATTTAATTATTTCATATTTGATCATGTCATCCTTAACCTTGGAAGATGTTCTGATTTAACAAAATTAGAGAATTGTGGCAAATAGTGAACTTATCTTCTATGTTTGTTGGAAAGGTATTTCGTGAGAGTACATTTTCTTTGTTTGTAAATTAATAACTTTTTCGGCCAAATTAATAAATTATTACCTTTGCTTTTACCTTCAACTAAATTATTAGTTTAATGACTCAAAAATTCCTAGGCATCTCAAAGGACTTGCGTTGTGTCATTAACAAGCAAGCATTGTAATGTGGATTAGTTTTATTATCGCTTATTTTAACGCTAAGTATAAAATAAAATCGCTTAATTCATTTATTTTCAATACAATTTAACATCTGCAGTCTGTCTGTATTATAATCTGATTTTATTTTTATCACTACCGGTCCCTAATTGTCATGATTTATCACCGCCTACCATATTTTTACCTTTGTAACTTTTGCCTTTACCTTGTCACCACCACGTTATTATGCATTAGTTATTCGCACCGTACTAGCTTGGGCAAAGAAATCTTTTTTAACACGCTTTTATTAGCCTCACCTGTGTGTTTGTTAGTTTGTCAGTTTGTCAACTTTGTCATAATGTCCTCACCAGGTTCACCAGGATAAAATAAAATTTAAAAAAATGACCAATCTCTTTCGAGATTTTTCCGGAGGAGCCGCTGTTATTAATATATATTCTGACTAACTCAAAATACAATAATAATTAAAAGCGTGTTAATTAAATGATTTTTAGTAAGTTTTAAAAAATTCTAGTTTAAAAAACTAAGAAAACATGCTTTAAATAATAATAAAAAATAATGTTTAAATATTAAGATTCATTTTATTGTAAAAAGCGTGGGGTGCTTGATATCAATTATTATAAACCCCACGCTTTTTACAATAAAATGAATATTTAAACATTATTTTTTACTTTTTAGTTTGGTTTGCTATTAAAGCGTGTTCTTTTAGTTTTAATAAACTATAATTTTTTTACTAGCTTTTATTTAAGTCTCAACGTCATGCATAATGTTTCTGTTCAAATATTGAATATTTAACACACTTCCTGACGTAATTGATAAAATTTTGTACAGTTACTAAGATCAGATGACAATATAGTTACTTTTGCAAATATCCGCACATAGGGGGCGATAAATCAAAACAAATCGTTAAGAGACGAATTTTTATTGAGCGACCTCTGCGGGTAAACCTCCCAAAATGGATGACTAAAAAGTAGAAAATAAAAAAATTATTATTTTTCTTAAACTTGCTTTTCTGTGAAAAGTCGTACTAAAAAGTAAAAAAATTAAAAAAAATACTAATGTACGAATGCAACAAAAGCAAGGTGTGCGCATTTTGTATATAAGTATATGTATCATCTTTATGTACGCATGACTGAAGGCACTATGTATACAACGATTCCACCCCTTTTATACAATCATGCGTACAATCATACAAAGTGCACACGCCTTTCTTTTCTTGCATCTGTACATTAGTATTTTTTTATTTTTTACTTTTTAGTACAACTTTTTACAGAAAAGCAAGTTTAAAAAAAAAAAAATTAATTTTAAATTTTGCATGCAACACGTTGGTAACCTATATATAGATATAAAATTTCATTAGAATTAAATAATATTTGAGGGTGGCTCACCGTCATTGAAACAAAAAAGAACAATGATTTTAAGAGAAGTGATATTTTCAAAACTAAGTAAAATTGAAAAAGTTTTTTTCTCAATAATGGTCGATTTTACGAAATTTTCCAAATGAACCAAAATATTTAGTTATTTTTTTTTTTAATTGAAAAGAAATAGCAGACAGAAAAATATTAACAAAATTTCAAGAAAGGTAGTTAATTTCACACCTTTGTGTACATGCTGGGTGGATGAAATGATTTCGTTAGATGCCTCTTGATGAGTAACCGAGATGTGCCAAATTTCGTCTTTTTCCGATTAGGTTATTTTGAGATAAAAATTAAAAACCGTTTTTTGGCCACCCGTTTAAGGGAGTGTAGACAGGAAAGGGTTATTTTGAAAAATATTATACGAAGAACCCGTCTTAATTTTTGACAGGGAATCTACAGTTAAATTATTTGCACGTTATTGCAGGACATCCTGTATAACCTCTTTATTTTCCGCTTCTTAAGCAAGAATCCTGCTTGATAATACATTTATTTTAATTTTCATTCAAAAATACAGAAATAAACAAATTAGTTTTGACTAATCCTATGTTTTCAAGAAATTTAGGAATTGGAATCTCAAAGATCAATAAAATGCATTCTCAATATGAAAAGGTTTGCACCTTCCATTCTCCTCCCAAATCAGCGCATTTTCTAAATTATCTTTTTGAAATGTTCGTATGTAACTTGAATTAAATCAATATTCATATCTTCAATGGCTTTCCTAATTATTTCTTCTAAAAGTTTTTTGTCATGAAGGAGGTTGCCATCACAGATTTTCTGTTTAAGGTAACCCGATAATCTCATGTGAAACGGCTTTCCAATAATATGTGTGCGCCAAATGGAGGAAGTAAGTAAATGAGGATAATGTAGTTCTTAGTGTGTTTGTGGATTTAAATCGGGCTTATAAAACTATTGACAGGTGCGTTAATAAAAAATATATATATATAGATGCGTTATTGAGAGTACTGTTCTGAAATGGTTAGAAGGTTATTTAAAAGACAGGAATCACAAGACGAAAATTATGAGCAAAATGTCAAGCAAAATTGCTAATCCATATAGTGTCCTCCAAGGAAGTATTTTGGGACTTCTTCTGTTCATCGTATATGTAAATGACATTCATTGTGTTTTGGAAAATTCATATGTAAATTTAATCCTAATATAGAAAATAATTAATGGGAAAGTTCCCATATATTAAATAACTATGAAAATATACATAATTATAATATAAAATCGAAAAACAAAAAATCTTTCTTACAAAGTTGGATCTCACGAAGGGCTTCGTCTTTTCAATGCATTGCTCAATGATATAAAAGAAGCTCCAAATATAAAGATTTTTGCTAAAAATATATGTAAATATAAGTGCAGTTATTCACATATCACATTTAAGTTTAGAAAACATCATTGTAGTAGGCCTTATTTCAATTTTTTTCTTATTATCTTTTGTGTGTTTTAGCGCAACATAAAAAGCTTCAAATAAAACGTGTAATACCTTCGGCCACCCGGTAATGGCACATTTACTTGTGATAGTCAACTGTCAATATTGACGAAAGTTGTTTAAATTTTGATAAATCTAATGTACTTTCGTTAATTGAATGGAAATTAAAATATTCATCTTTGACCTTGATCCAGTAATCCGACCATAAGAAGTTGAACAGCTACACTTTCAGAAGAAATGTATTGATTGGCTTTTTCAAATTATATATGGAGAATTAATAATTAATATATTAACAAGTTATTATTTGTTAATGCATGACTTTGCTTTTTTTATGAATCTTAGGGAATCACAAAATGACAAATCCAAACAAAGTTACATGAAAGGTGTTAAGAAATTACCTAATTTGTGACGTTCAGAAATATTTCACGGTTAATAAGTATGAGCGATTTTGGTATTTTCATTACCATGTTAGATATAAATAAAAATAAAGTATTTAATGAATATTTATGTACATATTTTAAGCGGGATTTCCAGACTTATATTTGCGTCTATTCATGATCACCAAAGTTTAAATTAGACACTGATTTATAATGTTAAACAGTTTTTTAACGTAATTGACCAGGATTTCAAAGATGGAGAATTAGCTGATAATCTTTCAAATAAACCATATTTAAAAATGTGACTATTTTGAATTTTGATAGACAAGTTATTGAACATTTGAAACATTGTACATTTTTTTGATCCAAGATCCAAGAAATAATATATTCGGTTGAAAATCAGAAGTCATTTAACATCTCATATGTCAAGCTTCGGGCAAAAGTGAATTTATAATTTACGTGTTTTTAGATATTTCCAAAATGTTTGGCATTATTGGGCTGATTTAATTTTTTTTTTTTATTTAACGAACAGGAAACAAATTATTAAAATCAAATAGGCGGGATATCCAGAAGGTGACAAAGTGTTATTGATCCCACGAAAGATTAATTCTAAAAAATATTTCTCGCTGTTTATTTTCTTCATCCAAAATAAAACCATATTAATGGGTTAGTAGACAATAGCGAAAATGACAAAAGCAATAATATAGCACTATAGTCTGACTCTTCAATATGTTTTAAATATAATTTCAAGGTAATTTTACTGACTATTATTGGTTTTATTGTAAAATGAATATGCTTAAGATTAGAGTGGATTTAAAATAAGGCAGTTTGCCGGTTATCTCGTGACGTAATAGCGTAACATGTGCGCGCATGAACTTATGTCCAAATTATGATCAAAATTGGCGTTAATATTCTATTCTCTGTGCAACGGCGTGTGAAAACTATGGATTCCGACTTCTCGATGTTTACTCGAATCTTCCACTGGTCATAATACGCCATGACATGGACCATGTGTCTTCAGCAGCATATTTAGTGCCTGGGCATTATGCGAATGTGTATACATGGCTGTGTAATCAACGTACTTTGGCTAGCTTTGTATTTGGGAATTCCGGGAAATCAGATACATAAAAGTTGTATAACTTTGGTGGTAGGCACGACTCTTGTGGAACTCCCATCGCGAGTTTACCGCCATGTTCAAAGTTTGGTGTTCACCCGAACCTGGAGAGATCTGCCTGACGGATACGAAGTATAATGATGTGTGTCTGAAAGTGGTAGTCCAAACGGTATCGAAGGCCTTCTCAATATCGAGGAGCACCATGGTGGTGCTCTTCCTAAGGTTATATTGTACCTTGACGTCATTAACTATCCTAACGACTTACTGCACCGTGCTTCGACCCTTCCAGAAACCGAATTGGCATTCATCGTCGATGTGGACCTCCACTAACTTGGACAGTAACGAAATTTTTTGAATAAATAGACTACCTGACGAAAAATCTACTACTTTACTTCGGTCAATATTGCCGTAGATAGGAGCGAGCGTAGGTGCGTCTTTACTATGTACATACTTCGGTATGCGATGTAAAGCAACGACAGGCGCAGTTAGTACTTGGATGGGTGACCATTCCAACGGAAACCGCGTCCTCGCCTCACACATCTTCCTGCGGCTTGTATATCAGTGTATGCGCGGAAGCTGTACAACCTTAGGCGAGGGTTGTATATGAGATATACCATCCTTCGGAGGGGATGTAAAGCCGTCGGTCCCTTGTCTATTAAATGTTAGGTAAGTAAAAGATCCCTACTCTTTTTAAGGGAAGAGATTCGGCAAAATTCCTGGTTGGGGGTAGCTCGTCTACAGGCGTCGGTGTTAGGCCTCAGTAGCGGAAATAGGCCGACGTTAAATAAATGTATAAAAAAAAAATTACCGTAGATTGGATATAGTGTATACATCTTAACAACTCGGGTAATGAAGAAACATACCGTACGTAGTAGACAATTCCCAAATTCAAAGCCAAACCAGTCTGGAGGGAGATTTTATTACAATTGAAAAACTGGGAGTAGACTTCGCCATTACCAGTTATGAAGCTGGCTAGTACTCTATGAATTTGTATTCTTAAGAATCTCTTTAAATCAGCTAATTTAAAAACTATATATGATTATTACAAATGCAAAATTTGAAAGCCCATAATTTGGATATGATTTGGACATGTCAAAAGTGTCGGCGTAGAAGAATTTCGTATGAAATATGAAGTAATTAGCATTTCACAAACGATTTTTAAACAGTAAGACGGATCGAGATGGGGTTTTCTGCATTCAATTTAGGACGGCATTTATAAACAATGCTACAACTTTTTATCTTAAACAAAGGGAAAATGCATTCTATGCAGGCCAAAATGCATTTTTAAAAGTACATTTTTTGAGTTTATTAAAAAAAACTTATTTTGGAAACTAATGAATAATCTTTGTGTTAATAATTTATATTATACAAGTGTTTTAATTTTTTTACTTCCACGTCCAGTGGAAGTATAGCAACGCAAAAAATACATATATTTTTTGTTGAAATAGACTTAAAATGTCATGAAAAGTCGAGATTTTAAATTTGAGCGGAAAAAAATTTCTGTCTGTCGGTCTGAAACTTTTTTGTGGGCACGTTTATTGTGGAACCGTTTATGATATTGACTGAAATTTAGTACATTTATGTATTGTAACGAGATCTAGAACTAGATTATATTTTGATCTAATTCCGCTGAAGGCTTCGGGGGTAAATGGGGTAAATAAGGGTAAATAGGCAGAGCAAGCAGTAAGAGTCCATAAAAATGCAATTTAGGACATCTACCCCCCACTATTACCCCCAATGCCATGTCTAATACCACCCCCGCACTATTATGAAAGGGAGTAAAAAAATTAAAATATGATTTACTGTGTACACAAGAACGAAACGTCTCAAAATTTTTTTGGCGTTAGCTACCATCTCTACCACCCCCATTGCCACCACCACCCTATTATATAGGGTTAGGTTATTGTATAGGATTATATATTACTAAGGGGAGTAAAAAATTAAATTGGGATTTAGTGTATATACGAGAACCAAGGGCCTCTAAAAATTTTTTGGCATTAGCCACTCCCTCTACCAACCCCACCCTATTATTAAAGGGGATAAAATATTACAATGGGATTTAGTGTGTATGAGACTTGGATATTTAAAAAAGTGATTGAAATATAATTCAATTTCTTACATTTTGAATTAATGAAAGTGTAAATATCTTTCAACGATAGCAGAATATTTTGATATTGAAAATTTAGGTAAGTCTTTTTAATAATTGTAATTTAAAAAAATTATTTAAAGTTCTTTTTAATATTTATTTAAAAAACGTTAAGTTAATGTTTCAATTTTTATCAAATTTGATATAATAAAAAGTAAATAATTGCGTATTACACACATGACCACGTGTTATTTAATTCCAGTGTAGTATATGTAATATAAAAAATAATAATCCTCGTGCTCTAATAATATATAATTTTTATTTCATGAAATAATAATAAAAAAAATGAATAGGGACACACGAGGCAAATAAATTATTAATTAATACATTATTAATGAAGTAATTAATACAAAATTTATATAAAAAATAATTTAAAAAACTCTCGAGTAACAGAATTTCACTCACTTCATTCATTATTTTCTAAAATAAGATTTTTATAACGAACTCAAAAAATGCACTTTTAAAAATGCATTTTGGTCTGTACAGAATGCATGTCCCATTTGTATAAGATAGAAAGTTGTAACATTTTTTATAAATGCCGTCCTAAATCGAATGCAAAAAACCGCATCTCAATCCGCCTTACTGCTTAAAAATCGTTTGAAAACGGCATTTTAGTGCCAAATTGCCTCGATTAAAAGAAATACGACTGGAACTTTTGAATTTCAGGTGGAGTCTGCAACATTTTCGTTTAAACAACCGAATTTAAAAAATGTCTATTTCCCCATTTTTTTTAAATATCTCTCGTCGTCGTGATCGTACTGCAAAAAATAAAAATTGATATTATTCGTTATAACATTTTGAACAAATCTAGAGGTAAGATTCGTAACATAAGAGAATATAAAGAGATGAATATATACTTTTTAAACAATTTAGTATATCTAGATGTATAGATGATTTCTCATAAATTGTCTTTTACTTCGTGTTTCAGTTACTAAACTCAAATTTATCGTAGTCTGGTACTTTTCTGTTTATACATACATTTCTGGTCGATAGCCGAGTGGGTTAAGGCGCGAGGTGGCAATCGCGATTAATCATACGGACATCGCACCACCGAGTTCGAATCCTGGTTTCGGCATTGGCACTGTCGGAGTAAATGGTTGTATGTCCGCGTTTTTTCAATGTGTAACCTCCTGGAGGTTGTCTAATTTCTGTGGTGTTTATTTATTTATTATTTAGTTTCAAAATTTGACTCCAATAGCGAACAAAAATGTCTAGACTAGAATATATAGAATAGCATTTTGTTTGAAATGCAAAAAAAACTGAATTAAAATAAACACTTTACAATGTTGTTTGTATACAGGGTGTTGCATCATGAGAGGGACATAGCTTAATAGGAGGTAGAGAACATCAGTGGTAACCGGAACCTCCCATAGAGATGTCTCATTGGGCCTTCATTACGAAGTTACAGGGTGTTAAATAATTTTTGGCCAAACCTGTTTTTTGTCATAACTTTGACAGGGAATGAAATAACGGATTCATATTTGGTACGGCTAATGTACTAACGAGCCCCAAGAGGTACATGTATAAAAAAAATATATCCAGGTCCGGACTCACTATAATTTATGTTTCTTCTTTGCATCAATAAAACATCACCCTGTATATATTTTTTTGAAATTTCGATACGACATTCGAAAAGAGCAAGGAAAAACAAACAAAATGGCCTATTTCATTTTTTTGTTACACCTTCGTGGTTATTTAAATACGTTGTTAAATGTGCAAGAAAATGGATTACAGAACCCTATTAAATGAGAGGCACGTGAAATAAATAGTTTTATAACTAAAATTTGCAAAAATTCTATTGAGCCAAGGTGGTCTGGGTGAATCCTAATTCCGGCACGTTTTAAAGGTCCATTTTGGTAAAAAACTGTGGTCCTAATAAGTAATCGGGTATGAAATAACAAAATTTTTAATCAATCACAGTAGGCTTGTTCAAAGTGACAGTTAATAAAAAGAAATCTCCTAAACAGTTGAATAATTGTTTGTTAGTAATTTAATGTGTCAATAATCCGCATTTAGTTAGTGAAAACTTGTGAAAATATTTTAACTATGCCAATAAAGTTTACAAACGTGGAATATGCTGACATAATATTCATCTATGGTTTCTGTAATGGAAATGGTAGGTCGGCGGAAAGAGAATATCGGCTGCGTTTTCCTGGTCGTCGATGCCCTAATCATAAAACCTTTAGTACGGTGTTCCAGTATGCAAAACAACACGGAAAGTTTCCTACTTCTGCAGTTGTGGAGCGTGTTTTACAACAAGGTGTGCAGGAACAAAACAATATTATAAACGTAGTTCAAGAAAACCCAAATATGAGCACTAGACGAATCAGTTTGGCAACTGGTATTCCTCATTGGCGAGTATGGAGAACCCTAAAAAGAGAACGTTACCATCCATATCATATCCAGCAGGTATAGCGTCTTCAACAAGGCGACGATATCCCCCGCCTGGCATTTTGTCATTGGTTGTCTAACCATCGCCCAGTCATTTACAGAACCTTATTTACGGATGAGGCACAATTTACAAGGGATGCAGTAAACAATTCACGAAATAATCATAAATGGACACAGGAAAACCCACATGCGGTACGCCAACGCCGTTCGCAACACAGGTTTTCTGTAAATGTTTGGGTCGGACTTGTGAATAGACATTTGATAGGGCCACATTTTTTTGAAGAAAGATTGAATGGTGAAATTTACTTTGATTTTCTTCAAAACATTTTACCGAATATGTTAGAAAATATCTGTATAAGAGGCATGTTGTTTCAGCATGATGGGGCCCCACCACATTTCAACCTTCAAGTAAGAAAACACTTAAACAATGTGTATCCTAATAGATGGATTGGACGCGGGGGTCCACATGAATGGCCACCAAGATCTCCTGATTGTAACCCTTGTGATTACTTTTTATGGGGCCACTTAAAAAACGAGGTTTATAGCATTTAAATTGAAAGTAGACAACATTTAATCCAGCGCATCGTTACAACCTGCGACGAAATACGGAATAATCCAGAAATGATACGTCGAGCAATTGGTGACCTTTCTAAACGCGCAAGAAAATGCACAGAATGTGGGGGAGGACATTTTGAAAATTTACTTTAGTGTCAATTACGTTTTATTTTTAAACACATTTAGTTATTGTTTTGTTATTTATTGTTAATTGAATGGAAAATATTTTATTTATTTAGATTTTAGTTTGTTCTCTTTTCCAATTTTTATTAAGTATAAAATGTTGATGATTTTCTTGATCAAAGTAACTGGTTGCTTAGGCCTAAATGGTTTAAATTATCTGTCACTTTTATTCTTTGAACAAGCCTACTGTGATTGATTAAAAATTTTGTTATTTCATACCCGATTACTTATTAGGACCACAGTTTTTTACCAAAATGGACCTTTAAAACGTGCCGGAATTAGGATTCACCCAGACCACCTAGGCTCAATAGAATTTTTGCAAATTTTAGTTATAAAACTATTTATTTCACGTGCCTCTCATTTAATAGGGTTCTGTAATCCATTTTCTTGCACATTTAACAACGTATTTAAATAACCACGAAGGTGTAACAAAAAAATGAAATAGGCCATTTTGTTTGTTTTTTCTTGCTCTTTTCGAATATCGTATCGAAATTTCAAAAAAATATATACAGGGTGATGTTTTATTGATGCAAATAAGAAACATAAATTATAGTGAGTCCGGACCTGGATATATTTTTTTTTATACATGTACCTCTTGGGGCTCGTTAGTACATTAGCCGTACCAAATATGAATCCGTTATTTCATTCCCTGTCAAAGTTATGACAAAAAACAGGTTTGGCCAAAAATTATTTAACACCCTGTAACTTCGTAATGAAGGCCCAATGAGACATTTCTATGGGAGGTTCCGGTTACCACTGATGTTCTCTACCTCCTATTAAGCTATATCCCTCTCATGATGCAACACCCTGTATATGGAGGTGTACAGAAAGAATTTTCTAAATTATCATTTATGACTAATATTAACTACGAATCGCTCTAATGCATAGAAACTGTAATATACGCGAGGGTCAACGCAACAGCCTCCAAATATTCTACTCTCTACTGTTGTTGTAATGAATGGTTTGTATTTCCCATTGCCACATCAAAGCCCGATAATAAACACTATATAGTGATTATTTATAAACATATCTCCACTAATATATTTCACACGCCGGAAATCCCAGATTTGTTTTGATTTAAATTTCGCATAAAATAAAATCGAATACATTTCAAGTTATGTTAATTACAATTTGTGATATGGGTGACTGCAAAATTAATTGATCAGAAAATAATTCGTTTCCGACATGTCGATTGTAGTATTCTTGAAATCTGGATCAAAGAAAATAAGAAAGTAGAGAGATTAGCAACTAATATAATTTATTCCTTTACATCTCCAAAAATTTATTAGATTTGAAAGTTGTAAAATTGAACCATACGTTTTAACATTGCAAGGTTAAGGTGGACATATTAGAGAAAGGTCATTAAATCATCGCTTGAAATAAAATTTCGAGAAACTTTACCCTGAACTTTAAATGTTTTCATAAAATTATCCAATACTAAATGTATTTTCCCATTTGGATCCTTGGAGTAAATAAAGTATATTATTCCTAAAGACCAATTCTCTTTGAGAATAATAGTTTCTAAGAACTTCACATCTGAGAGATCTATCAAATTATATTGAAGAGAGAATAATTGGATTTGATATTCAATGGTTTCTTAATGTATGTGTAATTGGACTATAACTATTTTACTTTTTCAGAAAGGAAATTTAAAAAAATTCAATGAATGTTGTTACTGATCTGTCGGCATATAACATCTAAAGAAATATATAAAAAATTAGTTTGATATAACACCTATTTTCAGCTGATACCATAATCTATTTTAGCCACGAAAAACACCTATTAATAAAATGCAAATATACTAAAAAATAATTGGAAATGTATGTTCTTAGGACTCAATTGGGTGTATAAAACTGTGCAAAAGTGAAAATTGGCAATAATCAACTGGATTTGAGTGTGAAATTAATTACCCGGAATTATTAGTAGATAGGCATTTTTTTTTATACATTTATTTAACGTCGGCCTATTTCCGCTACTGAGGCGTAACACCGACGCCTGTAGACGAGCTACCCCCAACCAGGAATTTTGCCGAACTTCTTCCCTTAAGAAGAGTAGGGATCTTTTACTTGCCTAACATTTAATAGACAAGGGACCGACGGCTTTCATCTTCTCCGAAGGATGGTATATCTCCTATACAACCCTCGCCTAAGGTTGTATAGCTTCCGCGGATACATTGATATACAAGCCGCTGGAAGACGTGTGAGGCGAGAACGCGGTTGCCGTTGGAATGGTCACCATCCAAGTACTAACTGCGCCTGTCGTTGCTTTACATCGCATACCGAAGTATGTACATAGTAAAGACGCACCTACGCTCGCCCCATAGGCATTTAAAAGTTACGAAACATGGCCATATATATTTTGTTTACTTACATCTTATATTTCTAAAAAATGGTAAAATATAGAATTCTTTTATTGAACTAGACAAGGACAATTCCATAAACAACAAATTAACCATTATTTTACCCACTACCCATCGTTATGCGCATTACAAGTAAATTTATCCAGATTGCATATTCTACATAATAAAGCAATAGATATTGTTTTTGAAATAATATAATATTGGAAGTATTAAGCTAATTTGACATAAAAGAGAATAATTATATTTAATAGTGTTATTTTTTTTTTTTTAAATACAGTAAAACCTTCCAATACCGATCACCCTCGAGGAATCATATGTTGATCGCTAAAGAGGGGCGGTCGTTTATAAGAGAACATAATAAGTGTGTATTAACGTTCACAGAGACTTAAAAATTACATACGCATTACTTTTTAATAATCGAAAATTAATGACTGTTTCATATTGTTTAGTTTATTCTTATAGAACTAAGACTCAGATTTTAATAATAGCCGAGGCTGGTAAGTCCCTCGATTTTAGAAAATTTTCTTTTTTGATAAGCATTGCCACCTTCTCGATACAAATTTCTAACTTCTTCTTTATTTTGTAACGATATGGTCACTTAAATATTTAACGTTAACCGGTGAAAGTTCAGAACAAAACTAATTTTAAAACTAGAGCTTAAGCTCATGAGCTTAAGAAATAAGTTACATATTATAAAGCAGTCACAAAGCAATTTGCAATAGATTTCATAGGCAAAAGAAATAAATTACTTTGCAGTACCGCCGTCGTAAATCAATTCGTAGTATTTACTTTTGTCTGATTTTATTGCTCTTTATTGAGGGTGTTTTTAGCATTGTTGTGTACTAGGAAATTTCGATGAAGGGAGCCCGCGATTGTTTAAGAGAACGAGAGACTGGTCGGTATAAGGAGGTACAAGAGTATGGTATTTTCCATCTGTAAATTCGGCAAATTAAAAATCGGTCGTTATACGTAGGTGGTTGTTTTATACG
The DNA here is from genome assembly GCA_963675555.1 of Leptura quadrifasciata. NCBI lineage: Eukaryota > Metazoa > Arthropoda > Insecta > Coleoptera > Cerambycidae > Leptura > Leptura quadrifasciata. Next base: position 113,233,413 of record OY776675.1, read on the forward strand.
TGTGGACGGTAACAACGGTTTTACTGTATAAAATACAATGGTAGTACATGAATAATCGTCCTCTAGAGTGATAATAAAAACAACTACTATGTAAAAAGCATAACCACCAATCTCACTTACAATTTTTTTTTTCATAAAGATATTATTGGAAACAATTCTTTGCTCAACGACTTGAAACCCGTTAATAACAATGATTTATTTAAATCAATTTTTAATATGCAATAGGAAATATGTATACATATGTAAAATATGCATTCATTAATTTGCATCAAATTCGATGCAAATTAAATCGATATAACAATCCTTGAATTTTTCGTGTAAAATGTTTAAATGGCGGGTCCCATCAACAATATTTGGCAATGATAATGTCTAAATATTTCATCAAATCTGGTTCTAGATTATATAGGTATTTGCACAATATTATAAAACACGCACTAACTTGGTGTTTGTGTTTTATTGGACTATTAACATTATCTTTAAATTAATACAAACTATTCATTCATTCCATATGGCATTCTACTACGAGTGCTCTAACAAGAGTTTATTAAAAATGCATAAAATATTTGAGCACAAATTTGACCTTTCTAGATTATTTAAAGAAGAAATTTTTATCCAATCATTTTAGGGGTGAGTAATAAACGAGATTATACAATAGCGAGGCTAGATATAACCGAATTGTGATCAGTTTGAAAACATTGGCGCGTGTTAGTTATTCGGATTGATCCATGAATATCAAAATCAAAATCATAATTTTGCATACAGTTTGACAATAGATATTATGCGTTGTTTATGCTGCCTGGTATTATATATTTATTCATATAAACATGGAGGGACCATACTTGCTATGTAGCAAAGAGAATTAAACAAATAATGCATAAATTCTATCAACTAATGGATATTTTAACAAAAAAAGTATTAATAGTATATAATAATGCACTACGTATCGCGCAAGTTGCACAAAATTCAATAATTAAAATACAGCTCAAAAAAAATTTTCTATTCTCTTCAACAACTATATAAAAAAGCAGGCCTACTTACAGTAAGAAATAATTATTCATACCACTGTTTCTTGTGGGCTTTTAACGCCGAGGAGAAATTTAATCAGTCCCTTAATTATTTAACGACGTTTAAAGAAAATAAAAACATTATTGTTCCTAAATTTCATAAAGGCTAAAGACAAAGATTTTAATTCTTCCACGGCTATAAATTGTTTAACGGCCTTCCTTTAAATATAAGAGAAATAAAAAAATTTAAAAAAATATAAGACTGAAGTTAAAAAATTTATAATTAAAAACTGCAATATATTTGACACCTTAGTATAGATTTAAATGCTTGTTCTATTACTGGTTGCTTTAAAAGTTGTAAACATTTTATTTATTTATGTGTAGATTATGGTTTACTCTTTTCCTCCTCTGTGATCAAGTGCGCTTCGGTATCTAAAGAAGTAAGTATATGAATTGTATTAAATGTTTGAAATTAAGGGAATATCTAAGTTAATATTATAAAAGAACATCAGTGGCCCACAAACTATAGAGAAGTTTAGTAGGACCATCTGTATCATATATAGTAATTTATATGAAAATTGTATTTAGACACCAATGTATGTTCTTTGAATAAATTACTTATTTATTTACTATATTAGTAAGTTACAAACCACAAAATATTGACGATATATTCATTGAAATGAAGACTAAAAGACGTGAATATTAATGTGCTCTGCATCGAGGAAGAAAGTTATTAAACTTTCTAAACTTAATAATAAATTGACCTTTATTCAAACGGGACTCAGCTAAATGCTGCTTGGGCCCAACCTGTAAAAATTACAGAGTTCAAAATGATACGTTTACTCTCGAAATAATAAAGTAATTATTAAAATAATCATAAAATAACCATAATAAGTAGTAGGAGACAAAATGAGTACCATGATAAGATTGGCAATGATTTAGTGGTAACGGTCATTGAAATAAATTTTAGCAAATGCCCGACACTTAACTATGCTATCTATACTAGTCTACTATGTGTGATGGTATGTTTAACACATTTGATACACTGGTATTTATCTGGGCAGTATTAGAGAAAATATCCTTGTACTGAAATATAAACCTGCTGGAGGCGGTCATGTAGATGTTTGAACCACTCTAAAATATTATTTAATAAGCCATAATAATTTAATTTAGCTAATAATGAGGAATGATCTCTACTATCAAGTGCTTTTTACAGATATAGTTATAGCCCGAGAGTCCGCGGCCGTTTATAGTTAGTCATTTCACAAAAGCTGAAATTTTTTTCTATGCTTCCTTCGGCATTCCACGTAAGGGAATGGATCATCAGCTTGCACGGTTATGGGGGATATAGCCGCAGCAGCCTCCCACACACGTAAAATAATTATCAAAAAAAAAAATAATACAACAAAAGCTGAGACTGAGATTTGGTCGACATGTTCATGGTGTTGAAAAGTAACTAAAAAACATAATCAGCTGATTTTAGATTATGCTTCAGCTTGATACAGGTTTGACTGCATCAGCTGAGCATTTTTCCTGTTGTATTATCAAATTTCAGCTTTTGCGCTATCAGATGTCTATTGTTTTTTATCACTAAACACAGCGCGTTATTGGATCAATTATTGGAATTGATTATTAAAAACTGTAATTATTGAGGATCTTATATTATTGTATATTATATAAGTTTTGAATTTAAAGTGTCTCCGGAATACTTACTGCCCGCAATATTGAGGCATGCGTAAAAAAATCGACTTTTTTGAAAATTTTCAAAGGATTAGGTGTGGAAAAATGTATTAATTTTTGACATCATTTCGTTTAGCAAGCCCTAACTTTTTTAATGAGAAAATTGACTTCTATTTTTTACACTACATCGATAGCCAACTAAATTTGCTATGTAACGATGTAAAACATGAATTAATTGAGGAGTTTTGTATAGAAGATACGGACCGTCAAATTCAGAAGTACGAGGATTTCGCTCCTCGAACGACACGCCCGGACTTAGATGAAATTGAATACATTTTTTTATATACTATTTAACGTCATAAATAGGTACATATGCTATGCGTTTTGTATGTAAATACAAGATTAAATGTTGAATATTTTTATATAATTATTTGTCAAAACTATTTTTCTTGATCTTGTATTATCCAAAAACTGCATGTACCCACTACGTTTACGGTTAAAAAACACAAAAGCTATACAACAGGTAAGTTAATAAGTTAAATAAAAAAAATACTCTGCTTCGTATTAAGCAAGGGAAAAATGTTCATCTGATACAGTTAAATATGTAACGCACGCGCGCGGATAACAATGCGCCTTTAACTCGTCCGTTGAGCATTTATCCATCGCGAATAATTCAGTGGACTATTTTTTTCGTGTAATTTTTTAAATTAGCTGTTACTGCACCAAATTTCAGCTTCTGTGGTATCAGTTTATATTCAGCGCATATTATGTTTACATGCAAAGCTGAAGCATAATCTCCCACTTTAAAGTCAGCTAATTATGTTTTTAGTTACTTTTCAACATCATGAACATATCGACCAAGTCTCGGCTTTTGTTTTATTATTTTTTTTATAATTATTTTACGTGCGTGGGAGGCTGCGGCTGCTAAACCTCTTGCAAGTGCGCAAGCTGATGGCCCATTCCCTTACGTGAAATGCCGAATAAAGCGTAGAAAAAATCCATCTCTTGAGCTTTTGGTCATCAAAAAAGGTCGCTGACTCCCAGGATATTACTTTAGATGTATCAATGGCACCCACATATCATCTGCTACATCAAGAAGTGCAGTTGCTGTACTATGATCTGGCCTAAAGCCATCTAGTTGGCAAACTATTGTAGTGATCAATATTTTTTATCAATATTTTAAACTGAGCTTATACTATTTTCTCTATAACTTTAGACATAACTGGAAGTATATTTATAGACCTAAGTTAATTTAATATATATTCAAAATTTAAGTTTGATTTCAGTTTACTTGTTGGTCACATGAATGTATTTTAATAATTTTCTGTATTTTCTGTTCTATCTCTTCTGATCATCATTACCCAATCATGTCTATAAATTACATATCCTAAAATATTTATCACGAAATTTGATATGTTTCTAGCTAAGTCTCTCTGACCGTAAATATATATGAATGAAATGGATTAAAACATATTCTTTAAAATCATCTTATTTATTTAAAAGGGCTCATATATTCAAATGAATAATAATTAGGTTTGACATTACATTATCGATTATTATCTACCATATCATGTTCGCTCCACAAATTCGTTTCATGTTTACAGAATCTTGTATCTTTTGTTCTGATTTAATATAAATATGTAAGTATTTACTGAAATAAAATTAAAAATTATTAAACTGATTGATTATAGAAATTTTAAATGATAATATTAGGATCTCAACATAAATATTTGATATCCCCTAAAAAAATATAAAATGAAGAACTAAAAAACACATAGCAAAGAGATAATTTTTCTAATTAAATTATGGCCTAACCGTGCCAATAAGCTTATGATGTATATCTTCCAGATTTTCAGCAATTTATTTCTGCTTATTACACTTTGCAAATATTTTACCGGTCATTGTCCATAAATTCTTTTGATTAAGTTTATCTACTGCCCATATCACTAGACCAAGTCAAGATTTTGTTAAATCTTCTAGCATGGCAAAATCAGTTATTAATTTTTTTTTATTATTTAGACTTCTATCGTACCTTAAACCTGATAATGCGAACGAGTTATCACTCACATTCCATATCAAATGCCACCACATATATGTATTGAATTATTAATTTTTGACATTAGTTTTGTGTTTAAAAAGTCATACTTTACATCACTTTCAGTGTAGTTTGTTGATATAAATGTTTTAATATTCTAATTTATGATTTTACGTGCAGATTTCTAACTCCTTTCTCATTGAGATTCTCATCTGGTCTTCATGATTTTGTGGTGTTCTTCTGAAGTTTTATAAAAGTTTTATAACAAAATGGTTGTAATGTCAAGTATTTGACAAAGAACACGGAAGAAGACCAGAAAACAGACAAGCACGGCGAAAGCCTCTTGGCACAAATAAAAATTATCTATAAGATTTAACATTATTTTTTCATGAAGTTCAAACTTACTAATGAATAAAATGTTTCATAAGAATAACCTTGTCCCGTTTGGGCTATATGGTGGACATTATCAATTATATATCAGCGAACAGATATGTGACAGTACATTAGGTAATGGAAAAAACATACACTAAGATATACAGGATATTAAAACATTAAATTCAGGTCTCGGAAGGCTTCTCATCAGAAGTCGAACATTATAAATATCTCTTTTGTATTTTCATATGGTGGGTTAATAGGCTCAATAAGATGTGAAGCATACCTCTATTATACTATGTTATCAATATTAAATGGACTCAACGCCATACAACCCTAGCTTGTAACAAGCAATATGCTTGTATTGTCTTATTCCTTCCATAATTGTATTCTGCTTTTTATAAATAGATGAACTATTACAATCCCAATGGAATCAAAACAGCATCAACTTGTACTGGGATTCTAAATCTACCGTCAGTAGAAACATATTCGTCCTAATAAAACTTGACATGGCTTATTTGAACTTATTAAATATAGGTTATTCTATTAGAATCGAGAAAGCTGCCAGTTCGTCATTGACAATGGAGTGAAATTTTCTTAGGATTGCTTTCTTTTAAATTTTTTCTCCAAATATTATTTTATTTTTGACATCAGTTGCTGAGTATCTCCAAAATCCGAGCGAATCTTAGAGTAAAGTTAGTTATGAATTCTTTGTGAGTTTCCTAAATCTTGCATTAAAATAAATAAGACAGGCACTAGAAGATGCTCTAGATGCAAGAAGATTAAAATAATACGAAAGAATCCCTAAAATGCATCAAGCAATTGTTTAAGCTGTTATTTTCAACTAAAAGGAATGACGCAAAATAGAAATTCGGTTATTATAGTACACTAGACCCCCTTACTGGACCCTCGTGCATATGGTGTAGGTACTGGAGACTTTAATATTACTGATACTCTCACTTTATTCTATCTACTTATAAGTATAATTCAAAACTGTCTGTGCTTCTCCCAAAACAAAAATCGGGATCTTTCGGCTATTAATGAGAAGCAAAACTGACCAGAAAGTCGAGGAGAGGTTCAAACATTGTGCCAGGCTCTACTGACCTCGTAGTTTATTTGAACTCCCCATAGCACCAGTAAAATCTAAAATTATTATGCAGCACAGTGGAAGTTTATGAATACAAGTTGGAATGAAGTAGTGTCAATTTAATAGATAAAAAAAATTGACACGGCCTATCTCATTGACTTGTTTTGTAAAATGTCTGCCTCTCTGTATGTGTTACAGCTTGTAAGCATATACAATTTCATATTTTACCTAAACTCTTCTTCCTCTTATTACTTTAGGGCATTATCAAGGTTTCTTTATTTAGATCAAAGAAACACTATAGGTTTAGGGACCTGTCAATTTCAAAATAAAATGGCGGGTATTAAGGTCGTTTAAGGTTTTTAGAAAGTAACATAGAAACAATATGTTAGAACAAAATAATGTAGATAATCATGTAACCAAATATTATCACAGGAAAAAGAACATGAAAATAATATGTCGTCCAACGCCATCGCCTGGAAAATATCACATCAGTTCAGTTTCCTAAAGCTACATAACGCCTCGTGTGATTTTGTTTGAACTTCTTCATCTTATCTGTAAACTGTACGACATAAATTAATTTGATACATAACATTACTTCATCAATAATGCATTTTTCAAGCCAGGGCTAAGTAAAAATTGTTTAATCTTACTTTATATTTTGTAAAATCGCACAATGTTATGTACGTACACCATTTTTAAAAAAATCAATAAAAATTTATCTATGCAACACTTACTTGCTAAAAGTAAGATACAAAAAAATACAATGTAATGAAATCTCGTACTTAGTTATCAAGAACATTATTAGTTACGTCAATACTGTTTTTCCCCATTCCCAACAATTATAGATTAGGTCTTGAACTTATTCTGCTGATTAATTACAAACAATTAAAGTTCATTTAGAATGATGACACCTTCAATTATTTTGGACTTTGAGTTTTAAGATATTTGTTTATTTATAACAGATTAATATAAAAATTTCGAATAATCCCTTAAGTTCTTATTTTACCTTCAAAACAAAACATGTAACATAAAGAATATGCCAGATGAGTGTGAAACAGAAAATTATACCCACAAATTTAAGAGCAGGGATTGTATTGAAACGTATACTCTAAAATATTTTATTCTTGATTACGAAGTAAGTGAAATTGTTCTTAAAATAACAATTGTAACATGTAACAAACAAATGGCAACTACAAAATTATGTATGACTGTCCAAAAACATAAAACGTGACTGGTCGAAATATTTTAACAGATAAAGTGTTCCGGTTCAGGACGTTAACGAAAAGCTAACCCCTTAAGAATAATAGCAATGTACTGGCTGATGAGCCTAAGAACTGAGCGTTAGCCTGACTATTTTATAGCAAGTAGTATTGTCATAGTTACCGATAGTTACTGAGTAATCATAGAAAACGAGATACATTGCCCGTGAGAAACCTCACACAATAATTTGAACAGCAAAACATTTTTGTGAGATCTTGCGTGCCAATAGGCACCCGGTCAGCCATTAGTTTAACTGAACTATAATTCAAGCTAAATTCTCTTGTCTTTGCATAGCACTAAATATATCCAGTCTGATGATAGAAAATTGTAGATTTCCATACGTAAATTCCCGTAGTATAATATTTAAAGAGTGAACTTTTACCTAGTTCTATTATTATTATTATTATTAGGGAGTTTTTGAAAAATTCCTTTAATACTACTCACATTAATCTTGAAAGTCACGTGGCCAAATACGGTCAACAAAAGAAAGTATAGTATAAGAGCTTTTCCAAGAGTTTTGAAAGGTGAACGCTATTTGACAGATTTGGCATGTAAATAAGTAAAAGCTCGATTTCTATAAGCTGTAAAGCCATACACGTGGAAGAAGAAGAAGATAACCTGTAAAATTGGGTATGCATATATACAACACATTTTTGAGCAATACAAACAACCATAATTTAAAGCAAATTTTCCTCAGCTATAGAAGATGTTTTAAATTAAGTTGTGCATTTGGAGAATGAGGAGAAAGTGGAAGATGCACTGATACAGGCTTTATTAATACCAAATCCTCCTTGACTACATTACTAGTGCGACCACCGCATAACTACCGCAAACCTAAAACCAATACACTAGGGTTTCTGACCAATTAGAAGTCTTACGGTCCAATTAAGGTGGGGTAACCGAATGTCCCTTATCCGCAGCGAAATAAAATAACACGCAATTAGAATAAAGTGAACGCTGTTTGTGCACATGCGTAATTATCTCCTTCCTTCTACGTTAGCGGTAACGGAGGTATACCGGTAGTGAGCCAAAACTGCCCATAATTGAATATAATTACTGAGGGAGGGAGGAGAATCAAATATTTCATAATGTCTCTTTAAGTACCACAAATAGGAGAAAATACCGATTTCCCACCCAAAACCAGAATGTAATTTCAATTTTAAATGTTATAGCAGAATCCCGGAATAAAGAGGGTATTAAATTTAGAAAATTTTTTTGCAAAATAGTGATAATTGTATCGACGAAATTGCCTGAGCAGCACAAGTAGCCAGATCACCTTCGATCTCGGATGCCGGGTCCTAGACACCGATGGATCCAGCGAGAGTTTGAAATTGACACGTTATTACGTCATTGTGCAGCGTAAGATAGTTAACCGTTCAATTTGTCGTGAGCTACAGAAAATATTTCAGCTAACCAAAGTGTCGATTAGAAGACGTCTGTGTGCGTCGTTGCTTACAGTCTCCAAGCTAGGAAGCCATGCGGGTATAATTTCTAAGTCGAGTACTTTAGTGAAAAGTGCAGCAATGTGTAGCGGTGAATTCTGTTTCTTGTTTTCTTCTCACATTCATGAAGCCTCCACCTATCTATAAGATAAAGGGCCTCGATTTTATATGGTTAGCCCACCATACCTGGAAGTTTCCTTTCTTTGTCTTACGCGTATTTCCAAGTTCCGTACCGCGCGGAACAGAATTGAACGGAACTGAACGGAATTGAATAGAATTGAATAGAATCGAATCGAATAAAATTGAATAAAAGTTAATAGAATCGAACAAAATTCAATAGAATTGAAATGAACAGAACAGAACAGGATAGAATGCGTTTATTAATCCAATTGATCATAAATTATGACATAGGATAAGTCAATTAAACACAATAGTAGATAACTATTTTACATTAAACTATTTACTTATATATTTATTTATATATACAACAACTGGTCTCACAGGCATTCACTAAATTCAAAAGTAGTTAATAGTAAGTAATTGTTATTTGTATTATTCGATAAGAAATGTTACAAATAACTTTAGTTAGTATAATTTAGAAAATCTTCCACAGAATAAAATGTATTTGCCACAAGGAATTACTTTAAAATTGACAGATTTTTTTTACATTTACAATATTTCATATATTTGCACTTAATTTATTATATAACACTGATCCCATATAGTATGGATTAGATTTATATAACTCTAATCTATGATTATCGTACTGCAGATCAGAGCCATGACGTGTGGAGTAATTGTGAAATATATTTTGTGTATTTTTTTTTTATACATTTATTAAACTTCGGCCTATTTCCGCTACTGAGACCTAACACCGACGCCTGTAGACGAGCTACCCAAAACCAGGAATTTTGCCGAACCTCTTCTCTTAAGAAAAGTAGGGATCTATTACTTGCCTAGAATTTAATAGACAAGGGACCGACGGCTTTACATCACCTCCGAAGGATGGTATATCCCCTGTACAACCCTCGCCTAACTCCAAAAGTTAATACCGTATCGAATACGTGATTCAAAACTACAAAAATAGTACGTTTTAAGAGTATCTAAACTAGTGATGTGGAGCAATCGTTTTAACACAAAACGAATATTTGCACGATTTTTGCCTATAAACGGGTTACAATCTAAGGATTAATTCCTAAAACTTATGTGGTGTTACTTGTTGAATTGATTTTTTATTGTTCTTAAGTAGTACATTCGATGTATATTTTTTTTAACAATAGAATGAAACTGCATAATAAAAGTTTTATCTTGTTTCATTACTAATTTTTTGTTTTTGAGATAATTGGATAGCGCAAGAAGAGTTTAGTTCAATTTGTGGGCAGAATCATTTGCTAATTCATCACTTGCAATAATAGTAATATCGTGAGCAAAAGCACCATAGAATGTTGACAAATAGTTATCTAAGTCATTTGTGTAAAGAATAAACAACAGTGGTTCCAAAACACTACCCTGTGGTATGCCTACTTTGACCGGCAGGTCCTCATTTAGCACCGAGAAAATCTACATACTGTTTCCTGTTGTTTAAGTATGGTCTCAAGAGTTTATTACATAAGCCTCGTATACCATAACTTTCAATATTTTTTTATTCACAAGATCAAAAGCCTTAGAGAGAGCTATAAATAATGCGATTACCTTATGTCCTTGATCTACGTTTTTATATATGAAGTCCAAAATTCTTAATAATGATGTTATTGTTGACCGATGCTTTCTAAAACCATGCTAGGAATGTTTTTATGCGTTTAGATAATAACTTTTCGAATATCTCGGAGAATACTGATAATATTGCTATCGGTCAATAATTTCAATTTTTTTTGCGGTCACCTTTTTTAGATAGGGGATAACTTCAGATAATTTTAATAAGCTAGGCTAGATGCCCTCCTTGAAGCATTGGTTAACGATATCAGTGGTTCGGCTATCTGATGACCCCAGAGTTTTGTTATTTTAGTAGAATTATCATCAGGGCCTAATGAATTTGAATCTTTTAAATTATTTATAGTATCAAACATTTCTGGAATTGTGATCGGTTGTAATTATATTAAATTCTCATTATTAGGTAAATCTGGAATTTGAGTTATGTTACTTTGAGACGTATTATAGATCTTCGGTAAATTTATTATATAAGAATTAAAATCATTGACTTCTATTTCGACAGGTTCGTTTGGGTTTTGATTGAAGTAATTTTTTAGAGCTATTAATTATTTTCCATATTGTTTTATAGTGCAGTCATTGAAGCGAAAAATCGGGTCTTACCTCCGAAATATTTTACTACGAACCGTTACATGAAATTTTGGAATTAGGCTTATATTATCCTCAACTTCAAAAGTGATATTGACCCGACCTCCGTTTTTTATTTTTAAGGGGTGAAAACGACCCCTTAATGAAAAAATTGACATGGAGCCATTTTATCGCTATAAAACGTATTTAATAATAAGGAGTGAAATCGTAAAGTGTTCTCTAACACAATTATCTCATGTTTAACCCATTTTCAACCCCTAAAAAACTTTACAACCCCTGCAAACGACCCCTAAATTGAAAAAAATTACAAAAAATACTTTTGTATAACTTGAAAAGATTTAAATATAGAGTAAATATTGTTTTACGTTCTCTACCTTAATTATCATATTTTTAACCCTTTTTCAACCCTTAAAAACAACCCCTCAATTAAAAATTGTATAAAAAAATTTCTTTTGATGAACTCAAAATGATTTAAATGTTGTTCCACGTTCTCGAAAATGATTATCATATGTTTAGCTTTTCAACCCTTAAAACTACTCCTAAATTATTGAATAAAATATAAACTTACAAGTTATCTGGAAATGTACTAGATTAAATTAGTAATTAATTATAAAAAATTCTGCAACAAGAGCATTACAATACATAAAAAAACTATTACACCAATCGTTCATGACTCAATATCGGAGTTGCTGTCGTAATCAAGATCTTCTTCTGGGTCAATTGGAGGGCTATTCTGGCAGTTATCTCCACTGCATGTTCCACAAGTTACATTGCAAAACAGCCCGACTCTTCGGCATCCGCAAGTGGCTCCGCAACCTTTTTTGCAGTTGCAAAAAATCATTTTAAGTAAATCTTGCGGTGCAGGTGGATCTGCAGTTTTTATTGGATTGGATTTTATTGGATATACATATATGAACGTTTGTATGTATTCGTGCGTATGTTTCCGATATATATATGCCATATATGGATATATATATAAGACAATAGTTTTGGGTTCATATTATTCTTTACTTTCACTCTGCTCCAAATTTTTGTGTTCCGAAATTTTCATTTTACTAAATGGAAAAGAAAAACGTTTAGTTTTTGGACCATAACTCCTTCAATTTTAAAGCTATCACAACTTTAAAAAAAACATTTTAAAGGTAATTGAAAGAGCTACAACTTTTTTCATTATGATATGTAGTGTAAAACCCTTCGTTTTGAAACGGTGAAGAATCAAATGGCTCGAGAGAGACTGTGATTGCGCTACCGCGCGCTCTTTAAACAGTCATATGTCCGTTAATTTTGGTCTGACAGAAAAAAGAAAAAAAAACAAAATTTTTGTCAAAAAAAGACCTACATTTTTTATCATTACAGTTTTTTACGTATCTTTCATTATTTTTGAAATATTATGAACAAAAGGTGTTTTTTTTCAAAATGAAAAATTTTTTTTTTTTCTTAAAATCGTAATTTTTTTGAAAAGTAATCATTTCAAAGCAGCCAAACGGCTGGAATCCAATAAACTCTTCATATTAAAGTTAAATCTAGACGGAATACGATTAATTTTAATTTTGGTGGAAATGGCACTTATGAAACACATCGATTAAAAAAAATATATTAGATGTCCCTCTTTTTTTCATTACAATTCACTCACTTTCCGTGCAAAACACTGCTCATTTTAAAGATTATTTTAAGCACTATAAAAAAGTTTCTTATTGTCATATGGATAAAATTTATCCGTTGTCCGCTAGATGGCATTGAATACATCGATTAAAGTTCTGACAAAGAAAAACGGCTTTTATCTTCAATATCTCGCTTAATATTGCACTTAGAACACTCTTTAAAAAACCAATTTGTTCATTTTCTTACCTTCTAGAATTTCGTTTATTATAAAATTATCGTTAAAACGCATATTTTTTGAGATATTTGCAAAAAACCGTTGAAAAACGTGGGAAAACTCCGAGTTTTCAATCGCCAATAACTTGAAAAGTATTGAGTTTTTGAAAAAACTTTATAGAACACTTTTTGCTTAGAATTGGGTCTTCTATCGATCCCCGAGGATATTTTGACCAAAAAAATTTCCACTAACGAGAAGGGGTGGCAAACACCCCCAGGGTAAGAACGGAGATCGGGTCAATATCACTTTTGAAGTTAAGGGTAAGATAAGCCTAATTCCAACATTTCATGTAAATCGGTTCGTAGTAAAATATTTCTGAGGTATAAAGCTTCAATGACTGGACTATTAGATTTTTTTGCAGAGTTTTTTATTATGTTGTCGAAATACATCTTTTTGGCTTGTCTTATGACTTGATTGTAAATTCTTTTATAATTTTTGTAACATTCGGTTGAAATTATGCCATCTTTTTGTAATGCAAATAGTTCTTTTAAATGTACTGATGCTACTTTAATACCCGGTGTTATCCAGTTATTACCATTTTTAGAGTCAAGATTTTTACTAACAAATTTAAAACATAGATTGTAGTGACTGTGCAATATATTATGGAAACCTGAGTATTTATATACAACTTCCATTCATATTCCAATAAACTAATTGATATGTGAAAGCCATGCTGGCGAATATATTCTGGACAAATCTCATTGTCCGTTGACAACTCAATTGAAGTTTTCGTTATGCGGGAATTACTGGCTTTCCAGATAAATCCTTACCGGGTTCTCTGTTGGTATAAAACAAAACTAAATTTACATTTGCTTATAAAAAATGTAAAGTAATCCCTAGCTCATTTTAATAAAAAACACAATTCATAAATCTTGGGAGGTGGTAATAAATCCATTTACCTATATGAGCGATGAACAAAACAATCCTTCGCCGATTGGTGTAATAACTGTTGCTTCCGTATTCGCGCGAGCTTCTCCGCGTACAAGAATATATAAATTTTATGTTATTACAGATATTTTGCAATAGGAACTAGTTACTATCCCTTTCCCAGATTGTTAGCCTAGAACTGCCTTTGATTTGTAGAGCCAGATGACAATATAATAATAAATAAACACCACAGAAATTAGACAACCCCCAATTCCAGAAGCCAGGGCGTGTGCGGAAGGGGGTAACACATTGAAAAAAACGCGGACATACAACCATTTCCTCCGACAGTGCCGGAGCCAGGATTCGAACCCGGTGGTGCGATGTCCGTGTGATTAATCGCGATTGCCGTCTCGCGCCTTAACCCACTCGGCTATCGACCAGACGGAAATGAAATGAAATGAAAGGAAAAATTTTAATATACATAGTTACGTACATAGACAAATATTGAAATGCTATTATTATTAACTATAGTGTTTTCTTCATTCACAATTGACCTTACAAAATGGATACATAATCTAAGAATATAATTCAGAACCAAGAGAATTTTCGAATTCCCCGTCAAAAACTATCGAGAATTTTTTCTTTTAATATCAGTAGAAATATTTCCTATGAACTTTTTCTAGCATACGATTAACCTTAAGTGATTCAAAGACCTGAGAAAGTGACATCAATTTCCCAAGGGAATTAGATATTGCGAATTCAAGAATTAGACACCTGATATCCAACAAACACACTATAGCTGGCAATATACAGGGTTACTGGTAATTCGATACATTCCTTTGGAGATGTGATGTGGTATGAGCTAAGGAGTAAATCTAGCCCTAACATACATTATGCAAAACTCAATAGTTTTTGATATATTTCAATTTTTTTGTTTTTCTCAAAAAAGTAGATCTTAATGTCTTAAAAGTTAATTTCCGAAAAATCTACTTGACATTTTTAAATTTTTTTTACTGGATTACCTGTGCAATACTATAGATATCCGTTTGGAATGAAAAATATCCGGAAACATTTCGATCATGTGAACATTTAAAATAAAAACTTGTAAAAATTTTTTTTTAAAATCAGTTATGAAATTTACCTATTAGGTTTATTCAAAAAAAATATTAATGTAGCACGCGTACAAATTATTAGAAAAACTTCCTTATTTCAATAGCTATCTAACTAGGTAGAAATGTTTAATGTACCCTTGATAGTTCTAATAAAAAATTAGTAAAGATAATGCTGGTGGCGGAATTTATTAAACGACTAATCGTTCATTTTCATTTAAGTCAGTCAGTCCTTGACTTTGACGTTTGTGCATATATGTAATTAACTGATATTCTTATCTCCGTGTCCCTTAAGTTTGTTGGTTTTCTATTAATGTGTGGATGGGAGTCATTGGCCACTATTTAATAGGGCCACACTTTCTTCCTCAAAATTTAAACGGGGAAATCTATGAAAATTTTTTAAGAAATGATCTAGCGGTGATTTTAGAAGATGTTCCTCTCGCCGTCAGACAGCGAATGATGTTTCAGAACGACGGTTGTCCAGCACATTATCGGCTGACAGTACGACAGTTACTTGATCAACGTTTCCCTAACCGTTGGATTGGAAGAGCGGGCCCAATACCTTGGCCAGCGCAAAGCCCTGACTTAACACCCCTTGATTATTACGTATGGGGCCATATGAAGGAGATGGTCTATGCCACACCAGTTAATACTATAGGAAACCTTAGACAAAGGATAGTCAATGCTGCCCAACACATAATGCGTAATCTGACAACCATCAGAGTAACAAGGACGGAAATAAGAAGACGCTGCCGTGTCTGTATATGGAATAGGGGCTCCCATTTTGAGCAAGACATATAAAAAATAAAGTACAACTTTGAAATTAATGAAGAATTAAACTCTACTTTTAAAATGTTTTTTACTGTTTATCTAAAAATAAAATTCGTACTACTTGTGTTATTTTTACTAGTATTTTCTTAGAACTATTAAGGGTACATTGAACATTTGTACCTTGTTAGATAGCTATTGAAATAAGGCAGTTTTTATAATAATTTATACGCGTGTTACGTTAATATTTTTTTGAAAAAACCTAATAGGTAAATTTTCATGATTTAAAAAAGAAATTTTTAAGTTTTTATTTCAAATGTTCACATGATCGAAATGTTTCCAGATATTTTTCATTCCAAACGAACATCTATAATATTGGACAAGTAATCCAGTAAAAAAAAATTTAAAAATGTCAAATAGATTTTTCGAAAATTAACTTTTAGGACATTAAGATCTACTTTTTGAGAAAAACAAAAAAAAATTAAATATCTCAAAAACTATTGAGTTTTGCATAATATATGTTAAGGCTAAATTTACTTCTTAGATCATGCCCCATCACATCTCCAAAGGAATGTATCGAATTACCAGTAACCCTGTAGAATAATTTAACAAAGTTGTCTGTAATTCAAATAACGAATGTGTATGTTGCAGTTAAATACATAAACAATAGACCTTTAAAACAATAAATACCACCTGGCTGGAGTGTAGGAAAGTTTGATATGTTTGGTCGGTTATTTTCCTAATACCCTGCATAAATTAATTTTAAACCAATAATTTTTTGCGGCTCAATTGATGGACTGAAATCCGTTGTATACATTAGTTTCATTGACCTCTCCTCTGTCTATAATATTCCGAAACATATAGGTACTTATAAATCAGTATTATATATGTCATTCCCGTACCATAGCATAAAAAGTTAGACCACTGTATATACGTTTACATTTCAAACAATAAGGTTACTTAATCAAATAACTACAATTTTTGTTTTTTACATTATTGTTTGTAATTAATTTAGCTCAATCCCTCTGGGAATTCCAATAAAATCGTACACCTCTAACACAGCAAAGGTAAATAACCACAAAACTTACTGACGTCAAACAACATGATTATTATTTTTTGTTCCTGTCGAAGTAATAAAAAATGCCAAAAAAAGATAATAAATAGAGTTTTCTTTCATATCTAAGTGTTTGTACACCACTTATTGAATTAATTACAGGTAAAAATACCTCCGTTAACAAGGTCAATCGCTTATTCGATAAACTCACTGGTGACGTTAATCCCAAAATAAATTACGTATTTATAAGGATGCTTAACAATAGTGCTGACAAAATATGATAAAAAGATTTTTAAACGCAAAATCCTTTTAAATTGAGTTGCTTTTATTAATGGCAAAATTTCTATTCAAGAATTAAACACAAGGTTCTTGAGGAAACGCAGAAATTTTATTTTATAAATATTACATCCTTGCTGCTGACACTCTTGAAGCCTAGCACGAAAATCTTTCATCATCCGCTCCAACATTCAATTGGGATTGCGTTAATCTCTATCCGAATATTACATTTTAGTTATTCCAAAGTTTTGCGGTCGATTAGAAAACACTTTTGACTTTTAGTAACTCTAACGAAGTAATTTTTCAGATAGAACATATAAGTTTTAAGTTTGTTTTAATTTCTGTTCTAAGTAAGAATTTTCTTATCCACCGGGTATATTCTCATACCGTATAGTCGGGTGTATATTTACTGGGCAGTCAAAAAACGCAGCAAAAAAATTTACGAGCCAATTATTAACGATGGTGAACCATTCGGCATACGAGAAAAGAACAGACTGAGGCGGCTTTGGCAGAGAAAGTAAAGGCAAATCAGAACCACCATCAACACTGTAAAGAACCAGAAATGGGGGGATAAACTGGCAGCGCTAAATCCTCAGGACAACTCGCTGTGGAAGCTGACGGGGGCCTTAAAAAGCACGCGGGAGGCTATACCCGCGCTGACACGTGCGAACCGACAGACAGCGATGACAGACGTTCAAAAAGCGAGCGACTTAGCTACACATTTTGAAAACATTCACAATAACAACATACCAAATAATTTAGAGCACGACCGCATCGGAAATGACATTAACGAAATCATTGGTCATGACGTACAACTGACGAGACGAGAGTTTCTGAAGGTCATGACCGAACCCTCGGAAATAGCAGGAATTGTCAAAGACATACCTAACAATAAAGCCCCTGGAAAACACGGCGTCGAGAACAAGCTGCTCAAATATATCCCGAGGAAGGGTATTGTGCAGTTGACGTATATCGTTAACGCGATCCTATGCCTACAGCACTGGCCTAACCAGTGGAAATGCGCCGTGGTCGTGCCCAACCTTAAACCAAGCAAGGACGCGAAGTTCGCCGGCAGCTACAGGCCCATCTCATTACTGTCGGCGATCTCTAAGTTGGTGGAGAAGGTCGTTCTGACTAGACTAGACGCTATTCAGGAGGAGCTCCACATCGACGATGAGTCCCAGTTTGGCTTCAGGAAGGGCAGGAGCACGGTGCAGCAAGTCGTTAGGATAGTTAACGACATCAAAGAGCAATACAACCTCGGGAAGAACACCGCCATGGTGCTTCTCGATATTGAGAAGGCATTTGACACCGTCTGGATCCCGGGCTTACTCTACAAACTACACTACTATAACTTCCCGACTTATTTCATCAAACTCGTTCACCCGTTCTTGACGGGGAGATCCCTGCAGGTTCGAGTGAATAATAAACTTTCAACACTGCGGGACATTCACGCGGGGGACACGCAAGGATCGTGCCTGTCACCAAAGTTATACAACCTGTGTATCTCCGATTTCCCAGAGTTCCCGAATACGAAACTGGCCAAGTACGCCGATGACACAGCCATGTATGCGCATTCACATAATGCCCAAGCAGCGAACATGCTACTCAAGGCGCACATGGCTCGTGCCGCGGCTTATTACGACCAGTGGAAGATTCGGATAAACGCTGAGAAGTCGGAGGCGATAGTCTTCACGCGCCGTTTCACCGAAAGCAAAATCATAACACTAATCTCGATCCGGGGAAACAAAATTCCAACCAAGAGGTGCGTGAAGTACTTGGGGGTCAGACTGGACCAGCGACTGACGTTTAACACGCACATTAATGAGACAGTACGGACGGTCTACTCCCTGTCCAGGAGTCTGTATCCGCTTATGGTCAGGGGTAGCAGACTTAATAGACGAACACAAATTTATGCGCCTCATCTCTAATTCTGGAAGGTACACCTCCCCCAGAGATCTATACGCACTTTGCCAAGACATAATCCCAATAGCGGACTACGTCCAGGACATCTCTCAAAAATTCTACTCTTTCAAGCTGGGCGATAGCCCGCTAACAAGAAACATAACACAAATTAGACAGCATAATGCCCCATTTCGGATAAAACACACCCTACCATACCAGACGTTACCGATCTTCCGGCAACCTCTGTAGCCAAACTTCATCAACTATAACTTCCGCTTGCCCTATCCACCTTTACTGATATTTCATACCTGTTGTATCTTTAAATCTTTCCTGCCTCTTCCTTTCTGTTTGTAACCTTTTTGTCGCGTTTGTTTGTCGTTTTCTTTTTGTACATTTTTGTCTCTAAATTCATTTTCATTCAAATTTTTCAAAAATCAAATTTTTCGAAACAGAAATTTTTTAAAAACTAAGGTTTAGGCCAGCCTACGCGCAGCCCAGCATTTTCACACCTCGCGGAAGGCTCCTCGTTTAGATTGAGGTGTCTGCGTCAGTATCAAAATTTTAAAAAAGTGTTTAGTGCAAAAGTTTTTAAAAATGTATAGGTTGTAAGTCTAGTTAAGTCTGTTTTAGATATATACAATTTTATCACCTAATTTTATTCATCTGCGATGGAAGGAGTTTAGGTTAAGATGTTTTCAACTGTCTTTAAGCCGAACCAGTCCCATTCCGTCCGACCTTGCCATCCGCCACCACGAACAACGCGGTGGTTGCACGGTCGGTCCCCGGGTGGGTTCTGAGGAGGCAGAAGTAAATTTTAATTATTAATAAAGTAGTATTGATTGATTGATTGATTCGGCATGACCTCTCAAGCAAGCCGACGTACATATATTAAATACCTATAAAGATAAGCGATTCAATTTGCTGGCGAGATAGCACAGACAGCAACGGTATTTTAATGAGGTCGTAGAGTTTTTGTTGCGTTTTTTGACTGCCCAGTAAATATACACTCGACTATAAAATAAAATTAGAAAGAACTGCACTCTGAGTAAGATGATTTCAAGGAAAAGTTACCTTAAGATATCATTTGGGAACAAAGTAGAAATAACTAATTAATTTAGATTAATAATTATTAAATTAGGGACGATTAATTCCAATTCGTTTCAGTAACCAGATGAAGCTTTAATTTCAAACTGATTGCAAGCAGTGTAAACCGCGAGAGTTAATTGTTTAAGTTAGTTAAACCCGCATTAAGAATATCAGTTTGATTTATAGCTATAATTGTTAATACTTGGGCTATTAAAGTATAAGTAATTTATTTACAAGTGATCCCAGCTATCTAAATTGCTAATAATATAAAAAATAAAGTATTATTTACATCAGTTGATGCTACCGGTTATGAACATTTTGCTACGCCATCGATAGAAGACTGCCTGGTTGGCATAGACAGGATGAATTCTAGCCCAGCCCGATCTGTCGACTATTTGGTAAGAATTCGCTATTTTGATTTAATATCCATTTTTGTGGTAATTTTAATTTGTCTTTGTTATATTTTGATAAATTCTGCCTTTAGCAACTTGTAGTAACTTTCAATTACCCGATTGTGGCTAGTAAATCCGGGAAGAAATATTGTCGTGAGTAATACCCTCTAGAGACGCTGCCTTTAAGTGGGACACTCCAGAGGCGCCGTGCCGAAATTCTCTATTTTGAATTGCGGTTTAATTTAATTTTGCCAAACTGTTTATTTTCGTAACATAACTCCTTTGGCAACGCTGCCATTAAGTGGGACACTCCAGTTGAGTCGAACTGTATTTTTTCTTAAACTGCTCAAGAAATGAATTAATATCATCCACGATCATTATAAGGAAAGTCAAATTAATATCTGGTAAAAGAAAACTTGATGACCGAACTTGTTTGCTTGGTAAATTTGCTACGCACTAGTATTTACATTGAGATATTTTTCCTCGAAATTTTCAGTTGTGGACGCTGCCTTTAAGTGGGGCACTCCAACTGAGAAGTGCCGTAGTTTAAATTTGTAAATTAGAGTCCGGGTTGTTCTTCCGGAAAATGTTCAGTTGGGGACGCTGCTTTTAATTGGGACACTTCAACTGAGGCGTGCCGGTCTTGGTTAGCAACTATACATTCAATAACCAGGTTCTCAACGCCAAGTTCTAAAATCTATCTTTTTCGTAATACACAAAATTACTTAATGTTGTTAGAAAACCATTTTGCTTTGCTATAGTCTAGTATACTTTAACTTGGCGTGTGTATGTATGAGTTAATATTTCCGTACGATTTCATTTTCTCTTGTACACAAAGATCCAGAAATATTGTCCACGTAGACAATGTGTCTGGACTATTGCTTTATCGTGCAATTGCGAAGGATTTTCCGTCACCCAATAGCGAAAGTTCTGTTTGTTGTATACGTCTGGTATTAGCAAGCAGTCAACGACATTCGGGTTTCTAGCAAATAGCCTTTTGAAACGTTAAAAAATCAACGCGCGTTCCAAAATTGTGAGGCAGACGTTTTTGTACGACTCAAATTTTGTAGGAATGGAAGTCTAAGTCTTTCAGAATGCGGCGATAACTACGGTTCGAAATATAAGTGCCAATGTTGCCGTTTTGCAGACCAGACCGTTGCTTGTAAAAAATTAATTTTGGTTTTGAAATATTATGATTATTTTAAATAGTTTTCATAAAATTCTAATATTTAGATATAGCCCAGTTGCCAGAGACTAGTTTTGATGAAAAGTTAGAGTTAATTGTTATCTCGCTAATTTTTTATGAAAGTTAGTTTTTTGCTAGTAGAAAGTGGCTCAAAAACGTTTACCAAAATCAACCCCCGCGAACCCTTATAAATAACTCTCTGAAACGGAAAAATTAAGTTTTTTGCTAATACCTCGAAAAATAATAATAATAATAGAAAAAAACGGATAGCACCACGTGATAGAGCGAGAAATTTTACATAAAAATAGTGTAAATATTTTTAAAATAAATATTTCCCTTAGCATGAGAAATTATTAAAGTTCGCTAGTTCGACTCAATATTTCAAGCACAGGGAAATGAAGAAGCATTTCTCGACCACCGCTACATAATAAAGACAATTTGTACCCATTAAAAAAAAAAACAAAGGTAGCCTTGAGGAGGATTCAACTTTCCAATGGTATACTTACTTTCAATTTTTGTAATTTTTATTTCTTATAAATTGCATGTGATTTTGTTAAGCTTTATCATTTTTTTCCACTCTATATTAAAACATAAATATTAAATAAAAATCTGATTTAAAAAAATCCTTGTGGATATAGCTTGTTTATACCTTAAACTTCAATCTAAGATTAATTTTTATGCTCTAAAGTATCCAGGGTAAAAAAAAATAAGTTTTAAATCATTGATATTTCTTCCATTTTTTAGGGTTAGGAAATGTTCACTTGAAAACTTGTCTATAACGGTCAAAAAAGGCTTGTAGGTAAAAAAGGTAGTTTTTTTTTACCTACAAAGCCTCTATTATTATTTTTCGAGATATTAGCAAAAAACTGAATTTTTCCGTTTCAAAGGGTTGTTTATAAGGGTTCGCGGGGGTAGATTTTGGTAAACTATTTTGAACCACTTTCTACTAGCAAAAAACTAGCCTTTTACGAAAGAATTAGCGAGGTAACAATTAATTCCGACTGCTTGTTACCGGACTGTTACCAAGTTTGTGCTCATAAAATCTTTGAAAGATTTTAATGTAGTCCGCTAGTGGAACAATGTCGTTTCAACGGGTGTACAAGCCTCTGAGTGAGGTGAATTTGCTTGAGTTAGAAATGAGGCGGAGGAACTTGCGTTCCAGAACTAATAATTTCTTTAATGTCGTAGCTGGCGCGCTCCACCACGCTGGAGCCGCGTATGTAATTTCCGGCCTCACGACAAGCGTGTAAATCAACTTTTTCTTGTTTCTGTTTAGAACCTTCTAATGTTTGTCGTTAATTTTGATATCACTTCGATGCAAAGAGGTAGGCTATGAGATTTATACCTAATTATATCTTACTAATCAGAAACCACTTGACATCAGAAAATCACAAAGAAGAGGAGTAGATGTAGATATTAGTTGTTTTAATAAAATGGAATTTAAGAATATATTTTTTTAGATATGCAGTGTCTTGAAAACTATATAAACAATTTTTCATTTTTTTAAAGAATTACTCCAAAAACTTGAGAGCTTTCAATAATATCTACCAAACTATAGCAATATTATCGGATTTTTACCATTAACGTAAACTTAAAATTTCAAAAAATGTCTTCTAAATATTACAATGAAATTTGACAAACCTCTTGTAATACTGCCGTTGTCCCTAACTTTCATAGGTTTTTATTTAACAAATTTCAAAGGAACACATGTTTTTGTAAGGTGTATGAGGCAAAGATGGGAAATGCACCAGATTTAATTCAATGTCACACATTCATGACACGCAGGTTCTCGCCGTTTCAACTTTCACGTGGTCCTACCACAACAGTTCTGACCCTTCAGAGAAATAAAACTTCCTCTGCGGAATGAGGCTGAACAAGCTGAATTTTTGCAGAGACCTTCGTTTGATGTTCTAATGAAGCACAAAAAATCTTATATGCCTACCCTTGTGCGTCTTGAGATATCGAAGGTCAAAGGTAATGAAAATCGGTTTTTCGCGAAAATCTCGCTTCCAGTGCATCTGACGTCATAAGAACTCCTAACAAAACTTACGTAAAATAGTATTCCCTACAAAATTGTTCATATAAATTTTTTTCGTACGACCAATTGTTTTCGAGATATAGCTTGATAAAGCGGGAGCACGCATTCGTAATAGGTAATACTGTATTATACTGCAGAGCCATACCTATAAAAGCACTTTTCTTAATCTGTTACACTAGAAAATTAAATTCCCATTAACCGTTAAAAATTTGTTTATTTATAAAAAAATATATAATAAATAATTAATAACAAAAAATACATTCTTTTCCACACCACGCCTTACGTTTCCTTGCCTTCCTCCTCGTCTTCGTCGGGTTCCACTAGCACCTCAATCAACACATTATCTTCGTCAGACACTTCCTCTATATCTGTTGGCAAAACCGCTTCAGGCTCAAGGCCACCGAAGTCTTCGATGTCTTGGAACTCTGTTGACGGGTTCAGGCATGCCTGTCTGTGACACTGACCACAAACTTTGGAGTATGGCACCCCTTTTTTACAATTACAGAATATTGTATTTAATAGTTCATCTGGAGCAGGTAGCAGTAGTAATATGTCGTTTTTTAAATCCCAACCCCATTCTTCGGGTTGTAGATTTTTCCCTAGCCAAATCTGTACTTGGTAGTAGACCCGATAAATATGCTGTCGAGCTGCTTCACTGGTAGGTCGAAGGGATGACAATTTAACAGGTCTATTAAGTCGTGTAGCCTTAATGAATTGGGTGTATCTAAATTTGTCAAGGTTCACTTCATCTTTTGGAGCACCATACATAGCTAACAGAAAACGCTTTCCGTTCTGAAATACTGTATCTGGCGGGCAGTTTTCTGCTTGAAATATTTGAGCCGAGTGAGTCAAATCGGGATGTTTCTCAAACATTGTCATAACCTTAAGTTTTCCTTTGTTGAATAGTGCCGATGTAGTGTCGCATTCACTGAGGGCATGCAAAAACAAAATATGTTCTTTGCAAAGACGATATTTGTCGAGACTTTTAGACGAATAAATTAGTGTTGATGTAGTCCCTTTGCCAATTTTCTTTAAGAAAATTTGTTGGTGATGTGATTGAGTTCGTCCTATTAAGAGAACAAGCAAATCAATTAGAACATCAAAACGAAGGTCTCTGCAAAAAATTCAGCTTGTTCAGCCTCATTCCGCAGAGGAAGATTTATTTCTCTGGAGTAAGTCGAGAAACAGCTTTTAACTAACAAACTGGCTTGGATTCGAAACCGACACGACGCGACGCGAAGAGGCGCTTTACAATGCAAGGGGTTTAGGGACTGCGTTTCGGAGAAATACGGTCATGGTCCACTTCTTTATACCTGGATGATTATACTTTTCTGGTCTAGAGTAAAGAAATGTTTTTTATTTGCATTACAATATATGGAAGCTTTGTATTTCATTACAAAAGTGGTGTGAAAATAATACATTGTTTTGTTATTAATTATTTATATATTTTTTATAAATAAGCAAATTTTTAACGGTTTTAATAATGAGAATTTAATTTTCTAGTCTAACAGATTAAGAAAACTGCTTTTATAGTTATAGCTCTGCAGTATAATACAGTATTACCTATTACGAATGCGCGCTCCCGCTTTATCATGCTATATCTCGAAAACGGTTGATCGTACGAAAAAAATTTATATGAACAATTTTGTAGAGAATACTATTCTTGGTAAGTTTTGTTATAAGTTCTTATGACGTCAGATGCACTGGAAGCGAGATTTTCGCGAAAAGCCGATTTTCATGGCATTTGACCTTGGATATCTCAAGACGCACAAGGGTAGGCATATCAGATTTCTCTGTGCTTCATTGGAACATCAAATCGAAGGTCTCTGCAAAAATTCAGCTTGTTCGGCCTCATTCCGCAGATGGCCTTTTTTTACCTTATTTCCCTGGCCCTGATGTACAGGAAAGATACAGCTGTGTATCTACCTACGAGATAAGGAAGCTGAAATAACTTATTTTTATAACTGAAAAACATTCATTATATATTCAAGAAGTTGAAGATTCAAGAATAAAATTGTAGATTCATAGACTCAACTTCTTCTAAAGTGGACCTAGTTTTAAAGCGGATATTTGAAATGATACAATAAACTACCAGCAATGGAGGACTAGGAATAATGAGACGATTATTTATCTTCTATTAATGAAGGCACAGTATGGATAAAAATCCATATCAAATAACCAGATAACATCTATTAAGCTTAGTACATATAATACAGTCTGTATGGACAACTTTTTATTTACAAAAGGAAAATAATCTGCTACTGCTGGAAATTTAATGGCGTTATCTACACGGACCCTAGGATCTAAAACTCAGTTATCGTAAAAAAATTTAATCAAGAAGGGCATGGACGCCAGTGGTAAATGGGTAAGTTGAGTGTTGCTTTATAACTTTCGATTACCGCATGTTTTCTGAACATAGTAAAGTTCTATTTTATAGTAAATTTTATGGGATTTCTGAAAGTCACATGCTGAATAACCTCCTTCTTTTGCAATTAACATTTATAAAAAAAATCGTGAAAAATTGCGGGTCAAAATCCTTTGTTGCCAAATTCTCTATAAAATACATGTAGGCATTTGACACTCCGGCTTTTGGTTCGCTCTCGGAAACGCGTGAGAGACAGCACCTGCTGTTCTATAGAAATACATACAAACCATAAAAATTGGTCGTGGAATAGGCCTATGCGGGAAACATGTTAAAATAAAACGCGCGGTAAATTCCACTTCAAGCGTGGTGTGGAAACGCGTTTTCAAGAGGACCTCTACAATAATTGTGTACCATATATTTTTTTTTTAGTTTTCAGGACATATAATATTTCATTATCAGTCTTAAAAATCTGAAGGCAATTATACTATTGAAAGAGAGAAACCGAACCTGATAGCACCTTATGTGAGAGAATGTAACTTACTAGATATTATGTATTTCCCCTTCGTGCAAACCTTAGCACTGGCAGACGTTGATGCAAGAAATACTTCGTGTCTGAGCTTCTTCAACAATACAATCTACTTCCGGATAGCTTGGAGTTGATAACTGCCTAATTTATGTGAAATATGTATAAGAGAATAATATGTTTTAACAAAAATATCAAAATACACTTAAAGTGTCTGTCTTAAACAGGTTTTTAACGCGTGATAGTCAACACACGCAGTTTTACTATAATTATATTACAATTACAATTGAAAGCCATTAATTCATGTTGGTTAAAAGCCCATTAGGTATTTATAAATTTAATTATCATTATTGTTACATCGATTTACATTAGTATCAGAACGTAAAAAGAAAAATCAATTAAGATAGCCATGAGACTATTACAGTAAGATTAGTTAACTTGTTTCTTTACAAACAATTAACTCTAAAATAAAAACAGTTGCTAATAATGTCTTCCTTAGGTGCATTTTAAAAGTATACTTTATTTAACGCAAAAGTAAAACAGTAGTTGTAGCTGCATAGTTATATTCTTAGAATATCTCAAAATGTTAAAAAAGTACATCTAAGATATCTAAAAAAATTCCTCATAACACCAAATGTCACCATTTCATTATTTAAATATATTAGCAAATGCATAAATCCATTGACGTAACACCCTTGTTGAACTTTATCACATTTATGCATTTAGCGAATCAAAATTTATCCTTCAACAATACTTACAACCTGTTGGATCACATTTTTGGCTGGCGAAATTACGTAGAATTAAACCTACAATGCAGTGAAGTCCCTAATATTTTAAGGAAACCAATTAAGTCAAGCAAAAATTTCTTAATGTTATTATCAGTAACCATCCATCCATCCATCCAATAGTTGCGCCATCTTTTGGAATATATTTGGTCATGCCAGTCTATGAGATCTGTAGTCTTCAAAAAATTCATACTTCAGTGAATATTAAATATTAAGATGGGGTTTCACTGTGACTATTGATAAAAAAATATCAATAATTTTATTTGGTTCAAACAACAAATATTCTTTTCACATATCTTCTAAGTCTAAATTATTTAGCCATCCTATAAAATTTATAAAAATAAAGAATACATGTGTATATTTAGTTTTTAAATTGTTACAAAACTCATAAATAGTTGGTAAAATTCTATATTATTCTGTATCCTTTCGTGAAAATAATTTCCTTGACACTGATTACAAATAGCAGAAATGTGCTCCAAGCACAGAGAGACAGGTGTTCCTAAAGCACTTTCAAATGCGAAGGTAATGTCTAAACTGACGTGTGAATGTTGAGAAGGGCTACGAGACTAGACATAGCTTTACTGTGGATTTCGGTACAATCTAGAATCAACGAGAACGAAAAAGCTGACGAGCTGGCAAGAAAGGTACCAGCTCCATATAGAACTGGCCCTGGGGGGGCCTCTTAAGCTATTATATGTGATCAAGTAAGGGACTTGGGCAAAAACCAACATAAAGAATACTGAGATAAAATAATAATGCATCAGTATGAAAAATCGCAAAGAATCATCGCGGACGAAGACGGAAAACTACTGCCCCTAACGCACAATCACAAGCCTCCAATACAACATCATTTGACATCGTGTCCTGAAATAGTGACGTATAATGGAATTCCCAACAGTAAGTCAACAAAAAAACCTACGATAACCTGCGCCAGCGTGAATATGAGGCTTTGGACGAAGCAAATTGGATTAGAAAGAAGCAGTTTCAATTTCGGTCAAACGTGGTGAACTTTCAAAGGTATACCTATGTTACAGTAAAGTAAAAAAATATATTATGTAGTGAGAGAGAAATAATGATTTTTGTCGAGATTTTCTTTGAGACCGGAGAGTTACTAATATCATAAAATGAAAAGTTCTCTTCTGCGTACTAAATACATTATTATTTCACGATCAAGAGTAAAAATACTACAAAAACCTAAAATTATAATAAATTAGACTGCCATCACTGACAACTCAATGAATTCACAAAATTAGTTGTCCTTGAGGTTCCCACCTTGAAAACTCAAACTTAAAAACTTACAAAAAAAATTGAGTTTTATTCCCGTTTAGTTTTCTTCTTTCAAAATGAAATATCAAGAATATAGCGAAGAACCCCACGAAATTCTTAAATAAATTTTTGGGTATTAATTTGTTTTATTGTACATTATTACACTTTATTTTAGATATATGTTAAAATTTAATAGAAACTGTCCATATCAGTTTCCTAGGGGAGTTTTTATTATATCTTGACAGTTCCTTAACTATATTTTGATAGTTTTAAATAAATATTTAACATTTGTCTAAAACAAAACTTTTATAGGGAGTTTCTATTACATGCTCTCTCCCTGTAGAGAAAATAGTTTATTTTTGTTATGGCGTTGACACCAAAAAAATCAATTTCTACTTCTGATAGTGCCAAAGGAAATGTAATTCGTGATGTGAAATTCAACAAGGTGTATTTCAATCAATCAATCAAAACAGATTTATTCAAAATTCTAATACAATAATACCGCCGCAGAATCCGTCCGGGGACTGGCCGTGCAACTACCGCTCTGATTGCAGTGGTCGATTGCAAGGCCGGGCGGACCAGATCTGGCTTGGTTAAAAACAAATATTAAGACTTAACCTAAACACCTTTTAGCAAGCAAATAAAATAGGTAATACCATTAAAAACATCAAATATAAAAGATTTTAAATAACTTAAAATTACACATACTTTAAACAACTTGTTCACTGTAACACTTTTTAAAAATTTTTCATTTGACGCAGATACCTCAATCTCAGTGTGCATCGAGAGGTGACCGAGTGCAGACGTACCGAGCCAAGAAAGTGCACAGTGAAGTGGCAGCCCCACAGTTAGTGTCGTCGTCGACAGTTCTAAGAAGAGGAAGTACACACGTCTTTTTCAAGACGGTGTACTAAAAAGATAAATAAA
Organism: Leptura quadrifasciata; assembly: GCA_963675555.1. Lineage (NCBI taxonomy): Eukaryota > Metazoa > Arthropoda > Insecta > Coleoptera > Cerambycidae > Leptura > Leptura quadrifasciata. Next base: position 113,263,011 of record OY776675.1, read on the forward strand.
GTCTCTCTCCCTTGGAGACACCATTTTTACTGTTACTAACCATAACTTTTCCCAATAATATTATAGGTATTCCCTTGCAGGACACCCACAGCGACGTTACCGTGGAGGACGGTAGCATGGATTACAGTGAAGACGAAACGTCCCAGAGCGGTAGCTCCCGAGGGGATACCCCAACCCCAAGGGATGACAGAAGGGACGATAAAGAGACGATAAAACGTCTCACAGAGGAAAACAAAACCCTCAGAAAGAAAATAGAGGAGCTCACCGAGAGGTTGGAGCTAATGCAGAGGGAGCAAAAGTCCCAGCACGAAGAACTTCTGCGTGCGATTCGAGGAGAATCGCAAACGCGGAAGCGGAAAAACCCACCCGCCACTAATACGGACTCCGACGAAGAGGCCCCTAAGGCGGCAAAGAAGGTGGCTGAAGAGCCCCTCAAGTGCCCCCCAGAGCCATCCAGACGAAGCAGATCGGGATCTAGAGCTCCCCAGCAGGAGGCTAACGTCCCCAGACAAAACGCCAGGACAGAGGAGACTGAGGCCCCTCAAACAAAAACAAGAAGCCAGCGCATACCGCCGGTAGTGCTAAGAAGCAAGGAGACATGGACAACGGTGAGCCGTCGTCTAACCGAAACCGGCATTAACTTTAGCAAGGCTAAAGTTACCGCGGAGGGAATCTCCATCGAGCCCGCGACATCCGAAGATTATCGAAAGATGACTAGGATGTTCGCAAACGAGAAAAGGGAGTACCACACGTACACCCTGCCAGAGGAACGGCTGCTACGTGTAGTCATCAGGGGGATCCCGAGCGGCGTTACTTGTACAGAGGTGGCAGAAGACCTCCAAGACCAAGGTTTCGCACCTACCGCAGTGCAACGGATGACGTCCAGACGGACGAAACAGGAGGTGCCACTCGTACTTGTCCTAGTCCCACAGGACCAGGACAAGATACTCCAAGTTATGAGGTGCTGCTCTCTAGTCGTAAGGACAGAGAGACAGAGAGCCAAGGTAGCGGCATCCCAATGCCACCGCTGCCAGCGTTTCGGCCATGGACAATCCAGGTGTACCGCGCAGCCGAAATGCGTGAAGTGCGGCGAGGCACACCGGACGACTGACTGCAAGAAGAAGGTAGACGAACCGGCCAAGTGTGCGAACTGCCAAGGGGCCCACCCGGCCAGCTACAAGGGGTGTCCAAAATACCCCAAGCAATCAGCCAGCGCCACTCAAAGGCCGGTACAGAGGCCGACGACGACCTCAACAAAGAAGGGCGGCGTAGCGCCAGGCACTAGCTATGCAAAAGTAGCCCAGAGCAAGGCAGGACAGAACACCGTCCCTGCCTCAAAACAACAAACATCGCCAGAGGCCAAAAACCTCACAGCGGTGCTAGCACAGATGCAACAAATGTGCTCAGCGATGAGTGCATTTTTTGCTCAAATGCCAAACTTTACTAATCTGTAATGCCTTTACAGATTAAACCGGAATTCCTGCAGATGGCGGCCTGGAATGTAAACGGCCTGCAACAAAGGAGACTTGAAGTCGAAGAGCTCCTGACCAGGTACGATATAGACGTCATGGCACTGCAGGAAACCAAGATGACCCCGGCCAAGGAGATCAACTTCCCAGGATACCACACGTACAGGATGGACTGGGTAAACATACCTCGGCGACCCGCAAGAGGAGTGGCTCTACTCGTTAAAAAGACCATAGCCCACCATCCGACGCTAGAAAATATGAATGCCACCGCCGTAGTAGTGTCCACAGCACGAAACAGCGACGTCCAAGTGGTTTCATGTTACCAGCCACCCCACAGCACGCTAACCGAGGGGGATATGGACGCAATTCTACCCGCTAGGACACAGGTCGTCGCAATTGGCGATTTTAACGCCAAATCCCAGCAATGGAACAGCGGCGTAACCAACACTCGAGGACGAGAACTGCTGCGGTTCCTGGGACAGCACGCCGGCGAACTGCTGGTGGTAGGACCAGTCCAGCCCACCTTTGACAACGGTAGAAACAGGCCAGACGTACTGGACATAGCCATCCTAAAGGAGATGACCCTCGAAGCGGAGATCTCCACCAGAACGGAGGGATCTACCGAGCACAACCCGATCTTCCTAACTCTAGGAGGACAGGCGGGTGACGACAACGCTACCTTCACGAAGCGACGAACGGACTGGGAATCGTACCGGCTGCACCTGCAGCAGTACATTGCACAAATTCCCAGGCTAGATACCGTGGGGGACGTTGAGAGGGCCGTCATTACCCTAGAGGAGCAGATCTTGGGAGCAATAAGGGCCAGCACGACAGAAACAGAAGTAAGAAGACACCCAGCACCGATGGCGAACCTACCAGAGGTCACCAGGCAGCTGATAAGGGATAGAAGAAGCGCCAAGAGACGGGCTCAGAGGACGAGACTCCCCGCCGACAGAAGGGAGTATAACGTCCTCAGCCGAAGAGTGAAAGCCGCCCTCCAAGAACACCGTCAGGAGGGGTGGCAACGCCACCTTGAGTCACTCGATCCACAGGACAGAAGTATGTGGAATACCCAACGTGCCCTGCGAAACCGGAGGAAACCTATACCCCCGATTCACGGAGAGCGAGGGATCGTCTACACTAACCAGGAAAAAGCCGAGGCGTTTGCCGACAGCTTAGAACTGCAGTGTAGAGAGAACGAGCTCGATGACGAGGACGAGGACTGGGTGGACGATGTCGAGCGCAGAGTACGTAGGATCCACCGCCTGCCTGATGACGACCACATCCGCCCGACTACCCCTGAGGAAGTCAAGGAAATCCTTAGGAGCCTAAAGCCGAGAAAGGCTCCGGGATGTGACAAGATAGGAAACATCGCTCTCAAAAAGCTACCCAGGAAAGGAGTAGCGGCGCTAGTCAACATCGTAAACGCGATGTTAAGGTTACGGCATTTTCCAGCCAGGTGGAAAAAGGCCGACGTCATTATGATCCCTAAATCAGGGAAAGAACTAATTTTCCCGTGTTCTTACAGGCCCATCAGCCTCCTCCCAGCCATGAGCAAGGTTGCAGAACGGGTCATCTTGAAGAGGCTCACAGAAAAGACAGAAGAGCTGAATATCATCCCGGATGAACAGTTCGCGTACCGAACAGGACATTCCACCGAACTCCAAGTACTTCGCCTCACCGAGGAGATTACTAAGGGGTTCAACCAGCGGCAAGTCACCGCGGCGCTGTTCCTAGATGTTGCCAAAGCGTTCGACAGGGTCTGGCACGACGGCCTCCTAGCTAAAATGATGAGTATGGGTTACCCCATCGAATTCGTCAAACTAGTGAGGTCCTACCTGCACCGCAGACAGCTAAGGGTCAAAATCTCGGATCAACTCTCCACTTACAGGACCGTGGAGGCGGGAGTCCCGCAAGGTTCGGTGCTGTCACCGCACCTGTTCGCTATCTACACCTCAGACCTCCCCAGGACCGACCACACAGCACTGGCCCTGTATGCAGACGACACAGCAATAATTGCCAGATCCTGGAAAGCCAGGGACGCAACCAGAAAACTCCAGGAAATGGCCACACTCCTGGAAGAATGGTGCACGAAGTGGAAAGTCGCCGTCAACGCCGACAAAAGCCAAGCCATACTCTTCAGACGAGTGCGGAAAGAAATTCCCACAGGACACGTCTCCATGAACGGCGAGGATATCCAATGGCACGACACCGTCAAATACCTTGGCGTGGTCATGGACAAAAGCCTAACGTGGAGACAGAACACGGACGCTATTACAGCCAAAGCGCGGCGCACAAGAGCCCTCATCTACCCGATGATGGGAAACGGTAGCCGTCTCAACCTGAGGAATAAGCTCACGCTTATCAAAACCCTCATCAGGCCGCAGCTGACATACGCCTCGGTAGCGTGGGGTTACCAGGCAAAGTCCTACATGAAGAAAATCCAGACAGTGGAAAACATCGCCCTCAGGACGGCGGTCGACGCACCATGGTACGTGAGAAACGCAGACATCGTCAGAGACCTGGAGTACACCACGGTCACTGAAGTCATCCGGGAACGAGCGAAGAAGCTGTACGCCCAAGCAGAGGAGCACGGGAACCCGCTAATCAGACAGGCCACTGATTACGACCCTGCCGACGCCCCGAGGCACAAACGGCCGAGGGTACAGCTTCTGGACAACGGGTGAGTATAACTTATATTTCCCGCTAACCGATCTGTTTCAGATACCCCAGGACGGACCACCACTACCAGAGACATGACGTTTTTCTACCCAAACCCAACCTCCTTGCGGGCGTCCGACAACATACCGTCCAACGCCCGTTGTCCTACCTGCTCCGTGGAGTCCGAAAGTGCTAAAAAAGCACTTAGGGTCTCCACACTCCCGAGCTACACAGCTCATATCCTTACCTTTCCGATGATCCGGGGTAGGACACACCTTTACTGTGTCCTACGTACCGGCAGTCAATCCCAGCCAAAACTTCCTAAAACCCAACTAGACCGATGACTACCCACGGGGGTGACAAGCTGGCGAAGAAAGAAAATATCAAGACAAGAAGAGCGCCAGAAGAGACCTCTGCCAGCGAGGTTGAAGAGCCAGGACCAGGGGAGGTCCGCAGAAAATACCACGACACATCTCGCATTTGCGGGCTGGGTCTGGTAGAAGTAAGCGGGCCCACCTATCACGAAGGGCGGTCCAGGTCTACAGAGATAATCTAGGAGCAAAGAGTAGTAGTCCTACTCGGCCCTAGTTATCGAGACCGTCATCAAGCCAATGGATATTGGCGCGCTCAATCTAAGCGAAGTGCTTCCTGCGAAACGCATGAACGCTGGGCTGCGCAAGGATAGCCTAAACTTTTATTTTTAAGAATTTTGATTTCATAATGTTTTAATTTGCTAGAGATTCGTGACGAGAAGTGAGTTTAGAGACAAAAATGCACAAAAAGAAACAAGAATAATAACCGCGACAAAAAGGATACAAACAAAAAGGAAGAGAGGGACAGGAAATATTTAAACATAGGCAAAGATATGAAATATTAGTAAAGGTGAATAGGGCAAGCGGAAGTTATAGTTGTTGAAGCTTGGCTACAGAGGCTGCCGCAAAATTGGTAACGTCTAGTATGGTAAGGGGTGTTTAATCCGAAATGGGGCATTATGCTAATTTGCGTTATGTGTCTTGTTAGCGGACTATTGCCCAGCTTGAACGAATAGAAGTTTTGAGAGATATGCTGTACGTAGTCCGCTATCGGGGTTATGTCATTACACATACGTATAGGTCTCTGAGGGAGGTGTCCAGAATTCGATATGAGGCGCATAAATTTGTGCTCAAACATTTGAAGTTTTTTCATTGTCGTACAAGGTGTATTTCGTGTAGTACATTGAAATAGCCAATCAGATAAAAATTATCAGAAAAACACTGATGGAAATTGACGATATAATTCAAGGGAACACTAAAGAGAACCAAAGACATTGATATAAGTAACGAAAAATAAAGAAAAATTAAACTGGATAGAGATAATGAAGGATTAAATGGAACCATTCATCAAGAATAAAACGTATAAGTTTACCAAGGCAAAATATATTTTGCCTAATTTATTATAAGCTCTCATTTTTGAGTTAAGCGACAACTCGAAGTGAAATTACGGCCATATATTGTCAATAAATGTGTAAGGATTTTCCCTCCATATATCGTCTCAGAGAAAATAATGTAATCGGATATTTGAAACAGAAAAACGGTACTTCTGGAATTTGACCACGCGTATCAAACATTCCCTGGGGAATCTAATAGATACTTCACTACAGGAAAACTTCACATCTTACAAGCTCACCGTGTTTGTAGGTACCCATACTGTCGCTATAATAGTATAGTTAAAAGCGAGTGAGGAAATTCTTGGCACTGCAGCAAGTAAAAAACAGGAGGACTGGTTCAATGATAATGAAGCTTTTATACAAGAACTTCTTGACTGCAAACATATTGTTTTCCAAAACGCTATCAACCACCCCAACAACTCATCAAAAGAAGGAGCTTTTACCCAATCCAAGTATGAAACGCAACGCGAAATCAGAAGAATAAAGAACGAGTGGTGGGCAAGCAATGCCAGAGAAATTCAATGGTACGCCGATTCACACGACTACAGGAATTTCTTTTAAGGAGTAAAATCAGTGTACGGCCCCAGTCGGAAAAATATGTGCCCTATTAAAGATTTAAATGGAAATCTCCTCAAAGAAGACCAGGAAATAAGAGCCCGATAGAAAGAACACTACTCTAACATTCTTAACCAGCAAAGTCAAGCCGATCACGATATTATAAATCTTATCCCTCAATATGACACCTTCGAAGACTTAGATAAACCACTAACAAAGGAAGAGATCTTAACCGCCATTGGGCAGCTAAAAAATAACAAATCTCCCGGCGCCGACTCACTCCCAGCTGAGATCTTTAAAGCTGTGTCGTCAGAGCTCATACCCTACCTCAAAAAACTGTTTGATGTCGTATGGGAAAGTGGTCAAGCTCCGCAGGAGTTTCGTGATACACTTTTAATCAACCTCTTCAAAAACAAAGGGAGCGCGCGGACTGTGGAAATTACAGGGGTATAGCTCTTCTGGCTGTTGGAGGGAAGATACTCACTAAAGCGATGGCAAATAGGCTAACACCTGTTATGGAAAAGTTACTTCCTGAAACACAGAGTGGCGTTAGACCAAACCGAGGCACATCGGATCTAATCTTCACACTTAAACAGCTTCAAGAAAAAGCACTCGAACATCAAGGAGAAATTCACATGGCCTTCATTGATTTAACCAAGGCGTTTGACTGGGTGGACAGGGAAGTGCCCTGGAAAATTATGCTCCGCTTAGGTATCCCTAGAAAATTTGTGGAAGTATGTCGCAGTCTACATACAAACAACAACGCCCAGGTTATGTATAATAATGAGGCAACCGAACCTTTCCAAACCCTCACTGGAGTTAGGCAGGGATGTGTCCTGGCACCCCTACTTTTTAATTTGTTTACCACTGCTCTAACAATTATTGTTGACAACAAACTGACAGTCAGAGGAATAGGTCTCAGATACCGTTCTGATGGCGGTCTCTTTAACACAGGGTGCTTTAGAGTTTTCACGAAGACACGCACACGATTCATTTGTGATCTCCAGTATGCGGATGACTGTGCACTTTTAGCCTCTACGCCGGAAGAGCTTCAAGAACTTTTAGATGTGTATGCCCAGAGCTATGATTCCTTGGGACTTAAAATCAACATTGGAAAGACTAAGATTATGTCAACTCCTCATCAAGTGAACCAAATAGACATTACACTTAATGGAAATTCTCTTGAAGTGGTGGATCAGTTCAATTACTTAGGCAACGTTGTTAATGACAAAGCAAACATGGACAGCGCAATAGAATTAACGCTGCATCTAGAGCACTCTGGGGACTTAGAGAGAGAGTATTTGACAACCACGACCTTGCTTTGTCAACGAAAATGGCTGTCTACAGAGCAGTTGTCATTCCAACTCTGCTATATGGATGTGAAAGCTGGGTCACTTACCGTCGTCATATGAAAGAATTAGAACGTTTTCAGCAAAGACACCTCAGAAGTACGATGAAAATCCGTTGGTTCCATCACATATCAAACGTGGAAGTACTCAGGAGAGCAAACAGCCTTCCAATTGAGGTGCTTATTTCAAGAGCACGCCTAAGATGGGCAGGTCACGTTCATCGTATGCATGATAACCGCCTTCCTAAATGTACACTTTATGGTGAATTGCTAAGCGGTAGAAGAAGGCGTGGCGGTCAACGAAAGAGGTTCAAAGACGTTCTCCATGAAAATCTAAAATCCTGCGATATTCCAGACGAGCAATGAGAACAACTTGCAGCGGACAGAACCGAATGGCGAGGGGTTGTGGCCAGCTATCAAGGAAATGTTGCTGCAAGAAGGCCGAATCCAAGACCTAACCAGGTCTATGTTTGTCCTGACTGCGGTCGACATGTGCTCTCCCGAATTGGCCTCTATAGCCATAGTCGTGTGCACCGTAGATGAATGGGAATTACAATAGACTACACCTTTTACTTGTTTTTTATTACACACAATCTATCGACTGTAACATTTTTTTATACTCGGACTCGAGTAAAGGCTAATAATAATAATAGTTAAAATGTACCGAAAAGTCCCATGACCCGGAAAAAACTCCACATTCATATTTGTCATGTTCAATGTTATTAGGACCACTAGAAGGTGTAAAACCAAAAAGGTGACCTCCCTCTCTTTTGCTTCAGCCGCCGTCTTGAAAATTTTTTGAATCGTTTTATCTTGTGTTCTATTGTTCGGCAATTGCCGAAAATATGTAGAATTCTATTTACAATATTTTTTGTTCAATAAATATTTCCGTGCGATCAATAGAACACGAGATAAAACGATTCAAACATTTTACAATATGGCGGCTGAAGCAAAAGAGGGAGGTCATCTTTTTTGTTTTAGATATTCTAAGTGGTCCTAATAACATTGAGCATGACGAATTGAAGCGTGCAATTTTTTCCAGGCCAAAGTACTGTTTGACTCAATTATTAAGTAAATTAGTAGAATCAGCAGATGACAGAAATTAAATATATAAGCTTTTATCAGTACATTTGTATAAATTTGAAGGTACTAATCTGTGGGTGTTAAAAACATGACAATAAAAACAATAATTATCTACATGTAAACAGAATAGATGATCTACAGTTTTAATATGAGTAGTTAAAATAAAAATATATAAAATATTTTTATTAATTACCTACTGAGAAAACCTATAAAACTGGGGTTCTGGGATTTTCACTTATTGATAATATTGTATCATGTTTTTAAAAACTAATACAACGATTAATCATTAATGCATAAAAAAATTTATTTACTGAAATTAAAACAAGTTACTCATGAATATAGTAATAAATTTCGACATTTATTAATACAAAGTAGAACCTCTTTTAATAACCTAGTAGCCAGCTACATTAAGTTTCTTGATAATAACAAATGGAATATTTTTAATTTATTTATATAGGGTGTGGATTGGTACAAAATAATATTTAAAAAATATTCTTATGAATATTGGTCCGCAAATCCTTCCTAAAGACGCTAGCTGGATACCTTCACGAATAAAACCAGTTTCATCCGTAAACAAATCTTTCCCAAGAAAATGGGGATTTACACATCGCCCACCCTTTGGCAATATTCAAGCCTATGTTTTAAGTCCTGCGGCTTTAGTCCTTGAACGCGTTCTAGAATCGGAGGAGCTGTTTATGTAGAGTTTCGCAGATACTGTTTTTTACTCTTTCCTCGATTTCCAGATTTCGGGTAGTACGAGGCCTTCCACAATCCTATATTTATGGTGTAAAGTACGGTTCTGCATAAGACGTCGATACCGCTAGGAAAATAGCTCTCTTGATTGAATTTCGTTGTTCGAGAAAGCTTCCTGGGGCCCATTTGACGGACTATAAATACGCAGAACACATATGATACAGTATCTTTACCAAATATTTCTCATCGTTTGTGCGAATGAATTTTTGAACAGAGTGGCTAAGTTATACCACACACTTATAGAAACTCCATCGGTCATCATAATAATATTTAATTATTTGGATTTTTTCGGTCACCTGATAATTATCCACTTTATTAAATTGATAATGACATGTTATAAATATAAACTTCTATATGCTTCAGTTACTCAAAGCGGGATAAATTATGCACATGCATATACGATCCGTCCCTTGACTCGATCGATCCCCAACCATTCAACTTCAGCTTGCGCATTCAATTTGATCTGCACCCGTGAATATGAAATGTGTAGTTACCCATAGATTTGTACGTACTTGGCTGCCGCTATTTGCATGCTAAAATAATTGAAAGCACATAATGAGTTATTGATTTAATTAAAATATTCAGCTCCTATAACTACCACACTACAATTAACAAAGTTTATTTTATTCCGAATCTTATTTCCAGTTTCCATTAATAAATGTTGATTTTTATTGTTATATTGCAATAAATATGTTTTATGGATCAGTAATTAATTGTTATATTGGTTTTATAAAAACATAAGAAATTGTTGAAATTCTCCAGTTTAATAGGCTCACTCTGTAGGCAATTAATAACGTTTTTACAATCTAATATATTTATCATTTTTCCCGTTTATCTATATTTAATTGTCACGATTTTAATTTCTTTTGATTGATGTCTTCAAAGTTTGAGCAAAATGGATTGACAAAACTTAACAGTAAAATATATTTAATTTATTGCATTTGCTGACTATACTAATAACTAGCTCAGTAAAAGTGTTGATTCAAAAATGACGAATTTATAAGACGTGAGATTTTCACGTAAAGGGGTATTTACTAGATGCCGCGGGGAGTGTTTCATATGCGTGGTCAAATAATGGTCTGTTCGTCATCTGAAAAATAAAACTTTTGTAAACATGTTTTCTAAAATTGTTCGTTTTTAAACATTATCTAACAATTAAAACTGTTGTAAACATGTTTTCTAAAATTCTTCATTTTTGAGGCACAAGGTATCGAGGAGGTCACTCAAAATAAATTAAATGTTTCACCAAGTGTAATGTGGTATATTAAGTAATAATATACGTTGTTGTTTCATTTCAAATACCCGATTTAATTATTTTTTGTAAGATCCTATGTGCATGTAAAGCCTTATATATTTGTTGAAAATAGACAGTCATAATTTCATTTTAAATTCTATGATTCCATCTGGTGATGCAGAAAATAGAAAGCTCATTAGCAACAGATTTCTAGAAGAAAAAATTTAAAACTATCAGTTCACTTTTGTAGTTATTAACATTATCATATTCATTATTTTGTTATATTATTCTAGACATAAAGTATTTGCATCTAAATTTACCACCTATATTTTGTATTAGGATGCAATATACAACAACAACTATATTTGCCTGTGAAATCTTAATTCGTTTTAATTTTGCAAAGCAACTGGTAACAAAATATATTTTTGCTCTTCGGTAAGCAACCGATTTTTGTATTTTATTTATGATAGGTGATTCCACTGCATCCTTCATTATTCCTGTTTATTTTTTATTTGCTATTCGCTATAATGTAAATACCCTAGCATAAACTATATGATTTTGTTACCTACATAAAGTTGATTATCTGTACACTACCTACTTATTACATAAAGATAATAATCTCTGCTGGTTAATTCATACTTCCTCACAGCACAACAAGCAACTTAGGTATTTTCCATACACAATTGCCGAATAATAATAGTTGTCATTACATATGGTATTCCTCGTAGTATTACCTCAGAATATGTTTATATGAGGAAGCGGTATCTCTATGTGATTTTCAAGATGGTTTTAAAATAAATGAATATATAGTGCTATATGTGTATACGGTGCAGTCATATAAATGTCGTGGTCTTTTATTGCAAGTAATTTCCCTATAGCTATATTGGTTGGATATATTATCTGTACTTCTCGCATTGTGGCCATGTGATTTGTTTTAAATTTATCGATTACACTATTAAAATTATGTTGCTTCAATGTAAATACTAACAGTCCAAACGCTAAAACAAACCTGATTATTGTTTTTCTACAGCAACCATCTTTTGCGTTGAAGGTCTTCAACCCAACAGCGAAGTAATTTTTTATGTGTTTAAATAATTCCATAGCATATAAATTGAGATTTTGCGGTTAATATATATTTTTTTAGTATCAGATAAAACTTGAAAAATGTCTATGGTCTCAGTTAGCAGGCGTTGAACACAGGCTAATTTGATCCTTGCAAGGGTTTTTCCAACTTAGGAGCACAAGTTAGAAAAACTTCCGTTGACACAAAATCATATTCATTGATTTCATGGGTGGCCTTCTATAATTTTACAAATGACTGTAGGTAGGTAGGTTTAGTAGTTGAACAGTTGAAAAATTCTTGCTTTCTATATTAGTTACGAAAAACGTTCTAAAAATTTTTTTTGTAATATACGTTTTTTCACAACACCGAAAATATAAGTAATATATTAATGTAATGTATTCATATGTTAAATTCATAATAAATCAAATATTTCTCCTAAAGGTTTTTTGTTAATTTTTAGAATTTAGTATTTCCAGATCAGATTCACGCAAGTTAGATATATTAAATGTTAAGTATTTTGAGTTTTTCATTTCGTTTATAAAATTAAATACCTACTTATCAGTTTTTATAGTTCTAGTGACGAGCTATTAGTTTTATATTTAATAATGTATATATTACAATTAATTTTGGTTCCATTTCCCTAAATGTGTAATATGTAAGTGTGTTCATATTTTTTTCTTGACTGTTGACTTAAAATATTCATTTTATGTACGACTAATATATAATATATGTTTTATGTGTGTCAATTTTGCTATATAATGTCATATGTTATTCTCTTTTGTAGAACAATCAAAAAACAGTACTTAAATCATAATGTTTTTGAAAATTAAAACAGCCGTGGAAACCATTTTAAAATAAAATGACAATGTAAGTAAATAATTGTCAAAAAGTAGTTCGTGTTTATTGATTGTGCAATTTTAAGATGGAAAGTGTGTAAATGTAATGGATAGTAATATTGAAGAAGCATTTTCTTGTACACCATTAGATATTCTTCAAAAAACGGAAGCAACAACATCTACATTACTGCCAGAAAAGTCAAAACGTTTTTACGACAAAATATACAATTCAATTAATTCAAAAGATATTTATTAAAGTTAACATATAAAAAATTTTGCCTCACCAGGATCTGCTCCGCATCCGATCGTGCAACCACCACGTTAAGAGCGCTCCGGATATAAGCCGGAAAGACGGTGCAAATTACTCTCATATAAATCATTATTTTAAAAAACAGCTTGCACTAAAAGACATTAAAAACATGTTACAATGTGGGACGATGAGAGAAAAAAAGTATATATAAAGAAATAATTTGCAAAAATAATTTTTATTGTCCCGCATAGGTGTCATTAAAATAAACATTTTCCCTTTTGTAGAACTAAAATAAAATTAGCCCTAATGTCCTCAAATGCACAGAGAAATTTAAAGATTAGGTATAATAAATTTGTCCAATGTCATATTCTACTACATCTCTATCTCTCGCCGGCCTTCCAAGCACACCGTACATTCAGCTGCGTCATTTTATTGACGTGAAGTCATTTACAATTAAAATTGGAAGCATGGATGACTAATACACTCCGAAACTCTTAACGCGGTGGCGGATTGCAGGATCGGGCGAGATGGGCCTGTATTGGCGAGAACGACAAATGAAAAACAACTAACCCAAACTCTTTTTTACAGAATATAAAATTAAAATAGGTATTAATATTAACAATACTTGAAAAACAAGCTTAACTAAGCTTAAAATTATACTAATTTTCAAAAAACTCGCACACTAAAAACACTATTAAATTTTAAACATAATATTGTTAGTTGCAAACTCGTCTATAAACTCCTTATTTTACTATAAAGAACGTAACCAGACTGCAACCAACAGCTACTCTCCGAGCTATGTGCCCCGCCGAGCGCTGAATTACAAGTTACAAGTCTGGCGCATTAAGTGTAATAATTGCATATTACCATCAAAACGCTAATGTTTCGATTGCAACAAACACCAGCCGAAAGACTGATCTTACTTAACTAGACCGCTAGATGGCGCCTGCTGACTATTTTACATGTCGGTGTTGAAAAATACCGGGATGTACCAAATAGTCAAAGGATCCTCGTGCCGGTCGTCACATGCCTACCTTGCACTGACGAGAGCTAACAGCTCGAAACTGCAGTCTGCAAGTGGTGTGTGACGACTGGCAAGAGAGCTCCTTTAAGTAGAATCAGTCTTTCGGCTGGTGTTTGTTGCAATCGAAGCATTAGCGTTTTGATGGTAATATGCAATTATTACACTTAACGCGCCAGACTTGTAACTTGTAATCGGCGCTCGGCGGGGCACATAGCCCGGAGAGTGGCTGTTGATTGCAGTCTGGTTACGTTCCTTATAGTAAAATAAGGATTTTATAGAGGAGTTTGCGACTAACAATATTATGTTTAATATTCCGCCCTCTAAAAGCACATTTGAACTACTATTAAATTTTGTATCTGGACGCAGGCACCACAACTCAAATGAGGTGCCTTCTAGGCTATACTTCAATGCGGGGCTGCGCAGGCCTGGCCTAAACTTTGATTTTTAAAATTTTGATTTCGAAAAGGTTTTGATTTCTTAAAAGGGTTGATGATGTGATATTAGTAAAGGTGAATAGGGCAAGCGGAAGTTATAGTTGTTGAAGCTTGGCTACAGAGGTTGCCGGAAAATCGGTAACGTCTAGTATGGTAAAGGGTGTTTAATCCGGAATGGGACATTATGCTAATTTGCGTTATGTGTCTTGCTAGCGGACTATCGCCCAGCTTGAATGAGTAGAATTTGTGAGAGATGTACTGGACGTAATCCGCTGTCGAGGTTATGTCGTTGCAGCGTGCGTATAGATCTCTGAGAGCGGTGTACCTTCCTGAACTTGATATGAGGCGCATAAATTTGTGTTCCAGTACCTGAAGTTTTTTCATGCGACAAAATGTACATAAGCTTCATGGACTGGCATATTCAGAAAAAGACAGCTTCATTTTCGGAGAACGTATTACTGGGCTATTTTGCCGAATTGGGAGAAAAATATAAATCTTCTTCATTGTGGTCATATTACTATTACTGCGTTCTTTTTTGAAAAGAAAAATAGAAGGCTACCAAGCAAAGAAATCTGAAACACTAAGCCCTGAAGAAATTAAGAAATTTATCTCGGAAGCACCTGATGAAGATTATCTTTTACATAAGGTAATGATTATCGTAAATTACAAGCATTTCTAATCTAACGCTACAATTTGTTATGGGTTATATTAATTACCGGAATTATGGGTGCCTGTGGCTCTAATGAACTCTATGAAATGCAAATAGAAGATGTGAAAGATCTCGGTAGTACATTATTAATAACTATACCTAAAACAAAAACGAAGGTTATAAGAAAATTTACCATTAGTATTTTTACGATATTATGAAAAAGCATATGAATCTTCGCCCATATCATGTAGTAATAAATTCGTTTTTTTTTTAATTACCAAAAATTTAAATATACGACTATACGACGAATTGGTAAAAATATATTTGCCATCATAGGAAGACAAATATCAATGTATTTGAAATTACCGAATCCTGATAGATATATCGTTCGCTCGTACTTGTAATCATACTCTGGAATAATAGTATTCATTGTATCATCGTTATATAATATACTATTATTCACTCAGATAAAAGATGCAAATCCAATTCCCGTATTATGCAATACACTAGATACACTTAATAACATTTTTTAAAAATATTTCTTTTACAAATGTAGTAGTTTATTTTTTGGGTGAATAGTATAAACAAATTATGAATAAGATAGGGCAAGCGATATAACATAATTTTATAGGCATAATATTTTTTATAAAATATTACATTATACAGTGAAGTGAACAACTGTTGGAAGAAAGTGGAAATAGAGTCCTCAAAAAGTACTGTTTCTTTGAAGTGAACAAAGAAACATCCACACTAAATTTAAAAAATCGTGTTATTATGTAAACATTAATAAATACGTAAAATAACTTAATGCTCACTTCCAGTCTAGCCTTATATCCTATTTGTTTTTTCTTTCTGTAATATGTAATATTCTTGTCGCTAATTAATTATAAGAACGTAAACATAATGATTGTTTTATTCGACATAAAATGCCTCTTATTTTTACCACATTTATTACTTTTTAAACGGTTTGTCACTTACATAACTATAGTATACCTGACATTCTGTATATCAATAAATACTTTGATGTGGAATACTAAAGTGTTTCTTTTAAGAAAACCAAACATAAATGGTCATTTAAAATAATATACGAGGAAAAACAACATTATAAAATATAATAAATAGTTACTTATCCAAGTTTCTGTAGACATTAATAGCTTAAAAATGGTTTGAAGGTGACATCTATATATTATTGTATGAAATTAAATACTAATTAGTTGCTAAAAATAAATAACAGGAACAGATAAAACATTTATTAGCATGGAGAATTTTTTGGATTAAATCGTCTTCTGAATATGAAAGTGTAGGCTGACCGCCTGAATTCAGGCCAATTGTTGTTTAAATTAAAATTATTTAAACAAATAAAACTAATAATTTTTGCTTGCAATTTTTTTTCACACTGTTTGACAAAATTTCGGCAGACTTTTTAGAGTTTTAAATTTTATAAGTAAGTTTCGAAATGCATAAGGAAAACTTTTTCCACCAAATAAAAGTCGTGTACAAAATTGTTCTTAATCAAATACAACTTGACAAATCAGGATGCAATAAAATACTAAAACTTTTTATTATTGCACATTAAATTAAATGTACTACCGTTTCCTTTTCTTTTTGTTGCCGGCGTTCTTGAGAAGAACTTTTCACCATATTCTTCTTCCTTATCACCGATTTCTTTTTGTTTTAAATATTGAATGCCGTGAAATATATAGGTATTATTTAAAATACCCAATCTTGCTCTTATAACAGAAGTGATCGTTAATATTTATTGATTGTTTATTGCCGAATTTACTGGTTTTTCTTGTTTTAATCATTTTAATCATACTAAAATCTACTTATTTGATTTTTAATTTTTTTTATATCATAATGGTTAGAGTCCTAAATAAGAATAGTCAGTGACAATGCAAGGTCGTCACGAGAAGCATAAGAAGTATTTAATTTAAGGCATTGTCTAAGAATACCAATACACCAGGTACCGTGACAAAAATTTGCCACCTGTTCAGTACAACTAGTAATGTATTTCAATCTAGACGAATGTAGAGAATATTTTAATCAAAGGCATGAAAAGCGTGATATTATATTGTAGGTTGTAGATTGTTTCAGGGGTCGCTTGGCTCTGAGAAGCCTTACTTCACTTCGACCTAAAAGATTTTTTGTGAATTACCCTACAACTAGTTGTTGCCCAGGATTCGAAGACTTTTTACAAAGCTTGTGATTTTCCTGGAGGCTAATTTCCCTATGTCTTCAGGCGTTAATTCTGCCTACTGCAGGTAGTTTAGCCTAGTGCGGATTAATACCTTGCATTTACAATGTATATATTCCGCAGTTTCAGTTGCAGTATCGCAATATCTTCATTTTTCGTCTACAGCCTTGCCCATATTCTTGAGATGATATCGCAAGAGGCAGTGACCTGATAAAAAGCCTGTTATTGGCCTTAGTTTGAACTTTTCAAGTTTGAGAAGTCTTGTGACATTCTTTGTAAGTTATAAACTTTTTCGCTTGTCTTTGGAGTATTCCTTCAGTAGGACTCTTTCTGATTCTTTTCCTATTTCTGGATCTCTTTCGTTATGTGTCCCTTAGCCAAGCCACAAAACAGTTCGAGTCCAATGAATGATGCTTCAATGCCAATCCCACTACCAGTAATATAAATATGGCTCGTGATCTTTTATCGGTGTCAATAATTAGGAGATGTTTAAAACGCCGCTAATTAAAACCGTTTAAACCAAAATCTTTACATGCCTTAGAGGAATGTGACGAAGAAAGCAGACTGGAATATTGTTTATTGGTAAAACGTAATTATCTAAACAATAAAGACTTTTTGGAGAAAACGATTTTCTCGGATAAAGCAACTTTCTCCACCACCGGGGTAGTATCATCACAAAACTCTAGATAATACATAAAGTTCTCTTTACGTCTTGAATAAAATCATACCTAATGAAGTTATTTGACTGATAAAAATTTGAAATGAAATCGGCCATAAATAAAAAAGATACAACAGATATGTCTTCACAAGGACAGAATCACACATAGAGCAATATTCATTTTTATAGAATTTTTGGTAGCTTTATAAATTCGTTTAATTAGAATTATTGAAGTAAGTGTATTTCTTATATTCATAACTCAAATCGCTATTACACCGGTGCACAAATTTTTCATCAGAGAAAGATTTTATTATGGTGAAAAATTTATGAAGTACTGTTAGGTAAGCATTTAACACCACCTAACACCGACGCCTGTAAACGAGCTAACCCCCAACCAGGAATTTTGCCGAACCTCTTCTCTTAAGAAGAATAGGGACCTTTTACTTGCCTAACATTTAATAGACAAGGGATCGAGACGCAATCCTCGCCTAAGGTTGTATAGCTTCCGCGCATGCATTGATATACAAGCCGTTGGGAGACGTGTGAGGCGAGGACGCGGTCTTCCTTGTGAACACCCACAGGCCTCTTTTAATTGGAAAGATAATAGATTTTTGTTTGGGCAGCCGCATGTGCACGCACTTTATTTTTTTATTTGAGAGAGAAGGTTAAAATGTTGGACAGGGTAAAACGCTACACCCTGTATTTAGCCCAACGTTTTGTTGCACTTGTATTTATTTGAAAAAGTCTATTTAGCACTTTTGTTTAATTTACTGTCTGTGGCAAGTTCAAAGACTACACCCTGTATATGTTTCTTCTTGAAATAACGACACTTTAGTTTAGGACGAAATAAGAGTATTTATTTATTTAAATTAACAGAGTTCTTGAATTTTATATAACTAAAATTATTCATTATTTACGTTATAAATTAGGGAACTTTTCGACAACTGAATTTCGACTTTGAAATTTATTTTAGTTTATTTAAAATTATTAAGCGTATTAGCTTTCTGAAAAAATTCACTTTCCTCTTTGATGCGCGAGGGCAATTTATAATTTATTAAAATACTCTTTTTTTACTTGGTTTCGTAAGAGGAAGCAAGCAGAGCAGTCTGGTAACCGAAAACTCGCGTTTGTCAACGTAGGAAAGTCTAACTAGATAGTAATAAATTATTTTCTGCGAACCGAAAGAACTGCTAGTATACGACAACTATACAGACGGTACTAGACTTTTATTTATAAACCTAGAGATTCATTACTTTTTAGAAATTAAATCTCTTTATAAAATAACTACTAAAACTTGAGCGCTGGAAATACCTTGAAATCTTACTTGTAGATATCTGACTTGCTGCAATCTGACTTAGCCAGAGCTCGCTAGGCTTGGCTATTTATGCGGTTCGTCGGGGACTAGGTGCGCAGAGGTCTGGAAAGATGTCGCCCACCAGTCATTTGGGCACGATTGCGCAACATTGCGCAATATTTTACAATATGGCATCAGGGAATGTAAAAACTGAAAATCCGAAAATGAAAATTATTTGACTGCATCGGCAATAAAATGGATAATTTATTGATATATGTATGAAGCTTAAATCTATCCGTTTTCGAAAGTTATTAAGGAAAATTAGTTGAAAATATAATATAAGGTTCGGTTCTTATAGAGTTGAATATAATATGAGAATATTCCGATGGGTACGTGTTGAAATGAATTGAAGCTGCTTGTACTTACGGAAGGTAGTTTTGATATAAATGCGTCAGAACATACGAAAAGGGAAATAAGTTTTGATTTCGGGTGGAACATACAAAACGGAAAAATTTTTGATAAAAGTTCTGCTGGCATATTGGGAAAGTAAATGAGGTATGTTTTGATATATGAATGGAAACTTGAATGAGAGGTTGAATTGAAGAGAAAAATAGTTTATAAAATTGTGTAGAAGCGAGTCATAACATTGTAACTGGGGGTGTGTGAAATAGTCTTAATGATTTAGGATTTAGGTATAAAAATATTTGAAAATAATATTAATACTTCTTGTAGACTGTAGATAGTGACTTGAAAATAATTATTTTTAACAATTATACTGATTATTTATACGTTTACATTAAACTATACAATAGAAATTGTTTATGCCAGACAAGGATATTTTGCATTTTACAAGAATTCCCATGTAACGTTTTTTATATCGATATTTTAAATGACAAGGTCTACCAGTAGATGGTCTGTTATTTGCGCGAAATTTAGCCATCACATAGGAAATGAAAATATTATTTCCGTATCCGATATTTATGTCTAGTTGACAAGGAATTTACATAAAATAACTAATACTTAATGTCTCGCGCATATTAAATTAACGTAGCTAAATAAATACGAATCGTAACGGTTATTTTGTTGGCGAAAATATTACTCCAACAAGGATGACTTGAGACAAACAAATTGTGAGAGAAATTCTTGAGACGCACCTGCTTAAAAACTTGCTTTAATAAAATTCTTAAACCGCAGATTACTGAAATAAATAAAACTATCATTTATTAGAATATAGTAATATATGTATAATTATATTATTTTTAAAAGAAATTATTATCAACATATCTTTACATTATCATTAACTAAATGTATCTTTCCCAGCATGTGAACATTTCGAAATTATGCCCTGTGCATAAAGAGAATTATAAAGTACAAAATAATTAATGAATTAACAAATTCTAAAAACTGTTGAATTAGTTCTCTATGACAATATTTTTCCCATATGAAAGTTAAATTATCAATTAGTCAATATAAATTTATGCCGAGTAGGTACATAACTACAAAACATTTTTTAAGGTGGTCAAGTTGACGTACTTTGTAATTTTCCTAATGCGTTTGATAGGTTTCACCGTAGTATTTTACTAAATAAATTGACAAATTTTAGATTACCATATAAGTTAATTTCTTTATTTATTTCATAAGGAAAACCGCGTCAGAAGGTCGCGGAAACCACGGATTCGCTATTAACTCAGTTTTTATGGCCCAAACGGGAACAACACCTATTATAAAAGTAGTACATCTGTAAATTCTCTACCTCAAAGTTTTTTGTTTTTTTTTTGTACGCCTAAACGTTTTGGAGATACGACGCGGATTAGGGGAAAAGTGCATTTAGTTCCGTCTTTTCTTTATTATTATCACTTCCTCCAACATATATTATCAAATTCAAATATGGTTGGTAAAAGACATTGTTCCTGAGCAGTGGGGTTGGATTAGGAAGAATGATATTTTGCAACCAGTACCAAGGCAGTTTCCACAGCACCAGACATATTGTTAAATTCAATTTTTTGCAACTGTACGAAGGATTGTGCAGGAAAATGTAGTTGTAGGAAACTAGGATTGAATTATTCAACAGCTTGTGGACAATGACGAAATGGACGACGTAGAATCTTATCAGAATGACAGTAATGACAGCGATTTGTCATTGGGTGATAACGTTTCATATACTGAAAGTGTCGGAAATGTTGACTAATTTAAGATCCGGCATAGATTAGAGAGAAATCATGTAAAAAAATGCGCGCCGAGCATTATATCTCTAAGGTGCTGCGGAAATGAATGCATTTTTCACTTAGTCCGCGTCGTATCTCCAAAACGTTTAGGCGTACGAAAAAAAATAATAGGACCTTTAAGGTAGAGAATTTACAGATATACAACTTTTATAATAGTTTGGGCCATAAAAACTGAGTTAATCGCGAATCCGAGGTTTCCGCAGTTTTTACGTAATCCCCCAAGTGTATCGTGGTGTAACTACCAAGTGTTATTCAAGACATCTAAATAAACACAATAGAAAAAAACTTTTTTCGTAGGGCACGAATTTAGCAGCAAAAGTCTAAACAGTCTGAATTATTAGGAATTATAGTATTATATATAACCGTGAACACAGATCTGTTGAATTTAGCGCCGAATCTGGAGTCCCTCAAGGGTAAGATATTGGATCATTTTTATTCAATATCTATATTAATGCTATAGTTATAAACTTACAGTATTCGTATCTAGAGACGTAAATGATTTAAAAATAGCATAAACTGCATTGGTAGTATACCATTAATTGAATCAAATTTAGAAAACACTTATAACTAGTATAATAAAAATAAATTACCTAGGTATAAACGTTGCAAATATGTAATATTTATTTATAAGCTTACTCACATAGATAGAATGGTCTAATGAGTATAAAATAAATAATAGAGCAAGCGTAGATGCGTCTTTACTATGTATACACTAAAGCAGCGATAGGCGTGGTTAGTACTTAGATGGTTGACCGTTTCAAGTGTTATAGTACCTTTCACTCATCACAGACAGAAAAAAATTCAACAAGCTTAAAAATTCCAAAATAACTCGTTATTCACGATCACTGTTAAAACTGTTAGAAGAAAGTCATTCAGACATGTATGTAAATTTGCAAAAAACACAATTTTGTTCAACAAAATCTGGAAAAAATCACATAGCACTGACAATTCACAAATAGTCCAAATTCATCGACAACCTCACTCCAACATTCATATTTACCAAATTACAACTCAAAAGGTACAAGCTAATGCCCTAAAAAATACAGCTTCCTCACAAACTCCAATCACGTTACGTGCTCTTTCCACACCCCAAGTCACAATGTTATTACTCGATTCTATAAGTTTCTATAAGACATTTTTCTCTTAAATGCAATTCTCTATTCAAGTTTTAAATCAGGCATCAAAATACTCTTCATTCACTTTCCCGATGTGTCAGTTGAGCATTTATCAAAACTTCTCTCCCTTTTGTATATTTCGATTGACATCAAAACTTACTTCCCATTCATTTAAATACATACCCATAGGAACATTCTCATATGAGATCAACATAGCGTAAAATGCCTTCGAAAACATTACGGGACCACTTCAAAATTCAATTCTTTTCACAGTTATTGCGGATAACTTCCAAACTCAAATCAATTCAAACTTCATTCATACATCAAAAAGTACCCCTTTTTATGGCCCCATCTTATCATTTTCCGTCCCGAATGTTTGATTTTTTAAATTGCATAGTACCATATTGCGCAATCGAGCCCAAATGACTTGTGGGGGATAGCTATCCAGCTCTTTCCAGATCTCTGCATGCACGTTCCCCATCGAACCAAATAAATACCCAAGTCTGGCGTGCTCTAGCTAAGTCAGTTTCCAGTGAACCTCAAAATTAGTTTCTGTGCTCCGCGATTGAAGTAAAAACCCAAGTGTTCAAATCATTGCTTCATCCGACGCTTAAATTAATTTAAACGAGTGGCCCTTCTGCTTCTTGGGCCGAAACCTAGTAAAAAAGAGTTTAATTTTAATAATGATTTGCTCCAGTGCATAAAACAAAAGTGAATTTTATCGAAACAAACATTTACCTACAATTTTTCTGTTTGTTATTCGCGACGCCACTATTTTTGTTTTCTGCTGTCGACAAGTTCTCGCATTACTTTGTTAATTTTAAATATTTTATTAATGCATACGTTTACAAATTTTGTTCTTAATTTAAACAAATTTCTTTCATTCGTTTTAAGACAACGTATTATTGTTCCAAGAAGAATACATATACAGAGTGTAGCCTTTGGCCCTGTCCAAGTAATAAAAACATTCAGTGCTAAAAAATAAACTATTAGACAAACAATCAGTGAACTCAGCATAAAGAAAATCATATAAAGCATTGACCCTCACCAGCAGACTCGAAGCAACTCTCCAAATTTCAAGATTTTCAAAAAATAAAGTGCACTTACGGCCTCAGGAGACTCAAGCTAAACTGTCCAGCAAAAAAACTTTTTATTTTTCAAATCAAAGAGGCCTCTATATGTTTACAAGGAAGACCACGTCCTCGCCTCACATTTTCGAGCGACTTGTATATGAGTGTATGCGCGGAAGCTATGCAATCTTAGGCGAGGGTTGTGTAGGTATATGTCATGCTTCGGAAGGGATGTAAATCCGTAGGTCCCTTGTCTATTAAATATTAGGCAAGTAAAAGATGCCTACTCTTCTAAAGAGAAGAGATTCCGCGAAATTCTTGATTGGGAGTAGCTCGTCTACAGGCGTTGGTGTTAAGCCTCAGTTGCGGAAATAGGCCGACGTTAAATAAATGTAATAAAATAATAATAATAATAATAGTGTGATACACATGGTTGTTAGTTGTAAGGCCTTGATACCACTGTTGATAGAAATGATTTTTACTGATCCATATAGAACGTTGCGTCTTCATCCTTCATGTCTTCAAGAAAATTTGTTTGTAAATACAGTATTGAAGAGGAGAGCTACGGCTTACTTGCACACTTTTAATTAAAGCTAGCGCACTAACCTTTAGTGAGTTATCCATTATATATGTTGGGAGCGGCTGTAACTGCATTATGAGCAGTATTTGTCATTTTGTTTATTTAAAAATGCAAAATATGTCGTTGGTGGTGTGAAAACAACTTATATATATGTTTTTAGGCAATTCTGGAGATTAAATATTTTTTTCTTTGAAAAAACAATTATGTTAAATTTAATATTTTATGAATTTCCTTTAGTTAGTATTTTTTTAAGTATTGGTTTTCTGATGACAAATATGTTGAATTGTACCTTGAATTGTACATATTGAAAATTTCATAATATTTACAGATACTAAACATGCTCTAATTTGCATTTAGTTTATTTGAGATGTTTGTACCTGGTTTGATGAAATGTATACCACCTCGCCGCTTTCAAATTTGGTTTTCCCTTCAAATTAGTTCATGGACATTTGGTTGCTTTTTTTGAATGGCATAGTACTGTAAACTATCTTTTACTATTAAATATGTTGTTCTTCTCATAAATATATCTACGTTAGGTTTAAAAAAGTGATTTTTTTACCATGTACCTACGTGTAAAGAACCACGATTTTTCGAAATTTTAAAAACTAGCAAATTATTTAAGTTTATTCAGTATATTAGGGAAAATATTACATTATGATGCTATTAACAAAAAAATGTAAATAAACAGCAAAAATCCTCTAAGAAGAACCTCGTGCATGGATTTGGACCTCGCTGTGTGATATAAAACGTATTATTGAATTTATCAATTATTATTATTAGCCGTTACTCGAGTCCGAGTATAAAAATGTTACAGTCGATAAATTGTGTACAATAAAAAACAAGTAAAAGGTGTAGTCTATTGTAATTCCTATTCATCTACGGTGCACACGACTATGGCTATAGAGGCCAATTCGGGAGAGCACATGTCGACCGCAGCCAGAACAAACATAGACCTGGTTAGGTCTTGGATTCGGCCTTCTTGCAGTAACATTTCCTTGATAGCTAGCTACAACCCCTCGCCATTCGGTTCTGTCCGCTGCAAGTTGTTCCCATTGCTCGTCTGCAATACCGCAGGATTTTAGATTTTCATGGAGAGCGTCTTTGAACCTCTTTCGTTGACCGCCACGCCTTCTTCTACCGCTTAGCAATTCACCATAAAGTGTACATTTAGGAAGGCGGTTATCATGCATACGATGAATGTGACCTGCCCATCTTAGGCGTGCTCTTGAAATAAGTACCTCAATTGGAAGGCTGCTTGCTCTCCTCAGTACTTCCACGTTTGATATGTGATGGAACCAACGGATTTTCATCATACTTCTGAGGTGTCTTTGCTGAAAACGTTCTAATTCTTTCACATGACGACGGTAAGTGACCCAGCTTTCACATCCATATAGCAGTGTTGGAATGAGAACTGCTCTGTAGACAGCTATTTTCGTTGACAAAGCAAGGTCGTGGTTGTCAAATACTCTCTCTCTAAGTCCCCAGAGTGCTCTAGATGCAGCGTTAATTCTATTGCGAATCTCGCTGTCCATGTTTGCTTTGTCATTAACAACGTTGCCTAAGTAATTGAACTGATCCACCACTTCAAGAGAGTTCCCGTTAAGTGTAATGTCTATTTGGTTCACTTGATGAGGAGTTGACATAATCTTAGTCTTTCCATGTTGATTTTAAGTTCCAAGGAATCATAGCTCTGAGCATACACATCTAAAAGTTCTTGAAGCTCTTCCGGCGTAGAGGCTTAAAGTGCACAGTCATCCGCATACTGGAGATCACAAATGAATCGTGTGCGTATCTTCGTGAAAGCTCTAAAGCGCCCTATGTTAAAGAGACCGCCATCAAAACGGTATCTGAGACCTATTCCTCTGACTGTCAGTTTGTTGTCAACAATAACTGTTAGAGCAGTGGTAAACAAATTAAAGAGTAGGGGTGCCAGGACACATCCCTGCCTAACTCCAGTGAGGGTTTGGAAAGGTTCGGTTGCCTCATTATTATACATAACCTGGGCGTTGTTTTTTGTATGTAGACTGCGACATACTTCCACAAATTTTCTAGGGATACCTAAGCGGAACATAATTTTCCAGAGCACTTCCCTGTCCACCGAGTCAAACGCCTTGGTTAAATCAATGAAGGCCATGTGAATTTCTCCTTGATGTTCGAGTGCTCTTTCTTGAAGCTGTTTAAGTGTGAAGATTAAATCCGATGTGCCTCGGTTTGGTCTAAAGCCATTCTGTGTTTCAGGAAGTAACTTTTCCATAACAGGTGTTAGCCTATTAGCCATCGCTTTAGTGAGTATCTTCCCTCCAACAGCCAGGAGAGCTATACCCCTGTAATTTCCACAGTCCGCAGCGCTCCCTTTGTTTTTGAAGAGGTTGATTAAAAGTGTATCACGAAACTCCTGCGGAGCTTGACCACTTTCCCACACGACATCAAACAGTTTTTTGAGGTAGGGTATGAGCTCTGACGACACAGCTTTAAAGATCTCAGCTGGGAGTGATTCGGCGCCGGGAGATTTGTTATTTTTTAGCTGCCCAATGGCGGTTAAGATCTCTTCCGTTGTTAGTGGTTTATCTAAGTCCTCGAAAGTGTCATATTGAGGGATAAGATTTATAATATCGTGATCGGCTTGACTTTGCTGGTTAAGAATGTTAGAGTAGTGTTCTTTCCATCGGGCTCTTATTTCCTGGTCTTCTTTGAGGAGATTTCCATTTAAATCTTTAATAGGGCACATATTTTCCGACTGGGGCCGTACACTGCTTTTACTCATTGAAAGAAATTCCTGTAGTCGTGTGAATCGGCGTACCTTTGAATTTCTCTGGTCTTGCTTGCCCACCACTCGTTCTTTATTCTTCTGATTTCGCGTTGCGTTTCATACTTAGATTGGGTAAAAGCTTCTGCTTTTGACGAGTCGTTGGGGTGGTTGATAGCGTTTTGGAAGGCAGTATGTTTGCGGTCAAGAAGTTCTTGTATAAAAGTTTCATTATCATTGAACCAGTCCTCCTGTTTTTTACTTGCTGCAATGCCAAGAATTTCCTCACTCGCACTTTTTAAACTGTCTTTAATTTGTGTCCAGGTAGCAGCGACATCTACAAATCGGTTTCTTCTAGTGCACTCAAATTCTCTTGAACTTTTTGCTTTAGCTGTTCGACGGTTTGTTGGTCACGCAATTTACTAATACAGAGACGGAGTCTACGTTTTACTCGAGTTCTTCGGTGTTTGGGTCTCATAACAATTTTCATTTTAGAGACAACAGGACGATGATCGGTCCAACATTCGCTATCAATGCGCGCCTTTGTAATTTGGACGTCCTTGAGATGCTTCCTACGTACGATAACATAGTCCAGTAGATGCCAGTGACCTGATCTGGGGTGACGCCAGGTGCCTTTAAAGTTATCCTTTTGTCGGAAAATGGTGTTTGTTATAACTAGATCATGTTCGGCGCATTTAGCTAGGAGTAGTTGACGGTTAGCGTTCATATTGCCCAAACCGTTCTTGCCTATGATGCCTGGCCCGGTGTTTGCATCTCTCCCTACTCTAGCGTTAAAATCGCCAAGAATAACGAGTCGTTCCATTTTAGGTATTCTACAGAGGGTTTCTTCCAGCTGTTGATAGAAGCTTTCCTTGGTTTCGTGACTTGCATCCAGAGTGGGAGCGTAGGCGCTTATTAGATTTACCGCGTTGCCATCTGATAGCTCATAGCGTAGCAATTAGACGCTCGGATAGGCCTTGTGGTACTTGTGTTAAGTTGGATACAAGTTGATTCCGAACGGCAAATCCTACTCCATGTTGTCTTCTTGAATTGGTGGGAAGATCTTTCCAATAGAAGGTGTAGTACTTTTCTGTGAGAGAGCCTTCCTCCAAAAATCGAGTTTCGCTGAGAGCTGCAACGTCAACATTGAGTCGGTGAAGTTCTCTATCTATTAGAGCAGTTCTTCTTTCAGGCCGATCGGTGCGAGTGCTGTCGTTCAAAGTACGAACATTCCAAGCGCCGTAGATGAAAGAATTAGTTTTGTTGGATTTAGCTTGTCGGTGTTTTTTCGACATTCGATGAGGTGTCCCTGTGGGCACCCTCCCCCGGAGATCCGATCGGGAGGGTATTTTACCTCCGGATGATTTTGTCCCACTTGAACGCTCCATCATTTTTTTAAAGCCTTAATCGACTGAAAAAGAAGCTGCATTTGAAGTTTTAGCTGGAGCAGGTATGCAACTGACCAGCTCGGTTGCGGAAGGCGAGTGGTGTGGTCCCATGGCACAGAAGGAGACTGCGACGATGGGGTAACCAAACGATTCCAAAAGCAACCTTTGTCTGCGGTGGGTTATTTTTACCGCACTCTTCGTGAGAAGGTGGATGTGCTCACGGCAAAAGGTAAGGGTTATTCCACTTTACTCGGTCGTTAAAGCCTCCTTAGTGAAAACAGGGTGCACCAAGTTCAAATTGAACTCATCGCGAAGGTAAGGTTAACAATTGAGTAGGAGAGGCTATAACTTGCGCTTCACTACCCCATTACACCCCCATTATCAATTACACTAATGATGTAGGTGCGGTTAAAAAGAATAAATGTTATAAATATTTTAACCGCCTCCAGATCCCTTAAATGAGCCCCTTAAGCCTAGGCTTGTGTGGGTAAAGGAGACGGGGCCTTACAATTTATAGTGGGATCCGAACCACTTCTTGGGGGTAATTTATAATTGAAAATTACTTTGCATTAGGTGAGTCTTGAATCCACTTCGTTGTGTATTCTCAGAGAGAAAGCTTCATGCGCTAACTACTGTGCTATCGAACGCCAATACAATTCAATATATATAAAAAACCTAAAATATCAATGTGTTTAATATAAATTAAACTTACATTAAAACATTGATTGATTTAAAAATATCGAACGAGTTTGAAGTGAACAATACAATATAAAACATAAAAATTTAAAATAATATGCACTTATTCTATATAAATTAGGACTTAAATGTTAAAGAATCAAACAACTGGATCGTAATAACTATAAAAATCTTAATAATTTAACGTCAGACAAAACTAATACAGAATGACTTTGCATACCAATACATACTTTGTATATTAATACAGTATAATTAGTTGTTTTCTAGTCAGGAACTATGATTTGTTTAATACAAGGTAAGCTTGTTGCAGTTCTAAGTAGTCGGAAAGACCATACTTGTATATGGGGCAAGCACCAACTAATTTAATGACTGACAATATATTAAAACAGATTACTTTGTTTCTATCACTAATTTATTGTAACTTGAACGTTACTGCAGTTTCGGTACTTAGCGTACCATTATCAAACGAACGAGACGAAGATTCGAAGAATACGTATCTTTTACTTACCTAACATTTAATAGATAAGGGACTGACGGTTTTACATACCCTCCGAAGGATAGTATATCCATTACACAATCCTAGCTTAAGATTGCATAGCTTCCGCGCATACACTGATATATAAACCGCTGAAAGATTCTGAGGCGAGGACACGGTCTTCCTTGTGAACACGAATTAGCTCCTCGTGATTGTAAAATTAAAAAGTTTTTCAGTTGGTGAGCGTGAGTAGAGACCCTTATTTTTGATTGAAGAATGTTGGTTTTGGTATTGGAACAATTTAATATTTTTTTGCACAAAGGTCAATGCTTCACCCTGTATATGCAGCTGGAGTACTTATATATATTTAGTCAAAAGTTTGTAAAAATAATTTTTGTTACTGATGGAATGGTAATTTTTTGCACCACCCTGTATATACTACTCAAAATAACACACTAGTTTAAAGTGAAATTAAAATATTTATATAAATAACACTGCACAGAGTTTAAAACACTTAAATTTAACTTAATGTAGATTGTAAAAACGTTAACTTTTCAACAGCGAAAGTTACGTCTTGAAAAAAAAAATTAACTCGATTTATAGATTTGATTTGTAGATTTAAAAAGTTCACTTTTTTGGGCGAAGGTGCCGGTAAACAGTTTAAAATATTCACTTATAAAAAGATGCGCGAGGGCAGAGAAATTAGTTGTTTTTCACTTAGAGCTACCAAGGAAGAAATCGAAGTCGGTCGTAGAACGCGGATCGGAATTGACTTCCCCAAGATTCTCCGCGGGGGGTCTTTTATACCATCATCATTGTTGCGTTTTTCGTGCCCCATCTAGTTAGCCACGATCGTTGTTTTGCTGACTGGAAAGGTCCCCGTACTCCGTGCGGGCACGGTCTAAGTCTGGATTATTTCCCCGGGTAATCAGTGCGGGCACTAACTGCGCAATAACTAAAAATGATTCAAATTTATACTGAAAGTAACGTGATTGTTTGGGCCTGAAAATATCATATCTCTTGATATTTAAATGAAATTCGAGTCTGATTTAGTTAAGAAGTTATTTGATAATTTGTCCGGATTTGTTGTACTAATTTTCGACTTGTAACACTGTTCTGCAGGCAAGCGCTTATCATGTGGTTGCGGTCATACTAACTGCCGCGGTTGGCGCGATCTTAACGGAAGTAGATTTTGATAATATAAATTATTTGTGCTGTAGAATGTAGATTTTATATAAAATAGTTGTACAGATACATAAATGTTGGAGGAGCGGAAGTAAATATTGATGAAAAGCTGTAGAATGTCGTGTGGAAAAATACATGATAGTTTATTATTTAAGACGCAATACCCAATAGACATTTCGATTAAGTGAAGAATGGCTTGTAAAAATGTTATTTAAATGAACTAAATTTTGATATCGGGGTATGCGAAGAGTCTTATGAGTAGTTTGATAATATACGGGGGCTATAGTATTAAAATTATTATTATTTGAAGTTTGTGTAAAATGGGCAAATTTTATGTTTTGGGTGTTTCGACGTTGGTTTAGGCATCTTTAGGAATTATCGGGTTGTAGTGGATTCTCTCGGAAATTATTTTGAAAAATTGTAATTTTTTTATTATATAAATTATGCGGACAATTTTTTTATGGTTTGACATTGAGTGCTGAAAGGTTGATTTTTTTGGCAAATTTTTGTATTTTTTCTAGTTAAGTTTTCGTTAATACGGAGTATATACTATAACACTTGAAACAGTTACCCATCTAAGTACTAACTGCGCCTAACGTTGCTTTTCATCGCATATCGAAATATGTACATAGTAAAGACGCACCTACGCTAGCCCTTACAAATTTATTGTTAAACCATTAATTTACTTTTCTAAAATCTTGTTCCACCTGATCTTGTATTTATTCCAAAGTGTTATTTTTGTAGAAAATAGCTGTACCATTCGCGAAATTAGTGATTGTTCTCTAAATGTAAAGGTGAAATAAATCATTTACATATACATTAAAAAGCAACGGTCCCAGAATGGGTTCCTGCGGTACTCCGATTTCTACATTTCTTTCTGAGCTGAAGCATAAGATTAAGTGCAATTCCTTTAAAGCCCATATTTTCTAGTGTTTTAATTAACTTTTTATGGCAATCCTTGTTACGCCTTAACTTGTTACGACAATCCATACGTGATTAGTCCAATTCTAAAACAAGTTAATAACATGAAAATAAAAATGTAGTAAATTAAATACTACGGTGGACCAAAAATACCACTAATTCCTATAAACGGAACCTGATTCATTGCCGTCCATCAAGGTGCACAATGTGCGTTTCCAAAGCGATAGAAAATAATGTCCTAAAACTTACGACATACTACATATTCAATCGGAAAACGCAAACAAAAATCTGATTCCAATAAGCCGCCAACAGACAAATTTATCCTATAGAAAGGACCACAGTGCAGAGCTTTAATTTACAGGGCGCAAGGAAACGATGGCCCTCTACAAAACTATGAAGATTGCGTCAAACTCTTCGTATTTTTACGCTCTTCAAAATGATGGACATTAGGTAAAATATTTAACAATGATTTAGAAGTTTAGAAAAGACATTTTTCGATTGTTTAAACACCATAAAAATTTAGGTAGTCTATTTTTTAAGAATACGAAAATCTAAACGATAACGATGGTGTACTCTACCAGATTAATTAAAATCGATTAATTTTTTTACAAGGCAACTGGCCTAAAGTTGTTCGAATATTTCTTTCATTTTAATTAAACTAACTGAGTACAACCTTACAAGCAAATAGAAAGCGGGACGAACTTCAGCCGACCTCGGTCGAAGGGTATTTCCAAGTAGCTTTTATTAAAGATAGCTGCTTATATGACTGCCGTAAAACGAAAAACGGATATTAAACCTATAGTTAGACCATAATTTACTGTTTTTCATTATCGGTTTTTTAAATTTATAGTGCTTTTAAATGTTTTGTTTGAAATACATGTTGATGCAGTTTTTTTCCACGTGCCGCGCACCTTATTGTTTATGCCATTATCAGTATCTGTGAATAAATATTTTTATCAAACATTAACAACTTATGTCGCAGTGTTATTCTGTAACCTAACCTTGCTATGAATGGGTGCATATATAGAATTTATTCGGTATGTGTGTGTTTGTCTGATGACACTGGCACTGGCGTGAATAAATCAGCCAGTCTCTGAAATTCATTCACATTAGCTTGAAAAACTTGTTTGGCTAGAGGTAGAGCCCAAATTTATACCAGTGATTGGTCACGGAGGCGCCGGTGGCTAAAATTACACGAATGTTAAAAACGTAAAAGTAAAATATTCATAATAAATTAATTAATACCAACTGTGTTAGAAATGATATATACCATCTTATCCCCGGGAAAAGATATTATTAATCATGAAAACGTATAATAAATTGTGTCTCCCAAAATTCTACATAGACATTTCAGGTTCGCACTTACGTAACTTCATTAATTTTTCAAAATGTAACTAATTCAATAAATCATTGATCCGTATACAAGAAATCAGAGCCCTATTGGAGGTATTGATGAGCAGCTGGAATACAAGCCTGTTTTTAAATAAAGAAAAACTAGTCGTGGAATCTTTCAAAGGCACTCATTCAGCTCGATATGGTTTGTTTTTGCTTTAAATCCGTTATTCTCCTTATTAACTAAAAGTTCTAATGGATATCTATTAGAGATTAAAGATAACACCAAAATAAGCTCTTGATGTTCCTAGATGACGACAAATTGTATACAGAGATAAAAAGCACCTCCAATCTCTAATAAATACAACAATTTTTGTTACGAACTACTTATATAGATATTTGGGATTCTGAAATACACTGAAGCAGACTTAAAAAAACTGGATTAACTGACATGCATAATGCTGATGAAATTTAGGATGCACCACTCAAAAGCAAACGTAGAACGCGTTTACTTTCATTGAAATGAAGGAAGTCAAGGAGTTACCAATATCTAGTAATTGTGTAGAAGGTAGGAACAATCAATGAGGGAATATTTCTTAAAATCTAAAAATCCTTTATCAGCAAGGTAACAGCTGCAGATAAAAACTACACTCCCTTGAATTTCACTCAACAAATGGAAGACCAAGCTACCAGAAGAACATATATTGACATGGCCTATAGTTGGCGAGAAATAGTCATACATGGGAAGTATCCCGTAACTTTATACAAACAACACATCGACAAAAAAGGCTCCCTCATTCGGAGGAGAAAGGTTATTTCTATCCGGAAATAGAAGGTTTTCTAATTGCCATTGATGATGAGTGCATATGGACCAAAATCTATGAAAAACATAAGAACTATATCGAGGGTACATGCCGAAAGTGCCAGGCTACCAATGAAACCATAGAACATATATTGGCTAGGTGTTAAGCGATGTCAAAGACTGCGTACTTGAGAAGACACAATCAAATAGCAAAAAATCATCCGTAGGCCACTTACTCATAATGCCAAACTATTCGAAAATCCTTCACCATACTACAAGTATAAACCTGCACCAGTCCTGAAATGAGAAAGTTATTTACTCTATTGGGACATACCGATTATAACACACAACGCAGTGGGTTTCAATGGCATGACATCGTGGGAATTGATAAACGTATTGATAAAGTACTTATCATTGATGTAGCATGTCCCGTAACAAAAAATATACTGTGAACTGAAACTGAAAAAATAAATAAGTATAAAAACCTGGCTATAGAAACCAACGAATCTGAAAAATGAGGAAAGTTAATATAATCCCTATATTAATATCAACCACTGGAGTGATGTCAACCAACCTAAAAATGAACTTGAAAAAGCTAAATTTTCCCGAAATGATGATAATTGACATTCAAAAACCAGCAATTTTGCAAACGTGCCGCATTGCCAGAAAATTTCCAGGTGCGCCGAGATAAATATGTACTTCAGGGATACTTCTAATTCCAGCGGAGGATGCCTATCAATCCACGCCATATCTCGACGTAGGACTCCGAGATACTGGTGAAAGGAACCCAGAGAAACTAGTTTAGGTCGCATGAAAAGGTGGATAGAAACATAATGATAATAAAATATCCAAACAAATTATTACATCAACAATGCCATAAAAATACAATAGGGTTTTCCCACTAATTTTATTTTAACAATTTGTGTCGTGAAAATGATAAAACATTTTATTAATTTACAACAATTTACTTTGCTAATAAGAATTATTTCTAAGAAAATATCGTTAAAACTACTTGCTGATAATTTTACTGCTTTTCAAAACGGGCATTTTTACACGCCAAAATTACGTATCTACCCAGAAAACCAATGAGATTATGGATATAATTAGTTTGTAATAGATTCTAACTGTGTTAAAGAAAGCTTTCCACTAAAATTTCTCAGTATTTCAATTTGTAATGCTTGTACTGTGATTGATCTAAAGCAGTGAACGTGTAAATATTGGCCAATCAGAATCCAGATAAATGCGTGAAAGCGTCGGACGTTAATATTTTGTACTGTAGTTTAGGTTTAGCCTTCACCGACATTACACATCAGATGATTAACCTAAAACGTTAAATTTATATTTTTATGTTTGTATTGTTTGGAGTGAAAATATTATTTTACCAGTTTCTGGTTTATGTTTTATTAATTCTACAATCAAAATGGAATCAAGTGGAAGAGGGATATGCTAAAGGTGCCGCTGATAATTTACCTAAAGTAGAAAAGTGCTGAGTGCTGTCAATAAATAGAGGTTATGTTATGTTAACAGAGACCAAGATTAATAAACAATCTTGAATAGAGACAACCTCTATGATTGGATTTCAGGGTGTTGACGTCACAACGCGCCAATTTATGGCTGTTTAAAATGAACCCAATATTTTTCAAACTTCAAGTTTTTTTTTGTTACTAGTAGTAAAATTAATAAGATAATAAATATGCCATAAATCATTTTTTTACGTGAATTAAGCATTTCATCAATTTCATATTTTTTTTTTCTGGGAAAACCCTATTATAGTAAATAGTCATTAAGAAATATTTACATATTTTTAATAAATAGTATAAACCAAAGGTAAATGTATATTTAATGAATTTATCTAATTAAAACTCTTAAAAGACATAACCATATTATATGAAATAATGTGAACACTGTAAGTAGAAAGAACAAAAAGCTAGGAACATAAACATCAGGAACAAAAAGATGTCTAGGCGTACTAATTAGAAAGTACATAAAAATGATAGAAATGCTATAAGAAAGCCACAAGGTATATAAAAAAGCAGTAAAAAAATAATTAATCTTAATAAATGAACGTTTAACCGATTAATGTTTGCATCTGTCAATCCCTATTCATTAATCACAGAATTTTGTTGAGTTAGTTAAAAATAAAAGTGTAATTTATGAATAGACTTTCAAGTTTTTTTTAACGTGTAAGTGGATTCAACTACTTTTATATTTGCCGGCGTTAAAATGTTATGGGGAAATGACCTTTGCTATATATAGCTGTTCCATGTCTGGGTCAGGAAATTAGCTCTGTGCTTTGGTTATGCAAGTCACCACGAAATAATGTTTTGTTGTAGAGATAATATGGGGGATTTTATTTTTTATCTTTATACTACAAACAACAAATATGGATATTTGTATTTACTTCATTGAAAATCTATTTAGTACTTTAAGTTTTGTGGATATTGAGTCACACCTTTCTAAACCGTAAATTAAATGGAAGCATATTTTTCACACGATTAATGCACTATTGATCGGATTTTGTTATACAAGAAAAATAAACAACGTCTGCAAAGCTAAATTGTAATAGATTGTTTTATACGTTCAACAATCTGTAACAATAAACTAGTCGTCAAATTAAATTGTATATATTATGAACTGCTTGATTATTGACAATAGGGCTTAGGTCTGTACTGTATGAAGCAACATAGCTAACTAACTCCTTCTCCCCGCTGATACCCATTATTGCAAACATTGCAAATACGCTATATAGTCGCTGCAATATTTTGTCTACGAAATATGTTGTGTCACCTAATTCTTACTGAGATGGTTAAATATTTTCGGCCATTCTGTACCTATATGCGGGCTGTCCCAGACCGCCAACCAACATAGGTCTACTGCTTATCCGTTGACAATAATATTTATACCATCCATCGCCTTGCACGTTTAAATTTAACTATGGGTATCCCACAGAGTTCCATTTTGGGCTCTGTCCTTCTCTTCTTACTTAATAACAATATTGATTTTTTTCATCAAGAGCACATTGTATGCTGTTGATATTTCTATAACAATATCAAATCCTTCTGAAAGTGTTTTGGAACATAATTGCAATGGCATTTTAAATATTTTATATTTGTTTTCCCATAATACCTCTATCTCAATACTAACAAAACTCGAATTATTAGATTTCACAGTAGACAAAAGATATGCGATAATTTAAATACTAAAATAAATGATAAGGCTATTTCTAATAATGGGGATAATATTAAGTTATTAGGGATATATTTAGATGAACGCCTAAATTGGAATAATCATTGTGAAACATTGATATTAAAAATTTCATCACTAATATTCCGAAATATTAGAAATATTTTACCGAGAGATGACATCAATTTATGAATGGTTATTACAACTCAAGTTTCAAATTTGTTACAAAAAATCTTGATCCAAAAAATAACAATAACTGGATTACAAAGGGCATTAGAATATCAGCGACGCGCCTTAAAGTATTATTTAATATTCAAAAACAAAATTGTATTTATAAAGACAATTATAAATGTTATAAACAAGTGTATAAGCGAGTAATAAAACAAGCAAAAAGATGTATTTTGATAATATTATTACAAACTCTGCAAACAAATCTAGAGCCGTATGGAACATAATAAACAGCTGCACAAAAAATAAGCCGAATATATACTGTAACACTGGAATGGAAATAGAAACGGAAATCATCACAGATAAAGAAATAATTTCCAATGAATTTAACAACTTTTTCATCAATCTTCCAAAAAATTTAATTCTGAATAAAAAACAGATCAATAGTAAAATACAATCAAACATTTCCGTAGCCAGTTTTGATAACTCAACCTAAAACTAACAAATTCTGTCGGTCCAGATGACTATTCCACAAAAATAATTAAACGATGTGCAAGCCAGCTTGCAAAACCGCTTATGCATATTATCAATAAATGTTTTGAGAGTGGTTCTTTTCCAAGCCTCTTAAAATTATCAAAGGTTATACCTCTGTTAAAAAGTGGAGACAGCAGGCAACTTTCCAACTATCGTCCTATTTCACTGATATCAGTTTTCTTAAAAATATTTGAAAAATTACTTGCTAAACGTATAGTTTCATTTCTGGAAAGAAAAAATTTATTATCACCAAACCAACATGGTTTTAGGGAGGATAAATCAACAATAACAGCGCTTACAAATATCTTAGATTTTGTGTATAAAAACTTATACCGAGGACATAGCTTCATTTATTTAGCTTTCAAAAGCTTTCGACTGTGTCAATCATAGCATTCTACTGAAAAAACATAGAACATTATGGTTTAAAAGGGTCATGCAATGAACTTTTAAAATCATACTTAAGTAACCGAAAGCAATACGTTGGCTATTTTACCAGATCTAAAGAACTGGAGGTCGACATTGGAGTTCTTCAAAGGAGTGCGTTGGGTCCTCTATTGTTTATTTTATACACAAACGACCTAGGTAATTACCTGTCTACGTTCTTTTGTGTTTTTTCAGATCATATCTTTCACATTGCATGTGGAAAATCTTTAAATGACGCAATAAACTTATTAAACACCAATTTACTCTCGATTTTGGAATATTTTGAAAATAAAAACTTGTACTGAATCAAAATAAAACTTATGTTTTGGAATTTCATCTTGTTAGTGCACATGACATATCGAGTGTGTATGTCAAAAATGACGGAAGATCAGTTCAACAGATCACATCGTAAATTAACAAGTATCAATATAGATTTGTCCTTAGATTGGAAAGCGCATGTAAATTATTTATGTGGTAAGTGTGCAAGTAGCTGTTTTGCGCTGAAAAGATTACGACATATCACAAGCTTGAGTACGGCCAAAATTTTTTATTTCTCTAATATCAAATCACGTCTCCGATATGGAATTACTATGTGGGGTAACTCAACATGGGCAAATAGAGTGTTTGTGTTGCAAAAAAGAGCCATACGCTGTATGTTCGGATTAAAATTTAGAGAATAGTGCAAAATGACATTTAAGCAACAACAAATATTTACTCTACCGTGTTTATACATTTTTGAAATTTTGGAGTTGGTAAAAAAGAATTTAACTAATTTTAATTCATTAAATACATATCACAGCTACCAAACTAGTCATGGTTCTCATTTTGTATAGGAACTTTGTATCAAACTAAAAATGACAAGTGAATCGCCAAAATTCACAGAGCCGAAACTATTTAGTCGTTTGCCGGATGACA
Source organism: Leptura quadrifasciata (assembly GCA_963675555.1). Lineage (NCBI taxonomy): Eukaryota > Metazoa > Arthropoda > Insecta > Coleoptera > Cerambycidae > Leptura > Leptura quadrifasciata. The sequence continues at coordinate 113,301,700 of OY776675.1, forward strand.
TAAAATATGTAGAAAATGAGTATTTACTTCAAAAAAACTTAAATTATTGTTATCTTACAAATGCTACTGTGCTGTACCAGATTTTTTTTGCATCTTAGGTCTAGAATAACAAATATGAAGCTACAGATTTTATTTCCCTTTTTACTCTTTTGTATGAAAATTTTATGTTGTATGTGTATTGTGTATATATACATGTGTCTGTTTCTTTATCGATTCGAAATGTATATTATATATTATCCTATATTTTATACGTTTTTGTTGTTTACATGCTATATGTTACATTTGATGTAACTGTAATTTTTTATTGACTTGTTCTATTCATTACTTTGTAATTAGTATGAATAATTAATAAAGATAAATAAACATATAAATAATTAAAATTTAATTTAATATTTAAATTTTATCATGAAAATTATCTACATAGAATATTTGATTAATATTAACATTCTGTAGATCCTGTAAAAATTGTCATGATTAAATTTTCTAAAATCTTTGTACGTACAAAAGTAGTGTATTTATTTTATTTCTAATTCGGTAATATAGAATATGTTACAGGCATATTTTATTAGAAAATGATAGAAGCAAATTATTACGAATTGAATAGATTTAGTTTAATTAATAATAAATATATTTTCAATATAATTTATAAATATTAATACACTAAAAATTTTTAAAATAAATATGTAAATGAAACACAGTTGTTATATTTGGCAAGAGCATATCTCATCAGTCTATTAATAGTCAGTACGTAATCTTCTACTCCTTTATACAATCTTCCTTGTTACGAGAGCGGATGATAACTAAAAAAAAAAAATATTAATTAAAAAAGTGGCAACTACAACAACAGTAAAAGGTATATCACTCCGGGCAAGAGATTTAATAATACGTTTCAAAGCTAATGCACAACGTTAATTTTTTTTAAGTTTTCTATCAAATACTCTTTTCCAAAAAGTACCCAAAAAATCTACGAAATATGAACAATAATATAGCACTCGATTCTGATGTTTTGTAGATTTCTTGGTTATTTTTAGAAGAAGAAAACTCAAGAAAGAGAGGAAAATTAAGAAAATGCAAAAGTATTTTTTAGTGAATACTAATATGTATCTGTAAAATGATAGTTAATACTGCTTAAACAAGTACACTAATAATAATTGAAAGTTGTCAATATCTTATGTTTATATGACAGACAAGTTTTTTTTACATATTACTTACTTTAGTAGGTATTCTATAACTGCGTGTTAAATTTTAACGCCTGCCCTAAATTTGAATGCCTGCCCAAAAATGCAACTCTAACCTCTTACAAATTAATTTAAATTTTAACATCCATTTTAACTTCAACACAATTCCAATAATTCGCTTTAATTACGTTCTATAATCAATTTTTATGGTACAATTTTACAGATTTTGTTAACTTCGTTAATAAATTAAAATATTTAAAGGTTATTTTTATAGTAGTACTAAATAAGACCATAAAATAAAATAAATAAATAAAGATAACATAAACTTTAAAATTTTATATGAGGTAAAAAATACATAAGGAAATTGGATATTATAATAAATAAAATATAAACAATTAAAGATTCCACAATGGGTTAAACAATTGTATCATTTATACCATTGAAAATAATATGTTTCTGAAATACCAACCTTAGATTTCCTTGTACATGGTACATAGAACATTGTAGGTATACTAATCCATAATGTCCACTCAATGTCCTCTAGTTCCATGATAAAATTTTACTTTTCACATCACAAAACGATGTAGATCTACTCGCAGAGCACCTTTTAGTTGCACTTGAAAAACTAGAGCTCTGCGAACCATTTGATGTATTACTGTTTGTTCTATTCAAAGCAAATTTTGATTTGCTTTTGTCCCTATTCAAAATGTTATCTATAACTTGTCTAACTGTAGAGTGAGTACGAGTAAACGGATTTGTATACATCTTGACCTTTTGTCAGTAGCACATTCACTTCACTAAAATTTCGCAAAACCTGTCTCGCCCAAATCTCATATATTAATAACATTTAAAAGAAGGCTAGTCTTATATAAATGTGGAGGAATTGATACAGGCATTCAATGCCAATGCCGTGCGGTATATTTTTAGACAGGAAGTTATTCGAAATTGTAGGTCAAGTTTGCTATCTGAAAATTAGCAAATACCCGAAGAATTAATTAAAGTAAATCTTTGTAAACATTTATAGAGAAAGATGCAAGGTGATCGAGGTAGTCACATGATTTATAGATAGATGTTTGGGAAGAAAACTGAACGTGTTTATTGTTTATAAACTTTTTTGATATCTTAATAATAATTGCTATAACTTTGTTTATTTTCATGTTTCACATGAAAAATTTCCATTGGCTATTATTAAATTCCAGATCTTCAGCTTACGCTCAAGAGCTGATGATCTCATCAATAAAGTACAGTTAAAAATAGACAATTTTTTAAAAAGAACAATCAATCAATACATGAAAACATTACGTAAATCTTCTCAGATAATAATAAATGGTAATTGCAGCTTGTGTATAAGTCCAATAGAAGTTACTTTAATAATATTCGAGAAAATAGAGCAAATTTGTAATTAGCAAAAAATTTAGAGTTGATTATACATGCATTGATCTCCCTTTCCCTTTTAGAACATGTAAATAAATGCGTTACAAAAGTATGTCCGGTTCGAAGAAATCACCTCGAACCCAATTTCAAACCGAGCATGCTCGGCGGTTTCCACACATGTACCCACCGAACTTGCCAACTTCCATTCAAAATTGAAAACCTCGAGCCCCACTGCTATGAAAAAAAGTTGATGCAGGTCCCCATGAATATGGATGGGGGTCTGTAGGCAAAATTGGGGCGAAGGCTTGCTCGGGACCGATGATTTTCGGAAAATCAACCTCTATAGCTTTCTAGAATCTGGGGTGTAACTCATGAGGACCTTTTTATTTACATAATAATTTTTAGTAATTACAGGGTAACAAACGTAGAAATGTTTAATGTTTTACATTAAACTTATACACGAATCTCCCGATATATATCCTACACTAAATTGACATTTCGAGGTTTTTGGTTAGTGAATTATTCAATAATAGCGGAAACATCCAACTCCCCTAAGATATTATTGATACTCATATTAATTAAATGCTGGACCCTACCTTGGCTCATCGATCTTAATTTACTTTTGGTCAATTTTAGTTTTGAAAATTATCTCTTATCAGTAAAATTTGTGGTAATTATTACAAGATAAATTTTTAGTAGTGTCTCCACATTGGGGGAGTGTCTTTTAAATTTCTATCTACCAACAGCTGATACAAGCAAACTTCACAGCTATGTTTTTTTGCTCATCATCTTCAGAACGTGTTAGTATATTACTCATGGTGGTTATAGTAGGGACCGCGTGCTTAACTGAAGGGCGGGAATTTGATTTGTCATTCAAAATTTCGGAAGAAATCAGAGATCATTCATTTTTATTTTTAATAAAATATATTTTCAAGGCAATTGGTGGGGGTCCAGAAACAATACCTCATTGCCTTGGGGTTAATCCGGCACTGAATTGACGCATACCCAGTCTTGCGCTCGCGTCAATAAATTTGGTAATATATTGCGTCCGAAAATAGTCATACATTTAATTTTTATAAAATAAATTCGTTTATTGTTTGTTTATTTAGTCACACACACTAAAACTGTAATAAAACAAAAACACTGGCAAAAATTTAGGATTTTTAATATTTAACAGCAACATGTATTAGGTAACAGTGCATCTATCATCTGATAGCAATAGCAATATCAAACAATAGGAGTATAGACATGTTTATCGAAATCTATTTAGTTAACCGTTGACCGACTGAGTTGCTATCTATCGGATACCATCCATCCAAACTTACTTCTCGTTTAAAATTTTCGACATTTAAGGATAAAATCCAAACTAACTTACATTAGGTTCCCTGACGAAAAAATCGTGGCAGCCAAGTCACGGTGTACCGTGGGCCAAGTACGAATTTAACTTGGGAGACGAGCTGATTCAACCGAGGCCGACGATCAACTTCCCTTCTTTGAAATGACGGGAAATTTTAAGTTGAATTGCCCATATTTTTAGATTGGTACATAAAAGGTTAGGTTATATAAAGCAATTTAATGTTTACGTTATAAAAAATTATGTAATTTAATTTAAATATGAATGGTAATATTAGTATTTTATAGTCGACTAATATATAAAAAAACGTTTATTAGAAATCAAAACATTTAACAGAAAAATAAGTGTTTTGCAATATATTAACTCAATATAAATAGATATATTTTAATCAGTCACATAAATATTTTCTTGTTTATTAACAACATTTAAATACATTAAATTAACTATTCTGTCAAGTACAAAACAGGTACCAAAAGTTTGTAATATATGTATAGGCTTTGTGGGATAACGGATCTTTATTTTTCTAATTTCCAACCTATGGAATTTTAAGTGTGTTAATACCAAACCAGATTTTTATGTTTTTAAAATCTGTTTCGGCCTTTGATTTTAGTTCCTCCCAAGTATCAGGAGATCAAAAAATAGCTGTATCGACAGCGAAGCTTAATATATATTCAGTACTTTGTAGTGCCAGTAAATTATTAAGATATAGAATAAATATGATTGGACCCAAAACTGTACCCTGTGGGACGCTATAATTTATTTGCCCTGAATGGCTAATTTTTTTCGCTATTTAACATATTGAATTCTGTTGGATAAGTAACTTTCTAATAGACTAAAGGCATTTCCTTTACAACTGTAAATTTAAATTTTTGTGACAAACCGTATCAGATGCTTTTGCCAAGTCTATAATATACATAATGCAGGTTTACATTAATCTAATTTTTCATATATTAGTGGACTTGTCAACTATTGTCTAACCTAAAAACTCTCTGTCTGTATACTAGAACTGTACTGAATACTGAACTGAAGAACTGAACTGAACGGTTCTCTATACTTCACTAAACTGAACTGTTCCCCCATCTGCTGGATTCGCCTCTTTATATACACACTTGAAATATACCAGTACCCTATTCCATAATATTCTGGAATCCTCCAAAGTTTTTTACTATGTACTAGATGATTGTTCGTCAATTGGCTCATAGACGGCGCCACCCTACTAGTCAGGGAGTAACAGAATAACAGGTTTCCCTTCACCTTGAACAGGGACTTAATCACATCTTTCCCCGTTAGAGGGCAGCACATAACAATATATTAAACTTATTTAGAACATTTAAAATACGTTCTTTGATGATTTTTCCAAACAGTTTTCAACATTTGATATTAATGTTATTGGTCTATAATTTTCTATTTTACATTTATCTCCACGTTTGTACAACGGCTTAATATCCAATCCGCAAATAAATAAATTAAAATGATTATCAGTATTCTTTGCGTCTGTCCTCAAATGTTTGTCTCTTTTGTAATATTTGAAGTTTCTTACCAAGAAGTTATTAAATCTAACGTCCAGCCGTTGCATTAAGCCTAATGAGGATATTAAATAAATGAATTCAATACATGCTGCAATATCTAAATATTTCTGACTTCACTATAGAATGTCACATATTATATTTTAAAGCTATTTAATTACCGTACCGCCTCTGTCTTTTTTCTAGATGTTGATAGAATTAAATAGAAATAAGCGAGCAGAGTGCACGTAATTGCACTTTTTATAATACGGCAACTTATATTTTATCATTAAAAATACATTAACATTAATTAATTAGAATAAATGTATTAAAAATGAGCGGGCAACCTTTTTTAAGTCAAAGTCGAACGAGTTCTTTTAATAACAAAAAAATTAACTCTTAGCAAAAACCTGTAAATTTAATTAATAGGAACAAGACGAAACATATTGATATTTGTTTACAAATTATGAGGATTGAGGAAATACTGCCAAATTAATTAAATATTTATATAAATTTTAATAAACCGTTAGATAGATTATTCAATGAATGTTAAATTATACTGTCAAGAAATTCTAGAAAGTCACGGCGATACCAGGGTCCTAATTCTCGAAATAGTGGAACAATATTCTCATGAGAAAATTGGGCGGGGTTCTCCCGAAACCCATTATAGTAGAGTCGATCTGGCATTAAAAATGACTTGAAAGGGACTCGCTCTTTTCTAATTTTTTTTTGTGATGTTATGATGTCGAACCCCTTCTACCATCCGGAAAATTTCCCGGTCGAACTTTTTGCGAGGAGGGGGGGGATTTACATGTAAGATAGAGAAAATGAGATTTTCGGATTTAACTCTCTTAGTTTGATTCGGATCGAAAAAGTGTAAAATTGATGAAATGAGGGGCTCATGAAAGCGCGTAAACTGAATTTTGACTTGTCGAAATCTGTCTATCGGTTCTCGAGATATTGCGATTTGAAGGTATGGATTTTTCGCTGCGGCGAGAACACACCGAGAGCGCGACAATTCAGCAGCCGTGCAGCGAGATGCCGGGGGAGGAGCCTAGCGCTTCAACTTCTCTCCCTTCTCTCTCACAAACGCACGTTAGACCGTATTCTCGAACACAAGTAATTATTCACATCACACGGCAGTGAGAAAACATGCTTTCCCTGCTATTTTTGGAGTGGATGACTCGATCGTGTAAGAGATCGCCTGGGGGTTTGCGCTGTTATTTCTAGTGGTTTGTAAATAACTTTAGTTTTTATATTTTATTTTTATCCAAATATGTCAAAAATGTTTTGATAGTCGTGTGCTGCCCTTAATTTTCAATTTAGCAGGTGCAAATTACGACGACATACAACGCCATCCTTCTTTTTTCCGCCGCTGCATCGTTCAATCCTTCAGCTACTGCTGCTTTTATGTAATAACCATTTGAAAATTACACGTTTTTAAAATTCTCAAATGTCATTTGGCAACAATGCATCATCTGTTCCCTTTACGGGATGTATTAGACCTTAATACTGTGAACGACCCATGATTTAGGTGTCTGAGGGACGTTTTGTTACACTTTCTAAATGGACTGTTAGGATGTTCATTTGATGGATTCGATTTAACTTAGGCAAGGTAAAATATAAAATTTGTAAAATATAATATTTTATTATTTTAAAATTACTTCTACTTTCACCAAGTTTTACACATTGCTCTCTATTTTGAGATAACTTCTGAACAAGTCGTTAACTGTACCCATTATACCATATTCGTTGAGTTGATTAAGTAAAATGTCATGCTTTGGCCAAATCAAGAAAAATTGCGATTTGTTTTTTTTATTATTATTTACAGAATTATATCTAGTTTTTACAACCTCATACATACCATCTTCAGTACTCATACCCTCCTTAAAGCCATATTGATTAGAAGAAAGAATTTTATTGTAATTTAAATGTTCTACTACTCTATTTTTTATAAATTTTTCTAAAACTTTTGCAATATTGTTGATTACCTAGATGGGTCTCTAGTGACTTACTACTGTCCTATCACCTGTTTCGGATACAGGTGTCACAGTTGATATTTTTAGCATGTTTGGAAAGAAACCTTTTTCAAAACATAAGTTAAATATGTAACATAGAGGTTTAGTAACGATTGCATCCAAAAACTTGTATATCTTTGAGGATATACTATCCTCATCTGAGGAAGATTTATTTTTTAAATTGTTTATATTTTTTATAATTTCATCTTCGGTGATAGGTTTGAGAAACATGTTACTGTAACTAATGTTTCTTCTTTTTAATAATTTGTTAACTTGAATTTTCTTTGCTAAACAAGATAAAATTACAAAAAATTGGGGGTTTCCATTTGCAAAAATTGATTTTTGACAGTTTTCTCAATTTCGTTTTTATTCTTATTTTTTGAACATTCTGTATTAATACTTATCAAAATATTATAAAAACTCTATTAAAATAGGTCTTTTTCAACAAAGAATCCAACCCAAATGAAATAATAAAGGCTTCCTTATAGTAAGAATTGATAATTCTCTTAGGGCCTGCAAACGTCATTTTTGACATAAAAATTGAAATGTTAAAAACGGAGAGACTTGGGTATAAAACATGATGCACAAAATAGGCCTAGAATTTTGCATACAATAAAAAAATGTAATAATATATAGGGTGTCCCATTTAAAATAAGCAAATTGACATCTACTTCCGGTATAACCGGAAGTGCCACCATCTTGAAAATATTTTAGCCGAGTTGTCCCCATCGACGTTAGTTTACTACCAAATTTACAAAATGAGTGGAAACCAAAAACTGGCAATTTACTTATTTTCCTATGCCTTTATAAAAGTATTACAAAACTTTGTCGTCATTCACCCATTCCCTCAAGAAAGGTCACCAGGTATATGACCTCTGAACACTGAAATTAAAAAGGGTGCAAGTTAGCAACACTTTGCAGAACTAGCTTTACATGACATTCAAATCGGTCAAAATTCATAATTCGTTCATCCTTTATTCTAATTTAAAAAATGATTGGAAGGAATGTAGATAAAATTTGTTATTATTAACATTCTCAGAAGCTACAATTGATGTCAGTAATAAGTTAAATAGAAACAAGCTGTCACTAACTTACGTCAACACTTTTTTATTAACCAATAAAGGCTAGCATAAAGAAATATTAATAATAGATTTGTAATGCTTTTTTTTATATGTTTGCCAATTTATTTCACCGTTGTAAAGAATATTGTTAATAGTTTTATGTGCCTACGATTATAGTTTATACAAATGTAATAAATTTAACGACTTTTTTAAAATGTATAGCTATATATTTTCACGACCCCCTTTCGGGAAGCCGTAACTGACGGTCACTTGGCTTGTGAGAGAGGGAGATTGGGTAGTCAAAGTAGAAGACGAGTTTAAAACAAATATATTTTATTAACAAAATAGCAACAAACAGTGTCACAGTACAAACAGGCACAACAACAATAACAATAAATGGGGGGCTCTTACCAATAACACTGATGTGGAGAGATGCGTTAGGATAAAGAGACGCACTTCTTCACACTTAAGAGTAGGACTGTCTTAAGAATTCGACTGACGCCCGCGTTAACAAAATTCGTATTTATAATTTTACTACATGCCTATTTAGCAGGTTACCTATTGAGTACAAGTTCGTATTTATTGTTTGTTTTAATAATTCAACGTCAGGTCTCCTTCTCAATATTTGTTTAATATTATTGCAAACTATATCAATTTAGAATTTGGAAATTTGTATCAATATGTAATCTGCTAAAGCTGTTTTATAGATTTCTTCTCAAATATGCATACTCCATACGTAACAATATTGTACTCACTTTAAGTGAAGTTCATAGGTTTTACCTGTATAGTCATATATTTTGTGCCTCTGTTTGTCCTGGTATAACTCGAAAACAATCGATCCAATTAATCAAACGTATCTCGTATATAATTTAATATCTTTCTAGTTGGTTTAATAGTTAAATAAAAATGAATAGTTATATTTCTTACTACTACTATTTTTGTGTCAGGGGAAAATATATGTCAAAAAAGAGAAAAAATGTGTTTGCTTATCTGAAATCTAAATAAAAAATTCGAGAAAGTGGCGGTATAATATTTACATTAAATTTAAGAATCAATTAAGACGTAATAACGTGAAACTTTAAAAGGTCCATTAACTTTTAATTTAGAATATAGTGATTGTATTTAAAAGATACATTCTTCTTCAACATTTTAAGGGTAATGTGGCTTGCAGTGTCGATTTATAAACTTTAACGGCCAGTTACTGAGTTAAAAATTAATTAACCTTTACTAGTAAGGTAACTCGAGATTAAGTTCGAGTTAATGTTACAACTGTTTTTCATTATTATTTTCCCTTTGACTTCGTTAACTCTAAGTTTGTGAAATATTTTATTAAGTTACTATGAGAAATATGGATTTAATGTGTGGTCGATAGCCGAGTGGGTTAAGGCGCGAGGTGGCAATCGCGATTAATCACACGGACATCGCACCACCGGATTTGAATCCTGGCTCCGGCACTGGCACTGTCGGAGGAAATGGTTGTATGTCCGCGTTTTTTCAATGTGTAACCTCCTTCCGCACAAGCTCTGGCTTCTGGATTTGGAGGTTGTCTAATTTATGTGGTGTTTATTTATTATTATTATTATTTATTAAAAAGTACATTTTGGGGATTCATCATTCCCGAAAGACTGGAAAATAGCAAAGGAGTGTCCAATTTTTAAAGCAAGAGATCCAGCTAATATGTACAACTGCAGTCCAATTTCTATTCTGAGTAACTTCGTGAAGGTCACCATATCAACATCGTTTTATGGCTCGACTACCACAAATTGATCAAGGACAGGTAGATGCATTGTACACAGACTTCTTAAGGCTTTCAATAAAATTGACCATAAAATATTACTGAACAAATTAGAGAACTTTGGTTTTGATATCAAGCTGTTAATATTCTGGAGTACCGCAGAGTAGTAATCTTGGACCCTTGCTATTTCATTATTTATTCATGACTCATTTGAACTCTTAAATATGACAAACTAATATATACAGATGATCCGAAACTTCAAAATTCATTTCAAATTTCCATTTTAAAATACATGAAAATTAAACCAAATGAAGACGAGAAACCATCTAGGTAAGTTTCCCCATTGTCATTACAGTTTTTCACATTAAAAAAAAAATTGTAACCAAAAAATTTTTTTTGTACTTATAAAAATTTTGTTCTGATGAAAGCTAAGGGCCCCTAGCCGACACGTTAAATGGCTGTTTATTTTTATTGTTACGTAAGAACTTTATCCCAAGAAATTTTTTTATGTAATATATTATTTAAAGGTACAAGAAAACAAATTATTATGTATACAGGGTGTCCATAAAGTCTCGATCCATTTTAGTGAAAACGTTGGTAATTCTCATTTTCCTTTCAAGCATCGTTAAATAATTGGATAATGTTAACGTTACATTGGATAACAAGAGAATAAATAGCTATTGCTAGAGCACGATTGCTAAGATTGTCATATGAGACCGCTAGAGCCGAGTTCTCACGTAAATTCAGGAAATTTATTCCGACAAAAGCGAATATTCAGTTTATTGTGAACAAATTCTAGAGAACAGGAAGCATAAGAGATGAGCAACGTTCAGGTAGGTCATCAATATCTGAAGATAACGTGGAAAGTCTTCAGCAAGCAATTGAAAGTAGCCCGACTACATCAACTCGCTGTCTTAGCAGGGAGCTCGTTGTACCAATATATCCAAGTCCTGCATAAATTTGAAGAAGAAGGATATGCAGCATGGCAAGCTATGTGCTATGATCTTCTTTAGGCTGTAATGCACGACAATTTAATGGCCAACATATTATTCGATGCGATGAGCATACAATTCATACCTATGGTCAAGTTAACAGATATAACTGCCGAATATGGGACGATAAGCAACCAAATGTGCCTTTTGAATGACAACTAGGTACGCAAAAAGAAAATGTATGGTTGAGTTTGACGCAGACTTGAGTGTATGGCCCTTTTATTATTGCAGAAAACAATTACTGACAACTTTTATTTCGGTATGTTGCAACAGTTTCTAGAGCGTCAAGTAATGAATGATGAAATTTTTGTGTCCGTTATGTTTCAGCAGGATGGTGCACCTCCTCGTTTTGAAAACGTTGCCCGCGACTATCTTAATGAAGCCTTTCCTGGCAGGTGGATAGGCAGGGAATTACAAAGACTTGGGTACCGGGTTTCTGGATTCTAGATCAAATCTGTAGTTTATCAGAAGGAAGTTAGTGACCTACAAGACCTTAAAAATCTAATTTGAACTATAGTCGACAGCATTACAGCAGATACATTCCAAAAGTTCTTCAAGCCATTAAAGAAGTGCTTTGAAATTCAGGGGGATCACGTTGGACTGTATTAAATCACATTATAACTTCATTCTTGTCGATAAAATATAATTTGTTTTTCCAAAAATATCATTTTTTCTCTAAAACGGATCAAAACTTTATGGACACCCCGTATATACCAGGTGACCCAGAAAGTACTTGCCCACCACTTTTTCTACAGTTTTGAACATAAAATTCTGAAATTTGGGAAATCAAATATAAGTATCAATGGCCATATTTTGACCATTGGGTGGTAAATAAATCACTTCCAGTATGGCCGGAAATTGCCATAACTTTCTTATTATTTTAAATAGCACCGTGTGTATTTAAATCACTTTTCTTATAAAGCTGTAATTTTTCTTTCCAACGCTTTTTTCAGATTTAATATTGAATGAAAAATAACCTTGGAAATGGCATTTATTTGTTATTTCTAGTTGGCTTTGAAATTCAAATTTAAAAAATTTCGAAGTAGAGTATGAATTTGAATGAAAGAGTATTTCTCAACACATTAAATGTAAAATTAAATTTTTCCATTTCATGGAAATTCAATTTGTCATAACTCCAATTTTTCAAATAGTACCCTGTATGTTTTATTTTATTATCAGATAGAGTGGTAAATTTGCTTTAGACTAGTTTTTCCCGATTAAAAATTGAATGTAAATTAAAATAAATATTAAGCTTTTTGTAGAAGCATTTCGAATTGTGTCCATATCTTGCAGTAAGCCATGAACAACAAATGAGAAATTGCACACAACATCTATCAAAATGTTATCGTTGAGAGAAATAAAATCGTATTTATTATTCGTAAATTTATAATTAGGTGCTTTATTCAAAATAAGATACGATTTACGATGCAACATACAGAAAATGAAAAAGTAGATTTACTTTTAATTTACGGCGAATGTCAGAAAAATGTCCATGCGACGGCACTTCTATATTATGAAAGGCATTCCGATCGTCATCAGCCATAGTATTTTAAAATTCTAGAAGACTCATTCCGAAATGCAAAAATATTGTGGTGGCAGAGGACAGATTTATAGTAAACGAAGAAATTGGAACAAATTTATTGGCTTACGCACTGTGTACCCAAATGTTTCTATGAAAACGACAGAAACAGAAGATTGATCTTTTGTAATTGATTTATTTAACACATATACTTAAACAATAGTGATGAATCTAATGTTACGAATAATGGCATGTACAATAGACATAATCTATATTGGTCTAAAGAAAATTTACACGAAATGTTTGAAGATAACCATCAGCATAGATTTGGAGTGAATGTGTGGGCTGGAATATTCGATACAAAAATTATTGGTCCTACACTATGTCAAGGACCGCTAACCGGCGCGCGTTACTTAAGCTTTTTATAAAATGAAATAGTAAACGAACTGGATGAACTTTCCTTGGAAGATTTCAGAAATATGTACTTCCAACAAGATGGAGCACCGCCGCATAATGCTGGTTTTGTGGTAAATTACCTTAGTGCAAAGTTTGACAACCGGGTAATATGTACTAATGAAACTATTAGATGGCCTGCTAGATAACCAGACCTCACTCCATTTCATTTTTTTCCGAAACCATTCGAAGAGTGAACAAGTGTTCTGAAATGGGTGGGCATCATTTCGATCACCTGTTATATGTTTGGTATTTAGTTATGTTGTATTGTTCTAATTATAATATTTATAAATTTAGTAAGTTGCTGTCCAGATAGGTATCATAACTTCTAAATTGGTTTTGATTGCGTGAATTTTTGTTTTTTTGCTAACGATTCATCAAAATTATTGTTATATTTATCAAAATAAATTTTCTATAATTACAAATAACGCATGTTTTTCATAGCTTACTACAAGATATGGACACATATTTATTTTAATTTATATTCAATTTCCTATCGGAAAAAACCAGTCTAAAGCTAATTTACTACTCTATCTGATAAAATAAAACATACAGGGTACTATTTGAAAAATTGGAGTTATGACAAATTGAATTTCCATAAAATGGAACAATAGGAAAAATATTTTTAAATCCAAGCAAATGAACAAAATAGTCAATTTTACGTTTAATTTGTTGAGAAATACTCTTATTCAAATTCAAAGTCGACTTCGAATTTTTTTAAATTTGTTCGTGAATTCCAAAGCCTACTTGAAATAGTAAATAAATGCCATTTCCAAGGTTATTTTAAATTTGAAAAATGCATTGGAAAGAGAAATTACAGTTTACGAGAAAAATGGCTTAAAATTGCTATTTAAAATAAGAAAGCTGTGGCAATTTCCGGCCATACCGGAAGTGATTTTCTTACCACAGAATGGTCAAAATGTAGAAAAAATTGGAGGGTAGGTACCTTCTGGGTCACCCGTATATTGATAGAAGACAATTTTTTTTATTTACTTCTTCAATGACTGATGGTCGAGAGGTAAGCGCACTTGCCTCTCACTCAAAAGTTCCGGGTTCGTTTCCCGGTCGTGGCAGTGGAAAATACTGAGAGGGGTTTTTCCACTATACACGGATATTGGGTGTGTGTCCCTTGTCTCTAAATGTGTAGCCCCCTCCCACACAAGGCTCTTATAGAGCCTTCCGGTATAAAGTTGGTCGTCATTACCTGTGGCGTATTTAAAACAAAACACCTCTTAAGGGCACAAAATTTATTCTTGAAAAATTACGTTTAGAAAAAAAATTACAATGGATTTTGCCCCGAGAATAACTAAATTGAGCCAAACAATTCAACAAGGTTCAGATTGTCTGATCAACATGGAGTTTTCCAAATAGAAAATATCAATATCTAAAACAGCATTGTTGGTATAAACTGTTAAGTCACATTGTAAATTAATATATATTCAAAAGTAAACTCAACTAAATTAGTGCTATCTAGTTAATTGAAATTTACATACCTAGAAACGTTTAATGAAAATACAAATTAATGAGCAAAAAATAATCAATAGGTAAATTCCATTAAATAGTTAATAACCCAACATTATGGTACATTTCTAGTTTTTATTTGTTATCAAATAGCTTTTTATTGTTCAGCATTAAAGTTTTAAAATTTCCATTGCGAATTACTGATCAACAATTTCTAAAAATGAAAATATCTACTTATTTGTTTAAATATTGATTGCTTTGTTAAATATAAAATACTATTGATCGAGAAGTACGTAAAAATTAATATACAAGGTCTCTAATTGTCTCCCGATATTTCGGCTACTGATAGTACAGCCGAAAATAATGGTGGTCTTTTGTATGAACGTATTTTTAAATAAATAATAAGCTAGATATACGCCTTAAAGGAGGATATAAATTTCAGTTTTTCTGCAATACTTTCCAACTCCCTTAAAATATCAAATTCATATTTTAAACTTAGTCATAGGCCATCCGGACCCTAGTATGCATGGTATCAGTCAAACTGTCTTTTCTGCTTAAGGGGCAATTTTAGGGGGTGACTGTCAGTATATTTTTAGTAACTTTTTAGTTTTTTCATATTTCTAAAAGCTGTTATTAAAAAAACTAATTGTCAGATCATTAGAAATAAAAAAAGGTATTCTCATTGCATTTCTCAATAGTGGAGTGGATCGAGTACAAAAGAGATCCTCAATTCGTAGTCCTCAAATTAAAAAAAAAATAATCCCAATCGACTAAATCGGGTCTTGGCATTGTTTCCCTACTTACGTTCCACAGATCTGAGGGTCGAGAGGGGAGGAGGGGGCCATTTAAAAATATGGGAAACCAGTTTTTCGTCAATAGGTCGACGGGTGTTGATTCAAAAAAAATATATATATAGGTACGTCAAAAAAATGAAGAACTTGACATGGCACGTAATTTTGATTCTCGGCCTCATCGACGTCGGACCATTATTTAGCGAGATATCGCGAATTAACGTTGCAGGAAAAAAAATTTTCAATTAATTTTTTCTCGGCTCGATATGCATGTAGTACTTTTATTACATTTTTCATAAAAGGATAATGTCACTCATTTTAAGAGGCCAGAGGTTGGGAGTGGTGGGACAATTAGGAGAGGTGGGAGAGAGGGAGGGAAAATTTCTTTTAAACCCCGATAACTCGTGACCGGAGAGGTGGATCGCAAAAAATTAAAATGACGTTTCTTCAGTTTTTCACATAGAATTCAATAAAATTGACAGAAATCAATTTAAACAACGAATGGAAACGGGCGAACGAGTCAGTCGACGGAGCGGCGAGCAGCCGTGGACGGAGCTCACTCTCTCCACTTTTTTCTCTCCTGTTTGACTCACACACGCATGCACCTACTCCAATTGTCATAATTCTCCTGTAATTAGTTGACAGTAATTTGAGGACCAGATCGAACCGCTTTTTCCTAATATTCTAACAAATTGCAATCTGGCACGCTCTTTTCGCAGAATTACTGGTATAAGGTCTTCGAGCTTGGTGGAGTACACCAGCTGCTGTAACTTAAATTAAGAATACTGAAATTAAAATCCGGAGCTGATTCGTTAAATGGAGACCTATTACTCGCAAACTACATTGCGTTCACGGCGAGTGTTCAAGACATTAACAACGGTGCTTACTCACATTTCAGTTTCAAGTGCAGGACTGTAACTACCAACAAACAGGGCAATGGAGAGACTAGCACTTTGTCAAATGTCTTTCGGTTTACATTCCAAAACTGTAAATGGATGCTAAACCATATACCAGTAATTCTGTAAAAAGATCGTGCCAGATTGCTATTTGTTAGAATATTGGGAAAAAGCGATTCTATCTGCTCCTCAAGTGACTCTCAATTAATCAAAGGAGAATTATGACAATCAGAGTAGGTGCACGTGTGTGTGAATCAGTTAGGAGAGAGAGAGAAGCAGGAAGAGCCGCTCCGTCGGCTGACTCGTTCGCCCGTTTCCATTCGTTTATTTAACTCACTCACTCACACGGGCGGGGAAAGATATGGACAGTGCAAAATTAAAAAGTGGATAAATCAAATGTACCCCCCCCCCCCACTCTACAAATACAACGTGCATTTACAACATTTTATTAATAAATTCTTTTATTCATAAAGAATGCTTTGAAATATTACTTTGACATTTCTGTTATTTATTAGACTTTGATTATTATTAGTATTATTATTTTTTAAATAATTCCAGTATAATTATTAATATTTTTTAAACATGGGTGCTTACACGTTCCCTGAATTAACAAACGTATACTTATTGAGGAAGTAATTTTCAGTTCAATGCCAGAATCTGATTGGTGGGTATCGAATGGACTCTAACCTTATTAAAAATACCACAAAATTAGTGTATGCACACGTAGTTCATTGGTTTGAGGAAAACAAGCTTAATTTAAATAAAAATAAAACCAATATGCTGCTGATTATATTAAACAAACAGAACTCTTGAAATATCAATTTTTAATGAAACCGACGCTGATTTTACTTTCTGTAAATCAGTCAAAATGTTAGGCATTACATTTGATAGATATTTGGACTGGAGAAATCATATAGATCAACTATGTAGTAAATTACAAAGCAACTGTTATGGTTTAAGGTTTATGTCATTACATTGTAGCCATGATGTACTTATGAGCCTATATTAAGCAAATTTCCACTCGCATTTGAAATACGCTATACGTAATAACTGCTGTATTAGGGCACATATAAATCGACTGTTTATTCTAGTATGCTATAAGAATTTTTGCTGTAAATTTTCTTATTGCATTAAGTGAAGCGTGTTACATGGCTTATGTCCATTTAACAACTTTGTTAAAACAACTAACTGGTATTTTCTTTATGTTTACCACAATCTGGTAGCACCTTGATTTAGTTTTTGTAAGTGAGACTACTTCAACCTGGCAGAATTGTGTGTATTATATCGTCACATTGTTTTATATACTTATTTTTATCTTAGGGACTCAGACATGTATTTTTAACACTAATTTTTGTAATATATATCTCTGTTACAGCACTACAGATATCCAGTTGTCGATGCCATGCCTGCAAAACATTTACATTCATTTATATTTCATTTTTTTCTTCGTTTACTTTGGACATGTAGTTATTTTCCTTACCTCTGGAACTTCTTCATTCACACCTGTTATATAGCGTACCTATCTTATATAATGTAATGGTATTTACTGAATCTTTACAACACAGTTTGTAGGCAATTTACTTTATTTGTAACGTTAAATTAGAATTCAATCATATATATTTGTATAGAATTTTAAGTTTATAAATAACTAAGGTTACAATTGGGTTTGTTGAATGATTGCAGAGCAAGGATTATTTCTAGTGGGTATTCCTCTAACTTTGTTGACAGCATTAGGACAGAGTACCTAATTTTGTGTTGGTTAGGTATTGCTTGTTTGAGTAAAAGTAGTCTCGGAAACATTCTTGTTTTCGATAAATTTTATTCAGGTAGCAATATACTTAGGTTACATTGTTTTGATGTGTTAGTAGTTGCTATAGGCTTGTTGTACGTTCGCTTCTTCTGATGCAGGACAACCTCTCCGTTGTCTAACCTAAAACCAGTACAAACATTTAAGTAGTGGTTTTCACCGAGGGGTATATTATTGTATGACTTACTTTTTATTTGACGAGCTATTTAGATTGTTCTTTTTCCTTGCTAGATACTTTGAAATTCGATTCCTGTAGAGGATGTAAACATCTTTTGGAATGCCGATATGTGTAGGCAAAAATACATATTTCAGAGGGTGCTGGCTGGAAAGCAATTTGGTTAGTCATTTGAAGGGTGGATAATACCAATAATATTCACTTACTTGTACTTTGCAGGAAGGTTTTAGTTTTAAATAAATAAGCTTGGTGAATTCTCTGTTTATTCTTTTTCGTCAGCTGTCATATGTCATATTTCACTGGGGAAATGTGTTACCAACATTGATATAGGAAACTGCTCAGTCGTCATTTAATTTATTAATTCTAGGTTTATTTACTTTATGGACAATTATTGTTTAAAATGGTGATTTGCACTCATGGGATTTCTTTGTAATGTCTGTTTTAATATTTCCATGTCAAGAATTATTTTCTGTGTCGTTAAAATTTTAATTGTAAATATGCGCGCGTCTTTAGGAATTGTGGGTAATTTCGTAGGAGTTGTCAAATGGTGATTGGTGCTCGAAAACATGTGGCTGAGGAAAAAACAACAAGTGGTTTCCGAGTTTCCGGATCCTTCGATTCAGCAGCGTGTCGTTTAGCCGATAAGACGAGATTTTCCTTTTGAATGCTTTTAGAGCAACCCATTCTGAGTTTTGGGGATTATACTGGAAGTCTTTAAATTTGGAAGTGCCGTTTGGTATGGTGAGCTGTTTGAAGCCGATTTTGTTGTTGTGGAACTTCTAAATAGGGTTAGAAACGAAGCTATTGAATCCTTGTGTTTTTTTTGTGTGCCCAGGCCATTTTGTTGGGTAAGCAAGTTTCGCCAAATTTCATAGAAATACCGAATTCTAAAACGCTATTTTATTTATAGGCAAATTTTGTACGGGTATTAAATCTACCCTAGGCTTTGATTTCTGTAAATTCCTGGTTTTGGGGAGTTACGATATTTTTTTTTGGATGGACGTTTTTATGCTGGGAAGCCACGTGTTGATTTGGACGGGACTTTTGCTGTTTTGGTTGAGGACATCACTGGTACATATTGTTTTGGGACTGGAGTGGAGTCGGAGAGCCTTATGCAGATATACTACAGGAGTTTCGAGTGAGGAACTGGGAATGCCGGTATCAGTTGTCACCCTTAAAGGCGTTGGAGGTGGGATAAGTACCCTTAGTATTTACCATGTATATTTAGAATCAGGTGGAAACCTACGAATTATTATTTTCCTTATATCTATGATTTTTAATTATTTTATAAACGGCCATTTTATAAGCCTAGCTGGTATGGACAATAATAGTTCCCTACTAGTACGAATTACCTGTAAGTAACTGCGCAGTTATATATCCAGATGTTTTGATAATTATATGTATAATTTTTTTTTTTTTGTATTATGTGATGCATAAGGATATATTGGAAAACTTATTTAGTTGGGTATATTGAAGGATGGCTCCCCCCTCTAACCTGTCTTATTTAAATTAGTTATTTGTTAAATGTAACTTGGCCTAAAATATTCATTTTTCACTTAGAAAGGACATCAACAGTAAATCAGAATTAATTTAGAATTAAATAAAGATTAAATCAAAATTAAATCAACATTACTTCAAAATCTAATATATAATTTAATAATGTGTTAATTAGGAAAACACTGTCAGTAAAATCGAAAAGTTCATATATAATTTAAGAATTACAGTTAGAAAGTCGCCATCAATAATATTAAGAATTTTGTACATATAGGTATAATCTGGTAGTTCTTAATTTAAAAAGTCACCGGTAATCAGATTTTGGTAATAAATGTAGGAATTTTAACCTCGTTTTTTTTTTCTCACCGTTGACTTAAGGTTGAAAATAAGTAACACTGAATTTGGTAATTTGTTTAGACAGTGTGTTTGACAATTCGCTTGAGGTTGGTATATTAAAATTACCTGGCGCTCACTAGTTCACATTGGCAAATTTTAGGAATCGTTAAACAATAAACGAATCTCACCCCTGGAGTCTCCTGTTGGAGCTAGCTGACCTTAAGTTTTTTTTTTAATCATCTTATTTTTAGACTTTTAGTCGTAAATTGAGTTTAACACGTAACATATTTATTACGTATTTTTGGTTATGTATGCAAGATCTAATCTGTATGCAACTAATGTCAAGCTATTATTGATTAAAGATTCCTTTTATCGATTGTATATGTATACATGTCACTCTTTTCATTGTGCGTTTAAGTTGACCATCAACAGATGGCGATTTCAGCGAAAAATTCGTTTTCATTTTATTTAGTTAAAGTATATCTTTAAAGTTTGTACATTGACACTAGTTAAATTCCATAAAAAACACACAGTTCTTTGTATTTATTAATTATTTCAATTTCATCTATTTTCAATTGTTGTGTTATTGAAATTAAATTCAATTCAATTAAATTCAATTTTGTGTAACTCAAATATTACATGTGACTACTTTTTAATAAAATATTTTTTTCTATTTTTTTTTTGTCAATTTTGTTCGAATCAGCATCAAAAAATTGAATTATCTAAAAATTGAACCATTCACATTTTTTAATCATTTACATATTGATTCATTTATATATTGAAGTAATTTAATTTATTCTACTGGAAATATATATTGAATATATTTTATATTTCATATATTAAAAGTTTAATTTATTTATTGAAAGTGTTATTGAGGGCATTTGCATTTAGCAAGTATAATACCACTTTGAATTTTTCGACCAAGCAAGCAAGTTTTTATTCTTCTTTATTAATTAATTCCTTATGGTTACATAAATTGCCAAAAACACCTAGATTTGCTGCCTAGACAATTAGAATCTGAAGTGCAGTACCAAGGCTTCCTTCCCATTGTCAACTACAATCAATCTGGAATACATTATTAATTTCTTTGTATTAAATTCCATTTTCTTTGTATAATTCATTTCATTCAAAATTTCATACATAATTTAATAGATTTATACTACGTTTTAAGATTAACTTTCAAATTCCATTTTTTACAAAAATTACTTTTAAGTTCATGTTGTAAAATTTGTTTTTTTATATAATATATTTTATTATTCATCTTATTGATTATTTATTTTCGTTACTATTAATGTCAGTTTTGTCTATAGAAGACTGGTTTTAAGGAAAAAAGAGACAAATCAACTAGTTATTCGCTATAGATAGTGCACAATTAACACCAATTTTTTATTGGCTCCTTTACCAAATAAAACTAAATTTATCTTATATGTCACACATACAAAAGGGTAATAACATCTCTTGGAAGTTTTTAAAATCCACGACTCTTTGCTCCAGCTAAAAACAGCTAGTTGTTCGGATGTGTTGCCATGATTATTTTCCAAAAATAAACAAAAAGGGAATAAACAGATAACAAGCTATAAAATTATTTCGGAAGTTACATATTTTAAATTGGAATTGAAAAATACGTTACTAGGCAAAAGTTGTTATGAGATTGATAACTTTTTTTAGATAAATGTCTTTTCAATTACCTTCTTCAAATTATATTCACATTTTTTTAAAACTACACCTCATCATCAATATTGACTGTTTTACTGTACATCCACTACTTAAATGCATATATTTTTTGAGTAAGTATTTTCTATCTAATTGACCAAATATTGTAGTTCTATTTTACTTTATATTCTTCTATATATTTATATATTTTATTTAATATGTATGCTAATTGTCTGTCTATTTTGTATGTTTTTACTTGTGTTATACAATTTCTTGTGTTAAACATCAATAAATGTTATTTCTATTACTATAAATCGTGATAAAAATGTTATTTAATACTATGTATGTTTCTTTATTATGCATTATTGGTATTGGGCGTTCTTCTGTTGGACAACAAAGTTCTTATTCTTAATATTATTATATGCAAATTTAATAGGCCACTTATTATAAGAATTCTCTACCATACAGGACCAGATATTTTGACAGCAATATTGACGGTTTTCACAAAACTATTTTAAACCTCTTATATTATGATTTTATAAACCTGTTTCCTGTTGTTGTACATCCACACTAAAATTATTATTAGTAAAGATCAGGTATATTTTATGATCTTTTTATTGACAAATTTTTATGTCAATTTAGTTGAAAAAATAATTGTGATAAACACCACAAAACAATTAAGTAAATAATACGCAGTTTATATAAAAATATTCAATATTTGTATGTAATGTAATAACATAATTTATAAAACATTAACGCATTAGTGTGTATTTATAACACTCTTCCTAGAACTTCCTTTACAGTAAGTTATAATTAACTTTTAGTAATTTAACTATTATAAGAATATTTAATAATAATTGTTTACGATAATATAATTTTGCGCGGAAATAACCTTTATTGACAGAACTTTAATTTACATAATATAAGACACTGGCATTGAAGTATTCGACTTGACTAGGTTGATGAACGTTGTCTTTCCAAGTTGGTGAAAAGTTCTAAGTCTTTCTGTCTGAGAGGGTGTGCTGTTTTTATTTGGAGTCTATGTATCGATGCAATTCACTTTAAATCTTATAAGATATGACGTTATATGTCATACTAAATAAATAAATAAACACCACAGAAATTAGACAACCCCCAATTCCAGAAGCCAGGGCTTGTGCGGAAGGGGGTTACACATTTAAAAAACGCGGACATACAACCATTTCCTCCGACAGTGCCGGAGCCAGGATTCGAACCCGGTGGTGCGATGTAATATTCGTAATAACACTTAGTCGATTTTTAACTGATTAAAGATCACAAAGAATTTGGTGCATCATTTGTGGGTTTTCTTTTTTTTCTACTAATTTTATAATTTTGTAGACAAATCAGATAATTTATTGAATTTATTAAGTAATTAATACAAACAATTGTGAGTATTCTATCGAAAATGGTAATATCTATCATAGGCAATGGAAAGAAAATGACATCGTTTACTCTATAGATTATTTCTAAGTCCAAATTCCAAGTATACTTGAAATAGAAGCATACAAAATTTTCAGAAAAACTAATTTATAAGTTAAGCAATTTAGAATAAGAACAATAAAATATGAATGAGAGGAATACGTTTGTAGTAACTGATACTAAAGTTATTAACATTGTGAAAAGTCATGCCTCGCAATCGTCTGACAAAGAACAACTAGTTTGTTGAAGAAAGTATTGAAATTATTACTACCTTCCTTTGAAAACATTCAAGAAGTCATTATAGCAAATGTAGAAAGTTCAACTCTGTATTTATTTAATTCATATTCGACGTTTGAAGAAAAAATAGTATATTATATGTGGAGTGAAGTGATTTTTTACATCTTGGCTACTTTTGCGGGACTCGCTTCGCTCATCCGTCAAGCAGATCCTCCATACAAAAAATGTCACTTTATTGCATACAAAGCAATATATTATTATTAGTGAATAGCTGACTTTAGATGATGAATTTAAAGACGTATAATTGATTGCTATGCAGGGTTTCTGGCAACGAAATCAACAAACAACTATTTGCTTTTAATTTAATTTTTGTGTTTTCCCTTAAAAAAAAAAAAAAATTCACATCTCTGACGAAAAATGCTATATTTCGTCAATACAAGATTTCGTTGTCCGTTTTGTTATGCTTAAAAATTTAAACATATTCAATAAAAGTAAAGAAACAGACGCATTATTATTTTTAAAGCATTTTAAAAAGCTTAAATAACAAACTTAAAAGTTTTCCAAATCTAGAACCCTTTTACTGAAGTGTCAACGAATTGTAAAATTTTGACATATAGTGACAGGTTCCACTTTACTACACGCGTGCAGTAATGTGGTAGTTACTGCACGCAAATTAGTGTTTTAATTAGCTACTGACCATACGGAAGTATAAAAAATTGTTTTTCAGGTTCCATTAATTCTTAATCAATAAATTATTCTCGGCTAATTTATCTCGTGATATGTTTTCAGTATCTTTCAATAATTTCTCAATTATTTATTACATTCTTATATAAGACATAATAAAGATTTATGCTATTTTTGTCAACAATGGTTAATTTAATAGTGCCTTTCCACAATATCCACTGTATTATAATATTTTTGATATGGATGTTTTATATGGAGTAAAGATAACATTTTTCTTCTTTAAACGTCGGAAAATTATGACATTTCTTACTCAATTTATGATGTTAAAGCTTGACATCTCAGACGGCTGTGCATTGGTTGCCATTAGCAACGGAAGTAAAAGTGCTTTTTCTTCCACTCCAGCGAACTTTCACTTCCGTTGCTAATGGCAACGCACAGCGAAATTTTTTATCTATTTTTTTTATAGCTAATTGACGCTAGAAGAGAAAATAACATGTCTTATTTGGAGTGTAAGCCACTTTTGTGACTCGTCTATACTTTTACTCCTAATAAAACAATATGCATTTTAACTTCATTATTTTATAGATTCTGTCACGTTACCGCGATGGGCTGTCGTATTGCGCGGTACGGATATCATTTTAAAATTAGTTTCAACTCAATTAGTATCTTTAAATTGTATTTGTACTGGGCTGCATCAAGGCAGTCCTATACAGAGGTCATTAAATCACCTTTTCTATGAGGGAAACCTTTACATTTGTTATCTAGGACAAAACTATTATAGGAAGTTTCGATTGGAACAATAAAGCTGTGAAAATTTTCCTATTTAAATTAATCCTATCCTATTTAAGACAAAGGAGGATACTACTGCAATTTGGTCGGAATCAGTGACACCTATAATTGCTGGGAATCCGACAAGATGGCCCATAAATACAGCTTTTCCTACATTCGTATGTTTTACCTTAATGATATTTTAATCCCAGAATCATTAAAATAATAGTATATTGTTATATTAAAAGTAAACGTGGCTTTTACTCCGAATAAAACATGTTATTTCTTCTTCAAACGTCGATTAGCTATAAAAAATAAAGATAAAAAATTTAACCTGTGC
This sequence comes from Leptura quadrifasciata, assembly GCA_963675555.1. NCBI lineage: Eukaryota > Metazoa > Arthropoda > Insecta > Coleoptera > Cerambycidae > Leptura > Leptura quadrifasciata. The sequence goes on from OY776675.1 coordinate 113,326,971, forward strand.
GTTGCCATTAGCAACGGACGTAGAAGTCCGCTCAAGCGGAAGAGAAAGTACTTTTACTTCCTTTGCGAATGGCACCACATAGTCTTCTGAAATGTCAAACTTTAATGTCATGAAATGGGTAAGAAATATCATGACGTTCTGACCTCTGAAGAAAATAGTATATTGTTTTATTTGAAGTAAAAGTGATACTTTTGTGACGGAGTCTGTAGGTTTGCCGGGCTCACTTCGTTCGTCCGGCAATTACAGACAAGTCACGAAAGTGGTTTCTACTTCGAATAAGGTATGTTATTTTTTCTTCAAACGTCGATTAGCTATTGAAAAATAAAAATAAAAAATTTAGTTGTACGCTGCCATTAGTAATGGACGTAAAAGTCCGCTCAAGCGGAAGAAAAAGTACTTTTACTTCCGTTGCTAATGACACCGCATAGCCGTCTGAAACATCAATCTTTAATGTCGTGAAATGAGTAAGAAATATTAGGACTTTCTGACGTTTGAAGGAAATAGTATATTGTTTTATTTGGAGTAAAAGTGATACTTTTGTGACGAGTCTGTAGGTTCGCCGGGCTCACTTCGTTCGTCCGGCAATTACAGACAAGTCACGAAAGTGGTTTCTACTTCGAATAAGGTATGTTATTTTTTCTTCAAACGTCGATTAGCTATAGAAAAATAAAAAATTTAGTTGTACGCTGCCATTAGTAACGGACGTAAAAGTCCGCTCAAGCGGAAGAAAAAGTACTTTTACTTCCGTTGCTAATGGCACCACATAGCCATCTGATCAAATGTCATGAAATGAGTAAGAAATATCATGACGCTTTGATGTCTGAAGAAAATAGTATAGTTTTATTTGAAGTAAAAGTGATACTTTTGTGACGGAGTCTGTAGATTTGCCGGGCTCACTTCGTTCGTCCGGCAATTACAGACAAGTCACGAAAATGGCTTTTACTCCGAATAAGGCATGTTATTACGTCGATTAGCTATAAAAAAAATAAAGATAAAAATTTAGCTGTGCGTTGCCATTAGCAACGGAAGTAAAAGTCCGCTCGAGTGGAAGGAAAAGTACATTTACTTGCTACGTTGCTAATGGCAATGCACAACCGTCTGAAATGTCACACTTTAATGTCATGAAATGAGTAAGAAATGTCATGATTTTCTGACTTTTGAAGAAAAAACGAATTGCAGCTGTTTTTACTTAGGTAGGTAGGTACATATTCAAATTGCTAAGAATACAAATGAAGTTTTGAACGTGAAACCTCTAACAAAAATTATAACTTTCTTGTTTAAATCATTAATATTTAATAGATCGCATTGAGGAATATATTTTCACAGAAATGCTGCTTATTGCTTATATTTTAATGAAGCCGAAATTTATTAATGTCTTGTTACGGTTTTGTGAAATATACCTTTATGTGTAAAAATTATTTTTGGCCCAGTCGGATTTTAACATCAGTTTGATACTACTCGAGGCATCTATCGGCGAGAATATTTATTTAGTACTGTATCCCTTTTTGAATGTAACAGCTATCAATATCGATAAATGACCGACCGGAGCGCATTGTACGTAGAAAGGGACGATAGATCGTGGTTTTCTTTGGGTTTTGCAAAAAAAAAAGAAGTGGCCAGCTAGGTTGGTGTGTGGTTGGAAGTGTAATTGATTTATTACGTGATATACGGATATTTATCACCAATACTAGCCATAAGACGTCGCCTATTGGATTCAATATTGTTGCTGGGTTGGCACCGTCTTGAATGCAGTTTTTAGAGCCACTTACTAATCATTTTTTTTAACGTCTCCATTGTTAGGGGATTCGGCATTGGAGGTAAGCACCCAATTAATTTAATGAAAATTTATGGTCTATACGCGTATAAGTAAAAGTTCGTTAATTGCAGTTTTGTGTTTTTAGGCGTTTTTTTGTTGCGTTTTGGTACATATGTTACATATCATTTTCTGGAAGCTAACTTGAAACCTCACGCTATTTAAGATTGGCAAGATAGTACTCAACCTGCGGCCCTGTACAGCGAGGACCTCGTGGATCGATTACAATTGAAAAATTCCGATTTTCTAGAAGGAAAGCAAAGGGGGTGACACGCCAGCGAATCCTTCCCCAGGAAACGGGGTTGTTCAGCTAAGTACCCGGAAAAATATTTATTTCTTTTCTTTGTCTTAATTTACCATAAGTGAGCAAGCATTTGTTTCAAACGATTGATCAATATTAACCAGAATAGTAAGTACATTTAGGGGTAGTAAGTTAATTCTTTTAAGTTCAATCATTATAATCATACTAGAACAATTCCTGAGTGCACTCATAAGAAGGCTATTATACCATTTTATTATTTATGTATCTGCTGTGCCAAAAATTATACATTTTTGTAGTTTATGTAAATGTTAATATATCGTCTGTCTTCTTATTAAAGTTATAGTGAAACTTAATGGTTTCTTTCACTATTACCACTCCCCATTTTGGCTTCAGGGCAAACCCGAAAGTGAAAAGGAAACCATTTGGCGCCCCTGCAACTAGTTAATTGTTTTTTTTTGTTCAAATTAATTGTCAATAATCGAGTAACCCACGCCCCCACTGAGAAGCTAACTAGCCAAAACGTAATTATAAGTATTTAACGGTAAGATAAGGTAGATATAGATATTTGTATATCAAACCAGAGTCGCAGTCTAAATTGATATTGAGAAAAATTCAGTATTAATAATTGTGCGATAATACAAACGACAATACACACATCCGGTCAATTATTGTAAAGTTTTCAGTATTGCAGGAATTTCAAAGTACACAGTAGGCACGCAGAATAGTGATGAAGAAAGTAAACGATAAATTGTGATTATGGGTTTAAAACGGTTGCAATTTAGCAACTACTTCCTAAGAGATTGAAGTTGTTATTTATGTTCTACCATGTATGTTGCACTAATTTACCTTTATTTAATTTCTTAATTTTAAATAACATCTATCTTTTCGCTGTAAGTCGAGTACCTATAATATTTAAGCAAATATTAATTTTATTAAAAACACTTTATACATTATGCGCAGTTATATAACTATATGATTATTTAAATATAAATTCCTTACAGATCTCAAATATATTTGAAATAAAATATATAAAATTATACAGTGAATTCTATCGGCAACCAACATTACACAGTCTTATTGCAGTTAACAAATTTTTAACGAACTTCACTTTCCTACATTTATTCTAGCCAACAAAAGATGGCACTTACAGTTACAATAATTTCTATATTCGTCTTTTAGTGGTCTCTTAGATGGCGCCCCTTCCACAACTCACAATATTAAAATGGAAAAGCGCATTTATTAACAGAATATTTGTAATTGAACTAAATAAAACAAACTTGTTTTATGATTTTCACAAAATTTGTTTATTTACATATTCTTTCAAATACATAAATACCATAAATACAAGACAATTGCTTCGCCAAGATTTTAGTATTACAATGAAGTACAGGTGGTATGCTCTAAAGATAAATTAAGGATGTAGGCCAACCAGTTGAAGTTTTTACCATACAAAAAGTGGGGTAGTTAAATTTTTTTTATATGTTGTATAGATCTAGGGCCTAATGAAAAATCATAGTTTTAGAATTTGAGAGGTGGCCACTCGAACCGCCATCATGATTTAAAAATGCAAAGAATTTATTTATTGAAAATAACTCTCCAACGGTTAATCCCGCGACAAAAATACCTTATAACAAACTTAAAGAAGGAAAAATTCCCTACATTTTTTTGTAGGTAACGAGTTACAGCGGCACAAAGATATACATTTTTCTAAAAAATCATCAAACCTATTTTTTGTTGACCGTCCACGTTACGATAATAATAATAAGATTTATTGTCCACTAAACCAAGTTACAATGTCATGGGATTCGTCAGAAAATATACAAAAAATGGTAAAACGTTACAAATGTAAATTTAACAGAGTAATACAACATAAATTAAAGAAACAACCAGTATAAATACAAATTTAGAATGTGTTCTACAAAAAACTCTTTATTGTAAAACAAACAGTACAATCGTAAAAAACAAACAAGTGTAGAATCTGAACAAATAAAAACTAAATAAATACTAGAGGACATACTATTTACAGAGAAAAGACAAACGATTTATAGAGAAGTTTAAGGTGTGTATTGTAAAAATTCCTCTACACTGTAAAACATATGGTCTAGTAAAAATATACGCAAAGAAATTTTAAAGTTATTGAAATTGCTAATTTATATTGTTGGGTAGCTTATTATACAATTTTATTGCCACCAACAAAGGACGCTGCTCAACATCATACCTTTAGGACATACCAACAAGTGTCCGGAAGACTAGGGCTGTACCGAGGTGCTTACCCCAATAAGAATTGCAGAGCAACCAGCACCCGAAACTTTGTTGAACCTGCGGCGGAGCATGTGACTGCAGGCACGCTGGATTGTAGTGCTCCATTGCTTGTGAATTTTACAATAGCCAATCGTGGGAGAATGCACCAGAGGTTTGCATCGACAGCGATGGCGAGAATGAGGTATTATCAGGAGCGAAGAGAATTAATAAGAAGATGACACTGAGGACTAAGAGGCTAATGATGATGTCGACATTAACCTACCTGGATCCTTGAAAAGAGGAAAATAATAATGCATTAGGAAGAGTTTTTATTCCTCGGAAGTTCTATATAAAGAATTTAATGTTTTAGACATACGTCAACTATATTATCTCAACGTTGCAATAAAGTTCATTCCGATAGACAACATCTAATACCAATAGATCATAATTATAGTACGCGAGGTAGAGACAAATATATAACTCTTCCCTTAAAATCAACAGCAAAAGGGCAACACAGGTGTGAGTATCTGGCTCCAAAAATGTATAAGTCCATACCAGAAGAGATGAAAAAATTTCGAAACCTAAAGGCTTTGCTTAAAAGACATTTAATTATTGAAAACAAAGACAAAATGTCAGTGGCGGCTCGTGCCTTATGTACTTGGGAGGGCGCAGTGGCGGCTTGCGGGTATCAAAGTAGTAGAGTCAATAAACAAAAGCACCGCAGGTGAAACATTTTTGAGATTCTAATTAAATCATTAAATAGTTCGCAAATATAAATTAAAGCGCTTCATTAAGTACTCACCATTATTTTTTGAAGTGAAACTCCATTCTTCTATTTTTGTCGGAGATAAACTTTTCAATAACTTTTTCATTAAAATTTGGTATTTCTCGTACCACTGACTTTTCAATTGAAAGCATTTCAAGCGATGTTATTCTGACTTCACTCATAGTATTTCTTACATACGTCTTAATTAATTTTATGTCGAAAACATCTTTTCGTTTCAGATGTCGTCATCGGAATAGTAACCAAAATTTTCAAATCTTTAACAACTTCCCCGAAAACAACGTCTAAACCGAAAGATATGAGAAAGTTTAATGTTTGCAAGCACCCAGAAAAACTTTGAATTTCACTGGAATCTTGTCTGAATCTTGTCCTAGGTATTTCTTTCCTGGAGTAAAATATACTTAGTTGCATTTTCAGAATTTTCTTATCTATCATAGGGTATGCTCCACAAAATTGGTTGCTATCTTTCAAGGGTGGTGTTTATTCATATTCCTTATTCTCCTTTAAAAATAATTTTGGACCACAGAAAACCGAATCTTCACTTCTGAAGTAATTATATCACATACCTCTCTTATAGACATGTTAACATTTTCTTGATTCAGTCTACGTCGCTTTTTTGAAACTTCTGTATTCACTGGTTCATTTGTTAAGAGAGGTAAGTTATTTCTAATTTGTACAATTTCTTTTTCAAAATTATCTACGCATTTCTGGACTTTTATAGCATCTGTTTCAATTTTTTGTAGCTGGCTAAATAAAATATCAACTTTTGAAAAAAAATTAACCAGAATAAAAATGAACCATCTTCTAGCCATTTAATAAATCCAGCCGCTTGAATCACTGTTTCAGAGTTGAATTATTTTGAAATTCCTGACAAAGCATTCAGTAAGGTTGTCTTTATTGTTGTACACACTCTATACTATACGAGAGTTAAAATTGCATCGTGTTTGAGAAGTTCTTGGAATGCGTTTGTCACAAACATGTTGCAAAGCTGCCATTTAGCGTTTGCTAAAAAATCAACCAATTCTAGAAATACCCCTCTATTTGAAGAGACTTTTTTCTCGTCGTGATCGCGAAGAGCAAGATTACACGTTCCGTACAGTTATATGTCTATTATTTTTGAGAGTACATGTCGATTTTTGATCACAGTCTCATTATGCTTACGAATTTGATCCGCATAAGCCGTGCTTAGAAATGTAGCAATATTAGTATTTCCTAAAAGTTGAAAACTGACAACATTATCTAGATGTTTCGTACTATTTTCGTGTTTTTTAATTTTTATAGAAATGTGCTTTAAATCGTTTACCCCATTTTTTGTCCACTTATCATCGCCCCCAAAAAGCAGACATACAAAACAAAAGAACGAATTTGTTTCCTCGCAACCATAAATCCAAATAGTTTTAATATATATCTTTTTGTCACACTTACGCATAAAAGCATTTTTATTTTTACACTGTCGCTGCTCTTGCACTGTATTTAAAACTGGCGTTGGACGGCCGTTTTGTTTTATTTCAAGTTTTTCATTTAAGCTCAAGCGGATAAATATAAGCTTTTTAATTTCATTCGCTTTCATAATTATGTCTTTTGCACTTTTGCCGTCTAGTCTAGTGTTTAATAAAACTTTTAAAAATCTGTAATGTAAATTACATTACAATACATGGGGCGAGCGTAGGTGCGTCTTTACTATGTACATACTTCGGTATGCGATGTAAAGCAACGACAGGCGCAGTTAGTACTTGGATGTATGACCATTCCAACGGAAACCGCGTTCTCGCCTCACACATCTTCCAGCGGCTTGTATATCAGTGTATGCGCGAAAGCTATACAACCTTAGGCGAGGGTTGTATAGGAGATATACCATCCTTCGGAGGGGATGTAGAGCCGTCGGTCCCTTGTCTATTAAATGTTAACCAAGTAAAAGATCCCTACTCTTCTTAAGGGAAGAGGTTCGGCAAAATTCCTGGTTGGGGGTAGCTCGTCTACAGGCGTCGGTGTTAGGCCTCAGTAGCGGAAATAGGCCGACGTTAAATAAATATATATATATAAAAAAAATTACATTACATTATATATGCAACAAATCGATAAACTTTTAAAAAAAGCGCGATAACCTCAAAACAATCATACGTAAAAATGCAAAGAAAACAGAAACGATGAAGCAATTTAACTCCTTCACAGCCGTGGGCGGACTGATCAGAGCCCCAATAGATAACGAAATTACGCGTAACCCACTCCCATTCTTTCACTTGTTGCCATGACGACCGCCGTACATATTATAGACGGAATGTATGGAGCCCATTTCAGCATTTTTACATGCAATTCGGAGTTAAATTAAATTGATCGCAGGTGAGGAGAATATGCCGTTTATTTTTTATTATTTTAAAAAAATAGTCGTAAAGCAGGTTACCGGGAGATAGGTTATTGTCTATTATTATTGTTATTTATTGTTATAAAATTGGCAGGGAGGGCGGCGCCCCAGAGCCTTCCCGTACCGGCCGCCACTGCAAAATATATAAACTATATAATTGGTAACAGTAAAAATATTTAGATAAATGCCGAAACGTACAATACTTTTATTAACATATAACAATTTTTAGTAGGTATTTAATATATTATCCAAGTTATATTGGTTATTTTATTATAGGTTATTACTATACCCGTGGTCTCTTTCATGTATTCTATATATTCAAAATACCATTAGCCATTGTTAATATAAACATATATTGTATTTATCTTAAAATAAATTACAGATTCTATATTATATATTTTATATGTATATCTCACTGTCATGTTTTATAACTTTATGTGGGTATTGTGTTTATTATTTGTCCATTGTCTGTGCTTTATTCATGTTATTATTGTTGTGGTATTATTATGATAATAAACATTATTTTTATTACATCTTGTGTGGATTAGGTTTACTGAGCACACTACGGTAAAAAAAAAGTGTTATAAACTCTACCTCATGACGATGTAGAAATGAATTCACTTTGACTTTACAAATTTATAATGATTATGTAAAGATTAGCGAGAAATAATTTTTTAAAAATGAGGGGGTTGCACGATTTCTTGGAAAAATATTCATATCTGCGCTGCTGTAACTCGTTACGAAAAAGTAGTTTATACAGAGTATAGAGAATTTCATCTTCTTCAAGTTTGTTTAAATCAGCGGCAACTCCTCAAGGTCGAAAACTTGAATTTTTCATTATGGCATAGAACATATAAAAATAATTGGAACTACCCCTTTGCAAGTCAATGGTCATTTTTTCCCATCACTGACTGGCTTAATAATCCAGGCACGAAATATTAAAAAAAAAATAATGTCTTTTAAATCATAACTAACCATTATTCCAAAATATTATCCGACAATTACTTTTTCGCAGGAGTCTAAATTAATAATTTAGACTATATTTATGGTAACACAAAGCTAAAGGTAACAATGTAATTTAATTTAAAACAAGTTTAACAAAGGTGAATTCTTTGTTTCTGCCTGGCCGTTTAAAATTATATAGTTGTTTAGTTTATTGACTTCTAATGATTCTAAATAGCAATGTTTATTTTAATCCTTTCTTTTTAAATGTAAAATTCGAATTTTTCATTAATTTTATGGCTTTCCTATAGAACTGGACTATGTTTATTTTGTTTTTAAAACTATTTTTTTCATTTATTCTTTTCTCCAAATTTCTACCTGTTTGTCCTATACTACATGTTAGCTTATAAACTCCTGAATGAGGTTTCTTGTCGGTTTTATCTTTATTATTTTTCATTAGTTTGTTATGTGAATTTTACTTCTTATAGACGACGTTACTGTACTGTTTTTTTTATATTTAGCAACTTGTTCTGCAGGTTTTTCAATGCATTAAGGGTTTTATATTTTACCGTATTTTTTATGGGACGTGCATATACAAGTTTTATAGCTTCTTTAAAGATTTTTAGTGAAACGCCCAGTATATAGGGCATTTACAAATTTAAATTTTTCCTATTTATTTTTCCAAAGTCAAGTAATTATTGCAGTTTAATTCATGTTATTTCATCTTGTCATTTATTTAGTCATTAAATATTAAACACAGTAAAGTTACCAGAAATGCAATTTTAAAATTATATTCTTTTAAAGCAAAGTTAAACGCTACAATTTAGTCGAGTCGCAGGGTTTGTTTATCGTATATTCAGATAAACGTTAAGTAGTTCATGTATTCCCATAGTATGGAATCGCCTACACGTTTCTAGCTTAACCATAGAAAAAGATAGAACGTTGAGCGTCACTCTAAAGTGCTGCACAGTGTCGAGTATTATAATAGCGTTAAAATAAACCTATTCCCACAAGAAACAAGCGGAGATGCATAATCCGGGTAGAAGGGTGACATCAGGAACCATATAAAAGGCGGAGACGGTATTTAGGATTGAAGAAGCTAGACGGCATCTGAAGACAACACCTTTTAAGCTACGTCGCGATATTTTCGCCGAGCTTTGATTAAATTGGAAACACCCCGAAGTTACGTCGCGATATTTTCGCTGAACTTTTATATCTGCCTTTGAAATCCATTCTAAGCTACGTCGCGAGTTTCGCCGAGTTTAATAAATTATTTTTTGGATATTTTTCACTAAGTCAGCCGTCTAAACAACTAGCTAAACAATATTATAACTTACATCTTATTATAGCGAATTCTTCTCAACCGCCGACATGCTCGACGAGGACGTTAAACATGTAGAACCTGGAGGAGAGCTTTCAAGAGCGATATAACACTATACAGAGCGCACAGAAATTCACCAGACAAATTTTAAAAGTGATTGCTTGCTTACTTCGAAACTCTATTTTATTATTTGCAATTGCATTCATATTCTGGTTACGATGGGGCGTAATAAGGTAAATTGACGCATTTGTGGTACTAAAAGAATATTAGATTAATATTTTTAAATGAAATATTAGCTTTGATTTTTAACTATCATAATTTTATATTACCAGTTATTCGGTTATGATTTCATTCACGATTTTAATTCATAAAATTTCATTTTCTGAATATTTTACTAGGGAAATTTGCGTTTGCAAAATAACAAGTTTATATTCAAGAACTATATATTTTCTGCGTTTATGCAGTGATAAGAAACTTTCACTTCCATTATTTTTCATTTGATGTACTTATTAAGGCTACTGTGTGCCTAATTTGGGGCATGTCAAATGTCATAGTAATGTTTATCTTTCAAATGATTATCAGATTTCTTACCAGCGATCTATTTGGTTGTCTATGTTTGTTTAATAACGATCCACCCATTTAATTACCTTGCGCTCACAAACTGTACAGGCCATCGGTCAGTGCTGGGTTAATTAGCCCGTACACCTGTTCGTATTAAGAAGGGTTTACTTTTCGTCGAGTACTGAAACGGGACGTCTCGTTTGTTTGATTTACATCTACCCACCTTGTTTCACGTTGTGGGACAGTCATACAAAATTTGGTAGACTGCTTGTTTTAATTATAATTAAAGGATTTTTCCTCAACATTCTATGATCTTTTACATGAGTATTTAATTCTCATTTATCAACTTAATTTTGATAATGTAGAAACATGACATGATTCTTGTCCTTTGTTAAGCATTCGAGTTATTAGTTGGCTATTGCTAACGACTTTAATTATAAATCATTATTATCTAGCGATTGCTAACAACTTAATGTAATTATAAACCATTGTTACCTAGCGATTGCTAACAGCTCTATTATAGATTATCATTATCAGGCCATTGCTAGAACTCTAATTGCTATTAAAATGTCCCAGCATACTTTTGTATAACAGAGGTCTTGTTATTGCATCAAAACACTCAGCATATCTATAGTATGGTCATTACTATAGCGACGCAGATTTTGCTATTATAATATTTAGACAGTTGTCTCAAATATTTGGATTACTTTTGATTTCATGTTCGACTATTGTTGCATCAATTATTATAAAATAAAATGGGTTTTTTTTACTATTTTTTCCCATCAATTATTGTTTTATTGTTTCACCTTTACCTTGTCGTCATAGAAGTAATAAACTAAATAAATGTTTAATTTCAAAAGCAAAGTAGAAAACAAACTTCAACTATAAATGTACAGTGCAATCTTGAGCAATAAAATACTACATAAATAATATATCAAATTAACTAGGTCTCCCAATTAATAGACAGTGTGTTCAAGTTTACCAGGTATTTCAATTAACAGAGTGACTAATTTTCTAAGGTATATAGTATCAGACAGAAACAAGTAATATTAAACTTTAATAAAAGAACCTGGGTTACTACACACACACAACGTAATTAAGGTCCTAACCACATAAAACTAGACGATCACGTAAATGGCCAATCTTATTTGTTTATCCTTCAGATAAATAAATATTACTTAGTTTCCTGGTGACATAAATTACCAGTACTTTCTTTAGTAATTAAACAGGGTACCCCATAACCATTACATTGGTGCCGTGACCAGAATTTCATTTGTAGTTAATTGGGGTGGGAATGAACCTCTTCAATAAGGGTTTTATATTTTACCGTATTTTTTATGGGACGTGGATATACAAGTTTTATAGCTTCTTTAAAGATTTTTAATACAGAATATTATCTATCATCATCTTTGGGTTGCAGCCATTGTTCAGAGCAATTTTGTTTCATCACCGTTTATTTATCACAATTAAATTTTATTTTGTTAAATATTTTGTATGTACATATTGATAAATAATAAATGAGTTATTATTTTTTTTTTTTTTTTTTTTTTTTACAAAAAACCAGTCACCCTACTCTGTGGCTCCGACCCTCACAGAGGGGAGCTGGTAATACCAATAGCCACTCCCCACGCCCGTGGGGTGAGTGACTACCGGGTCCGCGAATCGTGTGCCCTGAGTAGACGTAATGAACCGAGGATGACAGCCTTCTGCATTCTGCCGGCTAAGATCTCTGCCGAATCTCGGCATGCCGGTATGATCTTTAGTTCTGAAAGCAGCGTCTGTCTCATTCCACCGAGGGCTCCTATAATCAGTACCACTATTTTAACAGAATGGCCTGGATAAAGCCTGCGGAGTTCGAAGAGCAAATCTCGATATTTTGTCCGTTTTTCCTCCTCTTTCAAGACAATGTTGCTCTCAGCGGGAGCTGAGAATTCCACGACATACATTGTCTTGAGTTGGTGGTCGAGGAGTACTATGTCAGGCTTGTTGGCTTGTATTTGCCTGACGGTGGGAAACGAGTAGTTCCAATAAATTAGGCACTTCTCATTCCCCACAATGGACTCAATATCCCCCGGAACGTAAGGCAGCACTGGTGTTTCGTCTATCCCATACGAGTGCCTTAGATGATAGTAAAGCACTCGTAATGCTGCGTTGTGTCTATGAATATAGGCCGAGACTGCGTAAGTCGGGCAAGCCGACAGTAAGTGCATTACAGTCTCCGGCGCCCTGCGGCAGGCCCTGCAGCTGACATCAGGGACCTCCATACCCATGACACGACGTCGATAGACGAGAGTGTTAAATACACCATCCTGGCAAGCCATTATGAATCCCTCGGTCTCAGACTTCAGCCCAGCTGACCTTAAGAAGGCGAAGGTCAGCCTTTCGGATAAGCCGAGGTCTTCTATATTTTTATAGAAGATCCCGTGCAATGGCTTATCCTTATGGAGCTGCAGAAGGATGTTGTGTTCTGCAGCTCTAATGTGGGCTTTTAGTCGAACAGGTTCCAACTCGGTGACAGAGTCGGGGTTTACCCGCTCGACGTCGAAGATGAGACCAAGTTCATCGGCTGCTCTCCGTGCTGCCTTAAAGAGAAAAGCTCCTACCTCTGCATTTTCATGGTCTCGGACCATGCAGAGGAGGGGATCCGAACTCCTGATGACCTTACATGCTCCCTCCAGAACCATCCTGCTATGGAGACTCTCCAAGCTCAAGAGTCCACGGCCTCCCCGATGTCGTGGGAGATATAACCGTGGAACGGACGATTTAGGATGCAAGCTCCTATTGAGATGCATCTTCTTGCGGGTTACTACATCGAGTTGACGCAGCTCTTCTCTAGTCCACTTCACTACTCCGAAAGAGTAGAGAAGGATCGGAACGGCAAGCATATTTGTAGCAGACACCTTGTTCTTCCCCGACAGTTCTGAAGACCAGATCTGTCGGAGTAGGTGCTGATACTTGCCGCGGAGAGCGTTTTTCACTACGCTCACTTCTTGGGTGGAGCGTTGCTCGACACCCAAGTAAGTGTACGACTCTCCGGCATCTAGATGGTGTAAGATGCTTCCGTCCACGAGCTGCGCGTCCTCTCCATAGTCACCGCATCGTCCTCTCTTGAGATGGATCAGTGCGCATTTGTCCAACCCGAACTGCATACCGACAGCCTGCGTATACTCCTGTACCACCCTAAGGGACTGTTGGAGATCCCTCTCTCCAGAGGCATAAAGTTTAAGGTCATCCATATAAAATAGATGGGTGACCTTATGCCTCCTGTCGCCGGGGGTACCGCAGTTGTAGCCACGGGTTTTCCGGAGCGAGACGGATAATGGCAGTAGTGAGATGCAAAACAGAAGGGGGCTGAGGGAATCTCCCTGAAATACTCCTCTTCTGAATGTTACCGACTCTGTTTGGACTCTATCGTTACCCGATGTTATGGTAAAGCGAGTCCTCCAGAGCGGCATCAGTTCTTCAATACATCTCACTACGGGACCGGGTACCACAAGACATCGGAGCAAGTGAACAATGAGCTCATGCGATGTCATGTCGAATGCTTTGCGGTAGTCGATCCAGGCCATAGAGAGGTTCCGCTTATACTGCATGGAGTCCTGCGTGACACATCTGTCAATCAACAGGTTCTCCTTGCAGCCAGCGACACCTCTCTTCGACCCTCGTTGCTCATATATCCGTTCGTAAACCGGTTCAACTGCGTGGAGCACCCGCATGTACAAAATGCGTGTAAACACCTTGTAACATGCGTTTAGACAGGTTATCGGTCTGTAATTCTTTGAGTTGGACAAATCTCCGTTCTTGGGGATCAGCACTGTCCGCCCCTCAACAACCCAAGAAGGGATTTGCTGCTCCCCATTTAACCAGGAATTAAAAATTCTGGCCAAATGGTGGTGGGTGCTCGATAACTTTTTCCACCAAAAGTTATTTATCCCATCGGGACCTGGAGCAGCAAAGTTCTTAGAGCCATCAAGAGCCCTACGAACCTCTTCTGGGGTTATTGGTTCGCACACTTCCTGTGGTTGCTGAAGCCTTTGACAAAAGGCTTCAAGTGTGCAAGGGCCGGAGAATCTCGGTTGAGTGGAAGCCTCTCCTCGTACAGCGTTTTCCAGAAGTTCTCCACCTGATCTGCAGTCGGCGGATTGTCTACAACACGCGGAGGCGGTTGGAAAAGGCGCGAGGGCTTCTCGCGGAACAGTTTATTTTCCGCAAGCCCCCTCGCCCGCCTCACTAATGACTTTTTGCAAGTCACTAGCATCCGTATCCTGTCGAGACAGTGCTGTTTGGTGGTTCGCAGCACTGCCTCATCGAGTGTGTGATGGACGCGTCTTAAGTTGGCGGCTAATCGACGCACTTTAGGCGTGAACGGCCTGTTGGCCGCCATATAGTCCATCACACATTGGATACGGGATGCGTGTTGCCTCGCCGACTGGATCTTGGCTTCCATCTTTTGTATGCGCCGCTGCGCTCTCTCCTGTGGGGAAGAGGTATTTCGCCTCTCCACCTGAGACGAGCGTTGAGCAGCGGCATACACGGCACAATTTATGTGCCAGATGTCAGCCTCTTCTGGTAGCGCTGTACGAAGTTCAGCGTCCACTCTGGCCAGGTCTTGTGGCCCGGGGGTTTTCAGACGGTGTAACCCTCTTCTGGTACTGAGGCCCTCTAGTATTGGCGGAACGAGGAGAGCCACGTCCTCAACCGGTGAATGTGGCGGCTCTTCGGCCACCTCATTCACCGGCCCAGGAGCAGCCCTCACGTAGCCCCTACTACGAAGGTGGGATAGATAGTCACGCAGATTTTGTGGCGTG
This sequence comes from Leptura quadrifasciata, assembly GCA_963675555.1. Lineage (NCBI taxonomy): Eukaryota > Metazoa > Arthropoda > Insecta > Coleoptera > Cerambycidae > Leptura > Leptura quadrifasciata. The sequence goes on from OY776675.1 coordinate 113,342,065, forward strand.
AAGGCGCTATGCTCTGGTAGCCTCTCACACCACAGAGCATGCATCCGCGCCATGTACCCCCTCCGCGTGGGCTCACTGCTTTCATAACAATGCAGAAGCTCATCCCTCAGTTCATCTGTCCACTCAAAGCGTCCTTGTTCATTGCGTACGTCGTCAACGGGCGGTCTATCCGGTTGGGCCCCACCACCTTGCCCTTGACCCCTTTTCGAACGGGGTCGATCGTGGGGGCCCAGTCTTCGGCCTGCCGGAACCAAAGGTTAGAGCCTGTGGGTGGTTAGCCCTGCAGGCCCACGACCGACACCAGAGGGGAAGATGCTTTCCCCTCCCGGGTGCACTAGGGCTGCCGGTTCGGTTTTGCACCCCTAGCTGGAGTAAGTGGTGGCGCTACTCACCAAAGGCTTAATAGATGGAAGTTAACCCCTCCTGCTTATTTATTATTATTATTATTATTATTTTTTTTTTTTTTTTTTTTTTTTTTTTTTTTTTTTTACAAAAAACCAGTCACCCTACTCTGTGGCTCCGACCCTCACAGAGGGGAGCTGGTAATACCAATAGCCACTCCCCACGCCCGTGGGGTGAGTGACTACCGGGTCCGCGAATCGTGTGCCCTGAGTAGACGTAATGAACCGAGGATGACAGCCTTCTGCATTCTGCCGGCTAAGATCTCTGCCGAATCTCGGCATGCCGGTATGATCTTTAGTTCTGAAAGCAGCGTCTGTCTCATTCCACCGAGGGCTCCTATAATCAGTACCACTATTTTAACAGAATGGCCTGGATAAAGCCTGCGGAGTTCGAAGAGCAAATCTCGATATTTTGTCCGTTTTTCCTCCTCTTTCAAGACAATGTTGCTCTCAGCGGGAGCTGAGAATTCCACGACATACATTGTCTTGAGTTGGTGGTCGAGGAGTACTATGTCAGGCTTGTTGGCTTGTATTTGCCTGACGGTGGGAAACGAGTAGTTCCAATAAATTAGGCACTTCTCATTCCCCACAACGGACTCAATATCCCCCGGAACGTAAGGCAGCACTGGTGTTTCGTCTATCCCATACGAGTGCCTTAGATGATAGTAAAGCACTCGTAATGCTGCGTTGTGTCTATGAATATAGGCCGAGACTGCGTAAGTCGGGCAAGCCGACAGTAAGTGCATTACAGTCTCCGGCGCCCTGCGGCAGGCCCTGCAGCTGACATCAGGGACCTCCATACCCATGACACGACGTCGATAGACGAGAGTGTTAAATACACCATCCTGGCAAGCCATTATGAATCCCTCGGTCTCAGACTTCAGCCCAGCTGACCTTAAGAAGGCGAAGGTCAGCCTTTCGGATAAGCCGAGGTCTTCTATATTTTTATAGAAGATCCCGTGCAATGGCTTATCCTTATGGAGCTGCAGAAGGATGTTGTGTTCTGCAGCTCTAATGTGGGCTTTTAGTCGAACGGGTTCCAACTCGGTGACAGAGTCGGGGTTTACCCGCTCGACGTCGAAGATGAGACCAAGTTCATCGGCTGCTCTGCGTGCTGCCTTAAAGAGAAAAGCTCCTACCTCTGCATTTTCATGGTCTCGGACCATGCAGAGGAGGGGATCCGAACTCCTGATGACCTTACATGCTCCATCCAGAACCATCCTGCTATGGAGACTCTCCAAGCTCAAGAGTCCACGGCCTCCCCGATGTCGTGGGAGATATAACCGTGGAACGGACGATTTAGGATGCAAGCTCCTATTGAGATGCATCTTCTTGCGGGTTACTACATCGAGTTGACGCAGCTCTTCTCTAGTCCACTTCACTACTCCGAAAGAGTAGAGAAGGATCGGAACGGCAAGCATATTTGTAGCAGACACCTTGTTCTTCCCCGACAGTTCTGAAGACCAGATCTGTCGGAGTAGGTGCTGATACTTGCCGCGGAGAGCGTTTTTCACTACACTCACTTCTTGGGTGGAGCGTTGCTCGACACCCAAGTAAGTGTACGACTCTCCGGCATCTAGATGGTGTAAGATGCTTCCGTCCACGAGCTGCGCGTCCTCTCCGTAGTCACCGCATCGTCCTCTCTTGAGATGGATCAGTGCGCATTTGTCCAGCCCGAACTGCATACCGACAGCCTGCGTGTACTCCTGTACCACCCTAAGGGACTGCTGGAGATCCCTCTCTCCAGAGGCATAAAGTTTAAGGTCATCCATATAAAATAGATGGGTGACCTTATGCCTCCTGTCGCCGGGGGTACCGCAGTTGTAGCCACGGGTTTTCCGGAGCGAGACGGATAATGGCAGTAGTGAGATGCAAAAGAGAAGGGGGCTGAGGGAATCTCCCTGAAATACTCCTCTTCTGAATGTTACCGACTCTGTTTGGACTCTATCGTTACCCGATGTTATGGCAAAACGAGTCCTCCAGAGCGGCATCAGTTCTTCAATACATCTCACTACGGGGCCTGGTACCACAAGACATCGGAGCAAGTGAACAATGAGCTCATGCGATGTCATGTCAAATGCCTTGCGGTAGTCGATCCAGGCCATAGAGAGGTTCCGCTTATACTGCATGGAGTCCTGCGTGACACATCTGTCGATCAGCAGGTTTTCCTTGCAGCCAGCGACACCTCTCTTCGACCCTCGTTGCTCATATATCCGTTCGTAAACCGGTTCAACTGCGTGGAGCACCCGCATGTACAAAATGCGTGTAAACACCTTGTAGCATGCGTTTAGACAGGTTATCGGTCTGTAGTTCTTTGGGTTGGACAAATCTCCGTTCTTGGGGATCAGCACTGTCCGCCCCTCAACAACCCAAGAAGGGATTTGCTGCTCCCCATTTAACCAGGAATTAAAAATTCTGGCCAAATGGTGGTGGGTGCTCGATAACTTTTTCCACCAAAAGTTATTTATCCCATCGGGACCTGGAGCAGCAAAGTTCTTAGAGCCCTCAAGAGCCCTACGAACCTCTTCTGGGGTTATTGGTTCGCACACTTCCTGTGGTTGCTGAAGCCTTTGACAAAAGGCTTCAAAGTGTGCAAGGGCAGGAGAATCTCGGTTGAGTGGAAGCCTCTCCTCGTATAGCGTTTTCCAGAAGTTCTCCACCTGATCTGCAGTCGGCGGATTGTCTACAACACGCGGAGGCGGTTGGAAAAGGCGCGAGGGCTTCTCGCGGAACAGTTTATTTTCCGCAAGCCCTCTCGCCCGCCTCACTAGTGATTTTTTACAAGTCACTAGCATCCGTATCCTGTCGAGACAGTGCTGTTTGGTGGTTCGCAGCACTGCCTCATTGAGTGTGTGATGGACGCGTCTTAGGTTGGCGGCTAATCGACGCACTTTAGGCGTGAACGGCCTGTTGGCCGCCATATAGTCCATCACACATTGGATACGGGATGCGTGTTGCCTCGCCGACCGGATCTTGGCTTCCATCTTTTGTATGCGCCGCTGCGCTCTCTCCTGTGGGGAAGAGGTATTTCGCCTCTCCACCTGAGAAGAGCGTTGAGCAGCGGCATACACGGCACAATTTATGTGCCAGATGTCAGCCTCTTCTGGTAGCGCTGTACGAAGTTCAGCGTCCACTCTGGCCAGGTCTTGTGGCCCGGGGGTTTTCAGATGGTGTAACCCCCTTCTGGTACTGAGGCCCTCTGGTATTGGCGGAACGAGGAGTGCTACGTCCTCAACCGGTGATTGTGGCGGCTCTTCGGCCACCTCATTCACCGGTCCAGGAGCAGCCCTCACGTAGCCCCTACTACGAAGGTGGGATACATAGTCACGCAGATTTTGTGGCGTGAAGGCGCTATGCTCTGGTAGCCTCTCACACCACAGAGCATGCATCCGCGCCATGTATCCCCTCCGCGCGGGCTCACTGCTTTCATAGCAATGCAGAAGTTCATCTCTCAGTTCATCTGTCCACTCAAAGCGTCCTTGGACATTGCCAATTTCGTCAACGGGCGGTCCGTCCGGTTGGGCCCCACCACCTTGCCCTTGACCCCTATCCGCACGGGGTCGATCGTGGGGGCCCTGTCTTCGGCCTGCCGAAACCAAAGTTTAGGGTCTGTGGGTGGTTAGCCCAGCAGACCCACGACCGACACCAGAGGGGAAGACGCTTTCCCCTCCCGGGTGCACTAGGGCTGCCGGTTCGGTTTTGCACCCCAGCTGGAGTAAGTGGTGGCGCTACTCACCAAAGGCTTGATAGATGGAAGTCAGCCCCTCCTGCTTATTTATTATTATTATTATTATTATTATTATTATTATTATTATTATTATTATTATTATTATTATTATATTAAATTATTTATTTTTAATATGTCTAAAGAAAATTTTCCTTTCTTTAGATATATGTACAGTAATTAACCAATGCACTATACTACTGTAAATTGCTTGTTTATGTTTTTTGTAGGATGTGTTTGTATCGTAGTGTCTATGTGTGAAGTTGAAGTATGATGAATTGAAAATACGTGTAAATTATTATTTTTCGAAATAGATAAATCCGGAATTTCACTTCTAAAGTGAATTTTGTAGTGGGGTGTTATTTATTGATAAATTCTAAGACAATTTTGAACTGCCTATCTGTTACTGTGAAACAAGTTAAAATCTACATTATCGATACCAATAAATGAAATTTTTAATTCGTTCATTGTCATGAATTTGTTTTTCTAGGAAGTCTATAAATATGTCTCCCAAAATGGGGATTAAAGGGTTTCTGGTTATTAAACCGTACTTTCTTACATAGATATCATTATTGAATTATAAATAATCTTGATTTAACTAAATTGGTAGAAGTGCAAAATATCCGCTTGAATTACTGGGTTAGTATTAGTTTTTCTAACAAAATTTTAAATGTATAATATTTAAAAGGATGCTGAGAAATAGGCAGTACAACGAAAAATTAAATTAGGAAGCACAACGAACCAGTTTCATGATTTTTGGTATTTGTTGTAAAATACGGTTTTTTGTTAGATTCAGTTAAAGTTAAGAAAGTTTGAAATGAAAATTTGTTTAGAATTTTGAAAAAGTAACTTCTCGTAATTTTCTTAAAAGTGAAAATTAGTAGCTGCTTTAAAAATAAGTAGTCGAGGGTGAGATTTTTTGGGAAACATTCTGAATTTTGAAATTAGTAACTGTAATGAATTTTAATTATATACCTAACTTTTTAATATATTCTGAGTATTGTAATATGATGAGTGAATTATTTGTTGAATAGTAACGTTTTGAATTTTATTTTTTTCGGTGATATCTGAGAGATTCGACCACATTTCTAAGGTGATGAGAGAATTTTATATTGTGGCTCATGGTCTATTCTACCCAATAATAATTTGCCTCGCAAACAAGATTAATATCGCCTGTTACTTATAACTTTTTATGTAAGTATTACTCAGTTATTGACGTTGTCAATGGCAATAAAATATTTAGTGCATCTATTTTAGTGGAAATAACCAATGAAATTTAATCTGGAAGCAATGTTTCATTAGAGTCAATTTAACTCTTCCGAACATTCTTTTAAATGTAGAATTAAGTATAAAAAATAATCTCATCAAATATCACTGAAGAATTCAAACATTGAAAACAATTCAATTTTCTTAAAGTTGTCGCTAAAACAAGTTGCTTTTTGGTAATAAAATATCGAAATTATTTTCGCACTTTTTACTTTATACTACCGATAATAAGAAACATTTGAAGATCTTCAGAGTTTTCTAAAAGCAAAGAAAATAGTATTGTATCATTCTCACAGGAAATATATTTTCTAGCAAAAATAAAATTCAAACTTTAAAATGAGTTGATTTAAACCATCCAATGAGACTGATTTTGTTAATGTTGCGCCTCTATACTCTTTTCTTAAGTGCATTCCTTTCAAAAGCAACATGTTGGTTTAATCCATTAAACTTTAAAAACTTTCATCTGTCTAATTGTTGTCGAATCAAAGCTACAGGCTTCAATATCACCCTACCTTTGCGGATGAGGTAATAAAATTAAATGGGGTTTGGGGTGAAAGAGAAAATTAGGTCATGGTCTTCCTGTTGTTTTAGTAAATACCTTCTGTTTCCTTTGTAAATATTGCTAAATGTTATTAGGTCTCAAAGATACTGTGTAACAATTAAATTAGATAACATAATAGTTTAATGCCAGAGCAGAATTACGAATTTTCATTAGTTTATTTTAGTTTGTTGATTGAGCGTGGTCGATATGTGCAAAATAAATTGAATTAAAAGTTTATTTAATAAAATGTTTCTACAAATTTGAGCTGTGAAATAATATAAAAATAAACTGGATAAAAATATGTTAATATATTTTGTAGTTTTTAAGTAATTATTGAATTCTACACCAGAAGCAAACAACTTAGGAAGTGCAACGGCTATACAGAAGTAATGCTGAAAAAATTTTGTAAGCACCTATGTATTTGTTGTGAAATTCTCAGTTAAACATTTTTTTAACATTCTTATTTTTATTTTGAAAATGTAAGATTTTATTTGATCATATTTCAAGCACATTTATTTTAAATCTGTTTACTTAATATCTTTCATATATACGTTCAGTTTATCTGTCTGTTAAAATAATTTAATTTTGTTAATTTTTTTAGAATTATTTTAATGCCATTTCATAAACTGCTTATTTCTTTAAAATAATTCTGCCTAAAAGCAAATCTTGGCAAAAACCTTACCAGACATGGAAGAGGCCACGAGTCTGTATTAGAACAAAACTGGAGACACAGGACAAAACGTGTGAGCATTTCTCTTCTATAGGATATACCTTCCGCAGCATGTTTTTGAAATAAATCTATAGTATTGTGATGTATAATTCTATCTACCGATGATGACAAATTGGTTGGTGAAATGCTACCAGTAATTCATTATTCGAATTTCAATATGATCCGACTGTCTGTTTTTAAACTATCTTGATTACAATAAATGTGACGGCTTACAGATAGACGGAGATACAGACAGACAGATATTTTGAAAGTTAATTAAAATTTTATGACGAACACAATGATGTAATAATTTTCTCTAAGAGAAATATTTTTGATTTTGGAAATATACTACTTCATTGCAAAAGACTTTTCGTTTCCATATATGAATAGTTTAATAACAGAAATATCCACGAATAAATCTTATGCACACATAAATTAAAATTATCAAAATATGTGAATAACAAAAATACTGTAAATATATAAAAATAATGTAAGGCCAGCAATCAGAGAAAAGAAATAAATATAAGAATAAAACATATTATAACTGAAGTTTCTAGATGCAAAGTCCAATAAATTCATACAAGAGGAAAATGACAAAATCGTGAAAACTGTCCCTTCCAGAAAAAAAAAATGTACAAACACAAAACTTTTATTGATGGCTTTAGTTAACATTTTGCAATAATGACAATATTTAAAAAAGGAGATTTTGAAGTTCACTAACATTTTCATGAATTTTATTTGCCATTTTTTTATTTTTACTAGCTTTGCTTTAACTCACAATATATGCACAATGTTTCTATTCAAATCTTGCATACTTTATTTAACACACTTCCTGACATCACCAATTGATGAAATTTTGCGCAGTTACTAATATCAGATGACAATACAGTATTGTACCGAGACTTTTGCAAATATCCACACATAGGGGGCGCGTGTGTGAAAATTGAAAAATTTGCAAAACGGAGGAGCGAGAAATCAAAACAAATCGTCAAGAGATGAATTTTTATTGAGGGATATCTGGGGAGTAAATCCCCAAAAAGTATTACTAAAAAGTGGAAAATGATAAAATAAAAGAAAAATCGGACAAAAGATTTTACTATTGGAACCAGTTCATTATAGGCCTCTTTTACACATACTAATTTTTCCCTCTCGCCTGCCCTACACCTACAATTTTGGGGCAATATCGCTTAAAAATAATTTTTTTGCAAATATTTCGATTGTGAATGGTCCTACGAAAAAAATATGGTCATCAAAGTTAAAGATAAATAAATTCTCTAGCGAAATGGTACTATTAATATACTTGGAGTTATAGGCGCGGGAGGTAAAGCACCATATCGCATTCACTCTGTATATCGACACTTTCCTATAATACACTTCCAAGCTTTCTACCTGCTGTTACGTTTAATTGTCACTTATTTATTATCAATTTTGAAATTACAAATATCTTCAACTATCGGTTTTGATTACCATAATGCTCTTATTTCCACACCGCTTAATCCCAAAGATCTGGTCGTCCAAACTTTCGGGGAAAACAAGATGTCTGCTAGTAACTTGCTTACCGTGCCTGTTCTGCTCTACTCCTTAGGAGTAGTGACATGGACTGTAGATGAGCTTCGTCAATTAGATAGAGGTACCCGCAAGATGTTGTATATCCATAGAAGCATTCATCGAAGATCGTTCGTTCCTCGTATCCCCCGTCAGGCGGGGGGGGGGCATTACTCTTGAATTTGGAGTGTATGCATGACCGGGTAGTACTGAGTATAGAATGTAACGTCCTTAGGAGTTCAGACCCTATCCTGCAATTAGTGAGACATCATGAGAATGCATGAGTGGGAGCAGGATTATTCGAGACATCAAAGAGAGCCGCAGATGAACTCCGTCTCGCAGTCGACATCAGATGAGGAGGCCGGCGAGGTCGTGATCCAGAGTCGGTCACTGAGCTTCCGTCAAATCGTCTGAAAACCCAGATTAAGGCCGCAGAATAGGAACATCTGTTTAGATGGCACGTCAGTAAACTCATGCATGGTGTATTCTATAAGAATATAGAAACACTGGGTTTATCGACCAAGCTAACGTTCATCTTTTTCAGGTCAGTTGGGCTTAAGTGAGAGACCGAGGGATTGCAACAATGCTACAGGAGAAGTTTCTATCAAACGATTAAAATCCGATTATCTCACTGTTACGTAAAAAGCTTACCACTGCAGGTTTTGTTGCCGAGGAGGCTGCAGAAGATGCTGATTCTCTTATTATTAACTCAGCGATAGATATATCGCCTCCATTACGACTCGGTAATTATAGATGGTAAAGACGTTGACCTTTTAATCCTTATAACAGGATTATCCTCACGTTGTTCAAACATGCATTTTATGAAGCCAAGCAAGGGAAAACGGACGAATGAATTTATTCTTCGAACTCTTTAAAATACCCATAAGAAGTTGCGGATAACATATTATTTCTCCACACATTCTTCTGCATTTTTAGGCAAGACACAGCAAAATTCGTTAAATTATTACAAAAATCTGCAGGATTACAAAAATACGTGGAATGTTTTAAAGACCCCGATTCTCACTCTGATGTTATTGATACAGCAGGCCGAAAAGTTATATTAGCCCTTTACGGAACAGAACCCGAACAGCATTCTTGGAATGAATTCAGGTACAAATGCTTTATTAAGTTAATGGCAAAAAGTACATGTAACCTTGCATCGTTACCTCTAATTGAGTCTGCTGCGCGCCAACACTCTTTTAGAACATACTGTCAAATTCAGCAGTGGTACGGCAATACCAAAAGTCCTCAAGATTGCGCTTGGACGAAAAAAAATGGACTGTTTCCTATTACTACCAAAAACGAAGCTGCTCCACAAGAATTTTTGAAAACAATACACTGCAAGTGTACAAAAGGGCGCAAAGCCGCATGTACATGTAGAAAAGCTGGACTAGAACGTTCCGTTATTTGTTCTGGATGCCAAGCACAAACGTATACGAATGTTGAAACATATCTAGACGACTTAGATCAAGCCGAAGAAACCGAAGATAAGTATTTTAATTACTTTTTAAATTAAAAAGAATTGAATTTGAATTTAAAATTTGAAATTACTAACAAATGAAATTTATCTGGTTGTTAAACACTTGTTAACGAGAATATAAAAATGTAATATTAATTACTGATGTCACACAGTTAAGTTTTTATAGGTCGGAATCAGTACAAAATCCGCAAGCAAATGATTACTTGATGAATTTTACTAATAAGGTAAAGTTTATTTATCCCACTTTCTGCACAAGAATACCAATACACAAACTTAAAAAAGATAGTTTTACTAATGAAAGCCATAAAGTGGGACAGGTATCGCCATCTGTTAATGGGTGAGCTAAGTGCACAACCTGCAGGTCGCCTTAGGTAGATTTTCTTTACTCACAACTAAAATAGTGGCATATAATCGATAAAAGGAATCTATATTTTTATATTAGCTAATATGGGTAAATAATAACATTTATTGTAAATTTTTAACCTACTAACGAACTGTAATAAATAGTAAAACGTATGCAAACCGATTTGAAAGAATTCAGTAAATATATTACATTTTGTAGGATATACTATATAACAGGTTAATGAGAAAGGTAAGAAAAATAAGCATATATAGTTTCATAGTAAACAAGAATATAAAAATTGATATATAGGTATATAAATGTAAATAAAGGTTTTGTAGAGTTGAAATCGACAATTGTTTCCTGAGGTACTGTAATAGAACAGAAATACATAATAGTATAAAAAACATGACTGAGTTCCTAGGATATAAAAATATGTACATAAAACAATGTGAAATGATTTAGCAGCTATGCAAGGAAAATTCTGATAGTTGGAAACAGTTTCACTTACAAAAACTGAATCAAAATGCTATACAGATCGTGCTAAATATAAATAAAATATTAGTTATTATATAAAATTGTTAAATGGACATAGGTCATGTAACACCATTATTAAGAAAAAACTCAATTTAAATGGATACTTCATTCTACCAGACCCGCTGTATAGATTATTATTTGGTTTATCTTTATACCAAATAGCTTTCCTTAAATTTCTAAAGCAGCTGAATGAGAGCAGATCTACTATATTTTGACATCTGCTTAAATCTAAACTTTATAAATAAAAATTATATAATTGGCAGTTGGAATAGTTCATCAGTAGTGTCCCAAACGTCTGTTTTTCGTTCAACTACCCTAATTGAGCTTATGTGTGCTTACTTTTTGTTAGTCTTAAGTTTTAATTTTACATTTTTAATTTGCCTCCTCAGAGAAAGGTGTTAGGTATGTTATATTTTATACATTTGCTGTTTCACCAAACCGCATCTACTTTGTCCAACCTCTCATCCACCACGGCGCCTTGCAGTGTGGTTGACTGGATGACTATACGCCAGATTCGGGGAGGACTGTTGTATCTTAATAGAATAAATACAGCTGTTTTGAATTGAATTGAAGAACAGAAGTTGTGAAATACAAGAATGATAAGACACACAGAGATAAATTATTCACCTCATAAAAATTCATAAATCTTTGTCGAAAATTACCGTTCCGTGTTGTCTTATGTCGGTGGTCTTATTCACGTGCCGCATTTTAATAAACTTACAGCTGCAAATCCTGAAACGAAGCAATAATAAAAACGTACAGACAATGACTAAAGTTTCTCTGATTTTGGCATTTGGATGTCGTATTGAGATAAACATTAACATGCTATTTTCATAACAACGTCTTTTAAATCTATTATTCTCAAAGTGGCATTGCCTGTTAAGTTCTCATCTTTCTGATTTACCTACGCATTTGTTGCATTCGTTTGTAGTTATTGTAGTAGTTATAATTTAAAAAAATTAAAGAAAACATCGATTATTACCAACAAATGTTTGTAATGGTTTGTGCGTATTTAGTTATGTAATAAATTGGAATTATTTCAAATTGCTCCACTATGATGATCTCGATAACATTTTGATTTTATACGATTTCTATAATATCCGAAGAAAACCAATTCTGAAAAATTTATGTGATGTTTAGAAATTTTTATGTCGTTAGGAAGCATAGAAAGTCTCCCTGGAGATTTTGCATATTATTATGTCGATATGTTCAAATCTTATATATAAACCTATAATTATTTTGTTGGCTAGAATTTTATCTATGACATAAAATATTAAATGTCATAACTTTTATGAAGCAAGAAGAAATTGTAATTCGAATAAATGTCTTCTATTACTTGCTTTTCTTTAATTCACAATGTACTATTTTATTCAGTTTTCACAAAGTTTGTCTTCATATCTTGCATCCTTTATTTAACACACTTCCTAATATAATCAATTGGTGAAAATTTGTACAGTTACTAAGATCGGATGACAATACAGTATTCCACAGTTACTTTTGCAAATATTCGCACGTGGATGGCGAGGGGATAAAAATTGAAAAATCTGCAAAACGATGCGAGAAAGCGAAGGATCTTTGAAAATTAACCTATCAATTAAACTTAACCAATGTATGATAATAATCTAATTAAAGTATAAGTAAAAAGTAGAAAATATAAAAAACTTTTCTTTAAAACTTGTTTTTTTATAAAAAGTACTAAAAGTAAAAAATAATATATAATTATACGCATGATTGTATGAAAGAGGTGGGATCATTGTATACATATTGCCTTCAATCATGCGTACATAAAGATGATACATATATACAAAGTGCGCACGTCTTACTTTTCCTTTAGTAGTACATTAATCTTTTTTAGTTTTTAGTGCACGTTTTTACAGAAAAGCAAGTTTAAAAACAATAGCTGTTTATGTATCAAGTCCATAATACAAGGCTTTATTGCAAGAGTCCGGTTTATGGCCGAGCAAGCGTAGCGAGTATGGCCATAAAGAAGGCGAGTTCAATGAAGCCTTATTATGGACGAGTTGTTTACAACGCTTTATGTCCGACTGTTAAATTTGGCTTATTAGCGCAAAAAATTATTACAATGACATTTTTGACATTTCTATGACAGTTGTACATATTAATTTGAAAATGTCTAAATCCGACATAATAGTAAAATAAAGTAACTTTATTTTACTAGTACAATAAAGTTATTATTATTAGCCTTTACTCGAGTCCGAGTATAAAAAAAAATGTCACAGTCGATAGATTGTGTGTAATAAAAAACAAGTAAAAGGTGTAGTCTATTGTAATTCCCATTCATCTACGGTGTACACGACTATGGCCATAGAGGCCAATTCGGGAGAGCACATGTCGACCGCAGTCAGGACAAACATAGACCTGGTTAGGTCTTGGATTCGGCCTTCTTGCAGCAACATTTCCTTGATAGCTGGCCACAACCCCTCGCCATTCGGTTCTGTCCGCTGCAAGTTGTTCCCATTGCTCGTCTGCAATACCGCAGGATTTTAGATTTTCATGGAGAACGTCTTTGAACCTCTTTCGTTGACCGCCACGCCTTCTTCTACCGCTTAGCAATTCACCATAAAGTGTACATTTAGGAAGACGGTTATCATGCATACGATGAACGTGACCTGCCCATCTTACGCGTGCTCTTGAAATAAGCACCTCAATTGGAAGGCTGTTTGCTCTCCTGAGTACTTCCACGTTTGATATGTGATGGAACCAACGGATTTTCATCATACTTCTGAGGTGTCTTTGCTGAAAACGTTCTAATTCTTTCACATGACGACGGTATGTGACCCAGCTTTCACATCCATATAGCAGTGTTGGAATGACAACTGCTCTGTAGACAGCCATTTTCGTTGACAAAGCAAGGCCGTGGTTGTCAAATACTCTCTCTCTAAGTCCCCAGAGTGCTCTAGATGCAGCGTTAATTCTATTGCGAATCGCGCTGTCTATGTTTGCTTTGTCATTAACAACGTTGCCTAAGTAATTGAACTGATCCACCACTTTAAGAGAATTTCCGTTAAGTGTAATGTCTATTTGGTTCACTTGATGAGGAGTTGACATAATCTTAGTCTTTCCAATGTTGATTTTAAGTCCCAGGGAATCATAGCTCTGGGCATACACATCTAAGAGTTCTTGAAGCTCTTCCGGCATAGAGGCTAAAAGTGCACAGTGATCCGCGTACTGGAGATCACAAATGAATCGTGTGCGTGTCTTCGTGAAAGCCCTAAAGCGCCCTATGTTAAAGAGACCGCCATCAGAACGGTATCTGAGACCTATTCCTCTGGCTGTCAGTTTGTTGTCAACAATAATTGTTAGAGCAGTGGTAAACAAATTAAAAAGTAGGGATGCCAAGACACGTCCCTGCCTAAATCCAGTGAGGGTTTGGAAAGGTTCGGTTGCCTCACTATTATACATAACCTGAGCGTTGTTGTTTGTATGTAGACTGCGACATACCTCCACAAATTTTATAGGGGCACCTAAGCGGAGCATAATTTTCCAGAGCACTTCCCTGTCCACCGAGTCAAACGCCTTGGTTAAATCAATGAAGGCCATGTGAATTTCTCCTTGATGTTCGAGTGCTTTTTCTTGAAGCTGTTTAAGTGTGAAGATTAGATCCGATGTGCCTCGGTTTGGTCTAAAGCCACCCTGTGTTTCAGGAAGAAACTTTTCCAGAACAGGTGTTAACCTGTTTACCATCGCTTTAGTGAGTGTCTCCCCTCCAACAGCCAGGAGAGCTATACCCCTGTAATTTCCACAGTCCGCAGCGCTCCCTTTGTTTTTGAAGAGGTTGATTAAAAGTGTATCACGAAACTCCTGTGGAGCTTGACCACTTTCCCACACGACATCAAACAGTTTTTTGAGGTAGGGTATGAGCTCTGACGACAGAGCTTTAAAGATCTCAGCTGGGAGTGAGTCGGCGCCGGGAGATTTGTTATTTTTTAGCTGCCCAATGGCGGTTAAGATCTCTTCCGTTGTTAGTCGTTTATCTAAGTCTTCGAAGGTGTCATATTGAGGGATAAGATTTATAATATCGTGATCGGCTTGACTTTGCTGGTTAAGAATGTTAGAGTAGTGTTCTTTCCATCGGGCTCTTATTTCCTGGTCTTCTTTGAGGAGATTTCCATTTAAATCTTTAATAGGGCACATATTTTTCCGACTGGGGCCGTACACTGCTTTTACTCCTTGAAAGAAATTCCTGTAGTCGTGTGAATCGGCGTACCTTTGAATTTCTCTGGCATTGCTTGCCCACCACTCGTTCTTTATTCTTCTGATTTCGCGTTGCGTTTCATACTTAGATTGGGTAAAAGCTTCTGCTTTTGATGAGTCGTTGGGGTGGTTGATAGCGTTTTGGAAGGCAATATGTTTGCGGTCAAGAAGTTCTTGTATAAAAGCTTCATTATCCTCCTGTTTTTTACTTGCTGCAGTGCCAAGAATTTCCTCACTCGCACTTTTTAAACTGTCTTTAATTTGTGTCCAGGTAGTAGCGACATCTACAGAATTGGTTTCTTCTAGTGCACTCAAATTCTCTTGAACTTTTTGCTTTAGCTGTTCTACGGTTTGTTGGCCACGCAATTTACTAATACAGAGACGGGGTCTACGTTTTACTTGAGTTCTCCTGTGTTTGGGCCTCATAACAATTTTCATTTTAGAGACAACAGGACGATGATCGGTCCAACATTCGCTATCAATGAGCGCCTTTGTAATTCCGTACTCCTACGTACGATAACATAGTCCAGTAGATGCCAGTGACCTGATCTGGGATGACGCCAGGTGCCTTTAAATTTATCCTTTTGTCGGAAAATGGTGTTTGTTATAACTAGATCATGTTCGGCGCATTTAGTTAGGAGTAGTTGACCGTTAGCGTTCATGTTGCCCAAACCGTTCTTGCCTATGATGCCTGGCCAGGTGTCTGCATCTCTCCCTACTCTAGCGTCAAAATAGCCAAGAATAACGAGTCGTTCCGTTTTAGGTATTCTACAGTGGGTTTCTTTCAGCTGTTGATAGAAGCTTTCCTTGGTTTCGTGACTTGCATCCAGAGTGGGAGCGTAAGCGCTTATTAGATTTACCGCGTTGCCATCTGATAGCTTATAGCGTAGCAGCATTAGACGCTCGGATAGGCCTTGTGGTACTTGTGTTAAGTTGGATACAAGTTGATTCCTAACGGCAAATCCTACTCCATGTTGTCTTCTTGAATTGGTGGGAAGACCTTTCCAATAGAAGGTGTAGTACTTTTCTGTGAGAGAGCCTTCCTCCAAAAATCGAGTTTCGTTGAGAGCTGCAACGTCAACATTGAGTCGGTGAAGTTCTCTATCTATTAGAGCAGTTCTTCTTTCAGGCCGATCGGTGCGAGTGCTGTCGTTCAAAGTACGAACATTCCAAGCGCCGTAGATGAAAGAATTAGTTTTCTTAAATTTAACTTGTCGGTGTTTTTTCGACATTCGATGAGGTGTCCCTTTGAGCATCCTCTCCCGGAGATCCGATCGGGAGGGTATTTTACTTCCGGACGATTTTGTCCCACTTGAACGCTCCATCATTTTTTTTAAGCCCTAATCGACTGAAAACGAAGCTGCATTTGAAGTTTTAGCTGGAGCAGGTATGCAATTGACCAGCTCGGTTGCGGAAGGCGAGTGGTGTGGTCCCATGGCACAGAAGGAGACTGCGACGATGGGGTAACTAAACGGTTCCAAAAGCAACCTTTGTGTGCGATGGGTTATTTCTACCGCACTCTTCGTGAGAAGGTGGATGTGCTCACGGCAAAAGGTAAGGGTTATTCCGCTCTTACTCGGTCGTTAGAGCCTCGTTAGTAAAAACAGGGTGCACCAAGTTCAAATTGAACTCATCGCGAAGGTGAGGTTAACAATTGAGAGGAGAGGCTATAACTTGCGCTTCACTACCCCATTACACCACCACCACAATAAAGTAACTTTATTTTATTAGTACAATAAAGAGGTACTTTATAGCCGCAAAACTATATTATAAACAGTCCTTTTTAATGTGGTCGGACATAAATATATTTTTCTTATCCAACAATATTAACCCTATGGGGATATAAATAATATCGTGAAATAACAACAGATATAATTATAACAATATCCCCTACGATTCTGATGAAATTAACGTTGTTGTTTTTTTTATATCATATGTAATTGTTAACTGCAAACTTAGCATCAGATAATGTTAAGTAGTGATTCATTTAACATTACTCTACCGATTTTTCGTAATGAGTTGAATAATTTAGGACTTAAATACGTGCAGCACATTTATTTTGATTTCTTCCCTTAAACACTAATAGACTAATAGATTTATATTGTTATTTGATACTCGTGGGAAAGTATGAGTATTTCATGTTTCTCACGATATTGCCAAATATTAACATATTAATAAAATTGTGTTTGATATTAAATGCTAGTTTCACTTTTTTTTATTTTTTTTTAACTTATACAAAGTTAGCTTTCTCATTAAGGATTACCAATAGAAGATAGTTATCTACAGAGACATCCGAATTCCTTAAGAATATTTAATTAGGTAAATAAATAAATGTTATTGGACAGAACAAATGATTTCAAATTATCTCGTTTAATACCATAATAAACGGCAAGCATAAACGAACTTAATTCATAAACCTTCAGTAATCTGTAACTTGTTGAGTCTGAAACATTTAATCTGATTGAATGATGAGTTTTTAGGCGGAACTTTGATTACCAGCTTCGTTAGCTCATTTTTCGATAGCTATTTGTTACGCTGACTGACATCTGAAGATTCTAATTGATAAACGTTCATTTAAGACCTGTTGATTTTTTAACAACTAACTACGCTGATAGCCTAATAAATTGATACATTTGCAAAACAATTTTTTAGTGACTTCGATCTTTTGTTTGTTTTAAATTGTAACATTTTAGATATTTATAAACAGAAATAAGTTTTAAAAAATCGTCATTTTTCAACCCTCAAAATACCCAATTTTGAACATTAATAACTCCTTGAACAGATCAAATATTTAAAAAACATTACCAATATCATTTAGGTACAAGATTTAGTTTTAAAATGTGGTTTCAGACATGTTTTAAGCCTAACACTAAGTAACCAATTAAAATTTAAAAAGCGATGAAGGTTTTAATGGCGCAAAATCGATTAAATTAGCTGCCACATATTTTCAAGATGAAATAGGGTTTGTTGATTAAATATGACATTTGTAGTCAATCTTTATTTATTTATTTATTTACTCTGTCCAACAGGTCACTACCCAACTACAGGACAGGAGGTATAGCAAGGCATTACAAATGCGTAGCAGCATTAGACGCTCGGATTGTGTGTTATTTTTTTAAAGCAGTAAGGTTGCAATTGAATATGTCAATATCAATACAGATTGCGTTGTGGCTGTGTGGTCGAAACAAGTGAGCTTCGAACTAATATGACAATAATACAGTATTTTGAATGTATCTAAATTTGAACAATCACGAGAATGTCTGACTTCAAATCCATATATTCTACTAGATTCAGTGACAATGGTATTTAGATGTACATTAAATGATAGTTTTATCCTCAAATCTCGCAGACTTTCAGGTCTGTGAAGTATGGTATTATTTATGGTATAGTACTCAGAGATTTTATTCAATTTGCGTCTATAATACATTAGATTTCTGGTAATTTAACGGGAGTTTATATTTTAATTGTATACAGTCATCAATGTAATTGATTTTAGAAAAAAATTTCAAACCATCGGCATACATTAAATACTTAACATTATCTAAGCCATCTACAATATCATTGATGAATATAATAAAAAATAGTGGTCCAAGGACGGAACCTTGCGGTACCCCAGGAGTAGCCATGTATTCGATAGGTTTAAAACCATTAAATGCCACGTATTGAGTCCTGTTTGACAGATAGGAATGTAATAGTTAGAATAAACTATGAGACAGCACGATACCGTCAATTTTCATAAACAATATATAATGGTGAAGTCTGTCGAATGCCTTGGAAAAATCCGTATAAATAATATCTGATTGATTTGAGTTTGGTCATCTATTGATTTTGATCGAGTTACACAAAGCAAATTTGTTGTTATAGAACGCCCTCACATAAAACCATGCTGGTGAATTGAAATATGGTTATGTACTTGAGAATATATGACTTCATGCAATAGAATCTCAAGGAGATTGGCAAAATTGCATATTATAGATATAGCCCGAAAGTGGAAATATCCGATTTGTCACCCTTCTAAAAAATTGGACACACTTAAGAACGTTTCCGTACATCTGAACAGCTACTATATTTCAGAATTAAATTAAAAATGAAGCAAAAATACAGGCGCAGTCGTTAAACGAAAACGCGGGCACGCCATCTGGACCGGCTATCATTTTATTATTTATTTTTTTAAAGCTTTTAGTACATCATCCTCTTTAAATTCCGAAATATGTATTGTGGCATTACTGTTGAAATTATTACGTGTAACTAAATTATCAGCGAGGAGATTACTAGGTGTGATAGTGTTATATCTTTTAAAAATGCAGGGCGCTGCTACACAACATTTCTTAAAAGAAATCCCCCGTAAAAGATGACATGTTTATTACCTTCTAAGCTTACTATTACTATATAATACCGTAATAATAGTGATTTTGGGGTTTTCCTGAAAGTAAAGAAATGCCATCAAAAATACTGACAGGCCACTGCACAAATTCGTATCAAAAACATTTTTTAAGGTCCTCAGGAGCTTTAGTGGCACAAATTATACGACCAAATAGTTGCATTGGATTAATAACTGACACTGAATTGAATATTCTAAAACTTTTGTTTGTTTGTTAATTGATATAACTCTATCATTTCATTTTCTAATATAATTTTTTTTTAACATTTATTTAACGTCGGTCTATTTCCGCTACTGAGGCCTATCACTGACGCCTGTAGACGAGCTACCCCCAACCAGGAATTTTGCCGAACCTCTTCCCTTAAGAAGAGTAGGGATATTTTACTTGCCTAATATTTAATAGACAAGGGACCGACGGCTTTACATCCCATTCGAATCATCTACACAACCCTCGCCTAAGGTTGCATAGCTTCCGCGCATACACTGATATACAAGCCGCTGGAAGATATGTGAGGCGAGGACATGGTCTTCCTTGAGACGGTCGCCCATCCAAGTACTAACCGCGCCTAACGTTGCTTTACATCGCATATCGAAGTATGCACATAGTAAAGACACATCTACGCTCGTTCCCTAATATAATGATATACAATAAATTAGTATGCTAATTAAAATTAAAAAAAACACATTGTTTTCTATAGTGTTACAATTTATTTATATTAATGCATAGTACCCGAAATTTAGTCGCCATTATCCCAGTTATTTATTAACCGATTTAAAACTTTATACTGTTTTGTAGCATGTTTAATACTCTTTAAATGATTCATTTTTCTGATAAAATCAATGTGAGTTTAATTATTCAAATTAAAAGCTAAGAAGTGCCTAATTTCAAGATGGCACGGCAGGCGGCCCAATTTTTTAGAGATTCCGCCACGTAAATTTTTGGGATTTTTTTCCTGTTAAATAGGACGTCTTCCCCTACATATTCCTCCTAAAATTAGTTTGTTACAAATTTGTTCCGAATTGAATGATAATTTTACTGAAGTATGAATGCTGTTTAGCATTGAAATTATGCTCTGTAATTTGAACCCCTAATGTACATGTAATCGCTCTACGTCCATTTATTAAAGACTTTGTTAGTTACTAAATTAATTAAAATTAATTTAATTGTAGGCTCCTGATAATCACTTATTTTTCAATAACTAACTGATTATCATTATTACCTCAAATCAACTTAATAGTTATTCTGTTCGTCAAATCATTTAAAGACGAGAACATTCACGAGAACATTCACGAAATCATTAAATATAGCAGTCATCGTTAACGATCTCTTTAATGAGTTCAGGTCTAATTATATTTCGTTGTAATGTAAATTTAATTATACTGCGTCCTTTTCAACTAAAGACTATGAGAAATAGGCAGTACAGCATGCAATAGAATGAATGCATTATGAAATAATAATAAAATGTACACGCATAAAATATAAAATAAGGCAAATCCAATTTGTATATTCAACTAGTTTACATTAACGATATGTTTTCTGATATACCAAGGTGGTCCAAAATTGTCACCCGATATTTCTGCAGCTGATAGTACATTCAAAAATAATGGTAGTCTTTTATGTAAACTTATTTCCGAAAATGAATAATATAGTACACGGAAATTAGGCAAATTTATGTGGAATAGAAGAAAAAATCATAATAAGCTGAAATGTCTATAATAGTTAGGCTTATGTGTGTAAGAATGCATATCAAAAAAGTTCCCACTCCTAACGGGTAAGCTTCATCCCTATCTCGCCCCTTTAGGGACACCGCATTGGTTTCTTTACAATATCTTTTAAACGCTTTATCTTAGGAAAAAATATAAGTATAGAAAAAAGTTTGCCACAGAATTCTCTAGAAAAAGATTGTGTGTTATATATAGATATTTCTATTACTTTTTATGTTATTAAATCGTAAACTGTAGGGTTAAACAAAAATGAATGTCTGATTATACTGAATACGATACTTAATCGAACATAACAGCCTGATAATATTTCAGATGATCCAACACAATCCTAACCACCTTATTCATAAACACGCTAGAGAGAGAGAGAGAGAGAGATTGTTTTGACCTGCCTATGACATATGGCTGGGTGCGGCTCATATATTTCGGCTCGCACTTTGCCCCTAATTTAGTACTGCTTTGTTCGTAATGGAAGAAAGTCGGGCTGATAAGAAAACCAAAAAGTCATTTGTATCAAATTTTCAAATCCGTACCAGAACGTCCAATTGATGTCGCATTATGGTAAAAATGTAAAACTTATTTTCGATGGTTACAGTAATAATCCTACATCACAACTATTGAGCGCCAATAGAGAATTTTAAGAAGAATACCTCCTATCGTTATTTTTGATGAAAATACGCCAATGACAGAAAAATTATTGATCCATGCCAACAAAGAACGATTGATTTCTCAACTAGTTCAGACCTTTCAAAATGAAGCGATACAAACTGTAACTGCGGATGATGATGATGCTGATATAGTTATAGTTCAAACTGCTATTCAAAAAAGTTTTAAATCCGAACAGGTCGTAATTGTGTCGATCTTCTTACCTTAATTATTGCCTTAACGCCAACTGAAAAGGATATTAGACTACTGAGGGAAGCAAGAGTTTACAGCTGTAAAGATTTACAATTGTCAAATGTCTTTAAGAATTCAAGAAAAACAGTTCTTTTAGCTCATGCATTTAGTAGTAGTGACACAACGTCTGCTTTTTTGGAAAAGGCAAACTCCAAACTATAAATTTATTAAACTCGAAAACAAATTTACAAAAAGTTGTTAAAACCTTTAACACACCAAATGCTGCAAAGCAGGATATTACTGAGGCTGGGGAACTATTTGCTCTTGCACTATATAAAGAACAAAAAAATTAAACGTCAATAAATCATCAGAAATATGTTCTGTTAAACACCACATTCGTTGCGGGTTTATCACCAAATTCAGGCTTAGCATGGAAATGTTTTAGGGCCAGAAGAATGGGGATGGAAGAAATTAGGTGATATTTTAACACCTGTTTTGACTACTGAAGCAGCAGCTCTCTTATCAATTTTAGAGTTAATTTCGTGTGCCTGCAAAAAGGGCTGCGGAAAGCGATGCGGATGTTTAAAGGTTGGTTTAAAATGTTCCGCTATGTGTATGACCTGTAACTGTAAATTCTATATAATTTATAAAAAGTTGTTGAATCCGAATGTTATATGTGTTAACATTTATTTATTATTCATTCATTACTTATTTATTTATTATTCCGGATATTTTCTTACGTACACTCAAAAATTGCCTTCGGTTAATGTTTGTAAAACACGAAGTTTTAAAAGTGAGAAAAAAATTTATGATTACTAATATACTATTTAAATAGTATGTCAATCACTTAACCATGGACTCGTAACGTCAAAATAAGTTGATGAAACCTAATTTACGTCTATCCAAAATCGCACCCCTATGAAGATAGTTGTAATACCGTCTAGCTGCATTAGAACCATTTCCCATTACATTTGCCTACTATTCTAATCATATCCGCCATTTCGGTATTAGACAACTCGTATTACGTGCCATTGATAACGATAATTGACATGCAATAAAGTAGTTGCAGTAGAAATGACAGTTGCCAACTACCACAGATGCCTTTGATCTTCTTTTACATTTCTCCTATGAAAATAATGTATATAATTTATTATTGTACCAAAATGATATTTTGGCTTAAAGATTATAAAAGTAAATATAAGGTACTTGCACTTTATGTATGATTGTAGGACTTTATGTGAAATAAATAGAGACCTGTACGATTTTTTTTACATTAATTTGTCAAATTTTATTTTACGTAAAGTCTTTTTTGTGTACAAATTTCTGCACAGTTTTTAGATTAGAGTAAGAAGTAACACAATATAGATGATTTTTTTCGATTTCCATTTCACCCTTCATAAAGATGCGATTTTGGATAGAGGTAAATTAAGCTGTATCAACTTTTTTTGATTTCCGTGGAAGTATTGACATTCTTTTTACTAACATCCTGTGTAATGATTGTGTTTTATAAAGCATATAAGTGGTCTGCAAATACATCTACGTTGTCAGAAAATTTCTAATATGTAATTTTATATTGCTATGTATTTGAATAAATAAATAAAACAAATTTTTAAATGACTAATAGAGGTGTAATTTATTTAAATCCAATGAAGTACTAGCAGCTGACGTCACAAGCAGCTGCAACTCCAAATCCTTAGGCTTCAAACATTTTTCGTAGTATTTAAGGTCATTTAGTCATCCCAGGTTTTAAGAAATTTTAGAGCATTTATAAAGCTTTTTTTGTGTAAAATTAATTATTATTGTTCCTTTTTGCTAATACGTTTGGTGATTTATTGAATTTCTCTTATTTTGTGTTTTGTTTATATTTTTAATGACGTGTTTTTTGCATACTGTCGAAAGTTGTTTATTTTCGAAATGATTAATTAATTTTAGCAATTAGGATTGCTAAAATAGTTGAAATTTGATCAATACACTTCATTTGGGAGTCCCCAGATTATATTTCTAAGTTAGGGTATATTAATAGTTTATAGTTTAAAAGTGGGAGATTTAACTGCATCGTTAGACGATATCCCAAAGATTTCTAAAAGTGTGCTCATGAATTATTTGTTATTTCGAACGAATCTTATGACCAATGATGAAATTAGAACATGTAAAATTTAGATGCCTTTGCTTAGCATACCCCAAAATGGATAGAATCTCTGGGTGCAACAAAAATTAGCGAGATATACTTATCTCATTGTTGGTAAAGCAAGTGTAGATCTATATGAAATTTAAAGTTTATTATCAAAGTATATTATTTACGTCTATAATGACAAATTACTGTTTTTCAAGCATTAGAACACTATTAAAATGTGTTAAGGATGAATGTAATTTTTGTTTTAGGTTACACATTCTCAAAGATTACCAAAAGTACCATTTGAGCCATGGATTGTTGTATGAAGAAAAGTCTGTGACGGATGTATTAGCTTGGTGGATAGAACCCAATAACAAGAACATTGTTATGGCTATAACTGCCTTCCATAGTATTAATTAAAAAACAAGGCCAGGCTTAGAATATTCAGGGCACTTTGGCAATTCACAAAGATTTTACTGTAATCTATATGTTTATAAATTATGCATTTACAAAAATTAAGAAATTAATGAATTTATATAACTTATATGTCGAATTGTGTTTCTTAAGTTTACATGTAAAATATATTATTAAAAACAACGAAAGCATTATGTACAGCCATAATATAAAATGTTTTGCTCTATACTGTTCTATCTACATTTAATATGTTCATTATACTATTGTTCCTGAATTTACATAAAAAATTAAACGGTTTTCAAAAAATTAACGTTTTTCTTCATTCTACTGTGTATTTTATATTGTTTATAATACTCAAAATTTAAAATATGACTTGATCTTAAAACTTACTTCATTCATCACACCCAAAAATATTCCGATTCGGACGTTACTGGAGAAGGCAGTAATTAATAACCATATAACTACATATTCAACCAATTTGATTTGTGTTATTAACATAATAGGTGTTTTACACAAGTCAATATATAATAGAACACTATACTAAAATATATTTAGGTGAGAACATAGTTATACCAATTAAGAAACATAATATGCAAAGAAAGTGCGCTAAAAAGAAACATGTTATATATCACCTTTCAACAATATACGTTTTAAGTAAAATTTTAAGGACCTTTATACATCTTATTATGACTAAATAAGTTCACTGTCAAAGTTGCAATTTGTTATAAATCATGTAACCACATATAATAAAATGTTCGGAACATATTCTTGCATTTTTTATTTTCGGTTCGAAAAAATCATCTGTAGGGAGCGCTGCTGGGCTGGGCTATTCTTGCAGGTTCTACTTGTCATGTGGTTTTAGCAGATGAAAATTCAAAAATTCTGTGTTCTTTTTCAATTCCATCAATTAGGGTACCCAACAACAGCTGTCGTTGTCATACTGTTTCTAAAATGGAAACAAATTTAAACTTATTGGAAACTTTTGATCTTGTAGTACAGCCCTATCAAAAACTGCTCATAGAAACATATAAAAATAAAGTTATGAGATTCTATGAGATTGATATAAGTTTTTTAAGGGAATTAGTCGATTCCACATGTAGTGATATCAATAACCACAAAAATTCCAAGAGATATTCCTCCTCAATATGATGGAAAGTCGTTATGCAATTGACTGCAATAGAACGTCTTAGAAACTCATAGGTAAAACTGTTGTCGTCATCTCAATAGATCCACATCGTACTCATAGAAAAGCATACATTTTGAATTAATTTAGAGATGTTTTTTTGTGTCATTTTTAGTAGAGAATTAGTAATATTGTTAGAAAATATAAATGTCGCAGCAATAGATATTAACCTTTTATAAAACCATTAATATTTGTAAATAAAAATTACTACTACCTAATTTATATTCTATGTTAATATTGGCTTATACCATATCTGAGAATGCATACATTAAATGAATATTTAAGCAAATAAGTCATATTAAATACCTACTTAACAAAAAAAATGAAAAACTGAATTATTAGTGTTATTAGAGCTATTTTTACTATTTTACGAGTTAACAGGGATGCCAACATACCTGAAAATAAAGTTTCTTTTTCCAACAACAATATATCGTATACAGTATGTCCGCGGATGGGGTTAACAATAGGTGTAATGACTAAAATGTTTCACTTTTAGAGAAAATGTTATTCCTTACAAACGTTTTTGCTTGATAGAAAAATAGTAATGACGTTGATAAAAATTATATTTTTTGTACAGGTTGCTTAAAAATTACAAACACATAAAATTCTGTGAGAGTAAACTATTTCCTTTTTTTATTTGGAACAAAATGTGAAATAAAAAATTAGTTTCACATTATATGGTCCGTCCAATTCCAAAATTTCATTTGAATATTGCAATATTTCTGAAATAAGTGACTTTTTAGTAATATAATTATGCTACATTTTCTATTTAGCTAATTGCACTCGAACAACGCGAATACATATCAGATAGACAATTCTGAATTTGTAAAAATAAATGCATATTTGAAGGTTCTGAATATTTCCAGAATAATGAGACTACCATGATTATTTTAGAAACTAATACGCTTACGGTAATAAAATATGGTGGATAAAAATATGTTTTCTGACTTTATTAAATATTACAATTCAAAAATTCTCCCTCCAAATTGAACACATGTTTCCAATCTTTTCCGAATGTTGTGAAAATTTATTGTACAGCTGCTCTAATGCGATGCTTTAGAATGTCAACGTCGTTGTCTATGGGTTGTCGGTAGGTAATTTGTTTTAGACGCCCACAGAGAAATGTATCCGCAATTGTCAAATCTGGACTTCTTGGGGACCACAAAACTGGACCATTGCGACCAATCCATCGTCGTCCAAATTTTCTACTAAGCCAATTACGTACGACGCAGGCATGATGTGCTGGACATCCATCCTGTTGAAAAAACATTCTATTGCGATATTCCAATGGCAAGTTTTCCAGCCGATCAGTAAAGAAGGTATTAAGCATATGCACGTATTTTCAAAAAAGTATGGACCTATTATACCATGATATGAAAATGGCGCACCAGACATTAATTTTGTTTATTCGTCGGAGAACATGATTTTATAAAAATTCGTGTTGCCATCTAAAATTTCATTTCCAACTCATAAACAGAAATCCAGTCGTTTTGCTTCATCTCCCCCTTCTAAGGTATGGTTAAAATGTGGTTTGTATGGAAATATTTTATTTTCTTTCATTTTTGGATGCAAGTTTTCTTAACCACCTCGAAATGCCGGGCTCGATTTCTTAACGAAAGTTGTGGATTCTCAGCAACAGATGCCAACACTCATGTTGTGGCGGCGTCATTTTGGTCATGTTTTTTCTTTTTCTTTACGTCTAGCACGAAACCAGTTTTTTAAATTTTTTTCACCAATTTATGAACTGCCGTTCTCGAAACATACACATTGGGATATTTCTCACTGAATTGTACAATAACGTAATGGTTTGAACTTTTACCTTTTCCATAACACTCTACTAAAAAAATTCTTTGCTCGACAGTTAACATTTTTAAAATATTTTTTAATTCAGATATGTCATGATATGTAGACGTAACTAGGTAACAACGCAACTAATAATCAAACGGAACATTACAGGAATTATGCGGATAGTTACTAAAATAGGACTCCAAGTTTCTATAGGGTGTAGTATTTGTTAAAATAAATTATTTTTTTTTAATTCAAAATTTGATAAAAACAGAAAAGTATTTTACCAAAAATTCACTTGTTTCGGAAACACTGTAAGTTCAAATGAAATTTTTGAATTGGACAGACCATGTAATTTGAATCAACTTTTTAATTGCACATTTTGTTCCAAAATAAAAATTATAACCAGTTTACTTTTACAGAATTTTAAGAATTAGAAATTTTTAAACAACCTGTATAAAAAATATAATTTTCTCAACCTCATTATTATTTTTTTATCAATTAAAAACTTTAAATAAAGAATAACATTTTCTCGAAAAGCGAAAAATTTTATCCATTACACCACACTTATTGTTAACCCCATCCACGGACATACTGTATATATATAAACTAAGGTTTTAAGAAACGTTAATAAATGTCACAAACAAGTTTGATATTCAAATTATGCATCGCTACTATTTAAATCGATCACAAACTAACATGTACTCATGTGAAATTGTTCAAAATGCCTACGAAACCATTTTCAGACTGTCAAATGACTGCTAGTACTCCATTGTATCGAAAACAATGCTTCTTACAGATTATGGCTAAGAGTGCACCATTTATGTATTAACTAGAGAAGGAAAGAGAAAAACTAAAATTTTAATAAAAATGTCCAAGAACTTCTAAGTGATACGCTATTATTTACTTGACATCAACAAAAGTAAAACAAAAGTACGGAAAAGTATCTAAATACGTCTAAAAATTTTTTATCAACTTAAAAAGTTCTCTCCTGCATTCTTTATTGGAGTAACTCCCTTAAGAAGTGATTCGTATAAATATTCTGCGGAAAATATTACTCTTTCCAGCTTGGGATTGAAATTGTAACGCCCTGTATATACTATGCCAGTTATGATAATAGAAATGAAAAAAAAATTGTTTATAAACAACTACTGATTTGGATTTTGGACCGGGTTTTGAAACTTAATAATTTAAATAATTCTGTAAATAAACATCTGTAGCTGCTAGACTCCGCGTTACCAAACACGTTAATTTAAAATTACCGCCACATATAAATTTACCGTTACCGTCTGGTTACTATTAATGGAAGTACTTTCTAAAAGAGATACCTGTCTCTGCAATGGCTGTTGGCCTACTATACGGTTAGTAGACACCGTGCAATTCGCCATAGCGCCGGAGCGAGTATGGCGGCGAAATTTCACATATCAATATGACAGAAAAAGCGTACTTTTTAGTGTATTCCATATTGACATATTCGATTCCAGTGTTGATTAGTTATATGATAAAGTATAAAATTTTGTGAAAGTACACCCGGAGACTGCAGTGCTGGATCAGGACACGAAACTTTAATCTTTTAATGATGTTAATAATATTTAATAAAGGGATTATATTACGTTGATACTGCTTAGTGATTTGTGTTGAAAAGTGATAGCCAAGTGTGTTAAATTATTTAGTGTTTTTTACAAATAATATAAAGTTTAAAATGGGTTGGAATATTTATCTCGTTCTGCTTTCTTTTGCTTGGATCTTGATATGTGGTATGTAGAGAAAGCATATATATATATATAAATGTAGCTTAAGAATCGTTAGTAATAATAAAATTGTCTATCATAAACTGTCGGGTATAGGTATTAGTAACAATTTCATGCAACTTCAACCTAGTAAAATATCGCCCATTATACATGATAATTAATTTATTAATTCATATGTATCGTATGTGATTTATTACCCTCTAGAATTGACCAAAGTTTGAAATTGTTACATATTTATTTTATAAGAATAATTTATGATAACCACAGTTCTTAGACTTTAGACTTAATGATGTTCCAGTCACTGAAGATTTACCGGAAATAAAATCAGTTTTATATCTTCTGCTGTGGAACTCCCTTCATTTATTTTTTATTTGCTTTTACGTGATTTTACGTCTCTATTTTTAACTTTAATGTTTTATTTATTTAGTAAAAACATATGTAGCGTTATTTATATCAAGAACATATTATACAAGGTCATCTCGAACCATAGATTTCCGTTTATTAAATCCGATGTATGCTTGAAAACTTTACGAAAGCCACATACGAGTGACGTCATTGAATCTTCAGCTCTACCCCCCATATAGGAGGATCTATGATAGCATTTATTTATATAACTGAATATTTAAATACGTATAGCCGAGCAAAATTGAAGTATTCTCATGTGTTAGATAATCGTGATTTTCGCTTTCATTTCATTCAAAATGTCAAAATGAGTATTTTAAATAATTTCTGAAATAGTAAGTGAAAATATGAAAAGAACGAAATGCGGTCTATTGTTCTGAAATACTGATTTGAAAGTCAAAATTTAATATATAAATTAGAATTTAAGTGCAAAGTAGGTTTAAAAAAACATCAGATAAGATGAGATATGCTCTGTTAATTAGGCATTCGGGCATATAATGTGTATCGGGTAATGCGGGGCGAGGGCAAGCGATTCTCGTTACTCCACTTTAATAATCCAGTTGTATATAGAAAATTGATCGAGGTACAGCCAAACTTGCCCTATTTTTTTTATTAACAACGACCAAATCCGGAAAATTCAGTTTTCGTGCTATAGAATTTTTCAATTACTTTCTAGAGAAAATTTGTATTAATAAAAGTTGTAGGTATTAAAAAGACCGCTAATTTCATTTTTTATGCGTTAAAATCGACAAATAAATGATCGAGATAATGGCGAAAAACCCTCTTTTTTGCGCTATTTTATAAATGTTAATAAGTTTTGCAATAATGGTAGTAAGTGACACATAACATCTTGGTGACAAGGCCATTATGGGTCTTTATAAGTGAGCAAAATTTCAGCCAGATGGGTTCGATAATTTATGAATAATTACATTTGTTTGCATTTGTTGAGTGTCTGTATAAACAATTGTCATAAGCAAGGTAATTAAAATTATTATATATGTATTATTATTATATGTATATATTACATATTATAAACATTATAAAAATTGTATTTTTTGACAAAACGTTGATCCCAACACCCACCAAACTCGTCAAACAGTAAAAAATTTGGATCACTAAATTTAATTAATATAAGAAAAATGTTGGTATTGGTTGAAAAGATATTATGCATATAGGATCATTATCGGCCATGTTCGAAATCAGAATAACTATTTGCTAATTTAAAAACATACAAAATACAAGAAGTGGCATATCTTAATGACTCAGGGAATCTTCTTTTTCAAATTGTTCGTCTTTCGACACAGTATGTAAAATCTATCAAAAATTGTTACAACTGTTACATTTTACATTATGATAAACGTTAATTTGTTTATAAGTAAATTTTTTAAACCCGAAAAAGACAGTGATTAACAAAAAATCATTAAAACATATTAAAAAGTACTTATTGGGATATACAAACGAGTACATAAAAATGCTACATTAAAAAACAACTATAACTTAATTTACTGTTACAAGAGGCTATTAAATTTTCATTTTCATTTTGCTTTTTTGGGCGTTTTAGTAAATCAAGAGATACTGACTGTTTAAAAAATTGTCTATGAGTATCTCCTTCAACTAGTATAACTTGTTTAAGAAGACTACACTACCTGGATCTCGAGGGCAGAGCTGTTTTATGAGGGCTATTTTACATAAATCAATATTTCTTTGTCTCGAAACCAATTTAGCATAATACTTGAACACACCAGTCGAATACACTACTCGAAGGAAGTTTTGCTAACCTTGTGAAAAAGACTTTCAGCTTTGGTCTCAGTTTTAGCCATCTCCCGACGATGCTAACATGATAAGCGAAATCTATAGTCGAAATCGAGCGGTGTATTGGCGTATAGTGTTCAAGTGTTTTGGTGTTTTGTAAATGTGGTTGCTAAATACTATACGTAATAAGACAATAAGCCTTTTTAGGAAAACGCCTCAGACCTCAGAATCCATACCTATAGTACCTAGCTTTGTTTCCTTAAATAAAACTAGACACAATGCAATTTGAAGCAGGTTCAACTTTAAATTTTTTTTAAATTTCAGTAGCTCTTGGTCTATAAAGCAAGAAGTGAACTGAAATATCATATAGAAGAGTAAGTTTATTAGGCACATGCTTACGTTAAATTTCTTCAAAATACATTTAGATTTAGTTTACACAAAAATGTATTTAAAAAAAATATATTAAAAATGTATTAAAGACATTCCCAGGATCATTAAATTAAGGTTTTCTTGTAAAAATTAATATTTAAATTTCGAACATAAATAATAACACAGGATGTTCATAAACATCAGTATCCAGTATCATAAATATTCACACTTCTACATTAAGCAAGTTAAATAACCCTCAGGATGTATTAAAACAAAGTCGAAACGTTAACTTAAAAAAAATGCATTTCTCCTATTATTGATCACATCCCAACTATGAGCGATGTAAATGATATGTTGCAAAATATTAAATATTTTTGTTGTTTTGTCTATTTATCTCATTGTTCGATGTTCAAAAGAATTAGGCTATATGATAAGTTACCCGGACCCTGGAAGTCATGTTCGCGTAGAGAATAAGGTGGAAATATCCCTGCAGGTTCGAGTAAATAATAAACTGTCAACCTAAAGATGTGAATAATTCGAGATATATATTTCCGATCGGGACAACATAAAAGAAACAAAATCTTTGTAATTAAATTTTCTGCAAATCTGCGTTTAGGACGCAACCATAACCTACAAAAGTGACAAATCTGGCAAGAAATCGGTTTTTCTTCATTTTGCTGCCCAGATCCGCTGGGTGAAACTCTCAGAAAATCTGCCTTTGCTCTAACAAAAACACCCTGAAAATTTGGTGCATTAATATTAAATCCAGGGTGCGCAATTGAATTTGTTATTTAAAATTTGAATTGGCCGCCATTTATGCCATTAAGTCCAAAACAAATCATTTTTCTTTGAAAGTTAGGCCTCGATGCTAGCTTTTTTGGCTAAAAAAATTTTCTTACGGCATCAAAAAGCTGGCGTCGAGACCTAGCTTTTGCAAAAAAAAATGATCCGTTTTGGACTTTATGGCATAAAATGGCGGCCCTTTCAAATTTTAAGTAACACATTCAATTGGGCACACTGGATTTAATATTTTTGTACCAAACTTTCAGGGTACATACATTGATATACAAGCCGCTGAAAGTTGACCTAAAACGTTTAAAAATATTAATTAAATTCGCGTTACGTTAGACATTATATACTTGAAAACTTAGATGTTAACATACAGGTTGATGTCAATTACATCGATTCTTCCAAAGCCTTCGACAGACTTGATCATAAATTCTTACTCAGTAAACTTCGTATAGCGGCCTCTCTATCTTGCTTTTAAAATTTTTTCAAAGTTACTTAAGCAATATAACACAATATGTAGAATATCGTGCTTTAAAATCGGTCGATATTCAAGCTATTTTTGGGGTACTTCAGGATTCCATTCTGGACCCCCTTTTATTTGTTTTATTCATTAATGACATAGTGGATGATCTGAATATTTACATATTATTATATGCAAATGATGCTAAAATTTTTGCCTTAGAACCAGTTACTGATTATGAGAATCTACAGAATAACCTATTGGGAATTAAAAAATGATGTGATGCAAATGGTCTTCCCCTCAATGTAAATACCGCTCTGATTCGTCTCGAATGTATGAAAGACCTAAGGGTTTCACTGATGCCAACATATTTTCATTGCTTCCTAACAATTTCGTAAGCTCAAAATTGGAATATGCATCGCTAATTTGGAATCTCGGTTATAAAATTCACATAGATTTTTTAGAGAATATTTTAAGTCGGTTTCTATCGTATATAATTGATGGATGGATCGATTCCCACAGTAGAGTCTTCTAACTTGATTTAGCATAGAAAGTCTTGAAAGCCGTAGAGATAAACAAGCTTTATTATTCTTATTCAAATTAATCCAAAACATGTTAAGTTATCCCCCGCATTTACAAAATTACAATTTTCCTTGCCGCGTATAATTCTAGATAAGCCACTTTATTCTATCTTGCCACGCCTCGTGCAAATTTTCTATCATTTTCCCCTCTATTTTATTTGCAATACCTAAATCTGCAGGGTGGATTTGATATCTGTCTTGCAAATTTAAATGCAATAAAAAACGACATTTAATTTTTTTTTTTAATACATTTATTTAACGTCGGCCTATTTCCGCTACTGAGGCCTACCACCGACGCCTGTAGACGAGCTACCCCCAACAAGGAATTTTGCCGAACCTCTTCCCTTAAGAAGGGTAGGGATCTTACTACAACTCTTACTTGCCTAACATTTAATAGACAAGGGACCGACGGCTTTACATCCCCTCCTATACAACCCTCGCCTAAGGTTGTATAGCTTCCGCGCATACACTGATATACAAGCCGCTGGAAGATGTGTGAGGCGAGAACGCGGTTTCGGTTGGAATGGTCACCCATCCAAGTACTAACTGCGCCTGTCGTTGCTTTACATCGCATACCGAAGTATGTACATAGTAAAGACGCACCTACGCTCGCCCCGACATTTAAATTGCTTTATGTAAAATATCAAATGTTGTGACTTACTGTTATATACAAATTACTGCTTAATATTGTATAGAATAAGCTAAATTGCCTTCCTTATTATTACTTATTTCTGTTTTTCTATAAGTTAGAATAAATTCTTTATTTTCTATGTTATATATAAATTTATCTTGTATCCTTTTATATGTAGTATATTAGTTCTATTATTTCCCATTCTGTACTTCGTACATGCTTGTTGGATGGTGTATTTCTAAAATAAAAATGAATAAAAATAAAACCCCAAAAATGCTTTATTGATCCTTTACAGAGAATTTGCAGCGTTGCCGTAAATAAGTTTAGAACGTCAAAATATTTTTAATATACTGGGAAAATCCATGTAGTCAATGGAATTCAGAATAATTGAAAAGAATGTCAACAATTTATACAAGCTGTTTACGTTCATATACACATTCACACTTACGCAATAAATTCTCAAAATAAATTTCCCTTTGCGTTTAAAATATACAGAATATACACGTAACTTAAACTTCCAGCTAGAGTTTAATACTGACTATTTGGTTAATGTATTTAAAATGTAGCTCGAATTTTTAAATAATAACCTATGACACACTCAGTTCAAAATGGACAACCGCGTTTCTACAAAAAGCCCTTAGATATAATAATATATATATACATGCAAAAGTATACACACATTGAATGAAGAACGCGTCACATAAAATACTACAAACAATAGAAAAATACCATATATAAAATAAATAACACAAAGCTGTTTGTAATTATCAAAAAAAAAAAAACGTATATATAAACATATTCATACACACATACATGTAAGTCACAGTAAATTTTAAAAAATTTGTTAATCGTGTACAGTTTTTGGCGAGCAGTATTTTTTTTAAGTTTACTTTTAAAGATCTGAATACTACCAGAAGTCTTAATATCTTCATCTAATGAATTATAAAATTTACACCCTTGACAAAGGAAACCTTTTTGATACGTAGTATTTCTGTATTGGTCAGGTATTAAAATATTTTTAGATCTGATAATTAATTATGTCATTGGCAAGAAGAATATACAGAAGTGGTCCCAATATTGAACCCTGTGGAACTCCTTGTTTAATAACACATATTTTGCTTTCTGCTACACCATCGGCCAGTTTTACAGATTGAGTTCTATTTTCAAGATATTTTATATAGAGGCTGAATGATGGCTCTTTTAAATTTGCTAGAAAATATGTTTTTTTCTATGGAAAGGTTCGTTATATAAGCTATTAGGCAGCTAACAACATATTTGCAATTTTTTAACGAATTATTAGATATGTTACCGGGGCTACTAGAATTTGAAGATTTTAATTTACTTATCAGAAGTTCAACATCTGTAGTAGAAACTGGAGACAAATAAAAATATTTGTGAAAATTAGGTACATTATATTCTAAGTAATCAAAATCGCACAAATCATTTATATTTGTGGTACTTGAAAAGTGTAAATTAAAGTTGTTAGCCACCTCTTCCATAGGTACTTCATTACCATCTTTTATGATACATATATTCTTTGAAAACGAACTTGATCCTTGTATTGTTTTTATTATTTTTCACATGGTTTTAGTTTTATTGTCTGAATTATAGATTTCTCGGTCATGGTATGCTCGTTTTGCAGTGTCTAATTGATTACGATATAAATTATTTAAATATGCACACAAGACCCCTATAATTCGCGTTAAATTTAGATATATCACTATATAAACTTACGAGATTTCTCGGTTGAAATAGACCTTACCAGCATGGTTTCATGACAGGACGTTCAAATACTGCTAATTTATTGTGCATCACACAATACATAGATGAAATTGATGTATAGGCGCAAACTGATGTTATATATACTGATTTTTCTAAGGCTTTCGACAGGCTTAACCATAATATTCTACTTCGTAAGTTACAGCAAATATGTTTGTTTTATTCACTGCCACAGTTATTTAGATCTTATCTGTCAAATCGGATACAGTATGTCGCGTATAATGGAGTTAAGTCTGTCGAATTCTTAGCGTCATCAGGTGTCGCTCAGGGCTTCTAATTGATTCCAGTAGTTACTTATTTTTTTTTAAGTTAATTATCCAGAAACTCATTATTTTAAGTAACCAACACGATGCCATGTTCTAATTTACAATTTACCACTAAAATTAACGCTGTCGTGATCCTGTCTTATTTATTTATTTGTTATCAGTCATGCAAAATAGTACGACAGCTATATTATCGCCTGCTATTCAGCAACATTTTGGCAAATATTCTCAGTCTATAATTTCTGAGGAGAAGCTAACAACTTGTCCAAAATCATGTAAGCGGGAAATATCGTGATACAACAAAAAGATTTCTAGATGAACGACTTCCCCGTGTTCACGTCAGGGAATTTGAAAGTAATGGCCATGGTCGTTATAAAACAGCGAATTAGTTTAATTTGCAACCATGAAATGGAAATGTCACATTTATTCATATATAAGTTTTAATTCGGTTACAGGAAGAACTT
The DNA here is from genome assembly GCA_963675555.1 of Leptura quadrifasciata. Taxonomy (NCBI): domain Eukaryota; kingdom Metazoa; phylum Arthropoda; class Insecta; order Coleoptera; family Cerambycidae; genus Leptura; species Leptura quadrifasciata. The sequence continues at coordinate 113,378,499 of OY776675.1, forward strand.
AGTCAACATTTGAAATATAATAGCACAGCAGCGAATTTAATTTCTGAAAATATAATGTGGCTTGTTGTTTACAAAACTTTGTTCACAACTGCTTGGCTGCATAATAACTTAATAAAGTCCGGAGACTGACAGATTTTATCTTAAGTTATGAGTGAAATTATTTGCTAAAGAAAATGATTTAGAAACTATAAGTCATGTAACTATATTTTAACGTGGTGGAATTTTATTTCGGCAATAAGATGACTTCTTATATTATGAAAGTACGCTTTTATTCTAAAATATATTGTGACAAATAATTAATTGGTAGATATATATATGGGGTCTTCATTTTTATGATGGTTTCTTGTACCTTTATACTGGACAGATATCTATTTCGTTTTTGTTAGGAATCCACAATTTACTGCCAGTGCATCTAATTGCCCGTGTTTAGGTATTTTTTTTGTGAAAACAGGATTATTTTTTATTCATAGTAAAATAAAATATACAAAGCCGGAAATTGCATGACTCCCCTAGATTTCTTGTTTGGGGCCATTTAAAAAATATTTTCAACGCAATACGTGGAAACCTGGAGCTACGAGTAAGACACGAAATTAATAATGGCATGAATAAATTCCTTATTAATAGTACTAATAAATGGCACCACGGTTCCATTTGAAAAAATTGTGTTTTGAACAAAAAATCATTTTAACCAATTTTAGTTGCTCATAAATCACACAATTTTGTATATTCAAAAATATATTAATATAGAGGGAGTTTCACTTGAAAATCAGAAGATAGTGTCACTTCTGGTGAAACCGAAAGTGAAAGAATATCATTAACCTATATGTCAAAAGTAACATTTATTAAGGATAGATGGATAGGTAGATATATAGATAGATATTCTTTATTTCACCACTATACGTACACGATTGAACATTTGCAGCAATTCGGAAAATCAGTTAGCAAGCAGCTGCATTACAAAAAATAATAATAATAAGCTTGTTTTGAGGTAAATCGAATACGTATATAAAATAAAAGCAATAACAAAAACATATACTGTATATAACGTTTACACATTGTCAAACGAGAAAATATAAAAGCAGAATGTAGGAAATAGATATAAAAAGTACGAACATTCTGCAAGTATGAGCATTAGACACTCAAAATTGGAGTGACCTTATTATGGCGTCCTTAGAAATTCATCAATTGAGTAAAAACAGAACTTAAGAATGAAACGTATCACATCATTTTTGAAGGACCTACAGTTTACCTGTTTAATATGAAGTGGTAAATATTTATATAAATTTAAGTTGGGGGAATTTTTTGCACTTAGAGTTAACCTGTAGTATAGTATTTTAAGAACTCCAGCAGCGCGTGTATTGTGCTTATGATAGTCCGGCTGGATAGAGAGACTGGATGCGCTGTTGTAGATAAAAAGTGAAGGTAGGGGCATAATTCCCAATTTAATGAAAATGGATTGACAATGTTCAGTAAATTTACCGTTGACAATAACTCTTATAATATTCTGTTTTGTTGTCTAAAGACTTTAGTTGCGTGGTGGGAGTTACCCCATAAAAGAACTACGTAGAAAAGTCTAGAAAGAGGGAAGTAAGTATTTTTTAATACGTCGAATTCAATAATGCTTTTTAGTTTCCTAAAATTCAAGATTATGCTGGAAAGCCTTTATTCAGATGATCAGTATGGTTTACCCAGCCAAGGTTATGAACTAGATAGATGCGTTTAACATGCTAGCCTTTGGATACAATATTGTTTGAGGATATTATCAGTCTCTGAGTTTTCTTTTGAGTAAGTGTTAGTTCGTTAGAGTTGAACCAATTTTCTGCCTGTAGTTCATTGTGAGAGGATAGTTCTAGCAGATTGTCAATGTTATGATCGAAACATAAGAGTAGTGTCATCGGCGAACAGAGTGGATTTGCTAGGCAACATAAACTGAGGAAAGTCATTCATATAAACCGAAAAAAACAGTGGACCCAGTACAGATCCTTGGGGTACACCGTAATTATTATTATTATTATTATTATATTTTTAGAAATCCTGACGTTTCATTGGTTAGGGCAGCACACTGCTGGCGGTTAAGCAGGTATGATTTGAAGAGCGAGAGAGGTAATCTTCTAATCCATTACCATTGCATTTTTTCTATTAATTTGTCGTGGGAGACGCAGTCAAAGGCCTTGGAGGGATCATACAAAGTAATCGCAGTATGTTGACCTCTCCTCAAGACCACCGAGTATATCTCTTACGATCTTTACATCCGCACGCGTGTTCGAATGTCCAGACCGGAAACCATATTGGTAATGAGTAAGGAGCGATTTCTGTTTCTGATAGCTTGACAATCTTTCTGTTAGAATAATCTAGATAGATATGGGGCGGTAGTTGTCTAACAATGAGTCATCTCCCTTTTTAAAGAGTCATATAATACGAGCAATTTTAAATATATCTGGGTAGGCACCATCAGCGATACATCTATTATATAAAGTAGCTAGCGGAGGGATGATAATATCTTCCGTAGATTTAATTATTTTGGCATTTAAGTTATGTATATCGAGCGAGTTTGAGTATTTTTTGGAGACTTAAGATGTGCTAAATTTTGATCGTTTATTTTTAAAACTAAAGGAAATAAAAGGATGTAAAAAGATTCTGTTACATCGGTATATTGTTCGTTAGTTCTATCAACATGGTTTTGGCATAGTTCAAATAAACTTCATTGCAAACGTAAGATTTCGATTTCTGTATCAATCGTTAATGGTGGATTTTTGCAGATTTTAGCCAAAGATAAGCTGAATTTTGGTTGAAGAACGTCGACATTACCCTTAGAAAAAAATTTTTTCACTCTATAAATTTTTGTAGTAGTATGTCAAGATTCTGTTTATAAAACTAGGCATTAAATGAATGTTAATTGTTGAGTTCAATAAAACTGTATCAAATCCATCCACCCGCGAAATCTGACGTCCACTGCATTATTAGACATGCTCATGTAAATTTGTAGGTATAAATTTGGAATACATAAACTGGTTATAGTACATTGGGTATATCGGTCAATTAAAACAGCATTATTATTTCTTGTAAATGCCATAATAATGCCCCCACGCTTTTTACAATAAAATTAATTTTAAACTTATTTCTTACTTTTTAGTTCGGTTTACTATAAAGCGTGTTTTTTTAGTTTTTTAAACTATTTTTTGTTTTAAACTATAATTTATTTTTGCTATTTTTTCAATCTAAATGAATTTAAATTTTGTAGTAGCTTGAAGCCTTAACTTTTTGGTATATCATATGTGTAACGGGTTATCTGACCATTTCATCGAATGCATCACCATTACATGGAACTATCTGCTGTTCTTAATAACATAATTTTGTTTTATCCTGATCATCCTGGTGAGGACATTAGGACAAAGTTGTCAAATTATTGTATTGTCATCGATCCTTGATAAGTGTGTAAAGTTTCAGTTTAATCTGACGTTTTGAAGTGGGCGAGAATAGCGTTCAAAAATTCCGTTACAAACAATCATACAGGTGAAGCTAATAAAAGCGTGTTAATTAGTATTCTATTCTGAATTATACGACGAAAACTAAAAATTATTTATGAGTTCAGGGCTATCTCAACTTAATACAATCAGTTTCAACAATTATCTTAAATAAAATATTAATTTAATGGAAAAAGGCAGTTCCAACAAAGTAAATTTATATTCCTGAAATTTGACAAAGAATCATAAAAATGCATTCTAAACTACTTTTCTTACTGAAATTCATTCTAATTTTGAAAAATTAAAGTGGTTTATTAATTTATATTTTTATAAATTTTTCTAACACCGACTCAACTCATTTTTAAAAGCTTCTATTTAACTTGCAATGTTTGTTTCTTAGTTAGTTTGTTTAAGTCAAATCTTGCAATCAAAATTTCGATTAGTTCTAATTAAGCTAGAGCTTTGAAATTTTGCACATATACATACATCTTACCTGAAAATCAATCCGGATTTCTAACTGGACATAGTTGCACAACAGCTCTTTTGAAAATAACTGATGATTTATACTCAACCATTGATAATAAAAAATTGTGTACACTAGTGCTACTTGATTACTCGAAGGCTTTTGACAAAATTAATCATCAACTATTATTAGCTATTCTTCACTATATAGCCTTCAGTAATAATGCTGTATATCTTATTAAAAATTATATCTTTAATCGTCATCAAAGAGTATTAATTGGTCAAGACGCTTCTAATTCGGCCCTCATTACTAGAGGTGTGCCGCAAGGATCTGTGCTTGGTCCTTTACTTTTTACAGTGTACACTTCTCAATTTCACAAGCAATTTAAACATGTTAACTCACACTTTTTCGCAGACGACACTCAACTATACATGTCATTTGATGAGCATTGTGATAAAATCAATGATGACCTTGGCACCCTTTTTACGCTTTCTACTAACTTTTGCTTAACAATAAACCCTACCAAATCTAAAGCTATGCTATTCGGTAGAAAGGCGGTTCGTAAAAGAAATCTTGATAAAATTTCATTATTTATTGGCAATGAAACTTTGGCTTTTACTGAATGTGAAAAGAATCTGGGCTTCATGTTAGATGTTAATCTAAAATTTACAAAGCATATTTCATTAATAATTAGGAAAACATTCTGCAGCTTAAAACTAATCTACTCGAACAGGCACATCTTAAACAAAAAATGTAAAATTACTCTGTGCGGCTCTCTTGTACTTTCGCAATTTAACTACGCTGATTGTGTTTATGGACCAGCTTTGCTTAAAACTGATAGTCGACGTCTTCAGCTTATTCAAAACTCCTGCGCTCGGTTAATCCGTGGACTTAGGAAGTACGACCACGTATCACAGTCCATTGCGGAAATTGGTTGGTTAAGCTTAGAAAACAGACGTCTACTGCATTTATACACACTTTACCATAAAATTATCACCTCTAAGGGACCTTCCTATCTTTATAATAAAATCACTTTTCGTACGGCAGTACACAATATCAATATACGCAGGAAAAACTCTTTGACGTTGCCGCAACACAATACATCTCTGTATAAATCTTCTTTTTCTTTTAATATTGCCAAATTATATAATAAAATACGTGAAGAACTAAAGCAACTTCCTGTTAATATTTTCAAGAAAAAACTGAAACTTGCAATATCTAATAGAGCATTCTCTATTATATAGTAATGTAGTATATTTAAATGTATAATTTGCAATGTTAGTGTTAGTCTAGTCACATTATGTAAGTATTTTTTTCTTTGCTCCTGTATGTCTGTATGTATAATTCGTATATTGCATTACTTATGAAATTGTGTGGTGTTGTGTGTGAGAGTGTGAGTGAAAGTGCATATTGTGAATTACTACTTTAGGTTGAGTGTAAGAGCGCTGCTTCTTCGATACCTTTTGCTAGTTAGGCTATACATTTTTTATTATTTGCATATCCTTTTTGTATATTTCTGCCTGAAGCAATAAAAGCATTTATTATTATGTCTGGTGACAATTCACATGTTCATATAAGAAGAAAACAAGATGGTGGACGAATTTACCGTTTATGACCCGATTTGACTCAAAATCGATATCCGGGGTTTCTGAGATCGCCAATTATGAATTCTTGGTAAAAATTTAGAAATTCAAAACAGTGGTGCCAAAATGGCGGACGACTTTCGTCATTTATGGTCAATATCGATCAAAATCGATATCTGGGGATTTTCGGGCTCGCCGATTACGAATTTCTAGTGAAAAATTTAGTTAAGGATGGCGACTTCAAGATGGCGTACGACTTTACCGTTTAAGATCCGATTCAACTCAAAGTCAATATCTGGGGGATTTCTAGGTCGCGGAATATGAATTTTTAGTAAAGATTCAAAATAGCGGCACCAATATGGCTGACAATTTTTATCATTTAGGTCCAAATTTATCAAAATCAGTATTTGGGAGTTTTCGGGGTCGCCGATTACGAATTTCTAGTCAAAAATTTAGTTCATGATGACGGGCGACTTTACCGTTTATGATTCGATTTGTCTCAAAATCGATATCTGGGGATTACAGCATATCAAAAGACTAAAAATTAAAAAATAAAATTATACAAAAAAATAGTTTTAAAAGAAGCCTTTATTTAAATGCTCTAAAAAGTAGAAAATAAACTTTGAAGTAAATCAAACATTATATAATTTTTTTTATGATATAAAAACTTGTTGCGAGATTTTCCTGTGTAAAAGAGATTGCTCCCGACAAGCTTTTATATCATAAAAAATGTATAATGTAACAAAATGATGGATTTGATTTACTTCAAAATTTATTTTCTATTATTTAGAGCATTTAAATAAAAGCTTTTTTAAAAAATATTTTTTATATAATTTTACTAATATACTTTAGTTTTGCACCAAGCAGGATTGAAACCCCATGTGCCGTGCCAAAATTCAAAAATAATTTGTTCATTACATCTTTTGTTATATATTATTTATATTCCAGAATAGTCTGGAACACACTGTATATATAAATGATTGCTGTAATCCAAATCGACAGCTGAAAATTCCCAAATTCCTTGTACCCCTTTGTACTTGGATACCTAAATTGCTTTTCAGTCTCCATCGATGATGTATCCATTTTGAATTTCGGTCAATTTTGAAGGAAACAAAAATTTCTTAACTCGTTCCCACATCTACATTGAAGCATATACATGAAAGTCACATGTATGCCAAGTTTCATGCGTTCTTCCGGAAGGGACCGTAACTTTTGTTTTTTGAGCTAGCAAGCAGGATTAGTTATAGTATTTACAAAAAGTTTTCTACACACTTCGGCAACCAACTTGATATTTTCTAGGAACTATTAATATTAAACATTAATGCAAATGTATCCTGTGTATGCCTAAACTGTAAAAGAAATATTTTTTCAGTATTTTTGTGTTGGAGCATCGGTGTCACACCAAGGTTTTTAACCACTTTTCATGTAAATTATTTTGAACCTGAAGACAATTAAAATATAAACTTTTGTATAACGTTCAATATGTAATGTCATATTCTCTGAAAATAACCTTTATCACATGTTCTTTAAATTGTCAATAATAAGAAAACAAACTATTAACAACCCGGACACTCTTATTTAATCGAAATGTACACGTGTTTTCTGCGGTTCAAAAAACGTCAGTGAGTTATATAAACATTTAAATAAGTAATATAAAACATTATGTTAATTATATAGTAATGTATTATAATTTATAATTATGATTGAAAACTACCAAATAATAGTGCTATGTTTTGTCTTTTTTCGCATGTTTTACTAGTTGTCAATAAGCAAATTCCGACGAACGACATATTATTTATTATAATGTAGCAGGTAATATATTTTATTGTAGATATATAGTGATACATCTTGAACGCTATATAATTGAACATAAAATAACTGAAATTTCTATCATTGCGCATCAGTATCGGCCGTGGGATCAGCAGGAAGCTTAGACAACGGTATTACATTGCAAAGTATGATCTAAGTAGATCAATATGTCTGAGGAAGAAGATGTTTGAAGTGAAACTTGAAAATTAGGACGATAAAAAAAAAGACAATCATTTCAAATCTTTCTCAATATCGGTGACACATAACGGAGGCGATTATTCAACATAAAAAAGACGTAAAATGTAACGAATAAAATATAAACCTAAGATAACGAAGGAATGAAATATTTTTAAAGAAATGAGAATTTTCTCAACTTGATAAAACAATATAAAGCAAGGAAATTAATTAGCAATGATTTTGAATAAAATCTTTTTCGCTTCCATAATGACACACGTAGGACAAAGCATTTTTCTTAAATTAGTCTTTTATAGTAAATAAAGTTAAGATAACTCTTTTAGACAAATGTGGAGTCTATAAACTTAAATGTAACGATTGTAATAGTAAGTACACCGCTTAAATAAAACCTACAATTTTGATCTTTTTAATAAAGAAAACAGAAAATCAATCCACGTTTGGTGCGAAATTTTTCAAAATAAAGTAGTTGGGCCTATATTTTATGATTTTATTTTGACACGACAAACATCTCGAAATAATTTTACTAGAGGTAGATCGTCTAATTCACGAATTCCCTATGGACGTATTGTCTAGAATGATTTGGCATCAGGACGGGGCGACTACACATAGCGTTTTAGAAGTTCGGGAACATTTAAATAATCAATTTCCCATTTGGATAGTCAATGCTGGGACCATTCGATGGCCACCAAATAGCCCTGATTTGACGCCATTAGATAGTTTTTTATGGGGGTCTTTAAAAGACAAAGTCAACTTTAATCATAACCACAATCTTCAGGCCATTAAAGCAAAAGTTCAAGAAGAAATTAACAACAACTTAAACAAAAAGCATAATAACGCTATTTGCAATATTTTTCTAAACTTAACAAGACGCTAAGACCTTTGCATTGAAAATAATGGTGGCCACTTTGAACAATTTCTTTGATTAATTATGTAGTATTATTTTATTTTAAAGAGTTTTCTGTAGCTTTGTTAAATCTGTTTTTAAGAGATTAAATATGACGTTAATTCTAATATCATATTAATTATTTACACGTGATTATAGTTAGACTATATATAATTTACATGTTGAAAATAGCGCTTTACATACGTGAAAGCGTTTTCACATACTGTTAGCAAGCGTTAAAGCTTTATCACATGCTGTGTGAAATCAATAATTTTCAAACACTTTTCAAAGCAGTCGCAGAAAAACTTTTTATTTTACTAGCGAATAAACAACTATTTACTGTTGTTACTATGGAGTTAACAATGACAGTTTGAAATGTCAAAATTGAATAAACAATAAAATAATTATTTTCGTGGTCTACCTTGTTATTTTTGTTTCACTTGTGTTTTGGCACGCATGGCTCACTCTTCTTGCAATAAAGCAGTTCATTTGCATTTTGAATGTCAGATATATATTTATTATTTATTTGGTATATTTACATATAGGGTTAACACATAAATGAACTGGAGCTAATAATTTTACAAATATACTGTATCATTTCTTAGAATCATTGCAGAAATGATTAAAATTAAAATATTTTAGCTCACTCATTGAGACAGAGAGATTGCTATGTTCCTGTCAAATATTTTCTTTTGAAATAATTGTATAAATTAAAAAACATATGCAATTTAATTTAAATAGGTCAGTGAAAGTACATATGCAATTTTACAAGCCGCATACTTAAATTTAAATATTGAACAATGGAATTAACGTAATAATTTTTATATATCAACATTTTTTTTCATTGCGTCACATGCTTCATATGCCCTAGTTACATATACAACTATAACAATTAAACTTTGTTTATATCATACAAAAATTCATCCTCCGCATTTATTCTAACTTAATTTTCTTCATGGTTATACGGGACATTGTTTTCTAAAATAAATCTCAAGGTAAAAATAAGATAATAATAAAGAACGAACAATGTTATTTAGAAAAATATTATGCAATGCTATATATAAGAAAATAAATATTGTTGAAAACGTATTCAACAAATTAAAAATAGGATCTTAATTAATATATAATAGATTCTTTGTGTTTTGTAAATATATTTTTTGTGCATACGGTTGGTACTGCAAAATGTTGAGTTGCATATGCATCCTCAACTATCCCTAGTTTTGTGTGAGCATTATCACATATGTGACGCATTTTTCAATGCTGCTATCGGACTCTTAGTTTATATTTTATATTAAATGCTCCGCCTTACTGGCATCAAATTTTGTATATGTGTATACCGTGTACATAGTCAAACATGGACCAAATTATTTTAATATTCACTTCACAATTAATACAAAGTAAAATAAAACGCACAGTAAGACCTATTCAAAGTTGGTATCAATTCATACAAATCATAGAATATTTGAAAAATTTACAAATAGTTCAATATTAGGTTACGAGATGATGATGGCGGCAAGCCGTTCTCAAAAGACAGTAAGTCATATACACATACATACATATACATATATGCAGGCATATACATATTTACATCATAAATGCATTCTTGAACCTACGCGAAATTGGTTACATTCCCTAGATAGGAGATTGGGTCCGAAAAAGGGTGTGCATATACTCAATTGAATAAAAACAGTGTGTAAGAAAATGCTTTTTTATGGTGGATTTAAATTTCACGGAATTATCCAAGAATTTTACATTATTCGGTAGATAATTGAACAACTTAATATCCAAAGAATTTTTGCTGTTTTAGTAAGCCAAAAGCGTGGTGTTCGGAGATCACTTCCATTTCTAGTGTGATAATTATGAACTTCAACATTTGTTGTAAACTAAATTCTATTTAACGTGACATAGTATTGAGACGGCAGAGGCATTATATTAAGATTTAAAAAAAAGGCTTGCAGTGGTCTCTATAGCCAACACCAGCAATTATTCTGACAGCCTAAACAACAAGACTAACAAGAGTTACCCCATATCAGTGTGCCATAGCTTATATGAGAATGGAATAACGCAAAATAGCTCATCCTCACAGAATCCATCGATTTCGTTAGATTCCTTAAGATAAATAACGAACATGATAATCTATGATGTGAACTGTTCGACGTGAGAGAATCAATTAAGTCTGTCGTCGATGGTGATGCTGAAGAGTTTCGCGCTATTCCCATTGATGGTAATTTGAGTGGTGGAGAATATTATATTTTGATTTTTTTTTTCATTAAGTTTCAGATTATTCGATGTCAACCATTGATTTGCTTGAGAAACTGTGTCAGCACTCATCAACATGAGATCGTTTATGTCTGAATTTGAATTTATTAATTTTGTATCATCGGCAAATACAGGTAATACAGGTGTTAGGGGACATATTATCAAATAAGTCGTTGGCATATATAATAAACAATATAGGCCTCTGTACCGAACCTTGAGGTACTCCGTGTATAACAGAATCATAATTGGAAAATTTATTTATTATATATACCGTTTGTTTCCTATTTGACAAATATGATTTAAAAAATGTTTGTGATAAACCCTTAATTCCATAATATTAGAGCTTATTTAACAAAATATCGTGAGAGACGCAATTAATAAACATTTATTTAGTTTTTCTACAATGCTCAGTTCAAGAGATCCCAAGGATTCGTTTATAAATTGTTTTAAAGAAAAATTTAATTTTGGCCTTTTGACCACAATAACGAGTATAGAAAATGAGAATAATTTATTTGTAATGTGGAGTAACAACAATCGAGTATCGAAACTATATTCGTAAGCCTTGTAAAAAGAGAACAAATAAAAAACTGGGGTAACTATAATATGACCCCTATTGTTAATAAGTACTTATTAATTGTTTTAATAATAATATTAATAACAAGCATATTTCAAGGTGGACCGAATAATTTTTGAAATAGTTAAATAGGTTTCAAATGAATTCAAGAATTAAGATGCAAAATGTTCCTGTAGTGTTATTTTTTTTAAGATTAAAATCGTGAATAATCTAAAGGTCAACAAGATTTGCTCGCTTTAAATTGAATGATACGTCATTCTACACAAACAATATAGGTATCATGTCATTGGTATCTTTATATAAAGTTCCTTATTTGTTATGTATTAGTTGTACAGATTCGTTTGGTAAAATTTAATTTCCACAATTGATTATTGCATTGTTACGTCTTTGGGAATTATTTTTTTATATGCATACGCTGCCCTACAGTTTAATAAAAACCCAGCTAAAACCTTAGTGACTGCTGTAATTTCCACACTATACTAATTGGAAATAAATAAATAAGAAATAATTATAAATTTTCGGAATATAAGTTACAGATTTCATGACCATCGTGGGAAAATTTGTTTTCTTACGACTACCAGAAAATCTGTCACTATGAAACTATTATTTACTAGTAAATCTAGAAGGTTTATATGACTTTTTCGAAAATTTAAAATTGTTCGCCAAGGCTCGTGCTGTAAAATATCATACTCGTCGAAGTTTCAATATATCTATTGTCGTAACAGTAAAACAGTTAAACACCTCAATTTATTTCATTTCACTTCCAGATGATACCGACACGGTTGGCGAAACGGCCAGTGTATTTTTCAAGTGTATTGGTATTTATGGAAGTTACTTATAATTTTACTAAACCATATTGTGTGCCTGGCATAATACATAATAAACAATCTTACTTTATACGACATTTTCATCATCTACTAACTTGCTCTGAACCTACCTTTAAAGATAAACGGTGATATTAATAAGAATTTTTTTATATAATTTCATAACGAATATAACTTTAACTCCTCTCCATTTGACTGCTCGTCTCCTAGTCGCACAATTTGAGCTACACTACACAATAATTGAGTCGTCTAAAAAAAAAATTTCCAATAGGTACAATGATTTTTTAAAGTTAAACAATATTATTAAAGCTATATTGGTTTTTGGATTTTTTAAATTACAGGTATATATAATATATTTTTGTAAATGAAAACGTTATTTAAGATTAACAATAGTTCTACTCTCGCTAAAATCGAATTATTGGCTATAAGGACGGTCGAGATATGAAAATAAAATACTAAATTAAAGTCAATTCAACAAATTGTCACAATTTTTGATAAAAGAGATATTAATTAACATTTACACAAAACAAATTTTGAGATGAAGTAGTTTCTTCCAGGTCTTGCCGTGGTCGTCGAACTTGACTTGACGTTTGGCTGATCATCCTGTCAGCTTCTTCAGAAGGATTCTAAAGACTGAATTTGTTGTGTTACAGTCCTCGTTATATACCTAGGCGCCGCTCCGCTTCGCTGGTCATCGGTCGTGCTTGGTTCGTTTCGCTGCTCATTCGTCGTGTTTGGTTGACCGTGACTTACTACGATGCTGGTACTTAGCAATACCAGTCTCCACGTGTTACTAAGTCGATACCCATCCTCTCTGTTAAAGTTGTACACGTTTTTTATAATTTCCAGTGATTCCTCTAATGATTCGCGGATAATAGCGCGTATTTCTGTCTAATATATCGACGTCATCGTAGTTGATTTTATGTTTCTCGTTATTATGGACATGCTCTGCTATCGCCGACCTATCTGTGTATCCAAATCTGGTAATTCTCTGGTGTTCTTTGATTCTGCACTGGATACTCCGTCCTGTTTGTCTGATCTAGCTCTTACCACATGTGCACTTCAACTGGTAAACACCTTTTGAAAACAGTTTGGGGACAGGGTCTTTGATTGAGGGAAGCATCTGCTGTATTTTTTTCACTGTTCGAAACCGTACACCTACTTTCTTTTCGAATAAAATCTTCTTCAGCCTATCTGTGACTCCCGCGACGTAAGTTAGGGATGCACACGTTGTTGGTTGTTACTGTTCTTCTTCTGTTGTTCTCATCTGGTTACTTACTATTTACAAATATTCCAAATTGTAAGATACAGTAAGCGGCAAGCAAGTACGTCGAGCATCGAGCCATATTTACATGCGAAATAAATCTTACAGCGCACTCAGGTGTGATCCAAACGCATGATACAAAAATTTCTTTGTATCATGATCGAAACGTTTATAGGTATTTATTAATCGGGCAATCATAGACTCAGCTGACTCCGTACTACGTTCTTGTTCGTTGGTGGTGGACGCATGTCCAATTATTCAATTCATGGTATATGTGTGTCACATCATCTAAAAATTATAATTATTCTCATAAAGTTTATAAAGGGCCGAATGACTCGGCCCTGAGAAGCGCTACAAATGAACGTTTTTAATATTATAATAATAATAACAAGTGGTCTTTATTTTTACTTCAGCGTAGTTCAGGTAACAACTGCTCTTACACTCAACTGCAGAAAACGAATAATTCTTATTTATATGTATTTGGATGAATGGATGGATGAAAAATGAATTTTTTAAAGAGACTCATGATTTTCTATTAGAAACACTTTGATTTTAGTTTCAAAAGATGAGTCTCTTAATTTTTAAATTCGTCAGGAGTGTTATTATATACAGAGGCACCTACATAAGCGAATGAATTTTGAAATAATGCCGTCTTATGTGGAAGTATTCCATATTTACAATTACTGTCTGGTCGATAGCCGAGTGGGCTAAGGCGCGAGGTGGCGATTAACGACATGGACATCGCACCACCGGGTTAAAATCCTGGCTCCGGCACTGGCACTGGCACTGTCGAAGGAAATGGTTGTATGTCCGCGTTTTTTCAATGTATAACCTCCTTCCGCACAAGTCCTGGCTTCTGGAATTGGGGGTTGTCTAATTTCTGTGGTGTTTGTTTACTTATATTATTTATTGCGTGTATTGATATTATGTATTACTGAATTTTAAATCAAAATGTCACCTAGGTAATTCGGTGATTAATGTGCAACTGTAGAAAGTACAAGGTACAAAGTACCATTACTCGTTGCTTCATTTTGAGCCAATGTTTATTGGGTCAGTATATATAGGAAAAATAGAAAAAAAAATGATATAAAGCTGGATTTTGATATAGATGCTCAATTGGGCACACAGTTTAACATACTAAAAGTCCTCAATGATACCATATGAGGAGCTTTCTTCACTATGACCTTTAAAATGTTTTCTCGCGTAATTTGCTAACGGTTTAATCTAGGATTTTTTTAAATTACACAAGGGATGTAAGAAACATCATTTTCTATTATTCTTATCGTTACTATTGCTACACCATTATTTTCTTCTAAAAATTCAGGAAAGGTAAATTCAGCGATTTTGTGAAAAGCGCGAAATAAAATTGTGTTCGTGTTTGGATCATTATTTTTTGCTTGTTTCCACACCACCCAAAAGGTAAAGCAATTGGCGCGCTTTTTTAAATGCGGTATCCCTGCGTAGGTCTAATCCCCAAATTTACATATTTAATATAATCTAACCTAATGATAATATATATGATATATATATAATCAGATAATATCTCACTTTCGATAACATCTCCGATTTCACCTTCTTCAACTGCTCCTTGGAATAATACATGGGCATCATCCTCTTCATCTTCCATTTCTAGCTAACAGGCATTATCGCATGACACTTCATTGCATTGCATGCAAATATGAGAACGTTTTAATCCTGTTTTGCAGCATCTGCAAGCTTTACCACATCCCGTTGTGCAACCACAAAAAATAGATTCTAAACCATTTTGTGGCGCAGGCGGCAATGTAGACGGAATGGGAGATAAGTACGGTTCGTTTCTCCAGCTCCAGTTTTGTGGAAGCAGTTTTGTTCCCCTGGCATAATTGAATTTGATAGTAGACGTGAAAGTTGTGCATTTTTGCAGAGTTATTGGTAGGCGGCAAAATTGATAGTCTCTTCTTCTCAGCTGCAACACCTTTCCTAAAATACGTAATACGATGTTTGTTTAATGACTTTTCTTGCAATTTTGCACCATATAGAGCAAGGAAAATTTGTATTCCAACCTCGGTTATTTGCTCATAAGTAGCCGTTTTTGACTTAAATCATTGTACTCTTTGTGCAAGATCTTGTCTCTTTTCCAGCACCTTGCATAATGACAATTTTCTCTTGCCGAAAATAGCAGAGGTTCAATCGAAGCCTGGGAAAGCGTGCAGGAATAAAATATTATCCTTGAGAACCGCTTTATTATTCAAACGTTGGGACGAATACAAGGTGACTTGCACTTTACCTTTCCCTGGTTTTACGAAAAATCTTTCCGATGTCGGTGTCGGAGATGCAAATGCTGTTAGTAATACCAGTAGGTCAGTGTCTTCTCCAACTATGGCACAGTTTTTCTTGGATGTCATAGATTGAATTGCGGTTAGAAGAATTAATGTATCTGCATCTTCGTCTGCTTGCTTTACCTCGATATTATTTTCAACGAACTTCTTCATAAGACTGGAGATCAAGCTAGATTTATTTTTACTATTTGATAGAAGATTCTCTTTGGCCGTTTGGGGGGTTGGCGGGAGTCGAGGAGGGGTGTCGACATCACCATCATGCTCAGCATCCTCGAAAATGGGGGTAACTCATGTTTGGCTGGTAGGAGACGACAGAAAGCGTTTGTTATCACTAACCTAATACCTACCTTTAAAGTTTGAGCCAAAATATGATCAACTTCAAAATATTTTGATAGATTTTAGAAGTAAAGCAAGTAAAAGTTGCAGAATATTCCTAAAATTCTTTAACACAACACAGTACATTGTTACAGAATGGCAAAACTGAATCACGGGGTACAAAACAAAAGTCAATCAGTGTTGGTTATTGCGATCTGAGGGCTCATGGATATCATTGCTAAGTAGAACATTACATTTAGCTTTTATATAAATATTTTCAAATATATTACTATTGCATATTTTTGAATATTTGGATACATGAACTTGATTTGAACTTTTCATAATTTCCAGGTACATAAGTAATATATTGATTTTCTTATACTTTTTATCCTTGAATTTTGACGATATATGTATTAGCAGGAAAATTATAAACAAAGTAATGAATATTTCCCTTTAAGGATATCTATCTTTTCACTTTCTCTTTTTCCATGAAAATGGTAGCAATAAATAGGTAAATCTTTTCTGTAATTTATTACCTACTTATAAAAATACATATAAATATATACCAGTATACATATGTAGAAAAATGCAGAAAGAAACACATCAAGTCAACATTAATTCAATAGTATTCCCACTGTTGCTGTTAAGTTAATTTAAAACATATTTTTAGTTATTGTATACTACACACACATTTTTTTATCCTTATCTCTTACGTATAAAATATGGCATAAGACAAATTCTCTCTCTCTCTTCTTAGGTACCTCATTCTTATAATTTATTATGTATTGCCAAACACTGAAAAAGTGGATGTTTTAAATATGGCTGTATATATTTTTTAAGGTTTCTTATTATACTCTTATTGACATTTCACCTTTTCATTTTAATCCCTCTTGAAACCTTTCAAATAATAATTAATCTTAAAAATGTTAGTTAATTAACGTTTTCTTTCATTACCAGCTAAAATACCGATATTATAAAACTGAAACACTACTAAGTTTACAGTCAATTATATGCCATCGCCCACCCTAAAGAGTGCCACCTACTACCAAATATGTATATACATATTTCTAAACATTATGTAATAAATTATTTACATTTTAAAATAATTAGTTAAATTCTTCATTAAATAGGGTAGATGGATCTCTATGAGAAGGTAATGTAAACGTTGTCAATGTGCTCAAAATATACTTGACTATTATAGGATAGAGATAGCGAGAAAGGGAAGGCAAGACAAACAGATATTTAGTTCAAAATCTCGTAACACGAAACATAACCACGTCTAGCGTGTCTGGTGTTTTTATTAATCAACGCAGGAAGGTTCACAGATGATTTTTGTTTATCATCATAAACGCTCCCAATCCGGCCATGGGCTTGTGAGAGGCAAGAATGTAACTGAAAAATTGTCACTGAATCTAGCGTGACTCGCGTTTGAAAATTTCTATATGAGGTGGAAAAAAAAAGCAATTTTATATAAATGTCAGTGGGCGCTGTAATGATACACGCAAGAATCAAAACGCAAAGTTTACTCTAAATCTAGCGCCCTCGAAACTAAAATCATCCCATCACTGTTCCTATTATAGTTGCTAAAAGAAAACGCCAGTCGCACAAGCTGGGCCCTAAGGGCTGGTTTATCAATGCAAGGTTTACTCGTAGCCAAAGGATAAATGTCAAACAAATCAATAGATACCCATCGTTTCATTATTTAACATTTATCCTATAGTTAAGTGTTAACCCTGTATTGATAAACCGGCCCTAAGTCCAATTGCAATATACATTGTACTACTATTATTTGTTATTTGAATGAAAGACAGTAACATATATTTTGTTCTCATACCACTGTTCATCATCAGAGCTGTTGCAAATCACAGAAGTTAGTAATTTTTTCTACTTGGTTACATTCCGATTACGTAATAACCGAGTCGTCAACACATAACAGCAGAAGTTGCGGAATAGTAATTTTTACTTAATACCTATTCCCCATTTTGGTGAATACTTCGTAAAATCATCGTTCCCATTACGTAACAGTCAATAATTGCGGAAACCTTTACAGTCCCCCCGATGCTAGCCACCACGTAGAGAATACTTTAAATACTGTTTCGGTTTATTAACACTAGATTTCAAATCACGAGAAATTATCTCTGCAATCAAGATGATTAGAACCCATTTTAAAAACTTTTAAGGTTTCTTTTGTCTTTCTTTCTGTATAAAGTAATTTAAATTAAAATTGCCTAAGAAACGAAATATGAGATGCAATATTAATGTTTTTGTTTGATTTCTTTTAATTTGCACAACTCGTTTATTAAAACTTATATTTTATTCATTTTAGTTTGCGTTTGTCTTCTTTAAATTATTTTGTTCTACACACAATTAAATAATCTAGCAATAAGTAAACAGGAAAACCTTAATAAGTGAAAGTTGATTAGGACGAAAGGGAATTGTACTGAGCTTAAAAGAAATTTGGGAAAATGTTTACCTACCATTTTGTAAACAATACCAAATGTAATTTAAACCATTTCAACTTAACCCGGGAGGACTCGTACAATTAGATGCAAAAGTGATGTGGGTACTCGTTTGCGGTGGCAGGAATTCACTTAGTGCCTATTTATAAAAGAGCGATTAAGAGGGATTTTTGGAAAAATCTAACGACGCGAGTTCTGACATGTATGATTTTGTTTTATTATTTTTCTGTTTTTTTTAGAATCCTGTGGAATTGTGTTAAATGGCCTATGTCCATTTACAACTTTTTCAAAATAACTGATATTTGTTTATGATTAGCACAGTCTCTATAACATATTTATTTAATTTTTGTAAGTGAGACTACTTCAAACTAGCAGAAGTATCTGTGTAGCATTGCTAAATAAATATCTTTACATTTAATATATAGTTAATTTTGTATCTTAGGAACTCAGTGATGTATTTTTAACACTAATTTATTTAATTTGCATTTCTGTTACAGCACTTCAGTCACAAATTGTCGATACTATGCCTGCAAAACATTTATGTTCATTTAAATTTCATTCTTTTGCTTTGTTTATTATGTAAAACATGCAGTTATTTTTCTTAATTCTAAAATTTCTTTTATTCAGACCTGTTATATAATGTATTTTTTCTACGCCTGTTATGTAAGATGAGCATTATGATTTCGATTTTAAGTAAGGAATGACCTATATTCCAGTGGCTGATATGTAATATTTATTACATGCCTCTAGAATATAACAAGCATAGGTGGCACCATCCAGTAGTAGAGCAATTTGTAATACTGTTTGCGTTTCTGTTGACAGTTGACGTTTCTAGTAACAGTTAACGTTTCGCGTTTTACCGTTGCAGTGGTAAAACAAATAAACTTATAGACATAAATAAACCTAATTTATTGGCGTAGAAAAAGTATAGTCTGTAATTCGTTTGGAATGGCATATTCTGCGCTCGGGTGACAAACTTCCGCTTGCGCAGAATATGCTTCATTCCAAACTTATTACAGATTATACTATACTAGATTTGCACAATACAGTTTGAAGACAATTTATTTTATTAATTTCTAGTTTGGTTATATTGTATTTTGCAGTGAGACTTTCCTCAAGGAATGATAATGATTTCCTTAATCGATTCTATACATGTCTATAATTCGGTTATGAATGGAAACCCAATTAGAAAATGAATACAATTATGGTACAGTCCTATATTAATTAATTGATTTGCTCATCAAAAGATGGCGACACTGGTAAATTTTACTTTATATTTTTAATAATATATATATATATATAGGTACTTTTAACTCTTTTAAGTTTATATATTGGTACAGCTATTTAAATTGTGCTATAAAAAAGTTTACCTTATTAATTAATCATCCGAAGATGCTATTTACCTAATAAATTTTCAGTTATTTTGTTAATGTGTTTTCACTTTTACTAAATAAATTAAGATCAATTTCTTCAATTTTATGTAACTAAAATTTTACATGTGACCATATGGTAATAAAATATTTTCTATCTCTCTTTTGGCAATTTAGCTTAAATCAGCAAATTTCTGCAACTTCAACTTTAACTTTAAGAAGCAACTTTATGTATTTGAGTTAGCAACTTGATTTAATTATTGAACAACCGCTGGTTAATTAGCCAGCTTACTGTACAATTTAATTTGAAGCTTATTATTTTTTCGGCCTTTGCTAACATGCTTAAGCCTTCAGTTTTTTATTCGACAATACTAGAAGTTGTTCTGCGATCTGCGATAATTCAAATTTCCTTTAAAATCGAATGAGAAATGGAGAAAATAAATTGTCAAAAATATTTAGATTCGATGTTCTGAGTCAGTTGGACCAGGACGTCCCAGCTTCAGCTACACTCAATTTGGAATTATAGGAAAACGGTATTATATCCTTGATTATTTTTTTGCATTAAATTCCTTTTTATGCAACTTTTTTGAAATAAAGTTTCATGCCAGTGAAAATTTTATTTTAATAAATTAACATTTCTTTTTAAGATCTACTTTTAAAAATTTCTATTTCACAAATTATTGTCTTTTAACTTATATTGTAAACTTCAATTATTTATAAAATATATTTTATTATTCATCTAAAAAATTGTTTCTCATCTTTACCACAAATTTCAGTCTCATCTACAGGAGGCTAGTTTTAAAGGAAAAAGAGACAGATCATCTCATTATTCACTATAGAAGGTGCCCTTGTAACATCAATATTTCATTGCTCTTTTCCCCGAATAAAACAAAAGTTGTCTTATGTATCACAAACACAAAAGGGTAAGTTTCATCTCCCTTGAAAGTTCTCAGAACCCACGACTCTTTGCTCCGGCTTAAATCAGCTAGTCGTACGCATCTGCTGCTTCGTTTATTTGCCATAATAATAATGAGAGTACAGAGGTAACAATTGGAAGTAAGCTAGTTGATATTTCTGTTCTATTGCAATTAGTATTGGGACTATTTAATTAATATGTAGAAAACTGAACATGAGGCATGAAGAAGTTTCAGCTGATAAGGCTGTTATTTCTGGTTCCAATCCTGATATAATGGACGCTCCATCTAAGCGTTTGTTTATTATTATTATAAGTGAAACATAATAATATCGTTATAAATAATTTAGGAACTATAAACTAAATCGTTATTCTGCAGAAAGCATTTGAATGTCTTGTTGTTGCATCTTGTAGGGGTAATTCGTTATAATTTTGAAACACTCTGTACTATATTGTAATGTATTCGTAGAAATGTGACAGTTTGACTTATAGTCATATTTTCTACGATATTGCGAGTTCACATTCAGTGGCGATAAAGATAGAAGTAAAAAATGCAAATAAATCCCAGCAATCTAAAATTTAATATGTATAATATTTCATTTTAGATGGCTCATATTTATTTGCACTTTTTATTCCTATCTACATTGCATTTTACTGAACTCAAACTTTATTGTATTATGCAAAGTCATAGAACGTAATGTTGGAATGATCTACCTCGAACAAGTATTTTTACAGAGCAGCGTTTGTTGACCTAGTATACCTAACGTATTTCTTCAATTCTCTTTACATTTTCAATTAAATATATACCCATAAAATATTAACCGGCGCCGGACGTTCAGCAATGTCCAATAATAAACTTACCGCTATGCATAACTTGAATTCAGTCTCATACGATGAGTAAGTATACAAAGCTTATACAAATACATTATAATGCTAAGAGAAAAGAGAAATTCGTGTTGAACGAAACCGACATTTCTCCAAATTTAGGTCAGCCTTCAACGACCTTGAAGATTTCTATTCTAACATTATTTCTGTCACCTTGCGAAGGCTTATATTATGAGATGATGACGACTACTTTCCAATTTAAGTTTTAATAAAATTTGAGAGAGACATTTTGACATTCGTTACATCATCTTATTTAAACTGGATTTAAAATAAGAGCTGAGATAATTGAATAATATCATTAAGTTATGTTGAATAAAATTCTAGAAATCTAGCCGTTTTACAATAAAATAAGAATGCAGAAGATTAATTTTAAATATTGTTACAAAGAAGTAGAGTATTAAAATTACTAAAATAGGTTACATTTCTATATTTTGGATTAACGCTTGCTTGAAAATTATTTTCCTAATAGCGTTTGAACACGTCTGAAATCTACGCATTATTGCTTGTTTGCTATTAACTATTGTCATTATACTTTATGATGAGGTATACAATACAATCTAAAATCTCTATTCGACCTGGGGAACATCTGGTTTTCTCTCATTAACTAGCTTCATTAATATTTTATGAACACGGATAAAATATACTCATCGTGCCTCAAAGTTATGAAAAGTATTCAGGAATATTGTATCAATAAATCAAATAATATTTAACTTCCATGTATACTGTAAAGTTACTTGATTTGCAAATGGATTTTAAAATAATTTAAGTTGTAATTAGTAAGCTAATGTATGTAATGGTAGAAACTTATTTTACCGTTTGTTTGACAACTTTATAACAGTCCAAAGTTTATGAATAGCTTATGTAATTGTAATATAAGAAATTAGTTTCTTTAGCTGTAAAGTTAAAGAATGACAAGCAGTCGCGTGAAATGATTGAGAAAGTATTATTAAAAGTCAATGTAATATGTTTTCGCTTCACTTCGCCGTTTCATTTAGTCATCATAGTCCCAAATGAGAGAAGAGATTATAAAATTATCTGGCTTTTGGAGATGAAAATTGTTTTTTTTCTGTGCATTAAAAATGATGGAAATTACTAAAGTGTAATAGCTCCAGTGCACTTATTTCAACTTTGAAAATTTTACTTATGTCTTGAAGTTAATGGATCCATTTAATTGATTTCAATAAATAAGACACTATAATCTTCAGCGATTACTCTATTCTATTTTAATATTATTATTATCTAATATATTAAAAAAAAGTTGAGGTCCCAAATCATGTAAATCCATTTAGTGACAGAAACCATAAAAACAACAATCCTGGAAAAGATGCAATTTATTATAGATTACATAATAGGGAATTTATGTAATCTATATAAATAAAAATAAAATGCTGTTCGTTGGTAATCGCATCACTAGAGAACGGTTAGACCGATTTGACATTTTTTTTTTTAATAATAATAAATAAACCACAGAAATTAGATACGTAATGTTCGAAGAACGTTTTCAGGGAAAGAAAATTGAAAAGTTGCCCGGAAATTTGGAACATTCTGGAAAAACTGAAAGTGCTTTTTGTGACAGGACAACGTCTTTCGGGTCAGCTAGTAAAAATAATAAAAATTTAATTTATTTTAAACTAAGCGCTACCGGAATTAATTTTTTTTATGACATCGACAATATTTTTACTTATTTTATATTTTTATTTGATTATAACGTTTCGACATATAATATATAAAATTCGAGGTAGCCTGTATTTCCTGTCATTTGAATATTATATAAATAAAATATGACAGTATTGATTTTATAATAATTACTTTTTCATGGTTGGAATTACACAATATGAAGGTTTTATGAACATTTAAAAATGTATAACAAATAAGAAAGTAAGTAATTTATTGGTGCATTATACGTAAGTATTTATAGAAGTTCGACATACAGGTATGCGTTACCAGAACCGTTACTACATAAAATGATATATATATATTATTTTTTCCGTCGCAAGCACCTCTATAACATCCTCATTTTACTATAAGAAACGTAACCAGACTGCAACCAACAACTACACTCCAGGCTATGTGTCCCGCCGAGCGCTGAATTACAAGTTGGCTCTTGTCAGTGCAAGGTAGGCATGTGACGACCGGCACGAGGATCCTTTGACTATTTGGTACATCTTGGTATTATTACGATAGCGACATGCAAAATAGTCAGCAGGCGCCATCCAGTGGTCCAATGTCTGTTGCAATCGAAAAATAAATAGCCTGACTGGGCTTAGCATAGTTCAAATGTGCTTCTAGAAGGCAGTAAATTAAAACATAATTTTTCCGTCGCAAGCTACTCTATAAAATTTTTTTACTGTAAAGAATGAGAGCCAACAGGTCGAAACTGCAGTCTGCAAGTGGTGTGGGGTAACTGGCACGAGAGCTCCTTTAAGTAGGATCAGTCTTTCGGCTGGTATTTGTTGCAATCGAAGCATTAGCGTTCTGTTGGTAAAATGCGATTATTACACGCGCCAGGCTTGTAACTTGTAATTCAGCGCTCGGCGGGGCACTTAGCCCGGAGAGTAGCGGTTGGTTATATATATATTTTAACGCCTTATTTAGATTAACATACACATAGACAATTTACAACGACCGTTCCCTACGGCTTTGCCATCTGCCTCAGCTGAGACTCGAACGCAGGAGTGGTACAGCAACTAGCCGTGTTGTCTCTCACACAACCTCGTCTAGTTCACAACAAATATATAAAACATTTAGATATCACACATAGTGTGCCAGTCAGCAACTTAAAAAATTCATTACAATAATTGTAAAAGTCATTGTCGATTATAATTTTTTTACCACAGTTTTGAAACGTTTGTAATCTAGTATGTTAAATTACTCCTAAATAGAATAATATGATATTTCTGAATGTGAATACGATACATCCTCAGATTATAGCACAAGCAGGAGCATGAGAAGTTCCAATGATTTCAATCATCGAAAATATAAGATACATGTTATAGAATTTCTAAATATATCTTTCCTAATGTATCATTTTTCTTTAATAGACCGAACTTTCGCCTTACTCCATTGCTTTGACTTTGTTTTTGTTAAAAAAGTAATACATTTATAAGTGCATTATTGATCGATTATAATTTTGGTTCCGTAAAATTTGAATCAAGGCGTTGAGAAAGAAAATATAATGAGTGCCTTATTCAACCGATCATCAATCAACTAAAAACATTGTTATTAATAACTTATGAATATTTACAAAAAATATGAATTAAAATAATAATACTGTTTTCTCCACACTCAGATTTCGCTTGTGATAAGATAGAAGTAAATGTTTAAATGAAAAAAATATACAAAAAATATTTTATTAAATAAACACAGGATAATTGTTAAATGCATTATAAATAACAAGTTAGGTACAATCTTAGATCATTCAATACATTGAATTGCCCAAGGGTACAATACTTACATTTCCCCAAAACTAAAACTTCTGAATCGAACTGCTTTACGCAATTTTTTTTCACCCAACAACATATAGCTTGATTATATGCCTCAAGACTTTAGTATGCTTTCAGTTGGTCCATCGTAAAAGAACTTTTAGAATATACAAGATACATTAATATGTCAGGATATAATATTTTGGGAAAGTCTTCTATATCCGCAAAACAATCTTCTAAATGAAGTGTATATGGATCTTTACCCCACAGATATATTTTTAAAATATATCTTGATGATTTTTGTCAACCTATAAATAACTACTCATGTCCACGTTTTTGCAATCGATTATTAAAATATTTTAATTTTTGTATAAATATATAATTATTACACTCTTTCATTAAAATATTATGGTTACCACGAATGTATAAACAAAGACACGAGGAAAGTCTTTTCTTATATAAACATGCCCAAGAAATAGTAAGGTTAGCATTTTTTTAACTTCCAAGGTATGAATCTGACGTCACGCGCGCGTGACCTATTATGGTACTTATAATATAGAATCGAGACAAAAAACTATTGGTCGGTATAATCAGTTTAAGTTGGTTACATACGAACGGGGGCGTTTTGCTGATGTCCATGCCATTTGATCCTCCAATGGAGTAGTAGCAGTTGACGTCGCAATCAAGCTGCAACTTCAGTTCAGTGGACCCGAAAGTTTTTGTGATATTTACAGTAATTTAATTATACCAAGTTTTAAGGTATTTTAGAGCTTTTTGAAAAGCTTTTTTTGTGTAAAATTAATTATTAGTGTTCCCTTATACTAATACGTTCGGTGATTTGTTGAACTGGCTTTAATTTTGTATTTTATTTGCCTTTTTTAACCGACGTGTTTTTTTCCGTACTGTCAAAAGGTTTTTATTTTCGTAATAGTGAGTTAATTTTAACAATTAGGAATGTTAAATTTGTTGAAATTTGATCTATACACTTCATTTTAGGAGTCACCAAATTATATTTCTAAGTTAGAGTACATTAACGGTGTTGACCCATAGTATAAACGTAGAAGATTTAATTGCATCGCTAAATGATATCCCAAAAATTTCTAAAACTGTGGTGATGGATTATATGTTATTTCAAACAAGCCCTACGACCAGGATGACCAAGTTAGATGCCTTTGCTCATTGCCTGTAAATGGATAGAATTTCTGGATACAAAAAAAATTAGCAAGCTATATCTCGTTGGTGAAGTAAATGTAGATTCTATATGAATAATATGAAATTCAAAGTTTATTATCAAAGTATACTGTTTATGTCTGTAATGCCTAAATTACTGCTTTTCAAGATTTGTATATTGTTAAAACAGATTAAGGATGAATGTAATCTTTGTTTTAGGTTAGGCATTCTCAAAGATTACCAGAAGTAGGTACCGTTTAAGCCATGGATTGTTGTATGAGGATACGTCTGTGACCGATGTATTGGCTTATTGAATAGAACTCAGTAACAAGAACATTGATATGGCTGTAGTATTAAAAAACAAGGCCAGATGCGAGTATGCAGTGCGCTTTGGCATTTCACAAAGATTTTTATGTAATCTATACATTTGTAAATGATGCAGTTATGATATTTAAGAAGTTAATGGCTTTATATAATGTATATACAGATGTATGTTTCCTAAGTTTACCTGTAAAATATGTTAATAAAACCAACAAAACCACTGTATATTGCTATAAAATAAAGTATTTTGCTCTATCTACATTTAATATATTCAACGTTTTTTCTTCCTGAATTTAAAAATTTCCAGATACATTGAAAATTCAACGAAGTTTTTCAAAAAGTTAGGGTTTTATTTTTCTTTCTTCCATGTATTTTGCATTGTTTAGTACACTCAGTTTAAAATATGATTTGATCTTAAAACCTACCTTCATTTATCAACCCAAAGCTATGTCTATTCGCACGTTACTGGAGGAGGACGTAATTAATAACCATATAACTACATATTCAATCAGTTTTATTTGTGTTATTAATAATATTTTTTACACAAGTCAATATAACAGAATACATGTTAAAATAATATGTAAAGCGTACAAAACGTTACATCACCTTAAGAACAATCTACACTTTAAGTGAAATTTTAAGAACATTTATGCATCCTATTTTGATTAAATAGGCAAATTCACTGTCAACATTGCAATATTATGTTATAAATTATTTAAAAACTATCATATAGGTACCCATAACAAAATACTTGGAACATATTCTTGCATTTTTTATTTTCGATTCGAGAAAATCATCTCTTCAGAACGCTGCTGGGCTGAGTACGTATTTCTATTATTGCAAGCTCTACTTGTCGTCTGGTTTGAGCAGATGGAAATCCCAAAAATCTGACTGTTCTTTTTCGATTCCATCGATTAGTGCACACAACAACAGCCGTCGTCGACATTCTGTTTCTAAAATGGTAACAAATTCAAACTCATTAGAAACTTTTGAACTTGAAGTACAACCCTGCCAAAAAGTGCTCATAGAAACAGATAAAAATAAAGCTATAATGTTCTACGAGACCGATATCAGTTTTTGAACGAAATTAGTCGATTCCACATATCAATAACCATAAAAATTTCAACATATATTCTTGCTCAATATGATGGGAAGTCGTTGTGCAATAGAATGGCATAGAAACTCATATGTTTCATCATCTACATAGATCCTCTCCATGCTTATAGAAAAGTATATATTTTAAATTACTTTGGAGATATTTCTATATGCCATTTTTGGCAGGGAATTAATATTATTGTCAGAAAATATAAATTTCACAGCAATGGATATTAATCTTTTATAGAACCATCAATATTAGTAAATAGAAATTACTACTACCTAACCTATTATATTCTATGCCAATATTGGCTTATACCAAATCTATGAATA
Organism: Leptura quadrifasciata; assembly: GCA_963675555.1. Lineage (NCBI taxonomy): Eukaryota > Metazoa > Arthropoda > Insecta > Coleoptera > Cerambycidae > Leptura > Leptura quadrifasciata. The sequence goes on from OY776675.1 coordinate 113,406,418, forward strand.
CATATATTAAATGAATATTTAAGCAAATAAGTCATACAATATACCTATTTAACAAAAAAAACCGAGCGTTAATAGTGCTTATTTATACAATTTACGAGTTAACAGGGATGTCAACAAACCTGACATCAAATTTTCTTTTTTCAACAACAGCACTGATACGATATATATAGAAATTTCCCTCAAACTAGGCTTTTAAAAAAACGTTAATAAATGTCACCACAAAAATCTGATATTAAAATTATGCGCCAGTAATATTTAAATCGATCACAAACTAAGACGTACTCTTATGTCAAATTCTTCAAAGTCCACTTAACCGTTTTCAGGCTGTCAAATGCTGACGTCACTGCTACTACTCCATTACGATGATATATCCTTTAAGGTAAAATTTTTAGTAAAATTATTAGCGTTTTCCATTACTTTGTTTAAGCGCCTTCCAGTAATAAGCCTAAGGATCTTTTTTACGTAATAAAACCTACTAAATATGAAAACGTCCTTTGATTAAAAAAATTCTGTTCATTTTGTTTAAATTTATGCAGTTTAAACTATCCGGCCATGATATATACAGTCTTAGAAGACCATAGCTCCATCAGGAACTAGTCCCAGACACATTTACTCATTTTAATATTTTTCCGTAAAAAATGAGCCCCTAAGTGGACAGGCGGGTACTTCAAGACGCCCTTGTAAGATTTTCAGTGCAAATGGTCCTTGAATAACAGGTTTTGTCAATGGTCTTTAAGGGCTCTGATTTGTAACTATGAATTATTTAAACAAATATTAAATAAAAATTGTAAATGAAAACATACTATGTATAATGTAGTTCATTTAATTCACTTTGTATGGTGCTACGCCAGAAACTAATTAAAATATAAGTGTTCTGTAAGAGGCAGATGGTCTTTTTATGCTTGGAAGAAATATAATTTTCCATTCATCACAAGGATTCTACTTTAATGAAAAATTAATTACGCGCAGTTTTACCGATAGTTAGAATAATAAAAATTTTAAGTTATAAAGGAAAACTTGCAAAGCTTTCTTTTCTGAAGCGTATTAATATTCATTTTATGAACAATTAAGCTTTCGGCAAATTAATTTTAAAATATTCTTATCAAATCATGTTGTATTCAAGTTATAACTACTATGTAAGATTATTTAAATAATGAAGGTATGCACGTAAAATCCTAAGAGGATCTACTAGTCATGTTGAAACGACTGACTTGATTGGCTTAATGTACCGGACCTGCTTCAGACCCTGAATTGTCTTGATAACTTTCACTAAAACTTGTTTTCGAATGAATAAATTCATTCAAATATGGGTTTGTTGCGTAGTATCACATTACTTCCTTAAAATACGCATTTTCCATTTCACTATTTAACATTTCTGAGTAGGTACAAGTAATTAGTTCTGTAATTAGAAAACTGAAGGTAATCGTCATCAATCATTTTTGGATTTACCATACAATTAGTTAAATAGTTATTTATTATACACAAAAAACCATAGGCATAATATTACTCCGAGATTTACTGTCAAGTTTAAAGTAAATAGCAATTTAAAGAAAACTGACAAATGATATGAAGTAACAAGTAGAAGCTGCAACAGAAGTCGCCCACGGCGACAACCTCTTTTATTATAACTTGACGAGAATGCGGTACAAGTCATTTTAGGTGGCGCCATTGAGATATACATTTTTTTATATTGCTCAAGTACGTAATCGAAAACAGCAACGCCCGATTGCTAACTTCGTTCATTTTGTTATAGCTTTGTTAAAAATAAATAATATTTTAATTTGATTTAACAGCGTACTGTCTGTCTATTTTACGACGGCCACGGCAAGTATCTCGCATAATATCTATTGTAGAAGAATAAAGTTTTAGAAAGAGTTATCCCATTTTTTGTGAGCTATATTTCAGTAAAAAGAAATTTGAAATCCATAGCCTACTTTGTGAGCTATATTACAAAAACCTGAAAAATAGGAAAACAACAAACTTTTACAGCTTCCTTATTTGAGGAGATACGAAAAAAGTTAAAGGGGGGATGAAAGTTGACGGTAAAGGCAACAAGAATAATAATGTGTATAAAACAATTTGAAAAACGCAGTTGGCTTTGACATACGCTCTCGTGCAAAAATGAAAAGAACAAATCTCAAAGTAGGCCATGACACCATTAATTTCGTTTATTTTTTCCCTATTCAATGATATAAAACATGTCACAAAAATTTTAACTGACAGTGCCAATATTTAATATTTTACGAAAACCACAATTCATATCATTGAAATTTGACAGATTGTCACTGTTCTTTGTTGTTGCGTTGTCGAGTTCGAAGACAGGTTTTATATCAGTAATTATGGTGTACACCAATAAGAAATTCTATATGATTAGCATTATTTTCAGTGCAATTTTTGACGCTGAGATGGCAGTCACGGTTTACGGAGATAGATTTCCAGATGCTCCGCAGCCAAATCGAACTATGTTTAGGAAGTTAGTTCAAAATCTAATAACGCACGGTTCATTTTCAAAAATAGTGGTTAGGCGAGGGCATGTTGCGGAAAATGTAAGAAAAGTGAATAGAATATTGAAATTATGTTAACCAAAATGAAGAAACCTCTGAGACAAATTCAGAGACACCGTCGCATAAAAAAAGACAGTGCAAGAAAAATATTTAAAAAACGCTGATTTCAACGCTACAAAATGAAGAAAGTTCAACATTTAAATGAGGGGGATAAGCCGAGGATTTTCTAGATGGTTGTTAAATTAAGAAAAGAATGACCCGCTGATATGTAGCAAAATTCTTTGGCCGGACGAATCAAATTTTTCTGATAATGAATTTTTCAATAAAAATATGAATTATAAGTGGACACGAGAATATACACATTGGTGCAGAGAGACTGCTTTCCGAGAAAGATTTTCTACCAATGTTTGTGTAGGTCTTTTAGGAACTAAAGTAATTGGACCTTATTTATATGATGGCAAATTAACCGCTCGTAGATACCTTAATTTCCTGCAAAACGAATTTCAAGATTTTCTTTATGAATTAACAGTGACAGTAAGATTAAATTATTCATATTTTCAATAAGAAGGTGCTCCACCTCACACTGCCTGTAATATGTACAAATAATTTAAATCAAGTTATGCCATATAGCTGGATAGGCACCTGTGAACCTATTCTATGGCCAGCTCGATTACCAGATATAACTCCCTTAGAGTTTTTCGTCTGGGGTTACATTAAAGACAAGGTATATCAAAGTGCCCCTGAAATTATTGAGAACATCAAAACCAGAATTACAAACGCACGTGAGGCAATTACTCCTGAAATGCTATAAAATATTATACGTGAGGTGTTTCGTAGAGCACGTTTGTGTATTAGAATGCATGGCACATAATTTGAGCATTAGTAGTTAGAAAAATAGTATGGTAGTAGGTAGTAGTGTTTTTATTTATTTATTTTATTTATTTATTTATTTTGGTTACGACTGCCCAGACAGAAATCCTATTATAGGGCAGGAATTTTACAAACATAAGAAGAAAACTAAATAATAACTAAAACTAAATAACTTAACTAAAGGTAAACAATTGAATGATAATAAAAATTAACAAAATAAATCTATGATTAGTATAGTCCTAAAAGTTGTAATCTAATAGTTTAGAAGCTACAGTTGTTGTGCAGAATTGAGAACCACATTTCGCATTTTGGATATACTAGTATTAAAAATATTTATTATTATATAAAGAATCATAGTTGGAACACATACGGTGCAGGGGAGAAAATAACAGCAAATTTGTTCTTGGTGCAGGCAAATAGAATAGAAACGAATGCGAGCGAGTCTGTAAATTAGGAACATGAAATCTAACGCAACTAAGAATTTCAGGGCAGTCAAAAGTGCCATTTAAAATCTTAAAAAGGAATACAAGAGAGTGATACGCCCGACGTAGTTGAAGATCACTCGTGTTGAATCTATGTAATAAGTCACAATGTGGAAAGCCCCTCTCTGGATAATTTCCAAAACTTTTGAACCAGAGGTATTTAAGAAAACGCTTCTGAGGTTTTTCAATGCTATATTTATGATTTTCATAACCAGGACTGCAGACTATTGAAGCATATTCAAGCCTTGACCTCACAAATGAATTAAAGAGAAGTTTCAGTGTATTTTCGTTAAATTATTTACAATTACGGATAATGTAGCCTAAATTTTTGAAGGAATTAGCGGTCATTTGATTGATATGGCCAATAAAAGATAACTTTGGATCGAATATTACTCCTAGATCTTTGAAATGACCACAGCTCTTCAGTTCTTCATCGTTAATTGTATAGATAAATTTTATTGAATTTTGTGCACGAGTATATGTAAATTGTTTACGCTACACCAAGACCATAGTTGTACAAGATCGTTTTGCAAATCAACACAGTATTCTGCACTAGTGATAGATGTAAAAATTTTTAGGTCATCGGCATAAAGTAATGTTTTGCAGTGTAAGCCAATGACGTTATCATTTATAAAAATATTAAAGAGTGATGGCCCAAACACCGAACCTTAGGGAATACCTGATGTGGCTGAGATATCCATAGACCAAAATCCACGGTATTGTACATTTAGTCGTCTATTTACCAAGTAGGATTCAAAAAAGTTTAGGAAGTACTCAGTTAGTCCAAATTCGGATAATTTGTTCAGCAAAATTCCATGGTCCAGTCTATCGAAGGCTTTAGAAAAATCTGTATAAATGACATCTACTTGGCCTCCAGCATCCAACTGTTCAGCTGTGAACTGAGTAATGCACACCAAATTGCTGAATTGCTGGTGGTAGAGCGATTTGGCATGAATCCATGTTGATCGAGGCAAATTTGAGATTTGACGTGATTAAAGAGAATGTCGTATATTACGTTTTCAAATAATTTACTAAAATTGCACAATATTACTATTGGCCTATAGTTTTCAATAGCACATCTATAATTTTTTTTTAATACCGGACATATCCTACATATTTTCAAGACTTCTGGAAAAGTAGCAGTTTTAATAGACAAATTAAAAATACTAGCTAGCGGTTTTGCAAATAAAATGGCACAATCTTTAAGTATAAAGGTAGGAATACCATCAGGACCTGTAGTGGTTTAGGGTTTAATTTTCGTAAGTGCCTTGAGTCATTTTCGGTAAATACATAGTTTTTCGTTTTTTCTGGATGTTCATTTTGTACTTCTATTTTTATTTATGAGATATTTGTTTATTTGTATTAAATTGTAGTAAACAATTACTGAATTATAATTATTATAAAGTGAATTTTTTCTATTATGACATAGCGATTCAATGATATGAATTGTGGTTTTCGTAAAATATTAAATATTGACACTATCAGTTAAAATTTTTTTGACCTGTTTTACATCGTTGGAAAAAAAAATAAACTGAATTAATGATGTTATGGCTTACTTTAAAATTTGTTCATTTCATTTTTGCACAACTGCGTTTTTCGAATTTTTTGATACACATTAGTATTCTTATAGTCTTTACCATCAACTTTCACCCCTTTAACTTTTTTCGTATCTTCTCAAATAAGGAAGCTATAACTGTTTGTGGTTTTCCTATTTTTCAGGTTTTTGTAATATATCTCATAAAGAAGGCTACGGATTTCAAATTTCTTTTTACTGAAATATAGCTCACAAAAAAATGGGATAACATTTCTAAAACGTTATTCTTCTACAATAGATATTAAGCGACATATTTGGTGTGGCCCTAGTAAAATAGACAGACGGTATACTAGACGTTGCTGCTACACCTAAAAAACACACTGCAGGGCTGCTACATCCACACTTGGTTGGACAGAGGTCATGCTTATTACCAGCAGCCAGAGCCATATGGCGCTTCGTACAGGAATATAAAACAAGCAGTGCAGGTGTTTGTGGAATGCTTTCCCGCATTGTGTTGTGGTATGGAGATGTATGGTATGTTCCTATTTTTGTTTTTCTTCTGCTAAAGTTGTTCTTCTGAGTCTTCCATTTCCTCCGTTTCCGTGGCAGCTCGTATGTAATTTTGATTTTTCGTGATATTGCTTTATCTTGCTGTTTGTTCCCAATGTACTTGGACCTTTCCTAGTTTGTTTATGATCACCTGAATATTAGCCACGTCTAGCATAGTCTACCTATAACTTGTTGCTCTTCGATATTAACGTTTTCTTCAGTAATTTGTAATTTTTGTTTGTAATTGTTTTTCCTCCTAATAATGTCGACTACTTCTGTCTTCTCTTTAGTTCTATTGTTTTTGCAAGTTGTTGGACGATTTATTTTTAAGTTCTTCTCAGGTTCCTTCATTGACTTTTTTCGCTGTCTCTTTTTTAACCCTGCATATCATCAGTGGCACTATGACGGCTGTGTACATTTTCTTGGTCTGGCTCCGTGTTGGTTTATTCCACTCGACGGAAGATAGAATTTCTTTTGTAATCCTATAGGCAGTCTTAATTTAGTTTACAATTTCTCTCCTTTTCAGTTGATTTCTAAGGATGCAGTTGCCTATTTCGTATTCTGGTCCGCTGACTGGATTTCTATTTTTTGGTGGGTCTTGCACCATTATTAACCCTTTCTTGAAATTTGTTTTCAATGGGATGTATCCAGTCGTCTTTTCATATTCTCTAAATAATTGAGTTTATTCTACTCTTCTTTAGATCATCATCGTATATTAGTATGATCGGAATCCTTAATGTTTCTGTACCTTAAAATTTGGCATTTCCTTTATTGTAATTTGTATGACTTAATCTAGTACAGTAGTTAATAGTCTTATTTACATCCTGTTTATTAGGTAATGCGGTACGCTTTTTGTGTAGGATGTTAACTAGTGCTTTGTGTATGATAATAAAAATACCTTCTGGGGATCTATTACAAATATGTGCAGTTTTGTCCCCATTTTTTTTCAGAACCTTTCTGACAATATTCACATGGTCTTCCGTTGATCTATCTTTAACAAATGCTGTCTGGTTGTCTGGTAATTCTACTATGCGCTTCTTTATTTATTGCTGTAGAAAGTGCCAGTAGTTTTAGCTGTTCTTAACAATGTAGTTAATGTAATCTGAACTAATATATCACAGTTAGAAATACAAAGAATATTTCAACATATATAATGAAATGTTAAGTAAATATTTTTTTGTGTTAGCAACTTTACAGTTAAACATATTCAGAGGAAAGAGGCCAAATGGGAAGCTCCATATAAACGATAAAATAAAAATAATTTACGCCTTACTGAAATAACCAAATAATGTTTGCAGCTTTATATGTAGGAAAATATTAGTTTCTAGTAAATATTGAAAACAAAATAAAAGATATTTTAGAAAAAAGCGTTTTACGTTATTTTAAAAATGAGTTATAAATAAATCCCCAATAAGTTCGAATTTTTAGACAATTTTATATCGGCTCCAATTTTCATCCTTACTTCCTTCATAGTGGAATTAAATAGGTACTTTTGAATTTTTATTCTTATCATGGATTACATAACGTAGATACGGACATTATTCGCAGCTTCGTATGGACTAGGTACATTTTAAAACGGTAATTATCACTCGTGAAGATAAAACTTTATTATGAGTACCAACTCGAATTCTGAACAACTTACAAAATGTTTGTCTGTCTGTCCGTCCGTCCGTCTGTTATGTTTCTAGTAAGCGTGATGTCTGTAAAAGCGAAAGTTCGATTTATTGAAATTGTGGCGCATTTCTTTTCACCTCTGCCATGCCGGTGACGAGAAGAAAAAGGGCCATTCTTTGACACTCGAGTTCAGGAAACCAGTTTTCAGTTTAAGCTCGGGCGCCAGTCCTAATTTAAATGATAGGAATCACTGCATATAAGCCGGATACGCGAGGCTGAGTAGCTAAAGTGGAGAAATGGTACTCCAGTGGGTCAATTTCGGAAAATAAACGTTCACACACAAACAGTAAAACTTATAATTTTTCAGTAATATCAGTATATTCAATTAAACATACCGTATAAAAATCTGCGGGTTTACTAATTGATTACCTCCACCAAACTTTACAGGTTCAAAATACCGGGATAAAGGCAAGCGATGCAATGATAAAGTTAGTACAAGATGACTCAGATGACAGGGATAGCAAGCTGCAAAATAATAACAAGAATACGCGGTAAAGCGTTAGCACAAAATAAGCGATGACACAGAGGAAAGTGGTATACAGTACTTGGCTAATACATCAGTTTACTCACTCCTCCAGAAACTTACTCACTTCCTGTGGTTATGGTCGGCACGTCTGCTACGGTGGAGCGATCGAAATGGAATCAAACCGCACGGTTCCTCAAATCTTTTTCTGAAAATGAATCAAATTACTATCAGAGTTGAAATAGACGTCAGATGGATCCGCTGCTGGTCGATGACGGGGTACGGACTTGACCAAAATTCTGCTGCTCGAATATGATATATGGCACCTGGGTTCAGATCTCGAAATGGGCATGTCTGCTTTCGATGAGTCGCTCTGGCTAACTGCCAACACTTGACAAATTCAATTATTCCTTTAAATACTTACAAGCGGGTGATCGATGACGTAGTACGGACTTTGCAAATATTCCGCGGTTCCGAATTAATATATGACAATAACGGTACCTTAGGTTCGAATCTCGGAGTGGACACGTCTGCTTTCGATGAGTCGCACTGGTTGACTGCCAACACGGAATGAATTTAATTATTTCCTTTCAATACTTGCAAGTGGGAGAAACAGTGATAATAGATGCACGGTGGATCGCCGTGACGTCAAACGGAAAATATTTCGGAATATTTTCGACTTATACACGGCTATACAATTTCTTCACGTTACTCTCTCTTTACTTGAGTGCATCTGTAATTTACAACCAGTATGATTATTCGATGCTTCTACAAATTAATACATTTGTTAATTTTTAAACTATTCACTTACGGCGGTAAAATAATAAAAGAAAAACGATATTATGTTATTAGCAAATATAAATATCCTGTGCACATTTCGGTAACGAAAAACGCTTTGTTACAAAGTATTAAAAGTTTGTGTTATCTGAAGATAATCGGCAAGTAATTATGATAGTTATGAAACATTTTAAGATAAATATGTACATACGTATGTATATATATAGAAGTTGTTACAAACTTAGCGAGAATCTACAGACACAAAAATACTTCATAGTATACTGATGGGCGTTTCGCTAACCTAGGCGGCATCATCAAGTGATAATTAGAATTAAATGTATAACAACCATATCCTTAAAAAATTAAATTATTTTCAATAAATTGTGTGAAGTATCATTTAAAATATTCAATAATTATATAAAAAATTGAGTAAACCTGTAAATAATGTTTACGTTTGGTTATCGTTTAATCTTAATTTAATAACTATTAGTTTCTATATCACCTTTAATATCCCCAATTGACTTGTCTATTCAGATTGAAAACTATTGCATAAAATTATCTTCGAGACTCGAGAATACATTTAGATGTCGTATAAGTCGTTTATCCACATTCTCAAACAAATATACCCAGATTCGAATACTTCTGTTAATTCGACTGCTGACCGGCATATAATGTGCTATGCAAACGAATGGATTTCCCACTTCATAATATATTCGAATTTATTTAGTTGTCTCTATCACTCGTCTGGCTATAGGGAGTTTAACGAAACGTGCAAGGATTACGTCATATATTGATTTATTTGGAAATGTTTTGCAACTATTTTTAGGTATGTTTATTTCGTTTTAAATTAAAATTATTAAGATTCTTTACATATGTAACAGATAAAATATAATTTTTGTCAAAGCAAGAATATGCAAACAAATTGTTTAATTTTAAATGGTTATTAATCATTATAACAAACAGATTTCGCACCTCGTCCATGAAAAAGTTGAAAAAACCCCAAAAGTTTTGTAAAAGGGATGAAACATGAGTACCCCCCGTTTTATAGGGCGCTAAATTCGATGATGATATTTTTAAGGTTCTCATCCCTTAGCAACTACCTCTGAACTCGAAAAACCAATCCTACTTCGCGTTTTTTCCATCGCAGGCATACGGATCGGTTTTTTGAGCAAGATTCGGGTAGACCGTATGAAATTTAACCATCTTATCCATCCCCAGGGTTGAAACTACCCCCTCCCCTAACACTAAAATATCCCCCAAACAAAATCAAAATGCATGAAAATTTGTTTATTTTCGTTTTCGAGAGTGCTCAACACGATGGTAATATTCATTCTCTCCACTCTCCACCAACCACCAGTTTAGCAGTGTTCAGCACCCTCAGAAACGAGGGGTATCCATATTTCATTCTTCTCACAAAACTTTTGTGTTTTAACCCTTTTTCGCATGTGTTTTATGGAGTAATCCTGGATTGTTTTGTGGTGAGTGAACTTGAGCTCACTCGCCGGTGAGTAAGAGAATCGGAACTACGCGGTCATGCAGCAGCACAGAAATACTTACTTAAAGCTGAACATAAAGAAGCTCGAGTAGAATTTGCGCTTAAATTTTTAGCGCATGATGTACATTTTTGGAACAATGTAATCTTTACAGACGAAAAACTTTCCAGTCAACACACAGCGGTCGTATTCGTGTTTACCGCCCTCGGAATACTCGATTCGATGAGAAATATATATCTAACAATGATAAAAGTGGTAGATTTTCCGTCAATATGTGGGCTTGGATATCGACGCGTGGTCCTGGTGTTTTGTGGTATATTGAGGAACGATTTAATAGTGAAACGTATATTAGGATTTTAGACAATATTATGCTCCCTTCTGTGTCACAATTATTTCCTAATAGTGAATTCATATTTCAACAAGACAATTGTTCCGTTCATACTGCTCATACCATAACTAACTGGTTTCAAGATAACAATATCAATGTTCTTAACTGGCCCAGTCATAGTCCAGATCTTAACCCCGTGGAAGAAGTATGGGGACTACTTGTAAGAAGTGTCCAAAAACGAAATGTGAGACCACGGAATGCCGAAGAATTACTGGAAACAGTAAATAATGCATGGGAAAATATTATTACTAATGATTATTGTATAAGGTTATTTAATTATACGCCAAACAGACTTATAGAAGTTATAAATAGAAATGGTGCAATAACGAAATATTGATAGTTAGATTCTTGTTAAGTAGGATCCTTTGTCCTTTGATCCAGGATTTCTACTAATCGTACCGTTTTCTCTCCACTTTCTTAAAGTGCTACACACCAAATTTTTGTTAATGCTATAACGCAGCGCAATTTGTCTCATTAACCATCCATCATTTACTATAGCAATAACTACAGCATTAAAATAAGAAATAAGTTAAAAGTAATATCTGTTTTATTTTGGTTACTCATTATATATTCAAATAGAGACAGATTTACACTAGAAAAAAAAATGGTCATATTTTTTTCTGCTCATGACTACTATTCTGTGCAAAAAAAGCGTACATCTACTATCTGCCCGTATAAGTCAGGCTTCATTTCCATAGCAACTATATTCTAGTTGTTTAAATCTTAGATGAATATCTACAAATGTCAAAAATAGGTCCTGTCGTTGCTTGCCAATTAAAAAATGACTCAACATTTAACCGAAGTTATGAAAACTCGACCTATAGTTATGTTAGAAGAGGGTTGGTCAACAAGAATGGTTGCCGAGCATTTTAATATTAATAAACCTATTGTATTTAAAATAAAGAAACGGTGGGAGGAGGAGCAAACTGTAAGAAGAAAGGTAGGATCTGGACGAAAATCAGTTTCCTATGCAGATGATAATATTGCTCTTATAAATCATATAAGGAAAAATCCGTTTGCATGCGCCGTACATGCTGTAGCTGTTACAAATTTCCCTGGATCACCGTCGACTGCTTGTCGAAGATTTAGAAAATCTGATTTAAAAAATCATCCGTTGGCAAGAAAACCTTCCATTACTTTGCAGACTAAGCAAACGCGGCTTACTATTTACTTTAAATTACATCTATCGTGAAGAATTTTGGCAGAATGTCGTGTTTGGCGATGAAAAAGTGTTTCAATCCAAAAACAATGGTCACATTCGTGTTTACAGACCTAGAAACTCATGATTTGACGAAGTCTATGTCCATTCAATACAGAGTAGTGGGAGATTTTCAGTAAATGTCTGGGCATGGATACGTTTCAGAAGAATGGGTGTATGCTAGAAAATAGATGGTTCATTCAAAAAAGAAAGTTATGAAAATCTTTAATATGTAATATTAGTACCATCATTAACTCATTTATACCCTGGAAATAACTTTATTTTTCAACATGACAACTGCCCAGTGCATATTATTACATAGCGGTTCCTAAATAATAATGTCGAGACATTGCCTTGGCCTGCAGATAGTCCTGATCTAAATCCGATGGAAAATGTGTGGGGTTATATTGTGAAAAAAATTTATCAAATACATTTTCACCCTCAAAATGCCAACGAACTTTGGGAATTTATAGAAAACGGATGGGAAGATATGTGTAACAAGGAAAATTTTATTCAAAACTATATTAATTCGATGCCTAGCCGTTTAAGAAAAGTGATTACAAGAGACGGGGCAATGACGAAATACTAATTGCATAGAATATATAAAGTGTATTTTTAAGTTATTCGTCTTGAAATAAAGTTTCTGGTATATTTATAATAAACAAAGCTTCAGAATATTATGACTATTACTTTTAGAAATGAATTTTCCGCTCAACGTCAATATGTATAATTTAAAAACATTATTTACATAGCTAGAAAAACCTTATAATCACGCTCAAGAGTTGTACGCTTTTTTTTGCACAGAATAAATACACTTTCTTTAGTTAGTATGCGAATAAATATTTGAGCTAATTCTATGATGTTCTTCATTTATTTTTTTCAGCTTTTCTAGTTTTGTATATTTTATATAAGTTTGGTTTGTTACACAGTATACTCGAAACGGGCTTAATTGCGGGGGTTTCTAAACTTTGTTTAAATAATATAAATTAGATGACACTATACAAAATAATTTGAATAAAGTATTGAAGGATGTATCATTGGAGATAAAATGGAACTACTTTGTGAACTTCTTTACATATTAACTCATATGTCTAAACGAGAATTCTTTCATATATTCTCCACTCTTCATAGGATAATTGAAAATGCATCGCTTTGAGAATTCATCCCTATGTGTATATCTTACAGATATCTACACGGCGACTCAAGGGAAAACTACTGTTTACCTTCTATAGTATATCTCTGGGAACTGCATTTGAAATTTCATAATAGAGTTTACATGATACTCATTAGGGAATATCTTACTTGAATCCATACTGCCCAGATCGTGAAATGAGATAAGACTACTTACATTAAGAAATGCGCTAGTGAAATACATACATACAATTTCCACACTAATAACAGGTGACCTAATTTCTGTAAATGTCTACATTAACACAGGCTCATTAGCAAGAAATTATTCAACTTCTCTATTTACATTATATTCTTCTTCTGAGTGTGTCAATAAATAACCCATTAGGCAATAAATTATTATTACTTTAAAATATAATCTGTTGTAGAATCTATTAAAATAACTACCACAAGGAAAGCAACAGAGTCCGAAGATAATTTGTAATGTTTTATAATGTGTGAAAATTTATGTCATTAAACTTAGAACGTGTAGAAATAAAATGAAATTTAAAAAAATATGTTCTTTCATCAGTAAATTATTCAAGGTGAAGTATAACCTACAAAGAAGTTTTAAAAATTCTTAAATATTTTGTACATTTCGTGACTTGCAATGCATCAAATCGTTCAATTTAATTTGGAAATAGTCATTTAAGTTGATTCACAGACTCTACCAACTTCATATTATTGATTTGATATCGCCATCAGAATCAGCGGTTTATGCCTTAACAAATATTCTATAGCAGCACGTAGTTCCTACTATTTCATAAATAGGGAGACAATGTTTAGCCAGATATGGTGAGAATAAATATTCTGCGTAAATACACAAAAATCAATTTGAACGCGTTCCTATTAACTTAGGATGCATTAGAAATCGCCTGCTCCGAAGCAGAGGTCAGTTATTTCTAGAATTCAAACCAGAAAGTCTTAAAAATTAATTTATTCAAGCGACCTTGAGTTATGATGCCGGTCTTCAGCTTCAGTTCCTCTGGAAATTCTCTTGGATATACCCCTTCTCCATATCTCCTTGGAGAGAGAGAGGTCAGGTGAGCAATATGTAGACTCCAAGAATCGGCAATCAATATGCCGCAGACTAGCATCATGGTAGCTAGCATTGGTTTAGAGTCAGCTCCAAAATCCTTGAAAGGACAGGGGCCGGGGTTTACAGCCGCAACCCAAATGTAAGAATAACTTCTAGCGTAGGTAATATCGCGACAAATTCAGGCTTAGATCTATGCCATTAAACTGTGTATACGGGAGCTCGAACAAATGCATCCTAGACACAAATCGACAAACAGTGCACAGATTAACAAAAAAATTCTCAAATAGTCAAACAGCTCTTAGAACTCTTGGATCCTGTCGCTGTAACTCTAAAATAGTGTGTAACTACCAAAAGGCTCTAACGCAATTGGGCAGACACAACACACTGGCTCTAGTCTGGGTGCCTGGTCATTCTTGCATAAAAGTCAATGAAATTGCCGTCTCTTTGGCCAAAGAAGATGCGACGTCAGAATTGACATGATCAGAGTCGGTGATATATCCTTAAACACTGCCAAAATAACTATCCTACACTCGGCGGAGAGTAAGACTCTCCACTACTGGCAGCAAATATCAGAATTACCTACCTCATCCAAAGGAATTCATCACATAATAGTCCTTTAAAATCAGAAGCTAAAAACTATTATAGTTAAACGGGTTACATCAGTTAGAGTTCTTAGGTGTGTAGGTGATAATATAGTCTGTAGTGCGTAGTATATTACCCTAGGTGCTGCAGAATAAATCATCACCAACACAGACTTGGACTGGCTGAGAATGCAGAATGCCATCTGTGTTTAGAGAAAGATGAAACAGTAGTGCATGTTCTATGCACTTGCCCTGCTGACGAAAGAACCAGGCTTTCAGTATTTGGCAAAGGACAGCTGTTGCCAAAGGACCTTGACAGTCTCTTTGCCGGCAACGTGGCCAGCTTTAATAAAAACCTGAACCTATAGGGTGAGAACTATTTTGTCGAAATTAATAGACATACAGGGCTGGTCCAAGAACATTACCTTGAGGAACTCCGGATTTGATATGATGGTAGTGAAATAGCGAGCTGTGAACTTTAATTTAGAAATACCGTCCGATGATAGGATTAAGTGTACTTGAGATACACATTTACTTTTCTTCTCCTAAACCCTCTTTAATTTTGTTCACTATTTGTTGGCACTGTTGCAGAGGCTTTTGTCAGAATCTAAATTGATGTTCGGAGATCAGGACTTCTGTACATGACCTTTCATTTACTCTATTAAGGAGAAGTCTCAAGTATTTTCTACATTATCAACATTAATTCGGCAACAAACTTATCGAAATCTAGTTGATCTAAAAATTTGTGTAGTAAATAACATAACGACCCGATTTCGTGAGTGTGAAAATGGCGATAAGTTGCTTAATATATATTTTTGATATCTTCCTTTTCTCTTCTTATGCACAACATCTTAGCAGATAGTGCCCACTCATTATATTATTTAGTTTCCCTTTATTGTACGACATATTTTTAGCTGACTGTCTGTTATAATTATTATCTTCTAAGCAGATAACCTAATCAGTTCCAATGTTTTGGGAAGCATCCGTTTGGCCTCTTATCACTTAATTTTCTCTGAACCATATAACTTTCTATACTATCTTCTTTCTGGTTGAATTGGCTAAGATATAATGTAATGCGGAAGAATAAGATGCGTGAAAGTGCTTCTGGAGAACGTATTTCTTAAATATTTGAGTCAGCCGAGGAATCCTTAAGGAACATCTTCGAACCTACAACGCTTAATCTTCCTTCTAGTCTATACCCCAGGGTCTTAAGGACATATATAGAAAAGTGGGGGATTAATAAAATTAATTCGTTTTCATTTTGTGATGTTTCTATTGCACCAAATTTTGATTAGTCGGTGAATTGCCGATCTGTATTACTGAAACTTATATTCATTGTTGCCGTATGTTTACTTCCCGAATGATTTAGTTGCCTGATATACAGTAATAATTTCTGTTTTCTTGTAGTTTTCACTCAAACTCAAAACTAATCGTTTGAAGTTTCTCTAACGGATGATTATTCACCTTATTGGAACAACAGTAATATCATCTGTATATCCCAAAACATATATCTTATTCCTATCTATAGCTATCCAGGCTGTCAGCTCTCTCACACATAAACATAATCATTGTTTAATAAGATTTTAAAGACTGTTCTTCTTTAAAATATTTTATAGAAATTAGATTGATGTATTAAAAATTGCAACTCCATCTTCTTCTTTTAGTTTGTGCAATAATATGATTCCGGTGGATGATGCAGCTTTGATAATCTATAAACAAATTAAACAATAAATTTGATAAGTATTTATGCCGTACTATAAACTAACAAATTTATTTTTAGATTACTGCTCTGAAGTGCAATGTAACAACCATTATTAAGGAAGAATTTATTATAAACGGAAGATTTTATGCCCTAAACATTCTGATATCCATTTAAGTTATAATTAAAGCAGAATACGCAGTGCACTTTACATAATCCCTCGTAAAATAAACTAATAAAAATAAAATAACACATTGAATGTTTCATTTGTGTTTATTCCCAAAGAAATATATTTTATACGATATTAAATTATCCAGTTTAGACTACTTTGCAATTTCACTCGCAATAAAACAACGAATTTTACAAAGTTTGTAAGATTATTAAGTTTATTTCTACATTAAAGTGAACCTAATTAGATTTTAAATGGTTTATGTTCTTCTATTTCGTTCATAATGTAATGTCTGTTTTGATATCTACTATTTAAGCCTGAGATTATTAAAACAAAAAATATAGCATACAATCCTAAAAATTAGATTTAGTTTCCCAACAATAGGAAGAGAATCCTTTACTGGATATTGTAAATTTAATAAACCGACTAAGAATACTTTTTTATATCCGTTTGTTTCACGTGTTCTTTACAAATAAAATAAATGTTGGTTGATATATCAATGTATTTGTTAATGCCATTTATCATGTAGTCTTTTACACATAAATTTGAAATCTTAAACACATTACTTCCCTTTTCAATTAACTTAATGTTGTTCCCCATAATAGAAGAAGCGAACGATAAAATTGTTCTCGGCGCAAGGGATAATATCTGGCAGCACATGGCAAAGCTCTTGCTGAAATTAAATTAAAGTTACCTCCTCGTTCGTTGCATCACCGCGTGCTAATAAAACTACTTGATACGTGGGCATGCAGTTTGGTAACATTTCCAAATGTCGGCATCAGTTAAATGCACTTTAATAGTACATTTTATAGTCTCTTATTTTAAAACATTTTTGATATTCACATTCATTTCACAGTAACTTTAAAATAGAATATTAATTATAAAACAGCACTAGTGTCCCACGAGAAAATCTGTCACTTAACCACACGGTCAAGGAATCGGAAAGTGAAGCTATGTGTCCAAATTCAAAAATTGTTTAACTTTAGCTATATTTTTTACTGAATATAAACACTATGTTAGCAAAATGCAGATTTTACTAGAACAATTTGTTTACAGAAATATGATGTGGCACATGAAATTATATCATGATGGTAATTACCTGAGGTGTAAAATTGAACTGCTAGGTAGGGGAACCTCTCTCCCCTCTGAGGTCGGTCATGGGTTGGCTGCGTTAACCACTAAACCACCTAAACTATGGTTCTCACGATCGACCCCTAGCGGATGCGAGTCAGGGACCTATTGATAACTAACGTTATGGACATGGACGCTTTGAATGGACTGATGATCTTTCTGCTGGAAGTGGCTGGCGATTGAGATGTTGAAGGTGCCACTGCAAGGAACGGTTGAGAAGAGAGTTCATGTTCCACCAATACCAGAGGGTCTCAGTATCAGAAGGGGGTTACACCACATGAAAACCCCCAGGCCACAAGATCTTGCCAAAGTGGATGCTGAACTACGTGCAGGGCTACTAGAAGAGGGTGGGATCTGGTGTATGCTGTTGCTCAACGCTTGTCTCAGGCAGAGAGGCGAAATAACTCTTTTCTACAGAAGACAGCGCATCAGTGCATATGAAAGATGAGGACCAAGATCCGGTTAGCGAGGCAACAAGCATCCCGTGTCCAATGTGTGATTGACTATATGGTGGCCAATGCGCCTAAGGTATGACGAAAACTTAAGACGTGTCTATCACTCAACGGGGTAGTGCTACGAATCACCAAACGGCACTGCCTCTACGGCATATGGATGCTAGTGGCTTGCAAAAGTTACTAATGCCTTTTGCCAAAGGCTTCAGCAACCACATGAGGCGTGCCATCCAATAACCCCAGATGAGCTCTGCTCGCAGTCTTGATGGGATAAATGACTTTTGATGGAGAAGGTTACCTAGTACCCACCATTTTTTAATGCTTGGCTTAATGGGGCGCAGTAAGTTTCTTCTTGGGTTGTTGCGGGATGGACATTGCTGATCCTCAAGAACGGAAATTTGTCCAACCCAAAGAACTATGGGCCGATAACCTGTTTAAACGCATGCTACAAGGTGGTTACAGACATTTTGCACAAGTGAGTCCTTCAAACAGTTGTCCCGGTTTACAAACGGATAGATGGGCAACTAGGTTTGACTAACTCTGAGGGTTTTCATTGGTCTCATTTGAAACAAGATAGAAAAACGAAACTTTAAAATTTTTTTATTGATGTTTCATCTAGAACCAAAATGACAGTCTGTGAAAGTTGCATGCCTTAGTATCTGTAAGGTTAAGTATTTTCCGTTCCTTCACATATGCCATTTTGAAATATTAGGTACACTTTAGTACTGATAAATTTACTTCTATATAAAAAACTCTATTTGACAATCACATTTTTGTTACTTTGAGAGCGACAAAAAAGGTGCATCGTTTTTTATCACGTATAAAGATGCCTGTTCCTTAAAAGCAGAGTACATCTAGTAGTCGCACGTCACTTTAAAGTCATTAATTTATCTTGCCAAAAAACACTCGAGCTTTTCTTTTATGGATAATTTTTTTTTAACTAAAAATTTTGCCAATCAGTAATTTTGCTCGAAAAACTAACATTTGATCAAATCGCTCGACCTCCGGTCTCGCAATTTTTTCATCTCAGTATTTCTTATAAAATCACTGATTGGTAAAATTATTTCGTTACAAAGAGAAATTTATCCGATAAAAAAAGCTCTTATCATTTTACTGTTGATGAAAGGTGCCTTTTCTCCAATTTTTATCAAAATGGGCCAACTGAAACCCGAATAATAAAAGAAAGTTGAAAAATTACTTGTTTCTTGGTTTTTTTATGTCAAACTTTTGAGCTTTGTAACTCATCTAGTTTAGTAGTCCTTTCAAACACAAAGATATTGAGACCTTATCTGCTCTGATAGGACTAATAGAACCGCAGATATTTACAAATGAAATTCAAAAACCAGGCACGGTGATCATTTTGTATAAAAGTGGCAATATACAGTGGAGCGTCGACTTCCGACTGCAATGAACAGCATTCTCGTG
Organism: Leptura quadrifasciata; assembly: GCA_963675555.1. Taxonomy (NCBI): domain Eukaryota; kingdom Metazoa; phylum Arthropoda; class Insecta; order Coleoptera; family Cerambycidae; genus Leptura; species Leptura quadrifasciata. The sequence continues at coordinate 113,426,013 of OY776675.1, forward strand.
ACACATAAGACTCGACTAATGACTCCTATCGGTTACATTTTCAAAAATCGGCAGCTACTGGAAGCGGCTAGAACCTCCCCACTCGGTGGATCTTTGAAGCCGAAAAGAGCATTAAATTGTGTGACAAAACGGCACTAAACCTAATCCGATCTCATCCAAAACCTTTTCGGATCTTCTGGGGCACTAAAAAAACCCTCAACTTAATGAATTTACAATCATCTATGCGAGTTATTACCTACATTATCGCTCATTGAATAATATACTATTAGGATATTAACAACTTTAACATCACTTGAACGACTAAGAAAGTCTAGTTATCCTAAATACTACAGATTTGTAAAGCAACAAACTGAAAATTGGTAAAGTGATAATCTATAATAAATTCACCAACGAAGGTACAGAAAGCATATGATATTGATATTGTTACATCTACCTTTAAAGTTTGTGACAATCCACTAAAAGTTACAAATATGCCGAAATCTTATTAACATGACATGACACCAACGTTATCGGATGACAAACGATGACAATGACAATCGTCAAAATTTGCTCATTGCAATCCGATCGCTCGCGGCTGTCTTTGTTAAATGAAACATTAGCATTTCAGTAATTTTCATGTCATGCGAAATGCGATTTATGCCATATTTGCTTTGTTTTTAATTTTTTTCACCTAAACCAAATCCAAAGGGTGGAAGTGTGATATATCGTTGATATCAGAATATTAACTACTTTTCAATGGTTTCATTGCAAATTGAAAGTAATTATAAAATAAACAACTTGTTGCGTCAAAATGGCACTAAAGTAATCCGATCTCAACCAAAACCTTTTCAGATCTTCTGGTGCACTAAAGAAACCCACGCGAAAAGTTTCATTCAAATCCGTTCAATAGTTTCGGCGCTATCGTGCTAACACACATACACACACACACAGACATGTTTCAAAAACCACTTTTTTGGGTTCCTAGGACCTCAAAACGTAAAGATTTGATGTTATCTCAATTTTCGTTTTTGAACCAATTTTAGTAACCTCCCACAATTTTATTGTGGAGAGGTTAAAATCTTTAATAATATTGTTCCGCAAATTTGCGGAACCAAAATATTAATCGATAACAGGAATTTTCGATTCTTTGAATTCGATAAATAAAGTCATAATTGTTAAAATATACTAGTGATTTACATAGAGTTTTTAGTTTTAAATTAAGATGTGAACATTGAAATTAATTCTAGCGACAAAAACGCCTATTATAATAATGATTTCACATGTTATCTAAACCTAAAATCAGTTCCTAAAATATTGCGAAATTTACTATAGGTAATACAACACCAGATATAATAATATTCGTCTCGCTCTGTGCGACAACATAAGTAACAATAACAATAATAGTAATAATAGTAGTATGTAAGTCGAGTTAATTTAGATTTAGTTTTATATTAAGAGTTGGTCGGAGTGTATTAGTCATCCATGCTTCCAATTTTAATTGTAAATGACTTCACGTCAATAAAATGACGCAGCTGAATGTATGGTGTGCTTGGAAGGCGAGAGATAGAGATGTAGTAGAATATGACATTGGACAAATTTATTATACCTAATCTTTAAATTTCTCTGTGTATTTGAGGATATTAGGGCTAATTTTATTTTAGTTCTACAAAAGGGAAAATGTTTATTTTAATGATACCTATGCGGGATGATAAAAATTATTTTTTCAAATCGATAATAGAAGAAAAAAAATTTTTTTTATATATTCTTTTTTTCCTCTCATCGGCCCACATTGTAACATGTTTTTAATGTCTTTTAGTGAAAGCCGTTTTTTAAAATAATGATTTATATGAGAGTAATTTGCACCGTCTTTCCGGCTTATATCCGGAGCGCTCTTAATGCACATGTAGTAATTTATACTATAAAGACATACGAAATTTCTGCTATTGTTAAAGTACAATTAATATATATTTCAATGGGTGACCTAAGTGAAAATAATACAATTATTTTAATAATATATTTTGACTGACAATATTTTATTGATAGATTCTTTTAATAATTTTGGTGTAGTTATTTAAAGAGGAATTGAATATGTCGCATTGATCGCTCAAGGTGTTATACGATTACATTGATATATGGATGGGAGACCTTCTTATAACATTTGTGCGACTAGTGTGGCACTAAAATAACACGTTTTGATGCGTTTCCAATCTGCGAATTTTTAAATTTATCTTTGCCAGCAGTGTTGGACAGTCTATTACATAGACAAATTTATACTAGAGTATTAAAAACATCATTATCCTTATTTTTTAACAATTGCATGTCAAATCTTAATAGAAGTAAATCATTAGGATATCCTTGTTCTGGATAATGAAAACTAAACACTTCATAAATTTTCGCCGAATTCTTTCATGAACATTGTAAATCGGGTTCCAAATGTTTGCGCCATACTCAATCTTTGATCGGACAAGTGAAAAATACAGCGTTCTTAGAGTATTAATATTGGAAAATTGTTTACAGTCTCTTATTATAAAACCCAGCAGTTTTGCCGCCGAGTTTGTTATTCCACTAATGTGCTCAACAAAGTCTAATTTAGAGTCAGATAATATGCCCAAGTCATTAATTCTATGATCTCTTGAAAGTGCCCTGTTATTAGAAGTATATGGGAATTCATTTTGAGTTAAATAGAATATAAATAGAAGTGGGCCCAAGTTGGATCTTTCAGGTACCCTTGAATAACCGTTATAATATACGTATTGCAATCGATTTTTCAAGTAAGAAATGAATAAATTTAATAATGAATTTACTAAAACCGGTGTGATTTAATTTATCAATTAATAATTAATGATCCACATGATCAAATGCCTTTGAGAAATCACTATACACTACGTCAATTTGGCTTCTATTATCCCATGAGTCTGAGATAAATTGACTTAAGCATGCTAAGTTGGATACTGTAGAACGTTTTGCCATAAAACCATGTTGACAAGTGAAAATTGTATTTTTGATAGAAGAATAAGTTATACGGTACACTGATACATCAAATACCTTTGCAAAGTTAGATAAAATTGATATATACCTCTGTAATTTATTATGTTTCCTGTGTTACCATTTTTGTAAATACGACATACTTTTGCTAACTTTCAACATTCCGGGAAATAGAGCTACGTAGATCCAAATTAAATAAAGTTGAAAGTGGGATAAGAAACACGTTAGAACAGTCTTTGACTAGAAAACTAGGAATAAGATCGTGCCTAGATGTCATTTTATTCTGTAGTTTTTTTATCGCTTTCATAACATCTGATTCCGACAATTGATTGATGTGAACACATGGTAGATTGCTTATAATTTCAGAGGATAGCGGCTCATTAGAAGATGGTAAATAAACACTATTAAAGAAATGAATGTTCTGCGGATTTTCAACTTCAACGTCGTTATAATACATTTTCCCCAGTGTTCTGGTAGTTTTATTGTTTATATATGACCAAAATTGCCAGTAGTAGTTTGCGCACATTGTAAAGTCTCATTTCCTATTTTAACTACCAACTCATTTTCAATTTGTCGTCTGCATTTACCAAATACCCATAACTGATGATTTCATTGGGTTCAGTTGAAGTTTATGACGTTCGAAGAATGTAACCAAGCGTTCTAAATCATCATTTATAATATTATTTGCTAGATGTACTTCATCTGGTAAGAATGAATAATAAAGTTGTGTATCATCTGCGTAAAGATGTACTTTATATTCTTTTAGGCAGGATGTTAAATTACACGTGTATATGCTGAACAAAAGAGGGCCAAGTATTGAACCCTGCGGAACACCACATGATACACTACCTTCGGACGATTGACCTAAATTAGTTTCTACAAACTGAACCCTACTACATAAATAACTATCCAAAAGCCTAGTTGCACCCTCTGAGAAACCAACGAAGTGTAAAATAGACAATAAAATTTCGTGGCTAATTGTATCGAAGGCTTTCGAAAAATCTAAAAGTGTCAATACCGTAGTTTAAGATCTCTGGCCCCAATGATATCATCAGTTATTTTTAACAGTGCCGTAGCACAGCTGAATCCTGGGTGAAACCCTGATTGATTTTGGGGTAGAATATCGTAAGTATTCAGGTGTTCTCGTATCTGATAATACATAATTTTCCCAATGAGTTTAGATAGAACTGGAAGTATACTTATTGGACGAAGATCATTGAACGACATAGCATCTTTCTTTTTTGGCAAGGGAGTTACACGGGATATTTTCCAACTGTTAGGAAAAACACCATCAAGCAGACACGAATTTACAATGTTTGTAAGAAAATCTAAAATTCTTGGGCAACATAAAAGAATCATTTCTAGGTTTATTTGATCTGTGCCCATGACAAAAGATTTTATTTCCATCAAATATTTTTTAACTGTTTCAGTTGAGACTGTTGTGAAATTAAACAGATATCTAAAATTGGCTTTAACATTATTATTGTAAAATTGTAAAAGTTCCAAATCAGCTGGCGTTTTATTTAAAGAAAATTGTAAAAAATGGTCATTAATTTCAGTTGGTTTATTTAAGTGTTGTGAAAGAGAATTTATTATAGGTTTATTGAAAATATTCAGTTCATATAATTTTATTATTGATACAAAATTCCAAATAATTTTTTTTTTCATATCGTATAGCTATATTTGTTTGATTTTTTAAATCTTTGTAATAATTGTCTTGGATCTTTTAAACTTATTAAATGCACGATCTTTAAGTCTGATCATTAATTTTATGTTATCTGTTAGCCATAGTGGTATTTGTTTTTTTATAACAACATTTTTTAGAGGTGTTAGTGTATCAAAAATATTGATTAATAAACTGTTAATATATTCAACTTTGCCATTTACGTTATTCAAGTAAATTATATTTTCAAACGGAGTATATACTAAAAAATCATTTAAAATATTTTTGTCTATACGTTTTAAGTTTCTAATTTTAATTTTTTTATGATAATCTTTACGCACGGAATTATCTAGACAACAAAAAACTATAGAATGATCAGAAATATTGTCTACCTCCTTAGTGCCACTTGTATACATTTCTGTGTCTGTAGGTAATAATATAATATCGATTAGAGTGCAAGAATTTTGTGCAATTCTAGTAGGAGTCTTAATTATTTGTCTCAGATTGAAACATTCTATGCAATCATTAAAGTGAATAGTTTTTTGGTTTTCTATATCTAAAATATCTATGTTTAAGTCTCCTCCACAAACAATTTTATTAATGAAAAACGAGATAAGCTATCCTCGAAAGCAGTAAGAAATTCCGTGAAATTATTATTCGGTGCTCTCTATACAGTGAGCCAAAAACATATTCAAATTTAAGTGACGTTATATTTATCCACAGTTGTTCCAGAACATTATCAGAGTTAGAATATATAATTTGATACCTTAAATTTTCTTTCACCTCCACCTCCACCTCTCAAATCCGTCCTTAAAAAATTATAACCTTGTATTTCAACGAAATTATTGGGTATTCTTTCCAACAGCCATGTTTCTGATATTCCTACAATATCATAATTTTCCTTCAGTATAAGAGTTTTAAAGCCTGGGAAATTGTGAGTTAATGATCTAACATTGAGAAAAGCAAATGATAATCCCTTCATATTATGTCACCTATCCTAAAATCAAATATAATAAATACAAGAGAAGTAAAAAAGAAAAAATTGTATAAATGTACAGAGTATGATTTTATTTACAATATAGAATAATATAAAGAAACTTTACTCAATAAAAAGAGAGAGAATAAAACAAAAAAAAACAAAGCGGGAGAGATCATCTGCGGCTCCGACAACTAATTATGCATTTTCATGACATCATCTTCATTTTTTATCTTAGTCTTTTCACCATTAATTACTGTGTAAGTTTTTCCATCAGTCGACCAAATGTTTTTTTTATCAAGTTTTTCTCTAGCTAGCATCAGTAATTCATATCTGCACTTAGTAAGTTCTTCAGTTATTACAATATTTGTTGCTTTTAGTTTTCTCTTATTATAAACTTCTATATATTATTTGCACAATGCATTTTGAAACCTTTATGTCGCATTGTAAATAGCATTATTATTCAGATGATACCCAATTATATAATTCGTCTCCACCATCTGATGTTATTGCTGCTTGTCATATAATGAACGAAGATTTATCAGCTCTAGCCAATATAGCCGCTTATCACTGCTTAAAACTTAATAGTACTAATTGATTAATCTTGATGATTGGCGGAAAACACTCCCTTCTTGATGTAGTTCACTCAATACAAATAGAAATTAATAATGAAAAGCTTGCAGTTGCTGGAGATGTCAAGAATCTGGATGTAATCTTGGAGTCCCATTTAAGGTACAAAACATATGTTAATTGTATATTAAACAAGTCATATTGTAACTTGAAACTTTTATATAGTAGTAGACATATTCTATCCAAAGAATTTAAAATTATGTTATGTGAGGCTCTAGTTTGGTCACAATTTAATTACTGCGATATTCTTTATAATTCGTGTATTGACTCCAACAGAATACAAATAATGCAGAATGCATGTGTTTGGTTTATTTGTGGTATAAAAAAGTTCAACCATATTTCTCATGAATTTAAAAATTTAAAATAGTTGTCAATGAAAAGTAGACGAAATTACCATGCACTTTGTTTTTATCAGAAACTGATTATCAGCAAGACTCCTTCATATCTATATAATAAAATAAGATTTAGGACTGACGTACACAACATTAATATACGTGTAAAGTTCTGCTTTCTATGCCTATGCACAAAACTGAATTTTTCGAGCGAACATTCTCTTATAATGTAGTAAAACAGTACAACGAGCTAAGTACTTCTTTAAAGTCAATGTCCATTAGTAAGTTTAAGATTTCCCTTAAGTCTGAGCTGCTAATTATTTAGTTAATAATTTTTTTTTTCTATTTTTATTTTTTGTCCCTCTCATATTTTTCTTGCATATTTACACAGTATTACTACACGAAATCATCTATCTTATTTAGGATTAGCGGAAGAATAGAGGCTGCTTTGGCAGTAACTGAGCGTTCTACTCTTATCCATTTTTTTTTCTTCTTATCACACTAATGTAACATTATTGGTTGTAAGTTATGTGGATAAATAAATTTCTTTATTGTTATTATTTTATATGTTTGCAATTCCCGTTCATTCATTCATTTTTTACTGCCTGACTCAAGCAAGGCCCCTTCTGTTTTATAACCATAATTATTCTACTCGGAGCATGCTTGTCATAAACCGCCAAGATCATAAAATTGCATAAATCAGCTTTATTATCTATATTATATTTTCACAAAGTATCATAAAAATAATTTATTTCTAAATCCTCTAAAAAACATACAGCATGTACTTGTATGTAACTTCAGAATGTAGCTTTTGCATTAATAAGCATATTCATTCTGCTTAAATTATGTTTTACAACGTCCACTAATTTACAGCATAATTTATATTCCACAAAATGAATAGGATGTAATGACGGGCCTTTTAAATTACTTATCACGTACTTCTAAAGTGAGTGTAGCAATAAATAAATAATTTAGGAGGAAATCTGGTATAGCTGACTTCACAAGCACTAATTAATAAGTGTTAACATTTTGAAGGACCTACTTACCTTTTCATACTTAATTAAGGAAAACTCATTTACTATTGAACTCTAATTAACTTAAATAGTTTAAATTTCATCACAATGTTTATCTTCGAAATTTCATTGAGAATGATTTGAACTCGAGGACGCGGATTAGTAATTTATACTACTATGCATCTCCAAGTCCATTCTGGTCTTTGGTATAATGTACACGCATAATTGTTTATTTAACATTTGGAGAATATAACGCAGCACAGCACCAAAAGTAGCTACGATTCAAATTCTTCAAAATGCTGTTGTATTTGAAATCATACCGTTACTTCATATACTAGGGACGTGTTGCCATAATTTCAAGTGGATTCTTTCAATATTAAAGTTTAGAATATACCCAAGAGTAGCGGTTCTCTTCCTTATACGCGCTTGCGCTCTTTCTATTTTAATACGCGACAATATATTGCGCCAATTACATCTGCGTATTGTACACGTTTTTTTTACACAATAAAATCATTGAGTATACACTCGTTTTAACTTGAAGTTTGCATGTAGTGCATAATATATAAATGATTTATCTAACGTATCAATTAACAATTTAAGACTACCAGAAATGGCTGCAAAAACAGAAATAAAATACTTTTTGAATGTTTCTATAGATAACGTACATTTCAGTTTAATTGAATTTGACTCGCCGGAAAGTTATCGTTCCCCAAAACCAACTATCTTTTAACAAATATACTTCATCAGACAGTACAGAATGTTCACGTGTGAAACAATGCAACGCTATGATTGATTTTGCCGTTAAAAAAACAATAAGAATAAAATAAAAAATGATAGCTTTTTGAAGAAGGGTTTCAATATACTGGTAAATATAAATCTAACTATTACTAACTCTGTGTAAATTAATTTGCGGTATAATTTCAAGCGAGAATATGAGAAAATCGTATCTTAAAACCATACCACCTTTCTCCGTTTCAGGTATATTTTCCACATTACGCCACAGATTAACGACTTGAATGTATATCACGACACAGCACCGAATTAAGGGTATACGTTAAGGCGAAACTAAACCGACTTATATTTTTGATGTACCGTAGCGTAGTTCTATAGAGATGCTGCATAGCGGTATAAATTACCAATACGTTTCGAGGACGTACAGGTTTTTAAGAACGATACCGACAATAGGAGTATAATCGTAGCACTATATCTTTTCAATAAATAAAACATAAAGTTAACCAAAAAGCGACAACGTGCTAGAATGCATGGCATGAATAACATCTATATTAACGTGGTACATATTCAAAGGACGTCATGTCGGAGGCAATCATCTTCACATAGAACTTATCTAAGAATAAGATAACAACACCAATTTTGACAAAATTTCAACAATAGATTGTGTGAAGTCTTATGTTTACCCTTCGGCAGAAAACTGTTGTTTAATATTTAATAGACATATGAACGAAAGTGTACGCGCATCTTGTTCTCTGTCTAGGAGCCTGTATTTCCTCTTGGTTTAAAATAAGAGATTGAACAGACATAATGAGAAAATGATTTATGTCGTTACAGTCAGGACGGCTCTTACATACAGCACCGGCGTTGCCCAACTTCTCTCAGATATTGAGAACAAATGTTTTCGTCTCATCTTCAATTCAGTCAAGGTGCACATCCAACGACCATTAGTGGGACCATCCATATAATTTTCAAAAATTTTATAAATCCAAACGTTAGAAATAGTCCGCAGACAACAACAGAGTACAACATTTCAAAATATACATTTTTTTCGTAAAGTGTGATAAAATTTGTACGACTTTTTTTTTTATGAAAATCGATTGTAAATGTTCCATTTTCCATTTCCATTTTCCAAACTCCATAATTTGTCACCGATAATGACAGTTTTATTGCCGATCGCCTAAAAGGTATTGTGTCTGTGCCCACGCCTGTTCCTTAGGTACTCTTTTTTATGGTAATTGTCAAAATATATCAATCTACTCAGCTTACCCCTAGCAGTTGTGTAAGTTACACTGGTCTCCTCTAGTTAAATATGTCAATATATAAAGGTTACATATACCACCTTATAGCGGCAAGAAGAAAGTAAGAAGTGAAGTGATAAATGTAGTTTTATGTTTTACATGTGTGTTCTTAAAAATCTAAATGTTATTGGAAATATACGTATTTAATAATGAAACCTATTGAATCTTTATTGGAAATCCACGAGTGCAAACTATATACCCTGATATTAAATCAGCCAGAACTAATGCATAGTAAAAGAAATTGCCTTTTAATGATATAATAAAAATTTTGAGATTTTCGTTTCGTTTGATTCCTTTTTCTTTTCTCAATACCTGGTGCTTTTGAATTAAACTGTTACACTACTCACTGTAGAGAATTTAATCAACCATTAATTATTATTTAAAAACAGGCATCTCATAAAAATGCAGGATTTATCTATTTTTTTAAACACATGCCAATCACATACAATTTTAGAAAAATATATATTTTCTTTTACAGGTTGTATTTAAAATTTCATTTTATCTGTAGCAACTTGAAAACTGAGAGTGTATTCGTTTATCCTATGTATAAAATTTCAATTGTTACTAGATACACAGTTATATCCAAAATACACAGTTATACCCAAAATGGTATCTTTCGGCAGAGTACTAACCGATTCCATCCTCCTGATTTTCATGGTCAGAAATATAACCTGACCTTTCACTATTGAACACATATGGGACATGATAGGTAGACGGCTAGATGATTACCTGCCCCACCAATTGACCTTCAGCATTTAGAATAAATGATATGCCTGAAACATAAAACTCAAAAAGATTTTGACGACCTAATTCTAAGTACCTGCAAGTACACAGGATTTTATAGAGCACCAGCTACTCACCTCACTACTAATTATGAGACAGATATTGTTATTATGTTATTAGGTATTGCATTCTCTCACACATTAGAAGTGAAATTTATATACTATATAATGATTTAAATATGAAAATTATTTTCAAATCTTGTACACTACCTTGTAACACTGTCCATTCATATAAATTTCAAATAAGTAAAGAAAATCTGAAAAATAATTTAAATAATAATAAAAGGATAATGATAAAAACGGATGAAATGGAAGAAGTTTGAAAGAAAATATACTTAAACGGCCTCTTTATCAAATAAACGACAGTATTATGCAGTTAATAATAGTCTCATAATATTCTTTATAGTTGGTCAACGTACGAAAACTGAAATAGAGACAGACTTGTATACAATTTTTTTAATGATTCTAATGTACAGGTTTTCGAAGCCGAATGAATTATTTATAATATCACCCACAGGAATGAAATAAATTTTAAACCGATTGCCACTAAGTGAAAATATTAATGAAAATAAAATAATATATGAATAACAAATTAACCAATTCATATATCTGGTAGCGTAAAATATTTTGTCTACTTTCAATGTAATGTCAAACTTTACGAAATTGACTTTACTGTCATAATGACGTATTTTACTGCACTAGTGCAGTAAAATGGCACTTTACCCCACTAGTGTGATTGAGTAAGAAAGAGGAATAAACAAAAAAATAAACACCACAGAAATTAGACAACCCCCAATTTCAGAAACCAGAGGCTTGTGCTGGAGGGGGTTACACATTGAAAATCGTGGTCATACAACCATATACTCCCACAGTGTTAGTGCTGCAGCCGTAGCTCGAACCCGGTAGCCTGATAGCCGTTTAATTAATCGCGTTTGCCACCTCGTTCCTTAGCCAATGCTGGCATCGGCTAGACAACACACAAACACCGTTAAATTTAATTTTTATTACTATAAATGTTAAATACAGTTTTTATAGCTAGAAATTTGTAGGCCAGAAGTAAATGAAATAGATTGAAAAGAGTGATTCAAGGCTACTTAAAAAACTTATACCTTGTATCTTTTCTGTTCATTCAAACGAGAAGAAACTGAAGTTTTGTCATTTTTGATTTATACATTTTGGCATTTGTTGTCCAAATGAATTTCTTGCCTTCATTTTATTATTTTATGGAAGTTGATAAAACATTGTATGATCTACGTATCGTAACTTCATATTACAGTCCTCTTCTGCTTCTTCTTAGAAGTGCGATGAAAAGTTGCTGTACTCAGGCTCTGTGGTCTATTGTGCAACAGTTACACAGTTAGAGAAATTCCCCTTTGAGGCCGGACTCTAAACTCAGGGCTTAATTCCTTCCCAAAATGGCATTCCTTATTTCCTGCGGCATTGGAAAACCAAAACCGAAGTGCCTGTGCCTCAAGGTCATGAGACCGGGACAAGAGGTCAAGATGTGGACAGAACTTTCCTCCACTTCCCCACAGAATCTGCAGTCGGGGTTATCAACTACACCGATGGTGTGCAGATATTTTCTGAAAGAGTCATGTCCAGTCAAGAGACAGCACGAGTCTGACTTTCTTACTGCTTAGACCCTTGTATCTGTTCTACCCCTTCGCCAAGGACCCACTTTGCTTGCCAATGTCATAGTTGGGAGATCCAGAAGTTAACGAACTGTATAATAAATTCAATTATTCCCATAAACAAAATAGGTCCAATAACTACCAAAGCATGAATTTTATTATGAGAAAATATATACAAGCTAACAGTGGTCTAGATTATTTGTTTTTCCATTTTTGATAAGAACATGGCAGTCTTTAAAAAATAAAATAAGAGACGCGCATCTCGTTTGTCGTTAATCTTAGTAAATCCGTGATCGCGTGTGAAGATTAGCAATCATTAGCTAATGTAGTTGACCGATCATGATCGGATCGGAAATCTGTGTTCAGACATAGACAAATTGGGCGATCGTTTATGTGCGATCTCCAATATAATATTACAACAGCTTTAAATATACGATTGATGAATCGGTCTATTGCAAAATCGTTCGCGACTGGCCTAAATCCAATAGTTTATCGCTGAATTATCTGAAAAATAATCTGAATTATCTGCATTTAGCGACATAAAAGTAGCTTGTGTTACAATTTTTGGGACAGGAATAAACTACTTCTTTAGCCAGGCTACCTATGAATTTCCATTTGACAGAAAATGTGGACTAAATTAACTTTATCCACGACTACTATATTATGTATTAATTATGTATGTGTGTTCTCAAGCATAATGCTATTCATTATTCACTACTAGCAGTGATTAACCATTAATAACTACTAGCAAGTACATCTTTAATTTGAGTAATCTTGTAACTTTTCACTTGATCTAGATCAAATCTATTAAAAATAACTTTATTAATAATTCAAGAAACACAAAAATACTCTTCGAGTCAGCCAACCATCCATGTCACAAAGCATCATGAAAATTGAGAGCTGCCCCGAGACCGACCATGCAACCACCGCGCTGACGCGGTCGCAAATTGCAGGATCGGTCGGAATAGGTCTGGGTCGGCGAAAACAAAAATGAATAACAACTATCCTAAGCATCTTTTGAAACAAGCAAATAAAATTAGGTAATACTATTTGAAAATAAAACAATAAAGATTTTTAAAAACAACTTAGAACTACGCAATATACTTTTAATAATTGACTCGCTATAAGATTTTTTTTTAAATTTTGTAGTAAACGCGGATACCTCAATTAAACGTGGCGCCTTCTGCGAAATGCATGAACGCCGGGCTGTGCAGGGCTGGCCTAAATTTTTAGCTTTGGAATTTTGATTTAAGAATATTTTATTTATTTGATATTAGTGATGAGAAGTGAATTTAGAAAAACAAAAATGTACAAAAAGAAAACGAGAAAAAACAACAAACAAAAATTACACAAACAGAAAGGAAGAGGGGGGCAGGAAAGATTGGTGAATAGGGTAAGCGGAAGTTATAGTTGGAGAAGCTTGGCTGCAGAGGTTGCCGGAAAATCGGTAACGTCTGGTATATTAAGGGGGGTTTAATCCGAAATGGGGCATTATGCTGTCTAATTTGTGTTATGTGTCTTATTAGTGGACTATCGCCTAGTTTGAATGAATAAAAGTTTTGAGAGATGTATTGGACGTAGTCCGCTATCGGGGTTATGTCATTGCAACGTGCATAGAGATCTTTGAGGGAGGTGCACTTTCCAGAATTTGAAATGAGGCGCATAAATTTATGTTCAAATACTTGAAGAGCTATGCTGCTGCACCACACCGGCGCCGCGTATGTGATGGACCGCCTGATCACCATCGTGTACAACAATTTTTTATTTTGTCGGTTAAGTCTGCTACCCCTAACCATGAGCCGATACAGACTCCTGGACAGGAAGTAGACCGTCCGTATGTCTCATTTATACGAGTACTGAACGTAAATTTTTGGTCGAATCTTACCCTCAAGTGTTTCATGCATCTCCTGGTTGGAATTTTGTTTCCCCTGTTCGAAATTGGTGTTAAAATTTTGTTTTCAGTAAAACGACGCGTGGAGCGTTCACCCGAATCTTCCACTAGTCGTAATAAGCCGCGTCACCAGCCATGTGTACTTTCAGAGTATGTTTGCTGCTTGCGCATTCGCGCGTACATGGCTATATCGTCTGCGTACTTGGCCAGCTTTGTATTCATGTATTCGGGAACTCTGGGAAGTTGGAGACGTACAAGTTGTACAACTTTAGAGACAGGCACGGTCCTTGTGGGACTCCCACGCGAATATCCCGCCGTGTTGACAGTGTATTATTCACTCAAACCTGCAGGGATCTGCCCATCAGGAACGAACGAATGGGTTTAGTGAAGTAAGTCGGAAAGTTGTAGTGGTGTAATTTGTAGAGTAACCCCGGGATTCAGACGGTATGAAGCAGGTCCAGTTCAGCTTAAAAAGCAAGGAACACAATGCATATGTAAACAAGGTGTATAAATAAAAACTGTAACTCCTTCTGCCAAAGTGGCAAATTAAAAACAGTAATCTGATTTGAAATACACAAAAGGGGTTTAAAACAATTAAAACACACTATTAAAAGTAAGCGGACACTTAAATAAATTTTGTTAGCTAACACGGGAAAAAACTAAACGAAAAAACCCATTCAAGATATCTACCGCAGCGAGGCATCCCCAGCCGTCGAACATTTGACTTTCTGATGTTAAGATCCAAAGAAGTTATAATTTTGGTGAGGATAATTGGTTGGGAAAAACAATTTAGAAGAAACCAAAAAGACAAAACGAAACAAACAGAAATGAAGAGGGAGACAGAAAAGGTTTAAAGAAGAAAGTGAGTTTTTAGAGACAGATTGTAGAGCAAAAGAGAGTTATGGTAGGCGAAAGGTTGGCTATGATGGTTATCGGTACAGTAAGGTGTGTTTAATTTGAAATGGGGCATTATGCTGTCTAATTTTTAGTAGACCTAGAGGAGTTATTCGTTAGCTGTCATAGTTGCAATTGTGGGAACAAACTTTTCTGAAGAGTTCTATTTTGAGGATATGAATAATAAACACCACAAAAATTAGACAACTACTAATTTCAGAAGCGAGAGACTTATCCGGAAGAGGGTTACATATTGAAAAAATGCGAACATACAACCATTTCCTCCGACAGTGCAGGAGCCAGGATTCGAACTCGGTGGCGCAATACCCGTCTGATTAAAAAGAATGCCACCGAGATCAGGAGTCGAAAGGGGTACCTTTTTTTTGCTAGAGTGCCAATCTAGAGACCCCGTTTACACGATTGTGGGGGTCCCACAATTCTTTTCTTCGGCAATCTCTTAAAATTGGCCAAAAATCACCCCCAAAGTGCCCTTTTCCGTGAACCCGTTTATTTTCCCCAGTTTTTCGACTAACTGTTATTCCCTCGAGTAGAACGGAAGATCCCTCGAGGGATTTGACCTCAACCACCTCTAATACCAGGCTTCCACGCCTCTAGGGGGTTGGAAAATTCATTTTTTTTTGTGTTAAAAAAATTGATATTTTACAGGAGGTGTTTCTGTGAGGAATCAGGGTTGTGTAACCATCCCCGGGGTTGTTTTTACCCTTCAAAGGGGTGGAAAAAATTATATTTTGTAGGAGGAAAAATGCATTTCCCACCGCTTCGGAGGGAGTGGAAATCATTGGGTGGGGGTGGTTTGGCTCATCTGCCTAGAAGACTGAATCTCTATACTTGAGGAAGGCTTCACCTGGCCAAAAAAAGGGATTCGAAAATCATTTGTAAGCGGGAAGGGATTAGGGGGTGGTTTTTAGCAAATTTGAAGAGGTTGCCGAGGAAAAAAAATTGCGGGACCCCCACCATCCTATTCAGGGACCTCGAAAACGGTGGGGAGTCTCTAAATTGGCGCTCTGGCAAAAAAAAAGCAAAAACTCCAAAAAAATCCCGACTTCTGACCTCGACTAACCTCGCGCCTTAACCAACGCGGCTATTGGCCAGCCAATGAAACTGAACTGCTTTCAACAATATGTAGACCGTAAACAACGTTGACGTTTAAATTAAATTTATGAATAGCCGTTCTTTTGACACAACAACCTACTCAATAAAATTTAAAACTAATTTGTATGATAACAAAGGGCCTATTCTGAAACGTTAAAATTATTTATTCATAAATTCTATAGTATCAATAAAAATATTTTATAGTAGTGGATAAAGTGTAGTATGCCTACTATTCACTCAAGTGATTTACGACACTCGCTTGCGGCTCGTGTCGTAAACTTCACTCCCGTGAATAATAAGCCATCATTATATACTCGTTAAATAATATACTATTGTATAAAACTGTGTTCTGTAGTACTTAGTTTTGTGGCTATAAATTACTTCTCTATTTTACAAGTAGGCCAAAGTTAGATACTTTATTTTACTAATACATTATTTATTCTATTTTTTTTTTGACAACTTGTGTGCCAGTTTCTATATAAATTTATATATCTATTTTGACTGAAAACATAGGCTGGTCTTCAGCCATATTAAATCAGCCAGTTTGAATTTTGAAATTCTTTGTTCGAATTATTCATCTTCGACTTAAAAAACACCAGGGCATGATTTTTTTTTTTTTATACATTTATTTAACGTCGGCCTATTTCCGCTACTGAGGCCTAACACCGACGCCTGTAGACGAGCTACCCCCAACCAGGAATTTTGCCGAACCTCTTCCCTTAAGAAGAGTAGGGATCTTTTACTTGCCTAACATTTAATAGACAAGGGACCGACGGCTTTACATCCCCTCCGAAGGATGGTATATCTCCTATACAACCCTCGCCTAAGGTTGTATAGCTTCCGCGCATACACTGATATACAAGCCGCTGGAAGATGGGTGAGGCGAGGACGTGGTCTTCGTTGGAACGGTCACCAATCCAACTACTAACCACGCCTAACGTTGCTTTACATCGCATATCAAAGTATGTACATAGTAAAGACGCACCCACGCTCACCCCCACCAGGGCATGATGCTAACAGAAACAGTTGACAGGCACAATAGTACAGCAAATAATATCGATTTTGACCAATTGAACTGTTCACATCTCCGAGACCGTTTCTTATGCTCTACTTAAAATTCTTTTGGTAATTAATGTCCCATTATAAGGTATTATTTAATAACTCTTTAATAAGCTTGTGGGCCACAAAATAGGCTACTTTTAAGTTATTCAATTGTAATTTTATTTATAAGTGCTAGAAAGATATTGTATTTGTTTTTGTAATGTAAACAGAAGCAAATATATTAATAATGTTTCGTATTATTTAGAATTCTAATGTGATTCGAGCTTTGTTGGCCATTGCATATAATAGTATTTCTATATGAACATAATATGTTAATATTACAGAAATAAACGTGCGTGAGCTTTAATGAGAATTATGTTTGAAAGATAAATGAATGGCAAAAAAATATCCATCAAAATTAAAATTGTACACTACCATTTACTAGTTGTGAACTATATTTGAATTAAGATGTTTTCAAGATAACAGATATTTACATATTTATTGTTAGTTGAGCAATTAGCAAGGCGTTAAATATCGCCGTTATTTGTTAATTTTATGGTTGCTACATAGGTTAGTTGACTGTTTAATGTAAATAGTTGTTTTGAGTATCGCTTTACAGTTATTGCTTTTTATAAATTAGGCATATAAAATTAAATGTTCATTGGATATTTTAAGTAATTATTATTGTCCAAACATTAATTACTGTGGTATTCTGTCCATATTATTTTCTTCATTTTTGGGTTTGTCTACTGTATCTATCGTCTAAATTGTCATTGAATCCAAAAAAAATATATATGACTCGGTATATTGTACATCTGTGAAATCTATGTAAAAGGAAGAGTCAAAGGCTGTCTTTGCCAACCAATACTAATAATTATACCAAAAATAATGTTATGTACCGCCCTCTTACGGAAAGATGATTAATCTCTAGTAATATACAGAGTAAAAGGAAGCCCGCCTAATAGGCAACCAGTAAAACAATGGTTAGCCAGTTGATCCAGGGTGGCGCTACCTCAGAGAATATGCCAAAAGGAGTAGACACGTCCCGAGGAACAGACTGGATTATTCGAGAATAGCGCCACGGATATATAAGAAGCGGATCAGTTATGCATTAGATGAGCAAGTGATCAGATAAGATAACGAACAGTAACAAGTTGTGAATTACTGAATCCATAGTAGATTAAAGTTATAATTTGTGTGCTATTATAAGTATAAGAATTAATTATTGTACATGAGTGATTAATGAATAGTGGTTAGTGTTACAATTACTGAACCTACATTTCTAAGTGTTTACTACAGAGTATAAACACGTAGCAATAAGAATACAGTATTTCAGGTGCTAGTGTAACAAACATTGTATTGGTGAATTTTGTTCAGTGTAAAATTAGATGAGGACAAGAATTACATTAAAGTGAGTGAAATTGGAAAAAAGTAGAACTCGACAAGAAGTTTGACAGCAGACGAAAAAGAAACAAATTAAATAATCTGCAATACCATTCTTAATTGGAGATAAATTCGTATCTAATTATTCTGTAGATTTTGCACAACATGATTTTCAATGTTAAAAGAATAACTTAACACAAACGTAACATCATTTAAAATACAGGGTGTTGCATCATGAGAGGGACATAGCTTAATAGGAGGTAGAGAACATCAGTGGTAACCGGAACCTCCCATAGAAATGTCTCATTGGGCCTTCACTACGAAGTTACAGGGCGTTTTATAATTTTTGGCCAAATCTGTTTTTTGTCATAACTTTGACAGGGAATGAAATAACGGATTCATATTTGGTACGGCTAATGTACTAACGAGCCCCAAGAGGTACATGTATAAAAAAAATATATCCAGGTCCGGACTCACTATAATTTATGTTTCTTCTTTGCATCAATAAAACATCACCCTGTATATATTTTTTTGAAATTTCGATACGATATTCGAAAAGAGCAAGAAAAAACAAACAAAATGGCCTATTTCATTTTTTTGTTACACCTTCGTGGTTATTTAAATACGTTGTTAAATGTGCAAGAAAATGGATTACAGAACCCTATTAAATGAGAGGCACGTGAAATAAATAGTTTTATAACTAAAATTTGCAAAAATTCTATTGAGCCTAGGTGGTCTGGCTGAATCCTAATTCCGGCACGTTTTAAAGGTCTATTTTGGTAAAAAACTGTGGTCCTAATAAGTAATCGGGTATGAAATAACAAAATTTTTAATCAATCACAGTAGGCTTGTTCAAAGTGACAGATAATAAAAAGAAATCTCCTAAACAGTTGAATAATTGTTTGATAGTAATTTAATGTGTCAATAATCCGCATTTAGTTAGTGAAAACTTGTGAAAATATTTTAACTATGCCAGTAAAATTTACAACGTGGAATATGCTGACATAATATTCATCTATGGTTTCTGTAATGGAAATGGTAGGTCGGCGGAAAGAGAATATCGGCTGCGTTTTCCTGGTCGTCGATGCCCTAATCATAAAACCTTTAGTACGGTGTTCCAGTATGCAAGACAACACGGAAAGTTTCCTAATTCTGCAGTTGTGGAGCGTGTTTTACAACAAGGTGTGCAGGAACAAAACAATATTATAAACGTAGTTCAAGAAAACCCAAATATGAGCACTAGACGAATCAGTTTGGCAACTGGTATTCCTCATTGGCGAGTATGGAGAACCCTAAAAAGAGACGTTACCATTCATATCATATCCAGCAGGTACAGCGTCTTCAACAAGGCGACGATATCCCCCGCCTGGCATTTTGTCATTGGTTGTCTAACCATCACCCAGTCATTTACAGAACCTTATTTACGGATGAGGCACAATTTACAAGGGATGGAGTAAACAATTCACGAAATAATCATAAATGGGCACAGGAAAACCCACATGCGGTACGCCAACGCCATTCGCAACACAGGTTTTCTGTAAATGTTTGGGTCGGACTTGTGAATAGACATTTGATAGGGCCACATTTTTTTGAAGAAAGATTGAATGGTGAAATTTACTTTGATTTTCTTCAAAACATTTTACCGAATATGTTAGAAAATATCGGTATAAGAGGCATGTTGTTTCAGCATGATGGGGCCCCACCACATTTTAACCTTCAAGTAAGAGAACACTTAAACAATGTGTATCCTAATAGATGGATTGGACGCGGGGGTCCACATGAATGGCCACCAAGATCTCCTGATTGTAACCCTTGTAATTACTTTTTATGGGGCCACTTAAAAAACGAGGTTTATAGCATTGAAATTGAAAGTAGACAACATTTAATCCAGCGCATCGTTACAACCTGCGACGAAATACGGAATAATCCAGAAATGATACGTCGAGCAATTGGTGACCTTTCTAAACGCGCAAGAAAATGCACAGAATATGGGGGGGGACATTTTGAAAATTTACTTTAGTGTCAATTACGTTTTATTTTTAAACACATTTAGTTATTGTTTTGTTATTTATTGTTAATTGAATGGAAAATATTTTATTTATTTAGATTTTAGTTTGTTCTCTTTTCCAATTTTTATTAAGTATAAAATGTTGATGATTTTCTTGATCAAAGTAACTGGTTGCTTAGGCCTAAATGGTTTAAATTATCTGTCACTTTTATTCTTTGAACAAGCCTACTGTGATTTAACAACGTATTTAAATAACCACGAAGGTGTAACAAAAAAATGAAATAGGCCATTTTGTTTGTTTTTTCTTGCTCTTTTCGAATATCGTATCGAAATTTCAAAAAAATATATACAGGGTGATGTTTTATTGATGCAAAGAAGAAACATAAATTATAGTGAGTCCGGGCCTGGATATATTTTTTTTTATACATGTACCTCTTGGGGCTCGTTAGTACATTAGCCGTACCAAATATGAATCCGTTATTTCATTCCCTGTCAAAGTTATGACAAAAAACAGGTTTGGCCAAAAATTATAAAACGCCCTGTAACTTCGTAGTGAAGGCCCAATGAGACATTTCTATGGGAGGTTCCGGTTACCACTGATGTTCTCTACCTCCTATTAAGCTATGTCCCTCTCATGATGCAACACCCTGTATAATATCAGCAACTTTGTGTAAGTAGTATTTATGAATATGAAGTAAATATAATCTTAAGTCGTGAATTTAATATGCACAGCAAACAAGAATTGAGTGTGTTATCAAAATGTACAATCTCCACTTTTTATGAAAATTGACATGAAAAATGCTTTCTATGTTTTAAACTATAGACAATTTTAACTTCATACAGTTGCAAAACGTTCAGTATCTCTTTATATTTTGCGATTAACTGTTGGATATAGTTTCAGAGTGTACAATTTTTACTTACAAATGGGGTTCAAAACGTATAACTTCCAAAACAACAAATAGAATACAACAATTTAATCACATATGCAACATCTATTTGAATTTCATTATGGTGAAGAGTAGAGTTAAGATGAAGTGCTGCAATTTTTCAAATCGTTTTGAATGAAGGCGAAAAACAAGATGCAGATAATGAAGAAGAAAATCTGTGTAAATATTTTGAAGAAGGGCCTAACGTTAGGGTGTAACCATAAAAATTTTATTACAGTGTATAGGTTGAAAAAATAAATAATAGAAGATTGTTTGTCCGTCTATTATTCTGCATTTTTTTGTAGATATTGCTTTCCATAGCGTACAAATTCCACCATCCAATCAAACTGAACAATCTCCAACATTATTTGTCTAGTAGAGATTTGATTTTTTTTGAGTTTTCCAATTGACGCCATAACTATATTAAGTTTCTAATTTATTCAGAATTATGTTTTTCTCAATATTTTGATTATTAGTAGTTTCCCTTTTGATTCTCTTAAAAACAGCTCAGAAGGATATTGTAAATTGTTTTTATAATTTTGAAGAAGGAAACAGTTTGATTTCCGAAACGTCAGAGAAATAACGGACCCGGTAGAATGAAGTGTCCATTTTCAATGTTAATTCCTGTCATAATATAATGATATATAAACAAATCAAAAGCATTTGCGAGAAATGTGAGTTTAGCTGTGAATATGGAGCGTTGGTCAAATATTCAACGTTCTCTTGCGGTTGATAACTATTCTGTTGTAATCTTTCGTCGTCACCTTAATTTAAACCTACGAGATCCAGTTTTTAGTCGAATAGTAATTAAAAAATGGGAACACAAGTGTCGCATTACTGCTTCATATGCGAAAGAAAGAACTCGTTACACCTCCATTCCTACGAATTAAGTAGTATAAAAATTTCTGCCTCAAGATTTAGAAACATGCGTTGTTTTTGCGAACATTTCGAAGGGCTATTTGCTGAAAACTCGAATATCGGTGATTACTTGCTGAGGTCAGATTAAACTCGTTTTCATCTTTAAGGATATGTTAGCACTTTCGCTACTGGGCGACGCGACGGAGAATTCTCTGCAATTGCACGAAGTATCGCTTCACAGCAAAAAGGCAATATCCGCCTTTGGAATTTTTGGGCCGTTCTTCTTTGAGGAAAATGACTTGACTGTTACTGTTACAGCACAACGTTATCAACAAGTATGGCGTAACTTTGAACAACAACTTCGTAATGTTGGTGCCAATGAACATAGTTTTGTAGAGTAATAGGAATAATTTTATAAACTAGAAAAGTAGAATATAAAATAAGTACGTAGTCATAAAAATCAGTACTTAAAGCATAGAGAAATAATGTAAATATATATAATTGTTTAAGAATTCAAGAACAGTTAATGTAAGTAACCAAAACTATTATTATTAGTCAGACGATAAATTAGGTAGGGAGTCAAAGTAATCAAAATCTTCGTCATATAAACTGCTGGCCACTCTAACTTACACATAGAGAATTTTAGGCAAAATTTAAAGTTCAATATTTTCAACAGGAATGCAAATTTTTGAACGCGGCTTGCAAATTTAAAGAGCTAGTTTTTTTCGGATTAAGCTGCATGACGTATATTTATCGTAGGACCATAAGTTTATTATATACGGGGTGATCAATGAAGTCATGCAAAAAATCAAAAAGTTTGTATGAGTGAAATTTCCGCAAAAAATTATTTTGGTCGTTGCAATATGGTTCGTTACTAAGGTAACATCAATATCTCTAGACGGTTTTGTCAGTTTTTGGATTAAGGCCCTTAGGCCTTGTACACACTACTCAACATAAAATTTGGATACCGAAATTTTTAAAATGCTATAACTTGACATTGGATTGACGGTTCTTGATGGTTTTTGCGGATTTGGAATCCTTATTTCACGTAGATTTTCTATGGTCTAAGCATTTTATTTGAGGGTTGAAATTTACACATTATGCCGGGTCGATAATAAACAAAAACGTAGGGTACGACGCGCTCTAAGGTTTGGCATTATTTAAGTTTTTGTAAAAATAAATTCTCACCTCAAGTTGTTTTTATTTAATGTTCCTCTCACTGTTCTGTCCGAAACTCACACCCCAGTTTGTTGACTTAAAGAGTCATTCAGTTTTACAGAGTTCTTTGTCCACCCCCAAGCCCATAATTATGATCGGGTGTAATTTCTACGCGACGCGTCAATTTCAAAGTAGGCATTGGAAAAACAAATTTGTTGCTATGCAATTAAAAACTGTTTACATTATTTTAGAAATAATCTGACACATTTCAATGTTATAATTTTGTAAAGTTTAATTAATATGAGGCATTTAACCACGGCAGAAAGGGAAAATTGCATTCGACTTCTCAACGAAGGAATGTCAAAACAGCAAATTGCGCACATTTACAATGTCAGCCGAAAGACAATTTATAATTTGATCCGCCGCATCGAAACTACTGGTGATCATATTTATGGGCATGGGGGTGGATATACAAAAAAAATAAACGAAAGAACCGAAAGAATTTTAATGAGAGAAACTATGCGGAATAGAACAAAGAACTCTAGGAAACTAAATGACTCTTTAAGACAACAAACGGGGGTGAGAGTTTCGGACAGAACAGTGAGAAGAACATTAAATAAAAACAACTTGAGGTGAGATTTTTTTTTTTAAAAACATAACATAATGCCAAACATTTTAAATTATAGAGCCCGTCGCAGAGCAAAATGTGTGCGGTTATTACAACACCATAGAGCGAATAGGCGGGCATGGGCAAATCGGTATGCGAATTGGGGTAATGCAGAGTGGAGCCATTGTTTATTTACTGACGAAACAAGATTTAATTTGTTTCACTCCGATGGCCGAATTTTAGTTTGGAGAAGGCCAAATCAGCGATATTTAGAGGAAAATATGGACCCTCAAGAAGCATTTGGTGGCGGAGGTGTTACAGTGTGGGGAGGTATCATAAGAAATGGTAAAACCGAGCTATTCATTACCAACCAAACCATTAATGCTACTGTTTATTAGCCGGAAATTTTGGAACCTATTGTTGTTCCTTTTGCTCGACATTACGGCCCAGAACTTCTATTGGTGGATGACAACGCTCGACCTCACAGAGCGCGAAGGATCACAAAGTTTTTGCAGGCACAAAACATCAATAGGATGGACTGGCCTGCAAAGTCTCCGGATGTTAATGTCATCGAACACGTTTGGTCTTATTTAAAACTTAAAGTAAGATCTCTTGATGTACCCCCTGAAACCTTAGAAACGCTCAGTGAGGCCATTCGTGAAGAATGGGAGAATATTCCACAAGATTTTATAAATAATCTTGTGGATACTCTACCAAATCGATGTCGGGAAATAATATTACGTGCAGGAGGACCAACAAAATATTAGCTTCTCTTTTTTTAAATTAATGTACCTAATTTTAATTAGGTAATTTTAATTTAAGTTTAAATTAAATTCATTTTTAGTTTTTTAGTTATTTTTTTTTTAATTATTAAAAATTACCAGAATTAGAATTATAAATTTTTTAAGAATTGACTTTTGGCCGTTGTTAAGCAATCTTGTACATTGTAGAATATAATGTAATAAACTTGTTCTTGTCGCTACGTTTTTGTTTATTATCGACCCGGCATAATGTGTAAATTTCAACCCTCAAATAAAATGCTTAGACCATAGAAAATCTACGTGAAATAAGGATTCCAAATCCGCAAAAATCATCAAGAACCGTCAATCCAATGTCAAGTTATAGCATTTTAAAAATTTCGGTATCCAAATTTTATGTTGAGTAGTGTGTACAAGGCCTAAGGGCCTTAATCCAAAAACTGACAAAACCGTCTAGAGATATTGATGTTACCTTAGTAACGAACCATATTGCAACGACCAAAAAAATTTTTTGCGGAAATTTCACTCATACAAACTTTTTGATTTTTTGCATGATTTCATTGATCACCCCGTATATAATAAACTTATGGTCCTACGATAAATATACGTCATGCAGCTTAATCCGAAAAAAACTAGCTCTTAAAATTTGCAAGCCGCGTTCAAAAATTTGCATTCCTGTTGAAAATATTGAACTTTAAATTTTGCCTAAAATTCTCTATGTGTAAGTTCGAGTGGCCAGCAGTTTATATAAAACACTTTCTGTAAAATGATATTTTTAATTTTATCTTTAAATGTGTTTACATTTATATCGAGTTATTTCTCGAAGCACTACTTCGAGCTTGGCACCCAATATTTCACGTAGAAAATGTAGGTCAACTTTCTCTAGAACATCATAACCCAATGTAATTATTAATAGATAAATAATAATTATTGGCCACGAACGCTAATTAACTTTCTTTTCTGCTTTCAATAATTTTTAGTAATTGTCCATATACCTATTACGATTACAGGAATAATAATGAAAAATAAGGCATCAGGATCTTATAGTTTTTTATTTATTTTAAATACCATATATTTACAAGAGATAAATATAATTACTTATTGCTGAACTTATCTTAATTTTTCAGATATAGCTTTATTGAGTTAGAAAGACATTATTCTGAATGGCTTGGCATTTTAATCGTGGTTGCCTTACCAATGCTGGTTACATGTTTTTATGGACTGTATAATATTTCCCGGTAGTATCCTGAGACTATTGATTTATTACAATAGAACTGACGTAAGCTTGTTTTAATTGCTTTATAAATGAAATTCATGTAATCAATTACATGTAATGAAAATTAAGGGTTTCTAATTCATCATAGTTTTTTACCGAAATCGTTATAATCGCCGCAAATATAAAAGTAACTTTTGTAGCTTTTCTCGACCACTAATTACCTGAAATTAGTATTTTCTAATCGTAGATTTTGAAAGGTTATTTTTTATGTGTATCTTGCATATTGATTAGAAATCAATTAACCGAAATATAGGAGGGTCAGAGCACATGCATTCTTGAAAATTTTAATGCACTTTTAAGAAAAGAAAATGGAATTTTATAAACTTAGAGTTCGTTTGAAAACCTATAATGTAAAAAAGATAAATTGTACCAGAGCCTCCTTGATACCTGGCGAAGGATTCAATATTCGGTTCTATTTAATTTTAACTGCCGAGTTGAATGCATTCATAGATGCACTTTATTTTTTTAAGAAAATGATAAAATCACTTCCCCCTATCTTAAAAATAATCAATCTTGCATGGTTTGACCAGTTTTGGAGTTTTTTTTTCAAGATGGTCAATTTATATTTGGATATCGGGTAGATATTAAAATTTCCCCTGGAAAGTTGTCGCCAATAATAATCAGTTTAACTGTAATTCAATTCAAAGAAATCATAAATTAATACATAATAACCTAAAATACCATTAACATGATTAGAATTCCCAGGCCAGGTCAACAAATTCTGACAGCATAAACAATAAAAGATAAATATAATTATCATTTGAAATAAATTTAATACATAAAATATAAAATCGTATAAATATACCAAGAAAAGATAAGTGATTGAAAACATAGAATATTAGCAATATCAAATTATGAAGCTATAAGCTATGCAAAAAAAAAAATAAGTTAAATGAACAAGCTGCAATCGTATTATTAGTTATATCGTTAGTTTTGATACGCACACACGAAAGTGAGGTTTACTTACTTTTACGAGGTGTTTGTATCTGATAAATTAGTGAATATGAAGCAACATTTATTTATTTATTTTTCATCCGTGTTCATTGCATGTGATATAATTGCTCAAGGTAATCCTGCTCTATAAGAAACTGGATGTAAATATTGTTTTATAGTTTCTTCAAATATTATATAAAATAAATCTGAAACTTGTTTTACAATTTTCACAAAATTTGTTTATTTATATCTTTTTTTCAAATAGATAAATACATGACAATTGATTCGCCAGCACAGTGGCTTCTTCCGACGTGAGTACTAGACATAAATTGGCAATAGGCTGATAGATTTCGATATTACACTTTCCACTTTTAATGAACGGGAGTAGTGCGAGCATCTGTTCATGCTTCTGGGAATTTTTCGAGCTTTAATGATTTTTTGGTTAGAGGTTCTGCAATAGTAATTAACGTTACAAGACTGGAAAGAGGCGTTTTGCTGGTCAACCCTAGTAGATTCCAGGGCGAGACCTGAAAGCTTGGGGAGCCCTGCAAAACACTGTTTTTTGGTCATGTGACGTACAATATTTTTTTTCGACTGACTCTAATACAATATTAGTTTTTTATTATTTTTCGAGCACACTATAGTACACAAGTGTTAAGAGAGATGTACTATGATATTCGATTTTTAGGCACGCAAGAAGTAAGTGCGATTTTGCCATATTATTTTTTTTAATAAATTTTCAACAAATACACACTACAAACAATGAGTAATTAAATACACTGTTTTTATGACCGACACTATTATACAATTTCACTACAAACAACAATAATTACCTATAGGTAGAAATTATTTTGTAATATCTATGTTAAATACACAAATACATCTATGTTATATTCCCAATTATAAACGCGATATTTGAAGGCAAGAAGTGTCTGATATGCTGGGAATTGTCACACTTATTGTTGCGGTATGAACAAAATTGGTTCGACATTTTTTTTTGGGGCATCCTGCTTGGATTTTGTTTGCAATATCAATTTTATTTTGGATGAAATCTTCCAGGTGGCCATCTGCTATGGTGGAAGAATTCCATCCCCAATGTCCTTTTAAATTTATAATATCACCCACCACCTCCATTTGCTATCAAAGACGCTGGGCTTCGACAAAAACAGTGGCCTGTGAATTTGTCTGGATTGTGTAATCCAAGGTAGGTCGCTATTTTTTTAGTGATGTTTCCCATATAATGTATTCCTACAACTTGGGTTGACGACTTTTCCTTGTTATAAAATATGAGGTGCCGTCTATGGTTGGTGTGCGATGGTCTTAGTTGTAAATATTTCTTATATAATTGCAAATCTCTTTTTCAATTTACAATAAATGATTTGGAAAAAAATATTTTGTCTGTCGGTCTGTCTGTCTGTCTGTCTGTAGCACGTTTACTCTGGAACCGTTTATGATATTCACTTGAAATTGCAATTTAGGGCATCTACGAAAAGTCAAGGTCTCAATATTTTTTTGGCATCAGCCACCTCCAGTATCACCCTCAATGCCACTCTCACACTACTATGAAAGGGAGTAAAAAAAATTAAAATGTGGTTTAGTGTGTATACAAGAACGAAACGTCTTAAAGTAAAAAATTAAATTGGGATTTAGAATGTATACATTTCTTCGCTTTATAACCAATAGACTTGCCTTTTATGAACGCTATTAGTTTCAAAGAGTATAAGCTCCATAACATTGAAGAAGCCAATTTTTGGAATTTTTCAACAAAATAATCCAAAAGGACTTCTTCACTTACACATTTAACGTTTTTCTGCTCGGCAGCAATTCTTAAATGCTTCGTAGGCCTTCTCGTATTGCATTTTAGATTTTTTCGGCAAAATATCGTTTATCGCCTTCCTGGCTATTTCCAAATTTCTTTTGGAATTTCATTGTAACGCTTCAAAATCGGAATTCATATTTCCTATTACTTGTGAATTGACTTTTGAGAATTCGTAAAATATATTTATCTATTTGGCATTTATCCCAACAATTAAGACTAGTTCATTTCTATAGTAGCGAGTAAGTGAAACCACCTATACCATAAATTGGCAGCATTATTTTCTTCATGGATCGGAAAAGAGATCGGTAAAAGCTTTTGCCGATTTCTGATGCCCATTTTTCTGTCTAGCCCGGGGAAACGTTCATTTGTGGCGGAAAAATTCTCCAGAAAGTGCGTACTTTCTGGTCGGTCGGAAAAAAATATATAAGCGCAGTGTCTGAGGATGAAAGATGGTATTCTGTTGGATGCATTGGTAAAGGACTCCGCACAGAAATATGTGATTTGGAATCCCGGTGAAAATAGTCGAAATTGAGATATGTTATAGTTCGGACCTTCCTGATGAAAAGTTCAAATCCAAGGCTCGAAAACCTTTTATTTTGGAGTTACAGTAAGGGTAAAAATCGAAAATTCGTAAATTCATGAAAAATCTTCAAAAATATTATAATATAAATATTAGCTATTTATGTGTAAAGTAAATAATACAAGGCTTTATTGAACGAGTTCGAGAAGGCGAGTTCATATATGGACAAGTTGCATACAAAGCTTTGTTCGACTGCTAAATTAGGCTTATTAACAAAAAAAATTAATTCAATGACATTTTTGACATTTTTATGACTGCTGTACATATTTATTTAAAAACGTCAAAATCTGACATCGGTTTATTATTGGAAAGAATTCATTTAATAAATTTTATATATATTCTGTGTGCTTTCTTAAGTATTGCTTGGTTCAAAATATTTGTTATATTATTTAATATTTAGTTAGGTTTAGTTGCAATGTTAATTTAAATAAACTTATGTTGCCATTCACAGCTGTACATATTAATTTGAAAACTTCTAAATCCGACATAATAGTAAAATAAAGTAACTTTATTTTACTAGTACAATAAAGAGGTACTATATAGGCGCAAAACTATATCATAAATGGTCCTTTATAACGTGATCGGACATAATATTATCTATTTATGTGTATGTATATATGTATACGCATATATACATACGATATACGGTTTTTATAATCAATCAAGTGTAAGAGCTACGTTTGAAACTCTTAGAAAAGTGTTTTGATTTTATATATTGTCTAGTTGCGGTTTTTACTCATCCAAATCAGTGCGTTTTATAAATACGAGTACTGTGTCCTCGCCTCACATATTATCCAGCGGCTTTTATATAATATAGTATAGTATAGTATAGTATGGTATGGTATGGTATGGTATGGTATGGTATGGTATGGTATGGTATGGTATGGTATGGTATGGTATAGTATAGTATAGTATAGTATAGTATAGTATAGTATAGCATAGCATAGCATAGCATAGCATAGCATAGCATAGTATAGCACAGCACAGCACAGCATAGCATAGCATAGTATAGCTTAGTATAGTATAGTATAGTAGAGTAGAGTAGAGTAGAGTAGAGTAGAGTAGAGTAGAGTAGAGTAGAGTACAGTACAATGCAATGCAATGCATTGTATTGTATTGTATTGCATTGCATTGCAATGCAATACAATACAATACAATACAATACGATACGATACGATACGATATAATATGATATAATTAAATAATTAATAATTAATTATAAATTTTATATAATATCAGTGTATGCGCGGAAGCTATGCAACCTTAGGCGAGGGTTGTGTAGGTGATATACCATCCTTCGGAGGGGATGTAAAGCCGTCGGTCCCTTGTCTATTAAATGTTAGGCAAGTAAAAGATCCCTACTCTTCTTAAAGGAAGAGGTTCAGCAAAATTCCTGGTTGGCGGTAGCTCGTCTACAGGCGCTGGTGATAGGCCTCAGTAGCGGAAATAGACCGACGTTAAATAAATATAAAAAAAAAATACGAGTACTATAAAATAACTCGTCTACGCAAAGAACGTTATATTAGCGGTCGATTTTATTCTATTTATCTGTGTTAAAATCTTAATTTTTCAACAAAATATTCAATATTTGAATGCCTATTCCTACTCTCATTTCAAAAATAGAAATATATTAGTAGGAAAATTCGAAAGTCCCTGCATTGTAAGAGTTTTTTGCAAATAACAATTTTTTACGCTCCCCCGAGTTTGGTGGCTTGCAGGTATTTTGTTTTTAATTTTTTAGCCTCTTTTTTCCCATTTCTAACATCAAACAGTGAATATGACTAGTTCTTGAACTCAATAATCATAGCATATTTGTAACGGAAATTCAGTTTTCGTATAATCTTATTTGCGCATGCGCTGCATATCTAGCAGACGACGCGCTTGGTAATTTTAAATTCAAATTACATTATGATGTTAGTATCGCATGACTGTTATCTAGTAACGTATATGTAAATATATATTTCTGATTTTTGAAAATTTTTCACGAATTTACAAATTTTCGACCTTACTGTAATTCTAAAATAAAAGGTTTTCGAGCCTTGGTCCCATTTCAACTTTTCATCAGGAAAGTTTGAACTACAACATATTTCAATTTCCATCATTTTCACCGGGATCCCAAAGCACATGTTTCTGTGCAGGGTCCTTTGGGCTTCAGTTTTCTTAAAGCTTGAAGTAGTGTATTACTATCTAGATTTTCACAATTTATATACTTATTTATTGTGGACCGATTTCCTTCATTAATATATGTATCTGATAGGGAGATTTAGCGGAGGCGTCATGTCTATTCTCGCAAGCATTAAAATTTCTATAGAAGTTACAATTTTTTGTGACATTAATTTTGGTCGTTTCTGGCGTTTGTTGCTCTCGTCTCAGTTTTAAATTCGCTCAGTTTTTGAGAATAGATCGAATGTTCATTCAACGATTTAGCGGCCTTTGCCAGTACTCTACCAATAATGAATTGAAAGCAAGCCGGCTCAGTAGTGACACAATGCTTACGTCTAACCTTGAGGCCAAGGAGTTTCAAGTTCGAATCCTGTCGCATTTTTTATGTGTTATCGAGATGGTAACAGTTGACTAGACGAGGTTGTGTGAAAGTCAACGCGGCTAGTCGCATACCATTCCTGAGTTCGAGTCGCGGCTGATGGCAATGCCCCGTCATAAGAAATGTGAAAGCATTTATACTTTACTATGTCTCCGTAAGAGATTCTTATTCATTTATTAATTAATTCAGGAACAATGTTCCCAATTACAGATTATGTATTTTTTCACATATACATAGGCAATTATACAATGACTATTCCCTACGGTATTGCCATCTACCACAGCTGAGGCTCGAACTCAGGAGTGGCACAGAGACTAGCCGCGTTGTATCTCACACAACCTCATCCAGTCCACTGCTATCAACTCGGTAACATATGAAAAATGCCACCAAACATCCATACCCTAGCCAGGATTTGAACCAGCAACTCCTTGACTGTGAGCCTAACATATAACCATTAAACCATTAAAAATTCTTTATTTTGTTTAGCTATTTTACATTTCAAAGGTTATATTTTATATATCTCACAGTATTAAATTTAACAATATTAATACATATCCCGACGCGTTACATGTTTTATAGAGGAAAACGAAACGGCCGGGACGGCGGATATAATTCCAGAATGTAGATAATACACCTTTTTTTAAATTAATGAAGTACCATTGCTCTCCTAGTAGTTTGAACAAGTTATCTTTTTTTTCTCCATAAGGCTTTAAAAGAATTAAATGAAATTCTATCTTATTACATAATTATCAGTGTATATATATATATATATATATATATATATATATATATACAGGAAAGTATATCAAAAACCTGTTTTAAAAATTACTATATATATTTTAAAAATCACCGATTTTGTCCGATAGAAAAAATAAAAATTTGATTATTTACAACTTATACCTAATAAATGATTTATTTACAAATTTACAAAGTGATGATGATGAGATGATTCAAATGATGCAGATCACAAGTTTGCTCCAGGAATTAACAATTTTGCGTTAGAAAATTAACGTTATCTTTCGTTGTATAAAGGTAACTTTTCATAAATAAGTTTATGTGTACGAGGAGTTAAGCTTCGAGCCATTGAGCCAGTTGCTGGGAATATGGCTATGTGAGTCAGGCAGCTGAAATATCATGAACAAATTATATGGTATTTAAATACCATGGATTTTGATTTTCCGTATCACAAAGTATTTATTTTAAAAACTTGCAGCCGTTGCATATCCTGCATTTAATAATTTGTAAGCATTATTTACTATATACCCATATTAAACTAACATCATACCTATTTATATTAAATATTACATTGTTCAAATATTTATTTTTAAATTAAATATAAACATCAATAGGGATACGTTTCATGTAAAATCCTGAAAACAATGGGATAACATATATTTCACTGATGCTTCTCTATTAGCAGGAACTCTAAGTTATGTCTTTAATGCTTTTTTCTAATACGGTGTGAATAATCGATTAAAGAAACTGTGATTATAGTTTGTATGAGAATTGATTAAAAATTGAAATCCTTTTAAAAATATCAGAGAGAATTTTCGATATCTTTCTATAAAGGAAAAAAAATTAATGTCAAAAATTAATTAAAAAAAAAGCAACGGGAAATGAAAGTCCAAATGTCGAGTGATTTCTTATTAATAAGCAGTCATGAATTTTTGTCACATAGGCATATTTTAATATAGGAAAAACTTTTAAATTTTGCTAGCGTCAGAAAGCTATTTATTCATATGTAATGTTGTTAAAGTAAGTCTCCACCAAAGGAAATTTGTCAACTTTGTTTTACTGTTTTACCTTAAGTTGTCAACAAAAATTGTCAACAGATGTCGAGAACCGTGTTTCCGTTTTAGGCGGTAAACATCAAAGGAATACGCCTCGTGCAGATATTTAAATGCTCTGTATGGACGCTTGCTCAGTTGGGAACATCAATTGGAAACAAAGTGTACTATGGGACTCAAGTGATGTGGATTATAAAAATAAAGATAAGAAAAGGATGCATGGAAAAGTATCAGTGATGTTATGGGGCTACACGAACTTGAAATACAATTGATTGCTTTTCTATAATTACTGTTTCTTTTTACAATTTTTGGTCCAACAAGATTGAGCAGCCATTCAAAATCAGAGTCAGTCATACGAAGAAACTTTCTAATGTATCCATTTTCAATACGTCCTGCTAACAAGTCATCTCTTCTCAAAGTATTTATTAGCTCAATCACTCCATGTATGTTTCTTTCTTTGAGGCTTGGTCGTATCCAACATTTATGGTTCCGTTTCTGTTTGCTTAAAAAAATGATAAAAGCTTCGGCTGCTATCATAATATCATCATCATTCGACGACATATTCTCAAATGGTCTTTGTGGAGACAGCTAGTTGTCAACGAAAATGTTCCTCAAACTGTTGACGATTTATTTTAATTCGGTGTGGACAAAGCGGAAACAAAAGTTGGTGACTTTCTGAAGGAGTGCAAACAGTTGCAAATACAGAAATTGACAACTTTTCTGTGGAGACTTATCATTAGCGATCAGAATTGTATTGAGAAAATTTTTTTATACCGTCAGTATCTATCTATTCATATAATTGACGCAAAATTGATATTTTGGTGTTCGATTAAACACCGATCGCTTTAGCTCGCGGTACTTATTCTTTGATAACAGACTGTACCATTTACCTGAACTATATTGATTTGGCTACCATAGCAAAAGATATAGAGCAGAATGAACATGAGAGTGTAGTATATTTGTCGAGAATATATCCGAAATAAAATTGAATTATGAAATCTATTTTTTATATTACTCATATATCGCAGTGAAGCAGAAAACCTTAAATAAGTCTAAAAATACTTTATTTAATTCCAAATAAATGTTTCAATGCAATATTATACATAGAGGAGACTAATTAAATTTTCTAAAATAGTTAAATTACCTGACAAAACAGTAATTTGTAGAGATTGGACATAAATCCACATTATTTGAACAAGTGAACTTTGCAAAAACATCGAATTACTAGTAATTAAATAACTCGTAAATTTTCATACAAAGGTCTTATTAACAAAGTTTAATATTTTTAATGCATGAAGGGCGAAGTTTTAAACAGATCTTTAATTACATTTGCGAACACGAAAACACTTTTTATGAAAACAGTATTCAGGATCCCATAATTGACGTTGAAAAATTTATCGGAAGAGCATTTTTTGTGCACCTGCAATGTTTTGCAATAAATCATTTTCATAATGAATTAAATTGAACAAAAACCTCTAAAAATTCTGAATTCTCTCGCCTGGTAATGGTAATACGTAAAATAGTAATTCCCTAGAGGAACTTCTTATGTTTCAAGATAAAATGTAATTGTTATTGGTTAATAGATGCAAAACGGAATACTGAAGTTTCACATATACCTAAGATATAACAGCTGGCGTAAAACCTGAACATAAAATTTGATGTATACTTTATAACGTTAAAGGAAATATTAAATTATTCGCATGAAAAGATCGTTGTCGTAGTAGCACTTACCATTTATATGTAAAGTGAATACTAAGTAGTTTTATATTCTAGTCTTTAAGCGTTACTACAAAAAAATGTTAAAAAAATATATTCACTAATTTCCTACCTAATTTCTTAGTAGGTGATATTTGATATCTTTGAAAAAATATTAAAAACCCGAATAAAAAATCATTTAAAAACATAGGAGCCATTGCTTAAAAACCAACGATTGAGATCAAATCACAGTTCCACTGTAGACTTGTTGAAAGTCAAAGATGATATAGTGGGGAGTAATAAATACAACTTAACAATATTGATCATGAAGTAGATTCTTCCGGGTCTTGCCGTGGTCGTCGAACTTGACTTGACGTTTCGCTGATCATCCTGTCAGCTTCTTCAGAAGGATTCTAAAGACTGAATCTGTTGTGTTACACTCCTCGTTATATACCTAGGCGCCGCTTCGCTTCGCTGGTCATTGGTCGCGCTTGGTTCGCTTCGCTGCTCATT
This sequence comes from Leptura quadrifasciata, assembly GCA_963675555.1. NCBI lineage: Eukaryota > Metazoa > Arthropoda > Insecta > Coleoptera > Cerambycidae > Leptura > Leptura quadrifasciata. Next base: position 113,461,816 of record OY776675.1, read on the forward strand.
CGTCGTGTTTGGTTGACCGTGACGTACTACGGTGCTGGTACTTGGCAATACCAGTCTCCACGTGTTGCTAAGTCGATACCCATCCCTCTGTTAAAGTTGTTCACGTTTTTCATAATTTCCAGTGATTCCCTAATAATTCGCGGATAATATATTGACGTCCTCGTAGTCGATTTTATGGTTCTCATTATTATGGACATGTTCTGCTATCGCCGACCTATCCGTGTATCCAAATCTGGTATTTCTCTGGTGTTCTTTGATTCTGCACTGGATACTCTGTCCTGTTTGTCCGATGTAGCTCTTACCACATGTGCACTTCAACTGGTAAACACCTTTTGATAACAGTTTAGGGACAGGGTCTTTGACTGAGGGAAGCATCTGCTGTATTTTCTTCACTGTTCGAAACCGTACACCTACTTTCTTTTTGAATAAAATCTTCTTCAGCCTATCTGTGACTCCCGCGACGTAGGGTAGGCATGCATCCGTTGTTGGTTGTTGCTGTTCTTCTTCTGTAGTTCTCCTCTGGTTATTTACTACTCGTTGTATATTGCTTTGACTGTATCCATTCTTCTCTAAAGCTTGTTGGACATTCTGTAGTTCCTCGGGTTTGTGCTCGTCGTCGCATATTGTGTTGGCTCTGTGGACCAAGGTTCTAATTAACGCTCTGTTCTGTTGTGGATGGTGGTGACATGTCGCATGTAGGTAACGATCGGTGTGCGTTTTCTTTCTGTAGACACCATGGGCCAGCTTGCCATTGTGTGACCTTTTCACTAATACATCTAAGAAAGGTAAAGCTCCATCTTGCTCGGTCTCCATTGTAAATTTGATACTTGGATGGTGTTTATTCAATCCTTTTTTAATTTTAATTTTTAATTAAAAAAGGATCCGACTTCAAGAGTTGAAAGACAAACGAGGACAGCTATCAAGAATTCATTAATCCCAGTAGAAGAACAACGCCGCCTGCTGCCTAGTGAAACCTTACCACCACGACTCTACGGCCTCCCTAAGATTCATAAACCAGGTAATCCATTAAGACCAATCGTCAGCACATGTGGATCACCAACTTATGAGTTGGCCAGATACGTCGCAGGCATACTGCAACCCTATATAGGTAAGACTAGTAGCCACGTAAAGAACTCCGGACACTTCGTAGAAATTTTGGAAAACTTGGAAATAACGAGTAATGATATCATGGTTAGTTTTGACGTCGAATCTTTGTTCACCAATGTGCCAATTGAGGAAACAGTTAACCTGATTCGTCAACAACTTGTACCTAAAGGATTAAGAGAAGACATACCTGATCTGGCCCGATTGTGCCTGTCTACAACATACTTTCTATGGAATGGAGACTTCTACGAGCAGAAACAAGGAGCAGCCATGGGATCACCACTTTCACCTGTGGTAGCCAACCTATTCATGGAAGCTTTCGAAGAGGAAGTTATACGCTGCAGTGAGAATAAACCAAAGTGCTGGCTACGCTACGTAGACGATACGTTCATTATATGGCCACATGGAGAATCATCTTTATCTGTTTTCTTCGACCATTTGAATAAACACCATCCAAGTATCATATTTACAATGGAGACCGAGCAAGATGGAGCTTTACCTTTCTTAGATGTATTAGTGAAAAGGTCACACAATGGCAAGCTGGCCCATGGTGTCTACAGAAAGAAACCGCACACCGATCGTTACCTACATGCGACATCTCACCACCATCCACAACAGAAGAGAGCGTTAATTAGAACCTTGGTCCACAGAGCCAACACAATATGCGACGACGAGCACAAACCCGAGGAACTACAGAATGTCCAACAAGCTTTAGAGAAGAACGGATACAGTCAAAGCAATATAGAACGAGTAGTAAATAAACAGAGGAGAACTACAGAAGAAGAACAGCAACAACCAACAACGTATGCATGCCTACCCTACGTCGCGGGAGTCACAGATAGGCTGAAGAAGATTTTATTCAAAAAGAAAGTAGGTGTACGGTTTCGAACAGTGAAGAAAATACAGCAGATGCTTCCCTCAGTCAAAGACCCTGTCCCTAAACTGTTATCAAAAGGTGTTTACCAGTTGAAGTGCACATGTGGTAAGAGCTACATCGGACAAACAGGACGGAGTATCCAGTGCAGAATCAAAGAACACCAGAGAAATACCAGATTTGGATACACGGATAGGTCGGCGATAGCAGAACATGTCCATAATAACGAGAACCATAAAATCGACTACGAGGACGTCAATATATTAGACAGGAATACGCGATATTATCCGCGAATTATTAGGGAATCACTGGAAATTATGAAAAACGTGAACAACTTTAACAGAGAGGATGGGTATCGATTTAGTAACACGTGGAGACTGGTATTGCCAAGTACCAGCACCGTAGTAAGTCACGGTTAACCAAACACGACGAATGAGCAGCGAAGCGAACCAAGCGCGACCAATGACCAGCGAAGCGAAGCGGCGCCTAGGTATATAACGAGGAGTGTAACACAACAGATTCAGTCTTTAGAATCCTTCTGAAGAAGCTGACAGGATGATCAGCGAAACGTCAAGTCAAGTTCGATGACCACGGAAAGACCCGGAAGAATCTACTTCATTAGACAACGGCCGTGAAAAACTGCATTCTAATATTGATCATGTTTGATTACTGCAAATCATTCGACAGGACTAAAACATGAGATTCCCTTAATCATGAGACTCCTGCTTGGAATTTGATGAAAATTCAGTTTCATTAATAAAAATATTTGCTGAATAGATTAGGCCGTGATGAAAATTAATAATGAGAAATTTTACTAGCTTCTTAATCCTTATTTAATCTCTTTGTTAACATAGCAATTGTTTTGTCACACACTAGCTTCTTCCGATAATGGGTACCATGGGTACTAATTTTACAATATACAAAATCAAGTTTATATAATAAAATATTTATTTGCGAAGAGTGTTAAGATACTCTGTTTACAAAAGAATTTCATGGTGTATACATTATGGTTTCTATAGGGTGTTGCATCATGAGTGGAACATAGCTTAATAGGAGTTACACAACTTCGGTGTTACTCAGAACCTACCATAGAAATGCATCATTGGTTCTTCACTACTAAGTTACAGGGCGCTTTATAATTTTTGTCGAAAACTGCTTTTTGTCATAGCTTTAACAGGTGATGGAATAATGGAATAATATTTAGTATAGCTAATACACTAACGATTTTTCAGAAGTATGTGTAAGACATGGAAAATCCAAGTCCGTAGTGAATAAAATTTACGTGTCTGTTATTTATTGTTATTGTTATTCTCTAACTCCTATTAAGCTATGTCCCTCTCATGACGCAACGCTCTGTATAATATAATTTGATTTGTCTATTTACTAATTAATTTTATATGCAAAATTATAATAATATAATAATTACGCATCTTTATCAGCTAAAAAAGTAAAAAATAAAATTATATAAAAAATATTTTTTAAAAATTCGTAAAAGAGAATTATATAATGTAAAAAATGATGGCTTTGATTTACTTCAAAGTTTATTTTCTACTTTTAAGAGCATTTCAATAAAAGCTTCTTTTAAAATTTTTTTTTAATATAATTTAATATAAATTTTCACTTTTTAGTCTTTTGATATGCTGTAATCCCCAGATATCAATTTTGAAACGAATCAAATCATAAACGGTAAAGTCGCCCGCCATCTTGAACTAAGTTTTTGACTAGAAATTCGTAATCGGCTAATCCGAAAACCCCCAGATTAGGATTTTGATCAATTTGGACCATAAATAACAAAAGTCGTCCGCCATATTCGCGCCGCCATTTTGAATTTCAAAATTTTTACCAAGAATTCGTAATTGACGATCTCTAAAACCTACAGGTATCGATTTTGAGTCGAATCGGATCATAAACGGTAAAGTCGTCCGCCATCTTGTTTCTTTCTTATATGAAAATGGTAAAGTGTATTATCACCGCACTTATACACATGTGCAAAATTCCAAAGCTCTAGATTAATTAGAATTAATCGAAATTTTGATTGCAAGATTTCACCTAAACAAACTAACTAAGTAACAAACATTGCTAGTTAAATAAAAGCTTTTAAAAAAGCTATAATTGAATCGTAACAATATATCAATAGTCAACAGAAGTCCATTAAATATTACTAGCTTATCTTAAATCTATATATATATAGAAATAATTGTAAAATAATTACCAATCTTTTATTTCTAATATAATTTATCATAACATCATCTAACCTAATCACAAAGTAATTAATATTTTTCTCTAATATAACTAACGCGTAATTTTACGAAAGTATTATATTTTTCACAGTATTATATTTCATTTGGTAAACTGTTTAATAACTGAATACCCTTAGAGAACAAAGATTTCGATTCCATTAATTTGTCAAGCATCTCTACCATTATGTCATTTATACTACGAGTGTTACATCCATGAGTATCTCGTAATAAACTCAAATTATCACATAAATACCTTGGAACCATACCATGTTTTATTTTAAATATAAATTGTAGTGATTTTAAGACTATACGCTGTCTAACATTTAAACAATTTAAAACATCTAACATATGTGGGGGTGTATTTGTTACATTTTAATATTATTCTCATAGCTTTGTTTTGCATTTTTTGTAACATTTGTATATGTTACGATAATATAGTTGTAGTAGAATTGCACAATATTCAAAATGTGGAGCTATTATAGATTTATATACTAATATTCTTGAAAACACTGATAAATAATAATTTGAAATTCTACACAAAAAATAAATCTCTTATGCAACTTTTTTTGTAATATAGTCAGTATTTATTTGAAGGTCATGGATTTAAGTATTTACTTTCCGAGACTTTTTGTAAGTTTTTATTATCTAATAGCTTACTGACGATTTAGTATATGTTTCTTTGCCAAGAATCATACATTTGCATTTATCGGTGTTATCCATAAAAATAAATGAACGTGTCATCTGCAAATAAATGTACCTTGCAATTTTTTATTGATTTCACTATGTCATTTATAAACAGCAAAGATAACAAAGGTCCTAGCACCGATACTTGTGGTACTCCTAAGTCATTGTCTATTACGTTAGATGCACTATTTACAAATCTTGTTCTTTGTTTTTTTTTGCAGTTAGTCTAAGTCCAGGAAAACTGCAACTATAATTTGATTTTTACTCACTGTCTTAACCCAATCTGATATAATGAATTGAAGTGCCGTTTAACAAGAATGACTTCCTCTGATTCTAGACTGATTCTCTATTAAAATGTTATTATGCATACAGTGTGTATTCAAATTGTTCTTCTACTACCATTATGATCTTATATAATAAAATATGAATTGCCTTAATACTTCATTTATGAGGAAAAATTATTGTTGGCAAAGGGTAGTCAAGAAAATATAATCTGTAATGAATTTACATCAATAAATTTAATAGAGATAAATTAATTTCCGTCTATTTCCGCTACTGAGGCCTATCACCGACGCCTGTAGACGAGCTATCCCCAACCAGAAATTTTGCCGAACCTCTTCCTTTAAGAAGAGTAAGGATCTTTTACTTCCCTAACATTTAATAGACAAGGGACCGACGGCTTTACACCCTCTCCGAAGGATGGTATATCATCTACACAATCCTCGCCTAAGGTTACATAGTTTCCGCGTATACACTGATATACAAGCCGCTATGTGAAGATATGTGAGGCGAGGACACGGTCTTCTTTGAAACGGTCGCCCATCCAAGTACTAACCGCGCCTAACGTTGCTTTACATTGCATATCGAAGTATGTACATATTAAAAACGCATCTATGCTCGCCCCATTAATAATATATAATGTATATTTTTCAATAAAGTCTTTCAATTATTTTTTTTCTTCCAGTACGATGTCAACTAAGTGAGAACACACCTCCTACAATGTGGTTAGATCGAAACTGGAATATCCAAGAGAACCAAACTGTTGGAAGTCAAATTGCTCAAGTCCACGGAAATGATGCTGAAGGAGGACCATTGATTTACGGATTAGAGCCTATACAGTTTTATGGAAGTAAAGGTTCACCTAAAGATACTCCGTTCCGCATAGACCCAGACACCGGCACAGTTTATTTAAACGAGTCATTGAAAGGAAGAGTAAGTAACGGGTTATTCGCCGGTAGCTTATTGCAAGTGCACAGTTTGACAAGTAGTTCAGAACCAAATTCTTTGCATGCTATGCATTTATCAGGCGTATAAATTATGAATGTATTCTTTTGAAATACCTACAACTGACCTCGAATTACTTTCTCCTGAAGTAATTCTAACTTTAGGATATGACTCATATTTATACAGGTGGTCCAAAATTGTCTTCCGATATTTCAGCGTCTAATAGTACGTCCAAAAACAATGGTAGTCTTTTATAATTTCCGAAAATGAATAAAAAGGGAGATAATAAATTAAAGTTTTTCTGCAATGTCTTCCGACTCCCCTAAAATATCAAATTCATATTTTAAACTTAGTCATAGGCCATCCCTACACCAGTTTACATGGTATCAGTCAAACCTTCTCTTCTGTTTAAGGGTTAGTTTTAGGGGGTGACTGTCAGTATTTTCCTCATAACATTTCAATTTTTCTAATCTAAAAATTATTATAAAAAAAACTATTCTTATTGCATTTCGATAAACCAAGTCGAGTCGAGTAATTTAGGAATAAAATACAAGGTGCATTTAAAACATTTTATTAAAATTCTTTTACACATAAAGAATGCTTTGAAATATCACTTTGACATTTCTGTAGAGACGTTTAAGGGATATGTTATTACACGGATGTGGAATGTGTTATTACACATAAAATACTGGTCATTTTGTCACCAGTAAATTAATTACTATTTATTTATCTGAAGGATAAATAAATAAAATTGGCCATTTGCGTGATCGTTTAGTTTTACTAATTTAGGACCCCAATTTCATTCTATATGTAGTAACCCTTTTTTAACTTCCTCAGGTTCTTTTATATAAAGTTTAATATTACTTGTTTCTATCTGATACTCTAGACCTTAGAAAATTAATCACTCTGTTAATTTAAATACCTGGTAAACTTGAACGCACTGTCTATTAATTGAGAGACCTAGTTAATTATAGATGCTATTTATGTGGTATTTTATTACTCAAGATTGTACTGTACATTTATAGTTGAAGTTTATTTTCTATTTTCTTTGATTTCAAACCATTTAGGTAGTTTATTATTTGTATGGCTAGGAAGGTAAAGTTGAAAGAAAACAGAGCAATTGATGTGAAAAAATAGTAAAAAGAGCCCCATTTTACTTTATAAAAATTGATGCGGCAAATAGCCGTACATGAAGTCAAAACAATCCAAATATTTGAGACGGTCTAAATATTATAATAGGAAAATTTACATCGCTGTAGCAATGACCATACTATACATGTGTTAAGGTTACTATGCAATAACAAGAACCAGGTATGTTATTTTGTAGCTGTAATCAAAGATGCGGCAAATAGCTGATTAAAATGTGATTGAAATTGTGGTGTTAGCAACAACTGTGATGAAATTAAACTTAATGCAAAACAGAGGACAAGGATCATGTCATATTCGTGCATCATAGAATATAAGTGATAAATAAGAATTAAATACTCATGTATAATATCAGAATGTTGAGCAAATATCCTTTAATTGATAACAAAACGGTAACTACCAAATTTTGTATGACTGTCCAACAACGGAACACGGGGTGGATAGATGTAATTCAAACAGGCCAGACGTACCGGTTCAGTACTCGATGAAAAGTAAACCCTTCAGAATACGAACAAATTTACGGGACAATTGACCCAGTACTGACCGATGGCCTGTACAGTTCGTAGTGAGCAAGGTAATTAAGTGGATGGATCGTTATTAAACAATCATAGAAAACCATAGTCACCTTGAGAAATCTCACACAATAATTTGAAAGGCAAACATTCCTGCGATATTTTACATGTCAAAATTAGGCACACGGTAGCTCTTGATAGTACACCACTGAAGAATGATGGTAGTGAAAGTTTCTTATCATTGCATTAACGCTGAAAATCTACAGTTGTTGAACTTGTTATTTTGCAAACGAAAATTTCCCGAGTAAAACATTCTGTACGTGAACTTTTTAACTAAACTCCTGAATGAAATAATAACTGAGTAAACTGTAATATAGTCTTATCATTTATCTTGTTAAAAATAAAAACTAATACTTCATTTAAAAAAATTTATATTTTTTTTAGTACCATAAATGCGCCAATTTCCCCTATTCCACCCCTCGAAACCAGAATGTGAATGCAATTGTAAATAATAAAGATGAGTCTCGCAATAACCAAGTTATTGACTTTAGAAATTTATGTCAGCGGAATTACCTGATGCTCGGTATAGCGTTAGGTCGCCGGCGTCTCTTCCCCAACTTCTGCATGGTTAGCTTCCTCATAGGGCAGAAGTAGAGCCATTAAAATTACCCGTCATCAAGAATTCGTTAAAATATGTAATGTTTGCGGCTGTGATGAAACAAGTGAAAATTATAGGTAGATCAAAATATCGTTTCATTCATAGTTAGGCAAATAACCGCACAATAATACCGTGAGCTCAGCGCAAACAGTTAAATTCTGTGACGTTACTCAGGTGTTTTTCAAATGCAATCTCCAGAAGCGCGAACAGTTAGGTTCTACGACATAACTCGAGTTGTAGTCTAATTTCTATCTCCAGGAAGCTCGGCGAACAGTGAAGTTCTGTGACGTAGCTCGGGTGTGGTTCCAGTCCCATCTACCCTATGGCACCGCATATTGTACGGATGACGTCATAGCCTACCCGGAAACTCCGGGCATTTACTCCATTCACTTAGTTCCACGCTCAGAATTGTTTACATTAACAAAAATTCCAATACTGGCTTCGTCGTAGTTTTGTAACGTTCTTGACTTACAATTTTTATCTTTCCGTCCTTTGCATGCTTAAGATAGAAAAAAGTATATATATGTATGGACTAGATACGGGTTGTTTCACTGTTTTAATTATTTTTTAAAAACAATTTCAGTTTAATTGTTAATATTATTTAAACATGGGTGATTACACGTTCTCTGAATCAACAGACGTAGTTTTGACATTGGGAGAATGTTTTGGTAATGCTGCTGCAGCTATTAAATGTTATAAAGATAAATTCCCTAACAGAGATATTCCTGATGTCAAGAATTTCTTTAAGTACAGAACGACCACGGTTTATATACATACGGTTGGATTATGCTCGCCCCTACCAATCAGAAAACGTTTAGTGCATTGGCGTCAAAGTAGACCTCGTTTACGCTCGCATATAATGCTGTCTCGTTCTCCCTCATTAATAGTCTCTTAAGTCGTTATTGCTTCCACTTATATATCTTGCAATTATTATTTTATTTTAATACAAAAAAACAGGCATTATTTATTTTATACAAATTTGATTTAATAAGAAAGGGACGCACTAGAATCGGACAAAAAAATTTTAAGTTACTGCACAAAAAGTCTGTATTTCTTATTTTAACATAGCCCAAAAGCGTGTAAGCTATCGTCCTATCTTATCATAATTTTAAAGCAAAATATATGTTACCCCAAGGTTTTAGGTATTAGCATCGCACACAAAAATACGAAGAAGTATAAGGAAAATGTTATATACAGTATTCTCACGTACGAATGAACTTTATATTAGGTGATATATTAAATTTATTTAAAGATATTTTTAATTAAGACTATTAGGAATTGAGTGAAAATTTGGTAATCGAACGTTGCTGACTGCGAATATCTATCTGAGCAATGAAAATAAAAAAATATATCTAGCATTATGTAAAATTAAATAAAATAGTAATAATAAGTCTTTATTGAAACAAGTCTCCAAAGGGTTATTGAAATGACCAAGGCCTTTCAGCCACCATATGAAATAAATTCTGCCGTATTCCAGCAAAATGCTAATCGCAGTCAGGCATGGCTGAGTTGTTACAGATACGGAGGATCTGAATTTAAATAAAAACTCATCAATAACAACCAACTACAAAAATAACTGGTAGCTATTTAATAAGAAAATATTGTAAACATGAGAGAGGATTGTTAATTTTAATATTACAAGTACATTCCAAATACTTGTACTTACTTTTTATTAGGGTAAGTCGACTTCCCAAAACAAAACCACAATGCTTCCTAATAATAGTCTTTTTAAAGCGTCTTTAAAATACACCGAATACACAAAAGTAAAGAAACAAGTTAACAATGCACAACCAAACCACAGAGTAACTGATAAACCGTATCTGTGACCAAACAAACGATACAAATATGGCGCGTTCCAAGGTCTACTGTAACGTCACAGTCCCCGCCCATTAATCCAACCGTATCTATACTAACCGTGCAGAACGACGACTTAGGGAAACAGGAAGTCTTCAAGTGAAAAACAGAGGCTGTGGCCGTCAAAGAAACACAAGAACTGTTGACGTTGAAGAGAGAGTATTAGATATTGCCATGGAAGATTCTACGATAAGTACTAGAACATTATGCTTAAGAATAGATATAACTCACCAAAGCATCTTGTGGGTGGATATGCCTGGGATAACAATAACATTATAAGTGAATTTCTGGTTTATTAAAACTAAACTTGTGTAAAGTAGGTACATACACATATAAAAACTACTGACTTCAACAATATATGACTGACTAAAAGTAAAAAGTAACATGCAACGCGCTTTGCTTAAGAAACTTTCACAATATAACAGGATACATGGTTATCGACAGTAAAGTATGAAAACTTATATCATAACACTCCCACTATTTGAATACTTTGCTGACTAATTATTGACTTACCAAACCAAGACTTTCACACAGGGTACACAAAAGTTCACATGATAATGGTTTGGTGAAAATGTCGGTACATTGAAAATCAGTTGATACATACTCTACAGAAATTTCCTCATTCTCTACTTGCTCTCGTATAAAATGGTACCTTATATCAATGTGTTTAGTACGTTTGTGAAAAACGGGGTTCTTAATCAACCGTATTGAACTTTGATTATGAACAAATAAACACTTAGGAACATTAGTTTTATATCCTATATCAGAAAATAGCTTTCTCAATCAGCTAGCTTCTCTTGCAATTGCGGTTGCAGCAACATACTCTGCTTCAGTTGTGCTTACGTTATAAATTTTTGTCGTTGAGATGACCACGTTACAACGCTATTTGCCATGTTAAATGCATATCCGATATCGATCTATGCGTCTCTAAATCGACTGCATAATCTGCAGCCGAAAAACCTATTAGGTGGGGGTTCGCTCCCATCACTACTATACTTTATTCCCAAGTTACTGGTTCCGATAAGATATTTAAATATTTTCTTTAACGCATGCCAATGACTCTCATTAAAGATATTTAGATATCTACTAATAACATTTACAGCGTATGCAATATCTGGTCTAGATACGATTGCAAGAAACGTAAGCGACCCAACAGTTTCACGACCAGGTACATTCGGTTTCACATCATCCTCATGCATCGACTCTAATATCTCGTACACATCAGACTTATGCTTTATGAAATAGATATATCTACACTCTGAAGCATCATATTTGAAATCACATAAAACTTGGTACTTCCTAACGATTGTACTGACATCGGTCCACCTACATCTTTGTGAAAGAATTCTCCAGGTTTCATAGCCCCCATTGCTTTTTTCATTTTAAATTGAAGTCGATGTAATTTGCCTAACTGACACGGTTCACAAAAGAAATCACTTCACCTTGTACTAGCCCTTTTTCAATCATTTCACGTACTGTTCTTTTATTAACATGGTCCATAGGCTCATGCCAGGTTTGAGGGTCTGTTGTGGTTTCATTGGTTTCGTTGGATATTTGAGGATCCCTAACCTTTATCAAGAGTCTGTAGGTATCGCTAACTTGCTTGATGCCTTGAGCAATGATTTGACGGTCACATTTAATCACAACACATTGCTCCTTAAAAAGTACATCAAAGCCTTTGTTGGTGCAGATTTTTCCGTGCTTTCGGAACGTACAACACATTTTCAATGCGAGCTTCTTGCCATTTGTTATCGATGATGTTTTCGATTAGGATTGTGCCTGATCCTTTAACTTCACGTTCGCCATCATCTCCTAGGGAAATGGTCACGCCTCGATACGAACAAAAATCACTAAATCACTCCCGTCGACAAGTAATGTGCCTTGAAGCGCCACTATTGGTAATCCAGACTTCGCTGTTGTCTAAGTTCATAATGTATGCCATCTGCTCACTAGATGGCGATGAATTTCCAGATTTTCCGTCATGTTTGCTACTTTGGTGATTTAAAGCCGTTACGATGACTGTGCAATGAGGATATGCCAATAAGTGAATTGTTGCTTGAACAATCGGAAAATTTTCCAGATTTTTTAAGTAAAATAGTTTTTACTGGCGAAGCTACATTCACAAGGCAAGGCATATTTAATTCTCGGAATACGTATTTTTGGAATGAAGGAAATTTTGATGCAACAATAAAAACCCATTTTCAATAAACTTTCAAAATAAATGTACGAGCAGCAACTTTAGGGAATCAGTTAGTTGGATAACATATATCTCCTGGAAATTTGAATGGCGATATCTTATGATTTTTATATTAATAATTTATAAGTAATGTTTCATTTCATTATACCAGAATATATAGAACATGGTAACACAATCATTATCCTAATAAATGGATTAGTCGGGGTGTAGAAACAGCGATCTAGTGGCCTGCTCGGTCTTCTCTTGATTTCACTCTGTGAAGTTATCTAAAATCATGAGTTTATAATACTCAAATTGACAAGATTGAACAGTTGAGAGAAAAAATCGAAGAGTTTATAATGCTACAGAATGATGAAGGAATTTTACAGGGTATTTCAATTTCAATTTTTGTAATTGATAGTTAACTATTTTCTACGTTTAACTATATTTCAAAGCTTTCTTTATGTGTAAAATAATTTAATAATAAAATGTAAATGAACGTTGTTTTTTAAATACAATCAATGCTATTTATAGAATATAAAGTAGATAATTAAATAGATAATAAAATTAACGATTTTAATAAAATCGCAGTTTTTGTAGTAAATTGAACAACGCAGCGATATTTTTATATTTTATTTTGTTTTTTCTTCAGGCTGGCGAAAACCTGCATCTATACGTAACTGCATTTGATGGAGAACTTACCGCAAAGACAGAGGTCAATGTAAACATTTTAAATCCAAAAGTGCCGTTTAATCCTTCCCAACCAAATAGACCACCATTTCCCCTTGGACAAGGTTCAAGTTTCCTTAATTATCCAGGAGTTCTTTCCAGACCAGCTGTCTCTCCTCCCTCCTTCAACTTTACTAATAATCCTCCTGCATCAATAGCCAATAACTCTCCATATAATCCTAAACAACACTTTTTCCAAAAGAAGACTTATCCAGAAACGAATACCAGAATACCTGCTGAAAGTTCCAATAAAAACGTTCCCACTGAACTCAAGCCAGTGCCAGTAGCAAAAGAGGAAGTAGAAAATACAATTATAGAAAAGACTGAAATAACTACTAGTACCCAAAAAACTACAACTGCCCAAAGTAACGAGAAAGACGATGTGGCTCTCACAAATGAGTTGGCTGTGGATCAGCCTGTCACATCACAACCTGAATTTACTGCCACCGTTATACCTATAATATCGGTGTGTGCAGTATTTCTAACTGTAGGAATAATTGCAATGGTGTTCAGGAAGAGAATTTATATAGGAAAACCAAAAGATTCCAAAGAAGAAATGGTAAGTTAATAAAGTGATGTTTTTGGATTACTAGAATTTAATATTTTGTTAACAATTATCAATTATGTAATTGGTAATGGTATGTACCGTTAAGGAAACACGTTTTATTAATTATAGATGCATTTACTAGATATTGTTTACTGTTCTCCTTTAAAACTGTCATATTCAATACCTAAGAGACCTCAAAGCAGAGTAGTATTCGAATACAATACGAATCAAAATGCTTTTTTAATATTTTTGACTTCTATATTTAGCATGTGAATATTTTCCAATATAAAGCATTCAGAGTATTCGTGTCTAATTATAATTTTTTTTGTTATTTGGTATTTAATATTTAGCGCATTTCATCTAACTTCAAGTACTTTACATGGCACAACTACATTTGTTAGATAACTTACCTCTACCACCCTTTTAGTTTCATTTCATGTTAATACTTGAAGTACAATGTTATGAAATGTTTCTATACAATTTGAGATATTTATGTATGGCAGTCGATTTAAAACTCCAATTGCGAGGTTTCTTCTATGTAATTTTATTTTTAAACGTAATAATTTAAGATTATCGTTTTAAATTCAGAAAAAATAACCTCTCACATGGATGTCAATGCCACCTCCTCTGCTTGTGCCGTCCTGACACCGGCGCAGCGGGAGAAAATGAGAGAAGATGAAAGAATAGATTTTACTCGCAAGCGATTCGCGGTTGATTGTATCCGTATAATTCATTGTTAATTATGGATTGAATATAGCCTTTGGAAAACTAAATGGTGATACTTTGTGAAATAAAATTATAGGTTTTTGTTTAAGTGTTGAAAAGATTTAAATAAAATGGTTTGATGTTAAAATATTACAAGGTAGAAAAAAAATGAAACACGAAAAATTATAATAAATAAAATTAGGAAAAGTTTGGAGGTAATAAAACGCAAAAAATGAAAATAAAGGCGAGTGTTGAAGTAAATAGAGTAAAACCCGAATATGTGGAATTTTAACGCAAATAGACACTAATAATGCATGAATATCGAAACAATTTTCACATAAATAAAAATCTGCTTCTTTCGAGTTCATGGTAATGGATATGAACATGGTGCTGTTTATTGAATGAACAAAATGAATTAGTTTAGTGGAAATGCCGGTATTTCAATTTCAAGATGTCTGATCGAAGTAAAATTTAACGTGGATACAGTAGGTCTTGATAATGATCGTTTGCTGTAAAAATGGGAAAATGGCCTTATCTTTACCTTTATCCGACTTCAACAGAATAAAGATTTATACCTCAATAAATGAAACTATTTGGCCACTTGATGATGCCTAAACTTTCTCACATTATTTCTTTCGATTTCGTGATAACAGACCAATCAAACTTGAAATATGAACTTGGCGATGCCTACTGAATAGGCGAAGTGGTTCAGTTTTATGAAAACGCAGTATTTCAATTTCCTGATGACCGATTGAAGTAAAATATTAAGGGGGTATACTATGAACTCCCCCCCCCCCTCACAACACTTCCAATGTATAATACGACAAGCTAATTTTTTATGTGTCTTCCCCGCACTCCCTGACCATCCATCGTGTTTTTCTTTTTGACTGTATACTTGATGATGAGCAACATAACCTTTATTTAAACCAAACTGGAAGATAATAACAAAAAGCGTTTTACCGTTATCGTAGTAGCCGGTTCCTTCTGACCACCTTTTCTTTTTGATACAGATTAAAAATTCATAAAATCATCTAAAGCTTATTTTTATCCTTATTTATGTTATTTTAACATACTAAAATTTCTCCTATTAATGCACATTGATGATAGAAACCTATTGAAAATATGTAAAATCTAGTTTTTGATCTGGTACCAAACCGAGTAGCAACCACGTGCCTTTTTAACTAAATTAATTACTTGACAAAGTTTTCAGCTCAATGTATTGATCGAAAACGGAAGTTTGAAGGAACTTAAGTGATATTTATGACAAATTCTAACTAAAAGAGGATATGACTTAAACTGACAATTTGACAGTCGGTAGTCATAGAGTACCCATATGAAAAATTTAAAGTTAAATCGACTATTATGGATTTATCGATCAATACTACTATCTTTATACTTAGCTTATATACAATTTTTATGCACTAATTAATTGTATTAATGGTTTACATTTAATATTTTTATGATGTACACATCTGTTTAACAAATTGGTATATTTCCCCAGTGGGACCCATTGGTGGCAAGCCGAATTTAGGTGGTAATTTGAATAGGTAATTAAGGTGAAGTGACATCTATCGCTAAAAGTGTAATTTACCACTCCAGATTGAAGAGTTGATTGACTAAAATTTTATTTTTACATGTTGCTAGTAATTTGGCACGTCACAAATTTTTGACAATAAACTGCCATTCAATAATTATATTAAGACTATAATATGTGTAGCAAATAAATCTCATACTTACTTAATACATGCTTAATATTATTATTTTATAAACTGACGGAGCGAATTTTTAAAATCTAAAACAAGAAAATGCAATAGGTATATTTTAGTAATCGTTTAGTAGAAAATATATATTACTTTTTAAGCAACCCTTACAGTTTCAAAAAAATATCAATGTTATGTGTCAACGGATGGAACATCGTAAATTTTTATACCTTTAATAAATAGTCTTAATATAGCATCAAGTTTTTATAACTTGTAGTAAAAGCAAATATAATACTTTATGAGCAGTTACCTACAACTATTGCGATATACCCAATACTTTAGAAATAAATGTTTTGAAATATATTTTCTTGTTGCTTGTATCATAAGTAAGCTAATGAATAAAATTCGACACTACATTCGCCTCAATATAAGCTTATGTAGTTAGTGCATTAATATATTAACTCTTCACCTCGTCTACGAAACGGCAGCTATGGATGCAAATCTACTTTGTTGTCTTGTTAAACAAACATTTATTAGAGAAGAAAAAGAAGGCGAGCGTAGGTGCGTCTTTACTATGTACATACTTCGGTATGCGATGTAAAGCAACGTCAGGCGCAGTTAGTAGTTGGATGGGTGACCATTCCAACGGAAACCGCGTTCTCGCCTCACACATCTTCCAGCGGCTTGTATATCAGTGTATGCGCGGAAGCTATACAACCTTAGGCGAGGATTGTATAGGAGATATACCATCCTTCGGAGGGGATGTAAAGCCGTCGGTCCCTTGTCTATTAAATGTTAGGCAAGTAAAAGATCCCTACTCTTCTTAAGGGAAGAGGTTCGGTAAAATTCCTGGTTGGGGGTAGCTTGTCTACAGGCGTCGGTGTTAGGCCTCAGTAGAGAGAGAAGAAAAACTAACATTGTAGCACTCATTCCACTATCAGAAGTGCGGTTAGCGTAGTAATTATAAAGGGTCCAGCAGATTGAAGTATCCATTTTAAATTGAGTTGTTTTCATTAATGACTAAATGTTTATTCAAAAATTAAAGCTCTTGAAGGAACACGCAAATTTTATTTTTTAAATATTACATCATTCAAATGACCTGACGAAGGTTTTCATCGCCTGCTGTTACGTTTGACGTAAATATTTCTCATTAAGTACCCGTACTAATGAATTTTTAATATGCTCTGTATGGTGCTGGTCTCTAGTGTTGGTAAAAATAGACAGGTTTAATACTATTGAGAATAATTAATGGCAAACTTAAGAAAACGGGTTATACTAATGCAAAACTGTAATGTCCACCAATAAAATTGAAATAATAACAACAGCAAAAACAAGTACTTACAGAAAGAAATCCCGCGTTCAAGTGAGTTCCTAACACGGGATACAAATAAAGAAAACTAAAATGTCCCTAGATTCTTGCCAACTGTTAAACATTACAAAAACTAAGTTCCCTATATTTTGACTATATCTAACACTTCCTCTCAAAATATAATTATTAAAACAATAATACCCAGCATAGTTCACAATTTTAGCAGTCAGTTCGCACCGAGTCGAAACGAACCTCAAGGTTATTGTCGCGGGTAAACAAGTTAATGATATATACATAGATTTATCCAAAACTTTGACAGGCTCGATAACGGTATTTTCTTCAGAAGCTTAAGATATTTGGTTTCTCGGATTTGTTTTCTACTCTTGCATCCTCTTCTTTAACCGGCAGGAATCAATAAGTTGAACACTGGCTTTAAGTCGGATCAATTTCTGGCTACATCTAGGGTGCCCCAAAGTTCAGTACTGAGATCTCTATTGTATATCTTATTTATCAACGTTATAGTTACTTCTGGTGATATCAACTGTTTGCTATATGCTGATGACATGATATTGTTTTGCGCTACTGATACTGATGAGGATTGCATACTACTCCAAAGGAATTTAAATAATCTATATGGCTGCCCAGACGGCTGATCTTGTGTCATTCAATAAATTCATATAAAAATCATGGAACGTCCTACCAATTAAATCTAATTGAAAAAGTTCAACTAAATTTTGCTTTTTCCTTGCATTTATTGGTACTTTATTCTTGCTGTATACCTTGATGGGAGAAAAATTGAAATTAGCTGCCCTCTTCTTCCTTTTGAAATTTATTGCTTTAAAATCTTCCTCTTCCGATAAACTTCCTTTATAACATAGAATTCCTTTTTGATCGTTCACAACCCGTACCTATTTAATATTTCTCCAGTTCATTTTCTCATTTGTTTCACTAGTCTGCCGCATGATTAGACCATTGCCTTTAAGTAGGGAAGCGAAATCTAAAAAATGTTGCAGTTCTATTTTCTTTACGATGAATTTTGTCACAACATTCTACTAACCTATACCAGCCATAAGGATGGTTAACTGTAAAATTGGTTTTCTTTGCCTATTTTTTCAATAATTGAATGATTCTGATCACACTCCAAATGATGTGACCAGGAACTAGAAGTTTATGATAATTTTTTTTTATAATGACGGCTTCTCATTAATGGCATAAATGAGCATTTTGGCATTGGCTATTTTTATTCTGTCCTCCACATGTATCAGAAAATAGAGAAACAGATCATCTGGCAGTTCTAATAAATGCCTATAAACAGTTTATCAAGACATTTACTCACTTGAAAAGTAATGAAACACAAAACTAACAAAAAAGCAGAGCAAAAACGCAATATGTCTATAAAATGAGAGAAATAAACCGAGAACTACTTCGTTTAAAAACTAAAAATAAGTAGACATATGTGGCTCCTTCAATGTCAATCCTAGTTTTTCTTATTGATATAAACATGTTTACATATTCGCTAATGACATTTGAAAAATCATTGCTGAAGGTATGTGCACTTGTTGTTGTTATTAAACGAAACAAATTTGTTTGCTAAAAAACGAATATGTACACATATATGAATAATTTCTACCAATTTACCAACGAAAATATACATATTTATTTCCATGCACGGTAGTAGTTGAAATATTATTTAAGATCAATAGACTTGTGTTGTTAGTAACACAACTTTTTAGACTTATTTGAATATTCTCGTGAAGTTTTTTGTACTTTAGAGAGTAAATATACTTATTTGGATTTTACCAAACTATAGATATTGATGCTTACATTCTCAACATGTACTTACCTAAAATTAGCCAAAATTAGACATATCTGGTTTTTAGCTGACGCTAGCTGTATTTCATTCCATACACTCACCACATTGAAACATCGTTTTTATGGTTGTAATTTCGTCTTTTATTGCCTGGTAGATATTACGACACTAATATCCTTATGAATAATATAATTATTCCTAGGAGATTTAACTAGATGAATTTGGTCTATAACCAACATTTAAAAAGAGCAGATAATAGAGATTTTTTCAGATATAACTTTGCCCGGAATGAATTTAATATAGCGAAACATACAAAGAAAGATCACATTTCCAGTGCATTATAATTTTCGCTTTTATTAATAATTTATTTTTTCTTAAACTGAACTATGTGATTTTATTTTAGAGAAAAGAATCTTCCGGTGCAATCGTACTCCGGGAGGATCCAGGATTAAATTTGCAAGAGTGGAGAGGACCCAGGGCATTTAGCAATCGCTATGAACCATGGCAAACCGATACAGATCATACTCAGGTAGGATTTATACAAAATTAACATATGTACGATCGAAAACAACAGTTAATGTTTACATCTTGATCTTAAAACAATTAATGCAGTATTTGTTTGAATTCTAGTAGATTTTACGTGTATGTTTACTATTTGCCTTTCTAAAGTAACAGCGTTGTGATATGCAGGGTGGCTGGAAATATTTGTTACAATTTAAAAAAAAAATCATTGAAATATGTTCTCAAATGCTCTCTTAACAGACTATTCCTTTGAAGATGGTACCCGAAAACTTATTTCTATTTGATAATAATTCGCTTGCAATTTTTTAAATTAATAACAAAATGTGCTGACTGCAATATAAACCTTTATCGAAACTCCTACAGGATAATTTAGCACCACTTCTAATTCAAAACTTTGATTAAACTCGCCCATTCGAATATAGCGAGCATAATTATTGCAATTTATTTTAATATATACTGATTAAGTACCTACCCTCGTGCGGTAGCACTTTTTCTCACAAGATAACGCTCACTAATTGACTTTTATTGTGATTTGCTCAATACTACAATCACATAGACCAAGAGATACTGAATTGTTTTCTGAGCATCTGAAAACCCCCTTTTATGGGGAGTAGACCTGTTGAAGGAGACAACGCTACGCTGAGTCCGGGTTTAAAAACAACTTTTACAAAATGCGAAAACATTTCAACACTACACGAAAATACAATACTTGATGCGCATTTCGCTGATTATTCTAATTCTTCTTTTCTGACCACCTACCCCCCGCCAATGTGTCTTTCTTGCTGCGAAGCATCTGGTCGGCAGGCGCTCAGGCGCCCTCTATCATTATTCACCAGTACCTGCTAGTTCTTCACTGGCGCACACAGAGTACTTCTAATATACAAACAATAGTTTGTCACATTACAAGGCATCAGGATGAATTTCCTATAAATGTTTGTACATGCATTATTGCGAAGAATTGAATGGATCTGCATGTTTTACCTGCCCATTTGAATAGGCAGAATAGGAAGTTATTCGAACTTTCTGCAAAATGTGTTAAAAGATTTACTGGGAGATGTACATGCTGTAACATTACGCTGCTCGATCTTATTTTAATATTATCATAGGGCAAAATTTGACTTAAATATGTCGCCCTAGGTAAACAGGTAGAAGGGGACCAACAGCGTGGAGCGCTCGTTCACCAGATTTAAATCCACTGAATTATTTTCTTGTGGGTTATTTAAAATCAATTGTTTACAATATTACTGTATAGAATGTTCCCAAATTAGAGCAATACGATGCGAAACAGAAATATACCGGTTATGTTTCGAGGAGTAGGAAGATCAATAAGAACCCCTGTGTCACTGGTTACATTTAAATGATTGATGACCATTTCTTAAATTTGCTTTGATTTTTATAATTGGTTCCTCTTTGTAAGACCAACTATTAGATAGATAAAATTACTTTTCATTTTCATTTAATTCTTTACATAATACATTTTTTTAAACAATTTGAGAACATAGATTGTTCTATTATTAAAATCTTACAGTATATAAAAAGGCACTCTAATTTATTAGATAGTTTTAGAAATATTAGGCAAGAGTCAAACAAGCATATAGATTGTCATTTTATTCCATGTTTTAGACCAATTCAATTCAACACAGATTTATTATAAATAATAATATAACACTGGCTTAGTCAGAACCTGCGCCGGGGCCAATCATGCAACAACGGCGTTGGCATGGTGGCGGATTGCAGGGCGGAATAGATCTGGTTCAACGAAAATGACAATACAACAACCTAATGAACAAATAAAAATAGGTAATAAAATTTAATAATATCTAAAGACAGATTTAACAAAACTAAAAATCACTAAATTTTAAAGAACTCGCGCACAAAACACTTTTTAATTTTGCTATCAGACACAGGCACCCTGACTTGAATGAGGTGCCTTCTGCGAGATACGCCAATGCAGGGCTGCGCACTGCTGGCCTAAACTTTGATTTTAAAAATTTTTATTTCGAAAAGGCTTCAATTTTAAAAATGTTAATGATGGGAAATGAATCTAGAGACAAAAATGTACAAAAAGAAATGAAGAAAACAAACGCGAGGTTTTGAGAGATATGCTCGACGTAATGTGCTATCTCGGTTATGTCGTTGCAACGTGCGTATAGGTCTCTGAAGGAGGTGTACCTTCCACAATTTGAAATGAGGCGCATGAATTTGTGTTATAGCACTTTAAGTTTATTCTTTCTCGTGGTCAGTATACTGCATAACATCGGCGCCGCATATGTGACGGATGACCTAACCACTATCGTGTACAATAGGTTTTTATCCTTTCTGTTGAGTCTGCTACCCCTGACCATGATACAGACACCTGGATAGGGAGTAGACCATCCATATTGTCTCATTGACTGTGTGTTGAACGCCAGTCGTTGGTCCAGTCTGACTCCACAAGTACTTCACACAACTTTTGGTTACAATTTCCGCGGATCGAAATTGGAGTGAATATTTTGTTTTCAGTGAAACGAAGCATGAATACTATCGCCTCTGACTTCTCAGCGTTCACTCGAATCTTTCACTGACTGTCGTACTCTGTAGCACGAGCCATGTCCGCCTTCAACAGCATATTCGCTGCTTGCGCGGTGTTTGAATGCGCGTACATGGCCGTATCACCGGCGTACTTAGCCAGCATGGTATTTGGGAACTCTGGGAAATCGGAGACGTATAAGTTGTACAACTTCACTGATAGGCATGATCCTTGCGTCCCGCCGTGTTGAGAGTTTGTTATTCACTCGAACTTGCAGGCTTCTGCCCGTCAGAAACGAGTGAATGAGTTTTATGAGGAAAGTTGTAGTCATGAAGTTTGTAGAGTAATCCCGGTATCCAGATGGTGTCAAATGCTTTCTCAATAACAAGGAGCACCGAGGTTGTATTGTACTTTGACGTCGTTAACTATCCTGATGACTTGTTGCACCGTGCTTTTGCCCCTTCTGAAGCGAAATTGTGGCTCATCGTTGATATGAAGCTCCTCCCAAACAGTATCGATCAGGATGAACTTCAGCAGCGAACGAACTTCTCCACCAACTTGGAGATCGCCGACAGCATCGAGATGGGCCTGTAGCTGCCAGCGAACTTCGCGTTCTTCTTTGGCTTTAGGATGGGACCGACCATGGCGCCACATGCGTCAATTGCACAATACCTTTCCTCTGGAAATATTTAAGCAGCTTGTATTCAACACAGTCTTTCCCCGGGGCTTTATTGTTGGGTAAGTTTTTAACAATTTCTGCTATTTCCGCAGGCTTGGTCATCAATTCTTTTCTCGTCAATTGTATGTCATGACCAATTAGCTCATCTACGTCATTTTCGATGCGGTCGTGTTCGAGATTATTGGAAATGTTAACGTTGTGTATGTTCTGGTAGTGGTCAGCTAAGTCGTTCGCTTTTTACGCGTCTGTCAACGACGTCTGTCCGCTAGCGCGTGTCAGGGCGGGTATGGCCTCTCGCGTGTTTTTAAGGGCCCTCGTCAGTTTCTATAACGAGTTGTCCTGAGAATTCAGCGCTACTTGCTTGCTTCTGGTTCTTAAGAGTGTTGATGGAGGTTCTGATTTACTTTTGCATTCTGATCATCTCGGTCTTAACGTTGACATCGCGATTTCGCTGGCAAAACCATCTCAGTCTGTTCTTTTCGCATATGTCTGGTATGACTGCCTCATCGAGTCGGTGTCTGTTTGGGTTAATGGTGATAGTAAGGGCAACAGTCTGCTTGGCATCCTGCAGCCGTCGTGTAAACTCCTCCACAACATTTTCCAGATCGACAGATGTATTGAGCCTGTTATTCAGTGTTAACTTTGTGTAATGTGTGCTTTATAGAGATGCCAGTTGGTGTCTATAAGATGTGATTTTACGTGTTACGTCTTCTCTTAATATACCGCTCAACTCGGAAACAATAGGATTGTGGTCGAACGTGAGTTCCTCCAGGGCAGTGGAGTTCCTCACGCCCTTGTTGACCACTATGTCAAGGGTCTAGATGTTGTACCATTGTCCGGAAAGTGAGTGGGGTCGTCCGGATACTACAGGATGACATTTCAACCATTCACATAGCCGAACAGAGTGTTCCCGTTTGCGTTGTTGCGATGGCAGTTCCAGTTGCGATGCCCAGCGTTAAAGTCGCCTATGAGCAGACAGTGCGGGTTCGCGTTCATTAAATTCTGCAGACAATCCGCCGTGAAGCCGTTCGCTGGCCTATTATACGTGGCAATGATACTCATACCGCTCTCCAGCGTCAACCACATATTCTCCACGGTGGTGTTCCGCATGCGCGCGATATCAGACTTTATGAGTACGGCTACCCCGCCACCCCTGTCATTGTGCGCCTCATCCTTACGGTGTACTATGTACCCTCGGACTTGTAGTTTATCTCGTCTGGTGAGTTTAGAAGCATAATGTCGACTTTATGCATCAGTATATAATTGATGCGAAAAGGAATTTTGTTACCTATACCATTGGCGTTATAGGAAGAGATTCTAATATTTATCTAAAAGGCGTTTTGTGGCATCGTTAGAAACCGATGCATAACAAGAATTTGTTCCCTGCATTGGTACATCTCTCCAGTACATCGCCAAAAGCTTGTCTAAATGAACCAGAGAGGCCATGCGTCGTTGCTGCTGCATGTTTTAGACCAGAAAATTGCCCGTATTCTGCTACAGGATTCTCTGAATATACTCACAATAATAAATAACATATGTATTTTACAAAGTACTCGAGTGATTTACATAAATTGTTCGGGTATAGAAGTGCAAGAAATCATAGATTTATTCAACTTTGGGCCGATATATTGAAGCAACCGTTTTGAGTTTTCAAATTTTCATAATTTTCTAAGCGGTTTGAAGACAAACAGATCTTGCTGGTTGATTGTACAGATAACTTGAAATTGCGGTTAAAAACTTGTGTTTATTATGGCAAAAATAATATAACAATTCTCCTTTCAGATCATAAAGTTTAAAAATTGACAGATTGACCTTTGTGCAAACAATGCTTCCTCTAATATTTATGTAATTTGTTGTAGGTAAAAAATTCTTTTGGTTTGGAAACTTTACAATCAGTTCGAATAATGCACTAGCCATTTATTAAATACAGACGTTTTAACCTGCTTTTCATAATGAAGATTGTTGTTGTCAGTATCGCTATTATAACCAAATCTGACTTACCGTTTCATTGGAATATTGGGCATCAACGAGTAATTAGTAAACACATTTTTAAATCTAAATACCTGCATGATTAAAATTTAATGGCTTGCAAGTTATATAAACAAAACATTTATTATTTTATAATAAAACCATATAAATTTTCATTTATATTAAAAAATTGCCCGATTGGTGCGACAAACTTGTAAATCTCCATTATTACGACGTAATGAACTCCTTATCTATATCTTAGATAAATTTGATATAATTAGAATTCTTTGACGGCTTCTGTTATACCAAATGCCATTTCTATTACTGGATATCTGCTTGGCAGCCGCTAGGTTTTTCTTCATAAAAACTGCAAACAGTTTTCAAAAAATTTTCTCTGGCAGAATCTTCAAGAGTTGTATTGTGTACACCATTAAATACAATATAAGGCACATATTCTAACTTAGGATTTAGCCTGTCCGTAATATCTCCAAAATGGGCAAAAATCTTTTGCCCTTCGTCACCTTTCGCACATGATTTGATGGTTCTCCACGACAAATTCAACTTGTTTGCGCACTAAAAAACAAATATGTTAATACAAAGTTATTGTAAATCTTAACGTTACAAAATACTTCAAAATGTCTCTTAGTTGTACTACATGAATATAGAACAGGCTCACATTTTCAAAAATATAATCACACAATTATTCTCTGTGATATTGTCATTATCGTAGCTAATTTTCGAAACCATGAGAAGTATACGTTAAACAGTCATGTTTTGTGTAACAACACCAAATATGAAATACCTTCTTTCAATGAAATAATAGAAGCTTGAATATAAAATATGGCAACATTGAAACACATTAAAATCTTTCACGCGAATAATTGTAAAAAATACCACAAGAGATCTTCATAATCCGCTATGTAGGTATATAAAAAAGTTTATTGAATGTTATATATTTAGTTAACAATAATTATTGTTGTTTAGTGTTTATTATTTGTAGTTAATTTATATTGAAAATTCGGACATTTATTATTTATATTTTTTTCAATTGGTACCGTAAGTGCATCTCTTTTTACTGTTACTATTTATATATTTTTTTGTATGGACTTTTTATTATAAGAGAAACATGTATTTTTAGCAGTCTTGTTCTGTATGCCATGCATATATGATTAATAAATATTAATTACTGTTTATTCAAGTAGTTATTTACCCAGTATACCCACTTGGATACCTCACAATGAATATTTGAAATCTGGCATGTTCGACAGAAAGCGAGAAAACAATTGAGGGCGTAGTTTTAATATATATTGCTGAAGAGAGTAAAATACCAAAATTTCTTAAGGCGTAGGTTTCTTTGAAAGAGGACACGTGAAACACAGACCCAAAATGTTTGATGCTTTATGAAAGAGTAGGTTGAGAAATTCCTATTTGAATTCCTGGATGAAGGTTTTTTACATGAGGATATGTATCCCTAACACTTTTCTTCTAAAATATTCTTTGAATTTTATAATTTTTGCAACAGATATTAATTATGATTATGCGCTAAGCGTTAACAAAAATCACTGTCTGCATCTTTGATGACAAGGAAGTAATTTTAATTGTCAATATTGCTCCTAATATATAAACTTACATAAACAGAGCATGTTCTTGCAGTAATTCACAGATGTCTTTTTTTTCTTTAATTATAAAGGAGGGTCATGGGTGACCTAATTCTAGATTTTCGGATTTCAACCATGTTCCGTTAATCGCCACGCCATCTTGAATTGAAGGGATAGTTCGATTTTTATTATATAACTCACTTATTTTCAAGTGTGAAATGAAAGTGGTAATAAGTAATCTGTAGAAAATTTAATTCTCAATAAATTTAACCATTGCCAATTTTACCGTCGATTCGATATTTTTGACCCTACACCTACAGTCAACAGAATGGAGCTGTTAATGAGTTATTTATCGGACTACTAAGTATGGATTTAGATTACCCATGTCCCTGCTTAACAATTAAAAGAGGAGAAACGCATTCGTGGATTAATGCAATTTCCAATGTACATCTCTACTGGAGTATTCGTGCAAATTATACTCTTCATTGAGTTGTCATGTGAAGATCTGCAATCCCCAAATATTCGCAGAAATAAAACAAGACTCATTGCATAGCTCAACCCATCCACATGCATACATTTGTAAAGATTTCGAATAATGTTGCACAATGGTTGAAACCACAGATTTCTAAACAATACACCTATCATTGCTTTCGTCGTAGTTAACATCATTTTTAACGGATGGTGATACAGATATTAGCAATTTTATCAGACATGAAGGTTAGAAATTCCAAGCTGTACCTGAAGAATAAATTGAAACGTCCATTCAAAATAAAATACATATGTGGAAGAAAATATAATGTTTAATATTACTCTTAAAAGCTGTTTCCACGCATTCTACTTTAACAGCACTTAACTGTGCAAATGTAACTAAGAATTACAAATAAACCTTAAAAATGAATCACAATTTTATTTTTGGACTAGTATTGTGAAAAATTGTCTGCTTAAAAATTGCCTTATGCCTAAAATATATTAAATATAACTTTAAGTGTCAGTATTTGATAGAACTAAAAAATATATCTGCAATATCAGACAAATTAAATTAATGGCTTTTAAACATTAAAAGTTAAATATATCTGTATCTTAAATTTGTCTTAAATTTATAAAAAGTATGTCTTTTCGTAATTAAACACATGTTAAAGACAGAAGATGAAATTCTGTCATGAATACGTAAAACTGGTATTTAAATAAATCAGAAAAATATGAATTCAACAGATGTTGCACGAATACGTTTTGAAATTTGAGATAATTTATTTGTAGATTATAATTTTAAAATAATAAAGTATAAATGTAAATTTAGATATATAATTTCTTTTCATTAAACGTAAAAAAAACAACTTTTATGACAAGTTTTTTAACTTCAAACTGAAATTTCTCTAACACTTCGTCTGACCGGCGTACTTGGTTCTTATTTCCGCTAAGGAACTCTGATAGACAGTAAAAGTCTTTTACTGCCACTCACGAGCGGCACTAAAAGTATTCGAAGGATAAATAACAGTAATTATTTAATTTTAATTCATAAAAATTTTGCTGTCTGTTGCTATTAGCAACGAAAGTAAATGTCTGTTCGAGTTGAAAGAAAAGTACTTTTACTTCCGTTGCTAATAGAAACACACAGCCGTCGAAATGACAAACTTTAATGTCATGAAATGAGTAAGAAATGTCATGAATTTCTGACGCTTGAAGAAAAAAAATTTTGCTGTGCGTTGCCATCAGCAATGGAAGTAACAGTCCGCTTGAGCGGAAGAAAAAGTACTTTTACTTTCGTTGCTAATGGTAAAGCACAGTCGTGTGAAATGTCAAACAGTAATGTCACGAAATGAGTAAGATATGTCATGATTTTTTGACGTTTAAAGAAAAACTTACTATACTATCAATATCAAATCATTTATCATTACTTACGTATTTACTTACCTTTCTGCCATTAGAATTGCGTTCCGGATTATCAGTTGCCATTAAACAACCTATGAAATTTATGGTTTCAGCTTGTGTGTAATTTTGATTTATTATACAACCCTGTACTTTATTTGCAAAACATTCTTTTGTTCCATGTTGACAGGTAAGTTGCCATTTTCCATGTACTTTTCTATGCTGCAAATAATAATATTAATAACATCACAGGTAATGCAATTCCCTATATCCCTGAAGGTTTTGCGTGGTAGGGGGCTACACATTGAGATACTAGAGGACACGCATCTAATATCGAAATATACTGGTATTAATTTCACAGTTCCAAAATTCACTCGGCGGGGAATCAAACTCAGGATCTTAACCAGTCATAAAATTTATAATAAGTGTTATTGGTGTTTTGAATTTGGAATTAAGTACCAGTTGTAAATGGTACACAGGGTGTTCGGTAAGCAAGTGGACATAAGCAACTATTTGTAGATCAAATCATAATATATCAAATTTAAAATGTTGTTTTTAAATTGCTTCTTAATATGTTTATATTTGGTATACCTGAAGCATGAGAAAGCAGTAAAATTGTTTTAAATAATCAGAATACGAAATTTATTTATGTTTTGGAAATTTATGGAAAGTACGATGGTGGGATATAAACAATAGACACTATATGAAGAATGTTACGAGGATGCCCAGTTTTACAAGAGTACTTTGTGAATTGATTGACAGGTGCCCCCAAGTTTTCTCCACTGCCTATACTCAGTTTTTATTAATCCCCATTCCTTCAATAGTTCTTAATTTTATTAAAACGTTTCGACACTCTCTCTTCATCGTGGTTATGTACTAATGACTGTCAAGTAGCAAGTAATTACAGCTACTAGAGGAGACGAGTTATCCCGTACCCTTACTTTGTAATTTTATTTTCCGTTCCATTTCTTCTAAACTTTATAGCATTATAATATAATATATATTTATTTACCAAAAAATTAATATCAGGTAAGGTAAATAAACGGACAATTGCACAAAAGTAAGACATAACAGCGGCTCTTAACGACAGATGTTGCCACCATAACCTAGTAATAGGTGATTTTAATGCAAAGGTTGGTGCGAGAAAATAACTCAGAAATTTTGCTAGGCACATTTGTAGAAATGAGAGAAGTCAGATGTTAGTAGATTTCCTTCAACAACACAACCTGTATCTCATGAATAGCTTTATCAAGAAAAATACCACAAAGACGATGGACATGGGCAAGCCGCGACGGCAGAAAAAAAAATGAAATTGATATTATAATCACTGACAAAAGAAACATAGCCAAGGATGTCACAGCTATAAATTCCGCCTCGATAGGAAGCGACCACAGACTTGTGAGAGCTGATATAAAAATAAACTTGATAAATGAAAGAGCACGAATAATAATATGCAAACTATCTTCAAATAAATGGCAACCTCCCGTAAATGCAGAAAAATTTAAAAATACAATTAAGAATATACTAGAGACAAACATCGTGGATGTAATTGACATCAAAACACTAAAAAACATATTAAATCTGTAAAAGAAGTACAAAAACTACACAAGTATTCAAGAGGTAATAAAAAGAATGGAAAAATTTTCCAGAAAACAAAAGACCTTATAGCTGAGAGAAGACAAATAAGGAACAATACAAATGCAGACCCAATTCAACTAGATGGAACCATGGCCAAAGAAATTCAAAAAGATGTCGGAATATTAAACACAGAATAT
The DNA here is from genome assembly GCA_963675555.1 of Leptura quadrifasciata. Taxonomy (NCBI): domain Eukaryota; kingdom Metazoa; phylum Arthropoda; class Insecta; order Coleoptera; family Cerambycidae; genus Leptura; species Leptura quadrifasciata. Next base: position 113,492,005 of record OY776675.1, read on the forward strand.
TAAAGAGATTATATCACAAAACAGAAACAGAAAAATACTCAAAAATAAGCTCCCAACAGGCAAAAAGGAAATTTTAAAACTTAGGAAAGGAGATAAAACGATCACGAACAGACAAAAACATCTATAGATTATGGAAGATTTCTTTACAGAGTTGTATACAAGTAGACTTGTAAAACGAATTGTAACCTTCGGTAAAATTTCTAATCAACCATGGCTCCGAGAATGTGTCTAATATCACACAAGCAGAAATCAAGTCTACGGAAAGGTCCCCTGCAAGGATGGAGTGGTAATGGAGGCAATGAAAATGGGAGGGAATAAACTATTGGAGAAAATATCTCAGCTTTTCATTCTATATTTGCATAACACCGTCACTCCAAAAACGTGCAATAATGCTATTATTATCATCATTCATAAAAAAGGAGATATATTAGACATCACAAATCACAGACCAATAAGTATACTTTCTCACTTGTATAAGTTATTTATGAAAATAATAGCCAAACGATTGAACAATAAATTGGACTTCTATCAGCCGTGCGAACAGGCTAGTTTTCGAAGAGGTTCGGTCATAATGACCATTTGCTAGTGTTGAAGATATTGAATGAAAAGTGCTGCGAATACAACAATCTCTTATATTAGTATTCATAGATTTCAAAAAGGTATTTGACACCATCGAATCTCCAGCAATACTGAAAACCCTGGAGCGATGTAGAATTGACCACAGATATGCCGAGCTCATATAACAATGCTACAGCATCAGAAAACTTCATGAACTACCAACACATTTAAAATTGAAAGAGGAATCCAACAAGGGGACACATCTCCCCTAAACTATTTACAGCTACCTTGGAATTTGCGTTTAAATCCTTGAATTGAGACAATGTCGGAACTAATGTAGATGGCGAGTACTTGAATCATCTCAGATTTGCAGATGATATTGTGCTAATAGCGGGCAATATCGGTGATGCCGAAAAAATGGTTCGGGAAATTAAGGCAGCTGTGAAAAAAACTGGTCTAGAAATAAATATGAGCCAAACCAAACTTATGACCAACCTTGTGCTGGGCGGAGAATTTAGTGTTTCGGAACAAATTATAGAACAGGTTTATGACCGTAGTATCTGGGACACGAGCTTAGACTGGATAGAGACAGTCAAATCTGCGAAATTCAACAGCGAGTGCCCCTAGGGTGGATACTTCGCCAAACTTCGTGATACTTTTAAAAACAAAGAAATACCCTTATATTTGAGACGGTGAATGTTCGAGCAATGTGTGGCACCTGTGATCGCCTATGGAGCCGAAACACTAACACTAATTGCAAAGACGATACAAAAACTAAGAGTAGCTCAGTTCGCCACGGAGAGACCCATGTTGGGTATCACAAGACGCGATAGGATACCAAATATATCCATACGCCAAATAACAGGACTCAGAGAATCGTAAAGCGTATCATGGAACTAAAGTGGAGATAGACCGGACATGTCGCTCGATTCAGAGACAATAGATGGACAAAACTAATAGTCGAATGGCGTCCCAGGCAAGAAAGACGGAATAGAGGCAGACCACCAAGCCGATGGACGGATTGTTAAAAAAGGATAGTTCCGTTACAATTGGATTGCAACGGCAAATCAAATAAATCGTTGAAAAACATTAGAGGAGTCCTATGTCCAGCAGTGGACTAGAGAGACTGGGTGATGCTGATGATGATGAAGACAACTTAACCAACATACTAATTGTTATAAAAAAAGTTAATCATGAAATAATTTTACGTTAAATATTATTTAGAGTACAATCCAAAAACTATAAATTTTCATAGCAGTTAACAGTAACTCCAACTTAGTGTCAATTAACATTTGTACGAACGTTAATTGTGTAAGACAGCTTTATATGTCAAATAGCTTAGAGAAAAAAATATTGTATTTAATTTTCTTCCCTATATGTTATCGGTCACTGAAGAACTACAAATGTCTTCGCTGGGTAGCAGCCTACTCCTGTAGAAATAAGTTATGTTATATTGGTATATTTTGACCTGATGTATGTCTAGTTGCTCTACCCAATAACACCCTGTACAACAATATAAATTATTTCAAATTCAGATAAAGAGCAGGTAAGTATAAGTTATAAGTGATATTGCATTATTTATGATTTTCTGAAGAAATTCCTCCTTTATCTTGAATTTAGAATATATTACATACTTATATGTTGCTTGCAAAAAAAAATATTAATGGAAATATACTAAATTTTACTGAAAACAAAAGATTTATTTGAAAACTGTAACTAAAATTTTTAATTTATATATAGGCGTATAAAAAAGACGTGTTTTCATGTTTTCATCATTTCCTTATTATAAATGAGTTTTTTATATACTACTTACTTTTGCCTTTCCATATGGAACTAGATCTATGGTCAAGCCTTTGGCATCCCCCAAAACTCCATATCCAGGATAGAGTTGGTTAGCAATAAAATCCAGGCAATACGGGCATAAGGCTTCATAATAAACAGATACTTTCACCGTCTCCTTAAAAATACATAACAATTTACAAAGAGAACATCATTTTATAACTTTAAATTTTGAAATTCTCCCAATAATATTACTTTATATTGGCTTGACTAATAATGGATTGTTTAGTAACTGTACCGTTTTAAATCGGATAAAACATTTTACTTGGAACCACTTCATTATTGGCCTCATTTAGACATACTAATTTTTCCCCCTCCTCCGACCCTCGGAACACCCTCAATAGGTCTATCCACAAAAAATTAATATACATTAAAAGTAGTGTAAAATAAAAAAAATTACCTAATAATAACAATATTAGAACTGTGGTTAAAAAAGCCAATTCGAACAACAGCAGCCGTAAAAATTGCTTGCTGTATTTCAGTCAGATAACGTATGACATCACATGCTTGCTGGCCCGGCAGGCGTCAGATCTTCTGTACGCTGCGTTAGGTTTATTCCGTGTCGTTCTCGCTAGAACAAAGTTTGAATTCTCGGCAGTAACAGTGCCTCGAACGTCGAATAAGTGGTTGTTGTCAAATATGGAGGAGTGTTTCCAGAAAGGAGATTCACATAATTTACCGAACGTAGACGTGATTATGGTATCCGATTGTCTTTCAAAGTACAGATAAATACGGCTATGACAAATATCGGCAAAAATATCCGGCCCGTCTTAGTTCATGACAGGCGCAAAATTAACTATTATATTGTGAACGATCCATGCTTTTGATGGAAGTCTGAAGGACGTGTTTTCTGCTCGAAAAACTTAGAAAAATTAAAAAAAATAGGAAAAAAGAAAAAAATTAATTTTCTTTTTCCTCAACCTTTTCTAAATGCTAAATAAAAATATTACGTTCACAAAATTTTTTAGGGTTCAAGTGACTGTTTCAGACGGAGATTAATGAATAAATCATACTTACTGTCGTTTATGCTTAACTGCGGCTCTGATGGTATCAATTGGAAGACGTCGTAACACTATAAATCTAACACTGTCTGTTTAACACTCTCTTAAAATTAAATCTGAAAGGGAAATTTTGTTAGAAAACACCAGTAAAAGACAATATAAAGTTCAAAAAATGTATATTAAATCTTTAAAAAATTTATGTTTTTACACAACTTCTTCAGTGAAAATGTTAACAAACAATGGTCTGACCCGTGTACAACACATGGTGAGGAACGGGACGATTCATACGGTACCAACTACCATCCAATATGCAGTTTGAAAAAGCTAACGATGCACAAAAAGATTCAAGGAACAGTTCATGTAACTGAAATTTTGGTGGGCTTATGCTTGCCTGTCTTTATAAACGTATTTTATTAATTCACATAAATTTTGGTCGCTCCTCGGAGCTTAAAATTGCTTGAAGCGTATCTACTTCGTTTGTATTATGCAATAACAAATTTTACGTTCAGGCAAGGCAAATCCCATGCACGTGTGAGTACATGGTAATAATACTTTTTTGACTCCGAATCACTGAGGAACCGGTTTAGGGCAAACCCCGTCAAAACGCATCATTTCCCCGTCAAATCCGACTGCTAGGAAATGATGGGGGTCCCATGTCGCTAAGGGCTATTTTCGCTATAACTGCCGATATACTTTGAATAGTCGTTGGACTAACTTGTCCTCATATTCAATACCTCGTAAGAGTTGCAGTGCTTGACAACGTGGATTCGTAAAAGGGTTTTTAATCTTGGAAATTTGGAAGTTCAAGTCCAATTTTAGAATACTTTCCAAAATTGGGTGGTCGGGGCGACATTACGTCCCTGTGCAGCGACATTTACTACACTTACCAAATTAACGCTCCTCGAAGAGTTAGCGAAAATTTGGCATAAAAAACGCTCCGAAGAGCAAAAATATATTTCCAAGAATTAAAAACCTCCTCCACGGCGTTTTTACGTGAAGCACGCTTTTCTTGCGAAATATTTCCTAAGTCGGATTTCGTTACAACGTCGAAAAGTATATCGGGGTTATAGCGTTCTTTAACACTCCCCTCCTTTCCGTGAATCTTTTTGTGTAACGTTTGGTAAATTGTTTGTTTGAAAATAAAATGGATCATTGGATGTAGTCTCCCATGTGTTGTATTCGGTTATCGTTCAGACCGGCCTATCTGAACAAAACATAGATGCAAATCTAAAATGGTGATAAATTTTTGAACATATATCGATGCATAGCATTCGATTGAATAATTGAACATTGTATATGAAAAAGGCATAAAAAAAAGAAAAAATCGAGAATCCTCGGATTCTCGATGACACAACACAAACACTTTCGACGCACTTATCTTTCTTAGTGTTCTTCCACTAATGCGGGCTTGCGTCTGCTCCTCCTCGTGTCTATGCCTCGCCGATCACCTTCGGTGTCGAACTGCCTTCTGGAACAGCTTAGGTGGTCCTCGGACTGCTTGCTCCAGCTATACATTGGTTCTGCTCGGTTTATATGAAACAATAAAACAAAATTTTAGTAAAATGTTTGTTTACATCCCGTCTGGGGATCTGCGACCGATAACATATCGTCGTCTTTGAGAATAGGAACACTGAATTTTGTTGACTTATATTGGTTGAAATGGTTTCCGAGTAGTTAAAAATTCTCTTCTTGGGAGAAATCTGCGACCGATATCACATCGTCGTCTTTGAGAATAGGAACATTGAATTTTGTTGACTTATATTGATTGAAATAGTTTTTATTTAAAATCTCTTCTTGGGAGAAATCTGCGACAGAATCTGCATCCGTCGGATCGTTGCATCTGCCCCTCCAGCAGACGTGGCGGCATCTCGCCCTTGAGTTGCTAGACTCATCTGAATCGCGCCCTTGCGTCAGAGTCGTCGTCTTTCCATGCCGTGCCAATGGAACATTTGTTTGGACCCTTTGGGTCGGACTCTGCTTACAGATGTATGTTTGTTTTAAACATATGAGGACTTAGAAAAATTATAAAAAATACCAACTCTGCCGGACACGGTCAGAGTTGCTGCAGTGAATTTGGAAGATTTGTATGTGGATACAATATCCTCAGATGAAAATAACTTGTAAAAAATGCATAAAAAATACCAACTTTTGCCTGACACGACAAGAAGTTGGTATGGAAATTTTGATATAAAATAAACCTAGCACTAAGTTAAAACTTAGCCTAGGTTGAAAAATGTTATAAAAAGATGATTGAATCTCCAGAACTGGATTCTGAATCAGAAGTGGAAGCATCTCGTGGCGGTGCATGGATTTGTACAACCGTTTGCTCCGGCGGTAGAGGTTCTGTGGAATCGTCTGAGAACGGGGAATCATTTCCATCGAGTGATGTTCCGCCTGGACTAGCATTTTCTTCATCGGAAGATTCGATTTCCAAGTTGTGCTCCTCTGGCGGGGCTGGTCTCAAATCATCGACATGTACTCTTGTCGTTGCATTTCCCTTTTGCACGAGATACACTTCGTCTGAAAACTTCTTCAGAATTCTGGTTGGGCCTGACCAAGACGGCGTGAAGGTATGTACCTTCTTTTTTCTCTTACTCATGACTCTGTCTCCTACTTTGTAGACGATCGGAGTGACGGCCTCTTTCGGCGCATATTTCTGTTTATATTTTTGTTGGGCCTGACGGGCTTCCTTGATTCGCTCGTATCGTGGAAGCGTTTGTTGCTTGGCTCTTTCTTGCCTCCAGGCATACAAATCCCATTCGCCTCTTTCGGCTGGATCATATCCTAACACGACCATGCTAGGTGTTTGATTTGTAGCGGCGTTCCTACGATTTCTTAATATATATGTCATTTGATGCACGTAGCGATCCCAAGTGTCGTTTGGCTTTTTGAATAAAAGAGTCTTTAGAATTTTCTTGCATTCCTGCACCCGTCGTTCCACGGGGTTGGACTGTTGGTGATATGCTGGAATTAAATATCGTTCGATACCATTCCTTTCGCAAAATGTGATGTACCATTCGGAATTGAAATGACCACCGTTGTCTGAAATTATGACTCGAGGGACTCCGAATCTTGCTACTATTTCTTCGTCGATATATTTGGCTATCGTTCTGCCGTCGACCTGAATGTATGCCTTTGCCTCTATCCATTTACTGAACACGTCTTCGACGATAATCATATATCTGTTTTCGGCGTCTTTAGTCCTCTGCAGCGGGCCAATTACGTCGACGCTCAAGGTTTCAAATGCATTTTGTGGTGCATGACTTCTAAGTGGAGCATTGGGTTGGGCTTGTCTTGTCTTTACAGACTGGCATATCAGACAGTCGTTTATGTATTTGCCTACGATCCTGGCCATATTATTGAAATAGTAGCGTTTTGCTATTTTCCTGAGAGTCTCGTCTCTTCCTGGATGACATGCTTCATCTCGGTCATGATAATGGTAAATCAATTCCTTTATTTTCCTCTTTGGAACTATTAATTTAAAATTTGTATCGCAATCTTTAAAAAGTACATCGTCTTGGACGTGAAAATTTTGCATAAAAATAAGATCCGCATCGGAACGTTGTTCCTGTTGAAATAGATCATTCCAACGGCGGATCTTGTCTTGAATATCTCTTGAACTCAATTGAGCCTGTACGATATCTTCGTATATTTCTGAGTGCGTTAAAACAGAAATACGTTCTGGACACTTATAATTTGGTAGGAACATTCTTTCCTCTTCATCATCTGTCTCGACATACTGATTTTGTGGGTTACGACTTAGAAAATCTGCTAATAAATTCTCCTTTCCTGGACAGTGTTCAATTTTGAAAGCATATTCTTGCAATAGTAATGACCATCGAGTAAATTTTGTCTTGTCGTCCTTATGTTTGTTTAACCAAAGTAACGCCCTGTTGTCCGTCTTCACCAAGAACGGTTTGTCTGCTAAGTACATCTTGTACTTTTTAATATAGTTCACCACCGCCAAGCATTCTAGCTCGTTTATGTGGTAACGTCTCTCCGCTGGAGATAACGTGTTGCTTGCATACGAGATTATGTATTTTTCGCCGTTGTCGCCTAATTGATATAATACGGCCGAAAGGCCTTGTAGTGATGCATCTGTTTGCAAAATGAATTGACGTGAAAAATCCGGCCGATGGAGTTCCAGCGGTCCGGATAATAATTCTTTTAATTTTCTAAATGCTTCATCGCATGTATGGTTCCAGTGAAAACGATTTTCCTTCGAAAGAAGTTTCGTTAGTGGCTTCGTGATCATCGCCACATTTGGTAGATATTCTCGTACCCAGTTGCAAAGCCCTAGGAAACTTTGTAGCTGCTTTTTTGTAGCTGGAACGGGATAATTTTGAATTTGTAAGACATGTTTTTCTAATGGTTGGGAAGTATCGGTTCTAATTGTATGGCCTAAATATTGAATTTCATTCGTCGCTATTACACACTTTTCCGGTGACACTTTCAGATTGTGCAGACGTAGTCTTTCAAAGACTAATCTCAAGTGGGACATATGCTCCTTCACGTTTACACTGTAAACGATTATATCATCTAAATACACTTTACAGAAATGGTGCAGGTAACCCGTTAAAACGTCCTTTGCCATGAATTTCTGAAAGGTACAGGGAGCTGTCTTGAGTCCGAAAGGCATGACATTGAATCTGTAAGCTGCCCCATCAGGAGTGGTAAAAGTCGAAAAATCTTTTGATGCTTCATCGAGTGGTATTTGCCAATATCCACTTTTTAAATCCAACACAGAAAAAATCTTCGAATTGCCTAAATCTTTAATACTTTCGTGTATTTTTGGTAAGACGGAAGCCTCGTCTTCAGTCATTTCATTCAAATGGCGATAGTCGATGCAAAATCGTGGTTTCTTGTCCGAGCGTTTTATTATCACTGGTGGTGAACTATATTGGGCAGTGCTAGGTTCGATGACGCCAGCTTTTAACATCTCTTCGATTTGGTCGTACATAATTTTCTTAGTACTCGGAGACATCGGATATGGTCTGATATTAAATGGTTTTGTGTCTTTCACTGTAATTTTGTGTTTCACAGTCACTGTGGTTGCTTGAGTCGGTTCCGCAGTGAACAGATCGACAAATTCCTCGAACAGCGGCCGTAGAAATTTGTCATTTATAACAAGCTCTTCAGGAAGCTTTGCCTGCTGTCTCTCCCTCTGAGAAGCTTGATTCCAGAAGACGGTAATACGCTCTTCTGTGCCGGCATATAGGCATTTTCTGCCATAATCATATGCGACATTGTTCATATATAAGAATGGTGATCCTAATATTATCGTTTCGTTTAAATTTTCTATTACTTGAAAATCAATTTCAAAAGAGGTGCCTGAAATTATTACTTTTAATTTTGTCGTGCCAAGAGAGTCCACCATTCGATCTCCGCACGCCATAGCAAATGATCGACGTGTCGTGAGATTTTTAAAATTATCCAACATCCTCGGATGGATAACGTTTCGCGTCGAGCCTGAATCTATCAGTGCGTCGACCGCATGTTCATTTATTTGAACTTTTATACGAGGCAAAGGGAACGCTTCGCTCATATAATTTATTGACTCTCTTGTCTTGTGCAGAGGAGCGTCGTAGTGGTCATGAGTATCGGAAAAAATTACTGGACATTGCTGCCGCCTTGGTTCGGCCGTTGTGCCGGGGATCTTGCAGATGGACCCTGGCCTGGGTCTCTGGCCCCTCGAAAGTTTCCCGGTCTCCTGCTGAGATGCGGGTTATTCGGGCATTGACTATGGAAGTGCCACTGCACTGTGTCTGTACAGTATCGGCACGGGGTTGCCGGTCGGTCGGGTACTCGGAATTTCCCCGATCCGCCATTGAAATTGGTTTGCCTGCGGTCAGGATTCACTGATCCGCTTGATAAATTAGGCATAAAAATAGGACGACCAGGCGCTCTGCCTGGACCGTCCTGTCGAGATACGTCCTCTCGGAAATGCACCCTCGGTGCTGTCGGAGTTGGGCTTCCATTGCTCCTTATACTTGAATTTTGTGGACTAATGTGTCCCGGCTCTCGATAGTAAGACGCGCGGGACAGACGTTGATCAATAAGCTGGATTAGCGACGTCTGTTCGTCAGCTGAATCCCGCTCGACGTTAGTAGCCGCTGCTATTAACATTTCGGTGTTTGAAATTAGGTTGCTTCTCAAGCGTGACCTAATTTCTGGACGCAGTTGGTCCATGATGACCCGAGCTCTGATGGCTTCGGATTTAAAGGGATCAATACGATCGAAAAGACAGGTTTTCCTTGTGATAAACACTGCCGTGTCGTCTAAAGACGTTTGCTTGACGGCATACAGTTGAGCAATAGCTCGTGACTGTATGTCGGGAGAATTAAATCTCGTAAGGAATCTTTCCTTGAATAAGGCATACGAAGTAGTCAACGTCCTAAATTGTTCGGACCATCGTTGAGCTTCGCCCTTGAGTTGGCCGGTTACGTTATGGAGGCGATCATAGTCGTGGCTTATGCGAGCTCTGTCGAAATATTCCTCCATAATTTTCAGAAATGCTTCTGGATCTTCATGATCAAGCCCATGGAACGTCACGTTCGGACATCTTTGTCTCTCATGGGGCGTACAGGTCGACACGTTCTGTATCGCCTGCACGAAGCCCTCTGCCATTTTCAGAAACATACTCTCCATTGAAGCAGTTTGTGGCTGTGAAGCTGATAAATTAACATTGTCTCCCTCCGGAAACAGTCGCTGTGGTTCTATCCCTCTAGAACCGTCGTCGACGAGCGGTGCGGTGACTCGCTCATAAAATTCTCTTGGGGTCGACCCCTCGGAGTCTTCCGCCATGAATGAGAAAGGATTTGTTGGGTTTGGGGACGGCATGGTCCCTGTTCGGGCGCCATGTGAACGATCCATGCTTTTGATGGAAGTCTGAAGGACGTGTTTTCTGCTCGAAAAACTTAGAAAAATTAAAAAAAATAGGAAAAAAGAAAAAAATTAATTTTCTTTTTCCTCAACCTTTTCTAAATGCTAAATAAAAATATTACGTTCACAAAATTTTTTAGGGTTCAAGTGACTGTTTCAGACGGAGATTAATGAATAAATCATACTTACTGTCGTTTATGCTTAACTGCGGCTCTGATGGTATCAATTGGAAGACGTCGTAACACTATAAATCTAACACTGTCTGTTTAACACTCTCTTAAAATTAAATCTGAAAGGGAAATTTTGTTAGAAAACACCAGTAAAAGACAATATAAAGTTCAAAAAATGTATATTAAATCTTTAAAAAATTTATGTTTTTACACAACTTCTTCAGTGAAAATGTTAACAAACAATGGTCTGACCCGTGTACAACACATGGTGAGGAACGGGACGATTCATACGGTACCAACTACCATCCAATATGCAGTTTGAAAAAGCTAACGATGCACAAAAAGATTCAAGGAACAGTTCATGTAACTGAAATTTTGGTGGGCTTATGCTTGCCTGTCTTTATAAACGTATTTTATTAATTCACATAAATTTTGGTCGCTCCTCGGAGCTTAAAATTGCTTGAAGCGTATCTACTTCGTTTGTATTATGCAATAACAAATTTTACGTTCAGGCAAGGCAAATCCCATGCACGTGTGAGTACATGGTAATAATACTTTTTTGACTCCGAATCACTGAGGAACCGGTTTAGGGCAAACCCCGTCAAAACGCATCATTTCCCCGTCAAATCCGACTGCTAGGAAATGATGGGGGTCCCATGTCGCTAAGGGCTATTTTCGCTATAACTGCCGATATACTTTGAATAGTCGTTGGACTAACTTGTCCTCATATTCAATACCTCGTAAGAGTTGCAGTGCTTGACAACGTGGATTCGTAAAAGGGTTTTTAATCTTGGAAATTTGGAAGTTCAAGTCCAATTTTAGAATACTTTCCAAAATTGGGTGGTCGGGGCGACATTACGTCCCTGTGCAGCGACATTTACTACACTTACCAAATTAACGCTCCTCGAAGAGTTAGCGAAAATTTGGCATAAAAAACGCTCCGAAGAGCAAAAATATATTTCCAAGAATTAAAAACCTCCTCCACGGCGTTTTTACGTGAAGCACGCTTTTCTTGCGAAATATTTCCTAAGTCGGATTTCGTTACAACGTCGAAAAGTATATCGGGGTTATAGCGTTCTTTAACAATATCACTATAGAAACACCTAGAGTGTCGCAGCGTATATCATGCAACAGGCCTTTGATGTCACTCGTCTAGCCTCGCGCCAAGGGAGCGTTTTCTAGCCTAGACGTGTTCAGGTAATTTCTATTACAAATAACGCCTAAAGTAAATGACCACTTTTCTTTAAACTTTGTAGGGGTTTATAACACCCATAAGTCTATAATTTTCAATTAAAAACTAAATTTTATGGGCAGACCTATTTTGGGGCAATATCTCGGTTCTGAATGGTCCTACGAAAAAAAAGATGGTTATCAAAGTTAAAGATAAGTAAATTCTATATCGAAATAGTTCAGACACATTTTTGCGTAGTATTAATATTTTTGGAAGTATAGGCGGCGGAAGTCAAGCACCGTATCGCATTCAATCTGTATCGCATATACAGAGATAACACAGATACCGAAAAGTTTGTGAGTTGGCTTTTATCACATCCCCGTTCCCAATTATAATATCATGTCAATAAGTACAGGTCTACAAGAAGATGAGAAAACCGATTGCCACAATTCATACGAGCTTGGCATATCTGCAATGACGAATATCGGAAAAAAGTTCAATGACGTGAAGTTTTAGCTAAAAAAAAACTCCCTTTGAGCAGCTAACCCTCTGATTAAAATACAAGATGATATCATTCCAGTTAACTCAACTCTACTCTTTCAAATAATTTTACTTGCTAAGCAATTTGATAAAGATTTGCAACAATAGTAGAATGCGAAATACTAAAAAATCGAGTTTTTATGATTTATTTTCTCCAATCACTGGTAAAATTAGTTTTGACAATAAAATACACATCATAGTTGGTAGGTTTTTACTTCATCGAGTTGTGTGGCGTCAACAAGAGACATTCTCTTCTATCCTAGCTAGGAATGTAGAGTATATTTAGAAGTATTATAAAGCTAATAGCATCATTGTCTTCCACGGGTACTCTACCGATGCATCTGATAAAAGCACAAAATCTGCTGAGCGTCAACGACGAGCTCAAAGAAATGTTTTTGCAACCGTAAATTTTGACGAGTCTATCACAGCAACAATGCAACACGAGAATTTTCTATCAAGTGATCTAAATAAAATTCGGCTTATCTCATTGTTACGTAAAAAGCTTACTTACCACTGCAGGCTGCCAAAAATGCTGATTAGTGCATTCTGTAAGTCGGACAGGAATATGAATATTTTCTAACCTAACGAGACTATATCTCCAACTATTTTGAGGATACTGAACACGATGGCGGTGGTTAAATCTATCTCCGAGATCACCTCACCCCCCAGACGGCCAAAATCACCCCCGAAAGAGGTAGCGTATCCGCCGTCTCCTAGCAGCCATATCCGTTTTCGAGGATACTGAGCACGATGATGATGTCGAGGCCCCTCCTCGACCCCCGCCAACTCTCCAAATGGTCAAAAACCACCCTGACAGGGGTAAACCACGGATATCCCGTCTTCTCTCGATTAAACCCGTTACCCATCGTTTTCGAGGATGCTGAACGTGAAAAAAATATTGCGATCTCATCTTGCTCAGCGGGGGTCGAGGAGGGGTCTCGACATCACTATTGTGCTCAGCATCCTCGAAAAAGGGGGGTAACACGGATTTAACCGAGAAAAGACGGTCTATCGCGATTTACCCCTTTCGAGGGTGGTTCTTAGCCGTTTAGGGGTTGGCGGGGGTCGAGGAGGGGTCTCGGCATCATCATCGTGCTCAGTATCCTCAAAAACGGAGGGTAACACTGGTTTAGCCGAGAGAAGACGGCTTATCCGCGGTATACCCTTTCGGGGGTTGTTTTTGGCCGTGGGGGAGGGATGGTGGGGTTCGAGGAAGGGTCTCGATATCACCATCGTGCTCAGCATCCTCCAAAAAGGGGGAAAAACAGATTTGGCTGATAGGGGACGACGGATACGCGGTTTACCCCTTTCTGTGGTGGTTTTTGGCCGTTTGGGTGGTGGGGTGACCTCGAAGAGAGATTTAGCTACCGCTATCGTGTTCAGCATTCTCGAAAACGGGGGTGAGACATAGTGTCGTTAGGTTAGAAAATATTTATGTTTTTCGAGGTTCTATCCGACTCACAGAATGCACTAGATTCTCTTATTATTAACTCAGCTAGTCATCACCTTATTATGATTCGGTAATTATAGTTGGTGAAGTCATTGAGCTTTTAACACGTATGACAGGAAGCAAAGCGAAATTAGTTAAATTATTACAAAAATCTGCAGGATTACAAAAATAAGTGGAATGTTTTAAAGACCCCAATTCTCACACTGATCTTATAGATACAGCAGGTGAAAAAGGTCCCTTGGCCCGGAGCAGAATCCGTTTCTTTGAAGGAATTCAGGTACAAATGCTTTATTAAATTAGTGGCAAAATGTACATGTAATCTTGCATCGTTAGGTCCAACTGAGTCTGCTGCACGCTAACATTCTTTTAGAACATACTATCAAATTCAGCTAGCAGTGTACAACAAAACCAAAAGTCCTCAAGATTGGGGTTGGATGCAAAACAAAGTTATCTGTTTCCTATTACTACCAAAAACGAAGCTGCTCCACAAGAAATTTTGAAAACAATAAGCTGCAAGTATACAAAAGGCTGCAAAGTCACATGCACTTGTAGAAAAGCTGAACTAAGATACCCCGTTATATATTCCGGACAAAATTACAAATATTAAAAAAAAAACAGAAGTTATCAAGGACAAACATGTACAAATATCGAAATATATGTAGACGACTTAGATCAACTCGAAGAAACCGAAGATAAGGTATTAGCTTTCTTGCAATAGGATAAACACACATCACTAAAAAAAAAACACACGTCAAATACCCTATCGCAAGGTGATGTGGAAACGAGCGCATAATGATAGTAATAACCACCGATATTTGTAGATATTTGTAATTTCAAATTTAATAATAAATATATTTACTTAAACTTCAAAAGTGACAATTAAACTATAATAGCAAGTAGAAAACGTGGAAGTGTATAGAAGAGTGTCAATATACAGAATGAATGCGATGCGGTGCTTGACTTCCCCCGCATATAACTTCAAGAATATTAATACTACGTAAAAATGTGTCTAAGCCATTTTGATAGGAAATTTACTTATCTTTAACTTTGGAACCATCTTTTTTTTCATAAGACCATTCAGAACCGAGATGAGAAATGATTTTAAGCGATATTGCCCCAAAATTGGGGATGTTTCGAGGGGTGGGGAGAGGGAAAATTAGTATGTCTAAAAGCGGCCTATAATGAACTGGTTTCAACAGTAAAATCTTTTGTCAGAATTAAAACGATGTTAATCTACCTAACGATTGGCCTAAATCAGATTATATCGAACTTAAGTTAGGAGAACTTAATGTTTTGTTTACTGCCGAAACCATTTTTAAGCTTGCGACAATCAAATGTACTATTTTGGTTTTCAGAGTGAGGTGAATGTTGCATGTGTGCAAATAAGCACGAAAATTAAAACTTTCACTGGTTTAGCGAGAGATCATTGATTTATTATAAATGCTTTTAAATTTGTTGTCCTCTTAAGGCCCAAATAAAATGGAGATAGTGTTAAAAACTATATAAGGATTAATGTTGAAGGCACTACTCTACCAGTCGTTGATCGGATTAAAAGCATGGGTTACTTCATGTTTGAATAGCACCTAAAAAACTTGTACAATACAGCTATTAAAATAATTTACGGTAACAAACATTACCTACCACAGACAACCAAAATCTTAGTCCTGTCAGTTTTTGACCAAGGAGATACATTATATTGCCCTATCTTAACAGCCTTGTAAAAGAAATTCAAAATTCTTGCTTACAAATTATTTACTTCACGTTACTTTGACACAATCAAATAGGAATATTATAGTAGATTGTTTTAGTTGTTTACGATTTTCATTAAATGTGAACTGATCATTTTTTTGTATATAAATACTTTTTGTCCTAGTAGTGATCTAATAACTTCAAAAGTAATACCTATTATAAAATGTCGATCTTTGCGATCAAATATTCGTACCAAAAATACGTCATATATAGTAATTAACAAAATAATTTGTAGTATGTATATGATGCTATCTATATGTAACTATTGTGAAATTATGCGTTAAATTTGACATTTTAAATAACACTTATTTTCACAGCACTAGTAATAAAGTTATTCTTACCTGTAGAGCTAAGGAGAAGCAGTTGTAAATCAAAAACAGTAGCACTACTTTTGAGGTAAACATTTTGCGGAGGAAGTATAAATCGTAGTAATAATATATTATGATATTAGGAAAAAGATAACATATTACTCGACACAGGTCAAGTACGCGGGTTAGCAGATAGTTCTTATCAATGGTAGTGCTGATTGTCGAACTTGAGGATTTTTATTTATACCGTTTCAAATATTATACATTTATTTTTTGCTTGACGACCTATTAGTCGACAAAGTAAACAAGCGTTTGATACGTAATATCATGCAGCAAGAATGCAGCCGTTCATTGTATATAAGTATTTTTCTACCAAACTAAAAACAATGATTTAATAACGTATACTTATAGAAAGTATTATATTTGACTTTTACAATCTGGAGGTAGTTTGTTTAGTTAGTTCTTTAAGAGCACGCCAACTGTGAATTATCTATCTGATTCAAAGCTATTTTTTAGATATTAATATGTTCAAAACAATTTATTTAAATATTGTGTTTATTATTTACATTAGAAAGAGCAGTGATCATTGTTAACTATATTGTTTAAGCAAAATTTCATTCTCATTTAAAATATGGGACGCCATAACATGATCTCTAAGCTACAAAATTATTTTGTGTGCATACATTGTCTGGTTCAACTCATATCTAGAGAAAATGTTTTACACTGCAATTTTAAAAATCACACATTTGTGCTCTTGTTCTCATTGCATTTAACTCAAAATGTCTCCATATCACGTGAACATCACATAAATGCTTTCGTAATTTCATGTGAAATTTATAACGAACCATTAATATATTAATATCCATCATATACATCTCGTAAATGATATATAAATAACATAATGACGATATTTGTAATTATTTATGTTACCAGTGAATAGAGACAGACATATTTAATCGGCAAACGGAATGATCGGCATGGGGCGTAGAAAAATGTGCTCAATTTAGTGAATTGATGTAATTGCTATACGGAGCTATTTCCAATAGACTTCCATAATATTCAAAAATAGGTCCACCTCTCTATTGAAATTAAAACTTGACATTGTTAGCATTGTCGAACAGGAACAAATGTAGATTGTACACTTTCATGGAGGAACATGGCGATAGAGTTATCGGACAGTCAACAACAAATCGGAATTGAGGTGGTTGAGGACCTTACTTAATAGATTTTCGATTCGTTTCACATAATGGTAGCCAATCGTAAACTTCAAGAAAATCATGAGGTCTGGTGACCTAGTGCAAACCGAAGTGACAGACGGATTTGTTTCACATTTAATATAGTCGTTGGTTCTGTAATATCCATATGTATATTTGAACGATTTGAATATCTTATACGAGAAGTATGAAAGATATCAAGCTATATGTAATACCCTTATGTGAAGATTCTAGGTTAGTCTCCAAATAGATAAAACAGTAGATCTACTATGTGACTGTGCTTATTTTAATGGCAACAACAATTCCTATGTAAATATTAATACACAAAAGATATTACCTCGGTCGAGAGATAATTTGTGTTGTTCCAAATGCCTGCTATGTAAAGCAGCGTTCTCCTACAAATTCGCTGGTTGCTGGTAGCCGCCACCGGAAGTCGCCAAGACATGTACTGTTCTCCTACACGTCAGTATTATTAATATCTGGCGAATACCCTACAGTTGAAAATGGATGTTAACATAAAGACACTTATTTTATTGATATTATTACATTATCAAGCTCAAGAGGAAAATCCAGTTCTACTCTTGACACTGAAAATGAGGGACATAGGAAGAAATAATTCCCGTATCTAAGAACAGGCAGACAGAAGGATTCCAATCGATTTTAATAAAAATTCGTCTAAAAGATAATTAAACGAAATTTAAAATTTTTTTCGTATTTCGCCATATCAAACAAGCAAATTCGCCGCAAATTGGGATGTTGCTCTGCTCTCGGACGAGACAAAGAACTGAGGACCAGCAACCAGCTATTTAGTAGCGTGTGGTGAGGGGCACTGGCGATGTCTGGGGGACTTGGTAGCAGCTATTCTGTAGCGGCTATCAGCGACCAGCGAATTTGTAGGAGAACGCTGCTTAAATTTCAATCAAATTAAATTTAGTTTAATAACATGTATGTCATAAGTAGTGAATATCTACTCCGTTGGTGTGAATAAATGCAGTTTTTTGTATCTAATATAACATTTTCTTTTTTTATACATATAATTCAAACTCGCTATCGGGCGCTTCTCTTCATTCATAAATAGGGGGCTGTAGGGTCCTATATAAAAACAAAACCTCAGATGAGTAGAAATAGAATTAATATTCGGCATGATTGAATTAGCACATTGAGAAATTTCATCCTGTATCTTTAAAGGTCTTTACGCATGAGGGTGAAGTCCAATATAGTATCCAATGTATAGCCATATAATAAGTTAAAAATTTTGATTAGCATTATGAAGGCAATAGACAACGAGATATTGATTTTGTTATATCTTAAATTAAGAAAGAGGCCGATATAAATCACCGGTATCGAAACATAAGTATTTCCCACGCAAAATCTTCAACATATGGTAATTAGACCATTTTGGCTATCTTGGTAGGGACACTAAGAGAAAGTATACAACAGTACAAAACAGTACCATCACGTTATAGGAATCACTGAACTTTTAGCTTCTGATTACTGTGATTGCTGTTGAGGAGACTAATAATGACGTTGGTGACATTAGTGTCAGAGTTCTCCAAGGAAAATAAGTAGAGGGCAGGAGCTCAATTATTATAGTATATTTATGACTTCAATAACCACAACCTAAGAGAATTCTTAAACGATGTCTGATTTAGATCTCTTCGATAGGAGTAATAATGCCAGTAGTTAAGAGCTTGATGGAACCGGATAGCTCTTTGGGTTTTGAATCAATAGTAATTATCTGTAGGTAATTTAGAAATAAGATAATTCAGTTCTTCTATTGTACCTCATCGACTTGAACCCAGACTGTCAGTGTGGGGAAACCAATTCATTTCATTTATACATACTTGCTACATCCTCTAGCCGATGTAATTAATATATCAGTTTATTTTAAATGGTACTAATATTATCTCATGTTCAACTTGAAAACATTAAGCTTTTAATATTCCTTTCCTTCACGGTTTCGAAGAATTTTAATAATTGAACAAGTCTTCAATCTATAACTATTTTAACGTGGAATATTTTAAAAGAAGTTTAAATCAAATACTCTATCTCAGTCTGTATAATAGTGGAGTCAGACAAGCAAAACATAAGAAATTGTTTCCAGTGTCATTATTTTTTTAACATGTTAGTGACATAGAATACTATACGAAATGGACATTTTCTACCTCTAGCAACCGCCGCTACGCAAATTATCGGCCATTTTGTGAAAAATCGACCATTTTGGTCGTTCTTTTTAAATATAGATGAGTATATCTCGATATGATTAGGTCCAAAAAATGCAAAAAAAATTGAGGCTGTTTGTAATGATACAGGCTATCGGTGGCTACAATATGAATTTTTTGTCCGCACACATAACCTCAAAAAAAACTAAAACTGAAAAACTACTAAATTTTGGATTTTTAGTTATAACTTCAAATGTTTTAAGTGAAACTATACTTTATAATGTGAGCAATAACTGGTTAAAGTTTGAAGTCAATATATCTAATACAACTCTCAAAAATTGACTTCAAATCTTAAAATTAATTGGCTAATAACTTTTGTGCATCGCATCGTATGAGTTTGTTTTTTTAAATGTCGGTTTTTTATGCACTTTATGATGGGCAAGAAAAAAATTTTAAACTTGAAGAAAGTAAATAAAATCGATTTTAAATTTTTATTCATATACAAATTCAAGTATCCATTAGATTAAAACATAATTTTCGCAAATTCCTCCATAAAATCCTTATTTTAGTATAAGGAACATAACCAGACTGAAACCAACAGCTACTCTCCGGGCTATGTGCCCCACCGAGCGCTGAATTACAAGGTACAAGCCTGGCGCGTTAAGTGTAATAATTGCATATTATCAACAGAACACTAATGCTTCGATTGCAACAAACACCAACCGAAAGACTGGTGCTACTTAAAGGAGCTCTCGTGCCAGTCATTCCACACCACTTGCAGACTGCAGTTTCTAGCTGTTGGCTCTCGTCAATGCAAGGTTGGCATGTGACGACCGACACGGGGATCCTTTGATCATTTAGTACATCCCGGTATCTTTAGGATAGCGACATGCAAAATAGTCAGCAGGCGCCATCTAGCGGCACGAGAGCTCCTTTAAATAGGATCAGTCTTTCGGCTGGTGTTTGTTGCAATGTATATTTTAACCAGTTATTGTTCACATTATAAAGTATAATTTCTGAAAATTTCACTTAAACATCCGAAGTTATAACCAAAAAAACAAAATTTAGCAGTTTTTATTTTCTTGAGGTTATGTGTGGAGACAGAAATTTAATATTGTAACTGCTGATGGCCTATATCATAGCGAATAGCCTCGATTTTTTTCACTTTTTTTTACACATATATACCGAGATATATTCATCTATATTTAGAAAGAACTACCAAATTGGTCGATTTTTCACAAAATGGCCGATAACTTGCGTAGCGGCGGTTTACTAGAGGTAGAAAATATCCATCTCGTATGGTATTCGATGTAACTAACATGCTAAAGAGAAAAAATTAACACTGGAAACAATTCCTTTTCACTAAAATTTGATGCTTGTCTGACTCCACTATAACGTTATTTATTTATTAATTACACATTTTCAAAAGTAATTAACTATACACTGACTGAAATACTGTGAAAAGGTTATGATTAAAATGGTGACAGATTTTCGCTAATAAAAACCATTAGCTTTACATTTTCCAGTAATCAATTAAATTCAACAACCTTATTGTGATAGGCAACAGATGTAAGATACAGACATTTCGAGGTTGTAAATATAATTTAAGGAAAAGGGAAATTACATCTTAAGTGTATGAATTATTTAACATTTTATTACACTCTATTGTTCAATAACGAATCAGAAGTGTAAGCACTCTTCTCATATTTTCCAGACGGTTTGAAAATGACCCACTATAATTTTATAATAATATTTATTTATTTTATTCAAAATATCTACAGGAGAGAATCCCAAATGATATAATATAATCCTCGTATATACATACACATATAGCAGGAAAATATATAATAAACATATGATAATGCATCAAGTATCACAAAACATAGAACAAATTAACGACAAAAACTGTTGGTAGATTATTAATAGCTGAAGTGACTTTTGCAACCGGACCGTTACTACTATAGTTAGAATGAAAATTGCCAACATAGAACAAATTTCTTGTATTAAATCTAGGAAATCTAAAATAAAATAATTTCTGCAAAATCTATTTTATTATTGACAATATTAAAACTAAATTTCATATACTTTTGAGACAACTTTCCTTAAGGAGCGTAATACCCAGCAGTTGACTTTCTTCATGCGAGTAATAAATAAATTGAAATTTTGAAACCATTTTGTTTTGTACTCTTTCGAACCTGTCTATGTCCGACTGATAATAAGGATTCCATATATTGCAACAATATTCCAATATTCATCTAACCAGCGAATTAAATATATTTAAGATACGTGTTATGTCTATGAAATGTCTGCATTGTCTTTTGATAAAACCATATAGGCGATATGCTCACTTTAGAACATTCTCAATATGCAGATGATATCCCGGAATCCAAAGTAATGCCCAGATTACAAATAGACCTACTTTCAAAATTTTTAATGAACTTATAGAATATTCAAATAAAATATTACTTTTCTTCTTAGAGAATGTTATTGTTTTGCATTTATTTATGTTAAGTTCCAGACAATTGTTTATATTCCACCCATAAAACCTGTTAATATCACACTGCAGATTTTCAACGTCCTTTGTAGTATCAACAACTGTAAACAATTTCAAATCATCTGCAAAAAGAAGGATTTTCGCAAAGTCAAAAATGTATTGAACATCGTTAATAAATTTTAAAAAAAATAGAATCTGTAGATACATTTACACAAAAGCTTGTACTGCAGTTGTGACATCAGTTGGTCAGTTTTAGTTTATAATTAAATACAGATGAAAATATGATATTATCTTGCAGGATTTTGAATAAAGCATAAGGAAACTCACACCACTTACTGCAACACAAATAATTAATTAAAACCATTCTGATATTTCTTTCGTTGGCTTGAGAGTGTCGCGCATGAACTCTAGTGTGGCTAAATATAGTTAAATGTGACACCAGTGGAGTATCATTGTGGCTTTGTTTTAAATTACTACCTAAAGGTATTGGACGCTCTATTTCAGATGTGAATAACCTAATGGTTCTAATTGTAACTTTAGTCGTAGAGAAGCATCTATCTGAATAATATTCAATTGAGGTACATCTATATATTGAGAATTGGTTCTGGAAGAATCCGGAAACATGTCGCTGCTCATGGTGTTGTCTTCTATTTATAATAGAAAAACAAAGTTTTGACAAAACCTTAAATTTTGATAATGGTTCTCCCATACCCCCTGTCAATTAACAACAAAAGTCCTTTATCGTTAAGCAATCAAGAAGTTAATTTAACCCCACCCAGTAATTATTTATCTTAATTTTATATCAAGATAAATAAACAAATTGGCCATTTTCGTGATCGTCTAGTTTTACAAAGTTAGGACTCAAATTACTTTGTGTTTGTAGTAACCTTTTATATTTATTTACCCAAGTTCTTTATGCAAAGTTTGATATTACGGATTCCTAAGGGAAATAATTTACCCGAGAAGATTAATCACTCTGTTAATTTAGGTATCTCGTAAATTTGAACACACTGTCCATTAATTGAGAAAACTAGTTAATCATTGATTTCATTTACTATTTTATTACTCAAGATTGCACTGTGAATTTATGGTTAAAGTTTGTTTTCTATTTTATTTGGTTGAAATGAAATCATTATCCTTTATTTAGTTTATTATTTGTAGTACTAGAAATGTAAAATTGAAAGAAAGGATACTAATCGTTGAGACAATAGTCACAGAAATCATTTTATTTTATAATAATTGTCGTAGCAAATAGCTAAACATGAAGTTAAAAACAATCCAAATATTTAAGACAATTGTCTAAATATTATATATGAAAGTTTGTGCCGCTCTAGTAATGACATACTGTGCATGTTTTAGAGTTGGTTTTGCAAATAACAAGAACCATGTTATGCAATAGAATATCCGTATCATTTTGGTTGTATTTAAAGATGCGGCAAAAGGCCGGTTAAATGCTGATTTGCAATTAGTGTGGTAGCAGTCGCTATGATGAAAATAAAATTGAATGCAAAACGGAGGACAATAATCACGTTCGTGCAATATAGAATTCACCTGGTAAATGAGAATTAAATACTCATATAAAGTATCATAAAATGTTGAGGAAATATCCTTCAATTGATTACACGAATGGAAACTACCAAATTATGTATGTGTTCAACAACATACACGCTGTTAGTAGATGTAATTCAAATATACAGACGTCCCGATTCTGAGCTTCGTCGAAAAGTAACCCCCGCTAATATGAGCAAGGTATACAGGACCAATGGACACAAGCACGGACCGCTGATCGTTATTAAACAATCATAAATAGCTAGGTATATCGCCGGTGAAAAACCTCACATCATAATTTGAA
Organism: Leptura quadrifasciata; assembly: GCA_963675555.1. NCBI lineage: Eukaryota > Metazoa > Arthropoda > Insecta > Coleoptera > Cerambycidae > Leptura > Leptura quadrifasciata. The sequence continues at coordinate 113,515,395 of OY776675.1, forward strand.
AGTCAAAACATTCTTGTGAAGTCTTATGTCTCAATAGGCACACGATAGCCACTGGTCGTATATGAACTGAAGTATAATTGACAGTAAAGTCGCTTGTCATTGGATAAGTTCTGAAAATATACAACTTAATGACATAAACTTTCAATTTAGCAATCGTAAACCTATCAAATAAAATATTTAGAATGGGAACTTTTACCTAGTCTCATTATTATCATTAAAAATAATAACTGAGTAAATTGTAATGTAATTCTATACTACTGTTAAAAATCGAATAAAATATTTCATAGAGAATCTAATGTTTTTTTAGTACCACAAATACGCAAATTACACATTTAGCACCCGAAATCAGAATGTAAATTAAATTTTTTGAGTCCGAAACAAAACCTGAGACAATATAAACCTCTACGTCGTTTTAAGGGACTCTATCGGCGCCCTCGCCTATGCTTCCTTAAGTTGCCATTTTATTGTTGAAGTGGCTAGCACCGTCGCCTTGACCATTGAAATGAAGTTGAAATAAATACGTTCATTGGCCATGGCTACGACGGCAATTTTGGTGTTAATAATATGCCCGAAAAGTATCCTTTAATACCCGAAAATGATAGATTATTTCTAGTTGGTGCAGACATTCGTTAAGTGGAAATAACTTGTGCAGCAAATAGTTTGGTAATGGAGAGAATCGCTCAAATCAAACAGACCTCTAGCTCATAGTCTTCGATAATCCTGTAACTCGTTCTTTTATATGATTAGCGGCAGATAGCGGGAGAGAGGAAATGATCCCCCTTTTACTCGCTGGCTATATGTGCACTCTTATTAGCCAGTTAAGCGCCATGAGGTATAGTGCGCGTGCCACGCATGTTTTTGTTCTTGGGGTGTCGCGACATAAGTGCTGTACCTCACTACGGACTGTTTTATTTTGTGATGTAGTACCGTAGATACGTCTCGTTGCTGTAATTTTTATATGGGAACTAATAGAGTGTGGCCTCATGAACCACGCTATGATCTTGGTCAGGGGAATTTGTTTTATTTTATTTTTTTTTTGTTTGAAATTATAGGATGATACGAAATGGTGTTTTACAATTAATGGCCACAAATAATAAAAGAATGCAATTGTGCATTCTATTGTATTCATTTTTGTAGATTTTATTATATTTCCTCCTCCTTAAAACAACAAAGTATAAATCTGAACTTGCAAATAATGTGACGCAACATATATGTCGCATGGCCCTATAATATACATTTACTTCTACAGGCCACGAGACATATAACGTATGTCTCATAAAAAAATGCTCTAAAAAATAAATAAGAAACGAAAATGCAAAAATTTCAAGGGCATATATATAATACAATACTTGAATATCCCAAAAACGTCGAGAAAAAATTTGGGCACGTCAGACCAGATTTTCTGATTGTATGGTAGCGCTTAACTGGTTAGCCAGAATTTCTTTTGCGTACGGTACTACCTCTGTTTTCCGCTATGCTGCGATTTCTGCTTGGAATCATTTTTCCGCTATCTACCATTAACTCGAACTTTTTTACTCCAACTACAGAAGACACTTTTCAAGAGTCTTTTCAGGACTTATTTTGAAAACTCTTTTCAGCCTCTTTTCAAAACTTTTTTCAAAACTTTATTCAAGATTCTGCTGGAGACTGGCTTCAAGACGTCTGTCAAAACTCCCATCTATTTTAACCACTGTCTCTTGATCGAAGTGTAATATATTGAGCAAATACTCTAAATACTATAACGGGTAATACTGATATGAACGGCCGCTTGAGACCCTTGATGTTTCGGACATCGCGCTCATGGAGACATTTGTTCAGGATTTACAAATACTTAACATATAAAAAATTCAGACAATTTAACGGAAACCACGTTTTTCATATGAAAAGTGCGTGGTCCTTTATTTGTTTCTTTTAGAATAATATTCTTGTAATAGTACTTTAATTTTCAGTTTTAAAAATGCCCTGGATTTATTTGTTAATAAATTTTTTTATATAGTTATTTTTTGTACATTTTCTTTTTTATACAATCATTAATGCAGTTCTCATACTCAATCATCATTTGAATAACATGACAGTTGTGATTCCTATAAAAAAGATCATTCTGTATATATTTTTCAATATTTAATTTGCAATTGTAAAATTATATACATTACTAAATCAAACTAGGGGAGTAGATTTTTTGTCGCCTCTTTATTATTTTGCAAACGGTTGATTTGGCAAAATGGAGAAATTAAAGAGAACAAAATTAAAGTACTTATTTAAACTATATAAATAAGTAATACTATTCAATATAAAACAAATAAGTTTTACAAAAGTATATTCAAGGAAATTACAAATAATTATAGTAAATTTTCAAAATGTATTGTTGTGTATAAGCATGTTATTTCGCTATTATCAATATGAACCCATAGTATGTATTTAATTATTCATATTAAATCGGCTTCAATAATTTAGTTGCAAAACAAATAATATTTTGGTTCTATTTTATTGGCAGTAGTCATCAAATGTTAAGCTAATTACCTTCTGACACAAGTAGGAACTGCTAGTAAATTCAGAAATTACCATATCTTCTAACGAACCGGATAGAAGTGAAACCGCTCATTCTTATGCATCCCACGAAGCTCTAGCGAAGGAAAATTGTTCAATGTGTATTTGAGGAAAAGAAAAGAAATTTAATTCTGTAAATGTGTGGAAATTTCAATGAATCATAAATGAATTCGTCTATTTGAATTATCGTTAACATAATTTTAAAAACCGCTTCCCAAGGAATCACTATTTCCACATCCAGATTTTGTATCCAAGTCTTATGCACACTAAATCCCAATGTAATATTTTATTCCCTTTAATAATATAGTGAGGGTGGTAGACGGGGTGACTAATGTAAAAAAAAAAATTAGAAGTCCTTGGTTCTCGTATACACACTAAACCCCAATTTAATTTTGTAGTTCTTTAAACAATAGGGTGGGGGTGGAAATGGGGGTGGTAGAGGGGTAACTAATGCCAAAATAAATTTTAGAAGCCCTTGGTTCAAATCCCTATTTAATTTTTAACTCCCTTTAATAATAGGGTGGGGGTGGCAATGGGGGTGGTAGAGGGTGTAGCTAACGCCAAAAAAAATTTTTTAGACGTTTCGTTCTTGTATACACATTAAGTCACATTTTAGTTTCTTTTACTCCCTTTAATAATAGGGTGAGGGTGACAATGAGGGTGGCAGAGGGGATAGCAAACGCAAAAAAAATAATATATTTTTTTTGCCTCCTTTCATAATAGTGTGGGGGTGATTAGATCAAAATATAATATAGTTCCAGATCTTGTTACAATACATAAGTGTACTAAATTTCAAGTCAATATCATAAACGACGTTTCATGACATTTTAAGCTTATTTCAACAAAAAAATAAATAAATTTTTTTTTGTGTTATTATACTTCCACTGGACGTGGAAGTAAAAATACCTATAATGCTAGTACCATGACTTTTATTAAATAATTGCTTATGACAATTAATTACAAACCAACAATAATGAATACCAAAAGGGTTCTATTTTGATAAGAGATGAAGAGAATAAAAAGAAAATGACGTGAATTCGTCAACAATTGCTTCCGTATAGATAAGCATGCACCGTACAGACCAACCGACAATGGTGTATTGCGAATTTCGATAATAATCCCTTCGAATTTAGAAAAGGCGATTACATCCGGCTCTATCAGATACTCTGACAATATAATTGAATCGAGGAATTACGTGTAGATAGTTCCGACAGTTCTGTATATAGTTTTTATGATACACTAAATAACGAGTATGAGCAACGTCTACCTAAAAATAAAACTTGTGCCAAAACATATTTCCTGTATGGTTTAGCGAAGACATACCTTTAAAACAAAAGAAAAAGAACATGACTTCAGAATGGCTAAAAAAAGGTTGCAGTTACGCGAGTATTACATAAAAGTCTCATTTTATGGCAACTGATGTAAAATATTTTTATAAAATTGGCTATAATAATCATGTAAACAATATTGGTTATGACATACATAACAACCCTAATTTTTGGGCATATACAGGGTGTTGCATCATGAGAGGGACATAGCTTAATAGGAGGTAGAGAACATCAGTGGTAACCGGAACCTCCCATAGAAATGTCTCATTGGGCCTTCACTACGAAGTTACAGGGCGTTTTATAATTTTTGGCCAAACCTGTTTTTTGTCATAACTTTGACAGGGAATGAAATAACGGATTCATATTTGGTACGGCTAATGTACTAACGAGCCCCAAGAGGTACATGTATAAAAAAAAATATATCCAGGTCCGGACTCACTATAATTTATGTTTCTTCTTTGCATCAATAAAACATCACCCTGTATATATTTTTTTGAAATTTCAATACGATATTCGAAAAGAGCAAGAAAAAACAAACAAAATGGCCTATTTCATTTTTTTGTTACACCTTCGTGGTTATTTAAATACGTTGTTAAATGTCCAAGAAAATGGATTACAGAACCCTATTAAATGAGAGGCACGTGAAATAAATAGTTTTATAACTAAAATTTGCAAAAATTCTATTGAGCCTAGGTGGTCTGGGTGAATCCTAATTCCGGCACGTTTTAAAAGTCCATTTTGGTAAAAAAAACTGTGGTCCTAATAAGTAATCGGGTATGAAATAACAAAATTTTTAATCAATCACAGTAGGCTTGTTCAAAGAATAAAAGTGACAGATAATTTAAACCATTTAGGCCTAAGCAACCAGTTACTTTGATCAAGAAAATCATCAACATTTTATACTTAATAAAAATTGGAAAAGAGAACAAACTAAAATCTAAATAAATAAAATATTTTCCATTCAATTAACAATAAATAACAAAACAATAACTAAATGTGTTTAAAAATAAAACGTAATTGACACGAAAGTAAATTTTCAAAATGTCCTCCCCCACATTCTGTGCATTTTCTTGCGCGTTTAGAAAGGTCACCAATTGCTCGACGTATCATTTCTGGATTATTCCGTATTTCGTCGCAGGTTGTAACGATGCGCTGGATTAAATGTTGTCTACTTTCAATTTCAATGTTATAAACCTCGTTTTTTAAGTGGCCCCATAAAAAGTAATCACAAGGGTTACAATCAGGAGATCTTGGTGGCCATTCATGTGGACCCCCGCGTCCAATCCATCTATTAGGATACACATTGTTTAAGTGTTCTCTTACTTGAAGGTTAAAATGTGGTGGGGCCCCATCATGCTGAAACAACATGCCTCTTATACCGATATTTTCTAACATATTCGGTAAAATGTTTTGAAGAAAATCAAAGTAAATTTCACCATTCAATCTTTCTTCAAAAAAAAAAATGTCTATTCACAAGTCCGACCCAAACATTTACAGAAAACCTGTGTTGCGAACGGCGTTGGCGTACCGCATGTGGGTTTTCCTGTGCCCATTTATGATTATTTCGTGAATTGTTTACTCCATCCCTTGTAAATTGTGCCTCATCCGTAAATAAGGTTCTGTAAATGACTGGGCGATGGTTAGACGACCAATGACAAAATGCCAGGCGGGGGATATCGTCGCCTTGTTGAAGACGCTGTACCTGCTGGATATGATATGGATGGTAACGTTCTCTTTTTCGGGTTCTCCATACTCGCCAATGAGGAATACCAGTTGCCAAACTGATTCGTCTAGTGCTCATATTTGGGTTTTCTTGAACTACGTTTATAATATTGTTTTGTTCCCGCACACCTTGTTGTAAAACACGCTCCACAACTGCAGAATTAGGAAACTTTCCGTGTTGTCTTGCATACTGGAACACCGTACTAAAGGTTTTATGATTAGGGCATCGACGACCAGGAAAACGCAGCCGATATTCTCTTTCCGCCGACCTACCATTTCCATTACAGAAACCATAGATGAATATTATGTCAGCATATTCCACGTTTGTAAATTTTACTGGCATAGTTAAAATATTTTCACAAGTTTTCACTAACTAAATGCGGATTATTGACACATTAAATTACTAACAAATAATTATTCAACTGTTTAGGAGATTTCTTTTTATTATCTGTCACTTTGAACAAGCCTACTGTGATTGATTAAAAATTTTGTTATTTCATACCCGATTACTTATTGGGACCACAGTTTTTTACCAAAATGGACCTTTAAAACGTGCCGGAATTAGGATTCACCCAGACCACCTAGGCTCAATAGAATTTTTGCAAATTTTAGTTATAAAACTATTTATTTCACGTGCCTCTCATTTAATAGGGTTCTGTAATCCATTTTCTTGCACATTTAACAACGTATTTAAATAACCACGAAGGTGTAACAAAAAAATGAAATAGGCCATTTTGTTTGTTTTTTCTTGCTCTTTTCGAATATCGTATCGAAATTTCAAAAAAATATATGCAGGGTGATGTTTTATTGATGCAAAGAAGAAACATAAATTATAGTGAGTCCGGACCTGGATATATATTTTTTTATACATGTACCTCTTGGGGCTCGTTAGTACATTAGCCGTACCAAATATGAATCCGTTATTTCATTCCCTGTCAAAGTTATGACAAAAAACAGGTTTGGCCAAAAATTATAAAACGCCCTGTAACTTCGTAGTGAAGGCCCAATGAGACATTTCTATGGGAGGTTCCGGTTACCACTGATGTTCTCTACCTCCTATTAAGCTATGTCCCTCTCATGATGCAACACCCTGTATAAAAGAACAAACAAAAAATCGCGGAGCACTAGCGAATGGCCATGCAGCCTTTTTAAAATCTGTACATAGTCCCAGCAATTTATTTAATAACTTTCACACGAATTTTTCTTATTTTTTAAAGCATATGGTGGACTCCTTGTGAAACCATTTGCCATATTATTTAATTTGTGTCTCAAAGTAAAAGTATTTCCCAATATATTTAAGGTAGAATGTATAACTCCTAATCACAAAAGCGCTTTATAAAAAACTGTTGACCCAACAGTTCTATCATGCCCTCCAAAAATATTTGAAAGGGAAAAATGTTCTCACATCTTAGCACAGTCATACTCAACCAACAGCACGATTTGTACATAATAAATCAACAGTCACCAATTTGTCTATAATTAGTGATTTAGTTGCTAACGAGATTAAACATGGATCATAACTTGATATCATTCACATACACCTGGCGAAGGCATTTGATAGGGTCAATCACTAAATACTCCTAAAATTAGAATAATTTTTATTTAGCAGAAACACTTCGAGTTTTCTCTACTCATACCTAACACGAAGAATGCAGTTTGTAAAATTTATAACTTTGATCCCACTTCAGGTGTCCCACAGAGGCTAATTCTGGGACATTTGCTTCTGTGCTGTATTTGTTAATGATATAAACCTTTTATTCAATATTCTAAATTTTTATTGTATGCAGATGATCCAAACATTGTCTTCTAGAATTTCCTTTCATAGGATACAGTGAAGTACTGAACTTTCGTAGTAGGTATTTTTACTTTACTACACATTTATTATTTTTGTAATATTTTTTATAATCATAGGTTAGCCACAGGGATTCCACATTTAGAGCTTCTGACTGATATTAAGATGAAGTTTGTTCAGCATTGCTATACCAGTTATTTGCTGAACATGTGACATATCGTCATTTTTAAATAACATAATGTGGATATTGTAAAATGTAAGCACAGATTAATATAAATTAATGAGATGTTCTCGATACTTGAAAAATAAATATATGAAATGCTGTTAAGTTTCCTCAACTTGCAGATACGTGATCTGAAGCTGAAAATATTGGCATTCATGAACAAAAGGATAATGAATGAAAACTTTCCCGATTAACAAGAGAATGAATGCATTTCATTATCCTTATTTTATTATGATACATACAGTAAATTAACTGTCAAAGTTATGACAAAAAACAGGTTTGGCCAAAAATTATAAAACGCCCTGTAACTTCGTAGTGAAGGCCCAATGAGACATTTCTATGGGAGGTTCCGGTTACCACTGATGTTCTCTACCTCCTATTAAGCTATGTCCCTCTCATGATGCAACACCCTGTATAAAAGAACAAACAAAAAATCGCGGAGCACTAGCGAATGGCCATGCAGCCTTTTTAAAATCTGTACATAGTCCCAGCAATTTATTTAATAACTTTCACACGAATTTTTCTTATTTTTTAAAGCATATGGTGGACTCCTTGTGAAACCATTTGCCATATTATTTAATTTGTGTCTCAAAGTAAAAGTATTTCCCAATATATTTAAGGTAGAATGTATAACTCCTAATCACAAAAGCGCTTTATAAAAAACTGTTGACCCAACAGTTCTATCATGCCCTCCAAAAATATTTGAAAGGGAAAAATGTTCTCACATCTTAGCACAGTCATACTCAACCAACAGCACGATTTGATCATAATAAATCAACAGTCACCAATTTGTCTATAATTAGTGATTTAGTTGCTAACGAGATTAAACATGGATCATAACTTGATATCATTCACATACACCTGGCGAAGGCATTTGATAGGGTCAATCACTAAATACTCCTAAAATTAGAATAATTTTTATTTAGCAGAAACACTTCGAGTTTTCTCTACTCATACCTAACACGAAGAATGCAGTTTGTAAAATTTATAACTTTGATCCCACTTCAGGTGTCCCACAGAGGCTAATTCTGGGACATTTGCTTCTGTGCTGTATTTGTTAATGATATAAACCTTTTATTCAATATTCTAAATTTTTATTGTATGCAGATGATCCAAACATTGTCTTCTAGAATAGACACGATTGTAACCTACCACAGAAAGATTCAAATTGTATTCTTGTGTACTGAAACAAAAATGAGTTTAATCTCAATGAGACCAAATGTAAAACAATCAGTTTCATAAGGAAAAAAATCTTATTACAAATGACTGCATAATGAACAATACGATTTTAGATTGTGTCATTGAGATAAAAGATCTAGGTGTCAAATTTAGTAATAAATTTTAGCTTTAACCGTCACGTATTAGATATCGTTTCCATGGGCTACAGAAATCATAACTTTATTACTATTTCTAGCAAAGAGTTTAACTATGATACCCGAATATTATTATTTAATTTATACTTTCATTCTAAATAGGGGCTATAATGTGGAATCGGTGCCATTTTGTACTCCGATATGATAGAAAAAAATCAAAAAAGACTACTGAGGACTATATTTAGAAAACATAATGCCTGGCCATTGTTTATATCCTACGCAACACAACTGTTTCATTTCATCATTAACTCACTCCAAAAAAGAAGAAATAAGTACTCTTTATATTATATAACGCTTTTAATAAAATTAATGATTCTGATATTTTAGCAGAAATTGCAGTTAATGTTCCTAACATTAGACTAAGAAAGATAGATGATACATTTCAAACTAACAAACGTAACTTCACCTGTGGGCCAATGTCTCATTATTACAAATGAATTTGTTCGCGCTGCATGTGTAAAATGTAAAAAATCTGTAATTTTGTTCAATTTGGGGAGTACCACCCTGAGTACTAAATTAGATGTACCTGCAAATGTCTGCGAATATTAAATATTTTAAATAAGTTTTTGTGGTGCAGCAGCACATCCAGAGTGATTTAACCAACAATCATGCACCAAAAAATGTAGAATTTATAAAAAATCATAACAGATTATTTTAATATCAGTAGAAGTAAACTGTTAAATTATAAGTAAAATTAGCTGTAGCTTTAAAAGCCAAATGTATGTTTCTTCTCCACAGTACTGTATCTTAGTCTTTGATTCGTAATATACACACTACTAAAGCCCTGTGCACCATGTAAGTGGAATATTGTATTGTGTTTGATGCACAGTATAAATAAAGTTCTATAAATAAATAAATGATTTGTTTGCCTTTTCGTTCATATAGCACTTTCCTTGCAGAATATAAATTCTCAACCACTTCTTAGTTAAGTATAATAATGCAATTATCCCACATAAAAATTATTGGCATTGTGTGAAAATTATAATTAAACTTAAAAAGTAGCATTTTACCATTAACCTCTAATTACATTTATTAAAACGTATCTGGAGGTTGTAAAAGCGCCCATGATATCAGAAACCACAAGTTATAGAACTCGCCTACGACTTTTCAAGTGGAAGCAATGCTTCTCTCATATGTCCTTTGGGTGAGAATAACAATAGGTTTGATATCGAAACCTAAATTATTTACCCTCAATATTCTCAAAAATAAACCGCTAATCGATTTTAATTGCAAGGAAGGACTATTCGACATTAGCACTGCTTTAAATTTCTATTAAGTATCCTAAACCTATTTCAAAGTATTAATTAAATTTTGTGTCTATGGATAGCAGCATCATCAATTCTGGCATTATCGGTTTTTATCTGAATTTCGTCTAACCAACTTGTGAAAATATTTAATGCGAATATATACAAATCACAAGTTATAGGACATTATTTTCAATTGATTTGGAAATGCACATTGTGCTCCTTGATTGGTAGCAGTGAATCGATTTCCTTTCATAGGATACAGTGAAGTACTGAACTTTCGTAGTAGGTATTTTTACTTTACTACACATTTATTATTTTTGTAATATTTTTTATAATCATAGGTTAGCCACAGGGATTCCACATTTAGAGCTTCTGACTGATATTAAGATGAAGTTTGTTCAGCATTGCTATACCAGTTATTTGCTGAACATGTGACATATCGTCATTTTTAAATAACATAATGTGGATATTGTAAAATGTAAACACAGATTAATATAAATTAATGAGATGTTCTCGATACTTGAAAAATAAATATATGAAATGCTGTTAAGTTTCCTCAACTTGCAGATACGTGATCTGAAGCTGAAAATATTGGCATTCATGAACAAAAGGATAATGAATGAAAACTTTCCCGATTAACAAGAGAATGAATGCATTTCATTATCCTTATTTTATTATGATACATACAGTAAATTAACTTTAGTTTCTTACCATAATACCAGCGAGTAACTTATTCTAAACTTGATAATTATGTTTGTAGCAAACATTTTATTTTGCTTTACAATTCATGTATGTTAAATATTTATTTTTTCATTACTTTCAGGTGGGAAACCAACTATCTGCAGCCGTCAAGAATACAGACCGCTGGGAATTTCCAAGGCATCGTCTGAAGTTTTTCAATATTTTAGGCGAAGGAGCATTTGGCCAAGTTTGGAAATGTGAAGCGCTTGATTTGGAAGGTAATTGAATATCTGTATAGGTTAGATGCAGCAAGACTACCGCGTGGCGTGTAATTGCATCAAAATATTAGTGGTTTCAAAGCCCCGTTTCATAAAATATTATTGGATTTAGGTATTTTAGACAAATATTTACTGAATCCCGGCTAAACTAAAATAGTATAAAGTATATGTACAGGGTGGGCAACTAAAAATGACGGTCGGCCATATCTCAGAAACTGCTCATCGCACAAGGTTAGGGAAAAAATTACCCTAAGTAAAGTGACCCTGAATAGGTGCTGAAAAATATTTACGAGTTTCTAAAATGGCCGATAGGGGGCGTAACAGCATGATCGAATAAAAAATTAGGTTTTCTCCGTATTTTGCTCGATTAAGTGGTGTTGAAAATATATGCATTGTAATTCTGAGACAATTTTGAATCTTGTTAGTGCCCCATGTTTTGTGTATCTTCAAAAATAAAGTGGTGGGGAGAAGTCCAAAAATTCCCATTTATATGTCGATTACTGCGATTAGCCTTAACGGAATTTAACAAACTTGATCTTAAAATATATGATTTCAGGAAACAACTACTCAGCCGGCAAATACCCCGACCTGCATTGAATTACACCTTACAAATAATGGAAGAATGGTAGCCAATATCATCTGTCAATTCCCTGACCAGACATAGACCGGTTTCGAACTTATTAGTTCTCATCAGTATGTCATAGGTCTCAGGTACTTGAAGAATCGCAAGTCGCTATACACCCATGGAGACATCTATGGTGTATAGTAGCAATTGACCATATGAATGGATTCACTTATCTCTCACCACTACTCAATTTACTATAGTTTGTATAAAACTAGCAGGTTGGCCACTATCATTTGTCTGTTCCATGACCTATGGCATACTGATGAGAACTAGTAAGTTCTAAACCGGTCTATGTTTGGTCAGGGAATTGACAGATAATATTGGCTACCATTCTTTCATGATTTGTAAGGTGTAATTCAATGCAGGTTGGGGTATTTGCCCGCTGAGTAGTTGTTTCCTGCAAATCATATATTATAACAGTAGGTTAAGTCCACCTAGGACTGAAAGGTCGCCGCTCTCAGATACTTGCAGAATTGCAAGTCGCTATACACCCATGGAGACATCTATGGTGTATAGTAGCAATTGACCATATGAGAGGATTCACTTACCTCTCACCACTACTAAACTTGGTTTGGTTACAAAGGGCTTTTCTTGGTCTGTCGAGTGCGCTTTACACTATTTTCATTTGATTATTATAGTAGCCGCTAGAGGGTGTTATTAGATATGTCAACAAATATGGCGCTTTTACTAAAAAAATTTAACTGGAATGCTATGTTTATTTTACACGGTAGAATAGAGAATTAAAAGCTTCAGGAGTCAGTCTCTCAATTGTTTTTTTCTAACAGTAGATTAGCAAACAAAGTTTAATTGAATTACGAATCATCATCAGATCTTGGCAACGGATTGTTAAAGTAGTTGTTGAAAACAAGTAAGCTGCGGAAAACACACAACATATGCCAAAAATATTCAGTAGAATATATATTGCATAATATAAACATTAGTAATTAATAACAGTAACAACAAATCTAATGGTAATAACAACAAACAATGTATTAAACATAATATTTTTAGTCGCAGACTCATCTATAAATCCTTATTTTACTATAAGGAAAGTAACCAGACTGCAACCAAAGTTACAAGTCTGGCGCGTTAAATGCAATAATTGCATATTACCATAAAAACGCTAATGCTTCGATTGCAACAAACACCAGCCGAAAGACTGATCCTACTTAAAGGAGCTCTCTTGCCAGTCGTCACACACCACTTGCAGACTGCAGTTTCGAGCTGTTGGCTCTCGTCAGTGCAAGGTAGGCATGCGACGACCGGCACGAGGATCCCTTGACTATTTGATACATCCTGGTATTTTTACAATAGCGACATGTAAAATAGTCAGCAGGCGCCATCTAGCGGTCCAGTGTCAGTTGCAATCGAAAAATAAATAGCCTGACTGGGCTTAGCGTAGTTCAAATGTGCTTTTAGAAGGCGGAATATTAAACATAATATTTTTAGTCGCAAACTCCTCTATAAATCCTTATTTTACTATAAGGAAAGTAACCAGATTGCAACCAAAGTTACAAGTCTGACGCGTTAAGTGTAGTAATTGCATATTACCTTCAAAACGCTAATGCTTCGATTGCAACAGACACTGGACCGCTAGATGGCGCCTGCTGACTATTTTACATGTCGCTAGTGTAAAAATACCGGGATGTACCAAATAGTCAAGGGATCCTCGTGCCGGTCGTCGCATGCCTACCTTGCACTGACGAGAGCCAACAGCTCGAAACTGCAGTCTGCAAGTGGTGTGTGACGACTGGCAAGCGAGCTAATTTGAGTAGGATCAGTCTTTCGGCTGGTGTTTGTTGCAATCGAAGCATTAGCGTTTTGATGGTAATATGCAATTATTACACTTAACGCGCCAGACTTGTAACTTTGGTTGCAGTATGGTTACTTTCCTTATAGTAAAATAAGGATTTATAGAGGAGTTTGCGACTAAAAATATTATGTTTAATATTCCGCCCTCTAAAAGTACATTTGAACAACAAACAGTGTAACAAATCAAACGTCCAAAAAAAGTTAACGCAAAAACACATTCAACACAAAAAAAATTTAGAATGTAATTAGTGGCGCCCTAGATGTTCAAAATATGGTCCATCATTTCCAATACAAAAATTCATTCTCTGACCTACGTCGACTGACATCTCTTATTCTTTCGATCGTGTCATCTCTTGTAGTAGGTCTGGTGGCACAAATAAAAATCTAGACGAGTCAGGTCTGGTGCCCTGGCTGGCCAATGAAATAGACTTACACGTCCTATCCATCTGTCAGAATATGTCTGATCAAAAAAATACTGAACGTTCAAAGAGAAGTGCGTCGGGCACGCATCATGTTGGAGATATATATTACGACGAATTGCTAGAGGTACGTCTTCTAAACGAAGTGATAATTCGTTTCTCAAAAAAATTATAAAATATTTTCCATTAAGAGTTTCATTGTAAATACAAAGCCCAACTATTTATCCACCTAGAATTCCACACCATACATTTATAGACCAACGACCCTGAGATTGGACCTCTCGCATTCAGCGTGGATTCGATTCAGACCAATAAGGCATATTATTCCGAGTTATAGTACCATAACTCTTAAATTAATCTAACCACAAAATAGTGAACGTGATCCAGGATCTTCCTCTATCATTTGCAACAGCCAGTAAGAATAATCCAGCCATTGATCGAAATCGTGATCATTTAAACTTTGATGGAGGACTACATGATATGGATGTAACCTAAAAAAAAAAATATAAATCAAACAAACCTACTGTATTTTGTAAAAGTTCTTCTGAGCAATGTATGAAAATTTATTGTTTTTACATGTCATATATTTCCTATATTTGCTGTAAATTATTGACAACTCCGAGATACAACTGCATCACATAGCCGTAAAACAAAATTGTATACTATTTAATATGTAAATTTTTTTATAAATTTTATAAGATTTTTTTCTTCATAAACCCACTATGTTTCTAATTATAAAGAACTAATTTCTTATAAACAAATAACTTACTTTATGTTTTCTCAGAGTATTACGAACGGTGGTTCGACATATTCCCAAGTTCCTGGCTATTGCTCTAATATTTAAATGAGAATCAAATTGTACATAATATGCTAATACATACGCTGTCTCTGATACACAGGAAGTTGCGTACTTCCAGTTGTACATAAGGGATGTGCCAGTCGAATAAAAACACTTCCATCGTGATGTCGTCTTTCAGGGACTTCACCGCATAGACTCTGGCAGCATGAGTTGCATATATCATGCTTTCGAAGCGAATCGCTAACATGTTAAATGCTTCTTCATGTCTAAGAATCTTTATAATTTTAAGAATTAATTCGGCCACTTACCCACCTGTCCATCCGTCTCTGTCCTAATTGCAAGAAATACCTGGTATCTTTTTCGTTAAAATACACAAGATGGTGATTACAATTTTCAAATCTGTTGAAAAATTAATAACCCAAAAGGTAAAATTGTCAAATTTAACTTATATCGCAGTCAAAATAGCACAAAAAATCAATATAAAGGAACTTTTTCCATAAGCAATTTTATGGTTGGGTCTTGTTGGGGAGGTTCCTAGGAGTACCCAAAAAATTTGTGTACATCAAAGACTTTATACTCCAATTGTTATTAACAATTTAATTTTTTTAACAGCGCTTTTCAACATATAAATGTGAATAACTCGAGATATATAAGTCCTATCGAGACAAAAAAGAACCAATATCTTTGTAATTAAATTCTCTACAAATCTACGTTTAATGTAGGCCTTAGAAGCGCAACCAGAATCTACAAAATGAAAAACTGACCAAAAATCTTTTTTTTTCATTTTGACGCTCGGAGCCGCTGGGTGAACCGATCAGCTTCAAACTTTCAGAAAATCCGCCTTTTGCTCTACCAAAAACACCCTGAAAATTTAGTGCGAAAATATTAAACCCAGTGTGCGCAATTGAATTTGCTTTGCAAAATTTGAATTGGCCGCCATTTTATGTCATTAAGTCTAAAACGGATAATTTTGTTTTCAATAATTAGGCCTCGACGCCTGCTTTTTTATGCCATATAAAAAATGTAAACCTATCTTGGCAATTTTTTTGCATTTGTTTAAAACCCAATTAAAAAAATGATTTTTTATCTTTTACCTTTAGTTTAATTTAAAAAATAGTTTATATTGGTCAAAGCATTTTTTAAAATGGCCGATAAAAATCATTTTTTGTTAATTGGGGATTCAACAAATGCAAAGAAAGGCCAAAAAAGGTTTAAATTTTTTTTTACGGCTTGGAAAAACTGGCGTCGAGGCCTAAAAAAAATTATCCGTTTTGGACTTAATGGTATAAATTGGCGGCCACTTCAAACGGATAATTTTGTTTTCAATAATTAGGACTCCATATCTAAGGAAATACATAAAGAGAAGCTCTTACTCAATCTCTAAAAAGATTATTAAATACTACAGAAGAAAGCTCTACCATAATGTTATATTTGTGTGAATTTCTCGATACAGCACATACAATGATATAATAAAATCTTTGTTACAGCTAGATATGTTTTCCAGCGAGTTCGCTAGAAACAACAACTTTCATGTTTTAAGTAAACTAGCTCTGTGTTTTATTTTAACTTCAAACTAAAACATTACAAACACACTTTGATAAGTACACAGATATACGACATATAAACTTCAAGTAATGTACGTATTGTTCTGTGGTATTAAACAGTCTTACTTAGTTCATGCAAACACTGATTTTTATGAAAATTTCATCGTATATTATATGACGAAAGAACAAACTAATTCTGAGCATTTGCTAACTTTTCGAATTTCATTTAATTATATCTCTCTCAGAGTTTAGTGTCATGGTTTTAAAAATATGTAAATATATCAAAGAAGAGAAATCTAAATCAGTTCCAAAACTGAAGAGGAATAACAATGCTAAACACCATCCAAAAATTTTGATCCACATAATAATTGCATGACTGACACATACACTTGAACCCCTGCTAAGACATGAGCAAGCAGGTTTTCGGCCCCACAGATCACGTATTGGCCAAAGAAACATAGTCCGCATAATTATTGATCAATCAGCTGAGTGGAGATCTATAATATGCTTACTATTTACAGATTTCGAAAGTGTATTTGACAGAATGCACTACAGAGTAAATGAACTCCAGAAGAGACAGTACACCTCACAAAAGAACTATATAAGATTAGGCAAAATACTCATGGCAATGGAAAAGGGAACACGACAATGGTATGCATTATCTCCTTTCGTTTTTAATAATATTAGAAAACCTAGCAAGGGAAGCTGAAGCTATTGGCCTTAAAATTAACATCGGGAAAACGAAGTCAGTGATGAATACAGAAAAAATCGAATGTCTCTTACTATAAACAATCAACCAATTGAACAATTTGATGAGTGGGTAGCAGAATAAACGGGGGGTACTAAAGATGACATAATCAATCGTATTACAAAAGCTAGCCTTTGGAATGCTAAACATTGTCTGGGAAAACCTAAAGAGAACTTCAATGAAACAGAAATGAAGGTCTTTAATTCAACCGCCAAACCCATACTGTTATATAATAATAATAATAAATCGACTTTATTTTATAAAAAAGAAAAATACATAAATACAAGAATTTGCAAAAAATGAAAATTAGGCCCATTTTTGGCGAAGTCTAGCTTAAAGCTACTCATACTTAACCACAAAATTAAACACTTAAATATGATGGTAAATTATTGAATAAAGTGCATGGCAATAATATAAAACCATACAAATAACTTATTGAAATATTTAAGTTATAAAGCTTTCCAGGAGCTGATAATTTGCGGGATAGTTCTTGGACCCTCCCCCATGCCGACTACCCCGAATACTCGACACGCCGGCACATGAAACCTACTCATTTTCTAAATTTCTTGAATTACGTGCATAGAATATCTCCTATTAATTTGAAAACATTAATTAAAAATAAAAACGAAATTAATAGACCTAGATAAGGCGATAAAATCTAATAATCGCGAATGGCATTTAAATAATCTTATGTAGGTTTTAGAACTCAGCAGATTAAATTTAAAGTGACATAAATTCAGTTTATCTCGGCTTCTTTTAAATATTTAAGGCATTAAATATTGAAACCAATAAAGCGCAAAATTGAAATGAATTTATTAGGTAGGCTTAACTGCTTAGTGAAACTTCTTGAACTTTACTACTAAAATTCTCATTTGAGAATATCGTGGAGAATATATTTTCCTTCACTAAAATTCCAATCTCGATATCTAACTCCCTAATAGAATTCAATCTCTTTCGCAGCAGATTATTGAAAGTAGACGTATTTTCAACGAGTACTGATATGTCTAGTTAAGCAGCAGCAGTATATCCAGTAAAAAAACTACAAATGACACATTTACTGGCCATATCATTACTCATGCATGTGACACTACCATAGTCTCTGCTAATGATTCATGAATTGAAGTAAACGAAAAGTCAGAGACTAGATTAAAACTAGTTTATGATTGTTTGAATTCAAGCATATTAATTTTAATTATAGACAAATAAACCTTTTTAACATTTTCGTTCACAGCAGATGACCAATATCAGAATATTAATTTAAATTACGTACAGATATTAATAGATTAATAGCTCAAAATAGCCAGTGCATAAATATTCAAGAAGTTGATAGAATTAAATCCTCGGAGTAATTTTAAGTTATTGCTATGTTATAAAGTACTAGAAATAGAGATTATCTAACATAAATGAACGTTGGGCTGCTGCAGATCGCAGACACTACCTAGCCCGGATAAGTGATGTAACGTGCCTGCGACAAAATTTCGTTAGCTCAGAAATCTCAGGGCGTTAATCCCAAGTTTAACATAAAATCACTGAGGGTTCCATTCGTAGTGGTCGCAGACGAAATAATGACACTTTCTTTCAACATGAAATGTACTATATTACAATATTTACAACTTATCGTTCTCTAATACGAAACTGGCGATGTTCAGTTATGTGGTTATATTCAGATAAATGGTACAGCATAAAATAAAGGTAAATAATAAATAAACACCACAGAAATTAGACAACCCCCAATTCCAAAAGCCAGAGGCTTATGCGGAAGGGAGTTACACATTGAAAAAAGGAGGACATACAACCATTTCCTCCGACAGTGCCAATGCCGGAGTCAGGATTCGAACTCGATGGCGCGATTCCCGTGTGATTAATCGCGATTGCCACCTCGCGCTTTAATCTACGTGGCTATCGACCAGACCCCTCGTGTAGCTACACTTGGTTTTAAAGGTTGATTGAAATAAAATTTGGCCGCAATAGGTTAAATTAGGGAACTTACTTAATCGATATGAGTGAATAAAATCTTTGTTTAAATATGTACAACGCGAGTTAAGAAAAAACATTACACAAAACCGCTGAAGGTAGTTTCTTGGTAGAAGACACAATAACACTTCTCACAAAATTGGTACAATGCCCCGACGTCAACCAGTGATGAGACTGCAGCCATACATTGGTGACTTCGGGACAGACGATGGTGGTGGGTTTATAGCCTCCCTAGTGGAACGCTCAGCCTAGTCTGTGGTGCTTTCTAACTTAGTCCGTGGAATGTTCTAACCCAGTCCGTGGAAGTTCTAACCCAGTCCGTGGACCCTAAGACAGACCCATTTAATTTGTAAGTTGGAAATGCGCGTAGAACGTGCCTAATGAGAGCAATTGGAAACAGATATAATCCACAAAAGAAATAATTTACAAACCTCTGACTTGTTGAGGGATAATACAATCCACCAAAATTCTTGTACAATGCTGCAGCTCAATTTATAGCGAAGATACTCCCAAGGGAAAGTGGTCAACCAGCCTATAAATATTTGAAAGACGGGGTAAGGTCGAGAAAGATGACGATGGTAGGTTACTCACGTGTGCACACATAAATCCCGCTCAAATGCGGATTAAACTCCCTCCGCAGTAACGAAATATTCTGATGAACAGCAACAACTTAAAACGAAGGAAATTTTACCGTTCCCGATAATATATTGAAATGGCTCAAATAAACAAGCTTTCAGGAATTATCGGCAGCGTACACCAAGCTAACCCTTATCACCTTCTGCCTATGACACCAGACGGAAGTCACGTCACCGTCCTTCCCAGCTGGGAGGCACGCCACCGCTCCTAGAGGAGAGGAGCCAAACCTCCAATAGCTCGCTACTATTGGCGATTTGTGGCTCGCGAAACACAAATGTGTGTTGCTGGTCGCATATGCACCAGTCCCGCAACATTATGGCATCGTAGTTTGGGGCGGTTTGTATAAGAATGCTTTACCCTTTTTTCTTTTCATATGAGCAATTATATAACACACTGCGGTTGATTATTATAAGCAATATTTGCATATATTACTGGCCATTTAAATTAGAGAACAAAGTAATAAATCAATAAATCTCATTCACAACGTATTTTGTTTTCCAAGGTTACAAATTATTCAATTGACATATCCTTTAAAAATAAAATTAATAAGGGAATACAAAAAATTCAAAATTGAAATAAAAAAATATCTCCTAAAAAAACAATTCCTTATTAAACCCATTACTACAAATACATTCTCTATAAACTATTGTTTCTATTTTTGAGTATATTTTTTCTGCATACTTTGTTTTACGCTTATATGTTAATAGTAAAATCCAGAGTTGTAGAAGTAAGGCAGAAATTTAGGATTAAGAAAATATTCAAAAGTATCAATTCATCTCTACTAACTTGGAAGATAACAAAGTGTGGGTGACTTGCGAAATAAAACAACACAGTCTGTATTTAAAAAATTTGTTCTGGCTTAGGGCAAATTTAAACTCCATGAATATGACGAAGATAAAAGAAGTACATTAAGGGTATAAAAACAGCAAAACAAACATATTGCAAGAACAAAATAAATAGTTCTACAAATAATAATAAAGAGACATGGAATATTGTTAACAAAATATTAGATAGGAAAAGTAAGAGTGCCGCAGACCAAATTGTTCTTAAGGTTAATGACACCGTCATATGTGACAAAAGAAAAGTACCCAGAACATTTGGATATCATTGTTCTAGTGTTGCACCTAACTCTATTAATAAAAATTTCGATTTTAACCTCTCTTCACCGTGCACTCTAAGTAAATTCGTTATAAATTCAGTATACTTTTACACTGTTGTGGTAAAAGAGGTTCATAATATTATTTTACAACTTAAAAATGAAAATTCAGGTAGCTATGATGCTCCAACGGCTAAAATTGTCAAAAGCACTGAAAATAGCATTTTGAAACCTTTTTGTCTATTTAGTAAATAAGTCAGTTGAAAATGGAAAGAGTGGGGTACAACAGAATTTCAGATTTTGCTGAAAAAACATATATTAACGTTATCTCAGCATAGTTTTGGATCTGGAACTGATGTTTGAAAAAAATATTGAGCCTTAAACTACATTGTATTGGTATTAGAGGCAACATTCTTCCATTGTTAATGTCATATGTGGAAAATCGATCCTTGGTTGTACACTTGAATGGGGAAAAATCTGACGTGCATGATGTTGAGCTTGGTCTTCCTCAGGATTCCGTATTAGGCCATTACTGTTCATGTTATACGTTAATGATTTACCTTGTCACATGAAAAATTGTCACGTGACAATGTTTGCTGACGACACTAAGTCACAAAACACATGTTGCCAAAGAAACAAACTCATCTTAAATAAGAAAACTGTTCTTTTAAATTTTCATCTTCAGAGACCTGTTCCAAATCACATTGTTCTTTATGAAAATATTACGAGATCAGAATTAGTTAGTGTAGTGTGTAATTGGTGTATATTACTTGGCACATTTATTGACACAAGTTATCCTGGACTAACCATGTTGACCGTGTATGTAACCAATTAAATAAAATATATTTTGCAAGGTTACAGTTGAAATCAACTCTTGATGAAGATGGTTTAGTAATATTTATTATTCTATGGCATACAGTCACATATCATTTAATATTATGGCATGGGCAGATCTATAGAATTACAGAGGGTCTTTATAGGTTAAAATAGAATTATCTGATTGATCTTTGATCTGAAAGTTAATGAAACTTGCACAGATATATTTATAAAAAATTCAATTCTCACTGTTTCGACTATATATAAACATGACATGGTGAACTCCTTAGTATTCTTTTCCACCACACAAGTGCATTTAAGTGTTCCCTTTACTGTAATTGCATCACTTTGTACAATGCTCTTCCTAAGGAGGTTCGCAATGTCTCGCAACACATGACATTTAAAAAAAAGTGAAAGAGTACTTATCTACAAATTGTTTTTACACTATAATGGGTTTTTATGTAAAAATTAATATTTGTGATCTTTTATGTTTGATTTGATCTTTCTTTTCAAATAATCACGTAGATTTAATTTATCTTAGTTTTATCATTATATTAATTTACCTTGTTCGACAGTTAAATTATGCATATATGTGTGTATATTTAAATTATGTGTTTGCTTATTTTACTGAGAATTTATTGAATGCACGTTGCCTAAAAGCAAACGTATCTATATTAGAATTAAGTGTACCGCTGCCTCTGTCAAAAGATTTCTATTATGCACAAATACATAAATACTTAGTTACTTATGTACTATTTAATATTAGAAAAGGTAGTAATTTGTGATAAAAAAAATCCTCCGAAATAGGATTCAAGGATTTAAACTAACAAGGAGAACACTGCCACCCTTGATGGCACTTGTGGAAACAAAGTCTCGATCTTTACGAAACATATTGTGTATATTATGGTGAATTAGTTCACGATCATGTACTCTACCATTAAACTTCAATTATACTCAAGATAACTATGTTTGTAAGTGCTTGTTTATTAAATAAATAAAACAAAAAACATAATGAACTCTCCTTGTCGGGGATACTGCGATAATCTTGTGTAATTTCATTAAAACTTAACTGCTGTTTCAGGAAAAGAAAGCGGTGTGTCTGTAGTCGCTGTAAAAACCCTTAAAGAAAATGCCAACGAAAAGGAAAGGTCAGATCTTATCTCAGAACTTCAAGTCATGAAAATGCTCGAGCCGCATCAAAATGTTGTTAGATTGCTCGGTTGCTGCACAGATAAAGAGCCAATATTTCTCATTATGGAGTACATAAGTAAAGGAAAGCTGCAAAGTTATCTGAGGAACTCCAGAGCCGAAAGATATTATAATAACATGCATGGTCATAGCAAATCCCTCACGTCTCAAGACTTGACTTCGTTTGTTTACCAAGTCGCAAAAGGGATGGAATTCCTTTCGAATAATGGGGTAAGTAAATAAAAGGAAATGCATTAGTAATGTACGTGTGTTAACTTAGGTAGATATGCCAAATTCAAATTGATTTATTTTGTTTTGAAACAATTACAAATTGTATAACAATAGTCAATAGTATATAAACAATGTTAGTGCTAAACACAAAACATTAAAAAAAGAGAGAAGAACTAACTTAACCTAAGAGGCAAAAAACTCAGACAGTCCATAAAAACATTTATCCACCAAAAATAATTTCAATTTTTTCTTAAATCAGTAAGGATTGAAAATACTTTTTAAATCACCAGGCAAATTATAAAAAATTTTCAATCCCAAATAATTTGGTGATTTATTTATAATCGTCAATTTCAAAATAGGTACACGAATATCATTTTTATACTTGGTATTTATATTGTGTGTATCCTTACTAAGGTTAAACTTATGTTTATTACTAAAAATGTACGCACACATTTGAAATATAAATAAAGATAGTTCAAATGTGCTTTTAGAGGGCGGAATATTTTTAGTCGCAAACTCCTCTATAAAATCCTTATTTTACATAAGAAACGTAACCAGATTGCAACCAACAGCTACTCTCTGGGCTATGTGCCCCGCCGAGCGCTGAATTACAAGTTACAAGCCTGGCGCGTTAAGTGTAATAATTACATATTACCATCAAAACGCTAATGCTTCGATTGCAACAAACACCAGCCGAAAGACTGATCCTACTTAAAGGAGCTCTCGTGACAGTAGTCATACACCACTTGCAGACTGCAGTTTCGAGCTGTTGGCTCTCGTCAGTGCAAGGTAGGCATGTGACGACCGACATGAGGATCACTTGATTATTTAGTACATTTCGGTATCTTTGGGATAGCCGCTGGACCGCTAGATGGCAAGCGCCATCTAGTGGTCCAGTGTCTATTGCAATCGAAAAATAAATAGCCTGACTGGGCTTAGCATAGTTCAAATGTGCTATTAGAGGGCGGAATATTAAAACATAATATTTTTAGTCGCAAACTCCTCTATAAAATACTTCGATTAGATGGCGCCTGCTGACTATTTCACATGTCGCTATCCCAAAGATACCGAAATGTACTAAATATTCAAGTGATCCTCGTATCGGTCGTCACATGCCTACCTTGCATTGACGAGAGCCAACAGATGGCACCTGCTGACTATTTTACATGTCGCTATCCCAAAGATACCGAAATGTACTAAATAGTCAACTGATCCTCGTGTCGGTCGTCACATACCTACCTTGCACTGACGAGACCCAACAACTCGAAACTGCACTCTGCAAGTGGTGTACGACGACTGGCACGAGAGCTCCTTTAAATAGGATCAGTCTTTCGGCTGGTGTTTGTTACAATCGAAGCATTAGCATTTTGATAGTAATATGCAATTAATAAACAACACAGAAATTAGACAACCCCAAATTCCAGAAGCCAGGGCTTGTGCGGAAGAGGGTTACACATTGAAAAAACGCGGACATACAACAATTTCCTCCGACAGTGCCAGCGCCGGAGCCAGGATTCGAACCCGGTGGTGCGATGTCCGTGTGATTAATCGCGATTGCTACCTCGCGCCTTAACCCACTCGGCTATCGACCAGACCAGACAAAATTATTACACAACTCGCCAGGCTTGTAACTTGTAATTCAGTGCTCGTCGGGGCACATAGCCCGGAGAGTAGCTGTTGGTTTCAGTCTGGTTACGTTTCTTATAGTAAAATAAGGATTTTATAGAGGAGTTTGCGACCAAAATATTATGTTTTAATAAATAAAGATATCAAAATATTATCAAATGTTATATCCTATAAACAGATTTATACAGGTATGGATGCTGGACAAATTAGCTATAGTGAGGAGAATCCGTTTTTGTGATATAAAAACATTACTTGATAGGGTGGAATCACCCCAGAAACAGACTCCATACTCTAGTCTCGATTCTACCTGTGCATAATATAAATTGAGTAATTTTTGTTTGGTTGAAATTTTTAAATACAAAATTTATTAAGCTCATAGTGGAGACTAGACCATTTCAATGAAATTTCCAGTTGAGACATTCATCTAAGTGAATTCATATAAAGCTAACACTATCTGAACCGACACTATGAATAACAGAATTATTAAAATTTACTGTTACGGCATGCATTTTTTGTGATTATTATGAAATCTCATAATTTAAGTTTTATCTCTGTTAAAACATAAGTAATTGTGATTGAACTAACTACAAACATTTTCTAAAATCTCACTTATGTCCATATTCAAATTGGGTGATTTGTTCGAAATTACAAGAGACAAATCATCAGCGTACATGGTAAACGAATTTTGCCCTAGCACAGATTCTAACGAGTTTATATATAAGATGAAAAGCACAGGGTCCAGAATAGAGCTCTGCGGTACGCCCATTTCAACAAGATAATAGTCAGAATTAATTTGTTTCACTGAGTCATGACTAGTGTACTGTATGGAAACAAACTGTTTACGAAATTTCAGAAAACAACATAGCCAGTTCATTGGAGGACCCCGTATGCCGTATCGAAAAGTTTGTAGAGTAAAATGTCAGGATTGACGCAGTCAAACGTCCTGTTGAGGACACAAAAAATCCCAACAGGACATTTGCCAGCCATTTCTTCATAGAATGAAAGGGTAGCATAATTGTAGACATTCCAGAGCGAAAACCGTATTGGCTATTTGATAAAATTTTAAATTTATTTAAAAATGGCATCAATGAGCTGGTTTGAAAAGATAAATTTACTAGGTATGTGTATTTATTATTTTTAGAACACGTTTGATGAGAAACATAGGAACGTCGTCGGATCCTCCAGATTTTTTGATTTTCATTTTAGTTTTCAATAAATTTAATAGTTAACTCTCTCCAAACGGATCGAGAAATAGTGTACGAAGATTTACGATTGAATTGCATTACGCGCAGTGGATATTTTATCAACAATACTTTTTGGCGCATCGATAAAAAAGCTATTAAAAGTTGATGCCACTTCATTAGGATTCCATATTATTCCCTCATTATCTTTTAGTTTTATATATTTTTGTTCTTCTTTCACCTATTTCTGCTATGATCTTCCAAGCTGCACGTGCCGGATTATCAGAAGTAGTTATTTTATTCTGATAATATTTTTGTTTTGTTTGTTTAATTAAGGCAGTATGCTGATTCTTTGCTACCCTGTATATGGGTGTCAAATCCGAGTAAATTTGTTTTAAATGAGAAAGCCCTTTAAGATCAGAGCTAGACTTTTTGATTCCATCAGTGACCCATTTCTTCCCATGATTGTCAATAAGGTGCTTAGGCTCTAGAAAAATTGCATTAAAATAATATAAGAATATTTCATTGAAATAGTCAAAAGTATCATTTGTGTCCGTTAAACAATACGGATAGCGCCAATCTTCTTTATCTAATGACTGTTCAAACTAGTTTATATTATTTTCATTAAATTTCTTTTGATATATCTTTATTTTATGATCAATTGCTACATAATAGTCTAACTCTAATAATACCGTTTTATGCCTATGGTCTGAAATAACATTATCAAGTACACAACATATTCCTTTATTATCAAAATTCACAAAAATATTATCAGTTAGCATACATGTAGTGTCTTGGTGACAGGGTTGGTTTTATTAAAGGTTGATATAAAAAAGTAAAAAGTAAAGTAAGTGATAAAGTAATCTTTATCTAGGACTCAAAACTAATTTAATATTTGTCAAGTATAAGCTTCATAATTATCCAATTAAAATGCATGATACAAGTACCTACTGTAAAATATAACAGCTTATAAATATCACTGTTAAAGTTATGAAATACTTGAAAATAGTGGTTCATTGTTTATCACCGGCTCCTCCGCCAAAACTATATATCACTGAAAAGCAATTTTCGTTATTAAAATATTTTTGTCTAGTATCATATATTATTTGAAGAAATTAGATACTACATACTACTGCATAGTACAACAATAAGTGTGAGTATATCTGCCTAAACATTGAACCAATTTTAACACGATTTCGTTATTCTTGAGCTTATTATTGCTTATTGCAAATAGATCGATTGATCACACTTTCACAGATAAGCAAGCCTTTGACCACCTAACAGCCTTATTGCTACCGGCTGCACCGTCTTAGTCCACCACAGCACTGATCCATATGTTATCATCTCACTACCCTGGTGTATAACCACAGGTTCATTTTGGGATTTAACCCAGTTTTTTTCACATTTGCCTATCTATACCTTCCCATCCAGTGGGATTAGCTCCGAAAGCACCCAAATCAGTACCTAAATCTGAGTGGATAATTGCGAAGTGATTCATGAACAGGAAATATCAAAGGTGATATGTACATACTTTGTGGATGAAAATTCGGCGGCATTTGTTTATAACAGCACCTTGAATGTTGTAATAAACAAGTTTTTCTTAATAACTTTGACCGTAGCGCTCGGCGAGAATAAAGTTTAATACAAAAGATTTAGCTATTGACAATACGAACATTTTAAGCCATAGTTTTATCAAAATTGTGTCAATAGTTTATTCAATCATTATCCAGTCAAATAATAACTTTTTTGAGTATTTAAAATGGCTTTAAAAATGGTGTTATATTTTCCGCATAAAAAAATTGAATTACTCGCTAAATTTTCAACGCAACGTATTGTCAAACGAATCAAATTAAAACTAAAGTCTTGAATTTTATGTTGCTTCGAACTAAATTTCCAAATTGATTAGGAGCAAAGATGCTTTCTTTTCAAAAAATCATAGCTCCCATGTTTATTTATATGAAGCTATGAAATTTAACTTCCCTCGAATAAATATATTAATA
This sequence comes from Leptura quadrifasciata, assembly GCA_963675555.1. Lineage (NCBI taxonomy): Eukaryota > Metazoa > Arthropoda > Insecta > Coleoptera > Cerambycidae > Leptura > Leptura quadrifasciata. The sequence goes on from OY776675.1 coordinate 113,543,281, forward strand.
ATAATGCAAGGGAAAGTATAGCGTTGATGCGCGTCACTGGAGAGGGGATAGACTCGCGCTGGTGTAATTGATAGAAAGAGGATTGGCAAGAATGGTTGTGAAATAGTCGAGCGTATGTACAGTACAAAAAAAGACAAAGGATCTTTGCATGAAATTCGTTTCATTAATTATGAAAAGTCTACAATTAGGTCGGCTTTCAAATTTGAATCACGTCCTTCAACAGAAGGAGCAACGATCCAGCATTCATTTCGCGCATATCAACAAAATCCAGAAGTGGTTAGGAAATTAAATAGATCCGAAACAACGGGACTGGGAGAAGAGTAGTATGGCTTGAGACCTATTAAGAGAGAAGAGCGTCTTGTACCGGAAAATATTTAAAAAATAATAATCTGCCGGTTTACGACAGGTTGTTCGAGAGCATTAGTAACTATCTAACGGACAGAAAACAAATGGTAGAAATTAATTCGGTAGTGAGTTCTGAAAGAACAGTAAAGTATGGTGTCCCACAAGGCACAGTGATTGGCCCTATTTTATTTACTGCCTACTTAAATAGTATACTTACCATAAATAGCTCTGGGTTGTTAAATAGTTTCGCAGACGACACTGCAATTTCTTATTGTGCCGACAGCTGGGATGAGCTGAAAAATAAAGTTGAAATTGACATGAGTAAAATAATTGACTGTTTTAATCATAAATTGTTAACAATAAATTACGAAAAAACTAAATTCCTACCTTTTTCGTGTCATAAGAATAACCTACCTAAATATCAATCTCTTGTTATAAAAAACAACACCGAGATGGTTCATATTAATTCTGTAAGTGCCATTAAGTATTTAGGTGTAACAATTGACAGCCATTTGAGGTGGGATGTCCATACCAAGAATGTTGCAAACATACTAAGATTTTTAGTATACAAATTTAAATATTTCAAAAATATATTACAAACAAGTCAACTAAAAATATTGTATCACGCGTTGATTGAATCACGACTACAATATGCAATATTAGATAGAGGTACTACAAAAAAGAATTTTAAAAATAATATATAACAAAAACAATACCTACCCTTCCGATAAAATATACTCCGAAACACGTATAATGGATATTAGACAATTATTCTTTTTCAGTATTATTAAATATATATACAAAATCAGAACATCGTTTCAAATTATTGATCATAGTTATTCAACCAGAAAAAAGAAAGATCAATGTGTTAGAACTGATATTAGTCACAAGACGATTGGGCAGCGTAGCTACAAATATCTAACTTGTAGAATTTATAATTTTTTACCTGATAAAGAAAAAGTTACTATTAAAACCATAAATTCTGCAGCTACATTAAAAAAATTGTTTAAAAAATGCATCTTTTCCATCGATAGGGAAATGGTGCACTCTCTAATAGATGTTAAAAACTATTAAATTATAAAATCATAAAACCGTGTACAATAACTGCAAATGTCCATGCATTTCTAAAACACTAAAGGCACTGTAAATGTAAATTTAATAGCTCATGTATTTCAAAATACAAGTATACATATAATTGTGTTAATAAATGGTATTACAACCCACGCACAACCACGAGTTTTGTGGGTTTTCTTCTGTTTATTTACTCAAACCTATTATTTTATGTATATTTATACCACAGATACACTATAATCATATTTAACATGTAATAATTCTATATATGTATTTATATTATAGTCTCCTTATTATTATTATTATTATGTGGATGTAAGAAGCATGGATTACAATGTTCAAATTTGTGTACTAATTGCGAAGGGAAAAACTGTTCAAATGCAAGTGCAGTATCGATTAATAGTACGTCAAATGAAAACGATGGTATGGATGATGATCTTTCGACTGACCCATTTGGAGAAATTGTTAGTAATTTAAATATCGAAAAAGAGATAGAAAATGAAGATAATATAAATAATATTGATGATGACGATGAGTACGCTGAGCGTGATGAGTGTAATAAGTCTGAGGATGAAGTATTTGATCAAAGGTGACTCCTAAATGTTTTACCTCGCAGGCAAATGAAATTTCCATTTTGTTGAGCCTTAGGGGCTTTAGGCCTTCCAGCACTCTTCTATGTGTAAATGTGGCAACTGTCGTCCAAGAACTTTGCTAGTAGTCTATTTGACTCATCCAGAGTAAGGTTTGTGTTGCCCTCTCCGGCTGGTATGCATATTGCAGGTCACTGAGGGGATTTTCCCTTAGTACTTCATCTGTAATATACTTATCCAACAGTTTTCCAGCGTTTTAAGTAGGGAAGAGGATATGATGCTCTACCTATTTTTGATACTTAAATAACTCTTATCTTCCGCCATGTGTTCGGTTGTATCACTAGGCTAAGCAAGCCCTGAATTTTTTACATAAGTAATTTGTTAATATCTCTAGCCCCTTTTGGATATATTCCGTCCATCTCAAGAGATTTTAGTTGGAACTTACTGTTTGCCCATCTGATTTTCTTAGGCTTTATTACCTCGGTGGCTAGTCTCCAGTCTGCAAGTTTGGGACGCTTTGGCTTTGTTCTAGACGATTCCTATCCTCAGGATCTGTTATTATCAGTGAGCCAGGAAAGTGTGCCTCCATGAGCAATTTGATGTTTTCCGGTATTGTTTCCGTATGGGTTTCATCTTTTTTTTTATATAAAAACTACTTCATTTGCGGTACAGACGTCCTTGGCCAGGACTCTATGGATTCTGAAAGCTGCAGGACTATCGCTGGCCTCTGCGTAGAATCTCCACGAGTATCTGTTGATGCTGCAAACCTCTCTATTGTACTGCGTGAGTTTTACTTTATATGTATCCCAGTCTTGGTTGGATTTGGCCCTATTAAATAATAATATAATTTATATCCCAGCAGAATAATTCAATTCCAAGACAACATAAGTAATAATAACAATAATAATAGTAGATAAACCTATCTAAATCTAAATTTATCTAGCCGATAGCCTTGGTTAAGGCGCGAGGTGGCAATCGCTATTAACCTAACGGGTGTCGCGCTACCGGGTTCGAGCCCCAGCTCCGGCACTAGCACTGTCTTAGGATATGGTTGTACTCCCGCGTTTTTCATTGTATAACCTCCTTCCTCACAAGACTTTGGCTTCTGGAATTGGGGGTCGTCTAATTTCTCTGGTGTTTATTTATTATTATTAAAATCGAATTAATTTAGATTAAAATGCGCAGTGGAATATAATGATTTATGCAATTATATCTATAATTTACGACGTCAACAACATATAAGTAGAGACACATTGGAAATGGCACAATTATTATAATGCTATATTTTAACTAATAATATTTTATTGTCAAATTGTTTTTATAATTTTTGAGTAGTTCTTTAAAGAGCCATTGAATATATTATGTCGATTAAAGATTCGATTTAATCGAAGTACAAATAAGTGACGTACATTTATGCGATTAATGGGGTAGTAAGATAAAATATTTTAGTGTGCCCCAATCTGAGAATTTTAAAACTTATCTTTTCCAGTAGTGTCGAATAGTTTATCACATAATTTACCAAGTTATATAAGATTATTAAAAACATCATTGAACATTATAGGATTAGTAATATTTGTGGGTAGCGAGCGGCAAATACTTTTTTCAAGAGAGTATCTCCAGCTGGCATATTAAATGTCTGTTCCGCTCGATACAAATCCTAATCGTTATTAGGTTTAAGACTGGATGACATAACCTATAAAAGAAACGTATTTGCATTGTATCGACGTTATACGGTGCATGTTTTACTGTTCTATCATGCAACATCTACATAAGTGTTTATAACAGTTTATATTTACAACTTTTGTGATATTCTATAATAAGCAATAATATATTAATTCTAATATAATCTTTTATTTTGTAAAAGTCAGCTCGGTAAGAACAAATGTTATAATTCAAATTATGTTTATTCTTGCAATAGGTAAATTAATAATGCAGACCGCTGAAAGATCAAGAAGTTCTAACTATTCTTTAGAAGAAGAAAAACTTACCGATGACGCTAGCCAATACATATATAAAACTGTAATTGAAAATAAAACAATTGATGTTAAAAGCAACGCAGAGAAAGAAAAGGCTTGGGGGAAAATTACAGAACAATTTAATTCAATGGCACCAGGTAATATGCATCGAGATCAGAACTCACTGAGAAAAACGTATTTAAATATAAAAACTGCTATAAGAAGAAAAATGGCTGATAAAAAAATGAAGTTAATTAAAACTGGTGGCGGGCCATCTCAGATAGTGAATAACGGAGATAATCTTAGCAGCTATGCGCCAGAAGACGGTTTTTGGGCTGCAACCTCCGATTGCATGAATCTATTTTTTAACGATTGCATTTCAAATCTTAATTCGAGTAAATCATTAAAATATCCTTGTCCTGGATAATAATGACCAACTCTGGAGGCTAAATATTTTCAAAAATTTTCTCTGAATCTTTTCAAGATATTTTTAATGAATATTTTAAATTGGTTTCCAAATTGTTGCACCATGCTCAATTTTTGATCGTCACTAATATTAGAAAATTGTTTACATTTTCGTATTGTAAAACCCAGCAGGGTTGCTACTGGGTTTTTATTGTACCAAGAGCTTAATAATTTGATTATTAATAATATACGAAAAAAGCAATTTCTTTGAGTTAAAACTAAAGCCATTTATAAACATGATACACAGAAATTAGATCATAGAGATGCGCTTAATGTGAAAATATATGTGATCTAAAATCGTTACCATACGCGCATTGTAATAGATTCATCTACTAGGGAGTAAAGAAATTTAATAGCAAGTACTAATACCCCTGTGATATAACATCGATTAATAATTTCTGCATGGCTAAAACCTTTGAGAAATCAGTAGGTATACTGTACCAACTTGACCTTTATTATCTAACAAATCTGGGATGAACCAAACTAAGTTAAATGCTGCACAGCGTTCACAGCGTTTTTGCTTAAAACCATGTTGATAAATACAAATTGAATTTTTAATAAATAAATAAATTATACCGTACGTTGATGCCTCATATACCTGCGCAAAATCAAGTAAAATCGATAGCTCTATAACTATTTGTTTTCTATATTACCACTTCTGTAAATAGGACAAACTTTTAATAATTCCCAACATTTCAGGAAAGTAGAAGTTCGCAATGCCATATCAAATAAAGTTAGGAGCGCGGCAGCAAACACGTTAAAACAGTCTTTGACTAGAAAACTAATAATTTCATCTTTCTCTGATCATTTTATTCTTTAACTTCTTGATCGCCTTCGTAAGATTTAATTCTTATGAGTGATTGATATGGACACACGGTAGATTGCTTATAATTTCAGAGGACATTGATTAGGTTACGGTAAATAAACATCATTAATAAATAGGTTAACGTTATTGTTTATTTTATTATATGTTATTGTTATAAGGGGAGGGGCAATAGTTAACCATCATACGTCGTTGATTAGGTGTTCTTTAAAGTAAATCTAATGAGTTAAGGTATAAACACCGCAGCCAAATTTATAGAGAGTAGAAAGTTTTTAATTATCAAATTTCACATACATCGAGCTACCAATGTTTTAAATTTAATTGAATATACTTGCAAACAAATTTCATTTAAAGCATACAAACAACTCTGGTAAACAATTGTACTATAAATTGGCTAAAAATAGAACTTCTTCAGACAATTGTAGGTTAAAAGAGGGAGATAACAATCCAAGAAGATGGGTAATAAAAATAGATTGTCAGTGTGTGGCTAGGAATATAAGACGTTTATTTCGATTATATTTAATGCGAAGTGATGTTTACAGCCGACGTAATAATTATAGAAGACAATTACAAAGAATTCCTATATTGCAGCAATTTCTTTTAATCTGTCAAATGTATTATACTCAATTGGGTGACTGTGCTCTATACTGATATTCTAGGTTTTACTTTACTATTAGTTATAACTTAGTATATACCTTTAAAATATTCTGTAATGCACTAATTTTCTTAGATATTCATAAACCAACTAGTAGAGTAACATAAAATAACGTGTATAAAAGTGTACATACGTACATAAGTATATAGTTTAAATGTTCATAAATCGCAAAAAATGCTTTCAACGTGTGATTAATTCATTAAACGAACAATTAACTAACAAATTGGACTTAGCTGACAGATTCCCAGCATCATATTCCATAAAACAATTATTTTATCCTGGAAATAACTTAAAACTGGAAAGTGAAAACTTATACGAAATGCTAAAGTACATAGAAACATTGAAATCAAAGCACATAACGCACAGATATTACACACAAAAATAAAGTTCAGGAAAACATTAAAAAATTTAAAAACAGATTTAGGTCGATATATGAAAAAAAAATACTGATTTAAAAGAAGAAAATGAGAGAAATAAGCTAGAAAATGTTGATGGGAAAATAAAAAATATAACTTGATTATCTATGGCTTGCAAGGGAAAGAGAATATACTTTTGAATGTGTTCTTATCTTATTTAAGAGTATGAATGTGCCTTGCGCTGAAAATGACATACATATCAAGCAGACTGAAAAACTGATCGTAAAATTGGACTATCGTTTTGGAACTTTTAACAAATAAACTGAATATAGACAAAATGTACAAAACTCAAAAAATCTTAAAGCTTATGGCATTTTCATCAAAAAGCAATATATGCCTGGAAGAGAAGAAAATTATTCCTCATTAGAGGTGTGTAAAGAAAGGATTAAATATAAAATTTAATTGTCTTGCTTCACAAAATAAACTTTGGCAAGAAATTTATAATACGGGAGATGTAGAAAAAACTGTTGATATTTTTATAAACAACCTAAAAACTATTATCATTAAGAAAAGTTACACAAGTTATAAGCTTTAAAAACAAATAAAGGAAACGACACACTTGGAATATAGGTATACCTGTCCAACATCTTAGGAACCCTGTATATTACTTTTTTGGAACAATACACTTTGTTTTAAAACGGAATTAAAATACGTATTTAAATTAATTAATCAGAGTTCATAAAACTCTCTTTACATTGAAGGATGCAACATTGCGAAATGTTGTGTAATATTGCACAATTGTGCCCGCACGGAATGGCGGGGACATATTCCAGACATTTCAAGACCTCCGTACGTACGTCTCTGTCGGAGAATATAAAAGGCCGAGTGTTACGAGCTCAGGCTTAGTGCTTTTAGCTCGGTATTTGCAAAGTTAGTTTTTGCGCCTCATCAAAAGTTTTAGTAGTGAATAAAAGTTAATGTACTAGTAACCTTTTCGGTTTCTGAAATAATCAAAATTCATTACCGCCCGTCTAGTTCAAGCTTACCGCTCCAATTCAACAATACATTCTCTGCAACTACGCCATCGTGACCTCTTCCTTGGTTGTCTCAAGTAAAATAGCTAAATTAATCTTCGGCCACCGCGCCCCTTCAAATAAAATTAGTTTTTAAGTTAACCTTTTGTCACCGCGCCCCATAAAATACAATTTATGTTAAATCAAACCTTCTGCCTTTGCTCAACTTAAAATAAAATGATTTTTTTTTCAGAAAAATTAAATCAATTACAATTAAAAAAAAGTCGGAATTTCCGCTATCGAACAGTTACCTATTATAACTGTTTTTACAACTAATACTCTAAGTTTAAGCCTGAGCTCGTAACATTCTCCCTTTTATATGCTCCGACAGAGACGTACGTACGGAGGTCTTGAAATGTCTGGAATATGTCCCCGCCATTCCGTGCGGGCACAATTGTGCAATATTACACAACATTTCTCAATGTTGCATCCTTCAATGTAAAGAGGAATAAATCTGAGATGAAAATTATATGACCGTCTCGGCATTGAAAAGAAAAATTTTTTGGTATATGATATATGAATGAAGTTCGAATCGACTTTGGAAGTTATTAATGAAAATATGTTGAAGAAATTGAATAAATTTGGAAAGCCCCGTAAAGTCTTCCCGAAGGTCCTGCACTTAAAATTGAATATGATATGAAATCGTGCCGATGTGTCTGTGGTGAACGAAAAGAAGTGAGTTTTGATGGCACTTAGAGTTGAAAATGATACGAAATTCTGCGGATGCGTTTGCGATGCACAAAAGGAAGTGAGTTTTAATGATGAAAGGGGACCGGTTGGAAATATGAATTGATATTAACGGAGACAGTAGTACCGGTACTTTTATTGATGGATATGAATGATGATTTGGATATTAAAGATGCGAAATGGATTGAGACTCGAATTTGAAAGAAAAATTGTTTGATAGAAATTGAATGAAAGTGCTCTGTCGAGGTACGGAAAGTAGTTTTGATGTTAATGATGATCATTGGGGCCCCATATTTTTTAGGACGATAGTTTGTAATGTTGTGGCCGCAAAATTGATAATTTGAATATTTTATGATAATTGCTGGCGGATTGAGATTAATTATGATTAATCTAGGAGTCATGAATTTTTTCAGAACTTGTTTTGTTTTTTGATTAATTTTGGCGTTGGATTACTTTTTTCGTCGCTTGCCAAAGTGATATGAAAGATTTTTTAAATTTTAAGATTTTTGAAATTTTTCCTGACGTCATATATGGAACGTACTATAACACTTGAGCTGGTTACTCGTTTAAGTACTAATGGCCCCTGACGTTGCTTTACATCACATATCCAAATTTGTACATAGACGCACCTACGGTCCTACGCTCACCACTCTATTTTTCTATTTATAGGTACTCATTCCAAAATTTTGCTACTTATTTTTTGTACTCTTTCCTTCTGGTTATCTGGACCGCCTTCTATAAATTATCTCTTCTCATACCTTAACTTTAATCTGATTACTTGCTGGATATTTATTAGCTTCTATTCAATTTATTTCCCTTTGGTGCAAGATATTATAAACTTCTATATGATTTTCTTCCTTCTATTTATTTTTGTTACGATTTTCTTATTTCTCTTCTCTTGTTACAACGGATAATTTATAACTTCTGTTTTCTCTTACGATTTTCTTGGTTAGTTTTCTTATATTATTATAAATTTTGTGCTCTTTGTAAGGCGAATAATTTGTAACTGAACTTCTAAGAAGTTCTTTGGAATCCATACCAAATTCATAAACAACTGAATTTTCTGTTCTAATTGGCAACTATATTTATATATCTTAATTTGCCCATAATTTCCTTAATTATTATGAATATAAGTCATTAATACATTTAACTTAGTCCTCTATTGTCTACATCCTGACAAGTCAACATTTATTTATACAAAAATTTGAGAAATTGAAATGTAATTTTTCAAATTTTACCTGAACGGGTTCTTTTCAACATGAAACTTATAATGAATATATGCCATTAGACTTCTCTGGTATGCACAATATGAATTATGCTAAAATAACAATTTTTTTAAAAGAAATTATTTCGGATTACTCTAATTTCAGGGTGTGTTTTCAGATAAATTCATTTGTTATTCACCAATTCTATAGAAATTCTATATTCTATTATTAATTTCTTCCTTTTTAATTGTCATATAATATTTATATACACGTAAAACTTGTATTCTTATACTTCTTTTATTATTAACAGTTCAGGTATGGGTTACTGACCTTGACTATTGCCATAGATCAGTCCTATTTTGAATCATTCAATAGTAATGTTTGAATCACTTATTAAATTTATTTTGCAGATTTCGTTTTTGTCAGTGCCCTTCACTTATATGCTTTAGGACAGAGTTTATATTTAAACAAAGACCAAAATACTATAAATTCTACAATATTACCAGACATAAAAGATCCGTCAAACGTATCGTGCCTATATCAACATAAAAAACTTACAACCTCTCTGCATTTCATAAACTACGCAATTTTGCAGTCAAGAGTTGATGACAGGTAATCATTTAGTCATCATAGCGAGCCTCGCGACAGTTTTCCCTTATTAAAAATAGGCTGGGAGTTTGATGACGGGTCCAATTTTATCAAATTAAATTAATATGGCATAAGAGACGTTAATATTGTATTTGTATTAGCACTAGCACATTTTAATATGGGCAAGATTGAAATTTTCTTACATAAGCTAGAATTATTGAAACAAGCTATTTGGGTATTTATATTAATAGTTTTCCCATTTTTAATCCTTTATTTTCTTGTTCAATTAGTGACGTGACGAATTTTACAATTATTCGTACATATCATGATGGAAAAATATGAAAATCACATCAATAAACCCTAATAAATATTCATAATGGGCTTCCAGCTTAGATGAAGCTCATATAATGTAATAAAAAGCTAGGATGGTTACTTGTCAAATTTGAATATTTAACAAAGATTTCTAATTTGATATATTTAAAAATTATGCGGCACATTTATTTAATCTCAACTTGGGTTCAAGCAAACCTAATAAAAAAATGGCGCAATTTTGTCGAAATGAAACGAGTCAATTTTTTATCAAACAACTGAGTGGCCGAGTGGCTTAATGCTTAAGAATTAGGCATATAGCCGCGAGATCTCGGGTTGGAGCCCCGGTCAGATATGTATGTTTAGTGACGTCTTTCATATGTTGCTGAGGTAGTAGGTAGTAGTGGCCTAAACCGCGGTTGTGCGTGAGACAACAAGACTAACCGATGTTACTCTTTCTGAGTTCGAGTCTCAGCTGCAGCAGATGGCAATGTCGTAGATAATGAGTGTTGTGTCATTATCCATATCATATGTCCTAGTTGGGTGGTGAATATCCTATGACTAAACTTCGCGAGGACGTTAATATAAATATAGCCATTAAAATAAATCAAATATTTCATATTAATTTTGAGAATATATCTTTATGAAATATATCATCTCGGATACCATCTCGTTCATCAGCATTGACGCCAGACGCATTGTTGAGACATTTGGCTTTGATAAGTAATGAAATGAATACTGATGAACTAATTTTCTTAAAAAACGAAAGTAATACGCAATTTATAAAAAGATTAGCTAATTAAATAGGAAAAAGCTTCAATTGGACTAAGCCCCTTGTATGTATTGTAAAAGGAGCTAAACGAATAACGAACGGACAAACGAAGAAACTAATTTTAAATGACTATTATTTACTGCCTACTAGTGGACACGCAGGTATTCATCGAATGGTAAATAATAAAAAATATATATATTTCTGCCAGGTATTGTTAAAGATGTTACAAATTTTGTTATGAAATGTGACAGTTGTCAAAAACAAAAGCATTGCAAATGTTTAAAAGCGCCAATGGTCATAACGACCACAGCAACCTCTTCTTTTCAAAAAGTATATTTAAATATAGTAGGTCCTTTAGAAAAAGATGCACTAGATTTTTGCTTCAATGCGAACTTACAAAATTTGTAGAAGCGTACCCTCTTAAATCAAAAGACTCAGTTACGGTTGCAAAAAATTTTGTTGACAATTTCATATTCAGGTATGGAATTCCAAGGGAAATTTCTATCGATCGAGATTCAGAGTTTATATCATCGACAATGAACGAAGTGCGTAAATGACTACATTCAAACACACACACAGGCGACTGCTCATCATGAAAGTATTGGATCATTAGAAACTTCACATAAAATTTTAGGTGCATATTTAAGAACACTAACAAAAAATCAGAGTTCTTCATTGAGTATATGGCTACCATATTGGTGCTTTACGTACAATACAATTGTACATACAGAAACTAAATATAGTCAGTCCCTTTGAGTCAGTATTTGGAGAAGTATGTAATATTCTAAAAAATTTAGAAAACGGAGTGAACCGCTGTACAATTTCGATAGCTGCCCGTCAGAATTAAAATTTAGATTGCAAAAAGCACACCAGGAGGCTCATATTAATTTATTTAGCAGTAAATTAAAAAGACAAATATTTATCACAAATATACTAACACAGTAACGTATAGAAAAGGTGATTTAATTCTAGTTAGAAGTGAAAGAGGCAATAAATTAGATCCATTATAGTTGTAGATAAAATAAGTCCAAACGTTCGAGTAAGAATGGAAAAGTAGTTATCCATAAAAATAGAACTAAACCGTATTTTTCTTAGATAATTCGATTGGCCAATCGACTCTGTAAATTTAGTATTGTAGTAGTAGAATATAACGTTTTATTAAATTTATTATAATACAAAAAAAAATTAAAATAATTTACATTGATAAAGGCAAATCCTCTTTAGATTTTCATGGAAGATGTAGAAGTAGGCTAAATGTGTCTGGGACCTCCTTTAGATATAATTAATATAAATATTTAAATATAGTGTTTACTAAACAATATATAGTGGTAGGGATAATGAGGTAGGATAGGTGACACAGTAATTGTAAGAATCAGAATTAAGCAAATAACGACGGTATAACCATGTAACAATTAAATAAAAGTATTAATAACTAAGCAGCCATTCCATTACAAACACCAATATTACACGATTATAGTAAAATAATAAAATGTTAAAAATAAAATAAATAATTATAGAAAATAAAAATTTTACTACGAGAAATCAAATGTGAACTAAAATGAAATAAACACGATACCAGTATTAAAACAATACAATTTTCAATGGCTGTAGTCGAAGTCTTATTAGCTAATCTAATCTACCTACAAAATTAATTATTAACTTGCTAAAATATATTATCTGTACTGAATGGACTCCAGGTACAATCATTGAATATTACATTATTTTATTAGCGGCAATATTGTTTGGTTCCTCTTAGCTCAAATTTCCCTTTCTTCAGTCGGATTATCTATAAATTATTTATTTATGAACAGACGATTTTCAACTGGAAATAAATGATACAGCTATTACAGTAAGTAGATTTCCTCTTGATTTGTTTCATGGACTCTATGGATGCCTATGGTGAGTGAAAAATTGGGCAACATTTTCAATTTGAGAACCAATAAGGACCGTGCAAGAATTCAGGATAGCTATATGAAACGTTCTTTGCAAGCTACCTTTAAGATGCGATTTTACGATTCTATATATACTAATTTCAAATATATACTACCGAACATTTTTAATGCAATATTTTTACGTAATTCTACGGCTCCTTCATTAACTCAAATAGTTTGGTTCCGTTAATCTCAGAAATGTAATATAAAGTGACATGACCTGGAAAGTATCTATCTTAAGGGAATTTTAATAACATGTAAGTTTAATTAAATGCGCTTGCGATTCATCAAACTGTGTTCATTAATTTGAGCAAAATGGGAATCAAGTTTATTATATTAACGGAATTGCCCAGTGGCCAGGTCGTGGAACAGGGATCTGATTCGAGTAAGTGCGGAAATTTTGGGTATTTTCATGCCTTGAATGAATTTAAGAAAAAATGTAATCCACGAATAGCTGGCTTAATACGATGCGATGTAATGAAATATAAAACAATATGATACAATACGATACAGCACGGTTATTAAGAGGATAATTAAGAGTAATTAAAGGTAATTAAAGTAAACATAAGGCTAATTAAGGGCGATTTAGGTCAAAATAAATTTAATTAAGGAAAAATAGGGATAATTAAGAGTAATTAAGGGTAATTTTTCTGAAAATAAGGGTAATTTGTATTCTTCTATTTGCATTTTTTATATTGTTGGTAATAAAACAGAAATTAAAATAATCCATTCAACTTGTTACTTATTCTTGTTTACATAACTAATGAAATTTATATTTATATCTACAATACATTTGCGAGAACATACTACAATTATTATACTGGTAATGTGTAATCAATGATTTAAGGCTAAGTAGAAGCGGTGAACAGTCATCAAGATCTATAATTTTAATTCACTGTAGTAAGAAATTCTTCTTCATCACACATTTGCATAGTATTATAACATCGTTTAATGGTAAATTATATTGATAGTTGTTGCGGTGGGGGTCCGTCTATTCATCCATCCGTCCGTCCGTGTGTCGGTCTGTATGTCTACCTATTCATCTATCCGTCCGCATACAGGCAGTTGTAAAATTACATTATCTTTGTATTTTCTATTATGATGACATAGCAATCAGGAATGGGTAATGAAATGGATGTCGTTTCATTACCCATTCTTGATTATATGTCTAAAGTTACATTTGCCTGCCGGGTTATTTTACCTGCCTTATCTTTATGCTGATGAAGAATTGCGATAACATTTATTTTACCTGCCTATCTTGTCTACCGGGAGTTTTTATCACCGAATTTATAGTCTTTACTTTATTTATAATATTATGAAAAGGAGCATTTACGTGGATTGCTTTATCGCAACTTGTTAGTCAAATATTGAAGATTTTAGAATAATTTTAACTGTATTTAAGTACCCCCTTTATTATTTGCCTTATCTTTAGGTTTATAGTTGCAGATTATATACTTGAACGGTTTGTTTTATGTTATGAGTATATCCTGTTTTTTGCGATAAATATCTCTTTAATGGATTTATATATTTACCATTGTGGATCTGAAAACTGATAGATAGAAGCGTTCTATTATCATATATGTCTGAAATGTTATAAAGCCAACTATTGTGCTGTGAGTTCTTTAGCTTGCTGCTAATCAATATTCTGTCTATTTTTTCTAGATAACTGTAGAGTTTAAGACAACCCTGTGTTGTAAGATATGCGGAAATACCGGCCTCAACTATCATAACATGATTGCATACTTCGTCTTCAGGACGTTGTAAGAGGATGTGCGATTGACGCTAACAAAGGCCTTTTTTATATTGGTATATATTGTATTTAATGAAATAAGTATGTGGTAAATGAAACTGCGGTTATATTTAGTTCACTATACTGGGTGATATTTTATTATATTAGTAATGTTCTACATCCATAAATATAAAGATATGAGATGATAATTAACGTAAAAATAATCATAATTAAGGGTAATTAAGGATAATTGCTGCAAAAAAATAAGGATAACCAATGGCAATTCAATAAAAATAAGGACAATTTAAGGGAGTTAAATGTCGGGATATCCTTACTTTTTTACCTAAATTACCTTTAATTGTCCTTATTTTTACAAAATTGCCATTGGTTAACATTTATAATTACCCTTATTTGTACCTAAATTTCCCTTAATTACTCTCTAATTGCCCCCACCACTTGACCCTTTGACCTTGACTCAGTGGCCTCTGTCCACCACCACCCTAATTACCTCCCACTACTTCAATTACCCACCACCACACCAGTTACCTCCCACCACACTAATTCCCACCTTCCACTCTAGCATCTTACCACGTTAATTACCCCACCACTACAATTGCCCCCATAATTGCAATTACGCACCACCAGCACTCCTAGATCCCGCACTCTTACGCCTCCAAACCCTTCAAGCTTCAACCCCTAATTATCCCCTACCCCTAATATGATCACTGATCATGAACCGAACCGCGCTCGATTAATATCTGCGTACTACTTATATTATCATCAATCACATCGTTTTCTATTTTCCAATTAACTAGGTATAAGCTAATATGAGGTATCTCTAAAGATAATACCTTCCAATATTTCTAGTAGCTAGTCATGGCTATGTGTATCTTGGGGTTAAGTTTTGTAATGATTTAAGTTGCTGTGGGTACAGCTCTTGATAAAGTAATGTTATTTTCAGTATCCTCCAAAGCATTTCAGAAACATCTCAAATATTTGTCATTACTTTTAGCTGTCTATTTGTGATTAGTATATAAAAATGTGTATTTTATCGATTCATAAAAATGCGTTAGGTATAATTTTCTTTTCTTCAATGGCCAAAAAAACAACATACTTATATGTATTGCTTCAACGTTTTAAAATCATATTTATTAGGGAAAACTATACGATTTACTATAAAGCAGTATAGATCACTTTTGTTAAATTGAATATTCCATTTAAGGGGGTTTATTACTTAGGCAACACAGTGCTGCTTGCATAATACTAGATCAAATCATTTGTCAACATCAGGTCGTTATCTTCTGTGCTATTTGTTGAAGTAAAACTCTTCTTAAAAAGCGCATTCTGATTTGTCGGCAAACTTGCTCCTCTATTTTCTAATTATATATTCATTCGGTTATATGCACACTGAAATAGCAATAATATATTTTATCATATTGATCAGAGATATGTTTTATAATTAAAATGTTTCCACATAAAATGAACCAGTGCTCACTGCTCTCAAATATATAATTTGAAATATAATACATATGTGCGCATCAATCGTCATACAGAGTCTGGTAAAGTTAAAAAGTGTATTTAAAACGTTGCAGTTTCTGTTTTCTCCCATATATTTCATTTATTTAAGGGCTGTATACCATGCACATAGAAATTCAGCGTACGAACTACACTGTTTAAATTATCCTAGCGTTTGTACCCAATAGAAATCTTGAAATACTTGTTAATAAAAAAATTGAAACTACTTAACGAAAATATGAAAGCATATTTTTTTGCATATAATATTAAGCATTATTCATTAATATCATAAAACGCTTGATTAACTGAAAACAAAGACGTGTTATTATTAATAATAAAGCTTGTCCTAGTGTAGTAGTACGCTCTAATTTTAATTCAGTTCACGAAGTTCCTTAGAATAGTTGCATTGCCGAGCAATTTAGATCAAAGTCGGGACGATCGAAAAGAGAAATTGAATTCGGAAAGCATTGATTGGGTACTATACCGGCATAATGTACACTTACAAATTGTACAAATTAACATTATGCATTTTATTCCTTAATAAATAATTTTGTTGATGCAAAGTTAGATTTATACAAAAAATATGCAATATTTTGATGTAGGTACTAACATGGAGTTAAGCACATAATATCTGACTGTGAATTTGTTTATAAACTACCGAGGCACAACTCTCGTCACCCTGTGGAATAGCACATTTTCTAAAGAAAATATTTTAAACCAAAATATTTTTCAGAAAACATTATAATTATTTATAAAGATGTCATTTTTTAAGAACTATTAGGTAAAAAAATGCAAGAATTCTAAATAGTAACTTGTTGAATATCTTAGCGTTAAACATAATTAGTAATTCTCAAGAGTATAACCTTGAAAGCAAAACAATTCCTAAGATTATTATATGTGATGCACTGGTTACTTTGGCATGTTTATGAATTATTGTCAAATAATGTTACATTGTCGCCTGACAAAAGTAATTACAATACATTTATTAATTTATATACCTAATATCTACTTGAAGGATTTCAGCATCATGAAAATTCTCAACTTCAAAGAAGTCACAAAAAGAAAAGTTTGGTAGTACAATCTAAAAGATTGGGTTAAAATCCAAATCATTAATATATAACATTAATAGTGTCTGTCCTAACACAGAACCCTCTGGAACTCCTGATGAAGTAGGCCATTAATTGAATTTAAAATCATTGTGATTTGCAAATTGAGCCCAATTATAACGGTCGATAGCCGAGTGGATTAAGGCGCGGGATGGCAATCGTGATTAATCACACGGACATCGCACCACCGGGTTCGAATCCTGCCTCCGGCACTGTCGGAGGAAATAGTTGTATGTCCACGGTTTTTCAATGTGTAATCCCCTTCCGCGCAAGCCCTGGCTTCTGGAATTGCGGGTTGTCTAATTTCTGTGGTGTTTATTTGTTATTTATTTATTTATGATTGAAGAGACGCCATCAGATTAGGGACAAAATCAATAACACCCTATCGTATCTATCAAAATTCTTCGAAAATCCCATAAATACCATGTAAACTTGGCTGACCACAGTAATCATATTCCATTATATCATGCGTGGAAAGTGTTATAAATACTACAGAAATATAATTTGTGTCTAATTGTTTTTCTTTGCAGTCTTTATGTTAAATCCATAATTTATATAGCAAATCAACTAATTGCCCATATCATTATAATTATGTTGTGAGTTTGAAAATATCCTACCGGTAGAAATTTACAAAAATAATATATCCGATGGTTTTAAAATATAACTACATTGTTAAACTTAAATAAACAAAACAAAATCAAGCTACAGTTCCAACTCATGAATGTTGTCGTTCACGTCGAGGACGGTAGCTCAGTGTGCTAAAGCATCTGGCTTGCAAATTGAGTTGCCTAGCGAAGTGAAACAATTTTTCGTTAAAAAATTGCCCCAAGAGTGGTCCGGAGTCCACAAAAAACTGTAGGGCCTCGTCTCTCTTTACCTAACACAAGATCTTTGGGATCTTCCAGGGGGTTACCTCGGTAACTTGAGAGGCGGTTAAGAAAACATTTTAAGAAACGTCTAATTTCCGAATCAAGTCACCTCAAGGTCACATAGAGTGGCATGCATAGGATCAACGTATGCAAAAGACAAGTATTTTGTGACGAAAATATCTGGACAAAAATGGCATGCGATACAATGAATTTTAACATCCGTTTCCGCATTTAACTTTACAATTTTCACCCCATGGATTTCTTGCAAAGGTAAAAGGAAACATCCGTTACGTTTTTCTGATTAAAGCATTCGTTTAATTTCACCACCATGTCTCTGGCTACTGCATTCAGTCTTTTATACACCGCACGCTATTGAGTTCACAGAGAACTGACAGAACGCTCAACGTTGGTTGCGGCTACGACTAACGCTTGTAAAATTCATTTGCAAAACGAATCAGAACTTCTGTCGTAGCCTCAGCAGACGTGACGTTCTATTATTCACATCCTATAGGCTTTGTTTTTGCAAAGATAGAAAAATCGCATGTCGTTGAAAAGTACATAAATTGATGATGTGAATGACAATATTCATAATTTCAACTATATATAAAGAATATAATAAATGAATAGCGCAGAATAAAAAAAGTAATTAAGTTAGCCCTCAGTCAAACACTAGACGATTAAATAACAATTTTGGACAACTGGATTTACAAATAAAGCAGTAAATTCAACATAAAATATGGGTCAATTTCTTTGTTTTCTTTTTTGTGGCTGTGGCACAGAATAAAAATTCACTCAATGCCAATCTTCTGAGTTTAATTTTTTGCCCACCAACAGATATACCTGAAAGTAAACTCTCTTAAGTCAAGAGGTTCACTTGTGTGGATAAAGTAGATAGTTTAAAATTGTGAAATATATTTTGACGAAAATTATTTAATTGTTTATTTATATTCTGCAACCAGACATGACTGAAGAAGTAATTTGGTGGTGCTAATTCCAGAAACTGAAATTTTCCGATTTATTCATTTGAGAAAATGCCAAAAATACTGATAATTGTATAGTGGTTTTCAGATAGTTAAGCCATTAGGGTTATTTGAAATACTTTTCCAGCTAAAATGTACCTTCTGTCACCAAATTTAATTTAGGGTAAGGTGGGCATATCCAAGAGAAAGAGATCCGATAAGGAAATATCTATTACTCTTAGCCATAACTTTTTTTAATACATATATTGGTAAAAAAAGTATAAAACTACCCAAGTAGAACCGGCTCAGTGGCTCAACGCTTACGTGTTAGGCTTGCAACCAAGAAGTCCCGGGTTCGAATCCTGGCTAGGGTATGGATGTTTAGCGGTGTCTATCATGCGTTACCGAGTTGGTAGCAGTGGACTAGACGAGGTTGTGTTAGAGACACCACGGTTAGTTGCTGTACCACTCCTGAGTCTCAGCTGCGGCAGATGGCAATGCCTTAGGGAATGGCCGTTGTATAATTGTCTATGTGTATGTGGTTGAGTGGTAGTGGAATAGCTAATGCTAAATTCCGCCAGAACGTTAATCTAAATAAGGCGTTAAAAAACTATAACAGGTGTAGTGATATGAATTTTCACTCAATAATTTCAGTTGTTTGCAAAATTAGTTAATGTAAATTAAAAAATAGTGCCAATCTCCATATTCTTGTAATTTTAAATTAACTAATTTTGCAAACAACTGAAATCATTAAGTGATACTTCGTATCACTACACCTATCATATGAGTAGTTTTACTAAGGTACTTATACTTTTTATGAATATATGTATTAAAGAAAAGTTATGGCCAAAACGATAAATATTTGCTTATCGGATCTCTCTCTCTCTCTCTCTCTCTCTTTCTCTCTCTTGGATATGCCCACCTTAAACGTTGATTCTACTGTAGTAACACGTAGCTAACATATAATTTCAAGGACTGAAATTGCGTATGGCAAATATTCAAAATTTTCGCTTATTTCCAGAAAACATGTAAACATTTAAAATTAGGTATTTTTCTATTTCTTTCAAGTCGTGTTTTAAAAAGTAACATATTGTTACGTGTTTACAATTTCCAGTAAACACTTCCAAGCGTAGGTTCAAATAATTGCAACAAGAATTTTCACTAACCACTACTTTATTTAATACTGAATTGCAATAACTAAACGTTATCATAACACACTAATTGCAAGTTTCATCTACTACAGTCTCACTACTATAATTCACAACTTGTTATAGTCGAGCTCAGATTTACGGTGTACTCAAAAAAGGCTATAGAAACTTTACGACCTAATTAAAATGCCGTTAAACTTATCGCAAAATTGAGCCCAAGCACGCACTTGAAATATTTAGATCAGCAACTCGGTCGTTCAATTTTAACAGCGCGTTACGATCTAGTATTATTAATATGTATATTCTAATGCATACGAATTTTAAGTTCGGCTCTGTACTGTTTCGTTCGCACCTTGACTCGCTTACCTTTATAGGTTTTTAATGTGTGCGGGCTTGTTTGATGACACCATTCAGCACGGTCCAACGGCGATAATAATGGGATCGTAAAGTTTTTGTTGCCTTTTTTGAGTGCACCTGAGCACGACTATATTGTTCTTTATCTTATATGATCATTCTTCTCATCTCATATCAGAACTCACCACCGTGCTAGCGGTCCACTCCTTATATATCCGTGGCGCTTTATTATCTTTCTAGTCCGTCTAGGATATTCTGTGGTAATGGTAGTTCCCCAGTGGGCCCAGGGATGGCGCAGCTTAGGCCGACATCCTTTCACTCTACCACTGAGGATCAAACCTCTCTCCGCAAGAGGGCGATACAGAACGGGGAATATTACATCTTTAATTTTACGTAAACTGTTATATTTTCAATTTTTCGAGGCTTATATTAGCTCTCTCTCTGCTTTAAGCAAAAACTATATACATATAAATGTGTCGGCTGGAAAACGTATGCTATATAAAAAGAGCCTGTAGTGTATCTATACAGAGATCTAAGATTTCTGATAAACTTCAAAAAATAAAATAAGAATTGCCGGTAGATATTTCATGCTTTACAAAATAGGTTTCTTCTTTATATTTTCCAATAGATGCAAGATTTCTGAAGCAATACCAAAAAACTGAAAAGTCGTACTTTTGCGGGTGGTTTTGATATAGTTAGACCATTATGATTATAGGAGATTATTAATCAGTTAAAATGTATTCATTTAAGGATAAATCAACTTGTCCCAAATTGATTTTAGACAAAGGTTACTTAATTTTCTTAGCCTAATAAAAATATGGTGGCATAGTCTTCTTTTTTTGTGGGCTGTATTCATTCATAAACTTGGCCACATCCTTTAATATCTTTAATGTCCTCCGAACAAGGAAAGCCTGTCTATACTAAATCGGAAAACTTTTACTTACAATGGCTTTTCCACATCACTAATTTTTTGTATGTCTTATTTAGCGGACTTTAGCTATAGTAGTTACTCTACCACTCAATCAAGAATTTCCTTCGAAAAATATTCTCTTCGACTGATTTATACTAAACATCAGCATAACTTAATTCGCAGACTGTCATTGGGAGCTGAAGATTTGGAATTGTCAAATTTTAAACAGTAGATCGTAATTCTTATTGCGCCAGGGAACTTTGAAAATCTTTCAAAAGAAAACTGATAGAATGATTTGAGTAAAAAAGAGTTTACCTGCTTTCAAGTTTCCGGAATATACTCACACGCTAACTCAGGACAATAATTTTTCCACGTTTCTTCTGGTGATGTAGCCAACTCTGATTATTCCACCACACATTAAACTATATGAACTTATTAGGGGAAACACCCGAAAAAGCTGGATCTATGAGGTTTCAATCTCCACTAACATAATGCCAAGTAGAACTTTCTGATAATATCTGAATTAGTGCTACCTTATTAGAAATAGAAGTTTGTAGGAGAATAGGTTTGGGATTGTTGAGTCTGTCCATAAATAAGCTAAATCGAATTTTAAATTAGATGACTTTTTATTACTAATTACTTATTGTGATAGTAGGTATAACTTCTCCACACATTTCCAAACTTTGAGTTGTCGTGGCTTTTAAAAGTTCAATTTTTGATCGTGAACGCAATAGTCTTACATGGATGCACCCATTGCTATCAACTGTTCTTACATACGCTACCACTACATATACATCTTGACTATCATCTGAAAACCCATGAAGCTCGATACAAGCAACATGATTATTTAATGCATTGCTGATTATTTATATATTGTTCAAAAATGACAGTTTGTTTCCGAAACATTGCCCCAAGTTATATAATTCTGACGGTAATATAATATATGTCTACAGCTTTTGTAATATAATCGTTGCAATAATTATGCATGGACTTAAAAACTCTGATGAGTCAAAAATGAACTATATCTGAAACTATACATCGCTTACTGATTCACTTTAAATCTATATTGGCGTTAATATTACCCATTAAAACATACAATGTAGAAAACCAAAACAAGTCTACAGTTATTGTATCTTCTTTTTAACCAAACTGAATCACATTTGTTTTAATATATTCACATGGTCCAATACCTCTGGAGTTTTCGACGATCATTTAAGTAATTTTAAACCAGCTATGTTCAGAATTGCAACAACAAATTTACACATAGTGTATATTTTGTGCTCCGGAAACCAAATCAATAGCGTAAAAACCAAAAACCATAATCCTCGAAGCAGTACATGGCTTTTTCCACAATCGTGTGCTACTTGATAGAAACAGTGCATAGCTAAAACTGTACCATGTGTCACTGCCTTTAATATGTAAGTTTTTACTTCAGCGTTGGAATATGGTTTCCATTAAATTTTGTGTAACACCTTTGTTTCGGATCTATAAAAATTTAGCGATACATCTTTGATATATCTGCGTCAATAGCAATGGAATATGGAACCGACAAATTGTAAATCGTTAAACGACTACCGAAAATCGGAGGGCGCAGAGCTATTGAAGAAGACATGAATCTTTGTGGTTAGAGTATGTTCATTAAAGACACCATGATAAAACAATATGATTATTAATGTTCTTGGGCACTTTGTACAATGATTCATATTTTTCCATGAATTTTATATTATTATCAAACTATCAACTATAGTGGAGCCAAAAAGAGTACATACTAGCAAAAAATCAGCGGCATTCACGTCAAATGGTTTAGCCGTTATTTAATACTGAAGTGACACCTCTTTCTACCACAGAAATATATTAAATTTTATCGGTGTTTGTCACTTACCAGAAATTAAAACCACGACTAGGATATTCTGTATAATTGCCATAGTCGACCAAATGGATTGAACGTGTGAACGTACAGCATTTACACCTAATAATTTGTTGACTGCTGTGAAATAGGTAGAGCTTTTATAGACGAAGGTCAAATATTTGGGTAGCTCATTATTCAGTGGCATCACACATATATTTATATAGGTATACATAAAATAAAACAAAATATAAATATAATTAAATTTGTTTTTACAATATAGTCTGCAAAAAGGTCTTCCTGGCTATTAATTTAGTAGATATGCATTAAACATGATGACGAAATCTTAACAAAACGCAGTAACCTGTAACCTGTGGTTTGTGATTTTTAACATGTGACCTAACTTGAAAACTGTAAATTTTAAATAAATATATATGTAAATATATATGTATCTGTTTTCAAACTTTTAAATATTTTTAAAATGTCAAATATAAATAGGTTTAAACATTCGTTAAGATGGATCTAAAACAACAATATATCTTAAATCGGTACCTATATGCTTATACCAACTTATATCAAACAAGATGGCGTTGCAGTAATTGAGCAATCGATCGGTGGTAATTAAAACTCTAAATAGCAAACAATTTGGTTAAATTAAGATTTTATTTTGCTGTTTGGTTGCTATTTGCTCATAAAACCTATTAAAAAGTCACAAAGTAACAAACAAGTTTCTATTTTTTAAACGTATTTGTCGGATAAAAATCTAGTAATTATTTATGTTTAGAAAACTAAACTTTTACCAAAAACAAGCCATTCAGATTTAATTTCTATTTTTTCATACTTTGTGTCAATATATAGGCGGGAATACTATTTGGTTTTTATAATGCACTTCTTTTAGCTATCTTTATATATCTAGTAGCATTTAAAGAGCATTTATGCCTATTTGGCTAGTTTTTTCCCATATTTACCATTTTTACAATTATTTGTAACTAATAAAAAGACATCCATCTTGACAGTGTACTTACGACTGTATGTGTTTTTTTATTTGCCACTATTTTCTTAATAATGCTAATGAAAACGATGTATTTAACGTCTATATGGTATTTATATAGTGAACGAAAATTGTTTCTTGAATGAAATTGTATTTTTTTCTCAAATTTTATTTATAATAATAATAATAATAATAATTTATTTACCAAACAACTTTACAAAAGACAAAAACAATGTACGCATTGGTAACATGCCAATTTCACGTGGTAGTGGTAAATAATGAGAACCCCACGAAGATAAATCTTGTAGGTGGGTTACACAAAAAATACCAAGAGAATAATACAGTGATATTAACTACTTAAAAATGAAGAAATGGTGGTACCCAAAAACCAAACAAAATCAAGTATATAATTTGAATACAATAGAGATAATTATAATACGTACTAAAAACCACAGGATATAAATGTAAAAAAGCAAAATATACAAATAGAATAAGTAAGATAACATAAAAATAAAATAAAAATAGAAAACAGAAACATAGAAACAACCAAGCTTCCGTTTTTAACCGTGTACTTAATAGCAATACTTAATAGTTTAATAATTTAAATTTTAAAATCAATGTTTGCGCCATTTATTTCATCCAATGAGCCCTTTTTTTCTCTTTTTATCGTTCATTGTGGGGGATCTAAATATTTTTTAAGTCTACTAACTTGTGGATAGCCTCTCTTGGCATTCCATTTATCCAGGCATTTAATTTGTGTTTAAACGATTTCATATTTTTTACATCCCTAATTAAATGTGGCAACTTAGAGTAGATTCTAGGTGCAATAAAAGTGTACGCTCGTTGACCAATTGTTTTTCTCGCCTTTATCACTTGTGTTCCGGTTTCTTCTTTGTACCTAGTATTGTAGTCATGTTCAATATGTGTAAGAGACCCTTTGTTCTTGTGTTGTATGCATAATATTTTTTTACAATATAATTTTCTGATATCTAAAAACTTGCTTTCAGAGTATAACGCTTCAGTTGGATACAAGCGGCTTCTGCCAAATATTATCTTAATAAAAGTTTTTTGCATAACCTCGAGGTTTTTCAATTGGTGTTTATATATTCCTCCCCAGCCTGCTATTCCATATTGTAAAAGTGATTCAACGAGTGCGTGGTATATTATTTTGAGTTGTTTTATTTCCAATATATTTTTTAGCTGTTTAAATTTATATAATATAGATCTAAGTTTTTTTATAACCATATTTACATGCTCATTCCATCTTAAATGTCTATCAATTTGGACTCCAAGGTAAGTTGTATAATTTGCTTCTTCTATTTCATCTGTTTGTCCATTTTGTAGCTCAGATATTTTTAAAGTTTTGTAATTTGGTGCTGAGTAATTGTTACAACTGAAGGGTATGTATTTTGTCTTACTGAAATTAATGGTCAAACACATCTCATCGAACCACATTTTAATTTTTTTCAAATCTTGTTCGGCTATGCTCTTTAGTTCGTCCCAGGATTTAGCCTCGTAAATTATGACGGTGTCATCTGCAAAGGACGATATAATTCCCGTTGTTTGTAAGGTAAGTAACCCATTTATGTACATTGTGAATAATGTCGGGCCAAGTACAGTGCCTTGGGGAACTCCAAAACTCATTATTTTAGGTTCACTTAATACCCCATTTACCTTTACAAACTGAGATCTATTTAGCAAATAGCTTTTCATTAGTTTTAGAGCCACCCCTCTAAATCCCATATCCTCGACCACATCGATAAGCTTTTTGTGATTAACTGTGTCGAAGGCCTTGGCTAAGTCGAGAAATACACAAAGTATAGTGTTACTGTTATCAAGGCCATCGTACACTTTATTTGTAAGATGTACAATCGCATCTTCAGTAGATACTCCTCGTTTAAAACCAAATTGCGCGGATGATATTAGATTATATTTTTCTATGTAATTTTTAATGCGTTTATTTATTATTTTTTCTGTAATTTTTGCCAATGTTGAAATTAGGGATATCGGCCGGTAGTTTTTGACCTCTGTGGGGTCTTCCTTTTTAAATAATGGTTTTATGACTCCTACCTTAAAAGCAGACGGGAACTCCCCGTCCTCTAAAATTTTATTTATTATATAAACCAATGGATCTTTTATGTATTCGACAGTCAGTTTCAGTATTTCCGCAGTTATATTATCCAAGCCGGGTGCCTTATGCAATTTCAACTCTGTTATAATTCCTACGACTTCGGTTGCATCTGTTGGGTAGAAGAATATTGATTGTGTTACTTTATTTCTACAGACAACCGAACTTGTAGGTTTTACAATTTTTTCAGCCATGATTTTGCCAATTTGTGTATAATGTTGTACAAAAGTGTTTGCCATAAGCTTATTATCAGTTATTATGTCACCCTGAAATTTAATTTTGGAAATATTTGAATTGGGTAGCTTTTTATTTGTAAATTTTTTGATCGTGTTCCATAGCGTCTTATTGCTATTTTTGTTCTGTTCTACTTCACTTCTATAATAGTCAATTTTGATTTTCTTAATTAGTTCACTTATTTTATTTTTATACTGTTTATACTGTTCCTCTATTTCTTTATTCTTTGGATTTGATATCATTTTTTTATAAAGATGTTGTTTTTTGTTAACTGACTTTATTAAACCTTGAGTGATCCACGGATTACGCTTTCTTTGGTTATTTTTTATTTTAAATTCTTTTTTTGCACTGTCTGTGGCGGTTTTTAATATATTTATAAGATTTTGTGCAGCCGTATCTATATCTCTTGCATTGTACACTTCATCCCAGCTTATTGTTTGCAAATTCTTTATTAGTTCTTTTTCGTCGATTTTATTAATTATATTTTTTTTAGATTCAACTTGCGGTGTGGCCAAACTTACCTGCGCAATAATGGGAAAATGGTCAGTTATATCCTCCTTTAGCACAAATGACTCACAATTTATTTCCTGGGGTGATCTAAAAAATATATGATCAACACATGTTTTCGAGTCATTTTGTACTCTGGTATATGAATTTATTAGAGATGTAAAACCTATTTCTCCCATCTGATTAAGATATTCATGACAAAAATCTTTATCTGATTTAATGTCTATATTTATGTCTCCCACAAAGAAATAATAAATATTATCTGATGTAATATAATTTTCTAAATATGTTTTCAGATTTTCATTAAATTCATATGGACAGAGAGACGGTGGTCTGTAAAGAGCATGTACAATAACAGTTTCCCCCAAGACATCTATCTTTACTTGAATTACTTTTATTCCCATACCTAAATTTTTGATGTCAAACGTATAGTTATTATAAATGCTCTTTACGTATACCACCACACCATCATTTTGATTTACGTCCCCTTTATTGTAGATCACCTGAAACCCCTCTATATTAAAAAACTGTACATCTGGAATTTTCCAACACTCTGTAAAAACTATTATATCAAATTTATATTGCAATGTACTTAGTAATATTGACATTTCGCTAAAATTCTTCGCAATGCTTCTGATATTACAGTGAAAAACAGAAAAACTCTGGTTGTTTTTATTCCGCGTAAATTCTTCAACATCATTTATTTCTATAGAAATAATTTCTGGATTTTTAAAATCGCGGATATACGGATCCATATTTTATTGATTATTTTCTACTTTATTCTACAGACTTACAAAAATACACTAAATTTTAACATACGTATATAATCTATAAGGCAATTGAGAACAATTTTTATTTCGTTTTTTTTATTTGTCTAAGTCGACTTTGTTCGGGTTTTTTCGATGTTCCACTGCCTGTAGACTCTCCACTTTGCACCCTGGCTTCCTCTTGTTCTTCCAAACTATTTATATTTTCGTTTCCAGACTTATTTTCTTCTTCTCTATCGTTCTTTAGGTCTTCGTAGTCATATATCTTACCATTTATCAGTAATTTACCTCTTTGTATTTTAGCATTTTGATTTTTGCTCCTTGCATTCTTAAGTTTTTTTCTTAACACTTTTTGTTTATCTCTTTCTTCCTTTGGTAAATCGTTTGTAATAATTAACCCTGATTCTTTCAGTTTTTCCAGATTGTTTTCTTTTAGTTTTCCAATAGCTTTGAAGATTTCAGATTTTTTCAGAAAAGTGGTAAGCTCTACGATGACTGGAGTTATTTGATGTTCACTTTTTGGTTTGTAAATATTATTTATTTCACTTTGCTTTATCTCTATTTTCAAAACTTCTTTTATTTTCTTCTGTGTGCTGGCTAGCAGGTTGTTCTCATCTATTTCATTTAATCCGAAAACGGCAATATTGTTTTGCCGTATATTCCTCTCTAGAATTTCTACCCTTTTTTTCAGTTTATTATTTTCGATTTGAAGTTTACATATGTTACTATTTGTTTCCGCTATTTGGTTGGTTAATTCAGTTTTGTTCTCATCTATTTTCTTTGCTAAGTCTTCAAACTTTCCGTCTATCTTACTGCATATTAATTCATAAAGTTGTTTATTTGATATATTTTCGGTGACCATAATTTTAAATAGTAAATAGTTTTTGATGTGTTATTTATGCGCTTATATATACCTATATATACACACATATATATATGCTTATTGCTTCGTTTAAGCCACACAGACGCTTCCTTAGTCTAGGTGTTAATAACTTATTAATATCTCATTCAACAGCTGGTGTGACAGGTTTCTATCCACTTGTTTAAGAGAAAAAACCTAATTTTATCGGTCACTCTTATCAGCTTAGCTATGCTCTAGTTTGTTTACGTTCGTGTAAAGGACAAATAACACATGTAACTTTGATTGCAATATGTGTAATGTACTCACTGCGATTAGTATTGCACTTTTGCACAAACTTAAAATTTTTTGAGGTCTATAACTAATAAATTTTGCACTTTAAGTAAGAGAGGAGATTTTAACTCATTACACACGCCAGCGGTCGGCTATATTCTATATATATATATATATATATATTAAAATGGGTCTTTTTTAAGGGGTGTTAATTTTATATGCGTAAAATTACCATTACAATAGAATTTAAGCTTTAAGTATTGCCGAAAAACGTATACTAATGTTATGATTTTGGGTACGTTTACATAGCACGGACCACAAACTGAAAACCATCAGCTAAAACATTGTCAACACGATCAGTTGCAATTTAAAAATGTGTTAGCCATGGCCTGTGATTCACTGAAATATAGAGGTATTAACTGTTACTTAATCAATATTTTGATCAATTATTGTGCAATGTGCAACACACACGCAAAGAGATAAAATATTTTGTCTTTGTTACTTATTAATGACAATATTTTTTTCTTCTGTATATAACATATATTTATCTTCTAATATTTTTTTGCAGATAATTCACAGAGACTTAGCAGCCAGAAATATCCTCATCACAGATGAACACACATGCAAAGTAGCGGACTTCGGTTTTGCTAGAGATGTCATAGCGTCACATATTTATGAGCGAAAAAGCGAGGGACGGTTACCCATCCGGTGGATGGCACCGGAATCGCTCTACGATAATGTATTTTCTGTGAAGTCTGATGTCTGGAGTTTCGGCGTCCTAATTTGGGAGGTAGTAACTTTGGGCAGCACACCCTACCCGGGAATGTCAGCAGCTGAAGTTATGAGAAAGGTAATTATGTAAAAGAAATTCCTGATATAGTTTATCGTCCAATATTAAATTGCCTATTAATTTTAGTAAGTCGATACAATTGATTGCGCAAAGTCGGTTTATATATGTCTGATGTAATATGTGTAACGATATGCACAAGTTATCCTTAGTTTGCTTCCTGGTGATTTTTCCATTATAGTTAAATCAACAGTAATTATATCCATCAACAGGGATTATAAGAAGCTCGGCTTAAGTAGTATCAAATTTCTCCGTAATTTTGCGTCCGGTACGTGCTTAACGTTTGTTAAATAAATTTTCTGCGGCATCTTTTACTGTGTATACATTTTAGAGCTTTATATTTCAACTCATCTTCGATTACAATTATTAAACAAGACTTAAAATTGGCAAAGAAGCTGATAGCATATAAGTGCTTATCAATAAATAATATATATCTTGCCGTAACACAATATATTTTCACGTCTTTTAAGAACAAAATAGATTTTACGGAGTCTTGTTTTGCATTTCCCTAGTTTGATATTTTCCATTTATATTATTTTAACTATTTTTTTTACAGAATAGTATATGTCTCGAATGATTTTAAGCTTACTTGTTTCTTTTTATTAAAAATAGTAAAATGTCACTAGCCAAATCATATAGTCATATTTTAGTAAAAGAACTGCAGATAGCTTTTTATTTTGCTACTCTGTTTTTGGCAGATACTTAATTTTTTATTAGAATAGGTGCCAATAAGACAGTAAAGTCCGTAAAATGGTAAATATTTTCTATGCGACGTATCCTATTTATTTATTAGATACAACCATCAGGCTGGAAACTTTACAGTGAACTAATACACAAACATTATAATAAAATATAAACACAATAGAACTACAAATTAAATATTGCCATTAAAAAGCCCTGCGAAGATGGCTGTGTAATTATTGACGATAAAAGCGGCAATCCTATAGTAAACCTAAGTTTGGCTTCATTTAATGGTTTAAGTATTTCTATTTCAGAAAACGACGTTAATGATAAAAATGCTGTTAGTGATATTCGTAAGAATATTTTATCTCCATTATTACTCTGTTTTAGTTACTCAGTTTCAAAGAAGGTAGCAAAGGCATTGAAAATATCCTGGGTATTTGTATATGCAATATCATTGCATGCAAAATTATTGGGAATGTAACATCTGGAAGTATGGAAGAGTGCTAGAGTTTACCCAATATTTAAAAACGGTGATAAAACCTTAACTAGCAATTACAAACCAATTTTTGTTTTGTTGAACTTTACGAAATTGTTAGGAATAATTTTATATAAAAGTATTTTTTACTGGTCCATGCAGCATCTTATATCACCATTCTAGCACGGCATTGTAAATGATACTTCAGCAAAGACTAATTTAATAATATTTGTTGTTTGTTATATGTCAAGTCCGTGATATGCAGTGACAGGTGGATGTAATATACATATACACTGATTCCACAAAAGCATTTGACTAATTGACCATTGTTTTGCTGAATGAACTTGACAGCTTTGGCTTTAGTTTTTCATCGCAAGCATTTCTTATTGCTTACTTAAAATAAAGAAAGAAGTATGTTTCATATACCGGGTATAACTTTTTCATATGGTGTGCCACGAGGATCTAATCTTGAACCGTTACTATTTCTCCAAAGATTTTATGACGTGCAGAAGCCTGACATGGCTTTACTTGAACTCGGAATAATAATGGCTCTTCGGCGGTGATCTTATAACGATAAAGTTTTTGTCGAGGCTGCTGTAAGCAAATTGAATGATATATCGCTCTTAATGCATAGTAAAAATAAGCTCGATTGGAACGAGGCGAATAGTTCCTGATGCAAACAATATGATGTCATGACAAATGGCTTACGTGAAAGCATACAGCACCTGCAATTGTATGATGTGAACCGAATTCTTGTAGAAAAGTAAACAGTTCTGCTCAACAAATTTCCCCTTGCACATCCCAATTTACAATTTATTTTCGAATTCGAGACCTATTACAGAAATGAATATCTACTTGAATACTAGCTCTTGCAATATAAATCATGGAAATCAATGCTCAAGCCGAACATAATTGAAATCACCTAAAGGTACCTGGACACAGTCTTTTAAGGTAGCCGAATCCAAGAAATCGATTGGAATCATTTACAACACCATGGAATAACCGTCCTGGAAAAAATATACTGTATATAGCTATGATACGCATCAGAAGTGAATGTAATCCAGACCAGGTGAAAACCAGCACCACGCTATGCCACTCATTCCCTTTTATACCGATCATCTGGACTTGTAACACTTGTTACAAACAACTATTGCCATCTTACTTGTTCATGTAACCCGAAACGCTACTGCAAGACATATTTTAAATAACAATTTACCAATGTTCATTGGTAGTACACTATTGTTAAAAAGTATGTTGTAACACCAGTTTCAATACATGACTATTCATAAATGCCATTAGTTTCATATAAAAAAAAACTAGTAATGGGGAACGACCACACAAACAAAACACCTATATATCTTTTTTCTCTAGGAGCACTTTGGAATAAATCGGCCTAGGTCAATAATTTCAGTAATTTCTAAAAAATAGTTTGAGAACCTCTGCCTTATTTGGTAATCGATAACATTTATCAGTTAGTTTTAAAAAAGACATAAAAGCAGAAAACGGCTCTTGTTCTTGAGCCGGCCGCTGGTGCCGGTATTCACGGCTTGAATTAACAAAGGAGACAAAGGGTGCCGACTTCTTGGTTCTTAATAATACACTTTTCAGCACACTCCGTTCAGCACATTGCATTGGGTAAATTACTATAATTTTTTATGGTCTCTATGAACATTAAAATGCGTTGTCGCAATTGTTCCAATGTGTCAATTGGATCACGGTAAACAAGCGATTTGAGATGCTCACAAAAATAAAAATCCATTGGATTTAAGTCGCGAGCTCTGGATAAGTGTAATTTTCTCCCATTATGTCCAAAATTCAATTTTAAATATATTGTTTTAAAATACTACACTGAAGTAAGTCAATAAAACAAATTCTAACTAAGGATACATAAACACGTGGTAAAAATCGAAAAGAAACAGAAGCTATGATACAAAAGAACCCTGTGATTGTACTTAACCAAGTAACCGATATGAATTAAACTAAAGTAGAATTTATCTAACAACAGTTAGCTGCTACTTTTGGCTAATTTAAATTGGAAGAAATAAAACCGCAAAAGTGAAAAACAAAAGGCAGCCGCCGGCGCCGCTACTTTATCGGTGACACTCGGCGGTAGGCCTTTAAAGTTTTTATCTTAATTAGGGACATGTAGGTACAGCCCGCAAAGCATACAATAAAGTTGAACTTGAACTTGGTTGAACTTTCACTTCAATTCTGGAATCCTTTGCCTACCTCAATATTCCAGAAGTTCTCTACCAATTTTATTAACAATTAATGAATTTTTTAAACATTTGTTTCCCAAAACTATGGAATTTAGACCCTATGTTATATAAGACTTTTTTGTTTGTCTGGTCGTTCCCCATTACCAGTTTTTTTAATGACATGAAACTAATTACACCCTGTATGTTACGTCAATGCGCATTTACTCATTCCACTATTTGTTTTAGGTGAGGGACGGATATCGCTTGGATAAACCTGAACACTGTAGGCGAGAGCTGTATAACATAATGTATTACTGTTGGGATAAGGATCCTAAAGAAAGACCCTCCTTTACTGAATGTTTGGAGCTTCTGGAAAAGCTCCTAATGACTGAGACAGACTATATAGAATTGGAACGATTTCCAGACCATTCCTATTACAATATGATGAGTTTGAGTGGTGAAAAATTATAAATGTTGCGTTGGTGTACAATTCTGTTTGTTTAAGTTGAGAGTTTGTTCAATTAATTTTATATTTTGTTTGTTCCTTGCTCGTGTTTATTTCTTGATTGTTTGTTATAATTTTAACTTAACTTATTTTGTGTAACTTAGTAACAATGTATTAGCTAAATTACGCTTAAGCAACATTTAACAATCTTATTTTAATATCAACGTACAGAAAATGAGTCGCTCAAATAGGTATCGGTGGCATTTTTCAACATGAGACAACGGAGAGTTTGCTAAAATTCGATTCAAGGATGCGTATGTCGTTGGTTTTAGTTGTTAGTGTACGGTGCTATTAAACCAAGCACAGTCATTTCCACAGAGAAGGATCATGCAGTTTTTATTTTCTGTAAGTTATATAATAAGAGTATAGAATATCCACTATTTTCTTCACCAGCGCCTACAAATTTTTGTTACGAACAATTTTCTCTTTTTTTAAACACTTAAAGTCGTTTTGTTTCTGCTGCTAAGATCAATTTCCGCGAGTAAGCAATCTGCTTATCAGTAGCGATGTAACGTTCGCGACTAAGTTATTATTTGAACTAATTGATTCGCTGCACGAGTTATCAAACTGGGTCACTCTGTGAAAAACGAATCAGACTTATTGCTTTCTCCATTTCACTTTTCCAATCTTAAAGGATAACTGTAGGGGATCGATATAAATAACGGCTGAATGAATATAAAATACAATCGAATTTTATGGAATTAATGGAATTAGTGGTTTAGTATACATGAACTGAATGAGTCAAATGACTTAGATTTGCCATATCTACTCACCAGTGTTTTCATTCTCCACGGAAACTGAAAATATTGTAAAATCCAGACATATCCTAGGATAGGGATAGTAAGTTTTAACTTGCTAATATTGCGGATATCCAGAAATTCCCAATTTAGTATTCATTCAGAATCATTGTACGCCAGCGAATTCTGTCATCCACAGTACTGTGTGCTTTACTTTTACTTTGTTTACATTTTAACGGAAGATATTTTTTTGGACAATTATTTTCGAAAATTTTATAACTACGTAGTTACTAGTACAGCAACTACTGTAGCAATCAAATCGTATGCATCAAAATTATTGAAGCGGACCACTAGCTAATGGAAACGAATATCATCTGATGACTTTGCTTATGAAGACAGTGGCTAAATTATATAAATATAATTTTAGTGAATTAAAAAACATACTTTAAGACAAATCGAACTAAAAAGTAAAAAATAATGTTTATTAATATTAAGATTTTGTTCAACAGCGATAGAGAGTCCACTATCTCAATATAATTAACGCTTATTACAATAAAATGAATTTTTTTCATTCTTATTTTAAACTTATTAAAAATGATTTAATTATATTGAGTTAGTGGACATTCTATCGCTGTGGAACAAAATCTTAATATTTAAACATTATTTTTTACTTTTTAGCTCGGTTTGCTGTTAAAGCGTATTTTTCTAGTTTTCTTAAACTACAATTTTTTTTCGCCACTCTCCTCTTTTTTTAACACGCTTTTATTTTAATAGTCTGTAACGCATTTGCCGTTGTATAAGCTCTTGTTAAACGCTAGTTTCAACTTTAATACATACGTTATGATGT
Source organism: Leptura quadrifasciata (assembly GCA_963675555.1). Lineage (NCBI taxonomy): Eukaryota > Metazoa > Arthropoda > Insecta > Coleoptera > Cerambycidae > Leptura > Leptura quadrifasciata. Next base: position 113,578,594 of record OY776675.1, read on the forward strand.
AATATTAATTATGTACTCAGCTGTTTCGAATAGCAGGTGAGTTTCAGCTGGTTTCTATATGTATCGGTGTTCATGATGCTAATTCTAAAATCCACCTAATCCAATATACTGGTGAGAAATGTACCGAGGAATGAATGACAAAAGGGTGACTAAAAATGTCATGTCGCTAGCATAATCCTCAGGGAACCGGGCACACCCTGTTGTATAAGAGCCTTAAACTTCTATTGAACCTCTGGGAGGGTTGACCGTTTTGTAATAAAATATATATTAATAACAGCGGCGCCTCTGGCAAATGCTCGACAATAGATTAGTCATTTTTTTAATTTTATTTTGTCCTGATAATCCTGGTGAGGACATTAGGACAAATTTGTCAAATTATTGTATTATGATCGGTCCTTGATAAGTGTGCAAAATTTTCAGTTTAATCTGACGTTTTGAAGTGGGTGAGAATCACGTTCAAAGATTCCGTTTCAAACAAACAAATATACAGGTGAAGCTAATAAAAGCGTATTAAAAATGCAGATAGAGTTACGACTAACTTGGCAAACTAAAATTTGTTGTTAGAAAATAGCATTAAAACTCGGTCTCAGGTAAATGTCTTTCCACAATTTTTATTTTTCAATCTTCTAATACCGATTTGGTAAAGTTCAAAATGAACCGGGACGCAATTCTCCATATTATCATCTTCAACAATTTTATTTCAAACATTTTTAGATTCGATGGAAATATTGTTTAGCTTTTCTGGAGCTATCCTTGGGATAATAATTGCACTAATTTACAATAATGTTCTGCCTTGACCTCTCGAATATTAAATGTTCGAAAGTTCAGGTTTTCATATTGAGGCGTATATAATATATATATGCGATTTTCGTGACCTCTATTTCGATCACAAGCTGGGAATGTAGATTGTTGTACGATTAAAACATAAAATACACCACATATAGTAGACAACCCCCAAATCCAAAAGCTGTCCTGAAGGAAGTTACACATTTGAAAAACCACATACAACATCCATTACTCATCGATTTTGCCAGTGTCAGTACCGGGGATCGAACCCAGAGCACAGCAGAGTCACACCAAAGCAAATTTGCCACATAACGCGCTCTAACCGACTGAGCTACCGTGCCGGATTTTGTTAATATTTTATCTATTGAAAAAGAGAAAATAAGATGCACATAGATTGTGTATAAGTAGTATAGTGGTAGTAGATGATTTTCCCAAATTCTATCTAAATATCATTCTGAGTATTATTTTCATCGCATTTCAAATATATTTATAGATCTACGTTTAACCAAATAAAATTAGTCATCCATAGGTGCAAAGTACGTTAAAATGGATCATATTATCGTATTATCAATTGTTGATGATGCTCCAATTTAAAGAGTATGTTGATTCAATATTTGGGTGGCCTGACTTATTTTAGTTTCGGTTGTACAAATGTTAAAATTGCAGAAAGAACAAGATATTGAAAAGTAACGAATAGGTTTTGCGTCTTCAGGTTCACATCTTCGAAACTAGACACATAATGTCAGCATTATCTTGTTCTTCTTCTGGTTCTCCTGGCTCATATTCCTGGGTGGGTTTTGGCTTGCTCAATCATATTCCTCCATCTAGCTCTATCTACTGCTACTCTTCTCTAGTTTCCCGCTCTTAATGTCTTCAATGGTTCTCCCACTTCTTCTTGGGTCGTCCTTTTGGTCTTCTAATTTGAGGCTTCCATTCACAAATTCTCATTCATCCTCATACTGTCCTAACCACCTTATTCTTTAACTTTTGATACATCTTACTATATTCTCGCCTTTCCTAAGAGTGTCAATTTCATGGTTCATTCTTATCCTCCGCAAACCGTTTTCCTGGACAGGACAGAATATCCTTCCAAGGATCCTCCTTTCAAATACCCTTAATAGATTTTCATCGTTGTTTATTAGTGTCCATGTTTTACTGTAATAAGTTACTGTGGGTCTTATAAGAGTTTTGTAAATTGTGATTTAAGATTTTCTATTTAGTATATTGATTCTTTTTAAATTTAAATATGCATAGCAGCGTTAACTAGATATTTTCAGAAATAACCACGGTACGAACTTATCTGATTAACAGATATAAAAATGTTTCCTATCATAATAATGTATATTTATTTACCGGTACGGTCGACTAGAGCGCGTTGTGTGGCGAATGCATTTGGTATAACTCTGCTGTGTTTGGCGTCCGGCACCAACACTGGCAATTTCGTTGGATAATGAATGTTGTCTGCATTTTTTCCAAACGTGTAACCCTCTTACAGACAGCCCTTAACTTTAGATGATTTAAAATGTTTTGATGTCGCTTCCCAATTAACTTCATGCGAAAGTTTCTTTTAAAGCAATATATCAAACATAGTTTATTACAAGGTCACAGAGGTATATGTGCCGGTTGTTTACAAATAAACTCCTCATTCCAATTGCCAATTCCAAAACACTGATAGCGGATTTAGGGGAAGCAATAAATCTTACAAAAGCCTAGTCAAACGTACAATTTTACACTTTAAAACTGGAAGTATATAGGATACTAATACATATTCAGTGAGGATTAATTCTATTTTACTGCCGTCATTCACAGTGCAGCAAATTTGGAATGTATCTTTTTAAAAATCATAGTTTTAATTTTTTTAAATAGTTTTATTTCGTCACTTTGAACACCACCTGAAGAATCCTTAAGGCAAGTTCCCTACGCCTTCGCCAGTCGCTGACGACTGCAACCGAGTAGCCGCGACCGGTACTAGTCACGACCTAGTTCCTCAAACCCGTTTTCTAGCCTGCGCCAATTAGTGTTTTTCGTTCTTGTGATCTGTGTTCGCGACAAAATGAATATTTCTAAAAAGTCATTAATTTTAATGTTATCAAGTTATCAGGACCGCGAGGAAAATCTGCTTCTCCTTTTAAAATTACAATCTGAAAAACATAGGAGCAAAGAATTAACTACATTGAAAAAAAGACGGTTGGAAGGATTCAGGCAATATTAATACAGAACCACTTGATAGACAATGAAACAAAATCAAGTTTTCTACGTATACTACACTAAACAAGTTTTCTTCTTTAGTTATTGTTAGTATGGCTTTTAAGTACTGTGTAGACCTAAATAATATCATGCCACTCACTAACTGTTAATAAGCCACAATTACAAAATAACTACAAATATTTACTTTCAACTGCTCGCCAGTGTACCCACCAATGGAATATGAAATGTAAAATATAATATAGCAATATACATGTACTATCCAAAAGAATATATATAGCTGTATAAAGTAAAAACTTTATATAGGTATGACAGGTAAAAACCACAAACATACCTTCTAAAAATATTATTTTTAATTTATATTCGTCGATGAATTAGTCGCAGCTCTGCTCTCGGAGATGAGCGGCGACTCGCGAACGGACGAACGGCGAGCATTCGCTGGTAGTAACTACTCAGCAGCAGGTAGGAAAACATTCAGGTTAAAATGCATTGGAGATATCTTGACGAATCGGTCGCGGCTATTCGGTCGCAGTCGTCAATGACTAGCAAAGATGTAGGAAAACCTGCCTTTAGCGATATCGTGCCAGCTTACATGATATTTAAGGTCAAAAGGTAAGAAATCGATTTCTTTGTATTGAGAATACTTCTGAGCGCGTATATGGCGACGGTCTTCGTAAAAATGAAGCGATATGTGAGATATTTGTTTATCATCTAGCAGCAGCGGAGAATAAGAGAAATTGGGAGGATAAATGTGTTCGCACGCAGTAAGAGCGAGCGGTCGGTTAGTTGATTGTGACTGAAATTCATTAAAAAATTAGCCCAACAAAATCGCAAGTACGCCAATGGATATGAACCTGATGACACCTGCTGAATATATATCCCTCGTCATTCAATTGCCAAACATAGGACTTCAACGAGATTTTATTTTGTTTTATCGCCTTATTTAGACTACCGTCTTGGCGGAGTTCAGCGTTTGCTATTTGACCACTCAACCAAGCCACATATACATAGACAATTACACAATGACAATTCCCTACGGTATTGCCATCTGCCATAGCTGATACTCGAACTCCGGAGTGGTACAGCGACTAGACGTGTTGTCTCTTACATAACCCAGTCTGATTCACTGCTACCAACTCGGTAACACATGAAAAATGCCACTGAGGCATGTATTTGCTCCATATCGTTGAAAGAATGTGCCAGTGGGCAAATGCCGTCAGCATTTCTAGCCTTTCATTAATGCCCCATCTAATTCCCCTGGCACGATTGTTCACCTTGTGAAGCTTTGAGTCTAAAATAATATTAAATCAGCTTAAGAGATAAAAGACAATCTAGCTTGACTATTCTCTACCATAATGGGGTTGCTAGTTTATCTTTTTGGGGAAAATGCTGCAAGTCTGCAATGTATACAGTTCTCTAATTACTCTAATAATCTTGACTGAAATATCTTCCTCTCTGAGGATTTCCCACAAGCTGCACATGAGACGCTGTCGAATGTACACTCGAAGTCTATAAATACAAGAAAATGGCGCGTGCGAAACTTGAAATACTGCTCCTGACTGTAGTTTTCTAAAGCATGCTTGCTCTTTTCTTAAGCTCATTTCTATAATTGTTGACAACCCATCTTGAATGATTAATGATATTTCAATAACAGTGTTTAAGAGAGTAATTTCATGGCAGTTACGACAATTGCCTAGATAACTTTTTTGGAAGAGCTTTATAATTAGACCTGTTCTCCATTCTACAGATATGTGTTCTTTCTTCCAAACTTCTGTAATAAGAGGGTGTAATATATTAGCCATAATTTGTGGGCAAGATATCAAAATTTATGGTAAGATACTGTCTGGTCCTGCTGTTTTAACATTTTTAAGAGATAATATTGAAATCCTATCCATCTTTATGCATCGAATATATTAGGCCTACCAGGGAAACGATGTAAAGAAAACGCGCCTTGTATACCTCTGGTGGTGCGTAAACAGATATGTATACGTTCTTGGCTTTATGCCTTGAAAACGTGTAGAACCTTTCTTGTACTTTTGGACTTTTCAAGTGTTGTTCAAAATGATGAAATAAAGCTCTTTAGAAAACAAATAACGTTATGATTTTTTCCTAGATTGCACTTTTTAACGAATATACTCTCAATTGAATAAATTAAATTTATAATTAAGAAATTCGACAGCTGGTTCTTAGTGTACACCGTAAATGACAAACGTTAATTAAATGTAATTGCAGGAATTTGCATTTGGAAATCCGAGTAGGCTTTGCAAATGGACCAAGAAATTAAAACATTCAATCCTTTTAATTCACTCAAGCCCAGACGTCTAGTCAACTAATTAAATAGTACACGACACTAGTGCTTTTCCACTAACGTTCATCCTAGTTGCATAAACAGTCAAATGCAGAACGATATACGCTATCTTATAACAAAATAAAATCTGATCCTCAAATTATTGACTAGAATTTCTACATGTACATTTTATGCCTGTACGTTGATGCCGTACAGTTGTCGCATAAATTTTGAGAAGGACCTAATTTACTTTTATAGCTAAAGATTATATAATTGAAATCATGAATCATCTTGATAATCATGTTGATTTATTGACAGTATTAATTGGTTAAAGTGGTGACTTTTAAATTTCAATCTGCGGAGTATTTACAGTACTGATTTCTAATGGCAAAATGTCAGAATGTGGCTCTTAAATTTAATATTAACCTTTACATTTAAATTTTATTGGCTTTTTCTCTAATATTGCAGGGGATAATATAAATCATAATTTTTAACTGTAAAACACAACTACTAGATTTTCATGAAAAATGTAATGTATGTATGTAGCTCTAAAACAATATGGTTTTAGACGAAATTAATCTGATAAATAACCAAATAAATGAACAGTCTAAATGCTTGGCAATTTACTTGGATTTGGCTGAAGCCTTCGACACAGTTCCACGCGCAAAACTGACTGAGAGAGCTAAGCATTTAGGCATTAGAGGTACAACTCTAGAAATAATAAAAAAATTGTTAGAATAAATAAGTTAATTAGTGAACCAAACATAATTCAGATTGGTATGCCGCAGGGGAAAGTTCTTGGCCCTCTTTTGTTTTTAATTTATATCAATCCACTACAAAGTATAGAAAAACTAAATGCTGAGATAATCTCTTATGCGGATGACACCGTATTATTCTTTAAATCCAAAAATTGGGAAAGTTTATATAGAGAACCATCCATAAAACTGGGTACTGTCAACTTCTGGGTACTTCTTGATAATAATCTACTAACATTAAATGAAAAAAGAGCAAATTCATAACTTTTTCTATTCAAGTAGTTGAAAATCCATAGACCTTAACTATACATGACTACATATGCCTAAGTAATAATTTATTGAATTGCCCATGCACTAGAACCATAGAAAAGGTTAATAAGATTAAATATTTGGGAGTTATAATGAACGAACATCTAAAATGGAAAGAGCATACGGATTATTTAACAACGAAAATACGAAAACTAACTTATTTATTCCATCAAATAAGAGAATTCCTTAACAATAAAATTATTATAATGATATGCAGGACCTTAGTCGAATCAATATGAAACTATGCAATAATAGTGCGGGGAAGTACTTATAACAATGCTATAAATCATCTGGTAACGTATCAAAACGCGACTGAAAATAATACACAAGAAAGAAACATTATTTCCAACTTTAGAACTCTATAATGAAACAAAATTGTTAAGTGTAAAATATTTATATATTAAAGTCACCTATATGAAACTAGGAATAAAGAAAACTCATTACCAATAAGAACACAAAAAACGCAATGCCAACATTTTATATCATTTACCGGGCCAAAATATAACAAGATAAAAATTGATATATATATATATATATAGGTAAAAGTTCAAGAATTGTAATACTATTGCTAGAACCACCTTGTACAATTGAACCGGAATGCAGAAAAACATAAAATATATAAAATGTAAATATCCTGAACAACTAAATTTATCCACATAACATCTTTTTAAACCAATAAATATGTAAGCTGTAAAGAAGACTTGAATATCTACAATATTTATTTATTTTGCATTTCCAAATGAATTCTTCTTATTTATTGCTAAGCAAACTTTAGGAATCGATATCCCAACATGTATGTTGCGTTAGAATTTTCTGTGTGGATGATATGAACCTTATGTTTAAGTTGTATATTGTAAATCTTATTTCCTTATGAAGAGCTCACTCCTTGTGGTTGTTACAAAGAATTAATAACCAAAGTTCTATTAGTTTTATTCTTGTAAATATAGTTGTTATAGGTATAAATACTAAAGAATAATGAACATATGATATTATATTTATGTCACGTTTTTATATATTGTTGCTATAAAATGTGTTTAGTCTTAAATTAAATAAAATTGTATATATTGTTTATACTTGTTGTAACCTTTTAATGTAAAGAATAAATGTGATTTTTGTAATATCCAGATTCCCAATGCTTTACTTTTTTTCATACAGGCATAACAGCGTCTAGACTGAATATACAAGGTAAAGAATATCAGTAATAAAGCACACAAACAATAATATACTCTCTTCTGCATCCTCCTATATCAAGTGGTAGGACATATGCAATAATCTTTTTCTACGCCTATTATGTAATATGAGCATAATGATGTCGATTTTAAATAAAAAGTGACCTATATTCTAGTGGCTGATATGTAATATTTATTACCTACCACAAGCATAGGTGGCGCCATCCAGTAGTAGTGTAATTTGTAATACTGTTTGCGTTTCTGTTGACAGTTGACGTTTCTATTAATTGACAGTTAATCTTTCACGTTTCACTGTTGCAGTGGTAAAACAAATAGACATAGAGATACAAATAAACCTAATTTATAGGCGTAGCAAAAGTATAGTCTGTAATTCGTTTAGAATATGCTTCATTCCAAACTTATTACAGAATATACTATTCTCTAACACTATTTTACACTATGATTGCACCGCTGAGAAGAAGAAGAAGAAAACTATTTTTGAAAGTACACATTCCACAACTAAAAATTATGTTGGAAGAAGTGTCATTCCAGCATACTGTTAGAATGCAATTCCAACACACTGTGTTAAAAGAAAACTGTATAAATAAGCAACATTTTTTTGTATAATTTTTAAAATCTTGTGTGAGAAAGTTTAGTCTAAAACGCGTTTGGAGTGGAATATCGCACACGTGCTAAAAGTAACTATTCGCTTGTGTGGAATATGGGCCATTCTATAACTTGTAGAATATACTACTCTCTAATACTATTTTAGAAAGTACATGTTCCAGAATTAAAAATTATGTTGAAATTTGGAATAAATGGCAATCCAATACACTGTGTTAGAATGCCATTCCAACACACTGTGTTACACAAGAAAGTATAATTTTTTTAAATGGAACACCCTGATTTTTTGGCGCTAGTTATGCCTACAGGGGTCCTGTATTACACCCTAAGTTATTTCGCCAATCAAATACCGCGATGCGAAGTTATGATTTTTTTCCTGTTTATTTTAGCAATTTACAAACATTATTTCGATTGCGATATCTCCGCGATTTATTAATTGTTTTTTCTAAAAATGTAGGCCGTTATTTGACAATGATGTATTTACTGAAAAACATTTTTGAAATAAATTATTACTATATCGGGAATCCAAAATATTTGTTTACATTTCTTGATATTTCATTAATATTTTTCTCAATTTTTTAAATTGAAATTCCTATAATTTTTTTACATAAAATAAAATAAAATAAAATAAACACCACATAAATTAGACATGGTTTAATAAAGCATATAATTCCCCACATTTTAATATCACGTACTTTATTTTTGTTTCAAACGGTTTTTGAGATATGATTAATTCAAATAATTGCGTAAATTAAAGCGTTCTTTATGTTAGCATTAAAATCTAGTATGGCTTTGGTCTTTTATTTTACATTTTTTTCAATTTTTTTAAATGGAATACCTATAATTTCTTTACATGGATGGAACGCATACAATTTCTCACATTTTGATATCATACACTTTCTGTTAATAATCATTAACGGTTTTTGAGAAATAATTTTTTTTACCATATTGAAACTAGCCTAGCAATTTCTCATTCCACCATCAGTCCATCAAACATTGATGCATTATTTCCATCATATCTTCTCGAGTCGTTGGTGCTAGTTTATAAACGCCTGACTTCACGAATCCTCAAAAGAAAAAATCTACTGAAGTCAGGTCGGGTGATCTAGGCGGCCATGCAGTGGGACCTAACACAATTTAATAAAATAATAAATTAGATATATTTTAATAGTTTATTAATATGTCAAACCCCATCTTCCTATCCACCATTCAGGAAACTGGTTACCAATTGCCTGACGAATATTTCTACTAAAATGTTGTGGTGTACCATCAAGTTGTAGCCACATATTATTTGTAATATAATCAGAAATATGTTTGATCATTTGTTGAAATGTATGTTTCATAAACTCCAAGAAGACTGCTCCATTCACATATCCCTAAAAAAAGTGAGAACCAATAACATAATCATTTCCCCAAATATTTAAACTCCACTTGTGGTGGTAATGATTTTTCTGTACAATATGAGAGTTTCGTTTGTCATAATAATGGAAATTGTGCCTATTCACAAATCCATTGCGATGCAAAGGTTGATTCATCCGTGAACAACACAAATTTGAAACATTTTTAATTTTCTTCAATTCGGTTTTAAGCCCACTGACCATATAAATCTACATTCAAAAACACTTGATGCAGCTGTACTCGATAGGGATGAAACTTATTTTTACGAAGACATAGAGAAACATGGACGATAATACTAATAATAATGATAATAATAAATAAACACCACAGAAATTAGACAACCCCCAATTCCAGAATTGTGCGGAAGGGGGTTACACATTGAAATAACGCGGACATACGACCATTTCCTCCGACAGTGTCAGTGCCAGAGCTAGGATTCGAACCCGGTGGTGCGATCCACGTGTAATTAATCGCGATTGCCACCTCGCACCTTAACCAACTCGGCTATCGACCAGACTTCAGACCAGACAGATAATGTTACACTTACAGAAATGTGAAAACAGACGCATCCGATAGGCAAAATATTTTAGGGTATACTACAGGACTTTTGAAGGCTTAACTGGCGTCATTAAAAGAAATAAAACAAGGTTTGTTTAAATTAGAGACTTTAAAAATTTAGATTATAATGTATTCACTGAAAGAGTTACAAATACTAATTGGAACGCTATTCTGCAATTAAATAATATTGAGGATCAAGTCGATTACCTTAATAAAAATATTATAACCATATATGATGAATGTGCCCCTATAAAAACCATCAAAGTTAGTAAACCTCCTGCCCCTTGGCTGACCGACATAATTAAACTAATGATAAAACTACGGAATAAGGCTTACTCTAAGTATAAGCAAACTCTCAAGCAGGGTAAGTATACCGAAGAACAAATTAACTCCAGGTGGATATAATATAAGCAAATGAGAAATCTGGTTACCTCGTCTATCCGCCGCGAAAAAAAGGCTTACATGGAATATACCTTAGAAAATCATAAATCAAATACAAAATTGTGGTGGAAAATTATTGAAAGAGTCAGTATTTATAATAAGAGAAAAGCACAAGACATACCACAAGAGTTAAGAGACCCCGAAAAATTTAATAAACTCTTTGTAGAGTCAGTGCCAAATACTCAAGTACCAAATACTATCATCGAGTATTATAAGAGCAATCTCCATAAAAATATGAATGTGCATAATCTATTTAAATTTCGAGAAGCTACCTCCGAAGAGGTGGCAAAAGCAATTAATTATATAAAATCTAATGCTGCTGGTGTTGACTGTATCACTCTCAAAATGGTTAAATTATGTCTTCCTGCTTGTCTAGATGCCATAACACATATAATTAATTTTTCTTTAATGCAAGGTATATTACCCAATATATGGAAGTGTGCTACTGTAATTCCAATAGCAAAAATCTGCCTGTGCTTTCTAAAATTTTGGAACGAATTGTTTATTTGCAACTTTTGGATTTTGTAATGCTCCACAAACTGTTACCATGTCGTCAATCTGGCTTCCGAGCAAAGCATAGCACAGTTACTGTCCTTGTAGACGTCATGGATGAGTACGCGAGAGCTATTGATCAATCAAAAGTTACCACCTCAGTACTACTTGATTACAGTAAAGCATTTGATTGCTTAAACCACAAACTACTGCTTGCCAAACTATGATTTGTGGGAGTTTCTGATAATGCAACAAGTTGGTTCGATTCGTACCTCTGCAGCCGTAGACAGCAGGTTAAAATCGTAACAAATAATGACATGTCTCTTTCCACTGACCTTGCACTTAAATCTGGTGTGCCACAGGGTTCTTTGCTGGGGCCACTTTTATTTGTTCTCTATATGGCAGATATATATGAAGAAGTTAGCCACTGTATGTTTCACTCGTATGCGGATGACCAGCAAATATCCTTGTCCTATTATCCTTCAGACGTTGCCGAAGCGTGTGTCAAAATAAATGAAGATTTGCAGAGACTGGCCCAATACTCTGTAAATCATGGCTTGGTCCTAAATATCAAGAAAACCTGTTCCATAAATATCGGAAGTAAAACATTGCTAGCCAAAATTGATGAAAATGATATGCAACTTAATGTAAATAACAACCCTATTTTGTCCTCTAAATCTGTAAAAAACCTCGGCATAATATTTGATTCTCACCTCTCTTTTCATAATCACATTAATCACCTAGTACAAACATGCTATGCTAAGTTAAGACACATGTACCAATTTAAGTACATTTTGTCACAAAAAGTAAAATTGAAGTTAATCGTATCACTTGTTTTATCTGTGCCTGTTTATAGGGACGTGGTATATGGGCCATGCCTAACGAATCAAATATTGTTTAAGTTGCAAAAAATGCAAAATTCCTGCGTACGCTTTGCGACACTAGCAAATAGGCGAGAACATATTTCACCTATTTTACGGGAATGTAAAATACTTTTTTTTTTTTTTTTTTTTTTTTTTTGGCATTCGGCCATTAGCCATGCAGCCAACCGCTACTTAAATTAAAAATTGCTCGAAAACTTAATAAATATTGCGCTGCTGAAAATCATTCATTACATTCATTACAAACTAACCTACAACGACAGAGAAAATAACAATATTTGAAGATCACAAAAAAGGAATAGAAAACAGGGGCACACGCTTTGTAAAATACTTAATATTAAAAAAAAAAAAAAAAAAAAAAAAAGGTGGACATTACACTTGTGTTGTTTAGTACATTCTGTCCTTAATAGCCACATGCCTGTATACCTGCGTGTAAAAATTAAATTCAGAGGAGAATTACACGGTGAAAATTTACGCCAAGCGTCTAATCTGCTACACATTCCACAGCATAGAACCACCTTCTTCAAGTCATGTTTCTCTTATGCCGCAGTTAATAATTATAATAAAGTGCCGCAGAGTATTAAATCCCTGACCTACAATTACTTTAAGAAAAAAGTTAAAAACCTCTTGCTCTCTGATACGCTTAACTAATAATTAAAAAATGTAATTTATTTCTGTTTGTAGTAAGTTTGTTATCTAATTTTTCTCTGTTTGTCAAGAAATAATTCTGTTTTTTAAATTTTTGTTTCTTGCTATATTCAATTTCGTCTCTTCACTGCATTATTTCCGTCCTCATATCTGTGAGATTATTTAATTTGTGATTATATATTGTATTATTGTATTTTTTGGAACCCTGGTTGGGATTAATAGCAGCTATTAGCTGACACCCCGCCAGGCTAAATAAAGGCATTTATTATTATTATTATTATAAAAAAAATATAGGATGTTCCATTTAAAACAATTATACTCTCTTGTGTAACTTGTTTTTTAGACATCTTGTATAATTGAATTTTTTTTATAAAGTCAGCCGTGCTTGCACAATCTTCCGAGGGAACATTAACTGGACACCATGTATGTGGATTTTATTCCTCATTCTGAAGAATTCTGCATAAAAGCAATTTTGTACTACCATTTACGACAGTCTTTATTTCACTAGCATAAAGTAATAAACGTTTTTTTTTACGAGGCCTTTATTGAGCAGAATGGCATCAACATACGTTTTGAATTTCTAATTGTTTTATAAATAAAATTATTTGAATTTTATTGCGCATACTTTCGGAACAAGAATGTAGAAAGGTGATTTATTGACAAAATTAACGTCAAATTTTAAATAATCTTTTATATCAGTATTGAACAAAACCCATCCAATATTTTCAGCTATTCCCTAAGAACATTAAGTTTTGCTGAACATTGGAAGTGATGCTGGATAGGAAAATAACTTTCCTATTTATGTGGTCGATAAATGGCATAACCGTAAAACGCCAAATAACCTTAACGTCACGCAACTTTTCACTCATCCCTGCAGTATAAAATGTTTGATACTGGTTCAAATTTATCGAAAAGGTCACACTATAATGTAAAAAAGATTTATAATGCTACAAAAATAGAACTATAAAGAATTAATCTAATTTTTTCCTTAAATTTATTATATTTTATATCTTAAATTAATAATAATTATAATTATTATCGTTTTTATTATTAAATTATTACTAGTATGGATATATTAATGGGAAAGATTTTGTGCTAAGAAAAATAGTACCGAGGTCTTACAGTTTACAGCGGAGTGCGAACCACTTCTTAGGGATAATTGTATGATTAAAACTATTTGGCTGTAAGCAAGATTCGAATTCCCCTCACTAGATATCCCAGTTTGTAAGCTAAACACACTAACCTACTGAAATGCCGTCCCCACCGTAAGTTCAAAATAAAATTTGCATCATATCTCAACCTTAATCCTTTTTACTTCGCAAGCATATGTTGGCGTATTGCACAGTTGGATTAAATCGCCTTACCGTTTCCATTTCCTTTTACATTCAAGAATCATTTCTTATGTGGCACGTGCATTAAATCTGATTATTGTTTGAAATATCAAGAATCATGACCGACAGGCAGCCTTCAACAATAACAAGGTAAAATGTTTCCCTTATTATTTTACAATTTATCAGTTCCGATCCTTCCGTTGCAAGGATATCTATGTGTATACATTACATTCAAAGTACTTTGGAACCAAATCAAATATAAGTAGGCATATGGAAAATGCACACAACAATTTCATAAATTGTGAAAGTTACTGAAATACTCTCGAGGACAATGGGAATTGAATGAACAAGATCTTTGATACGGCCAAGAAGACAAAGTCTAGTGGGGTGATACTGCAGACCTAGCGGACCAAGACAGAGAGCCATGAGATGGTCTAAGTTCTATTCAAATGATTCCTAATTGAAAAGACATTGTGGATGGGTGGATGCCCCATCATGCATTAGTCGCATAACCCCTTGGGTGGCTTGGGTGGCGCAAGGTACATCAATCAAGTATCCCGGCAAATTCTGTTGCAAGTAGGTCAGATATCGCAATGTAGGCCGATTTTACCTACAATTCCTGCCCATATATATACGGAAAGTGTTCTCTAGTAATTAAATGGTTCAATGCTAAATAAATTTACTTCCGCCCATGTATCTCTTCATATAATCCTTTCTTTAAAAAATGTTATTACGGCGGTATTTTTATCGTAGCCATTAGAAAAAATCAAATCTTTTTTTAAGCCTTTAGGTAGTAATTCTTGGACTTTGCTGTGATGGTAAGGATGCAACTGCTGTTTACGTAAAATTCACCACATAGTGCAGTGGTCAAATCTCTGCTGTAGAGGCAGCCTTCGGGTGCTAGTATTGGTGTCCTCTTCAACTGCACTCAATATCGCCTCTTCAACTTGTGAGGTTCGGATATCCCTAAGATTCCCTAGTCCATATGTCCTCATTTAAAGTTGTCCAGTTTCGGGTAACTTTCTTTCAACTTCAAACAGATTCTAGAATTTGGGACACGACGGCGCTGATTGGAATATCGTTCATGATACTTCCTGACTGCACCCGCTGCATTCCCGTGGCATTACATCAATACAAAAAGCATATTATACCGATATACTTTTTGTATCCTCTACGGGAGTACAGTTCACTATTCCTAAATCAGTTATTTCGATATTGGCACAACTCAAATTCAGATACACGCAGGCGTAACAAATATTTTTCAACAATATTTTTCGTTAATTTTTTGGACATGCCTTTTTACATTTTACTCTAAAGCGGATGATTATGAGAAATATCGAAAAAGACAAATAATTTACTAAATTGAATAAACCATCCGATGATTTTTGAAAATTTGACATTTGAAAAGATTTATGACATTGAATTTTATCACACCACCCAATAAAGGACACACATGCATGTCAGTACGTATTACTTTAATAACCATGTATCACATTAAAATAAAAAGCTCATTTTGTAATCTGGTCACCATACGTCGTTTAAAGGTTATTTGAAAATAACTTTTTTCCTACCACCCAGTTTAAGGGGTTGTACTCGATTAGGGGACACCCTACGAAAAAATGTAGTCGCGAAATCTGTACCTCTCGAACTCTCCAATCTACAGTGGAATTTAGTGCACGTTTGTAACATCCTATATTTTTTCTTCAAAACTAATGAAAGTAGAAGACTTTTCAGAGAATTTGTCTTTTATGAGTTCGAAAACTTCCCAAAATTTTGTTTAAAAAAGCAAATATTCGCTATGTACTCTGCTTCATACATCCTATAACTTTCAATTTAACTGGTTCAATAATGTGTAATCTAATGGACCAGATTGTCGAGATACATGATTACTAGATCTAACCTTAACCCTATTCTTTCAACAAAATATGCTGATGCTGAGGGGGGTTTCCAGCATAATATGACAATTATAGGTAACACTGCCAAGTCGGTACTTCTATCATGAGAGTCAAAATACCGCTACTTGTTTTCAGCAAAATGGGTCCATCTAGATGGCAGAATAATCCCCCCCATATAGAGGACTAAAGAAGGCTTACATTTCCTATGAACTATGTCACAGGAACGTGGGGAAAACCTGAGGAATGAAACCAAAAGTCATTGGATATATATACTGCCGTCATAAGACCAATGAGAACCTATGGAGCTGTGGTTTAGAGGCCTAAGGGCAAACAGTCTAGAGCTAAGGTCAAGCTCAGCCAAGTGCAGAGAGTTGCCTGCCTAAGCATAACCGGAACTATGCGAACAACGCCACATGGAGGTAGTGCTGTGTCTGCCACCACTAGATATATATCTAGGAGAAATGGCTCCGATAACAATGGTATGCCTCAAATCCGTTGGCATATAACCAAATGTAGACTGTGGAGAGGCCACAAGTTTCTGTGGAATGAGGCTGACAGGAAGAGGACTCTTCTACAGGCGTGCACAGATGGCATTTCTCAACGGTTTGTCTTTGACAGACCTTATATAATACAGACGAACAGTGAGAACGAGGCTGCTGGCGAAGGTGTGATCAACATCTTCACAGACGGATAAAAAAAGAAGGATGGGGCAGGAAGTGGAATATACTCCAGAAGTCTGCACATTCAATATAAATGGGCTATAGATGGGCGAGCCAACGTATTACAGATGGAACTGGCAATCAGGATCTACATAGATTGTAGACAATCATTACTAGCCCTGAGAAGTTGCAAAATTACCACAGGAGGATTATGGAAGTGTCGCCAAGCACTTGTGGGTGTCTCCAGCATAAATAACATACTGGTATGCTAGGTGAAAGGACATACACAGTGTAGTGGCAATAAAGTAGCCAACAGACTGGCCAAGAAGGCAGTAGGCCTAAGTATCTTTGGACCGGGCCCGGTTAGTCTTTTACCGATCACGGCAATAACACAAATAATTAAAGAGAACAGCTGTCAACTTACCCCAACAAGAGTACAGCAATGGACTGCCTAGCAATGCCCAGAAGGAGCCTCCTTTTTATAACGGGGATCCAGACTGGACACTGTCCATTAAGAAAACATCTACATAATATGAAATTAAGCGAAACACCTCTGTAGAGGTTGTGAACAAGAAGATGAGACGGTTCAACATATACTTTGTGACTGTTCTGCCATCTCATCAATTAGAGAATCCATTTTGGGAGAACGTTGCCCTACTTTCCACGAAGTAAGAGAGATGCCCCTAGGCAGCATCACCACCTATTTCGCAAGATTAGGTTGGCTGGAGGCCTAGGCGAGGGTTTTCCTATAGGGAGGATGTAAAAGAGGCGCCTAATGGGGCCTAAGTGCTGTGGCTCAATAATTCTTATTGACCACCCTCCCAACCATTCCAGATTCGAAGCCCCCACATGACTATCAATCAAATCGATTTCAGAACTGATTTAGTGTTTTTAAATAGAAGTATATTCTTGGCATACCTAATACCTATCTATGTCCATGACCATAGGACAAGTTCGATACGAAATTATGGGGGTCTTAGTAAACATAATATTAATGTTATGTGCACGCCCACGCCCTCTTACGAAGAGAGGTTTAATCTCTTGATAGAAAGGAGCTGTTTCTCAGAGATGGCGCTACAGAGTTTATCTCGGAAATTAGCCAGAGTAAAAGAGAAAACTCTAGAATAAAGGTCACGTTGTATATAAAAAGTGGGATCAGCGTATCAGAAACAGTTCAGTTAAGTTCTAGTTGAGAGAGTAAAGAGTGCAGGTCAAGAGAAAGAACAGAGTTTAGTACAAAGTGAAAGTTGTGACTTATAGTAGTGAGTTTATAGTAGATAAAAATTGTAATTAGTGTGTACTTATAAAGACTAATTATTGTAAGTAATTTAGTGATAAATAAATCAGTGATTAGTGACAATTCGTGTTGCAGTTATTGAACCTACAATCGGAGTATTTATTGGAGGGTGAAAACACGTAGGTAACATTAATTATCTGGACATCTGTTTAGAATTTAAATTTCCTGTATTTTCTATAACTTTTATTTCACATTTTTTGATAACAATATGTAGTATTCCATTTTTCAATTCCAACCAGTTCGATGTAAGAAATCCATTTAGTCTTACGAATGGCATGAATAAATTTCAGGTACGAGTTTTATTTCTTTCTTTTTATATTCGTAGTTAAACTGGAGTGATACAACACACACTCAGCAGAATTTAGTAATGGGAGCACGAAATCTTCGAATAATGTGGTTTTCGTTTCTTGTGGAATATAATGCCTATTACCACAACTTGGTTTCAAGATAAGTTAAGCTCACTGGACCAAGGCATGTTAACATGTTTTTAGAGCCTCAATTAAGATCCATTAAACTCTCATAACTTAACTTTACTTGATAAGCCAAGTTACTAATTATCTATAACCAACTAAGTTGGACTTGCTCGAATTGAAAATTGTGAAATGATCGAAATGTGCAAATAATTTAAGTTTTTTAGAGATAACGACGAACTATTAAAACATAATATTTTTAGTCGTAAACTCCTCTATAAAATCCTTACTTTACTATAAGGAACTTAACCAGACTGCAATCAACATCTTTCGATTGCAGCAGATACTGGACCAATACATGGCGCTTGCTGACTGTTTTACATGTCGCTATCCCAAAGATACCGAAATGTACTAAATAGTCAAGTGATCCTCGTGTCGGTCGTCACATGCCTACCTTGCACTGACGAGAGCCAACAGCTCGAAACTGCAGTCTGCAAGTGGTGTATGACGACTGGCATGAGAGCTCCTTTAAGTAGGATCAGTCTTTCGGCTGGTATTTGTTGCAATCGAAGCAATAGCGTTTTGATGGTAATATGCAATTATTACAATTAACGCGGCAGGCTTGTAACTTGTAACTCAGCGCTCGACGGGGCACATAGCCCGGAGACTAACTGTCGATTGCAGTCTGGTTACGTTCTTTATAGTAAAATAAGGATTTTGAGGAGTTTGCGGCTAAAAATATTAAGTTTTAATATTCCGCCCTCTAAAAGCACATTTGAACTAAACAACGAAGTAGTTATAATAATAATATAATAGTAATAAGTTTATTTATCATTAATACAGAACATAGTGTATGGTACATAATACATAAGAGTTATATAGTAAATGGTATATTACAGGTAAGGGTAATGATATATAGTAGTTATTTCAATAATGATGATTAACTTTAGTATAAAGTAATAATAATGTTATTAACAATTGTTTACATATTTTGAACTTAGTAAGTAAACAGGGTAGAAACAACCCACAAAAGAAGATCTTCTGGTGGGTTTGTTTGCCTAACTTATAAATTTAAAAGCAGTGATCATATTAAAATAAAAATAAAATATTTAAAATACAATAAGCATATTTAATGGGATTTTGTATTGTTTGACCTATTGTTGATTCGGTGGCATACATTTAGTAAAGTAATTCTTAAGATTAATTCATAGGAATAAATAGATCAATTAACGGGGGCTTTTTCCTTTTTTATCATTTTTAATCTTGGTAATTGTGTTTAATGCCAATTGACTTGTGATCAAATATTCTAGTTTTGATAATAACCATATTTTGATTTTGGATTTAAATATGGGAACTGAGTTTAATATTTTTAAGCTAAGCGGTACCTGGTTGTATATTTCAGGGTCAAGAAAAGTGAAGCATCGTTGAGCTATTGCTTTAGAGACTTTTGGAATTACAGAAGAGCCCTGCCTATAACTAATTTTATACGAGTGAGTAATACTGATTTTCGATTTAGATTTTTTCTGTCCCAAGATTAGTGTAGTGCAATAGAGGTGTTTAATGCCTACTACTTGTGCCAAGGAGCATAATGCGTCACTGGGATATAATATGTTTTCCCGAATATTATTTTTAGAATTCATTTTTTATAGTCTCTAGATTTTTTATGTGTACGTTGTAGGCCCCTCCCCAGGCGACGACGCCATATCTCAGTTGGGATTCGACGAAGGCATAATATATCGTTTTCATCTGTTTATGATCTAAGATATTACTTGAATGTTTAAATTTAGAGAGAAGACTTCTAACTGTTTGCACTAGGGTATTTATATGTTTATTCCGTTTTAAATTACAATCAATTACGACGCCTAGGTATTTGATATCCAGAGTTTTTGGAATCTTAACGAAAGGTCTGGGATGTGGCTATTGTAAATTGCAAATGGTAAATATTTTGTATTGTTAAAGTTTATAGTGAGCAATCAGGTGTCGAACCAATCCTTTATATTTTTAAAGTCAGTTGTCACCTTCTTTAAGAGAGATTCCCAGGTATTATCGAAGTAAAAAATAGCCGCATCGCCTGAGAAACTTATTACTTGACCTTTGGAGCTCTGTAGAAATAGGTTGTTGACATATATATATAATACGGGACCGAGCACCGTACCTTGGAGAACTCCACATTGTACGATCATTTCGTCACTTACTGTATCATCTATAGACACTCACTGGGTTCTTTGGAACAGGAAATTTTTAAAAAGATTCAAGCTGTTACCACGGAATACCCAGATCTTCAAGAGTATCCAGTAGCATGTCATGATCCACCGTATCAAATGCTTTGACGAGATCTGCGAAAATACAGAGTGCAGGTTTATCTTCGTCGAGTGCCTTTATATATTAGATGTAAGTTTCATAATGGCGTCTTGCGTAGCTTTGCCTTCTTAAAACCAAAATTGAGAATTTGATATAACCTTGTACGTATTAAAATCGTTTTTATTGTTTCTAATGTTTTGGCAAAGTTGGAAATCAATGAAATAGGCCGGTAGTTTACACATTCTGTTTTGTCTTCACTCTTAAACAATAGTTTAATTAAGACCGATTTAAATACGGAAGGTCATATACCCTTTCTAATAATATTACTAAATAATAAGCATAGAGGTTTAGAGATGTAGTCTGCAATCATTTTAGAGTCTTGGAAGATATTTTGTTGTCACTTGGGCCTTATTTGGTTTAAGACTGTAAATAATTGTCTTAATTTCATTTTCATTAATGTCGGAGAGATACAGAAGGTTTTGCAACATGTTTTTGATTTAATTATAATTTTTTAGCTTTTTAATTTTGTTTGCTAAAGTCAGACCTATCTCAAAGTAATATTTAACCAATACATTAGCTATTTGTTTGGGGTTCGTGACAGATTGATCATCTATTTTAATTTCTTTCATACAATTTTTTCATGCCTTTTTAGCGCATAATTCATTTAAGGTTTGCCAAAGTTGCTTTGGGATGTTCTTGTTAGATTCAATGACACTTTTACAATTACTTTTGATTTCTTTTATTAAATTGTTAAAGACATTTCTATAGTTTTTTAATTTATTGCGCAAATCTACGTCTGCCGGATTTCGTTGGCACATTTTGTGCAATTTATCTCTGTAATTTATAGATTTGATTAAGGAAGTTGTTATCCATTTATAGATGCCTAGGGAAAATGAACATTTAATTAAAGAGAAAAAAATAGCATGTATATCGTATATGAATAAAATACACAATACAAACTTATAATAATTATTTTACAAAGTATATAACAATATACTGTTTTATATGTAGAAAAAGTGAAATTTATTGTATTGTGGATATACTTTGAACAGCCGAGATACAAAAAAATCACTTTGCTCCACATATAACATATTTTTAAAAGCTTTTATTAAACTTGCAATGTTAGTTAGTGAGTTTGTTTAGGTCAAATCTTGCAATCAAAATTTCGATTAGTTCTAATTAAGTTAGAGCTTTGAAATTTTGCACATGTATAACGAGTCCGATAACAATACACTTTAACATTTTCATATAAGAAAAAACAAGATGGCGGCTTCAAGATGGCGGCAGACAACTTTACCGTTTCATCATTTATGGTCCAAATCGATCAAAATCGATATCTGGGGGTTTTCGGGGTCGCAGATTACGAATTTCCAGTCAAAAATTTAGTTCAGAATGGCGACTTAAAGATGGCGGACGACTTTATCGTTTATGATCCGATTCGACTTAAAATAAATATCTGGGGGTATTCGTCGAAATTCAAAAATTCAAAATGGCGGCGCCAATATGACTGACGACTTTTGTCATTTAGATTCAAATCGATCAAAATCGATATCTGGGGGTTTTCGGGGTCGCGGATTACGAATTTCCTGCCAAAAATTTAGTTCAGGATGGCAACTTCAAGATGGCGAACAATTTTATCGTTTATGATCCGATTCGACTCAAAATTGATGTCTGGGGGTTTTCGTGATGACCAATTATGAATTCTTGGTCAAAATTCAGAAATTAAAAATGGCTGCGCCAATATGACTGATGACTTTGTCATTTAAATCCAAATCGATCAAAATCGATATGTGGGGGTTTTCGGGGTCGTGGATTACGAATTTCTAGTCAAAAATTTAGTTCAAGATGGCGGACGACTTACCGTTTATGATCCGATTCATCTCAAAATCGATATATGGGAATTACAGCATATCAAAAGACTAAAAAGTAAAAAACAAATTTAAAAAAATGTTTTAAAAAGCTTTTATTTAAATGTGTTAAAAAGTAGAAAATAGACTTTGAAGTAAATCAAACCCATCATTTTGTTACATTATATAATTTTTTTTTATGATATATAAGCTTGTCGCGAGCAATCTCCTTTACATGAGAAAATCTCGCGACAAGCTTTTATATCATAAAAAAAATTATATAATGTAACAAAGTGATGGGATTGATTTACTTCAGTCTATTTTCTACTTTTTAGACCATTTAAATAAAAGATTTTTTTTTAAATATATTTTTTAAAACTTTTTCTTCAACCGTCTAATATGAATTAAATAAATTCTACCATTATTTATTCACATAATTTTAGTGCTCCTCGTAAGAAGAAGTAAAAGACTTATAATGCAGTTCATAAAGTGTTAGAAAAATGACAATTTAAGTAGACGAAATTTGACATGACTTTGCCGTTTAGAGAAAAACATGTAATTAAACTACATTACAAATAAGGAAATAGAAATATAATAAAGAATAAGTAGATAATAAATTAACAGTATTTTATGTAGTAAATATCTATCACGGATTGCTCAAAATTATCGTTATTATTAATACTACATTAAAAAATATCAAAGTTTGACTCGTTACCTAATAATGTGTGCGCATACTATAAATTGGTGAAACTTTTGATAAACTCGTTCTAGGAGTAAGTAGTTAGATAAAATGAAACTTATTAGCGTGATTTTTAAAACTTTAAAGTTCATAGAAGTGTGAATATTTCTGCAATCCGCCTGATTTGTTAGAAGTTTATGTAACAATAACACAAAGAAACAGATCCGCTGTGATGTCACAATAATGTTAACTAGGTACGCAACACTTTAATACGCAACTTTAGATATTATGTGCATCTCCCATTAATTTAATGAGGGTATTTCTTATTGATACAAAAATCTTAATAAATTTTATATATTAAAATGCCCAACTTGCTGTTTAACGGGTCCGGCAGAATGAAGTACCCATTTTCAAAGTTAATTCATGTCATAATATAATGAAATATAAATTCAAAGGAGGTCGCCATGCTTTCGATTAAATGGAAATTTGAAATAGTTGTCAAAGCGTTAGGGAGAAATGCCAGTTTAACTGTGAATATGGAGCGTTGGTCTAATATTCAATGTTCATTTGCGGTTGAAGCTTATTTATTTCACTTTCATTTAAATCCACAAGATACAGTTCCTGGTCGAATAACAATTAAAAAGTGGGTACACAAGTTTTGCAGTACTGCTTCATGTGAAAGAGAAAAACCAAAAGGAAGGAAGAACTCGTTCTGTACGCACACTTGAAAATGCTGGAAGGATAAGAGCAAATGTGCTATGAAGTCCTAAATGACTTGCAAAACGACAAGCATTAGCACTCAATATTTTTTGCAGTAGTTATCGCTGCATTCTAAAAGACTTACTCTTCCATGCCTACAAAATTCAGGTCGTACAATACTTCTGGCTCTAGACTTTGGAACACGCGTTGATTTTTACGAACGTTGTTGTTATTCATAATTTATTTAAATAACATAAGTTATTCTCTGTCGTGTGACTTTGTGAATTTATTTGCAGATGATACACTTATTGCAATATGTCATAGTGATGTTGATGAGCAATGAATAAAGAACTAGTAAAATTATCTGCATACCTTAATACTAACAAATTGAAACTAAATTTAAATAAAACAAAAGGCATGATTATCAATAAACCATATAACCACTCTAAGATAAGTATTGATAATATTAATTTAAATTTTGAAAATTTTAAAAACAGAAATAGTTACTGAAATAAAATATCTAGGGTTTATTATTGACAATAATCTCTCACTGAAACATCATTTTATTTTTATGCAAAATAAAATATCAAAAAAATTATTCTTTTTCTCTAGAGTGGCTAACTTTCTTTCAATTAATGCTAATATTATAGTTTTTAAAACAATTATTCAGCCTCACTTTGATTATTGCTCAAGCATTCTATATTTTTTAGATAATAACAGTGTAGCTGCATTACAGAAGTTACAAAATAGGGGCATGCGAATTATATTAAAATGTAGTAGAGTAACATCAATTGTTGTAATGTTGGAGGTGTTAAATTGGTTTATTGTCAGAACTCGTTTGAGATATTTTATGTTGATTATTGTTTTCAAAATTATAAAAGGACTACTCCCATCATATTTTAATCAGTATGTAGTGTTCAATAACCAAGTTCACAATCATATAACAAGAAGACGCGATGATCTACATGTACAAAATAGAAACTACAGGAAATATATGAATACACTATTTATAAAAGGTCTACGGGAATTTAATAATTTGCCAAATAGTTTAAAAGAGTGTAGCAATATTAATACATTTAAAGCTGCTTTAAATTAATATTTAAAATAACTAAACTTGATATATAATCATAGTTTACTTGTTTTTATGCCACTTGGGCCACATGTACTTAAGTATGAGTAGTTGTTTTTATTTGTGTATATATATTATGTCTTATTTTTATTTGTTATTAATGTATTTATAAGAAGAAACATCTTTAATATGTATATTAGGTTTGTCCTATTCAATAAACTTACTTACTTACTAACGTTTCGAAGGGCTTTTTGCTGAAAACCCGAATATCATTGATTACCTGCTGATGTTAGATGAAGGCCATTGTCATCTTTCTGGACATGTTAACAAACAGAACTTTCGCTACTGGGTGACGAAAAATCCTCCGCAATTGCACTAAGTATCGCTCCATAGCAAAAAGGTTACTATGTGGTGTGCAGTATCCGCCTTTGGAATTTTGGGATCGTTCTTCTTTGAGAAAAATGACTTGACGTTTACTGTTACATTGCAATGTTATTAAACATGTATTGCGTAACTTTGAACAACAACTTCGTAATGTTGGTGTGGACATTCGAGGAATATGGTTGCCGCAGGACGGAGCCACTTCCCATACTGCTAGGGATTCTATAACCACTTTGCCAAAATTGTTTCCTGGTAATGTCGTTTCGAAATTGGGGACATCAACTGGCCGGCACGCATATTCGTAAATCACCGACATACTAGCCGTTTGGAAATTTATGTAATCAGTTTTATAAGGAACGGCGGTGGCGCCACAGCTTTTTACTTACCGCTTTTTAAGTTATCATATCATATCCACCATAAAATTTCACTCGTATGTTCATTCAGTCTAATTTTTTGTCCCACTTAGCAACTTTGAAGCGGTCAATTTTGAAAACGCAGCAGCTGAGCCACGGCAGATCGACGAAATTCACATTAGTAACCAATACTCTGTGTACCATATAAATTTCAGCCGTATGTTCGTTCAGCCAAAACCATGTCCCAACTATCAACTTTGCCAGGCGCTGGTACCCAAACGCAGCAGCTTTGCTCTGGCAAACCAGAACTATTCGGACTGCCGAGCCCACCTCTACATATGAAGCAAATTTCAGCCGTATGATCTTTCGGTCATGAAATTAGTCGCGACCTCTTAGATTATCAGTTTTTGATTCCTTTTTATGGGGCTACTTAAATTCAAAAGAGTTTTCTAATCGACTATAAACTTTGGAATAACTATACCATAATATTCGGACAGAGATTAACGCAATTCCAATTGAAATGTTGCAGTGGGTGATGAAAAACTTTCTTGTTACACTAGAGTGTCAACAGTGAAGAGGAGGTCATTTGACTGATGTGATATTTGAAAAATTCAATTCCGTGTTAGCTCAAGAACCTAGTATTTAATTTTTGAAAAAAAAATTAGCCATTAATAAAAACAAGTCAATTTAAAACGAATATTTCATTCTGCCGGACCCATTACGTTAATTTGATAATTTTTTTTCGCCCCCTTTGAGAGGTTGCCATATCCGTCGTTTCTTTCTTGTTCACTGAGATTTTATGCGTGCTGATATACCCTATGTGAATCAGTTACCCGACCTTAGTGTCTTAATGTTAATAATTTCATGATAATACCAATATTATTGGCGAAACATGCGACAAATAGAGTATTCGAACATCTGAGTTACTTCTATGTGTTTCCATATTCATTTACTCTGGTTTGCGTTTGTTGATAATTTCGAATACCGCCTTGTATGTTTAAATACTTACGATTTAAATGAAAGCAAATGGGATTTAATTTCAACTTTAACCTGCATCAAGCCGATGGATGTTTGACAACAACTAAAATAAGTCTTAATCTCGGATTAACTGACTATACTTGATTTACATTGAAACACATTGCGTACCATTGAATCATTGAAAAGGTTCTATATTACATAAAATATGTACATAATGATTGAACATGTCATCAGTATTAAATCAATTAATTGAATTAATAATTGATTTATCAAACTGTACTATACATTCCGCACCTCTTATAATACATTATGAAATCTCGTCAAGCCGAAAATCATTCCGAGCAAAATATATCAAAATTAAAATATTTAATATAATATCATAAAATCTATCTATTGTACAAAATTCAATTTGCATCAGACATGAAAATATTAACGATTTTACACGTCAACCATTAACATATCGAGCCCGACTGAGTGAAATTTATAACTGGAGAGTTGATGGCAGGAATTTTTAAATGATTTGTTCGTGTGCCAGAAGTTGGAAATAACAAAAACAATAAAAACAATAATGATCACTTCTGGCATTGCAAAAAACGAAGTACTAAATTATTTATTCGCATCTGGCGTTGGACCGGATAGTTTTACTACGTGTAAAAAACATGTATATAGCCAAACCAGATGTTACCATCACTTTTTTTTGAAACCTAGCAAATTTTTAATAATTGTCACTAAATATAATGACATCGTGTAAATGTTTTATGGAAAATATATTCCGTTGAATTCAGTTCCAATTTTTCTACAAAAAAATACCAGTAAATATTATTGATATATTTTTTTAAATGGTTTGTATACAATTATTATTTAATTATTTTAATAGGTTGGAAATTAGAAAAATAAAGGTCCCTTATCTCACAAACTCTATATTTAGCTACCGGTTTAGTGGTATAATGTACATTAAGTACTACCACATCTTCAGGCATCAATACTAAAATAAATATAAACATGATCCATAGTTAGGTTTCCGGGTTCTCTACCACGTTGATAGTTCTGAATAATTGACGTTTCGATCATATTGTCATGGTCTTATTCTGAAGCGAAATGTGCTCTGTTGGCCTGTGTTCCTCTATTTATATGCATCGTCAGGAGGCGTAGCTTGGTTCCAGTGATGTCGCGTGGACCGGATTTCTATGCCTTCTCTGTATCTTCTGGGCCAGTAGTGTCTCGTGCTCGCCAATCTTTGGATCTCGTCAAATTTTATCCAGTGGCCGGTTGCATTTGAGTGCTCCGCAACTGCAGACTTAATGATGTTTTCCTTCTTTGTGTGCCTGATATGTTCTTTCAGCCTGGTATTTATATGTATCTTGGTCTCTCCTATATGAACTTCTCCACACGAACATGAAATGCTATAAACTCTTGGTGAATCGAGCTCTTCTGGTGGCTTTAGAAAATTGTTGTCCGATTTTTGTTTTACGTTGTAGATTACTTTGATGTTCTTCTTTGCTCGCACTCTTTCAATCCTGTCCGTACAACCTTGCATATATGGTAGGTAAGTGGTCGCTGTATATTTCTTTTCTTCTTTCGTATTAGCTACGCTCTGTTTCTTGACTGCGTTGTTTATGTCCTTGGGATTTTTATATAGAGATGTCACTAAAGTCTGGTATTCCTCTTGCAGATGTTCTTCTTCGCATATTTGTTTTGCCCTGTGTACCAGTGTGTTGATGACGGCCTGCGTCTGTGCTGGATGGTAATGAGACTGCGCATTTAGATATCTGTCGGTATGTGTTGGTTTCCTGTACACCTTGTGTCCTAATGTTCCATACCTTTTCTTGTATACGAGTACATTTAGAAACGGGAGCTCACCATCTTTCTCAATTTCCATGGCAAATTTGATGTTTTGGTGAAGGTTGTTAAAGTAGGTTTTGAAATTCTCCAGTTCTTCCCACCCATTCTGCCATAAAATGAAGGTGTTGTCCACATATCTAAACCAACATTTAGGTTTGAGATCGTAGGTGTCCAGGGCGTACGTTTCAAATGCTTCCATGAAAATATTGGCCAGTGCTGGTGACAGAGGTGAGCTCATTGCTGCCCCCTCGTTTTGTTTGTATAGGTTTCCGTTGAACTGAAAGTATGTCGACTTTACACAGAGTTCTATCAGATCGGCCAGATTGTTGTTCAGTCCGTTGTGTTGCAATTGTTCCCGGATTGACCCTATTGCTTCTTCGATTGGTACTTTTGTGAAAAGTGATGGTCTTCTCTTTTCACCTTGTGTTCTTTTATCTGTTCTATAAAGTGGTAAAAATTCTTGATGTGGTATTCCGCCTGTCCAACCAATGGCTTTAGAATGTCGGCTAGGTATTTTGCTAGAATGTGGGTCGATGAACCCACAGCACCAACAATTGGGCGAAGTGGTACGTCGTCTTTCTGAATTTTCGGTAAACAGTACAGTTGTGGTGTTCTTGATTCGGACGGTATCAGTTTTTTCTGATCTTCTTTTGAGATGAGGATTCCTTAATCGCATCTGATATCTGCATTTCAATTATATTGGTGGGATTTCTTGTTACTTGGCGATAGGCTGGGTCGGCTAGTACTTTCTGTTGATAGTCTGTTGTATCCATTAATACGGTAGCATTTCCCTTGTCCGCTGGTACAACTGTTATGCTGGTGTTTTATTTGATTGTTTTCAGGGCTTGTCTTTCTTTTCTCTGTATATTTGATTTTGGTGGTTTGAATTGCTGCTGATGCTGCTCTGATTTCTTCTGTGTTTCCTCCTGGAAGCTGGTAAAGCGTTGCTTCCAAGCACTCACTATGTCTTCTTTTGGTATTGACTTTGGGGTGATGCATAGTTGAAACCTTTGCAGAGGACTGATGTTGTGTCGGCATCTAGTGTTAACGATGACAGGTTTATAACCACCTTGTTACTTTCTAATTCAGGTTGTACAGGGTGTTGTCTATTGTAGATGTTCTATAACTTTTTTCTTGTATTTCCTTTGCTTTCATTCCTGCTGTTCTTCCTTCGTCAGTAGAAAGTCTATCGATTGTTGACACTAGACGACATGTCCAAGAAGCTGTACCTTCACCACCTTTGGCTAATTGGAATTCTGGATCAGGAAACATGGTCATCAGTCTAAAAGATTTCAAACCACCAAAATCAAATATAACGAGAGATGAAAGACAAGCCCTGAAAATACTCCAAGAAAACTCGAGCATAATAGTTGTACCAACGGACAAGGGAAATGCTGCCGTATTGATGAATACAACAGATTATCAATAGTAAGTAATTGAGCTACTAGACGACCCAGCCTATCGTCAAGTAACAAGAAATCTCACCAAGATAAATGAAAAGCAGATATTAGATGCGATTAAGGAATCCTCATCCCAAAATAAGACCAGAAAAAACTGATACCGTCCGAATCAAGGACATCAGAACTGTACTGTTTACCGAAAATCCACAAAGACGATTACCACTCCGCCGTTCAATTGTTAGTGCTGTGGATTTACCGACCCACACTCTAGCAAAATACCTAGCCGACATCCTAAAGCCATTGGTTGGACAGACGGAACACCACTTCAAGAATTCATACCATTTTATAGAACCGATAAAAGAACACAAGGTGGAAAGTTGTAACATCGCTCTTCACAAAAGTACCAATTGAAGAAGCAATAGAGTTAATCCGAGAACAATTGCAACACAACGGGCTGATCAACAACCTGGCCGATCTGGATCTAGATTTTAAAGACATTTCTACAGAAAAATGGATATAGACCCAAGGACATAAACAACACCATCAAAGAACAGAGCACAGCCAATACGAAAGATGAAAGGAAATATACAGCAACCACTTATCTACCATATATGTTATATTAGAAATATACCATGATATATAATATCACCGAGACAGGCTTGACCTTCTCAGACATATCACATTACAAATTGCGTAACAGCTCTTCTCTAATAACCGCTCACGCTAGCTGAGCTTAACATTTCTTTCTCAGTAATCTGTTATCATGCTGAATTGCAAATCCAATGTTCTTTGTTCTCCAGATATTATAAATATTACCCACTGCCATTGTAAACCTCAGTCTTAAACTCATGTTCGAATAAATCACTTCAAAATTATTATTGTTATTATTATAGAGTCAACGTTGACTCCAGTGTTAAACTAAATAAATGTTTTTAAAAAGTTAAATCTACAATCCACTATCTAACATTGGCGCAGTCGTGGCGGATCTGAAGAACACGCACAGTTCGGGAGCCTAACCAGTGGAAAACATATCGGAAGGAACAAGGAGTTCATCTGGAAAAGGTGCCTAACCTGAAGAAAAGAGCCCCTGGAAAAAGGAGAAATTCCTTAGCTGTCGTGGTGGATCCCAATCCTTTACTCAGAAGAATCTACGTTCACAAAGAAACAATAATAATAATTCAACAAGCAACAAAGCAACATATCAATCAATCAACAAATTAGCAAGTAAGAATTCATCCCAGTCGAGAAGTTGGTGTCTTCGGCAGTGTAGGAGACCTCTGTGGAAGGAATACCTGGTAACGCCCCTGGCAGAGAAGACCGCATTGTAACAAAGTTCACGGAGCAGCATTCAACTTCAATCCAGACGTGTGGAATGGAAATTTTAATGTAAGTAGATTTTAAGAATCATCTCGATTATTTTACATATTTTTCTTATAAAAAAAAACAATTCAATTTAACGAACAGCAGTTCTAATATTCAAATAATAATTTCATTCAGAAGTAATATAATATTTTATTTAAAATTTATGTGACCTACATAAATAACTATACCGTTCCTATCTTAACATTGTTTTATCGTAATATCATATACTCTTTAAGTACGAACTTATCTACATTTCCTACATAAATAATTATAATCACATACCATTTTTATCTTAACATTATTTTTATCATAATATCATATATCATATAAAGGTTAAGTTTACGCCTTACTTGACTGTGAAATAAAATAAAACCCACATGTTCTATACTGTTTAAATGCACATTAGTATATAAAATTTCAGTGACATTATTCCCAACTAAAAACACTTTTTAAATTAATCCAATTATCCTCGTAATTAAATTTTGAAATATTATAAAATAAACAACACATTCTTTTACATATAATATAAAATTACCAATTGTCAGTAGCGTACTAGCTCAAATTGAAAAAAGTGTTTTAAGTTATTTAATTATCTAAATAATATAAACAAAATGGCTACCACCACAAACGTAAGCAATTCCAATGCAAACAATTCAATCACGGCGAACGAAACTATAAATATTGAACCTTACAGGTTAAGTGAGATTTTTTCGATAGTCCCGGAATTCGATGGAAATCCGATATTTTTACAAACCTTTATTAGTGCGTGTATTTACGCGAACGGAATGTCTATAGAAGACCAACGTGTTCTACTTGCTCTGCACATTAAAAATAAACTTCGGGGAAAAGCCGCCGAGTTAGTAAACTCCAGGAACCCTGCCACCTGGGCAGAAATTAAAAGCCTACTCGAGGCCCACTTCGGTGACTCCCGCGACTTGACAGCCCTTATACAGGACTTACAACGCATTCACCAACTACCCAACGAAACCGCACTAATATTCGTATCAAGACTACAAACGCACAACGCGAAAATGCACGCAGCAGTGCAAAAGCAGACTCTAACTTTAGAGGAAAAAACCGCTCAATGTAACCTCATCGAAAACATGACATTGACCACCTTACTGACTGGATTAGAACCCAAGTTAGGGCAAATTATCAGGGCTGGCAACCCTAGTGATATGTTAGATGCAATAAATCGCATCAAACGTGAGTTGCAATTGTCGTACTTCGAATCGCAAAAATTCTCCAATAAAATTCAAAATAGAAGTCCCGTTCAAAATCAACAAAGACGCCCAAATCTCCCACCATTTTGCACATTCTGTAAAAGGAATGGGCACAGCTTTAACGAATGCCGCACGAGGCAAAACCACCAATTTTCACAACCCAATTTCACACCAAACGCCTATTCCAATCAGGCACAAGCTCCTAGACAGCACTTCCAGAGTGTACCTAATCAAGCAAACTTTAGACCACAGAATTCCCAAAATTTTTCTAATCAACAACGCAATTATCCACAACAAAACAGGCCCTCAGCTATCAGGCCAAATCCTAACTTCCACCAGCAGAGACCTTCTGCCATACAACCGAACCCGAATTTCAATAGATTTAACCAACAAAAAACCCATCACCTAAACCAAGAAACTTATGATAATTATTCAGATTACCCAAACCAATACGAAGATTACTCTGCAAATCAATCCGTAAATTATTCTACCAATTATTCTCCTGATTATCAATCTCAAAATAATGATGACTACGATTTTCCAAACGGACAATATGGGCATTATACTGCTAATTCCCAATCCCAGGAACATGAGAATTATACTGTTAATTCTCAGCAATACGAGGATTATACTGCTAATCCTCCGGATTTTTGCACAGGCCCGGAGTATTCCACGAATACTCCAACACAACAAACGGACGAACTAGACCAAATTTCTCGCCAAGTCCAAGCGATAAACCTCCAGGACAGTTTCGACCCAAACCTGAACTTCCCGGAAAACCAATTCATGTAAAAACACCCCGCTACAAACTAAATGTCGTAAATTCCAAAAATCTATTTTACATAAAAGACTTCACAAATCGTTTCAAAATTCTTGTCGACTCAGGTGCAGGTATTTCTGTATTTAAAACCAAAACAGCGGAAAGGTACAAACAAAGATATCCTGAAAACGTAATTATACAGGGTATAACAGATGAAAGAATTAATATCACCGAATCTGTACTAATACCATTCAATATAAATGACCCATACAAGGTTTATGTTCACGACCTAGATATAGAATTCGATGGACTATTAGGTGCAGACTTTTTAAAATATTGTCATATTTTAAATAATATATAATTTTAAAAAAGTGTCATGTGGACTTTGAAAATAATCAACTTATTACCAACTTTAAAACCGTACCACTATTTGAGGTGACTGAGGTAACATCAATCAGGAACCACAATAATTCTAACGAAAACAATAATACAGGTATTAGAATTTCAAACCCAAATTTAAATGTTAAAAACCAAAATGTAATTTCTATCGAACCACGCACAGAAAAGATTTTTAAACTTAAATGCAATTTACAAAATACCGAAGCTATACTAATAGCCCAGGAAAATGAAAAGGTACGTTTACCGAATGCCATTGTCAAAATAGACAACAATGGTGAATTTTTGACAACGATAATAAACGCAAACGCGATTCCAAAAACAATACATTTCTCGGATCTTAAACTTGAACCCGTTCAAAAATTTAGATCAATATTTAACGTAAATCTTCAAAATCCGGATTCCCAATACATAGACCGAAACTACGAAATAAAAAATCAATTACGCTTAGACCACTTGAACGATGAGGAGAGTGAATTAATTACTCAACTCTGTTTAGACTTTTCAGACATATTTTATCTAGAAGGTGACAACTTGACATTTACCAACGAAATCAAGCATTCAATAGACACTAACGATTCTAAACCAATTTTCACTAAATCTTATCGTTACCCCCAAATTCACAAACAAGAAGTAAAATCACAAGTTTCCAAAATGCTCGACCAAGGCATTATCCAGCCTTCAATTTCTCCCTGGTCCTCCCCAGTTTGGGTAGTCCCCAAAAAACTAGACGCTTCTGGTAAACAGAAATGGCGCGTCGTAGTTGACTACCGAAAATTAAACGAAGTAACGATAGGTGATAAATATCCTCTACCTAACATTTCCGACCTTTTAGATCAATTAGGCAAATGCCAATATTTCACGACTTTAGACTTGGCCTCTGGCTTCCATCAAATTGAAATCGATCCCAAAGACATTCAAAAAACCGCTTTCACAGTCGAAAATGGTCATTTTGAATTCGTACGAATGCCTTTTGGACTCAAAAATGCTCCATCAACATTTCAAAGGGTGATGGACAACATTTTACTAGGAATCCAAAACGAAAGGTGTCTCGTCTATATGGACGATATCATTATCTACTCCCCTACTATCCATGAACATATTTCTCGATTAACAGAAGTCTTCAAACGTTTACAAAAAGCCAACCTCAAAATTCAGCCAGACAAATGCGAATTCCTTCGCAAAGAAGTTGCCTATTTAGGACATCTTATTACAAAGGATGGTGTAAAACCGAACCCTGCCAAAGTCGAAGCAATTCTAAATTTTCCTCAACCCAAAAATCAGAAAGAAATTAAATCTTTTCTAGGTTTAGCAGGCTATTATAGACGTTTCATTCCTAATTTTTCCAAAATTTCAAAACCCTTGACTAAATTGCTACAAAAAGATATACCTTTCAATTTCGACAATGACTGTACAAATTCATTTGAAACCCTAAAACAAACCTTGACAACTACTCCGATATTGATCTACCCCAACTTCGATGAACCTTTTGTCCTAACTACAGACGCTAGTGCATTTGCAATAGGTTCTGTACTTTCACAAGGAAGTATAGGAAAAGATTTGCCAATCGCATACGCATCTCGAACTTTATGCGGCGCGGAAACCAAGTATTCAACCATTGAGCGTGAACTTTTATCTTTGGTCTGGAGTGTAAAGCATTTTAGGCCATATCTATTCGGAAGGAAGTTCAAACTCGTCACCGACCACCGACCACTCACTTGGCTATTTTCCATAAAAGACCCAGGTAGTAGACTAGCGCGTTGGCGCTTAAAACTCGAAGAATACGATTACGAAATAATATACAAACCCGGAAAAATCAATAAAAACGCGGACGCGTTGTCCAGAATAAAAATTAATCACTTTTCAGAATGTTCCAAATTTTATTCAAAAATTCTAGCCGCGAACGAAGACTCAGACGAAGACGAAATTTCAGACAACGATAACGAAATTACCGACGAACAAATCGCCCGAGAATTTGACACATTTTCCCGACTTTACAAAACCAAATCTCTAATAGACTATTCCAAAATTCAAATCACAAATAAACAACTATTAGATCGAGAAAATAAAAATATCATAACGTTTTTCCAACAAAACAACTTGACAGACCTTCACCATCAAATTATCGAGGATATTTTCGAAGAAAACCCCGAATTCTATAACAATACAATTAATATCGTTTCCAGCAAATCGACCCGACAAAGAAACTACTACATTATCGCTCTACCTTTCGACCCAGAGTCTGTGGTAGAACATCTATTTTTAACACTTTACAAACATCGAAACAAATTAGACCTTTCCAAAACTTACCATGTTGAAAACAATCTAGACTTTCCAATTCTCGAAATCCTATCATTTATTTTTGCAGAAAAAGATTTAAAACTAATCATTTGTCAAAATTTATTACGAACTCCCGATGAAGACCAACGTCCGATCATTCTCGACCAGCATCACACCGGAAAAAATAATTTACATCGTGGAATAAACGAAACAATACGTAGAATCAAAAATAAATATAATTGGCAAGGTTTAACAAAAGATGTCGAAAATTTTATAAAAAACTGCGAAACATGTCAAAGAACAAAAGTCTGTCGTAAAAACCTCAACACTCCCCTAGTAATTACCGCAACCCCTAAAACTCCATTTGAGAGAGTTAATATCGATCTATTCGAATTTCCCACGAGAAACTATGCACTAACCATCCGCGACGAGTTAACGAAATTTACTCAAGCTTATGCTGTCCCAGACAAAAGTGCAAAATCAGTTGTAAACACCCTGTTGCTATATTTCCAACACTATGGCACCCCATTAAGAATTCATTGTGATTACGGCGGTGAATTCGATAATAATTTATTAAAAGATCTTTGTACTCTCTACGACATAAAATTAACATACTCCAGCGTAGGACACCCTCAATCCAATGGATCTATCGAACGATTCCATGCCACCCTAGCAGAAATGATCAGAATACATAAAACAGAGAATCCGAACGAACATCCTTTCACAATATTACCATACGCGGTAATATGTTATAACAACTCGGTAAACAAAACTCATGGCTTTACGCCATACGAGCTTATTTTCGGACATACAGCTAACCGACCACCCGAAACTCTTTATAACCAGAAAGACCTGATTACCAAATACGTTAGAGACCTTAACAACCGGATATCCCACTATTACAAAATTGCGCGAAGTCGAACAGAAGCACAAAAACAAAAAGCCAAAGTTCGATTCGACAAAAACATTCCCGAAAATCGACACACATATAATATTGGCGACAAAGTGTACGTCAAAGAATCACAAATAAAAAACAAATTACAGAACAAATTTAACGGCCCCTTCGAAATTTTAGAAACTTCTCAAAATTCTGCAACATTATTAAATCCGGAAACAAACCAAACGACTAAAGTAAACTTTGACCGAATGAAACCTTATACTGAAAATTAAATTTATTTTCAGGTTTTTCCTGCTGTTCGGATCAGCACTTGCTCAATTTAAAATAACACCAATTAACAATACAATTGGAGTATACTATCACCGAGACACAGACATTGTGATTTCTCACAAGAAATGGACTTTACTGGTACACAAAAACATATCTACCTTTAAGACAGCTTTCGACAAAAACGACAAGATCTTACAGACACTATACAACACACTCGACCCAACGTATCATTACATGAACGTCTTTTTAGGAGACGTAAAAACTCACCTCAGTTTATTGACACAAATTTCTCAATCAATACAATCAAAATTTGACGAAATTTACCTTGACACGAAACGATACAAGCGAGGAATACTAAACGGTATTGGAACAATTTTCAAATCAATAACTGGAAATTTAGATGCAGAAGATGGTCAGTATTATTCTGATTGCATCAACAAATTAAGTAATGACGAGCACCAACTCGAAAATTTAATCAAAAATCAAATATCTGTCACAACTTCAGTAATCAAAAATTTCAACGCAACCATTCAAAAACTGCAGGTTGATGAAGAAACTTTCAATAAAGATATTAAAGAAATCGAAACTTCAATTCTAGACATGACTAAAGACATAGAAAATATTCACGCAAAATTAAAATTTATAGAAATCTGCGAACAGCTTATGGCAAGCTATCTATTTATCGAAGATAACTTAAACGATATCCTGAATTCTATCACTTTCGCGAGGCTCAAAATAATTCACACATCGATTATAAACCCAAAAGACTTGGTAAATTCCTTACAGGAAATCTCACAGAACCTACAAAGGAACAATTTGCCACTTCCAATCAAATTATCAAAAGTTGCACAGTATTTAGACATTATAGAACTAAAAGCTTTTCAAACAAATTCAGATTTAATATTCGTATTAGACATACCTTTGGTAGACCCTCAAACCTATTCAGTATTTCAATTATATCCTATCCCTATTTTGGATAATAGAACTGGCTTATATCATATCTTGTCAACCTCTCAGAAATATATCGCGAGAGATGATGATTCTTTAATGTACTTAACCATCCCGGACCTCAGAGAATGCAAACCACTCTACTTCAACACTAAATTATGTCTAAATCTATTTTCATACCCCATTGATGATAATGCCATTTGCGAAGCCCGTCTCTTCAAGAACCTCAAAACTCTGCCAGGAAGCTGCCAGACATCATTCATCATCGGCCAAGGATACAACGTCCAAAAGATAGACGAAAATACGTGGCTGGTTATCAACGCAGAACCATTACAGGCAACCATCAATTGTCCAGAAAGAAGTTCGAAAACTGAAGTCATCTACAAAAACTCAATAGTGAAATTACAACCTAATTGTTACGCCTTTATAGGCATCACAAAAATCCAAGCCAGTACCAACGAAGTAACCGACGTAAACGACGACACTCATCCCATCCAAATTCCATTCGAATGCTGCAACAAAATTCCAAACAACATTAGAGCACCAAACCTTAAACCATTAAAATTAAACAACCTTAACACAGAAGATCTCGAAATTGCCAAACACAAATTGGACCAATATTCCAGAGATCTAGACGATTTAATCAACGAACCATTCGTAACAAAACACATATCCTGGTTCACCTACTTCATCATTGTGCTAATATTTGGACTGTTATTTCTGTACCTATTTTGTAAGTGCAGAACAAAAAGACGAAGACTAGCCATCGATGTTTCTGCATCACCCCCATCTCCACCTAGGCCTAGCAAACCCCACAGGACATTTGCTAACCTATTCCCTTCACGAAGACGACCTACCTTAAGGAGAGAAGACAACGAAGCCGAAGACATAGAACTTACATAAAGATGAACTGTTTTGTGCCTTTTACTGACTTTTAGTGCTGGACTCTTCAGTGAACCATATTTTATTCATTTAATCATTACATTTCATTATTTTACTTATCCCTTGTTAATTTCAATTGCATTAACATTTTTATACCATTTTCATTTAAACCTATCATGCTTATATTTTAGGCTTTCACGGTAAAGCCATATTTTAACCCTGGGAATATTTTTATATTATCCCATTTTACAACAAACTTATTATGTTTGTATTTTACGCTTTCTTGCTAAAGCTATATTTTAACTCTAACATTTTTATGTTATATTATTTTATGAATCAAGCTTATTGTGCTTGCATTTCATATTTTAGACGCTAAGGTTATATTCTGTATTTTAAACCTTACTATTTAACATTTTTGTATCTTTTATATTTTTCCAAATTGTACCATTCCTTTTATATACATTTTATATTCATTTCAAAAGTTGCTGCATAAAACACCAACTTTTTTTATAAGGGGGAAGCTGTTATATTAGAAATATACCATGATATATAATATCACCGAGACAGGCTTAACCTTCTCAGACATATCACATTACAAATTGCGTAACAGCTCTTCTCTAATAACCGCTCACGCTAGCTGAGCTTAACATTTCTTTCTCAGTAATCTGTTATCATGCTGAATTGCAAATCCAATGTTCTTTGTTCTCCAGATATTATAAATATTACCCACTGCCATTGTAAACCTCAGTCTTAAACTCATGTTCGAATAAATCACTTCAAAATTATTATTGTTATTATTATAGAGTCAACGTTGACTCCAGTGTTAAACTAAATAAATGTTTTTAAAAAGTTAAATCTACAATCCACTATCTAACATATATACAAGGTTGTACGGGCAGATTGGAAGAGTGCATCAAAGTGATCTACAACGCCAAACAAAAAATCGGACAACAATTTCCTAAATACGAGCCAACAGAGGAGCTCGACTCACCAGTAGTTTATAGCATTCCATGTTCGTGTGGTGAAGTTTACATAGGAGAGACCAAGAGACATATTAATACCAGGCTTAACGAACATATCAGGCACACAAAGCAGGAAAACATTACTAAGTCTGCAGTTGCGGAACACTCAAAGGTAACAGGCGAAGCCAAAAGATTGGCAAGCATGAGACACTACGGCCCCAGAATATACAGAGAAGCCATAGAAATACACAAAAATTTAAATAATTTCAACCGTGACGCCGGACTACAGCTATCGTTGACATGGAAATCAATGTTCCGGTCCACTTACCATGCGACATCACTGGAACCAAGCTACGACGCATATAAATAGAGGAACACAGGCCAACAGAGTTCACTTCGCTTCAGAAGAAGACCACGACAAGATGGTCGAAACGTCAAGTATTCAAAACTATCAACGCGGAAGAGAATCCAGAAACCTAACTATGGATCATCAGCTCCGCGAAAGCCTTAGAACCAAAAAAATATAAACATGTTTTTAAATAAGATACTCAATACAGAAAAGTGTACTTTAGAATTTAGAATATAATAACATATGTTACACGAAAGTAAGAATATTTGTCCATAGGATAAAAATACAATACAATGGTAGTAAACAATACATTGACAAATTAAAAATAATTAAGAATGACAGCAGTGAACCAAAATCTCAAGTTGTGTTCAATAGACAAGCTCGAAATGCCACTAATATAAGACCTCTCTTGGAGAATTAGTATTAAGTATACCTACTGCTCTCTAATTATGGACTTAAACAGTAAATATAAGTCAAAAACTCTATGGAGCATAATGAATATTAAGAAAATAAATTAATTTCAAGATAAAACATTGAAAACACATGTAGAATCAAATTGTAATTGGGTGTTAAGTGAACTAACATTATTAGATTTGGAGTGTCTTCCAGCATATTAAATATGAACTTACACGGATACCGCTTCCCTCAATTAATTATTTTTAAAATTAGAATTATTTAAATACAATAGAAAGTTCTCGTACCACTTTTTTCTTCATTTTCAATAACTGCTAATTATGATTTAAAGTCATTACAGTTTATTTTACGTATTTTTCTCTTTTTTGGAGTAATTATGGAATATTTTTTCATCAGCGGCATACACATCTGATATTGCTGTTCCTTTGTTTTAGAAGAAAAACCAACGAATTTAAAAGAAAGACGAACGAATAATTTAATAGAGCTTTTTTTAGTTAACAATTAACGTTATTAATAGTGCAGCGACTTGGCCTATTATTAGGCTGAACCCAGTCAGGCTATTTATTTTTCGATTGCAACAGACACTGGACCGCTAGATGGCGCCTGCTGACTGTCTTGCATGTCGCTATTCTAAGGATACCGAGATATACCATATGGTCGAAGGATCCTCGTGTCGGTCGTTACATGCCTACCTTGCACTGACGAGAGCCAACAGATCTAAATTGTAGTCTGCAAGTGTGGGACAAATGGAACGAGAGCTCCTTTAAGTAGGATCAGACTTTCGGCTAGTGTTTGTTGCAATCGAAGCATTAGTGTTCTGTTGATAACATGCAATTATTACATTTAACGCACCAGGCTTACTTCTGATTCAGCGCTCGGCGGGGCATATAGCCCGGAGCGTAGCTGTTGGTTGCAGTCTGATATCCTTCTAGTAAAATAGAGATTTTATAGAGGAGTTTACGACTGAAATATTATGTTTGGCAAATAATTGTTTCGATAAAACAGCAACATACATACTCGTAACCTTGATATCAATATTTTCGGACTCGCAGAAACTTTATTGCATATTATTTCCAACAACGCTGACTGGCAAATTATATGCCTATACTTTCATCAGCTACTATTTACAAAAGAATATATTTGGAACTTCAAGAAGTCATTTGCTGTAAATAAGAAACATACCTATAATTATTTGCTCGTAATATTGCTGTTCAATCATGGCAGAAATGTGATTCCGCAAAACGCAATCTAAATATCATTAGCATGCCGACCTTCGAAACTAATAACCTGCCAACTAAATTATATTTATATAAAATAAAATCAATTTCAGTACATAGTTGAGTAGTAATATGCTATAAACGGTCATTTCAATAGCGATACACAAAAGCGGATGTTATTACAATAATTACAAACTTCCATAATTAATCTGTATAAATTAAATTAATGCAGAATATCTATTTATTTCTATTTCAAAGACTTCAAAGCATTTATATTATTTAATAAATACCAGAGCAAATATAGGATTAGCTAGCACGTTTGTTCCTAAGCGCATTTTTCAAACATTTCCTCTATAGTCCATGTTGTTATGTCGTGTATTTTTATACAAAGTATGTTATACATTTTGGTAATTTAATTAATGATAAGAGAATAGTAGTTTGTGCAACAAGAGTTGATATGACATCAATATTGCACAAGAAAGAAGTTTGAGCACGACGCAGTAGGCGCAGTGCTCAATTATTCGAGTATGATATGGACAATCCACTCGAGTTGTACAGTATACTTTATCTACGACCGGCTTAAGAAAAAACTGCAAAGCTACTGCCGCCTTTGCAAAACGTTTTCACTTATAGTATAAGATGAAGCAGACTCTAAGTTTGTGTATTAAAATTTAATTAATACTACTTATTTCTTACCTTTGTGAATAAATATTCTCGATTCGATGCTTTCAGCAGAAACTTCTTGATTTGTTCAGGTGTTAAAATTTTAGATTTTGTCAATCGGCCGATTGTAATTTCAGGAAGGAGCGCAGTTTAGGATAGGTAGAAATATCAATACAATTTTTAATATTAATTATTGTTTTTAACATTAAATACCATAGGGTCCGTTGATGTCTGATTTCACATGATAACACATTTTCATAGAGACAGTTAAATAAAACTTTTTCAGATATATTTTTTATTCCATTTACCAGTATCCAATCCATAAACTATTTATAGCAATATTTATATTTACTTTTAGATTCTTGTGGCAATAATGTCTCATAAGTTTTATTTGCAGTTAGTTGCATAACTGGTGGAGTACCTTTTATATATTCTTCAGTGGAATCACTCATTTTTAATTCTTTTTACTACTTCCACGTCCACTGGAAGTATAGTAACGCAAACAAAAATTTTAATTTTTTTTTGTTGAAATGGGCTTAAAAAATTTCCTGTCTGTCGATCGGTCTGTCTGTAACTTTTTTGTGCGCACGTTTACTCTGGAACCGTTTATGATATTTACTTTAAATTTGGTACACTTATGTATTATAACGAGATCTGGAACTAGATTATATTTTGATATAATTCCGTTGGGGGGTCCGGGGGTAAATGGGGTATATAAGGATAAATAGGTTAAGCAAGTAAGAGTCCATAAAATTTTGGGCATGTACGAAAAGTCAAGGTCTCAAAATTTTTTTTTCATCAGCCACACCCCTTATCACCCCCAATATCACCCTCACACTATTGTGAAAGGGAATAAAAAAAATAAAATGTGATTTAGTGTGTGTACAAGAACGAAACGTCTCAAAAAATTTTTTGGCGTTAGTCACCCCCTCTACCACCCCCACCCTATTAAATTAAAAAATAAATTGAGATTTAGTGTGTGTACGAGAACTAAGAGCCTCTAAAATTTATTTTGGCGTTAGTCACCAAGGGCTTGAGTGTTGCAGGTGGCTAAAGGGTTGAAATAAGAACGTAATTTTTTTATGCTCGCTATAAAATAAAAAAATATATTACATTCAATAATTGTAAAGCTGCTACTAACAATATTGTTATAAAAACAATCAATATTACTTCCAACTCCCTTTTAGAGAGAAGTGTTAATAATTGTGATGTGACTAATTTCAAAGTAATTGAGGTAGATGATCATACTATGACATCTGACAGTAACCAATCATTATGCAGTCAGGGAGAGGTTGACAGAATTACACCTAAGACTAGAAATTTTTTACACCCTCGCCTTTCCCAAATTCAATTTGTAGAGTGAAAGAAAATCCTGCTAGTTTAAAAACTATAAATAAGAAACATGTATTTAAAGTAATGTCATGTTAATATACAGGGGTTGACCAATAAATTAGACCTAATTGACTATTTTATAAGGGATAATAATTTTGACGTACTATGTATAACTGAACATCGGTTTCATCATAACGACTTAAATAATGTTAGGTTTTCTAACTCTAAAATAATTTCTGATTTTTCAAGGGTTCAAAGTACTCATGGGTGATCCTTAATATTAACTGATAATAATCTCTGTGCAAATGAACTTACTTCGATTAAAGATCTTTCTGTAGAGAATCATATTGAAATATGTGGCATAAGTTACTCTACTAATCACATTAAGATAGTAAACATTAGTATATATAGACCTCCTAATGGTGATATCAATATTTTTGTTCTCTGTTTCATTTTCTCCCATATTGTACACAAAGTTAAAGCAATAGTCCAGAAACATTGTCTACGTGGACAATATTTCTGGATCTTTGTGTACAAGAGAAAATGAAATCGTACGGAAATATTAACTCATACATACACACGCCAAGTTAAATTATGCTAGACTATACTAATGCCAATGGCTCTACCAGTAGTAGTATTGATAGTATTGATTACATGATTACAAGCTTGGATCCTAATACATATACTTGCAATATTATTCAACATAGCAGATCACTTAGCACATATTCTTACTGTAAAAATTTCTAAATAACAACAATCTGAGATAAAAAACACCACTTGTTATACACGGCGTATTATAAATGAAAATCCGTTAAATACCCTTAACCATCATTTAAGTCACACCGATTGGACATGTATATATTACTTAGAATTCGCTAAAGCATTTCCATATTTTATTGACAGTATTACATGGTGTTACGAGGTCAGCTGTCCTCAAGAAAAAATTCAATAAAAAAATACTAACTTGAAAGATAACATGGAGTGGGTGACTTATGAAATAATACAATAAAGTCTGTATTT
The DNA here is from genome assembly GCA_963675555.1 of Leptura quadrifasciata. Lineage (NCBI taxonomy): Eukaryota > Metazoa > Arthropoda > Insecta > Coleoptera > Cerambycidae > Leptura > Leptura quadrifasciata. The sequence continues at coordinate 113,623,264 of OY776675.1, forward strand.
AAAAAAATTGTTTTGGCTTATGGCAAATTTAAATTCCATTGAATTTAAAACAAAATATGACGAAGAAAAAAAAAGTACAGGAAGGTTATAAAAACAGCAAAACAAACATACTACAACAACAAAATAAATAGTTCTACAAATAAAAATAAAGAGACATGGAATATTGTTAACAAAATATTAGATAGAAAAAGTAAGAGTGCCACAGACCAAATTGTTCTTAAGGTTAATGATACTGTCATATGTGACAAAAGAAAAGTAGCTAAAACATTTGGATGTCATTTTTCTAGTGTTGCACCTAAATCTATTAATGAACATTTCGATTTAAACCTCTCTCTACCGAGCACTCTAGGTACATTCGTTATAAATTCAATGTACTTTGACACTGTCACTGTAGAAGAGGTTCATAATATTATTTTGCAACTTAAAAACAATAATTCAAGTGGCTATGATGGTCTAACAGCTAAAATTATCAAAAGTATTGAAAATAATATTTTGGAGACTTTTGTCCATTTGATAAAAAAATCAGTTGAGAATGGAATTTTTCCAACATGCTTAAAACTTGTCAGTGTTAGTCCATTGTTAAAGAAAGGCGACCCGACCCCACTGATCTCGAGAATTATCGCCAAATATCTATTTTGAGCATCTCATCTAAAATACAAGAAAGAGTGAGGTATAACAGGATTTCAAACTTTGTTGAAAAAACCATCTATTGACGTTATCTCAGCATGGTTTTCGATCGGGAAAATCGGTTGAGACGGCATCCTGTCATGTACTGGAGCATGTATATCAGTGCTTGGACCAGGGCAGGTATGTGGTCTCACTAATGTTTGATCTTTCCAAAGCCTTTGATACCGTCAACAAAGAAATATTGAGCTTGAAAGTACAGAGCATTGGTATTAGAGGAAATATTCTTTCATGGTTAATGTCATGTATGGAAAATAGATCCTTGGTTGTACACTTAAATGGGGAAAAATCTGACGTACATGATGTTGAGCTTGGTGTTCCTCAGGGTTCCGTATTAGGTCCTTTACTGTTCATTTTATATGTTAATAATTTACCCTGTTACATGAAAAATTGTGACGTGACAATGTTTGCTGACGACACAACAATTACCGTGTCAGCGGACACTCCTGAGGAACTTCAAAGCCTTGTTGGTAATACTATTGAGTCACTAAGCACATGGTGCCAAAGAAACAAACTCATCCTAAATGAGAAAAAAACTGTGTTTTTAAATTTTCATTTGCAGAGACCTGTTCCAAATGATATTATTCTTTATGAGAATATTACTAGATCTGAATCAGTAAAATTACTTGGCACAGTACTTGATCACAAGTTATCCTGGACTAACCATGTTGACCATGTATGTAACAAATTAAATAAATCGTACTTCGCAATGTTACAGTTGAAATCAACTCTAGATAAAGATGGTTTAGTTAATATTTATTATTGTATGGCATATAGTCACATATCGTTTAATATTATGGCATGGGGCAGAACTATAGAATTACAGCGGGTCTTTATAGGACAAAAAAAATTATCCGATTGATCTTTGATCTGAATGTTACTGAAACTTGCAGAGATATATTTATAAACAAATCAATTCTCACTGTTCCTTCTATATATATCTTAAAATATCTCACATTTACTAAAATTAATATAGAACATTTTAGAAAGAGAGCAAACTTTCATAACTATGTAACGAGACATGGTGAACTCCTCAGTATTCCTTTCCATCGCACAAGTGCCTTTAAGCGTTCCCCTTACTATAATTGTATCAATTTGTATAATGCTCTTCCTAAGGAAGCAGTGTCTCGCAGTACACGACATTTAAAAGAAAGTGAAAGAGTACTTGTCTGTAAACTGTTTTTACTCTATAACAGAATTTTTATGTAAAAATTAATATTTGTGATCTTTTATGTTTCATGTGATCTTTCTTCTTAAATATTCACTATTTTATTTTCGTTTTATCCTTATATTGATTTTATCTTGCTCGACAGTTAAATTATGTATACATGTATGTGTGTATATTTAAATTATGTGTTTGTGTGTGTATATTTATATTATGTGTTTGTTTGTATATCGTGTATATATATATATATATATATATATTTTACATTTGTTTATTTACTGATAATGTATTTGACGTGCCATATGTACATATTTGTATCTGATTCTGGCAAATAAATTATTATTATTATTATTGTAATCGAGATTTTGACCGATTTTTCCACACAAGCCCATCGAAAGTATGAAACGTACACCGTCACTAGCCCGAAAAACATATGGCATGAGTGGCGCGAATGGATAGGTACATTTCGGCGTCGAAAAATTTATTGGACTTATTTTTCGAGTTTTCAGTTATTTTTCCATCAACGAAATTAATTGCAATAAAAGCTTATGAACTTAAGAGTCCTTAAAAAATAATGCCAAAATAAATTTTAAAGGTTCTTGGTTCTCGTACACACACTAAATTCCAATTTAACTTTTACTCCCTTTAATAATAGGATGGGGTGGCAACGGGGGTGGTAGAGGGGTTAGCTAACGCCAAAAAAATTTTTTGAGACGTTTCGTTCTTGTATACATACTAAATCATATTTTAATTTTTTTACTCCCTTTCATAATAGTGTGGGGTGGTATTGGGAGTGATATTGAGGGTGATAGTGAGGGGATGGCTGATGCCAATAAATTTTTTGAGACTTTGACTTTTGGTAAATGCCTTAAATTGCAATTTTATGGACTCTTACCTGCTTGCTTTGCCTATTTAGCCACGAACTCTTCAACGGAATTAGATCAAAATATAATCTAGTTCTAGATCCCGTTATAATACATAAGTGTACCAAATTTCAAATCAATGTCATAAACGGCTCCAGAGTAAACGTGCGCACAAAGAAAGTTACAAACCGACAGCCCGGCTAGCTCAGTCGTTAGAGCATGAGACTCTTAATCTCAGGGTCGTGGGTTAGAGCCCCACGTTGGGCGCCAAATTTATGTTACGCTTTTCCTCTGTTCTAACCAAAAGAACAGAAGAAGAAAAAAAGCACAACATATTTGCGAACGGCTAGCTGGTATAGTACGGGAGCTTAAATGGGCCGTGATCAGGGAAAAATCAATTTTTATTTTATGGAAAATATTCTGTGTAATCAGTCTAATTTTTGTCAATATAAAGAGAATAATTTAAGGTAAATTATTAGTGATATTTAGAGGGCGCCATCTATAGTATATTCAGTGCTGCTCTTTAAATTTTCAAAAACAAATTTCTATAGACAAATTCGAGTTATCTGAAATGTTCAATTAAAACGAGTATAGTTTAAAATAAATGTATATTAAAAGAGAAAATTGATGATTGCTACAAAAAGTATGTACAAGAAAAAATATATTTTTAATATAATAAATTCAAGTCGTTGAAATTAATTAGATTTAACAGTGAAATGGGTATTACCAAGTCGCAAATCGGGAGTTGGTTGATTCTGGCGAGGAGTTCCCTAGCAGTTCCAGCTTCCAGCAGTCCTGGTCCTTTATTTTATATCTAGCGGTGATGGGATCAATTCATATATAACCAGTAGTTCTTAACAAAGCATAAATATTTTGTGGTACTTTATTTCAATAAAATTAGAACAATTCCACTGGGGAATTTAGGTAGTTATGTACTCTAACAATACGTGCTTCAAAAATACATATATCATAATCTCAATTATGATGATCCAGCCTCAAGGTATTCTTATAATTATATAAAACAGGATGAATCACGAAGGTAAATTCTGATCTTCAATTCGGATTAAATCTCAAATTTAAAATTTAAAATAAATTCTAAATTAAATTTTCATTTATTTAAATTAATTTTTATGTTTAAATTAATCTTGATATTATTTAAACTTGATATTTAACTTAATCTTGATATTTATTTAATCTTGATATTATTTAAATTGGTATGAACTAAAGCCATAAGGGAGAAAAAAAATAGATTAGTTACACTCATTGATAAACGTGAAACTATATAAAAAATTTACAGATATAATACTTTAAAAAAACGATAAAAGATATATATTGAAATAATAGTTAGTAAAATTTTAATTAATAAAAGATTTACCTCTTTCTGATGTAAGCACACTATTAAATTTACGACCCAAAGATGTAATCTTGAAGAATTACTATATTTCGTAAATGAGTTCAAAAGTGGTCTGCCAATCTCAAAAGTCGAATTGAAAATGATTGTTCTTTGCCACTACTTGAATAAAGAAAACTAATTTCGTACCAGAAAAAAACTTTATAAATCTAAAGGAACTAAGTTGAAATGGCACCATTTTGGTAAATTCGTAAAAGTAAAGAAACCTAATTTTAATAGCTAGTGTTTATACCAATTGTGACTTTAAAAATGCATTCTGTCAAAGGTAGCACCACCTGGTATCGAATTATGTAAGTACCACCACTATAGAAATAAACGACTCTGTAAACACTAAACTATTAGTTTCTATGCCAGTAGAGGTCAGTGCTTTTCATTAAGTTGTTAATAAAGTCTGCTATAATAAATGTTACTTTGACAAACTGATTTGTTACGATTATTGGATAACCTATAAATCATAAAGGTAAGTAATTATTTAACATTTAAACCTAAATATTATGAATAATAGAACGTATGAATTTACTTATTATATACCTGTATAGTTTCACATTAATCATTAAGTGTTAACTGTAGTTAAATAAAGTTATGTTTTAGGATGAAGCCGCCTGGAAGAACTGGAACTGCACAAAAATAATAAAATTAAATAAATTATAACTAAACTATGATTAATATATAAGACTTATTAAAGTATGGTACTAACAATAACAGTACAAAATTGTTATACACTATATTTAACAAATAGTTGCAATCTTCAGTGAATTTCAGCTACAAAAGTCCATCCATGTGTTATACAGGGCGCGTTAAGCATAAGGAAATATGGGGAAATTTGAATAAATGGTAAATTTGATTATTCAAATATTACAACAGGAAATTTTTTCTCTCAAATTTTAAATTCGACGTTTCATGACATGTTAAGCCTATTTCAAACAAAAAAATTTTTTTATTTTTTTTGCGTTACTATACTTCCACTGGACGTAGAAGTAATTATATAGACACTTCCCTATACGAGAAGTCAATGAAAATATCAAAGAAATATAGTAAAACCTTCATACTGAATATCATTAGAGAGGCATATAATGCCATCCCCATTAGGAGAAGCAATAATAATCTCAAAACAAATTCGCAAAACTAGCATACGCTCAATATTTAATGTTTAGTATCAATAGACAAGTCTTCTATTGTTGTTTAAACATACTGTTGGCGCAATTTTGATCATACTAGTATACTTTTATTGTAAATAAATAAGAAATCTATTATATATAAACTGCAATAAATCATAATATAAATGGTCAAAAACGTGGATTTAATTCAGGCAAAGCTGTATTATAGAATATTTTGTTTACGATTTGTATATTTAAGGATATCCAATGCTTTATCTGTGAGTAAATAATGGTTGTCGTTAAAAACAGAGCGAATTTAAATTTTGTCCTACATTATTGGATACTTTTATCTGCTGTTGCTTCTAAACAAATAGTATTAAAATGTCTGTTGTCCATTAGCAGAGTAAACTTAAATCGTGTTCGTATTTTTTATTCGCTTAAATATGCAACCTAAATCTGTAAACGATTTATATAAAACAATAAATCCTATGAATAAATAGTGACTAAAACTTTGTGGCAAACATTATAATTAGTAGACGTTTTTAGTTATTGAGAAATTCTTATAAATAAACATAAGCACGCCATATATAGTAAACAACTCCTAAATCCAAAGCAAAAAGCTGTATGGAAGGGGATTACACATATGAAAATACGCAGATAACTACCATTACCCAAAGACATTGCCATCGTCGGTGCCGGGGATCGAACCCGGAGCATAGCAGACTCACACCAGAGTAAATTTTCCACATAATGCGCTCTAGCCGTCTGTCTACCATGCAGATTAATAGTTGCATAATCCAATGAAAATAGAATTGGTACAGATTTTAAAAATATCATTACAAATGATATTTGAAAAGTTCCTCACCGATCCAACTTGTGCTAAAACTTTTACTAGAAGTAAAAAAAATTGTACCGCAAATATCTTATAAACGACAAATGAGATACTGAAATTTTAAAAATTAGAAAATTCATATTTTACATAATATGCACTCTTTTCCACGCCGCCTTCGGGGTAGAGTCTTTGTCAAGGAACCTACCAAATCATATCCAAAGTCATCGTGCTTGGAGTCAGCAAATTTTTCGAAATTGTAACAAAATCCGACTACTTTGCATAAACCGCGTGCGACACGTAAAAATATCGTCGGAGATATTTTGTGGAAGTACTAAGAAAGTTTTTGGAACTTGCAACAAGAAAAAGATATATTTTTCGGAACTACAACAAAAATTTCAATTTTGAAAACTATCAAAAAAATTATACAACGTAATTATTGCAACTGCAATAAATGACATCCCACGCGGCGATTTGTGGAACTGTAACAAATTACGTCGCGCGGGGCATAAATTTTGCAACTAAATCGAAAACCGACTTGCTTCCAAATAACATTCTTTATTACGAACCCACGTTGTGTATTACTGCTTCTTATGCATGTAAGGACTGTAAGGGTGAGTTAAAAGTTTTGCATTAAAGTTCAGGAAGGCAGATATTTCGGGGGCGACAAATTTTTTGATCGTCATTTTTCAAAGTTATCAATCGTTTTCGGCGGTAAACTTATATCTTTTCCGTCGTATTTGCCTAAAAGGAGTTCCTCAGTGGTTCCATGTCGCTCTATTACCATTTACCATGTACATAGTGTCTTGGTTGAACCCATGAATATAATATAATATTCTCATTAGAAGCGATTTAAGCATTTTCAAGCTCCATAACGAATGCCCAAAAGTATTTGTGATATTTAGCATATACGTATAAAGACAGGAAAAGTAAAAACCTACAAAGTGGTAAAAATTAAACTTTCAGTTGAATTTTTTTTGGTGTCAGTCGATTGCTTAAATTAAATCATTGGATGGTAGTTGGATACTGCATTGTCCGAGAGGTACTAATCCGTATGAACAGATACTCTTGTTAAACTTATACTTTTGTTAACCTTATACTTATATAATCGAAATTTGTAACTAACATATGTTTTCTAAGAGACCAATATATACCTTTACCTAAAAATCATATCCTTTTCGTTGTGCCTTACTGTTTTGCTATGTTTCCTTTCAGGTTAACTAGGAAACTGTTAAAAATTAAGAGTGTCAGCTTGAAGACAGCAGCGACGTCCGATTAACACCAGTTAAGCAAAAATCGAAAGTATAAATTTTGTATTTTACGTATGAGTAAGTCACATCAAACCCTTCAGGCGAACGTTCTATTAGTCAATTAAGGAAAAGTAACAAAACGTCCCTCCCTCCATGATCCATTCTGTTCAATCAAGGACAGATTTCTATTGATTAAACAAAATGTTACTGTGGTTAATTATCAAACCAGAACTGACTATTATGGATTTAAAAAAATTATGTTATGATTATAATCATAATCTACTACAACAGTTCTTCTCTTTTTCTTCGCCTTTTTCTTCTTCTTCCGCTTGTTGCTGGATTTCTGCATATTGCTATAAGAGACAAGATGGATTAGATATGTCTTCATTGATATTATAAGCATCATTATCTGCTGTATTTGATGCAACATCGGAGCAAGACTGACCTTGGCAATTCCCTCTTACTATTGAACAAATTAATCGAACTTTCTTAAAGCTATAATTATTATAATTAGAATATTTCGCGTAATTGCAAAAAATAGTATTGAGAAGGTCCTCTGGGGCAGGCCGGAGTAGAGTTTCAATTGACTCTAAACCATTATCGTTTACTAAACCCATCCCCAGTCTTCAGGGCCCTGTTCGTTACCTAGCCATACTTGGACTTGATAGCTACGATATAAAGGTTGATAAGCAGCACCTAATTTATTTATTTATTTTATTTATTTACATACACAAACTCAACAGAATTTACGTTCCATTTGCAGGGCCGGAAGCTAACATACAGATAGATTATGCTAACTTGCGTAATTGCGGACATTCAATCATGTTGTTTAGAAGTTTGTATAAAATTATTATACTTTGCACCTCTCTCGGCTGCTATGAAAAATGATTCAGTAGAAATTAGTGATCATATCCCATATGGGGATATTGCTGTTCGATTGTAAATGCCAGAAATTTTAAGAAACGTCTTTGAATGCGTTCAATATTGTTAATATGTTCGTCGTAGTGGGGGATTCCATATCACACTCGCATATTCTAGCCTGGGTCGCACCAGGGTGTTTTTACAGTACTCGTATTTTCAAAGTCTCGAGCATTTCGTATGAGAAAACCTAACATTTTAAAAGACGATGACGTCAATATGTTACTTATGTGTTCTCTAACGGAAAGATGTGAGCCAAATATTACGTCTAGATCTTTAAAACCATAATGACGTGTCAGATTTGCCCCGTAAAAGTATCATATTGTATTTTATTTAATTTCCCCGTAAACAACACCACGTTGCATTTATTTACGTTCACAGACAATTTGAATCTGTTCCACCGCTCGTTAGTTATGCTTAAGTCAGCCTGCGGCTTTTCGCAATCTGAGTCCTCGCTGATCTTATAGTATATTTTCAAGTCGTCAGCATACAAGAGAGATTTACAACTGAGATCCATGGCGATTTCGTTAATAAAAATGAAAAACAGTAAAAGGCCTAAGATCGACCCTTGTGGGACTCCTGACTGAGGTATTAGTTCGATAGACCTATGACCTTGATATTGGTCAAACTGACTTCTATTAACCAGATAGGATTAAAAAAAATTTATTAGCCAAAAGTAACTAATTTTATAAGCAAAACACCATGGTTCAACTTATGAAAAGCGTTAGAGAAGTCCATATAAATGACATCGACTTGTCATAATTTCAGCTAAATATTGCACTATACAAAGTAGGTATTGTTGTCGAACGTTGAGAGACAAAACCATGTTGGTTGTTGTATATACCTTGATGAATCTAATGTTGGAGGAAGGCAGGATAACTGTGCACTTTTATTTTTCCATATACTTAAATTTAAATATATAAATAAATATTTATGGAATCAATTTTTTTGAAGCTTCATACTCAGTAAGAAGAAAATGAATTCCATTATTGAGGATGGTTCAGCAAAATCAATTAAATCATGACGTTTTTCAAATAATTTAAATGCTTTTGCTCTTATTCTTCTAAGAAATATCGCAAACAGTTCTTGCATATATTAGCTTGAAGTTTTGGATATGAAGTTACATTTTCTTATGAAGTTTATTTATATTTGTTTTGTTGGTCAACCCAACTAATGCTAATTTATACATGCCGATTACACATTAATCGAGTCAGGTAATTGTTGTCACTATTAGTTTTTGTTTGTGAGTTGTTTTATTGGGAATGTTTTTGTAACTAATAAAAAGAAAACATGATATGGGTATAGACTGCCGCGTCTGGCAGAAAGCGAGAGACCGTATGGAAATAAAATTAAGAGAATAGACGCCCGGTGATTAACATATTTTAAATTGTACGTTTTAAATGGCTAGATTGCGGGAAGTCTGAAAGGACGAAATAACTTATTTGTATTTGTAGTTTTGAGTATATCATCTCAAGACAAATGTTGTTGGATATTTCTTAAGGAAATTTAGAGTACATCAGAAAACGTTTCCTTAGTGCATAGGGCACATCGCATGGGAGGTGAGTTCACTTAATTTCTGATGCATTCACTCATAGCTCAGGCGGTATCTGGCAGATTTTCGGCTTCATCGCTCCTAAAAATCGTAAGAAATGATAATTTCACTATGCGCTAGTTTGAAGACGTGGGCTTAATTTAATGTGAAAAAATTACTAAAAATTCCTTTTTTTCTTCCTATTTCTTCATATGTTTCAGTAACTATTGCTTTTAGAGAAAAGTTATACAAATGAAATAGTTTTGTAATTAAATTTTAAATAAAATGCAGAGACTGCAAAAACTGAAAGTCCGAGCTTGATGAAATTTGGTGAGAAGATTTATTATATTGTAAAGTTTTCTTTAGCCAAGTATGAAGGTCCTACGTATAATATAAGTATTTGAAAAGAATTCCACAAATAACTTGCTATTTGAAATTTTAACCTCATCACAATAAAATTGTGAGAGGTTACTAAAATTGGTCTAAAAACAAAAATTGAGATCTTTCCGTTTTGAGGCCCTAGGTACCCAAAAAGTGGTTATTGAAAAATGTCTGTGTATGTGTATGTGTGTGGGTGTGTATGTGTGTGTGTGTTTATATGTGTGTTATCACGATAGCTCCGAAACTGCTGAACGGATTTGCATGGAACTTTGCATGGGGGTTTCTTTAGTGCGCCAGAAGATCTGAAAAGGTTTTGATTGAGTCCGAATTACGTTTAGTGCCGTTTTGGCGTTGTTCATTTTATAATTACTTACAATTTGCAATTGAATCATTGAAAAGCAGTTAAAATTCCGATTTCAACAATATATCACAGTTGAGAGAGTAACTGAGATCCGGTAAGAAAATTTTAGACCAAAATTACCTGACAAAAAAAACTTTAGAAATGTTTGCAAAACCTTGTAGGCTTCTGAAGCAAAATGATGAAGGACCCTCCTGAGAGATGAGAACTCTTTTTCTCTGTATTTGGATGTCTATTAAGAGTCTGCATCCAAATTTTTAAATCTTTATAAAGTATTTCTCCTAAAAAACCTAATTTATTGTGACTATAACGTATGCCAGCTGATCCGAAAAATAAATTGTTTGATAAATAAATTAAATGATTTCTTTATAAATGTACAATATTTAAGCAATAAGGGTGATGAACTGGAATGCTACTTAAAGTGTTTAAATACTAATTACCAAGTAGAAGTAAAGAAGGATTGAATTTATTTAAAATAGAAAGCCATAATGTGGCTTCTGCTTGTCTGTCTGTGCAAGGTTGTATCTCATTCATAGTGGTATAATGATTTTCTGTGAAAATGGCTCACAACACAAAGAAAGACTTGACATAATAAATTACTGTAGTGAAATGAACTGCGAAATTTCTTTAATTTTATAGCTTGAATGGATTTTTAGAGAGTGATTGTTAATTCTGAAACATTTCAATTGTTGGGTCGGACACTGTATGTTAGAATTTTAATACTACTGTATTTTTAATAACTATATTTGGGATGTTCTATTGAATTATTTAATGCAACTTTGACTTGTGTAATGATTATGTATTATATACAATTAGCTATGTAGTATTAAATTAAAATTAAATTCCGAAACAAGTTGCATGAAGTATTTAGCGGGAAATTTCTAACAAAGGATGGTGTACAGTGTTCCCTATGGTTTACATTAGCTAAAATATGAATAGCATTTTCTCGATTCCGAAATTTTTTCCGGAATTAGAAGAGTTACACCAAAATGTATTACTGTGAACGATCGATGATTTAGGTGTCTGACTGTCTATAGTTTTTAATTTGGTTTTGCTTATTTGCAATAGTTATTAGTGTGATAAAAATCACTTTAATTGATCTTAGTAGGTACGTCAAAGAATTCAGTTCAGTTTCATTGTCTCTACAATCAGTTTATGATGTGAGATTACTCAACGTCAAATTCTTGTTTACACTCTAATTTTATCCAATGGTTCGATTAATCCTGTATTATTATTTAAAAAGATTACTATAAAATTATTGTGTATAGTTCTAAAACACACTTCAATAAGCATTCACGCTGTGCACGAAGAAGAAAATAACAAAGCCAACTGTAATGTGTAAGGGACAGGAGTCACCCAACTTGTTTATCACTGAAATAATTCGATATTACTATGGCTTTTGTTGAGGCGTGCAGAAATATATTCTGATAAAAGAACTGCTCAAAGGAGCTTTCTAAAAATAGCAAGCTAGCTAAATAAAAACTAGCATATGTTTCAAAGTAACAGTATAATCAACACTACTCTATGAGTAAATATATTTCACAGACAGCTCAACAAAAACTAGACTGACTGGTGCAGACTTCAATATCAGAGAAAAAATAAAATAGGAACATAATGTTATGGCTGAATATCACTTCGGATCTGGTTGGATAAAGAGTGTTTAAAAAAACTCTACTTTTTTCACTATTTTTTGTGCGTGAAATATACGTTCATGACAATATTTTAAAAAGGAAACACGCGAAAAAGTAACATTAATTCTCTTTTTCATAGTTTCGGATAGTCGAATCATAGGTGTTCTTTGAAAACAATTGTAGCTGTCTCGCGTTGTTGGCTTAAGAAACGTTAAATTCAAAATTTGTGTTTTGTTCTTTGTATAAGTGAATTTTAAATTTATTTTATTTCGCTAAATATTGATATATGAGGACAAAAATTGTACAAACTCATGCAGAAAGTGTGTTTATATCAGTCATAGTCTTACTGCACTCTCCAATAACTCGGTTAGCTTTTCATCGGTGAAAAAATATTACTTCTTGCACTTGCTAAATAAGTAACTATTTTTACTTTCCCATATACGTAGTATATAAGGAAAGATGGTGATCGTGCAATAATTCGAGTTTGACTTTTTGATGGATTTACATGTTTTCAAGTCCCCTGAACCCAAAACAGTGATTTTTAAAAAATATCTATCTGCCGTCTGTGGTCGCACCTAGAGCCCAAACTATTGGATCGATTTTGTTCAGATTTTACATGTGTATTCAAAACGGCCACACCTCGAGGCGATATCGCAAAATCGGTCCTAGCTCAAATATGGGGGGAGTAACTCCTAAAAACAGGAGAAAAATAGAGAATATGTTTTTTCTCTAAAACTGCTCTAACGATTTTGATTAAATTTGACACATAAATACTCCCTTAGTACCAGCATAAGATGGCATAACCAGTTGCTCTCAGAAAATGCAGGGGGGGGTGCTATAGAGGGTGAGCTTTGTAGAATTTAATAATTTTTTTATCTAAAATGATTTTGATCAAATTTAATATGTGCTTACTTCCTTACTTTATTTAATATTTAATCTTTTTCCCAATTTCATAATGTAAAAAGAAAATATTAAAATCAAAACATACAGGACAATTGACTAACCAGAGCCTGCCCCGGAACCGACCGTGCAACCTCCGCGCTAACACAGTGGCACAGTGGCAGATTGCAGGATCTGGTGGAACAGGTTTGGGTGGGCGAAAACGAAAAATTGACAAACATAACCTAAACTCCTTTAGTACAAGAACAAATAACAACAGGTAATTTCTTTTTAACATTTCGAAAAAAAAAAAAATAGAAATAACAAAACTTGTAACTACACAATATTAAATTTTTAATTTCGTATCTGACGCAGTCACCTTAATTTGCACGACGTGCTTACCACGAGATACGTCAATGCAGGTCTGCGCAGGGCTGGCTTAAACTTAGATTTTAAAAATTTTGTTTTCAACAAAGATTATATGGTTTAAAGATTTTGATGAAGAAATGAATTTAGAAATACTGCGCCAACGTGCTTCAAAACCTCAAGCGGTAAAGTGATTAGAGAACATTAATTATGCATTAAGTAAATCACAACCCTTTTATGTAATGCGGAATTACTTACTTTCTGTGTATTGGTATCTCAATCCGGTCACGCTAATATACTACTTAGACAAATACTAATGGAAAAGTTTGTCTGAGTTGTGTCAGACCGATCTTTGTACTCAGTATACTAATTTCAAATTATTGTGTTGAAAGATAATAAAAGAGGAGATGTATGAAATGCTGTCCAAGTACATATATTACATTGCTATATGTTACATCTCTGCATACCTCTTCGAATGATAAATTGTCCATGGGCTGTAGGTATATACTACAGTACTGAAACCATGGTAATTAATTAATAATTTAACTTTATCAAAAGTTCATTAACAATAATCAACGTTGCAGTAATTTCATCTTGCATAATTTATGTTTATTGCATGCCTTGCTTTAACTATGACACTACATTAATATGTGCAAGTAAAAACGATAATGAAAATTTAAAATTCCTCTAGAATTGGTTTAGATCTTTCAATTTACCGCTATGCTCTAATTTACTGGTTTTCCATTAGCGAAAACTATCCCTATGTTAAGAGATAGAAAATTCCAACTATCTCTTTTTAGGAGGATATAGCAAGTCGTAATAAACTTTGATTGAGTATTAACCACGTTGCCTAATTTACGCATATTCCTCAACTGACGATGGACATTCATATTAATGAAATTTTGATAAATAATCTTCAGATTGAGCAGTAATTTTTTTACAGATTTATACATTTAAAATGAAAAATATTTTGTATGATAGAGTTTCGACAATCATTTTAATAACATCCAGATAACACGTTTTAAAATATTTTTAAAGGAAACGAAATATTATGGCTGTTGGCATAAATGTTATTGTAAGCTCAATTTACGGTCAGTTATGAATGAAGTGAAGAAGTCGGCACATGAGATTTTCAACATGTTGGCGTATTTCATATAATGGCGTTTGTGTATATGTTCTTGTTAAAGAACACGCCAAAACCCTCGATAAACTTTTCGAAACTGTAACGAAATCCGGAAATATTTCGCATGAAAAGCGTGCTTTACGTAAAAATGCCATTGGAAGAGGTTTTTATATTTGAAATCATATTTTTGCTCTACGGAGCGTTTTTTATGCAAAATTTCAGAAACTCATCAAGGAGTGTAATTTTATAATATGTAGTAAATGTCGCTGCACGGGGACGTAAAGTCGCCCCGATCACCAAAAAGTTAGAAAGTGTAACAAAAAGCGATTTCGGAAATTTGGAAATTAAAATCCCTTTTAATAATCCACGTTGTTAAGCACTGCAACTCGTGCGTTGTGTTAAATATGAGGACAAGTTAATCCAGTCTCTAGTCAAAGTATATCGAGAGTTTTAGCGAAAATAGCCTTTAGCGACAAGAGTCCCCTATCATTTTGTAGCAGTCGATTTTGACGGGAAAATTATGGGTTTTAACGGGATTTGCCCTAAACTGATTCCTCAGTGATACGGTGTCAGAAAAGTATAGTTACCATGTACTTATATGTGCATGGGACCGCCGTGCCTGAACGTATGAAATTGTAATTGCAAAGTATAATTCAGGGTCCTTGCGATTCAAACTTTTTTAAGCTCTGAGGAGCGAACCAAATTATAATTGAACTAATAATACGTAAACAGACAGGTAAGCAAAAACGAAATATTATGGCTGTTGGCATAAATGTTATTGTAAGCTCAATTTACGGTCAGTCACGAATGAAGTGAAGAAGTCGGCACATGAGATTTTCAACATGTTGGCGTATTTCATATAATGGCGTTTGTGTATATGTTCTTGTTAAAGAACACGCCAAAACCCTCGATAAACTTTTCGAAATTGTAACAAAATCCGGAAACATTTCGCATGAAAAGCGTGCTTCACATAAAAATGCCGTTGGAAGTGGTTTTTATATTTGAAATCATATTTTTGCTCTACGGAGCATTTTTTATGCAAAATTTCAGAAACTCATCAAGGAGTGTAATTTTACAATATGTAGTAAATGTCGCTGCACGGGGTCGTAAAGTCGCCCCGACCACCAAAATTTAGAAAGTGTAACAAAAATCGATTTCGGAAATTTCGAAATTAAAATCCCGTTTACTAATCCACGTTGTTAAGCACTGCAACTTATGAGTTGTGTTAAATATAAAGACAAGTTAATCCAGTCTCTAGTCAAAGTATATCGAGAGTTTTACCGAAAATAGCCTTTAGCGACAAGAGTCCCCTATCATTTTGTAGCAGTCGATTTTGACCGGAAAATTATGGGTTTTAACGGGATTTGCCCTAAACCAATTCCTCAGTGATACGGTGTAAGAAAAGTATAATTACCATGTACTCATATGTGCATGGGACCGCCGTGCCTGAACGTATGAAATTGTAATTGCAAAATATAATTCAAAGTCGTTGCGATTCAAGCATTTTTAAGCTCTGAGGAGCGAACCAAATTATAATTGAACTAATAATACGTAAACAGACAGGTAAGCAAAGACCCACCAAAAATTTTTAAAGACTGAACTTTTCTTCAATCTTTTTGTGCAATCGTTAGCTATAAACGGCATATTGGATGGTAGTTTGGTACAGTTCAATTTAACATTTATACATTATTTAAAAAAATCTCTAAATCATTACTTTATCTCTTACATTTAATGTCTAACGAATTCGTGTTATCCGTCGTCACGCGTAATATTTATTATTTAGTTGTCTATATGAACCCGCAATTGTAAGGAATCTGTTGCACTTAAGTATAGGCATGGCGTTATACGTTTTGTTGTATAGCGTGTTGCATATACTTAAGCTCTCTATTTCTGTAATTCTTAAACTAGGCAACCAATAACTTTTAATTAGTTTATAGGTAGATTCCAATAACCTACTGACGATCGGTAACACAGATTTATTTCTTCACAATAGTTTTTGGCTTCCGGTAGTCTGTCACTTTTCACGTGTAGTTCGCTCGAACGCTTGGCAATTTATTAAGTGGTATTTTTACGTGCTCGTTGCGATTTTTGAAACAAGTAATTTCACCATTTTGGGATACATTCGCAACGTTATATTTTCGATTTTCCATTTATGTTTGGACGAGTGCATATTTTTATGGTATTGGAAATCGATTTGTCTTCATTGGAAGGATCTATACGTAAAAGCCATTTTTAGCAAATTTACACGAGGCCAAGGACATCCAAGGTCAACAACAACCTCTCTCTAAGAAAACCCTCCGAAACGAGGTAATTATTTTATTTTTATATTCAAACTAGCAAAATATCACTTGTAGTAAATTGTTCAATGGTAAAAATTTATTTTTAGGGTTTTTCTTTTCCACCCACGGTTTCGCCTAGTATTTCGTAGTTTTTCCTACGTTTTTTTTCGTCTCCCCTGATACGAACGAATAACTTTTTTCTACTGGTCTACACGTACTTTTGTTACTTCTCCTTGCTGGACTGGAATTTCTTTTTTGTGGAGGAGCCATCCATTTTCTGGGTTAATTGATAGGCTGGAAGTTGCCCATTCCTGAAATTTGAGCCGAAGCTGAAACCCTGCTGCCTGCAAGTTGTATCCTTCTTGTACCATATATATATTGATTTTTTTTTTTAATATATTGTATATTTTGCTGTAAAAAATTTCACCACTGCTAATTTTGCTAAACATTTTATGAAAATATTCTGTCAATTAATTAAAACATCTATGATAATTGTTGGGGGTTAAGCACTTACGTAAGACGCGTATACCCAGTTAGATACATTTTTTTTTAGTGTTAAATTTGTCTGTCATACCATACTCTACGTTATTGTACTGTTGAATGTTATAAAGTTAACCTACTTCGTTTATTGTTATTAAAAGATAAAACTGAATTTTAATTTTTCATTATCGTCTCGCTAAGTAATTTATTTAGTAAATTTAAGGTTACATTGTACTTGAGCTGGTATTTGGAGTGGAAAAAAATTTACTTGGCGCCCTGATACATCAAAGTAATTTAGAACCCCGACCATCTCCACTGTCAGTCGGCCGGCAAATACCGTTAGTCAACAGACGACGACCAACTAGTTACGTCAGGTTGTAGTTTTAAAATTTGACGTAGCAAGTTGGTACATTATAAATCGTCCGTTCCTCGCCATGTGTTGTACACGGGCCAGACTATAGTATGTCAATACATTTTCTTGAAAGTTTTTGTAAAACATGATTTTTTAAAGAGATTTAATATATATTTTTTGAGCTTTATATTGTCTTTTTCTTGTGTTTTCAAAATTCCCTTTCAGGTTTAATTTTAGGAAAGTGTTAGTACTTCCTGTGTTAGATTTATACTGTTACGACGTCCAATTGGTACCATCAGTAAAGCAGTTAAGCATAAACGAACAGTAAGTATAAATTTTGTATCATTCTCCGTCTAAAACGGTCGTTTTGAACCCTTCTTTGTGAACGTTAATATTCATTTTTGGAAAATATAGTAGAAGTCCTTCAGACGCGAAAAGATGGATCGTTTACATTCTAACGGTTTTTACATCACAGTTGTGGTTGAGTTTTCAAATTCCTGGCGAATGCGCCGTTGCGAAACTCTTGCGTATCAGGCCTATGAAACAAAAATGAGAACAACAGCACATTTTCTAATCTATCCCAGTGGATTTGGCCCACTCAGTTACGAGAGGTATTTTTGAATTTGGTGCAATAAAATGTCGATAAAATCATAATCATAGTTAGGTTAGCCACGTCATTCATCTGCTGGGGTGCAGTTCTCACCTAGCCTCTGGTATGAAAGTGCCATACGCATAGTCATACAGACTTTACAGCGTTTCTCTCTAGGTTCCTTGCATACCATAGAAAATACTTGCATTATGTATCCCCTTTCATACTACGAGATTGTGCAGTTTCCCTCAGAAATTTAGTGAGTGTAAATAATTACACAAAAAACGTTTTTCGACCGCATTAAGGCCCTACCAAAATACCGATATACTATAGACATGTCGTAAATCGAAAACGGACGGGTACCACTTGCGCATTATTATTTGAAATTACATGTGGTTGAAATATAAGAAAGACCTCTATAGACACAGCGTACAATATAAATATTATTTGTTAAACATGGCAATTCTGCAATATTTACCACCGAAATTCGGGTTTTATCCTAATTTTCACGTTTCAAATTAAATACGTGTATTACTCCACTGGATCACCAATCAAACCGCTAAACTAAATTTCTGAGAACAGTACATCAGTTCGTCTGACCACTTAAAGTGTCTTGGTGTCAATCGTGATAGCTCTATCATCGGTTTTCGGGAGACGATGAATTGAGCTTGTTGGTGGTTAGCCCAGCAAGCCCACTATCGCCACCAGAGGGAAAGGCGCCTCTTCTATAAAGTTGGGTAGTGCCGCCTGTTCGGATTTGCACCCCAGCTATTCATCAAAGGATAAATGAATAAAGCTTAGCCGCTCTTGATTATTTATTATCATTACTAATATATTATTTCTGAAGAGGATGCGTGTATGGTAAATGTGTTTTCATACTAAGGAGATGTCACTAATTTACTATGTATTTGTTGCGTGGCGGAATTCGGAACAAAAATTGAAAATGTTATGCAGTTTGATTGCACCATGTGGGTATAATATGCATACCCGTACGCATCAATTTTGTCTTAAAAATTGTATAATTGCTATACAAAATTTGAAACTTACGAAAGGACTTATTTGCCATAGAGTTTAGGTGGGGTGGGGAGATAAATTTCTTATTTGTTACAAAATTGCAATATATCTTACACTTCTTAAAAGTGAACTATGTCACATATAAAATTGAAAACGGTTAAAGAATAAAAAAGTATATATTTATATCTAAGTAAATCATATTTATTAAATGACTGATACATTTTCATGTTTTCAAACAACCCAGAAATGTGCCCTTAAATATACAAAAATCATTACGGACTAACTGCCTTATATCAATTGCACGAGTTAGAGAACACATCCAATGTTTTTATTAAATTTGGCACTGATATAGATCGTACAGTAGTTTGTAGTTCGAAATGCATCACGTGATTCGCCATTTTATTCAAATCTCTGGTGAAAAGACTATTCACCTAATGTTGATTACGCGTTGGCGTATATTGATTTGCAGTGAAATCATGCATAATATACAGAATTTAATTAAACGATCTGATGTGAATTGACTACCAAAATCAACCAGACAATTTTGTGTTCAATGATGTCTCTACTTATTGAATCGCTTCCTTTGAAGAATATTTCCTTCATTTAGCGATGTAAATCATTTCGCGCGCTGAAAACATTCAAATAATTGTGTGAAAAGTACGGAAATGACGTAGTTTGATAAAATACAATAATTTTGATTCATTTTTAGCTTATAAACATGTAATGAAACACAAAAATCACAGGTGAAAGTGTGTTCTCAAGGATAATTTAATTTATATTACCGCTACTGCATGCTACAGAAAGAAGAACGCTGCTGATTAATTTTAGTTTTTAATTTCATCAAATATATATATTTGAATGATAAAAAAACAATTAAATTCTAATGTCAAATCACGGATAAACAATATAAAGACGATAATCGAATAAGTGGTTGCCGTGATTCTACAAGCATTTGCTAATTCGACGAGGCTTGTTTGAAATATTGACCTATCATAACAAGCATCGTTGATCTGAGCCCAGCGATCACGTAATTTATTCGGAGTTCATTAAATACATCAGCCAAATATTTATCATGTCCGACACATATGCTATTAATGATAGCTCCTGTGTAAATATATTGCATAATAATGCAGTAGTATTGAAATTCTTAATGAACTATTGAAAATCTTTAAAGAATATTCACTCTAAAGAAGACATGCTCGGATACGTCGAATTAGAAAAAACTTTAAAAACTGCCCTCCTTGGACCCTTAAATATTTAAGGTCTCGAACTATTCTTATTGCTTCATGAAAAATCATTAAAACATAATTAGTGTTAGGATCATAAAATAAAAAAAACATACATACATACAATCTGAGTATTTCTATATCGTCACACATGCAGCCACACTCTGTTTCTATTTGATCTATGGCACTTTCTTGGATATATTCCTGCCTTTCCTCGAACATTATCCGATAAAATTCTAATTCTGTAAGGGTCTCGTTGATTGTTCTTTTCTACTGCCATTATTTAGAGAACCAACAGTAGTGGCTATTTTTCAAGTTACTAATGTAAAAATACAATAATACTATCATGCTATTGTAAACACGTATGCCTTATTTTGAAACAAAAGTAAAACTTCGATAGCAAATTGTGTTGGATATGTCTACTTTTGACTAGGACGCGTTATTTCTAACACTTTGTGGATTTCTGCTTTTGACTTTTTATTTATTTATTTATTTAACGGGATACCCCAAAAATACAAACATACAAAATAAGCAACATAAAAAAGGCAACAAAACAGATATTAAAAAGCACTCTACATCTAATATATATAGTAAAAAAGTCACATCACATTAATTACTGTACAAATATTTTTTAAGAACAGTGAGACTAACAATAAAAAAGTCCAAATTAATTCTGTCACAGTTAAACATCATTCTGTTTATGGGATTATTTACCCCATACAGGATCGTGTGATATTCCAGACCAAAGCTATAGGTAATCCGAAATTGTCTCTGAGGAGCATGAAAATTTATCAACGATAACAGATCTGGGCAGTCAATTGAATTGACGCATAGTTTATAGACCAGGATTACATCAGCGATATACCTACGTTTATAAAGAGTCTGGATATTTAATCGTGTTAATATAAGGTCATACTGTACAGTTTCACTAGGTATATTCATCTTAAAAGAAATGTATCGTGAACGATTTTGAACTCTTTCTAGTTTATTTATATAAGTTTGAAAATAGGGTGACCATACACAGCTACATTTTTCTAAACATGATCTAACAAAGCTTATATATAGGGTTTTAATTGCACAAATATTGGAGAAATCTTTTGTACTTCTTTTAATAAAGCCAAGAGTCTTCAATGCTTTGTTGCAAATATATTCTAGTTGGTAATGAAAATCAAGTTTATCATCAAAGTATATTCCTAAGTCTCTTACTAAGTTAACAAGTTCAACAGTGGTATTTTTAATAAAATGAATGCTGGGTGAATTACTGATTCCTTTACTAAACTGTATATATTTGCATTTATCAGTATTCAACTTCATGTTTTTCTGAAGGCACCAGAAATCAAAGCGCTCAAGGTCTTCTTGAAGTTCCGACGAGGATAAATTGATGTCTGTATAAATTGCATCTACATAGTTTCCTCTTTCCAGGGCTTTGACAATATAATTTTCATATAACAATAAATTAGTGGTGATCGAACGTCCTTGAGAAAAACCATGTTGTTTTGAACTGACAGCATTTTTTAATTGTGTTTTTAAATAATCATTAACTAATGACTCAAAAATTTTAGGAATATGAGATATTTTGGTTATTGGTCTATAATTCAGAACTGATTCTTTGTCACCAGCTTTTTTGTATATAGGAACTACATAAGATCTTTTCCAAACATCCGGAAATGACCCAAGAGAAAGGGATTTGTTGAATAGAATTTATAGTGGCCTAGAGAGACCAAAGGCACAACTTTTTAAAAAATAAGGTGTTATGTCATCAGGTCCAGGGTCCTTTTTAACAACGATACTGTTTAATTTCTCCAATACCTCTGTAATTCTTATGTACAACCAATTAATATTAATAGACGAAAAACTGTAATCTACAGGATTAACTGAAGCACTATCTAAAGGGCCGAAGAGAAGTGTTTTGCAAATAAATTTGCAATTGTTCTCCATCAGACGCTATTTCATCATAATAATACATTGACTTAATAATATCATCTTCATTATATCTTGTAAGTATATAATCCCAGAAGACTCTTGGATCAGATATAGTACTATTTTCAACCTTACTGATATAATTTCTGCAGCAAGTTTCAGATTGTTCCTTGCACAAAGCCCTTAATTGACTAAAAATTATGTAATCATCTTGAGATTTTGATAATTTGAACTGTTGACATAGTGGCTTTGCTTTCATATTTTGTTTTAGGTTTGCATCAAACCATATGGGGAACTTAAACTTACTATTCAATTTAATTCCGGGAACAAAAAGATCAATGCACTGATACAGAAATGAATAAAATAGATCATCAGCATCCTCGGTATCATCCCAGTCTAAATTTAGGAGATTGTGAAGTAAGGTACCGTCATCGGTTTAAGCGCTGAGACCTCGATCAGCGAAGTAAGCAGCGTTGGTCGAGGCCGTCACTTGGATGGGTGAACGGCATCTCTGTTGTAGGGTATGTCCCCTACTAGTCAGAATGAAAAAGAAAGAAATCTTAAAAATTAGCAAAAAATCAAATAATCTTATGCCAACTGGCAAACCATATAAAAAAAGTCAATAACACCTCAGTACTATCAAAAATATATATATATATATATAATTCACAAATAACCATAATTCATCAAATTCAGACATAAAACATTCATTTCCACCCATCAGTAACCAAATCATCACAAAAAACAAATTTCAAAAATACAGCCCCCGTATATTCTTTAACTTAATCGAATTCTTCATCTAAATACAAATTCTCATCATCGCCCTTCATTACGTCCCGATTTTATAAGCAATTCCTCTTTCCAAAAAATTCGAACTTCTTGACCACCCCTCGTATATGAAACTATCTTAAATTCAACCGTCGAGTCCGTTTCCCCACGTTAAAAAATCCATTTTAAATAATTTTCCATTTTTACTTTCTAATCAGTCCCTGTATACGTCAATTCACGGTCAGTGCCCGAGTCCCAAATACCCGAATATCGTTTCACCGAATTTGCCCAATCCCACTGCTATTATAAACTTTCCTCTTTTCAATCACCCCCGTATAATAGCAGACACCCATACTATATCTCCATTCAGCTCGATTCATACCCGTATTGTACCTTGTTAATATCGTATCTTTTTATCTGACGCACGAACTGGATATCTGTTAACGGAGTTACAGCCGGTTAACAGCGGACCTTCGTGATACCTTACGGGGTCGGGCCAAATTTCACTCACAAAACTTCAAATAACTCCCAAACGAAAAATGATCCGACCTTCAGTCAAATTTTAATCGATTCCCCTTTACATAACCTATCTGCCCATATAAAAATTAATTTCAAAATCAAAAATTTTCAAGTATTGCACAATATGATGCAATCGATGACTCATCCGTGCCCGCACTGAGCGATTTCACGCCTTTCCAGCTCTCTGCGAGACTCGACGGGACGAGAAAAACGAAACGCTTCCAATTTAGTATAAATACCGGTGTATCGCAAGCCGTAAACAAGTTCAGTTTTCGACAGTGACTCCAAAGTTTAGTTCGCGACGTGATAAAAGTGGGACAAGTTTCCTTGTAGTGTAATAAGTGTGTACTAGTGCTTCGGTCCGGTTAATATTTAAATACCCACCGTCTAGACAGGCTTTCTTAACCACCCATCCTAGCAACTTCTCGTGACTAACTGTTCCGATTCTAGCTTCCCAGGCCGAAACCTGGTTAAAAAGAGTTAGTTTTAAGTATCGCCTTTAGTGCTCCTATTTTATAATTTATTTTAATCTCTATTCCCGTCCAAAGCGACATTTCAATTTCTTACCGACCCGGCTACGTTTAAAGGATATTCTTCAGGACATTTTCTTAGATTTATATACGATTTTAAATATTTCAAGAAGCAGTTTAGTAAATTATACTGACTGAATTTATGTGTCGAATAGTTTCTACCCAAAAGAAGCTTTGTAAAATATATTATTTTTTCCAACTCTGTTCATTTAAAAAACCCGAAATAAAAATAATTGTTCGTACCGTTTAAACAAAGTGTTAATTTTTTCAAGAAAATATTATACAGGGTGCAGTCCTTGACCCTTAACAAAAAACATTTTTTAAATAAAAATAAATCAGTGCTTCGACTGTTCCTGATTACATCTATACAGGGTGTAGCATTGACCCAAACCTTCACCACAGAATCAAACCAGAAGACTTCTCACAACAAAATAAAGTGCACGAACGCCCTCAAGGGTCTCAGCTCTCAACCCCAGCAGTTCCAATTTTTTATTTTACCGAAGCGAGGGCCGAATTCGTGTTCATCTCATTTCGCCGTCCTGGTTGAGTGGAAGAGTAGCTATAGCAGCTAAACTCCGCCAGGACGTAAATATAAACAAGGCATTAAAATAAAATAAAATAAAAAAAAAATTATTTATAGCGTTATAGTCACCGTTTTAAAAATCATAAACAAATTCCACATAATCTAAACTTTGACATGGAATATCACATAGAACGTTAATGTACCATGCAGGGTGATGTTTGTCACATTTAACTAAAGCTTCATATGCACACGTTATAATAATTTCTGAGGTGGCAGTAATTTGGGCATAAGCTGGTGTCCCTACTTTTGTCACATTATCAGCTATGTTGTCCTGGTCTATTTTATTATTATCTTGAAAATGTACATTTGTAATTTCACCTCTTTTTAAAGTGAACATGTCACTGTGAAATAAGTATGCAATATTTTGATTCATATTGTGCAGCTATCCGAAATAATTAGATTTCTGTCAGTTTCAGTTCACTTTTCATGATAGATGGACATGCTATCTTTAGATTGATCTCTCCTTATTTAAGTTAAAAGGAATTTCCGCATTGTAACTCTGTTGGACTTTGGAGGATTTTTACATAAGTCAACGTTTAATGTATCATTTTTATAACATTTTCAGCAAAGTTTATGAAAATTGCAACTATAAATGTTGGTTCGTTAATAATTGGTACCATGCCATAACGGTTGTACAATTATCATGGTTATATATATCAAACTTTAGATCACCAACAGCTATCGCATAATCCTCATGTGGCATAATTTAGGATAAAATATTATCAATAGATATAATTTATTGACTTAAATTGCTACGAGGTAGAGAGTAAAAACTCCAAGCATCAGTCTAGTTTCTCCCAAATTAAGTTTCAGCAATATGTATTCTAAATTACGAACTTATTGACACATGGATATTCATTGAGTATTTCGCAATGTCGACGTGAACTAATGCAGGGATGTCTACAATACGAAATCTGCAATACGAAATTTACGTGTGAGCGTTGACAGCTGTGTGCGGAACCACAATGGTCAAGTAGCCATAATACACCGTCGGCTAAGATTTAACAGTTAAAAGAAAATTATGCCTACTTCCCGTGTTTGCACCTTGATGTTTTTTATCTATACGTATGAAAAAAGTACAACAAAGTAAATGAGCGAAATTAAATATTACAATGTGAACAATCAGTTCGAAGTACTAAGAGAATTACGAGTCCAACATATTTAATATCTTATCTTTAATTCACATTACATCACACAACTCAAAGGATAACTTACATAAGTAAATAAAGAAGAGAAAAATTTGATGTATAACTTAAATATTGTGAAATAATGGCAATACAATAATAATGTCAAAAATGTAAAGACTTTTTTTACATGTTACATGTAAATAATATTTTTAAGTGAAGAACATTTGTGCTGAGTTATTTCTAATTTATATTTACCTCTCGTACTAGCCAAGTCAACATCTCTACAGTATTTGATTTAACTGAGTAAAATGAATACTGATGGTTTTTTAAAATTTATTATGTAATATAAATAAGCATAATACCTGCATTCCCTCATATTTATCAATTAATTTCTCTCAGTTTTGAAGAGATAGGATAATATTGCGAGAAACTAAAGTTAGACTTTATATAAACATTTTGTATTCTTTGAATATGAATAGCATTCATCATTGTAACATAAGGACCGTAAACTAGATATGCATAATTTAAATTGAATTGATGCTTTTGATAATATAATTCTACTCAGTGTCAGGGTCATTAGCAAGTGCTGATATATAAAATTAATATTAGCTCTGGTACTGCTGATATTTTATATTATACAATAAGTTTAATAATAACAGTAAATGTTTATTAAGGCATATATGATTCGAAATAATTCATATGTTTTTTACCTACACCCAATAATAAGAGTTTAAGACTTTAGAATAAAATATCCGTTATAAATTACAGCATAAATGTCAAAAATTAATAAATTAAATGCAGTTTTATGTTAAGAAAATAAGTGGCTTCACATGAAGCGTTTGAATATGGATTAATAAAAGGAAACAAGATACAGCATCAAAACTTCAAACAGTAATAGTAAGTTAAGTTTTAGTTATAAGTGTAGCTTAACGATTCATGTAACGACATAAAAGCTTAACGGTAAAACCGGTGTAAGGCAGAACCTAAAGTGAATTCAACAATGAGTCAACGCAATAGGATAAAACATAACTCAAAATAATCCAAATGAAGCGAGGCTTAACATTGAGTAAAGGAATTTCAACATAATTCAAGTTTTGGAGATAAATGGAATTTGACAAGGTATGGTTATTTGAAAAGAGTCGGTTTTGAGAAGTCAATTCGAAATAGTTGTTTCCAGGCACTCAACATGTATGCATGACAATTTTTTGTAGGAAGCAAGACGACAAATTGATTCCATTTCGAAACCTGAGAATTGTAAGAAGAAAGCAATGTCTAAATTCAAGAAATCGTTAGTAATAGGTTACGAGAAAACTCCACGTGACATGAATAAAGGATGCAACGAGGGAATAATATAAATATGTTAATTGAAAGATTATCATTGCAAAAGAGTAATTACCTATAATAATTCGTCGCTATATACTCAGTCTTCAGTATTGGAAGCATCGTCGATTCATAAAATGAACTAAGGAAAATAAACTCTACAAGCCACATTTAAATATAATTTTAAAAGTTTTTGGTTAATACTCGGATTAATATAACTTTTAAAAGGAATATATTGTTCACGATGAAAAAAAATTAACTTAATTTACTTACATGTTGCTAATAGTATATCAAGCAAATTTCGCAGTGATATTTAATTGTTGTTTTATTTATTACATTTTTTAATACTTAATCATAATAATAGTAAGTTAAACTTTGATTTTAATAATAAGTTTGCTGAAATTAGGACAGCAGGTTAAAACTATTTTACTTGCTGGAAAATAAATAATTTACTACTTGTTAAATAGAAACAAATAATTTTATTAAATTAGGGCATGTACAGCTCTAAATACGTTTCTGTATGAAGAATTACAGAGTTCAGTTTAAGGCCTTGAGGTATATAGTTCAATGGTATGGCATAAAATAACAGTATTATTAGTGGAAGAAATATAAAGGTAAAGGTAACATCATATCATATTAATAAACCGCTGCCCAAGGAATCACTACTTTCACATCCAGATTAGGTATCCAAGTCTTATCCAAGCCTTATTACACACTAATCCCAATGTAATATTTTACTCCCTTTAATAATAGGGTGGGGTGGCAATGGAGGTGGTAAAAGTGCATGGCTAATGCCAAAATAAATTTTAAAGGCCGTTGGTTCTCATGCACACACTAAATAACAATTTAAATTATTACTCCCTTTAATAATAGGATGGGGGGGCAATGGGGGTGATAGAGGGGGTGGCAATGCCAACAAATGTTTAGGGGCCCTTGGTTCTCGCATACACACTAAATCCTAATTTAATTTTTTACTCCCTTAATAATAGGGTGAGTGGCATTGAGGTAGTAGACGGGGTAGCTAACGTCAAAAATTTTTTTAGATCTTTCGTTCTTGTATACACACTAAATCACATTTTTATTTATTTTTTTCCTTTTCATAATATTGTGGAAGTGGTATTGAGGGTGATAGTGGGGGCGGTTGATGCCAAAAAAAATTTTGAGACCTTGACTTTTCGTACATACCCTAAATTGCTTTGCCCATTTACCCTTATTCACCCTATTTACCCCCGAACCATCCATTCAATGGAATTAGATCAAAATATGATCTAGTTCCAGATCTCGTTATAATACATAAGTGTAACAAATTTCAAGTCAATATCTTAAACGGTTCCAAAGTAAAAGTGCGCACAAAAAAGTTACAGAACGACAGACAGACCGACAGATACAATTTTTTTTTTTCACTCAGATTTAAAATCTCGACGTTTCATGCCATTTTAAGCCTATTTGAAAAAAAAATTGCGTTCTATACTTCCATTGGATGTGGAAGTAATAATATAAGTATGTATAAAGGAAAAAATTAATTATTTCATAATATTATAAAAATATATAAAAAAATAGGAATAAAATAATTTAATTATTTGCCTAATATGCACTTTGTATATTAGAACCCACAGAAGAAAAGCTTTTGCTTGTGGAAAAGAATTTACTCATGAAGACTCTAGTATAAACAGTGCAGCACGATATGATTATATAAAATGTGACGATAGCAATGTCTCACCTCATTAAACATCTGATATAAGGAAACATCAATGTGACGGTCTTAATTTGTTGACATTTAAACAATTAGCAGCGATTTCAACCTCTTCAGTTGTTTGTTGAATAATCCAGCGATAAATCAACGTCCTGAACAGACATTGCTCTTGAATGAATTCTAAAAGGGCATTCAGTCCTGCGAGTTCTGCGCGACGTTAGTGCAACAGCCTAACTTTCTCGCCAGTTGCCCGAAACTACCCTCCGTGTATAGCTGCAACGCGATTTTGGTGGCAGAAATTGAGTGAAAGTTACGTGACGCGCGTAACATGCAAACTACAAGAATCTAACAACTGTTGCTCATCTAAATATTAGTTTCTCTTAGTGTTATATATGAACTAAAATATATTGAAACTTCAATTAGTGGCAGTGGACATTATAAAAGTTTGTTTAAATTGATTATGCTGTTGACTATCACACTTTTATAAAAAATTTTAATTATATTGTTTCAACAACCATAAAACTTTTGGTAACTTACAAAATGATTTATGTAAACAATTCATATGTGTTTATTGGGAAATTACTTCTTTGTTTAATGCGTTAAACTATAAGCAAATGTTTTATTACACTTGGTTGAATTGCAACAAGGCTGAAAATTTTAATTAGTTTTAGGGGAAAAAATTACAAGAAAACTTGTTTCATTACGCACCGTACTCAAATATTAAAACAATGTTTTTGTGCATGTGACTTTCCATGTTCTCAATTCATGAAAATTTTCAACAAATTTATGATTTTAAGCCTTATACCTTTAAGAGTGGCACTTATACAGAGCATATGGTAAAGTGCTTGGAATATAGTTTTTATGCAGATTTTTTTTTTTTCGAAAAGTGACAATAGCAAACGTTGTTTAATAAAATTCAATACACTCTTAAATGTCCTCTTTTTTATCAATACCATACTATGAAAACCAATTTTTATTTTTGGTTGGCAACCCTAATTTTTTATATAAAAATAGAATGTTATTATTAAAAATAATTGGAAATATCATAATAGTAGATTTAATTAAAACAATGCGAAGATATGTAAAAAAGTATGATTAAGTTAAAAGCAACCTTATTAATGTTATAAAATTGTATCCCATAAAAACATGATTCTTATGATTAAACTAAAAGTTTTTACACCTACGTTTTCATATTCATATTTTTCAAGAAGAATCTTGTAGCCACGTTAATACATTGTACCAGACAAAGAAAATATGCTCTTTCTGACTTGGCAGTAAAAGTAAAATTCAATAAAAAATTATTGTCGACGGGTTAACAAGAAAAAAATTAAGGACATCAAATTATATGTTACTTTACTACTTTTACTACAGCTGAAATTTTTTGAAATTACCTCGACTAAAAAAAATATATGAAATATTTTACACTCATAAAGCGGCACACAGTTGTAAATATTGAGCAAAATTCTAGACCAACATGTTAAATATTTTATATTTCTTGCTAGTTACACAATTACTGCGTAGCTTCAGCAGAAAATATTAAAACGGATTTAGATTAGGTAATTTTTCAATTCTGATGTTTAATATTGTATTATACAGGGTGATGCAGAACTCACCCTTAATATTATAATGAGATGCACAAAAGATCCATAAAATCATGATAGTACAAAAAACATTAAAAAGAACACTTTCTAAACCCTTCTGCATATAACTGGTTCCTGGAAGGCTGTATTGTAATAAAATCGTATCAAACAGCTAATAATTGAGGCGAGCGTAGGTTTTTACTATATACATATTTCAATGTGCAATGTAAAGCAACATCAGGCGCGGTTAGTACTTATACTGTCTCAGTTAAGAATGCATTTGTTTACGTTGAGAACGGAGCACGATTTACACATTCACACAGGCATTTCCAAGAGAATGGAATCCCCTCAGGGTCGACTTAAGCCCATTACTGCAAAAAATAAAAAGTAACGGAAAATTTAAAGACGTTTCGGTTTCTTATGACTTATTGTTTAATATAAATTGCAATACAATGTTCTTATTTTATCGCATTAAAATGAAATACCTTTATCTTTACTTTATAAGATTGTAACTTTTTAAGAAATATTATCGAGGCAGATTCAAGAATTGTAATTTGTTTTGCAATACATTTTTTTATATATATTTTAATTAAAATTCCCGATATAGAATTACATGTTTAAACATTGTAACACAAATTAATTATAATATTAAACAATTTCA
Organism: Leptura quadrifasciata; assembly: GCA_963675555.1. Lineage (NCBI taxonomy): Eukaryota > Metazoa > Arthropoda > Insecta > Coleoptera > Cerambycidae > Leptura > Leptura quadrifasciata. Next base: position 113,654,391 of record OY776675.1, read on the forward strand.
CGTAAAAAGAGTAAACTATTAACTTATTCCGGGAGAATTTAATATTAATCTAAATCGGAAAATTCAGGATCTTCATCAGTTTCATACATGTTTATATTACATCATTATTTGTACTTAAAAGTCTCCTGTGGATTTTACCGACATTTGTATAAACACTTATAATGTATTCTCCGGACCTGATAAGAGTCTGTTCTGATTTACAAATTTTTTCCTGCATAAACTTGACTTGCAAATTTACTAATCAGAGGTAGGGACACATATTCCCTATGTTTAAAAACATTGCATCCTTAACTGAGACATAGTATAAATGGGTGACCGTTTCAAGGAAGACCGCGTTCTCGCCTCACATCTTTCAGCGGCTTGTATATCAGTGTATGCGCAAAAACTCTGTAATCTTAGGCGAGGGTTATGTAGGGGAAATACCATCCTTCGGAGGGGATTTAAAGTCGTCGGTCTCTTGTCTATTAAATGTTCCTTGTTGGGGGTAGCTCATCTATAGGACTCGGTGTTAGGCTTCACTAGCGGATATAAGCCGATGTTAAATAAGTGTTTAAAAAAGCTAATAATGCATATGTAATCGGGGAATGTAAAACTTCGCATAAATATTATATAAATTTCACATCGCTGTGCTGAATGGGTTTCCAGTGCTATTGCGAAAAATCAGCATCCAAAGAAATCCAAACAAGTTAGTAAAAGCTATCTGTAACGAACAAATGTTTACTTAATTTATTGAAAATACAGTGAGTTGTGTCTAAACATCCGACATTAAAAGTGACTGAAACTAGGTCAGGCGTATGATTGCAGTCGTCCAGTTAAGTCGCAATTCATAAAACTGACTTCAATATAATTTTATAGTCGCTTCTACTAAGATTTTATTATATTTTTTTGACGAAATCAACTGCAGTTTTAAGGGTGCGAATATACTTAAATTTTATTTCAATCTGTTGAGAATAATGGAAATAGAATATATCTTTCACCCATAAATTTTTAATAGAACGTAAATTTATATTATGCAACATTTTCATACTTCATAAATTCGTATAGTTTCTAAAAATGTGTGTGGGTGTGTATGTAAAGGTTTACTAAAATTATTAAATAAAATTTGACTTGATCATTTTATTAATTAAATCGTATTATTGAACGCTGTTTGTTACAACTGCATTCCCTTGCGATAAATTTTTATTTTCACGGTAGCTAGAGTGTAACCGAGTAAAATTTTATTTCGTAGTTTCTATTTTTTAAACAGTCATTTAAAAAAAATCAGCATTTCAAGTGGTAAGAATTTGAGAACTAATACGGGTATGTCTAAAACCTTCTCCGTATACATCAATATCACTTTAATGAAAGTTTCATAAAATCGTTTATTTTTTAAATTCGTATAAATGCTGTTTCTATAAAATGGCGGAGGATCTGGTGATTGATAAAACATTTCAACATAATCTTGTTTTATACTTATTCCTCTACTTCGTGGTCGATTGATATTTGAATCGAATCTTTTTGGAGGTTCTTTGAACCAGTGGTTTGCAGCTTGGGATATGGTTGAAAAGCTGTATCTAAAAATTAAGATTATTTATTTATTTATTTCAGAGTTAGATTTTAACATACCAAGTATCTCCCATTTGTTTATATTTTTCAGAACCAGAGGCTAATATTTTTGTTTAATGAAGCTTTCCAGATATAAATATTATATTCTAATAGTCAACGTGCAAATGATTTTCGATATATTGAGTTTTCAACTTATGTTTCTTACTTTCAAATATTCCCATAAACGTCTGGTCGATAGCCGCGTGAGCGCGAGGTGGCAATCGCGATTAATCACACGGGCATCGCATCACCGGGTTCGAATCCTCCGGCACTGGCACTGTCAGAGGAAATTGTTGTATGTCCGCGTTTTTTTAATGTGTAACCCCCTTCCGCACAAGCCCCTGGCTTCTGGGATTGGGGGTTGTTTAATTTCTGTGGTGTTATTATTATTTATTAAATATTAATATAGAAGATAGTCCAAAATTATCTCATATATTTCTGCGGCTGATAGTACTTCCAAAAATAGTGGTCTTTTGTATAAACTTATTTCCGAAAATGAATATGAATATCCCTCTTAAAAGGGGGATAATAAATGTCAATGTTTCTGCAATATCTTCTGACTACCTTAAAATATCAAATTCATATTTTAAAATTAGCCATGGACCATCCGGATACTATTTTACATGATATCAGTCAAGAGGATGACAGTAAATATTTTCCTAATAACTTTTTAATTTTTTTCATATTTCTAAAAATTGTTATAAAAAACTAATTTTGAAATCACTAGAAATAGAAAAGGTTTTCTTATTGCATTTCGATATATCAAACCATTCTCGAATAATTGGCGGGTGTTTGAAAAACGTGATACATGTCTAATTTGCCCCAAACAAATTTCTATTTGATTTTAATATTTTTTGCTGCATGGGCATAGAAAAGAGGAACTTAAACTTTGCAAATTTTATTTATAAAACTGAAAATATATCCTTTTACTTACAATTTAAAATCATATGTTATTTAAAATATATCATTTTCTTTCATTTTTTATTCCTCTTCTTCAAATTCATCTTCTTCCAAATTAGGATCTATCAGGGTATTTCATGTATCTGCGCTGGTCAGATTCTATTAAAAATCATGGAAATTTTCATCAATACAAGAAATGAGTTCCGACACTCTTTTTTATGAACACTGATAGGATTTGATGTTTTATAGGACAAGGAAATTTTTATATGTTTGGGCTGGTTCTTGGGAATATCTTAACCATTTTATGGGTGTCCAATAGATCTTCTCACCGTCTGTACTAACTTTTCTTCGTTGCAATTGGTCTTTAAAGAGCACAGAAAATTCAAAAAAACTGAACTGAATTTTTGCTTTTTATCACATCTTTATCACATCGAAAAATATATAGCCTGACTAGGCTTAGCATAGTTCAAATGTGCTTTTAGAGGGCGGAATAATAAAACATAATGTTCTTAGTCGGAAACTCCTCTATAAAATCCTTATTTTACTATAAGGAACGTAACCAATCTGCAACCAACAGTTACTCTCCGGGATATGTGCCCCGCCGAGCGCTGAATTACACGTTACAAGCCTGGCGCCGATGATATGACCTCGGTTCATTTATATTGATTTCGATAAAGGACCCCACACATTGTATATCTAGCGTCAGCCACTCAGATTCGCCTGGGGGTAGGTGCACGAGGGGTGCAAAGTCGTAAATAATATCGTAAAAAAAATTAAGTGACCGCGGCTGAATTTTTTTGTGAAATATGGTTTATGTACATAATTATCAACCGAGATCGTCAGCTACTCGGATGTGTCTGGAAAACATGTCATCTAGTCAGGTGAAAATGGAATATTTTCGAAAATTTAAAATCACTTGACAGCTTATATTTTGATATGCTATACCATTTAACATATTAATTGAAAAATTAACCGTCACCCACCTGTCAATGCCTGAAAATCGCCCAGCGCGCAACCAACAGTGCTGTGGCTGACGAAGTTTAGAGCAGCTGATTGCTGGCCGACTATTACCATTGCAAAATTAAATGTATATTATATATTATATTCAATTTTCAACTGGGGTCATTTCATTTTTTGTTTAATATAGTCATTTTTTACTAACAAATTCGATCTATTCATAGGTGTTATTTACATTATTAAGCTGTATAAAGCTGTGTAAAAAAAGCTGTATATATGTTAATGGCTTTAACATAATAAATGTTTGAGAAGTACGTTAGAATATCAAAATATATGTCGTAAAAAATAAGAATTATAATACAATTGTAGAAAAAGTAAAGTTCAGGATAGTTTAAAATATGTTATGTATAATTGTATAAGTCCAACGATCTTACGAACTCATACATACTCAAGCGATAAATAATAGGTATATCAAACAAGAGAAAGGATTTGTAAGATATTCATATTTTCAGCAACCTCGAATGTAAACGGTACCCCTAATTTTGAACGCTATTTGCTAGAATTGAGTAGGGAATAGCTAAATTGTTGATATAACTGTTTTTGTGTAGAATTTAATGAGCAATATTTTTGGATCTATAAGTTTTTTACGTTTGAACAACGGTTTACGAGAAAATTAAGAAAAACCGCCAGAATGTACCATCGGGATGAGGTTTTTATCAAAATAAGGGATGTTGCGAACACTGGTTAAATGGGAACTTTTTTGGGTCTTGTTCCTAAGACTATTAGAAATCTGTATACGTAATATAAAATCTTTATAAATTATTTCTTCTAAAAAGTACTATTTGCGTGTACTAATAATTTTTATATTATTTCCACATATTTCAATTATTTTATCTATTCCATAATGTTACTATCAATTTGAAAAATGTCCTTAGTATAAAAGTTCTTGATTAAGTATTCTGAAAATGTTACACAGTTGAGCATTTTAAAGATCGCGAATGTGAGATTTCTCTGGTTTTTACACTCTATTAAGGATATAAATTGCTTCGATTTGTAAAACTTCAGAATGTAGTTAGAGAAACCTCGTGTTATCTAATTTCCATTTTAAATTCGCCGGAAAATAACTAATTTAGAGAAACACATTTAAAATATATTATCGCTGTTTTCTTAGGCGATGTAAATAAACCTTCATCAATAGTTTGGTCTATATACAAAAATGTAAATAGTTCAGTTGATTCAAGAGATATCGTATACGGTAACCATGCTTTCGAGTCTTACAATATGATGGAAATATGCTTACAATAGTATATTGTTTTATTAGGAGTAAAAGTGATACTTTTGTGATGGGTCACTTCGTTCGTCCGGCAATTACAGGCGAGTCACAAAAGTGGTATTTATTCCGAATAAGACATGTTATTTTTTTTTCAAACGTCGATTAGCTATAAAGAAATAAAGTAAAAAAAATTTGCTGTGCGTTGCCATTAGCAACGAAAGTAAAAGTCCGCTCGAGCTGGAGAATAAGTACTTTTACTTCCGTTGCTTATGGCAACGCACAGTCGTCGAAAATGTCAAATTTTAAGGCCATGAAATGAGTAAAAAATGTTATGATTTGTTTGAAGAAAAAAGATTAAGTAAGCCGGTCAGAAGAAATGTCAGAGAAGGTGCGCCATATTGGCCAAGGTATTGTCGATGCATTTGCCTATTACTTTCAATCGTCTTTTATCACATCACCGGACTTGTTCCTCAACTTAATATCCCAACCATTTCCGAATAAGATGTCTTAAAGGCTCTAAAAATTCAAAAATAAGGTCACTACGGGTCCCGATGATATACCAACTTTATTGTTAAGAGACTGTGCCCCAATGTTCGCCTTACCACTATCTATCATCTTTAACTTAGCACTACGAACAACTACTTTTCCCCACATATGGACTCAATCTAAAATCTGTCCTGTTTTTAAAAGAGGTGACAAGTCTCTTATCGAAAATAATAGACCCATAGTTATCCTGAATAATTTTGGCAAACTCTTTGAAATTGTTTTATACGATATAGTCTCTTTTCATGCAACATCTCAACTCTCCTTCAGTCAACACGGGTTTCTGGCAGGTAGATCTACAGTTATCAACTTGGTAAGTGTTACACATATCATCGAAAATATGCTGGATCAAGGTGTTCAAACGGATATAATTTAAACAGACTTTTCTAAAGCATTTAACAGACTAGATCATGGGCTCCTATTGCGAAAGTTGTCAGTCTTTGGCTTAAGTCCTGACTTTCTCAGTTTCTTCGAGTCATATCTTTGTAACAGAGCATTAAACGTCAAGTATCATGGATTCTGATCTATCGAAGTACTAGCGGCGTCAGGAGTTCCGCAGGGCTCTGTTCTCGGCCCACTGTTTTTTATAATTTTCAACAATGATATTTGCCGAAATATGAAAAGCAATGTCCTTCTATATGCCGATGATCTTAAACTGTTTGCATCTATTAATTCCGAAGAAGACTGCAGTCGATTACAACATGACCTCTCAAAAATAAATTCGTGGTGTGAAATCAATAGGCTACCTTTAAATATATCCAAATCTAATGTGATGACTTTTACGAGGAGAAATAACTCAATACTCTTTTCCTACAAAATAGGCAATGAAATAGTTACAAGATGCACTCTGTTCAAGGACCTTGGAGTCATCTTTGACTCAAAATTAACTTTTTCTCCCCATATTGATTGCATAACTGCTAATGGCTACAGAAATCTAGGCTTTCTCTCGCGTAACTCAAGACACTTTAAAGATATTTCCACACTTTCTCTCCTATTTAATGCTTTTGTACGGCCAAAATTGGAATACGGTAGTATTGTTTGGAATCCACATTACTATAATGATATCCTTAATTTGGAACGGGTTCAGAGAAGACACGTTAAACATCTTTCTTACAAAGCTGATGGATTTTATCCTCCCAGGGGCACACAACAATCTGACTTGCTAGCCAAATTTAATTTAAGTGACTACGCAACGCGTAGAGGCTACTTTTCTGTACTGTTCCTATTTAAACTTTTAAAAAGTCAGACAGACTGCCCGGATATTCTTAGCTTCATCCAATTTAATATTCCATGTTTTCAAACTCGCTCATAAGCTCTATTCTGTTTGGATACACCAAGAACAAATATAATAAAATCTTCTCCCATTCACAATATGTGCTCAAATTACCTAAGATATCAGTCGAACCTCGGTATTTTCAATTGTAGCATTAATGATATAGAACAATGTATTTTAAACCATTCTTAATTTAACCTTCAGTTTTCTACTACGCTATCGTTTAAACTATGTCCTCATACACATTTTTCTTTTTTTTTGTTGTTTCCTCTCTTTAGTTTTAGTTTTAATAGTAATTATTCCTCTGTAAATTATTTAGTATTAAGTTTCTATTTCTGTACTGTATATATATATATATATATATATATATATATATATTGTTATTATACATGATTTGCAGGAAACAACTACTCAGCGGGCAAATACCCCGACCTGCATTGAATTATACCTTACAAATCATGAAAAATTGGTAGCCAATGTCATTTGTCAACTCCCTGACCAGACATAGACCGGTTTCGAACTTATTAGTTCTCATCAGTATGCCATAGGTCATGGAGCAGACAAATGAAAGTGGCCAACCTGCTAGTCTTATACAGACTAATGTAAATGGTGTAGTGGTGAGAGGTAAGTGAATCCTCTCTTGTGGTCTAATGCTACTATACACCAGACATCATGGATGTCTACATGGTGCATAGCGACTTGCCATTTTGCAAGTACCGAGATACCGAGAGCGGTGACCTTCAGCCCTTGGTGGACTTAATCCATATACTGTTATTATACATGATTTGCAGGAAACAACTACTCAGCGGGCAAATACCCCGACCTGCATTGAATTATACCTTACAAATCATGAAAAATTGGTAGCCAATGTCATTTGTCAACTCCCTGACCAGACATAGACCGGTTTCGAACTTATTAGTTCTCATCAGTATGCCATAGGTCATGGAGCAGACAAATGACAGTGGCCAACCTGCTAGTCTTATACAGACTAATGTAAATGGTGTAGTGGTGAGAGGTAAGTGAATCCTCTCATGTGGTCTAATGCTACTATACACCAGACATCATGGATGTCTACATGGTGCATAGCGACTTGCCATTTTGCAAGTACCGAGAGCGGTGACCTTCAGCCCTTGGTGGACTTAACCCATATACTGTTATTATACATGATTTGCAGGAAACAACTACTCAGCGGGCAAATACCTCGACCTGCATTGAATTATACCTTACAAATCATGAAAAATTGGTAGCCAATGTCATTTGTAAACTCCCTGATATATATATATATATATATATATATATATATATTTCTTTGTATGTTTCCTGCCCTATAGTTGGATGCATATCTGTCTGGGCAGCCGTATTCGTAAAATAAAACAAAATAAAATAAATATTTAAATAGAATTATTCTATTGGTTGATTTTTAAATCCCATAATTAAACCAACCATTTTATGTGTTAAGTTATTCGTTATCTTTATTTTCTGTTATTCCCATTCGTCTAATAAAACAGTATTTTTAAACACTTTGGTGTACATTTGTGTAAGTCGAGGTACTTAATGAAAATAATTAATATTGATTAAATGTCAGAACCACTTTTTCTTTGTGCGGTTAGAAATTCTGTCACGAAATTTGTCGCGTGTAAAACTTGTCATTGCATACATTGGTGAAAATTAATGGGGAGTGGCTTAACTATCTGTATTCAGTAAACAGGGAATAGCAACGTTACCGACTCCACACATGCGTCCACGAATATTCGCGTACTTTTACGAATATTTGTTTACACATATTCGTTTATGAATATTTGGCGAATACACTCTCCACACATAACATCGCACGCTGTTCGTGCACTCATAGTGTACATAGACAATAACATTTCAATATAGTGAATATTTGTTCCCTTTGATGTGCGACTTATTGTTGAATCGAAGCGGGAACGTGTTCATGTTAGGACCAAATATCAAATATTTGTGCACGAACACGAACATTCCATCCACACTTGCGTACATTTATAAAAATAGCAAATATTTGTATACAAATAACGCGTGTGTGGAGCCGACGTTAGAGACGACGCTCGTATAGATTATATAAAAAGAAACAAAGATCATTTTATAATTATTATAAAAAGTTAGGTGATTACACGAAATTATCTCTACCCAGTGATAATCTAGCTGCAAAGAAATTACATTCAACTAAAACATTTGAGGAGGATTTGCATTGCAGAACTTGCCATGGCATTCCCCGGACGCCGATTTAATAGGCGATGAATGACTATTTTATCTCTGCAACAAATACCCGATCTACAGTAATTGAATGATATTAATTACAATTTTTATAGAAGTGACTTTCATTCAAATATAAATGAGCGCCTAGTTTTAAACCAATTAAAGGATGTAATATGACCGAGATAATAAATTCTATAACAACCGAAGCAGTGGGCGTAAATAGCTTTTCAATTTATGATATTAAACTTTTTATGCCACTTTACTCTTCTGTAATAACACGAATAATAAATTATTCACTTCTGCATTCGAAATATTCCACACTATGGAAACGAGACGTTGCGAAACCTATAAACAAAAAATAATCCATTAAACTTCTAAGATCTAATGCCATTTAGTTTACGTTGTTATATATTACACATAACCGAGAGGCATACTTATAACAAGATTTGTGAACAAAAATGTTTCAGCTACAAATAGACACAGATGTATACTTTATACGAGGATAATTGAAACTGGTCAGTGTTAAAGCACGGGACCGTGCGCATTGAACTTGATATTTTGTCCTATATATTTAGCAATGGTATCGAGATTCGAATAGTAGTTGAAACTGTGCAGGCGAGTCCGAGACTGGTAATGTAACCAGCCTGAATGAACCATCTACGACTGCACTGGTTTAAATATAATAAAACGGACAGGGCTACTAGCATAAAGAAAACTCGTAAATCGTTTCTCAGAAGTAACGTTGACTTGTGATATGTGTTGCCAATGTGCCATAGCAGTGCGTAAATACCTGTTATAATATCAAGCATAGGAGTTTAGTTAGTTATTGTTTATATTTATAAATTTTAGTAAAATATTTTAATTATTTACTAATTTACCATGGCTTTCTGAAGACCATTTGAAACAGAGTATAATATAATAACGCCCGAAAATCTTATCATTTTCTTATGACAAGCATTTTTATTTACCTCCGCCCATGTACAATAAAGAGATGCCGACTGTTTTTGCCGGCTTTTAGTTTTTATACGGTTTCAATTAAGTTCGTTTACACTTTACACAGCTGTAATGCAGCTTTGGATGTATTTGTTATTTTTGAGCCTCAATATCTCCATTCTTATCATAATCTGAAATATGGGTAATGCCTGTACTATGTCTATCTATAGACGAGGAAGCTAGTACAGTAAGATAGTTTTAAAAACATTAATTATTGTTATATGCACGCCCAAGCCCTCTTACAGAGAGAGGCTTAATCCCCAGTAGCAGACAGAGTAAAAAGAAACCTGCCTAATGGGCAACCAGTACAACAATACTTCGACCCAGGTTGGCATTGCTTCGTAGAATACACTGGGAGGAGTAGAAATGTTTCGAATGACTAGTCTGAAGGGAAAAGACGGACATATAAAAAGAAAATACAAAACCTATGTTTACTCTTTAGTTTTGCTTAGCTGTTGGCACTAAATGGTATTGATTGGACGTCGTGGCACTGTCTTAAAGCTAACACTCTTAAATTACACTTTCTTAATTACCCTGAAAGGGAAATTTGAAACACAGTAAAATATTGTCTTTGCAGTTCAAAAAAATATACTGATCTTTTCTAAAATGTTATTACAAAATTACAAAGACGATATGGGTATAAGGTTAACAAATGTATAAGTTTAAAGAATTTTGGTCCGTATACCACACAGGGTGAGGAGTAGGGTAACTCAGACAATGTCTCCAACTACCGTCCAATGAGTTAGTTGTTAGCAAACGATTAAGATAAAAAGATTCAATGTAAAAATTTAATATTTACAAATATGTGGGCTTTTGCTTGCCTGTCTTTATACGTATTTAAAATATCACAACAATAATTTCGGGCGCTCGTTCTACAGCTTAAAAATGTTAGAATCGCAACAATTCAAAATAATAATATTATTTAATATATTCATATGTCCAGGCAAGGCGGACCGAAATTGCTTTGTTACTACCTAATATTTTATTAATAAAAATTTCTAATATTATTAATTATTCAATAATTTTAATTTTTTTTATTTTATGCACTATGATTGTACATGGTAAGGATATTTTTTTGCCATCGAATCACTGAGGAACCGCCTAAGGGCAAACACGACGGAAAACATATAATTTTTCCACCAAAATCGACTGCAGAAAATGAAAATGTACCCTCAAAAATTTTGTCGTTCGCGCCAAATGCCTCCTTTTGAATTTGGACTTTTAACTTATCCTCATAGTTAATATAACGCATGAGTTGCAGTGCTATACAACGGCGGTTCGTAAACAGAATATTTATTTGGAAGTAAAAGTCGGCTTCCATGGTAGTTGCTAAAATTTTGGTGGCCGGAGCGACGTTACGCCCCAGGCAGCGACATTCATTATAATTGTGAAAATTACATAAAAAACGCTCCGTTTTCAAAATCGAATTTTTCTTATAGTTTGTTAACATTGTCATAGACTAAAATTTCGTCCTTTATCGTTATACTTCTAAAAATATTTTCCGATGGTGTTTTTACGTGGAGCATGCTTTTCATACGAAACATTTCGGATTTCGTTACAGTTACGAAAAATTTTCTTGGTGATATTTTTTGCTGCTTTTAAGCGTGATGGTTTTAGATAGGGTTTAGTGTGTTCTTTCACATAATCACGTAACATTATTATTAATTAATAATGGCACTGATACGGAAATTAGTTTCTCTATAATACAACATCGTTTAATGCAAAAATATTTGACTACAGGTACATATTTTGTGTTAGTCTATGCAAAAAACATCATTTATGTATTAATTGTGGGCAATAAAGGGCAATAAAATAAGGAATAAATATGGAAGATACTGATACCTTCCGTCGCCTACATATTTGAAACATCTACCGTTGAATTATAAATCTATGTTGTATAGAAACTGCAGAAAGTAATTAGTCTGTGTGCTAACTTTTGAGAGTGACGTACATAATTAATGTTGAAGACACTTCTCTCAGTATAGCTTTCCTACTCATTTATGAATTATTTTTTGTATGCTGTGAAATTAGTTGACAAAACAATAATAAATTAATCCACTGTGTATTGGAGTAAAAACCTAGTGGAGCATGGTCTCAAACATCGACTGAGGTCTAGACTTCAATAGCTCTCTATTTTCAGAACAAACACAAACGTGAGTTCATTTACCTTTGTGTGTTTTTTTGGAAAATATAATCGCTATTTGAGACAAGGCCTCATTCGGGTCTTGAGACGATGTTTATTATAGTACTTTTCACTCATCATCGACAGAAGAAATTTTAGAAAGCTTCAAATTTTCAGAATAATTCATTAATCACAATCATCAAGTCAAACTGTTTAAAAAAATCATTACGAGATTAAAATTTGCAAAAAACTACAATTTTAGTAAACAAAATCTGGAAAAATTCAAATAGCACCGATAATTCACGAATGGTCCAAATTCATCGACAACCTCACTCCAACATTCATATTTACCAAATTACAACTAAAAAGTTACAAACAACTGCCCTAAAAAATACAGCCCCCTCACAAACTCGTTTCATATCACATATACTTTGCACACTCCAACTCACAATGTTATCACTCGCTTCTATAAGTTTTTACAAGACATTTTTCTGTTAAATTCAATTCCCCATTCAAGTTTTAAATCATACATCAAAACACTCTTCTTTCACTTTCCCGATGTCCCAGCTGAGCATGTTACATGGCTTATATCCATATAACAATTTTATATAATTGGTATTTTATTTTCATTTAGCACGATCTGTATAGCATTTTGATTCAGTTTCTGTAAGTGAGACCTATCAGAATTTTCTTTGTATAACTGCTAAATTATTTCACATTGTTTTATGTACCTATTTTTATATCTTAGGAACTTAGTCATGTTTTTGTTTAATTAATTATCCATGTCTGTTCTGTTACAGCACTTCAGGAAACCAATTGTCGAACTCAAGCTATAAGAACATGTATTTACAGTCATATATATTTCAATTTTTATATTTTGATTACTATGTAAGTACATGTAGATATTTTTCTTACCTTTAACTTTCTCATTAACCTCTTATATAGTATATCCTATAATATGTAATATATTTACTGAATTCTCACAAAACAGTTTGTATACGATTTACTATTACGGCAGTTCGTTCATAGGTTAAATTTGCAATAAATGTCATTATTTGCCCATTGACTCGCTTATGTAGAAATTATAGATTCCTTTTATCGATTGCATACCTGCAACTATTTTAATTATGAGTAAGGAAATCTATAAAGAAATGAGTTTGTGCGCTTAAGTCGCCAATCGACGGATGGCGATACCTGTACCACTTTACAGCTTTTATTAGTAAAACTATACTTTTCAAGTTTGTGTATTGGTATTATATTGCAGAATGTGAGATAAAAAAGTTTACATCAATAATTAAAATCACCAAGGAACCATTTGCCTGTTGATTTTCAATTTTGTCTTTAATGTAAATTCAATTTATTTAAATAAATTGGAATTCAAATCTTTTTAATTTAATAAGTAATTAAAATAGTATATGAGAGACAATTAGGGCCTGAATTGCCATTCCAGAGCTCTTCGCCGTCAACGATACTCAACCCAGGAATCTAGGAGATTGGTATAATTTTGTTATTGATTTCGAGTATTAATTACTCCTTATTTGCCAATATTATTTTACAAATTAAAATCTCATATTTCATACTTCACATTATAGCATTTATTTATTTATTTATTCATGTAATATATCTTATCATTCATTTTACAATATTTTTTTATTTCCCTTACCAACAATTTCAGTCTGATCTATAGGAGACTGGAGAGACAAAACAAAAATTTATCATTTATGGGATACATTTGAAGAGGATAAGTTTCACAACACTTACGAATACTCAGGCTCTACGACTCTTTGATCTGGCTTAAACCAGCTAGTCGTCCGCATATGTTGCCTCAATTCTTTCCCAAAAATATACAACAAAGGAAAGGAGTTAATAAGCATTCATCAAAACTTATTTCCCTTTTGCATGTTGCGATTGGCATTAAAACTTACTTCCCATTGATTTCAATGCATACCCATAGGAACATTCTCATATGAGATCAACATAGCCTAAAAGACTTTCGAATACATTACGCGACAACTTCCAAATTCAATTATTTCCGCAGTTATTACAAATAACTTCCAAACCCGATCAGTTCAAACTTCATTCATACAGTAAAAAGTTTTATTTTTTATTGCCTATCTCATCTTATGACTTTTCGTCCCGAATATTTTATTTTTCAAAATACATGATGCAATGTTGTGCAATATTGCGCAATATTACGCAATGTTGCGCAATCGATCCCAAACGGTTTGCGGGGGATAGCTATCCAGCTCTTTCCAGACCTCTGCACGCACCGTTTCCATCGAACCATATAAATAGCAGAACCCCGCGAGCCCTGGCTAAGTCAGTTTCCGGAGAAGTTACAAAAACCCAAGTGTTATATTAGTGCTTCATCTGACGTTTAAATTAATTCAAACAAGTGGCCGTTCTGCTTCCTAGGTCGAAACCTATAAAAAAGAGTTTAATTTTAATAATAACTTGCCCCAGCGCGTAAAATACAAGTGAACTACAATTTTCCTGTCTGTTATTCGCGACGCTATTATTTTTGTTTTAAAATCGGAATTTCTACTGTCGACAAGTTACCTTGCATTACTTTGTTAATTTTAAATATTTTATTAATACATACGTTTACGAATTTTGTTCTTAGTTTAAATAGATTTCTTTCATTCGTTTTAAAACAAAGTGTTATTATTCCAAGAAAGATACACATACATGGCGTAGCCTTTGACCTTGTCCAAGTAATAAAAACATTAAGTGCTATAAAATATACTATTAAACTAAACAATCAGTGAACTCAATATAAAGAAAACCATATACACGGTGTAGCATTGACCCTGACCAGCAGATTCCAAGCAACCCCCAAAAGTTCAAAATTTCCAAAAATAAAGCGCACTTACGGCCTCAGGAGTTCCAAGCTAACCTTCCCAGCGAAAAACCTTTTTATTTTTTCAACAAAAGAGGCCTGTATGTGTTCATGCTCTATGTTGACATGGTCAGCAGAACACACACCAAATTCGAGTGCAATGTTGATAAGTACTGACGTCATGTAATTGTCGTTCTTATTCTCCGACGCTCATTGAAAAATTCAGTAGTTCTTGGTCCAATAGACATATAATTTCATATTCAAAAATGAACTTATGAGATTGATTTTTGATCCGCTCGTTCTCAATAGATGTTGCACGGACAAATGAGCGGACTTAAACCTATATAAAAAGAAGATGCCTCAGGAAGAAATTAATTACGAAAAGTATAAAGTGGAATATTGAAGAATGTAATCTATAGTTTCAAGTAAAAAAAACTGAAAAATAAAGCTACATACAATAAAAACATCAAAGAAGGCACTTTGCATAGTTATAATAATGGTTTCAAAAATAATACATCATACAAAAAAAGACTTTTTCTATTATTGGCGGTTTTTTATAGGGTTCTCAGACTTAATTTTGAAACAGAAAATGAGTATATGCATACCTGATCTTACTGTGTAGATCGTTGCTAATGGCAATTGTATAAAACTCTCTTCAATAAATGATTTATATGAACCATATTCAATTTATTCTTTTTTTATTAATTTATATTTACATTAGCTCCCTGTGAGAGATTTTTATTTGACATAAGTAAAATGTTTGTGAGACAATGTTCATGTGCCAACTTGCCCCACATATGAAATATGTTTGCACATGACTCGGAGTGAGTTGGTTCAAAAAACTATAAATATGTGCCAAAGTTTGGTACTCTTAGAGGCATTTACGAACACATGTTTGTAGATTTTTTTTTCATACCTTTACAAATACGTAGGTGATGTATACAACAAATACTTTGTGATACAAATTTTTCCTTGGGCACAATTGTCCCAGATAGCCAAATAAGTAATTTGGTCTGCAAGACATAATTCGTTCATCCCCTAGGGGGCATTTTTTCAAAACTATCAAAAAATTTTCCAAAAATGTATTTATTGGGCAATAAAATTGACCTTGCATGATTTTGACATACTTAGAACAAATTCAGTATCAAAAAATAGTTTGAATGTCGTCTTTGAACAGCTTACGTGTGGCGGTTCCCGTTCTTCTGCATCCGTCAATATTAATTAGTCATATGCTAGTTCAGCAATAGAACTTACCTTAGATGGCTTGTAGCAAATCCTGCAGTGTTACAGGTAAACTTGCGCTATAAGACACTTGATGAAAATCTCAAAGTCTTAAATCTTCCACCCATATGTTGCCTTCTGGTTATCTTGTTCCGCAACTAGACGATGGGAGAGGCATATACGAAACACACAAGAATTCAAGGTCTAAGTTTTACAAAGGATATACGAATCCATAATCCATATCGTGCTATCCCGATTTAAAAAACTAATTAAAAATGGAAATAAATCTTTTAATAGTCCACAAGGTACGAGTTCATTAACTGAAGTTGAGTCGTTAGCCAGTACTGCTTCTAACCCCCGCTTAATTAGATCCAGGCCCCAAAAGTAAATTTGAAAAGTGTCGAACTCATACTACACATACAGGAGAAACTTGAGTGTTTCGAGATGAATGTTGTGTTCGGAATAGCAGATTTGTGTAAATTGTACCATTTACGTTTTGCCCAACTTCATGATTTGCCACATTTTTCCCTTATTCCTATAAACACATCAAAAAAGTCACCGATTTATCTCTGTATTTGCAATTGCCTCTACTCCGGGCGGAGAGCAGGCTGCTGCATTACAGGGTTTTCATGCATTTAGTGATTGTGACCAGGTCTTATTTATCGTCTCTAAAAGTAAAGGATTGCACTAGAGGACGTGGCAGGCTCGTTCTCAGACTATTGAAGCTTTAAAGTTTTTGGGTGAAGTTGATGATGGGGTACTTGAATACATCCACCGATTGCTCCAGGAGTACTTGGCACGTTTATTTGCTTCTCAGAAAGAACTTCAACAAATGGATGGTCCAGTTTGCCTAGGCAATCTCCGCCGCATACTATTTGACCAAGAGCACATGCTACACCTTCCGTCCACTAAGGCTGTCCTCCATAGGCACGAGTTGCGAGTAGCATACGAGGCAGGTCAAATATGGGGTCGCCTATGCCCCAGCTTTGACTGCAACGTGCCTTTTCCAGGGGAGTGGTGCTAGGAGAAGACTATTGAGGGGTCCTGTACACCTGACTGGACTGATTTACTGTTGATGTAGGGTGCATGCAGCAGGGTGCAAACACAATGCGACACGAGGAAACATCTATGCCGCAGGACTGGCTTTCCGTGCTTCCCGGGAGTGTGCTGGATGGCACCTGAATTGCAACAAGGCGTACGTATTTAAGTGTTACATTTATACGGAAGACTTAAGCTTGTGTTTAGATAGGCTAAATTTTATGACTATTTCAGATATCAACCACCAGAATAAAACTAGAAAAGCTGTGAACAGCAACAAAAATTGCTGGAAACATATTTGCAATTAATTGACTGTAAAGCTATTGTTTGACTATATTTTTGATGTCAGCGACCTCGGTTTACTCGGAAATGAACTCAGACGACCTATTTTCGTTCAAAAACGTTCAACTTTCAAAAAATGCTTAAGAACTGTTCAAAATGACGAACGAAATATTTTTTGATACTGGATTCGTTCTTGGAATGTCAAAATCGTACGAAAACAAATCGAATATAAATTTTGCTGCACAATAAATACATTTTTCTTCAAGCGCCCGAAAATCATCACATTTTTTTACTCATTTCTTGACATTAAAGTTTGACATTTCAGATGGCTGCGCAGTGCCATTAGCAACGGAAGTAAAAATATTTTTTCTTCCGCTCGAGCGAACTTTCATTTTTGTTGCTAATGGCAACGCACAGCTAAATTTTCTATCTTTATTTTTACGGCTAATCAACCTTCGAAGAAAAATAACATGTCTTATTCGAAGTAAAAGCCACTTTTGAGAGTCGTCTGTAACATACAAACTCGTCACAAAAGAATCACTTTTACTCCTAATAAAACATGTTTTGGGTAGTTTTGGAAAAAATCATTTAGTTGGGTCTCTAGAGCAATAATGTCTTAGGAAAAATTTGTATCACAAAATGTCACATTTTTTAACGTATCGCACCCACGTAAAATTATAAAAATAATTACGGTATTCAGTTGTATCGTTGCCCATTCTGATTTTAAATTTTAATTGCAAGTTCTAGTCTATAAAAGGTACATTTTCTTTACGTTTTCTTTACGTTAATTTATTTTAAAATATCTGATTCTGCAGTAATTCAAATTTTTTTAAATAATAATAGAGTGAATTTAAGTTTATGTATATTTATTGTCCAACTCATGACGAACATTTAATTAATGTTTTTGCTGGTTTCCGTAGTTCTTAAAGATCTTGAGAAAAGGAAGTTCTAAAAAATTTAATTGTTTGAATAAACAATATGGTTACTCCGCCGAAACTCCACAACCCGAACATGTTAAATCAAAAAAACTGCTCTGACTGGACAATTCACATCTCAATAATTTTTCGAGTTTTAATTTGACTCAACTACAGTAACGTAAATATATTCAAAATGCACTATGTTAAGATTTTTAGGATTGACGATTATTGTATGATTGAACAGAGATAGTTATTTCTAATCACGTTCGTTTAGGTGACATATGTTTCATGTATTCAATAAATTTTCTCATTTCTTTAAGCGGTGCAGATTTGTTTGGGAAGTTGTCATTTCTAAATTTATCATACTCATATAAAGTCAACCCACATCCTCAGTTTAAAAGCACGAGTCAATGGAAATTCTATCAGAGAGAAACAAGTTTCTTAATAACAACACACTTGTCAATTCTCTGAGTTTAACACAAAGTTAGGTTGAAACTGCGAGACGCCAGCTCCGACTGCAACTTATGGCAAAATAAAATAAAAACTGATATCGACAGTAGCTACGTAACTTTCTGATATGAACCATCTGGCAGATTTAACTCACATGCATGTACTAATCGCTGTATTTGTTATTATTGTCAATTTGGTGCCACATATTACCTATGTTTTGATATAAATTCTTATTGATGCGACTCAAATACCTCGAGCTCGTTTTTAAAAAACAATAATTTTCCAGCAACGGAATTCAAGTTTAATAAATTTATTATATGAGAAAAATCGTAACATAATTATTATATGCTGTCAGCATTCAATGTAAGGCTGGTAAAGAATTATATAGTTCTATAGGGTGGCTCGCATGTAACTCCTCCATCCCTAATTCGATGCACTTTTTTATGGGGATAAGAATGTCCGAGTCGCTGATTGGTGCTGTATACTCACAGCAGGGTCTCACTCACAGTGAGGGTCTCAAATCTGTTTGTCTCAAGTCTGCTTCGAATAAACTTATAGGTAAAATATAATCCGACGAAAACAAAGATAATATAAATTGGTATTATCCAATAGTTTGTCCACGATTTTTCACCATACACAAATTTAACTGGTTCAAGTTGTTGCTGTTGCTTTTGAAGTTCATGGATTTTGTCCAGTTGAACATCCTCTATGTTAATTGTTGGTAGAGTAGCCACAGATGACCTAAATGGAATGATGATTTTAGGTAGGAGCATCGGTTGGTTATTGGTAATTAGGTGCTCGTTGATATAGTTATAATCATTGGTTTGGAATTGGCATCCAAGTGGTAGGGTAATTAAGTAGCTACCATCCAATGTCATAAAATTGATGCGCCCACAAATTGTCTGGATTTTGGTTAGGTTTTTAACTTTTTTCAAAAAATTCACTAATTCTAACCCTATATCTGGATTATTTTTACTGGCAGAATGAGTGGATAAAAATAAGTCTGACATGAATTAAAAAGTCTACTTATAACATCGACACTGTGTGCGGTTGCATCAGCTTTCTAATCTTCAAATAATCCACAATGGATTTCTCGTCGATTGCACCTGGTATGATTTTTTTAGATTCACTTTTCGTTTATGAGTTGAAACTCACAAAATTGTCCACAATAGATTTTTCCACGAAAAATCCAAATGACTGCGCCACTCAAATACCTCGAGCCCGAAAACTAGTTTTTAAAAAACAATAATTTTATAACCATACAATTTAAGTTTAACAAATTTATTGCAAGTGACTTACTACTACAGAATTAAATCAGAACTGAATATTACACATGAGAGGAAGCGTACAATAATTATATGTTGCCAACATTCAGCGTAAGGCTGATAAAGAACTTAACGAAATTGAATAGATTATTATATAGTTTTATAGGGTGGCTCACATATAACTCGCGCCAATCAAAATTGATTTATTAAATTTAATGGAATAAATTAACCTGTTGCAAATTTGTAGATTGATATTAAACTAAAGGATTGGACATTCTGTCTCAGCCCGTTTTTTTTTAATTGTTATCTGTGGCAATCTTCATCAAATATTATCTTTTAATATTTAACTGTTTTGATGTAAATAAAAAATATTACAAACATAAAAATAATCTATATCTTTTGGACGGCTTTACAGATTGAAATTAAAAAATATGTATTATAGATGCATTTGAAGAACATTTGTAAAACAATGAGCAAGTTGTTCGGAGATGGGACCAATTCTTTATTTTTTAAACACTATAACTATAGCATAACTTTTTGGAATCGATAAAATGGGTAGATCATAGTTAAACAAAATTTTTTTCACATATTTCTTTGTTGGGACGCATATATAGATTCTTACAAATTGTTATCAATTTGACTGTTACTTTAAATTTTAAGGTAATTAAACGAAATATGCATACATAAAGATTAAGCAGAGTTACCAAATACTATATGAGTAATTCAAATTCAAAATGCAGTATTTGACCATATATTTTCAGACACCAGTCGATGTTACCTACTAGAATCTATAATTTGCATGACAGTGAATATCCTTGCTCTCTAGATTGCTATGAGAATTAGAATTTGTAACATAGAATGCAATTTCTTTGCTGTTTGTTGGTATTTCAGTGTGAAATTTCTTAAAGCCGTCAACTGTACTTTTAGATGCTGTGGTTGTGCGATGATTACTGTTTCAAAAATATTTTATAAGAATAATAATAAATTTATTTATTTATTTATTTATTTATTTATTTATTTATTCCTACAACTATCCAACGGGATAACATCCCAGTTACAGGATAGGCAACAAAACAACAATATGAAATTAAGAATAATACAATTTTCAAAAAAAAAAAGTACAGTGACAATGTGTAAATAGTAATATAGACATAGGTATATAATACGAGAAAAAGACAAACATTCGTGACAAACAAGTAAGGTAAATAACAAAACAAGCACTAAACAAAATTAACAGAACTTATAATACTAAGACATTTTTTTATATGTGCATTGCTAGAATTATATATATATCAATGCTGTGTTGCACGGTGGAGTAATTGCGGCACATCGTATACAGAGGAGAGTAATGCAATATATTAGTATTAGTCGTCTTTACATAAAAAGTTTCATAACTTCGCCTAGTATATGTTGGTACATGGAAATTGATTTTACTCAGTATTTCGGTCGCATCATGAACAGAGTTTATTATATTAAACAGAAAGATAACAGAGTGCATATTACGGCGCACCAGTAAGGATTTATAGTTGTGTGTGTCAAGTAACCGATCGTGTGGAAAGCCAGTAGGAGGATACACTTTATTTTCTTTATAGGACAGATTCTTTAAAAATTTCCGTTGCACTCTTTCTAATACCTCTATATATTTTACGTAATTTGGGCACCAAATGACAGAATTATATTCTAGTCGGGATCTGACATATGAGTTGTATAATAGTTTAATTGTTGATGATTTATGAATCTCACGGGAATTACGCATGATAAATCCTAAACTTCTATTGGCCGCTGAAATTACTTCATCTATGTGATGGATAAAATTTAATTTTGAATCAAAAAATGCCCCTAAATCTTTGATATATATCAAGTAAAATACCGTCGATACTGTATGGAAACATTAACATATCTTTTTTACATGAGTATGTGATAACTTTACATTGTTTATATTAAGTGGTAACGTATTTTCCCTACACCACAAATCAAGCCTATGGAGGTTTTCCTGAAAGATGATGCAATCCTGAGCGCAGTTTATCCTAACATAAATTTTCATATCATCTGCGTATAGTAGATGAGAAACATTCAAAGAGCTAATAGCGTTATTACTGAAGATGTTGAAAAGTAACGGCCCCAGGATAGATTCTTGAGGAACACCAGATAGGTCTTCAAATTTAGTTGTAGCAAAGCCCCTGTAGCATACGTATTTTAATCGATCAGAGGGATAGGATTTGAAAAGTCTCAGTGCATTCTGTGACAGACGACATTTATCTAACTCAAGTAGAAATATACTATGAGTGAGCCTATCGAAGGCCTTGGAGAAATCTGTATAAACTACGTCAACTTGACCTTGATCATCCAAAACCTCCGATTTATACTGTGTGATACACATTAAGTTTGTAGTTGTCGATCGACCCTTCATAAAACCATGCTGGTGTATACTAATACTGTTTTTCACGTGACTGTATAATATATCATGGATGTAAAATTCAAATACTTTAATAAATTACAGATAATTGCCTTTTTTAAAAACAGGACATATGCACTTTCCAAATTTCAGTTATTGTATTTGAATGCACAGCAAGGTTAAAAATTATTTTTAGAGGTTCTACTAATACGGGAGCGCAATCACGAATTAAGAAAGCTGGAATATTGTCCGGACCCGTGGTCATATTTGGCTTTAATCTTCTTATGCATTTTAAAATATCATCTTCAGTGGGGGCGTTAATATTTAGAGTAGTGTTTGCATTTATATTTGATAATGTCTCATCAAGGACATCTAGTCATTAGCATCTGAAGTATATGCGTTTTTAAAAAATTTGGCAAAGCCCTGTACGACTGACTAGCCATTATCTAACACTTCATCATTCAATGTCATATTAGCTGGGATCGATTTATTTTTTCGTATATTAGAGATGTAGGACCAAAATCTTTTAGGCTCGTAGATATTATAAAATTTTTGCGAGCGTTGAAAATATCAGCTTTTAATTTCGCTCTCAGTTCTCTGAAAGCTAAATTAATAAATACATGGACTTTTAGTAAAACAATTTTACATCATTAATAAAAATAACATTATATATTAGGTCCAAATTTAAGAGACAATCCTGTTATACTACTTAACCCTAACAAGAGTTGAAATTGGCTTAACCTAAAACTATTAAGAACATTAAGAAATATCTACCTATATATAAGATATATGAACAAAAGTGCTTATAGCACAAATTTTCATTTGTTTAATACTTTTTTCTTTAACTGTTTGCGTAATATTAATTTATCTACGATCGTGTAAAAAGTAACAATTTGTTACATCATTTCCAATGCAAAAAGTGGTCTTTTATAAGAAATTGTGCAATAAAAAATTTTATTGCATGCTTTTATTGCACGATTTCTAAAAAATTAAAAAACTACGGCAGTTTATTTATAATATCATTTCCTTAGTTACTATCATCATGGGGCGTCAGGGGGTAGGTAAAAAGGGCCCATTTGTGGCCTACTTGCCAGGCGCTAGGCCTCCCCCAATAATTACTACTACTACTAGTTACTATCATCACAGATTTTCAGTCACGACCATGAAATAACATAATTAGAATGGAGACTTCAACTACAACTCGAATAATACTAACTGTCAAAGTGACATTCACAAAAAGTTGATACAGTTTTACAAATATTTATGAAAAATTACCTATTTCTTACAATAATTAGAACGATCGAAGATAAAACGATGTAAGACACACTTGTAAAAAGCCTCTTTATTGCACTCATGGTTTTAAAAATACTCGCTTCGCTCGAATTTTTAATCTAGTAATGAAGAATGGCTTTTTACACTTGTATCTTAAATAAATACTTTGCAATTCAATTCAAATTTAACGTTGTCTTTGATACATTTTATACAAGCAGGTATTTTATTATATAATTTACAAATATTGTCCTAAAAGCATGGTTCAAATAAAGGAATTTTATGAATAGCTTGAAAAATTAATGATGCCTGTCTATAGCCGAGTGTGTTAAGACGCGAGGTGGCAATCGCCATTAATCACACGAGCATCGCACCGCCGGGTTCGAATCCTGGCTCCGGCACTGTCGGAGAAAGTGGTCGTATGTCTGCGTTTATTCAATGTGTAACCCCGTTCCGCACAAGCCCCTGGCTTCTGCAATTGGGAATTGTCTAATTTCTGTGGTGTTTATTATTTATTATTATTTATTTTCTTCGCATATTGAATGAATTGAATGAATGAAATTGAATATATTGAATGTCTGTACGAAACCGACTTTTTTTATATAAATAAGGCTTGGTAGTCACAATCTTTTGAAACAGATATAACGATGTAATAGTTTTAGGCAGTTTAGTTCTTTCATTTTATGAGAAATATGCTTGCTTATATTTTAGTAGTAATTAAATTATGCAACGCATTAGCATAAATATTTCTTAATTTACTAAAAGCTTTCCTAATGCAGTTTATATGTGTTCTTTCAATCTTAGATCTGAATTGATAGGAAACCCGATATTTGTTGCTTCGTTTACACAGTCCATATTATTATCACTGATTTAAATCTTTAAGTTCTAACGTTGAGTATCCCTGCCAATGAACATAAATTACTATTTACTGGGGTTTATACATAAATCGTTATCAACAAAAGCCTTTATGAATTCAGCTATACCATTGTTAATTATATTGTTCGCATCGTCAATACATTGTGACCCAAAAGAATAATGCAATTGGGTATCGTCAACGTAATAATGTACTTTACAAATATTAAGTACTGCGTGCAGCTTACTTGTGTAGGCAAAGAAATAAAAAGACCCCAAAATTGATCTTTGTATCCCGCTATCCAATATACCTTCGAGAGACCTATTATTATTAAAATTTGCAATTTGAATTCGATTTTGTGAGTGGTTCTGAATGAATTGGACAGCGTGATTTTCAAAATCAATTAAAAATTTTATTGTAAATTAAGCCAGGCCAGTAGACGAAAGTATTAAAGCCCAAGTCAAAGAGGGCTCTTCCATGTCTCACACTACAATAAGGTTATAGATAAATAGATAATAAAGTGGGAAGAGTTGCAAAGCTGGTACATGCTGGCAATATTTTGATGCATAGTTAAAATATTTGATAACACGAGTAACGATTTGACGGTAGAGTTTGATTGCAGACACGTTGGATAACTCTTCATGCTTTTTATCCATTCACTGAATACTGGAAACGTTGTTCTTTTGAAGAGCGTTGCCAAATTCGATATCAATAAATACCCGCATCACGATCATCGATTTTTCGATTCAGATGCGGATCGAGTGCAGATTCTGTGGGTCTAATAGTAGCATAGTAATCCCCAATTTCTTTACCATATAGCATTTCTAGATCCTTCTGCGGAGAAGGGTGTACTTGAGGACAATATACAGATAATACAGTGCTATTGTGAACGATTTATCTTTACACGTCTGAAGGTCTTTTATTATATTTTCCAAAGTGGATATTAAACGTTCACAAAGAAGGGTTCAAATCGACTGTTTCAGACAAAGAATAATACAAAATCTATACTTGCTGTTTCGTTTTTGCTTAACTGCTTCACTGATGGTACCAATTGGACGTCGTAACATTATAAATCTAACACTTAAAATTTAAACCTGAAAAGGAATTTTGAAAACACAAGAAAAAGACAATATAAAGTTCAAAAATATATATTAAATCTTTAAAAAATTATGTTTTACAAAAACGTTCAAGAAAATGTATTGACAAACTATAGTCTCGTGTATAACGCATACGACTCATACTGTACCAACTATCATCCAATGTGCGGTTTATAGCTAACGATTACACAAAAAGATTCAGTAAAAAGTTCAATGTTTATAATTTTTTGGTGGGCTTTTGCTTGCCTGTCTATTGATGTATTTTTAGTTCAATATCAATTTAGTTCGCTCCTCGGAGCTTAAAAATACTTGAATCACAACTGCTATTATAAATTCATACGTTCAGGCAAAGCGGTTCTGAGTACATAGTAATTATACTTTTTTGACACCGAATCAATGAGGAAATAGTTTAGGGCAAATACGCTTAAAGCCCATCATTTTTCCATCAAAATCGACTGCTAGAAAATGATAAGGCACCCTCGATACTAAGGGCTATTTTCGCTGAAACTCTCGAAATACTTTGGCTAGAGACTGGATAACTTGTCCTCATATTTAACACACCGCATGACTTGCAGTGCTGCACAACGTGGATTCGTAAAAGGGTTCATATTCAAGATTTTCGAAGTTAAAATGGTTGAATGTATAAAAACCTCTTCCAACGGCATTTTTACGTGAAGCACGCTTTTCATGCGAAATGTTTCGGATTTTGTTACAGTTTCGAAAAGTTCATCGAGAGTTTTGGCGTGTTCTTTAACACTATCTGGAAACATTGTTTTTAGTAGGAATTCAGATGTTTCAGAGAGATTTGTTGTAAAGAAACCATCATCTCTCTCCATTAGTGCTGGTTGTTGTTGAGTATCTACGGAGAGTATCTTTTTGACACATGGATATATAAACAATCCATGCATATAAATACTATTAACGTATCTGTCTGATGTCCTACTATTTACACGACAGTCAAACGCAAAATAGAATTTTTTAAAAATTGTCCGTGTGTTTGCCTGCTTGTTTGTTCTGTTTTAAATCAGTGATACCAGATCAATATTGATAAACTGGCACAGCTTATAGACTGCATTTCTGTAAATATTTAGTTTTGCTCTATACTGACATGTTAAAAGTAATATGCGGAATTGTAGAGTTGGGATGTATATAATTATATTGCAGACAAAGACGCGAAGGGCGAGCTGGTTGCGAAATAACGTTTCAATAGTAAAAAATTGTCAAGAAGGATGTACATAAAAATTGCTCTTTAGATACAAACTTTTCAATATTCTAATTGAGAATAGCCGACTTTCATGACTACTAATGAAATGTTTACCGGTAGAAATTGCATGCGTGTCTTTTGTGAGTTAAATTAAAATCTTCTCTCCGGATTTAATTACCAGAGTGAGCGATTGGATAGCGTATTGAGGAGATTAAAATTAGTTTCTCGTGTTGAATTCGGAAAGTTTTACAAGTTGGTGGAAACTTGTATATTGAGTATATGACTAAATTTCTGTTTGATAATTCGCATATCTTTTAATCAATTATTTAGAACGGAATACGATACAAAAAGACGACACGGTAACTTTGCACGGTACAGGTGAAGTAATTATTTTTTACTGTAAAGATTTGTTTCCTGTATCTTTTTTCATTTGATTTGTCGCTTATCTACTTTTGGAAACAGTTGCTGCTGTTTCAGAGTGTTTTAATTGTGTTCAGTTTTTGCAAGTTTCCGTGTTGAACTTTTATTTAGGGTTTTTTACAAAGAGATTGGTAAAGGTGTATACATAACATTTTAGAATTAGAATTTTCGGAGGAACTTCATAGGCAATGTCGGAGCAGTTCTATTAGAAATATTTATAGAATAAGCTGAAACATCTCCGACATTTAATTACAAAGTGTATCTAATCCCTTATAATAAAGAAGACTGAATAAATCCAGCACTTCAGTATGTATTATTTAATCGAAATGGATCTATTTTTAAAGTATCATGGATTTAAGAAAGGTACTACCAATCTCATATGTGCTACACAATTCATATTTTGAGTCCATCGGCACGCAGATACAAACGGACGTAATATACTTTGACTGCACGAAAGCTTTTGATTGGCTTAATCATAATATATTGATTGCAAAATTTTCCAATTTTAGTATTTCGGACCAGCTCATAACCTTCCTTAGATCTTATCTAACTGATAGATATCAAATGTGCTCTTCTGAATGTATGCAGATGACATACAACTCCTACACAGAATCTTTGGTTTAAACGATTGCATTATAATGCAAAATATTATCTCCAATATGCGTTCTCCAATTCTATTCTATTCTATTCTATTCTATTCTGGTGTGTTAAATACAGTCTATCATTAAACGTGCAGAAGTGCAATGTAATGTCGTTTTCAGCTAGATATTCTGAGTATAGCTACGAGTACACACTGAACAACGAACAACTAACGCGATCGTTCACGTTTAAAGATCTTTATGCAACTTTTGATAAAAGACTAACTTTTGTCGATCATATCAACACGTCTGTATGTGACGTAAATAAATGTTTAGGTTTCATCAAAGGTAATGGCCGTAATTTCTCAAATAATTCAACCTTAAAATTATTACTTCTAATTTCTGAGATCTAAGCTAGAGTATGCACTCTTGTTTGGTAGACCTGCTAAGCACTCATGAAATTAGAAAATGTGCAGCGGCATTTTCTTAAATATCTCTATTTTAAATCTCTAAGTACATATCCGCCTATTGGTTTTCCTTAATCAAATCTACTATCAACTTTTTGAAGAAAGTCATTCACCATGACATTGATTGCAGTGAGATACCTCACAAATTGAACTTCCATATACCTAGAGTTAATTCACGTTATAATCAAACTTTTTACCTGCCTAAAACTCGGACTAATGTCCTAAAATTCTCACCTATATATAGTATTTGCTCCTGTTATAATAACAATCAGAATATTGCTATTGTTTAATAATGGGGCTCCATGCCTATGTTCGTCTATCAATTTTCCTCATTATATTTTATACATATATTTTCCCTTGCACTATACAATTTTTTTTAGCTGTTTTCTATCTCTTCTTTGCTTCTCTAATACAAGTCAGTTTAGACTTTAGAGTCATGTTAATTCTTTCTTTCTCACTTTATTACATATATTTCAGCTTCTCACCATGTGGACTGTATATTAAATATAATATGTTGTTTCCCATCTTATAAATGGTCTTTGTACTGTTAGATGGTGTATAAATAAATAAATAAATATATATTTTTTTGATGTTAGGCCATTAGCTATATAGTCAACTACTTGCTACGTTTTACAAGTACATATAAATAAATAAATACGTTGGATCGTAAGGGTTACAATATATTACAGAAAAGAAACTTACTTGAGCTGCTGTGGCGTAGCAGAACGCAGAATCTACCTAGCCCGGATAAGCGATGTAACGTACCCACGATAAAATTTCACTAGCTCAGACTATCTCAGGTCGTTAAGCCCAAGTTAACATAAACTATTATAAATTATTAGTTTACTTACTTACATAAATCACTGAGGGTTCCATTCGCAGCAATCGCAGATGAAATAATGGCACTAGCTTTAAACATAGAATGCACTATATTACAGAATTTACAAAATAATGTCTGGTTCTCTAGCATGAAACCTGGCGATGTTCAAAAGCTAATTTTCCGATTAATAGGTAACAGCATAAATAAAGATGCTTCGTGTAGCTACACTTGGTTTACAACGTAATAAATAAATTAACATAAATCTGGCCACAACGAGTCTGATTAGAAAACCTCCTTAAATAAATATAAATGCGTAAAATCTTTAAATATATATCTACAAGTTAAAATGCAAAAGTAAGTATAAATATATATAACCACGCAGAACCACTGAAAGTGTTCCCCGGTACAGAAAACAACACACTTATCTAGGGTGGTACGATACCCAAACTTCGACAATGCAGAAACTGCAGCTCTACGGTGATGTCTTTGGGAAGGAAGGAATTAACCAGACGATGGGGTCGATTTCAGCTTTTCCAGCTGCGGAATTTCCAACTCCTGTGGGTGTGTGTGGGCTTTAGAGTCCCGTCCGTAGAACTTTCTACCCCTGGTGTGTGCGTGTGGGCGTTCTAACCCCGTCTGTGGAACCCTAAAGATATATACCAATTTAATTTGCACTGTTGGAAATGCACATGAAGCGTGCCTAATGAGAGCAATTTAAATCTGACAGAACCCACAAATGAAATATAATTTACCTCTTACTATTGAGGGAAGCAATCCACCAAAACTCCTAGAGAAGGCTACAGCTGAATGAATGGGGTCGAGTCCGTCTTACAAACCAGGGAGATACTTCCAAAGGAAAACCTGTAAATTTGCGAAACACGTGGATAGAGATCGGGTAATATGGCGATAGTGAGGTTAACTCACCTATACACTTAAATCCTGCACCAGCAGTTAAAATTCGCTCCCAACAACAAAATATTCTGCTCAACAGAACAACAACGAATGGAGGAAATTTTCTTGGTGTTGAAAAATCCACAAGGATGCCTTGAATAACACAAGTTTTTAGGAATCACCAACCGTGTACACGCCATCAAAACGTCTCTCTCTCTCTGAACCAGCTGGAAGACTCGCGCCGCTCGCGGACGGTAACAGAAACTGGTTTCGTTGGTGCGATTGCTATTATGCGGCCTACAAAACGCAAATGCTTATCGCGGGTCCACAACATGCTACTTCACACAAACTTAATCTACAACGACATATATATACACACACATTCATGCAAACAAACCAACCTGACACAGAAAGGCAAACATTGAAGATCAGAAGAGGAGAAAACTATATAATAATCTAATGAAATACCATAACATCTCGACACCCTTCATTGTACTTCAGTTTTACTTTGTATGTTCTGAAAAATGTCCTGAAAGGCTCATGGATAAAAAGCGTATAACCCTCGTGAATCCATCGTTTTGTGTAAACATTTATATTAGATATTTTCGTTTTAAATTGAGACTAGTAGCATAGTTGTTGATGGAATGTGATACCATAATTGAATATCCTATTGTAAAATCAATTTTAGTTAATTGTCTTAATTATTGTTTGAAGCAGTGACTGAAGTCCCTAATATTTAAATTTCATATCAATCGACGACACAACACTTAATGCCACGCATCGTGAATTCGACACGAGATAAGTGTAACTACTGTTATAACATTTAATTTTAATATATAGTTTAATAATAATAATATAAGGTCCAATTGAAT
This sequence comes from Leptura quadrifasciata, assembly GCA_963675555.1. NCBI lineage: Eukaryota > Metazoa > Arthropoda > Insecta > Coleoptera > Cerambycidae > Leptura > Leptura quadrifasciata. Next base: position 113,685,134 of record OY776675.1, read on the forward strand.
GTGGATAACTGTATTGATTTATCGCCGCGTTTCTAACCCTATGTGTCATCGTTTGTAGTGTGATGGCTGTGTATATTCTTAAGCAAAAGACCCTTTAATGAGTCTCAGATACATACGCAGCCGCTAGTTAAAGAAAAGTGTACAAAATAAGCTGGATTTACAAATATTGAACGAGAAGAGGAAGTGAGAGTCTGTTTTTTATTGATATTTTCACAATTCTTCATGCCTTCTGTATCGTCAGGACGGTATTCTTAAATTTTGAAATCACATTCTTCACACCAGTACCATAGTATTGTACTAGATACATGTTTTCTTCCAAAGTTGAAAGTTTTAAATGCAAACAATAAATATTTCTGACACAAAGACGGATCAGCATTATTTTTGTTTCCATGGCATATTTTTCTTAAAACTTTAACATTTTATAAATAAAATAACATGCACTGGTATAGTTATTAAATTTGGCACAGCGCCAGCGTCATATTTTTTAATTCTGAGTAAGTTTTTCTTATTCAATTTTTCAATAATTCGCATACAAAATGACCGGCTTGGTAGCTCAATGCTTACGTGTTAGGTTTATATACTCAACACGCGCTCTGGCGGACGGTACAAGATGTGCTAACAGCTTATAATAAAATACAGTATTGCCATGCTGCTACTTGACATAGAGAAAACCTCCATCTGGCAGTACGGGCTTATTTATAAGCTCAAAGAAATTTGCAGACTGTCAGACTACATCGTAGCTTTAATTCAAAGCTTTGTGAGAGGCCGACACATAATCGTACGACTAAATAACTCGTTTTCCAATAAAACAAGACTATCGGTATGTGTTGCGCGGAGGGACGATATTATCCTCTGTACTGTTTAAACTATACACCTCCGATATCCCCTTCTATTCCTATACCAATCTTCTTCTCTACGCAGTTGGTACCGTTATCTATGGGCAGTTTTTCTACGCCCAGACTGCTGCCGAGAAGATACGGTATCATCTCGCAAAACTCCTCGACTACTACGACAGATGGAAAATGGAAATTAACGAAGACATACAGGACATACCCTACTTCTGGACTTTGTCCACTAATAAATAGATGGAGCAAATTGACCATTGACAATAAACTCACACTTTACAAAGTCATATTTAGACCGATACTGACCTATGCCTGTATACCATGGAATTTTATTTTTGACACACAGTGCAAGAGATTCCAGATGACACAAAACAAAATACTGAGACTTCTGACGAACTCTAATAGACACATTCCGATCGTTGAATTACATCAGAATGCTGGGGTCTCTATGATGAGAGTCTTCCAGCCCTCCCAGAAATTCTTCCGAGTAAAAATTCAACGATCGGAAATGATTAGACAATTTAGAGGACATACGCATACATGAATACCAGACCCATACACATAGACTTATTCACCAGAAACTGACTATTCTGAAAGACGGTAACCATAATAAACTGACAGACAAACCTATTCTCCTGCTCAATAACACCACCAATTCCCATTTCCTTTTTTACCTCCTCCCTCTTCTTTTTCCTTTTTCTTCTAAAATTATTGTACATACAAATCTTGCAAAGAAATAAATTTCAATTACTTATAATTTTTAATAAGAAACTCATTTTCATTTTCATTTCACAAATACAATCCTGTACATATTAAAATAATTCTAGTTAAGTAGGTTTTAAAAAAAATTTCCTACACGAAACTCAAGCAAAACTCAAATACATGAAAATATTAAAATTTCAAATTAAAATTAAAATCTGTGATTGAAAATATATAACTAGCTGTGCCTGAAAGCTATACAATATTGCCTAATAGACAAATATTTTTATGCTTTTCGGCGTTCCTGTGAACGATCCATCTTTTTCATCTGAAGGACTTCTAATATATTTTTCAAAAATGAATATTAACGTTCATAAAGAAATTAGCAAAAAAAAACGTAAGTTTGTAATAACTTAAAAAAAAATTCGAAATTTATGCAAATCTTGGAGAACATTTGAACAATTATTAGACATCTTCTATTAAGTTTCCACCCTGCTACGATGACCAATTTCATTTCAACAAAGATTTATTAGAATTAAAAGCATACAAACAGTTGCCTAACCAGAGCCTGCCCCGGGACCGACCATGCAACCACCGCGCTCACGCGGTCGCGAATTGCAGGATCGGCCGCAACAGATCTGTGTCGGCGAAAACAAAAATGAATTACAACTAACCTAAGCACCTTTTGCAACAAGCAAATAAAATTAGGTAATACTATTTGAACACAAAACAATAAAGATTTTTAAAAACAGCTTAAAACTACACATATTTTTAATAACTGACTCACTGTAACACTTTTTTAAAAATTTTGTAGTTGACACAGATACCTTAATCTAAACGAGGCACCTTCTGCGAAATTCATGAACGCTGAGCTGCACATGGCTGGCCTAAACTTTTGGCTTTAATAATTTTGATTTTAAAATTGTTTAATTTATTTGATATTCGTGATGAGAAGTGAATTTTGAAAAACTAAAATGTACAAACAGAAAACAAGAAAAAACAACAAACAAAAGGGACACAAACAGAAAGGAAGAAGGGGACAGGAAAGATTTAAAGATAGCCAAAAGGTACGAAATATTAGTAAAGGTGGATAGGGTAAGCGGAAGTTATAGTTGGTGAAGCTTGGCTACAGAGGTTGCCGGAAAATCGGTAACGTCTGGTATGGTAAGGGGCGTTTAATCCGAAATGGGGCGTTATGCCGTCTAATTTGTGTTATGTGTCTTGTTAGCGGACTATCGCCCAGCTTGAATTAATAGAAGTTTTGAGAGATGCGTTGGACGTAGTCCACTATCGGGGTTATATCGTTGCAACGAGCATAGAGATCTCTGAGGGAGGTGTACCTTCCAGAATTTGAAATGAGGTGCATAAATTTGTGTTCAAACACTTGAAGTTTTTTCATTGTCGTGGCAGGTATGCTGCACCACACCGGCGCCGCGTATGTGATGGACGGCCTAATCACCAGCGTGTACAACAGTTTTTTATTTTGTCGGTTAAGTCTGCTACCCCTGACCATGAGTGGATACAGATTCCTGAACAGGGAGTAGACCGTCCGTATTGTCTCATTTATATGGGTATTGAACGAGACCGGACCATTGCAAATAGTTGCTTACTTAATTTACTTTGATATATTTTGTCGGTTAAAAATTGTAAAAGTTATGTAATTGTTGATACGGCAGAATATGTCACATAACCCGCTTGAAGTTTTGCATAACTTTTTTTAGCATTTTCATAGTAACAAAAGCGAACATACAAGCTTGACAAAGTCTGGAGTATACAGAAGATAATTAGATACTCCGACAGTAACGCATATAATTCTTAAAATCAAAATCTCGGAAGGAAAGTTGAGCGCCACGGATTTCATTTTTGATAAAAAGCCGAAAACCATTCAGGGAACATAACTAGAATGTACTTAAGTCACGTTGCACTGACAACAATCTTCCAAATATCTACTTGTATTGTTCGAAAATGTACAAATTAACCCCTAATCCACTAATGGTTCGCCTGCACTAAACAAAATTCATTGTCACAGAAAGTCTTTATTTCACTGGGAAAGTTTCTCGGGTTTGTGCTTTGATAATGTGAACGATCCATCTTTTGCGTCTGAAGGACTGCTTATATATTATCCAAAAATGAATGTTAATGTTCCCAAAATAAGGGTTCAAAACGACTGTTTCAGACGGAGAATAATACAAAATTTATACTTACTGTTCGTTTATGCTTAACTCCTTCACTGATGGTACCAATTGGAAGGTCGTAACACTATAAATCTAAAACAGTAAGTCCTAACAATTTCTTAAAATTAAACCTGAAAGGGAATTTTGAAAACACAAGACAAAGACAATATAAAGTTAAAAAAATTTATATTAAATCTCTTTTAAAAAATCATGCCTTACAAAAACTTCAAGAAAAATGTTTTGACAAACTATAGTCTGGCCCGTGTACAACACATGGTGAGGAACGGACGACTTTTAATGCACCAATTACCATCCAATATGCGATTTACAGCTAACGATTCCACAAAAAGATTTAAGAAAAGTTCAATGTTTAAATATTTTTGGTGGGCTTTTGCTTGCCTATCTGTTTACGTATTATCAGTTCAATTATAATTTGGTTCGCTCCTCAGAGCTTAAAAATACTTGAATCGCAACGACTTTGAATTATATTGTAGCAATTATAAATTCATACGTTCAGGCAAGGCGGTCCCATGCACATGTGAGTATATGGTAACTATACTTTTTTTATACCGAATCACTGAGGAATCGGTTTAGGGCAAATTCCGTTAAAACCCATCTTTTTCCCGTCAAAATCGACTGCTTGAAAATGATAGGGGACCCTTGTCTCTAAAGGCTATTTTTGCTAAAATTCTCGATATACTTTGAATAGAGACCGGATTAACTGGTCCTCATATTTAGCACAACGCATGAGTTGCAGTGCTGCGCAACGTGGATTCGTAAAAGGGTTTTTAATTTTGAAATTTCCGAAATTAAAATCGATTTTAGTTACACTTTCTCAATTTTGGTGATCGGGGCGACATTACGTCCTTGTGTAGCGACATTTACTACACTTTCTAAAATTACACTCCTTGATGAGTTTCTGAAATTTTTACATAAAAAACGCCTCGTAGAGCGAAAATATGATTTAAAATATCGGTCAGATTTTGTTTATCGAGGGTTTTGGCGTGTTCTCTAACATTCCAACCGCGCCTACTGTCAGTTCATTGTTTCAATTACATACTCGCGACGGGATATATAACATTGTTAAATGAAATAAATAAAGCAAATAACATGAAAAGATGAATTGTACGTATGAAAAATTGAGAAATAAATGTTTTTAATGGTTAATGATTAGGCTTACAATCAAGGAGTCACGGGCTCAAATCCTGGCTAGAACATGGATGTTTAATGGTTTTTTTCCTGTGCTACCGAGTTAGTAGCAGTGGACTAGACGAGGTTGTGTGAGAGACAACGCGGTTAATTTCTTAATCACTTCTGAGTTCGAGTCTCAGCTGCGGCAGATGGTAGAATAGCTAATATTAACCTCTGCCAGGGCGTTAATTTAAATAAAGCGAATGAGGCGATAAAAAGAGCAGTTTACCTAGTGCGGTTTTTACTTTTAAACTATTACCAGCGCCATACGCCATACATATTTCAAATTCTAACGAACTGAGTATATATTTTGGATGAAACAAGAATGAAATAAAGATAGCTGTGTTTAAAATACAAAAAAAATCATTTACACCTCTAATACGAGTTTACCGTGGACACATTGTATATGTTGCATTAATATAAAACGACAGTCTAAGGTGATCTAGCATAAAACTATAAACCAGACTATAAATTGTATATTATTAAACTCGTGAAATTACTGGTAATTTAATACAGCTTACATAACCTAAACTATTAATACCAAACATTTGCGTGTACATAGACATTGTTTTAATTAGTTTCAGTCTAAATTTCAAAATATTTCAATACACAGTGACCTTTTAAGTTTTCATAAATATTCGTAATATTTGTTAACGTATACATGATATTTATCAAGTGGTATTATACGTACAAAGTTAAAATCAATATTGTTACGTGCTGATTAAAGTTTTTTGTCCCTTCATCTTAATATTAGAAGAGACAGCAACATCTGGTAAAGTTGGAAATAATGTCTCAGTTGATGCGAAAAACGATAATAAGAGAGAGCAAAAAAAATCCCCAACAGTGAGAAACTGTACAAACATTATTAGGCAGTTGCCGGATTCTGAAACTTTGTGTTTTATTCTCATAAGAACTGTAATTCTTGTAACCCAACACACGTTCTTCTTAACTATCGGCCTCTCACCACTTATGGAATTCACATATAGAAGGCTCCACTTAATTTGTAAATGTTCTTTGAAGAAGAAATTATTGTTAATAATGAATGATGCGTCGTTTTTAAATCATTTAAATTTTTTCCACACGTGTCTATATAATATCTTTATTGATCTCATACGGGTTAAGCTTTAAAGATTTCTTTAGCAACATTTTTATATGCAACCTAATAAGCTTTCTTTTCATTCCGATGTCATATTAGTTAAATTACGAAATATTTTATGATCTATTCAATCAGAATTCAATTTAGAAGCCTTATATTTACTTAGTGCTCTCCTTTCCTCGGGTATTTTTCTTTTAATAATATGTATACGTCATGGAATTTCGGTCCTTATTACACAAACAGTTCTAATTAGACATGCTCATTAAAAGTATTGATAATAAAAGTTTAATTTTATATTCAATATTCTTTCCATACGGACTCAGATTCTACACAGAACACTCAGTTGGTAGTGAATTGCTGCAAAAGAGTTCATATTTAAAATTTTTAATTTTTAAATGTAATACATTAGTTTTAAACTTTGTTGTTTAACGGTAAATTTGCTAAAATTTGATATTTTTTGCAAATGGAACCAAATCTGATGCCAGAAATCAAGGTAAAATTGAATTTTAGGGTCACTTTTATTAACATTATGTATACTTATTTTTAATCGTTTTAGAGTTATTGGCGTTTTTTTAAAGAAAGAATATTGTTTTGTCCCTCAAGGGTAGTAGAATAGATGTCTAATGAGAGAGGGTTCATCAGTCTGTCCGCCCGTCCATCTATATGTACGTCTGCTACCTGATCATCTGCCTGTCCACCTGTCTGTCTGTCCATCCGTATGTCTAACTGTTCGTCTATGCATTCGTACACAGACAGTTAAATAATTCTGTATTATGTTGTATTTACTATCAGATATTGTCCAGTAGTACCCTTTTATCTGCTACAAAGTCTCTTTTGGCTTAAACATACCCATTCTAAGAGCTCTATAATAATAATAGTAATAATTTATGTGACACGTGTTCATATTTTCTTATGCCAAATATGAATCTATTTCAATAATTTTGTACTATTCGTATTCTATTTATTGAGTCTTTATCAAGACAAGGGCCATAGACAGGTGCACAAAATGTAAACTGTGACCGAACCAGCGTTTCACAAAGCATTTTCCGTGTATCTTGATTTAGACTTGTTCTATGAGGATTCAATAATCTTAGAGCCCCATATGCCCTCTGGATATAGCTAGATGTTTGACCTCGAAACCGTAGTTGTTGGTATATGATTAGGCCTAAATTTTTAGTAGTAGCGGATGGTGGTATGCGAGTTCTGTTAATATTAACATTTAAGATTTCCGATAATGTCAGATAGTCCGCCCTTTTACCAAACACAATAAGCTAAATAATGTTTCTAAATCTTTATTTATCTTGTGCTCTGCTGTTGCATAATCTTTGACATAAAAATAATGGTATATTTGATTGTCGTCTGCATACATATGCATAGTGCAGTGCTCAAAGTATTTAGTGAACTAACTAGTATAGATTGTGAACGGTAGAGGTCCTAAGACGGATCCTTGAGGAACACCTTATAGTACATACCTAGGACCAGAAAGTTCTCCTTTTAGTCTAACACAGTGAGTGACTTAATCATTTATTGGTTTATGATACAAATATCTGCGAAGATATGGATGGACGCATTGAAAAAAATGATGAAGTATCTACTTAAGAAACTTATCCGATGATGTTATATAGACATTATTTTGCATTTATTATTAGATATTACCCTACTGCACACTTATAGTATTTTCGTATTTTTTATTTATGTTTCCCAACCTATGTTAGTCTCCCAAGCCACCATGATCGAGTTTTGAAGATAACTAATGGTAATTGATGTAAAAAATAAGGATAATTAAGTCAAAAATAAGGACAATTAAGGGTAATATAGGTAATAAATCAGGAAAATTAAGTGTAATTAAGGTAAAAATTAGCATAATTAAGGGTATTTAAGGATGCTAAGTGTCGGAATATCCTTATTTATTACTCTTAATTACCCTTAATTATTCTTATTTTTACCTTAATTACATTTCTACAATATCTACAGTGGAATAAAATTAAAGATTTTGATTACTGTTCACCGCTTCTACCTAGCCTTAAATCATTGATAATACCAGAATGTCTGGAATATTACCAGTATAATGATTGTCACTGTGCTCTCGCAAATGTTCACTTTCTATACAAATGTATTGTAGATTTGAATATAAATGTCTTTAGTTATGAAATCAAGAATAGGTAATAAAGTGAATGTATTATACTAATTGTGGCGTACACGCCTACCTAACGTGTACTAGCCACCTGATGGAAATAAAAATTATATTTTTTTCGGTAACCATGAAAAAAAAATAACAAAAAATAATTACTACTGATTTTTAAATTATTGAATTATATTTTATATTTGATAGATAGATTTAATAAATAAATTATTATCAATTTAATCTATCATTTATAGTACAACCACTATAAATTGGTTACCCCGTTGTCAACACTTCTAGAACTTCTGAGCTTCGATGCTACATCTCCGACGATTCTGACACACCAGCCTCCCAGTCCCGGCGTCCACTTTTGTGATTCAGAATCCCCTATCCCCGTCTCGCCTTGAAGGTCAGCTAAAAATAATTACTACTGATTTTGAAATTATTGGATGATATTTTATATCTGGCCGATAGCCGCGTTGATTAAGGGGCGAGGTGGCAATCGCGATTAATCACACGGGTATCCAGCCACCGGGTTCGAATCCCGGCTCCGGCACTGTCGGAGGAAATGGTTGTATATTCTGGAATTGCGGGTTGTCTAATTTCTGTCGTGTTTATTATTATTATTATTATTTGATAGATATATTTAGCAAACAAATTATTATCTATTTAATCTTACATTTATAGTACAACCATTATACTAATCGTTCTATTTCTAACCTCATCACAATATAAAAATACAAGCAGTAGGATTTAAAGCATTTCACACTCACCTCAGTTGTGACACCAGGATGCTAAGTACATAAAGCCTTTAAGATGGAGGAAGATCGATATAAATGTAAATACTAGGTAATCTCTTATGAGTGTGGAAGTTTTTCTTGAATAATTCCTAAATAACATATTTCTCTAAAGTGATTTAGTTCAACGAAAACGCTTCATATATCTCAAATAAAATTTTGCGGACTAGGCTCGGCTGTTGTCTTCAGTGCCCCGCCTCCCCGTGCTAAAACAAGAAGCTCTACGCATTATGTCAGTGAGTCAAATAAGGTAGGTAACGGCGAACATCAAAAATGTATTCAATAATCCTCTATTTCACGTAAAGCGTTTATATAGACAGCACCTTTTATACCTAGACGTTTGTTAATTCTTATCGCCTCGCTGTATTATTTCTTTTTTATTCGCATGCCCTTCTATCGTGATTTTTCTCTCCGATCCCCTTCTTATTCATTTCGTTTAGATGACCAATTAATATTTATTGAATCCACTTCTTGGTTTTTTGAGAGAGTATGCAGTTCACTACCATCGTGTACTATTTTGCAGATGTAAGATCTAAGCCCTGACCATTTATTACGAATAATTTTAGACTGGATAATCCGATTTAGCTGTCAGCAGGACGACATAGTACCAAGTTTTCAGCCATACTGTACTAGTCTCCCAACCTGAGCTAGGTCAGTGTCAGACTCTTACTGACTAAAACCCCTCCTCACAGGGTCGTGTGTAAACACTACGAGAGAACTGCAGCCTTTTGAGCTTATTGTGCACTCCTTGTTCCAGTCTACACTGCCCAGTTTAGTACTCCTGTGCCATTGATGAGGTGATACAGGTCTGAGAATGGGCGAATATTATATCTTCTGTGGGCCAGTGCCTCACATTTATATATAATATGGTGTACTGTCTCTGGTACCTTGCCACACAATCTGCAGTCAAGGTCGCCATCGAACTTGCCAATTCTGTGAAGGTGCTTCTTAACAGGAAAATGTCCCGCCAAAAGACCTGTCACAATCCTCCACTGTAACCTGTTCTTTGAGAGCAGTTCTACGGTTTGTTTTGGGCATGGTCCTTTAATAAGTGTTCTCCCATGTCAATTACCTGGTGTGTTCCTCCAGTAATGGTTGTGTTTATTTCTGACCCAGTCTTTAATTACCCCCTAGCTGAGTCTTGATAATGCTCAGCACGGGCTTTGGACCACAGAATGCATTAGCTACTCCTTGTCTAGCAAGTTCATCAGCTATTGTATTGCCGTCTATTCTAGTGTGTCCCGGCACCCAGAGTAGTTTAACTTTGTTCTGCTCACTCAAAACTTCGAGCTCTTTGTGGCAGTCTCACACCAGTCCAGAAGACACTTTGTTAGAGGCTAATGCCTTTAGTGCCGACTGACTGTCCGATGCGATGGAGATCTGCTGGTTCACATAGCGTCGTTTAACATTCTCACGTATACACTCAAGTGGGCCAGATTTTCAGTTTGAAGGGAAAGGCATACTTACCCTCGGTCTCATCCTATGTATTCCTGCTCCAGCTCCTGATTGCAACCTAGACCCGTCCGTATACCAGGCCAGGCCTTTGCGTAATATCTCAGGAGCTCCTGTTGACCAATCCCATCTCCAACAGAGACACTGAAGGGCTTGTTAAATGTAATTTTTGAACCATATAGTCTGACCTCAACCTTAATAAAGGATCTACTACAATGTTGATTCTCCTCATATGTCCCGACTCCTCTGCATAACAGTAAAGCAAATTATTCTTTACAACAACTCATAATTCCTGGTTCAGCCGATAAATTTGGTGCGACGTATCTAACTAAATGACCTTTCGTACCAAGGTATTTATTTCTGACGTACAATATTATATATTTTTAGAGAGTTCCTCGAATAGTAGTGATGACGAGATTATAATAATTAGCACAATGAAAGAAAAAACGTGTGTACCTAAAATTCATAACTTTATATCAATATCATGAGGCTTACAAAAGTATGTTAGACTGAGCCAAGCAGCTATGCCAATACTAGTAATATCGTGGAGGGCATGATGTCATTTGCACGAGTATGATTTGCACTCAGTGCTGTTCACTGGAAAATGCTGTTATTTTAATATAGGAAAGTACCTCCCTAGATCCTACACCGGGTCCTTGCAACCACTGCGCTATCGTGGTAGCAGATGGCGGGGCCGGGCGGAGTGGGACTGGCTCGATAAAATGAAAATTAAAACAACTAAACCTAGGCTCCCTTCCGTCGCAGGCGGATTAAAATAGGTACTAAAATTAAAAACATATTTAAAAGAACAAACTTAACAAACCTGAGAAAACTACATAAGTAGATAAATAATGAGACTTCTGGCACAAAATCCCATGTTATTTCTTATGGAGGTTCATTCTGCTTTTCCAAAGTCACTCGTATAAAGAGCCAGCTGCGCGCGCAGGTCATTCAAGGTCAAGAGTTTTCACATAGCAACCCATCCGTTCCTATAGATGTCATCACATTGGGGGCGAGCGCAGGTGCGTCTTTACTATGTACATACTTCGATATGCGATGTAAAGCAACGTTAGGCGTGGTTAGTAGTTGGATTGGTGACCGTTCCAACGAAGACCACGTCCTCGCCTCACACATCTTCCAGCGGCTTGTATATCAGTGTATGCGCGGAAGCTATACAACCTTAGGCGAGGGTTGTATAGGAGATATACCATCCTTCGGAGGGGATGTAAAGCCGTCGGTCCCTTGTCTATTAAATGTTAGGCAAGTAAAAGATCCCTACTCTTCTTAAGGGAAGAGGTTCGGCAAAATTCCTGGTTGGGGGTAGCTCGTCTACAGGCGTCGGTGTTAGGCCTCAGTAGCGGAAATAGGCCGACGTTAAATAAATGTACAAAAAAAAAATTTTCATCACATTGCGTCACCCTATTCACTGCCCCCACCACTCCCATGCTCCCCCTACTCCAGACAGTCACGTCACAGCCAGACAAATATGTGGGTAATTGTGGATAAAAATGTGGATAATTATCCACATTTACCCACAATTATCCACATTTTATTCACAATTATCCATATTTTTATCCACAATTACCCACAATCGTACAGACCATATTTGTCTGACTGTGACGTCATTGTCTGAAGTGGGGGTGAGTATAGGAGCGGTGAGGGCAGTGAACAGGGTGACGCGATGTGATGACATCTATAGGAACGGATGGGTTGGTATGTGGACACTCTTAGCCTTGAATAACCTGCACGCGCAGCCGTCTCTTTACACGAATGACCTTCGAAAACCAGAATAAACCTCCATAGGAAATAACATGGGATTTTGAACCAGAAGTCTCATTACTTATCTACTTACATACTAGATTAAAACACTCGCGCACTGATCACTTTTAATTTCGTATCTGACGCTAGCACCTCAATTTAAACGAGGAGCCTTCCGCGAGAAACGTCAATACTGGGCTGCGCATGGCTGGCCCAAACTTTGATTTTATAAAGTTGGGTTGTATATAATATTTTGATTTTCAAAAAATTTGAGAAGCGATATGAATTTAGAGAAAAATGTACACAAAGAAAACAAGAAAAGTTAACGCGACAAAAGGTTACAAACAGAAAATAAGAGGGAGAGAGAAGAGATTTAAAGACACAAGAGGTATGAAATATGAGTAAAGATGGATAGAGTAAGCGGAAGTTATAGTTGTTGAAGTTTGGCTACACTGAAAATCGGTAACGTCTGGTACGGTAAAGGATGTTTAATCCAAAATGAGACATTATGCTGTCTAATTTGTGTTATGTGTTTTGTTAGCGGACTATCGTCCAGTTTGGGGAGGTAGTTTTGGGAGACCTGCTGGACGTAATCCGCTATCGAGGTTATGTCGTTGCAACTTGCGTATAAGTCGCAGTTCGAATCAAATTTATTTCGCGAATTTTTCAAATTTTTAGGGTTCTATCGGATTCACACGGCAACATGACATCCTCAAAGCAATGGTATGGTTGAGAGATTCCATTGAAATCTGAAGCTGAAGGCTACATTCAGCCAGTGCTAATGCAATTCACTGGTATGATGAATTGCCAATTATTTTATTGAGTTTACGCGTCATGCCTAAAGATGATATACTTTGTTCATCTGCGTAGCTTGTTTACGGACAAACCTTGCGTCTCCTTGGCGATTATTTTATCAAGTCACATACCGATACTCAAGTCTCGCTCTTCTTTACTAAATTACGAATCTATTTCGATATTTGCATTTTATATCCCTTAAACCAAATTTCGCCCACAAAACTTTCGTCATCCTGACATTACTTTTTGTAAATATCCGTATTTCGCCCCTTTGTACTAAAGACCTTTTTTCGTAGTTTTTCGTACCGTTACCGTCGTTAAACATGGGAAGTACTTTACTCTCAATCTTGACAGAGTCAAGCCTGAGTACGTGTTACTGATTCTCGTGTCAAATCCGCCTTCAAAAAAGTACATTCCAATATTGATTTTTTGGCAGATTGATTTTTTCTATTGCAGGGGAGTATCTGTGGCGTACACTCCTAATATGTACTAGCCACTTGATGACTAACTAAAAATTATATTTTTGGTTTGGTAACTAGAAGGAAAAACAAAGAAATACTATTATTGGATTATAACATTATTGAGTTGACTTTTGGATAGATAGATTGAATAAATTGGTTATCATATATTTTATCTTTATTTATGTAGTTCAGAATCTAACACGATTTTCAATTTAATACCTTGCTTATTGTAGTGTAAATACACAATATTGATATCCATTGTTCATAAGCTCGTTTTTATAATAGGAACAGGTCTATGACTGCGGGGTACAACAAGTTTAAGCATCGGTACAACGGGTCCTTGGTGAGGAAGAGAAAAAGAGCAACACAACTCTCTTAGCGATTGGCTGACTGTATAGCAAAACAAGAGTCAACTTATTTTACTAGGAAATTATTGCGTTGGCATCAAAGATAAACCAAAGGGAACGTGAAAAGATCTGGGAGAATATAAGGGATGATATCTCTAATGTAGTGTCATAAAACAGGTTCAGTTACTTAGAAAAGTTGAACAATTTAAGGAATCTCTTCATTCATCTGATGGCCAGGTATTTTGCATAACATGAAGGCGAAATTCTGTAATTGTGTAGTATTTAGCTAAACACAGACTTCTAAATAAGATGATAAAGAATGGGAATATACCTTGATCAAGGTATCACATAAACATTTTATTTTCATCAGCGACTTATGAGATGTGACTTCAACAACATTTCTAAAAGTAACCTATGTTTTATTTCGGTTTTATTTACTCAGTTCTTAGTGTAAAACGGTTTGAGCTGGTGTTCTCCAAGCGTATGGAAAAATATGAAAATATGAAATAGTATAGCACGCACAAGAGCAAGAATAATATTTTTAGTAACAAAATTAAACTTACATTGATGCATTATGCAAAACCGATATTATACTAACTATAATTGCACCAAGGCTCATGCAAGATACCTCATATGTACTTTATATAACACAGTTTCATAATTTTACCCAAAGTATTAAACCCTCCACGGGTCACGTATTTATTTGTGATCCCTGTAGGGGGTAGTTTTCACCCCGTTGACTGGAAATAAGGGGTGGGTGGTTTAATTTTGCCACCCTCATCCACCTCGGCCTTCTTTTAGTTACATTCCCTCCGAATGTATCATAAAATCACCATTAATTCGATTTTGGAAGTCGCAATGTTTTAGATTTCTTCACTGTGTAATTCTATTAAGGTATATATCGAATGCAAACAAATATTTATTTTAATGAACACATCATTAATACGGATCGCATGACTTCCTTGAGTGAAATTCAAATAAAACTAAACTTAGTATCAGCACACGTAACATGTCCGTAACTCCCTACACTGGATGAACAAGAAGTACATTGAAAACTTTTTGATCTTTCTGACAAGAAACCGGACTTTACGTGTTCATCAGAACAACTTTGTTACCAATTCCGTTTGTAATTTGTTCATGCTTCGTTTGAAAATATTCACGAACTGTAGACTGACATGGATAGTCGCGAGCGAAGTCGTGAATTTATATTTTATTCGCTAAATGTACATCGTGATGTTCCTTTAACGTGAACTCGGAAACGTAAAAAATTGATACTTAATTGAAGCTTTATTATCACTTTAACGTTTTACTCAGAAGATAGTTTAGCAAAATTATTAGAATTAAAAATAAATTAAAATAGCACAATCCCGGTAAGCCATGATATACGAAATATTTGTCTATGATGTCAAAATATTCCAACGATACTCACTGAAAATAAGTGGCGAAATTCAAAAATAAGAGCTACCTATGGAGTAAGTACTATACAATGATTTTATACTATGTATTAATAAATAATAAAGTTTAGTGTTGGTCAGTAAACGTCTCAGACATATTGTTTTATCAGGTTTGTCTAATATTAAAATAAAATAAATGTAGCTAATGTACCTAACCGGGGATAAAGGAGTTGTGTTACATCCGATTCAAATGACTGCCAGTCCATAATCGGCAACGCCTAATTCCATTTTCACTTTAAAAAATTATGCTCAGTAACAGCTACAGAGACAAAATATATTTGGAGACAATAATACGTAAAATTTTAAATTTTCCCCAACAAGACAGTTTATTAACGATACATTTTTACAATTTTATTTAAAAACCTAAACTAAAAATTCTAATTTTATTAATTGACTATATAATTCATACAAAGTAATGCTCACTACTGATAAATTAAGTATGAACCTTACTGGTCCATGTGCTTTTAAAATTGAATAACTCAATGGAGTAAATGTAGCTTACTTATTTGGAATGTAAATTATATGTCGCAATCTACTATTGATCTATGCAATTTCATACCACAGTCACGTACAAAGCACTGAATCAGCGTTTGAAGCAAATTCAGAATAATTGATGACTAATAACCGGCCCCATTTAAAATAAATGTTTAGGTCCTATTGAATTACCTCTATATGAAAAGTCTCTAGAACGCATACATAAAGAATTTTCTACTTTATATCTATAAATCTTATATATCTGCACCATCTTTCAGCATTATTATATCAAATGACCATATTTGACAAAATAGAGTTTCCCGCAACGATTTTTTATATACCGGTGAAGGGTATTTTTTCGAAATCAAATTAATAAACTTTCCATTAATGATGGATTTTTAAATAAATGGAAACCTAATAAATGCGTGTTGGTTCGGAAATTCCTTGATATTGAAAAGTGGCATTTAGCTGTAAAACTTGTTTTAGTATGTGCATAAATATTCTTTTTTCTAAAGTGACGCGTTTTTCTCCACCCCAGCTGGTGACGGGTAGAAAAAAAGGGCCAGTCTTTGACATTCGAGCTCCGGAAAGGGGCTTTCTGATTTAGCTTGGGCACCAATCTTAGTTTTAATGATAGGACACACTAACCACAAGCTGGATACGCTAGGCTGAGTAGCTCAAGTGGAGAAACGGTACTTTAGTGGGTCAATTTTGGGAAATTTGTTAGAAGTTAATACACAAATAGTAAAACTCAGAACTTTATAAATAATATCAGTTTATTTAACTAAACCTACTATATACAAATCTACGGGTTCACTAATGGGTTACGTTCTGCCAAACTGTACAGATTCTATATACCGGGATGAGGGCAAGCGATGAAATAAAAAAAGTATTATCAAATGACTCAAATGACAGGGATAGCAAGTACAAAGTAATCGACAAAGCGTTAGCACAGAATAAGCGGTAACACAGGGCAAACTAGTGAGGCGATTAAACGGGTACAAACTAAATATGGATACCAGGTAGGAGAAGCAAGACCACAGATATATAAAAATTATAGTGCAAAATTATAGAGAAGTTATATATAATATTTGGCTTGTGCATTAAGTGGTAATAATAATAATAATAAGCCGAAACATTTGTAGAGAACTTTAAACGAAGTAATTTGATACATCTGAAAGCAGTGTTTACTTAAAAAGAATTATTTTAAGATGTTTCGCAAGGAATCAACCACAAACTCTCAGTTCAGTATAATAATTAGAGGCCAGAAACAAAGTTTGATTAGTGAAACCTGAAAAGTAAAGTCTGATTAGTAATACACTCGGAAGCTTAAAATCCAAATATGGTTAGGGAAACAATCTAGAACTCTTCAATGCCTCCCGGCCGCTCACGGAGGCTTACTACCGGAAGACACCTTTGAGTTGTGATTCCACTGGAACGGGAGGAGCTGAAAAGTAAGATATGAATAGTAAAACAATTTAAAACTCTTTAGTGGATTTACTACCGGAAGGCACCTACGAGTTATAAGTCTGCTGGAATGGAAACGCCTGGACTTTCTTGGACGGAATTGAATTGGATGGCTTCCCTAGTGATCACTTTTGCGTAAGTTATCAGCGATATTGCACTAGCCAAGCTTATCTATCAGTTTACCTTCCTTCTCTATGGTCTTACTTACTTTCCGACGAGCATGTTTGCTGTCGTTGAATGATAATACGGAATGCACTACACGACTCCTCAGATGTTGTTAATATTTTTCTCACAGACAGGAGCATTACGACGAACACGTCTTACGCTTGGAACGGCAATTGATGAACTAAAAGTCGGATAGTTTCAATTATTTCCGTGAGGATGACGTTATAACGGGTGACGGCAAATCAACTACTAAAATATTTCCATTACCTTATCCTGATACTTGCAATATTTTGTAGACGTCTGTGCAGGACACATGTAATACGCGCGATAGTTGAATACGTACTGAAACCTTCTCTAGAGCTTTCGGAGCTTGGTTCGCGTTAAAATATAATCCCCTCGCGTCAGATGAATTCATCTGCATTAAAACTGTAAATTTATTTGGTGCATCTGGCTACATAGAAAATAATAATTTAGTTTAATTCACTCAAGGCAGTGCAAAATATATTTTAATATTTAACAATAAATAAGAGTATACTTTACAGAGGGTACAAATAAATATATTATAGATCCTGGGTAACCATTTCGGTAATGAGACACGCTTTATTACAATGGCAGCATATAATGCATAAAACTGCCAATATGCAGCGAATGTAAAAAGAGAAAAGACCAAACAGAATTTTATTTGCAATGGCGAACAACCTGCTAATTTTTTTATAAACCTTTCGCAAAACACAGAATTTGTCGCGAAAATGCAATGCTTATGTGCCCATACTTATTTACTATATATGAGATGGCTTAGCTTTTAATAGATAAAAGTATCTTAATTGTTCGCTACAATGGTATACTGAAGAAACATCGAGAAATGCACGTAATCTTGGATATGTCGGTATAACAATACCATGATTAATATTTATAGGTAGTTGACTTTAACTTAAAGTACACCATACAGTGGAAGACTTCATTAATTTTGATAATTTCTCACAATATGCCATTATTATATTTTCCGAAAAATTATTAATCTAATATTTTTTCTTCCAGTCTCAAAATTATTGATATGCATCATACTTTTCCCTTCAAATTACTGGTAATAAATTTAATAAAATGATTTAACTTCTCTGATTCCTGGAGGTATATTTTCAATATTGGAATTGCCACAAACAATCCATTTTAGTTTTCACAATTGTGCTGACCCGTTATTTCAACCAAATGAAACACTACTGTCTTCTTAATAGACTAAATCTATTATATTTTTACCAACAACGGTCAGATCTCAACTACAAACTATATCCGTCCACTCACCTTAGCTGTTTGCTCGAGTCAACAATAATTAATAAAACTGAATGGAAATGAAATACTTTCGACTTTATCTATATTAGTCGTTAATATCTTCCCCTCAGCTTTCAAAATTTCAATTATAAATCCCTTGCATAAATCTAATGACAAACTGCAAATATCGAATTATAGTCCGAATTCCCTATTATCAAATTTATCTAAAATATTTGAAAATGTTCTTAAAGATAGTTTAAAGAAATTTATTAAAAAAATTCAATCAGAAAAGTAATATGGGTTTAGGGAGGGTAGGTCGATGCAAGATGTAATACCGGATTTCAAACGAATATTTATGAAGCTGTCGATGCTGGTGAGCTTTTAGTAGTTACGCTTGAGAACATTGGCCTTCGCGGAATTGCAAACAACCTAATGAGGAAGAACGCAACGTGTAACGATCGAATTTTACGAGTGATGAAAAAACTATTACGTATGGGGTTCCATAAGGCAGAGTATTAGGGCTAATTCTATTCACTCTATGTAAATAATATTTTTAAACCAAACGTGGCTGTTAACATTATAAATTTCGCAGATAATACGGCGGTATTCTATGAAGATATAAGTTGGGTATATTTAAAAGAAAAAGCGGAATGCGATTTTGGGACTATAATTGAATTCACTAAATTAAAACTTTTCACAATTAACGTAAAGAAACGAATTTCTTCCCCTTTACATCTTATTTAAACAACGTGCTAAGATTTAGTAAACTCCAGGTAAGAGGTGAGGGTCATGGTGTAGAAATTATATTTGTGAAATGTGTTACTTCGGCATCATAATTAATCTGCATCGCATCTCAGATGGCATGATAATAATTTAGTAAAAAAACCGCTGCCCAAGGAATCACTACTTCCTCACCCAGATTTTATATTCAAATCTTACACACACTAAATCCCAATGTAATATTTTAGTTCCTTTAACAATAGGTTGCGGGTGACAATGGGGGGAGTAGAGAGGGTGGTGGTGGCTAAAATAATAATAAATAAATTTAAAAGGCCCTTGGTTCTCGTACACACACTAAATCCCATTTTAATTTTTACTCCCTTCAATAATAGGGTGAGGGTTGTAGAGGGGGTGGCTAATGCCGAAAACATTTCAAAGGCCCTTGGTTCTCTTATACACACCAAATCCCAATTTAATTTTTTACTCCCTTTAATAATAGGACGGAGGTGGCAATGGGGTGTGGTAGAGGGAGTGGTTAATGCCAAAAAATTTTTGAGACGTATACGTAGACGTTCTTGTATACAACATAATCACATTTTATTTTTTTACTCCCCTTCATAATAGTCTGGGGGTGGTATTGAGGGTGATAGTGAGGGGGGATGGCTGATGCCAAAAAAACTTTAAGTCCTTGACTTTTCGTACATGCCCTAAATTGCAATATTATGGATTCTTATTTGCTTGTTTTGCCTATTTACCCTTATTTACCCCATTTACCCCCCGAACCCCCAACGAAATTAGATCTAAATGTAATCTAGTTCCAGATCTCGTTATGATACATAAGTGTACCAAATTTCAAATCAATATCATAAACAGTTCCAGAGTAAACGTGCGCACAAAGAAAGTTACAGACCGACAATTTAAAATCTCGATGTTTCATGACATTTTAAGCCTATTTCAACAAATTTTTTTTTGCATCACTATACTTCCACTGGACGTGAAAGTAAAATTGAGTGCTTTATTGGTAAAATTTAAGTATTTTAAACAATTTTTTGGTGTAAATCATCTAAAATTAATGTACATTGCATTAGTTGAATAGTACCTTAAACATCGCATTATTGTATGGTGAGGGGCAACACAATCGTGTTTGAAGAACTTTGAAGTTATGCAGAAATGGATAGTAGCCAGGGAATAGTTTATATATTGATACAAAAATATACGATATTAGACAATTATTCTATAAATGTCTACTATTATATCAATATCAAATAAAATGTACTAGTCGCCTTATCGAACAACTTTATAATACAAGCTATAAAGGTGATTCTATTGCCATTCCCAGGGCCCAACAATTGGGCAAAGAAGCTTTTTCTATTTGGGACCAAAAATGTACAATGAGCTTCCCAAGGAAATAAGATTAAATTGAATTTCTCTCTTTAAAAAGAAAATTAAAAAATGGATCGATAATTCATTAACTTATAGACACAAAATAATTACCAATTGATAGATGGCTAAAACATGTCCAAGCAATTATTATAAACCTTAATAAAAACTTGCATAAGCATCCATTAACATCTATTAACCCAAAATTCGTCAAGTATCCTAAATTCATTCAGCTACTAATTATTTAAGATAAAACATATTTGGTCGCATCATGCCCGGTCGGGTATGCAGGTAATTTTTTACCTTCATTATTAAAAGTACAGTATTAGAATGTTGAATAAAATTGTAAGTGGAGTGGAGTAAGTTTTGTCTCCTACAGCTTATCTTGCATAAATCGGGCTCCCGTACCGCGCCTTATTAATTGAATGCATTGACTAACCTTGTAACCTAATCTTATTTCTCGGCCTCAGGCTCCTTACATTAGCTATCTTGGCAGTCTTAAGAGGATCATTCATTAGTGGAATCATTAACTGAATACAAGTTAAATTTACTTATTCTTTTTTTCGGAAACCCTTTCTTCTAGATAATTAGTGAGATTAAGGAGCGAGGGTGGTTTACGGTGAGTAAGTAATAAGTCGATTAGAGTTCCTCAAGGATTTTTAAAGGCAAGAATTAAACATTAATTTTAAAAAGTATATATGAAGTAGCATCACACAACATATAAACTTAAAAAATCTTCGAGCCTGCGTAGCTAGAAGATTGTGGTTTAAATAAATATAATTTTGTCAAGCCACTCATTAAAAATATTCTTTATGCAGATTCTAATAGTTAGACCTTCTTTAGAAGTTGCACTCTCATCTAACATTTTTAGAACAGTAATTACTGAGATAAGCGGATACCTTAGTCAGTATTTGAAGATAATTTATTAAACTTTCGTGCGCAATAAAGATTTTGAATATTTCATTTGTTTACATATGATTGTGTCTTACAGGTTATAAAAAGGAACCCATTTTCCATAGAAATATTGTTTCTTCTTGGCAAAAAATTATAATTTTTTTTAAAGGTGTATATACTACAAAATTTCCCATCAAAAAAATGAAAAAAAGAGGAATTCTTTAATGTTATATACAAGTGGGAAATATACTGTAAGCGGAAATAACCCATTCAGTGGTAATCCGGTGGCAGTATATGGAAGTTTGGCTGAAGTATGTGGACATTTTGTAGAACTATGTAGAATACGTAAAAGTATGTGGGAATATTGTAGAAATATGTAGAAGTCTGAGCCGGCTCAATGCTTATGCGCTAGGCTTGAGACCAAGGAGTTTTGGACTTGAATCCTTTCTAGGGTGTGGATGTTAAGTCGCATTTTTAATATGATACGTTACCCAATCGATAAGAGTGAACTAGTGGACAAGGTTGTGTGAGAAGCAACACGGCTAGTCATTGTACCACTCTTGAGTTCCAGTCTCAGTTACGGCAGATGGCAATGCCATAGGGAATGTGTTCTGGTTGAGTGGTGGAATAGCTCATGCCAAATCCCGCCAGCACGTCAATGTAAATAAGACGATAAAATAAAAAAATAAAGAATGTATGTGAAAGTTTGTTTGATATATGTGGAAGTACGGTAAAATTAGTAAGGAAATTAGATGGCAATATTATATTTCTTGCTTAGTTTATACAAGTTATATATGCCCGTGAGACAAGAATGCCTTATATCACTGACTTTCAGTAAGATAGCAAGAAACCTTTTACTGCACCAGTAGTTTTGATCATATCCTTCTGAAATATTAATTAGACTGTCAGAATATGCAGCACTGCACGCTGGAGATACTTGTAGCTCTTCTGTGTCTTCAGTATCTGCAAGAAATAATAATAAATCAAACCTATTTTCACCATGCACGAGTTCATTACATTGAATGAAAAATATTTTTTCTTACCTGTGTCAACACTGCAATATTCTTTAAGTACTACATCATCAATAGATTGCAGTACTTGATCTCCAATTGAAAACGTATTTATTTCCAGTTTCCAACCGTAATCAAGAGGAGATAAAGTTGTCGGGTTCTTCAAATGAGTATTGGTCCAGGTTTGTGAAATGTAAGCTGATCTGAGGAGGTGCTCCCGAAGCCCTGATTGACAAGGCGACGAAGAAGAGGAATCAAACCTCTTAACGTTTTCGAAAAATTATTTTTCATCCTTCAGGTTTTTGTAAATTTTTAAAAGCATTAATGCCCTTACTTCATTTATTTTGTTAGTTTTTCTTGCCATACATCCTGCATACATGCAGCAATATATTTTTCGGAATTTGCAATTGTCGAATTGAAATCACAACCAGTTAGGGCGTGGAAGGCAGCTAGACCGTTACACATATTTGATCCCAACGCCTTGTACAATTTAGAACGTTTATGTACCTTAATGAATTGCCAACGCCAATTTCCGTCTACACCTTTACTATAGGAGGCACAAATTTCATTTTGTTTAATATTATTATCAATATATCCGTGACTGAGCATCACACGGGAATGTTAAATGGTGGCTCTTCGAAATTGCATGATAGATCATTTTGGTGTCGACTTCCTCGTGGTTTGAGCAGGATTCATTATGTTGAATTATTCTTACAACACTTCCGTTGACAAGTTCACATTCATAGTAGTTGACGTAAACAATTTTATGTCCGACTACGTTATAAAGTACTGTTTATGATATAGTTTTGCAGTTATAAAGTACCTCTTTAGTGTACTAGTAAAATAAAGTTACTTTAAGTCCCTATTGTGTCGGATTTAGACGTTTTCAAATTAATATATACAACTGTCAATATTTATCTAAATTAATATTACAACTAAACCTAACTAAATATTAAATGATATTTCTCATAGAATAAATATAAAATTTATTAAATGAATTCTTTCCAATAACGAGTCGATGTCAAATTTTGACGTTTTCAAATAAATATGTACAACAGTCATAAAAATGTCAAATTTGTCATTGAATTAATTTTTTTCGTTAATAAGCCAGCAGTCTGACATAAAGCTTTGTATGCAACTCGTCCATAATAAGGCTTCATTGAACTCGTCCTCTTTATGGCCTTACTCGCTACGCTCGCTCGGCCATATACCGGACTCGTTCAATAAAGCCTTATATTATGGACTTGACACATAAATAGGTATTATTTTCTAAAATCGGTGCCATTTCATTTTGCTCCCAGCTTGTCAAAAGATAACCCACCATGTCTTCTTTTAAAGTGATATTTTTCAATTGAGCTGAAAAGTCAGAAGGGCCACTCTAATTACCTCCCACTACTCTAATTACCCATCACCCCACCAATTGCCCACCACCACCCTAATTACCTCCCATAACTCTAATTACCTCCCACCACCCTAATTATCCGCGCTCCGCCCTCCAGCCACTCCCCCTGTGACGTCACAATGGGGAGTATGAGCAGCTCTATTAGCACACTACTTGCGGGTACCCAAGTCTATAATGACGGATCCAGTTGCAAGTAGTGCTTAAACTGGTTGTAGAGAAAGTATCAGCGTTGTAGATTAATATTCCGCGGTGGAAAATGTAAAACTTCTTCGCGAACTGCAGTGGATCGGAGCGTAGCGGCCGCGGTCTCGCGCTGCATGCCATTACATCTACCTAGGCTTTAGCGACATAAGGCGATCGATAGACTGTATTTTTTGGATGTCTTATTAAATAAACTATTCCAGAACCTGAGATGGCAACATTTCCGACGCGGTAGAATATTATTTTTCAGTATGTTTTTATGCCATCTGTGAGTATGTAAAATTTCAATCTTATGGATATAATACATTTTTGCAACTTTTTGCAACATGTTTAATATTTTACTCATTTTTGCAACGCCAAAAGTTTGGTATACTTACACTCTCATTATTGATACTGTCTAAACTATCATGGGAAGAAAATCTTGCTTCATAGATATTAATGCGAAAAATCTGTCACTACCTCCCTGTTAATATCCACCACACAATCCTCGCCTAAGATTGCATAACTTCAGCGCATACACTGATATACAAGCCGCTAGAAGATACGGGGCAAGGACACGTATTCCGTTGAAACGGTCACCCATCCAAGTACTAAACGTGCCTGACGTTGCTTTACTTTTCATATCGACATATATACGCTCATCCCCTTAGAACATACAGAAAAAATAATTTACAATCTAAAATCAAATGGCAAGGGTCTGGACGAACTTAACTTAAAACTTTTATTTTACCTTATCGCATATTTTAGAGGACATTATAACATTCATTATAAACAAGTGTTAGTGAAGTGTCCGCTGTATAGAAGCAGGCAAACGTAATACATACTGCAAAAAATAACAATATCACGGAGCTGTCACAGTTTCGATCTAAAAGTGTTTCAGCAACGAAAGTCGTACCAAAACAATTAACTGGTTCTTATAAATAAATATAATTATCCTGCCCACTCAATCTGAGTTCCATCAGCATCACAGTTCAACATCATCACTACTTAATATAACAGATGGTGTATTTAGACCATATAATAAATAGATAGAATTTTACTTCCCAGTACAATAAGTATTATATAATAAACACAAATTTGAATTATAATAACGGAGCACTGTACAGCTTCCTTCAGAAGCATGCGTGGAAGTGGAACACAATTTAATTTTATTTAAATCTAAATATTGTGTCAATCTAGATACGAAAAAAGATCTAATTATAAAAGATGGCATACGTAATACTCAGACATATCATAGAATATGTCGTTATAAAGTAGATATTTTAACTCGTTTTTGAATAAACACAAATTAGTTGAATGTTGGCTAATCTAATAAATCAACAAAAAGGTCACAATGCACTTTAAATTCCTTTCCTGCACTTACCCACTTGGCTCTGTTTTGAAGTAACAATAAATTGTAACACACAATATTTTTTTTATAGGTCAGTTGAATTAATCAATCATCATAATGTTATGTTTATATTTTATTACACTTATTTCAGTATTAAGGAAATATAATTAATATATTAATTAAAATAAAATAACTCTTGCAGCGGTGAGTGATATTAAAATAATGTGTAGTTAGATGAAATATCTCGAGTGTTAAGTGACATACAATTTAATGATCATATGAAGTGTGTGACAATAGAGCTGGTATTGTAAAAAATCAACTTGTGAATTAACTGTAGTAGTTCTAACATAAAGAAAAGTGGTGTACTTACAAGCAATGTCTACTCCAATCCTTTATCCGGAAAATCAAACAGAGGTAAGTAAATTTATTCTTCTAAATTACTTTGTGAATGAAATGAGACTTGATTCCTTTTTTTGCTCATGGTTAGTGTAAATTGTTAAGAGTTGATAAATATAAAATAGCACTTTAAGTAATGGTAATAAAAATAAATTGTGTATGTAAGATATACATTATTATCTGATTGAAACGAATTATCCTCTATATTTTACCATAGTACGCAATATTCTATTGCATTAAACATATTATTTTCTTGAAATATGCCGATTATGTAAATTTGCTACTACAAAAATTGTAATAATAAACGTATAATATTTCAATCGAGGAACACCGCCGGCATTATTAATTTTATTAGCTAAAAAAGCTAAATTTTAACTATAATTGATTGATTGACCAGAGAATGGTAGGTATTGCCATCACTGTGTGTGTACACCACCGGGCCGAGAACGTCCGCGCTGGATTGGACTGTGGTCATGCTTGAATGATTGTGAAATGTTTTTATATCTTCTACTTCTTCCATTTTTCATTCCAGCATTCATGATTATGCTTCCATTATGACATTTCGTTATTTTTTCATGCCGTTTGTTCCTGGCCTGCTTGGTCCTTTACTACTCTGTTCATTACCCCATTAACTGTTGCTATATGTATGTAGTATGATAGTCTTCCTATATTTATAGCACTTTCTTCAGTAGATGTAATGGGTCCCGTTTTTTTAGTTGCTGCCCAATACGTCATTGTGCAAGTTTTTATCATTTTATAATTGCATTTATTAATGGCCACGTTTGCAAACGTCTTGTTGTTATTGTGAGTAGTTGAGAATTTATTCGTTGTTTATTTGTCTCTCCCAAGTGCAGTATTTCTTCTAGTTCTAACCACTAGTAGTTGATACTGCGATGGTGACACGCCCAAAGGTCAATGTCTTCAATTTCTGTCTATTTTGCTGTTCCTTTCTTTTAATTTCCATGTCTTGGTTCAATGCTGAAGTGGTTTTTGATTCTTCATTGCTTCTTACGCACATTTTTCCTTAACGAACATTTCATTTTCAGTTGTATTATGGATTGTTTTGTTAATTTGCCGCATTTGCAAAAATCATTCATAATTCAATGTCCACATATCACAAAATAATAATTCCCTTATTTTTATTATTTGGTGAATTCTATGCCCATAACATCATTATAAAATTAATTTTGTAAAAAATGTATTTTTGTTGAAAACAAAACTAATTAATACAAACCAATATACTACTTCTATATCATTACAAAACATAAATTACAGATTAATGATTCTAACAGTCATACCAAAAATAATTTTATATATTTGGTCCCATAATAACAGGTATACCTATGACTTCTAGAATATTCCCCGTATTCTCTGAAATAATTTTACAAAATAAATTTTACAAGATATAAGATAACGATAATGGAGGAAATAGAATTGCCTGTTAAACTTTCTTAATTTCTGAGAAAAACATTGTGTTTCCCAGCGAAAACTTGTTCCACGAGAACTTCTAAGTCGTATAAAACCGTTAGAATTTTAAAACTACACATGCACGAATATTACTTGAAATTAAACCAGTAAATGACAATCACATCCTACAGATTTGGTGCTCTGGAGCACATATTACAATATACGATGCTTAAGAGGACTATGCCAAGAGTTAATTACTTTGCAAAGATTACCAGTTGATTACACAGTTTAGGGCACGTTACAAACAGTAGCGGTATGTACTAATATACGAGATGTGGGTAAGTAAAACAAGGGAGGTTGAAATGTTGGATTAATAACTGCACAATAATTTTATCGGCTAGTAAGAAAATGTATAATTTGGTGATCTTAAGCTTCTTTTAAATAAAATGTTAATTTTTATTACAGAGCCTGACAACGCAAACACAAACAAATACCTCAATTAAATTGTGATTTATATACATCTACTACAACTAAATAGTCTTAATAGTTATATTTGAAACCATTCACTATTGAGGAAACACACATTTACTACGGGGACAGTAGCTCAATGCATTAACGCGATTCAATCATTAAGATTTTAGATTTCATTTTAAAACTGCATAGCAGAAACACACAAAAAGCTGCTTAACCTCTTGGAGAGTGGCAATTGATGAGATAAATTAAAACTTAACTATTTCATAATAACGTCAAAACAACGACGGATCCCGTGGGTACTGCGCGCTGCGTATGGTATGGGATTTAAATATAGTTTTTGTATACGCTAGGGCGGTGCAATCACATAAATGTAAAAAATATAATAAATAAAATAAATCAAGTATTAGTTAAGTCAAAATTATAACAAAATAGGCAATAAATATATTTAATTGGTAATTGGTCTAGCTTTCTCTCTGAGCATGCCTAGCGAAGTGTGTTCGATTCCCACCTACAGCGAAATAATTTTCAATTATAAATTATTAGCAAGAACTGGCTCAGATCCCACAATAAATTGTAAGGAAAGGGTCCTTCACTCATACAAATCTAGATCTCCTAGAATAAGAAGGTCATTCAGGTGACCTGGAAGGCGGTAAAGAAAAAACATTTTAAAAAAAGAAAACAAATAAAAAATTGTAATTGAAAGAAATCATCCAGGAAAACTCGTATATTCTAGAGGATTTCCTCCGGCAATGATGGTATGTATGTACGGGATGTAAGTCAGAGTTGTTGATGATTTTCGTTTCCTTTTCTAAGAATGTTGTGGGATCATACTTGTAGTTAATTTTTCTTAAGTTGAATAGAAGGATGATAAGTCGTCATTGTCATATAGGGCTTATAATACTTGTCCTGTATCTAGAAAGTAGGTTAGAAGTAGAAAATTTGGCAGTGTAGACTATTCTAGCAACATCTTGTCTAGTGCTCTCAGTTTGATTATTTGGAAGGCGGGACATAGAACCCTCAAATTGGAAAATAATGGTTTCATCTTGGATGATTTTAGGAGAACCCAATTTGTTGGTATGTCAGGTTGAACCCCGACTGAGATTGTTGAAATCTCAACTATGAAAATCGAAAACAATTGTTTTCTCCCTTTTCTATACGTTGTCATTACGAAAAACAACTAAAAGCTATTCTCCCACTCTATTTACAGAAGTCAAACCACACGAATCTATCATTAGTAATTTCCTATGTCAAATATAACATCCAGCAACTTTCGTTCAAGAAAATGCCTTCTTACTCTACATACATCAAAGATATCAGAAATAAAATTTCGAATGTCCTGAAGACCAACAGAACTATATTCACTTCACAATAAATGATCTCCAGTTTAATTTGAAACTTAAAAGCCCAAGTCCCTTACAACTTCCAAGGTCTTTACGAAAACTGCGTTCAGACTGTCCCCATACCTACATTGCACATATCGACAGGCCAATTAGCAACAGAATATATGAACATCGTCTTGCAGTTAGAAAATCTGATCCTACATCATCTCTAGCTTAAAAGGGCCTTCTGACAGGTCATAACATAAACTTCGAGAAAACGCCAAAACTATAACACCATTTGTTGTTCCCTCTGTCTATATTTGGAGACACAGATACAAAGTTAACTTAAAAAGACATTAATTCTCCTGGGAATTATTTACCACCGTTGTACTCTCTAAGATTGCGCTCCAGCCGGTATAACCGGATATAGAATATTACTACTTATCATAAACGACAAGAATGATCTGTTATAACAGAAAAACATGAAATTCCCTTCTGCGGCACATGCACTGTTTCCCTTCTACTCAAATATTCAGCACATGATTATCATTTTGACAATAGCTTCACTTATCTGTTCCTTATACTTTCGTCATATTTCTCTCTTGAGACTATTTCAAAACTTCATGCTTTCAGCTGAGTCACTGTAAAACATCAAATTCATCGAAATGTTAATATATTGCAGCTAAATTCAAGTATATCGTCTCCTGAATCTTATTTCATTAGTACTCGGCAACGTTGGCTATTTTAATGGACTCAATTAGTGTTAAGTCACATATTAGGCAACCCAAAATACTACTGTCATACCGCTAATAGTGCGAAATTAATGCACTGGAACTTGACTCTTAATGCTCTAGTTAATAAAGACTATTATCAAGAGGGTTAAAACACAGGTTAGAATTTCATTTTATTTCTGCTTCACAGAAAATATTTAGGACCTTTCAGTAACTAATTGACATTCACAAAGTATGTGAAAGTGTATATATGTAAAATACATTAGAAGAAATCAACTTTTAATTAAATAAATTGATACTAATATAGTATATTATTATTATATTATTATATTGTTATATTGTTATATTGTTATATTGTTATATTGTTATATTGTTATATTGTTATATTGTTATATTGTTATATTGTTATATTATTATATTATTATATTATTATATTATTATATTATTATATTATTATATTATTATATTATTATATTATTATATTATTATATTATTATATTATTATATTATTATATTATTATATTATTATATTATTATATTATTATATTATTATATTATTATATTATTATATTATTATATTATTATATTATTATATTATTATATTATTATATTATTATATTATTATATTATTATATTATTATATTATTATATTATTATATTATTACATTATTATTATATATATATATATGACATGACATGACATGACATTGGCTACCAATTTTTCATGATTTGTAAGGTATAATTCAATGCAGGTCGGAGTATTTGCCCGCTGAGTGGTTGTTTCCTGCAAATCATGTATAATAACAGTATATAGATTAAGTCCACCAAGGGCTGAAGGTCGCCGCTCTCGGTACTTGCAAAATGGCAAGTCGCTATGCACCATGGAGACATCTATGATGTCTGGTGTATAGTAGCATTAGACCACATGAGAGGATTCACTTACCTCTCACCACTACACCATTTACATTAGTCTGTATAAGACTAGCAGGTTGGCCACTGTCATTTGTCTGCTCCATGACCTATGGCATACTGAGGAGAACTAATAAGTTCGAAACCGGTCTATGTCTGGTCAGGGAGTTGACAAATGACATTGGCTACCAATTTTTCATGATTTGTAAGGTATAATTCAATGCAGGTCGGGGTATTTGCCCGCTGAGTAGTTGTTTCCTGCAAATCATGTATAATAACAGTATATAGATTAAGTCCACCAAGGGCTGAAGGTCGCCGCTCTCGGTACTTGCAAAATGGCAAGTCGCTATGCACCATGGAGACATCTATGATGTCTGGTGTATAGTAGCATTAGACCACATGAGAGGATTCACTTACCTCTCACCACTACACCATTTACATTAGTCTGTATAAGACTAGCAGGTTGGCCACTGTCATTTGTCTGCTCCATGACCTATGGCATACTGAGGAGAACTAATAAGTTCGAAACCGGTCTATGTCTGGTCAGGGAGTTGACAAATGACATTGGCTACCAATTTTTCATGATTTGTAAGGTATAATTCAATGCAGGTCGGGGTATTTGCCCGCTGAGTAGTTGTTTCCTGCAAATCATGTATAATAACAATATATATATATATATATATATATATATATATATATATATAATATATATATTATATGAATTATAGTATCCTCCAATAGGAATTGAGAATACAAATATGTCATTGCTGCTAACTTCAAGTTAGTTTTACATTTTGCTCTGTCAGTTTATAACCTCGTACAGCTAACAGATATGTGTCAAAACTTTTGAATTTCTAATTTAATATTTTATAAATAAGTATTTTGATATATGTAAGTACACCTAAAAAATTTCTAAAAAAACAGTTGTAAGTATGAGTGCAATATTTGACTTCTACAAATAAAAGGAGAAAATTCTGTAACTTCAGGATGTTAAAAGAATGCAGTATGATAATGAGCTGCATACTATACGTGGTTCAAGCAAGTATGAAAGACAAAAATACTTCTTTTTTATATCTTGTTACAGGTTTGATTTGCTTAATATTTTCCGGAAGTCTGTTACATATTCTAGGGCCTAAGTATATAAAACATTATATTCCTATAGTTTTTCTGCAACTATAACCTTTAGTTGTTTTCTCTCTTTGCCCCTTGTGTCACATATATATTCAGCGAGTGCTGTTTCTGAATATATTTCATGTTGATGAATTAACAAATATTTTGCATGTAACTTACGTATATTTAACAATTCTGATTCTTTGTATAATAATTCAGTAGGATAAAGGTTGGGTTTTCGGTATAAAATTTTTAAATATATTCTTTGGATTGTTATTAAAGGATTGATGTCAGTTTTATTAGCCATAGTATATGATTTTAATGGGTCTCTCATTTAATATTTCTTTTAATTCTTTGGGTCTGTATAAGAAAATTTGCCTAGTAATAAGACATTACAGGGAACATGTTAGATATAATATGTTTTAGTCTATATAATGCATAACAGATCAATGACAGTTTATTTGCTAAACTAGTGATATGCGTTTCCCAGGTAAGACCACAATCAATATACATATATATATTCCAACAAACTTTGTTGTTGTAACTTGCCCAATAGAGCGCCCATTTATTTTTATCAAATAACTGATTTCAAAGGAAAAAAATCTGGGTGTACAATTTATGAACACAGTTTTGGATATATTTATAAACAGTTTATAATAACTGTACTAATCTACACATTTGATAGTGATGTGCTGAGTAGATATAATTAAGTCTAGTTTCGATGCATTTGATGCTATTAAAGAATTGTTATCAGCGCACATGATTAATGTCTTTTCCACAAAATTTTCTGGTAAATCGTTAATGTATAAAATAAATAGTAATAACCCCAAGACCGACCCCTGGAGTAGTACATCAATTTCAACATTTGCATTCTCAGACCTCAAACTATTCACTTCAACAAACTGTTGCCTATTGGAAAGATATGAAGTTAACCAGTCTGATATTTTTCCTCTAAATCCATATTGTTCAAGTTTTTTAATAAGAAATTTATGATCGATTAAACCAAACGCTTTGCTCAAGTCCACGAAAATGTCGATACATTTTTTCTTCTGCTTTAGATTATTAAAAACTCTGTTTAAAAATTCATAATTGCTGTCTCAGTGGACATACCTTTAGAAATTTTTTATATTTTTTTTATGATTAATTGTGTTAACAGCATTTTCAAGATCTATAAAAACACAAAGGAACGGTGTACTATCATTTAAACATTTATAATGTTTTTTAGAAGAACCCCGCTATATAATTACTTGTTGATGTTTTCTCTAGGAACCCGAATTGATTTTTAGATAGCAAATTAAACTTTCTGACGTATTGCACTAATCTTTTTATGGACTCTTTCTCCAAAGATAATAACAAAACTGATTTTGATTAATATTTTCTTCACATCCCTCTAGCTGACATGTTCAATGAAAATTGATAAATATATACTTCGACGCATTAATTTTGAGGTAACGTCTTTGTAAGAAATATTATATATACTTAGAATATGTACAAGTTACATAATCGCAAATCCACTCCAAGTTATAAAAATATATCTTAAGAGCTAAGATCCATCTGAAAACATTGATTTAATTAATGTTGAAATTCAATATAAAAATTAATGAATAATTGTAATTGAACAGGGTGATGTTTCTATATTTAGTAACATGTATAAAAAACTACAATTTAATAATGTTCTTAAATCTATAATTAGTATATGAAAATCGTTATATGTGTAATAATTACCTAAGAAAAGCACCAACAGTAATGGAATTTCGAGTAAATGAGTCATCATACCACATTAATAAGAACATTGATCATTTAACTATATTCCTACAACATGGCGGCTGATTTTTGATAGACCTAAATTATATTCAAAGCATGCTTTTAGACGGCGGAATGTTAAAACATAATTTTTAGTCGCAAACTTCTCTATAAAATCCTTATTTTACTATAGGGAACGTAACAAGACTGCAACCAACAGCTACTCTCTGGGCTATGTGCCCCAACGAGCGCTGAATTACAAGTTAAAAGCCTGGCGCGTTAAGTGTAATAATTGCATATTACCATCAAAACGCTAATGCTTCGATTGCAACAAACACCAGCCGAAAGACTGATCCTACTTAAAAGGAGCTCTCGTGCCAGCCGTCACACACCACTTGCAGACTGCAGTTTCGAGCTGTTGGCTCTCGTCAGTGCAAGGTAGGCATGTGACGACCGGCACGAGGATCTCTTGACTATTTAGTACATTTCGGTATCTTTGGGATAGCGACATGCAAAATAGTTAGCAGGCGCCATCTAGCGATCCAATGTCTGTTGTAATCGAAAAATCAGTAGCCTGACTGGGCTTAGCATAGTTCACATGTGCATTTAGAGGGCGGAATGTTAAAACATAATATTTTTAGTCGCAAACTCCTCTATAAAATCCTTATTTTACTATAAGGAACGTAACCAGACTGCAACCAACAGCTACTCTCCGGGCTATGCGCCCCGCCGAGCGCTGAATTACAAATTACAAACCTGACGCTTTAAGTGAAATAATTGCATCTTACCATCAAAACGCTAATGCTTCGATTGCACGACAGCTCATTTAAGTAGGATCAGTCTTTCGGCTGGTGTTTATTGCAATCGAAGCATTAGCGTTTTGATTGTAATATGCAATTATTACACTTAACGCGCCAGGATTGTAACTTGAAATTCAGCGCTCGGCGGGGCACATAGCCCGGAGAGTAGTTGTTGGTTGCGTTTGATAGATAAAATTGAGAAAATAGGAATATAAAGCCTAGATAACAAGGAGAGCAATCAAATCAAAAATTGATAATCCTTTAAGAATGAATAACATAAAATAATAATAATTTCATCCAAATCGTTGAAACCGTTACAGAAATTTTTTTTAAATTCTTTTACCCTTATCCTCTACAGTCTCAGTAACTGCATTTATCTAATGTAACGGCTCATGTCATCTCATACTAGTACTAAAAGAGTATCCATGTGTTAATTTTGATCAAAATCGTTAGATAAATTAATTATAAAGCAAGAACTATTTAATACTTCACCCACATCCTCTACAACATCCCGCCCTAACAGCTACTAGTCTCGCCGATACTAAGGAAGTATCTACTTGTATAATTTAATCAAAATCATTAAAATTGTTTTATGCTAGTCCTAAATGATTATCCAGAGAGCCACTTTTGAGAAAAAATGATGTTATATTTCCTTATTGGTTTTTAGTGTTTAATTACCCCAATATTTGAGCTAGAATCGATGTTGTCTCGAGGTATGGATATCCTGAATACGCATACAGAATTTACGCTAGATCTATAAAGTAGTTTGTACCCTAAGTGTGACAACAGACGGCAGACAGACATTTTTAAAATTCAAGGGTCCTGAAGACGTGTAAATTCACCAAAAACAAAATCGATTTTCTGCACGATCACAATACTTTTATATACACTACTTATATGGGAGAATAAAAAACGATTTTTAATAAATTACTACGAACTAGATGTCTATGATATTTTTAACAGGGACATAAACATTGATATACTACAACAAAACAACCATAGTATAGAACGAATTTGGATTTATATCATTCATAGATGAATACACAAGAACGCAAGGAAACCAAAAATCTTGCCTAGACCACATTTTTATTAAATCAAAACACAATATAACTGAAAAAATACTACCGGTAATACTACAAACCGATATCAGAGACCACTTTACAACAATGCTTCAAATTATATTACATAGTAATAGGGAAACCAACAATGTTAACAATACTGGATATGTAAAAAACGTGGACTTGGATAGAGCTCGGAATATTTTGAGCGGCGAGCGGGAATCCGTGTACCTACAAAACGACGTTGATTTGCCAAAAAAATAATTTTATTAGTACTATCACAAAAACAATAAATGAATCAACGAATCTAAAAAAATATTAAAAGAAAAACACAAAACTGATACCCTGGATTACAAACGGATTAGTAAAATCTATATATAATAAAAATAAAATGTATCAGATATTACAACGAAATCCAAATAACGAGAACTTAAAACCAGAATATAGAACATATAAAAACAAATTTACAAATCTAATACAAAAAACCAAATTTCAATACTATAAAAATCAAATAAACAAATACGTCGGCTTGGTGGTTTGATGGACAGTGGCGTGTCCTTCCACGCAGATGGCCCGGGTTCAAAACCGGATCCCAGCAAGCCGATGAGATATAATGGATGAGCGGATCTGCTCGCGTCACCATTTTTCGAAAGAGATGTAAAACTTTAGGTTCCGTATAAGTACGATGTGGGCACGTTAAAGATCCCTACCCCACGACAAACTGTGAGGATTCAGCAAAATTTCCTGGTTAAGGGTCCCAGTGCCCACACAGACACCGATGAGCTTATTCCCTGGCATCGGTGATTCGCCTTGGTAACGGAAATAAGCTGACGTTAAATAAACGATTAAAAATAAACAAACACAAAACATATTCCAAAACCTTATGGAAAACCATGCAGGAAATTAGCGAAACATATTCCAACAATACCATAATTAGATTTGTAAAAAATTGAAAATAACGAGCTAATAACAGATACCAAAGCTATAGCAAATGAATGTAACATAACATTTACAAAGATGGGAGAAAACTTGGCCAAACAAATAAACAATAACCCCAATTATAATATCGTTAAAAATACTACACAAAATTTCATGATACTTTTGCCCACAGACACTAATAAAATCAAACAATCGCTAAGAGAATGAAAAGACAAAAATCTGCCGGCTTACATAATACAAAGGCTGAAGACCTAAAGTCAGTGTCAGATTACATCCTGTGTCCATTAGAATATTCCATTAACAAATGCATACCACTCTTAGAATGGCCTACAATGTTTAAGGAATTCGTAAATATACCCATCCATAAACAAGGGACAAAGAAAACTTAACGAACTACAGACCTATATCACTCATAACGTACCTTTCAAAGCTATTCGAAAAAATAAGAAAAAAGGCCAACATCATATATACAAAGTACTTTCTAAGAGTCAATTCGGCTTCAGAGAGAACGTATCGATGCAAGATGCAATACTGGCACTAACTACCCAAATTTACTCCGCTCTGGATCATTGTAAGTATTTGTCCCCATTCTGGAGGTACGTCGGCTTTCCACCCGTTAGGTGCTTGCCGCAAGCTGAGTTGTGTATTAAAGTGTCGTGCTCATGGCTGGCTGGTGTGTAAGATATGCTGTGTGAATGTTTGTATTGTGAAATGTGCGTATTGGCTGTTTTAGTGTTAGGATGTTTAGTGTTAGGATAAATTGTTGGCTGGTAGTGGTATTATGGCATCTTTTGACTAAACGAATCTATTTTTTTAAAATGGCTCTTTTCAGATGGGTTAATAATATGTTTTATTTTTTTGTTTTATTAATAGTTTTAAACATTTTTTTGGTTTAATTTTATATGTTATTTAATAATTTTTTTTTGGTTTTTATTTTTTGTTTATTTTTTTTGTATGTTTGGCATTTTTTCAAACTACAATTACAAATGTTAGGGGGTAAAAATGTAATTAAGGGATGGATATTTAGGGGCAGTGTAAAATTTGGGGGTGAGGGTATCTAGGAGGGTAGGATTATTAGAGGAGACGAGAGTATTTGCAAAGTTCGGCAGCAGTCTTTTGTATACAAAGTCCGATAGAAGCGGGGTGCCTGTGATGTTGTGCAGGTCTGTGTTGCGCGTTCGGGATGGAAGGTGTAACGAGATTTTTAGAATTTTGTTCTGTACTGTCTGTAGTTGGGCTTGTAAATAGGGAGCTATTAGGGGGTACCAGTTAGGAGAAGCGTAAGTAAGGATGGGACGGAGGTAGGATTTGTAGATTAAAGTAGCTACGTGGGATGGGGAATTTTTAAGGATGGGGAATAGAGAAGAGGTACTCCGCCAGCATTTGCCCGTAACGTTGGAAACATGCTCTTTAAGGTATAACTTGCGATCGAGCGTAACACCGAGGTATGTTATATCATCTAACCATGGGAGGTTGTGGCCATGAAGAACGAGGGTGGTAGAAACAGTTTTTTGTTTTTTGCTAAAATAAATTGCCTGAGTTTTAGTGGGGTTAGTGTTCAGTCCCCAGTCTTTATAGTATGTTATTGTAACGTCTGTCTGTTGCTGTACAATGTTTGTCATGACGGCAGGGCTTACGGAGGTGGTAAGGATGGCGGTATCATCTGCATAGAGGCAGAGGGTGGTGCGGTGATCTAAGGGAGGGGGTAAGTTGTTAATATATAGGTTAAAGAGGACTGGCCAAGGGATGAGCCTGGAGGATGCCAGATAATATGGGGGTAAGTGGAGAGCAATCCTTGTTGACTTTAACTCGAAATTTGTGGCTAGAAGTGTATGATTGCATCATTTTTATTATGCGAATCGGGATATTCGAGGGTAAACCATGTTTTTATACATTTCTAGACTTGTCAAGGGCATTTAACATGGTTAGCCACGAGTTGCTGGTAGAAATATTAGAAGACATTGGCATTAGAGGAAATACGTTAAAACTATTTAAGAGTTACATCACAAACAGACAACAGCGCGTCAGAATAAACACCGAAATGAGTGATATAACGATAATAATATACGGAGTACGCAAAGCACAGTCCTAGGATCCACTTTATTTTCAATCTACGTAAATGGGCTGCTTTCATTACAGAGTGAAGGGGAAATCACAGGATTTACCGATGATACTGCCATACTATACAAAGCAAACTCCTGGGAAGAACTCAGAACAAAGGCTGAAACCGACTTAACAAAAATCAAAAACTGGTTTAACCATAGGTTATTAACAACCAACTTTGAAAAAACGCACTACTTACCTATCAGCTGTTGTAACATAATTTTTTAAATAATTCATTTTTCATACGCGCTCTGGCTATAATGCGACTTCTTGCATATTTCACTTGACGTCCTTATGCAACACTCAATACAGGGTAGTAAATTAATACAACAACAGAGGATTCTACGGTCTATAGTTTTGAATTGGAAGGCAATGTCAGATGACATTAATATAACCAACAAATAAATAGTGTGAAAATGTAATGACAACATCTCAGAAATACTGGTTTATTAAAAGACAGATCAAATGGGGCATTTCAAACTTGGCTCTACTCTACTATAGGAATTTTATGCTATAATTGGTAGCCCCGGATTAGAGGGAAAAAGGATAGTTTTTGTGGCGGATTTTTTGGTCATTTTTTGTGACAAAGTAAAAAAGGAATAGCCATGTTGCTAGGAAAAGGCATTTTTGCTGTAACTTCAGCCAAGTGCAGACACCACCTTTCTGTAATAGAAAACCTAAGAACATCTAAGGTCAGTAAATCTGAAGCGTATTCATTTAAAGATCTATATTTTGTTTAATTTAATATAAGTACAAATAGCATAAAATTCAAGAGAGTACCAAGTTTTGATACTAGTAATTTTTATAGGTTTTTTTTGGAGGGCCTTGCCAACCCTCACCCGATAATCTGACACTCTCAAAGATTTAAGCCAGTCGCAAGTATTACTCACCTATGTGGCTTGAGGACACATAACACCTGTCGTGGATGCCGGAATGGGTCATGTAATTTAAGGGAACTAAGACGTTCCACCTGAAATGTTCGGTCATCGTTTTCAACCAGCTTAGTTTTGCTGAATGGTTTGTTGGTCCAGCTAATGTTGTAACTATTTTAATTCTCCGGAGAGCAGCCTTCGTCTTAACGACTGTAAGTACAACTGGTCTAGTTTACAACTGCAGGGAGGAGCCTCCAACATTTCATTATTCAGAGGTCAAGTATTGCATCAGAAAAGGATTAATATTTTTTAGAAAAAGTGTCGTAATTAAATATTTTTTTTATTGTTAACTAAACAGCTGTTTGGGAACTTAAATTCCATCTTGTTTTTTTGAGATCTCTTTATCCCTTCAGGATTACTGACAAGGTCATGGTCATTTATACTGTACCTTTTTTATTTATAATATCTGAAATATTCTAGAATTTAAAATGTTCATAGCCGGAGAGGCCATAACAATATTTTTACCATTCTTGATTTAAATCAATTTAATTTTTTTAAGTTTTTTGTTCCATTTGTGCCTCACACCCTTATAGTTTAGTAAATCTAATTTTAGCAATTGTGTTCTACATTACCCTGTGTATTATTTTATTATTTGTTGGTGACTTTGTAGTTATAAATTTTTTTTCTCTTATTATATTTAGTATACATTACTTAATTTTTTTATTCTGGTCTCCAACCCCTTCTCCGTCAAGAAATTGACTGGTGCCCCAGAGCTTACAAGTTAACAACTCTTTCTTCAATATAAACTGTTGGTTAAGTTAAAGTTATTGAAAGAACCTACGACCCGCCTTCGAACAGAAGAGCAGCCGGTGAGTGCTTAATCGAAAAGGCCATTTCCTTACGGTTCACGTCACTGTAACAACTCACGTAAATCATCATTTGAGTCTCGAAATAAATGTATTAGGTACGATATACACCATATTACCTATAAAAAACATAAAATACTTGGGCGTACTCATAGACTGTCGTTTAAAATGAGATACTCATACTCAAAAAAACTACAAACTATTATCTACAGATTCAGATACTTAGAAAACATTCTAGAATTCAATCAATCGAAAATACTTTATCAATCCCTTGTAGAGAGTCACCTGAATGATTGCATACTTGGTTGGGGTGGCGTTGCTAAAACTCACCTAACTTCTCTGGAAACCATACAAAAAAGATTTATAAAAATAATGTCCGAGGACCCAAGATGACCCACAGACCTGCTGTACGCAGAGGCAAAACTATTTGTTGTCAGGCAATTACATTACTACAACATAAATATAAAATATCATAGTACAAAAAATATAAAATCATTACGTACACACGAGCACAACACCAGATAGAGAAGTCAATCCATTATACAGTTTATGACAAAGGCAATCGGACAAAGATCTTATGCCTTCTTAGCCCCAAGAGCTTACAACACCTTACCCAAGGACTTACAAAGAGTAACAAAAACACATCATTCAAATGTGCTTTTAGAGGGCGGAATACGTAATGCTCGAATTACAAGTTACAAGTCTGGTGCGTTAAGTGTAATAATTGCATATTACCATCAAAACGCTAATGCTTCGATTGCAACAAACACCAGCCGAAAAACTGATCCTACAAGCAAGATAGCTCCCTTAAGTAGGATCAGTTTTTCGGCTGGTCTTTATTGCAATCGAAGCATTAGCGTTTTGATGGTAATATGCAATTATTACACTTAACGCGCCAGACTTGTAACTTGTAATTCAGCGCTCGGCGGGGTACAAAGCCCGGAGAGTAACTGTTGGTTGCA
Organism: Leptura quadrifasciata; assembly: GCA_963675555.1. Taxonomy (NCBI): domain Eukaryota; kingdom Metazoa; phylum Arthropoda; class Insecta; order Coleoptera; family Cerambycidae; genus Leptura; species Leptura quadrifasciata. The sequence goes on from OY776675.1 coordinate 113,726,323, forward strand.
GTCTGGTTACGTTCCTTATAGTAAAATAAGAATTTTATAGAGGAGGACTAAAAATATTATGTATTAAAAACACATCAGTTCAAGAAGCTATCAAAAAAGCATATATTAGAAAATTGTAGAAACTTAGCCAACGACGTCATCGACCTAAAGCATAATTAGAACGCATGGCTTTGCTGGTTGGATCGCCAAGGGGAACCAGCCCAACGTTGTAGTACAACAAAGATTGAAGTCATCTCATCCAACGGAGTCACCGACTACTTACATATATTCCTAGCAGTTATCAACAGTCTAAGTTTTCCCTCCTCTTGTCTGTTCACCTTTTACACTAGCTTTTATATCAAAATAGTTTTCAGTTTAGTATTTTAGTCGCCTATAAAATTAAGGCATACACGATAAGCTAGTATTCGATAAGTAATTCCGAAAAGTTGATATCCCGCATCTTTCAATCTATTCAGTACTCAATTCACAATCACTAAAAATTGCACTTCATTGCCCATTTTACCAAAACAACTTATTGGAAAACAATGTTTATTTACAATTATTGTACCATTGTAAATTATTGCTATTTTTCTTCCTCTTAAATAAACTTCAAAAACATATACAATATTAATCTATTAAAACTCTCTTAAATTTTGTTATCGAAAAATGTTTCTACAAACATGGCGGTCAATTTAATGACTAAGAAATTTGTATTGTTTTTATTAGGTGATTACATTGTGCATTAATGTTATAAGGAGACTTGTATTTTTATATCTATCTCAGCCCTCTCTAGGGAATCACTTACAAGACTTTGACTTTCAAACTTTTTCAGTTTTTTATGTATTCACCGTATCTTAAAATATTCTCATAGAAAATTTGTTAAATTTAGTACTTAAGAATATACAATTTAACATTATTTCAATGATAAAAGAGAACAACTTATCCCACGTATTAACTTTGTTATGTCTGATTTTTTTACAAAATTACTTTTTCTAAGACCGTTGATATCGGTACAGATATCAGTAATATTTATTCTGGATCCAGTCAAACTTCAGCTACAGGCCATAGCTGACTCTCCAGTATAACCTACATTTGTAACAAACATTTGATCTTTTTAAGTAAATATCGTGTTACATCTCTGAAAAAGCTAACCCACGTAACAGAGCGTATGATGCCACATAAGAAAATTGAAGAATTTGTATATCATTTACAAGATATAAATAATACTAGATTGGAAAGGTATAATTTTACATAAACGTTTGAGACATGATATTTTTAAATATAACAGACAATACTTGTTAAGAATATATATTTGCGAAGAAAAACACTTGATATTAGTATATATATTTTCCACATTGGTATTTTGTTTATCTGGGTCAAATATTACAAATTTATTAGAATCTCTCGGACATGTTTAACAAAGAAGTTTTTATTTGTAAAATTTTTTCATTTAGTAAAATCTGCGAAAAGATTTACGCATATTTAAATGTTGAATAATGTTTAAATATAGACAGTCAAATTTTTTATTATTATCTTATAGATCTCTAAATAAATAAGGCTAGTAAAATGTTTTTCACAACAATATACAGTGTGTCCAGCCGGGAGCGTGCAACTAAAATATTTAGAAAGTTCTGTCACTTCCGCTTATACCGGAAGTAGATGACAACTTTATTACTTTAAATGGGACACCCATTTTTTTGCGGAAAATTATAGTATACAAAATTTTAATTCCACTTTGTATAACAAACCTTGCACCTACAATTTATAATTTTGGAGATATTGTTATGTGCACGCATACGCCACTGCCTCATAGAAAATTCGAGAAGGGCCCAGAAACGCCGCGTATAATAGACTGGAACATTCTAGAATAATCGTCTTGGATACATATATATATATATAGGGAATGGATCGGCGAATGGAGTTCAGTTGTAGATGAGATGAGCAAGTGATGAGATGGAGAATAGTAACTAGCTGTGAATTATAGTAGTGAGATTATAGTAGAATAAACTTGTAATTAGTGTGTACTAATGTATAATTGTAATTGTTATTGTAATTAAGTGATTAATAAATCAGCGGATTATGAAATTTCTTGTTGCAATTTATTGAACCTACGTACAGGTTGTTTCCTGGAAATTGTAAACACGTAACAGTATTAACATTATTAACGAAAAATTGACAACTGCAGATCCCAAAAGAAATTTATCCTATGAATAATCCACCTAAGAAATGAAATATTTCTTAAAAGTAATCAGCATAGCCGTAAGTTATTTTAAAATCATTAAAAATATTTAAATATTATACAGGGTGAGTACAAATGTAGTTACAACTTTATAAACATCAAATATCTTCAATTTTTTAAATGGAGAGGTCAAGAATCTTATTATCTTCTAAGTATTCTTTATCTAACTCTAGCTAAATCGGCCATGCGAACAATTATTGTCAGAAGAAGTAATAGCACAGTTGTCAAATCAAATCAATTATATAATAATTTATAGCGTACTAGCAGTTGTTCATTATAAACTTAATGGGATTATGGCTCGTCTGGGTTAGTCCAATGAAAATTATTTAAATTTATTATTTATGGAGAATGCGACAAAGTATTAACAAGAACGTGTGATATGTTTGCTTTGAAATATCCTGATAAACTCAATCATCTCCCAGCCCAATTCATAGAAAATAATGGGGTTTTCTGAACTTAATAATTTAACCTTTGTAGTTTGGTATAGGGAAGTACATATAAACGGTCCATATGTTTAGTCGCAGAATTTGATAAGATTAAAAATTGGGGTTTCCATTTAAAAATTGAAGTTATTATTAAGTCCATTTAAAGAGTCAGGATTGATGCCGAAATGACCGAATGTTGGCGTCTAGGATTAGACAATATCCCTTAGTTTTCGAGAGTACTGAATCGATTCCCAGGGTCAAACTAATTTTTCCACCTTGGGAACCCCCTCAAAAACCATCCGCAAAGTCCCCTTTTCCGTGAACCCATTTATTTTCTCCAGTTTTTCGGCTAATTCTTGTTCCCTCTAAAAGAACGGAAGGTCCCTCTAGAAATTTGACCTCTACATCAGGTTTCCACCCCCTGTATGGGGTTGGAGAATCGATATTTTTTTGTGAGAAAAAATTCATATTTTACAGAAGGTGTTTCTTTGAATAAGAAGGTAGGTGATCAAGGTTGTGTAACCACCCCGGGGGTTCTTCTCACCGTTTAAAAGGGTGTGATTTTTTTTTCTGACGAAAAAATTACTATTTTGTAGGAAGCGTTTCTATGAGGAAGGTGGTAGGTGGCCGGGATTGTGAAACCAATCCCGGGGGTTTTTTCCACCCTTAAAGGGGGTGGAATTTTTTTCGTCTATAATTGAAAAATAGTATAAAAAATATGTATATTTAAGTTTTTATAAATGTTGTTCATGAATACATGAGTAAATACATATGTGTATAGATACGCTCGGGATTGATTTAATTATAGATGGAAAAAAAATTACACCCCCTTGATAGATGAAAACAACCCTCGGGGGTGGCTACAGAATCCTGGTCACCTACCATCTGCCTAAAAGAGACGCCTCGCACAATGTATTAATTTTTTCCCCCCAAAAAAATGCCACCCTTTTGAAGGATGAAAACAACCATCTTATTCAAAGAAAAAACTCCTGTAAAATATCAATTTTTTTCTCACAAAAAAATCTATTTTCTAACCCCCTACAGGGGTGGAAGTCTGGGGTAGGGATGTCTGAGGTCAAATTCCTCGTGGAACCTTCCGTTCTACTCGAGGGAATGTGAACGATCCATATTTACACATCTGAAGGACTTTTATTACCCTTCCTAAAGTGGATATTATAATGTTCACCTGAAGGGTTTGAAGCGACTGATTTTCAGAATAATACAAAAATCTAAACTTACTGTTCGTTTTTGCTTAACTGCTTCACTGTTGGTGCCAATTGGACGTCGTAACACTAAAAATCTAACACGGTAAATACTAACACTTTCTGAAAATTAAACCTGACAAAGGAATTTTGAAACACAAGAAAAAGTTAATATAAAGTTCAAAAATATATACATTAAATCTTTTAAAAAATTATGTTTTTACAAGACATTCAAGAAAATGAGTAAGAACTATAGTCTGGCCCGTGTACAATACGCGCTGCACAATGTGAATTTTTTATTTTCGAAATTTCCGAGTCGGTTTTCATGATACTTTCTAAAATTTTGTGGTCGGGGCGATATTACATCCCTATGCAGCGACATTTAGTATACTTTCTAAAATTACACTCCTTGGTGAGTTTCTGATATTTTTGCATAAAAAACGCTCTGTAGAGCGAAAATGTGATTTTATGTATAAGAATCTCACCCAACGGCGTTTTTACGTGAAGCACGCTTTTCATGCGAAATATTTCGGATTCTGTTATAGTCTCGAAAAGTTTATTGAGAGATTTGGCGTGTTCTATAGCAGGAACAACAATTGGTCGAAAAAATGGGAAAAATATACAGGTTCATGGAAAAGGAGACTTTGGGGTGGTTTTTGGCCAATTTTAGGGGTTTGTCGAGCTGGAAAAATTAGTTTGACCCGGGAATCCATTGAACACCCTCGAAAACGAGAAGGACATTGTCTAGTCCCAATGGCAAACATTGGGTAGTTCATCCAACTTCTTCAATGGACTCTATTTGATGTTTCTGAATTTAAAGTTGCAACAGCTTTTGTACTCACCCTGTATAATGTTTTGAATTATTTTAAAATAACTTACGCCTGTACTGATTACTTTCATGGCAAAAGATATTTAATTTCTTCCTTGGGTTATTCACAGGAAGAATTTCTTTAGGGGTCTGTAGCTGTCAGGTTATCATTAAAAATGTTAAAACTAAAACTGTAAATTTTAGGTAAAAATTAGGTAAAATATTCTAAACTATTAATTTCGAAAATAAAAATATAGGCGTTCCATTTAAAATAACGAAGTTGATATCTACTTCCGGTATAAGCGAAAGTGACAAAGCTGTTAAAATATTTTAGTTGTATAGATCATTCACTGTTTACAAGACACATAATTTCACAAAAATTCGTTCAGTATTTTTCGACATATGGATCGTGCAAGCTCCCAGCTGGACACATTGGACCTATATATTTTGTACAGGTGCTTCCTGATACATATGCTATGTAACCTCGAGATTTTTCCATACGTCTAATAGTGAAAACTTATTGAAGTTTTACCTTGAAGTGTTTTAACGATAGTGTTTCGGTTACATCTTTTAAATTAATGCCCTTCGTTGATAGCCACCACATGGGAAAAATTTGAAAGCTACTGAGCCGAGGCTTGAGGCGAGACTCCATTATGTTCTCGCCCTAGAGATAAGTCTACAGTGCAGCACTGCCCAAAGCCCTAACTAAGCATCGGTTAAACTATTGCAATGTGAAAAATGCAAGGGGAGATGTAAACTAAGGGAATTAATTCTTAAGATAAGACCAAACACTGTTAATACAACATTACAATACATGTATTAAATAGATCCGCTGTGTGTATTTATTTAAATCATAGTTGACGTTTGAAGAAAAACAAGCATGTTTTATGAGGAGTAAAGTAATTTTTGGTGTTCTCAAAACTCGTTGCCGGCAATAAGAGACTATATAAGCTGGTCAGACGAAGTGTCATGGAAATTACAGTTTAAGTATAAATATTTAACATAAAAGTCGTGCTTTTTAATAGCCAGTGAGCCAGCGAACTGTTTTGATGACCAAAAGCCCAAGAGCTGGAATTTTTTTCTACGCCTTATTCGGCGTTCCACGTAAAGGAATTGACAGTTTGCGCATATACGAAGGGTTTAGCTGCAGCAACATCCCACACATGTAAAGTAATTATAAAAAAAACTAATACAACAAAAGCCGAGACTTGGTCGACATGTTCATTGTGTTGAAAAGTAACTAAAAAACATAATCAGCTGACTTTAGAGTGGGGGAGTATGCTTCAGCTTTCCATGTAAATATGTGAATAATATGCACTGAGTATAAACTGATACCACAGAAGTTGAAATTTGGTATAGTAGCAGCTAATAGTAATAAATTACAACGACGAGTTAAAGGCGCAGCGCATCGTTATCCGCGCACGTTGCATGTTTGACTACATCAGCTGAGCACTTTTCCGTCGCTTAATATGAAGAGATGTGATTTTTTCATTTAACTTATTAACTTGCCTGATGTATCGATTCTTAATAATTATTGTCTGGTCGATAGCCGCGTGGGTTAAGGTGCGAGGTGGTAATCGCGATTAATTACACGGGCATCGCACCACCGGATTCGAATCCTGGCTCCGGCACTGTCGGAGGATATGGTTGTATGTCCGCAATGAGAAAACTGAAAGTGTTGGAACACAAATATATACGCCTATCAAATTCTGGAAGATACACCTCCCTCAGAGACCTCTACGAACGCTGCAACGACATAACCCCGATAGACGACTACGTCCAGCACATCTCTCAAAACTTCTATTCGTTCAAGTTCGGCGATAGTCCGCTAACAAGACACATTACACAAATTAGACAGCATAATGCCCCATTTCGGATTAAACACCCCTTACCTTACCAGACGTTGCCAGTCTTCCGGCAGCCACTCTAGCCAAACTTTCACCTACCATACCTTCTCTAACACTATCCACCTTCCACTGATATTTCATACCTTTCATCGACTTTAATTCTTTCCTGTCCCCCTCGTCTTTTGTTTTTGTGTATTTTTGTGTCGCGTTTGCTGTTTCTTCGTTTCTGTTTGTACATTTTTGTCTGTAAATGCATTCTTCCGTCATTAATCTTGTAACAGAATCGAAATTTTATCTTAGAACAACCAAAATTTTTAGAATCACAGTATAGGCCAGCCCAGCGCAGCCCGTCGTTGGAGTTATTCGCGGATGGCGCCTTGTTGAAGTTGTGGTGCCAGCGTCAGAATCAAAATTTAAAAAAATAGTGAAGTGCGCGTAAATGGCGAAAGCCAATGTGTTAGTGTTCCCTGTTCATGTTTTTAATGTTAAGCTTTATTTTTTAAGCACTGCTTGTACCAGATTACCTATTTTTATTTGGATTGTTGTTGAAAGGAGTTTAGGTTTTAGTTCGTTTTAGTTCTTTATACAATTGTTGCTCACGTCAAACCGGTCCCGTCTCGGCCCGGCCTTGCGATGCACCGCTGCGTTTACTAGTGGACTTTTTTCAAAAACCATGTTCTTTCTCTAATACTAATTTCCTGTTCAAATTCAATACAATAGGGCTTATGGTTCTTCATACTCCTAATTACATGAAACGGAATGAACAGGCGGATAAGCAGACGCGCTTACAGACAGACATTTTGGTAGCCTTTTAGAAGTCGATGACTAACACAACGAAAAAAGAAATTCCCAATGAACGTTATATACAATTTTAGAAGTCTAGTAAATACTGTACGAGGACTATAATACCCACTGTCTATATATCCGATACCGTAACAAGGACACTGGGGCTTTAATGTCGTTGCGATTACGAATTTATGGCTTCAGCATAAACGACAAAATACCATTGCAACATGAAAATATCATTACCAAGGGACACGTAGCGTAATTTCCTTATCTAAACGATAGTTTGTGCTTTACAGTTAAAGTTAAAATAGTTTTAATTTAATTTCAGTATTTTTCTGAAATCCAGGTTAATTTAAAAGACTTTAGTTGAAACGAATGTTTAAAAGTTCATTCACAAACTAACTGAAAATCTCTTCGAATTAGTTCCAAACTACAAAACTTTATATTCAGCATTCCTGAATTGTTTTATTTTCGCAGAATGATTTTATTATATACGGTTAATACTAACAAAAGTTGTTAAAGACTTCAATGGCAGAATCTACGAATAATATAATTTCAAGGTGTGTTTTCTAAGGAACACTTACAGGTAGATATTTTTTTCCTTTAACCGTGTGCCAGTGTTAAACAAAATTAATGCTAGGAGTTATGGGAATGGATTTAGAAATAAAACTTTTTTAAAAAATGGTGACTCTCCTGCCTCAATATCTTTGAAAAATTTTGCATCTTTAAATCAACCAATCGCAGTTTAATGAAACTCTTTTTACATTTCTTTGATAATATGATTGAATAACATCAATCAGTTCCATATTACATCTCTTCTCAGTTCGTTTGGCACACTTAAATGATGGAGAAACTTTCCAACACAATGACAGGGCTATGAACACGAATTATCCTTCGATTAAGGGTAAAAATATATATGCATATCACTAGCTGAGAGCTTATATGAGACTCATGAAGGTCTTCGTGCACTTATTTTTGATTAGTAAGTATCAGTTTAATTCGTAAAATTTTTAAAAATTTTTGTACAAGGGTCAAAGGCTTCACTCTGTATATGTAGTTGGAGCACTTGGTTTTAGTAAAAATTCAAAAATCACTTTTAATTGCCTGTGGCAGGGTATTTTTCCACCACCCTATATATTGCTTCTTGAAATAACACGCAAATTTTTTGAACGAAATTATAATATTTATTTCAAGTACGTAACACAGTTTGATGCACTTAAAATTAACTCAAACATGTATTGTAAAATGATAACTTAAAAAAATAACTCGTATTTAAATTTGATTTCAAAATTTGAAAAAAATCAGTTTTTCGGTGTATTTGAGAGTTTGTTAAATTCACTTTGTATTAAATACGCCAGGACAAAATATGGAAGTTTTTTACTTGGAGCAGCCAAGGAAGAATTCGTAGCTAGGTTTAAGTACGCGTACTGTCGTCAGCAGAAAACAAATAGGACAACTTTTTTTTTTTGTAATGTAAATCTGTCTCTATTTGAATATGTAATGAGTAGCCGAAATAAAACAGATATCACTTTTAATTTATTTTTTATTTTAATGCTGTAGCTATTGCTATAGTAAATGATGGATGGTTAATGAGACAAATTGCACTGCGTTATAACATTAACAAATATTTGGTGTGTAACATTTTAAGAAAGTAGAGAATAAACGGTACGATTAGTAGAAATCCTGGATTAAAGGACAAAGGATATCCTACTTAACAAGAAACTAACTATTAATATTTCGTTATTGCACCATTTCTATTTATAACTTCTATAAGTCTGTTTGGCATAGAATTAAATAACCTTATACAATAATCACTAGTAATAATATTTTCCCATGCATTATTTACTATTTCCAGTAATTCTTTTGCATTCCGCGGTCTCACATTTCGTTTTTGGATACTTCTTACGAGTAGTCCCCATACTTCTTCCACATGGTTAAGATCTGGACTATGACTTGGCCAGTTAAGAATATTGATGTTGTTATCTTGAAACCAGTTAGTTACGGTATGAGCAGTATGAACGGACCAATTGTCTTGTTGAAATATGAACTCATTATTAGGAAATAATTGTAACATAGAAGGGAGCATAATATTGTCAAAAATCCTAATATACGTTTCACTATTAAATCGTTCCTCAATATGCCACAAAACACCAGGACCACGTGCCGATATCCAAGCCCACATATTGACGTAAAATCTACCACTTTTATCATTGTTAATCGAGTATTCGGAGGGCGGTAAACACTAGTACTACCGCTGTGTGTTGACTGGAAAGTTTTTTCGTTTGTAAAGATTACATTGTTCCAAAAATTTACATCATGCGAGGGGCGAGCGTAGGCGCGTCTTTACTATGTACATACTTCGGTATGCGATGTAAAGCAACGACAGGCGCAGTTAGTACTTGAATGGGTGACCATTCCAACGGAAACCGCGTTCTCGCCTCACACATCTTCCAGCGGCTTGTATATCAGTGTATGCGCGGAAGCTATACAACCTTAGGCGAGGGTTGTATAGGAGATATACCATCCTTCGGAGGGGATGTAAAGCCGTCGGTCTCTTGTCTATTAAATGTTAGGCAAGTAAAAGATCCCTACTCTTCTTAAGGGAAGAGGTTCGGCAAAATTCCTGGTTGGGGGTAGCTCGTCTACAGGCGCCGGTGTTAGGCCTCAGTAGCGGAAATAGGCCGACGTTGAATAAATGTATAAAAAATTAAAAAAAAATACATCATGCGCTAAAAATTCAAGCGCAAATCCTACTCGAGCTTCTTCTTTATGTTCAGCTTTAAGTAAATATTTCTGTGCTGCTGCATGACAGCGTAGCTCCGATTCCCTTACTCGCCGGCGACCAGTACTACTCGATCCAGGAAAATTTGTTTCTTCAGCAGTCTGAGTAAAATGGATTTTCTACTAAAGCATTTACTAATTGCAAATCTTGTTGAGTTGATATCCTTCGTCGCTCTGATCCAGGATTTCTACTAATCGTACCGTTTATTCTCCACTTTCTTAACATGTTACACACCGAATTTTTGTCAATATTATAACGTAGTGCAATTTGTCTCATTGACCATCCATCAAAATTAAAGTTAGATGTACACAACTAGATTTTAGCAAAATACCATTATATTTTTTTTTTACTCACGACTGTATCAGAATTGAGTTGTCTGAGCTTCGCCTCGCTCATCCTTATATACGCTCGCTACTGTTACGTTAATCGTGCACTGCGAGTCTTGCACAATCGTTGTTTTGTGAGCTGGAAAGCTACCACCCATTCAATGCGGTCACTAACTGTGCAATAATTGAAATCGATTGAAATTCGGATTGAGTTATGTTGTTTCGATCTTAAAATTTGAAATCTTTTATTGATGAAATTCGAGTCAATTTTACTTTAGAAGTTATTTGATAATTTGGTCCGAATTTATTTACTACTTTTCGAGTCGCCCTCGTAAAACGATTCCGCAGGCGAACACTTATTATCGGGCTGTGTTCATACTTTTGTACTATTTGTCCGAGATGAACGAATGGAAGTAAGTTTTGATGATGTGTTTTAACTGTGCTGTGGACTGTAGAGTTGATATGAAAGGAATTTGTGCTTATACGCATATGTTGAAGTAAATACTGAGATTAATCGAGGAGCTGCAGAATGTTGTGTATAAAAATAAATGGTAATTTATTATTTAAGGCGTAATACCGCATATGGTAGCCATTACTGCGACTCCCGGAAAACATACTACCGGACTGGCTACGTTTGCGCTGAGTTTGACTGAAGTCATGCTTTTTGCTAACACCGAGAGTCGCATAGTGCATGGTACAAAAGTGGGGGATGGGTAGTGCAGGTGTTTGCAAAATGCGTTACTAAGTACACTGAATATAATAATACCAAATATTTGCACCTCTTTCTGGAGACACTCTTTTAGTTTAAAATATGAAAATGGTAATACAGTGCTTTGATTTCTTTAAGGGGTTAGAAAATTGCAAGTGGACAACTAGAAATATAACAAAACAAAGGTATAAAGAAGGTTAATAAAAATTATACACATGAGCGTCCATGATAAACTGACAGAAATACACTGAAAATACAAATGTATTGGATATTTCATTCATTCTAAGTCCAGACTCATATATTACAAACCGAGAAGCAATTTTATCGAATTCCTTGTCACAATAAAATTCAGCCTCTGGAAAATTTCCATCCCATATCAACAACATAGAAAAAGTAGCTGATCCTTTTTATATATATATATATATATATATGGAAAACTTAGAAATATCAACGATATTATTGACTTCCAAGGAACAGAGAAAATTCTTAAATATTATGAAGCAGTGCACACAAATAATTTCGAATGGTAAACTTGGTAAAAGTTTGAAATAATCACTAGAAAAAGTTGAAATTGAATTTCACAATGTAATAAATTACTGATATATTTTGTAATTGTCAGATATGAGTTAAAAATTCAAATATATTTAAGGCCATACATTTTTCATGTACCAATATGATGGTCGGATTGTTTAGACAACAATTTATTTTCACAGTTGGATAGCTTAACACTTTATTTTGACACTCAAATATTTAAACAGTTAAATTATGCGATTATTGAATTTTATATTGTTCTCAAAAATTGATTGTTTAGTATTATGTAATTTTTTTGACACTGCCATGGAGAGCCCCTCCGTGAAGTTAGTTGGAGAAAATAACAAGTCACGCAATGCCTTTATTAGGGGTTAATTCCAATGGCTGGTCGGTCGGTACTAAAATTATATATACAGAAATTATTTTCTTATTATATTGAAAATGTCTACTGTGATGTACATAATATAACTTTTAAATTATACAGTAATTTATAAACGCATAATGAGATTAGGAATTAACGTAAACTAGTGTTTACTAAATCGAATTTCTGCCAGATAGATTAGAACGAAAGGAAAATAGACCGCAACAAATTGTGACTCTCGGTTCACCTGGTCTGAACGGCCTTTTTAAGCTAATTTATTATATAAATTATTGTGTGAAATACTGTCTCGCGCAATTTAATGCTTTAAATGGTTGAATTGTGCAGGCCCTGATGATAGAGAATATCAAAATAAATTGTCATCTGAACTATTCAACAGTTAATTTGGTATTTGATATCTACTTGTGCACAAAAAAGTTATAATCGCAAATATACTTAGGTAAAACTTTCACATAGCTGACAACTATAAAAGAACATCAGTATTTTATTAAATAACGATAAATATTCCTCAGATATCAAATGTGAAAAAAATCCAAAATTAATAAAACAAATTTGAATGCTTCAAATGTAACAAGAATCTTTTAAAAAATAAGTTTAAATCTTCAACAAAATATGAATGCTAATTTTATCAACTGTAATATCACAAAAACACGTTCCGGACAAACCTTCCCTTTTAGGAATGGGTCGGACTAATACACCCTGGTCTTGACATTCATAAATATACTTTGCTGTTATAAATTGCATTTCAAATGTGTTAAATTTGAACAAAATCATTGGAGCCGCTTTACAGAAAAAAATATATAAATTTTATTAAACCATGCACCTTGCAGCATCCCTCCTCGAATTGTCTAGTAGAAAATAGTCACGCCATCTTATACTGATACTAAGAAACTATCGATGTGAAAAATTTGTCTCCAGCCTCACCACCACAGATTCTGGCGTTGCCAGAGTAAAGATTTACTCTTGCTCACGGGTGGAGCTACACGAGATTGAAAACCATTTAGCGACCTCGAATCCGAGTATTGGTGTTGAGCTCAAACGCTTTCCATATTGCGAACCTGTGAAGAAACGCGAGGAAGATTGAGGGAGGCCTGTCATGCCTGCAGGGGGTGGTTTTCACCTCCTTCTATCTTAATCAAAAACAGAGATCAAACATTCATATCGGTCATTTTGTAGCAAAACGTTACAAACAACAGCCACAAAAAATACAGCCCCCTCACTAACTCGATCTATATCATACTGACTTTCCACACCTCGAACCACAACTTTATATTTACATTTTATCAAATTTTATAAGACATTTCTCCCTTATTTTCAAGGTTCCATTCAGTTTTTCATTCGTACTTCAAAACGCCCCTCATTCATTTTCTCAAAAAGTCAGCTAGTCATTTATTCAACTTTCTCTCCATTTCACGTGTTCTCGTCGATGACAAAAATATCCCCATTTCATTTGTTCCGCTAACTTCTTATAAAATATTCATTTCAACGACCATTCATTTTCGCATTCAAGTTATCCGCCTACAATCAGTCCCCTTTCAAAATGCTCAAATAAAATATCGTTTCTCTTGTCCCCATCAATATCGAAACTCATTTCCTAAATCATACGATATGCATCACATCAAATTGAATCCACTTCCTTCAACAAACGCTTACCGGCACACATTAATTTCATTTCAAATTTCCAATGCATGGACCTTCGGGAACCCTTTACGGGGTCATTCTAGTTTTCATACAAGATTTTCGTTAGTAACTCCTAAACCGGAATCGATTCAGATTTCATTCAAATATCAAAAAATTCCCCCTTTTCAGGCCGATACGGTGATGTGATTTCCATTCCCAAATTTCAAGTTATTCACTTTCCTGATCAATGAGTCATCCTCGCCAGCACGGAATGTGCGGGGACACATACGGCCTTTTCCAGACCTATCCAGCTCTCTGCTCGTCGTGTCCCCGACGTAGGGTATAAATAACCGAGCCCGGCGAATTAGATCTAAGTCAGTTTCTTCGGTGTAACCCGTGACAAATCGATCCGGTGCCATACTACTTCCAAAGCTTAAGCCTTGTAAAAAAGAGTTTCATTTAAAATAATCATAATCTTAATCTGCCCTAGTGCAACAAATGAAAAAGTGAATTTTTCAAACCTCATAAAACAAAACCATCGCGTTAATACATTTATATTTTAAACAAAACGGAATTTCAGTGTCGAATAAATATTTTAATTTAAATCGTTACTCAAACTGTGTTCAGTGTTTTTAAATAAACTTATTCAAGATCGTTTAAACAAAGTGTTTTAATTTAAAAGGCACATACAGGGTGAAGTTGTGGACCCTGTCAAAGACATTAACTTTAATTAAAGTGCTAAATAGACAATTTCAAGTGAAGTAACGTGCTCCAGGGATAGCATTTGACCCCATCCAACGTTTTACGTGTGACCCACCCACTCTTTTGAATCTACAAAATTAAGTGCACGCAGGCTTCCAGAGTCTCTCTTAAGCTCCAAGGCTCCAAGCTCAGCCGAAATTTTTTGTTTTTTATACAACGGGAGTCCTCTGCGTGTTCAAGTACCTCTCTTCTATCAGTACTATAAAAAATATAAAAAATTTCAAAATTTCTAAAATAAATCAAACTTCATATGCACCATGTCAAAAGTATAAAAAAAGTAATTACCATACTCAAATTAACCAAAACATACAGTAATTCTCAAATAACATGCATTCGTTGTCAAATACCACCAAACATGCAATATCACCATTTTAGGACTCGAACCTGTTAAAAAAACCACCTTAGAAATATCAGCCCCAAAAAATCTTAAAACATATCAAAACTACTTTCCCTACCTAGAGTCAAAATATTTTATCTCGATTCGTTAATTTTCTATAAACAAATTTTACATTTTAAATTCCACTACATTTCAACCGCCCCTCGTATATATCAAACTACTCTCCTTACTTCTAACATCAACATTCTGTTTCGGTTTATCAATTTTCTATAACTCGTTTTCTATTTCAATTCGTATTACTACATACAAGATCGGGATTCCTTTTGCAACCGATATCATAACTTATTTTCGTTCCATTTACCTCGAGCGTATCGGGAACATTTTCATATCTTATTCATATCTCTGCAACCGTAAAACGTCGGACCTTCGTTTCGACTTTACGGGGTCATTCCGAAACCATTTAATTTTCAGACAATAAAACCTTAGTAACCTCTAAACCCGAATAGAATCAAAATTTTCTCCTTTTCATTGCCGATTTTTCCATATAATTTTATTTCGAAATTTCATACTTTTGCAAAACTATTGCACAATGTTGTGAAATATTGTACAATCGTGCCGATCCAGACTAGACGACACCATTTCCAGCTCTAAAATGGGGGTAAAAACGTTTGTACCTGACTCGCGGGGCGCGAAAAACGCAATCTTTGTATGAGATAAAAAGCCGAGCTCCGCAAGCCCAAATCAAGTTTTTTCTAGTGTGTTTTTGCGTATTTAAATTGTTATACAAGTTTTTCTACAAGTGGAATTAATTTGTGTGAATTTTTAAATTAACATTATAAAAGTTTGTGTACTGTTCACTTTAAGAAGTATACTAGTAATCTTTCGATTCAACCAAATAATGAGAGTAGTTACCGTTTGCCTTTTTCCACTTATCGTGTTTCACGTCGGGAATTTTTATAATCGGGACCCGGAAGCACTTCCCAGGTCGAAACCTGGTTAAAAAGAGTAGAATTTTTTCAGAAGCTAGAACGCTTAAATAAAATTAAAAAATAATCAAACAAATCTCCTTAGTCGAAATTTAACTGTCGAAAAGTTACCTTACAAGAATAATACAGTGTAAATCATAAATAAATTACTTTAAAATTCTAAACTCTGTTCAAAGTGATTACATAATTGAACAAAGTGTCGTTATTTTAATATAAAGGGTGTTACTCTCGGCCCTGCCAGTGAATTTACTAAAAAACTAAAATAAATAATTCTATTAAACAAAAAGTGAACCAATCGATCTGGTCATATTTTGACCCTATCCAACAGTTTTAAGGCTCCCCCAAACTTCAAAATTAAAACAAATAAAGTGCATCTACGGCCTCGGTAATCTCAAGCTTAAATTTCCAAGAAAAAATATATTATTTTTCCCATCAAAAGAGGATCGTTGGTGTTCAGTGGACGGCATATCATTTCGTCGTCCTGGTTGAGTGGAAGAATGGTTGTAGCTAAACTCCGCCAGGACGTAAATATAAACAAGGCGTTAAAAAAAAATTAAAAATAAGGGGTGGGTGGTCAAATTTTCCCTCCCTCACCCTCCTCGACCTATTTTAATTACATTCACTACGAATAGCGCACAAAAATAGTTACGACCCTTGTTTGACTCAAAGGGATGGATTTCATTCCCTTTGATCAACCCTCTCTGCGGCAGCGTATCAAAAATCACTTTTACAGGAAAAATTTCGCACAAATAGCCACTCCACTAGCTACTCTACGGAAAACCTGTTTTGGGGGTGGTTTTTGGCCAATACGAAATAAAGGCAGGTTTTTTTCACTCTCAGACTTATCGCAATCAATTTCCCGCCCCAAAAACGTTTTTTTTTAGCCCTGGCCCAGAAATGTAAAACTTAAAAACTTCTCGATATATCGATGTTGTTGTTTTTTTATTTAACGTCGGCCTATTTCCGCTACTGAGACCTAACACCGACGCCTGTAGACGAACTACCCCAACCAGGAATTTTTGTCGAACCTCTTCCCTTAAGAAGAGTAGGGATCTTTTACTTGCCTAACATTTAATAGACAAGGGACATACGGCTTTACATCCCCTCCGAAGGCTGGTATATCCCCTATACAAACCTCGCCTGAGATTCTGCGTATACACTGATATACAATGCGCGTGTGGAGAGGAATGTGAGGAGAGGACGTGGTAATTTACATTGCATATCGAAATATGTACATAGTAAAGACGCACCTAACTCGCTCCCCATGCAGGGTGTTACTCACCATCTACAAAGAATAAACCCAGTTAGAGCACCAACGGGCCTCAAAGAGTCTCAAGCTGTAAAAACATTTAATTAAAAAAAAAAACAGATTCTCGTTCGTATTCACTCTAAAACGCACAAGTTTTCTCCGATTTAACAAATCTTTTATCTCGCACGAATTTAGAAGTTACTAATACAATCCCATTGATATAGTGGACACCCTACATATGTAGTGCTATTCTTTACCCTATTACGTCACAGTAAAATGGATGAAAATCTAACGCAATATAGCTTAGATACGGGCACATATTTTGTGCAAATAAGGTGATTGTACAATAATGACTAACAACCCTTTAGGGGTGACAATTAAAAAAATATATTTTAAGTAGTTGATAGAGGCATTTTGATTTTTAAAAGCTTTTATTTAACTTACAATGTATGTTTGTTAGTTGGTTTAGGGCAAATCTTGCAATCAAAATTTCGATTAATTCTAGTTAAACTAGAGCTCTGAAATTTTGCACATATGTATAAGTCCGTTGACAATACACTGTAACATTTCCATATAAGAAAAATACAAGATGGCGGATGACTTTATCGTTTATGATCCGATTCGATTCAAAATCGATATCTGGGGGTTTTCGATATCGCTAATTATGAATTCTTGGTAAAAATTTAGAAATTGAAAATAGCAGCGCCAATATGGCTGACGACTTTTGTCATTTAGATCCAAATCGATCAAAATCGATATCTTGGGGTTTTGAGGTCGCGGATTACGAATTTCTAGTCAAGAATTTAGTTCGAGATGGCGGACGACTTTACCGTTTATGATCCGATTCGTCTCAAAATCGATATCTGGGGATTACAGCATATCAAAGAACTAAAAAGTAAAAAATTAAATAAAAAAATGCTTTTATTAAAAAAATGCTCTAAACGGTAAAAAATGAACTTTGAAGTAAATTAAACTCATCATTTTGTTACATTACATAATTTTTTTTATGATATAAAAGCTTTTCGCGAGCAATCTCTTTTACACAGGAAGATCTCGCGACAAGCTTTTATATCATAAAAAAAATTATATATTGTAACAAAATGATGGGTTTGATTTACTTCAAAGTTTATTTTGTACTTTTTAGAGCGTTTCTTAAATAAAAGCTTTCTTTATTTTTTTTTCAATTAATTGTATAATATATAAATAAATCATTACACTCTTTTCTTATAGACATAAAATGTTGAATATATCAACAAATACATACATAGAACTTAGAATCATTCACACACAATTAAGCACTCAAAATGTGTTACACCAACACAAAGTTGTAAATATTTAAAACAGTTTTAGTGTGGTATCTGAGGGTGGTACTAAACAGAATAGCCAAAAGTCCTCTAGATCCCTACCAAATATTCGGTAACAACGAATTTTAACTATAGAGATAATATCCTTTTTGAGCAATTTTGTTAATTGGAGGTATACTGGTAGGGAATGTTTCGTTTGTTAATTCTAGCAGGTTTCCTGCTTTGATCTTGTCCCTCCCGGATCTCTTGTTTGAATTAAAAGTTTTATAATTGGTGCCAGTAATGTGGACTCTAGCAGGGGTGCTTTTGGATTATATTACTATAAATTAATAATTTATTCACGTGCTTTTCGACCTGTACCCTTTTCTAAAGATATTGGCAAGGGCGTGATACAATAAATTATTATTTTAAATATATTAAAAAAGGTTTCTTTTAATATTTCAAAAAGTTTATTAAAACTCTACGCATATTCCGTCGTATTAGTCATTTATCAGGAACACAACAGAGTGCTAATTTGAAACTAATAAAGAAACGTTTGTTAAAATTTAGTTAAATGGAAACGAGGTTCAAACAGTAGTAGGGAATAAAAAGTAAACAGATTAACAAAACAAAAAATACAATATGATTTAACGTGACATTATTTCAATGCTGATGTATCAATATGAAATAATTGCTGGAATCAAATTAAGGTTTTAATGTGAATTGTCTGGTCAGTGCAAATGTCTAACGTGTTCATTGGATCAAGTTGAATTCACAGTTCAGTTTTGCAGTTTTGGTGAGATCGGCGTATTGTTTATTTAAACAATTACATTTTTTGGTGAGTGTATTCACTCCATCGATTGTTTAAAAATATCTCAGGATCTATAAGTTCTACTTGAATCGACGAAAATGGAAAAGATCTATTTCGAGTGGTACAATAAATATATACAAAGTTCCACTCCGATTGTTATTATAAAAAATTTTTTTTGTATTATTTGGCTAGAGGTCACGACGATCAACTTTTGTTTCTCTTATGGACGCCTGTAATTCTTTTAAGTAAATTGAATTGGTAGCATCATTTCTAAAAGCTTTTATTTAACTTGCAATGTTAATTAGTTTAGGTAAAATTTTGTAATCAAAATTTCGATTAGTTCTAATTGAGCTAGAGCTTTGAAATTTTGCACATGCGTAAGTCCGGTGACAATGTACTTTAACATTTTAATATAAGAAAAAACAAGATGGCGGCTTCAAGTTGGCGAACGACTTTACCGTTTATGACCCGATTTAACCCAAAATCGATATCTGAGGGTTTTCGGGTTCGCCGATTACGAGTTTCTAGTCAAAAATTTAGTCCAGGATGGCGACTTCAAGATGGCGGACGACTTTACCGTTTAAGATCCGATTCAAGTCAAAATCGATTTCCTAGGTCGCGGATTATGAATTTTGAGTCAAAATTCAGAAATTCAAAATGGCGGCGCTAATATGGCTGACGACTTTTGTTATTTATGTCCAAATCGATCAAAATCAATATCTGGAGGGGTTTTCGGGCTTTTTATGCTTTAAGCTTTTTATGTTTTATACTATATATATTGAAAATTCGTTTTATATTGAAAATACAGTTTTATATTTAAAAATTGAGCTTCTTCATATGTAAAAATTCAGCTTCTTCAAATTTATGATTGAGCTTTCTCAAATTAAAATTTGAGCTTCTCAAGAATTTATATTAATTATAAATTTATGTTCAACGTCAAAGTTGGACAATATTTCTACAATCTTTAAGTTTAACTTCCTTTAAGGAACTAAACTAAATTGTCAAGAAAACCCTTACATTCCATACTCCAAGAGACAATTGGGGCCTGAATTGCCGTTCCAGAGCTCTTCGCCGCCAACAATAAAGCCCAGGAAACTAGGATACTGGTATAATTTTGTTATTGATTTTTAATATTAATTATTCTTTGTTGCAAATATTAATAGATAACTTAAAATCTCATATTTCATATTTCACATTATAAAATTTATTTATTCATTCATGTAATATATTTTATCATTCATTTTACAACATCTTTTTATTTCTCTTACCAACAATATCGGTCTGGTCTATAAGAGACTGGTTATTCGAGACAACTTTACTAATTTTCACTATATATGGTGCCCATATAACATCAAGTGCTCTTTGTCTCCTTTTCAATACGCAAAATTCGTATTTTTCAAAACATTCGAGTAGGCATTTTAATAAATCAATTTCTCATTGAAACGGGACATTGTGGAGTATTGTAAAATGAAGTTTTATAAATAAATTTTCTTACGTAAAATACAGGCAACCTGATATATTGCAATTATATTAAAATTATATTGAAATTTGTGAATTCTCCAGGTACAAGGCCAATTGAATTTATCTCGAAACATCTTTAGTGTGAATATACAATATTAGCTTACAGAGGTATAAGGACATGTGCACATATACGCAACTGAACACTCGACAGATTGGACTCCAAAAAACTAGTATATAAACGTTGTTTTGTATTGATTTGTGTGGCTGACATATTTTAAGGATCCTTCAAGATATTTTACCGAAATTTGGTAGATGTACAGAACTGCTGTGTTGACAGTAGTACAAACATAAATATAACAGGGGTGCTGGGACAGTATTGGATGAGTGACATTAGCTGTGAGAATATTACACCTGGACCTGAAATGCCATAGAAGTTTCATATTTCAACATAAAAACAAAAATTGCTCGTTGGAATATTTATTTTATATATCATACTTTTACAAATATATTTATATTTTCTTGTGTGTATTAAAATATTTTTTTTAATGAAAGCAAGTAAATTTTCACATTAATTAAAAGTATTAGTTATAATGCTCAATTTTTATAGTAAATTATACAACTTTTCTTTTTCTATTTTAACCTCACTGTAATTTAATAATATAAGGATGGACATTTTATATTCTATATTCAAAATTTCAGAAGTTTTTGTTGTTTTTTTTTCAAATCATATCTGGAGAATAGACACCACCATATCGAATACTATGGTCAACGGTCTGCTCAATTTGTATCTACTTCAGGTGTACCTCAAGGGTCTGTGATAGGTCCATTATTCTTTAACATCTTCATTAATGACATTGCAGTTGAATTTGGTGTCGAGTGTCTTTTAAATGCTGATGATATGAAATTGTATAATAAAATAAATGATGAAAGTGATTGTGTGGCTTTACAAAATGCTCTAGATAAAATCAGTGAATGGTGTAACTTAAACAAATTGCAGTTAAATATACGAAAATGTAATACTCTTACATTTACTAACAAACATCAATATATCGAATTATAGCTTAGAAAATTCAGTGCTTACACGTCCATGAACATTTCGTGACCTCAATGTAACATTTGACAGTAAACTATCATTTAATTGTCATATAAACACAGTCACAAATGAAAGCTTTAGAACACTCGAATTTGTAATAAGGTGTTCCCACGGCTTTAATGACATTAACACACTGAAACTACTATATCAATCTTTTGTTCGTTCCAAATTGGAATATTCGTCAATTGTTTTGTCTCATCACTATAATATACATATACGAAACATAGAGAGCATTCAGAGGCGTTTCTTAAAAACATTATACTATAGGGAAGATGGTGTTTACCCTGCTATTGGTTTTCCTCATACCACCCTTTTCAATAGATTTTCATTTTCGAGCCTAGCGACACGCAGAACTGTAGCACAGCAAATATTTCTTTCTAAAGTATTACATACTATAAAAGATTGCGGCGCTATATTGAAATCATTAAATTTTCTAATACCTAGACCTGGTTCTAGGCAAAACTCACTATTCTATCTGCCGAATTCCAGAACTAACGTTCTGAAATTCTCGCCACTATATAAAATGTGTGAAAATTATAATAATCTTCAAGATCGGTTTGATATTTTCGATTGCAATGTAGCTGAGATAAAAAGATTAATTGCATAAATTTAAAGTTAGCTTTGTTTTTATTTCTGTTATTA
This sequence comes from Leptura quadrifasciata, assembly GCA_963675555.1. Taxonomy (NCBI): domain Eukaryota; kingdom Metazoa; phylum Arthropoda; class Insecta; order Coleoptera; family Cerambycidae; genus Leptura; species Leptura quadrifasciata. The sequence continues at coordinate 113,748,580 of OY776675.1, forward strand.
ATTATCTAATATTCCTACATTTCTTTTTCTTATATTTTCTAAAAACATTTGTAACCATTTACTTGTAATTTCCTGCCCAGTAATTGGAATCTTCTGTTGGGCAGTGTATTGTTAAATAAAATAAATAAAATAAACTAAAATTAAATATAGTTTTAGAGAGTTTACACTCGCTCTCAAATTTTCATTGTATTAAAGTATACATACTACCAGGTTCGTAAACAAGGAAAAAGACTGTAATTCTTATGGCAGTTAGTTCATATACAAAGATTAAGACCAAATCACAGAATTTGCTGAAAACAGAAACAAGAGGTGGAGAATTTTTTTTCACCCAGAGTTATTCACCAAATCGAAAGTACTGAGTGTTGATAATTTTTTAAAAGTGAGAGATTGACAACATAGATTTTCAGAATAAGTTTTTCACATAGTAATTCCCTTCTAATTAAGGGGGGTTCTAGGGCTTCTACATAGAACCAAGACAATACAGAGGGGCATTATTTTGTACCGTATCAATACGCTTCGACGAAGTCTCCGAGACTGTTTTTTATTTTATTTTAGGAGGTTTAGTGTAAGAATGGCTACTAGTCTAAACTTCGCCTCTTATTAATTGTATGTACACATTAACTTATAAAAGCGTTTATTGTTACTGTTATTATTTTACCACTAAAATTATTCCGTAATCGTAGGTTCGAATCCGTTTCGCAAGGTACGCCATATTTGCAAGCTAAACCCATTCGACTACCATTCCCGCAGTGTATATTTTACGTTATGTCATACTAATTTACATAACAACATTTGGGTGCCGGTTGTTATCAGAGTCAAATGAATGGATCAATTTTACCAGGTGAAGATAAGTTAATAAGCCGATGAGTTTGTAGGGGAGGTGAGCTAGCACCGAAAATAATTGGGTAAACATTCATACGTCATTTTGTGCATCCCAAAACTCGGCGAAAATATGCTCTAAATCTCGATTAACATGTCCTATTATCAAGCGAAAATATGAAAAATGATTTGCATAAATAGTACAGTGAAATTAAGCTTTGAATTCGGACAAATTTCCATTGATAATTTAAGCTGTTCTCGGCGACAATAGATTGCAGGCATTCGTATTTTACTAAAAATCTCCGAGCAGAGATTTGGTGGAAAACTCATAAAATTCAGTTTTTAAGGATTTTGTAATTTCAAATAATAATAATAATTATTATTTATTTATTTATTTGGATACAATCAATTAGAGGGTGGGAACATTACAGTAAAGTAATAGAAAGCATTGTACATTATAATAGAATATTATAATAAAATAAAACATTATAATTAAAAACAATAAAATTATTAAAACATTAAACAAAAAGAACATTAAAAACATTATAATAGAATAGAACTGCAATAGGAATGGTAGCTCAGTGTGTTAAAGCGACTGGCTAGCAAACTGAGTTGCCTAGCGAAGTGGGTTCGATTCCCGCAAGGCGAAACAATTTTTCATTAAAAAAATTGCCCCAAGAGTGGTTCGGAGTCCACATTAAACTGTAGGGCTTCGTCTCTCTTTACCTACCACAATATCCTTGAGATCTTCCAGGGGGTTACTTCGGTAACTTGAGAGGCGGTTAAGAATACATTTTAAGAAACATTTTAAGCTATGGTAGAATACAAAAGCAAAGGTTGTATTATGTAATTATTATAAATCAATCTCTTTGATTGAGTTAATGCTAGTTGAATATGACAAGCCTATCTTGCAGTAAATTATAGTTATTACACATAATATATAAAGGAGAATACTTTAATACATAAGTTCGAGGAGTAAGAAGATAAAATGTTTCAGAGTTCCGGCTTGTTATACGAGGTGTATGAAAATTCAGTTGCCCCAAAATAAGAGGACAATCAAACATGTTAAACATAATTTTAATTAAAAAAATTATTGAGTGTACTATCCTTTTATTTTCCATACTTGACATGCAACATCTTTCCAACATAAATACTTAACAAAACGGCGCTGGACATTCTCAACAAGATAGCATATCCTGGGGACCATATAGGCGAGCAGTATTCCAATTTTGATTGTACAAATGAATAGTACAACGTTTTCATAATGAGATTGCTGAACCCTTCGCAGATTCTTAGTACAAAGCCTAAGCTTTTTACCGCTGAGGCAATAGTGAAATGAATATGTTCTTTTAAACTCAGACACTTATCAAATAAACTCCAAGATCCTTTACTGGCATCCATAATATTTGACAGTTTATATGATAATCGCACTCGATGGTGTTACGCATTTTAGAAAATATATAGGTACTTAGATATATTGAGAGGTAAGTGATTAGTCAGGCATAGTTATTAACCATATTCAAGATTTTCGCAGTCTTGTTCACCTCCTATTAGACAATATATTTTCAAGTAATCAGTATATAGCTCTTTACATTGAGATCAACTATTATAGCAATGTACTCTTGTAGGTAGATAATAAGACACATTTTAATGCTAGCGTTTATAATTAGTGGTTCCCATTCAAAATTTTCGACAAAATTTATGAAAAATATTGACATTATAAACAATATATAAAGTTCAAATGTGCTTTTAGATGGCGGAATATTAAACATAATATTTTTAGTCGCAAACTCCTCTATAAATCCTTATTTTACTATAAGGAACCTAACCAGACTGCAACCAACAGCTACTCTCCGGGCTATGTGCCCCACCGAGCGCTGAATTACAAGTTACAAGCCTGGCGCGTTAAGTGTAATAATTGCATATTACCATCAAAACGCTAATGCTTCGATTGCAACAAACACCAGCCGAAAGACTGATCCTACTTAAAGGAGCTCCCTTGCCAGTCGTCACACACCACTTGCAGACTGCAGTTTCGAGCTGTTGGCTCTCATCAGTGCAAGGTAGGTATGCGACGACCGACATGAGAATCCTTTGACTATAGTACATCCTGGTATTTTTACAATTCGGTCGTCGCATACCTACCTTGCACTGACGAGAGCCAACAGCTCGAAACTGCAGTCTGCAAGTGGTGTATGACGACTGGCAAGGGAGCTCCTTTAAGTAGGATCAGTCTTTCTGCTGGTGTTTGTTGCAATCGAAGCATTAGCGTTTTGATGGTAACATGCAATTATTACACTTAACGCGCCAGGCTTGTAACTTGTAATTCAGCGCTCGGCGGGGCACATAGCCCGGAGAGTAGCTGTTGGTTGCAGTCAGGTTAGGTTCCTTATAGTAAAATAAGGATTTATAGAGGAGTTTGCGACTAAAAATATTATGTTTAATATTCCGCCTTCTAAAAGCACATTTGAACTATGCTAAGCCAAGTCAGGCTATTTATTTTTCGATTGCAACAGACACTGGACCGCTGGATGGCGCCTGCTGGCTGTTCTACATGTCGCTATTGTAAAAATACCAGGATGTACTATAGTCAAAAGATTCTCATGTCGGTCGTCGCATACCTACCTTGCACTGACGAGAGCCAACAGCTCGAAACTGCAGTCTGCAAGTGGTGTGTGACGACTGGCAAGGGAGCTCCTTTAAGTAGGATCAGTCTTTCGGCTGGTGTTTGTTGCAATCGAAGCATTAGCGTGTTGATGGTAATATGCAATTATTACACTTAACGCGCCAGGCTTGTAACTTGTAATTCAGCGCTCGGTGGGGCACATAGCCCGGAGAGTAGCTGTTGGTTGCAGTCTGGTTAGGTTCCTTATAGTAAAATAAGGATTTATAGAGGAGTTTGCGACTAAAAATATTATGTTCAATATATAAAGTGTATCCCATTTTGTGACAAGTTAAAAGTTTGGCCAATTTAATTAAAAACCAATAAGAAAACACATTTTGTTTGTTATTTTGACAAGTTGTTTGGCGATAGTTTCATTAATAATGTCAAGCTGCTACTTTTCTGTGTATAACTGTTAAATTATTTCACATTGTTTTATGTACCTATTTTTGTATCTTAGGAACTAAGTCATGCTTTTTTTAAAAAACTAAATTATGTACCTCTGTTACAGCACTTCAGAATCCATTGTCTATGCCAAGCCTGCAAAAACATTTACATTCATTTATATTTCATTTTTATACTTTGTTTACTATGTGCATGTAGTTATTTTCCTTACCTGTGAAAATTTCTCATTCTCCTGTTATATAGTGTATTCTATATGATTTAATATATTTACTGAACTCTCACAAAATAGTTGTAAACAATTTACTGTTTATTAAGGCAGTTCGTTTGTAGGTTATATGTGCAATAAATGACATTTATTCACTGTCAGCTTGTGTGTAGATGTTATAAATTCCCTTTATCGATTCTATTAGTCGATTCTGTAATTTGCTTGAGTAAAGAAACCTAACTATGAAGTCGAGTTGTATGCTTAAGTCTCCCATCAACAGCTGGCAACGCCCGTACAATTTTACAGCTTTCAATTTTATTAGTAAAAGTATATTTTTTAAGTTTGCATATTGGTACCGTATTTCAAATTGTAATATAAAATAGTTTACCTTATTAGTTAAAATCATGAAGTAATCATTTACCAGCCGAATTTGATCTGATTGAGACTTAAAATGTCCAACTGTGCGATCCTCAGTAACTTATATTACATTCATATCCACATTTCGTTGTGTTTAACACTACCAGGTAAATTTTATTTATTAGTAACTTGAATTTCAATGATTTTCAATTTTTTCCTTGATGAAATTTTAATTTTTTTTAAATAAATTAAATTCTTGCAAGGATATATTGCCAAATTATTTAGATTGAGTGGTCTGTCAGACAATGGGGTCCTGAGCTGCAGTACCAGAGCTTCCCATTTTCAACTATAACCGATTGGAAATGCGGGAGATTGGTATCATATTCATTATTATTTTTGCTATATTAAAATAAAATTATTCTTTTTCACCACTGATACGATTTTATTAACAATATTTCAGGTAATATTACATTTCAATTAACGTACATATTTTTTTCAAGGATTCATTGTTGAAATCAAATTTTAATATTTCATATGTTACATCACGTTATACAAATTTATTTATTCATGTAATATATTTTATCATTCATTTTATAATTTTTTTTCATTTTCCTTACCATTAATTTCGGTCTCATCTATATGAGACCGGTTTTACGGGAAAAAGAACAGCATAACTAATTATCAACTCCAATACCAATTTTTCATTGTCTCCTTTTTTCGAACAAAACAAAAACTTGTCTTTTATGTCATATATTCAAAGAGGGTAAGTTTCACATCTCGCACGTGCTCCGAATCCACGATCTATCAAAATGTCAGTTCCACTCTAAAAATTTTTCTTTGTATGGTATATCTCAAAGCAAGGAACTATACAAAGTGCTACATCACATGTGGAACCCATGTACCTTGATTCAGCACGTTTTCCACGTTTTGCGCACAAAACGCAGCGTTTAATGCTAATTTTTTTAGATTGTGTCGAAGGAACATATTTTAAGAAATGCCTTTCTGTCAATCTTAAGTTGCCATGAGCAGTTGACGGCCTTCTTCCTCCTCCACTGCAGCCAAGGGTTGTATGATATTTTTCGACCAGTTTTTTAATAAGTTCTAAATGGAATTGGGCAATAGACATATATCCAGTTGTCTGTGTCTTGTATAACTGATAAGCATTCAAAATTGCTAGGTCCAACAGATGAAAATATACTTTCTTATACCATTTAATTGCTTTCCTTACACTTTCAATTGATGAAAGAAGCATATCGGTGTGACGCTCTTTTTCTCGTACGTGGCGAGAACTAAGGCTGTCACTTTGACACTCGAGATATATTCAGTACTCGGGCGCCAGTTCAAGTCTTGAAGTGATTGAACAACACTACCCACAAGTCGAATGAGCGAGACTAAGCAGCTCAGTGAAGAATCAGTTAATTCCAGTGGGTCAATAAGGGCAAATAGACTTTCACAAACACAACAGTAAAATGCAGAAGTTCAATAATATTTGTGTATATTACATAAGCCTGTGGTTAAAGCCCTAAATAACAGAAAAATCACAATTAACACAAATGTATGTACAGATATATATATATAAAAGCAGTAAGAATAGCAAGCAATATAACAAAATTAGCGGCAAAAGCGTATAAACGGTAAAGTTAGCGAGTTTATAAAAATGACTACTAAGCAAACAGTGCACGGATACCAGGAAATGCGAAGCAAGCAGACTTATTTACAGTGTTACAAACAAACAAATTATAAAACAAACCGGAAACTTGGCTAGTGTTTTACGAAGTTAACAGTACGTAGAAATAAATAATGACGAGCAAATATTTTGTCACAAGGTTTTAATCCCGGACTCAAGAAAATATGCAAGGATGTGAAATTGACAGTAACGTGACTAGACGTAGATAAAGTGGACAGAAAAGAAATAACCTGCTGTCGCCGCAGGGCCAGAGTCAGGTTAGGAAAAGAAAGAACGAACCTGCTGTCGCCGCAGGGCCAAAGTCAGGTTCAGAAAAGCAAGAAACTTGCAAAAATGAATAATTTACAGTAAAATATTGAAACAGTAAAATAGTAAAATATATCAATCAGAAAATAAGCAGAATAAAAGGAAATATTCATAAGTATATAAAAATTTACTAACAGTTAATAGAAATTTCATCAACAGTAAAATATAATTACACTATTATTATAGACTTAAGCCGTGCACTTTCTCGGCCGAAGCCGGAAAAAATTTACCGACCCCTCGCGCGCGCCGTTGGGGTTCGGCTCTGTGGGGACCCGGGCCTGTCCCGGGCCCATTGCTGTTGGGGATCGGCTCGGTTAACGGGGATGAAATTCATCACGTCCCATTAATCCGGTGGATGTTTCGGTTTTCTATCCTTCGTCGTTCAAAAACTTTCTGGTAATATGGCATGTCTGGAGAATCACCGTCCTCTGGATAATCTTCACGAGGCCTCTAGGTCTACCTTGCTCCAAATAATTCAAGAACTTCTTCGTCACCACGCCTGTAGCCGAAATTATGATCGGGATAATTCGAACCTCCTCTAATCTCCACACGTGTTTAAGTTCTATGGCCAAATTCTGATATTTGTTTCTCTTTTCCATCTCCGTTTTCTGTAGGTTGTTGGTTAGGGGGCATCCAATATCAATTATAGTGGCCTTCTTGTCTTTCTTTTTGATCACCAGGATGTCAGGGCGGTTGTGATCCAAGGTTCTATCAGACTGTATTGGTCTATCCCAGTACAACAATGTTTCGTCGTCTTCTAAAACAGCTTGAGGTGTGTATTTATAGAAGGGCGGTGGATTAGTAATGAGTCCTAAGTTAAGTGCCAATTCTCTATGGATGATTTTCGCCACCTCGTTGTGCCTTCCCAAATACATTCCCGTAGCCAAAGCGGGGCAGCCTCCAGTGACATGTTCGATAGTTTCACCCGCTGCCTTACACTTTCTACACACATCGTTCACGCCGGGGACTTTAAGAATGTACTTTTCATAATTTCTAGTACGGATAATGCTATCCTGAATGGCTATTATGAATCCCTCAGTTTCTGGGTGTAACATTCCTTCCTTAAGCCATAGGAGCGAGGTCTCCTTGTCGATCTCTGGATTGTTTAAGGCATTGGGATACTTTCCGTGGAGTACGTTGTCCTGCCATGCTGTTTGAATATCCTCGTTCGTTCGGGTCATTATCTCGTGTTGTCGATCTTTGAGGTTTAACGGTGTATATCTGTTGTCACTTTCCACTATTTTCCGAATGAGGACCCTGTCTGAATTGTAGAAATAGAGGCGCATGTTCTTCTCTTGCGTTCGGCACATCTTCTGAACGCTGCTTAACCCCCTGCCTCCTTGTGTTCTTGGCATGTATAGTCTTTCAACTGCGCTCTTTGGGTGATGCATTCGAAACTTTGTAAGTGTAGTTCTCGTCATTCTGTCTAGGTCTTCCAGGTCTGTATCCGAGTACTTTAGTATTCCGAATGAGTATGCCAGACTAGGAACAGCATATGTATTGATCGCTGTAATCATGTTCCTAGCGTTGAGTTTAGTATTCATCAGCTTAGTTAGACGTTGTTTGTATTTTTCCCTGAACTCCTTCTTTAGCTGGGTGTGGTCTATCCTTATATTCTGCAGAATTCCAAGGTACTTGTAAGTTTCTTCTGGCATCATTTGCTCAAAGTCACGGATATTCTCCGGCTGCTGCGTTAATTTTCCCTTTGTGACATGTACTTCGGCACACTTCTCCAGACCAAACTCCATTCTGATATCATCGCTGAAGGTTTTGACATTGGCTACTAGCGCCTTCAATTGTCTCTAATTACACTTATTTTTTTTTTTTTTTTTTTTTTTTTTTTTTACAAAAAACCAGTCACCCTACTCTGTGGCTCCGACCCTCACAGAGGGGAGCTGGTAATACCAATAGCCACTCCCCACGCCCGTGGGGTGAGTGACTACCGGGTCCGCGAATCGTGTGCCCTGAGTAGACGTAATGAACCGAGGATGACAGCCTTCTGCATTCTGCCGGCTAAGATCTCTGCCGAATCTCGGCATGCCGGTATGATCTTTAGTTCTGAAAGCAGCGTCTGTCTCATTCCACCGAGGGCTCCTATAATCAGTACCACTATTTTAACAGAATGGCCTGGATAAAGCCTGCGGAGTTCGAAGAGCAAATCTCGATATTTTGTCCGTTTTTCCTCCTCTTTCAAGACAATGTTGCTCTCAGCGGGAGCTGAGAATTCCACGACATACATTGTCTTGAGTTGGTGGTCGAGGAGTACTATGTCAGGCTTGTTGGCTTGTATTTGCCTGACGGTGGGAAACGAGTAGTTCCAATAAATTAGGCACTTCTCATTCCCCACAACGGACTCAATATCCCCCGGAACGTAAGGCAGCACTGGTGTTTCGTCTATCCCATACGAGTGCCTTAGATGATAGTAAAGCACTCGTAATGCTGCGTTGTGTCTATGAATATAGGCCGAGACTGCGTAAGTCGGGCAAGCCGACAGTAAGTGCATTACAGTCTCCGGCGCCCTGCGGCAGGCCCTGCAGCTGACATCAGGGACCTCCATACCCATGACACGACGTCGATAGACGAGAGTGTTAAATACACCATCCTGGCAAGCCATTATGAATCCCTCGGTCTCAGACTTCAGCCCAGCTGACCTTAAGAAGGCGAAGGTCAGCCTTTCGGATAAGCCGAGGTCTTCTATATTTTTATAGAAGATCCCGTGCAATGGCTTATCCTTATGGAGCTGCAGAAGGATGTTGTGTTCTGCAGCTCTAATGTGGGCTTTTAGTCGAACGGGTTCCAACTCGGTGACAGAGTCGGGGTTTACCCGCTCGACGTCGAAGATGAGACCAAGTTCATCGGCTGCTCTGCGTGCTGCCTTAAAGAGAAAAGCTCCTACCTCTGCATTTTCATGGTCTCGGACCATGCAGAGGAGGGGATCCGAACTCCTGATGACCTTACATGCTCCATCCAGAACCATCCTGCTATGGAGACTCTCCAAGCTCAAGAGTCCACGGCCTCCCCGATGTCGTGGGAGATATAACCGTGGAACGGACGATTTAGGATGCAAGCTCCTATTGAGATGCATCTTCTTGCGGGTTACTACATCGAGTTGACGCAGCTCTTCTCTAGTCCACTTCACTACTCCGAAAGAGTAGAGAAGGATCGGAACGGCAAGCATATTTGTAGCAGACACCTTGTTCTTCCCCGACAGTTCTGAAGACCAGATCTGTCGGAGTAGGTGCTGATACTTGCCGCGGAGAGCGTTTTTCACTACACTCACTTCTTGGGTGGAGCGTTGCTCGACACCCAAGTAAGTGTACGACTCTCCGGCATCTAGATGGTGTAAGATGCTTCCGTCCACGAGCTGCGCGTCCTCTCCGTAGTCACCGCATCGTCCTCTCTTGAGATGGATCAGTGCGCATTTGTCCAACCCGAACTGCATACCGACAGCCTGCGTGTACTCCTGTACCACCCTAAGGGACTGCTGGAGATCCCTCTCTCCAGAGGCATAAAGTTTAAGGTCATCCATATAAAATAGATGGGTGACCTTATGCCTCCTGTCGCCGGGGGTACCGCAGTTGTAGCCACGGGTTTTCCGGAGCGAGACGGATAATGGCAGTAGTGAGATGCAAAAGAGAAGGGGGCTGAGGGAATCTCCCTGAAATACTCCTCTTCTGAATGTTACCGACTCTGTTTGGACTCTATCGTTACCCGATGTTATGGTAAAACGAGTCCTCCAGAGCGGCATCAGTTCTTCAATACATCTCACTACGGGGCCTGGTACCACAAGACATCGGAGCAAGTGAACAATGAGCTCATGCGATGTCATGTCAAATGCCTTGCGGTAGTCGATCCAGGCCATAGAGAGGTTCCGCTTATACTGCATGGAGTCCTGCGTGACACATCTGTCGATCAGCAGGTTTTCCTTGCAGCCAGCGACACCTCTCTTCGACCCTCGTTGCTCATATATCCGTTCGTAAACCGGTTCAACTGCGTGGAGCACCCGCATGTACAAAATGCGTGTAAACACCTTGTAGCATGCGTTTAGACAGGTTATCGGTCTGTAGTTCTTTGGGTTGGACAAATCTCCGTTCTTGGGGATCAGCACTGTCCGCCCCTCAACAACCCAAGAAGGGATTTGCTGCTCCCCATTTAACCAGGAATTAAAAATTCTGGCCAAATGGTGGTGGGTGCTCGATAACTTTTTCCACCAAAAGTTATTTATCCCATCGGGACCTGGAGCAGCAAAGTTCTTAGAGCCCTCAAGAGCCCTACGAACCTCTTCTGGGGTTATTGGTTCGCACACTTCCTGTGGTTGCTGAAGCCTTTGACAAAAGGCTTCAAAGTGTGCAAGGGCAGGAGAATCTCGGTTGAGTGGAAGCCTCTCCTCGTATAGCGTTTTCCAGAAGTTCTCCACCTGATCTGCAGTCGGCGGATTGTCTACAACACGCGGAGGCGGTTGGAAAAGGCGCGAGGGCTTCTCGCGGAACAGTTTATTTTCCGCAAGCCCTCTCGCCCGCCTCACTAGTGATTTTTTACAAGTCACTAGCATCCGTATCCTGTCGAGACAGTGCTGTTTGGTGGTTCGTAGCACTGCCTCATTGAGTGTGTGATGGACGCGTCTTAGGTTGGCGGCTAATCGACGCACTTTAGGCGTGAACGGCCTGTTGGCCGCCATATAGTCCATCACACATTGGATACGGGATGCGTGTTGCCTCGCCGACCGGATCTTGGCTTCCATCTTTTGTATGCGCCGCTGCGCTCTCTCCTGTGGGGAAGAGGTATTTCGCCTCTCCACCTGAGAAGAGCGTTGAGCAGCGGCATACACGGCACAATTTATGTGCCAGATGTCAGCCTCTTCTGGTAGCGCTGTACGAAGTTCAGCGTCCACTCTGGCCAGGTCTTGTGGCCCGGGGGTTTTCAGATGGTGTAACCCCCTTCTGGTACTGAGGCCCTCTGGTATTGGCGGAACGAGGAGTGCTACGTCCTCAACCGGTGATTGTGGCGGCTCTTCGGCCACCTCATTCACCGGTCCAGGAGCAGCCCTCACGTAGCCCCTACTACGAAGGTGGGATACATAGTCACGCAGATTTTGTGGCGTGAAGGCGCTATGCTCTGGTAGCCTCTCACACCACAGAGCATGCATCCGCGCCATGTATCCCCTCCGCGCGGGCTCACTGCTTTCATAGCAATGCAGAAGTTCATCTCTCAGTTCATCTGTCCACTCAAAGCGTCCTTGGACATTGCCAATTTCGTCAACGGGCGGTCCGTCCGGTTGGGCCCCACCACCTTGCCCTTGACCCCTATCCGCACGGGGTCGATCGTGGGGGCCCTGTCTTCGGCCTGCCGGAACCAAAGTTTAGGGTCTGTGGGTGGTTAGCCCAGCAGACCCACGACCGACACCAGAGGGGAAGACGCTTTCCCCTCCCGGGTGCACTAGGGCTGCCGGTTCGGTTTTGCACCCCAGCTGGAGTAAGTGGTGGCGCTACTCACCAAAGGCTTGATAGATGGAAGTCAGCCCCTCCTGCTTATCTACACTGCTTACACTTATTATTATTATTATTATTATTATTATTATTATTATTATTATTAGCCGTTACTCGAGTCCGAGTATAAAAATGTTACAGTCGATAAATTGTGTACAATAAAAAACAAGTAAAAGGTGTAGTCTATTGTAATTCCCATTCATCTACGGTGCACACGACTATGGCTATAGAGGCCAATTCGGGAGAGCACATGTCGACCGCAGTCAGGACAAACATAGACCTGGTTAGGTCTTGGATTCGGCCTTCTTGCAGCAACATTTCCTTGATAGCTGGCCACAACCCCTCGCCATTCGTTTCTCTCCACTGCAAGTTGTTCCCATTGCTCGTCTGGAACACCGCAGGATTTTAGATTTTCATGGAGAACGTCTTTGAACCTCTTTCGTTGACCGCCACGCCTTCTTCTACCGCTTAGCAATTCACCATAAAGTGTACATTTAGGAAGGCGGTTATCATGCATACGATGAACGTGACCTGCCCATCTTAGGCGTGCTCTTGAAATAAGCACCTCAATTGGAAGGCTGTTTGCTCTCCTGAGTACTTCCACGTTTGATATGTGATGGAACCAACGGATTTTCATCATACTTCTGAGGTGTCTTTGCTGAAAACGTTCTAATTCTTTCACATGACGACGGTAAGTGACCCAGCTTTCACATCCTTATAGCAGTGTTGGAATGACAACTGCTCTGTAGACAGCCATTTTCGTTGAAAAAGCATGGTCGTGGTTTGCAAATACTCTCTCTCTAAGTCCCCAGAGTGCTCTAGATGCAGCGTTAATTCTATTGCGAATCTCGCTGTCCATGTTTGCTTTGTCATTAACAACGTTGCCTAAGTAATTGAACTGATCCACCACTTCAAGAGAATTTCCGTTAAGTGTAATGTCTATTTGGTTCACTTGATGAGGAGTTGACATAATCTTGGTCTTTCCAATGTTGATTTTAAGTCCCAAGGAATCATAGCTCTGGGCATACACATCTAAAAGTTCTTGAAGCTCTTCCGGCGTAGAGGCTAAAAGTGCACAGTCATCCGCATACTGGAGATCACAAATGAATCGTGTGCGTGTCTTCGTGAAAGCTCTAAAGCGCCCTATGTTAAAGAGATCGCCATCAAAACGGTATCTGAGACCTATTCCTCTGACTGTCAGTTTGTTGTCAACAATAATTGTTAGAGCAGTGGTAAACAAATTAAAGAGTAGGGGTGCCAGGACACATCCCTGCCTAACTCCAGTGAGGGTTTGGAAAGGTTCGGTTGCCTCATTATTATACATAACCTGGGCGTTGTTGTTTGTATGTAGACTGCGACATACTTCCACAAATTCTCTGGGGATACCTAAGCGGAACATAATTTTCCAGAGCACTTCTCTGTCCACCAAGTCAAACGCCTTGGTTAAATCAATGAAGGCCATGTGAATTTCTCCTTAATGTTCGAGTGCTTTTTCTTGAAGCTGTTTAAGTGTGAAGATTAAATCCGATGTGCCTCGGTTTGGTCTAAAGCCACTCTGTGTTTCAGGAAGTAACTTTTCCATAACAGGTGTTAGCCTATTTGCCATCGCTTTAGTCAGTATCTTCCCCCCTACAGCCAGGAGAGCTATACCCCTGTAATTTCCACAGACCGCAGCGCTCCCTTTGTTTTTGAAGAGGTTGATTAAAAGTGTATCACGAAACTCCTGCGGAGCTTGACCACTTTCCCACACGACATCAAGCAGTTTTTTGAGGTAGGGTATGAGCTCTGACGACACAGCTTTAAAGATCTCAGCTGGGAGTGAGTCGGCGCCGGGAGATTTGTTATTTTTTAGCTGCCCAATGGCGGTTAAGATCTCTTCCGTGGTTAGTGGTTTATCTAATTCTTCGAAGGTGTCATATTGAGGGATAAGGTTTATAATATCGTGATCGGCTTGACTTTGCTGGTTAAGAATATTAGAGTAGTGTTCTTTCCATCGGGCTCTTATTTCCTGGTCTTCTTTGAGGAGATTTCCATTTAAATCTTTAATAGGGCACATATTTTTCCGACTGGGGCCGTACACTGCTTTTACTCCTTGAAAGAAATTCTTGTAGTCGTGTGAATCGGCGTACCTTTGAATTTCTCTGGCCTTGCTTGCCCACCACTCGTTCTTTATTCTTCTGATTTCGCGTTGCGTTTCATACTTAGATTGGGTAAAAGCTTCTGTTTTTGATGAGTCGTTGGGGTAGTTGATAGCGTTTTGGAAAGCAGTATGTTTGCGGTCAAGAAGTTCTTGTATAAAAGCTTCATTATCATTTAACCAGTCCTCCTGTTTTTTACTTGCTGCAGTGCCAAGAATTTCCTCACTCGTACTTTTTAAACTGTCTTTAATTTGTGTCCAGGTAGCAGCGACATCTACAGAATTGGTTTCTTCTAGTGTGCTCAAATTCTCTTGAACTTTTTGCTTTAGCTGTTCGACGGTTTGTTGGTCACGCAATTTACTAATACAGAGACGGAGTCTACGTTTTACTTGAGTTCTTCGGTGTTTGGGTCTCATAACAATTTTCATTTTAGAGACAACAGGACGATGATCGGTCCAACATTCGCTATCAATGCGCGCCTTTGTAATTTGGACGTCCTTGAGATGCTTTCTACGTACGATAACATAGTCCAGTAGATGCCAGTGACCTGATCTGGGGTGACGCCAGGTGCCTTTAAATTTATCCTTTTGTCGGAGAATGGTGTTTGTTATAACTAGATCATGTTCAGCGCATTTAGTTAGGAGTAGTTGACCGTTAGCGTTCATGTTGCCCAAACCGTTCTTGCCTATGATGCCTGGCCAGGTGTCTGCATCTCTCCCTACTCTAGCGTTAAAATCGTCAAGAATAATGAGTCGTCCCGTTTTAGGTATTCTACAGAGGGTTTCTTCCAGCTGTTGATAGAAGCTTTCCTTGGTTTCGTGACTTGCATCCAGAGTGGGAGCGTAGGCGCTTATTAGATTTACCGCATTGCCATCTGAGCATTAGCCAAGCATTAGACGCTCGGATAGGCCTTGTGGTACTTGCGTTAAGTTGGATACAAGTTGATTCCGAACGGCAAATCCTACTCCATGTTGTCTCCTTGAATTAGTGGGAAGACCTTTCCAATAGAAGGTGTAGTACTTTTCTGTGAGAGAGCCTTCCTCCAAAAATCGAGTTTCGCTGAGAGCTGCAATGTCAACATTGAGTCGGTGAAGTTCTCTATCTATTACAGCAGTTCTTCTTTCAGGCCGATCGGTGCGAGTGCTGTCGTTCAAAGTACGAACATTCCAAGCGCCGTAGATGAAAGAATTAGTTTTGTTGGATTTAACTTGTCGGTATTTTTTCGACATTCGATGAGGTGTCCCTGTGGGCACCCTCCCCCGGAGATCCGATCGGGAGGGTATTTTACCTCCGGATGATTTTGTCCCACTTGAACGCTCCATCATTTTTTTAAAGCCTTAATCGACTGAAAACGAAGCTGCATTTGAAGTTTTAGCTGGAGCAGGTATGCAACTGACCAGCTCGGTTGCGGAAGGCGAGTGGTCTGGTCCCATGGCACAGAAGGAGACTGCGACGATGGGGTAACCAAACGATTCCAAAAGCAACCTTTGTGTGCGGTGGGTTATTTTTACCGCACTCTTCGTGAGAAGGTGGACGTGCTCACGGCAAAAGGTAAGGGTTATTCCGCCCTTACTCGGTCGTTAGAGCCTCGTTAGTGAAAACACGGTGCACCAAGTTCAAATTGAACTCATCGCGAAGGTAAGGTTAACAATTGAGTAGGAGAGGCTATAACTTGCGCTTCACTACCCCATTACACTAGCCAAGTATTTAAAAGGGTCTTACTCTTTCCAACTGGGGCACTGGTGGTCGACTGGTTTCTTCAAGTTGCAGGAGAACTAATGAATGAAATTCATTTAATTTATAGCCGTTCTCTACCAGGGTCCCCTCTATTTCAGACTCGCACAAGAATAAATACATTGACTACAAGATAGCGAAGTCTGCTGCTTTGAATTATTTAATGTGCCGGTGAATTGTTATTACGAGCGTCGGTTAGTATAAACAAAGTATTTTGACTTTTATAATGTATGAAATCGGTTTCAGATAATTATTCTAACCAACTGCGAAAAAGAAATGGATTTAATCGGCCATAGATAACCAATTATTGAATTAATTATTTTAAAGTATGCACAATAATTCCTAATATACAAATAGTCTGATTATAAATAAATATTCCGGTGCTCAAATAGTAAATATTGCTTGCTAACATACTCTCGTGCGCTTAAGGCGGTACAATATAGATTTTATATTAACAAAAAATGTTATACAGATTACAAATAAATATAAATCTCATACAGATTTCCGTAACGAAAAATGCTTCGTTACATCGGATTTGTCAACAGCCCCCATATTATTATTATAATCTAATATGCAAATCGGCTTCATTTGTTGTCTTCCGGATTCCCGATCTTTTTTTCCTGTCATAGCCATATCTGGTTCATGGCAAGATATCAACATGTTGACCTCGCGTTTATCCTGCCATTTCACAGCGAGAAGGGTGTCCGTGGATTTGTGAGTAAATTCACCTCTTTCTAACGTTACGTTGAATTTAGGCATATTTTTCCTTGTGCGCTTTACCGTACCGCAAGCGGTAGTTTTCTTCTCATATAAATAGGAAAAATGATTTGGGCTTGTGTACCAATTGTCCACAAACAAAGTATGACCCTTATTTAGATAAGATTCCATCAGTGTTAGTACCACAGCCCCAGACTTGCCAACATTTTCTTTTTTATATTCATTAGTGTTAGTTTTAGCTCCAGTATAAATTAAAAAATCCAAAATATATCCCGTTTCACTGTCACATAATAAAAAAATTTCACGTCAAATCGATGTCTTTTTGATGGTATGTACTGCCTAAAAAAGACTCGTCCTCTAAATAACAATAAACTTTCGTCTATACATAAATTTTTAAAAGGTGAAAAGGCCGTTTTGAATTTGTTGACAATTACTCTAATCTTCAGCAATGCATCATTGTCTTTGAATAATGTTGTTACAAAAATGTAATAATTTTAGTAGTAAAAAGTAAATATCTGTCTCTTTTCATTATTCTACCAAATATGGGAGTCGTTATGTAATTATCTGTAGACCAGTATTCATTTACAGATAGTTTCCTTATATGCGGCATAAGTAATGTCACTGCTAAAAAACAATATAATTCCTTATAATCCACCATATTCCATCTTCTTATGCGTAAACCTGTAGATATTTCATTATTTATGGAAACATAATCATAATATCGATTCGTTTCGTTTGCTGTAATTTCCATTATTTCTTGGTCAAAGAAATACTCTAAACAATCTAGAACTAAATCACCGGAATTATTTTCAATTTTACAGCCCGAATCAGTATTGTCAAATATATGTGTTTGTGGTATAAAGTCTTTAGTACTCCAGACAAAATCATGTTTATCTTTTAGCGGCGTTTCATCCACATCATTTACATCGTCTTCCGACGGTAAAATGTCAAAATCCGCGGGCTCGGGCTGGTCTTGATCTGGTAAAGTATTCATTCATATATATATATATATATATATATATATATATATATTGAGGTTGCAGTCAGAGGTGAAAAGTTTACGGCCACAAAATAGAAAAAGAAAAACTCTTTTGTTACTTTGTCAAGCTTTCGGAAATTATTTATTCCCTTTATCAAGACATCTATAAATAAAATTATTATTTAATAAGAGTCATATAATATAGTTCGCTAAAATACTTACTAACTTGAGGTTAAAAGTTAAGGTCACATGTATTATAAAATAGTCGCAATTTTTTATCTTAATGTAGACAAATTCATACACAAATTGCTTTACAGGTACACAATTTAAGGTAAACAATTACTGATTATTTAAAATACAGGATTAAAACCATGATTAAAATAGATATAACAAAATGAACATGAATAACTATCACATGTGAGTATAGAACTAAATTACTTTATCAAACTGTATACAAAAAATTTTAAATGACAGAAAGGTATTACAATTGGCTGGCTTGTACTAGGAATTAAGTTAGGAACATTAATTCCAACGTGACTGTTACCAACTGTGATCCAGCGGGAGGTTTGAATTTTGAAAAATGCGAAAATTCTCTTTTTCTAATTTGAGGATGTATGTATAAATCTTACTTAAATTATCGATATCAGATTTTTTATTTAAGCTATTTGTCTCATTATTAATATGAATCATTTCAAGGAATGATCTTTTTTTAAAGTTACTACTCTGTTTTGTGGCCGTAAACTTTTCACCTCTGACTGCAACCTCAAGATACACTACGTGTGTTTAATTTTGGTTTTCTTAACTAGTCAGTCAAGACTACCCTTCTTCTTTATATATATATATATATATATATATATGAAAAATACTAGGTTCTCGGGTTGAACCGCGTCTGAGATTGTTAATGTCTCAGAGACATTAACAATCTCAGACGCGGTTCAACCCGAGAACCTAGTATTTTTCATACCAACGACCGCGGAAGCTTCTCGGAACATATATATATATATATATATATATATATATATATATATATATATATTCATCCTCACTGTCACTTCTTGTTAAAATATCTTCTAGCTCCCGTTCTGCTAAATAAAATATTTAGAAAGAACACACCTGTTACAATGCTAAATATATACTAATTTAGGGAGGTCCAACCTATAGGGTAATATAATTTTTAGGGGTGGGGCCCATCATAACTTGACCAATTAGATGTTTAAAAGTACATACAGGCGTGTTAAATCGCTTTGAGCAGTCTGGTCCAATTTAAAATTGACATCAGGCGCGTTAATGAGCTTGGAGCACAGTGGGCCCATTTATTTTTCGCGCGTATACGCGCTCTGAGCAGTGAAAGGGTTAAAAAGATAATTAAATGGTGCCTTGTAAAACGAATACGTTGTCACTGGGTATATTTCTCACTATTTCATCTATTCAGAACAAATCAGGCACAAATTCTAAAAATAATATATTCGTTAGTACTGACACTAGATAATTATATTTGAAATAGTACATTATTCATTTGACAAGATTTGCCCGCTTCATCTTAGCGTATAGAAAATCGTAACGAATTCAACATAGTTTTCTTTGTTCGAACAAAAGGAAGTTCCATTTGGGATAAAATTGTGTTTATTTCTTTTTCAGGCATCTCTACTTCACATTATTGCAAACCCGTTAGAATGTCTGTTTTTACTCAGATCTTTTCAAAGCAAAGGTCTTTAGTAATTCCAAGGTGACTTTTCTAATAATTGAATTAAGCAAGTAATCGAATGTAAAACAATTTTTCACTTTTATTAAAGTAAATAAAACTACATAAGCCTTCAATGGAAACTATGTAGAATATGAAGCGTGGATCACGGTACATTTTCATTTTACGATTTTATTTAGTAAAAATAAGTGAATTATCATATGACAGCATAAATAATTTTATTAACCATCGTAGAAGAAATTGAATAGAAATTCATTTCATGACACTAAATAAAAGATAGTAAGAAAATGTTTCGTTTGATAAGCTGTAATCCCCAGATGACGACTTTGAGACGAATCGGATCATAAACGATAAAGTCGTCCGCCATCTTGAAATAAATCTTTTACTAGAAATTCGTAATCCGTGACCCCAAAACTCCCAGATATCGATTTTGATTGATTTGGATCTAAATGACAAAAGTCGTCAGCCATATTGGCGCCGCCATTTTGAATTTCAAAATTTTGACCAAGAATTCATAATTGACGATCTCGAAAACCCCCAGATATCGATTTTGATCGATTTGGACCATAAATGACAAAAGTCGTCCGCCATATTGGCGCCGCCATTTTGAATTTATAAATTTCGACAAAGAATTCGTATTTGGCGATCTCGAAAACCCCCAGATATCGATTTTGAGAGAATAGGATCATAAACGATAAAATCGTCCGCTATCTTGAAGCCGCCATCTTGTTTTTTTTAATATGAAAATGTTAAAGTGTATTGTCACCGGACTTATACACGTGCAAAATTTCAAAGCTCTAGCTTAATTAGAACTAATCGAAATTTTTATTGCAAGATTTGCCCTAAACCAACTGACAAACATACATTTCAAGTTAAAAGCTTTTAAAAAATAACCTATGACGGTTCCTTTGACCTAAACGTCACAGGCGCAGAGGCATTTTTCCAATAATTCTATTATTTTGTAGATCCGGTGATTTGTTTTTTGAAGAGTATAATACATGTGGCAGAAAACCCAAATAAAAAAAAAGAATATCACTGTTAACATTATTAATTTTAAATATCTGGGTCCGATTCTCTAGATAGGAAGTTAAAAGTTCCAAGGGAACCCCTCTCTTATGCCATATCTATACAAGTTAGCTAGTAACAGTTGCTGATTCACCAAATCAAAAGCAAAGCAAAGTCAATAAATAAATCAAGAACATATTGTTTGTTATCTATGGCGCTAATAATCTTGTGTTGAAAATCGCAAAGTGCAATTTCCGTGTAACGTAAAAAGTAAAGTAAAAACCAAACAAACAAGACAATTCGTTTATACCTTCAGAACTAATGTGCACCATTAGAGAATAATTAATACCTCTAAATAAACACACACTGAATCATGATCGGCACTTACAAATGAAAAATGAACTTGAAATTTAAACATCTTAAATATCCATACTAACTGCTCAAAAATCTATATATAAAATTTTGTTTGATTTTTTATATTAGATCTGGAACCCGCGGGCGAGCATAGGTGCGTCTTTACTATCTACATACTTCGGTATGCGATGTAAAGCAACGACAGGCGCAGTTAGTACTTGGATGGGTGACTATTCCAACGGAAACCGCGTCCTCGCCTCACATATCTTCCAGCGGCTTGTATATCAGTGTATGCCCGGAAGCTATTCAACCTTAGGCGAGAGTTGTATAGGAGATATACCATCCTTCGGAGGGGATGTAAAGCCGTCGGTCCCTTGTCTATTAAATGTTAGGCAAGTAAAAGATCCCTACTCTTCTTACGGGAAGAGGTTCGGCAAAATTCCTGGTTGGGGGTAGCTCGTCTACAGGCGTCGGTGTTAGGCCTCAGTAGCGGAAATAGGCCGACGTTAAATAAATGTATAAAAAAAAAAAAATCTGGAACCTGCGTTAGAAATTTTTAGTATGATTAGTTACCTATAATATTATTTATATTTACTACTATGTTAACTCAGCAGAAAATGAAAAATTCTAACGTTTAATAAACATAGACATATTTTTTTGTATAATACGTTAATTTTGGCTTAATTATAAATTGTTTCATTATCACACTAAATATAAAAAATTGATGCAGCAATTATACAGCTCTAAAATTTTGCACGGTAATTGAACAATTTTTAATTAGATAAAAATTGACATGTTTGGATCTGTATGGCAGCCATATGGTATTTATCAAATTATGACATGGTAAATTTTAGACGTTTCCGATGTATTTTTTTATACACTTGAAATGAATTTGATAGCAGAATTTAAGTATCACTAATAAATTTTTGGCAAAATGCAAATCTATTTATTTATTTTCATGTTACGGTATTGCAACTTTTTCTTTATAGTTCTTTAATTTAAAAGCTTATTTTTTTCAATTTTGGGCATGTCTAAAACTTTTTGTCAAGTATCAATCAATATTCGTCTAGTAAAAGTTGCAACAAAATCGTATATCGCAAAAGAATTATTTTCTAATAAATGGCGGAGGATCCGGTGACAGATCATCTGTTATATATTTTTTCCTTTACGTTGAGATATGTAATATTAGGGGTAACCACATTCAAATCGGGCCAATAGTATGGACTTATAAGACTACAGCCCATTTTTAAAGTAGATTGAAAACGTATTGTTTTGCAGTAGTGGACCACAAGCATTTAACCTTATATTTCCTATATTGTGGGTGATTTCTGTTTCCTGTTCCTGTTAATTATTTTACTTCGACTGACTGTGATTTACTATAAAAGCCTAGGCTACTTGTGAACTGTAAATAATGCCAACAGTTTTAATTAGGTATACGGAGAATCAACTTTTGAATTGCAAAATCATAATTTCAACCCGATCGTGCGAGAAAGTTATGGGAATTTTATTTTGACATTACAGACGTGAAGTCTACAAATAAATGAAACGCCGTATGTCTTTAAATATTCATTTTCTAAATTCTTATAATTATTTTTTTTCTGTAAAATCTTATACAAGATACACCATATTTTATTCATATTATATGAATATACATAATATAACTAATAAGTGCCGAAAAACCGATATATATTGCTATGATATCTCGCCCCGCATGAAGCTAAAATATCACACAATATAATTTCTAAATTTAATTCACAAGGTCGAAAGTTCGGAATCAATGAAGGTCACATATAAAAACACACAAACAATAAAACAAATACAAATCAACTGAACAATGTATTGTGATAACAGATATATCATACAAATATTTTAAATTTCCCTATCTAACTAAATAAAATAATTATGATTTTAAAATAAAAATAATTTGGATACAATTAAGTTAAAAATAAAATTTGTTTATAAAAATGAAGTTGGTTGTCAAAACTTTCCCAATTTAAAATATTTTTAATTATTTCCAGGCTATTAATTTATCAATTGAATTTATGCTAAAATAGTGAACATAAAATTTTATATATAGCTTGTTACAACCGTGTTAGTCCGCGTAGCCACACCTGCCACACATTGTCACTTATATGCGACATCCACTTTCTATCCCCTATCATCTTTCATCTCCAAGGGAGATATCGTTTTCCACCAGGAATTGTTTACTGATTCTTTTTTCACTTTACTTGATCAAAATCCTATAACTCGTTTTTTTTCTATTTCTTTCTTGGAAATTGTTTAACTACTTTTCTTACTTTTTCAATTGAATCAAACAGCAGTCTATTCTCTATTTTATTCCCCAAAATTTTTCTCCCCTCTAAATTTTCTCAATTTTCTTGTTATTTTTATTTTTCTTCATCCCCTGACAAGTCCCAATTTCCAATTTTCCCCCAATCTCCTTTATTTTTTCCTCAAATAAAATCGCAAATACCAATTCGAATCATGACTTACTTAACTTAATAAAACAAATCTGTTTCCAATCTTTCCATTAAATCGTCACCTGATATTGAGACTTCTTTCACTTTTATTAATTTTCTACATAAATTAAATTAACATCTTATATCTACTTGAACATATTAAACGCGTAGGCAGATTGAAATGTTTTAAATATTTTAATAATTAGTATAACAATGATTGAGTGCATTTACTTAGACAATTGAAGATTGAAGTTTATCATGACAAATAAAAATGTCATGTACAAAAATTAGTGATGTTATTAGTTATAAGTTGGTTGAAAATATTTGGTTAAATGTAAAGAAAAAGAAGAAGTTATATTTGAAGATTATGAATAGTTTAAGAAAGATTTGAAGGTTGTGAGTGATGGAAGAAGAAGAAGAAGAAGATTTATTTAAAGGTTATGAATAGTTTGGAGATCGCTAAGAAATAGAAACAATATTGGAGAATTAATTTAATTAAAACATAAACGTCAGGAAAATAAAGTATAAAGTAAAAAGCTGGGTAGCTGAGGAAAACATAAAGAAGTAATAAGTAAATACAATTATTAATTAATATTTATTTTAAAGTAAGAAGCAAAAGGAATATATAAAAGCGACATCGAGAAATTAATATCAAAAGATTTTATGATTAGAAGGTGTTGTAAAGTTGATTTAAATGAATAAAGAAGGGGATAAAGAAATAATCGATCTATCAGAAGAAAAGAAACAGATTAAAGGTTTTTTCATGTGTAATATCTAATTCATTGATTTTGTATAGTAGTATAAGTTTATTTAGTAGGGAAATATGAGGGTTGTCAATCAAAATTATTTTGTCATAATAAACATTGTTCTTGTCATTTGAATTTTATTCTTGGTCTATATTATAATTATACCAACCAAATTATTTGAACCGACTAGTTGAGTCCTGAGTTGTTCCAAAATATTTAAAAAAATATTTTATTTTCTCTTCAAGATTAAAGGACCCCACAGCACTGAAACACGTGATTTGGGATCCCGGTGAAAATGGTCGAAATTGATGTATGTTGTAGTTCAGACCCTCCTGATGAAAAGTTCAAATGGGACCAAGGTTCGAGGACTTTTATTTTTGAATTACAACGAGGGCAAAAGTCAAAAATTAGAATATATGGGATTTAGGATCCTGGTGAAAATGGTCGAACTTGAGATATGTTGTAGTTTAGACCTTCCTGATGAAAAGTTCAAATATGACCAAGGCTCGAGGACCTTTTTTATTTTGGAGTTACAGCACAGAAACACGTGATTTGGGATCCCGGTGAAAATGGTCGAAATTGATGTATGTTGTAGTTCAGACCTTCCTGATGAAAAGTTCAAATGGGACCAAGGTTCGAGGACCTTTTATTTTTGAATTACAACGAAGGCAAAGGTCAAAAATTAGAATATATGGGATTTAGGATCCTGGTGAAAATGGTCGAACTTGAGATATGTTGTAGTTTAGACCTTCCTGATGAAAAGTTCAAATATGACCAAGGCTCGAGGACCTTTTTTATTTTGGAGTTACAGCAAGGGCAATGGTCGTAAATTCTGGGATTTGGGATCGGTGAAATGGTCGAAATTCAAAGATGTTGTAGTTCCCTGATGAAAAGTTCAAAGGGACCAAGGCTCGAAAACCTTTTACTTTGAAGTTACAGCAAGGTCAAAAATTTGTAAATTCGTGACAAATATTCAAAAATATATATTTATATAAACGGTAGTAGATAATAGTCATGTAATATTAACATCATAATGCAACTTGAATTTAAAATTACCAAGGGTGTCGTCTGCTAGGTATGCAGGCATGCACAAATAAGATTATACGAAACCGGTATTTCCGTTGCAAATATGCTAATATCGAGTTCAGGAGCTAGTCATATTCAATGTTTGACGTCAGAAATGAGAGAGAAGAGGCTAAAAAAATAAAAATAAAATATCTTAATGCCAAGATAAAAATCAATGAACTTGGGGGAGCAGCGTAAAATATTGTAATTTGCAAAACTCCTACAATGTACCAGGAAACTATTTACCCCCCCCTTGCCTAAAGCAATTTAGATATTTTTGGTTTTCAATGTAGCATTATTTAAAACCCCTATAGTTAGTTCTTTTCATGGTTCTGGAGTACTTGCTATATTTTTATTAGCTATATACAGGGCACCTAAACTAAATCACGTGGCATCCAAAATAAACCAAAATCTAAATAATTTTGCCATACAGCGATACGGGCACAGGTTTTTGTATATATAGGAGGGTTAGGCTAGTAGCAAAAAATATATATATACTAACATAGGCCGACAAAGCTTGCCTGGGTCATTTATGCCACCTCGAATTTGTTAATTCTTGAAGAATTATTAAATTCGTAATAAACGTCCCTGAGATACGTGGCATAAAACTGGCATCCAACTTACTAAAACGTACTGAAAAATAATATGTAATGTCAGGCATTGAATTCAATGTTTAAAGCAATATAAAACTGATGCCTCATTTACAATGTTGAGCATTTTCTTGATTAGTTAGCATTAGAATAAATAACCATAATAATGTTTGTTTATTGTTAAAGTATTGGTGGTAATTTTCCTGATTTGGTATCTTAAAGTTTATGTGAATAAATTGAAATTCTATGGATACGCTAGAAATATTGCCTACACGTACATAAGAACAAGTTTTTTCATTGTTTCTTTTAAGCGTACTTTTATATATTTTGGTTTTTATTCACAGCAACTGGCAGAATAATTGGAAGTTTATTTTTCGTACAGTTTCATTGAAAAATATTATTTTGATGAAAGAATTGCTTTATACATACAGTTACTTTTTTACCTTATGTGTATTATTTATTACATAGTATTTACAGGGTGGATATGTTCTGAGCCATTTCCTTGTAAAGTAGAAAAGATTTATTTATCGTAATAATTTATTTGAAATATAAATATACATTTATCTGAAATTTTCAAGTATGGGTGATTCTTTGAAACAATTACAGTCACTGATTTAGTTTTTTATATGCATTTTTTAACTAATGCGTTGGAATTTTTTTCTCTTGTATGTGTAAAACAATGGTTTTATATTTCTTATATTTTAAGTACAGGGTGTTAGGACATTGAACATATTTTTAGTAAATAACTTTGTATTATAAAAATACGGTTTTTCATTCATCATTTTAGAGCATTACGGAGCTCAGTAGGGAATTTACTGTATATACAGGGTAGTTAGTATTGAACTTATAGGTAATAGTAAGTTTATTTGAAACAATTTATTTTATGAAGGTTTGTGTCTATATTACTTAACAGATTGATAGGTATCTCGTTGGGGTATATATAGCAATATACTTTCAATAATTCTGTGTAAGATTTTATTAGGGGGTGTTAATTTTTTTTTTTGTTTCTTCTTCCGATGCTTTCCTCATTCTAAGGAGGAATAGGGAGTTTTATATTTTGAAGCATGCTCCACACACTGAATATAGAAATATCGTCTGATAGGGCAAAAGCGTTCACAGCTAAGGGATGCTTTGCAATGGGATATTTCGGGTAACCCAAATGTTCAGTTAGACCCATCAGTAGAACTTAGCATTTGTAGTGCAAAACTAGATGAGCTAGTGGGTCATATTCAAAAATTTGATGCGGCAAATCGACAACGAATTGAAACGCATAAATAGTCGTTTATTGCGCATTGAAGGACGTCTAAATCGTGTGGTACCTTCTAATAGAGTGTTGGAATATAAAAAGAAAAACCTTTTATTCTTACTGTCCGATGCGCTTGAAGCTTTGAATTAATTAAACTACCGCGATATCACGGCTTCCCGAATAAAATCTATGATTGCCCCTTTTTGTGAATAGATCGTTATTTTGTTTCTTAATAACATCTCTGTTGTAAATTACTTTTCAATTTTATATACCCCTATTTTCAGCCCGCTTTCCAATAATTTCACTACCAAACCTCGACACCAGCAATCGATATTCATCAATAGTAACAGTCACATTTACTGTATGGTAAGCCTGTTCATTCACTCCAATATATACTTTTATGAATAAAACTAGGTAACAAAAAAAGAGAACAGATATACGTGCGACTGCTGTGGAGTTACATTGGTGAAAAGACTTTTGTGGGAAACTTTCCTTACCTTTTTGGGATTCTAGTCGCTTTTCACGTAAATATATTACGATTTTCGTTTCTCGAGTTCTGTTTAGTTTTGTTTAGTGTTGGAACTAAGTATTATGTAAAGTCGTGCCTTTTTGGGATTAGTACGTCTCCAGAAACGTTTTCTTGGTCACGTGAAAACATCTCACTGTAGTTGCATTCGGCAAATTTGGAATAGCAAACCCTCTATGGTAGAGGTATGTACTTTCCGTATGTCAATATGCTCTTTTATGTCTATTTTCTTCTATTACGTAATTTGGAAAAAGTTGGTGATAAAAAATATTATTGAGACCTGGTTATAAGGAGAAATATTTAACCATTCATTTGAAACGGAGCAAATCTACCCAAATCCACCCTCGACCCACGACCATCATTTGGACATTAATTCCCGTAACAAGTTCTGTGTTTTGTCCGTTTTATAACTCATTACAATTACATAAACAAACCACCAATACAATTAATTAATCTATGCTGTCGTGCTCTACTTTAGTTGACAAGAAAAGAATTCATCTGGTATTGTACCAAACGTAAATTAATATTTTTTGAACTAGTTATAAGAAATGATAATATAATGGGTTATAGACGGCAGATTCTACCTCAGCATGTCAAAATATACAGACAGAAGTCTGTTGTACAAAAACTTTTTTGTGTTATCAATTTAATTATAAATAGCAAATTAAATGAAAATATACACTAAACATTTTAAGGATTCATATTCAAATATTTCAAAAATCCACCGTCTGATTGCAGGTTAAATGCTTCCTCTTCTAGAAAATATCTTGTTAGTGTCTATGGGTTGTACATTTTTATTTTTTATTTTATATATTCGTAGATATATTTAGTGCAAGCTGCCCCATATCCTGGAGAAAATCTCTCAGACTCTCGTAGTTAATAAAATTTCCTTTATTTTTGTATTCATATTTTTAGTGTGGCCTATAAAACTCGCTAGAAGGATCCTTATCTGTATTCAATCAAATGACATGAACAACATTTATTTACTGTGTACTCACAGCAAAAAAAATCAGAATTAAACAATATTTTTAATTCTCTAGATTTCAGAAATATCCTATTATTTAAAGTTATGTACGATTGTGAAAGTCCTATGTTTGTGATTACAAATGAGGAACGATTCAAAAGAGAAATATTTGTGATTTCATATTAGTGAGCTTATATGAATTCATATCTTTTTTATTCTATTTTACTCTCGTATGAATATGGGAGTCCTGCTGAAATTAAAATGCTTATTGAGAGACTTCCCGCAATTTTATATTTACTCTAAAAACACGGATAGCTTTATCCGCTAATCTAGACACGGGGATGAAAACATAACATAAATTAGAATTTATTCCTGTACATGCATTATTCAGTTTTATGCCTCATTTATTATACTTATTTTATTTAATCAAGTGGTTATAGTATGGACAACATTTTTTAATACTCATTATAGAAGGAAATTTCTTCTACATAAAATCGTTTCATAACACACTGAACTCAAACACCAAATAATAAAATGTGTATGTATATGTATGTATTTGATTTGTGAACCGTCTCTCGCATCTCCGTTACTTTTCCTCAAATTATTCCAGTAGGTTAACCTGACTTAACTCATTTTCTGTATGTTTACCTTTTCTATATTATGGAAATAATAATAATTGTATTAAGTGGGTAATTGCTGTTACTATAAATATTAGATTTATTGTTATTTTCCTTTTTTAGACAGATTTTGTCACTTGTGTAAAATGAGTGGGAGATACGTCCACATCCTATTATATTCTTAATGGTTTAAGTAAGAATAATCTCATTTGTCTGTTTCTCAAATGTACAACTAATTAATTTGGATTAACTTTGACATAAGATTTATTTACTTTATGTTAAAACTTTTTGTTATAACGTTTATATTTGAAAATAAATACTTCACATTATATTTAATCTCAGCGTCACTATGTAAATGATAATTAATTGTGTGTAATTGAGGGACAAAATAATAATAAAATAGGTATTCACGTACTTCTGGTAGTTTTATTAACAGGTTGTTTAATAATTTGTTACAACTGAAAAATAGGCATTTTTATATTATAGTGTGTTCCTTACTTAAGGTTCTTTCATAATAATATGACATAAACGCCGACATTAGCCCAACATCTAATAATCACTTTTGCTAGCAAGCTTGCCTTCACATATATTAATGAAATGCTTCGATAAACATCTAAAGTGATGTGATTCTTTATTAGAAACTGGAGGAGTTTAGGAAATATTGATGTTGTAAATTAGGATAAGTATCCTTCACCTGATTTCTAATATATCAAAATTAAATAGTATTAATTGAAACAATTCAACGTAGACGCGTAAAATATATGTCCTTCTAAAATGGACTTTACCCTAAGCGATGTGTACATAATGTTTTGTAGATATGTTTAAATTAAACTTTGCAAGATTCAGAAAAGATCGTTAGAGGCTGCACTCAAGTACGTATGACGGGCCGTGTGTACTGTGATAGTACATTTCATTCATAAGAGGTAGAAAATTTGTCAAAATCCTTAAAATTAGCCACATAATTCATTCGATTAACTCAATTAGTCAAGTTAAAAAAAAGTAGCCTTCATACAATGTTCAGTCAAAAATCACACGCTTTCACACAAAATTCTGAAAAAATTCACACCAATTCGATATTCACCCTCAATAGCTTTCAAATATTTCAATTAGTCATTCTACGACTCGAACCTTCCAAACGATCTCCCTAAAAAATGCCGCCCCCTCATCGTTTCAATCGACATCAAATTTACTTTCCATTTCCCCAGTCAAAATGTTTTTTTTTCAATTCTAGAAACTTGTTATAAGATATTTTCTGTTTAGATTTAACCGTTCATTCGATCTAAATTCTTTAATATCAAACTCCGATTCATCTCTATTCGAATATGCAAACACATCCAAAAACCACGTACAGTTCCCAATTCGTTATCAAAACTTACCTTCTAAACATAACCTGTGTATCAAATTAAATTGAATACATCATCATTCATTGCAGAGACCAAGTAGCATAAATTCAATTACATTTCAACTATTTTGTGCAGGACCATCAGGACTGCTTAACAGGGTCATATCAAATTTAATGAAATAATTTCGACAAACTTCTTCAATGACTCAAAAAGTAATATAGATTCTATTATTCTATTATTAGATTATTATCAAAAATCCCCCATTTCAATACCAAAAAGTCATATAATTATCAGATTCAAATTTTGCGTTTTTCAAAGAGACGATGAAACATGATGCAATATCGCACAATCGAAACCCTCACAGAATAACTGGCTCCATATCTAGACCTCTTCCAGACCTCTGCACACCAGTCCCCATCAACGGATATATACGGCCAAGCTCAACACGCTCTGACCAAGTCAATTTTTGTGTTCCACGAGTGAAGTCTCTACCCAAGTGTTTAACTCTCGTCCGGTCAAAGCTTAAATTTTAACAAAAATCAAATAATCATAATTGCTTCCTTGACCAAACTCCAAGTAAGAAAGAGTTTTTTCTGCCGCCGCATAAATTTAGATTTTAAGTGAATATTACTTCACTTCATTACTAATTATTCCCAAGTCGGAATTTCACTATCGAGAAATTTACTTCCTACAACCTGTTAATTGGAATAATTTGAAATGTTGACGAACACTGCTATTCCAAAATCAATTATTCTTTGGATACGATTTAAACAAATGTTTTATTTCTAAGAACTATAATAAACAGGGTGAAGTTTTAGGCCTTAACCACAAACGAACACTTTAAATCAAAAAATCTAATTTCATTTGATCAAAAGTAATTCAAGAACAATTATGTACAGGGTGTCTTTTGACCCTGCCATAAACCATAAATTAAATAAAAGTGAAATTGGACAATTTATATTTACATATAGAGAAAAAAAGATCCAGAGGGACTTATACAGGGTGTAGTTTTGACCCTGTCCAACATTTTATGAGCGACTCCCCCGTCTTCAAATTCAAATAAATTTTGGGCACGCAGGCCTTAAGAGTGTGTACTAGCTCCAAAGCTCCATTCAACAATGTTTGATCTCAAAAAGAAGGCCTGTTCGTGTTCGGTACATACTAAGTAAATGGGCAACCGACCTGCAGCGCATGTAGGTATGATCCCAGCATAAATGTACGATACGATACGATCAGCAGCAGTCGTCTGAATCGAACCCACACCATTTAAATCGTTTGTATCGTTGTGCATTGAATTTGCTTAGCACCTGTGAATATGAAATGCCTAGATACCCATACATTCGTAATTGTACGTACTTGGCTGCCGCTATCTGTACATTTCCTTTATAATGTGATCAATTACAATATTTACTGCCACTTTTTAGCTATTTTTTTTTGTTCCCAGGTTAGAGATCCATCAAAATAATAATTTTTACTGCAACCATGCTGTACGTGCAAAATCACCAATTTAAATTATATATGCAATATATTCAATAATAATTCACGTTAAATAACCTTCGCATTGATGTTGCAATAATATAATTAAAGTTTGTGAGCAATGTGTAATTAACCAATAGTTCTCTCTTTTTTCAATAATAGTTCATAATTTATTTAATATGACTTTAATATTAACTTGAACAGGATGATTAATATTTTAAATTTTAACTATTGAAACATTTTTATTTTCTTTATCTGGTATATTTATATATAGGGTGATTCGTGTTGGATTTAGTATTAGAAGTAAATGAAGAATGGGTAAACATATCCTTTTGAAAATTTGGGTACCAAGGCAACAAAGTATGTTCTGTCGGCCTAAAATATTATCGACAGCGCGACTTTGTCAAATGTAGGTAATAATGGCAACAACCTCGTTCTTTTAAAAGGAACGCCCTATATGTTTTTCTATTTTTAGGATCTACACCCAATTCTGAGTAACTTTTGTAAATATATTTCTATATCTATCTCAAGCCGTTTCAGAGATATTAATTAATCTCCAGATTATAAATCGTGTTATCTGCCTATCAAAAAACAATCATAAGTTGAACTATCGGTTACCATTAGGCAAGTTCTGAAGACCTTCCATGCTGTAGCCAAACCTTAGTAGTAGTATACAGGGTAGGTTAGAAATAACTTTCCTTAAATGACTTTTAAAAATGGTCGAAAGTATTTTCTTAAATAGAATGTCCTGTATATTATTACTGATTCAGTAAGCTGACACATATTGCTATTCAGATATGTATAGTGTATTTATACTACCCCACTCGTAGCGTTTTCGATTTATAAGCATTTATTTATTTAAATATACCTTAGAAGTACCTTTACCTTGTTCTCTTATAGCAAGTAGATTATGAAATATTTAGTTTCGGCGGAAATGCCATTTATTCGCATTACGTATTAACATTGGTGTAATATTCTTGATTTGTGGCAGTAAGTGTGAATCTAATGGCAGATATTAAATTCTGTTGTAATGGATCTATTTTATATACACGGACAATTTTATAACAATATAAGCAGAACGTGTAGAAATTTTAATGAGAAATATCCGAATTTACCACAAATGATAACAGAAAATTCATACGAGCTCAGAAGAATTTTATACATTTTAGTTGACCTCTGAAAGCTGTAAAAAATTCACCCAGGCTTGTGACTTCTGATGAAGTAAATGAAATTAATGTTTTAGCATATTTTCATGCAAATCTTCAATATTCCATACGTAGTGCTATACAGGATTCATATTCATCGATTCAAAGGATATTGGCAAGCCATACAATGCATGATTATAGGTTTACAAGAGTTCAGGCTCTACAGCCTCAAGATGGTATACAAAGAGTAGAATTTTGTGAAATGTTATTGGCACATACTCAGGAGGATACCAATGTCATTAAAAATCAAATGGATCGACGAATTTAAATTTTCACGAGAAGGTATTTATAATCGATGAAATAAACATTTTTGGGCTGCTAAAACCCTCTTGTTACTAGAGCGTCCGGATTTCAGGAAAAGTTTAGTTTCAAAATTTTTGCACCTTTTTTTAACATTTATTTAACGTCGGTCTATTTCCGCTACTGAGGCCTATCACCGACGCCTGTAGACGAGCTATCCCCAAACAGGAATTTTGCCGAATCTCTTCCCTTAAGAAGAAGTAGGGATCTTTTACTTGCCTAACATTTAATAGACAAGGGTCCGACGGCTTTACATCTCCTCCGAAGGATGGTATATCACCTACACAACCCTCGCCTAAGGTTGCATAGGAAAATTTTCAATTATTACTTCAAATTAAAATATCAATAAAATATCAATTCAAACGGCAAGGAAACAGTGTCGCTATGTATTTTCTGAGTAAATAACAATATTCAATTGGATCCTACTGTGTATTTTATGCATTTTTTTTGAGATTCGGACAATAGATCTTAAAAGCGGTTCCCGTACAAACTCGTATTTAATTAAACCTGTTCCCAGATATTTTAATTAGAAATTTAAAGCAACGTTTTTGTTACAGATATCATCATTCAACCGGACGTTTGAGGGTTTCGACTATGGCCCTCTCATGCCAATTGCCAGTGAAACAATAATCGAATCACAGGAGAATACAATGCCCAACTGGGTACAATTTGCTTGGACTACAGTGTTCTTTATAATGATATTAACTGCTATAGGCGGGAACTGTATCGTCATATGGATCGTTATTGGTAAGTGTTACATAAGTATTCCTCTTATTAGTTATTATATAGATAGAGATTTCATGATTTCTTCACTTTAAACGTGCAATAAAATTTGAGTATAATTGGTTTAATTAACCAGACGGTCGACGGCTAACATTAAGCAGACATTATTTAAAAATAGATTTTTTTACTATTTTATAACAATAGTAAAAAAATATTTTATAATAATAGTAAAAATGTGCTTTTAGAGGGCGGAATATTAAAACATAATATTTTTAGTCGCGAACTCCTCCTTATTTTACTATAAGGAACGTAACCTGACTGCAACCAACAGCTACTCTCCGGGTTATGTGCTCCGCCGAGCGTTGAATTACAAGTTACAAGCCTGGCGCGTTAAGTGTAATAATTGCATATTAGCATCAAAACGCTAATGCTTCGATTGCACTGGACCGTTAGATGGCGCCTGCTGACTATTTTACATGTCGCTATCCCAAAGATACCGAAATGTACTAAGTAGTCAAATGATCCTCGTGTCGGTCGTCACATGCCTACTTTGCACTGACGAGAGCCTGCAAGTAGTGTCTGACGACTGGCACGAGAACTCATTTAAGTAGGATCAGTCTTTCGGCTGGTGTTTGTTGCAATCGAAGCATTATCGTTCTGTTGATAATATGCGATTATTACACTTAACGCGCCAGGCTTGTGACTTGTAATTCAGCGCTCGGCGGGGCGCATAGCCCGGAGAGTAACTGTTGGTTGAAGTCTGGTTGCATTCCTTATAGTAAAATAAGGATTTTATAGAGGAGTTTGCGACTAAAAATATTATGTTTTAATAGTAAAAATGGTAAAGGAGGCCTGAAGAATTTCTAGAAATATTCCTAAGAGTGTTAAAATAAAATATGAAAAAGCCGGCCCAATAAGATACCTAAAATTCTCACTAGTCCCTCACAAATAAAAAAAAAATCTCAAAACTCTTCTTAATATAAAGGCCCCCAGCCACAATAACATCTCCAACATTCTCCGTAAACACCCAAAGTTCTGGCGCAATTAACTTATATTTATAATTCGATTATTCGAATGCAGTATTTTCCTAAAAAATGGCAAATAGTTATCATCGTACCGATTCTGAAACCGAATACACTTTCACATAATCCTGCAAGTTACCGGCCTATAGCCCTTTTATGCACAATGGCCAAAATGGTCGAACGCATTATCTTAGAACTGTTAAAAACATTACACCCAAAAAGCACTCGGTTCAGAACCGGACACAATACAACTGCTGTATCTAAAATTGTGCAGAACTCTCTCATAGATTTCACGAAGGAACAATGTACCACATTACTGTTGCTCGACATCGAAAAGACGTATGACACAGTGTTGCATAACAGTCTCATTTATAAGTTTAATGAGGTGTGTAAGTTACTTCTATACTACATAGCACTCGTAAAAAAATATATATTAGACAGTTACATATCTATTAGAATTAATAATGCGTATCCTAGCCGGACAAGGATGGCGGCGGGAGTCCCTCAAGGGGCAATTCTTTCTCCCCTCATATACAACATATTCCTTTCCGATATCCTTACTTACCCTAATACCATCCTACTCTTTTATGTGGATGATGCTGTAATCTCTGGGCAGTCGTTTTATGCAGACAGTCGCGCAGAAGATTCAGTATCGTCTCATAACTGACTTTTAAGGTACGTGGAAAATACGGATTAATGAAAATAAAACTGAGACTATTACTTTACACAGAAAATATACGAATATTAATATCTAAAAATAAATAACAAAATGATTGGGGAACGACACACGGTCAAATATCTGGGGATAACCCTAGATAAGAGGCTGTATTTCGGACACCATATTATACAAACAATAAACAAGACCTCTACGACATTAAATAAACTGTACCCTTTAGCGAACAGACGAAGTAGACTGACGATAGATAACAAGACGACCTCATATAAAGTCATCTTGAGACCTATCATGACATACGCCTGCGCGTCTTGGAACCTCATTTCATATGCGCAGTGCAAAATATTACAAATACTACGAAATAAACTGCTACGACTACTCACCAACACGAACAGGTGCACTCCAATTGCTGTACTGCACGAAAACTCCAAAATTTCCACGATCAGGGACTATATTGACGAAATAGAGCAAAAATTCTTCGCAAAGAAGATTCAACAATTGGAGATGATATGTGACAGTACAGATAGAAGACAACGACCCACGACACGCACATAGACCTTTACATCAGAGACATTTATACAAAAAGACGGTAATATTAGAAACACACCCATAATTTTAATATTACATAAGAGACTATTACTGGCAACCTTTACCTTCCTCCTCACCCCTCTTATCCATTTCCTTCCCATCTCCCCTTTCCTTTCACTTGCACACAGTGCAATAGATACAAAAGTAAAACAAAAAACGACATCTTAAAAATTATAATCAATATTGAGGATAAAACTGGCCGATGCTTGTTCCATATTAGAAATGATATCTGTAACGAGCCAGTAATATTGATTGTGAAATGAAATAAATAACATAAATAAAATACTATACATTACTCCGTGTATATAATATAAATAAAATTGTTTTAATTGGTAATTGGTAGCAGTGGACTAGATGAGGTTATGTAAGCGACAACACGGTTACGGTAGCCGCTGTACCACTCCTGAGTTTGGCCTCAGCTACGGCAGATGGTAACGTCGCAAGAATGATCGTTATCTGTATCTCTGTCTCCTGGTTGAGTGGTGGCATAGCTAACGCTAGACTTTGCAAGGACGTGACTATAAATAAGGTGATTAAAATTTTTAAAAAATGTAAAATAATACAAAATTTAAAAATTTATAGGGTAGGATGGGGCAATAGCGATTTTGGGGTAAATGCATGTTTTGCCATTATATTATTGCAAGACAAGAATATTACTGACAGCACATCACCTTACTGTTCTTTTCGTCGATGTAAAGTAGGCGTTCTCAGTACGCATCCAGCATTTGCATGTAAACAACAATAAATTGAGCCACGTTGTGTCCAGTGCGACTGTGTAATTGGTAAGTGTAGCCCGAAAACAAAAAATAAAATAGTTGTGAATAATTTCATGTATAATTTTATATTACTACAACTATTTTAAAAGCAATAAACATTTTGTGATCCCTTTAATTAACATAACCTCAAATTTACGCACATTAGATTGAGTGACGCATTTACCCCAAAATTTTAGGAGCTGGGGGAAATGCATCACATACGCGCGAGTGAAGTGCGCCAGTGGAGTGCATTTACCCCGTATAATTTAACATCAAACAAGCAGTCATCATATGATATTGTCTATTATTTATCTATAACTAGTTTTAGATGAATAATGCCTAGACACTATAAAAGGAAGACTAACCGCCGAAACTACACATCAGAATTATTAGAAGAAGCTTTGGCAAAATGTAGAAATGGTAGTCTATCAGTAAAACGATGTTCTCTTAATTATGGAATTCCTAGAACGACCATACGTGATCACCTACTCGGACGAAGAGGCGCACTAGGTAGTACCGTTGGTGGCTGCGGGAGAGGCACTGCTATTCCACTCGAGAAAGAACGCGAATTAGCTAATTGTTTGAAAACAATGACACGGTGGGGATTTGGGCTAACTAGAACTGAAGTATTAGATTTACGGTACGGTATTTAAGAATTCAAGGCCAGGCGAGGAATGGTGGCTTGCATTCAAAAGGCGCCACAAATTGTCTATCAAGAAGCCTGAACCATTGGAACATGCTAGAAGAACTCAAAGTTCTGATCCATTTATTGTATACCAATTTTTCGATCTACTGGAGAATGAAGTGAAATCACTCCAGCTTCAGAATAAGCCTCATGGCATATATAACTGTGATGAAACGAGTTTCTCACCGCACCAAAGTTGTCACAGCTATCGGAAAAAGTTGTTACCGTGTTACAGCTGTATCAGGGCGTGAAAATACATCTATCTTGGCTTGCGTAAACGCTGCTGGCCAACGATTACCACCACTGATAGTATTTAAAGGTAAGAACTTATGGGACAAGTGGATTCCGACAAATGACGCTTACCCTAATACTTTTTATGTCTCTACTCCTAAAGGATGGATGACAGCTGAAATATTTGAAAATTAGTTCAAGAAATCGTTTTTAGTTAAAATTGGAGAAGAAAGGCCGGTTTTACTACTTTTTGATGGTCACACTAGCCATATCTCAACGCAACTGGTAACATCTGCTATTGAAAATGATGTAACTATACTGAAATTGCCTCGGCATACCTCACACTTACTGCAACCTTTAGATGTGGCTTGCTTTCGTGGACTTAAAGCTAAATGGGATGCAAATCTAACAACATGGCAAAGAGACAATATTGGCATGCGACCCAATAAGGCAGAATTTGAAAAATTATTGGGCAAAACATGGCTTGCTCTGAATGGAGAAAATATTAAAAGCAGTTTTAGAGCAACCGGCATCTACGATTTTTCCATAGAAACAGAAGTAAATCGTAAAGCCATATCAGAATCCACTTTTGACCCTGAGAAATTAAAGAGATATAAGGATTTCGTAGAAAACTTAAATATACCCAATAACATATCACAGAAAACAATTGAAAATGAAACTACCACTACTGAGAGCATGGATGCAGGAGCTTGTAGTAGCTTAACAGTGGCAAATGAACCAAGCCCCACTCGTGGCTTGCAAGATATTGGAAATGTATCATTTGAAACCCTGCTTTTACGATTTATTGGAAATAAAGGAGAACGTCAAAGTCCTGTGCAGAAGAAGCAAAAAATTGCTGGAATAGCAGTTGTTTTAACAAGGGCTGACATTGACTTAAGCAGTCCTGCCAAAGCGACAAATACCACTGCCCCAACAAAAAAACAAAAAAAGGATTCTAGGAATGTAGAACCTAGAAAGATTTTAATGATTCCGACCTAACCCTTCATAATTCTAATAGTGACATGGACTCTGATACAGAAAGTTATGATGAATTTGGGGATTTGGAAAATCTACAAATAGGAGATTATTGCTTGATTAAATTTGCCACTAAAAAACTTCGTTATTATGTTGATCGTATTGAATTAAAAGAACCAGATGAGTGTGAAATAGAATTTCTGAGATGTAAAAATAAAAAAAGTGGTACATTCAAATGGTCTGATGTAGAGGATAAATATACAGTGCCAGTTACAGATATTGAAAAAAAACTTCCAATGCCACGACAGGAAGGACGAGGTCTTCTTGTATTTCGCATAGACTTTTCCGAATATAATCTGTCTTAAATCACACAAATTTTTCTTTGAAAATATGTTTAATTTATACTTTCATGTCTATGTTAACCAGTTATTAATTAGACTTAAGTTTTTATTTCTGCAACTTTTTACTTTTGTACACGATTCTTCTTAATAAATTTTCTTGAAGTTAACAAAAATGTTCTTAGTGAATATTACAAGAGAAATTAGAAATTTCATATTTTCATGCATTTACCCCAGATACTATATAACATACTTCACTAGTAATTGGTCCGAGGGTGGTGCATTTACCCCGGTTGGCTGGGGCAAATGCGTCCCCTGTCCAGGTTTAAAAAAAAATACGCTGAAAAAAGTGAGGGCTTTAAAAACACTTTGTTTATTCCAATATCTTCTAATTATGTCAGAAAACATGTCTAATAATTTGTATCAACGTATTTAACAAACTGTAATTATGACACCGATAAAATGTCAAATTTTATGAATTAGGGGTCTCATTTACCCCAACCTACCCTAGATAAATCTTTATAGCGGAAGAAATGATCTTCTCTTAATGCAATTAGATTTCTGCACCAAAGAATTATTAGGGCCTAGTTGGACATAGTATATTGTTGAGGATATTGAAAATGTTCTTTTCGCCGGAAGTTGGTAAAGTATACGTTATACAAATTAGTTACTAATTAAATCAGTAATCAGTACTCTGTGTAATCAGTAATCTCTTGCAGGGCGCTTCCGACTAAATTAGTAGTTTCCAATTGGGTTATCTATTTCCTTCTTTTTTGTGTATCGCCTTCTGATTGGATCTCCAATCAAATACGTAAAAATAAGGCATCTGTAAATTAAGAATCGATACCTTCTGCACTTCGATTCGGACTACCAAAATACCTCATCAGTGAAATAAATGATTTGTCGTAGTCTGCGTCTTATCTATCGCTAAATCAGTGTTGTCAGAAAATTATATTTAATATGAAAATAAGTTTCATCTATTAAAACCAAGAATTTATTCACATTTTGGAAAATTAAAAAAAGCAAATTAGCTAAAAATAGCGAGTTCTTTGTTTAGTATAAGTTTTAGAAACATACATTTCATTTTGTTTTAATCAATAATTGATTTGATTCCACAATTTTGGGGTCATTATTCTGATTACCTGTAAATAAATAGATCTATGATCGAAGAGCAGTTGCGTCTAGCCTATAACGAAAAATTGTATTAATGACATTAGTAAAAATCCGTGGCACACTATTTTTCAGCTTTCTGTTTAAAAATCTAAAGTACTTTATCGCCACCCCTGAATGAATCCTTACTAAGCTAAATTGGGTTAACACAGATTCCAGTTGTTTTAACTTAATTTAATCAACACAATGTTATCAATCAGAGAATAGCAAAAATACATTTTATTACAAAATTATTCCGTTTTTCAATTAAAAATGGTTAAAATATTAACACATTTCAATGTAATGATCCTATTGAGGTCGCAAAATTCACAATTCTATTTACAAACCTAGTATATCAGGGAAGCTGTTACTTCCTTTGCAGCAAGTTGTCATGCAAGTTTTGTGCTTAATCCTTGAGTTTTGACGTTTAATTATAATGTAACTGTAATCGGATAATGCGGATAATATCACAAACAAACATTTTCATTCCTGCTAACGGTAGTTTTATTTTAAACTGTGCAATTATGTAATTTCATTAGGATAATTAACATTTCTTCCACGTGCAGTAAAATGGCATATGATTATGTAGATTTTAAATTTTTTTTATCAAATGAAAAGAGATAATTATATACATATCGCAAAAAATTGTTATATCTAATACTCCAGAAGAATATCAAATATGTGACAATTATATAGGCTAGTGGATTTCTTTGATAAAAATATAATTTCAAAATTTTAATTTGATTTCATCAAAAATAATCCATATTAACTTCAAGTATTTATAAATGCTTATTCTCTAGTAGACCATGTGCAGGGGTATTCATAGATTTGGCAAAAACTTTCGATATAGTAAGCCACCGAAGACTTTTGTCAAAGCTGTGCAGTGTGGGTATTCGTGGATTGATGCAATCCCTAACCGACAGTTATTTAACAAACAGAAAACAAATGGTTGAAATTGAAAAATGTACTAGTCAAACGTTAAATGTTTCTTATGGAATTCCTCAGAGGGGACCGTCTTAGGACCTATTTTTTTTTTTTTAATTTATGTAAATGAATTACTCAACCTAGACCTCGGAAAATTTATTTCGTTGGCCGACGATACTATACGAAAACCGGATTAACAGCGATCTGGAAAATATGGTAGAGTGGTACGATGACAATTTGTTGACTATAAACTTAGAAAAACTTATTACTTACGTTTCGCTGACTACAAAAATGGTTACCAAAAAAAAAAAAAAAGAAAATTGACATACATTTACCTGTAGGAATAGTACGTGGACTTTGGAAAGTACTGAACATATCAGGTATCTAGGAATTGAAAATTCCAATCTAAAATGGAACTTTCACATAAATAATTTAGTGAAAATAGTCCCATGCACGCTTTACATGGTAAGGATACTGTTTTGCCACCAAATCACCGAAGAACTATCTACGGGCAAACATGGCGGAAAACGTATAAATTTACCGCCAAATTCGATTGCAAAAATTGAAAATTTACCTTCAAAAGTTTTGTCGCTCGAGAATGTTAAATTACTTGTCCTCATATTTAATATAACGTATAAGTTGCAGTGTTCGTAAATATAAAATTTATTGGAAAGTACATGTCGAATTTTATGGTAATTGCTAAATTTACGGCCGTCGAAACGACATTCGTTATAGTTACGTAAATAGCACTCCGTGAGCGACATTCGTTATAGTTGTAAAAATTACACTCCATGGAGCGGCATTCATTATGCTTACATAATTTTTTTTTACTATAGTTTCGAAAATTTAACAATTTCGTTGCAAATACGAAAATCAAATATGCACTGGATGTCTTTTATTATAGTTACAATGATTACGTTCGTGGAATTGATTTTCGTAATAGTTTGCAGAATTGGATTTTCGACACTTTTCGACATTTTTACGTGGAGCACGCGTTTTATCTCAAGTAACAATTAAATGCTATGTGGACTTGAATAAGCTTTATAATAGATTTATTGAGGATGTAAGTTTGCTAAATGGCTTTATAGCGGTAGTATAGCAGGCCAACAACTCTTTCAGCCTAAGTAGTTTTATTGAGAGTTGTAACAACCTCCAGGAGGCTGAGTTTCAATACCACTTAGCATTTGTTTTAATTCAAGTCTATTCTCACTTCTAAAGGTTTTATGATGGTGATCAGCACCATTTGGCCTAAGAGACCAATTTACCTCAGAGATAACGTTCACAAAACCAGTATGCCTAAGAGTTTTAAAGGGGCACCTGAATATATTAATCATAAAACAGCTATAAAGCTGTATTGGCTTGTATATTGCCAACCATTTATTCTTGACAAATTCCTTCATAAAACCGCAAAAGTTGCAATTTGACAGTTGGACAAAATAGATTTTACTTATTTTAGGTTAAATTACTTATATGTGCATGTGCGAAGTACCTCAAGAAATTGAGATACATTTTTCACAAATGTGGATGAAATAAAAAGGAGTGGTTACTTTAAACGGAAAGCCAGAAGTAACTACATGAAAATGGTAAATAACACACCATCAGTTTCGATTAGTAAACAGAATATGATGATTCGTCACCAACAAACACTCAACAATTGATAATTAAGACCACCCGCCATTAATCAATTACAGGATGAAACATAGTACTTCGAGTAGATTTGATATCACACCACAGATTTGACTAATCAAAATATTCAAATAAATGTGAGAGGTTATCGTCTTCTTATTTGGGAAATAGATTTTATGGGGTTGTGAATAAATCCAACAAATCTTAATATAGGTCAAATGGTGTTAGACAATATCAACTGTAACATAAATGTAAGAAGACTTAAATTGGTTGTAATTAGTAGCAAATGCTCTTGTACGAGAGCATTGTGACAATCTTAGGATTAAATACTCTTATTGTGGTATTGCCGGCAACCAACAGATTTTAAGAAAAAATCGCCACTTTTCTACAAAGATATCCTTGTAAACAAAAGCTACCATGTTGGAATTTTTCAAGTGAACACTTACTTAGTTGCAAATTTTGCAACAATTTATGAGTAATAAGGACTAAAATCATGATTATTATTACTAACGTGTGATTTAAGTTGATATAAACAAAAAATAAACCTTTTTTAAGAAAATGAATTTTAAAATATTCTTTAAAATTTTCAAAAATTTTGAAGGGCTACCAGTTGTGATATTATCAGTATAATTTAATGCGCAGCTAAATTTTCACTCATGGTGAGTACCTATACTGAACTTGATATTATCCATTACAAACATGCGACTAATTTGCCAAAATTGACAAACTTTTTATTAAAAATAACCATATTAACAGAGCAAATAGCTTTTTTAAGTGCAGTTCTAAAGCATTTTAGTTTTATAATTACTTTACGAAGTGGCTTTATAATAGTTTAAACAATGGTTTGTAGATAGTCGCTTAAGGCCAAAATTATGCTTTTAGGATTTGTTGTTGGTTTTATGGATAGTTTTATCAAGTTATTCAGAACGCTATAAAGACTGTTTAGAATAAAACCAATTGGTTTTAAAATGACTTTTAAAGAAGCCCTCAGAACTCTTCTAGGAATGGTCCCTCTTAGCTTTATACAAGCTTTATAAAATTTAATAGCTTTGTCAAAGATATATAGTTCTATCAGAAGTTTTTTTAATAGACTTCAAGAGGTTCTGAAGATCGCGTCAAAATTTAAATTGTTACTTGGGATGCGATATATTTCGTCGTCGGATTTCGCTACAGTTACGTAAAATTCTTCTGATGAGATTTTTTGCTGTTTTTAATGCGTGATGGTTTTATATAGGGTTTGGTGTGTTCTTTGACATTGTCCCAACCCTTAAAACTGGGACTAGCATCCGAGCAAAGCCGTACCGTACCGAATAACCGTGTCCGACACTCGAGTACCGAAGTGACCATTTTTCTCCAAAGACGTGGTGAAAATTCCGTCATAATAATATGTCCATTAGAAGGAAGCAAAGTGTGGCGGTGTAAAATTGTTTGGATTAAAAACAACAAAAGATACATATAAATAAACACCACAGAAATTAGACAACCCCCAATTCTAGAAGCCAGAGGCTTGTGCGGAAGGGGGTTACACATTGAAAAAACTCGGACATACAACCAGTTCCTCCGACAGTGCCGGAGCCAGGATTCGAACCCGTTGGTGCGATACCGGTGTGATTAATCGCGATTGCCACCTCGCGCCTTAACCCACGCGGCTATCGACCAGACACCAGTGCCATCACTTACTTTGTGGTGTGAAATTTAAGTTTCTGGAACTTTGTTTTTATAATTTTCAGATATCTGGTTAGATAATGGTTATTATCGCAGCGTTTTCATTTTTGCTTTGTACATCTGCAAAAAACTTGAAATAATTTTTTTATTTATTACATTAAATATCTGCAGTGAAAGAA
This sequence comes from Leptura quadrifasciata, assembly GCA_963675555.1. Classification (NCBI taxonomy): domain Eukaryota; kingdom Metazoa; phylum Arthropoda; class Insecta; order Coleoptera; family Cerambycidae; genus Leptura; species Leptura quadrifasciata. Next base: position 113,793,206 of record OY776675.1, read on the forward strand.
TAAACAATTCGACGTTTTAATAGGTGCTGCGAATTCGATTCAAAGATAAGCACCCTGTGACGTCATGTCGAACAAAGTTTTCAGACGACTTTTCAAAACTTCAGTCGCTCTTGGTTTATATGAAAACTACGCAAACAGCAGACATTTTAAAGGATTTCGGTAAAACAGTGAGATCATAGTACTAACGCAGCCTCACTTATAATGTATCACAAAAAAATCTAATGCTTCATCTGTTATCGCACATTTGTAGAAATAGAGCGAAAGTTTTATATTACTTAATTATCTTCGGTAAAATTAAAAAGTTTTCTTGCTCCTAAATACTTAAGTACACCGAAACCGAACAACTGATGTTCATCCAGCACCCTTACTTACGTATATAATAAATTAAACAAGTGCCATATAATTTCATTCTGATTTTGTTCTTTAATACCACTTTTATATTCTACCCAGGAAGCGTAGGTAGTTGTTATTAATTCCTCCCCAAGTTAAAATTGCATGCTTTACTCAATACGATTATTTTAGTTACCTTACAACTCTGCGCCCAACTTTTTTGAAGGTGTTAATTACAGAAAATTTAGAACTCTAAAGATTTTTCGAGCATAACCTTCCATGAGCGCGGGCGTATTAATTACACAAAGGGTTGATTAAACTTTTATTATTTAATGTACTTTTGGAATTTTTAATGCAGTAAGTCAAGGTGTCAGGAAGTTATACCGGCAGCTATGACGAAGTATAATTCAAACTGTCTTAAGGCTTTTATTCAAGATTGTAGGAGAGTGTCGCTAAGATAAAATTGAATTAATACATGAGGTAAAATTTAGAAAGTTGTTCCCTTGCTTTGTTTACCTCGCCACCGCATTTCTTTAATGACAAAAAAAATTGACATTCTGAATCCATTAATACAAAAACATTAAATTTAATTAACATCACTTGCTTTATGCATAGATCTCATTCTGTCCCCTTTCTGTAAACATATTATTTTATCACTTCAGGTGAATTTGGACTTAACATATAACTTTTGAAATTCCTTTGAGATACTTAGCAGCCTAGTAGGCATAACTAAATATTCGCTCATAGAGCACTGAGCATCTATTGGAATAATAATCAGTGGTTAGAGCTCATTCCTCAAACATGGAAACATTTCAATTAGCTGTTTAAATACGCAGGACATCATTGAAATTTATATACAAAATTATTTTCTAATAAATGGACGGACCAGATCATAAATAAGTTTGTAGTTGGAATTCAATTTGTATATTAGCATCATTAATTCATTTTCTAATTAGAATTAACGTATAATTTCGCCTCATTGACATTTGGTAGGTATTTAAATTAGTATGTAAGTTTTTCCAGATGTTGCCCGGGTGAATTGATACAACATTAAATTAATTAAAAAACGTAATAATAATCATAATGATCATGATAATAATGTGGAGAGTGACTGTAGATAATTTTCTACTCTACTCTAATCTATAATAACACTAAAAATTTACATAATGAGTTCCAATTCCAATGAAATTATAGTATAGAAGTATAGAACAGAATAAATGAGATATAAATAACTCTACTTAATATTAGTTATCGATTTAAAAATTTCTGAACATTTTAATAACTTTCTTGTAATAGAAATTCGTTTAGTTTCTATTTGTATAATTTAAAATTTGCAAAAATTTTAGGTCTTTGGATAATCATCATATAATTCCTGTATATCTAGGGGCTCATTCATAAATGTTAATATATAATATAAAATGTATTTCCTGTAGTGAACGATCTACATAAAATGGTATAATTTCCAAAACAAATATTTTTTTTAAGAAAAACAAACCAATAGGTGAAACCAATACATACCTAAATAAAACGCATTTAATTTTGTATGTATATTATTATTTGATATGGTTATAAAAAGTCAGTTAATTTAAATTCGTTTAACTGAATTGCCTCATTGAATTCAAGCTACTGAATTGTTTTATATTCAACATGAGAGAAGTGTTTTACTGGTCTATCCTTGATCCTTGGGTCTTGGTTTCATTGATGGATCACACTTTAAGTTATCTCGAGGGGAATAATTTACGGATTTTTCAGTTAGGTTTTCGAGTGAATCTTTTGGTTGTGACACATTGTTTTTAAACAATGAAACATGAGGGTTAGAGCATGTAGAGACTAACCATTTAGCCATCACAGAAACATTGAATTAATCAGTGTGAATTGATTATACCAAATTGAAAATGGGATAATACATAGTTACAGATCGGCTACCAAGATCTCTGAAGTAAATACGAAGAATAATGTTTAACTAATATGTCATTAATAAAACAAAGTTTTATACGTTAAGAGAATTTGTATTCTAATATATACAAAGTATCAGATAAATTTTGTCTTTTCTTAAATCCAATTATAGTAGGAAGTTTTAGCGTTTGTAAAAATAGTAAAATTTTAAAAGTGTGTGTATGCATACTCGTTTTGGACTTTGAACTTTTACATAAAACTTTCATAGAAGATACTCTTAATACAGTAACTGGAGGTTTTAACTTGAGAAAATTGTCATATGAATATATGCTTAATAATTTAATAGTAAATGCATCAAAGAAACGTTTCTATATTGTACGGGGGCTTGCTATTTTATAGAGCGTGAATTAAAATGGAAAAGTTTTGCGGAAAATATGTTCTATATAGTTTTTTATGCAAATATATCAACGATTATTGGGTAACTTTTAGCATAAGGAAACAGATATTTGAATGACCTGAAATAAACCGAAATAAATAAGTTATTTTTGTATTTCGGTAGAATTAATAGATACGGAAATATGAAAATCTAAAAATGGTGTCTGAACCTTTATGAGTTGTACTAGGTATATAGACTAATTGTTAAATATCTCAGAAACTACGGTGTTTCTTTCAGTTCTTTGCAAATATCTCAATGAATGTTAGTTTAATCAAAACATTGCTAGATGCCACAAAAAGTAAACTGGGAATAAATTTAGTATAAGTTTCTATTTTTATAGGATTAATAGATAGTTTTTGAGGTTTAAAAATGGCATTCATTTATAAAAACTATTTAGTTTAAATGTACCAGTACTTATTTTAAATGTAAGTATCTCACAAACTATGGCACTTACATAAAAGTATTACAAACCAAAGCGCTCTCAAATAATTTTTCGTTTGCTTCTCTAGTAATATCCTGTATAAAGTGAGAAAGATACACCGAATATTACCTATAAAAGAAAATTACCATTATATATTATAGGCCCTCAGAAATAATGATTTGAGGTCGATTTTCGAGAAGTTTTTTTCTCCATCAGATTTTATTGGATAGAATGATAGATTTAAGTGTAAATAACAAGAAAATCATAGTGCGTACGCACAGTTTTGGCTGGAAGACATATTTAAATGCACTTTTATACAAAAAAGTGCATTGTTGCTATTTTTTCGGATGCTTCGATAGTTTTTCAAATATAATCGTTTACAAAAAGTGCGTTAAGTATGTCTTCCAGCCAAAACTGTGCGTACGCACTATCCTATTCTATCCAATAAAATCTGATGGAGAGAGAACTTCTCGAAAATCGACCTCAAATCATTATTTTTGACGGCCTATAATATCTAAATACTGTACTACATGTTTTGTGTGGTTAAGAACGATGAAAGTCCAGGCAATCCATTAACTTCAATAGTTCGTGAAAATAGGAATGCGGCTAGTAAACCTATATGAGCCAAATGCCGATTGATTTCCAATGTACCATGCATAACTTAAATAATAATCTACAAAAGCAGCATAAAGATTAATTAGTAGTGTCCATGAAGCAACTATATTTTAAGATCTGAAAATAAGTGCTATTTAGCAAATAATCAACAAGAAACTTAAATAAATATTCTAAAATAAAAAATAATGTTAACGTTAGTATCCCCTATTCTAATAAAGATTCGTTAAATATGGATGTCCCTGAAAGTTCTGATTTAGGACTGATTTTACTTCTTCTGCATATAAATGACTTACTTACATCTCTATATACAAAATCTTTTGGTATTTTGCGAATAATACATTATTGATTGATCCAACCTAGGAAAAACTTGAGCAACTGCCTAAATACAAATTTGATAATAAAAGAGTTGAAACAATTAAAAAGCAGATCAATTAATAGCATTGTTTTTAATAACCTCGATGAGAAATTTATATTAGTCTACAATAATTACATTTATATGGATTAATCTAGTTTAAGTTATAAAAATTACATCAACAACTTGTACCTGTAACTCAGTAAAATTAATTAGCCATGAGAAATATAAGAAATAGAATAATCAATTGTTATTAATGTTACATTCTTCCCTTTCAGAAATTGTGTACTACCCAATAAACTCCTTAACTGTTTAATACGGTTAGACAGTAATACACATTTTGCAAATGAAAAAAGCGAAGAATGTTTAAAAATTTGTTTCTTAATTCTATATTGGATTGTGGATTATTTTCTCTTGAATCCAACTAGTATTTTTTTTTGTATTTGAAAGTAAAAAGTAATGAGAAAATAAATATAAAAAAACTGTATTATCTCATAAGGTTATAAAAGATGAATTAAACCCTTGTCAAAACCTTTGTATATTCAGTCTTATTTTGGCGGATTACTATGGTTTCTCTTTTTCAGAATCAGAAAATGTGCCATATTGATAGATTCAAGTTGCAAGTTGATGGAAAATTTGGCGCAAAATTAGATCATATGGTAATTATCAATTAAAAAAGAAACTCATAACCATCTGCGGGGGAAAATAATTTGATGTATGAGTGGTGAAATTGGATTTTACACTTTGGAATATGCACCGCCAGAATGGATGTGACAAATATAAGCTTTAGATGAAATTCAGAACTTTAAACCTTTAACTGGATGAGATATTCGCCTTTATATTAAAGTTGAAATGCACTCAGTATATTTTATCAAGTTTTCAATAAAATTGTTACCTCCAGAAATCTTTGGTGTAACTGCTTCCTACAGCTGAGACACTTTATTTGTTAACAGTGAATAATGAAATGATATTTGTTAAATAATATTTTACTTAACAATATTGCATTAGCTGTATCTGGAAATCATTTAAATTCATTTCACGCATTACACTGGAATAAAGGCCAAACGAAAATGTACCTTTAGTTTCGCAATTATATCAAAAGAAAATGTAAGAGAGATGTTTGTATATGCTAATTTTATTTGCTGTACATGAATCTAATTAGTTCTACATGGTAAAACATGTTTCTAAAATTTACTTTAAATCATCAGTGTTGATTATATTCTCTGGTTCATTCGCTTCTATAAAGGGTGTTAGGAATGTACACCAAAATCCTATGCTTCCCTAAGCACATTTATTATGGGACAAAATAATTATGATGTAAATTTATTTTTTACGTTCTAGTTCTACAAAAAAAAACACCTTCACAGCCTCAGTCCCAGCATTTTTGGTATAACAGGTTATGTCATCTCATACTAGTATTAAAAGAGTATTTTAGAGGAAAGAATTATTTAATAATTCTTCAAACCACACCCCCTGCAACATCCCTCACTGAATCTTATAGAAGCAACTACTTTCGTCATTTTTTACTGATGCTAAGGAAGTATCCGTGTGTCCATGTTTAATCAAAATCATTCAAACCGTTTTAGAGGAAGGAAATTATTCAAATATTTTAATCTTACCTTACATAGTCTCCGTACCTGCATTTTTAGGAAGTTGCTGGTTATGTCATCTTATACTAGTGCATGAACATGCTTCGTTGATTGGAAAAATAAAATTCTTTGCGCTGGAGAGTTTTGGTTGAGACTCCAGAAGCCGCTCGTATACTTAATTTTGAGTTCAAGAAGATTAGGGGGGAATGTTCTTAAAAAGTTGGAAAGGGCTAATTGCTACGCCCTGTATATGTTTTTGAGCTTTGGTACACTTGTATTTTGTTATTTGAGTTTGACTATCTGGAATCTGGAATTGGTTATAAGGATGGTCAATGAAAATTATTGAACCACAGCACTTAGGTTGGTTATCTCCACAGTCCTGCGACACTGCTCATAAGAAATGTAGCCTTCTTTAATCTTCTATCTATGTGAAGATTCCATGTTAGTTTGGCATCAAAGGTTACCCCAAGGTATTTCACATCTAATACGAAACTTAGTGTTGTATCCAGGAGGGCAGATGCCTTCGTGCTCCTAGTTTCCTTTGAGCAGCATTCCTTCCTAAGATTTCTAGAAACAACTACTCTCGTCATCTTATACTGATGCTAAGGAAGTATCCATGTGTCAAATTTCATTAAAATCATTGAAACTATTTTAGAGGAAGGAAATAATTTAATTATTTTAATCTTACCTCCCAGAGCCTCCGTACCTGCATTTTTAGCGGATTGTTGGTTGTGTCACCTTATACTAGTGCATAAGTACACTCGAGCCTCCGTCGATTGTAAAAATAAAAATTTTTGGGCTGGAGAGCTTTGGTTGAGACTCCAGAAGCCGCTCTTGCACTTAACTTTGAGTTCGAGAAGGTTAGGGGGAATGTCTTTAAAAAGTTGGAAAGAGCTAATTGTTATGCCCTACATATATATTCTTTTGAACTTTGATATACTTGTATTTTAATATTTGAGTTCGACCAGCACCTTGATTTAATTTATTGTCTATGGCAGGGTCAGAAGCTTCAGTCTGTATATGCTTTTCTTGAATTAGCAAGACTTTGTTTTAGAATGAATGAAAATATTCATTTATAGTTATTTTAGCATAATTCGTAAAACGTATTTAGATTAAATATTTAAATTAACAAGAATTGTGAAAGTGGTAACTTCACGATGGCAGAAAATTAGTTTAACGTAGATTAAGAGGTTGAGTAAGTTTATTTATTTTATTATGCGCGACAGCAGAAAATTTGTGTGTGGTATTTTACTTGGTACGGCCAAAGAAGCAGTTATAGCGGCTCGATCACAGGGAAATAATTCGTATTGGTAGAAGTAGGTAAGCTATGAGTCTCGATGACCAAAAACTTTAAGAACCCGCGCAGAGTTACTAATATATTACTTGTTATGATTAAAACACTTTTTCTATTTTAATCAACTACTATAAACGCGCGAACATATATAACACTTAGTGGGACACAAAAAACTGACTTAGCCTGAGCTCGTCGTGCTCGGCCTTTTATATGGTTCTTAGGGGACTTAGCATGCAGAGGTCTGGAAAGGTTCCCCGACATTCATTTGGGCTCGATTGCACAATATTAAATAATTCATAAGAAATTATAAATATTCTGGGAAGAAAAAGATATGACAACTACGGCAGAGAAAAATAGAATTTTTTGATATATGAACAAAGTTTGAATCTAATCCGATTTTTGAAATACGGGCGATAACTGTCTGAATAACTTGCTGAATGTTGAGGAATGCGATGCTGGCACCTCGATAGAAGATTGTGAATGTGAATGAAGTATATTTTGATATGCGAATGAAAAATTGAATCATAGAACTTGAACTAAAGATGAAAATAATTTATAAAAAATTTATGGAAGCGAAATAAATATTCTGACTAGGGGTGTGGAAAGTAGCTTTGATACGAATAAATATCGTAGGCCGGTATTTTTAGGGTAGTAATTTGTAACGTTTGAGCTGAATTTGAATATTTGAATGATTTTGTTGATAAATTTGAACTATCTGTGAATTGTTGGTGCTAAGTGAATTTTCTGAGATTTGTTTGTGAAAAATTGTGTCTTTTTGTGAATTTAAGTGCCTTTTGACTTTTTTATTGTAATTTAACTTTGTGAGCCTGACGAATGAATTATTTAGTAAATTATAGTACTTTTGAATTTAATTATATCTCCTGTATTTGAAACGCTCTATAACATGCTAAGTGCATATATATGTGTTAAATTTGATCAAAATGGTTAGAGCTCTTTTTGAAAAAAAATTTATTTTACTTTTTTTCGGTTTTCAGGGATTACCTCCCCCACATATGAGCTAATATCGATTTTGTTTAAGGTGTAGCTGTCCTGAATATGCATACAAAATTTGAGCAAAATTGATCGAGTAATTTGAGCTCTAGTTGATATCACAGACCCCATTCGCCAAAAAAAACATAAATTCACCAAAAACTCAAAATCGTTTTTTTGTACGATCACAATACTTTCCTATATACTACGTATATGGGAAAGTAGAAAATTATTATTGAACAGATTTCTCCAACTTAAATATTCATCTCATGTGCACTTATTCCTCCTCTTCTTCATGCATAATTATTTAAATGATCATTTATGTACGGGATTATCGAAATTTACAATTTTGTACTGTCATACGTAAAACGTTAAACTACATCAGCGCTTAAATCCACAATAAAAAATATGCCTTGACTAGGCAAGATACTGTTTCATAAGTGAATTTTTGTCATTTTTAATTTATTTAACAAATACTACGTAAATAAAAAAACCGCTGCCCAAGGAATCACTACTTCCACATCCAGATTTTGTATCTAAGTCTTATACACGCTAAATCCCGATGTAATATTTTATTCCCTTTAATAATAGAGTGGGGTTGGCTAATGCAAAAAAAATTAGAAGCCCTTGGTTCTTGTATACACACCAAATACCAATTTATTTTTATACCCTTAAACAATAGGATGGGGGTGGCAAAGGGGGTGGTAGAGGGGATAACTAATGCCAAAATAAATTTTAGAGGCCCTTGGTTCTCGTACACACACTAAATCCCAATTTAATATTTTACTCCCTTTAATAATAAGGTGGGGATGGCAATGGGTTAAGGAGATGGCTAATGCGAAAAAATTTTTAGAGTCCCTTGGTTCTTGTATACACACTAAAACCCAATTTAATTTTTTACTCCATTTAATAATGTGGTGGGGGTGGCAATGAGGGTAATAGAGGGGGGTAGCCAAAAAAATTTTTCGAGACGTTTCATTCTTGTATACACACTAAATCACATTTTAATTTACTCCCTTTCGTAATAGTGTGGGGGTGGTATTGGGGATGATAGTGGGGGGATGGGGGTGGCTGATGCCAAAAAAAAATTTGAGACCTTGACTTTTCGTACATGCCCTAAATTGCAATTTTATGGACTCTTACCTGGACCTGGGCCGACAGACAGACAGACAGGAAATTTAAATTAAAATCTCGACGTTTCATGACATTTTAAGCCTATTTCAAGAAAAAAAAAATATATATCTATATATATATATATATATATATATTTTTTTTTTTGCGTTACTATACTTCCACTGGACGTGGAAGTAATTACATATTACGTTAAGGCCTACGTTATGTTAATTACATGGATTTTGTCGGTTATTTGCAATGTTAAATATTATTTAATACATTGTAGTTATCTGCGCTTAACATTAAATAGAAACGTTTGTTTTGTGCAACGACCTGATCGTCGACGTTTCCCTATATAATTTGATCTTCGTATTGTTTATTTTGTTATCTTTTGTGAAAGTGAAGACTTATAGTTATATTATTATTAATATTATGCCGATGAATGGGTTTAGTTAGTTAGTTTTTAAAGTTTTTTTTTAGTTTTTATTACATCATCAGCTTATTTTTTTCAGTAAAACATTTTTTGTCGTTCAACATTTTTTTTTCATTTACAAATTTGTAGGCAAAATTTATCGATAAACCTTTACTATGTGGTAAATCAATATCACAGAAATCAGAAAAGTAGTGCTATATTTTTACCATTACACAGGGTGTCCCAAAAATGGACAATCAAACGAAGTTAAGTAATTGGTGATTTCATTCATATTCTTACGTGTTTAAAATTTCCAGTAAACACTCTGTATGTAGGTTCAATAATTACAACAAGAATCTTCACAAACCACTGATTTATTAATTACTTAATTACAACAATTAAGTCCTTATACACATTATTCCACACTAATTACAAATTGAAGTGTTATTGTACTTCCGGGTGCTCTCCCGCGTCGATGGTCGACTCCTCCAGCAGAATCACATCTGCTATATTCACTGAACTGAGTTCAGTTCGAGCAACGAGGAGCAGCGGTAGGCAGCTTTCAGTGAGAACCTGAAGATGGCAGATGTGATTCTGCCGAAACGTCGTTTAGACAACCGTGACTCCTGGCGGAGTCGAACTCAGTTCAGTTCGAGCAACGAGGAGCAGCAGTAGGCAGCTTTCAGTGAGAACCTGAAGATGGCAGATATGATTCTGCCGAAACGTCATTTAAACAACCGTGACTCCTGGAGGAGTCGACCATCGACGCGGGAGAGCAACCGGAAGTACTATAACACTTAATTTAACACCAGCGAAAATCTAAAAAACAACATAATTACAAATTCCATCTACTATAGTTTCACTACTATAATTCACAACTTGATACTATTCCTTACTTCATCTTATTACTTGCTTGTCTCATATCAAACTGTTCCAGTCTGCTGATCCAGTCCCCATATATACCCGCGTCGAATTTAGTAGAATATTCCGGCATAAGATTCGCGATTTTCTGGCGTCGTTCTCGAACTTTCTATAGTTCCAGTGGCGTAGTCATGCTCATAACAATATCAATATATTATGTGCTTATGTAATTATTTATTTTACATCATTATGAAATAATGATTTAATGTAAAATGAAATACAAAAGATTATTTGATAGATACAGTGAATATTTAACATTAATCTTTAGTAAAAAATTCAGAGGAATCTTGCAGAGAAATTCAGGTAATCTTTCCTCGTTGCATTTTAGGTCAAAATTATATTTTCAAATGAACCACTAGTAATGTTTTTAAAAGGAAAACCTATTTTAAAGTCAACTCCGAATATAACTTTATATGACGTACGACTGATGACTTTATGGTTTGAACTGTTCTTCTTGAACTCGACAAAATAACATTCTAAAGACCAACTTGTCGAGTTGTGATGAAGCGCCCAAGTTTTTAACATATTTTCATCTTAACACATTTTCGTCTTAATTGCTGTGCTGAGTGTACAATATAAAATTTATTATGAAAATAAAAATGTAGTAAATTAAATACTACGGTAGACCAAAAATACCGCTAATTTCTATAAGAGAAAGTCTATCAAATTACAAACGATAACATCCGCAATTTGAGAATGGCTTCATCTGGTGGCGACTTATTAGGCCGCAGTCAGACTGATCCACCGCTACCCACCGACCAACTTTCCAACATAGAGCAAACTGTGCATTAGGTCACACTGCAACCACCGGCTACCACCAACCGCAATCAATTGATATAAGTCGGTTTATATTTCCAGCATGTTGGAAATTTTTGGCTGTTAGTGGTAGCACACATGCGCAGATCGAGTTGTGTGGTCATAGAAAAGTAAATTATGCATTTATAAGTATGTTTGGACTGCGAACGTGCAGTGTGACCCAGCGTATGTTTTTAATGATTGGTTGATGAAAGTCGACGATAATGGGTGGCTTCAGTCTGACTACAGCCCAAACCGATATTCGACCACTTCCGACTTATAGCAATTGATTGCGGTTGGTGGTAGCCGGTGGTTGCAGTGTGACCTAACGCACAGTTTACTCTCTATGTTGGAAAGTTGGTCGGTGGTTAGCGGTGGATCAGTCTGACTGCGGCCTTACAATCTGAATTGGTGACGTACTCGGACTGGAGAACGGTGTATGGTTGACATGTGTTCACCTATGCCGTACCGATGAGAGCTAATAAGCTCGAAACTAGTCTGCAACTGGTGATACATGACTGCACCGTGGTCCTTTCTATAGGATTAATCTGTCTGCTGGAGGTTTATTGCAATCAAATTTTTTTTGCGTTTTCCGATTGAAGACGTATTATGTTGCAAGTTTTAGAGCATTATTTTCAATCGCTTTGGAAACTCAAATTGTACACCTTGATAGGTGGCAATAAATTAAGTTTCTTTTATAGGAATTAGTGGTATTTTTGGTCTACCGCAGTATTTAATTTACTACATTTTTATTTTCATAATAATTAATCCATTTTGCATTGGCTTTATATTTTTTAAATAAAACTTATTGTTTAACTTTTGAGGTTATGTTTAAATGTAAACCCAACGTATTCCTGAAGTAGATCAACTATTAGTGGATATGGCAGAAAGTATTAGCCCATCACTGAATAAATTCGTCTATTTCACCATTTGCTGCCATTCCCTGTCGCAGCCAGACATTACCGGGGCGGATGAATTTCAAAGTTTGCCACCAACATATCTAGCAATGCACAAGAAAACCTAGAATTCTATCAATTAGTACCCCTCTTATTATAATTAGATAGAACGTCAATATTGCAAAATCACTTTGATTACAGACATTAAAATTATGGCCTTTGTTTCAGCTCATCGAAGGATGAGAACTGTGACCAATTATTTCCTCGTTAACTTGAGTACAGCCGATCTGCTTCTAACCACATTCAACTGTTTTTTTAACTCCATTTACATGATACAAAGGTAAGTGGATATTTTTGTTATTGCTGAAGCTGAAACAGTGATTGATTACTTTGTACTTTATTCAGTAGTATTAAATATGCTGCTTTGTTTCTTTTAAATCTAAATTTATTTTCAAAGTAAAATAAATTGAGAACTGCATTTACAGAACAAAGGAAAGTATTTGTAGATATAATATACGACGAGGTTTTGAAATTATTTATCAATGTACCTTTACTACAAAGTAAGCTTCGAAAAACGCTCAGTCAGGAGAATAGGAAAATAAAACATTCGAATAAAAATGAAATACTGAAAGCTCTTTACAAACCATAATATATATTTGTAACGATAAATTTCAACACGAAAGTTTTCAAGAAACAATATCATATTGAATCTCTGGATATAAAATATGAATCGAATTTGATAGTTATACACTCAGTTAGTAGAGGAAATGGATGAAAAAAAAGTGTGGAAGTTATTAATGGTTGCTACTTCAATTAAAATGGCGGACTTTAAGAATTAATTTCTGCAGAGAAATATGTAGAGTAAAAAAAGTGCTCAAAATGTCATATTGCAAATATACCATTTTGGTAACCATATTATTTACCCTTTCACTTCCCCCCATGAAAAACCTCCTACGCCTGACCCTTTCTTTTGCAGAAATTGTGATAAAAACTTTTTTTTTAAATTTATATTATGGTCTGATAATATTAAACTAATAAATTAGAACTGACCCAAAAAATTAAAATTTCAACCTTTTACGGGAGTGGGGGGCGAAAATAGAGTGATCTCCCAAAAAGTACGATTTTTCCTAAATTTTTACTGCAAACTGATGGAGCAAAACATAGAAATATTACTAATAATGTCCATTTTATCAAATTATCAGTAATAATGGATATACATCCTTAAAAAATTGTTTAAATTGTGTTTTCGAATTCACCAGAAAGAAATGAACTAAACTGCTGGCCACTCGAACTTACACATAGAGAATTTTAGGCAAAATTTAAAGTTCAACATTTTCAACAGGAATGCAAATTTTTGAACGCTTGCAAATTTTAAGAGCTAGTTTTTTCGGATTAAGCTGCATGACGTATATTTATCGTAGGACCATAAGTTTATTATATACGGGGTGATCAATGAAGTCATGCAAAAAATCAAAAAGTTTGTATGAGTGAAATTTCCGGAAAAAATTTTTTTGGTCGTTGCAATATGGTTCGTTACTAAGGTAACATCAATATCTCTAGACGGTTTTGTCAGTTTTTGGATTAAGGCCCTTAGGCCTTGTACACACTACTCAACATAAAATTTGGATACCGAAATTTTTAATATGCTATAACTTGACATTGGATTGACGGTTCTTGATGATTTTTGCGGATTTGGAATCCTTATTTCACGTAGATTTTCTATGGTCTAAGCATTTTATTTGAGGGTTGAAATTTACACATTATGCCGGGTCGATAATAAACAAAAACGTAGCGACAAGAACAAGTTTATTACATTATATTCTACAATGTACAAGATTGCTTATCAACGGCCAAAAGTCAATTCTTAAAAAATTTATAATTCTAATTCTGGTAATTTTTAATAATTAAAAAAAAAATTAACTAAAAAACTAAAAATGAATTTAATTTAAACTTAAATTAAAATTACCTAATTAAAATTAGGTACATTAATTAAAAAAAAGAGAAGCTAATATTTTGTTGGTCCTCCTGCTCGTAATATTATTTCCCGACATCGATTTGGTAGAGTATCCACAAGATTATTTATAAAATCTTGTGGAATATTCTCCCATTCTTCACGAATGGCCTCACTGAGCGTTTCTAAGGTTTCAGGGGGTACATCAAGAGATCTTACTTTAAGTTTTAAATAAGACCAAACGTGTTCGATGACATTAACATCCGGAGACTTTGCAGGCCAGTCCATCCTATTGATATTTTGTGCCTGCAAAAACTCTGTGATCCTTCGCGCTCTGTGAGGTCGAGCGTTGTCATCCACCAATAGAAGTTCTGGGCCGTAATGTCGAGCAAAAGGAACAACAATAGGTTCCAAAATTTCCTCCTGATAAACAGTAGCATTAATGGTTTGGTTGGTAATGAATAGCTCGGTTTTACCATTTCTTATGATACCTCCCCACACTGTAACACCTCCGCCACCAAATGCTTCTTGAGGGTCCATATTTTCCTCCAAATATCGCTGATTTGGCGTTCTCCAAACTAAAATTCGGCCATCGGAGTAAAACAAATTAAATCTTGTTTCGTCAGTAAATAAACAATGGCTCCACTCTGCATTACCCCAATTCGCATGCCGATTTGCCCATGTCCGCCTATTCGCTCTATGGTGTTGTAATAACCGCACACATTTTGCTCTGCGACGGGCTCTATAATTTAAAATGTTTGGCATTATGTTATGTTTTTTAAAAAAAAAATCTCACCTCAAGTTGTTTTTATTTAATGTTCTTCTCACTGTTCTGTCCGAAACTCTCACCCCCGTTTGTTGTCTTAAAGAGTCATTTAGTTTTCTAGAGTTCTTTGTTCTATTCCGCATAGTTTCTCTCATTAAAGTTCTTTCGGTTCTTTCGTTTATTTTTTTTGTATGTCCACCCCCATGCTCATAAATATGATCACCAGTAGTTTCGACGCGGCGGATCAAATTATAAATTGTCTTTCGGCGACATTGTAAATGTGCGCAATTTGCTGTTTTGACATTCCTTCGTTGAGAAGTCGAATGCAATTTTCCCTTTCTGCCGTGGTTAAACGCCTCATATTAATTAAACTTTACAAAATTATAACATTGAAATGTGTCAGATTATTTCTAAAATAATGTAAACAGTTTTTAATTGCATAGCAACAAATTTGTTTTTCCAATGCCTACTTTGAAATTGACGCGTCGCGTAGAAATTACACCCGATCATAATTATGGGCTTGGGGGTGGACAAAGAACTCTGTAAAACTGAATGACTCTTTAAGACAACAAACTGGGGTGTGAGTTTCGGACAGAACAGTGAGAGGAACATTAAATAAAAACAACTTGAGGTGAGAATTTATTTTTACAAAAACTTAAATAATGTCAAACCTTAGAGCGCGTCGTACCCTACGTTTTTGTTTATTATCGACCCGGCATAATGTGTAAATTTCAACCCTCAAATAAAATGCTTAGACCATAGAAAATCTACGTGAAATAAGGATTCCAACTCCGCAAAAATTATCAAGAACCGTCAATCCAATGTCAAGTTATAGCATATTAAAAATTTCGGTATCCAAATGTTATGTTGAGTAGTGTGTACAAGGCCTAAGGGCCTTAATCCAAAAACTGACAAAACCGTCTAGAGATATTGATGTTACCTTAGTAACGAACCATATTGCAACGACCAAAAAAATTTTTTGCGGAAGTTTTACTCATACAAACTTTTTGATTTTTTGCATGACTTCATTGATCATGTTAAAGAACGCTATAACCCCGATATACTTTTCGACGTTGTAACAAAATCCGACTTAGGAAATACTTCGTAAGAAAAGCGTGCTTCACGTAAAAACGCCGTGGAAGAGGTTTTTAATTCTTGGAAACATATTTTTGCTCTTCGGAGCATTTTTTATGCCAAATTTTCGCTAACTCTTCAAGGAGCGTTAATTTAGAAAGTGTAGTAAATGTCGCTGCACAGGGACGTAATGTCGCCCCGACCACCCAATTTTAGAAAGTATACTAAAATTGGACTTGAACTTCAAAATTTCCAAGATTAAAAACCCTTTTACGAATCCACGTTGTCAAGCACTGCAACTCTTACGAGGTATTGAATATGAGGACAAGTTAGTCCAACGACTATTCAAAGTATATCGGAAGTTATAGCGAAAATAGCCCTTAGCGACATGGGACCCCCATCATTTCCTAGCACTCGGATTTGACGGGGAAATGATGTGTTTTGGCGGGGTTTGCCCTAAACCGGTTCCTCAGTGATTCGGAATCAAAAAAGTATCTATACCATGTACTCACACGTGCATGGGATCTGCCTTGCCTGAACGTAAAAAGTTGTTATTGCATAATGCAAACGAAGTAGAGACGCTTCAAGCAATTTTAAGCTCCGAGGAGCGACCAAAATTTATGTGAATTAATAAATACGTTTATAAGACAGGCAAGCAAAAGCCCACCAAAATTTCAGTTACATGAAACGTTTCTTGAATCTTTTTGTGCATCGTTAGCTTATCAAACTGCATATTGGATGGTAGTTGGTACCGTATGAATCGTCCCGTTCCTCACCATGTGTTGTACACGGGTCAGACCATTGTTTGTTAACATTTTCTCTTGAAAAAGTTGTAAAAACATGATTTTTTAAAGATTTAATATACATATTTTGAACTTTATATTGTCTTTTAGTTGTGTTTTCTAACAAAATTCCTTTTCAGGTTTAATTTTAAGAGAATGTGATACAGACAGTGTTAGATTTATAGTGTTACGACGTCTTCCAATTGATACCATCAGAGCAGCAGTTAAGCATAAACGACAGTAAGTATGATTTATTACATTATTCTCCGTTTGAAACAGTCGTGTTGAACCCTAAAAATTTTGTGAACGTAATATTTATTATTTAGAATTAAGAAAAAGTTGAGGAAAAAGAAAATTAATTTTTTCTTTTTCCTATTTTTTTTTAAATTTTTCTAAGTTTTTCGAGCAGAAAATACGTCCTTCAGACATCCATCAAAGCATGGATCGTTCACAATCACCCCGTATATAATAAACTTATGGTCCTACGATAAATATACGTCATGCAGCTTAATCCGAAAAAAACTAGCTCTTAAAATTTGCAAGCCGCGTTCAAAAATTTGCATTCCTGTTGAAAATATTGAACTTTAAATTTTGCCTAAAATTCTCTATGTGTAAGTTCGAGTGGCCAGCAGTTTAGTAGACATTCTACATGCGTACGGTTTCGAAATCTATGTAAATGAACCCACAAGACGTACTCCTATTTCTTCCAGTGCTATTGACTACATATGTACAAATTTTGACGTATGTTTTAATGGCATATCCGGTCATGCAGCTCAATACATTAAAATAAACTGTGATCTAGATTTAAATATAAACAAGTATGCATACCAAAGGGTTTATAGTAGTGAAAATTATAAACCCTATTTTACCATTTAAGTAATGAATCCTGGTTTGACGTATATTAAATTAGGGATGTTAATGTCACATTTGAAACATTCACTAATCAATTAAAATATCATGTAGATGTTGCATTTCCTGTTAAAACAATATATTCCAGAAATGCTGTAAAACCCTGGTTAACTCAAGGTATTAAGATATCTGCTAGAAAGATGAAAGTACTATACGCAACTATGTTAGGAACAGGACATATATTGGACAAAAATCATTACTATAAAAAAATTTACAAAAAAGTCATTATCGCCGCAAAAAAGTTTTACAATAACAAACTGTATGAGGGGTTTGACAATAAAGGGAAGGCCGCGTGGACAATAATTAATGAATCTATTAGTAAAAATAAAAGCAGAAAAGAAACATTTGAATTTAAATTAGAAAATACCACTATATGAGATGATAAAACTGTAGCTAATTCTTATAATGATTATTTTGTTGAATTACCTCACAAACTGTCTAATGAACGAAGCCAAGACACTGATAAAAATGATAACTTTACACCTTTAAGAATGCGTTATACTATGTTTGTAAGACCAGTCAATGAAAATACAGTGTACAATGTATACTAATCTTAAGAAAACTTATTCGGCAGGAATTGGCTCGATTTCATCACATTTACTAAAGTCGATTGCGAATGATATTACTTATCCATTACCGTATCTCGTAAATTTATCATTAGAACAAGGAATTTTTTCGGAAATATTTAAAATAGCACGGGTTGTTCCCTTGTATAAAAAAGGCGAAAAATTAAATATTGAGAATTATAGACCCATTTCATTGCTTAGTTTTATTTCTAAAGATCTTGAGAGAATTGTGTTTGATGAAATAAATAATTTTTTAACAACGTTTAATATATTAACTAGTGTGCAGCACGGATTTAGGAAAAACAAAAGTACGAGAACTGCAGTAATACAATTTGTCAGTCAATTATATGGGTCTCTGGATGATAACAAAAAAACTTTAAGTCTTTTTATGGACTTAAGCAAGGCATTTGGCCTAGTCAACCACGCCCTGCTTAAGAAGAAATTAAATACCTATGGACTCCGAGGAAAAATAAACGATTGGTTGACATCCTACTTATATAACAGAAAACAAATTGTTGATATCAATGGTACCTATTCTAACGAATCATTGTGTTGTTTTTGATTTTTGTTAACGACCTCCCTGAAATAACAAACTCTGTAAGTAAATTCATAATGTTTGCAGATGACGACACTTATTTGTGTGATGATGTAACCCTGGTAGATGCTGTTACTAAGTTACTAGGATAAATAAATTTCTATATTGGTTCAAAACTAATGAATTGCATCTTAACATATCTAAAACAGTTTTTATAAATTACCTAGAAATAATGACATTAACGAAAGTTATTTATTAAAAATATAGCAAAAATCAATCGCACAAGTTAGTAATACAAAGTTTCTTGCACTTTTTATAGACAATGCGTTAAATTGGGAAATGCACACAGATATTCTCTGTAATAAACTATCGTCTTTATGTTTCGTCCTCTTTAGATTAAAAAATATCACTAGCAGTAATATTCTTGTCTCCTTCTATCACGCTCAATTTGTCTCACGACTACGATACGGCATCTTATTCTGGGGACCATCAAGCCACTTAAACAGGGTATTTTTTGAACTACAAAAAAAGGCCATAAGAAATATAGCAGATGTATCAGTTCGAGCACCAAGCATACCATATTTTAAAAAATTACGATTACTAACATTACCTTGTATATATATCTTGGGAATTTTAATATATATTAAATCAAACTTAAATAAGTTTACAACTAATTGTGACTTCCACGAATATGAAACCAGACACAACCTCTTACTGTCAATTCCTTCACGTAGTTTGTCAATATATGAAAAAAGCCCTATGTATGTAGAAATCAAATTATACAACAAACTTAATCCAGAAATCAGGCAAATAAACAACCTAAAAGCATTCAAAACTACCATCTATAATATGTTACTTGACAATGTGTTTTATAGTATTTCTGAATATATGAATTTCAACGTATAGTTTATATATTGTATTTTAATATGTCCCTATATTAGTATATTATATTTTCTATTAACTTTGGTATACTTGTTCATCGTTTTAGATTAAATATGTGTTTACATCATTCCTAAGCACTTTTAAATTGTTATAGTCATATCTTGTTTTAATTTTTGTCTTAAATTATTTTAAATTTGTTGTAAATATTTGTTATTTTCATTACTCTAAACGTGTCTATTCAACCAAAGGAACCTCCTTTGACTTTTCCCATACTATTGTAATTTAGTAAGTTAAGAAACTATCTATATATCTATATTTAACGGGCGATAAAGCGCACAATTTCGTTTTGAAAACATTTTTTTTGCTACCAAAAGGGTGAAAATCATCAAGTCCGTAAAGTTTATCTGTAATTTCTATATTGTTGCTGAATATGTCAGGGAATTTTCAACATTTTATTTCATTTTTGGTCAATTTGGTGGAAGGGTTAAATGTGTCCTCATAAATGTTTTTTAGAACAAAATATATTTATGCTGTTTACTTTTTAAGAAAAATGTGATGACTAAAAAAGTGTTTAGAATACGTTTTTGCATAAGAATATATAATTATAAAAATATTAGTCCTTAACGCTTTCGTTCTATCCTCGTAGGTAATAATGGTGGTCAATAAATTACATTTTCAAAATGCGAATATCTCCGTTATTAGTATTGATTTTTGCCCCATACAGAAGAGGAAAAGAAATTATTAGAATGCCATTTTGTATCGGAACGCAAATTTTGGAACTACTATCAATAAATCCTTCCGTTTTATCGCCTTGAATCACCGTCTTCGTTTTTAAGGGTTCATATAAAAATGTGATTTGCGCAGTTTTTATTGATTTTAATGAAAAATGCCTAGAGTAAAAAAGTGTTTATATTGCGATTTTGCATAACAGAAAAGATTTTTTCCAATCAGTTTGTAGTAAAAATTTAGAAAAAATCGTATTTTTTGGGAGGTCACTCTATGTTCACCCCCAGTAAAGGGTTGAAACGGTTAATTTTTTTGGTCAGTTCAAATTTATCAGTTCAATATTATCAAACTATGATCAAAAATTTTAAAAAAAGCTTTTCTCGCAATTTTTGTAAAAGAAATCCGGCATAAGAGGATTTCCACGGGGGAAGCGAAGAGGTTAAATAATGTGGTTACCAAAGTGGTGTATTCTTATACAAAATGTCATTCTAAATACTTTTTTGCTCTACATATTTTTCAGTAAAATAAATAGAATCGCATTCATTTTAACTACCAAATATTAAAATACTAATTTTGATGCTCATCATTAAAAAGACATCCGTTACACAATTACAGTTACATGAACCTTAAATAGCTATCTGGATGAAACCAATGAATAATACATAAAGACATCGAAGTAATATCAGTCAGTGATTTGGAGACAGCTTCCCCTCTATCGTATTTATTTCTTGAACATATATTTCGAAGTCGAACAGTTTCTATTTTAAGACAATGGAATGTCAACAGACATGGTAAAAAATTGTAACAAAAAATATAAAAGAAATACTGTGAAAACTTGAATTCCCTCTAAGCAGGCAGACTAGTTTGAGACCTTAGAGGCAGATCAGGGTAAGACCTGGGGAGCAGGCAAATTAAGGCTTCTGAATCGAACCAATCCTAAAAGCTCAGGTTTCTGGTAATTTTTTTCTTGTGGCCATTTGTCTCAACTATTACTTTATGGGGTAATATGCATTGGTGATTTAAATATATATTTTTTTTATTATGAGAATCCTGTGAACTTGTGTTTTCAGTCATCCAATTCAGCACAAACCTTAAATGAGCTTACGAAAATTACCCGTTCCACCAGCACACTTGTTCTTGTCTCAAATATTGATATAGTTAAAGCATTTGGGACCTTATCAATAGACAATATCTTTCACCATAGGTCAGTTTTCTGTAAACTGATAGCTATAAACTTTAAAACTTATTAAAGTTCGTTCGTTTCGGAACTTTAATATGTATTTATTTTTGGAAGAAAAATTTTGCTTGGTATCAACTCATTCGGGAAAATAATATTAATAATAAAATAAGTTTACTAAACCGATTCATATTATCTACATTTGATAAACATGCCTCTGTAGAAGAAGTTAGAGTCGCAAAACCTAAGGAGCATAAGGTTTTGCGCTTACTCCTTATTTAAGATTGCTTATGAAAGAAAGGAATCTTGTTTACAAACGTTTAAACAAACTTGCTCAGTAGTTGATCATGTTCGTTATAAAGAACTCAGAAATTTCACGCTTTCTATGGTGAGAGCACAGAAAAAACTTGTTTAGTCTCAGCTTGTGCTGATAAAAATTCCCAAAAAACGTGATCGGCTCCAAAGAGTACTAAATCAAATATCCTTGTCGTGGACAATATTTAGGCTGTAACGTTTAAGTATTACAGTCCATTTATTGATAAATACATAACCCACATCATCAATTGCTGTATTGAAACTAATTACTTTCCTGATTCTTGGAAAATTTCCATAGGGAAACCATTCTTCCTATGATCTCAAAAATTTTTAAAAAAATTTTATATAAAAAATTTGTAACTACGTAACTTCTAATAATACTTTTCCTGAGAGTCAGTGTGAGTTTAAGAAGGGAGTGATTACTGCAACAGCTCTAGTTAATGTTACCAATGACATTTTACAAGCAATGATAATAAACTGGATAGTGCGCTGGTGCTACTCGATTTTTCGAACGCATTTGATACCAGTAACCATCGGTTTATTTGTGTTAAATTGGAATATTATGATTTTAATACTTCATCTGTCAATTTTATCAGCTTATACTTAGAAGATCGCAGTAATTTATTTACAATAATATGAGTTCATCAAATACTCAAATTTATTCGGGTGTTCCTCAGGGTTCAGTCCTCAGACCTTTGATACTCCTGATTTATACTTTCGATATATAAACATCCTTAAGAGTACAAGAGTATGCAAATATACCTACGTTTAAAATGCAAAAGTTAAAATATATTGACAAAAATGCATCACAGAAAAAACATTATTTTTTCAAATTAATAGTCTTTACATATATTTTTAAATCGTATAAGAATATTTTATATTTGAAGTCTTTTTGCGTGTCAAAATTTGATTTGTTTATAAACAATTTTTTTGAAGCGCAAAAATGTTGAAATAAAAAAATTCTTTTAGTTATCTTAAAGTACTATTAACATGCTAAAATTTGAACTATCACCTACATTTTTCAGTTGTCACCTACATTTTTCAGTTTTGAAAGCAGGATTTCACAAGGGCGTAAAATTTTAACAGCAGTTAAGGTTTTCAGCTGTTTCAATGCATATTCTGATTTGAAATTTTAACTGATAATAGTACTTTGTAAGACGTACATTTAAGTTATATTGGAATTTGTTTATATGCACTGACGAGGGCCAACAGCTCGAAACTGCAGTCTGCAAGTGGTGTGGGACGACTGGCACGAGAGCTCCTTTAAGTAAAATCAGTCTTTCGGCGGGTGTTTGTTGCAATCGAAGCATTAGCATTTTGATGGTAATATGCAATTATTACACTTAACGCGCCAGACTTGTAACTTGTAACTCAGCGCTCGGAGGGGCACATCGCCTGGAAAGTAGCTGTTGTATGCAGTCTGGTTACGTTCCTTATAGTAAAATAGAGATTTTATAGAAAATTTGCGACTAAAAATATTGTGTTTTAGAATTTTCTTTGTATAACTGCTAAACTTCTTCACATTGTTTGATATAGTTATTTTTGTATCTTAGGAACGTCTTTTTTCTTTACACTAAATTATATATCTCGGTTACAGCACTCCAGATCACTTCTTATCTACCATGCCTGCAAAACATTTCCATTTATATAAATTTCATTTGTTTATTTTGTCTACTCTGTACCACATGTAGCAAATTTTCTTACCTCTAAAACGTCTTACAGGCAGGCTCTGTTATATAGTGTATCTTATATAATGTAATGTATTTACTGGATCACCACAATACAATTTGAAAACAATTTGCTTTATTGGACAGTTCGTACTTATTAGGTTATGTATGCAATTTGATGTCAAACTATTATTGATTAAAGATTTCTTTATTCTATTATATATCGGTTCTGTAATTTGGCTGAGAAAAGAAACCTAACTAGAAAAGGAATTCGATTATGGTACAATCCTATATTAATTAAGTCGTTCATCAACAGATGGCGACGCTCGTAGAATATTTTCATTTCGTTTAGTAAAAATGTCTTTTTAAAGTTCTTATAGTTAAAATAGTAATATAAAAAAGTTTATTTTATTGATTAATTATCCGAAGTGGCCATTTACCTTCCAAATCTAAACTAATTGACACCTATGAAATTTTCGATTGTGAGATATTTGAGTAATTAATATCACATTCATAGTCCACATTTCTTTGTATTTGAACATCATGTACAGATTAATTTTATTTATTAATTATTTCAAATTCATTCATTTTCAATTGTTTTAGTAATGTGCTTTCATTTTTAAAAATAAATTAAATTCAATTTCTTTAAATTTATGTAACTAGAATTCAACATGTGACCGCATGGTTAAAATATTTTGCAATTTAGTTCTTTTGGCAATTTAGTTCTTTTGGCAATTTAGTTCTTTTGGCAATTTAGTTCTAATCAGCAATATTGCAAGCATAATATATTAAAAGCATTTAGCAAACATTTGCATTTAACAAATATATATTGCAATAGAAAGTATATGCAAGCCTTTGAATTTTTCAAGCAAGCATTAACATTTGTAGCTAGTATATAGCAAGCAATTGCATTTTTGCAAGCATATTGCAATTATTTGAATATTGCAAACATTAGTATATTAGTATTTTGCAAGTATTAACATTAACAACTTTTGTTGTTTATTTGAGCAACTTTATTTAGCTACATATACTTTGGTACTAATATTAAATATATTATTTAAATCAAACCATTAGATTAATCATATTTTGTTTGCTTATACTAAGACGCTCAAGCCTTTAGTTTTCTTTATTATTATTAATTAATACCGAATGAAAAGAATAAATTGCCACAAACATTTAAATTTGCTGCTGAGACAATAAGAATCTCTACTCCTGAATTAGGACGTTCCAGCTTCACACTAGTCCATTTTGCGATCACAGAACATTGGTACTATATCTCCTATTATTATTTTTTTGGTATTAAATTCCATTTTCTTTGTACAATTTTTTTTCAAAATTTCATACAGGTCGAAATTATATTTTAATAGATTTATATTTTTTTACATTTATGTTGTAAACTTCAATTATCTCAAATACATTTTATCATTAATTTTAACAACTATTTCTTTTCCTTGCCAATAAATTTCAGTTTCATGTTCATGAGACTGGTTTCAAGGGAAAAAGAGACAAGTCTACTAATTTTCCTCTATAGATGGTCCCCACTTAACATCAATATATCTCTTTTTTCCGAACACAACAAAATTTGTCTCATATATCACACACAATAGGGCAAGTTTCACCTCTCTTGAAAGTTCTCAGAACCTACGATTCTTTGCTCCGGCTTAAACCAGCTAGTCGTTCGCATTTGTTACTTTATTTATTTGCTATTCTAACAAAAATGGAAATAAATAGGTAACACTTATAATACCGAAATCCAAATTGAGTGGCATTACCTGCACCGATCGAAATAAAACCTTTTACAATTTTATCTGCTTTTAAACATATTTTACTTATATTTTTAGTAATACTCGGACGTTAAGGCCCTCCATAAACTTTAAATTTGTTTGAAATTTCAATATCATACAATTTCCTAAACTCTTGTACGTATCTTGTAGAAAATGTTTTTACAAATCTTGGTCATTTCACGTTCCGTTTAGAATTTACTGAGGTGTATTTATTTCTCTCGGAATTTTAACTCAACTCTCCTGTTAAATATGCAAAGATGCGTGTAACATGAACATTAAATATAAAACTCCTAACCAAACAAATGTCTTAAGATCTGTTCAACATGATAAAAACAAATATTTCTAATAAATTACTAGTTTAATAACGTCGATAGAGCAAATATTCATTGCTGCACGTAAATATTCTTATATAAGAAACTAACGAAAGCTCAATCTTCTCAATACATATTTAGTAAAGTTTTAATTTGACTCCCTAAAACTTTTAATTATGTCCAACAAGGACAATGAGCATAAAGGTTAAGCTGCATACCAGTAGGTGTATCTCTTCATAAACCTAATCATGGCAGTGTAGGAACGCCAATCATTAGACTTGTTGCTTACTTTGCTAATTAAAGCTTATAACTATTCTCGAAAAGTTAACCTGTTGAGCTTAGTTATTATTGAAGTACTCAATAATAATTCGTTAACAAGTAAGTTAGTTATATTGGGATCGCGGTAGCAGCACTTTTTATCTTATTTCTGCTAAAGATTCACATAATATTTGTACGCTATGAAATATTACACTGGTATCACATTAAAAAATAAAATGTAATATAAAAACGTGATGTCTTGCATTGTTAGATTTAGATTTTAGTAAACGTTTAAAGTTAACACTTGTGTTTTTCTACGTTCCTCCATTATTAGTATATGAGGGTGTACTTAATGCTCCAGTCAAATTTGATTTAAAAAAAATAGCAAAATAGGGGAAAACTATTATAGAGCTTTGAAATCTTTAAATTACCTCTTAGAAGAGTTGCGGATACGAGAAAAAAGAGTCCCCCCCTATCCTGAATGAAAAATTCTTTTTATGGCGGTTAGAGGTTATCTGACTTTGTTGCCAAGATGCTGAGTTCATTTCCACACCACCCAAGGGATAATAATAATAATCTTTATTTTCTGTCGACATGAACCACATGTATAGAAAATTGTCATTAAACAAAAATATGTAGATATAAAATAAAATTTATCGCTAAGCTCATACTTTAAGGGTCGTGAGGTCCAAATAGGGGAGAGGGGGCTTTGGATAACATCACTATTGATCACAATGGGGCAGGGGGGGTTGTCGTTACATATCACGTGTATATTTTCGCGCAACCATGCCCTAAAATGCCTTGATATAAGCTGCCGTATGACATCACGATTAACGTTGACAGGCGCGATGAGGACGATGTCGATCTTCAAAATGAAATAAAAAATAAAAATAAAATAAAAAATAAAACAAAAGTTCTTTATTGCCGTAAATCTTTCACAAAAAGACATTGGTATTGTCAAAAATACACACATTTTCTTTTATATTTTTAAAAACTACAACAAAACAGGAAATACACAAATATATATACAAAACCAGTGAGAGCAAAGAAAAAACGAAGAAATTCAAACATAAATATACAAACAGAAATATTTTTTAAAAAGTGGTTATGTGTTTATAAACTCACTGAAGGAATAAAACACATTTTCTCCTAAATAAGGCTTGAGTCGCTTTTTAAATAAATTGATATATTGTATGGATTTTAGATATTCTGGCAGAGCATTGAAGGATTTAATTGCATTATAATATGACCCTTTTTCGTAAAAAGTGTGATGGTGGATTGGTACTCTTAGAGCAGCCCCATGACGTATTGACATTGATTGATATATTTCGTTGTTTCTGGCAAAGATATTGGGGGGATTCCTTTTAACAAATAAAACGAGTTTATAAATATACAAAGATGGGACAGTAAGTTTTTTAAAATAAGGTCTACATGTTTCGCGACTGGAAATTCCTATAACACATCTGACAAGTCGTTATTGAGTTACAAATTCTCTCTGCCAGTGTACCGAAGATCCCCAAAATATTATGGCGTATTCCAAAACCTTTTGTACATACAAGGAATAAAATATTCGTAAACTATCTATCGACGGTTGATTTCTTAAATATCGTTTTCATTAACACGAAGAATTTAATTTTGATATTAAAATATTTGTATAATTTTCCCAATTTAATTCACTGTCTAGCGTTACTCCAAGAAATTTTACATGGTCTACCTGTTTAATTGACATGGCATACAATGACTGATCAACTGTAATAGTTGGAGAAAACAAATAAATTATTTATTCTTAAAGCTTCTTGTAAATCGTTACAATAGAGTACAAACAGTAGTGGCCCCAGTATAGACCCCTGAGGTACACCTTGCTGTATGGCCACTTTTTCAGAAAAATAGGGTTGTATTCCATCCTTAAAGGTAGTAATTGATGTGACTTGAAATCAATCGGTAATAATTAATTTTTTACATATTCCCCTAACACCAAAAAACTCCATTTTTCCAGCAAAATTGAATAGTGTCAAAAGCTTTTGACATATCAAAATAGAGACAAGCGACTTTATTATTTAGGTCAAGTGCTGTAATAATGCCAGAAAGTGAATGATAAATAGCTTGTTCGGTTGAACAGTTTGGTAAGAAACAAAACTGACATTTCTTAATAAGTTTATGTTCTGTACAGAACGATATCATTCTAACATAAATAGTCCTTTCAATAACCTTATAAAAACAGGGTGGAACTGATATGTCTCTGTAATTTTCAATATTTTCTCTATCGCCCCTTTTATGAATAGGTATTGTCTTGCTAGTTTTTAATTTTGAAGGAAATACACCTTGTATATAACAAGTATTTATTATGTTAGAAAGTGGATCGACAATTTCAGAAACATTTTTTTTTTAATATAGTTATAGGAATCTCATCTAAACCGGACGACTTCTTATTTGGCATTGTAAGAATAATGTTTGCAATTTCTTGAGTATTAGTAGGATAAAAAAATATGCTTTGCTGATTTTGAGAAATTGTATCCCGTAGGTTATGACGGAGAGTGAGAAAATTCTTTACTAAATAAATTTACAAGTACTTCAGGGTCCGTTATTTTAATGTTTTGATTATAAATAACAACCAACTGTTGTTGATTTTGAGTTTTTCTTTTGTTATATTAGTATATTTATTGAAAAGTTGCTTTTGATTTATTTTCATCGTTACATATTTTATTATTATTAAATTGGATTTTATAATCTCGTATGTACTTTTTGTAGGTTTTCTTTTCACTTTTGTATAGATTTGATATAATATTGTATTGTTGTGTTTGTGTTTTTATATAAAAGGTACAAGTCTCTAATATAGAGAGACCATTCTTTTATTTCTAGAGGTATCCAACATTTGTGATTTGCATTTTTAATAGATTTCCTTTGTTTTGGAAACGCAATATTAAAATAATATACCTACAATTGAGCTTCAAGATACTTGTCCACTTGTCAGAGTCGAAAACAGTCAAATAAACCCATGGTCCGAGGACACTGCTTTTTAAATTAATACGTACTGCATTTTATTGTGTTTTTTATTAAAAAATATTCTGAAAATGTTTAAGTTTTTTATTAACAATAAAAATACACGTGATGTTAGATAGGTGGGGGGTGGGGTAGCTTAGAACCTCACCACATATCACCAGGGGGGAGGGAGGATGTAAAAAAGTGGCCTAAAAACCTCACGTGATTAATGGACGACACCTTATCAGTACATTAATAAGACAATATAACTATAAACATGATAACAAATATATAAAAAAATATTAAAAAAAGAAACAAACAATTTAATAAATAATAAATATTTGAAAACAGTTACAAACAAAATAGTTTCAAACTGGATATTTTTTTTTACGTAATTTAATTATAAATTTTAATGGGCTTAATGGGCACACCATTACTTGATGCAGACAATTTATGTTGTCGTAATAAGGTGCTTTTTGCATTTTTAAAATCGTATTTATACTACGAAATTAATCGATATTTTTTTTTTAAATAGACAACACGATAAAATGTATTGTTACTTCTTTACAATCTCCAGTAAAGACCCTGTACGTAGGTTCAAATAATTGTAACAAGAATTTTCACTAACCACTGATTTATTAATTACTTAAATTACAATAAATAGTCCTTATGCACATTAGTACACAGCAATTACAAGTTTATTCTACTATTAGTTCACTCTCATATGGCCAAAAATCTCGTGTAGCTTGGATGCTATGCCAATTTTAAAAACCTCCAGAACACGAAAGCACTGCCCTAATATAACAAATTCTCTCCGTTATTTCTTAACGGATTTTATACAACAAAAAAGCAAGTACTCATTTTAAGTACACCTTTTATAAAAAAAAATATTACTATCATATAATGTCATGATATTTTGTAAATTTCTTAGATAAATGAAAATATCAGAATTAATTTGTTAAGTTAATTACTTTTAGCGGAAAATCCATCTTCAAATATAAGTTGTAAAGAATTTAATGCTGATTTTAAATGTGTCCTAACTTTTGCATTTACTTTAAATAATAATTGTTTTAATCATCAAAATCCTTGCGTGTGTCGCTTCCAAAATGAGATAATCTGACGGTGCAGTAGCGGTTGTGGATATATTTAATAACAACAGTTCTAAAGTTTTCAAAACAAATTACGTCTAACAGCTGAATTATTATCTATTGCAGTCGTTATGCGTAATGTATTATCAACTATATATTTAAACAAAAACATAAATAATAAATGTTTTTACAATGGTTTAAATTAAATATTTATAATTCAATAATAACGAGTTCAGTATAGCAAATATAGAAAATTATTAAATATTATGGAAATTAGAAGAAAGGGATAAAGATCCTGAATCTAACATTGAAAACCCCATTAATTACAGAAAGAAAAGTTTTATTTTGATTGATGGCATGGCACTGATTCAATCCATGAACAAGGCACATGAGATAAAATTTTGTAGAGACTTTGCACAGGCATTTTTTAAAAAAGTAGAAAATGATTATTCTGCTTATAACTATATTTCTATTGTGTTCAATGTTTATACAGAAAACTCATTACAAAACCAAATGACAGAAAAAAGATCTAGAGGAAAAAATATATGTTACAGAATAACTGATAATACATTGATCAAAAACGTAAATCTCAAAGATTCCTTATCGAGTATTAAAACAAAAGATGAGTTAACGCAATATCTTGGTCAAAAAATTATGGAACATAATTTCAATGAAAACAAAAATTTTGAAAATGTAGTCGTATCGTATGGCAATAAAACATATTCGAAATCTTCTGATATTACCCCTGAATTCTAGCAGAAAATAACCATGAGGAAGCTGATACTTTACATGTGCATCTTACAATAATTATTGGAGAAATATACGGTAACAGCATTAGTTTAACTGTAGACAGTTCCGACACAGACGTTCTTATTATTTTATAAAATTATTATATGGTGTTACCCCAAGAAACAAATATAGAGGACGTGGAAAAACAAGAAGAACGATTTGGCTGAAACATATCACCACTACTTTAGGCCCGGTTATTACAGAAGCTGACCTTGGATTCCATGCAATTACTGGTACCGATATAACTGGAAAATATTTCAGGAAAAGTAAAGAAATGTGTTTTACTATATTTTTAGGCTTAAATGAAGATGAGAGTATTTTAAAGTCGTTTTCTTTGCTGCAAGACTAGCAAAAAATTTTGGTCTGGCTGGCAGCTGCAACTTTTATATACGATATTGCTAAAAATTTTATATTCGTAAACTACTCTTTTAGTTGTATTTAATATCTAATAAATGTTTATTTTTTTCTCATACATTTTTTTAAGAAATAATTGGTCGCCAAACTAAGGAAAAAGTTTTCAGACTTAGCATATTTAATAAGCACCTGTCCTGGAACGTTAGGAACGTCTGTTTTTGCTAGTGTCTATAACAGCTACTGAACTGTGGTAGGTTCTTTCGATCGAAAAGCGACGCGCTTATAACGTTTAAAACTTTTATTATTTCAATTAAAAGCAAAAGTGGGGACATTTTTGAAATTAGAATTAAATTCTCTACAACTTATATTTGAAGAGTTTTTCATATACTATAATAGATTTTCCGCTAGAAGTAAATAACTTAATAAATTAATTCCGATAATTTTTTTTTATCATATTTAGAATCTACTTAAATTTAAGTGAAAGCTTCTAGAATAGAAAATTTTGGAGTTGGGACTAAAAAATTAAGGTACGTTAACATGGAAGGGCACGAATATCGATACCTACCCTACAATGGGGCTAGAAAAAACCAAAGATGTTGTTTCCTGTATACAAAACTGAAGTGCCGCCGCATTTGTCGATTCTCAAATTAATGACAAGATGCAGCTGTATTAAAATTAGACTACGTTGCTTCTTGATGTGTGCGATTTGTAACTAGCAAGGTTCCCCAAATTCTACGACGAAAGAATTATTTGATTTTGAAAACGAGGAAAATTAAATAGTAATATAGTAAAGTAGGCCTACAAAGGAAGGGATCATTACCTCCTGGGTGGTGTGGAAACAAGCTAAACCCCTTGGTAAACAAATCACATAAACTCTATTACATCTTTTTAAAAAATGCATGGCATGCATTTGGTAGAGAAAACTCAGCTCTACAATTTTCAATCTTTTTAAACGTAGAACTGTCTGTTTTATAAATATTTGAAGTAAAATTCGTCAAACGCCGATTTTTTTCGTATTATGAAGAAATTACTCAATTTTGAGTTTTGATTTCACGAAAACTAAGGGATTAGCTGTGTACGTAGGTTATATAACCTTTATGGTATAGAATTCTGCCTCTGATGATATTCCTTCGCCGGGGTAACGCTTGCCGATATAAATTTAAAAATCTATCGTTAAGTTCATGTTAGGGACGGTTTTCGCCATAAAATAGATGTTCCATCCACGATCAAAAGGGTAAGAACTTTTTTGACTCGTGATTACAACCCTTCTAAGAGATTATTTAAAAATTATATAGTTTTTTCCCTTTAAAAACCCTAATTTGACTGAAGTATAAAACGGGTTTCTCGATCTCCCCTGGACTGATTTTAATGCTACGATCCCGTTGAATTATGTAACTGAATTATAAAACCTCCGAATTACGCAATTTATTATGATTTATGACAATTACTTTACTTAAGTTCATTTAATAACTATTTCTGTTAATTTATTAGTGTTGTATGGTTTATCCTTACAGTGAGTGTCATCCGCATGGAAATATTGTGTATTGCTCACAATAATTATTGAAAGCTTGTGAAATTCCATTCGATATAAAGTATGCGTATACTCGCTTGAGTTTTACTTACTTGAGTGAACCAATAAATTGGATTTAACAGAAACAGACATGTGAATATGATTGAATATAGTGTATGCAGTCTCTCGCAGTTTAAAATTTCATGAGATCATTAAATATTTCCTATTACAAGTGCTTATGTTAAAGGAATTCTAAAGCCGCACAGAAGCCCAATGCTTGTCAGTGTAAACTGATTGATATTGTTTTGTCTGAGAAAGTTGGACGTAAACCTACTTCAGACGGAATTCCGTCGATAAACACCGAAATTAAATTAAGGCAATGTCGGACCTGATTGGAGACATATTAACTTTTAATCGACAAAACGTGTTACTAGATAATGTCATTATAGCCCAGGCGGTATTTGTTTTGGATTAGGTGAATCGGGTAGTATGTCAGATTTTTGGTTTAATCGCTCCTAAAAATCATAAGAAATGATAATTTCACTATGGGTTAGTTTGAAGACGTGGGCTTAATTTTTTATTTAACAAAATGTGAAAAAATTCCTAAAAATTCCCTTTTTTTTCTCCTATTTTTTCATATATCTCAGTAACTATCGCTTTTAAAGAAAGGTTATAGAAAAAGTTTTGTAATTAAATTTTCAACCAGACGCAGTTGGTTGCGAATCCAAAGATTCATTTTTACTATTGCAAAAATAGTAAAAATTGCAAACAAAATTTTGAAATAGCAAGTTATTTGCGGATTTTTTCTCAAATACTTATATTATACGTAGGACCTTCATACTTGGCTAAAGAAAACTATTTAATATAATAAATCTTTCCACCAAATTTCATCATGATCTGACTTTTAGTTTTTGCATAATAATTTTGCAATCTAAACTTCGTTTTGAAAATTTGCAAATTTTCAAAATGTTGCTGAGGCTAAATTAAAATATTTAGAAAGTTGAAAATTTTTGGACAAATTTTCAAATCCGTTTTCAGATATTAAAACCCGTTAATTAGGAGAGCATAGGGACTTGTTTAAACATTTGGCAAATTTGTTTACTTAAATAAACAAATGCAATAACTTTGAATATTTTCAACGGATTTTTATTTTTTAAATATATTTTGAAAGTACTCGGAAAGACGCTTCTTTATAAAAAAGCACGATGATTCGTTTATTAGAACCGGTGTTATGATAGACCAAAGTTGAACTCAATTTATTTAGTCCTCTATTGATTTTTACTGCTTTGGGTCCCTAATATATTTTTTAAATATTTTCTGTGTTTTAGCAAAAAATGTTTTAGACAAAAGTTGTAGGTCTAGATGAGTACTATCCAACGATGTATCGCATATGCATATTTGATTCGAAATAAAATTTCTCAAAATTCTGTCATACTCCCCGATTCACCCAAATATAGATGATTTTAAGCAGATGCCGCCTGGGCTATTAGTATTTCAGTCGGTCGCATGATATATGGAACATTATTTAATTGAATATAACAATATAATTTTCCGCATAAACGTGTCTGTAATATCTTAAATATTATTATATCATTTTTATATCAGTTTCTAAAATAAATATTAACTTTCAGAAGTTAACAAATTAATCGATTTTCGCTATTGTGTGAACAAGTAAACACTCACTAACTATAATATTTATTTTCTACCATAAAGGTTACAATATCTAAAACTCTTTGGTTATAATTATTAGAGCGAACGCCTTCGTGCGAAATTTTATCAAAAAAGTCCTCAGATTTTGAAGTATCAGCCAAATCAGGAACTTCGTCTTCCTCACTGAGCATCATTTTCAATATCATCAGTGACATGTACAATCCAAATCTAGAATACTTCCTCCAATGATACATCAACAAAGTAAAAGGAAAAACAGTCTCAGCATCACAGGAAAATTTTCGTAAGCTTTCACAAACACTGTTGTGATAAATTTTAAGATATCTCTCAAAATCGTTAAGTACTTCTTTTGAGCTGTTAGCCAAAAAGAAATATGACAAATCCAAGACCGGTGAACCTATTCTTGCAAGTTGCCAGTCAAGTAAACAAACTTTCGTTGGCTTCAGTACGTCCCGACTATCCTGAAGAGAAAAAATATTTTAGTATCTACGTTTTCTGACTGCTTGGTCGAAATATATTTCTTACTTATTTCTAGTCAAAGGGATACAAGGAATTCAATTCCGGGTTGAGGAAATGTGGTTGTTTTGGAACTTGGAGTTAATTCTGATGAACATTGGGTATATGTCTTACTTTTTTATTATTTATTTGCAATTTATGATAGTAATTATATACAAATTGCTATTAGTACCAAAAGACATGAATAAGTTTCAGTAAGTCTAAGTCTAAAGTTATTTACTCGACAGAATGTTATCTTGATTCACTAAATAGTGATTCTATATGGTATGTGTTACCTTTCTAGCCTATATAGTATAGATTTTTTTTAAATAGTATGTGAGAGAAATTTTGTGCTGGAATCTAAAGTACACATATAAAAAAGTGACTGTAAGCTTTGAGCTTGGGGTAAAGTACGAAAAATATTTATTTAAACAATGGAAATGGTCATGATGCCTATGTTGAATATATAGAGGGTTGTTTATTATATTTTAACTCCCTCAGTCATTTCCTCTGTTTCTAATGATACTATGATATTATTGGTATTGTTAGACATTTTGTATTATAATTTCATCAAAATAGGTTACAGGGAAGAATAAAAAACTAGATATTTTGATTTATTTTGAAGGTAATTTTATACGTTATATAAAGACTAAAAGTGAATTTAAAGTTTTTATTGCTGCATCCCCACCAAAGTAAACCAGATAGTGCACTTATGACTTATTTTGGGTCCAGTCTTGATTCACTCGTGTGAGATGTTCTGTACATTGTCTGAATCAATTGTTAAGCCACAGACCTATGGCAGAGTTTTTATTTACATTATATCTGTAGAATCTGTGATTGCAACGCGACCTGTCCAAAAAAATTCCCTACTGCTACCAGATAGATACATTTGTAACAAAACCTCTACGACTTGCTCTCTTTTCTTGATGTTTGATTACACAAAAATTTTGTTATGGGAAATCCAGAGACTAGGTAATAAAGGATGCATCATGTGAACTTGCAAGAGGTTATTCAAGAATTTAAAGAACGTTAAAAAAGAATTACTATAAATAGGCCTTATTACATTTCAAGAGATCACCAATCACAAGCAGAAGCTATTAGAATTTTGCCAGCAAATACTCCAAAGGCTAACTGAAAACTCTAAATTATTACATGGTATAAACAGGCGAATCGTCGTTTTCCGCAGCAGAGGATTTCAATTAGGACAAATAGACATTCGTAGGAAAATAAAAATCGACGAGTGAAGGTGTTAAAATTTAAAACAATTGGTAAAATATCAGTTAAAGTTTGGTATAGTATTTTCCAGGCTAAAACTGTGAGACCCATATTTTATTGTTATACCCATCTCATCAAACATATCTACAAATAACTCTTCCAGTGGTTGCAGCACTTTTAGAACAATACTTCTCTACCGAGGAACTTAATCCAATAATTTTGCAGCCAAAGGGATTGCCCGCACACAGTATTTTGGATGTTCGGGGGCATTTTATGTGGTCGACAGCTGCGTAGGTTAAGGTGTGAGATGATAATCGCGATTAATCACACGGGTATCGCACCACCGGGTTCGAATCCTGGCTCCGGCACTGGCACTGTCGGAGGAAATGGTTGTATGTCCAAGTTTTTTTAATGTGTAACCCCCTTCCGCACAAGCCTCTGGCTTCTAGAATTGGGGGCTCTCTAATTTCTGTGGAGTTTATTTATTATTTATTTATTTATTTAAATAACGCTTGGATTAGTAATAGTGCACCCATTCTATGGCTACCAAACAATCCAGAGATAGTACCTTTAGATACATTTATGTGGATGTTTTTAAAGGGCAAGATTAATAAGAATATTTCAAAATGTTCAAATGATTAAAAATAAAATTGAGGAATCAATTTACAAATTAAACTAAGACAATAATTGCGCTGCTTCAAACTGTCTAAACAATTTAAGAAATAGATACAAGCTCTCTATTTTAAATATTTTTTTTTATTTATTTATGTCATAGCAAACTTGCAATCTACACTAATCTATATACAGAGTATTTAAATATTTTGATATGTACTCCGCTTAAGTTGGGTACCATCAACTGATGGTTCTCCATTTTCACCTAGTCCGTTAGGTCTTCTGGAGGATATTTTCAACAATGTTTAATGTTCATGAACCTCACAAACCTTATATATTTGAAATAAGAGATCACTTTTATCCAGTGTGGATCTGGCGTCATTTGACCTCGTAGACAACAGCTGTTATTTGATCCTCAAGCCCGCTGTCACCCCAAAGAGATCTATGATTTCGAGGACTTAAAGAAATTATGCTTTAAATTAATTTAAAGAAAAGTTTAATGTTTTTTAAATTTAATTGATATTTGTTTTTATATCATTTGTTATCAAATAATAATTTGTTCCTATTTTTCTGTTCCAATTTTGTATATTCTTCTTTTTTTATT
The DNA here is from genome assembly GCA_963675555.1 of Leptura quadrifasciata. Taxonomy (NCBI): domain Eukaryota; kingdom Metazoa; phylum Arthropoda; class Insecta; order Coleoptera; family Cerambycidae; genus Leptura; species Leptura quadrifasciata. The sequence goes on from OY776675.1 coordinate 113,830,283, forward strand.
ATATGAGTCAGCCATCTGCAGAGAAATATTGTTTACTAATAATTTAGATGACTAACGTTTATTATATTAATTTTTCGTTATCGTAAACAATGCTTTAACCGATTATATTCGAGTTCGGTTTCACCGTGCAAATAAAAAACGCGACAAAAATTTTACGAGCTCATTATTAATGCCGACGAACCAGTCATCAATCAAGCCGACGTACATTAAAACCTATAAAGGTAAGTTATTCGGTTTGCCTTAGAAATAGCAGAGAGAGTAATGGTATTTTAATGAGATTGTAAAATTTTTGTTGCGTTTTTTATTTGCACAGTAAAATTGAACTCGACTATACCTCATTTTATTCATTCTTTGGCAGGTCAAATGATAAACAATGCACACCCAGCAAACACATTATAAGTGGGAAAGTAATGGGCCATTATATTTATTGCTTGTAAAGTGGTGGCAATTTTTTTCAATACCTGAAAAGCGAATATGAAAGTTTGTTTAACCATTATAACTTCGGTGCCATAATGATATAATGTGTATTTAATACGTCATTCTGTTATTGCATACTTGGTGTTATTTACCATTGCTGGTAAGTTTGTAATAGTATTTCTTTGCTGAGGAAAACTAATGTTTTCTAAGTGATGTAATATATTCATAATTTGTCAATGCTGATAAAATGAAATAAATAGTGTTGTAATACTCAGTTGGTCATAAACAAAGATGATAATATTTAAACATATAATATTTAATACTTTTTACAAAAACCGTTGTTAATGAACAAACCAACAAAACACTATTAAGATAATTACCCATTACAAGCAAATGAAAATAAATTAATGAAAATTTTAATAAATTATTGAAAATTTGAATAATTTTAATACAATTATTATCGTCTTATGCACAGAGCACAAAGTTCTCGATTTCTGGACTTTGTTTTGTAAACTTTATTCTTTACTGTTCCCCTGAAATAAAAATCTAGTGGTGTAATATCGGGGACCTAGGAGGCCAGAGTTCAAAACGGTTATTTGTTACTATCCAGCGCATTTTAAAATGTTCGTTCAATCACCCACAAACGATTATAGAAATTATGAATTGACGTATCATTTAGCTGGATGAACATTTCTTGTCGTACATTAAGAGAAAGATTGTCAATGGCATCTCATAATTCTGTACCGAAAAATCGGTCCGCGACAACTCAAACAAACTTTCCCATTTAGGTGTTGACCGCCCCACAGCTTCCCTCCTTGCATTTTATAGGAGCAACTAGTCATATCGTTTCATACCGGTATTAGGGGAGTGTCCGTATGCCAAATTTAATCAAAATCGTTAGAGCCGTTTTAGAGAAAAAAAATATTTTCTATTTTTTTTTCTTGATTTAGGGATTTACTCCATTTACTACATTTAAGCTAGGATCGATTTTGCGATTTCGTCTCGAGGTGTGGCCGTCTTGAATACACATGTAAAATTTGAACAAAATCGATCCAGTAGTTTGGCTCTAGGTGTGACCACAGACGGCACAAGACAGACGGCAGACAGACATTTTTCAAAAACCTCTTTTATGGGTTCAAGGGACTTAAAAACATCTAAATACATCAAAAACTCAAACTCGAATTTTTGTACTGTCGTGAGCAGAAAAAATAGGACATTTTTTTTTCTAATGTAAATCTGTCTCTATTTGAATATGTAATGAGTACCAGAAATAAAACAGATATCACTTTTAATTTATTTTTTATTTTAATGCTGTAGTTATTGCTATAGTGAATGATGGATTGTTAATGAGACAAATTGCACTGCGTTATAACATTAACAAAAATTTGGTGTGTAACATTTAAACGCTTAGTAGAAATCCTGGATCAAAGGACAAAGGATATCCTACTTAACAAGAAACTAACTACTAATATTTCGTTATTGCACCATTTCTATTTATAACTTCTATAAGTCTGTTTGGCATTGAATTAAATAACCTTATATAATTATATCATTAGTAATAATATATTCCCATGCATTATTTACTATTTCCAGTTATTCTTCGGCATTCCGTGGTCTCACATTTCGTTTTTGGATACTTCTTACAAGTAGTCCCCATACTTCTTCCGTAGGGTTAAGATCTGGACTATGACTGGGCCAGTTAAGAAGATTGATGTTATTATCTTGAAACCAGTTAGTTACGGTATGAGCAGTATGAACGGAACAATAGTTTTGTTGAAATATGAACTCATTATTAGGAAATAATTGTGACACAGCATAATATTGTCTAAAATCCTAATATATGTTTTGCTATTAAATCGTTCCTCAATATGCCATAAAACACCAGGACCATAGTGCCGATATCCCAGCCCACATATTGACGGAAAATCTATCACTTTTATCATTGTTAGATATATATTTCTCATCGAATCGAGTATTCGGAGGGCGGTAAACACGAATACGACCGCTGTGTGTTGACTGGAAAGTTTTTTCGTCTGTAAAGATTACATTGTTCCAAAAATTTACATCATGCGCTAAAAATTCAAGCGCAAATCCTTCTCCAGCTTCTTTATATTCAGCTTTAAGTAAGTATTTCTGTGCTGCTGCTTAACAGCGTAGCTCCGATTCTCTTACTCACCGGCTACCAGTACTACTCGATCCAGGAAAATTCGTTTCTTCAGCAGCCTGAATAACTGAATAAAATGGATTTTCTACTAAAGTATTTACCAATTGCAAATATTGTTGTTGAGTTGATATCCTTCGTCGCCCTAATCCAGGATTTATACTAATCGTACCGTTTATTCTCCACTTTCTTAAAATGTTACACACCGAATTTTTGCCAATATTATAACGCAGTGCAATTTGTCTCATTGACCATCCATCCTCTGCTTTAGCAATAACTCCAGATTTAACTAAATCGCTTATATGAGGCATATTTGTTTTTTGCACACTTGCAATAAGTTATGACAACTAACTGACAATGTCACAAAAGTTAAAGTTAGATGTAGACAACTAGATTTTATAAAAATACCGTTATAAGACTTGTCCTATTTTTTTTTGCTCACGACCGTACGATCACCATACTTTCCGTATATAGTACGCATATCCGAAAGTAAAATGTTTAGAAGATCGACATTTACCGAGTTATTAAAAAAAAAAATGAAAAATGTTTTTTAAAACTTGCTTTTCTGTAAAAAGTCATACTAAAAAGTAAAAAATAACAAAATACTAATGCATGAATGCAAGAATAGCAAGGTGTGCGCACTTTGTATGATTGTATGAAAGGGGTGGAATAGTTATATACATACTGCCTTCAGTCATGCGTACATAAAGATGATACATATGCATATATATAAAGTGCGCACGCCTTGTTTTTTGCATTCATACATTAGTATTTTTTATTTTTTACTTTTTACTTATTACAGAAAATCAAGTTTTTGATTTTAATTTTTTTATTTTCAACTTTTTAGTCATAGTAAACGGGGGGTTTACAGATATTGTCCAATAAAAATTCGTCTCTTAACGATTTGTTTTGATTTCTCGTTCCTTCGCTTTCTCATTCCTTCGTTTTGCAGATTTTTCAATTTTCACTCCCGCGCCCCCTATGTGCGGATATTTGCCAAATTAACGGTAGAATACTGTAATGTCATCCGATTTTAGTAACTATGTAAAATTTCATCAATTGATTATGTCAAGAAGTGCGTTTAATAAAGGATGCAAGATTTGAACATAAACATTGTGCACGCATTGTAAGTTAAAGAAAAGCAAGTAAAAACGAACTAATTATCGAGCTCCTAAAATTGCATACCATACGTTAATTTTCTCTGAATAATGGTCTTTACAATTTTTTTTACACCACCCCATTAGTGCAAAATGTAGCCTCATCAGTAAGTAAAATTTTACTTATAAACTTCCGGTTGTCTAAAAAATTTCCCCGAACTCAATAGCAATAATCTTACTGTTTATTTTCATCACCTTCTTTCAATGTATTTAGAAATTTTGGTTTATAAGGCTTGATATTATGACATCTGAAACATCTTCTAATTTTCTATTTGTCGTTGATCAGCTGAGGTGCTAAATCTCGTAGACTAAATCTTGGATTCGCTTGATTTTCATCTAAGATTACGTTATCTTCAAGATGCGAATGTATTCGATGAGGTTGGTCATTCTCAGGTCTTTTAATAACACTGCCAGTTTCATTGAAAAGAGTATTTATTGCGGCTACAGTTCCATGACTAATATCGATTTGTAGAGAATGTCCTCGGTTAAATTTTGCTTACTTCTCTGATACTGCGAGCCTCATCATCAAATAACCCTATTATGTCGATTCCTTCACTTAAATGCAGAAGACGCATTATACGATTGTAAACTAAGAACTTTACACAATAGTACTCAAAGATTTGTCAGATTGACATTTTAATTTAACTTTTTTCGATATCTTCAATGCGAAGCAATATCCTAATTGGGCTCCATTTGGGAGCTGCCTTTCTCTCAGTTTGTTAATTAAATTTAAGTTGGTTGCCTCGAAACATACGTCATATATAAGACTACAGTTGTGCCAAAGCATAAATCCGGATTTAAAAAAATGACGTAAATATCCGGGTGTCTTCATTTCAAATGAGATGCACTGTATTCTATAATTTTGAACCTCATTATTTACAATACTTACCTATAGGAAAGACAAGTGAAATTTTATTACCTCATATTTAAACATCATGTTATTACACCAGCAGTCTCCATGTACCACAACTAACTGATCCTCAACTATATCTAAATCCGAATGAAAAAAATTATCTATTTCCTCTGAAAATTTTTCCAGTGCCTCTGTAGCCAAATTATTTCCTTTAACTGCCTTCAAACTATTTCTGAATACATTTTGTCGCATATTTGATAATGATTTCTTATTTACATTTTTAAAAATATTTCCAAGATTTCCTTTCAGTTTTTTGAAGTTTTCTGGGATTTTATTACTCATAGCCAGGGATATAGCGTGTAATTTACCATATTCAGCGAGTACTAAAGCTATGTGTTCTGAATTCATAGGTTCTTTTCTGTTCCACAATTTATAACCTATTTCTCTTAGATTTTCTAAAATTACACCTTCATTTTTTTCTTTATCACAACTTCCATAGAACTTGGCGATTCCAGACAGTCCATCAACCACACCATGTGCTCTTTGAAATTTATCAAAATCCTGAAACACCGTTCCGTAAATATATATTTCCCTTAGATAAGCTGCCCTAATTGGCGCCTTTTCTCGTAATTCTTCGCTGCTCTCTGCCGACTTTAATATTAAATCCAATTTTTTGTTATAATTCTTTATATTCACTGTTGTGATAATTCCTAAATATCCATCTCCTTTTATAGAACCCGATTTTGTTTCGATTTCGAAATCACTAAACCCCTCTTTGAGTGCTATATTCTTAATTAAATCATTTTGATCTGCGGTAAGTAGCACATTCATATTTAACAGCGTTAACACCGTTCAGATGACACTTAACAACTAAGTGATTCAATCTACAATCAGCTTACTTAGTTATCTAAAACACATGTAGCCTTGCATTTAATGACTATGAATGGTAAATGTTCATGGGAGCTGGTGCTACATGTCAACATTATTAATGATATAATTATAGTAGGCAGACGAATATTATTTTAATTTGATATACAGGGTATTTTAGAATTATCCACAGTAATTTAAGGAGGTGATATCTTGGGGTAAATCATAAACAAAAATAACAGGGTATTCTAACTAAAAGTAGCTGTTTTCGATTTATAATATGTGTCAATACGTATATAGGAAAAATATAAAACATTTTTTTTCTTTCAGGACGCCCCGGCAACTTGTTTCATTTGGTTAGAAAACACTCTGTGAAAAATTTCACAACAAAAAAAATAACGGAAAGGGGTGGCGCAAATGAGTAGAAAAATAAAAATAAAATTTGTTTAAAAAAATATAGTGCGCGATTTTTTTTTTTTTTTGTCAATATAAAATCATTGTAACTATTTCGATAATGATTTTTTTTTCTTACTTGGAAATTTTCGGTGATAGTCTGCAACGATTTGAAGTATAAACTTTTTTTTGTTAAAATCTGATTGTAGTCCTGCATGAGTTTCACTCTTCGTTCCGCAACATCATTAACTACCTTAAGTACTTTTACAATTTCTATGCGTTTTTTTAAAACTTACATCTGCTCCCCATATTGCAGGGTCCTTCTCCAAAAAGTCGGTTGGTAACATAAATCTTTCAAAAAATTTTTGTGAGTCCTTGGAAATGAATTTCTCAATTTCTTGGTTCGCATAGTTGCCGATATCTACCGGTAAAATTATATATTTACAGATTTTTCAAACGCCTCATTGTATTTAAGAGCGTATGTATAGCATTCTCCTTCTGGTGTCTAGTGAAAATTTGTCTTTATATAACGACATTGCTGCTGTTTGAGGTGGTAAGTGCCACAGATGGTTACACATTTTATTTAACGCTACACGGCTTATATTCTCATCAATCTTGGCATATGAAGATTTTTAATAAATTTCAAATCTTGGCAAGGCAAGAAAATACAAATGTCTCGAATTATATATTCTTCTGTTCCCAAATCGAACTCCTCGCGAAAAATAAATATTTTTAGAATAGATTGTCTTTGCTATCCACCTAACATGGTGGAAAACACCCGGAACTCTGAAAAATACTCTTCGAGCAGGAGTTCCACCGAGAAAGCAAACTAGTAGCTCCAGCAATTCTCTGCAATCTTCCCTCGATTGCTGGTCTTGCTGCAAACTCTCTGTGCAAAAGTTAGTGTTGACGTAATACTCTTTAATGCTTTTTTTTTCTGCTATGTCCACTACTCTAGGCTTACAATTGTTCTTATTTATAATAGGCAATGCTTCCTAAAATTCTTTGCATGGAATATTCGGTCCCGAAGATTTAGAAATTTTTTCCTCAAACACACCTCTCAGAACAGTTTCATAAATATGATGCCTGCAGGGTAAACAAAGAATGTCCTTTTCAAGTTTTTGTTCCAACATAACAGAGGCACCTTTTAAACGCCCATGTTTAAGGCGGTGGTGTCACAGTAAATAGCCTGCACTTTTTCTGTCAGTTCCCACTCTTTCAGTAATTTATGCACTGCAGAAGCTTGGCTTTCTTCAGTACTAGAGGAAATAGCAGAAACTCCGAGTAGTTGCTCTTTCCTTTTCCCGTTATTAAAACTGGCAGCTTGTCTACTTGCTCTTTGCTTGTTGATGCGGGCAAGAGCTTCCCATCCCAATGAACAGATTCGAGCCTTCTGCCATAAAACTTCTACTTCTTTCACTGCCAAATGTGCACTAGACCATAAACTTAACTTGGTGTTGTGGAGGTTATAATATAGAACTCTCAGAACTTGTCCATTTGACGGTCATTTAGTTCCAATAATTTGACTTTCGTCGTGTTCAAGAAGAAACAGCTTCTCTTTTTGTCTTATTGTCATTTTACTTGCTGTTTCTCACTCTTGCTTTATTCCACAACCTTGACACAATGAATTCATCTGGTAAGAGCTTGTTTATTTTCCACGGATTACGAAAGCATAGCGTCTTGATTTGAATTTAAGTGTCATTATATTATTACATGAATTAAATTTGAAAATGAATGCTTTATTCTGCCGGACCCTTTATTTAGTCATGAAATTTTTACATGTAACAGGAACACCATACCAACTGCAGAATATAGTTGGTTAATAATAGCTACCGGCGTCGTTGACTTTACGTACTCTATACGCCAGTCATTAGAGTAAAAAAGATATGAAAAATTGCAAAAGTTTTTAAATTTTGAGACAACACTGGAAGAGGTAAAAAAGTAACAAATCCGGTTTTGCACCCTTTTCCACCCCCCGGAACATTGCTAAAATTAGCAAAAAAACCTAAGTTTATATTAACTTTTATTAAGTTATTAAAAATCCGCAATGTATGCAAACCTTGGAGAACATTTTAATAATTATTAGACATCTTGTATCAAGTTTGCAACCTGCTACGATGATCGGAACATTGCAAATAGTGTTTACTTACTTCACTTTGATATATTTTGTCGGTTAAAATTGTGAAAGTTATGTAAATGATTGTTGATACAGCAAAATATGTCGCATAACCCGCTTGTAGTTTTGCATAACATTTTTACCCAGGTGAAACAACTTAAAATTCTAACTATAAATTTTTATAAAAATGTCTTTACTTAAAAGGCCCTAGCTAGCTTAAAAGCAGGGCGTAAGGGAAAGCTAGATTGATAAGACACGAATAATGTAAAATTTAATCGTATATTACAAAAAAAAATGGGTGACCCGGAGGCTATAGTACATAAAAAATACATCAACGTCAAAACTAAATCAAGAATTTTGTAAAATCTACAGTATTTAAATACGTAATCAAGTTATAGAAAAGTAATTAAACTAATACAGAAGATTTTATCGCAACAAAAGGTAATTTACTAATATGAACAAAATTTAGCATTTTCACAATAACAAAAGCGAACATACAAGCTTGACAAAGTCTGGAGTATACAGAAGATAATTAGATACTCCGGCAGCAACACATATTATAATTCTTAATGTCAAAATCTCGAAAGGAAAGTTTTGCGCCACGGATTTTATTTTTTGTAAAAAGCCGAAAACAATTCAGGGAACTTAACTAGAACGTACTTATAAGTTACGTTGCACTTTATCACTTAATGCCATACCTTGGCACTGACAACAGTCTTCCAAATATCTACTTGTAGAAGGTATTGTTCGGCAATGCACAAATTAACCCCTAATTCACTAAAGGTTGTCCCGCACCAAACAAGGTTCATTGCCACAGAAAGTCTTTATTTCACTGGGAAAGTTTCTAGGGTTTGTGCTTTGATAACACAGCACAATTACGGACTATACTGTGAATATAACAGAAGTGAACAAAACGTTGTTCAACATTTTGTAATACGTATGGCCGACTAGCCGTTTACAGCATAAATCATGGCAGCTTTCCCTAGCCAAATAAAACTTCTCCTAAAACTGGAACTATTACGGTAATATCGACAGACTTGAACATCAAACGAATCTACAAGTAATTAACTTTACACATTATTTCATTCATTTTTTTAAACATTTTAAATTGCGGTTCCGTCTTGCCGTTGTCGGCGGAACCCCATCTTCAACGAGAATCCTGCCTCACGCGTCATCTCTCGTTCATCAAACGACTTTAAATCCTCTAACCAAACAGGGCCTCGGATTCAAAAATGCACCTATTATAACTTTAGAGCATGAGTACAATTAGATTACACACAACAGGCTTTGTTTGAACAGATCTATATGACGTTTTACTAGTATTTAGCTAAATTTACACACGCTAAACAATGGACCGTTACACCGGAATGCAGTGCCTCGCCGCGCTCGATTGTGCATAAGAAATCGCGGTGGACACTTTGAACATTTGATATGATATTTAAAAATTATTTTGAGGATTAGATAAATATTAATGTTCTGTGTGCTATATTATTTTTATTATTAATTTCTTTTTGTTACCTGAATAACTTTATTCTTCTTAATTGTGTTAATGTTTTATTATAGCAAACAACTTATTGAATTATTTTATCGTTTTATTTAGTTATACTTCTCCACGGCAAGTATAATGATTTTTTTATTGGTTTTTAAAAAATGCTTTTATAATTACTAACGTAGTACCAATGAATAAATATGGCATGTGATATATCGTTGAAAAGGAAGGAAAATACTCTATTTAATGGCGCCATTACCCGCCCGTTTCAAAATAATTTTTTTAACAGCCTGAAGAGTAAATCTCTTTGAAAAGAAATGAATAAAACCTCGTTGAAACACTCTGTTTTGCAAACAATTTTCACCTTAGAATTTTTCTCGTATCTCTTCAAATAACGGAGATATTTGGCCTAGACGTTTTCCGCATTTTCGATATTTTCCGCCATAACTTCAAATGCCTTTAAACCATTTTGTAGGTTATATAAATTGGCACAATTTTCGTAAAAATAATTTTTTTTTGTACGACCGATATTAAGTGAGATATTCTCGAGTGCCCTGATAAAATGGACAGCCTCTATATAAACCGTCAAAATCGTGACCGTGCGAGATAAAAGAATGATTAAAAAATCTTTCAGGATAAAACAAATTATGCAAAACTACAAGCGGGTTATATGACATATTCTGCTGTATAAACAATCATTTGCATAACTTTCGCAAATTTTAAGCAACAAAATATATCAAAGTAAAGTAAATAAACAACTATTTGCATCGTAGCAGGGTGCAAACTTGATAGAAGATGTCTAATGATTATTAAAATATTCTCCAAGATTTGCATTAATTTCGTAATTTTTTCAAAAAGTTATTACAAATTTACGTTTATAGCTAATTTAACAATGTTTCGGGTAGGGGGAGGCTGCAAAACCGGGTTCGTTACTTTTTTAGCTCCTTCAATGTTGTCTCAAAATTTAAAAACTTTCGCAAGTTTTCTCTAACTTTTCTTTATCGAAGTCCGTGATGACTGGCCTACTACCCAAACACAGACTCGGGAGTTCCGGAACTTGTGCAGACTTTTTTTGTGGCTTCCTGTAAATATGTTATATATTATTCATTTTTCAACAGATACCTATATCAGATTATGTAAGGAAAAAATAATATTTTCAGAAAGAATGCCAGTTAAATTAATTTATTTTCTGCCATAACAGTTACAATATCTAGAATTCTTTGATTAAAATCATTGTTGTGAGAAATTTCATGAGAAATGTTATCGAAAAAGTCATTTTCGGATTCTGCTCTTTCAGCCAAATCGGGAACTTCATCTTCTTCACTGAGCATCATTTTTATTAACATTAGTGACATAAACAGTGCAAATTTGGAATACTTCTTCCAATGATACTCCAATAATGTAAAAGGAAGAATAGTTTCAACGTCACAAGAAAATTTTTGTAAGCTCTCAGAAACACTAGCGTGATAAATTTTTAGATATTTCTCAAAATCGATAAGTATTTCCTTTGGGCTACATACAAAGAAGAAATATGCCAAATCCAAAACCGGAGAACCAATTTGTGAAATTTGCCAATCAAGTAAACGTACTTTTGTTGGCCTGAGTACCTCTTGACTATCCTGCAAAAAAAACAATAATTTATTCTAGCTGTTTGGTTAAGTGACTAGCGTGCTTGTTTCTAACCAAGAAATCGACGACTTAATTTCTGACTAAGCACCTGAGATTTTTTTTTAGAAAAGAAATTAATCTCAGTGTATTCAGAAGAAATGTTTATATAATTTAAATATATTTAAAAAAAATACTATAGTCATCTGATGATAACTTGCTTTGCAATATCAGTTATTTATTTAGTTATATTTTCACAATTAGTGTGAGTTAATTAAATAATATACATAATAAGAACTACTCAAGACGCATATTTGTATTACTGTTACGTTGTATTATGGAAATGTTTGCTTTGTTTAAATATTTTACTAAGAATTATGATATAGTATATTATACAAGGTGTCTTAGTTTAACTATGCGTAACATTTATTTTAAATTATTGAATGGTTTGTAAGATATACAAAGGTGTTGAGTTTGCAAAATAATTATGCAACCACCACATAGAGCAGAACTTTCTTTCACGAACGCGAAATTTCACCGCGAGTAAAAAAGTATATCGTATATCGATATTAATAATAATACTTCATAGTCAAGAGATACCGAATTAAGAAAAGAAAATTGTCTGAGAACCGCCTTTAACTTGTATGGTCCGTTGTGCTGTTTAAGGAACCACCCTACGCTAGGTCTGGATCCGAGCCATGGGGGAGGATTGTTTTACACAAATAAATATTTTTGGTCTAACCGCGGCTACGCAAGTTATCGGCCATTTTGTGAAGAATTTACCATTTTGGTCGTTCTTTGTAAATAAGGATGAGTATATCTCGGTATGTGTAGGTTCAAAAAAATCTAAAAAAATTGAGGTTGTTCATTGTGATATAGGCTATCAGCGGTTATAATATGAAATTTATATCTGCACACATAACCTCAAAAAAAAAAACTAAAGAAACTGCTAAATTTTGGTTTCTTGGTTATGACTTCGGATGTTTTAAGTGAAATTTGATGAAATTATACATTATAATGTACACAGTAACTGGCTAAAATTTCAAGTCAAAATATCTAATTAAAAAATTTACTTCAAATTTTAAAATTAATTGGCTAATTACTTTTGAGCATCGCATTATATGAGGTTCTTTTTTCAAAAAAATGTAGGTTTTATTATGCACTTTATGATGGTGTACAAGAAAAAAATTTGAACTTGAAAAAAGTGATTTCTTTTATTCTTTCGTCAATTTTTTCGAAAAATTTAACTTTTTTTATTAAACTCAGTTAATTAGTTTTTGACATATTCTGATCTAATTTGTCGAAAGAGCATTAAAAAATATAAAGAAATCAATTAAAAAAATTATGCGTATACATATTTATATTTAGGTATAGATCAATAAAAGCACTATTTGTTATGCAAATGTTTATTTATTGTATTTAAATACCGTATAAAAAAAATTTAAAAAATTTACTCGAAATTGAAAGAAATATATATACTTGAGCAATTATATTAATCGCCTTCGTTTTGTCTCACTTGATAAAGAATCATCAGACTGATTTTCAGTATCGTTGAAGCATAATTATAAAATGCATCATTATTTTCTTGATCATTCGACCTATCAGTAAATTATAATGAAGCTTCGCTAACACTATTCTCTAACTATGTATCGATTCCACATGTACTTAGACTTTCAGTTACAGAAAATGTTTCAGAATTATTTTCCAATCCTTCATCCAAGTCATTCATTTCTTCTGTTTCAGGTACAAAATCTTTGTTTTCACAATTAAAGCAATTTAAGCCTTCGCAGTACTTACATGCTACTGTGCATTTTAATCCCAGTTTTTTACAAGAACATGCTCTAGTCTTGCACTTACTACCTATTGATTTGCAACTGCATGCAATTTTATAAGTGAATCTGGTAGTGGTTTACCATTTCTCGGAAGAGTTACAGGTAATAAGCCACTGGAGGTCATGTGCCATCCGTAGTTGCATGCAGGCTGACTATTTTCTAGGAACAAGTATTTTTGGATTTGATAAAACACTCTTAGAGAATGTTGATTCGCAGCTTGGGGGGTGGATGGTAGCAAAGTCAGCTTACATGCTGTTGATGTGTATTTTTGAAAGCAATTAAATCTCAGTTTTTCCAAACTTATTTTTTTAATTGGGTTTGATCTATATAACCCTTGTATGTAATCTGCGGCTGCTGAAAATAGCATAGTCTCTGTTGCTTCAAGATCATAAAAAACAAGTGTGTTTTTCTTCAAAAAATTATATTTTTGCAAAGTAAGACAAATTTTATTTTTTCCAATTCCTGCAAATGCTGACGTAGTATCGCAACCACAAAAAGCATATATAAATAACTCATGTTCTTTTAAATCTAATCTTTTAAAATAATATTGTGAATAATATTTGTCTTTCGTTTTTCCTATCATAGGTTAATAAAAATGAATATTTTCTGATAAAGATGAAGCAAAGTTTTTTAATAAAACTAGTATATCTATATCTTGACCAACAATTACATTATCGCATTCTCCATTATAATCTTTTTTTTTCGAAAAGCGGTAAGAATAATATTTGCATCAGCATCTTCTTTGCATATTTCATGTTCAATATATCTATTTTTAAATTGATTACACAAAAGGGAAATAAATTGCTGCTTATTTTTTACTGTGAAGTAGAAACATTTTTTGGCTTATGGGAGGTGCTGTATGTATATCAATTATATTAACTTTAGTTGAAAAATTATTGTGCAATCTCCTCAAACGTTTTGAATTTTTCGTGCTATTACGATCAATACTATATCCATAAAAAATTAGACAACAATTCATAGTGGGACAAATTATTATAACTCATGTTTAAATTATGGCGGTTTATATGATTTAAATTATTTTTCAAATGCTGTTCAGTGCCGACAATTTTGAATTTCTTGTCATGATAAATATTCATTTGTTTTTAGCTGTTTAATTTTTTAATGCTATTTGTACAGAATATACAAATGATTTCGCAAAATGAGATCAGCATATGTCAAAAATGAATTATTAATACCAAAAAATATAAAAAATCTATTTTTTCATATGTAAAATATGTCAAAAATTAATTAATAATACAAAAAAATTGAGTTTTATCAAAGAAAGTGAAATTATTCGAAAAAATACAAGAAATCAATTTTCTCCACTTTTTTTCACGTTTAAAATTTTTCTTGTTCATCATCATAAAGTGCATAAGAAAATCTAATTTTTTTTAAGAAAAAGAACCTCATACGATGCGATGCACAAAAATAATTGGCCAATCAATTTTAAAATTTGAAGTCAATTTTTGAGACTTGTATTAGATATTTTGACTTGAAATTTTAGTCAGTAATTTTCACATTATAATGTATAATTCTGAGAATTTCATCAAATTTCACTTAAAACATCCGAAGTTACAACCAAAAAATCAACATTTAGCAGTTTTTTGTTTTTATTTTTTTGAGGTTATGTGTATAGATAAAAATTTCATATTGTAAAAGCTGATAGCCTATACCATAACGAACAGCCTCAATTTTTTTCGCTTTTCTTGGACCTACACATACCGAGATATACTCATCTATATTTAGAAAGAACGACCAAAATGGTAGATTTTTCACAAAATGGCCAATAACTTGCATAGCGGCGGTTTCTAGAGGTAGAAAATGTCCATTTCGTATAATATTGGATGTAACTAACATGTTAAAAGAAAATTGACACTGGAAACAATTCCTTTTTCACTAAAATTTGATGATTATCTGACTCCACTAAGATAGTGAACACGAAGGAGCATTGATATAAGCTACTCTAAATGATTACTTCACTTTCATTTAAACCCTATTTTGCCATGAGTTCAACTCTTTAATGGTAATGTAATTTTTAGTCTCATCTTGCTCTTTTCCAGGGGCTCCGAAGTTCAAGCGCCTGAAATTTCAAGACCTAACACTGGAAATTACAGAATATAATTTTAAGCAGCATTTCAGGGTAGTGGTTATGTTAGACTTCCTGTGGTATTCTTGACATCCAACATGGAGGCGTGGTGTACAAGCCACGTATTCCAATATGGCCGATTTAGTCATTGTTTTAAATTAGATCGCATCGGCTTCCATAGTATTTATTTATACATTATTTGGTTATTGAATTCAAGAAACTGTGGGATGAAACAAACAGCTGTCAGCTTGCTAGGGAACTACTAAAATATTCCAATAAAGCTACAGCAATGGACTACCTGGCAATGTCCAGAAGGAACCTACGTTTTATAATGGGAATCCAGACTGGATACTGTCCATTAAGGAAACATCTCCATAATATGAGATTAAGAGAAACACCTCTCTGTAGAGGTTGTGAACAAGAAGATGAGACGGTTCAACATGTACTCTGTGACTGTTCTGCTGTCTCATCAATCAGAGAATCCATTTTAGGAGAACGTTGCCCTACTTTCCACGAAGTAAGAGAGATGCCCCTATGCAGCATTACCACCTATTTCGCAAGATTAAGTTGGTTGGGCGCCTAGGCAAGGGCCTGCCTACAGGTAGGATGTACATTAAGGGGCCCAATGGGGCCTAAGTGCTATGGTTCAATAATTTTTATTGACCACCCTCCCAACGAATTCCAGATTCCAGATTGGTTATTGATGCGAATAGGCACGCACAAACCTATTCGAAAGGAGTTATCGCGAAGGCGAGCAAATCTTGAAAGCGGGACATGTAATAAGTGTAGGGTATTACGGAGATGCCGAGGATGCAGTGGTTAAAATTCTATCTTTTTGCCTGTAAATTTCAAAAATGAGTGCTGATCCTCATAAAATTACAGGCGAAATGTTAAAAAGCAGAAAAATATTAAGTATGAAATGCTCAGGCAAAGCTGAGTTGGGTGATAAATGCAAGCATATATCTGCAAAGTTGCTATTTCTTAACAGGTAAACGTAAACTTGTCATGTTAATTTTTGTTGACGATTCCAAATTATTTTGTATTTGACATTACAAAATGTTTATTTGTAATTGCAGAGTAAGGCTATTATGTAATATGATGTTTTTAATATTCAATGAATCGTATATCTTTTAAGATATTTTTAAGTAAACATAACCTTATCAGGATATAAATAATCAGATAACTTAAAATGCCGAGAACATAACCGATCCTGAATTAAATTTCTTTAATTTTGTCAGTTTCAGCCACGCGTCACGCACATCCCATTTTTCATCATTTTCAAATATGTTTTTAAGGTTAACGAAACATTTATCTTTATTAGAGAAACGATGACATGTGAGCTCAATGTTTTTATGTGGCTTACTGCAACAATCACTTACTGCACAGTACGCTTATATATGCGGTTATGTTCGTTAATAAATTTTGCATGATCTATAACCATTTTATATATATATTGTTGCAATGTAACTGTAAAATAATTACAAAAACTGTGAATGCTACACATAACCATATATAACGAGTACGATTAACTAGGTTCACCAGCCGGACGACAGTGGTCTCACGACCAATGTTGGATAACAATAACGGAGAAGAATATTTAAAAATACGAACGAAAATAGAAATATATTGGTAAAGAGCTAATGATTTCACTGGTCTATCAAATATTCTTCAGTGTCATAGTAGTAAAGAAATTGAATGAAGAAGATGACTCACGATTAAGAAAAAATAGCACTATGTGTGTGTCTCTCTCTGATATCGAAGAGCAACAACACAGCATTGCCACGCAAGCAAACTATAGCCACCTGTGTGTAATTCCATAGCCCAAGGAGTATCACATGATAAAATAGAAGTGTTGTTGCTCTGGGATGCAGGGTCTTTCAGCGGCGCCACAAATAATCAGCTGGCTTCCTGCCTGTGATTCATTTGTATCGTTTTTTCCTAAATTGAGCCCATCCTTTCAACTTAGCTACATCGTGCTGATGAGGATCAAAAAGTTTGAAACACATATCCACGGTTTGCAATTATTCCTTTGCGGGTTTGCCCATGAGTTTTCTTTACTGATAATTCGCCTACCGCGTTAACACCTTTTTTATCTTGTGATAATCCTTGAGCTATGGAATTCCGTGCAAGTGATATAGTTTGCCCCAGCGGAAATGCTGTGTTGTTGTTCTAGGATGTAGGGTCTACCAGCGCTGCCACAAGTGAACAGCTGGCTTCCTGCCTGTGATCCATTTGTGTTGTTTATCCAATGTTGAGCCCACCCTTTCAACTTAGCTACACGGATTTAAATAAAATTGCGTTTTTTACGGAATGGGTGAAAATGCAGCTAAAAAGTAAACATTTGTACAAAACGTCACATTATTCAGGACATAAATTACAAATTATTTTCATACTCAAGTATTTTTCGATTATTACATGAAAAACTTAAGACCTCGTACATCATCTTTTACTCAAAAAAATAAAAATAAATTAAAAAAAAACCATTTCGTAGTATCTCATCAACAAATTTTAATTTTTTATCTATACGTCTCGAAAGAAGTGAGATGTGTTGCTTCATAGACTCACTCTGTACAAATACATTCAGGCTAAGACTATGCAAATGCGTTCATTTTCACACTTTTAAGTTTTGTATAACTTAACCTGTCCTTGCAAATAAAATCTTCGCGGGTATATATGCAAATACTTGTATTTGTCTTATTTATAAAAGTATAAATATAAACTTTAGAAACTAACTAAAATCACAGAATGCGCAATTTTTATAAGGTTATAAAGTGGAGTAAATCCGTCCAAATTTTTACCATATGTAAAATTGTCTAGAAAGGTGAATTTTATTAATGAATTAATATTATTAATAGTCTGGATAACTAGGAGGTGTGAAATAATATTTTGTCCAGTCTGACGCTACAGAACATATTTCCTTCAAACAATCTTCGCAATTAAATTTTTGATAAAACTAGGATAGTAAAATTTGTTTCTGTTAAGCGAAAAAATGAAAACCAAAGAAACTTTTAATATTTGTTTTATTTTAAATTATTGCCTACCGATATTCCTGATATTTAGTAAAAATACCTATTTTTAAACCAAAATGTCGTGCCAAATTTAAATCCAAAATATTTGTTTTAAGACGGTATCTATTGGGTTATAGAATTCTTACAAAAGGCTCTCTTAAGTACTGACCCTTTAAAGAATTTCTTAAATTTTTATTTATATCGACTCACACGTGGACTAAAATACTGAAAGCTTTTATTTGCCAAGTTCAAGTGCAATTTTTTTTAAGTTTCATATAACAAAGAAACGATCGTGCATACTGTGAACCAAGTTTTTACTCATGATTCATCTGCTTTGCCTTGTACCGAGTTTTAGTATTGACAATCAGACCGTCAACACAAAACAGATTGTTTTGTGTTTTGTAAGTTCTAACATTATATTCCTATGGAATTATCTGAACTTTGTTTCCTTTTCAAATATGTTACTTCTTTTATATCTAACATTTTAATACTTATATATAAGGAAGACAGTTGAAGCATAAATACCTCGTATTTGAACATCATATTATTACACCAACAATCTCCATGTAAAACAACTAGCTGATCCTCTACTATATCTAAATCAATTTTAAAGAAATCCACCAGTTGTGCTCCAAATCTTTCCAACGCTTCTGTTGCCACGATATTCCCTTTAACTGCCTTAAAACCATTTTCTAAAATATGCTGTTGAACTTGTGGTAGTGCATCCCAGTCTCCCTTTTTAAAAATATTTCCAAGATTTTTTGTTAGGTTTTTGAACTCCTCAGGTTTCTTACTATTCATTGCCAATGAAATGGCGTGGAATTTACCATATTCAGCGAACACTAAAGCTACGTGTTCTGAATTGATTGGAATCTTTCTATTCCATAATTTATATCCAGCTTCTCTCAAATTTTCTAAAACCAAACACTCATTATTTTCTTTATCACAACTTCCATAGAACTTCGCAACTCCAGAAAACTTGTCGACTACGTCATTTTCTCTTTGAAATTTTTCAAACTCCTGGAAAACTGTTCCGTAAATATATATTTCCCTTAGGTAAGCCGCTCTAATTGGTGCTTTTTTACGCAATTCTTCACTGGTTTGTGCTGACTTTAATATTAAATTCAATATTTTTTCATCTTTCTTTATATTCACAGTTGTTATAATTCCCAAGTATCCATCTCCTTTCATAGAACCTGATTTAGTTTCTAATTCGAATTCAGTAAAGCCCTCTTTATGTGCTATACTTTTAATCAAATTATTGTGATCGGCGGTAAGTTGCACATTCATGTTTAACAAAGTTAACACCGCTGAGATGACACTTAAAACTAAACGATTCCATATACAACAATTTATTCTGCTCTCACACACATATAGCCTTGCACTTGATGACGATGAATGGTAGATGTTTATTATGGAAATTGGTGTGACCTTCATGGCAACGCTATTATTAATATAATTATTAATCACACACAGTCGAGAAATATTTTAGTTTTATGTCAAATAATTTTTATCATACTTAGAAGTCACTAACACAATAAAATTTGATATTAAGAAGATATAAAAAATACCGCCACGAGTGAAATGTTCCCATTTTATTATACAGTATTTAAATACAATAAATATACATTTGCATAACAGATAGTGCTTTTATTGAGCTATACCTAGACATAAATATGTATTCGTATAATTTTTTTATAATTAATTGATTTTTTATATTTTATATTCTTTAATGCTCTTTCGAAAAATTAGATCAGAATATGTTAAAAATTAATTGATAATAAAAAAAAATTAATTTTACCAATGACGTGAAATTTTTCGAGAAAATTGACGCAAAAATACAAAAAATCGATTTTTTCGCTTTTTCCAAGTTTAAAAATGTGTTCTTGTTTACCATCATAAAGTACATAAAATACCTATACTTTCTTAAAAAAAAAGAACCTCATACAATGCGATGCACAAGAGTTATTGGTCAATAAATTTTAAAATTTGAAGTCAATTTTTGAGACTTGTATTAAACATTTTGATTTGAAATTTTAACCATTTATTGTTCACATTATAAGATAAAAAATTTTAAAATTTTATCAAATTTTGCTCAAAATATCCGAAGTTATAACCAATAAACCAATATTTAACAGTTTTTTAAGTTTTTTAAGTTTTTATTTCTTTTTTTGAGGTTATGTGTGAAGATATTTTAACCGTTGATAGTCTATATCATAGCGAACAGCCTCAATTTTTGTTGCTTTTTTTTGGACCTACAGATACCGGGATATACTTATCGACCAAAATGGTCGATTTTTCGATTTCGTATAGTGTTCGATATAACTAACAAGCTAAAAAAAAATTACGCTGGAAACAATTCCTTATATTTTGCTTGTCCGACTCCACTAAAGTGGGTGAGAAGAAGGGGTAGATGGGGAAAGGGGCGGGAGGGAATCCTCTTAGTCTGTGTAGTCAAATTTTATGCGTTAATGTCTATTGTTATAGTCTTTCGTCATATAGAGGTAGAGTCTGGTGTATGAGTCTGTGTGTATGTGTGTGTCACGTTTCTAGTTAGTGCCGATTGCTTTATTTTTATTTTAAAATTTTTCTAAGCTGTTTCTATAATGTAGTCTTTTATCATCAGAATTTTGCAATCTTTGTATATTACAGCAATCGACATGTATTAGCGCCTGTAAAAAGTCGTAGTATTTTGTTTCGCGTGTTATGAAGTTAAAGAAGACACAATTCCACATATTTTTTGTATAAAAGTTTTTTTGTAAGTCGAATATGTAACGAGTTACAGCGGCGGGAATATAGTAAAACCCTATTTTTGTGATTTTTTCAATTGTTTCTCGCTATTTATTACATAATTTTACTGTGATATCCCCGATAGGCCTAATCGACAGCTTCGAGATATTAGATGTAAATGACGCTGGTCACGCAATTATATTATTATTGTATTTTCTTTTTTGATGGTCCTGGTCGGTTGATGTCCTCAATGTCATCGTCATCATCGGTGCTTTTGAGAATCCATTGGTCTTCCATTGACAAATCCACCGTCATGTTAGTCCTCACTGTCGATACGAGCCTTCGGTACATTTTCGCATAACTGACCACTGCAGAAACCATACACAACAGAGCACACAACCCCGCTTTCCTGCAACCACATGCTCAGCCGCATCCTTTTCGACAAGTGCATGAAATGAATTCCAATAAGTTCTCGGGTGCTGTTTGCTCTGTCATTGTGAGTCCAGCGAGCCCATTGCTGCCACGTTTCTAGCCCAAGTCTTCTGGATTTTTTTGAATCTCATACCATTTTTGTACTTGGGCATACGTCCTCAACGCATGTTATGTCGCAGCCACTAAACGCATAGAGAAACAGAATATTCTCAGCCACTTATTCACATTTCAAACTATTCGCGGAATATGGTCTTTCAGCAATTCTGCCTCTTCCTGGTTTGTGAAGGTAGATGTTACTTTGAGATTGCGCAATGCTCTGTCGGCAGAGAATATTTTGTCTTCTTTAGCTTTGTTACAGACATTTTCGTCGTTGGATCAACCACTGTGGAATTATTTTCAAAAACTAATTTTTTGTACCTTCTATTCAAGATGACGGCCCGAGCGGACCCCCCCCCCCCCCCAAGGTCGAAAACTTCGATTTTTTTTGTCACGACCCAGACCTTAACAACATGTTTAAAAATTGCTACTACCTCACCTTTTGCAGGGCAAAACTCCCTTTGACTGGATTACAATGATTAAAAAAAGAAAAACGCATCCGAGAATCAATGTAATTTCATTGATTTCTGCGGTACATATCGACTGAAGTAAATATGCAGCTGTATGAGTGCACTTATGTGTCTTCTACACAGATTTCCTTAACTTAAATAGAGTGGCCTCTGTGACTTATTGTAAATTGTATCCATAGACACATAGGTAGGTAGATTTTTATTAATTCTCTGTGCCAATATATAATTGGATAGAATAAGTCCACAGATGAAATAAATACATAAATTTATGTATAATTAATTATACTAATTATAAAGTAATGTATAGTGCAAACATACGCACACGTACCTATATTTTACTTTTATATAAAACACAAAAATACACCTATAAAATAAAGACACAAAGTTATAGAAAGAAAAAACAATAGAAGTCGGAATTTTATATTTGGTTTCGCGCATTCGTTTGGATATTCACCCAGAGAGAAGAGGCATTTATTACACAATAGTTTACATAATTTACGTTTAAACTCTTTCATATTGTTTGCCTCTTTAACATCGGAGAGCAATTTATTAAATAAGTAGCTACCAGCATACGAAAGGGACTTTTTGTATAAAGTCAAATTATTATATTTCTTCATATTCCTTTTGAAACATCAATCAATAAATGGTTCGATTTGCATCAATAAGTTTCTATATCAGCGTATATAAGGTAAATAATATTTACAAAGGAGCTGTTTAAATTAATTTATTATCTGCCATAACGGTTACAATATCTAGAATTCTTTGATTAAAGTCACTATCATGAGAAATTTCATATGAAATGGTCTCGAAAAAGTCCTTTTTGGATTCTGCCTTTTCAGCCAAATCAGGAACTTCATTTTCTTCGCTAAGCATAATTCTCATTACCATTAGTGCCATAAATAGTGCAAATTTAGAATATTTCTTCCAATGATATGCCAATAATGTATAAGGAAAAACAGTTTCAACGTCACAGGAAAATTCTCGTAAACTTTTAGAAACACTGTCGTGATAAATTTTAAGATATTTCTCAAAATCGACCAGAATTTCCTTTGGACTACAAACAAAAAAGAAATATGACAAATCTAGGACCGGTGAGCCGACTTGTGATATTTGCCAATCAAGTAAACAGACTTTCGTTGGCTTCAGTGCGTGTCCACTATCCTATAAAAAAAAAAAATAATTAGTATATGTTATGGCCGATTACCCAAGAGAAAGAAATTCTAGCTAAGTGGTCACGATTGAAATTTCCGTCTGATAGATGGATATTTTTTAGGAAAAAAAAATTGAGCTTCATGTACTTGTTGTAATGTTTAAACAACTTAAATTAAATGACAAACAAATTGTACTAGTCATCTAATAATAACTTGTTTTGTAATTTTAACAGTTACTGTGAGTTAAATAAATAATATAGACAATAGGAACAACCAGATTATCTATTTATGTTATTACGTAGTACAGCAAAATTGTTTGCTTTGTTTAAATACTTTAACAAGAATTAACTGATCTTTCAGCCTGCGTAGCTTTTATTTTAATCTTTTCGGTTATAATATACAGGGCGGTGTGGAAGTTAAAAAAATTCATAGACTTTGAATCTTACGCAAGTATCCTTGGCGTATTGACTAAGATAGTGCAGTCGGGAGCAATGAGGCTGTTAAGTGGCGCAAGGCTTGCTTGCCTGTGCGCCACGGGACCATAAAAACTGCTCTTACGGTGGTATTTGAGGTTCTCTTAGACTTGCCACCATTACACATATCCATACAAGGCGAAGCTCGATCAGTAGTGCACAGGTAAATGCAAGGCCAATGAGCCAGCATACGGGATGGAGTACCAGAAGTTATATTCACAGATGAAGGGAGATTCTATTCTAGGTATGTTCATGGACGTAATTGTCCTCAGGTATAACTCCATAACAACACAAACAGTCTGGCACATCGGCGGCTCCAAAACAGAACAGAGGGTCGGAGCTGGGATATACGGAACAAAGCCAAAAAGCAGTATCCTGATAAGTCTAGGGTAACACACAATGAATTGGAAGCCCCAGTTCACGTATTGTGCGATTGTGCAGGCCTAGCTAGACTGAGGTTCTATATACACGGAGAAAAAAAACCAAAGGCGAACAGCTATACAAAAGGGCTTTTATCAAAGCTGTGGAGCCTGGTATTAAGGACAAAGCTTGATGAGGTACTATAAGGAATCTCTTTTAGGAACACCGCAATAGACCTAAAAGCTTACTGTGATAAAGACCAAATAACCAGCTCCTCTACCTTTCTATCTATTATATATCTATTTATCTAGGCGTACTGAACATACCTGGCACAGCTAGGTATGTGTAATTGATATGTGAATATTTAGGCACTACCAGGTGGCCCAATATTTTTATTTATTGACGTATCAAAAAGATTCTCCTGATGACTTTGTTGGGTTAATTTTTTTTTTCCGGCACGCGGCATGTGAATTACTTGGGGGTTAGATTGAACCAGCGACTAACATTTAACATACAATCATATTAGCAGGCTTAATCAACTTACCAAAAAACTTATTAACATCATCATTCAAAGTTCTAGAACATAAATTTATACGCTTCATATGGAATTCTGTTAGATGCGCCTCCC
The DNA here is from genome assembly GCA_963675555.1 of Leptura quadrifasciata. Classification (NCBI taxonomy): domain Eukaryota; kingdom Metazoa; phylum Arthropoda; class Insecta; order Coleoptera; family Cerambycidae; genus Leptura; species Leptura quadrifasciata. The sequence goes on from OY776675.1 coordinate 113,854,607, forward strand.
TCAAAGACGCCACGAAATTACTATAATATTATGCTACATCCAACACAGAAATTTTATACTTTCAAACTGGATGATAGCCCGCTAACCAGTCACATTACGTAAATTAGACAACCTCTTTTAGAATAAAACATCGTGACAACCATAGTTTCTACCGATCATGGCCTGGTGGTAATGTATACGAAATATCTACTGTTCTATAGCGGATGTTTGTACAAACATTAATCAATATGTGTATTAAATAAAATTATTTTAAATCCAATACTAAAATGTATACACAAGTAAACGGCTTACCTATGGGTAGTCCGTTAAGCCCATTATTACCTGAAATATTCATAGCAAATTTTGAAAACAATCTTTTTACCGCAAACAATAATCTCCTTAAATACATACATTTTTTGGATAAGATATGTTGACGACTGTGTTTTGTATTGGATCGGTACTGAGAGACAATTGTGGCATTTCATTCATTTTATTAACTCTCTAAACAACAATATTCAATTTATAGTTGAAATAGAAAAAGAACGGGCAAGAAACTTTTTAGATATTACGCTGACACGTAAAGAATATGGGTTAGAACTTGACATTTATAGAAAGCCAACTTTTACTGACACTCTTACACATGCAAATTGTAATCAATCTTGGAAGATAAAAATGTCACCGTTTCATAGCTATGTACACAGACTATTATCTCTAAATTTAAATAGGGTTAACTTTGAAAAAGAAGTTAGAATTCTTAAAACACAAGCAAAAACAATGGCTATGATGAGTCACTTATTGACAAATTAAAAAAATAAACAGAGAAAATGATTACAAAAATATTTTTATAACGTACCAAATATAGAAAACAAAAAGTGGCATAGTATACATTATGTAAATAAGGTTAGCAACTCAGTATGTAATAAATTAAATAAATTTGGCATTAATACAATATCAACGAATAGAAATAATTTAAGTCGCTTTTGGTTAATAATAAAGAAAAGACAGAAGATATTAAAAAATCGGGGGTAAGTATATGAAATAAAGTGTGACGACTGTGATGCCGTATAGGTCAGAGTGACCGTAGCATAGATGTGAGGTTAAGAGAACACAAAAAGTCTATTTTATGCAATAAAAAATCAACTGGTTTCGCCGAACAATGCATTGAGCAAAATCACTTTTTAACGGTAGTAGTGTTAAACTTTTGCATAATGCAAACAAAAGAAAAATCCTAGACATGCTTGAAATTTTAGAAATTAAGAAGGCCGTAAGAAACCATAAAAACGTTACAAATACACAAACAGAATTTTTGAACAATCCTGTACTAGATACCGTAATAAAATTAAAAAGTTCGTAGTCCTGGGCTGTATTGTTAAATTTAAAGAAATAGCAAATCAAGTTATTATCCCCCTCTAAGTAGCTAGAATCAATTACTTCAGAATAGGATAGACAAAGCATCCTTTTGGTTTGTTGTGTATCATTTATTTGTTTATATTGCTTTAAAAATAAATATTGGTACTCAGCAGTCTATTGGCTAAAGTCACGTGGGTATATGCACACGCAGTCCCTCTCAACATGTTTTGTTTACAATCCATTACAGTGGTTTTTTAGTGTTTTTGAAGACAGAATTTGTTATTGTGAATAAATAATGGAAAAATATTGCATTGTATGTAGATGTCTCTTTAATTGATCTTTTCACAGGTAGGTGAAATTATCTCATAAGCGTAACCTCGGGTTGGAACGACAAATAAGCAAAATTGTAAATGTTCAGTGCAATAATATTGGAAGTATAGCAAATGCTTTTATGTTTTAAAATTGAGTAATATAGTTAAATGAAAATAAAGTTGAAGGACAAAATGAAAAGATTATTTAAAAGTGCAATATTATATTATATGTAGGATTCCAAGGAATATTAAACGCCGAAAAATATGGATCTGTCGCATTTTGAAACATTTGGGAAAGGAAAATATCCCTGAAGATAGTGTTGTGTGCTAAGATCACTTCTCATCAGATGATTTCACAAGTCCCAGTGGCCGAGTTGTTCTTAAAGAATTTGCAATACCCGACTTACCAAGTTCATCTAAGTAAAATGTACAAGTTGGATAAGTTATCAATCAAAAAAAAAGTAGGACATGAATAATTATAGCATGTTTCTATTTTTTGGGTTAGTAATGCAGTAAAAGGAAAACTGTATTAATCATTTTGTTTGTGATATATATCTATACCAATGTATGTGTAAATTTAATATTTAAATAAAACATTTTGAATTTAATAAAAAAAAACAATGTTGTTCATATTACTTTGAAGTCAAACCAGAAGAGAAATGAATATATTAATTATACAAAATAATCACCCTCCTTAACATATACGCCACTGGCAACGAGTACCAAAACATAAACAAAACTATCTTCATCCCTTTTTTAATAATAGAATGCATGAGATAGTAGGGAAACGCAACAACTCCTGTGTTAATGTATAGGACATGCTTTGTTTATCCTATTCTGAAGTCATTGGCTAGAATATTTCAAGGATATATATTGTAAATCATCACTTTTAGGTTAGTTTCTAAGACTTTATGATAATGGTCGCAAAGCCGAAACATACTTATGTCAGAGACAAAAGTGAACAAAACTTATGAAACAATAAAATAAGTGCGTATTATAACTATTCTTTTGAATATTCAATTATTCTAACAATAAATTCCACGGATCCAATTAACCGACCAACCGCTAACTGCATGCGAACAAAACCTATTCTCTCATTCTCCGCTATTGCGTCGGCGTCGACCGACAAACAGATCTGTCGCATGTCGCCATTTTTTCGTAGATAGCCCCTCATCCCCAATGTGTAATTGAGTATGATTTTCAACCTTTTTAGACCTATCAGCTATGTTTGACAGTCCCAATTTAACCAAAAATGACCCTAGAATTTAAATACAAATCGTAAATTTCTTAAGAAAAATTTGCATTTCCTGTCGGTAATGATTGCACATTACGGAACTTTTGACGCCTTTCGGAATATTCTGATGGTTCATATGACAACATTTAGGTAACTTAAGTATTTTTTTCGAAAAATCGTATTTTAATAAGTAAGAGTAGGTGCTCTGTACGATATATTATTGAATATTTGACATTTTCATATTTATTATGTGAATTACAAAGCACAAATAATATAAGCATTTTCGCATTGAATATTGTTAAATATAATTTCAAATACTTTTCATGCAACCTTATATAAAATATCCAAAATATTATAAAAATATCTAGAATGGACGTTGATTTCAAAAATTTAAAATCGTACAGTGTGCCCTATTTCAGTGGGCCGCCCATGTTACAGAGGTAGCCCACTATTATTTTAGGCGTGGCATAAAGAAGATCACCGAAACGTAAATACCTCGTATGTGAACATCATATTATTACACCAACAATCTCCATGCAAAACAACTAGCTGGTCCTCACGGATTTCTAAATCGTGGTTAAAAAATGCCTGTACTTGCGCTGCAAATCTTTCCAATGCTTCTGTTGCCAGATTATTTCCTTTAACTGCCTTAAAACCATTTCCTAATATATACTGCTGGAATTTTGATAATGAATCCGAACCTTGCTTTTTAAATATATTTCCAAGATTATTTGTCAGTTTTTTGAACACATCGGGTTTCTTATCCCTCATGGCCAAGGAAATGGCATGCAATTTACCATATTCAGCGAGCACTAGAGCCACATGATCGGAATCCATGGGCACCTTTCTATTCCACAGTTTATAACCATTTTCTCTAAGATTTTCTAAAACCAAACACTCGTTATTTTCCTTATCACAACTTCCATAGAATTTAGCAGTTCCAGAAAACCTGTCGACCACGTCATTTTCTCTTTGAAATCTGTCAAACTCCTGGAGTACTGTGTCGTAAATATATATTTCTCTTAGGTAAGCCGCTCTAATTGGAGCTTGTTTACGTAATTCTTCATTGGTTTGTGCTGACTTTAATATCAAATTCAATGTGTTTTCATCATCCTTTATATTTACAGTTGTTATAATTCCCAAGTATCCATCGCCCTTCATAGAACCAGATTTAGTTTCTAATTCAAAGTCACTAAATCCTTCTTTAAGTGCTATACTTTTAATCAAATCGTTATGGTCTGCGGTAAGTTGCACGTTCATGTTTAACAAAGTTAACACCGTTGAGATGACACTTAAACTAAGCGATTCAATCTACAACAAGTTTATTTAGCTCTCGTACACATGTAGCCTTGCATTTGATGACGATGAATGGTAAATGTTTATTACGGGAATTGGTGTGGAGGTCAAGGCAACACTATTATTAATATAATCGCAGAGTATAGTTTTATGTTATATAATTGTTATTTCACTTAGAACTTATTAATGTAACAAGTCTTGACATTCAAAAGTATAAAAGATACCGCCAACTTCAATTATGTATTTCGCTAACAAAATTTACTTATACTGGGTATTCTTATGTACGTCGCCTAGGTGATATTTCGCAGGTATGGAACATCTAATTTTAAAACCTCTATTGCTTTCTGAATAGTTTATAATCAATAACTAATTGTAAATGAAATACAGATATAGCAGGTATAACTTACAGTCAAACAGTTGTCCAGACTTCTTTAGAAAATAAGAATACGACATTGTAATGGGGCTAGTTTTGCCATTTAATGGAAATGCCCCGCTACATTGAAAGTTATTTTTAATTAATATGATTATATATATATATATACTCTCCGGGCTATTTGCCCCGCGGAGCGCTGAATTACTAGTTACAAGCCTGGCGCGTTAAGTGTAATAATCGCATATTACCAACAAAACGCTAATGCTTCGATTGCAACAAACACCAGCCGAAAGACTGATCCTACTTAAAGAAGCTCTCATGTCAGTCGTCCCATACCACTTGCAGACTGCAGTTTCGAGCTGTTGACTCTCGTCAGTGCAAGGTTGGCATGTGACGAACGACATGAGGATCCCTTGACTATTTGGTACATCTCGGTATGTTTACCATAGCGACATGTAAAATAGTAAGAAGGCGCCATCTAGCAATCCAGTGTCTGTTGCAATCGAAATATAGCCTGACTGGGCTTAAGATAGATCAAGAGTGCTTCTAGAGGGCAGAAATATTAAAACGTAATATTTCAGTCGCAAACTCCTCTATAAAATCTTTATTTTACTATAAGGAATGTAACCAGACTATTTTATTTATTTTTAACCAGACTACTATTTTACATGTCGCTATGGTAAACATACCGAGATGTAACAAATAGTCAAGGGATCCTCATATCGTTCGTCACATGCCTACCTTGCACTGACGAGAGCCAACAGCTCGAAACTGCAGTCTGCAAGTGGTATGGGACGACTGGCACGAGAGCTTCTTTAAGTAGGATCAGTCTTTCGGCTGGTGTTTGTTGCAATCGAAGTATTAGCGTTTTGTTGGTAATATGCGATTATTTTACTTAACGCGCCAGACTTGTAACTAGTAATTCAGCGCTCCGCGGGGCATATAGCCTGGAGAGTAGCTGTTGGTTGCAATCTAGTTACATTCCTTATAGTAAAATAAGGATTTTATAGAGGAGCTTGCGGCTGAAATATTATGTTTTAATATTTCTGCCCTCTAGAAGCACACTTGATCTATGGTAAGCACAATCAGGCTATTTTTCGATTGCAACAGACATTGGACCGCTAGATGGCGCCTGCTTACTATTTTACATGCCGCTATGGTAAACATACCGAGATGTACCAAATAGTCAAGGGATCCTCATGTCGTTCGTCACATGCCTACCTTGCGCTGACGAGAGCCAACAGCTCGAAACTGCAGTCTGCAAGTGATATGGGACGACTGGCACGAGAGCTTCTTTAGGTAGGATCAGTCTTTCGGCTGGTGTTTGTTGCAATCGAAGCATTAGCGCCTTGTTGGTAATATGCGATTATTACACTTAACGCGCCAGGCTTGTAACTTGTAATTCAGCGCTCGGTGGGGCACATAGCTCGGAGAGTAGCTGTTGGTTGCAGTCTGGTTACATTCCTTATAGTAAAATAAAGATTTTATAGAGGAGCTTGCGACTGAAATATTATGTTGTTTTAATATATATATATATATATATATATATATATATATATATATATATATATATATATATATATATATATATACATACATACATATATAATTATTATCTGTGGTTCGTTGTTATTTAAAGCATTCTGAAACAACACAAATATACAAGGTATAATTAGCTTTCTGTCATTAAAAAACTGGTAATAGGAAATGACCAAAAAACAGAAACCGTGTATGACATGGGATCTAAAGCAGAAAAAAAATTAAATAAACAATAAATTTTAGTATAAATATTTCAGAACTTCTGCTGGCGCATGTCACTTACGTTCGTTGTTATTTGGTTAAAAACTGCCTGGAGATCTAAGACACAGTCGTCTCTGCTATTAATTCTAATTGTAAAACATCGCTGAGTAACTATTAGTTGAACTATCTGATCTGTGGTTGAATATGTAATGCGGGACACCCTAAACGGTGACGTGGAGAAAAAGGGCCACTCTTTGACACTCGAGCTCCGGAAACGAGTTTTCGTTTGCTCGGGCGCCAGTCCTAGTTTAAGTGATAGGATACACTACCCTCAAACCACGTACGCGAGGCTGAGTAGCTCAAGCGAAGAAAGTATAGTCCGGTGGGTCAGTTTAGGAAATTAGACGTTCACACACAAATAGTAAAACTCAGAATTTTTCAATAATATCAGTATATACAATTAAACCTACTATTTACAGGTCTACGTTTTCTAATTAGTTACTTATGTCAAAATCTACGGGTTACTAACTATCGGGAGGAGAGCAAACGTTACAAGGAAAATACTAGTACCAGATGACTCAAGTGACGGGGATGATCAGTGGCAAGATGGTAGCACAAAATTAACGTTGAAGCGTTAGCACGGAGTGGGCGATGAAGCTTTAGCACGAAGCAAATGATGACGTAGGGTAACTAGTAAAGCGGTGAAATGGGTGCAGGCTAAATACGGATACCAAGTGGGAAAAGCAAGACCACAGTTATATATATAAAAAATTACAGTGCAAAACTAGAGAGATTATATGTACATATGATACTTGGCTAGTGTATTATGGATCTGGAACAAAGGTGCATTAGTGAAACCCGTATAGTCTAATTAAAAATGTTGAAAAATCAAAGCACGGTTGTAGAAAAACAATTAAAAACTCTTCAGTGTCCTCCCGGCGCCTCTCACGGAGGCCTACTACAGAGAGACACCTTCAAGTTGTAACGTCTACCGGAACAGAAACTGAAATGCAAAACATGATTAGCAATACAATTTAAAACTCTACAGTGCCCCTCTGATGCCTCTCACGGATGTCTACTATGTAAGGACCCTAACTACCACTGAGAAGTGAGGTATGATTAAAAATACATGTAATTTCGGTTGGAGCGGAAGTGGTCTGGACCATCGCAAATGGATTGGACTGTATGGCTTCTCTGACGATCGGTCTTGTAATTAGCGGTTTTGCACTAGCCAAATTTTACCTATCAGATTACCTTCCTTCTATAGTTTTACTTACTGTCTGATGGGACGTCTGCTCTCGTTGGCTGGTCGGGACGGAATGATACACTCACTGGCTTCGCAATTCTTCTCCTGCAATGAAACAGTTTGTTAAAGGAGCGGGAGTAGGCGCCAAACGAATGCGCGGCTGATCGATGACGTGATACGGGCTGCAAAAATTATGCTGCTTAGCGATGAAATATAACACCAATGGTACCTGGGTTCGGTTCACGGAGTGGACAGGCCTGCTGCCGAATCGCTTTGGTTGACTGCCAATTTAATTATTTCTTTCAATACTTACAAGTGGGAGAAAACAGCGGTAACAGATGCGCGATGGATTGACGTGACATCAAACGGACTTATTATAATATCTCGGAATATTTCGCGACTTGTGAAAATAATTCAATCGCCTGAATTTTTGGAATATTTTCTTCACAGATCGATATAGGACTTAGAGCTGCACACATCTATGTTGGCAGCGGCTATTCGCGAACTGAGTATTGAATATTTCAATTATTCTCGCGTACCGAAACGATGAAGTTAAATGATTCACGCCAGATCGACTTAGAAAAATATTGTTATTATCTTGCTTTGCCACTTAGAATTATTTCGCGGTTAGTTCACGCAAAACAGCAGGCACTCACTTTTATCTTGCTGGACTATTGAGTGTGTACTAAAATATTTACTGTGGGTTCGCTCGGCTATACCTTTTCCTCTCGTCGTTCTCCCCTTTACCCGACTACATCTGTACTTACAGCTGGTAGCATGATTTGCTGTATCTACAAATTAATATAAATTTCAAAGCGGTACAGTAATAAATATAATAGGATAATTTATATAGAGGGTATAAATAAATGGCGATCCTGGGCACATTTTGGTAACGGAAAAACGCTTTGTTACTAATATTATACTTTGCTTTCGAAAAAGGATCAATAGTTTACATAATAGTGCTTAGTTGACCAATTGGAGAAATCTGAGTACCTCACTCCCATGGACTCACATTAATTGAATAGATACAACCATGCAGTAAGCGAGAGCCAGTATTCGTGTTTAATTCTATATTCTAAGATGGTGGTTGTTATGGTAGTAAATTACACTTATCCTATCCGACTTATCCTATGTTGGTTAGGAAAGAAGACTTTTTTAAAGCAATATTGATCAGACAACCATACCTCTCCGCTAAATTATTTAAAAAATGAACAAAAATATTTTAGGTTAAAAAGCAAGAGGGGTCTTCTTTACACCCTTGGTTGAACTTCATCTTGGTTAATACAACAAATCCCATTGCTGTGACACAAAAGTTTCTAGAAATATTCAACAAAAGCTTACTTTCGGGCACCACCTTCAAAGGGCCCTAGCTGCATTAGGAAGCATTTTCGGACACGTCTATAGGATTTTCAGATCACATCAACTTTAGATCTCCATATCTCGTCAAGGGATAATTAGAACAAAATTCTAAAAACGTTTACATCGAATTCATGAAATTATACATAACATAATGTACCACTTATAGTAGACAATTTCCAAATACGAAGCCAAGGCTGTCCGGAAAGGGGTTACACGTTTCACATTGAAGTAACGCAGATAACATCCATTACCTACTGACATTGCCAGTGTCGGTGCCGATGATCAAATCCAGAACATGGCAGAATCTGACCAAAGCGAATTTGACACATAACACACTCTAATGGTCTGAGCTACTGTGACGGTATAAAACAAAAAGTTATATTACCAAAAAATATTAAAAATTTAAAATTATAATTTTGGGAGATTGGGTACATTCACGTACTGATAAATCAAAAAAATGATATTGTGCACAAAATCCAAGCTTCAGTTTTAAAGATACAAAATTTGAAATGAGCTTAAGGCGTTTTGTACACTTCTCTTAGGCACGCTTGTTATTGCCAAGTTTCCAGACAACACTCTGTGTTGGTGTCCTAAAGAAATTTAGTTAGAAGGGAGACGAATTAATTTTACACTAAAATTAAAGTTTTTGCTAAACACCGATTCACAATTAAATTTTTAAAAACAATTAAAATGGTTTTAAAATGTTCACAAAAATAGTTTCCACCTTCAATCTGTGGAAATTCAGGATTGATTTAATTTATAGATTAAACACTATTATTTTGTTTAAAATAGTTTTGAATAAGGGTTGAGTTATTGTAGAGTATATTATGTTTGTGTATTAAAGCCTAGGTATACGAATTGAACTTTATTCTGAGCGTGCGCTCTGCGTTTATAAGTCATGTATTCCCATTAAGCGTAATGAAGAAATTAAATCGCTGGCTTTTATCATGTCACGTTTTTCAGAAACTTTAAACATCTTATGATGGTACTATGCAATCTCTGCACATATGTTTTAGTTCAATCGTAATTAAACAATTGCAGCTGGCTAATTGGGATGCCCTATGTTAATTAATAATTGAAGCAAGGAATAGCAATGGAATGTGTGATAAAATGTTTTGATCTAGAATGAATTTCAAGGAATGAAAATTATATTTATATTAGGTTTGTGGCTGTAACAAAAACTGTGTGTTAGGATCATATGAAACGAATATTTGAGTAATATGCTGAACGACGCAAATTTGGAAAGTATACTAAAAATTTAATTTCAAAACTGGAACGAAAAATGTTTGACGATTTTTACATTGCTTCAGGGCTGAAATAAAAATAGCTGCAGGTTTTGTTTGTTTCGTGTTTGGTGACTTAATTACTGATTTATTTAGAGATTTTTAACGTAATAAATATTAATAATTTACGCAGTTATTTAAAGGATCATTAACAATATCAATAAGTTAAGTTTAATTGAGAGCATCAACAATGTGATTGTGGTACATAAATTTCGTGTATATAGGACTGTATCGAAGTATTTTTCGTTGCGAAAATCTGCATAAGATTTATATTTATATAACTGTACTCTATGCAATTATGTTTCTTGTTTTCTGTACCGCCTTAAGCGAATTACTGCATCTTACCAGGAAATATTTGAATGCCGGCACATTTATTTAAAGTCAGAATATTTGTAAACTAGGAATTATTGTTTATACTTTGAAGTAATTAATTCAATAATTAGTTATCTGTAGCAGATTAAATCCGTTTCTTTTTCGAAGTTGGTTAGAATAATCATTTGAAACCGATTCTATGCATTACAAAATTCAGAGTACTTTGTTTATACTAACCAGCGCACGTAATAATAATTCACCGGTATATTAAATAATTCAAAGCAGCCGTCCTCGCTATCTTGTAGTCAATACATTCGCGCGCCGCGCCAATATCCATTGGCTGGATGTCGGTCTCGATAACTAGGGCCGAGTAGGACTATTACTCTTTGCACCTAGATTATCTCTGTAGACCTGGACCGGCCTTCGTGATAGGTGGGCCCGCGTACTTCTACCAGACCCAGCTCACAAATGTGAGATGTGTCGTGGTATTTTCTGCGGGCCTCCCCTGGTCCTGGCTGTTGAACCTCGCTGGCTGAGGTCTCTTCTGGCGCTCTTCTTGTCTTGATGTTTTCTTTCTTCGCCAGCTTGTCATCCTCGGGGGTAGTCATCGGTCGAGTTGGGTTTAGGAAGTTTTGGCTGGGACTGACTGCCGGTACGTAGGACATCAATTGATATCCTACCCCGGACCATCGGCAAGGTAAGGATGAGCTGTGTAGCTCGGGAGTGTGGAGACCTAAGTGCTTCTTTTAGCACATTCGGTCTCCACGGAGCAGGTAGGAGGTTGGGTTAGGGTTGAAAACGTCATGTCTCTGGTAGTGGTGGTCCGTCCTGGCGTATCTGAAACAGATCTGTTAGCGGGAAATAAAGGTTATACTTACCCGTTGTCCAGTAGCTGAACCCTCGGTCGCTTGTGCCTCGGGGCGTCGGCGGGGTCGTAATCAGTGGCCTGTCTGATCAGCGGGTTCTCATGCTCCTCGGCTTGGGCGTACAGCTTCTTCGCTCGTTCCCGGATGACTTCAGTGACCGTGGTGTACTCCAGGTCTCTGACGATGTCTGCGGTTCTCACGTACCATGGGGCGTCAACTACCGTCCTGAGGGCGATGTTCTCCACTGCCTGGACTCTCTTCATGTAGGACTTCGCTTGGTAGCCCCACGATACCGAGGCGTACGTCAGCTGCGGCCTGATGAGGGTCTTGATAAGCGTGAGTTTGTTCCTCAACTTGAGTCGGCTCCCATTTCCCGTCATTGGGTAGATGAGGGCTCTCGTACGTCGGGCTCTGGCTGTGATGGCGTCCGTGTTTTGTCTCCACGTTAGGCTTCTGTCCATGACCACGCCAAGGTATTTGCCGGTGTCGTGCCATTGGATGTCTTCGCCGTTCATGGAGACGTGTCCTCTGGGAATTTCTGTCCGCACTCGTCTGAACATGATGGCTTGGCTCTTGTCGGCGTTGACTGCGACTTTCCACTTCGTGCACCATTCTTCCAGGAGTGTGGCCACTTCCTGGAGTTTTCTGGTTGCGTTTCTGGTCTTCCAGGATCTGGCAATCAGGGCGGTGTCGTCTGCATACAGGACTAGGGCTGTGTGGTCGGTCCGGGGGAGGTCCGAGGTATAGATGGCGAACAGGTGCGGTGACAGCACCGATCCCTGTGGAACTCCCGCCTCCACGGTCCTGTAGGTGGAGAGTTGGTCCGAGATTTTCACCCTTAGCTGTCTGCAGTGTAGGTAGGATCTCACTAATTTGACGAGTTCGATGGGGTAACCCATACTCATCATTTTAGCTAGGAGACCGTCGTGCCAGACCCTGCCGAACGCTCTGGCGACGTCTAGGAACAGCGCCGCGGTGACTTGACGCTGGTTGAACCCCTTGGTAATCTCCTCGGCGAGGCGAAGCACTTGGAGTTCCGTGGAATGTCCTGTTCGGTACGCGAACTGTTCATCCGGCATGATGTTCAGCTCTTCTGTCTTCTCTGTTAGCCTCTTCAAGATGACCCGTTCTGCAACCTTGCTCATGGCTGGGAGGAGGCTGATGGGCCTGTAAGAAGACGGGAAAATTAGTTCTTTCCCTGGTTTAGGGATCATAATGACGTCGGCCTTTTTCCACCTGGCTGGAAAGTGCCGTAACTTTAACATCGCCTTTACGATTTTGACTAGCGCCGCTAATCCTCTCCTGGGCAACTTTTTGAGAGCGATGTTTCCTATCTTGTCACATCCCGGAGCTTTTCTCGGTTTTAGGCTCCTCAGGATTTCCTTGACTTCCTCGGGGGTAGTCGGACGGATGTGGTTGTCATCTGGCAGGCGGCTTCACGTTAGCACTGAGTAATTAATTGCATTCTGTCTTTGCATATTTTCTTGAGTCCGGGACTAGAACCTTCATTACAAAATATTTGCTCACCGATACTTAGCTCCCCGTACTGTTTACGTCGTTAAACACTAGCCAAGTTTCCGATCTGTTTCATAATATGCTTTTAACATTGTAAACAATTCTGTTTGCTTTGCATTTTCTGATATTCGTACACTGTCTGCTTAACAACCGTTTTATTATAAACTCGCTAATTTTACCGCTTATACCCTTTTGCCGCTAATATTACTATATATTTGCTACTCTCCCTCTGTTGCCTATACATATAATAATAAATAAATAAACACCACAGAAATTAGACAACCTCCAATTCCAGAAGCCAGGGCTTGTGCGGAAGGGGGTTACACATTGAAAAACCGCAGACACACAACCATTTCCTCCGACAGTGCCAGTGACGGAGTCAGGATTCGAACCCGGTGGTGCGATGTCCGTGTGATTAATCGCGATTGCCACCTTGCGCCTTAACCCACTTGGCTATCGACCAGATATGTATATAAACTTGTGCTAATTTTGTTTTCTGTTTTATTTCGGATTGTTAACCATAGGATTACAGTAATATACTTAACTATTATTGAATTTTTGCGTTTTACTGTTGTGTTTTAGAAAGTCTAATTTCCTTTATTGACCCACTCGAAACGACCGTTTCTTCACTGAGCCACTTAGTCTCGCTTTTATCGACTTTTGAGTAGTGTTGTTCAATCACCCCGGTCTTGAACTGGAGCCCGAGTAACCAAATAAGAAAGCTCGAGTGACAAAGTAACAACCTTATTTCTCGCACTGAACGAGAAAACAGCGTCACAGGACGCCCTTTTCAAAATCCTATGCAGTTATCACAGTAAATTTTAACGATAAAGGAGGGATTTTGATAGCCTTGAACTTGATAGTAACTCGAAATACTGCCAGTAACCATCATATAATAAGATAATATTCGAGTTCGAACTCGAAAACGAATAAAAACTGAAAAGTTAGGTTAGTTTGGCAGACGTAAATCATTGATTTGGCATTACCGACTTCGTATTCGTGGGCAACTTGTGTTTTAGCTAAAATTACTCCGACAACGCCTTAAGGCTACTATAAAAGTCTGGAAAAATTCTATGATCTTACATTTACAAATATTGCCGGTTAAGTAAATGAAAAAAATATGTTGGACATGCTCATTAAAATTATAATTCGCTAGGTTCAGTACACTTCTTACTGAAGCCATTCAAATATAAACGCGAGCAGTCTTAACGATCATACAGTCCGCACTTGTACCTCACCGTGACGTTCGTATAAGAACCCTGATATTGAATTTCGGCAGTCGCGAGAGGAATTGAGATGGTTAAGCTCTCTAATACGAAAAAGTAGTTTTAACGCCTCATATTCGCCAATGAAAATATAATCTGTAATCCTTTTATCACTGTTAGGGAGATTCTGCTTGTCCTCGAATCCTATTTTATTTATTATCTAGAAGATGATGTAATAAAGACTATAATAAAAAGTTCAAATATAGAGTTTATTATGTAATTAACTCCCGAGAGCGCTTCAGAGTAAGGAATTCAATCTGTGATGATAAACTGTCCAATTTACATGAATTATATAACGTATCGAGAAAAAAATATTTGACAAAATTTATGATATTTGGAGAAAATGTTTAACGAAATAAAACATGACAAGTCAATGTTTGTAATGACATTTGATTGGGCACAATGTTTTCTATCATTGTGTAATAATCGTTAATAAATAATCAGCCCATAAATAACTTTAACTTCCGTGTCTGCTTAAGTTAGGCGAGGATACTCATTGCGTACAACCATCTTTCGAACTTTTCCATAAGTTAGTTGCTTGTATATACAGGATGTACCGTAATAGAATGTCAGAAATGTAGGAGCATATTTTCCGTCCAAGTTTAAGAAATTTTTTTCTTTTCCTCTTATAAATATTTGTTATTAGAGCATACGTTTACAAGATACTGGACGTTGAAGTTGTAAAAAATTACAATTATTTATTTATCTTTTGAACAAATGCAGATATTGACATGAAGCTTTGTGTGTAGAATAAATGAGTAGAATTGTATTCAACGTGAAGAAAATTAATCGCCTGCTCAATCATTGCCGTGAAATTATGGCACGCCACTGGATATAAAATTATTTTTGGCAAATTATGGATTGCAAATTTATTTTTGCACAAAAGTGATCTCTTAATATTTTTGCGTAGCTAAGGTCATAAGGGAATTCAACGATGTGCTTATTGCCCTAAAACAAATTTAAGCTAAAATGACGACCGTACCTAACGCCGTTCCAGCATTCATTATAGTTAGGGACTGTGCTTGCCACTCCATTGGCAATGTTGTTTAAAGTGTGTTTCAGAATTAGTACCTTTCCTGATTTCCTGAACTGAAATATTCTAAAGTTTGTTCTATTTATCATATCAGCAATAGATTGTCACCGTATCAGCATGGATTCCTGAAAGATCGGTCCACCACGACTACCTTAGTCATCATCATACAATTCATTGCTGAATCTATTGACATGCAGGCTGAAACTGACGTTATTTATATAGATTTTTCCAAAACATTTGACAAACTTGACCATAACATATCGCAAAAAAGCTTAAATTGTTCGGACCTTCCCGTTCACTTATGTTGCTATTTACTTCATATCGCTCACAGAAAATAGTATCTGGTATTTAGTGGCTTCAAATCTGTTGAGTGTCTTGCAGTTTCAGAGGTTCCCCAAGGATCTGCTCTTGGTCCTCTGCTATTAAACATATTAATTAACGACATCGTCAATGACTTAGATATAAACTGCTTTCTATATGTAGACGACTTGAAAATATTTGACGTAGTGAGAAATGTTGGAGATTGCAAACGAATTCAACGCCCCTTGGACATAATTTCTAATTGGTGCTTACTAAACAAATTACCACTTAATCCTCAAAAATGTAAACTACTACACATTAAAGCCTTCAACTCGGACTATTAATTATTGTCTAGAAAGTACAACTCTAGAGCATCTGAATATTTTTCGATATCTCGGAGTAATTTTAGATAAGAAACTGTCATTCAACAATCATATCGAGACCGTAATACGTAAAGCGCATAAATCATATGGATTTATAGCACGTAGTAGGGATTTTATGGATGTTAATACTATATGCCTTATAACTGTTTTGTGAAATCTAATATACCTATGTATGTGTAAAACTATGTATCCATAATCTATAAATAAGTAAGTGACTTAACTATTATTATCTATGAAAGTTACGGTAATAGCATTGATAATTACCGAAATTTTACTACAATTGATGTATGATATTTTATTGAAGTTATTGCACATAACATGTAGTAGGGATCTAAGTAGAACTTTAGATCTAGATGTCTCGCAAAAAAACGTGTGAGGTTGACGTGAGGTTATTTGAGTAACATGAAAAGAAAACATACCAAATAGCACCGAACTGTCTAATTTGTTAATATGTTTATAATATGACAACAATTTTTTAATCTGGACGAGGAATACGTTCCTTCATTTATAATATTCCACTGTGATACATCCTGTATAAAGAATAGAATTAAACCTACTACTTCTGTGTCGTAATACATTCTTGCTTTTAGTTTATCTTTCGTATTTGATTATTTCCATCCTTGTTTGCTGCACTTTGTAGACTTTTATTGAGTAAACAACCTTTATTGCGTTTACACGCTAGTTTTTATTTCGTAGAGACCCTCACTACAATACCGTCTGCAATGTATGTACTTTAAGTCTCTATTGTGCATTCAATAAAGTAGTTTTCCTGCATTCTAAATAGGAAGCTGAGCCCTAGTATATCACAGACTTAGTGCTGTCAAGGGCTCTCAAGAAAACAATCTATAGGTCTATCTATTTTATATACTAAATCTGTATACTATAAATTTTACAATTTACGATTTATATTTACAAATATAAACTTCATTACTTATAGAAGAGATTCTTCTAGGAATACCATTAATGTATTTTTGAATCTTTTAAAAACTGGCATCACCTATTAAATATTCCATATTATAGTTATATAAATCGAACGTATGTGTATCCAAAAATCCTGGCCGATTTCAAACTACCTGATGTAGGTGCTTGAAAGGCGCACTTTAGGATCCTATAAAAGGGGAAATCTAAAGTTATAAAAATGTCATCCCTGTCACTCCTAGGGGTGAAAAATTGTAATAGTATAAGATATACTTAATACTGATAGGACCTTTATCTGGAAATGAAAACCAATTTTCCGATGAGCTAAAGACTACATTTGACATCCATATAGGTAATACTTTCGAAGGAAAGGCGAAGTCTAAATCCCTTAAATTTTAATATTGTTATGTGCACGCCTACGCCACAGCCTCATAAAAAATATTAGAAGAACTGGAAAGATCTCGAATGATACACTAAAACATTCTAGAATGATCAAGTACATTCGACGCAGGTATATATAGGGTGGATCCAAAGACAGTTATGTATGAGATGAGCAAGTGATAAGATAAGATGTAGAACAGTAACTAGTTGTGAATTATAGTAGTGAGACTATAATTGAATAAACCTGTAATTAGTATGTACTAATATGTAATTATAAGGACTAGTTATTGTAATTAAGTAATTAATAAATCAGTGGTTTATGAAAGTCCTTGTTGCAATTAATTGAACCTACGTACAGGGTGTTTACTCGACATTGTAAACACGTAACAATTGGTGTCAGAAGCGGAATTGCAACCGGATATTTGAAGAATTCGAGGAAGTTTGTGAATGTTCTATTTGGAAACCACTGCAGATATTGGCGTACTTTGAACTGGAATGTGATATAGACATTAGACAAGACTTATTTGTGGCTGTGTGAGGAAATTTCCAGAATATTCTATTTGGAAACTAATGCAATTAGCTAAATTCTGTCAACTGCAAGGTGATATAGACATCAAATAAGACCTATTTGTGACATTTCGAGAAAATTTCCAGAACTTTCTATTTAGAAACTAGTGCGGTTAGCTAAGTTTTGTCAATTGGAAAGTGGTGGACACTAAATAAGACCTATTGGTGGCATTTTGAGAAAATTTTCTAGAATATTCTATTCTGGGTTTTGTGAAAATATTTGGATTGTACCTAATGCAGACTTAATAAAACTTATTAATACTGCATCGAGAAGACTTTTGATGGAAACAAGAGGCATGACTGCTGAAAAACAAATGCAAGTTATGTTCGCTGAATTTAGAAAAATGATGCTAGACCAGAAAGAAGAACAAGGAAAGAGGAGGAAAAGAGGAAAAAGAAGAACAAGAGAGACGTAAAAAAGAAAAAGAAAGAAAACATCTACTCGTAGAAGAGAAACAAGATCAAGAACGACGACATAAAGAAGACAGAGATAAATTAAAGGAAATCATGGAGAACTGAGAAGAGTTAAGGAAAGTTATACAGGTGCAACAAGACGCTATCCTCTCTGCCACTGAAGACCTGAGAGAGAAATTAATGAGGATATGAAAGTTGAAGTTAGTGATATTAAGAGAAAAATTACTGGCATCGAAGGGAAAGGAAATACAGTCAAAGAAGAAGTGAAGTCAAAGAAAAAGTTGGCGATATGGAAGGAAAGTTTCGTGCAGTTGAGAGAGAAATAGAATGGCTTAAGCGACAGATGAGGGGAAAAGGAGGCCAGTAGTAGTGTCATTGGATCCTCGATTACAACCTCCCTCCTTTAACGGACAAACTTCATGGACGATATATAAGAAACAGTTTGAGGCGGCTGCATGCGCAATAAACTAGAGTGATGAAGACAAAGCTATGACATTAGTTCTAGCATTGAGAGGGCAAGCTTTAGAATTATTGCAGACGATCCCAGTGACACAGCAAAATGATTTTAAAGTTTTAGAAGCTGCATTCGATTTAAGATATGGAGACCAACACTTTCCTCAAATATATCGGACACAGCTGAGATCTCGTACACAGAAAGCTGGAGAGAGCTTACAAGAATTTGAGGCTGCAGTAGAGAAACGGGCACACTTGGTTTAGCCGAATGCACCAAGGCAGTTCCAGGAGCAATTGGCAGTTGATAAGTTTATTGATCGTAAAAAACGAGGAGATCAGGCGGGTCCTTAGACTATCTCGGCATAAAACTAGTATCGAAGCATTGATCCATGCACTTGAGGTAGAGGCCGCCTATATGAATTTCTTATGACACAGAGTACGAGTTGTCTCTGTGGAACAAGCCCAATCGTAGGAAACGAGTTTGGACACCAAATTAAAGGACATACACAAGATATTTACTCAATTAAAGACCAAGATAAGTTTTTCAGGAAAACAGGAAAACCGACGAGCAGGTGTAAAGCCTAGCGGGAGTATCCGGTGTTACTAGTGCAGCAAACCAAGTCATATGATGTGGGATTGTGAAAAAGGAACCCTAGGGTAGTAAACGCTGCAAGGAAAGAGCAAATCCGCTCCGAAAAGACGAAATTGATGGCAATGTTAAAAGATATACAGAAATTGATCGCGCAAGTATTGAGCAAATGAAGTTCGCGACCCGAGTCGAAAGAAGAACCTCAACGGCCGAAACAGGAGCCGGAGCAGGAACGAAGTGGTGAAAGGCTGATAAAAGGAGTCCGCTGTTATAATTGTGGCAAATTGGGGCATATCAAGAGTTACTGTTGCCAGAGGCACCCTAACGAAGTGAATGCCGAAGATGTAAAGAAACAGCAGGATGTAGCAGAACCGAAGGGCCGAACAAAGGAAGTTATAAGGAAGGAACAACTAAATGATTGGACCACTACTGGAAGCAAAACAAAAAGGAATTCACCCAGAATGGACGTTTCCAACAAAAGCGTTGGACTGTAGGCTTGAAGATGGACTATTACGGAGAGCATGGGAGAGTCCTGTGGGAAGGAAGTTACCATGCTGTTGGTGGTACCTAGGTGCCGAGTACCAATGTACTTCAGGAGTGCATAAAGGAACAATTCTATTGTATAAATAATAGCCGTAGTAGAATAAACTTGCAAATAGTGTGTACTAACGTGTAATGGAAAGGACTAGTTATTGTAGTTAAGTGATTAATAAATCAGTGGTTTATGAAAGTTCTTGTTGCAATTTATTGAACCTACGTACAGGGTGTTTAGTGGAAATTGTAAACACGTAACAGCATTGGGAGTTGAAAGTCATCTCTTTCATTGGCAAAGCCACATTTAACATATGTAGGTAAAGCTTTGAAAACAAGCAAAAAAGTCAAAACCCTTAACATTTTGACAGGAGGTGGGATTCTGCAACGAAAAGTCACCAACTAGAAAGTGAGAGTTAAAAAACATTTATTTCACTGGTTGTAACGGTTCAAATTCGATTTATACGAAGTAACTTGTTCGTGTATAATGAGGCCAACTGCCGCTAGTCTAAATAGAATACCTGAATACATAAGGTTGCAAACATTATCATTGGATAGGCTTTGATTTACATCTGAAAGCAAATAAAACAGCTTCGTTGGAAAAAGCGTTTCGAATAAAATAAAATCCTTATGTTTAGTGTGACGCATGTGCATGTTCTATGTTTCTTGCTACAAGATGTCTAAAATAAAATTATGTTGTAGACTAAAAAATTGTAAATATGTAATGATATTAAACTATAATATAGTACTTTGAATAGTTCACTTAAGTTAGTTTAATTGTCCGTTGGAATTTGCATACCCCAAATATACGCAAAAGATTATACCGGGTGTCCACAAAGTCTGGAAACGGTCCAATATCTCGAGAAATACACATCCTTAATAATTTTTAAAACGGTATCCACCCCTTGGGGCGAGGCGGGGGGCAACTTTAAAATCTTAAATGGATACCACTATTTTTTATTGCAGAATCGAATTCTACAGCAAAAATTTTTCTGAAACATTTTTTCGATTCGTGACAGATGGCGCTGTAATCGCAAAAATATTTTTTTTCGTAGGAAAGTCTACGGAAGAATGAAAAATAATAAAGCATGAGTTCATTTTCTTGAAAAAGTCATTCAATGGTGTTAAATTTTATACCCCCCCCCCCACACACACCACCATGAGGGGAGAAGCGGTGGGCAATCTTAAAATATTAAACGGAACTCCATATTTTTTATTGCGGATGTAGAATCTGCTAAACAAACAATTCAATTTCATTCCAAACATTGTTTTCGATTGTTGACAGACGGCGTTGTAACATTGGATAGCGCTTTTAAAATTATTAAGGACGTGTTTTTTCTTTTTTGGATCCAATGTGTATTTCTCGAGGTATTTGACCATTTCCAGATTTCTTGGACAACCGGTATAAAGTACTATAGATATAGTGGCAAGGGAGATGCTTCATAATGAAAGTTTTAATGATTTTATGCAATACCCACCTTTGGAGATTTATGCACCAAGAAGTAAGCATTTCTGTATTTCGATGTGGTGCACGAATATTTTACATTTGAACTACTGATGTTCCGTTGAAAGGTCGAATTGGGGCGTTTTCAATGTTTGATTAGTTAGGTTTCAGTAAGAGGGAGAAGTAGGAGCAAACAGTGGTAGCCATATTATAGATTGGGAAATTATTTGGCTTAGTTTTTATTAAAAGCAATTGCTAAATAGAACATGTTATTTTTATAAGCTCATTTCATTCTTTTTCTACTCTTACCATCTTTCCTTTGTCTCACTCAACATCAAGATTTTGGCTTAACTTATAATCTTGTAATTGAGTCGGTAAACTAAGGCCGATTCATCTGAAGGTTGGACTGTCTTATTTGGAAAAACTGCATTAGACATGCCCAGGGCTTGTACTGTTATTAAAAGCCACTTCATCACCACCTCTGCAAAGGGATATACTGCATAAAAAATCTAATGATTGATTTTCCAGCCACAGTATCGAAAGCTTATTAATCTCAGCTTAAAAATTGATGGTCCGGTAAAAGGTAACGGCGACAAAATGAGACACAACAGTAGTTACACATGATGTTTATTTTTCGAGAGTTTGCAACTAAGGTTGAGGAACGTTGCGCACTAGAAACTATTACATAAATATCCGTAACATATCAAGAAGCTGGGATTAAGTGCAAGCGTAACGTCTGACATCGCGCGTCGCGTTGTTTTGCTTTCAATAAACTTCTCGAATTTTGTGTTAAAGTATTAACATTCTGTAACAAGTTTGTGTAAACTTATATAACGGCTGTTTCTTGAGTACACATTCCATTTTGTGTAATTGCCTAAAATAATTGAACCGTTATATTTATATTTGGAAAGGACAATTTCCGTTTTTAATTTGCAAAACATTTTATAACAATAGCAATGTGCGCTCTACTCATCCATGTTCAATAGATCCTAGAGAGTTTGATTTTTAACACGCTTTTATTAGCTTCACCTGTATGTTTGTTTGTAACAGAATCTATGAACGTGATTCTCACCCAATTCAAAACGACAGATTAAACTGAAACTTTGCACACTTATCAAGGACCGATGCCAATACAATAATTTGGCAACTTTGTCCTAATGTCCTCACCAGGATCATCAGGATAAAATAAAAATTTTAAAAAATGACTAATCTATTGTCGATATTTTGCCGGAGATGCCGCAGTTAATAATATAACGTATTTGCCGTTGTATAAGCCCTTGTTAAACGCTAGTTTCAACTTTAATACATACATTATGATATGTATATTAATTATGTACTACATATATATTATGCACGGCGGTTTCGAGAAGCAGGATCAATGGAAAGAGAGTGACTAAAAAAAATTATATTTAAAAAAACTAAAAACCACGCTTTAATAGTAAACCGAACTAAAAAGTAAAAAATAATGTTTACATATTTTACATATTTTATTGTAAAAAGCGTGGAGTGCAATAAAAATATAGTAACAAGCACCCCACGCTTTTTACAATAACATATTTAAAATATGTAAATATTATTTTTTACTTTTTAGTTCGGTTTGCTAGTAAAGCGTCTTTTTTAGTTTTTTAAACTATAATTTTTTATGATGGTTTGGATGTTCCCGTCCATTCTTTGAGCTAGGAAGCGATTTTCACATAAAAAACTGAATATTTTCAAATTGAAACTTATATAGGAATGTGAGAAATAACAAGGGGCATCTTTTGAAGAAAGAATTATGTTCGTATCTAAAACGGTTATTAAAATAATTGTGTTAATTGTGAGATTAAAATCTGAGTTTCGAATGACCCTGTGCTACCAGTTGGCTGAACTGTACATATCGTAGAGCATTCGCAGTTAACTTTCACGGGCCGGAATTTATGGCGGACGTTGGCGCTGGAGCGGATAGGCATCTGGTTTGCATTCATTGGAACAGTTAACTTTGGGGCGGGGGCGATTTGGATGTTT
Source organism: Leptura quadrifasciata (assembly GCA_963675555.1). NCBI lineage: Eukaryota > Metazoa > Arthropoda > Insecta > Coleoptera > Cerambycidae > Leptura > Leptura quadrifasciata. The sequence goes on from OY776675.1 coordinate 113,877,753, forward strand.
TACTATTAGATAGTATGAAAGGACGTGATTTAGAATTATAAATTAGAATTTGGAATAGAATTAGACGTTGATTGAATGGAAGAAAATTAATACAAAATTTATTAAATTGAAAATAAAATATTATGAAAATGGATTTGGAAAGTAGTTTTAATAAGATTGAAGTGCATTTGGGGGCGGTGTGTAAAATTGTTGTTTTGAAAGTTATTGTTGATTAATTTGGCTTATTTATGAATTATCGACAATTCATAAATTTTTTCAGAATTTGTTTGTAAAAATTGTAGTTTTTTGAAAATTTAAATACTTGTATGACTTTCTTATAGTAGTTTGACATTACGGACTTAATAATATATTTATTTTGAAAATGATGCAACTTTTGAAATTTATTTTTTCGCTTATGCGTAAAATACACACACCCAGTTACAACTATAAGATTAGCCGCGCCTGTGGCGTTGGTCATTAGCCAAATTAACTAAGGTTCACCACAGGGCAATACAGGGTTATTAAGACCCAGTTGTGTAAAAGTGGATAAACGAATGTTCAGTTGAACTTGGTTCAAAATACGTGGATACTATTATTGTACCAATTGTAACCCTGGATTTTAAACCAAGTTCAACTGAACTTGAGCTGATCCACTTTTATACAACGTGGCCTAAGACTTTCATGTGACCCCATAAATAGTGGTTCTACCAATATGGTTCAATTTAAAAAAATTGAGTTTTGCCCCAAAAACAATTTTGGTGAATTTTATTTGCTCATAAATCACGTAATTTACTGTTTTTAACGGGATTTCGATTTTTGTAGCATTACCCGGGTCGGAACCGTCATGGCACACTTAAATGGAAAACTATAAATTATATTATAAAAAAAATTGATGTTTGAAAAGTCGGCGAAACCGGAACTGAAAAAAAATCAATTGATGTCAAAATGTGCCGCTTATTATGTATGTAGCATATCCTAAATTTCAATCAATTATCTTCAAAACTAAAGGAGAAAAGGGGGGTATACCATGATCCTGTTACACCCGGTATAAGTGGAACTTGAATCTAAATTGGTTTTTGAAATATGTCTGAATAACTTGCTGACATTGAATTGGTCCCGTAAAGTAGTTTTGGAAATCGTAATTTAAGCCATATTAATGCCATATTGAGAATGTTTCAATGAGAACATCGCCGGTGTTGAAACGAAGTAGAAGTAAGTTTTGATGACTATGGTGAAGATAGCAGCTAGTTGCTGGCAACCCGTATGGAATATGGATTGGAAATAAGTTTTGATAAATGTAATGATGGCTTGTTAGAAATGTGAATGAAGTGTGATTTGATATATAAATGAATGATTGAATTAGAAGTTGATTTGAAGAGAGAAATAGTTTATAGAAAATTTGCGGAAGTGGATTAAAATATTCTGACTTTGAGCTTGGAGAGTGGTTTTGATATGAATCAAGATATTGAGGGGGGTGTATTTTTTAGGGCAGTCGTTTGTAATGTTTTGGCTATAAATCGATTAATTTGGATGTTTGAATGATTTTATTGATAAATTTGGACTATTTGTGAATTATCGATGTTATATGAATTTTCTCAGAATTATTTGTGAAAAATTGTGTTTTTTTATGATTTTGAGTGTCTGAAGGACTCTTTATTGTGTTTTGACTTGGTGCCCTTAAAGATCGAATTATTTAGCAAATTATAATACTTTCGAATTTGACTATATCGTTGATATTTGAAACATGCTATAACATTAGTCGAAACACATTAAAATATAATTTCAAATTTTCTGTAATCTAAAAATGTTTAGGTGATGATGCGACTTTCAAACCATAATTGTCAACTGTGTCATTTGAACTTCATCTTGCATAATTAAAGAAAAAATTAATTGCGACATAGAAAAATATCATAGTTTTTCGAATTGCCTAATTAATTGCACACTATATTTACTGTGCTCACTGTAATAAAAAATATAAACAATGGCAATTTAAAACAAAATCAGATATTCATGATTTGAACAGTGACTTCAACGCTAAATACATATGTTTTTTTAATTTACATATTTCAAACACTTTTTACCAGGTAAAACCCAGCTATACAAGTAGAAGAGTAAATAAGAATATGATTTATAAAAAAAGTTTGCAAAGGTTGGACGAATAGATAAGTAAGCATGACACAGAAATCAAATAACAAAGAGAATATTCTCAGACGTACATAAAAATAATATACCTCACAATCAGAATTGTACAAAGCTAAAAGTTTGTCTGTGTCAATAGAGTAAAAATTCAAAGAAAAATTACTGATTCAAGTTAACCATTCATCGATTGATAATTATTTAGTTTCTATGAAGTTTCGAATTAAAACATGATTTGATATTTAAAACATCAGTTTCACGTTCAGCTTTACTAATATTAAATGCAAATGGTAGAAATTGATCACATCAACTCCTCTTTGTTCTTCAAACAGTACATTTAATGAATCATTTTTGGGTCTTATACCACAAAAGAAGCAAAAACACGCTTTTGCCGTATATGAAATGGATTCATTTTAAAAATTTTATATTGTAAAATGAAATCATGTTTTCTTTCATAAAAGCGTAATATTTTACATAATAGAAGTTTTCACTGTCCATTAGTGCTACCAAATTTTTCAGTTGTAATAATAGTCTCTTTTATTTTACAGGAATTGGCCATTTGGAAACTGGTATTGTTCAGTGAGCAACTTTATTGCCAACGCAACAGTTGCAGCCAGCGTATTTACCCTCACCGGAATCTCCTGTGATAGGTTTGTCTTTATTAATTAAACCTTACTCTATAGGGGACAAAATGAGTTCATGTGCTGGCAATATGTTGTCATTCTCAGTAGAAATACAACAACGCTTTGTATGTTTGCCTTATTTAAAAATATTTTGGAAGAATCTATTACAATTTAGCTGATAATAAAAAGAAAAAGTAATGTGGATTCTTACAATTTATTTAATAGTAAACAATGTTAAAAATAATATATAAATTCATATGTTTCGTTCCTCGTAATTAGTTATAAACTTAAAACATAATATTTTTAGTCGCAAACTCCTCTATAAAATCCTTATTTTACTATAAGGAACGTACCCAGACTGCAACAAACAGCTACTCTCCGGACTATGCGCCCCGCCGAACACTGAATTACAAGTTACAAGCCTGGCGCGTTAAGTGCAATCGAAGCATTAGCGTTTTGATGGTAATATGCAATTATTACACTTAACGCGCCAGGCTTGTAACTTGTAATTCAGCGCTCGACGGGGCACATAGCTCGGAGAGTAGCTGTTGGTTGCAGTCTGGTTAAGTTCCTTATAGTAAAATAAGGATTTTATAGAGGAGTTTGCGACTAAAAATATTATGTTTTAAAATTTCTGCCCTCTAGAAGCACACTTGATCTTGCTCAGCCCAGTCAGGCTATTTATTTTTCGATTGCAACAGACACTGGACCGCTGGATGGTGCCTGCTTACTATTTTACATCTCGCCATTATAAAAATACCGAGATGTACCAAATAGTCAAGGGATCCTCGTGTCGTTCGTCACATCCCTACCTTGCACTGACGAGAGCCAACAGCTCGAAACTGCAGTCTGCAAGTGGTGTGTGACGACTGGCACGAGAGCTCCTTTAAGTAGGGTCAGTCTTTCGGCTGGTGTTTGTTGCAATCGAAGCATTAGCGTTTTGATGGTAATATGCAATTATTACACTTAACGCGCCAGGCTTGTAACTTGTAATTCAGCGCTCGGCGGGGCACATAGCCCGGAGAGTAGCTGTTGGTTGCAGTCTCGTTACGTTCCTTATAGTAAAATAAGGATTTTATAGAGGAGTTTGCGACTAAAAATATTATGTTTTAATATTTCCGCCCTCTAGAAGCACAATTGATCTATGCTAAGCCCAGTCAGGCTATTTATTTTTCGATTCCAACAGACACTGGACTGCTGGATGGCGCCTGCTTACTATTTTACATCTCGCTATCATAAAAATACCGAGATGTACCAAATAGTCAAGGGATCCTCGTGTCGTTCGTCACATGCCTATCTTGCACTGACGAGAGCCAACAGCTCGAAACTGCAGTCTGCAAGTGGTTTGTTGGTAATATGCGCTCGGCGGGGCACATAGCCCGGAGAGTAGCTGTTGGTTGCAGTCTGGTTAAGTTCCTTATAGTAAAATAAGGATTTTATAGAGGAGTTTGCGACTAAAAATATTATGTTTTAATATTCCGCCCTCTAAATGCACATTTGAACTAGTTATAAACTTATATTTTTCCATACACATGCATAATTTAATATAAAAAATGTCATAAATAATGCTTTAAATAGAATAAAAGAGAATTTTTAGATATATTTAGAGATATTTTAGTATCTGCTTTATCTGGATGCTTGGTCGAAACATGTTTCTTGTTTATAATTAAAGGAAGACAAGGAATTCAATTTAGGGTTGAAGAAATGTGATTGCTTTGGAACTTGAAGTTAATTCTAATGAACATAGGTATATTATACAGTCTAGAACAACCAAATGGAATAAATTCAGTATTTCAATTATTGTTCATACTTATAAAAAATTCCGTCGTCGACTTTGGACATCCTGCAACATATAAATTTCATCAATAAATTCAACCCCCTTCGAGTGACAGCTGCAACCTCTAAATTTTTAAATGGGAAGTAGGGGCTTGTGAGATCTCGTTTAAAAGGTCTTTTCATTCTCTATTCAAAAATGCTATGGTTTTAATTTTTATTGCAAAAATTAATGGTAAAATAATTAATTCATGTGCTTGAAGTAATGCACAACAGCAAACTAAAAAAAAAACTTTATATCAATGTAGTAAATGTTCAAAATGAGTTCCTTGACGTCTTGGCAATATCCTAATCGTAAATAAAAATGTCTTCTAATGTTTCTCAACCTCTGAGGCGTGACAACATCCGTTATTCTTCTTAAATCAGCTATATCGCGTGGCTTAGTTTTGTATACCATACTTTTCACATATCCCCAAAGAAAGAGATCTAAGGGTGTTAGATTAGGAGAACGTGCTGGTCATTCTAGCGATCCTCACCTCCCTATTCACCAATTTGGAAATGTGAAGTCGAGGTATTCCCTAACATCGATTCGGTAATATGGTGGTGCTCCATCCTGCTGGAACCATATTACATCCGCTATAACTTGTGGGTTTGCTTGAGCAGGATATAAGTTTGCCAAAGTTGGCACGACATTATTTTGGAGCAGAGCTAAATAATTATCTCCATTCAAATTTCCACCAATGAAAAGATTTTCATTAGCCCAGAGGTGATAGTTTTGACGAATAACATGCCCATGAAGAGTAAAAGTGAACTCATCCGAAATCAAAACGTTTTTCAATTGGATAACATTGTTATCTAACCTTTGCATCATTTGTTCACAAAAATACGTTCTATCAAAATCGTTTTCACTAAGCTCCTGAGTTGGGATCAGTTTATATAGGGATGCATTTTATTTTCTTTTAATAGGCGAATAATTGAGGTATGGGGAACATTCAATGCTAAAGCTGCTAGTCGACTTGAGTTATGTGGGTTTTCTTCAACTGCGGCAGTATATCTTATTTGGCATCAGACAGACAGACAAACAGATTTTTTTTGTGAGATAATTACATTATATACACTCGTCAATTTAAATATACAGTACAATAGTAAAACTTATCCTATAGAATAATTATAAATATTCAAAAGAATAGTTACAATTTACAATACGCACTTGGTTTATTGTTCCATTAGTTTTTTTTTCAGATTTCTCTGACATATGTTTCATATTCATGTCTAAAATTTCAAGCATGTCTAGGATTTTTCCTTTGTTTGCATTATGCAAAAGTTTAACACTACTACCGTTAAAAATGTGATTTTGCTCAATGCAATGTTCGGCGAAACCAGTTAAGTGAACCACCACTTTCAGGTCAGTTTTTAAGACTCTTTGATAATGGTCCCAAGGCCGAAACATATGTCAGAGAAATCTGAAAAAAAAAACTAATGAAACAATAAACCAAGTGCATATTGTAACTATTCTTTTGAATATTTATAATTATTCTACTGAATATGTTTCATCAAGAACCTACCGCAGATTCCACCCAATTAAACTTATACTATATCATCATATTAAAAATCAAGTACGTACATAAAAGAAAGAAATATATTAAGTTAAAATCACAAATAGAAATCTCGAAAAGACTAATACAAATAAAAAATATGTAATAATTAAAGGGTAATACTTTCTCTAGACTGGGAACTAAAATAGTCAATGAATTCTTGAATACTGTAGAAAACCTCTTCTGTCAGAAAACTTTTCATTTTTTCATTAAATTTTATGGAGTTCGAAACTCTCCAATGATTTAAGAATTCATATTTTTTGATAAGCGAAAGTGTGGCACAATGATTTGTTGATGTCGGATGTCATAGCTAGTTTGAAATTGATATTCATGAAAGTCACTTTTTGCATAAATAATACACTCAAGTATATATTGATTTGTACAGGTAAGTATTCCTAGGTTTTGGAAAATTGGTCTACAGGTGTCTCTATACTATATTCTCTATATAATCTCTATATATTCCCTATATATACTCTATAATTTGAGTTTGATATTATTCTAATTGCTCCTTTTTGGAGTTTCAAAATTTTAGGGGCTTGTGATGATCCTCCCCAAAGTTAGATACCATAGCTCATCACATTGTGGAACAAGGCATGATATGCCATCAATATAACACTTTGACCAATCAAGTTATTTAAGTTTTTCAACAGATAAATACAGCTTGACAATTTTTTTGATAGACCCCCAATATGAGCCGCCCAAGTTAATTTGCTGTCCAACAGGATACCTAAGCATGTAACAGGATCATTCTTATCAAGGAGATTGTGATTATTTAGATTAAAAATTAGTGTTTGAGTTTTATCCTCATTCAGTTTCAACTTAACATTGCTGAAATAATCATTGGCCTGAGACTGCATTTCTTTTGATGAGTTATTGAGATGTATTCATTCGATCTTTATTACTTGATAATAGAGTGGTATCATCAGCATATAAGACGTTTTTGTAGGTAATACTCTTTGAAATATCTTTAGTATAGAAGATAAACAATATCGGTTCCAAGATAGATCCCTGTGGAACTCCATGTTTTAATAGTTGTAGGGAGGATATATTGTTATTCTGGTTAACACACACACTGATATCTGTTAACTAAGTATGTTTTTACAAATGAGAGAGCAGGTCCTCGAATGCCATAACATTATAGTTTTATAAGTAAAATATCAAAAGAAATGCAATCAAAAGCTTTTGATAAATCTAAGAAAGAGACTAATGTCATATTTCTTTTTTCAAACTCATTTCTAATGAAATTCATGATATCAGTTAAGGCTTTGATTGTAGACTTTCCTTTCTTGTAACCATACTGGCTTGGATTAAGTAGTTTTTTGCTTTCCAGATAATTCATTAATCTAATTTTATACGTTAATTCTAGTAACTTAGAAATAATAGGCACTATAAAAATTGGTCTATAACTGTTAACAAGAGATTTGTCACCTTTCTTAGAAATTGTAGTCACTTTAGATGTTTTAAAACAATCTGGAAAAATTCCGGTTTCAAAACATGTGTTTATGAGATATATTAATAAAGGTGTGAGGGAGTTCTTCTTTAGCGATCTTCAACGTATCGCTATTGATGCCATAGTAATATCTGCATTATGATGTACTAAGCATATCTATTAGATTACTTACTTCACTTTCCGTAACTGGTTTTTAGATAAAAGGAGAAAGAAACTTGGTTATTAATTAATATTTAGAATTATCATTTTTCATATCTTCTAAGATTTCACCAGCCACATTTACAAAGAAAGTGTTTAGATCTTCGACAGAAATGTCAGAAAGGTTATTGAATTTATTTTGATTTTGATTAATGATGGACCACGCCGCTTTTTGTTTGTTCCTGGCATTAGTAATTAGATTAGTATTATAATTAATTGTTTCAGATTTTAAAGCCAGCTTGTATTCTTTTCTAAGTTTGTCATAGTTTTCTTTAAAACTGCTATCATATTTTTTGAAATCGTATAACATTATTAAATTATTTTTCATAACTCTAATTTTATCGGTGTATTTAATGTTAGTTTTCTTTGTCTTATATGGTTTTAGGGGGAAAGAAGTTTCATATGTTTTTGTAATACTATCAATTAAAATTTCTGATATTTCGTTGACATCATTTGTTTTGTAGAAGTATGACCAGTCATAGTTAGTAAGTGATAGTTTATAAATTTCTTTGTTTAAGTCATTGATAATTCTATATTCTGGTTGTTTATTGAAGGAGTTGATATTAGTTGACTCAGAGTAGGGGAAACTCACACATTTATGGTCTGATAGGCAAAGATCGAGAATTTCGTGACTAAACATTCTCTCTTTATGTTCGAAAAAATATTGTCAATTCTAGTTGCTGATTTCATTGAGACCCTTGTAAAATCATTAATGCATTCAAACATGCCTAAAGAAAGAAAAATGTTTCTTACCTGTTGGGCATTTTCCGATTGTTGTGCAAAATTGACATTGAAGGTAATTTTTTTGTCTAGACGTAATTTATCTAGAAAAACAGTAAGATTGTTATAGAAAATTTGTATATCCCCAGTAGGTGATCGATAAGAACAACATATAATTGATTTAAACTTGGTGAGTTCTATCGCACATATCTCAATGTGTATCTCTTCACATAAGCTGTGAGCCCATTTGTAAGGCTTATAATTTAAACCCACTTTAACATAGATCGCTACACCTCCATGAATATGACTTGATCTAGTGAAATGACTAGCTAAAATATAATTACTAAGATAAAACTGTTTTATATGTTCTTGACAAGACCAGATTTCACTAAAACAAAGAACATCATAGTCGTTTTCTGAAAGAAATTGGTTTATTTCTAATAATTTATTATGTATACATTGTATATTTAAGTAGAATATTGATAACTTGTTTTGTTTTTTGTTTCAGTAGTTTCTCTGTTCATAGTAGTAGCTTATTGTCTATATGACGATTTGGATTTGAAAGCAGCATTCTTGTATTTGAAATTTTTTCTATTGCCAAATTCAGTAAATTTTATTCCATCGCTCCATAAAGAATCGTCGAAAAGTTTATCTGCCATGTTAGATGGAGTCCCAATTTTAAATGAACTAAACAAGGCTTTCTCTGGATTTCGAGTTAATTTTTTAACGAGAATCATCGCTTCTTAAGAAATTTTTGAAATAATTATTCAATTCATCAGCCTCTAGTTGGGGGTGAAAATTTGTAGCATGTAACCAGATCATATTTTTATGTTGCGTTGCTTTAAATATATCATCAGAATCCTGTTTCGTACCCAACATCAATTTTCCTTTTCTGTTTTGATTTTCATTTCTGTTATCCCTCTTCAGTTCCCCGTTTCATTTTTGCCCAGTTGTATTATGCTGTCCATTGTATTTTTAGTATGTGCTTGCAATAAACCATAACTAACCTGCTTATTGCATCGTTCATTGCATTTGAAGCTTATTTTTTTTATCTGCCATACATGTCCATTTTCGCGAAACGGTTGTTCAATTTGCTTATTGTATCTTAGGATATAGGTGGTAAATCAATCAGGAAATTTTTCTTGAAATAGGCGTGCAAGTTTCTTTTGTGATCGCATTCTATTTCCGTAATCAACCATCTGTAATATTATTATAGTAGCTAAACTGGATGAAATTATCATTATTTTTTTGTATAGGTTATATCTTTGCATTTGTGTATATTCAAGTGTAAATTATTGGACAGGCAGCACACATTCAACGAGTCTACATCCATCTGTAATAGTTTACAGTCATGTTTTGAATATTTTTAAATCATCTGCAAACAGAAGTATGTTGCTCTTAATATGATTACCTGTATCATTGATAAAAATGGAGAAAAGTAGGGGTGCCAGATTACTCCCTTGTAGTGCACCACTAGTAGCAGTGAAATGAAATGATTTGTGACCTCTGTATTCAACATATTGAGATCGATCACTTAAATAGAATTGAAAAAAAGTTGTTAAATTGAAATCAAAACCGGAGTCATTTAGTTTAGTTAAAAGGATCCAGTGGTTTATCCTATCGAACGCTTTTGAAATGTCTGTATAAATTGTGTTTGAAGTTGGTTGTTTACAGAATCGCTCGCCGATAGCAAAAAGCACATTAAATTTGTATTAGTTGATATCTTGGTTATGAATCCGTGCGGTTCCGTCCGTATTATATTTTTAACCTTAGGAAAAATTCTGTTATAGATAGACCTTTCAAAAGTCTTGGCAAAGTTGGAAAGTAGGGTGATCAGGCGATAATTTTAAATGTGGTTGATGGCATGAGATTTGAAAATAGGACAAATTTTTGACATTTTCCATCCAGTTGGGAAAGTATTGATGTTAAGTGAGAGATTAAAGATTTTCTGCAGCGGACTGACTAAAACGTGTGCAGAGTTTTCAATGAGAAAGCTGGGAACATTATCATATGTGCACGTAAGCTTTAGTTTGAGCTGTTTAAGGACATTTATAATTTCTATTTCACAGATATTTGAGGTTAATTTATAGATGTTGAAAGAGCATTTATGTTGAAATTGTCAAGGTCACTTGGATTGTAATTACTTTGAAAGAAGTCGGCAAAAGCATTAACAATTGAAGACGGATTATTGTATTCAATATCATCATAATATACAAGCCCAGGAATACTGGAAGTACCTTTCTTATTATGTATAAAGGGCCAGAAACGTTTGGGATCAGAATTAATAGAGTTTTCAGTTTTATTTATGTAAAGGCACAGTAACGAATGATTTTCAGAGCAATATTTATTAACTGTTTGTCCAGTTTAATTTTATTTGAAGTAGCAGTTGACTGTGTGGCTAATGGTCGAATGCCATAAAAAAAATACTAGTGCGGCTCCCGCTTAAATTTAACTCGCTATGCAAAAATGGGGTAATACGTGTTTGACAAACCATTAAGCACACTCTATACTTAAGAGTTAAATTTGATGCAGACCATTTAGTGGAATCAAATTAGGACTTAAAAATACGAAATGTGAATTGTCTGGTTTTATTTTAATTTTAACTTGTTCAGGAGACCATGTTGAGTTCACAGTTCAGTTTTGCAGTTTCGGCGAGGTCGGCGTATAGTTTATTTACACCGTTAAATTTTTTAGAGCGTGTTGTCCAACGCTATTGAAAAATTTCCTATGAACTTTTTCATTGGAAAATGGGAAATTACCGACTATTCCAAATAGAAATTCCAATTTTTTTTTTGGGCCCACCTTAGTTTAGTCAATTTTACAATAAATGCCGAGCATACGATGAAAGCATAGGTATATTTTAATAATAATAATATACTTTATTTCTCAATTAGTTGTATAAACAAGTAATTATAGAGAGCGCCAAAGTACAATTAAAAATTCGTAAAAATATATAAAGGATAGAATATATGAAAGTCATTACATATTGCAGTGAAATTAGTCATAAAAGGAAATCAGCGAGTGAATGACAGGTTTTATAGATAAGAAAGGTCTTGAGTCTTCTTTTAAAGACGTTCCCAAAAGGTAGCCCTTCTCAACCTACAAAAGGATCTCCCATATGTAAACTATCACGCTTATAATAAAAACTTGTTGACAAGCACTGCACTTTTTCGCTTCACTCCCTCCGCGCATAGCACAGAAATAAACCTACTGCATCGCTTGACTCAATCTGGCAAGTCTCGTTTTTATACTCATCAGAACGTGAGTTGTTGTTTTGGTTTAGAGTGCATTATGGTAAATTTGCCACAATTATCAACTTTTATTTTTACGATAATCCATATTATCATTCTAATTAAATCAAATGTAAGTGAATATGGAATTCATAAGACATTAGTATGTAAAAATGACAATTTTAGGTGCTAATATTTACAAATTTAGTACCACAACAGCTACTTAAATTTTTCCCACGTATACAGAACATTAATAAAAATATATTTATGCATTTTCAAGATAATCGTAAGAAAACTTTTTTTGTTGGGATCGGAAGGAAGAACAATCCATATTTTGCAATCATTAAAATGAGGCTTTTTGATATCCCGCCGTGGAATGTTGGTCTTCCTGATTAAAATTATGTTTAAATCCTGTCCCAGTCTGTGTTCAACTGTATTTTTTTAAACATATTAAAGTTTAAATATTGTCTGAAAGTTATTTGTGGCATTCTACGAATATTCTTTCCTATTATTTAGGTTTTCTACCACATGTATTATTATCCTCTTCAAAACAACTACAAAATAATAGAATTATTGGAAAAAAGCCTCTGCGCCCGTGACGTTTACGCGAAAGGCAAAGTCAGAGGTTATGTTCTGACTTTTCCTTTGTAGATTCGGTGATTTATTTTGAAGAGGATAATAATACATGTGGTAGAAAACCCAAATAATAGGACAGAATATATTCAAGTTCTTATAAACAAAGCAACCGAGATCATAAATATAAGTGTCACGTTATGTTATGATTTTTTACTTTTTGAATGTTGGCCTATAAGATTATCTTCTTGGCAGCTTAGCTAGTATTCTCAAAGCATACTTTTATAGAACAAAAATGCGTTGATAATGACTACTAGTACGCCCATATCGTATATTAGGATGAAATTTTGTTTTGTACAAACTGATTAGAATGTGCTGACTATTTGGTCATGCCTGCTTTCCCGCCCATTTGTATAAAATTGGTGTAGTTACATCGGAATTTTGTTATCTATGTGGCGTTATGGGCGGTCTTGATTACCGTTCCTTCTCTTACGATAGGCACAAAACTGCTACAGATTCACTTGTTAAAAATATCTCCTCGTGCTGCAATATGCTCCGTTCAATCACTGTAGGTAGCAAAAAAATCTATGAACTAATCATTGATTTCATCATAGATTAGCTTTGTTTTCCACTTATTTATTCTTATGTTTTTACCTATCTTACCGTGGTCTTTTTTTTTGTGACGTCAAACTTAATGTCCTGACAGACTCCTAGACGAGAAACGTATTTCCCTTCGTTGTTCTTCTTTACTTTACTCCATTTTTAGGTTTAGATTAATTTTAACATATTGGGACTGGTTGCATAGTCTCTGACCCAAAGCCATAAAAAAGTGCTGACTGCAGTTGTTTGTCAGTGACCCTAATGCATAATAGCAAAGTCCGAAGCTTGTCACAAAGTCTATAAATATGGATATCCCATGTTTTGCCTTAAAGTGATCTTCGGATCACTTTCGGGTCGTGTGACTAATTCACCTTGGTAATTACAGTATTTAAAAACTATTGAAATAGTTTTTTCGGCCGAGTTTGCTACGAGTTACACGTACATAAACAAATAGATACGTTGGATCTTAATGATTATCAGATATTACGTAACGAAATCACTTGGGCTACTGTGGCGTAGCAGATATCGTAGGCAAACTTGACCCGGAAAGTGATGTACGTGCCTACGATAAAATTTCTCTAGTTCAGACTATCTCAGGGCGTTAAGCCCAAGCTTACACAAACTATGATAAATTATTAGTTTACTTACTTAACAAATCACTGAGTTTTTCCATATGTAGTGGTCGCAGACGAAATAATGACACTTTTTTTAAAAATGAAATGCGCTATATTAAGCAATTTACAAAATTGGTTCTCTAGCATATAACCTGGCGATGTTCACAGTTGTGGCCAATATTTCACGATTAATAAGTTATAACATTCATAAAATGCCTCGTGTAGCTACACATCGGTTTACAATATGATCATGAATTGTCACAAATTCTGCCACAAAGGTTTGATTTAAAGAACCTCCTTAAATATATGTAAATATATGCATAAAATCTCTAAATATGTACAAGTTAAAAATATGCAAAAGTATGAATTGAAAATCCAGCCGAACCACTGAAGGTGGTCCCCGGTAAGTAAAAATAATAAACACACAACACTTATTCAGGGTGGTACGATACCGAGTCCAGACGTGGAAGAACTGTAGTCCTACGGAGTTGCCTTCGGGACACAAGAAATGGACACAAGGATGGGGTTGATGGCAGCTTCACCAGCCCTGGCACCTTCCACTGTGTGGATGCCCTGCCCGTGGAACTCTCACTGACGTGTGTAGAAGCCCCGTCCGTAGAACCCTAAAGATATCACGATTTAATTCACAGTCAGAAATGCACGTGAAGCGTGCTTAATGTGAGTAATTCTAACATAACCTACAAATGAAACATCATTTACCTCACTGATGAGGGAACAATCCACCAATACTCCGGGAAGCCACAGTCGAATGAATGGGGTCGAGTCCGCCTTTTAAGTTGACACTGTATTTCCAAAGGAAAGCCTGCAAATTTGCGAAACACGTGGGTAGAGAACGGGCAAGATGGCGTGAAGAGGTTAGCTTACCTTGTGTAATTTAATATCCTGCTTCCGCAGATAAAATTTACTTACAAACAAAAAATATTCCGCTAAACGGAACAACAACAGATTGAGGAAATTTTCTTGAGTTGATTATCCTAAAATCCACGAGGATGCCTTGGATAAAACCGAGGTTGGAAGAATTACCAACTAATTACATGCAACCACGCCAACAAAAATGGTTGCCTACCCGTTTGTCTTTGCTGATCACGTGTCACAAATGTGTCGCCCTCCCCTGGAGAATAGCGAAATGTGTTTCGGACGTGTAGCAGTTGTTATAATGCGGCCCACAAAACGCTAAAGCGTATGGTGGGTCGCATACGCTAGAGGTCCGTAACAAGTTTATTTCTAAAGTTGTGTTAGTTTCTGAAATTAAGAGATTTGTCATTGGCGTAGCATATAGTCCGCAAATTATTAATTTCTGTCAAGGAAAAAACTAAATCATGGGCGAAAATTGTATGTATGGGGACCCAAAATAGATCCTTGTGGGACACCTTGGGTGTCCTTCCTAGGATTACTTGTGTTATGGTTTATTAGCACAATTTGCTCTCGATTAAGTTATATTTAAATAAATTTATGAAGTCTATCGGTGGTCCTCTAATTCTATATCTACAAAGTGTCTCTAGAAGTAACTGATGATCTACGCAGTCAAATGAGCCAGCTAAAGCAATGAATAGACCGAATAAACACATTCTTTTGTCAAGGGCTTTTATAATTTGAACATGAACAAGTTACTTAAAGCTGCCTCCACACCTCTATTTTTTACAAAACCATGTTGGGCTGGAAAAATTGTAGTATTACGGATACAGAATGTTACTAACTGGTCAATTAATGCCGATTCATAGAGCTTAGAAAAGCTAGATAATAGTGTCATTACACCAGCCATTGCTCTGTAATTGCCACACGCATTTGAATCACCTTTTTTGTAGAGTGGACATACTACGGGAAGTTTTAATTTTTCTGGGAAAACTCCTGTTCAAATTACAAATTTATTAAATACGTATTCTTTGACAAATTAAATGTTTGCAAGGGCAAATCTATGACGAAGTCAAGGAGGGGGGGCTCAGCGGACTATAGAAAAAAAAAATTGTGTCACAGGTGAACATATTACATTTTTAAAGGGCAAAAGCCTAAAGAGAAATGTTAGAAATCACCTTAGGGCTAAGTTAAATTGAAAGGAACATAAGTATTAATAATTAAAAGGCAAACACAAAAAATATTTATTCCCAGTTAGACACTTCTAGACGCAGACGCCGAGGCTTCCTTTTGCTTTGCTTTCTCATAATAGAAAAGAAACGGCGATAAACTCATTAACGGTCTCATCATATTTTTAACGTATTTTGTTTAAAGATCTTAGTATTTGTATAATTATTGTTGTTATTATTGCATCATTGGGGGGAGCTATAGCCCCTGTAGCCCCCATAGATCCGCCAATGAATGTTTGCAATATTTTAGTCAGTTATTTGTTATATTGTTGTAGCTACTAGAATGCGATGATTTAAGTCCATTTATTAATGAAAGTATATCTTTGTCCCTTAAAGGGGAAAGGAGAAATGAGATATTGCCTAATGTTATATTGTCTTTCAAAAAGTCAAAACCTTTTTGTTTATTATGTGTTACTCCACTGGTGCTAAAGTGATGGTTAAAGTTATTTTCAGATGCACTATCGTTTATCTGAACATTATTTTCTACAATTTACAATAATATACAATTAATATATTTAAAAAAATCGTCATAGGACTCCTATAATTAAAAAAAGACTTAATAAGAAGTTTCCTGAGGGGCGAGCGTAGGTGCGTCTTTACTATGTACATACTTCGGTATGCGATGTAAAGCAACGAGAGGCGCAGTTAGTACTTGGATGGTGACCATTCCAACGGAAACCGCGTTCTCGCCTCACACATCTTCCAGCGGCTTGTATATCAGTGTATGCGCGGAAGCTATACAACCTTAGGCGAGGGTTGAATAGGAGATATACCATCCTTCGGAGGGGATGTAAAGCCGTCGGTCCCTTGTCTAATAAATGTTAGGCAAGTAAAAGATCCCTACTCTTCTTAAGGGAAGAGGTTCGGCAAAATTCCTGGTTGGGGGTAGCTCGTCTACAGGCGTCGGTGTTAGGCCTC
This sequence comes from Leptura quadrifasciata, assembly GCA_963675555.1. Classification (NCBI taxonomy): domain Eukaryota; kingdom Metazoa; phylum Arthropoda; class Insecta; order Coleoptera; family Cerambycidae; genus Leptura; species Leptura quadrifasciata. The sequence goes on from OY776675.1 coordinate 113,894,264, forward strand.
AGTAGCGGAAATAGGCCGACGTTAAATAAATGTACAAAAAAAAAAAGAAGTTTCCTTACAGCCTCCTATGTTGTTCTTGAAATGCTTCAAATAATATATTTTGAAAATTATTAGAAGATTGGTGTACTTAGTTTTTCTTAATATTTTAAATAAAAAATATAGTATAGTATTTTCTTTGCAGTTCATTGCTTGAGAGGTGAATATTAATAATATATTTTCTTAATATAGCACAGGATAATATAGATTTGTCGAATGTTATGAGAATTGTTTGCATATTCAATCATATTTTGCGAACTAAGCCTATTGATTCGTAGACAACGTGGAACTTACTGCATGTATTTAGTGAGTATCAAATTAAGAACCTCTTGCCGTGCTTGACACATCTTATTTCTCAGGCTCCAAAATAGAATGCCGTACCGTAAATGGGATTCATTGGATAAAACAGGCTCTCTTTCAACTCTACTAACTCCATAACTACATTTTCTCTACAACTCATCAAATAAGGGTTTTCCGTAAAATCATCTTACTTTTCCAAGAGGAAGTTGCATTTACTTTTAGAAACTACAACTTTGTGAGGAACAACACGTTTCAACTCTTCCTCTTTACTGCAAAGTATCCTAACACGATTGAAATTTTTGGAATAACATCACATTCCTGAATTAACTTTCCTTATACTTTATGTCAAAATCGTGGCTACTAGATCAGTTCGAAATGGAAAGTTAATTTAACGGTTTATAATGAAAAAGTAAAAATATCTCTGAAAATATCAGCTTTAGGTATACTCACAAAAATCGTAAAGAATTAACGTGCCAATTCAAAAATACAATAATATACAGAGTGTTCCGTTTGAAAAAATTGAGAAAATTTAGTTTGAAATGTCCTAAATTAGCGCTAGTATAAAATACACCCTGTATAATATCTGGTGATTGTGTTGTTGTAATACATCCCTTATCTACATAATTGCAAGACAAATCTTCTTAATTAATAGTAATTCACACACAGCGAAATTAATTTGTTAAACCTTGTTCCGACCAAAATGTTCATATTTTTTCGAATAACTCGACAACGCCACGTCAAAAACAAAAAATCTGGCGGTCATTGGAAAGGTAATTTTACGCTGAATTCATGTATGTAAAAATATATAGGGTGTTCCATTTTAAAGAAATGACGTCCAAGATGCTCCGCTGTAGCGGGTCGCCCTGTATATTTCAAAATATTTTGAAAATACGCCTTTTGATACTATACCACTTCCATAAAAAAAAAAAAAATCCAAAGTCTTCTAATAAGACCGATATTGCACTTTGATGCACTATTGGCACAATTGATGAGATTTTTCCCCAAATCATCCGCAGTCGCTCTAAATAGTAATACACACTGTTTAGATTTAATGAAAGTTCTTTGTACCGAGATCATATACACGTTACTATTCAGTTTCCTCTACAGCTTTCAGTGTCTCCGTAAGGGTAAACAAACTTTGTACCAATTTTGGTTTAAATCATATTCAAATAGAGAACGATAATCTAATAAAACGAGCAGAGCTGCCTGCGACAGCTTAGGTTCTTAAAGTTTAGGACTTTGTAATTATGACAGAAATCTGCTTGTGTTGACGTCAGTCTCCCCTTACATATTTAGGAGCTAAGCAAAGTCTACCTTACATGTAAACATGGCAAAATCAACAGCTAAATGAGTATAAATAAGCCGTCAGCAGATACCTAATTGATTAATTTTTAGTCAATTATAGCACAATTAACATACCGAGTACAACTGAGATTAGGTTGAACCTTTACATCATTTATCCTTGAATTGTCCTCCAATGGTTAGACAGATATGCCAAAAACGTCAGGCGATAAATATAGGATGAGTCAAAATTACAGTGGAACTTATAATAAAATAAAAGTCTTTTTAAATGGTAAATGGTAAAATGGAACTTAATTACTTGACGTTTCATAAGATTTTGTAAATACATCAATAAATAGAAAAGAATATATTGACATTTTACCCTCTACAATAAATTATTATAAAAAATCGGTTTGGAACAACTTGGACAAACTTTCCCATTTGGAAATAAATAACTCTTTATATCAAAGTTTTTTATTTTAAATTATTTTATGAAACTTTGTAGAAACTTTGGCTGTCGTTCTCGTGGAATGGACAGCTGTAATAACTTTATGTCTGCAACACTTTCACTATTTCGGGAAAATGTAAATTAGAAAGGAAACTCAAAATAAGACACACAATATGTTTTAACAATTTATTGATAATATTTACAGATCAAAGAATCAACTAGTCCAGTCGATATATAATATAACCGATATATAATAGGTATGTTCGGTATATTTACAATAAACCAAATAAATAATACAGAGACGGTTTGGTATTCGGAGTGACTATTCGTACATGCAGGATTTATGAATAGCATCAGGACTATTCGTACATCCAGTATGTGACGTATTGATATAGTGAGAAATATATAGGTTTCTCATCAGCTGTCCATAGTGTAGTGGCTAGGTTGCCCTAATCTAGTATAAGGTTATCTTAAGACCGATTATGACATATGCCTGCGCGTCCTGGAACCTCATCACGGACGCGAGGTGCAAAAGACTTCAGATACTCAGACTATTTACTTATTAATGCGGACAGATACAGTCAGGTTGCTGTGTTACACGAAAATGTCAAAATTATGTTAATCAGAGACTTCATCAACGAAACGGCGCAAAAGTTTTTTGCAACCAGAACACAGCAATCGGAAATGACACAGGACATTACAGATAGACGACACGCATATAAACTGTTACATCAAAACTTACCTACCTACAGAGAGCGACCTTGACAATAAATTACCACACAAAACAGTTGACCACACAGAAACTGACAAAATAAATAACATAGATGACTCTCCCTCCCCCTCCTTCCCCTTCCCTTCCTTGTCCACCACCACCTTCACCTCCTGCACACAGTACAACATTTAACCCATGCCGATAGTCAAATCTTAAAACACGTAAATTTTACACAGAATAAAAATCATTTCGTTTTATATATTCGACATTTTAAATAGGTTTTCTCTTTCATTTTCCTATAAAAATAACTCTGAACAAACATTAATAAGTATAATAGTCTATTGAGGATTGTCTGCATAACCAGCTTGCTGGATAACAAAAGAAAACGCGCTTTTAAATTATCAGGAGAGCAGCAATATTAGTGGATTAAGTTAGAATCGGGGGCGAGCGTAGGTGCGTACATATTTTGATATGCGATGTAAAGCAACGTTCGGCGCAGTTAGTAGTTGGATGGGTGACCGTTCCAACGAAGACCGCGTCCTCGCCTCACACATCTTCCAGCGGCTTGTATATCAGTGCATGCGCGGAAGCTATAGAACCTTAGGCGAGGGTTGTATAGGGGATATACCATCCTTCGGAGGGGATGTAAAGCCGTCGGTCCCTTGTCTATTAAATGTTAGGCAAGTAAAAGATTCTTAAGGGAAGAGGCTCGGCAAAATTCCTGGTTGGGGGTAGCTCGTCTACAGGCGTCGGTGATAGGCCTCAGTAGTGGAAATAGGCCGACGTTAAATAAATGTATTAAAAAAAAAAGGTAGAATCGGATATCCTGAATTGGCATTCCAACAGCTGGCCGGCTCGTTTCGTATTTATTTCAAATATTTGTAACGGGTCAGTGTCTTTCATTCAAATGTAAACCAAAAATGATATAAATGAAATGTCCTTTTAAACTCTCTTAATTGCTAATTGCCCGATTCTCACACGTGAGGTCCAGGGTTCGAATCAACTTGTTACAGTTTTTTTTACTACATTTTGTTAACGACTAAAATACGTAATACGAATATTTCTTTAGATATATCAGAAAGTAGCACACGAAAGGGGTCTTATTCTACTCACGTATTTTAATTCATGGTCGAAGATCCTATTTTACTGCATGTACGAATAGCCCTGACGCAATTCATACCTCCTGCATGTACGAATAGTCACTCTGTTTGGTATTTAAACAAATAAAAATTGAATTACCTGGAACGGGATCAAATTTTCCAGTTTCAAACAAAATCTCTAACGCGGTTACTGGATAGGATGGAAAGCAAGTAAGCGATGATATGCGTGTGCAAAAGTGAGAGAAAAAGACAGGTATGAGAAGCAAAGTAAAGCGGCGCGGGCGGCTCGACATGTGCAAATTTGGGTAATTTAAGACCGACTTTATGGCAGACCGACGCTTATCTAAATTTTTTAATTTCTAACAAAAGTAAATTAACTTGAATACCACGGAAAAGACGAATTTTAGAACTTAACGTTGCAAACCTGGTTGTTAAATATTTATTTGTTAGACAAAGCGGTACGTCTCAATTGGAGTGTCCCACTTAAACGCAGCGTCCCCAACTGAAAGATTTCGCGGAAAATATCCCGATGTAAATCTGTTTTTTTTTTTTTATACATTTATTTAACGTCGGCCTATTTCCGCTACTGAGGCCTAACACCGACGCCTGTAGACGAGCTACCCCCAACCAGGAATTTTGCCGAACCTCTTCCCTTAAGAAGAGTAGGGATCTTTTACTTGCCTAACATTTAATAGACAAGGGACCGACGGCTTTACATCCCCTCCGAAGGATGGTATATCTCCTATACAACCCTCGCCTAAGGTTGTATAGCTTCCGCGCATACACTGATATACAAGCCGCTGGAAGATGTGTGAGGCGAGAACGCGGTTTCCGTTGGAATGGTCACCAATCCAAGTACTAACTGCGCCTGTCGTTGCTTTACATCGCATACCGAAGTATGTACATAGTAAAGACGCACCTACGCTCGCCCCCCTAAATCTGTGTTCACGTAATAAATTTTAATTTATGAAATTTCCAGTATTTTTAACCAATTTTGATAAAATGCTGATCACGCAACTTTAAAAGGCACCAAGTTGGATTTTTGCACCACAGACAGTAGTTTTTTTTATTAATTTTACTTTTACTAATTTTTTAACCTCTTCCCTTAGAGATTCTCGCCTTGCATTTTCTAAGAGGAGGAACTAGGCGGTATTAGCAATGACATCTCGTAGTAGTACTAATGGAGTACATGTATTAAATTTAATGAAATTCGTTGTTGCGGTTTTGGAGAAAATAATTATTTGATTATTATTATTACAAAAATAAGAGTAGAGGTTGAAAGGCCTATAAAACTTTTACAACAACAAAATTGGTATCAATACAAACTAGAAATAAGAAAAAATCAATAAGATAGTAGATTAATAACATAAGGGAACAATGAAAATTAAATATTAAAATACTAGAAAATCTACTTTGTTTTTGAAAGAATTCATCGATGACGAGCACTACAAAGTCAGGAAGCGTGTTCTAGCAATCCAAAACGGTTGCGCAGTGATAAGGTTCATGACACAATTTAAATCTAAGACCTCCAAGGCGCACGTCAGTATCTCTATTGAAGAGGTGCCTAAAATCCACAGAGTAAGTGTCGTTTAAATCTCGATAGGTTGTTATGGGGTCACCTCGATTAAGTCTATTTGAAAATATGAAATCTTACATCAGAAAAAGGTCGAACGAAGCCATATCGAAAGCCTAATAGCCGCACATTAAGCGCCTTTAATGAGATTTTGGTCACACACAAGTTTGAGAAACCACACAACAGCCGTATTCCAGTAAGGGCGAATATAAGTCTTATACAAACAACTACAAGTCGGGACTTTGGCTTAGAAAACAATATTTTTTATCAAAAATAAAGAGCATTTAGTTTCGCTGACACACTAAAAGATGTGATGAGACCAAGTTAAATCCGATGAAATGTATACGCCTAGATCCTTATGTTATAACAGCTGCGATAGGTGTCGAGGCAATAAGGTAGTTATGACTAGGATTCTTTTTTTTTCTTTCGAGATGCGGAATAACACATGTGCTGGTATTTAATGTAATTAGCCAGTCGTCACTCCATTTAACGATGATGTCAAGGTCGAGTTGTACTTGAATGAAATGAATAGGGGCATGTAAAGAACATTTGCGGATAAGCATACGTGGTATATCTGATGTATATATAAGATGCGGCAGCGGACCTGAAACGGAGTCCTGAGGAACTCCACTTTTGAGCTCAGACGAAGTCTGGCTTACTTAAGAGAGAACCGTATATTCCACTGTCCTATTGTATGCGTAGTTTGTTTCCATTACTCAGTCCTTTAAGGACAATGTAAATTTTTATATACCTTAATAACCCTGAAATCTTTATAGAGGATATCAAAAATATAATTAAGTCGCACAATTCAAATGAAATAGAAATATTTGGTATCAGCAGGATGGACCAACACCACATTTTGCATTAGAAGTAAGAGCCCATCTCAATCAAGTTTTTCCCAGTAGGTGGATTGGTAGACGCGGTGAAATTGAGCGGCCTGCCCGTTCTCCCGATTTGACCCCGCTTGACTATTTTTTATGGAGTTACTTAAAATCGAAAGTCCACTTCAACAGACCAAATAACGTCAATGATTTAAAAGCAGAAGAAGGCAAGAAATTAATCAAACCGCCCCGGAAACGATACAAACTGTTTTAGAAGAATTTCAGCAACACCTCCATTATTGTCAAGAAGTTATGGGCGCGGAACACGCACAAGCTCCCTAGTTTGGTAAAATAAAAAAAAATTGGCAGAGCTTGAGCCTTAGAGCTTGATAGAGATCCTGGGAGCCTTTCGTGCACTTAATTTTTTGATTGAAGAAGAGTAGGGGATCAGTCGTAAAACGTCGGATAGGGTCAAATGCTACACCCTGTAGTTTCACCCTGTATATGCTTTTCTTGAATTAAAACACTTTGATTTAAAACGCAAAAGAAATGATTTATTTAATAACCGAACAAAGCTTTAGAACTTAAATATTGGGGCGAGCGTGGGTGCGTCTTTACTATGTACATATTTCGATATGCGATGTAAGGCAACGTAAGGCGCGGTTAGTAGTTGGATGGGTGACCGTCCAACGAAGACCACGTTCTCCTCTCACACATCTTCCAGCGGCTTGTATATCAGTGTATGCGCGGAGAAGCTATACAACCTTAGGCGAGGGTGTAAAGGGGACATACCATCCTTCGGAGGTGATGTAAAGCCGTCGGTCATTTGCCTATTAAATGTTAGGCAAGTAAGAGATCCCTACTCTTCTTAAGGGAAGAGGTTCGGCAAAATTCCTGGTTGGGGGGAGCTCGTCTATAGGCGTCGGTGTTAGGCCTCAGTAGCGGAAATAGGCCGACGTTAAATAAATGTATGAAAAAAACATAAATATTTAATTCACAAAACTATATAACTAAACTTTTCCAACACTGAAATTCCGTTTGTTGAAATATTAAGATTTTAAATGTAAAATGTACTAACACGATTTTTATAAAGTCTGAAAAATTCACCTTTATGTTTAATGCGCGTGGACAGAATACAATTGATTTAAAAAACCCTTTTTACTTTGTTATGGCCAAGGAAGCAGCTGTAGTGGCTAGTTCGCGGCGCACGTATCGAAGTAGACTTGCTCGAGCTCATCATGCTCGACTTTTTATGTAGATCGCCGGAGACTCGGCGTGCGGGTTATTGGAAATGCCCCCGTCCAATCCGTGCGGGCAAGATTTCCTTCTATTACTTAGCATTTAAGTATTTGATACTTAATAAATAACAATGTTTAAATGTTTTTTTATGAAAAATTAACAAACGATTATAAGAACTGGAACAATATTTGACTAATAATATATACTACCATGTCAATCACTTTCAAATAAATAAAATTATCATTGGGATAGCGATCTCAGTGATTATTAAGACTGTGTACCCATATAAAAGAGATAGTGACACTTCCTTTTAAAGTACGCAGCGATAAACGTTTTTATTCAAACAACTTTTATACATTCTCAGAAACCATAAGCCCCTTTTTACACTGGGCGATTTAGCAGCGCGATTGGGCGTGCAGCCGCAGGTAGCCGCGACGACTCACCCAGCTCGTGTCTTTAGATTAGAACCGTGCGACTTAGTCGCCTATCCTTTCACTCAGCCGGACTACTAAATCGCGCTGCTAAGTTGCCCGGTGTTAAAAGGGGCTAAATCAAACAAAAATTTGCGACGTAGTCCCAGTTCATTGAGCGTAGTTTTTTCTTTTGGAAAAAAGCATTAAATGTAATAATTATACTAAATTAAAAAGTGAAGATAACTTAAAACAAAACTAGTCTTAAAGCTGGAGTCATGTTAAACAATTTTAAATATTAGCCATTTTAATATACAGGGTGTAATGCAACTTACTCCAAAAATTTTAACCATACATGCACCTTTAAATAAGAAGTCGATTTCTTAAAACAAATTTTTAATAAAAGTCCAACACAAAAAAGATACAAATTGTTAAAATTACCAATTAATGGCAATGTTAAAATAACGTATTATTTCTATAAAAACCGTTGAGTCCTGTCCATTGACATTCAAGCACATCTGAATCCATCTAATCCAATTTTGTCACACTAGCTGAAGTGTTCTCCCTTCCTGCTGTTCTCGAAGACGCAGATTATGGACAGCTGTTGTGATAGTTCACGTAATACATCGATATTGTCAACTTTGGTTTGGTAGACTTCATTTTTAAATATCCCCACAAAAGGAAGTCAAGAGGATTTAGATCCGGGGACCGCGGAGGCCAAGCTACAGGTCCACCCCGTCCGATCCAACTTATTCCGTTTAATTTGGTCAAATAACCTCGGACTTCTAAACGATAATTTGGGGATGACCATCATGTAAAAACCACATTCGGCCTCGGACCTCCAAGGGCACATCTTCAAGAAGACCAGGAAGATCATTACGGAGAAACTGCAGATATTGCTGACCATCCATCTGATTTGGCAATATGAACGGACCAATTAGGCGTTCATCGATGTTCAAAGTGATTCCGAACTACTAGATGAGGATTCTCAATGGTCCAAACGTGCATATTATGTAGATTGGTTATATCATTACACGTAAAAATAGCTTCATCAATGACTAAGACATCGACAAATTTTCATTAATTTGTAACTTTTTCTGTGTTGGACTTTTATTACTTTTTTTTTCAAGAAACCGACTTCTTATTTAAAGGTGCACGTATGGTTAAAATTTTTCGGATAAGTTGCGTTACATCCTGTATATTAAGTTGCCTAAATAATGAAGAATTTAATAACTCGCTAGCTTTAAGTGAAAGTTTGTCCTTCAAGACACGAGTCAGAAGCTATTAAGTATATTCTGTTAAACTGTGAATATTTTCATTATATTAATATAGTTGTAAACAAAATTATGTGATGAAAATTTCTAACATATTCCAAGTTTTACATATTCATCAGAAGCATTCAAAACCTTCGCAATGTTTACACACAGTGCGAAGGTTCCCATATATTTTCTTATTGACTTATATGTACTTACATTAATTAAGATTTCTTTCATCTGTGAATTTTTAACGTACAAGGTTACCTTCTTTTGAAGTACTTTGCCAATGACCTGGATATGCTGCATTAATTCTTATGTTATTCATACAATTGTTAATCATTTTTAGGATACTTAGGGAATATATGAAATATATTTGTTTTATTTATAATCTTAATGATATCCTAATGATGCCAGTTTAGTTGGCAAACGCATACTATACTATTTTTGTTTTTATGGTGATAACAATCTTCATATATTTTTTTTCTTAAAATATCTCGCAACTTTTATACTTACTAAGTTTTTTTTCAAAATTAATAGGGTTTCAATGGGACCAACATGATGATATAATTTTTTCCCCTACGAACAAAATTCACGATTTAGAAAAATGTTTAGTGAAGTTGCGAAGAGTAAAAAAGAATTTTATTCAGTATAATTTAAATTGTTTAACAAAGTTAGGCAAAATTACTATAGGTTGCTAATTGCAAACTTCCATTTTACATACAAACCATGTTCCAGAGATTAAGAAAAGTTGAACTTTGGTAATGCTTTAATAAGAACTACCGTATATTTTTTGAGTAAAACCATTACATTTCAATAGAATAATTATAAATATTCAAAAGAATAGTTACAACACGCACTTGGTTTATTGTTTGATTAGTTTTGTTCAGACTTCTCTGACATATGTTTCGGCCTTGCGACCATTATCAAAGAGTTTTAAAAACTAACCTGATAGTGGTGGTTCACAGTATATATATATATATATATATATATATATATATATATATATATCTTACAAGTCCTCTACCCACCTAGAGGGGGATAATAACTTGATTTGCGTACAAGTGCGTATTGTAACTATTCTTTTGAATATTTATAATTATTCTATTGAATATGTTTCATCAAGAACCACCGCAGATTCCATCCAATTAATTTTAAGTGCCAGTGAAGCAAAACTTGCGGTGATGTATACAAAAAACTCTCCTAAAAGTGAAAAAGTGCAACAATCATTTGTGGTTCAACAAACAGTGTATCAGAGAAAAATTGATCCCTAAATTTATGAAAATCGGCCGGCATAACTCACGAGAGACAAAGAAAGCAAGTAGATAGTTCTTATATAATTTGGTTGAAAGAAGAAATGAAAAAATGGTAGAAGGGACGCGACAACTTATGCTTGCAGCTGAAACTCATACATACCGAACTCTGCCATGTTCTGCATCCCATTGTTTTTGGCATCGTTGATGCAGAAATTCGACAAGAAGTACATGAAAATGCACACTGTCAATACGTTAGACAGCTGAATAAACTTGAAAATCTCCGTAGAAATTCACCACCGAAACACTGCTCGAATACGAACCTTCCAGCTGGGGATTCAGATAAGTTTTATCCTGGATTAATTAATTTAACCGATGTACAATTTAACGCCAATTAAACCAAGTTGCTCGAAAAAGGCCTAAAATATTGTCCTAAAATAACCAACAAGAAAGACTTAGACTTATTAGCTGTAAACACTGAATTGGCACTTAACCCGGTAGATAACAATGACGAAAAATATCTTGTATCAAAGGTTATAAAAGATTCACAAAATAATATAACCTCTATCAAATTAGAACAAAAAACGGTAAACGATATCCTTAGTAAATTGTCTTCTTACGGGTTAATTTTATGTAAAGCAGATAAACGTAATACCGTGACAGTTTTATCTAGATCTGATTATAATAATAAAATGAACGAATTATTAAATACTGATGATTTTAAAGAACTAAAACATGACCCTACGAAAAAATTTCAGTCAGAAATCCAGGTAATACTAAAGAAAAATACACCCAATATAACAAATTTTCAAACAAACAACCTTCTATTAATGAATACTACAGTCCCCATACTTTATAGTTTGTCAAAAATTCATAAGGATGGTTTTCCTATTAGACCGATAGTGTCTTATGGGTAGTCCGTTAAGCCCATTATTAGCTGAAATGTTCATGATAAATTTTGAAAACTCTCTTTTTACCACCAACAATAATCTCCTTAAATACATACAGAAATGCCTAATATAACATATAATGCAGACATTATTTATCTTAATTGTCAAAGCTATGTTGCCCACAAAGATGAAATTATTGTCAATATTGCTTGCTATAAACCATCGGTAATTATGTTGAGTGAAACTAGAACGGTGGAGGAAATGAATGAAGCGGAGTTAGGGATTGAAGGCTATCAACTAGTAAGATGTGATGCAAATAGACGTACGGGGGGTGTTCTAATGTTAGTTAAAATTGGGGTTAGGTTTTCTGTGATTAATAAATACGTAAATGATAAAAATTATTGGTGCATGTTTGTGAAAATATGGATGAACAAGATTCAATGGTGTATTGGATTAACATACCACTCTCCAAGTTCTAATCACGCTGAATTTATTGAAGCTGTAGAGACCTGGTGTGAGAATTATGTTGTGAGTAATAAAAACGTTTTATTAATTGGAGACTTCAATATTAATTTCCTAGAGGATAGCTTTTACGTCAACAAAATTAAAAATATGTTGGATATGTTAGGTTTAGAACAATTGGTTAGAGAACCTACTAGGTGTACAAACTTGAGTAGCACGTTAATAGACTTTGTAATTAGCAATCAAAATAACATAGTTACGAGTGTACATAATATACCTAAAATAAGTGATCATTCAATTGTCTCAGTTTCAATTTGTAATGAAAAATTTAATACCTGTCGATTAAACCAGTTTAGAAATTTTAGTGTTGAGAATTTAAACTTAATAAATGAAAGTTTCACTAATGTAAATTGGCTATTAAACAGTGATGATGTTAACATTATTCTTGAGGTATTAACATGTAATTCTAAGAATGTCATAAATACTATAGCACCCATACGTAATGTTATTCATAATAATAATCAGTTACCATGGTATGATGAGGAAATAAAAATAAAAGCTAGACATCGAGATAAATCGTACGTAATGTTTAAAAATTGTCAAAATATATACGAAAAGCAACAATACTGGAATCAATTTAAAGTGTTTAGAAATGATGTTGTAAATACTCTAAAAACCAAAAAAAGAATGTATTATGAAAATAAAATAGACTCAAATAGAAACAACCCTAAAGCAATGTGGAAAACGCTAAAAACATTAATTAAAAAGGAAAATCACAGTTTTTTAAATAATACCATACATTTTGTAATTGACGATAGAATAGTTTATTTTAATGAAGATACAGAGTTGGCAGAAAACTTTAATAGATACTTTATTGACAGTGTAGGCGATATAATTAATTCTATCAATCATACCACTGAATGGACTGATACAGGACTTATAAACATAGATAGTAATTTTTCTAACTTTAGATTATTAACAATGAACGATCTACAGGAAATTGTATCAGATTTATGTAATAAGACAAATGTACATGACGTATTATGTGCTAAAATTCTTAAGAGTTCTTTCGATGTCATTGGACATGCCGTCTTACAATTAGTAAACACCTCATTACAAACAGGTAAATTTCCAGATAATTTGAAAACTAGTACAATAACACCTATACCAAAAATAATAAATACAAACGAGGCTTGTAACTTCAGACTGATTAATACTTTGCCAGCTATAGAAAAAATCATAGAAATAGCAGTACATATACAACTCTCTGAATATTTTAATAAGAATAATTTATTAATCAGTAATCAGTCTGGTTTTAGAAAGAATCACTCGTGTGAGTCAGCATTACAATTAACTATCGCTAATTGGATTAACCAGATTGATAATGATCGATATATCCTAGCTATATTTTTAGACTTCAAAAGAGCTTTCGAAACTATCGACAGATTGACTCTTTTAAAAAAATTAAAATATTATGGTATAGATGGCATAGTATTAAACTGGTTTGAGGACTACCTGAGGAACAGATATCAAATTACAAAAATTAACAATAAATTTTCTAATCCTCGTCAAAATAAATTTGGGGCGCCACAGGGAAGTGTCCTCGGACCCCTATTGTTTATAATTTATTTAAATGATATTGTTAAATTTACGTCTTGTGACTTTTTAAATCTATTTGCAGACGATACCTTAATTGCTGTAGTTGATAATAATTTAGATAATGCCGTAATGAGGATGAATAATGAACTAGCCGAAATTGAAGAGTATTTAGCTATAAACAAACTCAAACTAAATGTCAACAAAACAAAGGCAATGATTTTGACTACGAAATTTAAATATAACAACATTAACGTAAATAATATAAATATACTATTAGAAAATAATAAATTAGAACTGGTTAAAGAATTTAAATATCTCGGAGTAATTATTGATAATACTCTAAACATTTAAAAATCATTTCTTATATATACAAAAGAAAATAACAAAAAAACTATACTTTTTTTCAAGAATATCTAATCAGCTTTCTTTTTCCACAAATATTACTGTGTATAAGACTATTATTCAACCGCACTTCGACTATTGTGCAAGTATTTTATACCTTTTAGACAACAATTCAATGAATGCTCTACAAAAGTTACAAAATCGTGGCATGAGGATAATTCTGAAATGCAGTAGATACACTCCAATTAGTTTAATGTTAGATGCTCTTCAATGGATGACAGTTTCTACTAGACTAGTTTATTTTTCGATGATATTTATTTATAAAATAAATCACAACTTACTTCCAGCTTATCTCAACCGATTTATAACAATAAATAGAGAAATCCATAATTATCAAACAAGAAACAATAACAATTTTCACATACAAAGAACTAATTTCAAAAAATCAATGAATTCACTGTTTCACAAAGGTCTTAAACAATTTAATGAATTACCGATGGAGATAAAAACAGCTCAAACGCTAACAATCTTTAAAAGACAACTGTCTCATTTTTTATTAAATAAGGTAAATCAAGCGCATAATGTTTAATGTATATAAAATGTATTAAATTATATTTTGAATGTTTATAATCTTTGTTCCTCTTCATACTTTTTTTTACTTCTTAAGATGATATGGGTGCATTAGAATTAGAACTTGTGTACTTACATTAAAATACTATGTAGACCCTATAATTTGTATTATACTCGTACTATGTGTATGAATTATTATTATTATGTATGTATGTATGTACGTATGTATGTATGTATAACTACTTATAATCTGTTATGTAATTTAATTTGATATTATTATGTATTGTGTATATTAGGCATGACCTACTTAATAAATTTCATTTCATTTCATACATTTTTGGGTAAGATATGTTGACGATGTGTTTTGTATATGGATCGGCACTGATAGACAATTGTCACATTTCATCCATTTTATTAACTCCCTAAACAACAAAATTCAGTTTACAGTTGAAATGGAAAAAGAACGGTCAATAAACTTTTTAGAAATTACGCTGACATATAAAGAACATGGGCTAGAACTTGATATTTACAGAAAGCCAACTTTTACTGACACTCTTACACATGCAAATTGTAATCAATCTTGGAAGATAAAAATGTCACCGTTTCATAGCTATGTACACAGACTATTATCAACTAAACTTAAATAGGGTTAAATTTGAAAAAGAAGTTAGAATTCTTAAAACGCTAGCAAAAAACAATGGCTATGATGAGTCACTTATTAACAAATTAATAAAAAATAAACAGAGAAAACTATTACAAAAACATTTGTATAACGTGCCAAATATAGAAAACAAAAAGTGGCATAGTAAAAATTATGCAAATAAAGTTAGCAACTCAGTATGTAATAGATTAAATAAATTAGGTATTAATACAATATCAACGAATATAAATAATTTAGGTCGCTTGATGGTTAATAATAAAGAAAAGACAGAAGATATTCAAAAATCGGGGGTATATGAAATAAAGTGTGATGACTGTAATGCCGTATATATAGGTCAGAGTGGCCGTAGCATAGATGTGAGGTTAAGAGATCACAAACAGTCTATTTTATATAATAAAAAATCAGCTGGTTTCGCCGAACATTGCATTGAGGAAAATCACGTTTTTAACGGTAGTAGTGTTAAACTTTTGCATAATGCAAAAACATATGTCAGAAAAATCTGAAAAAAAAACTAAGAAACAATAAACCAAGTGCGTATTGTAACTATTCTTTTGAATATTTATAATTATTCTATTGAATATGTTTCATCAAGAACCTACCGCAGATTCCATCCAATTAACCGTTACATTTCTACCAGCTTTTTGTACATTTTTGTTTAATCCATCTCATACTCTCTTCGATGATAATGGATCACATTTATCATCATGGTTTAATATGCCTACAGTAATGGACGTGCACATTTTCAGTTCAGTGGGTGCTTCGAATTTTACTTTCCCACATATGTAATATGTAAGGAAATTTCTATAATCGTGCAAAAATTTATTTAGGGGTCTTGGTGAATTTATGCCTTTCCAAGTCTCAAAGAACTGGTTTTTTAAAAAATGTATGTTTTCTGTCTATCGTCAGACATCTGTGGTCGAACCTAGAGCCTCAACTACAGGATTTATTTTAATATTCAGGATGACCACACGTCGAGGCGATATTGCAAAATCGGTCCTATCTCAGTAGTTAATCCCTACAAACCGGTAAGAGAATATGTATTTTTCTCTGAAGTGGCTCTAACGACTTTAATCAAATGTAACAAATAGATACTCAGCACCTATATAACATGACATGCAGAAATGTAGGAACGAAAACTGTTGGAGTGAGATTAAAAGAAGAAAATATTTTTTCTAAAACGGTTGTACTTGAATGCGCTGTTTTACGTATGTACCAAATTAGCCATTAAAATATTTTGATAGAATATATTTCAACTATTTGCTTGATAAATGAAACAGGTATAAAAATTATAATAATTAGCCATATAATTCATTTCAAATATTGTCGCACAAATTTAACTGAATGCAAACAAAAAGTTCAGCAATTACAAAGTTCCACACCTATTTCGAATAATATCCTAAATCTTAGCAGAAGCAAATAATGAATTTTAGGACAAATATTGAAAGGGGAATTCTGCTCTATATTCAACAGTAAATCATATTTATGCAAGTTAAATTATATATATGGTCTGGATATTACTTTCTCCTCAATCCCGGTTATATTTTATGTAATTAATTGTAAAAATCGTAACAATTTTTGCAGTAGGCTTAATTAAAAGTAAAGAAAGAAAACAAAAGTAATGAAAAATCAAAAATATGTGGCAAAAACCTCAATTAAAAGTGGTATCGTAACGGTCAGGTGAGTGAATCGTTTTTCTATCGCTTATAATATTTTCAAAAACGTACTTTTGCAATTTCCTTTAAAATGTAAATAAAAATTAATCTTATAATTCTTTGTATCACAAATACTCTATATAACTGGCTTAGCCTTCCCTGGATACAGATAGTTAGCGAAAAATGAGAGTATACTAGTAGTGGAGTCAGACAAGCATCAAATTTTAGTGAAAAAGGAATTGTTTCCAGTGTCAATTTTTTTTCTTTAACATGTTAGTTACATCGAATACTATACGGAATGGACATTTTCTACCTCTAGCAACTGCCGCTACGCAAGTTATCGGCCATTTTGTGAAAAATCGACCATTTTGGTTGTTCTTTCTAAATATAGATGAGTATATCTCGGTATGTGTAGGTCCAAAAAAAAGCTGAAGCTAAAAGATGACGCCTGTTGACTATTTTGCATTTCGCTATCCTAAAGATACCGAGATGTACCAAATAGTTAAAGGATCCCCGTGTCGGTCGTCATTATGCCTACTTTGCACTGACGAGAGTCAACAGCTCGAAACTGCAGGCTGCAAGTGGTGTGAGACGACTGGCACCAGAGCTCCTTTAAGTAGGATCAGTCTGTCGGTTGGTGTTTGTTGCAATCGAAGCATTAGAGTTCTGTTGGTAATATGTAATTATTACACTTAACGCGCCAAGCTTGTTACTTGTAATTCAGCGCTCGGCGGGGTACATAGCCGGGAGAGTAGCTGTTGGTTGCAGTCTGGTTACGTTCCTTATAGTAAAATAAGGATTTTATAGAGGAGTTTGCAATTGAAAAATTATGTTTTAATCTAATGGATAATTGAAGATATAAAAAAAAGTCAAAATCGATTTTTTTTCACTTTTTTCAACTTTAATTTTTTTTCTTGCTCACCATCATAAAATGCATAAGAAAACCTACATTTTTTAAAAAAGAAAAACCTCATACGATGGGATACACAAAAGTTATTAGCCAATCAATTTTAAAATTTGAAGTCAATTTTTGAGAGCTGTATTAGATACTTTGACTTGAAATTTTAACAAATTATTACCCACATTATAAGGTATAGTTTTTGAAAAGTTCATCAAATTTCACTTAAAACATCCGAAGTTATAACCAAAAAACCAAAATTCACCAGTATTTTTTTGAGGTTATGTGTGCAGATATAAATTTCATACTATAACCGCTGATAGCCTATATCATAACGAATAGCCTCAATTTTTGTTCGATTTTTTTGGACCTATACATACCGAGATATACTCATCTATATTTAAAAAGAACAACCAAAATGGTCGATTTTTCACAAAATGGCCGATAATTTGCGTAGCGACGGTTGCTAGAGGTAGAAAATGTCCATTTCGTATAGTATTCGACCTAACTAACATGTTAAAAAAATTGACGCTGGAAACAATTCCTTATGTTTTGCTTGTCTGACTCCACTATATGGCATAATAAGCTTAGAGTGTTTCTTAGTTGCAATATTGCAAAATATGCCTTATTTAACTTACTGCATACGTGATTGTCTTGTGATTCCCAAATAGTGAACTGTCCATATAAGCGCCTAAGAATTTTGAAGTGGTGCTTGTTGGTAGTGAATTTAACGAAATAATTTTTCCTAGGTCTATATTTAGAAATACTGTTTTTTCCTCATTTAGTATTAATTTACTTTGATTACACCAATAGGTCTGCCCATAAAATTTAATTTTTAATTGGAAATGATAAATTTATGGGTGTTATAAACCCCTACAAAGTTTTTTTAAAAGTAGTCATTTACTTTCGGCGTTATTTGTAATAGAAATTACCTCAACGCGTCGAGGTTAGAACACGCTCCCTTGGCGCCAGTGACGTCATATGCTTGCAACGCGATATACGCTGCAATACTCTAGGTGTTGCTATAGTGATGTAGTTAATTTTGCGATTGTCATGATATTTGTCATAGTCGTATTTATCTGTGTTTTGAAAGAAAATCGGTTATCATAATCACATTTACGTTAGGAAGAGTATGTGAATCTCCTTTCTTGAGACCCTCCTCCACATTTGACAACAATAAACAAACTCTATTTGATGTTCTAAATAGTAAAGGCACTGTTATTTCCTTGAATTCAAACTTTGTTCTAACGAAAACAACAATAACGACACGGAATAAATCTAACGCAGCGTACAGATGATCTGGCGTCTGCCGAGCCTGCAAGCATCTGACGTCATATGCGTTTATCTTCCTGAAATAAAGCAAACAATTTCCGTGGCCGCTGCTGTTGTTCTGATTGACTTTTTTCAACCACAGTTCTAATATTGTTATTATTGGATAAAAATCTTTATTTTTCACTACTTTTAATGTATATTAATTTTTTTGTGGACAAACCTATTATTCATTTCGTCGATAGTATTATTTATACTTCCTTGTAGATCGTCACTATTTGTAACAGATAAAGAAATAGCTGTGTGGTCCTTGTACACGACATTTAAATAATTTTTAATATGATGGGGAAGATCGTTGAGATATATGGCAAATAATAAAGACCCCAATACTGACCCTTGGGGACACTTGACATGTATATCAGATTCCTCCTCATTATACTTTCACTATAAATTGTTCTATGTGAGAAATTAGCTAGTTTAACAAATTTCTTCTTATTCCAATAGTTATTAGCTTACTAAAAAGTATTTCTTTGTTCGCAGAATCAAATGCTCTAGAAAGATTAAATAGGACTGATACAGTTATCATTATCCAATGCACGGTAAACAAAATTAAATCATTTAACAGTTGCACTTTCTATAGATTTCTCTGGCTTGAATACATACTGGTATTCAGTCTGGGTAGCAGTCTTATGTAGATATGACATAATTTTATTAGAGACTATTTTTTTTCAATTGCTTTGAACATATGACTGGTGGTCGAGAGGTGAGTTCCGGGTTCGATCCCCGGTCGTGGCAGTGGAAAATACTGTGAGAGGGATATTTCCACTATACACGGATATTGGGTGTGTGTCCCTTGTCTCTAAATATGTAGCCCCCTCCCACAGAAGACTCTTCTAGAGCCTTCCGAGATAAAGGGGGTCGTAATTACCTGTGGTATTATTATTATTTGTCAGTTTCTCTCCTTAGGAGGAGGCTTGTTGTACCAACCATCGGCTTTCAGCAAGATGGCGGTTTCTATTTTAATCTTTAGGCAAATTAAGGAATTTTCTGACTGAGTTACACGTGTTTAGGAGGACGGATTTCTGCATTAGAGTGATAGTATGAGGGTGTATATTAAGCAGTTGAAGGTTTCGGGAGAGAGTTTTGGGAACTACGCCTGTTGTTGATAAGATTACAGGGAGTATAGAGATTTTTTCTTGTCGCCACATTTTCTTTATTTCTTCAGCTAGTTCACCATACTTATTTAGTTTCTCGCCATAAGACTGCTGTAGGTTATGTGTGTTGGGAACTGCAATATCTATAAGGAAAGTGTGTTTTTCTTTCTTTAGGACAAGTATGATGTCCGGTCTGTTGGCAAGGATGGCTCGGTCAGTTATAACCGATCGATCCCAGTATAATTTGCAGTCCTCATTCTCTGACACTGCTGACGGGTTGTACTCGTAATATGGTGTGTTAGTGGTTAGGAGCTTGTGCTGAAGGGCTAGTTTCAAATGAATGATTTTTGCGACCTGGTTGTGCCTGTGGGTGTAATCAGTGGCAGTCATCATCCTGCAACCCGCTGTTATGTGTTGGATAGTTTCAGGTGCGCTAGCACATTTCCTGCAAGCATCGATCCGTGTACCTGCGTCATTGACGATAACTTTGAGGTAGTTTTTTGTTGCGATTATCTGATCCTGGATCGCTATGACAAAGCCTTCCGTTTCTGGGAACAGCTCCCCATGACTGAGCCAATAGTTTGACGCTTCTTTGTCAACATGTTCTTGGCTTAGGTCATGAGGGTGTCTTCCGTGAAGAACCTTGTGTTTCCAAGAGTTGATGAGGTCTTCGTTTGTAGGCTGAACTTCCTCCGGTTCAACTAGGGGTCCATTATGTTGCAGGTCAAGAGGGGTGTAATTGTTGTCGGAGTGGACGATGGCTCTGTGAAGTGGTGATGTATTCTGTTTCTCATTGAAGTATTTTCTGAGGCTGATGATCTGCTTGCTGTGTAGTTGTTCAAGGTTGATGATACCTCTCCCACCCTTCGATCTTGGAAGTGTTACACGCTCTATGGCTGCTTTCGGATGATGCGCTCGGGCCTGGGTTAGCATTGTCCGCATCTTTCTCTCTAAGTCCTGCAAATCTGTCTTGGTCCACTTTATCACGCCAAACGTATACGTAAGTGTAGGAACAGCCCAAGTGTTGACAGCGTTACATAAATTTTTTCCAGAGAGTTTGGTCTTCAGAATCTTTTTGACTCGATCCGTGAACTTCTTAGTAGTTTGCTCTTTTGTTCGTGTATGTTGTATGTTCATGGCTTGCTGCACTCCAAGGTATTTATAAGTTTCTTCTTCATTAAGTGGGTAGATAGTAGTGCCATCCCTAAGGTCAAACCCAATTGCTTGTTGGGCTCCTTTTTTTACATTGAGGGTCTTGCATTTATCTAGCCCGAACGACATACAAATGTCTCTGGAGAATTCTTCAGTTCTTCGAAGTAAGGCTTGAAGTTCAGTGGATGATGAGGCATACAGTTTAATATCATCCATATATAAGAGATGTGTAATCTTCTGTTGCTGTTCTTCGTTCCGGATGTTGTAGCCGTATCTGGTCTTATTTAGCATATTGGAAAGCGGATTAAGTGCCAGACAAAATAGCAGTGGGCTGAGGGAATCCCCTTGGAAAATCCCGCGGCGGATATTGATGGGGTCGAATGTGATATTTTTACCCTTGTTTGTGAGTTGCAATATCGTGTTCCAGGATTATTATTATTATTATTATTATTATTGCGCGCACTAAAGTAATGTGACGATAATTCGAAATGTCATTGTCATCTCCCTGTTTGAAGAGGTAAGAAATCTTAAATTTTGGCGGAAAGTAACTTTCAAAAATTTATTTATTAATAAAATGCAAGAACTGATCTGCAATGCTTGATGAAATACTCTTTAGAAATCTGTTACTACGTGTAATCCAGCCGAGTTTTTATTTTTCAACTCTTTTATAACATCTAAGAGTTCAGATTTAGATACTTTATGAAAGTATACAGCATAATTATTATTATATAGTTGGATGGCAATGATAGATTATAACCAAAATCAATTTCTATAGAATTTGACGCAGTTGTAGAAAAATATAATGCAATTTGACGATTTGACACCAATTTGTCGCCTGTTACAGTTTCTTTGTCACTTTTCAAACGCCGGAATAATTTAGTTTTTCAAGCCTGCTATTTACAATTTTCTAGGTTCCTTTTAATTTACTTTCGGCATTTCTCTATAAAAGTATTTATTACTTCATTATTTTAACCTTTTTTCTATGTAGCTTTTTCGTTTGCTTATATTCAAGCAGGTCGCTTGCATGTTCCCTACTATTTTTTATTTTATTATAGATATGTCTAAGTTTCGGTCCTTCTAATCTCAAATCATTTGTTATCCATTGGTTATTTTGAGAAACATTATTTGTTTTTATTTTTAGTATATATAAAAGCACAGGATACGTTTAAGCACCAAATTATAACTTCCATGAATAAACTAAAAGCATAAACTATATTTATACAACATAATATAATTGATAACTTTATTTTCAGATACTTAGCCATCGTACACCCGCTGCATCCAAGAATGTCAAAGACCTCATCGATCATCACCATAACTTTAATCTGGTCTGCAAGTATGATATTTGCCTTTCCCTGCCTTCTGTATTCAACTACAATCACCAGCAGGTAATGAAATCATGCTAGTCTCGGGTAAAAAGACGTGAGATTTAATTTTTTTTAAGACAAATTAAGAATATAATATTTTAATAGATAAGCATAACTCTAAACGAAAAACAATTTTTTAATTGTCATTAAGGAATATTAATCAATTAGCGCACGAATTTTCAGCCATTTGAAGAAGTTTTGAGAATTTAGTCATATGCTCATAGTATACTGAAGAATACCTTATATTTTCGTCGACGTGACGATGATGTATCGATTTCTTGGGTTTCGACGTCGATCAATACCATTTGCATTTCCTCCGAATTTAAAAAACTGCATATTGAAAAGCATTTTACGTCAACCTTTCTGCATCCACCCATTGAGGTACATCTTTTTTATATACTTGCACAACAATAATTATAATACATTATCCGAAATGGGAGACAATGATATTTGAGCTATTTGTTTAAGAAAATCCACATACTGATAATAATTTGCTTGTGAACTATTTCGGTATTTCTTTTACAAACATAGTTGATGAAAAGTCATACTCTATAATCAGGGCAATTCCTAGTATTAACTACGCTGTGCATAATAGATAATTTATATTTTTTGCAATATAATTCAGTGTGTAACATAGTAAATATTCGTAGCCGAAAAATTATTTGCTTAAAAATGATGCGCTTTGTTTTATATTTGTATATTATTAAAGTATATATAGAGAATAACACGGCATGACTGTTGCTAAAAAGATTATAATTAGATGATACTAAACTAAAAAACATTAATTTTAATTTAAACACACACAATCATCGTTATAGGTGAACAATGATTATTATGACGTTGACTATTCTTGAGACGACTTGTGTATTTTTATGTGATTTATGATTTCATGTGTTCAATTGTATGTTTTTATACAGTGTCTCACATTTAAAATGAAAATATTCAATATTTTCGTCATTTCTGAAATCCGGATTGAGCTTTGGCACAATTGTTGTCCTATATAAGACGTACATTTTAAGGTAACCAACTTAAATTTAATTAGCAAACTGAGCGAACGACAGCTCCCAATTGGGATCCATTTCCGATATTTTGCTCCGCGTTGAAGATATAGAAAAAAGTTATTAAAAAAAGTTGTTTTTTTCAATATTTTTTCGCGAGTCCACATTTTCACAAAGTCCACATACGACCGTCATTTGGGTGGCTCCCGTTGCTTCAGCTTGTTAATTAAATTTTAATTGATTATCTCTACATATACGTTTTATACCAGGTGTCAACGGATCATGGTAGAACCCCCTATTTTTCTCATTTTTAGGAATATCGGAATGACACTTGGTAGATGTCTTATATGGCCTAGAAGACACTTTGTGGCATAATTCTGGTTTTACCGGAAATGACCTCAACTTTTGATTTTTAAACAGAACACTCTGCATATTATTATATTTTTGGAATCCTTGAAAAATTCTGAGTACGGTGATGCCCCATAAATGACATGCCACAAAGTGTCTTCTTAGTCATATAATACATCTACCAAGTTTCATTTTGATATTCTTAAAAATAAGGAAAAAAGGGGGTCTACCACGATCCGTTGACACCCGGTATAGTAGTACAATTTTGCTAAATCTGAAATTCGGCTTTAAAAAAATGACGAAAATATCCGGGCGTCTTCATTTCAAATGAGACACACTGTATATTAATTTATTTTACTTAAGTACCGCACACTATTCAACATTAGTATCACTTAATTTTACTTTTTCTATTGAGAAATCATTCATTGGATTTAACGTTTTTCTTTGATTTGCCTTCCTCAATACTTACACCTTGTATTATCGGCAGATTGATACCCATTCAGTACACCATTTAACATAATTAGTTTTACTGGCGAACTTTATTGTAATCGTCTAAATGTACAACTGAATCTCGTGATCAATTTAACTGGGGAAAAATTGAGTGATTGGTGTTATCCAAATTATATTAACTTTAATACGATGCAGACTGTGAAGGTTAGGTTCTAAAATTCATCATACTTGACCTCCAAAAATATCTCTAAAATTTTGGGATGTTACCCAGATTCAAAACTTACTCATACTGGCAACAATTGGTCTACTGTTATTTTGTACTTTATCATAAAATTAATCCCAGATTACTTTAAGAACTATCGTTTGTTCCTTCACTCTACCTCACTCTGGATAAACATTATTTTGTTGTGGTAGGAAATACTTTGGCATCAAATTAGTCTCTAAATTGGTGAGATTGTATCGGTTTAGCGGGAGAAGGACGAATAGTAAAAATGAATAACTGCAAAACTTACACTTTGATTTTATTAAAAGTACTACTAAAATTAAGAGGTACATTGCTAATAATTTCTAGGTCTACTTGAGTCTAGTTTGAGTCTTGTTTAAGAAGAGAAGAGAAATTCTTACTTTACACTATTTTCGTTATCGATAAGTCTTAATACGTAGTGAGAATTACTGATAAAATGTATCAAGTGTTAATAAACCAAAAGCTAATTATTTTCTATTTTAAATAATTTCGATGAAATATGTTTAATATATAATTAAAATAATTTAGATAAATTAATAAAATTATATATACAGGCTGGTATGCTGGAGCGAGTTGAAATTAATTTGTTTAGTATTACACATTTTGAAATACTGTTCATTATTTAAATATATTTTAAAACAATGTATTATGAATTAAATTTACCCTTAAATCTATAGGCAATAGGTATTTATTTTATGTTTATTTATATAAGAAAAATATTCATTATTCAAGCCTAAAGGAGCGTACGCACTTGTAACAGAACTTTGTCGCGAACCTCATCGTGTAACCGCGTGGACGGGACCCTTTAATCTCATCGCGCAACATCAGAGCGAACATGGGGTGTTGTTATAGTATATTTCCCAAACGGGAGCCAGGAAAAATGGCAAAAATAACAAAAATTGTCAAAAAACCAATTATTTCCTCTGAAGACATTTAAATTAAC
This sequence comes from Leptura quadrifasciata, assembly GCA_963675555.1. Classification (NCBI taxonomy): domain Eukaryota; kingdom Metazoa; phylum Arthropoda; class Insecta; order Coleoptera; family Cerambycidae; genus Leptura; species Leptura quadrifasciata. The sequence continues at coordinate 113,919,689 of OY776675.1, forward strand.
AAAAAACCACAATTCTCTAGGAAATAATCTAGAAAAGTTCTTATAGTCTCGATAATAATTCAAAAATAATCTAAATTTATCAAAAACACAGCTCAAACTTCCACATCGGTCATTTTACAGCAAAAAAGTTACAAACAACAGCCATAGAAAATACAGCAATCTCACAAACCCGATCTATATCACATTGACTTTCCACACGCCAAACCGCAACATTATATTCCAACTGTATTAAATTTTACAATAAACTTTTCTATTAATTTCAAAGTTCCTTTCGAGTTTTCATTCGTTCACTTTCCCAAAACGCCAGCTAGCCATTAATCAAATTTTCTTTCTATTTCACGAGCTCTCGCCGACGATAAAATTAACTCCATTTCATTTGTTCTGCTAACTGGTTAATAAATTTCAATGCCATTTTTTCATACACCCCTGTATAATTTTTAACTTCCGTCAAACGAACTTCTTATAAAATATTCTTTTTTCACTGTTCACTCATTTTCGCATTCAAATTATCCACATACAATCAGTCCCCTTTCAAATTACTCAAATAAAGTACTTTAACTCTCGTCCCCATCAATATCAAAACTCATTTCCTAAATCACATATATTGAATTCACGTCATTCCATTCACCGAGCGCATATCGGGACACTTTCATTTCGTTTCAACTTTCCAACGCATAGACCTTCGGGACCACTTTACGGGGTCATTCCAATTTTTGTACAAATTTTCGTTAATAACTCCTAAACCCGAAGTGATTCAGATTTCATTCACATATCAAAAAATTCTCCTTTTTAAGGCCGATGCGGTGATATAATTTTCATTCCCGAATTTCACGTTTTTTACATTTCTTATGCAATATTGCGAAACACTGCGCGATGTTGTGCAATCTATGAGTCATCCTCACCCGCACGGAATGTGCGGGGACGCATACAGTCTTTTCAAGATCTTTCCAGCTCTCTGCTCGTCGGATCCCAGATAAAGAATATACGTAACCGAGCCCTTCGAGTCAGTGTCTTCGGAGTATCTCGTGATAATTAAATCCAGTGCCCGTGCTACTTCCAAGGCCTAAACCTTGTAAAAAAAGAGTTAATTTTAATTATAAAAAAGTGAATTTTTCAAATAATATAAAATCACCGCGTTAGTATGTTTTTATTTTAAAATAACGAAATTTCAGTGTCGAAAGTAATCTTTTAAAACAGTGTAGAATAAATATTTTAATTTAGATCGTTTTGAACCTTTGTTCAGTGTTAATAAATAAACTTATTCTTGTTCGTTTAAACCGAATGTTTTAATTCAACAAGCACATACACGGTGAAGTTTTGGAACCTGCCAAAAACCATTAGATTTAACTAAAGTGATAGATAGACAATTCTAAGTGAAGCAACTTACTCCAGGGCTATACAGGGTGTAGCATTTGACTCTGTCCAACGTTTTACGTGTGACCCACCCACTCTTCACAAATTCAAAAAAAGTGCACGCAGGCCCCAGGGTCTCTCTCAAGCTCTAAGGCTTCAAGATCTGCCGAATCTTTTTATTGTGTTCACTTGTCGATATCCCCGCGTCATATCATCAAAGGATGTTGCTGTATGAGGTTACGCAGAGTCTGGACTGGACTGGAGTCTTGTGTGGGATATAATCTTTTATGTAAATTTAATCATAAACTATTTAAAATTATCGTTTATAGTGATCCCCGTAGAAAATAGGGATTATTTTACACCCGATGTGAAAAATGATAATATATTTTGTAATTTATGTTAAGAATGTTCAAATATAAAATTATTTTAATAATAGACTTTATGGTATTTTGATTATAATAAGTCGAATATAATTTTTTGTCATACATTTTGATGATTTGGTAATATCTAATTTAATTTAGAAGATGAAAATGACTGGTGTAGGTTTAGATTGATTCTAGGTTGTTCGCTTGCGTTTATTTACCGGCAATGGTAATCAAATTTATTTTGTTGGCATGAATTTGTAATAAAAATGCACTAAAAATGACATAATATTCTTTTAAGTGGAGGTAGTGTAGATGCTCTTATAATGACTTGATTAAACTCCACAAACTTCTGGTACGATAGAGCCAATAGCCTGTTTTAACATTTTAAAAAGACATTGCAAGGTGATATAGAATTACCAGTTGCCAAAAAATCGCAGCGTTATTGCAAGCTTTTCCTGAGCACTTATAGCGTTCCTCATGTATGTATCCTTTTTTGATACTTTTGGTCCAACCAAGTTGATCAGTAACTCAAAATCAGTTGGTGACATCTTTGTAAAATGTTTGTACATGCCGCTGATATGTTGAAGCTTTAAATCAGCCAGCAAGTTACATCTACTACACTCCTTAAATACAAACGTGTTTGCCACCATCGTTTCGGTTTTTTCTTTTTTGTCGCGTAATGAATATAAATAAATATATGCTGCAGCCGCAATTTGCAGTTCATTATTGTCCATGATTTCGATAAACGTCTATCTTCATCTCTTTTCCAAACACAATTGACAGATTGAGACCAACATGGAAATCACGCAATGTTCGCGACGCAACAGAGTTCTGTTCGAGGAGAATTTTTCAACCACATGTTACGCGTATCATAACCTAATTTTGACCTTGTTCGCGACGGAGTTACGCATCGAGGTTCTGTTACAAGTGCGTACGCACCTTTAGGATATAGACAAAAATATCTTTACGTATATTAACAAAACTAATGAAAATAATAATTATATTACTAAGTATCCTAATTAACAATGAGAAAATTCATATTATATGGAAAATTCGAATGATCCAATATTACTCCTATTTAAAATTATACCACAGAATACACAAACTAAGATCTATTGAAAGTAAACACTGCTCATCTGAGCACTAAAAACTATCTAGTTAAACAAGGGTTTTATAGTTTAGATGATTTTTTAATTTATAGTATCTCTTTATATGTAACCAGATATAATTTTCTCATACATTTTATTATATTTTATATTATTACTCGTGATAATTGTTACGCCATGAAGACATTTCATTATTTTTTAATAGTCTGAATAATTGACCGTTAGTAAATTAAATTAAAAATATATAAATCTTAAATATCCATATCTATCGTTAGAAATATACATAAAAGTAACTTACAGACATGTAGATAAAACAAATATGTAACCCTATATATCCTTTTTCCATTGAATATTTTCTTTCCCCAGGTCTAAAGCAAATATAATTTAGGAACTTTTGAATGGCGCAGGATATGGAAATAAATGCCCCTTTAAACATAAACCTCCTATTGTTTGAATATTTCCGGTAAAATACCTTATCTTTCCTTGTCAGTCATTATAGCCATTGTTAAGGAAACATGAAACAAAGACTGAGGTAATTGTCACAAATAAAACATAATGTTGTACTTTATTCCATGAAATAATTTACCGCCATTGTGATACTTGATTGGGTATCATAATAAATACACAAAACATTATTCTCTGTTTATGGTCTTCCTTGAAAGTTTTTTAATAATCTTTCATTTTTTACAGATATGGAGGTATATCAAGAACCGGCTGCATACTTGTTTGGCCTGATAAAAAAATCATTGGATCAGAATATGATTTCTGGTAAGTACCCAAATCTTTAACGTATATTAGGAAAGAAATTTTGCAGAAATTATGATTTACTTTTTATAAAAAATTTATGTATGTCTGGTCGATAGCCGAGTGGGTTAAGGCGCGAGGTGGGAATCGCGATTAATCACACGGACATTGCACCACCGTGTGTTCGAATCCTGGCTCCTGCACTGGCACTACCGGAGGAAATGGTTGTATGTCCGCGTTTTTTCAATGTGAAACCCCCTTCCGCACAATCCTTGGCTTCTGGAATTGGAGGTTGTCTAATTTCTGTGCGGTGTTTATTTATTTATTAAAGACATTGAGTATTTTCTTTTCCTATCGAAGGTGCTATCTAGCGTCGCTTTACACTGCAACTTATAAGACTTATTTTGCTATCGTATAATATTTATATTTCCTTAACAGTTCTGTAGTGCCTATAAACTACAGTAGGTATTTTGTTGAATGAAGTTTCCCTTACAACTTCGAATTCAATTTCTGGGCATAAGAAGAACCATTGTCTTCTTGCTCTGCACACTTGGAGAGTCTTACGTGAGGCAGCTTATCAGCTATAATATCCCTAGGACAATTTTATGACAATCGAAGGCGCGTTGCTTGATAATTTTATTATTATTACCAAGCAACGTGCTTGTAAAATTTGTCATGAAATTATGAGGCATTTGTCAATGTCAGAGGGATATTCGGTCAGAAAATTTAAAAAAAAATCAAAAAGTTGCAACACAACCAAACAATTATTTATTTATTAAAAGTACAGCTGGTAAAGGTACAGTTATTAAAATTTAATGCACCATTAGATTTGATTAGTGCGTTTATAAATTGAGAATTGGCATTGCCAAAATGTGACATTTTCATATTTATTTGGAAGTTATTTTATTATGAATTATTTTAATTATGAAGTTGTCGAAGTTAAATAATTTTTTCTACTCCCTTATGTAAATTTGCTGTTTTCCGTACAGTCTGTAGAATGGATAAGTGGGCCATTCCAGTTAACTGAACGGATATATTTCATATACGTTCTAGGATGGATATGAAATCGACCAATCACAGTTCGTGTATTAAGTACATAGGCAACTATTCGTTTTAAGAAATTCAAGTTAGTGCGTAAGCTGTCAAAGTAATTGTCAGTGTGTATTCGCGCAGTTTGAGCTAGAAAATAATTTAAAATGAGTGATTCCAGTGAAGAATCGATATACGGTATACCACCTAAAATTTTATTGAAATTATTATATACAGACAAAATTTAGAGATATATTATGACAAAAAAAAAGTAGCTATATGTGGGAATTGAACCTATAATCTCTTGCATTTCGAAGCCATTAACCATTAAAATATTTTTATTCAAATTATAATTTACAATATATGCAAACTTATATCTAATATCTCATTTATTTGATTTTAACATTGGCATGTTTGTATCCCCGACGCGTTACAGGTTTACAGTAATAGAAACGAAACGAGCCAGGGCGGCTGATGTCATGCCAAACGAGACGATATAGTTTTTCTTCATTGTTATGGTGCTCTTGCCCTCCATAAATGATTGAGCAATTTTTTAATTTTATATACCTCTCGGTTTCAGAAAAATAATGTCCATTTTTCCTGGTTATATAATTTTCTTTTGATGTACAGGAAACTATAGTAAAAACCTGTTTTAAATATTCATATATGTACAATTAAAATCGCCATTTTTATGTGTTCTGAGTCTATCAATACTATTTACAACCTAATCTAACTATTTACAAATTTATATTTAATAATTCCAAGATTCAAATGCTTATCATCATTGTGCCTCATACTTGACAATTTTACGTTTTCATATCATGGTTATCTTTCGTTGTACATTGGAAGTTTTTCGTAAATGAATTTATGTGTATGGGGAACTTCAGTATGGCTTCTCATACTAGTCATGTTTTCTGTTAAGGTGGAGTTATGTATTTTAAATTTCGAAGCGTGCATATAACCGCTAGGCTACTGAAGCTTTTATAAAATGTTTGCACCTAGAGCATAAGATTTAGCAGAAGCTAAGTATGTATATTAAAATTTGATCAAAACTATTATTTGTAGTTTTTTCTTCTTCTAAGAAGCTGAAGTAGCAACTTCATAAGTTCTAGTGTCCTGGTATCTACATCAATTTTATTGTGTTGTTTCAATTTCTTCATGATATTCCAGTACCATTCTGGAATTGTTTTCTGATATTTTCATGGGTATCTGATTATGTGTTACATTTCAGTTTCTCTTAGTTTTGTAATTAATCTCTCTACAGCTTAATCTGTGTTCAGATCATTTCAGCTTAAAATACTATGGGATATATTCCCAAGTTTATGCTTATTTTACTCCCTGGTACATATATTTCTATTCCATTGTCTCATTTTGGCTCCATCCATGAACTACACTTCATCTTCAAGTGTATGCGTTTTGTCTTTTCGAGTATTACGATTTCAAATGGTTTACGAATCATAAATTCAGGTTTGATTTAAGATCTCATATTTAGGATATTAGGATTTTCATAATTTTGAGAAAAAAGAAGGACCTATGTCTTAAGATTTCTTAAATTGTTCTTCTTCTCTCCAGTTTATAGAATATTCCTCGTTCGTACACTATTATTCCATGGTATTCAGAACACTTTGCATAATATTTGGCATACTATGTTCCCATTTTTTCCATGATGAGGTAATCAGTATAGCAGTATAGCTCTGAATGTAATTTACTTGATTTTCTAGCTTCCACTGCCATTCATCTGCTACTAGACTTGACTACAAAAAGGGATAGTACTAATCTCGAATAATAGTAGTTAATTCATGTTATACAATATGGTTCACTATACGAAAATAAGTAAATTATCTAGTTTTTCAGTTATTATGTTTGTGTCAAAACATTACAACAAGTAAAAGTTATTAATACCGTCCCAAGTCAGTAGTTTCCGAGAAAATAACCCGATTTAAAATAACAGTCAAAATTTCAGTTCATCTCTACGCAGCATACACAATAAGTAATTTTCGAGAAAAATAAACTGCATTGATATTAGATTATAAAGAAAACAATTTAAAAATAAGCCTTTCGGGTTGTCTCTATTGGAATGACTCACTCAAATGCAACATTCCCAATGAGTTGTTTTCCCGAAAATCACCCCAATTTTATGTAAATGTATGAAAATTGTACAAAATAAAAATTGTGATTTATCTCTACTAAAGTGGCCCACTTCGAGGCAGCGTCCCCAATGACTTGCTTTCTCACAAAATAACATATTTTTTTGCACTCTTATTAAGGGACAAAAAGTTTGTTTTTGGAGTGCGTTGTAAACAACTTATCGAAGAACAACTTTTAATGATTCGATAATCGATTCCCTAACATCGCATTTTCCTTTACCTTAGAAGTAAGTACCAGAATATCGATTTTAAAGAAAAAACGGTTAGGAGCAAAGTTGTAAAGAATTTCGTTCCTTAAAAATCTGTTCATCGTCGTTTCATACGCCAACGTTAAAAATAAACGAGACAACGTATTATACAATTTCCTCGGCTACTTTTAGGTCTAAGTTCAAAAATATCGATCAGGCAAAAGGGAATGGTAAAAACCAGTTATAGAAAGTCAAACTTGCTACAAGTTAGGTTATTACCATTTTCACTCTAAGTTTCAAATACGCGATTTGTTTAATAAATACAATACTAACTCTCCAATTCAATATGAAGGTTTGCATCCCGAAAAATCTAGATTTAGACTACCAGTGACCATCCCTAACGATTAAGAAAAAGAACGCCTCCTAGGATTAATGCAATTTCCAATGTACATCTTGACTGGAGTAATAATATTTAAATTCTCTCCACTGGATTTTTATGAAACCAGTTACTTCGAACAAATTATAAAATGTTCAGAAGGCATATTAAAATTCGCCGCAATCGTATTTACTAACCTCGTTTGTGCTTGAATATTCCGTAATACACGTATTGTATACACATTGTTATTCTATCCAACAGATGGATAAAAAGACAATTAAATAAAAATAATGGAAAATGTGAAACAATGTAATCAATGATGTATGATTTGTAAAACGCAAAAATGTGAGTAGGTATAAATGCTACAGCCGTTAAACTTGAAACACCATTCATCTTCATTTAAGGTGGGCATATCCAAGAGAGAGAGAGAGAGAGAGAGATCCGATAAAGAAATGTTTATTATTTCTGGCCATAACATTTTTATACAGGCATTTTATCAGAGCACTCGAGAATATCTCACTTAATATCGATCGTACAAAAAAAAATATCTTTTTGAAAATTGTGCCGATTTATATAACCTACAAAATGGTTTACAGATATTTGAAATCCATGGCCTACTTTAAGAGTTATGGCGGAAAATATCGAAAATACGTATTTTATTTACTATTAGCCGTTACTCGAGTCCGAGTATAAAAATGTTACAGTCGATAAATTGTGTACAATAAAAAACAAGTAAAAGGTGTAGTCTATTGTAATTCCCATTCATCTACGGTGCACACGACTATGGCTATAGAGGCCAATTCGGGAGAGCACATGTCGACCGCAGTCAGGACAAACATAGACCTGGTTAGGTCTTGGATTCGGCCTTCTTGCAGCAACATTTCCTTGATAGCTGGCCACAATCCCTCGCCATTCGGTTCTGTCCGCTGCAAGTTGTTCCCATTGCTCGTCTGCAATACCGCAGGATTTTAGATTTTCATGGAGAGCGTCTTTGAACCTCTTTCGTTGACCGCCACGCCTTCTTCTACCGCTTAGCAATTCACCATAAAGTGTACATTTAGGAAGGCGGTTATCATGCATACGATGAACGTGACCTGCCCATCTTAGGCGTGCTCTTGAAATAAGCACCTCAATTGGAAGGCTGTTTGCTCTCCTGAGTACTTCCACGTTTGATATGTGATGGAACCAACGGATTTTCATCATACTTCTGAGGTGTCTTTGCTGAAAATGTTCTAACTCTTTCACATGACGACGGTAAGTGACCCAGCTTTCACATCCATATAGCAGTGTTGGAATGACAACTGCTCTGTAGACAGCCATTTTCGTTGACAAAGCGAGGTCGTGGTTGTCAAATACTCTCTCTCTAAGTCCCCAGAGTGCTCTAGATGCAGCGTTAATTCTATTGCGAATCTCGCTGTCCATGTTTGCTTTGTCATTAACAACGTTGCCTAAGTAATTGAACTGATCCGCTACTTCAAGAGAATTTCCGTTAAGTGTAAGGTCTATTTGGTTCACTTGATGAGGAGTTGACATAATCTTAGTCTTTCCAATGTTGATTTTAAGTCCCAAGGAATCATAGCTCTGGGCATACACATCTAAAAGTTCTTGAACTGGAGATCACAAATGAATCGCGTGCATGTCTTCGTGAAAGCTCTAAAGCGCCCTATGTGAAAGAGACCGCCATCAAAACGGTATCTGAGACCTATTCCTCTGACTGTCAGTTTGTTGTCAACAATAATTGTTAGAGCAGTGGTAAACAAATTAAAGAGTAGGGGTGCCAGGACACATCCCTGCCTAACTCCAGTGAGGGTTTGGAAAGGTTCGGTTGCCTCATTATTATACATAACCTGGGCGTTGTTGTTTGTATGTAGACTACGACATACTTCCACAAATTTTCTAGGGATACCTAAGCGGAACATAATTTTCCAGAGCACTTCCCTGTCCACCGAGTCAAACGCCTTGGTTAAATCAATGAAGGCCATGTGAATGTCTCCTTGATGTTCGAGTGCTTTTTCTTGAAGCTGTTTAAGTGTGAAGATTAAATCCGATGTGCCTCGGTTTGGTCTAAAGCCACTTTGTGTTTCAGGAAGTAACTTTTTCATAATAGGTGTTAGCCTATTTGCCATCGCTTTAGTGAGTATCTTCCCTCGAACAGCCAGGAGAGCTATACCCCTGTAATTTCCACACTCCGCAGCGCTCCCTTTGTTTTTGAAGAGGTTGATTAAAAGTGTATCACGAAACTCCTGCGGAGCTTGACCACTTTCCCACACGACATCAAACAGTTTTTTGAGGTAGGGTATGAGCTCTGACGACACAGCTTTAAAGATCTCAGCTGGGAGTGAGTCGGCGCCGGGAGATTTGTTATTTTTTAGCTGCCCAATGGCGGTTAAGATCTCTTCCGTTGTTAGTGGTTTATCTAAGTCTTCGAAGGTGTCATATTGAGGGATAAGATTTATAATATCGTGATCTGCTTGACTTTGCTGGTTAAGAATGTTAGAGTAGTGTTCTTTCCATCGGGCTCTTATTTCCTGGTCTTCTTTGAGGAGATTTCCATTTAAATCTTTAATAGGGCACATATTTTTCCGACTGGGGCCGTACACTGCTTTTACTCCTTGAAAGAAATTCCTGTAGTCGTGTGAATCGGCGTACCTTTGAATTTCTCTGGCCTTGCTTGCCCACCACTCGTTCTTTATTCTTCTGATTTCGCGTTGCGTTTCATACTTAGATTGGGTAAAAGCTTCTGCTTTTGATGAGTCGTTGGGGTGGTTGATAGCGTTTTGGAAGCAGTATGTTTGCGGTCAAGAAGTTCTTGTATAAAAGCTTCATTATCATTGAACCAGTCCTCCTGTTTTTTACTTGCTGCAGTGCCAAGAATTTCCTCACTCGCACTTTTTAAACTGTCTTTAATTTGTGTCCAGGTAGCAGCGACATCTACAGAATTGGTTTCTTCTAGTGCACTCAAATTCTCTTGAACTTTTTGCTTTAGCTGTTCGACGGTTTGTTGGTCACGCAATTTACTAATACAGAGACGGAGTCTACGTTTTACTTGAGTTCTTCGGTGTTTGGGTCTCATAACAATTTTCATTTTAGAGACAACAGGACGATGATCGGTCCAACATTCGCTATCAATGCGCGCCTTTGTAATTTGAACGTCCTTGAGATGCTTCCTACGTACGATAACATAGTCCAGTAGATGCCAGTGACCTGATCTGGGGTGACGCCAGGTGCCTTTAAATTTATCCTTTTGTCGGTAAATGCTGTTTGTTATAACTAGATCATGTTCGGCGCATTTAGTTAGGAGTAGTTGACCGTTAGCGTTCTTGTTGCCCAAACCGTTCTTGCCTATGATGCCTGGCCAGGTGTCTGCATCTCTCCCTACTCTGCGTTAAAATCGCCAAGAATAACGAGTCGTTCCGTTTTAGGTATTCTACAGAGGGTTTCTTCCAGCTGTTGATAGAAGCTTTCCTTGGTTTCGTGACTTGCATCCAGAGTGGGAGCGTAGGCGCTTATTAGATTTACCGCGTTGCCATCTGATAGCTCATAGCGTAGCAGCATTAGACGCTCGGATAGGCCTTGTGGTATTTGTGTTAAGTTGGATACAAGTTGATTCCGAACGGCAAATCCTACTCCATGTTGTATTCTTGAATTGGTGGGAAGACCTTTCCAATAGAAGGTGTAGTACTTTTCTGTGAGAGAGCCTTCCTCCAAAAATCGAGTTTCGCTGAGAGCTGCAACGTCAACATTGAGTCGGTGAAGTTCTCTATCTATTAGAGCAGTTCTTCTTTCAGGCCGATCGGTGCGAGTGCTGTCGTTCAAAGTACGAACATTCCAAGCGCCGTAGATGAAAGAATTAGTTTTGTTGGATTTAACTTGTCGGTGTTTTTTCGACATTCGATGAGGTGTCCCTGTGGGCACCCTCCTCCGGAGAATACGTATAGCGTCTAAGCTAAATATCTCCGTTATTTGAAAAGATACGAGAAAAATTCTAAGGCGAAAATTTTTTGCAAAACAGAGTGTTTCAACAAGGTTTTATCTATTTTTTTTTCAAAACCGCTGTATTTTGAGATTTACTCTTCAGGCTGTTAAAAAAATTATTTTGAAACGGGCGGGCAATGGCGCCATTAAATAGAGTATTTTCCTCCCTTTTCAACGATATATCACATACCATATTTATTCATTGGTACTACGTAATTATAAAAACATTTTTTTAAACCAATAATTTTTTTTAACAAGCATTATGCTTGCCGTGGAGAAGTATGATTAAATAAAACGATAAAATAATTCAATAAGTTGTTCAAATCTTTCCTATAATAAAAATTAACACAATTAAGAAGAATAAAGTAAATACAGGTAACAAAAACAACATAGTAATTAAGAAAGCAACATGGAGCAATTATGGAAAGAGTATTCGCAGTTATGCCAATGTATAGAGGTCCTCCATAAAAGCGTCACTCCTTGCTCAGAAAATTAAAATGTCTTTACCAATTAATTTAAGTATAATATCCATTTGTTTGTATTTCATGATTTCACTTTATTTCAATTATTTTAAAATAGTTGGCTATGAACAAACTTGACAATTTAATTTTTTGACAGATCATCTCAGTTAATACTTAAACTCTCACTCAATTACACTCGTTTAAGAATTTAGAATTTTCAAAAATGATTTTCACTCACATTGATCGTTATAATATGTTCGTTACATATTGCCTATGCAATTTTAACTCTGGATTAGCCCAAGTAGAATATAGAAACAGATTTCCACAAGCACTACAACCGAATAAAACTCTGTTCAGAAAACTAGCTACGAAACTGAAAAATAATGGTTCATTTATAAAGAAGAAGACAGGGTTAATAGTGTTACTGATAATGTAAATAAGGTAAACTGTTATCTTAGTTCAGTAAATCCTCAATAAATCTTACAATCAATGAACTCAAAGATCATATTTCTGCAATATAATCAAATATAATCTGTATATTTTTCGTCAAATTCAAGAAAATAGTATTGTGTTTGTATTGACAACAATAAAACTGTCAATGTTAAATGACTAGATTTCTACATGGACAACAAATTTTCATCATACTTATATAGGCAAAGAATAGAAGAAAGCGTGTTAGTTTTAGGAACCGAAATCGAAAGAGCAATAACGGACACACTTGCATTAAAAGTAACTATAAACCTCATAAATGTATCAAAATTAATTTTAAAAATATTTTTACCTTATAATTAATTTATTGCAGATCGCATTTTTTGTATTCGTCATTTATACGAATGTTACTTAATGTTTTCAACAAGCTCGAGGCGTATTATTCTATGTACCTGTTTCAAAAACTGACTGCCATTCGCCTACAAAAATTCAGTGCTATAGGTTTAAGCAATCCTATAACATATAAAATGATATAAAATAAATTGTTTCAAACTCACTGAAACAAATTCACCATGCATTAATATTTAGAGGTCTCAAAGTAAGTTTCTCCAGAATAATAAGTGTTGAAAAGAATTTATAGAGCTTTAGAATTGCGTGCCGACAAGTAAACTTGAGAAAATTTGTTTTCTATTTGTATAAGTTCATCTGAATTCTTATGTATTTTCTTTCTTCAGGACGATATAGTGAACTTATATAAGGTTTTTAAAAATATTTTAAATATTCAGTTACAACGTTTATTATAATGCATTCGAATTAACTGATTTATTCATAAAGTTAAAAATTGAAACGTCTCTAGCTTCAAGTGTATAGTCTGGATTTATCGGAAAATAAAGTAATCGGAGTAAAAAATAAAAATTTGGCGAAAGTCAATTATATTCCAAGCAAAATATTAGAAAAATGTGCACTAGAAGGAGATCTACACGTGGAGAATTGTGTTCAACTTTTTTGAATATAATATATATCTTTACTTTCACGTCCAGTGGAAGTATAGTACGCAAAAAAAAATTATTATTTTTTTTTGTTGAAATGTCATGAAACGTCGAGATTTTAAATTTGAGCAAAAAAAATTCCTGTCTGTCGGTCTGGTCTGTCTTTCTGTCTGTCGGTCTGTCTGTAACTTTTTTTTTTTTTTTGCGCACGTTTACTCTCGCACCGTTTGTGATATTGACTTGAAATTTGATACACTTATGTAAAAGTAACGAGATCGGGAACTAGATTATATTTTGATTTAATTTCGTTGATGGGTTCGGGGGTAAATGGAGTAAATAAGGGTAAATAGGCAAAACAAGCAAGTAAGAATCCACAAAATTGCAATTTAAGGCATGTACGAAAAGTACATGTAGTCTTAAAAATCTTTTTGGCATCAACCACCCCCCCCCCCAAACAAAACGAAACGAAGTTTTTTAGCGTTATCTACCCCCTCTACCAACCCCATTGCCACCCCCCACCCCCAACCCTATTATTAAAGTTCGTAAAAAAAATTAAAATGCAATTTAGTGTATATACAAGAACGAAATATCTAAGAAAAATTTTTTGGTGTTAGCTACCCCCTCTACCACTCCCATTGCTATCCTCCATCCTATTATTGGAGGGGGTAACAAAAATTAAAATGTGATTTAGTGTATGTATACAAGAACGAAACGTCTAAAAAAAAATTTTTTAGCGTTAGCTACCCCCTCTACCACCCCCATTTCCATCCCCATCCTATTATTGAAAGGGGTAAAAAAAATATTAAAATGTGATTTAGTGTGTATACAAGAACGAAACGTTTAAAAAAAATTTTTGGCATTAACTACCCTCTCTACCACCCCCATTACCACACCTACCCTATTATTAAAAGGAGTAAAAAATTAAATTGGGATTTAGTGTGTGTACAAGAACCAAGGGCGTCTAAAGTTTTTTTTTACATTAACCACCACCTCTACCACCTGCACTCTATTATTAAAGGGAATATAATATTACATTGGGATTTAATGTGCATAATATTGGATAGAAAATCTGGATTTGGAATTAGCATGCGGCAACCACATTGCCTCCGTTGCCACTATTGTGTGGCGTATATTTTGCTATTGGTAATTTAAAAACTTCCCTAAATATAGAAACTATACTGCTATTCTACAACAGTTACGTACACAGTAGACTGACATATGGGATTACTGTCTGGGGATCGACAATGGAGAATGGAGAATAGATTGATTGTTTCTGCTGCAGAAGCGCATCGTCCGTTTAATCGACAACGTTGAATATCGGCAGCACTGTAAGCCTATTTTTAAAAAATATAAAATAATGACAGTCTATGCGCTCTACTTCTTTAATTTACTTATTTTCACAAAGAAAAATATTTTGGGCTTTGAAAGAAATTCTGATGTTAATAACAGTATACAAACAAGGTACGGTAACCAATTGAGCATACCGATACATAAAACAAGTATGTATGAACGCAGTCCACAATATATGGCAATAAAGGCATATAATAATTTGCCTGAACAGATAAAAAATATTTCTAATCCAAGAAGTTACAAAAAAGAATTAAAAAATATCTTGACAGAAAGTGTTTTGTATAGTCACAGTGACTACTTTAATATGTTTTAGACATTTATAATTCACAAAGTTTTAATTCAAGTTTTAAAATGTTTCTTTTATTTATATTGTATCTTGTTGTTTATTTTATTTCTGTTAGTTTGTAAGGCTACTTGTGACACATCCAATGTTCTTCGGAATCTTATGGGAATAAATATTATTATTATTATTAGTAGTACTGATTCCTTGGGCAGCGGTTATTAAAAAAATTTCTCCTTATTTTGCAATTAAACTCTGTATTTAAACTTTTCTTCATAATTTGTTAAATAAAATAATACTAATACTTTGTTATAAAATTCTCATTAAAAATGTAAAAAAGGTAATTTGCTTAAAGGCAATTTCATATTTTCTAATTTTTAGACCATTCTGTATAGATTATCTTAAGTTTGATAACTACTTATGAATTCCTAAGACAAGCAAAACTTTTCGCTTCCTTTCGAATACTCTCCCACGTAGTAGGCAGGCTACTGACGAAGTCCTGACCATCTAAACACCGTTTCGACAGGATCGCCTCACGTTAATGGCTTATTTGCTGTTTTTTGATATTGCCACTTTACTTTCTAATAGCTGTCAGTTGAGAGGATGATTTTTCACTCGAATGCACCACTTCCGCTCTTTTATACTTCCGGACATTCCCAAACACTCGGGACACTACCAAAAATAGTTGATCACCATCAATAAATAAATAACCCTGTAAGTTAACAAGCCTTTGATTAGAATCGCCGATCATTAAGTTTTTAGAGAGCTATTGTTAATTTTATATATTGCCACGCAGTATCAAAGGGCTACCTTATTTTATTAGCGCATCGTCCTTGTTTCATCAACGAAATGATAGTTATTGGAACACTTTCATTTTTCATGTCATTATTTCTATGCAATTCTGACGCTTGCGCACTACATTCTCTAACTTAACCTCGCAAATATAATAAACAAATCGTTTGATATATTTTTATTATTCATTTCTATCCTTTGTGCTCTGGTGGAGTCTGGTGCTTGAGTACTGTTACTCATTCAAAGCAGTTGTTGCTCATTCAAAGTCACAAAGAAGCCATCGAATATCAAAGTTGCGAAATATCAAAATGAGGTAAACTTAAACCGCGTTCTCGCCTCACACATCTTCCAGCGGCTTGTATATCAGTGTATGCGCGGAAGCTATACAACCTTAGGCGAGGGTTAGGCAAGTAAAAGATCCCTACTCTTCTTAAGGGAAGAGGTTCGGCAAAATTCCTGGTTGGGGGTAGCTCGTCTACAGGCGTCGGTGTTAGGCCTCAGTAGCGGAAATAGGCCGACGTTAAATAAATGTATAAAAAAAAAAGGTAAACTTAACGCATTGCAGTATCCCTTCAAAGATAAGGACAAGCACTATCCTTAAGGGATCCCTTATTTACGGATAAAACTGCGCAGGCTTAGACGTCAAAATGACGCAGATTTTCTGCTTGCTCTTATTGCGCGGCCAATAACTCTCTTTATCTTAGCGGTAATCTTTTTTAGGGCAGTTTAGGTTCGTTATTTTATTTTTTATTGTTTAATGACTCCGACAGTTGGTACATTTCTCAAGAAACTAATTTACTACATTTAAGGAGACATTTACCAAACTGCTATTATATGAAAATATTGACAACGATGGCCGGGCACAAAGCCGGGGAATAGCTATTGGTTGCAGTCTGGTTATTCCTTATGAAAATAAGGAATTATAGAGGAGTTTGTGACTGAGGTATTACATTTTGTTAATATTCTACCCTCTAGAAGCATATGGTAGAACTCATGCTAAGCCCATTCACGCTATTATTTCGTTGCAATAAACAACAAGATCACTAGATGGCGCCTATCGAGTGTGTTATAGTTATAGTGTCGGTTGTTAAGCCTACCTTTCGCTGATGAAAGCCAACAGCTCGAAACTGCAGCCTGCAATTGGTGTGGAATGAGTAGCACCAGACCTCCTTTAAGTAGGAATTAGTCTTTCGGTCTGTGTTTGTTGCAATCGAAACTTTAAGCGTTCTGTTCGCAATATGTGGTTATTACACTTAATGCGCCAGGCTTGCAGTTTGTAATACAACACTTGGCGGGGCACATAGCCAGGGAAGTAGCTGTTGGTTGCAATCTGGTTATTCCTTATGAAAATAAGGACATGTTTTTGCACTGTATAGTCGCAAGGTTAAAGGAATATAGAAAATTTATTTTAGATTATTACAATAAATCAAGATCTATCAAATGTATATATTTTTTCGCACCATGTACACTATGAATTCCATGGGCAATAGCAATCTCAGGACAACGCTCCAAACATAAAAATTGCATTCTATCTATTAGTAACAATTAACGCGGAACGCTGAATTGGTCATTACTCACAACAGAAACAATGTACCAAAAATAAATAAAATTGAAATCGGTATTCTTTATTCATCATAAATAGTTCATAAGTTGTCAGTAGTAGAGAAATAGTTTAAAAGGTTTTTCCCTACATATGCTGGAAAACAGTCCCTCCAGTATTAGCCGTGATAAAATATTCCACAAATTTGTAACAATAAATCATCTTGACGTTGAAACTCTTACAAAATGTAATATTCTCGGTGATATTTTAACGCGTAAGTAATTTTTTTCAAGTTTATAATGTAAAATACCAAAGCCGTAGTCTTAATGTGCCTGTGCTTCAATTTAACTGATTATTTTTTTGGAGGTTCCTCTCTAAGCAACATTAAATCTCGAAAAATACCATCGTCGCAATATTCATGTTTATAAAAAAAAAATCTTGAAACAAAAAATATTCTTGCTCAAACGTTGTCGCGGATTACATAATATTTAATTACATTATAGGTGTACAAAAAATTATAAGTGATAACTTTCTTGTGAGTTTCACTCTATAGAAAATGTGGAAAATAGTGGAAATAAATTAAAAAGTACATGTTATACTCGGAGGGCAATCATCAATTTTTTCTCTAAATTCCTCATAGAGTACGGGGATTGCTACTAGACGTAATCCTATACACTTATATAGATGTGCAATACGGGTGAGAATGTCATCTCATGAAGTGTGATTGGGGTGGGACGGTTCCTATGAGTACGCTGGCGGTGCTGTGATTGTCGACGATATGGATTTATTTAATATTTACCGTCCGTTCGGCTTAGTCACAACAGGTAACTTTACGAAATTTAAGTATTATTGCACTCAAAATAATATTAACCTGTTAAAATGGATATTTGTTTAACATAACAAAAACTACAAATAATTAAATTGTATTATGATGGGCATTCACTGCTAATGGAGTAAAAATAGCCCAAAATAAGGCAATAGAGAAAATTTTACATGGAGCAACGCGACATAAAAAAATAAGTTTGTTTTAGTGAAACTAAGAATACCCTGAGTTTTTCGGTTCGAGTAAGTGAGGGAACCCTTTTTTATCGCAAAAAAGAGGTAAATTGATCATTTTTAACGGTGGTTTTCAGTTTTAATTTATTTTGGACCCTTTAAAATGCTAGTTAAAAAACGAGCACGGGACCCTTTTACTGTAGATGATCAAGGAATCTTCAGTTCAAATTTCGTGAAAATCGGTTAACCGCCTCCCACGTTATCTATATAAATATACTGAAAAAACGTTAAAAATTAAATTATGGCTAACTTGGCCAAAATTAAACCGAATTTGATGATATTTTAGAAGAAACTAACCTATATTATCAGGAAATAGCCTGCAATTTTAGCAAAAAATATCTAACAGTTTGGCCGCAATTCCATTTTTAGTCCAAATTCCACAAAATTTTCAAAACTTTCCCCAATTTGCCCAAACGGTCGAACGAAAATTTTTTTCACCAAAATGAAGGTATTCTTATGTACTTTCACGTGATGTAACTAAAAAATTGATTTTTTTTTAATTTAGCCGATTTTTTGTCATTTTTGGTATACACATGCGCACGGCTATTTCTCGTAATTTTCGGTATTATACGTATGCGTGCACAAGTATACGTGTAATTATTCACTATAAAAATTTCAATATTAATAATAAAAAGTGATTGTGAGCAGGTTTTAAATATTTAGATAAAAAAACTGTCGAAGGTAAGATATAATTTTTTTTTTCGAAAATTCACTTGATTTTTATTAAACTTTTTACATATACTGATTATTATTTTATTTTATTCATGTTTTCTTTTTCTAGTAGTTGTACTAGATGTGTTACTGTAAGAAGTGTCTACTTCCGAATCGGTAACTGGAACTTGGATTATTTCTTCACCCTTGTCATCACTAAAATCGCATACATCTGAGATATTTTCTGAAGTACAAACATCTTTTTCATAATTATCATCTTCGAATTCTTCAATATCATAAATATCAGGACTAATTTCTAATTGTTCAGGCTCTTCATCAACCTCAGCTTCGTTAACAATATTATCCACATCTTGACACAAAGTATTCCTTCCATTATCAGTCTTTATCGGCATCAGTTCATTATCTGTTGCTTGCTGCCATCAATTCAAGTCAATTTTGGTACAGCAATTTATGCCACAATGGAAGAAATACTTTGTATCAAAATGCAGATAATATTGTTAACGAAGCTGCGGATAAATTAGTGGAACAGACAAATGATAATAATCAACCTGCTAGTTTTATACAAACTATAGTAAATTGAGTAGTGGTGAGAGGTAAGTGAAACCTCTCAAATGGCCAATTGCTACTATACACCATAGATGTCTCTATTGGCGTATGGCAGGTTGACCACTATCATTTGGTGTTCCATGACCTATGGCATACTGATGAAAACTAATAAGTTCGAAACCGGTCTATGTCTGGTCAGGGAATTGACAAATGATATTGTTTACCATTCTTTCATGATACTTGCCCGCTGAGTAGTTGTTTCCTGCAAATCATATATTATAACAGTAGGTTAAGTCCACCTACGACTGAAAGGTCGCCGCTCTCAGGTACTTGCTGAATCGCAAGTCGCTATACGCCCATGGAGACATCTATGGTGTATAGTAGCAATTGACCATTTGACAATTTCATCAAATTCGGCCAAGTTAGCCATAATTCACTTTTTGACGTTTTTTCAGCATATTTATCTAGACTGCGCGGGAGGCGGTAAACCGGTTTTCACGAAATTTATACTGAAGGTTCCTCGATCATCTACAATAAAATGGTCCCGTTCTCGTTTTTTAACTAGCATTTTAAGGGGTCCAAAATAAATTAAAACTGAAAAACCACCCTTAAAAATGACCAATTTACCCGCGAAAGAAAGCGTTCCCCCACCTACTCGAACCAGAAAACTGAGGGTATTCTTAGTTTCACCAAAACAAACTTATTTTATTATGTCGCATTGCTCCATGTAAAATTTTCTCTGAAAATCTAATTTTACTCCAGTATGAGTTATACAATAATAAATGTAATTATTGTAGCGTACGAAAATCGACCCACTCCCACTTATTTTGAAAAAGATATTTTTTCATTTTTGGTGAGGAAAAATAATCATATCTCACAAAATTCTTTTTATTGTGTTATCGGTTTCGTGAACAAAAACTTACTTCACATCTTCAGACACAAGAATTGATGTGAAGTAAGTTTTTGTTCACGAAACCGGTAACACAATAAAAATAATTTTGTGAGATATGATTCTTTTTCCCCACCAAAAATGAATTACTACTCACATGGGATCAATCTACCTCCGCTAAAGATATTTTTGTTTATTTTGGTTATTTATTGACCACCATAATTAACTTCAACAAATTAAAATTTTGGGATCTCACGTGGTAGTTTGTAAATTCCTTATTTGACGACCGGTCACCTACACCTTCCGCTCCAAATACACTTATTATTAACCGCAGCAGATCGACCAGCTGTCTTGCTTATGCCCCACCATCCATTTTATATCAGCTTTTGATTCTAGCCCATTCTCCATTCCCCACTCCTAACCTTGAGTGGTAGCCTTGACCTTGATTATACCCCGACCTTGATGCACTCTCGACCTTGAGAGATTGTGATATGTATAAAGAAAACTGAAAATTGTCAATACATCAGTTGAGTTTGTTGAGAAATTATAATTGTTATAACAACGATATACAAAAGTAAATATTAATTGAGAAACTTTATATATAGGTAGTGTGTTAATAAATTAAAATTGTTATGGAAAGGATAGACGAAGTTAGTGAAAGTAGTGACTCGGAAACTCGGAAGTTGATAGTGGCATAGAAGAAGATCAACGTTTAGATGCGGATCATGAGGTAGTGGGAAATTATCGTGGTGTGCGTATGAATTCCCTAGCATTCGCAAATGAACTACATCAGTTAGTGTTTTGCGTTAAAGCATCATATGTTTTGGGACTTATTGGAAATCAAGCATTTAGAGTGTGTTATAATTGTTTAGTAGGTGGCGAACCAGGGTACAAGGTACATGTAAACTATCACTATCAGAGGATTAGAGAAATTTGTTATAACTTAAATATAAAGTGCCTAGTTTGTGGACAGAAGCTGTACGTTATCTGCATAACCAACGCATGTGTAAAATGTAACAGCTGTGATAGTAATGGGCCTGGAAACGTATATGGACAACCTTATAGCTTCGGATTTAATTCCCGAACAACTCACCGATGGCGTTAATGGCGCTTATATCAATTCTAAAAAGTTGCTAGAAGCGCCATCATCGCAACAAGAACTGTAATTTTTGTCATTAACCGTTTTGTTTATTTTGAGTTGGCGGGTGTTTAATTTTTCAGTACAAGTAGTTTTGGTTGTGTTTCTCGTATATTGAAGTATTTTTGCTTGAGAGAAGACTCCTATTTAATTCGTTACTTTCGTTATATTTTGTGTTTTGTTTTGCCTGAGAAAATACTCTTATTTAGTTCGTTTAGTTCGATTGTGATTTAGCAAGTATTTTTTTTATTTATAGAACGATATTATTAATGTAAGTATCTATATTTTACTAATTAATATAAACTGGTACGTTTAAAGGAGGATTTATGCAGCTTACCTTTTCACTTCCAGTCGCATCAAAGCAAAAAATAAGTTAAATGTAAGTAATTGCGTACATACTACTTAAACATAATAAAGATGTTAATGTAAATAAAATTGAAAAAGTAGGCTACATAAGTGTACAAGTGGAGAATAAGATAGAGAGAAAAATAAAGTACCTATTCAATACGTTATTCTTTTACACTAGTATGAACACATACTTGTGTAGAGAAAGTTAAGTTAAATTTATAACACTTATATTCTAATATTTATTTTTTAGAACAATATGGGTATGTGGAATCGGAAATGTGCTGTGGAAGGATGTGATGACCAAGATTCACCTCGACACAGATTTCCTATGCCAGACAATGATTGGTAAAGGTTTAAAATATGGATTAAGGTAACAGGAAATGCTAAATTAAATACCTGTACCACTCTTGAGTTTGAATCTCAGCTGCGACAGATAGCAATGTCGTAGGGAATGGTCGTTTTATAATTGTCTACGTGTATGTGTCCTGGTTGAGTGGTGGGATAGCTGATGCTAAACTAAATCTAAATCTGTAATGTAATCTAAATAAGGCGTTAAAATAAAATTTTTAAAAGAATAATATTAGTAATATTCCTTATATACCTATATATTTCAATATACCTTTCAAACGTTTAAAGAGCTTACGCATATTTTTTATTTTATAATAATTTAGGAAATAAAATAAGAACCTTCCTCATTAATTGAAATTAAAATTTTAACCAATGAGAACAGGGTTTTATATTTTATTTTTCAATTATATTAAGGTCGGGATATCCAAGAGATGAGAGATCCGATAAGGAAATATTTATTATTTTTGGACATAACTTTTTTTTTAATATATTGGTAGAAAAAGTATAAGACTACGTAAATAGAACAATGACGGGTCTAGTGATATGAATTTCCACTCAATAATTTCAGTGATTTTCAAAATTAGTAGATTTAAAACTACAAATTATGAAGATTAGCACTATTTTTTAATTTAAATCTACTAATTTTGCAAATTACTAAAATTATTGAGTGGAAATTCATATCACTACACCCGTCATAGTACTACTTAGGTAGTCTTATACTTTTTTTTACCAATACATGTATTTAAAAAAAGTTATGGCCAAAAATAATAAATATCCCGCCCTTAAATAATATGAATATAACGTGAGGCTCCTTTAATGGCGCCAAAATTTAAAAGGTAGCAGATTTAAGAACCAATTTAATAGGGGGTAAGAACCGTTTTTAATACGAAGTCAAGAATTAGGACCCGAACAGAGCAATAGATGGCCATTTGACATATGTGGAAAGCCACATGTTTTAGCATTGGAGTTTCCAATCTATCTATTCCAGTAATCTATGATAGTAATGAAAGGGTTTTAAATTACCTTGAGTGTTTGTCAAGTAATATTTACTTTTATATATTATTTGTTGTATTATAAATTATAAATTTCATAAATTTAACTAATTGGTTTATATTTTATCCTTATTTTTTTAATTTATCGATAAACTGAATTAAACATTATTCAATAAGATTTTGAAATGTACATTTTTTTTGAATTATATAAGTCGCGAAGTTCACAAATTTTTTTTTCTTAATTTTGATGGTGAGTTCGAAAAACAACTTTTTTTAGGCTCAGCTCGAAGATGGCCGATATATAAATTAATATTTTTCGAAAAAAAAATCCAATTATATTTATTTACATATCTGTTTACAAAAATTATTTTTAATAATACCTTATTCTAAATAGTCTAATAGTCTGTGAAGTGCAACAATAAACTCGTATTGGGCAGTTTACTTATTTCATGTGCGTGCATCGTCTGTAGGGACATTCCAATCGTAAATGCTACGGTTGTGGATGATTTCTAAATAAAGTACAGGGATTCACAGAAATAATAATAAAAATTGAATTGTGTTATAAATATGCAAAATGTTCTAAAACCGTTTGTTCTACAGGGTGTTTTTGGCAACCCCTTCTATGAATTCATACAAAGAGCCGCGAAAAAAGAGGAATACAGCCCCCAACAATAAGATGGAGACAATGCATGTTAAGAAGGAGAATAATTACCACAAGTGTGGGATATGACTCGACCACGAGTACCACAGTCAGACGTTGTCCACAAAATGGAGTGGACCCTTGCTATGGTCAATGGTGGTCGATGATCTCCTCCATAAATTGAGCAACTCTATCTTCAACGTTCAGGACTATGCTTATGATATGGTCGTGATTACGGCAGGCAGACATGAGGTTATGATCTCAAACCATTTGCAAATTGCTTTAAATATAATCCAAACGGTGCTAGGTAGAGGGACCTAGTGTCAATCCCAGCAATACAATCACTGTTCTATTCACCAAAAGGAAAAAGCTAAATTTAAGAACTCCTACGCGGAATTAAACGCTGCAGAAACTTTCCAGTAAGGTTAATATCTAGGATCGAAACTTAACTGAAACTTGCATTTGGAAAGGATACTTACTAGAGTAACAGTGGCTAGTTGGAAGTACCGTAGGCTGTTTGGTAACACTTGGGATTTGCAGCCGAAAATGACACATTAGTCCTATCTTGCGGTTGTCGGACCCATGGTGACCTACGCATCATGCGTATAGTGGCCAAAATCAGAAGAAAAAATAGTACAAAGGAAATTACAGAAATTGCAATGCGTTGTCTGTTTAGGGAATGTTATCCTGTCCCACAGCAGCTATGGAGGCAATGCTTGACCTGAATTTCCCCCGAATTTGCATGTGAGGAGGGAGGCAGCACGTAGTGCACTACATCTCCATCAGGTACTTAGATTCAAGCCAGGCGATCTGGTTGGTCACTTAAGAATTTTGGAGCTTATCCCCTTTTGAGTTCATAACCAAACCCATTCAATGCCAATCAAACAGGGCTTTGACTGCCCCGTTGATGTGCCGATTGAGGGCCGTCAAACAAGAAAGATCGAAGCGCTGCCATTGGGAAAGAATCACGTATATCTGGTATGCAGATGGATCTAAGATGGCTGAAGGAGTAAATGTGGGTGTAGCGGGATTTAAATGTAGGCTATCCAGAATCCTTGGCAATACTCCAGACATCTTTCAGGCAGACATTTGCTCTCTAGACCTATGTGTCCAGTAATGCCTAACAAAGGCATTCGAAGCGCAAAGACCTACCTATATACTTTCAGATAGCCAGGCAGCCACCAAGGTCCAAAAGTAAAAGTATTATACTTTCTAGTTTAAAATTGCCTGCGAATGCAAACAATCCCTGAAGCAATTAGCTAATAACAACAAGGTCACCTTAATGTGGGTGCCAGGGTATGAGGGAATAGAAGGGAATGGATTAGCTGACAACTTTGCAAAAAAGAAGCTGAAGCACCATTTTTCAGATTCAAATCGTTTTGTGATCTATCCAAGACGCACATAACAGAGGAGATCTATAAATAGGAAAAGAAACAGAAGAAGTTCTACTGCAGGAATACTCCAGGCCAAAGACAAGCGAAATAATTTATAACGTATTCGATAAGGAATGCCACAAGGGTTCTCGAACTCGAAAAATCCGAATTAAGGCTGATTATAGGCTTTCTAACAGGCCATTCCCACTTGAGACACCATCTGAAAATGGAAATCTGATCCAATAAGTAGTTTGCTTTTCATAAATATTTTCTATTTTCTTTTCAGTTATGTGCCATGCATTCAATGAAATAATAA
This sequence comes from Leptura quadrifasciata, assembly GCA_963675555.1. Lineage (NCBI taxonomy): Eukaryota > Metazoa > Arthropoda > Insecta > Coleoptera > Cerambycidae > Leptura > Leptura quadrifasciata. The sequence continues at coordinate 113,945,131 of OY776675.1, forward strand.
TAAATTAGTTTACTTAGTTCTTTTAGATCAATTCCATGTTTTCTTCATTCGAAGAGACCGAAATTAGTAGAGTGTACTCAGGATATTCATGATTTCAATGCAAAAGTGTACGGTCTGCAAGATGAATATCATTGTTTTATTTTAAATCGGAAATAATAATATCGATGTTAGCCTAGTAATGAATGGAAACTGGCTTCTTCTGCTGTACCTAGAGTTAGTTATATCTCTCTATCACTTATCTTGCGGTAACAAATGTTTTGACACTTTTCACAGACAGTACCTACTGTAAGAAATTTTGAATTAGTCGCCATGTAAAACATGCATACTCTTTGATAGTTTTCACTCTTTTTTAAAGCCTCATTTTATTCAATAGCGGCCCACAAGCATTTACGATTTAAAATGAAGATGGCATTATAACTACATAACTATTATTCACGTTAAGAGATTTAGTGTTACTTAGAAAGATACTTATGAAAAAATAAGACAGACACCCAAAAAATTGAAGTCCAAGAGACCAGATTCGTCAACTTGTCTGTTTTTTGATGCTCTGAATCTGAATCTGACGTTCACTTTATTCGCCCCAATTTTTGATAACCTCCAGAAATAGTGAAAAATCCTGAAAAATGTTTACATCTATAACCTTAAGACAGTAACCAGGCCTCACTAAATATCGCTATTTCCTATATATCTGGGACCGCCTAGATTGAACAGTACTGTGATTCTTGAGAAGCAAATAAAACTTTTATTGTACTAAATTGTAATTTGCTTTTACTTTTTGGATATTTCCCAGTAATATAATGATAGTATTCGTATATGTTATCATTTTATTTTAATTAAAATAGAATACTTGTCTCAAGAGTGTTTAATATTTTATTGTTATTTTTTAATAACATAGTGGAATACTATTTCTTTAAATAAATTATATTAGAAAAGAAATAATTTGTAGGCAAACAAAACTTTTTTTTAATAAATTTCCATGCTACGCCTTATACACAAGATCAAAGGCGAAACCTCTGAAAGAGAGAGCATATTAATTTTAAATTAGCTTCCCCAATCTTTTAAGGAGTCAGTGCAAAGTTAACCTTTAATGAAGCTCCTGCGGAGCTAAATTTTTTGTTTCCTAAAGAAATCATATTTGAAGGAAAAATCTTATATTCCCTATTGATTTATATTAAACAATATACATCTCGAAATAAACGAAATACCATTATTTCGTCATACATCCCGTACTATTAAAAATTATAAAAGAATTACAATTTCTATGAATTGTTCGGTCAAAATGATTGATTTATTTCAGGACTGGGAATTATTCAGAACTAGTTATAAAAGCTACACTAGTATTTAACATACATTTCAAAATATTATTGTAAACAGGTTTTGATTTCTCAAATTGATCCCTCGAAAAATAGTAGCGTTGAGTTAGAGTAGAGAGAGCAATAATGTGAAATAATAATGTCAGTAAATAATAATAATAAATACACCACAGGTAATGACGACCCCCTTTATCCCGGAAGGCTCTAGTAGAGCCTTGTGTGGTCATAATAGTGGATTTTAAGAATAGTTAAAATGAATGAACTCTCTATGTTGGATATCAGAAGAATTTGGACTATTGTTTCACTTAAGGCCCGGGACGGTGTATATCTAGCTGCTTAATAATCCCTAAAAAATAATACAAATAAGGGTTTCGTACTTGGTAAATAACTCTTCTCCAAAGATTGTGACGCGCTTTTCTTCACTTCAGCTGGTGACGAGGAGAAAAAGGGTCAATCTTTGACAGTCGAGCTTCGGAAACGGGTTTTCGGTTTTAGCTCGGGCGCGAGTCCTAATTTAAATGTTAGGACACATTACCCATAAGCCGAATACGCGAGTCTGAGTAACTCAAGTGTAGAAACGGTACTCAAGAGGGTCAATACGGGTGACGTCAGATCGAAATATTTCTATTACCTTATTTTAATGCTTAGAATATTTCGTATAGATCGGTACAAGACGCAGAGAATAAATAAATTTTAGGTCTCATCCTAAGTTTATTTATAACACTGTAATTTCACTCGTAAAATTTCAGTTCATTCGGTTAATATTTAGAGGTCCCCACGTGTCTGCTATTTGGTTTAATTTTGAATTTTCGCTCCTTCATGCTAGTGGAAGGTGGGTAAGTTAGTACGCCAAATTAACACCATAATGTAATGCCTACAACTAAACTTCTTGGTGTTCCGAAGTTGACATTTGGCTCTGGCTCTTGGCTCAGCTGAGGCAGTACGTGAACAGTTGCAGTCACGAAACTGCGACTTTGTGGTTGTCGATGTGTGCTTCGATACGACTGCTTATACACAGGAGGATTGAATGGAGCCTATGTAATTCTAGAGAACCTCATTGAGAGAAAATTACTGAAAATCTGAATGAAGAACCGTTCTAAATAACTACTGCGGGTTGCGTCCTAGCTGCCTAGTTTTCAAAATTATGGTCTGATGCGAATTTGTGATATTTTTAAAATTATCTGATTGAGAGGATTAGTGTGTATGTGTATATATATAGTAAAGACGCACCTGCGTTGATCCCTTATTCATCAATTGGATTTTATTAATACACTTAGGAGTCATGAGGAAAATGTAGAAATACTTTGGAAAAGTGTTTCACGTTTCTCTAATAGATGGCGTCGTAAAATGGGTGGACTTTAAATTTCTTAACAATAAATAAAAAGTCGAGATATGGAGGCAGTGACGACTTTTCCGTAGGAAGATATATTGTTATATTGTAAACAACTAATGGCACATTTCCAATCAATATAAAAAGGATGAAATAATGAAAAACTTATATTATTGTGTCGCTTTATACATACATATATCTATATATTAACAAATATACACATGCGCAAAATATGTAAAGTGTTTTATTTGTAATGGTGCATCCAAAGCTGAATAATTTTATGAAAATCTTTATTCATCGCATTTACATACATATTTTTTGCTTGTTTTAGAATCATAATCTGTTCAAAGCGTTTTGATTTTCTCCTTTATATATTTTTCAAGGCATGTTTCCGGCTTTAAAAAAACAAGCGTTGCTGAAATGAAATATTTTGTGGAAATTTTGAATCATCGGCTTTAAGTACAAATTTTCACTTGTTTCTTAAACACGATCTGTTCAGAGGTTTTTAGTTTCCCTCTATTTTCATATATTTTAACCGTAGATGGCATGGAGCGAGTGTGTAAATATATTTGCTCTCTATTGAGAAATTGTTATTTAAGTTTAAGGGAAAGTTTACAGATTACATAACATTAATTCCATAATAAATGGAATTATGTAGGTACATATTATATATTACAATATATTGAAAAATGACCGAAACATATAAAAAATATTTTTTCTATGAGCGTATATAAGTCGCAAAACATGTTTTAAACAACGGGGATTTCTTTTTATATCTGGAAACAATGTTACATTTATGCCGTAATGTGAGCACAATTCAATGGATTTAAATGTCGCGTCGTACACATAATCCCATCTGGTGGCGAAAGAAATACTAACCTATAAGCTTTTGACAATTTTTTCCTGCCCTTAAAAAAGGAACAAGACGCTCACAATTATTGAATATAAGAATATAATATTTATGTACCAAGTATTATGTACATTAGGTACATTCATCTAATTCATCTAATTAAAATTATGATTCTGATTCTCAAACAATTTCTACATAAGTACATCATAACATACAAAACGATAAGTTTTTAAAATCTATTTAAAAAATCATGAACGCTATAAAAAGCATTTGTTGTGATTGTTTTATGCACTGCGATCGACAAGAGATTTTATGTCTTGTATTACACACATGATTGTCCACGAAGTGGAGAATGTATACAAACTAATTTTTACAAATACCAGACATTTGTAGATATAAATGTCAGGAACTGCAAACATTTTATGTTTTTTAAATAATTCCTTATAGCTAGCTCTGTTATACATGTTAAAAATTAATCTCAATAACTGCTTCTGCGAAGCATATACTCGTTGTGCATGGCTCGAGCGTCCCTAGGTTAATATATTCAATGAAAAATGTGAGTAAATAACATAGTAAGTACATACTTAGTAGACCCTCTGAGCAATTATCATCTAGCTGTAAAATAGTGAAGTAGGTTTTGTTAAGCGATTTTCAAAAAATGTGCTAGATGTGTATTTCCCATGTTAAATGACTGTCTGTGTAGGTACCAGGAATTTTATTGGTTTTGTAAAATTTATGTTATCACTAGAAGTTAACGTTCTTCTTATATCAAAAATTTAGAAAGACTTCATCGTTCTGAGTGAGATTGTTTCTTTGGCACTATGCATATACAATATACATCGTCTAATGCAACATAAAGTCCCTCCTGCGTGACGGCTGAAACAGTGGTATCGTCTGCATACATCGTGGTAACGCCATGTCGAATACAATTAGATAAATCGTTAATGTGAATTAAGAATATTAGGGGCCCTAATATTGAGCGTTGAGGAGTATCTAAAGTTATACCATAAACATCCAAATGAGGTCCATTACACTTTATTACCAATTGTCTATTTTCCATATAGGAGTCAATACAACTTGGTTTCTAATTTTTTGGATGGAATATTCCTATGCACAGGATCGAAAGCTTTCGATAAATCAAAAAACAGCGACACAACATACTTGTTCCCGTCTAACTCTTTATAAATATATCTTTAAAATCTGCAGATGTCGATCCCGCTGATTTTTTTGGTCAGAATTCATGTTAACACTCGGTAAATATTTTATTTTTTAGAAAATTGTTTTATCTAATATTTGTGTTATTTAGCTTCGCATATGGCCATTGTTATATAAAATAAAATTGTTATTGTAACCATCATCCCAACTTTAAAATATATATATGTTAAAACAGTTTTTTTATTTAATTTTTCAGGAAATTCGATGAGTAAATAAAATAAATGATAAACAAAACAATAAATTCTAATACAAAACAAACTGTGGAAATTAATTTACAGACATTTAAACGAAAATAAAGTAAAAAGAATATTAATTAAGCAACGCGAAGTGGTTAATTCTTTAAAGTCAAAGACAAATTATATCAAAATATGGAAACAAGTAATATCAAGCTTTACATAAAATAACCTATGTTGACAAGAATGGGTTACAACAAACAATTAAATTTAGTTCTTTAATTTTTACAAAATTCAACTATCACGTAAATGGCTAATGTGTTTATTTATATTTACATAAAAGAGGGATACAAACGCAATCAGACAGGGGGAGAATCCTCTCAAAATAAAATGGAATAAGCTTTCGATTCATTCAACTCTTTTCAAGCAATGAAGGGTGTTGATACAAAATGTCAATCATTGAATTGCTTTTCCGGTACAGTGATTCATCTAATACTTATACACAAGTTAACTACATATACGAATCGACTAACTTAGGAGACATGCCACAAGTAATATATCTGGAGCAATGTATAATGAGATTCTTTAAATTATTTAGTGAGTATTGGCTTGTCATAATGAGTGGATGTTTTCTAAATGAATGTCAAAGAGAAACCACTGAACTGTAAATAATTAATCTTTTCAGAGTGAATCAGGGAAGTCATCTTTTGTGTTTAAGTCTTTCGGGCTTTTATATCCTTTTTACTTTGTAGTTTTAAATCTTATCAGTTTCTCTTCTTTCCTGAAAATTTAATGTATTAAATTAACAAAAAGCAACAAAAACTACAAAATTATACACAGAGTTACTTAATGTATAGTGAGGTCCATAAGTAACGAATAAATTCATTATCTACGTAATTAACATATTACGACCTAAAGCCAGGACAAGCAAAGGATGTCCCAGGTTTTACAAATCCTTGTAGTGAGAGCGAACAATAAAATAAAGAACAATTAAAACCAAATACAATTTATTATGAAAGATAAAATCTTACAATAAAATAAATACCAAGAATACAGCAAAGTCTAGGGTTTTTAACCTAACGCTATGGAAAAGAGTTGTTAATTTCAAACAATTTTACAATGCAAATGATATATATACAGTAATTACTTAGCTTTCACAAAAATTGGAGTTTCCGGGCGCTTCAGACTCGAAGGTTGTTGATCGAGGTCCTTGCAGATTGTAGAAATCTTCCCAACACAATTAAATAGGGTTTTTCTCAATTGTAAAAGGGTAAATCATATACCAAAAATTGTGTGTCAAAGAATAGCAAATGATCCAAAAGTCCAATCCAATATAATCAAAAACAGAATAGTTGCTAAGTTCTGCATCCAAAATCTAGCTGTACCAAATCAAAATCTGGCCTTCCCAAAATTGTCTACAATTAAAATTACAAAATTATTCTCAAAATTAACCTCTAACGTGAGCACCTGTCTATAATCAAAGAAATTGCTTAACCGGATTACTACTTCTGTACGAACTTACTAATTAATAATAATAAATCGAAATTTCAATTAAACAAACCAAAATATTAATTGAAAAACTAGGTTAAATTAAACTAAAACCGACTAGCAACCACGTGCCTTTTAACTAAATTAATCCCTAGTGAAGTTTTCAGCTCAATTTCTTGATTTAAAAAGAATGTATAAGGCAATTTGAGTGATATTTATAACCATTTTTAACTCACAAAAACAAGAAGAAATTACTTAAATTGGCAGTTCGACAATACAGTTGTCAAGAGTACCAACTTGTGAAATGTTAAAAACTGAATCGATTTTTATTGACTTTGATCTTTAACCATCCTTACACTATAATTTTGCAGACAATTTTTATACGCTAATTATAATAATAGTTTATATTGTAGATTTCCTAAGATATACACATGTATGTAATAAATTGATATATTTTCCTAGTGGGAGCCATATGTTGGTTTTTAATTCTCTATCCAGCAATATAAGATTATTTAAATTTTTCTAATTTCTCCATGGAAAAATATTACATTTTTAATGTTACTAAGTAAACAAAAGAACATGAAAGAGTTTAAATCAAATGTTCAAACTGGACGCCAGCAGCTTCTTGACAATAATGGAGATATTGCTGAAATTCTTCTGAAACATTTTGTATCGTTTCCGGGGTGATTTCATTAATATCTTGCCTTATTCTATCTTTTAAATAATCCACGTTATTTGATCTATTGAAGTAGATTTTCGATTTTAAGTAACCCCATAAAAAATAATCAATAAGGGTCAAGTCGAGAGATCAAGCAGGTCACTCAATTTCACCACATCTACCGATCCACCTACTGGGAAAACTTGATTGACATAGGCTCTTACTTCCAATGCAAAATGTGGTGTAGCTCCGTCCTGCTGATACCAAATAATTCTATCAATTTCATTAGGGTTGTTATCATCTGGGAAAAGTGTTCTTAACTCTGGACCTATTTTGCAAGAAATCCAAGTAACGCGCGCCAATTCATGTGCTATCAAAGAAATATGGTCCGGGAATTTGAGAATTTATAACTCCAGCTCAAACGTTCCTAGCCCTAGTTTCCTACCAGATTTAGACATATCTATGACATTTCCAAATTCACGTTTTCTACTCTACTAACCATAGACTGGGAAATGCAATTTCAGGATCCTTATATTGAATATTTCTCATACCTGCTTCTGCGTTCTTGTTTTATCACCACATCCTAATAATATCAAATTTCAATTCTTTGGTAACCGAAAACTCATTGTTAAAATAATGATCAACTTGACAATCACCGATAAATAACTAGAATCATAAGTTTGCACAGAGTAGCAAATAAAGAAATTATAATTTTTCTGATACGTAAAAGAAACTCTTTTTAATTCTTTCTTTTTGTTAAGTATTCTTTCACCTGCATATCAGAATATAGCCAGATTTGACAATATTTGGCACGTAAAATAGCTTAGGATACATTTGATTGTATATATTTCAAATTCATTTCATTATTTTCAAATTTAATTTTTTTTATGAAGGATACACAAAATTCAAAAACCTTATATTACTATTAAAAACTCTTTCAAATCAACTATCACACACGCCCTCGTTCTATTTAAAAAATTTAAAGGGGAAGCTGTCACTCCAAGTGGGTTGAAGGGGAGGTGTAAAATTATGCTAAAAAATATCATTTTAGAAATAAAAGTTGACGTGTATTAGGGTTTTACTCATAAATTGTTAATTACGTAGATAATGAATGCATCTGTTACTTATAAATGTCACTGTATCTGAAGCAAATTGATAAAATAATAGGATAAGGCAAGGATCGCTTGGGTTGAGCTCACTGGATGTAGGAGAGAGGAGAGTGTTAAATATTATTATCGACGTTTTGAGGAGCATTTAAAACGAAGTGCCCAACATTCATATCATTAATATTACAAATGTCCAAACCGAGCAAAGAAAATTAAAGAAATGCCAAAAAATCTAATATCAAAGTTAGCATCTGAAAAACACAAAGCTAAATGGATTACAAATTTTATTCGAGTATTATGTAATGCCAAGGTAAGCAAAGTTAAAGAAGAAGACAACGTCACTTGGTACAGTTAAATGTAGCCTAAAGTGTTACGAAAATAAAATGAACATGATGAGACGAACTCTTTACATGAATTTTGTTTTAGATGTTTGATAAAGGTTTTAATTAGCTTTAGTTTATGTTATTGCGTCACACTGGAAATACCTTTTGGTTTTATAGAAAAAAATAAAACTATTTTTTCGATTAAAAATTAATTTCTTTAAAGGAATTTGCAAAATATAAATAAAATTTTGTGCTTTATTTGTAAATAACATCACAATAGAATAGTTTGTATTCCAGTGAACTTGTTTTTTACTAATAATTGCAATGAATGTAAAAAATTATTTAGAATTGCATCCATTTATTATTCTATTTTCCGAATCCTCAACGTCAAGAGGTTGAATTTGATACACGAATTGGTTAAGGTAATCCTACCAAAATATCCAACGGATATAAATCTGGCAATCTAGTTGGCTATTGCAAACATATCTACTAGTTTCCAAAAATGATGTTTCAGTAATTCCATACAGTACGACCAGTATGTGGAGGAGCGCCATCTTTGTGGTACCTGATATCTCTTCTATCTTTCAGGGGAACTTCCTCTAGACAAGCAGGTAATTCATTTCGTGAGAATCGACCATGACGACTTATTGGTAGGTCGGTTGATTCACTAAATCCTAGAGAAATAGTAGAGACACCCTCTGAAGTGAGGAAGTTTATGCAAATAAGCAGTGGTCAGAAGAATATAAGCTATCGAAAATCATCATTATAAAAATTTGCAAATGGCCGTTTTATTTCCTTAGTTGATGATACCAATATTTTGCTTAATTATTCCATATACACGGAGCTTAAGCTAAACTATGGAAAACTAATATATGCAATAACATTAAACAGTTTAATTTTAACAAATTCATTCATGGTATAGAAGTAGTTAATAATATAACCTTTAACGTATACCTCACCAGAAACAATCAGCTATCGCATTAAAATCTGTTATCGGTGACCATACGGTACATTCAAAATTCTTGGGAATACACATAAACTACAATTTTGAGTGAGATACGCACTTAATAGAGACCAAGTTAAGTACGACTCTTTTGTATTATTAACAATCAGAAGAAATGGTGGATTTATTGAAGCTGGAACAGTTAATTTCGCTTGCATATATTAAAAGTAGATTAAAATATGTAATTGAATTCTGGAGTATAATACGTAACTTAATTTTTATGCTGCAGAGATATTAATTTCAGAAAATATTGCAGGAGGTACAGGGTAGATCATTGGAAATGAAACAGACTTGCCTGAGAGTTTAAATTGATTTTCTTAAAAACACTCAGGCCTGTTAAGTGCATTTTTACAAAATAGCTCCATCGCTTCATCTTTTTGCATTGAAACCACAGCCTATAAAATTTTAAATAGATTGATAATACATATGGTACCTTATTTGAAACGCTTCATCTAAATACCGCAAAACGAGTATTTTCAAATTTTATCGAATCGATTTCAAGATATCGGGAACTCAAATTGCATATTTATAAAAAATTTAAGATAGTACAATTGTCAAAAGTTAGAAGAAACTTTATCAGCCAATTAGATGTTCAAGCTGTCCAGCACCATTTTTTTATATTCACAGAAATTTTGTTCGTACTTACAGTTTGAAACATCTAGCTTTAACGCCATACGACAGATAAACTCCTCCAGAAACTCTGGTTTCATTGAACAAACTCCGTTCTTCAAATGATCCCACAGAAAAAAAGTCGAGCAGAGTTAAATCTGGAAATCAGCTTGTCCATTCCATCGCACCTCTCGATCAATTCACTTTGCAGAAAATATTCTGTTCAAAAACTCCCTACTAACAGGTTCATAAGGTGAAGAGGCTGTTGGATTATCGAATGGTCTTCTTTGTCTTCTGTAGACCATTCTTATCCACTCCTGAACATAAGCCTCCTCCATATTTCTCCCGCACTATCTATCCTGGGCACATAATATTCAATTTCTGCCGGCTTCCCTCTGACTGTTATCTCTCCATCTTGTTTGGGGACGGCCGACACTTGTCTGGTTTTCCTGGTCACCACTGTATTATTTCTTTGGTCCACGTGAAGTTATTCTGAAGAGATATACTGCTCAGCGTCATGTATTGGTGGCTATACGCTCTATGATAGCGATGACTCTCATTCTCCTCCTGACGGCTTCGTTTCTGACTCGGTGTTTTAAGCTGATCCCCAGCATCGCGCACTCTGTTTTGTATTAGGGTGATAGTCTTAAGGCAATAGATCATGACTGGTGATATACAGGAGTACAAAACGTTCCACTTCGGGTTGGTAGGGATGTCCGATTTCCTAAGGACGTCACCAAGTTTTCCAAATATCAATGCCGCCCACAATAAGCCAACTCTCCAATTTTTTCTGAATACTGGTCTTTACAATTAATAACCCAATGAGAATTTCATGTAGCCCAGTGTCTATAATTTTGAGAAGACACCACCTCATTAATGGTAAATGTATCCTCATCAGTAAACAAAATTTTACTTATAAATTTGCCTGGACCTAATAACAATAATCTAACATTTTATTTTCATCACCTTCTTTTAAAGTATTCAGAAACTTTGGCTTACAAAGTTTGATATTATGACGTCTGGTACACATTCTAATTTTCTCCTTGTTGAAGTTCAGTGGAGACTCTAACACTCGTAGACTCAATCTTGCAGCTAAGATTACGTTATTTTCAGGATGCAGATGTATTCGGCTAGATTGGTCATTCTCAGATCTTTTAATAACATTGCCAGTTTCATTGAAAAGAGCATTTATTATAGCTGGAGTTCCATAATATCAACTCGTATATGCCTTCAGTTAAATTATGTCACTACTTCTCTACTACTACGAGCCTTATCATCAAATAACCTAATTATTTCGATTTTTTTCACTTAAATGAAAACGCATTTTATGATTGTAAGCTATGATATTTATACAATAAAACTCAAAGGTTTGTCAGATGATGAAAATATCTGGGTGTTTTCATTTTAAATAAGACACACTGTATAAAGAAAATATAAATAAAGCAAATATATCAAAGTAGTTTTCCTCATTCCATTTCAAATCTATATGTTACGTATTCATTGCCTATTTTGATTTCCTCTTGTTAAGTCCATAAAACATTCATCAACAAATTGTAGGATATTCCTATTCAACAAAGGCTTTAACAATTTTTCATGCAATGGCTCTTCTCGCTTCGGTTGTTATAAATTGTTTCAATTCCAGTTTATGTACGTTGTACGTTCAATATTAAGATTGATATCCGGTAAATCTGCATATATTTTTTATTTCTTTATTTTAAACCGTACCGGTATCAAATCCTGGAAAAATGTATGCACTTAACAAGAACTGTCAACAAATACAGTTATACTTGTGTATAAGCTTTGATAGGATTTGTAATATAGAATTATTATAAAGCTCAGCAGGACTGAGAGCAGGTAAACGAGGAGAAATCGATAGCCGAAGTCCCTTATGCAGGTTATGTGTTGTGTTGTGTATAATTCCTAAGAGATGAATGAATTTGTATTTACAATAATTAAGCGGAAGGGGAGAGGAAATGAAGGATATTTTAAAGTAAAATTAAGGTATATGGTTGAACTGAACACATACAGTATAATATGTCACTGTTACAAATAGAATGTGGTTAGTATTGACAGTATAGATAATCAATTCTCTACTTGATTGCTTTATGAAATTTCGAAGCGTTAAAATCTGAAAACATCTTTTAGAAATAATGGCTGATGAATATTTTCTCGCACTTATACTTAAAGCCAAAACCTGTAAGATTTGGTACACCGAAGCAAAAGGGATTGTGGAGTATGGGGACACAAATCAATTATTAAGCTAGCTTCGATAGGACTCGAGATCCCAGAAGGTGATGTAAATATAATCCAAGTAAAAATACTTCGTTAAAATACCAGTCGATATGTTAAAAATGGGAGGCCTAATAACCAAGTGTCGTTAGTTCTTTTCTTCTCAGATCCTCCCGTAGCTTTTGCATCGTTGCAAGGTAATGGGGCTGTTTACATTGTCGGTCATCATTTAATTGGCAATCCAATAAAAAAACTTGTTGAGTTGAGAAGATAAGGAAAATGATGAACCCTAAACCAAAAAAGTTCAAACTATAAATAACACAAAGGAAAAGACTTCCTTAAAGAGTAACGATAACGCAAAAAAGTAACAAAAAAATTTCGTGTTATTATTATTTAGTTTTGTTAATTTAATGCAAGAGTAGGGTTACTACTTAAATTCTCGAAGTATTTGTGAACTTCTTTATATAACTTTTATGTGACCTTTATTTTTAGTGAATTTTGTCAAATAAGAGCAAAGGAATCTCTACTTAAGATGAATTTTGTGGTGAATGATTTGAAAACGTGCCATAAGTACCATTTTGTCTGTCTGTTTTGTGTACCAATGGATTGCTGTCGATTTGCCACTTGCACCGCGATCTTTGCTCGAACAAATAACATATGAATGCTTAAGAGGCTGTCAAGGCAATTGTGGTTGCAGAAATTTAGGCATTAAATGTTCCATGTATTGTAAAGAATGATCAGGATCAGGAATCAATTGCTAAAACACAGATATGCCAGAGATATTTGAGTGGATTGTCAATAAAGATATGGATGAGAAAATCAACATTACTTTTGAAAATATTAAAACAGGAGAATCGTTTATTATATAAGTATATCAAAATACTAATTTTATGGACATTAAATGGGGTTCCAGTGGATATCCATTTATTGAAGTCCATTGGATGTCTAGAATATATATGATCCTTTGGTTGAATACCATGTCCAGAAATCATATGGATATTAAATGGATGTCCAGTGGATACTTGTCCAATGGATGTCCATGTATTTAAGTCCAACGGATATCCAAATATGTCCGTGTACATCTGGATCTGTAATGGATATAAAATGGATGTCCATTGGACGTCGAGTGTTTATTGGGATAGATCGTACGCATATAGTGTAGCTAGTAAAAGTTAAAGAGAATCAAATTTTGAATATGTTGCGTTTTGATAACGAATGAATGGAGATAAAAAGGAAAATCATCACAATTTTGATACAGGAGATATCTCTCTACGATGCTTAATTTTTTTTATTACTTTTTTTAGATTTTTTTGCCAAGTTGTTTTTGTTTGATCAGCTGACTTTTGTTGCCACGCCCCTTTGCGACATGGACTGTAGCTCCCGCATATTCAGCACTTGTGGATGCGCGCGCAGCACGCGTCTTTCCGTCATGTCGAAAAAGGGCGTGGCGACAACGGTCAGCTGACCAAGCGAAAGCAACTTGGCAAAAAATCTTAAGAAATTGATTTTAAAAAAAAATTAAGCATCGTAGAGGGGTATTTCCCGTACCAAATTTTAGAGAATTTCTTTCTCTACGACGTGATATTTCTTTTTTAATTATTAGAAGTATTTTATGGCCGTCGTACCGCGTTAAACTCGAGCAAGGCCAATTTGTTGATAGTTTTTATTTATTTACAAAATTGCTACAACATCCAAGTCTTAAACATTTCAATATGTTGTTCCTGACATTTTTCCCGATCGATTGATCATAGAATTATCCCCTGAGAAATAAAATCCAAAAGATGTAAAAAATTGGTCTAGATTTATTGTACTATACGTGTACTATACGCTGATATTTGATCCCCCACCCCATATCAAAATTCGGGGACAGCCACTTCAATTTTATGATTTTAAAATATCTACGAATCAAATTTCTGTAACTTAAAATAAATTATTAATAAGTATATTGTAGCACTTTCTTTCCTTTCCAGGTATCAAATGTTATTTCTTTTCATCACATATATTGTTCCCATGATCTTGATGTCAGTATGTTACACCATAATGGGTAGAATATTGTGGGGGTCCCGCTCAATTGGTGAAATGACCCAGAGGCAAATTGATGCAATACGCTCGAAAAGAAAGGTAAGGATATTTCCACATTTATTTAACATTTGCAGTACTTCTTAAACATGTAGTATTTCTAATCTGAAAATTAAATGGTTATTTTAAATTAAAATTTGAACTTTTGTGTGGGACAATAATCAGAAACTGAAAATTTGTAATATACTCTTTAAAAAATAATTTTTCAACTCAGCTTGATTGACCGATTTCAGTGGTCAAAAACTCATTTTTTTCGTCTTTTCGTGAGCTATTTTATAGTATTTTTTGTATATAAATTTTTTTTTTCTCATCGAAAACGTGAAAAAACCTGTTTTCGACAGTTTCATGCCCTTTTTTCAACAGGTTCCAAATAAAATTTGCTTTCCACAACATATACATCTAATCCCCACTATTTTTTCCTAATTATCACGTTCACAAAATGCACTGAGGAATTTTTCAAAAAAATGCATTCTCCTTTGCTATGTGACCTGGATTAGTAGATATTATCATCAGTAAATTTTGCACTAAAATATCCAATCAATTCATCCATACCAGGTCTTTCTGTTGGGTTGTGATTAAAACATCTCTGCACAATGGGTTGAAAAAATGATGGGCGAACGCTAATATATATTTCTATTCTCGTTTTCACGGCTTCAATGGAATCTTCTGCTACATCTGGCCATACATCTTCTTCAGAATACGTCTCTAAGATCGTACATCCTAACGACCATATATCTGATGATATCGTGGCAGTCCCCTTACACAACAGAATTTCCGGGGCCATGTAGGCGATGGTTCCATTTATTGAACTTTATTTATTAATTCATGCAAAACTTACCGAACACCGAAACAACCTATAACTCACAAATCACTTATACTGGTTTGTGCTATTATAACTCTCTGATCAGTGCACAAAACTCGAATTCGTGTTAAGGGATTCGTTAGGGTGTAATGGGGTAGTGAAGCGCAAGTTATAGCCTCTCCTACTCAATTGTTAACCTCACCTTCGCGATGAGTTCAATTTGAACTTGGTGCACCCTGTTTTCACTAACGAGGCTCTAACGACCGAGTAAGGGCGGAATAACCCTTACCTTTTGCCGTGAGCACATCCACCTTCTCACGATGAGTGCGGTAAAAATAACCCACCGCACACAAAGGTTGATTTTGGAATCGTTAGGTTACCCCATCGTCGCAGTCTGCTTCTATGCCATGGGACCACACCACTCGCCTTCCGCAACCGAGCTGGTCTGTTGCATACCTGCTCCAGCTAAAACTTCAAATGCAGCTTCGTTTTCAGTCGATTAAGGCTTTAAAAATGATGGAGCGTTCAAGTGGGACAAAATCATCCGGAGGTAAAATACCCTCCCGATCGGATCTCCTCACACCTAATCGAATGTCAAAAAAACACCGACAAGTTAAATCCAACAAAACTAATTCTTTCATCTACGGCGCTTGGAATGTTCGTACTTTGAACGACAGCACTCGCACCGATCGGCCTGAAAGAAGAACTGCTCTAATAGATAGAGAACTTCACCGACTCAATGTTGACGTTGCAGCTCTCAGCGAAACTCGATTTTTGGAGGAAGGCTCTCTCACAGAAAAGTACTACACCTTCTATTGGAAAGGTCTTCCCACCAATTCAAGAAGACAACATGGAGTAGGATTTGCCGTTCGGAATCAACTTGTATCCAACTTAACACAAGTACCACAAGGCCTATCCGAGCGTCTAATGCTGCTACGCTATGAGCTATCAGATGGCAACGCGGTAAATCTAATAAGCGCCTACGCTCCCACTCTGGATGCAAGTCACGAAACCAAGAAAAGCTTCTATCAACAGCTGGAAGAAACCCTCTGTAGAATACCTAAAACGGAACGACTCGTTATTCTTGGCGATTTTAACACTAGAGTAGGGAGAGATGCAGACACCTGGCCAGGCATCATAGGCAAGAACGGTTTGGGCAACATGAACGCTAACGGTCAACTACTCCTAACTAAATGCGCCGAACATGATCTAGTTATAACAAACACCATTTTCCGACAAAAGGATAAATTTAAAGGCACCTGGCGTCACCCCAGATCAGGTCACTGGCATCTACTGGACTATGTTATCGTACGTAGGAAGCATCTCAAGGACGTCCAAATTACAAAGGCGCGCATCGATAGCGAATGTTGGACCGATCATCGTCCTGTTGTCTCTAAAATGAAAATTGTTATGAGACCCAAACACCGAAGAACTCAAGTAAAACGTAGACTCCGTCTCTGTATTAGTAAATTGCGTGACCAACAAACCGTCGAACAGCTAAAGCAAAAAGTTCAAGAGAATTTGAGTGCACTAGAAGAAACCAATTCGCTGCTACCTGGACATAAAGTTTAAAAAGTGCGAGTGAGGAAATTCTTGGCACTGCAGCAAGTAAAAAACAGGAGGACTGGTTCAATGATAATGAAGCTTTTATACAAGAACTTCTTGACCGCAAACATACTGCCTTCCAAAATGCTATCAACCACCCCAACGACTCATCAAAAGCAGAAGCTTTTACCCAATCTAAGTATGAAACGCAACGCGAAATCAGAAGAATAAAGAACGAGTGGTGGGCAAGCAAGGCCAGAGAAATTCAAAGGTACGCCGATTCACACGACTACAGGAATTTCTTTCAAGGAGTAAAAGCAGTGTACGGCCCCAGTCGGAAAAATATGTGCCCTATTAAAGATTTAAATGGAAATCTCCTCAAAGAAGACCAGGAAATAAGAGCCCGATGGAAAGAACACTACTCTAACATTCTTAACCAGCAAAGTCAAGCCGATCACGATATTATAAATCTTATCCCTCAATATGACACCTTCGAAGACTTAGATAAACCACTAACAACGGAAGAGATCTTAACCGCCATTGGGCAGCTAAAAAATAACAAATCTCCCGGCGCCGACTCACTCCCAGCTGAGATCTTTAAAGCTGTGTCGTCAGAGCTCATAACCTACCTCAAAAAACTGTTTGATGTCGTGTGGGAAAGTGGTGAAGCTCCGCAGGAGTTTCGTGATACACTTTTAATCAACCTCTTCAAAAACAAAGGGAGCGCTGCGGACTGTGGAAATTACAGGGGTATAGCTCTCCTGGCTGTTGGAGGGAAGATACTCGCTAAAGCGATGGCAAATAGGCTAACACTTGTTATGGAAAAGTTACTTCCTGAAACACAGAGTGGCTTTAGACCAAACCGAGGTACATGGGATTTAATCTTCACACTTAAACAGCTTCAAGAAAAAGCACTCGAACATCAAGGAGAAATTCACATGGCCTTCATTGATTTAACCAAGGCGTTTGACTCGGTGGACAGGAAAGTGCTCTGGAAAATTATGTTCCGCTTAGGTATCCCTAGAAAATTTGTGGAAGTATGTCGCAGTCTACATACAAACAACAACGCCCAGGTTATGTATAATAATGAGGCAACCGAACCTTTCCAAACCCTCATTGGAGTTAGGCAGGGATGTGTCCTGGCACCCCTACTCTTTAATTTGTTTACCACTGCTCTAACAATTATTGTTGACAACAAACTGACAGTCAGAGGAATAGGTCTCAGATACCGTTTTGATGGCGGTCTCTTTAACATAGGGCGCTTTAGAGCTTTCACGAAGACACGCACACGATTCATTTGTGATCTCCAGTATGCGGATGACTGTGCACTTTTAGCCTCTACGCCGGAAGAGCTTCAAGAACTTTTAGATGTGTATGCCCAGAGCTATAATTCCTTGGGACTTAAAATCAACATTGGAAAGACTAAGATTATGTCAACTCCTCATCAAGTGAACCAAATAGACATTACACTTAACGGAAATTCTCTTGAAGTGGTGGATCAGTTCAATTACTTAGGCAACGTTGTTAATGACAAAGCAAACATGGACAGCGAGATTCGCAATAGAATTAACGCTACATCTAGAGCACTCTGGGGACTTAGAGAGAGAGTATTTGACAACCACGACCTTGCTTTGTCAACGAAAATGGCTGTCTACAGAGCAGTTGTCATTCCAACACTGCTATATGGATGTGAAAGCTGGGTCATTTACCGTCGTCATGTGAAAGAATTAGAACGTTTTCAGCAAAGACACCTCAGAAGTATGATGAAAATCCGTTGGTTCCATCACATATCAAACGTGGAAATACTCAGGAGAGCAAACAGCCTTCCAATTGAGGAGCTTATTTCAAGGGCACGCCTAAGATGGGCAGGTCACGTTCATCGTATGCATGATAACCGCCTTCCTAAATGTACACTTTATGGTGAATTGCTAAGCGGTAGAAGAAGGCGTGGCGGTCAACGAAAGAGGTTCAAAGACGCTCTCCATGAAAATCTAAAATCCTGCGGTATTGCAGACGAGCAATGGGAACAACTTGCAGCGGACAGAACCGAATGGCAAGGGGTTGTGGCCAGCTATCAAGGAAATGTTGCTGCAAGAAGGCCGAATCCAAGACCTAACCAGGTCTGTGTTTGTCCTGACTGCGGTCGACATGTGCTCTCCCGAATTGGCCTCTATAGCCATAGTCGTGTGCACCGTAGATGAATGGGAATTACAATAGACTACACCTTATTTTTTATTGTACACAATTTATCGACTGTAACATTTTTATACTCGGACTCGAGTAACGGCTAATAATAATAATAATAATAATAATAATATAACTCTCTGATCAGTGCACAAAACTCGAATTCGTGTTAACATGTCGTGGCTAGTTGGCCGAGTTTGGATCGGACATCTTCGGTGCAAAAAATATTCTACATATTGAATTTATTTTCCATACATATTCAATTTTTTCCCAATATATTCATTACTTTTCCAATATTTTCAATTATTTTCCAAAATGTTAAATTATTTTTCGAATATATTCAATTTTTTTTCAATATATTAATTATTTTTCCAATATATTAATATTCTTTCCAATATACTGAATAAAATAGTTTTATTATAATTTTGTGACACTTAAGCGCTTTCGTACAATGACAAATTTTCATAAAATATCCTATATATTTGAGCAATTATATGCATCATTACAGTTTAACGTTTAGAAAATTTATTAAGTATTTGGTCAAAGTATACTAAATTATAGTGCAATTGTGCATGGGGATCGGCCTAAAAAGCAACTATTGAAAAACAGAAATTGCGCAACAGACTAAGTAACAATTAATCTGTGAGTAAAGTTTTATTTTAATGCTTTATTATTTTTATTATTATTTAGCTCGTTATTGTGCAGAATCAGTAGGATATCATTATGAAGTAAAGTCATATATGCAATTTTTTTATTATAAATATCGTAAATAACAACAATTTCAAGAAAGAATATGTTTTAAATGGTATATATATGGTGATAAACTTTAAGGTGTTTTCATTTTGGTTCTAAATTTATTGTTTACGAACATGGCATACTCACAGGAACTCACCACGAGTTACGAGGCCACTAATAGTGTGCAGGTGAAGTCTAGTTAAGATAATAAAACAGGAAACGGTGTGTGGGCAAAGCAGTTTTATGTTTACCTGTTAATTATGTATTTTTCAACATTTTTCAGTGTTATAAACTATTTTTCGGTACAAATCTTTTAATATCACTGAAGAAAGTTAGGGACTATAAATTAAAACCACAGCACACAATAAGTATAAGTTGCAAATGCAAATTAAACTCGTTCGAACGGGTATTGTGACTGCGATATTTATTTTTGGTTTCCACTACATGAAAAGCATGAAAAAAAATGTAAAAGTATCAATTCCGCATTAAACCTATTGTAATAATGTTTTTGTAGGCAAATTCCTAAAAATCATTCATGATTGAATAATTCTAAGGTGGGAGAATATTTCTTTGTGAGAGTAATGCAGAAAGAAATATGAATTGATTATTAGGACCCTAGCAACGTTGATTACTTGGGGGGAGTGTAAAACATTTTAACGCCCTCTAATCGACTTTCTTTTCTATTCAATATAAGTGGGCGATTTGCAACTTTTAGGAATAACAAAAACATTCCAGACATTATGGGAGTGGTATTTTCTATTATTTTTGATAAGGCTAAAGAGATAGTTAAAACGGATGTCTTATTTATGAAGAGTATCTATAAATATCATTTATTAATTAGCAAATAACTAAAGTTTCTTAATAATAATAATATTTTTAGTAAATATTAACTTTATAAACCTTACTATGTATTGTATTCCACAGTTAACCTAGCCTTATCATACATATTACTAAGCGCTCTATCTCGGGAACGGTTAATTGTTGCCTAAAACCAAATTTGTAGAGAAGTTTATGCTCTACACAGTTCCGGATTAACCCCAAGGCAATGAGGCATTGCCTGGGGTCCCCCACCAAATTATCTTGAAAATATATTTTATTATAAATATTTAAAATTGAATTTTTACGTTATTAAACAATATGTAACTAAAAAGGTCCTCATGATTTGCACCCCAGATTTGAGAAAGCTAGGTAGATTTATTTTTTCGAAAATCACGGGTCTTGAGCAAGCCTCCACCACAATTTTGCCTACAAGCCCCATCCATATTCATCCGGCCCTGGCTCTACAACTTTTCTAATAACTCTAAATGCCAATTAGAGCAAAGGAAATAAGATATTTATAAATAACCAGTTTTTGCGACATTTGACCTTGAATATCTTGACTAGCATACACGAAAATCTATGATAGCCCAATAAAATGGGAAAATTTGGATGAAATAATTCAGAGCGGGCTGAAATTTTGGGAACGGGCTTATTTTGTGGTACTTTTTAACATATTAAAAGTCCCTACCCGTAGACACCGGTGGAGGGGCAGGAGAAAATAGGTCAAATAAATCGGTTTTTCGCAAAAAACTCGTAAAGTATCAATTTTACTGTAAAATATGTACACATGAAAATTATAGGTAACAAAAATCTGCACAATTTCGGTTGTTTTTAACTTCGAACGACCTATTGGGGCTGAGATAGACTTTTTGAAATTTTGACAGTTTTACGACACAACGGAAACGCGCGCGTTCTTCGCTAAAATCTTAAAAATGGTCGTTCAGATCGCAAAATGTATCAAATAAAAGTTGTACAGAGTTCGATTACGAACGATATGAATGAATTTTTAAACATATTTATAGCGCATATAGTGTATCTAATGAAAGTTAAAAAGAATCAAATGTTGAATATGTTGGTGTATGTGTAAAATCGTTTTGATAACGAGTGAATGAAGAAAAAATGGGAAAATATGAAAAATTGTCATTTTCAAGTGCATTTTGAGTAATACCTATTTTTTGATTGGCTTTAGGTAATAATGACACTAAAGGTTTTTTGAGTAGAATTAAATTATCTGTAATTTGAGCTCCAAGTGACATTTATATGAGGAATAGTTCACGAGTTACAGCTGTTTAAAGCTATGAGCAAACATTTCTTTTTTATTATATAAAGATTTTCCTGCAATAACTGTGCATGACAATTTAACTAAATCGCTTATATAAGGCATATTAGTTTTTTGCACACTTGCAATAAATTATGACAACTAACTGACAATGTCGCAAAAATTAAAGTTAGATGTACACAACTAGATTTTAGCAAAATACCGTTATAAGACTTATCCTATTTTTTTGCTCACGACCGTACCTGCTGCATGAACCAAAAACACAACACATAGTGATAACTTTCAAAAAGAGTAATGTATTATCTGAAGCATGAATGATAAACTTACGCATATTTTCTTCTGTAAGAACTAATGACTTTTTAGGTTCATAACCTTTGTACATCTCTTTAATGAATGCATGCAATTTGTGGTAGAATGTTGATTTAGCATTCATTTTTTATTCTCAGCATTACTTGTAGTTTGGAATGGATACACTAAAGTGTGGAAGATTTATATATCTTTGGTATTCCCATCGTATGTGCTAACATTAATAATTGATTAACACTCTGTGGCTCGTCTGTTTCTTCTCCATTCACAGCAATAACCTTTCACCTTCATTATAATAAGAATCTCTGGATTTTGCAGGAATCAGTTTTAAACTCAGCCTCCGCACCTAACTTTTCAATTTCAGGTGGAACTATTTCATTATGTGTAACCATTTTAAACTGTAAAAATCGGCAGCTACTGGAAGCGGCTGGGTCTTCCCCACTCGGTGAATTCAAAAACATTCTAGTTAACCCATAAGCATTACAGATTCGTAAAGTAACAAACTGAAAATTGGTAGTGATAATCTATAATAAATTCACCAATGTAGGTACAGAAAGCATTTAATATTGTTATTGTTACACCTACCTAAAAATTTGTGACATTCCACTTGTGCGCAGTCACATAATTTAAACGTTTTCAATACGGATCAAATATTATTGAGAAAAAAAGTATTATGACGTAAGCCGACACCTGAAATGTGTTGCTGGTTTCAAATTCAATTTGAATACTGGAGACGCCTTGAAAAAATTCAAATTCGGATTAAAATATAGGTCTTGAAATCGGACAATTACAAATATATCTGAACTGACATACCGTTGTGTGTCTGTCGATCTATTTGCTGTCAGTATATCACAGTCTTTTCGGTCTGAATAATAAACGTAAATTAATAACTAAAGTTTTTAGTACAATATATTTATTTTAGACAATTATTTACACTTTATTTTACTTGAACGCGGGCAAAGTAAATGAACGTAAATTAATAATTAAAGTTTTTTATAATATAATAACAAAATAACAAAAATAAGCAGATTAATTTTTTTAAAACGTAATTTTACTTAATAAGCAGATATTACTTTAACTCTTATAATTACTGGAAATATTAAACACACAATAATTGTTACAAACATTATTCGGATGTATTGTTGATTCTTGGCGTTGTTCAACTTCTGTGAATTTGTTTTGCCTATGGCTTTGACCGAGGCTTCGAATGTTTCATTTTCATCCCATACTTTTAAAATTTTATTATACTCTTCATTAGTAAGAGCAGCAGTACTAGTTTTTTTGTGGGATCTCTTTGTAACTGCCGGCGTTTCGTATCACGCGCAGTTCTTGCTGCAGCAAACTCAACGTCTGAGAAAGGATTAAATTTGAGCTAATATTCGTTGAAGCACATTTTTTTACGTTGTTTTGCGGATGAATTCCACATAACCTGAAATAATATTATATTCTAAAAAGTCAATCTAACAAAAATATTTTAATGGTATATAAATATTTAAAATAATTGACAATTTTTATCGCGTATGCTGCCTTAAGTCGACTATATCCATTAGTCAACAAAAGGAGCAAATTAACTAAGGATAACAAATTAACCCTGTATAAAGTTATGCTAAAACCGATCCTTACCTATGCATGCGCGTCTTGGAACACAATTTCATATGCGCAATGTAATAGACTACAAAGGACACAGAATAAAATCCTTAGATTACTTACATAAACAAACAGGTATACTCCTATCGAAACATTCCATAGAGAGTATAACATCCCTTTAATTAGGGATTATATTATAGAAACTGCACAAAAATTCTTTAAAAATAAGATACGTAAATCCCCGCTTACCACACATATGGTAGACATACGGGAACATCAAAACATTGAACATACACATAAGTTCATACAGGCAGGAGATAACAGTAATTTTAAGACTTATAATTTGGCAAAGTTAAGTAGAATTTTAATGAAATGTAAACTCTCAACGAATCCGCATGTAAATATGTAAATATACCTTAAAAATTTTATTAATTGTAAATAATGAAAATGCATTTCTTTTTCTTTTCTTTTTTAGCACACACACAATCGGTGTATTTTTATTTTGATGTAAATAAATTTTTCTTAAGCAAGTTTTCCTTCACTAAGTTTCCTGTAAATTTTACCACCAATTATATGCAGTAGAGAGAATTTCTTATTATTTTAATTTTTCAAAAACCTTAATAGAATAATTTCATAATTTGTTTAAACTTTTTGGAAAGCAACGAAATATATTAATTTTAATTTTTTATTGTCTGGCTATTTTGGCATGTTATCAGCCCCCCGCCTCGTTTCTTTGCCATGAGCAAAATTGTAACGCGTCGGGTATTTTTATTGATTGTAAACTGAATGAAATAAATGGCATAAATACAATAATAAAAAATGACATGGACTTATTAAAAAATAAAGATTTTTAAATTGTAATTGTAATTGCCTTTCACCCAAAAGTTCCGGGTTCGATCCCCGGTCGTGGCAGTGGAAAATACTGTGAGAGGGATTTTTTCACTACACATTGGGTGTGTGTCCCTTGTCTCTAAATGTATAGCCCCCTCCCACATAAGGCTCTTCTAGAGCCTTTCGGGATAAAGGGGGTCGTCACTACCTGTGGTGTATTTATTATTTATTTATTTATTTATTATCACCTTCACAACAGATTCTTTATAGTCTTAGGAGTTTGTTTTCTTCATATTAAACCCCCAATCCTCCAAAATTGCAGCTAGGACTATAGCAGAGGTTCCTCCTTCAATTTTGTATGATTCTAAAAATTGTTTCCATATGGTTGCCTTAGATCTTTTCGTATTTGTTGGAATTAGTCTGTCCACCTTTTTTTTGATTATCTCAGTATTTTCCTGTCCAAAACGCGACATTTCTCTCAAAAACGGTAATAAAATAATTCACACCACGCTATTAAAATTTCTGTCAGTGAAATACGTCAAAATGCCAGCCAAGGTCATCTTATTTATGCACCAAATACAACACCGACATCAACCTACAAGACTTTGCAAACATTTCTGAAGTTTCTTTTTTGTCAAGTAATTTTGGTCTAAAATTTTTTTTCCGAATCTCCCTTGCTCTCTCAAGTGCGATATATCATTGACATCGGAATTTTACCGCTTTTCAATGGTTCGATTGCACATTGTAAGTAATTATAAAATAAACAGCTTGTTGCGTCAAAACGGCACTAAACATAATCCGATTTCAACCAAAACCTTTTCAGATCTTCTGGAGTACTAAAGAAACCCCCATGCAAATTTGTATCCAAATCCGTTTAGTAGCTTCGGCGCTAACACACATATATACACACACACATACATATATACATAAACACAGACATTTTCAAAAACCACTTTTTTGGGTTCCTGGGACCTCAAAACGTAAAGATTTGGTGTTTTCTCAATTTTCGTTTTTGGACCAATTTTAGTAACCTCTCACAATTTTATTGTGATGAGGTATTGTCAAATAAGCTTGTAAACAACAATTGCTATCACCATGACTAATAATCAGATGGCATACGTCATAAAATATATTGAAATTTGAGAAAAATGGTTTTGATTTAATTTACACCTTTATTTCTCGTCACGATTCAAGTATAACAAAAAATAGCGTGTGTTATACGTGTATAAGTGCCCTTAAACCACTTGCAACGTTAAGAGCACTTCGGTTCACGTCATTTATTAAATTCGTTGTTTCGATTTTTACAGGCTGACTTAAACACTCGTATCATAATATACTATTACAGGAACTACATGATATGGGAAACAATAAATAATATAAAAGACAATACGCATATTATTAGTAGGTACAGTAGGCGTATCAACATTTTCTTTCTTCTACTCCTACATTCGTCGTGGCATATAGTCAGGAAAGCAGTTGTTTAGATAGATACATTTTGTTCGTGTCTGCGATGTTTTTATAAAATTAAAATAATACTTTAATAAGTATCTTATCTATATTATGAAACCTTTACAGTTTTCGGAACATGCATTTGTAGTTAGTGATATTAAAATACACATCGCTATCGGGATACATTGACTCGACAATTTTCCAATCTAATCTAATGACGCGACGGTGGTTCTATGGAAATATTTTACGGGTTTAACACATATATCATTTAGGCGATATTATAGTCGGTGGTAATGTTAGTTTTGATTTATAAAGTATAATACGTAAAATTGTATAAAGGTAGAATAATTTTTTTCTTCATTTTTCTCGTTATAATGGAACACAATAAGAGAATAAGCATTATTATTATAACACAGAATATTTTTCGTTAGCTTTGACATCTCGCAAACCGTGCTTTGAAAAACACACCTCATTATTCGGTATTTTTTTATATATTATACATTATACTCATAAATTCATCTCCTTATCTATATTGTAACATAATTAATTGCCATCATTCCTGAAAATCAAGTTCATTTTAAGAAAATTCTTTTTCAATAGGTATATTAAATAAACTTCTTTCGCCGTAAACAAAGAACATCTGGAGAGAAGGATTTGTGACTTAATTTGCAACCTTACATCCTCTTGAAAAGTTTCAAAAGCTATTTTAAAGAAAATAAATGAAAAGCAATTCTGTGTGGAATTATTTAATCAGTAAATCAATATAACGTAGGGTTCGATTAATATAATTTTTTTTATTAATTTGACTACTTTTCATCACAGAGACATTTATTTTCAATCACAGGAGGAATCTCTGCCGAAATAGTTTTCTATATTATTATATTTAATGTACTTTATTCATATGTGTTGAAATGGTTTAACTACTTTCCAAAATGCAACGAGAATGTTAGTACACCAATGCAGAAATTTAGAAATTTCCCAAGCAACAGTTCTTAGATTACCGAATACGTTTTAATATTTCCAAAGTCAGAATAAGTGCAAATAGTAGTCGAAGAGTAACTTAATGTCCACAGTAGTTGTGAATCAACGTCGAAGCAACGTTGCTTGGACCTCGCAAAGATACAACTTTTATCTGGAACATTTTCCAACCTTAGTTTGATATCGGACAGTGCCTCATTAGGTCTGATGTGTTTTTAAGTCATATCCCAACGTTGATTAGATGTTGGTAACTGACTAAATAAAACTGGTCAACTTTTAGGTGCCCAACCAACGTTTGTTGGACGTTGTTAACCAACAGAATGGCACATATATATGTTTTTGAACATTTACGTTAATTAAACATTGGTAAACGATTAAATAGATTTTTAACCATAAGTCATAAGCAAACGTTGATTAAATGTTGGTGATTAACTAAATAGGTTAATAATTAATTTTCGGAAATCTATCTATTCACGTACAATAAATCAGGTCCGTTTCGTTATCTAACTATATCTATATAGCTGTGGATCCATCACTAGATTGCGCGTCCTCTGTTTGAGAGTCTACTAAATTGATCCAAATTTGACCAATCGAGAATACAGTAATTATTACTGTATTTTATATTAGTGTATGCATTATGGGGAATAGTAAAGATTTCTCTAGATACTCGGAATTAATAATAAATAACGTGTAGTACTTCAAATAAAAGTACTTGAAAAATAGTACTTGAATTACTTTTGATATTTCAAATACTGTATTTGAAGTACATTGGAAACCCGGTATTTGGTACTTCAATTACTCTGCCAAAGTGCTTGGATTTGATTAACAAATAGGTTTTTTGATATTTCAATTACTTAAAAGTATTTGAAGTAGTTGTAGATATTTTAAAAAACAGAAATATGGTTTACATATTTCACTAAAATATTGTTACTGCATAGCTGTTTTTATTCAGTAATCAGTGTTAAGGCGAGGGTGTACTAGACCAGCAAAACTTTAACAAATTATTACATTTAACTACTGAGTGTCCGCAGCTTCTATTTTTAGATAAACTATCTTTTATTTCTCTTTTCGATGGGACCAATTTGAAAGCAATGAGCAGATTCACAGCTATGAAAAAAATAGTGATCTTTGTATAGAAACCATGGTATCCATGAAAATGGAAATTGAATGTACCGAATATGTATGTACGACTGCAGATATTTGTAGCAGAACTCGACGCAGTTTTTTTGGATTAACTTGCCATTGGATTGATGAAAACTACAAGAGACGTTTTGTGGCATTCACTTGTAAGTGATTTGTGGGGGGGATTTGTGGGTATGATAAAATCTCCGAAATATCAGGAGACATCTAAATATTGTCTGAAAGTTATTTGTGGCATTTTACGAATATTCTTTCCTATTATTTGGGTTTTCTACCACATGTACTATTATCCTCTTCAAAACAAATCACCGAATCTACAAAATAATAGAATTATTGGAAAAAAAGCCTCTGCGCCCGTGACGTTTACGCCAAAGGAAAAGTCAGGGGTTATGTTTTGCAAATAATATAAATCGGAATAAACACAAAAATAATGTATTTTGCTGACGTTTCGGAAAGTAATCTCTTTCCGTTTTCCATTAAAAATTTAACTTGAATACTGACAAAATTGTGGCAACCATAACCGATAACGGATTAAATTTTAAAAAGGGCTTTTGGAACATTCGGTGGGCAAAATCAAATGATATAATGATGTTTTTTGATAGTGAAGATGAAGAATTAGAAGACACGGAAGAAGATAATTAACTTGTCTTTCTGGATCTGGTAAATCGTTTTCAATTGCCCAAACATATCAGATGTGCTGTCCATACATTAAATTTAATTGTAACAGGAGACGTAAAAAACATAATTGATAAAAATACTTCTCTTAGGACACGGCACACAAATTCCCTTGCCAATTGCTCAGTTCCGTGGAAGATGGCTCGACGTCCTAAATCACGAAGTTCTAGGACATACGCTAAGCTATCCAGAGGCCACAAGAGGAACTCTTTATATGACGCAATATCTCAAATAATTAAAGAGAAAGAAAAACTATCCACATTATTTGAGAAACTTGGCAGTCTTGGCACCAAAAATCAAAGCTTTAAAGAATCTGAAATACAGTCTTTAACTGAATACTGTATGATTCTAAAGCAGCTTGCGACTGCTCTAGACATATTGCAGTGGGAAACTAATATGTTCTATGGGTATTTATCGCCGTGCTTAGATTCCTTGTTAACAGAATTTAATAAACTTGAAAAGGAAAAAATCAGTGTCGCGAAACTAATTTTGGATGCTTGCAAAAGTGGTATTTTAGAAAGGTTTAATGTGTTTTTGATTTATCAGCCACAGAAACTATGGAAGCTAGTATTACTTCATTCTCGCTACCGCAATTTAAATTAAAATGGCTTAAGAATCATAAAGATTTTGCGGATCTTAGTGTCATGAGTGACCAGATTGTCAAACAAGTAGTTGATGTGGCTGAAAAGCATATGAATTTTGATGTAGAAAAAAACAATGACCGACAGGAAACAGCAACTGAAGATGAAGAAGAATTCTTGAATTTGAAGAGAATATACCAGGTACAAATGCCACATATGTAAAAGCTAGTGATAAAAAAGAATTGAATTAGAAATTCTTCAATACTTAAAAGATTCTAACACCCAACTTGTTTCTCTAGATAAATATGCTACAGTAAATAAAGTCTTTTATCGGTTTAATACAAGCCTTACATCATCACCGCCTGTAGAAAGACTTTTCATTTGTTGAAATTATAAATGCTTCTAGAAAAAAATACATTAATTGATGGAAATCAGTGAATGTAAAAATTTTGGTGCTATTGAAAGCCAATGAAAATAGATAAATCTTAATTTTATTATTTTTTATTTGTACCTGTACTTACCTAAAGTTATTGCTATGTTTTAAAAGTAATATAAGTATGTTTTCTTTATGACTTTCCTGACATTTGAAGGGAAATCGACCGCAGCAGTATTTCATTTTTTTTTTATTATTATTGAATAGTGCCGAGTTGAAGATAATAAATAATAATAATAACAAATTATAAGAAAAGAACTTAATAAATATAAAATTCTACGATATTGGAAGAACTGTGGAGGATTTGAAATATGTTATAGTACTTGAAATACTTGGGTACTTGAAACACTTTAGAGTAATTGAACTATTTTGAGATTTGAAGTACCTAGTTTAAAGTAAGTACTTCAAATAATCTGAAATATTTACTTACTTTCGTCAAGTATTAGGCATTTGAATTACTTTACTTCATGTCATAGTATTTGAGAATTGGAGCAGCAAGTACTTTGTCAGGAACTTGGTATTTGGTACTTCAAGTACTTTCAACAACTCTGTCAAGTTAATATGAATTTCGGCACCTAAGTCTATTGATAGTGGGCACTAACATAATTCTCAAGACTTGACGTAGCTGTTGGTCAGAATAATTACACTTACCACAACCACAAGTCGGAATTAATGTATTTATTTGTAACTTTTACGACCAATGGTCAGATTAAGGACATGTAAATCGTACATACCGACTTTGCCATATTTATTTGTTCTGCAGAAGTGGAAATAGGTGACTATATTGAATAAACATTTGTAAATATTTTAGAAGCATACAATGTATTATTTGAAAAGTAAATTACACTATGAAAAGTATTTATTTATTAGTAAGGAAAATATGCAATATTTCTTAATTTATATATTTTTTAAGAAACACAACTAAAAATGCTATTTTAATATTTTTAAGATAAACGTTATTTTAAAGGAGTTTAATTTTTTAGATCTACCTAACACATTTATCGATAAAATTTATTTTATTTCCATTTTTTCACTTTTATAGAAGTTACAAGTTGAAATTAACATCGTATTACTACTATGCGATTATTTTAGATTGCACCCATAATCTATTCAACAAATTGTGATACGAAATTTGACTTGTCAGATTAAGACCGAATTTTACCGATGTATTAAAGGTTTTCTTTCTTTAATGTTCTCTTCCTCAAAGTCGGATTTAGGCAAGCATTTTCAACACGTTCCTTTGTTCTCAGTCAACAATTCCAACGACTACAAGTTGGTCTCCAACGTCGAGGCAATCCCTATATTATTGGCCAAATTAATGCGATGTGGGTTGGCACGATGTTATCCTATGTCGCACATTGACTTTCCGTTGCAAATCGCAAAGTTGACTCGATGTTAGAATGTTGCTAATCTTACTTTCCAAATTTAAATAGATTAAGCAAATACTAGATTTTGAACGAATGAAAATAATGTAGGTACATTTATGTATTTGTTAAACCCCGAGAATGAGACATGGTGCAGCTTGCTGACGAGGAGTTTATAAGTATCTATACACATAAATGTATTTAACAAACAGATTAAACATTAAATTGTTTTATGTAACGCACTAATTTTAAAATAGAAAAAGTATTTAAAACTCAAATCAATATGATTAATATCTGAAATTAGAACCCACACAAATTAATCCATATTATGCATATAAAAAGTATTCATCATGATTATTTTTTTCAAAAAATTAAATTATTTCATCTTTAATATATTATTGTCAATTTATAAATTCATTAGTTAAATAACTCACCGCAATATTGTTGTTGAGTTGTTTCTATCTTTGCTAATTTACAATTTTTGAATATACAGGGTGGATCATTAATAATAGGCCATAGTTCAGGGGTAGATTCTTTGGGCCAAAATATGAGGATATAATCAAATATGCTTTAGTAAAATGTTGCTGTGGAAAAAGATACAGGGTGTCAAAGTTCAAATTATTTTTTCGTTTTTTTTGCAATAACTCAACGGCCTCTTGGCTGATCTCGGTCAAATTTGCTAAACGCTTTCGTTTTTAACCACGACGGAAGTCACGTGACAGTTCTTCGCAGCTGGATGGCTCGCGCGACCACACACTAGAGGCTATTGACGATATGTGGCCCGCAAAACACAAAAAGTGTATTGCGGGTCGCATATGCATTAGGCATGTAACAACCCCATTGCTGCAACTTAGAGTAAATGTTCGGTATGGTCTCCACCTATTTCTATACATTTTCTAATTCTATTCATAAAAGATTTTCTTACATTCAAAAATACATTTTTCTGTCCTCTAATAAAATTCACTGCGTTTTGTATTTTGTTCCACAGTGCTTGAGTTTTATATATATATATATATATATATATATATTGCTGCGATATCAATGTTTAATGGGGTTTTGATCTGAAAAAGCAGAAGCAAGGACATTTTATAAGTATGACTTACAATGCTACCAACGAGTGGGTGTAATTTTGGAGTGGATGAGTGGTAGCCGGCGATATCTAAATTCTGAAGTTATGAAACAGCGTCATGGAATTTCATGTGACTTAGCAGAGCATGATAACGTGTCTGTCTAGTTTTAATTACAAATTACTTGCTGATAAATGATATAACATGGGAAAACTTTGGATTTGTAACTCAGTGTACGTAAACTTAAGATGTTTAAACAAAAATGCCAAATTTTGAACGTTGCGAAGGTAACAAGCAACAGTAAAAAAAAAAGAAAGAAAAAAATTTCGGATTATTATTGATTGTTACCTAATAATTGTCAGTTGAAAGATAAGTCAAAATATTTTGCAATCAAACGAAATTTCAATCTAGATTTTGAGACTTTCAGTTAATTTGTCCATTTAGCTAGTAATAAAAGGAAGTTATAATAAAAGGTACAAGTATACTTACTTTTAAGTTGTGCTTCGACACAATAATTAAAATCAGTGCTCCGTTAAATAAAGTATTTCTTCGTAATCCAACGACAACAAGGGTGTAGTTTTCCAGCAAGGCGTCCAGGATAGGAGGCATGGTATTCAAGCCAACAAATAAATCACCGTTTGTGTACAACTTCACTTAACGTAATAAAAGGTATAGTGCAATTACTTTTAAAAATAAAGAACTTAATAAATATTTGAGTCAAGTGACTCCAATTTTTCTTGTGTTGACTTGATAACAATTTTTCCACTGTTTGCATTTTAATTATAGGTAAATTTGTGTGTTCACCATTTGCACCTTACACCATTAAAGGTTGTATTATTTATTAGCGTTTTTTAATTTATGTGTCAAGTGTACGGATTGAACTTGCTTTTGAGATTACAGTTTTCATGCTCTGCACTATTGAGTACCATGTTATGACATGGTTGGCGCCTGGGTATTAAGTTATTCATATAAATATCAAATTCATTATTTCAAATTTTAGAATTCATAGTGTTTGCAACTAATAATTTAATTTCACTCAATTCTTTTAAATAAAATTTAACTTTCATTTCATTTACTTAGTGATTCATTTCAAGATTAAACCACACATAAAAAAAATAAACATAATAATATATATATATATATATATATATATATATATATATATATATATATATATTATTATGATATCCTAAATGTTTAAATTGTTATTTTTGTTATTTCAATATGAAGATGTTTTTTGCGTGAAATGTTTGGTGTTTTGTGTGCAACCAGCATTATATCACCAATTTGCACGTTTCAATAAATAAAGAAATGTTATATGGGTTATATTGTTTTAGATTTATTTTATTGTTTATAGTTTGGTGTCATCATTTATAAATTTGATTAAGCATGTTGTTTGAATAGGTGGAGGAAATTTTATATAGTTTAGATAATTTTAAGAAATTTTGTTGAATTGAAAATTTTCATATGCGCTAAAATATTTTAAATCAGTGA
Organism: Leptura quadrifasciata; assembly: GCA_963675555.1. Taxonomy (NCBI): domain Eukaryota; kingdom Metazoa; phylum Arthropoda; class Insecta; order Coleoptera; family Cerambycidae; genus Leptura; species Leptura quadrifasciata. The sequence continues at coordinate 113,978,776 of OY776675.1, forward strand.
AGGCATTGCCGGTATGAAAGGTGATTTGTCAAGATTTTTTTGGAATGACAGAAAAATAATTTAATTTGAAAGAGATTGAAATAGAGTAAATAATTGGGAAGAAGAAAACGAGAAGGTAGTAAGGGAGTTTTAAAATAGGATATATAAGACAGCAGAGGAAGATAGAGAAAAAGAAAAGAATATAATTTGAAAAAAAGATTGTACGTCAGAAATAATTGAGAAGAAGAAAATGAGAAGGTAGAAAGGGAGTTTTAAAATAAAATCAAAGGATATATAAGATAGCAGAAGAAGATTGAGAAATAGAAGAGAGAAGTTTTAACTAAAAGAAGATAAAAGTAAGAGTTGGATATAAGAGAAAGGAAGGAGAATAGAAGATAGAATTTAGTAATAAGAAAGAAGACAAAAGGAAGTTGTACAATAATATATCTCACGTTTTTAAAAAGGACATACAAGTAAGCTTACTTAGTGAATAAGTCTCGAGCAAATCATAAAACTAAAAAATAGATAAATTTTCAATTCTTAGAATAAATAGGTATTTCATTTGTCAAATTTTCTCCACAATATCAAAATACATTGTTATCATAAAACTATCTTCAACATTTTCTTTATTTATTTAAACCCCATACTTGAAGCTGCTTTTGAGGTTAGGAGAACTGGTTGCAGGCAATGCACAGTCTGCTCATGCTTTTAAATTAGGTATATCGAAAGATATTGGCGCCCTGGGTTTGTATTTCAATAAAAGAATAATTAAAACTAAATCTATAAATTTTATAAAAAAAATCAAAAATTCTATATATTCTATTAAACAGAATAATATATATATATACATTTGTTTAACGTCGGCCTATTTCCGCTACTGTGGCCTAACACTGACGCCTGTAGATGCGCTACCCCCAACCAGGAATTTTGCCGAATCTCTTCCCTTAAGATGAGTAGGGATCTTTTACTTGCCTAACATTTAATAGACAAGAGACCGACGGCTTTACATCCCCTCCGAAAGATGGATGGTATATCCCCTATACAACCCTCGCCTAAGGTTGCATAGCTTCCGCGCATACATTGAAATACAAGCCGCTGGAAGATGTGTGAGGCGAGGACGCGGTCTTCGTTGGAACGGTCACCCATTCAACTACTAACTGCGCCTTACGTTGCTTTACATCGCATATCGAAGTATGCACATAGTAAAGACGCACCCACGCTCGCCCCCTTCTCTTGAGTTGATAGTATTTGCGTAGACTAAGGACTTCATATGTCCCCACATATAATAATCTAAAGGATTATAATCAGGACTCCTTGGTGGTCATGCAAACTCACTTCTTCGACCGGTCCATCTGCGTAGGAAAGTCTCAACAAAATAATTCCTTATTTCAATGGAGAAATGAGGGGGAGCTCCATCTTGCATGAATCACATTCTGTTCCGTAGCATGAAAACATGTAATATATCAGCAAGAGTATTTTAAAGAAAAAACAGATAAGACTGTCCATTTAAATTTGGAGGAAGGACAAATGGTTCCAATAATTGATCGCCGATGATATCACACCAAACACTAATCTTAAATTATTCCTTTCTTTAACTGTATGAGGATTTTTTACTTCCCAGTAATGGGTATTTCTCCAGTAAAAAACGTCTCGGTGAGTAAAAGTTTCTTCGTCGGTAAATAAAATGTTCTTAACAAAATTTCGATACCTGTTGTGTTTATTTAGAACAAATTGACAAAATTGTAGCCTTTGTGGAACATCCCTTCGAAGTAAGTTTTGTACAGGAGTGGGATGATATGGGTAGAAGCGTTCCTTACGTAAGACTCTTAGGACAGATTGTTTACTCACCCCTGTTGCCGCTGCTAAATGACTTGAGCTGACTTGAGAATCTTCATCCACACGAACTAAAATTTCTAGTTCTTGATCTGGAGTAGTTAGTTTCGGTCGTCCTACATCGTTTTTATGGCGAAATTAACCCGTTTCTCCTAAACGACGAAACAGATCTTTGAAAATTTTATAATCTGGCTGTATTCTAAATAAGTTAAAGAAATTACCTCGACAAAAACAGGAACAAAATAAAATTATTAAATGACGTAAATGGCAAACGTAACCAAAGCACACTTTTCAATAAATACACTTTGTTTCATTAAATTTGAATGTCTTTCAAAAAATTATTGAAATGGTTAACGACACTTTCTTCGAAAACGATTGGAGTTATCAAGTTCTACCTAGTGTACCTTTTATATGTGGAGATGATGCCCTCATCAGATTTTCTGGTCAGAAATACTACGTTTCGTCAAAAAAAAATATGAAAAAAATTCATCATCAGATACAGGCCCTGCGGCGCCCTCTATGATCTAACGTAATGCAATACATAAATTATTACTCCTTAGAATAAAAAAAGTTCCTCTAGCAAATTTGGCCAAGATCAGTCAGTAGGCCAGAGTTATTGCAAAAAAAAAACGAAAAAATAATTTAAACTTTGACACCCTGTATCTTTTTCCACAGCAACATTTTACTAAAGCATATTTAGTTATATCCTCATATTTTGACCCAAAGAATCTACCCCTGAACTATGGCCTATTATTAATGGTCCACCCTGTATTTATCAGTGTTATTAAAATTTATTGTTTCTGACAAAACTTTTTATATTATTGTCGCTTATATGTGGAGCCTGTAGCGCAAAGCTTAGAGTTTCAGCCCGTAATGTGCAAAACCTGGATAAGTAGAACGAATCTTACTTAATCGGACGTCTGTCAGCTCATGGGAGTCAATGGCAAACCACTGTGAATATATTGCTTTGTACAGCATCTCAAATGGCGCGAGCAGTTCAGCAAGTATATTGAAATTTCGCAGGCTTAAGAGAAAAATGGCAACAGTGTATGTTAAATCTATTTCTTCTCTATTTGGCCACTCTTCTTCCCTTCTATCTTGCATAGGCATCTATAATATTTTAAATGCCAATAGTGTATTATTATTACTATAATAACAACTTAGTCGAAACATGTCAACAATATCTGGCAGAAAGAACAAGGCATACTCTTTCAAAGCTCATTTGTGGACAAATTTAATCACATTTCTATAAAAAGAAAAAAATATATTTTTCCTTCTAAAATTTTTAATGGTTTGAATAATTTGCTAGAAAAACACTTAATCCTGTCTGACAAACTGTTTTTTTATAAATATGATAAAATTTGAAAACCAACAGTTCATCTTTTTTTTGTTAATCCGAAAGCACTACTAAAGTCGAGGCAAGAATTTAAGCGATGCACGTCACGAGTGATCTCAGTAAAGAAATTTTAATCCTAACATAATTTTTAATCATTAATTACGTTAAAAAGAGTAATTCTTGACACCCAGTTATTAAGCTTTTTTCAGAAATAGGTACAGTTTAATGGGGCTTCATGATTCTTAGCAGTATTGTCTTATTTATAGAATCGATCTGTGACGTGCATCGCTTGAATTTTTGCCTCGACTATAAGTACTAATTGTTTTTCACCGTAAGTTTCCTGAAGTCACAGATTTATCTGTTTGACAGACACTTTACCTCCCTATTCCATAAATTAAACATTCATGAATTTCATTGTTGCAAATGGAAATTCTAATTTAATTTCCTTCGCCACCATTGTTTAGCATTATGATATGTAGTGGGAAACAGGAATTAATATTCGCTTTGATATAATAATAATAATAATAATAATATGTCTTTATTAAAAGAAAGGGCGAAGTTCAGTTTGGTAAGCCTTACGCTGACCATCTGCTCTTACACTTAACCCGTAGATATAAATTATAACTAATCAATTTAACTACAATAGACAGTATAAGTTACAATAAAACAATTATAAATTACAGTTTAACATCAACATTTAAATAGCAGAATATTTACTTACATAAAACAAATTAACAACATTTAAATGCCCGAAAAAAATGCTATGAGAAAATTTATTTCCACATAAGATCATATGGCAATAATATAATACTTAGTTATAAGTCAATACTTAGTTATATGTCTGTGCATCTAACAAAATCCTGCGCAGTTTCCGCTTGAAGGAGGAGTTATTTTTTTCAATTTGCAAATGGGAAGGGAGGTTATTGTAGCTTTTGAATATACTATAACTGAAGCTTCTTTTAAAAAGTGAGGTTCTATGCTTTGGAGGTGTGATTAGATTTTTATTCCTTATATTTAAATTGTGAGCGTTCCTTCGAAATATTATTTTTTTATAGAGGTAAGAGGGTTGTTTGGTAACGATAACTTTATTAGATAGGCAGGCCAAATGGAGAGAGAATCTATTAGTAATGTTAAGCCACTTACAGTCCTTTAATTTGTGAGATATGTGCTGGTACTTTCGAATTCCAAAAATGTATCTCAAGCATGAGTTTTGTACTTTCTGAATTTTCTGCAAAGTAATAGTGTCAATGCACGGAGAGAAAACTTGAGAGCAATAATTAAAATTTGACAACACAAGGGTCTCACATAAAAGAATTTTTAATTTCCTACTTAGATAAGCCCGATGGGGATATAACAACTTTAGCTTTGAATAGGCTTGTTGGAGACACTTAGATATATGATCACGATATCTAAATGTAGCATCCATTATTAGACCTAAATTTCTGGCACTTTTGACTAACGGTATGACAGAGTCATCGATTTTAATTTGCATTTGATCTACTATCATACTACATTTAGTTTTATTACCGAGCAGCAAAACTACAGATTTTGAGGGATTAATATGCAGATGATGTTGGCTAGTTAAGTCAGCTATGGTACTAAGGTCAGCATTAATTTTATGAACTGCTTCATGAACCTGAGTAGCAGAAAAACTATGAAGTAACTGAAGGTCATCCGCATACATGTGTACTTTGCAATATTCTATATATTGAGTAAAAACACTAGTGTACAAGGTGAACAGCAAGGGGCCCAAAATTGAGCCTTGTTTTAGTCATTGGTTTAGTCATTCTTCTTCAGTTACGTTTTACAGGATACTAACAGGCTTGCTAAGAAGATTCGAAATTTTAAACTACATAAGCAACTCAATACAATTTTTTCATTTTTTTAACAGCAATACAATTGAAAAGTATAAATATATATATTTATACCACGATTGAGAAAACAACTATTATAGCCAATGGCTACGACTGTAGCTCAGCGCAAGAAGGCTATAATAATTCTCTAATATCGACCGTAGTATAGTTCACTACTAGCTCTTTAGATTTTATTATTTACCTATTTTTTAAATTTAACGCAAAATGGCCACCTAAAATAAAACAAATTTCTGAACAAATAATAGAGCATATGTTAAACGTATTAACAGCACTTTTTGCACCTATTCTGATTCAACATAAAAAATGCGACAGCGAGGTAAAAAGCAATGTTGTGACACTCTAAATAGCGGAAAACGTTGAGAAAAGGTAACTTTGACACTCGAGCTTCGGAAACGATTACTCGGTACAGGACGGATGCTCGCACGACTGTGTTAGTTTTAAGGGTTGGAATAACACTATCCACAAGCCAAATATGCGAGGCTGAGTAGCTCAAGTGGAGAAACAGTAATCCAATTGGTCAATAAGAGAAATTAGACTCTTTCACACACAGCAGTGAAACTGACAATTCAGAAAATAATATAATTTTATTACTCCTATTATGTACAAAGCCACACTACTCTAACTATTTATGCAGTCAAATAGTAAAATGTTAGTAATTAGATTTTAAAATGGTTTAAAACGCAAAACGAAGTAGACGGTAAAGCAGTAAAGAACGGAGAGCAGGCAGATATGACGCGATATTAGGTCACACTGTATTCGAATTTAAAACAGACGACCAAACGGGGAGGTGGTAGACCGGCGGTGTTCTAGTAATTAGGGACTTACGCTATTACAATCTAACAGACGGCAAAATGGTATTAAGAAACAACTTTAAAACACCATGGAGGATCTTCATGAAAGGAGGAAAGACACAGTAAAATGGCTATCAGTACCAGAAAGCCGGTTCAGCAGTTCTACGACTCCAAGTTCCTAACACACATTCAACTATGACCTAAGATTGGATGTTACACGATTAGTGACCAGATTCAACATATTATCGATGGCGCTCCTCGATGAAAACACCAAAATCCAAAAGAGGAACAGGAAGACAGACACAGTAAAACAACTATTAATACCAGGAGGCCGAACTCAGTTCGTCTACGAACAGACGCTCTACTATGCCGTATGATTTAATGTTACACCAACAGTGGCCAAGAACAATACGTTGATGGCACAGCAGATTGACTGTTAATACTAGAAACTCGGACTCAGCTCTTTTACGAACCCCAAGGCACTAACAGACATTCAACGATGCCTTACGACTAAATGTTACATTAACAATGCAGGCTCAACACGTCGATGACACACCTCAATGATCTAACAGGAAAAAATATTACAAGCCAATAAACAGAATAAAATTCTTAACTACAAAAGTCTAACGAAGTCCCTAATACTCAGAATACTAAGTAGGCTGTCGTATCACCAGGTACGTCTTCTTCGTTTAAGTCATAAATTAGAGAGTTATATAAGGTATAGATGGAAAACTCCTTTACTTTCGACCAATACCTGTTTGGGTTCATACTTAGAACACCTCCGGCGCCACCAGCACTGCATTTGCTCGGTCGGCGGGAAGATTAAATTCATCTTTGAAATTTGGGTGAAGGTAGTTAGTGAATCACATTTTGCTATCTAATTTCTTGTTGAAAACTATTTCTTATCTTTAATTAAAAACTAATTAGGTGTTATGACCCCTTGTTACGAACTGTGCTAGAATGCAATTCGTAGAAACTGCGGTGATACATCCAACAACACTAATTAAGATAAAAAATATTTTTGAATAAAAATTTGGTACAAAATATGACCGACTAAATTCACATTGTTTAAATAAAATAAGAAATATCGAATCCAAAATATATTTTAAAATATAAGCTTGAAATTTCATCCTAAAATATAGTCTATAACATGTAAATGGGGGGCGAGCATAGGTGCGTCTTTACTATGTACATACTTCGGTATGCGATGTAAAGCAACGAGAGGCGCAGTTAGTACTTGGATGGTGACCATTCCAACGGAAACCGCGTTCTCGCCTCACACATCTTCCAGCGGCTTGTATATCAGTGTATGCGCGGAAGCTATACAACCTTAGGCGAGGGTTGTGTAGGAGATATACCATCCTTCGGAGGGGATGTAAAGCCGTCGGTCCCTTGTCTATTAAATGTTAGGTAAGTAAAAGATCCCTACTCTTCTTAAGGGAAGAGGTTCGGCAAAATTCCTGGTTGGGGGTAGCTCGTCTACAGGCGTCGGTGTTAGGCCTCAGCAGCGGAAATAAGCCGACGTTAAATAAATGTATTAAAAAAAAAAACGTAAATGAAATATGCCTGAATTACAAGAAAACTAAACTAATCATTCTACACCCTTAATTGTTCTAACTTCTTTGTTGCTTCTTTTGCATATTTAACAGCAGGTTTTTGATTTATTAGATGACAGGTTTCTTGCTTCTATCCCCTAAAATTTTATGACTGTTTCTTATCTACAATAACATATGGAACCTAAGTTATTTTCTAATAACACAAAAATTAGGCACACAAAAAACAACAAAAAAGCAAATTTTAACCACACTTAATATCATGTACTTAAATCATCAACACATTTGACAGTTTGACCCATGACAAGCTACTTAGGGTCATAGTATGAACCAAAACAATGAAATATTTTGCATCGAGTTAGCATAACCTTGTTCGAGGGCTGAAATATTTTTAGTCGTTTTGCACCTAATTCCGTTGTTCCCTACTGTAACATCGAGAAATGTGAGCGCACAATGGACGGTATGTTTTCTTGTGGGACAACAGAGCGACGATGGCTCTCCTTGTTCGCTTAAGGCATCAGTTGTTCATTGATAAGGGCAGTAATTAGCATGCACAAATGAGTGGTAACAATTTAGTCATGTAAATCGGATTTATAATAATTATTTTAACTTATTACCAAAAAGAAATGAATTTATATTTATACAGATAAATAATTACAACAAAAAATTAAATTATTATCCAAGAGGGCGGTTTCTAGAATGAATGAATATATTTATCAGTTCATTAATATTTCATCTTAAACTAACAGTTCCAACCCGTAATAACAAGATGGGTACGAATGTAACCTGATAAACAATTTTTGCTAAAAAAAAAAGTGGTACAATATGCTGGTAGAAAAATAACTTTGTTACAATATTATTAATAAGCTATTTACTAATATCTTATAAAAATACATAGAATACAGCTCCAGGTAGAGATTATCTCACTCATGAAAACATTGAGCATAAATTGATTTCTTAACTTCAAAATGGATTTTCATAGGCTAGGTTATCAAACACAGTAACAAATTCTCTTAAATTCTCTGATATTCTTGCTGTGTTTTACTAAATTTTTAAATTTCAAGAGCCACAAATAGTCCTGAGGACATCTGAAAACAATGAAAACAAGGACAAAATGTTGACTTTTAAAAGTACTGATTTTCATTTTTCTACCATTATTAACCTCCCCTCTCCTCACTAGCCAAAGATATAAATTAAAGTCACTTACCGATTTCAAGTAATTTCGACCTGGTAGTGTCAGAAAAAATTGCAAAGAGAAAATTTTGTCGTCCTAGACCTGTGTCTAGACCTAATGATATCCGCTTCTGATTACGCGTTGTATCCCTCGGCCTCAACTAGAGATAAAATCTTGGCGCTTGTTTGTAGTCTTATAGTATATACTATGTATCATAAAAAAATTAAATATAAAAACTATCAAAATTTATCAATTAAATTCATCTTTCAAAGTACCACGTCAAAATAGAAAAAAAGTGTTCCTGTAATTTAAATAATCAAAAAACTACAATTTTTCGAAATATTATCTGAAAAAATTCACTACAATCTGATAATTCCCAGAGATGCCCAAAATAACGTCAAAAAAATTAAAACATTCAAATTGTCCATCTTATAGCTTAAACTTTTCAAAATAATAACTTTAAAATTACAGCATCCGCATAATATCAAACAATTTCTAAAACACTTTGCATACCCCCGGTGTAACATTCAAATCCGTTTTAATAAATTTTGTACAGACGATTTTTCGTTCAATCTAATATCCGGTTTGCGTCTTAAATAATAAATTACCATTTATTTTTATGCACAACATTCTACAGCTCCTCGACTAATGTCAATATTTACTTTCGTGCCTTCAACATATGCGTATGTGCACAATTTCCTTTCATATCAACTCTACAGCCCGCAGCACAGTTCAAACGTGTCATCCAAACTTACTTCCATTCCTTCATCTCGGACCAAATAATACTTAGTATGACCGCAGACCGACAATAAGTGCTCGCCTGCAGAATCGTTTTACGAGGGCGAGTCGAAAAATAGTAAATAAATTCGGACACATTTATCAAATAACTTCTAAGGTAAACCTGATCAGATTCGATTTATACGGCAAATTTTAAGACCGAAACAACAACATAACTTCCAATTCAAATTACAATCGATTTCAATTATTGCGCAGTTAGTGCTCGCACTGAATGGGTGGGGACATATCCAGCTTTAGACGTGCTCGCATTGAATGGGTGGTAGCTTTCCAGATCACAAAACAACGATCGTGCAAGACTCGCGATGCACGATTAATGCAAAAGTAGTGAGAGTATATAAGGTTGAGCGTGACGAAACTCAGACAGAAGTCAATTTCGGTATGCGGACTTAAACCTATCTGCGAATTTTTCCTTGGCGGCTCCAAGTAAAAAATATCCATTTTATTTTTCTCTTGCGCATTTAATACAAAGTGAATTTATCAAAGTCTCAAAATCGGCGCATTTGCCAAAGGAGAAAATTTTTTCAAATCAAATTTAAATATGAGTTAATTTTTTTATTTTTCTTAGACAAAACTTTCGTCGTTGAATTTTACAATACACATTTAAGTTTACTTTATGTGCATCAAACTCTGTTACGTATTAAATACATATTATAATTTTGTTCTAAAAATTAGTGAGTTATTTTAAGAAGCAATATACAGGGTGGTGAAAAAATACCATGCCGCAGACAATTAAAAGTGTTTTTCGAACTCTTGAAACCAAGTGCTACAACTAATTACATACAGGGTGAAGCCATTGACTCTAACGCTAAAATTCAATAAATGAATAAAATTCCAAATAATTCAACCAAACATCTCCTATTCAAAAATAAGTGCACTGACACCTCGAAGAGTCTCATAAGCTCTAATTTTAGTTTTACCATACCGAGGGTTCGTTCGTTTCGTTCGTGTTCAGTAGTAGTTGTTTTCTCAACTTTACAATATATCATCTTATTTTAGTTGGTAAACATGATAAAGATTGTTTCGCGACCTTTGAATTGTTTCTTGCCGTTAGATTTTATTTTCTTTGCAAAACAATTTCACATCAGTTTTCATTATTGTTAACAATTTTTCACTTTTCGGTAAACACAGAATACATTTTACGCATTAAAGTCGATATAAAAATTGATACTAATAATCTCACTTCTCGCCCTTTCAACCTTACTTAATAAAAATGCATTTTTTTGTCAAATTTATGGGTAATTAAAATGATGAAAATTATATATTCCACGGCATTTTCAGACGATCTCGTTACATAAGAAAAATCTCGAATTTCTAGCAGCTGAGCGTAGGTCTTTAAACCCAATTTACTTTCCTTTAAAATTTAGTATCGCATTGCAACATAAATTTTGACATTAACGCGACTATCTCGCTTCGCGTTATTTCAAATAAAAATTCCTTTGAAGGAATAGCAGTTCTCAGTAAAAGTGTTCGTGTATTAAAGCGATTTAGTACATACACATTTTCTTCTTTTTCAGAATGACTTCATATTGTACATAGTGTATCAGTGGATAAACGACGTTTTTGGAATATTCAAAATTCAATTAACGATTAATGTTTTTTAATACATATACTTATTTGCTTATTATATTATTATAGGATGATGTTAAACAACGAAAATTTTCAAGTAAAAACTGTATTCGGACGTTGCCAACAATGAAAATAAACGAGATATTAACTGTTTGTCTCAAGAGCGCAACGTAAAGTGAATTGTTTAATTCGAGCAAAATGTTAATGAAACTAATAATCACAATTGACAATGCCCAACTACGTACAATTTATCAATTGGATATGTTCCTTCTTATCTGTCTTCGTCGCTTTCCTATACCGGTCTTCTATATTGTCAATAATCTCGATTTTTTTATCATAACTGCACTTAATATCACCTCTATAGATTATATAATATTCACTTCGAGATATCTTGGCGAAAAAATTTGCAAAACCACAATAAACTCGATCCATAGCACCAAAAACGAATGTAAACACACGGAAAATAATCGCTTTGTGTGCCACCCAGGCAAAATGGCGGATCTGTCAAAGTCGCGTGTTCTGGAATGGTCTATACATACATATATATATATATATATATATATAACCAAACATTTCCAACAACTCAGGACTAATAAAATAACTAGATTTTACATATGACATCTATTTGTCATAATAACTTCAATTTTCTATCATCCGAATTGCATACCCAATCTATTCTGTATACTTGATCTAAACTTCAATTTATAATATTATTCTGAACAACAATTTCAATATACAATCAAATTCTACCTTTATCTTTCTCAAATTACCAATTACAAATTTCTCTTATATAAATATATTATTAACAAATCCTAACCTATTTCATTATTACCTCATTAATAACGACTATATTTTCATATCACGTCATTATATATATATATATATATATATATATATATATATATATATATAAACTACAGTGCAGAATTTATAGAAAAATCATATATAATAATTATTAGTACTTGGCTAGTGTTGCAGTAATAATTTATTAATATGGCCTGGAAACACACAAAAATCTGATTAACTCTTTGTAAAGGTAAGGTATGATTAGTAAAATAGTTGCGACTTTTTCAGTATTCTAAGAACCACGTTGGTACTATTAGGAACACTTATAAGTCACACAGAAACTTTTATTAGACCAGCGGTTGTCGAGGTGGAAGCTGAAAAGGTAAAGTATGATTAGTAAAATAATTGCGCCTTTTCACTGTAAAGTTAAGATATGGTTAATAAACACTAGTACAGAGACTTTACTGGGACGACAGCCCTCGAAGTGGAAACTGAAACGTTAAGGTATGGTTACTAACAGTTCCGAGAACCTTGTTGGTGTTATTAGGAGTACCTACAAGCAGCAGTGAAATTTACAGAAAATGGCAATACTGAAAAGATTAAGGTATGATTAACACACAATAATTGCACTAGCGAAGTTTTTTACTCAGTTATCTTCTTTCCTTATGATCTTACTTACTTCTTGGTATATATAAACTTGGGCACGTCTGCTGGAACGGTCAGGTCAGACTGACCCTGTTTTTAGCTCCATCGGAACTTTTCTATAATGAAACAACTTATTAGAGAAGCGGGAGTCTGCGCCAGATGGATGCGTGGTTATTCAATGACGAAGTATGTACTTAGCAAAAATTCCGCGGCTTGGAATTAATATGTGACAATAACGGTACCTTAGGTTCAAATCTCGGAGTGAACACGTCTGCTTTCGATGAGTCGCTCTGGCTGACTGCCAATACGGTATGAATTTAATTACTTCCTTCATATATTTACAAGTGGGAGTAACAGCGGAAAACAGATGCGCGACGTATTGCCGTGACATCAAATGGACTTAGGGAAATCGTTTCGGAATATTTCGCGACTTAGAATAATTCAAAACCTTTATGTTTGGAGTTAGAATATTTTCGTCGTGAAGAGGAGAAATTGATAGCACATCTACCGCGTAGGACGGCAGCTAGCGGACTGACTGTTGAATATTTCAATAAAATTCGCTTACGGTGGTACACTATATCTACAATGTAAATATAACCGAGCAATTATTCCTATAAAAGATTTTTAAGAAAATGATGATATCTTTTGCATATTTCGGCAACGAAAAACGCTTCGTTACATTAGTATAGCCTCGTGTTCATATTACCTGCCTTTAAAGTTTTGTTTTATTTAACCTACCTTGTACGATAATACACTATGATTAGAATAAAGTTATGTATATTTTACATTATTGAACTGCATTAGAATTGCGCAAGCTACTAAGTATATCTCAAGTTTCTCTCATCTAACAATGTGTGAATAACCCGTTCCCAAAATTTAAATTGTAAAATTTAAAAAACTTTAGACTGTTGAGAGCAAGGAAAAATACTTACGTGCTTTTTCATAGGAAGTAAGATGTAGACATAATCTTTAAAGTAGTTAAGTATAAGTTAACTTGCCAACTTGCTAAGTTATTGAAATTTATGCGTTCAATTCACCTTAGCTTTCCTGAATAATAATGTATATACTTTCAAGTTGTGAACTCGCGTTATTTGTTTGGGAACTTTATATACTTATACTTGTTTACAATTGACAGTCAGTGCAGAAAAGAAAATTGAAATGCCTTACTAAATAACGGACGTTTTTAAATGGCATTTACATTACAACAGCATTTTAAAGTTATTGCAAATTAAATAAAAATAAAGGAGTATTTATCTATATAAATAAAAATGAAATGCTGTTCGTTGGTAAGCGTATCACCTGAGAACGGCTGGACCGATTTGGCTAATTTCTTTTATGGAAACAAAAATTGGAAAAGTTCCCAGCAAATTGGAAAATTCTGGAAAAACTGAAAGTGTTTCTGTGACAGGGATATTTGTAGTAGCTCTAAGAAGGTTTTTAGTGAAAGAAAAATTGAAAAAGTTGCCAGGAAAATTGGAAAATCCTGGAAAAACTGTAAGTGATTTTATGACAGAGATGTTTGTAATAGTACGAAGAAGGTTTTAGGGAAAGAAAAATTGAAAAAGTTACCCGGAAAATTGGAAAATTCTGGAAGAGCTGAAAGGATTTTTATGACAGGGATGTTCGTTGTGACAGGACGTCTGTCGAGTCAGCTAGTTAAATATAAAAATATGTAGTTAAAATGTTATTGTTGTCTGTATTGAACTACAAATACTATTTTCTAGCATCATATATGCAATCAAAATAGAATTGATAGCAGTGGTAAAAACCATAATGGTCTGAGTGTTTCTATGCTTACGGGTTAGATTTGAGATAAGGAGTCCTGAATTCGATTTCTGGGTATGGTGTCGATGTTTAGTGTCGTTTTTATCGAGATGGCGGCTGGACTAGGGATTGTGTGAGAGATAATACGGCTAGTCGCTCTCTCACCCCCGAGTTCGACTATCAGCTACGGCAGATATGAATGTCGCAGGGAATGGTTGTTGCATAGTTGTCTTTGTATGTATGTCCTAGTTGAGTGAGAGAACAGCTGTGGCTGAACTCCGCCAGGTTGTTAATATACAATATATATAATATACATATAACATTTATTATAAAGATAAACAGAACTTCTGCGGTACTACATTTTTCAAAATAAATCTGCCAAACATAATTACAGAATCCAATAAGTTTATATTTAGTAAATAGATACCTACGGTATTATGTTACCCTGGTCAATATATACATTGTGAGTTACTATATGTTGGGGATTGATCAAATTTGGCAGGCTTGAGAAAATGCTGCCAAATTTTCCCCGATCTTTTGTAAGCAACCTTCTTTTTATGTCTCATTGGTTGGATTATATTGGCTAAACATGATTTTTTTTAAAAAAGTGTCTTCACTCGAAAATTATATTTATATATAATTATTTTGTTCACGTAATATCTAGATTTAATTTTAATAGTATAGTTGCTACCTTAATTATAAATATGACATATATTTTTTTAAAATTCTGCCCTTTCAGCCGCTGATTGCTACAATTTGAGAAAAAAGTGGATACATTTTTAGTTTTTGGCATTCATCTCTTAAAATATTGTAACGAACATCTTGTAAATCTATAAGAATAGTGCATACCTTGGTATACGACTACATATTCGATAATTTGTATTAAAAATGTAAGATCTTGAGGAGCAGAGTTCAGGGCTTTTGACATACAGTGTATCCCAAATTCGATCCCCACCATTAGGATATCGGAAACTATAAGAAATAGAGAGACGGTTAAATTTAAAAAGTCGTGCCAAATTTAATGCTGATTTTGAATCCGTCGAGAAATCAGGGCTAACTGCGATCGTCTTATTTTGCGAGTTATTTTTTAAAAATTGAAATTTTCTATTTTAGGTTTTGTAAAAAAAATCTGAAAAACGAGCAATCGTAGGCAGATAAAACTTTAACCTCCTAGAGGCACTTTTTTATGGACGCTGTAGTAGCGTCATTAGGTTTGTTGTAAAGCATTTCGTTTCTGAGATACGACCTACAATTTTTAATTTTCTTATGGGCGCCATATTGGATTTTTACAGATTTAAAATCTACATTAAATTCTCGTTTTCCTGATGTGTAATACTAATGGTTTATGTATGCGTAAAATCGGGCAATCTAGCTGGCCATCCAGTTACACAACACAAGGTGGCGTTCAGCAACTCAGGGTCTTAGTTTTTGTACGATTACTGGTTTAAAAGGGTGGTACTTATTATTTTGCGAATGTCTGTAAACAGTTGTAGTAGAAATGTGGATGTTTCGGTGAGAATTTCTTCAATATTTGAAATGTTCTTTTGGGTTAAGCGACAGGAACCATACTTCTGCCGAGGTGTAGGAAAACTTCCATGTTCCTGTGTAAATTCCTTTGTAATATAAGAAAATTTGTCTTATCAGGTTGTCGCCTTTCTGGGTACAAATTATAGTACATTGTGGCTGCTTCTTTACTTTTTCTATTATTTTTGACATAACAGTTATACATGTCAAATTTTTCAAGGTTGGTGTACTGCATATTGACGCTTTTACAAAGCACAACTGATAGTTTTTGTTTTGTGATGTTTTCAAGAATTGTACAACTTGATAATAACAAAACCATTATTTTTACACGTCAGGGCAACGAGAATAGAATGCAGTTTTCAATCTGTAAAAATCCAATATAGCGCCCATAAGAAAATTGATAATTGTGGGTCATATCTTAAAAACAAAACGCTTTACAATAAAAATTGACGAGCTAATAGAACGTTCATAAAAATGTGCCTTCAGAAGGTTAACGTTTTATCTTCGTACGAATGTTCGTTTTTCTGGTTTTTGAAAATAACTCGAAGATGATCGCAGTTAGTCTTGATTTCTGGACGGATTCAATACCAGCATTAAAATTGCTACAATTTTTCTAACTTAACCACTTCTCTATCTCCTACAGTTTCCGATATTCCAATAGTGGGGATCGAATTTGAGACACACTGTACACATCACCAAGCTGGAACATAAACTTTCATGAAGAATATATTCTTAAGTGTTTACACGGTTTAGTAAACAACCCAAGCATAGATCTATAATTACAATACGAGTAACACTAACTACCGTTAACGAATACAATTCACTAATTAATGCTGTACTTTTCTCTTCTGCCGCTTCTGATCTGATCACTTTACTATCCAATATTGAACTACTATGAAGGCAGCTGTTTACTCCTTTTATATTTATATATAAGCGCTCTAAACTGTTCTAAAGATTTCTGGATCGTTCCCGACCGAAATCTCGATAGTTCTTGACACATCAACGGTTCAGGATCAGTAACGCCATCTATGTAGCGATTGCCAAATCACCATTATAGAGTAACCTACATAGACATGCTTCTTTCTAATAAGGAGGGCTGCACCTTTGAAGGAGGATGGTTGTAATCAAGGAGCTGATGTACTTGCTGGCTTCATTTTCTTCTCAACTGCCATTTGATTCGTTCTACCTCTTTTTCGTCCACATTTACTTTCCCATTGACTTCACTTACTTGTTCTTCTACTGTGTTCAATTTTCCTTTGAATCCACTTACTTCTTCTTCGATCTTATTTACTTTTCCTTTGATTTTTACTTACTTCGGCGTGCACCCATAACCCATCTGGTTTATTTTTACAATATAGCGAAAGTTCTGGAAAACTCAATGAAATATAGACTAGCAGAATATCTTCAATAATTTTAATTCATTGTCCAAGACACAATTAATTTTTAGACAAAACACTTCAACTAATGACGCTGTAACCAAAAGAAAGTTGTCTCCCCTGTGAGATTTATAATTCCTTTGCTTCCACAATTTAATTTTGTTTGACCTGTCTGCTGCTCAGATTTCTAAGTAAAGTAAAGTAAAGACGTTAAAATTGATAAATAATGCAAAGCATACTTACAAATATGTGATTTTTATCAATTGTGGATTTATTTAGGTGGATTTGAGATGTTAATTGTAAATTTATTAGCAATAAATCAGCTAAGATAAACTATATTTTCAAGACAAAATAAGTTATTAATTGAATTTAAAAAAACAAAAAGAAATAAATGAAGGGCGCCAGCTGTTAATTATGACCAGAAGGCATTATTAAAAACAAATTTATTGATTGAGAGATATAATTATGTACTTGGGAAAATTTTCCTGTATACTAGGATTACAAAATTCTACTTGGCAAACAAATGTAGATATTGGAGATTTCTAAAAAATACCCAATCCAAATTATTATATATTACAGATAACAAACATTGAACGATAAAAATTACCTAATCTCACAGTTTTAAAATGATTAAATAAACTAATTAAAATTAACCAGAAGGGCTCAAAATAAATTAAGTACCTATTAATTTATGAGAGAAACTTTAAAGTTATAACTTTAAAGTTTCTTATAGCGTTATAACGCTTGAAAAGCTGAAACTTGTAATAGAAGGTGAAAATTAATTAATGCTTATTGATATTATGATAAAGTTTTAAAAAATAGTAATTTATTTTCTCCCACAACTTAACCAGCAATAAAACCTATATTTACAAAAAATAATTCATTGGGTTTTGCAGATTGGCAAACTTAAGATCTGATTAGTTGTCGCTGGCAGATAGTAAATTGGTACAGTACCTTGTTCCTTGAAAGTTCATGTTTATTATTTACCTGAAATACTAGCATTGGGTGAGAGAGGTTCGGTAGTATCTTTCGCTATTTATTTTACTGGAAATTCTTGAGACAAAATACGTCTCACTGTTGAAGTGAACTAAAAGTTATTAAAGACTGGTTTGATAAAAATCTACTACCAATTAATATAAATATATAAAACATCGTATTTGCCGTTCTGTTCATATACAAATAAGTTACCTAATATCATGAAATTTGCATAAGTAATAAATCTAAAGATACAGATCTTACAAAAAATTAAATATATCTGAAAAATTGTAGATTGTCATTTAAAACGGGACTGCCATATCAATGAAATATTAAAAAAGCATAGATCTCCTCCATATAAATTTATCACGATAAAAGATATCATAAAAGTAAAAAAATAAAAGAATAGTTTTAAAACTTGCTTTTATTAAAGTCGTACTAAAAAGTAAAAGCTAATTGCAAGAAAAGTAAGGTGTGGCGTACATGCCTACCTAACGTGTACTAGCCACTTGATCGCCAACTATTTTTTGATTTGGGTAACCATAGAAAAAAGAAGAACAAAAATTATCATTAGAATTGAATTTTTTTTTTAAATCGGCAGCTACTGGAAGCGGCTGGAACTTCCCCACCCGGTGGATCTTTGAAGCCGAAAAGAGCATTAAATTTGTGCCAAAACGGCACTAAACGTAATCCGATCTCAACCAGATCTTCTGGAGCATAAAACTCATCCAAATGCTTTCACTAATTCCTGTCGGTTGCTCAGGTTTACACGGTGGGTGTGAGTAAGTATAGATATTAAAAGTTAACAAATTAAAACAAATTGGTTTATGACTACTATTTGCTAACAGGACGCTTTCAGTGAGCAATTTGAAAAAAAAATTGAAATCTTTTAATTTGATTGATTCTAGCAGTTAACACAAATATAACGCTATAAGATAAGATAGCGTTGGACGCCACGCAACCAATATAAATATTAGCTGCGAATTTAAACTGCTAAATTCAACTCGAGATTAAAATAATTTGAATATGGTTGGTGGTTTAAACTCTGAAATTTCAAACTCACAAACAGAGAAATAAAACTAGACTGTCTCAAAACAAACAATATATTATAACAATCAAATGTGGAACAAATATCACAGCAGTTCAAAGTATGTACCTACATTAAAAATAAAAGTTTGACAAAAGCACATTTTTTATGAAAAACAAAATTACTACTATTTTAATTAGTTGAATGAGTGAATGCAATTTAACTCTAATGAAAAATTAATATCAAATGAAATGCACTAAGACCTGTTGAGTTCGAAGACAATTTAAAGATAGGCAGACGAACAAATACCTTTCCTATGCTGATAGTTGAGGTGGTAGACATAATCTCCAAAGTGATAGTTTTCCGGACAAGATGGTGGAACATTAGCTAATGGCTATCCTGGAATATTCTCCAAATATAGATATTGATGACCTCTACTCCTCCAGACAAGGTGATTATTGCGGATGGAAGTTGTATTGCTGTCAGATCTTATATAAATCTTCGTCTTCCTAAGTTGAACCCTGTTCGTGGTCTTGTGCATAGAAAAATAAATGTTATCAGTCAAATATCTTTTACAACAGAAGAAAGAGAAAATATGTAAACTTTGTGTTGCTAACCGGACAACAAAGCAAATATTGCGAGAAAAAATAATAAAAAAATTACAAAATTACAAGCAGAATGTAACCACAACATTTACTTTGATCCAAGAATGATCAAAAGATATCAAGATACTATGTTAAGATAATTTTCCCAATTACTGTAATAAAGTCCGACTATTCTTCAGTGCATGAACTAAATAAGCAAAGAATAAGAACAGATCTTATTTGCGAAGTAACGTAAGTAAATTCCCCAAAAAGTTATTTGCAATATTCGAGAAAATAATACTTGAAACGTATCATTTTCTGTGTTTGATTTTTTAGAAAAAACCAAAAATGGAAAAAAATAAAATTTTAAGTTATAGGTATGTAGGTAATTAAATTTCCAACTTTAACACACATCCAGAAGTTAATAACCGATTTAGTTTCTAATATGGCTATAATATATTTATTAATCAACTGGTTCTGAACAAGTAATAGTAACCATAAACAAATAGCCTGGATTATAAGCGGGAGTTATATATTATTATAATTCACTAGATACAGGCAATCACTTTTCCGATACGGTGAAATGGAATGGTCCATTATAATTATTTAGGGAAGGAAGGTGACTTGACATGTTTGATTAGTTTTGGCGTTTAACTGTTGACATTATTTTGTAAATAATGTTTCTGTAGATTTGCAATTTAATATTAATTGTTATAATCGTAGATAAAGTGTAGTATTCAACTTGCTACATTATTGCTCGTTGAATAATATACTATTACCAGATCTTTTGGAGACGACACGGCCATATACGTTCATTCTCACAACGCTCAAGCAGCCAACATGCTGCTGAAGGCGCACATGGTCCGTGTCGCGGCATATTACGACCGGTGGAAGATACGGGTAAACGCCGAGGAGTCGGAAGCGATAGTCTTCACGCGCCGGTTCACCGAGAACAGAATTTTGACACCTAATTCGGTCAGGGGGCACCAAATTCCAACAAAACGGTGCGTGATGTATCTGGGAGTCAGACTAGACCAGAGACTTACGTTCAATACATACATAAACGAAACTGTACGGACGGTCTACTCCCTGTCCAGAAGTCTGTATCCGCTGATAGTCAGGGGTAGCAGACTTAACAGACAAATCAAAAAGTTGTACACGATGGTGGTCAGGCCGTCCATCACATACGCGGCGCCGGTGTGGTGCAGCATACCGACCACGACAATGAGAAAATTAAAAGTGCTTGAGCATAAATTTATACGCCTCATTTCGAATTCTGGAAGATACACCTCCCTCAGAGATCTCTACGCACGTTGCAACGACATAACGCCAATAGCGGACTACGTCCAGGAAATCTCCCAATAATTCTACTCTTTCAAACTGGGCGATAGTCCGCTTACTGCAAACATTACACAAATTAGACAGCATAATGCACCCTTTCGGATCAAACACACCCTACCATACCAGACGTTACCAATCTTCCGGCAACCACTATAGCCAAACCTTCACCTACTATAACTTCCCTTTCTTCCTTTCATTTTGTCCATTTTGTTTCATGTTATTGATCTCTTTTTGTGCGTTTCTTTGTCTCTGTTCTTGTTATCGTTCTCTTTTTGTGCATTTTTTCTCTCAAAATTAGCTTCACTATAAAATTTCTAAGAAACATAAAATTTCGATAAACCACAGTTTAGGCAGCCTTGCGCAGCCCTGCAGTACCTCATTTCGATGAAGGTTCCCCGTTTTAGATTTGGGTACCTGTGTCAGCAGCAAAATTAGTTCAGTGCAGTGCGACAGCTTCGAGTTTGTGTTTAGTTTTAAGCTTTGTTAAATTTTATTTTTAAAATGTTTTTTAACTATATTGTCCTTTTTAATTTGTTTTTAGCAAAAGGAATCAGGACTTCTCTCCCCATTTTCTTTTAGCCGAACCGGAGTCACCCCGCCCGGCCATGCAACCAGCCACCGCGAACAGCGCGGTGGTTGCAAGGTCGGTCGCAAGGTAGTCTCGGGGGAGGCAATATTATGTATTCATTTTAATAAAGTCTGTTTGCTTGCTTGCTTGCTTTGCTTGCTTGGAGCACTAAAGAAACCCCCATGCAGAGTTTCATTCAAATCCGTTCAGTAGTTTCGGCGCTATCGTGCTAACACACATACATACACACCCACACACACACATACACACACACATACACACACACATACATACACACACAGACATTTTTCAAAAACCAGTTTTTTGGATTCCTGGGACCTCAAAACGTAAAAATTTGATATTATTATAATTATATATTATCTCAATTTTCGTTTTAATCAATTTTAGTAACCTCTCACAATTTTATTGTGGTGAGGTTAATATGTTGCTTATAATTAGCCATTTATAAACATACATTTTCAACAAACCAAATGCCATACGAGTGTGAATCGTTTGCATCGATTTTTGCGCGACTCTTTTTCGATTTGTCAATAGTTTCGGTCAAAATATCTACAGCTCTGCCCTAGGTTTTTATCTGGGACTTGATAGTTTATTTATTAATATATCTTTTTTAAAAAACAAATCCCAGACGAGTGTAAATCGTTAGAAAATGCATAGATTTTTACACGACTGTTTTTTGATTTTTCAATACTTTTGGTCAATATATGTACGTCTGGGCCCAAGCTTTTTATCTGGGACTAGAAATATGGCTTATTTATTAACATATCTTTTTAAAATTCAAATGCCATACAGGAATAAATCGTTTGAAAAAATGGCATTGCTTAGCGCTTTTCTTTTTGTCTGGCTATCCAAGGGACCCAGCCAATTCGTCTGGGACTCTTAAATTGAAACTACTTATTTCCTAATACTAACAATTTTGCAGACGAATGTAAATCGTTTGATTTTCGCGGAAAAGTAGACAGCTTGAAAAATAATTTTTTCACTGTTGAGCCCTCGGAATTTGTTTGGCGTTTGTTATATCGCGATAATTATAATCTATTTACCTATATATACAATTCCCAGATACCAAATCGTTTGATTTTGTACCACGGAATTTGTCTGGCGATAAGCTTCCGTCGGATGTTGTTCTTTAAAAGATAAGTCTAACTTGACGTCAGATAGGAACAAAAGGTTTGATATTGCTCATTTTCATGAAGATTTATTTTTTGTTTTCTGCTAAGGGACCCTGGATAATCGTTTGATAAACGCGAAAATGATTAGTACAAATCAGGCACAAAAGCCTCCCAAAAGACCAGATATTAATCAAACGTTTCAAAAAATCTGCCACAATCCCACGGTCTATAACTCATGCTTGCCGCCAAATAACCCCAGATTTCATAAGGAGTTCTTGTACACGAGAATTTTTAAGCAGGTATGAGTTTTGTCAAATAGAATATGAGTGAAATTTAAGCATCTTTTATAATAATTATAATATTTACTGTTTTTTTGTATTTTAAAAAAATTGTAAAATTTAACTGCAAATATCTCAACAATGGTTAATGATAGGTATAGGACATGGTTAATAAAATTTGTTCGGAAATAAAACAAGAAACAAAAATGCAAAAATATATAGGGCGTTCCATTTGAAAAGTAAAGTTGCATAACTTGTCGTCTTTTGTACATTTGAAAATAAAATGGATAAATGCTTCTTTTTAAACGGCATAACTTTTCTATTAAATATTTCTAACCTAACCGTTTCAGACATAATGCTTGTCTAAATAGAGCTGGGACACCCTGTATATTAGAGCTTGATCCAAATTCATAAGAGCGTCTACAATCTCTCTACCCACTCTGATTATCACCAACAACACAATACTAGTTCTGCAGGCCTTCTTATGAATCCACTGAACAAGATTAGCAGTTAGTGGAAAAACTCCCTCAATCTAAATCTATACAATCATTTGCCTACACAAATCATGCAGTTAAATCTAGTTGGCTTTAAATAAAAAATTTAAGAATTTATTCTAAAACACTGGTTTTATTCTGTTGCTGAATATTTACGAATTTCTTACATACAATGATCCTATAGGCATGGATGTTGTATGCATTTACTTGCAGGATATTTACCATTTTCATTTTTCTCATTTGTTTTGTTTTTATTTCCTGCTTGTATGTTTATTACCATTATATATTTGTTCATCTGTCATATACATATAATTCTTGTGATATACTTAATGTTAAAACATTATTTGTTTCTGTAAATTGCCGACGTAACTAGCCAGATCCATGTACTCTGTTAACTTGCTACAATTATTGTAAAAAAATCGGCAGCTACTGGAAGCGGCTGGAACCTTCCCATTCGGTAGATCTTGGAAGCCGAAAAGAGCATTAAATTGTGTAACAAAACGGCACTAAACGTAATCCGATCTCATCCAAAACCTTTTCAGATCTTCTGGGGCACTAAAAAACCCTCAACTTAATGAATTTACAATCATCTATGCGAGTTATTACCTACATTATCGCTCGTTGAATAATATACTATTAGGATATTAACAACTTTAACATCACTTGAACGACTAAGAAAGTCTAGTTATCCTAAATACTACAGATTTGTAAAGCAACAAACTGAAAATTGGTAAAGTGATAATCTATAATAAATTCATCAACGAAGGTACAGAAAGCATATGATATTGATATTGTTACATCTACCTTTAAAGTTTGTGACAATCCACTAAAAGTTATAAATGTTCCGAAATCTTATTAACATGACATGACACCAACGTTATCGGATGACAAACGATGACAATGACAATCATCAAAATTTGCTCATTGCAATCCGATCGCTCGCGGCTGTCTTTTTGAAATCAAACATTAGCATTTCAGTAATTTTACTAGATTTTAGAGGAATATTTGTAGTTTAATTCTTCGATTTGTCTGTATATATATTTAAAAACTGCACTAAACGTAATCCGCTCTACTTCTAGGGCAGTGAAGAAACCCTCACACGTGAATTGACACGTGATGTGACGAGTTTCACAATGTAACGGTTACGCGCATCGATCATGTCATGCGAAATGCGATCTATGCCATATTTGCTTTGTTTTTAATTTTTTTCACGGACACCAAATCGAAAGGGTGGAAGTGTGATATCAGAAATCAGAATTTTAACTGCTTTTCAATGGTTCCATTGCAAATTGAAAGTAAATATAAAATAAACAACTTATTGCGTCAAAATGGCACTAAACGTAATCCGATCTCAACCAAAACCTTTTCAGATCTTCTGGGAGACTAAAGAAACGCACACGCAAAGTTTCATTCAAATCCGTTCAGTAGTTTCGGCGCTATCGTGCTAACATACATACATACATACATACACACATACACGCACAGACATTTTTCAAAAACCACTTTTTTGGGTTCCTAGGACCTCAAAACGTAAAGATTTGATGTTATCTCAATTTTCGTTTTTGAACCAATTTTAGTAACCTCTCACAATTTTATTGTGGAGAGGTTAAAATGTGAATGTGGTCAAATAAAGTCTATCTATATATCTATTGCACAAGTAACTATTGTAATAAAATATTACGCATACTTGGCACCCCGACTGTTTAACATTATTCCAGATGATATAAAAAATGACTGCTCGATCAAGATTATGAACAAACAGAAAGGCTTATTAATATTGGAAGTCTCTAATGAAATAAAATCACCTCTCAACTGATGGTCGAGAGGTGAGCACATTTGCCTCTCACCCAAAATTTCCGGGTTCGATCCCCGGTGGTGGCAGTGGAAAATACTGTGAGAGGGATTTTTTCACTATACACGGATATTGGGTGTGTGTCCCTTGTCTGTAAATGTGTAGCCCCCTCCCACACAAGGCGCTTCGAGAGCCTTCCGGGATAAAGGGGGTCGTCATTTACCTGTGGTGTATTTATATTTATAATAATTTAAATATATAATAGGTGATTGCGTATATGGGTTGAATATATGTATGTAAGTGGATGTGTGTGTATGTGTATATTAAATTCACTTTGACTTTCGTAATACTGAACTTGAACACTAAAAACCAAAAACCAAAAGGTTACATTCAGTGGCCACACATCACATTACGAACCGGAGCGGAAATCTTTACAATATCGACAAAACCAAAGTCCAAGGATATCCTCGCGGTGGATTTGAATTACAAACCAATTTCCCTGAAAGATATACCCTATAAGAAGAGAAAGTCATTATCAAACCTTTTGGAAGAACAATTTGGATCGAAGTAGAAAAGAGATGAGGAATTAGCGTGGTATAAAGTATAATAAACGTTGAAGAAGAGAATCCCATGTTATATGATTGTCCTGCGGAAGAATTTGCCTACATTTTTACGAGAATGTTGTTTATTTTTTTAGAATTTGTTTATGAGAAATATATTCTTCCAAAAATACTACGAGTTGATATTTTCAGTTACAATCTGGCATTTATGCCTTCATTTTGGTATCAAAAACTGATAAATTTGAACTTTTAGAGCAAACCCCAATACACCCAAATTAAAACAAAACATTAACAATTGAAGTGTGACGATTACACTTGATTATCATTGTCTTAAGTCCCAATATGCGTGAAAAGATCATAGTTGAATAACTTACTTTCTTTACAATACTTTTATTGTGATTTCCCACAGATTTATAATTTTGTGCGCCAGCTGCACAACTATACGCTTTGTTCATTTAGTTTATTGCCAATACAACTTAAACCTTGCTTTGATAATGCACTCAACTTTTGCGTCTGACACTTTTCACTTTTTAATATCGAATCGTTTCTGAATAGCGTAACGGGTGTTTATTTGGTGTAACACCTGGGCACGACGTTAAAAAGACCTAACGTGTGCTTATATAATTTTCTAAGCTAAAAGCTTTCAATTTGGCAAATATTGCAAGATAAATAAAAAGCCCGTTTTTTAATAGCCTTATTTTACATTAGGGGCCATAACAAGGTGGTGTCTGTTAATTAATATTCTCTTAAATAGTACTTTAAATTACAACAAACCATACAAAATGGGGTAACCTACTTTTTATAATTAAAAATAATTATTTGTTCTTTGTCGCAATAATCAGCGTAAAACTTTTTTAGTGTTTCGACGCTGAAGTTGCTGTAGATGATGTTAAATTTCATTACTGCTGACTTATTACAGGCGAAATGTTAGTTATGTAATTATATTTTGAAAATCCAATTCTATAATAAAATAGGATTTATTTGATTGTAGCTAATTATTGTTCACTAACTAATTTAATTATAATGACCGGCTTTAGTATATTCCTTAGGACCACAGTAATAAGTCGCTCAAATCTTAGATAACGCAATCTTAAATTTAATGCCATGAACTCGAAGGAAGTAAAATGCGAGTATTTAGACATCAACTGGCTAAATATTTTTATTTATCGACAAATCAAAAATATTCTCCCTTGTGACTTTGTTCGGTTAATTTTTTAATAAATTTTGATCTTGAAGTTAAATGTTATATCATTTTGACATTTTTACGGCAAATGATAATATGCGATGCCCAGTACCCACGTCAAATTTTACTTTGATCTGAGATCATAAAATACCGGCATTTTCACAAAATCGATTTATTTCACTCATTCAGTAAGCATCATCAAGTTCATTTCCATTGCCATGAACTAGAAGGAGGAAAAAGGTTATGTACTTATGTGAATATTGTTTCAAAATTTAGGCATCATTAGGAGTCTAGTTTCATTAAAATTTCATATATTCGGATGAAACCCTGTTTCAAGATTGTATCATCATTATAGACGTCGGCGTCGAGACGATTCATTTGATAACGAACACGCAAAAGCGTGTTTGGTAAAATAAAAAAGTTTCGGTAGAGCTTTATGCTTTGAGCTTAATAAAGACACTGGGAACCTTCAGTGCACTTAATTTTTGAATTTGAGAAGACTCGGGGAGTCACTCGTAAAAAGTTGGATAGGGTCAAATGCTACCACAGCAACAACATTAGACAACCCCCAATTCCAGAAGCCAGGGCTTGTGCGGAGGGGGGTTACACATTGAAAAAACGTGGACATACAAATTTTTTCCTCCGACAGCGCCAGTGCCGGAGCCAGGATTCGAATCCGGTGGTGCGATATCCGTGTGATTAATCGCGATTGCCACCTCGCGCCTTAACCCACTCGGCTATCGACCAGACAACTCATATAGCATAAGCCCTGGAGTTTGTTGATGTCCTGGTAATAGATTAATTATCAGTTGCGTTGATTTTATTGTCTATGGCAGGGTCCAAAGCTTCATCATGTAGATATTTTTTGTAGATTAAAACACTTTAACTTAAATAATTAATTCACACAGGCTTAAAATAATAACTTTTGAACACTGAAATTCCGTTATTTAAAATATTAAGATTTAAATGTTAAAATGTATTAACACGATTTTTATAAAATCTAAAAAAAATCACTTTTATTTTAGATGCGCGAGGGCAGTATATAATTGATTTTAAAAACTCTTTTTTATTTGGTTATATCCAAGGAAGTAGCTGTAATGCCTTGTTCGCGACGCACATATCGAACTGAACTTCAATTGAGTATATTTAAGATTTAAATGAAAAATTTGTTTATTTGTCAGATGCGCGAAGGCAGAATATAATTGATTTAAAACTCATTTTTACTTGGTTTCGGCCAAAGAAGCAGCTGCAGTTACACGGTTGGAGATTCAGCGTTCGCGGCTCACGTATCGACTTGCTCGAACTCATCTTGCTGGGCTTTTTAGATGGTTCGCCGGGGACTCGGCATGCGGGGGTCTTTAAAGGTCTGGAAATGTCCCCGCCTATTCCGTACGGGCACGATTGTCCAATATTGCATCAGAAAAGATAAAAATGAAAAATTCGGACATGAAAATTATATGACCGTATCGGCATTAAAATGTGAGATTTTCTGATATATGAACGAAGTTCGAATTGATTTGAAATCGGAAGTTATTAACGGAAATTAGTTGGAAATATTTATTAAATTTGAAACGACCCCGTAAAGTCATCCCGAAGGTCATTGCACATAAAGTTAAATATGATATGAAATTATACCGATACGTTCACGGTGAATGGATGACGCGTATTCAATTTAATTTAATACATAGCTTATGTTCTCGGAAGTAAGTTTTGATAATGATGGGGCGAAAGTTACGGTATTTTATTGGGACAATGTGAATGGAGATTGATCGTATGTTGATATTTACGACGCGAAATTGAATGAATGGTGGAATTGAAAAGAAGAGTAATTTATAAAAAGTTTGTGTGATTGAAATAAAATATTTTGAATGCGGGTATGGAAAGTAGTTTTGATAATAATGGAATTAAGTTTTGAAGTTAATCGGAACATACGAAATGGAAAGAAGTCTTGATGAT
Organism: Leptura quadrifasciata; assembly: GCA_963675555.1. Taxonomy (NCBI): domain Eukaryota; kingdom Metazoa; phylum Arthropoda; class Insecta; order Coleoptera; family Cerambycidae; genus Leptura; species Leptura quadrifasciata. Next base: position 114,007,666 of record OY776675.1, read on the forward strand.
GCTCAGCTGGTACATCGGGAAAGTGAATAAAGTCTATTTTGATGTATGAATTGAAACTTGAATGGGAATTTGAAATTGAGAGAAAAATGATTAATAAAAATTTGTAGAAGTGAAGCATACCATTGTGGCTGGGAGTGTGGACAGTTGTTGTGACGCGAATCGAGATAATGGGGAGGCTGTATTTTTTAGGGCCGTAGTTTGTAACTTTTGAGCTCTAATTCGGCTAATTTGAACGTTTCAATAGTTTTATTGATGTATTCGGAATATTTATGAATTATGAATGATTCATGAACTTTTTCTAGATTCAAAATAAATGAGGTTTATTGACTATACCTCACAGCATGCCGGAGCCCTAACACAGGTCCCCGTTTTGGGGGACGGAGTCCTGTTTCAAGCATCGCTCTACCATATCTCTTAATTTTATTATCTATTTTCTTACTCTATTTATTTTACATTTGCCTTTGTTTATTTAATTTTTCTTTTTTCTCCTTTTCTTTACCTTATAATATCTGAACAACAAATCATTTTATCTAAATCTCTTCAATAAATACTCACTAATTTTATTTCAGGACGGATACCCATTTAATCTTCAAAAAATGTTCAAGCAGCAATATACAGTCCACAACTAATAATAAATTTTACCAACGCAATCGACCGCGAAGGAAATGTACTCCCGGTATTCTCTCATTCTCCGCTGCTGAGCCGGCGCGAGCCGGTAGACATATCTGTCGCATGTCGTTCCATTTTGGAGTACATGATCTCCATATACGTCCATCCAGATGTATTTTTCAATACTAAAGGAAACGTTGAAAATTCTGTTAGAAATTAATCTATAGATACAGCGGTTCTAAATCATGTTGACGTGTGCCATGCGTTGAGCCAACAAAAAATGTCTGCTATGATAGGTGTTCCGCGTATCCAAAGAATTTTAAAACATTACAAATTCTATTCATATAAAATTCCTCTAATCCAAGAGCTAAATGAGGACCACGTTTGCAATTTTTTGAGGTGAAAGAAAAGTCAATGCCAATCCAAAGTATATATTCAATATTTGTTTTTCTGACGAATGATCATTTTTCTTAATGGTACTGTCAATCGATATTATGGTCGTTATTGGCAAGACTCGAATCCAAGAATTTTCTGAAGGTATGTACTCAGTGCCTTGAGAAATTGAATACTTAAACGTGTATTAATAAGAATTGTATAGTTGAATCTTTTTTATTATCCTGAAATATGGATACAGCGATACAACTTTATGATATTATTCCAATGTTGACTGATATATTGTTGAGAAAGACGAGCGTTGTATGGAAGGAATTGTGGTATACAGTTGTGTTCAGTCTCTCCAAGAATTCCAGGCAGTTACTTATCATTTTAGAACCTGTTACAAGAGCTTCCTAGCCGCTTGGCTGTCAATGGCGATACAAACAATATATGACCTCCATATCATTTTAAAAATTTACATTTAGACTATTCTAAAAGATAGCGAGGCTTCTACAATAACTCATTAAATGTAACGATTGTTATTTTATGGAACCAAAATTGTCTGGCAAATTGAAAACAAGTTTCCAAGATTATATGTGAGGTTATTGTATAATTATGAAAAAATTATAATCATTTGGTTCTTGAAGCAAGTTTAAAATTATCAGTTAACTAATTCCGGTGCCAATTATAATTAAATTGATACACTCAGGGCTTCGGATGTCATCGCCCTTTAAGAGCCGTTTAATAACCAGACAGAGAAATGTTCTAAGATCAAATAAAGTGCGAATATCACTTACCACCGATCACAAAATAATCACTGCAGAAAAATTGGGGTATATAAAACTGTCAGAAATTCATAAATAAAGAGTCGCCGTACAAACGTCGTTTAGAGATGATCCAATAACATGAAGGAATAAATTATATATTTATAAAAACAAGTTCTTTTTTTCTGCTAAATTCTGCATCTGCCACAATAACCTTAGTGCAGTTAAAATGTGTATTCTGAGTAGGGATCTTAGTTGTTAAGGATACTACGTTGGTTTACAGATCAGTAATACACAGCAATACAATTAGATCATTCTGCATCAACGCGTTCGCCACTGAAATGAGAAATTTGAAACTAATTTCATATTTATGGGTGACATTGGCCAATCTCATCGAAGTCGTGTTGTTAAAGAGCACCTAAATTAACATTATATCCAGATAATTGATTTGTCCTCGATGTCACCTAAAAGAAATTGATTGGACGGGCTTCAAACGGGTAGTTATAGATACACCCGAGCTTATTAGGGTCCTCTTAAAGCTTCACATGGCAGCTACATGGTAATGGATGGTAATTTCACAAGAATGAGTTGGCCCGTATTCATATCAAAGCAACAGGGCAATACTTTGAATTAATTGAATTTCTCAAATAAATAACTATTAAATTGAATTGATATTGTTACTTAAAATTGTTATTATAAAATAAAATTCAGTGTGTCCCCAATAAGGAATAAAATTCAGTTCTGTTCTTGTTTGGGTTTGGATTTCAACAAAAGAAACTCAAAAACAGGTCACTTAGTGTATCGAAATTGTCACCTTTCAGCAATATTCCTCATTTTTTTCGTTGTGTTTAACAGAATTACGACGCCGTCGATATCTTTTAAATAGGATATCTATATTTCACGTCACGCCACCATGACGGCACCCGCCATGGCAGCTGTAGAATATCATTGAACATTAAATTTCATAGGGTTGGATTCAGAACCCATCCCTGTGGAACCCCGCAGGTCACCTTCCTCCAGTGTGCACCGTTTTCCCACCCAATCCTTCTGTTCTCCAGGTAGCTCTTAGTAGTTCTGAGCATGGAGCTACTCTTAGTCTGCTACAAGCAGTCTTAAGCTGTTCCTCTGCACAGGGGCCACTTCCCCCACTACCGTGGCCCCCATCTGACTTCCCTCTCAGGAAATAAGATGTTCACTATTTTCTGTATGATTTTCCCTAGAATTGCGGGAGAGATTTCTCTCATATCGTCTTGTCTCAATTTAAATCCATCACCCCACACGTTTGTATTAATATCCTCACACATCTCCCTCCATTTATTCCTTTTGGAATTATTTATCGCATCTCTGACTTTCTTTCTTGCTTCTTGGTAGTTTTGAAGTTCTAAGTTTTCACCTTCTCCTCCTTGCCTCCCATTTTCCTGAACATATCCTGGCTGCCACATATTGCCTCCTAAGATTGTTGATATCACCTGTCCACCAATACGCTCCCCTTTGGTCCTCAGCGTTCTTTTTCTAGGCATTGCTTGATGACAGGAGGGAACCACCCTTATCGAGGTTTCATCCATCGTCATCATGCCACCTCTCACTAGTTCTTCTGGTGATTCTTTGAAGGCTTCGCTGTCTAGTAGACCCAGCTTCCATCCACTCGCCCTTATCACCGGTATTCTCTCCTGCTATCCCGCAACGTACACCATGTAACGATGGCCGCTCTGTGTTACTTTCGCTCGCAAGACTCCTCCATCCACTTATTCTCCTAGCAGCGCCCGCTGAGGATATATTATATCCGGAATGGAGCCACCCTCCCTTCGCACGAATGAGAATACAGTACCTTCGTTGACCAACTGGAGATTATTTTGCGCCATCTAGTTCACAACGAGGTTACCCTTAGCATCCACCTCCTCCTTCCTTCCTGCTCTTCTTTCAGCTTCACCCATGTAAATCCATGTCCTCTCACACTTCGGTATAAACTGATACTCCTATTCAGAATTCCTATAGCCGCATCCACATTCTTATCTGTATATCACCCAGGTCTGTTATTACCTACCATTGCCTAATTTGGCTCACTTACTATGAGAACCTCATCTCCCGTTTACCTTCCCACAGCCCACAACAAATCTTGGGCGATCCGGTACCTCTTTGAGTTAACCTGCCTCACTTTGAAGGCGGCAGGCTGCCCTCTTCCCCACGCTCCGCCCCGTTCAACACTTTTCTATATAGCGGACATTCCGCCGAATCCGCACGATGTCCTTCTTCATCACAGTTAAGGCATCATCTGATCATTGTTCTCAATCTTCCGATACTGCCTGGTCTATTTAAATAAATCATAATTTTTAAATAAAACCACAAGAAAAAGTTCAGTGACGTTAAATCAGTGAAACATGGTGGTCATTCAGTGAGTCCTTTTCTCGATTTTTCTCTTTGAAAGAGCTTCATGGAGGCAACTTCTCACATTAATTTCTCATATTGAAAATGAACAGGGGCCATCATTTTGTTGGAAAAAGTTACCATCTGCAGTAACAACATCGTGGAAATACAGGAGAAAAAAAATGTGAATTTTGTTCCTTATTTTTGAGACACAGCATATCTATTTGTAGTGAGATTGCTTACGTACATAGGAGTATGAAACAAAACAACTGCCAATAATCTGTATAAACTTATGTAAGATAAAAGAGCAGATGATGCAAATGATATATGACCGTTGCACCGAACATGCAACAAAATTAACAAGGTTATGCCTCGACCGCAATAAATAACATAATGGATTAATTATTTGCTTTAAACAACAGGACTATAGTGACGGTTTGATCAGCATTCGGTTGGTAATGTGGGCAAATATTGCACAGCATGAAAATAGACTAAATCATTGAAGTATTACTTAATTAAATTCAATCTAATTAGAGATGCACTGATAATATGCTGTTGTTACACATGTTCCACATACGAATGTTACATACACGCTTGATGAATAATTAACACGAAGGAACTAATTTATGTTCCCCTAATAATTAATCAATATTGCATGTCGGTGAGCATAAATGAAGAGATCAATTATTGTCTACTTACGGAAGATATAATTAATAGTTTACTACTGTGTGTGTAGATTACTGTTATGGATCCGTTAAATTTGATAATAAATTGATTTGAAGTATATACAATAATTTTGTATAAAGTTTTTAATGAACGTAATTTGAATTTTAATCCAATTATTAAAAAGAAACATATTTCATCGGTATTCTTTGTAATTTATTTCTGATGGAAAACAGTCGTTTTATTATTTTAAATATTCACCAACGCTCAACTAAATCTAATCTAAAAATGGAAAATAATTGTGGCATTTTTTTTAATTGAGAGTTGTTCATATAGTGTAATGACTTGATCAAAAACCCAGTTTTGAGTACAATCAAATCCTTTTAATAATAATGGTCATAAATCTTTATTTAGTACTTGGCTAGTAAAAATACAGATTCCTAATTCTAATAAATTGCGCTCTTATCTGTTGCTTAAATAACTGAACACTTCACGTTTAAATACATTTATATTTGGTGAAACCTTAATTGCCTCAGGAAGAGCATTAAAGGGGAGAACCCCTTCGCAAAACAAATACTTTTGTAAGGACGCCAGTTTAACTATATAAATATTGTAATTTTGTTTAGAGCGTAAATTATAGTTTTGAACGTTTAGTCTTGTAACGAAAAATTCATTTAAGTCTGTAGGTAATTGTTTATGTTCTATTTTGTTCATTACTATTAAGTTAGACCTTTTAATACCCTCCCAAATTGTCAACCACTCTAATATTTGCAACATGTCTTCTATCGGTGTATATTTATTACAATTTAGTATACGCATTGCTCTATTCTATTGAATCTGTAATCGACGTATATCATTTTTAGTACAGGATATTAACAAAGAACCACAATAAGTAAAGTGAGGTACCGTCATCTGTTTAAGCGCTGAGACCTCGATCGGCGAAGTTAAGCAACGTTGGTCGAGTCCGTCATTAAAAATTAACAACAAACAGATTGGGAAAAAAGCAGAGTTAAGTATCTGGGGGTGACACTGGATACGAGGCTCTGCTTTAGACCCCATATTACAGCGACGTTACAAAAAACCTACGCGACATTAAACAAATTGTATCCACTGATAAACCGCAGAAGCAGACTAACTACTGACAATAAACTGACGCTATTTAAAGTTATATTTCGACCACTACTGACATACGCCTGTGCGTCTTGGAATTGCATTTCAGACGCACAGTGCTTAAGACTACAGACTACTCAAAACAAATTACTTCGATAACTACTAAACGCGGACAGATATACTCTGGTTGCGGAATTGCATGAAAGGGCTAAAGTCCCCTTCATGCGAGAGTACATAGATGAAATAGCTCAAAAATTCTTTACGCTAAAAATTCAGCAATCGGAGCTGACCAGAGACTTGACACAGAGACGCAGACATAATGATATTCCCCACGTCCATCGTCTCCTCCACCAAAATTTACCTATTTACGACACGAGAGACTAACGACGGACAAACCACATATAACACGGACATATCTACCTACTCCTTTTCCCCACATAATCCCCCTATTGTAAATATGTACATAGTTATCAGAACATCGGTTTAATTTATAAATTTAAGTTTTAATTCTCTATGTATATAGTTTCTTAACAGAAGTATTTTTAATTTTAAAAAAGGATCCAAAATTAAAGTAGGTTTTTATCAAAATCTTTTCCTACACAAATACATATAAATAGAAAATGATTCCAGACCGATATCTTATACATTTCTTTAACTGCTAAGCAGATTCAAATACATAAAAATTTATCAAACTTCTGGGAGGTAATATATAAATAGATTAACTAAAATCCAAGGAGTAGTTGTTTCTTTCGGCGTTCATCGGCCAGCCCAGTATAAGAAGATGATAATCTACTTTAAACTAGGGACAATTTGTTATTGTAAGCACACTGTGCAGGAATGTTATAACGACTTTTAAACTAGGGAAAAACAACATAAATGAAATAAAATGTAAATTAGAACAATGAATAAAAAATCTTTAATTGGTAATTGGTCGAGTCCGTCACTTGGATGGGTGAACGGCATCTCATTTCGCCGTCTTGGTTGAGTGGATGAATAGCTGTAGCTAAACTCCGCCAGGACGTAAATATAAACAAGGCATTAAAATAAAAAAATTAAAATAAGGTAATAATTAACATTTAAACCACTATGACAAACAACTAGCAATACGATTAAAAAATCCAATTTTTTACCCAATTTGTTACAGAGATAATCTTGTGAGAAGAAAAACGAAGATTTTGCCTGCAGCCTTTGTACTGATTCGAACGTATATAAATTTTAACTATGGACTTCAGTAATTGATATTACATTTTTATATCCGCGTTAACAACAACATTCAGTTTATGAAATCAGCTTAAATTCTTATACGCTTATATACTTAAATTCTTATATATTCCATATATATGCTTTTATATATTTATATATTTCTATATATTTATATGTACTGCTTATGTACTTATATGTTTATACACATATATACTTATACATTTCTGTATACGTTTCTGCATAGCTTCTTCATTTCTGCACAGCTCTTGCACAGCTTATCTTTCATATAGATAAAATTTCGTTAACTTTTCATAAACCACCTAGTCGGTTAATTTTCCTACGATTTTCACTCCATTTCATTAAGAGACGTAAATTACCAAGGAAACTTTAGACTCCATTCTTGACAACAAGAGACAATTGTGGGCCTGGATTGCTGTCCCAGAACCAGTCACCTCAACAATAGTCAATCTAGGATCCTGGTATAAATTTGTTATATATATATATATATATATATATATATATTTTAAATTTCAATTAGTCTTTACAAACCGATTTGTCTATTATTCATGTAATATATTTTAACATTCATTTTAAACAATCTTTTTTTTTCTCTTACCAACAATTTCAGTCTGATCTATAGTAGACTGGTTATTCGAGAAAAAGAAACAATTCTACTTATTTTCACTATAGATGGTGCCCAATTTAACATCAATCGTTCTTTGTCTCCTTTTCTCGAAATAAATAGAAATCTGTCGCTTATGCTGTACATATCAAAAAGGGCAAGTTTCTACACTCTTACGAATTCTCTGGATCCACGGCTCTTTGTTCCGACTTAAACCAGCTAGTCGTCCGCATATGTTGCCTCAATTCTTTCTTAAAAAAAAAATAACAAGGGAAAGGAGGTAACATAATTAAAATATATACCCAAGTATTTAATTTTTGACACATAGTCAATCGCGTCGCGATTTATATCGACACCTAAATATAATTCCATGAATTTTCTACAATTTGCTTTTGAGCCTATCACCATACACTTTGTTTTTGATGTATTTAATTTTAATTTATTTTGGCAAAGCCAGTCGTACAAAATTCGAAGTTTATCATTCAGAGTATCAACAATTTCTCTGAAATCTTTTACTACAACACAAATTAGGGTATTGTAGTTGATGGACTACAAATAAAAAGATAAAAATAGATAATAGTTGATTTTATTAAATCTATCAATTCAGTAATGCAAATATCATAGTTGTTTTTCTTCTTTTTTTTCCCTGGTTACCAAAAAATAAAAATAAATATTTAGCAGGCCATTAAGTGGTTAGTACACTTTAGGTAGGCGTGTACGCCACAGATGCTCCCCCTGCAATAGAAAAATCAATCTGCCAAAGAATCAATAACGTAACGTACTTTTTTGGAGAGGGTTTGATAGCAGAATTAGTAATATCATCCAACAAGTACGCAGGCTTGACTATGTCAAGACTGGCAGTTAAACGTTTCCCGCATTTAACAGCGGTAGTAATTTTGCATGTACTAGAAATAACGAGAAAAGGTCCTTCGTACAAGGGGACGAAAGATGGTTTCATTCTGTCCTGACGAATGAAAACGTACCTACAAGAAGTGATGTCAGGACTGACGAAAATTTTTCGAGTAAAATTTGGCTTAGGAAATCTAAAATGTAAATTAACTAAAAAGGTTTGTAATTTTATAACAAAGAGTAAGACCTGAGTATCAGTATGCGACCTGACAAAATAATCGCCAGGAAGACGCAAGGTTTGTCCCTAAATAAGCTCCACGGATGAACAACTAAAGTCCTCTTTGGGCATGGCGCGTAAACCTAATAAAATAATTGGCAATTCGTCATACCAGTGAATAGTATTAGCCCTGGCTAACAATGCAGTCTTCAGGGTTCTATGGAATCTATCGACTATACCATTGGCTTGAGGATGGTAATATGTTATCGTGTGAATCTGATAAAATCCTAAAACTTTTGAAAATTCGCGAAATAAATTTGATTCGAACTGGACACCTTGATCTGTGGTGACAGTTACTGGGACGCCAAAACGACAGATAAAATTTTGAAATAAAGTTTTGGCAACATTTTCAGCAGAGATGTCTTGTAAGGGGTACACTTCCGGCCAGCGTGTGAATTTTTCGACCACAGTGAGAATGTAACGACACCCGTTGGAAGGTGGCAACGGTCCAACGATATTTATGTCGATATGCCCGAAGCGCCCCTTGGGAACATCAAAATCTGAAAACGGACTCTTGGTGTGCCTATTAACTTTGTAATTAAGTTTGGTAATTTACACAGGTTTTTGTCCATATGGTACAGTCCGAATTCATTTTGGGCCAGAAATAGAGGTTACAAGCTTTCTAGTAGCGTAAATGCGTGGATGTCAAATTATTAAAAACGTCAAATATTGCACGATGTAAAGATTTTGATACGAAAGGTCGACAGTTAGAGTTAGTTACGTCTCACCAAACCTTACCAGTGGAACCAGGAATTGTGTTCCTGTAAAGGCTACTGCTTGGGTTGGATTGTTCTGTAATTAAAAATAAAAGTTCGCAATCGTTCGATTGAGCATCTTTTAAAAAGCTGTAAATTGAAGCGGCCTGAATTTACAGTGGGAATGAAGGTAGGGTAAAAGTAAAATGTATCCGCAATGATGGTTTTTTACCACAAATGTGACGTATATCACTGGTGAATTGGATGATGTACTCTAAATGGCGAGTCTGACGTGGTGGCGTAGGAAAATTTATGTTTGACGTTTTAAAATTTTGAACAAAATTTGAATTATAAATGCCCCAAATATCGCCACACTTATGCTCTCTATCTTTATACAGCTAGTGATAGTAGCACACAGTATTGTTGGACACGGGTCAAGATGGATACGGTTAGGGGAGCCTGTTTGAGACCGAGGTCGATTTTGACAGTTTGGGCAATGGTTGGAGGTACTTGATGAAGTTGAGGTAGGTGTAAAAGATTATCGTAAATCGAAAAGGAAGCAGAGTTTAGTGCAGATACCTCTGCCTCGAGTGACTGTTGCTTTTGTAAAATCTGATTTAATGTAACCTGGTAATTTATAGTAAAAGCGTTATATTGAGAGAGTAAATCTGACGTATTAGGTGAATTATTAGTTAGTAGGTTAAAATTAGATGAATCCTGTGACGGATGGTTGAGTTGAGACATGATCTCAGGCTTCGTGGTCCAGAACGGGAAAAGCTTTACTGGAGTCGTGGCGAAATGATGCGGATGTTGTGGTTGGGCATCAACTACAGGCAAAGACAAATCCGCGGCTTAATCGACCACAATAAAAAAATGCGAAAAAATTAGATTAAAAAATGAATAAATAAATAAGCCGAGGGAGAATTTAGAGAACGGATTGATTCGTTGGCTTATGATATATGGCAGGGAGAATATAAATGCCGTACTCACCTACCAATGATTTTGATAAATGGAAGGGGTCTGGAAGTAGGGGCCAGAGCTGACTGGTCGGGACAGCGGTATGGGACGCGGGATGGGGCAGCTTACATGAAGCGAAGGCGGACCAGTCTGGGTTGATGGGGCAAACTGGAACGGGGACTCTGGGAGTGGATGGGTGGGCTACCAATCTATAGAGCATCAGGAACGTCGGGGTCAACAATCAATGTAGTGTCAGGAATGGAAGGCTGGTGCAGGTCGGAGCGTCGGGGGTCACCAATTTGGTTTAATTATAATTAAAATTGATATATACGATAGTAAATAGAGATTTATTTCAGCTATCATATAATACAATAAAATTTAAAAACATTATTCATGAAAGAAAACTAAAACTGACTTTTGAATTATTATTGAATTTGACTGAATTAACAACATTTTGAATTTTATTATATTATATGATAGCTGAAATAAATCTCTATTTACTATCTAACATATCAATTTTATTTATAGTTAAACCACTATAGGTATCATCCGCAAATAAATTGACAAATAATTTTTTAATGCTATATAATATCACTCATACAAATGACAAACAAAGAGGACCGATGGCACTCCCCTGATGAACACCCCAGATAATTTCAATTCTACTTGATATCATTTGATACCTGTTATATTATTTCCTATTATTTGGGTTTTCTACCACATGTATTATTATCCTCTTCAAAAACAAATCAGCGAATCTGCAAAATAATAGAATTATAGGAAAAAAGCCTCTGCGCCCGTGACTTTTACGTCAAAGGAACAGTCAGAGGTTATGTTATACAGATAATATAAATCGGAATAAACACAGAAATCATGTATTTTGCTGACGTTTCAGAAAGTAATCTCTTTCCGTTTTCAAAGCTTTTTTTGGAAGAACTCTTATTTTGCAGTGTAGGTATGTTAAATACACAGTTTTAAGGCTCTGTTTGTGTTTATTCCGATTTATATTATCTGTAAAACATAACCTCTGTCTGTTCCTTTGACGTAACAGTCACAGGCGCAGAGGCTTTTTTCCAATAATTTTATTATTTTGTAGATTCGGTAATTTGTTTTTGAAGAGGATAATAATACATGTGGTAGAAAACCCAAATAATAGGAAAGAATATTCGTAGAATGCCACAAATAACTTTCAGACAATATTGATACCTGTTCATTAAATAATCCTCAATCCAGCATTACTATTTATATCATATCGCTGCAACTTTTTAATAAGAATTCCCGATCAATTACAAATACACTAAGCACCACTTTCCCTTCATTTATGTTCCTTCTCCATGTTGAACACATGTACTGCAAGGCTGATTCACAGGAAAGATTAACTCTAAACCCAGATTGCCCAGCAAATAATAACTGATTAGCCTCAAAAGAATTTCTTAGCTGTTCACATACGATTTTCTCAATGATTTTATCGACAACTGGAAGTAAATTAATTTTAACCATGCGTAGAACAAATTAGAGGTTTGAAAGTGGCTAAAGCGTGCTGAATACGCATTTATTTTTATGTTGTTCATTCGATTTTATTTTTGATTTGGATCCGTGAAACAATTGTTGATATCACCATTACAGAGATCTTTAGGAAAATTTGGTGGAATGTTATTTTTTACTATTGCCCATGAGTTTAACATAGTCCGCATTTGTCCATAATAAAATGCTGTACATTCTTGAATTACAGCATTGTTGTAATTATTACGAATTTCATAAATATATTGTCTATGGACAACACTTCTACTATATTGTATCTTAATCAAACTTTCCCTTTAATTTCTTTTTTAACTCGTATAGAGTCTCTGTAAATCAAAGTGTTTGATTCTTTTTAGATTTGAAAGCAATTTTTTAAAAGATTTACTTAGAGGAAGCCAACATTTTCTTTTAGAGTTAATATTGTAATAGAATATTCCAATTATTAGCAGAAGCATCCAAATTTAATGACCCAATATTATAATTTCTAAAACCACAGGATTCTTTTACTACAAGTTTGCAATCACAACCGTTTAATTCAATATTGCATGACATCATTAGAGAAACACACATCTAACACTTCCACATTCCTAACTTGCAGATCAAAGTTAGTTACAATTAAATCTAGTAAAGTTGCGCTTTGAGCAGTTATTCTAGTGGAACCATTAAGTAATTGCTTACAATCAAAAATACGGAACAAATTATTTAAATAAACAGTAATAAGTAATTAATATATTGATATTTAAATCACCCATCAAAATACAACAATGTGTATTATTTTCCAATAGATTATTAATTATGATGGGGGTTTATGAGGCGAAATAATTAAATAAAGAAACAAGTTATTGCCTTATACCTCAAGAGAAAAGTGTCCGTAGCTGCATTGTTGTTTCTCTTGAGGTATAAGGCAATAACTTGTTTCTTTATTAGTAATTATATCAGTCATTATAGAAGGTTGGTATAATAAGAATTTGCAGGCTTGTATGCTGTTCTATAGCACAAAATTTATTTTCTATAGTAAATTTGGCAAATATACACGATGTTTTAGGCATCCTCAACTGATATAAATAACACTGAGCAAGATTTAGAAATAGATTTCATGTAACAAACCTACAACTCTAATTCTAGAAAGTCAACTCCGTGTTTTGTTCATGTGAACAATCCATGCCATGGACGCCTGAGGCACGTTTTGTTACTCTTACTAAAATGGTTATTAATGTTCACCTGAAGTGTTCGGTACGACTGATACAGACGTAAAATACAAAACCTATACTTACTCTATGGTTTTGCTTAACTGCTGGCACTAAATGGTATTGATTGGACATCGTTACACTGTCTTAGAGCTAACACCCCTTGTAAATAGGATTTCCTTAATTAACCTGAAAGGGTAATTTGATTAATTTGTCTCAGTAAAACACAATGATAAGAGAGGATATTTGGGTAAAAGTATATATATATGGGTATAAGAATAAGATTAACAAGTGTATAAGTTCAACAAGAGTGTCGGTCCATATCACACATGGTGAGGATTAGGACCACTTGGACAATAAAGTCTCCAGCTACCATCCACTGTTTTTGGAAAAACGATTGACACAAAAAGATTCAAAAAGCAACGACAGGCGCAGTTAGTACTTGGATGGGTGACCATTCCAACAGAAACCGCGTCCTCGCCTCACATCTTCCAGCGGCTTGTATATCAGTGTATGCGCGGAAGCTATACAACCTTAGGCGAGGGTTGTATAGGAGATATACCATCCTTCGGAGGGGGTGTAAAGCCGTCGGTCCCTTGTCTATTAAATGTTAGGCAAGTAAAAGATCCCTACTCTTCTTAAGGGACGAGGTTCGGCAAAATTCCTGGTTGGGGGTAGCTCCTCTACAGGCGTCGGTGTTAAGCCTCAGTAGCGGAAATAATCCGACGTTAAATAAATGTATTAAAAAAAAAAGATTCAACTAAAAGTTCAATACTTACGACGATGTGGTCTTTAGCTTGTATTTAAAAATATCATAAATAGTTTGCGCTTACACTAGAGCTTTATAATGTTTGAATCGCAACAATTCTGAATAGTAAAAATTATTTTATATTCATACGTTCAGGCAAGGCGGTCCCATGCACTATGTACATGATAAGGATACTTTCGTGCCACCGAATCACTGAGGAACCGCCTAAGAGCAAACACGATGGAAAATGTATAAATTTACCGCCAAAATTGACTACTAAAAGGGAAAATTTACCTTAATAAAAAATTTTATCGCTCGTGCCAAATCTCCCCTCAGAAACCTTAAAACGTAACTTTTCACTCGTCCTCGTATTCAATATTATACCTAAGATGTAGTGCTACACAACGCCGATCGTTATAAGATAAAGAAGTCTGTTTTCAAGGTAGTTGCTAAATTTTGGTGGTCGAAGCGACATTCACTATATTTACGCCCTTTGCAGCGACATTCATTGCAGTTACGTAAATAACGATCCGTGGAGCGACGTTTACGATAATTCTTGTCGAAGAACACTCGAGAAATTATTCGCAACTGCAATGAAATCCGGAAATATTTCACATGAAGCGCGTGCTCCACAAAAACGCCGTCGGAGGATGGTTTTTGGGAGTATTAGAAAGACTCGCGGAGTGTAATTTTAGAAACTAACATAATCGAATGCAATCGAAGCATTGGCGTTTTGATGGTAATATGCAATTATTACACTTAACGCGCCAGGCTTGTAACTTGTAATTCAGCGCTCGGCGGGGCACATAGCCCGGAGAGTAGCTGTTGGTTGCAGTCTGGTTACGTTCCTTATAGAAAAATAAGGATTTTATAAAGGAGTTTGCGACTAAAAATATTATGTTTTAATATTCCGCCCTCTAAAAGCACATTTGAACTATGCTAAGCCCAGTCAGGCTATTTATTTTTCGATTGCAACAGACACTGGACCGCTAGATGGCGCCTGCTGACTATTTTACATGTCGCTATTGTAAAAATACCGGGATGGGCCAAGTAGTCAAAGGATCCTCGTGCCGATCGTCACATGTCTACCTTGCACTGACGAGAGCCAACAGCTCGAAACTGCAGTTTGCAAGTGGTGTGTGACGACTGGCACGAGACCTCCTTTAAGTAGGATCAGTCTTTCGGCTGGTGTTTGTTGCAATCGAAGCGTTAGCGTTTTGATGGTAATATGCAATTGTTACACTTAACGCGCCAGACTTGTAACTTGTAATTCAGCGATCGGCGGGGCACATAGCCCGGAGATTAGCTGTTGGTTGCAGTCTGGTTACGTTCCTTATAGAAAAATAAGGATTTTATAGAGGAGTTTGCGACTAAAAATATTATGTTTTAATATGCCACCCTCTAAAAGCACATTTGAACTAACATAAATGTCGCTGTACGGGGCGTAACGTCGCTCAGGCCACCAGCATTTTAGCAGCTATCATGAAACCCAACTTTTACTTGCAAATAAATCATCTTTTTACGAACCGACGTTGTGTGGCACTGCAATTCATGCGTTATATTAAATATCAGGATGAGTTAAAAGTTTCGAATTCAAAATTTTAAGGGGGATTTGGCGTGAAGGACAATATTTTTTTAAGTTACATTTCCATTTTTTGCAATCTATTTTGACAGAAAAACTATATTTCTTCCGCGTGTTTGCCCTTAACCGGTTCCTTAGTGATCCGGTGGCAAAAAAGTATTATTACCATGTACTCACATGTACACAGGACCGCCTTGCCTGAACATATGAATATGTAAATAATACTATATTCTGACATTGGATAGTAGTTGGAGACATTGTCGTTGTCATTCCGTTTCTCACCATGTGTGGTATACGGAACAACAATTGTTAATCTTACACACATTTCTTGAATTTTGTAAAAATATTTTTTAATAGAACAATATATATCAGTGACAGCAGTTAATCAAAAGAAACAGTAAGCATAAATTTTGTGTTTTTCGTCTGAAACACTTCGAACCCTTCAAGTGAACATTTTAATATCCATTTTAGAAAGGGTAGTAAAATTCCTTCAGACGTGTTAAGATGGATCGTTCACATTAATATGGATCATTCACATTTTCAAAAGTGAAATTTTTGCTGCAATTGTTAAAAAAATTTAATTTTGTTATAAATTCGAAAAACATATTTCTCCGAGATGGCATTTATTGCACTTATAATACTTAATAAAATAAATCGAAAAAACTTTCATCCATTGGACATCGTTTATTGAAGTTACTATAATTCTTCTCTCGGAATTGATTTTTATGATAATTTGCAAAATATTAGATTTTCAGTGCAGTTACGCATTTTAAAATTTTGTAGAAAAAAAATCCTCTTCCATATATTTCCGAAAATATCTCCCAACGATGTTTTTACGTGTCACATGCTGTTCAGGCAAAATATTTCGGATTTCATGATAGTTAACGCAAAATTTCTTTAATGAGATTTTTTGCTGATTTCAAGTGTTATGAGTTTAGATATGTTTTGGTGGGTTCTTTGAAATTCACATCATATTTCCGGATTTTTGATATGCAGTCATTCTTATTAATTTATAGTCAGTCATTTCAAGACAAGGAAAGACCAAGTTCACTGATTCCAACAGTCAAATATGGTATTTTTGGTTCACAAATGAATTAATGTTATTTATTTACAACAGATCTGGCATTTAGGGCGACATATTCACTTAACTCTTAATTTGACAAATTCTGTTCTCTACTCAGACGACACTGAATAAAATTTATAGTGCTAAACTTAAGAAATAGAAGATTCTTTTTTTTTCTTCCAATTTTTTATTTTTTTAATAAACAGGGAACTTATGTCAAAAACAGGTTACTAACATCAATGTCAATTATCAGTTTTCGCTTAATCTCAGTTCTAACATTAGATGTATTACATTAGCAATTTTTTTTAATGATCTAAGAAAGTAAATATTCAGTTTATTTCTTGTAATTTTCTATATAATATGGTGATAAAATAAATAAATAAATACAAATAAACACCACAGAAATTAGACAACCCCCAATTCCAGAAGCCAGGGTTTGTGCGGAAGGGGGTTACACATTGAAAAAACGCGGACATAGAACCATTTCCTCCGACAGTGCCGGAGCCAGGATTCGAACCCGGTGGTGCGATGTCGTGTGATTAATCGCGATTGCCACCTCGCGCAAGCAAGCAAGCAGACTTTATTAAAATTAAAATACATAATATTGCCTCCCCGGAGACTACCTTGCGACCGACCGTGCAACCACCGCGCTGTTCGCGGTGGCGGGTTCCATGGCCGGGCGAGGCGGCTCCAGTTCGGCTAAAAGAAAATGGGGAGAGACGTCCTGACTCCTTTCGTTAAAAACAAATTACAAAGGACAATATAATTAAAAAACATTTTAAAAATAAAATTTAACAAAGCTTAAAAATTAAACACAAACTCGAAGCTGTCGCACTGCACTGAACTAATTTTGGAGCTGACACAGGTATCCAAATCTAAAACGGGGAACCTTCATCGAAATGAGGTACTGCAGGGCTCCACAAGGCTGCCTAAACTGTGGTTTATCGAAATTTTGAGTTATTTTTTAGAAATTTTGTAGTGAAGCTAATTTTGAGTGAAAATGTACAAAAAGAGAACGATAACAAGAACAGAGACAAAAAACGCACAAAAAGAGATCAAGAACACGAAACAAAACGGACAAACTGAAAAGAAGAGAGGGACAGGAAAGATTTAAAGATACGAAAGGTATGAACTGCCAGTAAAGGTAGATAGGGTAAGCGGAAGTTATAGTAGATGAAGGTTTGGCTATAGTGGTTGCCGGAAGATTGGTAATGTCTGGTATGGTAGGGTGTGTTTGATCCGAAGGGGTGCATTATGCTGTCTAATTTGTGTAATGTTTAAGTAAGCGGACTATCGCTCAGTTTGAAAGAGTAGAATTTTTGGGAGATTTCCTGGGCGTAGTCCGCTATTGGGGTTATGACGTTGCAACGTGCGTAGAGATCTCTGAGGGAGGTGTACCTTCCAGGATTCGAAATGAGGCGCATAAATTTATGCTTAAGCATTTTTAATTTTGTCTTTGTCGTGGTCGGTATGCCGCGTATGTGATGGACGGCCTGACCACAATCGTGTACAACAACTTTTTGTTTTGTCTGTTAAGTCTGCTACCCCTGACCTTCAGCGGATACAGACTTCTGGACAAGGAGTAGACCGTCCGTACAGTTTCGTTTATGTGTGTATTGAACGTAAGTCTCTGTTCTAGTCTGACCCCCAGATACTTCACGCACCGTTTTGTTGGAATTTGGTGCCCTCTGACCGAAATAGGTGTCAAAATTCTGTTCGTGAAGACTATCGCTTCCGACTTCTCGGTGTTTACCCGTATCTTCCGCCGGTCGTAATACGCCGCGGCACGGACCATGTGCGCCTTCAGCAGCATGTTGACTGCTTGAGCGTTGTGAGAATGCGCATACATGGCTGTGCCGTCGGCGTACTTGGCCTGCTTGGTATTCGGTAACTCCGGGAAATCGGGGAGACATATTTTTTTTCTTTTATACATTTATTTAACGTCGGCCTATTTCCGCTACTGAGGCCTAACACCGACGCCTGTAGACGAGCTACCCCCAACCAGAAATTTTGCCGAACCTCTTCCCTTAAAAGGAGTAGGGATCTTTTACTTGCCTAACATTTAATAGACAAGGGACCGACGGCTTTACATCCCCCCCGAAGGATAGTATATCTCCTATACAACCCTCGCCTAAGGTTGTATAGCTTCCGCGCATACACTGATATACAAGCCGCTGGAAGATGTGTGAGGCAAGAACGCGGTTTCCGTTGGAATGGTCACCCATCCAAGTACTAACTGCGCCTGTCGTTGCTTTACATCGCATACCGAAGTATGTACATAGTAAAGACGCACCTACGCTCGCCCCTACTGGGGAGACATATAAGTTGTACAGTTTTAGTAACAGACACGATCCTTGCGGGGCTCCCGCTGTGATGACAGTTTATTATTCACTCGAACATGCAGGGATCTGCCCGTCAAGAACGAGTAAATGGGTTTGATGATGTACGTCGGAAAGTTATAGTCGTGCATCTTGTATAGTAACCCCGGTGTCCAGACGGTGTCAAACGCCTTTTCAATATCAAGAAGCACCATGATGGTGCTCTTCCCGAGATTGTATTGTACCTTGACGTCGTTAACTATCCTGACAACCTGTTGCACCGTACTCCTGCCCTTTCTGAAACCAAACTGGCACTCATCGTCGATGTGGAGCTCCTCCTGGGCAGCGTCTAACCTGACCAGGATGGGCTTCTCTACCAACTTGGAGATCGCCGACAGTAGCGATATGGGACGATAGCTGCCGGCAAGCTTCGCATTCTTATTCGGCTTGAGGATACTTGAGCAGTTTGTACTCGACGCCATCTTTTCCCAGGACTTTGTTGGTAGGTAGTTTTTTGACAAATTCTTCAACTTCTGAGGGTTTGGTCATGATCTTGAGGAATCCTCGTCGCGTCATTTCTGCATCATGACCAATGATCTGATTAATGTCATTTTCTATGCGGTCGTGTTCCAAATTATTTGGTATGTTATTGTTATGTATGTTTTCGAAATGCTCGGCTAGGTCATTCGCAGGTATGGCCTTCCGCGTATTTTTCAAGGCCCTCGTCAGCGAGTTGTCCTGAGGATTTAGCGCTGCCAGTTTGTCCCCCACTTCTGGTTTTTTACAGTGATGATGGAGGTTGCCCAAGCCCTTGCAACCTGATTATTTCTATCTTGGCGTTGACATCGCGATTTCGCTGCTAAAGCTGTCTCAGTCTGTTTTTCTCTCGTATATTTTGTATGACCGCTCTGTCCAGTTGGTCCCTGTACGGGTTTACTGTTGTTGTAGTGGCAACAGTCTGCTTGGCATCCTGCAGTATCCTTGTGAACTCTGTCACTACATTTTCCAGCTCCGCGGGTGTGTCGATGGTGTTGTTCAGTATTAGGTTAGTGTTCACATGTACTTTATAGAGGTGCCGGTTGGCACCTCTAAAAGTAGTGATTTTTCGTGTAATATTTTCCCTTGACATATTCAATTCTAAAAGGATTGGATTGTGGTCGGACGTGAGCTCCTCCAGCGCCACTGGCGGCGTGGAGTTTCTCACGCCCTTGTTGACCACTATGTCAAGGGTTGTTGGTGTTGTACCATTGTCCGGAAAATGTGTGGGATCGTCCGGATACTGCACGATGGCATTATGACTATTTACATAGTCAAACAGAGTATTGCCGTTTGTGTTGTTGCGATGGCAGTTTCAGTTGCGATGTCTGGCGTTAAGATCACCTACGAGCAGACAGCGCGGACTCGCGTTTAATAAATTCTCCAGACAGCCTGCTGTGAAGCCGTTCGCTAGTCTGTTGTACGCGGCAATGATGCTCATGCCTCCCTCCAGCGTCATACACATATTCTCTACAGATGTATTCCGTATAGAATGGTGCGTGTGCGCGATATCGGCCTTTATGAGCATGGCCACCCCTCCGCCCCTGTTATTGTCGGCCCTATCTATTCTTAGTACAGTATACCCTCGGACTTGCAGTTTGTCACGTCTGGTAAGTTTGGTCTCATTTAGAAGCATAATGTCGATTTTGTGCCTCAGTGTGTAGTTAATAAGGAAAAGAATTTTGTTGCCTATACCATTGGCGTTCCAAGAAGAAACCTTTATTTTAATTTAGAAAGCACCCTCTGGGATGTTTTCCAGAAAACGGTGAATCGCAAAGAATTTCTCCCCTACAGTAACGCACCTCTCCAGTTCATCATTAAGATTTGTGTATAGTGCCAGTAGTTTATCCAAATCTACGAGTTTTGCTAGCCGCATTTGCTGCCTTCTCAGCAGCTCAACTTGATCTGCCGTCGTCCCTCCTAGCGTTGGCGGGGTGGGTAGGAGTACCGGCCTTCCGGTTTGGCTGCTGCTGGACTGCAACTGGACGGAGTGCCTAGGTTAGGATAGCTGCGGCTGGCTTGACGGAGACTGAAGGGGTTGCTGCCTCATGAGCTTCGCCCTTTCCGTCCATACATTGGTTTTCGGTGGAGGGGTGGCAACGTACCGCATCTCCGGAACCGGTCTGATACGCATAGTACGCCTCTCTTAATCCTCCACTTTGCGTTTGTATACCACACATACTTAACCTAACCCACTCGGCTATCGATCAGACGAAAGCCACTACATTTGAAACACATACTCAAAAACTATCTTCTTAAAAGTATTAGGTTCTAATGATAGCCATAAAATTGGTTTTCATTCTTTATTTTTACTTACTTTTACACTAGTTTAATACTAAACTGCATGACATTAGTATCGCGTAGAACATAAGTATTTGGTTTTCTCGTAAATTTTTTTTAAACTAAAAATATACAACCTTAGATGCATATTTAAATTGTCGGTTCGCTCAAAATTGTAATTCGGAGCGGACTTGCACTAACGAGTTCGAAAGCTGTGTCGTACCCTCTCTAGTGATCAGTTATTATCCCAGAGCTGAGTGACTACGTTTTAATTAAACATGGTCGACTTAATAGTTTTTGTTTTAGAATGGCATTATTGCCATTATCATATATAGGTAAATTATTAATTTATTCAGCAGCTTCTGTTCTAAGTGTTCTCAGTTCGTGGCATCAAATATTTATAAATATAATTACTAATACCATAAGCCGATTATAGGCATATACGTTAACGTCAAAATTATAAATAGCGTCGATTTGGTATTTGCAAAGTTCACAAAATACCTGACGGGATCTAAATTATTAAATAAATCACATCTTTGTTAACTCAACTATATTAATGATGCTCTAAGTTGAAGTCTGATGAACAATCCTATAGGACAATGCACAATAATAATTTGATTTCAGAAACTAGATATCCTACACAAATATAAAGAGTTAAATAGTTAACTTCAGAAATATTTTGTGTCAATCTAGGTCTAATATAAATTTTTAAATGGACTTGCTTATCTATTTACTCTCTAGTTAAGGAGTTAAAACAATTATACCTTTGATGTTGGTAAAATTGTTTCAAAAACTTTTTCAGCAGTTTATTAGGTCAGGAATCTCTACTAAATAATGTATCCAAAATCCTACAAAATTGGTACGAGAACCTCTTCAAAAATGAACCTCAAAACGGTTGATTGGCTGTTCTAAGTGCTGCAAGACTTTGTTCGTTTGGGAATGATTTTTAATATTTTGTGCTGTTTTCATTTTAGTCCAGAATAAACTTTGTATTGGAAAATGGAGACGTTTAAATTGTGCGTAATTTATATGGGAACGTTAAACCGAAGACGAAAAGTACCTAATATTTCGTCCCGTCCCGTCTCCTCCCATCCCATCCCATCCCATGCTGTTCTGTTCTGTTCTGTTCTGTTCTGTTCTGTTCTGTTCTGTTCTGTTCTGTTCTATTCTATTCTATTCTATCCTTTATATTCTCTTCTATTCTACTCTACCCTACTCTGCTCTACTCTACGCTGCCCTACCCTACCCTAGCCTACCCTATTCTATCCTATCCTATTCTATTCTATTCTATTCTATTCTATTCTATTCTATTCTATTCTATTCTATTCTATTATATTATATTATATTCTATTCTATTCTATTCTATTCTATTCTATTCTATTCTATTCTATTCTATTCTATTCTATTCTATTCTATTATTCCATTATACTCCATTCCATTCCATTATATTCTATTCTTATAGAAAAGTCGTCTATTGTTATTTGTACATACTGTTGATCTATTTTGATCACACTAGCATGCTCTCATTGTCTCAAAACACATTTGATCAGTTAATAATCGTTAAAAAAACATAAACAAAAGGATATGTATTAAATTTCGATTACCTTATACCTCTACTTTTGAAGAATCTCAAACGGTTTAAAGATTCGTTCACAAGTTTTTTCATTCTCATCCGAAATCCTCAGGATGGTATGAGTTAAGCCAGATATGATACGTATCCTTATATTTGTTTTTTTAACGATTTCTAACTGTTCAAATGTATTTTGAGACGATGAAAGCATGCTAGTGTGATCAGGATAGATCAAATATTGATCTAAATCTGATTTGAGTGACCTTTAAAAATGAGTAACTTTTTTGCATACACAATTTCGCAATGAACTTTTGACACAATATTTATAATATCAAAATAAAATAATGTTGAAGGAATGAATTCGTCAAGATTCTTTTAGAATCCTAAATCTTTAAGTGACTGGACTATTCAGTATTTTCTACAATATTTCTGTGATACAACATACATAATAACATTAATAATAAACTGGAAAAGTAATGTTTTATAATTTTGAACCACACAAATCATGGTGCTATTACATATTTCACTTTGAATACGGTCCATCATAGTTCCACTTACGCAGCAACCTCTTGCACCATCTACATGTTGCATTTTTTACAGTAGTACCAGCAATTTAATCATTTTCTAGTTCCTTGATACTGTTATAAGTTTTTCCATTTTTATGTAAATTATGCAAATAATTTTAATGAACATGTCGATCAAACGTTTAGATATAGCAATTCTCTGTAGTTGATGAAAAATTAAGAAACAAGTTGGCGCTAATTTGTAAATGTACGGAGTGAGGCTGGCAGCAAGAGATTGTATAACTGATTTGTATGAAGTATACAGTAGCACCTCGTAATTAAATAATGGACCTTTCTGTTGTTAACTTAATGAACTGTAATAATTATTTTGGCTGGTTTACTGATTATCAGCTACTTTTAATAGAAATAAATTAAATCAAATTTAAGAAATACAACGACAATTAAACAGGAAAGAACTTCACTACATCTTCTGGTTCAGGGAAGAAAACGGCGGTAAAAATTGTCCTTATACACGTGGCACGCCGCAGATAGGAACGTTCGAACGGCTCTAAGTGAATCTTTTTTATAAAAAGTAAGAAGACATCGTCTTCTATCCACTGCTATCAGGTTCAATCGCGTAGGTCATAAGGTAAAGTTACTTTCATTTTACGAAAATTTAATAAAATCGCAAGAAAGTATATAATTATTACAGTTGTATCAGCCGTTATTAGTGAAAAGAATATATGTATTATATTCTATAAATCAAAATAGAACATTATAGGCAGGTGTCAATATTTCCACCCACTTGTTTGTGAAATGTTAATCTAACAAGTACCTACATCAAATTTTATATAAAAAATATATTATTTAGTATGCGGTGTCACTTGACAAAGGGTAAAATAGTAATAGGTCATGTTGAGTATGTACAGTGGCAACTTTAGCCACGCCATCTGAACCAAGATTAACTTCTATTATTCTAGCTTATTGGCAATGTAACAGTGATAAATTATTATTTTTATTAAAATTGATGCGCCTAGAGTTAGTGGTTAGTCCATTTACACCTTTGACGGAAGATATGTAGATATTCTGACCAAAGCGAGAACAGAAATCAAAGTGCAATCTTTGTAAAAGTTACCAGCAGTTTAAGTGTTTTAAAGGCACATTTCCTCATCAAGTAGAAATGAGAGTGGTGTAAGTTTTTTGTCGCCTTTTCTAGGTATTAGTTTGATGAATTTTAATATTCTTTGTATCAACGACATTTATTTATATATTTTTTTTGTTTTTTCTATGTATTAGTACGATAAATTTCAATAAAAATTTTAGTTTTTTATTAGTTTTCCCCGAAATTACCTTTATGTGGTGTACCTCCTACCTTAAAAATGTTAACCAACATTAAATACTCAAAGATCTTGTATCTTACACACTTAATAAACATTTTAGGAACCTTAATACATTAAAATCAACAAGTATGTATAATGTAATATTTAAAACTTAGAACTTTTATAAATCATATATGTATTGTAATGCAAACATGCTGTATAAAACTGTGTAAGACCGGTTACAAAATTACGAAAACATATAGAAATAGTACAAACGACATGATTTCCAAAATATATTTCCTCTTTTATGTACTTCATATAAACATTAATTAAACACTAGAACACTAGGTGGTTTTATTAAAAAGCTAGGAAAGGAATGTCCACCTGCAAAATTTTGAAATCGTAGCCGGAAGTCATAACATTTATGACGGTGTCACATTTTTATAATCTGAAATCTATTCTATATTCAAATTCATATTTCAAGTTTCTCATTAAATCCAATGTCACCAAATCGGACAATGTAAATTTTTGTTTCTTAATCATTTATTTAACATCGGCCTATTTCTGCTACCAATGCCAATCACCGATGCCAGAGGATAAGCTCATCAGTGTCTGTGTGAAAATTTTGTCGAGCCCCCACAGTTTGTCGTGGGGTAGGGATCTTTAACGTGCTCATATCGTACATACACGGAACCCACTCATCCACTATATCTCATCCACTTGCTGCGACCCGATTTTGAACCCGGTCCGTCTGCGTGAGAGGACTCGCCACTGTCCATCATACCACCAAGCCGGCTGGTAAAATTTTATATACGTGAATATTGTTCCAATATACGTCCCTCATTAGGTGGTCAAATAATTTTATTATTTGGCTTGTCAAAAATATTATCACTTGTGATTTTGTTTAGTTAATTTTTTTAATGAATTTTAGACTTTGTTCAATTAAAATCGGACAAAGTTAAAGGTACAGTTCATTTGGCATGTTCACAATCAGCATACCCACGTGAAATATTACTCCAATCAGACATCATGAAATTGAAATACCGTTGTTTTCATGCAACTGATTACCTCCACCTATTCAGTATAGACATCATTAGGTAAATCTTTCAAGTTTCATTGACAACCAATGCCACTGGAATGAAGTAAAATTTTGTATACAGGGTGATAAATAAAAAAGTACATTAAATTCAAATTTTGTCCTACCGCGCCTCCTAACCATGTTACAGCCATGTGCAGCTCTCTCTTAATAACCTATAAGCAGATTGACGTACGATGATCAAATTGTGGATCTGGCTCTTTATTTTGATGGGCTATACGCTTATTACAGCAAGTTCGTACTGATATGCAAGGTGTGTCCTAAAAAGAGTGGTCCGGTAACGTTCAAGGTCAAATGTTGAAGCAATTTTATTCGAAAACAAGGGCAGCATTCATCAGATTTTTGAGTTGTTTAATCAAAGTAGTGCAATTTTTTGCGAATTATTGATTAAAAAATGGTGCGCTATACTGCCGAAGATTATACGCATATGCATTTTATCTTGACATCATGCCAAGGGAATGGAGCAGGTGCAGTAAAGGAGTATCGTAGACGATATCCCAACCGTCGCGTCGTGTCTCAAATTTAAGAACATTTCTTTGGGTTGAAAGAGAAAGGCTACGTAAAACCGGACAAGTATTAATAACGATGTCTAGACTAGGTAGGCCAAGGAATATCCGAACCCCATAAGTTGAAGAGACGGTATTGGAGGTAGTTGGGGAAGATCCCGAAGGTTGGGTCTACAACTGGCATTTCGCCACTCCTCTGCGTGGCAATTATTACATGATCAGCAGTTTCATCCTTACTATCACACTAGAGTGCAAGAATTATTAGCCAGAGACTTCTAGCCAAGAGTAGACTTTGCCCAATGGTTATTACAAAAACATCGCCGTGACAACATTTTCTTAAAGAAGATTCTTTGGATAGATGAACCCACGTTCACTCGGAACGGTGTATTCAATACCTGTAATCATCATATATGTGCTCAAGAAAATTAATTTACCGTCGAAACGTTTAGATGTTAAAGAAGATTTTCCGTAAATGTTTGGGCAGGAATTTTAGGTGACAACATGATTGGTCCACTTTTTTTAAATGATATAGTCAATGGAAAATAATTCCCACATTTTTCAGAACAAAACATGCCGGAGTTGCTACATAATGTACCGTACGCGACCCAAAGAAGCATGTGGTTCATGTTTGATGAGGTGGATCCATAATGTAATTTCAATAAGAAATTGGATAGGACATTTCCCGGAAAATGGATCGGAAGAACACCTCATGATCCTGTACAATGGTCACCCGAAACTTCAGATGTCACTCCACTGGATTTTTTTCTTTTTAGGCCGTATGAAAGAAATTTTATATTCAGTTCAATTTGACAGCATTGAGCAGTTGCGGCGCTCAATTCTAGACGTCGTAAACACAATCAGAAATGAGTATAATGTTTTTCCGAGAATACGGCTTAATTTACTCAAACGGCTTAACCTTCGTACAGAACGGGGGAGAGAACATTTAGAGCGGTTTACTCGTTTATAATTTTTAAATTTCTCTTAGCACTAATTGTGTTAAAGTTAATGTTCAATTATTCTGTGTATTTTGTTGTTAGCCCAATTCCTATTTGAATAAAAAACAATAATTTTGTATATTAATAATAATAATAATAATGCTTTTATTCATCACCAATGTATACAAAATAACTTACTATATTTCAACAATATGTTAATTCGGTGATGAAAGGGCGAAGTTCGTTTTTGTCAGTAGAGTGATAAACTCGCTCTTCCACCTTGAATTTTGCCGGAACCAACCTGTATGGGTCACATCTTGCATATCAGTACGAACTTGCTCCAACAAACATGTAGCCCATCAAAATAAAGAGCCGGATCCACGATTTGATCATCGTACGTCAATCCGCTTAAAGGTCATTAGGAGAAAACTGATTGCCAGGCACTCACTTTAATAACACAGTTAGAAGGCGAGGTAAGAAATTTTTTTATTAGGAAAGTCTTCATCTCTGGGGCACCCCAATCTACAGTTGAATTTAATGTACTTTCTTTTGAATTGCCCATCAGGTGAATATTGTTTCGATATTTCGTATTATTAAGTGGCCAAATGTATTTATTTATTGACTTATCAAAAATATTCTTTCTTGTGATTTTGTTTACTTAATTTTTTAATGAATTTTATTCGTTGTTCGATTAACATTGGACAAATTAAAGGTACTTTTGGCGTATTACACTAAATGATCCCGTTAAAGTCCGAGTATACCAACGTGAATTTTCACGTCGATCAGACATGAAATTGAAATACAGGTGTTTTCATGGAACTGATTTTTTTCTAGTGTTCAGTAGACATCATCAGGTAAATTTCAAGTTTCATTGCCATGAACTCGAAGTTTGAAAGTTTGATTGCGCCTTTCTTCTGAAATAAATATTTATTTGCCTGGAAAACATTTTTATTAGTATATTACTGCTATTAGCGTTTTCCTAAAATAAGTTTTTATTATGTTTCCTGAAGGGAATTCCCATTACGTCTATTTACGTTGAGTTAATGCAATTTACTATTATTCCTTACCGATTAGTGTGTTTGTAAATTTAAATCACTAGTGAAGGAAGTCACATGCGTGGATTGTATCGCCCGAGTTGTAAGTAAATATTTATTTAAAATATTTTTCTCTACCGTACGATATATAAATCATGATTTTCAAGTATTATAAATTCTACATTATTTACAAGGGGACTACCGCTGTGCTGAGCATGAATTTTGCATCATCATGATAAAATATAAACACCGCAGTCAGGGGTCAATTCCACAATGAAACAAAATCGTGTTCGTAAGCGTTCTTGCCTAAATACGTCCTTAACAACTTCTCGAGGTTTGTCCCTAAGGTAGCAAAACTTTTTGTAGTAGCTGATACTAAATTATTTTAAGTAATATATATCTGACACGTAAGTAAGCAAAAAGCTTGTTCGGATTAATTTATTATGAATTAATTTCAACTTTGGAGAGTTCAACAGGACGTTCATAAAAATGAATAGTTAATAATGAAGAAATAAATGTATCCACTTCATCGACTAATTTCTATCCGTTGCAAACTTCTTGAGTTTTTTTAAGCAAAGTATAATCCTTGCTTTTAAATATCAACTTTTAGTGGTGAGAGGTAAGCGCGACATTTTAGATGCTCAATGCTACTTACTATACGCTTAAAAGAACACCGCTTCACGCAAAACAATTTACCTATCAACCTTGCAAATCAACAATAAATGATCTACATTGCCTGATCCTAGGCATTGAAAATACATTTACAGCAAAAAAGTGGCTATGTGTGCTTTCATAGACATAGAGGGTGCAACACCTCCTATAAATCCATACAAAAAGCCGCGGAAAAAGGGGAATACAGTCTCCTACAATTAAATGGATACGATCCATGCTCAGAAGCAGAATTATTACCACATGTGTGGGGGATGAATCGGCTACGGTGACTGCAGTCAGGGTTTACCCTCGAGGTGGAGTCCTATTGCCCTTGCTGTGGTCAATGGTGGTCGATGATCTCTTACATAAAATGAGTAATTCAGGCTTCAACGTCCAGGGATATGCAGATGACCTGGTCGTCACTGTGAGAGGCAAAAATGATGTCATGATTTCCAACCTCATGCAAATTGCCTTAAATATAATGTCCAAATGGTGCTCATCAGAGGGGTTCAATGTCAATCCGAGCAAAACAACTATTGTCCCGTTCACTAAAATCAGAAAACTCAATCTTAGAACTCCTGTACTGAATGGAACGATACTAAATCTTTCCAGTGAAACCAAGTATCTAGGAGTAATCCTGGTTCAAAAACATACCTAGAAATCACATCTGGAAAGGACTCTTACTAAAGCAACAGCGGCAATATGGACGTGCCGTAGGTTGTTTGGTAAGACTTGGGGTCTAAGACCGAAAATGACACATTGGTCTTATGTTTCGGTTGTCAGATCTATGGTGATCTACACATCATGCGTATGGTGGCCAAAAACAGAAGAAAAATAGCACAGGTAATGTTGCAGAAACTGCAACACCTTACCTGTATAGGGACTACAGGAGCAATGCACTCGTGTCTCACAGCAGCTATGGAGGCTGTGCTTGACCTACTTCCCTTGCGCTTGCATGTAAAGAAGGAGGCAGCACTCAGTGCCTTACGACTGCACTAGGCACATAAATTTAAACCAGGCGATCTGGTTGGTCACTTAAGGATTCTGGAGTTAATCCATTTGAAATCCATGACCAAACCCACTGACTCAATGCCAATCAAGCAAGACTTTGACTGCCCGTTTGACGTGCTAATTGAAAGCCGTCAGACGAGCAAGATAGAGGCACTGCGATTGGAACAAGAGTCACTGGGCTGGTATACAGATGGATCTAAGATGGCTGAAAGGGTAGGAGTGGGCGTAGCAGGGCCTAAATGTAGGCTATCCAAAGCCCTCGGTAACGCCCCAACCATCTTCTGGGCAGAAATTTACGCTATAGATCTGTGTGCCCAGGAATGCCTAAATAAAGGCGTCCGAAGGGCAAAGATCTATATATTATCTGATAGCCAGGCAGCTCTAAAATCTCTAAGGTCATATACCTTTGACTCTAAAATTGCCTGGGAATGCAGACAATCCCTGAAGCATCTGGCCAACAACAACAAGATTACTTTGATGTGGGTGCCAGGGCATGAGGGAGTACAAGGAAATGAACTTGCTGACAGCCTTGCAAAAAAAGGATATAAAGCACCATTCATTGGACCCGAACCGTTCTGTGGCCTGGCCAAGGGACACATAGCAGGCCTTCTAACTGGCCACTCCTCCTTGAGATATTATCTCAAGAATATGGTGAAGGCGGTAGACAACAAATGCAGATATTGCGATACTGTAACTGAAATTGTGGAACATATACTTTGTGAATGCAAGGTGTTAGTCCGCACTAGGCTAAAATTCCTAGAACAGGCGGGATTAACGCCTGAAGACATAGGGAAATTATCCCCAGGAAAATCACAAGCTTTGTAAAAATAAGGCTGTTCGAAGCCAAACGACCCCATAAAACAATCTACAATCTACTATACGCTGGACATCTTAGGTGTTTTCGTGACGTATACGAATTTTTGTGTAACTTTAACAGTGACAGTTTTTGTTTAAACTGAGTCAATTGAATACAGTTCCCTTGTTTATATGACTTTGACAAGCACTATAATCTTGAGATTATTGGACTAAATGCCTGGTTTTTTAATTTTAAATATTTGCTATTTACACGTATAATACCCCTTTGCCCTAAACACGTTGTATAAGTTAAACACCATATTTTTTTCAAAGCAGGTACTTTAAACGGTTCAAAAAAATTTAATCTGGATGATGGGTATATTTTAGCGAAAAACAGTATTTAACTTAATTATTTTTGTATTTAGGGTACAAGATGCTACTTTGGTGACCGAGAACGAAAGTTTTCGAGATGACCAAAGAATTTCTCGCACGAAATGCAAACAATATTTTTTCTACAACGACTTTCATTTGATTAAACTAAAACCATAAAACGATATATCTTGTATTATAATATTTAATGCAAATTAATTTAAAAAAAACAGTAGCAGATCTGTCTCAGATATAACTATGGAAACCAATATGTTTGACAACAAACATATTTCACTGACATTTTCGATATTGTGAGTGTTGAATGTTGTGAGTTTTTTTTAAAGTAAAATAATACATAAAATAATAATGGAGAGTCTCGGAAGTGAACATGATTTATCCCCACCAGAAATATCAGATGCAGCCAACCTTGTTACACTGAATCTTCTACAGGAAAAATCCAGACAGCAGTGTGAACAATTTAAAACACGTGTTTGCAAAAAAAACGTGAAAAATGCAACCGAAAATGTTTTACTCCCATATCTTGCGGAAAGATCGAAAATAGTTAAGTCGTCCACATTATGGTCAATATAATGTCACGACCCCCCTTTCGGAGAGCCGCGACTGACGGCCACTTGGTTTGTGAGAGAGGGAGAGTGGGTAGCCAAAGTAGAAGACGAGTTTAAAATAAATATAATTTATTGACAAAATAACAACAAACAGTGTCACAGTATCAACAGGCACAACAACAATAGTAACAGATGGGGGGCTCTTACCAATATCACTGATGTGGACAAATGCGTCGGGATAAGGAGTCGAACTTCTTAACACTTATGAATAGGACTGTCTTAAGAATAGAATTCGACTGTGTGTTTTTCGGGCGCGGGGAAACACGCCCGCCCTGCCGATGTGAGAGCCGTCCCCGATAGCTTTGAGTTGACTGGTTGGTATTTTCATTTATTAATGTGTGGTATTATTTTTATGTGTCTTTGTTATATCTGTCTCTTCGTTTATTTGTTGAATTAAATGTTGTAATCATTTTTTAACTGAGGCAAATGATAACATTTATTTATTGGTAAAGATAATTTATTTTATTTTAAATTTTACTCTTGATATAAAGAATAATCATTGTTTTAGGTTGTTTCGATTATGGGTATCTAATCTATGGTACTTGCCGTCAGGAGGAGTCCTGATGATATCCAGGACAAGAATTCTATTTTAATAGTAAAAGTTCCCGATACAAAAATAAACGTACAGCGCGTGTTCACAGTTTCAAAACTAGAATATATTGAATTTTATAGAAACGCAGCTTTTTGTTCAAGCTATGCATCGCCACGGCGACTTTTTCTGAAATATATAAACAATAGATGCCATAACCAGGTTGTTAAAATTAATTCAATTGGAAAAATGCGCATCCTAATTACAAAATATCTGAGATTAGCAAATCATTGCTTTCGGAGGACGTCTGCAACACCTCTTGTTAACGAAGGAGGTGACATGACTACTTTAAAGCGCCAAGGAGGATGGAAATCTTCAACCGTGGCAGGAGGATATGTAGAGGACTCGATGAATAATAAAATGAATATATGAAATAAAATTCTTGGCTGCAAAACTTTAAATTTAAATCCAGTTCTATCTAGTACAAAAGCAAGTAATTATAATAATTTAATCTCAACCCTTCGAGCAGCAGTCTCCTCAGAAATAAAAATTATATCTTGTATTGGTTGCACAATTAACGTTAATATTATAAATAATATTTGAAATAACTTTTAAAAAATCACTTTTTTTAATAAAATAATTTAAAAAATTCTACTTTCAGTTGATTTATTTGATAAACCAATAAATATTTTTGAACTAGATGTTTGCTTCATGCTTATGTATACATTAAATATTATTAAAAAACAAGCAATAATAGATATGTGATGTGCAAAATATTTTGCACCCTGATGCGCAAAATATTTTGCGCACGATGTTATGGTAACGCAAAAATGATAATATCAATGATAAAATGTCTCATTTTACACGCTGACAATACGCAAACATAGCCTTTTTTGACAGTTGTAGAAAAAAAAGTTTTTGACACGTAACGTTTTAACAGTCAATTTTTAGTTCACTTTAAATGAATTAAAAACGTCATTTTTAATGACAATTTTACAAAAAAGGAATTAGATCTAATTATACAATATATAAGGAGAAATAATATCTGTACGTTATATAACAGGCATGTTATCGTTGATTGATTTTTTAAAAACAATTTATTTAAAAATATTTACAATTATTATTATTGTTGTTGTTTTCACAATATTCACTTAAATAACTATGTTTGGTATTTATAATAAATGCTGAATTAGCATCAGATTGGCATATTCACATTTCACAGAGTAATTCAAGACTACGTGTTTTAAAACAGCAGATAACAAAAATACAAAGATAATAAAAAGAAATATGATATAATTTATGAATTTATCTATACTGATATTGAATTGAATTTTTACTAAAGTCAAATATCTCTATCACACACACATATAGTAGTAGCAATGTTACTCGTCCAATAATACTTCTAAAATTATTTTGATCTGAAGCCATCTCCTTTAAACACCAAAAATAAACGAAATGAAATTAACGAAATTTCAAAAGCATTATGCAATTTTACATAAAATGCTCACCGCCATTACTAACCAAATTTTAATTATTTACAGGTGGTCAAAATGTTCATACTCGTCGTTATGATATTTGCAATATGTTGGCTTCCTTATCATGGGTACTTCATTTACATATATTACGACACGAACGTGATATTCAGCAAATATACTCAACACGTGTATCTGGGGTTTTACTGGTTTGCAATGTCAAATGCTATGGTGAACCCTCTTATCTATTATTGGATGAATGCCAGGTAAGCTTTTCGTTGCTTTGCCGACTGTGAATTTCTAAAAATTGTATGTCAAAAAGTATGTGATAACAGTTCTTTACAATTTAAATATATAAAAGAGGTTAATTTACCAAATGCATCAGTGGTTGATTAAATACGTTCATATCTACGGCCGTATCCTTCTAATGCGTTATTTAAAATTTTAACCATAAAAGGAAGAAAAATACTTTCATACTTCAGCAATTTGTTTAAAACTAAATTTACATGTAAATTCGACTTGTGTGAGAATAAAAATTAATTAATTGAATAATATATCTATATTACAGAACATATTTACGCCTTAAGTAGTTAGTTTATTTATCAACAAAATTTAATGATTTTCTGTGATTTCTTAAAAATATACTCAACAATATAATTATCTGGTGTAATATAAAAACCATCAAATTTACAAATATTTCAATATATATGGAAAATACAAACAAAAAAATCGGTAAAGAATTTACACAAGACATCCTTTGTTATTCAGCAACATTGACTTTTTTCTTTTATACTATGTTTATTGTAGTATTCCGTCACATCTTTTTATTTTCATTAATTATCCACCGTGTATGTTCCTCACTGAAAGTTTATCAGTTTAACCAATGATGCATATTTGGGAAATAAACAATACAGTTTTAATTAAAAAAAAAGTTGTACACATGTATGTAAAAATCTTCTACATTCTCTTTTGGGCGATCATCCTGTATTTAATTTCCACTTTTCACCAGAGGCGTATACAACATTATCTATCAATTTATAGAAATTCACATCTTAGATATAAAATTAATCATGGAAATAAGACAAGAACTGATGTAAATAATATTTTAGTACTATAAGTGTTAAATTCTACAACGCAAACATCGACATATGTTTTGATACGCACTGCCTACCATAGTAAAAATTTTTATTTGTACAGTTTAGACATAAGAGATACTTGAAGTAATGAATGCTCATTTTCTCTACAGGTTTCGACAGTACTTTAAATCTGCAATTTGCGGCTGGAGATTTTGTATTTTAAGTAGAACTAACAGTGAAGGATCGCCACCTCATGGAGGACCACGTTCACATTCGTTTTCAAAATCCGGTAAGTCCACATTTGATATATTTATTAAAATTATTTCAGGAATTTGTACAAATTAAATAAAATCAAAGTGAAAGTACAGAGCAGGGCAATTCATTTCTAATATCAGCATTTCTCTATTATTCTTTTAAACTGGTCGATAGCCGAGTGGGTTAAGGCGCGAGGTGGCAATCGCGATTAATCACACGGACATCGCACCACCGGGTTCGAATCCTGGCACCGGCACTGTCGGAGAAAATGGTTGTATGTCCGTGTTTTTTCAATATGTAACCCTCTTCCGCACAAGCCCTGGCTTCTGGAATAGGGGGTTGTCTAATTGATGTGGTGTTTATTTATTTATTATATTTATAAACTGTACTTAAGTCAACTTCACTTGCTGCAGCGAAGGCGGTACTGTCTGTTAATCTTAAGTTAGAAATCTTGGTTCCACCTACAATAACTCCATCATACTAGTCCTCCAGCACACATTGAATCACTCATTCACTAAATATGTTAAAGAAAACTGGTTACAGAACACAGTCGTATCTGACTCCTTTTCCAACTTACATTTACCGCAATTGTTGTTATCAACTTTCACCAAGCAGTTTTCTTCATAAAATCAACCAATAATGAAAACCAGTTATACAGGGTGGGGCAATAGTGCGTCGGACCTCGATATCTCGAGTTCTACGATAGCTAGAAATTTTATAAAAAATTGCAAGTAAACTAGATAAAAAAAGTCTATAATTGGAAATTATTTTCGAACACACAGGGCGAGCCAAGACGAAATTACAGGACTAAGTGCCTTTTTTTAAATGGAATGCTATGTATATCAGTACATTTTTTGAAGCCTCTTTCTAGGCTCTATTCGTTCCTATATTAGCATTGAATAACTCCCAACCACTTGGATGTAATGAATTTTTTTATTGAAATAATACAATCTGCAGATGGATATTCAAAAAATCACCACAATCACAATCACAATTATGGGTTTTAAGAAAATCTTATGTAAATACCAGTTACGAGACATCTAATTAATGTTTTTTAATCATTTTCATTTCCTAAAATGTATAGGGTGGCCAAAAATTATTTTTCAATTAAGAACATTTTAAATTTAATTTTCTCAATTTCTTCAAACGGAAAACGGCCGAGGTTATGGTTTGCATCGAGATTATTTTGCGAAAAATGCAAATTCGCCAGATATTACATATCCAACTAGTAATTCTAACAACGATAGTAAAAGTAATGTGTTAATTCAAATGATTGGTTTTTTCGATCACAAACGGAGTAAAAAGGAAAACGAGATAGTAAATTTAAGTATGAATGGTATAAACTTTGTAAGAATGAAACACGGAGGGAATGAGTTAACCTTCTTATTAGACATGGGAGCATCTATAAGTGTTATTTTTGCAAGCTATGCAAACCATATTTTACCAATTAATATAGAAAAGGGAATTAAAATTAAGGGAATTGCTGGTTCAACAGTATCCGTTGGCTCTGTAAATATTTGTTTAAATATAAACAATGCACAAATAAATCACGAATTTCTAGTAGTAAATGATTTTGGAAGTGAAATGCAAGGAGTAATAGGTTCTGATTCTTTTTATCAAATATTCAGCCAAGATTGATTTCAACGGTGTGAAATAATTAAATACTGTATGGTTAACTGTGAGGAAGATTGTGTTGTTTTGCCAGGAGAGTTATGTGAAGGAGTGTATGTAGCGAGAATCTTAGCTAGACCCAAACATAATATAATTCCAGTTAGAGTACTTAACGTGAATGAAAGGGAAATTAAGCTTATTAATTTTGAGCCGGTAGTCGAAAGGTTGGTAAATTATGAAGTTTGTAAGTTCGGCGATACCGAAATATCAGTTAGTCGGGTCGACAGATTGTTACCTCAAATAAATGTTGAATCCTTGAATGCAGAAGAGGGAACTTCTGTACACAAGATCTGCGCGAAATTCGCGGATGTTTTTCAGTTAGAAAAAGACCCTCTTACAGTTACTAATATATATATAAACATAAAATTCAATTGAAGGAAAATGCTGTCCCTGTGTATGTAAAGCCTTATAGGTTACCACATGCGCGAGTAATGAATGTCAAAGATCATTCGAGGAATTAAAACAAGCACTCATAAAGCCACCAGTGTTACAATATCCAGATTTCTCAGAGGGTAATCAATCTCATTCTCAGAACAGATGCCTCGGGGCAGGCGCGGCAGGCCTTTGGAGCTACGCCCTCAAATTCAAATGACAGGCCAGTGACATATGCGAGTCGTGCATTAACTAAAGCCGAAAAGAACTACAGCACAGTAGAGAACGAGTTAGCAAGTTTAACGTGGGCGGTACGTCATTTTCGAATTTTCTCTACGCTAGAAAGTTTCAAATTTATACAGATCATAGGCCACTAATATATTTGTTCGGTATGACTAATCCTTCTAGTAAATTAACTAAGTTTAGACTGATTTTGGAGGAGTACGATTTTACAATAAATTATATTAAAGGATCTGACATATTATTTTTGGTTAGGTCTAAAAGGAGATGTTGAAATATTTGACAAACATTGTAGAGACTGTCAAAGATTTAAATATTCAAAATTTAATAAATAACCCTTGTCAATAACCACTACAGCTACAAGAGCTTTTCCAAAAGTTTTTCCTCTTAGCACAGATGAGCAAAATAACCGTTATATTTTGACTTTACAATGCGAGTTAAGTAAATTTGTTGAAGCATATTCACTACCGAATAAAGAAGCTACTACGGTTGCTAAATCATTTGTAGAAAACTTTGTACTACGTTATGGTGTGCCAGAATATATTGTAATGGATCAAGGCACCGAGTTTTTAGCTGCGACTTTCAAAGAAACGTGTAAATTGTTAACTTAACTAAACTTAACGGCCTATCATCACGAAACATGGGTGCACTTGAAAACAGTCATAAAAGTTGGGGGCATATTTGCGTATTCAATTATCAAAAGGGGAGAATAACTGGAGTACGTGGGTACCGTATTGGTGTTTTGCATATAATAATACTGTACACACAGTAACACGTTACACACCACACGAACTTGTTTTTGGGAGATCTAATCGGTTACCTTCAAATATTACATTAGGAATTGACCCACTAGAAATAACTTGGTGATATCAAAAACTGATAGGAAAGAATTATATGATAAGAATGTTAATAAAGTTAATTACAAGTTAGGTGACCAAATTTTACTGAAAAATGAGTCAGGGAACAAGTTAGAACCTTTGTACAGAGGACCTTATCGAGTAGTTGAAGAAAAATCTCCAAATATTGTTATAAAAATAGATGATAGGTTAGTAGAAGTATACACAAGATATTTTTTATGGTCTCCAACCATCGCCTATTGTAAGATGGTAAGTGTTGATCGATGTATAATTTTATCATTTAAAATTACAGTTCACTTTAGATGGAAATTATTTGCTTAAACTCTGGAGTTAAAATATTTTTATAAGATATCCCCCGAGCTATCACAAAGAAAGTTACGAAAGGAGGACGGGGTTACGCAATATTTCCCTCCCGTGTCAATTAGTTGTCACATATTCTGATTTCTAATCCCGCTCCTGTTAACAAAGCTTGATTGATCAGGAATTATTTGCCTAGATAGATGAGGCTGTAGTTCCATCGGGCAGTATTAAGTACCATCTTACTAGTATGTGATATTAATACCAACAATTCTGCAGTTGTCATAGATATTTGCCATTCTCAATTTATGTAATACTATGGAAACTAATGTTCTCCAGTAGTCGGGCCAGATTCCTATTATATGAAAATGAGTCCTTCACTAAGCCACAGGATATCGTAAATTATTTTGGTCATTTTTTTAAGTTTATATTTTCTTCGGAATCTGAAGGACCAGAGGTGTTTGATGTCACAAATATTGATTGCTTAAATAATATTATTGGCGCATATGTATCTGAAAATGAAATCATAGTAACAGCAAACAAACTAAAAAAACAAAATGACCTCAGGTCCTGATACCATCGTTTATTGCCAAAGATTGTATAAACGTTTTTGCCACCTCGATGCATATATTGTTTAATATCACCTTAAAAACAACAGTGTTTTCAAATCGTTGGAAAGAAGCCAAGATCGTTCCTATATTCTAAAGTGGCGATAAATCCCATATTATTAATTATAAATCTATATCTATTTTGTTCAACTTTTCGAAGCTCTTTGAAGTGGTTCTATATGTATAGAGACAGCATAAATGTATTAATGTTGAATTTAATTTACCATACCCAGCTTTTTTGATTTTATGTTTTGATAAATTTTCCAGTCTGAGATCACAAACTGAAGAGTAATTTCACATAAGTGGTTTCCTCTAAACCCTGATTGATAGCTGCATAATATATTGCTAATATTTATATATTTTATGACTTGCTTAAACACTACTAATTCCAGCATTTTTTAGCAAAAGTGAGGCATATTTATTAGCCATAACTCTTCAGCAAGATTTGAGTTAACAACTTTAGGTATAGGTATTATAGTTGAGGATTTGAAGCATTCAGGCACTAATTCCCTTTCTAAATTTAAGTTGATCAAGTTTAAAAAAGGATATCCTGACATGAAACAAGTTTTTTACAATATGTAGACTAACTTCGTCAGTACTGAAATTTTTAACTTGGCTAGTAATTTTTTTTTTTTTTTTTTTATTTAACGTCGGCCTATTTCCGCTACTGAGGCCTAACACCGACGCCTGTAGACGAGCTACCCCCAACCAGGAATTTTGCCGAGCCTCTTCCCTTAAGAAGAGTAGGGATCTTTTACTTGCCTAACATTTAATAGACAAGGGACCGACGGCTTTACATCCCCTCCGAAGGATGGTATATCCCCTATACAACCCTCGCCTAAGGTTGTATAGCTTCCGCGCATACACTGATATACAAGCCGCTGGAAGATGTGTGAGGCGAGGACGCGGTCTTCGTTGGAACGGTCACCCATTCCAAGTACTAACCGCGCCTTACGTTGCTTTACATCGCATATCGAAGTATGTACATAGTAAAGACGCACCCACGCTCGCCCCAGCTAGTAATAAATTTGTATAAATCTTGCAAAGATATTTTATTAAAAGTTGACGTTGTACACTCATATTGAGATATTGTATTCAAAATAGTTACGTTATTGGAATCAATGCTTGTAATTATACATTCAATACCACCTATATAGTATTTGTTTAATACATCTGGTATTTCATCATCATCATTATTATATAATGTCCCATTGCAACTTAGTCTATTGTGGAAACTACAAAGTGTTTCATTTTTTCTACCAACCATCTCCTTTAAATATTTTCACATTTGCCTACTTATTGTTCTTATTGTTACCGATCATTTTCTTGTAAAAATTACACTTCGCATTTCGTATTACTTTGACAAGATTGTTTCAGCATATTTCGTAGTTATCATCTTCCTCTCTAGTGAAAGAATATTTTTATGTGCGTTGTTTTTATTTGCTACAGCCTCTTTACATTTTTTATCAAACCCTGTATTTTGCTTAGATCTAACCTTAATTTTCTTCATTGGGGCCATTTTCTTTAATGAAGAAATCATATTTTCTAAAAATAGTTTACCAAGTTAACATTCGGGCTACTATATCCCCATTCTTTTTCAATCAACAGTTCTGTCATTTTAACAAAATTAATTTTATCCCTACTCAGCTTAGTGACATATTTATTTTCATGTTCATTTTGTTTTAATTTAATTTGGATTATGGAATGGTCCGTAACAATATACTCCTGTTCTACATATACATTTAACGTGTAGTCATTACTTATTACTAAATCTATTAACGTTCTACTAATATTCGTAATTCTAGTGAATTATTTAACAAACTGTTTTAACCCTCTATGTATAACGCCATATAAGTAGTTTTACAAATACTAACCACTATAGTAGTTTGTGCAACAAGAGTGGATATGATAGCCATATCGCACGAGAAAGGAGTTTGAGCACGACGCCGTAGGCGGAGTGCCTCAATCTTTCGAGTGCGGTATGGATAACCCACTCGAGTTGTACAGTATACTTTTTCTACGACCGGGTTAAAAAAAACTACAAATAATAGTTTTAATCAAATTTTAATATACAAACTTAGCTTCTGCTAAATCTTATGCTCTAGGTGCAAACATTTTATAAAAGCTTCAGTAGCCTAGTGGTTATATGCACGCTTTACTGAGAAAAGATGCGTGAAGTACTTGGGGGTCAGACTGGACCAACGACTGACGTTCAACACACATATCAATGAGACGATACGGAAGGTTTACTCCCTGTCCAGGAGTCTGTATCCGCTCATGGTCAGGGGTAGCAGACTTAACAGACAGAATAAAAAACTATTGTACACTATGGTAGTCAGACCGTCCATTGCATACGCGGCGCCGGTGTGGTGCAGCATACCGGCCACGACAATGAGAAAACTCCAAGTTTTTGAGCACAAATTCATGCGCCTCATTTCAAATTCTGGAAGGTACACCTCCCTCAGAGATCTATACACACGTTGCAACGACATAACCCCGATAGCGGACTACGTCCAACGCATCTCTCAAAACTTCTACTCGTTTAAACTGAACGATAGTCCGCTAACAAGACACATAACACAAATTAGACAGCATAATGCCCCATTTCGGATCAAACACCCCTTACCGTACCAGACGTTACCTATTTTCCGGCAACCTCTGTAGTCAAATTTCACCAACTATAACTTCCGCTTACCCTATCCACCTTTACTAGTATTTCATAACTTTGTTTATATTTAAATCTTTCCTGTCCCCCTCTTTAATTCTGTTGGTAACCTTTTTGTCGCGTTTATTTTTTCTCGTTTTCTGTTTGTACATTTTTGTTTCTAAATTCGTTTCCATCAAAATTTCAAATAAACTATAATTTTCTTGGAATCCAAATTTTTAAAATCACAGTTTAGGCCAGCCTATGCGCAGCCCGATGTTACACACCTCGCGGAAGGCTCCTTGTTTTAATTTGAGGTGCTAGCGTCAACTGTGAAATTTAAAAGTGTTTTGTGCGAGAGTTCTCTAAATATAGTGTAGTTTTTAAGTTTTGTTAAATCTGTTTTTTGGATATATTTTAATTGTATTACCTATTTTTTATTTGTTCATCGTAAAATAGGAGTTTAGGTTTAGTTGTTCTTAATTATTGTTTTCGCCGACCCAGACCTGTCCCGTCCGACCATGCAACCCACCATCGCGTCAGCGCGGTGGTTGCATGATCGGCCCCGGGGCAGATACTGGCTAGGCAACTGTTCTGTACCATTTAATTCAAATAAATCAATTTTGCTTGCTTGCTTGCACGGTTCGAAATGCAAGAGATGATAGGTTCAATCCCCACATATAGTTACTTTTTTTTTGTCATAATATATCTCTAAAATTTTGTCTGTATATAATAATTTCAATAAAATTTTAGGTGGTATACCGTTTATCGATTCTTCACTGGAATCACTCATTTCAAACTGCGCGAATACACACTGACAATTACTTTGACAGCTTACGCGCCAAATTTTTTAAAACGAATAGTTGCCTATGTACTTAATACACGAACTGTGATTGGTCGATTTCATATCCATCCTAGAACGTATATGAAATATATCCGTTCAGTTAACTGGATTGGCCCACTTATCCATTCTACAGACTGTACGGAAAACAGCAAATTATTCTTATCTTATTATTCTTATTTACAACATGGATTTATCTGA
Source organism: Leptura quadrifasciata (assembly GCA_963675555.1). Taxonomy (NCBI): domain Eukaryota; kingdom Metazoa; phylum Arthropoda; class Insecta; order Coleoptera; family Cerambycidae; genus Leptura; species Leptura quadrifasciata. The sequence continues at coordinate 114,050,367 of OY776675.1, forward strand.
ACTGATTTTCCAGATCCAGAATGTACCACTTTACTTGGATACGAAAATTACCCAAATTACTAATTCTTTTAGAAAAATTAAATATGACAAAATATATAAGCCAACAAAAAGTGGATAAAATATTACAAAAATAATAAAAGTGTAGTAAAGTAACTACAGCTAACAAGCTCGAAACTAGTCTGAGGCTGGCGATGCACAACAGCACTGCACTGGAAATCTACCTGCTGGGGGCTTATTACAGTCAGATTTTATTTTGCGTTTTCCGATTGAAGACTTAGTATGTCGCAAGTTATAGGACATTATTTTCAATTGATTTGGAAACGCACATTGTGCAGCTTGATTGGTGGTAATGACTCGATTTTCTTTCATAGTAAATAGTGGAATACTGGACTGTCGTAGTAGGTATATTTTTACTTTACTACACTTTTATTATTTTTGTAAATACTTTTGAATACGCATTTTGTCTAAATGATTTTTTGCGCTAGTTTGATAAGATTAAATTACCACCAATTAAATTACCAAACTAATTACCAATTATTCTGCCATTTGTACTTGTTCATCAGAATATTCCATAGAATCCACAGGTACCCATGTTAGAAATAAATCAAGTGAACTTATTTAATGATGTTAGATATACGCGTTAGTTAACCTCTGCCTACACAAACTTTTAGGTATGGACATGCGTTACATATATATTTCTCAATTAACATCAATAATTTAAATTACAAGTTTACGCTCTCGAAAGTAAACTGTATCAGCTTATAGTATATGATCAGACAAAGGTTAATTGGAATGGGTCTACATAATAATAAATACATATATATTAGTAGAAATTCAAATTGTCTCACATAAACATTACCTAATAAACAGTATTTCAGTAATATACAGATCAGGAAAAGTAAAAAACAAGAAAAGCTAAAGTTTTGCGGTAGTTCAAAAAAAAATTTTCAGGTGTTTTTTTCCCCTTTGCTTTTGACTATTTTTGCAAGCCGCAGATCGGCTCAACAACATAATAGTGTACACTTAGATGATAACTACGACAGTTAAGGTGACCATACGTCCCGTATTATGCGGAATTATTCCTCATTTTTATGGTATGTCACGCAAACGCAAGCTCCCTGTAAACGCCCCACATTTAAGAATACTGTCCCTCAAAAACTTCATCTTTCGAATCAAATGAAACAAAATACAAGATTCTGTTATTCTACAGTGATTCTCAAATATAGTTAATATGTTTTATGGTTATGTAATTAGCCACGTGTAAACCATTTTTGGTGGTTTCAATGGGAAGACTCTTATTTACTTAATTTTACAAATGTATAACTAGCTTATTCAGCTTCATTTTAAATTTTTACAATTTAGCTACCTGTCTCTTTATAAATTCCTTTGGATTTCAGATTTATTTACTTTTGTTATAAGAACTTTGTGTTAAAACGTTTATATTTGGAAATAAATACATTGCATTACAATTAGTAGATTATAACATTTTTTAAATACTTTTATATACTTTTACACATTTATAAAATATATATTTTGCTGTATTTATATAATATAAAATGATTTAATACCTTTATACTTAAAAAATGTATAATTCTCATTATTCTCATTACGTCGAAATGTCCTTCATTTTATATATATATATATATATATATATATATATGTTGTTTTTTAGGTTTTCGCGGGTGTTAAATGAAGTGTTATTGTACTTCCAGGTGCTCTCCCGCATCGATGGTCGACTCCTCCAGGAGTCACGGTTATTTGAACGACATTTCAGCAGAATCTTATCTGCCATCTTCAGGTTCTCACTGAAAGCTGCCTACTGCTGCTCCTCGTTGCTCGAACTGAAGTTCAGTTCGAGCAACAAGGAGCAGGAGGAGCGTTAAGTGTAGTAATCGCATATTACCAACAAAACGCTAATGCTTCGATTGCAACAAACACCAGCCGAAAGACTGATCCTACCTAAAGGAGGTTTGTTGCAATCGAAGCATTACCGTTTTGTTGGTAATATGCGATTATTACACTTAACGCGCCAGGCTTGTAACTTGTAATTCAGCGCTCGGCGGGGCACATAGCCCGGAAAGTAGCTGTTGATTACATTCCTTATAGTAAAATAAGGATTTTATAGGGGAGCTTGCGACTGAAATAGTATGTTTTAATATTTCTGCCTTCTAGAAGCACACTTGATATATATATATATATATATATATATATATATATATATATATATATATATGAAGTGTTGTTGTACTTCCGGGTGCTCTCCCGCGTCGATGATCGACTCCTCCAGGAGCCACGGTTGTCTAAACGACGTTTCGGCAGAATCTCATCTGCCATTTTCAGGTTCTCACTGAAAGCTGCCTACTGCTGCTTCTCGTTGCTCGAACTGAACTAGTTCAGAGTTCAGTTCGAGCAACGAGAAAAATATCATTACTAATAGGCAAACATTTGGAATACGAAATTTCAAGTTCATCCAAGAATGAATTACGATTGAAATTAGGAGGATAAATAACTCCACATATAATTTTCTTACATTTTATATGTAAATTAATCCAGAGCTGTTCAATATTGGTACTGGTATCTATTACATCACATTTTAAATAATTTGCAAAATATAGTCCGACCCCACCTCCGTCCGATTCTCGATCTTTACGTGTAAAGTTATATCTAATTAAGTTCAGAAGATATATTGTGCATCAAGCCAAGTCTCATTAACAACAATAATATCCCACTGTGCTTCAGATACGATGTCCTTGAAATTATTGAAATTTGCAGTTAAAAATCTTACATTAATATGTACGAATTTTAGCTGTTGTTTACTAACATTAGGCATTCTTCTATTAATAAATGTATTGAGTTTTTAAAAGCTTTTATTAACTTCCAAGGTTTGTTAGTTAGTCTGTTTAGGTCAAATCTTGCAATTAAAATTTCGATTAGTTCTAATTAAGCTAGAGCTTGGAAATTTTGCACATATGTATAAGTCCGGTGACAATATTTTTCATTTAAGAAAAAAACAAGATAGCGGCTTCAAGATGGCGGACGACTTTATCATTTATGATCCGATTCGACTCGAAATCGATATTTGGGGATTTTTGTGATCGCCAATTATGAATTCTTGTTCAAAATTTAGAAATTCAAAATGACGGCACCAATATGGTGGACGACTTTTGTCATTTATGGTCCAAATCGATCAAAATCGATATCTGGGGGTTTTCGGGGTCGCGGATTACGAATTTCTAGTCAATGATTTAGTTTATGATGACAACTTCAAGATGGCGGACAACTTTACCGTGTAAGATCCGATTCAACTTAAAATCGATATCTGGGGATTTTCTAGGTCGCGGATTATGAATTTTTAGTCAAAATTCAGAAATTCAAAATGGCGGCGCCAATATAGCTTACGGCTTTTGTCATTTAGGTCCAAGTCAATCAAAATCGAAATCTGAGGGTTTTCGGGGTCGCGTATTACGAATTTCTAATTAAAAATTTAGTTCAATATGGCTGACGACTTTACCGTTTATGATCCGGATTGTCTCAAAATCGATATCTGGGGATTACAGCATATCAAAAGACTAAAAGGTAAAAATAGAGATATGTAATAAAATATTTTTTAGAAAACGGTTTTATTTAAATGCTCTAAAAAGTAGAAAATAAACTTTGAAGTAAATCAAACCCATCATTTTATTGCATTATATAATTTTTTTATGATAAAAGCGTGTCGTGAGCAATCTCCTTTACACAGAAAAATCTCGCGACAAGTATTTATATCATAAAAAAATTATATAATGTAACAAAATGATGGGTTTGATTTACTTCAAAGTTTATTTTCTACTTTTTAGAGCATTTCAATAAAAGCTTTTTTTAAATATTTTTTTATATAATTTTTTATTATACGAAAATATTTGCACAAATATGCCATGCTGTCGGACATGGTATGCAACTAAGTGTTCCAAACATCGAGAGTTGAGTAATTTTGTCCACATGGTACCACATGGTACAGTATTCGACTGAACTGTTCAAGCATTTTGGTACGTTTGGTGACTATATCTTTTACAATTTGGCAAACATACATCCTCCAATGTTGAAACCTTTTTACCAATTTAAGGACAGTTATGTGTGTTATTATAAAAGGAAACTCAAGTCGTTATAAAATATTTCTATTGATTCTTTTGTTATGGGTCGCTCACATAATAGCTGGAATAAAACGTTCCTTTTATTTAATAGAATCCTAAAAATATTGCCAACCGGCGATTTTTTTTTAATAAGCCCATCGTAAAATTGACGGCAAGAAATTGCTAAATTTTCAACTTGGACTCAACTTTGTTATCATACAAAGTAAAGTTGGCATTATTTCCATTATTTCTTTTCACTCTTTCAGTATATCGGTCCCTTTGTTCTTTGTTTTGTTTGATATAATAGTATAATTAATTTTAGCATTTATATTTGGTTATATTCCAGTCCTTTCCTTGAAATTCGAATTAAATGCATTTTTTATATTGCAATGCATTTTTTAAATACATAATGATAACCAAAAGCAAAATATTGCAGGTTATAAATTCTTGAAATCGTGTAAAATTAATGTTTCAACATTGTTTTCATGACAATACAACCAAAAATCTGAAGCTGGATTTCACAGTTGGAATTTTGTTTTCCAAACTTAGGTAAATAATTGATTACTTTACTTGAATTTCTATTTTTTCTTCACTTCTAGTAGTACTACCGTAGTAGAGGTACCTTTTTTGCTGGCTGGGATACCCATTGAATTATGAAAGAAAAGCAGCAGCACAAAACACATATATATGTAATAGAAAAAATTAGCGCTAATGTTTTCTAATACATATGGAATGTGTTTTGTGCTGTTCTCAGCAAACTCAAGCAAAACACCTGGTAAGGCTTGATTGTAGATCAGTAATATTTTCCAGGTAGTCAAAATCATCATTGAAAATTCCACGAGTATTACTTAATTACATATGTCCTAGGACAACACAATCAAATTTGACACACACTTTTAACAAGTAACGCTTTCGAAATAAAAGAAAAAATCACAATCGGATGATATTCATTTGTTGAAAAACATTTCTTTAATGAGTAACGCTGGATTATCAGTCTAGTTTAAACATGTATGACAATTTATTTTGAATAAAATGATATGGAGACAGTCACAAATGATGCACAATTTGTTTTGTCTTAGATTTAAAAGTGAGTCTTTATTTTAAAAATCTCTGCTGCTATATATTTGTATTGATAAGAAAATTTTCTTAAATGTAATATCTCCGGCATTACTAAAGGACTTTAAAATGTAATTTATCAACTCCCAATATAAGAATGTCTGTAACTTAATACAGTCGATCAGGCTAACAGGAAGGGCTCTGAGTCTGTAGCATACAAATATATGTACAAGCAACCCTCTTTGCTTAATGGCTTGTGAGAGAAAACTGTAGTAAACTTCATTCGCGAATGGAAAAAGAATTACGCCATGAATGGTTCAAATATATTTTTGTTTTACAAAAATTGTATGTCCTCTTCCAGTTGTCGTCTCCAATATATTTTGCTATTTTGCAGTCTAAATAGTTAATCCCACACCGTTAAGAATATCCATTCACTCAGTTTTCTCTCTACGTTAATGACTTGCTATTTGCAATGACTAATATATAGCTTAAATAAAAGGCGACATAAAGCTGTTGAGGAGTTTTGTTAAAATTTTCAAGTTTGGTTTAATTGTAGCCACAAATTGATTTTTTATACTTATTTATTTTAAGGTATCGAATATCTCGGTGCCCTCTTATTGGAAATGGACAAATATTGGTCAATTTGATTTTGTTATTTAAATGTTAAAGACCTTCCGAAATAGCTAGAATTTCTAGAGAGCGAATTTTAATTTGTTGGAAGCCTCGATCTTTAAAAAATTTCCAATTGCGTGGGCATTAATGCAGTAACGATAACAAAATGTTGGTCAAGTTCGTCTGAGGATGGTTTACTTATATAACACATATGGACGTAATGATATGAAAAAATTTCCCGATAGGAGTAGGAAGTAATTACCCTATAACTATATAAGAAAATGTAGATAGTGGTATGTAATTATTTTGTAAAAAATTCCCAGTAATGCGAATGTCGGAAGACCTAAAAATGTTTTTAAATTAAACCCTTCTATTAAGGGAGTATTACTCTCCATCATAATAACTAAGAAAAATTAAAAAATATATATTTTTTAAAAAAAGATTTTATTTAAAAAATGCTCTAAAAAGTAGAAAATAAACTTTGAAGTAAATCAAACCCATCATTCTGTTACATTATATATATTCTTATATCATAAAAAAAATTATATAATGTAACAAAATCATGGGTTTGATTTACTTCAAAGTTTATTTTCCACTTTTTAGAGCATTTTTTAAATAAAAACTTTTATTTAAATATTTTTTTTAATTTTATTTTTTACTTTTTAATCTTTTGATATGCTGTAATCCCCAGATATCGATTTTGAGACGAATCGGATCATAAACGGTAAAGTCGTCCGCCATCTCGAACTAAATTTTTGACAAGAAATTCGCAATCCGCGACCCCGAAAACCCCTCCAGATATTGATTTTGATCGATCTGGACCTAAATGACAAAAGTTGTCAGGCATATTGGCCATTTCAGCCATTTTGAATTTCGGAATTTTGACTAAAAATTTATAATCCGCTACCTAAAAAATCGATTTTGACTTAAATCGGATCTTAAACGGTAAAGTCGTCCGCCATCTTAAACTAAATTTTTAACTAGAAATTCGTAATCAGCGAACCCCAAAACCCCCAGATATCGATTTTGATCGATTTGGATCTAAATGACAAAAGTCGTCAGCCATATTGGCGCCGCCATTTTGAATTTCTGAATTTTGACCAAGAATTCATAATTGGCGATCTCGAGAACCCCCAGATATCGATTTTGAGTCGAATTGGATCATAAACGATAAAGTCGTCCGCCATCTTGAAGCCGCCATCTTGTTTCTTTCTTATATGATAATGTTAAAGTGTATTGTCACTGAACTTATACATATGTGCAAAATTTCAAAGCTCTAGCTTAATTAGAACTAATGGAAATTTTGATTGCAAGATTTGCCTAAACCAACTGACAAACATACATTGCAAGTTAAATAAAAGCTTTTAAAAAGGTTACACTTAGAAATAAGGCAGTCTTATCGCCATCACGACAATTATTTGCATTATTAAGCCCAATAATATTAATTACAGACAACGTCACTTGAATTATAGTAATGTTAACTTCTGCGAAATAATAATAATAATAATATACAGGAGTAAATAGATACCATTTCACCTAGCTGGTGTTCTTCCAATGGCTCCAAAACATAAAGGAAACGATTTAATTTAATTATTTACATTTAAAATATACAGAAAAATATAAAAAGAAAATATATGCTACGATGCGTTGCCAGTGATGCAGGTGTGGGAGATCAATCAAGAACATTCAAATTTACGTATATTGTACAAATGTTAAAAGGTACATGCAGGGAGGGTACTAAAGATTTTGATTGGTATGCAACATACTTTTTATTTTATAGTTAAATGATTTTGCTGATAACTTTTTAATGTTAGGCTCTAACTTGTTCCGCATATGGATAGCATTATATGTGAATGACTTTTGAAAAGCAGAGGTCTTGTGTTTAGGTATCATAAAGTCTTGCACGTGCCTTATATTTAGGGAATGATTATAAACTGAGAACTTATTTCGCAGATAACTAGGCTCACCTGTGGTAATCACTTTATAAATAAGACTATATGTGTGGGATATTCGCCTATGTTTCATATTTAAGATACGATTTTCATTTAGATAAGGAGTAATGTGATTCCGAAAGGGAATATTGTAAGCAAAGCACATGCAGGCGTTCTGAACTGTTTGAATTAGACGACATGAAGCGGCACTAATGAAATTAATATATACTACATCGCCATAATCAAGAATTGAGAGAACGAGGCTATTACACAGATGATATTTGACACTAGATGACAAGCAAGTTTTATATGGGTACAAACTTTTTAAGCGACTAAAAGCTAGTCTTATTTTATTAGAAATATGCGATTGAAAAGTAAGTGCGTCATCCACAATTATGCCTAGATTTTTTACTTCTTTTAATTTAGGTATTTCATCATTATCAATTTTGACAACAAAATCAGATAATTTATCCCTGAAATATTAAGATCCTGTTATCAATATAACTGACTTAGATGCATTAATTTTTAAATTATGCTTTGAAGAAATTTTTTTACTATATTATGTGGGCAAATATCAAATATTAATTGAGAATCATCTGCATATTGTACCATTTTAGAATATTCAACTTCGTCATTCATGTCTGCGACATATATTAAAAATAACAGAGGTCCCAAAATCGACCCTTGGGGTACACCTTGATTTAATAGAGCAAATTTAGATGTATTAGTCTTATTATTTAGCTACACACTGTTCTCTTCTGGTTAAATAAGATTTAAAAAAATTAATGCAATCATTAGAAAAGCCATAATAATGCAATTTAGAGAGCAAAACTAATGGGTTCAATGTATCGAAAGCTTTACTAAAATCAAGTAGAACGAGAGAAGTGGCTGTATTGTTGTCTATGTTTTGACAAATGTCATCAGTGACTTTTATAAGTGCAGTGGAGGTGCAATGATTTTTTCGAAAACCCGATTGTGTTGAAGAAGTCAAATAATTTTCATTAAAATAAGGGAAAATTTGGTTATGAGTATGTCTTTCTAATATTTTTGAGAGAGTAGATAAAATACTAATAGGCCTAAGATCTTTCAATTCTGTGGGATTAGCTATTTTTGGCAGCTTAACATGAGAATCTTAACTTTGTCAATCATTCAGGAAAAATTTAGATTGCCAAATAGACATGCCAACCAACAACGGCCGTTTCAAAACCTCTTCAGATTTTTCTAGCTATTTTATAATCTCTTACCTACAACAGGTATGTTTCTGAGCTGAGAGCTGACAAGGTTTTCTCATAAAACTGCGTGCAATAGAAGTTTTTCATGTCCCACATATCTTAAATTCATTTCATCAATTATTTCAATATTGGGATAAATTTTTAAAATTGCGATTTGTTACATTTTACTCGTCTAGAAATAAAGCTATTGCAAAAGTTGATTTATTGAGTTGGAAATATTCTTTCATTTTTTTTGTCAAACATTTGTTTATCAATTATTCCATTGGGGAAGTTCAACTCACTATCTTCAATTCAACCTATGTTAATTTTCGCCCATTTTATATAATATTAATGGTTTTATCGTTAATTTTAAAATGTAGCTGTGAGAATATTTTGCTAATTAATGTTATTCTGAAGACTAGCTTATTTATACTCAGTAAATTCTTCTAATGCCTAAATTACTAAACTTTCTCTCAATGGACTGTTTCATTCTGGAAACATCCTAAGACTGATGTTGGGCATCCCATGGACAGCCAAATGGGACTGTCTGGGATATCCTCAAGGTGTCCCAGAATTGCCTTTTTATGACCACTTATGGGGTATAATTGTGACATTTTGGAGACGTCATAAAACTGCAGTGGGACCTCATAAAGCAAGGATACATTTTTAAAATTTTCCAAAATATTAAAATATTTTAGAAATACTGAAAATATATGTTTTTTCTTTAGATTAACGTCCTGGCAGAGTTTAGCATTAGCTATTCCACCACTCAATCAGGACACACACACACACACACACACACACACACACACACAGACAATTACACAACAACCATTACCTACGACATTACCATCTTCCGCAGCTGAGACTCGAACTCAGGAGTGATACAGCTACTAGCCGTGTTGCTCCCACACAACCCCGCCTTGTTGATTGCTATTAACTCTGTAACACATTAAAAATGCCACTAAACATCCATAGCCTCGTCAGGGCTTGAATCAATGGTCTCAAGTCTAATGCAAAGTATTGATTTTTTTTAACATTTATTTAACGGCGGCCTATTTCCGCTATTAAGGCCTAACACCAACGCCTGTAGACGAGCTACCCTCAACCAGAAATTTTGCCGAACTTCTTCTCTTTCGAAGAGTAGGGATCGTTTACTTGCCTAACATATAACAGGCAAGAGACCGACGGCTTTACATCCCCTCCAAAGGATCGTATACCCCCTACACAATCCTCGCCTAAGATCGCATAGCTTCCGCGCATACACTTACATACAGGCTACTGGAAGATGTGAAGCGAGGACGCGGTCAAGCATTGAATTATAAAGAAAATATTTTATTATATCCTCAGCAAACACAGACATTTGACCATCGTTAATAAATTATGAGGCCTCACTTGATCGTTGAGTTACTTGTAAGAAGTACTTACTACACCAGTCAGCACATTTGTATTATTGTATTACATATTTAGTTGCATATTGACATAGGGGGATAGAGAGGGTTATACATACCAGATGACAATATCGAACTATTCTATAACATCGCGTGTTATCGTGCGAAAACAATTACGAAGCTGATCGGACGCTTGGAATTTACGTACGCAGGCAGTTTTCCTGTAAGAATAGATAAAAATAGCTCAAATAACAGGCGGGCCTTCACTGAAAGCATCAAAGGAATTATTGAATAAGTTACTAGAAAATATATCCATTAAGAACATGGTGGCTTGTTATCTGCATTAGCGGCATATTCCTTCAGTCTCTTGAACTAATCTACATTTAGTTTTCTGACACAGACTCAGCCGAACAACTCAATGTATATTTCAAGATCACAGATCAGGTAGAAAACTGTTTCCTCTCTCATAAGTAACATAAAAATGGTTGCAGATGACACCCAGGTAACTCCTACTAGTAAACCGTGAAATTCAAACGAAGATTTAACGATTTACCATTTTCGGACTGTTTGGCCGTGGTCCACAGGTCGTTGACGAGTCTGGCGTATCATCCACAATTGCAGTGGACATTCCCAAAGCCACGGTGGTAGTTCTCTTATCGGTGGCTTATTGGTTTATTGAATCTGAAACATTTGGTAATTGGTGTCGCTATATTTTTGTGAAGCAACAAAACGTAATGAAAACAGTTTAAATAAATTCATATATACAACTGTATATTAAATGAATGTCATACTATTCGTTTGACTGCTTTTGTCAGAAAAGAATTATAAACGATTTCACCACCTCATCTTAATATTAATAAAAAGATTTTACATCAGAATTTGCAGCATCAAATTCTATTATCTATTATCTCTTGACAAAGAAATTTCATGATTTCATATCAAAATTTACATTTAAAGAAACAGTTACGTAACCCGTAGCCTAGATGAGCGGCAGGGGTACGTCAAACGAAATTTATGAAAAACGTTCCGGCGAGACTCGTGCATCTCTCAAACGCAACAGCCAAAAGATTTGTGAACCAGTCGTTTTGGCTATAAAAACTGTAGAAAATTTGGGCAGACAAATCAGTTACTTCCTTGAACTTAGGGTAACACGTTCTCTAATAACAAAATCAGTTTCAAACAATATGTTTTGTCAATATCTCCAAATGAAAAATGCTGCGTTAATTGAATTTAAAAAATAATGAACTTTTTCACCTCTAATCTAGAAATGTGACGTAGGCGAGATGTACTTTACATTTTATAGATTTATTATACATTTCTCCCTAAAATGTAATTTCCTACAGATTTTATTTGAGGAATATTACCTTTCAAACGTTTTGCGTAAAATTATACGTTTTCAATTCTGTGTTATTTATATATAATAAATGATATACAAATTTCAACATATTCTCGGATTTCCTTATGTCAGATTATAAATTCAGTTGCGTGGGTTAGCTTTATCGGTGATGTAACACAATATTTGCTTCAACAGATCAAATGTTAGTTAAAAATGTGGGTTGATTTGATGGAAAGTTATTGCCTGAAGTTGAAGCCGAACTCGTTTCAGGATAAATTTTATTGATGTTTCTAAAGATATCAACGGTCCGCGGCCAGCGAGAAAATAATATTTTTTTTTCGCATTTTGACTGATAATAAGCTATTTACTAAATTCAAAATCGTTTAATAAAGTGGCACTTTACCACATCGAACTGTCACTTTACTATACAGGCTGTCCATTTTATCAGAGCACTCGAGAATATCTCACTTAATATCGGTCGTACAAAAAAAATATTTTTTACGAAAATTGTGCCGAATTATATAACCTACAAAATGGTTTAAAGACATTTGAAACCCATGGCCTACTTTAAGAGTTATGGCGGAAAATATCGAAAATGCGGAAAACGTCTAGGCCAAATATCTCCGTTAATTGAAGAGATACGAGAAAAATTCTAAGGCAAAAATATTTTTCAAAACAGAGTGTTTCAACGAGGTTTTATCTAATTTTTTTCAAAACCGCTGTATTTTGAGATTTACTCTTCAGGCTGTTAAAAAAATTATTTTGAAACGGGTGGGAAATGGCGCCATTAAATAGAGTATTTTCCTCCCTTTTCAACGATATATCACGTGCTATATTTATTCATTAGTACTACGTTAGTAATTATAAAAACATTGTTTTAAAACCAATAATTTTTTTTTAACAAGCATTATACTTGCCGTGGAGAAGTATGATTAAATTAAACTATAAAATAATTCAATAAGTTGTTCAAATCTTTGCTATAATAAAACATTAACACAATTAAGAAGAATAAAGTAAATTCAGGTAACAAAAACAAAATAATAATCAAGAAGGCAACATGGAGCAATTATGGAAAGAGTATTCGCAGTTATGCCAATGTATAGAGGTCCTCCGTAAAAGCGTCACTCCTTGCTCAGAAAGTTAAAATGTATTTACCAATTAATTTAAGTATAATATCCATTTGTTTGTATTTCATGATTTCACTATTATTTCAATTATTTTAAAATAGTTGGCTATGAACAAACTTGACAATTTAATTTTTTTTGACAGATCATCTTAGTTAATACTTAAACTCTCACTCAATCACACTCGTTTAAGAATTTAGAATTTTCAAAAATGATTTTCACTCACATTGATCGTTATAATATGTTCGTTACATATTGCCAATGCAATTTTAACTCTGGATTAGCTCAAGTAGAATATAGAAACAGATTTCCACAAGCACTACAGCCGAATAAAACTCTGTTCAGAAAATTAGCTACGAAACTGAAAAATAATGGTTCATTTTTAAAGAAGAAGACAAGGTTGAACAGTATTACTGATAATGTAAATAAGGTAATCCGAGTTATTAATTATGTAAGAAATAAAAATACAGAAAATTTGGAAACATCATTAAGAGAAATTCAAATTGCTTGTCATATAAATAAAACAAGTGCTAGGAAAATTTTACAGAAAAATGATTACCGGTGTTATAAAGCCAAAACAGTTCACAATTTACAAGCGGGGGACAAACCAAGGAGGACGACTTTTTGTAGGTGGCTGTTGGAAAAGAAGCGTGCCGATCCATTAATATGTAGTAAAATACTTTGGTCCGACGAGGCAAATTTTTCCAATAATGGATTTTTTAATCGCAACATGCATTACAAATGGACTTCTGAAAATACACACTGGCATAGACCGATTGGGTTTCAAAATCGTTTTTTAATAAATGTGTGGATAGGTATTTTAGGCACCAATTTAATAGGTCCTTATTTATATGATGGTCACCTCAGTGGTCAAAGGTACCTAAACTTTTTGAGAAATGAATTTAATGAATTCTTAAAATCGACACAACTTTCAATATTTTCAACAAGATGGAGCTCCTGCCCACAATTCCCAGATTTGCCTAGATTATTTAGACGAAATTTTGCCTCAACATTGGATAGGTACCAATGGATTTATTCGATAGTCTCCTCGTTCTCCAGATATAACTCCAATGGATTTTTTCTATGGGGGTATATTAAAGATAAGGTGTTTTCGACGACACCGCAAAATGTAGAGGACCTAAAAGCTCGAATTCAACAGGCATGTATTACAGTTACCCCCGAAATGCTGAGTAATTTTTTAAATGCAGTGCCTCGCCGCGCTCGATTGTGCATAAGAAATCGCGGTGGACACTTTGAACACTTGATATGATATCTTAAAAATTATTTTTAGGATTAGATAAATATTAATGTGCTGTGTGTTATATTCCTTTTATTATTAATTTGTTTCTGTTACCTGAATTTACTTTATTCTTCTTAATTGTGTTAATGTTCTATTATAGCAAAGATTTGAATTATTTTATCGTTTTATTTAATCATACTTCTCCACGGCAAGTTAAAAAAAAATTATTTGTTTTAAAAAAGTGTTTTTATAATTACTAACGTAGTACCAATGAATAAATATGGCATGTGATATATCGTTAAAAAGAGAGGAAAATACTCTATTTAATGGCGCCATTTCCCGCCCGTTTCAAAATAATTTTTTTAACAGCCTGAAGAGTAAATCTCAAAATACAGCGGTTTTGAAAAAAAATTAGATAAAACCTCGTTGAAATACTCTGTTTTGCAAAAAAATTTTTGCCTTAGAATTTTTCTCGTATCTCTTCAAATAACGGAGATATTTGACCTAGACGTAATCCGCATTTTAGATATTTCCCGCCATAACTCTTAAAGTAGGCCATGGATTTCAAATGTCTTTAAACCATTTTATAGGTTATATAAATCGGCACAATTTTCGTAAAAGTATTTTTTTCTGTACGACCGATATTAAGTGAGATATTCTCGAGGGCCCTGATAAAATGGACAGCCTGTATAATGTCAGTGTTAATAAAAACAGAAAATTGTTTATTTAAATATTGGAAAACATTGTTATATCATTTATATATATGTATATATATATATATATATATATATATATATATATATATATATATATATTGTTATTATACATGATTTGCAGGAAACAACTACTCAGCGGGCAAATACCCCGACCTGCATTGAATTATACCTTACAAATCATGAAAAATTGGTAGCCAATGTCATTTGTCAACTCCCTGACCAGACATAGACCGGTTTCGAACTTATTAGTTCTCATCAGTATGCCATAGGCCATGGAGCAGACAAATGACAGTGGCCAACCTGCTAGTCTTATACAGACTAATGTAAATGGTGTAGTGGTGAGAGGTAAGTGAATCCTCTCATGTGGTCTAATACTACTATACACCAGACATCATGTATGTCTCCATGGTGCATAGCGACTTGCCATTTTGCAAGTACCGAGAGCGGTGAACTTCAGCCCTTGGTGGACTTAACCCATATACTGTTATTATACATGATTTGCAGGAAACAACTACTCAGCGGGCAAATACCCCGACCTGCATTGAATTATACCTTACAAATCATGAATATATATATATATATATACACATATATGGTGTAGTGGTGAGAGGTAAGTGAATCCTCTCGTGTGGTCTAATGCTACTATACACCAGACATCACAGATGTCTCCATGATGCATAGCGACTTGCCATTTTGCAAGTACCGAGAGCGGCGACCTTCAGCCCTTGGTGGACTTAACCTATATACTGTTATTATACATGATTTGCAGGAAACAACTACTCAGCGGGCAAATACCCCAACCTGCATTGAATTACACCTTACAAATCATGAAAAATTGGTAGCCAATGTCATTTGTCAACTCCCTGACCAGACATAGACCGGTTTCGAACTTATTAGTTCTCCTCAGTATGCCATAGGTCATGGAGCAGACAAACGACAGAGGCCAACCTGTTAGTCTTATACAGGCTAATGTAAATGGTGTAGTGGTGAGAGGTAAGTGAATCCTCTCATGTGGTCTAATGCTACTATACACCAGACATCACAGATGTCTCCATGATGCATAGCGACTTGCCATTTTGCAAGTACCGAGAGCGGCGACCTTCAGCCCTTGGGTGGACTTAACCTATATACTGTTATTATACATGATTTGCAGGAAACAACTACTCAGCGGGCAAATACCCCGACCTGCATTGAATTACACCTTAAAAATCATGAAAAATTGGTAGGCAATTTTATATATACATATATATATATATATATATATATACAGGGTAACTGGTAAGTAAGTAAATCATGAAAAATTGGCTACCAATTTTTCATGATTTACTTACTTACCAGTTACCCTGTATATATATATATATATATATATATATATATATATAAAATTGCCTACCAATTTTTCATGATTTTTAAGGTGTAATTCAATGCAGGTCGGGGTATTTGCCCGCTGAGTAGTTGTTTCCTGCAAATCATGTATAATAACAGTATATAGGTTAAGTCCACCAAGGGCTGAAGGTCGCCGCTCTCGGTACTTGCAAAATGGCAAGTCGCTATGCATCATGGAGACATCTGTGATGTCTGGTGTATAGTAGCATTAGACCACATGAGAGGATTCACTTACCTCTCACCACTACACCATATATGTGTATATATATATATATATATATATATATAAATGATATAGCAATGTTTTCCAATATTTAAATAAACAATTTTCTGTTTTTATTAACACTGACATTATACAGGCTGTCCATTTTATCAGGGCCCTCGAGAATATCTCACTTAATATCGGTCGTACAGAAAAAAATACTTTTACGAAAATTGTGCCGATTTATATAACCTATAAAATGGTTTAAAGACATTTGAAATCCATGGCCTACTTTAAGAGTTATGGCGGGAAATATCTAAAATATATATATATATATTGGTTACCATTCTTTAATGATTTGTAAGGTGTAATTCAATGCAGGTCGGGGTATTTGCCCGCTGAGTAGTTGTTTCCTGCAAATCATATATTATAATATATATATATATATATATATATATATATATATATATATATATATATATTCGAACTGCCAAACCTCCCACTTCTAACCTACCTTTTAGAGAAAGACAAGCCCTAAAAGACCTATATAACAATGACGACCTTATCATTCTCCCAGCCGACAAGGGCAACTCCACTGTCATACTAAACACCTCCGATTACTTAACAAAAATGAACGATTTACTCAATACCCCAGACTACAAACGCATCCAGCGCGATCCCACCACATACTTAGAAAAGAGAACAAAAATCATCATCAACAATTCTGACCTCCATTCAGATATTCGAAAATCCCTCATTCCTCGAGAGAAATCGTCTAGAACTCCTAGAATATACGGTCTTCCTAAAATTCACAAAACCAACAATCCTTTACGACCAATAGTTAGTGCTTTTCGTTCCCCAACTCACAAATTAGCGAGACATCTAGCCCATACTCTACAACCCATTGCTGAACAAGCCCCTTCTTATGTCAAAAATTCCACCAATTTCATTGATCTTCTTCAAAATTACTCTATTTCCCAGAACGACATTCTAGTCAGTTTCGATATTGTGTCACTATTCACCAATATCCCACTTACTGAAGCCCTAAACGTTCTCAAAACTAAACACAATATTTCTCCCAGCACTCTGACCCTTCTAGAACATTGTCTGTCCAACACCTATTTTCTCTTTCAAGGCATCTATTACAAACAAGTGAGAGGAGCTCCAATGGGATCACCTCTGTCCCCTGTCATAGCCAACATCTACATGGACAACTTCGAAACCCAAGCCCTGAATTCATCCGAACTGAAGCCTACTTGCTGGCTAAGATACGTAGATGACATCTTCGTTATCTGGCCACATGGTAGAGATTCTCTAAACAACTTCCTGTCTCACATTAATCATATACACCCTCTGATCCAGTTCACTATTGAAATCGAAAACAATTGTTCTCTCCCTTTCCTAGACGTCCTCATTACAAAACAAAACAACAATCAACTCTCCTACTCTGTGTATAGAAAACCAACCCACACCAACCGTTACCTTAACTCAAAATCACACCACCATCCATCACAAATAAATTCCGTTGTCAACACTCTTGTAACCAGATCCCTCAGACTAACAGACAATCACAACAGACAATCCGAACTACAAACATTACAAGAAGCACTTCTACAAAACGGTTACGACAAAGGACATATAACGCGATCCATACACAAAGCACAAAATCCTCCCCAAACTGATCAGACAGAAACTCCTCCTCAGCAAAAAGCTTTTCTACCTTACATCAAAGGTGTCACAGACAAAATTTCAAAAGTCCTGAAATCCAATAACATAAAAACCATATTCACAACACACCAAACAATTTCCAATTTAATCAGAACCCCAAAAGACCAAATACCTAATGATTCCCATGGTGTATACGAAATACCTTGCTCAAACTGTCCCCAAACTTACATTGGACAAACCAACAGACGGATTAACAATAGAATATATGAACATCGTCTTGCAGTTAGAAAATCCGATCCCACATCATCACTTGCCCAACACCGCCTTCTAACAGGCCATAATATAGACTTCGATAACACCAAAACCATAGCACCATCATTTTTCCAGAAACCGCGAATCATCCGCGAAGCAATTGAGATTGAAAAACGTCCCAATTGTCTAAACAAAAGGGATGACGGTCATCGTCTTCCAGTCGCTTGGAAATCATTGATCTCCAGGCTAGCCCCACAATATTCATCCACACCTCATAATCCTGATAGCAGCCGTTCTGCTCTGATGCCTCCATCAATAGACCCTCAACCCCCCACCACTCTCCCACCCACAGACAGCTTTCGTATAACACTTCGTCCGATACTGCCAGCGAGTTCGCTCTAAGGAGTAGGCAGGTTGAGGCCTTAGAGATGGATCGCGGTGAGATCTGGGGAGTAGGCGGATTGAGACCCCGGAATCGAACCAGTTCCACGAACTCCTAGCATTATTTTCTTTGACAATTTTTACTCTTGACTCACTTTTTCTCTTGAAAATGGCTCCAAAACGGGAGCCGAAAACGTCGAGACATTAACAATCTCAGACGCGGTTCAACCCGAGAACCTAGTATTTTTCATATATATATATATATATATATATATATATATATATATATATGAAGTGTTGTTGTAATTCTGGGTGCTCTCCCGCGTCGATGGTCGACTCCTCCAGGAGTCATGGTTGTCTAAACGACGTTTCGGCAGAATCTCATCCTCGAGCAACGAGGAGCAGCAGTAGGCAGCTTTTACCGAGAACCTGAAGATGGCAGATGAGATTCTGCCGAAACGTCGTTTAGATAACCATGACTCCTGGAGGAGTCGACCATCGACGCGGGAGAGCACCCGGAATTACAACAACACATCATTTAACACCCGCGAAAACCTAAAAAACAACATATTAAAAGTACAATTATTTAAATTTGAAAAGTTAACCACAAGATATTTTATTCAATTCCACTTGTTCTTCCTGACAACTAATTATGATTATATGTATTCTTGAATGATAAAAGGAGGCGGGTAAATTGAGCATCTCGTGCCGTGGCACGTCACTCATAAATGATAAGGGCAAGGGAAATTATCAGTCATAAGTAACTAACTATACTACATCAAATAATAACATATTTATCTTAACGAACTATCTCGTATTACATATTTTAGTAGTAAATGTAGTAAAAAAAACTGTAACAAAAGGATTCGAACCCTCATCACGGTACGAGATGCTCTATCTACCCGCTTTTTGATAAACAAAGCCGTATCAGTTGCTAATCTCGTAAGAAAAGCAGTTTTACTAAACTCATATAGTTTTTAAGTTACTCGCTCGCTGCGCTCGCTCGTACTCAAAAACCTAACTTGTTGTTTAATGTACTATTAACAAATCAGGCATATAATAAAATTAATACGTCAATAAGTTGCTCCTACTTAAATGATTACTGTTTTTTTATATAATAACAAATGGACCTAAATTTTCATCAGGCAATAGTTTCTTAAAATTCTGATAGCATATTATATAAGATAATTTGGTGGTAATTGGGAAACAGTAATAATGTAAATGAATATTTCATTTTTGAGGCCCCTATTACTTCAATAGAGTTTATTATCAGTAATTAGTGCACTTAGGAGAAGTATCGTGGTACCTGAGAAGAGAAATTTAATTTCTGTTTGAACGACCTCTCTAACTTTGGAATGACTTAGATACCAACAACAAGAATTTCCAAGTTATGTGTATTGCGTCGGGAACGGAAGGCTGGTGACGATGGGCGCGTCGGGGTTCACCAGTTTATGGACTATAAAATAAAATAGTAAAATAGATAATAGTTTAAAGTTAAAAAAATACATTTTTATTGTTGTTATTCTATTTTTTATCACTTAGTTACCGAAAATATAGTTTTAGTTGGTCATAAAGTGGCTAGTACACGCTAGGTAGGAGTATACACCACAACATATACTCCCCCTGCTATACTCTAAAATGTAAATTATCGAAATAGTAATTTAGTAATGAAGAAACCAAAAAATATAATTTCAGTTGGCCATTAAGTATACACTAGGCACAACCTTTTTGTAACTCACTTTCGAATAAATCACATCAAAATTATTATTGATATTATTATAGAGTCAACGTTGACTCCAGTGTTAAACAAAATAAATGTTTTTAAAAAGTTAAATCTACAATCTAAAATCTAACATTGGCGCAGCGTGGCGGATCTGAAGAACGCGCACAGTTCGGGAACCTAACCAGTAGCAAACATATCGGAAGGAACAAGGAGTTCATCTGGAAAAGGTGCCTAACATGAAGAAAAGAGCCCCTGGAAAAAGGAGAAATTCCCTAGCTGGCGTAGTGGATCCCAATCCTTTACTCAGAAGAACCTACATTCACAAACTCACAAAGAAGCAATAATAATTCAGCAAGGAAATATAAGATACGCAACAAAGCACCATATTCAACAAATTAGCAAGTAAGAAATTCATCCCGTCTCGACGTTGGTGTCTTTGGCATCTAAGGCAACCCTGCGGAAGGAACACCTGGTGACGTCCCTGGCAGAGACCTTTCGTGAAGCTAAGCTCACGAAATCGCATTCAACCGGACCACGAGGATGAAAAATTTAGGGTTTCTCCTGCTGATCGGATCAGCACTTTCCCAATTTAACAGCCATTAACAACACGATCGGAGTGTATTATCACCAAGACACAGACATTGTGATTTCTCACAAGAAATGGACCTTACTGGTACACAAAAACATATCCACTTTTAAGACAGCTTTCGATAAGAACGACAGGATCTTACAGACACTCTACAACATACTCAACCCAACGTATCATTACATGAACGTCTTTTTAGGAGAAGTAAAAACTCATCTCAGCTTATTGACGCAAATTTCCCAATCAACGCAATCAAAATTTGACGAAATTCACCTTGACACGAAACGATACAGACGAGGAATACTAAATGGCATTGGAACGATTTTCAAATCAATAACCGGAAATTTAGACGCAGAAGATGGGCAGTATTATTCTGATCGCATCAACAAATTGAATAATGACAAGCACCAACTCGAAAACTTAATCAAAAATTAAATATCTGTCAGAACTTCAGTAATAAAAAATTTCAACGAAACTATTCAAAAATTGCAAGTTGACGAAGAAACTTTCAATAAAGATATTAAAGAAATCGAAACTTCAATTTTAGACATGACCAAAGACATAGAAAACATCCATGCAAAATTAAAATGTATAGAAGTCTGCGAATAGCTCATGGCAAGGTATCTATTTATCGAAGATAACTTAAACGATATTCTGAATTCTATCACTTTCGCGAGGCTTAAAATAATTCACACATCAATCATAAATCTAAAAGACTTAGTAAATTCTCTATAGGAAATTTCACAGAGCCTACAAAGGAACAATTTGCCACTCCAAATCAAACTATTGAAACTTATAGACTACTTAGATATTATAGAACTAAAGGCTTTTCAAACAAATTCAGATCTAATATTTGTGTTAGACATACCCCTGGTAGACCCTCAAACGTATTCAGTATTTCAACTATACCCTATCCCTATTTTGGATAATAGAACTGGTTTATATCATATTGTGTTATCAACTTCTCAAAACTATATCGCGAGAGATGATGATTCTTTAATGTACATATCTATCTCAAACCTCGGAGAATGCAAACCACTTTATTTCAACACCAAATTATGTCCAAATTTATTTGCATACCCCATTGACAACAACGCCATATGCGAAGCCCGTCTCTTCAAGAACCTCAAAACTCTGCCAGAAAACTGTCAAACGTAATGACGTTCGTCAGCCAAGGCTACAACGTCCAAAAAATACACGAAAACATATGGTTAGTTATCAACGCAGCAACCATCATCTGTCCAGAAAGAAGTTCAAAAACTAAAGTTATTTACAAGAATTCTATAATAAAATTACAACCCAGGCATCACATAAATTCAAGCCAGTACCAACGAAGTAACCGACGTAAAATACGACGTTCACCCCATCCAAATTCCATTCGAATGCTGCAACAAAATTCCAAACAGGATCAGATTACCAAACCATTAAAATTAAACAACTTCAACACAGAAGATCTCGAAATTTGCCAAACATAAGTTGGACAAATACTCCCGAGATCTGGACGATTTGATCTACGAACCTTTCGTAACAAAACATATATCCTAGTTCACCTACTTCATCATCGTGCTAATACTTGGACTATTATTTCTGTACCTGTTTTGTAAGTGCAGGATACAAAGACGAAGACTAGCCATCGAAGTTTCTGCATCACCCCCATCTCCACCGAGGCCTAGCAAACCTTCTAGGATATTTTCTAGCCTATTCCCTTCACGAAGACGACCTACATTAAGAAG
Organism: Leptura quadrifasciata; assembly: GCA_963675555.1. Lineage (NCBI taxonomy): Eukaryota > Metazoa > Arthropoda > Insecta > Coleoptera > Cerambycidae > Leptura > Leptura quadrifasciata. Next base: position 114,073,024 of record OY776675.1, read on the forward strand.
AGAAGACAATGAAGCCGAAGACACAGAACTTACCTAAAGACGAACTGTTTTTTGCCTTTTACTGACTTTTAGTGCTGGATACTTCAATGAACTTTATTTTATTCACTTAATCATTATATTTCATTATTTTCCTTATCCTTTGCTAATCTCAGTCGTATTAACATTTTTATGTCATTTTCATTCAAATCTATTATGCTTATATTTTATGCTTTCACAGTAAAGCTATATTTTAACCTTGGAAATATTTTTATTTCATTTTATAACTCAAACTTATTATTATTTGTATTTTACGCTTTCATGTTAAAGCTATTTTTAACTTTTAACACTTTTATGTTATTTTATTTTATGATTCACGTTTATCGTGCTTGCATCTTATATTTTAGACGCTAGGGTTATATTCTGTATTTTAAACACTACATATTAACATTTTATACTTTTCCAAATTGCACTATTACCCTTTTATATATTTTTCATTTATCTCAAAAGTTGCTGCATAAAACACCAACTTTTTATAAGGGGGAAGCTGTTATATTAGAAATATACTATGATATATTGTTGCGGACTTCTAGCGTATGCGACCCACCATACGCCTTAGCGTTTTGTGGGCCGCGTAATAACAACTGCTACGTCCGTAACACATTTCGCTATTCTCCACGGGAGGGCGATACACTTGCGGCACGGGAAAAGCAGAGAAACGGAAGGCAACCATTTTTGTTGGCGTAGGTAGTTGATAATTCTACGAACCTCGGTTTATCCAAGACATCCTAGTGGATTTTGGAATTATCAACCCAAGAAAATTTTCTCAATCTGTGGTTGTTCCGTTTAGCGAAATATTTTGTGGTTGTGCGTAAATTTTAACTGCGGAAGCAGGTTATTTAATTATACAAGGTAAGCTAACCTCTTCACGCCATCTTACCCGTTCTGTACCCACGTGTTTCGCAAATTTGCAGGCTTTCCTTTGGAAATACCGTGGCTTTCGAAGAACATTGGTGGATTGTTCCCTCATCAGTGAGGTGAATTATGTTTCTTTTGTAGGTTATGTCATATTTGAATTGCCCACATTAGGCACGCTTCACGTGCATTTCTGACTTTGCAAATTAAATCGTGATATCTTTAGGGTTCCACGGACGGGGCTTCTACGCACATCAGTGAAGTTCCACGGACGGGGCATCCACACACAGTAGAAAGTTCCAGGGCTGGAGAGGCTATAATCAACCCCATCCTTGGGTCAATTTCTTTTGTCCCGGAGACACCTCCGTAGGGCTACAGGTTTTTCCACGTCGAAGTCGGTATCGTACCACCCTAAATAAGTGTGTTGTTGTTTTTATTTACCGGGGACCACCTTCAGTGGTTCTGTGCGGTTATATTCGATTCATACTTTTGTATTTTAACTTGTACATATTTAAAGATTTTATGCATTTATATTGATTTAAGGAGGTTCTCTAAATCAGACCCATTGTGGCAGAATTTATGACCATTTATGAAGACATTGTAAACCGATGTGTAGCTACACGAGGCATTTTATTAATGTTGTAACTTTTAATCGAGAAATTTGCCATACCTTTTGAACATCGCCAGGTTATATGCTAGAGAACCAATATCTGTAAATTCTGTAATATAGTGCATTTCATTTTTAAAGAAAGTGTCATTATTTCGTCTGCGACCACTACGTATGGAAGCCTCAGTGATTTGTTCAGTAAGTAAACTAATAATTTGCCATAGTTTATGTAAACTTGGACTTAACGCCCTGAGATAGTCTGAACTAAAGAAATTTTATCGTTGGCACGTACATCACTTATCCGGGTTAAGTTTGTGCCTTACGATATCTGCTACGCTACAGTAGCCCAAGTGATTTCGTTATCTAATATCTTATAATCATTAATATCCAACGTATTTATTTGTTTATGTACGTGTAAATCGTAGCAATATAATATCACTGAGACAGGTTTAACCTTCTCAAACATATCATATTACAAATTGCGTAACAGCTCTTCTCTAATAGCCGCTCACGCTACACGAGCATAGTATTTCAATTCTAGGTAATTCTGATTGTGCCGAATCAGCAACACTGGTTCTTTTATTCTGAAAACATTATAGATATTACTAACAACCTTTTTGTTACCAGTCTTATACTCACTTTCGAATAAATCACATCAAAATATTATTGTTATTATTATAGAGGCAACTCCAGTGTTAAACAAAATAAAAATGTTTTTAAAAAGTTAAATCTACAATCCAAAATCTAACATATATACATCTGATCAGCAATATTAGGATGCTATGCGAACAATAAATATGTCACCTAAAATAACTTTTCCTCATCCATATATAGTCTCACTTGTTGTTTAGCTTTTCAGTAAAAAATTTACATTAAAAACGATAGGTTTTTTGTTAAAAAATATGTCCTTGTCCGCAACAATAACAACTTACCATTGCATAATTATCGCCAATGGGCACCTGCAGTTCATTCGATATGGAAGGCTACAAAAAAATTCAAAAGACCAGTAATATCAATTCCGCCAATAAGAAAGCCTGATAGAAATTGGGCACAATCAGACGATGAGAAAGCTAATGTGCTAGCGGAACATCTCGCAAATGTATTTATTCCAAATCCAGATTACAACATAGATGAGGAAGAAATCAATAACTACCTGAATGCTCCTTGTCAACACTCACTGCCAGTCAAATCATTCTCACCAGCTGAAATTCGTAAAGAAATTAACAAAATCAATTCTTTTAAGGCTCCTGGCTATGACTTAATCGTTGGAGAAATATTAAAACACCTACCTAGAAAAGCAATTGTTCTATTAACCACAATTTACAACAGTATGTTACGTTTATGTTACTATCCCATACAGTGGAAATATGCTCAAATCATCATGATCCCAAAACCTGGAAAACCACACACAGAGCCTTCCTCCTATCGACCTATAAGTCTCCTGCCACTAATGTCGAAAATATTTGAAAGGCTCCTTCTAAATAGAATAAAAGAAAATATACCCACGGAAGACTTAATCCCCGAACATCAATTTGGATTTCGGCAAAACCATTCAACAATTCAGCAATGTCACCGAATTGTAAACAAAATTATAGAAAGCCTGGAAAAAAAGGAAATGTGTGCCTCCATCTTCCTTGATGTACAACAAGCATTTGATAAGGTCTGGCACGAAGGTCTCTTGTACAAATTAAAATTACATATGCCTAGTCAAATATTCCTTCTCCTAAAGTCCTATATCAATGAGCGTTTCTTCCAAGTTAAAACCAATAATTCACTATCCATCTACCATCCTATTAAATTCGGAGTTCCTCAAGGTAGTGTCCTTGAACCATTCCTCTATTTACTTTTTACTGCGGACATACCCGTTATTGATGATATTACAATGGCTACATTTGCCGATGACACAGCAATCCTGTCATCAGATCCAAATTCTGAGATAGCTTCCAGAAAACTGCAGAACTACCTGAACTTGCTGCAAAACTGGTTAGAACGTTGGAAAATCAAGGTCAACAATGAGAAATCAACTCAGGTCACATTTACCACGAGACGAACTTTATGCCCGCAAGTTTATTTAAATAATGTTCCAATCCCAGTGAAATCGGAAGTTAAATATCTAGGACTCCACTTGGACCAGAAGCTTACTTGGAAAAGCCACATCAAAGCTAAAAGAACACAGCTGAACCTAAAAGTCAAACAAATGTATTGGTTGCTAGGTAAAAAGTCGCAGTTGTCATTGGAAGACAAAATACTTATTTATAAAATTATTCTAAAACCAATCTGGACTTACGGGATCGAACTCTGGGGCTGTAGCAAACCTTCCAGTCAAAAACACTCCGCATGTTAGCAGACGCTCCATGGTATGTGTCCAACGCAACTCTCCATAACGATCTTGGAATTCCCTACATAAAGGATGTTATTACCCTCCACGCTAATAAAGCAAAAGAGCGGGATACTGCCCACAGTAATCCAAACATAAACCAACTGTATCGGCTACCGTTAGATAATAGAAGATTACAAAGAAAGTGGCCAGAAGACCTAACGGACTATTATATTTGCTAAATACTCTGTATATAGACTAGAGTAGATTGTAAATTTGCTATGGAAAAAAAAATAATAATAAAAACTCATACACGTGAAACATGGAATACTAAAATAATTGAATTACGTGTCGTATTTCCTATTTCATATGATAAACTAGTATAATAATATACGAGCAAAACATGATGTACATTATTTTGGTATGCTTAATAGGTCTTCATGTCTTGTGTTATATGTATGTTTTTCTTTCAACTTAGAAGTCCATATTCTTCTTTGCGCATATACAGTGTGTGAGATTTAATACCACAACACACAAACACAAAAATGAATAAATAACATAAACAAATGATTGGAGACAATCGGAATTTCGCCAACAAACGGATGGAATAACACAAAAATCTAACAAAGCGTTTCAAATTTTTGTGTTCTCAATATAACCCCCTTCACACCTTATGCATTTTTCATAACGCCGTTTCAAATTTTGACGGGTCATTAATTGTTGTGGTGTTATTTCCCTGCACTCTCTTTTAATTATTTATCTTAATTTGTCAACATTTTGTGGTCTCGTGCAGTAAACTTTTTCTTTCAAAATTCTCCACAAAAAAATCTAAAGGTGTTAGATCTAGCGAGCATGGCGGCCAATGAATAAGAGGGCTACTTTGTCCTATCCATCTGTTTGGAAGAGTTTCATTAAGCTATCTACTACATGTGAATCCCCTCTGAATGGTTGCGCTCTTAAGACCTACACTAAATGTAAATTTGTAGAAAATTTAATTACAAAGATTTTGTTTCTTTTATGTTGTCCCGATCGGATATCTCGAGGTATTCACATTTTTAGGTTGAAAAACACGGTTAAAAAAATTAAACTGTTAATAACAATTGAAGCAAAGAGTCTTTGAAGTATAAAAACCTTTTGGGTACTCCTTAGTACCTCTCCAACAGATTCCAACTATAAAATTGCTTATGCAAAAAGTTCCATTTCAAATCCTATTTTGACTGCACTAGAGAGAATACAGATTTTTGTATAGTTGGTAATAATACTCGATCAATGAAAGAAGCTGCTGAAGAATTCAGTAGAAGAAATCCAGATCGTGAACCAATTCATCATACAACAGTCTTCAGGATAAAGGCAATATTCAATGAAACAGGCAAAGTTTCTTTAAAAAAAGAATCATGGCAGAGAAACGTAGACAGACAGAGAAAATCTACAATATTTCCAAGAAAATCCAATAACTAGCTTGAGACAGGCTACACGGGATTTATATTTAAGTAGGTATATCAAAAATACGCACATGTTTGAAAAAAATAAAGTACTTTCCTTTAAACCAAAAATTATGTACATATTAGAACAAGGTCATGATGAACGGAGAATGGAATTCTGTTTATTCTGCCAAGGAGAATATTTAAATAACGAAATTTTTTTAAGAAATATTCTCTTCATAGATGAGGCAACATTTACTACTAATGGTGTGATTTCTACTCAGAACTCTAAGTACTGGGCAACAGAGTACCCACACTAGATGATAAATTCAAAGAGTCAATATTCTCAAAAAGTTATTGTCTGAATTAGGATCTTCAATAATCGTACAGTGGGATTTTATGGAAGTACTAAATGAGGAAGAAAGCAGACAAGTTATTTTTCAACTGGATGATGCTTCCATGCATTATTCGGTGGTTGTACGTAGTGAAGCATTTAATATCAATTTATTTCTTTGTGATCAAGTATTGATCTTCCTGAAGCTCCTCAGGTGTGTCGGTTGCCAAAGTTACTGTGAAGTCATCTACAAATATCGTCATATGTCCTTGGAAAATTTGGATTCCAAGAAAGTTATAATTTATTTGAAATTTTGATGGAAACGAAATTAGAAACAAAAATGTACAAACAGAAAACGAGGAAAACAAACGCGACAAAACGGTTACAAACAAAATTAAAGAGGGGGACAGAAAAGATTTAAAGATAGACAAAGTTATGAAATAAAAAAGTTATGGATAGGGTAAGCGGAAGTTATAGTTGATAAAGTTTGGCTACAGAGGTTGCCGGAAGATCGGTAACGTCTGGTATGGTAAGGGGTGTTTGATCCAAAATGGGGCATTATGCTGTCTAATTTGTATTATGTGTCTTGTTAGCGGACCATCGTCCAGCTTAAACGAGTAGAAGTTTTGGGAGATGCGTTGGACGTAAGTTCGCTATCGGAGTTATGTTGTTGCAACGTGCGTATAGATCTCTGAGGGAGGTGTACCTTCCAGAGTTTGAAATGAGGCGCATGAATTTGTGCTCAAACACTTGGAGTTTTCTCATTGTCGTGGCCGGTATGCTGCACCACACCGGCGCCGCGTATGTGATGGACGGTCTGACTACCATCGTGTACAACAGTTTTTTATTCTGTCTGTTAAGTCTGCTACCCCTGACCATGAGCGGAACAGACTCCTGGATAGGGAGTAAACCTTCCGTATCGTCTCATTGATATGTGTATTGAACGTCAGCCGTTGGTCCAGTCTGACCCCTAAGTACTTTATGCATCTTTTGGTCGAAATTTGATTTCCCCGGATCAAAATTGGAGTAATAATTCTATTCTCAGTAAAGCGATGCGTGAAGACTATCGCCTCGGATTTCTCAGCGCTCACCCGAATCTTCCACTGGTCGTAATAAGCCGTGGCACGAGCCATGTGCGCCTTCAATAGCATATTTGCTGCTTGTGCGCTATGAGAATGCGCGTACATGGCTGTGTCATCGGTGTGCTTGGCCAGCTTCGTATTCGGGAACTCTGGGAAGTCGGAGACGTACAAGTTGTACAACTTCGGCGATATATAATGGAGCGCTGCTACATTTTAGTTTCAACGTTAGGGTACCATTAAATACTGCTTATCATGATTGATCGATATCCTCGTTCTCCAGATTTAAATCCCCTTGACTACTTTGTTGACACTATTTATAATTTTTGCACACCCTGTTCGAAATGTTCATGAATTGGATCAAAAGATGGTAAATGGATGCGAACTCGTAAGAACATGTTGTCACGATTTCTGTTAACTTCTATAAATAAATAAAATGTACATAATAGTATCTCTCGTTTAGTTTTACAAGATGATAAACCACTATAAATAATCGACTTCGTCAATTATGTATTTCTAATTAATTTTGCTCCTACCGACGACAGATGTGATAATTTACAACATCTTCAAGAGTTCTTGAGCAGTTATTTTATATGTGAGAAATTTAGACGTAACAATCAACTTATGAAGTTAGTACAACCGGAAGCGTTAACGAATATTACTAGAAACTTAGTTGGTTTAATTGCATGATGAAGTTTTCAATTTGATGAAATACAAAGGTATTTTATATATTTATTCATCAGCATAATAGTGTGTTCATTTCTGATTTCATTGTTCGGTAATACATTGTCCAGAAGTTTAAAATAATATTTAGTTAATCAAGTATTACTCAACGTTAATAAATTTGATTATGTTTGGAATATGTCATGCATATCTATAAATATTTCTAACTATTATTTAAAACCATGCTCTGATATATCGGGCGAGCACGAGACCAGATACATTCCCATTTTTTAAATTTCTTGAAAATAAAAATTTGAAATTTGGATAAGGGATATTCGACGTAAAAGTACATTTTTTTGGCCTGACCAGAGCCAAAAATACATTTCCGGCTTAACCGGAAGTACTACTGACTTCTTATGTTAATTAGCACGCTGTATATCCGATAGATATTTATATTACTTTTACAAGGGCTTTTTGAAAATTAAAATCGAACAACGACTGACCTTGACGAATGGAATTGTATAAAATTACGGAGTGGTCATGATAACCATACTCGAGTTTAGAGTACTTAGTAAATACCATCGCATTTAACCGGAAAGTATTTTTAAACATTTTTCGCTCAAAACAAATTACGCATTTTTTTGGTTTTTTCTCAAATAAATATTTTATGAAAAATGAGCGATCCAAAACACTTCTAAAATTACACCCTGTATATCTTTTACATGATTTCGGTAGAACTTTAAAATAGCTTCCAACGCAATATTCAAATTTTAAACCGGTCCATAAACAGCCTTGAAGCTACAGTTTAAAATTTTAGATGTTATCGTTGTTTTAGAAGTTATCTCGAACTTCAAACCGCAATTTCTTGTTCATTTATTGATAATTTTTAAATTTGAAAATTGCGTTGAAAACTGATTTAAAGCCTTCAGAAGCATGAAAAATACAGTGCAATTTTAAAAAAGTGAGTTTCCATTTTGTGTAAGATATTTATAAAAACAAAAAACGCCATAAATTAACTAAACTGTAAGCAGTCATTTGATTAGAGTACAAAATGTTTAAAAAATTCTTTTCGGTTAAGTATTAATAAATATTAGTAGGTATTCTAAACTTGAGTATTTTTATCATCACTATTGAGTATTTGCATAAAATTCCATTCTTCGTTTCGACTGTTTTTTAAAAACCATTGAAAAGGTAATTCAAACCTCTATCAGACAAGATTTAAAAACATACAGAGTGTTGTTTAAAATAAGACAGTAGTATTTCGGGTTAAACCGGATATATATTTTTAGGTCTGGTTAGGTCAAAACATTTATTTTCATCCCAAATATCATGTGATTTAAAATTTTTAACTCAAAAAATAAAGAAGAAAATGTACCTAGTCGCGTAGTCATCCGGTATATTATTTAAGATAATTAGAGCTTCATATTTTTTCTGGAAAATTCAATATTTCAATCGAGCCTATACTATTAACTTCCTTTATTACTTTCACTCTTTCTAAGTATAACAAAACACATATTTCATCCTTGGAAATCTGATAACTAACAAAATTCGTACGAATAGTAAAATGAAGGAAATGCAATAATTACACATTCAATGAATGTGAGTTCTAACAATAGAGTAAATCGTTTGCTTTTCTACTATTTTATATTTAATTGGAAACGTTTATAATGGTTTCATTTCGAGACTAACCACCATCAAGATCTTCCCACGTAAAAAAAATAACATTTTGAATAAATATACATCGATTTAGTTATCAAGGGAAGAATTGAGAGTGACCACGGTTATGGAGACACACGTGTTTTAAAAACTCTCTTGGGTCAAATTAAGTGATTAACAATAATCTTAAATACAAAATATATGATACATATTTCTAAAATTGTACAACTGGATGACATATGCTAAAAAAATATATCGAGAGATAATTACGGTTAGTGGGAGAAATTAAAATAACACACGCGCATATTAACGCCATGAAACAGCCACGAGAGCATATACCGGACTACATCCAAAACTACAAAGATTACTGTACGCCTTTCATGCTGGTACCAATTAATGAAGAAAAATGATACACTCCCATTAAGAAAACGAGCAAAAAAAATCTTCGGGCATCCGGAGAAAGAATATTCAATAATACGTGTGTATACTGTATGTATAATAAAAAATGTGAATATGTGTGTGTGTGGTATATATATGTCAATGAGTATGGGTGTGTGCATATTGAGATAAAATAATATATTCAAAGTTCAGATGTCAATGAATATATTAATCTAATGTTATTAGTTAAATTTTATACTCTTAATAATATTACAACAATATAACCATAGGCGTCCGAACTTTGAATACATTAATCTCATATTGGCGCCCCACGTTGGGCGCCAATATGTACTTATATTTCAGACAAAAAAATCGTTAATAAGATTTAATCATTTTATCATAAAATTTAATACGGCACAAACGTGCGCTTTTCAATGATAAATTGTTCTAATTTAAACACTAAGTGTGGTTCTAAGAAAAATGGTGCACGCTCCATAAGTATTTGTGGGTACGTATATTATATGAGTGTATATGTGTATGTACATATATATGCATTTATATAGGAGTATATGAACATGTATATACATGTATGTAGAAAACAACAATATGCACAGAAGAAGATATAGACAACTGAAACAATAAAAAAAACTTGAAGGAGGAAATTCAAAGAAAGAACAAACAAAATAACAAAATGCCTGGCACTTCGACTAGCCACCATCAAAGGAACGATACATAGTTAATGCTAGAAGAAATACTGAAACTGGAATAGGCAAATAAGCAACGAAAAAAGCTTAATGGAAGGGAAAATGTAAAGTAGCAAGCGGCAGAAATTATTACAACGGTATGGATGAAATTACACCTCTTCTTGCAGAGTAGAACTTAACCTTACAAATAACTTTAACTACCGTTCACAAACAATAGGATTAAAGGAACAAAATAATTACTAATTATTACTTTGATCTACTATAGACTCACTACTATAATTCACAACTTGGTGCTGTTCTTTATCTTATGTGATTACTTGTCATATAAAATATAACTGAACTCCGTGCGTTGGATCCGCTTCTTATATATCCGTGGCACTTATTCTCGATCAGTCCATTTTCCTCCCGATCTTTCCGGAGAACTTCTCGATCCTTCTAATCTGTCATTCTAGATGTTTTTACCAAATAATAGGAAAGAATGTTTTTACCGTTTTTTAATTAATTCTTGGTAATGGTAGTTCGCCAGTTGGCGCTGTTTTATTGGTAGCTAATTAGATAAGCCTCATTTTACTCTTCTACTAGGGAATATACCTGTCTTCGTAAGAGGGTGTGTGTGTGCATATAACAATAGATTCATGAATAAGCACACTCAGAGCCAACAAGAAGAAAGGAATATCAAAATGATATATGCCCAGTCGGAATAAGAAACGGAGGAAATACCAAATACTGAACGTATTTTCTACATCTGGAATTTGTTTTTATGCTGGAAATTCAATATAGACTATATTAACATCATATTTTAATTCTGCTGTCTTTGTTGATATTCTAGAATCTTTTAAGTAATTTGCTACGTCAAATTTTAAAATTACAATCTGACGTAACTAGTTGGTCGTCGTCTGTTGACTAACGGTATTTGCCGGCCGACTAACAGTGGAGATGGTCGGGGTTCTAAATTACTTTGATGTATCAGGGCGCCAAGTAAATTTTTTTTCACTCCAAATACCAGCTCAAGTACAATGTAACCTTAAATTTACTAAATAAATTACTTAGCGAGACGATAATGAAAAATTCAAATTCAGTTTTATCTTTTAATAACAATAAACGAAGTAACTTTATAACATTCAACAGTACAATAACGTAGGGTATGGTAGACAAATTCACACAAAAAAAATATGTATCTAACTGGGTATACGCGTCTTACGTAAGTGCTTAAACCCCCAACAAATATCATAGATGTTATAATTAGTTGACAGAATATTTTCATAAAATGTTTAGCAAAATTTTAAAAAATATATCTACATATATATAGGTACAGTGGTGAAATTTTTTTTAGTAAAATTTATAATATATTTTAAAAAAAATTCAATGTATATATGGCGCAAGAAGGATACAAACTGCAGGCAGCAGGGTTTCAGCTTCGGCTCAATTTTCAGGAATGGGCAACTTCCAGCCTATCAATTAACCCAAAAAAATGGATGGCTCTCCACAAAAAAGAAATTCCAGTCCAGTAAGGAGAAGTAACATAAGTACGTGTAGACCAGTGGAAAAAAAGTTATTCGTTCGTATCAGGGGAGACAAAAAAAAATCGTATGAAAAAACTACGAATTCCTAGACGAAACCGTAGGTGAAAATAAAACCCTAAAAATAAATTTTTACCATTGAACAATTTACTACAAGTGATATTTTGCTAGTTTGAATATAAAAATAAAATAATTACCTCGTTTTGGAGGGTTTTCTTAGAAAAATGTTGTTGACCTTGGATGTCCTTGGCCTCGTGTAAATTTGGCAAAAATGGCTTTTACGTATAGATCCTTCCAATGAAGACAATCGATTTCCAATACCATAAAAATATGCACTCGTCCAAACATAAATGGATAACCGAAAAATATAACGTTGCGAATATATCCCAAAATGGTGAAATTACTTGTTTCAAAAATCGCAACGAGCACGTAAAAATACCACTTAATAAATTGCCAAGCGTTCGAGCGAATTACACGTGAAAAGTGACAGACTACCGGAAGACAAAAACTATTGTGAAGAAATAAATCTGTGTTACCGATCGCCAATAGGTTATAGGAATCTACCTATAAACTAATTAAAAGTTATTGGTTGCCTAGCTTAAGAATTACAGAAATAGAGAGCTTAAGTATATGCAACACGCTACACAACAAAATGTATAACGTCATGTCTACAAGTGCAACAGATTTCTTACAATTGCGGGTTTATATAGACAACTAAATAATAAATATTACGCGTGACGACGGATAACACGAATTCGTTAGACATTAAATGTAAGAGATAAAGCAATGAATTAGAGATTTTTTTTAATAACGTATAAATGTTAAACTGAACTGTAACAAATTATTATCTTCATTCGCTAATCAATCATGAGATTAGTGTTCAAAACGTAGCCAATCATGTTTCTTAAACTAGTCTCGGCTATATATTAACAAATGTTGATGATGGCATGTAGAAGTAAGTTGTGTCGTTTTCGAAAATAATATTGAAAAAATAAAGTACGGTAAACCCCACGAGTATTGACGAGTATAGTCGACCTATCGCAAAACGGCACAGACCGCTGGCACTATTTTGAATTTATACTACACCAATTAGGCTAACGATGCGTACGCTAGGTCTATATTATTCTCTACGTAAAGCTACGTTGCGTTTTTTGACTGCCCAGCAAAACTGTACCCGACTATACCAGATATTCTGTTTGAATTCATGATCAAGCAAGTGAGGCTCCGTGGCGGGTGGGGAGTAAGTGGATGAAATAAAATCAACCAAATGCATAAGCAATCAGCTAAAAACTCTGCGGCAGAGCGGCAACGTTCGCCGCAGAGACCAGTGGATGAGCAGCAACGCTATCCGCAACAAAATACGATCATACGATCCCCTCACAGGGAGAATGTAGGAGGAAAAAAGCACGCGAAGAGGAGGACTGCGCTGCTGCTGCAGAGCACCTCTCAGGCCCAGCACCTCCCCCAGCATCTCCTGCCCCAGCACAGCTCAAAGCAAAGGCAGGGTACCCCCTAGGTGTGCCGATCCCTACAAGGGATTTACATCCCCGAAAGAGGGCCGGGCACCCTAAGGGCGCTCCGCCAAAAACACAGAGCAAAGTAAGCATAGTACAGTGCAATCTGCAACACAGCAGGGTGGCGACACCAGTACTGTGCCGACATCTTGATGTGGAGCAGGACACACTGGCATTAATTCAGGAACCCTGGATAGTTCAAACTAGGATAACAGGGTTATCAAGACTAAGTGGACTTATTTGCAGCTCACCAACAACAGATAGGCCGAGGACGGCCATCTACGTTCATCGGCATATCAAAACTCAGCCACTTCAACACTTCTCAACATCTGACCTAACGGCCGTAAAGGTGGAATGTTTGGTGGCAGGCAAACCAGCAAACGTCGTCTTAGTATCAGTGTACCTCCCTCAAGACTCGACCACTCCACCACCACCAAGGGAGATGGAGGACCTGGTAGCACACTGCCGCAATCAAAACTGGGAATTAATCATGGGCTGTGACACCAACGCACACCATGTGACCTGGGGCAGTGAAGACAACAATACAAGAGGTAAATCGCTTTATGATTATATTACCGGTAACAACCTTAGCGTAAGTAATAGGGGCTGTACACCGACATTTATTAACAGTAGAAGTCAAACTGTAATAGATATAACACTAACAACGTGGCGTATATCCAGCCTAATCCAGAATTGGCATGTGTCTGATTGTGTAACACTATCAAACCACCAATGGATAAACTTTGAAATTAATCTCATCAAGGCACCCAAAAAACCATTCTGAGATCCCGGAGAACTGATAGAGATAAATATCGATGTCAACTCAGAGAGAACTTGGAAGGGGTTAATATGAGGGTGTTCATAGCGAGTAGCGAAATAGAGCAATATGTCAAAATCTGGCAAACAGCCACGAGACAAGCTTTTGAAACATCCTGCTCTTTGAGGTTCTAGCAACAGCCCAATGAGGCCACCAAGTGGTGGTCTCAAGGGCTGACTGACCTCAAGAAGAAGGCTAGGACTTCGTTCAACAAATCCAAACTGACAAGACAGGAATCCGATTGGGAATCATACAAAACCAATCTGAAAGAGTTTAAGAAACTAGTCAGATAGAGACAAAGAGATGCGTCGAGAACCTACTGTGAGGAAATCGAAGACTATTACGTTATGCAAAATCCTCGCCAAAGACAACGACCATGCTTATTAAAAAGGAGTGAGGGTACAAGAACCAGCGAAAAGTGAAAGTGAAAGCCTAGATTAGACATGAAGACTCACTTCCGGGGATGTGTGATAACAGAACGGAAGGAGTGGCCAAACGAAGTCGACACCCAACCCTCGGATTTAGATTGGCAAATGACCAACCAAATAGTGAGTGAGGACAGAATAAGATGGACAATACAGAGCTTCTCCCCTTTTAAGTCGCCATGCATTGACGGTATCTATCCCGCCCTACTGCAATGAGGACTGGACGAATTACTGCCGCACCTGGTTGGAGTCTTGGGGTAATCTTCGATGCCAAACTAACATGGAATCTTCACATAGAAAGAAGACTAAAAAAGGCTTACATTTCTTATGAGCAGTGCCGCAGGACCGTGGGGAAAATCTGGGTAATGAAACCCAAAGTGGTCATGTGGATATACACTGCCGTCATAAGAACAATGATAACCAATGAAGCTGTGCTTTGGTGGCCTAAGAGCAAACAGACTACAGCTAAGGTCAAGCTCAACCAAGTGCAGAGAGTTGCCTGCCTAAGCATAACAAGAGCTATGCGAACAACGCCAACGAGCTATCGAGGTAATGCTGTCTCTGCCACCACTAGATATATATTTATGAGAAGTGGCTCTGACAACATTGGTACGCCTCAAATCCGTTGGCATACAACCAAATGTAGGCTGTGGAGAGGCCAGTAGTTGCCAGTAGAATGAGGCTGTCAGAAAGACGCCTTTTCTACAGGCGTGCACTGATGGCATTTCTCCCCGGTTTGTCTTTGACAGACCATACATAATACAGACGAATAGTGACAACGAGACTGCTGGCGAAAGTGTGATCAACATCTTCACAGACGGATCAAAAAAGAAGGATGGGGCAGGATGTGAAATATACTCCAGAAGTCTGCAAATTCAATATAAATGGGCTATGGATGGGCGAGCCAGCGTAGTACAAACGGAACTGGCGGGCATAATCATAGCTGCAAAAGGGATTGTCTGTAGACAAACTACGGGCTAAACAATCAGGATCTACACAGATTGTAGACACTCATTACTAGCTCTGAGAAGTTACAAACTTACCACAGGAGCATTATGGGAATGTCACCAAGTACTTGTGGGTGCCTCCAGTATGACTAACATACTGATAAGCTAGGTGAAAGGACACGGACAGTGTAGCGGCAACAAAGTAGCCGACAGACTGACCAAGAAGGCAGCAGGCCTAAGTATCTTTGGACCAGGCCCGGCCAGTCTGTTACCGATCACGGCGATAATACAAATAATTCAAGAGAACACCCACAATGAATTCAAGAAGGTGTGGGATGAAACAAACATCTGTCAACATGCTAGGGAACTACTAAAATATCCCAACAAGAGTAGAGCAGTGAACTACCTGGCAATATCCAGAAGGAACCTACGTTTTATAACGGGAATCCAGACTGCACACTAACATCTACATAATATGAGATTAAGCGAAACACCTCTCTGTAGAGGTTTTGAACAAGAAGATGAGCCGGTTCAACATGTACTCTGTGACTGTTCTCACTGTTCTGCTGTCTAATCAATCAGAGAATCCATTTTGGGAGAACGTTGGCCTACTTTGGCCGATGTAAGAGAGATGTCCTTAGGCAGCATCACCACCTATTTCGCAAGATTCTGTTGGTTGAAGGCCTAGGCGAGGGTCTGCCTACAGGGAGGATGTACAAGGGGCCAAATGGGACCTAAGTACTGTGGTTCAATAATGTTTATTGACCACCATCCCCAACTAATTCCAGATTCCACAAGTGGAAGTGCGTCTTGTTACACAAAATGATTTTTCAATATCTATAATCTGCTTATTTGTTGACTGGGGTTTATTCTTGCGTGAAAAGTAAAACCGACCGATATACCTAGATGGTTATTTTGCTACTCCCTATGTAAAATTCATATTGTTATGCTGCAGGTTATATTCTAAAAAGTATAAAATGAATTTGAATTAAAACGCTTTATAGTCGCGATTTGCAGGCACAAACTTGAATGCGTTCATACATTCTATAGAAGTATATATTATACATTCACTTGAACGATTCAGTAAGCTTTTCGCGAGAAAAAAATTCTATAAGCCGTATGTTGAAATATTAACGATTTATTATCATATTACAATGCCATATAGAACGTTTCCAGCTGAATGTTATTTTAGTAATACAGTTTTTAAATTCCATTCAATGGTTTATTACCACACTCTCTCAATTGTATATGTATTATTCATTTCGGAATTTGTAAACTTTAGATGTATTGAATTAAGTATATATTATATTTAAAAACCGATTAACCGATTGATGTGTCTAATCCTACACAAACCATTGAGCGAAAATTTAGAATTTAGATTTGTAAAAAAAAGTGACTGAGAAACAATTACGTTGATAAAGATAGTTTTGTTATTATCATAAATTGGTCTCAAGTTAGAATACAAAAACTGTTTGTTTAAAAACTGTAATCTTTCGATAACTAATGGATATATTTCTGTGCAAGCTTTATATATAATAATAAACTTAACTTTTCCTTTTGTTTCAATATTATACAAATATTGTAACGGAATATTCATACTTAATATCTAAAAGAAAAAATAAATAAAGCATAGGACACATTACATATTAAAATAGTCTTCTAATCTGTGGAATGGCTTACTAATTAAGAATAATGTAATAATAGTAAATGCCTTAACATCAGTCTGGTTATCGATTACCTATTTCATTATTTTCTTGAACTATGATATTCTTGTTTTGTTTTATTTTATTTATTTTTATTTATTTATTATACAAAAATAGGAGCAGAGGAAATACACCCATTTTGTTCAACAACAAAAAACGCAAAGTCAAATAGCAATATATTAAATTACAAGAGAGAAAAAAATACAAAGTAAATGAACAAAAACGTTATCAATTCAATACAAGTCTATTCTATATTTAAACGAATTTACACTGCGTGCGGATACAACACAAGAGTGTTTGTTCCACGCATCTAATACATGCACTGAAAGGAAGCATTTGCGAACAGAAGTTCTGAAGGGGTCCCTGGTGATCTTAAATGGATGTCCACGTTATCTGTTCTCATTGGCGAGTGTAAATAAATTATGAATTGGAGGTAATTCATCTCCTTATACGTAGTCCTGACGTCTTCTGGCAGCCAGTGAGGTGAGATTAAACTGTGCAAACCGATTTTCGTCACATGGACGGATACGTCCAAATGGCATCCGGGTTATGCGGCGTTGAACATTCTCTAAAAGGTTTGAATCATGCCTTAAGGTAGGAAACCATACACTACTTGCGAATTCCAGTACTGGACGAACATATATTTTATATAGTTTGGATAAGGTGGTGGGATTCAAGTGAACGAAAGTTTTATTCAGAAGATATACTTTGGTGTTGTCTTTTATAACTTGTCGGGCAATATGGTTAGACAAGGAAATATTGTCTGTAATAATGACTCCCAGAACGTCGTGGGAGTCGGATGAAACCAGTTGTTTGACATTAATATTGTAACCCAAGCGTGGACTGTGTTTCCCTAAATGGAGTACTGCACACTTATCGATGTTTAAGGGAAGTATCCACTTCTGAATGAGATCTAGATCTCCTTGCAACCGTACGTGATCCGTTAGTGGGTTGCAGTAAATGTTTGTGTCGTCTGCATAGAAAGAACACCGGAATTTGATACAATGCCGCAGATCGAATGTATATGCCATAAACAGCAGGAGTCCTAAGACAGATCCCTGGAGACCCCACTGAGCTGGTTCACTCACTGCAGTACCAACTTTAACAAAAAACATTCAATCAGTAAGAAAATCTTGAATCCACATGTGCAAACTCCCACGTATGCCAAACTGTTCCAGTTTCTGTAACAAGCGGTTTTATTACATAATTCAGATGCAATATTCCTGGCTGATTTCGTCGGATTATCAGAGTTATCAATTTTATTTTGATAATATCTTTTTCGTATTTTTAACTAAAGTAATTTGTTTATGTAGGTCCCAGGCGCGGAACAATGTGGAGATACAGGGCATTGTAACACCTGTAGAGTTAATTTTAATATTAAGGATATTATAATCATTTCCATTAAATTTATTAATCAAATATTCAATGTAATATATTTTTAAAGAAGACTTATTCAGGCACTGAAATCACTGAAAAAAGTATTACTGTTTTAATCAACTTTATTACTTACTTGACAGTGAGAAAATGTTAATTAAAATTGTTGTTGACAAGAATTGCATTAACCTGAAAATAAATTTTAATAGCATTAAGCAACTCAAAGGATAAAGTTGAAGTAGATCAAAACTCCAGGATTTATTAAATCAGTTGGGGTTTTAATTTAAAGTATATTGACCAAACCATGATTTAAATTATAATTAGATTTAAGGAACATAGGGTCTGTTTAGAAATACAACAGGACTTACAAGTGTTGTGTTGCTAAGTTTGTCTTGTAGCCCAATAAAATGGGACGAAATTTGTCGATTTGGATGAAATAATTCAGAGCAAGCTAAAATTTTGGGAACAGGCTTATGTTGTGGTACTTTTTAACATATCAAAAGTTCCCACCCGTAGACGCCGGCGGACAGGTAGGGGACAAAATAGATTAAAAAAATCAGTTTCTCGCAAAAAACTCGGAAAGTGTTGTTAATTTTACTGTAAAATATATACACATGAAAATTATAGGCAATAAAAATTCGAGCAATTCCGTTTTTTTTAACTTCGTACGACCTAGTGGAGCCGATATAGATTTTTTTGAAATTTTGCCAGTTTTGCGACGCAACGGAAACGCGCGCGTTTTTCGCCAAAATCTCGAAAATGGTCGTTTGTATCGCAAAATATTTTAAATGAAATTTGTAGAGAATTCGATTACGAAGAATTTTCTTTTTCATTTCCATTCGATCAATATTGGCAGAGATATGAATTTTTAAACATCTTCATAGCGCGCTATCAGAACACTTATTTCATGATAAAATCGATAAAAACTCGCAAACGCATATAGTGTATCTAATAAAAGTTAAAGAGAATCAAATTTTGAATATGCTGGTGTATGTGCAAAATCGTTTTGATAATGAGTAAATGGAGATACAAGGGATAACGTAAAAAATTGTCATTTTCGAGTGCATTTTGACAAATAGCTATTTTTTTATTGGGTTTAGGCAATAACGACACTAAAGGCTCTTTGAAGAAAATTAAATTATCTGTAAAATGGACTCCAAGTGACCTTCATACGATGAATGGTTCACGAGTTACAGCTGTTTAAAGCTAAGAGCAAACATTTCTTTTTTATTATAAATTAAGATTTTTCTTCAAGAACTGTGGATAACAATATGGATCCAGTTTGTAACTACTCAGAAATGCCCACAGAATAGCTTCTGATACTTCAAAAAGTGAAAAAATATTATTAAATGTACTTTTTACTTCAAACGTGACGAAAATTGCCTGTTTGCTAAAAATTAAAAATCAACCCCATCTTCAACCATCAGTTCCTTGTCACTACTTATTGAAAACCATACACGAAAAAGTGTTTTTTGTAGGTAATTTGTAAGTTTTCATTTAGGTCTTATGAAATTTTGTCGTTAAGTCAAAAGAAACGATGATATAATACAAAAAAAGGAATTAAAAAATAATATTGGTTCAATTTTTCTGAACAAAAGCAATATTGAAGGATCTTTTTTTAAAAGAAAATATACCTTGCGAACGACTTGTGGTATTATATTACTTTCATATGTATATAAGCTAACAGAAATAGGTCAAAACCAATTTTAAAAAAATTGTTATGCACAGTTCTCGTAGGAAAATCTGAATTTATAATAAAAAAAGGAATTTCTGTGCATACCTTTAAACAGCTATAGTCCAGTATACTTTAACTTGGCGTGTGTATGTATGAGTTAATATTTCCGTACGATTTCATTTTCTCTTGTACACTAAGATCAAGAAATATTGTCCACGTAGACAATGTTTCTGGACTATTGCTTTAACTTTGTGTACAATATGGGAGAAAATGAAATCGTACGGAAATATTAACTCATATATACACACGCCAAGTTAAAGTATACTAGACTATATAACTCGTGAATCATTCATTGTATGAAGGTCACTTGGAGCTCATTTTACAGTTAATTTAATTATCTTCAAAAAAACCTTTAGTGTGATTATTGCTTAAAGCCAATCAAAAAATAGCTACTTGTCAAAATGCACTTGAAAATGACAATTTTGTACATATTCAAAATTTCATTCTCTTTAACTTTCAATTACATACACTACATGTGTACGATCTATCGTTTTCGAGTTTTTATCGATTTTATCGTGGTGTTTAAAAATTCATATCCCCGCCCCAATATTGAACGAATGAAAGTGAAAAATAAAGAGAAATCGTTCGTAATCGAATTCTCTACAACTTTCATTTGAAACATCTTGTGATCCGAACGACTATTTTTGAGGTTTTTGCGAAGAACGTTGCATCGCAAAACTGTCAAAATTTCAAAAAAATCTATCTCGGCTCCAATAGGTTGTAGAAGTTAAAAAAAAACAAAATTGTGCGGATTTTTATTACCTATAATTTTCATATGTACATATTTCACAGTAAAATTGATACTTTCCGAGTTTTTTGCGAAAAACCGATTTTCTTTGCTTATTTTCTCCCCCCCCCCTCCCTTCCCTCCGCCGGCGTCAACGGATGGGGACTTTTGATATGTTAAAAAGTACCACAAAATAAGCCTGTTCCCAAAATTTCAGCCCACTCTCAATTATTTCATCCAAATTTTCCCATTTTATTGGGCTACTGATAATAACCATCATTTAGGTATCAATTTAAAAAATGTGTGAGAATAGCTGAAAAGGTTTTTAACCGCCTTCCAGATCATCCCAATCAGCCACTTAAATTTAGGAGATCTGAATCAATAAGATAAATTAGGAACGTAACAAATAATATGCAGTTAGTTGTTTGAAGGCTTAAAAATTGAAAAATACAGAAATCAGTATGACATAGGGCCTATCGTAAACAGACTGATTTATTGGTTAATGAATCAGTGTTCGTCGAGACGGCAAAATATAAGTATGGTCGTAGGTAGAGGTGTGATGTCTAAAGAAAGGAAAAAATGTTTGCTCCTTTTTTTAATCTTACCGGTCCATAGTGCATCATAGTTGCTCATATTGTCTATTTCAGTACAATATTTCTTCTAGCTCTAGTTATTATTTCTAATGCATTGAAAATCATTTCAGATACCGAACTATTCGGCCATAATTATGTAGTGTATAGAAAATACCGTAGTTCCTTGACTAGCTCTAAACTTATAGGAGGAGGTGTTCTAATAGCTGTGTGTTGCAAACTCATATCTTCAAGCGAATTTAATGTGAATAGCACAGTTAAAAGAGTTATATATTTCGGTTTTGATTAATAATGTTGAACATATTTTTGTTGCTGTTTATATCCTTCTATCTGCTGATCCTAGAGTATATGAAACCCATGTGGAAACCGTAGGAAATATCACGGAACCCTTCCCCAAAGCTGTGTTACATATATGTGGTGGTTATAATATTCCCCAAGTAAAGTGGTACTTAGATAGACATCGGCAACAGTGTAGCTGAAGGTACATATACCCGTCAAATTGAAATTGTCTGTGATTGTTTTAATTTGTTAAATCTAAGGCAGCATAATTTAGTTAAAAATTCAATAATTTAATTTTGAACTTATGCTTTTCAGCTCAGTCCGAAGTAAAAGTTTTTCTTAGCGACTTTAGCTTAATTGATGTAGACAAAAATCATCCGCCTCTGTCAATTCAAATTCCTGTTCATGGTTATTACGAAACCCTTTGTAACCAAAGTAATTGGCGTTACAACTTTCGCGCTGGTGATTATGTCTCAATTAATAACTATTTGGGTAGCATAAATTAAGCTTTGCTCAAGGTAAATCGACTGTTACAAATCTACCTTGCTACTCAAA
The DNA here is from genome assembly GCA_963675555.1 of Leptura quadrifasciata. NCBI lineage: Eukaryota > Metazoa > Arthropoda > Insecta > Coleoptera > Cerambycidae > Leptura > Leptura quadrifasciata. The sequence continues at coordinate 114,095,260 of OY776675.1, forward strand.
CTTTATCACAAATGCACTGGAAAACGAGGCCTAAGTGAATGCTGTCTATACCGACTTCAAAAAAGCCGTTGATCGTGTAGATCACAAATTATTGTCGTTTAAACTCGAACTGTATAAAAGGTAACCTGCTTGACTGGTTCAAAAGCTATTTAACAAGTCGTAAGCAATATGCAGTAGTTCAAGGATATATATCTGAGAAACTAAATGTGACCTCTGGTGTGCCTCAGGGTTCGCACCTCGGTCCAGTTTTGTTTCTGCTTTTTATCAATGATATACCGAGTTGTTATAAAGTTTAGTAATGCATTACTTTTTGTGGATGACCTTACATTATTTAAATCGGTTGTGTCAATCAACGATTGCCTTATGATTCAAGGTGGTTTGTCGAACATGGCCTTTTGATGCCAACAAAATTTTCTGGACATAAACATCAACAAATGCAAGGCAATATTCTTTTCAAATACGATTACGTTATTAGAGCTCATAATTTGGAAATAATTTCTACTGTCACGGATTTGGGCATAATTTATAACGAAAAAATGTCTTTTATACCACATATCAACATTTTACGAACAATCCAGCTATTACTTTATTGTTTAATTCCTTGTCACGGAACATACTTGAATGTGGATGTATCATATGGCCACCCACATATCAGTGTCATATAAATCAGCTAGAAAGAGTACAAAAAAGTTTGTGAAATATCTAATGTTTAAGCTGAACTTAAAGTGCTATGAAATTCCCTATTCTAGAAAGATTTCCATGTTGGGTATAGAATTTCGTGAAATGCGTAGGGTTAATACTCACAAAATATTTATGTTTCAAGTTAATTTTCTCTAAATGTAGCATCTCATGATACTAGATCCAGATATTTGATCCACATACCATTTAATAGAACAAATTATGGACAGCACAGTGTCATAACAATATTGAGTAAGCATCTAAATAGCTGCAGTAATGTGGATAACATTTTCAACACAAAATTATCTCGGTTCAGGACTGAATTGAAACTGCATAATTCTGAGTAACCAGAATTGATTTTATAGTCACAATTTTTTTTTATATATCGTAAGTTATAATCCTGTTTTAAAACATAATATTTTAGTCGCAAACTCCTCTATAAAATCCTTATTTTACTATAAGGAGCATAACCAGACTGCAACCAACAGCTACTCTCCGGGCTATGTGCCCCGTCGAGCGCTGAATTACAAGTTTCAAGCCTGACGCGTTAAGTGTAATAATTGCATATTACCATCAGAACGCTAATGCTTCGATGGTTACGTTCCTTATAGTAAAATAAGGATTTTATAGAGGAGTTTGCTACTAAAATATTATGTTTTAATATTCCACCCTCTAAAAGCATATTTGAACTATAATCCTGTTTTTATGTTTTTTTCTATAATTAATTGGTTTCATTCAATTGTATTTTTTTCTCTTTCTCTTTTGTTCTTTTAATTAATTTAATATAATTACTCCATTGTTATTACTTGAATTTATCACAAAATCAATTTTCCGATGACTTGAGTCATGTTAATTAACTTCATTTTATCTTCTAATTTGTATTTGCTTTATGTAAATACATTAATTTATATAATTTATTAATTTAAGCAAATTTGTAAATACTAACTTACCTATTATCTTCTTTTTGTACTATTTGGACTTACCTGTAATGTACAAAAACTATCAATAAATAAATAAATGAATAAGGGAATGAATGAATGAATGAATGAATGAATAAATGAACGAATGAATGAATAAATGAACGAATGAATGAAAGAACGAACGAACGAACGAACAAATAAATAAATAGTTTGTCCAAAGGTCAGTGGCCTGTTTCTTGCATCAATTACTTTTATTATGTCTTTGCATTTCCTTCATACCAGCTTCTTGGTAAATGCCACAGTTGTACGTATCTTCAATATTTTTTCGATATCTTACCGTGCATCTTTCCTCCAGAAAAAAATATTAAATACAATCGAAATAAGACATAGAGAGTAGATCAAAATTCTAATTAATTGGACTGAAATTTAACGAAATTTTAAATAATTTGGTTGTAAAATCTTTAAGATACCTGAAAATTAAGCCTTCATGACATAAAGTTATAAACCCATTACAGTAACTAAATCTGAGGATTCATTATTAGACGAGGACCTCTACCATCCTCCCCTCGATATTTCTCTACCTGTTAATTCACTTCCCAACAAATTTCCCAGTAATACAAACTTATCTTATAACTTTAAACTGGCCAATTACCATCTGTTATATGAACATATATCCAATACTTATTGGGCCGTTTTAAATGACTGCAATGGTGTTAATGTTGCATGTGAAACATTTTAGGATATTTTGAATTGTATCTTTGATACCTTTGTTTATAAAACTAGACCTAAATCGAGTAAATACCCACCTTGGTTTAACAGATCTGTTATCTCAGATATTAGACAAAAAAATATATTACGTAAAAAATATAAATTAAACAAAGACATAGAAACTTATGAAACCTTAAAATTATTAAGAAATAAAATAAAGAGTGACATTGCAACGACAGCACGAAACAAATACGTCACGGACATGAAGAAAAATATTTCGTCTAACCCAAACAATCCCTAATGTTATGAATCATAATGGAATCCCCATGACTGATACACAGCAAATTGTAAACACATTTGCACAATTTTTTGAAACAGCTTATATATCCCTGCAAGTTAATCAGTCAAATGATGAACCAGCATCTAGTGTTCCTATTGAAATCCAGAAATTTACAGAAGCAGACACGTTAAAAGCTCTCAAAAAAATGAAACCTAAACTTACTACTGGTCCAGACGGCATTCCTGCATCCTAATAAAAGATTGTGCAACTATACTTGCTCTTCCTTTGTCTATTATATTAAACCTATCAATCAAATCTTCCACATTTCCAAAAGTATGGGAGACTTCTAAAATCTATCCAGTCTACAAAAATAATGAGAAACAAGACGTCAGTAATTATAGAACCCTCGTAATCTTATGTAATTTTAGTAAGGCTTTCGAAATATTACTTCATGAATCTTTATTTTTTCAAGTCGAATCACAAATATGTATTAATCAACACGGATTTATGCCAGGCCGTTCTACTTCAACCAACCTGTTTTATTTAACGCAGTACATCGCTGAAGTGTTAGATATGGGAGGACGAGTTGATATGATTTACACAGATTTTTCTAAAGCGTCCGATCGTCTAAACCATGACATATTGCTTAAAAAGCTAAGTTTCTTTGGTTTTGCTCCCAGTTTGATTGAATTTTTTTAAATCATATTTGGCTGAAAGGCATCAATTTGTCCTTTATAGGGGCTATAAGTCCAAATTAATTCATGCAAAATCTGGTATATCTCAAGGTTCGGTACTTGAGCCTTTACTTTTTAACATATTTGTAAACGATTTCGTCTCCCAACTTAATTGCAATTCATTGTTGTACACCGATGACATGAAAATTATTACTTGTATTAATAGCGCGGACGACATCAAGAGATTACAAGATGACTTAGCTAACCTTCACGCACGGTGTGGCAAAAACGAGTTACCCCTTAGTATAGACAAATGCTATACTATGACTTTTAGCAGGAAACATAATCATTCATTAAATGAATATGTTATCAATAATACGATTATACAGAGGTGGGACAAATTGAAAGACCTTGGCGTTACTTTTGACACTAAACTTATATTTATTGATCATATCACTGAAACTACAGCTAGTGCATATAAAAAGTTAGGTTTCGTTTCATTATAAGAAATTTTAAAGGTCTTGAGAACTCCAACATCTTATTTCTCCTATTTAATGCCTTTGTTAGATCTAAATGTGGAATACGCGTCGATCATCTGGAATCCAGCTTACCTAGTACACAAAAACAACATTGAAAGTACTCAACGGCGCTTTCTAAAATATTTATATTTTCGAGAAGAAGGTTCCACCTAGAGGCTTTCCTCATGAGGAATTAATTGTTCTGTAAATTTCATGTACCTCACTTAAATACCCGTAGAATATTTAGTTCCTCGGTATTTTTACATAAACTTATTAATTTCAAATTTGATTCGCCCCAAATTTTAGAAATAATCAGGTTTCATATACAAACTTTCCAGGCTAGATCATATAATTTATTTTACTTAAGCACGCCTCGAACAAATTTACTCAAACACAATATTGACATATTCAATTGTAAAATTAAGGATCTTAAGCAAGCAATTTTAAATAACTGAAATTTATTACTAAGTAGATATTCTCTTTTCTTCTTTTAAGTATTGTATTATATATATTATTATGTGTATTAATGTTTTGTATTCGTATATATGTGTACTTACGTATTTATATACATTTAATTGTATATTCCTGCCCTATAATAAATAAATAATTGCGCTTAAGGAGGTGGTATAATTTAATTATTGTCCCTGGGTTAATTTTCATTGCAGAAAGAAAAATTAAATGGAAATTATAGCGCATTCTATAAGTTTTAAAAAACCTAATGTGCCTTAAGAGTTTTCGACTTAAAACATTACCACCTTATTCACCAGAATGATTAAAATTTCCAACAGTCTATACATTTTCCATATTAGCTCTTATTCTGGCCTATTTTTATAGTACTTTTACAAATAACACGATTTATTTATTATTTAGTTACTTTTAGGTGGTAGAACATAACGTTAAAAATAATATGTTTAAAACGTACTTTAGAATTATAAATGCTTCTTCGTTGTTCGCCTTTACGAAAACTATACATGTTTGATCTTTTAGTAGAGATTTTAGCATATATGTTAGCTCACGGCAGTTAATTAACAATAAATTTGGTGTTTATATTATCCCAAATTGAAATCAAACGCAAGTAGTTATATTCCTGTAGTAAGGTCGAATCCAGGCAGAATTAATTATGGATGTATAACTAACTGAAGCAACTGGGCTTTGTTTGTACCAAACAACAACCTGGAAACTGTATATTGAGGTTTCATAAGTGTCACAGCACTAGACATAGCTAACAGTCTTGAGACTTCATTAGCATTATCAACGAGGCTGAATGGTTGCTCCTAAGACACTAAAGGCAATCAATACATCACAGAGAATTAATTAGTTTAAGAATAACCCCCAAGAAGTAAAGTGTTATCATTTTGATTGGTACACGCGTGGCGTTTGGCTTTAATTTGTTAATTTATTTGAGAAAAAGAGAAAAATTTTAGAAGAGAAAAATGCGGGGTAGTCCAAAAAAAAAGAACTTTTGAAATTGAACTTAAAATTTTAGAAATAGTTATCACGTGGGTTGTTTTTTAAAAAATCTTCTCACGTTCCAACGCCCTTAAAAAGTTAATTTTATTTTTAAAACGAACTCAGAAATTTTGATGTTATCATTTAAATTTCACGAATATAACTCGTTTTTACATTTGCCTTTCACTGAGTTTCAAGTTATCAATTACTATAATTAATAATGTTACGTGTTTACACCCTACAGTATACACCCTGTACGTAGGTTCAATTAATTGCAATAAGTATCTTCACAAGCCACTGATTTATTATCCACTTAAATTACAAAAATACAACTAATAATAACTTTAATCTAACATAAATTCACTACTTTAAATCACAACTTTTGTTCTTTATTTCATCTGATCACTTGGTCGTCTAATATAAAAAATCTACCCTGTCTGCTCGACTTCACTTCTTATACACATATATATGTGGAACGTACTCGAATCTCCCTCCAGAACCTGTCTCGAATATGGTGGAAATTTCTATAGTTTTCTAGGTGCTAAATGGCGGTTCGTCGGTTGGCCCCTAAACTGGGCCCAGTTACGCGCCGCTGGACGCCTTGTTGCTGCGCTCGCCACTAAACCCCGCTAGAATGATGATACTACTTTTTATTGCTTTCTGTATTATTGAAATAAATATATTATATTTACTTTTTCGCTTTGGCTTGTACTGTGAACTTCTCAGTTCTCAATAAACAAGTCTTTTTAGAGATATTTATTGATTTTAACATAACTGCCGTCAATTAAACAGGTCTCCCTTCACTCTGACTAGGGACTAAGTACATCTCTCTCCGTAAGAGGGCAGCTCGTAACAGTAATAATAGTAATTATAATGATTCATGTAGCTACTTCATGAGCAATTGGAGAATATGCTAGTGATGATTTTATAAGGGCCACAATTGAGTCTTACACACTGATGCATAAATTTGAATCAAAACGAAAATATGCGATAGAACCAATTTAACGAAAAGTCATCTGAAAAGGTGAAACTCACGAGGTATAAAGAAAATTTTTAAGCGTTTTTCAAAAGATTTTTTTCAGAGGGTTGGGGTACGATAAGTAGTTCCTTGTTTCTTTATTTTAATAGAAGCATGTACAACTCATGTCACAGCTATTTCCGAAGTTTCAAATTGAATTTCGAAAATTATTGTTTTTCGATCTACCCCGCCTACTATGAGTAATCTTCCAAAGTATCAATTGAAGAGTGATTCTTCCGATTTGAATATAATCACCATCGTTCATCATTTTGCCTGCCAACTTTCTTACCAATAGGTAATAAAGTTGGCGGGCAAAATGATGAATGATGGTGATCAAACTTTCCACTGAAATTTTTGGTAATATCAAAACCGATCGCCTGCCCTTTCACGGTTTAGTACTAATTAGGGAAGCGCATAAAGAAAATAGTGGAGTGTGGTTTTGGTGAACTATATATATCAAGAAAAATGATGCACAGGTTTAGAATTTCTATGACGGGAAACTAGTTTTATTTCTAAAGACGCCGCTCAGTATATCAAAAATTACATTTCTGTGAAATATATTTATCAAAAATAATTGTTATGCCCTTTGCTTTCCCTTCTTATGGCACAATGAATAACGAATCGGCAAACGCAAGAATCAGTGTGAACTTTCTAGCAGATGCTGTTAAAAAGGCACGTCCAGTTTGAATAAACTCTATTTATCAAGAAAAATTACGAGGAATGATAAATATACCAATTCAGAATTACACTTTCATCTAAGTAGATGATTTTTTTGGAACTATGCTATTTGGTACCTCATAAATCTCCAATACTATTTTTTTTATAATAATTAGCGTCATCGATTGATTTTTTAAAATTTGGGTGGTTTGTTCCTGCCCCTAACTGGGACTTAATGACTTAGTCAAATTTGAAAATCGTTACAGAGAGCGAAAGAGAGGATGGATTTTCAAAAAATTTATGTTAGTGATTTTTTTAGAAAAGATTTTAGTCAGACATTCTCAATCAGCACATTTGAGAACCCCTTTGTGCAAAATTTCGTTTTAATGAGTTTAAAGGTGGTTGAAAAAAAATATTTTTCAACGAAAAAAGTATTCTTCAGTTCTTGTTCAGAATAATGTATTTTACTACTTAAATTTGAATTTGAAATATAATTCTTATTTTTTTAATGATGCAAAAATTCGGATATTGTAACAAACATACACCAGAAACAAAAATTATTACATTAATGAAAAATAAGAAAGATGGTTCAAACCTAAATCAAATTAGAAAAATATATTGTTCTGGACGAAAAAACAAGAATTTTTTTTCAATTTGGGCAACCATTTTACCTATAAAAAAATTATTTAAAAAAAGGAAACCATCACCATCATTTTTTCACATTTGAAAACGGAGGGGAAAATGTATTGCAAAACATCCTACAAACTTTTGATGTTTTGGCCTTTCCGGAACCTCGCAAAATGGACCATTTTGGGAAGATAGAGTTTGGTCAAATTGACGAAGAAATTGATAAAAGTACGTAAGGAACTTGTTTATTTGAAAAATGATCTGGTACATATGCCCCTCGAGCTCTAAATTTTATCACATAAACTGCGCGTAGTTATATTTTTTGCAACATTTTGCTCTTAAGTAAAAGTTTACAAAAAAAGCTACCCGCAGTTTATCCACAATAAAATTCTAAGTTCCAGTACATAACCTATGATTAAGACAGGTGTAACTATTTAATAGATTTTATAAATATTTGTAAATTATAGCAATCATCAGAGTGTCAAAATACTGTTAAAGTTGCTTAGATCACTTATTTATAAAAAACTGATCATATAGGCACACGAAACATCACCTCAATTATGTAACTACAATGATCAATCACCAGAGCGTGATACTTAATATCAATGAACAAAATTATTATTTTGTTCATTATGGACAAATAATCAAGATACCAAAAATACCGAAGATTTTATACAAATTGTTAAGATCGATTATAGTAAATTTTTCCGCGGTCCTCTGAGAAAGATTCCATATTCATTTAATGTAGTAGGCAAAAGTTAGCAATATCATGCAGGTGTGCGTTATTTTTCTTACATACACGTGTGTTAGGAAAACGTCAATAGACTAACTGTCACAATAAACGTTATGACATATTTTCAATCATTAAATTATCCAATAAAAAATATTTGTTTTTCTTTCCCGTGGCGTAACATACTGGGTGGCAGCGATGTCACTATCCTCCTATCCACCCTCTTTTGCCCCTTGTCTTGAAACTAGGTACAATTATTATTAGCCGTTACTCGAGTCCGAGTATAAAAATGTTACAGACGATAAATTGTGTGCAATAAAAAAAAGTAAAAGGTGTAGTCTATTGTAATTCCCATTCATCTACGGTGCACACGACTATGGCTATAGAGGCCAATTCGGGAGAGCACATGTCGACCGCAGTCAGGACAAACATAGACCTGGTTAGGTCTTGGATTCGGCCTTCTTGCAGCAACATTTCCTTGATAGCTGGCCACAACCCCTCGCCATTCGGTTCTGTCCGCTGCAAGTTGTTCCCATTGCTCGTCTGCAATACCGCAGGATTTTAGATTTTCATGGAGAGCGTCTTTGAACCTCTTTCGTTGACCGCCACGCCTTCTTCTACCACTTAGCAATTCACCATAAAGTGTACATTTAGGAAGACGGTTATCATGCATACGATGAACGTGACCTGCCCATCTTAGGCATGCTCTTGAAATAAGCACCTCAATTGGAAGGCTGTTTGCTCTCCTGAGTACTTCCACGTTTGATATGTGATGGAACCAACGAATTTTCATCATACTTCTGAGGTGTCTTTGCTGAAAACGTTCTAATTCTTTCACATGGCGACGGTAAGTGACCCAGCTTTCACATCCATATAGCAGTGTTGGAATGACAACTGCTCTGTAGACAGCCATTTTCTTTGACAAAGCAAGATCGTGGTTGTCAAATACTCTCTCTCTAAGTCCCCAAAGTGCTCTAGATGCAGCGTTAATTCTATTGCGAATCTCGCTGTCCATGTTTGCTTTGTCATTAACAACGTTGCTTAAGTAATTGAACTGATCCACCACTTCAAGAGAATTTCCGTTAAGTGTAATGTCTATTTGGTTCACTTGATGAGGAGTTGACATAATCTTAGTCTTTCCAATGTTGATTTTAAGTCCCAAGGAATCATAGCTCTGGGCATACACATCTAAAAGTTCTTGAAGCTCTTCCGGCGTAGAGGTTAAAAGTGCACAGTCATCCGCATACTGGAGATCACAAATGAATCGTGTGCGTGTCTTCGTGAAAGCTCTAAAGCGCCCTATGTTAAAGAGACCGCCATCAAAACGGTATCTGAGACCTATTCCTCTGACTGTCAGTTTGTTGTCAACAATAATTGTTAGAGCAGTGGTAAACAAATTAAAGAGTAGGGGTGCCAGGACACATCCCTGCCTAACTCCAGTGAGGGTTTGGAAAGGTTCAGTTGCCTCATTATTATACATAACCTGGGCGTTGTTGTTTATATGTAGACTGCGACATACTTCCACAAATTTTCTAGGGATACCTAAGCGGAACATAATTTTCCAGAGCACTTCCCTGTCCACCGAGTCAAACGCCTTGGTTAAATCAATGAAGGCCATGTGAATTTCTCCTTGATGTTCGAGTGCTTTTTCTTGAAGCTGTTTAAGTGTGAAGATTAAATCCGATGTGCCTCGGTTTGGTCTAAAGCCACTCTGTGTTTCAGGAAGTAACTTTTCCATAACAGGTGTTAGCCTATTTGCCATCGCTTTAGTGAGTATCTTCCCTCCAACAGCCATGAGAGCTATACCCCTGTAATTTCCACAGTCCGCAGCGCTCCCTTTGTTTTTGAAGAGGTTGATTAAAAGTGTATCACGAAACTCCTGCGGAGCTTCACCACTTTCCCACACGACATCAAACAGTTTTTTGAGGTAGGGTATGAGCTCTGACGACACAACTTTAAAGATCTCAGCTGGGAGTGAGTCGGCGCCGGGAGATTTGTTATTTTTTAGCTGCCCAATGGCGGTTAAGATCTCTTCCGTTGTTAGTGGTTTATCTAAGTCTTCGATGGTGTCATATTGAGGGATAAGATTTATAATATCGTGATCGGCTTGACTTTGCTGGTTAAGAATGTTAGAGTAGTGTTCTTTCCATCGGGCTCTTATTTCCTGGTCTTCTTTGAGAAGATTTCCATTTAAATCTTTAATAGGGCACATATTTTTCCGACTGGGGCCGTACACTGCTTTTACTCCTTGAAAGAAATTCCTGTAGTCGTGTGAATCGGCGTACCTTTGAATTTCTCTGGCCTTGCTTGCCCATCACTCGTTCTTTATTCTTCTGATTTCGCGTTGCGTTTCATACTTAGATTGGGTAAAAGCTTCTGCTTTTGATGAGTCATTGGGGTGGTTGATAGCGTTTTGGAAGGCAATATGTTTGCGGTCAAGAAGTTCTTGTATAAAAGCTTCATTATCATTGAACCAGTCCTCCTGTTTTTACTTGCTGCAGTGCCAAGAATTTTATCACTCGCACTTTTTAAACTGTCTTTAATTTGTGTCCAGGTAGCAGCGACATCTACAGAATTGGTTTCTTCTAGTGCACTCAAATTCTCTTGAACTTTTTGCTTTAGATGTTCGACGGTTTGTTGGTCACGCAATTTACTAATACAGAGACGGAGTCTACGTTTTACTTGAGTTCTTCGGTGTTTGGGTCTCATAACAATTTTCATTTTAGAGACAACAGGACGATGATCGGTCCAACATTCGCTATCAATGCGCGCCTTTGTAATTTGGACGTCCTTGAGATGCTTCCTACGTACGATAACATAAGTAGATGCCAGTGACCTGATCTGGGGTGACGCCAGGTGCCTTTAAATTTATCCTTTTGTCGGAAAATGGTGTTTGTTATAACTAGATCATGTTCGGCGCATTTAGTTAGGAGTAGTTGACCGTTAGCGTTCATGTTGCCCAAACCGTTCTTGCCTATGATGCCTGGCCAGGTGTCTGCATCTCTCCCTACTCTAGCGTTAAAATCGCCAAGAATAACGAGTCGTTCCGTTTTAGGTATTCTACAGAGTGTTTCTTCCAGCTGTTGATAGAAGCTTTCCTTGGTTTCGTGACTTGCATCCAGAGTGGGAGCGTAGGCGCTTATTAGATTTACCGCGTTGCCATCTGATAACTCATAGCGTAGCAGCATTAGACACTCGGATAGGCCTTGTGGTACTTGTGTTAAGTTGGATACAAGTTGATTCCGAACGGCAAATCCTACTCCATGTTGTCTTCTTGAATTGGTGGGAAGACCTTTCCAATAGAAGGTGTAGTACTTTTCTGTGAGAGAGCCTTCCTCCAAAAATCGAGTTTCGCTGAGAGCTGCAACGTCAACATTGAGTCGGTGAAGTTCTCTATCTATTAGAGCAGTTTTTCTTTCAGGCCGATCGGTGCGAGTGCTGTCGTTCAAAGTACGAACATTCCAAGCGCCGTAGATGAAAGAATTAGTTTTGTTGGATTTAACTTGTCGGTGTTTTTTCGACATTCGATGAGGTGTCCCTGTGGGCACCCTCCCCCGGAGATCCGATCGGGAGGGTATTTTACCTCCGGATGATTTTGTCCCACTTGAACGCTCCATCATTTTTTTAAAGCCTTAATCGACTGAAAACGAAGCTGCATTTGAAGTTTTAGCTGGAACAGGTATGCAACTGACCAGCTCGGTTGCGGAAGGCGAGTGGTGTGGTCCCATGGCACAGAAGGAAACTGCGACGATGGGGTAACCAAACGATTCCAAAAGCAACTTTTGTGTGCGGTAGAATTAATATATGCGGTACAATTAATATATACGTAAAATGCCACATTCTGACGTATTCTATGATTTTCTTGGACTTCCAGTTTAGCCGGAAGCGACACCAATTCTTGATTTTTAAATGAAGCACTTTGTATATTATTGTATTTTCACTGTTCTAGGAAAATTCTGAATAGGTCTAAACTATTTTGGTGAGCTTTTACGTCAGCTTAGATTTTTAGAGCCAAGGTTCGTTTTGAATCTAGAATGCTCCGATTAACTTTAAATCGTCATAAATGACAAAAAATAATGCAAACATCCAAATTTGATTTTTAACCAACCAACTAGGTACATTCTAATCTTTGTGTTAACACCAGTGTTAAAAGTAAGTCACCTCTAATACTAATGTTATAAAATGATATGTTTATCATAGTTTGCAAACGTTAAGAACGGAATTAAACGAAATTTAGGTGTTAATGACCAAGTTCCGAAACAATTTAATATCAATCACAATATAACCCAATATTATTATAATTCTTAACCCACCACACAAAATGGATGGTGCTATAAGTTTGACCAGTGTATTTGTATGGCTGTGTGTCATATTTCTTCAGTGGGCGATCCAACTTTGATGCGGTTTTTTATTTGAGAGACTATTTTGTGGAAAATGTTTTTAGCACGGCGTCAGCTCGGTAGACCTTCAGAGAGCTACACATCATCAGTATTTTTATTATTGTTGTGTCACCGGATCCTTCGCCATTTCTTAGAAAATATTTATATCACAAATATAATTTACTATTTCTTTCTTATTTATTATTTAATTATCATTCATAATAACTTAAAAAAATACTCGACAGAATCAATGAAATAAGCGAAAATACATTAAACACAAAAATATTTGCATCAGTAAAAAAATTACTACCATAAGATTAGGTGAGTTTAAGAAGCTGTATATCGACCTTGTGATATGATGATATGTGATGGTCTTGTGCATGTTTAGTTTGAACAGTACAAAATAAAATCAAAATTCGTATTATAAATTTAAAAAAAAAAAAAACAACACAGACATTGACAATGAAAAAGTATAAATTAAAATGGAATATTATGTTGCCGATTTGCCTCCTTATACGCGTAATTGTGTCAGGAGCTGCTGTGAATCAAGTAAGTAAAATCAAGTATATTACTGAGTTATTAAGTAGTAACATTCATAAGATTTAAAAGAATGATATTCAGCAGCTCTAGGCATATTCACGCCTGTAAAAAACAATTCTCGATCACATAGTAAATGTAATTTATTCATTATTTTTTCTCAACCACTCAGTACGCTATTTTATTCATGCATAGAAATTAATATCCTTAAATTACAAAACATCATTTTAAAATGTACCAAATAGAAACGAGTACGTCCACACAAAGTTCTTGGTGGCTGGGAGGGAAATGGTGAATCACAAAAATCGTGTACGACTGGGAAGGATTTCAAAAAATAGTTAGGTTTAAAAATTAAGAGAAGAAAATCTTTTTCGTGTACGATGCGTGGCCCAACTTTTCTCCCAGGGGGCGGCTCCCAGAGGATTAGAATTGTAAGTTTGTTTTATAAGCTTTAGTCTGGCCGAAGAAAGTAAATAGTAGAGCCAGGAGCGTGCGAATTTACGAATTTGATAAATTCCATAATACTTCGGATTGTGCATGAGCTACCATGTCTTAAATTAAAATATTATGTGTTGTTGCTATTTTAGATAACAGCGTCCCCTTTCTAGGAACGTAAATAAAAAACTTTGTTTTTATACACGATCGACATTACAGTTCACTTTGTAGCAGAATTCGTAATGTATATGTTTGTTGCTTCGCGGTGAGTTTTATTGATATTAATTAACCACTCAGAAGTTAAAACATGACATTTGGCGACGAGATTCTATCGAACTCAAACGTAGTGAACGTACAAATTAAGCAAAAAGTGCATAACAGAAAGTATGGAATAATTCCACGTGTAAAAATATCACATTTATATTTCTCTCAGTTGCTTAATTAGCGTTCAAAATAATGCCGGATCCCGCTGAAAGTGGGTTATATCCTTTAACTAATTCAGAATAATTTGACTATAAATATTCGAACTTTCTAGTATTTAAAAGACGATTAGAACAAACGTTTATAATAAATAATATCAAATATAGTGCACATAAAAAAGCCATATCATTATGCTCTCTAAATGAAGAATGTTACATATTAGTGAGAAATTTATGCACATCAGGTTTACTCGAAACTAAATCGTATGATGAGTTACTGAAAATATCTTTATTTACCGAACGTTTCAAATTTTACACAGCTAAATGAGGTATTAATGAAACTGTTTCTGAGTGGTCTGCGAGAGTTAGTGGCAAACTGCAATTTTGGCGTAGATTTAAAAGTAGTTATGCGTGATATTTTCACCACTGGTTTAGGAGAAAATCCATTTCGCGATAGATGTTTTGAAGAAGATCCTACTACGGAAAATATAACTATAGCTGAAATGGTAAAAATAGCGTTAACTAAGCAATCATCGATTAATGAATAACAAAATTTTGAAATTCCTGAAAGTTTGCGGCCGTCGTAATCACAATTCTAGTAATTGTTCGTTTCGAAATTGTATATGGCATAAATGCGGAATTAAAGAACATTTGGTAAATGTTTGTAAACGTACGAAATCACGTAATAATACTCAAAATTTTATGATTGAAAATAACTCTGTAAATTCAGAAGAAACAGTTTTTAGTTTATGTAGTATTGATACAGACGAAAAAGGCAATGTAAAACCTAGTTATGTTAAATTATTAGTTGGAAATATTCCTATAAATTTCGAAGCAGATTCAGGTTTTGCACATGCTGCGATTTTAGAAAAAATATACTTAAAATATTTCAAGAATAAATATCTTTTTGAAAATGATTTGTCTCTTAAAGATTACACTGGTGTAGCATTTCAACCACTTGGATATTAATTAGTAAATGTAGTTTATGAAAGAAATAAATATAGTTTAAAAGTTTATGTTATAAAAAACGGAGGGCCTCCCTTCATCTGTCGAAATGGTTTAAATATATTGAATTTAGGAATTGGTAAAATTAAGCATTCAGAAAAAATTGTAAATATAGGTGCTGCGGCCAATGTCAATCAACTGATTGAAAAATATCAATAAGTTTTTGATAATAGCCAAGGTAATTTCAATAAATACAAAATTAACTTGAAAGTTAAGGAGGGCGCTGGCGTTATTCCTAAATTTTGTAAACTGAGAGCAGTTCCTTTTGCACTAAAACCAAAAATTGAACAAGAAATTGAACGATTAGTACAAAATAAAGGCCAGTCGAATTATCTGATTGGACAACACCAATTGTACCGGTTTTAAAACCTAGTGGAAATATTAAGATTTGTGGAGATTTCAAAATCATTTTAAATCTTCTGTTGGAAGTTTAACAATATCCTTTGCCAAAAATAGAATATTTATTTAGTCAATTGCATGAAGATGTTAAGTTCTCAAAAATTGATTTGTCTGAAGCCTACAAGTTTTATTAACCGATGAGTCAAGAAAATTTGTTACTATCTCAACTCATAAAGAACTTTTTTCCTATACTGGTCTACCTTATGGAATTACAAGTGCACCAAGCATTTTTTCAAAATTTAATGGAGCATGTTTCTTAATATGCCCGGGGTTGTATGTTGTTTTAGGCATGGTAAATTTCTACTGTAAATGTATTTCTAATCAAGTTACTAAAGAAAAATATGACATAGTTTTGATCTACAAACTGACAAGACAGTTTTGAAAAGGTAAAAAAATTTTAATGTCCTCTGCACTGTTGACATATTTCGATCCCTATTGAATAGTCAAATTAACCGTAAACGCATCACAATTTGGGGTGGGTGCGGTTATTAGTCATATATATGTAAATAATACAGAAAGGCCAGTATCATTTGCATCACGTTTATTTAATTCTTCAGAATTAAAATATAGCCAGATAGATAAAGAGGTATGCGCAATAGTATTTGGCGTAAAAAAAATTTCCTATACTTATACGGAAGAAAATTTTGATTATATTCTGATCATAAACTACTTTTATCTATTTTTGGTCCAAAAAAAGGAATACCAATATAATTAGGGGTTGTTGATGGAAAACTCCCTTTTTAAAAACAATCACAAGTACTAACACAAAGTATTTATTGGAAAATACAACGTCTTATTGGTTGTCAATAGTTCGAATTTGATATATATATATATATAATCCGCAGCTAACAGACTTCAGCATTAGACTCATATTTTGCCTGTGTTTGACAATGAAATCCATTATGTAAGTTCAGACAAAAATAACAGCGATTTTTTATCAAGGTTACCTATTACTAATAATGCTTTAGAAAATAAAATAATAAAATCAGTTCCTTACTTTATAATCAGAACATTGATAATATTTCATATTTATGTTTGTTAAAAGAGTCAAAGTATCCACTAAATTTTAAAGAAATCAAACAAGTAACTTCAAAAGATAAAATATTGAGCAAATTTTCATAATGGTTGGCCAAGTAAAGGTATCTCATCTGACTTGACTTTATTTTTTTCTAAAACAAATGAAATAACGATCGAGCATGACTTCTTAATGTGGGGTTATAAAATAATCATTCCTCAGAAATTTAGAAGGACCATTTTGGATGAATTGCATTCTGCGCATATGGGAATAGTTAAAATGACGTCCTTAGCACGATCATATGTGTTGTGGCCTTCCATTGACAAACAAATTGAGCAAATCTCTCAAAATTGTATGACGTGTACTAAATTAGCAAGTAATCTACCAAAATCTTGCCTAGTTATGTGAGAATGGCCAAAATAAGTGTGCACACATTCATGCAGATTTTTTTGGTCCATGTTTAGGAAGATATTTTTTTTGTTGTTGTGGATGCTACCTCAAAATGGCTTAACTGTTTCAAAATAAATAACATCACAACAAATTTAACAATTAAAATATTACGTAGTCTATTTGCTAGGTACGGTTTACTTAAAGAATTGTGTACTGATAATGGTCCAGCTTTTACTTCAATAGATTTTCAAAATTTTCTTTCTAATAATAGCAATAAACATTTAACGGGAGCACCACATAGCCCTGAAACTAATGGTCAGGCGGAAAGTGGTGTAAAAATTTTGAAAAAGGCAATTTTAAAAGGTAAATGTAATGGGGTCACAGATATAATTTAATAATTAATCAATTTTTATTTCAATATCGCAACACCACATACAACCACAGGCGAGAAACCTTCAAAATTATTAATAGGCAGAAGTCTTCGTTCAAAATTTGACTTATTGTTGCCATCAACAGAGAATGTGATTATGGAAAAACAAAAGTCACAACAAAAATATTATAAAGGTAAGAAAGATATATATTTTGATTTAAATGATCTGGTATGGATGCGAGATTATAGGGCTAATACACCAAATTGGCGTGAAGGTAAAATTATAAAAGTCATAGGTCGCAGGACTTATATAGTATCTGTAGAGGGTGGTCATAATTGGAAAAGACATGTAAATCAACTGAGGTTACATAATAAAGTTAAAAATCCTGTTCCAATTATGTCACAACCTTAAATTAACATAAGTAATCAGAATGTACCTGAAGTAAACCCTATGTCAAATAGAGTAGTCAGTGAAAGTGAAAATTCTTCGGAAACAGGGCTACCAAGTACATCGGACAATAATACTGAACAATATGACAGTTGGCCCTAACAGTGATATAATTTTAAGAAAACCAAGTCGAACTATGCCACCTAATAGATACCAATGTTCTTGAAAATATGTTATTTATTTTTTGTTAATTTAGGAGAGAGGTGTTTGTATGTCAAACATCATTCCTGTTTTGGATAACACCGTCCCCTTTCTAGGAACGTAAATAAAAAAACTTTGTTTTTACACATATTCGCCATTACAGTTCAGTTTGTAGCAGAATTCGTAATATGTTTGTTGCTTCACTGTAAGTTCAATTCGTATTAATTAACCACCCAGAAGTTAAAACACAACATTATGGATTCTTTATATTGTAAAAAAAATGTTGAAAGATGAAATATGAACAATATTATTACTCTGTATTATTATGTATAAATATATGTGTGGCGCCACTGGATGACGAGCTACCCGAATCTTTGACCTTCGTATATATAAGCTCCGCCTATTTCACAGCAGTAAAAAAATTATTAGGTATGAATGCGGCACGTTCACACGTTCAACCCATTTGGTCGACTATGTCAATTACACAAAATGTCCTAGCCTTGGTTTTCATTTCTGGTAGGAGGCAAAAACGGATAAAATTTTATATATTTCTATGGTGAACGAGGTGCCGATTCAGTATAAAATAACAGCTAAATCCTTTGACGACACTTACATGATATGTGGTAGAGGCGCCGGGAACATCCCGCCCATCTACAAACATTAATTATTTCGAAATTTTTACATCGTGAAAGTTTTTGTGTAGGAGCCTTTTAAATTTGTAACATCATTAAACTCGCACATTATATCATTTTCTCTTCTTAAAAAGATAATTAGATTTGAGTTTTGACAAACTTTTTTAAATTACAGTTTGTTATACCTCACAACAAATCCCCTCATATAAAAAGTAAAACAGTGTAACTGTATCGTTCATTTCATTCTATACGGTGCAGTATTAGGAGTCTTGATATTTATATTAATTACAAATCTTTTTCGATGTTCGTGTTAAAGTAAAATATCACTATGTTGAACCCTTTTCTAAACTACAGGTGATGTTGCCTCCAAATCCAATTTCTGCTATCAAGCATAGGAACGCTGTTACCTCCTTTCCCTTATTATTTATTTTTGAGAAAGAATTGAGGCAACATATGCGGACGCCTAGCTGGTTTAAGTCGGAGCAGAGAGCCGTGGATCCATAGTATTCGCAAGAGTGAAGAAACTTACCCTTTTTGAAATGTATAGCATAAACGACAGATTTATGTTTATTTCGAGAAAAGTAGATAAAGAAAAATTTATGTTAAATTGGGCACCATCTATAGTGAAATAAAAAGATAGTTTAAAATGAATGATAAAATATATTACATGAATAGATAAATCGGTAGGTTTATATAAAATGAAATTTTGAAGTTAACACAAACAAAGACTAATTGAAATTTAAAATAAATATATATATATATATATATATATATATATATATTTGATAACAAATTTATACCAGGATCCTAAATTCCGGGATTGAGTATTGTTGAGGTGACTGGTTCTGAAACAGCAATCCAGGCCCACAATTGTCTCTTGTCGCAAGAATAGAGTCTAAAGGTTTCCTTGGCAATTTACGTCTGTTAATAAAATGGAGTGAAAATTGTAGGAAAATTAACCAACTATGTGGTTTTTGAGAAGCTAATAAAATTTTATCTATATGCAGAAAGATAAGCTATGAAAAGCTATGTAGAAATGTAAAAGCTATGCACAGAAATGTATAAATATATAAGTAGAAATATATGTAAGTAATAAGTGTATATATGTAAATATCTAAGCTGAATTCATAAACTATAAATTGCCAA
Organism: Leptura quadrifasciata; assembly: GCA_963675555.1. Taxonomy (NCBI): domain Eukaryota; kingdom Metazoa; phylum Arthropoda; class Insecta; order Coleoptera; family Cerambycidae; genus Leptura; species Leptura quadrifasciata. The sequence continues at coordinate 114,114,835 of OY776675.1, forward strand.
AAAATGAAAAAGAAAAAAAATATTTTAAAACCATGTGGTACATACAGTATTTTAACTCTTTATTAATTTAAAGAGAATTGAATTAGAATTTAAATTTATTTTAAAAATCATTGAAATTACATCAAAGACAAAAATTGAAGATTAATCAAATTTTAAATTACTAATAAATCAAATTTACCTGGATGTTAAACACTTGTTAACGCGGATATAAAAATTGTAATATCAATTGAATCAGTACAAAAGCTGCAAGCAAATGATTTCCTGGTGAGTTTTATTAATAAGGTAAACTTTATTTATCCCACTTATTGCAAAATAATACCACTACACAAAATTGAAAAATATAGTTTTAATAATTAAATAGAAAACTGGAAAATATAGGAATGGTACATGTATCGCCATCTGTCAATTGTCGAGTTAAGCGCAACAACTTCCAAATTCTACAATTTCCTTTACTCGCAACTAAAATATTGGCATATAATCGATAAAAGGAATCTATAATAATAGTTTTTATTAGTTCCATACCACAGCTGATTTACTTTACAACTTGTAAATACTTAACCAAAAATATGAACAGCCGTAATAAATAGTGAAACGTATTGTGAGAACTCAGTAAAGATATTACATCTTATAGGTTTTACTATATATAGTAATGAGAAAGGTAAGGAAAATACCATATGTACTTACATAGTAAACAAAAATATAAAAATTGAAACATAGGTATCTGATAAATAAATAAATAATATAATATAATAAGTAAATAAATGTTTTTAGACAATCGATAATCGTTTCCTTAGATGCTGTAATAGAAAGGAACAGAGATACATAATAGTGTAAAAAAGCATGACTGAGTTCCTAAGATATAAAAATATGTACATAAATCAGTGTGAAATGATTTAGCAGTTATACAAGTAAAACTCTGATAGTTGAAAACAGTTTCAGTTGGTCATTAGTCCATGAAAAAGTTTTAAAACACTAAAGGTTCTGTGAGAGGGATGAAACATGGAGGGCGCTGAACGCGATTGTGATATTTTTTAAGTTCCCACCCCTCAGCAACTACCCCTAAACTCGAAAAACCACTCCTATCTCGTGTTTTTTCCATCGTAGGCATGCAAATCAGTTTTTTGGACAGAATTCGGGTAGACCGTATGAAATTTAACCATACAACATCTTATCCACCCCCGGAGTTGAAACTGCCGCCTTCCCTAATACTAAAATATCCCCGAAAAATCAAAATGCATGAAAATTTGTTTGTCCCCGTTTTCGAAGGTGCTCAACACGATGGTAATATTCGTTCCTCTCCCATCCCTTTTAATATCCTTTGATACTGGGCATGTGGGGACTTGTTGGATCGGGGATTTCGAGGGGATTTTGACACTGTAAAGGGAGTTGAGTAACGAGATATGCCATTCTTTCTTTTAATTTGATATGACATTGTTTTTAATGTTAGAAATTAACATATTTAGTGGACGATTTTTTTATTGAAATATTAACTACACCATTGAATTCAGTAACCTCGCAAATGGGTAAATCCCAATCTGATATTACTTATTGACGTGTTTTTCACAAAGCAGAAGACAAATTATGAATTTCATGCATTTCTTTTGGGGCATGCTGTATAAAATAACTGACTACATTTATTTTGTTTTATCTGTCAATATTCAATATTTATTCATAAAAAGTAGGACTAACCCATTTGAGAGCTTACTTAAATGTTTTTTAAATGTTTTCTTAAATGCTTTCTTAACCGCTTCTCAAGTTACCGAAGTAACCCCCTGGAAGATCCCAAGGATCTTCTGCTAGGTAAAGAGAGACGAGGCCCTATAGTTTAATGTGTACTTCGAACCACTCTTGGGACAAATTTTTTTATGAAAAATTATTTTGCCTTGCGGGAATCGAACCCACTTCATTAGGCAACTCAGTTTAGCCAGATGCTTCAACGCTTCAACACACTGAGCTACCGTCCCCCGTTACTGAATGTAGTATTCTAATTTCAACAAAAAAAAATCGCTTATCAAACTTGTTGATTTTTGACATTGAAAAAAAATCGTAATAGATCTTGAAAATTGAATCATATCTAAGCTTTTGTTACAAGGTAAAGGTTTTGATGATTTATTAAAAAAACCGAGTGAGTGTAATACACACATCAACTAAGGGTTCCATAGTGCTGCTATTGAAAACTAAAAATTGTGGATATCTAAAAAAACTTGTTAACATATCTTGTTAAGCATCTTGTTTAAAATAATTTCTGTTGAAAGTATTTATAAAGTGCTAGTATCTTGATTTCACATTTTTTAATCCAAAGGTCGGAAAGTTAGAGTGAGGGGGATAATTATTAACGACTTTAGGAGTTTATGTTTCGCGAAATATTCACCAAGGAAAAAGTCAATTAACAACTTTTATTATATTTTTAAAGACCTGTTCAACGATACTCCACACAATGGGGTGCGCCAAAATAAAAATTTTCAACCCTCTGTTCTATGCATGGAAAACCAACCCTAAATTATTTTTTTGTAATTTAATTGCACCATTTTGTGGCGGTTCACATAAGACACCTGCCTGTAAAATTTTATCAGAACTTATGGAAAGATGGCGGAGTTATAAGGCTGTGATATACGGACGGACGGACATATCCCAATTATAAGGGTTCCATTTCTTGTGATTTGGCTACAGAACCCTAAAAACCGTTAAGATCGTAGTAAACACATTTTTTACAGCAATGTTTCCTTTGAAAGTGTGGGTCACAGTGTATGTACTTTCGATTTCTTCCTTGGCAATAGCGTCAACTGTATGCCAGACAAGATTTCAGATATTATTATATGGAATAGTTTTTTAGTTATAGCGCACAAAGACACATAGACATACCAACGAAACTGAATAATCAACATCATTTCAAACGTAATAATACACTAAACTCGAGTAAAAATGATGATTCTCTACCACGGTATAGTATATTAGCTGATGCGACAAAACCGGACAAATGGCTTCGTAAATGTTTAGTTGTGCGTAATGCAATAGATGGCAGGACAAATAAAGTATCGTCGTTACTTACGCATAGAAATATTAGAAATACAGTTTTACAGATTCTTTGTAGTTAATGCTCTGTAGATTTGTTTTATTTATATTTAAAGAGCCTTTTAGTTCGTTCTTTTTGTCTTAGTTTTGCCGTTTAGTTGTGTATATATATGCAACACTACATGCATCAAAAGAAAATCCGTCTGTCTATGCCATGATCTATGCCTAAGTAATTGCAGAGGTATATTCCGGGCGGCATCTATTGAATTAAATAGAAACCAAGCACTTATGAAGCCGTCGATTAACATGGCAAGTGGCGTGTGTCGGACCACTTAATATACTACACCGTGTCCTCTATTCAATGCCCTCTAAGAAGAACATACCAATTTGAAATCTATGTCAGCACTACATCAAACCCTATACAATTCTACGTTTTTGTCACAATTGATAGTTACTTGACTTAACCAACTACAAAAGAAATACTTATGGCCTCGCTTATAACAAAATAATCACAGTAAAACAATGGCACAAAGACGAGCACAATAATAACAGTAAAGCGAAATGAAATATTCACGGTAAAACGAAGTGTCGTTCCAGAGGTTTATCCGCTTAATATAGTCATTTGTAATTTTACCCTGCAGATAAAAAGGCAACAAAAATTTTACGACTTCTGCACTATTTCGCTCGCAAACTGAATCACTTACCTTTATAGGTTTTTAATGTACGTCGGCGTGCTTGATAAAACCATACCGAATGGCTCAATGACGTTAATAATGAGCTCGAAGTTAATGTTGCCCTTTTTTATCTGCAGAGTAATATTGCAGACGACTATACTAGAATTATGCTGTAGAGCGAACTAATGACATGGCATGTCGTCGAATATAACCGAGTATTATGATTCTACTTTAAATTTGTCAGTAAAGTTGTCGGTACGCCACCTCTATTTCTTAAACCACATTTTTTTATATGTTTACTTTTCAAATTGGTAAAAATTACTCCCATTTATTTAGACATAGAAATAACATCTAAAAATAATTTAAAGTTTAAAACAAGTAATTGAAACCCTGTGCTTAGTTTTATTTTCTATATTATATATCCGTTTTAACCGGACCCATGTTTCTCCGGAAAATCGAAAACGTTATATTATTCTACTGTACAGCCACATTAGTACGTTATTATAAGGTTTTCGATGTTCCGCTGAAGAAAAATTTTAAAAATGCCCTTTTTTCAAGAAAAAGATATTAACTGAATTGGCTATGAGCACATAATATATTTTAATAAAATGACAGTTGGTTTCCTCTTGATATCTATTGAATAGAATAATGTTTATTGCAGTAAAAAAGAATTATAAAATACAGGAAACTAGTATACATATATATATATATATATATATATATATATATATATGAAGTGTTGTTGTACTTCCGGGTGCTCTCCCGCGTCGATGATCGACTCCTCCAGGAGTCACGGTTGTCTAAACGACGTTTCGGCAGAATCTCATTTGCCATCTTCAGGTTCTCACTGAAAGCTGCCTACTGCTGCTTCTCGTTGCTCGAGAAGTAGGCAGCTTTCAGTGAGAACCTGAAGATGGCAGATGAGATTCTGCCGAAACGTCGTTTAGACAACCTGAGGAGTCGATCATCGACGCGGGAGAGCACCCGGAAGTACAACACTTCATTTAACACCCGCGAAGACCTAAAAAACAACATATATATATATACAATAAACAAGAGAACTCCTTAAGGAAAACCTTGAACGGAGTATTATCTCATGACGTTCTCCACAAGCCTCATTCCTACGCACTCACACATTTGTAATCTATTTTAATAAACTGCTAAAGAAAAAGAAAAAAGAAAAGATGTTCGAGTGCTCAAAACTTAGTCAATGGAGAGACGCTTTTAGAAAAAGGTAATAATAACAATAATAATATCTTAAAGTAATATAATATAAACTGATGATAACTATGACGACATACATATATCTGAACACTTTCAGACACCCAGATCCTGATTTCCTGATTTCCCCCGATTTATACACATAATTTCCTCAGCGGTTTGCCCCTCGTCAGGAACAGATATTGAGCAGTTAGGAACTAGTGATTATAAAAAAATTTAAACGCGGACTGAACTACAAACAAACAGCAGGCATAGACTAAATTAAACTATATCTAATTTGGTGCATTTAAATTAATAAACGTACCATCTAAATAAGCGTTAGATAGGTTAAATATAACACGGTACTAATACGATCTTCTTTAAAACTTCAACTAATTTATATCGAATTTCTCTAATTCCTCCTTATAAGGAAGTGTACAAAAAAAATAGCGATGAAGTTAAACTCAAAGATTTTAGCAGTAAACAACCTATCTTTAAATATTTTTTAACTTATATGAGAAAATTAATTAATTAATCGTCTTCACCTAATTAAAACATCACTCGCATAAAACCGGTATATTTGTTTCCTTCTCGAGAAATCTTGCATTATTTTATTTCACAAGTAGGGAGACTAATGGTCTTCAAATTTCAGGGAGATTTAGTAGAAAAAAGGGTTTATATTTTTTAAGTTTTGACGAAATTCTAAATAGCAATTAGTTGGAGTTCCTTAATAATGAAGAAGACGCTGGCAATACATTTGCTTTTTATAAGAAATTTAAATAAAAAAGGATGATGTATTGGGCTACGTAAGTGTTTATAATAATCTTTAGCAAACCCCCTTTCTATTAAACTTCTTTACTTTTTATGTTCTTTTTTTGTAAAATTTGTTATTACTTGATTCTATCCTTGTGAAAAAATGCTTTGCTCTCATTTGATCATGCAAATGTATAGCACAGTCATCGACTTGCTCTAATTATAATCTCCCTATCATTCATTACCTATAACAATCATAAAACACCCCCTAGGAACTTTTTGCACCATATGAATTTTAGAGTATATCTCAATTTTTATTTACTAAATTCCGTTAATAATATTTTTAGTCTATACATTATAACAAGAAAATGCAGTGCAAAATAGTTGTAAACGTTAATAAAAAATACGATAGCCTGACCATTCTACTAATAGTTTTTATCAACCATTATTTTATAAAATCTTATTTATAAATTATTCTAGTAAATGGCGGAGGCTCCAGTTCGACACAGAGTTTATATGATTATGCTCCATATTGTATGTATACACAATTAATGAAAAATGAGGTTATTTACAATGGTAACTATATAATTTGTCTGATACCTCTAATTATTGTTCTTTCTTGGCTTATACAAAAATTATTGTACATAAAATTCCTACAAATAATTCTGGACTCCATAACCAACCAACTCCATAAAATTAAAATAAATTTAAACGTTAACTTTCATTTCCTCTAAAAAAATTGATAAATGGAAAGCAACACTTTTTGCTCATTTACTTTCAAATGTGCGATATTTATACGTGCAATTTATTACAGAAATATACCTACCTTATACACATTTCTGACGTTAATACATTCTATTTTCACTCATGCATGGATGATATGTTATACTTGCGCTCCATTGAAAAGAAAACTCTAAACATTAAACTGACATTATAATAAGACCCATAAGTCAAGCTCGTTTTTCTATTTAAAAACTGCTACGGTTGTTTTGATATCAAATTGTTATATTATATGTGAAAACTCTTCCAATGTTATAATTCCGTGATTACATTATTTATGCTACATAAAACATTTTATATCTATTTCTAACTTACATGTTTCAGGTGCAGAGGGAACAATTAAGATTCGCATTACAAGCCCTAGACAAAAGGATCATGCATATCAGAACGGAGGTGCACTTCAAACATATTCTCCTTTGTCTAGAATGAATAATTCTTCGGGAGAAGATGGTAGCTTACGAGATTCGAAACGAAACAGCAAGAAATGGTCGAACAGATCGAAAACGTGGGGGAAACACAAGACAACTACGAACCTGTAATATTTCAAAAACAAGATTGAGAATTAAATAATTTGTGATATACTTTGCTAGTCTAAGGAACCGAAAGACTTTTCAAATAAAAAACAATAATTATATTTGTATTTGTTATAGAAATAATGTAAATAAATGGGAGGATTTAAGCTATGAGAATTCTTTATTTGCTTGGGTGCTTTTGATGCACTTTTCATCTGCAACTCTAGCTGTTCTTGACACAACTAATGTATAGCACAGTACAGCGCTTCCCTGCAGATAAAAAACGAAATAAAACCTTTACGAGATCATTATTATCAACAAAACAAGCCGACGCACATTAAAAACGTATAAAGATAAGCGAATCGATTTGAGAATGAAATAGTAGAGCCGTACTTAAAATTCGCATGTATTAGAATCTACATATTAATCACTAGATGGTAACGCGCTGTTAAAACTGAACGACTGACTTGCTGATCTAAATATTTCAAGTGCGGACCTGGGCGCAAATACTTTTGCGGCTAGTTTAACGGTATTTTAATGAGGTTGTAAAGTTTTTATTGTCTTATTACGTGCAGTATAAATCTGAGCTCGACTATAACATCAACCACAAAAGTATGTAATATCAGTAAAGACAAAACAATATTCATGAACCGTGAGAGAAGGTAAATTGTAGTTTTTTGATTTTCATTAAATTTGTTTCTCCAATAATACCACAATGAAGTATATATACTTAGTTCACATATTAATGCGGAACGTTCAAAATTGCTTTCATTGTTATCCAGAATGTTATGAAAAATCATAGAAAAAGTCTCAGAAACTCTCAATATCGGTTTTTTCCCAGGAATGATATTTTCCTCATTCAGGACCACAATAAGTGACGATAGCCTCGGCCATGTAATACCTGTGATAGGTGAAAATAAGTAAAAAAATCTGTTTTTCACAAAAAACACGGAAAGTATCAATTTTACTGTAAAATATATACACATGAAAATTATAGACAATAAAAATTCGCACAATTTCGTTTCCTTTTTAACCTCGCACGATCTATCGGAGCCGAGATAGGTTTTTGAAATCTTGACAGTTTTGCGACGCAACGGAAACGCGAACGTTTTTTCGCTAAAATCTTGAAAATGGTCATTCGGATCGCAAAATGTTTCAAATGAACGTTGTAGAGAATTTGATTACGAACAATTTTCTTTTATGTTTGCATTTCATTCGATCAATATTGGCACAGATATGAATTTTTAAACATTTTTATAGCGCGCTATCAGAACACGTGTTTCATGATAAAATCGATAAAAATTCGAAAACGATAGATCGTACGCATATATAGTGTATCTAATGAAAGTTAAAGAGAATCAAAGTTTGAATATATTGGTGTATGTACAAAATCTAACAGGTTTCAAGAACCTTTTTTTTAACAAATTATAACTTGCGAACGACTTATGCTATTGCATTACTTTCATATATATATACTAATAAAAATAGGTAAAAAAAAATGTTTAAAAAACTGTTATGTACAGTTCTTGTGGGAAAATTTTAATTTATAACAAAAAATAAATGATTTCCCATAGCTTCAAACAGCTGTAACTCGCATTCCTCGTATGAAGATCACTTGGAGGTCAATTCAATTCTCTTGAAAAAATTTCTATCGTCATTGTTGCCTAAAGCCAATCAAAAAATAACTATTTGTCAAATTGCACTTGAAAATGACAATTTTTCATGTTTTTTCCCTTTTACCTCCATTCATCATTATCAAAACAATTTTGTACTGTCGTGAGCAGAAAAAAATAGGACATCTTTCTTTTTTACTAATGTAAATCTGTTTCTATTTGAATATGTAATGAGTAGCCGAAATAAAACAGATATCACTTTTAATTTATTTGTTATTTTAACGCTGTAGTTATTGCTATAGTAAATGATGGATGGTTAATGAGACAAATTGCACTGCGTTATAATATTAACAAAAATTTGGTGCGTAACATTTTAAGAAAGTGGAGAATAAATGGTACGAAATTCTGGATCAGGGCGACGAAGGATATCAACTCAACAACAAGATTTACAATTGGTAAATGCTTTAGTAGAAAATCCATTTTACTCAGTTATTCAGGCTGCTGAAGAAACGAAATAAAACAGATATCACTTTTAATTTATTTTTTATTTTAATGCTGTAGTTATTGCTATAGTAAATGATGGATGGTTAATGAGACAAATTGCACTGCATTATAACATTAACAAAAATTTGGTGCGTAACATATTAAGAAAGTGGAGAATAAACGGTACGATTAGTAGAAATTCTGGATCAAAGGACAAAGGATATCCTACTTAACAAGAAACTAACTAGGGGCGAGCGTAGGTGCGTCTTTACTATGTACATACTTCGGTATGCGATGTAAAGCAACGACAGGCGCGGTTAGTACTTGGATTGGTGACCATTCCAACGGAAACCGCGTTCTCGCCTCACACATCTTCCAGCGGCTTGTATATCAGTGTATGCGCGGAAGCTATACAACCTTAGGCGAGGGTTGTATAGGAGATATACCATCCTTCGGAGGGGATGTAAAGCCGTCGGTCCCTTGTCTATTAAATGTTAGGCAAGTAAAAGATCCCTACTCTTCTTAAGGGAAGAGGTTCGGCAAAATTCCTGGTTGGGGGTAGCTCGTCTACAGGCGTCGGTGTTAGGCCTCAGTAGCGGAAATAGGCCGACGTTAAATAAATGTATAAAAAAAAAAAAAAAAGAAACTAACTATTAATATTTCGTTATTGCACTATTTCTATTTATAACTTCTATAAGTCTGTTTGGCATAGAATTAAATCACCTTATACAATAATCATTAGTAATAATATTTCCCCATGCATTATTTACTATTTCCAGTAATTCTTCGGCATTCTGAAGCCTCACATTTCGTTTTTCGATACTTCTTATGAGTAGTCCCCATACTTCTTCCACAGAGTTAAGATCTGGACTATGACTGGGCCAGTTAAGAACATTGATGTTGTTATCTTGAAACCAGTTAGTTACGGTATGAGCAGTATGAAAGGAACAATTGTCTTATTGAAATATGAACTCATTATTAGGAAATAATTGTGACACAGAAGGGAGCATAAAATTGTCTAAAATCGTTCCTCAATGTGCCACAAAACACCAAGACTACGTGCCGATATCCAAGCCCACATATTGACGGAAAATCTACCACGTTTATCATTGTTAGATATATATTTTTCATCGAATCGAGTATTCGGAGGGCGGTAAATACGAATACGACCGCTGTGTGTTGATTGGAAAGTTTTTTTGTCTGTAAAGATTACATTGTTCCAAAAATTTACATCATGCGCTAAAAATGCAAGCGCAAATCACTCGAGCTTCTTTATGTTCAGCTTTAAGTAAGTATTTCTGTGCTGCTGCATGACAGCGTAACTTCGATTCTCTTACTCGCCGGCGACCAGTACTACTCGATCCAGGAAAATTCGTTTCTTCAGCAGTCTGAATAACTGAGTAAATTGGATTTTCTATAAAGCATTTACCAATTGCAAATCTTGTTGTTGAGTTGATATCCTTCGTCGCCCTGATTCAGGATTTAGTACCGTTTACTCTCCACTTTCTTAAAATGTTACACACCGAATTTTTGTCAATATTATAACGCAGTGCAATTTGTCTCATTGACCATCCATCTTCTGCTTTAGCAATAACTCCAGACTTAACTAAATCGCATAAGCGTATGAGGCATATTAGTTTTTTGCACACTTGCAATAAATTATGACAACTAACTACGATGTCACAAAATATAAGTTAAATGTACACAACTAGATTTTAGAAAAAAAACCGTTATAAGACTTGTTCCATTTTTTCTTGATCACCAACATATTCAAAATTGTATTCTATTTAACTTTAATTACATACACTGTATGCGTACGATCTATCGTTTTCGATTTATTATCGATTTTATCATGAAACACGTGTTCTGATAGCGCGCTATAAAAATGTTTCATTCATCTGCCAATATTGATCGAATGGAAATGAAAAATAAAAGGAAATTGTTCGTAATCGAATTCCCTACAACTTTATTTGAAACATTTTGCGATCCGAATAACCATTTTCGAGATTTTAGCGAAAAACGCGCGCGTTTCCGATGCGTCGCAAAACTGTCAAAAGTTCAAAAAATCTATCTCGGCTCCAATAGGTCGTACGAAGATTTAAAAAAAAAGAAATTGTGCGAATTTTTATTACCTATAATTTTCATATGTACATATTTTACAGTAAAGTTGATACTTTCCGAGTTCTTTACGAAAAACTGTTTTTTTTTACCTATATTTTCTCCTCCCCCTCACCTCCGCCGGCGTCTACGGGTGAGGACTTTTGATATGTTAGAAAATACCACAACTTAAGCCTGTTCCCAAAATTTCAGCCCGCTCTGACTTATTTCATCCAAATCGACAAATTTCGCCCCATTTTATTGGACTATATATTTAGCATATGAAAGCCACGTTCACAAGACACCAAAACAGTTGAATACTGTACTTGAATACATACACTACTCAACGCGCGTTTCGCTAATCACGGTAGCATTACCGGGAGATGAACAAAAAACTGAACACCGATTTGCAAATGAAAAGGTAAATAAATAAAATAACCAAGATTTTAATTACTTTTCTCTGGATAACAGTAATTAACATTTTGTTCAAGTTATTTGTGTTTTTCTCAAAAGCTATAAATTTTCATAAAAATTCATAACAGCAGTTGTTTAAAGATTAAAATGACCAGTACGTTAAATTTGTGACTAACGCAAGTAAGGTGTATGGCATTTATTAATTCAATTTATTGATTCAATTTATTTATCCAAGAGATCATTTACATGATTTAAGATGTATGTATAAAATGCTACTTTTTGTCATAATTCAAATAACGTCTTTCTACAGCTGCAATTACATCTTCCAGAAAGCTTACATTCAGTAGGATAGACAAGAAAATGCTTAGCATATCGTAAATACCATAACAGTGGTATGTTATTAGATGGATGCTATACAGGGTGTCCCAACCACAAGTAGGCACCCTGAATAACTTTGGATATAAAAATTTGTTGAAATTTGGTGAAACATGTCGGCCTTGTTTCTAAGGGGGACATATTTCAATATAATACTTGTATGCCTATCATCATCCCTCTACCCTACACGGCCACCCTCTCAAAACATTCAAATGGCAAGGGGGGGTCGAGTGATACATCTTTTGAAAGGTCTTTCAATTCCCTACATAACTGTGTATTTCTTTTAACTTTTATCGATTCGTTCTTAAGGAAAATAAATTTTATTTTTGATGATTACACATGCACAATCGAAATCGTTTAAAAAATCTAAAATATGGGGTATACTGGGTATTGGAATTTATAAAAAAACTACATTTTTTAGTGCTCTCAAATCAACACGAGTTTTTACGATAAAAAAGACTTTCCTTTTCCGTTTAGTTTTGGAATAATAAAAGACTCATTAACAGTTTTTTATCTCCAAAGTTATTGTGTATGTTGGGACACCCTGTATACCCTACTATGCAAAGGATTTCAAGACCATTGATAGTACTTGAAACGTATAGAAGGGGACCCACAGAGATCACAAGAATGGTCACCGTCCTTTAAGGGTGACTCACTCCTAAGAGATTTTGAAGGTCTATAAATCTTTAAGGTAAGTTAGACTAATATATCAAGAGTTAGGTACTGACTTTTTCTATATGTGTCTGAGAATCCCCTTCAACTTGTATGGCCCATAGTCCTGTTTATAGAAACAACCATACTCTGGCGTCTGCTGGATCCGAGTCCTATCAGTGAGGGCAGGGCGTTTTTGATATTTTACTGTTGTAAATTGCATTTCAAATTTGTGTGCCAAATTTGATCAAAATTGTTAGAACTGTTTTAGAAAAAAAATATTTAATTATTTGCCTTAACTCCATAGACTCCGTCCTTACATTTTTTTGAAGTTATATAACGGATCATGCTATCTCATACTAATACTAAGGCTTATCTATGTGTTAAATTTTATTAAAATCGTTATTAGCGCCGTTTTAAAGAAAGAAAATATTTTATATTTCTTTAATCCACACGATTTGCAACATTCCTCCTGAGGATACAGATAGTAGGCAACTGTCAATGTTGTACCCAATTTAATCACCAGACGGCAGACAGGCATTTTTTGAAAACCACTTTTTTGGCTTCAGGGGACATGTAAATTCATCAAAAACTGGAAATCGATTTTTTGCACAATTACCATACTTTCCTACATATTAGGTATATGAGAAAGTATAAATTGATACTTTTAGTGTCTGAGAAGCATTTAAACTTCGAAAAAAATTATTGAGAATGGCATTCTAACACACTGTGTTGGAATAATACCAACACAGTGTACTGGAATGGCATTATCCTAAGAATGCCACACAGTGTGGAATGGCATTCTAACACACTGTGTTGGAATGATACCAACACAGTGTGCTGGAACGGCATTATTCTAACACAGTGTGTTGGAATGACATTTATTACAACATAATTTTTAGTTGTGGAACGTGTACTTTCTAAAATAGTATTAGAGAAAAGTTTTAATAACATATGAAGATAGGTGGTATCCTTTACAATATTCATCTATGTTGGATGGGATAGAGACACTTTATTATATTATAAATTATACCGTTTCCTAATTAATAAAATATCGTTACGCTTAGTAAGAGTTTTTTCTGTAAATTTTTTCACTTTTTCTGCCCCATCACACACAAAACAAAATACATTTTGCTCCAGAGCTTCTTCCATCTTGCCCTACACGGGGCTAAACGCTAAACACTGGCAAACTAATTGATCAACATAAACAAGCTAACTGATCTTTCAGTGTCGAGAGTTGCACATTGCATCTGAAGGTGCTCCACGTTGTGCCTGCTAGAGCCCCCTGTTAGTGGCCTATGGTTTGAAATGAAATATATGACTGTCGTGCATGTGTGCAATGTCTGCAAATTAAATAATTGCTTATTTAAACCAGCAATATTTCTTTGTTCAAAGTTTGAGACAGTAAATAATTGATAAAAGTTACCTCCATTTTTTTTTACACAAATGCGTTCGGCGGCAAGTCCTTTGAACACGTTTAATCCATCTGCAAATAATCCTTTATGGAAGCTCTGTTTTTAAATTATGTTTTCTTTTTAGCTGCAGGCGGTAAACAATTGTTCAAAGTTGTAAAAAAAAATAACAAGTTGACATGCACACGATATGGTGATGTGCATAAACGTCTGCACCTTTCCCCTACCCGTTTTCATGAACCAGAATCATCACTTTGTACTGTTTGCAGACGGCAAATAATATTTTTTTTTTACTAAAATTTGATACACTTGCGGGCACCGTGTATAAGGTTTGGTGCATGACAAAACTGTCTGCAAATGCGATTCCGACATTTTTTTTCCTTTAATTTCGGATTATGAACTTTACAGACGGTAATTTATTAGTTGAAAACATTGTTTTTTATGCAAACCGGAGATCGTTTCTTAAATCCCGTGCATGCGTACAAACCTTGAAAGTACCCCAAATTGAGATTTAATATAATGACTAAATTACTTGCGGACGGTAGGCTATCAGTTGTGATTTTCTGTCACTATCTACTAGTCTATGACTGGTTTACACTGATTTCATGTAGTATTTTATTGCACTGATGATTAGAATATGGTTTACACAGCTATGTTCAAATTTAGGTAGATATTCAATATTTCTGTAAAAGGCACTTAATATACCTAATCATTTGGTGCAGTTTTGTGTGCATACACTACAAAGTTACTAAGACTTTGATGACTGGAGTTGTTTTTATGCAAACATTTCCTCAAGCCGAAATTTTAACAAACAATAAATATGATGTGGTATAGTTCCTTAAAAGCCTAAATTTGAAAATTATTGTGTTTGCTTCATAATACTTGGGAGAAGATACCATCTACAACTTTGCAAAAATGCTGTGGGAAAATTCTCAAGAATAACAATACTCCAGAAAAGGAAAATAAAAAGAAAGATTTGATCCCTTTATTTTTTTTAAGAGAATCCTTTCAATAGCAGAAGAAATTGATGGGTTTCTGCAATGCTTTTAGGTACAGGGGACGTTGATTTAAGTGACAATAATAACTCGGAAGATGACGTAGAAGTCTTAGAAATTGCCATTCCAATAAGGGTAAAGAATGAAGGTGCTATCAAAGACTTCAACATTGCATAGCAGTAGGCCTGCTGCCCACTGTAACGCAATGATGATGTTCCTTTATCGAATTTAATTACTCTGCAGAAACTGAAGGAAATGGTTTTCAGATGAAATAGCCTAAATCCGAACCCAGTGTAAGGTTGTTTCCTTAAACAGGATTGTACACCATACAAGTTGAAGGAGTTTCTATCACCCATTGAAAATTTCAGTGGTTCTTGGTCTATAAATGATCATATTTTGACTTGATTCACACATAGTTGCTCTAAGTTCACTTACTGAAAAAAATTTGTAAATTTATAAGAAAGTAAGGCAACTGTTATTGAAATAATTCTGTCAGGTCCTAGCCATAGGAATGTTAGAGTATATCAGCCTTTCCAAACAGCTTCATCTATAATTGAAATCTATAAACAGGAAGAACAGAAGAACAATTCGTGATGACTAATCATACTCGTATAAATTTGCCCGTTACCCGTTTAATTTTTAGTAATTTTTTAAGTAGCAAGAAATGTTCATAAAATATCTTATATATGAGCAATTTTGGACGCTCAATGCCAATGCCATGGATGACGGTGAAAGTTCACTCTAAGCAGTCAATAATAATTGAAAATGAATGCACAACGTTCAGTTGTCATAACCTCATAAATTTAACATTTTGCCGCCCAGTTGTCCTCAATAAACAGAGCTATACCTAGTAATCTAGTAGTCCCATGTGGAAATGCAATAACCGTCAAAGTACTGGGAACACAGCAAAAGACATCTCCCCCCATTTTCGAGAGTGAGAAATACGATGGTGACAATGGTTACACCCCAATTTACCGTAAACCACCCCTTTCAGGGTTCATAGCAATTCTTCAGAATTAATTTCCCTGACTTTTCCAGGTTTTCCATGACTGTTTCTAATTTTTTCCAGGTCTAATAAAAAAACACTGTTTATTCAAAATTTTTATTGTAAAATATGTAATAAAAACAAATACATAAAAATAATTATATTTTCATAAAAGAAGCAAACATTCTTTTAACATAAATAAAAATAGTAAAGAAAAACGAATAATATATCACCAGTGTGAGTAAAAAAATCCGGAATTGTTCATTTTTTCTGCAACTTTTTTATCAATCATTCAATTTGTACGTTGTAAATGTCTTTGAATGGCTCAAAAAATTTTGGTTTTTTTTTACTGCGTTGGCATAATTTTGATATAGGTAAAAATCCAAAATATAAGTAGAATTAAAAATTGCTTCATTTTAATTTTACTCTTACTCTAAAATGTGCCTAGAAATGGAAATATCGTACAGTTTTGTGTACAATGACATAAAAATTGGATAATTAATAAGAAAGTTACAAAATAAAAGCAACAGGTTTTAAACAAACTTCATTAAATGTAAATCGTATCTTTCAAAATAATTATCGGAATGAACTTTGACTCAATTTGTTCATAAGAGACAATAATATCATTGGTTAACGAATTTAGTGATTTGTGTTTCATGACTATATTCAGACACCATAGTACTTCAGCATCACACACGTTTTTATATACTGTAATAGTTTCTGTGACAGTAGTATTATTATTACATTGCCTTTCTTGACCAACTCGTTAAAAATCAATCCGTTGGTTTTGCACCAATATTTCTTGGTAATTCTGCAATTTATCCACTTCTCGATTTTTGAGTTTTTATTTTGTGGATATATTAACAAGAAGCGATTGAATGAAACGTTGCCTAAATGTTTAATAATCGAAGAAATCGAAGAAAATGGAGAGAATAGGGGTACTGGGTGTGTAAAAGAGCGTGAAAATACGAGTCAGTTCTTAGGTCATTTTGAAACGATTAGCATTGAAAAAGTCATTTTAGGGCAAGAGTAAACAAGAGTCATGGCATTTAATTGCATGTTACTGCAATTCATTGAGTCCCGTCGTACTCCAATGAACATTCAAATTTGTCATGATGCTTACTTTCCGTTTCCCTAAAATGACTGTTCAAATGCTTTTCATGTAAAAGTGACCTGTATTTTACTCCTTTTTGGGTCCTTTACGTATTGGTCATTGTAAACCGAAAGGGTTAGGTTAGGTTAGACGTATTTAGTAGATATAATGCTGTAATGAATCTTATCTTATTTACGCTTGCCCTAAAATGACTTTTTCAAAGTGACCTAAAAACGTCGTATTTTCATCCATTTTTATCCACTCAGCACCCCTATTCGCTCCACTTTTCTGTCAATTTCTTCGATTATTATACATTTGCGCAACGTTTCATTAGTCACAAACGCTTCATATAACTCTCTTATTAATGTATTCCCAAAAAAAAACTTAAAAATCGAGAAGTGGATAAACTGCAGAATGATCTATTTTTTCTCTTTTTTTATGTCCTTCACTTTTAAAATGGCTTATGTACTACCGCCTGACGTCCCATGTTATTGCTCCTTCACTGGATATACAAATTTGGACCATTCTGTATTTATTTTCGAATCTAACCAATCATAAGTAAATGTCGTTTTTTTTGTTATATTTCTAAAAATAAGCATAAACTTAAATACAAAAATCATGTTGCATTAAACCTAACCTCGTAAAGTATCTGGCTAACCTATAATATAACACTTACTTATTCACTTACCATTTATCACAAACTAGATATCACATCACTTTAACTGTGCAAACATCAATATTTATACGTTTATACTAAAAAGTAAAAACACGCAAAAAAGTTTATTTGCAATAATGACATCTTTGTTCAACTCTACTGTGTAAACTTTTGTAGTCGCAATACTCAAAGTTAGATATCACTTCTAGTCGCGGGAAAATTGAATTCAATAAGCAATCGGCGCAAAATTTAAAACTACATGGATATTCAAAGCTATATTTTTGCGCATTAGACGCGATAAGCGGTGCCATTCGAGCGAATAAGTCATGACGTCACGCTTAAAGCCACTTGCAGCGGTATCGCGCGGCTTCAGGAGTACGCTAGCAAATGACGTCACGCGAGATCGCAAAAATTTAACTCAAATATGCCATAAACGAAATGCTATGACATAAATCGTACTTTTATAATTTGAGTGTTAGAGATTCTCAGATTCCATGACTTTTTGTGAAAATTACTAAAATTCCCTGACTTTTCAACAAAATTTCCAAATTCCCTGACTTTTTTAAAGAAATTCATATTCCCTGACTTTTCCAGGTTCTCCAGGTCGCTAGGAACCCTGCCTTTATGCAAACACTGGTTTTTCAGATCTGGGCGTGCAAGGGCTTATCGGATAGGGATTTTTTTGCTCAGTTCCAATAAATTGAGCAACTGTCGACCACAAGTCACCCCGCCCTACCCCAAGGTTTGAAACCACACCCCCAAAACAGAAATATTTTCAAAAAGTTTCAAATCGCACAGAAATTGGTATACCCCTGTTTTTGAGGGCGAGAAACACTATGGCGGGAATAGTTTCTCACCCACACCTCCCCAACTACCCTCAAACGCAAAAACTTGTCACTTGTCGAAAATTGTCATCATCGTTTTTCTCGTCCACGAAAATGGGGGTATACCCATTTCGGTTCAAATTCGAGCTTTCTGATGGTATTGCGATTTTGGGGGTGATTATTTCAACCCCTGGGGTCGTGCAAAGTGGCTTGTGATCAAAAGTTGCTTAATTTTCTGGAATTAATCAAAAAAACCGATCCGACAAATTCTCGCACGCCCAAACCCAGATAGGGAAAGCGAGGGGGTGGTTTTTGAGTTTGGATGTGGTTGGGAAGGATAGGTGAGAAAATATTGCCACTATCATGTTTCTCGCCCTCGAAAACGGGGTATACCAATTTCTGCTTGATTTGAACATATTTCGATTTTTGCGAGTGTGGCTTCAACCCCTGGGGTCAGGCGAGGTGGCTTGTGGTCGATAGTTGTTGAATTTATTGAAATTGAGCAGAAAATCCCGATCCGACAAGCCTTCGCACGCCCTGATCCGAAAAACCGGGAAAGCGGTTTGCACTAAATTAGGGTGTAAACCACTGTCACCATCGTATTGCCACTCTCGAAAACGGGGAGGGGAGGTATCTTCTGCTGGATTTCCAGTACTTTTAACATTTTTTGCCTTTCTCTGCAGTTCCACAGAAGCTATATTACTTATTTACAAAAATTATTTCATAACAGATACACCCGGCAACAATACATTCTAGGCCTCTTTTTCAATGGACTAAACAATTTTTTTTCAACCCACTTTCAACTCACCTAAATGATCCTCTTAAGTCTAGAAGATCTAGAATTGTCTGAGAAAGAAGGCGAGACCCTACCTGAGAGAAAGCTAGGCATGCTAACCACTGAGCTACCATCCCCTATACAATATTACAACTAATGAAATATACCCACTTATATATTGAAAATAAATAAGTATGCTCCATAATACATATGGTCTGAACCGGCACAAGCAAACTCGGCACTCTAGGCAAATGCCCTATGTACACGCTCCCAAAAAACTCAACATGTTTATTTATTTTAAAATTAAAACAGTATCATGCTTAAAAAACACAATCAATCGAATAAATACAAAGTATTTATTGTTGATAACGCAATTTTTTACATATTTATATAATGTACTTTATAACTTTAATATTGTTGTATATAAGGTCCTTTCCTTTGCATGCAAAGTGTAGCACTGAACTACACTGAATTACCCAAAGTCGTTTCTTTGCAAGGACATAGTGCTACATGCACTACACTTTAATATTCCTTCGCTCAGTGTAAAATCTACTGGTCAGCACTGGTGTAGTTTAGCTCCACTTCATCGAAGGCAGGTGTGAAGTGCACTGGACATGCGCAACAGAAATATTTGAATTAATAGGCTAGTTTCTAGATTTTTAGATGATCTCTGTTTTTTGTGTATTGATGTGAACTATTACTTCATATTGTTTTATTGAATCCCTTTTTCGTTTTTCTAATAAACAGCAAATAATTTCGAATTCATCCTCATTATCACTGGATGCACTACTGGAACTCAAGGAGTAGATTTCATCCTCCAAATCGTCTTGAAAAATTTCATTATATACTTCGCTTCTCTCGATGTTTATCAAATATAAAAATAAAATATAACCTATAATTAGAATTCACATATTACACAATTTAGTTACACTGTTCCAATCCTTTGCGTTTATTACTCATTTATACCGAATTTTTAGCTGACTTTGCGTGAGGTGTAAAAGCCACTACACTCAAAAATAAAAGAAAGAATCTATATTCGCTTAGATAGGGATCTCTGTCGGTAATCCCCCTTAGTGCTATGTTTAACATTTCCTATGATGCGAGCTACATATAACTGGCTAATACTTTGCTTTAGATTCTCCAAGGCATGTTGTTCGACTTAGATTGTAATGTACCAGTACAACTCATAATAAAAACAATAAAAACCGGTTAGACTTTATTTAACATATCATAAATAATCTGTACTAATTTATTCCTTAACCATACTTGCATCGGCCATATCGACTTCTATACTCATACTCATATCAGACATTTCATTATTTACACTGGGCATTACCGAACTGGCATCCTCCGAGATACTCTGGTTTGCATTCGTATTAGCTGCTTTTGATTCAATATTAAATTTGGGTATCTCATTAGGACAGTCTGAAAATTATAAAATAAATTTATTTATTTATTTG
This sequence comes from Leptura quadrifasciata, assembly GCA_963675555.1. Taxonomy (NCBI): domain Eukaryota; kingdom Metazoa; phylum Arthropoda; class Insecta; order Coleoptera; family Cerambycidae; genus Leptura; species Leptura quadrifasciata. The sequence goes on from OY776675.1 coordinate 114,135,598, forward strand.
CTTTCAAGAAACAAAACATTGTAAATTTAATGTTTAGGGAATGTGAAGTTAGTTTAATTCTAATTAATTAAGTCTTAAATGTTTCATAAAAAAGCATGTGGCCTTATTTTTTAAGTTTTTTAAGCTCTGAATGTGCATTGAGACCATATTCATTTGACGCAGTAGCTTGGTCGGCTAGAGCGTGTTGTGTGGTAGACACGTTTGGTCAGTCCCTACTGTGTTCTAGGTTCAATCCCCTGCATTTAGATTAGCAATGTGGGTGGGTAATGGTTATTGTATGAATTTTTTCAAATATGAAATTCCCTTCCAGACAGCCTTGCCTTTGGATTTTTTTTACCATCTTACCAAGTACTTAGCACAAAATCCAAAATTCTAAATTTTCAAAGAGTTACCTCGGTGAATTACGAAGCTGTTAAAAAGAACATATTGTTATGTGCTGCCCTCTAACGGTGAAAGATGTGATTAAGTCCCTGGTCAAAGTGAGGGGAAACCTGTTATTCTGTTGATGGCCAGTAGATGGGTGGCGCCATCTATGAGCCAATTGACGAACAGTCATCTAGCACATAGTAGAAAACTCTGTAGGATTTTAGAATGTTATGGAATAGGACTCTGGTACATTCTATGGGTGGATATAAAGAGGTGAATCCAGCAGATGGGGGAACAGTTCAGTTCAGTGAAGTATACAGTACAGTTCTAGTATACAGAGAGAGTTTTAGGTTAGATAAGAGTTGACAAGTTTCAGAAGAAAAGTAAATAGTGTTTTAGAAGTAGTGAATTTATAATAGATTAAGTTATTATTAGTTGTGTGATTTTTAAGTATTTACTAGTGTAATTTTAGTGATTAATAAAATAGTGGTTAGTGAAGATTCTTGTTGCAAGTTATTTGAACCCACAGAGTGTTTACTGAAAACTGTAAACACGTAACAGTATTATAACCAGTCAGCAGTGCTGGCGCTTCGTAAAATTTTTCTATAAGAGGCTGTGAAGAGTGGCACCCATAAGGGGAGGGATTTTTTAAGTTCCATATGCACTATATGCAGTTCAATTTATTTAGAGTTTCCATGGTAGTATACATTCATGACTCACAATAATATGCGATCGGATACATTCGGCTGCTTTTAACTAGTATGATGTCACAAATAAAATGGTCCATCATGGGGGGCTATTTTTGGTCCGTGGAGAGGTTGAAAACAAAAACAGCAGATGGGGTGAATGAGGGAGAGGCATATAAGGGAAGAATGACCATATGTATCACACTTGTCAGATTTTTAACAGCAACACCTCATAGAGTTTTTTTTTCGTTGGTCTTAGATACTCTATTTGACTAGTTTTCCTAGTTATTTTTTTTCTTTTTCACCTCATAGAGTTGTCATCTCTTTTTCTACAAATCTAAGGGGCCATATTGATAATCTGCAATAGTTATTTAAATTAGGTAAAATTACGTACCTAAATAAATCCAATGAGATGATAAATAACTTGCGATTCTAGCTAAAGTACAAGTAAAGACGGAGAATAAAAAGAACTGCAATTGGTCACAACGCATACACAAAATTGTACTCGACTGGCCGAGTGACTGAATGCTGAAGTGTTGCTTGTAGTTGCGAGGTCTCAGGTTCAAATCCTGGCTAGGGTATAAATGTCTAGTGGCATTTTTAATGTGTAGATGGCAGTGAACTAGATGGAATTGTGTGAGACGTAATATGTCTAGTTGCTTTACCATTCCTAAGTTCGAGTCTCAGCAGCGGCAGATGGCAAAGCCGCAGGGAGTGGGTGTTATGTCATTTTTTATATGTGATCGTATATCCTGGTTGAGTGATGGAGTAACATGTTGCTAAACTTAATATAAATAAGGCCATAAAATAAAATATACATAGGTGAATTAACTTTTCGTATCATCGATTTACCTGGATATGGTGGCTTTTCTTCAGTAAGCTGATCAATGACGTAATTCAACATGGTTGTACTAAATGTGTCATCTCTCTTCAAGCCCAATGCTTTATGAAACCAGTCCACAGCTTCATCATAATGGCCCATTAAAACATGAACATAAGCAATGGCTGAATAAATACTTGCAGATTGTGGAGTTAATAAGAGAGCCTAGAAAATTAATGTTTAACTGCTATAAACTATATATACATATTTATTATTGATTATTACTAGTTAGGGTAGTTATATAAATTATTTGCTGTGGTCACAGCAAGCTATAGTCGAGTTTATCAGGTCCCGGCACTCAAAAAATGCAACAAAAACTTTACGACCTCAATAAAATACCAGTATTCTCTGTGCAGCTGTTCGCAAATTGATTCGCTTACCTTTATAGGTCTTTAATATGCATAGGGTTGTTTGATGATAGCATGCCGCTTGGCCCAACGGCGATAATAATTATGTCGTAAAGTTTTCGTTGTATTTTTTGAGTGCCGAGGAGTGATGAACTCGACTATACTTTCTTATAAGAAAATGAAAGATAGTTTTATCTAGTTCAAATGTGTGAACTAATGATGTTTCCTTTCCGTTAGTTACCAGGGTAACATTTTCATCTTTGATTACATTGAAGTTACTAAACACGAATATTGGTAAGTTACATATGCCAACAAAAACCAACTACTGTCACTCTATTAAGCCTATTCCACACTCATCCAAAAATGCGAATTTTTGGTGCGGAATTTTGGTAAATTTGATTTAAAAGCATTCGAGGCAGGAAATCTCTAACATTATTTATGAATCCGGAACTACTTCTACGGATATTTTGCAGCGCATAATAAACCTGAAGATCTACTAAAACAGTAAGTATAACCTTAAAACACTTTTTGTAACCGTTTTAATATACACAAATACAGTTATAGTCTCCTGCCACAAATATTTTTAAATCAAATTTACCAAAATTCCCCAAAAAACATTCGCATTTCAAATTAGTCTGAACAAGGCTTTAAACAACAATAAAGACCTGTTAAAGCGGATTCAATATGGCAACTGTGGGAAAACAAACAAGTGCTATGTGCTGCTGTTAACCTAACAATATCTCATTCTGAGATTCTGTGGTTTTTATAAGTTCTCTTTAGACTTATTTGCGTTACCGAGAGTGTAATTGCCACAATTTGTGTTGTATTCATTTGTGGAAGTTATTTAAACAGAGATAAAATATCTTATTACTCAGTACGTAGGGTTTCAAATCACAAAAAGCATAGGGCCCTCTGGCCAGCTGCAATGAAGTGGGATGATCTTGTCAAAGAAGCTACCTAAACGTATCAAAGATCGTCTTGCTTGAAGTCACCAAAAATCTCCTTTGAAGGGATTTTGCGGAACTGCAATGAAATCCAATAGAAATGCCATCGGCAGATATTTTGGGAAGTACGAGACATGAGGGCAAAATGAAATTTTGGAAACTATAACAAAAATTAATTTTTCGGAACTACAACAAAAAACTCCCCGCGGGGCGTAATTCTTGCAACTGCGATGAACGACGTACCAAGGAGCACGATTTTTGCAACTACAACAAAAGACGTCCCATGGAATGTAATTTTGTAACTGTAACGAAAGACTTTGCAAGGAGTATAAATTGTGTAAATGCAATGAAATTTGCTATGATAGGGCGTCATGCTCGAGACGTAATGCACAAAGCAAGAATTTTAGCAACTGTCTAGAAAGCGGACTGGTACTCCCAAACAAAACTCTTTTCTACAATCCGATGTTGTGTAGCACTGCTTCTCATGCATGGTATGGACTATGAGGACGAGTTAATAGTTCCGCAATAAAGTCGCTTAAGGGAGATTTCTCGCGTTGGACAAATTTTTTTACATCATTTATCAAATTCAGCAATCGTTTTTGGCGGTAAACATATATATTTTTCCGTCGTATTTGCCTATATGTGATTCCTCAGTGATTCAGAACACATATCGCTCTATTACCATCTACATAGTGCATGGGACCACTTTGCCTGAATGTATGAATATAAAACAATATTCTAATCTATTGCGATTCAAGCAGTTGAATTTTTTTGGTGTTAGTCGATTGTTTTAATGTAAACCATAGGATGGTAGTTGGAGACTGCATTCTCCGAGTCGTCCTAATCCTCACTATGTGTGGTATGGACCGGCACTCTTGTTAACCTTACACCTCTGTATATACATAAATTTCCAAAAAACTAATATATAATTTTACCTGAATCCTATCCTTCTTCAATGTGTCTTTCTAACACCATTCCCGTTCAGGTTAATTAAGAAGTGTTAGAAATTAAAGTGTTAGCAAGTAAAGTGTTCCAATTAATACTATTTGGTGAATTTCTGCTGAGCACAATCGAAGTATAAGTTTTGTATTTTACATCTGAGTGTAACAAAATGTCCCTCAGATATGTATATTATGAATCGTTCACAATCTCAGACACCCGAAAATTAAGTACCAGAATTTCTCACAATTTTTTTTATAAGATGTGTTAAAAATTCATGACTTATTTTTTATTCAAAATTGACTCATACCACATAAGGTGACAACCCTGTATAAACCTTTTTGGACTGTTTTGAAAGCAGATCCACCACGCCCCAACCACAACGTCAATGCGATAATCCTAGAATTTGAAATATGCCTACCTGATTATGAAAGTCAAGTGCTTCTTCATATTTCTTTAATTTTCGGCATGTGTGTCCCAAATTGTTAAGCAGGGGGCTCCATCTTTGTGGAATAATTCCCTTTTTGATCCTTTTAACTCTATCGAGAGCATCAAGAAAGTGAGTTTCGGCACTTTCGAAGCTAAAAATTAAAATATAGTAATCTAACTTGATAGATATATGCATGCACAACCCATCCGTAGGTTGCCATTGCATACACTTGCCAATATATAAGTAAAATTTGGAATTCAATATCATTCATATTAAAACTGTTCAGAAGCCTGCTATTTAAATACTTACTGCAAAGAATAATGATTTAGCGCAAGTAATGTTTTATTTTCATATGATTTGACTTTATATGACAATGGCCACTTTTTGCAAGGATAAATTTAATGTAACGCTTTAGGTAAGCTTTGAAATGGAAAAACAATATGTACAAACGTTTGTAACATCCAACAACTACTAATTTTCCAGTTCATTCCTTGATTTTAACTCTTAATTTAGAAACTCTGTCCTGTGTTAAGTAAAAACAGATACATTTTACTTACTCCAAGTTTTGAAAACATATTACTCCTTTTTCATGCATGATAAATGGATCTTCAGGTGCTATATTTTGGGCTTGTTGGAAGAATTTGTCAGCTAGCCGTACATTATTGGTAAGTCCACATTCTAGTCCTATATACAACAAAGGTAGGTGACATCTACAATAAATAAAATAAGGGTCGATATAGAATAATCAGAAATATAATATGAGGAACTGAACTTTGCCCACAAATAAAGGCATGAAGATGAAATGATTTCTGGACTCACCCTTTCATTAGTTGCGACGCTTTAAAATAAGCAGCCATAGCTTGGTCATGCTCATTTTCAATCGCAAAAGAGTGGCCATACGCCAGCCAGGCAGGTCCAAATAATCTATCCAAACAAGTTGCTTTGGCTAAGTATCTTCTCGCACAATCACTTTTACCTGAAAAGATTCCAGTAATTTAATTTCGATATCAATTCAGATTCATGAATGCATACCTATGATGTAATAGTAACATCCAACAGCAAACCATGATATTGCTAAATTGGGATACAGGTCAACCAAATTATGTGCCAGGGAGAACAATTCTGAAAACATACATTTCTTGACAATAACATAAAAGAGCTATCAAAAAAAGTACCAAAGATGAAGAGAAATTTTAAGTAAATAAGTTTGATAGATTTTGATATAAGCAGGGGAGGTCAAGATACCTCAGCTATGCCATGGAGTATGCAAAATATATATTCAAAGGACCAGTCTCACCACGTAATAATAATGCTCTCAATATTTATGTGGCAAATAATGTAAATAAGGCTAACAGATTTAAAATATATTTGTAAATCTAAAAATAATGACAGTTCCCGCCATCCACATACTGGCAAACTTAAGGACGTTCCCAACAAAAAAAGTTTTCTTACGATTATCTTGAAAATGTATACATATATTTTTATTAATGTTCTGTATATGTGGGAAAAATTTGAGTAACTGTTGCGGTACTAAATTTGTATTTTTCTCTAAAAAAAATTACTGCAAGCGGTATTCGTTTTTCTGTAAAATATGTTGAAAATTCGTGACTTTCAGTCGCTTTCGGCTTGCCTCAGATAAGTTGGTGAGCAGGAGTTCGCGACTTGGTAACATTGCAATTACGCGGTAATATTTAATACGCTGTCAACGCACAATTTATGTCAATAAATGAGAGTACTTTACAGATATTAAGAAAATATGGATTATCATAAGAATAAAAGTTGATATTTACGGCAAATCTACCATTTTTTGTTCTCAAACACTTCTTTTATACTTTGCTAAAAATCACAAATATATTCTTAACCTCACAAAATACGATAATCCACTCTAAACCAAAGCAACAACTCACGTTCTGATGAGTATAAAAACGAGACATTGCCAGATTGAATCAAGCGATGCAGGGAGTGGAGCGAATAAGCATGATAGTTTATATAGGGGACATCCTTTTGTAGGTTGAGAACGACTGCCTTTTGGGAACGTCCTTAATGTAAGGTTTTGGAAAATTTAAATGACCAATGTAAACATTGGAATGAAAAGCACGTCTGTATTACGGGTTGCGTTACTTGACTGATAATTACAGAAGTAACCTGCAACATACATCCCTGGATTGACAGGTTGGAATTTTCGGGTTTCGCAGGCTAGAATTATATAAGTAAATAACATTGAACTGATAATAAAATAAATAAACAAGTACTTTATTGGATAAGATCCAATTGGCTATCGACCAAGGTCCTTCACCCTATATACAATAATAATCATAAATCTGTGTATAGCTACATATACGTTTTAACAATATAAAAATTAAACATTGTATTTTACAATTTGCCAAAACAAACAAGAAGTATGATATGTATTGATTTTTTAAAATAAGCAATTCATAAACAGAATACATTTTTTAATCCTGTGATTCTTCATTGAGGTGGTTGATGATCTCCCATATTGTTTTCTTGGGAAATTTAAATTTATTGTGGATTAAAGGATTTCTTTCCAAGTAATGTTTGGATATTTTCTGTAGGTTGTTTGGTGTGTTCCCAAATTTCTTTAGTAACGATCTATGTCTCGGACTCATGCGAATTTTGGTATTATGAAAAAGTAAATTGTTGGGGGGTTATGTAGAGGATTTAAGGGGTGTCTCATTTCTGTGATTATTTTCAAGGCTGAAAGTTCAACAATTTCTTTTTCATTTCATTGGATTTCTACTGTTGGAATATAACACATGCCCGTAGTCTAGTATAAGCCGACACATTTTTTTATATATTTTAAAGGCTGTATAGATGTTAATACCTGCATTCCCATATGTAAGACTTCTAAAATGTTTATGTAATCTTTTTCTTTAGGTTTTGGGTGTGGTCGTTAAAATTCAATTTGTGATCTATACACATACCTAGACATTTGGTTGTTGTTTTCGGATGAATTATTTTGTTTTCGATTGTAATTGTTGGAGAGGATATCTTAGGATGGTGGTTGAAAATAACTGAGATTTTGTTGGGTTTGATTTCAGCCTCCAGAGGTTAAACCATTTTTGTATTCTGTTTGTTAAATTTTGAAGGATTTCCATTAGTTTCCTATTGTTATTATTGTGTGCAATTAGAGCTGCATCGTCTGCAAATTGAAGTATATAAAGATGCTTATCTTTATTAAATTCATCTGGACTTTGGAAACTGTAATTGTAGATGTCATGACACTAGCCCCCTTCTGTTTTGCATCTCACTACTGCCGTTATCCGTCTCACTCCGGAAAACCCATGGCTACAACTGCGGTACCTCCAGCGACAGGAGGCATAAGGTCACCCACCTATTATATATGGATGACCTTAAACTTATGCCTTTGGAGAGAGGGATCTCCAACAGTCCCTTAGGGTGGTACAGGAGTACACGCAGGCTGTCGGTATGCAGTTCGGGTTGGACTAATGCGCACTGATCCATCTCAAGAGATGATGATGCGATGATTACGGAGAGGACGCGCAGTTCGTGGACGGAAACATCTTACACCATCTAGATGCCGAAGAGTCGTACACTTATTTGGGTGTTGAGCAACACTCCACCCAAGAAGTGAGTGTAGTGAAAAACGCTCTCCGCAGAAAGTATCACCACCTACTCCGACAGATCTGGTCTTCAGAACTGTCGGGGAAGAACAAGGTGTCTGCTACAAATATGCTTGTCATTCCGATCCTTCTCTACTCTTTCGGAGTAGTGAAATGGACTAGAGAAGAGCTGCATCGACTCATCGACTCGATGTAGTAACCCGCAAGAAGACGCATCTCAATAGGAGCTTGCATCCTAAATCGTCCGTTCCACGGTTATATCTCCCACGACATCGGGGAGGCCGTGGACTCTTGAGCTTGGAGAGTCTCCATAGCAGTATGGTTCTGGATGGAGCATGTAAGGTCATCAGGAGTTCGGATCCCCTTCTCTGCATGGTGCGAGACCATGAAAATGCAGAGGTAGGAGCTTTTCTCTTTAAGGCAGCACAGAGAGCAGCCGATGAACTTGGTCTCATCTTCGACGTCGAGCGGGTAAACCCCGACTCTGTCACCGAGTTGGAACCCGTTCGACTAAAAGCCCACATTAGAGCTGCAGAACACAACATCCTTCTGCAGCCCCATAAGGATAAACCCCATTTCTATAAAAATATAGAAGACCTCGGCTTATCCGAAAGGCTCACCTTCACCTTTTTAAGGTCAGCCGGGCTGAAGTCCGAGACCGAGGGATTCATAATGGTTTGCCAAGATGGTGTATTTCACACCCTCGTCTATCGACGTCGTGTCATAGGTATGGAGGTCCCTGATGTCAGCTGCAGGGCCTGCCGCAGGGCGCCGGAGATTGTAATGCACTTACTGTCGGCTTGCCCAACATACGCAGTCTCGGCCTATATTCACAGACACGACGCAGCATTACGAGTGCTTTATTATCATCTAAGGCACTCGTATGGGATAAATAAAACACCAGTACTGCCTTAGCTCCGGGGGATATTGAGTCCGTTGTGGGGAATGAGAAGTGTGAACTACTCGTTTTCCACAGTCAGGCAAATACAAGCCAAGAAACCTGACATAGTACTCCTAGACCACCAACTCAAGACAATGTATGACGTGGAATTCTCACCCCCGCTGAGAGCAACATTGTCTTAAAAGATGAGGAAAAATGGACAAAATATCAAGATTTGCTCTTCGAACTCCGCAGGCTTTATCCTGGCCATTCTGTCAATTGGTACTGATTATAGGAGCCCTCGGTGGAATGAAACAGACGCTGCTTTCAGAACTAAAGATCATACCGGCATGCCAAGATTCAGCAGAGATCTCAGCCGGCAAAATGCAGAAGGCTATCGTCCTCGGTTCATTGCGTCTACTCAGGGCACACGATTCGCGGACCCGGTAGTCGCTCACCCCACAGGCGTGGTGGGGAGTGGCTATTGGTATTTATTACCAGCTCCCCTCTGTGAGGGTCGGAGCCACAGAGTAGGGTGACTGGTTTTTTGTAAATAATAATAATGATAATAATAATAACTTTATTTCCTTTAGACCTGTTGAAATATAAGTATAGGACAAGTCAGAATGAGAATACATTAACAATAAAAAAGAAATGATATATTAATAAATAATAAAATAGAATAGATAGTAATAATTATATACAAAAAAATCATTGTTTTCACATAGCCATATACAAAAACAAATAAATAAATAAAATACATTCAAAATAATATATAACATGGTCAATATTAATTTAATAAATAACAAACAACAAACGGGATGTTTGACAAACACTGTATTAATTAATTACTGTAAACTCTGCTGCCTTAAAAGATTTTTTATAACATGGATTAGATATTCAGGACAATCTAACTTTTTTAGTTTATATAACAGTCCTTCATGCCAAACACTGTCGAACGCGCTTTATTGACATCCAAAAAAATTGCTGCTGATTTTTTCCCATAAGTTTCACCGTTTGTATATTTGACATTAGTAGCGTGAGTGGGTGAATTGTTGACGTCTTCTCTTCTCTGTGAACCCAAATTGGTAGCGGGGAATTTTACGACCTTTTAGTTTTTTTTGGCACAGTCTGGGAAAAACCCTTTTGGCCACTTGATAGCTTTTTTATTAACGTTTAATTTCCGTCTGGCCAGAACGCAATAAAATTATTAGGAAGGGAGCTAGAGGATGGCAAAGAAACTGTTTGAAAAAAACGTGCAGTTTTTATTTTGTTCATTAATCGTTTGTTTGTGAAAAAAATTATTTTATGCGAGTGCTATCTTGTAGTAAATAAAAAAATAAAAAATGTACGTCAGTCTGATCACGATAGGTCAATTACATGAGGAGTTATCAGCATGTGAAATATTTTCCTTTTCCACTCTCCCTCCCCTCCTAATTATCCCACCGCCCCCAGCCTCTGGCCCAACAGAATATCCGCGAATACCCTTCTATTAAATAAAAATTGGGTCCTCAACTCCATTTCTTCGTGATAAAAAATTATTTTTAATTTTTTAATTTTTGCACCTTGCAATCAATGGTCTGACGTCAATGAGGTTGGAAACAAATTTGTTTATTTTCGTGAGCTCTTCATTTTTGATCTGGAGATTTTTTTCGTCAGATCAAAAGCCGCCGAGTTATTTTCGAGAAACCATTTTCCCATACATTTAACATATCATCTCCCCCTTTGACTTTCTCAGCACAAATATGTAGGAATATTGGTGGGACCCAATTTTACTAATTGGCAAAAGAAAAAATCACAATCGGACGTTTCCTTATTCGAGTCTGGTTTCCTTCCAGATCTGCTCCACTACAAAATTATGTTTCATGTATATGTTAGGCTTTTCCCAAACTCCTGTTATATACAGATACAGTTTTCAGCCCAGCTTGTCAAAAGAAGCTAAATTGCATTAAAATTGATTTTTTTTTAAAGTTTAATTTTGTTTTATTAAGATTTTAAAAACCAGTAAACTGCCAACAATTCATTGAAGTGGTAGTAAAATGAAATGAAAGTGCCGAAAATTCTTGATCAAAACGTGATAAAAAATTCGAATGAGAGTCTCATGAAATATATGATAAAAAGCTAATTTGTTATATATTTCCTGTTAGTGATTTGTATTTACAGAATAAATGTTATTGGTTAGACAGACAGACCAGCCCTAAACATGGGCCAATAATTCGAGTCAGTAATTGTGACCAACAAGAATGGAGTGGACAAGCAAGATGGCCGCGCACGCTCTGCCATGAGCATACTAAAAGCATGTGCTGCTCCGCCTATACATGGGCCAATAATTCGAGTCAGTAAAGGAATGCTAGTTGCATTCCTTTACTGACTCGAATTATTGGCCCAGATTTAGTTTAATCACAAACTTATTTTTAACACAAGTGAAATATAAAAAAAAACATTGGAATAAACTTACTGTTGCTTTGTTTCAGTTCTACTTGACATGATATATGAATAGGCAAACATGCATCATGGTATGGATCTCTCTTTAGAATGGATTCTGTCAAAGCGCTACACTGCTGATAATCACAGTTATAATATAATCTTTCTGCCTCAGCAACGTGAAGATCTAAACTTTCTTTTAATTTAAACAATGCCACATTATCACTAGACTCAACTTGCATTTGTTGACTATCGTTACTCCTAGTTTTCTTTATTTCACTTTTCATTAAATTCTTATCGTTATTCCTAGCCACGTTTGGTGTACTAACTAATTTAGGTGTCACTATGGTAACAGGTGTTTCGGATAAGGACTGAACAGGTTCAGGCGTTAGATGCATTATATTTAGCAGTCTGTTGCTATGCAAGGAAGGAGCATTCCCAAATAATATTTTGCTTTCATTCGGTTTTGGAAGTGTTGGTGTATGGAACTTTTTAAGTTTAGATTCGTACAGTGTCATTAGAATTTCTGCTTCTTCAGCTGAACATTGTTCTGCTATTGGTAAAGAACTCAATAATTCTTCCTCTAAAACATGAAATGGAGAATAAGTCATGAAAATGTAGAGATAAACCGAATATTACACCTATTTAAAGATATTAATTTTATTATAATCTACTAGCTAAACTTCCCCAATCAAGGTTTGAATTATACGTTATACAAGGTATTATGTTAAATGTTTCAACATGCTAATAAACGCAGTTGATTGATCTCTTCCATAATATGTAGTACAACGGCAATAATAATATCAAGTCTTTATTTCCCATGAAATAAATGTATATACATTTACATAGAGCAAAACAATGAGTATACTAATAAGAGTATAAAAAATTCTGTATTAAAATGCAATCCTATAAAAACTAAAGATAGACATCTGTGAGTGTACATATTCCTGCTAATTAAATAAGTATACTCACCTGGAGAGTTTAATCGATACTCCCAGGCTAAATTAAAATTAAAAATAATCAAAATATATGTACTGAGTAGAAGTTTCAGTAGAAGCCAATGGTTTTTAATGATCACATACCTTCTGCAGCTGTCAACATTTGATATTTTATTAGAGAATCAAAAGCCTCAAAACAATAAACATCAGTTTGTAAGGCCTGTTTATAACAATCTGCTGCTAACCCACGATTATCCATGCCTTCAAGTATCTTTCCTTTAAGTAATAGAAATGATGAATATGCTTGCTGAAAAAATGAATAAATAAATATAGTAAGAAATTATTTATTATTATTATTCAACAAAATGCACAAACTTTTAAATACCTGCATACTAACATATTCGCTGAATGTTATCACCTCAAAGAATAATTATTGTTACAATAAACTCTCTATAATAACTGTATAATTACTAGTCTGTTAGTCAGCATAAAAGAGCTAATTTCGAGAATCATTACTATGGATTCCACCATCCTATAACTTATTATTTGAGCAAGATACACATGGAAAAATGTATGTTATGTGTTCGGGCGGCTTAGCAGTCAACAGAAAATGTGCAGTAACTTAAGAGGAAATTTGCTCCTGATGCATAAAAACTCAGTGTAATAAAACTGTAAAAAATAAATTGAAATGGTGTATGAGATATGTAGCTCCAAAAACAAACTGGAAAAAGTCCTTCAGGTTCTGACAGAACCCGAAATGGACGAAAGAAGCCACAGCAAGTCACTATTAAAAATATACATAACAATACCATTCAGCTGTGCCAGGTTAACTTTCAACATTTATAACTTCTTACTTACATTCTTTGGTGTATCCTCAAATAATGTAGCGTCAAAACCCGAAGAACATACTGTCGGGGCATTGCCTTTTGGGATAATTAAATAATTGTCTATCGAGTTAATGACCTTTAAAGCTTCATTTAATTCATTCGCTTCATATAAACATCTAACAGTTAAATAAGTACATAAAATATGCGTCTAAAATAGATAAGTTTTATTAACTGTTGATACCATGGAATATTATTTTAAATTATACTTTGTCTAGATTTCTGGACTTCAATAAATGAGCTGCTCTGTGGTACTGCTTCAAAAGATACATACATTGAGCTAATGAATACACATCTTTTGGGTTTCCAGTTAACGCTACTACTTTGTCAGCCCAAAATAACGCCGAATTATATACATGCTGAAAAGGTTATGTTCGTTTACTTGTGATAAGAATGTAAACAAAACTTACCAAATCTATATACGTCTGCACCAGTTTTCTGTAATTATCAACATTAAGGTTAACTGCATTGACTGTTTTCATTTTATATCTTATAAGCCTATATATCAATTATGAAAGATTCAAAATAATTTTTTGTTATTACTACTAGTTGTTATTCCACTACTGACATTTCCGCGTTTGAAGTCGTACTTCAAAAGAACTAAAGACAAAGAAGAGAGAAATGTGATTGGTCGTATTTGGTTTGGATATTTAACAAGGTCTTTTGTGGTATTGATCTACTTTTACCACAGTAGTTCAATATAACTAAAGCGAATTTTTGCGTTGCTGCAGTGGATCTTGGTTATAACCTAAATGTAACCACCAAAAATATTTTAAAGATGTATAATTCTTTAGTATGAAAGTTATTGTGCTTTATAACGTTTTAAACATGTTTCCATACTATTAACCAGGAATATAAATGGCATGAGCATTAAAATATGTCTCGTAATGAAAGAGTAAATTGTCATCTCGAGAACAGTTAGAGAAGAAAAAGACGAAGTTTGGTGCCTATATCGGTCGGTTTTGAAAATTTTGCTTGCATAAGTGCAAATTAAGTACAGAAATAAATAATTTGACAAAAAGTTCATATCCTCTGTGTAACTTTAATTTTAAATTTTTTATGATCGTCATATTGGATCAGTTTATGATTAAATCGTGCTATACTCTTGGATATACTCATCTTAACAGAAATAAATTTAAGGACTAGTGTATGTAATTCAATTTTAAAACGATGTCAAAAGTGTTAACAAGAATCGTTGTATTTAATTTCCTAAAAAAATTCGTATTTTTTATGTTGAAGGATAATAAATAAATCAAGATTATTTTAAATAAACACTTTCGCGGCTGACTCAGCTTTTTTTATTATTTTTTCACTAATATCCAACTTTTCCTGATATAATGTCACTTTGTTGAAACGGAATTTAGAGCATTATACGATTGTATTATTGCATGAAATTGTACATTGCCCTAAAACTTGCTACATACTACGTCTTCAATCGGAAAACGCAAATGAAAATCTTATTGCAATAAGCCCCCAGCAGACAGATTAATCCTAACGAAAGGACTACATTGGAACCATTCGACAAATTGTGGACGACTTGTGAGAGCTAACAAGCTCAAAACTAGTCTGCGGCTGGTGATACACAACAGTCTGAACTAATTTTTGGAAGATATGAGTTTTCGAACACTGGGAGTCAGAATACTCACAGGAGCTGCGTGGATGCCTTCTGTGAACCATTTTATGTCACCTATTAGAGAGAAAACGCTTGAGTTTCCCGATATATACAGTGTGTCCAACTAAGTCGGCACCATATGGGAAACTTTTTTATTATTGGTTTTTTGAAAAAAAGTTATTCTTGATAAAAAGTTCTGCATGGCCTAAAACCCATGATGAAATAATCAGATATAATTTTTTTGCAGTCGTATACGAGGTATGTCGAAAAATGTAAATTTTGCTCAAGAGTAAAGTACCCTTTTTTATTACAATATCGACAAACGTTATTAGGAAAAGTTGATCCTAATCAAAAATTACGGTTAGATATCCAATATTATCCATCTACCATGAAGAAACGATTTTTAATAATTTTTGGCTATAAATTATACATAATTTAATTTTGCAAATCATAAAACATTTATTGTATTGAAAAACATGATAAACTTTCGGTTCATCCTAGATTAAATGCCAACGTAGAGACAAATTACTACTATACAGAATTTGCCAGTGCATCCTAGATTAAATGTCGATCTGTAGACATAAATTATCAATGCTAATTACAGAGAAGAGTGTGTAAAAATAACAAAATCTGTTTTTTCATGGTAGATGGATAATATTGGATATCTGACCGTAATTTTCAATTAGGATCAACTTTTCTTAATAACGTTTGTCGATATTGTAATAAAAAAAGGTACTTTACTTTCGAGCAAAATTTACATTTATCGACATACCTCGTATACGACTGCAAAAAAATTATATCTGATTATTTCATCGTGGGTTTTAGGCCATGCAGAACTTTTTATCAAGAATAACTTTTTTTCATAAAACCAATAATAAAAAAGTTTCCCATATGGTGCCGACTTAGTTGGACACACTGTATATACATTATATATTCTTATGCCACATAATGATATCAGCCATTTCCTAGCATAAGCTATCTTGATAATCAGCATCATATTACAAATGTGTAAGATTATCATTATAAAATATAGCTTGTAATCAGATCTAACTTGTGTTTCAAGCAGAGCAGTCGTATTTGTAGTTAACCAAGTAAAGACATATACATGTACTGAACTTTTGAAAATTGTTTTTAAAAAGTGTTCCACCCCTTCTCGAACCATTATTGGCGCAGTCGGTAGGATAGCGAGGGTAATTTTCTGCAGTTTACCTTTCTATTTCTATAGAAAAGTCGCTATTCGAAAAAGAACCGTTCGAGGTGATTGAAAGTGCAAGTAATCTCCAAGAGGGCCTAGCCAGAGCTACATCGATGTAAGTTTGTCTATTTCCTTTCTTGTCCACTCCAATGTCTATAACAAATAGATTTTTAATAGTATTTTAATTTTAGAGCAGTTTATTCTGAACATTTTTACGAAATCTCGATCAAGAGTATTTTACAAAACGTAACTATCCTTGTTACAAGTAGTATAAGAAAAATAAATATTTGTGACTATATTTACGCTTTGTAATTATAGTAGGTAAGTGGTCAGATTCCATTACACATCCTAAATAATTTTATTATTTGGATATTTGTGACTATCTTTACACTTTGTAATTATAGTAGGTAATTTGGTCATATTCCATTACCCATCCTAAATAATTTTGCCAGTTGAACATTTGTGACTATCTTACACTTTGTAATTATAGCCGGTAAGTGGTGGGATTCCATTACCCATCCCAAAATAATAATAATAATAATAAACCTTTTTGTTAATAAGTACTTTTATTATTATCAACAAAAAAAACATGGACACTGGAATGTATAGGGTTTATTCTGACAATATTCCACTTTTTAATGGCGACAAACTCATATTATTTCAAAATGTAGCAGAACCAGCCAATGCAATTAATCGTTCAATAATCAGAACTATAATCTCAAAATTATGGATATTAAAAAAATCACCACAGTCACAATTATGGGTTTTAAGAAAAACTTATGTGAATACCAGTTACGAGACATCTAGTTAATGTTTTTGAACCATTTTCATTTTCTAAAAATGTACAGGGTGGCCAAAAATAATTTTTCAATTAAGAACATTTTAAATTGAATTTTCTCAATTTTTTTCAAATGGAACACCCTGTATATTTTTCGACGACGTGATGTAGAAATGAAAAACGAACATTTTTTATAAATACTTCCCTATGGCTAATTGTAACCATTTTCGTTTTATAAATAAATAAGTGTCAAATTCAAGAATAAACTTAAAAAAAAGGTTCCCTCAAATAATTCATTAGAAAAATTTATAATAGGTGTTCGACGTGTTGCCCATTTTGATCGACACACGTCTTTATGCAATTTTGAAATAAGGCCATTTAGTGGGACCATTTCTTCCAATTCATTGAAATGAGTAAATAGTATTTAACCGGTCCCTTACTGTAATGTTTTTTTGTACATTTTTTGCTGTTTTCGTTATTCGATATTCGACAAGCAATAAACACAATAATATTTGGCCACCCTGTACATTTTTAGGAAATGAAAATGATTCAAAAACATTAATTAGTTGTCTCGTAATTGGTATCCACATAAGTTTTTCTTAAAACCCATAATTGTGACTGTGGTGATTTTTTTTAATATCCATCTGCAGATTGCATTATTTCAAAAATAAAATTCATTATATCCAAGTGGTTGGGAGATATTCAATGCTAATATAGGAATGTATAGAGCCTAGAAAGAGGCTTCAAAAAATGTACTGATATACATAGCCTTCCATTTAAAGAAAAGGCACTTGGTCCTGTAATTTTGTTTTGGCTCGCCCTGTATGTTCGAAAATAATTTCCAGTTATATACTTTTTTATCTAGTTTACTTTCATTTTTTTTTTAATTTCTAGCTATCGTAGAACTCGAGATATGGAGGTCCGACACACTATATTGCTCCACCCTGTATATATATATATATATTTATATTATTTTTTTAAGTTTTATTTGTTTCATTAAAATATACCCATGTATTTTTTTCAGCTCCAACCACAACTTTTGCTGTCAGTGAAACCGCAAAACAAAGCCAGTACTGACCTGCATCATAATTTACTAACAAAGTTCTAATGAATGAATAAAAAAATTAATCATAAAATTTTATAATATGTGTACATTCGGAAATGGATGCATGCAAAGAAATATTACATATATTATTTATATAAGTGTGTAATAAAATTATTATTTAATAATTTCTACATTGCAAAAGGTAAAGTTCTTTCAGGCTTCAGCTTCAGGCATCATAACAACTTTATAAGTGGGTAAAATCAAAATACACGTGCATTTCTCCCTCTCCTTTTTATAACCAATAAGGCTTGAGACTTCCCTCCTTTGTTGACGTTCTACTTGGCGATTTTGATTTAATTCGCGTTCTTTATTTCTTTCTTGCAATACTAGAATCTATGACTAGAATGCGGCGAGATTTGTTGATGTTTTGTGTTTGTGAGGGTTCGTAGTGATTTTCGTGAATTTTTTTATTTAATGACATTACATATATATGCTACTGAGCCTGAGCGAAGTTGTTAAACCAATCTTGATAACTACTTTACGGGAATCTAGCACAGAAAATGCCTGCTCTTCAAAAGGTGGTAAGAACACACAATTGAATTATTATTTACAATTTATTACATAAAAAAGATATTCTGGGTAGGTGATGTTTATTTTAATCTATAAAACGTTCAACATTTGGGTTATTGTAGAAATAAGTATATATTAAAGTGGAATATTTTCATCGTCGATATTTTAATACAACGGAATTTGCAGGTGTTTTTATGACTTTAAAAAGCTGCCTACGATAATGTACACCTATATATACTTAGCAGAAAAAACTTATATCCAAAGTATGTTTATGAATTCCAGGTTATATAGTTTTTTAAACGAATATGTTAAGCGGGCTAGCGCTGCTGTTTACTTATGAAAGTGGGAAAGGGAATTTGATTTCAAAGGAAGTATAATATTTTGAGAATAGGTATTATTTTCAGTATTTTTTAAATAAAAAAGTTTAGATGATGTTCATATGTGTTAATTTTTTAACGCAGGTATCGATTTGAAATAAATATTAAAAAGCATTTTAACTTAACTAAACCTCGAACTAAACTAATTTTTTAAGACATACGTGGAGACGTGGGGAATTTAATGTATTCGGGGACAGAATATTAATACTTATACCTCGGCTTACACAAGTATGAGACAGAGCGTAACGGACATGGAAGGATTATTAGTGTAAATCTGATGCAGTACAGGTAGTGCCTGTTATCGTGTAACCTGTTCACACAGTGCACACTTTGATCGATATGGGAGTTAACGAGTAGCTCTAAAAACTTTTCATTTTATTCGAAAGAACCCACCATAGGAGCAATTAGTAATTGTGATTATAAAGAATAAAATAGACGTTTTAACCACCTTCCAGATCACTTAAATGGCCCTCTTAAGCCTAGACCTGTGTGAGTAAAGGAGACGGGGCCCTACAGTTTATAGTGGGATCCGAACCACTTCTTGGGGGGTAATTTATAATTCAAAATTACTTTGCAGCAGGTAGGGCTCTAACGCACTTCGCTAGGTATGCTCAGAATGAAAGCTAGACGCGCTAACCACTGTGCTACCTCCCCGTATATAATAGTCATATTTCCTTTATTGTGTATTTTCCGGACACTTTATTTATAAAACTGCAAATATCACTCTCGAAAAAAATGTCATATCTTATATGTTAATGTTATTAGTCATCGAATTCTGAATAACTTTCAAAACGTCCGTCTGTCTACCTTCTATCTTAAAGGTATGACGATTGTACTGAAATTTGGGAAATAAGTTACAATTAACAAAAATTGATGTTATTCATTGGCGGCGAGATTCACGGAAAAATGAAAGGCCTGTACCTTTCGTTTCTACATATTTCTTTCTCGTTTATATTTCTAGTTGTGTAAGACTTATAGTTACGATTCCCTACTAAAGTATATATAAAAACGTAACCTATTTTTATTTTCCATCGAAAATTTTATTATTGATTCTTATGTAATTTGACCATTAGACTTATTGACTTATTAGAAAGAAATGTTTTTCCAAAAATGGATATACTCTATCTGGAAAAGACAGAGAGTAATAAAAGCTCATTATAGATGCAAATTCTCTAAAAACATAGGCAGGGTGCTTATTTTAAGTAAAGTAAATTTAAATATTTCCTTGTATTTTATATTATTAATCTGTACTTTCAGAGAAATTTAATTGGAGAAACCTGTACTATGACAGTTCTTGGGTAAAATTCTACCTGCTTGGGACATAAAAATTTAATCCCTGGTAAATTGTTCTTTCTTTGCCGCTGCAAAACTGTATCCTCAGTCTCGTTCATTTATATGCGTAACCAGCTGTAATTCGGCCAAACATCATAGTCGGTGTTACTGGGGGTTTTTCATAGTTTAATGAACTGAAAATGATTGGATAAATTAAACAACAGACGTTTACTCCAGGCAAAAATACATTTTTTTTTTTGAAGTCCTTAATCCACAAAGTAGGTTATTACTAAGAAAGTAGATTTTTCTCTTAAATGAGGTTTATTTTATTTTATTTTTTTGTTTTATCGACTTATTTAGATTCCCGTTCTGGTGGAGTCTAGCATTAACTACTCCATCACTAGTGCTAGAGCTAATACACATACACACAGACAATTACGCAACGACCATGCTCTACGACATTGCCATCTACCGTAACTGAGACTCGAACTCAGGAGTGGTACGCGACTAGCCGTGTTGCCTCTCGCACAACTCCGTCTAGCCCACTGTTACCAACTCGGTAATACTTTAAAAGCACCTAAACATCCAGACCCTAGCCACTCCTTGACTCAGGTCTAACACGTGAGCATTGAGCCACTGAGCTGTAAATATGTTTATTTTACGAGAAATGTTAAGGTTTTATTTTATTGTACTATTCATCGTCGTTACATCGTGTAAATGACAATATTTTTTTGATTAAGCACAATTTTCTCTATTCTACTCTTGCTTCACCCAAAACCTACTTTCAGTATACGTTAGAATTTGAAAGATTTATAGAAGGCGCTGGTAAACAGCTTAAATATTAAAATAACATCAGGTAAAATGCTTTTTCTGTGCGAGATATTGAAAAAAATTATAAGAAGACATGCTCAGAATGAAGAAATATGATGTACCAAATTTGATAATCATTTTTTTTTCATAATTTTTTTTAAATTTTATAAATGTAATACTAGACAAACTTTTTTTTGTAAAGTTGACATTTTTTATGCAAAAAAATAAGTTTTTATGACACAAAGACGTAAGTATCAGTATTATTTTTGTTTCCATGGTATAATTTTCTTGAAACCTTAAAATTTTATAAATTAAAAAATATCCATAAATATTGTTATTAAATTAGATGAAACGTCACATTCTTTAATTCTAAGCAAGGTTTTCTTATAAAATTTTTCAACGTCTCGTACAGAAAATGCTGATTATACCTGATGCCTGATGCTGTTACCGGCGCCCTCTATTTTCAAAATCTACAAAATCTAACGTATTAAAAATAGATTTTGGGTGACGTAAGAGCACAATAAAAAAAATAAAAAAATATTGTCATTTACACCTATAATACCATTTTGCTGTGAACACTATGTTTCATAATTCCAATTGTAAGTTTTAATTGTAATATTATTTTTACTTCGTCCTCCGGCGAAATATATTTAAGTATTAAATAAAAAAATAAAAAATAATTTTTTTTAAATTTGCTTTTCTTAATAGGCTATTGATTATGTCACAAAAAACAGGGAAATAAGGAGATAGGGGTGAAAATGCAACCCTGTGAGTTTTTTAAATATAACTCCAGAACGGAGCAAAATTCAGGTATATTTAATAGGAAACGTTTTTCCCCATCGAAATAACTTATTTTTAAACAATAAAAAGCGATTTCTTGTACGAAAAGTATCCAAAAAAACAATTAAAAAAAGCAAAAATTTTTTTGCTATTTTTATTTTTTTGTCTATAATTTTTTTTTGAACAGAGATGGGTGTAGAAGAAAAAGTCGATGAAATTTCCTTTAAAACAGTGGTCTCAAAAAGTATTTTCAATGAATTGAATGAAATACGTTCGCTCAAACTTAGCCATTTTTTAAGATTTTTATCGCGTTTACCTTGATATCACAGTTTTATAAATTTGTGAAAATAATTATTCATTACTAACAAATTAACTTCAAATACATTGTTTTATTGAGTAAAAATCAATTTTATTATAAAAAATAAGATTTAAAACAATATCAAGGTGAACGAGATAAAAATTTTAAGAAATGGCGACTATATCTCAGTCAATTTTCATCAAAAAAACTTTTTGAGACCAACATTTTAAAGGAAATTTCATCAACTTTTATACACAGCAATGCCTACACCTATCTCTGCTCAAAAAAAGTTATAGTAAAAAAATTAAAAAAAAACAAAAAATTGGATTTTTTGCTTTTTTTAATTGTTTTTTTGGATAGTTTTCGCACAAAAAAACTGCTTTTTATTTTCTTAAATAAACTACTTCGATGGGAAATTTGATTTTCTACAAAAAGTTTCCTATTAACTATACTCGAATTTTGCTTCGTTTTTGGATTATATTATATTAATTTAAAAAACTGAAAGGGTGGATTTTTACTCTTATCTCCAATTAGCACCCTCTAATTTAATAGTGCTCTGCGGTTTTCTCATGTTAAGTGACCAATTCAACGATTTATCTAATAAAAATCCTTAAACGTCTTAGTTCCTTTCCATATGACCATAATCAATAGCCTATAAAATCGTACTAAAAAATAGAAAGTGATTGCAAGAAAAGAAGGCCTGCGCATCATGCGTACAATCATACAAAGTGTGCACCCCTCGCTTTACTTGCAATTATTTTTTACTTTTCAGTACGATTTTAAGAAAGCAAGTTTAAAAAATATATGTTTTATTTTCTACTTTTTAATCGTACATTAATAATCAATTATAATGTATAGCAGCGGTTCTAAATCTGTGGTTGCAACCCCCTGGGGAGTCATGAAGCAATTTCAAGGGGGTCCCGAGCTATTAAGAAAAATAATCAATACAGTTGAATCATTTATTCTAAAATCTAAAAGTCTAAATATTGCTCACATGCATTTTTAATGAAACCCACTTTTTAATTTTTAATGAGAAGGTTGCGCTTGTTTTTCTTTGACTAGTTTATTAAATCGTGGCTAACATTTGAAACGCAAACGATCAAATCTTTCTCCAGATTCAGTCTATTTCTTATTATTCTATTATTTTTTATGTTAACCATTGATGAGAAAGTTACCTCACACAAGTAGGATGTAACGAATGGAACTAACAGCCTCAGAGTTTCTTTCGCAAGATCTGGGTATTCCCTTTCTCTTAATCCAGAAAGCGTCTACTGCGAATAAAATTCCATCTTAAGTACTCCATCAGCAGAAAGTTCCATAAGTTTTTCTCTTAAGTTTATGCTCAGATCAGCCAATTCTACTGACCTATCCAGAAAAGGATTTAGTATCCATCTTTGTCCATCACCGGCTTGAGATTCCTCTGGCAAGTAACTCAACAGTTGCTCTTTCAAATTTTGTAAACCCACAACCATGTTAAAAATGTAAGAACTAACGTCCAGTGTTTGATCAATTGAAAACTCTTCATTAATTTTTCGAATAAAGGGAATTATTCAAACACCATTGTTATTAGAAATATGGACCATAAAGAAATTTTTTTTATAAATCCATTGATTTTAATCTTTGACTGTTGGGATATTTTCCTGTCCCCCCTGAATATTTGTAATTAAATTATTAAGATGTGTGAAAATATCAGCAAGACATGCTAGTTTTTACGCCTTGCATGTACAATGTACATTAACAGTTCCGCTTTGAGTTTCAGAACCCTAGTCAATACCTGACCTCTGTGTGATAGAGGAAATGTTGGTGAAGTGAACCCATACCTTCACAATTTTTTTGGAATAGTCGGCTTTGTAAGGCTTTACCTTTAATAGAATTCACAACTTTGATCACGTCCTTAAGCATTTGGCATTAATGATTTCAATCTGGAAACAAGTTAACAAGTTCGTTTTTACTTTCAGTCATAGCTTTAGTGCAGACAATACATTTTGTCCAATCAATGTTGAAGTCACCAGTAGTTTTAAAAAACATTTTATACAAACACTAGCTGGTAGTTAAATCTGCAGTGCAAAGTGGAGAGGATAAGAGCAGCGCAGGCGCAGTTAATACGTGAATCATTGAACAATGATATGATTACCAAAATCAAACCAAAAAATGTACCAAGAAATTTTAACATTTTATTGATTTTAGATTTTACTAAGATAGATTGAGGTAAGGGGTCGCGAGAGGGTAAACTTGTTTTTTTTTCTAGTGAGGGGGTCGTGGTTCGAGAAAGGTTGAAAAACGCTGACGTATAGAACCAATTTACATAAATTCATTCATTGGAGCTGGGTTCCGAGATATAAACCTAACGGCATTCCATTATATCTGATCAGGCGAAAAACCTTTTGTATTCTACGTTTTGCCGGAGGTGCCGCTTGGATAGTATAAGTAACGGTGAAATACTGTATTGTCATCCAATCTTAGTAACTATGCAAAAGTTTATCAATTGATTATGTCAGGAAGTGTGTTAATTAAAGGATGCAAGATTTGACAAGCGTGAAAACTACTGAAAAAAATAAGACTACTACATTGTAAGTTAAAGAAAAGCATGTAATTTACCTTACTCCGCCCTATTCAGCCAGCCCTTTAACTACTAACTTTAACGTTTCGTGTTGTGGATGTCCGGCTGACTTGGGACAGGGTCCCAGGGAGATATTGTGTATTGGTCAACTTAAACAGATTTATTTTCGATTAAACTGAATTGAAAGGCACTAATACTAAATAATGTCCATAGTTAAACATCGGTATATTTTTTAGGAGTCGCTAATTTATTGTCAGTAATTTTACCGAGCTACTATATTCATAAGTCTCATTGTTAATTATACTGAGTTCGAAATGTGGGTGTTACACTAAATGAACAAGAAATATTCGATTCTTGGTACCTACTTTCATTGTTACATATTACTGTTTCGTTTTTTAAGTAATTAACATTAGTAAGGTATATCTGTTCTAATTAATGAAACTAGGAAATGTTACGACGAATTTATGTTTCAACAGTAATGATTACACAATTTATTTTGTTGTAAAGGATATACAGTATGTCGCATATAGGACGAAGATATCTTGATACGTTAGCTATTTTTAGTAGTGAAATTTTTCAGTTTTGCGCTAAATGTAGAACCAATATCTTTTTGATTTTTATCGTTCTAGTATATTCTTAGTTGACAACGCGCAACATAACTTTCAATGATTTCGTAATAAGCTCATTAAAAATACCTTAGCAATGTTTTAAAGATTAAATTTTGATGTATCACCTAGTTTACGTAAAGTTCATTCTAATTTGAGAGAGTTTTGATCGAGGGGGTTATCACTTGAAAATTACCTATCCCAAAGACTACATAAGTACTGACTACATAAGACCGCATGGTGACTACACAAAACTACAAAGAATCAAAAGGGGCAAATGTCCCCAAAAATATATTGTTGTTTGGTGCTTTTATTTTTTGTTGAATTGCTCCATTATTTGTCAGTTTTTCTTTATAATTTGAAGGAAAATAAAATCATTATCTTTTATTTGACGTACCTATAAATTTTGCGAAGAAGTCTTCCAAGTAGTTCCTCTACAAAGGCTCATCTTTAAATGTCATAACTTTCTTCCTCTAATGAAATTAGTCGAACATAGTACATCTGGATTGGATATAAGCGATCACCCTGTATGACATATACTTATTGTCTAGTTTCAATTGGAAGAATTCTACAATGCATATTTAGACGATGCAAAAGTTGTATATGGTCTTTTCTAGGTGGGATAGGTTGAATCGCATTATAATTTTCCACATAATTTATAATTCGTAAAGAGCATTTGTAAGTAAAATGTACGAAAAAAAGAAGAAAAGTGAGAATCTTCGAGCCACTGACCTTCTTTGATAATTCTGACATCTGTTTTCGTTAATTCTCTGGGCACAAATTCTTTATCCATATTGACAATGAAAAAGAAATTCGAATGTAAAAAGAACTGAACCTTGACACTCACGCACTTACGTGAATGTCCGGTGCAAACGTAAACCCTACCGACGGTCCCCTAAAAATCTATAAAACAACATGTGTAATACTTAGAAAACATCTATTTCACAACCTATCCGGCACGTAATCCGGCACGACACTCAGTGTATTTTTGCGATTAAACATTTCCATTTTTTATATCAGACAATTACAAATTTGTTATTTTATATATTTTTAAGTTAACACAATTCGTATTTTGGTGTTTGATTGAGCCAAAAATCCGAAATCAAAACTGCACAAGTGTGATTAATACTCCGTATTATTTTGACAGACCTCAAAATTCAAACATCAATAGCAATGCCGTAATAAGATGACAAGTTAAACACAGGTATTTATTTGAAAGACGAAACGATAAACAATTCATTTCGCATGTAATTACCAATAATAAATGATTCTGTTTTTTTTTATAGAAGAAAATAATATATTATAATAATTTAGCTAACTTCAACTTAGTATCAATTAACAATTGTCCCATGCCTAAATTGTGTACTAACTGGGAGCCTTGTGCGTCAAACAGTTTTCAAAATATTTTTGCCAAGTCGCAGCAGAGACTTTGGAGGGCTCTAAATATATCTCACCATCAGACAGACGTACATAACTTGATATAGAGATAAGTTAGATTAAATCAACATATTCTGAACTAATCTATTCATATTTTCTTCCTTGTCTCTTTGCTTCGGACACAGCCTGTACATCTATTGGAATGAAATTATATAAATGGATCTACTGTGATATTATCTGATCAAACCGTGACAATATAATTGAAATGTATCCATTTAGTTTGGTAACACCTTGTATGCTGTTTTATTTTTTCATAAATTAGGGCGAAATGTCCCTCCGAACCTTCGTAAATATTACTTTGCCGTCTTCTTAAATTACTTGAAAGATTCCTTGTTAAATTTTAACCGGCTCATCCTGTATATACATAAAATTTTCTAATAACAATCGAAGATGGCCCAATTAACTCTTCAAGCACATGGTTATCGCACAACGGACCGTTGTTTCTATTCACGGATGTGTTAAAATTTAGTGTACCTACCTTATTTAAGTAGAAATATTTTATTCTAGAGAGATCTAGAAAAAGATATCTTACGTTTAATTACCGTTCCAGCTCGTAGAAAGAACTCTCGGAAGAATTATTAAAAGACAAGAAGTATACCTACTTATATCTAATTTTAAATGACAGTGCTAATGAAATATAATACTTGTATTAGAATTTTTGTTATAAATAATTACAGTATTTATGAGTTTGTCATATTCCTAAAAGAAACAGGGAGAAATGTTACATGTAACTTTTGCAGTAGGCATCTCAGTAGTATAAACTTTATTTTGGAAATTATTTTTGTGAATATCGCCCACAGCTAAATAATTATGAATCTATAATCACTCATTCATCAATATTGATTAAGAAATATTTGCTTAAACCTACCGTGATATGTTAATTAAATTTCGGCTAATAGATTCATTTCAATTTTAAATTATTTAAAATAATGTATTATTAAATTCAATATTTATGAATGTTTATTAGGAGAATGGGGTAGATAAATTGTTAATATATCGTAGGTAGTTACTTCTTCATGCTAGTTCTAGTACAATTAAAAGGAATTACTGTTTATATCGCGCAATCTACATTTATGGGACAAAAAAGAGGTTTTTTTGTTAGGCTTCTTTTTTTTATCGCTTCATTCTATTCCGCCGTGTGAGTCAGCAAAGGTGAATAATCGTGGTGCAGTAAGAAAAATTATATGTCACTTTCCAATTTGGGATAAACAGATTGCACCACTTGTAAGTTGTGGCTTATATTTGTTTGAAGTATTGCTTTGAAGAGTTGCTGCATACTTTTCCATTTCTTGGGGTAAATTTTTTTTACCTTGCTTGCCGAAGGCGAAATTTCCCTTAAAGCCCGCCTGACACCTACAGGTATGTTAAAATTGCATTTTAGAGTATTAATTTCCAGACCTAATTATCAAAGTACATATTTATTTGGTACCTTTCTTTTAACTGAAATTTAAGTAATCATTGTCAATCAACTTATGTACCTTCAAACTACCGTTATTTTATATATGAACACATGTAAAATAATTTTCTCTGTTTAGGGCTTTTTCTTCTTTTTCCTGTTTTATTTCTTTCGTCTCCAGTCTTGCGTTTCGTATTGCTGTTGTACATTTTTCCGTTCCTGTTGCTGTGATTGTTGTGTTGGAAATTGGGGTTATATATACTACGTTTCCTCTAGATAGGACGCTGAAGAAATTTTAAGCAGAGTTGAGTCGTTGTCTAGTTCTGCAACCGACCTTACAATCACAAGCCATGATATTGAGTAATTCATTAGGAAGAGGAGCCTTATTAGTCCTTATCGGCATAAGTCCATTATCTGTTGTTTGCTGCCATCCAAAATTGACAGGATATTTTAAAAATCTGATGAAAAGTCCTCAAACTGTGATAGCAAGCTGAATTTCGCGTAGGTGGTAAGGAGCTTCAACTTCAACTGACAAATTTTTCAAGGAGAGCTTTTGGAAGCACTCATATATCTCAACAATCCTAATTGTGTATCATTCTTCGTACTCCAGCCATATAGCATTATCGCCAATTTTCCCTCACAACATTTAATGATTTCTTTTGCTCATGTTATATTGTAGAAGTTGTTCCTAACATCTTGCAAAAAATTTCAAAAATTTCTGAATTAATTTGATTTATCCATACGCGAAAAAGGTAGTATCGCATCCAGAAAAAGCGTGGATAAATGTTCTGTTATGTTATGAGTAAGTTTATGGTATTTAAAATATTTTTGGGTGAAAAATTTCTCTTTAACTTCTCCTGACAAAAAAATCGGCTAAATTAAACAAATATATTTCTTAGTTCATCACGTAAAAGTACATTAGAAAACCTTCATTTTGGTTAAAAGAAAGTTTTCGTATGACTATTTGGGCAAATTGGGGAACGTTTTGAAAATTTTGTAGAATTTGTAGTAAAAATGGAATTGCGGCCAAACTATTGGATATTATTTGCTAAAATTTGACAGGCCATTTCTTGGTAATATATATTACTTTCGTCTAACATTTCATCAAATTCTCTCGAAATCTATCTTTACTCCACTATAATTCATTAAATGCGAGAGAAAGCATATACAATATTATCCTCAACCAGTGTTTAGACTGGAATTTTAAAAACCGTGTTATTGCACTTTACTTTTTCCAGAAGAATATAACTAACTGATGGTCAACGGTATTTGCAGTTATCAAAAGAAATTTTTATCTCTGAATTGGTAGAAAGTAATACGAATCACATAAGGCCCAATGCATCTGACTATGAAGTTTATTTTTAACAAGATAGCGCTCTATTGCATTGTATAATTGCTGTACGTCAATACACTAATGAAATATGCCCTAATCGATGGATTAGTAGCCGAGGGCTTAGAGGATGGATGGCCGGTACGGTCCCCAGAACTAACGCCTTTGGGCTTTTGTACAAGATCACACTTACTGAAATCGACTTTGAAATTAGGATGAACTCTGGGAAATCAATGGACTAGAAATGGATTTAATTACACCTGAAATGATTTTTCGCTACATAAGTAATTCATTGAGAACCTTTTTAAGTGGATGACTAATGTACATTATATATATATATATATATATATATATATATATATATATATATATCCACGAGAGTATGCAAATATATATACAACAAAATGAACCAACTATTAAGTATACAATATTATTTAATGAATACAACTTACACACATTCACAGGCTTAAGATATCCCTGTACAGACAGCTTTACTCTCCTTCACAAACTAGCTCCAAAAATTAAGTGCTCCTTCACAAATAGGTAAATTTTATAAAAATATTGTAAATTATAGAAGATCTACTGGACCGGAGGATAGATTGATTTTGCATGCATAAACCAGACATGCATTATACATTTGACTAAAAGCTCTTCGGAATACATGTGAACGATCCATCTTTTGTTCCTGAAGGACTTCTTATATATTTTCCAAAAAATTAATATTAACGTTCACAAATAAGGGTTCAAAACGACTGTTTCAGAGGGAGAATAATACAAAATTTATACTTACTGTTCGTTTATGCTTAACTGCTTCTCTGATGGTATCAATTGGACGTCGTAACACTATAAATCTAACACAGTAAGTACAAACACTTTCTTAAAATTAAACCTTAAAGGGAATTTTGAAAACACAAGAAAAAGACAATATAAAGTTCAAAAATATATATTAAATCTCTTTAAAAATTCATGTTTTACAACAACTTCAAGAAAAATGTTTTTGACAAACTATAGTCTGGCCCGTGTACAACACATGGTGAGGAACGGAACGACTTATAATGTACCAACTACCATCCAATATGCGGTTTTTGAGCTAACGATTACACAAAAAGATTCAAGAAAAGTTCAATGTTTATAAATTTTTGGTGGGCTTTTGCTTGCCTGTCTATTTACGTATTTACAGTTTAATATCAATTTTGATCGCTCCTCGGAGCTTAAAAATGCTTGAATCGCAACGACTTTGAATTATATTTTTCAATTACAATTTCATACGTTCAGGCAAGGCGGTCCCATGCACATACCAGTACATGGTAACTATACTTTTCTGACACCGAATCACTGAGGAACCGGTTTAGGGCAAATCCGGTTAAAACCCATCATTTTCCCGTCAAAATCGACTTCTAGGAAATGATAGGGGTCCCTTGTCGCTAAAGGCTATTTTCGCTAAAACTGTCGATATACTTTGAATAGAGACTGGATTAACTTGTTCTCATATTTAACACAACGTATGAGTTGCAGTGCTTAACAACGTGGATTCGTAAAAGGATTTTTAATTTTGAAATTTCCGAAATTAAAGTCAAATTTTGTTACTGTTTCTAAATTTTGGTGGTCGGGGCGACATTACGTCCCCGTGTAGCGACATTTACTACACCTTCTAAAATTACACTCCTTGATGAGTTATTGAAATTTTTGCATAAAAAACGCTCCGTAGAGCGAAAATATAATTAAAAAAAGTCGGATTTTGTTACAGTTTCCAAAAGTATATCGAGGGTTCTTTAACATACATACCGGGTGTCAATGGATCAAGGTAGACTCCCCTTTCTTCCGTATTCCTTAGAATATCAGAATGAAACTTGCTAGACGTATTATATGATCAAGAAGGCACTTTGTGGCATAACTGTCATTTTTTCGCTCTTCCAGTTCACCTGAAAAGATCCCAACTTTTGATTTTTAAATGGAACACCCTGTATATTATTATATTTTTGGAATCCTTGATAAACTCTGAGTACGGTAATACCCCATAAGTGACATTTTCACTCCATGAACAAAATTTGACTCGTAATTTGTTGGTGTATCTAGTGCCATGACCAGAAAAAAATGCTTGTAATGGACCAGTATGATGTCAGAAAAATCAAATCGAGCATACAAATTTGAGAATGTGTATTTCGTGAGCCATCAAATTTGGCCTGAACAGTTTTTTTAACAAAACTTATTTTTTTCAAATCCGTAGATGTATCAAAAAGCATTTTTTTTTCTGGTCATGCCACCCTAGACGCAGCAACAAATTTCGTGTCAAATTTTTTTCATAGAGTCGAAATGTCACTTATGGGGATCATCGTACTCAGAGTTTTTCAAGGATTTCAAAAATATAATACTATAGGGTAATAATAATATTATATAGGGTGATCCATTTAAAAATCAAAAGTTGGGGCCATTTCCGGTGAAGCTGGAAGATGGCAGTTATATCACGAAGTGTCGTCTTCTTGGTCATATAATAATAAATACATCTACCAAGTTTCATTCCGATATTCTAAAAAACGGGGAAAAAGATGGTCTCCCATGATCCTTTGACACCCGGTATAGACCTAGTACAGAATATTGTTTTCACATTATGGCTAATTTTTGTTGTGATGTGTTAAAAGTATTGAAACATGACATGACAAGTATTGATTGTATAAAAAAACCCTTGGACAAATCCATAATAATTTTCAAATGTCGCAAATTTTTAGTGCAATTTATACTTTTTAGTTTAGTTTAGTTATTACTGATATTGTTAATTTGTTGGATGACAAATTGAAAAATAATTTTTGTATAGTAAATAATGAGATTAAACATTTAAAAAATCCTCGATTAGATGACGAAACAACACCAATCTGTCATTTATAGATCTTTTCAATTTTTTGTTAAATACTGAGTTGGGTAAAATACTCAGGTACAGGGCTTCGAAGTAGTGCTTAAAAATCTACAATTGTTTCAAGCACTACTTCGAAGCCCT
The DNA here is from genome assembly GCA_963675555.1 of Leptura quadrifasciata. Taxonomy (NCBI): domain Eukaryota; kingdom Metazoa; phylum Arthropoda; class Insecta; order Coleoptera; family Cerambycidae; genus Leptura; species Leptura quadrifasciata. The sequence goes on from OY776675.1 coordinate 114,167,975, forward strand.
GTACCTGAGTGCTTCAATAACTTTTAGAAAAATGTATTTGATATTGGACGCTTGAATTTCTTTGGATAAATACCTATTTTGAATTTGAAAACTCTTCCGTGATGCTTCCATTTTAAACTAATTGAAGTTATTTTTAGTATTTCAATTGTTTTAAAAAGCAATTAAGATATTTTTAGAAGTACTTCAAGCACCTCCATATCGAAGGAAAAAATGATATTAACGTTCTATACTTCCAAATGAATAAATGGCCTATATGTGTCGTCCTAGCGCACGCGCCAAATTTTCGAATATGAAAATCTGCCTGGTCATACCTAAAAAATATAAAATATATACGCGTGTTCGATAGACAACCTATCCTTTTGAAGTCGGTTGAAACGTTAAAAGTGAGACATTTTAATTCAATATATTTTAAAATATTGATTGTATAAAAAGCCCTTGGACAAGTCGATTTTTATTTTCAAATTAGGCAACTTTTGGTGCAATGTATAATTTTTAATTTTATATACCTACCCCCATCCCCAGCCACCCCAACTTTTTTTTTCAAATAGCAACCTTCCCTTTGTCATACCTCAAAAGAAAGGTATTTTAGTAGGCTATATAAAAATATAATCTATATTTCAAAAGTTACGCTCATGTTCAATACTTTTTGCACACGCTGTATATGGGACGTCAAATGCCACGCGGGTTGTTACTGATATTGTTAATTCTTTGGATGGCAAATTGAAAAATAAAAGTAATATGTTTTTCTATAATAAATAATAAGATCAAACATTGAAAAAAATCCTCGACTAGACTACGAAACAACACCAATCTGTCATATGTAGATCTTTTCAATTTTTTTTAAATATTGAGCTGGGTAAAATACTGCATTCTGTAAGTCGGACAGGAATATGAATTTTTTCTCTGCCCCCCCTCCCCGTTTTCGATGATGCTGAATACGATGGCGGTGGTAAAATTTCTCTCCGAGGTCACCCCACCTCCCACTGCCAAAAACCACCCCCGAAACCTGTGTTGCCCCCATGATCGAGGATGCTGAGCACGATAGTGATGTCGAAACACCTTCTCGACTCACGCCAACCCTCCAAACGGCCAAAAACCACCCCCGAAAGGGATAAATCGCGGATAGACTGTCTTCTCTCGGTTAAACCCGTGTTTGCCCCATTTTCGAGGATGATGAGCATGAAAAATATATCGCAAGCTCTCCTCGCTCAGCAAACGGACAAAAATATCATTACACTCTTACTTCTTACTAAACGGGCATTATACTCGTGCTTTTTGATTTTTTTTACAGAAGAATTTAGTTCAAAAGCAACTTTTTACCCAGGTAGAAATATGGATATTTTTTTGCCATCTGAGGATTGATGGGGGTCGAGGAGGGGTCTCGACATCATCATCGTGCTCAGCATCCTCGAAAACGGGGAGTAACACAGATTTGGCTGGTAGGAGACGGCGGATACGCGGTTTACCCCTTTCGGGGGTTGTTGGCCATTTGTGAGGTTGGTGGGAATCGAGGAGAGGTCTCGACCTTCATGCTCAGCATCCTCGAAAACGGGGGCAACACAGGTTTGGCTGGTAGGAGACAATGCTTAGAAGTAGTGCTTGAATGACTTGCAGATTTTCAAGCACTGCGCTTCAATTACTTTTAGACGAAGGTATTTGACATTTGAGTTTCTTTGAAAAAGGACCTACTTCGAGCTTTAAAGCTCTTCCATGATGTTTCAACTTTAAAGTAATTGAGGTTCTTTTTAATAAATCAGTAATATAAGCAATTCAGATCTTTTTCAAAATGCTTGAGTTACTTTCGTATCGAAAGAAAATATGGTACTAATTTGCTATACTTCCAAATGATTACCTTATGTAGTGTAGTCCTAGCGCACGCGCCAAATTTTCGAATATAAATTAAAAAATATTTAAATTCTGTTTAAAATATATAGAAAAAATTTGCATTGAACCATCGAGAAAGCTTCAAAAAAATGACCAAAATCGGTTCACATATACGAAATTATGCGTATTTTAATTCAATATAATGTGCTGTACGTCATGCATTTTTAGATTATGGTTAAACATTATGTTATATTTCTGATATATTTTCCATAAACTGGAATTCAAAGTTAATCCTTACGTGATATTAAATAGATAAATAGGTAACCATTATGAGGGCTGCTGTAATCAAAAACCGTGATAATTAAATAAAAAATTAATTAGTCGTGAGCATCATAAAGAGAACACAATCTCGATATAAATATAGAATAATATTGTTCTACACCAGATCGGTTAAACACAAATCATTTCATTATAGCGGTTTACTTAGCAATATCACGGTTGAGATGATTCTATTAAGAGCGAACCACGATATGGTCAGCGCTCAGAAAAAATATCTTCTGTGCGAACACACTGCCACAAGTAACTATTTCCTTTAAGCCAATTAAGTATTTAAAACTCATTTATATTAAGAGGAGCATCTCGTTAGTGGATTTTTGTTTCGTGTCATGGGCGGATGTGTAAATAATTTCTGAAGGAGCATCAAATTTTGTATATAAAGTGGGTTTATAACAGCTTTTAAAAATTAAAAAGCCCGCAATACCGGGTGTCAACGGATTATGGTAGACCCCTTTTTTCCTTATGGAATATCAGAATGAAACTTGATAGCTGTATTATATGACCAAGAAGACACTTTGTGGCATAACTGTAACTTTTCCCACTTCCGGTTTCACCCGGAAATGACCCCAAATTTTGATATTTAAATGGAACACCCCGTATATATCATCTTTTTGGAATCCTTGAAAAACTCTGAGTACGATGATAGCCCATAAGTGATATTTCGACTCTATGAAAAAATTTGACTTTAAATTTAAAAAAAAACAAAAGAATTAAAACAACAAAAAATTGCTTTTGGGCACATCCACCGATTCCTTACAACATCCGCTATTTTATGGTAGTACTCTCTACCATTATGGTTCCATTTGAAAAAAATAAGTTTTGGTACAAAAACTGTTCAGGCCAAATTTGATGGCCCACAAAATACACATTTTCAAATTTTTATGCTCGATTTAATTTTTCTGACATCATGTGAACGATTCATCTTTTGGAGTCTGAAGGACTTTATATATATTTAAAAAAAAAATGAATGTTAACGTTCACCAAAATAAGGGTTCGAAACGACTGTTTCAGACGAGAATAATGTAAAAATTTATACTTACTGTTCGTTTATGCTTAACTGCTGCTCTGATGGTATCTATTGGACGTCGTAACACCATAAACCTAACGCTGGAAGTACTATAACACTTTCTTAAAATTATACCTGAAAGGGAATTTTGTTAGTTAGAAAACACAATTAAAAGACAATATAAAGTTCAAAAATATATATTAAAACTTTAAAAATTTATGTTTTTACAACAACTTTTTAAGAAAAATGTTTGACAAACAATAGTCTGGCCCGTGTACAACACATGGTGAGGAACGGAACGATTTATAATGTGCCAACTACCATCCAATATGCGGTTTTATGAGCTAACGATTACACAAAAAGATTCAAGAAAAGTTCAATGTTTCTGAAATTTGGTGGGCTTTTGCTTGCCTGTCTTATACACGTATTTTTATATCAATATTAATTTTGGTCGCTCCTCAGAGCTTGAAAATGCTTGAAGCGCTACTACTTCGAATTGTATTCTGCAATTACAATTTTCTACGTTCAGGCAAGGCGGTTCCCATGCACATATGAGTACATGGTAAATATACTTTTCTGACACCGAATCACTGAGGAACCGGTTTAGGGCAAACCCCGTTAAAACTCATCATTTCCCCGTCAAAATCGACTGCTAGGAAATGATGGGGGTCCCATGTCGCTAAGGGCTATTTTCGCTAGAACTCCCGATATACTTTGAATAGAGACTGGATTAACTTGTCCTCATATTTAATACCCCGTATGAGTTGCAGTGCTTGACAACGTGGATTCGTAAAAGGGTTTTTAATCTTGAAAATTCCGAAGTTAAAGTCAAATTTTGTTATAGTTTATAAAATTTTGGTGTCGGGGCGACGTTACGTCCCTGTGCAGCGGCATTTACTGCACTTTCTAAAATGACGCTCCTTAAGGAGTTATTGAAAATTTTGCATAAAAATCGCTCCGTAGAGCGAAAATATGATTATAAGTATTAAAAACCTCTTCCACGATATTTTTACGTGAAGCACGCTTTTCATACGAAATATTTCCTAAGTCGGATTTTGTTACAGCGTCGAAAAGTACACCGAGGGTTTTAGCGTGTTCTTTAACAATCATACCGATCCATTACAAGCAATTTTTTCTGGTCCTGGCACTCTAGATGTACCAACAAATTTCGAGTCAAATTTTTTTTTTATGGAGTCGAAATGTCACTTACGGGGCATCACCGTATTAAGAATTTTTCAAGGATTGGAAGAATATAATAATATACAGGGTGTTCCATTTAAAAGTCAAAAGTTGGGGTCATTTCCGGTGAAACCGGAAGTGGCAAAAAATTACAGTTATGCCACAAAATGTCTTCTTGATCATATAATATATCTACCAAGATTCCTTCTGACATTCTTAAAAATTAAGGGAAAAAAGGAGGATCCGTTGACACCCGGTATGTCATTTTCCCCAAATAACAAAAAAAAACAGGAAATTAATGAAAAAAAAGGTGTAAGTTCATAATCGTTACTACTTCAATGTAAAGACTTGAAATTAACTAAGAGCTGAGTTCAAAACTGAAAACCACTTAGCATACAGGCAATATATTCACAAAATTGAAAATGAATTAAGAGGTAATCCAAACAAATTTTGGACATTTCTAAACTCTAAGAAATCTCTTCCATCTATGCCACTAAACATGAAATACAACGGTAAAGATATAGATAATCCCCTTGAAATTGCTTCAGCATTTGCCGACTTGTTTTCCAAATCCTCTTCTGAACCTGCTTTGAACTTTCGTCCGGATAATCTAGACGGTACTGCTCCAAACAGTATTTTACACATAACTGATGTTTCTTCTAACGATGTTGTAAAGGCTATTAAAAGAATTCGACCAAATATGACCATGGGACATATACCTGCGTTTCTTATTCGCGACTGTGCCGTAATACTTGCAATTCCACTCTGTGTTATATATAATATGATTTTAAAGACCTGTTCCTTTCCGGCAGTATGGAAACTGTCCAGAATCACACCCATATTAAAAAAGGTAGCATTAATGACATAACTAATTATAGACCTATTACGTTAATCTGCAATTTTAGTAAAATTCTTGAAATTATTTTATATGATCACCTATATGCGCATGTTAACAACAGTTTAGTACCTGAGCAACATGGTTTTGTCTCTGGTAGGTCAACAGTAACAAATCTGGTTATCAAAACACAATTTATCAGTGAAGTCTTAGATCAGAGGGGTCAAGTAGATGTTATCTACACCGACTTTTCAAACGCTTTTTATAAATTGGATCATAACATTTTACTGCATAAGCTCCAACATTTTAGTATATCTTCAGATTTCTTAAACCTAGTAACGTCTTACTGATCTGATCGTTGGCAATATGTACAGGTTAGAGGCCATAAGTCTGACAAATTTTTGCAAACATCTGGTGTACCTCAGGGCTCCACCCTTGGACCTCTGTTTTTCATAGTTTTTATTAATGATATTGCCGCTAAAATTGATGCAAAATACCTTTTATATGCCGATGATTTAAAAATATTCAGTCAAATTAACACACTAGCAGACTGCGAACATCTGCAAAATAACCTACACCAGATAAGTAACTGGTGCATTGAAAATAATTTGTTTATAAATATCAGCAAATGCCATGTTGTATCCTACTGTAGAAAACATAATACTTGTCTATTTGACTACAAAATTTCTAATACGCCTCTAAATAGACCCAATTGTATTAAAGATCTTGGTGTCCTATTTGACCCACAATTGACCTTTGTTGACCATATTAACTTAACTGTTACAATTTCCTTTAAAACACTGGGATTTGTTTTAAGAAATATCAAGGATTTCAATGATATTGATTCATGCAAGTTAGTATTCAACTCTCTCGTACGATCAAAATTGGAGTACGCTTCAATTATATGGAATCCTATTTATAATTGTCATGTTTCTGCACTCGAAAACATTCAACGGCGCTTCTTAAAAAATTTATATTTCAAAACGCTCGGGCACTATCCTTCCCAGGGATTTCCCCAAGATATTCTCCTATCGACTTTTAACTTTGATAGTCTCCTAAAGAGAAGAAGTACTCAGTCTATAATTTTTTTGTACAAAATTATTCATAATCATATTAAGTGTGAAGATCTGACCAATAGCATTTTTTATGTTGTACCGCGATTTGCCTCAAGGCACAGTGAAACATTTTCAATTCCTACCCCCAGAACAAATGTACTAGTGCAATCGCCACTCTTTCAGATGTTCACAAACTACAATAGTATAAATAATCAAATAGATATTTTTAATACCAACATCCAAAAAATTAAGCAATTGTGATTGTCAAATATATCTAATTACATATTTTATACGCATATGTGTTTACTATCTTTAGGTTCATTATAATAAGTTGTTTGTATTCTATTCACGTTTTTACTGTCATTGTTTTTGTATTTTTATTTATATATTTGAATTTTGCTAAATTGTTTGTCTTCTATTTACTTGCTTATGTCTTTTTTTTTTTTTTCTGTTTTCTATATATCATTATTCTTGTATTTATACATGTAGGTATCTACCCTTATCCTGTTATTGGACATTGATCTGTTGGATATTGTAATAAAATAAATAAATAAATAAATAAATAAATAAATAAATAAATAAATTTTGTATTATGTGAAGTTTCCGCAACATATAAATAATGTATACCTTTGACAATTAGTGCACTCGCCCTGGAGGGGTTGCAGCCCCCATTTTACACCCCCAGTTCAATAACGCGTAAAGTTTTCATTGAAATCGGCTAAAATTCATATCATGGACATTTTTGGGGTCGTTGATTACGAATTCGAAGAAAAAATTGGAAAATTCAAAATGGCGGACCTAAAACTGGACTTTAAGAATTAATTCCTGATTTACGCCGTTTCTATTGATTTTACTGAAAAATATGTAGAGTAAAAAAGTGTTCCGAATGCCTTTTTGTATAAGAATACACCATTTTGGTAACCATATTATTTAACCCTTTCGCTTGTCCCCCGTGGAAAACCTCCTACGCCTTTGCAAAAATTGCGGAAAAAAACTTTTTAATTTTTTTTTATAGTTTGATAATATTTGACTAATAAAGTTGAAATAACAAAAAAAATAACCCTAATCGTTTCAACCCTTTACTGGGAAAGAACTTAAAGTGGCCCCCCCCGAAAAAATACAATGTTTCTTAAAGTTTTACTACCGATGCATGCAGAAGCATAATTTTTTTCTCAAAGTTCTAACGATTTTGATCAAATTTAATACATGGATACTTCTTTAGTACTAGTATGAGATGTAGACGGAGGCTGTGGTGGGGATAGAGAATTAAATAATGTTGTTCTCTAAAGCCGTTGTAACGAGTGAGATCAAATTTGGCAAATGGATAATTTCATTTGTATCAGTATAAGATAGCGAGACTAGTTGCTTCTAGAAAATTCAGGGAAGGATGTTGCAGGGGTGTGGTTTGAAGAATTAAATAATTTTTTCCTCTATAATTCCTCTTAACGATTTTGATCAAAATTAACACATGGATACTCTTTTAGTACTAGTAATGAGATGATGTAAAGTACAGGAAATGATGCTACAGAAAATAAAAAATAATTAAATTTTTTTTCTGAAACAGTTCTAATAATCTTGATTAAATTTGGCAGATAGATACTTTCTTTCTACCAGTACAAATATGACATGACTAGCTTCTACAAAAATCAGAAAATTAATTAATAAAACTATAGTGGATGCAGGCATTTAACTTGCAAGACTTAGTAAAGATTATGGAAACTATCATAAATAGAACACAGAAATGTCAGAAAATCCAGATTTAACAAATAAAAGGGGACGCTTTTTACAATAAAATGAATTTTTTGAACATTATTTTTCACTTTTTAGCTCGGTTTGCAATTAAAGCGTTTTCTAGTTTTTTAAACTATATTTTTTTTCGTCTAAAATAATAAAATATATATTAATAACAACGGCGCCTCCGGCAAAATATCGAATAGATTAGTCTTTTTTTTAAATTATTTTATCCTGATGATCCTGGTGAGGACATTAGGACAAAGTTGTCAAATTATTGTATTGACATCGGTCCTTAATAAGTTTCAGTTTAATACAACGTTTTGAAGTAGGTGAGAATCACGTTCAAAGATTCCGTTACATACAAACAAACATACAGGTGAAACTAATATAAAGCATATAAAAACAAACATGCAGATGAAGCTAATATAAAGCGTGTAATAAAATAGGCAATAACATTGAAGATATCAAAAGAGATTTAAAACAATTAAAACTGAAACAAACACTGGTGGCGTAATTCACTGAATTTAAATTTGGAAGTTGGTGCGGGGCAGGCATGTCACTATGGGAGAGACGCTCTCCCCTAATCGTGGCCGAGTTGGGAAATTCACGCTTCAGGTTCTTCTCACAAAATGGTAGATGAAATACAGAGCGGATAGTAGTCCTGGTTCCTCTCCTGTGATTTACGCTATGTACTAATACCGATGAGTTGCGATTTGCGAAATAATATTCATATAGATAAATGCCCTCAAAAAAGGGTATTTTTCTTAGTGCTCCGAAGTTTCTATATCTCAATATTACAGTATATAAATATAAAAGAGAAGTTGGGAAAAATCCTGTAATGAGAGTGACGCCCCTGGTGCGGGTATCTCAATCTAAACGAGAAAACCCGCCAACAAGATGCAGAAATGTTAGTCTGCATAAAAGCCATCTAATCTGTAGCATATCGAAATTTTTATTTAAAAAACTTTGGATTCTGAGAGAGTAGTCAAGAAGGATTATTTCAAATGACAAAATACACAAAAAGAAACGGAACACGGGAACAAAAAAGTACAAATAGAAAAGAAGAAGGGCAGGAAAGGGGATTAAATGTTTATAGGCATGAAATTTTGGAAAGGTGGATGGGTAAGTGAAAGTTATGGTAGTTGAATATTGGCTACAGAGGTTTCCGAAAAATTGATAACGTCTGGTAAGGTGGGGGTGTGTTTAATACAAAATGGTGCATTATGCCTCTAATTTGTCTTATGTTTCTGGTTAGCGGACTATTGTCCAGTTTAAATAAGTATAATTTTTGAGATATGTCCCGGATGTAGTCCGTTTTGGGCTAGTGTCGTGGCAGCGTGCATAAAGGTCTCTGAGGGAGGTGTACCAGTCAGAATTCGAATTGAGGCGCACAAATTTATATTCTAATTTCAATTTCTTCATTGTCATGACCGACGTGTTGCACCACGCTGGTGCCGCGTATGTTATGGCCGGTCTGATCACCATCGTGTACAACAGTTTTTTATTTTTCTGTTAAGTCTGCTACCTCTGACCATGAGCAGATACATACTCCTGGACAGAGAGTAGACTTTTCGTATTGTTTCGTTTATGTGCGTGTTAGTAGTTACTCTATGGGAGTTCTGGACCACTGAGTAGAGGAACACTGCCGGTTACAATGACGTCATGAACTAGATGATATGTGTCCATCAGGATATAAAACGGATTTTAAACAGGTCTGTACAGGTTTTAAACAGCTCTGAACAGGTTTAAAACATGTTCAGACCTGTTTGAGACCTGTTTATTTTTTGTACAGAACTGTTTGTAGTTGTTCGAGACCTGTTTAAAACCTGTTCAGAGCTGTTTAAAACCTGTACAGACCTGTTTAAAATCCGTTTTATATCCTGATGGACACATATCATCTAGTTCATGACGTCATTGTAACCGGCAGTGTTCCTCTACTCAGTGGTCCAGAACTCCCATAGAATAACTACTCGTGTTAAACGTGATAGGGGGATGCTGTATACACTAAGCCACTAATCTTCTTTATTAATATTGTATTGTTCTTGTTAACATTGTCACAGACCAATTTTTCATCATAATTTGTTCAGAACCTTTCGATTGTCCCTTTTCTCTGGGATGTACTGTGTTATCTAGGGTTTGCGTCGAGGCACACTTTTAAATACGCAATCCCATGCAGCAGTGGATTTTCATCCGCAATTTCAGAAAGAAATCACAAAAATAAGAAATTTACGAAATTTTTTATAAACTCATTTGAGGGGTCGCCCAATTTTTCGCTCCCCATTTTTGGGAGGGGGTCGTCGAATCCAGTGACATACTTAGATTTAAAATTTAAAAAATCACTAGAGTTGGTCATGTTTTATAAAATTTAGTCTACCACAGGAATGCACTTTTCAAGGATCAAAAAGATATTATAAAAAACTTAGTAGGCATGCCCACGGACGTAATGGTCCCAAGGTATAACTTCAATAAGAACTTTCAGACTGTAATACCAGACAGGGATGACTGGAACAACGGTCCTCCCATAACAGCACAAACAGCCTGGTACACTGACTGCTGCAAGACAGAACAAAGAGTCGGAGCCGGGATTTACGGGATAAGGTCAAAAGCCCGATAAGTCTAGGGAAATACGCAACGGTGTTTCAGGCTGAAGTGATCGCCATACACTGTTGCGCAAGGGAGATAATAGGACAAGACACTGTTAACTAGTCGATTGCCATTTTCAGTTCCATGCAAATCAACTCAAGATTTGTGTGGGACTGCTTGACGGCCCTTACAGAGCTGGGAAGTCAAAACAGAGTGACCATAGCATGGGTAGCAGGACACGAGGGACACAAAGGAAACGAAAAGACTGATCAACTGGCGAAGGAAGGCGCACTCAAAGCCCCAATAGGACCTGAGCCCTTTTGTGGCGTGGCAAAGCCGTGCATACGAGCAACCATTAAGGAATAGGTGCAAAATAAATCTCTGGAATGGTGGAGGAATCTCCCAAGACAGAGATAAGCCAAAGAGTTCATTAAAGAACGTTCCGTCAAATTCACGGAAGATCTACTAAGCCAGAATAGGAAGATCATCAGAGTAATAGTAGGCCTTCTAACTAGGCACTGTCGGCTCAATAGGCGCATGAGTCTAATGGGCCTGGCAGAGGACGCAACATGCAGGTTCTGTCAAGGGGAAGAGGAAACCTCAGTTCACGTATTGTTCCACTGTGAAGGCCTGGCGAGACTGAGATTCCAAGTACTCGGTGAAGAAAAACCAAAGGTGGACAACTATATCAAAGCTGTGGAGCCTAGTACAAATGACAAAGCTGGATGGGGTACTATAAGGAATGTATTCTAGGAGCACCGCAATAGACCTGAAATGGTCGCGGTGGTAAAGGCCAAATAACCAGCTCCTCTGTTTATCTATGTATCTATTATCTAATTATCGCATGTACTGTGTAAAACAAGCTACATTCTGTTCTCCATAAATTCATGCTGGTCTGGACAAATAATATTTTTGATTGAGACATAAATATAAGTGTATCGATTAGTTTGGAGGATTTCCTTTTTTAAAAATGGGACATACACGGGCAACTTTCCACATACTAAGAATGGTGTTGTTAGATAGTATGAGATTAATCAAACAAAGCGGTGGATTCATTAAAGCGCCAATGCAATCTTTTACCACAAAACAAGGAACGGAGTCAATACCTGACGTAAGTTTATTTTTCAGCTTCTTTGAGGCATTAACAATATCTTGCTCAGTTATGGTGCCAACAGAAATATTCGTATTATTCTTAACGGCGTTACTTTCATTTGCTGAAAAATGCTTGTCCGACTTTAAGTATACACTACAGAAATATTTTACAAAGCCATTTACTATTGATTGTGGACCATCGTAAGATATATTATTTTCATCTTTAAGCACACCGGGAATACGCGAATGCCCTTTCTTAGCTTGTATAAAAGACCAAAAATTTACGGGATCGGTTTGAATGTCATTTTCGGCTTTTTTAGGTATGTTTCAGAAGCCACTTTAATTTGTCTTCTAACCATACGTCGTAACGGTATCATAACAATTTGATTGGTATTTTTTAAACTTTTTAAGAGCTCAAATGTGCTTTTAGAGGGCGGAATATTAAACATAATATTTTTAGTCGCAAACTCCTCTATAAATCCTTATTTTACTATAAGGAACCTAACCAGACTGCAACCAACAGCTACTCTCCGGGCTATGTGCCCCGCCGAGCGCTGAATTACAAGTTACAAGCCTGGCGTGTTAAGTGTAATAATTGCATATTACCATCAAAACGCTAATGCTTCGATTGCAACAAACACCAGCCGAAAGACTGATCCTACTTAAAGGAGCTCCCTTGCAATCGAAGCATTAGCGTTTTGATGGTAATATGCAATTATTACACTTAACGCGCCAGGCTTGTAACTTGTAATTCAGCGCTCGGCGGGGCACATAGCCCGGAGAGTAGCTGTTGGTTGCAGTCTGGTTAGGTTCCTTATAGTAAAATACGGATTTATAGAGGAGTTTCCGACTAAAAATATTATGTTTAATTTTTTAAGAGCTGTTTCTAGATTTCTGATATTATTTATTATTTCTTTGGTAAACCAACATGGATATCTACGACTTCTATTAATTCTGCGTGGTACTGTTTGGTCAAGTATTTAATTTATGAAGAACAATGACATTTCAAACTAAGAAAAATAAATATGTAACCGAGACATAAAAAGCAAAATTAACAAAACCTGCTTAATTTAATAAAGTAGAGACGGAAAACGAATAAGACGGGTTTTCAGTTTTAACCGTCTCCTAATGATGCTAACGTGGTTAGCGAATACGCGTTCAACAGTGTATTCGAGTGTAGCGTTAAAATATTTTGACATTTTGTAAAAAAGGTTTTTAGACACCAAATTTATTGATTTTTTAAAAATAACCCTCCTACGAAAACATCCCCACAGTCAGGACCCGGTACTAGCGTAGGGTTGTCTCCTCAAACAGGACTACGTGCCATAAAAGTTGAAGGAGGTTGCCCATTGAAAAATTAAATAGCTCTTGGTCTATTACATTGTATGTACTGGGAAAATAGAATTTAAATGAAATGTTCTGCGGTTTCTATTGCTTAATCATTTTTTTTTTTTTGCAGATTTCATCTCCTTTAGTAGGCAATGATTCATCTCGCCCAGTACTTGCAGATATTCTTCAAAGACATTCCATTAACTCACTATTAGATCAACCGAACATATTGTCGAATACAGAAGGTAAGTTATCGAAAAGATAAAAACAATACGTCATAGTGCGTAGTTTTTCTTTGTATGTAACGATATAGAACAAAATTCAAAATTACGAACCTCTGATTGTAATAATGATCTTTAAAATATAATTAATTCTTACACCACGTTGGAAAAAATCCTTAAACCAAATTGCACCGAATTTTAGTAAGTTATAGGTCTTGGCCTACTGACCAATAGTTATCTTGGACAGAATGCTCAAAAGTCAATATAGCGCAAGCCACTCACTACTTGTTGAAGACGGAATCATTAAGCAGGGAATCAAAGAAATAGTATACTGTTCCTACCCTACACGAATTAATGTATGTTCATATTTATGTATTCCAATAGTGCTGTATACTCATATGTATATGCCAATGTACGCGTGGCATTAAGAAGGAATATGTATAGAAATAATCCTGATAAGAGCATTGAAGTATTCCAAAAAACCCTGATTCTAAAACCATTGATGAAAACTAAGTACGAGCTTTGTAAACCAAATACCCCTACGAAATCTACTTGAAAATCAGGGGCACTAACTTTGAAGAAATAGAACTGCCTTAGAATGTACTTAGTATGTACTTATATACTAGTGGGTATGCATGCATATTAATATATTCTGAATGAAGTTTCGACGTAAACGTTTACTGAATGAAAATTGACACATGCATTCGCATATACATAAGCATACAGGACCGTTAAAACACATAAATATGAACATACATTAGTGTATGGTTCCTATAGAATACTTACTAGTTCTTTGGTTTCGCACTACTTGATGGTTGTCTTGCTTGACTTTAAAGCGTTGTGCCCATGAGAACTAGTGTGCAGGAGGCCAAGACCTATAACATCCTAAAAATTGGTGGAATTTAACCGAGGGTCATTTTCCTATCTTTCCGTGCGAGATTCTGATTATGATTATTCATTTAATTTGCCTTAATAAAGTTTCCTCTTCAGAAAACAACGGCTATTATTTTTAATGAGTTTGCAAACATTTCTGGGAGTACCAATCATATAAAATAGGGGCTTTTCACTACAATTTTTAAATACTAAACTTTTATATACTAAATATAATAATTATCATTTATTGTTAAAGGGACTTCTATAATACCTTTATCCAATAGAATGGGGTATTTTCTTCTATTGTTTTAAATTTTAGTTTTGATGATATACAGTGTGTTGCACTTAAAAGTGTAACACCCTTATTATAACTTTTTTCTTTGTTTTCCGATTTGGAACAAATCTTACTCAAATATAGAACAAAGTGAGAAGTAGTCGAAGTATTTATGGTTGAAAAAACATCCACCTCCTACAAATGCAAAGTCACCTGTAATACCAAGATAAACGAAAAGAATGAAAAAAGTCATATTAAACATTTTTTTATCGAAAAAATGTATTTGTGAAACTTGTTCAGAATTGTCTTAAACCTTTAGTCCAAAATTTCATCAAAATTTAAAAAAAATATTTTATTTAAAACAAGTCCGAAAACATCATTTTAAATAACTTACAGATTATTTGACAAACACCTGACAGCTTGGGTTTAATTTAAAACAAAACACGCTTTTCTAAGCAAAGAAACATTACAATTATATTCTTGGACTTGGGACATTATTTTAAACGAAATCTTAATATATTTTTAATTTTGATGAAATTTTGGACTGAAGGTTTTTAGACAATTCTGAACAACTCTCAATAATAAAAATTTCCGATAAGAAATGTCTAATAAGATTTTCTGATTTTTTGTCCGTTAATTTTGATATTGTAGGTAGCTTTGCATTTGTAGAGGGCGAATATATTTTTTGGCCATACATAGATCCTGCTTTGTTCTATATCTGAATAAAATTAAGGGCGTTACACTCCTAAGAGCGACATGCTGTATATAAACTATTATTATTTTAGCAAGCACTAATAGTACAATAAATCTAGACCAATTTTTCACATCTTTTGGGATTTTACCTCTCAGGGGATAATTTTATGATCAATCGATGGGGAAAAATGTCAGGAATAACATATTGTTACATGTTTACAATTTCCAGTAAACACCCTATATGTAGGTTCAATAAATCGCAACAAGAATCTACACATACCACTGATTTATGAATCACTTAATAACAATAATTATTCCTTATACTGAAACACACTAATTATACTTTTAATCTACTATAAATTCACCACTTTAATTTACAACTTGATATTGTTCCCTATTTCATCAGAACACTTGCTTGTCTCATATCAAACTGGTTTAGTGCGCCGATTCAGTCCCCATATATACCCGCGTCGAATGTACCTGAATATTCTAGAATAATCCAGCGTTGTTCCCGATGTTTCCCGCCCTTCGCGTATTTTCTATATATTCCAGTGGCGTAGGCGTGCACATAACAATATTAAAATATTTAAGACTTGGGTGTTGTAGCAATTTTGTAAATAAATAAAAACTCAAAAGAATAGTTACAATACTCACTTGGTTTATTGTTTCATGAATTTTGTTCAGTTTTGTCTGACAAAAAGTTTTTAAGACTCTTTGGTATTTTTTTAAGATTCTTTGATAATGGTCGCAAGGCCAAAATATATGTCAGTCAAAACTGAACAAAACTCATGAAACAATAAACCAAGTGCGTATTGTAACTATTCTTTTGAATATTTACAATTATTCTATTGAATGTTTCATCAAGAACTTACCGCAGATTCTATCCAATTAAATAAAATTATCAACAAATTGACCTTACTCGACTTTAACACGGTACGACGGCCATAAAATGCTTCTAATCATTAAAAAGAAAATATCACGCTGTAGAGAAAGAAATTCTCTACAATTTTGATACAGGAAATACTTCTCTACGATGCTTAATTTTTTAATCAATTTTTGAAGATTTTTTTGCCAAGTTGTTTTCGTTTGGTCAGTTGGTCATTGTCACGACGCGACGCCCCTTTGTGACATGGCGGAACGGCGCATGCTACGCGCGCATCCCAAAACTTGACTTGCGTTTTTCGCCGAACTCGCATAAAAACGCGAAACATTCAATCTTTAAACGCTCATATCTGGCGGAAAACTTTTCGCGGAACCCCGTACCGTGTTGATATGTAAAGGACGAGAATAGCAATGAAAGCGCGTCGTAAATTCGACAGACAAAATCGAAATTTAAAGACGCCAGGAACGAAGGAAAAGCGGAAATTTTTGACGTTTACCGAAATCCGCCCGCGTACACGTCATCAAGAGAGGAGCGACGCAAATTAATTTTGATGGTCGTAAAAACGTGTGGGGAAACAGATAGCCGGAACTAGAAAAACTTGGCAAAAAAAATCTTAAAAAATTGATAAAAAGAAGAATTAAGCATCCCGTATCAATATTGTAGAGAATTTCTTTCTCTACAACGTGATATATATTTTTTAATTATTAGAAGTATTTTATGGCCGTCGTATCGCGTTAAAGTCGAGCAAGGCCAATTTGTTGATAGTTTTCATTTATTTACAAAATTGCTACAACACCCAAGTCTTAAACATTTTAATATAGTATTTCTGACATTTTCCCCATCGATTGATCATAAAATTATCCCCTGAGAGGTAGAATCCAAACGATAGATTAATTTTATTGTAATATAAGTAGTCAATTTATAGCAAAATAGTAATTTCTTACATTTAAATAAAAAAAATAGGAATATGGCCGTCTAATTTATTCTAGAGTTGAATGCAGATAGCATTCCATATAAATTCTCAGAGGGGGGGGGCTATGACCGCGCCTGCGCATATGGAAGTTGTTATTCAGCCAGTTTTTAACTATTACTGCATTATGAATGGAAGCCCCCATCTAGTTGGAAATAGAGGTTTTGTTGTACGGCTAAAGGTAAATTTTGAACGCCATCTCGAAATTCATGTGCTAAAAAATGTAGGAATCTCACACTATTTAAAATGTCATCAAAGAAAAATGGTCCAATCAAGGTCTCATTTAAAATCCACACCAGACATTTATCGGAGTATTGCCGTTTACTATTTCTGCGATGAGGCCACGCCATTTGTTGTAAAAGTAGCCTCATCACTGAAAACTTTTTTTTTTTCAAAAAATTTGTGTAATTTAAAAATAAACCGTGTGCCGAGAAGCAATATTTCAATCTCTATTCTGCGTCTTCTTCTTCTATAGTGTGTAAAAACTTGGGCTTATATGGTTTTAAATTATGACGTTTAAGGCACCTCCAAATTTTATTTCTGTCTGACACTAACACATGGCTCACCATTAACAGCATTTAACATTACTTGATCCAATGGACGATCGGCAACGTTGTATTTTTTGGCTCTAAGTTTGGATACATCTCCTGTTCTATTAATTGAACCAACCGTGGAGTAGTGAATCTGTGGGCGTTCTGGATGTCTCAAATTGATGATACTGACTGCATCTCGATAAGAGTGCACACTGTCACCAACAATTCTTATTATTTCAATTTTGTCAATAATACTTAATTGTTGTGCAGCCATGTTTAAGTTTAATTTGCCATTCGATACAATTGTCAAATCTATTCCAAAGCATTCCATGTTAACAAAAATATTGGTATGCCGAGTTCTAAGTATTTTAAAATATAGCTACAAATTTTCAAATATTCATTTCATAATAGTGTTTTGGATAAAAAAGTGTCCTAATGCTTAATTAGCGTCATTATTACAAGATATGTATATATCCGACAATTAATAACTCGAATAGTAGGGTGATTATTATTGAAATCTTTGATATGATTTTTTTTGCAAAGGAATTAATATTTTTAACGAAATTTGATATACAGGGGTTTTAGGTCATGCCGAACAAGATTCTGTGAAAACAAAAATCTATCTCAATCGCTAATATAAATTCCTAATCTTTGCCAATTTCTTTTGATCGAAGTACCTAGGCGTATTTAATTTCGAAAAAAAAGTTTTTAATCACAATCTGAAACACAAGAAGTATACCAAATTTGATCTAAATCGATCAACAAATGGCCGAGATATTGGAGTGTAGTCGTGAGAAGTGAGACACACTGTATATAATAAATCTGATGATCATCATCAGAAAAATATTTGCAATCAATAACGGCAGATGAAGCCATCAATTTGATTTTCAAGTTGCTGCCTTAAGGTTAGCCTGGTAGGGTAAATAGAAAACTTCTATGTAACTGAACGCAGTAGAGCATGTGCACGCTTTTCAAGGTCGTTACTTGAAGTATCGCCGAAAGGGTTAGTATGTAAAAATGTGTTTTGCAAGGTTGTCAAAAGCAAAGCTGTTCTTTGCAGAGAGTGTAATATCAGAACCATTCAATGTTTTAAATAAGATTTTTTTAGTCTAAAAATGTTTGTATAGCTCTTAACTAAAACTTAAATACTTGACAACAACTTTCTGTATTGTAATTTTACGCCATTAACATTAACATTCACCCTTATGTTAACTCCGTGTTTTAATTAATAGTTAAGAGCCATACAAACATTTCTAGAGTAGAAAAATCTTATTTAGACCATTGGTTCTGATATCATACCCTCTACAAAGAACAGCTTGCTTTTCATGACCTTTCAAAATACATTTTGGCATATTAACCTATTCGGCGACGCATAAAATTGCGGTCAATAGCATCCTAGCTTCTTTTTGACAAAAAAGCTTCTCGTACCATCGTGGCTCCTGGACCCGTTTTTTCGGAATTTCCGGAAGTTGAACCTGGAAGCTAGACATGACCACCAAAATTACTGTCAATGGTATTGTTGGAATTTTCAGGACATCTGAAAACATGTATCACATGGACAGCAAGAAAGTCCTTTAAACCTCCAATATCAAATTTCAATTCGAATTTATTCAGAAACATCACCGCTTGATCGCCCCCAGCTATCACCCCTACTCCTCCCGTCACAGCAAAAAAGTTAGTGAGAAACAGTTTTGCAGCGCTATCACGGTATAAACGATATTCTAACCTCAAAACGTTTAGTTGTGGTTTGTGATGTTTGACATTGTAAGGAACTAAAGTGAGGTTATGTCAAGTGAGATTATGTCTGATTTGTTTGCCCTCCAAGCAATGACCTTGAAAAAATATGACATCACGTACAGATGCCCTATTGGGTTATTTTGGCAATGTCCTATTGTCCCCACGCTCATAAGATAGCAGCGCAGCGTAATTGTGTGTATTCCGCGTATGAAAGCATTGATCCAATGACCCAAAGGAGAAATAAATCGTCACTGACTGGAAAATCACGCTTTCTAAAAGCGCATTTTCGTAAAACGTCAAAACGATCCGGTGAAACGTCAAACAATTCGTAAAGTCGTGCCCCCCTTAAATTTTGATTTCACTGGTGGAATCCACGATTTGCATAAAATGCCATCTTTCTAACGCGGTACCGCGCGTTTCTCCAACTACCTACCGTATTTTTTTGCAATGAATGTTTCAAAATGACTGCGTAATCTATGTTTCAACAATGTACCTACCACCACTCTCATGCTCAAGACCGGTGCGGAAGACTGGCACTTTCGTGGTCAGTCAGTGTGTCTCATTTAACGATACAAAAAGTGAATTGTCCTTGTAGATATAACTGGAGAAAAAAATTACCAGCTCTCTGACTATAATTGAAGTACCACAAGGTGTTTAATGGGTGTGGGTCGCCTCTAAAATTTCGAAGAACTTATGAAAATTTAACTTTGAAACTTTTTTATTTTTACTCAGTTTTTGTTCCGAAATCATAGTTTTTAGAAAAACTCAAATATGTAAGTTAAGCAAAGTATTAATTGCTTTAATAGTTTTTCTTTCAAAACAAGCCAAACGTTCCATTTTTTTAAGGTTTTTCTGAAAATGTTTCAGTTTCAAAATTAAATTTTGACTGAAATATGACTTACGCAGATTAATGAATGGATGAAACATTCTATAAAACTTTACCTTAAGAGACTGGAGACTACATCTCATCAGGGGTGTAACTTGGTGTAGAGAGGTAAGTTGGATTAAATCGTTATATTATGAACTGATCTATTGCCCAATTACGGACACCCTCTACAACATTTTGAATATCATCTGTCATAGTTACAGTTACAAACAATTTTCGAAATATGTTTAAAACCTTTTAACATAATTAAGAATTATTATTTTTTTCCTGTAGACGCGGCTAAAGCCTCAAAAGTGTTGCTATAGTTTTGGTACAATATAAATTTTTATGTTCTGGTCGTGCTTCCAAGCTTACCCATTAAATGTAAACTAAATAGTATCAATTAATTATGATAAATAACATCGTAATTATAAAAATAATCGTTGTTAGAGTGATCTATTTTAAAAATTAATTTTTAATAACAAAATTAATAAATTATATCTATTCTAGTTCTGATCTACTTAATTTGTGGGTTATGTTGTAGTAAGCGTTTATAAAAAATAATATCCCTTTATGTGTTATATACTATTTTTCATAATTTCTAAATGTGTGCTGCATTATACTTGCCCTAATTAATTTGCATTCCGCATAATTATTATTATTTGCTTAAATAATGTTATTTATCGGCATTTTATTAAGTAATGCGTTACATTATTTGGCTTTCACATAAAAGAGATGCTTTAAAAAATGAAATCGGATTCCTGATGAGCATGTAGTCTGTCTATCTAACCAAGTAGATGAAGCAATATCAGTTATGACACGAAATAAGTTGTAACTTAGCTGTCCATAACGGAGACGAGTGGCCTCAACATTTTTCTACGCCGGATATGACGTGAAAATCTGAATTCAATTCGAACATAACGTTCAATCCTCCTGAATTTGTGGGTCAAGCATCATAGATATCAAAAAAAGTATTTGGTGCATTAGGCCATTCATATTAGCTTAAAAATAGCCCAATAGAAAAAAAAATTATAAAGTTTTGCCACTTGGGAATTAAACTTGTCAAGGGGTGTACTTTCAAAATAAAACAGAACAGAGGTTTTCGAGAAATCGGCTATTGAAGTTAGGGGTTGCATTAACAGAGATTCACGAACATGGTGTATAATGTATCACTTTATAATTCTAGGCGGCGGCGGCCGGTATCGAACACGCGAACAACAGTTTGTACATATATTTAATCGCAGAAAGGACTTTGATAGTGTAATTCAGATTTTTAATAATGCTAAGTCAACTCCAACAGAAATTGAGCATGCTGGGGAAAGGTTTATATTGGAGCTCTATAAAGCGAAAGCCTGGGGCGCTACTTGGGGGGCGCCAAAAAGCAACAAAAGCACATGGGTTTCCGAGAAATTGAAAACTACGCACTTTTATTTAACGAGTATTGTTTAATAATTATTAAAACCAATTATTATTATTAATATCAAAGTAACTCGCACTATTTATTTATTTATTACACAGGCCTGCGAAGTTTTGGCTTATATGAACATTTGTAATTTTTATCACATTAGATGCATTAATGTTGAAAATTACACCAGTTTTTATGTATCACGTACAGATTTTCCATAAATCCAAAAAATGTTTACTACTCGTTATTTTAAAGCAAAATTAGGCGATTAGGACCGTTCATGAGCTCCACATATTGTATGAAAGACGTTCTTGGAGATATTACGAGACTGGCAACAAGGTTAACGCTCAGCTATGTGATTCGGCATTCCGATGGTTTGACATGAGCCAAAAAATCACTAAGACGATTGTTATTTCTGTTTATGCAGTGTAGTGGGTTACAACAGAAAAAATAAAACAGGTCAAAAGAGTTCCCACCTCTCAGGAGGGTGCTTCATCCCCTTCTGCTTCAGGAACCACCCTCTAGTGTGACTTCGCAGTAGTTTTTTTATTTTTTTCTCAAAAACTGTTACTCTGACGAGGAAAACGAATAGAACCTAAAATATTTGTTATGAAATTATAGGTACATCATTTATGCCTTATATATATTTTTCCTATATCCAGCCCTAAATCTCACAAATGACGTTTGAAGTTGGTTAATGTTGGTAACGATAAAACAAATGCCCTATATGATATTTTTAACTCTATTACAGAACGTTCTATTACTCCCGGTGAACGTACATATATTGTAGATGGGGGTGATTTAATTCATCGAATGATTTGGCCGAAGCAATGTACATTTGCAGACATATACAGCGCTTACATTAATTTCATTAAAAAACGGTACGGCCAGAGAGTAATCGTAGTATTTGACGGTTATTCTGAAAATAAGGAGAGTACAAAAGGCATTGAACGATAACAAAGACTTTTAAACCAAACATCTGCTGAAATAATTTTCAACGAAAAGACGCTATTCCTAGGTCACAGAAAAATTTGCTGAGCAATTTGGCGAATAAAGAACGTTTGATTAACCAACTGATAGAAAAATTGGAATATGCCGGTATCCAAGCTCTTTCTGCAACAGATGATGCTGACGTTCTAATTGTCCAAACTGCTATTAAGGAAGCCTATAGTAATCCCACGGTAGTTCTCGTGGGACAGGATGTTGACCTTCTCATTCACATAATTGCGCTCCTTGTCCTCTTGTACATTCGATTTTAAAGAGATATTCAAGGAAACATTAAGGAAAGGGCATATAGTTCTCTCGATATATGCAGAATTCGGAAGTCCTTCTTAACTGTAAAAGAAATATATTATTTGCTCACGCATTCAGTGAATGCGATACTACATCAGCATTTTTTGGCAAAGGAAAAGCACAAACTGTAAACTTGATAAATCCTAGAAGGGACTTGGACGATGCTTTGTATATGTATATATTTAACAATCCATCATCGATGAAACCAGACACTGTACGAGCTGGAGAAAAAATCACACTAGCTTTATATAAGGCACCTCGAACTGTTACATCGCTAAATCAATTTATATTCATTTCATTTTACAAATTTGTTGGTCAATCTAATCAAGCAATGATATAGACTACAACCTACATGTGCTGCTTTAGAACAACGTCTTTTTCGACAAATTCATTCGTGGCGTGGAGAAAATTTGAAGTCTAATAAATGAGGTTGGAAAACAATCAGCCAAATTTTGGTGCCAATTCCTACAACTGAGATACTAGCTCCTACTTTTATTCTTCAATTAATATTTTGCGGTTGTAAAAAGAGTTGCGGAAAAGTATGCGGTTGTACTAAGGTTAAATTGAAGTGTTCAACAATGTGCTCCAATTGTCATGGTCAAAGATGTCTTAATTCAGTGTTGGAGGAAGAATTACCTGGAGATAATCCAATTATTGAATAAACAGTAGTTAGTTTTTAGTGGATTAGGCCTCAAGGAGAAACCACATTTTTAAAAACGCGCCGGGAGCTCTACCTCAGCGGTGGTGTGGAAACGGGCTCGAATATAGTAATAACAAAATTTTCTGTAGTCATATTTTTTTGCCCTTTTAGCCAGGTTTGTGTAGGAAAATCTGCTTTGCATGTAACATTTTTCTATGGCCAATGTATTTCCAGAAATTTGTCACTTTACTCGTTTTTGCCTAACTTTAGCAACATATCCTAATTTTTCAAACCATGTTTGTGAGAATTGAGTTAAAGGTGGAAAAAAGTTTATGAAACATAAATGATGTAAAATTTTATACCGAATATTTTAGATCCTATTCATTTTCCTCGTCAGAATAACAGTTTTTGACAAAAAATAAAAAAACTAGCGTGAGGTCATACTAGAGAGTGGTTTCTGAAGCAAAAGGGGATGAAGCACCCTCCTGAGAGGTGGGAACTCTTTTGATTTGTATTTGGATATCTATTAAGAGTCTGCGCCCAAATTTTTAAAACTTTATAAATAATTTCTCCTTAAAAACCTAATTTACTGTGACTATAACGTGATTTAATTCCTGAGTTCAATAGTACATAGTGACAAGAAAAATGTAATCGAAACCGTCGGGTGCTCAAAATCGTAAAAGAAAAATGGCAGCTCTGAAAGAGGCTGCATTTATGTCAAAATTTGTAAAAATTTCATCAACAGAAAAACACGTAAATTTTACAGAAAGTGAAGTATCGGATATTGGAAATTGGTCAATACATAATAGCTTCAATTAGAGACAAAATTGTCAAATATGATCCAGAAAATTCTAAAAACAAAGGTAGACATTTCTCTCTTCTTCATTGTCATCGTGTTTTACCTAACAGAGAAATGAGCTACAGAAGCTGGCTTCAATATTCAATAACTAAAAATTGTGTTTATTGTTTTTGCTGCCGATTTTTTTATAATAAGCCGGTCTCAAAACTTGCTACTGAAGAAGGTCTAAATAATTGGCACAATATTAGTGATTACTTAAAATATTATGATACATCTGGCAATCACTTTTCTTCATATAGTAAATGGCGGGAAGCTGAAAGAAATTTAACAAATAAGACTGGTATCGCCAAGGATGATTGAATAAATAGAAAAACAGGCGGACTATTCGAAAAATATTTTGGAACACTTAATGTTGGTTATTTTGCAGAAAATAATTTGGCTTTTAGGGGATCCGTAGATCGTTTGTACGCTCCCCATAATGGAAATTTCCTAGTAGTTCGGCTATTGGGCAAATATGATCCTGTTATGAAGGAACATTTAAGGAAAACTGAGACGAGAGAAATTCATAATCAGTACCTGGGAAAAACCATCCAAAACGAGTTAATAAATATTCTCGGCAATAATATTAAATCAAACATAATTTTAAAATGTAAAAATAGTAATTACTTTTCAATTATTTTGAACTGCACACCAGATAAAAGCCATATCGAACAAATGTCATTTACGTTACGATTTGTATATATCATCGGAGAGAGTATGCAAATAAAGGAACATTTCTTGTGTTTCAATGCGATTCAAGAAACTACTGGCGAAAACCTATATATAACCCTATTAAAAGAATTGCAAGACAACTGTAAGTTTGATATGAAAAACTGTCGCGGGTAAGGGTATGGAAATGGTGCGAATATGGTGGGAAAGGCTATTCCTATAAATACCTATGTAAGTTTTTTTGTAAATTATTTTTATTGACATATTATAAAATTTTTCACAATTTTCTGATAAATAAATTGGGGAGTGGTGAGGGTGGAAGAAGGGGCGCAAATATTAATAGTGGCCTGGGCCGCAAAATTTCATTGGGCCGGCACTGAAAGGGCAGCCTCAGTGAGCAAAGATATGCTTATTTTAATTAATTTGTTGGCCAAGCTGGCAGTGCCGTGGTTCTTTCAGAATTACCTCCCACGTCGGCAGCAGTACAACAGCATTCCCGTCGTAGTTCAAGTGCAAATATGGTGTGGAGCTTTGGTGCTGGAAAAAAAATTATGATGCTCTGTCACCTGTGTATACCACTTAGCCACTCGCCCCGGGTTCTACTTTAAAATTATAATACAACCTGCAGTTGCAAACAAGGTTGTGGAAAGAGATGCAGCTGTACTAAGGCAGGCTTACATTGCACAACTATGTGCAGAAATTGCCATGGCAAAGCTGTACCAGTACCAATACAGATACCACAGATGATGTGGATAGAACCGAAGACGTATTATAAGTATTATAAATTTATTTTGACTTAGTGGATTAGGTCTCAAGGAGAAACCATTTAAAAAAAAGCGCGAGGATAACTCTACCTCAATGGTGGTGTGGAAACGAGTGCTCTTGTATAAAACGCAAAACTTTTTTTATAAACCCCTTCTCCACTATAATACTATTATTATTATTATAATACAACTTATACCTAAAATACATTATTACACCATGTTCGTGAATCTCTGTTAATGCAAGCCCTAACTTCAATAGCTGATGTCTCGAAAACCTCTGTTCTAAACATTTTAGGTAATAAACACTTTTTTATGCAGAATTTTACTGGGAACATTCTTTGTAAGTATTTTTTTTTTATAGGACAAACGGTTTTCCAGAAGAACGCAAAATACTACCGAATTGCACTTTAGGGGTGGGTTTTAGAAATGAAGCTCCCACTTGTTGCTTGCTTGCTCTTTTTATTTTAAAAGTACATCCCTCGACAAGTTTAATCCCCAAGTGACAAAACTTTTTTCCTATTTATACTAATATGAATGGCCACATGGATAAAAAACTACTATGGAAAGTTGTATCAGTGGAAACTAATATAATCGAAAATTCATAGTGTATTTATTTTATATATTAATTAAATAGTAGAAATGTGTGAAACATATATTGACAAGATTTTTTTTTTAACGACCACTCCCTACGACATCTACCGCAGCTGAGACTCGAACTCAGGAGTGCTACAGCAACTAGCCGTATTGTCTCTCACACAGACACTGCCGCCCACTCGGTAACACATGAAAAACACCACTAAACGTCCATACTCTAGCTAGGATTCGAACCTGGGACTCCTTGGTTGCAAGCCTAACAACGTAAACGTTGAGCCATTGAGCCGGTGAAAATTTTTAAAATTCTTATTTGAAATCTCACACATTTTTGATTTTTAAATTTTTTTACGTATGGTTAGATGGTGCTCTACATTCGCCATTTTGTATGTTTCAAATGTTCGTGAAGTTATTGATATTCGGAAGATCAAGACGAAAATGAGTAGGTAGTGTAAATTAGACATTATATACGAGGGCGAGAGTTAATTTATTTAATTGGGTACCGAAATGTACTGTTGCCAAATTCGAAATGATCGAATATACAGCCTGTCGCAGATTTCATGGAGCCACTCTTATATCTCAGATAGTGTCATTTTTGACATGTATGTGGTTGATCACTGTTCCAACTAGTACTACAAGTTTGGGCCCATTTTTTATTGAGGGTTCATTAAACGGTGAAAGATATTTAGAGCTGCTCCAACAAAACATATTTCCAGGACTTGCCGCGCTGTATCCAAATGACGAAAACCTTATGTGACGGAAAACTCCATATGGTTTCAACAGGATGGCGCATCACCGCATTCATCGATAATTTTCCCACGCAGATCGGTAGAATGGCCAGTTAGATCTCCGGACCTATCCCTATTGGATTTTTTTATGGGGTTACATTAAATCCTAAGCTCCCATGTTCTTTATGCATATATAGTCTTTTTTTTATACATTTATTTAACGTCGGCCTATTTCCGCTACTGCGGCCTAACACCGACGTCTGTAGACGAGCTACCCCCAACCAGGAATTTTGGCGAACCTCTTCCCTTAAGAAGAGTAGGGATCTTTTACTTGCCTAACATTTAATAGACAAGGGACCGACGTCTTTACATCCCCTCCGAAGGATGGTGTATCTCCTATACAACCCTCGCCTAAGGTTGTATAGCTTCCGTGCATATACTAATATACAAGCCGCTGGAAGATGTGTGAGGCGAGGACGCGGTTTCCGTTGGAATGGCATATACAGTCATATTCCCAAAATGGTGTCTCTAAGCGATGATCTGCATTGGCCATGTATTTTGGCGCAGTAAATGAAACGTCTTCTGAGTGGGTTCTACATGAGTAATATTTTGATTTATTTATTGATGACCTGTATTAATTGAGGGGTCTAGAATAAAAGGAGTATAAGTGCAATTTTGAAGTTTCTGAGATATTCGCGATCAAAGTTGAATGAACTTTAAAAATTCTTGAAAAAAGTTTGGCCAGGTTTTTCTTTTTTATTGGTTACTAAATTTGTTAATTTGTTTTATACTGTATTTTGTATATTTCAAAATTAGTAAAAATTCAAGAAAAATTAGAAAATGTACTTAAACCCCTTTTATGCCAAGCTTTTTTGTTTTTGTGGTACACAATAATAAATCATTACTTTTCAAAAAATTCGTAAATATTTAAGTATTAACAAATGTGTCATATAAACATTAAGCAAATATTATTTATCCTTAATAATAGGATTACAATATGAAATTTAGGTCATAGCAGTCTCCATCTGCCTCTTCATTTTCCGTTGGCTGAAGATCAACTTCCCGATTTTCAGCAGCTGCATTTGTGCTTTTGTTTCCCTGCTTTTTCGAGTTACGCCTGGTTGTGTTGCTTATTTTTTCATTCTCTTTTTTCTCGTGTTCAATACTATTATAAAAATTAATGATATACTGGAGGAATTTACTCCAAAAGAGATTGCAAATTCTTCCACTTTAATTCGTTTATTTTCAAACCTTCTTGATTTAGCTGTGGAAACGTATTTAGAAAAGCCATGTTAGGCCGACCAGTGCCTTTAGCTGAGCAAATACATTTACTGAATGAAAAATCCAGATTCAGTGTTAATGTATAGTAGAAACAAAATTGCTGATGATTTTTTGAAAAAAAATATTGAGTTTGCCTCCATTTAATTAATTATAGGTTTGTCTGTATCCGTTTTAGGATCACTGATAGTTTCGTTGTAAAAGTTCTCATTAGTCAACTCATGAATAGAATTTTTTTTTTTACAAGATTTCTTGATAATATTTTTCCAGTGTTCTGGCACAAACATTTGAGGAACCTTTCTTTTCTAAAATTCCGAAATCATGGTCATACTCTATAAAAGTGTGTAATGGCTCTAGAAACCTATGATGAATTTCTTGAATTCTTGTAGCTTTGACCAGGAACATGAACAATTTTTCTATATTTTTATTTTGTTTTGTCTCCCACACGATTCTTGATTTTCACTACCCATGTTTAAGCTGAATTTACAAACTCTGCCGCTGAAATTGAATTTGCGGTCAAGGCACGATGGAAAAACAAGGTATCAATAATAATGATTAAAAACATCTAAATGTTTATAAAACTCTCCTCGGAATGTTTGATATTAGTTGTAATAAAATGGGTATAAGTGACACTTGTATCCCTTATACACTGAATTAATTTTACTATTTGTTTACATCATATTTCTACTCGTCAACAGATGTCAGTAAAAGTCAGAAAATCACTTGGATCTATTTTGCACCAAACAAATATGAACTTTAGGTTGTCAAATCTGCACTTAACGCAAATATGAAAAAACATGCACTTATACCCGTTTTATTCTAGACCCCTCAATTATTGTACTTATTTCGTATTGTTGAATTTTATTTTTTATATTGTTCAATAATATTTACCATTTATTGGACAATTAAAATATAGTCTATGAAAAAAAAAGTTGCAGAAAAAGATTTAAAACACAAAAGTTTTGTAACAGGGATGAAACATGGAACAGGATTCGGGTAAGCTGTATGAAATTTAACCATACAACATAACCCCCGAGGTTAAAACTACCCCCTCCCCTGATATTAAAATATCTCCAAAAAAATCAAAATGCATGAAAATTTGTCAATCCCCGTTTTCGAGGGTGCTCAACAAGATGATAATATTTAGTTCTCTTCCACCCTCCACCAACCAGCCACCCCTAAAACGACCCAGTTTTCATATTTCTTGATACTGGGCATACTGGAGGCTCGTTGGATCAGAATTTTTAAGGGGATTTTGACATCGTAAACATTAAAAACCCCGATACAACGAGCCCTCACATGCCCAGTATCAAGAAATATAAAAAAGGGTGGTATTAGGGGTGGTTTGTGGAGGGTGGGGGAGAAATGAATATCACCATCGTATTGAGTACCCTTGAAAACGGGGATAAACAAATTTTCATGCAAATAACCGATCCGCATGCCTTCGATGGAAAAAATGCGAAATAGGGGTGGTTGCTGAGGGGTGGTAGCCTTAAAAATATCACCATCGTATTCAGCATCCTCGAAAACGTGGGAAGTACTCATGTTTCATCCCTGTCACAGAACTTTTAGGTTTCTTTCGACTTTTTCATGGACTAATACCTTTAAAATGAGACATTAATTAGGAGTTGAGGGGTTAAACGTAAATTATTCCTTAAAATCGTTCTCCGCAGTTCTCATCATCCTACATCCTAAGTTTTTGATTGACAAAAAACAATTCTTGGGTCCTCTACTGGAGCCTTCCCTAATCCACTGACGAAAAATTTGTAAAAAAACCTTTCAATACATTTTTTCATAGTGAAACATTTTTCATTTGATACAATTTTAATTCGATGAAAAAATGTTTCTGAATCCTCCCTTGAATCGTCCCTGCTTCTTTTTCGATATGATTTTTCACACCAAACAATTTTCATTTCATTTTTTTTTTTGTCTTCACGCGAAAATATTTTTGGGCCCTTCCTGGAGCTGTCTCTGATTGATTGACGAGCAGTTTGCGGAAGAATATTTCGGTACAATTATTCAAACTAAAAAGTTTAATTCGTAAATTTTTTTTATTTGACTAAAAACCATTTTGGGTCCTCCCTGGAGCCTGTCCTGTTTTGCTGACGAGAAATCTTTCAATACAATTTTTCATACTGAACGATTTTCACTTGAAAAATTTTTTGATTTGACAAAAAAATATATGTTTTGGCCCTCCCTGGAGCCGTCCCTGGTACATTCATATTACTAATACTTAATACTGTTCTACCTTAAACCTCCCAGATCCTATGTCATTCGATTTCAACTTTCTACATTGAGCCGTTTTCCAAAAATATATATATCACCCACATACAAACACACTTACACACAGACGGCATGCCGGTTCCGGAATATTTGCTATTTTCGGACTTTAGAATGTCCATTGTCATAATCTGAAATTTGAATTTTTAGCACCAACCCATTCTCCATTTGTAGACGAGTTTTAGCGTCTATTAAAAAAAGATTCGTGATTAAATATACGCTTCTCAAATACCTACTTACTAGAGAAATATTAATTTTGTTATCATTCATATGAAATAAAATTTTAAATACTTAAATTAATGACCATTACAACAAAAAACATCATAACATAAATTGCACACAGCAAGTGATAATGAAATAAGTGACAAAAAATCGAGTAGGCACTCTGAGTTTTTATAGAAGAGTTGTCAAAAAAACATTTAGCAGGCCAGGCTTTTTTGTTCATTCTTGTTGTGCAAATAAAAGAGAACGCATATCGAACGAGCTGAGTAATTTTGACTTAAGCTTTTAAACGTTTAACATTGATTTTTAAGAAATTTTAATTAACAATAAGTAATTAAACTCTTATGGCAGGTGAGACAATGTCATCTATATCGGATTTATTGGGATTAAATTCGCCTCGTGGATTGTTGAACTTCGGTAATTCTTCAAATGGACTATGTACACCACCTGCTACCTCGCCGAATTTTCAGGTATTTATTATATAATTTTATGTTTAAATTCTTTGAATTTCTTTGTAATTAAATACAGTAATAAGTATTAAATACAAAATATGTCGATAGTTTTTGTAATCTGTAGAAAATCATTTAATATGTTGGACGAGTTGTCTTTATTGACTTCTGGCGGATGTGTTTTGTTACAACATGTAGTTGCCAACTTAAATAGTTTACTACTTTAAATTAATTTGTCTTTTTCCATCTTTTATGATGTCTGCTGTTTAAATTTGAACATTTGACCTTATTTAGTGAAATCTATTAGGAAATTTGCCAGCATATTAACTATATATTCGGTTTAAATAGCCCCATTAATTATTATGATTCTTGCTGGCACATTTACAGAATAAAAATTTCAAATTAAATGAATTTACAAATGTACTATTCATATAAGTACGAAGTATTAGGTACTTATATATACCTCTATTATTCCAGTTAAATTATGATGATGGAAAATTTCAAACGAGCCCGTTGAACTATGCATCTGTTGCTTCACCTGCAAAGAGCATACAGCGGAATATGTCACTGGGGAGTGCAGGTACATCCCCGTGTACACCTAATAATAATTATTATTCAACGCGAGCATTAAGAAGCACTTCATTGAGGTAAATCAGTTTTTAATTATATTTATACTATAGTTTTAGATATTTTTATACTTAAGCCTTTTTTTTAAACAGATGCGAATTGCGGAATTTCGGTAAAAATTCCGCAATTCCGGTAGAAAATAGGTAAAAAAATTGGTTTTTCGCAAAAAACTCGGAAAGTATCAATTTTACTGTAAAATATGTACACATGAAAATTATAAGTAATAAAAATCCGGAAAATTTCGTTTTTTTTAACTTCGTACGACCTATTGGAGCCGATAGATTTTTTGAAATTTTGACAGTTTTGCGACACAACGAAAACGCGGGTGTTCATCTTCGCTAAAATCTCAAAAATGTTTCAAATGAAAGTTGTAGAGAATTTGATTACGAAAAATGTCCTTTTATTTTTCATTTCCATTCAATCAATATTGACAGAGATATCAATTTTTAAACATCTTTATAGCGCACTCAGAATATTTGTTTCATGATAACATCGATAAAAACTCGAAAACGATAGATCGTGCGCATATAGTGTATCTAATGAAAGTTAAAGGGAACCAAATTTTGAATATGTTGGTGTATGTACAAAATCGTTTTAATAACGAGGGAATGGAGACAAAAGGGAAAAACATGAAAACTGTGCATAACAATTTTTTAAAAATTGGTTTTGACCTATTTTTATTAGTTTATATACATATGAAAGTAATGCAATAGCATAAGTCGTTACCAAGGTATATTTTCTTTAAAAAGAGGTTCTGAACATAGACGGTTTTTGTTCAGAAAAATTGAATCAATATTATTTTTTAATTCCTTTTTTTGTATAGGTATATAATCGGTTCTTTTGACTTTACGACAAAATTTCATAAGACCTAAATGAAAGATTACAAAATGTCCTACAAAAAACACTCTTTCGTGTATGATTTTCAATAAGTAGCGACGAGGAACTGATGATTTTTAGCAAACAAGCAATTTTCGTCACGTTTGCAGTACAAAAAAGTACATTTAATAATACTTTTTCACTTTTTGATGTATCAGAAGTTATTCTGTGAGCATTTCTGAATCGTTTCATACTCGGCCCATATTTTAAAAAAATTGTATTGCACCGTTCTTGCAGGAAAATCTTAATTTACAATAAAAAAAAATTTGTTTGCTCATAGCTCTAAACAGCTGTAACTCGTGAACCATTCATCGTATGAAGTTCAATTGGAGCTCATTTTACAGATAACTTAACTCTACTAAAAAAAACTTTAGTCTCATTATTGCCTAAATCCAATAAAAACTAGCTATTTGTCAAAATTCGCTTGAAAATGACAATTTTTCATGTTTCTCCCTTTTATCTCCATTCACTCGTTATCAAAACGATTTTGTACATACATCCATATATTCAAAATTTGATTCTATTTAACTTTCATTAGAAACACTATATGCGTACGATCTATCGTTTTCGAGTTCTTATCGATTTTATCATGAAACAAGTGGTCTAAGTGCGCTATAAAGATATTTAAAAATTGATATCTTTGTCAATATTGATCGAATGGAAATGAAAAATAAAAGGACATTGTTCGTAATCGAATTCTCTACAACTTTCATTTGAAACATTTTACGATCCGAACGACCATTTTTGAGATTTTAGCGAAGAACACGCGCGTTTCCGTTGCGTCGCAAAACTGTCAAAATTTCAAAAAAATCTATCTTGGCTCCAATAGGTCGTACGAAGTTAAAAAAACACGAAATTGAGCGGATTTTTATTACCTATAATTTTTATGTGTACATATTTTACAATAAAATTGATACTTTCCGAATTTTTTTGCGAAAAACCGATTTTTTTACATATTTTTCCACCACAAAATAAGCCCGTTCCCAAAATTTCAGCCTACTCTGAATTATTTCATCCAAATTTTCCCATTTTATTGTGCTACTAACAATTATTAACCTAGATAAGGCTAATTTTATGTGCTTTAGCATATATGACAGGAAATGTACCTAAGATAGATACACTTCAGTTACATACATAGTCATGTATATAAATAAACGAAAGCGTGACTATATATATATATATATATATGTGTTATGAAACTGCAGCAAACAAAAAACATTAAATATCTCAGAATTATTATAGATCAAAATTTAAAATGGAAAGAGCACATTCAACACTTAATCAACAAAATGCAGAAGTTGGTTTGGAAATTCTACCACCTAAAAATATTTTGCCTTTTAACACTTTAAAGTATCATGCATTTGTCGAATCAATTCTTAGATATGGAATAATAACATGGAGAAGTGCATATTCAACAAATTTAGAGTCTTCTATAGTCCCCTATCCAACCCAAAAATTTCAACTAATAATTTTCTCTCATATATCTCAGAAGAAATGTAATGTAAATGGTATATTTCTGCATAATTTTCAATTCTGAAAATCTTCTCCAATTCCCACTTCTAGCACATTCATATGATTTAACTGAAAATTTAAAATATGCCAAATTTGATTAACAAAACAACAGACAGACTTAATGGCAGGTGGGTAGACATAAAATTAGTCTGACATTAATAGCGAAGTAGTCAAAATAGTTTTGAAATGGTTTCATTCATATACAAAAGTTAAAATAAAAAAAATGAATTACTATATTTCGCTACATATTACGGATATAAAAATTGTGAAAAAGATTTATTAGATATTTTTATTGCAATATTAAGCTAATAAAGCTAAACCCGAGAGAGGTCCGATAAGGAAATATTTCTTATTTTTCGCCATAACTCTTTTTTTAATACATTGGTAAAAAAATATAAGACTACCTAAGCAGAACTATGGACAGGTGTAATAATATGAATTTTGACTCAATAATTTTAGTTGTTTGCAAAATTAGTTAATTTAAATTTAAAAATAGTGTCAATCTTCATACTTGTAGTTTTAAATTAATTAATTTGGCAAACAACTGAAATTATTGAGTGAAAATCTATATCATTACACCTGCCATAGTTCTACTTAGGTAGTCACTTTTTTTACCATAATATATGTAATAAAAGTAATGGCCAAAAACAATATTTGCTTATCGGATCTCTCTCTCTCTCTCTCTCTCTCTCTCTCTCTCTCTCTCTCTCTCTCTCTCTCACTCTCACTCTCTCTCTCTCTCTCTCTCTCACTCTCTCTTGGATATGCCCACCTTAAGCTAATAAAGCTAAACCCATTAAATTATATTATAATTTTCATATAACAAAGAATATACAATTTTTAATTTTTTGACAAACAACTCTTTTTTTCCTTTCTAATATTAGTGTGGCTTATTATTAATGATTAATTGATTATCCCGAAAAAAATGGGCATATACCTAATTATTCTAAAGCATTAATTTTAAATTGTGACTCCATTACTTAAATGAAATGTATACATCCACAAATATTTTTTTAAGCAATAATATGCCACCGTAAATAATAAATACCATATGTACACTGAAAGAAATTTCTTTTAATCATAAAGAAAAATTGGCTAACCCCAAAAAAATATCTGAATTAAATAGGCTCCAGCAAGGCTGCTTTGTAACCGCAACAAAAACGATCTTGCTAAGACACACTTATATACCATTAAAAAGCCTTTCTAATTATTTATTTGTTGCTCTAGGTCGATAGCTTTTCTTTCTATCAGGGCCTATTTTAAAATTAATAAGTTTTTTGTTTGAGTTAATAAGCTCCTATTTTTTACACCATTACTACCTTGCAACCAGAAAAAAAGCTTTTCCTGCCGCTAATAGATGACTTTTTAACCACTAATGGGCGATTTTTAACCACTATGCAGCTTACACTGTAATGACAATAAATACTCTTTTTTGTCCTAATGATGTCATTTTGTAAGTGTTACATAAATATATACTGGATGTAGCAAACTGTTATTCCTGCCATTAAAAAAAGAAATTGCTACCATAGAAAGAATTTCAGGAGGTGTGCACATACCGCAGGGTGATTCAGTTTTATTACTAATAACTTATTTTGTACTTCTTTATAGGGATTTATGTTTTTTAGATACAGGGTATATAAAAATGCCTTATTGTTTTCCCCGGAGACCAAAAATCATTATAGTTATTATTTATGGTATCAAATAAATAACAGTATGTTGGGCTCCATCTATTTGACTATATTAATGTCTTAATCATAATAAATATAAGTTTCTGTTTGTTTTGAACATACAATAGTTTATAAAATGTATGAGATAAATTATTCTCATTTATATAAGACTGTAGGTACAGCTTAACACCTTTAAAAATACTATTTTAGTGACTCATGTGGAAGCAGTAGTCCGGCTGTTCTAGAACATCCCCTGCTTAATAATAATAATTCTCGTTCAAACTCACCTGAATCTGATTTGAGTGGTATCTCAAGTCCTGATGGAAGTCTTTGTGAAATATTGGTAAATATTTTTGCATCAGAAATATTAATTCATGTAATGTACAATGTCTTGTATGTATTTTTCAGAATTCTTTGACGTTAAATGATAATTTGGCTCGTAATATCTTTGGCAGTGGCACAAACGACTTGGATATATCAAATTTACAAAATTTGCAAGCTATCCACGCTCTCAAGTATTTGCAGCAGCCCCCAGCTATTCTCAGTTCATTATTACCTCCCACCTGTTCGCACAATAATGCGCAGGTAAGTTCATGTGTACATATAATATTAGTAATAATTGTATTTCCAGTAATAGTCATAATTATAAAGAGAATAGAACTAGACAAAGACTTGTTTGTAATGCACCTTATACGGTATTAGCAGGTAATATTCAATTGATGCCTATGTAAGATTGAAAAGAAGAAAAATAAATGGCCAAATAATAAACCTCTGCTCCATTGACTCACTGACAATTTAATATTCCTGAATCTTCACGACAAAGCTCTAACAAAGTATTAAAAAAAAAAATAAAACATGGCATGGCAGTAAAGTCAGATAAAAGTCTACTTGAATCATATTTTTTAAAACCGATCCAATAGATTTATCATATCCCCAAAGGTTCAAATATTGTTCAGAGTAGTGGCAATTATTCGCTTGCAAAAGATCCTGCAAGTCCGAATGAACAATAATCCTTTTCAAAGTAGCTTGCCTCAAGTCAATGGACTCAATGGTTCAATGCTTTCGTGTTAGGCTTGAAATTACTACTTCTTTTATTCATTTTTGAAACGTGATAAGTTTTTATTTATACTTCTGTATTGCACTGTTTCCCGGATCAGCCCTGTCACACCCGACCTCTTACTCACCCCGGCCCTTAGCACTGGGGTTGACTGCCTAGCTCTGGTACAAGTACTGGGGAGGACCATTGTAATTTAACATGATGTTGTGTTAAGTTCAGTGTTAGGACCAATGAGTCCCGGGTTGGGACCCGGGCTAGGGACTACAATACTAACAATTGTGAAGAGTTTATTAATAATATTAATAAATGGTTTCTTGGTAATACTTCTGAAAAATTTTAATTTATCAAGGGTCCAGACACTCTTAACCTGAAAATTAAAACTTCTACTTTATCTTATCCCAAGTTTAAGTGAACATATAACAATAGTAAGTTATTGTCTAGAACTTGGCGAGGTGCTGGCTATTTGCAAGCATGCAAACGTAATAGGTATTGCGAAAATGATCCTATGGATGTGTCACATTTTCACCCAATAATTATCTTGCCAATGATGTCGAAAATTTTGGAGAAAATCGTATCAGAACAACTAACTGACTGGTTTCCTAAAAAATATAATATTCCACTCACTCAATCTGGGTTTCATCAGTTCAGTATCACATGAAAAAGCAAAACAAAAAGGTTAATATTTGGCAAAGATAAGGAAGTGCTAGCAAGGGACCCTCATTTTAAGAGAACTTAAACAATGTTGCTCTGTAGTCAGCAAATATCTGCAAAAATTTTGGGCTTATTCGCCTAAGCAGCATTTTCCTACAAATTCGCTGATCTATGGTTGTAGCTACCAGGTAGTTACTGCCAAGTCGCCAAGAGACGTCTTGTTCTCCTACACGTCAGTATTTTCAGTCTCAGGCTAAAATCTCACACTTAAAAATGAAAAATAAACATTAGTAGAAAAACTTTTATTTTAATGTTATTAGATTACTAGCCTGAAAACGAAATTCTGCTTTTACTTTTGACACTAGAAAGTTAGAAACGTACAAAGAAGGAATTACTCGCGTTTAAAAACAGACAGACAAAAAGATTCCAATTAATTTTAGTAAAGATATCAGTTTAATCGTGTACCAAATCTTATAAAAAAATGATGTCGCAGTGACACCTTGCAGTGGTGTAAAATATCCTATAGCACCATCACAAAAATGGGCAGTAACGTTGTGGTAAATACCTCTTTGAAATATGTTTAATTGTTCATTTAGTGATGTTAGTGGAAGCATTGAGTTGAAAAAGTTATTTTTTAGAATGCACAAAACAAAAACAAAGTAATTCGAGTGAATTGGGATGTTGCTTTGCTCTCGGAGGAGAAAAACAACTTAAGACCAGCGAATGGTCGATGGTAGCAGCTACTTAGTAGCTCGTGCGAGAACAATATTATTGAGCTGCATTGACAATGTCTTAGCGACCCAGTGGCTACCAGCGAATTTGTAAGATAGCGCTGCTTTAGACTATGATATGCAATTCATTAGTCATATCTCCTCATACTTCTTCCAAAAAGTGGATGCTTAAAAATATTCTGTAAGCATAATGATAGCATAAGTACTGTAATATGTTTCATCATCATATATTCTGCTGTTTGTTTATATTGGACTTATAATATCCCAAATTTATTAATTTTCTTTTTTTTACCTAACCGTTAGTCAGGTGGCTACATGAGTGTATGAGTAAATTTGGATGGCGCCATCTTTTGATACTAGTTGTAATAAATTATAAATTGTTATAAAGAGAAATAAAAGAATTTATGATTATTATCCATGCAGTAAATTTAAATCATATTACTTTTTAATCATTTTAGCAAATACTAGATAAGTGGAATGGCAGTGCAGCTTCCTTGATAAACTTTATCCCAGAAAACTTACAACTGGACAAAGCGGCTCGTTTTCATCGATCTGCAGCCTGTAAGTACTTAAATCAAATATTTCCTTTTTTTATCCTTCTTTTTCTTTTCATTCATAAAAAATTAATAATTTCCAACTTAGCTGTGTATGATGCCACA
This sequence comes from Leptura quadrifasciata, assembly GCA_963675555.1. Classification (NCBI taxonomy): domain Eukaryota; kingdom Metazoa; phylum Arthropoda; class Insecta; order Coleoptera; family Cerambycidae; genus Leptura; species Leptura quadrifasciata. The sequence continues at coordinate 114,206,934 of OY776675.1, forward strand.
TGCACATGGAGTGGTGTTTTACCTCCCCGTTCGACTATCAAACCAACTGGTTATTCGAGTAAGGTATTCTTGGGTGGCGTTCCCTGGGATATATCAGAACAGTTGCTTGTGCAAACTTTCAAGCAGTTTGGACCGATTCGTGTAGAATGGCCCGGCAAAGACAAGCAGGCCTCACAACCGAAAGGATATGTGTATATCATTTTTGAATCGGAGAAGAATGTAAAAGCGTTGCTACAGGCCTGCACTAATGATTATGCGAACAGCGGCAATTGGTACTACAAAATCAGCTCTAAACGAATGAAGGCAAAGGAGGTAAGTTTACTATGAACTTATGAGAAAGTTGACAATATATAATTGTTATTTAATTAATGAATTTATATTGAATAATTTTTTCAAGGTACAAGTTATACCATGGATTATTAATGATTCAAACTATACAAAATCAACCTCACAGAAATTAGATCCTGGCAAGACCGTATTTGTTGGAGCCCTTCATGGTATGCTTAATGCAGAGGGTTTGGCAAAAATAATGAATGATCTTTTTGATGGAGTAGTTTATGCTGGTAAGTTTTTCTTATCCATATTTTGTATTTAAAACACAACATAAAATGTGAGAAATAATTTTGAGATCTTCTCATTTAGTCAAATTACTCAAACTAACGTCTTATTAAATTATATTAAATTCCATGCAATTATGATACTTCACTATGGCTTACCTCTCGCTGAAGACAAAAGCTTTAAGTGATCCACTTCAAAGAATATTTTCACTGTAGCCTCATGAATATGAAATATCGTCCTTTGGATAACTTTTGCGTCGTTTGCATACACTTTTCCTTTCAAAAGTCCGACAATCTGGGTAACCAATGGTGTCATAGGAGATGTAGTGCCATCTTGTTAACACCACGTTTTTTATGCTAATTCGTCAAATTCAAAAGTTAAGAAGTTCTCACTTGCTACTATAAGAGCATTCTTCAAACTGTGCAATGGCTCTCTGTTATATTTTCAAACCCGCTTACATTATCACTATGGATCATTACAGATGTGTCGTCTGCATACATAAAAACATCACCATCTGTTAAATAATTCGGTAAGTCATTAATGAAAATAAGGAATAGTAGTGGACCTATAATAGAACCTTGGGGTACACCGATTTCCATAGTGACAATATTAGATGTTTCCGAGTTTATTGAAACTAAAACTTTTCCATTTGCTAGATGCGATAATAATCATTTGAGAATATTGCCACGTATTCCCATTGCATGTAATTTATTTTCTAGAAATTTCAGATTTACCAAATCCAAGGCCACAGTTAAATAAAAAAAGAGATTAGCTACTTTTTTACCTTTGTTAAGGTAGTTGTAAATTTTTTGAATAAGTTCAAGAGTTGCTATGTCCATAGATTTATTAGCTTTATAACCAAATTGACTATTAGTAAATAAATTATTCGATTCTAAGTATGAATAAATTCTATTGACCACTGCTTTTTCAGGAATTTTAGATAAATAGCTCGTTACGGTTATAGGTCTATGATTTTGAATTAATTGAGGATTATCTTTCTTGTGTAAGGAAATTATTTTATTTAGTTTCAACATGTCCGAGAACTGCCCAAGATTTATTTATAAATTAATCAGGCGTATGTAAGGGAATCCGCTAGAATATATTAAAATTATAAATAAAAAGTAATCAAATCTAGTAGGTATGTCATATTCCTATTTCTGAGCAAGTTTTTCCTATAAAATTTTTCAATGTCTCGCACAGAAAGGATAGCTTATCTGATGCGACTTTTATTTTTAAACTGTTAATTGTGCCCTCTATAAATTTTTGAAATTCTAACAATTAGATTTTTGGGTTTTTGGTTCACGTAAGAGCAGAATACAGAATATTGCATTTAATTTTTTTTTTAAATCATCATTTATCACTGTAATATCGTTTTGCCGTGGACACATTGTTCAAAATTTGTTTTGAATTGTGCTGAATTGAGCACCGATTTTGGTAAAGTGCTGTCACAATAAACAAGTGCTGAACCACACAACAGGCAGCGATATATTGAGACCCCTGTAGAAAACCAAAACCTAATAACTTAACAAAAGAAATCTCATTATTTGAAGTTAAACAAATAACATTAATACACGAGAAAATATGTACCCATCAGCAATATTTCCTTTTTTCCCTCACCTCTAAGTGAACAGGATATGTGGTAGCAATAATAAACAAACTGAGGCCATCTAATTCTAGTGGCTATGACAATATCAATTATTAAAAAATTGTAAATATCTTAGTTGCCAACCATTATCGTATCTGATAAAGTTATCATTCGAACAGGGAATATTTCCTGAAAAATTAAAGCCCTCAGTGGTCTGCCCTTCATATAAAAAGGTGACGCTAATGCTTACGATAATTACCAAGCTATCACACTGCTTTCAAGCTTCTCTAAGATATATGAGTCAGCCTTAAATGGTCAGCTAACAAACTTTTGCATAAATAATAGCATAATTTCACCAGTACAACATGGCTTCATAAAATAGAGGTATGGATATGGCCTTAAGTAATTTCCATATATAAATTAAAAATGGACTTTCTTGGTCTACTCATTGACTTTTCCCGAGCTTTTGATTGCGTAGACCATCACTTACTCTTAGAAAAACTCTACAGGTATGGAATCAGGGAACAACCACTAAAATTTATAGAATCATACATAACATACATTATACATAAATGAGGATCAAGTTGTTCAAATCAACGATGTTAAAAGCGAACCTAGGAGAGTATCCAAGGTGTCCCACAAGGCTCCATATCGGGCCCTCTTGTATACATTATCTTTGCTAATGACCTAGTGTATTTTTTAAAAAACATTTGAAACTTGCAATAAAGCAATAAATTCAGCAGAGAATATCTATAAAAAATGCATTCATTTTTTTTTTTTTTTTTTTGACGAGGAAGGGAAACCCTCATGGGCTCCCAACCTGAGCTGTCAGTGTCAGACTCTTACTGACTAAAACCTCTCCCCACAGGGTCGTCTGTAACACTCCGAGGGCACTGCAGCCTCTTGGGCTTATTGTGCACTCCCTGTTCCAATTTACACTGCCCATTTTAATACTCCTGTGCCACTGATGAGGTAATACAGGTCTGAGAATGGGCGAGTTTTAACGCTTTGCGGGTCTGTTCGTGTTTGCCTGTAAATATTATATCTTCTGCGGGCCAATGCCTCACATTCATATATAATGTGGTCTACTGTCTCTGGTACCTTGCCACATAATCTGCAGTCAAGGTCGCCATCGAACTTGCCAATTCTGTGCAGGTGTTTCTTACTAGGAAAATGTCCTGTCAAGAGGCCTGTTATAATTCTCAACTGTAACCTGTTCTTTGGGAGCAGTTCTGCAGTTTGTTTTGGGCATGGTCCTTCAATAAGTGTTTTCCCATGTCGATTACCTGGCATGTTCCTCCAGTAATAATTGTGTTTATTCCTGACCCAGTCTTTAGTTACCCCTCTAGCTGAGCATTTGGTGATGCCCAGCACGGGTTCTGGGCCATAAAATTTGTTAGCTGCTCCTTGTCTAGCAAGTTCATCAGCTTTTTCGTTGCCGTCTATTCTGGTGTGTCCCGGCACCCAGAGTAGTTTAACTCTGTTCTGCTCACCCAGAACTTCGAGCTCTTTATGGCAGTCCCATACCAGTCTGGAGGACACTTTGTTAGAGGCTAATGCCTTTAGTGCCGCCTGACTGTCAGATGCAATGCAGATCTGCTGGTTCACATATCGTCGTTTGACATTCTCACGTATACACTCAAGTATAGCCAGAATTTCAGTTTGAAATACAGTGGCGTGAAGTCCAAGAGAAAGGCTTATACTTGCCCTCGGTCTCACTCCATGTATTCCTGCTCCAGCTCCTGATTCCATCCTGGACCCGTCAGTATACCAGGCCAGGCCTTTGCGTAATAACTCAGGAGCTCCTGTTGACCAATCCCCTCTCTCTCTCCAATAGAGATACTGAAGGGCTTGTTAAATGTGATTTTTGGGACCATGTAGTCTGACCTTATGCTCAATAGAGGATCTACTACAATGTTGATTATCCTCATATGTCCTGACTCCCCTGTGTGGAGAGCCAAGTCACGTGAGTTTTGTACCCTGTATGCCCCCATTCTTGCCTCTCCCTGAATCACTACGCTGAGTGGGGGGAGGTCCAATAAGGTCTTATGGCTGCTGTGGGAGTGCTTTTCATGGCACCTGTGATTCCCAAGCAAGCCAGTCTCTGTACCCAGCTTAGCTTGTTGGCTGCAGTTGTTTGAGTGGCTTCAGGCCACCAAACTAAGGCAGTGTGTGTAATGGAGTGTCATATTACACTGGTATAGAGTCAGTGCACCATACCAGGCTTGAGCCCTCATGTTTTGCCATATAATCGTCTACATGTGGCCAATATGGCCACCGATTTATGTGTTACCCTCTCTAGATGTTGGTTCCAGGTAAGTTTAGAGTCTATGATAACTCCAAGATACTTTACCTCCCCCGACATCCTCAGTATTGTACCTTGAAGAACCAGAGAACCCAATCCCTCCCAAGTTTCTCCTTCTAGTAAATGAAACGATATTGGTCTTTGAGGGACTTAATTCTCAGTCCCTCTTCATCGGCCCATTTCTTGACCATATTCAGGGCCCTTTGTAGATGGTCCCTAACTATGTTATTAAACTTTCCTCTTGATATGATGACTATATCGTCAGCATACCCCTGAGAATGAGTAATTACTGTCAACGCGTCTTTATTCTCCAAAAGTATGCGGTGCAAATATTATATAATCTGCCAAAAAGCCAATTTTTTAAAATATTTTTTGTACAATTATTATTAATTGTGAAATAAAGAAGACTTATTATTATTATTTTACTGTTTAACAGGTATCGACACCGACAAGTACAAGTATCCAATTGGCTCAGGACGTGTCACCTTCAACAATCCTCGTTCCTACATGAAAGCAGTTGCTGCTGCCTTCATTGAAATTAAAACATCGAAATTTACAAAGAAGGTAAGGTTATAATTTGCTTCATAAATTGTTTATCAAGGATTCTCATCAAATTCACTTTGTCAGTATATATAAACGCATACCTTCTCTAGGTGCAAGTCGATCCTTACCTTGAGGACTCCCTGTGCTCAATCTGTGGTGTGCAACAAGGCCCATATTTCTGCCGAGATATGATGTGTTTTCGATATTTCTGTCGCACCTGCTGGCAATGGCAGCACAGTGGTGAGATTCGCCATCACAAACCAATGATGAGAAATTCCAAGAATAGCCAAGTACTCGGGCTTGGTACTACTCCTGTTGCTGTCAACTAAGCAAGTATCCATTTGCTTTAAGTCTGATGTACTGCTTGTGGACGAATCATTTCCTTTATCCCACATGCATTACAATTTATTTTAGGGTATTCTACGCTCAACAAGCGTATAGCTATCGTTATTGTTGTTACACTGTTCCCTAACTAGTTGGTTTATTATTAGGTAGTTTAGATACTTAAGTTGAAATGTAACTCTTATGGTTTATACAAATAAACCTAGAGTGTCTTGAGGCCTTCAAGAGTTAAACTAGATCTATCGTTGAATTCATACGATATGACTTTACAGCATGTTGAAACCTTTTCCAATCTAAATTTATTTTCTATCCGTTACCTCTACTCATGAATGAGAAATTATGCCATCGTTAAAAATATCTTAAAACGGTTATTTTTATTCTAATACTAAACTGTATTGAGGTAGTGTGGAATTATTGTCCTTGAGTTTATACATTTTAAATGTTTACTGTTTAATGTTGTCCCAGTGGTAGAAGCGGGAATTAATTATCGAGGGTAAAGAAAGCAAATTAAGTAAAATATTCCCAGGAGTTGTGATGCTTAGTAAAATAAAGGTACATCAATAATTGTGTATATCGAAAAAATATTTTTCTATGACTGCATAAGAAAATTATGATGTAAAGAATTCATACTGAATAACATGTGGAAAAATGACAGAAATATTTTGCTGCACTAGCAGCAAAAGATAACACATTACAATACCTTGGCCTATCTTTAAATGTTAATAAGAAATTTAATTTCTTGAACTTTTAGGTTCCCATATAAGCAGTCTTAGAAAGATTGTGTGTGAAATGTGTCCATTCTTGCCTCGGCCTAGAATTTCCATAGCTTGTGGAAAATATACGTACAGAACTATTAGTAAATAGATTTTTCTAATATGGTAGGTCACTTTAGTATAATTAATTTATTTTAAAATTTAAGTTTGAAGGTATGTCTCGGCAAATTCAATAAGATATGTTTTATATACCTATTATATCTTATCCTGCATTTCGAATAGTTTGCCTCCTTAGAAAGACAATGATTTTATATATTTCTCAGGCTTAAAGAACCAGAAAATGGACGAATTTTGTGATTAATGGGGATGAGAGAGTTGACGCTTTTAAGTAGTTTAAGTGGATAATACTCATTGCACTGAAGATACACTTATAAAGAAGTTCCGATTACAATAAGGGGTGCAATGTCTTTCTTTTCTAATTTAGAAACCTTCACAGAGATATCTCATTTCAATGTCACCATATCACATGTTTACGTTACACGGCCACTATCTAATCCTACCATGTTTCTAATGTCATTACTTTTGTACCTTTTGGTATTATTTTTATGTGGAAAAATTAGTTTTCTCAGAGACTTACGTTCCTTTTCAGATTTCTTCAGAGAATTATTCAACAGGATATTGATATCTTTAATTTTTTGAACTGATTTGCACAAATTGCAACCAGTTCTTTTATTATTTTACAATAAATCATTTATAATCATATTTATTTTCAATAACCTGTTTTGAGAATTTTTGTCTACCAAAACACACCGATTGGTAATTGGCAGTTTTCCACCAGTTTTAAATTTCATCCACGGCAATACACAATATTTGTCGAACATTTACCAAGCCGATAGCTATTATGCAACATTAATTGGTTTTTATGTACGCGCATGCAGTATATATAGGAAGAATATGTGCACAGAACAGATAATTCTAATACAGATAACTGCAAATATAAAACTATACTTTAACAATTTTGTTGATTTGTGTGCTCTCTTGACGAGGAAAATAATACATTAGAAATGTTTTAACTAAAATCTTTCTCTGTGAAGATATGTGTGTGTATGTGGTTGGATTTCAAGAAAAGTTTACTTCAAACCTACTTTAACAAGAAAATAGACGTCTCGTGGTGATACCACACCACTTCTATCACTGTGTTGCCTCATAGTAGTAGGTATATAATTTTAGATTTAGTTTGGAAAAGATTTCATCACAATGTGTTTAATGTAGTAACAGTGCAGGAATTTTAGAGATTTAAAAAAAAAATGAACAAAAACGAAGAACTTTGTGCAGTATCGTCGAAATTAAATATTTATAAAAGCGGGTTATGTTATTCATTGAAGTGTAAGATCCAAATTATAATTAATGGCAAGTTTGGGTGTATTAAAATGAATAGTCATTCAAACCAAACGTGCCCGTCTTCAGATCACGTTTTCATTATATAATTGGTATTCATCACAAACAAGATGTTCTCGCAAAATCGAATCAGAATGTATGAGGCGATAGTGTACAGATGTATCTTCTAGGTTCCCTTGGGAGTCATCTAAAGTCAAGGCTATGTGTTGCAGATTATTCATAAACTTCGATAGGAACATACAAACTATGAAATTTGGCAAAATGGACTGTTGTTCCATCAGTTTAACGCCTAACGTTGATCATAAAAATGAAATTGATCATCCACTCGAAAAATAATTGTTTAATTTGAGTAATACAAGAAAAAGTGTACAGTTTTAATAGAAATTGTACTTATCCAATGTGTGGCTTCTCCTTAGATGGGCAGCTGCAGGAGAGAATAGTTCACAATTGTATTAGCAAATGTTCCGCCATTTTATAAAATGGCGGCCATGACACGTCCTTGATTTTAGAGAACTTTCAATGATAACATGAAAATATTTGGACCTAAAGTTCTTCTGCAAAAAGCCCAGTTCGAGATTTTTATATGTATACTATATTTCTTGAAAAATATTTTGGTACTTGTTTGATCTAACTAATATTTAACTGTATGCATATATTTTTTTAAAATTGTCGGAACATGCTGCATAATTTTATCAATGATTGTAATATTCGGACATTGCAAATATTCTTTAAGACTCATAGAGTTCCGAAACGAAATTTTTTATTGTTTCAATCTCAAAAAAAATTAATATTTTAGCTGTAACACATATTTTATGATAAATTTGGATTATTTGTTAGTGTTTAACATAATTGTAGTTTTAAGTGTTGATATTTAAAGTTTTTTAAAACCTAATTGTTAATTAACTTTGAAATTGTGGGCGGTTGGGTATTATTTACTAGTTTTATAAATTTTAAGATATCTGTGTGCAGTCTCAACTGCATTCATCGATAGGATTGTTTCCGGTAAATAAATTGGCAATGTAAAGGTTGATGTGATTTGGGTTACTGGTTTATTAAAATTTAATAAGAGTTATATTGTGCTGTAAGCGCCCTTTTCGTATATATACATATAGTTACGATAATAATTAATCTCCTATTATTCTTTTTTAAAGAGTTTATATTAAATATCTTGCATAACAAACATTTCTTTTATTGCAGCTCAAGGTGGAGGTTCCTCGATTTAAGCATGACGCATGTGTTTTAACCAAATATTTTTAGTTTTTTTTATTTATATATATTTTGTTGTGCTGTTTATGTTGGTTAACAGACTGTTTATGTTGTGATTATAGTTTTAATTTCTTAATTAGTGTTATTTAATGTTGATAAATTTACATAACTTTTATCAATGCTGTCATAAGTTACCTGATTATGTCTAATTTATCAACAAGAAATTTATGATTTTTTTTTGTTTTAATTTTTTTAGCTGACCTTTTTTAAACGTTTTTTAACGAGAGTTTTTAATAATTTGAACTAACCTTTTTAATGTTGAAATTTAACATAATGTGATATATCTAGGGTATACATAAGGTATAGCGATTAGCCATATTTAAAGTTACAATTTTAAAAAATTTTAAAACTTTTAGCTGAAATTCATAAAAGCAGTGTTGTTTTTTCATGGTATGATTAAGCTGTAACTTCAAATATGAAATGTCAGTGGGGTAGTATTTTTGAGCTATACATTACTTGAAAAATAAATTAGTGCCAGCCACTTGCCCTTTTTTTTTATTTGACAGTCAAAAAATCCGTACACTACCGTTTTAGTTTTTTTTTATTTGACAGATGGACAAAATAATCACAGTGATCATATTTCAATAAAGCGATGGTCGATTAAATTTGTTATGTAATTCAAAACGCGGATAAAATTTAGTATTTTCTTTTAGCACAAATACAAGAAATTGCATCTAACAGACATTTTGGTAGACACTGTATATAAACATTTTAATTTCATTCTTCATTTATACTCTTAATATCACTAGAGTCCTTGATTTAAATCATTCACTGAACCACATTTAGTTGTAGATCAATAGTACTGCACATACTGACTGATATTTTAAATGTATACTGATAACGTTTTTACCAAAGCTATAAATTTTATGTGGATGGGTCAATCATAGTTTAAGATATTTTTATTTTTGTTAATTTATTTTTTTATGGTGTTTGTGTACTTTTACTAGTCATAGATATGATGTTTTCGTTAATTTTGTTAAAGGATTTATTTATTCTTAATAAATAATATCTGCAGCTTCTGTTTCATTTATCTTTTATTTGAAATAAATTCCTGAACTAGTACGGTCAAATTGATATAAAATAATTGTTTTTGTGGCAACTTTCAGGGGAAATTCTATTGTCGATTCTTCTGTGATTTGACTTCTCGATTAAGAAAAAAAAATGATTTCTTCAAAAAGTAGCTTGGTACATCGAAACTTATATGCACATTTCTGATGCTCCATCACGATTCATGTACTTATCTGCATAATATACGGGGTGTAACAGGATCATGTTACACCCTCATTTTTTTCCACATAAAATGTTACTGTTAAGGACGTTCCCAAAAGGCAGTCATTCTCAACCAAGAAAATGATCTCCTTATGTAAACTGTCATGCTTACAATAAAAACTTGTTGACAAGCACTGCACTTTTTGCTCCACTCCCTCTGTGCATAAGCACAGAAATAAACTTACTGCGTCGTTTGACTCAATCTGGCAATGTTTCGCTTTTATACAAATCAGAATGTGAGTTCTTGCTTTGGTTTGGTTTAGAGTGCCATAAATATCAACTTTTATTCTTACAATAATCCATATTTTATTAATATCTGTAAAGCACTCGCATTTATTAACGTAAACTGTGCATTGACAGCATTTTAAATATTACCGTGTAATTGCAACGTTGCCAAGTCGCGAACTCCTGCTCACCAACTTATCTGAAGCAAGCCGAGAGCGACCGAAAATCATGAATTATTTAGAGAAAAATATTCCTCTCTCCTTTTAATAGCTCTCAGATTTTTCAGAAAAACATAATAAAATTATCATTTTGTAATTAAATAAAACATAAGTGAATATGGGATTTATAAGACATTGTATGTTAAAATGGGAATTTTAGGTGCTAATATTTATAAATTTAGTACCGCAAAAGCTACTCAAATTTTTGTCACTATACAGAACACTAATGAAAATATATGTATACATTTTCAAGATAATCGTAACAAAACTTTTTTTGTTGGGAACGTCCTTAAGGGGCAAATGGATAAGGGTAAAGGTAAGATAATTTTAAATCGGGGAAATAATTCAAAATAAATAGCTGTGGTATATATAACAAATATTGGTCATTTAAATTTCACCTGCAAACATAGATCATTGAATTATTTTACAAATGCAACATCTGTGGAATGAATCAAGTATAGTGCTGATGTGAAGAATTTGAAGCAATCCTGAAGGTACTCATCTACAGAAGAATTATGAACAATTTACTCAATCATTATTGAGTTTGAGTAACAGCTATTTTAATAAAAATTCTGATATCAATGATCCAGTATTTCCGCAGAGTTAGATGGAAATGATGAAGATATAATTTGACATAAGTTTACAAAACATATTATGAAGAACACAACAATAATTATTTCCTTTACTATTAGAATGCCACAAATAACTTTCAGACAATAACAATAATTATTATTATGCAAACTTGAATGAAATATGCTCATAATACTCTATAAAAAAATTGGGTTGATTGTACTGAAAATTTTCCTTTGGCGTACATCTATAAAAATGTATCACAATAAAGGACCCCACACAGAACACGGGATTTGGGATCCCGGTGTAAATAGTCAAAATTGAGTTATGTCATAGTTCAGACCTTCCTGATGAAAAATTCAAATAGGACCAAGACTCGAGGAGCTCCTCTTTTGGAGCTACAGCGAGGGCACAGGTAGAAAATTCGAATACATGGGATTTGGAATCCCAGTGAAAATTGTCGAAATTGAGATATGTACCAAACCCAAGGATTGTAAAGTAAGATAGGTAGCATGGTAACTTGAACGGAATGGAGGGGTTACGATGAAGGCGGCCGACTTGCGCGTCATCGTGCCTGCTGAAACTTAATTGTACGTATACATTTTTTGAGACGTTGCGCTTATTAGTTATTTCGAAATATTTGTTGTTTTTGTGTTTATAATCGCGCAGTTATAGTTATTTAGTGTATAATCTAATTGACAATTACTGTTAAAGAGAAAAGACTCATAGTATATAGAAGTTTGTAACCTGTGTATTAATTTACAGAAATAATTTCAAGGTAAACAGTTTTTATTATTTTCCGTTCATAATAATAACAAATAACAATGTTACATACAATTATTAGATGACTGGAGGAAAGGTTTGTAGTGTAGCTGTTTGCAAAAACAACTCAAAAAAGGCAAAAGAGAGTGGTGAGATGTTGATGTTTATTTCCTTCCCTAAAAAAATTACTTAATACATGAAATAAAATTTATTTTCATATGATACAAAGAAATATTAGAAAAAAACCAATGAGTGATTTTTTCTTATTAATTGCTGTATCTAATATGACATGATAAAATTTAATGGCCCTCTTGTTAAATTTTATTAATAAACTATTGTATGCACATCTAATTCTAATAAAAAATTTGCATTAAAATTTTTTAATATTACATAATTGTAAAAGTTGGCCTGGGGAAAAATTTCTACTCAGTACGTCATAAAATAAGAAACTTTTCTAAGTAACTCTTTTCGTTAGGGCGAAAATTAATATCATGTATGTTTCTTCATCTATCTTATAACTTATTAAATTCGCTAAGAATTATATAAAGCAATGAAATCAAGACTGAAGTCTCGGGTGAGAAATTGCACACAAGATTAAAAGAACCTACTTCAGTCCCTTGATATAAAATGTACTTCTTTAACTGCATACATTAATTAATTATAAATTTGATATATAGTAATGTCAATTTTAAATTCCAAGGAAAACGTTATCGATGTTATAACCATTAATCAAAAAAGTCAATTTATTAATTTGTGCTTGTACATTAAAAAATACAAAATACGAAATTCAAATTCATAACTAATTATACTTCTATACTAATGGTTTGAACGCCAGAAATTCGAATGAGCAGGCAGAGTGACGCGTTCCCGCATTTTAAATAGTGATCTCTGATTGGTCGAAAGTTACCATGCTACCTATCTTACTTTACAAACTTTGGTACAGACCTTCCTGAAGAAAAGTTCAAATTGGACCAAGGTTCGAGAAGCTCTTATTTTGAAATTTTTCACGAATTTACGAATTTTCGGCTTTTACCCTTGCTGTCACTACAAAATAAAATGTTCTCAAGCCTTGGTCCCATTTGAACTTTTCATCAGGATGGTCTGTACCACAACATATCTCAATTTCGACAATTTTCACCGGAATCCCAAAATCCGTGTTTCTGTGCGGGGTTCTTTCTGTTAAGGTGACATTATTTTTTGCCAATATGCTTTTTTGACAATTTTTTTGCAATTATAGATGAAGAAATTAAGTAATGTGACAAACAATACCATGCAATACCTTCATGTAAGAACATGTAAGACCTAAGTGAAAGTTACCCTCCAAGTTTGACTTCTATACATCTAGTCGTTATCAAGATCTTACAAGAATAAAAAAAATCACTTCTTAACTTAATCACTCATGAAATTTGAATTTTATAAAGTATTTGACATTTGTTTCATATTGTTAGGGACTAAAAAAGACATTGATTACACATTATTGCATTGTAAATTTTATTGTAAAAATAAATAGTATAAAAGTATAATTTATTTTTATTTAAAAAAAACAATAAGTATATTGAAAAAATAACCATAACCGAATATTTTTTTAAAAATTTGTATTCAAAATCGGTAACTAAAACTGGCCCCAGAAAGCATGGCAAGCTTTGACCAATGTTGTCAATAATGGCAGTCATTTAGCAAATCGAAGTTTCCCTAGTTTTACCAGTTTCTTCGAAATTTCTGGAACTTTTAAGCTCAAAGTTACTTCCAAGTTTCAAGCCACCCATGCGGTTGATTCAAGGATGGGACTAATGACAATTCAGCCATAGTTATACTGTCATTATCGCATCCATTCTGTTTGGTTTTAGAGTCATTAAAGCTGATTCTAATCATTTGCCATATGTGAACGATTTGAGGCACTCCGCCTATGGCGTCGTGCTCAAACTTCTTTCTTGTGCGGTATTCATGGTCATAGACTAACTATTTTAACAAAAGTAAGGACTATCTCGGAGAACCTTTAAAATGAAGACTGTTGAGGACCCCTGTTTATTAATTAAAAGCCACTGTTCATTGTTGGTTTTCTCTTCTCTGGCTAATATAATGGCAAAAGTACCTGATATGAGAAATGATATGGATGTCCACGAAGGTTCCATTTTGGGACCACTTTTATTTACCTTTTGTATAAAGAATTTACCGATATATTTCTAATGGTATGGTTATAATTCTGATAAACAATATCACAATTATTATAGTACAGTAAAAATATACCAAACATTCCCATGACCTGGAAAAATTGCATACTCAAATTCGTCATGCTCAGACCACTTAGAAGTTCCGAAACCAAAAAGGTGACCTCCCTCCCTTTTGCTTCAGTCGCCATCCTGTAAAATTTTTGGATCGTTTTATCTCGTTATTGAACAAAAAATTTCCGCTACTGAGGCCTAACACCGACGCCTGTAGAAGAGCCACCCGAACCAGGAATTTTGCCGAACCTCTTCCCTTAAAAAGAGTAGGGATCTTTTACTTGCCTAACATTTAATAGACAAGGGACCGACGGCTTTACATCCCCTCCGAAGGATGGTATATCCCCTATACAACCCTCGCCTAAGGTTGTATAGCTTCCACGCATACACTGATATACAAGCCGCTGGAAGATGTGTGAGGCGAGGACGCGGACTTCGTTGGAACGGTCACCCATCCAACTACTAACCGCGCCTTACATTGCTTTACATCGCATATCGCTATTTTATTTACGTGTTATCATCAGCCTTTTTCTCGTGAACTATAATGCGGCATGCCGCCAACAGAGCTGGAACTACGGGTTGGCAAGGATATACCATACCTAATTTCCCTGGTGCGGCGGCAATCGCTGGTAAATAGTGGTGCGGTAGATAACTGAGCACATAAACGGCGCCGTCTTTGTTCCTTCAAAGATGTTCGACGATTTTTATGAACTCAGTTATTTTCTTCCGCACCACTATAATAGGAGACAAACATGTGCATGTTTTATTATTTCCACCCAATAATATACACTAACCTAACAAATTGTAGATTTTTGTAAGCGAATTGTATCCACTTATTCAGTATTATTTTAGACAGCAGTGACAGCAGACTACACGAGTATTCCTTCCGTTCCTATTTACTGTAATGTAAATCGAGAGTGATTGATTAATTAATCGGTAATTTGCTGTAATCGCCGCCAACCATAAATAAAATAATTATACGTACCGTGGTATCGTATATTTAATATAATTATGTCCGATCGAAAAAGATTAAAGTTATCAGGGTATGAATACCGAAAACGAAAAGCCCAACGCGAAAGCTCGAATAAAAAAATGAGGGGCAGTTTAAAAAGTTTTTTAAATTTAACATGTGATATTAATCAACCATCTTCGCCTCCTTTACCACCTCAACAAAGTGATAGTGATAGTAAAGATGAAGAAGAACATATTCAACCATCATCATCGGTATTGGAAAGTTGTGAGAATCCAAGTTCAAGTACGTCTAATAAACCTGTTGAAAAATCTGCATGTTCGCCCTGTTCAATAATCACACAATCGGATTCCGACGATGAGCAAATTCCTATCATTTGTTTTCCTGATGAAACTAATGAAACTATTACCAATATCGATTTCAATTTGTTTTTGTCTAAAGATCCCGCAAATTGGCCAGGAGTTATTTATTTTATTTTCCTAAAAATAATGCTGGTCGGTCGTACACAGTGGCAAATTATAAAAGACTTTTATTAAATGGTGAACAAGTGCAACGTGATTGGTTGATTTATTCTGAAATAAAAGATTCAGTGTATTGTTTTTGTTGCAAGTTGTTTAAAAAAAAAGATGACGATAGTTCCAGTTCCTTGTCGGGAACTAATGGTTTTTGTGATTGGAAGAATTTAGCTCGGGTTTTGTCGGTTCATGAGACTAGTAGAAAACATATAATGGAACATCAAAAATGGAAGGAATTAAAATTAAGATTGGAAACATTTACTACAATAGATGCAGTGCAGCAAAAACTTCTAGAAGGCAAAAAAACAACACTGGATTAAAGTTTTGTCCTGGATTTTTGAGAGTGTTAAATTTCTCGCTCGATATTGTTTATCATTTCGTGGAGACACTGATAAAATTTATTGTAGAAATAACGGTAACTTTTTAAAATTAATTGAAATGATTGCAATTTTTGATGCAGACATGCGTGAACATTGACATATTGATAAGGAGAATGAATCTGGTATAGAAAGAAAAACTAGAAAAAGAGTTCCAGTCCACTATCTGGAAAAGAACATACAAAATGAGGTTATTCAAATAATTAGCACGCAAATTAAGAATTACATTATAATATTTGACAAATAAAGCAAAATATTTTTCAATTATTTTAGATTGTACCTACTCCAAATGTTAGCCATCAGGAACAAATTTCAGTTATTGTTCGATTTGTTTCCTTTGATGAAAATAAAAAAACAAAAATTAATGATTGCTTTATTGGATTTTTTCCCATATATGATACCACTGGCGAAGGTTTAACTGATTTTATTGTAAAATAATTGGAATTATATAAATTGCCAATAAAAAATTTAAGGGGCCAGGGGTATAACGGTTCGAATATGAGAAGAAAAAATTCTGGCGTACAATCTCGAATATTAAACATAAATCCAAGAGCATTTTATGTTCCTTGCTCAGCACATTCTTTAAGCTTAGTGGTAAATGATGCAGCAAATGTGTGCATAGACATAGTAAAATTTTTGTCAGTCGTTCAAGAAATTTATAATTTTTTTTCTTCATCTACTAAAAGATGGGATGTCCTAAAAAACTATATTGTAAACTTAACAGAATAGAAGCTTTGAAACCATTGCGCTACCAGTTAGGTGAAATATACGATGCGTTATACGAGATTTATTGTTCTGGAACAAATGATACTAGTACTAAATTACAAGCAAAATCATTATCGGATAAAATTAAAAGTTTTCATTTTGCGTGTTGTCTTGTTCTTTGGTACGACATTTTGTTTAAAATTAATTCTGTGAGTAAATTTTTACAAAATGTAGAATGTAATATAGAAGAAGCAATGTCTTCACTAGAAAAAACTAAAAAATATTTTAACTGTATTAGATCAGATGAAGGATTAAACAATGTTTTAATTGCTGCAAAAGAAGTAGCTAATGAAATAGATATTAGTCCAAATTTGATTTTTGATAGTAGATTTCGGCCTAGGCGTAAAAAAGCACATTTTAATTATGAACAAGCAGATGAAATTTTAGAAGATCCAATACAAAACTTTAGAGTTCATGTTTTTTATAGAATTTTAGATAAAGTATCAACTTCTTTGACTGATAGGTTTGATTTGCTGCAAAAACATTTTAATAATTTTGATTTTTTTTATAAAATTTATGATTTAAAGAGTAAAGATAAAACAGATATACTGAAAAAATGTGAAGATTTAGAAATATTATTAACAGATGGTGATGACAAAGATATCAACGGACTAGATTTTGTGAAGAATTATGTGTTCTTTTACTGCATGTGCCTAAAAATATGAGTCCTACAAATCTATTGGATTATATATATTTTAATAACTTGGATACTGTTTATCCTAATATATTTGTTGCTCTAAGGATTTTGCTAACTTTACCTACAACCATTGCATCGGCCGGGAGGTCATTTTCAAAATCCACCATGACAAATGAAAGACTGTCAGGTCTTGCCGAGATTGCAATAGAGCAAGATATATTAGAAAAAATAGATTTGAAAGACATTATTAGGGTTTTTGTCCAGACAAAAAAAAAGACGTATATTATTTTAACTTAACATTTGTTTTTATATAAGAAAAAATATATTTGTAATACACTATTGATGTTTTTGTTAAATATTTTTTTGAGTATTTCTTATTTTTTCCTGTAATAAACGTTTTTTAAAATACGAGTTTTTTAATTCAATTTTTGGAAAAATACGCTAATTTTTTATAATGGTAGGGGGCGGCAAATTTATAAGTTGCCTCACTAGTCACCGATGTCTAAAGCCGAGCCTGTATATTCACTACTATATCTTTGTTTATATGTTGTTAATTTGTCTTGTAATTGAGTTGGTCCTGTTTAGACAATAAATCAAAATAAATAAATAAATTAATCATATGCTAATAATATTTAAAACTCTAGACCTATACTTTATCAGGGAAATTACTCTAATTTTAACCAGATCTATTGACCAATCTACTTTACATATTACATGGAAACTGTGGCCAAAGCTTTTTATGTTGTCTGGAACCAGCATTATACCCTGAATTAAGTCTCAGGCACAACTTTACAATCTATATCAGGAATGCCTTGTGAAATGACCCTGTAATATCATCAATGGAATAACAGTTAGTTTTTAAATATTATTCGATTATCATACCATGCATGTAGTACACAAGCAGATACTGACTAACAAATCTGCCGACTGCACGGGTTTGGTGTTGGAAGGTTATCACATTTTTCACCTTACATGGATTTCTATGGCTAATCACCAACTAACTACATGCACAGTATCACCTACAAAACAAGATTGAAAGGCTTCTAGGTTAAATTTTATTTGTGTTTGGATAAAAGTTTGAGTCTTCAGAATCTGCTTAAACATTCTCCCCCAACAATGTTCTTAACGAAGAATCAACGAATTACCTTCCATCGTTACCAACTGCCCTTTTTTTCTTTAAGTTGGAACAATCATAACATTACTGTGTGTAACTTAATAAATTTGTTGTCCATAAAATAGTTGCGCCTGCATTCCTGGCAAAATATGAAGCGGTTTTGATTCGATGCCATATGTTCACCCTGCTATATCCTTTTAAACTGAAGTGGTTTGATTTACTTTATGTAATTTTACTTGATACCTTTTATTGTTTTTTGCTCTTTATTGTATTGTTGGCATTCAAATGAAATTGATTAATTAGGGCGTAATTAGGGCTGTTGAGAGTTACAGTAGGTACTAAGATAGAATGAGATCCTCTAAATACCCACTAAAGCTAAGTAATAATTTAATTCAGAGCAGTTATCCCAGCTGACCCTTACCTTTTATGGGACATGGGCTTAATGCATTTAATTGCGAATTTTAGACAATTTTTCCATTGTTTATATTCGTTCTTGGAATATATAAAGGGTCCTCCACCAGCCATTAGATAGATAGAAAAATAAATTAGTAACTGCACTCTACTTTAATGATCTCTTGTAATAAATCTGATAAATTCCTAATAGTGATGATAGAGATCCAATGAGTCCCACATGCCACGTTTTCAGTTTAGAAGACCACAAGTAGCCTGGAGGAAGTGTATTTACAGCATGTACAAGATCCATTGCTAATCTAATTGATGTTAAAATCTCATACTTCTGCATTTTTAATATCTGTTTTAAAGGTATGCTAAAAAATTATTTGGTAAATTTTTGACAAAATACAAAACATTTATGATTACCTTTTATCTTGTTGAACACATTTTTTATGAGTTTGCAGTACAGCTATATATCTTACAGTCCTACAAAGATAATATTTCATTATATTAGGAAGTTATGTTAAAAGAATGTTCTAGTTATTTGTACTATTCGATATTTACATAACTTTGTAGTCATGTAATAAATTAAAAAATCAAATCAAATTTGTTCAAAGTAGGAATATCCTAATGTACAATAATAGAGATACAAATACAGGAAAAAAAAATATTAAAATAATATTTAAAAAGTATTACAATGTAAAGAGAAATTTAGTATTATAAACAATAAGTAACAACTAATACTAACAAAAGATTATACATAACGGATCATGCATTTTTTTATGTGATCCAAAAGATTTTCTTTAAATAAGTAAATTGATTGACTAGATTTTATAGTCCATGGGATCTTACTAAACTGATCAATGCCTTTAAAAAACAAGGTATTCATGCCTATTCTAGTATTAGTTCTATTTAAAAATAAGTTAGTTATAAATAGTTATTTTATATTTTCTTTCTTTAAAGAGAAAATATATCCTAATGCTTAATTAACATTATTATTACACGACTACCAAGTTATGTAAATATCCGGCAATAAATAACTTCAATAGTAGGGTGATTATTATTGAAATCTTAGATATGATTTTTTTTAGTTCAAATGTGCTTTTAGAGGGCGGAATATTAAAACATAATATCTTTAGTCGCAAACTCCTCTATAAAATCCTTATTTTACTATAAGGAAAGTAACCAGACTGCAACCAACAGCTACTCTCTGGGCTATGTGCCCCGCCAAGCGCTGAATTACAAGTTACAAGTCTGGCGCGTTAAGTGTAATACTTGCATATTACCATCAAAACGCTAATGCTTCGATTGCAACAAACACCCCCTGAAAGACTGATCCTACATAAAGGAGCTTTCTTGCCAGCCGTCACACACCACTTGCAGACTGCAGTTTCGAGCTGTTGGCTCTCGTCCGTGCAAGGTAGGCATGTGACGACCGGCACGAGGATCCTTTGACTATCTGGTACATCCCGGTATTTTTACAATAGCGACATCTGCAAGTGGTGTGTGACGGCTGACAAGGAAGCTCCTTTAAGTAGGATCAGTCTTTCGGCTGGTGTTTGTTGCAATCGAAGCATTAGCGTTTTGATTTAGACTTGTAACTCAGCGCTCGGCGGGGCAGTCTGGTTACGTTCCTTATAGTAAAATAAGGATTTTATAGAGGAGTTTGCGACTAAAAATATTATGTTTCATTGATTTTTTTTGTAACGAAATTTAATACACAGGGGTTTTAGGTCAATCGCTAATACAAATTCCTAATTTTTGCTCATTTCTTTTGATCATAGTAGGTGTATTTAATTTCAAAAAAAAAAAATTAATTCTGAAACAAGAAGTATACCAAATTTGATCTAAATCCATCAATAAATGGCCGAGATATTGAAGTGTAGTGGTGAAAAGTGAGACTCCCTGTAAGTATTTTTATTCGAATTCAATTCATATGATCCGAGCAAGTATTGTCTTGAAACTATATAAATAATTAGAATATACATTTCTACTTATGTATTTGTGATTCTCAGCTATTATATAAGCACACTTCACTGCTCATGAATATGTTTACCATTATTATATTACTTATACTAAATGAAAATATACTTACTTCATTAAAGTTAAATAAATAGATAAAACCCAACATACAGAACTAGCAGTATCCCATTTACTATTATCAGTTCCTGATATTAGCTTATGTTCTGCTAACCAAGCCATTTTCTCAATTGGATAATAAACTTGGTCAATAATGTTTGTTAGGACGCCCAATTGGGCCATAAATTTATCCGGTTCCTACAAAATATGAAACCATTTAAAACCCAAAATTCAGTAAATATGTTTTAAGTGATATGATTCTTTAAGAGAGAAAATGTAATATCTCCCTGAGGACTTTTTATTATATTTTGGCAGTTTTATTAAATTTTTGATACTTATTTAAAGTAAAATGTAATTAAATGCTATATCAAACAAATTAAAATGCAAAATCAATTATTGAAATTACTATTCTGCTGCCAAAGCAAGAAAAACTTTACGAGATCGTTATTAATACCGGCGAACCAGTCCGTAGGTGTCATTAAACAAGTCGATGTATTAAAAACCTAAAAAGTAGTTCAATTTACAGTCGAGATAGCACTGAGAGTAATGGTATTTTAATGAGGTCGTAAAATTTTTGTTGCGTTTTTTATTTGCACAGTAAAATTTTACTCAACTATAGCATAAATTATTATTACCTACCAAAAATTACATAAATCTTAAAGGCTAAATGATATAAATTAATATATGTTTATATACATGCAATCATTTTTTTGTTCAGAAATATTTGAACCACCTTGTTGAGCTTTAAAAATTATAAAGATGGTAGTTGAGAATTCTTAATTTCAGGTCTAAAGTGGAGCACTGAAACAATTTGCAATGGATGAAATATTTGTGAATTATATTATTAATCTGAGAAATGTGACCCACCCAACCACTCCCATTTTAATTTGCCTTCAAGGATACAGTTCTTGTCTATGTCCTCATACCCTTTTACATTCAGAAATCTGCCATATTAAAATTAAGGATTTATTCTGCAATTTTTTACGTTATGCATTTACTGTTAGTAATACTAATTCGATAAAAGTAGGTTGCCTTCACATTTATACCAAACAAATTTTTGTTTCCAATAGTGCTATAGACCTGTTAAAATTATATAATGCTGGTTAAAAGTTAAATATGGGAGTAGTATAAATATAGAAATACATTTAATATCTGGAAATATTTGTTACTCTTTGAAAATTACAGTAAATAATATGGGTCGCGTGC
The DNA here is from genome assembly GCA_963675555.1 of Leptura quadrifasciata. Lineage (NCBI taxonomy): Eukaryota > Metazoa > Arthropoda > Insecta > Coleoptera > Cerambycidae > Leptura > Leptura quadrifasciata. The sequence goes on from OY776675.1 coordinate 114,228,966, forward strand.
GTTGACGTCACAGCTTTTCAGCCCTTAGGAAAAACAAACAGCTGTCATTGAATAATGCGTATATTGAACGCCTCGTCGTAAAGTGTTTTTTGCACTTTTTATAGTGTTTTAAAAGATGATTTTGGATTATTTAACATCCATAACTATCCTAAATTATTTCGTGGGGTAAATTTTGTTTGTTAAGATGGAGATGAGTTTATATTTTACGAAATTGCCTCATGATGTATAGGTTAGGTATGCAGAAAAAGTTAGTGCCATCGGTTTGGACCCTTATATTTTAAAAAAGGAAGACTTTAGTAGTGATATTGAGGTATTTCCAAATATTACACATGGTGATATTGTTAATTATTTAGTTTTTGAAAGAAGTGCATATACAAAGGATGAGTTTAAGGCGTTCAAAAGTCTTGAAGCTTACAACCAGTTCGTTTATGGCTGAGCGAATGCGGTTTTTTGCAAGGAATTTACAATAAAAAACTTGTTGTTGCAAAGGTAAGAATTATTTATCAATGATTTAGCTCTAAATACAATTTCTTGGCATAATAATGTATTAATATTATAATTATTAGAGAGAGAAAAATGAACCATAATATTTCAATTTTTGAATTGCAAAAACTATTTTAAACGGACAGTCAACATTCCTAAACGTTTGCTAATTTCTGTGTAACATTTAGTTTGCCAGCCACTAAGTACAAAACTTTCGTCTAAAATATTTAACTCAGATCATGTCACAGCTTAGTCTAGTTATGGAAAATTTGGCTGAACGTTGACAGGGACTTTGATGATACGTAATATCTGTATATTTTATATTGTAGCTCAATATAACAGGCATTATTCGTTTTTCAGGTTACACAGTCTCAACGTCTTCAGCAGAAGCCATTGACTCCTTGGAATTATTACAGATCCAGATGGTTCCATACTGAGCAATCATTGTGATTGTGTAGCCGGTCTAGGTGAAAAGTGTTCCTCAGACGTAGTTCCCATAAATACCATATCTGTTCAACATTACACTCGAATACTCTACTTACTTAATAATATACATTTTGCCAACCATATTAATACTATATAGAACTGTTTAAAAAGTTTTTAATCATCTCTAGATGATTGGCCAATCGCACATCGAGTACAGTATTCAAGTACTTTAGTATTTATGGAATTATGTCAGAGCAGTGTCAGAATAAAATTTCCAACATAACGTTACTTATTATTTTTGTAAATTTAGCCTTACATATTATATTTATTTTTATACGGTAAGTGTGAGTGACTTTTCATATAGTATTAGCATGTCTCTTTTTGTTACGATATAGATGTTCATACTTACCTTTCATTAAATTTTTTGGTTGTGACAAATATATTTAGTTCTTATGGATTTATTTTTATAGTGAGATGTGATATTAGATGTTTATATTTATCTCTCGTAAGTTTCTTGAGTGTCATAAATAATTATTGTATTTCGTTTTAGACATTTATTTCTGAACAGTAAGAATGACACTATCAATATATTATATATTTTTCTTACGATATGGAATTAATTATACCTTTCGTAAGTTTCTTCTTGGTCCTTCTTACGAACAGTAATCGAACCTTGTGATAATAAATAATTGTATATTGTAGGCAATATTTTGTTTTATTTTCACTTACACCTAAACAAATTCATTTACAGGCATATAATAATACAATAATGATAATATAAACAACTTCATTGAATAAAATGTCAATATATGAAATAAAAAGAGTATGTTATATTTAGGTATTATACTAAGTAAAATTTAGCCCCATGGCTATTCCTATACTCAACTTTCAAAATCATAGACGGATTATTTAGATAATATACATTATGATACTACATAAGAAAAATGTGCACTAACAAAAAATATTTGTTAAAAACAATCAAACCAACATAAATTTCTAATTTTACCATGTCTTGTTTATTGTTTGCTCTAGCTGCGATTCTTAAGTCCCGAGCAATTTCACATCTGGGTTTCAATTTGTATCCCATGTGGAGAGACCGTACCCAATCTGAGTTGTTTTGATCATGTAGATCGGCACTTTTACCTGCAACACGAACCTTAATTAAAAACAAATTCTTTATATTAACGTGTAATAACTCACCACTAACAAAATGCTTGGAACACACATTTGCATATTTAATTTTATTGCAACCACATTTGACGCCTCTTGCTTCGAGTCGAAAACGAATGATATTTTGAAAAAACTAAGTTTATTTCGGGTTGCTACACTCCCACAATTCACAACACAGCAAAAACTTGGCATTTTGTACGATAAATATCCATAAAAACAGAAATATTACGAACAATTCACTAAGTCTCCATTAAACCGCTTAACGAATTTCGGTTTGTTTTTCCTAAGGGCTGGGATCTGTCAAACGTTGTGACGTCACGCGCACGCGACCTATTAATTAGGTACTTTTAAATGTTACTAGTAAACAATATTTTGAATAGTACCAAATGATAACAAAAAATACTATTAATATAAATAAATAATAAACACTATATTTTCTATAACCAATGAACTATAAACCACGTGAGTAGATATTATACTTCAAATTGTTATGCCACATCTTGTGCAGTAAAATAATACAAACATTACCTCATGCCCTAAGCCATACTGTAAATTGTATTGCAACATTGGAAAATCGTCCAATAAGCGTAAAGTCGCCCTTGTTCCAGACATATGCGAGCTAAAGTATAAAAATTTTTTAGCAACATTCTTATTATTATGTAAACCACCTATCAGTCTAGTTGTATAACATAATGTTCTTAAAATCTGAAAAGTGTGAATAGTTATATTCTTATTATCTCTTACAAAAAGTAATTATTACCTTATCTCTACCTTTGTATGTTTCCAATAGTAAACAAATTTCGTCCAATATACCTTTAAGAAACGACATTATAAGTCTTCTATCTCCATAAGGATTTGTATTGATATTAATAACTATTTGTACATATCTGATAACAGGTAGTAAAAGTAATTGACACTGAAAATAAAAATTTTAACCTTTAAGGTTTACTTTCACAATTTTCTGACATATCGAGGTTATGGCGTTAAGGCCAAATAACAGCTATGAACATAGCAGTAACTCAAACTGTTCGTAAGTTGTAGTTCAAATGAAATATATTCAATTTAATTTCATGTGTCACTACTGTCACTATCACTATCGCCAACTTTAAAATGACTGTGTAGTCGGCGATCACGTCACTTGTTAAATAATTTTTGCGAATTGTAACATTTTGGTCGTTTCCAAAAAGTGAATAACATGTTATGCAGTCTAATTAAATTTATGCCTTGAAAATATTCCAACAAAGTGTATAGCGGGCATTATAAGCGTTCCTTGTGCTTGATTCATTTTTAGGTTATCAAAATGTTAAAGTTGTCGCAAATAGTTGTTAGAAGTTCCGTAACTGCAGGAAGACTACCATCATTAGTATGGTTTAATAATTTTTCATCAGCATCTACTGTAGAATTAAAAAATGTACAGATTAGTTCTGCAGAAAGTATTCTGGAAGAAACAAACACGAAAGAAACCCATACGACATTGAAAACTGCCATTAATTCAAAAACACAGAATAGTATAGTAGCAGCTGCCTTTGCTTCTTTACATTCTGACCGTAATTCAGTAATAATAAAGACACCTTTAACAGACGAGAAAATTATAAAGGCCAATACTATTGACGAACTGCTGTCTATTTCAGAAGGCAGTGGTGTTTCTAGGAGACATGCTCTTAAAGTGAGTCTATAAATATACATTTTCATGAAAATTTAAATAAACTTTTAGGTTGTTTCTGTATTAGCCGATTGGTCTACATCAGGAAAAGTTAAATTAACAGACTTTGAAACTGACCCTCGCTTTATACGATTATGTCGAGTATTAACAAAAGGCACCTTAAGTGGGAAGAATAAAAACTCAATTGCATCGAGAAGTGAAGATTTATCCACAATTCTAAGTGTAACTGCAGACGATGAAGCAGCAAAACTTGTGGGTAGTATCACGTTACCACAAATGGTTAAAGTAAGTAATCTCTAATTATTTAAAATAAAAGTCTCTTTTCTAACAGTATCTAGCTTGTGAAACATCTATATTGACTTGACAAACTTGTAGTGAAATCTTGCTTGATGTTCTTTGCATAATTTACAATTTATTTTCTTTTAGGTTATGTCAACATTAGCACAAAAAAAGAGACGATCAACATTATTGCTTCGAGCACTTTCTTACAACATCACAGGAAATTCTGATCAATTGGATTTAAAACAAAGTGGTGACTTACTATACAGTATGTCAACATTGAATTTTCCAGATGAAAATTTATTGGTAAAAGTTGCGAATGACGTATGTGTTGAACTTGAAAAGGATATTAAAAGGAGTGCTGTTATCGGATCAATTATAACCAGCTTAGGACTATTAAAATACAAAAATCCTGGTAAATACCATGCTATAATTTTATTAATAATCCCTACTATTTTATTATAATTTTTTAATTAATTTCCCTTATGTTATCTTTTTAATAAGTCCCTGAGAACAGGAATTTTCTCATTCTAAAATGCAAATCTGCCTGTAGTGGTCTCGATGATGTACCGGTTTTTGCACTAGAATTTATCTTGGTCATGATCCAATTTCCCTTATGTTATCTTTTTAATATGTCCTTGAGAACAGCAATTTTCTCATTCTAAAATGCTTGAAAAAATTATTGTCAACCGAGTTGAATCATGTCTAGCTAAACACAAACTGCTGTCAGTAAACCAACATGTGTTCAGGAAAAACCACTCAACTTGTACTGCAACAATCAAACTTGTTGAATTCATCTATAAATCACTAGACGGACACAACTATATGATAGTTTTATTTTTTGATCTCATACGTGCAGTTCATTGTCTTGATAGGAATTTTTTGATTAATAATTGTTCTTGATGGGTATCAAGGGCTGCATGAATGGTTGGGTAAGTCATTTCTGACAAACCGGAAAATCAGAGTTAAAGTTGGCCAAGAGTTTTCTGATTTCGGAGATCTGAAATATGGCGTACCACAAGGCAGTGTTCTATCACCACTTCTGTTTACACTTTTCATTAACAATGTGGGAAATATGTAGGGAATAACATGAATATACAACTAGTTTTGTACACAGATGTACGATCTGCTTCCTTAGAACAGGAGCTATACTGCAATGCACAAATATTGCTCTCTGAATTCTACAGGTGGTGTTGTAGAAATAAACTTGTTCTTAGTCCCTCTAAAACTCACTATATATTTTTTTCTAAAATACAAAATTCCAGACTCAATTAAAACATAATGACACTGTATGCTGATAATTGCAAAGTTTCAAGATCTCTATATTGATTACCAGCTATCCTGGGATGCACATGGTGGCTTTGTGACCAGTAAGCTAAACTCAGCATATTTTGCAATCGTAAATCTAAAAAATATTCTAGATATCAAAACCTTAATGAAGGTCTATTATGCCTTAGCATATTCTCATCTAAATTATATGGCTATACCCCCTCTCCGGGCTATGTACCCCGCCGAGCGCACATAGCCCGGAGAGTAGCTCTTGGTTGCAGTCTGGTTACATTCCTTATAGTAAAATAAGGATTTTATAGAGGAGCTTGCGACTGAAATATTATGTTTTAATATTTCTGCCCTCTAGAAGCACACTTGATCTATGCTAAGCCCAGTCAGGCTATTTATTTTTCGATTGCAACAGACACTGGACCGCTAGATGGCGCCTGCTTACTATTTTACATCTCGCTATCATAAAAATACCAAGATGTACCAAATAGTCCAAGGATCCTCATGCCTGTCGTCACATGCCTACCTTGCAATGACGAGATTCAACAGCTCGAAACTGCAGTCTGCAAGTGGTGTGTGACGGCTGGCAAGAGAGCTCCTCCTTTAAGTAGGTTCAGTCTTTTGGCTGGTGTTTGTTGAGATCCAAGCATTAGCATTATGATGGTATTATGCAATTATTACACTTATGGCCAGTTTCTGAAACGTTAAATAGAGTTAATTATTCGTTTACTGTCATAGTTACAAGTGGGACAACAATTGTTACTATGACATTTATTAATAGATAACTTTATTTTGTGTTTCAGAAACAGACCCTTAATGCGCCAGGCTTGTAACTTGTAATTCAGCGCTCGGCGGGGCACATAGCCCGGAGAGTAACTGTTGGTTGCAGTCTGGTTATATTCCTTATAGTAAAATAAGGATTTTATAGAGGAGCTTGCGACTGAAATATTATGTTTGAATATTTCTGCCCTCTAGAAGCACACTTGAAATCGAGGAAAATTCCCACAAAATAATTCAGTGCAAGCTCACGATACCAGATCGAATACTAACATTCACATTTCACACTTTAACTTGTCATTGTATAAAAAGAGTCCTTATTGTTTCTGTAGTCATATTTTTAATAATTTGCCCAACTCTTTGAAGAATATCAATCCCATAAGCAAATTCAAAAGCCACATCAAGCGCTACCTTCTAGAAAACTGTTTTTACTCTTTCCTAGAATACTACAACTGTAATTAATTTTAACTAAATACCTTGTTTGTGCATTTTAAGTTGTGTACTTCATCTTCAAATTTTTTGTATGGCTCACTATTGTTTTTTATTGTACTCCTATATGTATAATGGCTAGTAATCAATTCATGTTGTCAGTATTTTTTTTATAAGATCTTACAACAATAAAGTTATTATTATTAAGGTTGTTGTACGCACCATAGTATGTTAATTTAATTATTGTAGAAAGACATCATGTTTGATTGTGGTAATAATAAATCATTTGTAGGGCTCTTGGATGCTCTTAGCGAATGGGTATTAAAAAATCATTCAATCTGCAGGCCTCAAGATATTTTTAGTTTATTTATGAGCCTAGCTGTTCTCAACTATACTCCTGCCAACTCTGAAAAATTGTTTGAGGTATGGTTGATATGAGATTTAATCATTAAATTACTTCTATAATTTTCTATGAAATAATGTATTTTAGGTGATAGTTCCTCAGTTAACTTTGTCCGAAGCGGGCAAGCCCTTAATTTGGTTAGAAATTGTATGGTCTCTAGTATTACTGAATCAAGCAACCGCTGAACATGTATCCAGTGTTTTATCCACTGATTTCGTTGAATCATTAGAAGGTAAGCTTGTTAAATATTGCGATATGAATTTGCATGTATTGACAGTATTTTTTAAACAGCTCACTCTCTGACAACATCCAGTAAATTGAAATTCTTAAACATTGATGCAGCAGCACAGTACCTGATAAAGGGTTATAATGGCCCTAAAATATCTTTGCCTATTATTAGGAATACACAAATTTCTCAAACCAAAGATAAGGCTGACATGGTTGATTCTGTTGTGGATTCTTTGAAAAATTTAATTCAGTCTGACAGTCATCTTAAAACTAGGATAAATACTGGTCTTGGATTTTTCATTGGTATGGATTTTTATATGACTAATAAAATTATTAGGTACACTTGTGTTACTTTGTCAGTTACAAACATTGCCCTATATTTGTGCACCTCTAAATGTATAATCAATTTTTAAATTATTGTAGATGCAGAATGTTTATTGGATAAAAAGTGTCATCCTCTTTCTCTAACTGAAACTAATTTAAAATCAGGGGGTACTAGGTAAGTAAATACCAAAATGATTGTAGTTAATAATAATAATAAACACCACATAAGTTGCATTATATTTTTCATAAAATAAGAAATATACAAAGAAAACAGAGGATCAATGAAACTTTTCATAGATGTTAATTATTTTTACTCGTTCAGGAATTGATAAATCTGCCTTAGAATCGAGGCAATATTTTTTAGAGGAGAGAGGAGGTAATATACTTTTTCATTATCTAAAAAAATAATAAACATTTTAGCGAAAATGAAACGATGTCTTTCTTAAACTTTTAAAAAATTTCTCTTTGAAGTTTTTTACATCTATTTTCAAAAAGAATTGAGCAAGGTTAGAGCCTTTTGCATTTATGGTCTTTTTGATGTGCTACATAAAAAGCACTTTACAACGCTTATAAAGTAGCTTGATATTTAAAATATATATGTGTTCTGAATCTATGATAAAATAGTAGATACAGACCATTACAAACACAACAGCTGCTCTAGTGTTCATGTCGGTGTAGTTTGAACAATTTGACTGTACTTTCATAGAACACCGTCTGCTTTATCTCGCTTACACATTGAAATACTCATACCCACTTCAGCATGTTTCTCAGATCAAGCTACGTTATAGATTTCATCAAGTAAAGATTGAATCGATCAAAAAAATAACGCATTAGCGTTTTGATGGTAATATGCAATTACTACACTTAACGCGCCAGATTTGTAACTTTGGTTGCAGTCTGGTTACTTTCCTTATAGTAAAATTATAGAGGAGTTTGCGACTAAAAATATTATGTTTAATATTCCGCCCTCTAAAAGCACATGTGAACTATGCTAAGCCAAGTCAGGCTATTTATTTTTCGATTGCAACAGACACTGAACCGCTAGATGGCGCCTGCTGGCTGTTTTACATGTCGCTATTGTAAAAATACCGGGATGTACTATAGTCAAAGGATTCTCATGTCAGTCGTCGCATACCTACCTTGCACTGACGAGAGCCAACAGCTCGAAACTGCAGTCTGCAAGTGGTGTGTGGCGACTGGCAAGGGAGCTCCTTTAAGTAGGATCAGTCTTTCGGCTGGTGTTTGTTGCAATCAAAGCATTAGCGTTTTGATGGTAATATGCAATTATTACACTTAACGCGCCAGATTTGTAACTTTGGTTGCAGTCTGGTTACTTTCCTTATAGTAAAATAAGGATTTATAGAGGAGTTTGCGACTAAAAATATTATGTTTAAAAAAATAATTGTTCGCGTCATATGGAAATAGTGTAGGAAGCAGCTTTTTCTATACGATGGATGTGGTGGAAATCGGAAGAAAAATTATATTTAAAAAATGATTTAACTTTAAGCACAAAAATTTATAACATCTCTTGATGTATTTTATTAAAACGCTTAATTATTGAAATTTTTGCAAAAAACATCCATTTGTGACTCGTTGATTTAAAAATAAAAGTTTATATCTATGCAAAGTTCATTGATCCCCCTTTATATTGCAAATGAGTTCACATTATTCTTAAGGAAAGTGGAGTTCTGTGGGTTTGGCCGAACTGGGCTAATTTGTTCTTCCACTGAGCTCATTTAAAGTTAGCATTGCCACAGCTCAAGCCTATGAGAATTTCTTCCTGTACAGTGCCCCAAAAACTATATTAAAATGATTTACTATGTGCGATTATAATCTAGAGGTCTGCTGTATATAAATATAAAATAAACAGTACTGGACCTAAGTTAAACATTGAGGTACGCCATTTCTCGCAAGTTTTGTCTCTGATATACCCAATTCGCCCTCAGTTGTTATTTGTACCATGTGTTTTTTGTCATGCAGATATGTGGAAAACCAATTCATCGTAGTTTGAACAAAACCATAATATTTTATTTTGATAGCAAAATATCTGGAGAAATGGTATCAAAGGCTTTACTAAATAAATACTAAATCATTACTAATAAAATACCTTCTGAGTTACCGATTGCTCTAATTTAATCATAAGCATTTATCAATGCTGTTATGTACCATGCCGTTTTCTATCACTTGGCTGAGATTCTGTTATATCTTGATTTTTCACGTACTCTTTTATTAATAACAAACAGCTTTCTCTGCGACCTTTGATACTGCTGGTAATAAGAATGGTCATGTATCATGAAAATCATGGCTACCACATCGCATAGTAAGTCCAGGAACGTCACCAGAGTGTTGCAATTACCGATTTTAGAAACAAGCACGTAATGGAACCATTCCCATGACCAGTAGCAAAACACTTCAAAGTTCTTACAATGTTTGCCACTAACTTCCAGTGGCTAATTGTGCTAGTTGGGTTGCCGAGAAAAAGTCATTCTTCTACATGTAGACCCACTAGTACACATTTTTCTGATCCTTTTCTGAATTTATCATACACAGATGAGATCACATCTTCACGTAGTAGTGTTCAACTTAGTTGAATAAAATGGTTTTTTTTGACAAGAGGTTTTCTTTATTTTGTAACTAAATCTCGTACTTAAGCTTTTCGTCATAATTTAAAAAACTTTGTTAAATAAAATTTTCATAATACCTTGTATGATTTATCTTAAATTTGACAACTGCTTATGACTTCCTAAGACAAGCAAAACTTTTTGTAAACGGTGATTTTTCTTAGCAAATCAAAAACATACACACTGACACACCGTATAATTACCTCTATTTTGAAATTATTAAGCAGAGCTATTATTATACTGCATGCTGTCAATGTTGTGAACTTCTACCTCAATGCGATATAAATCGATAATAATTCAGAAAGAGAATCTTTAACTTGAGCACTGTATGTTGCAAACTACTCTTTGAATTGAGTTGTGGCAATGTAAACCTTTGATGAGTATGACTGATTAGAAGAACAAATTAGCATTTTGAGACAAATTTGCATAATGCTATTTTCTGTAAAAATGGTGAGAAAGTCCTTAGAGGCCAAATTGTACTATTAGAAAAAACTTATAAAACGATGCCTGGTGTAAATTTATCAAGTGCCAGTCAGTATTTGTATATGAAATGTGAATATAGAAATTAATAGTCTTATGCAAATTAAGAAAATGTATACTTTTTTAGAATTGCAATTTTGGCTTACGACTATCATGACATGAGCCGAGGCAGAGTGGAACCAATTGGAATAAATGTATTAGCGACTAGGCTACTGGAAGCACAAGGATATAAAGTACTTGTTGTACCATATACAGAGTTCAAACCCAGAGATAAATTAGTACATAGGGTCCAATATTTGGAAACTAAACTAAAAGAAGTAGTCAAATCTTAAATGTTTTTCAGAAGTAACTGTTATTGCTAACTGAATGTAAGGAGCAGTGGTTTGTTCTTGTAATTTATTTCTTAATAGATATACGCTATTAATTTGTAAAACATGTTGAATAAAAATTTTGTACTACTTGAAAGTAGTGTAAATATAATAGTTGTTTTTCATAATATTCTTTTTACATGCTTATTAGGAATTTTATCTGTGCCCGATAACTTCTTATTAGTTTGTTTATTCAACTAACCATACCACTGTATGTATAATGGACCATATTAGTTGTGACCTTAAGACGAGTTAAAGGCGCCTCAATATATGCGATCACACATTGCAGCTAGTCAGGATTATATACTGTGATGGAAACTCTAAACAAATTGAACCTTATGATGCATGTAGTTTAGGTTGACTTTAGGACTATGAAAATATAACCCTACATTTTATTGAAGTGAGAACTTACACAAAGTATTTAGATATTTCTATGTACTACATAATGTTTTGAACAGGTGTAGAATTCATTATATATAATGCTCACAAATTTTCATTGAACGTGCAATAACTCCATGTACTACAGGATTGCCTACTTTCAAGAACTGTATGCCATATTAAAATGGTCCATTGCTATATTTGGAATTTTAATCACTCTACGATGATGCCAACTTGGTTGACGTATACTATACAGTTTTCTTGTTTTTATAAAATCTTGTCAAAAGTTGCAATGTTCATGATTTTTTTGTTTTCAAAAATAAAGTTCTTTCTCTCTAGTTAACGTTAAAATACTGTCCAAATTTTACTATGATTACAGTTTTACCTAGCACCTCGTCAGCTATTGTGTTTACAGAAAAAGTGATAGACAATGGAGAGACACTTTGAGAGTTGTCCAAAATTCGATGATTAAAGATTCTTTCAGACAGGCGAAATTCTGATAAATTTGATTTCAAAATATTCTAGGGGGAAATCTCAGTAAATATTTTGCAGCACATAATAAATCAAAAGATCTATCAAAACAGCAAGTGTAACTGGAAAACTCTTTTTGTAAACGTTTTCAGATTCATAAATAAAATTGAGGGATCCCTGCGAATATTTTTAAATCAAATTTATCGGAATTCCGCACGAAAAAATTCTCATTTTACAACACACACAACTGTGTGAACTAAGCCTAGCTAGGTTAGGTTGAAATATGAGTGGGCCTATATCGGATCCTCTTGTTGGTGAGAGATTGTCCATGTCTTCTGGCAACAGTAGCGAGAACCAGGCAGGGTTGGCAAGAACCCGGGTTTTTAACATTTGTATTGGGTTTTTGTGAGATTGTGTTTTTAGATCTTTGACATTTCACGTAACCTCAAACTGAAGAGGATATTTAGTACCTTCATTCTTCATTACGGGCGGTCAGACTTGAGGAACCGCTTAGCCCCAGAAATAGTAGAAAAACTTGTTAAGATTATAAAACTTTCCTAATATGAAAATGCTTTCTTTTTTAGTTACGATTTTTTATTTTGTTTCATATATATAAGTACATTGTAGGTGATCCTAGATTTTGTCACTATGGCAGGAATGAGTTTGTTTTTTTAATAAAAAATTCTCAAATTAAAAGGCTATTAATTATTTCTGTATGAGTGGGTTTTTGTGTATGCCAATGGTGGGTTTTTGAAATGGGTTTTTGTGTATGCCAACCCTGGAGCCAGGCTCTTTCTGCAGTGGGACAAATGCATAAAACAACCCTTGTTACTTCATCTTCCTTTAACCTTTAACTGGTGAGAGGTGAATTTTAGTATCACTTACTGTGAGGTTTGGCCTGTATTCGGTGTGCTACAGGACCAGCGTAAAGTGGGGAATTATGTGTCTTATTTAAATTCATGATAAATATTTAGGACATATTAGGGCTGTTTTATATATATAAAATATCTGCACTAGAGAAACGTAATTGTAAATAGAACTGTATATTGTACAACTATTAAATTCGTGAAGACATATTCATAAGACACAAAAACGTATTGTTTTCGTCTATGTTATGTAAAAAAGAAAAATAAAACATATTCGAATAAACTAAGTACGGGATCGTTAGAGAACTAACAAAATATATTTTGAGAAAAGAACTACGTTTTGGGTTAACAGAAAATTTTGCAAATAATTTCTATTCTCGTTTTCCACAATAACAGCATATTTTTCTTACAATACACAACACAAGCACAGTCTTATGTCAATCTTATGTAGAGAGTAGAGACCCTATAAAGTAGACATTGACCACCCGAGTGGGAGGCACTGATTGGTCAGTGTGAAAAGTGTAGGTATGCATAATGGCGTCGCCAATAGGTGTTGCTCAAGGTTTGTGGAGTTGCTTTTGTTTTGGCGAACATATAATGTCATTAAACTCAATGTAATAGGTTAAAATTACTACTTACATATATTTTTCCAATTTATCAAAACAAATACTGCAACCTACTTTTGACACTTGCGATACGTTGTAAACATGCGCGCGCACTCACAAACCATCGCCGCCATTATGCATCCACTTGGGCTGAGTGGGTGCCGAGTGGCCAGACTCTAGTTTATAAGCAAGGAGGGTAAACTATATTTATTTTATAGTTTACGCTCCTTGGTTTATAGCAACACCACCTAGATAGCTGGCGTTGTTTATAGGGTCTCTAGTGTTATATGCATGCACACGCCCTCTTATTGAAAGAGGTTTAACCCCTAGTAGTAGACAAAGTAAAAGGAAGCCTGCAATGGACAACCAGTAAAACAATAGTTTAGCAGTCAGCCCAGGGTGACGCTGCCTCATAGAATACACCGGAAGGAGTAGAAATATCTCGAATGGCAGTCTGAACGGAAATGGACAAATCGAGAATGAGCGCCACGGATATATAAGAAGCGGATCCAACGCACGGAAAAGTTCCGTAGAGTTCTGGATGAGTTGTGTATTAGATGAGCAAGTAATAAAATAAGATTAACGAACAGTAACAAGTTGTGAATTAAAGTAGTAAATCTATAGCAGATTAATGTTATAATTAGTGTGTTATCATAAGGACTAATTAACATAATTTAGTGATTAATAAATCAATGGTTAGTGAGAGTTTTTTGTTGCAATTTATTGAACCTACGTTCGGGGTGTTTACTGGAGGGTGTAAACACGTTCATATAGGTATAGGTTTTCTACGTTTACAGCATAAATATTTGGTGTTTAACCCCTGGATTGAAAGGAGGGATGCTATAATAGGTCTCTTGATATTTCGTCAAATTTATTATTTTATTGGTTAATTTATATGGCATAAGCTCTTCTAAGACTACATCCACACGCGAGTGCACATACCCACCACAAATGGGGAACAATCCAACCCAGTTCCTAATATACCCAATAGATGACGCCATGTGTACTCGGTTTAATGTCATATAATATATGATACAAATTGAGAATGGCGTTATTTAAATATTGTTTAAATTTTCCGATTTCTGAGAGTTTCCCAATCTCTTATTTGTAGAAATGAGCCAAGTTGGTAAAAAGAATGAGAAACAATCCAAACCAGTTCCTGCTATATCCAATGGATGACGCCATGCGTACTCGGTTTAATATCATTCTCAACTTGTATCATATATAACTTTTAAATAGTTAAAATTTCCTGATTTCTGAGAGTTTCCCAATATCTTATTCGTAGAAATGACTCAAATGAGCCAAATTGATAAAAAGGATTACGGTAGTTGGTAACCTTGTTTATATTGACATATTTTTTCGTATTGACATGAATGGACAAACAACTGAGTACAGCTGGTGCACTCTGGCGGATAATATGAAAGAGAATGTTCCCCATTGTTTCTAATTTTCAATATATCTGTAACGTATCTCAAAGCTTATATTTTTGAATATGTACCTATATATTCAAAGGCTTATATTAATAACTAGACTTGCGATAACTTAAAATATTGCACGATTTCGCGGAAATACTTTTGTTAACAGAGTAAAGCATGCATTATTTTATCCTTGAAATTAATTCGAAAAAAACAATACTTTAATGCACTATTTACTTGAAATATCACAGAAAACAGAAGTTATATAATTATTATGCCAATAAAATTAAACTTCCATCAAAACTGATTTGTTTCACGCTCCAAGAGGTTACACTGTCAAAGTATAGATGGACCCCTCTATTCTTTCTTCATGGGAGCTGGATTGTTTTGTTATGGTTGGTTATGAGGTTATGTTAATTTAAAATTACTAAATATTTTAAGAATGAACGTATCAGATTCAAATGATTTAAACCTGTCGAATTACCAACAAATACTATTTCAAGACGATAATATAGACGCTTGCAAATCTGCGGATATTCAAAGGAAATGTATGGCGCAAATGTTAAAGGCATCTTGTAAAAGGTATTTTTTAAAGAAAATTGTATGTAAGGCAATAACAGGACTAGTTTAAGTAAATTGCATAATATGACGAACCAATAAAAAAGAGTAACTAATGTAAAACAGTACTAAATAACTGTAAACAACATGTACAAAATGGTTATTGTAGGCCGGCATACTTATAATTTCTCTAGTTACCTAGAACGATTTTAAATTTTTTTGAAATGTTATTTATGATAGTTATTTATATTATAACAAGCCTATACCATATGTAAAGCTTTATTGAAAGAGTCCCATTTATGGCAACCATATAGCAAGGCCGTAAAGAAAATGAGTTCAATAAAGCTTTAATGGATGATTTACATACAAAGCTTATATTCAACTGCAAAAATTGGCGTATTATAAAAAAAATATATCATTTAAAAATTGTCACATTAACTGTCACTCCAAATTGCACTTTATAAGAAAATAAAGTAACATCATTTTACTAGCCCTACTTTTTGGCTGGTAAACTATATCGTTAAAACAGAGTACTTTAGAACATAACCATACATAAATTAATAATAGGTATTTCTTTTTCAGTTTAAGCAATAGTAGTACTTATAATATATTGGACGCAAAGTTGACCAAGTATTCAGAAACAGTATTTTCGGATAATAAAAATATTTACGGCAACCAGTTAAAAAGCCTTCTTTCTCAATCAAATAAACCAATATCTAAAAATTTTAAATGTGGCTTAGATAAAATAAATATTAAATCATTAATAAAACCTCTTTTGTGTTCTGAAGGGAAAAAGAATTATTGCGACGTTTCAGAATCACCAACTGAAAGTGAGTTTGACCAGTTTCTTGAAGCATACATTGACCAAAAGCAAGTAAAACTCCGTTATTCAGAACCAAATCCTTTAAAAGAAAGACAACAGTTTAAAAACGAAAACAAATTAGAAACGAGATATCCTGAAAGCAATTATAGAAAAGCAAATGACGACTTTAGTTCTAAAAACTATCCAAGTTGCTTCAAAACTGCCAGAGATGAGTTGCAACAGCAGAATATTAAAAAATATGGAAACTCGAGTAGTCAACAAAGTATGTTCTCTACTAATACGGCAGGACAAAAGAGAAAATTGGGCACAAGGAGGAATATTAATAGCAAATTTATTTCACCATTACTATCCAACAATGAGAGGTAATTTTTTATTCTAGCAAAATTTTATTGTTTATGTAGACAAACTATTTAAAAAAAAGTACATAATACTGTTTATAGACTTAGTTACAGCACTTTTTTGGATTTTTTTATTCTGTAATTTCTGTATTTTTTACATATTCAAGTTAAATTAAAGTAATTTCTTCATTTGTCGTCAATGTCAATAGCAGCATTAAAATAGTAACTTTCTTTACACATTTTGTACATCAACTTAACATTATAACTTCAAATTAAATGGAATAGTTTTGTCAGCAATAGTGAAGCCTAGTTATAGTCTCTGGTACAGCTTTGCTGGGCAGTCAAAAAGTGCAACAAAAACTTGACAAGGTAATTATTAACACCGGTGAACCATTCGGCATGGTCTCATCAAACAAGCAGACGTACATTAAAAGCCTGTAAGATAATTATTATTATTATTATTATTATTAGCCTTTACTCGAGTCCGAGTATAAAAAAAAAATATTACAGTCGATAGATTGTGTGTAATAAAAAACAAGTAAAAGGTGTAGTCTATTGTAATTTCCATTCATCTGCGGTGCACATGACTATGGCTATAGAGGCCGATTCGGGAGAGCACATGTCGACCGCAGTCAGGACAAACATAGACCTGGTTAGGTCTTGGATTCGGCCTTCTTGCAGCAACATTTCCTTGATAGCTGGCCACAACCCCTCGCCATTCGGCTCTGTCCGCTGCAAGTTGTTCCCATTGCTCGTCTGAAATACCGCAGGATTTTAGATTTTCATGGAGAACGTCTTTGAACCTCTTTCGTTGACCGCCACGCCTTCTTCTACCGCTTAGCAATTCACCATAGAGTGTACATTTAGGAAAGTGGTTATCATGCATACGATGAACGTGACCTGCCCATCATAGGCGTGCTCTTGAAATAAGCACCTCAATTGGAAGGCTGTTTGCTCTCCTGAGTACTTCCACATTTAATATGTGATGGAACCAACGGATTTTCATCATACTTCTGAGGTGTCTTTGCTGAAAACGTTCTAATTCTTTCACATGACGACGGTAAGTGACCCAGCTTTCACATCCATATAGCAGTGTTGGAATGACAACTGCTCTGTAGACAGCCATTTTCGTTGACAAAGCAAGGTCGTGGTTGTCAAATACTCTCTCTCTAAGTCCCCAGAGTGCTCTAGATGCAGCGTTAATTCTATTGCGAATCTCGCTGTCTATGTGTGCTTTATCATTAACAACGTTGCCTAAGTAATTGAACTGATCCACCACTTCAAGAGAATTTCCGTTAAGTGTAATGTCTATTTGGTTCACTTGATGAGGAGTTGACATAATCTTAGTCTTTACAATGTTGATTTTAATCCCAAGGAATCATAGCTCTGGGCATACACATCTAAAAGTTCTTGAAGCTCTTCCGGCGTAGAGGCTAAAAGTGCACAGTCATCCGCATACTGGAGATCACAAATGAATCGTGTGCGTGTCTTCGTGAAAGCTCTAAAGCGCCCTATGTTAAAGAGACCGCCATCAGAACGGTATCTGAGAACTATTCCTCTGACTGTCAGTTTGTTGTCAACAATAATTGTTAGAGCAGTGGTAAACAAATTAAAAAGTAGGGGTGCCAGGACACATCCCTGCCTAACTCCAGTGAGGGTTTGGAAAGGTTCGGTTGCCTCATTATTATACATAACCTGGGTGTTGTTGTTTGTATGTAGACTGCGACATACTTCCACAAATTTTCTAGGGATACCTAAGCGGAGCATAATTTTCCAGAGCACTTCCCTGCCCACCGAGTCAAACGCCTTGGTTAAATCAATGAAGGCCATGTGAATTTCTCCTTGATGTTCGAGTGCTTTTTCTTGAAGCTGTTTAAGTGTGAAGATTAGATCCGATGTGCCTCGGTTTGGTCTAAAGCCACTCTGTGTTTCAGGAAGTAACTTTTCCATAACAGGTGTTAGCCTATTTGCCATCGCTTTAGTGAGTATCTTCCCTCCAACAGCCAGGAGAGCTATACCCCTGTAATTTCCACAGTCCGCAGCGCTCCCTTTGTTTTTGAAGAGGTTGATTAAAAGTGTATCACGAAACTCCTGCGGAGCTTGACCACTTTCCCACACAACATCAAACAGTTTTTTGAGGTAGGGTATGAGCTCTGACGACACAGCTTTAAAGATCTCAGCTGGGAGTGAGTCGGCGCCGGGAGATTTGTTATTTTTTAGCTGCCCAATGGCGGTTAAGATCTCTTCCGTTGTTAATGGTTTATCTAAGTCTTCGAAGGTGTCATATTGAGGGCTAAGATTTATAATATCGTGATCGGCTTGACTTTGCTGGTTAAGAATGTTAGAGTAGTGTTCTTTCCATCGGGCTCTTATTTCCTGGTCTTCTTTGAGGAGATTTCCATTTAAATCTTTAATAGGGCACATATTTTTCCGACTGGGGCCGTACACTGCTTTTACTCCTTGAAAGAAATTCCTGTAGTCGTGTGAATCGGCGTACCTTTGAATTTCTCTGGCCTTGTTTGCCCACCACTCGTTCTTTATCCTTCTGATTTCGCGTTGCGTTTCATACTTAGATTGGGTAAAAGCTTCTGCTTTTGATGAGTCGTTGGGGCGGTTGATAGCGTTTTGGAAGGCAATATGTTTGCGGTCAAGAAGTTCTTGTATAAAAGCTTCATTATCATTGAACCAGTCCTCCTGTTTTTTACTTGCTGCAGTGCCAAGAATTTCCTCACTCGCACTTTTTAAACTGTCTTTAATTTGTGTCCAGGTAGTAGCGACATCTACAGAATTGGTTTCTTCTAGTGCACTCAAATTCTCTTGAACTTTTTGCTTTAACTGTTCGACGGTTTGTTGGTCACGCAATTTACTAATACAGAGACGGGGTCTACGTTTTACTTGAGTTCTTCGGTGTTTGGGTCTCATAACAATTTTCATTTTAGAGACAACAGGACGATGATCGGTCCAACATTCGCTATCAATGCGCGCCTTTGTAATTTGGACGTCCTTGAGATGCTTCCTAAGTACGATAACATAGTCCAGTAGATGCCAGTGACCTGATCTGGGGTGACGCCAGGTGCCTTTAAATTTATCCTTTTATCGGAAAATGGTGTTTGTTATAACTAGATCATGTTCGGCGCATTTAGTTAGGAGTAGTTGACCATTAGCGTTCATGTTGCCCAAACCGTTCTTGCCTATGATGCCTGGCCAGGTGTCTGCATCTCTCCCTACTCTAGCGTTAAAATCGCCAAGAATAACGAGTCGTTCCGTTTTAAGTATTCTACAGAGGGTTTCTTCCAGCTGTTGATAGAAGCTTTCCTTGGTTTCGTGACTTGCATCCAGAGTGGGAGCGTAGGCGCTTATTAGATTTACCGCGTTGCCATCTGATAGCTTATAGCGTAGCAGCATTAGACGCTCGGATAGGCCTTGTGGTACTTGTGTTAAGTTGGATACAAGTTGATTCCGAACGGCAAATCCTACTCCATGTTGTCTTCTTGAATTGGTGGGAAGACCTTTCCAATAGAAGGTGTAGTACTTTTCTGTGAGAGAGCCCTCCTCCAAAAATCGAGTTTCGCTGAGAGCTGCAACGTCAACATTGAGTCGGTGAAGTTCTCTATCTATTAGAGCAGTTCTTCTTTCAGGCCGATCAGTGCGAGTGCTGTCGTTCAAAGTACGAACATTCCAAGCGCCGTAGATGAAAGAATTAGTTTTCTTGGATTTAACTTGTCGGTGTTTTTTCGACATTCGATGAGGTGTCCCTGTGGGCACCCTCCCCCGGAGATCCGATCGGGAGGGTATTTTACCTCCGGATGATTTTGTCCCACTTGAACGCTCCATCATTTTTTTAAGCCTTAATCGACTGAAAACGAAGCTGCATTTGAAGTTTTAGCTGGAGCAGGTATGCAACTGACCAGCTCGGTTGCGGAAGGCGAGTGGTGTGGTCCCATGGCACAGAAGGAGACTGCGACGATAGGGGTAACCAACGATTCCAAAAAAGCAACCTTTGTGTGCGGTGGGTTATTTTTACCGCACTCTTCGTGAGAAGGTGGATGTGCTCACGGCAAAAGATAAGGGTTATTCCGCCCTTACTCGGTCGTTAGAGCCTCGTTAGGAAAAACAGGGTGCACCAAGTTCAAATTGAACTCATCGGGAAGGTGAGGTTAACAATTGAGTAGGAGAGGCTATAACTTGCGCTTCACTACCCCATTACACCCAAATGATTCAATTTGCAGGCGATATACTACAAAGAGTAACAGTATTTTAATGAAGTCGTAAAGTTTTTGTTGCGTTTTTTGACTGCTCAGCAAAACTGTACCCGACGCTATTTTAAATTTATTTGGTACTGAAAACAAATTGTACAAAAAAATAATGTACTTATATTGTTCACCTTTAGCCCTCATATAATTGTTGCCCTTATCTATGTCTCGGCCAATAATTTTCACACTTAGGTTGAATATGGTCACTTTATGCCCTGCATACCTAAATAATTATCTACTGCTGAATTCTGAAACTGCATATCCTCTACATTTAAAAATGTGGCAATTACTGAAACATCGTCTGTAAATAATGTTAGATTTAAATCACCATTCTTTAAGAAAATTGGGAAACAAACTTATTTTGAATTGTTTTCTGTCTTGAAGTAATGAAGAAATAAAAAGCGAAGAGTGGCCTCCAGATGTGGATGAGCGATTGAAAAACATAGAACCTAAAATGGTTGAACTAATTAAATCAGAGATAATGGATTGTGGTCCAAATATACACTGGGGTGATATAGCAGGGTTGTCATTTGCGAAAACAGCAATTCAAGAGGCGGTAGTATGGCCTA
This sequence comes from Leptura quadrifasciata, assembly GCA_963675555.1. NCBI lineage: Eukaryota > Metazoa > Arthropoda > Insecta > Coleoptera > Cerambycidae > Leptura > Leptura quadrifasciata. The sequence goes on from OY776675.1 coordinate 114,250,171, forward strand.
TGTTAAGGCCAGATATATTTACGGGACTGCGAAGACCACCAAAGGGAATTCTATTATTTGGACCTCCTGGTACGGGAAAAACGTTAATAGGTAATATTTTATTTAATACAATATTTTTTTAGTAGTAGTAGTAGCTAAGATTAACATGTAGAAATGTTATCAGTGGAAATATGAAGCAGAGACAGAGAATATCAGTGCGTTTTTGCCATTCATAGGCCTTTGCTGGTAGAATTTTTTTTTTGTCAATAATATTTGAACATTATTTTTTAGTTCAGTTTGCTATTTTTTAAAACTATAATCTATAATATTAACAGCGGCGCCTCCGGCAAAATGTCGACAATAGATTATTAGCAGAGTTGGGGTTTGAAGTGAGAAATAAATTGATATTTAGAATATCTCTAGGTGTTTATTGAAAACTACAAACAACCTTACAGTGGAATAGTCTATATTGAATTAAATTAAAATAGTAACAGTGAACCTCACCAAGAGCTAGACTGATGATTTCATCATATAATGTTTATACTTAGTTAGAACATTAATAATACTTAATGCCTTTATAAACATAGTAAGTTATGATTATATTATTTTGTTAGTCCTAATACTCCCACTCAAAAAATATAATCGAGATGGGAAAATATTTGTTTCATTTAATAAGACCAAGTTTCGCTTTAATTTTAAGAAATTTCATCGGCACAATTTTTTTTGGCGAAGACGTCAGCTGATTGTTGATCTGTTGGAATATATTTTAATATTAATGTTTGTTTTTCAATTTGCTCACGTGTGAAGTGATACTTTATGTCTATATGTTTAGTTCTTTTATGATTCGTTGGGTTTGCGGCTATAGGTACTTATATAACTCTGATTATCCTCGTATATAGGAATTGGATCGGTTAATGGCCAGTTTATACTGTTTAAAATAGATTTGAGCCAAATGGCTTCTTTTACATCTTCATAAAGTGCCATATATTCAGCTTCTGTGGATGATATCGCCAAGAAGTTTGCCTTTTTGTATTCCAAGTTATAGTGCAATTTTGAGAAGCTTGAAATATGTAGCTGGTTGTACTTTTAAATTGTGTCATCGCTAGCCCAATCAGCATCCACGTCTTCTGAATTTTTAAAATTACGATCTTTTAGAATATTATCCAGGCCATAAAGTGCTTTATTTAATTTACATACATATTCCCCTGTAACTTCTACGCCCTCAGGTACTTCCATAAATATGTCCATTTAAAAGGCAGTTTTAACATTCATGTGATGTACCGCCCAATTGAATTGATTCGCAAATGCGAGAATTAGTCTAAAAGTTGATATTCTAGCAACTGGTGCAAATGTTTCATTATAGTAGGCTAAATATTGCTGACTAAAACCTCTTGCCACGAACCATGCTTTATATCGTAATGGGTTTCCATACTCATCATTTTTAACTGTGAACACCCATTTGCAGTTGACTATATTTTTTTTTGTTGGTGTCGGGACAAGGGACCATGTATTATTTGTGTATAGTGAATTTAATTCTTCCTTTATGGCTTGCTCCCACTTAAGGCGATCATCCCTATTTCGAATTTCAGAATAACATTTAGTATCAACTGCTGTACTTGTACATAATGACTGTGTGGTTAGGTCATCAAAATTATCATATTTGTTTTCATAATATGATAGCCTAGGCCTCTTTTTAAGCTGTTCGCTTTTCCTAAGTGGCACACTTAATTTATTATCTGCTTTGGTTGAGTCAAGCTCATTATTTATTGATGCCATAGAGGTTTCCGATTCTACTAATTTAACTGCTTTGGTTAAGTCAGATTTGTTATTTGTTTGTGGTATTATTATTTTATCATGATTGTGAGTCAGAGTTTTTAGTTTGGATCGGAGTGTTTACCTCTTCAATTTTCAAAGACGGTCTTGAAATGTTATAATTAGTTTCATCTATTATGACATCTTGAGCTTTAATAAATTGCCCAGATACGTTTAAATGATTTAGAATCAAATTTACCATACCTTGTTTTATTATGTACCTACATATTGTTACGTGCTTACAATTTTCAGTAAACACTCCGTGGATTCGAATAACTTGCAACAAGAATTTTCACAAACCACTGATTTATTTAATCACTAAAATTACACTAGTAAATACTTAAAAATCACACAACTAATAATAACTTAATCTAATATGAATTCACTACTTTTAAAACACTATGTACTTTTCTTCCTAAACTTGACAACTTTATCTAACCTTAAAACTCTGTATTGCCTACTTCACTCAACTGAACTCTTCTTCCACAAACTGTCTCTGTAACCAGAACCACAGATTACCCAGAACTGTACTGGATACTGAACTGAACTGTTCCTTATCCTTCACTAAACTGTACTGTACTGTTCTCCCATCTGCTGGCTTCACCTCTTTATATACCCACTTGGAATGTCCAGAATATCATTGTAGAACTTTCCAGAAGATACTGGAATTCTCTATAATTTTCTTAGGCACTACTAAATGGTGGTTCGCCAGTTGGCCCACAGATGGCGCCACCCTTCTGGCCAGGGAGTAATTACAACTCTCCTCTCTGTTAGAGGGCAGCACATAACAATATACAGTTGAACTAAAAACTTTTAAATGTTCCACTAATGGTTTTTTATTATGCCATGGCTCATACGGAGTTTTGTTCATTTTTAAAGCCTTAGTTGGTAAGCGATTAATAAAATAAACCGCTGTTAGAACAGCTTCATCCCAGACATTTTTGGGCAAATTTGCTGTAATTACCATGGCACTAGCCATTTCTATGATAGTACGGTTCATGCGTTCAGCCACTAAATTTTGCTGTGGTGTGTAACTTACAGTTAGATGGTATGTTATAACTTTTTGTTAACAAAAGTTCTTGTACTCATTTGATAGGTACCCGCTTCCATTATCACAATATAGGTTTGCAATTTTCAAATTAAAATGTGTTTCAAGCATTTAACACATCAGATATATATAATATAATAATATAATATGTAAATGAAATAAATGCAAATTCAAATATGCGACTTTGCGCTCGGTGAAATGTGGACACTGACATTGGCTGTCAGGGATGAGGCTGGCATGCTAGCCACATCCCTTCCCTTCCTGTAGTCGTAATATCTCGCCAAGTATTGCTTCATTTTCAGCTGTGTGGATCACGGATCACTATGCGCAAACCTCAGAGCTTGGAAATCATTGTTTTGGAATTGGAAAAATTTGGTTATGTTTGTATAATGTTTCTATGTTCGCTCAAATTTTTTAATTTATAATCTGATTTTTATCAGTATTTAATAATTGTTTACTTTAGTAGAAAAAGTGCGATGAGTGGACAAGTTACTAATTATTAATATTATTTATTGTTTTTTTATTAGAAAGTAATTTTGCATTCCTAACTTACGATGACAACATTTTTATAACTAAATTAGAGCGACGTAAATGATGACTTTCTAGAAGTAAAATAAAAAATAAACTTTACTGCTGGCTTTATATGTTATTCAGTAGAAATAGTAAAAATCCGTGGAATTCAAAAGGGATAGATAAATAATGTAAAAACGTTATACTAAGCAATTGAAAAATAAAATATTTTGAAAAATTATACCGTTTCTAGTTTAAAATATAAATTATTCAGCCATCAATATATTCAAACTTCACTGAATTATACCTAGATAATTTTAAAGAAGGCCTTGAAGGTCTATGAAATTAAGTCTCTACTGTTTCTAAAATTGCTGGTGTGATCAATCGAAAAGCAGTTATATTATTGTGCTCTCATTCATATTTTGGAAAGTAGAAAATTTCATTTCAAAGACTCATAGATTGTGTGTTAATCAAAATGGGTACATGGGACACTTTATCACCCTATGATGTAGGAATGAAAAACCAGCATTTTTGTGTATGTACATTTCTATGGCCATCTATTTTGAAACCATTTCGATTTATTGAGCAGTAAGTACAAAATTCAAAAATAAACTTAAGAAATTAGAGGTTTTTCCTTATTGATTTTTTACACCCACTAAATTTCTGTGGAAAACTGTAATTATTATTATTAAGATTCTATCCCATCCTGCCCACCCACAGCTAAAAGCCACGGGCCGCCACTATCCAGAAGAAACTATCATAAAGTACAATTACCGCCATTGTAACATTGAAAAAGTAAATAAAGAAATGAAAACGTACGTAAGCCATAATGAAAACTAAAAATATTTCAAATTTCAATATTAAACTCCAAGAAACAATTTTATCAAACAACCTAAAATGAACACCCAGTATTATACACATGAATTGCTGCCATTTATAGTGAAATTGATTAAAATAAAACGCAAGATGTATCGAGAATACAAAAACAACAACAATATAGAATTTAAAACCAAAATAAATGAATTTAATAAAAATATTCACAAAATCCCTATGAATGTTGGCTGATATGTATTCCTTCTCTCTTTCTAATAAAGTTATGAAGAACATATGTACAGCGAATAACTTTGTTTACTGTATTCATATACATGCAATTGAAGTCGATAGAAATCCAAATTTACTAGTTATCATGCCAAATGTACACTTAATAGTTTTGCAGGCCCTACTAAGCCGATAATTAATAATAATAATAATATTAATACATTTATTGTTTAACAAAATGACAAAGTTAGCTAATACATATGATGAATGGCATTGTATTGTAATTGGGAGACAAAAATTATAAATTCTCTTTTCATTATTAAGTACTCGTCTAAGGTAAGGTCACATCATATATGATGCAAGTGGAAATGCCTCATCAGCAACAAAGTAGTATGGAAGTTTTCCACCTTTTTTGTCATATTTGAGCTTAGTACCATTTGGTAAGATCAGTCCATCTCTATTTCTGTTCAAGCAACATCCCATTCTAGAGGCTTTAAACACTCCACCATCACTGTTTCTTCCGGTATATCCAAGCTCAACATTGTAAAGTATGCATCTGCATCACAAGTGGCTAGAATTATACTAGAATGATACTTTATAATTGTAGTTAGTAGAGGCTGACCTGGCAATGTTTTAAATTCGAACGTACTTGCTGTCTATGGCTCCCACACAATTTGATATATTCCACAAATCTTGAAAGCGGTCTGATATTTTGATCCATTCCTCAGTAGAAGGCAATTTAATGTAAACAGGATGCAAACTATCCCAAATTGCTCTTGTTGTGCTTGAAATTATCTGGTTTATCATACAATTTGCATCCAGTAGCAAGATATCTATAAAATAAACAACTGTTGAGTTTGCAAATAAATAACTAAGATTTAACAACATATTTCTTGTATATCTGGAGGTTGCTTAAATTTTATAGTGATATTTTTTAATTTTAATTCAGAATTGCAAAGAAAAGTGGCGCAATAATGGTGTTTGTAAGGAAACGAAATCTTTCGTCTAGTGGTTCTGGTACGAAAAATGCCAAACCATGTTACTTAAATGAGATTATGCAAATCATTGTACCATTCGCTAAAGTACAAAAAAAAGTACAAAACTGAAAAAATTCCAAGTAACATTCCTTCACCAAGTTGAAACTCAGGAATTGATGTTAATTTAACGCAGTTTTCTGCTGAAAGAGGCGATGATGAGGGCGATATATAAGTTTCAGTTGATAATAGTGAATTAACTGACACACAACTGGGAGCATATTAACGGAACGTTCGTCGCAAGTCATGCGTGCCAATTGCCCTCCAGAAAGTATAGATGGTCCTCCTCGGAAGTTGACGAATAATCCAAATAAGAATATTAAAGGAAAAACGATCCAAGATGTTGACTCTGCATTTATCGAGTATTTTCAAGGAGAAAAAAAATAACAAGGCAGAACCCGAAAATGCTTGAAATTTCGTACTCAGTGTACTGCCAGACGTTGAAAAACTGACCAACTCTCAATATAGAATATTTCGGAGAAAATTGCTCGATGATATTGATTATGCAAGGTCATATCGAGATGACTCCAAAATTAACACCCCATTATCAGCTGCTTCAACAAATTATACTAATGAATCGGTTACATCAACTTCATCAAATGTTCAATATAGGTATGACAGACTGTTTAATCCGTACCAGGTCATCAATGAAGAATCACACCCTCCATCAGATTTGAGCTATTCTTAATATGATTTTACCTGAGACTTCAATTAAATATCGATGATTAATAATAATGAAATATTTGACAAGGAAAATGAACAAATGAAATGTTTTTATTTGCAATAACAACTCATGAGTCTCATGTGTTATTTGAAGGCTTGTTAATTATTAACAAAAATCTATGAAATACTTGTGCTCACACTGTATACTAATTTTATTTCTGCAATATTTTTACATACCTGAAGGTAATCAGCAATTGCTCTGATACTCCAATAGCCTTCGGGAAACCTCGTGTTTTTTCCAATTGTTGGGCCAACTAACCTCACCAACTCGTCGAAACTTTCCCGGCTCATTCTGTATGTTTGTTGGAATTTAACTGGATCTTTCAAAGCCTCTTACAGAAAACTTCTTTCTATGATTTTTCTTAAAATCAGGGTGAATCCAAAAACGCTTTCATCCTGCGTCGCAAATACAAAGCTCCCACCACTACACATCTTCATCCGACGACGACATCGTTAAAACTATTTTTCCAATGAGTTGTGGAAATGGACGCAAAAAGACGCAACCAGTATCGTGAAACTGGTCGCTTACGACTGGTTGCTTAAATGAACGAGTCGCCTTAGTTTTTAACACTTTTTCATATTTGAGAATTCGAAAAATGTCAATGCCGCTTTAATAATGTAGACATCGTATTCATCTGGTAATATATGGACATGGACTGCGGACTGCACTTTATGAAAACGTGGGCTTAGATAACTAGAGTGTCACTTTAATTGATGCTTCCGTCAGATGTTTTGTTTATTTTATGTGTGCTTACTTGAACCAATTTTTGTTGTGAAAACCAATCAAAATAAAAAATTTACTAAGACATTGGCAACTGACTAAGGTAGTTGTCTTTTTATTCATCCATACAGTCCCAATTTCGGCAATCTTCTTAGTCTGTATAACAAGTCTTTTCGTAAAGTGCTTGAAGCACTAAGTACCTATTTTTAAAAGTGCTCCTAAGCAGAGCTAGCAAGCTAAGTGCTTAAGAACGGCTCTGGACCACATATACGCAACATCAGTCCATAGTCAAATGTGAGGAAGAAAGTCTCCCTATACGTCAGGTGTAGATAAAGAAACTATACTTTTACCAGTGCTAGAGTGGGTCTTTGAACCAGCCAGGGCAAATAACCCTAAGTGGGTCACCGAGCAGTACCTCTTCACAACTAAAATGTATCACAGGCAAAAATCGGAAAGCGAGTTTCATCAAATTTTTAACAAATTTTCAGATCGGTAAAGTAAAATAACCTCTTACTCGTAAGATTCATTCCATTCTGCGGTTGTCGGTTTTACCCAAAATACTCTGTCTTCGATATCAATCCGAATAATTAATTAAAGAAATGATTACAGAAATTAATAGAAACTGTGTAAGTGCATTGAAAACTTGCTTTATGTGCTCCACAAATTAAACCTATCGCCCTAGAGATGAATTTACTAAAACGGTCAATGCCTGGCGTTCCAGTCCGGCACTGCTTCTTACATGTTCCAATCAAAAATACTTAAAAAAATATGTTTCAAAATTCAATTTTTAGCAGCATTCCAAAAGTTGAATTGTTATTCATTTAATAATTAGCTTTTGATATTTATAGGTAAATGTGTAGCTTCACAAAGTAAATCCACTTTCTTTAGTATTAGTGCATCTTCACTGACTTCCAAGTGGGTTGGAGATGGAGAAAAAATGGTCAGAGCTTTGTTTACAGTCGCCCGTGTTCATCAGCCTGCTGTAAGTGTCTTAATAATCATGCTTTAATAGCCTGTTTCCTTTTTTTATCTCAAAAGCAATTTATTTCTAAATACAGGTTTAATGTTAATGTTGCATTGAAAAAAATTATAATTTTTTAATGTTAAATGTAACTGATAAGTCGTTAAACAATAAATTCGGTTTCAGGTTATATTTATCGATGAAATAGATTCCCTTTTGTCTCAAAGAAGCGATACGGAACATGAAAGTTCGCGTAGGATAAAAACAGAGTTTCTTGTCCAATTGGATGGTGCCACAACAGACAGTGATGAAAAAATTCTTGTTATTGGTGCTACAAACCGGCCACAAGAGCTGGATGAAGCCGCTCGAAGGCGTTTTGTTAAACGACTGTACATTCCATTGCCAGAATTTGAGGTGAGTATTAAAAGAAGACTCAACAATAACACAACTAGATATATTGCAGCACATAGCTTTTTCATTTTCAGTATATTTAGGGAAATTTACATTAGCACAGAGCTTGTTTTTTTGAAATGGTGGTATTGTTCTTTGATTTAAAATGTGCTTCTTGAGGCTGTAGATCACAATCGTTTACTAAAAAAGTAAATATGGATTGATGGGAAGGTATTACAATGGTTTAATGCCAATGTAAGGGATATATTGATAGGTATGTGTCATATGAAAATAATGTGTCCAGTAATCTATAAAATAGTTATGGAGTCCCATAAGGTTCTACACTTGGACCACTCATGTTTATTCTTGTTATTGTAATGACTTAAGTCAATTAACAGAAATGTAAAATAAAAATGTCTACTGACATAATGATAACAAAGAAATTGGTATAGAAGTATTAAATGAAAATGGATTAAAGTTGAAAATAAAAAGGAAATCAATGCTAGTTGACACAGCTCACTTAGTAGTTTTAGACCATTCAGACATGCTTCTGTACTCTAATGGACTTATAATACCTTTACAAAAACTATTTCTATATTGAGATAGACCCGCTTACCCTTGTTTACAGGAAACAAGAGTGTGCAATCATATGAATATTGCAATAAACTTTGATCGAGTGTTAACCAGTTGCCGATTTTACGTATATTTCCCTGCGGTAATCTTTTACAGATTTATAGATCGAAAGTGAATAGAAATATTTATACTAGAGAAATATATAGAAATTGTTCAAGGAAAACTTCCACACTGATAAGAAACTACCTAGTATTAATATACAAAAGACATTTTTCAAAATGCCCCTAAAAGAAGCGAGTTGTTGTTAACCTTTGGCATTAATGTAATGTGGTAAGTTATAACCTCAATTCAAGGTCTGTCATGGTATTTTGAATATGTCAGTGTATTTCATAGACAAAGTATATAATAGCAAATCAATTTATGTTTATTTTCTATGATGTATTTTAGCAAAATTAGTATGGGAATCGGGACGTGCGATTATTAATTTTTTATTTATTTATTTATTCATTAACAGGATAACCCCTTTAAAGTACAAGAATAATGAAAAAGAATAAAAAGACTTAAAACTAAAAGTAAAACTAACAAGTGTAATACTATAACTCATTTACAGCACATTTAAAATTTTGCAGTGATTAAAAAAATCAAGCTTAGTATTGGCACTATTAGCAGACCGCAACATTCATAGGCCAATGAAAGCCATAATTAGAAGTGATATTTAATATGAAAAAGAGACTTATCTCTGGTGTTAGTTGATTTAACACTGAAGTTAATATTTTGAAGGAGTTCAGGACAGATGATAATGCCAGATAGAAATTTAAATACAAACAACAAATCATCTCGGGTCCTCCTGCCACTCAAAGATTTGATATTCAAAATGTTACATGCCTCAGTATTATCCAACAGGAATGGATTATTACTATTTGAATACAATTTATGTGATATACATCTATTCTGAACTGATTCGATTGATTGAATATGATTGTTATAAAATGGACTCCATAACACAGCAGCATACTCTAAATGTGAACGAACATATGCACAGTATAAAATTTTTAAAGTTTAAGCTGAGAATTGTTTCCCAATTCTAAAAATAAATCCAAGCATTTTGATAGCCTTATTAGTATAGTATATATGGTTAATGAAACATAGCTTTGTATCAAACAAAATGCATAGATCTTTTATTTCAGTAAAGAGTTTTAGAGAAATATTATTTAAAGTATAATCGAAATCTACCAAGGAGCATAACGGATTAAAGTTCACACAATAACATTTGAAATGTGTTATATAACCAGCTATATCATTAATAAATAAATTGAAAAGTAAGGCGCCACAATGGCTACCTTGAGGAACACCAAAGTGACCCTCGATGGTATGGTATTAGATAAGAAATTATTGAGTTTTACCCATTGATTCCGTCCTGTTAAAAAGCTTTCAATCCATGCAAGTAGTGAGCCACCAATTCCCAGAGAACCTAATTTTGATATCAGATATGTTTAATTAATTGAAGGTCAAACATTTTTTTATAAAACAAGTAATAATAATAATAATAATTACCATCTCCCCTCTGTGAGAGTCGGAGCCACAGAGTAGGGCAACTGGTTTTTTGTAAATAATAACAATAATAATAATAATACTCGTCTTTCGCTAAGTATCAAGAAGGCGATGTGTATTAATTTTTTTTTAAACCGTAAGAAAGCTGTTCATTCGAGGACTTAATACGATGATATGAACATTTTTCTCTGAACGATATTTAAAGGATTAAAATAGATCAATTATATATCTAGTTCTTTGACTATATATAAACAGGATACCATGAACAGAACACCACATAATAGGCAACCTCCAAATCCAAAGCTGTCTGGAACAAGGTTACACTTATGAAAAACAGATACACATCTATTGTTAATGTGTTACTAGTGTCGGAACTGGGGATCGAACTCATAACATGATAGACATTTGTCCAAACATGCTTGCCACACGTTTTAGCCTGCTGCACTACCATATTGGTGTAAAATAAACATGTTAAGGTACTATGGTTTGATTTTGATCATTATTTCTGGTATTTCCTGTTCAGGCTCGACTGCAACTGGTCACCAAATTAATTTCTTCCGAGAGTCACCAATTGCATGAGGAGCATTTCAAGCAAATCGCTTCTTTGTCTAACGGTTACTCAGGAGCAGATATTAGAAACTTATGTTCGGAGGCATCGTTGGGCCCAATTAGATCTATAGATATGAGTTTAATAGAGCATATTCAAGCAACTGAGGTGATATTCTGCTTAAAATTTGATAGTATAAGATTTACAGATTTTTTAATTTTAGGTACGCCCACTTTTAATGGAAGATTTTGAGAAGGCTTTTAATAGAGTAAAATCAAGTGTGTCACCAAAAGATTTGGAACAGTATACAGCCTGGAATAAAACTTATGGTTCTGGCAGTGGATTTTGAATATTTATATCCTAATATTCATTTAGAGTAAATAAATGTTATTTTTTAAATTGGTTTATTTGTATTATTGGATAAAAAAAGGCCACGCAATTGGCAATTTTAACAAATTTGTTTTCTGGTTCCTTTTAACTCGAAATCGGTCATTTAAATTTGCAAGCATTAGTTACCCATACCAGGAGAATGGCAGCGCCCAGTTTATAACCGTCTTCACTGCATATACCCAGAGCCCTTGTCAAACAAACGACAGAAAAACATAATCTGGCGCTCTAAAGGAAAATTCACTTGCATTTTAAGCAGGTGCAAGTTGTAACACTGTAGCAGATGTTCATGCAAGAAAAAATATATCACAAATGTCATACCAGACATGCACTATGATGCCCTTACAAAAATATACCAATTGCCACATATACCGTAAAAGTTCATGTTGTCATACTATCCCCGGGGGAATAATGTATTTAGAAAAAAAAAAGCAGTTGAGTGCTTCGATTTTTACTATTAAAATATTCGAAATTGGCACAAACTTCCTAAGTGATTTATTTAGAGAAAAATGATAACCACTAAAATTAATACATTAGCTGAATATGAATATATAATATAATATACATAAATTAAAATACTTTATACAAAATTTTACAATAAATCATTACACGCAACAGTCTCAAGGCAAAATCAATATTCATTCCCAGTCCCCATCTCCCCATCCCTCTTCATTAACATCACTGATATTCAGTGCCAGCTTACTGCTAACTTCCTTACTGAGGTCTGAAATAATATCACATTTACTTTCATTAATTAAAAATTTATTAGAGGTATCTATTACGGGTTCCATATCTTGGAAGAAGTCAAAATCTTCATTGCTCTGATCACTATTAAACTGATTTTTTATATCAAGTTCTGAAATATCTGGAATTATTCTTTTTGACTGTATCGTATTTGGTTGAGATATACTATTCTCGTTTGTAATGCTCTCATTCAAATTTACATTTCCACTTATTAAATTTGGTAAACTATCTGACTGGATACTGCTTTCTATTGTTCGGGCAGATTCCGGTTGATGATTATACGAATAGTGATTATTTTCATTGACCTCCCAATCTTCCCAGTTGTCCAAATCTTCATCAACAGATTGTTCTATCTCATCTGTCGATGTTTCACCTTCTTCGCCATCTGGCCTTGGCCGCTCAGGTAATTCAATTAAATTATTTAATTCTGTACTTAAACTATCATGTAAAACTGGAGGCACTCCTGGTTGCACAGAGTTGAGTGGTTTTAAATATTTAGATTTCCTAACTGGATGTGTTGTTGGTCTACCATCGTTAAATAGTCTGGCCCGTTTACCACCAATGACGGTGGTTGCTCCTAGCACCGGTACTAGATCTGCTAATGTTCTTAGTGTGACGGACACTAAGTGATCATTTGTATCCTTAATTCCCACCAAGAGCTAAAACAAATAAAATAATTTTCTTTAGGATCCTTTGTCGAGACGGTTCAATGGCAATCACATAAAAAATCATTAATAATGAAATAGATTTTACAATCATCTTCCTTAATCCATATGCTCTTTAAATCTAGTTATAATTGATAGTTTTGTTAATCTAATGTACTTAAAATTAGAGATTTTTGTAAATACTGGCCCATTTGTTTATACTTTAAGCTAATTAATTAAAAGTTTTTAAAGTTCTGTGTGTGTGTGTTATACACACACACCCACACGCGTATATTAAGTTACTAATCATGGGAGTAGATGTTATAATATTACTGTTTGCCCTAAATATTTTGCAATTAAACTTTTACTACAGAGAAAACTTTTCCAAATGCGAGTTTTTTACACGAAAAGGTGGTGTGACATGTCTTTTCAAATAAGAAAAAGAATTTTAAAAGCCCCCATAAGAATACAAATAATTGCAATTTTTTTGCTATTCCTTGGCCATTTTTAGCTTGTACTGCTTATTATTGTTAGGCAAATAAGAAATGTCACAATGGCTTTTACAAAATGCAAAATTATTGTAAAATCATACAATCCACTTGTCTTCCAGAATCCAGCAAAATCGTGAAAATTTAGACTTCTATATAACCATCTTTTAACAAAAATCGCATATTAACTAATTTGTACTTGTTTGACAAAACAGCACTATTAAAATTATCAGAAATTGTTTTTTATGGTGCGTTACTATTGGAAAGTCAAATTATGCACTGGTTTTTCTAATATCTTGGAAAATAGTGAAAATCTATATGACTACCTTGTAACGAAAATTCGTTTCGTTTCCCTTTTTTATTGATAACTAAATATAATAATTTATTTGTTAAATAAAATTATCGGAAAAGAATTTTCCGTTATCTTTCCCAATATTTTGTACAATTGTGAAAGTCTATGCATATGTAGATGGCTCGCTTTTTAATGGAATTATCATCACTCTTTATATTATATTACAGTTAATTCTTGCTTCTCTATAAAATACAATTTCTATAAACTCGAATTTTCTAAGAGATATTTAAAAAATGAATGGCAACGTATAATTTTATTACATAAAAACAAATAAAAAGTATATTTTTTTTAAATTTACCACCATGAAAAGAAGCCATTGCCGATCATGAATATATAGAGTCGATTTGTGTAAATATAACAGTGGATAATAATTTAAGTCCCTGTATGTGAAGTTGGAGAGGTATGGCATATATCAATTTATTCCCTACTTTGAAGATAAATGAATTCCTGAATAGTCTTTTGCAAATAATTTATTGTAAATGCTGTAAAGGGGTGCAGAAAAGTATTCAAATGTTTTTTCTGTGAAGTTTGTTGTAGGAGATGGAAAAAATGAAATGGAAAATTCTCCACCAAATTTAAATTACGTTACAGAGTTTAAGATAAAAAAATAACTTTTTCTTCAAAAGTCAAAGCAACATAACTTTTATGACAAGTTTTTTGAACAACTGGCTCACTTCGTCTCTTATTGCTGCTAACAAACTCTGGGCAGCAGTAAGTCTTGGTCGGCAAATTAAAAATTGGCCTTTCAGCATTTTTCCTGAAAGTTTATAATGACACTTAAAATGAATTTATTTAATACATGCGGATGGGGGCGAGCGTAGGTGCGTCTTTACTATGTACATACTTCGATATACGATGTAAAGTAATGTTAGGCGCAGTTAGTACTTAGACAGGTGACCGTTTCAAGGAAGACCGCATCCTCGCCTCTTTTTTCCAGCGGCTTGTATATCAGTGTATGCGCGGAAGCCATACAATCTTAGGCGAGGATTGTATAGGGGATATACCATCCTTCGAAGGGGATGTAGAGCCGTCGGTCCCTTGTCTATTAAATGTTAGACAAGTAAAAGATCCCTACTCTTCTTAAGAGAAAAGGTTCGGCAAAATTCCTGGTTGTGGGTAGCTCGTCTACAGGCGGTGTTAGGCCGCAGTAGAGGAAATAGGCTGACGTTAAATAAATGAAAAAAAAAAGACATAAGGACTATACTGTATATCTATGTAAAAGTGTCTAGATTTATCTCTTTGAAAGGGATTCTGCCTGTGAAACATTGGTTTGTTGAATTGTGGAAATCAAATAAATTCTGGACAATATATTAACAATGCTTCTTACCTCTGGTAAAACGCATGTCTGCAATTCTTCCTTGGTAAAAGTATGCATAAAGTTGGAGAAATATTTCAACAGGAGTAGTCGAATTTGTGCATCACGAACACTTATAATTTCAAGGAGTTTTGGAGAAATGTATTTTCTAAAGGTGTCTGCAGAAAATATGAACTGTGATGGTTCCTCCTTATCTGAAACACAGATTTTTCTTAAAATGAGGCATGGAGAAATAAAGAATTGTTATAGAAGTGTGTTTATTAGATAGGTACATCCCAGAAACTACATGATGTACTTATTAAAGTACCTAAATGAAAACTCATTAATCCATAAATAGCACAGTAATGAGTTTTAATTTACTGCCTCCACTGTACAAAACACATACCTAGATTTTTAAAGTACTGATTAATTACTCATTAAATACATACCACAATGTGGGGTTAATAGAACAGGTAATAAATTATCTTGAGCAACTTTATTTAACAAAACCATTCGAGATAACAGTAGTCCACTAAGCTGGCTAGCGATTACTACTTCATCAAAACATTTTAACTTTTCTCCCAGACCTCGGAAAAATTGTGTTTTTTCCTCATCTGACTTTAATGGTAATTCCACCAAAAATGAATGTATGATAATAAACTCATGATTAAAGAATTCATGCTCTAGTACGGAATGGAATTTTGGCCTTTTGGATAGATCAGAGAACTGCAAATCATTCTTACAATATTCCTGAAATGCTGATAAAGTTGTAGTTTCATCTAAAATAGAATATCTAATCATTTTCTTTAATGACTGACAAATACTTTAGTATTAATTCTACTTCATTTGTTGTAAGTTATCTTTCACTAGGTGTACACAGAAATCTGTGTAATATGAATACTGAGAATGTTTGGCAAAAGCAAATATACCAACTTATCTCTGTAGGTAAAATTAAGCACAGATGAAATCAAATTTTAAAAATAAATAATCTAAATAAGGTTTTTCATAACAATTCCTTAAATAACTAAAAAGAATTAGACTACCATTACCATCACTTTTTGATTTTAATACTTCACATGTAAGTACACCAAAAGCATAAATGTCAACAAAATCTTTCCGTCCAAGGTTATTCTGAAGAAGCTTATCTTCGTTAGGATCAACTGCTTTATTATATCTATTTGTTCTAGATTTATTTAAATAATCACATGTTAGATCTTTATACCGACAAAGGTATTCCATACCACCTAATTTCCAACTTCCATCCTTCGTAACATATATGGAGGCAATACATACGTTGTTATGTGATGTTAATGCCTTCTCGTGTAAGAAATGTAAAGCTTTCAAAATGGAATGTAACCCTATGCATATTTGCAGTGTGTTAAGCAGAGGGAGAATGTGAGACAGTGGTGTAACTTCTTCAACGGCTAAATAAAATTTCGAATTTTTGTGCCATGAAGAAACGTATTTTATAATACAAGGATGACGATATATCATCATATTCTAAAAAATGCCAAAAAGTTTACTTCGACACAATTTGGGCCGTCATTTATTCAAATTTTACCTTACTACATTTCTCCAATGGGGTTTGTGATGACCATAAAGAACCATTAACGAACAGTTCACTAATAAAAACAGATAAATTGGTTACATTTTCAGAATTTAATACGCTAGCTGAATGTTGTGACCAAAAATCAGATACTTCTACTGCCTTTTCCTCAATTTCTATACCTGGAAGCTGTGACTGTTCATTGCCCATATTATTTTGTATAATTCTAGTATTTATTTTATAAAATTAGGGTTAATGTTCCTTTGACATTGATTAATAATGACATTTATGACGTAACGTCAATTTATTCTTATTCTTCTTCTGTTACTGGTTACAGTTTAGACACGTGTCTGGTTACAAAGCACGGTCGAAAACGGAAATATTTGGCATACAGTGTGTTCATATACAGATTGGGCAAAAATAGTTTTATACAGTACGGGGATCGCTACTAAGCGCATAGGGAAATTCTATACTCTTATGTACATCTGCAATATGGGTTAAAATCAAGAGCTGATATGAAATGGATAGTGGTGCATAGGACAGCTGGTCAATCCGCTACAGTTAGTTGTAAATGCATTTGAAGTGGAAGGTGTAGGTGACCGGTCCCCAAATATTAATTTTTTGAAATTAATTATGGTGGTCAACAAATAAACAAAATAAGTATCTTTCTGAAAATAAGTGGAAGTGGGTCAATTTTCATCCACTACAATACATACATTTATTGTATCAAGCAGTGAATGCCCACCATAGTACAATTTAATTCTGTTAAATAAATATCCATTTTAAGATATTATTATTTTGAGTGCACTAATACTTAAATTTCGTACGGTTACCTGTCCAGAGGTCTTTTAATATTATTGGACCAATGATTCTACTACCGATTATTCCAAGCCAAACATTGAAACCGAACCGCACTTGAAAGTTACCCTCCCGTAATAAATTTTGATTTTCTTGTGACCAATATGTTGCATTTTGTCAGTTAAATAATCCCAAGTTTGTAAACGTAGACTCGTCCGAAAATATAATCAGTCGCAAAAAATCATTGTTTAGCTACACATTATTCTACAAAATCCAATTGCAATATTCCATCCTACGTTCGTAATCACTTTCATACAAATACTGATGCAATTGGTATTTAAAAGATTTATTGTGGTATTTGTGCAAAATTCGGCTTACTGTTTGGCAGTTTTGGCGTCGCCAGACTTTTTGGCTTGGGTGGGCCAGTATTAGGCATGGTGCTCTGAAGGTGGGCCAACGTTATTTTATTTCATTATTTTGGGGTTAGTATTTTTTAAAAATGGGACATAAGTATCAGTAGTATCAATGAAAATTAAAACATTAAATATGCAGGCTTATTATATTTAAAAACATGCTATATGCAGACTAAGAAAAATATGAAAACAACAAAAAACATCTAAATACTAATACAAGCAGTATAAGGTAAATACTTAAAAACTAATTTAAATATTGATATTTTTGGTTTTGGTTGCACAGTTCAACTAGTTTAATATTTTTTATCCGACTACGCGAAGCAAAAAGGATGTATGTATGTATGTACGTATGGTTGTTCTCTCGTTATTATTATTATTATTAGCCGTTACTCGAGTCCGAGTATAAAAATGTTACAGTCGATAAATTGTGTACAATAAAAAACAAGTAACAGGTGTAGTTTATTGTAATTCCCATTCATCTACGGTGCACACGACTATGGCTATAGAGGCCAATTCGGGAGAGCACATGTCGACCGCAGTCAGGACAAACATAGACCTGGTTAGGTCTTGGATTCGGCCTTCTTGCAGCAACATTTCCTTGATAGCTGGCCACAACCCCTCGCCATTCGGTTCTGTCCGCTGCAAGTTGTTCCCATTGCTCGTCTGCAATACCGCAGGATTTTAGATTTTCATGGAGAGCGTCTTTGAACCTCTTTCGTTGACCGCCACGCCTTCTTCTACCGCTTAGCAATTCACCATAAAGTGTACATTTAGGAAGGCGGTTATCATGCATACGATGAACGTGACCTGCCCATCTTAGGCGTGCTCTTGAAATAAGCACCTCAATTGGAAGGCTGTTTGCTCTCCCGAGTACTTCCACGTTTGATATGTGATGAAACCAACGGATTTTCATCATACTTCTGAGGTGTCTTTGCTGAAAACGTTCTAATTCTTTCACATGACGACGGTAAGTGACCCAGCTTTCACATCCATATAGCAGTGTTGGAATGACAACTGCTCTGTAGACAGCCATTTTCGTTGACAAAGCAAGGTCGTGGTTGTCAAATACTCTCTCTCTAAGACCCCAGAGTGCTCTAGATGCAGCGTTAATTCTATTGCGAATCTCGCTGTCCATGTTTGCTTTGTCATTAACAACGTTGCCTAAGTAATTGAACTGATCCACCACTTCAAGAGAATTTCCGTTAAGTGTAATGTCTATTTGGTTCACTTGATGAGGAGTTGACATAATCTTAGTCTTTCCAATGTTGATTTTAAGTCCCAAGGAATCATAGCTCTGGGCATACACATCTAAAAGTTCTTGAAGCTCTTCCGGCGTAGAGGCTAAAAGTGCACAGTCATCCGCGTACTGGAGATCACAAATGAATCGTGTGCGTGTCTTCGTGAAAGCTCTAAAGCGCCCTATGTTAAAGAGACCGCCATCAAAACGGTATCTGAGACCTATTCCTCTGACTGTCAGTTTGTTGTCAACAATAATTGTTAGAGCAGTGGTAAACAAATTAAAGAGTAGGGGTGCCAGGACACATCCCTGCCTAACTCCAGTGAGGGTTTGGAAAGGTTCGGTTGCCTCATTATTATACATAACTTGGGCGTTGTTGTTTGTATGTAGACTGCGACATACTTCGACAAATTTTCTAGGGATACCTAAGCGGAACATAATTTTCCAGAGCACTTCCCTGTCCACCGAGTCAAACGCCTTGGTTAAATCAATGAAGGCCATGTGAATTTCTCCTTGATGTTCGAGTGCTTTTTCTTGAAGCTGTTTAAGTGTGAAGATTAAATCCGATGTGCCTCGGTTTGGTCTAAAGCCACTCTGTGTTTCAGGAAGTAACTTTTCCATAACAGGTGTTAGCCTATTTGCCATCGCTTTAGTGAGTATCTTCCCTCCAACAGCCAGGAGAGCTATACCCCTGTAATTTCCACAGTCCGCAGCGCTGCCTTTGTTTTTGAAGAGGTTGATTAAAAGTGTATCACGAAACTCCTGCGGAGCTTGACCACTTTCCCACACGACATCAAACAGTTTTTTGAGGTAGGGTATGAGCTCTGACGACACAGCTTTAAAGATCTCAGCTGGGAGTGAGTCGGCGCCGGGAGATTTGTTATTTTTTAGCTGCCCAATGGCGGTTAAGATCTCTTCCGTTGTTAGTGGCTTATCTAAGTCTTCGAAGGTGTCGTATTGAGGGATAAGATTTATAATATCGTGATCGGCTTGACTTTGCTGGTTAAGAATGTTAGAGTAGTGTTCATTCCATCGGGCTCTTATTTCCTGGTCTTCTTTGAGGAGATTTCCATTTAAATCTTTAATAGGGCACATATTTTTCCGACTGGGGCCGTACACTGCTTTTACTCCTTGAAAGAAATTCCTGTAGTCGTGTGAATCGGCGTACCTTTGAATTTCTCTGGCCTTGCTTGCCCACCACTCGTTCTTTATTCTTCTGATTTCGCGTTGCGTTTCATACTTAGATTGGGTAAAAGCTTCTGCTTTTGATGAGTCGTTGGGGTGGTTGATAGCGTTTTGGAAGGCAATATGTTTGCGGTCAAGAAGTTCTTGTATAAAACCTTCATTATCATTGAACCAGTCCTCCTGTTTTTTACTTGCTACAGTGCCAAGAATTTCCTCACTCGCACTTTTTAAACTGTCTTTAATTTGTGTCCAGGTAGCAGCGACATCTATAGAATTGGTTTCTTCTAGTGCACTCAAATTCTCTTGAACTTTTTTCTTTAGCTGTTCGACGGTTTGTTGATCACGCAATTTACTAATACAGAGACGGAGTCTACGTTTTACTTGAGTTCTTCGGTGTTTGGGTCTCATAACAATTTTCATTTTAGAGACAACAGGACGATGATCGGTCCAACATTCGCTATCAATGCGCGCCTTTGTAATTTGGACGTCCTTGAGATGCTTCCTACGTACGATAACATAGTCCAGTAGATGCCAGTGACCTGATCTGGGGTGACGCCAGGTGCCTTTAAATTTATCCTTTTGTCGGAAAATGGTGTTTGTTATAACTAGATCATGTTCGGCGCATTTAGTTAGGAGTAGTTGACCGTTAGCGTTCATGTTGCCCAAACCGTTCTTGCCTATGATGCCTGGCCAGGTGTCTGCATCTCTCCCTACTCTAGCGTTAAAATCACCAAGAATAACGAGTCGTTCCGTTTTAGGTATTCTACAGAGGGTTTCTTCCAGCTGTTGATAGAAGCTTTCCTTGGTTTCGTGACTTGCATCCAGAGTGGGAGCGTAGGCGCTTATTAGATTTACCGCGTTGCCATCTGATAGCTCATAGCGTAGCAGCATTAGACGCTCGGATAGGCCTTGTGGTACTTGTGTTAAGTTGGATACAAGTTGATTCCGAACGGCAAATCCTACTCCATGTTGTCTTCTTGAATTGGTGGGAAGACCTTTCCAATAGAAGGTGTAGTACTTTTCTGTGAGAGAGCCTTCCTCCAAAAATCGAGTTTCGCTGAGAGCTGCAACGTCAACATTGAGTCGGTGAAGTTCTCTATCTATTAGAGCAGTTCTTCTTTCAGGCCGATCGGTGCGAGTGCTGTCGTTCAAAGTACGAACATTCCAAGCGCCGTAGATGAAAGAATTCGTTTTGTTGGATTTAACTTGTCGGTGTTTTTTCGACATTCGATGAGGTGTCCCTGTGGGCACCCTCCCCCGGAGATCCGATCGGGAGGGTATTTTACCTCCGGATGATTTTGTCCCACTTGAACGCTCCATCATTTTTTAAAGCCTTAATCGACTGAAAACGAAGCTGCATTTGAAGTTTTAGCTGGAGCAGGTATGCAACTGACCAGCTCGGTTGCGGAAGGCGAGTGGTGTGGTCCCATGGCACAGAAGGAGACTGCGACGATGGGGTAACCAAACGATTCCAAAAGCAACCTTTGTGTGCGGTGGGTTATTTTTACCGCACTCTTCGTGATAAGGTGGATGTGCTCACGGCAAAAGATAAGGGTTATTCCGCCCTTACTCGGTCGTTAGAGCCTCGTTAGTGAAAACAGGGTGCACCAAGTTCAAATTGAACTCATCGCGAAGGTGAGGTTAACAATTGAGTAGGAGAGGCTATAACTTGCGCTTCACTACCCCATTACTCTCGTAGCGCCTATACTAATGCACTGATTTTGACAAATGAGGTGTCAAATGACTCGTTTTGAAGCCAAGAGTGTGAATACTGACATGAAATTAATGAGAAACCAAAATGGCGGCTGTTGGGTGCTATTGTTGAAATAAAAAAAAATAAAAACTAAAAAGGTTGAAACAAAATAAAGTTTAAAAAACTATGAATCCCGACTACTCAATAAATTACTAAAGTTAAAAACAAGATTTACCTGTTTACAGAAAGCATAGGAGAGTAGTACATCTGTCTGGGATATTAAGTATCTACTACTCTCCTACGCTTTTCTGTAAACAGGTAAATCTTGTTTTTAACTTCTTAGTTATTTTTGAGTAGTCAGGTTTCATAGTTTCTTAAACTTTATTTTATTAATCTAATCTAACAACAGTCTTCTCGGGTGCTTCTTGGCAAATACATCCACAACTTCTTCCAAAGAAATGTTTTTCGAGATCTGTTTTTCAATGTTTATTATTGCTAAAGTACAAAGCTTTTACTTAATACTATACTAATACTTAATACTTAACGCTATAACGTTGTTAATATAACTGAAACTGAAAACATTGCAGCATGGCACGGCCAATAATACAATTAGGTTAGAGCTTAGAAAACTGTACAAATTTCGATGCAAGCGCCAGCGCCACACGACTGTCGCTGAGAATTTTAATAAACTAGGTATCTACAAGTTCAGAAATGGCGCTTAAATTTTAATTTTAAAACGATTTCGACTAATTTAATATGTTAATAATGTTGTTTGTAATTCCAGTAATTACGATTACGAGATGATTTATATAAAATATATGGTTTTCCCAGAATGAGTCAGGGTGGACCAAGCCAGTTTTAGGTGGGCAAATGCCCACCCTCTGGCGACGCCACTGCTGTTTGGTGACCCAACTTGCCTTAAAGAAACAGTCTTATCAACTTCTATTCGAGCCAAAACATTAATTTCCGTTCCTTTCTTCAATAATGAAGTTTCCTTCGGGATCATTGTTGGGCTCTCTTCGGAATTGGTTTTCAACACATTTAAAATAATTTTCGCTGGACATTGTCTATCAGGATATCGTTCGTAGCCGCAACTGCATTTCTTTTATATTCCCCATTAATAATTAACATCTCCATATTTTCATCTCTTGTATAAATTTGCGGCATTTTGAACACAATTAACAAGAATTTTAAACAACTTTTAAAAATACAATAAAACACCGTTAAACCAACAAATGTTTGACAAGCTAAATATTTCATTTTGTTTTCAAAGCCACCTTAGTTACTTCTTAACATTTAATTAGAACAAAATTGTATTTTCTTTTAGCTGTAATTTTGTTTGTATTTGTCGCACATTTTAATATGACATATGAATAAATTCCTTATTAATATTACTGATAAATGGTACCATGGTACTGGTATTTGAAAAAATTGAGTTTTACCCTAAAAACAATTTTAGTGAATTTTATTTGCTCATAAATTACGTAATTTAGTGTTTTTAACGGAATTTATATTTTTGTAGCATTACGGGTCATTTAGAATAAATCAGAACCATCATGGCGCACTTAAATGGAAAACTAAAAATTATATCATAAAAAAAATTGATGTTTGAAATGTCACTTATTTGGCATCGTTGGATTCAGAAAATTATGCAGAATTCAAAAATGCAATAATATACAGGGTGTTCCATTTAAAAATCGAAAGTTAGTGTCACTTTCGGCAAAACCGGAAGCGAAAAAAAAATCAATTGTATGTCAAAAAGTGCCGCATATTATATATGTAATTTATCCCAAATTTCAATCAATTATCTTCAAAACTAAAGGAGAAAAGGGGGTATACCATGATCCTGTTACACCCGGTATGCCTAATAGCGATCCCCATACTGTACATCCTGAAGTAAATTAGTGTGAGAAAGAAAACAAAAAGTGCTTACGTGAAAGCAGACCAGATGATTGTTATATTTTCTCTTATATGCTGGAAGGTTATATTAAGGCGCACCAATGAAAGTTTCTCGACCTTCCGTCTCACCACGACCACATATGCTACTGCACTATTTGTCGCAGCAATACCGATGCTCTGCATTGGCATGCAGGTGATAAATAATTTTTTAGAAAATATGGAGCGTGCTAGAATTACTATACCCAAATTTCTGTTCCTAATTTTTGTCGTTTCTTCTCTCGCACTCGTTTACTTCAAGATATATAAAACTACTTTTGCCGAATCTGTACTATACCCATAAGGGCAAGAATGACAGCAACACAAGACGCAAAAAAATACGAACATGTCATGCACTGCAAACACATATGCAGCTATTGTTTATTTTGGTTATTCGTTGACCACCATAATAATTGTTAATTTCAACAAATTAATATTTTGGGATGACACGTGGTAATTCGTAAATTCCTTATTTGACGACCGGTCACCTACACCTACGCCCCAAATACACTTACATTACTAACTGCAGCTGATCGACCAGCTGTCATGCCTATTTGCCCCACCATCCATTTCATATCAGCTCGTGATTCTAACCCATATTGCACATGTACGTAAGGATAGGATTTCCCTACACCTAGTAGCGATCCTCATACTGTATTACTGCACTACATATTTATAGCATGTAAATTTAACTGTACCGTTGATATCATTAGAGTTAAAATACGGTGCATTTTTAGCAAAGGAATAGCTGGTGAATCTATACAAAAATATCTGGTTTTGTAAAGATCTATCTAGATGAGTACGGTTAAAAACTTGATGGCAATAAGAACAAAAATATAAAATATTGCGTCTCATTACCTTCCAAAAAAGTACATATTATGATAAAATATCGATTTATTTAAGTAATAAAATATTACTATGTACATTTTAAAAATAAATAGCTTATTTTTATAATAAATATAGGTATCTCATTACAGGTAGACAATTACATTTTACCACAGGACTTGGTTACCCATAACATAAATTTCTCTATTAGAAATCTTTAGGCTGCTAAAACATCAGATTTTTTCTTCAGTGAACGTTGGTAACTGAAAATGAATGTTTATATTAGTATGAAAACTAAAATCATGATACTACGATATAAGGGATACGGTCATGTGCATGTGTGTCAGAGACTAATTTGGATGAAAAGTTAGAATTAATTGTTACCTCGCTAATTTTTTCATGAAAGGCTAGTTTTTTGCTACTTGAAAGTGGCTCAAAAAAGTTTACCAAAATCTACCCCCACGAACCCTTATAAACAATCCTCTGAAACGGAAAAATTCAGTATTTTGCTAATATCTCAAAAAATAATAATAATAAAAAAAACGGATAGCACCACGTGAAAGAGTGGGAAATTTTACATAAAAGTAGTATAAGTTTTTTTTAATAAATGTTTCCCTTAGCATGAGAAATTATTATAGTTCGCTAGTTCGGCTCAATATTTCAAGCGGGTCGCATTTCTTGACCGCCGCTACATAATAAAGACAATTTGTACCTATTAAAAATGAAAAAAAACAACAAAGGTAGCATTTTAAAGAGGAAGAATTCAGCTTTCCAATGGTATACTTACTTTTAATTTTTATTTCTTATAAATTGCACGTGAAAGTTAAGCTTTATCATTGTTTCCCACTCTATATTAAACCATAAATATTAAATAAATTACTAATTAAAAAAATCGATATAGCTTGTTTATACCTTAAACTTTAATCTAGGATTAATTTTTATGCTCTAAAGTATCCAGGGTAAAAAAAATTAAATTGTAAATCCACTTGAAAACTTGTCTAAAACGGTAAACAAAACTGCCTTTTTTACCTACAAGCCTTTTTTAGCCGTTTTAGACAAGTTTTCAAGTGAAAATTTCCTAACCCTAAAAAATGGAAGAAATACCAATGATTTAAAACTGAATTTTTTGTTAACCTGGATACTTTAGAGCACAAAAATTAATCTTAGATTGAAGTTTAAGGTATAAAGAAGCTATGTCTACAAGGATTTTTTTAAAAATTAGTATTTCATTTAATATTTACATTTTAATAAAAGTGAAAAAAATGAGAAAGCTCAACTTTCACGTGCAATTTATAAGAAATAAAAATTAAAAGTAAATATGCCATTGGAAAGCTGAATTCCTCCTCTTTAAATTGCTACCATTGTTTTTTTTCTTTTCGTTTTTATTTTTTTATACATTTATTTAACGTCGGCCTATTTCCGCTACTGAGGCCTAACACTGACGCCTGTAGACGAGCTACCCCCAACCAGGAATTTTTCCGAACCTCTTCCCTTAAGAAGAGTAGGGATATTTTACTTGCTTAACATTTAATGGACAAGGGACCGACGGCTTTACATCCCCTCCGAAGGATGATATATCTCCTATACAACCCTCGCCTAAGGTTCTATAGCTTCCGCGCATGCACTGATATACGAGCCGCTGGAAGATGTGTGAGGCGAGGACACGGTCTTCGTTGGAACGGTCACCCATCCAACTACTAACCGGGATGTCATTAAAATAACAACATGACGATGCTTTGTTTAAATTTTTATAAAAATTCTTGTGGCCTGATGATGCGAAGGAAGTTGTAGTTCACGAAACCAGTCGCCATTATGAAATTAAAGAATTCAGGGAGATAAGACTTTGTTTGTTTTTTACTCAATTACTTATCTTCAAATTCTTTTGTAGACAATTGCCTTATCTTATAATGACTGCTGAGCATACAGAAATTTAATGGAACGAACTGGTAAAGGCAGGGTTTATACCTTTTAAATTTAGAAACTAGAATTTTTTTGTGTATTTCCCATGAAGCCTTATTATAATGATTATAATTTAACATTTGAACTCAATAAAATTTCTGAACATATAAATAATTGCTAGTAATATTAATCCATATTAATTATAATATAATAAAAATTTTAAGTGTAAAATGTTCTTTAGAATTACGTCTGTCTTTAAACAAGGCATTAAAGAAGTGTCTAATATTCAAAAACGGAAAATTATAAAAAACTATTACAAAAACCAGTCATAATATTCTAATGATAATTGCATATTTGACTTTATTGTGTGGCAATGCAAGAAGCATATAAACTAGCAAAACTGGCAGCAAAAGTTTGCTGGATTTGAAAAATCTGAGGAAACAGCAGACCTTGATTCAAGAATTCAAAATAGGTCTACTTGTTCCATCGTCACATTTGATACAATATGTATTCAATAAAAAAACTAATAAGTTCAATAAGACCTAAGGGTAATATTGCAGCGAGTATGCAGAACACATACCTTATCAAAATAATGTCTGTTCTAGGTTTTTAAAAACCACTTTGCAATTTTCATTGCTGGCAATTTGTATTGCCGGCAAGGGATTGCGGACTTAATCTTGCAGCTTATTTTACACTTGGCAATTTTCCTTGCTTAAGACACAGGTATACCATCATAGATGAATCAGATGATTTACGTAAAGATTTCAGGTTATGAATAATAATTCACTTTTTTAAAGGATTAATAAGATGTTCACGACGAATAAACAGGCTAAAATTGCAGCAGCATTATGTGCTTTGTTAATTGGTGCTGTTGGATAAAACCCTAGTTAAACATCTACAGGAGGTTTAGATTTATTTATGGCCTAAGTAGACAGACAGGTAGTAGGCCAAAAAATGAAGCCATCCAAATAAGGGAGGAATTTAAGGATATGTAAATGACTATGGTAGTGTACCCCGGCAGGATAATATAATTTTTAAATTTTCGATAGGATACAATATTTATGTAATATAAAGCAGTAAAAAATACGGATAATAACAGTAATTTCTATTCCGTTGGCTACACGTAAATACCCTAAAAACATTTATTTATTTTATTTTAGTGTACATCATCCAACAGTACTTAAACCAATTATTATAGGATGGGCAAATACAATAAATAATAATAGATACAGATACAAAAATCAGCAAAACAAATACGATCCGTGACACAATATACAAATATATATATATATATATATATATATATATATATATGTAACATACATACAGATTAAAATATAGATAAAACCACAAACAAACATGTACTGAATAATATTACAGCTTTTAAAGACATTAAACCTTTCAATTAGTCATATATAATTTTTTTTATGGAATCGACAATAAAAAATATCAATGCTGACTTGCAGTTGATGCAGTTCTCACACATGAAATGTAAAGGTGAAAATTTTAACACATTTGTCCTAGGTGTGGTGAGATAAAAAGTATTTGAAAATCTGCGCTCTGGTCTTGGGATATCGAATGCAAGTTGTTCCAGAAGTTGTGGACAATCAATTTTGTTATTAATTAACTTACTAAAAAAAATCAACGAGTGTGCCTTTCGTCAAGCAAGCAAAGTAGGTACAGAAAATCTCCCTAGTAATTGTGTATGAGGTATTCCAACTGCAGGGTATATGCCATCCAGCTTTTATGATAGAAATTTTAAAAAACGCCTCTGAATATTCTCCAAACTATTCGTACATATTTTATAGCCAGATTGCCATACTTTAGCAGCATATTCTAACTTAGATTTTACTACTGCATTAAACAGCAGTCTGAGTCCCTGTATATCAGTAAAATCCCTAGTATTTCTTATGATAAAGTCTAAATTCCTATACGATATTTTTACAGTTTCATTAATGTGGTGATTTAAAGATAATTTGCTATCGAATATGACAGCCAGATCCTTTATTGAGTCAGGTTGGCGTAAGCTGACATTATCCAATTTATAATTATACCATATGAGATATATTTTTTTAGTGAATGGCATTACATTGCATTTTGTAGCATTTAAAAGGAGATTATTTAAGTAACACCAGTTATCGAGTTTTGACAAGTTACTCTGCAGATTTAAGCAATCTGAGACAAATTTTTTTTATATCATCTGCACATAATAAATAGTATACATCAAGGTCATTGATAATATCATTTACGAATAACATAAAAAAGAGTGGTACTCCAGAAGTCACAGAGATTTCATTAGAGACAAACCCACGACACTCAACGTACTGCATCCTATGTGAAAGATATGATCTAAATAGATTCAACAAAGGCAAGGACAATTCAGCTTCTTCTAGTCTTAAAAGTATGATGTTATGATTCAGCCTATCGAAAGCCTTTGAAAAATCAATATAAATTACATCTACCTGGCTATTTACATCCATATGCTGAGCAATGAATTGAGTAATGCTAAAAATGTTAGTAATCGTGGATCTCCTCCTCATGAGCCCATGTTGATGGGTTGTAATCTGCATTTGAATGTACGGATAAATTATATTATGTAAGGCTATTTCAAAAACTTTGGCAATATTGCATATTATGGCAATACATCTATAATTTTCAATGTTGCTCTTATCACCCTTTTTAAATACAGGACAGATCCGCGAAGCTTTCCATACATCTGGGATTATACAGGTGCGTAGCAATAAATTAAATAGGATGGTGGTCAGAGGTTTTGTGAGAACATAGGCACAACCTCGTGTAATGAATGCAGGGACATCATCAGGACCTTTAACAAATTTAGGTTTTAGTTTAAGCAAAGCTTTGACAACGTCATCTTCAGTAAGTTTTGCAAGATGCACATGTTGACTATGAATCGATGAATTTAAATTGTTATTTATAAGATTAGTTGGATTTGTAAACGCGGTACTAAAAAAATTAGCAAAGCCATTGACTACATCTTGCATATCATTCAAATTGCTTCCATCTAGAGTTATGTTGTTTGGTATAGTAGAACTCTATTTTTTAGAATTCACATAACCCCAAAATGACTTTGTGTCACTATCTAAAGTTAACTCGACATTTCTGATATAATTTTTATAAGGCTTATCTATATCAATAATAACTCTAGTTCTGATGTCTTTAAACTGATTGTATGTTTCTAAACTGCCAGTACTTTTGTATTTTTTCCAAAGTTTAATACATTTTTATACAGTGAAAAATAATTGGCTTTCCGAAAATTATATATTTCTTTTACTTTATTTGTGGTATTTTTGGGACTATGGTTTGCTATGGAAAAATCAATATTCAGGGCAGGATGATGTGTATCCTCCTTTAATAGAATATCTTCTGACTTACTAATGTAGCATTCATAATTACTAATTACAAGATCCAAAAATCTGTTGTTATAATTGACAATATTATTATGTTGCATTAAATCAAAAAAATTTAAGAATGTAGATGTAGTTATTAATATCAATTGCATTTTTATATTCAGGTATACTAAAGTCGCCAATGAGAAAAAATGTATTATCATTCAGATAATCGAGTGCTTCAAAGCATTAAAAAAAAAAACGAGTGTAATATACTGCATTTAATGAGTCAGGAATATAAACAAGGAAAAGGAAGAATGTGTTATAACTTATTTAAATCTTAATGCCAACTATATCATTTAGCAGAATATTGCTCTGAAAGTTGTCCAACTTAAGTTTAACACAATTATATTTTTTGTTTATACCTATTAGCGTTCCACCGCCACGATTAACATTACTCGCAACGAAATCCCTATCACATCTGAAAAAATTAAAATTATTAGAAACTATTTCAGCGTTATTTATTAGATTATCTAACCATATTTCAATAAATGGAATTATAACATAATCACAACCGGACATCGAATTTAAAATATCATGTGTTTTCGTATTCAATGCTTGAACGTTCTCATAGTAAACACACACGCTAAATTGCAGCCGCAATGTAATGTCTGGTCGATAGCCGAGTGGGTTAAGGCGCTAGGTGGCAATCGCGATTAATCACACGGACATCGCACCACCGGGTTCGAATCCTGGCTCCGGCACTGGCACTTCGGGGGAAATGGTTGTATGTCCGCGTTTTTTCAATGTGTAACCCCCTTCTGCACAAGCCCTGGCTTCTGGAATTTGGGGGTTGTCTTATTTCTGTGGTGTTTATTTATTAAAATGTAATGAAAATTAGGTCCAGTTCTAATTTCTGCAATGCAAGGAACATTGCCACAGCTGATCAAAAGACACAGTGGTGTGCAAGGGTAATTTTATTGCCGACAATGAAAATTGCAAAGTGTAAAGCGGCTTTTACGATTTTGAATGCCATTTTTCTACACTATTAATATATTACTTTCTTAATTTCTAATAAAAAATAGTGATTACTTATTAAATTCCTCGACTTTTCATGCCCTTTGATTGTATTCTTCTGTCATCAAATTAAAAAATAAAAGCACATAATTATTACAAATAAACTGACAAAGTGCTATGAAATAATAGTATTAAATTGTAAAGTATTCAATTAAAATTTTTCAATACTAGGTACTTATCATTGTTACATGTTTGAACTTGAATACAACTATATTGTTTCTATAAATGAGGCATATCTTTATAAACCATTAAATTAAAATTTTCCCATACGATGGGCAAATATATATAAACTCTGAAGAGGACTCCACTTTTAAAAGGATGTAGTAGTAAAAAATATACTCTCACCTGACAGCACGGTATAGCTGGTAAAGTGAAGTCGTTGCAACAAAGACATTAACACTGAACAGAGAATAGTTCTTTGGAGTAATAACTAGAGAATATCTTGACCAAATGAGCCCTGTAGCAAGCAAAGCACAAGTTTGCGCAGGACTAATTTTATCTGCAGGTCTTGTTACATCTGCTATACCAGCCAATACTAAACCCTATGGTAAAAATAAATTAGTTACAAAAAATCAGTAAAATTAAAAATAAAGAGTATGCTGGTGTGGAGCATGGGATACATATTGGGTTCTAAGAGTGGCAGCGCTGATTTTAAAAATGATTTCGTAATTCGATAATTTCTCTCCTACATCCCTCAACCTATGCAAAAAAAAATTTTGATTGGCGTTTCGAGAACGCTTGATAGAATGGTACTGGCCTATTGAATACTCAACAAGAAAAAATGTTTGTTTTTCACAAGAGAAAAAGTCTAGCACAATTTTGTTTTTCACACAAGAAAAAAGACTCAAGTACTATTCTATCGAGTTTTCTTTGCGTTGTTGAGACCAGCCATATCTAACAAACCCAACCATGTCTAACAAACCATACTTACTTGTTATCTTATAATCATATTTAAAAAATTGCTGAATTAGGCAGGTACGTATTTGCTAATTTTTTTTTTAAACTGAAATAGGTCCAACCCCACCAATGATTTCTTGTCAAAATAAACTGACATTACAAATTTTTTCGAAAAATACCACTGATAAAAAAATGTATTACCTCCTTTTTTTCGGTCGCAATAGTGGTTATTTAATCTGTCACACATCATAAGCATGAATAAGCAATATAAATGTCAATGAATATAAGTATTCAAAATAACATTATGCAAATTAGGTGTTTAAGTTTACAAATGTTTTAAGTATAATTAAATCTTGATTAGATTAAAAGAATGATTATCTCATACATAGGTAGGTACTCAAATTAATTATACTACATAAAAATCAACTTAAAATACCGAATTAACCATTCTTGGTTTATTTCTATATTACAAATTATAAAACTCACCCATTTAAAAGCAGGAGCCCAGAAAAATATAGTTTTAGGACCTACAATTTTAAAAGTATTAAATTTTTAAAAGTTTCTGTATAAGTTGAATGTTACCTGCAGGATGATTCCACAAAGGCCGTAATTTTGGTGGCACAAATTTATCTACATATGCTATAGTTTTCTGGTATATAATAGACATCATGTTACGAATTACACTAAACAGCAAGGTTACTCTAATGACATTGGTCTCCTTAATTAATATTTATAGAAGTTTAAAACGTAGATAAGAGATAACCAAACTTTATTAGATACCTACTCTCGTGTCTCGTATATAAATAAACCAAATGCAGTGCTGTCCCCCACCCCCCAACCCAACAAAAGCAGTAGATTAGGAAGGAAAGAATCGGTAAATATAACAAAAATTTCAAGGATTTATTCTTAATTATTTTAAAAAAGTACAATTCATCTTCAGTATTTTTCAGAGAAATAAAAAATCCTTTTGACAACCAAGGACCTTGGATGAAAATACTGGTTGCGTTCACGGTGAGCAATCAGGTAGCGCTCGCTTGCACCACAGACTACCTTGCACTCAAGAATAGTTTACCATCCTTGCCTTGCACTGTCCTCATTGGTTGCGTTCATCACGATGAGTGATCAGATAGCGCTCACTGGTCGCGTTCATCACGCGGTAGCGCTAACTGAGCGATTACGTATCATTATGCAAGAAGCCAATGAGGACAGCGTAAGAAGCTTAGTTTAAGCATGTGATCAGTGAGCGCTACCTGATCGCTCACCGTGATGGACGCAACCACTGATGACACGACTAAACTACGCTTCTTGCACTGTCCTCATTGGCTTCTTGTGATGAAATGACGTTATGATACGTGATCGCTCAGTTAGCGCTACCACGTGATTAACGCGACCATTGGTTGCGTTCATCACGGTGAGCGATCAGGTAACGTTCACTGATCATATGCTCAAATTACGTCCTCATTGGCTTCTTGCATAATGGTACGTGATCGCTCAGTTAGCGCTACCGCGTGATGAACGCGACCATTGACAACAGTGACAACAGCACCATAATATAGCATTCAGTGGAATAGCACCGTTCAAGCAAACAATCCACGAGGCGGTTAGCACAGGACGACTGCGACTATGCGACACTAGTGGTCTTCTTATCAACTTACAGTTTTAGCAGCGTCGTCACTGCTGCTCGAATGGCAGTAATGGCACCGCTTGCCATGCCACCTTAGACCATTCAATGTGCCGCTCACGTTATAATCAAAGAAGATACTTTTGACCTAAAACAATAAACAGCCATTATATTATAATTGCGAAATGTTCTTTAAGGTGCTCTTCCCATGCACGCGAACGGAGACATGTATCACGCGACAAGCTAGGGACCAAACAGGAAAGGCTACCCTCCCGATGCGAGTGTCAACTTTCTCGGTACAGACTACGTCTCGGTCTCTGTCGCTCGAGTAGGTCTGTAAACTGGGTCGGTAGCGGTGCCGCGACACCTTTTCCTGTCGCGTCGCGCTGCTGCAGTTTGTTCGTCTCCGTTCATCACTCGTACAAGTGTGTTGAACGTGTGCGTTCAACGCACTTACAACTGTGTGTCGCTGTCGCGTGTATCGGGAGAGTAGCTCTCGATCCCTGTCGTTAGCCGCTAACTTGTCACGTGGTACATGTTTCCGTCTCCGGTCGCGGTCTCTGTCGCGTACATCGGCTTAAGGTGCTCTCCCGATGCCAGCGATAGCGTCCGGAGACATGTACCACGTTACAAGCAGAGACCAACTCTACTGAGTGCTTTCCATTTACCGACATAAGTCAACAGGAGTCGATTCGTGTCGCCGAAAGTGCTTTCCATTTGATTTGTGTCGCTGTGAGTCGACGACATCAGTCAACTCAAACAGACTCCGGCAAATAGCTGAGTTCACGCTGAGTTTGAGTGTAAGACAAGCGAAAGCTTGAAGGAATGCAGCAAAGCAAAATATATACTGGAAAGTTGATGCAAACTGCAAAGCCTGATTATAGAAAATGAACGTAGGTAAAAAATGTAATTATTTGCACTATTTGCAATAATGTGTAGAAATTAGATCCGTATATGTTTAGCTATTTATACGTAAATACCAGGTACGCGTCACCTTTTGCACGGAACTATTAGCCTAGCGAGCGTTCCATTTACTCTTGTGGTGAGAGTCGACACAGGAGTCAGCGGGAGTCGTGTAAATGGAAACTTCCAATCTAGAGCACCTTTAGTAGCCCTCCCTGTCGTTGGTCTCTGCTTGTCACGTGGTACACGTCTCCGGTCGCTTGCACGCGACAGCGACAAGTGTCTCGCGGGGCATCGGTTTAGTGGAATTATTTAATTAATTTAAATGGAAGCTCTCCCGATGCGAGAGACGAGTATTTCGCTCTCTGGTCGCTGTCGCTCAAGTAGCTCTCTGAAATGGTTCGGTAGCAGTGATGCGACACCTTTTCCTGTCGAGTCTCGTCGCTGTAATGTTAGTTTGTTAAATAAAATTAAATTGTTGTTTATTTAGTCTGCAATATATTTTTTGAAATTGTGATCGTCTGCCATTAAATCCTCTGTCTTATTAGAAGCTGAAAACATCCTTCTTCATCACTGTTTTGAAATAATGGATGTATGGGACCTCTTTTATTTTTATAAAAATAATATAGTATAGAGATCGTCATCGTGCTCCTCTTCTAATATATTTCTAAAAATTGCGTCTTCGTTCACCACTCGTAGAAGTTCAATAACACACTGAGTGCTGACAACCAAGGAATGCTCCTTGCTGACAACTGTGTGTCGCTGTCGCGCGTATCGGAAGAGTAACCCTCCCTGTCATTGGTCTTTTAATGGACTGCACTTACGTTAACGAAAACTAGCTAGCTTCCTATATCTCCCATGCAGTAAAATTAGGCCAACACTTCGCCTACCGCGACCCTTCTACTCATGCGCTAAACTTTTGGCGGTCCAGATTTGTAGTGTATGCGTATTATCAAATTCGTAGGGTAGGTACTCCGTTTGTGGCAAGATTACTGTGAAATATATGATTAATAGAGTAGTAGCAGCTGACGTCACAATCAAGCTGCAACTTCAGTTCAGTGGACTCAAAAAGTTTTTGTGATATTTACGGTCATTTAAATATCCCAAGTTTTAAGGAATTTTAGAGCTTGTAAAAAGGCTTGTAAGTAAAAAAATATTTTTTTCCACGCCACGTCAAAAACAAAAAATCTGGAGGTTGTTGGAAAGGCAATTTTACGCTGAATTCATAAATGTAAAAATATATAGGGTGTTCCATTTAAAAAAAGACCCCAAAGATGCTCCGCTAGCGAGTCACCCTGTATATTTCAAAATATTTTTAAAACGTGCGCCTTTTAACACTATATCGCTTCCATAAAAAAATAATTTTCTAAAGTCTTCCAAAGGCCGATATTGGATTTTAATGCACTATTGGGACACCCTGTATTTAATTGGAAATATATGTAATTATGACATTTTCTTTATTGTGTCATTTTTCTAAATGTACCAATGAATACTATTACTAGTAATATATAGAAATATTTTATTTTTCGAAAAATAATGAAACACTAGATTGTTTTGTTTTCCAAGAAAGCACCACGTAATGTGTGCAAAGCAGGTACTAAGTAAAAATTTTTTAAATATGTTGAAACATTCTGAATAATCACCTAATTATCATATTCTTAGAAGTAATGCATGTGTAAAATAACTTTTTTATTGAACCATACATTATATACATATACGTACATGTAAGATTTGCCAGAATATGAAAGGAAGCATGTGGTTTTACTTCCTATCTACAAGACGACTTTTGTAAAGTAGGTATATCAGTGTTGAAAGAGCTGTACAAATTTAACGCTAACAGTTTATAGTAATCCAAAAATGGATTCTAGTTTAAATAACATAAAATTATTTAGTAATGAAAATTTAGTGAAATTTATGGAAAAGGTATAACAACATTTTTTCAATTTATATACTGTGTTGCATATATATTTCTTGCTGTTAGTTTGGAAAGTGTTTAGCATTCTCGTACAGTAAATATTTCATTGATGGAAAGAATACTCAAACTACTTTTAAGCAAAAAATCTTTTGGAAGTGATAACAATTAATTATTATATCCTGATCATAAAAATAATAAGGCATGTCTTGTGCACTTGTCCCGCTGCAGAAAGAACCCGGTTCTCATTATTTGGCAAAAGTGAGCTTTTGCCTGAGGACTTGGAAAATCTCTCACCCAACAAGGTTATCAGCTTTATTAAAAAGCTGAACCTATTGGGTGAAATATAAATTAGGAGTGAGCCACAATATACTGATTGGTCGCGGTGGAGGGTCTGGTATAGTCCCACTCACATTTCAACCTAACCTAACCCCTGATAATACGCAACCTCGCAATACATGGAAGTCATAGAGCAATATGTGACATTTTGTCATGTATTATTGTGAATCTCATCATGTGCACTGTACATAAGTATTAAAATTAATTCAAGAGCATATGATACTAGAGTAGAGTCGGTTTAGTATTTCTTGGGAAATCAACTTGTTGGAGACATCAACTGTCTAAGGAATCTGTAATAAACACATTTCCAAAGCCAATCTCAAAATCATTAATAGGCCATCTGATTGCTTTCCTAACGGTCCACGTAAACATGGTGGGGAAAAAAGCAAACATTTTACTTCTTTCAAATTTATGGAAGGTCTAAGTAGATATTTTCAAGATATATTACTGGCATAACTAGGGAGGCAGAGGGCACAGATCTTCCATACATGAAACGAAACTAAATTATAGGTTATAACCTGCATGTGCATGTACCTATTTCTTGGGTGCTCTCGTTCCCAAAATACAAGTCTGGTTACGCTACAAAACATAATCGTACAAATAAAGTGAATGTTGGCTATTTCCAAAATTCACTATTATCTTTGCAGGGTTCTATCAATTTCTATGTGATAAAAATCAAATAAAAAAAAATTAAGCTCTATATTTGCTCCTTAATTTGTTAACTTAAAATCTCAAACTTATGATGAAATTACATGACAAAGCTAAATGTAAATATAAAAAGTATAGGAAGGATGCTGCATGGAATCATTACAAGGGATTAAGAAATTTTGTTAGTTTATCAGTAAAGTTAAAAAGAAACTACACTTAGAACACAAGTTTAAATGTAATAATTGCGTATTACCATCAAAACCCTAATGCTTCGATTTGATGGTAATATGCAATTATTACACTTAACGCGCCAGGTTTGTAACTTATTGTAATTCAGCGCTCGGCGGGGCACATAGCCCGGAGAGTAGCTGTTGGTTGTAGTCTGGTTACGTTCCTTATAATAAAATAAAGATTTTATAGAGAAGTCTGCGACTAAAAATATTATGTTTTAAATTGTCAAAAGTTTCAAATGCTTATGATTTGGTCTAAAATGAATCAAAAATGGAAATGTTATTTGGACGAAACAAAAATAGTATTATTATTAATGATTCATTTAAAATAGCTCTTAATAATCAGATATTAAAGTCCACTGAGTGGTGTAAGAATCTGGAGGTTGTTCTAAACAGTGATGTGAGATTTTCCAAACATGTTAATATTCAAAAAGCTTAAGGAAAACGAAAAATTTTATATATTCACAAAAAATTATAGATACCGAAATTAAACTTAAATTATGTGATACCCTAATTTTATCTAGTCTTTCCTACTGCAATGTGGTTTATTGGCCAGCTTTATTAAATAAAGATCAGGTAAGTTTACAAAAGTTACTGAATTCGTGCATTAGATTTAGTTTTAACTTGAGAAATTTTGACCATATTACCATCAAATTTAGGGAAACGAATTGGTTATATTTGCATGAAAAGTATTTTATCCACATGGTTTCCTTAATTTATAAAATTAATCAGACACAAACTTTTTCAAAAACTGGTCAAGATTATTAAAGCACGAAATGAAGACACATTATTATTATTATTTGTATCAGACTTTTTCATATTTCCATAGTTTTTGAGATGTTTGTGAAAGTCAATTTTTACTTTTTAAAAAAAAAAGGCTGGTTTGATTTTGATATTCATTATGCATAGAGAATTGCGTCTGTTCAAAGCTAGTATTTAAATTGGTACAAATAAAATTAATCGTATAATGATCTAAGACA
This sequence comes from Leptura quadrifasciata, assembly GCA_963675555.1. Taxonomy (NCBI): domain Eukaryota; kingdom Metazoa; phylum Arthropoda; class Insecta; order Coleoptera; family Cerambycidae; genus Leptura; species Leptura quadrifasciata. The sequence continues at coordinate 114,288,452 of OY776675.1, forward strand.
AATGAGGGTATTGACCAAATGACTTAATGCAGATATTATCACCATTAGTTAATATCCTCTACTATTATTCATTATCTGTTCGTTTATTTATTTGTGTATTTTTAGATTGGACATCACGGAGCTGCCAGGATTGTTCAAGATTACAAATTAGATGGTCAGAAATTATTGGTAAGATTAACTAGTTGCCCTAATTATCTGGGTTATAAACTATTTATAGGGATAGATCATATTACCTATCCTCTAAATTAAGATGCTATATGTTTGTATTATAAGGACTTCTTGTTCAACTGTTATCAAGCATGAAAATATTGGTAAAAAATTGTAGAAAAACGGCAATTTTACCAAAAATTCTTGTACCAACAACGTGAAATATTGTGAATAATCTGTATAAAAAAAAAAAAAGATGTCAGTATTTTGACAAAGTTAGATCGAAGTGACAAGGATGTACCAACACCACGTAAAGCTTATAAAATATACGAAGAGCCAACGACTCGAAGAGCAAACTGTGAAATATTAGAAAATACTTTATACAACAATACTGTTTTTTCTGAGATGAAAATTTGCCCATGAGCGAAGTGAGTTGGGCAATCTCGCAAACGAAAACAACGTATTTCATCTTGAGTAGGAAATGCTACATTTTCTATGACATTCCAATAAAATATTGAATTAGAATTTACAAGGCTTTATTTATTTTCAACAGTTTAACAGAAATACATATTAAGTATATGTAATTAATTGTAATGACAAAAGTGTTTTTCATATTAGTAGAAAATGTCATTATTTGTTCTTTTATAAATGTGGAAAATACAACTATTATAATTATTGATAGTTGGATTTGTATTAAAAGTGCTAACTTCTGTAATACTTGTTGAAGGTAAGTTTTCGGTGGTCGATTTCGTTGATATGCCGATATATTGGTATTTTATCAAAGTCATTAACATCAAAGTTAACTATAGTTTCAGACATATTTTCAAGAGATTGGAATATTGTCTGTCTTTGTTTAATTTCAGTATTTATTGAGACTTCAATGTATTGTTCGCCACTGTGCTGGATTTCCAACCTCCGTGCTTTTTTATTTCTGTTAAATTACCTCCACTATCTGCAAAACAGTGGTAGAAGACCTTTTTAATGAATGGCTTGTATACGATTGAACAGTCGGCAAATTAAAAAATGCTACAATTTGCTTTGGAACATTTCCATACTTATTGATGTCTGAATTTGTTGTGTTGTTAAAACTTTAGCTTTTTTGCTTTTGAACACCGTCGATATTCCTTTTAGAAATGCTTTCAGTTTAGTGTATTTCGAAATATTCACGTTATGTTTGATATTAATTGTATTGCGTAACTTGGAACACATATTCCACACAGTAGATAGCTTTAAATTGTTGGATATTTTACTAACGTTTTCCGAGAAAGAGTTTATTTGGTTCTCATTTCTCCAATCCATAAACTTCTTGTAAACAAATTTATACTTTTATCGGGATTCGGGGACGTGATTCGAACCATCAACCTCACGCGTGAGAATCAGGCAACTGAACCGCTACACCACGGACAGCTGTTAATGAAACTACATACTTTTTGCTATGCAAAAAACAGAATAGTAAGATTTTTTATTTACCTTTAGTACCTATTATCTGTAAAAGGGCACCGCTATCAAGCTAGCAAGTACACAATACGTTTTCACCTACATATTACACATTTACTCGAGGTCTGGGGGATCTGAGATCTTACTCTATTACTGACATAAGACAATTGGCTGTCTGCCTCACCTATAATAGCACCGTCACTGATATTTGCAAAAGGCATGAAGAATTATTCGTTTCTTATACATTTGTTCATAAGTATTTTACTAATAAGTTGTTTTTTCATTTTAGGAATTGACAGAAACGGAAACCCTCGAGTGGAAATTAACTGAGTTTCAAAGAGATCTATTTTGGAATTGTATATCTCAAATAAAATCAATTCCCTTAAGAAACTTAGATATTGTTCAACAGAAACATCTGAAGAAAATATTAAATGAAGAAAAAACTTGCAGTAACAGTAAGGAAGGTAGATCAGCAGCAAATTTTAGGAAAAAATACCAGTTGGAAGATAATGTCTCTTCCAATGAAGTTTTTACTGTTTACGGGAGCAGTAATGAACCAATCAATAATGCAGCACCACAAAATTTACACCAGAAGAAAACAAGATATTTAAAATTTCGCGAGTTCAAAAAACAAGAAACTCACGATGTACCAAAATATATTTCACTAGAAAATAATCAGAACGTCATAAAAAAATCATTAAATTCCAATCAAAATTTAGGTGACACTAACAATCATATGGCTTTGAAAAGATTTGATAATCATGGAAACAAATCAAGAGAAAGCTTTTACTTTTCATGCTCATCCTCGAATGAAAATGTACTTGATTCTGCTAGAAAAAATTATTACAGAGAATCTGAATATATTTATGGCCCATGTCTAGAAGGGACAAAGGATAACAATGTTGTTGATAGAATAAAAAAATACGTCAAGTTTAATCCACGGAGAAAAAATTCTACTGATGACAATGATGAACTTTTAAAAAATTCGGATGACGTATATCTCGAGTTATGTGATTTAAAAGACTCCATGAATAGTAGTAAATGCTACACAGAAGCAAACATATATGACGAAGCAGTTTGTCCAGCTGATGCAGAAAATTCACAACTTTCAGAAGAGAAGGCAACGAAAGAAACACCAGTGCATTTTATGATTAATTTATGTTGTTTTTCCTGTTATGCAGGTTGTACTAAGAAAGGACCCTAATAGAGTACTCTATTTAATTACAGACAGGAAAATTAATTTTTATCTGTTTTCTCTCATCTCTTTAAATTTTAGTTGCATATAATTCATATTAGTGGAGTTTTTTACCGAGCAAAACTGCTCTCTTTCACGATTCCATCTGCAATCGATTCTTAAAATTTGGGACCCCCTCAAATTGTTACTTACTCTTTATGAAAATAATTCCACCTGGTTGTATAAAATTTTAATGGTACCGCGGTGTTGTAAGGGGCTATTTAGGAAGAGAAGGCTGTTTTTGAATTATTTATATCATTAGAATGACAAAATTATCTACCGGTCACTTAAGTTTGAAAGTAAAATATTAATTATAGATAAATATGGGATTCATATAACCCACACAATAAAGACATAATATTAAAAACTTCAAAAGGATTTATTTTGAAATCAGATATAAATAAAAGCCTTATTACAGAGACATTAAATGAAATGTTAAAAAGCCACCATATTACCACTATGAAGAAAATCAACATGTAGCAGTAGCAACTACTAAAAAACCATTAGAAGAAACACTCTTGCATCATATCATCAATATAATAGGAAATCTCAAATAAAAATATTAGTGCAAATCTAAATAAATTTAACATAAAACATCATTTTTGCAAAAGAATAAGATCAAGAGCAACACAAGAAAATACTTACCTGATTAGAATAATTACCGGATACATACAATCATTTCAAAGACTACTAAATGATAGGTTTTTCTTCTATAGCAGACACTATCCAGTATATCCAAGTAGAGCTCTACAACCTATTCCCTTACCATGCGGAAAAAGCTCACACTTTACTCACATCACAGCAAATTGCACCACCCCTGTCACAAGTCAAAAATGTCAAGGTCCATACCATGCTAATAAGTGCAACACCAACCTTCCATATAAATGTGTTATTTGTCATACTGATGACCACCCAGCATGGTCCACAAAATGTCCCAAAAAACCGTTGCAACCAATCGAAGGCATACCAAATACAAAAGTCAAATTTATTAGTAACGGAACTGCTGAAATAGATAAAGTAAAAACAAAAAATAACAGAATACATTCACCAATTACAGTCCATGACACCATCGTAACAAGATATCTAGAAGAAATAAACAATCCCAAAAACACCAACAGACTTAATTAACAAGATAAAGAAAAAATTCATTGACCTATATAGCATAGACACAGCAGCAGTTTTATCAGAAAAGTGAACCACGACACAAAACAAACTAACTATTATTGTCAGAAACTTCCGCCATTCATAATAAAAATATAATAACACCACAGAAATTAGACAACCCCCAATTCCAGAAGCCAGAGCTTGTGCGGAAGGGCGTTACACATTAAAAAAACGCGGACATACAACCATTTCCTCCGACAGTGCCAGTGCGGGAGTCAGGATTCGAACCCGGTGGTGCGATGTCCGTGTGATTAATCTCGATTGCCACCTTGCGCCTTAACCCACTCTGCTATCGACCAGAATAAGACTAATAAAACAGAAAAGAAGCTTACTGAGAGAAATAAAACAGTTTGAAGGCCCTGAAATTAAAAGAAACTTTAACGAACTAAATAAACACATCCATAATTTAATACAACAATTTAGAGCAAGCAAGTGGTTAGAAGTCTGTCAAGAAATCAACAAAGGTCAAGGTAGAAATTACTGGCAGAAAATAAAAAAATTGTCAAGATACAAAAAAATAATCTAATGCCATATAGCAGAAAATAACTTTTTTTTTATATTGTTATGTGCTGCCCTCTAACAGAGAGGAGAGTTGTAATTACTCCCTGGCCAGAAGGGTGGCGCCATCTGTGGGCCAACTGGCGAACCACCATTTAGTAGTGCCTAAGAAAATTATAGAGAATTCCAGTATATTCTGGAAAGTTCCACAATGATATTCTGGACATTCCAAGTGGGTATATAAAGAGGTGAATCCAGCAGATGGGAGAACAGTACAGTTTAGTGAAGTATAAGGAACAGTACAGTTTAGGAAGAAAAGTACATAGTGTTTTAAAAGTAGTGAATTCATGTTAGATTAAGTTATTATTAGTAGTGTGATTTTTAAGTATTTACTAGTGTAATTTTAGTGATTAAATAAATCAGTGGTTTGTGAAAATTCTTGTTGCAAGTTATTTGAATCCACGAAGTGTTTACTGAAAATTGTAAGCACGTAACAATATATACATTTATTTAACGTCGGCCTATTTCCGCTACTGAGGCCTAACACCGACGCCTGTAGACGAGCTACCCCCAACCAGGAATTTTGCCGAACCTCTTCCCTTAAGAAGAGTAGGGATCTTTTACTTGCCTAACATTTAATAGACAAGGGACCGACGGCTTTACATCCCCTCCGAAGGATGGTATATCTCCTATACAACCCTCACCTAAGGTTGTATAGCTTCCGCGCATACACTGATATACAAGCCGCTGGAAGATGTGTGAGGCGAGGACGCGGTTTCCGTTGGAATGGCAGAAAATAACAAACCTACACAACCGATCTAGAAAAACTGAAATATTCGCTGAACATTTTAAGAAAATATATAAAGAAACGGAAAATGATGAATTCGATGACGAGCATTATAATACTGTTAAAAGCTGGTATGATAATTATCCAATTAACCGACAATACCAAGACAATATAATACCAATTGATGAGAAAGAATATTACAAAGTACTAAAGAGTGGGAAAAATACTGCACCAGGCTATAACAACATACCAAGGAAAATACTGAAAAGCTTACATCAGAAGTACATAAATACATAATCAAAATATTGAATTTCTGCTTAGTATACTCTTACTACCCAGAAGTATGGAAAACTGGGATCATAATGACTATACAAAACCCAACCAAGACAACTCTAAAACAAACAGCTATTGTCAAATTACCCTTCTCCCAGTTATAGGAAAGATATTGGAAAAAATATTGAGGCCATCTTGAAGCAAACCTTGGAGAAAACATTCCTAACCATCAATTTGGTTGGTCAACTATACATCCTCTTATAATACTTGTCTCAAGCATTCAGACGAATAGCTATAAAAGTGCAGCGGTATTCTTAGACATCAAAAAGGCATTTGATAGCACATGACATATAGCGTTACTGTACAAACTTCACCAAATAAACTGCCCATCATATTTACTACTCTTGATTAAAGAATATCTAAATAACAAAACCCTATACTTCAAAATTAATAGCGCGACATCAGAAAAATTCATAGCCTTCCCAAGGAGTACCACAGGGCTCACCATTATCTCCCTTCTCATATAATATATATTGCCATGATATTTGCAACCTCAATATTCATAACCCCATAAACCCTAATCCTAACTCTTATGTTTTACAATTTGCTAATGACACTGCAATAGTCGAGCACCAAAAGTCACTAAAGTCCTGCATCCAAAATATTCAAACAAATATGAATAAAACTATAGAACGGATGATGAAATGTAGAATAAATCTTAATCCAACAAAATCAAAACTGGTAATATTCAATCATAAAATAAAACCTGACTCACCTTCAATAACAGTACAAAACCATATCATCACACCTTCTGCTCACACAAAATATTTAGGAGTTACAGTGGACAACAAATTAAACGTCAACTTACACACCCAAATGATCAAGGCAAAAGCTATGGCGAGAGCAAAACACTTCAGAGGGCTAACATACAAAAACGAAGGTATCAATATAATAAACTCAACCAAGATATATACATTGTTATGCAGACCAATGATAGAATATGTGAGTATACTGTTTTTAAACTGCAAGAACCCAGCAAAAAACAACATTGAGATTGCAGAAAGAAGCTGTCTAAGAATTACGAAAATAAGCCATCTTCATAACCCAATCCATAACCTTTCTAATACATTGCTGTATGAAAAAACTAAAGTAATACCAATATTAGAAAGAGTAGAAGTATTGTCATCTAAATTTGGATCCAATCCAGTCAACATCAACATCATTAGCCCATTATTGAAAACAAGAAATGAAACTATAGAAAGAAAAAGACGACACTTGGTTCAAACACTTGGCGAAACTATACTGGAAAAACAAGATAATGCTCATTAACCAGAATGCATTTTATTCCAGTCTTTATGCCATTTCTTAATATCTACAGAATTAATTATTTTTACGATAATACTATACCATGTATATAAATATGCTTTTTTTTTTTTTGTAAAACAGAATTGAATACCCTACTTAACATAAAATGTAAGAAAAAATCAAAATGTATGTTAATTAGACAGAAAGACCACGGTCGATAGCCTTTTGTACTTTTCAATAAATATATTTACTACTACTAATTATAGATACAGTAAACTAATTATTTAAAATCTTTACATTGCGCCTTACGGAGTAATGAATATTAAATGACGATTTTCTCGAAACATCGAATTTTATAACCAACTGTCTTTACGTTTGACTAACAATATCTTTAAAACATTTATGTTTTTCGAAAATATGTTGACAATAAACGTTGTGCACCATTTTATTAGGATCAACTTCATAACTTTATTTTTTTAAATAGTTTTATAAGAGAGATATTTAGCAAATACTGAAACAATGTAACGTTAGCGCTGCACTAAACTTGAACCAGCGAGAGCTCATACGCATCCCCTCTATGACAACCAAGTGAGGTAGAACATTATATCGCAATGTGTTGAACAAAGATACAGTCAAAGTAGACAAAACATATTATCTACCTATATTTGGTTTTAATTCTTTACGAGTTTAAAATATTAATAATATTATTTTGCTTTCTGAAAAGTTTTTAATGAATAAATCTCTTAATAATCAATATTTAATATTTTACTAAAGATAATTACATAATTAATAGTGATATGTGAGTCAAGTTATAACAGTTACAAGGTAACGTAATACTTATTATTATTATTTACATCATTATTTTATTATTATAAATAAAGTGTAGCTAGACCATAAAAATGGCCGAAACAAGGGGTACAATTTCAGATAATAGTGAGATAGAGAGCAAAATACAATTAAATATTATGCCGAAGAAAAAAGTTTTTGACCTAATGCAATACTCATTTTGTCAAATAAAAGATAAAGTAATTTAATATCCTGTGGGTTGAAGACCAGGCAAACAATTGTAGATTAAGTTAAAGTTTTCTATAGACACAAACTTGTTGGATTGCCAATTGTGTAATTTAGCATTAATAGAAACAGTCTTCAAGGTCTTATGCCATAAGTCATGCTAAAGTCGAGGCAAGAATTCAAGCGATGCATGTCGCGAGTGATCTCATTAAAGAAATTTTAATAGTAACATAATTTTTAATCATTAATTACATTAAAAAGAGTAATTCTTGACACCCTGTTATTAAGCTTTTTTCAGAAATAGGTACGGTTTAATGGGGCTTCATGATTCTTAGCAGTATTGTCTTATTTATAGAATCGATCTATGACGTGCATCGCTTGAATTCTTGCCACGACTATATTGCACATTTACTAGCAAATATAACTTGGACTTTTTTAAGGCTAAACATACTAAAAAAATTGTACCCAAAAAAAGTATTGTCACAAAATCTGCAGAATGAACCGCCTCTAGAAAAAAGAAGTAAGAACTTCTAGCAGTTTAAGATAGCAATAAATGTGTTTTTCAAAAAAATACTTAAATATAGAAAGCTCGAGGTACTGACTAAAAATGTGGACTCCAAATTTAAACTTATATATAAACAAATACGGACATTCTCAAAAGAATAGGAGATGATTTAAATGCATTGGAAATTAAATACCATAACACTTGTTTCACCATTCAATGGAGATCCTATCAAAATCAGACAAGTAAAGTTTCATTGGCACTGAGTAGCATTGAGCTTCATTACCTAAGGGTTCATTATCAGACAAAAATTTGATTAAGACAGTTTAAATCCAAGCCATCTCTAGGCAGTTATATACATCACGGTTGGAGACAAGAAAGATTCTATTGAACTAATCCTTTCAACATTAGAGGAAGTTCCAACAAATTTAACAGGCCTTCCTACGTGTAAATGCAAACAAGGTTTTTAATAATAATATTCTGTAATATGAATAATAACCTTTATTGAAAATAGGAAAATCCTAATATGAATAAATAAATATAATATATCATTCATAAAAAAAATGTAGAGATTCTGTAGTTAAATTAATTAAATTAAATTTGAGGCACTTATATCATAGATTTATTTTTTATGTGACTGATTAATTTAGATTTAAAAAATAATAAGAGTGGAATTATTATTTACATCATCTGGTAGTTTATTAAACTGGTCACAGCCTTTAAAAAAATAAAGAGTTCATAGTTTTTTTATAGTTAGTTCTTGTTATGTAAAAATTCTCATTGTTTCTAGTATTATATCGATGGATATGATTTGAATAACATATAAATTCATTGAAGTACGATGGCAGAAGAGAATTTATAATTTTATAAATAAATATCATACCATGTAGAAAAGTCTATTTGATACTGATATACATTCTAACGCTGACAACATTAATAATCTGGGCGTGTATCTGTTGCATTGTAGTATTATTCTCATTCCTTGATTCTGTAGTCTTTGTAGTGCATTTATTTTGTTTAAATCAAATAAATAAAGTAGAGATGCACAAAAATCTAAGTGTGGTTGAATTATTGTACTATAAACAAGTATCCTACTTGCAACAGATAAGTTTGATGAAGCTCTAGAAAAGAAAAACATTTTTTTCGTAATTTTATTTTTAATGTATTCAAAATGATTCTTTAAACAGAGTGTATTGTCAAGTACAAAACCTAAGTATTTATTCTTCATATTGCTTATTGTGCCATTGTTCCTGAATGAAAAATCGTCTTGTCTGCATGTGTGAGAATAAACCAAAAGTAGACCAAATTGAAGCGGATGCTTGCAATTATGAGTCAGGCTCAGAACATCTTATATTCTATTTTAATAAATACATTCAAATATAATAAATATACGTCTGTTTTAATAAATATACATTTTTTAATAACTTAGTACTTTTACTATTTTAACAATTTAATATATTTTTTCTTGATTAACCAATAATGATTATATTTAACGACATTAATTGTAAACCGTAAGACATTATTTATTAATAATTTAAAAATGTATGGCATGATATCCGTGTGATAATTTCTTTGTCAAGCTTATGTAATGTAAATCAATTTTACTTTGGTCTAGAGGCTGGAAGGTTACTTGAGTTTCAGAATATAGATGCCTGACTGTTTACCGCGTCTTGACATTGTTTTACTTTTTCTTAAATATCTCAGTTATAAATTAAGCTATCAACAAAATAAAGTAGTATAATAAGCACAATAAAATTGTGAACAACATTTACTGAAGTAATTTTTTTGATTAGTGAAGTGGTTTTTGAGATATTAAGTGTTATACACAGAAATTTTGAATACCTTCAGAGTTAGGCAGGAATAGACATGTTAATTTTATGTAAATTTAGTAGAATTACTATCTTATGGGGTAAGTAACAACTTGTAGGGGTCTCCAAATTTTAACAATGAATTGCGAACAGACTAAATTATAGAATCGGGTTTTTTTCTACTATATTACAATAATGGGACATTCGTACAATTTTCCATATTACATTTATACACAATGTGAAAATTTTCGATCAGCACAGTTAATTTTCATGCAGACAATTGTGAGTGAATGAAACAAAACATTACTATTCAAAAAACGCACTGTAAACAAAGTTAAGTATTGCATCAGGAAGGGCGGAAAACTTGTCGACTTGTTAACTGTCCTGCTGAATCGAGTCCAGTATGAAGCTAAGTAATCTGTTAATTCTCACTAAACATCGTTTGAATTGGATGTTACCGAGTTGCATTGACAGAATCGTGCAGTATAAAAATCTTCAGGAAGAGCATCTTCACCATAAATTTTAAGTTAAATTCTCAGATGGATAGTTTTTCCTTATTCATCTCTACTATTTTAATCACTTCTTATTCATAACATTCCTTCAATAGAATAATAAATAAATATTAACTGTGTTTTATTTCAAAATTGATATACATATAACGCAAAATATATGGGATGATGAATATTTTAATTAAATCAGTCAAGGAATTGCCTACAAAATTATAAATTGCAGCATACGGAAAAGTATGTATCTGGCTTGTTTTGAATAATTATCAGACTATCACACAAATACCAGTGATATCAAAAATTTATAAGTATCTCTTAAACACCAATTGTATAAACATTTTGAAGATAAGTTACTTAGTGAAAACCAATTTGGTTTCAGAAAAAAAAAAAATTATTATAGCTAGTACGGAGTTGTTGCAATACATAATGGAGGGTTTCGAGAGGGGATATGAATATTCATATAGTTTTTGAGCCCTAAAAATCGCAAATTTCACGTTTTTTGAGATTTCAATAATTTTTTTCCCCAAATCTATCAGGTTTAGAGAAAAATGTCTAAGAACATTGTTTGTTTTGGTGTGAAAAATACGAAAATATTTTTTCCAAAACGAAAAAAATGAATTTTTCTAATTTGTTTAAACAATTCCTAACCACAAACTGTACTTTATTATAGGGGAAGACACCACAAAAATATTCCATCTGAATAAACTTTCCCAGTCGATGACTGATTTTGCCATGACTACAAGGCCTTCGGTTGTGTCCAGCTGGATATAATAATACTGTTACGTGCTTACAACTTTCAGTAAACACTCCGTGGGTTTAAATAACTTGCAACAAGAATTTTCACTAACCACTATTTTATTTATCACTAAAATTACACTAGTAAATACTTAAAAATCACACAACTAATAATAACTTAATCTAATATAAATTCACAACTTTTAAAACACTATGTACTTTACTTTTTCCCTTAAACTAGTCAACTCTTGTCTAACCTAAAAACTCTCTGTTTGTTTACTTAACTGAACTCTTCTTTATACTTCACTAAACTGTACTCTTCCCCCATCTGCTGGATTCACCTCTTTATATACACCCATAGAAATGTACCAGAACACAATATTCTGGAACCCTCCATAGTTTTCTACTATGTACTAGATGATTGTTCGTCAATTGGCTCATAGACGGCGCCACCCTACTAGTCAGGGAAGTAACTAAGCTTCTGAGGAAAACTTTGAACATGAACTTAATCACATCTTTCCCCGTTAGAGGGCAGCACATAACACTGCCCCCTCCTTAAGCCTGAACGTCCCGGTCAGGCAATTCAGATTCCCCAACATACTTCATACTTCGCCAACCTATCCAAGTGCACGATCTTCATCTTGGACTTCTTACTACGTTGAATTCGGTAAACAACGTCATTGATCCGAGTGATGACTGAATACGGTCCTTCCCAGGGTGGGTGAAGCTTCGGAGATCTTCCCTTCTTTCTCTGTGGGTTATATAGCCAAACCAGATCGCCCTCCTGGAATCCTGCTGACGTCCCCTTTCGGTCATAGCGAGCCTTCATTCTGTCACTAGCTATGCTAACTTGGTTTCGAACCAACTCGTGGACATTCCTCAGCTGTTGACTAACTTCATCTGCATAGTCATCCACGGACAGTGGCTTCTTATCTGGTGTACCAAACTTCAAATCACATGGCAGTCTGATCTCGTGCCCAAATATTATACGAGCCGGTGTCTGTTTAGTAGTCTCATGAATGGCAGCCCTGTATGCCATTAAGAAAAATGGTATATGTCGATCCCAATCTCGCTGGTTCTTGTGAACTACCTTAGAAAGATGTTCCTTCATGGTTTTATTATGTCGTTCCACCATTCCATCTGACTGGGGATGAAGAGGGGTTGTCCGAGTCTTGTGAATGCCCAGCAACTCACAAATTTTCTGAAATACCCCCGACTCAAAGTTTCTCCCTTGATCGGAATGTAGCTCCAGGGGTACACCAAATCGGCATACAAGGTTATCCACGAGAACTCGAGCAACAGTAACTGCTTCCTGATTTGGAATAGCATAGGCTTCCGGCCATTTACTAAAATAGTCCATAGCGACCAGGATGTATTTATTCCCATCATCTGTCACTGGGAATGGGCCCGCTATATCTATAGCAATACTCTCAAAAGGAGCTCCGGCGTTATATTGCTTCATTTGGCCCCTGCTCTTCGTCTGTGGCCCTTTGGTGGCTGCACAAGCCTTGCATTTGCGGCACCAAGCCTCCACATCTTGACGGCTATTTATCCAATAAAATCGTTCCCGTACTTTAGCCAATGTCTTATTCATACCAAAATGTCCCCCGGACACTCCTTCATGTATTTCCTGAAGTACTTTTGGGATCCGACAGCTGGGTATCACCAGACGCATGGTAACTTCCTTCCCATCTGGACTTTCCCATGCTCTCTTTAATAGCCCATCTACAACCTTAAGGGAGTCCCATTGTGCCCACAATGCCTTCAGCTCCACACTTTTGTCCGAAACATCCTTCCATTCCGGTCGCGTTCCTTTTTCTTTTGCCCTTAATATAGGACCAATTACGCTGTCATCCATTTGTTCTTGTCTTAGAACTTCCTTTGTCCAATCATCTGGAACATCTACCTGAACTGTGTTTACTATTACTGTGCCCTGTGCTTTTTCAACCCGATAGCAGTGCTTGCAGTCATCTTTGCACGGTCTTCTTGACAGAGCATCTGCATTTTTATGAGACTTTCCAGGTCGGTGTTCGATTGTGAGGTCATATTGCTGCAGTCTTTCTATCCAGCGAGCCAGTTGACCTTCTGTGGTTTTCAGCTGCAATAGCCATTTTAATGCAGCATGGTCGGTCCTGATTTTGAAATGTTGGCCATAGAGGTACTTGTGAAAATGGTCCACGGACTTAACAATGGCCAATAGTTCCTTCCTTGTTACACAATAATTCCTCTCCGGTTTGGACAGTACCTTACTGAAATACTCGATTACTTTTTTTCTCCATTTTGGACTTGAGATAGTACACATCCAATTGCGGAGTTGCTAGCATCCGTGTCAAGAATATAGAGGCCCTTTTGTTGGGGATATGCTAGCACAGGACTACTGCATAACGCTGCTTTCAGCTTCTTCCATGATGTTTCACACTCCGGTGTCCACTGATATTTAACTTTCTCCTCCGTTAGCTGGTGTAGTGGCTTTGCTATATCCGCGAATCCTTCCACAAAACGTCTATAGTAAGTGCAGAGGCCAAGAAAGCTTCGTAATTCGTGTACATTCGAAGGTCTTGGCCAATCACGCACGGCAGAGATCTTGTCCGGGTCTGTCTGTATTCCCTCCGAAGATACGACATGTCCAAGGAATTTCACTTCTTTTTGGAATAGTAGACACTTCTTTGGATTCAACTTTAGGTGTGCATTTCTGATTCTCCCAAATACTTCCTGAAGATTTTCCAAATGTTCCCTGAAGTTTCGTCCCATAACCATTACGTCATCAAGATAAACTAAGCACGTCTTCCAAGTTAGTCCTCGGAGTACAAATTCCATCAATCTTTCAAAAGTAGCTGGCGCATTGCAAAGTCCAAAAGGCATCATGGTGAATTGATATAAACCACTACCTGTTGAGAAGGCAGTCTTTTCCTTGTCGTCAGGGTGAAGTCCCACCTGCCAATACCCACTTCGAACGTCTAGAGTTGAAAACCATCGTGACCCTACCAGCGTACTTAATGTATCGTCAATTCGTGGTAGTGGATAGCTGTCTTTCTTTGTAACATCATTCAGCTTCCGGTAGTCGACACAAAATCTCAAAGTTCCGTCCTTCTTGGCAACTAAAACTACCGGTGATGACCAGGGACTGGTTGATTCCTCAATTACTCCATCTTGTAGCATCTTTTGAACCATCGCAGCAGCTTCTTCTTGTTTAGCTAGTGGCAACCTCCTAGGTTGTTGGCGGATGGCGGCTGAATCACCAGTGTCTATTCGATGCTGTACTATATCAGTTTTCGTGAGGACGTCTGTGTTTTTGGCAAATACCGTACTTTCTTTCTCCAAAAACTTGATTGCCTCTCTACGTTCATCTTCAGATAGGTGTTCAAACTGAGAGCTCAACAAAGTCACAACTTCCCTGTCTATGCTGGTTGGCGAATATTTCTCCCCTTGTTTCTCGCGCTTTACTATCCACTGGACTGGTTCGTAGGATTTTATTGCCTCGCCTTCCTTGAAAGTCACTGAGTGGGAATTTAAATTAGCCACTCTAATTGGAATTTTGTCTTTTGTCCCGGTTAGAGTTCTTGCTAAGACTATGTTTTCTGTCTTAATTGAATCATCTTTTTCAACAAGGCCAACACGGTATCCACCAGAGTTTCCTTCCAGAATGGCCTCGATTATTTGTTCTGAACAGGCAGGAATCTTGATTGTCTGAGCTGTCAGTAACCTCACTTTTTGAAATCGGTCATTTGCTGTTGACAAAATAAATTCTTCATTTCCAATCTTTAGGACTCGTTCTACCACGTCAAGTATAAATTGATGTTGTACTCCCATAACATCCAGCCCCAAAATGAAATCATCAGTGATGTCAGCCACGATGACCCTATGACTAAAGCACAGGCGTCCAAACTGCAGATCTAGGTCAACTTCTCAATGAACCCTTACCCTGTCTCCTGTGGCTGTTCGAACGACCAATCCATTTTGGCTTTTATCAACTTTTATTCCTGATAAAAATCCAGGTCGCACTATTAATTGACAACATGGCACCGGTGTCGATAGTGAAGATACATCTCCTTTTGTTTACATAGCCATCCAACAGCAGATTACTCGGGACTCTTCTAATTTGGGAAACCCGTATCTCTCTGGGGGCACCGCGTTCACCAGCCAGCACAGCCCCCAAGGTGCTGGTTATCTTTAGTTTTCCTGCGGCTCTTCAGTCATTGTGGCATTTACTCTCTCAGGGCTCCGCTGCCGACAGTTTCGCTTAATATGCCTTGGTTTGCTGCACTTATAACAACGAATCACCTTTCTTGGCTATTCATCGCTCTGTTCTCTTTCCTGCTTCCTTGGAGCATCTGGTTTGGTCATCAACTGGCTTATCATTTTGTGTATGTCAGCCATCAAAGATTCCATATTTGATTTTTCTAAATCCTCTTCTTCTCCTTTCATGGCTCGTACTCTCGGATGTGGAGTCTCTTTATAAGCGGCTTCAACTTCGAGGGCATGAATCAAGGCTTCGCTACCAGTCTTATCTCGAGATAATCTAAGGACTCGCCTGATCTCCTCATCTCTTATTCCATCGATGAATGTACCAACTGTTAATTGTTCCTGGAATTCTTTGGGTACATCCGGGTAACCCAGGTATGTCAGTTGCTTAACAGTTGCCTCAAAATCGTGTAAACTTTCCCCAGCCTTTTGTGTGCGTGATTTGAGCTGAGTCCGGTATACCTGGGCGAGGTGTTGGTCGCCATATCTTAGATCTAGTGCAGCCTCCAAAACCTTAAACTCCCATTGCTGTGTTACTAGGACAGTCTTAAGCAACTCTGAGGCTTGACCTCTTAATGCTAGCACCAATGCCATAGCCTTGTCTTCATTGCTCCAATTATTTGCGCATGCCGCTGCCTCAAATTGTCTTTTGTAGGTTGACCAAGAAGTTTGACCATCAAAGGAAGGCGGTTGTAATCGGGGACCTGACGATGATAATACTAGCTGGCCTCCTTGTGCTCTTAACTGTCGTTTAAGTTGTTCTACCTTTCCTTTGACTTCAGTTACTTCCTCTTCAACCTTATTTACTTTTCCTTTGACATCGCTTACTTCTTCTTCGACTGTAGTAACTTTTCCTTCGACGCCAGTCACTTTTTGTTCAACTTTATCTACTTTTCCCTTGACCTCATTAGTGGCTGACAGGATAGCATCTTGTTGCACCTGTATAATTTTTCTCAATTCTTCCTTTTCTTTCTTGTTCTTCCCTTTCTTCTTGACATCTTCTTTCTTTTTGTTCTTCACGTCTCTCTTGTTCTTCTTTTTTCTTCTTGACGTCGTTTCTCTTGCTCTTCCTTTTCTTCTTGACGTCGTTTCTCTTGCTCTTGTTTTTCTTCTTGACGTCGTTTCTCTTGTTCTTCTTCCACTAGCATCATTTTTCTAAAAGCGGCGGACATGTCTTGCATTTGTTTTTCAGCAGCCATGCTTCTTGTTTCAATTCAAAAATTAACAAACAACACTAACAAGTCTTATTTAAAGTCTATGCCAGGTACAAGTCAAATATTTTCAAAAAATTCAGAATAGAATGTTCTATAAATTTTCTCACACTAGCACAAATTAGTCTTGTCTAATGTCTATATCACTTTCCAGTTCGACTCACTTCACTATCTCCAGTGGTTTCCAAATAGAACACTATGGAACTTCGTTGAATTCTTCAGAAATTCTGTTGCAATTCCGCTTCTGACACCAATTGTTACGTGCTTACAGTCTTCAGTAAACACTCTGTAGGTTCAAATAACTTGCAATGAGAATCTTCAGAAACCACTATTTTATTAATCACTTAAATTACACAACTAATAATAACAATCCAATATAAATTCACTACTTTTAAATCACAACTGTACTTTACTTTTCTTTTTAAACTTGTCAACTCTTATCTAACATAAAAACTGTCCTGTCTGCTCAACTTCACTTCTCTATATACACCCTTAGAATGTTTCAGAATCCTATTCCATAACATTCTAGAACAGGTTGGAATCCTCCAGAGTTTTCTACTATGTGCTAGATGTCTGTTCGTCAATCGGCCCAGAGATGGCGCCACGGGGTGGCCATCAACAGAATAACAGGTTTCCCTTCACTTTGACCAGGGACTTAATCACATCTCTCTCCGTTAGAGGGCAGCACATAACACTATTGTATATAGGGGACTTACTTACCCAGGCAGTTACCTAGGGCAGCAAATTTTAGATTTATTAATTTTTTAAAACTTTTTGTTTCATGGTAATTTTGGTATGTAATATGTAAATTTAACTTAAGTGTAACAAATAACACAAAGTGAAAGATGAATGTAAATTACGGATAAATTGTGTCAAAAACTCTTAAAGTAATAACTGGTAGAATGCAAAGATCAATAAGCAATAAGGAACAAGAATATAAATAGTACTAAAATTGTATTGGTTTGTGAAACTACTACAGTTCAGCAGTGATTAGTGGCGCTATTGCTTTGTACTTAAGTTGGTTTATTTATCGCCTCGGGCTTCAAGAGGGACTATATGAATTATTTCTTGAAAGTAGAATGATACTCGAATTCCTTCAAATCCCAATCACATTACGTGACGTAGGGAATTAGTTTATTATTTTCTACTTGGCAGAGGGAAGAGGGTAGTACTTGTCGATCTGCGTAATGGTAATTTTATTGAAATTTTGGAGTTGATAGTGGAATTTGACTCCTTCTTAAACGAACACTTAGAACGTAAAAAAATATTGGATCTGGTGGCACGCCTTATCTTTCGAAAAGAATTTGCGATGAATTTATAGAAGGTATGGCAAAAAAATTTAAAACAGAGGTTGTGGAAACAATTAGAGCAGCTAAATACTTTTCCATAAGTGTCGATTCTACTCCTGACTTTGCCCATATTGACCAGTTAACCTTCATCATTATATATGTAAACAATACAGAAATATCTCAAGAAACAGTTTTAGCACTTATTCCAAATCCCGGTCATAAAAGTGAGGAACTAGAAGTTGCAGTAAGTCAACTTCACAGAAGAAAATGGTTTAAACTTCAATAATTGCCACGGTCAATCATTTGACAATGCATCTAATATGTCGGGACAATATTCAGGTTTACAAGTGAGATTAAAGGAAAGAAATCCCTTCATTGGTTATGTGCCATGTGCTGCACAATTAATAAATTTAATTGGTTCATGTGCCTCTGAGTCTTGCCAGGGCGTTACAAGTTTTTTTTCAACTTTGCAAGAACTTTACAATTTCTTTACGGCATCAACACATGGGTGTTGTTTAGCAAGGCATAATCTAGCTTGTGAAGCTTTAAGCAAGAAGTTTCCTGATATTATTAAAGCTTTGAACCAAATTGCAAGTGATACAAATGAAAAATCAGCTGCTAAGGCCGAGGCAAGAGGTCTTGCGCAAAAGTTAAATAAATTTGAATCGAAGATTTTAGCAAAAGTGTGGACATCTATTCAATGTCAGTAAAAAGATACAAAGCATTAATATTAATCTTGCAAGTGTGGTCAGTCTTTTTATAACTCCTTGACTGAATTCTTAAAAACACTACGAACTGATTTCAGTAGCTTTGAAAATTTGGCCAAGTCTTGTTCTGATATTCAAGAATACCAATTTGATTTTTTTTTTTTTTTATACATTTATTTAACGTCGGCCTATTTCCGCTACTGAGGCCTAACACCGACGCCTGTAGACGAGCTACCCCCAACCAGGAATTTTGCCGAACCTCTTCCCTTAAGAAGAGTAGGGATCATTTACTTGCCTAACATTTAATAGACAAGGGACCGACGGCTTTACATCCCCTCCGAAGGATGGTATATCTCCTATACAACCCTTGCCTAAGGTTGTATAGCTTCCGCGCATACACTGATATACAAGCCGCTGGAAGATGTGTGAGGCGAGAACGCGGTTTCCGTTGGAATGGTCACCAATCCAAGTACTAACTGCGCCTCTCGTTGCTTTACATCGCATACCGAAGTATGTACATAGTAAAGACGCACCTACGCTCGCCTCCACCAATTTGATTTAAAGAGTAACAAAAAGGAGAAAACTTCAGTTTGATGAAAGTCGTGCTGGAGAGACATCATTTAAAAACGGCGATCATCGCTTCAAAATTAACACTTTCTATTTTATTACAGATAATTTGCAGCAAGAATTAAGTCGTAAAATAGTGTACGAAAAGGTGCTCTTATTTTCATTTTCTGGAAAAGATAAAACTGCACCACCACATGAAATAAGACAGTCAACCAATAACTTATTAAAAATGTATTCAAACGAATTAGAACACTGCTTTGTAGATGAATGCATTAATTTTGGTGCCCATTTAAGCACAATCACCAATGAAAAATTAATTCCACTAATGGATTTATCAAAATTGATATATGAGAGTTGTAAGAAATTTATCCAATGGTATTAATTGCACCGAGAATATTCCTTTGCAAACCAGCTACCAATTGTTCAGAAGAAACGCTCGTTTTCTACACTTCGACGTGCCAAAAGCTATTTACGATCCTCAATTAGTGAAGGTAGACTAAACTCTTTAGCACTGATGTACATTGAAGATACAGTTCGTTCAATGGACTTAGATTCAATAATTGACAGTTTTGCCGCAATGAAGTCGCACAAAAAAGTGTTCTAGTCTAAGTGCTACAAACTTTTTTTACGTATTATTTTTAAAAACTGAAGATTTGAGTGCATAAAAAATCAGTATTGAATGGTAAGTTCGTTTATTCATTTTTGCTTACTTGTTATTTTCTTAATTTCGCCCAACAGTTTTATTTTCTATAAAAGACTGACACTGGCAAGTTGATATGCAATATAGGGCGGCAACCGTCTAAGACCAGCCCTGTTTGTTCTACCAGCAGGACAATAAAAATATGTTAAGTTTCTTGCAGATAGATGAAGTACTAAAAAATTCAACCGAGATAAAATATTGGGACAGTCAACTTGATTATGTAATGAATTATACAAAAAGCGAAGAGATGAAGTGAACCTTCTATTTTCTAATGATACCATCTCAGACCTAGTTAGTAATAAGTTATTACCGATTCCCCGTTCCGTATAAATACCATCTACTCGGCAGGCAGCCAAAAATTTCCTGCACAGAATTCTAAACTATTGATGAAAGACGCGTAATGAGGATACTAAACTAAAGAACAGTACTCCAGTTTAGATCTAACAAAAGCGTAATACAAGATTTTCAATGTATGCACATTACTTACTGTTTCAGATAATAAAACCAAGTGACTTATATGCTGCAGCTTTGCAAAAAGTCTTGGAATCCTTGGCAACAACTAGATGTAGGGTAAATCACAAAAGATCTTTTAGGTCGAAGTGAAGTAAGGCTGTTCGAAGCCAAACGACCCCATAAAACAATCTACAATCTATATGCTGCAGATGTTAAGCACTCTTTGTGATTTTTGAAATTCAAAGATTCATCAAAAGTTATCCCAAGGTCTTTACAAAAACTACATCTATTGATAATCACAGCATTAAGCTCATAATAAAAAATAATAGGGCACTCTTTCCTACTAAAAGTGAGCACTTTACATTTTGCTATGTTTAAATCAAGCATGTTAACAGTTGATCAAGTCTGTAGCTGTGTTAGATTTTGCTGCAGTTTTATGCAGTTACACAAATTATCAATTGAAATAAAAATCTTTACATCATCAGCATACAGAAAGCCTTTCACACTCTAAAATTATAACTAAGTCATCAATAAATAAAAGAAAAAGTAAAGGGCCCAAATTGAAACCCTGCGGTACTTATAGCCGTTGAATTAGATAAATAAGATGTAAAAAAGTTTACTAAATTCCGACTAAATAAAAATGTTACTAATTTGTTTAATAAAATCCCATGATGTACCCTATCTTATATTCATATCTTTGTTGATAAAATAAATCAAAATATTGTGGATAAGACCTAAATAGCCACTAGGCCGTACCTAGTGTGCCTATATGGTAAATGTGGCCCTCCTTCAGCAATGGCATGGGCCGTACCTTACAACAGGTAGAATGAGTGAATTTGTAAGTTTGAACTTTTCTTAAGAATGCAATCATTTTATTGCATGATTTAAAATTCAAATTATAATCACATTAAAATGTATATGTTTAAAAACAATATTATAGTCTTAAGTCTACTTAAGGCAGTCTTTGTTTGGGTATTATAGGAAACCAATAATATCTGAAAATAATTTATTATAAAATACAGCTCCTTAAGTTAAAAACAGGACAAAATAAAATAACACTTAATGCATTCTGTCTAATTTCTTAGATATCTCTTGGGTATGATCTACCTGTGGTCTTTGTAATCATTTTAGTTAAAAAAAAACAGAACAAAATAAAATAACATTTAATGCCTTCTGTCTGATTTGTAACGCCTTTCTCTCCTGTCCCTTGATCGTGATCTATAATCCTCCCTATGGTCTTTAGGCCTCCGGCGTTTCTCTTTATCACGATCATAAGAACTACCATAGCTACGCTTTCTTTCAAACTCCTTACTTGATCTTTTATATTCATCATCACTTCTACGGTATTCTTTTTTGTACTCATAATTACTTTTACTTTGAGAGCTACCTGAGTATGTACTATATCGACTAGTTGATGAATGAGGCCTTTCAACGTCATCAAGTTCTTTTTTCGGTTGGACTACCTTATTGTTTATATTTTCTGCTTGCACGCTTTGATCATAATTTTCATTACTGTTACTAGGACATACATCACTTTCCTTCTTATCTGCTAAATATTCCTTGTACAATTCCATTTGGTTTTCAATAACTTCTTTAACGACTTCTGTGTAACTTTTACTACGACTTGTATGAACTGTTCTATATTTGGTTCGACGTCTCTTGGCATCTCTCTCTTTAATCAACAGATCTTCCTGTGTCAACAGTTTTTCTTCCTTTTTGTTGTCAAAGTTTCTGGAAAAAAATGAGTAAACTAACAATTTTTTGATTAACAGTTCTTAACATTGCTATACACCATTTACATTCTCTACAGCCATTAAATGTACTAAATGATTTCATTTCATTGTTCACATTATAACGGAAATTTGGTTCGACAATCAGTATCCACAAATTTTATATCATCATAGCTTCAATGGTCAACATAATAATATGAATTAAAAAAGTGGTATGGAATTATTGCACAGGAAAAGTGTTTGATTATTGATCTAGATCAACGACTCTATTATTGACCTATTCTAAGAAAACGATTGAGAAAAACAATTTCACGGCTTAAAAACAGGTCAATTAGTGCATTGTTAGGTAAGTAGTGAAAAAATATGTTGACAAAATGAAAAAAAATCAACAAATAACTGTTAGCCCAATAAAATGGAAAAATTTGGATGAGATAATTCAGAACGGGCTTATTTTGTGGTACAAAAAATCGGTTTTTCGCAAAAAACTCGGAAAGTATCAATTTTACTGTAAAATATGTACATGTCAAAATGATAGGCAATAAAAATTCGCACAATTCCGTATTTTTTAAAAAACTTCGTATGACCTATTGGAGCCGAGATAGGTTTTTGAAATTTTGACAGTTTTGCAACGCAACGGAAACGCACGCGTTCTTAGTTAAAATCACAAAAATGGTTGTTCGGATCACAAAATGTTTCAAATGAAAGTTGTAGAGAATTCCATTACGAACAATTTCCTTTTATTTTTCATTTCCATTCGATCAACATTGGCAGATATATGAGTTTTTAAACATATTTATAGCGCACTATCAGAACACTTGCTTCATGGCAAAATTGATAAAAACTCGATAGATCGTACGCATATAGTGTATCTAAAGAAAGTTAAAGAGAATCAAATTTTGAATATGTTGATGTATGTACAAAATCGTTTTGATTTGTCATTTTCAAGTGCATTTTGACAAATAGCTATTTTTTGATTGGCTTTAGGCAACAATGACACTAAAGGTTTGTGACATGCCATCTTTCGTTGGTGTCCCCAAGTTAATAAGTAGATCAATTTACCACTCTATAGTAGTGAATTGCGCTTTTACCGTTAGCTGGCACGCCACGTGTAATACCACCTCATAAACTTTTCGCCAACAGATGGCTCTCGCTAGGAAAATATATCAATTTATTAAATAGATGTGTATATCTTAGGAAATCTACCTTATAAATTATTATTAGGGGCGAGCGTAGATGCATCTTTACTATGTACATACTTCAATATGAGATGTAAAGCAACGTTAGGCGTGGTTAGTAGTTGAATGGGTGACCGTTCCAACGAAGACCGCGTCCTCGCCTCAAACATCTTCCAGCGACTTGTATATCAGTGTATGCGCGGAAGCTATACAACCTTAGGCGAGGGTTGTATAGGAGGTATACCATCCTTCGGAGGGGATGTAAAGCCGTCGGTCCCTTGTCTATTAAATGCTAGGCAAGTAAAAGATCCCTACTCTTCTTAAGGGAAGAGGTTCGGCAAAATTCCTGGTCGGGGGTAGCTCGTCTATAGGCGTCGGTGTTAGGCCTCAGTAGTGGAAATGGGCCGACGTTAAATAAATATATATAAAAAAAAATTATTATTATAATTAGCGTATAAAATTGTCTACAAAATGATAGTGAAAAGATGGTTAATGATCGAAAACCCATAAAAATCGATTTAGTTTTTAACATTTCACAAGTTGGTACCCTGACAGTAGAACTGTCAGCTTAAGTCATTTCCCGTTTTTTTGTGAATTACTAAAGGTTATAAAATCAGTCAAATTGATTAAAACTTCCTTTTTAATTCAAGAAATTGAGCTGAAAACTTCGCTAGGGATTAAATTAGTTAAAAGGCATGTGGTTGCTAGTCGGTTTAATACCGGAAAACTAGATTTAACCTAATATTTCAATTAATGTTTTGGTTTAATTGAAATTTCGAATTACTCGGATTAATAAGTAAGTTATCGTCTAGAAGTAATATTCTAGACGATTTCGTTAAGGCCAGAATTTGAGTACAGAACTTGCCTACCGTGTTATTTTTGGAATATTTGGATTTTTGGACTTTTGAATCATTTGTTATTCTTTGGTACACGAATTTTGGATATGCGAATTGGTCCTGATATTTTTTTTATTTATGCATTACGATTGAGAGAAACTTTATCTAACCGTTGTGAAGATTTTCTAAACCCTATTAATTTGTGCTGTGAAGATTTCTACCTCGATCAACAACCTTCAACTCTGGAGCCCCTGGAAACTCTCCAATTTTCATTGTAAAAGTTAAGTAATCTACTGTATTTCCTCTTTACTGTAAAATTGTTTAAATTTAATAATTATTTTTCCATAGCATTAGCTTTAAACTCTAGACTTGCTATATTCTTGAATATTTATTTTATTGTGATTTTCCTTATTTTATTTGCACTGCATTTTACTTATTTTTATAATAAATTGTATTTGTTTTTACTTGCTCTTTTATTTGTTCACTCTCACTACAAGGATTTGCAAGATCTGGAACCTCATTTGCTTATCCCGACTATAGGTCGTAATCGATTTTTTGAAAATAATTAATTATCTGTAAAATGAGCTCCAAGGATGAATAGTTCACGAGTTACAGCTGTTTAAAGCTATGAGCAAAAGTTTATTTTTTATTATAAATTAAGGTTTTCCTGCAAGAACTGTGCATAACAATTTTTAAAAAAATTGGTTTTGACCTATTTTTATTAGTTTATATACATATGAAAGTAATGCAATAGCATAAGTCGTTCGCAAGATATATTTTATTTAAAAAAAAGGTTTTTGAGAACTGTTTTTGTTCAGAAAAATTGAACCAATATTGTTTTTTAATTCCTTTTTTTGTATATATCATTGTTTCTTTTGACTTTTACGATAAAATTTCATAAGACCTAAATGGAAGCTTAGAAAATTTCCCACAGAAAAACACTTTCTCGTGTATGATTTTCAATAAGTAACGACAAGGAACTGACAATTGAAAATGTGGTTGATTTTTAATTTTTAGCAAACAGGCAATTTTCGTCACGTTTGAAGTACAAAAAAGTACATTTAATAATATTTTTTCACTTTTTGAGGTATCAGAAGTTATTCTGTGAGCATTTCTGAGTCGTTTCATACTGGGCACATATTTTTTAAAAAATTGTTATGCACGGTTCTTGCAGGAAAATCTTAATTTATAATAAAAAAGAAATTTTTGCTCATAGCTTTAAACAGCTGCAACTCGTGAATCATTCATCATATGAAGATCACTTGAAGCTCATTTTACAGACAATTTAATTCTCTTCAAAAAACCTTTAGTATTATTATTGCCTAAAGCGAATAAAAAAATAGCTATTTGTCAAAATGCACTTGAAAATGACAATTTTTCGTGTTTTTCCCTTTTATCTCCATTGTCTTATCAAAACGATTTTGTACAGAACGTCAAATATAAAAAATTCACTCACTGATATTTTTGATTCGTTTAAATTAAAACCCGTAACAATAGAGGCCACTAGGATAACCCCAACCTCAATGACTCCTATTGACTGTATGGTTACCAATTTCCCAGATGAAAATATCATCTCAAATTGTGTGGTCATATCCAACATTGCTGATCATAATGCTGATATATTAAAAATGTCCCTACAAAAAGCTAACACTGACAGCAGTGAAAATTTTATATCACTTAGAAATACCTCGGTATCAAACTTAAATGAATTTAGACACCTTCTTCAAATTACCTGCTGGAAGGATATTTATCTGGAAAATGTTGATAGGGCATTTAATGCTTTCCTAGAAATATTTACACACAAACTTGATCTTACATCTCCTATAGTTGTATGCAAAGGTAGCAGGTGTTGTTATAATAAAAAAGGATGGCTAACACCAACCTTAATTAAGAAAAGCGAAGAATTAAAAAATGTCCACTGATTAACAAAAAATCTAAATAGTGATGAATTACATAAATTTTATAAAAACAAAAAGAAGGAACT
Organism: Leptura quadrifasciata; assembly: GCA_963675555.1. Taxonomy (NCBI): domain Eukaryota; kingdom Metazoa; phylum Arthropoda; class Insecta; order Coleoptera; family Cerambycidae; genus Leptura; species Leptura quadrifasciata. The sequence goes on from OY776675.1 coordinate 114,314,753, forward strand.
TCAAAATAATATTAACGCAGCTAAACGGAATTATTACCAGAATAAAATAGACAACTCCCTGAACAAACAAAAAGAAATTTGGAAAATAGTTAACTCACAATTAAACAAAAACAATTCAATTAAAAATGACACAGAAATTCTAGAAAACAACATAATTTTACAGGACACCAATCAAATAACTGAATCTTTTCCATCTTACTTTGCTTCTATATCATCATCTAAGGTAACCGAACATTTCCCAGGTGGAATATCATCTCATGAGTGCACCCATAGTGAAATGTTACCAAACAGTTTTTTCTATGATCCTATACTACCTGCCGACATAATAAGCATTATAAGTAATCTTAAACAAACCAATTCTTCTGGTATAGATGGAGCGTCATTGAAAGTCATACAATCAGTCAAGGATATAATAGCAGAACCATTAGCTTATTTGGCCAATATGTCTCTGAAAAGAGGGACATTTCCATCTTATTTAAAAGTAGCACTGGTGGTGCCAATTTTTAAAAAAGGTGACGAACTTGAGACGGATAATTATAATTATAGGAAATACTTAGCATATTTTCCAAAATAATTGAAAAAGCTGTATACAATAAAATGAAAGCGTTTTTACAAAAATATCCCATAATAACTAACTCACAACACGGTTTCTGAGAAAATAGATCTACTGAGACTGCCATAATTAGTTTTTACAATATATTTATGAAGAATTGGGTAAAAATCACTATGTTATAGGATTATTCTTTGATCTCATCCGTGCTTTCGATACAGTTGATATTGAGTTCTTAAATGAAAAGCTATTCAGGATAGGCTTTAGGGGTACCTTCCTAAATTGGATTAAATCTTATCTCTCTAATAGACAAATAAGAGTCAAGGTACAAAACTCCATTTCAAATGATCATTATATTAACTTAGGTGTTCCACAGGGTTCTGTGTTGGGACCACTACTTTTTTTCATTATATGTAAATGAACTTCCTCTGCATAACAGATGATACATCTATCATGGTATCAGCACCAGACCCTTTGGAATTACAGGTCCTTGTAAATGAGTTTCGATGTATGTTGCTCTAAAAACTGTCTAATTCTAAATATTGCAAAGACTGATTGTGTATATTTCTCTCCTAGAAAAACAACAATTCCTAATATTTTAGACAATACAAATATTACATTCCCTAGTTCTGTCAAGTTTCTTGTCACTTTCGTTGACTCACAACTCACTTGGGAAGACCAGGTAGACCACGTAGCAAATAAACTTAATAGTTCATTGTATGCTATCTCATCACTAAAACAGTGCTTGCCTAAGGAATACTTGCTCAATGTTTATTATGCCATGGTATACCCTCATTTGTCATATAATATTGTGGTGTGGGGTAGAGCGCCTGCGGCTAGTAGAATTTTTATCCAGCATTAGACAAATATTTAACTTAAAAATCACGGAATCTTGTAGAAAATACTAACGTTCCCATCAATCTATAAAAGAACTTACATCTGTTTAAAAATAACGGTAGTTTCCATCTTTATACCACTAGACACGGAGATTCTTTAACTATTCCCATACATAATTTGTCACTATATGAGCGTTCACCTTGTTTCTCAGGCATTAAAATTTACAACAAGTTACCTATGCATATAAAAAATGCTAATAGTTCTGACTGCTTTAAAAAATTGCTAAAACAATTCCTAATTGAAAAATGTGTGTATAATATTAATGAGTTTGTCTAATATTATTGTATGTTGTTATATAATTTTATGTATTCATTACTATATATTTTGTCTACTGTCTTTATTTAACTTACCATTATTTATGTAATTTCTACTGTATTGACTTTTCGCATCTGCATGTTCTTATGTAACAGCTAACATGATAAATAAATTATTATTATTATTATTATTATGCACCCACAAAATAGAGTCTAAATTATAGGTGCAAATGACAGTTAAAATTATCAAACTTTTAATTAAGTTACGATCATGTTGGCGAACCACTACTCCATACATTTTTTTTATCAATTTCTTTGTGCTAATACTTCAGCGAGATTATTCTGCTAATTTTATAGCTGGGCTATAAAACATTATTATAACTAAATGATCAACTACTAACATTTCTTCCGAGCTATATATTGACGCAAGCAGATGTTTGAAAACTGCCCCTATAAAAGTATTATTGAACTGCGTCAGTATTGCAGTGCCCCTAGAAGAATAAGTTTTTTTTGTTTGTCTGATCGTTCCCAATTACCAGCTTCTTTTAATAACATGGAAGTAATAACACCCTGTATATTTGCAAAAATGAACATGTAAAAATTTAAACAGTACTTACATATCAAATTCGTTTGGTGTAGGTGGATGAACTGTATTTTTCACACAATACTCGTACAAAGTTAGCCTTTCATCAGGCGAAAATGTAGAAAAAAGACGATCTGATGTCATTGGATCGGGATCTTGACCATTCCATGCTAACAAATAAAAGAAATACAAGTTGATTATAAGTGCCGCATTCCTGAATGGAACAAAGTATAGTAATCCTATTTAACCAGCACATACAATGCTACTGGGTGTAAGAAGGAGCGGGCCAGCCATTTGGGCAAGTACCTCATGATTCGAAAATTTTTCTATAAGTATTTCTCAATAGTTAATAAATGAGTAGATATTACAGTGAGGTGTAGCTGGCTACAAATGCCTCTTTTGCTAGAATGCGGCACAATTCACTAAGATTAAGTACAGAGCCAATATCCATTTTTATTTATTGTCTAAATAAGTATCAAAAGAGGTCAATTTTAAAAGTTATTGGTAAAATAAGTCTTCTCTATACAATTCTTTCAACTTAGATTTAAACCATTCATGTTTTTAAATTTTCTTTTTTGAAGTGAACAAATCGTTTTTCTGCAAAATGATTGCTAAAAATAAACTAGATTTTTTTTTAAACAAAGTCCCATGAGGCTTATTGGCTGCAATCCGCTCCTGGACATAACGAAAGTTACACATAAAAGCTAATGGACATGATAATAATTATTCTTGTCAAGTGTTACTACACTTCGCATTTTTCCTTACCAAGATATTTAGTTTGACATGTGTAAAAGTGAAATACTGCATATACTTTCTCTTAATTGTTATAATACAACTGTTATAATCACAAGTTTATTTACTAATTGATGGCTTGTAAGATGTTATTAGTAGCACTTATTTCAGAATGTAATGTTCCTCCACCACTACCTATTCTACATAGAAACACGTCATCTACATTGGGAGATTAAAGATAGTCTCAAAGCATTTAAGTTATATTTTACAATTCTCTTAACACTTTCCAAAGTAAATACCAATAACATCACACAGTAATGCTGAAGAAGCCACTACATCTGTCCTTGTCACTTGGAAGTAAATTTTGTTAATGGAAATGCCGAAATATTTCCTCTACTTGTATAGATTTAATAGATAAATCGATTGCAAAATTATGATAAAAAATATTAAATTTTAATTTATCATAACTATTGCGTAATTTATGTGCCAGGTTTGATAAAAACTTAACATCAGATGAAAAAGTTCATAGTACAGCCGTCAAAGATTGAAAGAAATTTTATCAGTCAACTAAATGTTCAAACTGTCTACCACCCGTTTTAATTATGATAACATAAGTTTTGTTTGAAACGAGTCCTTATATTATGAGGCATTTGTGCAGTTGTTTAATGCCATTTTTCAATAATATGGTGTGCAACTCTTCCAGAGACTTCGGTTCCCTCGAATAGATCGTGCTCTTCAAATTATTGTTCACAGGAACAAATCAGGTAGAGTTAAATCTGGAGATCTGCTCAGCCATTCCATTGTCTCTTCGTCGACTTCATTGTTTAGGAAACGCCCATACAAAAACAGCCAGTGCTTAATGTTGAGGAGCCCCGTTTTGTTGGAATATCAAATGATTTTCCAAATAACTATCATCACCTTCAATAATATCGAGTCGATGCATGGACTAGATCTTCCAGTAACTTCAAATATGTTGCATCTGTCAGATTACTATGAACAAAAATGGGTGCAACCAGATGGTTTCTAAAACTACCAGTCCAGACTGCAGAAACTTCTCCTAAAACTACAACTCAAGAGCTTCATTCTTTACGTTCTTCTGATCCAGTATCTCGATGTTCTGCCACTAATTACAAAACGTATTTTTGATTCATATGCTTATCTGGATGATCATTGAATAATTTTTCTGTACACACTCATTATCTTGTAAAAAAAAGGTGATTATTTCGACATTTTTTTCAACTGTATAAACCACTATTAAGAATTAATATTTTAAACAGAATTCTGAACTAGGTGACATTGTGGCTTAACTGAAGACAAGATTATTCATTTCATCAAAAGTAATTTTAAAATGACAATAAAGTTGAAAAAACTGCAAAGAATTATATTCCTTAGAATATTTTTTGTTTTGAATACATTTTCCTAACAATTTATCAGAAATACTAGGAAAAAATGTATCTGATTTTTTTAATCTGAATAAAGTGCATATTACGGTGCATACCAAGGAGTCCCGAGTTCGAATTCTGGCTAGGGTATGGATGTTTAGTGGTGTTTCTCATGTGTTACCGAGTTGGTAACAGTGGATTAGACGAGGTTGTGTGAGAGACAACATGGCTAGTTGCTGTACCACTCCTGAGTTCGAGTCTCAGCTGTGGCAGATGGCAATGTCGTAGGGAATGGTTGTTGTATAAGTGTCTATGTGTATGTGTTGTGCTTGAGTGGTGGAATAGCTAATGCTAAACTTCGCCAGGATGTAAATCTAAAATAAGGCGTTAAAATAAAAATTAAAAAAAAATTATATCTCTTCAGTAGTATCTATAGCATCTGTGGTATCTTTATTGGTACAGCTTTGGCCACGGTAATTTTTGCACATAGTTGTGCAATGTAAGCCTGCCTTAGTACAGTTACATCTCTTTCCACAACCTTGTTTGCAACTGCAGGTTATTAATTTTAAAATAGAAGCCGGGGAGGATGGCTCAGTGGTGTAGACAGGTGACAGGGCATTATAATATTTTTTCCAGCTCCAAAGTTCAGGATGCAAATGTTGTCCACGCGATATTTGCACTTGAAAGTAACTACGACGCCGATGCTGTTATACTGCTGCCGACTTGGCAGGTAATTTTGAAATAACCATGGTACTGCTCGCTTGACCAAAGAATTTATTAAAATAAGCATATCTTTGCTCACTGAGACTGCCCTGTAATGATTTAGCTTTATACAGCTCCAATATAAACTTTTCCCCAGCTTGCTCAATTTCTGTTGGAGTTGACTTAGCATTATTAAAAATCTGAATTACACTATCAAGGTCCTTTCTGCGATTATATAGATGTACAAACTGTCGTTTGCCTTTTCCAAAGAACCCACACAGCCACTAATAGCATGAATGAATAGGATAGATTCTTTACAGTTGCGGACAATATTAGATGACCGTAAGTTCTTAGAACTATACAGCCGCTTTTTAACATTACCTTGAGCCTCTTTTTGAAATATGATATCTGTGCCCTCTGGGGTAAGTGCAATTAATAAAACAAGAAGGTCGACGTCTTGACCAACCACTACAACTTGTTTGTTTTCCTGAGATTTTCTGACAGCAGTGGCAACAATTTTGACAGCAGCATCATCTATTGCAATATATGTGCCTACATTTTGGTTGTAGAGATGTTCAGCAAGCTGTGAAATAAGTCGTTCCTTATTGTTAAGATTATTTAAAAATATACTTTGCTACTCAACTAATATGTCGCGTGTTCGATACCGGCCGCCACCTGCAGTTATAAGTAAAAGTGATACATTATGTTGTCTGTGTGCCTATAAGTACTGTAACGTGTTTTGTTTACTCCTGTTTCAAGCGATTTATTGATAGTGTTTTAGACAGTATAAATATAGTTAAAGTGCATCAGTGTGTTCCACAGGCAGCATTTGTTAATACTACAACAGTAAGTACACTTTGGTTCCACCGTTGGTGTGCATTACAAAGGATCAACTGCATTGCAGGGACATTGTCTTTTGGCTCATTTTCGCGTGTACCGCTATCCCTACTACTCACATTGCCCAATCAGGTCACACGCTATTCATAAACTTGAACTATTAATCAGTGTACCTAGCTATCGAAGGGGTGTGCTCTACTGCTGTACCAAATAGTTTACATACCACAGGATATTAACCTTGCCAGAATGTCGAATTGTGCAAATTGTAACCAGAAAATTGCTCCTGATCACCTTAAAGCATCCTGTTCTAATTGTTCTCGATCTATACACTATGAATGTCTAGGTTTTACTAGTGACGACGCCAAACGTTTAACTAGATCCGTCGCAACGAAGTCTGTATGTTTATGCTGCAATAAATGCATTTCAACGGATAGTAAATTAGATACCCTGACCACCTTAGTCCGGAATATACATGATAAATCGGAAAGCTTCAATCTACGACTTACGAAATTTGAAGCTCAGTTAAATGAGCCTAATTTTAAACCTAATAATAGATTTTTTGAGGATTGCGTACAAAAGGCCCTTGTCAGATTTAAAAAGATTAACGTTATTGTTGTGGGCTTACCTGAATGTAACAATCCCGACAAGGAGGGTAAAGATCTACAGTTCGCACAGAACTTTGTCAATATTATTGGCAACCGAGCTATTGTTACGTCTATTCATCGCCTGGGCAAAGAACAAGACAATCGACCACGTTTATCCTTAATAACGCTTTCAAGCTACAATTCTGTGATGTCCATTCTTCGCAATAAAAACAAACTGAAGGGAACGCAATATGGCAAAATAAAAATCAGGGAAGATCAAACTAAACAGCAGCTTGAATGTCTACAATGTGTCCGAGAAGAATTGCAGGCCCGCGTGGAAAATGGAGAATCTTTACTATAAAATATGTAAATAAATTTCCCACCATTGTTCCGGCTAAGTAGCAAATGATTTCTGATTTAAGACACGATTTGACTTGCAAAGTTATTTGAAATCGATTAGTCTATTATAATACTGTATAACAGGATTTCCCATTTATATTTCGAAAATTAGGTAATTTTGGTAAAAATAAAGTCATTTACTAAATTAGCTCTTAGTTTATAAGACAACATAAAAAAGGTCTAAAGAACTTATAGCGTATATTCATTAACAAAGATACAAGGGTGGATTCCCTTTAAAAAATCTCTTGATATTTTCTATCTTTTTATTCTAAATTTTTTGAGAAAAACTAAATTCTTCAGAAAAAGTTCAGATTTTCAAAAGAAAAAAAAATTAAATAAAAACAATTATAATTTACGATTACATCTAATTTCCTTTTAACTATTTAATTCACCAGCTTTATGAGGCTTTGAAACTTCTATATTTTTAATTTGAAATATGTTCACCTTACGCGAAGTCAGATATTTATATTCTCTGAATATATTACCTAAATTTTGGCATTGCCAAAAAAAGTTTGATAAGCTGAAGCAACACTATAAAAAATTACTTTCTCAAAAAAATTTAAAATAAAAAAGTTTCTAAGTATTAGATATTCCGTACAGGGATACCCTATGTATGTATGAATTACAGTGGATAATAAAGGTTTATTATACGTATACCAGCAACTGAGAAAAGGTTTTTCATAACCGTGAGAAAAACCTTTATATCATACGTATTATCGACGTATATGGAATACGTTTATTTGAGGTTCCACATAAAAATATATATCTCGTATATGATGTGACAACAATATAACGTTTTCTTAAGACGTATATATTTAGAATATGATGTACCATATATATATACGTTTTTTTAAAACGTCTATATTTAATATATGATAAGACAAATATATAAGTTTGTAGCGCGGACATTGGAACGCTGAATATAGCTTGCGATAAACATTATATATACCAGTATTATAAACGAAATCAAAACGTTTATTAAACCATTTGGTGTTGCTTAAGAAAGATCTTTATTTATTTAGGCACGTAACCTATTACAAAAAGATAAATAGTTACAAAACTTTACACAATTTACATCGAATCTATTATACAACAGTAAACAAAACACAAATATAAGTTAAATAAATACGTTAAAATAAATTGCACAAATATTACCTATTTAAAAATGTTGAGGCAACAACTATTAAAGGGAATGACTAGAGGAGAAAAAAAAACTTTACAATATTTTTATATGACTGATTAAACTGCTCTTAAAATTTGCTAAATTTGCTGCATCTTTTATTTTTTGAGGCAATGAATTATATTCATTTAGCCCTTTAAAAAACATAGAATTCATAGCCTTTTTTGAGTTAGTCCGTTCAATATGTATATTATTTCGATACCTTGTATTATACTCGTGAATTTCACGGTTAAAAGTGACAAATGATTTCAAATAAGAAGGCAATAGGCCCTTTAATATTTTATATATAAATATCATGGTGAAGTAGTACCTACAACCTATGATGTACTGATTGCCAGTTTAATACCTCAAGCATCAAGTTTATCGGAGTATACCTATTACACCGTAGTATTATTCTCATACCCCGGTTCTGAAGCTTTTGTAGTGCTGATTGGCTGTTTTTGTCTAATAAATATAATAACGATGAACAGTAGTTAAAATGAGGTTGAATGATTGTGTTATACACTAATAATCTACTTGCCATTGATAAATTAACAGATACCCTATAAAAGAAAAATAGTTGGTACTCCGGGTACCATAGCTTGGGTACTCCGTATCAAAAAAACTAAGTTCTCTGCCCCAGCATTCTGTCAGTTGCCCTTTATCTACACAAATATTGCATCCCTGCATGCTAAATATTTGTACTGCTGCAAGTCTCCAACTTCTCGCCGGACTTCCTGTTATTTTCTGAAACATGGTTGTCACCCTCTATACCTGATATGGTGATATCTTTACCGGGTTATACAATATTTCGCTGTGACCGTATTGACAAAAGGGGCGGAGGTACCTATGCATATATAAGTGATACCTTTCTTCAGTCTGTAAGAGTATCTGTAGTCTCGCGTCAAGTTCCTGGTTTGGACTGCCTGCTCTTGAAATTATCTATGTCCAATTTCTCGTCATTTCATATGTTCGTTATATATCGGCCTCCTGATCTTTCACGTGAGTACTCGAAACTAAGATTTCCTGGCCGATTGTCGAACCTCCAACGACGGATGATGCAACTTCAGACTTCATTAACATGTTTTTTAGATGCAGTTTATACCAACATATTTCTGATTACACTAAACATCGAACCAACCAGCATTCATCCCTCCTCGATCTCTTAATAACCAACGATGAATTTCTGATAAACTCTTGTAATCTGAGCACACCTATAGGCATCTCCGACCATGTATGCATCGATTTTATGGTTTAGTTTGTGACCTCACATGTTGATCCCCCCTCGTCCAAAGTATTTAACTACGACAAAGCTGACTATGCGGCACTAAATAATCACTTTAGAAATGTAAACTGATTCGATGACTGTACAGACAACACCGATACAAACTCACTCTGCGAAAGTTCTGTTACACAAGTACGCACGGCTGTTGCTTGCTTCACCCCACAGTTTAATAATAAAACATCGCCAAAAGACAAGAAACCTTGGATCAACAAACAATTGCACGATATATCCATTGGGAGAAAAGCCCTGTGGTAAAGGTTCCAAAGGTCACACTTCGCTGATAACATGCAACTTCACAGAAACTTTTCCAACCATCTCACTGGACTCCTAAGGCAAGCCAGGCATAACTACGAGGAAAAACTAGTAACCACCATGGGACCCAAAGACCTTTTATAAATTCACTTGTTCCTGTTTGTCCAGCAGAGTATCAATCCCACTTATTAATGGAGCAGATGGTGTTCCCTGCACTAACCATGCTGAAGCCGCTGAAACCTTTGCTGATAATTTTTCGGAGGCGTACACGGTGACCCAACAAGTAGCCCTACTACAACTCAATGTTAATAACCGCATAAATACAGAGCTTGAAAATATTCAGTTTAGTACCCAATCAATTCAAAAGCACTTGCGAAACTTGCGTCATTATTCATCACCAGGGCCCGACGGGGTGCACCCCAAACTTTTGTCAAAATGTGCTGAAACCATACCCCTTTCTAGAATCATGCAAGAATCGATGAATCAAGGTGCCCTACCTGAAAATTGAAAAACTGCCAGTGTCACCGCCATTTTCAAGAAAGGTAATAAACACTCAAGTCTGAACTACCGTCCCAATAGTTTGACATCTGTGCCCTGTAAAGTAATGGAAAGAACGATTTGCGAGGAGCTAATTAGTTTCCTAGTAGACAACTCTGTAATACCGCACCATACAACTCTGTAATACCGCACCATCAGCATGGGTTTCTGCCGGGACGTTCTGTCACTTCAAATTTACTCCAAGCCTGCAACGAGTGAATTAAACGATTAGACAGTGAACAATTCATCGACGTTCTTTACCTGGACTTCTCTCGTGCCTTCGACAAAGTATGTATACCACTTTGATTATATAAATTAGAACACGTCAGAGTGCGAGGTAAACTGCTAAAGTGGATCGAATGTTTTCTAACTAACAGGAAATTTAGTGTGAGCGTTGGAGAAACTTCATCGGAGGCTCGTGATGTTTTGAGTTTTTGAGGGTTCTGTACTTGGCCCTGTGTTGTTTTTAGTCTACGTGTCTGAACTCATCCTAGGATGCTCTTCAAGAGTTCTGTCTTATGCAGATGACTTAAAAATATTTCAGTCTCCATCTATATCGCTGCAAACGGATTTAGATCAAATAGAAATCTGGTGTTCCAACTAGCTAATTCCACTGAACCAAGATAAATGCTCGTGCTACACATAGGAAACAACAATCCAAAGCTGCCATATAAAATTCATAATCACGACGTTACATCAGTGTCTCAGCAAATTGACTTGGGCGTCATTATCTCAGATGTTATCATGAAGCACGCATGTGACTAAAGTTGTTAGCAAATCTAACCAAATTTTATACATAATTAGGAAGTCCTTCCAGGATTTCAGCGCTAACTCATTTATTAAAATTTATAACGCATATATTCGCCCTCACCTTGAGTTTGCTGTCGGTGTTTGGTCACCACTACTTAAGCAGGGCATAAATAGCCTAGAAGGTGAGCAGAGAAGAGCCACAAAACTGCCTCGAGGTTTTGGTAATTTACCTTATGAAGAGCGCCTTCACCGCCTCAATCTAAACTCACTGGAAGCTCGTCAGCAATGTGGTGACTTAATTGCCACCTACAGAATTCTCCATGGTGAATTTTATTGCCATGATGAGTTATTCGAACTTAAACACCGATGTTCGACTTAGAGGACATAGTCTCAAACTTAGTAAAGAACTCTTTCATACTACGACTAGAAAACACTTTCTATCCAACTGAGTCTTTGACCAGTGGAATTCGCTGCCTGAAAATATCATCTCCTCGTCATCGCTGAAATCTTTTAAAGGATGCTTGGACCATCACATGAACCCCAGGCCCTAATATAGTATCTTTATCCATATTTTGGATTGTTTCTTTTTCCTTTCTTTGTGTTATAATATTGATTAATTTTTTGTCAATTTAATGATCATTTTTTATGTATTTATAGGAAATTTTGGCTAGTCTTCGACTTCTATTCTTTGTAACATGTAATAATAATTATATACATATTCGTGAATCTCTGTTAATGCAACCCCTAACTTTAATATCTGATTTCTCGAAAACCTCTAAAAACAATTTAGGAAATAAACACTTCTTTATGCAAAATATTACTGGGAATATTTTTTGTAAGTATAATTTTTTTTGTAGGACAAACGGAAAATCGCAAAAAACTACCGAATTGCATGTTAGGGGTGTGTTTGGGGATGAAGCTCCTACTTGTTGCTTGGGAACTCTTTTTATTTTGAAAGTACATCCCTTGACAAGTTTAATTCCCAAACTTTATAATTTGTTTTTTCTATTGGGCTATTTTTAAGCTAATATGAATGGCATAATTAGGTTATTTTAATTGCAACTCAGCTTCAAAAGCTATGTGATGCTTAATGGTTCTTAAAAGAGAAGAGACGGAATTAAGTCCGGCATTGACACTCACTTTAACCTAACCTCAAATCTTCCACTGCCAGAAGAATGGTTTTATCATTTGTTCGGTACAATAATGCTTATAAACATGGAAACAAAAACTAGTGGCATAAAAATGGCTAAATGGGCTCATTTAATGAGTTTTATTTAGTGGTTGTTACTTCTTGTGGATAAAGTATTACTTAAAATTAGGAGATATTGAAAATTTCAGATGAATCCGATAAGTGGTTCTCGAAATATACGACTTTCAAAGGGCGTATTTGAAGCGCGGTGCAACTAACATCATGACGTCACACAATAGTAAACAAAACGGTCAATTAACATATCAACGGTCATGCATTCCACTTGAGAACGTCGAGTCTTTCTCAGTGTTTTCCACGTCTTTTTCGAGCTTAAAATACAATAGTATTTTAGATTTTTCTCATTGCTCGCCTTAAAGAATTTTCTAAAAGGGATATTATTAACTTAAAGGATATGTTTTAATAACTATTTAAATAAATTTAATAATTATTTAAAATATATTTGCGTTACACCCTGTATAACAGCAGGTCGGTGTTGAAATATGAAGTAGCGTATTTCTCACATATTTTTAAACCAGAATGAAAATTGCTAGTATTTAAAATATATTTTACGTTTAAATTTCACAAATACTGCATGTAATAATAAATAATTTATATAATATAGATACTCACATTGAAATGGTCTTCACAAACAAAGTATATTGATTTAGTAGTAATCCTTTTCTCTCTTTTCATAGTTTGTTGCCATTTCCTTCGCAATTTTAAATCTTTAGGAACGGTAGTAAATATTTTATTAGGTGTTTTCACCGTGGTGCTTTGACACTCAGGAACAATATAATATTTATAATTCCTTTTACTGTCATTATTATACATTGTTATTGTTAATATAAATAGGTGAAATTACTGGATAATCCGAAATTCTTCACAAACACGCATAAGTTTCAATACACACTGCTTGAGTTAACGATTTGTTTGTGAAACAGTAATAATGCTCTGTAACTAGCCACTTCGGGTGGCCGGTTACTATTGAGTGAGGTCACGGCCGAGACTCGACTAGGCGGGTGCGGTCCACGTTTATGATTTTTTTTTGATGACTTACGGGTCTCACAAAATTCTAGTTTTTTGCACAGGGTCTCAGAATTTTAAGATCTTTCCGATAATGAAATTTAAAAAAAGTGCTAAATGAGCCCATCGCTTTATTCACTAATTTCTATACTGGTTGACAGCAAACTGGCCATGACTTTATTATAGTCGTTACCTGCAGCTGCAAAAACGAAACCATAACTATTTATGTGGAAAATGTATTATTGTCAACAAACCACATTTTTTTATTCAGAATTACAACCATCCTTCCATTCTGTATGTTATAGCATCGAAAGTATTACGAAATGCTGCAATGCAGAGTCGAGCGCAGTACGCACCAAACGCTCAACCAATGTACATTAGACAAAACAGTTAAAGGTTGTCGGTACCTACTTAATTATTTGTTAAAATTTGTCAGATAGTTAACAGTTATGAAATTGAAAGGCTGAATATTTCTTTTTTTCACATTGCCATTATCAGATGAATGTCTCAAAAATATCATATACAAAAACTAAACTATCTGCAAATAGAGCTTGGAAAGATATAAGAGTCCACTGTGTCATTCAGGGAGCATCAGGTTAGCGATGGGTGCATTACGAAATGCTGTTACGTAATTTGAACTCAGTAGGCCGCAACCTTCAGAAAATTTTTTAAGGGTTGAAGAATGTTGAAACCTGAAAATACTTCATTTGTCGAAAACTGTTAGACAAACAGTGCAACATCATATTTCACATGAATGAAAAAGATTCTAAAATATTTTAACACATTGTAAATTACTAAAGCAGGTTGGCACATAAATTAGAGAGGCTATATCGTATTGTTGAAACGATGGTTGCGTTCATTCAGGCATATCGCTACCTGATCGCTCCTTCACCAATCAGTGATCATGTTTCTGTCAAGCTGAAAGGTCTGAAATGTGCTGTCATCTGGTTCAATTTGTCGTTTTATTTACAAAATTTGTTTTTTTTAACGTTCTGTGGCTTCACTGTTTTTTTTATCCTCTGTTCATTTACCAATAGAAAATGGAGAACAGAAATAGAAATTTGATGCTTTCATTTGTGGGAGATGTTGGTTTAAATCAGAAATTCATGAAATGAACATTTTTATGAGGTAACACTAATTATTAATTAAACTAAAAATTATACTGAATTTGTTCGAATTACGTTTTTGGATGACAGTGATCACTGATAAGTTTATGTATACTACAAAAAATGATGTCCATTCCGATAGCGCTCAACAAAACAAATCCCATTCAGCTGACCAATCTATGTAGCTCTGGTAGCGATCAGGCCAGATAAATTTTATCAAACGTCAAAATTATGATATGATAGTATAATCTAGAATCACTAGCATTGTTTCAAATGATAAAATAGAAATTTTAGAATACCGCTACTCATATCCATCTGTGTAACATTCAATATCCCGTTAATATACCTGTTGTTTCTAAAACGTCGATTGTCAGATTACACCAGAACAAAAAATGTGCATACATTTTATAATATCAAATATTACTGCTGTTCATCTGATATCAATAAAACCATCAGTACTTAAGCATTACGGTTTTATACTGTTGAAATAAATATCTAGGTAGGTATATTCCACATGGGGAAATAGCGAAGTGTAGTTATCACTTTATGCCACTACAAAACTCTGTTGATTAAATAAATAGCAATGCATTCCTATACTTTTACAAACTCAGTGAACAGTGTAAACAAAGAAGTAATATTTATTCATTATTTTTAGTTTTATTTTGTCCATTTATTAAAAAATATATATGTTCGGCTAACAACCTTTTTCCCTTTTCTAGAGTCTAGTAAGAAAGCGTAATATTATCGCAATAAAAATCACTTTAATACACATGCATACCTTAGAAGTCTAAATAAAAAGGATATTCAAAAAAGGATATTAATTTTATGGCATATAATAATTTCAATAGTGACCTATCAGTTGAAAATAAATATGTTTCTGAAAAAAAAGAAATTGTTATGACTTGCCACCAATTTATAATTAAAAATTTAAAAACTAAACAAACCTGCTTTAAATTTTGGATTATTATAACGAGCTTGACCCAAAATTTCAATTTTTTTCTCTTTATCTACAATACAAAACTCATTAAAGTCTTAACAAAAACTAAATATATTTGTATTACCTAATCTTATTGAACTTGTGGAATTCTGCAGGGGTTCTGACAAAAAGATCTCATCTATATTATATCCCGCAGTTTTAATACTGCACTTCTTCAAATGACTTTCCATACATCTTGATGGTATTTTATGTCTGGGATTTACTGAACAGGTAATATCAGGTTTTGTCTGAAAAAAGAAAAATTGCATGTTATCAAGCCGGTACCTATTATACTAAATGTAGAAAATAATTACTTCTAGGACTCTCTTTGCTGTCCAACCAAGATAAGTCAATATTGATTGGACCTTGTCTTTTGACGAAGTGATATACTGGTCTAGACTCTGAAGCTGTTTCTTCCTTACTTCTATATTAATATCCATTTTTGTAAGGTAATATTAAACAACTAGCTTAACCTACACCGCTACAACAGACGAGTAATAAAAAATACGTATTTGGGAAATTTTCGCCAGTAACCGCGGAAGACCGATAGTGAACACGGTGTGTGTTCCGCTAATCATGACGTCATAGTAAAATCATTTCAGGAAAATATTAACAGCCGATGTCAATAGCAATAGCTAGTAAAGTTCTAGCAAGCTGTTAGCTAATATCCACTATAGATCTACTAATATTCCTTGTTAATAGCGACTCATGTGTCGACTATTATTGTCAATTGCTAAAAAGAATAAAAAAATCATTTATCTTCTTGCAACCTTTCTTTAGTTAAATGTTGAATCTCCGTGTACGTTCTCATATATTTGACATTCACTATGTTTCAGCGTTATGTTATCTCTCGCTGTAGCTGTTATAAGTCGAGTTTCGTCCTCTGAGATTTCGTCACAGATTAACAGCGAGTTGTTAGCGATACAAAGATCACCATACAAATCAAATGGAAAGCACTTAAAGGTTAAACCGAGTACGTATGGCACCATCTATTGGATATATTAAGAACTGGCCTGGATTGTTCCCATATCGGTTAGAACCATTAGAACACGATCCAATTCCTCAGAGGAGCTGTATTGAAATACACAAATATTGCTCTCTGAATTTTATACTCGTAGGTGGTATTGTAGAAATGAACTTGTTCTTAATCCCTCTAAAACTCACTATATTATTTTTTCCTAACAGACGTAAAATTCCAGACTTCTTCTCTTTCATTTTATCCGCCAGAGTGCATCAGCTGTACTCGGTTGTTGATCTGTGGATGTTTGTCCCTCAATAGTCAATATCAATACGAAAAAATATGTCTGAATAAACAAAGTTAATTTAGGATGTAAAATAAAATGAATGAAAACTTGTTGCCGTGTACCAAAGTGCTTTAACACAGTGGGATATTTATTTCCTAAAAATTACTGTTTTCGATAACTATATGATAAATCTGGTGTTTTAAAATTGTAATTTATATATCATCTTCAAGTGTACTAACTAAAATATTGTCATAATTGATTAATCTAGAATAAAAGAGAATTTATAAACAAAAAATTCAACAAGTTCATAAATGTAATTACATGCCTTTCAACAAAATCAACTTTTTTTCCGTGAACTCTATAGCACCTCTTTTTCTCAGCTCCGCTTTTAAAGTTTTAAACGATTGAATGACCAACTGTCGATGGTATGGATATATTTATTATTTACTAGGGTCCGTTGGGCTTAGGTCACAGGTAACTTTAAGTATTAATAGTATTATTGCATTCAAAATAATAATAAAAGTTCTTTATTGAGTATAGACTCAAATGGCCATCGACCGAAGTCCTTCAGCCTGTTTACAGATATATATAATCATATACATACATTATGTGTATAGTGTGTGCTATCTATATACATATATATATATATAAAAAAAAAAAAAAAAATTAAAGTATATAAACATAAATATAGAGAATATAGAGGGTGTGCTATATATCATGGATTATTGCCATTCATGTTGCGCTTATGTCATTAATATATTCCCACAGGGTTCGTTCTGGGTATTTTCTGCGTCTAGGTGCCTGTTGGTTTCTTGTTTTGCATAGGAGTCGTAGTTTTTCCCTGTTATCTTCATTTTTGGCAAATTTGGCTGACAATTTTGGTAGTCTCCTTGAGATCGGTTCTATATTAACATGGTATAAGAGATCATTTGGTGGGTTTCAAAATAATATTAACCTATTAAAATGGATATTTATTTAACAGAAGAGAAAGTACAAATAATTAAATGATACTATCGGTGGACATTCACCATCAATTTCATATCATCTCGCGATTCTAACCCGTATTGCACATGTACATGAATGTATAGGATTCTTCTATATGGTTAGTAGCCTTCCCCATATGGTATATACTACTTTAAAACAACATAAAATAGTTGAGAGAGAATTGTGAAATAATCATATATAATACCACGAGTAGTCAAAGTTTACCAATTATTTTTGTGGTGGTATCACGAATGTTAAACCATTTGTTCAAATTAGTTTTCACTGAATCAGGTAATGTCACGTAGTTTTTATAGAAATGAGTAAACAAACTTTTGTCAATTTGAAAAATCAAATTTAATAAGAATTATTTGCATCCTCTTTGACGAATAATAGGAAAATTAATTGTGTTCCAATATGGAAGCTAGTTCAAAAAGGTTTGGCGACAAATCATAATGTGAAATTGATGAGTATGCTTTTAATTAATTTTTGAGTAAAATACTCGACCACTGTAATATACGATGGTATTTCCACGCGTCTAAATACCCCCTTTTTTTTTTTGACGAGGAGGGGAAACCCTCATGGGCTCCCAACCTGAGCTGGGTCAGTGTCAGACTCTTACTGACTAAAACCATAGACAACAGATTATATATATATTTTCTATGACTAAAACCCCTCCCCACAGGGTCGTCTGTTAACACTCCGAGGGCACTGCAGCCTCTTTCGCTTATTGTGCACTCCCTGTTCCGATTTACACTGCCCATTTTAATACCCCTGTGCCACTGATAAAGTAATACAGGTCTGAGAATGGGCGAGTTTTAACGCTTTGCGGGTCTGTTTGTGTTTGCCCGTAAATATTGTATCTTCTGCGGGCCAATGCCTCACATTCATATATGATGTGGTCTACTGTCTCTGGTACCTTGCCACATAATTTGCAGTCAAGGTCGCCATCGAACTTGCCAATTCTGTGCAGGTGCTTCTTAACAGGAAAATGTCCCGTCAAGAAGCCTGTTACAATTCTCAACTGTAACCTGTTCTTTGGGAGCAGTTCTGCAGTTTGTTTTGGGCATGGTCCTTCAATGAGTGTTTTCCCATGTCGATTGCCTGGTATGTTCCTCCAGTAATAATTGTGTTTATTCCTGACCCAGTCTTTAATTACCCCTCTAGCTGAGCATTTGGTAATACCCAGCACGGGTTCTGGGCCATAGAATGTGTTAGCTGCTCCTTGTCTAGCAAGTTCATCAGCTTTTTCGTTGCCGTCTATTCTGGTGTGTCCCGGCACCCAGAGTAGCTTAACTCTGTTCTGCTCACCCAGAACTTCGAGCTCTTTATGGCAGTCCCATACCAGTCTGGAGGACAATTTATTAGAGGCTAATGCCTTTAGTGCCGCCTGACTGTCAGATGCAATGCAGATCTGCTGGTTCACATATCGTCGTTTGACATTCTCACGTATACACTCAAGTATAGCCAGAATTTCAGTTTGAAATACAGTGGCGTGAAGTCCAAGAGAAAGGCTTATACTTGCCCTCGGTCTCACTCCATGTATTCCTGCTCCAGCTCCTGATTCCATCCTGGACCCGTCAGTATACCAGGCCAGGCCTTTGCGTAGTAACTCAGGAGTAGCTCCTGTTGACCAATCCCCTCTATCTCCAAAATACCCATTGATATGCATCGTTTCTATGGCGATTTAGCATTGTTAAAATAATAATTTTTATTTCCATCAGACTTTTGCAAGTATTGGAATTGTCATGTACGTAACATAGATAGTAATACACAGAATATATAATACATAAAAAAAAACGGTACATACAAAATATATATACATAAATATTTAAAAGGAATAAAAAACACATAAAACAATATACTCCGCAGAGACAAATTCATCATTATTTCATATAAGGACAATTAAGGAGATATTCTGGCATTCAGTAAAAACTCATCAACACTGTAGGGACAGGTTTCAAGAAGGTAACACTTTAATATCTTTTTAAATAAAAAAATATTAGAGATTGATTTTATCTCCAGTGGAACTGCATTAAATGCCCGCACCGCTCTGTAATATACTGCCTTCTCAAATGATGATAAGAAACTCTCAGTGCATTAGAATTTCGAGTTACCATCATCATACCATTGTACAAATAAAATCAACATATATATATATATATATATGTATATATATATATATGGTGGGTAATGTGATTAACACCAACATTTTGAATAATGGCTTACTAGGCTCTCGGTTGTTTTCCCTATGCATACATCGTATAATATTCTTTTGAGCGATAAACACATTTCTGGCATGGACACTAGACCCCCAGAATATTAAACCATAAATAAGTATGGACTGCACATGGGCAAAGTCCGAGTAACATACTTTGTTAAGCTTAGATATTGTTGAGTTAACATGGTATTCAAAGATAGTTTTGAATCGACCATTGTTATAAATGTTACGAAAGAAATAGTCATTAAAATTAATTCAATTTAAATTACAGATTTTTATTCTTGAAAAATATATTTGATTAAGAAAATATAAAAATGCATAACGATTAATATAAAATAAAGTATATATAACATATGGTAACCACGTTAAAAATACATTAAACTAAAGATTATTATAAGAAATGTTTACGTAAATATTAAAGAAAATCTTAATCATTAAACATTTTATTTTAAAAGTACTGGCAAACACAAATAGAAGTTTCAACTTAATATTCATATTTATAAAAACAATAAAAACTATATGGCCCTTTTAATAGTATAAAAAAGTTAAAAATTAATAGAACTCAACAAATAAAAGAACTCTCGTTTTCTAAAATAGACAATATTTTTTGCTTATATCACACATGTTGGCTAACAAGCCAGTCACTATATGCAGTCTCAAAAGTCCAAGATATAATGGGCCTACATATTTTATAAAATGTGGATAACTAGATCGTCGCTTTTCTGACAGAGATGTATCAAAATATATCTTGGCTCAGATGTAGGCTGCACATTTCATTTTTTTATGAATATACAAGTACCAGTGATCAATACAACAATAATTTAACTGTTAGTGACAAAAAATTTTGTCAGCACTCAGATTTTAGGTATTTGTATACAATCAAAAACTTTGAAGTTAACTAGGCGCAATAATTAAAACATCTCTATGTCAGATAAGCCACGACATGCTTAATATCCTTTGGTTGTTAAAAAAACATTCTGCCATTAACCCTTTGACTGTGGAAACCAGAAAGTTGTAAAAAAAAATTTAGGAATTCATGTGGGGACTCGGCTAATCATGCAAGCTCGGAGAAATGGTGTAATGGGGATACTGTTAGGGCCTGTATATTGAAATATACCGTGGGTTATATCTATTAGATGATTTTATGTTTCCTTTCCAGCGGTGAAACATTTCACCTTGTTTTACCAACCAGGTCGTGACTACAAAATTTTGGCTGTCATCGAACATCCCAGCATTATGAGAAAAATTAAAGTAAACGGTGTAGGAAAAACCAAACCACCTGTCAGCCTAAGCAAATTCTAGTATGAATGCAATTAATTGGCTAATTAAGTTTAAAATGGTTGACCATATATTCCTGTCAACATCTGCTCAAATTGACACATTTTTTTTGTTCTCCAGACAGCTTCACTTTCAATGAAGAAAAAATAAAAAAATTAAGATGTTTTGCAAAACCGCCCCATCAGGGTGGTCAGCCAGACACTTCTGTCAGGATGTTATAAGGTTTTAAGATTTTCTTAAAGTACCGGCATTTCTCTACTAATTCCGTAAATTTTATCCGGATATTCTATAGCGCATGCGAAGGACTAATTAATTAAACTTAATTAGTTAATTAACAATGGCAATCG
The DNA here is from genome assembly GCA_963675555.1 of Leptura quadrifasciata. Taxonomy (NCBI): domain Eukaryota; kingdom Metazoa; phylum Arthropoda; class Insecta; order Coleoptera; family Cerambycidae; genus Leptura; species Leptura quadrifasciata. The sequence continues at coordinate 114,336,021 of OY776675.1, forward strand.
TGTTGACGAGTTACTTATGCAGACAGGCAGCTTCACTTTTGCTACACTGCCTACTTTTAATTCTTTCATAATTAGTTGGATGTTCGCTGATAATCAAAATTTTATGATCGCTGCTTGGTCTACTGCAGGCACCGCCTACTCACGCTACTCGAATTGAGTACCAAAGTCAAAGGGTAAAATGCATATTGATGGAACTGAGTGATAATATTTAATCTTTAACAATGCGTATTTTAAAACTAATAGAGGTAGTGATTAATGGTTCGAGTTGTTCAAATGTCATCATTATGTACTTGCGGGAATCATCGAAGCTTTTTTCATTTTCTGTTATAGTAACACAGGGCCCCTTCGCGTAGCGTCTGAACTTACTCATTGAGTGGTCAACGACATCGATTTCAAAATTAAAATTTTTGCTGTCATCAGCTGAACCTACCAATTGAGCAGCCCAGTAAAATTTCATATCTTCATATTTATAATGCACTTTAAACGCTTTTCCAGAAAATTTGATCAAATAGAACGTAATGCTGGTTTCATCTTTATTAAATGGGATGTTAATTCTATCGGATTTTAACATGAATGCAGCGTGGCTGCTTTCAATGTGTTCAACGATTTGAGAACTGTTAGATTTCCATTCACAGTTTTCCACCTGATTAAGGGGGCATTTGTAAGGCCCGTATTCACAGTTCTCCTCGTGTTTTTTTATTTCAGACGATTTAGAGGAATGAGTACACCCCAGTTTATGATATTTGCAAGGGTAGATTAGGTACTGGGTCATTTTTTCTAATGAAAAGTTACGCGTTTCTTTAACTTCCTTTCTACACAAAGGGCATTCTGTAATTTTAGGTTTGCATTCAGAGCAAAAACTATGGCCGTCAGCACACTGGTAAATAGGTGCTAGCATAGAGTCAAAACAAATGGGACATTCTAAATCAGCCAACAGCTCCCAATTGATATTCGGATCTTTTTTAATGTCCTTAATTACGCTATTTTCTTCAAGTTCTTCTTTATTAGTTTTAGAAATTTCAATGTTGACCATAACAGTGGCAGGGTCATTTAATTTTTCCTTCACATAGTCGGCATCGACTTTCGTAATATTGTCATTGTTAAATGTGCTTTTTTCTGGAAATTTACACGAGTAAGTGGTATCACCACTTATAAGCCTTAGAAAATATTTATAATTCTGTGGATTATCTCCAAACCTTAAATGTTGCACGGAGCATATCAGTTTCTCTTTACCTGAATCTATTTCTTTTTTGACAATGAATAAATCATCGGCGAGAGGCAAAAGTGCAATTTCCTTCGATGAATTAACAAAATTAAGTTCAAATTTGCCCTCTTTAAGGAGCAGGTGAGAATGTTTCTCTTGAAAATGCTTTGTTAAATCAGCATGCGGTCCTTGCCACTGACATTTTGAGTAGCTTTTAGTCGGGCAATTCAACTTCTGGTAAATACAAGATTCCTCGTGTTCGTGTAGAAACTGTGGTGTTAAATTCTCATTGCAACCATTTGCTTTGTTACTACAAGGAAATATTAAAAATTGTGCAATATTTTCGTAGGCACGATCGTGGACAAATTTTTCATCATTGACAGTGCAACGGCCACATACTCCACCGGAACCATCAAGGTTTGTGTAAACTGGGAAGACTGATAGGTGATTTTTACATGTTGTACATGATAGTTTTTCTAAAATACTGTTCGGAGCATATAACTTCAACATCTTTTACTGGATCTGAAAATAAATAATAAATATATTTATTATGCATGAATTACGACATAGGGCATTTATTGAATTTCAATAATAGACACAGATAGTATACAGGAAAATTACAGAATTACAAAATAGACCAACAGGCATGCTGATCACGTAGTTACTATTGTTATAGATTCGGTCATGAATAATAACTATTTATAATAATAATGACTTAAACATTCATTTTTGACTTGTACACATAACGTTGGGAATGTTTACTTGTTTCTAACTCATCATATAAAAGGATTTTATGTTCAAGGCATAGTTGGAAGAACCATACTTGAAAAACGCCACTAAACACCCATACGTTAGCCAGGATTTGAACCTGGGATGTCTTGTTTGTATATTGTAATGTTTGTTTGCTGTTTGTTTCTCTTTTTTAAATAACAACGAATTTTTTTATAGTTTACTGAATTTTATGTACTTTTGCTCTTGAATGACCTGTATTACACATATATAATGTAATACGACTAATAATACGGAATAAACTTACTTACTTACTTGGTCTCAAGCCTAATGAATTGAATTGAACAAGGCTTTATTTCAATTAGAATACATTAAAAATCCTCCCCAGAATCCACTCTGGGGCCAGCCCTGTAACTGCAATGTTAAGCTTTGCGACCATTGCGGAGCCCGGCTGTGCGGATCTGGTTCGGTGAAATAAAAATTTTAACTTAAGCCTAGCTCCTCTTTTTGCTCAGCAAATTAGAAAGGCAATAAAATTGAAACATCGAAATAAAATTTAAAACAATTGAAATTAAAAATCAACACTGTTCGTGTTCTACATTTTTTAAAATTTAGTAGCTGATGGGGGTACGGTCGTGAACAAAAAAAAATAGGACAAGTCTTATAACGGTATTTTGCTAAAATCTAGTTGTGTACATCTAACTTTAATTTTTGTGACATTGTCAGTTAGTTGTCATAATTTATTGCAAGTGTGCAAAAAACTAATACCTCATATAAGCGATTTAGTTAAATCTGGAGTTATTGCTAAAGCAGAAGATGGATGGTCAATGAGACAAATTGCACTGCGTTATAATATTGATAAAAATTCAGTGTGTAACATTTTAAGAAAGTGGAGAATAAACGGTACGATTAGTAGAAATCCCGATCAGGGCAACGAAGGATATCAACTCAACAAGATTTGCAATTGGTAAATGCTTTAGTATCCATTTTACTAAATTTTTCAGGCTGCTGAAGAAACGAATTTTCCTGGACCGAGTAGTACTGGTCGCCGGCGAGTAGGAGAATCGGAGCTATGCTGTCATGCAGCAGCACAGAAATACTTACTTAAAGCTGAACATAAAGAAGCTCGAGTAGGATTTGCGTTTGAATTTTTAGCGCATGATGTAAATTTTTGGAACAATGTAATCTTTACAGACGAAAAACTTTCCAGTCAACACACAGCGGTCGTATTCGTGTTTACCGCCCTCCGAATACTTGATTCGATGAGAAATATATATCTAACAATAATAAGAGTGGTAGACTTTCCGTCAATATGTGGGCTTGGATATCGGCATGTGGTCCTGTTGTTTTGTGGCATATTGAGGAACGATTTAATAGTGAAACGTATATTAGGATTTTAGACAATATTATGCTCCCTTCTGTGTCACAATTATTTCCTAATAATGAGTTCATATTTCAACAAGACAATTGTTCCGTTCATACTGCTCATACCGTAACTAACTGGTTTCAAGATAATAACATCAATGTTTTTAACTGGCCCAGTCATAGTCCAGATCTTAACCCTGTGGAAGAAGTATGGGGACTACTCGTAAGAAGTATCCAAAAACGAAATGTGAGACCACAAAATGCTGAAGAATTACTGGAAATAGTAAATAATGCATGGGAAAATTTTATTATTACTAATGATTATTGTATAAGGTTATTTAATTCTATGCCAAACAGACTTATAGAAGTTATAAATAGAAATGGTGAAATAACGAAATATTAATAGTTAGTTTCTTGTAAAGTAGGATATCCTTTGTCCTTTGATCCAGGACTTCTACTAATCGTACCGTTTATTCTCCACTTTCTTAAAATGTTACACACCAAATTTTTGTTAATGTTATAACGCAGTGCAATTTGTCTCATTAACCATCCATCATTTACTATAGCAATAACTACAGCATTAAAATAAATTAAAAGTGATATCTGTTCTATTTCGGCTATTCATTACATATTCAAATAGAGACAGATTTACATTAGAAAAAAAAGTTGTCCTATTTTTTTCTGCTCACAACAGTACCTCAACCTAAACGAGTGAACCCGTCAACGAGATGTAGAAATGTTGAGCTGCGCATAGGCCCGCTTAATCTGTGTGGTATAATGAAATTTTGTTTGCCAATGATATAATGAAGAAAGGAAAGCGTTGAGTCACTACAAGTGTGTGTGTGTGCAATGGAATGCGATATTGTGCAATAAATATGTAGTAGTGCATAATGTGTGCAATATTGTGCAATGTGTATGCTATACTGTGCAATATGTGTACAACATTGTCCAGTATTCTGCAATATTTCTTTATGAATCTACAATGTGCACACATAGATGAAATGTATACCTAAAACTGTTCTGTTTTTGTACTTATTCATTTAATGCTGCCTACAAAATCAGTGCTGGAAAAATCGCATTTCCATAGATTATTAGACAATACACAGCAAGAACTATGTTGACCGAGGCCAACACGGACACGTTTTTACGAAAATATACGGGAAATTGTAGTTGAACTTCTGGCACACATTAAAATATTATTATATTTTTTCGTGTATGATTATGTGGCGGATACAAAATTTGGAAAACCATAATTTTGATGAAATTAAACAATTTGCACAAAACTATCTGGATGCGCAATAGATGATAATAATGTTACGTGTTTACAGTTTTCGGTAAACACTCTATGGGTTCAAATAACTTGCAACAAGAATCTTCACTAACCACTATTTTATTAATCACTAAAATTACACTAGTAAATACTTAAAAATCACACAACTGATAATAACTTAATATAAATTCACTACTTTTAAAACACTATTTACTTTTCTTCTTAAACTTGTCAACTCTTGTCTAACCTAACAACTCTCTCTATACTAGAACTGTACTGTATACTTCACTGAACTGTTCTGAATAACTTCACTCAACTGAACTGTTCCCCCATCTGCTGGATTCACCTCTTTATATACACCCATAGAATGTACCAGAATGCTATTCCATAACATTCTAGAATCCTACAGAGTTTTCTACTATGTGCTGGATGACTGTTCGTCAATTGGTTCATAGATGGCGCCGCCCTACTAGCCAGGGAGTAACAGAATAACAGGTTTTCCTTTACTTTGACCAGGGACTTAATCACATCTTTCCCCGTTAGAGGGCAGCACATAACAATAACAAAGCATACATTTTTAGGAATTTATCATATTAACATTATAACACTTGATACAGACAGTAATTTTCTATTCTTTATATTCATAGTTTATGAATTAACACAAAAAAAATTAATTAGAGACTAGTCCTTTGATGGGACCTATTAGTTCATTGAAGGAGTCGGATGAACTACCGAATGTTTGCGCCTCGGACTAGGTTTTCGAGGGTGCTGAATCGATTCCCGGGGTCAAACCAATTTTTCCACCTCGGCAACCCCATCAAATTGGCCAAAAACCACCCCCAAAGTCCCCTTTTCCTTGAACCCGTTTTTTTCTCCAGTTTTTCAACTAATTGTTGTTCCCTCGAGTAGAACGGAAGGTCCCTCGAGGATTTGACCTCAGCCACCCCTACCCCATGCTTCCAACACTTGTAGGGGTTGGAAAATTGATATTTGCTTTTGTGACAAAAGAATTAATATTTTATAGGAGGCGTTTCTTTGAGGAAGGTGGTACGTGACCAGGATTGTGTAACCAACCGCGGGGGTTGTTTTCACCCTTCAAGGGGGTGAATTTTTTTTCATGTATTGATGGTTTTGGTATACTTAAAATAGCCTACAAAAACTATATTCACTTCATGTTGTCTGTCAAATAAGAAATAAACTATATGTATAAATTATGTATCAATAACAGGCTCGTTCCTTATTCCAGTTTATACTTACGAATCATGTGTTATCAATTCTAGGAATATTTCTGTGTCTTTAATTTTTAACCATACCATAAGTTAGTTTAAATAAAGCTCTCAAACTCTAAAAACATTCTTTTCACTTAATAAAGCACACTAACACAGTGTTTTTACTTGATTACCATACCTTCCTTTATCTATAATTGAAAAATAGTATAAAAAATATGTTTATTAAAGTGTTTTTATAAATTGATTTTCCACCCTTTTGAAGAGCGCAAAAACCCCCGGGGCCAGTTATACAACACTGATCACCTACCACCTTCCTCACAGAAACGCCTCCTACAAAATATCCCAAAAAAATATCAATTTTCCACACCTTTGAAGGGTGAAAACAACGCCCGGGGGTGGTTACACAACCTCGGTCACCTACCACCTTCCTCAAAGAAACACCTATAGAATAAATGTCAATTTGGTTCTCACAAAAACAAATATCAATTTTCCACCCCTTACAAAGGTTGGAAGCCTGGGGTACGGGTGGCTGAGGTCAAATCCCTAGAGAGACTTTCCGTTTTATTCGAGGGAACAACAGTTAGGTCAAAAAACTGGGGAAAATAAACGGGTTTTCAGAAAAGGGGACTTTGGGGGGTGGTTTTTGGTCAATTTGAGGGGGTTGCCGAGGTAGAAAAATTGGTTTGACCCCGCGAATCGATTCAGCACCCTCGAAAATGGGGGAGGACATTATCTAGTCCGAGGCGCAAACATTCGGTAATTTTGTCACAATGCTAAGTATTGACACATATTTTATTTTTTTAAATTGTTGACTCCTACAACGGACTTAGTGGACTGGATCACAGGAACGGTAGTTGGACCTGGACGAGTTTATGGGATTAAAATCATATTGCGCACCTCTAATTTCCATTCGGGGTTTATAAATAACCGAGATTTCTTTAACAGAGACTCGGGGCAGACAGTCGGGAAGCCGGACGAACCTGGCTAAAGATTTACCACTTGCGTAGGGGATTTCTGATGACTCTTTCTTATTCGTGGGAGCCTTTGAATCACTTGGTGATCTTTTGCAACTGAACCTTAACTTACACTTCCATAAGATACCAAATGTAACATGTGGGTACTGATACTCATTTTTACAGATGATGGCCGAACGCTTTTTTAATGTTTGGCTCAGGTTGATTACTCAGGGATTTGAGCATGGAAATGAGCATTTTTAAAAATGTTTTGAATCATGGATCAATAAATATTTGCTCAAAGCTCAAAAATATTTCTTTGAAAGATACATCGGTATTGGTAAAAAATCTATATTGGCTGATTTTTAGTTGATATGATTGTAGCGCGGATCGTTTGGGATTTGGTTTTAATTTTTGTAAATTGTTTTTCTAAAATAAATTTCTCAATTCGAGTACTTTTTGTTTTGAAACTACATAAACCATAAAGAATATATTGTTAAAGCAGCTAATTTAGGTCAAGCCAAATAAGAACTCATATTTAATATTTGTTTATATTACATTAATTAGTAACGTCAGCAGTTTTTAGATGAAGTAAAATACATAATTGTAAACTAAAGATACAGAATATATAGCACAGCCTAAGCAGCAGTACGTGTGTTTCATTTCGCATCTTAATTACTGTTATTATTTTACACCCTAACAATATGTATGTGAACAGATTGAGACCAAGTGATCTAGGGTTAAATCTGGGCTAGGTATGGAAGTTTAGTGGCGTATTAATATGATAACATAAAACAGTAGCAGTGAGTTAGATCATAGTTTAGTAAGGCAACATGACTAGTCACTGTTACCAGAATTCAAGTCTCAGTTATAGAAGAGCGCATAGAGAATTTTGCTGTTGTCTGTGCGCATGTGTCTTAGCCGAGTGGCGAAATACCTATGACTAAACTCCACAAGGACATTATTCTAATTAAGATATTAAAAAAAAATTATATTAATTCAATGCAAAATACTGAAATAGATAAAAATAAATTCTGAATAAATATTAAACATGCACACATACGTTTGGCTGATGAACTTATCTGTCTTTCTGGTAGCCTGGGTAACAATTCGCTTTAGATAATTGTGCACTATAATATTTCATAAACTCTTTTTTACAAAGCTAACTTCCAATCAGTAATCACTAGTTTGTATTTATTCTATGATGTGATTCCCAGCACACATATTTAAGAGATATATTATGCAAGGCAAACACATATTTACTTACAATATCAAAAAGATAAGAATTATTTATCTCTGTAAAGATAAGAATATAAGAGTAAACATTTTAAATCAGGAAATTCAATTCATATAATAGATCCTATTAATATTTTGAAACTATTTACTATCTAAACTTAGCAATCCGAGATACAATAAATAAAAGGCATATATACCTATTACTAACAATTGATTATGTAATGTGCAGATAACACACTTGTAGAAATATTATTTAATGATTGATATAGCTGAAAATCATTATGACCTCGTTTATGAATGTTGCAGTCTGATAAACCTCAATTTCTGAAATGACAGTTTCTACCGTACTTTATGACAAAATAATTATGATCCGCACATAATCACATTAATATATAGCAACTTGCATGCTATTGCAGTCTCGTCACACACTTTTCAAAGGACTTGAAAAGTAAATGAACAGACAATTAATTTTAATTAGTCTACGTTGTGATTTCTGATTGCCTACAAACAGTCAATGTTTACACTTCCCCAAAAAAAAAACTCCTAGACTTTTTGACTACAAAAGGACCTAGTCCGTACAAAATATATGGGTTTTGGGTCCCGGTCAAATTGTCTGCACTTGTGATATGTTATACTCCATGGCGTCCTAGTCAAAAGTTCCCATTGGCGCAAATTCTAGAAATGAACAGTTTTCGACATATCAAGGTCGTAAGGACTGAAAAGTGAAAAGTTTCATATCAACTGATCCCTAAGTTATTATTGCATTTAAATGCTGAGTTTTCACGTTTTTCATGTCCGTTATATTTTCAGTCCATACGACCTTGATATTTCGAAAACTTCATTTTTAGACTTTGTGCCTATGGGAACTTTTGACCAGGACCTTATGAGGTCTAACATATCACAAGTGCAGACAATTTCACTGGGACCAAGTCTGCAGGGTCCTTTGAAAAGGCCACCAATTCTTTTACCTTTCTGCCGCCCGATGTACAGCTTACTTGATTGCTGCGCTGGAAACATTAGTCTAGAAAATAATAGACCTTTAGATTCTCTAATATAGCTTTTAGCATTATAATATACATTTCATCAGTTCTGTCTACAGATGTACATTTCTTTGCTTATTAGGAAATTTTTCGTTCCAACTTCCATAAAGATTTCTGACTTTCCGTTAATTACGTTTAGTTTTATCTACTATGCTTCACAAATGCAAAGTTTTAAATGGCTGGCCACATCAGGTACATTTTTTGAAATGTCTATGTTAGACTATCTACTGGGAACTCTAGATGCATGGGCAGTTGGATGGTCCTATTCGCAGAATGTAATTTTTTTTTACATTGGAGCAGGCTTGTTAAATTACTCCATGAAATCTACTGCAAAATGACCAGATGTGCGTATATTCTAATAAACAACTATATCTCTAATCTCATCAAGCGAGATATAAAGTGTTATGACCATATATGGCCGCAGAAGAGCCTGATATAGATGTTCGGAGAATTATAAAAAAAAATCTATTTAAGTTAACCTCAATTATGTATGCTTGAGGTTTGATATGCCAGAGGTTAATAACATATTCCTACTATATTATGGGTGTTTGACGATAAAACATATTATACTCATTAAACATCAGATTATCAACATTGTTTAGGTAGCTCGTCTAGTAGACAGTTACTTACTACGTAAAAGGGTAGAGAGCAAACTATCATTTAGATAAATAAAATAAATGAAAGGGGCGTATGATTAAAAATAAGTGTGGGACGTACGGATAATCTGCTTAGGTATCAATATTCCTTGTTTATACTTCAAGGCACCTATTATGGGTCCATAACCCAAACGATACCTATAACAGGTAAATATGTAATTTAATTTCATTCATCAAAAAATGACTGAAAAATTTCTTGTAATTCCTTCATTTTTCACAAAGTTGAAATTTTTAGGTTAAACATAATTACCTACACAGAAGTAATAAAAACTACTAAATTAACATAAAATAATTGGACCCGCTTCACTTTGATTGAAGTACTTATCACAACTTGACTAAAAATTTAAGAAATACGATTGCGCAATATTTCAAACAAAGACCCAATTGATTTTATGTTGTTGGGGGAAACCCCTTACAAGCTTTTCTAACAGAGTTTAAGTACAATTTATCATGATTCAATCTACATTTTGGTTTATTATTCAACTGATTATAATTATCATTTATTTTAATGGTAGGCACTTACATTAAACGGCAGAATAAACGTATTGTTATCAAATCCTTCAGCCTTGAACTACTACTACTACCACTACCTATATCAAACGACGACAAAAGCGGAAATGATTAAATGAAACATAAACAAAACATAGACAAATAATGATGAAACTCGATTCGAAATTCGAATAACTCGATTAGTAGTTAGTACAAAAAGTACTGTGAAAATTTAGTTCCCAGAACTGAAACTGTCGCTGGCGACAGCAATAGCCATAAGTCTTTGATCTATGGCAATAGCGCGAATCTTGATATGATCTGATATGATACCTATCCGATGGCCAATCACTATCAATCAAGTATAAAGAGGAAGAGGAATACATAAGATCGATAAATGATAGATCAGATGGGTGTTCTGTGGATCAGATCAGCATCAGTCGCTGAGGAGACATTACGTAGGACGTCATAATTTTTAGTTGATTACGGTAAACAACTAAACAACTGATTTTTCGTACAACCTATAATGTGTGGATTTTACGAAACACTCCATTGATATTTCTTTTCGTATTGAATTGGTTGTTTGCTCTAAAAATATTATTATAACTTAAAATACTCGACAGCAATTTTACACGTTGTGATTTTTACCTCATTAACCGCACTGCATTCATCTCTATTATAATGACCCCTTGTTTTAATGAATTAATTTCAAAAACATCTATAACCGTAATTAGCTTTACTAAACATGGAAAATTGATGTCAAATGATGTCTGGTCGATAGCCGAGTGGGTTAAAGGCGCGAGGTGGCAATCGCGATTAATCACACGGACATCGCACCACTGGGTTCGAATCCTGGCTCCTGTACTGTCGGAGGAAATGGATGTGTGACCGCGTTTTTTCAATGCGTAATCCCGGCCCTTCCGCACAAGCCTTGGCTTCTGGAATTGGGGGTTGTCTAATTTCTTCTGTAGTGTTTATTTATATTTATTTTATATTTAAGTATTTTAAGTTTTAGTTACGAGCCATACCTACAAACATTTTTAGAGTAAAAAAAATTATTTAGATCATTCTGATATTGCACCCTCTGCAAGAAACAGCTTGCTTTTGGCGACCTTGCAAAACATATTTTTGCATATTAACCCTTTCAACGGCACAAAAAAATCATAGCTTCGTGAAAGCAATATCTCGATTTTTGACAAGAAAACTCCTAGCGCCATCATTACATGACCCGTTTTTTCGCAATTTCCGAAAGTTGGATCTAGGGGCCAAACCTGACCGTCAAAATTGCTGTCAAGGGTATTGTTGAAATTTTCAGGACATCTGAAAACATGTATCACATGGGCAGCAAATATACCCTTTAAAAATCCCATCTCAAATTTCAATTCGAATCTATAGCTGGGCCGATCTGGGTTTCAAAACGACAGTGTTTTTTTCAAAATTTTTTTGTGTGTATATAGTCGGACTCCCCCAATCATCTGGTCATGTTTGCGAGTGCGAGGGGGTGGCGGTGGGGGGAAAATTTACATGTAAAGATAGAGAAAATCAGTTTTTTGGACATAACTCACTTAGTTTGATTCGGGATCGAAAAAGCGTAAAATAGATAAAATGAAGGGCCCACGAAAGCGCGTAAGCTTTTTTGACTCGTCAAAATCGCTCCAGTGGTTCTCGAGATATTGTGATTTGAAGATACGGATTTTTCGCTGTGGTGGAACGTACCGAGAACCGTTTTCGCTTTTTCTTCGGAGAAGAAAATGAATTGGCGACATTCTTTTTCCTTCCCCGATAGACACTCAGGACCTAAATACTGTGTCCAAATTTCAAGTTGCTAGGTTGATTGGGGGGGGGGGGGCGGCAAAACTGCTGTAACTTCCGCAATTCTTTCCGAAAATCGCAGAGCATGTACTAATGTGCTTACTTTGAGTTCCGCTCATGTATTTTCAATTTTCGCCATAAATAAACAAATGGTTGCGAAATAACCAATTTATTATAGTTATTGTTTTTAGAAAAGGCATTTTCGCAATGAGAAGCGTTATACGGTCCATTTAAGATGGGTAACCGAACGTCCCTTATCCGCAGCGAATTAAGGGGACACGCAATTAGAATAAGGTGAACGCTATTTGTGCACATGCGCAATTATCTCCTTCCTTCTACGTTAGCGGTAACGGAGGTATAGCGTTAGTGTGCAAAAATTCTCTAATAGTTTAGATATCCGATTCCAAGAGTTTCTCAATCTCCTATTCGTAGAGGTGAGCGAAATTAATAAAAAAGGATTACTATGGTAGTTGATCATGAAATCGTTTAAAAGCGGAGCTGACATACTTTTTCATATTGACATTGACGGCAAAACCACAGACCAATACAGATGTCCAACTCTGTCGGAACGCTTTGAAGTTATTTTTACAAATATTTTGTCTGTATTTAATGCGCCAAGTGGCATGACATAGTTCTCAGTTTTGATGCGCCTACGCCTGTATTGGTCGATCCAAATCTGTTATCGGCGCGAGGTAGTAAACAATCAGTATGAGAGATGCTTCTATGCGAGGAATGGTCGCGAGAGGCTGTCCGCTCAACACTCTTATGAGCAGTGCCGCAGGACCGTGGGGAAACCTGGGAAATGAAACCTAAAGTGGTCATGTAGATATACACTGCCGTTATAAGACCAATGATAACCTATGGAGCTGTGGTTTCGTAGCCTAAGAGCAAACAGACTACAGCCAAGGTCAAGCTCAGCCAAGTGCAGAGAGTTGCCTGCCTAAGCATAACCGGAGCTATGCGAACAACGCCAACGAGAGCTATGGAGGTAATGCTGTGTCTGCCTCCACTAGATATATATCTAGGAGAAGTGGCTCTGACAACAATGGTACGCCTCGAATCCGTTGGCATACAACCAAATGTAGGCTATGGAGAGGCCAGAAGTTGCCTGTGGAATGAGGCTGTCAGAAACACGCCTCTTCTGCAGACGTGCACCGATGGCATTTGTCTCCGGTTTGTCTTTGACAGACCCTAGATGTTGTGAACAAGAAGATGAGACGGTTGAACATGTACTCTGTGACTGTTCTGCTGTCTCATCAATAAGAAAATCCATTTTGGGAGAACGTTGGCCTACTTTGGTCTTTGTAAGGGAGAATTCCCCTAGGCAGCATCACCACCTATTTCACAAAATTAGGTTGGTTGGAGACCTAGGCGAGGGTCTACCTACAGGGAGGATGTACAAGGGGCCCAATGGGGACTAAGTGTTGTGGTTCAATAATTTTATTCCAAATTCCAACCTTGACAATGGTCGCATTCAGCGGATGTAACAGTTGTGTAACTGTAGCGCAAACGTACTCTGACGGATACGCTATTTCCCCAACATGTTAAGTAGCGGTCGCCATTTTTGGTAGCGCAAAGCATTTGTGCTATAAGTTGTGAGCGGTAAGCAGTTGCGAGGAAAATTTAAAAAATAAACAAAATGACTACCAACACAATTTATTACATCCATAATTGACAACTTCTCGAAGTTGAGGGGACATTTGGCTATATCACTCAGAGAACGTTTCCACGGTTCCATAACAGTAGCGGTAGCAGAGCGCTTTATCCACAGATCAAGATAGACAGAAGCAAATTAAGGAAGAAGAAGCAGATAAGTAATCTACATAACCTTTAATTCTGAAAAAAATTAACTGTTGTCAGTACATACATTTAACAATTTTGAAGGAAAATTTTGGCAATTTGATGTATGTAGAAAATATTGGAATAACTATATCGGTGATCAAGTTTACTTATCAGTGTACGTAGAGTCGATAGATGACGGTAGAAGAGATAGTTGCCATACCGTTTTAAGAAAGACAACCTCTGAAAAGTAAACTAATGTTTTAAGTATGAACTGTTTAACAAGAACATTTCAAAAATTAAGTTTAACAGAGCTAACACTTAATGTACCAAAAGTTTTGGGCAGTATAAGGTGGAAAAAATATGTGGAAAAACCAGAAATCGGCCGTGGTAAAGCATATAGGAGAATCGTTCATTACCCAGAAACGTATACAGTAAAACCTTTAGAAGTAACTAATTTAGCAGGTAGAGATCCTAAAAGTGGTCGTCTTGTTGTTAAAGGCATTGGAGGTGGTATAAAACACAAGTACCATTGGATTGATTGGAAACGTGTGGGACCATCTGAAGGACCTCCACAAATTGAAAAGGTTATCAAGATTATTAAAGATGGTTGTCGCACTGCTCATGTTGCTTTAGTTGCTCACGGAGATTACTTAAAATATATCCTGGCAACTGAAAACATGAAGGCAGGGGATATAATTCGAACTTCCTGTCATATACCTCGTATCCCAGGTAAGTTATTTCATAAGTATATTGTGATTAGAATTCTAAGCTGTTACATATTAATACATCGGTCACATGGGAAGCTCTACTATGTTTTACTGGGTATATTTAACAAAAACATTTGAAGACCTGTTAAATATTCGTACTGGAAAAATGATACAAACAATGTTGACAAAGTGTTAACAAAAAAGTTAGCTGTAAATAAACTTGATTTTGAGTTCAAGTAGTTGCTTTAAGATTATATTTTGACGCTGAGGGTTGAGACCTGCTACTTTCGCTTTTTAGCATTCATTGCTATTAATGTTTCCATTAGGTAGTAAAGTGAAAACCTCAGGGCTGGTGTCTGCCCACCTCCTCTGCTGATAGCCAGTATAGAAAATCCAAGAGGCTAGGACAGACAAAGGCATTTATGATATACGTTTTTACTACTAACGCAATATAAAGGCACAGCACAAAGTTCCATGTGAACATTATGCAACTGTAAATTGTAACAGTTTGTGTAAATTAATAAAATATGCTAGTTTGTTTCACATATTGTATTTATGAAGATGACAGTATGACTATTAATGTTTGTTACTGTTATTATCAAATAAAAATTTTAATTCGAGATTTTTTAAAACATTTTGTTTCCAGTCCGACCTAATGAAGGAGATGCATATCCCTTAGGCGCCCTTCCTATAGGAACCCAAGTAAATTGCGTTGAAAAGTACCCTGGTTTAGGTGGTTTCCTAATTCATGCTGCTGGAACTTATGCTACTATTGTACGGAAAGCCCCAAATGATCATGTAGTAATTGCCGTGCCTAGTAAAAGAGAATTTAGTATACCAGCAATTTGCATGTGCACGGTGGGAAGATTGAGTAACGTGGCTCACAGTAGTACTCCTATAGGATCGGCTCAAAGAAATAGGGAACTTGGAAATCGCCCAAGGTCTGGTTTATGGCAAAGAAAGAAGGGCATACATGGAAGAAAAATTAGAAGACCTCCACCTGTAAGAACAATTGTGGCTAAAGAACCAGATAACATAGAAACAATTCAATTAACATGTGACAGACCTTTTGTTAAAACTCTGCGTGGCCAGTTTCATTTTTAAATAAAGTTTTTTTGTGAGTGTACAGAGTATGGATATTACTCATTTAAATTCCTTACTATGGTAATGTTAAAAAAATTATTCTAGACTTTTATATTCTGGGTACCCACGAGACCTGGTACATCCCCATTTTTACTTTATTTTTCATGATAAAAATTCAATGGATAAAAATTCAATGAAGATACAGGATATTTCATAGATAGATAGATAGATCATGCCTTTATTAGATTACACAAACAAACTATACAAAGAAATGTTAATATAATTCCATAATTAATTGAAACGAATTTATCAGATCATTTTACCATTTTATTGACAATATCAATCTAAAACAGAAAATTAAAACAATAAATGTCTCTAATGAAATAAAAATTATTAATTATAATAAGTTAAGGGGCGAGCGTAGGTGCGTCTTTACTATGTACATACTTCGGTATGCGATGTAAAGCAACGACAGGCGCAGTTAGTACTTGGATTGGTGACCATTCCAACGGAAACCGCGTTCTCGCCTCGCACATCTTCCAGCGGCTTGTATATCAGTGTATGCGCGGAAGCTATACAACCTTAGGCGAGGGTTGTATAGGAGATATACCATCCTTCGGAGGGGATGTAAAGCCGTCGGTCCCTTGTCTATTAAATGTTAGGCAAGTAAAAGATTCCTACTCTTCTTAAGGAATGAGGTTCGGCAAAATTCCTGGTTGGGGGTAGCTCGTCTACAGGCGTCGGTTATAGGCCTCAGTAGCGGAAATAGGCCGACGTTAAATGTATAAAAAAAAAATAATAAGTTAAATAAAACATTGAAACATGAAAAGTGGGATGAGGTGCTTCTTGAGATGGATGCTCAGAATGGATATTCGAAATTTATTAATAAAATTCAAAATCTCATAAAACTACATACAAAAATAACAATTAAAAATAAAATGTGCAAAATAAAACCATGGATTACACAAGGTCTTGTAAATTCAATAATTCGCAGAGATTACCTAAAAAATAACAATATGGATGAAAATATAGCGGAATATGAAATATACAGAAATCGTTTAAATAACTTGATAAAATTTACGAAAAATGAATATTATTATTTAAAAAAATTGGCAAGTTATAAATGAAGCTTCAAGTAATGAAAATAATATTAATAAAGAAAATTGTAATATAGAAGATCAGCATGGTAGGCCTCTAGAAAGTGACATTAGTAAAGCAAATTATTTTAACAATTTTTTCATCAATACTGGATAAAAAATGGCTAGAGCTTAATAGATAAAAATGTACAATTACCTAACTCATTAAATATAAATATAATTGAATCCTTGTCCTTGAATCCGGTATCTGAAAATTAATTGATTACACATATTAATAACTTAAAAAACTACTCCACACCTTTGTTGCATATTATTAACATCGCTATCGCTTCTGGTTATGTCCCAATGAGATTAAGGAATCTATTACAATTCCAGTTTATAAATCGGGTAATAAAAACGCTGCAATTAACTATAGACCTATAACCATTATTAATAACTTCCCCAAATTGTTTGAACAATGTATTAAAACTCGATTAATGAATTTTCTAAATAAAAACGATAGCTATTCATGAGCTAGTTACAAATATCATAAGTAATAATAATGAAAACAGAACATGTCTTTCTCTATTTCTCGATTTAGCAAAGGCGTTTGACACTCAATCACAATATACTGTTAAAACATTTAGAGGATAGTGGCGTCCGCGGTTCTGCTTTGCAAATTTTCAGGAACTACTTAACCAACAGACCACAAGTCGTAAAAATTAATAACTGCTTAAGTGACCCTTTGAAATTATCCATGGGCGTCCCTAAGGGGCAGTGTTAGGTCCCATTCTATTTTTAATTTATATTAATTTACTAGGTAAGCTTGATATTAAAGGTAAAATTATTGTTATGTAGATGATATCATGATAAACTTTGTTGGGGACTCCTGGAATGAAGCATATACAAATGCAGAATTTGCTATTTTACAAAAAATTCAAAACTGGTTAAATTTTATTCTCCTAAGTTTAAACCTATCAAAAACAAAGTTTTTAACTTTCTCCACTACTTCTGCAGATCAACCACAAAATGCTCCTGTCAAAATATACCACTCCAGATGCGACAACATTTCCAATTATAACTGTTCAGTTATTGGCAGAGTTAATTCATTAAAATATCTTGGGATTGTGGTTGATTGTCATTTGAAATGAACTGAACATATAGAATTTATTACTAAGAAACTTAGAAGATTAATACACAAATGTTATCAGTTGAGAGATATTTTAAGTAAAAAAAAATTGATTATAGTGTGTGATTCCTTGGTTAAATCCATATTAAGATATTGCGTCATTGTGTGGGGTGGTCTGTATAAACATTCATTAAGTGACCTAGAAGTTACACAGAATACAATGTTAAAAATCATTTAAAAAAAACATCATTGATATTCTACTAATCTTTTATACCAGGAAGCTGGGATTATTTAATATTAGACAGATTTATACTTACCAACGTATCCTATGGACGGGGTGCTATTTCGCATTTTTTTCCGCCGTAGGCCTGCGGATGGGTCTCTTGGGCAGGATTTGTGTAGGACGTATGAAATTTATCTATACAACATCTTATCCACCCCCGGGGTTGAACGTACCTCCTCCCCTAATACTAAAACATCCCAAAAAAATCGAAATGCATGAAAATTTGTTTATCCCCGTTTTCAAGGGTGCTCAACACGATGGTAATATTCATGTCTCCCCCAATCTCCACCAACACCCTTTAAACCCTTTTTCATATTTCTTGATACTGGGCATGTGGGGGCTCATTAGATTGAGGTTTTTAACGGGATTTCGACAATCGTTTGCAATGTTAAAAATCCCAGTATCAAGATATCAACCACTGTTGATACTCACACTAGTTAAATTATTGGGCCTATCTTGGCTCATAGACGATCTTAATCCGTTTTTCGTCAATTTTAGTTTTGATCGGTACCTACAATTTTTTTATTATAAAATAAATTTTTAAGGCAAGTTGGTGCGCGCCCCATTTTGGTGGGGGCCCCGATGCAATGCCTCATTGCCTTGAGGTTAATCCGGCACTGTCTGAAACTAAGCAATTTTGATATTTGGTACATAAAATAGTTTAGGATACATTTGATTGTATACATTTCAAAATTTTTAAATTCAATTTTCTTGATGAAGAATATACAAAATTCAAAAAACCTTATATTGCTGGAAAGAGCATTAAAAACCCTTTCAATGTCACACGCACTCTCACTCCATTTAAAAATTTTAAAGGAGTAGCCGTCACACCAAAGGGGTTGAAGGGGAAGGTAAAAAATTATGCTCAAAAAATGTCATTTTAGAATTAAAAATTGACATGTTTTAGGATTTTACTCATAAATTGTTAATTATGTAGATAATGAATTTATCTCTTACATAGACCTTACTGTATGTAATAATAATAATAATGTGTTTATTAACAATTAAAATGTTAAAAGTTATATATTTCCGTTTCAAATTAACATTTTGTAAAATCAAGGTGCAATATTAATGTGTTTCTAACTTAATTTGCGATTAATTTGTTTATAACGAAAAAATTTAAAATCAATTTTTTAAATTATTTTCGAAAAATATATGTGAAGACCTAGAATCTGAGACAAAAAATAATTCTATATTTATTTATTTATTTGGATACTACCACCCAACAGGTAACCATTTACAGGGTGGGAACATTACAATGAAAACTATGTAAACATTACAATAAACAGGTATTACAATATAAAAACACAAATTACAATAATAAAAAAAATGAAATAAAGTAACATAAAAAAACCCATTAAAACAGAACCACAGCAGACTAGTATAGAGAGCAAAACTTATAAATTATAAATCAAGTTTTTTAATTGAATGAATGCTACAGTTGAATATATCAAGCTGATCTTGCAGTAGATTATAATTTCTACACATAAAATATAGAGGGGAAAATTTTAATAAATTAGTTCGAGGTGTAGGAAGGTAAAACGTTTCACAATTCCGACTTGTACGAGGTATATGAAAATTCAGTTGCTCCAAAATGAGAGGGCAATCAAACATGTTATGTATAATTTTGTAAAGAAAAATTATTGAATGTACTATTCTTCTATTTTCCAAATTAGACATGTGAAATCTTTCCAACAACATTTTGCGGATATCCAATTATTGGATAAATATTATCTTCAGTAAAGCAGAAATATTTAACAAAACGGCGCTGAATATTCTCAAGACTATTTATGTAAATAGCATATCCTGGGGACCATATCAACGAGCAGTATTCCAATTTTGAGCATACAAATGAATAGTATAGCAGTTTCATAATATCAGTATTACTGAACCCTTTGCAATTTCTAATTATAAAACCTAGACTCTTCAGAGCCGATGCGATGGTGAAATTAATAATATGTTCCTTAAAACTTAGACACTTATCAAATATAACTCCAAGATCCTTTACTGTATCCGGTCTCTGCAAAATTTGATCGTTTATATGATAATCGTAATTGATAGGGTTACGCATTTTAGAGAAGGTAAATGAGTTACATTTAGATATGTTAAGAGGCAGATTATTAGATTGGCACCAGTCATTTACCAAGTTTAGGTTATTCTGAAGATTTTCACAATCTTGTTCGTTTTCTATTACACAATATATTTTCAAATCATCGGCATATAAGAGATTCTCTATATTAAGATTATCTGCAATATCATTTATAAAAACAACAAACATAAGCGGGCCCAGTACAGAACCTTGGGGTACACCGGAGGTGGCTAGGATGTCAAACGACTTGTAACCGCGGTATTCAACATACTGACGCCTATTCTCTAGATATGAAGAGAAGAATTCTAACTGCATTCCTGACAATCCAAACACCCAATTTTTCTAATAGAGTACAATGATCTAGGCGATCAAAGGTCTTGGAGAAATCAGTGTAGATAATATCGACTTGCCTGTTTGCATCCAATTCCTTAGAAATGAATTGAGTGATGCATCCAAGGTTAGTTTCAGTAGATCTACCGGGAACAAATCCATGTTGGTTACAACTAATCTGGCCATGTACGTGACTGGATAATGACATATGCAAAGTGATCTCAAAGACTAGCGAAATTGCAGATAATTGTAATGGGTCTATAATTTTCGGCCATGCACTTGTTGCCTTTTTTAAAAACGGGACATAAGCGCGAATATTTCCACACATCTGGAAGTGTACGCGTTTTTAGTGATAAATTGAATATCGTTGTGAGAAGACTGGCGAAGATGGTTGCGCAGTCTTTGACGATAAATGCGGGAATGTTATCAGGTCCTTTAGTAAGCTTAGACTTGATTTTCTTCAGTGACTTAAATACTTCTGTTCCAGAAAAAGAAGTTAGAGACAAATTGATGCTATTACTACTGGCGTTTTCGTAGGAGTGATATTTATCTTCATTATTCATTCATTAAATTGTCAAACTCATCTGATGAGTTAACGTTTAAGGATGTTCAACTTTATACCAACAAGAGTCTGTAATACAAAAAAAAGCTGCATAGACAATATAATTACAAATATAGAAAATTCAAACTTGGCTGTAAGGGTGACTAATCCTCGTTCAGATCATTTTAGTATTGAAATGAAGATAAATAGTGTAGACAAACTGGATAATCAACTTAAAAAAGTAAGAATTATATCAAACAATAAACTGAAGCTTTTTGACAATGATCTGAAACAGTTTCGTTGATCAGCTCTATATCTGACTGAGAATGCAGATGAACTGTTTATCAGGTTTTTTGAACTATTTATTAATAAATTTAATTTTTATTTTCCTGAAAAAAACCTGAAACAAAGGAATTGTAATAATATTAAAATTGGTTGGTTTAATAATGATCTAAGAAGCATGAGAAATAAACTTGAGGCTGTGTCTGTAATTAAAAATACCGTTCATTCTGCAGAAGTTAATAACCTATATAATGAATTAAGAAGCACATACAGAAAAGAAACCGCACTAGCAAAACAAAAAGCAAATTCAAGTTTTATAAAAAAGGCGTCAAATAAAAACAAAGCTACATGGAAATTAATAAATTCTCAGGTAAAATCAAATAAAAACCAGAAAATTAACATACCAGCAGAAAATTTTAATAATTTTATTATAAATGTAGCTAAACAAGTAGTAGGCACTATCCCAGAAACGCATTGTAATTTTGAAGAATTTCTAAAAAATTTTCATGTTTCTTCTGCAAATTGCTTTTATATAACACCTACTAATATATATGAAGTTGAAGAAGCCATAATGAAATTAAAAAACACCAACAGTGCAGATATTTGTGGTTTGAATTCAAAAACATTAAAATATATAAAAAATAATTTGATTGAAATACCGACTTACATAATAAATAAATGCATAGAACAGTGCACTTTTTCAGACTTGTTGAAAGTGGCCAAAGTAGTACCCGTATATAAAAAAGGAGACACGGATGACGTCAATAATTATAGGCCAATCTCTATATTACCTATTTTATCAAAAAATTTTGAAATTATTATAAAAAATAGAATAGTAAAATATTTTGAGGCAAATAGCTTGTTTGCGTCTGAACAGTGGCTATAGGCAAAATAAATCAACAACAAAAGCAATAGTTAGTATATTGGAAACTGTTCTAGATCCAATAGATATCATGTGCGACTTTAATAGATTTAAGCAAGTGTAAGTCATGATTATCTCCTAAAGGAATTGTAATTTTATGGCATTAGAGGCCATGGTCTAGATTTATTAAAATCCTATCTGCAAAATAGAATTCAGTATGTAGAAACACCTTCAGGACAATGCTCCTCAAAGCAGCTAATCACAGTCGGTGTCCCTCAGGGTTCAATACTTGGACCTATTTGGAACTGTTTTATTTGCTGATGACACTACTTTTATAAATATTGGAAAAAGTATTGAAGTCCTCGACCAAACAAAGGCTAGTTTAAACGACGCTGCTAGATGGGTTGAGGCAAACAAATTAAAAATGAATTCAGAAAAGACGCAAAAAATTACTTTTTTAAGTTCTGAATCGAATTACGTGAAACTGTTAGGTATATATATTGACCCAAAATTAAATTGGCACCAACATATTGATCATCTAGCAAGCAACCTATATGAGGTAGTATATCAGATAAGACAATTAATAAATCTAACCACTCTTGACACATCTTTAACGTTTTACTACAGCAATTTCTATAGTCTTATAACTTACGGTCTTATTATTTGGGGAAATTCATCTGACAGTGACAGAATATTTAAAATACAGAAAAGAGCTGTGAGGGTTTTGGCTTCTGCAGGAGTTAATGAACATTGTAGACCAATTTTAAAAAATATGAAAATACTAACACTCCTAAATATTTTTATACATAAGTGCATTATGCACATAAAAGAAAATTCCTTGTTGCCTAGAAATTCTATCATGAATACAACACTCGAATATCACAGACTGACAAGAACTCAGCAATCAATAAATTATTATACATCTGTGATACTATATAACAAACTCCCAAATCAGTTAAAGTTACTGACAACAAACAAACTTTTAACAGAAAATACATTCTACAGTATATAAGAATTTCTTGATTTCGATTTCAATACAGTCACAATATTATATAAAAATCTAGTCTATTAATGCAACTTTTGGAACTGAATGTATTCATTTTAGTTTAAATTTTAATGTGTGAATTTAGATTTTGGCTATTTAGAATTATGTTCAAATGTAGGTTTTAACTAGTCATATAATGTGAATGTCTGTATAGTCTAATATACAATTTTAATTATTTTAATATTTAAATTTTATATATACATAATATACATTTATTGTTTTCTCTACTATTGACAACCTTAAACATCGATACGATGTATCTTGGGCAATAAATTATTATTATTATTATATTTTGTTATAAGGCTTTTAAGTAAACATTTTAACTTCAAAATTTAGTACGATATTTTGGTTTAGTAAAAGTCAGATTTTTACTATTTTTTTTTATACATTTATTTAACGTCGGCCTATTTCCGCTACTGAGGCCTAACACCGACGCCTATAGACGAGCTACCCCCAACCAGGAATTTTGCCGAACCTCTTCCCTTAAAAAAAGTAGGGATCTTTTACTTGCCTAACATTTAATAGACAGGGGACCGACGGCTTTACATCCCCTCCGAAGGATGGTATATCCCCTATACAACCCTCGCCTAAGGTTGTATAGCTTCCGCGCATACACTGATATACAAGCCGCTGGAAGATGTGTGAGGCGAGGACGTGGTCTTCGTTGGAACGGTCACCCATCCAACTTCTAACCGCGCCTTACGTTGCTTTACATCGCATATCGAAGTATGTACATAGTAAAGACGCACCCACGCTCGCCCCCCGATTTTTACTAAATATGATGAATATCGACTTGTAACAATTTAAAATATGACAGCTTAAAAAAATATGCTACAATTTTTAGTTTTACAAATTAATAGTACGGCAACCCGTAATCAAAATCAACTGTTATCACCTAATGCTAATTTCGATCACCAGGATACAGTTTATTATTACAATACAAAACCGATTTTCCTCTAACAAAAACTCCCATAACACTGCAATAGTCGGTAAAACGATTTTCCAATCGTTAAAAAAAAGACGTTATTTTTTTCATCCCTTAATGTCCGTTCTAGATGAATTCTTGTTATATATACATGTCGAATAAAACAAGAACAGAACGGAAATTTTATATGTTGCATAATTTCAATAATGAAAATCAAAATTGTATTAAAAATGGTATAAACAAGTTTCTCCCTAATGGCTGAAATCTTTTTTAAATTTAAAAAATTTAAATATGGTTTAAATATGCGAAAGAAAAAAGTGAATGGACATTTTCTATGCTGTACAGCTGCGCCGAATGCAGTGCGCTCGCATCTGGACACGGTGGTGCGCGTACTTCATAGAGATGCTGTATATGTAATGCCTAAGGATACTAACAACGAAAAATCAGTTTGTACTTCGACGTTAATGAAACATTCCTGTCAGGGCTGCTTTTTTGTCCGTTAGGGGTGCATTGTTATAGTACATTCCATTTCCTATAAGTAAACACAAAAAAAATAGCCAAAAATCTTTCAGTCCAAAAGGACAAAACCCGATAAAAAAGTAACCTTCATTTTTATTTCAAGCAAAAACCACAAATACGTCACGAAAAATCTGAAAGAATTTACGAAACATCGATAATTCCAAAATATTCTAAAACAATCGAAAAACACGTTACAATACTACATTCATCAATTTTACAACATAATCTTTCCAAACCACTCACCTAAAAAATACAGCCCCCATATAATAGCATTCGATATCCAACACACTTTTCGTACCTCCGGTATAAATCTTAAATTCGTATCCATACATTTTTTGCAACTCATTTTTCATTCAATTTTAACCTCCACTCGAATTGCGCCCGAACTATTTTATCTATTTTATTTCAGTCCACATTTCCAAATTAATGTCACAACTTATTCACGTTCCGATACACTAACAAACTTTAATTTCTTTTCAACTCCATATTTACCCCTTTCAAACATCAACACGCGAGACAACCCAAAAATCCGTATTACGTGCGTGCGTAAAGTATACGAGGACGGTTTAATATATTCAACTTCTTTTTCGTGCAATATCTTTCAAACCAAATCAGATTCGAGTCTCATTCAATTATCAAATAATTTTCCTTTCCATTACTGAACCATTCATATAATTTTCATTTCCAAATGTTTACTTTTTGCAAAGATGATGCAATATTAGCCCTCATCCGCACGGAATGTCGGGATCCAACTTTCTAGAATAAAATAGGTGTAAAAAAGTTCGTGCACGACTCACGGGGCACGACAAACGAAACGATAGCAAATAGTTAGTATAAAAGACCGAGCTCAACACGCTTTAGGCAAGTCAGTGTCGGTACCCGAAGTTAGTAATTCTGGATCTCACCAGTGTAACTCGTGCCCGTGCTACTTCCTAGGCCGGAACCTAGTAAAAAAGATGTTTTCTAATTAATTTAATCTGCCACAGCGCACCTAATATTAAGTGAATTTTTTCAGACATTTTTAAACAATTTAATTTGCCACCGCGTACTTAATTTTAAGTGGATCTTTGACATTTTTTAAACAAAACTCCACCTAATCAAATATCTTAAGCCGGAATTTATTCGTTGACGGAAAGTTAGTAACTAGAAACTAGTAACTGTAAAAAGAATAATAATTTAATTTCATTTAAACCTGTGTTCGTTTTAATAATAGATATTATAATTCGTTCTAAAACCAAGTGTTTTAATCTACTATTACTGCATACAGGGTGCTCCAAAATAGCTGGACATCTTAATAAAAAGTTTTTCAATTTAAACAAAAGTGCTTTAGCTTAATTCTTGCTCACAGAAGTATTATACTCTGGAAAGCATATACAGGATGTTGGAAAATCACCTGACAAAAAGAATCAAATTAATTTAAAGTAAACTTAACTTCCGAATTCAAACAAGTACGCTCAAAGCAATCAGCAGGGGCTTATACAGGGTGAGCCATTTGCCCTGTTCCAACCGTTTTAAGTGAACCCCCCCCCCCCCCGAAACTTCATTATTTTATAAATTAAGTGCACGTAACGCTTCAAGGGCATCTACTAAGCTCATAGTTCTTATTGGGATGGTGTTCATAGCACCCAATCTAGAGCCAAAATACCAACGACAGATACGTCACCGTATTCAGCGTCCGGTGGGTGGGAGGTACTGAGACTTCTCGCAATTGGTTAAGCGCCCCAAAAACATAGGGAGAGAAGATTTACTCAGCTGTATTATTGGCATATGAAATTTTGCGCTCTTATTACTGAATTGCGAGGGAAAATGATTTTTTTCGACATCAAGTTGAAAATTGTCCGTTAATATTTTTCATACATGTTTTTTTATATAAAACATAATTTCCATTAGAGAACGGATATTAGGGAGTAACAAAATTAGCCTAAAAAATACGCACAATTGAAATGCAAGTAGAGATATGCAACGATTAAAACGTCCGTTTTTATTTTCTTGTCGTAGAAAAATTTTAGAAACAGACGAGATTTATCGGAACGGACATTAGGCGATGACAGGATTTTCCACATGTTCCCAGTTTTTAGTATTTAACCCTTTATATCTTGACGCAGCAATAAAAATTTCCGTTTTCATTTTTTCCTCAAACTGTGCATATTTATCAACACCAAGAAATAGTAAATGGACATTATCTGATTACTCAGATGACCCGTTATTTTTTACAGGTTGAAGAATTCATTTCAACCCTTTCGTGACGCTAAAAATTTCCGTTGCCCTGAACTTTTTTTATCCTTATTCAAAGAAATGAGCATTGGCGCGGGACTTTTCCATTAGGGGATATGTCAAATATTTTGGTTACGGGCTGCCGTACTATAACTTTGCAGCCCTAGATTTATTCAAAACTTAATTGAGAAGAAGCCCGTATTTTTATTTTTTCGATATAATAAATACAATTGGAGATATTTGACAAAAAAATAAACGTGGTTCAAAAGCAAAGACAGGGGCGGTAGGGTCAGCATTCTACAACATATTTTTCCAGATGACTACCTACCCAAACTATTAATTTTATTAATAAAATTGATCATTTCCGACAATTTCACATAGAGCAAAAATTTTAATAAATTGCTTCCATAAACATTTTGCATCAAAATAAAAAATATAGATACCTCGACTTGCCTATTTAGCTCATTTTGGGGCAGCAAAATATTCCGTTTTAAGTATGGCTAACTTGAGTTAAATATCAGACCATTTGAGAAACCATATTATTTATAGAAACATTTTTGCTTAATTAATATTTTCCTTGTATACCTACAACAAATATTTTATTAATATCTATTAATACATTTCTTCTTCAACAGCTTTATCTAATAAATCTATTTTCGTTGTTCTTTGTGATCATTCGGGCATGGAAATGGCTGATAAACATGAACGAACGTGGACGAATAAAATTCGGTTTGGAAATCACTTGACTGGAAATTATTTACCAATCAATAATGACTAAATTTACATTTTACTATGATGCGTCTTTTCCATATTTAACCTACCACACACGTCACAAGCATAATGAAGAAACGTTCTGTCCTCGGTAATAGGTATTTGGGTCAGTTACGGACAATACAGGCACATTTTCTCTCTTACAAATATTTTTGTTTACTTTTTGAGAAACATATAAAAATATGAAACAAGTTTCAAATAGACATCAGTAAATAATTTACATTGCGCAAAAGAAAAACCAAGGCTAAGATATTAGTGCCTATATCCGAGAGAAAGCGGAAGCCTACAGTATTACAAACTTTTTTAAATAGCAAGAATTTTTTGAATTGAATAGTCTTAAATAAATTAACTGAAAATGATGATAAAATTTTACTCAGACGTCAGGTTATAGTAATGGAGTTTATTACCTTGTCAACCCATACAGAATAGCTACTTTTTATGTTGAATAGTATTGCTATCTCGCAAACCATAGCAGTTACAAAGTGGGTTAAGGTAAATTTCAGTTATTAAACGCGGGAAGAACTTTACTATCAGTTTAGACAGAGTTAAGCCTGCGTACTTATTAAACGACATTGTGGATCATCCTGTCAATACTAGTTTTAAGAAGGTTAGATTTTATATCGATTTTTTGACAGGTTGATTTTTTTGCAGGGGGAATACAGAGTGGACCATTAATAATAGCCCATAGTTCATGGGTAGATTCTTTGAGCCAAAATATGAGGATATAACCAAATATGCTTTAGTAAAATGTTGCTGTGGAAAAAGATACAGGGTGTCAAAGTTCAAATTATTTTTTCGTTTTTTTGCAATAACTCGACAGCCTCTTAACTGATCTTCGCTAAATTTACTAGGGAAACAATAATTTATGTATTACATCACGGTAAAACCCTCGGTATACTTTTCGACGTTGTAACAAAATCCGACTTAGGAAATATTTCGCATGAAAAGCGTGCTTCACGTAAAAATATCGTGGAAGAGGTTTTCAATATTTTTAATCATATTTTCGCTCTACGGAGCGATTTTTTTATGCAAAAAGTTTCATAACTCCTCAAGGAGTGTCATTTTAGAAAATGTAGTAAATGTCGCTGCACAGGGACGTAATGTCGCCCCGACCACTAAAATTTAGAAAGTATAACAAAATTTGACTTTTACGAATCCACGTTGTTAGGCACTGCAACTCATGCGAGGTCTTAAATATGAGGACAAGTTAATTCAGCTTCTATCCAAAGTATATCGTGAGTTTTAGCGAAAATAGCCCTTAGCGAAATGGGACCCCCATCATTTCCTAGCAGTCGATTTTGACGGGGAAATGATGAGTTTTAACGGGATTTGCCCTAAACCAGTTCCTCAGTGATTCGGTGTCAGAAAAATATCTTTACCATGTATTCATATGTGCATGGGACCGCCTTGCCTGAACGTATTGAAATTGTAATTGCCCAAATATAATTCAAAGTCGTTCGCTAAGTCGATATTGAAATAAAAATACGTGAATAGACAGGCAAGCAAAAGCCCACCAAATTTTAGAAACATTGAACTTTTCTTGAATCTTTTTGTGTAATCGTTAGCTCAAAAACTGCATATTGGATGGTAGTTGGTACATTATAAATCGTTCCGTTCCTCACCATGTGTTGTACACGGGCCAGACTATTGTTTGCCAAACATATTTCTTAAAAGTTGTCGTAAAACATAAATTTTTTGAAGAGATTTAATATATATTTTTGAACTTTATATTGTCTTTTAATTGTGTTTTCTAACAAAATTCCCTTTCAGGTATAATTTTAAGAAAGTGTGGTACATCCAGTGTTAGGTTCATAGTGTCACGACGTCCAATAGATACCATCAAAGCAGCAGTTACGTAAAAGCGAACAGTAAGTATAAATTTTCATATTATTCTCCGTCTGAAACAGTCGTTTCGAACCCTTATTTTGTGAACGTTAACATTCATTTTTGAAATATATAAAAAGTCCTTCAGACTCCAAAAGATGAATCGTTCACAAGATCATAGAGGACGCCGCAGGACCTGTATCTGATGATGAATTTTTTTTCTATTTTTTTTACGGAACGTTGTGGTATTTCTGAACAGAAAATCTGATGAGGGCGTCATTTCCACGTATAGGTACACTTGGTAGAACTTGACAACTCCAACTGTTTTCGAGGAAAGTGCCGTTAATTATTTCAATAATTTTTTGAAAGACAAATTCAAATTTAATGAAACAAAGTGTTAATTTATTGACAAAAGTACAATATGTAAGGGAAAACAAAATCGTAATAACAGCGTGAACTCTTTCGCACTTTCTTATGAACTAATGGATTATTTTCATGGTATTGAGATAAATACATAAATCAAAAGATTGTCTAAAATAAGGATCTAATCTTATTAGAAGACCAAAAAATAACGTGAAAGTTAACTTAATGACAATATAAACTTTCCTCCCATGCAAAAACCCCATTGCTGCAACTTTCGAATGTTCGATATGGTTCCCACCTACTTCTATGCCTTTTCTAATTCTATTCATAAAAGATTTTCTTAGATTGAAAAATACATTTTCCTGTCCTCTAATAAAATCGCTGCGTTTTGTATTTTGTCACACAGTTCTTCTCTTGAGTTGATAGTATTTGCATAGACAAAGGACTTCATATGTCCCCACACATAATAATCCAAAGGATTATAATCAGGACTCCTTGGTGGCCAAGCAAACTCGGTCTCATCAAGATAATTCCTGACTTCAATGGAGAAATGAGGGGGAGCTCCATCTTTCATGAACCACATTCTGTTCTGTATGTCTAGCATGAAAGCATGTAATATATCAGCAAGAGTATTTTGAAGAAAAAACAGATGACTGTCCATTTAAATTTGCAGGAAGGACAAATGTTCCCAATAATTGATCGCCAATGATACCACACCAAACGTTAATCTTAAATTCTTGCTGAAAATGCCTTTCTTTAACGGCATGAAGATTTTCTACTTCCCTGTAATGGGTATTTCTCCAGTTAAAAACGCCTCGGCGAGTAAGAGTTGCTTCGTCGGCAAATAAAGTATTCTAACAAAATTTCGATCCCTGTTGTGTTTATTTAGATCAAATTGTGGAAGATCCCTTCGAAGTAAGTTTTGTACAGGAGTGAAATGATATGGGTAGAAGCGTTCTTTACGTAAGAGTCTTAGGACAGATTGTTTACTCACCCCCTGTTGCTGCTGTTAACCGACTTGAGCTGACTTGAGGATCTTCATCCACACGAACTAAAATTTCTAGTTCTCGATCTGGAGTAATTCGTTTCGGTCGTCCTACATCGTTTTTATGGCGAAATTAACCCGTTTCTCCCAAACGACGAAACAATTCTTTGAGAATCTTATGGTCTGGCTGTATTCTATTTGGATATTGTAATGAGTATCTCCTCGCTGCAGCACGTCCGCTAAAATTATTTTGTGCGTAAACACATACCATATCCCTCATTTCCCTATATGAAAAATTATTATGTCTAGGCATTGTAAATAAGGAAGTTAAAGAAATTAGCTCGAGGAACACAAGAACAAAATAAAATGATTAAATGACGTAAACGACAGAACTAAAACGTAACCAAGCCCACTTTTCCATAATACTTTGTTTCATTAAATTTTAATTTGTCTTTCAAAAAATTATTGAAATGTTTAACGGCACTTTCCTTGAAAACGGTTGGAGTTATCAAGTTCTACCAAGTGTACCTTTTATACGTGGAAATGACGCCCTCATCAGATTTTCTGGTCAGAAGTACCACAACGTTCCGTAAAAAAAAATATGAAAAAAATTCATCATCAGATACAGGTCCTGCGGCGTCCTCTATGATCTAACGTGATGTTCCTCTAGCAAATTTGGCGAAAATCAGTCAAGAGGCTGTTGAGTTATTGCAAAAAACGAAAAATAACTTGAATTTTGACACCCTGTATCTTTTTCTACAGCAATATTTTACTAAAGCATATTTAGTTATATCCTCATATTTTGGTCCAAAGAATCTACACCTGAACTATGGCCTATTATTAATGGTCCACCCTGTATATGTAGCATTATCACGGTCCTCACACTACATACAGACTACTGACTTAAGAGTTGGTCCAATTTTAATTGTAAATGACTTCACGTCAATAAAATGACGCAGCTGAATGTACGGTGTGCTTGGAAGGCGAGAGATAGAGATATAGTAGAATATGACATTGGACAAATTTATTATACCTAATCTTTAAATTTCTCTGTGCATTTGAGGACATTAGGGCTAATTTTATTTTAGTTCTACAAAAGGGAAAATGTTTATTTTAATGATACCTATGCGGGACGATAAAAATTATTTTTGCAAATCGATAATAGAAGAAAAAAAATTTATTTCTTTATATATACTTTTTCTTCTCTCATCGTCCCACATTGTAACATGTTTTTAATGTCTTTTAGTGAAAGCCGTTTTTTAAAATAATGATTTATATGAGAGTAATTTGCACAGTCTTTCCGGCTTATATCCGGAGCGCTCTTAATAGCCATCTTTTAAATATAGTCAATTTGTAGTATCTAGGACACAGAAAATAAAACAAAAAATACTATGATTATGATATGTAAGACTTCACAATGTTTACAATTATCAATCTTTGAATAAAAGAATTATTCTATACTATTTAAATTTATTTATACCAAAAATTCAGTATATGGCGACTATCAGTATTTTCTTCGTAACTTCTTAGTATTTCTAAAAATTATTTAAAAAAACTAATTTCTAGATCATTAGAAATAAAAAAGTTATACTCTTATTGCATTTGATAAATTGATTGATAAATCAAGCCGTTCTCGAGTAATTTTTGTATAAAAAACAACGTGCATTTATATTTTATTAATAAACTGTTTTAAACATACACCTGAGACTTGCATTCCATACTCATTTGTATTGGACCCCCCCCCCCCATGGGAAGATAAGAATATGGGGGCGTACGACTTATAGTCATTTTTGCCTCGAAATGCCGACTCTTCTGTACGCTACTAACTGATTGCATGAAAATAGTGTTCATAAACAAAGTTATAGTATATTTGAAGATCTTTAAAACGCTTTTTAAGATTTTGTTCTAGCTTGAACGGTTGCTGAGTTATTCAAATAAAACCACTGGTAGCGCACTTTCCAATATGGCGGCGAACCTTATCACTCGAACTTCCCGACAAAGTCCCCCAACAAGCCCTCAAAAGATCGCCGACGTAGGGTGACTTGCAAAGTCAAAAGACATACTGATTGGAGTACTTATTGTGCACTGAAGTTGCTGAAAAATTATAATCAAATATCAGCGGACGATATTGTATTTAAAAAATTACTGTTATAATACGAAAGCTTACACTGGCGCATTCGCCAAATTTTGAAATATAAATGATTTATCATTTTTTTCTTTCCTTACGACGTCAATATGCATACCAGCCGGGTAGGTCGATAGACCTTACACTGGATGAATTAAACAGACTACTAGCAAAGTCCTTAGATGACAAGGAAATGGCAGTAGGTAACATTTCTAGACATAGAATGAGCGTTTAATAACGCGACAACGCACTTACTTACGAGGGCATTATCAAACAGAGGAGTGATCTGCCGGTGGATTATTGCCAGCCTAGACAATAGGATCATAATATCCAATCTAGGTGAGGCCTCCATTGAGGCGAAAGTGAGCTCAGCGGCAATAAAAGCAATCATCAGTTCAATGCAAATCAACTCAAGATTGGTGTGGGACTGCTTGACGGCCCTTACAGAGCTAGGAAGTCAGAACAGAGTAACCCTAGCATGGGTACCAGGACACGAGGGACACAGAGAGGAAACGAAAAGGCTGATCAACTGGCCAAGGAAGGCAGACTCAGAGCCCCAATAGGGCCTGAGCCCTTCTGTGGCGTGGCAAAGCCATGCATATGAGCAGCCATTAAGAAATGGGTGCAAAATAAATCTCTGGAATGGTGGAGAAATATACCAAGACAGAGACAGGCCAAAGAGCTCATTAAAGAACGTTCGGCCAAATTCATGGAAGATCTACTAAGCCAGAATAGGAAGGCCATCAGAGTAATAGTAGGCCTTCTAACTGGGCACTGCCGGCTCATTAGACAGATGAATCTAATGGGCCTGACAGAGGACGCAACATGCAGGTTCTGTCAAGAGGAAGAGGAAACCTCAGTTCACGTATTGTGCCACTGTGAAGGCCTGGCGAGACTGAGATTTCAAGTACTCGGAGAAGAAAAACCGAAGTCGGACAGCTATACCAAAGGGCCTTTACCAAAGCTGTGGAGTCTAGTACAAAGGACAAAGCTGGATGGGGTACTATAAGGAATGTATTCTAGGAGCACCACAATAGATCTGAAAAGGTCGCGGTGGTAAAGGCTAAATAACCAGCTCGTCTGTTTATCTATCTATCTACCTTATGGCCCGGGAGCCAGCTATAGCTAGTCATTTCACAAAAGCTAAATTTTTTTCTATGCTTCATTCGGCATTCCGCGTAAGGGAATAGTACTATTAGGTTGCGCGGTTCTGGGGGTATAGCTGCAGCAGCCCCACACACACGTAAAATAATACTTATAAAAAAAAACTAATAGAACAAAAGCTGAGACTTGGTCGGTTCATGATGTTGAAAAATAACTAAAAACATAATCAGCTGGCTTTATTTTCCACCCCCTTGAAGGGTGAAAACAACCCCTGGGGGTGATTACGCAATCCTCGTCACCTACCAACCTTCCTCAAAGAAACGCCTCCTACAAAATATTAATTTTTTTCTCACAAGAACAAATATCAATTTTCCACCCCTACAAGGGTTGGAAGCCTGGGATAGGGGTAGCTGTGGTCAAATCCTTCGAGGGACCTTCCGTTCTACTCTAGGGAACAATAATTAATCGAAAAACTGGGAAAAATAAACGGGTTCACGGGAAATGGGACTTTGGAGGTGGTTTTTGACCAATTTGAGGGGGTTGCCGAGGTGAAAAAATTGGTTTGACCCCGGGAATCGATTCAGTACCCTTGAAAATGTGGGGGGGGGGGGACATTAGTCCGAGGCGCAAACATTCAGTAGTTCGTCCAACTCTTTCAATGGACTAAGCCATCTGGGCACAATTATCCCTGAAACTAAACACCCTCCCAGAAGCAGTGGTCAACTAATCATTCTGTCATTGGTTTTGTCAAACGATACAATTTGACAAATTTGTCATCCCTTAAATCTTTAAATGGATTATCATAGATTGTCTTCCATGATCGCTTTCTACCAAAACTTCTGCCTATTCCAAAGCGTTGATAGCAGCTAAATATATTAAGTCATCTAACGCTGCCATTGTCCATTTTCACTCATCAAAATTTGTTCAAATAAGTCTATTTTAAAGTCCCTAAATAATAAACAAACCACAGCAAAAACCTGACTTGAGACATAGAGGTTATGTGGCACGAAATGAAACAAACCAAAACGGTCACTTTGAATACATTCGTACACAAAATCACTTTTTCGTGTATTAAACCCCCATCCGTTGTATCACGCCCGAAATCAGTCGCATGCGGAAAGTTCGCATACGAGTTCATAATGCTCGAAAATACGAAACGTATATTTTCATGCGACAATCTCACATTGTCGTGCACGACATCGCCTCGGTCAAGCTCGAAAATACGGCCCCTGATACGTTTACATGTTGCCCTTGATAGTGAGTTATCTTTCGTTCCTCACATGAATCACATAATCCAAAAATCCTTCAAAACGTTAGGTTTCATATGCAGAACTGGCTGTAGTTTTACAAATACCGATACTATAGAAATGTTATTCAATACGTTCGTAAGATCTAAATTAGAATATGCCTGTATAATTTGGAATCCATCCAGAATATGAGACTCACGTGAAAAATTTAAAAAATATTCAGAGACGATTAATGAAATTTCTTAGTTTTAAAATTGGTGGCTTTTACCCGGCTATCGAAATACCGCAGGACCAACTATTAGAAAGAAGGTCATTTAAATCTTAAATAAATATCATTACATATTCAAATAGAGACATATTTACATTAGAGAAAAAAAGTTGTCCTATTTTTTTCTGCTCACGACAGTACGATTCTATTAAAGTAATGTACAAATTCTCTTTTTCTATTTCTACAATTTTTAAAATATATTCACTATGTTGTTATTATGTGCGTTGTTATATACGTTATATGTGGTATTTATGTATGTTACTTATAATTTTGTGGGACTACTTCCTGCTCTGTAATTGGATTGTTGTAATCTGAAGGCAGTATAAATAAATAAATAACGCGTTAATTGGGACACCATGTACATTATTACGTTGATTAAGAATAGATTAAGATTTTTTAAAAATGCTAACTGCAATATACTTTAATTTTTTGGGCAAAATTTTTACTGCTTACTAGTTAGGTTGGTCTTTATTATTATTTTTTTTCATTACCACTACTAACTCTATTGTTAATACAATTCATAATTATTGCAAAATATTATTAATTATTATTACAAAATAAACGAATTTGATTAAATAACCCACAGTCTTGACCTCTGCACAATATATTATTTGCAGGAAAGATAAAATAGATAATAAAATGAATGATACTTGATAAAGATCGCAAATATTAACATCCTTAATCCACAGATAAAGCAGCACTGCATTAGTACTCACAGTGCAAATGCAAAAAGTGACAACAATAATATTTTTATTTACAATTTTTGCCCTGGACCGTCCCCATAGGCAATTTCAGTAAAATCGATTTTCCAGTAAGCAGCAGGTTACAATTTGTTAGTTCTATAGGAGCCCTGGGCAAAATATGTTCGGACAGGAGTAGGGCTTGAAGGGAGGGGATCGAAGCAAGCAGGAAACTCGTGCCATAGCAGTAATCGCAATTCGCAATTCACAAACCAAAACCCGGCAAATGAAAACAGTGCGTAGGTAAATCTGAGTCGAGTATGTGAGTGCGTGTTAATCTCCAGTTAAACGGTGTTAAATTTACCTGAGATAATATGATAAACAAACATTTAATATTTATCGCTATAACAAATACGCGTCACAAAGTGGAAGTTTGAACATCATTGTACTTAAAATACAAGTACAGGATAACTTGACAATACTTACGATTGTTGGAAGTACTTAAAATTAAGTACCTATTATAGGTACAAGGTACATAAACAATGGCTGATTTACAGTTAGAATTAAACCAATCATTAGACATGCGAATAGCTCAATTCAAAAATGATCCTGACAAAATGAAAGATGTCAATAATTTTTTAAATGAGTTATTTGAAAAAGCACAAAAAGAGGCAGAAAGACGAAATTCCAAGCAAAAAGGAAAATTGGTAAGTTTAATTATAGTCAGAATAGGCGTAGAAATTTAAAAAGCAACAAAACGTAATAACATGTATTAAAATAGACATCTGTTTATTTTCAGGATTCGTTAGGAATTCAAAGTAAGTACAAATAATGTGTTTTTTGTTATAATCTGTTTATTGGTTCATTGAAACGTTGAATAAATCAATACACAGACTAAGGCGGGCACTTCAAACTATTTTATCCATAATCGAGCCGGAGTTTTCCTTTCGAAAAATCCAGATAAGCTTAAAACTTTTGAGATATATGTTAATTGACTTAAATACTCACTTTTATAACAATATGTTTACTTGTAATTGGAATGTATTAAATACAAAAATATATTTGAAGGAATAACGTCAGCTCGCACCGGTATACTTCTCTAAACGAGAAACATATTTTGAGTAATATGTCTTTGCATCTAAAACTATTTATTGTTAAATATGCGTCGCACTAACGTCAATAATGTGTTACGTCAAACTTGACAAACCACAAAATATCGGACGAATTGGCAAAGGATAATCGATTTATATAAAAAAAAAGAAGAAAATTATTAACAGGCAAGGACCAGTCGGAAAATTTATTCAAGGTTATAACCAAGAGATAAGACAAAAATTAAACACGAAATAAAGTGAAATGGGGGTGCTGTTTAGGAGTGAAAGTGTTTTTTTGCGATTTTCGGCGAAATGTGACCTTTTAGCCAAAAATGTCCTTTACAAAAGTTGTAGATAATAAAAAAAAATCTAAAACTTTCATATAAGGCATTTGTCAACATAACCTCACATTTTCCGAGAAAACGGCGGAAAACCGATTTATATATATATATAAAGTATACATTTTTTGCATTGAATAAGCATGATTTTTTTTGTTGGAATCTAGGAAACGATTTACATTTTTTTACAAAAAAAAAATCTTCCACGGAAAACTTTATTGGTGTTTTTTTTTTTAATTTAATTATTCTGTCCGGGCTCATTTTAACTGTTAAAATGTCTACTTTAAAGTGGTTTATATATTTGCTAATGGTCTATTTTTCATGAAATCTCTTAGAATTGAGAAAAACCAAAAAAATGACTTCTCGAATCACGAATTTTTCAATATTTTTACTTTTATTTTTTTTTTATTATTTATGTAAATAATTGATTAAATTCCAATGACAGAATTTACTTAAATGTAATATGACTAAAGATGAATGAATTTAATTGAAGAAAGTGGCGGAAACCATGATGTATATTAGCAATTGACCATATGAGAGGATTTACTTACCTCTCACCACTACTCAATTTACTATAGTTTGTATAAAACTAGCAGGTTGGCCACTATCATTTGTCTGTTCCATGTCCTATGGTAAACTGATGAGAACTAATAAGTTCGAAACCGGTCCATGTCTGGTCAGGGAATTGACAAATGATATTGGCTACCATTCTTTCATGATTTGTAAGGTGTAATTCAATGCGGGTCGGGGTATTTTCCCGCCGAGCAGTTGTTTCCTGCAAATCATATATTATAACAGTAGGTTAAGTCCACCTAGGACTGAAAGGTCGCCGCTCTCAGATACTTGCAGAATCGCAAGTCGCTATACCCCCATGGAGATATCTATGTTGTATAGTCGCAATTGACCATATGACAGGATTTACTTACCTCTCACCACTACTCAATTTACTAGTTTGTATAAAACTAGCAGGTTGGCCACTATCATTTGTCTGTTCCATGACCTATGGCATACTGGTGAGAACTAATAAGTTCGAAACCGGTCTATGTCTGGTCAGGGAATTGACAAATGA
This sequence comes from Leptura quadrifasciata, assembly GCA_963675555.1. Lineage (NCBI taxonomy): Eukaryota > Metazoa > Arthropoda > Insecta > Coleoptera > Cerambycidae > Leptura > Leptura quadrifasciata. The sequence goes on from OY776675.1 coordinate 114,374,733, forward strand.
TATTGGTTACCATTCTTTCATGATTTGTAAAGTGTAATTCAATGCAGGTCGGGGTATTCGTCCGCTGAGTAGTTGTTTCCTGCAAATCATATATTATAACATCTCATACATGTTTACATGTACAGAACTGACATTTTCAAAATAAGCAAAGTAACCATGTGTTATGTTAACGCCCACGCCCTCTAACGAAGAGAGGGTTAATCCGTAGTAGTAGACAGAGCAAAAGGAAGTTTGCCTAATGAGCAACCAGTAAAACAATAGTTCACCAGTCGGCCCAGGGTGGCGCTGCCTTTTAAAATACACTGGAAGGAGTATAAATGTCTCGAATGATGTCTGAAATGGTCTGGAGGGAAATGGACGAATCGAGAAGCGAATCCAACGCACGGGGTTAGTTCAGTACAGTTCTGAGATGAGATAAGTGATCAGATAAGATAAAGAAATAACTTGAGTTGTGAATTATAGTAGTGAGACTATGGTAGAGGTCGCGATATTTTTTTCATGCTCAGCATCCTCGAAAACGGAGGGTAAAACGGGTTTAGCCGAGAGAAGACGGCCTCTCCGCGGTTTACCCCTTTCGGGGGTGGCTTTCGGCCGTTTGGGGGGTTAGCGGGGATCGAGGAGGGATCTCTACACCACCATCGTGCTCAGCATCCTCGAAAATGGACGCAAAACAGGTTTAGCTGGTAGGAGACGGCGGATACGCTGTTACCCCTTTCGGGGGTGGTTTTTGACCATTTGGGGGGTAGGGTGATCTCGAAGAGGAGAAAGATAGAAAGATTTAACCACCGCCATCGTGTTCAGCATCCTCGAAAACAGGGGGGGGGGGGCATAGTCTCGTTAGGTTAGGAAATATTCACATTTTTCGAGGTTCTATCCGACTCACAGAATGCACTACATTTTAGTTATATGCTTTCTTATATATTATAATTAACTTCAATATTGATAAAATAGAAAATATTTATCTACTATAAAAACTTGTTACAAGAACAAAAAACGTTACTGCCTACACAACAAAAAAGCCAACAAATAACTAACAATGACATACAATTTACAAATTATACGTTACAGAGTGAATTACACAGTACACACAAACAATATGCACAAAAATAGATCTAAGAGCCTGTTATGAATATTATTATCAATTATATGAAGGCAGTTTTTTAATCTTGAATAGTTTGAATATATTTATGTAATAATTTAGAGACAATGTTGGTGCCTTTTATTCGACTTTTTTTCGTTGCCATATGTCGAAATTTGAAAAACAAGGAGCGGTTTGATTTAAGCTGTAGGCTCCTGAAAGTATCATTATTATCTAAACGACGTTTCGACCGAATCACATCTGTCATCTTCAGGTCCTCTCTGACAACTGCTTACTGCTACTTCGAACTGAAGTTATTTTAACCCCTAACATAAAATGGAGGGGTTGAGGGGTATGATTTGACGCACGTTTTTATGATCTATGTGTTTATGGTTTCAAAGGATGATCCGATTTTTATGTACTTCTTTTAATCTGAAAAAGTATTTTGCCGAGGAGATTTTGCTAAAGATGTTCTCGATAAAATACTCTATCATCTCGGTAGACTTGCAGGGAGCTGCTCCACATCATCACGTCTTTATATTTGTATCACCAGATCCTCCACCATGTTTTAGAAAACAAGTACCAGTACAATTTACTATCTTTCTTAATTATTGCTAATTTAATTAATATTAATTAATTTAAAATATTCAATAGAATGAATGAAGTAAACAGAAATGTACTGAATAAAAATATTTGTATAAGAAAAAAATGTTCCCGGCACATAAAAAAACGCAATAAAAACTTTACGACCTCATTAAAATATCGGTACTCTCTGTACTGCTGTTTGCAAATTGACTCTGCTTGCTTGCCTTTATAGGTTTTTTATGTGCGTCGGGTCGTTTGATGTAAGGCATGCCGCCATGTCCGCGGTGATAATAATTATGTCGTAAAGTTTTTGTTGCGTTTTTTGAGTACAGGGAAGTCCTTACTTGGACTATAGGTATGTTTAGTTTAAGGAGTATAAAATCAAATAAAACGGCAATTTAAAAAGTCCCGAACACAAAAACATCGACATTCAGAAAGCATGAAGAGTAATTTGAAAGATTCTTATGTTCTCGAAATTTGCCTTCTTATATGTGTGAATGTATGGGGGCTGCGGTAAAATGTCAACAAAAAATAAAAACCAAATAGATATAGTCCAGTGCCGAATCGGTTTTCAGAGGCCAAAAATCGACAAAATTCTTAGCAGTATATGGATGGCCGGAAAATTTAGGATTATTGGTATATAAATGGGGAAAAATCGATTGGACCCCAACAAATAACCAGAAGTAGGATGGGGTGGAGAATGGGGTATTGTTAAGGGTGAAACATGGCTTTTTAAGATTTCCAGCAAAACTAGAGCTCCAATCGACATAAGTTACAGGCAAAAGTTGTAGATATAGTCTAGTATACTTTAACTTGGCCTGTGTATGTATGAGTTAATATTTCCGTACAATTTCATTTTCTCCCATATTGTACACAAAGTTAAAGCAATAGTCCAGAAACATTGTCTACGTGGACAATATTTCTGGATCTTTGTGTACAAGAGAAAATGAAATTGTACGGAAATATTAACTCATACATACACACGCCAAAGTTAAAGTATACTAGACTATAGTTGACAGATCTACAACTTTTATTTCAATAACCTCAAAACTATTGAGAAAAACGCCGAAAACCATTTTTTTGATTTTTTAAATTTATCTCACACAAAAATGATTCGATTTTAATGACATTTGGTGAAAATGTACATTTTTATGTTTCAAATGAGCTGTAAATTTTTTGAAGCAAAATATTTATTTTTTGGTTTTATGCGAATTTAGGCCTAATTTTCAATCAAAAAAGTTGATTAACAAAATTTTGATTTTTGAAAATTTCAGTGCGAATTTTTTTTTCGTTGTAACCTCTACTTTAAGATGGTGTAAAAAATCATACTGTTACTGAAGAAGAACATTGTCAGTAATAGGAAAAACCAAAACAAAGATTTTTCAACATTGATTTTTCCGTAAATGTCACGAATTCTTCATTGCTTATCGAAATGAAGTGTTGGGAGTAATGCAAAATGGTAATTTCAGTGTAATATCAAATAAGGGAACTTTTATTAACCGTTTAAGGTTCGGTCTGTTAAAAAACAAATTGTTTAAACAATAATTTTACATAAGAAAATTGCTAAGAATAACCGTTTTTGTGCGAGAATTTTTTTTATGCTTAATGGACACATAAATTGAAAATAAGTTTATAAGAACAAATATTTAAAATTATTTCAATTTAAAAGATTGAATTATGGCGCGGCAGTTCTTTTAAAAATGTTCAAATTAATATTGGAAATAAAGATCTTGGTGAATTTGAGGATCTTGACGAAGTCGAAGACCTTGTCACAGATCCTGAATAATAGGCTGGGGCCGTTACCTTTTTGAGATGAAAAAATTAATAGCAGGCAACGGCCGGCTGGAATATATAGTTGAGGTCATAAAAAATGAGAAAAAAAACTTTGGAACTTGAGATGAAGGGAAGTAGTGAAATGGGGTGATATTTAAGGGATGAAAACCGTTTTTCGTTATTTGTGGCGAAACGTGACCTCCCAGAGAAAAGTGTTTCATACAAAAGTTGTAGATAATAAAAAATCTAAAACTTTCATTGTATATATTTTTCGACATAACCTCAGAGTTTGCGAGAAAATGACGAAAAACCGATATTTCTGTATTTATTTTTTTTCTCGCGTGAAAATTATTTAATTTAAATGAAACTTTGTGAAAGTACGTAATTGTTTGCATATAATAATCGTGAATTTTTTCAATTATGGGAAATAAATATTTTTCGAGATTTTACCATTTTTCCGAAAAAACACCCCTATCTTCGGCGAACAACTTTAATTATTGTTTTAAATAATCTGTTTTTCAACAGCCCGAACCTTAATCAAAGTATTTGATGTTATATTGAATTTACCATTTTGCATCACTTTCAACACTTCGTTTCAATAAACAATGAAGAATTCGTGAAATTTACGGAAAAATCGATGCTGAAAAAATCTTTGTCTTGGTTTTCCCATTTTTGACAATGTTTTTCTGCAGTAACATATGATTTTTTTTTACACCATCTTAAAGTAGATATTTCAAAAAAAAAACTAAGTCCTGAAATTTTCAAAAATCGAAATTTTGTTAATCAACTTCTTTGATTGAAAACTAGGCCTTTTATCAAATTAAATTCGCATAAAGTCAAAAAATAAATATTTCGCTTCAAAAAACTTGCAGCTTATTTGAGACATAAAAATGTGCATTTTCGCCAAATTTCATGACAATCGAATCATTTTTGTGAGAGATAAACATAAAAAATCAGAAAATTGATTTTGGCGTTTTTCTCAATAGTTTTGGTGTTATGTTGAAACATGGTTGAAATAAAAATTGTAGATCTTTCAATTATATGCAACTTTTGTATTTAACTTTTTTCGATGTGAAATCGGAAATCGTAAAAAACGCGTTTCACCCATAACAACACCCTCTTTTCCACCCACACCTTACTTCTGGTTATTTGTTGGGGTCCAATCGATTTTTCCCCATCTATATACCATTAATCTTAAATCTTCCGATATGTCGGGGATCATCCAGTGAGATGCAACGACTTATAATATTACAAAAAAAGATTATCAGATTGATACCTAGGGCCGATTTCAGAGACCACTGTGCTCCTTTTTAAAGCATCCTCGAAAGCATCGAAAACTATGCCTGTCTTCTCACTATACATATATAGGCTCATTATGTTTGTGAAGGAAAACTTAAATATGTTCACTACAAATGGGGAAATAAGTAGAGCAATGATCACATGAAACACCAAAAACCTCAGCATACCCCAGCATTCGTCAACTTTATTTGAAAAAGGGCCAAACTATATTGGTGTTACAATAACGTATAATAATAATAAACTACCTGAGAACATTAAAAAGATTGATAGTTTAAAAAAATTTAAAAAGAAAATAATGGATTTTCTCTACGACCACCCTTTCTATTCTGTGAATGAATTACAATGTCTAGTATTATATACAATAAAAAAATTTAATAGCAACCTGTTTGTGCTATATACTAGTACCGGCGATAATATTTTAAACTTTTAATATTTTAAATCTGTATAAGTTAACTATTCTCAACTATTCTTTTTTATTAGATGTCATCTTGTTTTCACTGATATAATAATAATAATAATAATAATAATAATAATAATAATAATAATAATAAGCCCTAGTGCACCCGGGAGGGGAAAGCATCTTCCCCTCTGGTGTCGGTCGTGGGCCTGCAGGGCTAACCACCCACAGGCTCTAACCTTTGGTTCCGGCAGGCCGAAGACTGGGCCCCCACGATCGACCCCGTTCGGATAGGGGTCAAGGGCAAGGTGGTGGGGCCCAACCGGATAGACCGCCCGATGACGACGTACGCAATGAACAAGGACGCTTTGAGTGGACAGATGAACTGAGGGATGAGCTTCTGCATTGTTATGAAAGCAGTGAGCCCGCGCGGAGGGGGTACATGGCGCGGATGCATGCTCTGTGGTGTGAGAGGCTACCAGAGCATAGCGCCTTCACGCCACAAAATCTGCGTGACTATGTATCCCACCTTCGTAGTAGGGGCTACGTGAGGGCTGCTCCTGGGCCGGTGAATGAGGTGGCCGAAGAGCCGCCACATTCACCGGTTGAGGACGTGGCTCTCCTCGTTCCGCCAATTCCAGAGGGCCTCAGTACCAGAAGGGGGTTACACCGTCTGAAAACCCCCGGGCCACAAGACCTGGCCAGAGTGGACGCTGAACTTCGTACAGCGCTACCAGAAGAGGCTGACATCTGGCACATAAATTGTGCCGTGTATGCCGCTGCTCAACGCTCGTCTCAGGTGGAGAGGCGAAATACCTCTTCCCCACAGGAGAGAGCGCAGCGGCGCATACAAAAGATGGAAGCCAAGATCCAGTCGGCGAGGCAACACGCATCCCGTATCCAATGTGTGATGGACTATGCGGCGGCCAACAGGCCGTTCACGCCTAAAGTGCGTCGATTAGCCGCCAACTTAAGACGCGTCCATCACACACTCAATGAGGCAGTGCTGCGAACCACCAAACAGCACTGTCTCGACAGGATACGGATGCTAGTGACTTGCAAAAAGTCATTAGTGAGGCGGGCGCGGGGGCTTGCGGAAAATAAACTGTTCCGCGAGAAGCCCTCGCGCCTTTTCCAATCGCCTCCGCGTGTTGTAGACAATCCGCCGACTGCAGATCAGGTGGAGAACTTCTGGAAAACGCTGTACGAGGAGAGGCCTCCACTCAACCGAGATTCTCCTGCCCTTGCACACTTTGAAGCCTTTTGTCAAAGGCTTCAGCAACCACAGGAAGTGTGCGAACCAATAACCCCAGAAGAGGTTCGTAGGGCTCTTGATGGCTCTAAGAACTTTGCTGCTCCAGGTCCCGATGGGATAAATAACTTTTGGTGGAAAAAGTTATCGAGCACCCACCACCATTTGGCCAGAATTTTTAATTCCTGGTTAAATGGGGAGCAGCAAATCCCTTCTTGGGTTGTTGAGGGGCGGACAGTGCTGATCCCCAAGAACGGAGATTTGTCCAACCCAAAGAACTACAGACCGATAACCTGTCTAAACGCATGCTACAAGGTGTTTACACGCATTTTGTACATGCGGGTGCTCCACGCAGTTGAACCGGTTTACGAACGGATATATGAGCAACGAGGGTCGAAGAGAGGTGTCGCTGGCTGCAAGGAGAACCTGTTGATTGACAGATGTGTCACGCAGGACTCCATGCAGTATAAGCGGAACCTCTCTATGGCCTGGATCGACTACCGCAAGGCATTCGACATGACATCGCATGAGCTCATTGTTCACTTGCTCCGATGTCTTGTGGTTCCCGGTCCCGTAGTGAGATGTATTGAAGAACTGATGCCGCTCTGGAGGACTCGCTTTACCATAACATCGGGTAACGATAGAGTCCAAACAGAGTCGGTAACATTCAGAAGAGGAGTATTTCAGGGAGATTCCCTCAGCCCCCTTCTGTTTTGCATCTCACTACTGCCATTATCCGTCTCGCTCCGGAAAACCCGCGGCTACAACTGCGGTACCCCCGGCGACAGGAGGCATAAGGTCACCCATCTATTTTATATGGATGACCTTAAACTTTATGCCTCTGGAGAGAGGGATCTCCAACAGTCCCTTAGGGTGGTACAGGAGTATACGCAGGCTGTCGGTATGCAGTTCGGGTTGGACAAATGCGCACTGATCCATCTCAAGAGAGGACGATGCGGTGACTATGGAGAGGACGCGCAGCTCGTGGACGGAAGCATCTTACACCATCTAGATGCCGGAGAGTCGTACACTTACTTGGGTGTCGAGCAACGCTCCACCCAAGAAGTGAGTGTAGTGAAAAACGCTCTCCGCGGCAAGTATCAGCACCTACTCCGACAGATCTGGTCTTCAGAACTGTCGGGGAAGAACAAGGTGTCTGCTACAAATATGCTTGCCGTTCCGATCCTTCTCTACTCTTTCGGAGTAGTGAAGTGGACTAGAGAAGAGCTGCGTCAACTCGATGTAGTAACCCGCAAGAAGATGCATCTCAATAGGAGCTTGCATCCTAAATCGTCCGTCCCACGGTTATATCTCCCACGACATCGGGGAGGCCGTGGACTCTTGAGCTTGGAGAGTCTCCATAGCAGGATGGTTCTGGAGGGAGCATGTAAGGTCATCAGGAGTTCGGATCCCCTCCTCTGCATGGTCCGAGACCATGAAAATGCAGAGGTAGGAGCTTTTCTCTTTAAGGCAGCACGCAGAGCAGCCGATGAACTTGGTCTCATCTTCGACGTCGAGCGGGTAAACCCCGACTCTGTCACCGAGTTGGAACCCGTTCGACTAAAAGCCCACATTAGAGCTGCAGAACACAACATCCTTCTGCAGCTCCATAAGGATAAGCCATTGCACGGGATCTTCTATAAAAATATAGAAGATCTCGGCTTATCCGAAAGGCTGACCTTCGCCTTCTTAAGGTCAGCTGGGCTGAAGTCTGAGACCGAGGGATTCATAATGGCTTGCCAGGATGGTGTATTTAACACTCTCGTCTATCGACGTCGTGTCATGGGTATGGAGGTCCCTGATGTCAGCTGCAGGGCCTGCCGCAGGGCGCCGGAGACTGTAATGCACTTACTGTCGGCTTGCCCGACTTACGCAGTCTCGGCCTATATTCATAGACACGACGCAGCATTACGAGTGCTTTACTATCATCTAAGGCACTCGTATGGGATAGACGAAACACCAGTGCTGCCTTACGTTCCGGGGGATATTGAGTCCGTTGTGGGGAATGAGAAGTGCCTAATTTATTGGAACTACTCGTTTCCCACCGTCAGGCAAATACAAGCCAACAAGCCTGACATAGTACTCCTCGACCACCAACTCAAGACAATGTATGTCGTGGAATTCTCAGCTCCCGCTGAGAGCAACATTGTCTTGAAAGAGGAGGAAAAACGGACAAAATATCGAGATTTGCTCTTCGAACTCCGCAGGCTTTATCCAGGCCATTCTGTTAAAATAGTGGTACTGATTATAGGAGCCCTCGGTGGAATGAGACAGACGCTGCTTTCAGAACTAAAGATCATACCGGCATGCCGAGATTCGGCAGAGATCTTAGCCGGCAGAATGCAGAAGGCTGTCATCCTCGGTTCATTACGTCTACTCAGGGCACACGATTCGCGGACCCGGTAGTCACTCACCCCACGGGCGTGGGGAGTGGCTATTGGTATTACCAGCTCCCCTCTGTGAGGGTCGGAGCCACAGAGTAGGGTGACTGGTTTTTTGTAAAAAAAAAAAAAAAAAAAAAAAAAAAAAAAAAAAAAAATAATAATAATAAAATATAAGCAGGAGGGGCTGACTTCCATCTATCAAGCCTTTGGTGAGTAGCGCCACCACTTACTCCAGCTGGGGTGCAAAACCGAACCGGCAGCCCTAGTGCACCCGGGAGGGGAAAGCGTCTTCCCCTCTGGTGTCGGTCGTGGGTCTGCTGGGCTAACCACCCACAGACCCTAAACTTTGGTTCCGGCAGGCCGAAGACAGGGCCCCCACGATCGACCCCGTGCGGATAGGGGTCAAGGGCAAGGTGGTGGGGCCCAACCGGACGGACCGCCCGTTGACGAAATTGGCAATGTCCAAGGACGCTTTGAGTGGACAGATGAACTGAGGGATGAACTTCTGCATTGCTATGAAAGCAGTGAGCCCGCGCGGAGGGGATACATGGCGCGGATGCATGCTCTGTGGTGTGAGAGGCTACCAGAGCATAGCGCCTTCACGCCACAAAATCTGCGTGACTATGTATCCCACCTTCGTAGTAGGGGCTACGTGAGGGCTGCTCCTGGACCGGTGAATGAGGTGGCCGAAGAGCCGCCACAATCACCGGTTGAGGACGTAGCACTCCTCGTTCCGCCAATACCAGAGGGCCTCAGTACCAGAAGGGGGTTACACCATCTGAAAACCCCCGGGCCACAAGACCTGGCCAGAGTGGACGCTGAACTTCGTACAGCGCTAACAGAAGAGGCTGACATCTGGCACATAAATTGTGCCGTGTATGCCGCTGCTCAACGCTCTTCTCAGGTGGAGAGGCGAAATACCTCTTCCCCACAGGAGAGAGCGCAGCGGCGCATACAAAAGATGGAAGCCAAGATCCGGTCGGCGAGGCAACACGCATCCCGTATCCAATGTGTGATGGACTATATGGCGGCCAACAGGCCGTTCACGCCTAAAGTGCGTCGATTAGCCGCCAACCTAAGACGCGTCCATCACACACTCAATGAGGCAGTGCTGCGAACCACCAAACAGCACTGTCTCGACAGGATACGAATGCTAGTGACTTGTAAAAAATCACTAGTGAGGCGGGCGAGAGGGCTTGCGGAAAATAAACTGTTCCGCGAGAAGCCCTCGCGCCTTTTCCAACCGCCTCCGCGTGTTGTAGACAATCCGCCGACTGCAGATCAGGTGGAGGACTTCTGGAAAACGCTGTACGAGGAGAGGCTTCCACTCAACCGAGATTCTCCTGCCCTTGCACACTTTGAAGCCTTTTGTCAAAGGCTTCAGCAACCACAGGAAGTGTGCGAACCAATAACCCCAGAACAGGTTCGTAGGGCTCTTGAGGGCTCTAAGAACTTTGCTGCTCCAGGTCCCGATGGGATAAATAACTTTTGGTGGAAAAAGTTATCGAGCACCCACCACCATTTGGCCAGAATTTTTAATTCCTGGTTAAATGGGGAGCAGCAAATCCCTTCTTGGATTGTTGAGGGGCGGACAGTGCTGATCCCCAAGAACGGAGATTTGTCCAACCCAAAGAACTACAGACCGATAACCTGTCTAAACGCATGTTACAAGGTGTTTACACGCATTTTGTACATGCGGGTGCTCCGCGCAGTCGAACCGGTTTACGAACGGATATATGAGCAACGAGGGTCGAAGAGAGGTGTCGCTGGCTGCAAGGAGAACCTGCTGATCGATAGATGTATCACGCAGGACTCCATGCAGTATAAGCGGAACCTCTCTATGGCCTGGATCGACTACCGCAAGGCATTTGACATGACATCACATGAGCTCATTGTTCACTTGCTCCGATGTCTTGTGGTACCCGGTCCCGTAGTGAGATGTATTGAAGAACTGATGCCGCTCTGGAGGACTCGATTTACCATAACATCGGGTAACGATAGAGTCCAAACAGAGTCGGTGACATTCAGAAGAGGAGTATTTCAGGGAGATTCCCTCAGCCCCCTTCTGTTTTGCATCTCACTACTGCCATTATCCGTCTCGCTCCGGAAAACCCGTGGCTACAACTGCGGTACCCCCGGCGACAGGAGGCATAAGGTCACCCATCTATTTTATATGGATGACCTTAAACTTTATGCCTCTGGAGAGAGGGATCTCCAACAGTCCCTTAGGGTGGTACAGGAGTACACGCAGGCTGTCGGTATGCAGTTCGGGTTGGACAAATGCGCACTGATCCATCTCAAGAGAGGACGATGCGGTGACTATGGAGAGGACGCGCAGCTCGTGGACGGAAGCATCTTACACCATCTAGATGCCGGAGAGTCGTACACTTACTTGGGTGTCGAGCAACGCTCCACCCAAGAAGTGAGTGTAGTGAAAAACGCTCTCCGCGGCAAGTATCAGCACCTACTCCGACAGATCTGGTCTTCAGAACTGTCGGGGAAGAACAAGGTGTCTGCTACAAATATGCTTGCCGTTCCGATCCTTCTCTACTCTTTCGGAGTAGTGAAGTGGACTAGAGAAGAGCTGCGTCAACTCGATGTAGTAACCCGCAAGAAGATGCATCTCAATAGGAGCTTGCATCCTAAATCGTCCGTTCCACGGTTATATCTCCCACGACATCGGGGAGGCCGTGGACTCTTGAGCTTGGAGAGTCTCCATAGCAGGATGGTTCTGGATGGAGCATGTAAGGTCATCAGGAGTTCGGATCCCCTCCTCTGCATGGTCCGAGACCATGAAAATGCAGAGGTAGGAGCTTTTCTCTTTAAGGCAGCACGGAGAGCAGCCGATGAACTTGGTCTCATCTTCGACGTCGAGCGGGTAAACCCCGACTCTGTCACCGAGTTGGAACCCGTTCGACTAAAAGCCCACATTAGAGCTGCAGAACACAACATCCTTCTGCAGCTCCATAAGGATAAGCCATTGCACGGGGTCTTCTATAAAAATATAGAAGACCTCGGCTTATCCGAAAGGCTGACCTTCGCCTTCTTAAGGTCAGCTGGGCTGAAGTCTGAGACCGAGGGATTCATAATGGCTTGCCAGGATGGTGTATTTAACACTCTCGTCTATCGACGTCGTGTCATGGGTATGGAGGTCCCTGATATCAGCTGCAGGGCCTGCCGCAGGGCGCCGGAGACTGTAATGCACTTATTGTCGGCTTGCCCGACATACGCAGTCTCGGCCTATATTCATAGACACAACGCAGCATTACGAGTGCTTTACTATCATCTAAGGCACTCGTATGGGATAGACGAAACACCAGTGCTGCCTTACGTTCCGGGGGATATTGAGTCCGTTGTGGGGAATGAGAAGTGCCTAATTTATTGGAACTACTCGTTTCCCACCGTCAGGCAAATACAAGCCAACAAGCCTGACATAGTACTCCTCGACCACCAACTCAAGACAATGTATGTCGTGGAATTCTCAGCTCCCGCTGAGAGCAACATTGTCTTGAAAGAGGAGGAAAAACGGACAAAATATCGAGATTTGCTCTTCGAACTCCGCAGGCTTTATCCAGGCCATTCTGTTAAAATAGTGGTACTGATTATAGGAGCCCTCGGTGGAATGAGACAGACGCTGCTTTCAGAATTAAAGATCATACCGGCATGCCGAGATTCGGCAGAGATCTTAGCCGGCAGAATGCAGAAGGCTGTCATCCTCGGTTCATTACGTCTACTCAGGGCACACGATTCACGGACCCGGTAGTCACTCACCCCACGGGCGTGGGGAGTGGCTACTGGTATTACCAGCTCCCCTCTGTGAGGGTCGGAGCCACAGAGTAAGGTGACTGGTTTTTGTAAAAAAAAAAAAAAAAAAAAAAAAAAAAAAAAAAAAAAAAAAAATAATAATAATAATAATAATATTTATTGACCAAAAGATACACGAAGTACATATGGCATGTCAATACAAAAATAGTTTAAAAAATATATATATATATATATATATATATACACATATATACACATATATACACATACACATATATATATATATATATATATATATATATATATATATACACACAAGCAAAAAGTTCAAGAGAATTTGAGTGCACTAGAAGAAACCAATTCTGTAGATGTCGCTGCTACCTGGACACAAATTAAAGACAGTTTAAAAAGTGCGAGTGAGGAAATTCTTGGCACTGTAGCAAGTAAAAAACAGGAGGACTGGTTCAATGATAATGAAGCTTTTATACAAGAACTTCTTGACCGCAAACATATTGCCTTCCAAAACGCTATCAACCACCCCAACGACTCATCAAAAGCAGAAGCTTTTACCCAATCTAAGTATGAAACGCAACGCGAAATCAGAAGAATAAAGAACGAGTGGTGGGCAAGCAAGGCCAGAGAAATTCAAAGGTACGCCGATTCACACGACTACAGGAATTTCTTTCAAGGAGTAAAAGCAGTGTACGGCCCCAGTCGGAAAAATATGTGCCCTATTAAAGATTTAAATGGAAATCTCCTCAAAGAAGACCAGGAAATAAGAGCCCGATGGAAAGAACACTACTCTAACATTTTTAACCAGCAAAGTCAAGCCGATCACGATATTATAAATCTTATCCCTCAATACGACACCTTCGAAGACTTAGATAAGCCACTAACAACGGAAGAGATCTTAACCGCCATTGGGCAGCTAAAAAATAACAAATCTCCCGGCGCCGACTCACTCCCAGCTGAGATCTTTAAAGCTGTGTCGTCAGAGCTCATACCCTACCTCAAAAAACTGTTTGATGTCGTGTGGGAAAGTGGTCAAGCTCCGCAGGAGTTTCGTGATACACTTTTAATCAACCTCTTCAAAAACAAAGGCAGCGCTGCGGACTGTGGAAATTACAGGAGTATAGCTCTCCTGGCTGTTGGAGGGAAGATACTCACTAAAGCGATGGCAAATAGGCTAACACCTGTTATGGAAAAGTTACTTCCTGAAACACAGAGTGGCTTTAGACCAAACCGAGGCACATCGGATTTAATCTTCACACTTAAACAGCTTCAAGAAAAAGCACTCGAACATCAAGGAGAAATTCACATGGCCTTCATTGATTTAACCAAGGCGTTTGACTCGGTGGACAGGGAAGTGCTCTGGAAAATTATGTTCCGCTTAGGTATCCCTAGAAAATTTGTGGAAGTATGTCGCAGTCTACATACAAACAACAACGCCCAGGTTATGTATAATAATGAGGCAACCGAACCTTTCCAAACCCTCACTGGAGTTAGGCAGGGATGTGCCCTGGCACCCCTACTCTTTAATTTGTTTACCACTGCTCTAACAATTATTGTTGACAACAAACTGACAGTCAGAGGAATAGGTCTCAGATACCGTTTTGATGGCGGTCTCTTTAATATAGGGCGCTTTAGAGCTTTCACGAAGACACGCACACGATTCATTTGTGATCTCCAGTACGCGGATGACTGTGCATTTTTAGCCTCTACGCCGGAAGAGCTTCAAGAACTTTTAGATGTGTATGCCCAGAGCTATGATTCCTTGGGACTTAAAATCAACATTGGAAAGACTAAGATTATGTCAACTCCTCATCAAGTGAACCAAATAGACATTACACTTAACGGAAATTCTCTTGAAGTGGTGGATCAGTTCAATTACTTAGGCAACGTTGTTAATGACAAAGCAAACATGGACAGCGAGATTCGCAATAGAATTAACGCTGCATCTAGAGCACTCTGGGGTCTTAGAGAGAGAGTATTTGACAACCACGACCTTGCTTTGTCAACGAAAATGGCTGTCTACAGAGCAGTTGTCATTCCAACACTGCTATATGGATGTGAAAGCTGGGTCACTTACCGTCGTCATGTGAAAGAATTAGAACGTTTTCAGCAAAGACACCTCAGAAGTATGATGAAAATCCGTTGGTTTCATCACATATCAAACGTGGAAGTACTCAGGAGAGCAAACAGCCTTCCAATCGAGGTGCTTATTTCAAGAGCACGCCTAAGATGGGCAGGTCACGTTCATCGTATGCATGATAACCGCCTTCCTAAATGTACACTTTATGGTGAATTGCTAAGCGGTAGAAGAAGGCGTGGCGGTCAACGAAAGAGGTTCAAAGACGCTCTCCATGAAAATCTAAAATCCTGCGGTATTTCAGACGAGCAATGGGAACAACTTGCAGCGGACAGAACCGAATGGCGAGGGGTTGTGGCCAGCTATCAAGGAAATGTTGCTGCAAGAAGGCCGAATCCAAGACCTAACCAGGTCTATGTTTGTCCTGACTGCGGTCGACATGTGCTCTCCCGAATTGGCCTTTATAGCCATAGTCGTGTGCACCGTAGATGAATGGGAATTACAATAAACTACACCTGTTACTTGTTTTTTATTGTACACAATTTATCGACTGTAACATTTTTATACTCGGACTCGAGTAACGGCTAATAATAATAATAATATATACACATTTATATACATGATATAAACTATAAGTAAAAGTATAAATACAATAGACATACATAAATACAAGATTAACAAACGATTATGTATTATAATTCTATTCCATATGTGTGTGTTTGTAAATAATATGTGGCTATACCGGGTGTAACAGGATCATGGTATACCCCCTTTTCTCCTTTAGTTTTAAAGATAATTGATTGAAATTTAGGATATACTACATACATAATAAGTGGCACTTTTTGACATAGAATTGATTTTTGTTCACTTCCGGTTTCGCCGGAAGTGACACTAACTTTCGACTTTTAAATGGAACACCCTGTATATTATTATATTTTTGATTTCTGCATAATTTCAACATCAATTTTTTTTATAATATAATGTTTAGTTATCCATTTAAGTGTGCCATGACGGTTCCGATTTATTCTAAAAGATCCGTGTAATACTACAAAAATCAAAATCCCGTTAAAAACACTAAATTACGTGATTTATGAGCAAATAAAATTCACCAAAATTGTTTTTGGGGCAAAACTAATTTTTTTCAAATGGAACCATATCGGTACCGTGGTATCATTTATTAGTACTATTAATAAGGCATTTATTCACATGTCGTATTAAAATATGCAATAAATACAAACAAAATTACAGCTAAAAGAAAATAAGAAAATACAATTTTGTTCTAATTAAATGTTAAGAAGTAACTAAGGTGGCTTTGAAAACAATGAAATATTTACCTTTATGCCCAACGATATCCTGATAGACAATGTCCAGCGAAAAATTATTTTAAACTTGTTGAAAACCAATTCCGAAGAGAGCCCAACAATGATTCCAAGGAAAACTTCATTATTGACGAAGGAACGGGAAATTAATGTTTTTGCTCGAATAGAAGTTGATAAGACTGTTCCTTTAAAGCAAGTTGGTTTTGAATTGGACATCAGTCACCAAACAGTAAGCCGAATTCTGCACAATTTTTTTTTGCAACCTTATAAATCTTTTGAATACCAATTACACCAGCATTTGTACGAAAGTGATTACGAACGTAAGATGGAATATTGCAATTAGATTTTGTATAATAACGAGCAGCCAAACAATGATTTTTTGGGACTGATTTTATTTTCGGATAAGTCTAGGTTTACAAATTTGGGATTATCTAACCGACAAAATACAAAATATTGATCACAAGAAAATCAAAATTTATTACGGGAGGATAACTTTCAAGTGTGGTTCGGTTTCAATGTTTGGCTTGGAATAATCGGTAGTAGAATCATTAGTCCAATAATATTTGAAGGACCTTTGACTGTTGCCAGATACTTGAGGTTCCTGGAAAATGAGATTGAGGACATTTTAGATGAGTTACCTTTAGATTTAAGACAGGGAATCTATTTCCAACAAGATGGCGCTCCTCCCCATAATTCAAGGATAGTAATTGATTACCTTCAACAGAGATTCAGAGAAAAGTAATTTCGACGAATGGTCCTGTGAGGTGGCCTCCAAGGTCACCTGATTTAACACCCCTTGATTTCTTTGTTTGGGGTCATTTAAAAAATATTGTCGATGCAATCGCCGTTACAACCCGTGAAGACCTAGAGCTACGAGTAAGACGAGCAATTAATAGCATAACGGCCCAGCAATTGGCGAACGTTCTTAGAGAAACAGGTATGCGAGTTTAGAAGTGCATTGATGTTAATGGACAGCATTTTGAACAATTGTTGTAATATTTTGTATTAATTTTTTGTATTCCAAAACCAGCTTATGTGTAGTAAGGTAATTAGAATAAAATTGTATTTTTTTATTTTCTTTTAGCTGTAATTTTATTTGTATTTATCGTACATTTTAATACGACATATGAATGAATTCCTTATTAATAGTACTAATAAATGGTACCACGGTACTGATATGGTTCCATTCGAAAAAAATTGAATTTTACCCCAAGAACAATTTTGGTGAATGTTATTTGCTCATAAATCACGTAATTTAGTGTTTTTAAGGTGATTTCGATTTTTGTAGCATTACAAGGGTGATTTAGAATAAATCGGAACCGTCATGGCACACTTAAATGGAAAACTAAAAATTATATAATAAAAAAAAATGATGTTTGAAATGTTATTTATTTGGCATCGTTGGATTAAGAAAGTTATGCAGAATTCTAAAATGCAATACTATACAGGGTGTTCCATTTAAAAATCGAAAGTTAGTGTCACTTGCGACAAAACCGGAAGTAAAAAAATAGTTCTATGTCAAAATGTGCCGCTTATTATGTATGTAGTAGATCCTAAATTTCAATCTATTATTTTGAAAACTAAAGGAGAGAATGGGGTATACCATGATCCTGTTACACCCGGTATATTCATTTTACTATGTGTTGTAATATGTACTATACCTGCCTATTTTTGTGACGTGCCTATGAATTATAAAAATTTCGAAGGGTAATAAAGTTTGTATTTATTGTTTATTTATTTGTGACATCATCTCCAGCGGATTCAAATTCTTGATATCTTTTCATTAAAGAAATGCATTTTAAGTGCACGATTTATTGTTTTGATATGAGTATACTTTACTCCAGTGTCAGTCAATGCTAAATATCTATGCATTGAAACTGTGTTTTTGAATTGTCCCTTTAATGAAAAAGTCAGTTTATACTATTAATTTTTTTTTTTGTGAATTTTCAGATGGCACTAAGAGAATTGGGGCTTGGTCTAACCGGGCTCGTACGTCAGCAAGAACATTCGCTACGAGAATATTTACCACAATATGCAACTGCACAAATACGGTTCGAACTACTCTTATTACCCGGAATAATAATTAATAAGAACTAAATGTCTGAGTATAAATAATTTTAGCTTTGTATATTAAGGACGGTTAAATAGATTTTTGACGTACGTTTTACATAAATGTTAAATGAATAGTATTTCTCTAATCATTTGATGAGCCTTAAATACATATTTAATGTCGTGAAAATAAAATGTTAGAATATTTAACTTGCAGTGCATGAAACGTGCTCAGGGGAAATATGTAGTAGTTCCATTCAAAATAAAATTCTTATTTTAAAATGATCAATGTAGACAGAAATACTAACCTCCAATGTAGCTACATATAATTAATTTATTTTCCCTGTGCCAAAATGTAGCTTCCGGATCCAGATTTCGTTTTGAGAAATTGGAGGCAAAAATAGTTTCTTGCAAATATCTCAAAACTCATGGGATTTTTCTTTTCGCGTTTTTACTGTATAGTTGACAGATATACTTGAACTTTTGAAAATATGAATACTTATGCAATGTTAGAGGTAGCTCTGACTGCTACAAAATATTTTCACGACCGTTCTGTTTCCTGTTTTATTATTTTCCTTTATTTCAATCACCTGAAATTCTTCGCTTGCCTCAGATGTTAACATTTGCTATTAAGGTGATTCCTAGGTCTGTTGTGCTTATGACTGGTGGTGCTTTCGTACAATTCGTTATGATATATTTTTGGACCCTATTTGACTGCTTTCGCTGCACTTCTCGTCCACTCTGAGCTTGAAACCCCTATATAATATTTTTGACTAGCAAATATTGTCTTTCAGTTGATCTAGTTCCTTATTGTAACGTCTATCGTTAGGAATATTGTGCGTTTCTATTCGTATTTCTGAAAGCTTTTATTTAACTTGCAATGTTTGTTTGTTAGTTTGTTTAGGTCAAATCTTGCAATCAAAATTTCGATCAGTCCTAATTAAGCGAGAGCTTTGAAATTTTGCGCATGGGTATAAGTCCTGTGACGATAATACACTTTAACATTTTCATATAACAAAAAAACAAGATGGCGGACGACTTTAGCGTTTATGATCCGATTCCACTCAAAATCGATATCTGGGGGTTTTCGAGATCGCCAATTATGAATTCTTGGTCAAAATTTAGAAATTCAGAATGGCAGCGCCAATATGGCGGACGACTTTTGTCATTTATCGTCCAAATCGATCAAAATCGATATCTGGGGGTTTTCGGGTTCGCCGATTACCAATTTCTGGTCAAAAATTTAGTTCAGAATGGCGACTTCAAGATGGCGGACGACTTTACCGATTAAGATCCGATTCAACTCAAAATCATATCTGGGGATTAGTGATAATTTTGAAATTCAATATGGCGGCGCCAATATGACTGACGACTTTTGTCATTTAGGTCCAAATCGATCAAAATCGATATCTGGGGGTTGTCGAGGTTGCGGAGTACGAATTTCTAGTCAAAAACTTGGTTCAAGATGTCTGACGACTTTACCGTTTATGATCCGATTCGTCACAAAATCCATATCTGGGGATTACAGCATATCAAAAGACTAAAAAGTAAAAAATAAAATTATATTTAAAAAAAGCTTTTATTGAAATGCTCTAAAAAGTAGAAAATTAATTTTGAAGCAAATCAAGCCCATCATTTTGTTACATAATATAATTTTTTTATGATATAAAAAGCTTGTCGCGAACAATAATCTCCTTTACACAGGAAAATCTAGCTACAAGCTTTTATATCATAAAAAAATTATATAATGTAACAACATGATGGGTTTGATTTATTTCAAAGTTTATTTTCTACTTTTTAGAGCATTTAAATAAAAAGCTTTTTTTAAAATATTTTTAACCTCTCCACAATAAAATTGTGAGAGGTTACTAAAATTGGTTCAAAAACGAAAATTGAGATAACATCAAATCTTTACGTTTTGAGGTCCTAGGAACCCAAAAAAGTGGTTTTTGAAAAATGTCTGTGTGTGTGTATGTGTGTATGTATGTGTGTATGTGTGTTAGCACGATAGCGCCGAAACTACTGAACGGATTTGAATGAAACTTTGCGTGTGCGTTTCTTTAGTGTCCCAGAAGATCTGAAAAGGTTTTGGTTGAGATCGGATTACGTTTAGTGCCATTTTGACGCAACAAGTTGTTTATTTTATATTTACTTTCAATTTACAATGGAACCATTGAAAAGCAGTTAAAATTCTGATTTCAACGATATATCACACTTCCACCCTTTCGATTTGGTTTCCGTGAAAAAAATTAAAAACAAAGCAAATATGGCATAGATCGCATTTCGCATGACATGATCGATGCGCGTAGCGGTTACATCGTGAAACTCGTCACATCACGTGTCAATTCACGTGTGAGGGTTTCTTCACTGCTCTAGAAGTAGAGCGGATTACGTTTAGTGCCGTTTTTAAATATATATACAGACAAATCGAAGAATTAAACTACAAATATTCCTCTAAAATCTAGTAAAATTACTGAAATGCTAATGTTTGATTTAACAAAGACAGCCACGAGCGATCGGATTGCAATGAGCAAATTTTGATGATTGTCATTGTCATCGTTTGTCATCCGATAACATTGGTGTCATGTCATGTTAATAAGATTTCGGCACATTTGTAACTTTTAGTGGATTGTCACAAACTTTAAAGGTAGATGTAACAATATCAATATCATATGCTTTCTGTACCTTCGTTTATCACTTTACCAATTTTCAGTTTGTTGCTTTACAAATCTGTAGTATTTAGGATAACTAGACTTTCTTAGTCGTTCAAGTGATGTTAAAGTTGTTAATATCCTAATAGTATATTATTCAACGAGCGATAATGTAGATAATAACTCGCATAGATGATTGTAAATTCATTAAGTTGAGGGTTTTTTAGTGCCCCAGAAGATCTGAAAAGGTTTTGGATGAGATCGGATTACGTTTAGTGCCGTTTTGTTACACAATTTAATGCTCTTTTCGGCTTCAAAGATCCACCGAGTGGGGAGGTTCCAGCCGCTTCCAGTAGCTGCCGATTTTTTTATATAACTTTTTTACATTTCAGTTTCTTTATCAATGCTAATTTTTTCTCTCCAATAGCGTCTTACATTCATTTAACTGCCCCGAAATGAGAGTTTCATTAATGTCGTAGTACAAACTGATTTTTCGATGTTAGTATGGAACGCGGAATCATTTTTTCAACTAAAAAGAAACCGATTCGCCCTTTGATATTCATGAAAATCCCTGTTTATGAGACTTTTGCCAATAGGGGTGTCATCGGTTGGGGAAGGCAATTGATCGGGAAATTTTTTATAATTTTTTGGCGTTCTACTCGTGTTCAAAAACTGAAAAATAACATCAGAGACGGGTAATGGTATACTAATGTAATGGTCTATGAAGTATGCGCGCCACTGCGTCAAGATGCGAGCGCACTGCATTCCCTGCAGCTGTACAGCATAGAAAATGTTCGTTTTTCCGATTATTTAAACCACATTTTATAATTTAAACAAGATTTCAGTCATTAGGGAGACACTTTTTTGTACCATTTTTTAATACAATTTTTGTTTTTATTATTGAAATTATGCAAGATATAAAATTTCTGTTATATATTGATTCTTGTTTTATTCGACACTTATAACAAGAATTCATCGAGAACGGACATTAGGGGATAAAAAAAACCGTCTTTTTTTTAACGGAGGGAAAATTGTTTTACCGGCTACTGCAGCGTTATGGAAAATTTTTGTCCGAGGAAAATCGGTTTTATAGTGTAATAAATTAATACCCTGGTGATCGAAATTAGCATTAGGTGATAACAGTTGATTTTGGTTACGAGCTGCCGTACTATTACTTGATCATTCATTAATGCTTGTAATGCTTCCCGTATCGTTTTAAACCATTCATTCATGTACACGATCCAGAGTGCGTGCCCCAAATTAGTGTTTTGAAATCAGCTCCTGATATTTATCTTGTCTCAGAGACGTTGCCTGATTCGATCGTTCTAGAAAGCTTTTGCTGCGTTATGCGTGTTTTCCTGTATTTATTCTTCTGTTAACCTTCCAGAACCCACGTAGAATTAAAAGCACTCTTGGTGTTTAGCGTCACAACTAGCAAGTGTTTTTTGTTTCATTAGTTGTCTTTTTCAGGACGTTTACTGGTATTTTAATGGCTTCAGTCACACAGCTATTTATTTCAACATAATATTTTTAGTCGCAAACTCCTCTATAAAATCCTTATTTTACTATAAGGAATGTAACCAGACTGCAACCAACAGCTACTATCCGGACTATGTGCCCCGCCGAGCGCTGAATTACAAGTTACCTGGCGCGTTAAGTGCAATAATTGCCATCAAAACGCTAATGCTTCGGTTGCAACAAACACCAGCCGAAAGACTGATCCTAGTTAAAGGAGCTCTAGTGCCAGTTGTCCCACACCACTTGCAGACTGCAATTTCGAGCTGTTGGCTCTCGGCAGTGCAAGGTAGGTATGTGACGACCGACACGAGAATTCCTTGACTACTTGGTACATTTCGGTATCTTTAGGATACCGATATATAAAATAGTCAGCTGGCGCCATCTAGCGGTCCAGTATCTGTTGCAATCGAAAAATAAGTAGGATCAGTCTTTCGGCTGGTGTTTGTTGCAATCGAAGCATTAAGAATTGGCTACGTGAAATGAAATTATAAAATCCATAAATAAATTAATTGATCATCAGTCAATTTATAGCTCCAATTTTTGCACCACCATTTATTTATTTAATACGATTTCGACATATGCAATCACGTACGCACATTATCTATACGGATGCTATATCTCTAGTTATTATATAACATTTACAACTTCAATAAATTAATAAATACGTCCCATATGAGTAAACTAAAAATTTTATCATATAAATTTACTCAACACATTAACAACTTATAGTCAAAAATCTACTTAACCGCCACTTAAAAATATTGTTATGTTGTTCTATTATATTTATAAGTTAGCAAATTAGCGCTAAAGCAAAATAAATAGTATTTAAGTATTCCTTACCAATATGAAACAAAATTACAAGGTAAAATATTGCGCATGTCAATGCAGATCTGTAATAATTGGGCAGTTAAGAAGCGGTAAAATTAATGTAAACCTAAATATACTAAGTAAAAGTAATAACCATGAACTTTGATGGTAATGGTTTTCAAAAAATTGGCTAAACACGTCGACTATGTTTCCAAGGTATCAAGGTATGTGTTTCAACTTGATTGCATTATTATATGACTTGATGTTCCTATCTTCATCTCTCAACACTACACATCGGCTACCCCTTTAAAAAATTCATAAAAAAGAGACGGTAGTGATAAACATATTTTAAACATATTCTCTAAACATATAATTCTCCATATAAATGTATTTTTATTTTTACTTTATTGATTTGTTCCCGGTTCCTGTTAAATATCTATTTTATTATTTTAGGTTCCGGAAGTACCAATAAGACAGAAAGGAACAGTTTAAGTTATGATACCTCCACCGAGTTTCATGTAGTGGTAAAATTTCTTTTCAAATTACATCAGAACATTTCTGGACACATCTGGAGACAATGAAGGGCATTTAAGAAAAATTTCTCACAAATATTGAAGAGAATGGGACTTGGTTGCGAAAACCTTTGATTTCAAGTGTCCTCACAGAAAGAAATCTGTGGGAGTGAGATTAAGTGACCTGAATGGTCACTTCCACAGGCTCCTTTCATCCAATATGTCGCCCAGGATGTACGGTGGCGGCAAAATGTGGGAATAATCCATCCTGATGGAAAAAAATTCATCTTACGAAATGTTATCAGTTTCCAGGGTTTGAGTCGATGTTATTCTCTAAAAAATCTGAGACAATTTCCACCATTGAAATTGTCAAGAATTTTTCTGGGCGGTAAATTGGAAGAAGAGGTTTTATGGAGCGGTCAGCCAAGTCACTCGATATTACTCCCTTCGATGTATTTCTGTGGGGATATTTGAAATCGAAGGTTCTCACAACCAAATCTTAATCTCTTGAAGGTTCCGTGAGGGAATTGTTGGAGAACGTCGTTCATTGACTCCAGAAATGTTCACACACAGATTGGAAACATATTGTACTACTGTATGCAACTTGGTGGAAGTCGTTTGAAAGAATACACATACGATATAACTTAAACAGCTTCTGTTTTATTTTTTCTCAAAATAAAAAAATATGAGATGAAAGTTATTCCTTAGAAGTATCTTTTAAAACATCCCGGCACCCCTTATTTCTTGAATTTTTGGGGGGTGGTGGCTACTTTTGGAGAACACTTTTTTATATAAATCAGAAGCTGTGCACTGTGTTCGTATTCGAGAACCACTGAAATAATTTCGATAAAACTTTCACTGTTTGATCGTTTATTCGTTCAAAATGAACACAGGCTATGCCGCATTGTGCTATCATGAAGAGCAGAGGCGGTATAGATAAAATTCTAC
Source organism: Leptura quadrifasciata (assembly GCA_963675555.1). NCBI lineage: Eukaryota > Metazoa > Arthropoda > Insecta > Coleoptera > Cerambycidae > Leptura > Leptura quadrifasciata. Next base: position 114,399,159 of record OY776675.1, read on the forward strand.
AAGACGGCCACGGGGATCAGTAAGTTTTAGAGTTATATAATTCACAATACAGGTCAGCATTGTATTGTGTATAGCTTGGATTGCTCATTAACATTCTGTGAAATTTATCCATCCACGTAAGCGAAAGTCGCACGCAGTGTTCAAATAAAATGAAAAACTATATAAAAAAAATTAAACGGAGTGTTATCTGGGCGTTACATGATGCAAATGTTTAGCTAATTTTTATATATTATAAATTACATTTTATTTTTGGTTATACTGTTCATGGGAAAACGTTCGCCTTGCAATTATTTTTTTTAGGAACATATCTATAACTGAAGCCTATAATTTTTGTGTCATTTGTCTTTGTAATACTTTGAATTGGCTCAACTGATTGAGATATATTCCTTTGTTTAATACCTATTCTGCATCGTTTTAACTACGGTATATGCAAGTACAGTCATAAAACACTGGTTTTTCGTTGTTATAAATATTTGTTTAAATAATAAATTGCAAATTTATATTCTTCATATTTTTCATAAAATTAAGTTCGTTTTATGACAACGACTTAAATAATTTAAAACGCGTGGGAAGAGTTGACCAGATCGACGAAATGGACCAGTTTAGTAGTTTCGTCAAGACTAGTTAAATGCGCCCGAATGTATGCAATCACACATTACAGCGAACATTAATATATACTGCGATCAGTGGCGGTCCCAGAATTTTGACATGGGGGGCATCAAAGTTGGGCAGCACAACAGTGTATACGTAGCGTTAGCTGTAAGGGGATTGGTGGGCGAAAATTTTTTGAAAGATCAAAATTACTTTGATTTTACAAGTACCCCAATGTTATGATCCAGTGGCGAACTGGTGAAGTAAAGCGGTAGCAATAGACGCAAAGTTACAAAGGGCCTTTCGGACCGCCACTGACTTCGGTGGGAAGTATAAACAAATGGAACCTTATGACCCATGTAGTTTAGGTCGACTTTAGGACTATGAAATTATAGTTCTGCGTTTTATTAAAATGTGAACTTACACAAAATATTTAACTATTTCTACGTGCTATAATATAATGTTGTAAACAGATGTAGAATTCATCATGTGAGTAAAAACCTTTAAATATTCCATATAAATATAGACCGTGGGATAGTGGCAGATTTTTTGGTTCCTATCTGGCCTTTTGGGAGACTTTTGTGCCTGATTTGTACTAACCATCTTCGTGTTTATCAAATTGTTATCCAGGGCCCCTCAGCGGAAAACAAAAAAGAAAATTTCATGAAAATGAGCAATTTCAAATTTTTGTTCCTATCTGGCGGCGTCAAGTTAGACTTGCGTTTTAAAGAAAAACATCCGACGGAAGCTTATCGCCAGACAAATTTCGTGGGCCCTAGAAATTTCAATCCGAAGTTGTGTTGTAAGAAAAATGGTCCAGAATCAACCATTTCTTGTAGAATATTATTAGTATTTGAAATACAGTTTTCGTCGTGTAGTAGGTAATATCGCCCATTTATTTCACATATATTATTAAAATGCAAAACTTTATTTAACTTTAATGAAATGCCAGATGAGTGTAAATCGTTTGAAAATGCATCGATTTTTACACGACGGTTTTTCGATACTTTCACTTAACATATCTACGACTGGGCCCAAGCTTTTTGTACGAGACTTGAAATATGGTTTATTTATTACCATATCTTTTTAAAATCCAAATGCCAGACAGGAATAAATCGTTTGAAAAAATGGCTTTTTTCGTGCACTTCTATTAAGATTAAAATATGTTTGGCCCACGCTTTTTGTCTGGGACGTGAAATATGGTTTATTTATTACTAAGTATATCTTTTTAATATTCTTTCCTATTATTTGGGTTTTCTACCACATGTACTATTATCCTCTTCAAAACAAATCACCGAATCTACAAAATAATAGAATTATTGGAAAAAAAACCTCTGAATAAATCCTTTGAAAAAATGGCTATATTCCGTGCACATCTTTTAAGATTTAAAATATGTTTAGCCCACTAAAAATATCTGTGAATGATACAATACATTTTCATTTTGGTTAATTTTTACAAAAAAAAATCATTCCACATGAGAACCAATCGTTTTGATTTTCGCGGAAAAGTAGACAATTTGAAAAATAATTTTTTCACTGTTGGGCCCTCGGAATTTTTCTGGCATTTTTTATATTGCGATAATTATAATTTATTTACCTATATATACAATTCCCAGATAAGAACCAAATCGCTTGATTCTGGACTATTTTTCTTACAAATTCGTATTGAAATTTCGAGCCTCAGGGCCCACGGAATTTGTCTGGCGATAAGCTTCCGTCGAATGTTTTTCTTTAAAACGTAAGTCTAACTTGAACGCCAGTTAGGAACCAAACGTTTCAAAATATCTGCCACTATCCCACGGTCTAATATGATTTTATATGAAACATGGGACGACTGTTTATACGATTTAATTTTAGTCCTTATGTGTAATGTACATAAAGTTTACAATAATACAAGACAAATTTTCTTTTTCATTCAACGCGCTATGACTCTATGTACTATAAGGCCTACTTTCAGGGGCTTTTACGTTACACTAAATTGGTACATTGCAAGTATATTTTACCTTGTGTATTTGCTTCATCGTATGCTTGATATGCCAAAGAGTACAAAACTTGTTTTGTATTCTTTGTTTACACATGGCTAGTCCAAGCTAGTAGTCAAGATGTGCATAACGTATATGTTTTGCACGTAAATGCTCTTTAATGCGGTTTTTATCTAAATTGCGTTTGATATTATTTTTTTGCATTAATATTGTTTATGTTTCAGTACCTAAGGTATAGGTAGTTATTGCGAAAAAAATACAAACTATCATTAGGTATTGAACTGGTTAAACTTACTTACCTATATCATGCCTTGCTGAAAATATATTTTATATTAAATTACAACATAGTATTCTGTGATTTAAGATATATTATGTTAAGCCTGTCTATGACTACGAGACTCACCATATCTTCTAGAAAGTACTAAAAAAGGCACAATCTCTCAGAGAATTATTTTGATATTTTTACATATATCGTTTTATATGTACATTTTTAAATAAATCTTCAACATCCTTAATACTCTAGATACCTTTTGTACGGAAGTTGTATCATAATTAATCGATGTTTATTCCCAAAAAAATAACAGACCTTACCATTATTGTAATTAAAATTATTATTGTCGAATACCTTGAGAACTAAATAAGTTACACTAATATCCGAATAGATAGAAAATGCTATCCGTAAAACTAACTATTATATCAACTTTGTTGTTAAAAATTTCATTAAAAATTTCAAAAATTTAACACTATCAGCTTATATAAGGTCATAAAAACTATATAGTTGGGTATTTCTAAATACAAAAAGAAATATTTTTTTCTCTAAACAGTTTATATAAAGAGTTTCAAAATGTATAACAACAAAGTTGAAGCAGTTTTGTGCAACTTGTTTGGTTTTTGATGTTGAGATATTTAAAAAATTAAACAGTGGATTCTAATCTCCAAAAATAATCACATTCCCAAATATTGTAGTGATACACTTTGTGACTCTGCTTGTCTCTTTTGGTATTATAGATTATGATACATTGGAATGTTGCGCAGAATCCAAGAGAGCCTCAATTATATTATACACTTTTTATATTGATGTTAACTGCACGTTTTTTGTATCTACTTTATGAAGTTGTGATATTTTTGTGTACCCACAAAACAAGTGAAGTTGACTAAATTTAATTAATGTTCATATTTGTAGTTATAATTACTTCACGTTTACTTTTCAATTCCAAACATCTATTTAAGATTCTATTTTCAATTAATTGACTTGAAGCATTCACAACTTCTATTTACAAACATATTTTAATTTTTAGAAGTTACCCAAAGGAAATAACGTAGCAACTTTGTGATATTTGGTTTCACGTTTTTGTTCTATCTATGATTCCCTTGTTTAATTACATATTAATTAGCCAACTAAGTTAATATCCATGAATAGAGAATATCTGAAAGTAGATTAAATTAAGTTCATTCTAGTCTATAACTTTATGTATTAATGATATCATCAATGCATAACTCATTAATTCTTGATTTCTAGAGAACGACTAGAATTGAACAGAAATTGATTGACATAGTTAAAACAGCTTTTACAATTTGGAGGTCAAGTGCCACTATGAATTTCTAGACTCTTCAAAGCTACTTTATATTCTAACTGTATTTCATATTCAGGGTAATTCTATATATTTTACAAAAAAAAATAGACTTATAGCCCAAAGATTCCGGAAAATTTTTAAAAATACATAGAAACATGTTAAGGATAAAACTGCTATCAATTTCCTTTTGTTTTTTGTATTTACATAGAATGGTATATAAATTAATAACTATTAGTTGTGCTAAATATATTCACTTACAAAACATTCTTTTTTTTGACTGTTAATTTAGGTCATGCAAATATAGGTTCTATAGTTTGTATGTACATGATTGTAAGCTGTATAAGAAAATAAAATTATTAATTTATTTATTTTATTTTCAACTTATGGACACTTGCTTCTTAAATATAGATACAATATGCAACTAATTTATTAAAACAGCTATATGTTTATTAGGTACTAAATGATTTATGACCTTCAGATGAACACAATCAAATTTAGGCTCGATAAACCTTATTTACCTTATTTTATCTCTCATGTCTCATCCCCACTACTTTCCTCTTCCTTCCGCAGTGATAAATAAAAATTATTTGTGTGTAGACCTGCATAAAATTCTCGATGAACTAAACTTCCTATAAAAACATTCTCGACAATCAAAATTAAAAATAAATGTATATGAACCAAAGATGTTTGCTGTACCAATGTCTAAATATATGTTAAATAAATGGATATATACTATATGTCTTCAAGAGTAATATATAGCAATATTTTATATGTTGTACCTAAATGTTGGGAGAAAAGATTTTATCTTTTCGTTGTAATTTTTGAAGATGTAATAAAAAAATTAAAAACGTTACTGACATGTGTTTTCTTTTCATTTATAACTTTATTCAGAGAATAATTTGACAGAATATATACATACGTAATCTGTGTGTATAAAAGAAGTAAAAATCATGATAATTTATTAACTTAATCGGCTTCAAACTGGTTGAGTTTCTTTACATAGTAATAATTTAGTAACATTAAAATAACAAGGCATTTCTCTTGATTTATAGATTATGCTTTTAGTATTATAAGGTGGTAGTAACTTATATGCGCATCCTGATCGATAATTAATATTTAACGTAGTACTATTATAACCAATAACGATAATAAAAATAAAACTCTCGTCATTAATACTTGTGGAAGAAATTATATTGTTACATTTATTACCCAAACCATCACATTCTAGTAATGTATTTCCATATTCTCTCCAATCTTTTTTAATTAGAAATTGAATTATTTCCTTTTGATCAACATCTACATCAGATTTGTTGGTGTATATTTCGTGCTGCCAAATTGAGGTTCTAGTTCTTTGGAGATGCAATGTCTTCTGCAAAAGTGATGCGAGTCCTCCTTTCTTATAGTTTTTCTTTCTTCGTGTTGGCTGATGGTATAGTGAATTACTATCTGTTTTTGTCAAAGTACTACTACCGCTACCTTCCGAAATTTTAACCTCTGAACCACACTGGCTTGGGAAAGGAACTATACATTCAGTCAATGGAGGTGTTAAAGGTTTAATTGTAGATAAATTGTCTCTTGTACATGAGTCGGGTGAATCACAGTCTATAACTTGCGTTGATTGTGTGGTAAATAAATCAGGAGAAGTATCGCTAGACTTGAAAACTTGTTGTTTAACTTTACGTTTCTTTTTATAGTTCGAACGAACCTTTTTCAATATGCTTCTTTTACCTAAGATAGGAGACACTTCGTTTGTTAGGTCATTGTTATCTGAGTTTTGAATAAGCACTGGTGATAATTCTTCTAATTTTAAACTGTTTATAACAGGAGAATCGCAGTTATGGCAAGATGTTGCTGAATCAACTTTGTCATTCACATATTCCATATTACTAATACCTATAAATTTACTCTCCTCACTTTGGATTTGTTCGGGTGCTGAATCGGATCCTGAATCATTATGATTAATTGGGAATTGAAAATTTAATATCGATGACTCTGCTTCGGCATTTATATTTACAAAATAGTCCTCTTGATAATATTTGTCATTATCAGAAGTATATTTTATCCATTTTTTGTCAACATTTCTGTTATCTAATTTTTTCTTCTTTTTGGTATGTATGTATTTGTTAAATATATCTTCGTCGGATTCTGAGCTGCTCCATGAAATTTTATCTTGCGAGCTTTTAGGTTCCTGCGAATCCTGATATATTTTCTTTAACCAACGTTTCTTAGCAGTCATCCTTTAAATTTTACATAGATGAGTACATTCATTGTAAATAACCAATAATAACAAATTAGTTTTGATTTGATTTGACTAAATCATAACCTATAAACTTAACGATTGTCATTAAGTCGTCTTCTTCTTCTGCAGTCTTATGGCAACCATAACAAATATAGATAGAACGGGTTGTCTCTGTACGCTGTCTCTGGATAGAACATCGTCTATTTAACACACTTTTATTTGTGTCTTGCATAGTAATGATTCATGTCTATCACGATCCTATTATCTCTCAGAACCATATATTTTATCTGATTAGATAATATATAAATCGTGATTAATTATGTTACCCTAATTTGACATACCGTTAAATTCTAGAATTATGGTGCTTCAATCACTTAACACCCTTCAACTATCAGAATGGGTCATAAAGTGAAAGTATTTGTCTGATGAAAATAAAACGTATCTACCACAGACCGTACCTACCGTATATGCGATTAAGTATGTAAGTACATTGAAATATTTTTTATATGTTTAATGCAATGGAAAGCGGCTAAAATTGCAAGAATACTTTTACTCTCCGACCGAAAATTAACATCTCAACATAAAGGAAAGTATCAATTCTCAATAAATACCCACACTTCAGGACTTAAACAAACACAGTATTTCTCGACTTTCCACTATCTCTCTCTATGTATACAGTATTCTGCACACAGCGCGAATCTATAGTGTGTCTGTGATACATCTTTGCGCTATAGTTATACAACCCCAAATACAAGCAGATCAACTTTAGGTTGCCTATAACAGATGAGACAAATATTATGTTAAAGCTAGGCGCGTGCACCGATAATTCTGGGGCCAGGAAAATAATCCAGAGGGTCTTACATTGCAATTTTGTTAACGTCAGGTTATACAAAAGATATCTGACACTTCTGGAATGTCAGGTATACATGTTTAAGCGCATCATAGTGGTCAGGATTTTAAAATTGTTATAATTTAAAATTTTAAAATTCAACTAGGTTCTAGGGCGCGGCGTTTGCGGTTCACGTTGCAAGAACCCACTGGATGTTCCGGTATCCCGTGGGCCAACACGCGCCCAAATCTAAATTATTTCCAGGTAAATAAGCGAAGAAGTTCGACACTTCAGGGCCTCTACTATGTAATTATGGGGCGAGTGAGCATTCATCGTACGAAGCGAACATCACACACGCAACTCACCCGACCGGACGGTCGGACAGACTGTATTCTGTAAGTGCAGTGAATAGGTGGTGAACGTGAAGGGATTCCTCGAGAATAGCCGAATTTACAACCAATTAGGTTGGCGCAAAAGCATCAGCTGTTCAGTGCTCAGTTGTTGTCATTGTCATGTCACATGTCATTAATTAAATTAGGTAAAAGGTGACAGAATCAATTTTTATTGATCAAAAATTCGATTCGAGATTTTTTAAGGAATCGGAATTAGTGGTAGAAATTATTAGATGGCAATTCACATAAAGAAATATATTAGTTTAATTGTATATATACTTATATATGTTGTTTTTTAGGTTTTCGCTGGTGGTAATGAAGTGTTGTTACACTTCCGGGTGCTCTCCCATCCCGGAGCCACGGTGTTGTTCAGACAACCGTAGTATGCACCACCTTGACTGGAAATAAAGGGCGGATGAATGAATTTTACTTCTCTCATCTAATTTGACCACTCCCAATCGAATTATTTTTGGAAAACAGGCAGAAAAATTGAAGGGGCTCGTGATCCCCGCAGGGGGATGTTTTCATCCTCTTAACTGATGTCATTCTGAATCAATCGATGATTAAAAATGATAGAGACTGAATATTGACCAGCTATCAGGATTGTAAAACTGTAAAATTATAATAATTCATCAAAATTTAAAAAATGGACCTATTAAAATACTTCTTCATTGCATAGCTTTGCTTGTCGGCTATAAATAAAGTAGACACAATTTTTTTAACATTATTTTATTTTTTTACATACATTAAGAAACAGCTAACAGATCCTAATAGTACGGTTATACAGTACGTACTTTGTACGTGGGATTACATCCATTAGCTTAAAATAGAATCTAATTAAATTTATATTACATAAATACATGGCGTAATAAGAACTTGTGGGACGACAAATTAAAAATCAAATAAAATTAATTTTTATACTGTTGTGGTATGCAGGTGTCGTTGATGTTCTTTTTTCAACAATGAAGCGTTAGACAGATCAGTATTATGTGGTACTAGTTCTGTTTACTGTTTTATTTTTGTCTTTACCTGTGTTTTTTTGAAATAATCAGTTATTCTTTTGTGCAAATAGGTGGAATGATGTCAGCCTATATTGGTGGCCCCACGTTGGGCGCCAGACACATCTATTAAAAAACTAACACTTTTCTATTGTTAAAGAAACATCTTCGACAACTGCATGTCGCAGGCGTATTATAGATTTAATTTTATAACATCAGTTTTATTCTGTTGTTTCACAAACTCTGTCAACATATCAAGTGAGTTTTTAATTTTTGTTCGAATCTGTGTTTTTTTGGACAAAATATTTTCGGTTAACTTAACGTTGACACGATATTTTCAGCTATAAAGTTTAAGAATTGACGCTTATAATTGTTTCATGAATAACTTCTTCATGTTTCAAGGCGGTTAGTTAAAGAACCGGACTGCCCTTGAAGCGCGGGACGGGTGGCAACTTTGACGCGCATACAGAATACAGGGGCTAACTCGCAGGCAAGAAGCCTCATACAATTTGTTTACATTTTACATGTGCTTTTTTGTAGCAAAATTTTTAAGGAAGAAAAACGGTTTATTCACTTTTCAAAGTATAAAATAAAAAAACCGACGCTGAGATTCATATAAAAATTGGAAATAAAAAACATAAATCTTTGTTAAAATAATTTAAAAAAATTGGAGGAAGTCTTCATTTTGTCTAAGATTCTTTCAATATCAACCTCCTCTGATAATTTCACTCTCGACATCCATAATCTTATACTACTTTTTGCTAAAGGTGAAGAGAGGACCGTTTTTAAAATATAAAATGTCATATTATAAAGGATGTTAAAAGTGTCGAGATGGCCGAGGGTAAAAATTGCAGTGTTTTTTTTGAAGGGTTATGTTGATCCACCGCGGCCAACACCACCGACCAGCTTCCCATCTAATCTTGCATGTTTCTAAAACTGAAAAAAAAGCAGATGTGTCTGGATACTACCAAAGAAATAATTCGATTCATGAAACAAACTAGGGTGCTCAATATATTTGTGTTTGAAATGTTCTACATTGTTGTGTTCCGAATGTATAACCTTTATTTGTCCTTTTAAGTATGTTCGGATTCTTTTTCAAAACTTTGTTAATACAGTTGGGAACATATTCGCATACGTCCCTTCTGTAGAGAAACGACTCACCACAGACCACAGTCAAAATCAAAATGAAGTCCTATAGTTTAGGTCAACCCACCGCGGTCAAACATGAATATATTTTTCACCAAATCAGGTGAGCTGTTTGCATTCTCCATTGCACTTTACGTATTAATAGTTTTTAGCTTGCTCTCAGTTCTTTCGGGCATTGCGAATATGTATTTGAATAATAAAAAAAGTGAAGTGATTCGGGAACAGGGAGTATCAAAGGTGATATAGCCTAGTATACTTTAACTTGGCGTGTGTATGTATGAGTTAATATTTCCGTACGATTTCATTTTCTCTTGTACACAAACATCCAGAAATATTGTCCACGTAGACAATGTTTCTGGACTATTGCTTTAACTTTGTGTACAATATGGGAGAAAATGAAATCGTGCGGAAATATTAACTCATACATACACACGCCAAGTTAAAGTATACTAGACTATATATACATATCATATGTACATACTTTCCGGCTGAAAATTCGGTGGCATTTGTTTACAGGGTCGGTTTTAAGCATTATTGTCATAATGCCAAATAACTTCTTCTTCTCTGCTCCTCGATTCTTTTTATATATGATAGTCATTTAATTTTTGGGATACAAAAAAATATAAATCTGATTAATAAAGAAAAAATCTTTATTTTAAAATAAGAGAAATAGAAAATAAAAAAAATACAAAACACATATTACTATGCAACTTAATTTTTTTAGAAAACTTTAATTCTTCTCTCTTTTAAAGTGGCCCATCGTACAACTAAAATTTCGAAAGGTATTTCTTTCAGAATATCCTTCTCTGATGATAAGATTACTAATGAATCTAATCGTGAATCGGTCCATTGTTGTTCTAAGACAATTTTTTATGAGCTTTAGTTTACTGAAACTCCTTTCATTTGAAACCACACGCACTGTTTGAATTAAAGTACACAGTTTGCAACATAATGGTAGGACGATCGTTAGTTCAAATGCCTTTTCAACAATTCTATCTAAAGATGTAAGTTCTCAACACTGGTCGCTAAATATTTCTAATTCAAACTGAAGGCCGTCTAAATCTACATGGTTATTGTTATCTGGAAATAATTTCACTGCTGCTTGTACAAGTTCTAAACTGCAATTGTGTAGACTTAAAGAAACTTTAAAAATTCGGTAAAGTGGCTGTACAATCTCTAAACATTTTTTAAAATTATCTTTCATTGGGTTGATAAGGGTATCTAGTATAGTTCAAGTAATAGGTTCCCGATACATAAAGGGCGCAACAAAAACTTTACGACATAATTATTATTGCCGCGGGCTATGGCGGCATGCTGCAACAAACGACCCGACGCACATTAAAAACCTATAAAGGTAAGCGAGCTGATTTGCGCTCAAGGTAGCACAAATAGTAATGGTATTTTAATGAGGTCGTAGAGTTTTTATTGCGTTTTTATGTCTCGGGAAGTCCTTATTTGGTATTAATGTCACTTCTGAATCTCGATTTGGGTTCAATCTTTTAGGAGTTATTCTCCTTCTATGAAATTTTTGAAAGTCACCTCACCGTCAATTCCGATTTTCTTAGCAAATGCAAGCGCACTTTCAGCAACCATACCATTATGATCATTCTTGATAGTACTTAGTGAGATGATGGTTGAGTCAATTAATGATATTGCTTCAATTATATTATGTTGTTTGGATGCTAATAATTCTGTTAAGTTGTTAATTTTATACATTGAGATTTCATTATCTTGAGTTTTTTTTATGATTTCATGTACATAATTGCCGAATGCCGAAAGTGCCGAATGGTGATCGATTTGCCGGATCGCCTTCAAAGTTATCACCCCCCCTCCCCCCCCCTCCTCCCATATCCGGCCCCGTTTGTTTATAACATCACCTTGAATGTTGTAAGAAATAGTTTTCCTTAATAACTCTGATCGTAGCGCTCGGCGATAAAAAAAGTTTAATATTATATTTATATATTATATTGACAATACGAACATTTTAAGCCATGTTTATCACACTCGGTTCAATAGTTTATTCGCAAATCGTAAAAATCGTTGAAAATCAATGATTTTTCGATTGTTCTTATTTAATAAAAAAATAAACAATATCCGCGTGTAAACTATTTGAAAGTTGAGTCTGTGGTATGCTTAAACTGCGGTTCAAATTTGATAAAAAAATATTCAATAGTTTGCGAGATAATTTAATTTGTTTATAGAATTACGATGACTTTAACGTACTATAACGGTCAATTTTTCAATCATACGATTATAAAAATGGACTCTTTTGAAAGATAAAGGTTGGTGCTTCTTAACGCAATTGTTACCTAGTCAAATAATAACTTTTTGAGTGTTTAATAGTTATTTAAGAAGTTTGTCTTACAACGTTTTATCTTCGATCGTTCCAATTATTGTAAGAAATGGACAATTTTTCATGAATATTTGTAAAACTGTATCAACTTTTTGTGAATGTCACTTTGACGGTTAGTATTATTCCAGTTGTAGTTGAAGTCTCCATTCTAATTATGTTACTTCATGGTCGTGACTGAAAATCTGTGATGATAGTAACTAAGGAAACGATATTATAAATAAACTGGCGTAGTTTTTTAATTTTTTGGAAATCATGCAATAAAAAATTTTATTGCACAGTTTCTTATAAAAGGCCACTTTTTACACTGGAAATGATGTAAAAAACTGTTACTTTTTACATGATCGTAGATAAAAATGACTTTAAAAATGCGTTATATTTTCCGCATAAAAAATTGAATTACTCGCTGATTTTTTAACGCAACGTGTTGTCAAACGAATCAAATTAAAACTAACGTTTTGAACTTAATATTGCGCCGAACTAGAATTTCCCAAATTGATTTGGAGCAAAGATACATGTTTTAACCTCTCCACAATAAAATTGTGAGAGGTTACTAAAATTAGTTCAAAAACGAAAATTGAGATAACATCAAATCTTTACGTTTTGAGGTCCTAGGAACCCAAAAAAGTGGTTTTTTAAAAATGTCTGTGTGTGTCTATATGTGTATGTGTGTATAGCGCCGAAACTACTGAACGGATTTGAATGAAACTTTGCATGTGCGTTTCTTTAGTACCCCAGAAGATTGAGATTGAATTACGTTTAGTGTCATTTTGACGCAACAAGTTGTTTATTTTATAATTACTTCCAATTTGCAATGGAACCATTGAAAATCAGTTAAAATTCTGATTTCAACGATATATCACACTGCCACCCTTTCGATTTGGTTTCCGTGAAAAAAAAGTAAAAACAAAGCAAATATGAAGCATAGATCGCATTTCGTATGACATGATCGATGCGCGTAGCCGTTACGTCGTGAAACTCGTCACATTACGTGTCAATTCACGTGTGAGGGTTTCTTTACTGCTCTAGAAGTAGAGCGGATTACGTTTAGTGCCGTTTTTAAATATATATATACAGACAAATCGAAGAATTAAACTACAAATATTCCTCTAAAACCTAATAAAATTACTGAAATGCTAATGTTTCATTTAACAAAGACAGCCGCGAGCGATCGGATTGCAATGAGCAAATTTTGACGATTGTCATTGTCATTGTTTGTCATCCGATAACGTTGGTGTCATATCATGTTAATAAGATTTTAGCACATTTGTAACTTTTAGTGGACTGTCACAAACTTTAAAGGTAGATGTAACAATATCAATATCACATGCTTTCTGTACCTTCATTGGTGAATTTATTATAGATTATCACTTTACCAATTTTCAGTTTGTTGCTTTACAAATCTGTAGTATTTAAGATAAATAGACTTTCTTAGTCGTTCAAGTGATGTTAAAGTTGTTAATATCCTAATAGTATATTATTCAACGTCGGAGAAATTTGTGCCCTATTAAAGATTTAAATGGAAATCTCCTCAAAGAAGACCAGGAAATAAGAGCCCGATGGAAAGAACACTACTCTAACATTCTTAACCAGCAAAGTCAAGCCGATCACGATATTATAAATCTTATCCCTCAATATGACACCTTCGAAGACTTAGATAAACCGCTAACAAAGGAAGAGATCTTAACCGCCATTGGGCAGCTGAAAAATAACAAATCTCCCGGCGCCGACTCACTCCCAGCTGAGATCTTTAAAGCTGTGTCGTCAGAGCTCATACCCTACCTCAAAAAACTGTTTGATGTCGTGTGGGAAAGTGGTCAAGCTCCGCAGGAGTTTCGTGATACACTTTTAATCAACCTCTTCAAAAACAAAGGGAGCGCTGCGGACTGTGGAAATTACAGGGGTATAGCTCTCCTGGCTGTTGGAGGGAAGATACTCACTAAAGCGATGGCAAATAGGCTAACACCTGTTATGGAATATGGAAAAGTTACTTCCTGAAACACAGAGTGGCTTTAGACCAAACCGAGGCACATCGGATTTAATCTTCACACTTAAACAGCTTCAAGAAAAAGCACTCGAACATCAAGGAGAAATTCACATGGCCTTCATTGATTTAACCAAGGCGTTTGACTCGGTGGACAGGGAAGTGCTCTGAAAAATTATGTTCCGCTTAGGTATCCCTAGAAAATTTGTGGAAGTATGTCGCAGTCTACATACAAACAACAACGCCCAGGTTATGTATAATAATGAGGCAACCGAACCTTTCCAAACCCTCACTGGAGTTAGGCAGGGATGTGTCCTGGCACCCCTACTCTTTAATTTGTTTACCACTGCTCTAACAATTATTGTTGACAACAAACTGACAGTCAGAGGAATAGGTCTCAGATACCGTTTTGATGGCGGTCTCTTTAACATAGGGCACTTTAGAGCTTTCATGAAGACACGCACACGATTCATTTGTGATCTCCAGTATGCGGATGACTGTGCACTTTTAGCCTCTACGCCGTAAGAGCTTCAAGAACTTTTAGATGTGTATGCCCAGAGCTATGATTCCTTGGGACTTAAAATCAACATTGGAAAGACTAAGATTATGTCAACTCCTCATCAAGTGAACCAAATAGACATTACACTTAACGGAAATTCTCTTGAAGTGGTGGATCAGTTCAATTACTTAGGCAACGTTGTTAATGACAAAGCAAACATGGACAGCGAGATTCGCAATAGAACTAACGCTGCATCTAGAGCACTCTGGGGACTTAGAGAGAGAGTATTTGACAACCACGACCTTGCTTTGTCAACGAAAATGGCTATCTACAGAGCAGTTGTCATTCCAACACTGCTATATGGATGTGAAAGCTGGGTCACTTACCGTCGTCATGTGAAAGAATTAGAACGTTTTCAGCAAAGACACCTCAGAAGTATGATGAAAATCCGTTGGTTCTATCACATATCAAACGTGGAAGTACTCAGGAGAGCAAACAGCCTTCCAATTGAGGTGCTTATTTCAAGAGCACGCCTAAGATGGGCAGGTTACGTTCATCGTATTCATGATAACCGCCTTCCTAAATGTACACTTTATCGTGAATTGCTAAGCGGTAGAAGAAGGCGTGGCGGTCAACGAAAGAGGTTCAAAGACGCTCTCCATGAAAATCTAAAATCCTGCGGTATTGCAGACGAGCAATGGGAACAACTTGCAGCGGATAGAACCGAATGGCGAGGGGTTGTGGCCAGCTATCAAGGAAATGTTGCTGCAAGAAGGCCGAATCCAAGACCTAACCAGGTCTATGTTTGTCCTGACTGCGGTCGACATGTGCTCTCCCGGATTGGCCTCTATAGCCATAGTCGTGTGCACCGTAGATGAATGGGAATTACAATAGACTACACCTTTTACTTGTTCTTTATTGTACACAATTTATCGACTGTAACATTTTTATACTCGGACTCGAGTAACGGCTAATAATAATAATTATTCAACGAGTGATAATGTAGGTAATAACTCGCATAAATGATTGTGTATTCGTTAAGTTAAGGATTTTTTTTAGTCCCCAGAAGATCTGAAAAGGTTTTGGATGAGATCGGATTACGTTTAGTGCCGTTTTGTTACACAATTTAATGGTCTTTTCGGCTTCAAAGATCTACCGAGTGGGAGGTTCCAGCCGCTTCCGATTTTTTTCAAAAAATCATAGCTCCCATGTTTATTTAAATGAAGCTATGACATTTGGCCCGTATGTAGAGTTTTAGTTGAATTATACTTGGGCAGTATTTTCAATTTCCCTCGAATAAATATATTAATAACAATTAAAGGGAAAGTATAGCGTTGATACGCGTCACTGGAAAGGAGGCAGGAGAGGGGATAAACGCGCTGCTGGGCTCGCGCTCATTCATAATTTGCTCCAACTGCATGTCGCTGCATGAATCGTCGATATCTCGGTTTCACGATTTTTTTTAATTTGCACTAGCTCGACGAGCCCATTCCAAATTTATCAAAAAGAAATGACAAAATTTACTGTAAAATGGAGAAAATAGAAGAGTATTTGGAAAATTCAATTTTATTTCTTATTTTATTAAACAATACATAAATATATTATAATCTACGCCTTTTTATTGTATTTACATATTCATTCTCATCACGTATGACGTATGACGTATGACTGATGGTCGAGAGGTGAGCGCACTTGCCTCTCACCCAAAAGTTCCGGGTTCGATCCCCGGTCGTGGCAGTGGAAAATACTGTGAGAGGGATTTTTTCACTATACACGGATATTGGGTGTGTGTCCCTTGTCTCTAAATGTGTAGCCCCCTTCCACACAAGGCTCTTCTAGAGCCTTCCGGGATAAAGGGGGTCGTCATTACCTGTGGTGTATTTATTATTTATTTATTTATTATCATCCTTTGACTCATCACGCTCATCGTACTCATTTTCACCAATTAATTACGAAAAGTCTACAACTAAGTCGGCTTTTAAATTGGAATCACTCCCTCCAACAATCCAACATTCATTTCGAGTATATTAACAAATCCAGATGTGGTTAGGAAATGAAATAGATCTGAACCAATGGGATTGGGAGAAGAGTCAGTATGGCTTGAGGTTTATTAAGAGTGAAGGGCCTCTTTTACCGGAAAATATTTGAAAAATAATAACCTGTCGGTGTACGACAGGTTTTTTGAGAGCATGAGGATGTAGGAAGCATGGATTATAATGTTCAAATTTGTGTAATAATTGCGAAGGGAAAAACTGTTCAAATGCAAGTGCAGTATTGATTAATAGTATGTTGAATGAAAACAATGGTATGGATGATGATCTTTCGACCGATTCATATGGAGAAATTGTTAGCAATTTAAATATCGAAAAAGAGGTGGAAAATGAAGATAACATAAATGATATTGATGGTGACGATGAGTATGATTTCTTATCACCGAGCGCTACGATCAATGTCATTAAGAAAAAAAACTGTTTATTACAACATTCAAGGTGCTGTTATAAACAAATGCCACCGAATTTTCAGCGACAAAGTATGTACATATCATCTTTGATACGCCCTGTTCATAAATCACTTCACAATTATCCATTCAGAATGAGGTGCTGATTTTGGTGCTGTTGGAGCTAATTCCACTGGATAATGTTGTAAACATATGTAGAATTCATCCTATGTGAGTAAAAATCTTTAAATAATCCTTATAAATATGAATTTATATGAAATATAGGACGACTGTTTATGCGATTTAATTTTGGTCCTTAGGTATAATGCACATAAAGTTCACAATAATACATGATGAATTTTCATTGAACATGCTATGCCTCCATGTACTATAAGCTTGCCTACATTCAGGGGCTTTATACGTCACACTAATCTGGTCCATTGCAAGGACTGTCTTGGGTCCATTCTGCTGTTTTCGAGCAAACTATTAATCAAAAATATATTCGCAATGGCCTACGCTAAATTGCAACTTCTAATCAGTGTTTATTAATTAGAGGGAAATAGTTATTTATATTTTTTCGAATTGAAACCTCGTGGGTTTGAAATTTTGTGGGTTTGAAGTCTCGTGGGTAGTTGCCCACCGGTCCACGTGGCCAGTCCGCCCCTGACAGAGTACGAAACAGTACTCTTAAAGCTTCATTTTAATTATTTTTATTAGACACTTAAAGCAACACCAGCACCGTATGCGTAACTATTTGGAGTAAACGCAGAAATACGCGTAAATCCATGTTACGGTACATGAACTTAAATTGAGGTAAAGCACTGTTTGAAACGTAACGTATCTACTGAACTAAATTTCAGCGAACCTTATAAACATAACCACTTTACCTAGCACTCTTCATTGGTGTTTTTGTTTTATTTATATTGCACAATTTTGTAAACAGGCCATAAATAAGAGAAATCGATGGTGGTTATGCGAATGTGACATCTTTGACAGTTACTATGATACAATCGGGTGCAATCGGTGGTTCCATTGCTATTACTTGGCTCGATACGATACGTTTTACGTATACGTGCGAGCACGCAAGTTCACGTCAGGCATAAGTACAAACGTAAAACAATTCGCTATTGCGCGTGCGTACCTGTTATTTTATACGTTTACGGCTACGTTCTTGTTGGTGCTTTAAGTATCTATTATTTACATATTCTCTACGTAAACATCCACTACCGTTTTAAAGACCTAAAACATGACTTCGAATTCTATTCAGTTTTTATTTAATTTGGATGGTCGGGTCAATCTATATAAGTGAAACATACTCGTATTATATGTTTGAAAGTGAATGAACTTAAAGTAGTCTTACATATTTGTTTTTGCAATGCAGTAAAACAAATCTGTTCCCTCTTTCTTTCACATATTCAAAAAAAAATGTTAAAAGTCGTAATTAGAATTGTTTGGCGCTAGTTATGTATAACGAGTATGTTTGGAGTCTTGTAAATACGGATGAAGATGTTGATATGAATGGGCAATACCACAGTTGTAAAAATTGAGCATATCTGTATAGGCCAGGTGATGTGCTTCTGTTTTTGTGCTTAAATTTTCTGGTCGGCTTCCTAGCTGGGACTTCATTGAATTGTCCGAGTGGCTTCCATAAGCCATATTGAATAGAGCTTCTGGATCGCAGACGAATTTGTAGACATACCTTTCGCCTGAAAGTAAATATCGAATTGATATAGGAAAGTGATAAATCTATGTTAAGTTCAAAATTTGGATGCACAAACTGTCGTGAACAGATGAGTTTCGTGACCCTCTAAGAAGATATGATAGTAGATAGGCAAAACCGTTTCTGGCCCACTCAGTAGAGAAACACTGGGGAGTTCTCAATGACGTCATGAACTGGATGGTATGTGTCCATAAGGAGTCTTTATGATTTAAAACCTGTTTATATCTGTTTAAGACCTGTTTATAGCTGTTTGACATCTGTTTAAGGCTGTTTGAGACCTGTTTATAGCTGTCTGAAACATGTTTTATATCCTGATGAACACATGCCATCCAGTACATGACGTTGTTGAGAACCCCGCGTTCCTCTACCGAGTGAACCAGAAACGGCTTTGTATATCTACTTATAATGCTAATAAATTCAACTTTTATTAAAAATAATTTTATATATTTATTTTTGTTACTGTATGAGTATAGTATAGTACACCCAGAGATATTTTTATAAAATACTGAAAAAATTAAGTTTGCAAAATGTTTTGCTACTTCTTTTCCATATAAGATCCCTTATGTTTAACTCCGTGATTATAATAAAATTGTTTCTAAAGCAGACAAATTATATTGCCATTGGCATCATCAACTTTTTTAAGGAGTCTGCAAAATATAGAATTTGTTACATAACTAAATTCATACACGACATATACCTATAGCTTTTAATACAGAAAATATTTATAACTTATAACTTATTATTCAAAATAATTCTATTACATTATTTATATTTAGAAATTTTAAAGTCTTATAATATCCTCACCTGCCACTTTTTGCATAATTCCTTTTTCATAATAATACCTTAGCGAACGACTAAGTTTATCATAATTCATAGCCGGTCGATTTTTTTGTGCTCCCCATCTTCGGGCTACCTAAAGGAAAATATATAACATCTTTAGTAAATCAAAGATTTTAGAGAAATACTAATAAATAATAATAACAAATATCAAAAAAAAGGAAGAAGATATGAGGATTTAGCCATTGAAATCAAGAATGTCTGGAATTTCGATACAGTAGAGACTATCCCTACAATTATTTCTGTTGATGGAGTAATGACTAAGCACTTGAGCCGTAACATCAATCGGTTGGGCCTACCAGACAACCTAAGCCATATAATTAAAAAAAGTGTAATTTTTAAAATTTGCTATAAAATGTTACGTGTTTACACCTTTTAGTAAACACCTCAAGCGGGGGTTGAATAATTGCAACACGAATTATCACTAACCACCGATTTATTTAATACTTAATTAACAAGAATTAGTCCTTATAATTACAGAACTAATTACAACTTTTAACTACTATAACACACTCTTGTAACTGTACTTTTTACTAATCTGATCGCCTTGTTTTTTCTCTTGACTTGATCGCTTTACTTTTCCCATTAGAACTACTATGATACGTTGACCCCGCTTCTTATATACTCCGTGGTGCTTATTGTAGATCCTTCTTGGTGATTCTAGTCTGCCATTCTAGACGGCTCATCGGGTGATAACAGAATATGATCCTTCCCAAGGCGGGCGAAGCATCGAGAATCCTTCTTCCCTCCGCCGCGTGTTGTACAGCCAAACCAAGTCTACTACCTTGAATCCTACTGAACTGACGTTATGGTCATAACGACCCATCATTCGATTACTACTTCTTATAGGTGACCTCTACATCATTACAGCTTTATCCAGTAGAATCGTTCCCGTGCTCCAAGGTCTTATTCTTACCAAAATTTTTTTCGAACATTTCCTCGTACTCTCTGAGATACTTTTAGTACCCGGCACCTGAGTATCACCAGACGCATAGTAATTTCCTTCCCATCCGGGCTCACGTACGCTCTCCTTAATAGCCCATCTATAACCTTGAGTAAGTCCCATTGTACCAATAAATCTTTAAGTCCAATATTTTTGGCTGAAACATCTTTCCATTCCGGGCAGATTCCTTTTCTTTCATCCTCAATATAGACCAAATTTCATTGACATTCAGTTGTTATTCCTCTATCTTAACCCTCCTCACTGCTTTTTCAACTCAATACCAGTACTTGCACTCATCTTTGCATACACATATTTAACAATGGTCAATAGTTCTTTCTTCGTCACACAATAGATCCTTTCCGGTTTGGACAACACCTTGCTCGAATTCTCGATCACTTTTTCCTCTCCATTTTGATTTTGGGATAGTACACATTCAACTGCGGAATTGCTAGAATCCGTATCAAGAATACATAGGCCCTTTTGTTGAAGATAAGCCAGCACTACTGCATAAAGGTCCCTTCAGCTTTTTCCATGGTTTTCTTCAGTGCATCTTTGTCTTTTTTACGTTATCGTTCTTTCTCTTCTAGACGTTTCTTTTCTTGCTCTTCTTTCTCTTCTAGACGTTCCATTTCTTGTTCTTCTGTTTCATCTTAACGTCGTATTTCTTGTTTTTCTTTTTCTTCTTGACGTTTCTTTTCTTGATCTAGTAGATCTTCAGTTCATCCTTTCTTATGTCATGACTTTTAACCAAACACTTTTGCTAAGGGTCGATGGTTTATTCAGCATGTATTGACGCCGGAAAGCTATATTTGTACCGTATTATTTTCCACAACCCTGTACTTATACAGCATGAAAATAGTCATTTGGGAGTGAAGGTACTTACCTCCTCTGGTTCTATCAATTTAAATTCCATCCCTCGTCCTGTCCAAGCTATACATCCTGCGCTGGCATCTGGTGCATCCAATAGCGCCACTAAAAACTGCCATAGCTGCAGTGAACCTCTTCTTCCGGTACTTGAACTTTGTAAGTTTCCTGTTCGATTATCTGTAGTTTCTCTAGGCTTTTCGTCTATTTTTTCTGGTAAATCTACAAACATAAATATCCTAAAGTGAATGTTGAATTTTGTTACTTAATAAAGTAAAGGTGACACAGTACAAATGTCTGTACTGTCTTGTCAGAATGATACTGACTTGGTGGTATTTTGCCTCGAAGTGTTTAGAAGAAAATTTTAGGAGAACGGCGCGAATTTTCCTTACTGTTGTTAAGAAGAGATGAACTCGTACGAACAGAAATTGGAACCAACTTGGAATTGCATTAACATAAAATGTCAGTGGTTACGCAAAACCGGTCGCTTTAAGTTGACGAGGTAACTCCGAAGTGACTTACTGACATGTTCGAAAAATGTCTGAAATATTTAATAGCCTTCCAGGACACTTGAAATATCTGAGATAAAGGAGACGGGATCCTACAATTTATAATGGAGTCCGGAACAGTTCCTGAGGATAATTCATTATTGCGCAGTAGAGAGGGTTCATAAAATTCTGAACTACCGTCACCTAAAGCGTGTAGACTTTTCCAAAAAATTGTGATGTGATCTGCGTTTGAGAAGAGAAAAAGTATCATTTTTACGAAGAGAAGATTACGAAAGATTATCTTATTACTATCTGTACAAAGTAACAGCCATTTGCAATGAGCCTACTGCGGTAACTAGTTGTTGACGGGAAATATTCCATAGAGTACAACGACGTTGAATTAAAAAAAGGCCCTAGGATTATCTCGCAAATTGAAAACCTGTCAAGGGCAGACTAACTCATCATGATAAATTTCCAGAAGACACCGACATATGGGAGGTTAGCGGTGCCTTATAAGCAATTCATATCGTCCCACCGTAACACACCAGTTAAGCGCATGATACAGGCTGTTCGCTAACTGGTGGCAGTCCTTTTAAAGCACAGTTGTGCTCATAAAATGGAGTATATTTTCTGTCTATAATTTTTGTCTACTATGCCAAATAACCGAAATAAGAAATTAGTTTTAAGAAAACAAAACATTTTTTAAGTTATTTTCTGATTTATATGGGAAACTGACACAAGTCGGCAATGTTGCACGTTACATTTGTCATCGCTCGCAGTAAGCGCTCGATATTGGTCTATCAGTGTTTATTAGTTTATTTACGTTGCGCGTAGAGCGGTGCAGTTTTTCAATAAACGAGGTGTAAGATAAAAATAGAGGGATTTACTGCGCGTGAATATCTCGACATGTTAATTATTTATGGTGAAGCCAGGACAAATAGTTCTCGTGTAGAGGAATTGTACCGCCAACGGGTTTTACAGTGAGGTTAAACATCATTGTAAAGTATTTTACAGAATGGGTAAGTCAATTATTGCGTATTTCATTTAAATAAAAGTTTAATGTTTAATGTTATGATTTAAGAAAAGACAACGATCTTTTAGATAGTACAATAGTGTTGGCTTTGACTTTTGCTATGTTGCCACATTAATAATTTTCAAATTTTAGCCCTCATTCATTCCATTAACTAAAATACTATCTACCATTATAAGAACTACAACCAATTAGCGAACAACCTGTATATGGTTTAGGAGACTAAGAAGCTCATGCACAAAATTGAGGCTTTTACTCTGAACCTTAGCGCATAATGGGCTGGTACGTCAACACCATGCTCGAAATTGGACAATGTTGGACTATCATTTGGTATTATCTGCATAGGACGCAAGTATTAATGCCGATAAAGGAAACTTTAGCTAAGGAAGAGTGACTCTTGGTGTTTAACAACATATTGTAAAAAATCAGGCTGTAGACCTGTAGAACGTTGTTGAAAATCCACTAATTTGAAAATTATTTCACAGAGTCTTTCCCCAGACACATTGAAGAGCTAGTTGAGTTATTTCCACTACAACTATATAACTTGAATCATGGCATTTGTATTATATGTTTAAATCAAAATATTTTTAAACTTACTATTATTAACTAATCCTAAGGTCGTTTGTCTCCAGTGTGTCCTCGAATTTGGAGAAAGTTTATTTTTTTCATACTGTATCCTAAAGTTACCTAAAATAAAATAAAACACAAAAGTTTCTCTTAGACCTGTTACTCAGTTTAGAACAGATTCGGTTGGGAAATTATTATTCTTTATCTGAACTCTTTTTTTTTAATGTAATTTTCCCAAAAAATTAAGACCATAGACCAAAATCTATTGAATTTTTCAATCTGAGAACCTACTTCAACTTTTATGGTGCGTAGTCCTGTTTAATAGACATCCCTACGCTACCCTATGACTCCGGGTCCTGACGGTGAGGACGTTTTCGTATTGTCACATAGGGAGTATTGTTAGTATAAACAGAATTATTATCTCATGGCTTGTAGTAGGTTATATACAGTTGCGAATTCTTTTCTAAATTCAAAATTATTGTCCTTTACACTTTAAACAAACATACTCGTGACAAACAAACACTGACATTGCGTCATTAAATAAATAATGCACATAAACTTGTGCTCGATATGTGACGTGAGAAATAAGCGTTTAGGAATTCTATAAAATAATGTAACTGATGAGTTAGAATTCTACGGAAGCGCTGACGGGGCAAGATATACTACTTTTTTTTAAAGTCACTTGTTAGACGCGTTTAATTCGACTAGCAGGTGCGTTACTGTTAGGCGAGATTAATTTGAACTATTAGGCCAAGGAGCATACGCTCCTTGATCAGGCGTCCCTGCATACTTGAATTCATCTTTACCATAATAAGTCTAGCGCCCGCGCAGTAAACTTGGAATAGCCCTCACACGAAAACGCCCCCATCGCCAAGACCCACACACAGCGTACAGGACTACACACCATATAAGTTTGAGGTTTTTAGACGCTCATTGAAAAATGCAGTAGCTCTTGATATAAAGTCGAGGCAAGAATTCAAGCGATGCACGTCACGAATGATCTCATTAAAGAAATTTTAATCCTAACATAATTTTTAATCATTAATTACGTTAAAAAGAGTAATTCTTGACATCTAGTTATTTAGCTTTTTTCAGAAATAGGTACAGTTTAATGGGGCTTCATGATCCTTAGCAGTATTGTCTTATTTACAGAATCGATCTGTGATGTGCATCGCTTGAATTCTTGCCTCGACTATATACAGATAGCGGCAGGACGAATTTATAGCTAACTAGACATTTCATATTTACGGGCACTAAGCAGATTGAATGCACAACGATATAAAGGAACGTAAATCGAGATGCTTGTGACTTATCGCATGATATATGAAGGTGTTTACATTTATTCTACTTTGAGCAGAGACGGATAAACGTTTGTTTTGTAGAATATTTTATATTGTTAATATAAATGAATGGTTATCAGGTTTCCGAAGAAATCTAGATAATTAAGTGGTATTATGGTAGCCGTTCAATGCATGCAGTTAAAGAAATATTTAAAACTACATATCTAAATCGATTAGGTTATTGTTATAATTCTTTATTTCTCGTTTGAAAATTATTTTGTTATTTTAAGAATATAATTTGTATTCAAAATATTATTTTATAGCGCTCTTAGGGCCGAGTTATTTGGCCCTTTATAAAGTTTATGAGAATAATTATAATTTTTAGAAGTTGTGACACACGTACTGTACATATATCGTGAATTGAATTATTGAACGTGCGTCCATCCCCAACGAACAAGAACGTAGTTCTGAGTCAGCTCATGATACTAAGAAATATAGTATCATGTAGCAATAGAAAATTATGGATTTCCTTTTGATATTATCGAGTTATTTGCAAATCAGTATAATTAAAATTATTGCTCTTTTATATTTATAAAAATTGAAATGATTTTTTAATAATATTTCTGAATAATAAAAATTTCACTGGTCTGTAATACTAAAATATCCATAAAAAAGTATATTAAATTTATACGTATCAAAAAGAGAAAATTTACTTTTATTTATTTTTTATTGGGTTCTTATGAAAAATAGTTGTCTGCCAAAGGCAACAGATTCTTAGTAAAGATAGTGTCACTTTACGTGCGATGAAAGACGTATTATTAAAAGGGGTACGACTAAAATACAATTTATTTGAAAACGAAAGAAACAGTAACTAAATAAGTTACAATAATTGTTGAAATTGATCACCGGCGGCGGCGACTTGAGTATGTTATTGAACATATATTTGGACATTTAAAACCATCTAGACAAATGATCAAGAAAAATACCTAAAGTGATTTATTATACCATCATGAATATATAAAATCATGGTTTTGTGCTGCTTTGAAAGTCGAAAGTACACTAAAATGTGCCGTTAAAAATGGTGCTATGAAACATAAAAACGCTCCTCGAATATTTTAAAGTAAAACTATGACGAAGGATTTATTTATTAAGTCGAATGAAGTGTCAAAGTCCTGTGTCGAATTTGAACGAAGGAGTATTTTGTGGATTTTTAAAGAGAATTTGTCAACGACGTCAAAACTTATGATGGGGAAAATTATAATTCATGCAGTAAATTTTTGGCGGAAAACGTAGAGGTCGTAGGTTACGTTTACTCAAGATCAGTTCGAAGGTGACCTTTGCTCAAAAACCTTTATTGTCCATAGCTCAAATGTGCTTTTAGAGGGCTGAGTATTAAAATATATTTTTAGTCGCAAACTCCCCTATAAAATCCTTATTTTACTATAAGGAACGTAACCAGACTGCAATCAACAGCTACTCTGCGGGCTATGTGCTCCGCCGGACGCTGAATTATACAAGCCTAGCGTGTTAAGTGTAATAATTGTATATTACCAACAGAACGCTGATGCTCCGATTGCAACAAACACCAGTCAAAAGACTGAACCTACTTAAAGGAGCTGTTGGCTCTCGTCAGTGCAAGGTAGGCATGTGATGATCGATACGAGGACCCTTGGACTATTTGGCACATCTCGGTATCGTTAGGATAGCGACATGCAAGATAATCAGCAGGCGCCATCTAGCGGTCTATTGTCCATGTCGGCAGTATGCCTCACCATTGGAAAGCCACGTATAACATATATGTCTGGGTGTTAAAACCTAACCTGTTGCGTCACAAATAGTTTCAAATACCTCAAATACTAAAAACCAAATGTTGCGTTCTAATAGGACACGCAGGTACATCGGCCTGGCTATTTAGAAAAAGAAACACACAAAATTCTCATTCTGAATTTTTCTGTGCCGTCGATTTTTTTAAGTCAGCTATTCCTCGGATGACAATTAGAAATTACATTTCTGTGATAAATTGCATACTTTTGAACTACTTATTGAACTTATTAAAATTTTTATACATTATATTTTTGAAAGGAACTCGATATATGAATTTACCACAGTAGGTACCTTAACATGGTTGATCCTGTGTGTGAGACAGGTCTACCCAAAATAGGAGGAACCACTTTCTAGTTTTCCCCAATTCTGTGGGGTACAACTGTTTAATACTCCAGGGTAAGGTGACTGAAGGAAAAATAGGTGACTTGGAGATAAAAGCTTAAATGCAGTGATAATGAATCTTTAAAATTTAAGTTAAAAGTGTAGTGTCCAAGAGCAGCAGCCCAGGGAAAGTAACTGGTAGCATATCGTAAGTAAGCAAAATTATGTACTCTTCCCTTTTATGGTCTCTTGCACTGAAAGAATTCTCTTGGTAGTAGAAATCCCACATGTTTGTCTTAAAAACGCAATGGAAATTAATTTTAAGGTTTAGGATGATTTCAGCTACAGCATTAATCTTTCTCGATTATTTGCTCTCTTTATATTTTCATGTGTCTCCAAAGGAAATAATCTTGTGTAGATATGTCTGAACATTGTAAATACATAGCTGCTGAATATGTCAATGGAACACGTTATAAAATAATTGATACGTGATTTTTTACAAAATTCCAGTAGATAGGTATCCTCTGTAAGATAATCAAAAACTTGTAGTCCAATAAGCAGGTTTACAAATATGCTACATCCCATATTCAGAGAAAATCTCTGTTGAAAATGGCTTTCAATAGGTGCGTGGGATTATGAAGTTCGCATATGATTATGTTTAGTATTCATAACGTCATCGTCGACTCATTGGAGATGAAAGATATTCCTGTATCATTTTTTAATAAGCCATGACATGGTTGCATTTTATAACCAACCTAAGCAAGACGATATAGAGATTTTGTTTAAAACTACTCAACTTCTCCCTCCAATTTGCTACCCGTATATAAAGGAAATAAGTTATGACCAAATACAAGTTTTTTTTATATCGGATGATTTCGCTGTCAATTCCTTAATTAAATTCGATTTCGTTTATTTGCTTATTGTATTTCCATTTAAGACTACCAAATAAAAATGTACTTATATATGAAAATTCTAATAGTATTTAAATCATCTAGGTATGTATTAAACCTTGTTTGTAACTTGATCTGCTATGAAATTTTAAGGCGCGATTAATTTTAATTTAAAGGGACAATTTAAAGTCTCCTTGTCAACTGGTCTTAATATAAAATATGGTTGTAATTTATTGGTTTAGGATAATGCGCTTAATATATACCGAGAGTATAACAAACAGGTTAGTTATCTTTCTAATCATGTAGTAATGTAGTATACATACAGAGATGGAAATGTTTATTAAAAAAAAAAAATTATACTCAAGCACCTAGCTAAAAGTACCTGATAAAGTATGTAACGAAATTTAAGAAAATAGTGCATGGAATTTCTCTAATGAATTCTTCACAAATGTTTGTGTGGATATGGCAAAAACCATTCACATACCACATACCACATAATGCTTATAACCATGGCGTCTATGTTCCTAATGCCACTGAATAATAATGAACTTATAACACACATTAGTTCCTTAAAAAGCAAAAGCTCGCCGGGCAATCATTGTATAATATCCAAAATAGTAAAGCAATTTCACATGTACATATTAGATCCCCTTAGACATATAATTGTCCTTATTTTTAAATCTGGAATAATACCCAGCCATTTTAAAATTACCATCGTCACTCCAATACACAAAGCCGAAAATAAAACAATCATTAAACATAGACGGGGCGAGCGTGGGTGCGTCTTTACTATGTACATACTTCGATTTGCGATGTAAAGCAACGTAAGGCGCGGTTAGTAGTTGAATGGTGACCGTTCCAACGAAGACCGCGTCCTCGCCTCACACATCTTCCAGCGGCTTGTATATCAGTGTATGCGCGGAAGATATACAACCTTAGGCGAGGGTTGTATAGGGGATATACCATCCTTCGGAGGGGATGTAAAGTCGTCGGTCCCTTGTCTATTAAATGTTAGGCAAGTAAAAAATTCCTACTCTTCTTAAGGGAAGAGGTTCGGCAAAATTCCTGGTTGGGGGTAGCTCGTCTACAGGCGTCGGTGTTAGGCCTCAGTAGAGGAAATAGGCCGACGTTAAATAAATGTATATAAAAAAAACATATTTATTTGTGTTAAACAAACAAGGTATAGATACATACGTCCAATAGAAAAATATAAACATTGAATAATAACGGTACATACATTATACAGTATATAGCAGTAAAGTATTGTACAATAAAACCAACGTTGTATAATTACATTCACAATTCATATTACATTGGTAGGTAGGTAGGTAGGTACATTACAATCCATGAATTCCTGGGTGCTATAGAATGCCTGTTCTATTAAAAACTTTTTTATTACACATTTAAATTTATTCAGGGGAAGAGCAGTGATGTCTGTGGGTAGTTTATTATAAAATAATAATCCAAAATAGTTGGTTCCTTTTCTGCTACTTGTTTTAATAACTATCGTCCTATTAGTCTAATAAACGCCTTTGCCAAAATATTTGAAAAATGTTTGATAGATAGGTTTATAAATTTTCTATATGCTAATAATATATTGGGCAAAGACCAATTTTATTTTACCAAAGTACTTAGCACATCTGACGCGATATATGAACTTACTAAACAAGCTACTGACAACTTAAATAATAATGATAAATGTATTACAGTATTTCTAGATTTGGCAAAGGCGTTTGATACAGTGCCCCGCAATAAACTTCTCAATACATTATCGCAGTACGGTGTAAGGGGGATTGTGCTGGACGTCTTTAAGAATTACTTATCCGATAGGCAACAAATGGTCAAGATAAGAGATGAGCTAAGTGAACCGACTTTAATAAAGATGGGAGTCCCACAAGGAACCGTTCTAGGTCCAATCTTGTTTATAACCATAATTTTCTAACGTCACAGAATAAATATGTTATTGTGTCTAACAGTGAGTGTAAGGTTATATCTGTGTCACATTAAAAAAAAACGACAAAGTATTTTAGGCTATCTTTCAAGTAGATAAGACTACATATGGTAATATATTAGAGCAGGGAATTATTCGTTGGTTATAACTATTGTAATGTTTTTGATGCTATTGAAATGAGACGCTGTTTTAAATGTAATCACACAAAGAGTATTCCCCTGGTTTAATTCCAATACAATTAGACTGCTTAAACAGAAGAACAGGGCACGTAATATATACAGAAGGACTAAAAACCAGGATGATATAATATTATTCAATGAATTAAGAGCTTTGCTAAAAATGACTATAAAAGATGCTTATGCTGCATACATACGGGATGCCAAGAATGCCATAAAATCTAATCGAAATAGGTTCTGGGGTTATATTAATTCAAAAAATAATGCCACATCTATTCCTAGTACTATGAACTACAACAATGCCACTCTTGAAACCTCCCAAGATATAGTTAACTCCTTTACTGATTTTTTCTCAAATGCGTATGTTAATCCTAGTGAATATTTGCCTGGTGACAGTGTACATAATAACAATGTCATGGATAATCGAATATTCACTGAGAGCGAAGTCCTAAACTCAGTTAAAAAACTCAAGCAAACATGACTACAGGACTTGATTTACTGATTATGACCGCGTTTATTATAAGAGATTGAGCTAATGGTTTTTACAAACCTCTCTGTATTATATTTAATTTAATCGTATGCACAGAAACATTCCCTGATAAGTGGAAACAATCCAGAATTTGTCCAGTGTTTAAAAAGGGTAATAAAAATGAAATAGAGAACCATCGTCCCATCGCAATATGCAATTCTTCTAAAATTTTTGTTACATGATTACGTATCCTTCCATACTAAAAGTTCAACAATTGAAGAACAACATGGCTTTATGGGCAATCGGTCAACTGTTACAAACCTGGTATGTATCACCCAATTTATTTCTGAAGTCATAGATCGTAAGGGTCAGGTTAATGGAATTTATACCGACTTCTCTAAAGCATTCGACAGACTAGACCATGGCATTTGATTGACTAAATTAGAAAGCTTTGGAATCAGTACTCCGCTACTAAATTTATTTATATCTTATTTGTCCTATCGGTCTCAATATGTTCAAAATCGTGGTTATCGGTCTGATCATTACAGCCAATCATCTGGAGTACCACAGGGCTCGGTATTTGGATCATTGCTTTTTGTACTGTTTATCAATGACATTGTTGATGACTTGGATGTTCACTATTTGCTTTATGCTGATGACCTAAAAATATACTTTCCTATAAATTCCGGTTCAGCATAACCTGGTACATCAATAACCGTCTTCCTCTTAATGCTGCTAAATGTAATGTCATGTCTTTTACACGTAAAGTAAATACAATTTCATTCAACTACAAATTAAACGACTGTACTCTAAATAGACCTGAGTTTATAAAAGATCTTGGCGTTGTTTTTGATACTACATTAACTTTTTCTAAACATATCGGGGAATGCACCAGTAGTGCATTTAGAAATTTAGGTTTTGTTTTGAGAAACAGCAAAGATTTTACTAAATTATCTACTCTACGTATGCTATTTGTTACTTTTGTCAGATCCAAACTGGAATATGCGTCCATTGTTTGGAGTCCTAGTTACAATATTCACATAGCGTTCTTGGAAAAAGTACAAAGAAGATTTTTTAAGTCCTCAACTTTTATTCTGGAGGGCACATATCCAATAAAAGGTACATAACAAGAGCTTTAAAAAAATAAATTTAGCATGAGCAGCTTAATAAGGCGACGTGTAATGCATTCAATAATGTTCTTACACAAAACTATCAATAACAAAATCAGCTGCACCTCACCCTTCTTAGGTATCGAATTCCGAGATTAAATTCTCGAACAAATAAATGTACTCATGCTTCCTACTCCACGCACCAATATATTAGAATCGTCTCCCCTACATCAAATGTGTTTAAATTATAATAGTATTGAGGCTAGCCTGGATATATTTAACTGTAATATTGCTGATATAAAGAACATTTACTGAAACCCTATTTAAACACTATATTGTCTATATTTCTGTTTTAGAATGAGTGAATGATTGAATGAATGAATGAATGAATGAATTGAATTGAATTGAATTGAAATGAAATAAATAAATAACATTCATAAATTTATTAACTGAACTTGACATTAATGTCTCCGTCATATCATATGCTGATGATACTGTAGTTATATTTAAAGGTAAGCAGCACATAAAGTAGGTAACTTGTGATATTAGTAAGGTTAATAACTGGTTAGACACATATAAATTGTCCCTCAATGTAAAAATAACAACTATATAGCCTCTTCACTAACTATAGCGAATACCAGATTTTGATTCTATCTTAATTGACAACTTACATGACGTAAAAGATATTTATAAACTAACTAATAATATTAGGAAATTAATACACAAATTTTATCTACTAAGTGAATTTTGGGACAAGAAATTGCTAATACACTGAGAGAAATTTATATTAACCATAAAGAAAGATCGACTAGCCCTTAAAAAATATCTGCATTAAATAGGCTCCAGCAAGACTTCTTTGTAACAACAACAAAAACGATCTTGCTAAGACCTACTTATTTACAGTTAACAAAGTTTTCCTAATTATTTATTTGGTTCTCTAGGTCGACAGCTTTGCTATTAGAAGCCAGAGTCCTATTTTAAGGTTTAAAGTTCTTTTCTGAGTTAGTAAGCTCCTATTCTTTACACCGTTACTAATTTGTAACCAGAAAATAGTTATTTGTTTAACTAGGCAGTAAAATGGTAGATTGACTGCCGCGGCTGATAATTCCTAGGAACTCAGCCAAGGCAGTCAATCTATTTTGCTGCTGAGTTGAACATATAATTTTTTCGTCGATTGTTTAAATATATTCTAAAATAATAAAATTATTACAATTCTCAATCTCTCTATTTTTGTTGTAATAAATTCAATAAAAATTCATTAAAAGTCACAGTTGTTACTAGTTGGTTACCATGGAAACTAAGTGTCACCTTCCCTGCCTAGGTAGGGAAAGTGACACTTTGCTGATTGATATTAGTCAGAAAAGTTAGTATTTTGCTGTTCATCGACGAAAAAAAGATTTTCCTGCTGCTAATAGATTACTTTTTAACCACTAATAGGCGATTTTAACCACTGTGAAACTTACACTGTAATGACAGCAAATACTCTTTTTTGTCCTAGTAACGTGGGCATCGGATATTAAAAAAGACCTTCAAAAATGCTAAATCTTTATTGTACCATCTTGAATTTTAAACTGCAGTTTCAAGTCCAATTATGAAGCAACGTCATATGCGATTAGTACCTTCGAATACTTTCACATATTCTTTCAGTCCCCAATCTTCTACCCTTGACTTAAGAAGACATAATAATATAAAACCAAAGAAGTTTGTTATAAAAATTCTTTGCATTAAAACCTTTCACTTTCACACAACCTTCTCGTCAAATGTACAATTGCTCACTGACGTGCCGAATGCAACACTAGCGTCTGCGGGCGGGAGTATCACTTTCTATTTTTGGCTCCTGCGACTTGCGCAGATTGTTTTGTCACAATTAAAATTCAAGATGGTACAATAAAGATTTAGCATTTTTGAAGGTCATTTTTAATATCCGATGCCCACATTACTCGATCCGTAGACGCTAGTGAATGCAACGGCACGCGGCAGGCATCATGGCAAATATTCGATTGCGTTTGCACCATGTGTAAAAGTAAATAAGTAAAATGCTAGGACTAGCAAGCACGTCCGTACGGTTAACAGGTGGCTTACCAACTGTAAGTATATGCGTTTTAACCATTAAAAAGTCAATTGTAAGTAAAGGCACTTATTTATCGTAAATTGTTATTTAGTCGCCACTAATTAAAAAAATCTTCAAAAATATTTTAGTTAGTTTAAGTAAGTGCTGTTATTGCAACAAATAGTTCAAGATTTGTCGTTGTAAAATCTCATTAGCAATACAGTTTTTTTTATGGTTAGATGATGATAATGCAGTCTTGACAAAGAAAATAGTTAGTATAATGAAAATAACCTTAGCAAAACATTCTATTTGGTCGAATTCTTTCAGTGTACTATTCTACAAAGCACTAGTTGAATCATTAATCCGTTATGGAAAATAGCATGGGGTGGTACGTATGACAATAAAATAAAAGTCAAGGTAGTGCAAAACTACACACTAAAAGTTAACACTTGAAGATACCAGTTAGCAATACAAATATTAACCTCAGATTTATAAATTACCTAGCGCCTACATTCTATAACCCCTTGCCACTAGATATCAGAAATACAAACAACATATTTTTTTTTTTACAAAAAACTCTTATATCTCCAATAACTATGCAAATTTTGCATAGTCTTCTAAGCCGTTTCCTTCTTGTTCTTTCAGATATTTTATTTTATTATTAATAATTATTTAGACTTCCATTGATACTCCAGTTATAGTACAATAAAATTAATCTAACGCTTGGATTTTATTTTTCAGGGGATAATTTTATGATAAATCGATGGGGGGAAAATGTCAGGAATAACATATTAAAATGTTTAAAGGTGTTGTAGCAATTTTGTAAATAAATAAAAACTATCAACAAATTGGCCTCACACGACTTTAACACGGTACGACGGTCATAAAATGCTTCTAATAACTAAAAAAATATATCACGTTATAGAGCAAGAAATTCTCTACAATTATGATACGGGAAATACCCCTCTACGATGCTTAATTTTTTTTAAATCGATTTTTTAAGATTTTTTTGCCAAGTTGCAGCACGCACCGTTCCGCCATATCGCTGTGGCAACACAAGTCAGCTGACCAAATGAAAACCACTAAGCAAAAATATCTTAAAAAATTGATTTAAAAAAATCGGCAGCTACTGGAAACGGCTGGAACCTTCCCACTCGGTGGATCTTTGAAGCCGAAAAGAGCATTAAATTGTGTGACAAAACGGCACTAAACGTAATCCGATCTCATCCAAAACCTTTTCAGATCTTCTGGGGCACTAAAAAAACCATCAACTTAATGAATTTACACACTCGCGACTCGTGCTGCAAATTTCATCTCTGCGAGTTATTACCTACATTATCACTCGTTGAATAATATACTATTAGGATATTAACAACTTTAACATCACTTGAACGACTAAGAAAGTCTAGTTATCCTAAATACTACAGATTTGTAAAGCAACAAACTGAAAATTGGTAAAGTGATAATCTATAATAAATTCACCAACGAAGGTACAGAAAGCGTATGATATTTATATTGTTATATCTATCTACCTTTAAAGTTTGTGACAATCCACTGGTGCAGTCACTAAAAGTTACGAAATCTTATTAACATGACATGACACCAACGTTATCGGATGACAAACGATGACAATGACAATCGTCAAAATTTGCTCATTACAATCCGATCGCTCGCGGCTGTCTTTGTTAAATGAAACATTAGCATATCAGTAATTTTACTAGATTTCAGAGGAATATTTGTAGTTTAATTCTTCGATTTGTCTGTATATATATATATATTTAAAAATGGCACTAAACGTAATCCGCTCTACTTCTAGAGCAGTGAACAAGCCCTCACACGTGAATTGACACGTGATGTGACGAGTTTCACGACGTAACGGCTACGTGCATCGATCATGTCACGCGAAATGCGATTTATGCTTCACATTTGCTTTGTTTTTAATTTTTTTTTCACGGAAACCAAATCGAAAGGGTGGAAGTGTGATATATCGTTGAAATCAGAATTTTAACTGCTTTTCAATGGTTTCATTGCAAATTGAAAGTAATTATAAAATAAGCTTCTTGTTGCGTCAAAATGCACACGCAAAGTTTCATTCAAATCCGTTCAGTAGTTTCGGCGCTATCATGCTAACACACATATACACACACACAGACATTTTTCAAAAATCACTTTTTTGGGTTCCTAGGACCTCAAAACGTAAAGATTTGATGTTACATCAATTTTCGTTTTTGAACCAATTTTAGTAACCTCTCACAATTTTATTGTGGTGAGGTTAAAAATAATCACCGTAGAGGGATATTTCCCGTACCAAAATTGTAGAGAATTTCTTTCTCTACAACGTATTATTTCTTTTTTAATTATTATTAGAAGTATTTTATGACCGTCGTAACCGCGTTAAAGTCGAGCAAGGCCAATTTGTTCATAGTTTTTATTTATTTACAAAATTACTACAACACCCATTTCAATAAGTTGTTCCTGACATTTTCCCCCATCGATTGATAATAAAATTATCCCCTGAGAAATAGAATCCAAAAGATGTGAAAAATTGGTCTAGATTTATTGTACTACTAGTGTGATACAATAAATTTTAATTTTTGTTAGAAATAGTATTTTATTACTGTTGTTATTAGTTTAATTATTATCAATAATTGTAATTTTGTAGTTAGGTATACTGCCTTTCATATTATTTTAAAAATATCTTAAACCATAGTTTAAAATGGCACATACACGTGTTCAATCACTTAGCTGCTATGAATCAATTTATTGCATAATTTAACTCTTCTATTTTTAAACCATTATTGTAATTTGTATTATATCATTATTTAATAAATTCTAATTCTAATAAAATGTAAAATACTCATAAAACTGTATTACTGCTAGTACCGTATTCTCTAATACAATTTTTAAATACTTTTTAAAATTATTTTTCTTTCCAAAAATTTGATTTTTATATAAATAAAGCGTAAAAATAATTTAAATGACAATAGATACAAACAATTTTTACGAAACATTTTTTAATTTCATATTCGTGTCATGTTTGCATACAATTTTCCTCATCGATATGGAAAACGTGATGGAAATATCATGTAGCTGTATAGAAAATCAAAATTCATTCTTTTGCTATTAAAATCTGCCTCCCGCGGATAAACATATTATTGGAGGCAGTGTTCAGACGATAACCAGCTTTTTCGGGTGAAGCCGCAGGGAGTTAAATTTGATTATGCCTCTAACTAACCTTCATGTAAAACGTAAGTGGATAAGATTTAAGAAGTTTTTCCGTCGAATTCACGGAGGGTGGTGTAAAATAGGACATATCTTTAAACCGCTCAGTCAACCAACAGATCAGTTAAAAATATACATGTTTTTCATATATATTTATACATTATTTTAAAGTATTGACAAAATGAAAATAGAGAAACTGTTGACGAAACTAAGAGGCAATCTTTTAAAAATTGTTTCATGAAATGTTTTTTAAAGATTGATTGAATGAAATGATGAAACTTTTGATAAATTCTTCATCAAAAGTATGTCGTCTTACATTTTTAAAATATAACATTCCAGTAAATTGTAATTGAAACTTTACAACACAGAATACAATTTTCAGCATTTTGTTAAAATACCACGCTTTTTATTTTTATTAACTGTTATAGACGAATACGAATATGAGTTATACTAAATTTATTGCGATACTCACATTAATGTAGATAGATAGGTAGATAGATAGATAATTTGGTCAATATCAAAATTATACAAAGATACAGGTCTCGTCTTATTGCTATTTTAAATTAACATGATAAATAAAATAAATAACCAACCACAAAGATATAAGCTTAAATAAAAAATAACAATAAATTAATTACCGTGCTAACACAGATACTACGGAAACAGGCAGAAATACAGTTTAAATATTATAGCAAAAAAATTAGTACTACAGAGACAAGCAGACAAACAATCGTACAGTTTAAGTATTATGAAGAAAAATTCGACAGGAGATCTACTTTGAATAAATATAGCAGTTGGAAATAGGTATAGATTAATTTTCATATCAATTGATAAGTTGTAGATTTATTAAAATCTTCCACAAACTCACTCATGTTATAATTTTTTTTATCAGGTATTCTCTTAATCTAATTTTAAAACAGATAATTTTTTTTCATGTTTAATTTGTTCTGGCAACATATTGTAGACATAAGCTACCTTCACCTTGCGCTAATCTCTTATATTTGCTAAACGTAAATTTTTTTATATAAATATCATTAGCCTTCCTTGTTTGATGATCATGAATATTTTTATTTAATATAAAATCTTGTAAATGTTCAAAAATATACATAGATAATTTGTAAATATAAATACTAAATAATGTCATTAATTTTTCAGTTCTAAAAGTTTCTCTGCGTGGTTGCCTAAACCATAAATAAAAAATTATCCTTATTATTAGTTGCTGCATGACAAACACTCTATTAAAGTCAGTGGCTTGACCCTATATAACTATATTGTAGCTTAATTCAGAATAAACCAGTGAATAATACATCAATTTTAAGTTTTCTTGGTTTATAATTTTTTTTTAAATTGGTTAATGCAAATGTTGGTTTAAACAGTTTTGTACAGATATAATCAATGTCAGGACCCCATGTTATTGTTTTATCCAAGAACGTTCCCAAGAATTTAGTAACCTGTGATGGTTCAAAAGTATTTGCTGACTGTATATTAAAATGT
This sequence comes from Leptura quadrifasciata, assembly GCA_963675555.1. Lineage (NCBI taxonomy): Eukaryota > Metazoa > Arthropoda > Insecta > Coleoptera > Cerambycidae > Leptura > Leptura quadrifasciata. The sequence continues at coordinate 114,437,415 of OY776675.1, forward strand.
TTTTTTTTTGTTAATGTTTTGTTAATTGTTGTTATTGTTTTGTTAATGTTAATGTTTTATTCCAGAACGTTCCCAAGAATTTAGTAACTTGTGATGATTCAAAAATATTTACAGACTGTATATTAAAATGTAAATGGTTAGATTCACTATACTCGCTGTTTTTTATTTTATTTATAAACTATATGCACACTGTTTTCCCAGTATTAATTATTAACGAGTTACTATAGCACCAGTCTACGAATTGTTTGATCACATTCTCTGCCTTTAATTTAAGCGTTTCAAGCGATTTATCATGAATAATTACAGAAATATCCTCAGCATAAACAAACACTTTGCCAGTACCAATATTTTCAGGCAAGTCGTTAATAAAAAGTAGGAAAAGGATTTTAGTTTCTCCAATGGTTACCATAATTTTCCATATAGGACTTCACCCAATTTAAAACAATGCCAAGAAGTCCCATCCTTTCAAGTTTATATTGACGATATCAAAAGAGGTTGGATAAATCAAAAAAATAATCCTAGCACCTTAAAATTATCGTCCATTTATCTACAATATATTGAAAAAAATTTAAGGTAGCTAATTCCTTTGATCTTTTATACCGGTATGCATATTGAGATAAGCTAAATATATTATTTTTTTCTAGAAAGGAATATATTTGTAAAACAACTGATTTCTCTAAAATCCTGGCAATATAACTTAACAGCATATTGATCTATAATTAGCCAATTCTATTGCAGCGCCTTTTTTATAGACTGGTACTATTCGACCGATTTGTAATATATCTGGAAACTCTCCTAATTCTGTAGATTTATTTATTAGAAAAACAATTGAATTTACAAATACATCTTTACAATATTTTAATACTTTGATAGGCACTTTATCTAAACCACCAGTACTCTTCTTATTAGGCATTTTATTTATAATCTCTATGACATCAATGGCCTTAAAAATATGCTTGGCATTATATAAGTTAGAGATATGCAATTTTGTTAGATACCATCACCAAAATTAGTTACGAATTGGTCACTGGCCTTATTAACAAAATACTCAGCAAACAGTGTACATATTTGATTATGATGTTCAATAAGATTTCGTTTATTGCTTCCAAGTTTTTCATTGACAATAATCCGTAAAGTTTTGGCTGGAGATTTTAGCTTGAAAATTGTTCCTGCTAACTTTGTAGGTGTCAATTAAGTTTGGATTTCCTTACGTCTTAGCTAACCAATTTAAAAATTTGAGCTTTTCAGTTTCCTATTTTGGTTCTAAGGCTTTCGCGGTGCTGATAATGATCCATTGTTAGGTTTCCGGGTCCTCCTCTGCGTTGATCGTTTTGAATATTTGACGTTTCGACCATCAACACGGAAGAGAACCCGGAAACCTAATTATGGATTTTCAGTTTCCTCTTTGCACAAATTAGAGATTTTCTTATCTTCTTTGTTATTTTTGCTCTTGCATATGAAAGGTAATTTAGGGCAAGTTGCGTTAAAACACCAATTAAAATATTCGTAGAATTCTAAAAAATAGTCATTGAGAGTATCAACACTTTGCTTAAATAAGTTACAATAATATAAAAACATATTTGCAAAATCAAACACATTACTTCTGTTCATTTTCTGTGGAATATTACTTTATTATTATCTGCGGAAGTTACTTCTAATTTAGAAGTAAAAATTTGGTAGAAGTGAATTAGAAATGACATAATCGGGTGATATTGCCGCATTACAACCTATTCTAGCATCAATTCGCTTTGGTGCATTTATAAGTCAGTATAATGAAATCAATGAAAAAAATCATTTAATGATTTAGAATTGCTATCATGAGCTAGTCCGTCGAAATATTATATGATATCATTTAGAATTAACGTAAGTTCTACTTGAAACCGCTCTAGATTTTCATTTTTTGGAGTTCTATGTAAATGTTAAAGAACACGTCAAAACCCTCGATGAACTTTTCGAAACTGTAACAAAATCCGAAACATTTCGCATGAAAAGCGTGCTTCACGTAAAAATGCCGTTGGAAGAGGGTTTGTATACATCAATCACATTTTTGCTCTATAGAGCCTTTTTTATGCAAAAATATGAGAAACTCATCAAGGAGTGTAATTTTAGAAAGTATACTAAATGTCGCGGCACGGGGACGTAATGTCGCCCCGACGACAAAATTTAGAAAGTATAACGAAAACCTTTTACGAATCCACGTTGTTAAGCACTGCAACTCATGCGTTGTGTTAAATATGAAGACAAGTTATCCAGTCTCTAGTCAAAGTATTTCGAGAGTTTTAGCGAAAATAGCCCTTAGCGTCGAGAGTGCACTATAATTTTTTCTAGCAGTCGATTTTGACGGGAAAATGATGGGTTTTAACGGTATTTGCCCTACACCGGATCCTCAGTGATTCGGTGTCAGAAAAGTATATTTACCATGTACTCAGAACGTACATGGGACCGCCTTGCCTGAACGTATGAAATTATAATTGCAAAATATAATTCAAAGTCGTTGCGATTCAAGCATTTTTAAGCTCTGAGGAGCGAACTAAATTGATATTGAACTGAAAATATGTCAATAGACAGGCAAGCAACAGCCCACCAAAAAATTCATAAACATTGAACTTTTACTGAATCTTTTCATGTAATCGTTAGCTAAAAACTAAACATTGGATGGTAGTTGGTACATTATGAGTCATTTCGTTCCCCACTATGTGTTGTACACGGGCCAGACTATAGTTTGTCAATACATTTTTCTTGAACGTTTTGCAAAAACATAATTTTTAAAAGATTTAATATATATTTTTGAATTCATATTGTCTTTTTCTTGTGTTTCAAAATTTCTTTTCAGGTTTAAATTTAAGAAAGTGTTAGTATTTACTGTGTTAGATTTATTGTGGTTACGACGTCCAATTGATACCATCAGTGAAGCAGTTAAGCAAAAACGAACAGTAAGTATAGATTTTATATTATTCTCCGTCTGAAACAGTCTATTTGAACTCTTCTTTGTAAACGTTTAATATCCACTTTGGAAAATATAATAAAAGTCCTTCAGACGTGTAAAGATGGATCGTTCACATATACACAAACCACATATATATTCATCTAATTCAACTTCCATAATTTCAAAAATATTTTCTAAACAATATTTATCTAAAACATAATATTTTTAGTCGCAAGCTTCTCTATAAAAATCCTTATTTTACTATAAGGAACGTAACCAAACTGCAACCAACAGCTACTCTCCGGGCTATGTGCCCCGCTGAGCGCTGAATTACAAGTTACAAGCCTGGCGCGTTAAGTGTAATAACACCCCCATGGATCTGTTTGGTCCTACAGAAAGTCTTTATTAAAGTGTACCCACGAAATGCTTCTGCGATCTGAATATTATTAATCCAGTCTTCACTAATACATACAACTGTAGGGATAAGTCTAATAATTTTGATTCTAACATTAAAATTTTATTACCTAATCCTTGGCAATTCCAACGAAATATTTTAATATGTTGCATGTTAACGATTCAACTGCTCATGTCTTCGACAAGTCTTCTTGCTTCCGTGGCAATATTTTACTCTTAATGTTCGTTGGTGGAAAGAAAGTAGATTTTTCTCGAATGGTCGTACAATTGTTCTTTTTGGCCAGGTGCTATGTGTAAGAATTATGTCCTCAAATGATTCAGGCACAATGTGTATTTAATACGTTCTCGACTACTTATGTCATAATACATTTATTTGAAGTTTTTTAATATATTTTTGTCATTTCTTCATTTATTCTCGCCCAGTTTTAAATATCTAATCATATTTTAGAGAGATAGAGGCAACTATTGAAAAACATACTTTCGCAATAATTCTTATCTTTTATAATTGTAATTTCAGTTCACTCTACTAATCCATGTTACTCCTATCAATTTACCCTAATTATTAATGCATTTTATAACAATACAATATAGACCGTTCCATGATATGCATAGTATATGTACTGTAATGGACTAAGGGTGCATGTAATAACTGTATTAATATTGATTAGTTTCAATTAAAATCTTCGCCCCGTGTTGCGATATGCCGGAGGGTTTCATACCCATGTTAACCAGTCGCCGCTAAAAGTTTACTACCAAACAAGCAGATTAATATTAACCCCTTTATTGTTGAATTAGCAAGCGTTTGTTTTCTCTTCAATGTTTGATTACTGTGTGCTGTTTCATTAAGTACCTACAGCTAAATTTTTATCTAATGTTTTATCTCGTATTACATGGGGTACAAAGATGTAGAAGTTAGTATAAATGATATGATAAATATTTTGCTGTATTTATAAATTTTAGTAACGTTGATCCTAACGAATTAAGATATAACGTCCTTTTAACAATTAGTGAGCAGAGGTTTTAAATAAAGACAAATTGGAAATCGCAACTTTATTGCATTTTTGCGTATATTTAAAAACAAAATTAATAGTTTTTACTTTGTAGAACTAAATTCTAAGGGAAGCATAAAAAATACAGAAAAGGGGAATTTTGCGCTATATTTTCTAAATGATTGAAAATGTCCAAAGACTGTTTTTTCCTCACCTTTTAACAAACAAGATAAAACGATAAGCCTCTACAATAACTAGAACTTGCGATATATCGATTCAAAGTTAGGGGTGAAAACGGCAAAAAATACAAATAACACATAAACTACCAAACAAAAATTGATCATACCTTTATAAAACAAGGAACTCCGAAGAGACGAGTAATATAAATAACTTCAATACAAAATACAACAAAAAAATATCATTTAAAAATTTAAGGAGGGTGTCACATCTATTGAAACGTAAAAATCAGCCCATTGGTGTAAAAAGACAGGGAGCTGCGCTTGTCTTACAAAAGCGATGTAAATATAAACTTTTTTTTAACCTCTCCACAATAAAATTGTGAGAGGTTACTGAAATTGGTTCAAAAACGAAAATTGAGATAACATCAAATCTTTACGTTTTGAGGTCCTAGGAACCCAAAAAAGTGGTTTTTGAAAAATGTCTGTGTGTGTATGTGTGTATGTATGTGTCTATGTGTGTTAGCACGATAGCGCCGAAACTACTGAACGGATTTAAATGAAACTTTGCATGTGCGTTTCTTTAGTGTCCCAGAAGATCTGAAAAGGTTTTGGTTGAGATCGGATTACGTTTAGTGCCATTTTGACGCAACAAGTTGTTTATTTTATATTTACTTTCAATTTGCAATGAAACCATTGAAAAGCAGTTAAAATTCTGATTTCAACGATATATCACACTTCCACCCTTTCGATTTGGTTTCCGTGAAAAAAATTAAAAACAAAGCAAATATGGCATAGATCGCATTTCGCATGACATGATCGATGCGTGTAGCCGTTACATCGTGAAACTCGTCACATCACGTGTCAATTCGCGTGTGAGGGTTTCTTCACTGCTCTAAAAGTAGAGCGGATTACGTTTAGTGCCGTTTTTAAATATATATACAGACAAATCGAAGAATTAAACCACAAATATTCCTCTAAAATCTAGTAAAATTACTGAAATGCTAATGTTTGATTTAACAAAGAGAGCCGCGAGCGATCGGATTGCAATGAGCCAATTTTGATGATTGTCATTGTCATCGTTTGTCATCCGATAACGTTGGTGTCATGTCATGTTAATAAGATTTCGGCACATTTGTAACTTTTAGTGGATTGTCACAAACTTTAAAGGTAGATGTAACGATATCAATATCATATGCTTTCTGTACCTTCGTTGGTGAATTTATTATAGATTATCACTTTACCAATTTTCAGTTTGTTGCTTTACAAATCTGTAGTATTTAGGATAACTAGACTTTCTTAGTCGTTCAAGTGATGTTAAAGTTGTTAATATCGTAATAGTATATTATTCAACGAGCGATAATGTAGGTAATAACTCGCATAGATGATTGTAAATTCATTAAGTTGAGGGTTTTTTAGTGCCCCAGAAGATCTGAAAAGGTTTTGGATGAGATCGGATTACGTTTAGTGCCGTTTTGTTACACAATTTAATGCTCTTTTCGGCTTCAAAGATCCACCGAGTGGGGAGGTTCCAGCCGCTTCCAGTAGCTGCCGATTTTTTTTTATACATTTATTTAACGTCGGCCTATTTCCGCTACTGAGGCCTAAAACCGACGTCTGTAGACGAGCTACCCCCAACCAGGAATTGTGCCGAACTTCTTCCCTTAAGAAGAGTAGGGATCTTCTACTTGCCTAACATTTAATAGACAAGGGACCGACGGCTTTATATCCCCTCCGAAGGATGGTATATCTCCTATACAACCCTCGCCTAAGGTTGTGTAGCTTCCGCGCATACACTGATATACAAGCCGCTGGAAGATGTGTGAGGCGAGGACGCGGTTTCCGTTGGAATGGTCACCCATCCAAGTACTAACAGCGCCTGTCGTTGCTTTACATCGCATACCGAAGTATGTACATAGTAAAGACACACCTACGCTCGCCCCCAAATATATACTTAAATATGTGGAAATAATGAGGTCTGAAATTTTATTACTAACGGGCTGATTTTTGGACTATTATTTAATTAATATTTTTGAAATCCAATGGTCAAATGGTATTACAAATTTTCTGGCAGGTTTTCCAGTTCTACGCCATGAAAGTGTCAGTTCCACGATCAACATGTTTAGCAGCTACCTTCACCGGGAATTTTCGCAGAGAAAAATTGGAAGACTCGTTAAAACGAAGCCACTCACGAAAATTCAGCCTGTTAGTAATCACTGTAAAACAGGGGCGTCGGACCCCAGACCATATCTGTTCTTCAGGTTTCTGAACTGTGATCTAAACATGTCCCCTTAACTTTCTCCTGAACTTATTAATGAACACACCTTTCTCTGGATCGAATCTAAATTATTTTGTAAACACTTACAACTTCGAATTTTGTAGTTTGTATTATCTTAAAACGTTTTATAATATTATTTTATATTTCTTTAACTTGGCGTCCATTTTGCTTGTTGTGGAACTGTCCTTATAGAGTTAATTTTAAAGTACTTTTAATTAAAAATTGCTATGTGAGCTTACGTTTCAAACTATCGGACACGCCTTTATATTGTATATTGATTACAAATATCTGAAAATCAACAAAAGACAAGGCGCACCTTTGGATTTTGACAACTGACCAAATACATTGAACAATGTTAAAGGAAACGTACTTAATCTGTGGCAAACATTTCCTAAAGTCTATTAACATATTTTTTTTTTTAATATTTATTTAACGTCGGCGTATTTCCGCTACTGAGGCCTAACACCGACGCCTGTAGACGAGCTACCCCCAACCAGGAATTTTGCCGAACCTCTTCCCTTAAGAAGAGTGGGGATCTTTTACTTGCCTAACATTTAATAGACAAGGGACCGACGGCTTTATATCCCCTCCGATGGATGGTATATCTCCTATACAACCCTCGCCTAAGGTTGTATAGCTTCCGCGCATACACTGATATACAAGCCGCTGGAAGATGTGTGAGGCGAGGACGCGGTTTCCGTTGGAATGGTCACCCATCCAAGTACTAACTGCGCCTGTCGTTGGTTTACATCGCATACCGAAGTATGTACATAGTAAAGACACACCTACGCTCGCCCTCAAATATATACTTAAATATGTGAAAATAATGAGGTCTGAAATTTTATTACTAACGAGCTGATTTTTGGACTATTATTTAATTAATATTTTTGAAATCCAATGGTCAAATGGCATTAAAAATTTTCTGGCAGGTTTTCCAGTTCTACGCCATGAAAGTGTCAGTTCCACGATCAACATGTTTAGCAGCTACCTTCACCGGGAATTTTCGCAGAGAGAAAAATTGGAAAACTCATCAAAACGAAGCCACTCACGAAAATTCAGCCTGTTAGTAATCACTGTAAAAGAGGGGCGTCGGACCCCAGATCATATCTGTTCTTCAGGTTTCTGAACTGTGATCTAAACATGTCCCCTTAACTTTCTCCTGAACTTATTAATGAACACACCTTTCTCTGGATCGAATCTAAATTATTTTGTAAACACTTATACTTCGAATTTTGTAGTTTCTATTGTCTTAAAACGTTTTATAATATTATTTTATATTTCTTTAACTTGGGTCCATTTTGGTTATTCTGGAACTGTCCTTATAGAGTTAATTTTAAAGTACTTTTAATTAAAAATTGCGATGTGAACTTACGTTTCAAACTATCGGACGCCCTTTTATATTGCATATTGATTACAAATATCTGGAAATCAACAAAAGACAAGGCGCACCTTTGGATTTTGACAATTGACCAAATACATTGGACAATGTTAAAGGAAACGTACGTCATCTGTGGCAAACATTTCCTAAAGTCTATTAACATATTATGTACGCTCAAAAATAACTCTGAAAACGATCATCATCAATCATAATATAACTTACCGTCATATTCCCTATCAGATGGTTCCTGTTTTATTGGTAGATGGGTTCCTAAGCTATGATGGACTGGTACACCGTGTACATTTGGGGACGGAAGGGAGCCTTCAATGTTTCGTACTGGAGGTGGTGTGGTTCTATTATACAAGGGAGTAGAGTAAAAGCAGCCAGCGTGTTGGTAAGCACTCGTGTAAATTCCTTCGAAATTTTCTGTAGGTGGATATGTAGAAGGATAAGCTGAAGTCTTGCTGATGGTTTGTAGCACTTCAGACATATTTGATTCAGACTTTAAATCTGGAAAATAGACAATTCCAATGTATTCTTAATTTTATCTTTATGAAATCAGTAAACAATGGCAATAATTAATAAACCTAAGTTTAACAGTTTTTTATTATGCTCCTAAGACCAATTTGTGTTTTTATTTTGGTCGACAGGTTACATAGTAGGCGATACTACGATACATTATTAGCTTTTATTAATAAGGAGACATGGCTCGAGTTATACAATTGCCAAGGCGTGAATGAAGGAAGCATTTACAATATTTGTAAATACTTTAAAATACTATATAGATAATATTTCCTTTCCAATTATAAGAATCAATACAAATAAAAAAAGGAATAAAAAATCATGGATAACAAAAGGTATAAAAATCTCATCAGGCATTAAAAAATCTGTAGAAAAATATAAAAGCTCAAATGAAGAACATGATAGAGACTATTATACGCGTTATAATCAAATTTATCGCAAAGTAATAAAAAAAGCGAAAGAAAATTACAATATGAATTATTATTATGCAGCTGAAGGCAAACCAAAAGCAGTATGGCGGCACATAATAAATAACAATGCAATGAATAAAAATCATAAAAATAAAATAACTTAAATTCGAACCCAAAATGGAAAAATAACATTACAGAAGTTGCTGATTTTTTAAAATAATTATTTTATATATGCACCTTAAAAATTAGTGGATCAACTTGACAAAGAACCTAGTGCTCAATTTAAGATTAGTGGGGAATATCCAATAATGTTTTTCAGTATACGAATTGAAAAACTGTCCTTGAACCACTTTTATTCATTTTATTTGTAAATGATCTTCCAATTGCCAATGATAACACAAATATAGTTATGTTTGCTGATGATGATAGCTGTATTTGTAGTGAAAACAACATTTTGGATACTGTGAGGAACGCGCAAACTGTTTTGGATAAATTTGTAGAACGGTTCAGCTGCAACAAACTTTTTTAAATATCACTAACACTGTCTATATTCAATTTACACCTAAGCTAAAACAACTTGATAATAACTACATTTTAAAATGTAATGTAAAAGTATCGAGCAAGTGACATACCAAATTTCTAGGTCTGTATATCGACAATGCCCTCAGCTGGGAATCTCATACAGATAAATTTCTAAAATATGTCTTCAGTTTGCTTTGTTTTATATAGACTGAAACAAATAGGTAATAGGAATATTATGATGCCATATTATTACTCAGCTATGTACTCTACAATCAAATATGCAATAACATTTTGAGGCTGTTCACATCAAAACATAAGAATCTTTCGTCTACAAAAAAGATCTATTGGAATAATTGCTCCCTTTCCTAAACTTACATAATATAGGACTATTTTTAAGGAATATAATGTATTAACCACGCCATGTATTTATATAATGGAAACTTTAATGCTTGTAAAATCAAATCATGAAAAATTTGTACAGATTAATCATTCTCATGTTTCTATCAATATATGTTAGATTTTGAATTGTTTGATTAACTTTTTAAAAAGATTTATTCACTTATAATGGAGTCAAGATTGACTTTGTAAAATAACAATAATTTGGAATGTGTTTATTCTAAAGATGAGTATAAGACTAATGTTACTAAGGTCTGTGGGTAATATTTATAATATTTTGAGAACAAAGGAAACAGCGTTGCTGATTCAGCACAATCAGGATTACCTAGAATTGAAATACTATGCTCATGCAGTGTGAGCGGTTATTGAGAAGAGCTGTTACGCAATATGCAATGCGAGGCTCTTGGGAAGGTGAAGCCTGTCTCAGTAACATTGTGTATCATGGTATATTTCTAATATAACATATATATCTGTTCTTTATTTCTACTTATGTATTATCTTTTAATTGTGCTTCTGTATTAGTAGTGTAATTCAGGATTATTGCAATGTATAAGTTTATATATGGGACTTTTCTCATTAATTTTATTTGTAAGTTTGTCATCTATGATTTATGTTTGTTATATTACGAAAGTTTGTAGCTTGTAGTTTACTAACTTTTCCTATACTATGTATCATAGTCTACTGGAATAAGTATTATTATTATTTCAAGATTTACAGTACTTATGGCATAATATAAATATTATTTATTATGTACTGGTAGGGTGGTACTTAAAATGGCTTTGGCGGAATTTTAATCTCAGCGCCCCCTAAATCTACTCCAAATAAATAAAAAACAATAATAGGCACCAGAAAAGACCTTAATTTTAATTTCAACTCCTACCAACTTTGGAATACTTTTTTCCATTTAAATAACATGGGATTTCGGTATGGTTACAGTCTTCCTTTCTGCTGGAGTAAAACTCCCTTAAAAATAGCGCAATCCCCAGGAGTTGTTGTCAGTACTAGCCACTTGAGGCACAAAAAAATTTAACACCTCAATTTCAAGCATGTCGGAGATAAATAGAGTTTTTTTCCGCACAACGCTCGTTAAAGAACACACCAAAACCTTCGATAAATTTTTCGAAACTATAACAAAATCCGAAATATTTCGCATGAAAAGTGTGCTCCACGTAAAAATGCCGTTGGAAGAGGTTTTTATAAATAAAGTAACGTTTTCGCTCTATGGAGCGTTTTTTATGCAAAAATATCAAAAATTCACTAAGGAGTGTAATTTTAGAAAGTATACTAAATGTCGCTGTACAGGGACGTAACGTCGCTCCGACCACAAAATTTTAGAAAGTATCATGAAACCCTTTTACGAATCCACGTTGTATAGCACTGCAACTCATGCGTTATGTTAAATAAAAAGACGAGTTAAAAAAGTCTCTCATCAAATTTTTTCGAGAGTTTTAGCGAAAATAGCCCTAAGCGTCGAGGGTGTCCTTTCATTTTTTAGCAGTCGATTTGCCCTAAACGGGTTCGGTGGCAGAAAAGTATCTTTACCATGTACTCAGATGTGCATGGGACCGCCTTGCCTGAACGTATGAATTTATAATTGCCACAATATAATTCAAAGGCGATTCAAGCATTTTTAAGCTCTGAGGAGCGTCCTAAATTATTATTGAAATAATAAAAGTACGTAAATAGACAGCCAAACAAAAGCCCAACAAAATTATAAACATTGAACTTTACATTGAATTTTTTGTGTAATCGTCTGGCTATAAACTATACATTGGATGGTAGTTGGAGACATTGTAAATCGTTCCGTTCCTCACCATGTGTTGTGCACGGGCCAGACTATTGTTATCATACATTTTCTTGAGTTTTTTGTAAAAACATATTTTTGAAAAGATTAATATATATATGTTTTGAACTTTATATCGCCTTTTTCTTGTGTTTCAAAATTCCCTTTCAGGTTAATTAAGAAAGTGTTAGATTTTACAGTGTTACGACGTCCATCAGTGACAGCAGTTAAGCAAAAGAAACGGTAAGTATAGATTTTTGTATTTTTCGTCTGAATCAGTCGTTTCGAACCCTTTAAGTGAACAATATAATATCCACTTTAGGAAGGGTAATAAGAGCAGACGTGTTAAGATGGATCGTTCACAATTTGTCCGATTTAATGATTTTATACATGTTAAATCACTGCAATGAATAAATTTGCTTATAAATCATAAATACGTCATGATTTTCATAGGAATTTTCCGTTTTTTATTTCCTTACATAGATATCTCATATATGGATTAGGTATGGACACACAATATTAATTTATTGCGAAAATTACAAAAATAACTTAATAAATCTACAATTAATATTATTAGAGGGTGCAATATATTCCATCAATCTTCTATAGTAATTATACGCTGTGAGAAATTTTTCGTCGATAAAAATATTGTTGAGGGAACAATGTGGAATCATTGCCAAAATTACCAGTTTTTTTGGTGGGTTCGACTAAAAATGTTGGTTGGGCCAACGATGTTGCAATATGCCAACGCAACATTGTAACCGCAACCGAAGTCTTTAGTTGAACGGACAATAACTGAGGTAACTTTGACTTCTGCGAATGTAAATTTCTCACAATTTATCTACTACTGTTGAACGATTGATTCGTTTTTAAAATCCGGCTATTTTCCGCAGTATTCTTTAACAATCCGTAATATGTTTTCCGCATTCTTGAACAATCTGTAATACCGTATATGTAAGTATTGTATTTATTTTGTTCTAAAAATAATCTTGATATTCTTTTCTTTTTAGAGACAAATAATTATTCTCGAAGGTGGTGTATCATAGCCATAAGAAACAAGAGTACCTTAATGTTAGAAAAAAAAACTATAAAATTTTTTAATCTGATACCAAGAATGCAAAAGAAAAATAATTAAGTGTGATTCAAAATGTCCTCTGCCGCCCCAATTGTGATATTTATTTATTTACTGATGTAGTACAGATAAAAAAATGTCAAAGTTTACTGACATCATATTGTACGCCACTATACTTATAAGAAGGCTGGCTATACAGAATACCTACGTATATCGAGAAACTTATTTATAACAATTATTGTTTTATTCTATATATTCCTATAGTTTGCGTATTGTTAGGTTAAATATGTTAAAATTTGATTCATGACAGACACAGTTTACGTCGATATACATTCTTACAATTGGCGAGTTTTTTTTATATTAGTGTTACTTGTAACATAACTAGCAAGGTCCGGAGTCTGGATGAAATATAAAAATTTAGTTTTAATAGAATATCCTCTGCTGCTATATATCCGTTTATTATTTTGTCTATAAACAGCACATTACTCACTTTTCTTCTTAACAGTTTGGCAATATTACATCCTTTTCTTATTGTATGGTACTCATTGTAATCCGGAAACCTTAGTTTTTTTCCCCGTAGATGTAAGCCAAGAATTTGTTTTGAATAGTTTCTATTTGCTGTGAGGCTACTACAGTTCCGGGATCCCATATTTGTGAGCCAAATCCTAATTTTGATCTTATAAAACTGAAATAAAGCATTCTAATTGTTTGCCAAATAAATTCAGATGCATTCCTAATAACAAATCCTAAATTTCTATAATATGATTTCGTTACCATATTTCCAATGGTGTCTTGCTTTCAGTGTTTCCTCTCTACCCACCGATTTACATCTGGGATAAGTCGCCTCATCCACCGGCCTTTCTCACTTCTGCTCCACTCATCCTGCCATTCTTCGAGCAAGTGCACGACGGACGATATTCCTGCTAGTAGACTCGCCGCTTCATATGATACTGTCCTGTATGCAGATATGACGCATATTGATGCTAGTCTGCGCACTCTCCTTACTTCCCTCTTTATTATTGCCGTCGTGAGGCATCCTGCCCATACCAGTGCTTTGTATAGCAGCGTCGATAGGGCCACCTGCGACAGCAGCCTTCTCCGGTTGCTCCTGGGACCTCCCACGTTTGTCATGAGCCTGACCGCGCTGTTCATAACTGCCAGAGCCTTTTTCGTCGCTCTCTTCAAATGTGGAGCAAATCCAACCCCCCTATCCAGTACCATGCCCAGATACTTTATGCCCTCGCCATGTTCCTTGACCTCCACTGGTGTTCCTTGTAGCATGCATCTAGGCATCCGTGGCACCTGCTTTCTTGTTAGTATCATTGCCTCGGTTTTCTGTACAGCCAGCGCTAACCCATTGCCTCTCATCCACTTCCATCCTATCCATTGCTTCGCTTAGGCGATCCTCCAGCCTATTTATCTCTTTGCCTATCCCCACCATCGCCACATCGTCCGCGAATGCGACTAGGCTGATGCCGCCCGGCAATCGCATCCTCAGCAGTTTATCGTAGGCTAGAATCTGCAAGGTTGGCCCTAGGACTGATCCTTGTGGCACCCCGCGTTCCAGCGTCCACCACCTGTTGTCATCCTATATTTTATAGCATATGGTTCGTCCTCTTAGAAAATCGATAATGAACCTTCTCATATTCCTCGGCATCCCTATCCTCTGTACTGCCTGATCTATCACTCCATGGGACACTGTTAAAGGCGTTCTTTACATCTAATATCACCATACGCAGTGTTCATTGGTCCTCCAGGTGCCCGCATCTGCCATCCTTGCCTTGTTCACCACATCCACTACCGCCTCATTGTCGATGTTCCCTTCCTGAAACCAAATTGGTTAGGCGCTAATCCTCCCGCTTCCTCTATTTTCTTATTCAATCGCGCCAGCAGCACTCGTTCTAGCGACTTCGTCCACGTATTCGACAAGCATAGCGACCTATATGCTGATGAATCTTCTAATGGCTTGTTATTCTTCCTCAACAGCACTAATCTAGCTTGTTTTTCAGCCTCGGGCAGCCGTCCCTCCGCCAATCTCTTGTCATAAATCGCACGCAACAGTTCAGGTGATCCTCAATTACATACCTTATTGTTTCATTCAGTATACAATCCTTCTTCATTTTTAGCTTGCTTCCCACCTCTTTTATCTCCTCTATTGTTATGGCTTCATATCCTTGTTCTGCATCCCCCTCCTCTCCGTTATCCCGCCTACACTCTACTCTCGTCAAATCGCTCTTGGGAAGAGGGCTTCTACCACCTCATTTATCCTTTCCCTGGGATCTACTCCCGGCCTTTCATCCTGTTTCGTACGATCTTGTATCTACGTCCCCAAGGATCGTTATATACTTCTTGTATCAGCTGTTCCCAGCTTTTACTCTCCCATTATCCGCTCATGGTCATGGGTAGCAAGCAGACTTAACAGACAGAATAAAACACTGTTGTACATGATGATAGTCGTGCCGTTCATCATATACGCAGCGCCGGTGTGGTGCAGCATACCGGCCACGACAATGAGAAAACTCCAAGTGTTTGAGCACAAATGCATGCGAATCATTTCCAATTCTGGAAGGTACACCTATCTCAGAGATCTATACGCACATTGCAACGACATAACCCCCATAGCGGACTACGTCCAACGCATCTCTCAAAACTTCTACTCGTTTAAGCTGGACGATAGTCCGCTAACAAGACACATAACGCAACAGCACAATGCCCCATTTCGGATCAAACACCCCTTACCGTACCAGACGTTACCGATTTTCCGGCAACCTTTTTAGTAAAGTTTCACCAACTATAACTTCCGCTTACCCTATCCACCTTTACTAATATTTTTCATACTATTGTCTATCTTTAAATTTTTCCTGTCCCATTTCTGTTTATATGTCGCGTTTGTTTTTCCCGTTTTCCTTTTGTACATTTTTGTTTCTAAATTTGTTACCATCAAAATTTGAAATACATCATAACTTTCTTTCTTGAAGTCCAAATTTTTAAAATCACAGTTTAGACCAGCCTATGCGCAGCTCGACGTTACCTCGCGGAAGGCTCCTCGTTTTAATTTGAGGTGTCAACTGCGAAATTAAAAAGTGTTTCGTGCGAGAGTTGCCTAAATATAGTATAGTTTGTAAGTTTGTTAAATCTGTTTTTTGGATATGTTTTAATTATATTACCTATTTTTATTTATTCATTGTACAAAAGAAGTTTAGATTTAGTTGTTTTCAATTACTGTTTTCGCCGACACAGACCGGTCCCGCCCGATCCTGCAACCCGCGATCCCGCCATCGCGTCAGCGCGGTGGTTGCACGATCGGCCCCGGGGCAAATCCTGGCTAGGCAACTGTTCTGTACCATTTCATTCCAATAAATCTATTTTGCTTGCTTGCGTATAACAAACATTTAGAATAAATTAAATATTTGGGAATATCGTTCACAAATAACAAAAAAAAATAAAAATAAATGGCCGATGTTACTACCTTGCGGAACTCCGGATCTTGCTAAAAAGGCTCGGATAGATGTTCATGAATTTTGTTTGTTGAAATCGGCATCTTAAATAGGAACTTATAAACTTTATGAGATTAATGGAAGATTATTTTTAATGGGAGATTATGATCGCAATGGATATCATGTTTACAGCAAACGACGGATCACTTTTTGGTCAGTAAATGTAGTTTTACCTTTTTAGATAAAAGTATTTTGAAGATATTTAAAAAAATTTTATGACTAGGACTGAATAGCTCCATTAGGAAATATTATTCTACAATGTCATTTGCGTCAAAACGACATAAAATCACGTCTAAAGTTTGCAGTTCTTGTTTGTAAGGAGAGTTTCTCGACACCTCGTATTGCTCAAAATGCATTATATTGAGGTAATACATATTGCAATGAATTATTACATACCAATTTTAAATTGAGTATATTAATTAAAATGCTTAAATTATTTTATCAAAAATTTAATTTCTAAGCTGTTAATTTTAATTTATATTGCAAAATCTCATCGACTAATAAGGAAACGCGACACTCATTAACTGATGCCAGGTTAAATAATTAATAACAGTAATTATTTCTGAAAAAAAAACTATTCTTGGAAGTATATCGGTTTGTAATTTCAAATGCGAGTCGTAACTGAAGTTTTCATATTCTTAAGTTAATAGGAATTTTTTTGACTCGGGATAAATAATTTTGAATGGAAAGCGTAGGTACATGGCGTATTTATGTATGTTATTGAGTGCAGTAGCGGTTAGGTTGACGGCAGTAATCGGAGTACATGCTGGGCTTAGAGATCAACCTGTCAGCAGTTCTTTCAGACAAGCAAACATCCATTTAGTTTTGTATATTCTCAACTTAAAGCACGGCGGGGTACACCCTCTTTATGATGTCATATTTGCTGTTGCTTACCTTACCTTGAAAACCGTTACAATTGGTCCATGTAGAATGTGTGTATTATACCATTTTTAAAGCAACATATTTTTTATGCTGGTGGAAAATATAAAAATCCAGTAAAAATGAACAGTGTCAGTAAGAACGATTAAATTCATCAAGCCGTTGAATATGTATAGAAAAATTGATAATGAAACTAAAAATGTATTATTAATAATTCCAGGTACCTACGTTAAAGGTTTCTTTATTTTATAAGAAGATTCTAAATTATGGTGCAAAAATTCATCAGTAGAGCTTGGGGGAATTTATTTATTTAATTACAAAATCCAACAGGCAAAGCCCAGTTATAGGATTAGATACAAAACAATATACTATATTGATATGATTTTCACTTGTATTTAGGCTAAATAACACATTCAGATTAATTTGAGTTGTGTATTGTGAATAGGATGCATTCTATTTTGAATAGAGAGTTGCATGCATGTTTTCTGTTTTCTTTTATTTGCTCTGTTTGATAAAATATCAAGGTATTTTACAGAAGACAGATATTTTCAATAAATACATACAGTTTTTGTATTTCAACCATTAAACATAGATAGAGATATTGATAACATAATTTAAATGTTTAAGACATCTCGAACTGTTAATATCTAATATGTTCAAGTAGATTATAAAATTTTTAATCAATTTGTGCGGAAAAATGTTAAAAGTGAGAAAAGGCTCAATATCACGTGATGAGAAGAGAAGAAACCAATTTGTTCTGTTAAGTTGGTGTCACGAAAGATTCAAGTTGGTATTTGCGATTTTTGAAAAAAATATAAAGGAAATTGTGGAACAATTTAAAATTAGAAGTTGCTAAGGGATATAAAGAATAACTAATAAAAATTGAGAAATTTAAAGACAAGAAAACTTTGGAGAAAATAGAATATTGGAATAAAATGGAGAGAATGGACTTGTTGGTTTAATTGAAGTAAAGTAAAAACGAAAGAAGACAAGTAGCTAAAGAATTTGGAAGAAAGAAATAGAAAATCGAGATTTTTAAGATTTGGACAAGTAGGACAAAGAAGAATAATTTTAATTTATTTAAAGGTCAAGAAAACGATTCCTTGTGGAAACGGAAATCATTTGAAAGGTGAAGGAGTTTAGCTTATAGTTTGGAAATAATTAAGAATATTTTAAATTAGAAATTTTTACAATTAACTTCATCTTTATTAACAAATTTTATTTTAAATTTAATCATATCCAAATTATTTTAATTTTATAATCAGAATTTTATTCAACTGGATAGGGAATTTCATCTTTTATTTGTATGAAATATCCGTTCTTGCAATACATTGTTCAGTTGATTTGAATTTGTTTTATTGCCTTTATGTTTCTGTATCTGTGTTTTGCATTAATTCCGAACTTTCGACCTTGATAATTAAATTTAGTGTAATAAAGTCATTTTTGTTTCGAAAATAATCATTTTAATTTGAATTTAAAGTAATAGTTTTTTTTATCCACCGGGTATATTTTAATAATGTAGAGTAAATTGGGAAGGAGCCGCAATTTAATTTCAGGAAAAGATTATTTTTAAAAGTCATGAGAGAACCATTTGGAACTCGCTAATATTAGTTAGAAGAATAAATATTAAATTAGAGCCGATAAAATTCAGTTCTTTTCAAGTACCAGGTAAAGTTTTAATTACAAGCAGTTTAAACCGTGAGAGTCAATTTTTTAAATTAGTTAACGCTCCAAATAATCAATATAAACTTAATTCAAAAATAATAATTTGATTTAGAATTATAACTACTAATACCGGGGCTATTAAATTCGTTATTTTTCTGAAACATTATAAATATTTGATTTGCAGTTTAAATTATCCAGAAATTATTGTTTATACCAATAATTGACGCTACCGGTTATAAATATTTTGCTACACCGTCAATTGATGACTGCCTGACTCACATATGTTCGCGCAATGTGCGTCCGACAGGATGAATTCTAGCTTAGCACGGGAATATCTTACCTAGGCCCTCCGGTAAAGATATCTTTGGTTTCCTACTACCGACCTGACCAGTCGACTTTTTCGTAATATATGTTTATTTTCTTGATAATTTTCGATTTAGAATATTTCCGGTATTTTCTGTAAATAATTTTTAAGTTGTCTTTGTTATATTTTGTTAACTTGTGTCTTCAGAGCAACTTATAGTAATTTTCAATAAACCGATCGTGTCTAGTAAATCCGGGAAGATATTTTATCGTGAGTAATACCCTCAAGCGACGCTGCCTTTAAGTGGGACACTCCAGAGGTGTACGCCGAAATTTTGATTTGATCTTATTGTGATTTGAGTTTACTTTTGCAAATAAATTATTTTTTTCCGTGAAATTCTCAGTCGGGAATGTTGCCTTTAAGTGGGACCCTCCACCTGAGACGTACCGTTATTTTTTAATTTCACGAGGAATTTTCCGCGAAATTCTCGGTCGGGGACGCTGCCTTTAAGTGGGACGATCCAGCTGAGACGTACCGTTTTATTCAATGTTAAACATTCCACCATCGGGTTCGCCACGTCAAGTTCGCAAAAGTAGTTATTTCATAATATACAAAAGGTCACTGTATTCTTGCTAGAAATTTCAAAATTTTAATAATAATTTGCCTGTTATAAATTTAGTCCAAATTTTATTTCCGTTGCACGTGTCAAACCGCTGGTCTTGCTTTGCTCGTCATCTGATTTTATTTTTCATTTACCTGATATTATTTACTTGCTTGCGTTCATTTTGTATAAATACCTGGTTAAAAATATTGGTAGAAATTTGAATTAGAGAAATAAAAACTAACTAAAATCTGAATATTTACGAGACTTGAATGATTAAAAATTAGATTTGGAATATTAATTTATCTGTACCATTTTGTGGTTTTCCTGTATATATGCACATTTCTTAAGATACATCAAATATCGTAATTTGATTTACTTTTATTTGAACTGTGATATTTTCAAGATATTATTAAACTGTTTTGTGTGCCTTATTTTGCGTCTCTACTCTAATCTGTACTGTCCTGAAAAATAGTAAAAATGTTACAAATAATAAAATCATTACAGCTGTCCATTCCTTGAGAAAGACGGCCTACGTTTCGATCGCTGGTAATAAACCGTCTTCACTGATTCTATCTGGAGCCTTTATTACATTGTTAATAGAGAAAGTGGTGTTTCTGCACTTTAAACAGAAACTGGCGCTCGAGACAAAACCCCGCTTGCACTAGTATAGTGCAAGTTGCAGCACCGAAATAGCGGCGTTACAATAGAAATTATTTTGTGTGATATTTTAACTTCTTTCAGGCGGGATATCATAGCAGATTGGCGCCCAGCTTTAGTGGCATCATTGAAAGGACACAAGCAATTTATTCAAATTTTAGTTCAAAAGTTAATTCAAATATAGTCTTCTGGTTGTATGAAATTACCCACAGGTAATGTGATTAACACTGATACGGCAAAAAATAATGATAACATTGCCGGGGAGTTTTGGGAACAACAAACAAATATCGTTCAAATGTGCTTTTAGAGGCGGAATATTAAAACATAATATTTTTAGTCGCAAACTCCTCTATAAAATCCTTATTTTACTATATCTGAAGGATAAATAAATAAAATTGGCCATTTGCGTGATCGTCAAGTTTTACAAAGTTAGGACCCAAATTTCATTGTGTGTGCGTGTGTGTGTGTGTAGTAACCCTTTTTTAATTACCCTAGGTTCTCTTATATAAAGTTTAATATTACTTGTTTCTGTCTGATACTATGTGCATACCTTAGAAAATTAATCACTCTGTTAATTTAAATACCTGGTACCTGGTAAACTTGAACACACTGTCTATTAATTGAGAGACCTAGTTAATTAAATATGTTATTTATGTAGTATTTTATTACACAAGATTGCACTGTACATTTATAGTTGAAGTCTGATGTTTGCTATTTTGATTTGAAATAAAACCAAACCAAAAATAGTCAAAAAAATCAATTTTATCTTATATAAATTGATGTAGCAAATAGCTGTACATGAAATCAAAAATAATACAAATATTTGAGACAATTGTCTAAATATTACAATAGGGAAATCTATGTAGCTATAGTAATGATCATACTATAGATATGCTGAGTGTTTTGATGCAATAACAAGAACTGAGTTATACAAAAGTATGCTGTGTTATTTTAATAGTAATTAGTGTTGTGGCAATGGTCTAGTAGTGATAATTTATAATTAGAGCTGTTAGCAACCTCTAGGTAATAATGGTTTATAATTAAAGGTGTTAGCAATCGCTAAATAATAATATTTTATAATTAGAGTTGTTAGCAATTGCCAAATAATGATAATTTGTAATGCGAGTTGCTAGTAATGGCTATAATGAATCGAGGGCAAAACAGACAAGAATCATGTCATGTTTGTACATTATGAGAATTAAATTGAGAAATGATAATTAAATATTCATGTAAAAGATCAGAGAGTGTTGAGGAAATATCCATTGATTATAATTAAACAAGCAGTCTACCAAATTTTGTATGACTGT
Organism: Leptura quadrifasciata; assembly: GCA_963675555.1. Classification (NCBI taxonomy): domain Eukaryota; kingdom Metazoa; phylum Arthropoda; class Insecta; order Coleoptera; family Cerambycidae; genus Leptura; species Leptura quadrifasciata. Next base: position 114,459,194 of record OY776675.1, read on the forward strand.
CCAACAACGTAAAACGGGTTGGGTAGATGCAATTCAAACAGACGAGACGTCCCGGTTCAGTACTCGACGAAAAGTAAACCCTTCAGAATACGAAAAAGTTTACGGGCTAATTAACCCAGTACTGACCGATGGCCTGTACAGTTTGTGTACACAATGTAATTAAGTGGATGGATCGTTATTAAACAATCATAGAAAACCAGATAGATCGCTGGTGAGAAACCTCACAGAATGATTTGAAATGTAAACATTCCTGTGACATTTTACATGTTAAAATTAGACACACGTTAGCCTTAATAGTACACCAAATGAAACATAATGAAAATGAAAGTTTCTTGTCATTGCATAAATGCTGAAAATATATAGTTTTTGAATATTAACCTGTTACTTTGCAAATGCAAGTTTCCCTACTAAAATATTCAGAAAGTGAAATTTTATGAATTAAATAATGAAATCATAACTGAATAAATTGTAAAGTAATATTGTCATGTTTTCTTGTAAAAAAATAAAAAATATATGGACTTTCATAAAAAAAACTAATATTCTTTTAGTACCACAAATGCATCAATTTAAACACCTTTTAGCCACCCCGTAACCAGAATGCAGGTTCAATAATAAGCGGAGAATTAATCAAGTAAAACACTTATCAATTATGTTGGCGTTGTGCAAATTGCGTGTTAAACAGTCAGATAAGATGCTGTAAACGTAGAGGGCATTTTATGTGACATTACTTGGCAAAATTACCACAAAATAATCCAGTGAGTACAGCGAACATTTAAGTTCTGCGATGTAGCTCGGGTAAGATTTCAATTGCCTCTCCCCCAGGTGAACAGTCTGGTCTTCATTTATATTGTAAATTACGTCACAGTTTCTATGAGAAGCTCCGGACTTTTTGGTCACACGCTTGGAAATGGCTATATTACAAATTCCAATACTGGTTTCGCAGTTTCTCGCCCTATTTGATGCGACTGAAGTACTTGAAACTTATTGCTAATATTGTAAACAAATATTATGACTTGACTTATTTTAGTTGGATTCTTTCGTAAAAATGTATGGTTTACGTTACTTTAAAAGAATGTAATTTCAAAATGCATTCCTAGTAACTTTACTCTGTTCAATATTTAATGGCTAAATATTTAACTGCAATAATTACTTGAATTTGGAAAAATAAATAAAAAAAAAATTAATTTGTATACGAAGTATACACAGGGCGCTTCAAAATCTACGTATAAAATCTCAAAAGAGGGAATAAGAAGACAAATATACAATCAAATAGTAAGAAACTGATATAGGTATAAATGCACCTAATATATTATCTTATGACAATATAAACGATATAAAAATGTAGTGAGATATATACTATAATGATATAATAAATCACCGTCCTAAGAAATATCCACGCCAAAAACAGCTTTTCTAATTGCAATCTCGCTGCAGAAAAATATGTCAATAATATGTCCAGATTTTAAGAACCTACGCTGAATTTTCTCCAGTTGTAGAATATTGGAAATGTAAATTGGACTCCACACGATCGAAGCGTATTCAAGGCGAGATCTGACGAAAGTCACATAAAGTAGCAGATGAGTGGAAATATTTGTAAAAGCTTTACTGATACTGATCACGAAACTAAGGCTTTTAATAACGGAAGCAGTTCCCATTTCTAGATGTTTATTGAAAGATAATTTTGGGTCGAAATAAACTCCAAGGTCTTTGATAAAATCAGGCCTTTGTAAACTTTCGTTGACAACGTTATAATTAAACATATAACATGTTGGTTTTTCTGCCAAATGGCATTACATTACATTTGCTGGCATTAAGAAGTAAATAGTTGTCATTGCACCAAGTATTAAGGTATTTAGGCAGTCTTGAATATTGAATCAATCAATCGATATATTTTTAGAACATCTCGAGTATCGACCCTGTGGCACACCGGATCTTTATAAGAAACTGCGAGATTTATAACCTCGGTACTGAACAAATTGACATTGGTCCTGCTGATATGTAGTGACGAATAAGAAAGACCGAAGGTGTCCAGCTTGTCAAAAGCCTTGGAGAAATCCGTATAGATAATATCAACTTAACCACCTCTATCCAGACTTCCACAATGAAATTGTGTTTTACACAAAAGGTTTGTGACAGTTGCCTTACCTTTCATAAAACCATGTTGATCAATAGATATTGTGCCAGATATGAGAATATATGGATAAGTGAAGAATTACTTCAAAAATTTTTCCAAAGTTACAAATGATAGTAATTGGTCTATAGTTTATTATCTCTTTATCTATTATCTATTCAAGTCACCTTTTTTGAACACAGGATACACTCGTGAAGATTTCCACTTCTGAAGAAAACTTGCACTTTTTAATATTAGATTGTAGATATTGCTTTGGCAAATACAGTTTTATATAAACATTATCCTCAAAGATATTAGAGATGTAACCGCCCTAAGGGGGAGGGCTATACAGGATTTCGATCGATTTCTGAAAGTTAATAAATTTTCAATATCGGCTAATTGTTGGGTACAGAAAGAAAAAAAATACATTTAGAGCCATTAGTTTTGGTTTTTCGATATAAAATGCAAGTTTCTTTAAACAGCTTATTCTTATCTCCTGTTAACGTGAAAAAAGATATCTATAAATATTTCAAAACTACAATAAACTTCTTCACAAATAATAAATTTAAAATTTTAGCCGTCCATTATTATATTGAGTAATGAAAGACAATCCGGTATGAGAGGGCAAAAGCTTGTGCCTCGATAAATGTAAACATTATTGAAATTAAGGGGAGCAGGAAATCTGATAATTTTTAAATCTTATGCAAACAGACTTACCTATTGACTTTAAAGATAGCGATGGGAAAGGCCACGGTTTGATTAAAAATTATACCCTTGAGCGAATCGAAACACGCACGGCGTTTTTAATCAGTTGAAATATTTAATTGATTAACGTTTTATGCACATATTTATATGTTCCGTCAATATTATTTTTGATGTTCTTAGAACAGAGTATATTAACTTTTAATAATATCTTCTAATTTAAAGGATTATATTTCCCGAGTGTGTAGGAACTTAAATGTTAATTTTATAGATCATAAATCCAAATAAAACTATTTTTTTGCAACAACTTATCAAAAAATGTGCCCACCTACCGTAGAGACAATATAAATTATGGGAATTGTTGATGTGAAAAATAGTTATACACTTTATGAGTTTCTAGATCATTCCAATAACTATTTAAATTAATTAATTTATGTATAAATTTTGTCTCTGATATTTCACCCATTCTTTAGTTTTCTTTAAAGACAGTGAAAGGAGAACTGATTGTTATCTCATATTTTATAACACTAAGAAAGTTTACTCTTGAATCCAAGTAGTTCGGGATCCGACGCTCCTTGTTTAAAGTGATTTTTTTCAACCCCAGTGAAAAGGATTTAAATGCTTACCATTTTATTGGTGTATTTGAAAATATATCCTTAAGTTCTGTTTAACAGCATCACGCGTTGGCGTACTTTAAAGCAATATTGTGCTAAGGTGAGACTTTCCCGCACTAGTATGGTAGATCCATTAAATGAAATTTTTATTTTTATAAACATTGTAAATTTTTTACGGTTAGAAATTTGTGGAAGTGGATGACATTGACACATTTTGACATTTGACATTTTATGAAAATAGATAAAACTTTAAAACTGTATCATAATTTCACTTTTATGATACTCGTATCATAAATAACTGTTACACCGTTCCATAGACTTTCTGTATTTCCGTTTCTTTTTAATAAATAAGATTTTTAATATAGCAATATTTTAAGTTTTAATTAAATAATACATTTTATTTCTATAATATTTGTATCTTAGGTCAATATTGCTATATACACGTCTACGTCACTGCCTTATAAAAAATGCTAGATGGATTGAAAAGATCTTGAATTCTAGAATAATCAGGTACATTCGACGCGAATATATATAGAGTGAATCCAAGCACGATGAGGACAGTTTTGTATTAAATGAGCAAGTGATAAGATGAAAAATAAGAAACAGTATCAAGTTGTGATTTAAAGTAGTGAATTTATGTTAGATTAAAATATAATTAGTTGTGTTATTGTAAGGATTAATTATTGTAATGTTAAGTGATTAATAAATCAGTGATTTGTGAAGATTCTTGTTGCAATTTATTGAATCTACGTACAGGCGGTTTACTGAAGATATTGTAAATACGTAACAATTGGTGTCAGGAGCGGAATTGCGACAGGATTTCTGAAGAATTCGACGAAGTTCCAGAGTGTTCTATTGTTCTATTCGGAAACCACTGCAGATATTGAAGTGCTCTGAACTGGAAAGTGATATGGACATTAGATAAGACCTATTTGTGATACTTTGAGAAAATTACTAGAACATTCTATTTGGAAACTAGTACAGTTAGCCAAGTTCTATCAAGTGGAAAGTGATATAAACATTGAATAAGACCTATTTGCGACATTTCAAGGAAACTTCCAGAACATTCGATTTCGGAATATTTGAGCTAAGTATACCTAATATAGGCTTTAAATAAAACTTGTTAATACTGTGTTGAGAAGATTTTTGATAGAAACAAGAGGCATGACTGCAGACATGTTCGCTGAACTAAGAAAAATGATACTAGACTAGAAAGAAGAAAAAGATGAACTGATAGATCAGGAAAAGAGACGCCAAGAAGAAAAGGCAGAACAGGAAAGAAATCGTCAGGAAGAGAAAGAAGAACAAGAGAGACTTGAAGAAGAATTAAGAAAAATTATACAGGGGCAACAAAATGTTATCCTTTCAGCGCTAAGGACCTCAAATGTGAAATTAAGGAGGATATGAGCAATATAAAGACCGAACTAAGTGGAGTCAAAGGAAAAGTAAATAAGGTTGAAGAGGAGGTAACTGAAATTAAAGAAAAAGTTACTGGCGTCGAAGAAAAAGTTACTGACGTCAAAGTTACTGATATAGCAGGAAAATTTCGTGTAGTTGAAGGAGAAGTAGAACGACTTAAACGGCAATTTAGGGAAAAAGGAGGCCAGCTAGGAGTATCATCAGGTCCTCCACTTGCCAAATGTTCAGGTTTCTATCCAATATCGATAAATATTAAATAATATTGCTCTAAATACTGAATAAATGGTCATGTACTAGTATATCCAGCACAGCAGCTCAGTTGAGCAGAGCGCGTTGCGTGGCGAATATGTTTGGTCAAACTCTGCTGCATTCTGCGTTCAATCCCCAGCGCTCACACTGGCAATGTCGGTGTGTAAAGGATTCTTTCTGCATTTTTCCAAATGTGTCCCTGCCCCTTCTGGGCAGTGTTGTTAGCTTTGGACTCGAAGGTTGTCTACTGTACATGGTGTGTTTATGTTTATTTAAACTAAATCGACAGAAAATATCATTCCCATCTTTCTTCATCGAAACATCAACCTACCAGGGCACGCATCTTTACGACATAAAAAAAAAACATATACTCACCATTATTATTTTGATGTTGAAAATCGGCTTCCGGTACGAACTGTTCACTGTCATCTGTTTCGCAGCTATTTCCTATAAGAAAATATAGGATTAAATTAATATACACACAGTATTGTATATTATATTAAATTAGGCGAAACATATTAATATGTATTTGAAAACAGTAACAAAATTTAATGATTAAAATTTATAACGCAATTATTGCAATTAGATAAAGTGATAGTGATGGTCGGCATTGTTAATGCGATGATTATTTTCCAAGAGTAGCTGTAGAAATAGAAACATTTTTCTGTTTTTCTTTAGTAACACTACTGCTCTTCCAGCCAACATGGTGTTTGATGATAGTAGTACAGTGGTCTGGATGAACTTCTGCACTGGTTGCTTTGTACAGTTATTTCTGACATAAATAAAAATATTTAATAATATTGCTGGGTCACATTAATGCATAATTTAGAACAGGATGGATACTATTTAAGCCATTAGTAGCCCCAGGAATTATGAAAAATTTGGAGGATACCTTAGTTTTAGTATTTGGTAAATATAACAGTTGTAAATGTACATCCTTCACCATGTACATGTTTTATCTTAAGATTTTATAATACTCCTCTTCTGTCAGCAACACTTCTGCCACTTACCAATGTTATTTTTACTAAAAAGAATTTCGGGTCCTTCATCTTCAGCAAAAACTTTATAATATTTATCTTAATCTTGATTTTTTGGTTTATAAGCATTAGAATTTCATATAAAAAAAGCAATATGTTGAATATATTTGCTTAGATCAACGTTTTTTCTAATCAACAACATGCTCCTTATCATCGAATAATAGTTCCATGTAGTAGGAGATTCTTTGAATCTCGATTGTCCGTTAAGATAGGTTATCAATACCTTTTCATAAGTAACATTCTTAACGTTCTTCTGATTATACCTGGTCAAGTTTTTTTTCATAGACGTTTTTAGATTTTTCGGGCACAGGAGCAACAACTACGTTTTCAGTCAATTCTTAGAACTCTGACGGTAAACTATTTTCTGAATCATAATATTTTTAGTCCTTATTTTACTATAAGGAACGTAACCAGAGTGCAAACAACAGTTACTCTACAGGCTATGTGCCCCACCGAGCGCTGAATTACAAGTTATAAGCCTGGAACGTTAAGTTGCATTGCATATTACCATCAAAACGCTAATGCTTCGATTGCAACAAACGCCAGCCGAAAGACTGATCCTACTTAAAGGAGTTCTCATTCCTGTCTCACACACACTTGCAGACTGCAGTTTCGAGCTGTTGGCTCTCGTCAGTGCAAGGTAGGCATGTGGCGACAGACACGAGGATCACTTGACCAGTTTGTAAAATAGTCAGCAGGCGCCATCTAGTGGTCCAGTGTCTGTTGCAATCGAAAAATAAATAGCCTGACTGGGCTTAGCATAGTTCATGTGATTTTAGAGGGCGGAATATTAAAACATAATATTTTAGTCGCAAACTCCTCTATAAAATCCTTATTTTACTATAAGGAACGTAACCAGACTGCAACCAACAGCTACTCTCTGGGCTATGTGCCCCACCGAGCGCTGAATTACAAGTTACAAGAGCACGAGAGCTCCTTTAAGAAGGGTCAGTCTTTCGGCTGGTATTTGTTGCAATCGAAGCATTAGCGTTTTGATGGTAATATGCAATTATTGTATCAAGAAATATGTATCAAGAAATCTTTAGCATAATAGTATATTGTTCAACGTGCGGTAATGTAGATAATAAATCACGAGATGAAATTTGCAGTACGAGCCGCAGGCGAGTGTTGTAAATTCATCAAGTGAGTTATTACCATTATCGCAAGTTTTTTTTTTAATACATTTATTTAACGTCGGCCTATTTCCGCTACTGAGGCCTAACACCGACGCCTGTAGACGAGCTACCCCCAACCAGGAATTTTGCCGAACCTCTTCCCTTAAGAAGAGTAGGGATCTTTTACTTGCCTAACATATAATAGACAGGGGACCGACGGCTTTACATCCCCTCCGAAGGATGGTATATCTCCTATACAACCCTCGCCTAAGGTTGTATAGCTTCCGCGCATACACTGATATACAAGCCGCTGGAAGATGTGTGAGGCGAGAACGCGGTTTCCGTTGGAATGGTCACCAATCCAAGTACTAACTGCGCCTGTCGTTGCTTTACATCGCATACCGAAGTATGTACATAGTAAAGACGCACCTACGCTCGCCCCATTTATCGCAAGTTGAATACTATATCTACGAGTATAACAATTAATATTAAATTACAAGTATACAGAACACTATTTACAAATGTCAACAGTTAAACGTCAAAACTATTCAAATATGTCAAATGATCTTCCTTCCCTCAATAATAATAATGGACCATTCCATTTCACCGTATCGAAAAGGTGATTGGCTGTATCTAGTGAATTATATTATATAACTCACGCTTATAACTCACGCTATTTGTTTATGCATACTATTACTTGTTCAAAAACAGTTGATTAATGAATATATAGTCTAATATGAGTAGATAATAGTTATTTATTATATAAGGGCATTTAATCTGCGAGAAAAAGTGTGCACTCGAGGCGTCAGATTTGACAAGTTTATTTTGATTAAGAATCTTTTGATTTTGAGCAAAAAAAATGAAAGGTCTTTGAATCGTTTCTATGACAATCGTGGTATTATTAATTCTAATCCGCTAGTGTATTAAAGGGCCTTTATCTACGATCATGTAAAAAGTAACAGTTTTTTACATCATTTCCAATGTAAAAAGTGGCCTTTTATAAGAAACTGTGCAATAAAAATTTTTTTCGCATTTTGATTGATAATAAGCTATTTTACTAAATTCAAAATCATTTAATAACTGGCACTTTACCACATCGAACTGTCACTTTACTATATAGTAATGTCAGTGTTAATAAAAACAGAAAATTGTATATTTATATATTGGAAACATTGTTATATCATTGTTATATATATTAAAAGTACTATTATTTAAATTTGAAAAGTTAACCACACGATATTTATTCAATTCCACTTGTTCTTTCTGAAAAATATTATGATTCTCTATCTGTATTCTTGAATGATAAACAGAAGCGGGTAAATAGAGCATCTCGTGCCGTGACACGTCACTCATAAATGACCAGGGCAAGGGAAATTATCTATCATAAGCAACTATACTACATCAAATAATATCAACATATTTAACTTAACGAACTAACCTAAAGAAATACTCGTATTACGTATTTTAATTGTTAACAAAATGTAGTAAAAAAAACTGAAACAAAAGAATTCGAACCCTCATCAAGGTACGAGATACTCTATTTACCCGCTTTTTCATAAACAAAGCCGCGTCAGTTACTAGGTTACGGAAATCCTACACAAGTACCTACTACGAAATTTTTTAGATTTCAAACTTTCTAATACTTCCATATCTATTACAAAATGCGAAAAAATAGTATAAACAAATCTCGTAAGAAAAGCAGCTTTCTAAACTTATTGTTTAATGTACTATTATTGCACGTTTTTATTGCAGGATTTCTAAAAAATTAAAAAACTACGCCAGTTTATTTATAATATCGTTTCCTTAGTTACTATCATCACAGATTTTCAGTCACCATCATGAAGTAACATAATTAGAATGGAGACTTCAACTACAAGGCGCGGTTAGTAGTTGGATGGGTGACGAAAACCGCGTCCTCGCCTCAGACATCTTCCAGCGGCTTGTTTATCAGTGTATGCGCGGAAGCTATACAACCTTAGGCGAGGGTTGTATAGGGGATATATCATCCTTCGGAGGGGATGTAAAGCCGTCGGTCCCTTGTCTATTAAATGTTAGGCAAGTAAAAGGTCCCATACCCTTCTTAAGGGAAGAGGTTTGGCAACATTCCTAGTTGGGGGTAGCTCGTCTACAGGCGTCGGTGTTAGGCCTCAGTAGCGGAAATAGGCCGACGTTAAATAAATGTATAAAAAAAAATAAGGAAATGTCTATTAATATAAATGTTAATATTAATATTAATAAAAAGTAAATAAAATATAATTGATTTAAGATTGTATTTTTCATTATTCCACTAGTGGATAAAGTGGTACTTTATACTTTATATGCTTCTCAACTGTGGATAAAACTCCAATTATAATGTGATTGTGGATAAATATTATTATTATATCCCTGGATATTATATTGACATGAATGATAAACAATTTGTCAACAGTTCCTTAGTAACTTAGACGCATCATAGACAGTAGCCTACTTGAATATCAATTTGAAATAATTATCGTCCAGAAATTCAGAATACAGTAAAGATGCGTTTCAAAATTTACATTTAGTATTTTTATATAGATATGTTGTACTTTCGCTACATTTGCTTTCATTTTGATATTTTACATGGTGAGTTGGCTTTCTGCTTCTAAATAAGTGATTTCAAGTAATTGACTTGATGCTGAGTACTAATCTATTCACTACGTTTTTATGTAGTTTCAAAATACGTACACACAATAGTCCCGTAGGAATACGGCCCATCATTTAACACCATGAATCATTGATGAGCAACAACAGGTTAGCAATGCTTTGTTTGCAAAAGCTCGACAGACCATTTGCTGTCGGCTCTCTCTCTGTTATGCTCATTGAGGGGGAACGAGACGAATGTACTACTCGTTCTCACGGGGTATTTTACAAAGTACAGAGGGTTAAATGCTCGCATTTAGGATATTAATTATGGACAAGTTGGTATTACTTACCTTCTTGATGCCAGGGCTCTCTCCAGTCCGTTGGGAATGAGACTCCTGAAATAGACGAGATTTTAGTTGTTCCTCTTGATTCAATAACCAATTTTTTTAATTTCATTTCTAAGTAAGTATATTGCGTTATTCATTTTTTATAAAAAAAATTGCACGTATTTTATAGGTATGCTTAAGTATTGTAGTGTGTATATATTGATAATAAGTTTAAAACGATAAGTTAAAAACAATAATAAAGGATGCCCCTACGATTAAGGTGTTAAACCATAGTCACTTTTCAATAAGTTTAAATTTTAGTTTTTTATTTTGTTTAAATTTCTTTGTACATAATAAATACAAGCAGTACAATAGCGATCGGACATGTAGTAGGTAGTTAGTTAATTTAGCTAATACTTCAAAAACGAACGGCGACTTTTAGTTTTTCTAGATATAGGACAATGAAATTTTTTATTCTCCTACTGAAATATCGATTTGCCATTAGTCGCTATGAATACCATAATTTTTTTGATAATACCTGATTATCAGTTAAGCTGTAAAGGCTTTTAAGCAACAGTTGTCCATAATATTACCAATCAATTATTTAGAAAAATTTTGTCCCTTTTCAGTATTATGGAAAATTGCTATTATTAGTAGGCGTTGCAAATTCTCCAGTTGCTAAAATAGTAAAAGTCAGTTATGCCAATAACTCTGCTACTAGAGTAACGAATCGGTCTTCGTTGTCTATAGACCAGGAAAAATTTTAGTTTAAAAAACTTGAATTATGAATGCTTTGTAGTGACATGACAACACAAGTCACTACCCTGTTATGATGAATATAACACATGGGAATTCAATGAACACGGAAATCTTTGTAGACTTGAATGAAATAAAAAACTGACTTTACTATAATAGGAGGAAAAATTAAAGAAACAAATTGGGTAAATGTATGAAATGCAAACGATTCTGATCTAGCCATGCAAAAGTTCCTAACCGAATTGTAAGATATACTAGATAAATCAAGAATTGTAATAATTATCAAACAAAAACAGTATATACATATACAAATAACAGGAATAATTATTCCCATAAAGCATCCAGATACATTGAAAAAAAAATTCTAAAAAAATCTATCGATATCAAAGAAGCTGAAAAATAGTTATTAGAAAAATAAAATAAATGAACACATATAAAAAAAGTGTATCAACTCATATCTGAGACAACAAATGAGGGCAAGACGAAATACAATAATAATATTCAAGTTCCTAGAGTCAATTTTTGCAACAGTTATTTTTCAAGATATGGATATGTTAAATAAAATTCTACAATGTAATAACCATACAGATAGTGCCTTCAGCTTACATTACATAAATCAATATTTTTGAAGCCGGCAGATAATCATGAATTAATAAGACAAGTTTCAAAAACCACAGTTCGCCTAGCCCAGATGGAATTAATTCAACAATTTTAAAAACCATACACTTATACATTACCTCTTCAGTAAAGCATATCATACAAAATTGAATGTTTAAAACTTTCACAGTAACCCCTATATATAAATCTGGCAATCTTAAAATAATAAGTAATTATCGTCCAATAAGGCTATTCAATAATATGGCAAAAGTATTTGAAAAATTTCTTTAAAAACGGCTAATTAACTTCCTCCCCACCACAGAGGGATTAAGTACTGAGTACGCAATTTATGAACCCTGATAAGAATAAAAAATATATAGCAGTTGTTTAGATTTGGCGGCATGGCACCTCATGGTATTCCTGAACGCTACAAGGGAGTCTTTTAATCTTACTTAATAAACAGCACCCAATGTGTTAAAATTAGAAACGTGTTAAGCGATCAAAAAAAATGTCTAGGTGTTAGGACCAATACTTGTCAGCGTATATATTAATTCCTTAACCGACATAAATATCGATAGTAAGTTATTTTAAATGCAGGTGATACTGCTCTAATTTTTAATGGAACATTCTGGGATGATACAAAGGATCGAGTAACATCAGTCCTTCCAAGTCAACCGTAATAGCATTCACAAGAGGAAAAAATTATAAGAGCTTGGACCACTAATGCTCAAAGGTGAACAAATACAATTGTCGGGAGAGGTAAAATATCTAGAAGTAATACTAGATTCTAGACTTGCCGTAAAGAACCAAAAAGAGAGCCGAAACACCGCTTATGTTGCCTAGACTCATTTATGAAAAACAGGTTAAAGCCAAGCATGATGTACTGGATGCATCCCATGCATCTTTGGAATGGTGGACAAAGATGCTACGCTTGGTTAGGAATAACGGGAGCTATGAAAACAACACCGACAGCAGCAATGAATGTCCTACTGGACCTCTCTTCTCTTCACATGTGATATTGGAGGAGACAAGGATATGATACTTCAGACTGCAAAAAGAGTCAAGTAGCATTTATGCAGGATTGGGGAATAACCAAATCAGGAACCGAGTGGGGGTTAGCATATCTGATATGTTATTTATTTATTTATTTACATACGCTATCCAACGGGATTAAATCCCAGTCACAGGATAGGAACAAAACATAAAATTAAAAGTAAATATTAAGTACAAGTAAACTACAAACTAATACTTACACAATACTACAAACATAAATAAGTGGATAACATTGAAAACAAGACAGAAAAAGCATACAGATATTAGGACAGGTTAGGCAACTTAAAACAAACAGAGAACATACTAATTAATAGAGTTACGATAAAAGGCATTCTTTATACGCGCAACGCTAGAGTTGTGAATATCAATGCTGTCTTGCACGCTGGAGTAGTTACGGCACATCATATATAATGGGGAGTAATGCAGTATGTTGGTATTCGCAGTCTTTAAGTAAAAAGTGTCATTGTGGCGCCTCGTGTATGGGGGTGCATAGAAGTTGATTTTACCCAATATTTCGGGGGCATCGAAAACAGAGCTAATCACGTTAAATAGAAAAATTACGGAGTGCATATTACGACGAACCAATAGGGATTGATAGTCGTACGTTTCAAGTAATAAATCATGCGGGTAGCCAATTGGAGGATACACTTTATTCTCTTTATATGACAAAAACTTTAGGAACCTACGTTGCACCCTTTCTAATACCTCGATATATTTTACATAACTTGGACACCAGATGATAGAGTTATATTCCAGTCGGGATCTAACAAATGAGTTATATAATAGTTTAATTGTAGATGGGTTGCAGAACTCACGGGAATTACGCATAACAAATCCTAGGCTTTTTGTGGCGGATGAGGTTACATATTCGATATGGTGAGTAAAAGTTAACTTCGCATTGAAATATACTCCTAGATCTTTGACGTACTCCGGTCTATTAAGTAATACATCATCAATATTGTACGGGAAATTTAAGACATCTTTTTTGCGTGTATATGAGAGAACATTGCATTTAGCTATATTAAGAGGTAGTTTATTTTCTATACACCACAAATGAAGTCTATTAAGATTTTCTTGAAGAACAATGCAATCCTCGTCACTATTTATTCTTATATAGATTTTCATATCGTCTGCATATAGGAGATGAGGGATATTTAGGCAGCTAACAGCATTATTAATAAAGATATTGAACAATAACGGTCCCAAGTCGGTCTGGAGGGACTCCAGATAGGACGTGAAATTTATTTGAGTTAAAACCTTTGTGAGATACGTATTGGAGACGCCCAGTTAGATATGATGTAAAAAGACTTAGTGCATTTGATGATAGACCGTATTTATCTAGATCACGGAGCAAAATCTTATGATGGAGTCTATCAATATTATGGACAACTGTTGGTTCAAAATTTGTACAATTTAACAGATATTTAGAATTTTAGAAGATATTATAAAACAGATATTGCTTTCATGTCGACTAACGCCAATTTAAGCCTATCTATCTTCATCTATTTTCATTGGTCTATATCTCTTTCGAAACTTAACATTTATTTATAAAATTCTACACATACCAATTTGTAACGATTCTGACTCCAGTGGCGAAGTTAAATTTAAAATATAAAAAAATTTCTATTTTCTGCCATTGAAAAAACCATGGAAGGCCTTGTAAATTAAAATTTTGTTAGAGGGGCGGTTGCTTTTGAATAGGCCATTTTGTATACCTATTCACCAAATACATTCAAAGTATAGCAGTAAATGAATCTAAAAAAAAAAGACAAATAATATATTTGTACGCCTGAAAATTCAAATTCACCCCAAAGGACCAGAGGTGTTTAAATTTATGTATAATGCAACAACATAACGTAAAGCAACAAATAAAAAAGTTAAAAATTTTAATAACACTAGAGTTGGATATCCCTTTTGATGGGTGTTTCGCCAACTACGTTAGCATGATCTGGAGATGATTAAAACTAAAATGAACACAACAAAAGATCCTACATTTGTACTAAATTGAAATGTCCTATATTTATACTAATGTTCCGCCACTCCGGTTATTCTTACTCTTAATTAAAGTCTAGCCGGATTCGACTTGCCGTGACCTACTAACCTATAATATGGACTATTCGGGTTAGGCTCTTTGTCACTATTTATATCATTTATACATTTTAAATATTCAAGCTTTTAAATGCACCTAGCAACCTGTTTGTTGCATTTCTAAGTAACCTTAATGTATTCAAATCTGTTCTATTATTGTTATCGAATTTATATCCGACAACACTAGACTACATGGTTCTTTAATCTACTTATAACTGGACACTTCGTTTGCCCCACATCCTTCAAATTATAATCTTTATAACAATAATTTTTACGGACCTGTTTACTTGTATCATTTTGGTTGTTTATAATTGCTTTAATTTATCTTTTATTATGTCTGAATTATAATCTATGTTTTTAAAAGGGGCGAGCGTGGGTGCGTCTTTACTATGTACATACTTCGATATGCGATGTAAAGCAACGTTAGGCGTGGTTAGTAGTTGGATTGGTGACCGTTCCAACGAAGACCACGTCCTCGCCTCACCCATCTTCCAGCGGCTTGTATATCAGTGTATGCGCGGAAGCTATACAACCTTAGGCGAGGGTTGTATAGGAGATATACCATCCTTCGGAGGGGATGTAAAGCCGTCGGTCCCTTGTCTATTAAATGTTAGGCAAGTAAAAGATCCCTACTCTTCTTAAGGGAAGAGGTTCGGCAAAATTCCTGGTTGGGGGTAGCTCGTCTACAGGCGTCGGTGTTAGGCCTCAGTAGCGGAAATAGGCCGACGTTAAATAAATGTATAAAAAAAAAAAAAAAAAAATGTTTTTAAAACTAAATAGCGTGCAAAATCGGGTCTTTAAAGCACTAGAGTTTTAAAGTTGCTGAGGTAACAACCAATTTTAAACAATGATTAATACACCGTCTCTATGTTACAGATTAAATAAAAATTCAGAGATTACTTTGTAAAATGAATCTATAGTAATTGATTTTTCTAATTTTTGCTTTGCAGTGCAGGTATAATAAAAATAGCATATGATACACGTAGCCTTTAAGGCACGCACGGATTTAGGGCACGACGAGCGTAGCGAGGAGGGTCCTAAAGGAGTAAGTGCACTTGCATTATAATATGCTATTCTGATGAATAAACAATTGTTATATCTAAGTTTTTAAAAATATTACTTATATGGAAAAACTTAGATATGGCGGTTGTCCATTCATCGATAAATAAATTCCTACTTTTTTTAAGTTCCGTTTAGCAAAACTTAACACAATTAAATTGTTTCAATTTTGAAATATTCTTTCCAAAATGTACTTGAATAAAGATTCATTTGATGATAGGCAATATCCTTCGAAGACATGTGTTTTTCTTGTATAAAGGGACACAAGATTGATTTAAATACATTGACAATTTCATTACAATTATGAGAAAAGGTTTTCGTACTTGGAGGTGGCTTATAAAAATTTTATGTTACTTTATTTAATGAATGATTATTTGACAAATATTACCGTAACGTAATAACATCAATACAATTACTTTTGATTCAATATTTTGTCCTTAAATGTATGTTAAAATATTGTTTTAGAGGAAGTAAATCTATAAAAATCAAATCATTGTAATTTAGTCAGTGAAGAGGGTTGTTGTGTAATTAACTTACCAGTGGGTGGTGCAGTCTTGTAGTGGTCCTGATGTTGCTGATAACAAGACGAACTGAATGGAGTTCCGAACAGACAACCCTGTAATATAAAGGGAATATTGTGTAACATACTGTGTCTCTCGTAACTATTCATAACTGTTGTATGTTAGTTACACGATAATGTAAAAGTAATCAAAATTGATTACACTAGTGTATTTACAAATTTATTCTATAAATTAGAAACGTTAATATGTACTGAAACCAATAATGATTAAGAAATACTACAATATCATTAGTATTGTACAATATTTTAGATATCATATGAGAATGGCAAATTATACTGAATATTTTCAAATTCTTTCAAAATTGTTAATTTTAGATGTACGGTCGTGAGCAAAAAAAATAGGACAAGTCTTATAACGGTATTTTGCTCAAATCTAGTTGTGTACATCTAACTTTAATTTTTGTGACATTGTCAGTTAGTTGTCATAATTTATTGCAAGTGTGCAAAAAACTAATATTCCTCATATAAGCGATTTAGTTAAATCTGGAATTATTGCTAAAGCAGAAGATGGATGGTCAATGAGACAAATTGCACTGCGTTATAATATTGACAAAAATTCGGTGTGTAACATTTTAAGAAAGTGGAGAATAGATGGTACGATTAGTAGAATTCCTGGATCAGGGCGACGAAGGATATCAACTCAACAACAAGATTTGCAATTGGTAAATGCTTTAGTAGAAAATCCATTTTACTGAGTTATTCAGGCTGCTGAAGAAACGAATTTTCCTGGGTCGAGTAGTACTGGTCGCCGGCGAGTAAGAGAATCGGAGCTACGCTTTCATGCAGCAGCACAGAAATACTTACTTAAAGCTGAACTTAAAAAAGCTCGAGTAGGATTTGCGGTTGAATTTTTAGCGCATGATGTAAATTTTTCGAACAATGTAATCTTTACAGACGAAGAAACTTTCCAGTCAACACACAGCGGTCGTATTCGTGTTTACCGCCCTCCGAATACTCGATTCGTTGAGAAATATATATCTAACAATGATAAAAGTGGCAGATTTTCCGTCAATATGTGGGCTTGGATATCGGCACGTGGTCCTGGTGTTTTGTGGCATATTGAGAAATTAATAGTGAAACATATATTAGAATTTTAGACAATATTAAACTCCCTTCTGTGTCACAATTATTTCCAAATAATGAGTTCATATTTCAACAAGACAATTGTTCCGTTCATACTGCTCATACCGTAACTAACTGGTTTCAAGATAACAAAATCAATGTTCTTAACTAGCCCAATCATAGTCCAGATCTTAACCCTGTGGAAGAAGTATGGGGACTACTCGTAAGAAGTATCCAAAAACGAAATGTGGGACCACGGAATGCCGAAGAATTACTGGAAATAGTAAATAATGCATGGGAAAATATTATTACTAATGATTATTGTATAAGGTTATTTAAATCTATGCCAAACAGACTTATAGAAGTTATAAATAGAAATGGTGCAATAACGAAATATTAATAGTTAGTTTCTTGTTAAGTAGGATATCCTTTGTCCTTTGATTCAGGATTTCTACTCGTACCGTTTATTCTCCACTTTCTTAAAATGTTACACACCAAATTTTTGTTAATGTTGTAACGCAGTGCAATTTGTCACATTAACCATCATTTACTATAGCAATAACTACAGCATTAAAATAAAAAATAAATTAAAAGTGATATCTGTTTTTTTCGGCTACTCATTACATATTCATATAGAGACAGATTTTCATTAGAAAAAAAATTGTCCTATTTCCTTCTGCTTACGTAGTACAACATATTCATATTTGTGTTAATTGTATCTGCATTTTATCCCTAATTATTCTGTATACCTTCCCTTAATATTTTTATGAAAGTAATGACCAGTTATAAAACAAGAAAGCGCTGTGCGAAACTGTTTTCGTGAAACCAGGCAGTGCTGTACGTTTATTTAAGTTTGCGCTGTGGTTTTCTCCTAATAAAAAAGATGTAAGTTGTCTGCGTTATATTTACCTAAAGTAACCATTAACTGTAATATTTCTTTCAAAAAATATTTTTAAAATGACTTTTTGGAGACCATTTGATTTGAATTTACATAACGAAAATGGCTCAGTGGCTCAACGCTTACGTATTAGGCTTGCCACCAAGGAGTCCCGGGTTCGAATTCTGGGTAGGGTATGGATGTTTAGTGGCGTTTTTCATGTGTTACCGAGTTGGGGGCAGTAGACTAGATGGTGTTGTGTGTGGGACAGCACGGTTAGTTGCTCTACTACTCCTGAGTTCGAGTCTTAGCTGCGGCAGATGGCAATGTCGTAGGGAATAGTCGTTGTATAATTGTCTATGTGTATGTGTCCTGGTTGAGTGGTGGAATAGCTAATGCTAAACTCTGCCAGGACGTTAATCTAAATAAGGCGATAAAATAAATAAAAAATAAAATGTTGACGGTGAGGTAACGGAGTCGATCGAATCGAGTTGAGAGTTTAGCAACCAAGATGTACACGTGCAAAACCCAGCATCTTCATTTAAATATTTATAACTGCTTAAAGAGAAAAAATAATCAAATGACGAATACAGGTATTATGAAACGAATGTTTGAATTAACTAAGATTCCAATTTCTACTATTAATCTTGTTATTAAAAAAGGGGTTGTTGTAGATCACTCTGTTAAAAGAAAAGGGAGAAATGAAAAATTCAGAAAAATTGACGATGCTTCAAAAGACATTATCCGAAGAACAGTTCATAATTTTTATCAAGAAAATGAAGTCACTACTTTGGAAATGATTTCGAATAAATTGCGCAAATACCCAGTAGAAACTTTAATACGTACTTTCTTAGAGAGCGGATTTAAATATAAATAAATTAATAATCGTTTAATACTAATGGAACCACGCCATATTGTGGCAATTCGACAGAAATATTTGCCTAAAATAAAAGAGTACCGCGAATCAGATAGAGCGGTAATATATCTTGACGAGAGACGTGGTTTGATACGCATGATACTGTTAATTAAGGTTGGGTAGACATGACTTAAAATTGTACTTTAAATGCGCCATGTTCAAGGGGAAAACGTATTATAATTCTGAGTGCTGGAAGTAAAAATGGGTTCGTATCCAACGCACTGCTCTTGTCAGCCAAAAATATAAAACAGTGTTCAGCTGACTTTCATGAAGGTATGACCGCGGATTTTTTTTGAAAAATGGTCCGCTGAACAACTGTTCTCTAATTTTCCTTCTTATCATTCTATTAAATAAAATACCAAATAATAATACGAAAAAGGACGATATAATAAAGTTTATGAGATCTAAAAATATAAATATTCCTGGAAAAATACCAGTAAAAAAAGATTTATTAAAAACTATCAAAGAACATAATTTTAAAAAAGAATATGTTGTAGATAATATCTGCAAAATACACAGCCATAGTCTGTTACGTTTACCTCCATATTACTGCACATTTAATCCAATAGAGTTGATTTGGGGCAGTGTAAAACATGAGTTGACATACAATCGAAATCCAACTTTAAGCGGTGTAATTCTAGATAATATCCGTGATGTCCGATTTAGAAAAAACCAGCTAATCCATCAATCACGTTATAAAACAAAGAAAAAGAGTATCCCATTTTGCCGCACGTAGATCATATTGTTATTCAGGTAGGGAATGGTTCTAGTAGTGGGCTTACTGATGACTCCGTTACCATGTGACCATTTTTTTTCTCGAAACTATGGGAATTTATTTTATTATTATTATTTCAATTTTCCCACCACTTCCGGTTTCACCGGAAGCGACATCTACTCTGTTATTTTAAATGGCACCCTGTATATTTTTTTTACCTATCTGATTCGTCTCTAGATTCTCTTTTCAACCATTATCGGAACACGGCATTTGTTTTTAAAATTACAGTTAATATCAATTTTAGTTTGTTAAGTCTAGGTGGCCCTGATATGAACCTTGGCAGATATTGATGCGTAGTGTGCCGTGATATCGAAAGACCTCTGGTATGCAACTTTGTGCCTCATATTTTTTTGGCAACAACCAGTAGCTGAACAGACTAATAAGATCTAACTTATTTAAAAAAAATATCTTTAAACAATCCACGATATCATAAAAACCAAGATAGGAACCCCATTTTCTTATTTCACCTAGTTAAAAAATACTTATTTATCTTTTATTTTTGTCCAATACAATTGCTGTGCCTATCCTATTTTACTTTCTTCATTAAAATTAGTCTCGAATGTTATTGCATAGTAATAAATATTGTACTTCAACAATAATATTTAGTAAGCAGGCAGTGGAAACAAAATAAAAGTAGGTAAAACGATTTTTTTTAATAAATAAGAAACATCAGTAAAACACATTTGAACAAAATTGATGAAAAACCATTACACTATGTAATACATTTTTACAACGAATGAATGAAATTAAAATGAAATATTTACTGAAGTACTTCATACAAAAGAATTTTTTTACTGCAGATGCTCAAAATGTCGTCCGTTATTATCTCTGTACGATCATGTTTTTGTGACGGTAGCCCTAAGCACGTTATCTAACTGTAATTCAGTAATCCCATCGATTGCTCTTCTGACACTCATTTCCATGTCTTCTCTGTTTGTTGGTGGAGTTCTATAAACGTTTTCCTTGAGGTGGCCCCATACAAAAAAATCAAGCGGCGTAAGGTCTGGTGACCTTGCAGGCCATCGAACGGGCCCATTTGTTCCCATCCAGTTTTCTCCAAACCAAAATTATTGGGTTAACATTAGGTGGAGGTTCTTCCAAAAAATCTTGTATCTGGTTTTGCAAAAATCCCAAATATCTTTCTCCATTTAATGGACTATCAAAAATGATTGGCCCAATAATTCTTCTGCCAATTACTCCTAACCATACATTAAAACTAAATCGCTCCTGATATGCACTTTCTCTCATATTTCTGGGATTTTTTTGTGCCCAATAACGGGTGTTGTTACGATTAAATCATCCCAAATTAGTGAACCTGGACTCGTCGAAAAATAAAATTTGTTCATGAAAATTATTGTCCAAATTGTGTCTGTTCAGAAACCAATTGCAATAGTTCAATCTTCTATGAAAATCATTTTCGTATAAATGCTGGTGTATTTGGTACTTGTATGATTTAAATTTGTGTTTTTTCAAAATGCGTCGAGCTGATTCTCGATTTACACCGGTTTGGTCCTCAATCTGTCTTATCAAAATCGTGGGATCTGCCTCGACAATTGCAAGTACATTGATTTCCGACTCTTCATCGATAATGAAATTATTTTCCGGTACATCTGGTTCACTTCTGAATTGCTGTTCAACTCTTACAAAATAGTTGTTTGGTGGATGAATTCTTTCGGGAAATCTTTCTTGATATAAGTCAGCAGCCCGCCTGCTATTTTTCTTACACTCGCCATAGATTAGTAGCATATCTACTTTTTCATTTCGTGAATACAAGACAAAACAGAGTTAAAAAAGTGATGACTTAGGTATAATTTAATGAAAAATACTTAAATTGCTGCCAAGTAAACAATCCTTAATTGTCAAATCAAAATGACGCCTCGTTTTACCTTCTTTTGTTTCCACCACCTGCTTACTATTTTTGTTGCAGTACAATATTCATTACTATGCAATAACATTCGATACTAACTTTAATGAAGAAAGTAAAATAGGATAGGCACAGCAAATGTATTGGACAAAAATAAAAGATAAAGAAGTATTCTTTAACTAGGTGAAATAAAAAAATTGGGTTCCCATCTTGGTTTTTATGATATCGTGGGTTGTTTAAGAATATATTTTTTTAAAATAAGTTAGATCTTATTAGTCTGTTCAGCTACTGGTTATTCCCAAAAAAATATGAGGCACAAAGTCGCATACCAGAGGTCTTTCGATATCACGGCACACTACGCATCAATATCTGCCAAGGTTCATATCAGGGCCACTTAGACTTAACAAACTAAAATTGATATTAACTGTCATTTTAAAAACAAATGCCGTGTTCCGATACATGGTTGAAAAGAGAATCTAGAGACGAATCAGATAGGTAAAAAAAATAACAAAGTAGATGTCACTACCGGTGAAACCGGAAGTGGCATCTACTTGAAACCGGAAGTGTTGGGAAAAATGTTTGTACTTAAAAAAGGACAATCACGCATTATGTAAGTGTACCAAATTTCAAAATCATGTCTTTTTAAATAAACATGCTACGGGGTGTTACATGTCTCCTGTGTCACCCGGTATGTATTATTATATTATAATACTTTATACAAACGCACATACAATATACATATACCTACCTATCATTTCACCACATTCAGTTATTATTTATTAGTTAGTAAGTCTGCAAAACAGTGTTACGTGTATAATAAACTATTTTTAAAATATTGTAGGGCATGACATATTGCCTTGAAAAGTAATTTTCACGCGGATGGCACGCGTTGAGTTCGATATTTATGCTCAGGTTTAAATGATTTTCTTAAAACTCTTTTTTGGACACAAAACTGTTTGCACATAAAAGTCATTACAATAGATACTTATTAACATAAATACATTCATGCTTTGAAACACAATTCACAAGATTGTGCAACTTTTAGCATATTTTCAAAAACGCCTTGGCAATCAGAGTTACCATATCATAAATTATGAAAGAGGTATATATTATGACTGATAAAAAAATTAAAAACATTATTTATATCTGTCTAGTGTCTTCATGGTTTTAGCAGCTTTACTTATTTAAAGCATTTTATTTAAATGTACATAACAAACAACTTGTGGTAATTAGTAATTAGTATCGCTTTTCACTTAGTGAAATAATCAACAAACCTAAGAAACTTTTGAATGACAGTTTGTCTATTAGACGCCCCTTTTCCAGCATTAATTTTATTGCTAATATGTGGTAATGGTAACCGAATACATCAGCTCCCTAGAGTCGAGCCCCTGTTGACACAGATAATTAAATGATAGCCACTCCGGTTACGGGTATTAAGGGTTAAGTTAAGTCCATTATTAATGGGATAAAGTGCCTTAAAATTCTCTGTCTTACGTTGTGAGAAATTATTATACATACAGTAAGTGTTAAAGGATTCATGTAACTGTGACTGAGGAGTTAACATGAGCTCCCACAATATTTGCTATAAATGCTGTAAAAGCAAACATTTTATTCGCTATGTTTGTGTAAAACGCAGTGGTATCTATCACAAAAGTTGTTTAAGTCGCTTTAGAAACTAAGTTAAATTCCTGAAAGAAAATAAAATCATGTACTGTCAAATAGATTAATCAATTAAATGTAAGTGATTTGGAAGAAGCTAAAATTGAGCTAGAAAAAACCATCAGGGATCTAGTAGAAGATTGTGAAAACAAAAATAAGCACATACGTAAGTTAAAAGCTGACAATCACTCCTTTGTAATGGAGGCCTTAAGTACCGAGAAGGAGGATTAATTTGGGAATTAAAAGAACATTACAAGAGAAATACAAAAAAATTTCTACTTCTTCAAAAAAGAACACACAAAACACAAGTACACAAACTGTAAAAACTAAATTCCCAGATAAATCTACCACGATGGAGAATGAAAAACCGCTATATCATGATGTTCAAATTCAATCTGGGATAAAATTAAACAGTACAGGTACTCAAACCAAAAGTGGTAAATATGTTGCACCTCTGCAAAACACATTAACTAACAATGATGATGTCTCAAGGAATAAAAGGAACAAGGTGTTAATCGTTGGTGATGGAATACAGTAAAAACTGTGCTAGTATTATATCTGAATTTCCCGATAGTAGACAGTTCACTATTCAAGGTTTAGCGAAAACAATATATATTACATATGGCGATAGAGATCATGTTATTTTTTTTATTTAATGCCAATAACTTCTACAGTTTAAATAACATTAACTATGTGCTCAGAAAAGTGTTACATATTAGTAAACTCACGAATGTTATTGTAAGTATCAAATATGATAACAATATAAGGAAAGCTGCCAAAATGTATAATGTTACTAAGCAGATTATTGACAAATTCTTGGAGTGCAACGGAAATGTTTCACTACAAACCAGAAATAAATTGTACCAATTAACAAAACGTAGCATGTCCTCTGTTCTAGTTGAGTTGTAAATAATTGTAAAACAATTCCAGGGCCTACAATTGCTTTAAAATTATTTAACACTGAACATGTTCATATAAGGAAAACAATTAAGGGTAGTGATGAAATCATTAAGGATTGGATCCATTGGATTAGTAGATGGCAACTCTCTTCAAAACATACCAAATCGTAATTATACTGTTTAAAATGAGAGAAGTGTTATTTTGGCAACAACAGCATAACCAATGGCTCACCATATTTAACAGATGCTGTTGTCTTAAACGGGTCACAAAATGTTCGCGTAACAAGCCTAAGGCAGGAGCTCATGGAATAAAAAATAATCTAGATGATAGCCTAATAATGACTTGAAAAACGCAAAGAACAGCCAAGACACTAAAAATCACTTTGCTTCTCATAAAGCGTGGTATATTTTCTCCAAACGTTGAATATGAATTAAATACTCTTATGTTTTCTTCAACTACTTTTAGCGCCGCTTGTGAGCGGCAGTAATGATGAGAGCGGAAGTAAAAGACTTCTACTTCCGCTCAGATGGAGTGTCAGAGAATGACAGTTTAAGTTTGCAAAATTTATCATTAAAGTCATGTTCTCTTGACGTTTAGAGAAAATATATTTTTCAGTACTTGTTAGAAGAAATTATATAGTATATCATTTTATTAAGAGTAAAAGTAATACTTGTGTGGCGAGTCTGCAGGTCCCTTCGTTCGTCCGGCAATTACAGACTAGCCATAAAAGTGGTTTTTACTCCGAATAAGTCATGTTATTTTTTCTTCAAAATATAGATAAAAAATGTAGCTGTGCATTGCCATTAGCAACGGAAGTATAAGTAATTTTACTTCCGTTGCTAATGGGAACGCACAGCCGTCTGAAATGTTAAACTTTAATGTCACGAAATGAGTAAGAAATGTCATGATTTTCTGACGTTTGAAGAAATAAATCCTTTTTAAATCCTGATATTATTACTCTAGTTGAGATAAGATTAGCGTTTCCTTCTCCAATTCATAAGAGTTGCCTCATATATTTAGGGTGTCATGGATTTTGTGTTATTGACGCCTTTCCAAATTGTACCTACTGGATGACTTTTTCCACTTAAATTTTAATAAGACACGGAAATTTTTATCCATTTCTGACTATTACTTTTAAATATAAATATTTGTTTTATCGCATATTGCTTTGCATATTTTTCATTTGATGATGACGAAATTGAAGTATAGCGATCCCCAATTATGATCTATATTAGAATCCGTAAATTGCAGCATACGTGGGCGGTAACGGATGGGCGTCTACATAATTCATATATGAATGACGTACGGCTTTCGTGTCAGTAGGCTTCTTCATAATAAGCGATTACTATATACTATTAGAGCAATATATTTTGGGACAATCACTTGGTCATTCATATTTTTTTATCGCATGTAGATTCTATTAAGTGTTTAAAATCGAGATAATAAACATTTCAGTTCATGAAAAACGTTGTAGAGATAAAAACTTTGAATAATATTTTAAAGAACGGTCACCGAATTAGATAAAATTACCAAAATTTTATACGTTACATAATAGTACTTGTTAGATACGTTACAAATTAGCTCTTCTACCATCTACTTTCAACTATACGCCAATAAACCATATACCAAGTGCAATACTCCATGATATTTTACAAATTTATTATTTTATTTCAATATCTCTTCTGTTATCACCGACTATCCCAAAGCACCTCATAAACGAACAACGATCTCTGGAAGAAACCAGTTAGTAGTGTGCCTATCTTCACATTAACATTTGGTTTTAACAGAGTTTCAGAAGACACACTATAATAAAATTTTGCGGTCGGCAATTACACCGAACAGGCTTTTTATACACTGAACTAACGTTAAAATACATTTAGAGAGCCATTATCGGTCTGTTACACTACTGACAGTATAAACATTAATTAAATCATAAATACAATTGAATAAATATTTTAAAACTAATAACTGATTTTATAAAGTATAGTTTTCCTAGATCGGGTGCTATAAAATCTAAAATATTAGTCTATTTACTAAATGGCTTCTCAGCTTTAAGGTGGGATTTTTTCAGTCACATTGTCACCTTTGTTCGTTTCAAGGGAACGTTAGAGGAATCGGAAGCCAATTACTTTAATGAGTGAATGACTTGTACAAACACCTAATGTGTGACGACCTTTTGTCTGAACTCCCCAATCCTCAATATTTATGTATGCGTTCAGAAGCAGACTATATTTATCTGATAACAGAAGAAATAAACATCTCACAATAATTTGTTTTGAAATTGACAATGACCATTAAAAAGTTTATCCTGTTGTAACATTCAATTTCATTTTTTGTTAAAATAGGTTTAATTTTGCTCTCTGTTATATATTGACGCCCATTTTAGCAAATTGGTATTCAATATTCTAATATTTAATTAGTAGGTACTCCTAAACGACCTATAATACAATAAACAATATACACAATAAATTCCTAGGTCGTCCAATGTTCCATGCTTCAATTGTATATGATGTGGCACGGACCTTTTTCGGAAAAGGGAAATACTGTTCAGATGCATGGGAAGCTTTCTAGACAGGGACCGTTAAAAGACTAACATTTCATCAGGAACTATCTAGCAAAGAACGGTGCAAATTGAAAAATAAAAATTTTAAAATTGAAAATTTTTAACCAAGCGCAGTTTTAAAATTTGTGGTCATAAAATATTTTGTAAAAAAAATTATACGTACACAATTATATACATAAACGAATGCTTTAATTAGCACTGTGAGGTATTTTTTCTAGTAATTTTCTTTATTTAAAATATGTTTTTCTTTAGAGTTGCAGAAATTTGATCTATTGTTTTTTTTTATATTAAAAGAAGTTTACCTCACCTCACCTGAAAAATTCAAACATCGAAGTAAACGAAATATACAAACATTTATTTACTTTGATTGATGACAAACCACAAGTTTTCCGCACCTGTACGCATTAATTAAACAAATATCAACTTTTTATAAAACCGTCTTTATGAAAAATTATAAACTTCTATCAAACCCTAATTAATGTATTCGCACGACGCTGTAAGCATTATTTAAAAAAATATATCATTGATCTTATCTTCATCAATAATTGTACATAAGCTAATTGAAGAATCCTTGGCCCAAAATAAGAAGATGTAACCCAAAACACTTACATAAAATGTTCCTCCTTACTGACATACAGGGTGTTTTATTTTAAATTTAAAAATCATTTTTGCCAATTATTTTATTAGCGTTTAATATTTCTTTTTCATATTTGGCAGAAAGTTTAGGTATTTTTAGGTATCAGATCATCATAAAAGATAATTTTTCACTATTACCAGAGGTGTACGGCAGGGACAAAGGAATAGTTTCCGCCCTCTGAATTCTTTAATTTCAAAACGTTTTTTACGAAAATAATACACTCTTACTTCATAACGATAAAGCAATTATTTTTCGAGATAATTGAAGACAAAGATAAGGCTGCGCAATATTCTGATTTAATGTTTAATTTATTTTTCATATTCGTATTGATCATTTCGACATCTTTACTCATAAAATTGCATTGGTTACGTGAAATAAGTTTTACAGTTAAATTTTTGTAACATATTGAATATGAAAATGGATATTTATGTTGTATCTCAGTAAGGAGGAACTTTTTATCTAAGTGTTTTGAATTACATCTTCCTATTTTGAACCAAAGATTTTTCAATTAGCTTATGTACAATTATTATTGAAACACCCTGTATATGCAATAATATCTCGACATAATGAAGCTAAAATACCACATAATATAATTTCTAAGTTTGATTCTCAAGGTCGAAAGTTCGGAATCAATGAAGAAAACATAAATATAGAAACACCTAAGCAATAAAACAAATTCAAATCAACTAAACAATATATCGTATTGGGCGAGCGTAGATGCGTCTTTACATGTACATACTTCGATATGCGATGTAAAGAAAGGTTAGGCGTGGTTAGGACTTGGATGGGCGACCGTGCCCTCGCCTCACATATCTTCCAACGGCTTGTATATCAGTGTATGCGCGGAAGCTATGCAACCTTGGGCGAGTGTTGTGTAGGTGATATACCATCCTTCGGAGGGGATGTAAAGCCGTCGGCCCCTTCTCCATTAAATGTTAGGCAAGTGAAAGATCCCTACTCTTCTTAAGGGAAGAGGTTCCTAGTTAGGGGTAGCTCGTCTACACGCGTCGGTGGTAGGCCTCAGTAGCAGAAATAGACCGATATATTAAAAAAAACAATGTATTGTAATAACAGATATATCATACAACAAAAAGATAAAATATTTCTATCTAGCTAAATAACATTATTATGATTTTAAAATCAAAATAATTTGGATACAATTAAGTTGAAACAAAAATGTGTTTATAAAAGTTGATTGTCAAAAATTTACCAATTTAAAACATTTTTAGCTATATCCAAGTTATCAACTTATCGATTAAATTTATACTTAAATAGTGAACATAAATTTTTTTATATAGTTTGTTACAACCTTGTTAGTCCGCGTAGCGAACAGCGTCCATCTGCTAACCCCTATGCTCTTTCACCTTATAAGCGAGATACCGTTTTCCACGAAGAATTCTTTTCTTGACCTTAAAATGAAGGAAAATTGCTCTTCTTTCACCTTACTTGCCAAAATCCTAAAAACTCGATTTTTTTCTATTTCTATTTTAAAAATTCTTTAACTACTTTTTTTCAATCTACTTCTCTCTAATTCATCAAACACCAGACTGTTCTTTATTTTATTCTAATATTATTTTTTCTCAAAAATGTTATTTTCCCATCTTCTTAATTTTTTCCTCAAATAAAATCGCAAATACCAACTTGAATCTCTCGTGATATAAGCTTAACAAAACAAATTAGTTGCTTCTCATCACGTGATACTGAGCATTTTTCACTTTCCCGCACAAATTAATTTAAATTCTTACATCTACTTGAACATATTAGATGCGTAAAGAGTACGAAATGTTTTAAACGTTTTAATAATTATTATAACAATAATTGAGTGCATTTATTTAAAATAACTGATTCTATTTATCATTAAATTATGTTATAAATATCTCTATCTGTGTTTAATGGCTGAAATAAACAAATTGCATGTATTTATTGAAAATATCTGTCTTCTGTAAAATATCTTAATATTTTATCAAACAGAGCAAATAATACATCACAATATTTTTAGTCGCAAACTCCTCTACAAAATCCTTATTTTACTATAAGGAACGTAACCAGATTGCAACCAACAGCTATTCTCCGGACTATGTGCCGCGCCGAGCGCTGAATTACAAGTTAGAAGCCTGGCGCGTTAAGTGTAATAATTGCATATTGCCATCAAAACGCTAATGCTTTTGATTGCAACGAACACCAGCCGAAAGACTAATCCTACTTAAAGTAGGATAGAGGAAAAATATAACAGTAAATAATTTCTAATTTAGATCTCAAAGTAAGTTCGGACCATTGGAATTAAACAAAATTCTAAATAACACACAGCAATAAAACAAATTCAAATCAATTATTCTGAGAACAATAAAATATGATATACATAAAAGATGAAATAAGATTCCCTATCTAGCTAAAATATAAATATATACTAAAAATAAAATACTTTGGATAATTATTGTTTAAAATCAAATTTGTTAATAAAAAAATTAATAACAAAAATTTTCTATTTAAAATATGCTCAATTATTTTACAAACCATTAAATGATATTCAAGAAATGTTTATGAAGTTTATTAGAACCTTTTAGTCCGTATAGATCAAATAAAGCTCCAAGCGCACTGTATCACTTAATTCGATATTCAACTGCAATCTGCCAAACTCCTACACAATTCAAGTGATATCTCAGTTCCGCCAGGAATCGTTCTCTGCACCTTAAAATAATTTATAACTATCTTCTCTCTCCAACTTGTCAGAATTTTGAAAAAAAAAAAAATCTTCTTTTTGTATCAAATTTGTTAATTGGTTGTCTTCCTTCTTTTTACTATACTTTACTTTCACCAACAACAGTCTATTTTCTCTCGTATTTTTTAATATTTACATTCTCTAAAATTTTCAACCCCTGCAATTTTCTATAAATTTTCTTGTTGTTATTTATTTTTCATCCCCTAGCATTTCTTGTAGTGGGAGGATAAATTACGATTTATTAATTTATTATCAGCTAAAGAATATGCATGGAATATAACATTTTCTTCTTTTTTGACTAGCCCAAACCCCAAGCCTGAACCTCTTACCATTTTGGAATAAGATTTGCATTTACTCAGAAGGGAAAGTTTTAACCATCGTAGGCTTTTAGCTGTTATTATACTTGAAAGTAATAAATGGCAATTATAGCAATATATAAACACACAGTTCTTACGCCAGTTCCTCCTAAGAAAAGCAACGAATTTATTGTTTCAAAGTATAACTTAAGAAAGTGAAACTACTTCTAAATTGATAGCAAATAAAAATACTACACAATAGAATGTCTACTCCTGTCCCTTTCGACGACACCTTTCACTATCAGATTATTGTCTAACGGAAGGTTTTCTTTCCCAGTAGTTCCCTGCGCTTTTAGTGTCAGATCAAAGTAACAATATAGGTGTTGTGTTACCATTGTTTACCTTTACAATTTGTGCCTTTTGTATACGTTTTTCGCGGCCAATTTCATTACTTAATTGGCTATTCCACATCTATAAATATAAAAGCTTTAAGGGAAATTATTATCATTATTTCAATATTGCATTAAATACTGTTTATGTATGAATTATTAATTTTACTCAATATCGTTTATTTATTTGCTATCACTAAATGGAATTTTATACTTACATAGATTTATGGTCCGCATGTGACTTTGTTTCGAAAATGATTGATGGTGGGAAATATTGTTCTTTAACTTAAGAATCAATTTGTAAATTGAAAGCTGCGTCAATCTGAAATGACATTTGTGGTTCAAAATTGTCTAATTTCCTTATTAAGAATGTAGAGATTTACGTTTGATGAAGATTTTCCCTTTAGTCGCTTATTAGAGGGTTTCCTGTTAAGTTATTTACTGTAAAAATGAATTAATATCAATCGAATTAAAGATACGTTCGAGTTCAGAGATTTTAACATTGTAATCATTATGAAAAAGACTTCCGTTTTTTTGTGTATACTATGAACAGACAAATCGGTGCTCTTCAAAATTTTATAATTATATATTATAATCCTTCGTGCGAGAACAATATCGACGGCGATAGAAATTTAAATTTCACCGGTGTTTTTACTTCGGTAAAAGGCCACCTGATGTTTGGTGTGTTATTTTCCAAGATAATATTATAAGATCCATATTTTCTTATTATTACATAACACGGGACATATGATTCTTCCAGAGGTAGGACAGCTTTTAGAGTAACAATTTAATGCTGAAGAACTTGCTCGAATAATTTTGCAGCAGGACGGAGGAGTCCCCACCTAGTACTTTGTATATTCGGGAGCACTTGAATGATCAATTTGACGTACGTTAGGGTTGGTAATGGCCGACTCATTTCATGGCCACTAAACATCCCCAATTTGGCACCTTTAGATGAATTTTGAAAGGACAGAGTTAATAATAACTTTAATCAGAGTATTCAAATGATGCAAACAGTAATTAGAGAATCAATTTACGAATCAAACCACGACACTAATAGTGCTGTCTCAAACTGTTTAAGCAATTTAAGAAATAGATGTGGGATTTGTGTTTTAAATAATGGAGGCCATTTTGAACATTTCCTATACTTTATGAAGCTCACACATTTATAAAATTTAAAAATTTCATTCATTTCATTGCAATTTTACTGTTATAAATTATCGTCGTTCTTGTCAGCGTTTTATTTTTATTCTTATAATATTTCGAACTTTCTGCCTCTTTGTAGCCCATTTTGATGACACAGGAATACAGAATGTCAAATAATACCAATGTTGTCACAGTATTATCAGTCGCAGTCTACTAACATCGCTGTTTGTAATTGGGTTTATTATTTTTTTATTATTACTCAGTCTCATGATTTCTTTAAATGGAAATTTTGCAAAAGTAATACATGCGATTGAGATAGGGAAAAAATTTATTTGGAAAAGTTGATTAGAAAAATGAAATAAGTTCAAATATGAAAATATTCCTTTTTATTCTTCTTTTTATTTATTTTTTCCTTGAGGTGTCAAACTTGACTTAAACTGATATTGCTGTGACACTTCATCTGAGCAAAAGTAGGTCTTTTATTTCCGCTCTCATCATTTTCAGCAGCAGTAAAAGTCTGCGAGCGGCATTAAAAGTATTTGAAGAAAAAGTATAGTATATTGTTTTGTTTTATTAGGAGTAAAAGTGATACTTTTGAGACTCTTACTCCGAGTAAGACATGTTATTTTTTCTTCAAACATCGATTAGCTAAAAAAAAATAGAGATAAAGAATGTAGTTGTGCGTTGTCATTAGCAACGGAAGTAAAAGTCCGCTTGAGAGGAAGACTTTTACTTCCATAGATAATGGCAACGCTCAGCTGTTTGAAATTTTAAACTATAATGTCATGAAATGAGCTAGAAATGTCATGATTTTCTGACATTTGAAGAAAAATAATATTCATTTAACTCATATTCGATGTTTGAAAAATAGCATGTTTTACGAGAAGTTTAGTGATTTTCTTGTCTCGGATGTTCCTAGCGGATTCGCTTTGCTTGTCAGCATGTACCTCGATACAAAATAATGCCACTTTTATCCCATATAACATAATACACTATTTTTTAAGTAATGCAAGTCCAAATTTTTATTTTTTTTGTGATTTTGGAGAATCCAGGTTGCTATGAATGTCAATCATCATAATATACACCGCTTTGATAACTAAAATATTTAGTATTAGACACCCCGATAGTCCTAAAGTGATGACCTTAATAGTTAATTTAATCGAATCATCACCATTGTGAAGCCAAAATTGAAGCCAATCAGAAGGTATTCAGTTGATGATATTTTATTGCGCTTGTTAATGAAAATCCACAAATCGGTGTAAGAGAAATTGTGCGGAAACTAAATTTATCAAAAAACAAGAATTGGTGCTTCTGCACAGGCACAAATTAAAACCCATTAAGTCAAAATTTCTGCACACGTTGCAAGAAGGAAACCCAAAAGAAGATTAGAATACTGCTATTTGCTGCAAGGTCGTCGTTATGTTTTAAAATTTCTCAGATGACGCCACATTTACTACTAGTGGCGTGGTTTGTCATAAAATTGTAGATATTGGACTGCGGATTTTATAAATTGTCAACCATGGGACAAATTTTTTGCGATTATAGATGTCATGAAGGGAGCATTAATAAATCATTGAAAACACATTTCAGTATCAGTATTTTCTATATAGAATATTTGTTCAAAATTCACTACCTAACAGTAAGTCGATAAAATCGAATTTGACAAAACCATATGTAAAATTCAGAACTATGTGAGAGTGTGGATACGGATGTTTGGGGTGATGGCTATAAGATTGCTACCCGACAAATGAGAAATCTCCCTTCGGCCTTGCCGGCGGGAAAGCTGGCTGAAGTGGAGAACACTCTGTTCCCAGAAAGGAACATAGTTGGAGCGCAATAGAGATGGCTGCGGTTCCCCCGTTTATGGAGGAAGAACTCGAGGCAGCATGTACCAGGCTCAAAAGTGGGGAGGCGGCAGGCTTAGATGAGATTCCGCCTGAAATAGTTAAGCTGGTTACGGAAGAGTATCCGGGAGATATCTTAAGGGTAATAAACCGCGCTCTGGAGAGGAGAGATTTCCCGAGCAGATGGAAGGAGGTTAGGGTCCTCCTGATCCAGAAAGGGGGCAAGCCACCGGAGGAACCGTCATCCTACCGGCCGCTATGTTTACTAAATGCGATGGACAAACTTCTCGAGTACTAAAAAAGGTGATAGCTGAGAAGGAGGGCCATTAGACTATTAAAGAAGACAGCGGAGAAAGCCTTAATCACGAAGAGCATATGCGCCGTCGCGCGTCGTGACCCTGGAAGTCAAAAATATCTTTAATACGGCGGAATGGGCGATGATTGTCAGGAAGATGCAAAGTGTGGGGATAGCTCTGTACCTCGTAAGGATTACAATGAGCTACTTCCAAGACAGAATGATCGGGTATGAGACGGAGGGAGAGATTTTCTGGAAAAACATTACGTGTGGGGCTCGATCCTTAGGCCGACCGACTGCAATGGCAAGATGGTGTGAAGGTCATCGGTTATGCGGACGATCTGGACATAGCGTCGACTGAAAGGTGGACAGTCCACATAACGGAGGTGGTCAATGAGGCCATCAGAAAGATCGAGAGATGGCTAGCAAGGACGCAGCTCGAGCTAGCTGCTGGTTATTACCAGGAAGAGAAACCTTTTACCCATGAAAGTTAGGGTAGGACGAATCGATATACGTCCAAGTGACCATCTGAAATACCAGGGGTTTGGTTGGATCCTAAGTTGAACTATGGTGTTCATGCCATAGAAATGGCCGAAAAAGCAGGAAAGGCAGGCACAGCCATCGGAAGACTTATGGTTAACACACACGGGCCGAAAGCTAGCAAGAGGAGATTGATGTGCAGCGTCGTGCACTCTACCCTCTTGTATGCGGCTCCGGTCTGGGAAAGCATGATGAAAGTGGACAGGACGAGGATAACTAGGATCCAGCGTTGAGCTGCGATAAGGGTGTGCAGTGCACATAGAACTATCTTGTACGAGATGGCGCTGGCGGTGGCGGGGATTCCCCCTCTGGATCTGATGGCCAAAGAGCGGCTGGAAGTCTATAAGGGAGACACGAAAGCAGAAGCCAGGGACATGTTGTTTGAAAGGTGGTAGAGGAGATGGGATGTCGCAGACAAGGGAAGGTAGACCAGGCGCCTCATCACAAATGGAAGGACTTGGGTGGAACGGAGGTATGGAAAAGTGGGGTATTATCTTACCCAAGCCCCGAGCGGACATGGGTGTTTCATGAAATACCTAAATGAAATCGGTAAGACTGATAGCCGAGAGTGTGTATATTGTGGGGAGGCCGAAAACGCTGAACACACCGTGTTCGTATGCAAACAGGTGGAGGGAAGAGAGGCGACACGGTGGGGTGCCGTTACTGTCCGCAGACGACATGGTAGAGAGGATTCTGGCGACAGAGGAGAACTGGAGAAAGGCGGAGGAGGCGATAACTCGTAATATCAAAAAGAAGGAAGAGGATGAAAAAGAGATGGGACTGACCCCATGGAGGAACACAACAACAAACTCGAATGACCAGCTGGTTTGAAGGTAAGCGGCAGCAGTTTCAAACTAGTCGGAAACACTCAAGAGGTAAGTATCTAAGAAATGTTGGTTGGCATCGTACTTGTAAATCAATAATTTTATTTTTTTGACTTTGTATAAATAATAATAAATACACCACAGGTAATGACGACCCCCTTTATCCCGGAAAGTTTTAGAAGAGCCTTGTGTGGGAGGCGGCTACAAATTTAGAGACAAGGGGCACACACCCAATATCCGTGTATAGGGGAAAAATCATCTCACAGTATTTCCCACTGCCACGACAGGGGATCGAATACGGGATTTTTGGGTGAGAGGCAAGTGCGCTTACCTCTCGACCATCGGTCATGTGTGTATGTATATTGCGTATTTTCCCTATTTATGTAATATATCTACAATGTGTTCCCTGATTGAGTTTGCCATAGGTGTAATATACAAAAAAAAATAGTATGGCCTTCATTTTCGTGGTCTCGGCCTGCTTGACCTAAAATGATTTTTTTATCAAATTACAGTCCAAATGGGATCAAACTCGTGAAGTTTAACCTAAAAAGAAAATAAATCATTGTAGGTAAACTGGTATTTGTCTTAAGTTTACGGAAAAATTCTATTTGAATAAAATATTTTTCATTGAAAGTTAAAGCTTTTTATTTTTTAGCACAAGCGTGTCTTGCATTAAAAACTGTAAACTAGCTATAAAGTGTGAAAGATGTGACATTATTATTTAGTGTAAATCGGCAAGGCAATCTGTATGCTTACCCTCGAACAACAGATATTTGTTATACAATGTTATGGGTTGGGGGAAAATTAGCTACAAAAGAGTGGTTAGACATTTTGAACAACAGTTTCCAGGGATTTAAATAAACGACGTTACCGTTAAAAGTATTTTTCAAGACTTTGGGTGACGTCAGAGCAAGTGAAAAATTTCATAAAAACGTAGGGCAGCAGAACTTCGCATGACTAATCACATTTGCAAAAAATATTTCAGATAAATAAGATAATTTCGTACAAACCTGAATTTCTTCACACTTTGGGACCAAACGACGAAGGTTAACGATTGCACTTTTGTTTATAGATTGGGGAGAAGTGTCTCATAGAAATAAATTTTGAAAACGACATTATTTTTTGAACGAATCGTCGTTTACGGAGTTGTTTCTACACAAAATTGTAAGTACTGGTCGGACGAAAATCCAAATTTTAGAATAAATTGCAGAAGGGAGTATTCAAGAAAAGTTAACATGTGGTGTGCTGTTTCATACGATGGACTAATTGGACCTTATTTTTTAGACAGAAATTTATATCAACATGCGTATTTGGAGATATTGGGAAATTACTTACAAGATTACCTTGATGAAATGAATTTGGCCAAGAGACAGAAAGCAAGACGATTGTAGCCCACACGCAACTCTATCGATAAGAAATTATTTGACATTTGGGGAATATGAATTGGTAGATTTGGGCCACAAACATACCCACCAAGAAATTAAAGAAATTTTAAAAATTATGGATTTTTACTTTTAGTGTAAACTGTGACAATGATTTGGAAAGATTAAAAAGCAAAATTACTGATGTGATCAGAGCCATACCTCTTGAAGAAATTAAAAGAAGTTACAGAGAATTTAAAAAGGTGGAATTATGTAGTTATTTATGTTAAAAATTTGTATAAATGTCAGGTATTATCTTTCGACTTTAACTTTTCTAGCTCTCTTGAACATTTATGGGTCAAATTTAAAAATTCTCACAGGACCTTTGTAATTGGTGTTTTTACAGACCTCCACATAGCAACATTATGGATTGTATTACTGATTTAGATAATATTTTATCTTATATCATTCCTACGTCTGATGAGGTTTTGTGCCTTGGTGATATAAATATTAATTTGCACCTTTAAAAACTGTCCGAGTTTCTAAACCAAAAGCACCGTGGCTTACTGCTAATATTAAATTTCTTATGAAAGAAAGGAACAAAAATTTTAAAAATTCTAACTTAATAAATAACTAGGAATATTAGAAATAGTTACGTAATATCACATTATCATCAATCAGGGCAGAAAAACGAGCATATTTAAATAATTTTTGTCAGAACAACGACAGTAAGAAAATGCATTTAATATATGGAGTAAATCTAACAATCCTATACATACGCATCTCTCGAACCCAAATAATATTAGCAACTATTTTTTTACATTTCTACAAGATAATCGAAATTGTGGACAGATAATACATTCTTATGAACTCACTCAAATTTGAATTTAAGCTTGCCGCCATAGAGGAGGTGTATGATTCACTTTTTCAAATTAAAACATTAGCCTATGGCATGGACAATATATCTTCCATTATGCTTAAATATTGCAGTCCGTTTATTGACATTTATATAATATATATTATCAATTTCTGTATAGAAAAAAAACTGTTATCCAGAACTCTGGAAAGAGGCTATTGGTTTACCTCTACCAAAAATTTCCAATCCAATCGAATACTCTGATCTCAGAATTATCAGCATTTTACCTTGCATTTCTAAAATACTAGACAAAATTTAATTTAAACAAATTTATGAATTTGTGTCTAGAAATAACATAGTTCCATTTTGTCAATCTAGTTTTCGTTAAAACTTTAGCACTTCTAATACATTAGCTGTAGTAATTGATGACATCATTACACTATCTGATAAAAAATTGTTTAGTGTGCTGGTATTGCTTGATTTTTCCAAGACTTTTGACACTATCAACCACCAATTGCTAGTCTCAAAATTAAAATATAATGGTTTGTCTACTAATGCTCTATATTTTATAGAATCATACCTTTCCAATAGAAAGCAGAAAATTAAAATTAATAATTCATGCTCTGATTTTGTGGATATTTCATCTGGTGTAGCTCAAGGGTCCACCGTTGGACCATTATTTTTCATAATATACACTACTCATAATTGAAATTCTACTAAATCTAAAGTCGTGATATTTACACCCAAGTTGCGGATTACGAATTTCTAGCAAAAAATTTAGTTCAAGATAGCGGACGACTTTACCGTTTATGATCCGGTTCGTCTCAAAATCAATATCTGAGGATTACACCATATCAGAAGACTAAAAAGCAAAAAATAAAATTATATAAAAAAGTACTTTTAAAAAAAGATTTTATTTGAATGCTCTAAAAAGTAGAAAATAAACTTTGAAGTAAATCAAACTCATCATTTTGTTACATTATATAATTTTTTTTATGACATAATAGCTTGTCGGGAGCAATCTTCTTTACACAGGAAAATCTCGCGACAAGCTTTTATATCATAAAAAAATTATATATATAACAAAATGATGGGTTTGATTTACTTCAATGTTTATTTTCTACTTTTTAGAGCATTTAAATAAAACTTTTCTTTTAAATATTTTATTATATAATTTTTTACCAATGTTCCGGTAGATGAAACCTTAAAAATAGTTAAAGATAGGTTGCTGAATGATAATAATTTGGATACTAGAACTAAACTAAATGTAAATAGCATAATGGAACTATTAACAATGTGTATAAATGCAACCTATTTTCAATTGGAAAATGAGTTCTATCAGCGGGTTTTGGTTTGGCAATGGGGTCTCCATTATCACCAATTTTAAGCAACATATTTATGGAGAACTTTGAGAACACACATGTCCAAAATTGTATAAACAAACCGATTTTTTGGTGGAGATATGTTGACGACATCTTTGCAATTTGGCCTCATGTTGTTGATTTACTAGATAGTTTTTTAGAAAATATAAATAGAAAGGAACCGTCTATTAAATTCATATTAGAAGTAGAAAGTAGGAATGAACTATCGTTTTTAGATGTTTTAATTAAAAGGGTAAATAATATAATTGAAATAAGCGTTTATAGAAAACCAACACATACTAACAGATATCTAAAGGACCCCGCACAGAAACACTTGATTTGGGATTCCGGTGAAAATGGTCGAAATTGAGATATGTTGTAGTTCAGACCTTCCTAATGAAAAGTTCAAATGGGACTAGGGCTCGAAAACCTTTTATTATGAAGTTACAGCAAGGGAAAAAGTGGAAAATTCATGAATTCTGGGATTTGAGATCCTGGTGAAAATAGTCAAAATTGAGATATGTTGTAGTTCAGACCCTCCCGATGAAAAGTTCAAATGGGACCAGGGCTCGAAAACCTTTTATTTTGAAGTTACAGCAAGGGCAAAAGTCGAAAATTCGTAAATTCGTGAAAAATCTGCAAAAATATACACATTTATATATTTATGTGTACGTATATATGTATACGCATATGCATACGATATACGGATTTTATAATCAATCAAGTATAAAAAGTACGTTTGAAACTCTTAGAAGAGCGTTCTGATTTTACATTGTCTATAGTTCCGGTTTTTGCTCTTCCAAATCCATGGGTTTTATAAATACGAGTACTATAAAATAACTCATTTATACAAAGAACGTTATATGAACGGTCGATTTAATTATATTTATCTGTGTTAAATTTCTATTTTTTCAACAAAATATTCAATATTTGAATGCCTATTCCTACTTTCATTTTTATCAACCGATTATATAATTGGTATTTATTTTATGTTTTACTCAAAACTGTTGTATGCGAAAATTATGCCACTCAAAAAATTGGAATATGTTTGTAGGAAAATTCGAAAACCCCTACATTGTTGGAGTTTTTTACAAATAAAATTTTTTTACGCCCCTCCGAATTTATTGATTTTTATTCTTGGCATGAAGATATTTCATTTTTAATTTTTTAGCTTCTTCTCTCTCATTTCTAAAGTCAAATATGGAATATGATTAGCTCCTGAACTCAATGATCATAGCATACGTCGTGCTTGGTAATTTTAAATTCAAGTTGCATTATGATGTTAATATCGCAAGACTAATATCTAGTAATGTATAATATAAATATATATTTTTGATTTTTGAAGATTTGTCACGAATTTACGAATTTTCAACCTTGCTGTAATACTAAAATAAAAGGTTTTAGAGTCTTGGTCCCTTTCAACTTTTCATCAGGTCTGATCTACAACATATCTCAATTTCGATCATTTTCACGAGGATCCCAAATTACAGAATTTACGAATTTTCGACTTTTGCTCTTGCTGTAACTCCAAAATAAAAGGTTTTCGAGCCTTGGTCCCATTTGAACTTTTCATCAAGATGGTCTGAACTACAACATATCTCAATTTCAACTATTTTCACCGGGATCCCAAATCATGTATTCCTGTGCGGGGTCCTTTTAACTCAAATCAACCAATAAATGTTAAAAATGTAAATGTTGTAAAATGTTTAGACGATAGGGCCAAAATAATTTCATCTAATAATGAAAATATTAAATAACGAGAAAAAATTTATCAAAGAGGTACTAGTACAAAATCAATGCCCTGAAGCATTTGTTGATAGAGTTCTCATAAATGTTAAAAATAAGGACAATCAGGTACGATAAAAACCTGAACGTCATTATACATCAACAATTCCTTATATCCTTATCGGAGAAGCTACGCCATATAGGTGACAATTTTGATATTAGGACGGTATTTCAAACGGGGAACACTTTGAGATCTATTTTAACAAAAACAAAACCGATAAACCGGGAGTAGAATTTAAAAAACTATATTTATAATATCCCGTACGAATGTTATAAATATTATGTGGGTAAATCATTCAGACCTTTCAGTATGAGGTTGGATGAGCACAACAATTACATTAGAAAGATTGAAATTCAGAAATCAAAGATTTGTGAACATGCTTGAGAAAATGGACATAGAATAAACTGGGATTCGGCAAAAATTTTAACAAAAGAGGCAGATAACAAAAAAGAAAAATTAAAGAATCAGCAATAATCTTATTAAATGAAGATAAATGCGTATCGAATTGTTCTGTAGGTATTAGTATAACCTGGCTACCAATGTTAAAATAAGAACTTAACAAACTCAACATTATCTAAAAGAAAATATCATCAGTTCAGTGTAAGTAGTAAGTATCTATGGAAATAACATAAACAGAATCTTAAAGCTGTGTATTTAACATACACGACAAATAAGAGGTCCTCGAGAAAAGCTTTGAAAATGGAAAGAGACTACTTTCCGAAACGTCAGCAAAATACATTATTTCTGTGTTTAATCCGATTTATATTACTGTTCTTTTGAAGTAAACGTCACGAGCGCAGAGGCTTTTTTCCAATAATTCTATTATTTTGTTGACTCAGCGATTTGTTTTTGAAGAGGATAATACATGTGGTAGAAAACCCAAATAATAGGAAAGAATAGAAGTAAATACGATTTATTATTATTAATTATGTGAGGCACTATTTGAATAGATTTTAGTTGAATTCGTAGAAATTGTTAATTGTTAAAAAAATAAGAATCTATTTACTTTAGTTTGTAATATTATTTTTTGTTATTTAAACGTAATGAACGTTGGCATATGGCTCAAACTTTCAAAGCAAAATATTTTATTTAAATAGAATTTTTCCGTAAAATTAACAGAAAGACCAGTTTATTTACAATGATTTATCTTCTTCTTCAGTTAACTCCCAGAGTCATATACCCTTTGCACTGTAATTTGGTAAAAATCTATTTTAGGTCAAGCAGACCGAGGCTGCAGAAAATGAAAGCCGTACTATTTTTTTTTATATATTAGACCTAACCCAAACTTAATCCGAGGACACACTGTATATTAGGATTTTCCTATTTTCAATAAAAAAATTTATTGTTGCAGATATCTAGAAAAACACATTATTTTCTTTACTTACATCTACATCTAGTTTTAGGAGTTTCATCTTTTTGCTTCTGCTGTCATAATGCAGAAAAAATGTTATTTTGGTCTCAGGTAACTTTCATATACATAATATGCAATACGAAAAACATTATACATTATTTTTGACAATAAGCCAGCATTTAATTACAGTGCCACCCAGTACAAAAAATAATGGTGCTATGTTTGATTAAAATTGTATTCAAATGGTTATTTCCAATAAACAGCACGTGACTAATTTTTATTTGCATTTCAGTTAACTATTCAAGCTAATGGCGGAGGCTTCGGGTACACGTTTTAATGATGAATATTCATTTTCTAATTTGGAAAACATTTCACACGGATACGTACAAAATTTACTACACTTTAAAATTTAATTCCACTTACCAGTCTGCTTATTTCACTGAAAGGGGCCGGCACTTCTTGATCTTGGTTCATGCCTAGTTTAAATAACCATTAAGAACCATACTAATCACAGAAATA
Organism: Leptura quadrifasciata; assembly: GCA_963675555.1. Lineage (NCBI taxonomy): Eukaryota > Metazoa > Arthropoda > Insecta > Coleoptera > Cerambycidae > Leptura > Leptura quadrifasciata. The sequence goes on from OY776675.1 coordinate 114,502,043, forward strand.
TAATTTAGCACTGAAATAATATACTTATTTTTCTTTTCAGAGATGTTAATAGAGGAATTAATTGACTGTGAAATATAAGTAGATTTTGACTGAAAGCGGCGATGACAGGAAATATGATGTGCTCGTAAAGCCAAAAGCTCCTAGCACCTGCTGAAACTGAAAGAAGTGTGGTGGGGCATCAAAGGCACGCCCCTGTGACTGAAACGCCCTTGCGAGATCTCACATGCATATAATAACTATTCAATCATTTAGCGATTTTAAGTACTTTCATGGAAAATGAAAATTTCGTCATTATGCGTTGGGAACATCAGAGTATGTTATTAATAAATTGTGCAAAATAAAGTAGTATATTATGATGCGGAGATAATTCGGATGCGGGACGAATATAAAATAGTTGAATATGTTTCTCGTGACAGGTATAACTAGAATCCAGGGTAATAATAATAATAATAATAATAATAATATTGTCTAAACGTTGTGTTATTATTTCCCTCTCTTTATGGGTTTCTCTACCATATGTATCCTCTGAAAAATATCACAAAATCTACAAAAAATAACAAAATTAAACAGTAACCTCTGCACATGTGACGTTTATGTGAAAGGAATGGTGAGAGGTTATTTTTTAGCCAACCAATATAAATTATAACAAAAATAAGAATACAGTACTTTGCGGACGTTTCGAAAACAAAAACTGCTCTCTATTTCAGTTACAAAAACAGTTCCTATTTGCTGTGTATGCTAAATACACACTTTTCCCCACATTGTGCCTGCGTTATACAGGGTGTTCTAGATTTAAAATGGCATAGCCTAATGAGATATAGAGCACACTTTGCTGAGTTCAAAATACCCCCACACTTACTCTTGAATCTTCACTGTTATCAAAATACATGTTGTTTTATCTGGTCTGGTCGATAACCGAGAACAGGTATACTCCTATAGAAATATTCCATAGAGAGTATAACATCCCTATGATTAGGGATTATATAATAGAAACATCCCAAATATTCTTTGAATATAAAAAAAATAATTCCTCGCTCACCACACATATGGTAGACATACGGGAACATCATAATATTGAACATACAGACAAGTTCATACATCAAAATCTTCCGATTTATTCGGAAAGATAATATTAGCTTTAAGACTCATAATTTTTGGCAAAATCAAGCAGAATCATGATGAAATGCTATCTTTCACATAATGAAACCCACATTGTAAATATTGTAAATATTCCATATAATTTTTGTTTATTTCTAAATAAAATAAAAATTTTCATTTTTAGTTAATTTTTCACATACACAATCGGTGTATTAATTTAATATATATAATTTTTTTAAAGCAGGTTTTTTCTTATTTTTAAGTTTCCTGCAAATTATACACCAAATTTATTTTTTAGTAGACAGAATTTCATTTACTTTTCATTGTCAGAAACCTCGGTATTTTTAATTTCATATTAAGTTTAATCATTTTTTGGAAAACGCGGTATTATACATTAATTTTAATTTATATTATCTTGTCATATCTGGCATAATACCAGCCCCCCGACCCGTTTCTTTGCTTAATGCAAATTTTGTAACGCGCCGGGTGTTATTTCCATATATTGTAAACCATTGAAATAAATGACATAAATATGATAATATAAAAATATCTTGTAAATACAATTGAATAAATATTTTTAAATTGTAAATTGTAAAAATTGGGTTAAGGCGTGAGGTGGTAATCGCGATTAATCCACGGACATCGCACCACCGGGTTCGAATCCTGCCTCCGGCACAGACAGTGTCGGAGGAAATTGTTGTATATCCGTGTTTTTTCAATGTGTAACCCCCTTCCGCACAAGCCCTGGCTTCTGGAATTGGGGGTTGTCTAATTTCTATGGTGTTTATTATTTATGAATTTTGACTGAAACTAGAAAAATTCACCATATTTTTGGAATGGGTGGACATATTTGGATTAAAGTTGATACACATATAGTACACACTCCCAGTCCAATCAATGGCATAATTTATTTTGGAAAATTTCCAGGATAGGACTCAATTTTTATTATTTTACATTTAGGGCCAATTACATCACCCTGTATATCATTTTTTTGTGAATGGCGGATAACTATTGAAATATTTATGGATTATTGTGCAAAACACTGTCATAATATTTGCTGGCACGTTAAAGTTACTTCCTAGCAAATTTTCGAAAATAATGGTGAATGATACTTAAATTCTACAAAACACGCAAACAACTACGCTAGTTTAATTTTACTTAAACACTTGTTTAATAATTATTTAATGTATTATTGTTACTTAAATTTGATTCTAATTGCACTGTTCCATAGAAAAACAGTTTGCTTAAAAATAAAAGTAGACGTCAATTCTGTCAATATATATTTTAATACATAGTAATGTAAGTTACCTTTAGAAATTAAGCCTAAAGTATTCAAAGTAGTCGTTTGAGTAATTAAAGTAAGATTTTATATTAACAAATCTAATAATTTCAAGATGCCATCCCAATATACGAACGAAGAGTATGCAGATATTATTTATATGTATGGTTTTTGCGACGGAAATGGAGCTGCAGAGAGAGAATATATAAGACGTTTTCGAAATAGTCGTACATCAAATCATATAACATTTTCAGACATGTCAATTTAGTAAGGAACATAGGCAATTTCCCTCACAGGCAAAGCATGAAAATGTTTCCAGAGATTTTCAACAGCAAGAGGAAGTATTACAGATTTTTCATATGAATCCAATTGAAAGCGTCAGGAAAATCAGTCATCAATTACAAATTTCCAGAACAAGAGTATGGCGAACTTTAAGAAAAGAAAATTTATATCCTTTTCATATTCAAGTAGTTTAATGGCTTAAAGACTGACAGCGTTCCGCGTTTAACATTTTGTAAGTGCGTAGTTGCACACAGACGAACAGTGTCTAGCATTCTGTTCACGGACGAAGCTCAATTCACGCATGATGGAATAAACAACACCAGAAATCAACATCATTGTGAATTGAAAATCCACATGCTACGCTTCAAAAAATTTCCCAACACAGATTCAACGTAAACGTCTGGTATGGAATATAATAGGGCCACACATTTTTGAAGGGAGACTAACGGGTGAAGTTTATTTAAATTTCTTAATAGACGTGTTACTAAATTTATTAGAAAACCTCAATGCCAGAGGTATGTGGTGTCAACACGATGGTGCTGGACCCCAGTTTTCTGTACCGGTGAGGAAGCATCTTAATCAACGTTACACTAACAGATGGATTGGTAGAGGTGGTCCAGTTAACTGGCCACCGAGATCTCCTGACCTCACCCCCATGGATTATTTTTTATGGGGTCACCAAAGTCACAACTGTACAGTGAAGATATTAATTCCCATATAATTCCCATAATAATGTATTTATTTTATGTATAATATAGAAAATATGGCAGAAAATAAGAAATAGATCTGTCTCTATTAAAATCTTGTATCCTATATAATGTCAATCTTATTATATAGATTTATTAAATTAACAAGTACTATAGAATCTTATATAAAGTACGTAATATATCTATTACACTCAAACACAATCTCTTCGTTGCATTCGGGAACTCAGCGTGGTTTTTAAAGTTATCAACACTCGAATATAAAGGATCTTGGGTTCCAGTGAATTTTCTGAAATCTTTATATATAATTGATTATCACTTACAGGGACCCATTTGCAATGAAATTTTTGTAGCATTAGATGATGCCCCAGAAAACCGATCCAAAATTGTCATCGTGTGGATTCTGGTATTGTGGTGCTGCTCTATAGTTGGTTTTTATATGATATTTCAGGAACGTTTTGTGTCACAGCGATGAGACTAGGTACGATATTAATATTAGAGTTATTATTTAATAGCATTTGTCAAAATGTAGTCCAGCCAGGGACGTGGTACGGGGGACGTAATCTCCTTTTTAATAAAGAAACGTGTGTTCCATTTTTGCTATTTTAATTTTGACAATGGAATATGGATATTTGAGAAAAATTACACAAAAAAAGTGAAACACCTGGCTAGTATTTTCTTTACATAAGCTGGTTTAAAACAACTGTAATGTAATTTTGGTGTCCTCTTTCAATTAATAATCTAAATAAGCTGGCTTCTATTTAAGCTCAAATGTTACAATTTTCCAATCGAAATAGTTCATAATGCGTTCAAAGAAGCGTTTTAATTATGAAAAATCTCAAATACTAGATTATACTTTCAAAGCCAGCCTATTTAAATTATTAATTGAAGTGGGACCACCAAGTGACTTTGCACCAACTATTTTGAACGAGTTAAAAATGGTTGATCCTACGGTGTTTACCAAAGGTGTTTCTTTGTATAAGTTTGACCAGAGAACCTTATTCCGATATCAATATTAGAAAACAAAAACGGATAATAAATTGGATAAAATAGGAAGGGCGCCCCTTTGTTTATGCATCTGTATGGTTGAATTCATATAAACATATCGAAAAGAAATGTAACCAGATTACATTACAAACTATGAAAAAATTAAAATCAAGTATTCTTTAAACCTTTTATTGCCAATAGTATGAGGAGGATCGTTTGATCATGAAAGGGACGTTAATGACATAATCAATATACGATACTGTCCTAGATTTTAGTAAGTTAATACCAATTACTTAATGTTTATTATTTTACTTCCACGTCTAGTGGAAGTATAGTAACATAAAAAACATATTTTTTGTTGAAATAGGCTTAAAATGTCATATAACGTCGAGATTTTAAATTTGAAAAAAAATTTCTGTCTGTCGGTCTGTAACTTTATTTGTGTACACGTTCACTCTGGAACCGTTTATGATATTGACTTGAAATTTGGTACACATGTATTATAACGAGATCTGGAACTAGATTATATTTTTATCTAATTCCGGTGAAGGGGGAGTAAATAGGGTAAATAAGGGTAAATAGACAAATCAAGCAGGTAAGAGTCCATAAAATTTCAATTTAGGGCATGTACGAAAAGTCAAGGTCTCAAAATTTTTTTTTGGCATCAACCCCGCCCCCGCTCCACTATTACTCCCAATACCACCCCCACACTATTATGAGAGGGAGTAAAAAAAATAAAATGCGATTTAGTGTGTATACAAGAACGAAACGTCTCAAAATATTTTTTTAGCTTTAGCTATCTCCTCTACCGCCCCCATTGCCACCCCCACCCTATTATTAAAGGGAGTAAAAATTAAATTGGGATTTAGTATGTATACGAGAACCAAGGGCATCTAAAGTTTTTTTGACATTTTATTTTATCGAATTATTTAGATCGTCGTTCTGGCAGAGTTTCGCATTAGCTGTTTCATTATTCACCCAGAACACATACACATAGACAATTACACAACGACCATTCCCTACGATATTGTCATCTGCCGTAGCTGAGACTCGAACTCAGGAGTGGTAGAGCGACTAGTTATGTCGTCTCTAATACAACTCCGTCCAATCCATTGCTATCAACTCGATAACACATGAAAAACCTACCAGGATTTTAATCCGGGACTCCTTGGTCTCAAAACTAACGCAATAAGCTAACTGGGTCAAATGCAAGTTTCATGGCTTACGTTGACTGTCCAATAACTCTAGTACTTATTTATAATGGCCTACTACCTAATGTTTTTATTGGTATTTCCCGTGCTAATATTCTTTCGTTTAAACCCAGTTACTGGCCTGGCACCTCCGTCAAAATTAACCACAGTACAGCGTGCACATAACTTTGGAATAAATTCAATATCTTGGAAAAATATTTTTAAAAGTCGGATTTTATTTTTAACTGACCATCTTCCTCTTTATTTATTTTAGTTATGACCTCATTGTTGATAAATATTTGACGTCACTGATACTTTTTAAAATAGACTGCCCGGTATATTTTCATTTTTTTCTGCCTCCATAAAGAGTTGGTTTCAAAGATCTCCACACTTACGATTTTAAGTTAGTAATTTGGAAAATAGTGAATCATATTTTTTAACTTGAATAAATTTATTGTCTTAGAATATAAAAATACTTAGAAAAAAAAAGCACGAACATGTAAGTTTACTGTATTATTTTGGATATTATGTCATTGAATGTAACTAAAAAATAAGAAATAGAAAACTATACTGAAAAAGTCTTAGAAAACTAAATGGGACAAGGCACAACAATTTATTGACCACTTGAGAAAAACAATTTACCAAATGTATCACGTTTCTTGATAGGAAAATGAACAATTTATGTTTAATTTTATTTTTCCCAATATTTAATTGGTATTGTTAAAATCGCAACAAAAAGTTGTGTCAGATTTTAAGAAACAAAATATGTGAACTGCTGTACATTCAACTGTTTCTACAGGGTTGTAACTTAAGTTTAAAAAATATAATTTTCAAACCATCGTCAATATCAGGAATTGACGTTCCAACTTCGCAAGAGCACATTTTAAAATTTCACAGGGATTCTAAAAGTTAGCTGGAAAAAGAGAGTTTTATTTATTACAGTATAAACATAAGCCCCCTCCCCCCTCACAACACTTCCAGTTTATAATACTACAAACTAATTTTCTATGTGGCTTAAACCAAACTGGAAGACAATAACAAAAAGCGCTTTACCGCTATCGTAGTCCCCTGCACCTTCTGACCACCTTTACTTTCTGATACAGATTAAAAATTCATAAAATCGTGAAAGCTCATTTTTATCCTCATTTATTTTATCTTATTTTAACAGACTAAAATTTCTCGTATTAATGTGCATTGATGGTAAATAATAAAATATAACAAAAATAGCGTTACTGTTACCACAACAAAATACAGATTAGATAGTTATGAAATCGTGTAGAGCTGATTTTTGCCCTTATTCATTTTAACAGACTAAGTTTTTTTCTATTTTTTCTATTAATATACACTGATATATGGTAAGAAATAAAATATTACCGATCAAAAACTTCTAAAATCATGACGAGCTCATCTTAAACCTGATTTATTGTGAAATACATTTTATTAATAGATAATGCTAGCCAAAATATTGCAGATTATAAATGGTTGAAATCATGTGCAGTTAATGTTTCAACATTGTTTTCATAACAATACAATCAAAAATCTGAACCTGGATTTCACAGTCGGAATCTAACACGGGATTCTTGGAGAAAAACTTTATTTTCAAAACGTAGGTAAATGCTTGATTAATTTACTTGAATTTCTATTTTGTCTTTACTTCTAGTAGTACTACCGTAGTAGAGGTACCTTTTTCGCTGGCTGGGATACCCATTGAATTATGCAAGAAAAGCAGCAGCACAAAACACATTCCATATGTAATAGAAAAAATTTGCGTTACTCATTTTTTCACTGTACTTGTTGACTGGATTAAAGCATTATTTTTATTTGTAATAAATTCTACTTATATACTTTTAGTTAACCCACATTTATGAGTATGGGTCATATGCGTATATTTATATCTCTTGCAACACGTGTATTGATAAGGGTTCATTGTAGACTTGATGCACGGGCTGAAGGTGTCGGATTTCAGGCCGACATAGAAAATTAGCTTGTACTATTATACATCGGAAGTGTTGTGAGGGGGGTGGTTTCACTTATTTTTCATAGTATCCTCCTTAGTTGAATCCACTTGAATTTTTTTGGGATAGTACAGAAAATCAGTGAGTATCTTACTACTGATCTCGATGGTGTCTAAGAACTTACTGATTTCAGTCTTAGCACTTCTTGACCTCCCAGGTCGCGTTGCCCTTAACTACTTTTTCTAGAATCACTAAGTATCCCGGTCAAAATTTAGGTCGTCGGTCAAAAGTGGTGCAAAAGGTGTATCGAGGTCCTACCTAGTTGTCCTCCAGTAACGTTTTACTTATATCTGACCTTTAGGTTGGTCACAGCACACTTTTACCAAGAACAGCTGGTTGGGTCGATTCGACAATAGTCGGAACTGATTCCGCAGGGTCGACTTAGTCGATAACGATACCTCCCGCGCCTTCGTGTGTCTTTGAAAAATTTGTCCGTGCGAAGATCGGATTTTTGCCTAAAATCCTAGCTTTCACACGTGTGAACTCCCCTGAAACTTGTTTCGGTTTTTCAATTCCCCAAGTCATTTATAAAACGGTGAATAACGCCCTCGGGAGTGATCTGATCGAATCGATAACCATAGTAATCGATTCTCCGTGGTCAGTATAGTCGACGATGCTACCCCACCTGACCTTGTACGCCTTCGATAAAGAGTGTTCTAAACTCGAGGTTATGTACCCCCGACCGGGGGGTGGGAGTGCTTACAAAAATCCTACTTAAATGTTTGATTTTTAGGTTAGAGAACCCACTCGCGCCCAACTTCACTATGTCTTTTAAAATGTTTAGGTATGGTTACAATCTAGTATTGTTTGTGTCTATATTCAAGTTATTCATAAATGTCACTGTCACAGGATTAAATTAAGCGACTTCTGTATCCTTCGACGTCATACTTCCGTTTATGGATACGTACTTCCGTCTAGTACACAAACATAACCGGAATAACAGATCTCAAAATTCAAACATCAATAGCAGGTATTTAGTTAAAGACAGGTATTTATTTGAAAGATGAAACGATAAACAATTTATTTCACATGTAATTACCATTGTTAAATGATTATGTTCTTTTTATAAAAGAAAATAAATATCCAGATGGCGCGGAAATCAATGTCTTGATGTATATGAATTAGGTCCTGTTTCGCTCGAAAATTTGTTGTGAAACCCGACCGGGTTTTTTTTTTATACATTTATTTAACGTCGGCCTATTTTCGCTACTGAGGCCTAACACCGACGCCTGTAGACGAGCTACCCCCAACCAGGATTTTTGCCGAACCTCTTCCCTTAAGAAGAGTAGGGATCTTTTACTTGCCTAACATTTAATAGACAAGGGACCGACGGCTTTACATCCCCTCCGAAGGATGGTATATCTCCTATACAACCCTCGCCTAAGGTTGTATAGCTTCCGCGCATACACTGATATACAAGCCGCTGGAAGATATGTGAGGCGAGAACGCGGTTTCCGTTGGAATGGTCACCATTCAAGTACTGACTGCGCCTGTCGTTGCTTTACATCGCATACCGAAGTATGTACATAGTAAAGACGCACCTACGCTCGCCCCCCGACCGGGTTTCTTGATCTGCTTCGGTGCATTGGTAACGATATTCAGAAGTTTCGTCTTAAAATGCTTAAATTTAGCAAAAATATTAGTTACTTAATATAGTAAAATTGCAAATTCGTTATTGCTGTAAATATTAAATAAATTATTTATGCCACCGTTTATATCAATAAATAGTTCGGTTGTAGACAAGGCATGCGGCACAAGACGCGATTGTTAATTTTATCAATAATATTTGCACATATTTAGACAAAGACAAGGCAGTATTCGGTATATTTCTTGATTAAATCAAAGCCATGGATACGGTTAATCATAAAATACAGACTGATTTACTAGAAGGTCTTGGATTTCGAAGAACATCTTTCAATTTGATGAAAAATTACTTAAAACGGCCGAGTCCAATATGATTCATCAAGTGAATCAGGTTTAGTAGATTTTGGAGTGCCACAAGGCACTGACTTGGAGCCACTATTATTCTTCATGTATCTTGATGGACTGTTGAATATGAGTAAGGCTTCCCTTTTTGCAGATGACAGTGTCATACACACGGCTAACTCCTGGAAAGAGGCGAAACTGCTGAAAAAGAATATTAAATTTAAAATCGTGGTTTGATGAAATTAAATTAACCACATATTTTGAAGAAATAAAATAAAGACGTGCCTTTCAACCGTAATTAAACAAGAGTACCATTTTTAAATACTATGTAATTGCAAGAAGCTGAAAAAAAAAAATAATTAAACAAACCGATTACATACGATATTTTGGTGTCGAAATGTGAAAAACATGTAAAAATTCTTGTAAATTAACTCTCTCTATACTTTTTAAATTCAGGCAGCTAAAGAAAATCCTTAAAATGTCTAATTTAAAGACAGTTTAATTTTCTTTAGTCTATTGCGCTATACAATTAATATGGGATAGTAGATTGGGGTACATCATATAAAAATCATATACATTAAGCTTGAGTTTGTACAAAAATTGTTATTAAAGAAGTAATGTACTATAGCACTATCTTTCATTTTATCCGTGGGTAGTTTTGAAGAACCGGAAAATAAAGCTGCACTATTAGATACGGCATAAAGTATCATAGTTGTAGTAACTGAATTTTTATTCTGGTCACTACATCCATCTAATAATAGTGAAACAATTTTTCTCATAAGTGAAGTAAGTGAAGTAGTGTAGAGAAATTAGATATGCAATTTTGTGAAAGTGTAAGACATACGTTTTTATGATTTTGGGTAAAAGATCTAAAATTTAAATTTTTCTGAGATAAGTCATTTTGTGACATTGAAGACGACGTGTCTGTAGCCTCCAAATTGTCAGCTTAGACCCGAAATAGTCAAGTCAATGAAGGAGGGAGAAGGCCTGAACAAAAAAAATAAAGTAGAGTTAGCCCCAAATATTTTTTTATGGTAACATGTTAGTTATATCCTCAGGATTATTCAGCCAAGTAATGGTTGCTGGCCATGCTCTTTTTTTAACCACCCGTTTTTGGCCAGTTCGGGTACCATATTATTATTTTTTCTAATTCACAAGAAAACAAATATTTTGGGCCAAAAATGGGGTTTTTGGGTCGCTGATTACGAATCTAAGGTCAGTTTTCAGAAAAATTAACGTGAAAAGTTGATCGAATTTCGACCCTTTTGCAATTTAAAGGTATTCAAGTTTTATATCGTTTTTATGTTTCTTAATACGCCGATTGCGAATTTTAACATAATAAATAAGTGAAAATCTTAAAATATCCCTGGGAAATTGTGGAACGTTCTTGGAAAATGCGGAAAACTGTCATTACAAGACCATGTAATATGTCGTTCTCGAGATTTTTTTGCTCACTGATGACGAATGAGATTCAAAACGATGAAAAATTTTTAATTTTCTCGGAAATTGTGAAAAATTTCTCTATATAAATATATGAAGTTAAAATGCAAGGAAATCTTTGGAGAATTTCGGAAAATATTGAGAAAATGCAAATATAAAAATCTAAAATAATTGCGTAACATTTCAAATGTTATATTTTTTGGCGACAAAGCAACCATTGTTTTCGACGGTTATGCTGATTTAAAGACAAAATCATCCAAATGAAACCATAGTAATCGAAAATTTATGTCTGTAGACTATAATTTCGATGAAAATACAACATTAACAGTTGAAAAAATGAAATTTATATGTAATAAAAATAATAAAGTAAAATTCATCGATTTATTGCATAATGATCTAATATTAAATAATTATAAATCAATTAAGTGCACGGGAGATGCCGATAGAACGATTACCACTGAAGCTATAAGTGATTTTTATGTTGGTAAAGAAATGGTTGTTGTGTGAGAGAATATTGACGTTCTTGTTATTTTAACCGCTTTGTCAGGAAAAATTGACGTAGTTGTAGACAATGACGGATCATCTTTTTCTATTTTGAAAACTAAGACATTTATTTTTTAAAACCTAAAAGCAGTAGTGGAATGGAGCCTCAAAAAAATATTCTCTACTGAAAGCCTTGATGATCAATGCGCAAACACTAAAAAGCATTTACTATTTTCGCACTGTTTTACAGGATATGACACAACCTCGGCGTTTTTCAAAAAGAGGGAAAAACATTTTTCGAAAATTTAAATAAAAATAATTCCAAAGGACAAGAGTAACGCGATTTTGCAGAGATATTTAAGCAGCGCATAACATATATTGAAGATATCTTAGATCCAGGAGTAAAGTGTTTGTTGCATTTATATAAATATAAACCTTCAGCAGTCGACAAAGATTTAAGCCCAAGCCAGCAGCTTCATAAATTCAGATTCAAACTTTTCTGCAAAAAAAGTTTGCAAATATTAAAAGCACCAAAAAAATTATGGTTAATCTTGCCGCTTGGCCCTCTTTTGTAGATATTTTCAAAGAACATCTTAAACGAGTTTATTTCCAAGTTCAATCGTGGATTAGTTTTTGTCAAAGCATAGCCCCGGAATTAAATCCTGCAGATTGGGGGTAGAAGATTATTAATGGTGACCTGTGTCCTACTAGAATGTTATCTCCGCCGGCTCCTGAAGATATTCTAAACGTCATTATATGCTCCTGTAAAACTGGATGCGTGTGGATGTCGAAAGAGTGGCATGTTTTGCACATTAAGTTGCTTAACTTGTAAAGAAATTGATTGTGCGAATGTTCAGTCAAGAGACACACCTCTTGATGAAGAATTAGAAATAATAACAGAAGATAATGAGAATTATACAATTGACAACAATGATGAATATACAAGAGAACGTGAACAAGAAATTCCAATTCTTGAAGCTGAATCCGATGATGAAGGTTTTTAAAATGAGGAAGTTGCATGATTTTTTTTTATATCACAGATAGATCGACGACAGAAAAATATGCTTCCTCGTATTTTTTTTTCTTTTTTTTAAAATTGAGGGTGAAAAAAAATATTTATTTCGGCTTAAAACCATTAAAACGCTCTATCCCTAACGAATAACGTCATTCGTAACCTGTAGCGTCACGTCGTTTTTGTTAAAACGTTGAAACATCTAAAAAGGAAACTGTGGTTATAGATAAACACGTTAGGGATGTTATAAAATGATTATCCGTCATATTAACCAATAATTAATAACAAGATTAACAATAACAACGTAAATTAGCAAACTCAGATCCAATTAGTGACGTCAAAATGACGTCAAAGCAATATTATAGCGTTTTCAGTCACGTGGTTTCGTTTACACAAAAGTTCAAATTTTAATATGGCATATTTACGAGGCGAAATTTTTCTATGAGTTTCTTTTATTATATTATCAACTTATATAGTATATATTATGGAAAAATAGTAAAATTAAGCATTTTTAAAATCCATGCATCTTCCTCATTGTCAACTTATTTTTTTTTTATATTTGTATATAAAATTAATGAGTAAAATATTATTAATAATATTTTGGGGAAAAAAATTACTTAATTGCGTTTTGTTTATTTATATCTCCATTTTCTCAGCTTAATTTTGTAATCGTTCAACATTAAATATGTTACACCTTCAAAATCTTGGAACGAAATTAAATTTTCCGTGATTTTTCTAAAAGTTTAATTTTTTTTTCGTTTATAATGCCTAATACGTCATGAGCGACTAAAAAAACATAACATTTGATATTTCCTTGCATTTTAACTTCATATATTTATATACAGAAATTTTCCACAATTTTCCGGGAAAATCAAAAATTTTTCATCATTTTGAATATTCCATTCGTCATCAGTGACCAAAAAAACTTCGAAAACGACATATTACACGGTCTTGTAATGACAATTTTCCGCATTTTTCAAGATTGTTTCACAATTTTCCAAGGATATTACAAGATTTTCACTTTATTTATGTTAAAATTCGCAATCGGCATATTAAAAAACATAAAAGCCGATATAAAACTTGAACTAATAATATCTTTAAGTTGCGAAAGGGTCGAAATACGATAAATTTTTACGATTTTCCGATTTTCTCATTAATTTTTCTGAAAATTGATCTCCGATTCGTAATCAGCAACCCAAAAACCTATATTAACCCATTTTTGGGCCAAAATATTTATTTTCTTATGAATTAGAAATAAAAAAATAATATGCTACCCGGACTTCCTAAAAAACGGGTGGTTAAAAAAAAGGGCATGGCCAGCAGCCATTACTTCAGTTGGGTGAATAATCCTGAAGGCATAACTAACATTTCACCATAAAAAAATATTTGGTACTAATTTGACTTTGATTTTTTTTATTCTCCTCTTCATTGACTCGAATTCGGTTCAAGGATATCCCATTTTATATAAATGATGAAAGCATCATATGTGAAACAAAAATGCACTATTAAATATAAATAACAACATATTCGAGGATTTTTTAAAAACATTTTTATATCGCGGATAACAAATTTATTCCAAACTTTACGTATACACTTATAACTGTTGATTAAATTTTGCGCACGTATTGTTAATTTTGGCGGAGGCGCCAGTTATAGCAGAGGCTTAAACAAAACATTTTAGAGAGGATTATTTTGAATTTCAGCTTCATCTTAGCGTCTCTTATTATACTCATACATACTGTATAATTAATTAAAGCGGCGGTTAGTGTAACATAAATATTGACAAGACAGTATGTATATATTATACATTATGGATCCCTAATCATGATCCGGAATATTTCAAAATTATGTCAAAGTTCATACCTCTTCGGCTGCAGTAGGAATGGATGCGCGGAGTGTTATAGAAAACCGGAAGTACGATTGGCCTGCAGGGGGTCTACTAGCGCCAATAACAGTTGACCCCGCCTTCCGGTCTTCAACATTTACCTAGTTTACATATTCAACTCGATTATCGTTTTTATAAACATGTTTTGCAGGTTGTGTGTAAAGTGTGAGGTTTAGAAATATCACACTTAGTTTGCTTTGTAGAATTACAATTGACCCATATTTAATAAAACATGATCCAAGAAAATTAACTGTTGATGTACTTTTAATAGCAACAAATGTATAGTTGTTCGTCTGTTTCAGACTAAATAGAAGTAGATCTAGATTTTTCAATTGTAGCTTATGTCGGAAATATATTTGTCTAGTTAATTATTGTCAAGTCATTATAATAAACGTTTTTATAATATAAGTGAGGAAGTTCATGAATACATATTAGAATTAATATAAAAAGATTTTTTTATGAAATAGTGAACATTGTCTCTGCTAAATCGAATTTTTAATTTTCCGTATACAAGGTGGTCCAAAATTATCTCGATATTTTGCGGCTGATAGTACATCCAAAAATAATGGTATAGTTTTTATATAAACTTATTTCCGAAAATGAATAATAAGGGAGATGTGACATGCCCCTTAAAAGGGGAATAATGAATTTCAGTTTTTCTGCGATATCTTCTGATTCCTTTAAAATATAAAATGTATATTTTAATCATAGGCCATCCGGATACTAGTTTACATGGTATCAGTCAAATCGTATCTTCTGCTTAAGGGGTAATTTTAGGGGGTGACCAGTATTTTCCTCATAACCCTTTAATTTTTTTCATATTTCTAAAAATTATTATAAAAAACTAATTAGATCATTAGAAATAAAAAAGGTATTCTTATTGCATTTCGATAAACCAAGCTGTTCTCGAGTAATTTATGTTTAAAAAACAACGTGCATTTACATTTTATTAATATTTTTTTTACTAATAATAATAATAATAATAATAATAAATAATAAATGGAGTGGAAAAATGTACATTCATACATGCAAAAAGAGGAGTTATCCAAGAGTCACAGGACATTCAGCTGACGGATAAAACGGAATTTAATGCCCTTCCTGTAACAGATCATTATAAATATCTAGGCGCCAGACAATGTCTTACCATTGAACAAGCTACATCGAAGAAACTGGCAGAAGAGAACTTTATGAAGCTGGTAAGGACGCTGCTGAAATCTTATTTATATGCAGGAAATCTCGTTGCATCAATCAATACCTGGGCAGTTCCTGTTTTAGCACATACATTTGGTGTATTAAAATGGACCCAGACTGATTTAAAACGGATTGACAGACAGATACGAACAGCGATGACCAAATATAGAAAGCACCACCCAACATCGTCAACCAGTCGATTCTACTTGCCTAGAAGGGGAGGAAGAGGACTCCTAAATCTAGAAATCCTTCACGCCAATAAAGTTAAAAAGCTATATACGTACTTCACGAACAGCCATGAAGAGCTTCAGAGTGCCATTTCATTGGCAGATACAAACTACTCTCCACTGAACATAGCTGCCCGAATACCACCCGAAACACAGAAGACTATCAGAACATTAGAGAAAAATTGGAAGGGACAGGCGATGCACGGAAGATCCACTGCAGATCCATTTATACAATAATGATATTGACCTTGAGCTGTCAACTACTTACCTCAGGCAGGGCTTCCTCATGCCGGAGACGGAAGGATTTATTAGTGTCATCCAGGACCAAGTCATATCTACAAGAAGTCACCGAAAACATATTTTAAAGCAAAATATAGATGATAAATATAGACTGTGTGGATCAACTTCGGAGACAATACAACACCTACTCTCTGCATGTACTTACCTTGCGCCAAAGGACTATCTTGATCGACACAACACAGTAGCCGGAATAGTTCACCAAGAAATCTGTAAGAATAGAAGCTTTATCAACGAAATTATGCCATACTATCACTATATGCCGGAAGTCTTCTTAGAAAACGAAGAAACAAAAATATACTGGGATTCGGGGATTGTAACGGATAAGGAAATCAGACATAATAAACCTGATATACTAATTTAAAAAAAAAAGGGAAAACGTGCATACATCTTAGACGTTACAATTCCCCTCGATGAAAATGTGAGAAAAGCCAGAAACGAGAAGATTAGTAAGTACCAAGATCTAGCAAACGAACTTAAAGCTATTTACTTACTTGAGAAAGTTTTCATTGTACCCATAATAATAACCGCGAATAGGCTGGTCGACAAAGAGCTGCCTAGAGCACTGAAACAGCTAGATATATCTGACCATCAGAGGGTGATAGGACTTGCGCAAAAAGTTACAATCTTAGCTACCTGTAGCACTGTTCGTATGGTGTTGGCCCGTGAGCACATCGTTGGTCGTCTAGACCCCGGTGAGCTACGAACCAGGATAAATCCAACATACAGTTGTGATAAAAAAAAAAATGTTTATTCATAAATTTGTAGAATATTACAATATAGCTATTAAAAGTACAATTAAATAATTTCATTAAAATAATTATATAATATTTAACATCCATTTTAAGTTATAAAAACTTGTATATGGATGGGTAGTATTAATTATAATAACAAAAATACAATGTAGCGTAATATATTATTCCTATAATTGCATTATATTAAATTTATCATACCATTTATATGAGATATTTCTTGTTCCCTCAACCATATATTAATTCATTGTACAGCTTTTGGCCCAAATAAATGAAGTAACTTCTACCTATGTCCTTTTTTGCCACATCAGTTTTTATTAGCTGTTTGTGTATTCGTCTAGTACCATATGAATGATCAATTTATTTTAGAAGTCTTTTTTTTTATAAAAGTGTATTAATATTATTTTTGAATATATTTATCTAATGTCTAATATTTCTGTTTCTTGGTATAATTCATCAGAGGGAAATCTAATAGTTCTATTGAACATTATTTTTATTATTCTTTTTTGTAAAATTTCGAGAGGTTTTAAGTAACTTTTTTTACGCCACCCCAAGCGATTATCCCATATTGGAGGATGGATTCAATAAGAGCATAATATATTATTTTTAGTTGCTTGATGTTTAAGAAGCTTTTTATGATTCTAAATTTATAGGATAAATGCCTGATTTTCTGTTTAATATTTTGGACTTGGACATCCCACCGTAGTTGGTTACAGATTGTTATCCGTAAGTATTTAATACTTGTAGTGGAACAAATTTCACGGCCATCTATAGGTATCGTGTTAAAGTCTGGTAAGTATTTTTATATGATGTATATGTATGTCAGGTATTTCGTTTTATTCCAGTTTAGTGTAAGTAAATTCTTATCAAACCATTTTTAATTTTTTTTTAGATCCGTTATTACGGGTTGTTGTAATTCGAGCCAATTAGCACCCACAAAAAATATTGCTATGTCGTCAGCGTAGGAGATGATATTCCTTTCCGTGGATAGTGCAAGTAAATCGTTGATATAGATAGTAAACAAGACAGGCCCTAGAACAGTGCCTTGTGGTATTCCACAAATCACTGTTCTTTCATTGCTTTTTACGTTTTCGATTATAAGCCTCTGCTTTCGATTAGTTAAATAGTTTCGAAACAGCTCTAAAGAATTTCAGCGGATTCCAAGTTTTTCAAATTTTTCCAACAAAAGCTTGTGACTGAACGTGTCGAACGCCTGGGTTAAGTCTACAAATACACATATCGCTGGTTTACTAGGGTCAATTGCATTATATATTTTGGAAGTCAAAGCGGTTATTGCATCTTGAGTGAATTTATTTTCGCGAAATCCAAACTCTATGATATGTAGTATTTGATTTTTATCCAAGTAATTACATAGTCGCGCTTTTAAAATTTTTTTTTTTAAATTTTGCCAATGCTGAAACTAAAGATATGGATCTATTGTTAGACATTTTTGAATGGCCGTCTTTTTTAAATATAGGTTTAATAACCGCTGTTTTAAATTGAGATGGTACCTGCCTAGTTAGGATACATTGGTTAATGTTAATAATATAAGTAAGAAGTTCTGTAATGTAGTTGACATATTTTTTCAGAAGTTCATCACTGATCTGATCTAACCCCGGTGATTTCCCATTTTTTAGACTGATTATAATATCATGTATTTCTTTACCATTAGTTGGAAATATAAACATAGAATTCGGTGTCTTATTTTGAATGGTTATATAATCATTAACGATATGTATGACTGATGGTCGAGAGGTGAGCGCACTTGCCTCTCACTCAAAAGTTCTGGGCTCGATCCCCGGTCGTGGCAGTGGAAAATACTGTGAGAGGGATTTTTCCACTATACACGGATATTGGGTGTGTGTCCCTTGTCTCTAAATGTGTAGCCCCCTCCCACACAAGGCTCTTCTAGAGCCTTCCGGGATAAAGGGGGTTGTCATTACCTGTGGTGTATTTATTATTATATATTATTATTATTATTAATAGGGTGATGAATTTTATTCGCCAAAGTTTCCCATTCGCCAATTTCTAGTTTATGATAAATTTCTTGAGAATTATCCAAAGTAATGTTATTAATTGTTTTTTTTTTAGTTCTGATTGTCGTTTAGGCTTTCATCAGTTCCTAAGGGGGGGCCATAGCCTCCCCCCATGGAGACGTGAACTTTGTAAATCGATTACCAATTATTAAGATCTCTCTAAGGGTAGGGACATTTACTTTCAACAGATTACAATAAAATATGCTTAGTAGTGCTGTATAAGTCCTGTCGGAGACAGAACAATAAAAAGGAAACACACTATTTTGCCGACATTTCGGTTATTTGGGACATACTTCTTCAGGGCCTAATAGTTATAATTAGGGTGATCATATGTCCTTATTTTAGTTAGACAGTACTTTCTTTTCGGATAGTGTCCTACTGTCCTTAAAAGATTCATTAAGTACACCTAAATGTACTTCTTTTTCTTGAGATACAAAAAATTCGAAATTTAAATTTTCATTTACTTTTTGCAAAACTGGAGTTCGAACTTAAATGAACTGAATGTTTTTGAACATGTGAATTTGAGAAGATAAGTTTCATGAAATCAATTTTTTGTTCCTGTGAGGCTTTTAAGAACATTAAATGAAGAACTGTTCGGCGAAGTTGGTCTAATGTAAGCCAACGTTGCAGAAGATAAAATTGCCGACTGGAACTTCGAAAATATTTGCACTATCTCACTGAAGATCACTGGCCTGACTCGAGTGTCTGGATAAAGTCAAAATAAATAGAAAAATTCGGAGATTTTATGGGAGTTTATTTCTTGTTTTCATGAGACAAGTGCGTGAATTAAGCGACTGTTCTCCAATATTAATAACTATTGGTGTTCAGAAAAATCGTAAATGGAGATATTCACACTTAAGGCTGTGATGCAAGTTCGCACGAAAATCAATGATGATCAATGTTCCAGTTTCCAAAAGCCAGACTGCAAATTTTGAAAGCAATCCTAAGTTCACAAAAGTGCGATTGGTACCAACGCAACGTGATGATTCAAATGCTCTAGTTGCAGGCATGTCGAGGGCAAATTGAAGAGCATGTTTGTTATTTTGTTATATTTTCTATTAGAATATAGAATAACTTGGTCTTTTTAGATGATACAAATATATTTGATATTTTATATTTTTAAGCCTTGCGCCCATTAGACCTACATTTTGAAGACAGTTTTATTTTAAATAAAACTCCTAACTTTTAATTTAAGGCTGTTTGACCTTGAAAAATCTTAAATTTTCGCCGGCAGCGTATTTTTAGGCCCTGCAACCTCAACTTTGATAAAAAGCTACTTTCATCATTGTACTTCTTTTTCTGGAAAAAATATGGTCACCTTAGTTATAATGCAGCATCTGTAGGCATAACAATTTTATCAACACTAATATTCAACATTAATAATGGTGACAATATTGCATTATAATTATTAAACCTTGATGAAGTGTGTGCCAAATACATGGAACGGCGACAAAATTGTTTTTCTATTGTCCTGTCTCCGACTATTTAAGCGTTAATCATTAAATCCCCTTGCAGCCGACACTACGTGTACAATGCTGTGCTGCCCATCTTTGTTGCCCCCCCCCATATCGAAATTCTGGGACCGCCACTGGCTTTCATTAACTGTGTTCCAGATATGTTTATGACTTACTATTTTGTTCTATTTTATTTTGAAAAAATTTATTTTTTATGGTTTTAACCTCTCCACAATAAAATTGTGAGAGGTTACTAAAATTGGTTCAAAAACGAAAATTGAGATAACATCAAATCTTTACGTTTTGAGCTCATAGGAACCCAAAAAAGTGGTTTTTGAAAAATGTCTGTGTGTGTGTATGTGTGTATGTATATGTGTATGTGTGTTAGCACGATAGCGCCGAAACTACTGAACGGATTTGAATCAAACTTTGCGTGTGCGTTTCTTTAGTGTCCCAGAAGATCTGAAAAGGTTTTGGTTGAGATCGAATTACGTTTAGTGCCATTTTAACGCAACAAGTTGTTTATTTTATATTTACTTTCAATTTGCAATGGAACCATTGAAAAGCAGTTAAAATTTTGATTTCAACGATATACCATACTTCCACCCTTTCGATTTGGTTTCCGTGAAAAAAATTAAAAACAAAGCAAATATGGCATAGATCGCATTTCGCATGACATGATCGATGCGCGTAGCCGTTACATCGTGAAACTAGTCACATCACGCGTCAATTCACGTGTGAGGGTTTCTTCTCTGCTCTAGAAGTAGAGCGGATTACGTTTAGTGCCGTTTTTAAATATATATACAGACAAATCGAAGAATTAAACTACAAATATTCCTCTAAAATCTAGTAAAATTACTGAAATGCTAATGTTTGATTTAACAAAGACAGCCGCGAGCGATCGGATTGCAATTAGCAAATTTTGATGATTGTCATTGTCATCGTTTGTCATCCGATAACGTTGGTGTCATGTCATGTTAATAAGATTTCGGCACATTTGTAACTTTTAGTGGATTGTCACAAACTTTAAAGGTAGATGTAACAATATCAATATCATATGCTTTCTGTACCTTCGTTGGTGAATTTATTATAGATTATCACTTTACCAATTTTCAGTTTGTTGCTTTACAAATCTGTAGTATTTAGGATAACTAGACTTTCTTAGTCGTTCAAGTGATGTTAAAGTTGTTAATATCCTAATAGTATATTATTCAATGAGCGATAATGTAGGTAATAACTCGCATAGATGATTGTAAATTCATTTAAGTTGAGGGTTTTTTAGTGCCCCAGAAGATCTGAAAAGTTTTTGGATGAGATCGGATTACGTTTAGTGCCGTTTTGTTATACAATTTAATGCTCTTTTCGGCTTCAAAGATCCACCGAGTGGGGAGGTTCCAGCCGCTTCCAGTAGCTGCCGATTTTTTTACTAACGAATTTATTTTATTTCTATACCTAGTGTACTGTTGTTTTTTTTTGTTTGTTTGTTGGATTTTTTTAAGTATTCCTGGTAGAGTTTGTCTCGAACTCTCATCGGTAAAATAACTCCCTCAGTAATCCACAGTTTTCTTTTTATAGTTTCTTTTACTCGTATAGTTCTTGTTGTTTAAATTTATCTATAAAAAATTTAGTTGCACTTTCCACATCATTTGAATTATATAGGTCAAACTAGTTTTCATATTTTAATAGGTTACTTAATTTTATGTCATCATTTTTTTTGTATAGTTATGTAGTTTATACCATTGTATCTGGTACGGTCGTGAGCAAAAAAAATAGGACAAGTCTTTTAAAGGTATTTTGCTAAAATCTAGTGTGCAAAAAACTAATATGCCTCATATAAGCGATTTAGTTAAATCTGGAGTTCTTGCTAAAGCAGAAGATGGATGGTCAATGAGACAAATTGCACTGCGTTATAATATTGACAAAAATTCGGTGTGTAACATTTTAAGAAAGTGGAGAATAAACAGTACCATTAGTAGAAATCCTGGGCGACGAAGGATATCAACTCAACAACAAGATTTGCAATTGGTAAATGCTTTAGTAGAAAATCCATTTTACTCAGTTATTCAGGCTGCTGAAGAAACGAATTTTCCTGGATCGAGTAGTACTGGTCGTCGGCGAGTATGAGAATCGGAGCTACGCTGTCGTGCAGCAGCATACAAATACTTACTTAAAGCTGAACATAAGGAAGCTCGAGTAAGATTTGCGCTTGAATTTTTAGCGCATGATGTAAATTTTTGGAACAAAGTAATCTTTACAGACGAAAAAACTTTCCGGTCAACACACAGCGGTCGTATTCGTGTTTACCGCCCTCCAAATACTCGATTCGATGAGAAATATATATCTAACAATGATAACAATATGTGGGCTTGGATATCGGCACGTGGTCCTGGTGTTTTGTGGCATATTGAGGAACAATTTAATAGTGAAACGTATATTAGGATTTTAGACAATATTATGCTACCTTCTGTGTCACAATTATTTCCTAATAATGAGTTCATATTTCAACAAGACAATTGTTCCGTTCATACTGCTCATACCGTAACTAACTGGTTTCAAGATAACAACATCAATGTTCTTAACTGGCCCAGTCATAGTCCAGATCTTAACCCTGTGGAAGAAGTATGAGGACTGCTCGTAAGAAGTATCCAAAAACGAAATGTGAGACCACGGAATGCCGAAGAATTACTGGAAATAGTAAATAATGCATGGGAAAATAATATTACTAATGATTATTGTATAAGGTTATTTAATTCTATGCCAAACAGACTTTTTTTTTTTATACATTTATTTTAACGTCGGCCTATTTCCGCTACTGAGGCCTAACACCGACACCTGTAGACGAGCTACCCCCAACCAGGAATTTTGCCGAACCTCTTCCCTTAAGAAGAGTAGGGATCTTTTACTTGCCTAACATTTAATAGGCAAGGGACCGACGGCTTTACATCCCCTCCGAAGGATGGTATATCTCCTATACAACCCTCGCCTAAGGTTGTATAGCTTCCGCGCATACACTGATATACAAGCCGCTGGAAGATATGTGAGGAGAGAACGCGGTTTCCGTTGAAATGATCACCATCCAAGTACTAACTGCGCCTGTCGTTGCTTTACATCGCATACCGAAGTATGTACATAGTAAAGACACACCTACGCTCGCCCCATACCAAACAGACTTATAGAAGTTATTTCTAAATAGAAATGGTGCAATAACGAAATATTAATAGTTAGTTTCTTGTTAAGTAGGATATCCTTTGTCCTTTGACCCAGGATTTCTACTAATCGTACCGTTTATTCTCTACTTTCTTAAAATGTTACACACCAAATTTTTGTTAATGTTATAACGCAGTGCAATTTGTCTCATTACCCATCCATTATTTACTATAGTAATAACTACAGCATTAAATAAAAAATAAATTAAAAGTGATATCTGTTTTATTTCGGCTACTCATTACATATTCAAATAGAGATAGATTTACATTAGAAAAAAAAGTTTTCCTATTTTTTCTGCTCACGACAGTACCTATGTTTTTTAGTATGGCAACTACTGAATAGTGATCCGTAATGTTACTTTTAATTACGGCCGCATAAATGTTGTCGATATTTTCATTTCTAGCTTTCAGAAAAATATGATCAATGCAAGATTTAGAATTTTCATTAACTGTAGTATATTTATTAATTAATGACTTGAAACCATTTTCACTCATGACATTTAGATATTCAGTGGCGTAATCTATGTATTCTGAGAGTATATCAATGTTTATAACACCAATGAGAACATTATATTTTTATTCCTTAAGAATGTCGACAAATGATCAATAAAAGAGAATAGGTACGTTCATGGGGATCTATATATACCTAGAATATTTATCACTTGTTTAGTGAATTTAATTTTTACCTCTAAAGTATTAATATCACTAATTTTTACTGAAATACTAGAGAAATTAAGTTTTTTTTTTAATATACATGATTATTCCATCACTTTTGTTAATTTGATTTTCATTGTAGATTATTCCATAATTATTTATTATGTATAAATTAATATCAAATATTTTCCATGTTTCCGTCAGGACTATAATTCAAATGATTCATTAAACTGAGAGAGAAATACCTGAAATTCATCAAAGTTTTTGGCAATGCCTCTAATGTTGGTGTGAAAAAAGGAGAGATTTTTGTTACTATTATTGTTTTTAGAAAACCTTGTGTAATCATCTGCCTCTATATTATCAGTATTATAATTTTCAACATGAAAGTCTCTTATGAACTGATCCATTTTATATATTTTGTAATTTTGAAAAATTATAAATGTGTTTTAATATTATATTATAAAATTTAGGTACCTACACAAAACAACATATATAAAAAATATTTTAATTGATATATAATAAAGTAATTAGCCAACTAATTTAAATTTTTGCTCTGGAAGATTACCTTTAAGATCGGCTCTAGTTTTTGGTTTGGTCCCTGTAGACTTACTAGGTGTTTGCTCTAGGTTTCGCTTCCTTTCTTCTTTTGCCACTATATTGACGTCAGCTTCTATATGAATTTATGTTCTGAAGGTTTCTGGATATATAATATTCAAAATTTCTAGATCGTCTAAATTAGATTCTGTCATATCATCACATGGTCGTTGCTCCCTTAGTTCAATATTTTTCAAATGTTCATAGCTGTAAGTTTTTCCGTTTATTATTAATTCATTATTTTTTATTTTAGCTTCGTAATGTTTTTCTCTAGTTAATTTCATATGTTTATATAACAGATTTCTTTCTTTATAATTCTCTGAAACATAGTCCTGGATAAAATATACACCACATTTCTTTAGTTCATTTGAATATGCTTTAGCATTCTTGATTATTTCGATTTTCAGTTGATAATTAAGAACTTCAATTACTCCAGGACGAATTTTCCCCTCAATGCTCTTGCCTATTCGATAAATATCTCTTAGATCATTAATGGTGCAATTTATTTTTAGTTCTTCATTTATCAATTTTAAGACCGTCTCAGTAGTATTTTCTTCATTGCCTTGTACCCCATATGCAACAATATTCTTGATATTACTTTATCACATTCTCCATAAATAATAAACAAATTTAAAAAGTTTTCGTTGGTATAATTTAAACGTGCTGGCATTTTTTGACATAAGATAATGACTGATTTTTTCTAATCATGGCTATTTTGATGAAATGATTACAACAATTAATTCATGAATTTCGAATAAAATCGCAAATATTTCAAAAAGTTGTAACTTTAACCCCCACAATGCTAATATAAGAAAAAAGGGAATTCAATTTTACTCAACTTGACGTAAAAAAATACAGGGTGTTCCATTTGACCTAAACAAGTATTCGCGGTTTGAAGTTGACAGAATGTAACGCGAAAAACGGAACACTTGGTATGACATTATTGAATTGATTTCAGTTATAGAACGTAGTTCTTCTTGTATTCTTTTTATGTGACAAGAAGCAAATGAGGATCTTTTACACGAAGAAAGTTATAACGGTTCTTACAAACCGTTGCACCTGTCAAATTTTCTATAACATCTCAAATATCTCTGAAACGGCTAGGTTTAGGTATAGGATATGCTACATATTTTCGACTCAGAATTTTATGCTCTTTTCGAAAACCATTCCATTTGAAATAAGCAAGTTGGTATCCACTTCCGGTATAATCGGAAGTTCCAGCTACTTGTAATTATTTTAGTTGGATTAGCCACACCGACATTAGTAACTATCTAAATTTTCAAAATTTTCTGATGCGTACTTTTCTCTATATCGATCGATTCAGTTCCCAGCCTGTATATTCAAATGCTTTGAAATATTACGCAATATCGAACCTAGCTCATATATGGAGGGAATTAACTCCCCAAAAACAAAAAAAAAATGCAAAATTATTGGTTTAAATCCAGGACTACTATAGATGCTATATTGAAAATATTTTTTCTGGTTTCTTCTAAACTGTTATTTTGTAATCTAAGATCAAACAGTGTTATGCTTCGAAATACACCAGATTCTATCATTCTGATTATGTTGTCGCTCAAATTTAACACTTTCAGAGAAGATAAATTGTTGAAACTACCTTGTTCAATTACTTCCAAGGCATTCCCGTTCAAATACAATTCTTCCAAAATCGACATATACCGTCTGTCTATTTTACGAGGGCTACACCAAATATCTTAATATCTATTGTAGAAGAATAAAGTTTTAGAAACAGTTATCCCATTTTTGTGAGCTATATTTCAGTAAAAAAGTTGATGGCAAAGACAATAAGAATAATAATAATGTGTATCAAAAAATTCGAAAAACGCAGTTAGCTTTGACATACACTCTTGTGCAAAAATTAAAAGAACAAATCTCAAAGTAGACCATGACAAAATTAATTCCATTTATTTTTTTCTCTTTCCAACGATACAAAACATGTCACAAAATTTTAACTGATATAGTGTCAATATTAAATATTTTACGAAAACCACAATTCATATCATTGAATCGTAAAAATCAGCTATGCCATAATAGTAAAAATTCACTTTATAATAATTATAGTTCAGTAAGTATTTATTACAATTAATGCAAACTAATTTTTCGTAAATAAAAATAAGTACAAAATGAACATCCAAAAAAACGAAAAATTATGTCTAACAGTACTACCTACTATCATATTGAAAAGAAAACGTGTGTATTTATTTTTCTAATTACAAATGCTCAAATTGTGCAACATGCATTCTAATACAAACGTGCTCTACGAGACAGCTCACCCATTACACTTTGGAGCATTTGAAGAGTAATTGCCTCACATGCGTTTCTAATTTTGGTTTTGATGGCCTCAATATTTTCAGGGACAGTTTGAAATATCTTGTAACCTCAGACAAAATATCTAAGGGAGTAATATCTGGTGATCGAGCTGGCCATAGAATGGATCCATAGGTGCCTATCCAGCTATCTGGCATAACTTGATTTAAATAATTTGTACATATTACAGCAGTGTGAGGTGGAGCCCCATCTTGTTGAAAATATGAATAATTTAATCTTTCTGCCACTGTTAATTCATAAGGAAAATCTTGAAATTCGTTTTGCAGAAAATTAAGGTATATACGAGCGGTTAATTTGCTATCGTAAAAATAAGGTCCAATTACTTTAGTCCCTAGCCCACCCAAAACATTTGTAAAAAATGTTTGTTGGAAAGCAGTGTATCTGCACCAATGTGTATTTTTTCGTGTCCACTTATAATGCATATTTCTGTTGAAAAATCCATTATCAGAAAAACTTGATTCGTCCGACCAAAGAATTTTGCTACATATCAGCGGGTCATTCCTTTTTTTATCATCTACAAAATCTTAATCTCCTCGGCTTATCTCCCTCAATTAAATGTCGAACTTTCCTCATTTTGTAGCATCGAAATCCGTTTTTTTTTAATATTCTCCTTGCACTAACTTTAACTGTGCGAAGCGAATTTTAATAAAGCAGACTCTTTGAATCTTTCAGAAGTGGATTTATTAATGATAATGGATTTTTTTGACAATCAAAAATGTGTGACACATCAGGTCTCATTTTTATATGAACATTGTCTATTAATGTATAATACATGTAGTTTTCTATGTCTTTTTCGAGTTAAAAATAAAATAGTATTTTAGATTTTTCTCATTGCTAGCCTCAAAGACTTTTATAAACAGTGTATAAAACGACCACATGAAATTTGCAATTTTTCCCTACAATCAAAATTTAATAATTATTTAAAATATATTTGCGTTACACCCTGTATAATAGCAGCTCGGTGTT
Organism: Leptura quadrifasciata; assembly: GCA_963675555.1. NCBI lineage: Eukaryota > Metazoa > Arthropoda > Insecta > Coleoptera > Cerambycidae > Leptura > Leptura quadrifasciata. The sequence continues at coordinate 114,530,067 of OY776675.1, forward strand.
GAAATATGAAGTAGCGTATTTCTCACATATTTCTTAACCAAAATGAAAAAGACTTATAAGATTCCTAGTATTTAAAATATATTTTAAGTTTAAATTTCAAAAATACTATATTTAATAAGAAATAATTTAACATATAGATACTTATATTGAAGTGGTCTTCACAAAGTATGTTGATTTAGTAGTAAGCCTTTTCTCTCTTTTCATAGTTTGTTGCCATTTTCTTCGCATTTTTAAATCTCTAGGAACGACAGTAAATGTTTTAGTATGTGTTTTCACCGTGGTGCTTTGACGCTCAGGAACAATATAATATTTATAATTTCTTTTAAAAAATACTTGATAATCCGAAATTCTTGACAAACACGCGTAAGTTTCAATATTATACTGCTTGAGTTAACGATTTGTAATACTATGAAACAATAATAACCATGTAATAACGCTCTGTAACTAGCCGCTTCGGCTGGCGGGTTGCTATTGAGTGACGTCACGGCCGAGACTGGACAAGGCGGGTGCGGTCCATGTTTACGATTTTTTTTAGACGATTTACGGGTCTCAAAAAATTCTAGTTTTTTGTACAGGGTCTCAGAATTTTAAGATCTTTCCGATAATGAAATTAAAAAAAGTGCTAAATGAGCCCATTGCCTGGGGTTCTTCGCCTGATATGTTAAAGGTTTTTAGATTACAGAAGAGAGCTGTGAGTTCAGGAGTAAGGAGTCAGTTGTAGATACATTTATAAACAATTTGAAATTCTTAAGCCGCTTTCAGACGCATTCGAAATGCAAATGTTTGTTACGGAATTTCGGTAAATTTGATACAAAATATTCGTGGCGGGACACCTTATACCTTTACTTGTGTATCTTAAAACAGTTACAAAAAGAATTTTAAGGTTATACTTGCTATTTTAATAGATCTTCAGATCTTACAAGCCCATTGACGAAAATGAATTTAAAATACAAATAAAACACTTACTGACAAGTAAGGCATATTATTCTATTAATGAATACCTTAATGATAAGTTGTAAGTATATTATTTTATAAAACTCACCGGATTAAAAGGGTGATTTATGTAAACATGCGGAAAATAAAATGGTATACAAGTCTGTTATGTGGGAAAGTCTCTGTAAAGTTTTAAAGCGATCCGAGGTAATTTATGATATTTTTTTGCATTAAAACCTGCAAAGATACGCTTCTGAACGGGTGAGTTATGCTATATCTCGACGTGTTCACACACGTGTCGCTTTTTTGTTTAGCAGGTAATATCAGCTGTCTTAGTTGGCTAAGGTCAGTGCGCCACGCGTTCACTGTTCAGTTCACTGACTCTTCGACTTCCGTTTAGAGCACTTCCCATTTTTCTTAAATTTTAAACTGTATTCGCAAATCTCGATTATGCCAGAGTTCACCTCGCAAGAGTACTGCAACATTATATTAACCTGTGGTGCAATGAATGAAAGTCTAGCAGGGGCTGTACGAAAATACGGGAGAAAATTTCCCCATAGGCGCAAACCTAATGAGAAAAAAAATTTAAGTGCAGTGCAACGAGTTCGTGACACCGGGTTTTGTTTACCAGGCGAACAGAGAACGTATAGTAAATCGTCCTGTTGAAGTAGACAAAGAAGTTCTAGAATTACTAGAACAAGAGTCTTCAATAAGTACCCTATATGCGAGATTCATTTTTACCAATACCACATAAGAAAGGAACTGATTTCGTTGCACCGTATTACGTCAGATTGGTTAGTCATAAGCGGCGCACTTCTACAAAAAAAAATAAGGTAATATTTTTCAAATTTTTTTATTTCTTAATTTTTTTTAACTCCTTTTGGTGGGGACAACCCACTGAATACTTTTCCGCATGTTTAGGTAAATCATCCCGTATGTATTTATATTTTATACTTTCTTACTTACCTCTATACGTTTTATGTTTGTGTAATGGGGTAGTGAAGCGCAAGTTATAGCCTCTCCTACTCAATTGTTAACCTCACCTTCGCGATGGGTTCAATTTGAACTTGGTGCACCCTGTTTTCACTAACGAGGCTCTAACGACCGAGTAAGGGCGGAATAACCCTTACCTTTTGCCGTGAGCACATGCACCTTCTCACGAAGAGTGAGGTAAAAATAATCCACCGCACACAAAGGTTGCTTTTGGAATCGTTTGGTTACCCCATCGCCGCAGTCTCCTTCTGTGCCATGGGACCACACCACTCGCCTTCCGCAACCGAGCTGGTGAGTTGCATACCTGCTCCAGCTAAAACTTCAAGTGCAGCTTCGTTTTCAGTCGATTAAGGCTTTTAAAAAAATGATGGAGCGTTCAGGTGGGACAAAATCATTCAAGAAGACAACATGGAGTAGGATTTGCCGTTCGGAATCAACTTGTATCCAACTTAACACAAGTGCCACAAGGCCTATCCGAGCGTCTAATGCTGCTACGTTATGAGCTATCAGATGACAACGCGGTAAATCTAATAAGTCGCGAAATCAAGGAAAGCTTCTATCAACAGCTGGAAGAAACCCTCTGTAGAATACCTAAAACGGAACGACTCGTTATTCTTGGCGATTTTAACGCTAGAGTAGGGAGAGATGCAGACACCTGGCCAGGCATCATAGGCAAGAACGGTTTGGGCAACATGAACGCTAACGGTCAACTACTCCTAACTAAATGCGCCGAACATGATCTAGTTATAACAAACACCATTTTCCGACAAAAGGATAAATTTAAAGGCACCTGGCGTCACCCCAGATCAGATCACTGGCATCTACTGGACTATGTTAACGTACGTAGGAAGCATCTCAAGGACGTCCAAATTACAAAGGCGCGCATTGATAGCGAATCGATCATCGTCCTGTTGTCTCTAAAATGAAAATTGTTATGAGACCCAAACACCGAAGAACTCAAGTAAAACGTAGACTCCGTCTCTGTATTAGTAAATTGCGTGACCAACAAATCGTCGAACAGCTAAAGCAAAAAGTTCAAGAGAATTTGAGTGCACTAGAAGAAACCAATTCTGTCGATGTCGCTGCTATCTGGACACAAATTAAAGACAGTTTAAAAAGTGCGAGTGAGGAAATTCTTGGCACAGCAGCAAGTAAAAAACAGGAGGACTGGTTCAATGATAATGAAGCTTTTATACAAGAACTTCTTGACCGCAAACATATTGCCTTCCAAAACGCTATCAACCACCCCAACGACTCATCAAAAGCAGAAGCTTTTACCCAATCTAAGTATGAAACGCAACGCGAAATCAGAAGAATAAAGAACGAGTGGTGGGCAAGCAAGGCCAGTGAAATTCAAAGGTACGCCGATTCACACGACTACAGGAATTTCTTTCAAGGAGTAAAAGCAGTGTACGGTCCCAGTCGGAAAAATATGTGCCCTATTAAAGATTTAAATGGAAATCTCCTCAAAGAAGACCAGGAAATAAGAGCCCGATGGAAAGAACACTACTCTAACATTCTTAACCAGCAAAGTCAAGCCGATCACGATATTATAAATCTTATCCCTCAATATGACACCTTCGAAGACTTAGATAAACCACTAACAACGGAAGAGATCTTAACTGCCATTTGGCAGCTAAAAAATAACAAATCTCCCGGCGCCGACTCACTCCCAGCTGAGATCTTTAAAGCTGTGTCGTCAGAGCTCATACCCTACCTCAAAAAACTGTTTGATGTCGTGTGGGAAAGTGGTCAAGCTCCGCAAGAGTTTCGTGATACACTTTTAATCAACCTCTTCAAAAACAAAGGGAGCGCTGCGGACTGTGGAAATTACAGGGGTATAGCTCTCCTGGCTGTTGGAGGGAAGATACTCACTAAAGCGATGGCAAATAGGCTAACACCTGTTATGGAAAAGTTACTTCCTGAAACACAGAGTGGCTTTAGACCAAACCGAGGCACATCGGATTTAATCTTCACACTTAAACAGCTTCAAGAAAAAGCACTCGAACATCAAGGAGAAATTCACATGGCCTTCATTGATTTAACCAAAGCGTTTGACTCGATGGACAGGGAAGTGCTCTGGAAAATTATGTTCCGCTTAGGTATCCCTAGAAAATTTGTGGAAGTATGTCGCAGTCTATATACAAACAACAACGCCCAGGTTATATATAATAATGAGGCAACCGAACCTTTCCAAACCCTCACTGGAGTTAGGCAGGGATGTGTCCTGGCACCCCTACTTTTTAATTTGTTTACCACTGCTCTAACAATTATTGTTGACAACAAACTGACAGTCAGAGGAATAGGTCTCAGATACCGTTTTGATGGCGGTCTCTTTAACATAGGGTGCTTTAGAGCTTTCACGAAGACACGCACACGATTCATTTGTGATCTCTAGTATGCGGATGACTGTGCACTTTTAGCCTCTACGCCGGAAGAGCTTCAAGAACTTTTAGATGTGTATGCCCAGAGCTATGATTCCTTGGGACTTAAAATCAACATTGGAAAGACTAAGATTATGTCAACTCCTCATCAAGTGAACCAAATAGACATTACACTTAACGGAAATTCTCTTGAAGTGGTGGATCAGTTCAATTACTTAGGCAACGTTGTTAATGACAAAGCAAACATGGACAGCGAGATTCGCAATAGAATTAACGCTGCATCTAGAGCACTCTGGGGACTTAGAGAGAGAGTATTTGACAACCACGACCTTGCTTTGTCAACGAAAATGGCTGTCTACAGAGCAGTTGTCATTCCAATACTGCTATATGGATGTGAAAGCTGGGTCACTTACCGTCGTCATGTGAAAGAATTAGAACGTTTTCAGCAAAGACACCTCAGAAGTATGATGAAAATCCGTTGGTTCCATCACATATCAAACGTGGAAGTACTCAGGAGAGCAAACAGCCTTCCAATTGAGGTGCTTATTTCAAGAGCACGCCTAAGATGGGCAGGTCACGTTCATCGTATGCATGATAACCATCTTTCTAAATGTACATTTTATGGTGAATTGCTAAGCGGTAGAAGAAGGCGTGGCGGTCAACGAAAGAGGTTCAAAGACGCTCTCCATGAAAATCTAAAATCCTGCGGTATTGCAGGCGAGCAATGGGAACAACTTGCAGCGGACAGAACCGAATGGCGAGGGGTTGTGGCCAGCTATCAAGGAAATGTTGCTGCAAGTAGGCCGAATCCAAGACCTAACCAGGTCTATGTTTGTCCTGACTGCGGTCGAGATGTGCTCTCCCAAATTGGCCTCTATAGCCATAGTCATGTGCACCGTAGATGAATGGGAATTACAATAGATTACACCTTTTACTTGTTTTTTTTTATTGTACAGAATCTATCGACTGTAACATTTTTATACTCGGACTCGAGTAACGGCTAATAATTATGTTTGTTTGTTTGTTTGTTTATTTATTGCGTATTGTTGTATTTTATCTGACCTTCAGATACTATTTCGACATGCCCTATATCATGTAAATGATCTCTTGGATAAATAAATTGAATTAAATTAAATTGAAATTATTCAGTGTTAATATGCTTGGTACGCACTTCGCTGAGGATTCACTTATATGGTTTTCCTTAAAAGATCTCCAAACACTCGATTTTTAAACTTTCATTGCTGAAAAGCAGTAGTAGCTGAAGGATCGCATTGCATCGAGTTTAAAAAAGGGAGAATAGCAACGTCGATAACTATCATGGAGTAGAAAAATAATGGCGGCACGAAAGGGGGGCGCACCACTTTGATCTTTTACAAAATTGAGCTTAGCTCTTAGCAATAAGCAGACGTTTAAGTATAAATATTCAATTGTTTATTACCGATCCCAAATTTTATCAAAATATAAAAAAAGAAATATAACGCAATAATGAATAATGAAAAAATAGCTCCACAGCTACACCTCTCGCCCTCACTCCAGGTTATGCCTATAAACGAACGTTACTACGTGTCAGATGGGTGCCAAATACGCAATTATTAGCAATAAAATATAAAAGAATCCTTGATTGTGTGGGGTAAAAACAAATAAAATCAGAAACTACAAAATTAACAGCTTTTTGATTATATTTCATAAAAAATGAAAACTAAATTACAAATATACGACTAAATTTTTATTGCCTTGGACAAAAGTATGTTGTGAGCTTTTTATATCCCTGCTATCAAGATTAAATTTCTCTCCATATAATAATGACTGTCCACGTAAATCCAACGTTTGCAACGCCTCCAAACTATCGAAGGTGCCATTGTTAATATGATTTAATTTGTTTCTAAACAAATAAAGTGTATTTAATTGTGTCATATTATAGAAAGCACCCACATCTATATCTGAAATCTTATTGTCACCCAAACTTAAGTAGTTCAAAGTTAAGTTGCTGAATATCCCTGCTTTAACTTTCGTCAATTTATTTTTCTTCAATGTTAGTTCCCACAAATCTGGCATGCCATTAAAAGAACCCGGTTCTATATATGAAATCTGATTGTTGAACAAATTCAGGTATCCAATGGGCACATCATTAAAAATACCTTTCTTGATATTTTCTAAGAGATTCTTTTGTAAATAAAGTTCAGACAACTTTATCATGTTTTTAAAAGCTCCTGGTTCTATTTTTTTAATATGGCTATCATATAAGTACAAATATGATAAATTTAAGCTTTCGAAAGTTCCTTCCTTAATTTCGTGTAATTCGTTTTGTGCCAGAGAGAGTTTCCACAAGATAGTCAGGTTTTCAAAAGTTCCTTTCTCTAGACTCTCGATTATATTATTAGAGAGATCTATATTTATTACTGGCAAATCTTTAAAAACTCTCTTTTTAATTTCTTTAATGCTATTATTACTCAGATCAATTGACACTAATCTATACATGTTATTAAATATTTCTGGTTCTATCGTTTCCATTTCATTTCCACTTAAATATAAATAACCAACGTTTGGATTATAAAGTTGCCTTGTTTTTATTTCCTTCAAATGATTTTCTTTCAGAGTTAACTCCCACAAATTAGGCATTTTCTCGAAAGAATTTTCTTCAATATTCGTTATTTCGTTGTTGTCCAAATACAGATATGCAACAACTGTCGAATCAAGCATTCCTTCTTTTATTTGTGTTAACCTGTTGTAGCTTAAATCGAGTGTAGTTAAATTTTTTGTGCTGTTAAAAGAACCTCTTTCAATATTTTTTATATTATTATGGCTTAAATCCAGGAATACTATAGATGCTATATTGAATATATTTTGACTGATTTCTATTAAACTGTTATTTTGTAAACTAAGAGCAGATAGTGATATGCTTCGAAATGCACCAGATTCCACAATTTTGATTATGTTGTCGTTCAAGTTTAATTCCCTCAGAGACGGTAAATTGTCGAAAGTCTCTTGTTGAATTTCTTCCAAGGCATTTCCGTCCAAATACAATTCTTCCAAAATTGACATGTTTTTAAAGGCATTTGGGTGAATGGTTTTTATTTTATTGTTATCAAGTTTTAGTAGAATAATGTTCGAATCACTAAAAATATTTTCTTTAATTTCTATTAAATTATTATGATTTAAATAAATAGCTCTTATTATTGGTATAGCCTTGAAGGTTTCTGCATCTATATCATTTATAGAATTTCCAGAAAAATCCATAAACGCAATGGGCAGTTTCTTGAAGGTGTTGCTTTCAATTTTTGTTAGTTGATTATTTATTAATATAAGGTTTATTAACGGTGCTACATTACTAATTGCGCCTTCTTCTATCCGAGTTAAATTGCACGTATCAATTACTAGTGTATTTAATAAAATATCTGATATACTGTTTTTGTACAATACTGGAAGATATTGATCTCTAATTGTGATAATGTCTAAGTACCTCTTAGAAAGTAATGTGCTGTATTCCAAAATGTTATTCGATTTCTCAATTGTTACATTTATATTTGCATCTGGATATTCACTCCAATATCCACCATAATACCTCAGCTCAAAGGTCAAATTTGAAAAAGTCACTTCTTCAGTAGCCGTACCAAGAACTGTCGGTAAGGCCACAGATAGTACAAAAATAGATATTACATTCGTTTGCAACATATTGAATACAACTGTAGCTGTATTATTATCTCAGGCATTATTGAAATCGAAATACTCTTTTAACCAAATGCAATTTAAATACGAGGGCAAATCGAGAAATTCCATTGCTGTGCTCTTGTGAAAATTATAACATAAAAAATTTTCTAGTTCTGTATTGGGGAAGCGTTCAAAAATATACGGAAACCAGCCAGTAAAGTTGTGTGTAAAGAATGTTTTTATTGGTATTATCGTTTTTTAAAATCTTAATAAAATCAAATTCTTGTGTTTAAAATATGGCATAGTGGAATGTCAAAAGTAAATAAGACAATAATAAGATAATCCTTAGATACATACAGGCTGTCCATTTTATCAGGGCCCTCGAGAATATCTCACTTAATATCGGTCGTATAAAAAAAAATATTTTTATGAAAATTGTGCCGATTTATACAACCTAATGCTTTAAAGACATTTGAAATCCATGGCCTACTTTAAGAGTTATGGCGAAAAATATCGAAAATGCGGGAAACGTCTAGGCCAAATATCTCCGTTATTTGAAGAGATACGAGAAAATTTTTTGCAAAACAGAGTGTTTCAACGAGATTTTATCTCATTTTTTTCAAAACCGCTGTATTTTGAGATTTACTCTTCAGGCTGTTAAAAAAATTATTCCTAAACGGGCGGGAAATGGCGCCATTAAATAGAGTATTTTCTTTCCTTTTCGACGATATATCACATGCCATATTTATTCATTGGAACTACGTTAGTAATTATAAAAACTTTTTTTTAAACCAATATTTTTTTTTAACAAGCATTATACTTGCCGTGGAGAAGTATGATTAAATAAAACGATAAAATAATTCAATAAGTTGTTCAAATCTCTGCTATAATAAAGGAATAACACAATTAAGAAGAATAAATTAAATTCAGGTAACAAAAACAAAATAATAATCAAAAAAGCAACATGGAGCAATTATGGAAAGAGTATTCGCAGTTATGCCAATGTGTAGAGACCCTCCATAAAAGCGTCACTCCTTGCTCAGAAAGTTAAAATGTCTTTACCAATTAATTTAAATATAATATCCATTTGTTTGTATTTCATGATTTCACTATTATTTCATTTATTTTAAAATAATTGACTATGAACAAACTTGACAATTTAACTTCTTGACAGATCATCTCAGTTAATACTTAAACTCTCACTCAATCACACTCGTTTAAGAATTTAGAATTTTCAAAAATGATTTTCACTTACATTGATCGTTATAATATGGTTAATATTGCCAATGCAATTTTAACTCTGGATTAGCTCAAGTAGAATATAGAAACAGATTTCCACAAACACTACAGCCGAATAAAACTCTGTTCAGAAAATTAGCTATGAAACTAAAAAATAATGGTTCATTTTTAAAGAAGAAGACAAAGTTGAACAGTGTTACTGATAATGTAAATAAGGTAAACCGAGTTATTAATTATGTAAGAAATAAAAATACAGAAAATTTGGAAACATCATTAAGAGAAATTCAAATTGCTTGTCATATAAATAAAACAAGTGTTAGAAAAATTTTAAAGAAAAATGGTTACCGGTGTTATAAAGCCAAAAAAGTTCACAATTTACAAGCGGGGGACAAACCAAGGAGGACGACTTTTTGTAGGTGGCTGTTGGAAAAGAAGCGTGTCGATCCATTAATATGTAGTATATGATCCATGTAATATGTACTTTGGTCCGACGAGGCAAATTTTTGCAATAATGGATTTTTTAATAGCAATATTCATTACAAATGGACTTCTGAAAATACAGAAAGCAGCCTTCATAACTAAAAATTTTAGTTATTTCCTTAAATAGATTTAGCAAGTTTTACGTTATGTACTAGTTCTCATTATGGAAAAATAAGATATGTTAATTCGGGATGATCTACAACATATAAATTAATAGCTTGCTTTTATGTATTTTTTGATTTGCCAATAGAATCGGTATCGGCAATTGGTATATCAGTAATTTGTATATCGGTATTGGCAAAAAAAATCTATATCGGTCGGTTCCTGTGTTAAAACCCGTATGTGCTATAGTCAAGTTTAAAAAGTATAAATTATAAATTTAAAAATTCCGATACAAAACATTAATTAAATAACTAGTAAAAGAATTAATAAGCAAAATATTAAATATGAAATAATATTATGTTCTCAAGATTTACTGCCTTAATGCGTGAATAAGTCGGAGGTTGTTGTGGAATGTTAATAACAAAATCAATTGGATAGCTAGATGAGTGTAGTCCTGAACTGCTAAATACCTAGTGATATCAAAAAAAAAAAAAACAGCAAATCTTGAGAACATAATAATATTCCATCTTATATATTTTAAGAAAAGGAAAGTATTTCTATTCATTAAAATTTTGTTCATTTTCTGTTATTAGTTATTTAGACAATGCTTTTGTGTTGGGATTTTTCAAATTTGCAATTTCATTTTATTAGGCCATTTTAGATGATACTTAGTGAAAAGTACTGGAATTATTCATGATCTACCCTTGCAGATTTGGCACATTTTCATCAATGATTGGGCGAGCGTACGAACTTTCAGACCCATTCGTGTAGCGCATAGTGGTTTCCAATGCATACATATTTCTGGAATTCAAATAAGACTTTTCGAAAATTCCTCGTAATTGTTGGTGTAATAAATAAGAACAAACCAATGGTACCATAGTTCAGTCGAGGTTACTGGATAACAAGAAATGATAATACCCAAAGACGGAAATTGTATTATTGTTTATTTAGAGGCCAGTCACCGTAGGAAAGTCCCTGACCTTATTTTTTTTGTTTTATCTTCCTGAGATATCCCTACATAGTAATAATCTGAGTTTTATATCTTTGTTTAAACAGTTCAAACAGTGATTTTTTAGAATAAAAACTTAAAGATTAATTGTATCGGAATCAGCTTAGTATATCTTTTGGAAAAATGTATGCTAGTTGAATTTTTTCGTATGATTACTGCATTAAAATTTAAAAGTCATAAACAATTAAAATTGAAAAATTTCAATTTTAGTTACTTATAACTTTCAAATTAATTTCTTGTCTCAAAATAAGGATATAATTTTATTCCCAGGTACAATTTTGTCATTAAATTCTAGTTTTCGGTAATTTAATAGAGGGGACTCATTAAATGCGGTATATTTGCACACTATTAGATTTTTCCCACATTATGGCATTGATATTTTAGGTGTGGCCGTGGGGATAGTTCGCTATATCTTTTAAGAATAATATTAAATCAGCGCTTTACAACATAAAACATAATATTTTTAGTCGCAAACTCCTCTATAAAATCCTTATTTTACTATAAGGAATGTAACCAGACTGCAACCAACAGGTACTCTCCGGACTCTGTGCCCCGCCGAGCACTGAATTACAAGTTACAAGCCTGGCGCGTTAAGTGTAATAATTGCATATTACCATCAAAACGCTAATGCTTCGATTGCAACAAACATCAGCCGAAAGACTGATCCTACTTAAAGGAGCTCTCGTGCCAGTCGTCCCACACCATTTGCAGACTGCACTTTCGAGCTGTTGGCTCTCGTCAGTGCTAGGTAGGCATGTGACGACCAACACGAGGATCCCTTGATTATTTGGTACATTTTGGTATCTTTAGGATAGCGACATGTAAAATAGCCAGCAGGCGCCATCTAGCGGTCCAAATGTGGTCAAGGCAAATTGGAGAGCACTCGAGAAAAATTGTGACAATATAATAGCCGCTAATTTAACAAGGTTGAGTTATCCCAGCTAACAATTTAGGTGCTTTTCGACGTCGAACAGGTGACGCCACCAATTTCAATACGTGAATACGACATAAAATCGACGTCGAATCTACCTAAATGGTGTTTTTTGACACGTCGGTTGGACGTGGAAAACAAGTTGAATAGGTGTTATTTGATCTATTAGGTTAGGTCGCCAGACACCTCCTAGGTACCAGTGTTCTTTTATTCATCGACGAGTCGTGCGCTTTCATCGAAAATTCATTGTATCTTTTTTTATTCTTAAGGACAAATAAAGATACAATGAATTTTCGATGAAACAGCACGACTCATCGATGAATATAAGGACACGGGGGTAAGTTTCCATGTCGAGAATACATTAAATTAACGTAGCGAATTACTTATTTGCCACCTTACACAGTCTTTAAAACTGTTTCGTCTAAAAGGTAAAACTATATACTTATATGGTTGATGACAACTACTTAAGAGACAATTATTATTTAATTTGCACGGTTTATACGCGAGAATTTACTTGGGAATGAATTTTATTTGTTGAAATATGAGGCTTTGTATCTTGAAATATTACTTACTAAGCCCCTTAAAAATACCTATTATTATAAAGTAAAAAATATATACATATGCCTATAAAATTTTAATTTTAAATTTTTGACTTGGTACCCTATTTTTTCCAGCTTACAATAATTCAATAACTCTCAATATGTTCAATGAATATTTATGAATTAAATTATTTTCAGAAACAAAGTTTAAATTTCCATGGCGAATTTCCAGCGTTCCGTATTTTCGAATAAATATATGGCAATACTTTCTCGCAATGTTACTTAATAGGAAGCACAACTTAATTTCCACCAATATTTTTAACCTCATCTTTAGGGGTTGGTGAAAAATAAGCTATTTTTGGTGCCTATTAAGTAATAAGTGTCTAATATTACCAATATTTATTCACCTAATTGTAACTATTTCACCTAATTACCTTTTTATACACCAATTGGTCCCCTATTTTAATGTATCTAATTAACACTTAATATGTCGTTAATTCTACGTAAATCACTAACTTCACCTATTAGGGGTTATTCTATAACCTAACAAGTCTAGTTTTCATCAATTTCATACTTGATAGGTAATTTCATCTATTAGATCTAACATGAAACCAAATTTATTTGGCGTTAGGTAGGTACTTTATTAAATTTTTAGTGTTTATTTGTGCTCAGTGTATTCCCTTAGTATACTGATTCCTATTGGACGTCAATCAGTAATGTGAAATTGTAGCAATTTTAGGTCACAAATATCCTCTTATTTGCATTACCAAATTGTTTCAAGTAGGTCACTTTTTACCTACTCCCGATATTAGGTGACAATAGTTACTAAAATATTTCTCATAACCTATTAGGGTATTAATTTAACTAATAATTTACCTGTACCTAGTAGGGAACATAGCGACTTAACCAATTGAACTTTAACATTACCTAATTTCGACCTGCTTTGGTCGATTTTCCTTTAGCTGAAATTGGACAAAGTTAGGCTCCTTTGGCAAATTATAGTAAACGTTCATATTCGATGCCCATATAGTATACCCACGTAAAATTTTCCACGTATCGGACAGGGTGAAATTGAATTACTGCCTTTTTCATGAAACTAATTCACTTCGCCTATTCAGGAACCATATCATTATTTGCATATTTCAAGTTTTGCTTAAATCCAATGTCATGAACCCGAAGGAAATGTCTGCCTGATTATTTATAACATGACACAAAACATGCCATCTATGTGATACTTAATTGGAAGCAGCATAATAAGTGAGCCTATAATAGGAGATTTGCATATAGCGCAGATGGCTCCCGTGCACAAGCATTGGCCGGATCTGTTGCATGTCGTTTTATTTTTACGTTGACGGGTCCCATATAAATGCGCCAAAAAGTATTTCTAATACTATAAAAAGCATAATAATTAAAGGCGGTCAACAATAGTGATATTACTTCTATTAAGCTACTTTAGTGCTCACTTGTAATGCCACACTTAGAATATGCTTCATGTGTTTGGAATCCATACTATAATATACACATCCAGAATTTAGAATAAGTACAACATAAATTTGTACGCTACATCGCTTTTAAATCGAATAAAAATTTTGATTATGCAAGTCTTAAAAATGATCTTCATATCATTTCTCTTAGAGTTCGCCGGAAACACAGAGATCTTAAATTTTTATTCAATATAATGAATTCTAATGTTTCGTGTCAATACTTGCTAGAAAGATTTGGCATTCATGTTCCATCAAGAACTACCCGCTCAGCTATTATGTTTCATGAACCAGTTCATCGAACTAACTATGGGTTCAACTCATTTGTTGCAAGGTCTTCTAGGCTAGCCAACAACCACAATGACTATCTTGACTTTTTTACAAATACACCAACCTTCTCCCTGTAATTAGCAAACTGTCCTTTTTAAACTCAACGTTAAGCATTCCATATTCTTATATTTTATTTTATGACTCACATCCTTACTTATACATGTATATTTAGTTATATTTATATTGTGTAAGTTTACCCTAGAAATATACTGGTATTACTGCTATTTTCTTATATGTTATATGCACTATTGTGCATTTCAATTTGTAGATTTTCTTTTTTTAAATTGTATTTTAGAAATGGGCTTAGCGTAAAAAATAAATAAATAATAAACAATCACTTGAACGCCTACTATACACTCTCTATACACGTTGCAGTATTGAAAGCCGCCTTATAAATAATTCCTTCTGAATCTTTGAAGGTAACACTGTGCAATATGTGTCAATATTTGAAAAAGACTACAAACTATTGATTTGTGGTGATTTTAATGTAAATAAGTATAATTTTGATCAGAACGATGTTATTAAGGTTAAAGTATTGATAACTTATGAATTTTCTAGATATAAACAATACAATACAATATTAAACATCAGTAATGGGACCTTGTCCTACCTAATTGTAGTTGCGATATTAGTAGTGATTTCGTGCCTTTAATAAAAGAGGATGTGTACCAACCTCTCTTTCATTGGCAAATTTCAATGTAAACATAATAATGGTAGGCACTTGTAATTTTAAGCAAGCTAATTTCGTTCAACTATATGACAAACTTTTACAAACAGACTGATCTTAGAAAATTTTAATAAGGCGGATAAGGCATATATGTGATCTTTGAGGACTATGTGTACTAAAAGTCCTCTTCAAAAATCAAATTGCTGCAATTTCCCGCCTTGGTATAATAATGAAATTAAAAATAATATTTGGTGCAAAGAACTGATCACACAAAAATTACAAAAAATATAAACAGAACATTACCAAAATTAGTTCAAAAGTCTCAGGGCCACTATAAAACAGCAAATCGATTCTGCTTATAAAGATCATATTTCAGTGGTCGAGAATGGAATCACGTATGATCCATCTAAATGTTGATCTTTTACTCAATACAAAGAAGATAAATTTAGAATAATAGAAGTGGTCACTTATAACAATGAAATGTTGGATACACTGCAAATGATAGTTGATGGTTTTACAAACATTTTGTCGAGTGTATATTCTGCCTTGAAGCCAAGTCACGTAAATGACAACATAGTATACTCGTCCGAATTGATAAATATCAACACAACAAAAGATGGGATTTTCTGAAGTAATAAAAAAAATCAAAAAATAAAATGACAACCGCTATTGATGGTGTTCCTATAGCTTCATAGTTAGAGACTGTGAGGTGGTGTTTGTAACTCCACTGCATACTATTTTTAACATGATCCTCACTGCATCCAAGTTTTTTAATACCTGGAAAATTACCAAAATATGTCCAATTTTAAAAACGGGTGATCCATCGTCTATAATCAATTACTGACCCATTGGCACAATGATCCATAATAACAAATCTTGCTTGTGTTACACACTTCATGTGCATGGACTTGAAAGTAGGGGGGGGCAAGTGGATGTGATATACACGGATATTCAAAAGCTTTTGATCAGACAGACCATTATTTGTTATTATCCAAGTTAAAAGCTTTTGGATTTTCGGATACTTTAACATTGCTTTTCACATCTTACTTGTTTTCAAAGAGCAATTCGTGGAACAAGGCGGCTACAGATCGCTAAATTACATAGCAACGTCGAGTGTTCCTCAAGGTTCCAATTTGGAGCCCCTGCTGTTTTTGATTTTCATAAATGACATAACATCAGTAATTAGTCGTCAGCGTCTACTTTTTTGGATGATCTCAAAATTTTTATGAGGTACAAATAGTCTCAGTGACCGTTTTTACTTACAACAGAAATAAATAACGTTTTCATGCGGTGTTCAACAACTTTCTTAAATTAAACATCTTTAAATGCAAAATCATGATCGAATGTTGTTTTGAATTTAAAAATCACGGTGCGATTTTCGACTGTAAACTTAGTTTTTCTAATCATATTAATCAGATGACAAAATCGGTTTCTAAGTTGCTCGGGTCCTTTGTCAAAAATTGGAGCTGGTTTAAAATATTATATTTTACATACACTAGATCCAAGCTCGAATATGCCGCTCTTATATAGTCTCCTATTTACCAAAATATAATTTTATTAATTGAATCTGTCCAAAGAAAATTGGTAAAATGTTTTGACTGTATTTTCGTGAAAATGATTATTTTCATTGTGTCTTTAGTCCTACCAACCTTGCAAATCACCAATGTTTAACATGTGTCAAGTATTTAGTTCAATTTCCGGCCATTGTGACATTAATCATGAGAGCTTAAATAGTGTAATTGACTTACATCTAAGAAATAATTCTTAATATACCTAATACCTGTACCTACTGTATGCGTCCTGCTATCTTCCATTTTTGCGTTATACTTATGAAGAGTTTTCTAATGAAACAGTGAAAAATAAAACAACAAATGTAATACTGTAAACATTTTATTTGTATACATATCAGGATACAAATTAATATACATATTCTTGTTTTAAAAATAAACAAATAAAATTATGGCAAGACTTTAGGATTTTTGTACTAAATTTGGGCGATATTTTTAAATATCTTGTTAATAACTAGCTCAAGCACTTTTGTTGTGTCCATTATATAGTTTTATTAGGACCACATTTAAATTACACAGAAAATTATTTATATATTAAAGTTGACTCAAGAAAAAATGCAAAACGAATTCTTCCACACCTAAAAGATAACAACCGCCCCCTCATTGGTAAATTAAAAAAAAAAACAGAAAACTGATGACAAAAACCATCATGTCAAATTTGTGTACCTAGGCATTTTTAAGATTTTTAATTTTAGATTTAAGTGTAATAAATGTCAACTTGATATGTCAGCGGCATAATCATACACTTAACTGGTGAGCATTGACCGTATATCCAGATTTTCTAGAAATATAAGTACAGATTATACCCAGAATCAGAAGTCAAAAATTAGTGTGATACATCTCATCTAAAGATTTCATAATATCAAACTAACCGTAACACGCAAGAATTATTTATTTGGGGAAGCCCAAAAATCAATGTCAGTGCCATTAACCAGAACCTTTTGAAGAATTAGGTACAAAGAATTTTCAAAAATGTTGTTTGTATTGTAGTTAGTGTACTTAAAACAAAAATATTTTCAAAATCAGCTACACCATTGTGAAAGATTTGGAAGTGATTATTTTGTTTATTAATTAAAAGTACTTAATTCTCTTTACATATTTTTGCTTATCTTACATTTGAAATTTGAAAATATTTCTCAAATGTTTTGATACAATTTTATTATTTAGTCCTTTCTAGTGATTAACCAATAGTTTGTGTTTTAAAGTTACTTTATGGTGTATTTGCCTAACTTGTATAATACACAAAGGTAACAGTCACAACAAACCCAGTGTGCACCTCATAGGGGTGATTTAGTTAATGCCACAGGCATGAGAATATTAACAAAATAAACTAATGGAGAGAACAGCACTGAACAGACATCTTAAAGACTAGGTCATTTTCTTATCACACATGACATAAACTTTATATCAGGAAATGTTGAGATAAGACTTTCATTCACCGTATATGGAGAATACGCCCCAGAGTTTTGTGCTCTATTTTTGATGCATACCTACCGTGGATAAAAAATATGAATTAATGATATACAGTGTGTTCCCAGATTAAGTTTGCGATAGGTGTAATATATCAAAAAACAATTAGTATGACTTTCATTTTCTGCAGTCTCAGTCTGCTTGACCTGCAATGGATTTTTACTAAATTAGAGTTCAAACAGGATCTAACTCGCGGAGTTAACTTAAGAAGAGAATAAATCATTGAAGGTAAACCAGTCTTTCTGTTAAGTAAAATATTTTGTATTAACAGTTAGAGCTATATAGGCCAACTTTCATTGCATTTGAACAAAAAATAATAACAATAATATTACTACAAATTAAAGTATATAGCTTTTTATTTTTTAGCATGTGTGATTTGCATTAAAAATTGTAAACTGGCTATAAAGTGTCAAAAATTTGACATTATTATTTGGTGTAAACCAGCAAAGCAATCTAAATGTTTACCCTCGAGCACAAAATATATTCTCTTGTAGAATGTTATGTGTTGGGGCAAATTAGTTACAAAGGGATGGTCAGACATTTTGAAACAACAGTCTCCAGGGATTTCAATAAGCAAGTTTACCATTAAAAGTATTGCGACAAAATTTGCAAGAACTGGAACTGTTGAAAATCGAAAGAAAGAGAAGAAAAGACTGGACGAAGACGATGTGGTAACAGTTTTGGCTTTGGGCGACGTCAGAACAAATAGCAAAATCACATTTGCAAAGAATATTTAAGATAAATAGTATTATTCCATACAAACCTAATTTCTGTCACACTTTGGAACCAACCGATGAAGAAAATGATTGCACTTTTGTTTATGGATTGGAGAAGTGTCTCACAGAAAGAAATTTTGAAAATAACATTATTCTTTTGGACGAAAACACATTTACCATAACGAAGGCGTTTCTTCACTAAATTGTAGGTATTGGTCAGACAACAATCCAAATTTTAGATTAAATTAAAGGCAGTATTCAAAAAAAGTTAACGTTTGGTGTGCCATTCCATACGAACGGATAATTGGACCTTACTTTTTGGATGGAAATTTAAATCAATATGCGTACTTGGAGATATTGCAAAATTACAAAATTTTCTTGATGAATCGAATTTAACCGGGACCAAAAATTTATTGCCAGCAAGACGGTTGCAGCTCACACTCAACTCCTTTGATAAGGAATTATTTGAACAATACGTTTGGGGAAAAATGGATGGGTAAATTTGGACCACAACTATAGCACCAAGAAGTCCGGATTTAACAATTATGAATTTTTACTTTTGGGGGAACTAACACAAGTTTATACTGACTACTGTGACAATTATTTGGAAAGATTAAAAAACAAAATTACTGATGTGATCATTGTGATCAGAATCATACCTCTTGAAGAAATTAGAAGAAAGTTACACAGAATGTAGAAGAAGGGTGGAATTATGTAGTAATTTTAGGTGGGGTGCTATTTGAATAGGATTTTAGTTGAATTCGTTGAAATTGTTAATTGTATTAGAAAATAAAAAGCTATTTACTTTATTGTAATTTGTAGTATTATTTTTTTTTGTTCAAATGCAATGAAATTTGGCATATGGCCAGTGCTGGATTAACCCCAAGGCAATGAGGCATTGCCTCGGGGCCCCCACCAGGTTGCCAATAGGGCCTCCACCAACCTGAAAATTGACTCCACCACTATTTTGTCTACAGGCCCCCGTCCATGTTAATTCGGCCCTGCATGTGGCTCTAACTTAAATGCAAAATATTTTTTTCAAATAGAATTTTTCGATAAAATTAACAGAAAGACCAGTTTATCTAGAATGATTTATTTATTTCTTAGGTTAACTCCGAATGAAAGTTGTGCTAATTTTTTTTGGTATATTACACCTATCGCAAACCTAATCGGGGACACACTGTATACTTACTAACGTTGCGTGATAACTCTAATTGTCTACTTAATCGAATTGGATTATATTGAATTATCCATTCCTATCTGATATGTTTCAATATCATACTTATGGTCGTTGATCTAGATTTGCAGTAAATCAGGCAGTTATGGTAGTAAAAACAAATTTTGGAAACACAAACACCAAAATACTTGAATACATTATTCAATGCACGTTTCACTAATCATGTTACCATCATCGGGAGATGATTAAAGCTTTAATACTAATACATGGTTAGAAAAATGCGCATTAAGTGTAGTGTTCAAGTGTTTTCGTGTTTATGGAGAGGCAATGTCTCATGAAAAGTTCCAGCTTCCTCCAGGACTCCAAAATTAAAAATTTTAGGACAAAAAAAATTCAGAACAGCAGAAATTTAAGGGTCTTGTTTCTTTAAATTTTTCATATTCTTTTCATCCCATTATTTAAAAGATATCCTTTCGGTGATATAATCTTTTAAACATTTTTTTATGTATAATAATAAATTATTTTCCTACACCATATTTACTACTGTAAATACAGGGTGTCCCACGACGAACTGCGGCGATCGATATCTCGAAAAGTAGACATCGGAAAATTTTGAAAATTTGGTAGTAAACTAATGTCGATGGGGGCAACTCCGCTAAAATATTTTTAAGATGGTGGCACTTCCGGTTATACCGGAAATCGATACCAACTTGCTTATTTTAAATGGGATACCCTATATATTATTACATTTTTAGATTGTACGCAAAGGTCTAGGCCGATTTTGTGTATCATGTCCTATACCTAGGTTTTTGAGATATTTCTCTTTTCGTCAAAAATGACGTTTGCGGGCCCTAAAAGAATTATCAATTTTTCCTATAAGGAAGCCTTTATTATCTAATTTGGGTTCGATTCTTTGTTGAAAAAGACCTACTTTAATAGAGTTTTTATAATATTTTGATAAGTATTAATACAGAGTGTTCAAAAAATAAGAATAAAAATGAAATTGAGAAAACTGTCAAAAATCAATTTTTCAAATGGAAACCCCCAATTTTTATAATCTTATCTTATTCGCCATTAAAAATAAGGGTAAGTTTGTATATGGATGTCTATTCTGAAAATTTTTAGTTTTCGAGATATTCCCAATTCAATATTTCTATATGGGTATTTTGTTATGGATGTTAAGTTAAATTACTCTTAGTTGGCTATGACGGCGTTGAGTGCTAAACAAATGTATGTAGCTGTCACTTACCATTTGACAAGTATCAATTATCATGCCGGGGCGCTTAAATTATACGCACGAGGATTACTTCAATTTGTTTATAATCTATGGAGAATGTAACAAAGTTTTATCAAGAACGTGCGAAATATTTGCTAATAGATATTCAGATAAACAACAACAATGTTACAAGGCGACTTTCGATTTTTGGACAACATAATTTGGACTGACGAGGCAAAATTTATGAAAAATGGACTTTTCAACAGACATAATTTCCACTTTTGGTGTGATTCAAGTCTCCATGCCGTGAGATTGCGAAATTATCAAGAAACCTGGCGATCTAATGTGTACTGTGCTGTGAGAAATGATGGAGTCGTAAAACTTAATTTTTATGAAGAAAACTTAAATGGTAATGAATTAATACGTATATAGTTTCTGTTTTTCAAATTATGTATCAACTTTTTTTTAGGTGAAAGATATTTGAATATATTACAAGATTTAGATAATGAGTATTTGAACAATTTACCGCTAGCTGAACATAGGCAAATATTTTACCAACACGATGGCGCGCCACCACACAGCAGCTTCATAGTTAACAACTTCTTGGAAGAAACTTTTTACGATAAGTGGATTGCTAACAATGGACCTTTTCTGTGGCCTCCCCGTTCTCCTGATCTGTCTGTCTTAGACTCTTTTATATGGGGAATAATAAAAGATATGGTTTATTTTAATCCAGTCACAACAATGGAAGATTGTCAGGCAAGAGTAAGGAATGCTTTTAAAAGATTATCTCCAGGTTCTATTAGAGCGGCCACCCATGACGAACTAATCAAGAGGTGCGAAAAATGTTTGGAAGTTCAGGGTGCACTTTGAACACTTATTAAAATAAAATATTTTCCTGAGTATAAGTAGTTATACTGTTAGTATTTTATGTAAGAACCTTTTGTATCTAAGTTACATTTGTTTAATTATTTTATGAACTGTTGCAGTGCCAAATTTTTTGAAATTCTCCATTATTCATTAAATACTGTTCGGAGACGGTTTTTGTTTCTCTGGATATCTATTAGCAAATATTTCACATGTTTTTGATAAAACTTTGTAACATTCTCCATAGATTATAAACAAATTTAAGTAATCCTCGTGTGCATAATTTAAGCGCTCCAGCATGATAATTAATACTTGTCAATTGGTAAGTGACAGCTACATACATTTGTTTAGCACTCAACGCCGTCATAGCCAACTAACAGTAATTGAACTTAAAATCCATAGCAAAATCCCCATATAGAAATATTGAATTGGGAATATCTCGAAAACTAAAAATTTTTGGAATAGACATCCATATACAAACTTACCCTTATTTTTAATGGCGAATAAGATAAGATTATAAAAATTGGGGGTTTCCATTTGAAAAAATTGATTTTTGACAGTTTCCTCAATTTCATTTTTATTCTTATTTTTTGAACACTCTGTATTAATATTTATCAAAATATTATAAAAACTCTATTAAAGTAGGTCTTTTTCAACAAAGAATCGAACCCAAATTAGATAATAAAGGCTTCCTTATAGGAAAAATTGATAATTCTTTTAGGGCCGCAAACATCATTTTTGACATAAAAATTGAAATATCTCAAAAACGGAGAGACGTAGGTATAGGACATGATACACAAAATCGGCCTAGAATTTTGCGTACAATCCAAAAATGTAATAATATATAGGGTGTCCCATTTAAAATAAGCAAGTTGGTATCGACTTCCGGTATAACCGGAAGTGCCACCATCTTGAAAATATTTTAGCCGAGTTGCCCCCATCGACATTAGTTTACTACAAATTTTCAAAATTTTCCGATGTCTACTTTTCGAGATATCGATCGCCGCAGTTCGTCGTGGGACATCCTGTATACTGTAATATACCTGTTACATTTAATACACACATTTAATATTGTTGTAGTAAAAGAAAATCTAGTGGATTTCAACTATATTCAAGTAAGTAGTAACAAAGTACTGTAATTTGCAATGCCTATCCTACTTAATAAGAGTTCGCATGGCAGGGCATTTGGCTAGAGCATATTGTGTGGAAGCATGCTAGGTCAACTGTCTAATGTGTTCTGGAATCAATCCCCAGCTCCAACACCGGCAACGTCGGTAAGTAATGGATGTGTGTCCCCATTTCTCATAAATGTAACTTCCTTCCACACAGCCTTAACTTTAGATTTCGTAGTTATCTATGTGCTGTTATATTCTTACTTATAATTAAAAATAAAATTAATAGTTTCACTTTCAAGTTTTTATTATATGTTTCACTTTGTTTCATGCGCCATTCAACCAAATAGATTATTTTTGTATTCTTCCCAAACACTTCTGCCTATTAGTGGTGCGCGAGTCGCCGAAAATTGTATTTTGCTATGTAATAAGAGTACCTCCCTCCCCCCGTTTTCAAAGATGTTGAGTACAATGGTCATGGTAGAATTTCCCTTTGGAGTTGCACAACCCTCCAAATCCCCAAAAGGGGTTAAACGATTATCACATCTTTTCCAACGGTGAAACTTAGTGTACCCCATTTTCAAGGATACTGAATATGGTGGTGATGCTGAATGTTTCTTCCGACCCCTTCCAGCCCCTCTACCAGCTAATAAACACTCCCAAAAGGGGTGAAAATCTTTTTTTTATATCACCGGCAAAATGCATGTGACGCCCGTTTCCGAGGATGCTCAGCTCGGTCTCGGTGGTGATGTGATGTTTTTTCTGACCCCTCCAATCCCTCTAATGGCTAACAAAATACCCCCGAAAGGAGTGAAATTTTTTTCTTATCTCACTAAAATGTACATGCCTGTTTTTGAAGATGCTGAACATGTTGGTGATGCTGAATGTATATTTTTACACCCCTCAACCCCCGCTAACGGCTAATAAAGACCCCGCGTCAACGCGGTGGTCGTAGCGTCGGTCCCGAGGCAATCCTGGGGACGCAGCAATATTTACTGTTTAACTTGAATAAAGTCTTTTGAATTGAATTGAATACAAAAATGTAATGTGTTTATCACCATCATATATTGGAGGAAACCAAATGTAATACACCACCTAATTGTTTTCCTGTTTACTTTTACTCGATAATCAATATTAAAATATTTTAATAACAATTTACACTCACCAAGTCATTTAAACAACAACACATTTATGACACACTTTATTATAACAAAATTTTATTAAATAATTAGTGGATAATTTAAAGACTGAAATACAAAGTGTAGTACCCAAAATAAAAAATACGATATATTAGAATATAATCACTTTAATATAATAAATAACTTTCCTAAAATACCTCCTAATCTTTACCATATTTCGTGAAGGTATAAAGTTAATCACAGCAAGGCAGACACATTTTAGCATACTTTTTTCCATTATTTAATATCTCATATCATAATACTTTCTTGTCCTTATTGGTATATATTATATATATAACTTGCATTTAATGCTTCATAGGTAATCGAAAATAGAGAGATCAACTTAAACTAAATATATGAACGAACAGATATAAACATTAGATTAACTATACTGCTACTGAATTTATGGAATTTTCCGAACTATTAGTTGGTGGCGTCTCTAATGTAGCTAACCTTTGCTGCAAGTTCTGTACCTGGAAATGCAATTGATTATTATGAGTTGAAATAAAGTTGCTACACACTAACTTATTATTTACAATAAATTAAAAGTATCAATTATAAAAATAAAAATAATACCCTTAATTAGGTGTGACAATATTTATACAAAGCGAATTAAAAAAAAAATTACTACTTTAATTTGTTTCCTGAAATTCTTAGTGGAAGTAATTCTACCAGATTTTTATAATCATTAAAAGACACTTTACAGTTTGCAAATTATTGCCAGCAATTTCTTGCCGCCAATAAATACTCTTGCGAGTTTGCGTACTACTATGTGTGTTTTGATCAGCTGTGGCAATGTTCCTTGCATTGCAGAAATTAGAACCTGTCCTGATTTAATTGCATTGCAATTCTAGTGTTATTTTTGGTGATTTTGTTATAGAAATTAGAAAATTGGCAGAGACACAACTGACAGAAGTTGGTGCTTTTACTGCAAAACAGGCTATTGATATACTTTGCTGCTGCTGCTGCTGCTACTTTTGCTGTTTTATTAAAGATCAACATTGGAAAATCACAACACCACATAACCTAAATATTCTTCCTAAAGGCTGTCGAAAGAAAATCAAACCTATCATCAGTTTCTGTCTCTTAAGATGGTATACCTGTTTATTTCAAAGATATATTTTAAAACAATTACCACTTTATTATGTAGAATTGCCAAGTGTAAAGTCAAGTCACAAAAAACATTGCCGGCAGTAAAAATTGCCAACAATAAAAATTGCAAACTGTAAAGTGTGCTTAAGGAAAATTTTTAGGGCAGGCTAACTATTTCTTTAATTTGTAAACATCAAATACAACCAAAAAATGCTGAATGGATGAATTCTGACATTTTTTATGGCCATTTTTGAAATATCTCGGCTTCTAATTGCCTTAGACCAAATGGCAAATTCTTTGCAACAAGTTTGTCTAACACCCTGAGTAGGTTTCAAATGTAAATTTGAATGACATAACCTTAAAATCACTTAAACACGCATATAACCTAAATTTTTCAAATTTTTATCTATAAAGCCCAGTTCATATAGCCGCAATCTGCGAATTTCAATTTGCGAATATTATTCTGATTGGTCAGTTTAAACGAAAATGTTCGCAGGTAAACCAAAGCTCAAGTTCAAGCGAATTCGCAGAATCTTCAATTTAGGGGGCGGAAATCTTGACTTGATTTCAATTTTTGGCGAATATTCGTGTGAAATTCCCATTGTCGCATGCACACAATGTAGAAACCGACAGAGACAAACCTATATAAATAAAGAATTTTACACTTTAATTTTATTTGTAACATTTAAGGTGCAGACAGGTATGACCGACCTGTCACGTGGACAAGTATATTAAGTGTATAATAAGATTTTTTTTAAAATTTATATATAAAATATAAATACAATATGTATAATTTGAGGTAAATAAATAATTTAACAAATATAATAATTATAAATATGCAAACAGCTTCCATTTATTACTGAATAGAATTTCTTACTGACTGTTTAAATGAGTTGAATGAATGACCTACTACTTCCAATTGATATACGTTAATCAGATTTAAGGACCTATCGATCGGTGAATGCTTTCCATAGTTTGTTGAATGGAATTGAACATAAAACATAATTTGACTTCTGAGTGCTCTGTTTGGAACATTGAAGGTTATCTTCTTTAGCAGATCAGGACAGATAATCATACCATTTAAAAGTTTATATATCAAATATATGTCTGCATTCTAAGGAATTCATATTATGTCTGTTTAATACATGTGAATAATTATGGTTCTCCACCGAGCAATGAAGTTTAAAAGCACAATATCTCAAAAATTTATTTTGAACTCTTTCAAGTGAAAGAATATGAACTGAGTACAATGGAGACCAGATAATAGATGCATATTCAACATGTGTTATAACCAATTACATATAAACTCTCCAGAGAGTCGTGATTGAAAATTCTGTACAATTGCGAAGAAGAAAACCTAACATTTTTGATGATTTAACTATAATGCTGTTTATATGCTCTATGAAGTTTAATTGTTCATCAAAAATTACTCCTAAGTCACGAATAGATGTGACATATTTGAGTGTGGTATTATTAATGCTATAAGAAGTGTCAAATTTCCTGTTAACTTTAAAGACACTAATATAGCAGCACTTATTAATATTTAGATATAGATGATTAATTTCACACCATCGAACCAAGTTATTTATATCATTTAGCAATAGTATTTGGTCTACATAAGAGTTAATTCCCCTAAATAATTTCAAGTCATTAGCGAACAGTAAAAATTCAGAGTTATTAAAACGTTCACCGATATCATTTATGAAAAGGTTAAACAGAAGGTGCGCAGTGCGATCCCTGCGGAACACCCGAAAGCACCTCTATTCCCTCAGATATAAAGCTACCTAATTTGGCCCTTTGTTTTCTACCAGTTAAAAAACTTTTTAAACCAAAGAATAAGTTGTGCACTGAACCCAACAATATAAAGTTTATTCAATAAAATTTTATGGTTTACTCTATAGAATGCATTAGAAAAATCCGTATATATAGTATCTGTCTGGAATTTATTTTCTAAGGCATTCAATAATTAATTCTTATATACCAATAAATTAGTAATAGTAGATCTATTTTGTGAAAAGCCATGTTGGTTATTGGATACTAATTATTTACAGAAGTAGCTAATTTGATTATATATATGGCCATTAAAAAGCTTTGGGATAGCAGATTGGTTGCAGACACTTCTGTAATATTCTATGCTTTTCTTATTTCCTGATTTAAAAATTGGAACTATAAAGCTGTTCTTCCATAAGTCTGGAAAAACACCACTTGATAGTAAGAGGTTAAATATAATGAGTAAAGGCGTAGTTAAAGCACAAACAAAATTTTTACGAAATAAGTTAGGTATTCCATCAAGTCCTACAGTTTGTATGTTAGGCAGTTTAGAAATTTTGTCATAAATCATACTTAGTGATAATTTTGGACACGAAATGTCAGCACTGTTTTTATAAGAATTATTATTAGGTATTGCAATTTGGTTATCTGCATATACTGTTGAAAAATATTGAGCAAAAAGGTGCACCATCTCATCGCCACTATTCGCAGTGCTATTGCCCAAAAAACATTGAGCTTGGTAAACTATGAAAAGACTTCTTATCATTAATATATTTCCAGAATATTTTTGGGTTATTATTTAGACTAGATTCAACATTCTGAATGTAAAACATAATATTTTTAGTGGCAAACTCCTCTATAAAATAATTATTTTACTATAAGGAACGTAACCAGACTGCAACCAACAGTTACTCTCTGGGCTATGTGCCCCGCCGAGCACTGAATTACAAGTTACAAGCCTGGCGCTTAAGTGTAATAATTGCATATTACCATCAAAACACTAATGCTTCGATTGCAACAAACACCAGCCGAAAGACTGATCCTACTTAAAGGAGCTTGCAGACTGCAGTTTCGAGCTGTTGGCTCTCGTCAGTGCAAGGTAGGCATGTGACGACCGACACGAGGATCACTTGACTATTTAGTACATTCGGTATCTTTGGGATAGCGACATGTAAAATAGCCAGCAGGTGCCATCTAGCGGTCCAGTGTCTGTTGCAATCGAAAAATATATAACCTGACTGGGCTTAGCATAGATCAAATTTTTGTTGCAATCGAAGCATTAGAGTTTTGATGGTAATATGCAATTATTACACTTAACGCGCCAGGCTTGTAACTTGTAATTCAGCGCTCGGCGGGGCACATAGCCCGGAGAGTAGCTGTTGGTTGCAGTCTGGTTACGTTCCATATAGTAAAATAAGGATTTTATAGAGGAGTTTGCGACTAAAAATATTATGTTCTAATTTTATTGTAGTTTGATAATTAGCAATTTGACAGTAGAGTGGACGAAAGCATTTATACCCACTACTTTTGCCCACCCGTTCCCATAGAACCAACTTGAATCAACAAAACAAAGGGTTTCGAGTTTTGTATCAAAGTAAGAAACTGCATGTTCAAGAACAGGACTGAATAAACTCATTTACACACATTCTGTGATAATTTTCAATGTTCTTTGTGTGTTTAATACGCATTTCCTGAGCCACATTGTGATATACACCCTGCTGCTTTCTGTACTTAAATAATTCGCATGTTCTTGCTATTCCATCATTTCGTTAATAACAAATAAGTAGTTACATATGATAACTGCTCTGTCACCAAAGTAATAAAATAAATAGCTTTTATTCGTCATAATTCAATTTTAATAAGGGACTTTTAAATATTACTTCTTAAACTGACAAACTAAAATACTATCAAACTCCAACACAGAACTGCAGCAGGGCCGCACAGGTCAAATTGAAAATTTCCTATAATTTCTGCGAAAATCCTTCGTAGTATGTGAAATGGTGTAAAATTTAGCGATTTTCTTTGGTAAATATTTGTTTTCGCAACCCGTGATTAGCGGCTATATGAACTATATAGGGTATTTACTAGAAGGTGTAGACACGTAACAGTAACATGCTGAGATACTCTTTACAAACTGTCTAATCAACTTCATTATCATCAAAATAGAACCAATTAAATGAATAACTAAAAGCACAAATTTTCCTGTGAAAAGAAGAATATACAATTTTAATTTCATCAAAACAAGATTTATTATAAAATAATAATGCCAAAGTTTATATCAAGAGAATATCTGTAAATGGATAGAATAAGTGACACTACAGGAAGATTTATTTCAGTGTACATACATAAAGCAAATGGATTATACAGTACTTACATAAAAGTTTTAAAAATTACCTGAGCTGTGTGTTTTTCTACCATAACGAACATTTGATGCTCCATTTTCTTAAATTTTGCTTGATATTTTTTATTATTTCTATCTACAGTGTCAGCTAATATACTGAAAAAAAAAAAGGAAAGTTTAATATGAATATCTTCCGATGGTTTTAAATTTTACATTAAATTTACGAATTTAGTTTTAGTGGGAATGATGGTTGAATGTTGAAACTAGATAATTCACTTTTTATATAATTTTTGCAAAAATGTGTTAGTGGGAATCACAGCAATGTTGAGGTGTCACCTCAGTCACACTAAGTATAAAATATTTATTGGAGGTTTGCAACAATACTAGGTAGAAAATTTCTTGAGCTCAATAGGAATCACATCTAGTTTAGAGTAAACAACACCACCAATCTATGTGATGAATGATTTAGTGAAAGGATTGGAGAAGAATTGTTCAATGTGCAGACACCTCATAATACCAACAGTACCAATTCTATCATAATCTGTAGTAAATTCAAGTAACTGTTATGGGACTTAGTTTAAAAGCTAAAGCAGGGCTTTAAGAGGTTCAAAAGATTTAATAATTATTTTCGACGTATTTTCTTCCGTAGAATCAATTGTGATAGGTCCAGGATCGTAAAAGTAGTTTAATTTCAAATTATTTAGGAGAAAGTGTCAAAAATGGTGTTTTCTCACATTTTCTTTTTTGGAGTATAGTAATATTAATGTTAGTATTTAGTTTTATGTATTTTGACACACTGGATCAATCGATGTGGGTCCCAGATCCCAAAAGTGATCCTATCTCGAAAGGTTTCAGATCCCACAAGATAATTTATTCGTTTTTAAAAATTTATACAGAGTATAGCATACAATGTAGTCACTACACAAAATACTCAACGCAAAATGAATAAAATAGGTACAGAGATGAGTAAAATCAACAATTAAGGAACTCATCTATGTCATAAAATGTTCTATCACATAAAAAATTAAATACCTTATTCCTAAATGACATGTTGTTGTCAGTATCGACACATTGATTAATTTTGTTGAAACATTTGATGCCAACATGTGTCGGCGAATTTTCTCCCAGTGCAAGTTGCGAATATAGCTGACGCAGATTATCCTTGTTTCTCTTGTGATATACGTGAATATTACAATTTCTAACCAATTGAGATTAATTTTTTTTATGTATATATAAGCTAGGCAAGGTAAGTATTTGAAAATCTTTAAATAGTGGTTTACAACTGGTTAAGGGGTGGATCTTACACATGATTCTTAAAACCCTTTTTTGATATTGAAATGCTCTATAAAATATGAGGAATTTCCCCAGAAAATGGGTCCATGCCAATCGATTCAATGTATCGGAATACATATGAGAGGTTACCAACGGATTAACATTTCTGTATACAAAAAAAATGACAAAAACACCATTTTTGATAGTTTCTCGAGAATAATTTGAGATAAGACCCACGACAATCGATCCAGTATATCAAAATACATAAAATTTGATAGTAGCAGCTGTTACCAAATACCCCACCAAATTCGGTAATCGTTATGGACAATGCGTCCTACCAACACAAAAAAAATCCGTTATAATTAAATTTATGGAAAGTAAAGGTATGGAAATACCTGAAAAAAACACCAAAAAGATTTGATTGGAACTGAAAGCAAAATTTTAGATAGTAATATGTTATTGATAAACTTTCTCAAGTACATGGTCATACTGTTTTATGTCTGTTTCCATACAATTGCGTTTTCAACTCCATTGAAATGGTGTGGGCGGATTAAATGCAAATTACGCAAATATAATCGATCACCAAAATTATGTATGTGCTAAACACTCAAAGGCTAGTAGTAAATGATGAAAATGATTATTGCATCTTACCACCAATCAATCTAATTATTATTAGTGTAAATAGTGATTCAAGTTTTGAAAACTCTGATAGTGATGAGCAAAACCTTAATATATTGGATTCTATCAAATGTAGGAAACTGACAATTTTATTTTACAATGAAAAAATCTTTTAATAGGTAAGTGTCACTATAGGCTCATTTTGCATATTGTTTACTGCAAATTCTGAGAGTGAATTTAATTTGGCAGCTATGCAAAATAATTAGAATTTTCTGAGGCCATTTTACTATAGAAAAATTATAGAAGTTGATAATTTGCAAGACAGGCTTGATATCATTGGACCTGCTGGAATTCCAGGCAACGGGTTTAAACACATGCAACTTTTGAATAAACTAATTCTATTAAAAAATGTTTTCTTAACCGTTACCGAAGTAACCCCCTGGAAGATCTCAAAGATCTTGTGCTAGGTAAAGCGAGAAAAGGCCTTACACTTTAATGTGGACTCCGAACCACTCTTCTCTTCTCTCTCTTCTTTTTTAATGAAAAATTGTTTCGCCTTGCGGAAATCGAACCCACTTCGCATTGAATAAAGATATTATAGAAATTCCTTTAACAATAAAAAAGTAATTATTTAACTTAGTATTTGAAACATTTTTACATTGCTATCTCCGCCCATGTCCTATAAAGGAGATGTCGACTGTAAGCTGAGTTTTAGTTTTTATGCTGTCTCAATTAAGATCGTATATACTTTACGATATAAGATTCTAGATATATTTTCTTTAATATTTATTCCATAATCCTTTAGTAATTGACTCAGGGGGTTTGAAAAATAATTCAAAGAGGAAGCAGATTACTTTAAGCTTTTATACATGGAATAAAGATAAACATAACATATAAAATTGAATGAAAGTCTTTGGAACCCTTGTGAGGAAGCTGATAGTATGATGAGTGGAAGTCAACTTAAATTCGAGACTGGGGTAAAATCCAGAAGACATTACTTCGAGTTTTGTGTCTTCAGTGACAAAAAATAATTCCTTTTTATATCCACAATTTTCCCCAAAGAACAAATATTAACCCTCTTGAAACCTTTGCTGTTTAAAAAGAAAAAGCATAAGAGGAATGTGTATGGAAGTTCTCCATAATCGCAAAAGTTTAACAGAAAATATATATTGCAAAAATGTCTACTTTATTTACCTGTTAGTTTGATTAAGGTCTTGTACTATTTCTCTTCCCTCCAATAACCTAGCTTCTGCGTTCTTAGTAACTTGCTCTAAAGTAGTAACTAATTCCTGTAACCTAACTTTCAGTCTTGCCTCTCGTGCTAATGCCTGCATTAGTTCCAGTTCTACTCCCTGGGCATGTTCTGCATCTGAGTAGCCTCTCTCCTTGAAATTATATTAAGAAAATGTATTATAATTTAATATACCACCGTTTAATAAACTTTGACATCAAAATGAGACATTAAGATTGAGTGTAGGTATAGTTCAAATCATGGTTGTTGTCGTTCACATCATCAATTTATGTACTTATCAACAACATGATATTTTATATCTTTGTAAATACAAAGTGCATAGGATGTAAATAACAGAAAGTCACGTCTGCTGAGACTACGATAGAAGTTCCAAGAATAACCATGCGCTTTTCAAATGAATAATACAACCGCTAGTTGTAGCCGCAGCCAATGTTCAGCATTCTGTCAATTCAGTATCGTGCAGTGGACACATATATCGAATTTATTGATTAACTATTTCTTTTCGTTTTCTATCTAAGTTTTATTGTTTGTTCTGTGATCTGCGTGACTGTGATCTTTTAAGTTTCCTGCAATTAGGTAAAGAGTTTGTAACTATTTGTAAAGAAACTGTGCTCAAAATGCCCGGCAAAAGAGTGAATGCACTAGCCAGAGACATGGTGGTGAAATTAGATGAGTACTTCAAACAGGAAAAACATAACGGAGGTCCCTTTTTACCTCTGCAAGAAGTCCATGAGGTGAATTGTAAAATTAAATGCAGCAGTGGATATTAAAATTCATTGTATTGCGCATTTCAAAAAAGTTGTCTTTTGTAAATGTTGACACACCCATGTGTGCCATTTTGTATGACTTTGAGTCGACTTGATCAGGGAATTAAATAATGATGACAACGTTCGTGTGATTTGAACTGTATACTATAACACAATCATCAGATTGAGAAAACAAAAACTGTACAAAGAGAAGCTCTAATAATAATAATTTTTTCAAAAATTTTTCCAATTACGGGCAATAATGTTATAGGTCGGCAGTTGGCTGGGTTAGAATGGTCAAGGTTTGCTTTCGGAATTGTAATTACAGTACCTTTTTTCCATTCTGGAGGAAAAAAAATTCGTTAGGCAGTAGTTGTAGATACGAATTATTTCTTCATGTATACCTGGATTTAATTTTTTTAACATGTTGATATATTGTCATATCCAGGTGTAGTGTTCTTTTTTGTTGCAGTTGTAGCATAGTATTCATTTGCATCTATAGGAGGAACAATGTCTTCAAGATTTCCTTCTTCAAAATATGAGTTGAACCATTCGTCAATTTCGTTATGGTGATTTACGTCGAAGTTTACGTTATCGCTAAACTGATACGATTTTTTAAAGTGGTTTGCGAATGAGTCTGCAATTTTCTGATCTTCTATTAAGGTCTTGTTATTTTGTATTAGGTGGTGACTGCTTTTATGTTTTCGATATTTTGATAGTTTTTTTATTTAGCTCCAGTATTTTTTTCCTTTCGACACCTTTATTTCTTGACATACTTCTAACTATTGAGAAAATCTATATTGTGATATTAATTTGTGCATGTCTTGTGTTAAGGTCGTTAAATTTTCTATTTAGAACTGGATCACTATTAACTTTAATTTCATGGTATAGTTGTTTTTTGATTTTGATTAACTAAATTATGAAGGTGGGGAGTCTATATGCATAGTATTTTTTTGTGAATGTTGGTGTATTTTTACTCACAATTTGTTTAAGTTCTCAAGGAAAAATGCAATGTATTGTGGGGATATTAGAATTTCATTATCTATGTATTGCAGCATTTGTGCGTTTACACGTTCCATATTGCATTTGTTAAAATTGTATTTAATTTCCTCATCATCATCCACAGGAAGTCGATCCAGATCAATAGAGAATTCTATGGCTAGATGATCAGAGCATAGGTCTGGGATTAGGTTGATGTTTGAAATATTTTGTCTAATATTTTTTGTATAGAAAAACAAATCTGGAGTGGAGTGTTTGCCATAATGAATGTGGGTGGAGTTGGTATTTGCACAAAATCTGAATTATTTATAAAGTGTTGTATTTGTTTTGTTTTTTTTCTATTGGTGACATTGAAATCTCCGATTAAGATTGCGTGTTTATATTGTGAAACTTTCACAAACAGATTATCTTCAATCGATGCACTGTTTGAACGAATGTATGTTAAGAATATATGGATTTTCTTGTCCTTGAAAGGCATCGTCCAATGTATAGTCTCATTTAACGGATTATTGAGATGAGGTAGATTTGCTTTACCAATTCTAAGACACTTCACCTTGAATTAAACTTCCACCTCTTACATTTGTATTCGCAATGTTGCCGTGCTTTTGAATTGTGATCCAGTCTCTATAATTTACAGGTGTATTTATCCCAGTTTTGGTTTCCA
This sequence comes from Leptura quadrifasciata, assembly GCA_963675555.1. Lineage (NCBI taxonomy): Eukaryota > Metazoa > Arthropoda > Insecta > Coleoptera > Cerambycidae > Leptura > Leptura quadrifasciata. The sequence goes on from OY776675.1 coordinate 114,564,861, forward strand.
CAAACATGTTACAATTGGATATCATCATGTTCTATGTAGTGGTTTATTAAATGCGTTGTAGCTGTTGATGTTGGCATATAGTATAGATGTCTGTGGAATACCTTTGGTTGGTTCTGTTGGTGTATCGTTGCTATTGACGTTCAAATCAAACATAAGTATATAAAGATGATTTCTTACAAATGTGGGAATAGTGTTGATATTGTAATGATCTATAAACTTATTTTGTAGCTTGGTTAAAAGTTCCTGACGGTTGTTATTTTTAGGTTTGTTTATCTTATTTGTGTAAGTATCGATAATATGATCATGAGTTGTGATTACTGAATGTATTCTGCTGTTTTTAGTAACTTCCTTGTCGAGTTCGGCCGATTTTTTGTTAATAGAGCGAATTTTGACATTCGGTATTCCTTCAATGGGTTTGGTAGGCCGTTGGGAACATTTTATGGACCAAGCACCATGTTCTGCAGAACCACATGCTTTACAAGTTGGTGGAAGGTTGGCTTTACACTCAATGTCCTTGTGGTCACCATGGAACTTGAAGCATTTTATTGGAGTATTGCACTGGTCAGTGGTATGTGTAAAGTTTGAACATTTTGCACATGAGACTGGTAGGGGTTCTGGCGGGTGGCTGGGGTAAACTGCGAAATATCTGCATTTGTAATTCACTCCTTCATTAATTAGTTTTTCATATGATCTTATGTCACCTGTGATTATTCGAAAGTATAATGAGGGTTTGTTGTTTTTTTTTTTTGATATTATGCATTTACAATAACGGTGTACTATATTGGTGTTAAGTAAAATTTTGTTTATATTTTTTCAACTATGTCTATGTCTACCTGAGATATAACTGCAGAATATGACTGTATTGGTGATATCTGATGTGTTGTATTTGGGGGAATGGTACTTTCTTCAAATGTGGAAATTTCTTTATTTTCTTTTAAGTGTTTCAATGCCATTTCTATGTGTTCTTTTGTATTATCTGACTTAGTAATAAAGCCTTTCCTTGTTTGTATTATAATGTCTTGGACATTGGGAAACATTGAGCACCATTTGTCAGCGAGTTTCATGCAAGTTGTACCCTCAGGAGCTGTGGTGTAATAGACATAACTGTACTTTTTTCTAAAGATGTTTTGCATAGCAACAGATAAATTTCTTTGTTTTATTTGTGTTTTGGTTTTGTACTGTGTTATTATTTAGAGGTATACTACATATTTCCATTCTTTCATTTGTGTTTTTTGGCGGTAAGTTTTTATTTTGTTGATTGTTTTGAAAATATTGGTGCCTTATCTGATTGTTTAGAGGTTCCTGGTTTTGTGTTTACATTGGCTTTTTTTTATTATGATGATGTTATTTTAAGTTTTAGCTCTTCCTTTTTTCCCAGTTTTATTGTCCAGCCCTTATCTGTTGATTTCTCAGCTTGCGTTTTGTCTCACTTTCGCTTTCATTTCTTAATAGAACTGCTTTTGCCTTTCGAAAAACCAGTACCGACGTATTTTGAAAAATGATTTTTGCCCAGCATATGGAATATTTTGCACCTGGCAATTTCAATGTCTCCAATTGAATGGGTTAATTTAGTGCCCTGACCCTATCAGAACTCCTATGTTTGGATTCTATTTGAATTATGTCTAGATAAAACCACCTAATAAATTAGTTTAAATAAATATGGGCATTTCCAGCATAATTTTCTTATTGATGAAATCTACCCCATGAATTATATCTACATTTTTATTTTCCCTTTTATGACCATATTATTAATAAAAGACAGTGACAGATTCTCTCTTAGGCAATTTATCAATGCCTTCGTCAAATGATCAAAAGGAGAAGCCGTTTATTTATTTAAAAATACAAACTTGCAATTTACAATGGAAGAAAAATGGATACAAATATTTCTTCCTCGGATAAACATATTCCAAGGGATGACAATTGCAAAGGGGTAGTGCGACAAAATTTTTATAATAATTTTGCAGTTGTGTATGGAGAGCACCTAAGTGATTAAACACTTGTGTTCTGATGTAAGGAAGTGTGGATTAACTACTGAATTTATTTTCTTAATGTACAAAATGGGTATAGTGCAAAAAGTGAATGATATACTTATAGGTAACAATTTCTATAGCTTAGAGTATAGCATTTATATTATACAGTTGTCTAACATTTTTATAAAATCAGAATAATTTTGAGAAATAAATTTTTTTGGAAATGTCGAATTTTTTTAAAGATATTTAATATGCTTGATATCTGTTGGCAAAAGATTACAAACGTTTCACAAGGTATTTGATTTGTTGCGTTATGCAACCAATAAAATTGTTCTTTAGAAGGAAGTATTTATTGAACACTACTTAACAAGAGTTTAACATATAAAAGTTTATAAGTTGCGAAGTGAATTGGTTGGGATGAGAAATATAACTAACTAGTTTTGGGTCAGAAACCAGTGCACAAAAGGTACCTGAGGTTGAGGTAGGTAATAAACGAACTTTCTCTTCAAATTATGATCGCTTTGTACTTGTTTTACAGTATTTGCTGTCTGTCGGCTCTAAGGTTTAATATTCCAATTTTATAAATTATATTTACTTGTTTACATTCTTAATTGCGGGAGAGTACGCTACAGATTAAATACGAATTATAGAAATGAGCCTATTGTGTGGCTGTTCCTAAAATTTAATATTACTTACCTTATTTTGGGTTGCCAACGCCAATAAGGCTTCAGTGTCTTTCAATTGCCCCTGTAGATTCTTTAAAGCTGCAGACTGTGCTTTCTGTTGGCCTTCAACATACTTAAGTTTAAGTTCAATTGCACTTTTTTCTTTCTCCAATACAAATAATTTAGATATCAGCTCAGATTTGTCTTCCCGAAGACCCATCAATTCCTAGATGTAAGACATAGTTCTTTGTATTATTCAGTTAGCACGTAAAGGTTGGATAAAATCTTTATAAACTAAGTGACAAAAATTCGTTTAGATATCTCGATATTTAAATTCATGTCTCAATTTCCTTATATAAAAAAATTTTTTTACAAATATATTTTAAAGTCATCGGTAATTTTTTTAAATGGCAACTCCCATTTTAAAAAATGTCATTTGAAAGAGCACATTTTTCTGCATACTATACGTTAAATTATATGGCATTTTATATGATGAAATTATCGAGAAAAAAATATTAATATTAATAGCTCATGTATACATTACTTATGGTCGAACCCAGAGAGAGGAACTTTTTTCGTGTTTACGCTCTTTTTATTTACTTAACAAAGCAGATTTCGCCGTAATATGTTAGTCTTTCCTTGTCACAATGAATTTAAAGTTCTGATAAATCTTTTTGCGGAAATGCATTTGGTGGATATACTTATTCGCTTGCGGAGGTGAATAGAAATGCTTGTCATAAGAAAAACAATAAAGAGATGCCGATTGTTTTTGCCGGCTTTTAGTTTTTATACGGTTTCAATTTTGGTCATATACACTATACCATAACATACAAATATTGCTTATTGCTAAAGAACATAATTTTTGTTCAAGACATAATATTCACAATACAAAGAGGACTATTGATTGCTTAAATTTCTCTTGCTGTGCTTACCTGCATTAAAACGGCCATTTCTAGATCCATTTTCCTAGCTTCCTGACTACTCGATGGTCGCACAGGTACATTTTCCACTTGTGTAGATTCCAAAGCTACATAAGTTCCTTGTATATTGCTTCTCTCAGCCTTTAATCTTGAAACATGCTCCCTCAACCTCATCTCATGATCTGCTGTCCATGGGTCAATGCTAAGTACAGTGTTATATATAAATCAATGTTTCAAATTAATAACATGAGTTATCTATACAGGATACAGGGTATTTCATTAAGGATGGACCAACCGGCACAGGGTGTTAAAAGACCTCAATATGCATGGGTTTGCCCCCCCCCCATGTATGTTATTAGAAATTTGTTAGTTTAGAACTTATTCAGGTTTTCGTGTATTCTTGATAAACTCGGGTTTGCCCCCACAGTTCGTTTTTAATAATGATATAATAATAAATAACGCCACAGGTAATGGGCTAGTAGACAATAACAAAAATGACAAAAGTAATAATATAGCATTATAGTATGACTCTTCAATATATTATAAGTATAATTTGAAGGTAGTTTTACCGACTATTATTGGTTTTATTGTAAAACGAATACGCCGGTTTCTCGTGACGTAATATCGTCACATACGCGCGCATTTATTATAACCTCGACAGCGCCGCACATACGTTTTGCACAACTTTGTTGGCTCCGCCTTTCCACTAGCGCTCGTTTCTCTGCTGATTATGCTATTACGTCATAACCAATAGAATAGCTCGAACATTTGCGGCAATATCTAACCATTTAAACATAGTTTAAACTTCATGATTTTTTTTTACTATAAGGCATTATTATAAAAATAATATAAAAAATACGGGTCAACTGTTTTTATGCGTAGATGTTATTAAAATAATAATTAAAAAATGACCCCCTTTATTATGGAAGGCTCTAGCCTTGCGTGGGAGGGGCTATACATTTAGAGACAAGGGACACGCACCCAATATCCGCGTACAGTGGAAAAATCCCTCTCACAGTATTTTTCACTGTCATCACTGGGAATCGAACCCGGAACTTTTGAGTGAGAGGCAAGTGCGCTTACCTCTCGATCACCAGTCATACATTCTGGTTAATTGTTGGTACTAGCATTATGATTTTCTTTATGAACGTAGTCCAGTAGTATACCTATCATCTTCAAAAATTACCTGCACAAAAGCTAAGTCAGCTAGAGCATGTTATGTGGCAAATTCGTTTTAGTGTGATTTTGCTCTGCTTTGGGCTGAATCTGGTATTGTTGGTGGATAATGGATGCTGTCTGGATTTTTCAAATGTGTAACCCTCTTCGGACAGCCTTTGGCTTCGGATTTGGGGGTTGTCTACTATATAGGGTGGACCATTAATAATAGGCCATAGTTCAGGTGTAGACTCTTTGGACCAACATATGAGGATATAACCAAATATACTTTAGTAAAATATTGCCGTGGAAAAAGATACAGGGTGTCAAAGTTCAAATTTTTTTTTTCTTGCAATAACAACAGCCTCTGTCTGATCTTCGCCAAATTTGCTAGAGGAGCTTTTTTTATTCTAAGAAACAATTATGTATGCATTACATCACATTAGATCATAGAGGTCGCCGCAGGACCTATATCTGATGATGAATTTTTTTTTTCTTTCTTTTTACGAAACGTTGTGGTACTTCTGACCAGAAAATCTGATGAGGGCGTCATTTCTACGTATAAAAGATACAATTGGTAGAACTTGATAACTCCAACCGTTTTCGAGGCAAGTGCCATTAAACATTTCAATAATTTTTTGAAACGACCGAAACGAATTACTCCAGATCAAGAACTAGAAATTTTAGTCCGAGTGGATGAAGATCCTCAAGTCAGCTCAAGTCGTTTAGCAACGGCAACGGGGGTGAGTAAATAATCTGTCCTAAGAGTCTTACGTAAAGAATGCTTCTAGCCATATCATCTCACTCCTGTACAAAACTTACTTCGAAGGAATCTTCCATAAAGGCTACAATTTTGTCAATTTGTTCTAAATAAACACAAAACGAATCGAAATTTTGTTAAGAACACTTTATACTCGCCGAGGCGTTTTTTAACTGGAGAAGTACCCGTTACTGGGAAGTAGAAAGTTCTCATGCCATTAAAGAAAGGCATTTTCAGCAAGAATTTAAGATTAAGAGCGCTCCGGATATAAGCCGGAAAGACTGTGCAAATTACTCTCATATAAATCATTATTTTAAAAAACGGCTTTCACTAAAAGACATTAAAAACATGTTACAATGTGGGACGATGAGAGAAAAAGAAGTATATATAAAAAAATAATTTTTTTTTCTTCTATTATCGACTTGCAAAAATAATTTTTATCATCCCGCATAGGTATCATTAAAATAAACATTTTCCCTTTTGTAGAACTAAAATAAAATTAGCCCTAATGCACAGAGAAAGTCCTCAAATGCACAGAGAAATTTAAAGATTAGGTATAATAAATTTGTCCAATGTCATATTTTACGCCTTCTAAGCACACCGTACATTCAGCTGCATCATTTTATTGATGTGAAGTCATTTACAATTAAAATTGGAAGCATGGATGACTAATACACTCCGACCAACTCTTAACGTTTGGTGCGGTATCATCGGCAATCAATTATTGGGACCATTTGTCCTTATCCTATTTCCTGTCCATTTAATGGACAGTCGTATCTGTTTTTCTTCAAAATACTCTTGCTGATATATTAAATGCTTTCATGCTAGACATACGGAACAGAATGTGGTTCTTGCAAGATGGAACTCCCCCTCATTTCTCCACTGAAGTCAGGAATTATCTTGATGAGACATTCCCACGCAGATGGATCAGTCAAAGAAGTGAGTTTGCTTGGCTACCAAGGAGTCCTGATTATAATCCTTTGAATTATTATGTGTGGGGACATATGAAGTCCTTAGTCTATGCAAATACTATCAACTCAAGAGAAGAAATGTGGGACAAAATACAAAACGCAGCCTATTAGAGGACAGGAAAATGTATTTTTCAATGTAAGAAAATCTTTTATAAATAGAATTAGAAAAGGCATAGAAAGAAGTAGGTGGAGACCATATCGAAGATTTACTCTAAGTTGCAGTAATGGAGTTTTGCATGGGGAGAAAGTTTATAATGTCATTAAGTCAACTTTTACGTTATTTTTTGGTATTCTAATAAGACTAGATCCTTATTTTAGACATCTTTTGATTTATTTATTTATCTCAATACCATGAAAATAATCTATTAGTTCATATAAGAAAGTGAGAAAGAGTTTACACTGTTATTACGATTCTGTTTTCCCTAACGTTTTGTACTTCTTTCAATAAATACACTTTGTTTCATAAATTTGAATTTGTTTTTCAAATAATTATTGAAATGTTTAACAGCACTTTCCTAGAAACCGGTTGGAGTTATCAAGTTCTATTAAGTGTACCTTTTATACATGAAAAAGACGCCCTCATCAGACTTTCTGCTCAAAAGCACCACAACGTTTCGTCAAAAAAAATATGACAAACATTCATCATCAGATACAGGACCTGCGGCACCCTCTATGATCTAACATGATGTAATACATAAATTATTATTTCTTAGAATAAAAAAAGTTCCTCTAGCAAATTTGGCGAAGATCAGTCATTAAGATCAGTTGAGTTATTGCAAAAAAAAACGAAAAAATAATTTGAAGTTCGACATCCTGTATCTTTTTCCACAGCAACATTTTACTAAAGCATCTTATAGCTGGTTATATCCTCATATTTTGGCCCAAAAAAATCTACCCCTGAACTATGACCTATTATTATTGGTGCACCCTGTATATGGTGTGTTTTAAATAAAATAAAATGAAAAACAAAATAGTTTTTTTAAGGGAACTAAAACTAATTGGACAACAAAAATTAACTTTTTAAAATATTATTGAAACAAAGAATATCTCTTCAATTTACAGTAATCTAACGAAAAATAAAAGGATATATAAAAAGATTTGGTACCATCTTAAAAACTCTTCCTTTACTGGTAATCAGCTGGACAAATTTCATTCAGCTAGCCCTATGTCATCACATCAAAAATTTAAAATTTTGTACACAAACTGTAAAAAGCGAAAATCTCATTTTAAAATTTATTCTAAAAGATTATTTGGAAGGTGAGATAAATGGTTATGGGGGTCAGCAGTACAGATGTATGATTGGAGTTTGGTATTTGAAGTGGTACTTTCCATGATATAATAGTTTTATCTACTATATTATAATCTTCAGTATTGTCATCATCGGTATTCTGAGATATACTGTATTTAGTATAAAAACAGATATCACAGCCAAGACTCTGTTGATCACAAATAATTCCTTGCAAGGGTTACGAGCCCTAGCCTTACACAAATATGCATGAGAAATTTACTACATACGCCCCAAAAGGCAATCCCATAGCTTAGGCATGATTCGATTCATGAGAAATATACAGGTTTAGCAGCCGAGTATCCCAATTCATTGGAAACCTCCCTGACTGCACAGCACCAGATGCTAGTTTATTATTTAAATCAGTATGTGTTCTCCAAACTTTAATTTGCAGTCAATATTCAATGCTAAAAATTTCGAGCATGTTTTGTTTTCAAGAACACGGTTCCCAAGGGGATTATGTGGCAGATTACATTTGAAAGTTATTATGTTTGTTTAACTATATTAAACGACAGAAAGTTCGCATTACAACAATCTGTGATATTAAATTGTAGTTAGATTATTGATATGCAGTAAAAAATTGATGGGGCCAAGAACAAAGCCTTAAGGTACCCCACAGTTTATGTTAAGTTCATCGGAATTGTTCGGATTCTTCACAATTTGCTTACGGCCTGACAGATAAGATTTAAACCATTCAAGGGTATTGCCTCTGAAACCATAGTGTTCCAATTTTTGAAGCAATATTTCATGTTGAACACAGTCAAAGATTTTTGACAGATCGCAGAATATGGCAGCAGCGATTTCTTCTTCATTTAGTTTGGTGTAAACCGTCTTTAAGAAGGAGATTGTCACTTAGCAAATTGACAGATAACAGAAACTCAACAACTCTTTTTTCAATTGGTTTTTGTATGATTCTGGCTATGATTGAAAATTGATTGCCAGTAAAGTAGAGAAGATGTATACTAAATTCTTTTTCTATATTTTATTTTTGGCTAAACTATTGTGGAGTCGAGAAATAATCTTTGCCTCAATAAAATTTTAGAAAGATTATTTTTTTGACCAAATAGTTTTGGTTTCATTAAAAAAATTATTTTTTAAGGTGATAGTTAGTCAGAATAGCGAGCATTATGAGCAAAACAGGAGTTTAGGCACAAAAAGACAAAACCTAAATAGCAAACTAACCAATGTTGTTCAATATATGTGGGCCAAAAAGGTGTGTATTGAGGCCCTCTATCACACTGTACCGGCTGATCCGTCTTCAATGAAACACCCTGTATATATAAAAGGCAAAATACATATGTATGTACAGTTCAAGTCATGAATGCTGTCGTTCATGTCATCATTCTTTAATTTCCGAGTAAAATCAACTCAAGGTCACACAGAATGGGCATATCAACGTTGCCAAAGACAAGTATTTTGTAATGAAAATATATAATAATACAATAATAGCATGCAATACAATGAATTTTAACATCAGCTTCCGTATTTAATTTTACAATTCACCCATTTCTTGTAAAGTTAAAAGGGAACCTCCGTTACGTTTTTTTTTTGACTGAAGTACTCATCTAATTTGACCAACATGTCTCTGGCTACTACATTCAGTCTTCTATATACTGCACTATACTATTAATTCTTAAAACAAATCGTTTCGCTTGAAACTTCTGTTGTAGCCTCAGCAGACGTGACTTTCTGTAATTTACATCATATGCACTTTGTATTTGCAAAGTTAGAAAAATTTCATGTTGTTGAGAAGTACGTAAATTGATGACGTAAACGACAACATTCGTAATTTGCGCTATGTTTGTTAGGTAACAATATCTATATTATTCAACATATCTACACTAAATTTGGCAACAAAAGAATCCACACCATTCTAGAAAAAATACTACGAGAATCCCGAGCACCCCAACCACCCCTAAAGCCCATCCCCTCCTTATAAATCTGAGCAACTCTGGGAACACCAGAACCGTTCGATGTATCTGCACCAAATTTGGCACGAATATTCCTCGATGCTCTAGAAAAAACTGTGGGACTGAAATAGCGGTTAAGCTACAGAGAGGAAAAAATACCGTTTCTACTTACTTTTCTGTTGTTGGCGTGCTGTACACATGATTTTGCCAGGGTGATAATAAAACATCTGTACTTTGATATGAGTCTAAATGGTGTAGTAATTGTTTAGCAACTGTTTCAGCGGCAGTTCGATTTTGTATTGTTTCTGGATTATTCTCCCTTAGAGACAACTCGGTTTCGAGTAAGGCGAGAAGGACATCATAAGCTTCAATCGCTCGATCATTAATACCTAAGGCTAACCTCAGTGCAATGGCATTTGACTCATATTTACCACATAACAAGGCCAATCTAAAAACATATTGAGGCATGACAAGAACATGATGTGATAAGATTTATTTCCATATCAACAGAAAACATCTCTGCAGATGGTAAATGTGATTTTACAGAAATATATTCTTTAGTAAATATGTACCCATGGATATTTAATGATTGAAAGGTACTTTTGTATTTTTTTATTGTGTGGCAGTAAATAATGTATTGTTTTAAAGTCCATTGTGGTATTAATATATTTGATCTCCTTTTGGGATTTTCTGCCACATGTAGAAAATCCCAAAAAGTGGGAGAGAATAGTAAATAATGTACTTGTATCATTAAAAAACTTACCTATCGCAGTGAGCTTTGGTTTCTGATAAAGTAATTGCCAATACCGTATTCTGAGACCTTGCATGTTCCAATTTAGCATTTACTTTTCTAATTTCAATGTCCATAGATTGTTTTTCTGCTTGCAGGTCACACTGCCTCAAAATATCTCCAACTATATGTTCGGCCACGGCTGTAGACAAATCCGAGTTAAGCAAATCATTAGGGTTAATGTCTCTCTGTCCGTCAGTAGCCCTTTTTAATTTAATCCTCTCAGCTATTTTGGTTACAGGAGCAGAAGCAAACGTCGCATTAGCATTATTTCTAATATTAGACCTATGGATAGGTACGATATTACTATATTTAATATCTACTTTTTCATCTTGATATATTTTCGAGTCACAATCTATTTCTATGTGAGATTCCGGCGACTCCATGTTTTTACTATCTACAATGGTCTCTTCGTCTGCTATTTCTTCAATTTTGGAAAGAGTAATTTGTGCTAGTTTTGTATGAGCTTCGTGTAGTTGATGTTTCAAGTTGGTGATTTCATTTTTTAAAGGTTCTACAACTTCAGAAAATGGAGATAGTTCATTATTTTCATGATGTGATGATGTTAATTTTGGTTCAGGTAGTTCTAGTGGACTCTCAGATGACTAAAAAAAGACTTATATTAACAAACAGTAATAAAGTGTTTTAAAGGGAAAATTAAACAGATGAAACTAGAGGGGAAAGAGTATTAGAACTGATGGAATATGTAAAGGCGGGACAAATTGAATTGTAACGTGTAAAGATGATGATATGCAAGTGTCTGGAAGATGCATTATTGGAAAAGTGATCATAACCAGTGGCACAACAACAGATGACAGAATTGATTATAAGAAGTAAAAGTACTGAGTTGGTCGAATTGTAAAGTAACTGCTATAAAGATGAAAAACTACAATTATTTCTATACGGATAATGATATATACTTAATATATCAATAAGTATATACTTGGGGATAATATTAATGTAGGTAATTTTAGTTTCTATAACTCATGTCACATACTATATACAGGCTGTCCATTTTATCAGGACCCTCGAGAATATCTCACTTAATATGGGTCGCACAAAAAAAATTATTTTTGCGAAAATTGTGCCGATTTATATAACCTACAAAATGGTTTAAAGACATTTGAAATCCATGGCCTACTTTAAGAGTTATGGCGGAATATATCGAAAATGCGGAAAATGTCTAGGCCAAATATCTCCGTTATTTGAAGAGATACGAGAACAATTCTAAGGCGAAAATTTTTTGCAAAACAGAGTGTTTCAACGAGGTTTTATGTAATTTTTTTCGAAACCGCTGTATTTTGAGATTTACTTTTCAGGCTGTTAAAAAAATTATTTTGAAACGGGCGGGAAATGGCGCCATTAAACTTTTCCTCCCTTTTCAGCGATATATCACATGCCATATTTATTCATTGGTACTACGTTAGTAATTATAAAAACATTTTTTTTAAACCAATAATTTTTTTTTTAACAACCATTATACTTGCTGTGGAGAAGTATGATTAAATAAAACGATAAACTAATTCAATAAGTTGTTCAAATATTTGCTACAATAAAACATTAACACAATTAAGAAGAATAAAGTAAATTCAGGTAACAAAAACAAATTAATAATAAAAAGAATATAGCACACAACATTAATATTTATCTAATCCTCAAAATAATTTTTCAGATATCATATCAAGTGTACAAAGTGTTCACGGCGATTTCTTATGCACAATCGAGCGCGGCGAGGCACTGCATTTAAAACATTACTCAGCATTTCGGGGGTAACTGTAATACATGCCTGTTGAATTCGAGCTTTTAGGTCCTCTACATTTTGCAGTGTCGTCGAAAACACCTTATCTTTAATATACCCCCATAGGAAAAAATCCATTGGGGTTATATCTGGAGAACGAGGGGGCCATCGAATAAATCCATTGGTATTTATCCAATGTTGAGGCAAAATTTCGTCTAACTAATCTAGGCAAATCTGGGAATTGTGGGGAGGAGCTCCATCTTGTTGAAAATATTGAAAGTTGTGTCGGTTCTCTAAAGGTAGGTCATCTAAGGATTCATTAAATTCATTTCTCAAAAAGTTTAGGTACCTTTGACCACTGAGGTGACCATAATAAAAATAAGGACCTATTAAATTGGTGCCTAAACTACCTATCCACACATATATTGAACAACGATTTTGAAACCCAGTCGGTCTATGCCAGTGTGCATTTTCAGATGTCCATTTGTAATGAATATTGCGATTAAAAAATCCATTATTAGAAAAATCTGCCTCGTCGGACCAAAGTATTTTACTACATATTAATGGATCGGCACGCTTCTTTTCCAATGCCACCTACAAAAAGTCGTCCTCCTTGGTTTGTCCCCCGCTTGTAAATTGTGAACTTTTTTGGCTTTATAACACTGGTAACCATTTTATATTTTATATTTATATTATTTATATGACAAGCAATTTGAATTTCTTCCAAATTTTCTATATTTTTATTTCTTACATAATTAATAACTCGGTTTACCTTATTTACATTATCAGTAACACTGTTCAACCTTCTTCTTCTTAAAAATGAACCATTATTTTTCATTTTCGTAGCTAATTTTCTGAACAGAGTTTTATTCAGCTGTAGTGCTTGTAGAAATCTGTTTCTATATTCTACTTGAGCTAATCCAGAGTTAAAATTGCATTGGCAATATGTAACGGACATATTAGAACGATCAATGTGAGTGAAAATGATTTTTGAAAATTCTAAATTCTTAAACGAGTGTGATTGAGTGAGAGTTTAGAGTTTAAGTATTAACTGAGATGATCTGTTAAAAAATTAAATTGTCAAGTTTGTTCATAGCCAACTATTTTAAAATCATTGAAATAATAGTGAAATCATGAAATACAAACAAATGGATATTATATACTTAAATTAATTGATAAAAACATTTTAACTTTGTGAGCAAGGAGTGATGCTTTTATGGAGGACCTCTATATACTGGTATAACTGTGAATATTCTTTCCATAATTGCTCCATGTTGCTTTCTTAATTATTATTTTGTTTTTGTTACTTACCTGAATTTACTTTATTCTTCTTAATTGTGTTCATGTTTTATTATAGCAAAGATTTGAACAACTTATTGAATTGTTTTATCGTTTTATTTAATCATACTTCTCCACGGCTAGTATAATGCTTGTTAAAAAAAAAATTATTGGTTTAAAAAAAATGTTTTTATAATTACTAATGTAGTACCAATGAATAAATATGGCATGTGATATATCGTTGAAAGGGGAGGAAAATACTCTATTTAATGGCGCCATTTCCCGCCCGTTTCAAAATAATTTTTTTAACAGTCTGAAGAGTAAATCTCAAAATACAGCGGTTTTGAAAAAAATTAGATAAGACCTCGTTGAAACACTCTGTTTTGCAAAAAATTCTCGCCTTAGAATTTTTCTCGTATCTCTTCAAATTGGCCTAGACGTTTTCCTCATTTTCGATATTTTCCGCCATAACTCTTAAAGTAGGCCATGGATTTCAAATGTCTTTAAACCATTTTGTAGGTTATATAAATCGGCACAATTTTCGTAAAAATAATTTTTTTTTGTCCGACCGATATTAAGTGAGATATTCTCGAGGGCCCTGATAAAATGGACAGCCTGTATGTCTAAAAAAAATTACAAAACAATGTACATTACATTACAAACATAAGTTACAGACTGTACTGTACTGTTGAGTATAGCTGACAGCATCTTCAAAAGCACTGTTATTACTTTGGCATTAATTTTATTCGGAATTTAAAATTTAAACTTATATAGAGTTTATAATAATCAAAAATATTTATATTCTCTTTTTGGCAGATATATTCTAATGAGAAATGAAAATTTTAAGTCTATAAAGTTAAAGCGTATAGTTTTAAAGGAATTATGAATAATAAGATATACTGTAAATTTATTTCAACAAAACATGTATGTATGTATATACTTACAGGTATTTTATTATCTAAATCTGAAAATTCATTGTCCAGAGGTTCCAACTCACTCACTTCTAACGGACAGGTTACAGATTCTTCATGGGCACTTGTACAGGCTTCTGCAATTGGACATAATATGTTAAAAACCTTTTCAGTAGATGTATTTGGCGGGTCCTGGGGTCACAATCCCACAATGAGTTAGTGTATTTTTTAGGGAATATAATTTTAACATGTTTTAATGCTACCACTGCAATATGGCTGTTATATTTTAAAAAAAACTCGCGCGTGATTACTAAGCAGGGCAGGTCAGGTTAAGTCACTACAAAATGTGGAGGACTACAGCAAACAAAATAAAGGACATGACCTGCTTAGTAGTCATGCGCGAGTTTTTTTAATATAACCGCCATATTGCAGTGGTAGCATTAAAACATGTTAAAATTATATTTCCTAAAAAATACACTAGCTCATGCGTCACATACCGCGCGCGGCGGTCATGCGCATTGTGCATTGTGGGATTGTGGTCCCGGGACCCGCCAAATGCATCTACTATTTTCCAAAAATCGTTTTACAAAATTTTTTAAAACATTTCAAAATGTTCGTAAAATATTTTCAAAATAAAATGTTTTCAATTCGAAGGCACTGTGATACAGTTAAACAGAATGGTGGATGCAAAATGTTGCTAGCCTAATTTGTCTATCATAGGGGATTCCAGAGAGTCCAGTAGACATGAAAATTAATCCGCTTTCCTATTTGCCTCAGACCAATGTATTTATAATTCCTTCCAGCCCAAAACAGTAAATTAAATCGTCTGAGACTCTCTTAATATATATAGTTCTATGTACGGATGAATGTTGTCATTATATCTTGTTGCTTTACAAAATAATAATAATAGCAATAATATAATTTTCATTTAGTATAAGAAAATTACTCTACAGACTCATATACAAAAATATAGCAAAAAAATTTGTATAAAATTCCAACACAACCATACAATACAGAAGTGTGATAAAAACTCATACCGAGACTTATACAATACAAAAATTGACAAATGTATTTGATCAAAGAAAGAGGACATACAAACAGTACAAGAAATTTTTTTGATTATTTTTGTTTTGTTTCTAGATTCATTGCTTTTATATTATTTGGTAAATTATTATAACTAATTAATTAAGAGTCCTAAAAAACTGAATTTTGGGTAGATATATATTTCTTGATATCTAGTCTAAAATTATCACGATTTCTTATATCATATGGGTCGTCAAAAACTTGCAAAATCTCATTAAAATAATTAGACATATTTCCGTTGCTAATATTCTGAATAAAAAATATAGCTACAAAAAAATATTGAATATTTCGTACTAAATGAGAAACAGCTAATAATCAATCATAGATTCAATTTAATTTGACCATTATTGGTTGGAATTGCGTAATCGTCATCTCCAACAATTTCATCTTTCATTCGTGACTTTAAAATATGCATTGAGTTTGCGTTAGAAAACTAAATGTAGATTAGCTGAAGAGAGGTGCTGCTAATGCAAATAACAAATGTTTATGATGAAGTCGTCGACATCTAAAAGTAATCTAGTAAATTTTTCAATATTTAGTGCTCCTTGTAAAGGCCCGTTTGTTTTTTAAAGCTATTATATGAATGATTACAGTAAAACTGCTTGCCCAAGTATATTTTAAGCCTCCTATCGTGTTCATGCAATACGCTATATTATAGAAAGTATTCCGATATTGCCATTTAGTATGTACATCTCTCTCAATTCCTCTACATTAGCATGCTTATATATAATTGTGCTGGCTCTTTACCAGTAGCTCACCCAACAATCAAGTACTTTATTAATGATAATCCAATTATCGGTGCATGTTTTCACCACGTAAAATTAAATATTTTGAAAACAATCATATGATTGGAAAAATATTTTAAAAATATTCACTCCAAACGTAGGTGCAATAATTGCAACATAGATTGTCACTAACCACTGACTTATTAATGACTAAATTTACAATAATTAGTCCTTATAATAGCAGTAATTATAACTTTTATCTACTATACACACTCTACTATAATTCACGACTCGTTACTGTCCTTATTCTTATCCGAGCACTTGGCACATCTCAGAACTGTACTGAACTGACTGTCCGATGCGCTGGTCCCGCTTCTTATATTCGCCGTGGCGCTTATTCTCGATTCATCCATTTCACTCCAGGCTGTTCAAGACCTGCTAGTATATTCTATGAGGAAACGCCACCTCTGGGCCAATTGGTGAACTATTATCCTATGGTGGCTAATTAGGCAGGCTTCCTTTTACTCTGATACTGGGAATTAAACTTTTCTTCGTAAGAGGGCGTGGGCGTGCTAATATTTGGACATCATCAGATGACTAAATACTTTTATTTATTGACTTGATTGATTATTTTTTTAACGAATTTTAACCTTTGCTCGGTAAAGCTAAAATCGATCATGTTCGATACCTGGTACGCACACGTAATATGTTACTTCGATCGGACATCATAAAATTGAAATACTGGCGTTTTTACTTCGCTCATTCTGTAGACATCATACCAGGGGCCGAATTTTCGAGCTTGACCGAGGCGATGTCGTGCACGAAAATGTGAGATTTCCGCATGAAAATATACGTTTCGTATTTTCGAGCATTATGAACCTGTATGCGAACTTTCCGCATGCGACTGATTTCGGGCGAGATACAATGGATGGGGGTTTAATATACGATAAAACGATTTCGTGCTACATAACCTCTATGTCTCAAGTTAGCATTTTAGGTTTTTGCCGTGGTTTGTTTATTATTTAGGGACTTTAAAGTATAGACTTATTTGAACAAATTTTGGTGAGTGAAAATGGACAATGGCAGCGTCAGATGACTTAATATCTTTAGCTGCTGTCGACGCCTTGGAACAGGCGGAAGTTTTGGCAAAAAGCGATCATGGAAGACAATTTCATGCCTATGATAATCCAATTAAAGGTTTAAGGGATGGCAAATTTGTCAATTGTATCGTTTGACAAAACCAATGACAGAAGGATTAGTTGACCACTGCTCCTGGGAGGGCGTTTAGTTTCACGGATAATTGTGCCCAGAGGGCTTAGTCCATTGAAGGAGTCGGACGAACTACCGAATGTTTGCGCCTCGGACTGGACCATGTCCCCCCACGTTTTCAAGGGTGCTGAATCGATTTCCAGGGTCAAAAAAAATTTCCACCTCGGCAACCCCTTCAAATTTATCAAAAACCACCCCCAAAGTTCCCTTTTCCATGAACCCGTTTATTTTTCCCAGTTTTTCGACTAATTGTTGTTCCCTCGAGTAGAACGGAAGGTTCCTCGAGAGATTTGACTTCAGCCACCCCTATCCCAGGCTTAGAACCCTTGTAGGGGGTGGAAAATTGATATTTGTTTTTGTGAGAAAAAAGTTAATATTTTGTAGAAGGCGTTTCTTTGAGGAAGGTGGTAGGTGAGGAGGATTGTGTAACCGCTCCCAGGGGTTGTTTTCACCCTTCAAGGGGGTGAAATTTTTTTCCGTCTATTATTGAAAAATAATACAAAAATATGTTTATTGAAGCGTTTTTATATATTGATTTTCCACCCCCTTGAAGGGTAGAAACAACCCCCGAGCCGGTTACATAACCCTGGTCACCTACCACTTTCCTCAAAAAAACGCCTCTCATAAAATATTAATTATCTCACCAGAAAAAGAAAAATTTCTACCCCTTTGAAAAATGAAAACATCCCCTGGGGGTGGTTAAACAACCCTGGTCACCTACCACATTCCTCAAAGAAACACCTGCTATAAAATCTAAATTTTGTTCTCACAAAAACAAATATCAATTTTCAACGCCCTACAAGGGTTGGTAGCCTGGGGCAGGGGTGGCTGAGGTCAAATCCCTCGAGGGACCTTCCGTTCTACTCGAGGGAACAACAATTAGTAAAAAAAACTGGAGAAAACAAACGGGTTCACGGAAGAAAGGACTTTAGGAGTGGCTTTTGGCCAATTTGAGGGGGTTGCCGAGGTGGAAAAATTAGTTTGACCCCGGAAATCGATTCAGCACCCTCGAAAACGTGGGGGAGGACATTGTCTAGTCCGAGGCGCAAACATTCGGTAATTTCGTTATAAATCCCGATTCTTTAAATGGACTAGCTTGGCCTTTTTTGAACGTGAAATTTGAGGTAAATTTACCACTCACATATAACAGATGATTAGTAACATTAGTGTTTTCTAGGGGTTTCAAGTCCATTTGGAGGGGCGAGCGTGGGTGCGTCTTTACTATGTACATACTTCGATATGCGATGTAAAGCAACGTAAGGCGCGGTTAGTAGCTGGACGGGTGACCGTTCCAACGAAGACCGCGTCCTCGCCTCATACATCTTCCAGCGGCTTGTATATCAGTGTATGCGCAGAAGCTATACAACCTTAGGCGAGGGTTGTATAGGGGAGGAGGGGATGTAAAGCTGTCGGTCCCTTGTCTATTAAATGTTAGGCAAGTAAAAGATCTCTACGTTTCTTAAGGGAAGAGGTTCGGCAAAATTCCTGGTTTGGGGTAGCTCGTCTACAGGCATCGGTGTTAGGCCTCAGTAGCGGAAATAGGCCGACGTTAAATAAATGTATATAAAAAAGTCCATTTGGTTGCGCACAAAACAGGGTTGCCACATTTGCCATACGACATTTTCACGTGTGCGAAAAACAAATCTCGAATGGTGTTCGAAAATACCACCTCAGAACTATAAGCGAAATTTTTTTAACGAATCGGGTGCCTAGTATTTCGCATGCGACGAATATCGATTGAGCTCGAAAATATGGCCCCAGGTTCATATCATTTGTCACGAGCTCGAAGGACGTAAAATTTTACATACGCAAAAACAGTTTCGACATTTAGGCATCTTCAGGTGACTATTTTCTTTTTTTTTTAATGTCTTATTTATATTTACGTCCTGGCGGAGTTTAGCTACAGCTACTCTTCCACTCAACCAGGACGGCGAAATGAGATGCCGTTCACCCGAGGTCTCAGTGCTTAAACCGATGACGGTACCTCATTTCACATGCCACTTCATTTTTGCGTAGACGGTCTCCATATGTACGCACCCAGAAGAATTTCAATATAAAGTTTACTGCTAATTGGTTATGCCAAAAGCAACTTTTACGAGATGTTACTGTATTGCTATTGCTAATATTAAAATAATTTTAAATAATATTAGACGTTTTGTTCTTGTACGTACACACACTAAATCACATTTATTTTTTTTTTACTCCCTTTCACAATAGTGTGAGGGTGGTATTGTGGGTGATGGGGGGGGGGGGAGTGGGCTGATGTAAAAAAAAATTGAGACCTTGACTTTTCGTACATGCCCTAAATTGCAATTTTATGGAGTCTAACTTACTTGCTTTGCCTATTTACCCCCGAACCCCCCAACGGAATTAGATCAAAATATAATCTAGTTTTTCACGTCAATATTATAAACGGTTTCAGAGTAAACGTGCGCACAAGAAAAGTTACAGACAGATCGACACACAGGAAATTTTTTCACTCGAATTTAAACTTATTTCAACAAAAAAAAAATATTTTTTTTGCGTTACTATACTTCCACCGGACGTGGAAATAATAATTATTATTTATTCCAATAGTATCTTTATAATTGTTTTGTTTATTCCATTAATATATTTATTATTGCTTATATGTACAATCAATACGTATAGAAACTTTAAAGAACAATAGGTTTTTGTTGTCTGCGAATTGGGTATTGTGTTAACTTAAAACAAACACATCTAAAATGAAGAAGTGATAAGAATTAAATGAACGATAATATTCGAAGTATTATGAAATTAAACATTTTTAACGGATGTGTACATAAAACGTTCAAGCTTACGAAGTCCCTGAAATATCAACGTATAGTGGTAGAGACGGATGAGCTTAATAGTGGAGTGTGTGTGAGTTGGAAAAAAAGCCGAAAATTGTAAATATTTTGCTATGCAACGAGAGTACCTAGTCCCCCCGTTTTCGAGGACGCTGAACACGATGTTGCTGATAGAATTTCTCTTTGGAGTTGCGCAACCTCCCAAATGGCCAAGAACCACCCCCAAAAGGGGTTAAAAGTTTATCACATCTTTTCGAATGGTGAAACTTAGTGCACACGGTGGTGATGCTGAAGTTTCTTCTAACCCCCTCTAATGGGGTGCAAATAATATCAGCGGCAAAATTCATATACCGCCCCTCTTCGAGGTTGCTCAGCACGGTGGTGATGATGAATGTTTTTCTGACCATAGTACGTTCAAAGTTACGCGGGTTCCTGAGAGTAAAGCATCCCGCGCAGCTTCCACGTATCTGTTGGTTCCAAGAAGTGGAGTAGGGGCAACCGCGCCTCTGCTTTTACTCTAGCTTCTCCACGTGCATCAGTCAGCACCGCTGGACATGCATTCCTTAGCTTTGTCGAGTAGGCTCCAAACTCTTTACCGGCAAAGAATTTTTTTATAATTTATCATTTTTAGTGGCTGCTTGAAAACTTCAAAAACGTAAGTACCAAACCAGTTGAAATCTCACGTTGTAAACTCGGTAGGTAGTGTTTTTTGTACAAATTGTCGGGGCGAGAATTGTCAAAATACTACAGTACAAGACGAAAATGTCCTTCCTGAAATGGAATGTAACGAGACTGAAAATGATATTGACCAAATATTGTTGAAATTTGTACCGGAAATTTACATCAGCGATTCTGAAACGGAAACGGCTGATGAAGAATGTGACGTTGATGATTGTGATGTCCATGAAAAATATGAACCATGTAATTGTACTTGTAAGAAACGTAGATTAAATTAATGTAGATAAGGTATGAATGAAAAAAAAAGTGTTGTAAGCATGTTTTATCTTTATGTATAACGTCTATTATTTTTCATGTAAGTAAAGCGACTGTAACAGTTTAGTTAAGCTTTTTTGTATGCGTCAATATAACTTTTTCTATCATTTTTTGTAATAAAATAAATTGTACGTACGTATCGATGATTCAATAGACCTGGTTTTTGTAAGTAGGTACTCGATTATCTTTTTCAGCAAAAGGGTAAAGAAAGACAATTATAATCACGGAGAGAAACATGATTATTTTTCTCGTGCACGGCATCCTCGAAAACGGGCGTTATATACATTTTGCCGGTGATATAAAAAAAATTATTTTCACCCCTTTGGGGGGGTGTTCGTTAGCCGCTAGAGGGGTTGGAGGATATCAGAAGAAATGTTGACCATCACCACCGTGCTCAGCATCCTCAAAAACGGGCGTTATATACATTTTCCCGGTGATATATAAAGAAAACGATTCTCATCCCTTTCGGAGATGTTTATTAGTCGTTAGAGGGGTTGGAGGGGTCAGAAAAAATATTGAGCATCGCCACCGTGTTCAGCATCCTCGAAAAAGGGGGTACGCTAAGTTTCACCGGTAAAAAAGATGTGATACGCGATTAACCCATTTTGGGGGTGGTTTTTGGCCGTTTAGGGGGTTGCGCAACTCGAAAGAGAAATTCTATCAGCACCACCGTGTTCAGCGTCCTCGAAAACGGAGGGAGAAGGTACTCTCGTTGCATAGCAAAATATTTACAAGTTCGTCCGATTCACAAACTCCACTATAACTACATGTAAATATTATTATTTTTGGATTTTTGACAAAAAGTGTTATTCTCCGTAAAACTTCTGTTTATTCTAAAATGTCCTCAGTCGCAGTTAGAAATACGATTTACTCTACAGAGTGGGATGAAAAATATATAAAACCACCGAAATAATGAATGGAGAATAATTCTATGGGTAAGAGTTGTATTTAATGCCGAGTGCATTTTCTAATAAATTTCATATTCTGTGAATAGAAACAACGTTAAAAAGTCAAAAGTTAATCTTGAAATAACCTTGAAAATATTCATCGAATTAAAAATAAATAATGCAGTTTTGTTTTCACTGAATGCGTTGGTTTTAAGATATATCGTTATGTAAACTTAAACACCTGGAATATTGGGTTATTTACAAACAAGATTGGTTGCAGTAGATTCCTCTTGAAAATAGCCGTGCTGAAATTCAGTAATGATATTCTTGGTACAAAGAAATGTTAGTTCACCACAGTTTCGAAAAATGTAGAAAAGTTGTAATAACCTCTACAAATCTAATTTTCGATATTATTTTGACACCTTATTGAAACTTGGTACTTGTTTTACGACATTGCAATGAATCGGGAAATATATTCGATTTAACGGCCTAATTAAACAACCGTGTGAGTGGAATTATGGACACATTAGCACAACCATGAAATATAATGCTCAAAATTGTACATTCAAGCTCAGGATCTTTTGAAAAATGTATAACTCTTTACTCAATACAGTCTTCAATTATTAAAAAATTAATATCTGCATCTACAAGATCGGAACATTAGAGGTTTGATATATTAACCATACAAATGTTCAGCGAAACCATTTGCCAACTATCTGTTACTTAGATAATGTTTAATCTTGTAATATATTATAGGCGTCGACGAATTATTACTAGTTTCCTTGCTGTACATGAACTGCCAAAACTTATTAGGATTGATTTTAATATTATTTTCAACGTCACGCTAATACTCTTCATATTCAACATCAAGCTGATATTTGACAAGTTTTTAATAATAATTTACAGTATATACTGATATAAAAAAGCCTTTGATCATGTCAATCATATCATCCTCCTGCAAAAGCACTCATTAAACGGTATATTACTGCAGTGGATAAAATCGTACCTGACAGACAGAATTCAAATTGTGAGAATAGGAGAAATAAATCAAGAAATATTACTCTGAGTTAGGGAGTTCCACCGTTATTCCGATCCTATTTTCACTTTTTATTAACGACGTTCAATACATTTTCGGATATACCAAAATCCTTCTTTTTGCAGATGATATATATTTAATTGACTGGATAGATCAATATTGGAATATTGTTGCATTATATTATTAGGGGGCTATTATTATCAGTCTGACATTGACAGGCTCGAAAGAGTACAAAACAAAATGGTTAATTTCATGTTATTTAAGTTACATATTGATAAGACCAATTATTCGTACGAAAAAAGACTTCAACTGTTGGGTACTACGCCCGTTAAAGAAATACGTCTCAAGAGTATACAAAAATTTGGTTTTAATATTGTGGATAATAAAGTAGACACTACAGAAATCCTGCAAATATTATATTCTAGAGTTCCTAGATTTATTATAAGAAATCACGATTTGCTGTATGTAGATACTTTTCATTCTAACTATATAATAGTTAAGCTGAAGTGACTTTTGCAACCGGTTAATTATTAATATAATCAACCAGCAAATATTAATGTCAATTCTTGTTCTTTTAGAAAATTTTTAAATTGTATCTCACTTAGTAACAAATTGGTTTAGTGTGTTGTATTTTATTAGTTTTTGTCATTAATTTATCTTTTGTTTTGTAATTCTAAATTATCATATGTTTCTATCCTGTAGATATTTACGAATAAATAAATAAATAATTTAAATATATGGTGTATTTTTTTAGACCTAATTGATTCCTGCTAACAATCAGTATTTTTTCTTTAGATTCAAGAAAAACATCTAAAAATAGCTATAATCTAGTCAATAAATACATAAAAACAGGGTTTGTTTGCAAAAGGTCGGGAAGTTTTGAAACTTGGAACATACCTAGATCTTGAGGTCCTTAATGATCACTTGATTTTGCGAACACGGCGTCGCGCTGCTCGCGACGCCATTTTTCCAATATGGCGCATGAAAAATTGGCAAAATACCTCTCATTTTGTACCATCAATATTTACAGAGATATAGCTTCTCAAATTCGGAAAAAAAGAGTTTTCCCGTCGTGTAATAATATAAAGCAATTGTTTCACCAACTATTGGCAATGTTTGTACGACGTTAACGAGGCAACGTTTTATCACCCATAGCGACGGTATAATAATAATAATAAATTTATTTCAAGTTAATTGACATAATAGTACATATTATTAGTTTAAATTTTGTGCCAGCTCTTATAATTGTGTTGGTAACTTATTCACAAAAACATTTAAATATTGTTATTTATTAAGAATAGTACTTATATACTAAAACTAAAAGGTTCAAATATGACACCTAAGCTCAAACGGAGCTTGTCTTATGTCTATCTATTCCTAATTATTTAATGTATTTAATTACCGAGCGCTAAAAATATATATATTTGTACATCATATTAATTAATACATCTAAATACAATAGAAGAAAATAGAGGGAAATAAAATAAAACTACACTAGTGGAATGAATCGAGTACAGAGGGTAACCAAATATATTATTTTCTCAAAATTTGCTTAAATTTATCTATATTTTCATTTACATATGTTTTAGTTATTCTCTTATATTTTTTAAAGTATTTTATGTCGTTATGCAACTTAATTCCCGTATAATCTATATACTTTGAGAAGGCTGTATTTGTTGGTTTTATTATTTTAAGGATATTTAGAGTACTGTCATATGCTCCGCCCAAATTATTAAACCATACTTAATTATAGACTCTACTAAGGCTTCATAAATATTTATGAGAGAATGTAACTCCATGTATTGTCTAGGCTGATAAAATTTATATACTAACTTTCGAATTTTTCCTGTTAATATTTCCACGTGTTTATCTCATTTCATCCCATATATAAGCCTCAGTTGATTCAATATAATCTTCACAACTGTCGCAAGTAATGAGATTGAGGTTTTTACATTTATGCAATTTTAGTTTATTAATATGGGATTTTCCTGCTAAATTTAAAGAAAATGTTAAAAATTTTGCTTTTGTTTTATTTAGAGTTAATAAATTTCTTGTTAACCAAATTTTTACGTTGTGAAGTCCCTTTTCCGCTTTAATTTCAACTTCCTCCCAGCTGACATCGGAAAATAATAAGACTGTGTCATCGGCATAAGATATGATTTCCCCTGAAATATCTAAATTAAGCATGTCATTTATGTAAATTTGAAAAAGAATTGGATCTATAACTGTTCCTTGAGGTATTCCATACATAACTAGTCTTTCTTCACTTTTCTCCGAGTTTATGCTGACAATCTGTTTCCGATTTGTTAAATAGTTTCTGAGTAAATCACCGCATATGCCTCTGAAACCATATGTATCTAATTTTTTTAGTAGATTTTGATGAGAAATCGTGTCAAAAGCCTTTGCTAGATATAAAAATATTGCCAGTGGCTTTTGATTATTATTTAGCTTTTGATATAAATAACTTGTCACATTATACATTACATCGACAGTAGACACTCCTTCTCTAAATCCAAATTGGAAATTTGATATTATATTATATTTATCAATATGTTCTAAAAGCCGCTTCTTAAAGTATTTTTCTATAATTTTGCGTTGCCTTGTTTAAATAACGGCTTTATAATAGTTTTTTTAATGCTTGTGGAAAATAACCTTGTCGGAATATCAAATTTATAATGTATTGCAATGGTTTTAATATATAAATCAGTGACTCTTTGATTGTTTTTACCCGAATAGCATCAAGGCCCGGTGCACTATTGTTTTTTAGACTATTTATACTATTTATAATTTCATTTTATGAAACTGAATACAAAAATATTGAGTTTTTTATTATAACTTTTGTATTTCCTGGCAAAATTTCATTCTCATTATTGTTTATTATATCTTGAGCCATTTTGTGTCCAGTTTCAGAAAAATAAGTATTAAATTCGCAAGCAATCTCCTTGGGTTCTGTTAATACCTTATTTTCTGTTTGAATTTGATTTATTATTGTTTTATTTTGTTTTATGTTTTCATTTGTTGATTCTTTTATTAGCTCCCATACTTTTTTACATTTTGACTAGCTTCTTTCAATTGAACTTTATAATATTCACCCTTACTTTTTCTAATTAATTTGTTTATCATATTCCTGTGCCTTGTGTATTTAATTTTTATTTCTAAATTATTGGGATATTTTAATAATGCTTATTTTAATTTGTCCCTGTTTTGTATAGATTTTATTAACCCCATGGCTCCATGGCTTTAGTTTCAGCTGGCGGGTTCAGCATCACGATTTTTGAAAATTCCAATAATGTTACTGAGAGACCGAGAGTTTGCGAGTATTTTAAAAAATTTCATTTTTCCCTGATTGTAGATAGACGATGCGGTATCGCAACCATTGAATGCGTGAAGAAACAGAATATTGTCTACTACAGTTTCATCGTATCGTAAGCAGCGTGAGGTATATATTTTCTCGGATTTCTTTATTGAGTTATAAGCGAAAAATGTCGAAACCAATTCCACCCTCAACTCACTTCGGTATAATCTTTTTGTCAAATGTGCTGCAAAACGTACCTTGCATCTTGCTTCTCTACCATCAACAAGCGAGGCCGCCCGACAGCATTCCTTAGAACTTACCATCAAGTTCAACAGTGGCTTGTTGTGCAGAAAAATCCGCCCGATTGGTGGTGGAAAAAATCCAGAGATGGCCTGATTGCCATAACTACGCAGAAAGAATCTGCTCGAGCTAACCTTCTCAATTGCATTTCTTGCAAATGTCAAAAAGATTGTGGTTCCCCGTGCAGCTGCCGCAAAGCGGATTTGAAATGCTCCAGAATGTGTGCTGTTTGCAACGGAAGTGCATGAAGCAATGTAGCCGACATATGTCTGGATGACCACCATGGCGATGAACTTGACGTGCTCAAGAACATAAATAGTGTGGCTGAGGATGTCATAGAAGATGGAGAGATATCGGATGATGATTGCGCCGGTCCGTCGCGTCGGGTCTTTGATTTAGAGTCGGAACTGTGGATTAGACCTACCGGGGATACCACATAAAAAACGCGCCTACCTTATAGGTGGCGTGGAAACGAGAAAAATATCACAACCTACAATTTTTTTTACACATATAGCGTCGCTATAGGTGATAATTGTCTCGCTAACGTAGTGCAAACATTGCCAATAGTTGGTGAAACAATTGCTTTATATTTATTACACGACGGGAAAATTAATTTTTTCCGAATATGAGAAGCTATATCTCTGTAAATATTGATCGTACAAAAAAATAGTAAAGAGTTAAATTATAGATAATTTTATAAGGAATAATGTTGGATAGAAGCATTTTTCCAATAAAATGTACGGTAAGGAAGATATCACTAATTCTCTAATTTCATGCGCCACTTTTCCAAGATGACATTGCGAGCAGCGCGGCGCCGTGTTCGCAAAATCAGGTGGCCATTAAGGACCTCAATATCTAGGTATATGCCAAGTTTCAACACTTCCCGACCTTTTGCAAGATCAATTGTATTCATTGACTGGGATACTAACAACATGGCAAAAACTAAGATAGAACTACATTTTTGTACTTAGTTAATTACAATACTAAAGCTGAATGTTGCAAAGTTCTTAAGTGCTTGTGTTTTTTTTAACATACTCATATCTGCGGTGGGCGTAACATTAAAGGTACAATTTCCTACTTTTTTTCTATAAATTATCTTGGTTAGGATTCATTTTAGCGGAAAAGGTGTGGAAACAAAAAAGGAAGATCATAAAATTTTCTATAAAATGGTATATTCAAAGTTACAAGTAAATCCAGTGGCATACAGCACTAGTTTAATTAAACAAAGTTCACCCCATAAGGTACAATTTCTTAGTTTTTCAAATTTTCTTGGCTAGAGTTAACTTTAGCGAAAAAGTGTATCAAAGATATCAAAAAAAAGATAAGCTCCAATATTATATTTTGTGATATCATTACCACCGCGAATCAGGTCGACACTGCAGTTGAAAGAAAGAAGCTGGAATGTTCAGTTCCACTGGTAGGTGAAGACACAGCTTTATTGATATTATTATACAAAGCATCTGAAAATTTGTATATGAGACCTGGTATATTTGTGAAACTTAACCGTATAACAGACATAACTCACCTTCCGATGAAATCTTCAATTTTATTCTGACATGCAATATCAAGATCCGATACAACATCGGTTCTTTATAAAAAAGGCAAGCTATTAGAAAAACAGTAAGATCTTCAAGCTGAAGCAGCAATATTTTTAGATCCCAATGGGCCGAAGAAAAATTAATGCGGAACCTGTCAAGGGAATAATACATGCAGCAACGTCTATGAAATATGATAATGAAATAGATGAAGAGCAAGGGTTATTGGACGATGATATAGAATATTAGCTTTCTTACAATAATGTAAGTACTTGTATTTCATTTTAAATAAGCATTTTTATTTATATTGTCTGAAAGTTATTTGTGGCATTCTACGAATATTCTTTCCTACTATTTGGGTTTTGGTTTTTATTTATGTTAAGATAATGTAGTTATATTAGTTCGGTTACGGTATATAGTGCATTAATATTGAAATATTCATTCGTTTAATTAAACTTGCGCTGTAGGCGACTGGGTTAAACAAATTGTAACTTTTTATACGTCAATGGTTATTGCCCGGGAGGTAGGGTCCATTTTGAACAGTGTTTTCATGCCGTTAAATCATTACTTTTACTCCGATAAGCTTTGGTTGATAGGTAAAGTGAACGTCAGTTGACACACCCGCGGTGGGGATTAGGAAAACTGAATTTTTTAAAATAAATTATTCTTGATTATTTCAGGCCGAATGATTTTTTTTTACATGACTTCTGACACATATAGAGGTATGAAAATAATAATCAGTTACCAGTAAGGTGGGGAAAAAACCGTCAGCTTAAGCAATGACGTATGGTTGCGTTCAAATCCATACGACGCGACGCACGGTATTTTAATGGTCCAACTGACGAACTTTACCCCAATTTTACTTTATTCATTATTTTGCAAGTAATGCAAGTAATTAAATTTTTTTTTTCGACAACTTCCACACCCGCCTCCACCCCTATTGGAGCAGCTGACGGTCGTTTTGGTTATTCGCTACATATAGTATCTGCTATGTCTGTTAATGTAAGCTGGTATGCGATGATTAGGTCAAAAAGACTGTTGCCTTCCGGAGTATTAGGAAACCCTGTGCATTAAATATTTAAAATTTAAGTCATGGCCACCTAGACTTACTTCAATAAAGTACATTTTAATTGCCAATAAAAAAACAAATACCACTTTACAATACATGGTTGAAAAGAGAATTTTAAGGCGAATAAGATAAGCTGAAAATATATCCATTTAAAATAAGAAAGTTGGGGTCATTTCCAGTTAAACCGGAAGTTGTAAAAAATATCTGTAAATTTCATTCTAGTATATAAAAAAATTAGTGGCTGCTACATGTCCTCTGTATCACAAGTATTAAAAAATAAGGTCCAACAGAATATTTTCAACTATTTATGACTATTCTAGGCTGATTGTATCTAAATTTTAATTTTTTTCAAAATTTGGTGAATGCGCTAATGTTACATATACAGGGAATACCACATGAATTCATATGCCTCCAAGTGTCAAATTGCTATAAAACGTAATAAACATTCCAGAGACCACTGTAAAGAATCTAGAAGAATATTTCACCTTGATACTTTAAAGTTCTTGTTTGTACGTACAAACAAAAGAAGCTTTTTTCGGGAAATGGCACACAGTAATTTTAATTCTTTTGTCTTTCATTAATCGGGCTAGGGTCAAAAAATATAGTTTAACCCTTAATTATATCACAAAAAATTATAAACATTTAAAGAAAACACGAAATTTAACATCATTTTCTCACGAAAAAAGAAAAATATATATAAGCTAAAGAAGAATATGTTGAATTATAACAAAATTTGTCAGAAGTTGTGTACAATAGACTTATTCATCCATATAAAATTTTATGATTTTTAAGTAAGCTTTTGGCCCACTGATGGAGCGCGAGATATTGTCGTAAACATAAGAAAATCCTATTTTGTAATAAAAATGTTTAAAACGGAGTTTTTGCCCTAAAACTACTTATGAGTAGGTACAACTACAGTAAGACTTGATATTAAAAATGTTATTTAATTTATTAATTTCGTTAAAATTAACCATTTTACATCATGACTCCGTGACGTGCTGTTACGATTAAATTAAATAATAAAAGAATCTTTGGCCTAGCTTGTAAAAACAAAAACTATTATTTTTCTATTTCATCTTACCCGACACTTCATCCTCCTCGGCTATCGCCATAGTACGCTGCTGGTGCAATTTACGGGTAAGTTCAGCAATAACAGAATGCAGCTCTGTCAGCTGTTCTTCGTAACGCTGTGATTGCTCGTCCAATTGTTGCTGGAGCCTCTCCTGTAAAGAACAAACAGATAAAGATGAGAACAGATAAGAAGAAAGAACCTTTTTGAAATGAATTTAGTTTTATTTAAGGTCTGGGAAATGCAACAGTAATTCCTTTTTTAAACAAAATATTAACAAAGTCATAAGACTTTAGTAAAGGCGATTGCTCAAAATGATTGTGCACTTTCATGTACTTCAATCTGATTGCTGGGTTTTATTATGCAATAAAATTGATTACGTGATTTAGATCATCGACATTTGGTCAGCATTTTAAATCTAACATGGCGGTATAACATTTTTTAATATTTCTCAAATTTCCGTTGGTTTTTTTACCGAATTATGGTATCCTTTAAAATAAATCATGCAGAGCAAACTCCCGCAAGCAAATTAGGAAGGGCTAGAGTTATTCCATGAACACTGGAATTCTAGATATGGGCGAAAAAATAAATAAATAAAAGGAGACATTTTATCTTCTATTAATTTAACAGTGTTGTTTAGGAGTGGAACTATCCTCTTCAGGTCAAAATTATTAACGTCATTAGACAGTAAATAAGGGAAATTGATGAAAAATGTATCTGCACATTACTTTGTAACGAAGCATTTTTCATCAGCGCAATCTGCATGGGATTTATATATTTATTTTGTTACTCTCTATATAATTGTTCTTGTATTCTATAACTATTAATAGTACAGATGAACTCAGGCGACGGGGGAGCGACGAGAAGGGGTTCGTCATTCACGCGGGCCAAGTTTCAGTACGTATCCAACCGTCTGTCTCGCGTATTAGATGTGTGAGTGCTCTCCGTTCTGTACAGGCTTACACAAAATATTCTAAGTGTCAAAACAAGGTAAAGAAAATAATTGAAACTATTCGACTTTCAGTCCACCAGTTGCCGTTCCAAGAGTAAGACGTGTCTGCCATTCTGCTCCGACCTGCGAGGAAAATAATTGTAAGTCTCAAAATTCCGGTGATAGAATTATTTTCTCCAAGTCAATATTATTTCGAAATATTTTCGTCGCTCTGACGTCACTACGATTCGTGGCGCATTCGCTAGCGCCGTTTTCTCCCTCTTGTGCTAGTAAAGGAAATAGTTGAATTCGTCCTGTGTTGTCAGTCAACCAGAGCGACTCATTGCCAGCAGACGTGTCCACTCCGGAACCTGAACCCAGGTATAGTCGAGTTCATATATTCTCGGCATTCAAAGAACGCAACAAAAACTTTACGACACAATTATTATCGCCGTTGGGTCAAGCGGCATGCTGTCATCAAACAAGCCGACGCACATTAAAAACCTATAAAGATAAGCGAGTTAATTTACGAACGAAATAGTACAGAGAGTACCGGTACATTAATGAGAACGTAAAGTTTCTGTTGCGGTTTTTGAGTGCCGAGAACAGACGAACTCGACTATATCATTAACGTCATATCTCATTTCCGAGCAGTAGGATTTTGGCAAAGTCCGTACTACGTCATCGACCAGCAGCGCACCCGTTTGGCGACTACTTCGAGACCACCACCCAGTTTCATTTCGTTCCGATCGCTCCACCGCAGCAGACGTGCCCGACCGTTCATGGAGGAGTAAGTAAACTGACGTATTCTGTGCTACCATTTTGCCGCTTGATATCCCTGTCCTTTGAGTCATTTGGTGCGACTATTTTCATTGCATCGCATGCCTCCATCAACTGTTTTGTAGTGACCTGTAGAGTTTGGTAACCTTTTTTTGTAAACAAGTAAATTTGTATATAGTAAGTTTAATTATTGAATAAACTTACATTATTTATCAAATTCTGAGTTTTACTGTACGTTCAATTTCCCAAATTGACCCACTCGACTACCGTTTCTCCACTTGAGCTACTCAACCTCGCGTATCCGGCTTGTGGGTAGTGTAACCTAACACTTAAACTAGGACTGGTGTCAGAGCTAAAACCGAAGATCCGTTTTCAGAGCTGGAGTGTCAAAGAGTGGCTATTTTTCTCCTCGTCACCACCTGAGGTGGAGAGAAACGCGTCATCAGCAGATTTATAAATGGGTATAAAAGACGCGTTAAGCCACCTTCTGGAAATGGTTATGACGACGATATACTTTTAGGAGCGCCAAAAGCGTGCATTACAAACTCTACTCTATAGGATCACTATATATCAAGGCTATCTGGAAGGGGGTGACACACTTGAAAAAGCGCAGACAACTTTCATTACCCAGAGACTTGCCACTGACACGGCCAGTGCCAGAGAAGCGGATCGAACCAAGAACACAAGAGTATTCTCTTTAAATATTGGCAAGTGCGTAGCAAAACACAATCTACACTTGGGATACAAGATCAACGTCGACCAATTGTTTTTTTAAATTCTGAAGACGACCTGGGAGTCACTATCACATATAATCTTTCTTGGTTGAACTGCATTGCCCGGCAGGTTAAGAAAGAAAATACAAATGTATATTTGTTAAACAAAACTTTTGTCCACTTGAATATCACAATTTTATTCGAGCTGCATGAAATTTATATTCATCCAGTACTTCAATTCGCTAATAGTGTATAGTTTCCAACGTTAGTTTAAACCTTTTGAAAACGTTCAACATCGCATAACAGTTAAAACTCACCTCGCTACTTGCCAAGAACGTCGCGACCTTGTCATAATATAAAAAGGAATATGGAATGGATCATATTATCCCCAATTCATCATTTATTATTCCAATGAAGGCAGACTATGTGAATATCTGTTTAAGATAACCAGGAAATCCCTTACAATTTCTGTATGCGAATATTTTCTTTCCCATTCATTGTTGCGACCGCAACTAGTGTAAATGCTTTCAAATGTAGATACGACAGACTTATATTGCCATGACAATGTTTTGCTAATTTATCTTTTTTCCTAAAATTTGATGTATTGCTGTTTAGCTTTTCATCTTTGTTGTTATGTATAACGGAAATATTTACCTGCACTTATTTTTGTAAATAAGAAAATATACTAGAAGAAAACCACTGGACAAACACACATAAAACGAACATATTATTACATTCCGGTCTCTAACAAAGCTCCTAGCAAATCTGTAATTATATCATGCGTTGCCCATTTTCCGCCAAACTCCATATTGTGTGATCTCAGGGTGCAAAGACAACAGTGCATTTTTAAAACCCCTGTATACATCAAGTAACCATATACTTCTCATCTCTTTATAAGGGTATGAGTTAAAATCGTTTTAATCTGGGTTGCTAACAAGAATATAGTAAAACTACTTTTTGTGGTAAGTGTTCCAATTATATGTTTAATAAACGTTTGTTTGAGACACAGAACCTGTTATGCAGAAATTAATTGCTAAAGTTTTAAAACAATGCAATCAAGATCGATAAATATCCACGATAGGTGCATCCTTATTATGGAAATTTTCCAGCAGCGCCAGACAACAGGAGCGAGGTTAATGGAAAAATGGAACGGAATAAGTCGCGAATCCAACGTTATGGTATGGACACAGCATAATGTGGTATGGATAGGAATAGGATAACAAAACGAACGAGATACCTGTGACCCACATTAGTTTCAAATGGAATGAGAGCCGGCCCCGGTTAGTTACCGAGGGCGAGTTCAGGGATACTTTGTATGCAAGACGGGTTGTCTAGTTAGAGCTGTGGGTTAAAAGCTTTGAAGAGTTTCCATTGAAGTAAGAATTACGTAAGATTTCGCAACGGGTAAAGTTCTGGTATTACAACGCCGCGCCATGCAACTGACAAAAATTAGTAATGAATGGTTTAAAGTTTGATAGTAAGCCCGGGGGATGTTGAGGTGAAACCGGAGTGACACTTGCATTTTCAATTCTGGCGACAACAGCATAGAATGGAATAAATAGGGGGTAGATTTATAACATCACGAAATTTAGAATACATTTTATTGTATATCTGAAATTAATTAAATGTCTTTTTTTTAATTAATTTATATGTGCGGAAAGAAAATGTACAGAGCGAGGGGAGTTCAAAAAATTTTCATTAATAAATAATAAATAAACACCACAGAAATTAGACAACCCCCAATTCCAGAAGCCAGGGCTTGTGCGGAAGGGGGTTATACATTGAAAAAACGCGGACATACAACCATTTCCTCCGACAGTGCCGGAGTCAGGATTCGAACCCGGTGGTGCGATGTCCGTGTGATTAATCGCGATTGCCACCTCGCGCCTTAACCTACTCGGCTATCAACCATTGTTTATATTAATTTAAAATCCACGAAAAAGTAACTAGTATTTCTTCCACGCCACTAGTCATTATACATAACATAACATAATATTTTTAGTCGCAAAATCCTCTGGCACGAGAGAGCTCCTTTAAGTAGGATCAGTCTTTCGGCGTGTTTGTTGCAATTGAAGCATTAGCGTTTTGATGGTAATATGTAGTTATTACACTTAACGTGCCAGGCTTGTAACTTATAATTCAGCGGTCGGCGGGGCACATAGCCCGGAGAGTAGCCGTTCGTTGCAGTCTGGTTACGTTCCTTATACTAAAATAAGGATTTCATAGAGGAGTTTGCGACTAAAAATAAAAATATTATGTTTTAATATTCCGCCCTCTAAAAGCACATTTGAACTATGCTAGTTAACCAGTCAGGCTATTTATTTTTCGATTGCAACAGACACTGGACCACTAGGTGGCGCCTGCTGACTATTTTATATGTCTCTATCCCAAAGATACCGAAATGTACTAAATAGTCAAGTAATCCTCGTGTCGGTCGTCATATGCCTACCTTGCACTGATGAGAGCCAACAGCTCGAAACTGCAGTCTGCAAGTGGTGTGTGACGACTGGCACGAGAGCTCCTTTAGTAGGATCAGTCTTTCGGATGGTGTTTGTTGCAATCGAAGCATTAGCATTTTGATGGTAATATGCAATTATTATACTTAACGCGCCAGGCCTGTAACTTGTAATTCAGCGCTCGGCGGGGCACATAGCCCAAAGACTAGCTGTTGGTTGCAGTCTGGTTATGTTCCTTATAGTAAAATAAGGATTTTATAGAGGAGTTTGCGACTAAAAATATTGTTTTAATATTTATATAATGATAAATATATAATGAAGGAAAGGATAATATACGCAAGGTGATAAAATGAGGTTTACACTGTGTTCAATTGGGTAAGTCTAGCATACATCGGATATATTTTTTTTTGTGCTGAAAATAATCGGTTGATGTGCAGGTCCGCATCCCAGAACATGAGACCATGTTGCAAGTGAAGTTGTACGTGAGCGAAATAGTAGATTTTAAAGATTCCAGTGATACCTGCCGTTTTATAAGTCGACAGACATAGGTTGTACTGCTTAGTTTAGCTATCAAGCCATCTATATGGACCTGTCATAACATGGTGTTTTGCATTGTTAAACCTAGAAATTTTGTAGACTGAGAATTTTGTATATTGTATAGATTTGGAATCTAGGCTAACACAAATAGATTCGGTATTATTAAAAGTTTTACTGAAGACCATTAAGGAAGTTTAGTCTTGATTTAAGTGAATGGTGTTATTCCTAGACTAGTCCTGCATTCTTTGAATGGCGCTGTTACATTTAATCGAGGTTCTTTCATGATGACCCTGTTTAGTACTGCCGTGCTGTTGTCTGCAAACTGGTATAAAGAGACAAGGTCGACAAAAGAGGGCATATCATTGATATATAGTAAAAACAGCAAGGGGCCGAAAATAGAACCGTGAGACACCCCTTACGATATTATTTCTTTTTCTGATAAAGTATTTTTAACGGTTTTGTTACCCATACGGTCATTAAATACATTTTTTAGTGAAACCTGTTGATACTGATGACGTGTTAAACAATAATACTTATTATACGAAAATAGTCTTTTGTAAATTAGTTTCTCGAATATTTTTGACACTGAAGGCAAAAGAAAGATGGACCTATAATTGTTAATCTGTGTTTTTGGTCCGTTTTTCTAGACCGGTATCACTTTCGCTTCTTTTAACACATCAGGGATAATACCACTCACAAAACACATATTTATAATGTGATAATGGCTCAGCTAATAGGTTTATGATTTTTTTAATAAGGTTTAATGGGTATTTCATCAAAGCCCGATGATTTTTTTGGCTTAAGCTCCGCCACTATTTCACAGATTTCCTTGGGACGCGTTGGCGCCATAAACATAGAATGATTTAGCTTGTTACGGTTCATTTTGCATGACCATCATGCCCCGAGGTAATATAAATTGATCAGCAAAAAGATCAGCTATCTGTCGCGGGTCGTCAATTTTAACGTCATTTACAATGAGAGAGATGTTTTCATTTATTTTTGTTGGTTAGATCGTTGAAGATGTCCTATACCGCTTTACCTTTGTTTCCAGCCGTTTTTATTTTATCATCACTGAGTCATTTTTTGTAGTCAGAAAGGACTTCTTTGTATTTTTTTTTTCTGCTTTTGTATAATTCGAGAATGTTTTTATCATAAGTAGTTTAATAAAGTAACTTTAGGTGACGCAAATTATCTCATGTTTTCTCATCTATGTTTGATTTCAGAATTGTAATTTTATTTTTGTCTACTTTTTTAAATACAGTTTTCGTTGGAAAAGCAGCGTCGAAGTAGTATCTTAATACATCCAAAAAGTTCTCACTTGTGTTTACTAAACGTTTGTCTGGCACATACAACAACAAATTAAACACGATATAAGCTGTAGAGACACTTCAGCAAGAGTGTTGGTACTGTAGAAACTTACTTTTATTTAAATTGGGATTAACAGAAAATCAATGGTTAGAACACTTTTCATACGTTTTTTTCATATAGTTGTAAAGAAAAAGAAAAAATGGAAATGAAATTTAAAAAATACCATGTTAAACGAAAAAAATCAGTGATGAATTTGATTTTTTTTATATACACATGGTCACATTTGAAAAGACGCTCAAAATAGTTATTTATGCAAGTGTGCAAAGTGATATTTTTTCACGAATTGGAATCCCACGAGTGAAAAAGGCACTTTACAGATGAGTTGCATACACAATTTTTTCTACTACCGCAGTGGTTACCAAAAATATATGAATAAATTGAAATACAAAAATTGTACTTTACGCACTCAGTTTTTTACTTTACGCACTAGACAGCGTGTGTAAAGTGAGTACGCACGGTAGTAGAAAATGACATTTTCTTTAATTTTTCATGAAAATTTACAGGGTGTCCCATTAAAATTAAACAATAATGTAATTTCTTGTCAAACCGGTAGTTTAAATAAATTTGTTTTATTACTATCCAAACCAGACTGTTTTACTATGAAAACTGTCTTGCAGGACCTATTGTCTAAAAATTGATTTAAAAAATAATTCGTTCGAGTAAGAAATACTAATTAAAACTAACTTTCAGGAAACTATATTCATAATCTGCCCATTATTTCTGTTATTGTGGAGCGGCGTTTTTCATAAATAAATATTTTCGAGGACAACGTTATAGTAAATCTTAGCTGTCGAAGAACCTAATACTTTAATCAATATCGCTGGAAAACCCTTTATCAAACAATCAACTCCTAAACCGGCAGAACGTTAGACAGACAAATTAGACTTAATCGTGGACGACTCTATCAGAGCAGCAGCCGCATGATTAAGGAAATTGTATGGTATCGAACGTTGCAAATTCCAATTTCTAATACGGTTTGTACGATGTTGGACAACTATTGGAAAGTTTTAAATATGGTATAAGAGATCTACCATTAGGCTGCGTTGAAAGTTATTTATCAAACAGGAACAGGAAAAGTATGCATCAGCTTCTAATATTGCGTGTAATACAATTGACTCTGCTAACTCGGCAACTGTTGGAGTTAACATGGGCGTACTACAAGGGTCGATATTAGGTACCATATTATTTTATTATATATCAATAATTTGACTCAAATCGGAAAAAAAAAGAAAAAATTAAGGGCGTTACACTCCTAAGAGCGACATGCTGTATATAAAGTATTATGATTATTATTTTAGCAATCACTAAGTAGTCAATTTATAGCTAAATATTTTTAAAATTTAAATAAAAAAATAGGAATACGGCCGTCTAAACACAGTAATTTATTCTAGAGTTGAATGGAGAGTAATTCTACAGTTTATCCACTTCTCGATTTTTGAGTTTTTTTTCATTAAGAGAGTTATATGAAGCGTTTGTTACTAAAGAAACGTTACGCAAATGTTTAATAATCGAAGAAAATGGAACAAATAGGGGTGGGTGCCAGGTGTGTAAAAACGAGTGAAAATACGACGTTTTTAGGTCATTTTGAAACGATTAGCATTGAGAAAGTCATTTTAGGGCAAGGGTAAATAAGAGTTATGGGATTTGATTGCTTATTACTGCAATTCATTGATTTCATTGAATCCCGTCGTAACCCAATAAACATTCAAATTTGTCATGAAGCTTATTTTTCGTTGTCCTGAAATCACTGTTTTAATGCTTTTTATGTGAAAATGACCTGAAATTCTCGTATTTTTACTCCTTTATGTATTGGTCATTGCAAACTGAAAAGTTGGGTTATGTTATGTTAGACGTATTTAGTAGATATAATGCTGTAATGGCTCTTACCTTATTTACCCTTGCCCTGAAATGACTTTTTCAATGCCAATCGTGACCTGAATACATAGTATTTTTACTCATTTTTACCCACCCAGCATGTCTATTCGCTCCACTTTCCCGTCAATTTCCTCGATTATTATACATTTGCGCAACATTTCATTAGTCACAAACGCTTCATATAACTCTCTTATTAATGTATTCTTAGAGGGGGGCATGGCACAAAATACCACATACAGATAGTGAAAGCAGCTTTGATATAATAATATAATTTATCAGGATAATACAATATTTTTTGAACTTTATTCAGTACCAGAAATGTGTAATATTATAATAAACTAAAAAATAAACACTCATTAGGTCATGACGATTTACATGCATTTCCCATTAAAGTACTGGTGGAAATAATAAAACCCTTAGTTTATACTGTAAATTTATCATTTTCTGGTGGAAAATTTCCAAAAATTAAAAAAAATTGGAAAAATTATTCCTGCTCATAAAAGAAACAACGTACAAGATTAAATAATTACAGACCAGTTACCATACATTCAGGCTTTCCAAACATTATTGAATATTGCTTTTTAAACAGTTTGATCTGAATAAATGTAGTGCATTTCTAATAATCAGCACGGATTTTTAAATAATAAATCAATTCTTAGTGCAATACAGTCATTTTATGATAAGATAATAATGTATGTTGATGCAGGTGAATGCCCTGTTGGTATCTTTTGTGATTTAAGTAGGGCATTTGACTGCGTTGATAACAAAAAACTTATTTCGAATCTTTTTAAATATGGTGTAATAGACCTACCATTAGGCTGGGTTGAAAGTTATTTATCAAACAGGAACAGGAAACAGTATGTGTCAGTTACTAATATTACGTGTAATGCAATTGATTCTGCTAACTGGGTAACTGTTGGAGTTAACATGGGCGTACCACAAGGGTCGATATTAGGTACTATATTATTTTATTATACAGCGCGATTCACATAAACCCCCCAGGCAGAGTCTGTATTAACGAAAAGAGGTATTCAATTTCTGTAAAGGCCTGTCGTTACATATTTTTGGTGGCTTTATTTTGTTGTTCAAATGTTGTCAATGACAGTGGCGTCTACGACGTCGCGGCACCGGAAAGAAAATGTTCGATGACTGGAACTTTGAAAGCATAATATTATTAAAGTTTCTTTAATTCTAAGTACTTTTTGTAGTATACACTTTTCTATTAAAACCAGTGGTTTTTGAGATACATCGAAAAAAGTTATTCAGTCACATATTTGGTAACTAGCAAAAAAATTAAAATTCGTTCAAAGGTAGTCACTACATACTAGGTACTTAGTTTAAAGTGATTCGCAATCTTACAAATGGTTGTACGAAGACGGCGTTAAAGTGTAAAATTATTTTTCGACAGCTGGAACATTGAAACATAGCATACACGATAAAGGACCAAATAATAATATACATATAATTTTGTAATGACATATATTTAATGCATTTGTGTTTTTGAATGCGTTTGTTATTACAAGATAATT
Source organism: Leptura quadrifasciata (assembly GCA_963675555.1). Taxonomy (NCBI): domain Eukaryota; kingdom Metazoa; phylum Arthropoda; class Insecta; order Coleoptera; family Cerambycidae; genus Leptura; species Leptura quadrifasciata. Next base: position 114,605,471 of record OY776675.1, read on the forward strand.
CAGAAATGGTTGTGTACACCAACGAAGACAAACTAAACATGATTTTGATCTACGGAGAATGTAGAAAAAATTCCCATGAGGCCGAAAGGTTATTCCATTTATGTTTTCCCAATTTGCCTAAGCCAAATCATAAGACCTTTATTTATTTTACCAATAATTTGAAAAATTACGGAAGTTTTAAAAGGTTAAATGATAATAAACAGTTAACGGTCACAAATGATGCAAATACTGCTAATTGTATGTAATTAACAATATAAATAATCCAAATATGTCTTTACCGAAATTATCGTCTGAAACAAATATTTCCTACTCCTCCTGTTAAAGAATTTAAAGAAAGATAAATAACCATCCATATAAAGTACATTATGTTCATCATTTAGGACCTGGTGATTTTCAGCGTCGCATAAATTTTATAGCCGAATTGTCAGTATTACATGAAGAAAATCAGAATTATTTGAAAAATGTGTTGTGGACTGATGAGAGCTGCTTCCATAGTAACTACACAGAACGCTCGGTATTAGTCTCAAAATAATCCGAGATGGGTACAATGAACCAGAAATCAAACAGTTTTTAAAGTAAATATATGGTGTGGAATATTGAACGGATACATAGTCGGACCTTATCTATTTCATGAAACGTTAAATGGTGCTAGATATCGGAGGTTCCTGCAAGAAGAGCTGCCAAATTTATTAAAAAACATTCCACACGATGGGCACATAATCTGGTTTCATCAAGACGGGACACCGGCACATAAATCAAGAATAGCAGTTAGACACTTGAAACGAACATATACTGGAAGATAGATAGGAACTAATGGAGTAATCCGGTGACCAGCACGATCACCTGTCTTAACTCCATTAGATTTCTTCTTATGGGGACATCGAAAGTAACTGGGGAGAAATAATTAAATGGATTAACATGTGTATCCATGAAGAAGGAAACACTTTTGAACATAGTTCAAATGTGCTTTTAGAGGGCGGAATATTAAACATAATATTTTTAGTCGCAAACTCCTCTATAAATCCTTATTTTACTATAAGGAAAGTAACCAGACTGCAACCAAAGTTACAAATCTGGCGCGTTAAGTGTAATAATTGCATATTACCATCAAAACGCTAATGCTTCGATTGCAACAAACACCAGCCGAAAGACTGATCCTACTTAAAGGAGCTCCCTTGCCAGTCGTCACACACCACTTGCAGACTGCAGTTTCGAGCTGTTGGCTCTCGTCAGTGCAAGGTAGGTATGCGACGACCGACATGAGAATCCTTTCACTATAGTACATCCCAGTATTGTTACAATAGCGACATGTAAAACAGCCAGCAGGCGCCATCTAGCGGTCCAGTGTCTGTTGCAATCGAAGAATAAATAGCCTGACTTGGCTTAGCATAGTTCAAATGTGCTTTTAGAGGGCGGAATATTAAACATAATATTTTTAGTCGCAAACTCCTCTATAAATCCTTATTTTACTATAAGGAAAGTAACCAGACTGCAACCAAAGTTACAAATCTGGCGCGTTAAGTGTAATAATTGCATATTAGCATCAAAACGCTAATGCTTCGATTGCAACAAACAAGAGAGGAGTTATAGAGGAGTTTGCGACTAAAAATATTATGTTTAATATTCCGCCCTCTAAAAGCACATTTGAACTATGCTAAGCCAAGTCAGGCTATTTATTCTTCGATTGCAACAGACACTGGACCGCTAGATGGCGCCTGCTGGCTGTATTACATGTCGCTATTGTAAAAATACCGGGATGTACTATAGTCAAAGGATTTTCATGTCGGTCGTCGCATACCTACCTTGCACTGACGAGAGCCAACAGCTCGAAACTGCAGTCTGCAAGTGGTGTGTGACGACTGGCAAGGGAGCTCCTTTAAGTAGGATCAGTCTTTCAGCTGGTGTTTGTTGCAATCGAAGCATTAGCGTTTTGATGGTAATATGCAATTATTACACTTAACGCGCCAGATTTGTAACTTTGGTTGCAGTCTGGTTATTTTCCTTATAGTAAAATAAGGATTTATAGAGGAGTTTGCGACTAAAAATATTATGTTTACTTTTGAACATGTATTTTAAAAATAAATACATACATATGTACATATTTTATTTAAAAGTCAAAACAAATTATTAAAAAAGCTTATTTGACTTTATATTATTTCGATTTATCTCGAAAACCACTGGTTTGAATAGAAAAGTGTATTCTGCAAAAAGTACTTAGAATTAAACAAACTTTAATAATATTATACTTTCAAAGTTTCAAGCAATCAAAAATATTCTTTCCGGCGTTGTGACGTTGCGGACACCACTGTCATTGACAACATTTGAAGACAAAATAAAGCCATCAAAAATATGTAACGACTGGCCTTTACAGAAATTGAATACCTCTTTTCGATATTACGGAAACTGCGTGGGGAGTTTTATGTGAATCACCCTGTATATCAATGATATTGACAGTTTCAGTACTTTAGCAGACTTTACATTTTATGCAGATGACACAACGATAATTGCTCGATTCCCATTTGTCTTTCTATATTTTTTGCATTTTTTCAATTAATTTTCAAATATACGATTACTACTTTATCTCATTTCTTTTTTTTGCGATATATTATGGATTTGTTCCCCCTTCTCTTTTTTGTGTCCATTCTAGAACTGAAGAGAGAAAATGATTGGAGAATCGACTAGAGGCTTCTTACATTATAACCATTTTTTGTGTTAAATACCAGTGGTTAGTCTTTGTGTTACCGGAGTTCGTACTCCTTACGAAAAGGACTGTAACCCATTTATATCCTTCTCGATTTTCGACTCCAGACTTGGTAAGTACAAGACCATTGCTCAAAATTTTTATTTTCAAATTACCCTAATATACGGATGTATGGCAATTTACTAAGAAATGCGGTATAAAGGAATTGACATATTTTTGCTTGCCATAAAGTTTTACATATAGTAAATACTAGGCAAGAACATGAACCTTTATGTACCCTTGAGCAAACTGAATATATCACGCAGTTTTGTAGGACCTAGAGTTCTTAATCACCTTCCTGCAGAAATCACAAACTGTAAAACCCTACCTTCTCTCTTTAGAATGAAACTTAAACTATTTTTAATTAGTAAAACCTACAGATTAGAAGAATATTTAATATGTAATGCGTTCTGTGCTTTATTTATTATCCTTTTTAGATATTAAGTACTACTATTCCTATACAATATTTGTATCATATTGTCACAAAAGGAAAATAAAGTTTATTATTATTATTATTATTAAAAACATCAATGATAACTAGATATTTTAACGTACTGCATTATATATATTTTTTCATTTTGTAACTTTACCATAAATTCTACTGTAAAATCAATTGTAATCCTGATTATTTCGAGTCGAAGCTCAATTTACCCACATGCTATAAAGTTACAAATAAAGGGATTTAGTTTGTCAGTTTATTACGAATTTTAATTTTCCTCTCGTAAACACGATTAGGTTCACGTAGCAGCGAATAAACTTTTTGACAAAACTTGTTTAATATCACAACAATCCATATATTGATCGACAGTTTTATTGCCTCTCTCTCAATATCTTCTTCCAGAACGGTACATAGACACATACAAATTGTATTGTTGTAAAATTAATTGTAAGCACTTTGTTGAAAACCCTTTATTAATAAAAATGGGCTGTAGGAAACTCTGATAATTAAAATAGGCAGTGAATGTTACACATGTAAGTTATAATGTTGAAATAATGATATATTACTTCATTGGGCTAAATGGAACTTACCAATTAAACTTTGATCATGCTGCAACTTTGAAATCCAATTAAAAAGAGGAACAAAGTTAATGTCTAAACTAAATATAACATATTTGATGTACCTTTATGTCTCTCATATGGCTGATATTAAAGCTAAATATGAAATTACGACTCTCTGAATAATGTTGGGTAAAATTATCGTTAATCTTATTTTCTCTTCAATGGGTAGATTTACATATTTCATTCACGCGGGTTTTGTTTAATCAGTTGTGTTTTATTATTACCTCTGAAAGCAGACACTTTACATAATATAAGGTAGATAATACTCGCAAACATTTAATTAATTAATCTCTGATTGGCTGAATAATCTGGTGCTGCCCATGAAATAAATGTGTTTCAACCCCTCTGGTTCAAATTTTATGGGATTTAGACGTCACCCTTTATTCTCATACCTCATCGGAATTTTGGTTTTCATTTCCGGACAAAAAAAAATTAGCTTTAAATATGTATACAGGGTTTTTGAAAATCAAATGTTTTATCAGGGGCTTCAAAGATAAAGACCTCACTAACATTTTCGTCTATAAAAATCCCTAACTGCAGCTCTTTAAAGCGGGTACTATACAACCAGTTTTATCCCATTGACTTTAAAATAATTTGATGCACGATGATCTTTAGTATTGATGCTATGTTTTGCAGAGCTACATGATCTTCATAGCAAATCCGTACTGATATGTAGGATTTGTCTGCATAAATCGTTGAGTTAAACTTATAGTGGTTCGAAGTGATTGTGTGTATTTAGTGGACATGAGCTAAGATTGTCAATTTATGTATGAAAGAATGGTAATAAAATATTATTACATTTTATTACTGTTTGAAATACCGATGTTAAAAATCCACGACGATTATTCTGCGGTATTGGTACATTTGAGAACATATTTCATTTTTGCTTTTATAATTATTGAAAAACATTGTTTGGATATTTATATTGCTACATATTTTGCCCTCCAGTGGGGCGATAAGTCATGAAAGAGTACTTCAGGGTAATCGACGGGTGTTCTTAATATTGGTATTCAAACAGCACTAAATTCCAATACAAATAAGTTTTATAGCCATAATGTTAAATATAAATTGACCATCATAGATTGACCAGTTTCATCAACAAAAAACCAAAAACATCAAGTCTCCATTATACATACACGACCACTTCAAATCACTGCAAGTTCAAGGTTTAATTTTTTTGTTTTACATCATATAAGAATCATCAGTGAATTATTGGATAGTTTACTCAATCTAGAACCTTTATCATTTGCCATTTTATTAAAAAACAAAAGCGGAATTTGACAGTAAGTCAAATTTAGACCAGAATTTAAATTGCAGATCTGGTTGGCTATAATAAATTGGCCTAAGGTAACCTTCCAATCAACCTTTCTAAAGAAGTTCTATCTAAATAATTTTCAATTGAAACTATATTGTAGATCGCGCTCCCATCGTGTCTGAATTTGTGTCTGTTCGGGTGGTTTAAATTCTAGCCTAAATTAGACAAAGATTGCCTAGATTGGCAAACATCGCCATAGTTCACCAATGACGTTTTAAATAAAATTTTTGGATATGCTTGTAACTTTTTGCAATTTACTAGAAGTTACTTTGATATTTATTCGACGTTGAACTTCAGCGTATCACCATATATAGGATATATTTACACGTCAGTACGGGTTTCCTTTAATTAAGGAATTGAACTATAAACTTTGCTAAATGTTAATTTGGTCAAGCTACCAGATTACGACTAAATTGAACGTACTCTTTTAATGGACATTTTTAATTAATAAATTTTTTGTCGTACTTTAATCAGTAATACAAAATAAATGCTTGGCAAGCTATCGTGATATAAGAATTAGGTAAACAATTCCCTGTTCAATGGCTGATGTGGTTGATGTAGGTTGGGCAAACGTTCTAGGTCAACCCAAATAGAAAATCGATTGCAGACATTTTAAAAGACGTTCTTTCCTTACCTTACAGCTCACACATAATTCGGACCATTAATATCGAATTCGAAAGCGAAATTGCCTTCCACAAAGGCATTGAATCATTGTGAATTACCAAGTTTACAGTATTTAATGTCAAAGTTATTCGAGAAATAAATTTAAAAAAGAATTGTAGGAATTTTATATTATTTGTTACAAAGTCACATTTAATATCTATTCCAGATTTTATCACGTAAAACTCGAGTCGCTTGCAATGTTCAGAGTTTTGGTATTTATAAATACTAATTCAGTGTCAATATCATAGCTATGATAATTCTAAACTAGGATTTATGGCAGAAATTGAAACGAACATGGCGCATCTGAAAAACGATTGTGACCCCAAAAGGTAGCTACATAAATACAGAAATATAGTGTAATTTTCATTTTTTAGAAAAAAAACGTCATTTCCGTGTAAACAGGAATTTATTATTGAAATGTACCTGCCTTTTTCACTTCCCTTTATTGGTCAATTAGGAAAGTATAAAAATTCCATATTTTAATTTTATCTCTAAAAATCGATTTTTCGGTCATAATTAAAAAAAAAAGTTAATTAATGCCTTATTCCTTAAAAAGAAACAACAATGCAAACCTTTAATGTTGTGCCCACCTAAGATATATTCGCTAAGCTACACTACGCATTGTTGTTTCTTTTTGAGGAATAAGGCACTAATTAACTTTTTTAAATTATTTGACCTCATAAGCCCTCCATCTTTTTTTCATAATTTTTTCTTTGACGTTTAATTGTGTAAAAAAATTACTTCAGACTGGCTTTTGAATGAAAAATTTATATTAAATACTACAGAGAAAATTGGGCGTAACATCTTAACTAGGACACTGTACATTTTCTTAAAATATTTCATAACTTTTATATTTACTAATTTCTTTCTTCATTTAGCTAAGTCTAAGATGATTAAGGATGGTCCCACGATGCCGACATGATGAGTAAATGTTTTATGAAAGTGATTTCCAGATACTAAGCATATTGATATGTGTAAAATAGTCCTCTTGAACCAGGTCCCAGCGTAGGCTTGTCTACTTAAACAGAATTACGGACCATACAAGTTGAAGAAGATACTCAGACATTCTCAGTGCTTACGTGTTTGATTTAAGATCAGATAATCCCGGGTTATGGATGTTTAGTGGCATTTTACATGTGTTAGACTGCGATTCTGTGAGAGACAACACGGCTAATCGCTCTCGTCTCCTGAGTTCGAGTCTCAGCTGCAGTAGATGGCAACGTCGCAGGGAATGGTTATTGTAGAATTGTCTGTGTACATATATCCTGGTTGAGTGGTAGAATAACTGTGACTAAACAGGACGTTAATACATATAAAGACGTTTAAAAAATATATCATTCTTACTCCGTATAAAACAATACACTATTATAGTTACATTTATAAGTTACCTTTCTTGTATACTTGGCTTGACACTACTGATTCTTGTTAAGCAACCAACATTACGCCCACAAATATAAATTTATCGAAGTACGATGACCAGAAATAATAATAAACAATTAAATTCCAACCTAGATAGGTAAAAAATGTAGTTGTCAAAAAGAAGTAAATTACAGTTATAACTACTAAAATACCAAAAGCAATACGAAATTAAAGCAGTTGTAGATCATTTATTTATTCGAAATTACGCAGATAATTGACAGTAAAGAGGGTGCGGCGAGAAAGGAAAACTGACAAGCGACAGATAATAACTTTGTAACCCACGTTTCTTGAGTGCGTAAATGCTAAGCGAAAAGAAAAGTAGTTTGAATTATTAAAAGTGACGCCCTTCCATGACGTGTGACGAAGGATCCTACGACAGGGTGTACAAATTCAAAACTGAGATCGACAATATTACTGAGAAATCGGCAAATAATATACACAGGCACCTCATGTACACGCAATAGCCATAATAGCACCATAGTCTTATTACAATATATAAAACGAAACAGGAAAAATAAAGTCAACTGAAATTAATAAGAGTTGTAGCTGATCTAGAACTCTTAAATTTCAAAATTTTATTAAGTTTTAGCGCAGTTTTAATTGATGTGACTGAAATATACCTTATATATAATAAGGTATCTTTCTTTTTTCTTTCTTTTCTTTCTATATAAGCGATCTTTGTTCGATAAGTGGTGTCTCAGTCTCATCTAAACTCACAAAGAAAATTATGTAATATTACCACATACAAGAACATTTGAATACTCACAATAAATATTCTACCTCAAAATCAATCTGGGTTTATAGCTGATCTACGACGCTGTTGAAAATAGTTGATGATATCATTGGGGCTTCACACCAGGGCGAAACCAACGCACTGATACATTTAGATTCCTCATCACCTTTCGACACGACTACTCACGAAATTTTGCCCATCTATCTTATATTTCATTGGTTTTCCGACTAGGCATTTTCTGAGCATCACACATTTCAGATAAATCCAATAAAATCATCTATTTATGGTATTTGGTAAATGCAAATGACAGAGACAGATGAGATTTTATAATGCATGCAGTGAGAAAATCTAGGTCTTGAGATAGACATGGACTTACGATTTAAGATTGTTACTAAATTTATTATTAACAGTCATATATAGTTTCTATTATACTTTTTCCTATTATAGTCTAGTTGTCTGAGGATATGAAGTAAATTTTCTCGTTCACGAAAAGGGCAGCAGATTAATAGAATTTTGGGAGAAATGTCTTTTTATTTCTTTCACTATTATTATTATATAATTAAATATTTGTGTCGCTAAATTAAGTGATTCATTCAGAGAGCAGTTGTTGGTATGGTAGTATAAGCCATTTTTTAAAAAATAATCGGTAATGGTATAAACAAGAGACCTCAACATAACATTACGTTTTGTAATGAGAGAACAAAACGCACATCTGAGTTTGGCTAGAATATCCAGTACATCAATTTTATTACGAAGAATTTAGTTATATTAAGTAGCGCCCTACATATCCTGTATTTGTTCATTAAAAGACGAGAAGGATTTTAAAACAACTTTTCTCTTACAATACGATTCGAATGGAATACAATATGCTACCACCACATGGAGTTCTATACAATTATTAATATCAACAAGGCAACACGAATTCGGTTGTTAAATATTAACATTATGAAATTAATTCTGTTAAGTTCATACATTTAGTAGCTAGAGTTGTGTAATAAAGGAAATAGTTTTACCACTATCGACACGGTGGTTACTTATCGGTGAGCACACACTCTAATTTACTTTATCCTTTGTGTAGTCTATTTAGGAGAAAATATAGCGGCAGCTTACATACAGTGTTTGTTATTTTTACACAGAGGTTATAATTTACTGTTCTAAAATTACGAGATGTTAAATTATCAAATACGTACTGTAATAATTGTTATCGCCACCCTTAATTATTTTGAGGTTAAATAAGATTGATAGACATCGATAGACCGAGATTGATAGATCGACGATGAAGAAGCCTGTATGTAGGAGAGGCATAGCCATCAATACTCTACATTTATAGAAAACTGAAGCAATGAATGATTAATGTGGACGGAAATATTGATGTGGTCGGTGGTCTAAAATGGGAAGTAGGGAAAGCCGAAAATATGCAAGTTGTCAATAAAACGAGTGGCATACTGGATTCGCCAAATAAAGCGAATACATATATTATGATGGATTATTTATTGATTATTGTACTACATCAAATTATTTAGATACTAAGAAGAATTACAGACTAAGAAATAAATTAAATTTAGCAGTCAAATCAAATACTAGAGATAGCAGTTCAGGGAAAATATTATTTTACTTCCAACATATTAAAATATATACAGGCTATCCATTTTATCAGGGCACTCGAGAATATCTCACTTAATATCGGTCGTACAAAAAAAATTATTTTTACGAAAATTGTGCCGATTTATATAACCTACAAAATGGTTCAAAGACATTTGAAATCCATGGCTTACTTTAAGAGTTATGGCGGAAAATATCGAAAATGTGGAAAACGTGTAGACCAAATATCTCCGTTATTTGAAGAGATATGAGAAAAATTCTAAGGCGAAAATTTTATGCAAAACAGAGTATTTCAACGAGGTTTTATCTAATTTTTTTTCAAAACCACTGCATTTTGAGATTTACTCTTCAGGCTGTTAAAAAAATTATTTTGAAACGGGCGGGAAATGGCGCCATTAAATAGAGTATTTTCCTCCCTTTTCAACGACATACACATGCCATATGTATTCATTGGTACTACGTTAGTAATTATAAAAACCTTTTTTTTAAAACCAATAATTGTTTTTAACAAGCATTATACTTGTCGTGGGGAAGTATGATTAAATAAAACGATAAAATAATTTAATAAGTTGTTCAAATCTTTGCTATAATAAAACATTAACACAATTAAGAAGAATAAAGTAAATTCAGGTAAAGAAAACAAAATAATAATCAAGAAAGCAACATGGAGCAATTATGGAAAGAGTATTCGCAGTTATGCCAATGTATAGAGGTCCTCCATAAAAGCGTCACTCCTTGCTCAGAAAGTTAAAATGTCTACCAATTAATTTAAGTATAATATCCATTTGTTTGTATTTCATGATTTCACTATTATTTCAATTATTTTAAGATAGTTGGCTATGAACAAACTTGACAATTTAATTTTTTGACAGATCATCTCAGTTAATACTTAAACTCTCACTCAATCACACTCGTTTAAGAATTTAGAATTTTCAAAAATTATTTTCACTCACATTGATCGTTATAATATGTTCGTTACATATTGCCAATGCAATTTTAACTCTGGATTAGCTCAAGTAGAATATAGAAACAGATTTCCACAAGCACTACAGCCGAATAAAACTCTGTTCAGAAAATTAGCTACAAAACTGAAAAATAATGGTTCATTTTTAAAGAAGAAGACAAGGTTGAACAGTGTTACTGATAATGTAAATACGGTACACCGAGTTATTAATTATGTAAGAAATAAAAATACAGAAAATTTGGAAACATCATTAAGAGAAATTCAAATTGCTTGTCATATAAATAAAACAAGTGTTAGAAAAATTTTAAAGAAAAATGGTTACCGGTCTTATAAAGCCAAAAAAGTTCACAATTTACAAGCGGGGACAAACCAAGGAGGACGACTTTTTGTAGGTGGCTGTTGGAAAAGAGGCGTGCAGATCCATTAATATATAGTAAAATACTTTGGTCCGACGAGGCAAATTTTTTCAATAATGGATTTTTTAATCGCAATATTCATTACAAATGGGCTTCTGAAAATACACACTGACATGAATTTAATGAATTCTTAGATGACCTACCTTTAGAGAATCGATACAACTTTCAATATTTTCAACAAGATGGAGCTCCTCCCCACAATTCCCAGATTTGCCTAGATTATTTAGACGAAATTTTGCCTCAACATTGGATAGGTACCAATGATTTATTCGATGGTCCCCTCGTTCTCCAGATATAACCCCAATGGATTTTTTCTATGGGAGTATATTAAAGATAAGGTGTTTTCGACGACACCGCAAAATGTAGAGGACCTAAAAGCTCGAATTCAACAGGCATATATTACAGTTACCCTCGAAATGCTGAGTAATGTTTTAAATGCAGTGCCGCGCTGCGATTGTGCATAAGAAATCGCGGTGGACCCTTTGAACACTTGATATGATATCTTAAAAATTATTTTGAGGGTTAGATAAATATTAATGTTCTGTGTGCTATATTCTTCTTATTATTAATTTGTTTTTGTTACCTGAATTTACTTTGTTCTTCTTAATTGTGTTAATGTTTTATTATAGCAAAAATTTGAATAACTTATTGAATTATTTTATCGTTTTATTTAATCATACTTCTTCACGGCAAGTATAATGCTTGTTAAAAAAAAATTATTGGTTTTAAAACATTGTTTTTATAATTACTAACGTAGTACCAATAAATAAATATGGCATGTGATATATCGTTGAAAAGGGAGGAAAATACTGTATTTAATGGCGCTATTACCCGCCCGTTTCAAAATATTTTTTTTAACAGCCTGAAGAGTAAATCTCAAAATACAGCGGTTTTGAAAGAAATTAGATAAAACCTGGTTGAAACACTCTTTTTGCAAAAAATTTTCGCCTTAGAATTTTTCTCGTATCTCTTCAAATAACGGAGATATTTGTCTTAGACGTTTTCCGCATTTTCGATATTTTCCGCCATAACTCTTAAAGTAGGCCATGGACTTCAAATGTCTTTAAACCATTTTATAGGTTATATAAATCGGCACAATTTTCGTAAAAATAATTTTTTTTGTACGACCGATATTAAGTGAGATATTCTCGAGGGCCCTGATAAAATGGACAGCCTGTATGTACTAAGAACATAGATACTATCAGTAATAAATGCACGTTGGCCATGTGGACATATTTTGCAATTGTTAAATTTTATTAGTGATAGCGGATAATGTCGTTGGGAATTATAATTACATTAATAGCAGAGACTAAATCACCTTTAATCCATATCCGTACAAATATAAGTATAAAATATAATGTAACAAAATCATTAAATTCAAATTAGTTATACAGATTTTTTTTACAGATGGTCAGCACCAAATTGATATGAAAACACCTAAGCATAGAATAATAAATGGAACATCGAGAGAAAGAGTGAGGTTTTAAAACAATAACACACAGCAGCACATGAAAACAAAATGTTCACTTATTGAAAATAGAAAAAAAAGTTTCATATAAAACTTGTAGGATCTTACATATATTTTATTGAAACGTGATAAAAAAAAAACAATATCATGTCTAGGTCACGTGATACGAAATAAATATATGTTTTATTTATTTATTTATTGCATACACTGTTCAACAGGTAAGGTACCCAATTCCAGAACTGGGATAACAGAGTAAAAAAACATAATATAGGTATAATACATAGTACAACATAAGTATACCACAAAAAAAAAATCAGAAAGGTAACAATAAAGTACATAAGTGATAAATGTAAAGTAATAAAATTAAACAAAAACAACTATTAAGAAAAACAAAAATGTAGACAACCAAACAACTACATATTTAAGTTAAAATTTGAGATTTTATATCCTTCAGACGGCAGTTAAAAATATCAAGGGCACTGGACAATTTATTTGTATTATTGCATATGGTAAACAAAGGCGAATTTTTAAAATGTTGGTATGTGGGGTGGGCATATAGAAAACTTGGGCATTGCGAGAAGCCAATCTAGGGACTTTTAATTTGCTGATTACTTCAGGTGCGTCAAAATCATTGTGTAACTTTAAATAAGAAAACTTGAGAGAGGTATAAACGCCTGTCTCCAAGTGTAAATATGGAAAACCTTTCAAGTAGATCTCTCTGCGGAAAACCTATGACAGGGTAAGTACCATCTGATTTGAACCAGAGCAATTTGACAAATCTACGCTGCACGGCTTCCAGTTTAGTTTTATGTACCTCATAGCTCGGACACCAGATACGTGATGCATACTCAAGCTTCGATTTAACAAATTATTGGTAAAGAATTTTTAATGTATCCGTATTAGTAAATTCACGACTAGTACGAACAATGAATCCAAGACTCTTAAAGGCTTCGGAGATAATAGTGTCGATGTGATCAATAAAAGACAGCTTTTCGTCGAAGATTACGCCGAGGTCACGAAACGTTGAAGGTCTCTGAAGTGAGACGTTATCCAAATGGTATTCAAAAATAATTGGTGATGTTTTTAAAGAAAAGGCCAATACGTTGCACTTACCAGCATTCAAGTACAATTTATTGGTTATATACCAGTTGTTTAGTTTATTAAGACACGCTTGAAGTTGAAAGCAATCATCAATGTTATTTATAACTGTGAACACTTTTAGGTCATGAGCATATATCAGGCAAGGCAAATCAATTTCATCTGTTATGTCATTAATAAATATATTGAATAAGAGGGGTCCAAGAATAGATCCCTGGGGAACTCCCGAGGTGGCAACAAATTCCATTGACTTGAATCCATTGAGAACAACGTACTGAGTCCTATCCATTAAATAAGATTGAAATAAGCGGAGTAGAGAATATGAGAGACCAATTTTATCTAAATAATCGAAAAGTAGCCGGTGATCGAGTCTGTCAAATGCCTTGGAAAAGTCCGTATATACAACATATTTGACTATGCTCATCTATGGAATCAGAAATATACTGAATGACACAGAAAAGATTTGTTGTAGTCGACCGCCCTTTCATAAAATCATGTTAGTGAATAGAAATTTTGGTATTAATTTAGTAATATATTACGTCATACAATAGGATTTCCAAGACTTTGCAAAAGTTGCAGATTACAAAGATTGGTCGGAAGTTTTGAGTATCTAATTTATTACCTTTTTTTATAAATTGGACACACTTTGGAATATTTCCATAAGTCTGAGAACTGACAATTTTTTAGTATTAAATTCAAAATTAAGGTTGAGGGATATCCAGATATAATTGCGCAATCCTTCAATAAGAATGCCGGTATGGAATCAGGGCCTGTTGTCATTTTAGGCTTAATTCGTTTTAAAGCCTGAATAACCTCGACCTCTGAGAATGAATTTATATTTACAACAGCGTTATTGTTCGGGCAGTCACTTTCAGGGAAAATATTCCTAGTGTCCAATGAGGAGTCCGTATAGGATTGACTAAAAAAAATTCGCAAAACCATTTAATATGTCATCGGGATCTCTTAATGAAACTCCATCCAAGTTCATTTCTTTCGAGACATTTGTTGAACCTTTTTTACTATTGATGAAGACCCAACATTTGTTGGGATAACTTTTTATTGTTCTTTCAGAATATTTCACAAAGTTACTGTATTCTAGATTAATATTGCACTTTATTTTATGCCTGACATTTTTAAACTCGTTATAAATAAGGAGATTGCCAGTTCTTGCGTATTGCTTTCCAAGGCTTTCCTTGACTTTGAGTTTATTTATAATGGTGCTGTTAAACCAAGGAGGGTATTTACCACTACGAAAGACTGATTTTTTAGGTACACAAGATGCAAACACAAAGTCAAGTTTATCGTAAAACATCGTTAAAAGATGAAAGAAAGGACCAGTCGATGCCAAGAAGATTATCATGGCAATTTAGACAGATCGCATTTACGAAAATTATAACTGTTATGGCAAGTTGGAAAGTGATTGAGATTTTTGGAGGCGTTCATATCGATATGTCCAGGGCAGGGTGGTATATATCTTCTATCGTTAAAGGATCAATAGAACGGGTAGCGCAACAATTTCTTTTGCGCAACACTAGGTCAAGAATATTCATCATTGGAATTGCGAACTAAATTGTGCTCGGAAAAGTTATTAACAAGAAAATTATTCATGGCTCTAATTTGACTATTAGGTTGCAAATCTTCTAAATAAGATATTTGGCAATATTAAAGTCACCTATGATGAGTACATTGCCACCATCATTATTTTGTAGATAATCTAAAGAACTTAGCGTCTCAAATAAATATTCATATTCAGCGACAGATACACCAGGTGGTATGTAAATGGCTAATATATAGAAGGACTGATAATCGACCAAGATTTTTACTCCCAGAATATCAATGGCAGGTATGATGTCAAAGCCTACAGAATCCAGGTTTAGTGTGGGCGAAAATTTCTACTCGTGGTTCTTCCACTCGCATCGAATTTTCATTCTACCTTGTTACAGAATATACTATTATGTCTTGATTTTATTTCAACTGGAAATTATTTTTATGAATTCTAAATTGATTTCCGATTTAGTTACCTACGAATTGTCAGCCCCATATAATTCTACTACAGAGAGATATGGATGTTTCATTCTTTTTTATATACGATATTATGATTTGAACAGTGTTTTACCGTAACATTGTACTCACCTCGTGCAGGAAACGCTAAGAATAACGGATTAAAGATGAGAAATGATCCGTTTGCGAAATTTAGCACATTTTTCATTTTTACAGCCGACTCTCACGCGGTTTAATGTCTCGATAAAGCGCAAACTCCTTGAAAGCCTATTTTATCTTATCGATGTTGATAACGTCCTTGGTCCTTGCGTAATGGGTATATATGGTTTAAGGGAAACGCGTACGTTATGTATTATAGTGTTGAGATACTGATACCGATTCGGACAACGAATATAAATAGCACGCGTTCGCCCAATAGGGCAGATTAATCTTGCTGAATAAGCACGAACATATTTCTCTATATATTCTCAAATCGATTAATAATTCGCAAAAGAATTTAAATTTTCCCATGCTTCGTTTTGCAACATACCAGAATTATTATTATTTGATTCTATAAATACGAATAACTACGAGTTTTAGCAAATAGTCCGTTTTCACGGAGTTTATCGAAATGTAACAGAATACCGGATGACCCACAAAGTACCAACCCCCCACTTTTTTCTACAGTTTTAAAAATAAAATTCTGAAGTTTGGGAAATCAAATATAGGACACATTTTGGCATTCGGTGGTAAAAAAATCACTTCCGGTATGACTGGAAATTGCCGCAACTTTCTTATTTTAAATAGCACCCTGTATATTTAAGTCACTTTTCTCATAAAGCTGTAATTTCTCTTTCCAACACTTTCTTCAGATTTAAAATCAGATGAAAAATAACCTTGGAAAAGGAATTTACTTGCTATTTCTAGTTGGCTTTGGAATTTAGGAACAAATTTTAAAAAAATCGTAGACTTTGAATTTCAATAAAAGGGCATTTCTCAACAAATTAAATGTATTTTGTTCATTTGCTTGGATTAGAAATGTTTTTCCCATTTTTCCATTTCATGGAAATTCAATTTGTCATAACTTCAATTTTTCAAATAGTACCCTGTATGGTTTATTTTTGTATCAGATAGAGTGATAAATTTGCTTTAGACGGGGTTTTCCCGATTAAAAATAGAATATAAATTAAAATAAATATTTTGTCCATATTTTGCAGTAAGCCATGAAATACAGATGCACACAGCATCTGTCAAAACGCTATTATATATAATTTATAATTAAGTGTTTTATTCAAAATAAGATTGCGATGCAATATACTAGATTTACTTTAAATTTACGGTGAATATCAGAAAAATACCCATGCGGCCGCATGACTATATTATGAAAGATACTGATCGTCGTCAGCCATACCGGCAGTATTTTAAAATTATAGAAGAGTCATTCCGAAATGCAGAAAATAATGAGGTGGCAGAGGACAGATTTATAGTAAGCGAAGAAATTGCGACAAATGTATTGGCTTACACACATGTGTACCCAAATAAATATTATAACTAAATAAAAATAATAACAATTATAACAAATGAAATTACTCGTTTAAAATAAAGTTAAAACTAGTAAAGTTTGCCTGGGCGCCACCTGTGTTGAGACACAGGGAATAATGAACTCAGCCAGCAGAGATGAAAACCTCTATCTAACAGGAGCAGATTCAATAGATTTATTGTAGGGTTGTAGACTGAAATTAAAGATTCCTATAACAATTAACCTTTTATTCTGGTATTTGGCCGAGCACAAACAAATGACAATTGACAGTCGTAAAGTAATTCTTAAAATTAAAATACATGCAAAAAACAGTGATATCGACTTGAAGATCGATTTAATTTAAATGAAAGGGATACCTTTTGGTATCAGAGCTCTTTAATGTGTTACGATCGTGAAGCTAGCTAACCTTATACGCAAGTCGGAGTGCGTGATCCCTTGAACTCGTCCACATCAGCTGATCTTGTTCTGGTGTAGTGGTTTTGCCTGCCTGAGAAATGAAGCGTAGCGAAGATGCACTTTATTTACTATTCGAAGCACTTTATGTTTTATTTTCGAAGTGAAGTGACTTACGGTTAATAACAATTTGGATTTTAAACAATTTTTGGTGAGTACAGATTTTAATAAGAAAGGCACAATACCTTTCTAGAATATTTCTATAGACAACTTGTATAGAAGTTTCAAAATTTAATTTTTTTCTTGTATTCTATTTTGATTGGAGTTATTTATTTAAATTATATTTACGTCACTTTGACGTTTTATGAAATGGCAAAATTCTAAAGTAAAAGTGAGGTTATCCGCGGACAAATTTGGAACACGTCTCACCTTAGTAAATGCAAATTTTCACTCCTTTGACATTGTTCCCATGGATACCATCAAAATTTTGCTATTTTGGCCTTCTGGATAAAAATATTTAATTGTCAAAATTAAATGTAGACTTTTCATGCCTTTTTGAATAAATTTCCTTAACTGTTTTTTGATTTTATTGATGTAGGTTTCATGCTGGTTCTATTGATATCCCTATCTTGCCTCTAGGGTGGATATTAAGAATTTTGAAAATATTGAAACTTTTTATACTTTTTTCTTAAAATTAGACCTTGTGAACCCCAAATACCATTGAAAAACCTCCCTTACTTACAAATACAAACATTTGTGATAATAAAATGCCGTACAATGGCTTTTCCTTAAAATTAACACTGTCTGAATTTTTCAGGGAACGCTATCCTCAAATTATGCACTTGTTGTGTCCCCGCATATGAATGATGTTTGCAAATTGTTTAAAAACCTTGCCTAGCACTGTGGCTATTGACATCGAACACACATGTAGTTTAACAAACTCTTGGGTTTAAATTATTAGTGATTTTACCCAGCCCTTGAGGAACTAAACAAAATTGTCACTGGGGCCCCTTATGGAACTTTAATCCCAGAGCTATTGCATGCAAAAGTTGCACTAGGTAAGTACCCAAGTACTTGTATGGAGAAAATTTTATGTTGAATTCAGTTATTAAAGTTCTGAACAATAGTTTATTCTGACGCTTGAAATGTCACTATTTTTAACTGTATTTTTTATATAAAAGTTTAATTAGAGGGTTACTATGGGCACAATTTACTTTACCCAGATCAGTAATCATTGTTCTTTATTGATATGTGCTGCAATACTTGTTGCAGATGGATAAATTATTAAATTTTTTATATTTTCTAGGTCTCCTATTCGAAGAGTGAACAAGTGTTCTGAAATGGGTGGGCGTCATTTTGATCACCTGTTATAGTTTGGTATATACTTGTATTGTATTGTTCTAATTATAATATTTATAAATTTAGTAAGTTGCTGTCCAGATAGGTATCATAACTTATAAATTGGTATTGATTGTGTGAATTTTTGTTTTTTGCTAATGATTCATTAAAATTTTTGTTATATTTATCAAAATAAATTTTCTCTAATTACAAATAACTCATCTGTTTTTCCTAGCTTACTGCAAGATATGGACACATAATTCGAAACGCTTCTACAAAAAGTTTAATATTTATTTTAATTTATATTTAATTTTACATTTAATTTGTTGAGACATGCCCTTTTATTCGAAATTTTTTAAATTTGTTCCCGAATTCCAAATCCATCTAGAAATAGCAAATAAAAGCCATTTCCAAGATTACTTTTCATCCGATTTTAAATCTAAGAAAAGCGTTGGAAAGAGAAATTACAGCTTTCTGAAAAAAGTGACTTAAATATACAGAGTGATAATTAAAATAAGAAAGTTGTGGAAATTTTCGGCCATACCGGAAGTGACTTTTTTTACTACCGAATGGTCAAGATGTAGCCATTCATACCTATATTTGATTTCCCAAATTTCAGAATTTTATTGTTAAAACTGTAGAAAAAAGTGGGAGCTAGGTACTTTCTGGGTCACCCGGTGTAAAGCAGGGTTGTCATTAAAACAATTAAAATATCAGTCAAGCTGTTAGAAATATGTACTAAATCATTGGTACTAATATAAACAGAAACGTACATACCTTTGAGCATACAATTAGCCCTGTCAATATAAGATTATTATCCCCTTTTTAAGGGATTTTTCCCTCTTATTATTCATTTTCGGAAATAAATTTACTATCGGCCGCAGAAATATTGAGAGAATTTTGGACCACCTTGTATATGTTCTTCATACTAATTTATACTTTCATTAGGTAGGTGTGCAATGGGAAGCAGGAGCGAGTTTAACCTCTCGTTTGACATGAGTTCTACGTTGATGTACGGCGTGACCTGGTATTTGTGGCGATGATAATAATTAAAGCTGCACTAACAAAATCATTAGTATACAAAAGCCTTTATGCATCGTGTATAATTAAATCTACCTGCGAGCACAGACCGTTTTAGATAGATTTAAATTGTATAAAATTTACATTTAGAGGAGCAATTTCTTCCTTAACGAAATAAGTTTGCTGACTAGACACGACGAACAAAATTTACCATGAATTTGAACTTAAGTTTTTTCTCTATAGTTTGCTCGATTTTAATGATTGTTATTTTGTAATGTGTAAATGTAAGTTCAAACAGATTTTAGTCTAAAAAGAAACTAAAACACCCAACGGGAATCACCAACAGTAAAATGAAAATCCATTTATATCCATTCATAGCTCCACCTTTTCAAAATTTTCGGTCTTTGATACCTTTTCATCTTTGTTAGTATGGAAAGTATACCGAGTAAAAAGAAAAATCCAAATTTTTTTTTCCTGTATGGCATTATTTTGTTACTTAATCAATTCAAATAAATTTGACATCTTTAGGTAAGCAATTTAGTAGGGTACAACACCTATAGTTCAAAATGACAGACGTGAAAAAACATAAAATGACGGTCACTTTTAAAAATTGTGAGAAAAAGTCATTCTTTATAAAAAGTTTTGCTTGTCTTAGGGAGTTATAAACAGTCGTCAAATTTAAGATAAATAACACAGGGTGTTCTAAAAATTAGAAGATAAGAAGCAATAGAATTGGTAGAGATAAGAACAGGTAGGAGTTACAGGTTCAATAATAAAAACCCTAAGGTTGGTTAGCTCCAGCGGGAGACTCCAGAGGTAAGATTCGTTTATTTTTAACGAATTATGAACTTTGACAAAGAATAGGAATTATTGAGCGCCAGATAATTTTTAAATAAAATTTCACCAACCTCAAGCAGCTTGATCGATACACTGACTAAAAAAAAATAAATAAATAAAAATAAAACTTTAAGTAAAAAGAGGGGAAAAACGAGTTCAAAGTATGGCATTTATTTACAACAATTACAGAAGGTGCCTGCCCAATAAAAATTATATTTACATTTGAAAACTGTGATCTTGATCTTAATTTTAATTTTAAATTTTAATTTGCTGTTAATATTTTATGAGGTGACTGAACAGTAAGAGTTTTAGCTTAAAATGGTTAAGGTTACACTTAAAACTAATCTACACGAGATATGTGAGGGGGCCACCATTCAATACGCGGTGTTTCATTAATAATTGTACAGAAGCTAACTTAAGAATCCTTGGCCCAAAATAAGATGTAACCCAAAAAAATATGTAAATAAAATGTTCCTCCTTACTGAGATAATTATTTTTATCAATTATTTTGTTACTGTTTAATATTTCTTTTTCAAATTTGGCAGAAAGTTTAGGTATTTTAGGTAACAACAGATCATGGTAAAAGATGGTTTCTCACTATTACCAGAGGCGTACGGCAGGGACAGAGAAGTAGTTTCCCCTCTAAATTCTACGCCACTGGTGGAATAGTCTTTTTATTATGTTTTTACATTTTAAAACGTTTTACGAAAATAATGTACTCTTATTTCATAAAAAGTAATTATTTTTCGAGATAATTGAACTGAAAGGTAAGGCTAAACAATATTCGGATTTTAATGTTTATTTTTCATATTCGTATTGATTCGGCATCTCTACTCATAAAACTGCATTGGTTACGTGAAATAAGTTTTGCAGTTACATTTTTGTAACATATTTAATAAATTTAACTACACTCTTGATAATATGTAATACAATAATTATTTACAGAAGGAAAATTTATTCATTTGTTGTGCTGTCAGCTCTAGTCTGAAGTAATTATTTGAATCTAGTAGGGTTGTGTCACTGTTGTCAATTTTTGATATCACCGTCAGTCATTTTGCTTGTTCTAAAATTTAAAAAGGGTGTCTACTGAAATGCCAAGGCATAATAACTTTTCAGATTTTGAATTGCGCGATATGATGTGTGTTTATGCACAAGAAAATTATTTCTGTCGTGCGGCTACTCGAAGATATCTCCAAATGTATCCAAACAGAGCCCACCCAATCACCAGACCTTCAGAAATATTTTTATTTGATTAGGAGAAACTGGAAAATTCAAGCAAAAACGTAGTGTGGGACGGCCAAAAATATTCCTGTTGATCAAGAGGAGGACACTTTAGTGCGTATTGCTGATAATCCCCAACTAAACAGTCGACGCGCCAATATCCATTGGCTTGATGACGGTCTCGATAACTAGGGCCGAGTAGGACTACTACTCTTTGCTCCTAGATTAACTCTGTAGACCTGGACCGGCCTTCGTGATAGGTGGGCTCGCTTACTTCTACCAGACCCAGCTCGCAAATTCGAGATATGTCGTGGTATTTTCTGCGGACCTCCCCTGGTCCTGGCTCTTCAACCTCGCTGGCAGAGGTCTCTTCTGGCGCTCTTCTTGTCTTGATATTTTCTTTCTTCGCCAGCTTGTCACCCCCGTGGGTAGTCATCGGTCTAGTTGGGTTTTAGGAAGTTTTGGCTGGGATTGACTGCCGGTAGGTAGGACACAGTAAAGGTGTGTCCTACCCCGGATCATCGGAAAGGTAAGGATATGAGCTGTGTAGCTCGGGAGTGTGGAGACCCTAAGTGCTTTTTTAGCACTTTCGGACTCCACGGAGCAGGTAGGACAACGGGCGTTGGACGGTATGTTGTCCGACGCCCGCAAGGAGGTTGGGTTAGGGTAGAAAAACGTCATGTCTCTGGTAGTGGTGGTCCGTCCTGGGGTATCTGAAACAGATCGGTTAGCGGGAAATATAAGTTATACTCACCCGTTGTCCAGAAGCTGTACCCTCGGCCGTTTGTGCCTCGGGGTGTCGGCAGGGTCGTAATCAGTGGCCTGTCTGATCAGCGGGTTCCCATGCTCCTCGGCTTGGGCGTACAGCTTCTTCGCTCGTTCCCGGATGACTTCAGTGACCGTGGTGTACTCCAGGTCTCTGACGATATCTGCGTTTCTCACGTACCATGGGGCGTCGACTGCCGTTCTGAGGGCGATATTTTCCACTGCCTGGATTCTCTTCATGTAAGACTTTGCCTGGTAGCCCCACGCTACCGAGGCGTACGTCAGCTGCGGCCTGATGAGGGTCTTGATAAGCGTGAGCTTATTCCTCAAGTTGAGACGGCTCCCGTTTCCCATCATCGGGTAGAGGAGGGCTCTCGTGCGTCGGGCCTTGGCTGTGATAGCGTCCGTATTCTGTCTCCACGTTAGGCTTCTGTCCATGACCACGCCAAGGTATTTGACGGTGTCGTGCCATTGGATGTCCTCGCCGTTCATGGAGACGTGTCCTGTGGGAATTTCTTTCCGCACTCGTCTGAAGAGAATGGCTTGGCTCTTGTCGGCGTTGACGGCGACTTTCCACTTCGTGCACCATTCTTCCAGGAGTGTGGCCGCTTCCTGGAGTTTTCTGGTTGCGTTCCTGGCTTTCCAGGATCTGGCAATTAGTGCGGTGTCGTCTGCATATGTTTATCAGCAATTACTGGGATAAGCAATGCTCCAGTATTTAGGATACTTAAAAAAGAAAACCTGCGACCTTTCCATTTTACACCAGTCCCTAATTTATTACCAAGGGATCTTCCTGTACGAGTGGAATTTGCACAGTCTATTAGAGACAGAAAAATTTTAAATCCTAATTTTGTTAACAATATTACCGATGAAGCCATTTTTACTCGTAGAGGAGTTTTCAACTAAAGGAACAGCCATAGTTGGGATATTGAAAATCCACATGTAGTCAGAGAGGCACATTTCTAATATGAGTTTAAAATAAATGTATGGTGCGGTATTTTCGGAGATAGCTTGTTGGGGCCTTATGAAATACATGCAAATTTGAATGGTAACTCGTACTTGGAGTTTCTTCAAACTACAATTTTCGACGAGCTTGAACGATTGCCGGTTAATCGAAGAATAGGTATGTGGTTTATGCAGAATGGCGCCCCAGCTCATTTTCGTTTAGGAGTGCACAACTACCTAAATAACCAATTTCCTCATCGTTGGATTGGTAGAGGAAAAGAATTTCCGTGGTCATTTCGAAGTCTGGAATATTAATCCCTTAGACTTCAATTTCTGGGGACACACGAAATGTTTAGTATATGGTCAAGAAATTAATACTGTCCAAGATTTATGGCAACAAATAGTTAATTCTGCCAACTTTATTAAGAATCAACCGAACAAATTTTTTAATGTTAGAAGAGGGTTCAACAGAAAGAATACAAAAATGTATTGAAGTAAATGGGAGGCTCACATTGAACATTTCAACGTGAAAATTTTTTTGTGAATTCTAAGAGTTACTGGTGAATGCAGCATATTAATTTTACTTCATTTAGTGAACATTCATTGTCAAATTGACTCACTTTTCGCTGGGATACCCGGTATTGCTCTGTAGTTGTGTTTATTTCAAATTGTTACCTACCTAACATTGTAAGTATCCACTTTCATATTAAATATGTTACAAAAATTTAACTGTAACACTTATTTCACGTAACCAATGCAATTTTATGGGTAAAGATGCCGAAATGATCAATACGAATATGAAAAATAAATTAAACATTAAAATCAGAATGTTGTGCAGCCCTTATCTTTAACTTCATTTATCTCGAAAAATAATTACTTTATGAAGAGTACATTTTCGTAAAAAAGTTTTAAAATAAAAAAATTATAATGAAAAGATGATTCCACCAGTGGCGTAGAATTTAGAGGGGAGAAATTACCCCTCTGTCCCTGCCGTACGCCTCTGGTAATAGTGAGAAACTATCTTTTACTATGGTCTGATGTTACCTAAAATACCTAAACTTTCTGCCAAATATGAAAAAGAAATATTAAACAGTAACAAAATAATTGGCAAAAATAATTTTTAAAATTTGAAATAAAACACCCTGTATCTCAGTAAGGAGGAACATTTTATCTAAGTGTTTTAGGTTACATCATCTTATTTTGGGCCAAGGATTCTTCAATTAGCTTATATACAATTATTAATGAAACACTCTGTATAATAAAATTAATATCAGTTATAGGTGAGCCTAAGTTTAAAATAATAATAAAAATAACATACACGTTTACATAACTGCGCAGTTAACAACATGCATTGGTTACCAAAAAGAAAAATCATCAGAGTTAATGCCCATATAGGCACATAAAAGGGCCGCCTATAACTATTATAAATCTTTATATCAAAAATAAAACGTAGACTTCAACTTTATTATGAACACAGTATTGAACTTCAATGGTACTTATCCGACCTTCAACGTCTCTAGTGGTAAAAGATAAAGGCACTCCAGGCTCCTCGATTGAAATCCTATATAGCCGCAGAAAGCCCTAGCACTCCCCTCCAGTTCCAAAACAATATATGCTAGTAGCGTCCTCAACCAAAACAGTGAATTTCCAGCAAACATCGGCCATCCAACAAAAAAAGCTTCAGTAAAGGAAAATCTGAACTCCCAAAACCAAAATTTACACTTTACAGTAAGACATGGGTAGTTTTAACAATCATACAAAATTTGCCTATAAAAAAATGGCATTAGAATTTGGTATTTCCATAAACATTTGTAAACCATGCTTACCTAAGAAAATGGCCTGGGCACACAAAAAAACACAAGGATTCATTGGCTTCATTTCTAGGTCTTTTTAGAAGTTCCACAACAAATAAATATAATCGGCTTCAACATGTAAAAAGACACTTCTAAATTTAAAGTTTTCTAGTATAATCCCAAAAACTAAGAAAGGGGTGCTCTAAAAGCATTCATAGGAAAAATCTCGTCTTAAAAGTGAAACGATGCATTGCTGAATAATCCAAAAATTCCTTGTTGTTTATTCCGTTAACCACATGTACTCGAGCACCAATCACAGCTTGACATTTCATCCGAAATTAACCAAATTCTCCAAAGACGCGAGCGCACTTACTTTTAAAATTATAATGGCACTCGTTTCTTCATAAGCTTCCATTCTAATGCTAAGTTCAGCAGTTAATCGATCGCAGACCGTATTCAAAGCATTAACAATAACAATTTTTCGGCCTCTTAACACTACTTCATTACTTTCATCGAAGAAGGTGAAGGTGTTACGCTTTCTAATTCGTTTTTTCTCACACTCATATTGATGATCAACTATCATCCTAGCTTCGGTTTCAATATTGTCGAATCTATCTCTAACTTTGGTTTTTATAAATTCTTTTAGGGAATCAAGCAGACCGACCATGCCGAAAGGAATAATTTTTTACATCGTTTGTTTACTTAAATAAACAGGGAAATGAGGGGCCCCTGAAAAAGTGGGGTCCTAGGAGCGCGCCTAGGCCAAAACGCACCACTGCAATAATTATAGTTTGTTTCTTTGCGACGAGTGCAGTCGATAAAAGCTTAAAATGATTCCACTGATGGTCCCAATTCATAAAACTTAGTTGGGCAACCCTGTTCATATTTTAACTCTTCTTGCCGTAATCAAGACAAGTTGGTACCTTCAACAATGACAGATGTATGAAATTCGCCATTCCTAAAAGCATTGCTTTGCTTACTTTCCCTTTGTTAATTCCCTTAATTGCTGTAATTAAACTGTTGTCTTAAAACTTTCCCTTAAAATTTGTTAATTAAATAGGTCTCTCGTGAAGCGGCAAGATAAATTACTACTTCCACACAAAATATCATATTGTAGGCTAAAAATACAATGTAGTGCCGCCAGTTGATGCTTCAAAATATCAACATGAGGATTAAGATCTTGAAATGTGCTCTATGTTAGTAAAGTGTTTGTCCCAAGTTATTCTAGACAATTGCTGTACGTAAGACGACTTGATTTAATTTTAGAATGTAACGAGCTCCGAATTCAATAATTCTATACGATGTATGTGAAGCGATTACAGATTTCCTGCTTTTCCGCAGTATGAAACAAACATCAAGTATAGTATTACTCCGGAATGTGTACGTAAGCATTTCACATTTTACGGTCCAGGTGCATAAAAAGCCTCTTACCCGGTTTATTTTCTTTGATCTATTATTTTTAAAACACGGTAAACTAGATTTGTGAGATTAACATTTGGTATATCGTCGACCAGGAAAAATTCAACAAGAAAACTTCAATGAGATTACGATTACGACAATATTTGATTTAAATTATTTCGGAATTAATGTTTCAATCTTTTATACTTTTGCAATATATCTTGTAATTCCTCAAACAGCACAAATACTACAAGGACGACATTTTAGACAGATTAACGATTACGACGCCAACGTTAAAAAAGTGTTAATCAGTTATATCCCAAGCAAAATAATTAACACAGAGGTGTTGTAGGACAGTCGCCAGGGAGTTGAGTTGAGTTGAGGATTATAAAAACCGTTTTAAATCGGAGTGATTTTACTGTTGGAACCAGTTCATTATAGGCCTCTTTAAGATATACTAATTTTTCCCACTCGCCGCCCTCCCGGAACACCAGCAAGTTTGGGGCAATATCGTCTAAAAATAATTTTTTTTCAAATATATATATATATATAGGGGCGAGGACTTTTGAATTTGGAGTGCATGCATGGCCGGGTAGTACCGAGCATAGCATGTAACGTCCTTAGGAGCTCATACCCTCTCCTGAAATTAGTGGGAAATCATGAAAATGCAGGAGTGGGTGCAGGTTTATTCAAGGCAGCAAAGAGAGTCGCAGATGACCCGGTCTCGTATTCGACATCAGACGAGGAGGCTGGCGAGGTGCTGACCCAGAGTCGGTCACTGAGCTTCCATCAAATCGTCTGAAAGCCCAGATTAAAACCGCAGAACAGGAAAATCATGTACGGTGTATTCTATAAGAATATAGAAACATTGGGTTTATCGACCAAGCTGACGTTCGCCTTTTTAAGGTCTGCTGGGCTTAACCGAGAGACCGAGGGATTGCAACAATGCAAGTTTCTATCAAACGATCAAAATAGAAATCTGCTTATGTCACGTAAAAAGCTTACCACTGCAGGTTTCGTTGTTGAGCAGGCTGCCGAAGATGCTGATTCTCTTATTATTAACTCAGCGATAGATATGTCGCCTCCTTACGATTCGGTAATTATAGTTGGTAAAGACGTTGACCTTTTAATCCTTATGACAAACAAGTATTTTATGAAGCATTTATTCTTCGACCTCTTTTGAATACCCAAAAGAAGTTGCGGATAACATATTATTTCTACACGTATTCAGTGTAGTGATACAACATCTGCGTTTTTTAGGTAAGGCAAGCAAAATTCGTTAAATTATTTCAAAATTGCAGGGTTACAAAAAGATGTAGAATGTTATATTAGTCCTTTACGGAGCAGAACCCGAACAGCATTCTTTGAATGAATTCAGGTACAAATGCTTTATTAAGTTAGTGGCAAAAAGTACATATAACCTTGCATCGTTACCTCCAACCGAGTCTGCTGCACGCCAACACTCTTTTTCAAATTCAGCAGTGGAACAACAATATCAAAAGTCTTCGAGGTTGGGGTTAGATGAAACAAAAATTGTTTGTTTCCTATTACTACCAAAAACGAAGCTGCTCCACAAGAACTTCTGAAGACAATAAGCTGCAAGTGTACACAAGGTTGCAAAGCCGCATGTACTTGTAGAAAAACTGGACTAATATGTTCCGTTATTTGTTCTGGATGTGAAGGACAAACGTGTACAACTGTCGAAACATATCTAGAGGGCTTATATCAAGCCGAAGAAAAAGAAGGTATAAGCTTTTTTGGAACAGGATAAATACAAAGAGGCTGAATTTGGCAAGGAGGATGCAGACGATAATGCAACCGACACTCGCAATTTTATTGAAACAAGGGAACGTTTTGGAGCTTCAACTTCAAAAAAATTCAGATTAATGTAATGTACTGACAGTAGAGAGTAAGAGTTAGAAGTAAATTAATCAAATAAATAAAAAGTGGACTAGGCCTATTAGGGACATCACTTAAAAAAGAAAAACGCGCCAAGTGCTCTATCGCAAGGTGGTGTGGAAATAAGCGCATAATGGTAATCACCACTGATAGTTGAAGACATTTGTAATTGATATCCAGGTAATTAGTCTATTTCTAAAAGTATGATCTGGGTTCTGTGAGTATTGCATTATTGTAGTAGAAACAAATTTAATTTCTATAACCTGGTTATTTTAGTTGCAGATATGGACCTTGCGTCGTACATTTAAAAAAGTAAGAATTTTCTTCTTTCTTCTTGATTTTAGGAGAATCGCCTGTTTTATTCTTCGTCAACTTGCCTATTGCTCTGCATTTAGGTTGTCACTCTATCTCTACTGAGGATGCTCTACGCTCCTGCGTCACAGGGGTAATTTACCACGACCAATTTTCACTATTCTCCTGTCGTCCATTCTATTCTTTTTTTTTTCTGATACCCAGCCATTAATATCTCCTATTGCTTCCAATAGTTGTTTAGTTTTCGATATTTCTGGTTTACTTTCTGCTGTATATGTTATGATAGGCCTTTACTGTTGTTTTATAAATTCTAGTCTTCGTCTCAATCTCTATGTTTGTATTGTACCATATTGTGTTATTTAAACACCCTGCTATTCTTGTTGCTTTTGTTGTTTGTTCCCTTACCACTGCCTCAACAAATCCGAGAGTTTCACGCCGAGATACTTAAATTTCATTTCCTGTTGAATAACTTCTCCATCTACCTCCAGTTTGCATCACATTGGTGTTTTTGATGTTGTCATACACTTTGTTTTTGTGCGAGTTAATGTTAAGAGATGTCCGATTGTGATTTTTTTGCCAATAAATAGACTTGGGTTTCCCCAACATTCCGACACATTTGTGCCGCGGATGTCAAAGGGGGGAAACGACATATTAAATGTACGGGAAAATGGTTTTTCGAAGGTAACTCGGCGGCTTTTGATCTGATAAAAAAAAATCTTCAGACCAAAAATGAAGAGCTCAAGAAAATAAGCAAATTTTGTTCCCAACCTCATCGACGTCAGACCATTGATTCGCGAGATATTACGAATCCAAGGTGCAAAAATTAAAAAAAATTGAATTCATTTTTTATCATGAAGGAGTGGAGTTGAGGACTCAATTTTTTTTTTAATAGAAGGATATTTTCAGCTATTTTGTTGGACTGGAGACTGGGGCGGTGGGATAATTAGGAGGGCAGGGAGAGGGGGAAAATGAAAATATTTCACATGCTGATAACTCCCCGTGTAATTAATCTATCGCGATCAGACCGAAGTACATTTTTTGTTGGTTTGGTAAGTTTGTTTGTCAAAGAACCTACCTAAATGCGCCAAATATCATCCTGCTCTAAGTTAAACAAAATTTTCTTCGGCGGGATTTTGCGGAACTATAATGAAATCTTGTCTTGTATGAACGCGTGCGACACGCAGAAATACTGTCGTGAAGATATCTTGGAAGTACAATGAAAGTTTTCGAGACGTGATTGCAAAGTGACATTTTTGCAACAATTTTTTTCAAGACGGGGGACGTAACGCCCCACGGGGTGTAATTTTTGTAACTGCAACGAAATTTTACACGACGGGACGTGATGTTGAGACATAATGCACAAGGCGTCATTTTAGAAACTGTCTCGAAAACGGAAATAAAAAATCTTCTACGATCCGATGTTGTGTAGTATTACCCCGCATGCAAGGTATGGACTATGAGGACGAACGTTAGATTCTTTCGATTTCATTTTTCAAACTTAACCGTCGTTTTGGCAGTATTTGCCTACATGTGGTTCCTCAGTGATTCGGGATACATGTCGCCCTTTTACCATGCACACAGTGCATGGGACCGCCTTGCCTGAACGTATGAATATAATATTCTAATCTGTTGTGATTCAAGCATCTATAACAGAGTGCACGAAATTTCCTATGTGAATAGAAAAATATGTATAAAGACAGGCAAGCTAGAAGCCCACAAAGTTGCAAATATAAAATTTTACTAAACGTTTTTCCCGTGCTTGCAATACTTTCCGTGTTCGGCTACGGTTCACACGGGAATCTGGCGTGCACGTAAGGAAAAACTTATTTTCTGGACTCCTAATGAAATATACTATTATGCATGCAGCATTATTTTCCAAAAATTGACAATTTATGATAAATTTATAATTATAATATAATAATTAATATTTGCCTAACACGTTGAATTCTGCATTCCCAAAAGTTATAACGACAAAAAATATTTTTTTCTGTTGTACTCCTTTCTAGAGTAAATGGTTTTGGCTTTCGTTCGTGCGTATGAATTCAAATGAAGACGCTTGTTAAAAGATTCGTCCATTAAGTCTTGTTTGTTTTCTTGAATTCCTCACAAATTAAACAAGGATAATTTAAATGGCACTGTTATTTTTTAATCTTTCAGAGATCTGCTACTTTCATGTTCAATGATTAATAACTCGTATACAATGAGACCAAATAGAAAACAATACTTTCCTTTATACTACGTATATGGGAAAGTAAAATGGCAGAAATAAGAGTTGTTCTTTTCAGCGCGGAATGTGAGTATGTAAGAAAAATACGGTTTGTATATAAAAAAAACAAAGTTAACCTTCAAAAAACCTTGAAGTCCTCCAACAAACTTTAAAAAAATATGGGCATTACTCGTTTTTGAAATGACTACTTTTTTGTCCGAAACATTTTTCTCGAAAATGCTTTATTTTTAGTTATTTATACGAATTTGTCAACTTAAATGTCTCACTCGGTATCTCCCATTAAAACTGCCCAATTTTCGGCAACAACAGCCAATTTTTACGCTATGACAGCAACATACGATATAAATTAACTGTTTGTTAATTAGTTGCATAGTTGCTAAGTAGTGACGAGTGACGAGCAGTGGCGGTTCCAGAATTTCGACATGGGGGGGGGGCGTCAATTATGGGCAGCACAACTATGTACACGTAGCGTCAGCTGCAAGGGCATTTAATGATGAATGCTTAAATAGTCGAAGGCAAAGCGAGAAAAATATCGTTTATTCGCAAAAAACTTGGAAAGTATCAATTTTACTGTAAAATATGTACACATGAAAATTATAGGTAATAAAAATCCGCACAATTTCATGTTTTTTAACTTTGCGCCTATGGGGAAATTTTCTCCCGTATTTTCGTACAGCCCCTGCAAGACTTTCATTCATTGCACCATAGGTTAATATCATGTCGCAGTACTCTTGCGATGTGAACTCTGGCATAATCGATATTGGCGAATACAGTTTAAAATTTAACAAAAATGGGAAATGCTCTAAACGGAAGTCGAAGAGTCAGTGAACTGAACAGTGAACGCGTGGCGCACTGACCTTTGACAACTAAGACAGCTGATATTATTGCCTGCTAAACGAACAAGCGACACGCGTGCGATCGCGTCGAGATAGCATAACTCACAAGTTCAGAAGCGTATCTTTGCAGGTTTTAATGCAAAAAATATAATAAATTACCTCGGATCGCTTTAAAATTTTATAGAGGCTTTCCCACATAACAGACTTGTATACCATTTTATTTTCCGCATATTTACATAAATCACCCTGTATACAAAATCGTCTTGACAACGAGTGAATGGGGATAAAAGGGAAAAACATGAAAAATTGTCATTTTCAAGTGCATTTGGACGAATAACTGTTTTTTGATTGGCTTTAGGGAATAATGACACTGAGGGTTATTTGAAGAGAAGTAAATTATCTGTAAAATGAGCTCCAAGTGACCTTTATACGATGAACGGTTCTCGAGTTACAGCAATTTAAAGCTATTTCTTTTTTATCATAAATTAAGATTTTCCTTCAAGAACTGTGCATAACCGATTTTTTGATATGTTAAAAAGTACCTGCCTGTTCCCAAAATTTGAGCCCGCTCTGAATTATTTCATCCAAATTTTTCCATTTTATTAAGCTATTATGGCATGCATTAAGTTTAGACGACTTATTATTCAAAAACTTCACCAGAATGTCTCGAAGTGATTTTGAAATAGTTCTAAATAAATTAGGTCCGATAATTACAAAACAAACTACTAATTGTGAAATCCGATTTTTGTACCGACAAAAGTTGCACGCTGTCAGCGGTTACAGAAAGAGACGCGAGTATATGGGACAGCGAGACAGAAGCAGAAATTGCGAAGCACAAAATCTGGTGATTATCCGGCAACAAACGGCATCCATGCAAGCAACATGTGATGATGTGGGGCAATTCGGCAATTTATTGTTAAAATAATTGCTGCAAATCGCACGACGTTACTCAAAATTGTTCCATCAATTGCTCCACTATGTTCGGCGATCGTTGCCGAGCAAGTAACTGCTGTCAAAATTGCCTGTGTAATAGCACCTTTATAATTCATATTGTGTTTAAAACTCTTATCTTTCCGGACAATATTTGGTTGTATGTAATAAGCAAACCAACTTCCCGCTGCTCACGATAAGACGCTCACTGCACCTGTTGTGGGTTATTTCGAGAAGTTTCATACTGATACAACATTGTATCAAAATGTACACTGCATACAATTAATTAATCCACCATCCAACACTTAAACTTAACCTTGCGTGAAGTTTGTAGTTAACATCCGGTTTGTACAAAATAATCTGGTGATATATGGTTACATGCCGGAAGTACACTGAGATAGAAGGTTTGAATTGCGGTGCAAGTCTTCCGTAACACACTGCAACCATATAATGTAATAAATCTGCTAAATCAATTCAACAACACAATTTCAGTTTGCAATGAATAGAACATAAGTGTTCTTAAAACGACGGAAAATAAACTAGTCGATGGAACTGTACGTTTTGTTTCTTTTTATTATTTATTTTTCATGTATGTGTTCGCCAATCCTCTTGAGATATTACGCAGTAGATGACAAATTTGTTAACACTGAAATACATACAAAGGGATATTTTTATACAGCTGTATAAGTTAAATGTATCATAATACAGCAGTTTATGTCCGTTTTCTTTTTATGTGAGCAAGCGATGGTTGCTGAACAAAACTGCTTTAAGATGTAAAGTTATTTATTTTTCAAGATTTAAGAACCGCTAAAAAACTAAAATTTCTGGCATATTTGCCGTAAAGAAATAATTTAATTCCTAGACAAACATTTTCTTGTAATTGTTCATTTTAACAAAATGTAACAAAAGCTGCTAATGTAGTTACTTTATTTTCAGAATTAATTTCATGTTGGCTATCGGATGCAACATTACTGGATTTCCTCTGAAATTCTTAGCATCCTTTGCTCTGAACTTTTAATTTGATTATTAGTCGGTGTGCTTTATAGAACTTCTACAAAATACATTGACATACAAAAATGTCATTAGATCAACTTTTTTATAAATAATACAACAAAAGTAGAATTACACACACAACATTCTCCTTAGCCAGCAAAAATATAACATATCTGAAAGCCTTTAGGTTGTCTATCTCTTTAATTCTAACAGAAGAATCTGTCAACGAATATTTCTTTTCACCCAAAATTGATGAACTTCTTTTATGTCAAAGTTCGTTAATTAAATAACTGAGTTATATTTCTGATTTGAAAATGTAATAAAAAAATACGTAAATATTTTATTTTTGCCCTCAAAGTCTTATAAAAACCAATCAGTTCGTTCTAGATCAAAACCAATTAGACACTTAAAAATCATTTTTTAATCAGTAAGTTAGTAGTATAGAATTATTTATAAATAATTAATGATCAATTTTCATTACAGTTGCGAATTCCACAACTTTTTAATATACTTACGAAAATCATATTTATCAACATAGTTAGTAGGTGAGGGAACCCCTTTTTTTCGCTGAAAAGGGGTAAATTGGTCATTTTTAGGGGTGGTTTTTCAGTTTTAATTTAATTTGGACCGTTTAAAATGGTTAAGAAACAAGAATGGTACCCTTTTATTTTTGATGTTAAAGGAACCTTCAGTTCAAATTTTGTGAAAATCGGTTCACCGCCTCCCACGATGTGTATATACAGGGTGGACCATTAATAATAGGCGATACTTCAGGGGTAGATTCTTTGGGCCAAAATATGAGGATATATTCAAATATGCTTTAGTAAAATGTTGCTGTGGAAAAAGATACAGGGTGTCAAAGTTCAAATTACTTTTTTGTTTTTTTGCAATAATTCAACACTGATCTTCGCCAAATTTGCTAGAGGAACTTTTTTTTTACTCTAAGAAATAATAATGTATGTACTACATCACGTTAGATCATAGAGGGCGCCGCAGGACCTGTATCTGATGACGAATTTTTTTTCGTTTTTTCTTTTTGACGAAACGTTGTGGTACTTATGACCAGAAAATTTAAAGAAACAAAGTGTATTTATTGAAAAGTGCGCTTTGATTACGTTTTAGTCCTGTCATTTACGTCACTTAATCATTTTATTTGGTTCTTGTGTTCCTCGAGCTGATTTCTTTAACTTCTTTATTTATATATATATATATTTTTTATATTTATAATTTTTCAAATAGGGAAATGAGGTTTACGCACAAAATAATTTTAGCGGACGTGCTGCAGGGAGGAAATACTCATTGCATCCAAATAGAATACAGCCAGATCATAAGATTTTCAAAGATCTGTTTTATCGTTTGGGAGAAACGGTTCCTTTTCGCCATTGAAACGATGTAGGACGACCGAAACGAATTACTCAAAATCAAGGACTAGAAATTTTAGTTCGTGTGGAGGAAGATCCTCAAGTCGTTTAGCAGCGGTAACAGGGGTAAGTAAACAATCTGTTCTAAGAGTCTTACGTAAACAACGCTTCTACCCATATCATCTCACTCCTGTACAAAACTTATTTCGAAGGAATCTTCCACAAAGGCTACAATTTTGTTAATTTGTTCTAAATAAACACAACAGGGATCGAAATTTTGTTAAGAACACTTTATTTACCGACGAAGCAACTTTTACTCGCCGCGGCGTTTTTAACTGGAGTAATACCCATTCCTGGGAAGAAGAAAATCCTCATTCCGAAAGAAAGGCATTTTCAGCAAGAATTTAAGATTAACGTTTGGTGTAGTATCATCGGCGATCAATTGTTGCGACCATTTGTCTTTCCTCCAAATTTAAATCGACAGTCTTATCTGTTTTTTCTTCAAAATACTCTTGCTGATATATTACATGTTTTCATGCTAGACATACGGAACAGAATGGGTTCATGCAAGATGGAGCTCCCCTCATTTCTCCATTGAAGTCAGGAATTATCTTGAAGAGACTTTACCACACAGATGGATCGGTCGAGGAAGTGAGTTTGCTTGGCCACCAAGGAGTCCTGATTACAATCCTTTGGATTATTATGTGTGGGGATATTGTATAGGTCTATCTTAAATATTTCTCGACATATTTGCCATTCAAAATGCAAATGAGTTGCTTTATTGTCATGCGTGTCAAAACACAAGTGAAACAAAAATAACAAGGTAGGCCATGAAAATAAGTATTTTATTAGTGATTTAATTTTCCAACCGCCATTATTAACTCCATGGCAACAGCCGTAAATAGTTGTTTATTCACTAGTAAAATAAAAAGTTATTTCTACGACTGTTATGAAAAGTGTTACTAACTACATACTACTAATTACGCTGGAAAATTATTGATTTCACATAGCGTGTGATAAAACTTTAATGCACGCTAACAGTATGTGAAAACGCTTTCACGTATGAAATGTGCCATTTTAATAAGATATTAGAATTAACATCATATTTAATTTATAAAAAAATATATTTAACAAAGTAAGAGAAAACTTACAAAAATACTACATAAGTAATCAATTAATGAAACTGTTCAAAGTGGCCACCATTATTTTCAATGCAAAGCTCAAAGCGTCTTCTTAAGTTTAGGAAAATATTGCAAAATAGCGTTATTATGGTTTCTGTTTAAGTTATTAATTTCTTCTTGAATTTTGCTTTAATGGCCTGAAGATTGTGGTTATAATTAAAATTGACTTTGTCTTTTAAAAGCCCCCATAAAAAGCTATCTAATGGCGTCAAATCAGGGCTATTTGGTGGTCATCGAATGATCCCAGCATTGCCTATCCAAATGGGAAATTGATTATTTAAAAGTTCCCGAACTTCTAAAACGCTATGTGGAGTCGCTCCGTCCTGATGCCAAATCATTTTAGACAATACGTCCATAGGGAATTCTTGAACTGGACGATCTACCTTTGGTAAAATTATTTCGAGATATGTTTGTCGTGTCAAAGTAAAATTATAAAATATAGGCCCAACTACTTTATTTTGAAAAATTCCGCACCAAATGTGGATTAATTTTCTACCCGATTTTTTTATTTGCTTGACCTATCTTTCTTTGGTTTTTATTATCCCAGGAACGTCGAAGAAATTTCCATCAACGTTTGGGCAGGTATACTTGGCAACAAATTATTAGGACCATTTATTTTACCTAATAGATAGGATGGATTAAATTATTTACATTTTTTAAGAAACAAGTTAAGACATCTCTTGGTGGATGTGCCGTATGAGATCAGAAGGACAATGTAGTTCATGCACGATGGTGCACCTCCCCATTTTAGAATAGTTATTCGAAATTATTTAAATACAGCTTCCCCCAATAGATGGATTGGCAGAAACGGACTAGTAGCTTGGCTCCCCGATCACCGACCTAAATCATATTGACTATTTTGTGCGTGCGGAGTTATTTGAAAAACTTTATCTACTCAACTCCTGTGACAAACCTTGAAGAGTTAAGTGAACGTGTGGCAACGGCGTGCGAAATTATCAGGAACATGCCAGGAATTTTTCGACGGGTCTTTGCTTCAATGAATCGTCGTCTAGCAGCTTGTGTGGAACTTAATGGCGCCCATTTTGAACATTTAATTTAATTTGTTAATCTTTCAGATCTGTTGAATCTTTTAATTTAGTAATAATTTGTTATTTTTTCTTAGTTCATTTAAGATAATAATAAATGCGATTTCACTAATTTGTTCTTTTTATTGATACGTTGGCAGCCAACCCTATTGGCACTTGTTTATATGAACTTTTTTTATATTTTTTGATGTAGAATCACCCTGTATATTATATATAATTAATATTATAATCAATTATTACTTGTGGCTCACTCAATAAGTTGTCATTGATTATGGATCACAATGCTGAGAACACCGGATGCTTTCTTTAGTTTCTAGTCTTTCTTGCAACTTGCTCAGTGCAAACAGAGATATTTATAAAAACATGCAAAAGAAATCGTAAAAATTGCAACTTCTTTAGTTAAAAGGAGAAATATTTCAAATTCTGTGCTTTTGTTGCTGACAAACGTATTTCCTGTTATATAATTACCATTAATTTAATAAAAATGTTGGAATAAAAATGCATTTATCAAACAATTCCTCTCATAAAACAAACGTGGAACGTTAATATAGATCATTAATGTGCAGGGTCTGTTGCGGAAATTGTGTCCTAGCGACACACTTTGGATTTTAGTTTATCTGCAGTAATCTTATACGGACATTGCTTATATGAGCTGAATCGTAATGTGTTATCATATTTTCGCGATGTATATCGATTTGCGACCGGTACATGTTTCCTGTGCTTCGATGCTCTAACGACAAAATTAGATTTACGGGCGAAATTGAACATTTACTTGATAATATCCCTTCGGGAATAAGTTTTCCGACTTAAATAACCTTAAATTTACTTTTGTACTACGTTTTAGTTATTATGGGGAGATTAGGTAAGAAAATAAACCCGCCTTTCGGGAAAGTAGTTCTTTAATGTTTCTTGTTACCGTTATATACTTTTATATTTTTCATTTCATTTTCATTTTCTGAATATGGCTTATCAATTTTAGAATAATTCAGGAAAGAGGGACTAAAACCGTCATAAAATAGGGATGAATGTTCAAAGTTAGATGTAATGTAGATTTTGATGTAGTTTAATATTCCTGTTGCGAGTTAGTTAAATAAGTTTTCAGACTTAGCTTAAATTTACTTTTATATTACGCTTTAGGAAAATTAGGTAAGAAAATAAATTCGCTTTCGAAAAAGCAGTTCTTTAATGTTGCTTTTTTTTCACTAGGTACTTATATGGCGTTCACCATGATATGTATTGTATAAGTTCATAGCGTGAAAAAAAAAAGTAGTATATAACATAATTTGCTTTCTATCGTACAGTAAGTACAAAATATTATGTAAGTTTTGTCAGCATAAAAAAATAAATATGATAAAATTAATACATGTAAAAAATAGAGAAAACTAACAAAATACGAATTAATCCATCTCATTGGCGTCATAAAATTATTGGATACTATAGAATCGGTGTTCAGTTACTGTCTTCCAAAATAACTGAAATTTGTTTATTGTTTTTATTTGAGTCTGGTAAAGATTAAACTACCTCTACTACTACAGAATAAAGCAATTTTATTGAATATGCTTAGGTTATAATAGGCGACATGAATAGTCAGAGTACCTTTTGTATTGTTATGAGCATGACTACGCCACTGGAACCATAGAAAGTTCGAGAACGGCGCCAGAAAATTAGCGAATGTTATGCCGGAACATTCTGGAATATTCTACTACATTTGGCACGGGTATATATGTTATATTAGAAATATACTATGATATATAATATTATCGAGACAGGCTTAACCTTCTCAAACATATCGTATTACATACTGCGTAACAGCTCTTCTCAATAACCGCTCACGCTGCATGAGCATTGTATTTCAATTCTAAGTAATCCTGATTGTGCTGAATCAGCAACACTGTTTCCTTTGTTCTCAAAACATTATAAATATTACCAACAACCTTTTTGTAATCAGTCTTATACTCACTTTCGAATAAACCTCATCTAAATTATTATTGTATTTTCTTAAACGAGTCAACGTTGACTCCAGTGTAACAAATAAAGTTTCTTTTTAAAAAGTTATTCAAACAATCCACTATCTAACATTGGCGCAGTCGTGGCGGATCTGAAAAACACACAGTTCGGGAGCCTAACCAGTAGCAAACATATCCGAGGGAACAAGGAGTCCATCTGAAAAAGGTGCCTAACCGGACGAAAAGAGCTTCTGGAACAAGGAGAACTTCTTAGCTGTAGTGGTGGATCCCAATCCTTTGTTCAGAAGAACCTACATTATTCTCAAACGCACAGAAGCGAAACAATAATAATTATCAAGAAATAACACAACAATAATACAAGCAAAGCAACATTTCAAATCAACACGATTCAACAATTAGCAAGTAAGAATTTCATCCCGTCCCATCGTTGGTGTCTTCGGCATCAAAGGCAACCCTGTGGAAGGAACACCCAGTGACACCCCTGGCAGAGAGAGACCTTTGGTGAAGCTAAGCTCACGAAGTCGCATTCAACTGGACCACGAGGAATGAAAAATTTAGGGTAAGTCATTTTTGAATCGTCTCGCAATTATTGATTTTCAACGACATAATTTTACATTATATTTTATTAAAATACATTGCATTGCTACATACAGTTCTAATATCTAAAATAGTAATTTTATTTAAACTTGAAACAAAATATCTTGATTATAATTTGTGTGACCTATATAAATAACCGTAATCATACACTGTTCCTATCGTAACATTATTTTTATGGTAATATCATATACTCCTCAAGTGCGAATTTATCTAATTAACTACAATCACATACCATTTTTATCTTAACATTATTTTTATCATAATATCATATATCATATAAAGGTTAAGTTTACGCCTTACTTGACTGTGAAATAAAATAAAACCCACATGTTCTATACTGTTTAAATACACATTAGTATATAAAATTTCAGTGACATTATCCCCAACTAAAAACACTTTTTAAATTAATCCAATTATCCTTGTAATTAAATTTTGAAATATTATAAAATAAACAGCACATTGTTTTACATATAATAAAAAATTGCCAATTATCAGTAGCGTACTAGCTCAAATTGAAAAGGTGTTTTAAGTTATTCGATTATCTAAATAATATAAATAAAATGGCTACAAACGTAAGCAATTCCAATGCAAACAATTCAATCACGGCGAACGAAACAATAAATATTGAACCTTATAGGTTAAGCGAAATATTTTCCATAGTGCCCGAATTTGACGGCAACCCCATATTCTTGCAAACATTTATTTCAGCTTGCATAACCGCTCAGGGTATCGCTGTTGATGATCAGCGCGTCTTATTAACGCTTCACATAAAAAATAAATTACGCGGAAAAGCCGCAGAATTAATAAATTCCCGAAACCCTGCTACATGGGCAGAAATCAAAAGCTTACTTGAAGCTCATTTTGGCGACTCTCGCGACCTGACAGCTTTGATTCAGGATCTGCAGAGGATTCGTCAGTTACCCAACGAAACCGCACTAATATTTGTATCAAGACTACAAACGCACAACGCGAAAATGCACGCAGCAGTGCAAAAGCAGACTCTAACTCTAGAGGAAAAAACTGCTCAATGTAACCTCATTGAAAATATGACATTGACTACTTTATTAACCGGATTAGAACCCAAATTAGGTCAAATCATTAGGGCTGGTAACCCTGGCGACATGTTAGACGCAATAAACCGCATTAAACGTGAATTGCAATTATCCTATTTTGAATCACAAAAATTTTCTAATAGAGTTCCAAATAAAAATCTCAATCAGAACCCACAAAGACGTCCAAACTCCCCACAATTTTGCACCTTCTGCAAAAGAAACGGACACCATGTTAACGAATGCCGCACAAGGCAAAACTATCAATCCCCATCTCCCAATTTCACACCAAATGCTTATTCTAATCAAGCACAGCTTCCAAGGCAACATTTCACATCTAATCATAGACCGCAAAATTTCCAAAATTTCTCTAACCAGCAACAAAATTATTCTCAACAGAACAGGCCCTCAGCTATCAGGCCAAATCCAAACTTCAACCAACAAAGACCTTCTGCCATCCAACCAAACCCAAATTTCAACAGGTTTAATCAACAAAAGACACATCACCTAAATCAAGAATCTTATGATAACTACACTGATAACCCAAACCAATATGAAAATTATCCTGTAAATTATTCCACCAATTATTCTCCCAATTATCCTAACGAAAACGATTGTGATTACGATTTTGAAACCCAACAATGCGAGAATTATACTGCTAATTCTCAACCTCAACAGCACGAGGATTATACTGCTAATCCTCCGGATTTTTGCATAGGCCCGGAGTATTCCGCGAATACTCCAACACAAACGGACGAACTAGACCAAATTTCCCGCCAAGTCCAAGCGATGAATCTCAAAGACAATTCCGACCCACATTCGAACTCTCAAGAGCAATGTTTCATGTAAATTCACCATCTAACCCTCCATTTCAAGTAAGTTCGGCAAACCTGTATTTCATGAAAGACCCAACAAATAAATTTAATATTCTAATCAATTTAGGTGCAGATATTTCCATTTTCAAACCCAAAGCAACAAGAAATTATAATCAAAGACGTCCCGAAAATTTAAATATACAAGCAATAGGTGAAAAAATTAATATCACCGAATCTGTTCTCATAGCATTCAATTCTAACGACCCATACGAAGTTTATGTACACGATTTAGATACAGACTTTGATGGTTTTGTAGGTAGCGACTTTCTAGAACATTATGAATGCATTATAGACTTCAAAAATAATCAACTAATTACTAATTTTAAAAATATACCATTATTTAAAGTTAACGATTATTTACCTTTACAACAAGTTACAAATTCAAACAAAAATATTAACAATCACATTTCAGGCAACATCATTAATCAAAATCCTATTTTTTTCGAACCAGATACTGAAGAAATATTTGAATTTTATTGTGACACTGACACTATACCGATAGCTCAGAAACATGAAAAAATACGCCTACCTAACACCTCTACAAAGACAAACGTACAAAGTGAATTTTTCGAGACAGCATCTAATGTAAATTATCAAAAATCAGACCCCTATCAAATAGACAAAAGTTCTAAACTTTTAGACATGTCCTGTGAAAACAAAAATCAAAATTCTACTTTTACCGAATCACGTATCAAAAAAATATTTAAAAGCAAAGTACAAGAAACAGAAAAAACTTCAAATGTAACCCCTAACGTTAACCCACAAAAAACAAACCTTTCGAAAACAAAATCATGCCGTATAGATAAATCTAAATTGGTAAAGTTAAATTTAAACATTTCAAAAAATAATTCGAAACAGATAAAACCAAAAACATTAAACAAAAAAATGTCTATTTCGCAAACATTATTTAAAATTAGTAATAAAATACTCAGGAAATCTAAAATTCGAAAGACAAACAAGGTAAAGAACAATTCAATTAACACGCATACAATCCTGCGTAATCAAAACAATAGAAAAATCTATACACCCCACACAATCAGGAAAATGTACCGACAAAATTCATTTCTATCACCTGTAAAAACAATACCAAAAATTGTAGAATTTTCTAACTTAAAATTTGAACCAGTCCAGAAATTCAAATCTATATTTAAATTTAATTGATAACGATAATACCAATTCTCGTCTCAACCATATGCCGACCCTGCGAAATAAAACACTTACACAAAACTTGCAACCCAAAATAATTTTCAAAATTATCTCACAAATTTTTAGTCACTCAATCGAAATCTTTTAGAATATTATTACTTAAAATTAACAGTTTATGTTAAAGATATTCTCCACTTTTCTCAAACTTTTCTAAATTAATATTACCAGAAAATCTTTAAAAAATAATTGTACGATATATCAACTAACTGCATAGATCAATTATTGATCAAAAACACTTCTTATGTAAATAATTTTATTCCTTTCCTCCATTACTAGGACATTTCGACATTTCTTCTCCTGTAACAAATTCTACAAAACCTTAATCATAAGGAAATACTTTTGTTCATTTAAATAAATGCACATAAAATATTTACATTTAATTCGAAGAAATTCATAATAGTAGTACTACTTTGATAACAGTGCCTTGAACTTTTGCACAGAAGCACGTCTTGTATGTTTATGAACTTAAACATTTTTAAAAAATGCCTGATACCCAACACCCCAATATTGCATTGTACTCATTATGATGTTTCATTACACCAACATAAACGCTTTACAAGCACAAGTAATAACAGCTGTTAATTAATAGCAAGGGCAGAAATTTAAATAATATACATTTAGAAATTTTCAGACTTTAAATTAGAACCTAAATTCAGAACATACCTTTTCAAAATTAAAAAATTGAATCACTCGAAAATCCTGAAAATTCACAAATATACAAAAGAAATTTCAGGAACTGAAAATCAATCGTCCTTCAAAATATTCAAAATTCATTTGAAATTCCAACGAAAATTCAGACAACGACGACGAGATTACCAACGAACAAATTGCCCATGAATTTGACACAATTACCCGACTCTACAAAACGAAATCCTTAATAGATTACTCTCTACAATATAAACTACAAACGAACCTTACACGTTACACCATTTGACAACCTTTCTAACTACATAAGACAAGACGTCTAATAGATTATGAAAACAAAACGTAAATTACAAATTTCACATAACCACTGTATTGAAAAATTGTGAACTTACTTCCACACAGTAATT
The DNA here is from genome assembly GCA_963675555.1 of Leptura quadrifasciata. NCBI lineage: Eukaryota > Metazoa > Arthropoda > Insecta > Coleoptera > Cerambycidae > Leptura > Leptura quadrifasciata. Next base: position 114,649,709 of record OY776675.1, read on the forward strand.
TCATTAAAACATCTCCCTCTAAAAAGAAAACTACGAAATTATTCTGTAGTTTTGTAATAACAAAACCAACATTAACTCAAAAACACAGACGAACAGAATTATTTCTCTTTAGGATCAATGTTAAGGCATTTATTCTCAACATTATTTTAAAAATCAAAAAAAATTTAGAGATTTCAAAAGAAAATATAAAAAATAATACCTCAAAATTTCGATTACTTATACTAGACCAATATACAAAATTTATCATTATATTTTAATTCTTCAACTACTAATCAGAACCTATCAAGAACCCCTGATAAATAAGGTTCCGTTTATAAAAATAGGTTACATCAAAAACAAATATAATTGGCAAGAACTAACAAACCACGCCAAAAGTTTTATAAAAAAAACGCAAAATTTGTCGAAAACCAAATCACAAGGATCCTAACAATCCTTTGGTAATCACCCAAAACCCCAAAAGCACCGTTCGACAAGTCAATATCGACCCATTTCAATTCTCACACAAAACATACACTGACACCTACAAAAAAAATTGACAAATTCACACAGCTTACACTGTCCTACACAAGATTGCAATATCAATCGTAAACATCCTTACGTTACAATTTCGACACTATAATCATGTAACAGGAACATTTACATTCTCTCATTCCCTGACCAACTTCTTAAAATAAAAAGAAATTATTTTCTCGTAACATTTACATAGAATTATTATCCGAAACGTACATCACCCTAATTCTGACAAGTAGTAACCATTTCACGAATTTAATTTCAAACAATTATTCCTTCAAAAATCTCATTTATAATTTTCCGAATAATTCCATCAGTCAATCTCTTCATTACCTCGGAAATATAATGCGTATAGACTTATGACAATCATTTATGTTCGCATTATAAACTAATAAGTGAATCCTCTTATTCTTATATTGACAACTCCATATCAAATGAACACGCGGTAACTACCCATCTTTAACGCTACTCCAGAAACTGAAATTCTGTAATTTTCCCACTCAGAAAATTTGTCACGCAAGAAAAATATCCCAAAGTTTTTTAACATTCAGATAGTTCAGTCCACCCTATGAAACTCAATCTTAAAGCCCTATGTAATCAAGGGAAACGAATAACTAAACATTATGACTTTCCAAGTGTACAACCCTGTTAAAACTATTCAACATATGAATAGCAACTACTGTGACATACGTTCGAAACGAAACATTAAAATATTGCGATAATACATCATAAACATGATTATTGTCCTAATATGTTATATCCCCGACTACACGACAATCGTACAAGAAACTAAATACATGATTGGTACACTATTTTACGAAATAGCGTGTATTAATTAGCGTACGAGACTAAAACAAAAGAAATGTTAAAAATCGTTTCGATAACCACGTTTCAAGAATTGACCAAATACCAAACTGACAATAACACCTATTTCTAAAAATAATCTCAGATGACAAAATAAATTGCAAAACAATTTAATGACAATGGTACTTTTAAAAAGTAATGTTCTTTTCAAAATTAATCATTTCAATCAACTCGAAAACCTAATTAAAAACAAATATCTGTTACAACTTCAGTAATAAAAAAATTTTCAACGCGACTATTCAAAAATTGCAAGTTGAAAAGGAAACTTTCAACAAAGATCGAAACTTCAATTTTAGACATGACTAAAGACATAGAAAACAACCATGCAAAACTGAAATTTATTGAAATCTGCGAACAACTTATGGCAAGTTACTTATTTATTGAGGATAACCTAAATGACATCCTAAATTCCATCACTTTCGCGAGGCTTAAAATAATTCACACGTCAATTATAAATCCAAAGGACTTAGTAAATTCTCTACAGGAAATTTCGCAAAACCTACAAAGGAACAATTTACCGCTTCCAATCAAACTATCAAAGGTTGCACAGTACTTAGACATTATAGAACTAAAAGCTTTTCAAACAAATTCGGATCTAATATTTGTGTTAGACATACCTTTAATAGACCCTCAAACATATTCAGTATTTCAATTATACCCTATTCCTATTTTGGATAATAGAACTGGTTTATATCATGTATTATCAACTTCTCAAAAATATATCGCGAGAGATGATGATTCATTAATGTACATACCTATCTCGAACCTTGAAGAATGCAAACCTCTTTATTTCAACACCAAATTATGTCCAAATTTATTTGCATATCCTATTGACAACAATGCCATATGCGAAGCCCGTCTCTTCAAGAACCTCAAAACTCTGCCAGAAAACTGCCAGACGTCATTTATCATGAGCCAAGGCTACAACATCCAAAAAATAGACGAAAACACATGGTTAGTTATTAACGCAGAACCTCTACAAACAACCATCAACTGTCCAGAAAGAAATTCAAAAACTGAAGTCATCTACAAAAATTCAATAGTAAAATTACAACCAAATTGTTACGCCTTCATAGGCATCACAAAAATTCAAGCTAGTACCAATGAAGTAACCGATGTAAAAGACGACACTCATCCAATCCAAATTCCATTTGAATGTTGTAAACATATTCCAGACAAAATCCGAGCTCCAAATCTTAAACCACTAAAATTAAACAATCTCAATACGGAAGACCTCGAAGTTGCCAAACACAAGTTGGACCAATACTCCAGAGATTTAGATGATTTGATCAACGAACCCTTTATAACAAAACACATATCCTGGTTCACCTATTTTATCATTGTGCTAATAATTGGACTGTTATTTCTGTACCTATTTTGTAAGTGCAGAACAAAAAGACGAAGACTAGCCATCGATGTTTCTGCATCACCCCCATCTCCACCGAGGCCTAGCAAACCCTACAGGACATTTGCTAACCTATTTCCTTCACGAAGACGACCTACCTTAAGAAGAGAAGACAACGAAGCCGAAGACATAGAACTTACATAAAGACAAACTGTTTTGTGCCTTTTTACTGACTTTCAGTGCTGGACTCTTCAGTGAATTTTATTTCATTTGTTTAATCATTATATTTCATTATTTTTCTATCATTTGTTAATTTCAATTTTATTAAAATTTTTACGTCATTTTCATTCAAACCCATCATGCTTATATTTTATGCTTTCACAGTAAAGCTATATTTTAACCTTAGGAATATTTTATCCTATTTTACAATTCAAACCTAGTATGTTTGTATTTTACGCTTTCTTGCCAAAGCTATATTTTAACTCTAACATTTTTATGTTATTTTATTTTATGAATCAAGCTTATTGTGCTTGCATCTCATATTCTAGGCGCTAAGGTTATATTCTGTGTTTTAAACCTTACGATTTAACATTTTTGTATCTTTTATATTTTTCCAAATTGTACCATTACCTTTTATATACATTTTATATTCATTTCAAAAGTTGCTGCATAAAACACCAACTTTTTTTATAAGGGGGAAGCTGTTATATTAGAAATATACTATGATATATAATATTATCGAGACAGGCTTAACCTTCTCAAACATATCGTATTACATACTGCGTAACAGCTCTTCTCAATAACCGCTCACGCTGCATGAGCATTGTATTTCAATTCTAAGTAATCCTGATTGTGCTGAATCAGCAACACTGTTTCCTTTGTTCTCAAAACATTATAAATATTACCAACAACCTTTTTGTAATCAGTCTTATACTCACTTTCGAATAAACCTCATCTAAATTATTATTGTATTTTCTTAAACGAGTCAACGTTGACTCCAGTGTAACAAATAAAGTTTCTTTTTAAAAAGTTATTCAAACAATCCACTATCTAACATATATAGGAACTGGATCGGCGGACTGGAACAGTTTTTAGATAGACAAGCAAGTGATAACATGAAATAAGAAATAGTAGTGAGACTATAGTAGATGGAACTTGTAATTAATGTGTACTAATGTATATAACGACTTAATTATTGTAATTAAGTGATTAATAAAATCAGTGGTTTGTGAAGATTCTTGTTGTAATTATTGTACCTACATACAGGGTATTAAAACATAATATTTTTAGTCGCAAAACTTAACGCGCGTTAAGTGTAATAATTGCATATTGCTATCAAAACGCTAATGCTTCGATTGCAACAAACACCAGCCAAAAGACTGATACTACTTAAAGGAGCTCTCGTGCCAGTCGTCACACACCACTTGCAGACTGCAGTTTCGAGCTGTTGGCTCCCGTCAGTGCAAGGTAGACATGTGACGACCGACACGAGGATCACTTGACTATTTAGTACATTTCGGTATCTTTGGCATAGCGATATGTAAAATAGTCAGCAGGCGCCATCTAGCGGTCTTCTTATTTTTTGGAGATATTGCTATTTCGGGCGAGGGTAGGTTCAACCCCCAGGGGTCGGTCCGGGGTACCCTAATGTAAATTAACTGAATTTATTATTATTCTCCAAAAAACCCGATCCGACGATCCCTCGCAAGCCCAAGACCGCCGGAAATTGGGGTGGTTTTTCCTTAATAGGGGTAGTATGCAAGGATTTCAGAACTCGAAACCACCACCATCGTTTTTCTCACCCTCGAAAGCAGAGGGGAAAATGTATTACAAAAGATCCTGCAAACTTTTGATGTTCGGGACCTCGTTAAATGAACTATCTAGCCCGGAGGTCTTCAATTGTCTGGGGTCTCGATTTATATACCTTTTTCTTAATACTACCCCAAATAAAAAAGTCCACTGCTGGTGTTAAATCCGGTGACCTAGGTGGAAATGCAATTAGAGGGCTGTTGGGACCTATCCACTGATTTAGAAAATAATATGTACAGGACACCCATCTAACTGAAAATTTAAATTAACTCGGTGACGAATGGGTAAACCGTCTAGTGGTTCCGAAAATTCATTCCTCAAAAAATCCAAAAATTGTAATCTATTTGAATTTCCTTCAAAGAAGAACGGATCAATTGTTTTATTATTCCCGCACCAAACATTTACTTTTAATGAATATTGTTTTTTACCATTGATAACCCAGTTTTGATTTTCTACTGACCAGTAGCGAGAATTTTAGAATGAAACCGTACCGTTGGTGGTGAAAGTGGTTTCGTCGGTATATAATATTTCTTTAATGAAATTAGAATTATTGAGGTAATCTCCTTGAGCCCATAAACAAAATTTCAGTCTTCTATCTTCATCTCCGGGCTTTAAGCATTCAAAAACTTTGGTTTGTATTGCTTCAAATGGTTTTTTACAAGATATCTTCTAATAGTTTCTCTTGGAACATTTAAATCTAGACTGGCACTTCTTAAGCTGGAATATTACGAAAATATTACAAAATTTGATCATTATGTCTACCTACCAAATGTTCGTGATTTCTGCCTCTGACAATATCGAGGATAATATGTTTTGATACGGCACCTGTGTTATTGGAAACTTTATATTGTATACAGTGGTACTACTGACGTTTGGGCCATTGGGATGTCTAACATTAAATTCATCAGCTGCTTCTCTTATTGAAAGAGCATTATCACCAACAAGAACTATTTCAATTGTGTGCCTCAAATTTAATTGTTCCATAACAAATATCACTTATTTTTACAAATATTTAGCACACAAAACTTATTCACACCTTAAATGACAGTTAACAATATTTTTTAATTGTTTCTACAATTGCCTTTTCATGACCAACTTAAAGCATAATAAAGAAAATAATAACTTCGCTTGCAAGTCTAAAACAGCAAATCAGCAGAACTTTCTTTAAAAAAAATTTGATGCTCATTATCTACCGGATTCATCATAAAGCTCAAAAAAATTATTTTCTGAAATCGCTGAAGTGGTTATAAAGGGTAAAAGACTGTTCATCAACCACGAAAATTGGACCTCAAATTAAATATAATATAATATTATTATACCCATTTAGGAGAGAGCTGAATACAAAGATGTATTCAGATTTTACGGAAAAAAATCGCTAATACGATTTCTTACATTTTAGCCCCTAGAAAAATCACGGTAGGCTATGATTTAAAAAAATAAAATATGACGTTTTGTCCAAAAGTGCAGTTTTTGGTGTTGTATCTTTAAAAAAAAACCGGTCAAAATCGACTAATATATACAACCTTTATGAGGGTGTTTAGGTTTCAAATGGGTCACACTGTATATTGAAAGTTGCACGACAAGATCATCTAAATTGTAAATTGAAAATTATTCTAATAATTCGTTTTTGCACTGCAAAAATTCCTATATTAGTTGATTGGCTCTATATCGTAATATTTAATCTAAAATCCGACCTTAACAAACGTCTGCACCACGACCTAACTAGTATTGACATCTTTTTTAATCGGTTACAGAAATGTAAGTGATGCTCGTTCCCAATTTTATGAGGTGTTAGATTCTGTCTTTCCAGAAAGTGTTCCCAAGAAAACCCCCAAAAAAGCTTCATATCCTCCCTGGTTTAAAAGAAGTATAATTAGAGATATTAAAGAAAAATCTCGTTATGATATCTATTTAAAATGAAATGTGAATCACAGTATCTGGATCAATTTAGAGATTGACTCGGCACGTAAAAATATACTGAATATTCTGAATCTCAAATAAAATCTAATCCTATACGTGTATCGTATCGAGCCGAGTAATGGCAATGGGATAATCACCATCGATTTTTCTTATTTTCGACTTATTTACATAATTATGTAATATACATAAAATAAAGACACCAATGAAAAATGTTAGGTTAAGCGGTTACGTTTATAAGGTTCTTGAAATTTAGTTCAGTAGATACGTTACGTTTCAAACAGTGCTTTATCTCAATTAAGGTCTATGTACCGTAACACGGATTTACGTGTATTTCTCCGTTTTCTCCAAAGAGTTACGTATACCGTGCTGGTGTTGCTTTAAGTGTCTAATAACTAAATATTTTTCCCTCAATTTGATAAGTTGAAAGGTCATTTACGCATATTAAAAAAAAACAACGGACTCTTGTTCTACTCCTATATCAACATTATATATTTCAGAAATGTATGAGTCCAGTGACAATAATTTTTCTATTCTCCAAGTAAGACATCAGCCAATCTAAAATGTTGCTTCCAACACCCATCAGTGTTTCTAATTTTAATTCCACGAATTTTATGTTTATGCAATCGAAAGCAGCTGTTAAATCTAAAAACACTTTACCTTTTCCCCCTATCTAAATGAATGTATACTTTTTGAATTCATTTTAATCTAGCTAAATTTATCCTGGCTGTTTGCTCTATATCCATATCGGCAGTTGGTTCACTTTAGCTATAAATTCTAGTGGCACCCCAATTCTTGACATGTTGCTGAGTAATATTAATGGCCTATGATTCTGTAACAATTGTGGATCCCTCTGAGAAAATTCCGTGAAAATCCCTATTTCTGAACCCGAAATGAAATTGTTAATTTATATATATACACATATAGTTTATTAGATGATGCATATTAATATGTGGTTTATGCATGATGATGCATCATCCCATGTAGAAACAACTTAAATCAAATCTCTACCTCGACAGGTAGATTAAACAAAGTGGGCACATTACATGGCCACTTAGATCACCAGATTTAAATCTACTAGATTTTCTTGTTCAACTACTTGAAATATTTGGTGTAGGAAATTCCTGTAATTAACAATGCCGAACTGACAGAGTTCGTTGTGAGGTAAATTAGAAAGAGGCTAGAAATTTTCGAAAGAGTACGAGGATCAATGACGGAACTGTCTACTGAGTTCAAATATAATCCATTTCCTTACTATTATAAATATTCTCCAATTTATTTGAATGTATATTTAGTCAATACCTATTGTTAGTCTTATTTGGTCTATCTACGACTCGAAACTACAATTTTTCTCTAGAATGTACTATTGCGGTCGAACTGAAAAAGTAATCGATTTTTTATCAAATAGTATGTTTTTTCAAAAAAAGTACCGGTTTTAATATTAGAAGTTTGGGATTTCAAATTTCTAGCTCAAACTGCTTTTTGGGGTCCTTTTCGATTAAATATTAGCCTCTTTAGGATAAAAAACATGCGATTTTTTTTATTGGAAAAATATACGAAATAAAACTGGTCTTTGCTTGAGCTCTAATATAATTTAATTAAAAGCGAGTTTGATGATCCAGATATAAAAGAAATGGTTCTATAATTCACTAGCGAATGTAATTGATAATCTAAAAGTAAATGACCTATAAGCATTATATATGCAGCGCGTTTCATTAATTTCCTGCTTTAGAAGTAAACAAAAGATTTCTTTATAAGATTACATAAACTGAGAAATAATCGCGTCAATCAACTTTACAAGAAACTGAAGCGATTATGTAAACGTTTATGGTTAAATTTTTTGAAGTATGAGAATACTTTGGTAAAATAAGGAAGTATATACCACGACTACGTTTTGAGAACACTTGCAGTTGCCAACTTAGCTTTCCACTTTCCTTATTTGAGAAGATATGAGAAAAATTAAAGGGATGAAAATTGACGGCAGAGAAAATAAGAATAATAATGTGTATCAAAAAATTCGAAAAACGCAGTTTGCTTTGACATACGCTCTTGTGCAAAAATGAAAAGAACAAAGCTCAAAGTAGGTCATGACACCATTAATTCCGTTTATTTTTTCTCTTTCCAACGATATAAAACATGCTACAAAAATTTTAACTGATAGTGTCAATATTTAATATTTTACGAAAACCACAATTCATATCAATGAATCGTAAAAACCAGCTATACCATAATAGTAAATAAAATAACAAAATAAGAAATTGTTGTACACGATGGTGGTCAGGCCGTCCCTCACATACGCGGCGCCGGTGTGGTGCAGCATATCGGCCAAAACAATGAAAAAACTAAAAGTGCTAGAACACAAATATATACGCCTCATATCAAATTCTGGAAGATACACCTCCCTCAGAGACCTCTACGAACGCTGCAACGACATAACCCCGATAGCCGACTACGTCCAGCATATTTCCCAAAACTTCTATTCGTTCAAGCTGAGCGATAGTCCACTAACAAGACAAATTACACAAATTAGAGAGCATAATGCCCCATTTCGGAATAAACACCCCTTACCTTACCAGACGTTGCCAATCTTCCGGCAGCCACTCTAGCCAAACTTTCACCAACTATACCTTCCCTGATGCTATCCACCTTTCACTGATATTTCATACCTTTCGCCCGCTTTAAATCTTTCCTGCCCCCCTCTTCTTTTGTTTTTGTGTATTTTTGTGTCGTGTTTGTTGTTCCTTCGTTTCTGTTTGTACATTTTTGTCTGTAAATTCTTTCTTCTGTCACTAATATTGTAACAGTATCCAAATTTTTTATACCAGAACAATCAAAATTTAGAATCGCAGTTTAGGCCTGCCTTGCGCAACCCGTAGTTGAAGCAACTCGCGGACGGCACTTCGTACGAGTTATGGTGTCGGCGTCAGTGCAAAAATTTAATAAGTTCAGTGCTCCCGCGGTAATACCATGTTTAAGTGCCCAGTTTTTATGTTAAGCTTTCTTTTTTAAGCACCTTTTATCATATTACTTGGTTTAATTTGCCCTTTTGCAAAAGGAGATTAGGTTGTTTTATTTCTTGTATTGTTCAATTTTTACTTTCGCCAAACCAGTCCCGTCTCGGCCCGGCCTTGCGATGTACCACCGCGTTAACGAAAAAAAAATCTAAGGGAGTAATATCTGGTGATCGAGCTGGTCATAGAATGGGTCAAATAATTTGTACATATTACAGCAGTGTGAGGTGGAGCCCCATCTTGTTGAAAATATGAATAATTTAATCTTTCTGTCTCTTAATTCATAAACAAAATCTTGAAATTCGTTTTGCAGGAAATTAAGTTACCTACGAGCGCTTAATTTGCCATCATAAAAATAAGAACCAATTACTTTGGTCCCTAAAAGATCCACCCAAACATTCCTAGAAAATTTTTTTTGGAAAGCCTGCTCTCTGCACCAATGTGTATTTTGTCGTGTCCACCTATAATGCATATTTCGGTTGAAAAATCCATTATTACAAAAACTTGATTCGTCCGACCAAAGAATTTTGCTACATATCAGCGGGTCATTCCTTTTTTTATTTAACAACCATCTACAAAATCTTACTCTCCTCGGCTTATCTCCCTCATTTAAATGTTGATCTTTCTTCATTTTGAAGCATTGAAATCCGTTTTTTTTTAAATATTTTCTTGCACTGTCTTTTTTATGCGACAGTTTCTCTGAATTTATCTCAAAGGGTTAGTATAATTCAATACTCTATTCACTTTTTTTACATTATCTCCGTAAATCGTGACTGCCATCTCAGCGTCAAAATTGCACTGACAATAAATGTTAATCATATCGAATTTGTTATTATTGGTGTACACTATAATTACTGATATAAAACTTGTCTTAGAACTCGACAACGCAACATACAACAGTGACAACCTGTCAAATTTGTTAATAACGGTATACATTGTTTTCCACTAATCATGGCATAGCTGATAGTTAGAAAGAAATCTTGCCCAGCCAAGAAGGCAAAATTATTTAACCATGTTTACTTAATATTTGAAAATAATAAAAAATTTATGATTACTTATTTAAAAAGAAACAATAGCAAAGCAGATTACTAGACAAATATTACCAGAGGCGATGCAAGTATCAAAAACAAGATTTCTACAAAACTAACATTTATTATATACAATATGTATATACAAAATAGCTTTGCATGGCCATGTCTGCCTTACAAGGCTTATATTCTTAAAAAAGATACAAACATTTACTAATTCCATAGCTCAAATTAAAATTAAATTCCAATATATGGTAAAGTTGACGTGAAAGTTTTATGAAGTGAAGTGAATGACAAAATTAAGTAATTAAATGAGATTAAGATTCATGACAGAAAAAAAAAGAAAGAAAAGAGATTAAGCCTGCTCCAACAACAAAATATGCTTCAGAACTGATCGGACAGCTCATCTACAGCATGGCTAGAACGTCCCTGCGGTACAACATGGCCTTGTCGTCTTCATGACACCAAGTAAGGATGGTACTATGACGGTCCCTGACGGTTATAGTTGGTGCTCCACTGACTACACATGATTTCATACACATAAAGCATTTTTTCGCGACTGAAGTTGTATGCTGTGATATGTGTAGTATGAGTGAATACTTCGTTTTCGCGACTAGTAAGTATGTTATTTGATCTACAATGTGACGTCACATTTTAGGTCAAATAACTTACTACTTACATACTTATCTTTTACTTGTCAGTGCAAATGCAAAATAGAATAATTCAGTGCCTTTACTATTAAACTACAGAGGTGTAGATATAATGATTAATGTAGATTTAAAAATAGCCAATATTTTACTTAACGGTGTGTTAATTTCTTTTTAGCTATTTTATGCAGAAAAAAATGTATGAAATTCCTTGATATTTCATTTCAAATCTCTATATGCATCCAGCCACGTTTTAAGCTGTTTAATATCAAATACATAATATGGCTCTCTATTTTTTTTCTAATTAAAAGGATGCTAGAAGTTGTATTGTTCTAATTTAAGAAATATCTCATGGCATTGCTATTATATCCTCGTTATCTTTCCACAATAGATAAAACGGAAATAAATTCATTCCAAAATAAAAATTGTTTTGATAAAAATCTCATCAAATTCAAATATCAATTTTGATAAATAGACCGATCGGTTACTACTCTATTTTCGCGAGAAATCATGGTATGAGAGATAGCATATCAAAATAGAAAGAGAACGAAATAGTTACTACATGTTCAGACAAATCATCTATTTTCAGTCGCGAAAAAATGCTTATAGTTGCTGGCTGATATATCGGCAGATCACATTAATTTACTCTTGAACGTAGATTAACCCAAAAATAGCCAGACCCACATCCCCTATAAGTAGAGACTAGCATATGAATTTCATAAAAAATACCAAAAAACTCACGAGGTCTCTCCTTGACCAACTCGAAAATAAAACTATAATGCGACAGCTGACCAAGCTTACACACAAAAGAAATACTAAACTTTGGTTCACAAAATGCCCAAAACCAAGCTAGCTTGAGCCCAACGAAAAGAGAAACTTCCTTCCTTCGCACACGTGCCCCGGCAAATACAAGAAATTCGCCATCTTTTCCCCCGGAAATCTGACGTCTTTCCGGTGCTGCTAACTTCGTCTCAGAAGACTTCCTGTTGCCAACCAATGAGGAAATATATTTATATAAAAGAGAAAATGACCCTTACCGCTAAACAAAAATTAATGATACTAAAGAAATAAACAATGTGAAATTGAATTAATTGTTATGAAACTTTTATCGGTTGATCTTGTCGTATCATGAGTAATGCAACACTAGGTACACTTAAGTGTGCCTGGTTGGATACTCATGGCGCCACAAAATTCACAGTAGTATTTTAAAATGCTACAACATTATATTGGGTCATTACATTTGGAAAATTAGTAACATCTTTCACGTTATTATTATGGGACCTGAGACCAGAATATGTTTAGGCTTGATTTAAAATGCATTTCAATTTTTTTAGATAGTCTTGGTGCGTAAAGTTTATTTCCTGCCAGATCTCTTTCGTTAGAGATTTAAAATCTCCATAAGCAATGAGCATAGCGTTGTTGGTATATGACTGGTTTTAGGGAAATCATCTCATATCTGATAACTTTCTATCCTATTATTATTATTATTATTACTATTACTATTAACTGGCTCAAATAAAGCCATTAATCTATTCAACAAGTTATGACAAATAACAAAGTGCAGTTAAGAATAATTTTGCGACTACAACCAGCACGTTTCGCTCATAATGAAACTGTTAATTTCAAACATTTCCGAATACCCATGAAAAAATACTAATTACAAAGTACGATTATAAATGCATTATTAAACATAAAAAAATAAACCAATTCCGTTGTACACCATCACCACCAGAGCGGGCTTAATTCTTATCATCCAGCTACTACTAAGTATGCAAATTGCCTATTATTACTTTGAAAATGGTTCAGTTAATGGCGGCATTATGTACAATAAAATTTCATATTCCTGTTTACAGACACTCAAAGGGAGAGGCGGTTACAGAAAATTCATGTAAACTCTCAACACACAATTTTGCAGAAGTATTATTGAAACGTCAAGTTTGTTTTGTTAACTTTGAGAGCACGTAATAAATAATGATCGTAGTTTATACATATACTACCCGACATTATCTGACAAAACGAACAAATGAAAGTCCCCCGGAACACTTTTCAAATGGAAATGAGTCGGTAAATGTTTCTTTCCTCGAGACTGAAACAAAATCGAGCGAGCTTGCTGGACGGAAGTGAAGGATTTCATAAATAAATAGCCGCACATAAACGCGGATATAGTGATTACCCCTAATTATTTCAAAAGAAAATTTGACTACCAGATTATATTGAAAACAAAAAAAATATATACAGATCATTACCTCGATAAAAATTATATAAATTTGATAAGTTTAATTGTCTTATATTTTAATAAAATTGGATTACTATAACGATTATCAACAATGTCTCTAAGTCTTTGGAGAAAGTATAGTCAGATAAGTATAAGGGATCTGCCCCGGACACAAAGTCCTATCAATAACTGTGTTGTCGTTTAGATGGAATTATAAGTAATTCATATGTACAACTTTCTTGAACCAAAACAAAGTAGTTATGGGGATACAAATGGAAATTTCCAAAAAAGAAATCTTGATAACTACTTATAGACCAGTCGTCAGGTAGTTGAGAATACGTAAATACCGTTTTAAATCGGACAAAAGTTCTTACTGTTGGAACCAGTTCATTAAAAGCCTCTTTTAGACATACTAATTTTTCCACCTCGTCCGCCCCCCGATTAAAGGCAATATCGCTTAAAAATCTTTTTTTTGCAAATATTTCGGTTCTGAATAGTCCCAGTCCTACTAGGCTGGGGCCGTTACGGATTTTTAATGCTGAAAAGAAAAAAATTAATAGCAGGCAACGGCCGGCTGGAATATATAGTTGAGGTCATAAACAATGAAAAAAAAAATTTGGAACTTGAGATAATAATAATAATAAATACACCACAGGTAATGACGACCCCCTTTATCCCGGAAGGCTCTAGAAGAGCCTTGTGTGGGAGGGGGCTACACATTTAGAGACAAGGGACACACACCCAGTATCCGTGTATAGTGGAAAAATCCCTCTCACAGTATTTTCCACTGCCACGACTGGGGATCGAACCCGGAACTTTTGGATGAAAGGCAAGTGCGGTCACCTCTCGACCATCAGTCATACATACAGATGAAGGGAAGTAGTGAAATCGGGTGCTATTTAAGAGATGAAAACCGTTTTTTGTGATTTGTGGCGAAACGTGACCTCCTAGAGAAAAGTGTTTCATACAAAAGTTGTAGATAATAAAAAAAATCTAAAACTTTTATTCTATATATTTTTCGACATAACCTCAAAGTTTGCGAGAAAATGACGAAAAACCGATTTTTCTGCGTGAAAATTATTTAATTTAAATGGAACTTTGTGAAAGAACGTAATGATTTGCATATAATAAGCATGAATTTTTTCAATTATGGGAAATAAATATTTTTCGAGATTTTACAATTTTTCCGAAAAAACACCCCTATCTTCGGCGAACAACTTTATTGATTTTTTTTTTGATTTTGATGTTCTACTAGTGCTCATTTTTTTCGTCGAGATGTCTACTTTCAAATGGTACGTCGATGTTAGTGATTTATTGTCATTTAGCAGCATAAAATTAAGAAAAACCGAAAACAAATTTTTCGAATCTCGAATTTGACGATTTTTTTCATTATTTTCAATTTTTTAGCATATTTATGTTAATAATATAATAATTCATAATATTTTAATGAAAAAACTTACTTTGGTATAAAATAACTAAAGTTGAATGAATTTAGTTATTGGAAACCACGCTAAAATTGAATACAAACAAAAAAAATACTGTTACGTATTCAAACAAAAAAAAAAATTACAAAATTTGCAATTTCTCAGCATACAGGTATTTGAAATCCCCGTCCAAAACGACTGAAGGTTGGGGGTAGAGAGGGGTAGGACAAAGTGAGATTGCACAAGAGCAGCAGAGCTCGTTCTGTTGTAGTAGTAAATCTCTATTCGTCTAGTTGTGTAAAAGTATTTTTTCAGCTTGTGATGCGTCCTTTGTAAACGCACGTGGTGATTTGAGTTTTCGATTAAAATTAAACGATTACCCTTTTCACAAGAAAAATTTTTATCAAATCAAAATAATAAAAACAATTTAATTATCACAATATCAAATAAATTACAGTTCGAGGGCTTTTTGTGTAAGCGAGCTCATGAAGACGCCGACGCACTGATTGTTAATACTGCGATCCAATTAGCTAAACAAGATGATAAAACTGTAATAATCGTGGGTTAAGACATCGATTTAGTAGTTCTTTTACACCAACTAAATTCGAATGGGCTGGATATTTATTTTCACAAACCAGGCTCAAGCAACGTCAAAGACTCATTTTATACATCCCATTGTTTTAAACACGAACCATACACAAGTGTAATAGCGTTTCTTCATGCTTTCTCTGGGTGTGATACAACTTCAAGTTTGGTTGGAAAATGGAAAAAAACAATAGTAAGATCTTTATTGGACAATAAAAAATTATTAAACCTAGCCAGTGTTTATTATGAAAAAGATGCAGACCACATAACCATAGCAAAAAATGGATCTCAACTTACAGCTAGTATTTACAAAAGTAAGAAAATATATAACTCATTAAATCAATTACGATTTGAGCTGTATCAGCAAACTACAAACAAATCCACTTTTAAATTGGGAAAACTCCCTCCAACTGAAGAAGCAGCTGCACAACACTCCTACAGAGTCTATTACCAATTGCAAACTTGGTTGGGTAATTTTGACAACGATCAGGACAACAAAAAAGCAAAGGACTGGGGCTGGAACCAAAATGTAGGAAGACTCGTGCCGAAATACATCTCTGACAGTTCCGACTTGATACCCGGAAAGTTGTTAAAAAGCGTTAGCTGTACTTGTGAAAGTGGATGCAATAATCAAAGGTGTGGCTGCCGAAAACACGGCTTAAAATGTACCAATCTATGCAATACATGCACTGAGAACTGTTCAAATAGAGACAGAGAAGTATTTGTAGATTTAAGTGATTCTGAAGATATTGATGAAGAGCCAGCAAAGAATAATGACATCGAAATTGAAGAGCCTGAAAATGCCAATGATTTTGAAGATAATATAGAATTTGAGGGTTTGATCGATGAAGAAAACAAACCACAACAAAAAGGCCTAAAATTGATTAGATTTTAACAATCATTTTATTGATTTTTCTTTTTATAAGCTATACAAAACCAATATTAATAAAGTAAATATTTGTAAATAAATAATTCGTAGCCAATATAAATAAATTGTATGTTGTATTTTATCATATGTATTTAGAATAATTTAATATGCATATAAAGTTTTCGAAACTTAACTGTAGCTTATGAAAATTAATAAAGTACTATTGATTTCCATGTAAATGTTAAGTTTCATGAAGTTTTCCCTACCTTTCCGTGATGAAATTCATTCAACTTTATTTATTTTATACCAAAGTAAGTTTTTTCATTAAAATAATATGAATTATTAACATAAATATGCTAAAAAATTGAAAATAACGAAAAAAATCGACAAATTCGAGATTCGAATTTTTATTTTTTTCGGTTATTCTTAATTTTAAGCTGCTAAATGACAATAAATCACTAACATCGACATACCATTTAAAAGTAGACATCTTGATGAAAAAAATGAGCACTAGTAGAACATCAAAATCCAAAAAAAAATCAATAAAGTTGTTCGCCGAAGATAGGGGTGTTTTTTCGGAAAAATGATAAAATCTCGAAAAATATTTATTTCCCATAATTGAAAAAATTCATGCTTATTATATGCAAACAATTACATACTTTTACAAAGTTTCATTTAAATCAACTAATTTTCACGCGAGAAAAAAAAATAAAAACAGAAAAATCGGTTTTTCGTCATTTTCTCGCAAACTTTGAGGTTATGTCGAAAAATATATAGAATAAAAGTTTTACATTTTTTTATTATCTATAACCCTATTTCACTACTTCCCTTCATCTCACGTTCCAAAGTTTTTTTTAAATTTTTTAAGACCTTAACTATATATTCCAGCCGGCCGTTGCCTGCTATTAATTTTTTCATCTCAAAAAGGTAACGGCCCCAGCCTATACGATAAAAAGGTGGTTATGAAAGTTAGATAAGTAAATTCTCTATCGAAATGGTTCAGACACATTTTTACGTAGTATTAATATTCTTGGAGTTATAGGCGGGGGAAGTCAAGCACCGTATCACATTCACTCTGTATATCGACACTTTCCTATATACTTCCACGCTTTCTACCTCCTATAGGCCAGTGAATAGGGAAAAAATTTTACATTAATTCTAACATTTTTGAAGCTTTGTCATCTGTTGAAGTACCAACCAAAAGAAAACTATAAAATATTGCAACTCGATTCTAGGTCGACAACATTGTCAATATCGCAAAAAGTTAATTTAAGCAATATCTCGACGAACAAAAATGTAACACCGCTGTAAATTTGATAGAATTTGTATTATAATAATCAAAATATAAAGCTACATTTGCAGCACCTTATGACCCGGGCATAATAATTAATTATCAATAATTAACATTTTTGCATCAAATATTGCAAACATATTATTAACATGCTTGCAAAACTACAGTGTTCCTGCTAAAATCGCCTTACATGACTATGTAACTTTGCAACCCCATCGGATGAAGGCGCGGTGCATTTTTTTAAATTTACAACTCAGCTGATTCAAATGTGCTTTTAGAGGGCGAAATATTAAAACATAATATTTTAGTCGCAAACTCCTCTATAAAATCCTTATTTTGCTATAAGGAACGTAACCAGACTGCAACCAACAGCTACTATCCGGGTTATGTGACCCGCCGAGCGCTGAATTACAAGTTACACAAACACCAGCCGGTAGGCAAGGTAGGTATGTGACGACCTCGTCGTAACATGCCTACCTTGCACTGACGAGAGCCAACAGCTCGAAACTGCAGTCTGCAAGTGGTATGTGACGACTGGCCCGAGAGAGAGTTCCTTTAAGTAGGATCAGTCTTTCGGCTGATGTTTGTTGCAATCGAAGCATTAGCGTTTTGATGATAATATGCAATTATTACACTTAACGCGCCAGGCTTGTAACTTCTAATTCAGCGCTCGGCGGGGCACATAGCCGGAGAGTAACTGTTGGTTGCAGTCTGGTTACATTCCTTATAGCAAAATAAGGATTTTATAGAGGAGTTTGCGACTAAAATACTATGTTTTAACTTAGCTGATTAGTTATGTAAAAAAGATTTAAAAAAATGGTAACATATGTACAAGCGGATTGCTAATGATCGCATCCGTAAGTGAAACGCGCTCTTCATTTTGCAGTAAGTCCCGACGTCGGCAGATTGATAACATTTTCAATAAATAATTAGTCGCAAAATTTTTACTATCAAAATAAAATTAACATCGCTGCAAATTTTACATCGAACTCTATGGACGTTGTTAAACGTTCATTCAAATTTGCAACTCTTCATGTCAGTGGCATATTGTTGTACACAATATGCCACTGTCTATGATTAGAAAAATGGCCTAAAAAAATTTGTAACACGCCTATAAAAATGAAATTAATGTGAGTTTATAGCTTTTGGTAGAACGGTAAATTTGCAGTCAATAGGAATTTGAGGAACATATGATAACGAAAGTGAGAAGACATTCATCAAATATTAGATTTTGTTATTAGATGTTTTCGTGATAACTGTGGTAGGAGATAGGAATGCAGCTCGTCGAGTTTTGTGATCTTTGAGTTAGTTTTCGCCGCACTGCGTACGTACTACGGGATGGAAGCTGGAAACTCAAGGCCTAATGCCAGTAACTGAAAGAAGCTGCTCCCTCTGAATTGCTCCAGTTTGTAACGTGCAGGCGCGAAAAAGGTTGCACTTCCGGACGGTGCAGTTGCCGAAAGAGTGGTTTGAAATGCTCCGAAGCATGCTACTTTTACCATGGACAGTCATGTGAAAACCAGCTCAGTAAATATGATAAGGGGGATGACTCTGGGGATGACGAACCAAAACTAAAAATGGAATGTTGGCTTACTCAAAGCAACCGAAAAGGGCAACCTCTGGATTGTAATTTACGTGATATGGATGAGGACGAGCTGTCCCAAGATGATGAAGGAAAGACTTATGCGGATATGCAAGCAGAATCTGAAATAGCAAGTAGATACGAAGAAACTTCATCCGACGTCGAAAGACCCTTGAGTGGATCGCCATACCGAAAAAGACGATTTGAAAATATATTGTAAATTTAATTTATAAATTTAAAAAAAAATAAACTTGTTAATAAGATGGTTTGATTTAGTAAGTACGTTAATATATGGTTGGAATATTTTTCCCAAAAATCCATTCAGGAAAGAAAACTTTGTAAGGTTTTAATTTTATAAAAGATTTTGTAATATATTTGATCCCCAAAAATATATAATATTCGATAAATATTTCCTCACTTTCGTCATCATAATTATGTTCCTCAACTTCCTATTAACTGCAAATTTACCGTTCCACAAAAAAGTATATAGTTGCATTAATTCCAATTTTGCAGGCGTGTTTTACAAATTTTTTGACCATTTTGTAACACTATGATTATAAAAAATGTTTACAACATGCCACTCACATGATGAGTTGCAAATTCGAATGAACATTTAATAACTTTTATAGAATTCTATGTAAAATTTGCAGTGATATGAATTTTATTTTGATAGTAAAAATTTTGCAACAAATTATTTGTTGCAAATTTCATCAAACTGCTGACGTCTGGGATTGCTGCAAAAATGGAGAGCGTATTTCAGTTACGAATGCGATTATTTGCAATCCGCCTGTACATATGTTATTATTTTTTGGAATGTAAATGATAATCTACAAGTTGTAAATTATAAAAAATGTACCACGTCGCCAGCGGATAGAGTTGCAAACTTACATCGCCTTACAATATAAGGCGATTTTAGCAAGTACACTGTAGTTTTGCAAGCATGTTAATATTATGTTTCCAAAATTTGGTGCAAAGATGTTACTTATTGATAATTAATTATTATGCCCGGGTCATAAGGTGCTGCAAATTTACTTGTATATTTTGAACATTGTAATATAAATTGTATCTCAAATTTGCAGCGGTGGTACATTTTTGTTTGTTGAGATATTGCTTAATTAAACTTTTCGCGATTTTAACAATGTTGCCGACTTTGAATCGAGTTGCAAAATTTTGAAGTTTCGTTTGGGTTGCTACTTCATCACATGACATAGTTTCAAAAATGTAAGAGTTAATGTTAAAAATTTTTAGATTTCACGTCTCTATTCACTGGCCTGTGAATGAATACACTTGTTATCGATTTTCAAATTATAAATATTATAGAGCTAATAGCATCGCTGTCTTCGACGGGTACCCTACCGATGCATCTGATAAAAGCACAAAATCTGTTGAGCGTCAACGACGAGCTCAAAGACATGTTTCTGCAACTATAAATTTTGACGATTCTATGACAGCAACAATGCAATAGGAAAACTAGGAAAAGTTTCTATCAAACGATCAAAATATAAATCGGCTTAACTCACTGTTACGTAAAAAGTTTACTATTGCAGGTTTCGTTGTTAAAGCAGGCTGCCGATGAAGCTGATTCTATTATCATTAACTCAGCGATAGATACATCACATCATTACGATTCAGTGGTTCAATCGTGTTAGACTAGAAAAAATATCTCTCTCTCTCGAAAAAAAACATTAATTTTCTTTGAACAGGCTGTTGCTTTTTGTATTAGTAAACATAAACTTTTTAATTGAAGTGCAAGCAGAAGTCTCTTTCCTGCCCCACCTTTTGAATCTCTCATAAATTCTATCTACACAAAAAAATTTTCTACTCAGAATTTAAATTTGATTTTAGATTATGGAAATATGTAAATAGTGTATGTAGATTTATTATATAACAGAATATCTTTTTAGTTTTAACAGAATACTTATTTCCTAATTCCTACATTATCACATACAAAAAATATAGTCACTCGTAAAAAAATTTCTTTGAATTTTAAAACTGCTTAGCAAATAATACAGAGAAAGCTTCTTAATCTTTGGAGAGCGGCAATTACAGCAGATTAATAAAAAATTTAACTAGTTCATTTGACTATCACAACAACGATAGGTCCCGTGGATACCGCGCGTTGCGTGCCGTACCATGGGATGTAAACATTTAAATTGTATTCGGTAGGGCGGTACAATAATATAAATGTTAAATAAAATAAATGATATAAATGAATTATTTACTTAAGTTAGTATTATAAAAGATAATAGGCAATAAATACTTTTTAATTGGTAATTGGTTAGGCTTGCAACCAAGAGGTTCCCGGGTTCGAATCCTGGCTAGGGTATGGATGTGTTTAAAGGTGTTCTTCATGAGTTCGTAGCAGTGCACTAGACGAGGTTGTCTGAGAGATAACACGCCTAGTTGCTGCACCGCTCCTGAGTTCGAGTCTCAGCTGCGGCAGATGACAATGTCGTAGGAAATGGTCGTTGTATAATTGTCTATATGTATGTGTCCTGGTTGAGTGGTGGAATAGTTAATAAACTCCGCCAGGACGTTAATCTAAATAAGGCGTTAAAAAAAAAATATATATATAAAACTCAATTTTTGTTTTTTCTGCAGTTTTCTTGTTGAGTGACCACTTCAAAAAATACAGTAAATGTGTTTTAATGTACTTTACTATCATGCAACATTTTATTAAAATTCAAGGAGTACATTATGGAAAAAAAATACGTGTTAACAGCTATGATTTAATGAGTTCTTTGTTGTAGAATTTAAATAGGCGTGCAACTCGAGTCGGATTTAAGTAACATTAATACATTAAATATTTATTAAACAAATATTTAAATAAAATTAATTAAAAATATGATGAACTTTAGTTTCAGCCAATGTTTATAAAACAACAAGTATCTTAAAAACAGTGGAATGTGTTTTGAACCCGGCAAAATGTGCTTTATTAGGCTATGTCACTTTAAATATGGGCACCCTGTATGTATTGTATATACACCTTGTACATGTTTACTTCATTTACGTTTTTTAACGTAATGTACAGAGTGTAAGATTGGTCCTAGGATTTCCTTTATACAATACACTCATTGGTCATTGGGTAGATATGTTTTATTTATACACATAAATGATGCTACAAGCTATATCATACGGATCAATAATTAAATGGTAAAATTGTGAGTTTAAAGGTCAACCCCTATTTCGTCAGATCTCACCACCCACTTACATAGATGTATCAGATTATTTGAATTAATGAATATTTATCACATTCCGTCATGATAATAGTTTCCATATGGTTTAATTGTATTTGTCTGAAACAGATTTACAAATACCGTTTGTTCAAATGTTGCGGGTCGTCTCAGGGTAAATTTTTGATGAAATAAAATAAATAAGCACTGAAACGGAAAAGTATAGAGTAAGGCCCTTGAAGCCTATGAGCAGCTGAGAAGTTTCTTAGTGTCTATCGTCAGCCATCGGTGTCGGATTAATTTTCAATTTAACTGTAACGTTTAGAATAAATTGCGACCAGTGAAAAATTTTGTGGGTATACAGAAAATTATTTTAAATTCTACTTGGGTTTTGAAGTTTATATAATTATTTTCCATTCCAGAGGTTACTTCTCGATATTAATTTAAAAAAATCAAAAATACATTTATCTATAATCGTGTAAAAAGTAACAGTTTTTTACATCATTTCCAGTATAAGAAGTGGACCTTTAAAAGAAACTGTGCAATAAAAAAAAACTATTACACGCTTTTATTGCACGATTTCTAAAAAATTTATCAGTAATACACCAATCGTTGAATCGTTTATACACCAACTCATATTGTTTTCGTGACTTCCCAGGTATTAAAGTTGACGTTGCCGCTTGTGCCATCTCTATAACTTCTGGGGGGAGTATTTTGAAACTCTTCTACATTACTATAATCACTATTAAACATTATTAACTTGATATTTTAATTTAAACATTCAAGAACAACAATAGCGACTTCAACTACGCCAGTTTATTTATAATATCGTTTCCTTAGTTACTATCATCACAGATTTTCAGTCACGACCATGAAGTAACGTATTAGAATGGAGACTTCAACTACAACTCGAATAATACTAACCGTCAAAGTGACATTTACAAAAAGTTGATACAGTTTTACAAATATTCGTGAAAAATTGCCCATTTCTTACAATAATTGGAACGATCGAAAACGTTGTAAGACACACTTGTAAAAAGGCTCTTTATTGAATGAATGATAAGCATAAAGGTCAACTGGTCAAAACCCGTAAGAAATCATTAAGACACTCACAGAACGCGAAAACTACCTTTTTCATTAAATAATTCTGAGAAAATCCCAGCCACTTCGATAATTCACCGATAATCCGAATCTATAAATAAAATCATTAAAATATCAAAATTCATCAAAATACAGCAAAAAACTTACAAAAGATCGCCCTAAAAAAATACAGTCCCCCTATCATCTCGAATCACTTTCAAATTACTCCCCAAACATCAAATCAGGATATTTTATTTCACTTCCCAAAAGTTTCTGCAAGCCCCTTTCTCTTCAATTCAACTCTCCATTCAACTTTTCAATAATATGTCAAAACATCCTTCATTTATCTCTCTAGCTAGCCCATAAAATGTTCGTCCCAAAGTAAGTCCAGTTTACGTGTTTCCCATTGCATGCTGGCAACTTACAGCTAACTTCATACCATTACCCTAAAATTGACTTTCGCTCCGTTCAACATCGAGACACATTACCCTCAATATGGCATAATATAACAATCACATATGGATTAACATGACTCAATATAACATCAAATATGGATTAAAGTACAGCCCTCAATATCACTTCACGGGACCAATTCAATTTATCATGTTATTCAGACAGTTATCAGTTCATAATTCGAAAACCAAATTAGATTCCGCTGACATTTTCATACCCAATTATTACATTTTTTCACAATCGATTTGGTGATATAATTTTCGACTCAAAATTCCAAATATTCAGCAAACATTGCACAATATTTCATTATTCTAGCCCCATATGATGGTCTGCTTTTCCAGCTATCAGCGAGCGTCGTGCCCCCATCACTAGTGTAAATAAGGGAGCGTGCCAAGCCTCGGCAAGTTGTGTTTCCGGCGTACCTAGTGATAGTTACTTCCAGTTCGCGATAAATATTCTAGTGCCCGTGCCCTCTTCCTAGGCAACCCCTAGTAAAATAATTTTAGTATTAGTATTCAGCCCCAGTGCTCCCTTTTCTTCGCCTTCGCGGCCCATCTTAAATTTTTGTTAATAATCAGCCACAGTGCTCCAATTTGAATCGCCTTCGCGGCTCCAGTTTTAAGTGAACTTTCTCAGATTTTTTAAGTTTTCAATTTAATTAAATCTACCACGAACTCATCCAACTCAGGCAAAATTTCAAGTGTCGATATGTTACTTGATAAAAAATAATCGTGTAAATTTTATAGTTTAGTTCCACAACATAATAATCAACTCTGTGTTTTACGCTTAAATAAATATTGTTTAATTCTCGTTTAAAATATAGTGTTGTTATTTCAAGAGAATATTATACAGGGTACGATCCTTGACCCTGCCAGCAAAATTAAAACCAAATTAATTACAAAAAGTCTATACAGGTATTAGACCCTACGACTCAAAGAGAAGTCTCAAAAAAGTGAAAATTAGCTCTGAAAGAAATTCAGGGCGAAGCTTATTGGCCCATTACAACCGTTTAAGGATAAACCACCCCAACTCCGAATTTTAAGAAATAAAGTGCACAGCAGGCCTCCAGGGTCTCACCTAAAGCTCTCCAGCAGAAAATATATTATTTTTTCAATCGCGGAGGTCCAGCTCGTGTTCACGGTACAGAGATCGAAACTAGAACACAGCACACCAAAGCGAATTGGCCA
Source organism: Leptura quadrifasciata (assembly GCA_963675555.1). Taxonomy (NCBI): domain Eukaryota; kingdom Metazoa; phylum Arthropoda; class Insecta; order Coleoptera; family Cerambycidae; genus Leptura; species Leptura quadrifasciata. The sequence continues at coordinate 114,674,698 of OY776675.1, forward strand.
CATAACTCTCTCTAGCCACTGAGCTATCGTGCTGGTTAGTTACTTCAAAACAAATTGCTTCAATATCCAATGGTATTTTTGCTATAGTTTTAAATAAATAATCAGAAAATATGGAGTAAATTCCATATGCAAGAAGAATTTTTTTCTGTAGACCAGTGTTATAAATACCTACTAGCAAATTTGTAGAATATTGTAAGTACTTATTGTTTAAATTCTCTTAAAATAAGTAAAGCTATTGCGGGTTTGAGAATGCTCAAAGCAATTTCCAATAAATGCAAATGGCAGAAAACATTTCTACATGTTGATTTAAAAATTGCATTGACATCATTGGCAATATATCAATATAACGATAGGCATTTAAAATAACTGTTGTTTGATAAAAAGGAAATACTGCTCTGTTTGCAGCAACTGAAATGCCAACACGAACAGACTGAAACAAAATTAAAGACTTAGGGCACGTTTTTATATTCACAGATTGTTGCGGTGGATATTATCACTTGTCGTTTATGGGCCACTGACGTCATTCAGAATTCCAACTAATTTAGAAACAGTTCGGCGGTATCGTAGTAGAACCTTTTATGTGATATAAATTTAACTTCAAACAAAAGGTGTTGAAAAATAATGGGACGTAGTGAATAGGAGGAGCCATTATTACCATGTCATATTTCCAGATTATTTATGAATCATGAAGTGTCTAATGTATTTTTTCTATTTTTATTCATACGATGTCAAGTAGAGCAAACCGGCATTGCATTACCTCATTTTAAAGCTAGAAGACTTGACGGATGGCTTTCCTTTCACATTTTCATGGGGACCGAAGTTAAAGTGGATAAATAAATTATTTGAAGTCATTTACACGTGCTGCGTCATGATCTATAGGTGGTTTTTCAAAACTAGTTTGTAAATGAACAATTTTTTTCGCGCTTTAAGGGTTTGTACATTATTAAAGAATAATAGTACAAGAGTATACACATTTAAATAAAACAAAATCTACAACACATTTATCTTGTTATAATGTATAATTTGCAGGAAACAACTACTCAGCGGGCAAATACCCCGACCTGCATTAAATTACACCTTACAAATCATGAAAGAATGGTAGCCAATATCATTTGTCAATTCCCTGACCAGACATAGACCGGTTTCGAACTTATTAGTTCTCATCAGTATGCCATAGGTCATGGAACAGACAAATGATAGTGGCCAACCTCTAGTTTTATACATACTATAGTAAACTTAGTAGTGGTGAGAGATAAGTGAATCCTCTCATATGGTCAATTGCTACTATACACCATAGGTGTCTCCATGAGCGCATGGCGACTTGCGATTCTGCAAGTACCTGAGAGCGGCGACCTTTCAGTCCTAAGCGGACTGTTATAATGTATGATTTGCAGGAAACTACTACTCAGCGGGCGAATTCCCCGACCTGCATTGAATTACACCTTACAAATCATAAAAGAATAGTAGCCAATATCATTTGTCAATTCCCTGACCAGGATAAGGACAAAAGTGGATACACATAATATCTAAAGAATTGTAAAACTTTAAATATAAGCAAAAATTATTAAAAACAGAAATATACAAACCCACATTCACAAATAAATTGATACATTAATAACTTATAATAGCATATAACAATACATAAGTTAACAATTTAGACAGTGTTTTAATTGAGTGGATAGAGCAAGCAAAGATATCAAGTCTTCTTTCTTCGTACATAATAATATGGTAATTTTGAATCATTTGATAGAAGGGCAAAGCAGTGAGTAAGTTAGTACGGGCTGTAGGTAAGTGAAATGCCGAGTTGGATCTCAAATTTACTCTAGGCACATGTAATAAGATTCTTGATGTAATTGAGTTAATAACTTACTGGATTGTTTATGATTTTTTGAAGAAATATAATCGAATGCATAATACGCCTCTGATATAAGCTGCTTAGTTCAATCCTGGCCAATAGCGTATCCTGAGGGATTCCACGGGGACGATAAATTCCATCTCAGCAACAAGTGTAAATATTTTAGATATCTGCGCTGCACTTTCTCTAATTGAGTTATATACGTTATATATAGAGGACTCCGAACCACTGAAGCGTATTCCAGTTTGCAGCGGAGAAAAGTAGTGTAAAAATATTTAAAGTTTTTGCGTTGTTAAATTCTTGACCGTTACGCAAAACAAATCCCAAACTTTTATATGCTGATTCAATGGTTAGATCAATATGTTCATCGAATGACAACTTGCTGTCAAAAGTGACACCAAGGTCTTTAACTTGAGTTACCCTATTTAGAACGACATTGTCAAGTTGACAGTCAAGCAACTCAATGGTTTTATGCAGAGAATAGGACATAATATTGCATTTACTGATATTTTAGTGGTAGATAATTTTTTATACACCAATCATTTATTTTGATCAAATTATCCTGTAATTTCGAATAGTCTGAAATAGATTTAACTTCAATGTAAATTTTAAGATCATCCGCATAAAACAGCTGTGTTATATCATTGAAAAACATAATGAAAAGTAACGGCCCCAGAATAGAACCTTGTGGAACTCCTGATGATTACCAACACTTTTCAGTTCTGAAACCACAAACTTTGTCTTGTCATTAAGATGCGATCTGAATAGATTAAGCAAATTAACAGAAATACCTAATGTATCCAGTTTTGATATCAACAGTTCATGGCCGAGACCGCCAAAAGTTTTAGATAACTCATATGATGGTTTATTAATATCGATCACCTTTTTTCAGAAAATCTGAATTCTTTGCAATTTCAATATATTATAACATTGAGTTAAATAATGTACGTAAAAATTGCAACAATAGTCAATAAGTGGATAAATAAAACCATTTATTAAATTAAATTTTGTTTTAGCGTCCAGAGAGTCATTAAAGGTTTTCGGATTTTTTAATTTCAGGAACCAAATAGGCATTATTTTGTTGGTGTGGGGTTCAAATGTTAAATTATTGTCTACATATAACCCTAAAACTTTTGCTGTATCAGCGGAACTGATAACTTAATTATTTAAAGTTATTGTAACACTGTCAACTTCCACCTTTCTCCTTAGTATTTCATTTCCAATACATACCACTACCAGTTTACTGGGGTTTATTTTCTTTATTTAGATTTCTATCCTAGTGGAACTTAGCATTAGCTACTCTATCACTCAACCAGGACACATGCATACAGACAATTACACAACGACCATATATTGTTGTAGTACCTTCATTCTATCAATAATAAAAAATGAAAAAGTTTAAAATTTTTAAAAATAAATCAAACTTCATGTGTACCATATCAAAAGTATAAAAAAAGTAAATACCGTATTCAAATTAATCAAAAAATACAGTTTTTCGAAAATAATTCTGAAAAAATTCACGCTCATTCGATAATTCCCAAATAACACGTATTCATCGTCAAATTCCACCAAACATTCAAATTTACCATTTTAGAACTCGACCATCTTCAAAAAACCACCTTAAAAATATCAGCCCCAAATAATTTTAAAATATATCATTTTATTTCGTTACGTTAAATTTCTAACCCGTTTTCTATTTCAATTTTCATTATTTATTGATCGCCCCTCGTAGTATATCAAAACTACTTTCCCTACCTCTAGTCACAACATTCTATATTGTTTCGTTAATTTTCTACAATCCGTTTCCTATTTCCTATTTCATTATTTATTGATCGCCCCTCGTAATATATACAATATAGGGATTCCCCTTGCAACCGATATCATAACGGAAACATTCTCATATCTTATTATTCACTTCACCTCTATCGGGACCATTCTCATATCTTATTGATATCTCTGCAACCGTAAAACGTCGGACCTTCGTTTCGACTTTACGGGATCACTCCGAAAACATTTAGTTTCCTGACAATAAAGCCTTAATAACTTCTAAACCCGAATAGATTCAAACTTCATTTTTATATCGATATTTTCTCCTTTTTACTGTCGATTTTTCTATATAATTTTTATTTGCAACTTTCAAACTTTTGAAAAATTATTGAGCAATATTGTGCAATATTTCGCAATCGTGCCGATCCAGACTAGACGGTACCATTTCCACCTCTAAATAGGGGGTAAAAACGTTTGTGCCTGACTCACGGGGCACGAAAAACGCAACCATTGTATCATATAAATAGCCGAGCTCCACACGCCCAAATCAAGTTTTTTCCAGTGTGTTCTCGTGTATTTAAATCGTTATCCATGTTTCTTTTACAAGTTTAATGAAATTAATTTTTGTTGAATTTTTAAATTAATATTATAAAAGTTCGTGTACTGATTGCTGTATCAATGAAAATCTGAGAGTAGTTACCGATTGTCTAGTTCCCACTTATTGTCCCTCACGTCGGGAATTTTTGTAAACGGGACCCGGAAGCACTTCCCAGGCCGTCCATATTTGTTAAAATACATTACGTAATATACATTTATATTATTCTGTGTGACCTATTAATATGCGATTTGTTATATTCGTTCCCAATTCTGTATTTTCTCATCCAGTAATTCGTTCTGGCTGTGGAATGGTGTATGGAATTAAATAAATATATAAATTAGGTGCAGCGTGGTCGTCCATTTCCGGTCTGCAAGTTCGTGGTGCATTCTTATCAAAATCAGAATTTTCTAAATTGTTTTATATGGAATGTGCTAATTTACAGCCGCTATATATGGTCTGAAGGGAATTATGAATAGGTATGTTAGCAACTTCCGAGTACAACTATTAATATATTATCTCTCACGGCTTTACGCTTGTCCACTGAAAGAAAACTGCACCTTGAAAACTGCATCAGTAATTAGGGATTCATAGCAGACACCGCGCCGCACGGCTTACAACTAATTATTGCTGTGATTGTGCCGCAGTGCTGCAGCCTGCTAAATATCTCTGGAGAATATCTGTTCATTTCCGGGTTTGCTCGTAAAGAAACTGAAATTCTACAATTTTCTGCAACGTCCTTATAATTCAAATGCGGTTTCACGTCAATTTCAAGATGTCAATCCGAAAGACATATTTCAAAATATAACTATAAGTAAAACTAATAAAAGTTGCCGTCTATGAATATCTATTTGACTTGTAACGCAGCGTTTTTCGTTACCGAAATATGCCCAGAATTTATTTCCATCCACTGTATGAGAATCTTTTTATTTACGGTAAGATAAAATATACATTGTACGGCCTTAAGTGAATTACTGTATATTACCAGAAAATATTTACTTGGACTACCTAATCATCTATTTAGAGTCAGAATATTTGCAAGCTAGGAATTATTGCTAATTTAAATTATTCTCTTCAGTAATTAATTTAATAATTAGTTATTGATGGGGCGTGAGTGCGTGCGTCTTTACTATGTACATACTTCGATATGCGATGTAAAGCAACGTAAGGCGCGGTTAGTAGTTGGACCGTTCCAACGAAGACCGCGTCCTCGCCTCACATATCTTCCAGTGGCTTGTATATCAGTGTATGCGCGGAAGCTATACAACCTTAGGTGAGGGTTGTATAGGGGATATACCATCCTACGGAGGGGATGTAAAGCCGTAGGTCCCTTGTCTATTAAATGTTAGGCAAGTAAAAGATACCTACTCTTCTAAGGGAAGAGGTTCGGCAAAATTCCTGGTTGGGGGTAGCTCGTCTACAGGCGTCGGTGTTAGGCCTCAGTAGCGGAAATAGGCCGACGTTAAATAAATGTATATAAAAAGAAATAGTTATTGGTGGCCGATTAAATCCGTTTCTTTTCACAGTCGGTTAGAATAATTATTTGAAACCGATTCTAGGTATTACAATATTTAGAATACTTTGTTTAGATTAATTGATGCATGTAATAATAATTTACCAGCACATTCAATGCAGCTGTCGTCGCTATCTCGTAGTAAGTACACCGTTCGATGTGCGTTCATAAGGAGTGTAGATTCTCGCGATTCCATGATAGGGAAGCGCGGCTATAAAATAGACAGCGACAAGAGTTACAGTCAATTGTTGTTATTCCAGAGTTTGAATCGACTAGTCGAATACCAGTCTATCAGTGTTCACCGCCGAAACAGGAAAGAGTAAGATATTTTTATATACTTGGCTAGTGTAATTTTATTTCATGTTTTACTGATTGATATTCTTGATATTGTGCTTATTTTTGGAGTTCCTTCTACCCTTACCTGTATAAGGTTTTCGCGGTACCCTGCATTAGGCCCTCGCGGTTCGGCAGGTTTCCTCCTTTCAACCTTATTAGACCTTCACGATTCGACATGTTCCTTCCTTCTACCCTGCAATAGGTCCTCGCGGTTCTACAGGTTCCTTCCCTCTACCCTGCATTAGATCTTCGCGGTTCGGCAGGTTCCTTCTTTCCCCTGCATTAGGCCCTCGCCGTTCGGCAGGTTCCTTCCTTGTATCGTACATTAGGCCATCGCGGCTCGGCAGGTTCCTCCTTCCAACCCGTATTAAGCCTTCGCGGTTCGACAGGTTGCTTCTTTCTACCCTGCATTAGGCCTTCGAGGTTCGGCAGGTCCCTTCTACCATTACCTATCTGCTGTCACATTTCCGTTCACTAGGCGCTAGTACTGATTAATTGACTGTATTCCGTTTATGCATATTTTAATTTGGTGAATCTGGGACTAGAACCTTCACGGCACAAACCACTTCTAAAAATGGTTAGTTACTCGTTATTTTCATTTCACTGTATCGTTTACCGTCATTAAGCACTAGCCAAGCTTCCGCGTTGTATCATAACCTGTAATATAACTCCGTAATTACTGTTTGCTTCTAATTTCTTCTGGTATCCGTGCATTTTCCGCTTGCCATTCGTTTTATCATTCACTCGGTAGCCTTGTTAAAGAACGCTATAACCCCGATATACTTTTCGACGTTGTAACAAAATCCGACTTAGGAAATACTTCGTACGAAAAGCGTGCTTCACGTAAAAACGCCGTGGAAGAGGTTTTTAATACTTGTAAACATATTTTCGCTCTTCGGAGCGTTTTTTATGCAAAATTTTCGCTAACTCTTCAAGGAGCGTTAATTTAGAAAGTGTAGCAAATGTCGCTGCACAGGGACGTAATGTCGCCCCGACCACTTAAATTTAGAAAGTGTACTAAAATTTGACTTCGAAATTTTCAAGATTAAAAACCCTTTTACGAATCCACGTTGTCAAGCACTGCAACTCTTACGAGGTATTGAATATGAGGACAAGTTAATCCAACGACTATTCAAAGTATATCGGAAGTTATAGCGAAAATAGCCCTTAGCGACATGGGACCCCCATCATTTCCTAGCAGTCGATTTTGACGGGGAAATGATGAGTTTTGACGGGGTTTGCCCCAAAACCGGTTCCTCAGTGATTCGGAGTCAAAAAAGTATCTATACCATGTACTCACGTGCATGGGATCCGCCTTGCCTGAACGTAAAAAGTTGTTATTGTAGAATACAATCGAAGTAGTAGCGCTTCAAGCAATTTTAAGCTCCGAGGAGCGACCAAAATTCATGTGAATTATATAATACGTTTATAAGACAGGCAAGCAAAAGCCCACCAAAATTTCAGTTACATTGAACTTTTCTTGAATCTTTTTGTGCATCGTTAGCTTATTAAACCGCATATTGGATGGTAGTTGGTACATTATAAATCGTCCCGTTCCTCACCATGTGTTGTACACGGGCCAGACTAGTGTTTGTTAAACATTTTTGTTGAAATAAAAGTTGTTGTAAAAACATAATTTTTTAAAGATTTAATATATATATTTTGAACTTTATATTGTCTTTTAGTTGTGTTTTCTAACAAAATTCCCTTTCAGGTTTAAATTTTAAGAAAGTGTGGTACATCCAGTGTTAGGTTTATAGTGTTACGACGTCCAATTGATACCATCAAAGCAGCAGTTAAGCATAAACGACAGTAAGTATGATTTTTTACATTATTCTCCGTCTGAAACAGTCGTGTTGAACCCTAAAATTTTGTGAACGTAGTATTTATTTATTTAGAGATAAGGAAAGAGTTGAGGAAAAAGAAAATTTTTTTCTTTTTCCTATTTTTTTTAAAAGCAGAAAAGACGTCCTTCAGACACCATTAAGATGGATCGTTCACAGCCTCACCGCTCATTAACTATAAACTTGTGCTTACTTTTTTTATTTTTAACTTAGAATTGTAAATCGTAGGGCAAATGTAATACATTTTGTTATTTGGAAGTTCTGTGTTTTACTGTTGCTTGTGAAAGATTAATTTCCATTATTAACCCACTGGAATTAACCATTTCTTCACTGAGCTACTCAGTCCTGTTTACAGACTTTTGGGTAGTGTTGTTCAATCACTTTAAACTTGAATTGGCGCCCAAGTAACTAAATAAGCAACCTCGAGTGGCAAAGTGACAGCTCTCTCTCGTACTGAACGAGAAAAACACGTCACAGACTAAAATTTGTTCTGACATAATAATAGATGTATCTCAGACTTCGTATACTACCTAAACCTATTTTATTATTAAATCATCTGAATACTGTAAAGAAACATATCCGAAACGTCTAGTGACAAATATATACAGGGTGATAAAAACCAATCTAATGGTGATGGTGGAATAGCTATGGCTATGGCATTGCAGGAAAATTGTGAATAATAACGGACATTCTAATAAGTATTAGCACAACATTTGATGTAATTACTCTTAAATGCTATAATTGCTTGTTTCTTGTGTTAGATGTTATAAAATAATTGTTTATTTTTTCTTCTTCACATATTTTTGCCTACTTTCATTATTGTTGAAATTATTCAAATTAAATTATAATGTGAAGCGTATCAAAATGTCTAATATACTGTTGAAATTCGGGGTACCTATCACTAAAATTTATTCAACGGTTCCATTTATCATAAAAATTCATAAAGGTGCAATGGTAAAATTGATTTTGTTGCCCTACTTTTATCCTGTTGTGTAAATACAGAAAATATACTTTCGATATTTGAGTTTATGTATCGAGAAAAGGATTTCTGTACAAAAGTTTCATTTCGATGAAAATAATTAAAAATTTATCTGTGTATATTACACCTGATATCTAATTAAATAGGTATAAGAACTAGATTAAGACTTGGTTGGTGTAGCATTCGAATTCATTTGTGCAGATAATCTAGATTATCGATTTTATAAAGTAGAAACTATAAAACAAAATTCAATTAGAGAACACAATACGAACTTGTAATTGCAAAACGATTTTAATAACTTCAATAAAATAAGTGTTATTAAATACGCCTTTTTATACCCATTATGAAACTCTTTCGAAAGAAGTAATGGTAAAAATTTTAAAAACAGATTTCAAACATTAGCTTATGTTTATGAACCTTTTCTACGTATGCGATGCAATAAATTCAGCATTTAGAGCAGGAAGAAAATGTCTCTCTCCCAGTTTTAGTAAGAACTGGAGATGGAGACCAATTCTAATAATCCAGGCAAGGGGTAATTTGCAGGATGGTACACCTAAGTTTGCGACCATGGGGGGGGTGTGCCGCTCGAAGGATGGGGGCGCCATTTTTTTTTCTGTGACCAATAGATTTGCAATTTTCAACAAAATCACATATTCATCGTGGATTAGTAAACGAAGATTGACTGTAAACAATTCCCCAGTATTTTTTATCTGGATTTATCTGTTTGTAAAATTAAACAGTTGTAAGATTTATTAAATTGCTTGCAGGAATGTACGAAAGTATTACCAGGGATATAGATATATATATATATTTTTTTTTGTGAAAACGCACTCGCACTGAAAAAACATGTTAGCGGCGCTCCAAGGAGGGTAAGTTTGATGTGACCGATAGACAATTACGTCTGGTAAAATGTTTATTTTCTTGCTTCTATTTATTTCTTGCTCCACTGAGCTGTAATAGAGAGAGATTGTTGACTGCAAGTCCATTAATCATCTGTAATTGGTAGTTAATATATTGACAATTTAACAGCCAAGCAATCAGAAATACTAATAAAAGCGTGGTATTTCGCCACAATCCTCAAATCATGGGCACATAGTTTTAAATCCGTTAGTCGTGAAATTCTATTCTTAGGATTATAAGTAGTTTTCTCGATATGCAAAAAATGAAGAACAACAAATGAAAACATATATCGCAAAGATTCCAATCTAACCGCTTTTTTTATACAGAGTGCTTAGTAATAAATGACAGAAAACTCTGAGGATGATTCTACACCAAAATACTGAAAAAGTTAATGCGGAGAGAGGTTCAGAAATACTTCTTAAAAGTGCTACGTCACTCCGGAAATGACCACCAAAACAGTTTTTATATATCTGAAACCGTTTAAGCTACAGTGATGAGATTTTTGTGCATACAATGGACTTCCTTAGAGGGTATCAAATGTTTTGTATGTCCACCAGGGTTGTGTTAAATTGGATTATCTACTAGTTGCCCAATTTCTTTTAGTTTCAAAAACAGTTCCCCCGATGAATAAGTATTTTAATAGTTAGGTTTTATTTATTATGTTAAATGTAGGTATTGTTATGTACATGCCTACGCCACTGCCTCATAGAATATACGAGAAGAGCCAGAAACGCCGCGAAGGATAAACTGGAACGTTCGAGAATAAAGCGCCTCAGTATATAAGGAGTGGATGCCGTGCACGGAGATTAGTTCTATATTAGACCAACAGACATAATAAGAACAATAATAAGTTGTAAATTGTATTAATGTCTATAGCTGTACTTAGAGTGTTATAATAACGATTAATTATTGTAATTAAGCATTAAATAAAGCAGTGGTTAGTGAAAAGTCTTGTAATTATTTGAACCTACGTACAGGATGTTTACTGGAGAATGTAAACACGTAACAGTATTTATATATTTTTTATATAATAAGCCAGCGGTAGTACATCATCGGCCATTATTTCCTAGTAAGTTTACTGGCGGAAAGTACTTGCGGCCATTAAACTTGCTTGTTGTTTTGTGTTTACATATTTTCAAGTTTATTTGCTAAGTAGTTAAAAACAAAATGGCTCCAAGTGCCGTAGTGCGTGCTGCTGTAAAAGTTGTTGCAAGAGAAATTGCCAATAATTTAATAGTTATGTTACAGCGCAAGAAAAATATACTAAAACGAGTTTAGATTAGAGATTAGATAAGGCGCAGAAGTACTCTAGGTGGGTCAGAACGACTCTTAAAGGAGATAGCAATTGAAGATCTCGATTCTTATAGGAATTTTATGAGGTGTCCTTTTACCTTTATATTCCACAAAATTTCATATTTTTCGTATATGTTTAAAAATGAAATTATCTGATTTCCATCCCACTTATTAATTGTTAATAGAACTTTTCACTTGTCCGGACCCGTTTACACTCGGAAAGTACAAACAAAAATTCGGCGAGCGGCAAGTAAACTAGCCGATCCGTCAACTTCTAGCAAACGCCTGCCGCCAAGTAGCAAGTGCACTTCCTGCGGTTTATATATGACAAGTTTAGTAGCCGCAAGTACTTTCCGCCAGTGAACTTGCCAAGTGTAAATGTAGCTTACTTAGAAATTTTAAAATATACGTGCAATTCATCCCGCGGCCACCCGGTCTGCGAACTCATACCAGTGAACATTAAAGTCAGTCTGTAACCAGTAGTCGGACCAATAAGACTTGCCTATTAACTAATTTTTCCGCTCGGCTAACTGCTATCTATGTTAAGCGAAGTATTTGAGCACTCGTCCAATTATTCAAGTTCATTGTCAGCATGCACAGACATTGTGACTTTCCTCACTTTACCACCGATCACGAGTATGAGATATCGATCAAGTCGGTCCAGGACAATCGTAAAAGTCATAGCGCCCAGGCATGCATTTGAAATATTTAGATCGGCAACTCAGTCGTTCAATTTTAACAGCGCGTTACGGTCTATATTATTAATATGTACATCCTAATACATACGAATTTTAAGTTCGGCTCTGTACTATTTATTCGCAAATTAACTCGCTTACCTTTATACATTTTTAAGGCGAGTCGGCTTGTTTGACGACAACATGCCGCATGATCCAACGGCGATAATAATGAGGTCGTAAAGTTTTTGTTGCGTTTTTTGAGTGCCCAGTAAATGTGTACTCGACTATAGTAGGAACAAGGCTTGGTTATTAAGAACTTGTATTAATAATATATGCTTTCAGATTTGACCGACCGCTGCTTTCTAGTTTATTATTTATTCTTGTATGATCGCAGAGAATCTACTTGGGTGTCTGTGGTGGAGTCGTTGTTTCATTATCCTAACCATCGATGAAGAGAAGTGTGAGCTGCAGCTACCAGGCTTACCTGTTATGAGCGGTAATCTTAAGTTTTCCTTTCAATTTTCAGATACTACGCATTAGCCAAATCCGCAGTATAAAGCTGTAGCCTGCAATAAAATTTGTAGTATAGTTGTAAATGTGTGATTATGTTTGTATGTATTATGAACTCCTTACTGGTATCCGCTTGTTAAATTCCATCTGTTGATTTATCGCTTTATTATACTTCCGTTTTGCGAATCTATTGCCTGTAATTCATACATTGCCTTTGCATTACGTATTAAATCCTGATTAGTAGACAAATATGATTTTGCTAGTTATAGATATAGTGCAGAGTTGTAAATAGTAGGCTTAATTTCAATAACATATAATATTTGTTATATTGGAAACTGTGTCTTTTACTGCTGTGTTTGTTGTGTCTAATTTTTCCATTGACTCGCTGGAAATGCCGTGTCCTTACTGTAATCACTCAAGCCCTGCCCAACTGACTTGTGGGGCACCACTTAAAAACAGTAACTGGCACTCGAACAACCGTACCGGCTGATACTGGAGCGCCAAAGAAGCACTTACCAGCTCTCCGTCTACAGAGCCTGAGAAAAACCCCGTCACTATAAGAAAAAATGAAATGGGTTCATTTTTTACTTTTCGCGTTGGAACTCAAACAGTGTCCAAAATGCTTCAAAAGTGTGGAGTATTTTTTTCTTCGATTTACGAAGAAAATGACTGAAACAGAACTCTCTACGATACAGAGATATTGCGGTTTGAAGATAGAGTATAAAGTAGTTCTGTTTTATCGCTCAAGAAACCTAGTTTTTACATTTTGCTTGATATCAAAATTTAAAAAAATCATTCATAAAATTACATCATATAACAAATAAATAATCAGAAACAACTTGGACCATCTTTCTTATAATGCAAATTAATCTGCCTAATTAATATACTATATTCATCGTAACCAATTTTTATTTCGTCAAATCTCCGTTGTGTGTTAACGGACCTTGATGAAATTTAAATCATTTGGTTTTATGATCTCATTTCTGCATTTAATGTTATAGTTTGTACCACTCATAGTTGCAATGATTTTTAACCCCACTCCCCACAGAGTCCCTCTGCATTGTCTAGTAGGAACTAGTTATGCCATCTCAAACTAGTATTAAGTTGGTATCCATGCGTTAAATTTAATCAAAATTGTCAGAACCGTCTTAAAAAAAATAATTCTCTATGCTTTATCCCGAGCAGTCTCTTTCTCAGGAGCAACTGGTCACGCCGCATCATACAAGTACTAACGGAGCATCCATTTAATGAATATGACCAAAATTATTACCATTCTAGACCTGTTAATAGAACACTTTACATATTTTAAATATTTCTATCCGTTCACGAGTTACAAAGACTTTTGTGTCTGTTGAGATCAGCCGACAACCAGAAGCTATACAAGAAGTTTTCTAACAGAGAGGCTGTAGAAGAAAGTCCAGAACCCTACTGCGCATGCTTTACGATTAGTAGCCATCTAGGCTTTTTCTGTCGTCAGGGCCTATCTAAGAGACTTTACAACAAGTATGACAGATCTACTGAGCATGCTTTTCTATAAACAGTCATCCTTGTTCCTCTATAAACAATCATTTTCGTCTTTTATAAACCATTTTGCTATGCGGCCATCTTTGTAATTTCGTCACGGGAGGCCATCAAATGACCACGACCAGTGACTGTACAAGCAGTCCTTAGCTCTAGCAACAATAACCAGATGATTACGTCTACGTCTCTCTCGATGGCAACTGATAACTGGATGGCATGTGATTCTGTACCCGCTTTGCTTATTTACTAAAGCGCTTTGGAGAAATATTGTTCCGTTTATCGGTTTTTAGAGACTCAGTCCCGCACATCTGAGCTAGGGTCTAGTTTGCGAATTTACCTCCAGATGTGATCGTCCTGAACATATGCAAAATTTGAGCAAAATCGATTCAGTGGATCCTAGGGGCGACAACAGACGGAATACGTCGAGACGTTAGAACTCCCAAATGCGTGCCAAATTTCGAATCAATCGGATATGTGAACGAACAAACCAACCAACAAACAAACACACGAATAAACTGACAAATACAATGGCCCTGTCCACCTTAGTGGAAATGGCATATCTGCACCAAGCCTCTTTCAACACGCATAGTCTCACCTCCTTGAAGCGTCTTTTCGCAAATAAAACAATCCCCTATTGCCTCCATATCAACAGAAACACTTTCAGGCACTTATTTTACGTATAATTAGAAAACGCATCGTTGTGGAAAAAAGGGGAAAATATGTGCCTTACTAATTTATGTAAACCATTCATTCTAGACGATTTTCGGAGCAATTATTTGAAGCATTTTGATGTGCAGGAGAAGAAAAAGGCGAAGGTCAGAATGCCTTGCCCCTTGAACTTTCAGTTTTGGAATAAACGTGCGTGTAATAGTAAGATAGAAAACGTTTATGAAATATGGTGAAGATAGACAAAAAAATACAAACACATATTATGCAGATACGTTAAAAGAGACTTGGTGAATTTAATAGCCGTTAGTTAATAGCCGTTACCAAAGCTCGACGGGACGATAAATATAAACAGCTTCAAAATATTACGGCTATATATATCAAATTCAATCTTGGCGAGGAGAAAATTTGGAACCAACAGAATTTTAGTGGAATAGGCCTACAGGGGAAACCACTTAAAAAAAAACGTACCGAGAGTTCTACCTCAAGGGTGGTTTGGAAACGAGCTCTAATAAAAAAAAACCACCTTTGTGGAAAAAAGGGGAAAATAATTAAAAATCACTTGCGTTAAAACCCGTTAGAAATGCATCTTATAGGGAAAATTTCGCTCTATAAGTTCATTCTTGGGCATTTCTCTCGTTAAAGTAACCGGTTGTGACATATTCTCTGTGAAACTTCGTGTAAGATCAATTTTACCTGCGCGCTCCAAACTACCCCTCAGTTTAGACGCTGTTACTGCGAAATAGGTGGGGATAAGTTACAAGGTCAATAGGACATTTCTATACAGAATTTAACGACAAATTTTTTATTTCCTATACTTTTTTCTCTTCCAACGAACAGTTTACAAGATATAAGTGAAAAACTAGCGTCCCCCATTAGGGGTGGTTTTTTGAAAAAAAGGGGCCTTTCTGTTCCTAAATGGGGTGGGAACTTTTCGGATTACTAACCATATCGAGAGTACACATCTCTAAAATTATTTCTTTATAAATTATTTCTTCTATTCACTGTTTTTAATCTAATTTGCGTGTACTACTCCCGACACCTATATTTTGCACTCCTACTTTTATACAGCTTGTTTAAATTGCAACACGACCGGTGATGATCTAGATATCTTCAGTTGCGGCTTAAATGACTAAAAAGCGCTTTTTTTTTAGGTAAATAACAACTAATTATTTATTAAAATTTTAGTTTTTACCCTCTTTGTGCACGTTTACTTTTAATACTTAAGTTTTCACTTTGATGGATACCTAATTACAAGCTTCAAATCTATTTATTTTGTACACATGCAGCATCATGTATAGTTCTTTGTTCTCTTTAATTATGATATGTTGCATTTCTTTGTTTGTTTCTGTGTTGCTTCTGAGTTTGATTAATGTGTTTATTGCTTTGTTACCAACTACTGTACACTTAGTTCAGTCATTGAAGCTTTATACCTCAGAAATATTTTACTACGAATCGATTTAAATGAAATTTTGGAATTAGGCTTATCTTACCCTTAACTTCAAAAGTGATATTGACCCGACCTCCGTTCTTACCCTGGGGGTGGTTGCCACCCCTTCTCGTTAGTGGAAATTTTTTTGGTCAAAATAACCTCGGGGATCGATAGAAGACCCAATTCTAAGCAAAAAGTGTTCTATAAAGTTTTTTCAAAAACTCAATACTTTTCAAGTTATTGGCGATTGAAAACTCGGAATTTTCCCACGTTTTTCAACGGTTTTCTGCAAATATCTCA
This sequence comes from Leptura quadrifasciata, assembly GCA_963675555.1. Taxonomy (NCBI): domain Eukaryota; kingdom Metazoa; phylum Arthropoda; class Insecta; order Coleoptera; family Cerambycidae; genus Leptura; species Leptura quadrifasciata. The sequence goes on from OY776675.1 coordinate 114,690,886, forward strand.
AAAAAGATGCGTTTTAACGATAATTTTATAGTAAACAAAATTGTAGAAGGTAAGAAAATGAACAAATTGGTTTTTTAAAGAGTGTTCTAAGTGCAATATTAAGCGAGATAATGAAAATAAAAGCCGTTTTTTTTTGTCTGAACTTTAATCGATGTATTCAATGCCATCTAGCGGACAACGGATACATTTTATCCATATGACAATGACAAGCTTTTTTATAGTGCTTAAAATAATCTTTAAAATGAGCAGTGTTAAAAGTCTTGCACGTAAAGTGAGTGAGTTGTAATGAAAAAAAGAGGGACATCTAATATATTTTTTTTTAAATCGATGTGTTTCATTAAGTGCCAGTTATCTAAATATTGTCTGAAAGTTATTTGTGGCATTCTATGAATATTGTTTCCTATTATTTGGGTTTTCTACCACATGTACTATTATCCTCTTCAAAACAAATCACCGAATCTACAAAATAATAGAATTATTGGAAAAAAAACCTCTGCGCCCGTGACGTTTACGCCAAAGGAAAAGCCAGAGGTTATGTTTTGCAAATAATATAAATCGGAATAAACACAAAAATAATGTATTTTGCTGACGTTTCGGAAAGTAATCTCTTTCCGTTTTCAAAGCTATTTTTTGAAGAACTCTTATTTTGCTGTGTATGTCAAATACACAGTTTTAAGATTCTGTTTATGTTATTTCCATAGATACTTACTACTTACACAGAACATAGAACTGATGATATTTTTTTAGATAATGTTGAGTTTGTTAAGTTCTTCTTTTAACATTGGTAGCCAGGTTGTACAAATATCTACAGAACAATTCGATACGCACTTATCTTCATTTAATAAGATTATTGCTGATTCTTTAATTTTTCTTTTTTTGGTATCTGTTTCTTTTGTTAAAATTTTTGCCGAGTCCCAGTTTATTCTATGTCCGTTTTCCCAAGCATGTTCACAAATCTTTGATTTCTGAATTTCATTCTTTCTAATGTAATTCTTGTGCTCATCCAACCTCACACTGAAAGGTCTGGATGACTCACCCGCATAACATTTATCACATTCGCACGGGATATTGTAAATACAGTTTTTTGAATTCTGCTCCCTGTTTATCGGTTTTGTTTTTGTTAAAATAGATCTTAAAGTGTTCCCCGTTTGAAATATCGTCCTAACATCAAATTTGTCACCTATACGGCGTAGCTTTTCCGATAGTCCGTATACATAAGGAATTATTGCTGTATAATGACGTTCAGGTTTTTGTCGTACCTGATTGTGTCCCTATTTTCAACATTTATGAAAACTCTATCAACAAAGGCTTCAGGATATTGATTTTGTACTAGAACCTCTTTGATAAATTTTTTCTCGTTATTTAATATTTCATTATTAGATGAAATTATTTTGGCCCTATCGTATAAACATTTTACAACACCCCTTTTAACATTTATTGACTGATTTGAGTTAAAATTTAGATATCTATTAGTATGTGTTGGTTTTCTATAAACGCTTGTTTCAATTGCATTATTTATCCTTCTAATTAAAACATCTAAAAATGGTAGTTCATTCCTACTTTCTACTTCTAATGTGAATTTAATAGACGGTTCCTTACTATTTATATTTTCTAAAAAACTATCTAGTAAATCAACACCATGAGGCCAAATTGCAAAGATGTCGTCAACATATCTCCACCAGACAACCGGTTTGTTTATACAATTTTGAACATGTGTGTTCTCAAAGTTCTCCATAAATATGTTGCTTAAAATTGGTGATAATGCAGACCCCATAGCCATACCAAACTCCTGCTGATAGAACTCATTGTCCTATTGAAAATAGGTTGTTTTTATACACAGTGTTAAGAGTTCCATTATGCTATTTACACTTAATTTAGTTCTAGTTTCCAAATTATTATCATTTAGCAACCTGTCTTTAACTATTTTTAATGTTTCATCTACCGGAACATTGGTAAAGAGGCTAACTACATCAAAACTAACCATCAGGTGTGATTCATGAATATCGGTTTCATAAATTTTTTTCTATGAAATGTTTACTATTTTTAATATATGAATCGGTATTTCCAGATAATGGATCAATAATTTTAAGTAAAAATTTTGCCAAATTATGACATGGTGAATTAATAGAACTAACAATTGGTCTTAAAGGAATATTTTGTTTATGTGTCTTTGGTAAGCCATAAAAATGAGGGGGCTTACTATGATGTGGTGTAAGTTTCCTTCGTTCAAAATCATTAAATTCATGTTTGTATTTAAACAAAGTTCTGTAAATTTTGCTCTCTATTGATTTTGTTGGATCTTTGTTTAGTTTTGAGTAGGGTCCCTCATTTACAAGAGTCATGATTTTTGTGTTGTATATATCTTTGTCTATAATGACTGTGGCATTACCTTTGTCTGCTGGCAATATTTTTATACTTCCATCGCGTTTTAAAGAATTTATCGATAACTTTTCTTCTGGAGTTAAATTATCTTTAATTTTGTATTGCTTCTCTAAAGCAATTTTTGCCCGTATGCGATATTCATTACCACCATCTGTTGGTAAATTTTGAGCCGTTTTTTCTATTGCCGCTATTATGTCAAATTTTGGAACAGTTTTCGGGTTTATTGCAAAATTTAAACCTTTTGATAGTACAAGCCTGTCTGAAATGGACAAAAGTCTTTTTGACATATTAATGACAGTCCTGTCAATTAAAGGATTATTATTTATATTTTGTAATTGCCTAATCTGTTTTTCCCTTATTAAGTTCCTAAATTTATGTAAATGCGTACCTTTTTGCAGATTAAAGTATTTTTCGTAACTCAACCTGACATTCTGGATTATAAACTGATAATCCTGTTCTATAATGTTTCTGCAAGCAAGTCCATGGTTAGGGAAAGGATTCAATATCATAGATACCAAAAAGAACGAACTATTGGGGACGTTACTTACACGGAGAATGAATTAAGCAGAAACATTATAGAACAGGATTATCAGTTTATAATCCAGAATGTCAGGTTGAGTTACGAAAAATACTTTAAACACCATCCGAGATTTGTTTTCGCACAAGTGAAAATGTCGTATGGCAAATGTGGCAACCAGACCTTTCAGTGTGAGGTTGGATGAGCACAAGAATTACATTAGAAAGAATGAAATTCAGAAATCAAAGATTTGTGAACATGCTTGGGAAAACGGGCATAGAATAAACTGGGACTCGGCAAAAATTTTAACAAAAGAAACAGATACCAAAAAAAGAAAAATTAAAGAATCAGCAATAATCTTATTAAATGAAGATAAGTGCGTATCGAATTGTTCTGTAGATATTTGTACAACCTGGCTACCAATGTTAAAAGAAGAACTTAACAAACTCAACATTATCTAAAAAAATATCATCAGTTCTATGTTCTGTGTAAGTAGTAAGTATCTATGGAAATAACATAAACAGAATCTTAAAGCTGTGTATTTGACATACACAGCAAAATAAGAGTTCTTCAAAAAATAGCTTTGAAAACGGAAAGAGATTACTTTCCGAAACGTCAGCAAAATACATTATTTTTGTGTTTATTCCGATTTATATTATTTGCAAAACATAACCTCTGGCTTTTCCTTTGGCGTAAACGTCACGGGCGCAGAGGTTTTTTTTCCAATAATTCTATTATTTTGTAGATTCGGTGATTTGTTTTGAAGAGGATAATAGTACATGTGGTAGAAAACCCAAATAATAGGAAACAATATTAAGTGCCATTTCCACCAAAATTAAAATTAATCGTATTCGTCTAGATTTAACTTTAATATGAAGAGTTAATTGGATTCCAGCCGTTTGGCTGCTTTGGAATGCATACTTTCCAAAAAAATCACGATTTTAAGAAGAAAAAAAAAATGGTTTCATTTTTAAAAGAAACACATTTTTTTTCATAATATTTCAAAAATAATTAAAGATACGTAAAAAACTGTAATGATAAAAAATGTAGGTCTTTTTTTGACAAAAATTTTAGTTTTTTTTTTTTTCTGTCAGACCAAAATTGACGGAAATATGACTGCGCGGTAGCGCAATCACAGTCTCTCTCGAGCCCTTTGACCCTTCACCGTTTCAAAATGAAGGATTTTACACCACATGTCATAATGAAAAAAGTTGTAGCTCTTTCAACTACCTTTAAAATGGTTTTTTTAAAGTTGTGATAGCTTTAAAATTGAAGGAGTTATGGTCCAAAAACTAAACGTGTTTTTTTCTATTTAGTAAAATGAAAATTTCGGAGCACAAAAATTTGGAGCAGAGTGAAAGTAAAGAATAATATGAACCCAAAACTATTGTCTTATATATATATATATATATATATATATATATATATATATATATATATATATGGCATATATATATATATATATATATATATATATATATATGGCATATATATATATATATATATATATATATCAGAAACATACGCACGAATACATACAAACGTTCATATGTATATCCAATAAAATCCAATCCAATAAAAACTGCAGATCCACCTGCACCGCAAGATTTACTTAAAATGATTTTTGCAACTGCAAAAAAGGTTGCGGAGCCACTTGCGGATGCCGAAGAGTCGGGCTGTTTTGCAATGTAACTTGTGGAACATGCAGTGGAGATAACTGCCAGAATAGCCCTCCAATTGATCCAGAAGAAGATCTTGATTACGACAGCAACTCCGATATTGAGTCATGAACGATTGGTGTAATAGTTTTTTTATGTATTGTAATGCTCGTTGCAGAATTTTTTATAATTAATTACTAATTTAAACATTTCCAGATAACTTGTAAGTTTATATTTTATTCAATAAAAAGTATCTGATTACTTACTCTATAATTAAATTATTTTTAATTGTATAAGCATATATTTTCAATGTTTTAATTTAGGGGTAGTTTTAAGGGTTGAAAAGCTAAACATATGATAGTCATTTTCGAGAACGTGGAACAAATTTAAATCATTTTGAATTCATCAAAAGAAATTTTTTTATACAGTTTTTAATTGAGGGGTTGTTTTTAAGGGTTGAAAAGGGGTTAAAAATATGATAATTAAGGTAGAGAAATATTTACTCTATATTTAAATCTTTTTAAGTTATACTAAAGTATTTTTTGTAATTTTCTTCAATTTAGGGGTCGTTTGTAGGGGTTGTAAAGTTTTTTAGGGGTTGAAAATGGTTTAAACATGAGATAATTGTGTTAGAGAATACTTTACGATTTCACTCCTTATTATTAAATACGTTTTCTAGCGATAAAATGGCTCAATGTCAGTTTTTTCATTAAGGGGTCGTTTTCACCGCTTAAAAATAAAAAAAACGGAGGTCGGGTCAATATCACTTTTGAAGTTAAGGGTAAGATAAGCCTAATTCCAAAATTTCATGTAAATCGGTTCGTAGTAAAATATTTCGGAGGTAAGACCCTATTTTTCGCTTCAATGACTGCACTAACTGTGACTTTTTGAAACCTTTTTGTACCTCGTTAGTCATTTATATAGGTATCTCTTTGCGTACTCTCCTATGCGGCACTTGAGTTTATTTACCTACTATATAATCATCGTAGGGATTTGACGAGTACTATACAAATTGTATTTGTCGCTAGTAGAAAATAAATTCTATTCTATTCTATTAAATACCACACTATATGTGGATAACAAAACAATCCAGTTCTATATAAATTGGACACGTAAGAATTTTTAAAATCAACTAAAAATACATTTTCAGCTTCTCAGTAATGGTGTTTAATCAATTATTAAAATCAGTGTCCAAATTGTACGAATAACATGCTGAGGTAACATTCGAGATGCTTAAAGAAAACATTTATACGGTTGTTTGAGCACGTTTTTATATCAAGTGGAGGCTTTAAATAAATCTTTAGCAGAGTTGTATGCAAATTGGACGGCGATAACACTTTAGTCGCACTAAAAGCTTTTAAACGATGTTTTAAACGATAGAAATCTAACCACAGACGACATTATCGAAAATAATTTGTCCACATTCCAGCAGAGAATCCACTCCCATCATAATATAGCTACAATAGTTGTGTTCACATTAAAACACCAGTGAATGCATAATTCTGACAAATTAAAACAAAGAGGAACCCATGAAGTATCTTGTTTCTAGCTCGATTTTTATATTTACCAAGTGCACACCAACATATCTATTATTTAAGTATCTGTACTTATACAGGCATGCAATTCATTTATTTTATTCTAAAATAAACTTCTGATCATGGCTGTTTTTTTAGTTCAGAAAAAATGTGACAAGTTGTAATAATATGAAGTAACTTCTGAAACAATTGTAGCTTTACACAATCATTTTCGTTGTTTTTGTTTTTTTTAACCGTTTTACATGTTCTAAATTACACACATTATAAACAATATAAATTAATTTTTATTAGGTCAGTTCGAAATCGATAACATTTCTTTTGTTGTATAAAAATATATTTCCACGTTAATCATTCTTTTATTTTGCTTTGTACTACCAAAAAGGTTTCATTAATCATAACTCTATTTTTGTACGTTCTCTAATGGATTTCTTCCATTTCCAGTTCGCCCGAAAATCTTTTGGAACTTTATATATTGGACATTACTTTTGTGGGTTAAGTGAAAATTAGGATTGAATGGGTGCCAAGATACTCAATGAAATTTACAATAGGCTCGCTAATTAGTTTATCGTGTACGTTTTGTAGCATTTTCTTAATTTTATCTTTTATTTATTGAGAGTTCGAACATATATAACTAAAAAGAATAAAAGAGGTCTGGAAACATAAAAAGGATGATTACCAGCGAAAATAACTAAAATTATACATCATCGTAATATAAAACTGATCATAAAAACGATATAATTTTCACATACTCAGCATTCATCCGATCCAATGCTTTTGTTAGGCTTTAAGTTGACTATATAGTGAATGTCCGTGGATCGACATGATGATAATAATAATAATAATAGCTTTATTACAAAACAGAAGACCCATTTAGAGGACAATACATAATAATACATAATAACTAGAATAAGTGACGATTGTATGACAAAGTATTATATAACATTTATATCGTGATTTAGAATTGATATTTCAATAAGAGTGTCTAATGAACAACACTTAATATCACATAAATTATACAGATTATTAAAATTTTGGCACATAACATATACTGGTAACTTTAACAGGATATTCTGGGCATATCACATCTAAAGGTGGGTTATGCCTCGAATTAATTCTAGGTACATTAAACTTAATAATAAGTAATGCGGAACAATCAATCGTATTAAGTAGTAGCTTGTATAAAAATGTTAATGATATACAAATCTTTCTTAAATCCAAGCTGATAATATTGAACCTACTAGTTAAATAGTTCAAATATGCTTTTAGAGGGCGGAATATTAAAACATAATATTTTTAGTCGCAAACTCCTCTATAAAATCTTTATTTTACTATAAGGAACGTGCAGTCTGGTTACGTTCCTTATAGTAAAATAAGGATTTCATAGAGGAGTTTGCGACTAAAAATATTATGTTTTACTAGTTAAATAGTTGTGATTTATTCCTTTTTCGAAATAAACGCCATCTGCCTTGAAATTCAAATATTTTATTAATTTTCTTTGAACCCGTTCCACCATTGTTTTATGGCTGTTATAATATGGATACCACATCAGAGTTGTATACTCAAGTTTAGAGCGTGTATAAGAGAAGTACAATATTTTCAAAGCATTAATATAAGTAAAGTTTTTACAATTTCTTACGATGAACCCATAAAATTTGATTGCCTCGGACATTTTTAAAGTTATATGCTCATTAAAAGTAAACTTGCAGTCGAATAATCTACCTAAATCCTTGCTGGAAGTACATCGAGGTAATGTATCATTCACAATATGATATGAAAATTCACATATTGTTCCCTTTTGAGAAGCTATTAATTTTGCATTTGGAAACAATGAGGCCTAATTCATTGTCTAAGCACCATGACCGAACGTGATTCGATTGTAACTTCTACAGTCATCAATACAAGTTACAACTGAATATATTTCTCATCAGCGTAAAATAGTTTACAATAATCTATTACATCATTTAAATCATTAATAAATAACAGAAAGAAAAGGGGACCGAGGTTAGACCCTTGAGGGACACCTCAGGTAGCAATATAACAAGATGAACTAAAATTATTGTATGCGACGTACTGTTGTCTTTTCTATAAACAAGATCTAAGAAATTCTATAGTTCTGGGATGGAAACCAAGTTATGTCTGTTTCCTAATTAAGACAGCATAAGGCCTTAATGACATCTACTTGTCCCTGCCTATCTAATAATATTTGAGACATATTGATTAAAAACCGCCAAGTTTGTAATCGTTGAACTATTACTCATAAACCCATGTTCATCAGGCGATATTTGGTTACGAACAGCGAGATAAATAATAATAATAAGTAAATAAATAAACAGCACAGAAATTAGACAACCCCCAATTCCAGAAGCCAGGGGCTTGTGCGGAAGGGAGTTACACGTTGAAAAAAACGCGGACATACAACCATTTCCTCCGACAGTGCCGGAGCCAGGATTCGAACCGGGTGGTGCGATGTCCGTGTGATTAATCGCGATTGCCACCTCGCGCCTTAACCCACTCGGCTATCGACCAGACAGATATATGCAATCATACAAAATAATTTCGAAGACCTTCGAAAAGTTTGTAGAATAGAAATACAGTGACTAGGAAGGGTTTATGTTTTTAATGCAATATTTTAATGCGCAATTGAACAGCTCGAGCACCTATATAATCTTTTATAATAAAGGACGGTATATTATCGGGACCTGACGTCATTTTGTTTTTAATTTTTTTGTAGTGTTTCTCAGATATATTTTGAAAAGTAATATTTTTATGAATATTTGGCAATTCGGTATGCTTTTCATCATCTGATTCAGGTGGCATGTAAACATTCTTGAAAAATTCTCTAAAGACATTCACAATATCCTAAGGTTTATCATAAAATGCATGATCATATGATATCTTACCGGGAATTCTAGAAGTTCAATTTTTAGAATGTACATATGACCAGAAATATTGGGGCTCGTTAAAAATTGAGGACTTGGAATTTTCAATACAATTATTCTATGCAGCACATATATTTGTTCCTTAACCAAATATCGTAGTTCTTTAAATTCTTGCAAAAAATAGTTATTTTATGGGTTTTTTATACGTCTTAAACAATCTAGCTTTTTCTTACATTCTTAATAATATTTGCATCAAACCAGGGCGGATAACTACGGTTACATGTTTTATACGGGACTTTTCATCAAATGATGAATGTAAAAGGTTAGTAATTTGAAGCTAAATCTTTTTTTCCTGGGATCTCACTCTACTTTGTTAGAAATTAATTTCTCATCTATTTACAAGTTTTCAGCCTTGACATTTGTGGCGTCCGTAGCGAAAAGTAGTGTGACGGCGTGCGATGCTTGAGGTTTCGGGTTCAAAACCACGCCAGTACGACGAACTTTAATTAATCAGACGTCACCTCAAGGAAGGCAATGGCATACCACCGTACGTATAATGCCTTATATAGCCTCCCAAATAGTGCCATTGGGATCCAACGATAAACTTATGTTCATTATGCTTATGAAAATCCCGATGACATACACGATAAGTACTCGCGAGAGGTCGCCTACGCTAAAATTGTGAGTATGGCAATTAAAACAAGAAGGGCTTGACATTTAAGGCAAACATAATTTCTCATTAAGTAAAGTGCCCTTTCCGTGAATGATACGTCAAAATATTTATTTGGATTAATTTTTCACAATATTTATGAAGACATATTTTTCTTTTGTTTGGTTTAGGTAGAAAAAATTTAATTTACAAAGTGGTCAATTAACATGAACTTAATTTTCTATCTACTTACAAATTATATAACTCCAGAATCTTGAATATCGCGCTCAATGTGTGTTATTGGCATTTTTTCAGCTTACGCATATTAGGCTGATTTTTTTATTAGGTACGTTTGGAATTCAATGACGAATGCATACGATAGAACACGCTAGATTGTAAATTGTTTCAGGGGTCGTTTGGCTTTAAGTAGCCTTATTTCACTTCGACCTAACGAGATCTTTTGTGAATAACCCTACATCTAGTTATTGCCCAGGATTTCAAGACTTTTAATAAAGCATGTGATTTTCCTGGGGGCTAGTTTCCCTATATCTTCAGACGTTAATTCCACCTGCTCTAGGAACTTTAGCCTAGTGCGGATTAATGCCTTGCATTCGCAAAGTATATGTTCCGCAGTTTCAATTGCAGTATCACAGTATCTGCATTTGTCGTCTACTGCCTTGCCCATGTTCTTGAGATGATATCTCAAGGGGCAGTGGCCAGTTAGAAGGTCTGTGATCAACCTTAATTCGGACTTTTCAAGTTCGAGAAGCCTTGTGGCGTCCTTTGTCGAATAAGTTATAAACTTTTTCGCTTGTCTTTGGCTTGGAGTATTCCTCCAGTAGGCCTTTTTCTGGTCCTTTTCCCATTTCTGGATCTCCTCTCCAATAAATTGTACTTCAGCAAGTTCATTACCTTGTACCTCCTCATGCCCTGGCACCCACATCAAGGTAACCTTGTTGTTGGCCAGTTGCTTCAGGGATTGCTTGCATTCCCAGGCAATTTTAGACTCAAAGGTGTAGGACCATAGAGCATTTAATGTTGTCTGGCTGTCTGATGATACATAGATCTTTGCCCTTCGAATGCCTGTATTTAGGCATTCCTGGGCACACAGATCTATAGCATGTATTTCTGCTTGGAAGATGGTTGGGGTGTTGCTTAGGGCTTTTGATAGCCTGCATCTTGGCCCTGCTACGCCCACTCCTACACCTTTAGCCAACTTAGATCCATCTGCATACCAGACGAGTGACCATTGTTCCAATCGTAGTGTCTCGTCTGACGGCTTTCGATCAGCACATCAAACGGGCAGCCAAAGTCCTGTTTGATTGGCATTGAGTCAGTAGATTTGGTCATGGACTCAAAATGGATTAGCTCCAAAATCCTTAAGTGACCAACCAGATCGCCTGGCTTAAACTTGAGTGCCTGATGCAGCCTTAAGGCATTAAGTGCTACCTCCTTCCTTACATTCAAGTGTAAAGGTAGTAGGTCAAGCATTGCCTCCATAGCTGCTGTGGGACATGAGTGCATTGCACCTGTAGTCCCTAAGCAGGCAATAGAACACGCTAGCTCCTGGACTATAATATTTTTGCAAAAAAATTAAATAAAACTAATTTAATACTAAAACTGGATGTAAACATTATTCGTGGGTTTATCGAGGTTTATATATAATTATCAAACCTATATGATATTAATCACAGTTTGTTGAACATAAGTTAATTTGTAGGTTTAACTGCTATATTTGCAATTTTAATAATCTTCTGGTGAAGAGCTCAATGTAGTCCAGGCCTCAGGTTTTTTTTGTTATAAAAGTTCCTAAGGAAGTTTTTTTTCTTTTATCGCTTCTTTTTATGTTTAGAAAGAGATTTATTGAAAATGCCCCCTTTAATTCGGTCCGGAACATATTGTTTAAACAATTGAAATAGGAAATGTTAGCTTTTTTTTAATATGTCCGAGACTATCAAAAATAGGACAAAAAAATCAAGAATTCTACATAAAAAAGGACTCTACATTTTTTTCGATTGGTGTAATAGTTTTGAAGATAGAACCGTGGGAAGGAGTGAACCGCGGGTCAAATCAGCGTAAGAGGGCAAAAAGTTGAAATTATTATGATTATGGTAGTTAAAGAATTTAAGACACTTATTCTGGTGAAATAATTGAAATGATTGTTTATTCAGGATTATGCTACATATTATATTTATAGTTATTCATACAACCATTCTCCTCCTTTTGCGTTTAGGTTGGTGCCCAAGATCGAGTCTCTGCTATTTCTGGTTCTCTGATTTCTTGATGTTCTTTGGTTCCTTCAATCTCTCCAATCTCTTCAGGTTCTGCAGCCTCTTCAGCTTCTCCCGTCTCTTCATCATCTTCATTTGACATCTCAACGATAAAAAAACTCCTCGAGATCGATGTCAATATCTTCTTCAGTGTCAATTCTGAGTGCTTCGACATTGTAGCAAGTTTGACCTTCGCAATGGGAACAGATGATGGAACATTTCAGCCCATGTTTACGGCACCCGCAGTTTCCCTTCCATCCACCTCGACAACTACAAGATATTATTTTCAGCAATGCTGGTGGTGCAGCTTCTTTTTCAGTGGTCGCTAGGAGTAAACCGTTCAGTGTCCGCTTTCACCCCCATTCGGTTGGTTCCAAATCAATGTCTCCCCATCTTTGTATTTGTAGTACACTCTGTATGCATGTTGTAGGTGGTAAAGAACGAAGGTTGAATGAATTTTTAGCCACTGGTTTTTTGATACTAAGTACATATAATAGAACACTTACGTTTAGAATTCAACACCTCACAATTCCCGCGCAAGCGTACAGCCGTTGAACTTTATAAGGAACTGGAACAGGAATTAACGCTTTGTGCAAATCGCCTAGATTCACCGGCGCGCCTAACTTCAATTATAAAATCGCATAATGTGTAAATAAGAAGTATCGATAGCAGCGTGGCACGCGAGGGGAGTCGGGCGCGCTCCTTCGCACGGTTCTATCTTCAAAACTATTACACCTATCTAAAAAAATGTAGAGCCCTTTTTCATGTAGAATTTAGTGGAGAATAAATTTATATTCTTGATTCCTTGCCATATTATTGATATCTTCGGAGATATTTGAAAGAAACGCTAAAATTTTTCCTTTTAATTGTTTAAACAATATGTTCAGGACCGAATTGAAGGGGGCATTTTCAATAAATCTCTTTCTAAATATAAAAAGAAGCGATAGATGAAAAAAACTTCCTTAGGAATTATTCCATCAATCCGGTGATATTCAACCTCTGACGCCTAGACTAATGGTATAGTATCGTTCAAAGATGCCCTGCAAATAAAAAATGCAACAAAAACTTTTCATTACATCATTATTAACGCTGGCGAACCAGTCGGTATAACAAGCCGACGTATAAAACCTATAAAGGTAAGTGATTCAATTTACCGGCGGAATAGTACAGAGATCAATGGTATTTTAATGAGGTCGTAAAGTTTTTTTTGCATTTAGCGGTATTTTTGTCTTTATAGACTTATCAAAGTCTGTCTCATAACTTTTATATTTAAAGATTGATATTTTTCCTCCTCTAGGTAACACTTACTGCCCAACTTTCAAAAACTTTTTTTCAGTTATCGTACTTATAAAAAACGTGACAGACGGGTGGACAGACAAACGCAAAAACAGGCGGACACGGACATATTGAAAGTCGTTCAGGTTTTGATAATTATCATTTTCTTAGGAGTCTATTAGGTTTCAGAAAAAACCAAGAGCTACCGAATTTTTCAATAAGTGTCTCAGAAACTCCTTCACTTTTTATGGCGAGTAGTCGTGTTTAAGGAGATAAGTTCACGTTAGGTCCTGATCCAGACGATGAAGGTGTTTTCGTATGAGGGCTATTTTCCACAGATCAATATTCTCTGGAGCCTAAAAATCATACAGCTAACTATGTTAGCATCATCAGAATATGATCACAACTGAAAATTATCCTTCTATTCGTCTCTGGGTTAAAAGGAAGAAATAAAACGGTTAAAAAAACATGCATGTTTGAATATGGCAAAGAATTTTATTTTAATTTTAAAAACAATATGATTTTCAACTGCTTCGCCTTAAAAGTACGTTAAAAAGCCTGCGATGAAAAAAAAATTGATGCAAGTGCCCCCCTTTATTACATTTTGTCCGTTATTTTTTAACGTTTTATTCAACTTGCAGCATCCGCGTTAGGTGCATTCGATTCAGTCATAGATGCGCTTTATTTCTTCTAAATTTCATTCCGAACAAGTCTGTCAAGTGCTTCAGAAAGTGCTTATAACTGTTGAAATTCTACTTCATTTTTTGTGTAATCAGGAGATCAAAATACGTAAAGCTCAGTGGTTCAACGCTTACGTGTTAGGCTTGCCACCAAGGAGTCCCGGGTCCAAATCCTGGCTAGGGTATGGACGTTTAAAGGTGTTTTTCATGTGTTATCGAGTTGGTGGCAGTGGATTAGATGAGGTTGTGTGAGAGACAATACGGCTAGTTGCTGCACCATTTCTGAATTCGAGCCTCAGTTACGGCAGGTGGCAATGTCGCAGGAAATTGGCGTTGTGTAATTGTCTGTGCGTATATGTTGTGGTTGAATAGTGGAATAGCTAATGCTAAACTCCGCTAGGACGTTACCTTAATAAAGCGATAAAAAAAATCATCAAATCAAAATTTCTCCTGGATTGTTGATGCCAAAAATAATCGATTCAATTGTACCATCAGTTTTAATTAATAATACGATGCACGTTCACGTCAGGTGCAAACAATACAAAGGATGTGGTGGGACTTGAGGATTTTAAATCTAGTGATATTTTATTATATTGTTTGTGAACAGCATTGTAAGTTGACGAACCATAATTATTTAAAAATTTATGTTTCGAATTTAGTCAGCTGACACCATTATTTTTTTTGTAAATTACCATCAAATTTAGTCAAAACATGAATTTTGCATATTTTGAATATCGAGTATCGTCAAATATTGAAAATCCCAATAATTAAATAGTGATATATAAGTGATTCTCGTAAAGTCTTTCTTATGTTTTTCTTGAAATTAAAACCAAATTCGTTTGAATATGAAACAAGGACCTCTATAATAAGATATTTATTTAAGGCATTTTTAGTTTGGAGTCATGATCCATTATTAAACTTTAATTTTATTTGAACTAAACAACAGGCTATTTCCATCGATATTAAAGTTAATATTATTTTTTATTTGTTTATAATTATTCTTAGACGTAAGAATGTATGTAACTTCAAGTTATGCTGTTAGATTTTGCCGAAAATAACATTTCATTCTGCGCTGGATTAAAATCATTAAAATAGAAACTAATAAAACTGCAATTGATCGACATACGCTTATATTTTCCAACTATGGCGAGCGAATTCAAAATATGCGAAATTAAATCCAGATTAAATGCCAGCAAAATCCGAGTATGAATTATTAATATTAATTTTTTTTATTAGAGAAATATGATAACTAAAATGTAATGCACTGGTAGAAAATTCCTAACATTGCAATTTTGAGACTAACGTCGAAAGCCTTGGAGAAATCGAACAACACCAGTCCATTAATTAACTTTTTATTAGATGATTGAATGAGATCATCAACTGCTTGTGCTAATATATTAGATGCGGTGAAATTTTGACGAAAACCACACTGACAAATGAAAATTGCGGTTTGGGAATGTTATGTTAAATAAAGAACATCGGTTGTTTAGTTTAAATATTTCTTTAGCAATGTAGAAATACGGGTTAATTTTAAGTCCAGAATATTCAGCTTCATTAGAAATTTTTAGAAGGGATTAACCTATTGCCTTTTCACATAGATCTGGACAATATTTTCTTCCGCACATAAATTAAGGTGTACCATACAAATATTACTAATAGACAGTTTCACAACCACTGGCCCAGGTAGGAGTTGTGATGGTTTGCTACAAAAATCTATTTCACAATGTTTGGTTAATTTCAAGGTCATAAATAAAACTATAAATCATTCAAATACCAGTTGTACCAGCACTTGTGCTAAAATGATCACGAACGTAGGATGGAGAATGTTTTTTGGGAACGATTTTATTTTCATCAATCTAGGTTCACAAATTTACCCTACAAAATATGAGATATTGGTTACAGGAAAGTCAAAATTTATTAAGAGAGGATAAAATGCACAAAGCAACTACTAAATGCAGAAAAACGGGTACTTAAAAATATAACATACATATTCCTCTCAGGTTCAGGTTATTCAACCAAAAAGATAACCAACAATTGTGAAGCTGACTGTAAAAGGATTATAGGTGTTACCGAAATATGCACAGGGATCTATATTTACTTGTACCCTCTATATAAATATCTTTTCTGTCACTGTTAAAATGTACTTTGTACCGCCTTAAGCGAAGTAATGGGAAAATTAATAAAATTGTTAAGTTGTAGATGCACCAAATAACCCTACCAGTTGTAAGTACACATAAACTCAGATGAAGGGAAAGCGACGAGAGCAGATTGTGTAGTCGCATGGACCCAGTAGCACATATTTCAGTACATATCCAACTGTATTGCGAGTTAGATGTTAGTGCCTGCCGTCCTGAATAAACCAACAGCGAAATATATGTGTCAAAGCAAGGTAATGAAAATATTTCGACCTGACGTCACTCATATAACGTCATCCTTTCGGTACAAGGGAATAATTGAAAATATTCGATAGTCAGTTCACGAGAAGTCGTTCCCAGCGTTAGACGTGTGGAGCTCTCCGTCCTGTACCGTCCCAAAAATCAGGTAATTGGATTAATTTTGTCGAAAATATTCCGAAATATTTAAGTCCATTTGATGTCACGTCGATTCATCGCGCACCTATTATCGCCGTTTCTCCCCCTTGTAAATATTCGAAGAAAATAATTGAATTGGTCCCGTGTTGGCAGTCAGTCAGAGCGACTCACCGACAGCAGACTTCTCCACTCTCGAAACCGAACTGTTGGTGTTATATATCAGTGCAAAGCAGCAACGACATCGATCAGCCGCGCATTCATCTGGCGCCTACTCCCGCTCTTATAACAAGTTGTTTCATTTCAGAAGATGTCCTGAGAAGCCCTGCAGAACTCATTCCGTCCCGACAGTTCAACGACAGCAGACGTGCCCATTAGACAGCAAGTAAGACCAAGTCTGACCGATAGCCGCGTTGGTTAAGGCGCAAGGTGGCAATCACGATTAATCACACGGGTATCGCGCCACCAGGTTCGAATCACGGCTCCGACACTGTCGGAGAAAATGGTTATATGTCCGCGTTCTTCAATGTGTAATCCCCTTCCGCTCAAGCCGCGGGCTTCTGGAATTGGGGTTTGTCTAATTTATGTGGTGTTTATTATTATTATTATAAAAGGAAGGTAAACTGATAGGTAAACTTGGCTAGTGCAATACCGCTAGCTACTTCCACAAGACCGATCATCGGGGAAACCACCCGGTCCGTTCACGAGGCCACTTCCATTCCAGCCGGCATTATATGTGTTTCTTATACGCTCTTACTTTTCAGGTGTAGTTACAACTCGAAGGTGCCCTCCCGTAGTAGACTTCCGTGAGAGGCGCTAGAGGGATACTGAAGAGCCCTAAAATTGTTTTCTTTTTAATCATACTTTGATTTATCCAGGATTTGTTATCAAAGTTTACTTTACAGGCTTCATTAATCAACCTTTTGTTTCAGATCTGTAGATAGTAGCATTGCACGCACTATAGCTAAGTATTATATGAACATATAATTTGCACTGTAATTTTTTAAAATATATATGGCCTTGCTTTTCCTGAACATGATTTGGCACCTCTGGTTGGTGAAAATGTAAAATTGTTGCAGTGGTGAGTTAGAGCTGAGACCCTAGAGGGCGTTCGTGCACTTAATTTTGATGTGAGAAGCCTTCTGGTTCGATTTCTGTAGTTGTAGTTGGGGTCAATTGCTACACCCTGTATAATATGGTCTGGAACCGTTGTAACACTTCGTTCTAAAATTTTATTTTTATTTAGCACTGTATAGTGTTTTGAGTTCTGGCCGTGTCAACGACTACACCCTGTATATAATATTCTTGAAAAACAACACTGGGTTTAAAACGGAACGAACAAATTATTGGTGATGGTATTTTTATTTAGCAACATTTTTCTTTTAGTGAGTAACTATTCGACGGCATAAATTAGTCTGTGGAATTTAGCAAAAATGTTTATTAAATTGTCTGTCTTTATTCTTCTGAAAAAAATCACTTTGTATTTAAAACTGCGTAGGCCGCGAAGGCGAAATGAAATGGGGCCACTTAAGGCGAAACAATTTACTTAAGACTAAATGGGGTCACTTAAGGCGATCCTAAAACTAACTATTTTTAACCAGGTTTCGACCTGGAAAGCCAGATCTGAATGGCTAGTTACGAAAAGTATGCAGGGACAGGGAGTAAGAAAGCCTAACTAGACGGTAGGTATCTACAACTTTAGTTAAATAGTAACCGGACCGGAAGCACTAGCAAATCAGCTTATTACACTTAAAATCACTATTAAATAACTTTTTTCGCTAAACCACTTCGCGAATACTTAACATAGACCGTCAAAACTGAACTTGCCTCGGGTAGGCTATGCTCGGGTATTTATACGTTCAGAAAAGTTGCGTTTATCGTGCCCCATCGAGTCTCGCATCCCGTTTTAAAAAGTCTGGAAAAGCTGGAAATCGCTCCGTGTGGGCGAGGATGAGTCATTGATTGAGAAAGATTGCGCAATACTGAAAATTTAAGATTTCGAAAATGAAATTTATATGGCAATGAAAAGGGGAATATTTTGAAAGAAGAACGAAGTTTGAATCTATTTTAGTTTGGGGAGTTATTAACGTTTGATTTGACAAAATCTGAAACGACCCCGTAAAGTATTAACGGAGGTCCGACGTTGAAATTATATGAGAATGTTCCCGTTAGGTGTGTGGTGTCTGAAAATAAGATATGAGAATGTTCTTAATGGGTACGAGTTGAGTTTGAACGGAGATATCGGTTACAAGAGGAATCGAGATATTGTATGCCGTATTACGGGGAGTAATCAAAAGTGATGAAATTTAAAATAGCAATCGCGTTGCAAGAAATTGATAGAACGTTAAGACTCGAGGCACGGAACGTGGTTTAATGTATACGGGGGTTGTCAAAAAGTAATAAGAATTGAAATGCGAAGTAGTTGCAAGAAATTTATGAAATGAGTTAGAATGTTAAGTTTTAACGTAGTTTAAAGTATACGAGGGGTTGTCCAAAAGTGGTAAAATTTTGAATATGGAATGGTTTGCAGAAAGTTAACGAAATGAAATAAAATGTTGAAATTTTAGGTACGGATAGTGATTTTGGTCTTGTTGATGAATATACGGGGGCTGTATTTTTAAGGGGTGTTTTTTGTAATGAATCTTTTGTGAAATGACTAGTATGAATGTGGTGTAACGGTTCCATGTTCATTTTCCGTTACAACAGTAAATCGGAAACTCAATGATTAAACCTTAATAAGGGACTGGACTATGAGTGCGCTATAAATTAAATACTATCGTACTGGACTATGACCTACAACGCTGTCCAATGCTAACCAGCTGATTGCGTCGGCGCTAAGAGCCGAGAAAATCCTCTCATAAATGTTCCATTTGTCGTTATTTCTCAAATTATTCAACAATTTGTTATTTATAATCATAATTATCTTAATTAGGGTCTATGAAAGCTCCTAAAAGAATATCAAAGACGATATATTTTGATATTTTAGAATAACATAATTTTCCTACTCCATTCAGTGGACAAGTAGCGATCGGGTATCTTCGGTAATGTCTGATCTTGGGTTGGTACGGGGGTAGTCGAAAATTCAACAGGTGAATTTAAACTGCTCTTTCCGCTTCTACCTGCCTAAGAGCAACACGCTTGTGATAAGTTAGCTGTATGTTATTTAACAATTGTTAAGTACTCATCGATAGATGGATTAATTAGCTAATAAAATCATCGGCGAGAAAGTCGAAGAACCTTATGCTAATAAGGTAAGAACGTATCTTGTTAAATAAGACAACCATCTTATTACTGTCAAATTGTTACTTTTAGGTTCTTTTTTTTTTACGAAAATCTTTTCTTCTACGAAGATTAATTCTTTGTACGAAGATTAACTCTTTCTATGAAGATTACTTTATGCAAACTCTTTTATGAGGATTAAATTCTTTTTTATGGTTTCTTCTTTTTTACGCTTGCAAATTCCACATGGTTCTGATTGAGTTCAGTTATATTATATGGGAACATTATTTTTGGATATGAGATGCATAGTTGAACAACTGGAAGTAGTTCGACTGTTCAGACCTAACCGTGGTTCTGATCACCCTTTCACTCTAGGAATTAGAGACAGTCTTTAAGTTAAGTATTTGTGTTCTTTATCTTACTAAAAGACGCTTACACTTCATAGTGAACAGAGTATTATCTCCATTTGGTAACTGTAAATTTCTTAAGACTAAAAAAAAAAAAATAAGATATTTCATTTTTCCCTTTTGTAACTTTTGTACTATACTGTTCTTTTCATGCCTTAAAATTTATTAGTAGTTTAAACATAACTTTTTTTATTATCGTGACCTTCAGTCACATTCCAACAATTTTTTAGACTAGCTTAAAAATTTAATTTTCTCCATTTTGTAATTCTCATCATTTTTTTAGAACATAATTTCTATTTGGTTTAAATAGTTAAATTTAAAACTAACATTTTTTTGGGAAATACTAATTTACAATAACTTTTAAATTTTAATGTTGCAATAGTTCTTTAAAAAATTATTTTTATATACTGTATATAGGTAAATATATCTTGTAGGTGATATTTTTAAACTAAGTGTATTTTTTCTACTCCTTTTCTGACCATACTAAGTGGTCTGGCGCCCGCTTTTCACGAACCCACCCCTTGCTCTCCTCAGCTATAAATTGCCTAGCCGGCATTGTGTATCCTCCATTTCTTAGGGCAGTCACCACCGTGATAGGTTTGCTATAAATTATATTTTATATTCACTTAGTGCCTAACTACTCTTATAACAGCAAACCGGAACCAAAAAAAAATTAACTGAGGAGGTTATACAAAATGGCGCCCAACGTGGGGCCATTTTTCTCTTTCTGTGAATCCAAGGGTTGTAGGGTGGGATCTCGTTTCGAAAAGTTGCTTAGTTACAGGCAGTATCGCGTTTATTTTGTTGCAATCATTTCTCTGTCGCTCAGTGTATCGCTGGTTGCCTATGTAACTAAGTAATTAAAATCATGCAAGTGTAGAATTTAGTATCGTACCGTATCTCTTGTCTTATCTTTTATTTGACTAATAAATGGTAAATGTAAAGTATCTTTTTGAGTATCGTATCGTATCTTAATGGTAAAGTAAATTATCGTTTTATCGTATCGTATTTTTCTTTACTTTACATTAAGTTTTTTTGAGTATTTTTGGGTATTTTTGGATATTATTGCATATATTTACCACTAAGTTAGTCAAATGTTTTATTAAATTTTTGCACTTGTCTTTAAATGACAACAACATCGTTATATTTCTTCTTGTGTATGCGTCTTTCTGTCTCTCTTTGTGTCTTTTGTCTATACCTCTTTTCTTCTATAGTGCACTTTTGTTTGCGAGTGAGTTATTAATCTTACCTTTGGTCTGATGGTTAGTGGAATATCATGTTATCAACTTTGTTGGATTTATATTTGCGAATGATTTCTACTACCTGGACGTTTGTGTTCAAAACAAATTTTGCACTTGAGGAATTCGTGGTATACTATCTGTTACCTTTTTTTTCCTTTTGCTTGTTTTTGTTTATTTATCGGTATGGTTTTGGTGGAATTAGTTTCTTATCTTATTGTTTATCGTGAAAACGATATCATTTTCAGGCACCCATTCCATACATATTAAACAAATTTCTTTGGCTTATACCTATATGAATTGTTATCGTTTTTCTCATTTATTTGTTGGTTTATGGTAATTCTCTATCGTATCCTTTGTCTTGGTATCTTACAGGTGGTTACATTCCTGTATTTAAAATGTTACGGGACTTGGTTTGAATGGGGGCGTTTTGGTCTTGACAGGGCTGCATTCAATTGCAAGATGGTTAGAGAGGGTCTAGTATTTCCGGGATTTATTTTTTTCATCTTTTATCTCCATGGGTAAGGGGGCTTACTACAAGTCAGTGTCAGCTGAGGCTGCCTGATTTCCCTAGAGGAGGTAGGTCAACCGCCGTGCTTCACCTCAGCCTCTTCCTAATCGCCGGGTCAAGGGATAGAACGTCGCATTTATTTCGGGAGTATCCCAATGTAACTTTATTTTGTCGTTAAGAGTCTTCAACTCTTATTTCAAGCAATGGCAACTGCTTTAATGTGGCTCAGGCGTAGAACCACAACGTCTGTGGAGACTGATCTTACGGTCCTCTACTAGAAAATTTTAAGTTTCCTCTTTTTCTCTTCTGTCTTTTTTCGTGATCCTCTTGGAAGTGTGTTGTGGATTTTCATGAGTATGTTTGCATCAGTTGACATGGTTAACTAGCAATGTTCACTATCGAGGCATTTCCTGCTTCTGGAATATGCGCAGAGTGAACATTGGTCTGATTACCTTCTATCTTTTCAATCGATCACATGGCAATTGACTGTGGGCATGCTTGTGGGGTAGCAATTGCTCTTTCAAGTGGAACACATTATCTTTGTGGTTTATTTTGTTGTTCTATTCGCTTTCTTCATTAACCATATGTATAATAGGGTATATCACCCTCTCGAAAAATTTGAAGTTTTCAAATTTTTTTCTCTTAGGAGGGGGGTATTGTAACGGTTCCATGTTCATTTTCCGTTACAACAGTAAATCGGAAACTCAATGATTAAACCTTAATAAGGGACTGGACTATGAGTGCGCTATAAATTAAATACTATCGTACTGGACTATGACCTACAACGCTGTCCAATGCTAACCAGCTGATTGCGTCGGCGCTAAGAGCCGAGAAAATCCTCTCATAAATGTTCCATTTGTCGTTATTTCTCAAATTATTCAACAATTTGTTATTTATAATCATAATTATCTTAATTAGGGTCTATGAAAGCTCCTAAAAGAATATCAAAGACGATATATTTTGATATTTTAGAATAACATAATTTTCCTACTCCATTCAGTGGACAAGTAGCGATCGGGTATCTTCGGTAATGTCTGATCTTGGGTTGGTACGGGGGTAGTCGAAAATTCAACAGGTGAATTTAAACGGCTCTTTCCGCTTCTACCTGCCTAAGAGCAACACGCTTGTGATAAGTTAGCTGTATGTTATTTAACAATTGTTAAGTACTCATCGATAGATGGATTAATTAGCTAATAAAATCATCGGCGAGAAAGTCGAAGAACCTTATGCTAATAAGGTAAGAACGTATCTTGTTAAATAAGACAACCATCTTATTACTGTCAAATTGTTACTTTTAGGTTCTTTTTTTTTTACGAAAATCTTTTCTTCTACGAAGATTAATTCTTTGTACGAAGATTAACTCTTTCTATGAAGATTACTTTATGCAAACTCTTTTATGAGGATTAAATTCTTTTTTATGGTTTCTTCTTTTTTACGCTTGCAAATTCCACATGGTTCTGATTGAGTTCAGTTATATTATATGGGAACATTATTTTTGGATATGAGATGCATAGTTGAACAACTGGAAGTAGTTCGACTGTTCAGACCTAACCGTGGTTCTGATCACCCTTTCACTCTAGGAATTAGAGACAGTCTTTAAGTTAAGTATTTGTGTTCTTTATCTTACTAAAAGACGCTTACACTTCATAGTGAACAGAGTATTATCTCCATTTGGTAACTGTAAATTTCTTAAGACTAAAAAAAAAAAATAAGATATTTCATTTTTCCCTTTTGTAACTTTTGTACTATACTGTTCTTTTCATGCCTTAAAATTTATTAGTAGTTTAAACATAACTTTTTTTATTATCGTGACCTTCAGTCACATTCCAACAATTTTTTAGACTAGCTTAAAAATTTAATTTTCTCCATTTTGTAATTCTCATCATTTTTTTAGAACATAATTTCTATTTGGTTTAAATAGTTAAATTTAAAACTAACATTTTTTTGGGAAATACTAATTTACAATAACTTTTAAATTTTAATGTTGCAATAGTTCTTTAAAAAATTATTTTTATATACTGTATATAGGTAAATATATCTTGTAGGTGATATTTTTAAACTAAGTGTATTTTTTCTACTCCTTTTCTGACCATACTAAGTGGTCTGGCGCCCGCTTTTCACGAACCCACCCCTTGCTCTCCTCAGCTATAAATTGCCTAGCCGGCATTGTGTATCCTCCATTTCTTAGGGCAGTCACCACCGTGATAGGTTTGCTATAAATTATATTTTATATTCACTTAGTGCCTAACTACTCTTATAACAGCAAACCGGAACCAAAAAAAAATTAACTGAGGAGGTTATAGTGGAAAGTTTATTTTCGGTGAACTTACGTTATTTTAGAATTATCGAGTGCTTGTGATTTTTTCAGATTTATGTGACCTCGACTGTGGTTTTTCGGTGTAAACAGTGTGTGGTTGACTTTTTTATATGGTTTGCCATGGTGCATGGATCGATATGATTTTTTGATTATTTTTGAAATTTTCTGTTTTTGTCTTTGGCTTGTAGGGGAAATACCCTACAACACTCCCACCTGGTATCTGTATGTAGTCTGCACTGTACCCATTTCACCGCTTTACTAGTTGTCCTACGCCATCGCTTCGTGCTAACGCTTCATCGCCTATTCTGTGTTAACGTTTCATCATTCATTTAGTGCTACCATTTTGCCATTCACAGACCCCACCGACTTAATCATTTCGTACTATCATTTTCGTTGCAACGCTTGATCTCTTCCCGGTAGTTAGTAACCTATAGACTCTGGTTGATCATTCAGTAAACAAGTAGATTCATATATAGTAGATTTATTTGAATATAATGATGTAATTGTATGACTGATGGTCGAGAGGTGAGCGCACTTGCCTCTCACCCAAAAGTTCCGGGTTCGATCCTCGGTCGTGGCAGTGGAAAATACTATGAGAGATTTTTCCACTATACACGGTTATTGGGTGTGTCCCTTGTCTCTAAATGTGTAGCCCCTCGCACACAAGGCTCCCCTAGAGCCTTCCGAAATAAAGGGGGTTGTCATTACCTGTGGTGAATTTATTTATGGTGTATTTATAATTGAAAAACTCTGAGTTTGACTGTTTGTGTGTGAACGTCTAATTTCCCAAACGTTGACCCACTGGAGTGTCATTTCTCCAATTGAGCTACTCAGCCTCGTGTATCCAGCTTGTGGGTAGTGTGTGCTATCACTTAAACTAGGACTGGCGCCCGAGCTCGTTTCCGGGGTTCGAGTGTCAAAGAGCGGCCTTTTTCTCCTCGTTACCGGCTGAGGTGGAGAAAAACGTGTCACATAAGGTTTAAGCACAATGGAAAATATATTATCAGTATTGTCTAAACGTTAATGGTGGCTATTCACATTCACTTCTTTTGGCAAATTCTCAAAAAAATTTCTGCTATTTTTAATATTAGTAACTTGAAAATTGAATAAAAAATTTTAATAAATATTTTAAGTTTACTACTTGGTGAATAATCGAGCTGACAATTATTGATAACTTTAGAGAAACTTCAGATTGTAATCTTTGATAAACCTTAAAAATTATGCTCATTCGATATCCAAAGAAATTAAGAACGCATTAATATTATTTATTACAGACAATACATCATGGGGATAGTAAGTACTATTTTAAGGTAAATGCGTAAATTACGTACAAAAATTCCAAGGCCTAACTAAACAAATCCAATGCGGTATTAGATCTTTTTCTGTCGTGTAATACAACATTTGAATGCAAATACTTCTGTTTTTATTCGACTGAACAGGAATTTTTAACATGCCAAACTTGCTCGCAGTTGGAGTTGTCCAAAGCAAACTGGTATCTCACTAATTTAGTAGCAGTTTCCTATTCCGCCATCTGAATAAAGCATTTCGTGACAGAAAGTTTAAGTGCCACCTTTGTAAATGTCGCATCGGAATTCCCTATTTGATTTATTTCTGTTCTTATATGAATAATATAAACACAGTATTCGCTTGGCTCGAGTTTAAAGTAGTGTATTAGGATCCCCAGAAGTTTTCTGCAACTCGGTTTTTTTTAAATAATCGATTTGAAATATTTCTCTCTTCGTATATCATGTGTTCTATCTACTCGACAATGACTGTCACAGTTTATACCTCAGCTATTTAAAAGAGATAACCAAACGAAAGACCGTATCAGTACAATTTATTCATATGCCTTATTAAAATGTGCGATATATACAATAAAAATTTCAGCTAAAAGAAAATACAATTTTCCTGTAATTAAATTGTAAGAAGTAATATAGGTGGCTTTGGAAACAATAAAATATTTGGCATTTATTGATTTACTGGTATTTTTATTGTCTTTAAAAATAGGTTCAAACTCTTGTTAATTTTGTTTAAAATGCAGCAAATTTATAGAAGAGATGAAAAACTGGACATGTTAATTATTTTTGAGGAGTGTAGAAAAAATGCAGTTGAGGCTATTGACCTTTATGACTATATCCTGATGGACAATGTCCTGCGAGACATTATTTTAATCGTGTTGAAAATCAATTTCGAAAAGAGCCCAATAATGATCCCGAAGAATATTTTATTACTGATCGATATATTCTTACTTTATTAACCAATCAAAATGTACATTTTCAAAAAAATCGACCAATAGGATTTTTTAAAGTGAGAAAACCGGCTATCGATCAGTGGAAAAAACGGAGAAAATGTATGTTACTTTTTTTGTAGTAGCCATGTGTCAAACTAAAAAAATCACTTAAATTATTATAAACTGACATTTCGCGTTTTCATTTTGATTTTTGTACACAAAATTAATGAGAAAAGGCGATTTGGTGATGTTTCGCAAGAAAATATTAACAAAGCTACCAATAAAAGTGTCCCACTTAAAAAGAAAAACATTAAAAATTTTATATGGAAATAATTTAAGCTTTTTGCAAAAAAGAAGCATTATTCCCTCGAAAAGGTACGACTACCAACGAATTTGCAAATATTTTGACTGACTGGGGTTATAACATGAAAAAAATTGAATGGAGAGGATTATAAAGAAACTGTCAACAACTGGTCGTACAAATACCAAATCAATATACCTGTATCTCCAGCACGATGAGGACCATCATTCAACGTTAATTTCAAATTTAAGAAACCCTTCAAGGGAAATTACAAATAATTCTGTTAATAATTTAAAATTGGTAGACCAAGAAGAAAAATTAAAAAATAATAGCATTGTTTATAATAATTATGTATTTCATATAGATACAATGAATATGTTTGATGATAAAAACTGTTGCGGACCTCTAGCGTATACGACCCATCATACGCCTTAGCATTTTGTGGGCCGCATAATAACAACCGCTACGTCCGTAGCAGTTTCGCTATTGTC
This sequence comes from Leptura quadrifasciata, assembly GCA_963675555.1. Lineage (NCBI taxonomy): Eukaryota > Metazoa > Arthropoda > Insecta > Coleoptera > Cerambycidae > Leptura > Leptura quadrifasciata. Next base: position 114,717,973 of record OY776675.1, read on the forward strand.
CACGGGAGGGCGATATACTTCCGGCTCGTGAAAAGGAGAGACATTTTGTGGATGGCGGTATATAGTTGATAATCCTACAAAACTCGGTTTATCCAAGGCATCCTGATGGATTTTGGGATTGTCAACACAGGAAAATTTTCTCCATCTGTTTGTTGTTGTTCCGTTTAGCGGAATATTTTGTTGTTGTGAGTAAATTTTAACTGCGGAAGCAGGATATTTAAGTATACAAGGCTTTCCTTTGGAAGTATCGTGTCGACTTGAAAGGCGGACTCGACCTCATTCATCCAACTGTGACTTTCTAGGAACATTGGTGGATTGTTCCTTCATCAGTGAGGGTTCCACGGACGGGGCTTCCACACACAGTAGTGAAGTTCCACGGACGGGGCATCCACACACAGTAGAAAGTTCCAAAGCTGGAGAGGCTATAATCAACCCCATCCTCGGGTCAATTTCTTTCGTCCCGAAGACACCACCGTAGGGCTACAGTTTCTTCAACGTCGAAGTCGGTATCGTACCACCCTAGATAGTGTGTTGTTTTTGTTTACCAGGGACCACCTTCAGTGGTTCTGCGCGGTTATATCTATTCATATTTACGTTTGTATTTTAACTTGTATATATTTAAAGATTTTACGCATTTATATTTATTTAAGGAGGTTCTCTAAATCAGACCCATTGTGGCCGAATTTATTACCATTTATCCTCACGTTGTAAACCGATGTGTAGCTACACGAGGCATTTTATTAATCAAGAAATTTGCCACACCTTTTGAACATCGCCAGGTTACATGCTAGAGAACTAATATTTGTAAATTCCGTAATATAGTGCATTTAATGTTTAAAGAAAGTGTCATTATTTCGTCTGCGATCACTACGTATGGAACCCTCAGTGATTTGTGTAAGTAAGCAAACTAATAATTTGTCATAGTTTATGTAAACTTGGGCTTAACGCCCTGAGATAGTCTGAGCTAGTGAAATTTTATCGTGGGCACGTTACATCACTTATCCGGGTTAAGTTGTGTCTGCGATATCTGCTACGCTACAGTAGCCCAAGTGATTTCTTTATGTAATATCTTATAACCACTAATATCCAACGTATTTATTTGTTTATGTACGTGTAAATCGTAGCAAAACATTAGAAAAAGATTCTATTTTTTATTATAAATTGTCATTTTTTAAACTTTAAATAAACAGTTTTGTTGTTATAATAATTATTTTCAATAGTATTTTTTAATCATATGTGAATCTTCTGTAATACACACGAGGTTGATTTTCTACTTGGGTAATTTTTTTTTTGGTGACAAACCCGTTTTCCATGAAAATTTTGTTCGAATTAAGGGCATAAGAAAAATTTAATTCTCGAATAATTTTCTTGGGAAAGCAGATTTTTATATAAAAAAAAATATATACCTAAATAATCAGTAATAGAATCATTTGTCCAATAATATTTGAGGGACCCTTGACTAGTGTCAGATACATGAGATTCCTGCAAAATGAGATTTACTGACTGACAATTAAGTATGCAATCATTACTTGCAGTTCTCGGCGTATCACAGCTACTACAAGATTCAGCTTCCTGCAAGTATGCTACTTAAATAATATGCTAACAACAATTAATACGTAAAACTACCCCTATTTTGATAAACTTTAAAGTTATTATGCCTTAATGGGATAAGTTTTTCAGGCCGACCGTTACAATATACCTACAACATAGTTTTAATAGTTAACGAGTGTTTCCATTCCAGCAGAAATTAATTTGATGGATTGATCCTGCCAAGAAAGAAGGATTAAATTCGAGGTGAACATGGAAACAGTTTGGCGTCAGATGGTGAAATTAGAAACAGGCAAAATATTACGAAATTTGAGCTTGTTCGTATTAAAGATATTATATGTAGATGTACGGATAAATTTCACAGGCCTCTAATTAACATATTGTTAAGCTTAATATTTTGACACATATTTAAGCTCAAGGTGGCTCTAAGAATGATGGAAAATAAATAGTACCTATCGTTAACTAAGATGGATTGCTCTTGTGATATAAACAGTTCAATTCGAGTAAGCAAAGCATTTACAACATTTTGTTAAATGTGAGAAAGCGCCAAGGGAGATAAAAACTCCCTCCATAAGTTTGGCATATAGGACGTATCAGTACAAAAACTTTTGTAACAGATAAAAGACATTTGCAGAAGCAATTTAAGTCGGGTTCTCGAAATAGATTCACGTATAGGAGTGACAGATAATCTTACATTCCTGCATACACGAAATCAAGAGGACTGTAAATTTCACACACAATCACAAATATCAAAGAAATCGTTGACCTTCATCAGAAACCTATAGATTAAAACTTGTCCAATTCTGGTGACTATATCGATTACACATGCTTTCCAACTACACAAATTTTACAGTGTGTCAAAATACGACGGAACTTTTAGCAAGATAATTAGCTATTTAGTTAGTATTTGTATAGAAACACATGTTATCTTCTACTGAATATACAGTGTGTCCTCCGCGCTATAGGTGAAATAAGTAAAAAAATTTCAATTTTTTTTTCATATATGGGGTTTACCCCTGCTTATCTAAAAAGTAATTTTGAGTGTACTTTTGTTTTTAAAATCACGAAGGCCATGACAGTTAAGCAAAAATGAATTTCTTGTTAGGTAAAATACCTATTCTGTAAAAGATACTATAAAATGTCATTAAAGAAAGTTATTCAGTTTAAAAAGTTACAGTCCTATGCAAAATTTCAAGAACAATGCACCTACTTTTGATGATTTTGATTTTTTAAATATAATTGCATTTTACAAGAAAAAAAAATGTATGCCGGTTAACTGAAATGTTTGAGTGACTAATGTCAAACAATTTTTAGAGGCCCTTGGTTCTCGTATACACACTAAATCCAAATTTAATTTTTTACTCCGTTTAAAAATAGAGTGGGGGTGGCAGAGGGGGTGGCTAACGCTAAACTAAATTTTAGAGACCCTTGGTTCTCGTACACACACTAAATCCCAATTTAATTTTTTACTCCGTTTAATAATAGAGTGGTGGTGGCAATGGGGGTGGTAGAGGGGGTGACTAACCCCAAAAAAAATTTTTGAGACGTTTCGTTCTTGTATACACACTAAATCACATTTCAATTTGTTTTACTCTCTTTAATAATAGTGTGGGGGTGGTATTGGGGGTGATAGTGTGGGGTGTCTGATGCCAAACAAATTTTGAGACCTTGACATTTGCACTTCCACTAGACGTTGAAGTAATTATGCTTACAGCAGGGCAAAACATATTCATTGTTCAGTGCTACGGATTGGAAGATACATATTCCTATAAGGCTGTTGTAGAAAAATTCAATGAACATTAGTCAGATGTACTAGTAACAGATAAGGGTGTTACAAAAATAAGTGAAAAAATTTTAAAAAATAGTTGATAAATTTAAAAGAACTGGTAATGTACTAAATATAAAGAAATAGAAGGAGTTTAATGAGAGCGGCGACCTTTCAGTCCTAGGTGAACTTAACCTACTGTTAGAATATATGATTTGCAGGAAACAACTACTCAGCGGGCAAATACCCCGACCTGCATTGAATTATACCTTACAAATCATGAAAGAATGGTAGCCAATATCATTTGTCAATTCCCTGGCCAGACATACACCGATTTCGAACTTATTAGTTCTCATCAGTATGCCATAGGTCACCATTGGCTACCATTCTTTCATGATTTGTAAGGTATAATTCAATGCAGGTCGGGGTATTTGCCCGCTAAGTAGTTGTTTCCTGCAAATCATATATTCTAAATCCAAAACAGTTATAGAGTATTAAGAGTAAAACTAGGGCTATGTGTTGAGGCTGATGGCAACAATTTTGAATAATGACGCGACATATTTATGTTTATTTCTAGATATCTACAGTCACTATTTTAATTATCATTTGTTAATTGTCATTTGTATTCCCTGGCTTCCTAACTCAAAATGTAGTTTTGCTTCTCTATAAAAATGAATAACTAAATATTTTTTCTCTAGACATTGGTAGATCAAACACTTTAGTAAACTGGCATTTTCGTAAAATGCAATCATACAAAAAAAATCAAAATCATCAAATTAGGCGTATGTTCTTGAAATGTTGCATAGGACTGTAACTTTTTAATTTGAATGACTTTTCTTAGTGATATTTTGATGAATCTTTTACAGAAAAAGTACTTTAGAAAAGAAGAAAATCGTTTTTGTTTAATTGTCTACGTGATTTTCTTTAACGCCTTTTTTAGATTAACGTCTTGGCGGAGTTTAGCATTAGCTATTCCACCACTCAATCAGGACACATACACATTGACAATTATACAACGACCATTCCTTACGACGTTACCATCTGCCGCAGCTGAGATTCGAACTCAGGAGCGGTACAGCAACTAGTCGTGTTGTCTCTCATACAACCTTGACTAGTCCACTAAAAAAACAAAAGTACATCCAAAATTACTTTTTATATAAGCTGGGGTGAATCCCCAAATTTGAAAAAACATTAGAATATTTTTTGTCCATTTCACATATTGCGAACTCAATCGGAGAACACACTGTATATTTTATATATGGGGTATCTCCTAAGTACATCGTCAAACTTCAGGAGGCAAATCTATAGTAAATTTTAAACTGAAAAATTCAAACGGAAATGTGACAAAATGCTTACTAAAGTGTGCTAAAAATGTGGCATCAAAAATTACTTAATTAAAATTTCAGCCGCCATCAGAAACTTAGTTACAAAATTCGACACACGAAGTGTAGCTTAGACAATACGTATCAGTATCTCTAGTGCAAGTGGTTGATAACATAATAGGAGCATCAGAGAAGGAATTATGTACAATTTTAATTTTATTAGATTTTAGTCGGGCGTTTGATATAATACGCTTAATCATGAAATATTCTTATCAATTTGTTACATATAGGTCTTAGAAAGGAAGCAGTTAATTTATTTGAAAACTATTTCAAAAATAGGCGACGAAAAGTCTGCATTGACCATAATTCCTCAGAAGAATTTTTACTGAGATCTGATGTATCTCAAGGTTCTATTCTGGGGTCACTACTTTTTACACTGCACACCAGTCAGTTTATTTCATACTTAAAATACTGCCAAATTCATCTATATGCTAACGATACACAACTTTATTACTCATTTAATGCTTCTGAGGTTGATGGGGCCTGTTAGTTTACGCATCAATGAAGATTTAAAATAATTTTTAAAAGTATCAAAAGTACACTACCTTATTATTAATGCCAGCATATCGAATGCTCCACTCTCCCAAAGAAACTCGTCAAATTATTAAAAATCACGTTCATATAAGTGTAAATCAAGAAAACCTTGAATTGAATATTAAAAAAAATTCGGTTTGAAAAACACATAAATAAACTTGCACAAAAAGCATATAATTCTATTAAATTAATTTATGGGAACAGGCATTATTCACTTCAAAAAGTGAATGTGATGTTATTTATATGAAAACCTGGTGTTGTCTTTATTAGATTTTGCCGACTGTCTATACCGGGTGGCCACGAGTCAATGTACATCCCCAATATTTTGGTTGTTTTTGTATTTAAAAATTTGGTTTTTGGTACACATGAATTAGACAATAATGGGCTACTTTTAAACTAACAGGATTGAAAATATCACTTCCGGTTGAACCGGAAGTGACATAAACTTTTTTTCTTAAATGGAATGACTATATTTTTTATGGTTTCTCATTAAGCATAAATTTCTAAGTGCAACAGTTTTTTCAGATGTAAAATATTCCAAAAAATAAGTGAGATACGAACAATTTTTAAATTTTTTCAAAATGGCCGCGTCAGATGAATGCGATGTAAGAAAATTACTAAGTAGGCTATGGAAATTATTAGTAAGGTTGTAAGACTTGTCTGTAAAGAAAAAAATATTTTTGAATTACTGATAGGTACCAGTTTTAGGTTTTTTCCAAAAAACAGAATTTAATTTTCTACTGAACTGTGCTATTTTTTTTATTAATCAGAAATAATGATTTATAAACTATAATTTTTTCGCCATTAATCATTTCTTAACGATATCCTTCGTAATAATAGAAGTACTTTTAAAAAGTAAACACAAATTAAACAAGAAATAATTTTAATAAAACGTTACATCCATGAATAAATAGAATAACAAAACTATTTAAAACCTAAATTATAATAAACCATTATAAAAATTGTTCAAACTATTCACCGTTATGATTAATACACAGAGTAGTGCGACTTATCGTTGCACGTCGTGTTATTTGTGCAATTTCGTGTCGAACTCTTTCTTCCAGAATGAAAATTAAATTCCGTTTTTTGAAAAAACCTAAAAATACTGATACCTGTCAGTAATTCTAGTCTTCTTTACAGACAAGTCTACAACCTTAGTAATAATTTCCATGGCCTACTTAGTAATTTTTTTACATCTGAAAAAACTGTTGCTCTTAGAAATTTATGCTTAATGAGAAATCATCAAAAAAATATAGTCATTCCATTTAAGAAAAAAAAGTTGATGTCACTTCTGGTTCAACCGGAAGTAATATTTTCATTCCTGTTAGTTTAAAAATAGTCCATTATTGTCTAATTTATGTGTACCAAAAACCAAATTTTTAAATACAAAAACAACCAAAATATTGGGGGCGTACACTGACTCGTGGCCACCCGGTATGGCCCTAATTTCACTACTGTATACAAGAATAAAATTGAAAAACTCAAAATTCATGTCTTAGGCTAATTTATGGTATACGAGGACGTGAGAAAATATCATATAAGTTAAAAGACGCGTGTTGATTGGATATGGAGAATCGCATATTGTTTCATCCGGCATGTTTATAGAATATCATAAAATTTTAGTTAAAGGATCTCCCGAATATTTATACAATAAAATAAAATTTCGGACCGATATACATAACCTTAATTTACATTTTAAAGGTCTTTTAACTCCACCTATCCAAAGAACAGAATAATTTAAACGCTGTTTTAGGTATCAGATCTGCAAAGTTTAGAACAGTTTACAATTTGAAAGACATGAATTTTAATTGTTTCAAAAGAAATTTAAAAATATTAATTTATGATCGAAATAATTAATAGCATTGGCCCCTAGTTTTCAAATTAAGTTTAATAAAGTGGTTTCCTTTTTGCTATTAACCATAAGTAAAATTATTTTTGTTATTTACGTTAAGTACAATTATTTTCTATTTATTCTCACTGCGCACTTCTGTTTCTGTTTTCTTAACCGCCTCTCAAGTTACCGATGTAACCCCCAGTAAGATCTCAAGGATCTTGTGCTAGGTAAAGAGAGACGAGGCCCTACAGTTTAATGTGGACTCCGAACCACTCTTGGGGCAATTTTTTTTATGAAAAATTATTCCGCCTTGCGGGAATCGAACCCACTTCGCTAGACAATTAAGTTTGCTAGCCTAGACCAATTACCTAGACGCTTTAACACAATTAAAAAAAAATGTGTTAAAGCGTCTAGGTAATTGGTCTAGGCTAGCCTGAGCTATGTAGTGCGCGGATTAGGTTAAGTGGAAGAGCAGTTAATCTTTAATAATGCCTTTTTGTTTTTATTGTTAATATTGTAAGTATATTGCTGACCTTCGCCTACTATGCCATTCATATATGTATATAAAAGGAAATTGTAAGTAAATATGTTTAAGTGGAAAATAAAGACGCTATTATTATTTGACCTGATTAAATTTATATCTAACCTAGAAGTGTTTACAAGTCACTGTAAACGCCTTTCATTAGTCAAATGGTGGTCACATTGTTAACAGAAAAAGTGTGCTTTTGAACTTAAATTGAGATATTTGCGTTCGAAGCATAAACCCGGTGCAAGTGTGACAACGCCATGTAAGGGATGACACTATAACATAAAGTTTTCTCCTCTTAGGGCTGGTTTATCAATACAGGGTTAACGTTTAACTATAGCATAAATGTTAAACGAAACAATGGGATCTATTTTATTATTTAACATTTATCCTTCGGTTACGAGCCCTTAAAATGGGAATTGCCTCTATTCACTATTTTAATAAAAAAGTACGTACTAACTTACACTTTAAACTATTTTTGAAGTTCTACCCTGATCGCAGAATTTAAACAAAAATCATTTGCCGAATGTCACAAATAAAAATTATGTCACTTATGAATTTTATAGGTCCCAACACAAAATATTCCAAATAACATTCAGAAGAATTCAGAAAGATTTCATGTCTATATCTTTAGTGGTTCTCGAGTCGGCTAAAACTTATTGTAGGTGTTTTAGGGCAGCGGCAAGTAATATGTATTTTACTGAATATACCAAAAGATTTGGAGAAAAATAAAAAAAACTCCAAATTTATTATACAGTTTGCAAAATGGCTAGAATAATGTTCCATTGAAAAACACTACAAATAATAAAAATAACTATACGTACGCATGTTCCAGAGCAAGTGTTATGACTAGGTGCTTTGGTGATGGCTTCAGATGGTGTGGATGGTGATTTGCTCGTGGTTTCCAAAAGAGGAGGCTGCTCACATTCCACATGTTGCTGAGAACCCGGACAACACAACCAGGACCTTCTTGGTAAATCTCCAGTGTATGGCTCATCATATGTCCTTTCTTCCTTATCACTTTTACTTATGGTGTATAAATGCCCGAAACTTAAGTCCCTATTGAAATGTAGGTTTATACAAAAAATTTATATATTACATAGCCAGCGCGGAGGCATATTCTAATATTAAAGGAAAATAATCATATAGGAACGTATACAGTCAACTTTTTAAAACTGATGCATTTTGTCTTAATTTCTCCCGTACACATTTTTGGGGAGTTGTTAGATATTTGCATACTTACTAAATAAGAATCCATATAGTCTGTTTTGAATTTGTTAAATTGAACATGTGATATAATATCGTGTGACGCGTCTGTATAAAGACTTGGGATATTCTACAACTCTTACAGTAGTTAAGAAGTAAAAGAATGACAGCGATCATGCATGGACAATTATATTTTCGAAAGTTGCACTGAACTATTTTGAGTGATAAAGGCTTGTAGTAAAGAGGTGACTTTACTGAACAAATTTCGAAGGGGATTGAGTAATTTGACTATAATCGCATATCAATGCCAATAGCGCAATATTTTCAAAAATGGGAGTTAAGTTTGAAGAAGATGCGTGGAATTTGAAAAGCCTTTAAAAAAGAGGCTCTCAATTCTTTTGACTTATGAAGCTGAAAGCTATAACATTTTTGAATAAGTAAAACAATCATAATTTGAGCTTTGGATGTTTTATGCGCACTTTATTCCTAAAAGGGTTGACATAGGGGTGGTTCTTTTCTCTTTGCCACCTCTGCGAGAGAATGTCCATAGACATTCGTAATTTGAACATTTATTTGAATAATTTTGCATATGGCACAATATTACATCACAAACATGCACACGGTTACATTCAAAACGAACTATTAAGGTGAATGTCCCAATTAGTTGGTACATAGTATCAAACTATTGGTCATATGTTCCTCTTACTGCAAGGATTTGCAACCAACCCGTGTACAATTTTGCTGTTCAATTTACAGACGAGTATAAGATAATTAAAAAAATCCCTATTAAATACAACAGCGTTTACTGGTGACGATTCTAACATTCAACCTGAAAAAGGAAAGGGTCTGTCGCTGAATCACATGTAATAGTAAAAGAACTTAATCCATTAAAACATTGCTTGAAGGAAAACACTCTACTGGACAAAAAGAGCTGAGCGAACTCTCAGACGACAAATGGATACTTCGAGTATAAAGATATCGAGCCACTTAAGACTTCTCAACAATAACAACATTTCCAATATCGTACTATATTTTTTCGGGACAACGCAATTTTTCCTTAGTCCATATTTTACATTACTTATCTAGAACTAAAAGTGGAAGAAGTGTTAGAAGCAATTAAATTAAAATAGATATAAAATAGTCGTATTGGAAAAGTCCATGACGTTTTTATTGCATTTTTGAGCAGACTTCGAATTTTTAATCAAATGATTCATATACAAAGTGTTCAGGAAAATATGATTTTCTTAAATAATTCTTACATATCAGATGTACTCTTTTTATTTAGTCTTGAAAATATTTGCATATTACTCTACAAACAATTCAGATATTAGAGAAATTATGGTTTAATTATTGATCTTTGATATCATTCTAGTTGTTTTAAACTAGTAACCTTTTTGATCATTTATTGGTGACAATAGAAAAAAAATCATTTCATGATTAACATAATAATTATTTTGCACAATTTACAATTATTGAATACTTGTTCAAAGAGGATTCATATGACGGCGTCGATTTTCCATCAAGTTACATCTTGCAATAAGGTAAGGAGCAAAGTATAAATATGATAATGCGGAAATTGGACGTTTTGTTGTTTTTCATGCATAATTCTAATAATCCAGGTGTTTTAGACTTTTGCTGCCAAATTCGTGCTCTATGAAATTTTTTTTTATTGTGTTTATTTGGACGTCCTGAATAACACTTGGTAGTTATGCTACGATACACCTGGAGGAATTCGTGAAAATCGCTTCGGAAGGTTGCGGAAATCGTGGATTCGTGACTAACTCAGTTTTTATGGGAACAACGCCCATTATGAAAATTGTACATCTATAAATTCTCTACCTTAAAGGTCCTATACATTTTTTTCGTACGCCTAAACGTTTTGTAGATATGACGCGAAATAAGTGAAAAATGCATTTAGATTATTTTTTTTTTTTTATTTCTTAAATATTTTTGTTATACTGGACAGCACAGAATTGTTGAGACGTTCAAACATGGTTGGGAAAAGACACTGATCCTGAGCAGTGGGGCTGGATTAGGAAGAATGATATTCTGCAGTCAGTACCAAAGCAGTTACCACCAGGTCCAGACATATTATTAAATTACATTTTTTGCAACTGTACGAAGAGTTGTGCAGGAAAATGTAGCCGTAGGAAAGTAGGACTAAATTGTTCAACAGCTTGTGGACATTTTCACTGTCACTCCTGCTTGAATACAGCACCTATAATTGCTATGAATGAGGAAATAGATGACGTAGAATCTTATCAGAATGAAAGTGAATAACATTTCAGATACCGAAGAAGTCGCAAATATTGACTAATTTAAAATCCGGCATGGATTAGGGCTCTTGGGAAAACAATGTAAAAAAAGCGTGCAGAGCATTCTACCTCTAAGGTGGTGCGGAAATGAATGCATTTTTTGCCTTATTCACTGTAAATAAATGTAAATAAAATGTGTAAAATATTCTAGTGGAGAATAAAGATCACCGAGCTCTATAACAGCAATATTTAATATTCATTCAATAAAGAAAAGCAAGACAATTGCGAAATATGTGGTGCAAAAGAGGTTTGGCGGAACTAAATGCATTTATCACTTAGTTCGCGTCGTATCTCCAAAACGTTTAGGCGTACGAAAAAAATGTATAGAACCTTTAAGATAGAGAATTTACAGATGCACAACTTTTATAATAGGTGTTGTTCCCGTTTGGGTCATAAAAACTGAGTTAATCACGAATACGTGATTTCCGCGACCTTCCGAAGCGATTTTCACGAATTCCTCCAGGTGTATCGTAGCGTAACTACCAAGTATTATTCAGGACGTCCAAATAAACACAATTAAATTGATTAATTACGGGTTAAAATGAAATTATGACAAAATATAGGTATATGCAAATGGACTCACGATTCGAGTTAGAGATTTTTTTCATGAAATAGCGGCACGCAGCTCTCCAACAAAAAATCCCAAAACCTAACGCTTGAAATTACAGTACATACAACTCTTTGGTAGAATTAACAAAGTAGAGTGTGAGCCTAAAAAACATTGGACCAGTAATTTCGTTTTACACATTTTAGAAGTTAGATTTACAACGGTTCAGCATACCAAAAATTAGGTACTACTAAATTTTAAGATTTTCCAATTCAATCCAGTGTAAAAGTTAAAATTGTCATGCTTTTTGAAAAAACCGCCTATTCTCAAGAATAAATCATAGCTTGCCATTTCAACTGAAAATCACCTAAAATTTCTATCGGTACGCACACCCATTTGCGAAATTGTAACACCATAGAATATAATTTGAAACCATGCAAGGACTAACACAAGCATTAAAATTAACTCCACCATGTACAAATTCCATTATTAAACAATATTTACAGTAATAACAAAATCGTAAGTAAATGACAGTAAAATTTTTTTGGACTTCAGAACCACGAAAGCTAAATGATTTTCCATGACCATTAAAACTTGATCGTTGTTTAAAATAAGTAGATTGAAGGCCTACCAAGGTTATTTATTTACTAAATGAGATCTTCTTGTGGACAGGTATGAGAAATATGATTTATTGTTAACAAATAAAGTGACCGACTAAATTCTTCTCCAGCTAATACAGTCAATATGTATATTTTCCTACATGTCTGCATACTAAGAGATGTACACATACTCTTTAGAGACTGCATTTTAAAGAATCTAGCAGTTTAAATAGCTCGTCAAACGACAAGTAAGTCATACAATATATACTTCTTTCTATGACTATTGAATAACACATTATTACTGACACGTTTTTGAACAAGTAATGGAGCTCAGTACTCACACTCGTGAGTTTTTATTATTCAACAGTTTTTGGAGAACCAATCACAATAATTCTCAACACTCTGTATATAAAACATCCGATATTTATTTGATACCAAATTCGAAATCTGCAAAAAACGCCACAGGAACAAATTTGAATAACTCGATTATCTTGAAAATCAAAGAAATTATAGAGGGCACTAATTGATGAATATAACTCATGCATGTATTCAGTGGAAGGTCGATAATGATTGAGAGTAGCACGAACTGGAGGGATGCACAGCACACACAGTATGTTTGTGAACTGATTATGAATGAAAATATGCCAAAAATGACATCAATCACTTGCTAAGTGTACCCCTTTGTTTACGAAATTTCGTACTATCTCAAAAAAATAATTTAAGAGATAGTACTCGATGAGTTCCATTTGACAATTTTGAAGAATTTGTAATCTTCGTATTTTCAGTGTCTACTAAAGTTCCCTAAGTAGATAAAAATTTGGAAATCGAAAATTAGTTAATTTTTTATTGGTAAATTGGATAGCGTATCCGATGGCTGTTATCTTAAATATCTGTATATATTTAATTTTAGCTTGATATCTCATATGAAGTGTGTGTTATTCAATGGACACATTTTAAAATTCCTCATTTTCCTACCGACGCAGAATAATTTAGGTTTATTAAAAAGGTGGTCATTCAGCACATCAGATTCCCTGCTTATATGCATTATTCGGTTGCTGTATGTCAATGAAAATTTTCATAACAGACGGATTGAGTGGAACAGCCCGCTTAATTATTGGCCACCATGCACACCAGATTTAACACCTTTCGATTTTTTCTGCGAGGATATTTAAGGGAAAAAATTTACCACACGGGACCACAAACTATTAACGAATTAAGAGAATCGAGCAAGGGTCCAAGGAAATAACACCACAAGAAAAAACCATAAGGTGTGAATGGGGATATTATTGACAGCGCAAAAATTTAAAATACTTTGTTAAATATTTATGTTATTTCATTCATTTTATGAAATTTTCTCCAGTCGTTTGCTTTAGTTTTATTTATTTTTAAGGCATGTTGATTCTCGTACTTTTTAATATTGTTCGTGTATTAGAAATACTAACATTTCTAAGTTTTGTTTTGTTAATTCATGATAGACTTTTCTACAGAGCGGCGAGTCAAATAGTGAAGTTGGGTAATGAAGTAACAAACATTCTACTTATGAGATATTGTATTAAAATATAAATGTATTTGAGACAACTGCTAATCAAAAATTGAATAACAGACGATCTCGGAATTTTCACACATTTAGGGAATCTTAATAGGCCATGAAAATATAAGAAACTAAAACTTTTTTTTAAATGGTCAAACAGAGCCTATAGAGTAGGTAATGTCAAAAAATTCAGCACCGTTCCACAACAGCGTATTGTGGTATTAAATAACATACAGCATATAAGCAGCAGGAAAGCAATTTGTCACCAAAAAGCTCACTAACTCTGAAACTAGAGTGAAAAACTGAATTTAAACAATCCAAATTATTTTTACACATCCCAGCTTATGACTGGCCAGAATATTAATATATGACCTTGGTAGAAAGTTGTTAGTTTTTGAGATATTCACACTTTTGTGAATTTCGTGAAAATCGACTGTTTTACTTTAGAAAAAAATATATTGGTATTTTACCGCAAAGGGAACTCTCATTGTGAAATTATTTCAATAATTAGGAATTCGAATAAAAATTGCGGCTTCATTAATACGGTGTCCCAATCGATTTAGATTTATTGGTAGACAAATCTAGTGGATTTAAATCCGGAGACTGAGGAGACCACAAAATGGGACCAAGACGGCCGATCCATCTCTGTGAATAAGATTGATCAAGTAATTTCTCACTCCTCGCGCATAATGAGCTGAACAGCCGTCATCTTGAAACCAATTCGCCCTGCGTGTGGTCAAAGGTGCATCTTCCAAAAGATTTGGCAGTTCATCTTCTAAAAGACCGTTATAAAGTTCCCTGCTTATATTTTCAGGTAATTGAAAGGGATCGATATTTGACCGTTCAAGATGCTGGTCTACAGATTTACTTTGAAGCGATACTTTTATTTTCGCATTGAATGTTGGTTTTCAAGGGCATAACTATGAAGATTGTGCCATCTTTTTTGAATGTGCTTTCATCTGTCCAGCATTCTTTGGACAAAACGTGTCCCAATTACTAGGCAACACACAAAAGAACCAAGCAAAAATCGTTAGTATGAGTACAAGAACAATACAAACGCGAAACGATGCACAGCAAACGAGGTAGCGTAACATATGTTAAGCACAATAACAGCCAGAGGTATGCAGCCCATGTTCAACAACGTCACTATCTCAGTTTAACTCATGGCAAATGGTGTCACTATCTAACTTAGTCTAAAATTGGGTTTAAACTACGCGAAACCTTAACGCACGTCGAATAGGTTCGCTACAAGCCACTAAGACTAATTATTGAAATAATTCCACAACGAGCTCCTTTGGCCGTAAAATAGCAATATTATTTTTTCTAAAGTAAAACATACAAAATGTTATACCATTTTAAAAGCTACACTTAATGAGCAATTTTTTAAAATAACTTCTCAGGTTTGGTAATTTTTTTTATATTCTAAAATTCTAGTTAGCTAATAAAAAAAATAACTCCTGAATGAATCAGGAATGTTTTCATTTTCCAAAGGTGGGGCACTATTAGTTTTTATTTTGGACTGTGAGCAACAACAGGGCTATTCAGTGTTGCGCACCAAAAATTAGAATCTTAAAACGTGGAATTCTGTAGTTATGTGTCGATTCTCACGAAATTTATAAAAGTGCCAATATCTCAAAAACTAACAACCTTTTACTAGGGCCATATTTTGATGTTCTGGTCAGTCATGAGCTAGCCAATCAATCCTCCAAACGATGACGTCGACTTTTGGGACACCCTGTATAAGTAAAAACCTTCCTTTATCCCGAAATGAATTACATACAATATTACTACATACATTAAGTACTGTATATACATATAATTTATTAATATCCCAAGTTTCACATCGAAATTAATGAGTCAATAACTGGGACACTCACCTCAACATATTTAAATATTCATAATGCTCCCCTAAATGAAAAGTTATTTACTAATTGACACGCAAATAATCAATTTAGTTTAAAAAACAGTTTTAGCTTTACGCTTTACAAAAGACATCTTACAAATACATAATTCCTCATATACCAGTAACATATGTAATATATATATTCTTTGTACAAACCTTCCGAAATGCCCCCCCACACAGCACTTGGAGTGATCCGCTGCACCAAAATTACAATTCCTAAAACTCAGCTCATAGTCCGTTAAAAAATTGGGCCTGCCATCAGGTAAGATTTTTCCGTACAGGAAGTTCGGGTGCATATGCGTCTCCACCGAATTGTGGATAACATCCTCTCTGGACGTGAACTTTAGATCACCTTCTGGCGTTCTTAATGGAAACTTCTCGGGGCTCGGAGTGCCCGTACACGTGTCGACGGGGTTGAAAATGTAGGTGGTGAGACAGCTCTTGTCGCCGCCATTTTCAAGGGTGAGTTCCGTGCCCGCCAGCCTGGTGTTTTTTCTGAGGACGATCTCTTATCGAAACATGTCAGCTTGGAAGTAAAGCTGACGCGGTTTTTCAGCTAAGGTATTATCGCATATATCCGGGACACTTTTACAACTGGCATAACAAACGGCGATATATTTAAACAGGACAGTTTTATTTTCAACCGCAATTATGCTTATTGCATTTCGCACAGTCATGAGGTGTACAGATTGATAAATTGCACAGTCTGGTTTAACTTTTGTTATGTAGCTTATTTAACTCTACTTTAAGTAAGTTGTTGCTTTGTACGCGACTAATTTCAACTGACACTTGTTTCCTTGTATTATTTTTGAAACGGCGTTTTGTAGGGAAATAACGATTAATTTCCGTGTTAGTTGAACACCAGCCATGTGGAAAAACAATAACAAAGTAACAACTAATTCTGTTTTTAATCGTTTTCTAACACCCAACGTAAATTAATTTCAAAAACTAAATTATTTTGTATTGATTTTTCCTTCAAATTTGATAATAATAGTCTAAAGTAGTATATGATTGGTTTTATATGATAAGTTGTCTAACAATAAAAATCATTTGATCAAATAGAAATTTTAATAAATCCGCCTATTTCTAATTACGAGTATGGAAACGTTACACACAATTTTTTGACGAAATTAAAATACAATCAAATTCACCTATTTCTAGTTACGTGTGCGAAAATAACCAATGAAATCATCATTACACTGCAAATGCAATACCATGTGATTATCGCGTTGTCTTTCCATTATTGTCTTTTCAAATTATTTGAAATGTCAAAACTGTCATATTCGCGTTACGAAAATTCAGAATTTCATCATAATAATAATCGTTCCATTAATACATAGTTTTAAGTAATAGTATATTATTTAACGAGCGGTAATGTAAGTAATAACTCATGCAGATGAAATTTGCAGCATAAGCCGCAGGCGAGTGTTGTAAATTCATCAAGTGAGTTATTACAATTATAACAAGTTGAATATTATACTTTGTCTACGATTATAACAATTAATATTAAATTGCAAGTATACAGAAACATTATTTATAAATGTCAACACTTAAACTAATCAAATATTCAAATGACTTTCCTTCCCTCAATAATAATAATGGACCATTCCATTTCACCGTATCGGAAAGGTGATTGGCTGTATCTAGTGAATTATAATATATAACTCCTACTTATAATTCACGCTATTTGTTTATGAATACTATTGCTTGTTTCAAAAGCAGTTCATTACTTGTTTTAAAAGTAGTAGATTAATGAATATATAATCTAATATGAGTAGATAAATAATTTTTTTTACGCCTATTATTAATATGAGTATTATGATGGCGATTTTAACTAAGGTATGACCTATATTCCAGTAGCTGATATGTAATATTTATTACATGCCTCTAGAATATAACAAGCATAGGTGGCGCCATCCAGTAGTAGTGCAATTTGTAATACTGTTTGCGTTTCTGTTGACATTTGACGTTTCTATTGACAGTTAACCTTTCACGTTTCACCGTTGCAGTGGTAACCTTTATTTCATGCACAGATATCACAAAATTCCTTAAAATAAAAAAAAAATCGCTTACTGAAAAAAGTGCTGCAAGGAAAGTAAATGTTAAAGTTTTAATAAGTTTTACAGAATAATTAGATTTTCCGTAAAAACGAAATTAAAGCAGTGACTTTCGCTCACATTTCCTTTATCAATTAAAAGAAAATATACGAAATTATCTCAACTGGTTCCGGAGATATCACGAGGATGTGTGAAAAAGTAAAAAAAATAATTTTGACAAATTTATGGCATTTTTCGTAATAAAAAAAGTTTCACCTCCCAAAAAATGTTGTAATTGGCCATTACAGATGGCCAGGGACCTAATCTATCATGTTGTGAAGGTCCCATGTGGTTGTACCTTAAAAAAAGTTTCAAGAACGAAGCTACTTTTTCCCCGTTTTACAGTGCACTATTAAAGAGAAAGTCTTCTCACATCTGTAGTTTATTTAAAATAAAAAACTGAAACACGTGTCAAGTGTAAATAAATTAAAACAGAACAAGAAAAGTTTTTCTCAAACTAATTACGTTATAATATTTTTAGTTGCAAACTCCTCTATAAAATCCTTATTTTACTATAAGGAACATAACCAGACTGCAACCAACAGCTACTCTCCGGGCTATGTGCCCCGCCGAGCGCTGAATTACAAGTTACAAGTCTGGCGCGTTAAGTGTAATAATTGCATATTACCATCAAAACGCTAATGCTTCGATGGCAACAAACACCAGCCGAAAGACTGATCCTACTTAAAGGAGCTCTCTGGCCAGTCGTCACACACCACTTGCAGACTGCAGTTTCGAGCTGTTGGCTCTCGTCAGTGCAAGGTAGGCATGCGACTGACGAGAACCAACAGCTCGAAACTGCAGTCTGCAAGTGGTGTGTGACGACTGGCCAGAGAGCTCCTTTAAGTAGGATCAGTCTTTCGGCTGGTGTTTGTTGCAATCGAAGCATTAGCGTTTTGATGGTAATATGCAATTATTACACTTAACGCGCCAGACTTGTAACTTGTAATTCAGCGCTCGGCGGGGCACATAACCCGGAGAGTAGCTGTTGGTTGCAGTCTGGTTATGTTCCTTATAGTAAAATAAGGATTTTATAGAGGAGTTTGCGACTAAAAATATTATGTTTTAATATTCCGTCCTCTAAAAGCACATTTGAACTAATTACGTTATGTTCAATATCAGCTATTTCCAAAATAAATAAGGGAAAACAAAAACATATTGTTTCTGGCATTAACGGCGTAATATTTATCGATTTATAAACAACTCTTACTGTGTAGGTTAAAAGCGATCAAAATTATACGCATAACACCCCAATATGTATTAGGGCCAATATCAATGGATTATATAAAATAATCTACAGATTCCAATAATAATTCCAAAGAAATCTTTATTTTGGAAATATTTGCAAATCTTCCAAAGTTCCACGAAACAGTTATAGAAGTATCGGCTTATCAACTTTTGTTGAAGCGGACGTATTATTATTTGGAGAAAATAAATACCTACCCTAAAACCACAAACAGAAAAATACTTCATATTTTAAAGAATTCGCTATTTGAGTACATATGAGAACGTACTATTTATATACCATTCAGCCTGGATGAAATTTATATGCTATTGTGCTGGATTTAATCTTCAAGCAAACCCTGAAAATCAATTTATTATTAGCAGTCGAAGCTGTCAGGGTCACGATATTCTATGCAACTATACGCATTAATCACACATTAATTAGTTTTATGGTTGCTTTATTTATATGCCAAGCATAAATACATTTAATCTTTGTTAGTTCAAGCTTATGAAATAGATAGCATTTGTCTTAATAAATTTTTGTGGTTGGGGTACCAGGTAGGGTCTTTGTGCACTTGAATTCATACGAATATGACTTTTTCTGTAGACGAAAAGAAAATAAAATACCGAAAGAGAAAGTCTTTCCTATTTAATTTCCCCTATGAGTTTGTTTGTGCAGATCTAGGCACAGTCCTTTGACGTCAAAATACAAACATAATTTTAAAAATTGTGATAAATTTCCTTATACAAACTTCTCAAGGCTCACCTATGAATATTTTTAAAGAAAACAAAATTTTGTACCGTCAAATATGAGATAAACACTATCACCGCCAAAGAAACACCACATAAGTTAGACAATCCCCAATTCCTGAAGCCAGAGGCTTGTGCGGAAGGGGTTACACATTGAAAAACGCGGACATACACAGTCATATCCTCCGACAGTGCTAGTCTCGAACCCGGTAGCGAGATATCCGTTCGATTAATCGCGATTGCCAGAGCTATTCCAGGATTCGATCAGAACACACGCAGACAACAACACAACAACCATTACATAGGCCATTGCCATCTGCTGCAGCTATTCGAACTCAAAACAGCCAGACGACAGCAACTAACCATGTTGTGTTGTCTCAATCTCCACATTACGTATATAGCATTACGTTAGAAGAAGTTACGCTTTAACCATTTTACGTTTTATGCAGTTTTGTGAATGTGTCTGAGGATGATGAAAAATATTTTCGAAACTTTCGGCTTTATGTACACAGTGCCTTAATTTATGTCACTCAAAAGCTTTACATTGTTTTTCTTAGAGCGTAGATAATACAAATCGAATTTGGAACAAAATACACTAGAAATATAAGAATTTGCTTTAAACAACTGGTTATGTAAGGATAAGCTTTGATTTTTTACCTATAAATTTGATTATTGGATTATTCTATATTTTTAAACATTCATATTTTATCAAAATAAAGTTGGCAACATTTATTAATGTTATGATAGCAGGAAATTAAAGCATAAATCATTTAATACTAATTTATTTTAAAATAAAAGGGAAGAAAACAATAAGGAATTTCCATTAAATTTATCCCGCCATGTTATTAATTGATATCAATGAATCGTCCTTATCGCAAGGGCTTTTATCGTGATTAATGATAGGATGTATAAGTAAATAAATAATTTCTTATTGAACTTTGAAAATACGCATGGAATAAAAAAGGATTAATTAAGTATTGATATCATTTTATCACATAGATTACTACATTCAATAGAGAGGAGTTCAACGTCTATATTTGTTAATTAAATTTTAATTAGTAGAATGCAGGTTTACACGGCCGTTGTCCAATGAAATAATTTCTTCCAGGTCTTACCGTGAACGTCGAACTTGACTTGACATTTCCCAAATCATCCTGTCAGCTTCTTCAGAAGGATTCTAAAGACTGAATTTGTTGTGTTACGCTCCTCGTTATATACCTAGGCGCCGCTGCGCTTCGCTAGTCATTCGTCGTGCTTGGTTCGCTTCGCTGCTCATTCGTTGTGTTTGACCGTGAACTACCGCGATGTTGGTACTTGGCAATACCAATATCCACGTGTTACTAAGTCGATACCCATCATCTCTGTTAAAGTCGTTGCTGTTTTTCATAATTTCCCGTTATTCCCTAATGATTCTCGGATAATAGCGCGTATTTCTGTCTAATATATTGACGTTCTTGTAGTCGATTTTATGGTTCTCGTTATTATGGACATGCTCTACTATCGCCGACCTATCTGTGTATCCAAATATGGTATTCCTCTGATGTTCTTTGATTCTGCACTGGATACTCCATCCTGTTTGTCGTGTGTTGTCTTACAACATGTGTACTTCAACTGATAAATACCTTTTGTTAACAATTTGGGCACAGGGTCTTTGTTCGAGGGAAGCAACTGCTGTATTTTCTTCACCATTCGAAACCGTACACCTACTTTCTTTTTGGACAAAATTTTCTTCAGCTTATCTGTGCCTTCCACGATGTGTGGTAGGCATACATACGTTGTTGGATGTTGTTGTTCTTCTTCACTTGTTCATCTCTGGTTATTTATTATCCGTTTTTCTCTAAAACTTGTTGACCATTCTGTAGTTCTTCGGGTTTTTTATCGTCGTCGCATATTGTGTTAGATCTGTGGACCAATGTTCTGATTAACGCTTTATAGTTAATCACGGTCAACCAAACACGACGAATGAGCAGTGAAAAGAACCAAGCATGACGAATGACCAGCGAAGCGAAGCAGCGCCTAGGTATATAACTAGGAGGGTAACACAACAAATTCAGTCTTTAGAATCCTTTTGAGGAAGCTGACAGGATGATCAGCGAAACGTCAAGTCAAGTTCGACAATCACGGCAAGACCCGGAAGAAACTATTTCAAATTTTAATTAACACACTCTCGGGAGCTGTTGGAAATATGATAGGATTCAAATTTTAGTCGTCTTATTCTAGGAAATGAAGAAATCGTATCGGTCTCTAGAGGCGTACAAGAAAAATATCTTCCACTTTTGGTAAATTCCAGCTGCTCAACAACATATTATTCTGTTTACTTTTCCTTTACTCAATTTTTCCAAAAAAAATGTTGGATCTATGAGAAGGACCTAATGCTACCAGTTGTCTTGCTCAATAATCACTCGCGTAATTATGAAAGAACTGTACCACCGTATTAACAATGAGGTAACCAGCATCTTCATCAGCCTCTCTAACAACTAATTTCTCTTCAACGAGTTCCTCACATAGCATGGAAATGGATAGAATTTTATTCTCATCGTTCGATAATAATTCTTTTTGAGACATAAATAATAAATAACACCAAAGGTAATTACGACCCCCTTTATCCAGGAAGGCTCTAGAAGAGCTTTGTGTGGGAGGGGGCTACACATTTAGAGACAAAGGACACACACCCAATATCCGTGTATAATGGAAAAATCCCTCTCACAGTATTTTCCACTGCCACGACCGGGGATCGAACCCGGAACTTTTGGGTCAGAGGCGAGTGCGCTCACCTCTCGACCACCAGTCATACAATCGTTGCTGTCATTGATTCGTTAAGTCTTTTTATCCGCTGAAGATGTTCGGCTGATCTCATGCCTTTGAGAGCCAGAGCATCCCATATTACTCTTTTTGCAATGCTTTCAGAGTAAACATGATTTTAGTAGAATGCAGGTTTTTACGGCCGTTGTCTAATGAAGTAGATTCTTCCGGGTCTTGCCGTGGTCGTCGAACTTGACTTGACGTTTCACTGATCATCCTGTCAGCTTCTTCAGAAGGATTCTAAAGTCTTTAGAATCCTTCTGAAGAAGCTGAAGAAATTTCCACAACCTACATTATTGGGCAGAGGAAAATCCCAAGTTAACACGTGAAACTAGTTTCCAAATGAAGTTTTCTATTAATGTGTGGATGGGAGTCATTGGCCACTATTTAATAGGGCCACACTTTCTTCCTCAAAATTTAAACGGGGAAATCTATGAAAATTTTTTAAGAATTGATCTGGCGGTGATTTTAGAAGATGTTCCACTCGCCGTCAGACAGCGAATGATGTTTCAGAATGACGGTTGTCCAGCACATTATCGGCTGACAGTACGACAGTTACTTGATCAACGTTTCCCTAACCGTTGGATTGGAAGAGCGGGCCCAATACCTTGGCCAGCGCGAAGCCCTGACTTAACACCCCTTGATTATTACGTATGGGGTCATATGAAGGAGATTGGTCTATGCCACACCAGTCAATACTATAGAAAACCTTAGACAAAGGATAGTCGATGCTGCCCAACATATAAGGCATAATCTGACAACCAGAGTAACAAGGACGGAAATAAGAAGACGCTGCCGTGTCTGTATACGGAATAGTGGCTCCCATTTTGAGCAAGACATATAAAAAATAAAGTACAACTTTGAAATTAATGAAGAATTAAACTCTACTTTTAAAATGTTTTTTACTGTTTATATAAAAATTAAATTCGTACTACTTGTGTTAGTTTTACTAGTATTTTCTTAGAACTATTAAGGGTACATTGAAGATTTGTACCTTGTTAGATAGCTATTGAAATAAGGCAGTTTTTATAATAATTTATACGCGTGTTACGTTAATATTTTTTTGAAAAACCTAATGGGTAATTTTCATAGCTGATTTAAAAAAAAAAATTTTTAAGTTTTTACTTCAGATGTTCACATGATCGAAATGTTTCCAGATATTTTTCATTCCAAACGGATATCTATAATATTGGACAAGTAATCCAGTAAAAAAAAATTAAAAAATGTCAAATAGATTTTTCGAAAATTAACTTTTAGGACATTAAGATCTACTTTTTGAGAAAAACAAAAAAAATCTCAAAAACTATTAAGTTTTGCATAATATATGTTAGGGCTAAATTTACTTCTTAGATCATGCCCCATCACATCTCCAAAGGAATGTATCGAATTACCAGTAACCCTGTATATAAATATACAAACTAATATGTGAACACTTCGTCCCTTCTGTGGGACTGCTTGTAATATCGTTATAACTCGAAACAAAAGTGAAGGGTAACCATATGTTTCGTTATATCCTCAAAGTTAGACACGAGCTTCCAACTCTACCATATATTATATAAAATGTGCTGTGAATAATAATATTCAGAGCGCACGAGGATATAATGTGATGGAAAGGTCGCCTTATGATTTTCATACAGCTTTGTCAAGGAAAGTAAAATCTTTAAACATTATTATATATTTTCTGATATCCTAGTCTTACGTATGCTTTATATTGGCTTCACTTATAATAATACATCTCGCTTCCCATCTTATCAGTTTGACAAACTACTGAATATATTTTTTTAAACATTTATTTAACGTCGGTCTATTTCCGCTACTGAGGCCTATCACCGACGCCTGTAGACGAGCTATCCCCAACCAGAAATTTTGCCGAACCTCGTCCCTTAAGAAGAGTAGGGATCTTTTACTTGCCTAACATTTAAACCGACGGCTTAACATCCCCTCCGAAGGATGGTATATTACCTACACAACCCTCGCCTAAGGTTGCATAACTTCCGCGCATACACTGATATACAAGCCGCTGAAAGATATGTGAAGCGAGGACACGGTCTTCCTTGTGAACACGAACGGCCTCCCTTAGAGCTTGGTTGAGACTCCGGGAGCCATTTGTGCACTTATTTTTGGTTTGGTAGAATCTCAGGGTTCGATTTCAGGTAGTGAGGTTAGGGTCAATTGGTGCACCCTGTATATTGGATTTTGCATTGTTTTTTAACACTTAATTAAAGCCTGCTTTAATTCGTCTTTTACAGTTTGTGCAGGGTCAACGGCTACACCCTGTGTATGATTTTCTTGAAATTAAAACACTTTTGTTTAAACGAAAGTACAAAATTAAAAAATTAAATCGGAAAAAATTCACTTGGAAAGTTGAACCTTATAGGCGAATGAAAAAATAGAAAGGGGGCACTTAAAGCGAAGTATTTTCTTAAAACTAAATGGGGCCACTTAAGGCGAATACCTAAAACTAACTCTTTTTAACCAGGTAATCGGACGGATGCAGTAGCCAAAATCCGCTTATTACACTAAAATCACTTTTAAATAACTTTTCCCACTAGGCCACTTCGCGAGTACTTAACGCAGGAGTCACCGTCAAAACTGAACTTGTTTTGGGCTTGTCGGCCATCGGTATTTATACTGTTGCGTTTTTCGTGCCCCATGAACCTAGCACGACCGTTTTTACCCCCTATTTAGAGCTGGATTTGGAACCATTGAGTCTGGATTGGCACGATTGCGGAATATTTCACAATATTGCGCAATAGTTTGCAAAAAGTTGAAATTTTGAAATGAAAGTTATATGGAAAAATCGGCAATGAAAAGGAGAATTTTTTGATATGAAAACGAAGTTTCAATCGATTCGGGTTTTGGAAATATTGAAGTTTGATTGATGAAATTTTAATGATCTGAAAGGACCCCGCAAACTTGTCACGAAGGTCAGACGTTTAACAATTGAAATGATATGAGAATGTTCCTGACAGGTACGAGGTGTCTGGAAATAAGATATGAGGATGTTCCTAACAGGCACAAATCGAGTTTGTGCGAGATATCGGTTGAAAAAGTAATCGATATATTGTATGTAGTTTTACGAGGGGTGATTAAAAATTACTGAAACTTGAATTTACTAAAAGGATAGAAATTAACTTATGAACCGAATAAAAACGTTGAGGTTTAAGATAAGGTAAGTAATTTTTGATATATACGAGAGATGGTTGAAAAGTAGTGAAATTTGAAATAGTAATTGAATTGCTAGAAATTGATGAAACTAAATTGAATGTTAAGACTCGAGATACGGAACGTGGTTTGGTGTATACGAGGAGTTGTCAAAAAGTAATAAGATTTGAAATGTGAAACGGTTGCAAGAAATGAATGAAATGAAATATAATGTTAAGTTTTAAGGTAAGTTGACGTATACGAGGGGTTGTCAAAAAGTAATAAGATTTGAAACCTAAAGTGGTCTGTAAGAGGTTAACGAAACTAGATTAAAAGTTGATCAAATGTGCTTTTAGAGGGCGGAATATTAAACATAATATTTTTAGTCGCAAACTCCTCTATAAATCCTTATTTTACTATAAGGAACGTAACCAGACTGCAACCAACAGCTACTCTCCGGGCTATGTGCCCCGCCGAGCGCTGAATTACAAGTTATAAGTCTGGCGCGTTAAGTGTAATAATTGCATATTACCATCAAAACGCTAATGCTTCGATTGCAACAAACACCAGCCGAAAGACTGATCCTACTTAAAGGAGCTCCCTTGCCAGTCGTCACACACCACTTGCAGACTGCAGTTTCGAGCTGTTGGCCTCGTCAGTGCAAGGTAGGTAGGTAGGTAAGGTAGGTAGGTAGTCGCATACCTACCTTGCACTGACGAGAGCCAACAGCTCGAAACTGCAGTCTGCAAGTGGTGTGTGACGACTGGCAAGGGAGCTCCTTTAAGTAGGATCAGTCTTTCGGCTGGTGTTTGTTGCAATCGAAGCATTAGCGTTTTGATGGTAATATGCAATTATTACACTTAACGCGCCAGACTTGTAACTTGTAATTCAGCGCTCGGCGGGGCACATAGCCCGGAGAGTAGCTGTTGGTTGCAGTCTGGTTACGTTCCTTATAGTAAAATAAGGATTTATAGAGGAGTTTGCGACTAAAAATATTATGTTTAATATTCCGCCCTCTAAAAGCACATTTGATCTATGCTAAGCCAAGTCAGGCTATTTATTTTTCGATTGCAACAGACACTGGACCGCTGGATGGCGCCTGCTGGCTGTTTTACATGTCGCTATTGTAAAAATACCGGGATGTACTATAGTCAAAGGATTCTCATGTCGGTCGTCGCATACCTACCTTGCACTGGCGAGAGCCAACAGCTCGAAACTGCAGTCTGCAAGTGGTGTGTGACGACTGGCAAGGGAGCTCCCTTAAGTAGGATCAGTCTTTCGGCTGGTGTTTGTTGCAATCGAAGCATTAGCGTTTTGATGGTAATATGCAATTATTACACTTAACGCGCCAGACTTGTAACTTGTAATTCAGCGCTCGACGGGGCACATAGCCCGGAGAGTAGCTGTTGGTTGCAGTCTGGTTACGTTCCTTATAGTAAAATAAGGATTATAGAGGAGTTTGCGACTAAAAATATTATGTTTAGACTAAAAGTTGTGCTTAGTTACGGATAGTGGTTTTGATCTGTTTGAGGCTATGGGAGGCTGTATTTTATAGGGGTGTTTTTTGTAAAGGTTCTTTTGTAAAATGACTAGATGAATGTTGAGAGTGGGTTATCGGTGAATTTACGTTACTTTAGAATTATCGAGTGTGTGAATTTTTTCTGATTTTTGTGACCTTGGATGCGGTTTTTTGGTGTAAATGATATCTGGTTGACCTTTTTTCATGGTTTGCCATGGTGTGTGAATCAATGTAATTTTTTAGTGAATTTTGAAATTTTTTGCTTTTATCTTTTGACTTGTAGGTAAGATACCCTACAACACTTGAAACGGTCGCCCATCCAAGTACTAACCGTGCCTAACGTTGCTTTACATCGCATATCGAAGTATGTACATAGTAGAAACGCATCTACGCTAGCCCCTAACTACTGAATATAATTTTCAGAAGATTGTTATTCCGTCTATATCTCCTTAATTGTATTTTTAATTATAAATTCTGACGATACCAGCCTCAAACTAAAATTGTTTTATAACTTACATGAATATCGTATAAATTTATTTTTAACTATTATATGTTTACATTTTTTAACTTTTCACAGGTTACAAAATTATCTTTTCAGCTGTTTACGAAATATTACAAGAATGTTTTCTAGTTTAACGGATACCTTCTCACTAACATTTTCAATTAGCCTAACCACCTCATTGTTCAAAACGTTCTTGTTAGTTTTGAGGAGTTTACAGTGCATACACTTGTTCACTCATAAAGCTCAACAATAGCTTGCACTTAAATTCTTCCTTCCCCCCGTTTTTAAAAATCAACATTTAATATTTATCGTTAAAAATACCGATTAACAACTCCACGACAACTGACTAACGAAAGTGTTAACGGCTCCAAATTAGGAATTTCTTACACAATAGAGTTATCTACTGTCTAAGTTAATTTATCATGTTCTCATTGAAATCCACTTTCAATGATGGGGGTTTTATTAGATATTTATTTACTATTATGTATGTGGAAATGTGATAAATAACTAGTTTACAAGTAATTAAATATCGTATTTAATTCATTATTATTGATTAGTTGAATAAAAAACTAGTACTAATGAGGCATGGACGTTGACGATTGTAAAGAACTTTCAATATACTTATATCCCACACAATGTATTTATCATGTGTGTACCGCCATATAAAGAGCCTAGATTTCTAGTTGGATATAGAAAAAAATTAAAATACTCTTGGATTTTACGATTTCGTATAATTTTACTTTTAATACTTTTAATTATTATTATCGCTAACTATTTTAATTATATGTGTATAGCTACTTATTTTGATGTGTGTGAAAGAGAGCGCGATAAATAAATTAATCAGGAAGCAGCACTTAGACGAACAATTTAGCTTTCAATATAAACGTATTCATTCATAATCATATTATAAGATATAATCGCCCTTTAGCCTATTTACATAAATAGAAATGTCACCATGAATATAATCGTTTATCATGTACATTGATATATAAGAAGCGGATTATGAAGTATACGTACGTGTCATATGAACATCTGAGTGGAGTTGTTTGCCTCTAAATACCAATATTTACTGTTTGATCAACACTTTTTAAGATATGTCATAATTGAATTAAGTTATAAAAATTTGTTGGACCTAAAAAATAAGCCAATTTATTCATTTTTACTTGTATAAAAAAAAGGAACAAAATTTCACGATGGACAGTTCTTGACCATTTACCTGTATAAATAAAACTGAACTGCTTGCCTGTGATTGCCGATCGATTTCGTGATATTTACATTTTAGGTCATTTACTGATCTATTTTCGATGGGTACGCGAAGAAAGTTTGATGCACACGTCAGAGGAAGTCTCGAGGAAGTCGCAAGAAGTGCGGGGAAGTTGGAGGAAGTTCGAAAAAGTCTTGAGAAAGTGCGGGGATGTTCGAGGAAATCTTTAAGTGAGCTGTAAGCTACTGCGCATGTAAGTCATTATTCTCAAGTTACGTAATAGGTCAACCCTGATTATCAATCTTCATTGAATTGATCCAGTAAGTAAATTTCAAACTATAGAACAAGTCAAAAAACAAATACATAATTACTTAATATGATACGTAATGACGCAGGCATATATACATTTATATACCGGGTGTTAGAAAAGTATGGGAACGGTGGAAAATCTCGAACAGTTTGCATCAAATCGAAAAATAAAAAAATATTTTTCAAAAAACTATCTACTGATACGAAAATGACCTCACCACCCACCACCCTGTGGGTGGAGCGAGGGGCAACTTTAAAATTTCAAATGGAAATACCTCTTTTTTATTGCGGAATCGAATTCTACGGCAAATACGTAAATTTTATTCCGGACATTTTTTTAGATTCTTGCATGGTGCCGCTGTAATCACAAAAAATGAAAAGAAAACATTACTGTTTCAAGAGTAGCGTCTTGTGCCCATAAAAAAACGTCCAATTCAAAAACTGAAAAACACGTTGTTATTTTTACGAAATCTATCCAATGACATTGGATTCGACTCTCCCACCCCTAACCCAGTGGGTGGGGCGGGGGGCAACTTTGAAATTTGTAATAATAAATCCTTATTTTTTATAGCGCATTCGGATTCTACGGCCAAAAATACGTGAATTTTATATCGGGCATTTTTTTCGATTCTAGCAAGGTGTCGCTGCAATCGCACAAAATTGAAATAAACCTTAAGCGTCCATAAGTTTGTAAATATTTACAAATTCTAGCTACTCGTGTTGACAAAAAAACATTCAGTTTAAAAAACAATATCTGTGATATCTTGGTTTTTATGAATATTTTTTCTAAAGTGTAAAGTAAAGTGAAATTTCATCCTTACAAAATTCACCTTCACCAAGAGTTAAATGAAGATGATTTTGACCGGCGACTTGAATTTAGTGAATTAATGATGGAAAGAAGTAACCAAAACCCAAATTTTTTGTCATCTCTACTTGTCTTCTCAGATGAAGCAACTTTCGAACTCAGTGGAAAAGTTAATCGCCATAATTTCAGATATTGGAGTGACGAAAACCCTCACTGGATGCTTGAAACACACACGCAGTATCCACAAAAATTAAATGTTTGGGCAGGAGTTTTCAGGGATCGAATCATAGGACCGCTTTTCATACATGGAAATTTGAATGGAGAAAAATACCTGGAAATGTTGACAAATCAAATAGTTCCCGCAATACAAGAGATTGCTGGTGATGAGTTCGATAATGTTTGGTTCCAGCAAGATGGGGCTCCTCCACACTATCGGGATATTGTTAGGGGCTATTTGAATGGTACTTTAGAAAATCGATGGATAGGCCGAAGAGGAACTATTGAATGTCCAGCAAGATCTCCCGACCTCGCGCCACTTGATTATTTTGTTTGGGCTATATGAAGGGTAAGGTTTACTTCACTAAACCTCGTGATTTGGAAGAGTTGAGGCAACGCATAGTAAACATTTTTGCAGAAATACCACTTCAAATGATAAGAAGTGCTATTAAAAATTTTACGTTCGTCTCGGACAATGCCAAGAAGTCAATGGGTACCATTTTGAACAACTGCTATAATCTTGAAATTAAAACCTGCTAGTGTAGCAGTTAAGCTGTAAACTAATTGCCTCAACTAGCCGAAATCCTCACCTTGCCTTAAATGGTTGAGTTACCTCCTTGCCTTCACTGGCTGGGATCAAGAACTTGTCTGAAAGTGGCTGAATTAAGAGGTAAAACCACTGTTAGTTTTTTTTAAATCGAGTTTTTTATTGCCCTGTAAAAAATGTAAATTGAAAATTACTAACTGCTAATAAATTTACAGAATGTTAATAGTTGTTGTAATTTCCGCACGACCGTGTAAAATCACTGTTCTCAAAACAGCTCGGGAAATCATTCACTCCGAGATCAGTAGTTTTACTTTTCGTATTTTTTTTAAGTATGCGTTCAGAACTTTCATTTTTCCACTCAATTTTTTGCGATTGCAACGACACCTTGCGTGAATCGAAAAAAATGCCCGATATAAAATTCACGTATTTTTGGCCGTAGAATCCGAATCCGCTATAAAAAATAAGAGATTTTCATTACAAATTTCAAAGTTGCCCCCGCCCCACCCACTGGGTTAGGGGTGGGAGAATCGAATCCGATGTCATTGGATAGATTTCGTAAAGATAATAAATACGTGTTTTTCAGTTTTTGAATTGGACGTTCTTTTATGGGCACAAGACGCTACTCTTGAAACAGTAATATTTTCTTTTCATTTTTTGCGATTACAGCGACACCATGCAAGAATCGAAAAAAATGTCCAGAATAACATTTACGTATTTTTTGCCGTGGAATCCGATTCCGCAATAAAAAATAGGGGTTTCCATTTGAAATTTTAACGTAGCCCCTCGCCCCACCCGCAGGGTGGTGGGTGGGGAGGTCTATTTGGTATCAGTAGATAGTTTTTTGAAAAATCTTCGACACGTATTTTTTTATTTTTCGATTTGATGCAAACTGTTCGATATTTTCCACCGTTCCCATACTTTTCTAACACCCGGTAGACATACACATATAAATACTTTAATTTATTTATAATTTCATATGCTTCTTATATGTACGTAATATTCCAAAAGTTTTATAAAATATTGGTAATGAGTTAAACAACCCTAATCCTAAATTATCCGGAGCATTCATGGTGAGAGATGAGCCTCCAAATGGAATATACAATTGTGATTTAGAGAGAGTATTGTACATACGTATTTTGGTTTATTTTTAAAAACAAAAATTAATAATTCCATGATATAAGTGCAAGGCAAGGGTAATATTTATATTGTTAGAACAAATTTACACAAGAGTGGGTGGCTGGACACCTACTATACAACGTATGATTCGTTTCTGGGCCACAAAGACATTGTGTGTTGCTGGATGGCCACTCCCAGATGAGAATACCATAATCACATTAAATTTGACCATAATAAAAAGTAATTAATTATAGAATATCAAATGCGGCTTTTATAGCTCTAATCTAATAACATTTTGAGTGTGGGGTTTTAACGGTTTTATCACACTGTGGATTAAAACTGAGTGTGCTGTCAAAAAGAACGCCTAAAAACGATATATGGCCCTCTTCCTGCAAAGTTGCATAATTAATTGTAATTTGAGGCGATGGTATAATCAAATTTTGCCGTGTATGGAATCTTAAGACATTAGTTTTGGACGTCTTAAGATATGAAAAGTTGTTATTAAACCAAGTCATTAAGGATTTGATATTTTTGTCAATAGTATTTTGCAGGAGCGCATCACATTTATTGTTAAACAAGAGAATGGTATCATCTGCATATAGATTAGTTTTAACATTATTTAAATTTAAAGGCAAATCATTATTAAACATGATAAATAAAATTGGCCCCAGGACGGATCCTTGAGGAACACCAAGTTTGACAGATAATAACAAGGATTTATACACCAATAGATTATTCAATCTTAACTTGCTGCTTTCTGTAATCAAGATCATTATACGCCTGGTGTGTAATTATACATTGTGCTTTGCGTTTTACTTATTTCTGGTTATTTTTAAATGTGTTTTAGATGGCAAGTTATTTTTTACATTACATTAATTAATACTTTGCTTACATTACATATTTAAATACAATTACAATTTTACATACTTAGCCACTGTATAATATCGTCTGTATTTTAGTATATAAGGCCCACATAGTTAATGTCGAAAAAATAACTAGTTAAAAAAGCGGATAAACATTTCCAACTTACACCGAATTAAAATAAAAATAAATGATAAAATTATGTTGGAGGAAGTCTGGGGAAGTCTCGGGGAATCCGAGGAGAATTCATGGAAGTGTCCTATGAAAAGAAAGCCTGGTGTACAAAATTTTGACCGCGGTTGACCCCTCGCCTATTTTCATGAAGTTAGGCCCAAAACTGGCTTGTCTGTTTGTTTGTTTATTCCGCTTTAATTCAATAACTACTGGATTTATTTTTATCAAATTTACACAATTTATAGACTATATTGCTGTCACGAATTTAGTTTGAAGAAGAACACAAATAGTGAACGGCCGAAATGACGCTGAGCGAACTCAAGGTGAGCTATTTTACCGATTAATTCAATTCAGTTATAACAGACATTATTTTGAATTAGACAATATGAAAGATGTTTTTCTAATCTAACACCCATGCCCACAACCAGCCAGAAGTACAACACAGTGGCAATTGAGGGGTGGCAGGGTAAGATTAACTAAAAATAAATACTATCATTATGATAAGGTTCCATTCGCTTGGGGTCAATTAAAATTGTAGTAAAATAATGACTTGCAAATCTACTATCGATCGGATAGTACAGATATTTCTAATTAAGTCGGTCCTTTGGCGAGGGTCTGCAAACAGTTCGTAAACTGTTCTGTCTAAGAGAAAGCATGTGGGGTTTATGTAGTGTCATTTTTAGTGATATCTAACCGTAGTTTTATATTTTATATTTATCCAAATACGCCAAAAAATACCCCTTTTGATAGTCGTGCCGCCTTTAATTTTTTACTTCGCGGATGCAATCTGTGATGCGCATAAAATGTTATCCTTCCTTTTATCATAGCTGTACTGTGCGATCTGTTGGCTACTGTCGCTTTTACGTAATATTTTCAAATTTACATGTTTAAAAAATTGCCAAATGTCATCTGGCGACATTGCATTATCTTAAAACATAATATAAAATTCTTATTTTACTATAAGGAACGTAATCAGACTGCAACCAACAGCTACTCTCCGGGCTATGTGCCCCACCGAGCGCTGAATTACAAGTTACAAGCCTGACGCGTTAAGTGTAATAATTGCATATTACCATCAAAACGCTAATGCTTCGATTGCAACAAACACCAGCCGAAAGACTGATCTTACTTTCCTACTAAGTCTTTCGGCTGGTGTTTGTTGCAATCGAAGCATTAGCGTTTTGATGGTAATAGCCAAAATACCAAAATAAAATATCAAAAGCCAAAATACTTTCAAAAAGCTTCAAATCGAACAGAAATTGGTATACCTCCATTTTCGAGAGCGAAAAACATGATGGTGGCAATTTTTCCTCACCCACCCATTTCTACCATTCCCAAACGCAAAAACTTCCCCCTCGCTTTTCCGATCTGGGTCTGGGCGTGCGAGAACTTGTCATGTCGGTGAGAAAATATTACCACCATCGTGTTTCTCGCCTAGAACCGAAAAACGGGAAAAGGGGGTGGTGGCTTTTCGCATAATGAGGTGGTTTGCACTAATTGGACTGTAAACCATTATCACCATCATAACCCTCACCCTCGAAACGGGGAGGAGCAGATGTCTTTTGCTGCGTTTTCAGTACTTTAACGGTCTTTGCATTTCTACAGGAAATTATGGTCTTAGGCCCGAGAATACGGACCCTGGACTCTAATCATTACTTACATTTGTGCCATTTTTTCTTAATAGAATGACTGTTTCATATCTCCCTTACATACAATGTTCTAAATAAGGCATAACTTTTCTACTAAAATGTAAATTTTTTTCGATATTTAAAGGAAAATAAAATAGAACAAACAAACAATATCCATTCAACACAAACCGAATCCAAATCAATAACCCGATGTAAACATGAAAGCATATGACAAAGAAATATTAAATGTTTACGACCCAGACAAAAACACAAACATGAACCAATTTCAAAGGAACTGTCTTATATGATGACTACACCAGCAGATTCTCCAGTAAACAAGTATTAAGTCAAATCACATAATAATAATTCCAAACAGTTCCGTACTTTTGTGTTTCCTACATTTTAGAATTGTCACCTAAGTCTTATACTGAAATAAAAATAAGATTTTGTGCGTTTTTATTACAGCTAGCTGCCAGTGTGCATCAAAATCTCCAAAGGCAGATTCGCTGCTTCATTAAAACAGCAAGACGTTGAGTTATTGGATAACGAATACACTTTTCACGAATGCAGTCAGTAGTTCTTGTTGTAAAACAAAGTTTCGAGTGGTTTACCTAGTAATTGATATTCGTGATCTGAAAAACTATATATGATATTCATTCGATTTATAGAATTGTTAAAATTACAATAACTCGTAGAAAATTAATATTCATACAATACTGTCACATTATTAGCTACGTGGTTTCAATCTAGTTCGTAGATTTCAAGTTTTTAACTTCATTTAAAAAAAAGAATGAAGATTGCTATTAAATTCACTTGAATTCGTTCTCTTAAACAAAGATAATTGAATTTGTGGAAGCATGCGGGCATAAATTTCTGCGATAAAAGAGCATAAAAATAACTCTCAAAATGCAGCAAGGATTTTAAGGGCTACTTTACAAATTCAAATCAACTTTTCAGTTTGAAATTAGGTACACTGTACATTTTATATACCGGGTGTTAGAAAAGTATGGGAACGGTGGAAAATCTCGAACAGTTTGCATCAAGAAACTATCTACTGATACCAAAATGACCTACCCACCCACCACCCTGTGGGTGGGGCGAAGGGCAACTTTAAAATTTCAAATGGAAACCCCTATTTTTTATTGCGGAATCGGTTTCTACGGCAAAAAATACGTACATTTTATTCCGGAAATTGGGGGGGCGATTCTTGTATGGTGTCGCTGTAATCGCAAAAAATGAAAACAAAACATTACTGTTTCAAGAGTAGCGTCTTGTGCCCATAAAAAAAACGTTCAATTCAAAAACTGAAAAACACGTATTTGTTATTTTTACGAAATCTATCCAACGCCATTGGATTCCTCTCCCTCACCCCTAACCCAGTGGGTGAAGTGGGGGCAACTTTGAAATTTGTAATGAAAAATCCCTATTTTTTATAGCGGATTCAGATTCTACGGCCAAAAGTACGTGAATTTTATATCGGGCATTTTTTTCGATTCTCGCAAGGTGTCGCTGCAATCGTACAAAATTGAAATAAACCTTAAGCTTCCATAAGTTTGTAAATATTTACAAACTCTAGCTACTCGTGTTGACAAAAAAACATTCAGTTTAAAAAAGAATATCTATATCTTGGTTTTTATGAATGTTTTTTTTAAAGTGTTCTCAATAACAGTATTTGTTTTGTGAAATTTCTACGAGAACGTTCAGTTCCTTCCAACTTTTGTAGAGGCGGGAGCGCACTTTTGTACGGAAAAAGTTATTTCATTTTTCATTAGTTCTCGCGTTTTTTTCTGCATAATGGCTACTTTAACAGAGGAAGAGAGGGCTTCTCTTTTAATGATGCGAGGGTGGGGCGATAAAGAAAGGTCCTATGATGAAGTTGTGATTTTATTCAACGAAAGTTTTTGTTTAGATCAAGTGGGAATATCGAAATCTACTGTGTCCCGTACCATCAAATGATTCCTAGACACAAGGACAAATAAAAATCGCCTAAAATCTGGAAGACCAAAATCTGAAACATCGGAAGCTCGACAAATGGAAATGGCCCAGACATTTGTTGAAAATCGAAGGTTATCAATCAGAAAAGCCAGTCAACAAGCATTTTCAGTTCACGAGAATTTGAAACTTTTGAAATTTCATCCTTACAAAATTCACGTTCACCAAGGGTTAAATGAAAATGATTTTGATCGGCGACTTGAATTTAGTGAATTAATGATGGAAGGGAGTAACCAAAACCCAAATTTTTTGTCATCTCTACTTGTCTTCTCAGATGAAGCAACTTTCGAACTCAGTGGATAAGTCAATCGCCATAATTTCAGATATTGGAGTGGCGAAAACCCTCACTGGATGCTTGAAACACACACGCAGTATCCACAAAAATTAAATGTTTGTGCAGGAGTTTTCAGGGATCGAATCATAGGACCGTATTTCATAGATGGAAATTTGA
Source organism: Leptura quadrifasciata (assembly GCA_963675555.1). Lineage (NCBI taxonomy): Eukaryota > Metazoa > Arthropoda > Insecta > Coleoptera > Cerambycidae > Leptura > Leptura quadrifasciata. The sequence goes on from OY776675.1 coordinate 114,755,003, forward strand.
ATGGAGAAAAATACCTGGAAATGTTGACAAATCAAATAGTTCCCGCAATACAAGAAATTGCTGGTGATGAGTTCGATAATGTTTGGTTCCAGTAAGATGAGGCTCCTCCACCTATCGGGATATTGTTAGGGACTATTTAAATGGTACTTTCGAAGATCGATGGAAGGTCGAAGAGGAACTATTGAATGTCCAGCAAGATCTCCCGACCTCGCACCACTTGATTATTTTGTTTGGGGGCTACGTGTAGGGTAAGGTTCATTTCACTAAACCTCGTGATTTGGAAGAGTTGAGGCAACGCATAATAAACATTTTTGCAGAAATACCACTTCAAATGATAAGAAGTGCTATTAAAAATTTTACGTTCGTCTCGGACAATGCCAAGAAGTCAATGGGCACCATTTTGAACATCTGCTATAATCTTGAAATTAAAACCTGCTAATGTAGCAGTTAAGCTGTAAACTAATTGCCTCAACTGGCCGAAATCCTCACCTTGCCTTAAATGGCTGAGTTGCCTCCTTGCCTTCACTGGCTGGGATCAAGAACTTGTCTGAAGTGGCTGAATTAAGAGGTAAAACCACTGTTAGTTTTTTTTAAATCGAGTTTTTTATTGCCCTGTAAAAAATGTAAATTGAAAATTACTAGCTGCTAATAAATTAATGTTAATAGTTGTTGTAATTTCAGCACGACCGTGTAAAATCACTGTTCTCAAAACAGCTCGGGAAATAATTCACTCTGAGATCAGTAGTTTTACTTTTCGTATTTTTTTAAGTATGCGTTCAAAACTTTCATGTTTCCACTCAATTTTTTGCGATTGCAGCGACACCTTGCGAGAATCGAAAAAAATGCTCGATATAAAATTCGCGTATTTTTGGCCGTAGAATCCGAATCCGCTATAAAAAATAGGGATTTTCATTACAAATTTCAAAGTTGCCCCCCGCCCCACCCACTGGGTTAAGGGTGGGAAAGTCGAATCCAATATCATTGGATAGATTTCGTAAAAATAACAGATACGTGTTTTTCAGTTTTTGAATTGGACGTATTTTTATAGGCACAAGACGCTACTCTTGAAACAGTAATGTTCTCTTTTCATTTTTTGCGTTTACAGAGACACCATGCAAGAATCGAAAAAAATGTCCGGAATAAAATTTACGTATTTTTTGACGTAGAACCCGATTCTGCAATAAAAAATAGGGGTTTCCATTTGAAATTTTAAAGTTTCCCCTCGCCCCACCCACAGGGTGGTGAGTGGGGAGGTCATTTTGGTATCACTAAATAGTTTTTTGAAAAATCTTCGACACGTATTTTTTTTATATTTTCGATTTGATGCAAACTGTTCGAGATTTTCCACCGTTCCCATACTTTTCTAACACCTGGTATGTTGAGAACGCAAAGTCCACGTATATACATGCACTTCAGGCAGTTCCCAAGTGACGTTTTGCAGAATATTTTTGATAGTTTTTTGTTATCAATTTCTTTTAGGATTTCTTAAATTTTATCAATGGCTAAAATATTATCATTATTCACAACACTTATTAGCTATTCAAAAAATTATTTATTTTAAACTATTTTCAAAATGTGCTCTGACGACACTCTCTAATTCCAAGTGTAAACGATCTACCACCTAAGCACATTTTGTTTCTTGACAAGAAAAATGTTTCCCAAATTGTCGGAAATCTTTTAAATCCAGTGAATTAAATTTGTTGTTTATAAACTAATGCGCAAATGAAGTGGATGTCGTAAAAATATGGGCCATATTTAGACAACTATATTTTTGGAACGAAATCGAGATGGTTAATCGTGATGTGGTTTTTGCGAACGTTAGTAAAATTCTAAATTATGATTGTTTCTATTATCTGCAGGGTGATTAGCTAGACCCTTACATTTACAATTAAATTAAAGAGGAAACAGATACTAACGTATCAATCTGGGGCAATGATAAAAGGTCTCCGGCCCGCTTTATTATCTCGGCAGATAGATCATAAAATAAACCCATACTTTTAATTAATTTATATAGATTATTCTCTGTCACGACTAGATTATTTTAGGCAATGCGTAATGAAGCAATAGCATTTATTAAATTAGTTAATTAATGCAAGTTATCCACATTTTATTGTACTACGTGTTGTAGATTTAAGAGAATACTGTGTAGTTAATATTTTAATTTCAAAATATTAGTGGAGGAGAAATAGATTTGTAGAGAAAATTTTACATGGAGCAACGCGACATAGAAAAATAAGTTTGTTTTGGTGAAACTAAGAATACCATGAGTTTTCTACTTCGAGTAGATGGGAGAACTCTCTTTTTCGCGGAGAAGGGGTACATTGGTCATTTTTAGGGTGGTTTTCAATTTTAATTTATTTTGGACCCTTTAAAATGCTAGTTAAGAAACAAGAGCAGTACCCTTTTATTAGTAAATGTTCAAAGAACGTTAAGTTCAAATTTCGTGAGAATCAACGGTTCACCGCCTCCCTGTATATAAATATATTGAAAGAATGTAAAAAATTGAATTACGGCTAACTTGGCCAAAATTAAACCGGATTAGATAAAATTTTAGAAAAAAGTAACCTATATAACCAAAAAATAACCTGCCAAATTTTAGCAAAAAATACCCAACAGTTTGGCCGCAATTTCATTTTTAGTCCAAATTCCACAAAATTTTTAAAACGTTCCCCAATTTGTTCAAATAGTCGAACGAATTTTTTTTTCACCAAAATGAAGTATTTTTATGTACTTTACTTATGTGATGTAACTGAAAAATAACTTTTTTTAATTTAGCCGATTTTTTTGTCGTTTTTGGAATATACATGCGCGCGGCGATTTCCCGTCATTTTTGGTATTATATATATACAAGTGTATGTGTAATTATTTATTATAAAAATTTAATATTAATAATATAGTGATTGTGAGCAGATTTTAAATATTTAGATAAAAAAAAAGATTTTAGCGATGGCGGGGGTGAAGGAATATTCCAAATTCCAGTTACTGATTCGGAAGTAGACACTTATTGTAGTAGCACATCCAGTACAACTACTAGCAAAAGAAAACATGAATAAAATAATATAATAATCAACACATGTAAAAAGTTTAATAAAAATCAAGTGAATTTAAAAAATATATATATCTTACCTTCGAGAGTATTTTTTTATCTACATATTTAAAACCTGCTCACAATTACTTTATATCATTAATATTAAATTTTTATAATGAATAATTACACGTATACTCGTGCCCGCATACGTATAATACCGAAAATGACGGGAAATCGACGTGCGTATACCAAAAATGACAAAAAATCGGCTAAGTAAAAAAAAAGTTATTTTTTAGTTACATCACGTGAAAGTACATAAAAATATCTTCATTTTGGTACAAAAAAAATTCGTTCGACCATTTGGACAAATCGGAGAACGTTTTGAAAATTTTGTGGAATTTGGACTGAAAATGAAATTGCGGTCAAGCTATTGGATATTTTTTGCCAAAATTTGGCAGGCTACTTCTTGATTACATAGGTTACTTGTGTCTAAAATTTCATCAAATTCGGTTTAATTTTAGCCAAGTTAGCCTTAATTCAACTTTTTACGTTTTTTCAGTATATTCATATCCATATCGTGGGAGGCAGTGAACCGATTCTCATGAAATTTGAACTAAACGTTACTTGAACATCTACAATAAAAGGGTACCGCTCTAGTTTCTTAACTAGCATTTTAAAGGGTCCAAAATAAACTAAAACTAAAAAACCATCCTTAAAAATGACAAATTTACCTCTTTTCCCGGGTTCCCCCACCCACTCGAAGTAGAAAACTCAGAGTATTCTTAGTTTCACCAAAACAAACTTATTTTCCTATGTGGCGTTGCTCCATGAAAAATTTTCTCTATCGTTTTATTTTGGGCTATTTTTACTCCACTATACATTTATTATATTATAGGTAGCCATAATTTTAATACGTAAAATGTTTACATATTTTTGATACCACAGATGGACATACCAGTAAAAAATTTGCTTAAGAACGTATTCTGAATTATTTTTTGAAATTGGCTGCTACATTACTGACAGATAATGTTACGTCAAATGACGTTACTGTAGACATTTAGCAAATAAACACTGTTGCAGAATATTTACATAAATATTTTTACATTATTATGCATTTCTTATATGATATAATCGCACGTGACTTCAATTCGTGTAACCTGTGTTGTCGACATTGGACGTCTTATAACGGTATTTTGCTAAAATCTAGTTGTGTACAACTAACTTTAATTTTTGTGACATTGTCAGTTAGTTGTTGTCATGATTTATTGCAAGTGTGCAAAAAACTAATATGCCTCATATAAGCGATTTAGTTAAATCTGGAGTTATTGCTAAAGCAGAAGATGGATGGTCAATGAGACAAATTGCACTGCGTTATAATATTGACAAAAATTCGGTGTGTAACATTTTAAGAAAGAAGAGAATAAACGGTACGATCAGGGCGACGAAGGATATCTATTCAACAACAAGAATTGCAATTGGTAAATGCTTTAGTAGAAAATCCATTTTACTCAGTTATTCAGACTACTGAAGAAACGAATTTTCCTGGATCGAGTAGTACGGGTCGCCGGCGAGTAAGAGAATCGGAGCTACGCTGTCATGTAGCAGCACAGAAATACTTACTTAAACCTGAACATAAAGAAGCTCGAGTAGGATCTGCGCTTGAATTTTTAGCGCATGATGTAAATTTTTGGAACAATGTAATCTTTACAGACGAAAAAACTTTCCAGTCAACACACAGCGGTTGTATTCGTGTTTACCGCCCTCCGAATACTCGATTCGATGAGAAATATATATCTAACAATGATAAAAGTGGTACATTTTCCGTCAATGTGTGGGCTTGGATATCGGCACGTGCTCCTGGTGTTTTCTGGAATATTGAGGAACGATTTAATAGTGAAGCGTATATTAGGATTTTAGACAACATTATGCTCCCTTCTGTGTCACAATTATTTCCTAATAATGAGTTCATATTTCAACAAGACAATTGTTCCGTTCATACTGCTCATACCGTAACTAACTGGTTTCAAGATAACAACATCAATGTTCTTAACTGGCCCAGTCATAGTCCAGATCTTAACCCTGTGGAAGAAATATGGGGACTACTCGTAATAAGTATCCAAAAACGAAATGTGAGACCACGGAATGCCGAAGAATTACTGGAAATAGTAAATAATGCATATTATTACTAATGATTATTGTATAAGGTTATTTAATTCTATGCCAAACAGACTTATAGAAGTTATAAATAGAAATGGTGCAATAATGAAATATTAATAGTTAGTTTCTTGTTAAGTAGGATGTCCTTCGATCCAGGATTTCTACTAATTGTACCGTTTATTCTCCACTTTCTTAAAATGTTACACACCAAATTTTTCTTAATGTTATAACGCAGTGCAATTTGTCTCATTAACTATTCATCATTTACTATAGCAATAACTACAGCATTAAAATAAAAAATAAATTAAAAGTGATATCTGTTTTATTTCGGCTACTCATTACATATTCAAATAGAGACAGATTTACATTAGAAAAAAAAAGTTGTCCTATTTTTTTCTACTCACGACTGTATATGTAATTTTTATATAAACTTTCTAATGTAAAATCTGTGTATTAATTTACGTCAATAAATCTTTATTTCTAATAAAAAACAAAAGAAATAATTTTGTTTTCTACTTCCAATCGAATCTGACTTTAGGCTTCGATTCCGCATCTATCATACTTGTGTGCTCTAATAACTACTGAGCCAACGTGTTTTCGATTTCTTAGATGCTAAAATAAGTAGTAGTATTGTGTTGAAAAATTGTTTAATGACATCAGTAATACATCGAAATTATGTGAAATTAAGATATTGGATGAAAATTTACAATTTCTAAGAAAGAATTATGCTTTGAAACCCTATTATTACGGTTTCTTCTATTTTCTTAATTTTTTATTTGTATACTCGGAGTTTTCCCTGTTATCTGAATAGACCAAGAGACTAAGTTTTTCAATGAACGTTTGAGAAGAACCTTCTTCAACTTTTATGGTACATAGTCCTGTTGAAAGAACCAACCCTGTGCTAGATCTGGGCTCTGGCGGTGGGGGCGTTTTCAGTATGAGCTGTTTTCATAAATCAATATTTTTGGTGTCTAAAAACCACTTCTACAAAACGCCAAAACATTTGAATACTACAATCGAATACGCTACTTGACACGGGTTTCGCTAACGATGTCAACATCATTGGGAGACGAATAAGACTGGTTTTCAGTTTTAATCAGCATTTATGTGTCACATCGCATCTCATTAAGTACACAGAGGTGGTGTTTATTTAGTTTCTTATTTGTCCAAGGTAATTATGCAAGAACATTTAAAATTTTCAATATAGGACGTCCATGCCTTTAGCAGACATGTGCTTTAAAGTGGTATTTCTTTTATTTCTGCAACATTTCATCTTCAACGGATTCTGGCTGGGTCGACAACATATAGACGTATCAAAATTACGGATCAAACAGATCTATCAAACAAGAATATGATAAGTTAAAGCAAAATTCCAATATCAAGATACCTTTGAGACAATGGTTCCCAGTGTGACACAAAAATGAACGATAATAGCGAAACACGTTGTATATATAAAATATTTATTTTCCTAAAATGTGAGAAATAAGACTAAAACTATATCGATTCCGTTCAGCTAAATCTCTCCCTCTTCTCAGTCCGACCTAGTTACGATACATAGCTATTAGTGGCCTGTCAAAGTCAATTCCGTGCAATTAATTCCCAAACTATTCACCATAAATTTTCAGCGTGACTTGCGAATAAATAGAGCCTTACATTATATACAGATGGTATATTAGGGGATGAGGCAAAAATATAATATTTTGAAATTATACTTCTGAACAACACATACCTACTTATTTTTTTCAGAAACTACACACTTATGATAAATAATAATAATTATAACCTGTTGTTCGCATTAAATAATTTCATATTCTAATTTTCACTTAGAAATGTTAACAATATACATTAACGCAAAGAAGTTAAAAATATACATACAGTTTAAAAATACACCAGAAAAAAGTTTTCCACATCTATACGGGGTGGCCCGGATTTAACTTGCGTATACAGAGATCTCGTAAACCGCAAGAGATACACAGTTGGTTAAATGAGGAAAAAGTTTCCTATTTTGATGAGTAATACAATGGTTCGTAAAAGTTCTAAATATTTCGACGGGTTTCGAAGATATTCGATAAAATACGTAAAAGCTCATTTTCGTTTTTTACGTCTAGCGTTGTTAGTATAAAAGATATCAAAAAAAATTCCGAGTTTTTGTTGTAAATGAAGTGTCCTATAATCTGCCGCTATAAAATTTGCATTAAAACGTTTCGTCTCATCAGGGCCACTTTCGATTTTTTTTAAAATACGGACCTGCTTTTTTTATTTCAAATTTTCATAGCCTGTGAAAGACTAAATACAATAGTAGGTTACACTTGATCATTTTTCTACGTTTCGTCTAAGAAAACATCGTCAGTGTTGTTGCTTCTTATAAGACCGTGTATTCTTAAGTAAAATAAGGTGAGAGGCATTCTGTTGGATACAGAGGTCAATTGTTCTAGATATTTGGGAAGTAGCTTTAGCAACCATTTCTGGCGTAATTTTCGCAAATGCATCTAATATTCGTTGGTCTTGTTGATTAGTTGGCATAGATTTGTCGTAGATTTCATTCTTTAGGAAACCCCATACAAAATAATCCATGGGGTTAAGACAAGGTGATCGGGGAGGCCCTCTTATTGGTGCATTGGTACCAATCCACTTACCTGAAAAACATTGATTAAGATGCTCTGCAACTCTTCCAGCATTATGTGCATCACACCCGTCTTGCATGAAGTATTCAAGATTTTGTCTTACTTCTAAGGGAATTGCATCGAGTACTTCGTCTAATACATCCAGATATCAGTACTGATTTAAGGTACTGTTCGCGGAAATGGGTCCAATAATCCGATTATTGATTATACCTCACCACAAATTTTGGGAAAAACAGGCTTGTGGTCTAACTTATTTGATTAAATGTGGATTAGTAGTTGCATACACATGTTTGTTTCTTGGATTAAATAATTCACTATTAGTAATTGTGCATTCATCTGTCCATGATATCTTAGTGTATATAACAAACGATCAATATGTAGTTTTCTATTATACCAACGACAGAATTCTAGTCTTCTATCAGTCTCCAGCGTGCAATTTTTGAACTTTTTGAAATTTATAATCGTGGTATTTATGTTTCTTCAAAATTATTTTCACCGTCGAAGGCCCAACCCCGCACTCTTGAACAATTCGTCTAGTAGAATTTTCAGGGTTTATGTGAATTTGTGCAAGAATATTAATTTCATTAACAATATTGTATCTATCTCGATATGTGGTTCTACTTTTTTTTACGCTGCCAAACTCCGTCATACTTTTTGAAATGTAAGAAAACATCCTTCTAGATGGTTGTTGTCTATCAGGTACAATTGTAAATAATTCTGAGCTGCCCGTATTTCATTCCTGTAACATCTTATGTACACATCGTACATATCTTTCTTCTCTTCTTCAGTATAACGAACCATGTTATTTATTTAATTTTAAATGGTTTAAGATCAAAAAAGCACTGCAATACACATTAATATTACATGTGACAGATAAATAAATATGAGAGTAGTATTGTTTCTACATGATATAAAAAACTAACGTGATTTTGAGAAGGCTTTATTTATACAAAAATGAAAACATTGAAGATAGGGAAAGTAAATGCAAAATACGTATTAATGATGTTTAAAAAAGCTTGACAGTGTCTACAACTATGCGAAAGCTTTTACGGGAAATCAAGTAGTACAAATTTTAGATTACTTGATTTAAAACGAGATAAAGAAACGATTTTCAGGAGTTATTAAATTACAACTTATAAGATCTCTTCTATTAGAAAATTTAAACTCTGCGCCATGTGTGGATAGGCCACTCACTATGTTCATTGATGCCTTCGAGTACTTATTAAATACGCTTTCAAACGATTTACTTAAGAATATAACAGCCTTATAAGAAGCAACAACACTGAAGATGTTTTCTTCGACGAAACATAGAAAAATGATCAAGTGTAATATATTATTGCAGAAATGGGTACAGGAAATTTTCCATATGGAAGTTGTCCGGAAGTTTTCGGAAGTTTCCGGAGCGAAGTTTTGATAAAAATTAGTTTCAATTGAAAACATTTGAATTCCCGGAAAGCTCCCGAATTTTTCGCGAATATTTTCGATTGTTCCCATAATTTAAATTTCCCTAAAAAATCGTTCATAACATAACCTTAAAATAAATCCGTTATTTAATATTTATTTGTTGTTTACATGTGAGGTGGATTTTCAATCCAATCTTTTTGGTAAAATAGTTAAGTAAGTATACTTTACAACCTTCTAATGCAGTTTTATGCTTTGTGTAACTAATTTAACAACTAATTCTTTTAATTTTATTTATATAGAATGCCGCGAGAATTGGATACTTTATGGAAGAGCTGTTTTCAACGTTACACACAAAACAGTCGGATGTGTGCAAGATGCAATTTTTGAGAAAAAGCTTATACTGCCAACACAGTGAAACTAAGAGTTCACATACAAAATTTTTCAAAATGTCCAAAAAAGTTTAAAGAAAATAAGGTTCTTCATCCGATAGTTCATCATTGATCTCTTCTAATTCTAATTTAAAGGTAAATTTAAAATTTTCTTTTATATTTTAGATTTAGACATATAAATTTGAAAACCTAAAATCTGATAATGCAAAATGTAACAAAAATGTTTTAATAAAATTAGGAAAAAATAATATTGGTAATGTGTTGTTATAGGGTTCAAATCACAACACTGCCTATGATGCTGATTCTGACACGATGTCAACTATATCCATTGCCATTACAAAAACACCAAAAAATTCCTTCTCCTTAAACAATTTCCTCGACAGATTAGGAAAAGAAGAACAATCAAAATTGAATGTTTATTTAGCTAGGGCATTATTTTCCATGGCTAGTCCATTAAGTGCAGTAGAAGATGGTTTTTTTAGAACGTTTATAAGGGAATTAAGACCCTCATTCAATATTCCAACAAGAAAAACTATCTCAAAAACATTACTTAATAAAGAATATAAAAAAGTGCAAACTATTTTTAACAAGAAGATTGAAGAATCTGAAACATTAGGTATACTTGCAGATAGCTGGACCAATGTTAATGGCGAGTGCACCACTAATTTTGTTGTTACCACCCCACAGCCAGTTTTTCTTAATTCAATTGTCATACAGGGACGACATACAGCAGAAAGTTATTACTCTGCAATATGTGCGGAAATTGAAAAGGTTGGAGCTTTTAAGGTACATGCTGTCGTTACAGACAATGCCGCGAACGTCAAAGCCACTTGGGAAATGTTAAAAAATAAATATTCACACATAAGTGCATATGGATGTGTAGCCCATGGCATGAATCTTTTAGCAAAAGACTTTATTAAAATTCGAAGCGTACAATTAACTGTTACAAGAGCTAAACAAGTTATAAAGTACTTTAGTAATAAACATTTGCCTCGGAGAGTTCTTATGAAGATCCAAGAAGAAAGGAAGAAACCTGGTATATATATCCATACATTAAAGATGCCTGTTGACACATGATGGAGTACTTATGCTATCTGTTTGGGCAGCTTATTGGAAAATAAAGAATTTCTACAGATCACTTGCTTTGATAAAATAATGGAGAAGTTGATGATGCAGATGAACTAAACAAATTAAAAAAGATTTTATTCTCAGACACCTTCTGGAATATGGTAGAATTTTGCCTAAGCTTGTTAGAACCCATTCGTGTAGCCATAAAATCACTTGAAGGTGACACATCAACTTATTGCGAAGTTAAAAAACACATTAATAGAATTAATTCTAAAATACATAATGGTGCAAATTCATTTTCTCCTAAAAAAGATAGAAAAGAAATACTTTATTATTTAGCTAAAAGAAAAGATTTCATGTATAATGTTGGGCATTTAGCAGCAAGCTTTTTAAATCCAAATTCACATGTTAATGAACTGACTAATGCAGAAATAGATATTGCAATAGAATATATAAAAGAAATGGCTGCTGAAATGAATCTAGATATTATTGAAGTGACAGCCGAGCTTGCAAAATACAGAAGTAAGGAGGAGTGGGCTGATAATAAAAAATTCTGTTTTGAATCAGCTGCCCTAATGAAACCTTTAACATGGTGGAATGGTTTCTTTCCAAATTGCCAACTAAATAAAATTGCAAGAAGACTGTTGTCATTTCCGGCAACCACATCAAGTTGTGAAAGAAACTTTAAAACATTTTCCAATGTACACACAAAGAAACGAAACCGATTAACAATATCACGGGCACACAAATTAGTATATGTAAAACACAATTTGAATTATGTGAAGGATGAACTAGTAATAGCTGACAGAGAAGAGAACAGCCAGGGCCAGAACCCAAATGATGAAGTAGAGGTAAACGAAAATGAGAATTGTACCGAAACTGACAGTGAAGAAGAAGATCAGAATGAAGATCAGGATGAATATTATTTACATCTATCAGATGAAGATAATGCTGACGAGTCTGATCAAAACGATAATTATGCTATTGATGCTCATAGTTATGTTGATATTGTTGATACCAAGAAAATGACAGATTTTGAGGCTAACCACATTACCAATGACACTCATGAAGTTATGGAATGGAACGATGAAGGCAATTGTGAAAGTTTATATGAAGATGAAAATGGGAAAAATGACGATGAGGAAGAAGAAATGCAAAATTATGAAACAAATATGACTTATAGCAGTGGTAAGAAACTCCCTATGAAAGTACTAGTTTTACAAAATATGATATTACCGCCAGATACTAAATCATTGATGCAGGAGGAGGATTAAGTAAGTATTCAGTTTGTGGGAAAATTCGAAAACTGAGTACTTAGCAATATTTCTTTTGTTATGTATGTTACAATAATCTACATTTAATAGTTTTAAGTTTTAAAACACATTATTATATAAATATTAAGCTGTGTTTCATAAGCCTTTCTTTTGTTTGATATTATACTGTTATGTTTTCGTTTTTTAAATCTTAAAAATAAAATATTATTTATTTCTGTTTTTACTTTTTTAATATAACTATAATTTATGATGAAAATGAGAACCAACCATTTTCAATCACAGCATAATCATATAATATTGGTTATTTGGTAAAATTCTGTAAAAATCACTTGAATAATATAGTTTAATGCACTTTATTTGGTGTCAAATTGAAGCTTGTAACATCACGAATCAGATTTCACAATAAAATAGGTTGACAAAACTCCCAATGGAAACTTTCCAGTAAAACTTCCTGGAAACCTTCTGAGTAATCAAAACTCCGGGAATTTACCCATCTCTGTATTATTGTATTTAGTCTTACACAAGCTATGAAAATTTGAAATAAAAAAAGCAGGTCCGTATTTAAAAAAAATCGAAGGTGGCCCTGATGAGACGAAACGTCTTAATGTAAATTTTATGCCGCCAGATTATAAGAAACTTCATTCACAACAAAAACTCTTAGGATTTTTTTTGATATCTTTTATACTAACAACGCTAGACATAAAAAACGAAAATGAGCTTTTACGTATTTTGTCGAATATCTCCCGAACCCGTCGGAATATCTTGAACTTTTTTGAACCATTTTATTACTCATCAAAGTAGAAATGTTTTTCCCCATTTAACCAACTTTGTATCTCTTGTGGTTTACGAGATCTCTGTATAAGCAAATTAAATCCGAGCCACCCTGTATACGAATTTCACAACTAGTGCTATACAAAGTTTGAAACTTTTATATTATTTTCATTTCAGCATATAAAATCCAAGCACAGTTACGGCAACTGCCGGAAACTTTGAAGTAGGTACCGTGCATGAATGCAATTTAATGGAAAAGTCATTCATTTATGCTAAACAATTTTGGTAGAACTCGTACGAAACGAGTATCTAATGCGGTAAAGTTTGACCAGAGGGGGAGAAATGAAACGACAGCCAAAACATGCCCCATTTAAAACAATGACAATGAAAAAGTATCTCTCACAATGTAATTAATTGACGCGTTGTTTAGTTTCTATCAGTGGCGAACACGTACCGTAAATGGAAGCTAGAGCGGAACGCTAGAACTAGAACACTCCAGTATCTATTTATTTTAACAACATATTTAATGAAGTTAACAGAGTATTTTAAGCAGCCGTGAAAATATTCTTAGGCACCAAAAGTTATTGGAAGTGAAATTTGTTTCAGGCCAGTCCTAATATATTTAATTATATAATAATAATAACTTATTTATTATTTATCAATAAGTATACAATATATTTAACAAAATAAAATTTAATTATGATAAATAAACGGTAACGATCCAGAATTCTGAAACAACAGATTCTGCTCTTCTACCAATACTCGGTAAATTATAAAATACAATTTATAAAGATGGAGGAATAGAAATGAAGGAATAGAAAAAAAGAGAGAAAAACGGAAGGAAAATAATGTGGTCGCTGGTTCTGCAATAAAAGTTTAATTTTGATCGAATTATATGATAAATTAAGATCCATGTGACCAATTTTATTAATACATTTTGCAGCGTTATATGAGAAGGACCGTTTAAAAATTTCTTTGCGGTGTTGAGGAATAATAAGTATATTTTTTCTGCGAATATTCATATTGCGCACATCAGTTCTAAATTTTAATTTATGACGTAAATAAGGTGGTGATTTCAATTTTAAAATTTTCAAAAATAAGCAAGTCTTGTAAAGTTGCCGTCGATTATACATATTTAACCGTTTAATATCTTGGAGTTTATGAGATATTCGGTGGCGCCTCTTAATTCCATAAATAAGACGTAAACAGTTAGTAGTTCAGAAGTTTCTGTATGCATCGAACGTCAGTGGCGTCTAAACAGGGTCCGTAATAGTAGTTTGTGCAACGAGAGTGGATATGGATAATCCACTCGAGTTGTACAATATACTTTTTCTACGACCGGATTAAGAAAAAACTACAAATAATAGTTTTAATCAAATTTTAATATACAAACTTAGCTACTGCTTAATCTTATGCTCTAGGTGAAGACATTTTATAAAAGCGGCAGTAGCCTAGTGGTTTTATCTATGCTTCGAAAAGCAAGAGATAATTGGTTCAATCTCCCCATATAGCTACTTTTTTTTGTCATAATATACCTCTAAAATTTTTTTCTGTATATAATAATTTCAATAAAATTTTAGGTGGTATACCGTTTATCGATTCTTCACTGGAATCACTCATTTTAAATTATTTTCTAGCCCAAACTGCACGAATATACACACTGACAACTACTGACAATTACTTTGACAGCTTACGTACCAACTTGAATTTTTTAAAACGAATAGTTGCCTGTACTTAATACATGAACTGTGATTGGTCGATTTCATATCCATCCTAGAACGTATATGAAATATATCCGTTCAGTTAACTGGAATGGCCCACTTATACATTCTACAGACTGTATGGAAAACAGCAAATTTACATAAGGGAGTAGAAAAATACTATATATCACAGTGGTTGAATTGGGATAGTACAAAAGAGTTGCATAATTTTTTTTAATACCATGGTATAGAAAGTGGCGCCGTGTATATATCATTTTTAGAAATAAATATGCTTCCTGTAATTTGCCTGTACCATGTTCTTCAGTCCAAGTTTACTATCAATTATAAGAACCAGACTTTTAGAATAGTCTTTAAATGGTATTATATCATAACAAAAAGTATTATTATATCATTCCCAATACGCAAACTAAGATCATTGTAAATAGTATTTCTTATATTTTCAGTACAAAATAGTACGGTACATAATTTACTAGGATTAATCTTCAACAGATGGTTAACAGAAGTGGTAAAAAGTGCATCTAAATCCTTGTCGATCAGTTGGTTCGATTTCATCGAAGTCGACCAAATTGAAGGAACAGAATAATTGTGTATCATCAGCTGAAAAGTGAAATTTACTAAATTTTAATGATTCGCAAAAAGTTGACGTATGAACTGTGTACAAAAGTGGACCTATGATACTCCCTTGAGGAACACCTGCTAAAACAGCTCAGGAAATTTGTGCTTGAATTTGAAATCGATTTCTTCATGTATAAGAACGCGATTTTCGATTGAACAAAACGAGTAACACTTCTCACCTACTGTGATAAACACCTTCCGACCGTGTAATATTGAAAGCAAAGGGTAGTTTTCCCAGTGAATAGACAAGAACTGCACCACGTTGCGTCCTTGTCTGTCGCACGGAATTGCGCACGCATTTTTCTCACTCGCTCTCGATAGCAAGCACGAGAATGGAATAATAATAAATCGGCTGGCAATCCCCAGTGGCAGCAGGTTTTACTTTGGCAATCTTATTTCATCCTTTAGGGAATTTGAGCTTCGTTTTGGCAAAATATTTGAAAAAACATATGAGAGTAGATTTTTAATAAAAATTCCACTATTTCAAGTAGTCTGCCAGAGGGTTGTAGCAGGATGAGGGTTGGCAACTCTTGTTTTTATAGTAGCACAGATATATATCTTTGAACCGGCGCTTGAATTAATGAAAAAACAAACAAGGGTAATTTCCAAAATAAAATTAATTGTTAAGTGATTTGTTAACCATATCTGCAGCAGGATTTCGATAGGCAACCTGGGCGCGATGCATTGACCAATACATACATGAGCAGTGGAAGAGCAGAGGATTTAGCTTAAATTCACTGAACTCTGCCCTTTATAACTCAATTATATTTTAATAATTTTATGATTTTGTAATACTTGTGTGGGTTATAATAAAAGCGATTATTATTATTATAATTATAATTCCTTTTTTCCGCATTTTGATGAAAAAACAGATGAGGGAAGATTTCTTGCAGTGGGATCTTAGACTATCATATCATATTTAATTTGATACTGTGTTGTTTGATTTAAAAATAAGTATCATTTAATTTCGTTATTATTTAACTTCGTTATTAATTTTGCCCTTTTTCGACCATGGGCTGTAACTGACAATTTCGTAACACTGAATCAACGTGTTGGCGCACATACAATTTTCCCCTTCTGCTTCAATTCGAGAACACGAAATAGAATGTAGTATATAAAAATTTTAAGAAATGTAAATACCGTTCACATAAATATAACCTACATCAGCATTTATACCAAAATGGTATTTTACTTGTCTAATATTTACCTACATCCCTTCCGAAGGATGGTATATCCACTCCGCAAGCCTCGTCTAAGATTGCATAGTTTCTGCGTATACACTGATATAAGCCGTTAGAAGATGGAGTAAGGACAGTATTTCTTTGAAACGGGGAACCGTGCCTAACGTTGATTTACTTTGCATGTCGAAATATCTCTGTAACGAAAACGCACCTACGGCCGCCCCTGATATTCCTCCTTTAAAATATGTTTCATATTAAGGACTGTTTAATTTCCAATTTAACAGCTATTTCGGCAATATGTTATTCTACACATTTCATACAATAAATGTGATAATTAATTCTGCCTTCAATTGACGCATATATAGAAACCATTGTTTTCGCAGGATTTAGTAATAAAACTTAATGATCCATGTTTGTGATAAACACATAATTTTATCTATAGACATTTCTCGAGCTTTAGCCAATAATCTCAAATTTTATACATATAAAGTAATATCCGTAATAATAATTTATAGCAAATGAAATACAGTAGAGTAATTATTGTGAGAATTCGTTATATTATTCATATCTCAAAGCCAATTACAGAAAAATATACGAGTTTGTAGATAAATGTATGAGTTACTACCTTTCAAAATACTATGGCAGTATAACTTTTGATGACACTGGACTCATTTAAAATCTTTTGTGGTATTACTATTCTCACTAAATTATTACTATTACTTAACAGACAACATAATAGCGAATATTAACAATTAGTCCAGTGCAATAAATGTAAAATGACGGAACCCTGGTATAATGAATGAATTTGAATATTTTTTTTATTTCTGATGCCATAAATTAAAAAGTTTACCCATTGAAAATTACCGCAATTTCGAAAATTCGTAAATTAAAAAAAATTAAAACGAAACGAAAAATACAATTATCGGAATTTTTAAATACTTCTTTCAAGAAAATAATGATTGTTATAGTTTTCGAAGTGGTTTTTATATAGCATTTGTAAAACATGAAGATTTTTAAAATTAATTTGAAGATGGTAGAAGGTCCAAGAAGAGAAATAAATTTAAAAAAACGTTAAATAATACAAGCACATACATTTTTTGTAGAAAATAATTGACTACAACTTATTACTCCAGGCGTTTTAGCAGTAAAATGAGCCTCTGGGCTAAATTCGTGCCCTACGGATTTTTTTTATTGCGTTTATTTGGACGTCCTGAATAACACTTGGTAGTTACGCCACGGTACACCTGGAGGAATTAATGAAAATCGCTTCGGAAAGTCGCGGATTCGCGATTAACTCAGTTTTTATGGCCCAAACGAGAACAACACCTATTATAAAAGTTGTACATCTGTAAATTCTCTACCTTAAAGGTTCTATACATTTTTTTCGTACGCCTAAACGTTTTGGAGATTCGACGCGAACTAAGTGAAAAATGCATTTAGTTCCGCCAAACCTCTTTTGCACCACATATTTTGCAATTATCTTGCTTTCTATGTCTCAGAATGAATATTAAATATTGCTGTTATAGAGCTCGGTGATCGTTATTCTCCACTAGAATATTTTATACCTTTTATTTACATTTATTTACAGTGAATAAGGCAAAAAATGCATTCATTTCCGCACCACCTTAGAGGTCGGCGTGCTCGGCACTTTTTTTTTACATGGTCTTCCCAGAAGCCCTAGTCCATGCCGGATCTTATATTAGTTAATATTTGCGACTTCTTCGGTATCTGAAACGTTATTGTCCAATGGCAAATCGTTGTCATTACTTTCATTCTGATAAGATTCTACGTCGTTCATTTCCTCATTCATAGCAATTATAGGTGTGGTATTCAAGCAGGAGTGACCGTGAAAATATCCACAAGCTACTTTCCTACGGCTACATTTTCCTGCACAACCCTTCGTACAGTTGCAAAAAATTTAATTTAACAATATGTCTGGTCCTGGTGGTGGTAACTGCGTTGGTACTGACTGCAAAATGCTATTTTTCCTAATCCAGCCCCACTGCTCAGGATCGGTGTCTTTTCCCAACCATGTTTGAACGTCTCAACAATTCTGTGCTGTCCAATATACCAAAAATATTTAAAAAATATAAAAAAAAGAAACTAAATGCATTTTTCACTTATTTCGCGTCATATCTCCGAAACGTTTAGGCGTACGAAAAAAATGTATAGGACCTTTAAGGTAGGGGATTTACAGATGTACATACAATCTTCATAATATGTGTTGTTCCCGTTTTGGGCCATAAAACCTGAGTTAATCGCGAATCCGCGATTTCCGCGACCTTCCGAAGCGATTTTCACGAATTCCTCGAGGTGTATCGTGGCGTAACTACCAAGTGTTATTCAGGACGTCCAAATAAACACAATAATAAAAAAAAATCGCAGAGCACGAATTTGGCAGTAAAAGTCCAAAACGCCTGGATTATATGGCAAATAATAATTATTATAAATTTTACTGACGTAAATAATTATAATTTTTTATTAAAAGGATAATCATGTATAATTGTCTGCGACGTTTTCAATGTCATTCATTATTATCATTGGTGAAGCTAACTCCTTTGCATAGTAAACATGCTATCGAACAATTTAAGTCACTTTTTCTACATCCGCAAGCAGAGCCACACCCAGTTTTGCATGAACAAAAAATCATTTTCAATAAATTTTCAGATGCTGGCGGTTGGTTCATTGTAACTGGTACTGGTGAATTACCTTTTTTATTCCCATCCTCAGTCTTTTGGCAATTTATCTTACATGAACAAAAAATCATTTTCAATAAATGTTCAGAAGCTGGTCGTTAGTTCATTGTAACTGGTACTAGTGAATTACTTTTTTTCCCATCCTCAGTCTTTTGACAACTTATTATGTTCCATCCGCAACTGGACTTGTAAATACACTCGTTTTATATGTTCTGAACTATATAGCATCGAGTGTAGTATCAATGAAGCCGAAGCCAAATTGACACAGGTATTTTAACTTGTAGCTTTAAGAAACGATTAGTATCGAAAATTATTTACATTTTCTTGATTTGTAGGAGCACCATATAACGCTAAAATGCATAAAATGCCCCACTGCAAGATATTAGTGACGTCAGCATTTTCATCATTAAAGATAATAGCAGCATCTTGTAAATCTGTACGATACGAATAATTTAGCAAATTTATTTTTACCCTTTTGTAAAACACTGAAGTTGTATCACATCCAGTCACTGTATGTAAAAACAAAATATGATTCTTACATATTGGTAATGTTTGTTCAAGGCTTTTATTAGAATAAATTTTTGCGGATACCGTGCCTTTTCATGGTTTGAGAAAATATAATACTCTATGAGGAGGTGTTAAAGCTGTTAATAAAACTAACACAGCAACAACAACAACATTTTTTTATTCAATATTAATTACCGTTTGTATGATTAATGTATCACCATCACCTTCTGCTCGACATGAGAATATATTATCAGCTGGTTTCTTCCTTTACATTTCAATGAATCTGCATTTGTTGTTGCTGTTTGCAAGAACGTTTGCTCTCTTTTTGTATACTTTATATAAAAAATAAATAATTTTCGAGAGAAAAAATTAATATAGCTGTAAAAGGGATATAATATACTAGGAGTAACGTTATTTTCATTTCAAAATCATTAGCGGAAAGTTTGTAAGGTTAAACTTTTTACTTTTTATTATAAGAAATTACAAAACCCGGAAACATTCAAATCCATTCATTATAGCTAGATTCCGAGGCACTGGACTAAATGCCTTCTGTTCCTGTTGCTATTCGAAGCTGGAAATGTACATATGGTGTGAAAATTAGGGGATACTTCAATGGTTAGCAGAGATCT
Organism: Leptura quadrifasciata; assembly: GCA_963675555.1. Taxonomy (NCBI): domain Eukaryota; kingdom Metazoa; phylum Arthropoda; class Insecta; order Coleoptera; family Cerambycidae; genus Leptura; species Leptura quadrifasciata. The sequence continues at coordinate 114,775,067 of OY776675.1, forward strand.
CTCAACATCCTGGCATAAGACAAAAAAGCCAAAAGTATAAGACAAACATATTGGGAGGATACACAGCTCTGGTAATCTGATCCATTTTTATGAGCTATACATATACAAACAAGTGTTACTGTTCGCTGGGAATCAATTCTATCATCCACAAATAAGGTGCTTACTATTAAGCTAGGGATTGACATCGCTTATGCACATTCCAGTTGTGCCGTATTTGCCTCGTTGGTCGTAGTATAGATCAAAAAGAAGCCTCTTTAGATTTAAAATAACACTAGCTTCCTGCATACGCTTGTTAAGTTCTGCATTTCAAATATATGTAGTTCTGCTTGAATAATCTACAAGACTTAACACTGCAGTTCTTCTCGGCCGATCTTACACTTGTGTCATACATTTTTTATGAATTTTCGGTAGATAATTCTGTGAAATGCCCGTCGCTTCAGCAATCCTCTTTTCATATAAACGTTGACAAATACGAAATTGTGTATTGTGATCGAAGACAAACATTGCATTAACGCTACCTTATATTTAAGAAGATTAATATGTTTTTATGCAAAATAGTAAACACAATTTTATTTCTCTTAATGTAGAAGACCCCTTGCAATTTAGTTTTTTACTAAATTGCAAGCTATCCCGATTATGAAGGAAACTGTATTCATTATATAGCCTATAATAAGGAAGAACATCAGTTTCTCGCCAGTCTAGTCCGAGTCGTTGCAGTATTCAGCTGTTGCGTAGAAACAAAAGTGCATAAAAATGAGTAAAACAAAACAACAATCAAGGGCACGAAAATATGTGCTGTGGAATAACCCTAATACTTATCAAGGGCGGATCTATGGGGGAGCTATAGGGGCTATAGCCCCCCACGCCTCAATAATAACAACAATAATAATACTAAGATCTTTGAAGAAAAGATGTTAAAAATATGACCATTAATCACCGTAATCCTCTCTATTATGAAAGTAGCAAAGCAATGCTTACTATCAAAATAAAGAGAAAACGGTGATAAACTCGTTAATCGTCTGATCACATTTAGTAGCAGAGTATGTACTTAAAAATAAATTTGACAATGCCGCCAAATTTGCGACAAAAAGAGATATACAGTGAAAGTGACAAAACCTCTTTCTTGATCCCAGTCTCCAGCGGATGTATTTTTCATTGTTTCAGGGCTCGCTTGGGTCTGAGTAGTTTCACTTCACTTCGACCTAAAAGATCTTTTGTGATTTACCCCACACCTAGTTGTTCCTCAAGATTCCAAGACTTTTTACGAAGCTTGTGATTTTCCTGGGGCTAATTTCCTATGTCTTCAGGCGTTAATTCCAGTGAATGTATAGTGCTCTCACTCTACTTTGTCTGCCTCTTACGCAGAGTTGGCAATTAGAAAAGTAGATTGGCTGAGTGCCTTTGGAGCAAGAGGCCATCGAAACTTTGAAGAAGAAACCTAGATGCACTGGATAATAAGTTGCTGGTTGCAGTGAGTATTGTTTCATTGATTAATTGCGTGATCGACAAAAATGTGTTAAAGTCCTTTAATTATTAGTATCTAGGTATCATATTTTAATGGATAAAAAAATGTTTTATGACCTCTTACTAAATTTTCTGAAATAATTAATTTTATTTGGAACAGTCCCGTTTCCTTCAATTTAACTTCGCAGTAAGGTGATTTCTATTTTCATTTTAGGCTTTTGACCTTGAAAATTGTAAAATTTTCGCCTGCGGCGCTTATCGTTTTTCCTTCTATAGTCTATGAAGCCCCCCCTCGTTGACTTCATCCTAGATCCGCCCTTGATACTTATAGAAATGAGTAATTGTGAAACGATTGACAAAAGAATAGGTTGTTTTCCCAGATACTGACAACTTTAGTTCTGCTCAAAAATAACCTTTATTTATTTATTTTAACGCCTTATTTAGACTAACGTCCTGGCGGAGTTCACCATTAGGCATTTCACCACTTAACCAGGACACATACACATAGATAATTATACAACGACCATTCCCTACGATATTGCCATCTGCCGCATCTGAGACTCGAACTTAGGAGTGGTACAGCAACTAGACGGGCTGTCTTTCACACAACCTCATTTAGTTCTCTGCTACCAACTCGGTAACACATGAAAAACGCCACTAAACATGCATACCCTAGAGAGGATTCGAACCCAGGACTCCTTGGTTGCAAGTCTAACACATAAGCGTTGAGCCACTAAGGCGTATGGATAAAAATTGCACAGAACAGAAGATCTAACAGTACTTACACGAATTTTAAAAAAACGAACAATAGATTACTCACAGGAATTTAAAAATACCGGACAAAAAATCGACTTCTTTCTAATGATTGACAAACTTTTATTGCCTGAATACAAGCTGTTTCAGTGATGTCACGAAATTTGTCATAATGAATTAATTTTCATGAAATTTTTGTGACTGTATTGTTGTCTCAATCCTAAGTCACAACTTTTCAATTTCGGCTATTGATCAGATATTGTCATAAACAATGATTTTGTTGATAATTTGTTAACTCGTTAAATTCAAATTAAAATGAAATGAAAAAAGATTTCGTTATGTGAAATTTTTGAAAAGATTCGTATTTTTCGAGACACAGCGATTAGAAATTTTTAAAAATGAAGGGAGAGGTAAAAAAATTGTTTAGAAAAAAATTCAGGTAAGTTAATTTTTTAAATATAAACCTTTTTCCTCATCAACTTTTCTAGCAAACGCAAACCTGAGAAGTATTCCCAGAAAAATCATTAAATTTGCAAAAACTTGGAGAAGAAAAAAAGGTTTCTAAAAATCTAAACAAAAATTGGTCGAAAAGAATGAGGTTTTCTTAGTATTTTTTAGTCTTATGATTTTTCATTCAAATGCATATTTTCCGAGGTATGGCGATTTGATTTTCAAGAAAATAATAACAATAATTTTTGCCTAAAAAAATAAAAAACAACACATTTCTCTCGTAAAAATTATATTGAGGCTCAAATGTTCCATCCATGCATACAGGCTGTCCATTTTGTCAGGGCACTCGAGAATATCTCCTTAATATCGGTCGGACAAAAAAAATATTTTTACGAAAATTGTGCCGATTTATATAACCTACAAAATGGTTTTAAAGACATTTGAAATCCATGGCCTACTTTAAGAGTTATGGCGGAAAATATCCAAAATGCGCAAAATATCTAGGCCAAATATCTCCGTTATTTGAAGAGATACAAGAAAAATTCTAAGGCGAAATTTTTTTGCAAAACAGTGTTTCAACGCGGTTTTATCTATTTTTTTTTCAAAACCGCCGTATTTTGAGATTTACTCTTCAGGCTGTTAAAAAATTATTTTGAAATGGGCGGGATCCGGCGCCATTAAATAGACTATTTTCCTCCCTTTTCAACGATATATCACATGCCATATTTATTCATTGGTACTACGTTAGTAAATATAAAAACATTTTTTTAAACCAGTAAATTTTTGTTTTAACAAGCATTATACTTGCCATAGAGAAGTATGATTAAATAAAACGATAAAATAATTGAATAAGTTGTTCAAATCTTCGCTATAATAAAACATTAACACAATTAAGAAGAATAAATTAAATTCAGGCAACAAAAACAAAATAATAATCAAGAAAGCAACATAGAGCAATTATGGAAAGAGTATTCGCAATTATCCCAATGTATAGACGTCCTCGTTAACAGCGTCACTCCTTGCTCAGAAAGTTAAAATGTCTTTACCAATTAATTTAAGTATAATATCCATTTGTTTGTATTTCATGATTTCACTGTTATTTCAATTATTTTAAAATAGTTGGCTATGAACAAACTTGACAATTTAATTTTTTGAAAGATCATCTCAGTTAATACTTAAACTCTCACTCAATCACACTCGTTTAAGAATTTAGAATTTTCAAAAATGATTTTCACTCACATTGATCGTTATAATATGTTCGTTACATATTGCCAATGCAATTTTAACTCTGAATTAACCTAAGTAGAATATAGAAACAGATTTCCACAAGCAGTACAGCCGAATAAAACTCTGTTCAGAAAATTAGCTACAAAACTGAAAAATAATGGTTAATTTTTAAAGAAGAAGACAAGGTTGAACAGTGTTACTGATAATGTAAATAAGGTAAACCGAGTTAATAATTATGTAAGAAATAAAAATACAAAAATTTGAAAACATCATTAAGAGAAATTCAAATTGCTTGTCATATAAATAAAACAAGTGCTAGAAAAACCGGTGTTATAAAGCCAAAAAAGTTCACAATTTATAAGCGGGGGACAAACCAAGGATGACGACTTTTTGTAGGTGGCTGTTGGAAAAGAAGCGTACCGTTCCATTAATATGTAGTAAAATACTTTGGTCCGACGAGGCAAATTTTTCCAATAATGGATTTTTTAATCGCAATATTCATTACAAATGGACTTCTGAAAATACACACTGGCATAGACCAACTGGGTTTCAAAATCGTTTTTCAATAAATGTGTGGATAGGTATTTTAGGCACCAATTTAATAGGTCCTTATTTTTATGATGGTCACCTCGGTGGTCAAAGGTACCTAAACTTTTTGAGAAATGAATTTAATGAATTCTTAGATGACCTACCTTTAAAGAATCGACACAACTTTCAACATTTTCAACAAGATGGAGCTCCTCCCCGCAATTCCCAGATTTGCCTAGATTATTTAGACGAAATTTTGCCTCAACATCGGATAAGTACCGATGGATTTATTCGATGACCCCCTCGTTCTCCAGATATAACCCCTATGGATTTTCTTCTATGGAGCTATATTAAAGATAAAGTGTTTTCGACGACACCGCAAAATGTAGAGGGCCTAAAAGTTCGAATTCAATAAGCATGTATTACAGTTACCCCCGAAATGCTGAGTAATGTTTTAAATGCAGTGCCTCGCCGCACGATTGTGCATAAGAAATCGCGGTGGACACTTTGAACACTTGATATATCTTAAAAATTATTTTGAGGATCAGATAAATATTAATGTTCTGTGTGCTATATTCTTTTTATTATTAATTTGTTTTTGTTACTTGAATTTACTTTATTTTTCTTAATTGTGTTAATGTTGTATTATAACAAAGATTTGAACAACTTACTGAATTATTTTATCGTTTTATTTAATCATACTTCTCCACGGCAAGTATAATGCTTGTTGAAAAAAAATGTATTGGTTGTAAAAAAATGTTTTTATAATTACTAACGTAGTCCCAATGAATAAATATGGCATGTGATACATCGTTGAAAAGGGAGGAAAATACTCTATTTAATGACGCCATTTCCCGCCCGTTTCAAAATATTTTTTTTAACAGCCTGAAGAGTAAATTTCAAAATACAGCGGTTTTGAAAAAAATTAGATAAAACCTCGTTGAAACACTCTGTTTTGCAAAACATGTTCGCCTTAAAATTTTTCTCGTATCTCTTCAAATAACAGAGATATTTGGCCTAGAATGGATTTCAAATGTCTTTAAATAATTTTATAGGTTATATAAATCGGCACAATTTTCGTACAAATAATTTTTTTTGTACGACCGATATTAAGTAAGATATTCTCGAGGGCCCTGATAAAATGGACAGCCTGTATAATAAAATTACCAAAATACATGTCAATTAAATTGGAACATTTTTAGACGCTCTTAAAGCCTTTTACACGAGGCCATTAGGTAAGCCAGTCCACTAAGACAAGACAGATGCCAGTTCATTAAATCTTCTGAATGCGTTTACACATAAGCCAGTATTCTAAGCAGACAGAAACATGTTAAATAATACAAAATATACATCTACAACGCTAGACGCAATTTATTGGTCACTGGTTTGGGACTCTTACTGGCAAGGACTAGAAATGCACATTCACATTAGGCCAATAGGTGAGCCAGTTTAACGCGCGAGTGGTGGGGGAAGCTGATTGGCGCCGAAAGATAGAAACCGTTCTATTAGAAGGAATGGCCTGAGTAATGACTTGATTACATTTCCATTGTCTCGGAATGTCTATTTACACAGTGCCATTATTGTCTGGCTTCTGTCTTGTCTTGATCAACTGGCTTACCTAATGGCCTCGTGTAAAATGGCTGTTACGCATCTTTCTCCTTACGCTGCAGCTAAATGCAACAAATAGACCGGGCCGTTAAAAAAATTAACGCTCCCCTTTACTATATATTATACAATCAATAGTTTCCTTCGTGCTCAGGATAGTTTGCAATTTAGTCTCTTGTCTCTTACATCATCCTTATACGACAACGCTGACATAAAATAAAATTGTGGGTATTACAGCTATTAACCTAATTTTTATTCAGTTGGAATCTAAATTTAACATAATGTGCCGATATAAATAAAATCCCTATCTTGATTTATTTGATTTCGTTACTGCTATTCGATATTGGAAAACTCTATTGATTTATGTTGTAATAACAAACTTTCGTATCAAGAGTAAAACTAGGCATCCGTTATTTAATGTACCAATCCATACGAAGTTATAAGTTCCGGCGCCGCTTATGTGAAAACTGCTATTTATATTTTATTCGAAAAAGATCTGTGAAAAAAATATTCGCATTGAACATTGAGGGATTATCTCAAACAAAAGGAATATAAATTGGCAGTAGGTGATAATATTTAAATTGTTTTCAAAAAATATTTTCTCTAAGAAGTAGTCCATTAGTTTTCTGTATAAATTGAAAATTTTGCTTGAAGTACATTAATAGTGATGAAAGATACTGTTTTGGCCGAGGGCACACAACAGACTACTCATTAAGTAGTTACTTTCAAAATAAAAATGTTTTTCTTCAAAGGTCAGAAAGACACGACATTTCTCACTCATTTCATGACATTAAAGTTTGACATTTCGGACGGCTGCGCGTTGCTATTAGCAACGAAAGTAAAAGTACTTTTCCTTCCGCTCGAGTGGACTTTTACTTCCGTTGCTGATGGCAACACACAGCAAAATGTTTTATCTTTATTTTTTTTTATTGCTAATCGACCTTTGGAGAAAAAATGACATGTCTTATTCGGACTATTCGGAGTAAAAACCCACTTTTGTGACTCATCTGTAATTGACGGACCCGCTTCATTCGTCCGGCAAACTTACAGACTCGTCACAAAAGTATCACTTTTACTCCTAATAAAACAATATACTATTTTAGCCATCACATACTTTTACTTCCTTGCTTATGGAAGGAGAAAAAAATTCACTGTTCAAGAATTCTTTTCATTTTCATATTCCAGACTATATAGATTGAGAAAATAAAGATTTTATAATCCCGCTAACCTGTCTGGTTGTCTGTTGGCGTTATATTTGAAAAACTATTCGACTCCGTAGCACACTTAATTACAAACAACCAAACTAAGAATCCCATAACCTCTTCATAGTAATCCCGTGACCATATACCTGCAATTCTCATGACCCAATAACACAATAACCCTGGGTTAGAACGAAGAATATGCGATCTAACTGGAAAATTCATGAGTTGCAAAATTTAAACCAGAAAATTTTATATTTCGATAATCCCTTTATCCATGAACAGCAAAGCCTATAACCTCATAACCCCGTAACTCACAACACCATAAATAAATAACCCCATAATCCTGAAAATAACGACATGTCACTGGGAGTTACGTGGACAGAAGAAAAGATATACAATAACATACATAACCCAGTTACAACACGGATCTTTGACTCCCCTCTTGGTGGTAAAATTGGGCTATCTAATGAATTACATGTTACATTTTCTCCATTTATATCTTGATTACTTATCAGGAAATCTTGGAGACTACAGCGAAGAGCAAAGTGAACGATTTCATCAATATTTCAGAGAAATGGAACGTCATTAACAGGGTAGATGGGGTACAAATATAATGAGTGACTCCTGTTGGATGTTGAAGAGAGAAAGCCAATTGCCATTCCTCGATATCAGAGAGGGTAGTCTGGTAGTACCAGTGACACCTTCTACATCAGACAGTAATCTCTGGGACCGTGAATCAGGTTCACTGACCAGGTGCCGTATTTTCGAGCTTGACCGGAGCGATACCGCGCACGAAAATGTGAGATTGTCGCATGAAAATATACGTATCGATTTTTCGAGCATTATGAACTCGTATACGAACTTTCCGCATGCGACTGGTTTCGAGCGAGATGCATCGGATGAGGGTTTAATATACGATAAAGCGACTTCGTGTACGAATGTATTCAAAGTGATCGTTTTGGTTTGTTTTATTTCGTACCACATAATCTCAATGTCTCAAGTTTAGGTTTTTGCTGTGGTTTTTTATTATTTAGGGACTTTAAAGTAGACTTATTTCAACAAATTTTGGTGAGTGAAAATAGATAATGGCAGCGTTAGATGACTTAGTACATTTAGCTGCCATCGATGCCTAGGAACAGGAGGAAGTTTTGGCAGAAAAATATCATGGAAGACAATTCCATGCATATTATAAGCCATTTGAAGATTTAAGCGATTACCACTCTTCAATATATCCCACCTGTTTATCCCCTGATTGCTGGTGCATTATAATATTCTTAATATAGTCTTATAATTCACCAAAATCTAGCATTCAATAATAACATACAATATCATAACCTGAAAATATCGCCGAATTATACACATATAACAGATGATTAGTGACATTATAGTTTTCTAGGGGTTTGAAGTCCATTTGGTTGCACAAAACAGCGTTGCCACATTTGCCATACGACATTTTCACTTGTGCGAAAACAAATCTCGGATGGTGTTCGAAAATACCACCTCAGAACTATAAGCGAAATTTTTAAATGAGTCGGGTGCCTAGTATTCGCATGCGACACATATCGATTGAGCTCGAAAATATGGCCCCAGATGTAACGAACCACGGATGATAGCTAACTTTCTGAATTCTTCCGGCAAGGAAGTATCGAAAAATACACATGTGTGTACATATTAGTTTAGTGTTATATTCTCCAATGTCTCTAATCATCTTCAAGTGAATATTTATAATAACTTCACTTTATTCATCTTGACTTTGTTTACCAGGTGAGGTATATTATATTATGTACAAAAATCTTTACGTGGCTTACAGCCAATCCTGATCTTAACGTAATAAGGATAAAAATTTCAACCTCTAGTTATAAAACATGAAGGTAGATGAAGCAAAAATAATAACATTTTCACAAGTTAGTTTATTTTTACCACTATTCAAGTACATCAGACACATTATTACTACCAACGGCATTAAGTTGAGAATAATAACAGTTTCTACTACCTAATAAAATGTTATTTTTCATTAACGTGACTACACAGTTAGTATATGACTATTGCTTATTATACAAAAATCATTACCGTCGACTTTCAACTAATTACCGCTATTTATAGAAGACCACCACATTGTTCGCGTCGCAACCTATTTCAACGGGCTGTGCAATTATTTCCGCCGTTACTAACACAAAAGGCTGTTTAATTCAGAATTAAACAACCTATCATTAATTAATTAAAATTATTTAGTTATGTTTCACATAAAGTATACACATTATGCTGAAATATTGAGACAAATTAGCACCAGAAAATTAGATTTTAATCAACTAGTTATACCTCACGAATTTTAATTCAGCGCTTTAGATGCAGATAGAATTTTATTTAAAAAATTAAACTATTTCACAGTCAATTTATTTGAACTAGAAGAAATTAATTCTGGTAAAATTTACATTATATTAAGTTCTTACAATGTACATGTTTCCTTGATTTTATGTTTAGAGAATGCATTAATCACAACGGATTTAATTAAAGTAAATAATGTACGAACAACAGCTTCGGCATCTGTTAGAAAATCAAATTAAAATAAATGTTAACTTTAATCATTCTTAGAATACAGAGTGACATTTTCTTTGTCCATGAACAATTAACTACGTAACGGTTAAGTGGAGAAGTAATATAACAAAATTGTTTCTCTGTGTGTGAGAGACAAATTATCATCACCTAAAGACAGTAAATGCTATCTTACTGCGTCATCTTTTTCAAATTTACATACATATATTTTTCCTTGATAAAAAAATACATTACAGACAAATTCTACATTGGCTCTCATTTCCAAAACCAAACGATACCACAATGTGAAATGTCATTGAAGTCTCGGTAAATTGTTTTAAATAGAGGCGATCCTGAAGGAACAGAAAACTATGTTGAATCTGATAATGTAGTGTAGCTTTCCAAAAAAATTAGGTTAAAATAGATTTTTGACTTTATATTCCTACTTTGTGAAATGAAATTATTTTAAATATTTGTTTTAATAAACTTATTTTCAATTTACTTGTCCATGGAGTATACAAAAATTTTCTTGAACCAAAACTGTAATTTCTAGCAATTTTTTTATGTAAAACTACAGCTTAAACAATTTGTTTCTCAACTTCATTTCAATAAACAATGAAGAATTTGTGACAATTACGGAAAAATCGATCTTGAAAAATCTTTGCTTTGGTTTTCCAATTTTTGACAATGTGTTTCCAAAGTAACAGTATGATTTTTTTATACCATCTTAAAGTACAGGTTTCAACAAAAAAAAAATCCGTCCTGAAATTTTCAAAAATCAAAATTTCGTTCGTCAACTTTTTTGATTGAACATTAGGGCCTTTATTCTGTACTCATTATTTAGGTTTTCTACTACAAGTCCCTATTTTCAATATTTATGAAAACTCTATCAACAAATGCTTCAAAATAATATTACCTCATAATAAAATATTAAATAATGAGAAAAAAATTATCAAAGAGGTTCTAGACAAAATCTATACCCTGAAGCATTTGTTGATAGAGTTTCATAAACGTTGGAAATAGGGACAATCAGGTACGACAAAAACCTGAACGTCATTATACAGCAACAATTATGTATACGGACTATCGCAGAAGCTACGCCGTATAAGTGACAAATTTGATGTTAGAATGGTATTTCAAACGGGGAACACTTTGAGACCTATTTTAACAAAAACAAACCCAATAAATCGGGAGCAGAATTAAAAAAACTGTATTTACAATATCCCGTGCGAATGTGATAAATGTTATGTGGGTGAGTCATCCAGACCTTTCAGTGTGAGGTTGGATGAGCACAAGAATTACATTAGAAAGAATGAAATTCAGAAATCAAAGATTTGTGAACATGCTTGGGAAAACGGACATAGAATAAACTAGGACTTGGCAAAAATTTTAACAAAAGAGGCAGATGACAAAAAAAAAATTAAAGAATCAGCAATAATCTTATTAAATGAAGATAAATGCGTATCGAATTGTCCTGTATATATTTGTACACCCTGGCTACCAAGGTTAAAAGAATAACTTAACAAACTCAATATTATCTAAAAGAAAATATCATCAGTTCTGTGTAAGTAGTAAGTATCTATGGAAATAACATAAACAGAATCTTAAAGCTGTGTATTTGACATACACAACAAATAAGAGTTCTTAGAAAAAAGCTTAGAAAATGGAAAGACTACTTTCCGAAACCTCAGCAAAATACATTATTTCTGTGTTTATTCGGACTTATATTATTTGTTAAAAAATAACCTCTGACTGTTCCTTTGACGTAAATGTCATAGGCGCAGATGCTTTTTTCCAATAATTCTATTATTTTGTAGACTCGGTGATTTATTTTTAAGAGGATAATACATGTGGTAGAAAAATCAAATAAAAAGAAAAGAATATTCGTAGAATGCCACAAATAACTTTCAGACAATATTAGGGCTTTTTTCAAATTAAATTTGCATAAAATTAAAAAAATAAATATTTTGCTTCAAAAAAAATTATTATTCTTAAAAAATTATTTGAGACATAACAATATCCATTTTCACCAAATTTCATTAAAATCGAATCATTTCGGTGGGAGATAGAAATAAAAAATCAAAAAATTGGTTTCTCTCGATAGTTTTGGTTATGTTGAAAAATAAGAGAAATAATATAAGAATAAAAGTTGTAGAACTTTCAATTATCTACAACTTTTGCATTACCATTTTTCGAGTTTTGCCGGAAATCGTAAAAACTATGTTTCGCCCCTAAAAGCACACCTTTCTCCACCCCCCATCCTACTTCCGGTTATTTGCTGGAGTCCAATCAATTTTCCCCCATTTATATTTCATTAATCCTAAATTTTCCGACCATCCATACTCTGCTTTGTCGACTTTTGGCCTCTGAAATTCGGTTCAGCACTGAACTATTTGTTAGCAGAAAGTCAAAGTATGGACATGCTGTCTCTTTATTTGCGGATAAATAGCAGTAGTTTATTAATAATGATTTTATCCTATTATATTAGTATCGTGTTTACTTCTTGTTGTATAAACAGCTATTTTGCGACATCATAATCAACCATATTCGTTCGATGAATCAATTACGATATTTGGTCTAAAGACAGGTTATATTTCTTCCAATGTATTTAACTTCCTTACACGTGAATACGCAACTAATACAAAAGCACTGTCCCTAAATAGGCTTTATTAGATTTAAGTTTGAAATTACGAAATAATTGAATATAAAAATAATATTGCATCTTCTAGTAAATATCAGGTGGAATAACTGAAACAAATGTAATGAAATGGCTTAAAACTAGTACTACGTCGTGTGACTACATTTGTAGAATTTTAATGCCGTTTTACTATTCTGGACGAGTATGAAATGGACGTTCATAAAATGACGTAAATCTTCTTGGCCTAATTATTTTAGTACCCATTACACTCTATTGGAAATACCAACTACAATTAAAACTAAAATTAAATACTCACTGGGGACGGCTAACAGTAAGCATATGGTATAGTGGAGCGAGAAATGATTGACGATTTAAACATATACTATTTTAGTATCTCCATTTAGATTAGAGAAAAAAAGAAATGGTAAATAACAAAGTAATGGAAAATATCCTTAATTCTCAAAATACAATATAAATAGTACATACTCAGGCCAAGTCGCTAAGACCTATGAGTTTTATGTCATTTCAACATAAGACGATGGAAAAAATGCTTGACAGACAGACATATCAGGGATGATGTATTGGTTGGAAGCCCACTGCATCAAGGCCAATATGCATACAGAGCAGGCGTGTCTACAGAAACGGCACTTCACCATGTAATCGGGAAAATGGAAAAAACGTTGGAACACAAGGAGGTGGCACTGGGTGCATTTCTTGACATAGAGAGGGGGCATTGGACAACACCTTTAACTCTATCATCATTGCATAAACATAGTCATGGATGGGGGCTCAAGCCTGGTATGATGTATTGGCTATATCCAGTGTAATAAGACGCTCCATTACATACGCTGCTTTAGTGTGGTGGTCCAAGGCCACTCAAACAACAGAAGCTAACAGACTAAGCCAGGTATAGAGACTGGTTTGCTTGGGAATCACAAGTGCTATGAAAAGCAGCCCCACAGCAGCCATGAGGACTTTATTGGACTTCCTCCCACTCAACGTGGTGGTTCAGGGAGAGGCAAGAATGGGAGCATATAGGGCAAAAAATTCACATGACTTGGCTCTCCATGTAGGGGAGTCGGGACATATGGAGGTTAGTCAACATCGCAGTAGATCCTTTATTGAGCATGAGGTGCGATTACATGATTCCAAAAAATACATTTAACAAGCCCCTCACTGCCCCTATTGGAGATAGAGAGGATTGGTGAACAGTAGCTCCCGAGATATTTACGCAAAGGCTTGGCCTGGTATACGGACGGGTCTAGGATGGAATCAGGAGCTGGAATACATGGAGAGAGACCGAGGGCAAGTATACGCCTTTCTCTTGGACTCTACGCCACTGTATTTCAAATTGAAATTCTGGCCATACTTGACTGTGTACGCGAGAATGTTAAACGACGATATGTAAACCAGCAGATCGCCATTGCATAAGACAGTCAAGCGGCACAAAGGCATTAGCCTCTAACAAAGTGTCCTCCAGACTGGTGCGGACTACCATGAAGATCTGGGCGAGCGGAACAGAGTTAAACTACTCTGGGTGCAGAAATGCACCAGAATAGACGGCAATGAAGTTGATGAACTTGCTAGGCAAGGAGCAACTGACACATTCAGTGGCCCAGAGCCTGTGCTGAGCATTACCAAAGGCTCAGCGAAGTAATTAAAGATTGGGCCAGGAATAAACACGATCATTACTGGAGGAACATTCTAGGGAATCGACATGGGAAAACACTCATTAAAGGACCATGCTCAAAATAAACCTTAGAACTGCTTTCAAAGAATAGGTTGCGGTAGAAAATTGTAACAGGTCTCTTGACGGGACATTTTCCTCTTAAGAAGCACCTGCACACAGTTGGCGACCCTGACTGCAGACTGTGCGGTAAGGTATCGGACACGGTGGATCATATTATATACGAATGTGAGGCACTGGCCTGCGGAAGATATAATAAAACAAATACGCACAAACAGACCCGGAAAGCATTAAAAGTCGCTCATTCTTAGACCTGTATCACCTCATCAGAGGCACAGAATTATTAAATGGGCAGTGTAGATCAGGGCAGGGAGTACACAATAAGACCAAGAGGCTGCAGTGCCCCGGAGTGTTCACAGACGACTCTGCGAGAAGGAGTTTTAGTCAGCAAGAGTCTGACACTTCCCAGCTCAGGTTGGGAGCCCATGAGGGTTTTCCCTCCTCGTCAAAAAAACTCTTTTGTCACAGATTCTCTCCCTATCTTTTCCAGGAGGAACAATTAGTAATGCCATCTCATAGTGGTACTAAGGGAATATATATGGATTTTTTAATATTTATTTAATGTATGCCTATTTCCGCTACTGAGGCCTAACACCAACGCTGTAGACTAGCTACCCCAACCAGGAATTTTGCCGAACTTCTTTTCGAAAAGTAGTAACATTTTACTTGCGTAACATTTAATAGACAAGAGACCGAAAGCTTTACATTCCCTATGAAGGATGGTATATCCACTACGAAATTCTCGCCTAAGATTGCATAGCTTCAGCGCATATACTGATATGCAAGCCCCTGGAAAATGTGAGACGAATACAGTGTCTCCCTTAAAACGGTCTCCCATCCAAGTATTAACCGCGCTTGACGTTGCTTTACATCAAATATCGAAATGTACATAGCAAAGACGTTCACCCCTTACATACGTATTAAAATCGTTAGAACCGTTTTACAGAATTATGTAACTCTGTTAACTTTACCCCCATGGTCTCCGTCCCTACATTTCTTAGAGATGCCTTCGAGAAAAAAATATAATTATTATATTATAATTATTTACATCACATCCCCTGCAATAATCATAGGTCAGACGTCATTTCAATTGGGAATAATGAAACGAAACCTTTGTAATAATGCAGCCTATGCGTAGATAGGTTGAAATTGCAGAAATGTAAGTCAAAGTGTAACTTTTAAACTATCCTTTAGATTTAGAACAATAAGTTTTGATATGATGGTATGGTCATGACGAACTACCTTAATTGAGCCGCATCTTAACGATTTCAACCCGTATTGGAAGGAATCAGCTTGTGGACACTCGGCGCACGAACGATTCGGATGTATTTGGCAAAGATTAATTTAATTTTTAGAGAGGTTTTTAGGTCAGTAATTTTAGACATAGACCTGGAAGATTGTAGTGGACACGACAGATTTATTTAGTTTAAAGACAACAATGAGAAGAATAATAGTCCAAGAAAAATTGTTGCCGTATCCTGTATAAAATACAATGAAAATAAAAAATCCTTCAGAAGGTGAGAAAAATAATCATCTCCAGATTCTGATTATTCAAGATATTCGGTAGAAAGTATGTAAAGCTGCTATAAATACTCCAAAAATTCATCACATCACTTACTAAAGATTTTTTATCCAAGTCTTATACACATTAAATCCCAATGTAATATTTTACTCCCTTTAATAATAGAGTAGGGGTGGCTATGGGGGTGGTAGAGGGGGTGGCTAATGCCAAAAAAATGTTAGAGTTCCTTGGTTCTCGTATACACACTAAAATCCAATTTAATTTTTTACTCCCTTTAATAATAAGCTGGGGGGGGCAATGGGGGTGGTAGAGGGAATAGCCAACGTCAAAAAAAAAATTTTAGACTTGCTTGCCTATTTACCCTTATTAGGAATTAGTTCAAAATATAATCTAGTTTCAGATCTCGTTATAATACATAAGTGTACCAAATTTCAAGTCAATATCATAAACGGTTCCAGAGTCTGTCCTAGATTTACAATAGAGCGAAACAAAACGAACCCAAAAAATACAATGAAAGATATACTTAGCGACAATGAAATACAAAAATTACGTACCTTAAGAATTGTAATCTGCTCTATAAATTTAAAATTGTAAATTACACAATGAAATTATTACAAGTGTTCTAGAGGCAATGTAACCATGGCTAATGACGATAGCAGTCGATGCCTGGTTCCACAAAAAAAAATATATACTTGGAATAATCAATAATTGTTTATATGCATGTTTATTTATTATATGAATCTATAAGCCACAAATCAAAAAGGGGGGAACACTTTCAAATTCGTTCGTGATATTTAGAAATTTTCTACAATTAAAGGGAAGTTGACAAGGACACGCGCTTCTCGTCTAGGGGCCTATGAAGGCTTCTTTTTTTAAATTTTCTTGCACAAACTGGGTAAGGTCACGGAAAACCAGGAGAACAACATCAGGTTAAACAATAGTTAACATATTTAAATTTTCAATTCTGTTTTGCTCACAAAGTTAATTATATGTTTAAATATATCTATTCTGTTTAAACATAAAACATGTAGTAAATTTAATGGAACTGTAACCCCGCACCTGATTAAATTTATATAAAAATTGTTGCATTCGTTTATACATTTTTGGCAACTAAACATTAAATGATCTAGGCTGCCTGCTGTGTTACAATATTCGGATAAATTTGATGAAATCAGATTGAGCCCGGTAAGATGAGTTGGGTAACATCCATGTCCGAATTTTAGCCCGTTTATAATGCTGATGTATTTACGGGATATATTAAGGTCAATATGTCTTGTGGGAGATATAGTGCAGAACTGTTGCCAAAGGTACGCCCATTTTTTTTTTCATATTTTTCAAAAAAAAGTTAATTAAGGCAATCATTCATACATATATTCATTGGTTATATCGATTCCAATTTTAATACTGTATTTTGCCAGAATGTCAACTACTTCATTATATTGTAGACCATTGTGTCCCTTAATCCATACAAATGTGATAATGCCACCTTGTGCTTTCCATTTATTTAATGGTGTTTTAATTTTCTTGATGAAAGGGTCTAAGATACTGTTCGGGTTGTAGCTATATTTTTAATAATTGTTAAAACTGACAGTGAATCAGAGAGGATAACAGAAAATATTATATTATGTTGTTGGCTGCAACGGATTCTATGCCTTGTAGTATAGCAAAAGCTTCAGCGGAAAAAGTCGACATATTCTGAGAATTTATACAAAGCTTGGATATTTTCTTGTGGAATATAATATGCACAACCTGTGCCATAGTGAGATTTGGAAGCATCGGTATATACAGGGTGTTGCATCATGAGAGGGACATAGCTTAATAGGAGGTAGAGAACATCAGTGGTAACCGGAACCTCCCATAGAAATGTCTCATTGGGCCTTCATTACGAAGTTACAGGGTGTTAAATAATTTTTGGCCAAACCTGTTTTTTGTCATAACTTTGACAGGGAATGAAATAACGGATTCATATTTGGTACGGCTAATGTACTAACGAGCCCCAAGAGGTACATGTATAAAAAAATATATATCCAGGTCCGGACTCACTATAATTTATGTTTCTTCTTTGCATCAATAAAACATCACCCTGCATATATTTTTTTTAAATTTCGATACGATATTCGAAAATAGCAAGAAAAAACAAACAAAATGGCCTATTTCATTTTTTTGTTACACCTTCGTGGTTATTTAAATACGTTGTTAAATGTGCAAGAAAATGGATTACAGAACCCTATTAAATGAGAGGCACGTGAAATAAATAGTTTTATAACTAAAATTTGCAAAAATTCTATTGAGCCTAGGTGGTCTAGGTGAATCCTAATTCCGGCACGTTTTAAAGGTCCATTTTGGTAAAAAACTGTGGTCCTAATAAGTAATCGGGTATGAAATAACAAAATTTTTAATCAATCACAGTAGGCTTGTTCAAAGTGACAGATAATAAAAAGAAATCTCCTAAACAGTTGAATAATTGTTTGTTAGTAATTTAATGTGTCAATAATCCGCATTTAGTTACTTAGTGAAAACTTGTGAAAATATTTTAACTATGCCAGTAAAATTTACAAACGTGGAATATGCTGACATAATATTCATCTATGGTTTCTGTAATGGAAATGGTAGGTCGGCGGAAAGAGAATATCGGCTGCGTTTTCCTGGTCGTCGATGCCCTAATCAAAAAACCTTTAGTACGGTGTACCAGTATGCAAGACAACACGGAAAGTTTCCTACTTCTGCAGTTGTGGAGCGTGTTTTACAACAAGGTGTGCAAGAACAAAACAATATTATAAACGTAGTTCAAGAAAACCCAAATATGAGCACTAGACGAATCAGTTTGGCAACTGGTATTCCTCATTGGCGAGTATGGAGAACCCTAAAAAGAGAACGTTACCATCCATATCATATCCAGCAGGTACAGCGTCTTCAACAAGGCGACGATATCCCCCGCCTGGCATTTTGTCATTGGTTGTCTAACCATCGCCCAGTCATTTACAGAACCTTATTTACGGATGAGGCACAATTTACAAGGATGGAGTAAACAATTCACGAAATAATCATAAATGGGCACAGGAAAACCCACATGCGTTCGCAACACAGGTTTTCTGTAAATGTTTGGGTCGGACTTGTGAATAGACATTTGATAGGGCCACATTTTTTTGAAGAAAGATTGAATGGTGAAATTTACTTTGATTTTCTTCAAAACATTTTACCGAATATGTTAGAAAATGTCGGTATAAGAGGCATGTTGTTTCAGCATGATGGGGCCCCACCACATTTTAACCTTCAAGTAAGAGAACCCTTAAACAATGTGTATCCTAATAGATGGATTGGACGCGGGGGTCCACATGAATGGCCACCAAGATCTCCTGATTGTAACCCTTGTGATTACTTTTTATGGGGCCACTTAAAAAACGAGGTTTATAGCATTGAAATTGAAAGTAGACAACATTTAATCCAGCGCATCGTTACAACCTGCGACGAAATACGGAATAATCCAGAAATGATACGTCGAGCAATTGGTGACCTTTCTAAACGCGCAAGAAAATGCACAGAATGTGGGGGAGGACATTTTGAAAATTTACTTTAGTGTCAATTACGTTTTATTTTTAAACACATTTAGTTATTGTTTTGTTATTTATTGTTAATTGAATGGAAAATATTTTATTTATTTAGATTTTAGTTTGTTCTCTTTTCCAATTTTTATTAAGTATAAAATGTTGATGATTTTCTTGATCAAAGTAACTGGTTGCTTAGGCCTAATTGGTTTAAATTATCTCTCACTTTTATTCTTTGAACAAGCCTACTGTGATTGATTAAAAATTTTGTTATTTCATACCCGATTACTTATTAGGACCACAGTTTTTTACCAAAATGGACCTTTAAAACGTGCCGGAATTAGGATTCACCCAGACCACCTAGGCTCAATAGAATTTTTGCAAATTTTAGTTATAAAACTATTTATTTCACGTGCCTCTCATTTAATAGGGTTCTGTAATCCATTTTCTTGCACATTTAACAACGTATTTAAATAACCACGAAGGTGTAACAAAAAAATGAAATAGGCCATTTTGTTTGTTTTTTCTTGCTCTTGATACGAAACATAGGCCAATTTTTTCGTTATTGTTATTTCAGAAATATGGAGATGAAGAAATCTGACAATTTATTTTTAAGTATATGTAGATTAACAAAATTATATGCTTCTTGAATGTCCAAAAAGATAGCTTCTCATTTTTTGATAAACATAATGGAATATCTGTCACTATGTTAGAAACTGCATTTAGAGTACCTACACCTTGTTTGAAGCCAAACTGATTTTGTGGGAGAGACTGATTTTTGTTTAAACCACTACTCTAGCCTGATTTTTACCATCCACTAAAAGGTTTCTAGAATGCAGGAAATTAGAGATATAGGATGATATGACACGGCCTTATTCGGGTTTTTATTTGGTTTACTGATGGGAATAACTACTATTTTTTTATCAGGATTCTATAGGTTCGCCTTTAATCCAAACATAGTTGGAGATTTCAAGAAGATTTTTTTATTTTAACGACAGAGATTGGATATTTAGTTTCATCATAACGAGGAGCAGAATTATTTGCTTTCTCAATTCCCCAGTCGAGTTCAGTCAATGTGAGGGGTTTGGAAATATCATTATAATTTGAAATATTAATAGGAAAACCTTTTTCTAAATTCTGATTAGTTGTAGGAGGTACTACGTTAATAAAAAAATCTTCCAACCAATCATAACAGTTGTTATTTTGTATGGAAGTTCTTTGTATGATTTTTGCTTGATTCCATAATCCTGTGGTAGGAGTATTTTTATTTAGTTCTGAAATCCATTCTTGCCAACTTTGTTTGACTTCCTGTTTAAA
Organism: Leptura quadrifasciata; assembly: GCA_963675555.1. Classification (NCBI taxonomy): domain Eukaryota; kingdom Metazoa; phylum Arthropoda; class Insecta; order Coleoptera; family Cerambycidae; genus Leptura; species Leptura quadrifasciata. Next base: position 114,795,597 of record OY776675.1, read on the forward strand.
TAATTTTTTACTTGTGCAAAAATGTGCTTACATTTATCAAAATTGTCGTAAATACTATTGCATCTATAGGAATTTAGGGCTGACTTTCTTTTTCTGTAGCTCTCTGATAATTGTCGTCCCACCATGGCGGAGATGGATGCTTTTTCATTTCAAACGGTTTATTTAGAGGGATCGCAACATTAGCAGCCTGGTTTACGTTGTAGATTAAATATTTTAAAAGAAATTTAATGTTCATAATTTGTATTAAGAGAAAATCAAATCAACATTAAAGAAGGTATATTTTCCTTCCGTATTTCACATAGGTGGAATTTTGGGGAAATTAAGGAGAACATTTTTTTCATATAAAGCTCAATTTGCTTTATTAATATTTCATATATGCTTTGGATATATGACGTCATTGGACGTATGCGAACATGTGAGTTTCATCAAAATAAGATAGTGATCTGATGATAGAGTATCATCGGTAGCCCTCCACTGAATTTTATTAGCCAAATATATATATAATAATACTGTGACTGCCGAAGAGAGTGGACATGTTTAAGTGACGCTCGTGTAAAAAAAATTTAAAAATAAACTGAAAACTAAATGAGACGAGACGTGAGTTAGCCGAGACGTGAATAAAAAAAAGTGCGCTAGACCTTAAAAATAAAAATTAATGTAATCAAAGTGAATAAACAATTGAAAAACCGACAATTATCTCAAAATAACTATTCAGTGTACTTAAAATTTGTGGTAGTTTATTCAAGCAAGTGGCAGTGAACAGGCAAAAGGGCCAGGGATCCAGCGGAGAAACCCAAACTAGGTAACGCAATAAAACTGTACAAATAACATCTGGTCATCTGGTAGACAGCTAGACCAATACCCAATAAACTCACAATTGTGCAAATTTCAATATAAGGGTAGCCATACACAGCAAGAAAATAAATTGCTATTCTCAATCAGAATGACAGAAGACAATATCAAGAAATTACTAGATGAAATAATAAGAAATAGGAATGAAATAAAAAGTAGTATTGATACAAGCGAATCTAAACTTTTACAAAAAATTGAAGAAATTACAAATAGACTAAATAAACTTGAGAAAGAGAACCTTGTGCTAAAGGAAGAAATAGAGATATTAAGAGGGGACAACAAAAAAAAACAATATTGTTATTTTCGGTATAAAGAATCAAGGAACTAGACTCACAACCGAATTTATAACTCAAGAATAAAAAAATCTGCTAGATATTGACCTAAAAGAGTGCGATATTAACGATCTCTATACACTAGGAAACTCTGAGGATAGCCCTATCAAAGTTGAACTTACCACACACTTAAAGAAAAAACTTATATTTCAAAACTGCCGTAAATTAAAAGACACAAGCATCTTCATTAACCACGACTTAACACCTAAGCAAAGAGAAGACAACAAAGTGCTAAGAAGACATTTGAAATTGGCCAAGGAAGACAAGAGCAAGACAAGTTATATAAAGAAAAATATACTGTATATAAATGAAAGAGGTTACACAATTGAAGATTTATTAGAGTTAGAAAACCAAGAAAATAGTGAAGAATTAAAAACAAATAATGGTCCTACCGCTTCCAACACGAACGTACCATCAAAATACCACGACGAAGTGACAAAAGAGAAAAAAGAAGAAGGCAAAAGAAAAATATTAGTAAATAAGGCATCTGAAAGAGTAAGGAAAACGCGTAATTAAATAGATAAACTGTTTTAAAAATTCGAAACATTCGCGTTTAGTTAATAATTTAGTTGGTAAGTGCAAATAGTTTAAGCTAAATTATAAAATTGCATCAAGAATAATAATTTAGTTTCTAAAAACATCACCTACATATAATTATATTAGATATTAGATAATTTTATTATATACCACGTTTTTTAAGTCATTTGACTACAAATGGATCCATTCATTAGAGACTACCAACCAAACAAAATTATAACAGAAGTATTAGATAATATAAGCGAGGCTAACGAGGTACTAAATGTAAACATAAATAATGAAAATTTCAAAGTAGCACATCTAAATATCAGAAGTATCCAAAAAAATTATGAGGAATTAGAAATATTTTTAAATCAATTCACTAAGGAGTTTGAGTGTATCGTATTAAGTGAAACGTGGAACATTGACAACATTAATTTATTTAATCTTAAAGGTTATAACATTATATACAATGAAGGTAACTACAACCAAAACGATGGTATCGTGGTGTTTATAAAAGAAGACATAGAATGTGAGTACAATATTGACACAATTTCACATATCAAAGCTATTAGACTCAAAACAAAATTTTTCAAAAATACTATAGAGATAATGTGCATATATAAATCACCATCGATCGATAATGTTGAGTTCCTAGAGCAACTAGAACACCACTTAAGAAATAAACCTTTCTCCTCTAAAATAAACTTAATTGTAGGCGATGTGAATATAGACCTTTTAAATAATAATAATAATGTCACCAACGAATATTTGAATATAATGTCTGAGTATGATTTTTTTCCGGCCATAAATGATGTTACTAGAGCCCAGGGAAACTCAGGTAGCTGCATTGATCATATATTTACGAAAATAACAAATAATATCAATGAGAACATATTACCTATTATAATTAAAAATAACATCACTGACCATTTTCCTATCATAATGCAGATTATAACACAAAATGAAGCAAAAATAAAGGAGATAGAAGATAAATATATCAAATTTATAAATTACAAAACATTAAAAAATGATCTAAGTACCTGTACCTGGGGTTCAGTTTATAACTGTGATGATGCAGAAACTGCAACAAATATATTCGTAAATACTGTGCTAGGAAAAATGAATGAACATACAAAGCTAATAAAGAGAAAAAAGAAAAATATGAGTCGGAAACCTTGGATTACTAAAGGTATATTAAACTCTATAAACTACAAGAATAAATTATATTTAAACTTCCAAAGATCAAATGAGAATGCCATCTTAAAAGAACAATATACTAGCTACAGAAATAACTTAAATAAATTAATAAAAAAGTCCAAGAACGAATATTACAAAAAGAGAATCGAAAATGAAAAAAATAATAATAAAATTCTATGGAACACTGTTAATGAAATACAAAATAAACCTAAGAAAAAAAACAATGATGTGAATAAAATTTTAAATTCAAATAATGAAATTACTGAAAATATAGAAGAAATATGCGAGATATTTAATGAAACCTATTCGGAAATGGGTAGCAAAATGGCCAAATTGATAGAAAGAGATGAAAATTATAAAGAAAAAGTAATAATAAATGACAAATCAATGTTTCTTTATCCAACCGACGAAAAAGAAGTAAGAGAAAATATTATGAACTTAAAAAATAAAAAATCGGCGGGTATTGACGGAATAAAAGCTGAATCACTAAAGCAAATCGTAGATTACATAACTCAACCTTTAACATTTATAATGAATAAATGCTTTCAGGATGGAGTATGCCCCTCAGCATTCAAAGTATCACTAATAAAACCCATATTTAAAAAAGGTGATAGACTGGAGCCTGTTAATTATCGGCCTATCTCATTAATCACAAACTTCAGCAAGATATTTGAGAAATTACTAAAATTAAGATTACAGAAATTCGTAAATAAATACAATATTATATCCTGCAATCAATACGGTTTTCAGGAAGGGAAATCAACATCGGATGCAATTGAATGTCTCACTAAGGAAATATATATGTCACTCGACAAACGAAAGCCCTCACTGGGTATTTTTATAGACCTAGCCAAAGCATTCGATACGATAAGTCATCGGCTGCTGCTCGAAAGTCTTGAAAACATAGGTATAAGGAACTTACCACTAAAATTATTAAAGAGTTACCTCTCCGACAGAAAACAATGCGTGGGTATTGGTGAGAGAAAGAGTGGTTATCGGACTATAGATTGTGGTGTTCCTCAAGGTACCATCCTAGGACCCTTATTATTTATTTTATACATCAACAACTTATTTCTCATAGACACAGATGGTCATATAACTAGCTTTGCGGATGACACAGCAATTTATTATCAAGACGATACTTGGACTAACCTAAAAATAAAAGCAGAAAGCGATTTCGTTAAAATAAAAAAATGGCTTGATTATAAATTATTATCAATAAATTTTGACAAAACCTTTTATATTCCCTTTACATCTTATAAACCGCAACTACCAAAATATGATGTATTAAATATAAACATAAACAATAAAAATTTTAATATTGCATACGCGAAAACTATAAGATATCTTGGTATACATATAGATCAACATCTCCGCTAGGAAGCACATGTGAATGAATTATTAAAAAAATTACGCGGAATAATACCACTCTTTAGAAAGCTCAAACATATATTAGACTGCAAACAATTAATAATAATGTACAAAGCCTTTGTAGAATCACACCTAAGGTACGGTATAATAGGTTGGGGTGGGATCTTAAATTGCAACATGGCAAAGTTAGATATATTTCAAAAAAGGGTCTTAAAAGTCATATACAATAAAGAACAGACCTACCCATCTGATGCGCTATTTAAAATCGCAAATGTAATGGACATAAGACAATTATTTTGCATTGCACTAGCCATTAAACAACATACTGAAAATAAAAGAATTATAGTAGAGACACATCCCCTTTATAGAACCAGAAATATAAATACCCTAAAAATCCCTAAGACGAAAAACCGTAGGGCAACGATGTTGTTCGTATCTAGCTCCAAAAATATATAATTCATTACCGCTTGAAATTAAAGAAATCAATAATAAAAAGAAATTTAAGTTAACGTGCATGAAATATATTTCTGAAAATGAAAGGAATATGTTCCACGTTTTAGTTGATCAAAAATATTAGATGTCAATAACATTTCCATATACAGTAAAATAAAATCTATTACAAAAATATCGTAATTTATACGCACCATACTGATGCTACACTTTACTTACCTATATATCTAATAACATATTTTTTATACTTTTTCCTCGAAAATTATTATCTAAAAATAGATTAATAAAAACAATGTATAAGTAAAATTATTATATGATGCATTTAGCCTTATATTACTCTTCATTTTCGTATAGTTACATAATTATTAGCATGTAAAAATTATAGTTTCTAAGATAGAAAATAGCCTAGTGGCAGCAAAGGCAAAGGCAGAAAATCTAAGGTGGATCACCTTGAAAGAGTAAACTTTTGAAGTGGAAAGAAAATTCCAGTTTTTACGTTATATTTTAGAAAACATTGCTTAGTTAAAACAATCTTGGACAATATTTGTTACGTATAACTTTGTTGAAGAATGTTTATTGTGCAAAACATATTGACAAGTTTCTATAGCTGCCAAATATCTGATGAGCATTTGCTGCCAGTTTCATCTATAAACACTCCCAAATATTAAATGGATATTGCTAAAATTGAATACAAACAACTGCCACCAGGCTAGATTAATTATGCCATGTCATTTGTATATACGATGACACATTTTGTACCCGTACAAGTATCTTAGAGATACTTCTGGGGTCCTTCTCTTTATTAGTACATTCTTCCTACCATCTATATTATTATTGTAATTACAAGACTGATAATGTATAATGTATGATGTATGTATAATGTATAAAATAAAGATTATTATTATTATTATTATTAAATCCGTGGTTGTAAGAGATAAATCTAGTGCCAATATGTTGATGTTAGGAGTAGTAAGTCTTGTAGGTGAACCATCATTAAGTATTACTAAGTTTAATTCATCAGCAATTGCTATGATGAGAGAACCTCCTTGATTGTTTTTTTCAGATCCCCCATTTTCACGTTAGAAACGATGAATGTCATTTTATTTGCAACTTTTGGTCTGATATAAATATAACACATTTAGAACATATATTTTTCGTAATATTGAAAAATATTAATATTTACTTTGCTTTAAAAATCACGTTTCATACATGTTTCAAAATAACAAATATAATAAATTGTCTGTATACGAAACACTGTTAGTTTGCCTTCTTATTGATGTCTGGTATGCGTTACTATACTTATTACATGTGTGGGTATAACGGTATGTACAAGTGTCACTTGTACAAATTTATTTCTTTAAATAAAAATGATGATGTCAACAGAAAACTCGTAATTATAGCGACAATAGTAATGCTTGCTTTTTAACTAACTGACCTACTTGTTAAACAACTTTTAATTATAACACAAAATGGTAATATTTTCTCGCTTGTTAATTGCTCATTGTTGTCGAGATATAACACTAATTAATAAATAACGGTTTTCAATATTTGTTTTAAACATATTGCAGTAGTCGACCTCTTTTATGTCACGATTATATTTTTATGTCTAGAAAGTACAGGGTGGTTCAATTAATCAGGCTATTGATTTTACGTATAAACTTCTCTGTAAAAAGTTTTCGATATCTTATTTTTGTAGTACAGTTTGAATCTTTGAGAGAACTGAAAATGTGTAACCATAAACTGAAGCTGACAATACATATTTTGGCATTCAACTAAAAATTCTGATGTTCTTGAAAAATTCTTCAGGCTCATAGCGTTCTGACGCTTCCAGTATAACTTTTATCAACAACGGCATATGGCAGAGCGCCGGTGGGCTATTTTTTTCTATTTTAATTTTCGGATTTCAGTTGTTCATAAAGAAATTTTTTACATTTAGCAAATCTTTTAAGGTATATAAAATGTCATATTACAGGAAATAATCGTAATTTATGTGTATACACTTCTAGTTGACGATAAATAAATTTTAATTTGAATAAATTTTAATACATGTACGTATAAACTTTAAAAATTAGTTTATCAACATTATCAACTCATAGGTTAATATTATATTGAACTATGCCGGGTGACAACGAGATTAGTCCCGCTCCAATTTATAGGTTGATTTTAGGAATACAATTTTGACATGTTGGCATATCATTTGTGATACAAAAAGCCACATGCACTTATTAAGTGAAAAATATTACTTCCGGTCCAACGGGAAGTAGCAACAACTTTTGATTTGTAAATATTTAGATTCCACGTGAAATTCTCGTTACAACGATGTATCACAATTTTTTTCCAAATGGCGGCATAAATTCAAAAAAGCGAAAAAGCTAAATTGGCAACTGCAAGACTGTGTTCTCAAAAAATGTACCCAATAGTTCTTGAATCTGGTGTATCACCTTAATAAAAGTTTATTTCGTGCCAAAATCACTATTTTGAATTCAATAACAAATTTTCAAAAAACATAAAAAGCAAATGGATTTTATTCAATTTTCTTAAATGGTAACCTATTTTTTTACTTGCATCAACAAAGCCCAAAACATTAGTCTTTCATTTGATGCATAATACGTCTAGTTTTGGTGCTAATGTATTTTGAAATTATTAGATTTCTGTAGATGCTACATTTACCAACTAGTATTGTTAAAAAAATATATAGAGATCAAATAAAATTTACGGAATTTATTAATAATTATTTATAAGGTAGAGGACAATAAAATTATAGCAATTGTTCAAAATGCATTCCTTCAACGTCAGTACATTTTTGAGCCCTACTGATGGTTTCCCTTACCACCCGCTCTAACATTTGCGCAGTTATTGTTGCAAAACCTTGGGGAATTTTGGTTTCCAACTCCTGGAGGTTTTTTTGAAGATGATGAATAAACTCGTTCCTTGACGTCCTTACAGTAAAAAATCCATAGGGGTTAGGTCAGATGATCTGACAAGCCATCTTGTGCGCCGACATGTCGAAATAACTCTATTTTGAAATCTGTTTTCTAAATAATTAGAGATATCTCGAAGATTATGTGGTGAAGCCCCATCTTGTCGGTAATAAATGCTTCTTCTCAAATTCATAGGTAATTCTCTTAAAAAGTCCTCAATTTCATTTTCCAAAAAGTTCAGGTACGGTCGTGAGCAAAAAAAAAGGATAAGTCTTAGAACGGTATTGTGCTAAAATCTAGTTGTGTACATCTAACTTTAATTTTTGTGTCATTGTCAGTTAGTTGTCATAATTTATTGCAAGCGTGCAAAAAACTAATATGCCTCATGTGATTTAGTTAAACCTGGAATTATTGCTAAAGCAGAAGATGGATGGTCAATGAGACAATTGCACTGCGTTATAATATTGACAAAAATTGTGTGTAATATTTTAAGAAAGTGGAGAATAAACGGTACGATTAGTAGAAATCCTGGATCAGGGCGACGAAGGATATCAACTGAACAACAAGATTTGCAATTGGTAAATGCTTTAATAGAAAATCCATTTTACCCAGTTATTCAGGCTGCTGAAGAAATGAATTTTCCTGGATCGAGTGGTACTGGTCGCCGGCGAGTAAGAGAATCGGAGCTACGCTGTCATGCAACAGCACAGAAATACTTACTTAAAGCTGAACATAAAGAAGCTCGAGTAGGATTTGCGCTTGAATTTCTAGCGCATGATGTAAATTTGTGGAACAATGTAATCTTTACAGACCCAATAAAACTTTCCAGTCAACACACAGCGGTCGTATTTGTGTTTACCGCCCTCCGAATACTCGATTCGATGAGAAATATATATCTAACAATGAAAAAGTGGTAGATTTTCCGTCAATACTTGGGCTTAGATATCGGCACGTGGTCCTGGTGTTTTGTGGCATATTGAGGAACGATTTAATAGTGAAATGTATATTAGGATTTTAGACAATATTATGCTCCCTTCTGTGTCACAATCATTTCCTAATAATGAGTTCATATTGCCACAGGACAATTGTTCCGTAACTAACTGGTTTCAAGATAACAACATCAATATTCTTAACTGACCCAGTCATAGTCCATATCTTAACCCTGTGGAAGAAGTATGGGGACTACTCATAAGAAATATCCAAAAACGAAATGTGAGACCACGGAATGCCGAAGAATTACTGAAAATAGTAAATAATGCATGGGAAAATATTATTACTAATGATTATTGTATAAGGTTATTTAATTCTATGCTAAACAGACTTATAGAAGTTATAAATAGAAATGGTGCAAGAACGAAATATTAATAGTTAGTTTCTTGTTAAGTAGGATATCCTTTGTCCTTTGATCCAGGATTTCTACTAAGCGTACCGTTTATTCTCCAGTTTCTTAAAATGTTACACACCAAATTTTTGTTAATGTTATACCGCAGTGCAAATTGTCTCATTAACCATCCATCATTTACTATAGCAATAACTAACTACAGCATCAAAATAAGAAATAAATTAAAAGTGATATCTGTTTTATTTCGGCTACTCATTATATATTCAAATAGAGACAGATTTACATTAGAAAAAGAAAGTTGTCCTATTTTTTTCTGCTCACGACAGTACCTAATTCCATTTAAAGTCCCCTGAAATAAAATAGGACCTATGATCCTAGTACCCATAATTCCTGCCCATACATTTACTCCAAACACTTCTTGATATCCTTTTTTAAATTCATGTAAATCTTCATGAAACCAGTAAAGCAAATTTTTTCGGTTAAACATGCCATTGTTAGTAAACCGATTTTCATCTGTAAACAGAATTTTGGGAAACATGTTTCTATTTTCTAGTAACAATTGCAATAATGAACTCTCCTACCTGCATCAGCTTCATATAAATGCTGATAAGTTGATATTTATATGATTTATATCAATGTTTTCTCAATATACTTCTCATATTTTCGGCTAATATCAAGAGCACTTCCAATCTCACGTGTACTTGCATTTTTATTAATTTCCGCGGATGCTAAAACATTAATATCTGTGGCCTGGTAACAATAAACGTAAATAAGTAACATGTCCACAAAAGCACTACAGAACCATATGTGTGTTTACCTGCCACAAAAAATGCTGGTCGCGGAAATGAATGTTTCATAGAATAATCATAATCGCCCATAATATTTATTGATGAAAGGTCTGCAGTCCTCTCATAATAAAGCTGCTTAATGTGATACCAACGTCACAGAATAAAATGTTTTTTTTTTTTAATTTTGGCATGATGATTTACGGACGCCACATTGGATTTATTGTATAACCATATTGCAAGGCACGATAACGAATCTCTTGGTAGCCCATTCGTCAAAATCTATCCATTAGTTTAGGTTCTTCGAGGGAATAAAGAAAGAGACAAACAAACATAACATAACGAGCATAACATCCTTTGAGAGAACTGTTAGATAAAAACTAATGTTCAATGGAAAAAAAATCGAACAGGAAAGTTATGTAAAATTAACGATCGCTTTCCACTATTTAACAGAAAATTCGTATTCGGTGATGATTAGATATGAACAAGCTTTATTCCTTAATCTCACGTACCTACATGGTATTTCTCGCTTTAAATCTCGAGAACTAGTCATAGTAGGATTTTAAATTTTTGGTACTCTATTAATGTATACACAATAAACACTATTTGAAAGAATTACGGAAATTAACCGACGACATTCTGAATAACAGGACGATTCCATATACAGTAAAATAAAATCTATTACAAAAATATCGTAATTTATACGCACCATACTGATGCTACACTTTACTTATCTATATATCTAATAACATATTTTTATACTTTTTCCTCGAAAATTATTATCTAAAAATAGATTAATAAAAACAATGTATAAGTAAAATTATTATATGATGCATTTAGCCTTATATTACTTTTCATTTTCGTATAGTTACATAATTATTAGCATGTAAAAATTATAGTTTCTAAGATAGAAAATAGCCTAGTGGCAGCAAAGGCAAAGGCAGAAAATCTAAGGTAGATCACCTTGAAAGAGTAAACTTTTGAAGTGGAAAGAAAATTCCAGTTTTTACGTTATATTTTAGAACACATTGCTTAGTTAAAACAATCTTGGACAATATGCGTTACGTATAACTTTGTTGAAGAATGTTTATTGTGCAAAACATATTGATAAGTTTCTATAGCTGCCAAATATCTGATGAGCATTTGATGCCAGTTTCATCTATAAACACTCACAAATATTAAATGGATATCGCTAAAATTGAATACAAACAACTGCCACCAGGATAGATTAATTATGCCATGTCATTTGTATATACGATGACACATTTTGTACCCGTACAAGTATCTTAGAGATACTTCTGGGGTCCTTCTCTTTATTAGTACATTCTTCCTACCATCTATATTATTATTGTAATTACAAGACTGATAATGTATAATGTATGATGTATAATGTATAAAATAAAGATTATTATTATTATTTAAAAAAAACAACTTTTTCGATATTTTTCTTGTATTTCATCTTTTGTATCACCCTGTAGACTCGTCGCAAATTATATATATTTGGAATCAGCTGTCACTGGACAATCCATGTATATTAAAATATACAGGGCGTCTTATTAGAATGAGTCACACGTGTTTCCATATTTTTGGCTCGCACTGTATAATATAATACAATTGGGAATTTCGCTAATTATGAAACAGTGCATTTCATTTCAAAAATAATTTTCTCATTCATCTTATCTCAATATACCCACTTAATTCTTTAAACAATTTTGTACCTAATTTAATTAAATAGTTTTTCATTTAGTTTCCGTTTAAACGTCGTGTTTATATACATTATTAGCTTTTTTATTTATTTATTTTATTTTTATTTTTGTTTTTTGTATTTTGTTTAGTCATATTATTAATTTGTTATTAACGGAAACATTTGGAATTAAAAAAAATATAAGCGAATTATCGAGAATATATATATAATTTTTTTTTAGGTTTTCGCGGGTGTTAAATGAAGTGTTATTGTACTTCCGGGTGCTTTCCCGCGTCGATGGTCGACTCCTCCAAAAGTCACGGTTGTCTGAAAGACGTTTCGGCAGAATCTCATCTGCCATCTTCAGGTTCTCACTGAAAGCTGCCCACTGCTGCTCCTCGTTGCTCGAACTGAACTCGAGTTCAGTGAGAATCTGAAGATGGCAGATGAGATTCTGCCGAAACTTCGTTCAGACAGCCGTGACTCCTGACCATCGACGCGGGAGAGCACCCGGAAGTACAGTAACACTTCATATATATATGCTCACATTTTTTTTTAAATTTCGAATGACACTAGGAACCAAGGAAGTATTTGTAATCGTCCAAAATTTTTTCTTTGAGCTTTTGACGAGTTTTAATTTTATAGCATGTGTAGAAAATTATAGGGCATAAGTCAAGAATTTGGTGTAATCACTTACTAAGCCAAAATATTTTGCCAAATTTGGAGTTAAAATATTTTCTTAAAAACTATAAAACAAATTGTAAATTCGACTGTTAATCATGTGGGTGTGTTTGGAAGTATAGATATTTTGTTTGTAAGAAAATATTTTAACTCCAAATTTGGCAAAATATTTTGGCTTAGTAAGTGATTACACCAAATTCTTGACTTATGCCCTATAATTTTCTAAACATGCTATAAAATTAAAATTCGTCAAAAACTCAAAGAAGAAATTTTGGACGATTACAAATACTTCCTTCGTTCCTAGTGTCATTCGAAATTTTTTTAAAAATGTGAGCATGTTATACATTTTTGTCGTTATTTCTAAACCAGCAGACGTAGCCTTGGGGGATTATAGCTACAATAACAGAGGATATAAAAATTCTAATGCTGTGTGTAATAGCAGCCAACAAGTTGAACATGAATCTAGATAATGGCGAAGGAGCCACTGTCAATAATAAAATTATCACTTCAATTTTAATTTTAAGACAATCAGTCGATTAACACTATAAGTTGAAATTCTCATCGTATTTTTAATCTTTACTTTCCGATATAGTAAAAATTTTGCAAAATTGTTTTATAGAATTAAATAAACCACTTTCAGTGTTTTTTCTTAATAAATCAATTTATTTTTCTACTGCTAAGTAGCAACAAAAACGGGTCCAAATTGTATAATTTTCAGTAGTGTTAAAAAACAAATTGTTAGCCGGTTCAACGTTAAAATAAGTTTAGATAAATTTTTTAGTCTCGTATTTTATCGCCTGATACTATTTAACCTTTTTGACAACTATTTCCCAACAATATTTGGAATTTATAACTTCATCATATACCATAAGCTATTCACAGACAAAAGTATACCAAGAATGCTTCAGATATTATAGGAACAATATCAAATGTATAACATACTCATATGTTAATAATAATATGTTTTAATCTGCAAAAAGGTACGCATTTACATAAATTTAGAAACTTAATAAGGGAAAAACAGATTAGGCAATTACAAAATATAAATAATAATCCTTTAATTGACAGGACTGTCATTAATATGTCAGAAATCCCGAAATCTGTTCAAAAATAGTAGTAGCGGCAATAGAAAAAACGGGTTAAAATTTACCAACAGATAATGGTAATGAATATCGCATACGGACAAAAATTGCTTTAGAGAAGCAATACAAAATTAAAGATAATTTAACTCCAGAAGAAAAGTTATCGATAAATTCTTTAAAACGGGATGAAAGTATAAAAATATTGCCAGCAGACAAAGGTAATGCCACAGTCATTATAGATAAAGATATATATATATAACACAAAAATCATGACTCTTGTAAATGAGGGACCCTACTCAAAACTAAACAAAGATCCAACAAAATCAATAGAGAACAAAATTTAGACTTTGTTTAAATACAAACATGAATTTAATGATTTTGAACGAAGGAAACTTACACCACATCATAGTAAGCCTCCTCATTTTTATGGCTTACCAAAGACACATAAACAAAATATTCCTTTAAGACCAATTGCAAAATTTTTACTTAAAATTATTGATCCATTATCTGGAAATACCAGTTTATATATTAAAAACAGTAAACATTTTATAGAAAAAATTTATAAAAACGATATTCATGAATCACACATGATGGTTAGTTTTGATGTAGTTAGTCTTTTTACTAATGTTCCGGTAGATGAAACCTTAAAAATAGTTAAAGACAAGTTGCTAAATGATAATAATTTGGAAACTAGAACTAAATTAAGTGTAAAGAGCATAATGGAACTCTTAACAATGTATATAAAAACAACCTATTTTCAATTGGACAATGAGTTCTATCAGCAGGATTTTGGTATGGCTATGAGGTCTGCATTATCACCAATTTTAAGCAACATATTTATGGAGAACTTTGAGAACACACATGTTCAAAATTGTATAAACAAACCGGTAGTCTGGTAGAGATATGTTTACGACATCTTTGCAATTTGGCCTCATGGTGTCGATTTACTAGATAGTTTTTTGGAAAATATAAATAGTAAGGAACTGTCTATTAAATTCACATTAGAAGTAGAAAGTAGGAATGAACTACCGTTTTTAGATGTTTTAATTAGAAGGGTAAATAATACAATTGAAACAAGCGTTTATAGAAAACCAACACATACTAATAGATATCTAAATTTTAACTCTAATCAGTCAATAAATGTTAAGGGGTGTTGTAAAATGTTTATACGATAGGGCCAAAATAATTTCATCTAATAATGAAATATTAAATAACGAGAAAAAATGTATCAAAAAAGTTCTAGTACAAAATCAATATCCTGAAGCCTTTGTCGATAGAGTTCTCATAAATGTTGAAAATAGGGACAATCAGGTACGAAAAAAACCTGAACGTCATTATACAGCAATAATTCCTTATGTATACGGATTATCGGAAAAGCTACGCCGTATAGGTGACAAATTTGATGTTAGGACGATATTTCAAACGGGGAACACTTTAAGATCTATTTTAACAAAAACAAAACCTATAAACAAGGAGCAGAATTCAAAAAACTGTATTTACAATGTCCCGTGAGCACAAGAATTACATTAGAAATAATGAAATTCAGAAGATTTGTGAACATGCTTGAGAAAACGGACATATAATAAACTGGGATACCAAAAAAAGAAAAATTAAAGAACCAGAAATAATCTTATTAAATGAAGATAAGTGCTCGAATAAGTGCGTATCGAATTGTTCTGTAGATATTTGTACGATCTGGATACCAATGTTAAAAGAAGAACTTAACAAACTCAACATTATCTAAAAGAAAATATCATCAGTTCTATGTTCTGTGTAAGTAGTAAGTATCTATGGAAATAACATAAACAGAATCTTAAAGCTGTGTATTTGTCATACACAGCAAAATAAGAGTTCTTCCAAAAAAATCTTTGAAAACGGAAAGAGATTACTTTCCGAAACGTCAGCAAAATACATTATTTCTGTGTTTATTCCGATTTATATTATTTGCAAAACATAACCTCTGACTATTCCTTTGGCGTAAACGTCACGGGCGCAGAGACTTCCAATAATTCTATTATTTTGTAGATTCGGTGATTTGTTTTTGAAGAGGATAATAATACATGTGGTAGAAAACCCAAATAATAGGAAAGAATATACTCATATGAATACCAGATATCATAAGAGATTTACAGTATCTAATTTTAGAAAATTGAACAGAGATTGAAAAATGATTTTCAATATTTCATAACAAGGTATTAAAATATGAGGGTCAAACTATTTCTGAACTCCGATTTAATGAAAGTTGAATCTGGACCGGCATATTATTATTTTCAATAGATTGCAGCTTTCGCGGCGATAATTTTTTTATACAACCCACATGAAAGTAATAAAAATTCCAGAATCTGACAGATTTATTATCGACAAACAAATTTTATAAAAAAGATACCTCATATTCCCGATTTGTAAATGAAAGTATTTTTATTATGCTCCTATCTTAAAAAGAGATTACACCTTATCTAAGGTCTAAATTGGGTTATACTTAATTGCATACAACATTAAATCTTCAATTATGTTTATAAACAATCAACAGAACTGTATGTATTGATATCCACATGGCTGGTTAAACATACTTGAAATAAATCTAACAATTCAGTGGTTTCAAAATATTATAGCATCCAAGAAAAAAAAATACAAATAGTACTTGTCACCTTTCGCTTTTAACTATAATCTCGCGAACCAAAACAAACCATCTGCACTCATCTGCGTCGTTACCGTTAGAAAGTCAACTGACTCAGTTGCGTTAAAATTCATAGAAATTCTGATGCACTAGCTGTCACTGTACGAGAAAGGCGATCGTGACAAGGATATCACCATAATATGCACCGAGAATCTGTGACAGCAAAACAATCTTGGATGAAAACGTGCGCGCTCCGGAGACGGTGTCACCTGCACGCGCGAATTTCCACTGCGCTGCAGCCGCATTACGTAACCCCACGGAATGAGGGTCCCGATGTTGGTGTGAGTGGGGGCGGATGACGCGAGCAACTTGTCTGGAGAACCGCTGTCTCGACGGGGAAGTCATCTAACACCTAGGAACCATCACGAGGGTGGGCGTTAAGGATACAGGAAGGTTTTGCATGTTTAGTGGTAATGTACTTGTAAAATGTTCGCGATGCGATTATGTGCCTTCCATGCGATACGGCTCTCAAGCCGGAAATAGTTGAGTACATAGTTCAAGCTAACCCTTGCACAATATACAATGGGTTGGGTTACGCGCCATGCAGCAAGAAAACGTACAGAAACGTTGACAAAAAAAATAAAAATTATCAAAAGTTACGTTTTAGCCATATTTTGACTCAGAGTTGACCAGTATTCAATGAAAGTACAGGTAATAATCTTTTACTTATAAATAAATAAATAAATAAATAAACACTACAGAAATTAGACAATCGCCAATTTCCAGCAGCCAGGGTCTTGTGCGGAAGAGGGTTACATTGAAAAAACGCGGACATACAACCATTTCCTCCGACAGTGCCAAAGCCGGAGCCAGGATTAGAACCTGGTGGTGCGATGCCCGGGTGATTAATCACGATTGCCACCTCGCACCTTAAGGCTTTCCGCACACGGAGCTTCTCGTCAAAGATGCGTACAACATTCATCTTGCAGCGTCGATTCCTATACACCTAAAGTTCTGTACACGGAGCGTATGTCGGAGGAACGGGAATCGTATCATCATTAATTAAAATTGAATACAGTAGTTGAAAGGAGGTCTAGTGACGAATAGGATCTATTTCTTATCTTGTATTTACGTCACCATTAGTCCAGTCATTGAAGCTTTATACCTCAGAAATATTTTACTACGAACCGATTTACATGAAATTTTGGAATTAGGCTTATCCTACCCTTAACTTCAAAAGTGATATTGACCCGACCTCCGTTCTTACCCTGGGGGCGGTTGCCACCCCTTCTCGTTAGTGGAAATTTTTTTAGTCAAAATCCGATCGATAGAAGACCCAATTCTAAGCAAAAAGTGTTCTATAAAGTTTATTCAAAAACTCTATACTTTTCAAGTTATTGGCGATTGAAAACTCGGAATTTTCTCACGTTTTTCAACGGTTTTTTGCAAATATTTCAAAAAATATGCGTTTTAACGATAATTTTATAATAAACAAAATTGTAGAAGGTAAGAAAATGAACAAATTGGTTTTTTAAAGAGTGTTCTAAGTGCAATATTAAGCGAGATATTGAAGATAAAAGCCGTTTTTTTGTCTGAACTTTAATCGATGTATTCAATGCCATCTAGCGGACAACGGATACATTTTATCCATATGACAATGAGAAACTTTTTTATAGTGCTTAAAATAATCTTTAAAATGAGCAGTGTTAATAGTAGTTTGTGCAACAAGAGTGGATATGATAGCCATATCGCACGAGAAAGAAGTTTGAGCACGACGCCGTAGGCGGAGTGCCTCAATCTTTCGAGTGCGATATGGATAATCCACTCGAGTTGTACAGCATACTTTTTCTACGACCGGATTAAGAAAAAGCTACAAATAATAGTTTCAATCAAATTTTAATATACAAACTTAGCATCTGCTAAATCTTATGCTCTAGCTGCAAACATTTTATGAAAGCTTCAGTAGCCTAGCGGTTATATGCACGCTTCGAAATGCAACAAAAAGAAATCATGGGTTCAATCCCCACATAATATAGCTACTTGTTTTTGTCATAATATATCTCTAAAATTTTGTCTGCATACAATAATTTCAATAAAATTTTAGGTGGTATACCGTTTATCTTCACGATTCTTCACTGGAATCACTCATTTTAAATTATTTTCTAGCTCAAACTGCGTGAATACACACTGACAGTTACTTTGACAGCTTACGCACTAACTTGAATTTTGTAAAACGAATAGTTGCCTATGTACTTAATAACGAACTGTGATTGGTCGATTTCATATCCATCCTAGAACGTATATGAAATATATCCGTTCAGTTAACTGGAATGGCCCACTTATCCATTCTACAGACTGTACGGAAAACAGCAAATTTACATAAGGGAGTAGAAAAAAGTCTTTTGCACGTAAAGTGAGTGAGTTGTAATGAAAAAAAGAGGGACATCTATTTTTTTTTTTTAAATCGATGTGTTTCATAAGTTCCATTTCCACAAAAATTAAAATTAATCGTATTCCGTCTAGATTTAACTTTAATATGAAGAGTTTATTGGAGTCCAGCCGTTTGGCTGCTTTGGAATGCATATTTTTCAAAAAAATCACGATTTTAAGAAGAAAGAAAATTTTTAATTAAAAAAAAAACACCTTTTTTCATAGTATTTCAAAAATAATGAAAGATAAGTAAAAAACTGTAATGATAAAAAATGTAGGTCTTCTTTTGACAAAAATTTTGTTTTTTTTTTCTGTCAGACCAAAATTGACGGAGATATGACTGTTTAAAGAGCGCGCGGTAGCGCAATCACAGTCTCTCTCGAGCCCTTTGACCCTTCACCGTTTCAAAATGAAGTGACATGTCATAATGAAAAAAGTTGTAGCTCTTTCAATTACCTTTAAAATGGTTTTTTAAAATTGAAGGAGTTATGGTCCAAAAACTAAACGTTTTTTTTTTCTATTTAGTAAAATGAAAATTTCGGAGCACAAAAATTTGGAGCAGAGTGAAAGTAAAGAATAATATGAACCCAAAACTATTGTCTTATATATATGTATATATATATATATATATATATATATATATATATATATATATATATATATATATGTTATATTAGAAATATACTATGATATATAATATCACCGAGACAGGCTTAACCTTCTCAAACATATCATGTTACAAATTGCGCAACAGCTCTTCTCTAATAACCGCTCACGTTGGCTGAGCTTAATGTTTCTTTCTTGGTAATCCCTTATCATGCTGAATTGCCAATTTAATGTTCTTTGTTCTCTTATGTTATAAATACAACCAACAGACATTTGTACCTTCAGTCATATACTCATTTTCGACCTAATACATTCTAAATTTATTATTGTTCATTATTGTACCAAGTAAATAAAGTTTTTAAAAAGTGATTTCTACAATCCATTATCTAACATTGGCGCAGTCGGTAGGATCTGAAAAACACCCTGTAACCCAGAGGTGGTGGATTTCAATCCTTCAATCAGAAAAGAATCTACGAGAAACAAGAAAAATACAATTTCAAGCAGACAAGCAACGTCTCAACAAGCTCACAAGAAGCATCATATACACATCGAGAAATAATTAGCAAGTAAGAAACATTCCTGGCCCCTGAAAGTCGGTGTCTTCGGCACTTGGAACACGTCACCGTGGATAGGAACACCTAGTGATACCCCTGACGGTACATCCCAGTGTAGCAACGCTTACGAAACCGCATTCGACCTTCCATCTGGACCCCAGGCATGAAGATAGTAATGTAAGTAATTTAAGAATCATCTCGATTTATTTTCTATTTCAAACTGCACTAAACATTTATATTTTATCATTCGTACATTACATTCACATTTGCATTAAACCCACGACAGTTCTGCAATCTAATTTAGTTGAATATATTATCTAAATATCGTATTACTTTAGCCGATATTTTATTTTATTTTAACACATAAATATTTTCATTGCAATCAATATATTAATTTGACATATATCAAGTTTAATCTTTATCTTGTAACGTTTTTACTGCAATTTAATACTACTACTACTAATAAAGGTTAACGTATTGTTTATACCATATGACTATAATATCTGAATAAGTGCAAATACCATCGCAAAAATAATTTGTTACATGCTTTATACAGAAAAGAATACAATTTCGTTTCCTTTTATTCATTATTATTGCCAGTGGCGTACTCTTGCACCTTTTACAATTAATTTTTATTATTTTTTGTGTGTACCAAATTAATTTTTGTTTGTTTATCTGAAATTTATATACAAATCTTAATAATGCAAAATGGCGAACCAACCAAATACTACAGCAAATAATACCAATAACGCTGACGAAACCCTTACCATAGAACCCTACAGGTTAAGTGAGATTTTCTCAATAGTTCCAGAGTTCGACGGGAACCCCATTTTCCTACAAACCTTTATTTCCGCGAGTGTTTACGCATACGGTATGTCCATAGAAGACCAGCGTATTTTACTCACCCTGCATATTAAAAACAAACTTCGCGGAAAAGCTGCCGAATTAATAAATTCGAGGAACCCTGCCACTTGGGCAGAAATTAAAAGCCTACTTGAGGCGCATTTCGGTGATTCACGCGACTTGACAGCCCTTATACAAGACTTACAACGGATTCACCAACTACCTAATGAAACTGCCCTGACATTCGTATCTCGTTTACAAACACATAATGCCAAAATGCACGCTGCTGTGCAAAAACAGACTTTGACGTTGGAAGAAAAGACAGCCCAATCATCCTTAATTGAAACCATGACTCTAACAACACTACTTACCGGACTAGAACCCAAACTTGGACAAATAATCCGTGCCGGAAATCCCAGCGACATGCTAGAAGCAATTAATAGAATCAAACGCGAACTCCAACTGTCCTACTTCGAGTCACAAAAATTCCCAAAACAAACTATCAACAAAAACCCCTTCCAGAACCAACAGAGGCGTCCCAACTCCCAACAATTCTGTAATTTTTGCAAACGTAACGGGCACAATTTTAATGAGTGCCGAACAAGACTACAATTCTCACAACAAAATCAGAACTTTAGACAAAACAATTTTGCCAGTCCTCCACAATTTTCTAGACCGAATTTCCAAAATTCTCCCAACCAGCAATATCAAAGAAATTCCATGCCGCAACAAGATTTTCAACAGAATAGGCCTTCTGTAATAAGACCTAATCCGAACTTTCAGAGATCCCCAAATCAACAAAATTCAAATTTCAATCCTAACTTTAACAGACAAAACCCGCAGAGAACACATCACGTTAATTTTGACAATCATTTCGACTCTCAAAATTATGATACTAATTTTTACCATGAAACTGATAATTTCAGTGACCCACAATTCCATAACTTCGGAAACTATCAAACTAATTCTAGCCTTGATAATATGGCAAACATGCCACAAGTAAATTATGACGATTACCCCCATTTCCCGCAAAATAACGACGATAACATGCCATACCAAAATGAGAATTATACAGCTAATTCTCAGATGTCGCAGGATTATACTGCTAATCCTCAGGATTTTCCATTAGGCCCGGAGTATTCCATGAATACTCCAACCCAAGAAATAAATTTCGAAGTGGACCAAATGTCCAACCAAATCCAAACATTAAACCTGAAAGACAATTCCGACCCACATTCAAATCCCCAAGAACAGTGTTTCATGTAAAATCACCATCTAACCCTCCGTTTCAAATAAGTTCGACAAACCTGTATTTCATGAAAGACCCAACAAATAAATTTAATATTCTAATCAATTTAGGTGCAGATATTTCCATTTTCAAACCCAAAGCAACAGAAAATTATAACCTAAGACACCCCGAAAATTTAAATATAAAAGTAACAGGTCAAAAAATTAATATCGCTGAATCTGTTCTTATACCGTTCAATTTTAACGATCCACACAAAGTTTATGTATACGATTTAGATACAGACTTCGATGGCTTTGTAGGTAACGACTTTCTAGAATATTACGAATGCATTATAGATTTCAAAAACAATCAACTAATTACCAATTTTGAAAATATGCCATTATTTAAAGTTAACGATTATTTACCTTTACCACCAGTTACAAATTTAAACGAAAATATTAACAATCACCTTTCAGATAACACCATTAATCAAAATCTTAATTTTTTCGAACCAGACACTGAAGAAATATTTGAATTTTATTGTGACACTGACGCTATACCGCTAGCTCAGGAACAAGAAAAAATACACTTACCTAACACCTTTGCAAAGACAAACATACAAAGCGAATTTTTCGAGACAACGTCTGATGAAAACTATCAAAATTCAGACTCCCATCAAATAGACAAAAGTTCTAAACTTTCAGACATCTCCTGTAAAGACAAAAACCAAAATTCCATCTTTACCGAATCTCGTATCAAAGGAATAATTAAACATAAGGTACAAGAAACAAAAACAATTTCAAATGTAACCCCTACGGTTAACCAACAAAAAATGAACCTTTCAGAAACAAAATCATCTCCTACAGGCAAATTTAAATTGACAACCTTAAATCCAAACATGTCCAATAACAATTCGAAACAAACAATAACATTAAACAGAAAAATGTTTATTTCGCAAACAGTTTTCAAAATTAATAATAAAATATTCAGGAAATCGAAAATTCGAAAAACAAATAAAGTAAAGAATAATCCAGGAAACAAACATACGATCTTGCGTAATCAAAATAAAAGAAAAATGTATATACCCCACACAATCAGGAAAATATACCAACGAAATTCATTTGTATCTCCGGTAAAAACAATACCGAAAATAGTAGAATTTTCTAATTTAAAATTTGAACCAGTTCAAAAATTCAAATCTATATTTAAACTTAATTAATAACGATAATACCGATTTCAGTCTCAACTATATGCCGACCCTGCAAATAAAACAGTTACAAAAATTTGCAACCCAAAATTACTTTCAAAATTATCTCACAAATATTTTTTTTGTCACCTAAACTAAATCTTTTAGAATATTATCAAAAATTAACAGTTTACATTAAAAGTATTTTCCATTTTCTTAGACCTTTCTAAATTAATACTACCAGAAAATTTGACAAAAAAAAACCATTGTATAATAAATTAATTAACTATCAAAACACTTCTCATGTAAATAATTTTATTTCTTTTCTCTATTACTAGGAAACTTCTCCTGTAGTAAATTTTACTTTATGAAACAAAACCTTAATTATAACGAAATATCTTTGTTCATTTAAATAAATGCACATAAAGTAATTACATTTAATTCAAGGAACTCATAATAGTAGTACTACTTTGATAACAGTACCTTGAACTTTTGCACAGAAGCACGTCCTGTATATTTATGGACTTAAACATTTTAATAAGAATTGCATGATATCCAGCACCATAGTATCGCATTGCACTCATTATGATTTCTCCCTACACCAATATAAACGCTTTACAAGCACAAGTAATAACAGCTGTTAACTATATAATAATTAATACCAAGGGCAGAAAAAATTAAATAATATGCAGTAAGAACTTTTCAGAATTTAATTAAAACTTAAAATCAGGACATACCTTTTCCAAATTAAATAATTGAACTACTCGTTAACCCTGAAAGAAACTCACAAACGGTCAGAAGAAATTTCAGAAACTGAAAATCAAACATTCTTCAAAATGTTCAAAAAATATATATTTTTTATTTGAGAGGCCCTAAGTAAAAACAAATGAATATATTTACAAGATCACAAACGAACAACTAATTCAAGAATTTAATACTTTCTCCCGACTATACAAGACCAAATCTTTAATTGACTACTCTAAAATTCAAACTTCAAATAAACAACTCTTGGACCGAGAAAACAAACACGTCATAACTTTCTTTCAACAAAATAACCTAAGAGATTTTCATCACCAAATTATTGACGACATTTTCGAGGAAAACCCTGAATTTTACGACGACAAAATAAATATTCTCTCTAGTAGATCGGTTAGACATAGGAAATACTATATCATTCCTCTACCCTTTGACCCTGAATCTGTAGTAGAACATTTGTTCTTAGCAATATACAAAAATCAAAATGAATTAGATCTTTCTAATACTTATCATGTCGAAAATAACTTAGACCTCCCCATACTCGAAATTCTGTCATTTATCTTCGCAGAAAAGGACCTAAAGCTCATTATCTGTCAAAACTTAGTACAAATACCTGACGAAGACCAAAGACCGATAATTCTTGACCAAAACCATACCGGCAAAAACAACCTACATCGCGGAATAAACGAGACTATGCGTAGGATCAAAAATAAATACAATTGGCAAGGACTAACAAAAGATGTTGAAAATTTCATAAAAAATTGCGAAATTTGTCAACGGACTAAAGTTTGCCGTAAAAACCTTAACAACCCTCTAGTAATCACTGAAACTCCAAGAACGCTTTCATGCTACCTTAGCCGAAATGATCAGAATTCACAAAACTGAAAACCCAAATGAACATCCTTTTACCATATTGCCGTATGCAGTAATATGCTATAATAATTCGGTTAATAAAACGCACGGTTTTACGCCATACGAACTGATCTTTGGACACACAGCTAATAGACCACCAGAGACCCTGTACAACCAAAAAGACCTAATAACTAAATATGTTAGGGACTTAAATAATAGGATATCCCACTATTACCAAATTGCACGCAGTCGGACTGAAGCGCAAAAACAAAAAGCTAAAGTCAGATTCGACAGAAATATCCCAGAAAATCGACCCACGTATAACGTTGGAGACGAAGTATATGTAAAGGAATCCCAAATCAAAAGTAAGTCACAAAATAAATTCAACGGCCCTTTCGAGATCAAAGAAATCTTCCAAAATTCTGCCACTTTGTTAAATCCCGAGACAAATCAAACAAGTAAAGTAAATTTTGATAGAATGAAACCATATACTGAAGATTAAAATTTATTTTCAGGTTTCTACTGCTGTTCGGATCAGCATTTTCTCAATACGAAATAACACCAATAAACAATACTATCGGTGTTTACTATCACAAAGACACGGACATTGTCATCTCACACAAGAAATGGACGTTACTCGTACATAAAAATATATCGACCTTTAAGACAGCTCTTGACAGAAACGACAAAATCTTACAGACAATCCTTACCACCCTTGACCCAGCATACAAAAACATGAACGAATTCGCGAGTGATGTTAAAACGCATTTAAGCCTCCTAGAACAAATCTCAAAATCCATACAAACTAAATTTGACGAAATACATCTCGACACGAAACGCTACAAACGCGGAATCATAAACGGAATTGGTTCAATATTCAAAGCAATTACCGGAAATTTAGACGCAGAAGACGGTAAATACTACTCTGACTGTATCAATAAATTAAACCAAGACGAACATCAGATAGAAAATTTGATGAAAAATCAAATATCAGTTACGAATTCAGTTATTAAAAATTTTAACACGACAATTCAAAAACTACTAATAGACGAGGAGACATTCGACAAAGACATAAAAGAAATCGAATACGCAATCTTAGACATTACGTATAACGTACGAGCAGTTGAAACAAAATTAAAATTCTTGGAAATTTGTGAACAACTCATGGCGAGCTACCTATTTATAGAGGACAACCTCAACGATATTTTAAATTCGATCACTTTCGCGAGACTCAAAGTAATTCATACGTCTATCATTAACCCCCAAGATTTGGTAAACTCATTGCAGGAAATTTCACAAAACCTACAAAAGAACAATTTGCCACTCCCAATTAAACTTTCAAAAATTGCACAGTATTTAGATATTATTGAATTAAAAGCTTTCCAAATGAACTCGGAATTAGTATTTGTATTAGATATACCCCTAGTAGACCCTCAAACGTACTCTGTTTTCCAATTATACCCCATTCCTATCTTAGATAGTAGAACTGGTCTGTATCATATTTTGTCAACTTCTCAAAAATATATCGCGAGAGATGATGATTCTTTGATGTACATACCCATTGCTGACCTCAGAGAATGCAAGCCACTCCATACCAATACTAAATTATGTCCAAATTTGTTTGCATATCCAATTGACAACAACGCCATATGCGAAGCCCGCCTTTTCAAGGATCTACAAACTCTACCAGAAAACTGTCAAACGTCAACTATCATCGGCCAAGGATACAACATCCAAAAACTAGACGAAAACGTGTGGATGATCGTCAATACAGAGCCACTAAAGATGACTATCAATTGCCCGAAAGAGACCCCAAAAACCGACACCATCCTCAAAAATTGTATAATTAAATTACAACCAAATTGCTACGCCTTCATAGGTATCACGAAGATCCAAGCCAGCTCAGGCGAAACGACAGACGTGAAGAACGACGCTCACCCTATACAAATCCCGTTCGAGTGTTGCAACCAGGTTCCGGACAAAGTTCGAGTGCCCAACCTGAAACCACTAAAACTAAGTGATCTGAACACCGAAGACCTCGATGTCGCCAGACACCAACTAGACCAATATTCAAAAGACTTAGACGACCTAATCAAGGAACCTTTCATCACGAGACACATTTCTTGGTTTACCTATCTTACCATAGTGCTAATTTTCGGACTCTTATTCTTGTATCTATTCTGTAAGTGTAAAGCAAGAAGACGAAGACTAGCCATCAACGTTTCCACGACTCCTCCATCTCCACCAAGGCCTAGTGAACCCCTCAGGACAATCACTAGCCTGTTTCATCAACGAAGACGACCTACCTTAAGAAGAGAAGACAACGAAGCCGAAGACATAGAACTTAACTAAATACAAACTGTTTTGTGCCTTTTTACTGACTTTTAGTGCTAGACTCTTCAGTGAATTTCATTTCATTTGTTTAATCATTATACTTCATTATTTTTCTATCCTTTGTTAATTTCAATTTTATTAACATTTTTACGTTATTTTCATTTAAACTTATCATACTCATATTTTATGCTTTTATATTAAAGCTATATTTTAACCTTGGGAATATTTTACCCCATTTTAAGACAAACTTATTATGTTTGTATTTTACGCTTTCTTGCTAAAGCTATATTTTAACTCTAACATTTTTATGTTATTTTATTTTATGAATCAAGCTTATTGTGCTTGCATTTCATATTTTAGACACTAAGGTTATACTCTGTATTTTAAACTTTACGACAACATTTTTGTATTCTTTATATTTTTCCAAATTGTACCATTACCTTTTATATACATTTTATACTCATTTCAAAAGTTGCTGCATAAAACACCAACTTTTTTTATAAGGGGGAAGCTGTTATATTAGAAATATACTATGATATATAATATCACCGAGACAGGCTTAACCTTCTCAAACATATCATGTTACAAATTGCGCAACAGCTCTTCTCTAATAACCGCTCACGTTGGCTGAGCTTAATGTTTCTTTCTTGGTAATCCCTTATCATGCTGAATTGCCAATTTAATGTTCTTTGTTCTCTTATGTTATAAATACAACCAACAGACATTTGTACCTTCAGTCATATACTCATTTTCGACCTAATACATTCTAAATTTATTATTGTTCATTATTGTACCAAGTAAATAAAGTTTTTAAAAAGTGATTTCTACAATCCATTATCTAACATATATATATATATATATATATATATATATATATATATATATATATATATATATATATGTATACATAATATATATATATCGGAAACATACGCACGAATACATACAAACGTTCATATATGTATATCCAATAAAATCCATTCCAATAAAAACTGCAGATCCACCTGCACCGCAAGATTTACTACATGATTTTTTGCAACTGCAAAAAAGGTTGCGAAGCCACTTGCGGATGCCGAAGAGTCGGGCTGTTTTTCAATGTAACTTGTGGAACATGCAGTGGAGATAACTGCCAGAATAGCCTTCCAATTGATCCAGAAGAAGAACTTGATTACGACAGCAACTCCGATATTGAGTCATGAACGATTGGTGTAATAGTTTTTTTATGTATTGTAATGCCCTTGTTGCAGAATTTTTTATAATTAATTACTAATTTAATCTAGTACATTTCCAGATAACTTGTAAGTTTATATTTTATTCAATAAAAAGTGTCTGATTACTTACTCTATAATTAAATTATTTTTAATTGTATAAACATATATTTTCAATGTTTTAAGGGTTGAAAAGCTAAACATATGATAGTCATTTTCGAGAACGTGGAACAACATTTAAATCATTTTGAGTTCATTAAAAGAAATTTTTTTATACAATTTTTAATTGAGGGGTTGTTTCTAAGGGTTGAAAAGGGGTTAAAAATATGATAATTAAGGTAGAGAACGTAAAACAATATTTACTCTATATTTAAATCTTTTTAAGTTATACAAAAGTATTTTTTGTAATTTTCTTCAATTTAGGGGTCGTTTGCAGGGGGGTAAAGTTTTTAGGGGTTGAAAATGGGTTAAACATGAGATAATTGTGTTAGAGAACACTTTACGATTTCACTCCTTATTATTAAATACGTTTTCTAGCGATAAAATGGCTAAATGTCAATTTTTTCATTAAGGGGTTGTTTTCACCCCTTAAAAATAAAAAATGGAGGTCGGGTCAATATCGCTTTTGAAGTTAAGGGTAAGATAAGCCTAATTCCAAAATTTCATGTAAATCGGTTCGTAGTAAAATATTTCGGAGGTAAGACCCTATTTTTCGCTTCAATGACTGCACTACATAATAACAAAAAGAAAAAGAGATTATATATTGCTGCGAAGGAGTAATTGGAAGATGACTCTAAATTCCAAAAGTTCTATAGAACACATTTTAAGAACTTGTGGAAATTGTGGGTCCAGTCATTCAGAAAGAAAATACGAATATGCGTGAATGTGTTAGTGCAGAGGAAAGAATTATAATTACGCTTTATATTTAAAAAAAGGGCACTTTGCCGTGCACATGTAGCTAAGCGACTAACAGTGCTGTACGCCTGGGGCCTCTATTCTGTAATTATGGGGAGAGTGAGCATTCATTGTGCGAAGCGATCACACCACACGCAACTCACCCGACCGTCCTAGACTGTACTCTGTAAGTGCAGTGAATAGGTGGTGAACGTGAAGGGATTCAGCGAGAATAGCCGAATTTACAACCAATTAGTTTGGCGCAAAAGCATCAGCTGTTCAGTGCTGAGTTGTTGTCAAGTACCAGTACACTTCGGAAGTACTTGAAATATTCAGAAAAGTATTGAAAATCAAATATATTTTTTTTAAGAAAATTCAAATCCAAAGGAACAAAATTAAATATTACTCTGATCTCTGATGTGGAATAGCAACCATTACATAGTAGTAAGAACACCTTTAAGAAACAAAATTGATCAATTAGAAATTGAGTTTAATAAAAATTATATAGATATAGCTTGTCCTTCAGAAAAGTGGCTTAAATCTTTGTAAATTAAACATTGTTAACATCAATGGTTAATATAAAAGGTCATACAAGCAAATCAAGTTATTATAATTTATAGGTCTTTGCTCGATGTGAATATAACTGAAATGTCAGACATTGAAATACAACTCGATAAGAAAAACCGCTGCCCAAGGAATGACTATTTCCACATCCACGTCCAGATCCAATTCTTATACACACTAAATCCCGATGTAATATTTTACTCCCTTTAATAATGGTGTGGGGATGGAAATGGTGGTGGTAGAGAGAGTGGCTAATGTCAAAAAAATTTTAGAGGTCCTAGGTTCTCATCCCTATTTAATTTTTTTATTCCCTTAAGCAATATAGTAGGGTTGACAATGGGGGTGGTAGAGAGGGTAGCTAATGCCAAAATAAATTTTAGAGGCCCCTGGTTCTCGTACACACACTAAATCCCAATTAAATTTTTTACTCCCTTTAATGGCTTTAATGGGATGGGGGTGGCAATGGGGGGTCGTAAAGGGGGTGGCGAATGCTAACAAAATTTTAGAGTCCCTTGGTTCTCGTATACACACTGAATCCCAATTTAATTTCTTGCTATTACACTTTAATAATAGGGTGGGGGTGGCGATGAGGGCGGTAGAGGGGGTGGCTAATGCCAAAAATTTTTTTTAAACGTTTCGTTCCTGTATACACACTAAATCACATTTCAATTTTTTTTACTCTTCTAATAAGCGAATACTTACATTTCTATAAAATTTAATTTTAATTTTTCATATCCAGCCTTTTCATTCGTTTCAATTCAATATACCTTACTCTTAAAACATTTTTACTTAATTTAAATAGTTTTTACTTTTTATTATTTATAAAAACATTTTTTATATATTTAGATAATATTACCCTTTTATTTATAATTTTATAATTCTTATTTTTACTTCTAATTTATTGTTATTCATAAAAAATATCTCCTTATTGTTACAGTCTTGTGACTTGATAATGTGAAGAAAATTGTAGTTCACAAAACCGATCGCCTTTACAATTATTAAAAGAATTTAGTGAGATAAGACTTTTGTTCTTTTACTCAGTATGAACAACTCACTTGGGGTCTACTCTATGGAATTACATTTTATTGATAATTTCTTTTATACATAGAAGAATGATTTGAAATATTTGTTTTGTTTTTTGTTTTTTTAACCGCCTCTCCCTTGGAAGATCTCAAGGATCTTGTGCTAGGTAAAGAGAGACGAGGACCTACAGTTTAATGTGGACTCCGAACCACTCTTGGGGCAATTTTTTTCATGAAAAATTGTTTCGCTTCGCCTTGCGGGAATCGAACCCACTTCGCTAGGCAACTCAGTTTGCTAGCTAGACGCTTTAACACACTGAGCTACCGACCCCCCATATTACTTTAACATTTCTTATTTCTTTGATCCTTTTTTTGAAACAATTCCAGTTTAATTGTTAATATTATTTAAACATGGATTATAAGTTCTTTGAATTAACAAACGTAGTTTTCTTTAGGAGAACGTTTTGGAATGCTGCTGTAGCTGTCAAATGTGCTAAGATAATAAATTCAATAGATTTCGTGGTTGGCGCCAAGTGAATCATTATTAAATGCATATAACTGGAGAAACAATTTTTAATGATTCAGAAAGTTTATATTAAAACTTAAACTCTGTGTTTCAGCTTCTTTAGGCTTCTTTCAAGAGTACAACGATACAGGTGTAGAGTTTAAGTTTTTATAAAAAGTTTCTGAAACATTACAAAGTCTATCTTCAGTTATAGTGCAGTAAAAGAAACATATAACTCTGGTTCTATAAATCGGATCGGGGCAAACTAAAAACCAGTCTCTTTGTAATAAAGTTGCCAATAAATCTTCGTTGGTTTCAAGTCTCCGAAGTATGTACATAACCTACAAAACTGAAAAAAACGAGAAAAAAAAACAGTATTTTTTCATTTTAGTGCCCAAGACCGTCGACTAGACCAATTTGCATCAAACTTTCAAGAAATATACTGTTTGATGTAATAAAAAGACCCTGAAGAATTGGTGTCAAAATATTGAACCCATTGGCCAAAAGTGCATTTGTTATCTAAAATTTGAAATGCCCGCCATTTAATGCCATTAAGTTCAAAATGAAAAGTTATTTTTCAAAATGTAGATCTTGATGCCAGTTTTCGAATGCAATTAAAAAGAAATTTTTTTAATGTAATTTTAGTTACTTTTTTTACATTTTTTTATAACTCAAATAACAATTGCCTTTTTTAAAAAAAAGTTTTTAATTTTTTTATCATATCTGGTAGAGAATTTTGGGAGCTTTAATTTAAAAAAAGAAATTTCATTTTTGTTAACGTGAACTTGAGATATTTAACTTTTTGCATTTTGGCTAACTGTTAATTAACAAATGCATATTTTGAGCTAAAATTTGGACTGTATCATTTTGAAACCTATTCATTTTCTGTGATAAATTCAAAAAAATTTTAAGTTTTTTAGAAACTTATTTACAAGCATTATAATGTAAGTATTGTTAATTGAGCTTTTTATAAAGCTTAGTTGCAAAATGCAATAACTTCCTTGTTTCTTAAAATTCGTAGGACTTTTTTTTAAAATATGTTATTTTTCAATCGCAATACGATCATCAACTTAGTATTTTGTTAATAATGAAAATGAGCATTTTTTATTTGCAAATTCATATGTACACACGGACCAACGATTGCTAACGTATAAACCTGTATACAAATTTTTTTTTATTATTTTTCTATATAAATATGAATATATAAAATTTATGTTGTCTTCTAAATATAATGTTTTAAGTTTTATTTAAAAAAGAAAATAGTAAATATTGTAATATAAATACTTGTTAGAAAGAGTTTTAAAGGCGAGGATTAATAATGTAGTAAAAACATTTTATTATTTAAAAATAAACATTTTTATTATTATAAATGTACAAAATCGTAATTAATGTATTTTATATTTCTTGCTTGGTAACGTGTACAATTTAGTTTCACTCTCTGAATCTGTTTCAAATAAAATTTTATCACCATTTTCTTCATCACAAATTTGAACTTGAAGATCGGGTACATTATCTTGCAAGCTTTCGCACTCGCTTTCGGTTTCCGATTCTGATATATCGGTACAGTTTGAACTGTGTCTGATTCATCTATATCGTCTTCTTCAACTTCACGATTTTCTTCTTCAGTGACTACAGTGCATTCTGTACAATGCCTGCAATTAATGTCTCCACAATATTCAAACAAACTTGTACATTGTAGTTCGAACTTCCTGCATCGACATATCAGGTCTTTACAGCCGGCTTTACATTGACAAGCGAGAATTTCAAGAATTTCTTGCGGTATTGGCTGTTTTCTCATTGTAATAGGCATTAAACCATTAATTGTATCCTCCCAACCAAACAATCGTGGATCTATTTCTTCATCTCCCAGTCATTTTTGTATTTGAAGATACACTCTCACTAAATGTTCATCTGTAGCTTCTTCGGCCGGAGGAAGGTTTTTCAAATTACAACCGGTTTTCAATGTAAGTTTTTGAAAACAATGAAATCCTAAATCACCTAAATCCATAGGTTTTATTGGATTCCACCCATACAAAACTTTCATGATATTTTGACCTGCGAAGAAAAGCCTAAATTGATGATCGCATTGCGAGGGAAAAATAACATATTTTAAAATAAGTCCTCTGTATGTTAAAAAACAAGGAAGCTATTACATTTTGCAATTAAGCTCTATGAAAAAATTTAAGTTTCTCATCGTATTACTAGGGAAAAAATAACATATTTAAAGAAGAAGTCCTATCTTTAAGAAATAAGGAAGTTATTGCATTTTGCAACTAAGCTTTATGAAAAAATCAAAAAAATCACTTTTTAGCTCAATTAACAATACATACAGTATAATGCCTGTAAATAAGTTTCTATAAAACTATTTCTTTTTTAATTTATCACATGAAATGAATAGGTTTCAAAATGATACAGTCCAAATTTTAGCTCAAAATATGCATTTGTTAATTAACAATTGGCCAAAATGTAAAAAGTTAAATATCTCGAGTTCACGTTGAAAAAAATGAACTTTCTTTTTTTAAATTAAAGGTCCCAAAATTCTCTACCCGATCTGATAAATAATTAATTTTTTTTTTCAAATTGGTCGAACAAATGCAATTGTTATTTGAGTAATAAAAAAATATAAAAAACTAACCAAAATTACATTAAAAAAAATTTCTTTATAATTGCATTCGAAAGCTGGCATAGAGGTCTACATTTTGAAAAATAATGTTTCATTTTGGACTTAATGGCATAAAATGGCGGGCATTTCAAATTTTAGATAACAAATGCAATTTTGGCCAATGGGTTAAATATTTTGACACCAACTTTTCAGAGTCTTTTTATTACATAAAAATAGTATATTTTCTGAAAGTTTGATGCAAATTGGTATAGTTGACGGTCTTGGGCACCAAAATGAAAAAAGTAGTTTTTTTCTCGTTTTTTCAGTTTTGTAGGTTATGTACGTACTTCAGAGACTTGAAACCAACGAGGATTTATTGACAATTTTATTATACGAAGAGATTGGTTTTTAGTCTTCCCCGGTCCGACTTACAGAACCGGAGTTATTCATATTTTAAGATCGAAAAACGCGATAGAAAAACTTTAATTGTTTATAAAAAAAAAGTAATATAAGGTTTTCGAGGTCCAAATCTTAGGAATATACTCCCAGTGATACTCAAAATAGGATAAAATCATAATCTTGCTGTATACCTATCTCTTCATTTTTTTGGCCTTTTTTTACTGCACTATTATATATTATAAAGATAAATTCCCAAACAGAAAAATATTCCTGATACCAAAACTTTTTTAAGTACAGAACGCCGACTTAGGGAAACGGGAAGTCTTCAAGGGAAAAACAGAGATGGTGGCCGTCCAAGAAACGCAAGAACTGTTGACGTTGAAGAAGAAATATTAGATATTGTAATGGAACATCCTGCGATAACTACTAGAAGATTAGGCTTAAGATGGATATATCTCACCAAAGCGCTTTAAGAGTTCTACATGAACAACAATTAATTGTACCCATTCTATTACCAAAAAAGTATGAATTATTACCTAAGTATATGCCAACAAAAATTGATTTTTGTGAATTGTCGAATTGTCGCTTGAACGAACGGACAATGCTCCAGATTTTTTAAGTAAAATATTTTTTGCTGGCGAGACTACATGCATACGACAAGGCACATTTATTTCTCGGAATATGCATTTCTGAGATGAGGAAAATTCTAATGCAATACAAACCCATTTTCAGCATACCTTCAAAATAAATGTATGGGCAGCAACTCTAGGGAATCAGTTAAATGAATACCGTATTTACAGAAAATTTAAACGGCGACATGTATTATGATTTTTTGGAAAACACCTTGCATGAAATTTAAGGGTAATATTTCGTTGCGAAGGAGAAGAAATAAGTTTTTTATGTATGACGGCGCAACACCTCATTATACTAGAACATGTAGAAGATGATTGCACAACCACTACCCCAATAGATGGATTGGCCGGGATGCAGATGCACCGATCAAGTGGCCTGCTCGGTCTTCTGACCTAACTCCTCTTGACTTCACTGCGTGGGGTTATTTAAAAACACGAGTTTATAATACTCAAACTGACACGACTGAACAGTTGAGAGAAAAAAATCGATCAAGAGTTTACAATGCTACAGAATGATGAAGGAATTTTACAGGGTATTCAACGTTCCTTAAAAAAACTTACCCCTCACCCCCTAAAATTACCCCTTAAGCAGACGAGAGATTCTGACTGATAACATGCACACTAGTGTCCGGATGGCCTATGACTAACTTTAAAATACGAATTTGATATTTTAAGGGAGGGAAGATATTGCAGAAAAACTGAAATTTATTATTCCACTTTTAAAGGTTATATCTGCCTTATTATTCATTTTCGGAAATAAATTTATATAAAAGACCACCATTATTTTTGGATGTACTATAAGCCGCAGAAAGGCCGGGAGACAATTTTGGACCATCTTGTATATTTTTTGGAATAGCAGAATTACTTTTATGAAGTAGCATTACATTTAAAATTTTCTATTCAATGAACGAAATAATGTTTATTGCTATTTTATAATAATCACAAAAATTAAGCGAGAAGAGCCAATTGATGAAGAGGCGCAAAAAACCTATAAAACCACAAAATCTACATACACATGGATTCATTGCAGTTCACGAGAACTACTTAAACAACGTCGAGGCTGAATTTAGATGCAAATTTGGAATCTGTCGAAGTAAACCAACCCTTCACAGCCTGTGGATGGCATTGTCGTCATTCTCGAGAGTTTCCTGGTTTATTGTAATAAAGTTCTTTAACCCGTGAATTATCTTCTACGTTATTAGAAATTCCAAGTAAAGAATTGGCACTTTCATTGTGGGAACATAATGCCGATTATTGAATAGAAAATTTAACTTACACGATTTCGAACAATTTCAATCGGACCGCTAGAGCTGATGCAGCATATGTTCAAAGAGAATAATTGAATGTTTTCACTAGAGATGTTGAGGATCTGCTTTTGTAACAATTCTAATCTACGATAGTTCGCTTCTGCTTGGAAATGTCAAATAATAATTTAATAAATAATATAATAAATACACCACAGATAATGACGAACCCCTTTATCCCGGAAAGCTCTAGAAGAGCCTTGTGTTGGAGGGGGCTTCATATTTAGAGACAAGGGACACACACCCAATATTCGTGTATAGTGGAAAAATCCCTCTCACGGTATTTTCCACTGCCACGACCGGGGATCGAACACGGAACTTTTGGGTAAAAGGCCAATTTTTTTGCCAATTAAAAACATTTATTATCAATTAAAATATATATACAATATACGTGTTATTTCCATGCTATCTCATTGATTTAATTTAACAATAGGCAGTCAAATAATAAACTGCGACGTGACACAAGACGCACAGCCAAGACACGTTCACAGGGGCCGGTTGGTAAGGCCTGCAGAGAAACTAACACATTTGGTAATATCCGTCGATTAATAACCGCTCGCACCTGCATTCGGTATATTAAAATTAATGATTTTGCCAGCAATAGGCTGAAAGTAATTGGGGAAACAAACATTCAAGTAAATGAGAGCACTCCTTATATTGTACAGGAAAAATATACAAAAAACCTGCTTCAGCTAATGCCCATGCTATTTGAAAGTGAAATATATAGGAAAAATTTAAAATGTTATAACAGATTATATTTTTGGACCTGAAGGGTGATGACGTAAGAAATCAGCCGGGGGATAATGGTGCAGTGGAATGTAGGGTGGAATGTAGAGGAGATGAGGGGCAAAGAGGAAGGGAGATTTGATGGAGGAAAACGTCGTCAGTCAGGTGTTGGTTCGTCGTAGAGTGGTAGTTTCTCGTGAATTAATCTATGTGTATGTCTATAGTTATGATGTCGTCTTATGTCTGCTATGTCACGCATCAGCTCGGAGCTATGAATCTTAGAAGTGAAAAACTTCTGCGACGCTTGTGTTATGTAATCTCTAATGGTCAAAAGTCCCGTAATTCTGTGTAGTTCGCTAATCGCGATGTAGCGGCTTGAATTGGTGAGAAGTCTAAGTAATTTGTTTTGCATCCGTTGAAGTCGTGCGCACTGTGTGTCTGAAATCATATTACAAACAGCACAGGCGTAAGTCAAAATGGGTCTGAATATAACTTTGTACATGGTCAGTTTGTTGTCTGTTGTCAGCAAGCTCCTCCGATTACACAACGGATAGAACTTGCCGAGCGTCGCATACGTTTTGTTAATTGTCTGCGTTATGTGTGGTCCAAATGAAAATCGAGTGTCAAGAGAGACACCGAGGTATTTAACCCTGGTTTTTGCCTCGATGTCTCCTTTGTTAATTTTAAGTTTTGTAATTGTCTTTGTGTTGGTAAATTTGCGGTGGAAGGTTATTGTCTGCGATTTGGTCTCGCTTATCGTTATTTTCCAGTCAGCGCAATATTTTAGTATTTTTTTCAGGTGATAATTAATTTTGTACGTCGCAGTCTGTGCATGGAATGAGTTGGCGTAAAGTAAGGTGTCGTCAGCTTAAAGTAGGAGGTTAACAGTAGAGTTAGCGGGAATGTCACAAGTGTATAAGTTATGTAAAAGGGGGGACAGCATGGAGACTTGAGGGACCCCGGCCGATATTGGTTTTTTATCCGAGCAGGAGCCATTCACACACACCATAATTTGCCGTTGAGATAAGTAATTTTTAATAAGCGAGACAAAATAGTCAGGAAATGTGCACATTTTTTGCAATTTAAATGCAAGGCCGTTGTGCCAGACACAGTCGAACGCTCGTTGGATATCCAGCAACAACAAGACGGTGCACTGCTTCCGATTATACCCATGAATTATATCCCTGACTACATGGGCAAGGGCAAGGGTGGTTCCATGGCCTGCTCTGAATCCAAACTGCCGCGCCGGTATGAGTGATTTTTTTTCAACAAATTTATTTAAGATTTGTAGGATGGCTTTTTCAGTAATTTTTCCCATTATGTTGAGCAGTGTAATTGGTCTATAGCTGCTCGGCAGGTGCAGCGGTTTGTTTGGTTTCAGGATAGGTACCACAATACCCACCTTCCACGCATCAGGATAGTACTGCGTCCTGAGGATGGCATTTATAATGTAAGTAAACTGGAGTAAGGTTTTGCGGGGGAGATTTTTTAGGAGGAGGTTGGGAATATTGTCTGGCCCTGGGGCTTTTAAATTAGGGGTGGCTTTAATTATTTTACGAAGATCGGCTGGAGAAACAAGGAGTTTGGACAGTTTACTGGGTGGAATAGGGTAGAATGGGTGGATTTGGTTAGCGTCAAATGTAATGTGCTCCTTAATTTTATTTTTGAATTTTATCAATTTGATGATCTCATCTGGAATCACCAATTGCCATTGTTTCAGTTGAAATTTTTTCGTCGTCTTGTCGCGTGCGGGGTGAAAGGCAAGTGCGCTCACCTCTCGACCATCAGTCATACAGTCAATAATAATAAACCTCCTTCTTGAAACAATGTTTTCACCACAAATGTTATAAACAATAATAGAATGATATTTTTTGCCAAAATGTTGACGCTGCAACAGAAATTTTGTTTAATGCAATATTATGGTACGCTATTTAAACGAAGAATTAAGGAAAAGTTTCCTGGTGTTCGATTTAGCAGACATTGTTAAGTCCAATCACATCTTATTACAACCGGGAATACAAATGCAATATGGCAATTAAATTACTACGAGCATTACGATTTGTTTCTCAGAAAATATCATGTATATAAAATCGAATTCTGGAAAGCTAAACACAATCGAAAACATTATCCATATATATTTAAAGTAAAATTAAATTGTATGTCCTGTGTCTCCGCTTACATCGTAATTTAAATGAATAGTAAATGTAAGGAATATTTAATGTCTTATAAATAAGTTCGTTATGTAAAAAGTTTGCGGAAGCTGAGCCGAATATCGGTCATGATGTTTGTATGTTCTGTCTAAGGAAACACGACTCAGATTGCAAATTAGATGCATACTGCATTTATTAATAAAGTTTACAACTTAATCTAACTTTACAGTTAGTTCTAACAAAGTTAAATGAACTATTTAACTTAGAACTACAATTAGTTCTTTTATTTAACATAGTTGAATGTAAGAAATTTAAACAAAACTTTTTTAAATTAATGTTTCAGGGCTTTTAGATAATTCTGATTAAGCATTGGCCCAAATATATTTCTACGAGAATAACAAAAAACATTTAAATGACAGGATGCAGCAAAATTGCCGCGAGTGAGCGCTCGATTGCTAAGGTATTTATTTATTTATTGGGATACAACCACTCAACACGCAACCAATTACAAATTAGGAACATTACAATGAAGGTACATAAAAAATTATAATTAAATGGAGCCACAATAGAACCACAGCAGAATAGTACAAAAAGTTACCTATAAAGGTAAGCGTTTCAATTTGCGGGCGGAATGGTACAGCGAGTAACGGTATTTTAATGAGATCGTAAATTTTTTTTTATCTGCACGGTAAAATTGCAAACGACTATATATTAAGTCTATCTTGCAGTAGATTATAATTGTTACACATAAATTATAAGGGGAAAGTTATAACAAATTAATTCGAGGAGTAGGAAGAAAAAATGTCTGATTTGCTATAAGAGGTTTATGAAAATTGAATCGCTCCAAAATAAGAGGACAAACATGACAATTTCGCAATGAAAGTTTATTAAGTGTATTTATTTTTCTACTTTCCAAATTAGCTGCCCAACGCTTACGCAGTAGGCTTGAGACTAAATTACGGTTTCAAATCCTGGCTGAGTATGGATGTTTAGTGGCGTTTTTCATGTGGTACCATGTACAGCAGTGGATTAGATGATGTCGTGCGAGATATAATACGGCTGGTCGCTCTATCACTCCTGGGTTCGAGTATCGGCTGAGGCAGATGGCAATGTCGTAAGGAATGGTCGTCTTGTAATTGTCTGTGTGCATGTGGTGGAATAGCTACTGCTAAACTCCGCTAAGATGTAAACTATATAAAGCGATAAAAGAATAACAAATAAATATGTCCAACATAACATTTAACGAATATCCAGTTAACGGATAAATATAATCTTCAATAAAACACAAATACTTAACGAAACAGAGCTGAATATTCTAAACAGTATTGTGTAAACTAGACAGGACTACATCAGTGAGCAGTATTCCTATTCTGATCGTACAAATGAATAGTTCAGCAACTTTATAATATCAGTATTCCTAAACGTTTTGCAATTTCTTGTTACAAAATCCAAAACCCAGGCTTTTTAAAGATGATCCGATAGTGAAATTAATATATTCTTTAAAACGTATCAATAAAGATTTTGCAAGATAACTATAAACACTAACAAGACGTAATATAAATCCTCTAGTATCAAAACCCCTTAAATCCATTTTTGCGATAGATATACACATCGAAGTATTCCCTCTACAATTCGCTACCAATGTATGCATTCGAATGGTTGCAAAAGGCACCAAATATGTATAAAAAAGTACTGTACAACCTCAGGAAGAACACCTCTATGGTGCTCCTCGATATTGACAAGGCGTTCGATACCGTCTGGATCCCGGGATTACTATACAAAATGCACGGCTATGGTCGAGGCAAGAATTCAAGCGATGCACGTCACAGATCGATTCTATAAATAAGACAATACTGCTAAGAATCATGAAGCCCCATTAAACTGTACCTATGTCTGAAAAAAGCTTAATAACTGGGTGTCAAGAATTACTCTTTTTAACGTAATTAATGATTAAAAATTATGTTAGTATTAATATTTATTTAATGAGATCATTCGTGACGTGCATCGCTTGAATTCTTGCCTCGACTTTACAACTTTCCGACTTATTTCATCAAACTCATTTACTCGTTCTTGACGGGTAGATCCCTGCAGGTTCGAGTGAATAACGAACTCTCAACACGGCGGGACATTCGCGCGGGAGTCCCGCAAGGATCGTGCCTGTCGCCAACCTGTACGTCTCCGACTTCTCAGAGTTGCCGAATACGAAGCTAGCCAAGTACGCCGACGACACGGCCATGTACGCGCATTCGCATAACGCCCAA
Source organism: Leptura quadrifasciata (assembly GCA_963675555.1). Lineage (NCBI taxonomy): Eukaryota > Metazoa > Arthropoda > Insecta > Coleoptera > Cerambycidae > Leptura > Leptura quadrifasciata. Next base: position 114,836,486 of record OY776675.1, read on the forward strand.
GCAGCGAACATGCTGCTGAAGACGTACATGCCTCGTGCCACGGCGTATTACGACCAGTGGAAGATTCGGGTAAATGCTGAAAAATCGGAGGCGATAGTCTTCACACGCCGTTTCACTGAAAACAAAATCCTAACACCAATCTTGATCCGGGGAAACAAGACTCCAACTAAAAGGTGCGTGAAGTATAGTTCAAGTAAGAATAAACTGAGACAGAAAAAACGTAACAAAAACTGATTAAAACACCATTACTCTTTGTGCTACCTCGACCGAAAAGCATCTCGCTCGTTTCTGATGTGCGGCGATTCGTTTGATTGTTTGTTGTTAGGCATGCCGTCGGTGGCCCGCGGCTATAATAATGATGTCGTAAAGTTTTTGTTTAGTTTTTTTTGTCCCAGGAAGTCCTTACTTGGACTATACTTGGGGATCAGAGTGGACCAGCGACTGACGTTTAACACGCATATATAACTGAAACAATAAGAACGATTTACTCCCTAGCCAGGAGTCTGTATCCACTCATGGTCAGGAGTAGCAGACTTAACCAAGATAAAACCAAAAGAGTTTGAGCACAAATTTATGCACCTCATCTCTAATTCTGGAAGGTACACCTCCCTCGGAGATTTATACGCACTTTGCCACGACATAACCCCAATAGTGGACTACGTCCAGAATATCACAAAAATTCTATTCTTTCAAGCTGGGCGACAGTCCGCTAACAAGAAACATAACACAGATTAGACAGCATAATGCCCCATTTCGGATAAAACACACACTACCATACCAGCCGTTAACGATCCTCCGGCAACCTCTGTAGCCAAACTTCACCAACTATAACTTCCGCTTATCCTATCCACCTTTACTGATATTTCATGCCTTTTGAATCTTTAAATCTTTCCTGTCCCCTCTTCCTTTCTGTTTGTTTCCTTTTATCCCGTTTATTTCTTGTATTCTTTTTGTACATTTTTGTCTCTAAATTCATTTCCATTACAAAAATTGTCAACAAAAAACCAAAATTCTCGAAAAACCAAAAATTTAGAAACCAGTTTAGGCCAGCCTATGCGCGGTCCGGCGTTTTCACACCCCGTGGAAGGCTCCTCGTTTATGTTGAGGTGTCAGCGTCAGTGTCAAAATTAATTGGTAAGAAGTGAAAGTTTTAAAAAAATGTGTAGTTCTTAAGTTTTATAAAATCTGTTTTTTAGATATATGTCATTTTAATACCTTTTTTAATCTGTTAGCAGAAAGAGTGGTTTTTAAGTTTTAACTGTCCGCCCGGCCTTGCAATTAGCCACCGCGAATCGCGCGGTAGTTGCACGACCGGACCCGGATGGGTTCTGGGGAGGCAACTGTAATTAAAATTGAGAATAAAGTTATATTAAATTGAATTGTTTTTGTAATGATGCGACTTTTTGCTCGAATAGAACAGAAAAGTGTCACAACTGCAAATATTGGCCGCAAGAAAATCCTCACTGCATTCAAGAATCGCATAGCCAGCATAAACGTAAAGAAGGTAAAGGCTGGAGTGATAGGAGCTCAACTTACTACTTCTTTGAAGGAGACTTGACTGCCACTTGGTATTTAGAATTTTTACGCGTCAATTTGGATCCAGTTTTTAAGAAATTTTTTGAAAAACAACGAAAATACTAATGTTCTCGACCAAACAATTTGGTGCTTCTTTCTATTTTGGTGTTGATGTACGGTCATTTATTGACGATATTGTCCCTGGAAGATGGATGGGGCGACGAGGACTAATTGAATGGCCACTACGTTAACCTCGCTGGATTTCTTCTAGAGAGGTTAGTGAAAAACGCGAGTCTCTTTTAATAGATCAAATAATTTAGACGGTCTACAGCATCGAACTAGTATTGAAATGGAAAATATTAGCCCGAATATTATTGAACGTTCCATGTAAAGTGTTTACACACGTGTCGGCCAATGTCAGATTGTTCACAGAGGACATTTTGAATAGGTAATTTTGTTATAAATGTTAATGTTTTATTTCAATTTTATATTGTTAAAAATTATTAGCTTTATTTATGTTTAACAAAAAACATTTTGTTTCTTGTAAACGGTAAATAAGAGACATACAATTGAATACCATTTTACTGAGAAAACAATAAGGAATTCATTTCTGTTAAGAAAGAGGGGACTCCGATTTAAAAAATAAATAAGAGCCTCCATTAATTCTATTGTTTTCTAATACATGGTTTTAAAATTCTCAAGTTTATGAATACTGTAAAAAAAATTGACACAACTAATAAAAAGCATACCTACTATTTTTCTCTCTCTTTTTTAAGATATTATTCTATTATTATTTCACTGTACATAGGTTCGGTAATCGTACCTCACCCAGATTTATTAACAATTAATTTTTCTTCCGAATCATGAGTTACAGATATTACGTATATGGGATCAACCAGAAACATCGTCTATTTTTTATAGATCTAAATTCGTAGCAACATATGAATGAAACTCTTGGATTAGTTTATAAATAACCGTTGTTCAATGCTATAAATTTTAATGAAGTATATACCTTTTACTCACTGTTTCATTTCTAAAGTTATTTTGGTATCGGAATTTTTTTAGGGTTATTGAGAACATTATTCATGCTTAGAAACCTAAGAAATTATGAAAATGTATTTTTAGAAGATGTTCATTTAATGGTAGCTACATCGATAATAACGATATTTAAATGTTTCAATATTTCAATCGATAAATAACACTTGCAGTTCGGATGAATAATTCTTTTTGATTTGCACTATTAAAATGGCTTTCTTTGCTAAATTGTTATTAATTAGTTCATCGGCATCAATTGTCCGATATTCTGGCATGTTTTTTTTTTATTTTTTACGTAGAATCAATGCTTTTTGAATTTACTATACTCTATTTGCTGAATCCATATTTAAATAGAATTGTTCTATTTATTGATTATTTAAATCCCATAATACAACCAACGATTTTATGTTTTTGATGTTGTTCAGTTTTGGCGTTTATTAAAAATTGCTGTTAATTTATTCGTTATCTTTATTTGCTGCTATTTCCACTCATCTAATAAAACAGTATTTTTAAATACCTTGGTCTATAATTGAGTATATTATGGTACGTAATGAAAATAATTAATATTGATTAAATGTCAGAACCACATTTTCTGTTTTTTTTGAGGTTAGAAATTCTTTTGATTCATATTAATTATGGACCAATCTTCTCCACTGAAAAAACGGAGTCAGTCATTTTTCAGTTGAAGATAAGCAACGCGTCGATTTCTTTCTCCCTCGATACTTTGGTGATAAATCTTAAGGATGTGTTATCGAACGCTCCCTCAATGTCCAAAAGGACACAATAGTACCTCTTTTTTTTCGAGAGCAAACTCAGTTTTGTTAACAAGCTGATGTAATGCTGTTTCTGTTGACATTCCTGCCCTATAGGCATATTGGTCTTGGTGCAGAGGCCTGATCGCCAATACAACCCTGATATGTTTGTCCAATAGTATTTCCATAGTCTTTAGTCCTACCCAAAATGTTACCACAAATGTAACATTTCAATGGACTATATTCCAATTCCGTAATGGCTGACATGCATTTTGTGTATGGTATGGCTTACGGGAACACATACGAAGCAAAAAGAATTTATGAAGAGTTATATCCACGAGTATACAACGGTATACCCCATGCACCAGCTTTTCGAAACCTTCATCAACGTCTTTCTGAATTTTTAATAAAAGCACTATTCTTTTGGGTAGACCAACCACGATGAGAACTGTTCAACTAGTAAAGCTGTAATGGAGAAGATAGAAGAAAATTCTGAGACAAGTACAAGCAAGGCCGAATATAGGGGGAGGGGGGATGTTGAGGCGATTCGGCAAATCGGTCACCATTCGGCACTTATGTACATGAAATCATAAAAAACTCAAAATAATGAAATCTCAATGTATAAAACTAAAAACTTAACAGAATTATTAGAATCAAAACAACGTAATATAATTGAAGCAATACCATTAATTGACTCAACTATCATCTCACAAAGTACTATCAATAATGATCATAATAGTATGGTTGCGCTCATTGAAAGTGCGCTTGCATTTGCTAAGAAAATCGGAGTTGACGGTGACGCCGATTTTCAAAAATTTCATAGAAGGAGAATAACTCCTAAAAGATTGGATCCAAATCGAGATTCAGTAGTGACATTAACACCGAGTAAGGACTTCCCGAGACATAAAAAACGCAACAAAAATTTCACGACTTCATTAAAATACCATTACTCTTTGTGCTACCTCGACCGCAAATCAGCTCGCTTATCTTTATAGATTTTTAACGTGCGTCGGGTCGTTCGATGCAGCGGCATGCCATGACCCGCGGTGATAATAATTATGTCGTAAAGTTTTTGTTGCGTTTTTTACGTATCGGGAACTTATTACTTGATCTACACTAGATACCCTTATCAACCCAATGAAAGATAATTTTTAAAAATGTTTAGAGATTGTACAGCCACTTTACCAAGTCGATACAATTGCAGTTTAGAACTTGTAGAAGCAGCAGTGAAATTATTTCCAGATAACAATAACCATGTAGATTTAAAAGGCCTTCAGTCTGAATTAGAAATATTTAGCGACCAGTGTTGAGAACTTACAACTTTAGATAGAATTGTTGAAAAGGCATTTGAACTAAAGATCATCTTACCATTATGTTACAAACTATGTACTTTAATTCAAACAGTGCCTGTAAATGTGGTTTCAAATGAAAGGAAATTCAGTAAACAAAGCTCAGAAAAAATTGTCTTAGAACAACAATGACTGATTCACGATTAGATTCATTATTAATCTTATCATCAAAGAAGGATATTCTGAAAGAAATACCTTTCAAAATTTTAGTTGCACGATGGGCCACTTTAGAAGAGAGAAGAATTAAAGTTGTCTAAAAAAAATTAAGTTGCATAGTAATATAACTGTTTTGCATTTTTTATATTTCCTATTTTATTTTAAAATAAAGGTTTTTTTCTTCAACCAGATTTACATTTTTTTGTATCCCAAATATTAAATGACTACCATATATAAAAAGAATCGAAGAGCAAAGGAGAAGAAGTCATTCGTCGGCATTATGACAATTTCACACCCCTCCATAAAAATGGCTTAAAACCGGCCCTGAGTACAAGAATGATTGTAAATTTGTTGAATATCAGTAACAAGATAATATGGACAATCTTGGGGGAACAACAGCTTTATCACTATCATGTTCAACGGGTACAGGCCCTCGTACTTACAGATTGTCATCAATGCGTAGCATATTGCAATTGATTTTGGAACAGAGACTAGTATTTCGAAAATTGGGTTAAAATAATGTTATTATTATTATTAATACGAATTTTCTGTAAATATATGGGTTGGAATAATTGAAGACTAATCGGTCATCATTTTCTTCCACCAAGACTTAACGGTATCGGGATAACGTTAAGTCTTGGATTTTATACGTAGGGGTATTTTCGAAATGGTGGAGTGAAAAGCAACCACCATCGTGATTACCGCCCACGAGAATACGTTGCGAGCCCGTTTTTCCGTTTTTCGAAGGATTTCGGTGTTGCCAGAAAGGTAACTTCAACCTCCGGGAGTTGCTTAGGTCAATTGCTGATGATACTACTGATGATACTACTTTCGCGAAACATCTAAAAGTTACTGACAGCAATGTTGACGATACTACAAAAGATATCATTAGTAAAGCTTCTGACTGGTTTAATGCAAACAAGCTATGCTTAAACTCGAATAAGACAAACACCTTACTTTTTTCCACTAAAAGAAACCACTCAGAACCCATAAAATTTTTAGGTCTCACTTTGGACTGTAGTTTAACTTGGCATTCCTATATCGACATTTTAGCATCTAAACTGTCAAAAAAATGTATGCTATTAGACAAATTAAACTCAGGGTTAATGAAGATGCCGCATTGATTGCATATCATGCATTATTTCATAATGCAATGACGTATGGTTTGTTAAACTGGGGTACGTCCAACCAAATACAGAGAATCTTCATTGTACAAAAAAGGGCAGTAAGAGTTTTGGCAGGTGTGAACCAACTGGTAAGCTGTAAACCTTGGTTCATTAAATTTAAAATATTAACATTACCCTCACAAGTAATCTACTGTAATTTGATATACATAAGGGAACATTTAGGCGATTACATTATAAATGGTGAAACACATGCATACAACACACGTAATCGGCATCATTTACAAATACCATCACAAAGACTGGAATCCACAAAAAGAAACAACTTTGGTATTGGTTTGTATAACTCCCTGCCAAATAATTTGAAACAGTTACCAATTTCTAAATTTAAAATTAAACTAAAAAGACACCTCTTATCCAATGCTTACTACAATATACACGACTTTAGGTATGAGAATCCAGGCTAATTCCCTGTTTGTCTGTCCTATTATTGTTGTTTCCGTATTTTATTTTATTTTATTATAGGTGTACTTATACTTATACAGATGAGCAATGGGAACAACTTGCAGCGGACAGAACCGAATGGCGAGGGGTTGTGGCCAGCTATCAAGGAAATGTTGCTGCAAGAAGGCCGAATCCAAGACCTAACCAAGTCTATGTTTGTCCTGACTGCGGTCGACATGTGCTCTCCCGAATTGGCCTCTATAGCCATAATCGTGTGCACCGTAGATGAATGGGAATTACAATAGACTACACCTTTTACTTGTTTTTTATTGTACACAATCTATCGACTGTAAAACATTTTTATACTCGGACTCGAGTAACGGCTAATAATAATAACTTATACTTATTCTGTGTATGTTTGTATTTATATTTACTTATGTACATATATTCTATTTATATTTGTTTATGTCCACTTTTATTTTATTTGTGTAATTATGACTTGTCCAAGCACTACGGTGTATCATTGTGACGAATAAAATTATTATTATTATTATTATTATTATTATTATTTATTATTATTATTATTATTAATTGTGGTTTAGTAATGGTTAGTTTCCCTGATATTCTTATAAAAACCACGGTCCGACGAATCCACGCATGCCTAGGACCGACAGCAAGGAAGAGGGGGTGGTTTTTATAGTAGGGGTAGTTTCGAGAGGGAACAGTGAAAAAATACAACCATAGTGATTACCGCTCTAGAAACCCGTAAGAAGTCCATTTCCCGTTTTTCGAGGGATTTCGGTGTTGCGAGCAGGGTAGTTCAATCTCCGGGGTTGCTTAGGTCAATTGTGGTTGAGCAATGGTTAGCTTCCCTAATATTCCCATAAAAATCCCGATCCGACGACTCCCCGCAAGCCTATAACCGACAGCATGGACGAGGGGGTGGTTTTTATACGTTGCAGGTAGTTGCGGGAGGGTAGGGTGAAAAATAACGCCACTACCGTGATCCCTGCCCTCTAAAACCCACAAAAAACCGAATTTTTTTATTTTTTGCGACTTTGCGGATATTGCTATTACAGGCGGGGGTAGGTTCAACCCTCGGGGGTCGGTCAGGGGTACTCTAATACAAATTAACTGAATTTATTATTATTCCCCCCCCCCCAAAAAAAACCGATCCGATGACCCCTCGCAAGCCCAAGACCGATAAGTTGGAAATTGGGGTGGTTTTTCCTTAATAGGGGTAGTACGCAAAGGTTTCAGAACTCGAAACCATCACGATCGTTTTTCTCACCCTCGAAAACGGGGGGGAGGAAATAAATGTATTGCAAAAGATCCTTCAAACTATTGATGTTTTGGCCTCTTTTGTAACTCGTTAAATGGACTATTCCGACACATTTGTGCAGAGGATGTCAAAGAGGGAGGGGGAAACGGCATATTATGAAAAAATAATAAATATAAGCACTTTTCAAATTCATGCATTTTCTCATTGGCGAATGTTACAGTCCAGCCGAAATAGGTTTTTTCCGAGAAAAACCTGGAGGCAGCAATTTTTTTACATAGAATTGTAGGTTTCGACATTTTAACAATTTAATTAGGACACATCATATTATTATGTTTTTGACACTAAATTTCTTAGTCTCGTTCTTTTCTTTGCATAAAACTACTGGAAATTTAATTAATCTGTCAGGGCCTCTAATAAGCATGGTATTCAATAAATATAAAGTATCTATTTTAAGTAAAAAAGTGAACGAACCGTGGTTGAACATTTGTAAATTATAAATTCTTCAGGAATAGATTCTTTAAAACGTTCGGATGTTACGTTGACGGTAATATTTCCGAGCGATATATCACCTTTTCAATTAAAAAAGCTTTCGAGTGATGGGCATATATATTTTTTATGAAATATGTATAGTGGCACTGTCTGCGTTAATTCTGTTATAACAGTTCAAGTTTAAAATATTAACATCATTGCCATGCAGCACGTTGTGCATCACAAAAATTACTTTCAACATAAAAATAAAAGCTAATTGAATAATGTAATTAAGTTTATAAATATTATAGTGATATTGGTAGATTGCGGTTAGCTAGTGATATATTTTGAAATGGATACTGTTGAGCACGAAGGAAATATACAATCAAAATGTCACATAAAATATTGTAAATTGCAATAGCATCTAAAAACAATAATCTTCATATTGTCACGCAGTAATTGTAATTTGTTTATTATTTATTTGAACCCAGTATATTACTATATTCTTGCGTAGAAATTAATATTAAATTATAAAATAATATTTCAAAGTGTACTAAGTACAATGCAGAGTCAGCTGTTACGTTTATGGCATCCAGTAGCTAGGCCACTGGATAGAAATGCCGAGTCGCGAAAATTCGCTAGCAAGAGTAAGGTAGCAGCTGGGAGGAATTTGGGCAAATAGTTAATTGGGTTTTTGAAATGTAAAAGGTCATTTTTGGTTGCATGGTGTGTGGTCCAACTCCTCTCTGCCAGGGGGTGGCTCCCAGAGGGTTATATTAACTTATTTATTTGCTTTGGATTGAAACGAGCATCAGAAAACAATAAACTAGTACGCCTAGTATCTAATGCTGCAATGATGGGAATTCACATTTTCTGAGAGTTGAAAGTCAACTGTTATCACTGGACGGGTTTTTAAAAAAATATTTAACACGTATTATTTTATTTTTAAATCCAGTGTATTTCTCGAGAATTGAGAAATATTTTATTTTTTGCGATTACATCCCACCTATCGCGAAAAAAAAAGTTTCAGACAAAACATATGTATTTTGTAGCGAGGAATGCGAATCTGTAATAAAAAATGCGGATTTCTGTTTAAGATTTTAAAGTTGCCCCCACCCACCCACAGGTGTTGGGAGTAGGGTGTTAAGTTTGGTATTATTCAAAAATATTCAATACGTATATTTTTGTTTTTCAATCCAAAGTGTATTTCTCGAGTGTAGCGTACTTTCCCACAATTAAGCACGGATATACCATAATCATAAAACTAACAAAGGTTATACCTGTAAGGCAAAAATACCGACAGGCTGGAGACAGTAATAGCCAACTACAATAGGCAACCGTAATTTGGAAATTAAGCTCATTTACCCATCCCTCGAGAGGTAGACGAGAGACCGCCGAAATGCAGGCAAAAGAGGTCACTCATATTTCTGTTCTCAAACAACTCACTTCGTACATTTAAACTTAAAATTCGTAACCACTTTTTGTTAAAGTTTTATTTAATAAATAACTCCTTCTGAAGAACATTTAATTAGTTGTTCCCACACAACATTGAGTATTGCGAATATTTTGCGATTACAACGGGATCTATAGTGAATCAAAAAATAGTTTCAGATAAAATCTACGTATTTTGTAGTGTGGAATCCGAATCTATAATAAAAAATGGGTGTTTCCATTTATGATTTCATAGTTGCTCCACCCCACTCCCAGGAGGTGGAGGTAAGGGGTCAAGTTTAGTATCATCGGATAGATTTTCAAAAATATTTAATACGTATTTTGTTTTTCGATCCGATACTTCTCGAGTTATTTGACCGTTCCGGAACTTTTTATTCGCTCTGTATATAAAATGTAGAGTAAAATTTCAGAGTTATATAAATAAGTTACATAATTACGAACATTCAAGTCACCAATTAATTTGTCTACATTAAGAAAATAGCAATTTGCAATTATCATTCCAGATAAGGATTCGACCGTTGCAGAATTGATATTTCAGTAAACTGAATAAGGTACATGGCAAGTCATGTGTTATTTATAATTAGTGCGCTTTTGCTGCATGGCAATTGTTGTGCTAAGAATATTCTGAATCAACGCGAACATTTAATATTAGGCATTACGTATTCTTGACTTCAAATTATTATTTGCTTGATTAATTCAAAAAGAATCTTGCAACAAAAGCAATTTGATTTAAAACGCGAATAGGGTAATATTTATCTAATAAACATATGGCGTTAAAACGCTTCTTCAGGAAATTTACCTAACACTCCATGTATTAAATTTCGGTTATAACAGGCCGGAAATTTTTTCGAACAACTTAATCTCTCGTGAAATATGAATCGCGCTTCGTACATGCGATCATTCTGCGATTACTTCAGCTTATTAAACCCTCAAATGACGCAAAAACTTCCTTTTTCGATGCGATATTAGGGCGTAATTGTGTAACAAATGGGAGTTCGAGGTCGAAAGAACGACTATTGATTGCCAATAGACCAAAAGAGCGCTAGAAGAAAAGAAAGAAAGAAAAAATAATTTCTTTAGCACAGCGCTCCTTGAAATAGCATATGAGCGCTGGATGAATAAATGAACCTCAATAGAACAAAAAATAGTTACTTCTTCTTCTGACACATAGATTTTCGCACAGCACTCCTTGAAATAGCATATGAGCACTGGATGAATAAATGAACGTCAATAGAACAAAAAATAGTTACTCCTTCTTCTAACACATGATACCTACATACGCAGCACAGATTCAGTTTAAACTAAATCGAGGGACCAATGATAAATGTTAGAACGTTCATTTATAATGAATAATGATCACAAATTTTTTCATTGAAATATATCCAAATATTTATTACTTTAGATGTAAGTTTACCAGCAGAATTTACACAATTTCAAAAAATTTCTCGTCCTAGATCTGCAGTCAAAAAAAATATAGAGCTATTCGTAATGAAATGGCGAGCAGAATTAATACGAAAAGAACCTAAATTGAAGCCTACCACAAGAATGGAAGAACGCTTAGGTTTATTACCATAAATAAAAAGAGTGGCAAATGTAATAGAGAAAACTAACTGCCAAATCAGCCTATCTCCCTCAACAGGAAAACTAATAAAAATAATTATCTCAGGCACTATGTTTCATCATAACAACTTTCCTTTCTGGTCGTTCAATAACTGCTAACCTTCTCTCTTGTCTGAAGGATTGGACATTAAGCTTGTGGATGTCATGTACCTGGATTACTCGAAGCTTTCTGATAAAATTCTTCTAAACCGACTAGTAATAAAATTGAAACAGATTTCCTTAACATCAGAAAATTTCAGATTAAAGTAGACCAAACTGAGTCTGAAATCAAAAGAGTTTTAAACGAAGTTTCCAAGGATGCGTCTTAGATCTGCTGCTATATCTTATTGATGCATCAGATGCGTCATGTGCCTGTACTTGGGTGAATATTAGAATTAGAATATTTATTGCATACAAACAAGATAGATAGTTCAAATGTGCTTTTAGAGGGCGGAATATTAAAACATAATATTTTTAGTCGCAAACTACTCTATAAAACCCTTATTTTACTATAGGGAACGCAACCAGACTGCAACCAACAGCTACTCTCCGGGCTATGTGCCCCGCCGAGCGCTGAATTACAAGTTACAAGCCTGGCGCGTTAAGTGTAATAATTGCACATTACCATCAAAACGCTAATGCTTCGATTGCCTACCTTGCACTGACGAGAGCCAACAGCTCGAAACTGCAGTCTGCAAGTGATGTGTGACGACTGGCACGAGAGCTCCTTTAAGTAGGATCAGTTTTTCGGCTGGTGTTTGTTGCAATCGAAGCATTAGCGTTTTGATGGTAATATGCAATTATTACACTTAACGCGCCAGGCTTGTAACTTATAATTCAGCGCTCGGCGGGGCACATAGCCCGGAGAGTAGCTGTTGGTTGCAGTCTGGTTACGTTCCTTATAGTAAAATAAGGATTTTATAGAGGAGTTAGCGACTAAAAATATTACGTTTTAAACAAGATAGATGTTTTGTTTCTTACTGAAAGCTGGATATCTGAATCAGAAATTCAGAATATTGTTATTCCTAATTTTAAAGTGGTATCGTATTATTGTAGGAAAACGTCAGCTCATGGTGATGTATGTGTTTTTGCTAGGGAACAGTTAAAAATTAAAAGTAAGTAAATTAATGAATTATGGGTAGATATTCATGCTGAATTTACCTTAACCGAGCTGATCAATGAGAAAATCTATTTTTTATGCACTTATAGGTCTCCTACGGGGGACACTGATATTTTCTTTAATGCACTTAATAACGTAATTGGAATAATACGTTTAAATAAACAAATTGTTGTGGTTGGCGACTTCAACATCAGTACTAATATTTGTAACAATATAGATGTAAATGAATGTGTAAATATTTTGTTGTCATATAATCTAGAAGAAAAAATTCACGAAAACACACGGGTAACTAATACTAGTGCAACAAAAATAGATAATCTCTTTACCAGTATAAACATCAATAATATGATCGTGAAAGTAACTGAACCTCATATGTCTGACCACAAAGGTGTTTCTTTCTCTATAGATATCGACTCAAAGACGATTTTATATTATGTAGACCTATGACTGAAAGGAGTAAAAAACAGTTTACTGAATGTGTAAATAATATTAATTGGCATGTTTTTTATGAAATAAAAAATCCTGACGAATCTGCAAACTTCTTGGTCGAGATTTTATCAAAATTTTATAATCAATGTGTGTTTTCGGGAGAAACTAATAAAAAAATTCAAATTAGATAATAATAATGTTTTTGATAATGATACACAATAATTAAAAGATACCTTGGACGCTGTCCATATAATTGCTTGTAAAACAAAAAATGAAAACGATCTGCTCTACTCTAAAAAAGATTATAAAAATTAAATAAAACAATCTAAATTAAAATCTAATAGTAAACGAATTCTAACTTCTGATAACAAACAGAAAGCATATTATCAATAAAAATAGAAAACATAAAAATACAAATATAACTTCTGACTTAATGGCTAATGATTTCTCAGACTACTTCCTCGATGTTATAAACAATTTAATGATTAATTTTGATATTGTTGATGCACAAAGTTTTCAGATTTTGTAAAGAATGCACCTAAGGCAAATAAATCTTTTTTCTATTTCCAGTTTGTGATCTGGAAATCAAAACTATTATATCACACTTAAAAAATAGTAAATCTAAAGATATTTACAATCTTAATAGCGAGGTTTTAAAATTAGTTGGTGATGTACTTGCAAGGCCTATTGCACATTTAATAAACATGTGTATTGAATGTGGAATTTATCCAGAAATTTTTAAAAAATGGCAAGTTACTCCTATACTAGTTATTTCTCAATAAATGCAAATTGTGGTTAGGTTCCATTTTGCATAACTACGTCCAATTATACGGGAAAATAATAATTTTACAATGACACACTTTGCAGACTTCTTGTACATATACTATAAACAATAAATATTTGCCCTCGATAAATTTCTCTATAATATAATTTTCTGTAATTATATTTCGATAATTTTTTTCACATTTCGCATCACTTTCGCATATTTAATAAAAGCTTAATCAGTCTGGTTGACCCCATACGCTGCGTCCTTCTCTTCCATGTGTTACAACGTAACAAATGTACCATTATGTAGAATAACTACAATATATGTAAGTAGTAACTATCCATGGATATGACGTAAGCGGATCTGTGTATAAAACATACACAGCAAACAAGAATTCTTTTTATAACTTAAACTTTAAACAGACTCTTTCCGAAATGTTAGCGAAACACTTCATCCACATTTTTATTATAATTTGTATTGGTTGGTAAAAAAAATAGCCTCCGACTGTTTCTTTGACGTCACGGGTGTAGAGGTTATTTTTCCAATATGTCGGTTAATTTTGTGTGACAATTTTAAGATACATGTGGTAGAAAAACCCGAAAAGAATAATTTCTTGAATTTTTTAAAGTTTAAAAATGTTAATATTCACGTAGAATGCACTGTGTGGCTCAACAGTCCAGTCATTACCTACAATTCCAGCTAGAATAGATAGTAAGGCCCCAGTGAATAGTTGTATTTCCCGCTTGTTAAACCTCTCGCAGACATCTCTGGATTTGGGTTGCAGTTTATGATATTTACGTAGTTTAGTTTATTGTTTCAAAACGTGTTTGAAGATGTTTCTTTTAACCGCCTTTTAAGTCACCTGAATCGTCCTCTTATATTAAAGATGTTCAGATTTGTCTGAGAGGAGGAGAGGGGGCCCTACAGTTTACAGTGGAATTCGAACCACTTCTAGGGGTTAATACATAATCGAAAATTACTTCGTAGTAAGTGGGGCTCGAGTCCACTTCGCTAGGTATGCTCAGAGAGAAGGCTAGATGCACTATAATGTATGTACCCGACAAGTATAGCTTTGATTTTTCTTCTGAAAAGAAGAGTCGGGTATAAAATAAATTAATGTCCACATTCAGCATCGTTTACATAAATTTTGAGGCATTCACGATTACAGCGAAAGTCTCGGCTAATTAAGACAGACAATTCTTAGTTTACTGCCCTGTCTAGCCGGGCTTATACACATTTTATGGGATTCCTATATTATGTTTTCATGGAGTTATGTGTACTTTATTATCTGTGAGGGAAATTTGTACGTTTGCTAAGTTCAGTATTGATGTATATGGTAACAGATTAAATTTGCAGAGTTGAATTACAGTAGGGCTGAAAATTTCTAGATCTTGTTAGAAGTATACGTATTCTTTTCTATTATTACATAATAATCTAATTCCATTTTGCTACCATTGAAGGATAGACCAAACTCCATCAATTACTAAAATAAAAATAAATCGATTTAGGCCCACACGGCTTTTTAATTTACCTGCACCATTTTGCTCCTTTAAAACCATACTACTTTTTAAAATTCTTTGTGAAAGCACTGATAACATAAAATTTAGCAAAGTATGACGAGGTGCAGCTATCCACTTTCTCATCAATCAATATCCTAAATTTTTTATATAAAAAAATGGTTTTGTGTCCTTGTTAAAGAACCTACATATATGCGGCAAATATTAACCCGTGCGAAGTAAGTGAAAACCTCCTTCGAAGAGATTTTGCGGAACTGCAATGAAATCAGAAAATATTGCAAACCGCATGCGACATGTAAAGGTGCCGTCAGGAAAAGTTTTGGGAAGTGCAATAGAAACCTACTTTTTACTTCATACTTTTGAATTACCATGAAAAGTTTTTTTTAAACATTTATTTAATGTTGGCCTATTTCCACTACTGAGGCCTAGCAACGACGTCTGTAGACGAGCTGCCCCAAACCAGGAAATTTGTCGAACCTCTTCTCTTTCGAAGGGTAGGGATCTTTTACTTGCCTAACATTTAACAGACAAGGGATCGACAGCTTCACATCCCCTCCGACGGATCCTCGCCTAAGATTGCATAGTTTACGCGCATACATGGATATCCAAGCCGCTGGAAGATGTCAGGCTTCTCTCGAAATGGCCACCCATCCAAGTAGAGTCGAGCTCAGGTTTATGGTGTGCTCAAAAAAAGGCAATAAAAACTTTACGACCTCGTTAAAATACCTTAAACTAGTCGCAAAAGTAATTGCGCCTAGGCACGCACTTGAAATGTTTAGATCAGCAACTCAGTCGTTCAATTTTAACAGTGCGTTACGGTCTAGTATTATTAATCTGTACTGTATGATATCTCGCCTACAATGCGCTAAAATATCCACAAAATAATATCTAAATTTAATTCTCAAGTTCGGAATCAATGAAAAGAAACACATTTCTAGTCACACAACAATAAAACAAATTCAAATCAAACTGAACAATGTATTACGAGAACAATATTCTATACAACTGAAAGATAAAATTCCCTGTCTAGCTAAATAAAATAAACACGACACTAAAATTAAATAGTTTGGATAAGATTAAATTTAAAATAAAATTAATTGTTAAAATTTCCAATTTAAAATAATCTTCGTTATTTCCAAACTATAACATGATGATGTCTGAAAGTTATTTGTGGCATTCTACGAATATTCTTTCCTATTATTTGGGTTTTCTACCACAAAAACGTGCAGTTCTCTTTCTTCTCTTTATTTCAATAAACTCATTCGATTTGTGATTTACATTTTCATTATCACTACCGTCAACAATATCAGTGCCATCTATACACATTCTGTCACTGTTTTCTTCCATAAAAGCGTCTTTTTCGGTCGACAGTTGCGCCATCTGTTGTGTAAGTTTACTGTTAGATACATTTTCTTGTAAGGTTCTTTATGGCTTTTGTTGTGATAGTTGCTGATCAACTATATCACCTAGCGCCCCCTTTTGACTTTTCTTTCGACTTCCCCGCCCTCTGTGCATTGAAAGATAAAGGTTCCACCGATTTCTGTAGGACATTGGTATAGGATCTTGTACTTGCAGGTGCAGAATAACCTTGTGTTAACGAATCTGTGTGGATTCTAGATCTATAATTCCATTCATTATTAACTTTGAGAACATTGTTTCTGTCATCTTTTTCAGTTATCAATGTTTCTAAATACCTAACTTTCATGGTCAAAACTTCAATTTGCCATTTAGCCTTTTCAGAGAATTTTACCATTTGGGATTTCTGATTTTCATCCTTAACTTCCAATTCACAACACGTGATTTTATTTTATGCGATAACTTTTATATTTGGGTCTTGTTTTGCATAACTTTTGTGATATAGCATGTAACAATGTATACGCACAAATACTGCACTTGCTTTTGAACAGCATTTCATTATTTGTTCACTCTTTTCCACATTTAATAGAGCTTCACTTTCACCGTCTTTTTCTTCAGCGACCATGATGAAATGAAATACGTTATCGCAATAGTTAATATTGGGGGCGAGCGTAGGTGCGTCTTTACTATGTACATACTTCGGTATGCGATGTAAAGCAACGACAGGCGCAGTTAGTACTTGGATGGGTGACCATTCCAACGGAAACCGCGTCCTCGCCTCACACATCTTCCAGCGCGGTATGCGCGGAAGCTATACAACCTTAGGCGAGGGTTGTATAGGAGATATACCATCCTTCGGCGGGGATGTAAAGCCGTCGGTCCCTCGTCTATTAAATGTTAGGCAAGTAAAAGATCCCTATTCTTCTTAAGGGAAGAGGTTCGGCAAAATTTCTGGTTGGGGGTAGTTCGTCTACAGGCGTCGGTGTTAGGCCTCAGTAGCGGAAATATGCCGACGTTAAATAAATGTATAAAAAAAAATAGTTAATATTTAAACGTCAATAAAGTAACTTTCAATTATTCTCACTTTATGTCAAAATCATGGCTACTAGATCAGTTCGAAATGAAAAGTATTATAATTTAACGGTGTTTAATGAAAAAGTAAAATATCTCTGGAAATATCGATTATTAAGGATATTATTCACAAAAATCGTAGAGAATTAACGTACAAGTTCAAAAATACAATAATGTAGAGTTTTCCATTTGAAAAAAATTGAGAAAATTCACTTTGAAATGTCCTGAATCAGCGCTAGTATAAAATACACCCTGTACAATTATAATCAATATTTGGTGGTTGTGTCGTTGTAGTACATCCGTTGTCTACACATAATTGCAAAATAAATCTTCTTAATTAACAGTAATACACACACAGCGAATTGATTTGTTAAAACTTGTTCCAACCAAAATTTTCATATTTTTTCGAATAACTCGGCAACGCCACATCAAAAACCAAAAATCTGGAGGTCGATGGAAAGGTAATTTCACGCTGAATTCATAAATGTAAGAATATATAGGATGTTCCGTTTAAAAAAAATGACCTCGTAGATACTCCGCTGTAGCGAGTCACACTGTATATTTCAAAATATTTTTTAAATGTGCGCCTTTTGACACTATACCATAAAAAAATAATTTTCCAAAGTCTTCTAATATAGCCGATATTGGGCTTTGACGCATTATTAGGACACCCTGTATGTTAAAATAAAAAAATTGCCCTTAAAATGTTTTCTTAACCGCCTCTCAAGTTACCGAAGTAACCCCCTGGAGGATCTCAAGGATCTTATGCTAGGTAAAGAGAGACGAGGACCTACAGTTTAATGTGGGCCCCGAACCACTTTGGGGCAATTTTGTTAATGAAAAATTGTTTCGCCTTGCGGGTATCGAACCCATTTCGCTAGGCAACTCAGTTTGCTAGCCAGACGCTTTAATACACTAAGCTACCGACCCCTAACCCGACAATTCACATTAAAATCCTAATTTGACTCTGGTAATAGGTATTCTGAAAAATTTAGCTCGATAGTCACAACATCTATGTCAGCGTTGTTTTTTACAGATTATGCCAACACCAATTAACCCTTAATAACTGCGCCACTGACTTCGCTAGCATATTAAATTTTGTTCTCTTTCGAACAGCGCCACCTTTCTTCGTTCACTCTTGCGGAATAAAAATTATTTATCATAGTTACAATACAGCAGCGCGCTTACTCTTTCTCTCTATCCTTCATGGTCGAGTGGTAGTGTCAGTGTTTCTAATCTGTGGTGTTTCTACTGTCAAATCTACTTTTGGTTGCTAGCAATAAAAATTCATCAAATTGTGTGTCAGTGTAAAATTAAATAAAAAAATATGTGGGCATTCACACAGAAAATAATGCAATAATTGATAAGACACCCATTTGCATTAGGGCACAGCAGGGACTGTGTAAATTTCAACATAACCTAACAAAATGTTCAAATTGACCAGAACAAACTATTTAAATATTAGTACAAGAACCATTGAGCAATGGAAGAGTTTTAATAAAAAATTTAATTCGAAAATAAAAGGAACTATACTTGAAAAATGGGTACAATACTGGAAACAAATTGCAAAAGATTACACAGACGTTACCATTTCATTGAAGCAGGAAATAAAAGCAAAACCTCTCAAATCCACGCTATACTTCACTGGAATGGGTGTTTTAAGTTATTGTGCTACGCATAATCCTAATCTACAAAGTTTTAGAGCTAAATATATAGAATGTGCTAATGATTTGGCTCTCGTTAATTCGAACCTGGCAAATCCAGAATCTATAAATCACTTAAAATATATAGAGAGATGTTTTAACGCCAATTTAATCCGATACACGAATTTAGGCATCGCTTCCATAATATGGGTGGATGACTTTAGTAGTGAATGCAATACATACGAGAGTAGTTGCTCGTATCTGCAAGTACCTTACAGAAAATTTACCGATCACATTTTGGATGTAGGATTTTTAAATGTCTGGTGGAGAACATCCAAAAAAATGCTAGATTACGATGTTAATTACTGAGTAGATGAATATATTTATACTTAAATTATTAATAAATAGTTAAATATTATTTTTAAATTTTATAAATAAAGACTTACCTTAAACTCTTCTTCGGTGTATTTTTCTGTGTTCTTGACGATGCTTTTAGGAACTGGACTCATATCCCTAGCTCCGGAATCCCATTCCCAACGATCTAACTTTCCTGAAATAAATGTGGCGATTAAAATTTGATTTAAGAAAGCGAAAGTTGAGGCATAGGTACGATAAAGACATTTATTATTATTATATATTTTTGACATGCTATTAATTTTTGTTTATCTATAATATGTAGAAATGTGTAAGTAAATTCAATAGGTTAATAGTTTTTTGTTTTAACTATGTGAACAACTTTAACTTTCCTCATGTGAACAAACATACTTGTTATAGAATTTTTACTAATATTTTCAGCAACAATCTGAGGGAATTTTAAAGCGAGTAAATCTTCTATTTCTGCAGAGTCAATACAAATATTTGGTCTGTAAAATACGTCATAGGAGACAAAGTACAAAAATGAAATCATATAAAATAATAAATTTTTAAAATGCAAAGTATGAATACAATATCAAACTCATATAAAATATTGGAATGAAATGTAATATCTAAAAGGAGTTTTGATAATAAAATGTCACAAGTAAGATCACATCATACAATAATGATGAAACTCGTGAATATTACCACATTGAATATCTTTTATATGATGTGGCAGCTAGTTGTATAACTTTAAGCTGCGGCAGAATGTGTAATTTTCAAATATTTTTTTTTATGTATCGGATAGATAAAATCCCTTCTAAATCTGATACCATAGCCATAGGTCCTTATACAAGAATCGAAAATGTATTGATTTTGAACTAGAAATTGTATACATTCATGTTCTGTAGATGGCTGTAACGGTCAAAAACACATTCGATTTAAATTTGTCTCCGCAAAATTCTCTAAACTTAACATTGAGCATGAGCCTGATGACTCGCTTCTGACAAAAATTCTGTCGAGTTTGGAGGAACTCCCCCATATACCTATCACAAATTTTACCAATAAATAAAAATGATCATAATATATATCTTTATCACTTCGTAGTCTACCTGATTTTTAAAACTAATTGTACAAGTAATAGAAAACATTTACCACTTAAACTGTCTATATGAGCAGTTCATGTTACCATGTCATTTATGTGGACATCGAGGAATTTCACAGAAGTAACAGTTAAACAATATTTTTTGATCATCAAAAGCTATGTTACTGGGTGTATCAATTAAATTATTAATTTTAAACAAGATACAATCTGTTTTTCCTTCATTTAATGATTTCAGAAAACCACTGTTTCATTGACCTCATCAACTTATTACCCATGTTTAAATTGTTCATGAAATCTTGTCTAATCAATAAATTTGTGCCAATAACTTAGTTTACAATGTGCTGTTGATCTCTATCTGTAATAATATTTGATATATCGTTTAAAAATATAATAAATAGTAAAGGACCTAGGATGCTGCCCTGCGGCACTCTAACAGACATTTCTAAGGTCTCTGATTTAATCTTCCCTCCTTCATGTTTAATTTGAACTTGTTTACATCCTGTTAAGTATGAATAAAACCATATAATTGGTTCCCCTTCCCCCTAATATCATAATTATACAATTTTGAAGGTATAATATCGTATCTTATACAATCGTAGGCCTTGGATAGGTCCAGGAAAATGTCACACGAAATATTCCCATCCCTTATTTAGTGTAATGCTTCGTTGATGAAATCAAACAAAGTTAGATTTTCTTTTCAGATAACCATGCTGATTTTCTGAAAACAGACCAAACAAAAGAGGTCTCACTGCCATGGCATATTCAAAAATTTTTGTGGAACAAGTTAATAGACATGAGTCGGTAATTTGACAAAATTCCGGGATATTTTAATTCATCGGTAAATACTAATTTATTTATTCAATACATTTGTCCAACAGTACAAAAAAATCAATTACAGGGTATATGTATACGGACTATCGGAAAAGCTACGCCGTATAGGTGACAAATTTGATGTTAGGACGATATTTCAAACGGGGAACACTTTAAGATCTATTTTAACAAAAACAAAACCGATAAACAGGGAGCAGAATTCAAAAAACTGTATTTACAATATCCCGTGCGAATGTGATACATGTTATGTGGGTGAGTCATCCAGACCTTTCAGTGTGAGGTTGGATGAGCACAAGAATTACATTAGAAAGAATGAAATTCAGAAATCAAAGATTTGTGAACATGCTTGGGAAAACGGACATAGAATAAACTGGGACTCGGCAAAAATTTTAACAAAAGAAACAGATACCAAAAAAAGAAAAATTAAAGAATCAGCAATAATCTTATTAAATGAAGATAAATGCGTATCGAATTGTTCTGTAGATATTTGTACAACCTGGCTACCAATGTTAAAAGAAGAACTTAACAAACTCAACATTATCTAAAAAATATCATCAGTTCTATGTTCTGTGTAAGTAGTAAGTATCTATGGAAATAACATAAACAGAATCTTAAAGCTGTGTATTTGACATACACAGCAAAATAAGAGTTCTTCAAAAAAATAGCTTTGAAAACGGAGAGATTACTTTCTGAAACGTCAGCAAAATATATTATTTTTGTGTTTATTCCGATTTATATTATTTGCAAAACATAACCTCTGACTTTTCCTTTGGCGTAAACGTCACGGGCGCAGAGGCCTTTTTTCCAATAATTCTATTATTTTGTAGATTCGGTGATTTGTTTTGAAGAGGATAATAGTACATGTGGTAGAAAACCCAAATAATAGGAAAGAATATTCGTAGAATGCCACAAATAACTTTCAGACAATACAGGGTAAGAAAGCAGCAAAATAGTTATTTATCTACGATTGTGTAAACAGTAACAGTTTTTTACATCATTTCCAGTGTAAAAAGTGGCCTTTTATAAGAAACTGTGCAATAAAAATTTTTATTGCACGCTTTCTAAAAAATTAAAAAACTACGCCAGTTTATTTATAACATCGTTTCCTTAGTTACTACCATCAGTGATTTTCAGTCACAACCATGAAGTAACATAATTAGAATAAAGACTTCAACTACAACTCGAATAATACTAACCATCAAAGTGACATTCACAAAAAGTTGATACACTTTTACAAATATTCATAAAAAATTGCCCATTTCTTACAATAATTGGAATGATCAAAGATAAAATATTGTAAGACACACTTGTAAAAAGCCTCTTTATTGCATTTATGGATTTTAAAAACACTCGCTTCGCTCGTATTAAAGAATGGCTTTTTACACTTGTATCTTAAATAACTATTGTGTAACTAGTGCAAAAAGTGTACATTTGTTGCACAAAGTATGAAATTTGCAGCTCTACACAAAGTTGAGAGCAATGTTGTATCTTCTATTAATTCATTATAATGCATTTCAACTTTAATTTATGCAATTTTACATGCCTTATCAAAAGTTGATATTGTTTCATACAGAACTATTTAGTCATTATGATGTTTTTCATTTTTATACCCACTCAAAAAAATCAATTTTTTTTGCACAAAATAATAATTTTAGGTCAAGTTTAACCAACGTCTTAAACTTTATTCTTAGTCAAGGCGATAACCTTTAAAAAGATGGAAAAATCCTCCAACATTAATGAGTCGAATTGAAAATTCTAATTTTACATCACTTGGTACCTTATTTTGATTAATCTAACCCATTTTAATATATAGACTTAAGCAAGGGATAAACCGCAGCCCAAAATTCATACACCAGATTGTGCAATGATTTTCCTTAAATTTCCTATGATATCCCCATGTATCCTTCGCACAAAATCCTTCTTCTGATAATTGCCTTGATAAGAAGTGGCTATATCCAAGTGAGAGAAGTCTGACAGGGATCAGATTGAGCAACATATTTTTTGTGAAAATTTGCGCCTTTGTTACTTCATCTCACTGACCGGGTATCGAAACTTAAACTGATGGCCGTATCTCATCCCCCTAATATAGGTAATATTACCAGTACCATTGAATATGAAATCATTTATACTAGGTATATTAGGTAAAAGTATATCTATTTCATCATCTGAAACTAAATATCTACCGTTCTCATCTTTTTGCTCCTTGGAAAATCGAATTTTTTACTATTATCTTTGTTTTCATGTGTTTGCATTACTTAATTTTATTTAACATAAGTAAATAGCCCTGATCAAGCTGTTATTGACCTATTTTAGTTTATCGTAAACCAGCCAACCGTAAATGGAACCAATTTATATCAGAGCGAAACCTGCCTGATTACTTTTAGTAAGTAATTAATATACATAAGCATTAAAAATAAACATTATCCAGACGGCATCTTGTCTGGCAAATACCATAGTGGTGGAATGCCTATTAACACTTCCTTATAGTTTCATTATTATACACAGAACCATTTAAAAGATATAGTACAATTCATTTATGTTATATCACTTAAATGTAAATATAAAATGATGAAGTGAATTACTTGACGATTGCAAACAAGACTTGGATCATGCATAAAAAACTGAAGTTTGGGAAACCAAACGAATCCATTAATGGGAAAACTTCTTTTATGGTTTTTTTGTTTAATTGACTGTTTTGCTAGCGCTATCTGATTCTACCTAATACATATACTTTTGGATCATCGATAATTACATTATACACTAGCTGGTATTATCCTAACCTCGATATGAATGAATGTGGAGCCTTGGCCATTCATTCAAAAACAACAAGAAAACCATCACCTTTTTGCTGAAGAGCAAGTAAACAATTTACTCTGGTTTATTCTATTTTCTTCTATGTCCAGTCTTTTCAAATTTTACAAATAAATGTCACAAGCTTTTCCCAAGTGTAACCATATTTCTTACAGGTATTGCTTTTAAACTGGAGAGCTGTTTAGTGCTTATGTCGTAAAAATATGTCAACAGGGTAGATATAGATTTCTTTCTTTAATAAATATTGAGGTCATGTTTACATCATAACTGATTAAAATATATAAACACTTAACCCATTAATCAGAAAGTAAAAACCGCAAAAAGACAATTTACCTTGGCTGTTGTCGCTAATATTGTCCTTATTATTAGAACTTTTTAGAGCATCAATTTCAGGTCTTAAGGCTAGCCTCCTTTGTAAAAATTGTTCATAAGATATCCTTCCTTGAGAGTCAGCTCCAAGCTGCAACATTAACTCATCGAGGGAGTCCTCAAGACTTAGTTCTCGACAAATAGCAAGGAGGTCTTGACTACAAAATTCAATAATGTTAGGCACAATCTGCGACCAGTGTTAGGCATTACCTATCGATGTAACCATCTCCATTGGCATCACAGGCCTGAAACAGTCTTCTTACTCGTTCTTCATCACCTACAGAACTAGGGCTTTCACTTGCACAGTCTGTATCAGCCATAACCCTATTTTCTGTTAACTGCCATTTAAATAACCCAATTTACTCGAGAAAAGTAAGAATTCTTGTTTTTCTAAATCATGTGGTCAATATTAAAGCACACCGACTTAGCATTTAACAATGAACGTTTAGACTATGTTTATATTCTTTATAAACAAAACATAGCATTAACAAACGTCAAAAATGTCAAAGTTAAAACAGTTTATTTTTGATTTATGTGGGAATAGTGGTGCCATCTGAACATTAGATGCCAAAGCAGGAAATCGGTAGTAGCGCTACTTATCGTTCTCTAGCCAATTTAAGACATGTGACCATATTCATGGTAACTAATCTTCGTCGTGGTACCGCTCCTGTATTAATATAATATAAGGTGCCCTACATTGTGATAATATATTATATTATCATTATCTCACTTCCGTCTATCTCCCATACTTCGTATATATTTAATAAACCACGGCCTGAACATGGCCTGACATCTATATTCTGTATACTTAAGCCATTAAATATTTTATTCTGATTATTTCTGACTGGTAATAGATTTCTATATTGGTATATATTGAAAGTGCAACTCTTAAAATGTCTATGCTTAAAACCTACTGTACCACCTATTAATATTTCATATTTCATTATTTTAGAACCATAACTTGTTTGCTTTACGTGGTCTTTATAATATCTTGAATTATTTTGAAGATAATAATTATAAAATGACTTAATTTATTTACTCATCAAGTCAATATTAATAGTCCTCTAGTGACAGCTTGTGGTACCTCTGACATTTAAGAGTACTCAATGAGGGGAAAAAAAAAATAAGATGTCTATGTTCTGGATACAATACACATCCTATAGAGGGTACTGTAGTCGATTCGTTGGTGCTTTGGATTGAATAAACTGTGTCACAAAAGTTAGTTCAAGTTCAGTATGGCAACTAGAATCAATTTTAAGAGAGGCCAGTATGGCCATATATTTTATACCAGTTTAATAATTAATTGTCGTTTTTCATTAGTTAGTGCAGTATTATCAACTTTTAAAATGAATCAAAAAATAAGAATGCTTGATATAATCAAAAAAATGTTGTCAAGGAAATACGGCTGTGTTGATAATGATAACATATCTTGAGGACATCCAGCAACATAGCGTATATTAATTTTGAAAGGGTTATTGATGGGTTTTTAAAGTTCAAACATAGAAGATTGCCACTATAGACATTTTTGATATGCTAATAGTACTAATAAAATACTGTTGTTTGTTGGTTGTTGTTGTTTAAAGCGCATTGGAGACTCAAAAACTTATTTAAGTTTATTGTAAATACATAAAATAGCTCGAGAAAAGAAACGGGCCTCCACAAGAAACCTTAAGGAAAGTATTGAAATATTTACTAGATTGCTTTATTTCGATCAAATAAACATGGTGAGGTGAGGGCTGCATCAATTCGTATATTATACCTACTGTAAGATTGTACTGTGTAAGATTTGTTATTTGAATTATCGGTATTTCTAGTCTCATTAACTAATCTGTATTTAGTTTTCTGACAAGCAATTCAATGTACATTTCATAGACAACTGTTTTTTCTCTCATAAATGACAAAATCGTTGCAAATAATTGTTCATATCTATATTTTTTTGTAATGCAACAAGATGTAACGAAAACAATAGCATATTTTAAATAAATTCATATACAATGCGTCTCACTTAAGAGCTATTTATATATTACGCAACATATATATTTAGTGGAGTAAAATTAGATTTTCAGCGAAAATTTTATATGGAGCAACGCGACATAAAAAATTTGTTTGTTTTGGTGAAACTAAGAATACCCTGAGTTTTCCGCTTCGACTAGGCGGGGGAACCCTTTTTTTCGCGAAAAAAAGGGAAAATGGGTCATTTTTAAGGGTGGTTTTCTAGTTTTAATTTATTTTGGACCCTTTAAAATGCTAGTTAAGAAACCAGAATAGTGCCCTTTTATTGCCGATAGTCAAGAAACCGTCAGTTCAAATTTCGTGAAAATCGATTAACCACCTCCTACGATATGTAAGTATATAAATATACTGAAAAAGCGTCAAAAATTGAATTACGGCTAACTTGGCCAATATTAAACTAAATTTGATGAAATTTTAGAAGAAAGTAACCTATATAACCAAGAAATAGCCCGCCAAATTTTAGCAAAAAATATCTAACAGTTTGGCCGTAATTCCATTTTTATTCCAAATTCCACAACATTTTCAAAACTTTCCCCAATATGCCCAAATGATCGAACGAAATTTTTATTTTACCAAAATGAAGGTATTCTTATGTATTTTTACATGATGTAGCTAAAAAATAACTTTTTTTAATTTAGCCGATTTTTGTCATTTTTGGTATATACATGCGCGCGGCGATTTCCCGCCATATTTCGGTATTATACGTATGCACGCACAAGTATACGTGTAATTATTCATTATAAAAATTTCAATATTAATAATAAAAAATATTTTGAGCAGGTTTTAAATATTTAGATTAAAAAAAACTCTCGAAGGTAAGATATAATTTTTTTTCTCGAAAATTCACTTTTTACGTATTATTATTTTATTTTATTCATGATTTCTTTTTCTAGTAGTTGTACTAGATGTGCTACTACAAGAAGTGTCTACTTCCGAATCGGTAACAGGTGTTTGGAATATTTTTTCACCACCGTCATCGCGCTAAACTCGTATACATCTGAGATATTCTCTGAAGTACAAACATCTTCATAATCTTCTTCGAATTCTTCAAAATCATAAATATCACTCCAGGGCAGTACTCAGACCGATTTTATCGGGTCATTTGTCCAGAGCCCGGGCCTACAAAAAAATTAAAGAT
Source organism: Leptura quadrifasciata (assembly GCA_963675555.1). Lineage (NCBI taxonomy): Eukaryota > Metazoa > Arthropoda > Insecta > Coleoptera > Cerambycidae > Leptura > Leptura quadrifasciata. The sequence goes on from OY776675.1 coordinate 114,864,185, forward strand.
CCTGACGGACACCGGCAGGATTTTTATTTATTTTTAGGACGTTTATTTTTGTGTAATAATTTAATTTAATAGAAGGTAATAACGCAATGTAATCCTTTCCATTTTTAAAATCCTTCCCAAAATAAGTGAGCCCGGAAAATTTACTTTGCCCGGGGCCCGCCAAAGCTGAGTATGGCCCTGAATATCAGGACTAATTTCTAATTGCTCGTCAACAATATTATCTGCGTTTTGACACAAAGTATTCCTTCCATTGTGGCTTAAATTGCTGCATGTGACGCCAATGGTTTTGCATGAGCAACGTTTAATTTTTCAAGCGATCTTACAATCACAAGCAATTATATTGAGTAATTCATTAAGAAGAGGAGCTTTATCAGTCCTTATTGGCATCAGTTCATTATCTGTTGTTTGCTGCTATCCAAAATCCTGTCAATTTTGGTACTTCAGAGAATATCTCAGATGTATACGACTTTAGCGATGACGAGGGTGAAGAAATATTCCAAATTTCAGTTACCGATTCGGAAGTAGACACTTCTTGCAGTATAGCACATCTAATACAACTACTAGAAAAAGAAAACGTGATAAATTAAAATAATAATCAATATATGTAAAAAGTTTAATAAAAATCCAGGGAAATTTCGAAAAAACTATATATATCTTACCTACGAAAGTTTTTTTTATATAAATATTTAAAACTTGCTCACAATCACTTTTTATTATTAATATTGTAATTTTTATAATGAATAATTACACGTATATATATGTGCGCGCATACGTATAATACCGAAGGGAAATCACTACGCGCATGTATTTACCAAAATGGCAAAAAATCGGCTAATTTAAAAAAAGTTATTTTTTTAGTTACATCACGTGAAAGTACATAGACCTTCATTTTGGTAAAATAAAAATTTCGTTCGGTCATTTGGGCAAATTGGGGAAAGTTTTAAATATCTTGTGAAATTTGGACTAAAAATGGATTGCGGCCAAACTGTTCGATATTTTTTGCTAAAATTTAGCGGCCTATTTCTAGGTTATATAGGTTACATTCGTCTAAACTTTCATCAAATTCGGTTTAATTTTGTCCAAGTTAGCCGTAATTCAATTTTTGACGTTTTTTCAGTATATTTATATGCATATCATGGAGGCGGTGAACCGATTTTCACGAAATTTGAACCGAACATTCCTTGAACATCTACAATAAAAGGGTACCATTCTGGTTTCTTAACTAGCATTTTAAAGAGTACAAAGTAAATTAAAACTGAAAAACCACTCTTAAAAATGATCAATTTACCTCTTTTTCGCGAAAAAAAAGAGTTCCCCCACCTACTCGAACCGAAAAACTCAGGGTATTCTTACTTTCACCAAAACAAAATTATTCTTCTATGTGGCGTTGCTCCATGTAAAATTTTCTCTATCGCTTTATTTTGGGCTATTTTTACTCCACTAATTGTGATCGTACAAAAAATTAATATTAGTTAAGTCAAGTTTTCAGAAAAGCGAAATTTTAGAAGCATTTCATATTACTTTTTGGCAAATGGTCTTTTTCCCCATTTCGACCCCGCTGAATCCGAATCTGCCGGTTGCCAAACCGAAATCATCACCGAAAGTGAGATATTCAAGATGGCGGCCAATATGGTGCCGAAACCGGAAACCGGAGCTGTAAAACCCCCGACACAGCAATGCGCCCAAAACATGTAATTATATGTTTTTGAGTATGAGGAATCTTAACTTTGCTAAAATGACGTAGGTCTGAGGGCTCTGGGATCTTGGAATAGTAGACTGAGAAATGCGGCGGTCAGGATACTTGGTATTGAAGATTTCGCATACCTGCTTCTGCGTTCTTGTTTTATCACCATATCCAAATAATATCAAAATTTCAATTTTTGAGCAACCGAAAGACTCATTGTTAAAATAGTGATCAACTTGATAATCAGCGATATATAACTAGAATCATAAGTTTGCACAGATGTAGCAAATAAAAAAATTATAATTTTTTCTGATATGTAAAAAGAAACTTTTTTTACTTCTTTCTTTTTGTTGGATATTTTACCACCTGCGTATCAGAGAAAACGATACATTTAAATTGAATGTTGACACAAAATTAATTAGAAAAGTCAGATTTGACAGATATTTGGCACATAAAATAGTTTAGGATACATTTGATTGTATACATTTCAAATAAGTTTCAAAATTTTCAAATTTAATTTTCTTGATGAAGAATACACAAAACTTAAAAAATCTTATATTGCTGGATAGAGAATTAAAAACCCTTTCAAATGAGCTATCACACGCACCCTCCTTCCATTTAAAAGGAGTAGTTGTCACTCTAGGGGGTTGAAGGGGAGAGGTACAAAATTATGCTCAAAAAATGTCATTTTAGAATTAAAAATTGACGTGTTTTAGAATCTTATTCATAAATTGTTAATTACGTAGCTAATGAAGTTATTCGTTACGTATTGACCTCACTGTATATTATGTGTTTTGGATTTGAATGAAATTTTACTCAGATTAGAATATATTTGTATCTACTTATGGCCAAAGTGCAATCGTCGCCATGCATGTACCAAAGACCACCTACGATGCCAAAATAAACTGAAAAACTGAAAAAATTAATAAAGCATATTAAGCAATATTTTACTAAAAAATTTTACTAATGAAAGTTGTTTAGAACTTCCAAAAACTATAAGTCCAAGGCTTCATTGAAATTAAAAACTACTGATTTTTTTTTTCAATAGTGCTCAAATCCGAAAATACAATTTTAATGCTCTTTTGTGTCGTGAAAACCGTGCTGTGATAATTTTCTTTGAAATAAAATACAAACAGCAGCAGTTAACTTACAAGAAATTTCTATGAATATATATTTTTTAAACGGTTTCACGGTATAAACTGGAATTTTATCTACTGCTTAAGAGATGTTAATGACATAGTTAAATTTCTAAATGAAAATCTTATAAATATCTTCAATGATTGTGCTCCTATTGGAACAGTTAGAGTAACAAAACCACCTGCACCCTGGTTGACACATAATATAAGGGAAATGATTAAGACACGTGACAAAGCGTTTACTAAATTTAAATCAACCAAATCTCCAGCTCAATGGAACTATTATAAAACCCTCAAAAATCAGATAAACTATGCTATAAAAAGAGAGAAAAAGGCTTATATGAAATTCATAATGGCACAAAAAACAGTAAAACGACATGGAACACTCTTAGATCTTTAAAAATACTAAATAACAATAACAAACATGATATACCTGATAATTTATTAGATTTAGATTTAATTAATACACATTTTACAAATCCTATTTTAATTAACAAAGCACCTAAGCAAATTGATATTTTACAAAAATATAAAAATATACAAAACCCTGCAAACAAATTATTCAAATTTTCACGTGTCGAAAAGAAAGAGGTTATCAAATGTTTAAATTCGATTAAGAGTAATTCTGTAGGTCCAGATCTCATTTCTCTCAAAATGTTTAGGTTAGTAAGTATATACTTAATTGATCACCTCACTTTTATTTTAAATTTCGCTCTTGACACTTCAGTATTTCTGGAAGTGTGGAAACAGGCCAATGTATTACCTTTCGCAAAAATTTCTAATCCCACCGGACTGGGCCACTTACGACCAATTAGCGTGCTTTCCATGCTATCGAAAACTCTCGAGGGTATAATGAAAACTCAAATAACGAACTACGTAACTGAAAATAATATAATACCCACATCACAATCTGGTTTTAGAGAACACCACAGTACAACTACCGCTGTGGCAACCATCACAGATGATTTAATTAGGGCTACTGATGAAGGTAAAATAAGCTGCCTGATTTTATTAGATTACAGCAAGGCGTTCGACACTATGGACCCTGACATTTTGTGTGACAAACTATCATATTATAGTTTTTCTGGCGAATCTGTCACATTAATTAGAAATTACTTGCAGGATCGCTATCAGAGAGTGTTATATGATAACAACACGTCAGAATTCAGACTCAGTTTTTTAGGTGCACCGCAGGGATCCATACTCGGACCTTTGCTATTTTCGATATATATCTCGGATTTTAGTAAGGTTATTGAGAGTTGCACTATACATAATTATGCAGACGACACACAGGCTTATTTGTCCTTTACTTCGGATGAAAGTATTCTGGCTGCCGACAAAATAGGTGTTGATCTAGATAAATTAGTTGATATATCGGCGGCTCACAATCTGCAACTAAATGCTAATAAATCATCTGTAATGATGTTTGGACCAACATAAGAGGGAACTTTTAAAGTTATCCTTTAAAGTAAAAATAAATGGCGTGGATCTACCTATTTTAACGGATACAAAAAACCTTGGACTATGGATAGATTCGGACTTACGATTCTCCACACATATAAGTCACTTATGCAAATCGTCATATAATATCCTCAGACAACTGTATCCTCATAGACAAATATTAACTTCAAAACTTAAATGAAATATCTGTGAAGCCCTGATTATTTCAAAAATATCGTACTGTGACACAATTTATGGTCCTGCCCTCCTGAAATTTCACTCTGGTAGACTACAAAAAGTCCAAAATGCGTGTTTTAGATTTAGTTTTGGCATTAGAAAATACGAGCACATCACAGTTACAAAATAACTGAAATGAACAGATTAAAACTTGACAAGCTCCGAAATTTATATCCGCTATCTCTTGTGCATAAAGTGTTGCTGTCCAATAAGCCTAAGTACTTATATAAAACATTAAGTCGATTTAGAGATATAAATGCTTTTAACACTGGGAATAATTATGCACTAGTTATACTTAGACACTCCATCACTATGTTTAAACGTTGTTTCACGTACAATGCGTGCAAGTTATACAATAGCTTACCAGCGAGATTTCAGAATTGCTCTATAATGAACTTTAAGAAAAAGTTAAAAATGTATTTAATTCAAACTTCATCTCAAAACACTTAATTAAAAACCTCAGCCCAGTATATTACCTTTTCTCTGATTTGTACCGAATTTTATATATATATGTGTGTATGTACATATGTATGGGTGTATATTTGTGTATATATATAAAAAATATTATTCATGCAATAAAATATAAAAGTAAATAATGTAGTAATGTAGGGGTTAAGTTGAAAAACGCTCTTCGAGCGATACTTCGCCTTTTCGTCACATTATACCTGCAGTTTGCAGAACCTTTGTAAATTGTAATATTTGTGAACGAATAAAGACGTATTATTATTATTATTATTATTAAACTGTCAGATAGTTGTTACGTAACCCATTCAAGTAATATTTTCGGACGCAGACATTTATTAGAAAAAAATCGATGTTTTTTCATCATAGTAAAATTTTGGACTTACAGTTGTTGGACAATTCTGAACTAACTTCATTAGTAAAATATCCGACAAAAACTGTCTAATATGTTTCAATGTATTTTGGTATCGCAAGTGGCTCTTTGTATTTGCTGAATCTTTTTTGGCATAAGCAGATGTTCTATATTTAAATAAAAGTTGTCGCAAAAAAAATAAAAAAGTATCAAGTTGCACTCTTCAAACATAGTATTTGAGTCGCAAACTCCTATATAAAATCCTTATTTTACTACAAGGAACGTAACCAGACTGCAACCAACAGCTATTCTCCAGGCTATGTGCCCCGCCGAGCGCTGAATTACGAGTTATAAGCCTGACGCGTTAAGTGTAATAATTACATATTACCCAGCAGAACACAAAAGCTTTGATTTCCACAAACACCGGCCGAAAGACTAATTCCTACGTGCCAGTCGTCCCACACCACTTGCAGACTGCAGTTTCGAGCTGTTGGCTCTCATCAGTGTTAAGGTAGGTTATAACGACCGACACAAGGATCCTTCGATTATTTGGTACATTTCGATATCCTTAGGATAGCGATGTGTAAAACAGTCAGCAGGCGCCATCTAGCGGTCCAGTGTCTATTGCAATCGAAAAATAAATAGCCTGACTAGACTTCGCGTGAGTCTAAGTGTGCTTCTAGTCTTTGCGCCGGTGTTTGTTGCAATCCAAGCATTTGCCTTCTGTTTGGTAATATGTAATTATTACACTTAACGCGCCAGGCTTGTAACTCGTAAATCAGCGTTAGGCGGGGCATATAGCCCGAAGTATCGCTGTTGGTTGCAGTCTGGTTACGTTTCCTATAGTAAAATAAGGATTTTATAGAGGAGTTTGCGGCTGAAATATTATGTTTTAATATTTAGCTCTCTAGAAGCACACTTGAACTCAAAGTTGCGCTCTGGTGCAATACACTGAAGAAATGTGTGTATTAAAAGAATGCCAGTCTTTAGTTGACTGCTTTTTGGCAAAAAAGAAGTATAGATAATTCTAGCACATTCTACATGAGTTTAACAGCTAGAGTGAGCAGGATGATAATATTCAGTGACACATTGGTGTGACGTAGATAGGATGGCGGATTAGCCTTCAGGTCTACTAGGCCCTCTAGAATTCTCTATGATACACAAGTGACATTTTTAGTTCCCATTCCGTGTGACTGTGCTTGGAGCGCCACGGGGTTTGAAGGTCATATTATTCCGACAGAAATGTTTGAAAAAAAAATTGTATTAATCATAAAGAAAAGACTAAATAAAATATTTATTTTGATATTTTAAGAATATTTTATTTCACACTGTTATGTAATTGTTTGATTACGTCATTAATTTGAGTCCGAAAAATGGGTTATTATGGGATCAGAGCCGGAAAAAGGTTGCTAGGCAACTTTCCGGACTGTTTTCTTATTAACAAAATAAAACGTCAAAACGTTACTTTTTTGACATATTTGATTAAAGCAAAACAAAATGATATAACCTAACTATTATTAATATTAATGGTAATAATACAATTCGAATTTTCTGAAAATTTTTGGTATACCACCAGCTTCAACTGTTGTAGTAGTTTGGTTTGCTTGACTTTGGTTAAATCACGGAATATGAAAAGTACAGTATGAAATAAAATGTTGTGCGTTACACATCCGTTAAGTGATGTTACAGTACTTTCCGGACTTGTAACGTAAATAACTATTACAAGCATTAAAAAATGTTTTAAAAAGTTTATGAAACAGTATTTTGAAATTTTTTAAAACAGATGGCGCAGAAAGCAACATCTTGCTGTATATGAACCCCAGTCTCGTTTCGCTTTCGCATGGGAGAGAGAGAAAATTAACTGCGAAAGCCGACCGAGTTTCCTGATAACGTTTAAAAACATTCAAAGAATTTTTTTAATACTGGGAAGTATTAAATGCTGTTACTGATATTTTCTATCAGATAGATGGGTTATTTTTGCAATTAGGTCAACAGTGTTTTTACCTATAATACGTTTTATAACACATCAGTTGCCTATTTCTAGGTTTGGCGATTGTATATTTGGTAACGTGCTAAGTGATAGGCGGACCATATTCAGGGGGTAACTATCGAAAAACTTTGTAAACCTTCTTAATGAATTAGAGCGTTGACTAAAATTTTTTGATTGAGGTATAAATTAACTTTTCGCAATTAATATATGGAAAAATTTATAATAAAATTAAAGATGAAGCATTTTATGATGATAAAGTAGTTTCCACGAAAATCAATCACATCCCATTTTAATAATCTCCAGATGATGCTAACACGGCTGGCGAGTTCAGAATAGTATTCAATTTTATTGTTCAAGTAAGGTAAATAGTTCAAACTACATCGACACATCAGTGTCACGCCATAGGTTACAATAATTCTTTTCCAGGACTAAAATATTTATACTCTTGAAATTTGGAAGAATCATAACCACGCATATTATAAATTCAGTATCGCACCCATCCTCCCAGGCTTAGATATGCCACTGGTGGCACGGTAAATATTTTCAATTTTGTATTAAAAATTCCACTGCATTCTTAAAATAGCTACAATAACAACATTCATTATGTGATACACTGATAAATATCTAGTCAAATAAAATTCTAAATATTTATTAATTCTACCTTTCTCTTAGTATGGTTATAATTATATGTTGCATGTGACATATGTGTTTTGTAATAGATCGTCATAATAAATAAAGCAGGTAGGTATATTTAATTGGTTTAGTAAACTCTTAACTCTGATGACATCTTTTATTTATTTCTACTCAAACAATGATTGAAAAATGTTTTTTTTAAGTACCTATCTAGCAGATTACTGTCAATACATTAAAAATCTAATATGAAAATTCTTTATATATACTGTTCTGATCACGCTAGCCCATTAATAAAGCTAAATAAATGGAAAGCTTATGTAAGGGCATCCCTCCTACGAGAAGTCAAGACCAATTTCAAAACCGCTCACTATAGGAACAGCAATATGGTAAATTTCAAATCGAACGTCTTGTCGACAATTTTTTAAAGATCGTTAAGTTCTAACCTTGCCATTTTAATGGATGGAAATCTCAATTTACCTAGTTTCTATCAAATGCATTCATAATAATCTACTTGCAGTTTTTGAGATCTTAACTTAAAATTATCTAATAAATTTATCTATTGAGAGCGGTGAGTGTCCTAACACATTGAAGACTGCCAGTGTTATTCCTATACACAAAGGTGAATTGTCTAATATTAAAAACTATCGTCCAGTGTCTACTACTAGAAAGAGTTATATTTAACAGAATGGTTTCATTTGTGTCACGTTATAAAATATTACATCCAGCACAGCATGGATTCTGTAAGGCCTGTAAGGGGTTGTCCACAGTAATAGCTTTATTAGATTTTATTACAAAATTATATAGAAATCTGAAAGAAAATAATAAGTGTATTGACGTGTTTATGGACTTAAGTAAAGCTTTTGATATGGTTAATCATGACTTGCTGTTAAAAAAACTAAACCTATGTGGCTTTAGAGGAAAAACTCAAAGTTTGATATACTCTTATTTAACAGAATATAGTGTTCCTCAAGGATATATTCTTGCCCATTGCTACTTTTATTGCACATTAATGATTTTCCTAACGTACAACTTGTATTGGTTATCCCCTATTTAATGTTATCTACCTAAGTCGGAATGTTTTAAGACGTCCACAATAGTACTAATACCAAAAGTTACAAATGCTAAGTTAGCAGTTAATTATGTGTGCTGATGACAATAATTTGCCAACTCATGATGACGAACCACGGAATTTAGTCAGAATTACTCACTCCCTATTAAACAAATTTGTCGCCTATTGCAATAATAATAAGCTATTTTTAAATAGTAGTAAAACTGTATTTTTAAATTTACACCTCATAAGAAAGTTATTGACGAGAGTTTTATTTATACATTTATTTAACGTCGGCCTATTTCCGCTACTGAGGCCTAACACCGACGCCTGTAGACGAGTTACCTCCAATCAGGAATATTGCCGAACCTCTTCCCTTAAGAAGAGTAGGGATCTTTTACTTGCCTAACATTTAATAGACAAGGGACCGGCGGCTTTATATCCCCTCCGAAGGATGGTATATCCTCTATACAACCCTCGCCTAAGATTGTATAGCTTCCGCGCATATACTGATATACAAGCCGCTGCAAGATATGTGAGGTGAGGACGCGGTCGCAAACGAACGAGCCCTCTGCGTTGGAAAATAAAAAATTTGGAGCAGTCATGAGTTAGATCTGAGACCCTAGAGGGCGTTCGTGCACTTAATTTTGATGTGAGAAGCCTTTGGGTTCGATTTCTGTAGTTGTAGTTAGGATCAATTGCTACACCCTTTATAATATGGTCTGGAACTGTTGTAACCCCTTTGTTTTAAAATTTACTTTTGTTTAGCACTGTATAGTCTTTTGAGTTCTGTCAGGATCAACGGCTACACCCTGTATATGGTTTTCTTGAAAAAACAACACTTGATTTAAAACGGAACGAACGAAATATTTATTTAAGAATTTAACTGAACAGTTTAAAACGAAGGGTATTTTTATTTAACAAATTTTTCTTTTAGTGGGTAAATTCGACGGCATAAATTCAGTCTGTGGAATTTAGCAAAAATGTTTATTAAATTGTTTGTCTTTATTCTTCTGAAAAAATTGACTTTTTATTTAAAACTGCGTGGGCCGCGAAGGCGAAATGAAATGGGGCCACTTAAGGCGAAAGGATTTACTAAAATTAAAAACGGGCCACTTAAGGCGAGGACTTAAAAACTAACTCTTTTTAACCAGGTTTCGGCCTGGGAAGCTAGTATTGAACAGTTGGTCACGAAAAGTCTGTAGGGTTTGAAAATAAGAAAGCCTAACTAGACGGTGAGTAGCTACAACTTGAGTTAAATAGGAACCGGACCGGAAGCACTAGTAAATCAGCTTATTACACTTAAAATCACTTTTAAATAACTAAACTTCAGGAACCACTTCGCGATTACTTAACACAGGAGTCGCCGTCAAAACTGAACTTGCCTTGGGCTTGCTCTTGCTATACTCGGGTATTTATACGTTTAGAAAAAGTTGCGTTTTTCGTGCTCCGTGAGTCTCGCATCCCGTTTTAAAAGTCTGGAAAGATCTGGAAATCGCTCCGTGCTGGCAAAGATGAGTCATCGATTGCGAAACATTGCGCAATACTGAAAATTTTAGATTTCGAAAATGAAAGTTCTATGGAAAAATTGGTAATAAAAAGGGGAATTTTTTGAAATAAGAACGAAGTTTGGATCTATTTTAGTTTGGGGGTTATTAACGTTTGATTGACACAATCTGAAACGCCCCCGTAAAGTATTAACGGAGATCCGATGTTTACTAGCTAAAATGATATGAGAATGTTCCCCATACATGCGAGGCGGCTGGAAATAAGATATGAGAAAATTCCTATTGTATGTGAGTTGAGTTTGAATGGAGATATCGGTTGCAAGGGGAATCGAGATATTTTATGTAGTATTACGAGGAGTGATCAAAAAGTGATGAAATTTAACATAGCAATCGAGTTGCAAGAAATTGATGAAATTAAATAGAACGTTACGACTCGAGGCACGGAACGTGGTTTAATGTATATGGGGGCTGTCAAAAAGTAACAAAATTTTAAATGTGAATTCATGAAATGAGTTAGAATGTTAAGATTTAACGTAGTTTAAAGTATACGAGGGATTGTCAAAAAATAGTAAAATTTTGAATGTGAAATGGTTTATAGAAAGTTAACGAAATGAAATAAAACGTTGAATTTTTAGATACGGATAGTGATTTTGGTCTTGTTGATGAATATATGGAGGCTGTATTTTTAAGGGGTGTTTTTTGCAATGAATCCTTTGTGAATTGACTAGAATGAATGGTTGAAGTTTGATATCGGTGAATTTACATTATTTTTGAATTATCGAGTGCTTGTGAATTTATTCAGATTTATGTAACCTTGACTGTAGTTTTTCGGTGCAAACTGTGTGTGGTTGACTTTTTTATATGGTTTACCATGGCGCATGAATCGATATGATTTTTTGAGAATTTTTGAAATTTTTTGTTTTTGTTTTCAACAACAGTTGAAACGGTCACCCATACAACTATTAGCCGCGCCTGACGTTGATTTACATCACATATCGAAGTATGTAAATAGTAAAGATGCACCTACGCTCGCCCCTTTAATGAGAGTTATTTAATTAAAATTGAAAGTAAGTCAATTGAAGAAACTCAAACAACAAAATCTTACGGTATTTTCTTTTGGGGTACTTAGTTAAGTCTAATTTTACGTGTATTTAAATTACAGAAAAATATTATAAGAAATATTGTTCAAAATTTCCAATCGAACTCTCGTAAATTTTTTTAATACCTTAAATGTTTGTACATCTTAGCTGTACTAATCTATGTTAAAAGAAATTTTTCGAGTTTTATTCAAAATAACAGTGTACACGAATATCCCACTAGATATTGCAATGATTTACGAATTCCCAGACGCACTATAAGTCTCTTTAAAAAATGTCCAGAGTACAATGGTATCATAATATGTAATGCTTTGCCATAAACTTATAAGAATATAAGTATTTAAAAATGTTCAAAAAACATGTTGAGGATTATCTAGCTGATAATTGATTTTACTCTGTTGAAGAATATCTAAATTAAAAACAATTGTATTTTAATACTTGTATGTATAATAATTTGAATTGTACCTAGTTGCTTTTACTATTTTTATTTATTTTACATGTATCTGTTCTTATATGTTTTAATTAATTTTAATTAGTAGCATGTCAGTTTTTTGTAGAATCGTACTGGTCTCTTTTTTTAAGAATCCCGTGTCAATTGTACCTTTGTACCGGTTTAAATGGAAAATAAAATTTACTTATCTCTCTTCAAAACTATATCTGGATTTACAAATGTTCCAGTACCACCATCTAAACGATATGATAGTTTATCATATCTTTAGAACTATAGACTATATAGAAAGGAAAAACAGACAACCTATTTGCCATTATATGCTTCTCTTTTGTGCTATACCACTTCATTAAAAATTTTATTTGAGATATTTACTGAATACCGTCTTGAAGCATCAATTATTCATCAATGCTAAAATCGCAATCTTCAAATCGTTGCGTATATATTTATGTTTGTAGAAAATAGCATACCACGTTTTTTTCATAAAATTTGATTATCTGCCTGATTCAGTGGTTAGCTTTTTATTCCTTATGTCCGCCCCTCAGAGAGGTGGGATACGCCCCCAAGTAAAACGCGGCTATATTTAAGCGGTAATTTTGTTTATTTTAGGTTGCAACTAAACAATTCTGAATATTCTATAAAAATCCATTCACTGAAACCGGATTCCAAGGTTTATCGATTTTACGTTTTAACAGCACTCCGCTATATTCTGTCAATTAATCATTTCTGTGGAATTAAATGCCTTGAAGCATATAGGAAGCAATTTAGTTAGAGCTATTTTAGAAACTATTTTCCAATTTCTCCTCTGATCAAAAGTGTTCATATGGACTGGACTCTCGTTGCGGCGTCGTAGCGCAGACGACAGACATGAATCTATGACTTTATTGTGTTGAAAGAGAGACTTGAAAAGGGACGGGTAAATCCACCGAAAAGTCAAAAATCATTTTTTTTTCGTAGACTCCTTACAAGGACAAGTACTGTGGCAAATTTAGCTGTATAGTAGGTAGTAGGTATTCTTTGTAATTTTTTTTTACTTTGAGTATTTTTTTGTTTCGTTCTTGCAATTTTCGAGTTTTAGGTGTTATATTCAGTTATGTTCGCTGTATTACATGAAGAGAACTTTTCAATGAAATATACGGTATACATAATATCTTTGTAGGTATATAAACGTCACGTGACATATTTTGGCCCAGGCTTTTTTCATTTAGCTTCTTCCCATGTTTGCTAATAAAATTTATTTAATTGTTCGTTCACTTTTAATAGTTTAAGTTTAAATTGTTTTAAACTCCTTTTGGATACCATTTTAAATTATATCAGTCTTTTTAATTTGTCGCTCTGGCAGAAGGAGTTGTAGTTTTTATTTATACACCTTGTTTACGTATAAATTAGGTTCCTTCCCACACAACATCTTATGTATATGTATGTCTATAGTACATTACATAAGATGTTAGAATTTAGATATGTGTTTTTAAATAGACATACGACATGGAATGTATATGCAACTACTGGATATTCATCAGTGGGATATACCGTGTATATTGTTGGAGGTATATACATAAATAAATATACATAATATGTCTCTTAATGTATATCATTTTATATTATTTTTGAAACCACAACTATTTCTAGACTAGAACATCTTGAAAGACAAAAATCTGATGAATATATGATCAAAATTCATATATTTTTTAATTTTACAAAAAATTCATATTCACATATTTCAATAACATATACCGGGTCACCTCGGGTCAATGTACGCCCCCAATATTTTCGTTGTTTTTGTATTTAAAAATTTGGTTTGTAATACATATAAATTAGACAATAATGAGCTACTTTTAGACTAACAGGAATGAAAATATCAACATTTTTTTCCTAAAAGGAATGACACTATATTTTAATTTTTTTATTTCACACAAATATCAAATATTAAAAGTATGAAAGTTATCTGCTAAATGTCCCAAATTAACATTTTTCAATAATTATAGAAGCTGTTTATTCGTACATTTGGATTACACGTTTATTTAATATTTTGGTAAATAGAAAATTATATTAAACGATAAGATTAATTTAATTTGAAAAGTATTTTGAATAAAAGCATTTTAGCGAAAACTTATTATTTTTTAAATTAAATTGCGCGCGGACCACAAACCGTGGCGCATACGTGAATAATTAATGTCAACCAACGCGCATGAACAAAGAGATCAATCATGATGCCATGACGGAATGTTCGACGAATCCGAATCGTTTTTACAACACAGTTTGTTTGCCGGCTTCACTTTTCAGTAAAGTGTGTGATCTTATATGAACTTGGATGCTATACTATTTTCTTCTGTAAATTTTATATTACATGTGATTATAAGGTAGGTATATTATTATTAGGCCAATTTTTAAAAAAATGTTAAAACAGTCCACTTTTTTTAAGTTAGAAAAATGTGCTAGTTTCGTACATTATATAACGTACCTAAGTATTTTGCTTGTATATGGTGAACCCTCAAGAAAAAGGCAGAAGATCACGCCAAGGAGAAAGCATAATTCCATGTTGTTAATTACATTTAGTTCTCAAGTTACTACAGTCGATGAATATGAACCTGAGTTAGGTGCATAATGATTTTAATTATTTTTTGTAAATAACCGTTAATTTTAAATATGCTTATGTTAAAATATTCCTTGTTTTATTTGGATTTGAACCTAAGACACGATATACACTTGGTGAGTAGTCCCGCTATTCTTATATAATTGATAATATACCTTGATCATTCCGCATATAGGTGCATTCATTGAATATGAAAAAAAGCTACAAAAATGTATGTAAATTTCATGTTCATTAAATACAAAATATGTAATGTATGTTCATAAAATATGTTATTATGTATATGATGCACCTTGTATATGTTTATGTACATTTAATGGATATAAAAGTCGGCGACAGAAGTATATGCAATGTATATCAATTTCATGTCCATTACATATACATTGAATATACTTGCTCCATCAGGTGGATATGCATATTCATAAAATGGATATGCATTGTATGTACATTGCATATAATTTTGTTGTGTAGGTTGCTTTTGAAGCTGAACCGGACCTGCTCCGTCCAGCCTCCCAATTTCCACACTTCGCGTTCAGAATAAAAACTATTTTATTTGGCTTGCATTGAAGAACAATGGGTGAATTATCTAACAAAAGTAAATACAAACCGTACTGTCTTACTTTTTACATGCCCATAATGATCCCCGAATAATATAAGAGCAATAAACTTCAGTCAAGGTACGTGAGAAATGAATTCCGGCCATGACCTTCTAACTCACAAATAAATGAAATCTCAACACACAATAAAAATAACTGCAGAGAATGTGAACATATTTTATTAAATTAAATCTAAATCAATTATATAACAAAACAATATAGAGCTTTAGACCAAAGTATTACTAGCAGTAGCTAAAAAATATAAATGCTTTTTTAATTCGAATTTTAACATTTTATTTCAATATTTTTATTAGTTATTTAAATTACAAAAATATGTATATTGATATTCTGTATCTAAGAACAGTATTTTTGTATCATTTTTAAAAATCCTGGTAATATTTTGCTTTAAAGTAACAGACTAGAGTACTAACACCTAACTGTAGATCTCAAACTTCAAAAGTAAAATTTATTTACAGTTTTACTTAAGATAATAATTAACAATGAAACTTGAAACTTGCCGAATAACCAAAAATAAAATAATTAAGATAAATTTATCAATATTTTTATATTAATATTTCTATGTAGTTAATTATTATGTTTATTACATTAAATTTTTAAATCACCAATAAACAATAATAACACGTAAATAATAATATAGGCACATAATAAATAAATAAATTGAACAGTGTTGTTTAAGAAAAGAAAATTCATTTTTCAGTATTACATAGATAATCTATAATAATTTAGAAAGTACCTACTAATACAAGTTAAAACTATATAGCCTTAAACGTACGTTAAAAATCATGCTCAAAGAAATTAACAAAAAATTAATAACTTTATTCAAAATATATTTCAAGAAAATCATCAGTTTGATCAAGTATGAAAAACTGATTATAGTAATTTGTCGGGGAAGTTGACATCCTGACCAGTTCGCCTCTAGTTTTATTACAATGTTTTAAAAATTTACCGATATTCGATGAAAATTTCACATATTTAGTGGCTATCGATTGCAATCTATACCAAACAATTTACAGAAAAAAGGGGTATAGTGAATTCTTCCTAATTGTTAATTATTAGTGCACACATATCTACCATTTTGAATATGTATAAAGTTTAAAATTATACTTTAATATAATTTAATTTACGAATAAGCTAACCTTTTACTATTAAATTTTAATTAGATTTCCTCCAAATGCTCCAGTGAACAAATGCCTGTAATTAACATTTATCTTTTCGGACTATGATTGTATAACTTCTAATTAAAAAAATATTTGTTTGAGTGTATATATTAATTATTTTCAGTTCCAACTAACAAAGATTATTACTAATCCATCTAATTGATTTATTTGAAGTTACACCTGAACATTTTTTATGTAAAATCGAAAATAATAGTCTAAAAAAATTGTTAAAACAGTTAAATTTTATTAAATACTATTAGGTAAAATAATACAAACAATAGAAAAATAAGGCATGTGTGTGTGTGTACTTGTAATAAAGTAAATTTTAATTCTAACAAAAAAATTACAGCTTATGGTAACAAATTATAAAATAATTGACAACAATCCTAGTCTCCTCTTTTCTTTCTAGGAGATTCTTCTTCCTCTGAACTATCACTAGATGATTTCCTCTTGCTACCTCTCTTTTCACCTTTACTTTCTTTCTTGTCATCTTTGTCACTTTTTTCTTTCTCCTTCTTCTCTTCCTTTTCATTTTTCTCATCCTCCAACATTTCAATGTCATCATCATCAGATTTTTTACCACTTCCCAATTTCTCTTCATAAGTTGAAACGTTCTTCTTAATTTTGCTCGCATCTGGGCTATATGCCCAGAGGATAATTTCCAGGTGTTCTTTGGTTGGTAAATCATCTTTCCACAAATCAGGTCTGTTCTCTTCCAGCTCTTTTAAGAGTTTCTTCAGTTCGCTATTCCTAACGATATCCCATGTGGGCTGATCCTCACCACTTGAGACGGTTCTAAGATTTTTGTAATCAGCTTTTGCCTTCTTGTAAGCTTCTAGAAAATCTTCAACTTTCTTATTTTCTATTTTGTACTTGTCTTTTAAAGGAAGAAGTGCTTCGATTGAAGCTAGAGGTAGATAAGAGCGGTTTTCTTTTGATACGTTATTTAGTTCAAAATTTCTTAACCAATCCTCAAAGACGGCCATGGCGTCGTTGATATTCTGTAGCTTTTCCTTATCTTTTGTCACTGGAACAAAAGAAAATGAGGTGTATTAATCATAAACACAAATGTAATATATATGCAGTAAGATAATGATAAAAATTCATTAGTGATATGTTCGTTCCGGTACTATTCTATCTTTGTTATTAGTCAGGGACAAACTATGAAATTTTTTATAGATAAATTCTAGAGTTAGAAGTACTTTAAAAACTAAAACGAAAATATTATACTGGGTGGGGCAATAGTGCGTCGGACCTCGATATCTCGAGTACATTTTTTGAAGTGTCTTTCTAGGCTCTATTCATTTCTATATTAGCATTGAATATCTATCAACCACTTAGATGTAATAAATTTTTTTGTTGAAATAACGCAATCTGCAGATGGATATTAAAAAAATCACCACAGTCACAATAATGGGTTTTAAGAATAGCTTATGTGAATACCAGTTACGAGACATCTAGTTAATGTTTTGCAATCATTTTTGTTTCCTAAAAATGTACAGGGTGGCCAAAAATTATTTTTCAATTAAGTAGGTCCATTTTAAATTGAATTTTGGAATTTTCTCAATTTTTTCAAATGGAACACCCTGTATATGTGATATAGAAATGAAAAACGAATATTTTTTGTTAGTACTTCCCTAGGGCTAATTACAACCAATTTCGTCTTATTGAGCAATAATTACATAATTAAAAAAATAAACTTAAAAAGAGGTTTCTTCAAATAACTTATAATAAATATTCCACATGTTGTCCATTTTCATTGATACACATCTCTATGCGCTTTTGAAA
Organism: Leptura quadrifasciata; assembly: GCA_963675555.1. Lineage (NCBI taxonomy): Eukaryota > Metazoa > Arthropoda > Insecta > Coleoptera > Cerambycidae > Leptura > Leptura quadrifasciata. The sequence goes on from OY776675.1 coordinate 114,882,372, forward strand.
TGAGGTTCCCACTGTTCCTAAAACTGCCGGTGTGATAGATGTAAAGGCAGTTATTCTTCTTTCCTTCATATTTTGTACTGTTGTTGGTGTGTCTCTATAAACAATTTCCTTCACGTATCCCCATAAAAAGAAATCCATTTTTCTTAATATCTGGGGATCTAGCAGGCCATTTAGTGGGTCCATTTCTTCCAATCCATTGATTAGCGTAGGTATTATTTAAGTGGTCTCTAACTGCATTTAAATAATGTGGTGGAGCACCATCTTGTTGAAACCACATCCTATTTCGAATTTTTTCAGGAAGATTTACCAATAATTGTGGCAGATAGTTTTCCAAAAAATGAAGATAACTCCAGTCAATGTGCCATCAAAGAAATGTGGCCCTATTACATGTTCTCCAAACGTTTATAGACCATCTGTGTTGGTTATCAACTTGCATGAAAAAGTGAGGATTTTCCGAAGCATAATAATGGAAATTGTGTGTATTAACAAATCCATTTTTATGAAAAGTTTCCTCATCACTGAATAAAACACTATTGAAGATGTTGACATCATGTTGCATTTCACCTCTGGCCCAATAATAAAATTGAAGACGCTTTTGAAAATCGTCATCAGAGAATTCCTGGTGCATTTGAATATGATATGCATGCAACTTATTTGTTTTTAAGATTCGACCCACAGACCGTCTACTTATTCCTACTAATGAGCTCACGTCTCTTTGACTAACATGGGAATTCTCAACCGTTGCCAGCACCACAGAAAACTTATTTTCTTCGTTCACAACACGTTTTATTCTTTCGCTTTTTTTATATTCGACATTTCCAGTTTCCAGAAACCTATCGAGAAGGTTTTGGAAGCTGCTAACACCAGGAATCCTTCTTTCAGGATAACGTTGGTGATAAATTCTATTGGCAAGTAAACAATTTCTGTCTGACTCACCCAAAACAAAGGTCATGTCTACAAATTCCGCATTATTAAAATTCATATTGTAAAATTCTAAATATTTTAAATTCAATACAAATTGTAACGACCGATAACTGTCATAGATGCTCCTTTGTACACGACAATTTATACCAAACTGAGGTTTTATTGCTTGCCGAATATCGAAAACAGCAAAAAAGTACAAAACACATTATAGTAAAGGACCGGTTAAATACACTCATTTCAATAGATTGGAAGAAATGGTCCCACTAAATGGCCTCATTTCAAAATTGCATGAAGACGTGTGTCAATCAAAATGGGCGACACGTCGAACACCTATTATAAATTTTTCTAATGAATTATTTGAGGGAACCTTTTTTTAAGTTCATTTTTTAATTTGGCACTATTTTACAAAACGAAAATGGTTTCAGTTAACCGTAGGAAAGTACTTACAAAAAATGTTCATTTTTCATTTCTACATCACATCGTCGAAAAATATACAGGGTGTTCCATTTGAAAAAAAAATGAGAAAATAATTCAATTTAAAATCTTCTTAATTGAAAAACAGTTTTTGGCCACCCTAATGAAAATCATTCAAAAACATTAATTAGATGTCTCGCAACTGGTATTCACATAGGTTTTTCTTAATATCCATAATTGTGACTGTGGTGATTTTTTTTAATATCCATCTGCAGATTGCATTATTTCAACAAAAAAATTCATTACATCCAAGTGGTTGGGAGATATTCAATGCTAATATAGGAATGAATAGAGCCTAGAAAGAGGCTTCAAAAAATGTGCTGATATACATAGCATTCTATTAAAAAAAAGGCACTTGGTCCTGCAATTTCGTCTTGGCTCGCCCTGTATGTTCGAACATAATTACCAGTTATAGATTTTTTATCTAGTTTACTTGCAATTTTTTTAAAAATTTGTAGCTATCGTGGAACTCGAGATATCGAGGTCCGACGCACTATTGCCCCACCCTGTATATTTACTTCCAAGAGTATCACAGTACCGATATAAAACTGCTTAATCTACTCTACCTAAAGTTTTTATAATGAGCAAAAAAGGAAGCTACTACAAATTCGTTATTGAATTCATAAAAATTCACGTCTTCATCAAAATTCTTCCCTTTCAAATACAATATATACACAAAATAATTAATATAATGTTATATTATCAGAAAAAATGTGGACAAATGGAACTTTCATTTTTTCATGATATTTGAAATACCCTTTCAACTTCAATCAAACGTGGCGCACAAAAGAAATTCATTATTATCAGAAAATATTGCTTGGTAAAACTTAAATTCACTGTGAACTGGAAATAGCCCCATCTTACTATCATAAGCAATATATTTTTATTATTTAGATACTAAATAGACTATCGGTTATTTTTAACTATCATCCTTGTTAAATCAAAGTAAAACATATAATAATTAAGGTGACATCGAACTTCTCCAGATTCAATTTTAAAACTAAATACATTTTTGCTCTCGAGAAAGAAAACTGTTAAATATCACTACTAATTCACAATAATAAAATCATTATAATGTATTATATTTAATTGCCATATCATTATTTTGTTTATAAAATATATTCATTTATTATCTTGTGACAGTTCTATACCAGAAAACTCATATAAAATACGCGATCGGTTTATAATGGTTTTAGTAATCAAATAAAAAATTTGTTAAACTACTGAATAGCTTCTAATCCACCGTCCATTTTGTAGTTAGTAGCATTATGTATGCCGGGTAACCCAGAAAGTACCTACCTCCCCACTTTTTTCTACAGTTTTAAAAATAAAATTCTGAAATTCAGGAATAAATTTTAAAAAATTTCGAAGTAGACTTTGAATTTGAATAAAAGGGTAATTTTCAACAAATTAAATGTAAAAATTGGTCTATTTGGTTCATTTTGTTGGATTTAGAAATGTTTTTCCCATTTTTCCATTTCATGGAAATTCAATTTGCCATAACTCTAATTTTTCAAATAGTACCCCGCCTGTTCTTTTATCAGATAGAGTGGGAAATTTGCCGTAGATTGGTTTCTCCCTATTAAAAATTGAATATAAATTAAAATAAATACTAAGCTTTTTGTAGAAGCGTTTCGAATTATGTGTCTATATCTTGCAGTAAGCCATGAACAATTGCACACAGTATCTGTCGAAACGTTATTGTTGAGTGAATTAGATGATTATTTATTATTAGCGCAGTAAAAATAACACAAAAAATCAATATGAAGGAACTTCCTCCATAAGCAATTTTATGGTTGGATTTTGTTGTAAAGGTGCTCAGGAGTACCCAAAAAATTTTTGCAATCCTTAAAGACTCTGTGCTCTAATTGTTATAAACAATTTAATTTTTTTAACCGCGTTTTTCTACCTAACAATGTGAATAACTCGAGATAATATATAGGCCCGATCGGGACAACATAGAAGAAATAAAATCTTTGTAATTAAATTTTCTACAAATTTACGTTTAGTGTAGGTCTTAGGAGCGCGACCATAACCTACAAAAATGACAGAACTGGCAAAAAATCGTTTTTTCTTCATTTTGCTGCCCAGAGCCGCTGGGTGACCTGATCAGCTCCAAACTTTCAGAAAATCTGCCTTTTGCTCTTACAAAAATACCCTGAATTTGGTGCAGAAATATTAAATCCAATGAATCCAGTTGAATTTGTTATTTAAAATTTGAACTGGCCGCCATTGTATGCCATTAAGTCCAAAACATTCATTTTTTATAGAAAGTTAGCCTCGAAGCCAGCATTTTGATGCCCTAAAAATGTTTTTTAAAACTTATTTTGGCCATTTTTTGCATTTGTTTAAAACCCAATAAACAAAAAAATTTTTCTTCCATTTTGAATAAAATTTTGAAATTTTTTTATCAAATCATAAAGAAAGCTGTAAAACCTTTACTTTAATAAAAAAAAGAGATTATATTGGTCAAAATATTTTTCAAAATGGCCGATAAAATTAATTTTTTGTTAATTGGGTTTTTAAACAAGTGCAAAAAGATTGGCCAAAATAGATTAATTTTTTTTTTACTAATGGAACTATTAAGTGGCTTGCCCACTTGATTTTTGCTTTGTTGTTATCTGAAAGTCAAAGTATACTCAACGCCGCGCCGTCTGCAACATTAGAAAAACTCCAAAATAAAATTTTTAATGCTTTTGAATCCATAACTCCAGTCATGTTACCAAGTGATATGAGAGAAATTATTCGAAAAGTAAACAAGTGATCTGGAAAGGGTGGGCGTCATTTTGAGCACCTGTTATAGGTTTGGTATTTAGTTGTGTTGTATTGTTCTAATTATAATATTTATAAATTTAATAATTTGCTGTCTGGTTAGGTATCATAACTTATAAATTGGGTTTGATTGCGTGAATTTTTGATTTTCTGTTAAAGATTCATCAAAATTTTTGTTATATTTATCAAAATAAATTTTCTCTAATTACAAATAACTCATCTGTTTCTCCTAGCTTACTGCAAGATATAAACACATAATTCGAAACGCCTCTACAAAAAGCTTAATAATTATTTTAATTTATATTCAATTTTTAACCGGGAAAAACCAGTCTAAAGCAAATTTACCACTCTATTTGATAAAAAAATAAAACATAAAGGGTACTGTTTGAAAAATTGTAGTTACGACAAATTGAATTTCCATGAAATGGAAACATGGAAGAAACATGTCTAAATCCAAGCAAAAGAACAAAATAGGCTAATTTTACATTTAATTTGTTGAGAAATACTCTTTTATTCAAATTCAAAGTCTACTTCGAAATGTTTTAAATTTGTTCCTCAATCCAAAGCCAACTAGAAATAGCAAACAAATGCCATTTCCAAGGATATTTTTCATTCGCTATAAAATCTGAAAAAAGCGTTGGAAAGAGAAATTACAGCATTATTAGAAAAGTGACTTAAATATACATGGTGCTATTTAAAATAAGAAAGTTGCGGCAATTTCCGGCCATACCGGAGGTAATTTTTTTACCACCGAATGGTCAAAATGTGGCCATTGATACCTATACTTGATTTCACAAATTTCAGAATTTTATTTTAAAACTGGGTACTTGGTACTTTCTGGGTCACCCGATATACTATTTTTTGTGTATCTTAACAATAATCAATATATCCTACGGAAATTAAGTATAATAAGCAAAAATGGTTTTGACAAATTAACCACTCAGTAATGCAACTACTCTGATTAAGTCATTTGCAAAAAAACTCTATTAAATCAGACTTCAGAAACACTTTCCAAATGACAACTAGGAATTCCTAATTGACCGGCACAAAGTTATGCCTAGAATAAAAGTCAACGGAATAATAACAAGACGGAATGATTCGGTATTTTCAATTTAAATACCGCAACCTCGAGAATCACGTATTTATGCGATACTGAAAACAATCGACCTCAAAATATTTACAATTTACTAATAAAGTTAAATTTTGGGATAATACTTTTAAAATAAATAATAATAGTCTTAAAATAGCAATTCAGACTAAACAAACCAAAATAATTATTATTTACAATTTTGGTATCAAAATATACAAAGTGCTTGAGAAATAAGTAGAGCAGTTATATGTCTATCAGCTCAATATATAATGATATACTCTATACCAAGGAGCATTCTTATAACCCTCCAGTTTCCGCTAAAATTAAAGAAATAATCGTTGATAAAACTAAAATTCATATTCCCCAAGTGAATTAATCTACAAGCGAATAGAATAATTATAATACACATTTGGTTTACTGTTTCATGAGTCTTGTTCAGTTTTATCTGACATATCCCAATTGTGCGTCCAATATCGGCCGTATTAGAAGCCTTTGGAAAATTATTTTTTGAGAAGGTGGTATAGCGTCAAAAGGCGCGCATTTGAAAAATATTTTGAAATATACAGGGTGATCCGCTACAGCGGAGCATCTTCACTTTATGTCAAAATCATGGCTACTAGACCAGTTCGAAATGAAAAGCATTATAATTTAACGGTTTTTAATGAAAAAGTAAAAATATCTCTGGATAATCCAGGTATATGATATTATTCACAAAAATCGTAGAGAATTAATGTACCAATTCAAAAATACAATAATATACAGAGTGTTCCGTTTGAAAAAATTGAGAAAATTCACTTCGAAATGTGCTGAATTAGCGCAAGTATAAAATACATCTTGTTAATTATAATCAATATTTGGTGGTTGTGTCGTTCTAGTACATTCCTTATCTACATAATTACAAAATGAATCTTCTTAATTAATAGTAATAACACACAGAGATTTAATTTGTTAAACCTTATTCCGACCAAAATTTTCATATTTTTTCAAATAATTCGGCAACGCCACGTCAAAAACAAAAAATCTGGAGGTCGTTGGAAAGATAATTTTACGCTGAATTCATAAATGTAAAAAATAGGGTGTTGTTCCATAAAAAAAATTCCCTCGAAGATGCTCAGTTGTAGCGAGTCACCTTGTATATTTCAAAATATTTTCAAAATGTGCACCTTTTGACAGTATACCACATCCATAAAAAAATAATTTTCCAAGCCGATATTGGACTTTGATGCACTATTGGGACACCCTGTATGTTATTTGAAAAATCGACGCATCCGAATTATTTCTCAAACACTTTTTTCCAACATTAATGGATTTGTTCCTTACTTTTGGACCCCACTACATAAAAAATGAAATTTGTGAAATAATAATAGTAAAGAGCATTTATTACAATTTCTTTAAAACTACGTGCACAATTAGTGAACTAATAAAGTAAAAAGTTGACATTGAAATTTTAACTACTTCGACGCCACTGACTATGTCAACACACAACTTAACAGTTGTACATTTAAGCGGTGAATTTTAAAATTTGAACATAACATTTTTCCGCTTGCATAAACTCTTAAATTTTATTTAACGCTTTGAGTCTTGCTAACGGAGGCAGCCACATCTATTTCGGTAGAAACATAAAATTAAATATAACTTAAATATAGGTAGGCACTTAGGTACCTATTTTGAAATTACAATTAAAAATAGCATTGTGAAAATGTTAACCGCACGTCTAAGCAAAGAGTAAAAGTAATAGTAATCTTACGTGTTAGGGTTCGCTTTGCCCTTCCGATCAATCCCTTAATAGCCAATTTCTGGTAATCAGGATCTCGCCCTTCTAAATTCTTGATGGTTTCCAAGGCCTTATCCTTATCTTTGAATCCCAACCCGGGAACCGTATCTGCTTTTGCTTCGGACATGTCTAAAAAAAGTCGATATTATCAAACACACCTCAATTTATATATACACAACACTACTCTTACTTATAACTAGTATTTTCTACACAGCGGTATACGAAGTTATAACTTGAAACAGCAACTGCCAACTGAGTCGGTTTCCCTCTCGATTAAACGCAGAATTTAGAAATTCGGTGTTTGTATTCCCGTAGTTCAGCTCCTGTTTAAGCTACACGGCCCATAGAAACAACTAATTTTGTACGAAGGAAAGGAAGGTCAAAATATAACCGCTTTTATGTATGTGTGGTCATAAGATGACAAAATGTCTAAACTGGGTAATTACGTCATGACAAGCAATAATGGACGTTCTTGACATTCGTATTGTGTTGAATAATTATTAATTATAAATATTATCGATGTCCTTTTTAGCTTAAATTCGAAATAATGCAGGTAAATCAACTGTTACCATTCGTATTTCGCGGATACGTAGGATTTGACATCAGGCTTGTTCCTATTTGTTCAAACTTTGATAGAGAACCAATCCGATCGTTGCAACTTGAATTTATTTAACAACCAGAATTTGAATTTAAAACTAGCCGAGATTTAAAACTACGCAAATACTACTACATAAATTTTTACACATTTAAATATGTTGAAATATATAAACTATTACTTGAAGGTGTAAGTTTTGTATATGCACGCTCATATGATATTCATTTGGAGGTTTTAATATTTATCAAAAACGATCTGCGCAGTCATATCCGACAAATGATAATAGTTTTGACTTCCACATGGCTGCTGCTTTAAAAATTTGTTTAACGTATACTCGCAAGCTATTGTTTACTACTCTAAGTTTAGCGCTCTTAATTATCGACTTACCAGTTTTGATGATGTGCTTAACAATTTTAGGATGTAGTTAATCAATTATAATTTAATACGTGAAACGGGGTCATTTATGGGGACAAGCCTTGAAGTAGTTCCCTCCTGGAAAAGTTTATTTATATTTATGTTATGCTGTATGTAAGATTATAAAAACACTACCAGTTGGGTGTCGTCACAATCAGTGGTGTACCGAGTTGGATTTAGCAGCTAATTAGTTAAACTTTTAATTATTTTGTATTATGTGCGTCAGTTTTACACGGAAAGCAAATATAAATTTTACTCTCAACCCGAATGTTTTCTTGTGACTGGCGCACGCGCCAAAGTGTAAATTCCGTAGTAAGTGCGTTTTATTGATATAAATGTCGCGTGTAAAAGGCGGTAGAAAGAAGTATTGTTGCGTGGGGATAGAAAAGTAGGAATCCCAATTAAGTACTTCATTTGTCAATATAATAGGTAGGGAGCTCGTGACAAGATTTTTAAAAGATCTGCTCATTTATATTAAAATAGATAGATAATACTAATACGATTAGCCCTGGCTATACAATCAAAAATATAGTATAATCTCTGTTTGACATTAGAAACCATTTATACAAAACACAAAAGGAAAAATATATTTAAAATAAAAATAATAGAAAATAGATATAAATTTACATCATGGTATCAATTCAGTTCAATTTATTTATCCAAGAGATCATTTACATGATATAGGACATGTCAGATAAAATATAATAATACACAATAAATAAACAAACAGATATAAAATATACAATATATAGGTACATACAAGTACATACAGTTGGTATATCAAATTAAAATTTAGTTTTACCATATATATTATTTGCAAACTATTATTTAGGTACTCATTAATGGTATAATATTTATCTTTATAATTCCTCAGTTACATTTTCAGAGGTTGTCATGCTTCATATAAGTATTAATCCATGACAAATATATACATACAAAGAGTCAAACTAGTGCACAATGAATATAAGGACAAACAAATTTTTTATTTATACACATATAGAAAAAAATGTAACTAACTATACACAAAATGTAAAAATATAAGACATACATCTACAAACATTACAAAACGGTATGGGTTAGGTTTATTTAAAAAATCAATGAATTCATTTATTTTGTAAAATGCACTTTCAATCAATATTTCTTTTATCCTCTTTTTAAATTTTGTAACAGGTAAGTCTTTTAAGTATTGCGGAAGAATATTGAATAATTTAATTGCGGTATGATTTATTGGTTGTTGTGATCTAACTAGTCGATGGTAGGGAATGCTAAAATCATTTTTGATTCTTGTGTTATATGTGTGATATACTGAATTTTTTGGGTAGTGGGTAGTAGGGTAGTCTTTCATATATATTAAACACTGATAAATAAATATGCAAGTCAATGTTAAAATTTTTAGGTTCTTATATAACGGTTTACAATGTTCTCTTTATTGTGCTGAGGCTAATATTCTAACTGTTCTTCAGTGTCTGATGCATTTCCCCATAGAATAATCCCATATGTAAGCAAGCTATACAAATTTAAATAATAGATGTTATTGCTGTGTCAAAAGTTGTCAATTGTATTAATTCTCTTATCTGAAATAGAGTTGTATTTAGTTTTTTGACAGTTGTTCAATGTATGTATTCCAATCTAATTTGGAGTCAATATGAATACCAAGCAATTTGACTGAATGGCATTCAGTATTTCCTGAAAACATAATGAATTGAGTTTTTTCATTATTCATTTTTAACTGATTTTGAGTTATACCAATCTGATGCTTGATTTAATGTTGAAATATTTTTTTTCTTCTAATTCTACCTCAGTTTTGGAAATATTTAAAAATGTAGTATCATCAACAGATAAAACGGTCTTATCTGATGTTATATTTGGCGCAAAATCATTAATAAAAATCAAGAAAAAACCGGACCTAAAATAGAGCCTTGTGGCACACCTATCTCAATTGGTACGTTTTTTGAGCGTTGCCCAGAGTGAGTAGCAACGGTTTGATATCTATTACTTAAATAAGATTTAATTAAATTAAGAGCAACCCCTCTGATTCCATAAAATTCTAATTTTGTTAATAAAAAATTGTGGTTAACACAATCAAAGGCTTTATTTAGATCAATTAAAGTGGCACCTGATATATTATTGTTATCTATTGCTGTTAAGACTGATTCCACAATTTTTATAATTGCGTTTGTCGTTGATCTGTCTTTTCTATGGCCGTACCGTTCATTTTATTATTCTAGATTTTAGAATGGATTCAAATATATTTGACAATATTGGTAATATAGATATTGGTCTGTAATTATTTACATCTACCAAATCTCCCTTTTTATCTATAGGCGTTATTTTAGCAACTTTGAGAATGTCTGGAAATATTTGTTGTTCGATACACTTATTTATTATATATGTTAATATGGGAATTATATTTTTCCCAATGGTTTTGAACACTTTAGTATTAAAATCATAAATATCATGGCTATTTGTATTTTTTAAGTTGTTTAACACCTCTTCAACTTCAAATATATTTGTCAGTTCCATAAAAAAAGGCTTTTGAGGTGAGATGTGGCTTTTCTTAAGAAATTGTTCAAAATCAATGACATTGTTATTTGGCAGTGTTTGAATTGTCTCCTTTGCTATATTAACAAAAAAATTATTTGAATTATCAGCAGAAATTATCTTACTATGATTTGTCTTTGCATTTTTATGTAACTGATTGTTTATTAATTGCCAGGTTGCTTTATTTTTATTACTAGAAGTCTGTATAAAATTTGCATTTGCTGATTTTTTTGCTTGCTGTACGGTCTTTTTATAGTCTTTTTTTAATAATTTATGTATAGTACGGGCTTCTGGTAAAGAACTATTATTTTTTATTATTGTTGCTGCATCTAATTTATTTTTTAATTTCTTTAAATTTTCTGTAAACCAATGAAGTTCACTTTTGGGAACATTTTTTCCTTGACATATTTTTCTGAAAGATAAAAATTGAATTTATTGAGAAGTGTTTCAAAGAAAACATTAAATCTTTTAATAGTATTTGAAAGTTATACAACTCCTTTATAAAAAATTGAGCTATGTATCGATGCATTATTGGCCCTTTGATATTTGATTTTGATATTGATATTGATGCACTATACAAAATTTCCCTTTCTTTGGGTGTTACAGTTATGTACTTCTCGTAATTTTGCTAAAATATTTTTTATGTAATCTGGAACTAGGTCCTTGTTAATTTTATGTATGAAAATTAAAACGTTATACTTTACAAAGTTCTCTATATTCATCCAACTAAGACATTTTAACATGTCATCTATCCTAGTGTACATACTGCATTTTAATATAACTATCGCTATGTTTTGTAACCTTTGTAATCGTTCTAGATGGGTGTGATTAGCCATATACAGGATTGTGCTATAATAGTTGAAATGCGGTAGTATTGTGACATTATAAACAGTTTTTCTGCATTTATTGATCGGTACCAACTGACAAGTTTAAGAACGCCGGCTTTTTTGAAATTTTTTACATGTAAAATTTACCTGACTTTTAAAATTTCAATTGCAATTAACAATAACTCCTAGATATTTAATTTCCGTGGCAAATGCCAGATTTACTTAATGAAGCTTTAATGATAAATTTGTATCTTTGAACATTTTGAAATTCTGCTGATTACTTATGAGCATACATCTTGTTTCTGTGATATTAAGTTTTAATTTATTTGCTTCCAACCATTTAGAAACAAGTTCCAAATCCTGATTCATATTCCTTACCTACTCTCTAGGATCATGTTCATCAATGTGGGCTATAGTTCCGTCAGCAAAAAAGTGATATTTGCAATTCAAGATTCTTGACATATCATTAATATATATTACAAATAACAGAGGGCCAAGTATGCTCCCCTGTGGCATGTGTATAAGGCAGCTCACTTGATGACACATTTTCACATTTCACCCATTGTTTTTATACAATATTCAAGCCACTTCTATACTACAACATCAATTCCATACTTGCTTAGCTTATCTGACAAAATCTCTATCAATTATCTCAAATGCTCTTTTGAAATCTAAAAATATTACTCCCGAGATTCTTCCTTTATCCTTAGCTTCCTTCCACTCGTTAACAGCATATTGTAATGCACTTTCACAACTAAAACCTCTAAAACCAGACTGATATTCACTAAGTATTTTAACCTCTCCACAATAAAATTGTGAGAGGTTACTAAAATTGGTTCAAAAACGAAAATTAAGCTAACATCAAATATTTACGTTTTGAGGTCCTAGGAACCCAAAAAAGTGGTTTTTGAAAAATGTCTGTGTGTGTGTATGTGTGTTAGCACGATAGCGCCGAAACTACTGAACGGATTTGAATGAAACTTTGCATGTCCATTTCTTTAGTGCCCCAGAAGTTCTGAAAAGGCTTTGGTTGAGATCGGATTACGTTTAGTGCCATTTTGACGCAACAAGTTGCTTATTATATAATTACTTTCAATTTGCAATGGAACCATTGAAAAGCAGTTAAAATTCTGATTTCAAGGATATATCACACTTCCACCCTTTCGATTTGATTTCCGTGAAAAAAATTAAGAACAAAGCAAATGTGAAGCATAGATCGCATTTTGCATGACATGATCGATGCGCATAGCCGTTACGTCGTGAAATTCATCACATCACGTGTCATTTCACGTGTGAGGGTTTCTTCACTGCTCTAGAAGTAGAGCGGATTACGTTTAGTGCCGTTTTTAAATATATATGCAGACAAATCGAAGAATTAAACTACAAATATTCCTCTAAAATCTAGTAAAATTACTGAAATGCTAATGTTTCATTTAACAAAGACAGCCGCGAGCGATCGGATTGCAATGAGTAAATTTTGACGATTATCATTGTCTTCATTTGTCATCCAATAACGTTGGTGTCATGTCATGTTAATAAGATTTCGGCATATTTGTAACTTTTAGTGGATTGTCACAAACTTAAAGGTAGATGTAACAGTATCAATACCATATGCTTTCTGTACCTTCGTTGGTAAATTTATTATAGATGATCACTTTACCAATTATCAGTTTGTTGCTTTACAAATCTGTAGTATTTAGGATAACTAGATTTTCTTAGTCGTTCAAGTGATGTTAAAGTTGTTAATATCCTAATAGTATATTATTCAACGAGAGATAATGTAGGTAATAACTCGCATAGATGATTGTAAATTCATTAAGTTGAGGGTTTTTTTAGTGCCCCAGAAGATCTGAAAAGGTTTTGGATGAGATCGGATTACGTTTAGTGCCGTTTTGTCACACAATTTAATGCTCTTTTCGGCTTCAAAGGTCCACCGAGTGGGGAGGTTCTAGCCGCTTCCAGTAGCTGCCGATTTTTTTCTCTATTATATAATCTAAAAAAAGCAGATATACTATTTTCTCTAATATTTTTTCAAAAGCTAGTAACATATTTATCGGTCTATAGTCTTCAGCTTTAATGGTTTTAACTACTGTAAAGCGAATGTGCACAAAGAGAACAAAATTTAAAATTACAAGAAAAACTAATTATTATTCATTTAAAATAAAGCGTTTTCAAGCCAGTAAGGATGACGCTAAAATATCTGGACCATCGCCGGATGTGTTGAAATTTTTACCAGCTGTGTCAGGGGGAATGCAAAAGCTTATTTGTACAAGGTGTTGGAAAGTATAAAATTAAATTATTCCTCTGGGAGCGATAAAATTTGATTTAGATAATCCGTTTTGTGCGATGAACTGATTCTAAATTACTGATATGTGTACTATAATGAGGTGACCGTACATACAGGATGTCAACGGATCATGGTAGAACCCATTGTTCCTTATTTTTTAGAATATCAGAATGAAGCTTGGTAGATGTGTTTTATGACAAAGAAGACACTTTGTGACACAACTAAAATTTTTTTCCCCTTCCGGTTTCACAGGAAATGACCCTAACTTTTGATTTTTAAATGGAGCCTGTATATTATTATATTTTTGGAATCCTTGAAAAACTATGAGCACGGTGATACCCATGTAATATGTCAACTCCATGAGAAAAATTTGACTCGATATTTGTTGGTGCATCTAGAGTGCCATGACCAGAAAAAAACGCTTGTAATGGACCGGTGTGGTTGTGAACGATCCATCTTTTCGCGTCTGAAGGACTTGTACTATATTTTCCAAAAATGAATATTAACGTTCACAAAGAAGTGTTCAAAACGATTGTTTCAGATGGAGAATAATACAAAATTTATACTTACTGTTCGTTTATGCTTAACTGCCAATTGGACGTATAAATCTAACACATTAAGTACTAATCTTAAAATTAAACCTGAAACGGAATTTCGAAAACATAAGAAAAGGACAATATAAACTTCAAAAAATGTATATTAAATCTCTTTTAAAATACCATGTTTTACAAAAACTTCCAGGTACCAACTACCGTCCAATATGTGGTTTATAGCTAACGATTACATAAAAAGATTCAAGAAAAGTTCAGTGTGTAAAAATTTTTGGTGGGCTTTTTCTTGCCTATCTGTTTACGTATTATCAGTTCAATAATAATTTGGTTCGCTCCTCAGAGCTTAAAAATTCTTGAATCGTAACGACTTTGAATTAATTATATTATAGCAATTACAAATTCATACGTTCAGGCAAGGCGGTCCCATGCACATATGAGTACATGGTAATGATACTTTTCTGACACCGAATCACTGAGAAACCGGTTTAGGGCAAATCCCGTTAAAATCCATCATTTTCCCGTCAAAATCGACTGCTAGAAAATGAATGGTCACCCTTGTCGCTAAAGGCAATTTTTGCTAAAACTCTCGATATACTTTGACTAGAGACTGGATTAACTTGTCCTCATATTTAACAAACACAACGTATGAGGTGCAGTGCTTAATAACGTGGATTCGTAAAAAGGTTGTTATTTTCAAAATTCGGTTTTCGTTATACTTTCTAAATTTTGTGGTCGGAGTGACATTACGTTCCTATGCCGCGACATTTAGTATACTTTCTAAAATAGAAGAGCGAAAATGTAATTGAATGTATCAAAACCTCTTCCAATGGCATTTTTACGTGAAGCACGCTTTTCATGCGAAAGCCGGATATTGTTATAGTTTCAAAAAGTTCATCGAGGGTTTTGGCATGTTCTTTAACATGGTGTCAGAAAAATCAAATCGAGCATAAAAATTTTAAATTGTGTATTTCGTGGGCCATCAAATTTGGCCAGGCGAGTTTTTCTAAGAAAATTAAATTTTTTCAAATGGAACTATATTGGTAGAGTGTACTACTATAAAATCCGTGGATGAGCCCAAAAGCAATATTTTCTGGTCATGCGCCATGCACCAACAAATTTCGAGTGAATTTTTTTCATTGAGTCGAAATGTTACTATTGGGGTATCATTGTACTCAGAGTTTTTTAAGGATTCCATTTAAATATCAAAAGTTGGGATCATTTCCAGTGAAACCGGAAGGGAAATAAAATGGCAGTTATGTCACAAAGTGTCTTCTTGGTCATATAATGTATCTACCTAGTTTTATTCTGGTATGCTAAAAAATACGGATATGATCCGTTGACACCCGATATAGGCATACTCGGGTTTAGGATCTTAGATATAGTACTTTAATTTTATTCAGGTTGGTGAAATCACAACACTTCGCATTAAAAATCAATAAGTCGTATTTGCTTTTTCAGGACGATCGTGTTCCAGTACGCGGCAAAAGCAGGTTTTTGAATCAAAGGTAATGCCAAAATTATGAGAGATAGTCGGATGCTTCAAATCAAAATTGCCCAACTTATAACCAGGATCACCATCTATGTCTCACTTTGAGTTTTGTATATTAACCCTTTGTGATCTGTTACCAAACTAACTTTTTAACTTTTATTTCTCAGCCCAATTCTCTCTGGCTTAGATATTAACAGTACTTTATTTATCATCTTATCATTCCAAATGCATCTTTTTAGTCAAAAAATACAATTAGAACCACTTAATCACTTTCTGAACATTTAAACCATTCATCATTTACATTTATAATAGCAGAATCACAGGATAATGCTCGTGAAACCCAGATTGATTTTGAACGATTGCTTTATTATCACGAAAATTAATAGTTGGCCTTTAATAGTCATTTTTTCAAATATTGACACTGTATTTATTGGTCTATGCTCTTCGTATTTTGATGAGTTTGAAACCTTCGGTACTGAAATAACGTATGAAGTTTTCCATGCACCAGGAAAAATACCATATGTCAGCGAAGTATTTACTAGATCAAGAAAAGACTTATTATTATTTCAAATACATCCTTGACAACTTTGACACCAATCATATGTTTAGGGTATATAGTCTCCTTCAGTGAATAAATAATTTCTCTTAACCTCTTCATAGTTATTATTTCAAATGTTTCAAGCACTTATATTTTCTGCATCTACTAGAATATAATTATTATTTTTTGAATATTAATGGTTCTAATTATAGTATCTATATTTTAAGAGGTAATATAACATACGCTTCGCTTATTAGACATACAACAAATGGCAATCCCAATGACGAAAATGGACTGCTTAGTCGGAGTTTCATTTTCCCAAGATTGGAATTGCCATGGGTTTATATTTCTTAAAAAATTTCGACTCTTAAGCGTGCCATGAGTTATATTTAGGAAGAGAATAAAATTTTGTATGGAAAAAAAGAGACAAGAACTATTAATAAATTATATTTTTTATTATACCTAAATTATAATCTACGCCTTTGAAACTAAAAAGCGTGCAAAATCGTGCCTTTAAAGTACTAGAGCTTTAAAGTTGCTTAGATATCAACCAATTTTAAACAATGATAAATACATCGTCTCTATGTTACCGATTAAAAATGAAATTCAGAGATTCCTTGTAAAATGGATCTACATTAATTAATTTTTCTAATTTTTACTTTGCAGTGTAGGTATAGTAAAAATAGGGTCTAATACACGTCTATAAGTAGCCTTTAAAGCACTTACTCCTTTAGGATCCTCCTCGCTACGCTCGTCGTGCCCCAAAACCCGTCCGTGCGTGCTTTAAAGGCTTACTTATACACTTGTATTATAATATATTATTAATTAAATAAATAAAAATAAATAACACCACAGGTAATTAAGATCAACGCTAAGGCCGAGATGATCAGACTGCAAAGGCAAATCAGAACCTCCATCAACACTGTTAAGAACCAGAAATGGGGGTACAAGTTGGCAGCGCTGAATCCTCAGAACAACTCGCTGTGGAAGTTGACGAGGGCCCTTAGGAATACGCGGGAGGTTATACCCGCCCTGACACGCGCGAATGGACAGACATCGTTGAGAGGAGCGCGGAAAGCGAGTGACCTCTGCTGACCACTTTCAGACTATACACAACACTAATATTTCCAACAATCCTGAACACGACCGCATTGAAAATGACGTACGCGAACTAATTGGTCATGACATACAATTGACATGACGAGAATTTCTGAAGGTCATGACCAAGCCTTCGGAAATAGCAGAAATTGTCAAAAACTTACCAAACAATAAAGCCCCGGGGAAAGACCGCGTCGAATACAAGCTGCTCAAATATCTCCCGAGGAAAGGTATTGTGCAATTGGAGTATATCGTTAATGCGATCTTGCGGCTACAGCACTGGCCCAGCCAGTGGAAATGCACCGTGGTCATTCCCATCCTCAAACAGAACAAGAACTCGAAGCTCGCCGGCAGCTACACGCCCATCTCGTTGCTGTCGGCGATTTCCAAGTTGGTGGAGAAGGTCGTCCTGATCAGGCTCGATACTGTTCAGGAGGAGCTTCACATCGACGATGAGTCCCAATTCGGCATCAGGAGGGGCAGGAGCACGGTGCAACAGGTCGTTAGGATAGTTAACGACGTCAAAGTGTAATACAACGTCGGGAAGAACACCACCATGGTGCTCCTTGATATTGAAAAGGCGTTCGACACCGTCTGGATCCCGGGACTACTCTACAAGTTCCATGACTACAACTTCCCGACTCACCTCATAAAACTTATTCACTCGTTTCTGAAGGGCAGAACCCTGCAAGTTCGGGTGGATAATAGACTCTCAACACGGCGGGACATTCGCGCGGGAGTCCCGCAAGGATCATGCCTGTCACCGAAATTGTACAACTTATACGTCTCCGATTTTCCAGAGTTTCCGAATATGAAGCTGGCCAAGTACGCCGATGACACAGCCATGTACGCGCATTCGTACAACGCTCAAGCAGCGAACATGCTGCTGAAGGCGCACATGGCTCGTTCCACGGCTTATTACGACCGGTGGAAGATACGGGTGAGCGCTGAGAAGTCGGAGGCAATAGTCTTCAAGCGTCGCTTTACTGAAAATAAAATTATCACTCCTATTTCGATCCGGGGAAACAAAATTCCAACCAAAGGATGCGTGAAGTACTTGGGAGTCAGACTGGACCGACGTTCAACACACATATCAATGAGACAATACGTATGGTCTACTCCCTGTCCAGGAGTCTGTATCCGCTCATGGTCAGGGGTAGCAGGAAGATACACCTCCCTCAGAGACCTATACGCACGCTGCAACGACATAACCCCGATAGCGGACTGGACTACGTCCAGCATATCTCTCAAAACTTCTACTCGTTCAAGCTGGGCGATAGTCCGCTAACAAGACACATAACGCAAATTAGACAGCACAATGTCCCATTTCGGATCAAACACCCCTTACCGTACCAGACGTTACCGATTTTCCGGCAACCACTATAGCCAAGTTTCAACAACTTTACCTTTCTCTAATCCTATCTACCTTTCGCTGGTATTTCATACCTTTTAATTATCCTTAAATCTTTCCTGTCCCCCCCTCTTCCTTTCTGTTTGTGTATTTTTGTCGCGTTTGTTAGTTTTTCTTCATTTCTTTTTTACATTTTTGTTTCTAAATTCGCTTCATACCTTTTTAAAAATTGAAACCTTTTCTAAATCAAAATTTTTAAAAATCAAAGTTTAGGCCAGCCCTGGGCATCCCTGCATTGAAATATCTCGCGGAAGGCACCTTGTTCGAGTTGTGGTGCCTGCGTCCAGATTCCAAATTTAATAGTGTTTTTTGTGCGCCAGTGTTTTTTAAAAAATTAGTGTAGTACATAAGTTTTGTTGAGCTTGTTTTCAAGCATTTTTGTTAATTTTATCACCTAGTTTTATTTTATATTTAAAAAGGAGTCTAGGTTTAGTTTTGTTGAATTGTTGTTTTCGCTGACCCAGGTCGGTTCCGCCCGATCCTGCAATCCGTCACCGCGTTAATGCGGTGGTTGCACGATCGGTTCCGGAGCAGGTCCTGGTGAGGCAACTATTTTATCATTATTATTAATAAATACTTTATTGAATAGGACTTCGATATGCGATGTAAAGCAACGCCAGACGCAGTTAGTAGTTGGATGGGTGACCGTTCCAACGAACGCCGCATCCTCGCCTCAAACATCTTCCAGCGGCTTGTATATCAGTGTATGCGTGGAAGCTATACAACCTTAGGCGAGGGTTGTATAGGGGATATACCATCCTTCGGAGGGGATGTAAAGCCGTCGGTCCCTTTTCTATTAAATGTTAGACAAGTAAAAGATCCCTATTCTTCTTAAGAAAAGAGGTTCGGCAAAATTCCTGGTTGGGGGTAGCTCGTCTATAGGCGTCGGTATTAGGCCTCAGTAGCGGAAATAGGCCCACGTTAAATAAATGTATAAAAAAAAAATTGAAAATTTTTTGAAGTCTTTGAACGGACGCTATTTTTTAAAACTTTTCCTATGCGTTTCAGCAAAAAATGTTTTAGACAAAAGTTGTAGGGCTAGACGAGCATTATCTAATGACGTATCGCATGTACATATTTCAAAAAATTTTGAAAATTTTGAAAATTTCCACAAACATATGTGATTTTAAGCAGATACTGCCTGGGCTATAACGGGATTGTTACGTATCACATTATTATGTTTCTATAAATAATAATTGCCTACACAGCCCTTTGTGTAATGTTACTGTAGTCAATTATTAAATAGTATTAAATAGTGGAAAATATGGTTTGCGTGTCTGCAGTTGCCAAATTAGTGAACATATTATAACATCAAGGAAGAAAAAGCGTTACTTATTTTATATATTAAATTATTAAATATCCTATTAAACCAATTATCAAAAAATATGCCGCCAGTATACAGTGTTGTTGTGCAAGTTAGCTATTCCGAATTCGACTGTTATCATTTAATTACACTAGAATTTTATCTCTACAAGTTAATTTATACCTGGATTAAATCAACTATTTTACCGTTGTTGATTTAATTCCATGATAATTCATATCATGTATACTTTGGATAGGTTTCAGATTGCTAAAGGTATGTATATCTATTTAATTTAAGTTCATCTTTGATAATCTTGGTTACATCTTCAAACATTCTAGCACTTATAATTTTCCGTCTTGCTAAAAATATCATTTCAGTAGATAAATATATCAATCATTCACATACTATTTTCTCATAAAATAAAAATGTTAGAGGGTGCGCTGCTTATACCGATTGGATTAATTTACAGTTCCATTAATATTTTCACTACTGTCTGCAGTCGTAATAATAAATTGGTAAAATTTTAATTGTAATGTATATGTTAACTGATCTTAACAAAAGATGTGCAGTTTATTTATTAAATACCAATTTATTATTGTGTTCTCAATATTATTATATTATTATTATTATTTGCGTAATCTTCCAACGCCAGCTTTGATAATAAAAATAATTGCAAGACTTTCTAATAAAAATAATTATCCTTAATATGGAACATGTTTAAAGAAATCAAATATTGTCAATATTGAATAACTGATGGTTATAATTTTTAAAATTCAACTGATACTGTCTTGAATGACACTGGGTAGTTACGCCACGATACACCTGGACGGAAGGTCGCGGAAACGGCCGATTCGCGATTAACAACACCTATTATAAAAGTTGTACATCTGTAAATTCTCTACCTTAAAGGTCCTATACATTTTTTTCGTACGCCTAAACGTTTTGGAGATACGACGCGGACTAAGTTAAAAATGCATTTATTTCCGTTTTTTTATGTTTTTTTAATATTTTTTGTTGTATTGGACAGCCCAGAATTGTTGAGATGTGCTGCCAACAGCTGTCATATTATTAAGGACCCCATTCAGTTTATACCTGCTGTAACGGCTCCGGGTTGTTGGTTTGCTTGTCAAGGAATTCAGTCGAAAATCGTTTCTCATCGAAGGAGGACGAAAATTTAGATCTTTGGACGAACTGATTTGTAATGAATTGAACAATATATGCTGCTCCCAAAATGGAATCTTCCATATAGGCGGGGAGAGTTAGACCTCAAACATCCACTAATCTGAAATCCTTTTAAACGTTACAATTTTAGGATTAAAAATAGGTAAAAAATTCGTAAACAACAACCCTCGAGTTTCTACAGATTTGAAGATACAGAACATGGTTTTTTATTGCAAAGTAGGAAGCGAAAACTTTTTTTTTTTGGTTTTTCTTAAATATCTCGTGAAATAAGCCTCTAATTGACTCGAGATAGACTTATCAAATTTGTTCCTCAGATAATTTCTCACAAGGATAGGCTATTGTGAAAATTCGCAAAAATTGTTTACTATTGCAAAATTAGCAATAAATTTGAAAAAATGAAAAATGTTCGAATTACAAGAACTAAAGTAATTGTTATCGAACCTGGATGAAATATTGGAAAAAGATAGGCCTTGGTATGTATAAGAAGTGTGCGCAACTCTGACCTCCAAATCCAAAATGGCGGCCTGTTGCAAAATTTCAAATTTGAAAATTCGAAGTGCTGCAATTTCGCCAAAATGGAACGGATCGACATGAAATCAATTGGAATCGATTCACTTTGATAGTATCTTTGAACGTACCAAAAGGCAGATTTTTTTATAAACAAATAATTTTTTTATTAACAAAAAACAAAAACAGAAATTTATTTAAATGCTTGTATCTCCGCGAATTTCAAGTTTAGAAGTTTGCAATGTCCACTTCTGCACTACCTCTCAGCCTATTCTTATGAGAAAACGTCTGAGGAACAAATTTAATAATATTAAACTAGAGTCGATTAGAGGCTTATTTCACGAGATATTTAAGAAAAACAAAAAAAAAAAAGTTTTCGCTTCCTATTTTGCAATAAAAAACCTGTTCCGTATCTTCAAATCCATAGAGATTCGAGGGTTGTTGTTTACGAATTTTTTACCTAAGCTGAAAATTGTAACGTTTAAAAGGATTTCAGATTCGAGGATGTTTGAGGTCTAACTCTCCCCGCCTATTATCGTTAAATTAATTTTTTTGCAACTGTACGAAGCTGTAGGAAAGTTTTTTTTATACATTTATTTAACGTCGGCCTATTTCCGCTACTGAGGCCTAACACCGACGCCTGTAGACGAGCTATCCCCAACCAGGAATTTTGCCGAACCTCTTCCCTTAAGAAGAGTAGGGATCTTTTACTTGCCTAACATTTAATAGACAAGGGACCGACGGCTTTACATCCCCTCCGAAGGATGGTATATCTCCTATACAACCCTCGCCTAAGGTTGTATAGCTTCCGCGCATACACTGATATACAAGCCGCTAGAAGATGTGTGAGGCGAGAACGCGGTTTCCGTTGGAATGGTCACCCATCCAAGTACTAACTGCGCCTGTCGTTGCTTTACATCGCATACCGAAGTATGTACATAGTAAAGACGCACCTACGCTCGCTCCCTGTAGGAAAGTAGAATTGAATTATTGAACAGCTGTTGGACATTGCCACCGTCACTCCTGCTTGAATGGACGACGTAGAATCTTATCAGAAAGAAAATAATGACAACTATTTGTCATTGGACGATAACGTTTCAGATTCCGAAGGAGTCGGAAATATTGACTAATTTAATATCCGGCATGGATTAGTCTCCTGCGGAACCCATATAAAAAAGCGCCCCAAGCATTCCACCTCTAAGGTTGTGCTTAAATGAATGCATTTTTTGACTTACATTTAGGCGTACGAAAAAAATGTATAGGACCTTTAAGTTAGGGAATTTACAGATGTGCAACTTTTGTAATAGGTGTTGTTCCTGTTTGGGCCATAAAAACTGAGTTAATAGCGAATCCGCGGTTTCCGCGACATTCCGACGCGGTTTTCACGAAATCCTCCAGGTGTATCGTGGCGTAACTACCAAGTGTCAGTCAAGACATCCAAATAAATACAATAAAAAAAATGTTTTCGTAGGGCACGAATTTAGCAGCAAAAGTCTAAAACGCCTGGATTATGATGAATATCTATTCAAATTATTATAGTAACATAATATAAATTTTAGTTATGCTATATATCTGTTAAAAACCAATATTTCTTAAAATTCGGTCACATCCATTTGAAGGTATCCTAAACCCAGTGGTGTAGTCAAGTTTGAGATAAAAAATTGCTAACATATTTTTTGGATTTTTGGCCTTGAAAAAAATCGAAATGGGTCTTTCGTCTTTGAATTTCGATCTGAAATGTTGCACTACGGTAAAGTTATTGAAGCTCTACCATTTAAAAAAATCGTTTAAATCATAAATAATGATTACGTCCATATCAATTCACCGCGTTCTCCAGTAAAAATATGCACATAGTATTGATAATTTATTATAAAGTCCTTTTTCTAAACATATCTTTGAAAAATATCCATTTATACTTGTGATTCTTAAATGAAAATTTCAAAAGAAAATAAATTTCGATCGATATGTCTTTCAATTTTTATAATTTCTTACTACTTTTATCAGTGACCTTTCCAATGGATGGACCTTGTTCAAATTAGTTAAAGTCATTATTTTAAAGGTATCCTACTGCTTAGGAAACTTTTATTCAGTTTCACTTGTTTGCTAATTTATTGTTAAGTTGCAGTAAAATTTTATGACCCACTTCCAGATATCCCATTAATTTGAAATTTGGAAAACATTGGTAATTTGGATGACATTGCGGAAACCTCCGCCCCCCATTGAAACTCCTTAGTTTTAAAACCCACGCAATAGAGGTATCTACGGAAAGGCCTTGAGGATATAGATAAAAATTTGTTTAACTCGCGGTAACCCGCTAGAAAATAAATAATAATTTAATCAAGAAAAAGTTTAAAATTCTAAAAATATAATGAATTATAATATCCAGGGGGGCGGTAGCACAGTAGTTAGCGCGTTCACTCTGAGCATACCTGGTGAAGTGGGTTCGAGGCCCACCTACTGCAAAGAAATGTTCAATTATAAATTACTTCCCAAGAAGTGGTTCGGATTTCACTTTAATCTGTAGATCCCCTTCTCCTTAACTCACACAATTCTAGGGTTATGAGGGTCATTCAAGTGATCTGGAAGGCGGTTAAGACATTGATATAGAAATTAAATGGGACAAGCAAATTTTATATGAGAAAAAAACAGCACGCCACGTTATTACTTTTGCATTAGTAGTTTAGTTTATTATTCTTTTTAATACGTTTTAATAAAAAAAAATTTGATTTACATTGTATAAATTTCAGTAGTCATTAGTTTTTCGAAAGTTTAGTAATTTATGTATGTTTTATATATACCAATATATGTTCTGATTCATTTGTAAGTTTTTGAGCCATGTGATTCCATTTGTATGATTTATTAGACCACTATTATAATCAGAGTAAATATTTGTTAATTTCATTATCTATACATGTTTGTGTCAACTTATCAATTCTCGTAAAATTATCGATTGTGATATGTACAGATATTGTAGGATTTTATTAATGAAAAAAATATCCATTTTAGATTTACTGTGCTGGTTTCAAACCTTGAATATATATTTGATTAATATTTTACTTTGGCTTGGGGTAAAAGTTATTAGAGTACATGATATATTAAAAACATGAAAGCTTATACGGCTCTAGTTGTTGGGTCTGTTGGGTATATGTCATAAAATATGATCTAAGTTTCGATCATTAATGGAGCTTACAAAAACAAAAATTGTCGAATTGAGCTACATGGATTGAAATAAACAATAGTGCCTGATAGGCACTGGATCTGAAGCAGCAGTTGATCATAAAATTTTCTCACAAATGGAAGAGAAACCAATAGCAGTTAAAAAATATTGTATATAATTATTTGATTCCAAATCCAAAATCTGTAAGGACAAGTAGTCCAGGAAGTTTAGCATTTCACTTCGGAAAAACTTATAGTAAGCTATAATTTGGTGTGCATGTACATTTCAGCTCCCCAAACAATCTGTGAAAAGTCTCAAAGATTTCGGTGGATGCATAACTTTTGACAGCGGAAAAACGGCCCAAAAAGGTACCTTTTTTCGGTTCTTTGTCAATATTTTCGTTCCCATCGATCCTACGGCTATAAAGTGTACTTATAAAAAAGAAAGAACAGAAAACTCTCTACAAAAAAGGTGATATAGTTTATTGATAGCACTAATAGTTTTTTCGTAATCGGAAACTCCAGTAAAAATTTTGTATGGATATTTCAGTGCATGTAATGATCAAAATATTGTTTTCAGTGCGTTATCTTCTAATTTTTATAAATAGGAATTGGGGTATGAAAAATGGTATATTTCAGTGATCAAGATTTATTAATTATTTATTTAGATTATTGATTATTAACTTAATATTAATAATAATTACAAAAATTAGGTTTGCTATATCAGTTTTGACTTATTTTCTGACATTTTCTTTTTATCCATCCTCGATTTATTTTTCTGGAGAAAAATACCAGGATTCGGAATCACGAATAGAGGTTGTTTATGGATCGTCGATGTCAATTATTTTTTTCGAGATTTTGGCCTTCGATTGAGGCAGCATTCAGGCAAGATGTCCCATGACAGTTGCCACAAACTGCTGAAAATTGCAGTCCCAACTTTCGACAGCCGCACAAAGCGCCACAGCCTTTCGAACAGTTACAAAAAATCATGTTCAAAAGACATTCTGGGGCAGGAGTTTGTGAGGTTTTTATTGGCTCCAATAAGTCGTTTTTGAATACCCATCTCCAATCTTGAGAGTTCTGCTCGTTTCCTAACCACTTCTTCACCTGGTAATAGACATGATATAGGTGCTCTTTAGCCGAATCGACTGAGAGGCGTAACATACCCAACTGGACCGACTTGTTTTTGCCTACAGTTTCATAAAGTACTGGTAACGGTATTATCCCAAGTCATCTTGGTTAACCGGAGCGCCACACACATTCCATTCGAAGAAACTGACTCTCGAGAAGCATCACTGCGGTTGAAAATTTGAGCTGCAGCACGTTAGTCTTGATGTTTCGTGAAAAGATTCAAAGCTGCAGTCTTCCCTTTATGAAAAAGAGCAGATGTCGTGTCAAATCCAGTGAAAGCGTGTAGCAGGAGAAGCTTATCCCTGATGTCTTCGTATTTATTGAAATCCCGAGAAGAGTAGAGCTTTCGCTGGACTTTTCCTTTGCGCAGCTTAAGAAAGAAGATCTCTTCATTAATCGGAGCGTGACCAACCAAAATTATCTCCCCAACAGCAACTGTTCTATTTGTGCGTGAACATTCCAGAGCTGTTTCAATGATTAAAACGTCAGCATCATCTTGCGCCTGTTTAATGACAAAATTATTGACTTCGAACTTGACAGATAACATTGAAATTAATCTGCTCTTGTTGTTATTGTTGGAAAGGAATGTTTCCTGGCTCCCGGGACATTCATTGTCTCGTCGAAGTAAGTATCAACATATGAACATTTTGCTGCACGACGATGTAGTTCCATGGCTTTCACGCTGTTGGTGATATTATTGTATCCATCGAAGACTACGACAGCGTTCGAACCGTAGTACCTTTGTACATAACGAACATACTTTGCACAATATTATACGTCAAGTACGATGTAGACACGATTTGGGACTGACTGTGCATTCAGCACACCCTACCAGCAAAACCAGTAAAGCAGGTATAAACCCATCCCCGACATCAGAGGGGAAGGCGCAGCTGCTATTTGCACCGTCATACAGAACTCACCACCAGCGGCGCCCAACCACAAAACTTAATCTGATGTTTCAGGCCTTTTTCCGTGGAAACGATTAGTTCAAACGATAAACTTTATATCGCCTTTTTTGTAGAGAAATTTCCGTTCTTTCCTTTTTATAAGTATATTTCATAGCCGCAGGATCGACGGCAAAGAAGAAATTGGCAAAAAACCGAAAAAGGGAACTTTTTGGGTCCGGAATCTTTGGACTTTTCACAAACTGTTTGGGGAGCTGAAATATACGTGAACACCAATTTACAGTTCACTATAAATTTTTCCGAAGATGAGCCCATTTTTCTCCTAAAGGTTAAATTTGAATTGTTCTGGAATTAGAGTTTATGCTCAAAGCGCGAAAGGAAGTGATTAGCGGTCTAAAAATGTTTAATTTTTAAATACATTGTATTTAATTTACATAAGTATTTTATTTTGCTAAAAACATAGCGCTTGCATGCTTTCTCCAGAACCTCAGAGGTAAAATATAAAGAATAGTTCGTAGCTATGATACTTTCCACGCTTTCTCCCTATAATTCTTATTTCTAAATGCCATCTAAGACATTTCTTAAATAGCCTTCAGTGAATCATTATTAAGTTCGAACATGCTCGATTTGAAATTATTCTGTAATAAGTATAATATTATTTATCGTGCAGATAGGAAATTTAATGCACCAACTTTAAGTATAAGCGGAGGTGTAATAGTAAGATATGATATAGCTTATCCTGCTGTCTTACTTAACATGGGATTAATTACCACAAACAAATCACCGGTTGACATATTAGGAACCAAGAATATCCAAATAAATTTGACAGAGAAGGCCAGCCGCGCTGCATTTCAGGAAATAAATTGTCATGCAACTTATGAGAATAGTAAGTGACCTTAATTTCTAAAGTTTTACATACTTCTATTATTATAGTTACAGAACCTTTACCAGGCCCATCAACTTCTAGGGAAATTGGTACATGTTCTCTAACTGATAGTAACTGGAAACCTGAGTCAAAAGCAGAAAAACCTATCAAACAAAAACAAATACGATACAGCTTTCCTAATTTTGCTCTTGTGTCAGATAGTTTTGGATGGAGTTTCTGATAGGGCAGCAGCGGCTATTGCAACCGCTACACTAAAAGCTGTTGGAGTCGTATTTGCTAGCAATAGCTCTAGTGTGTTTTTTTTTGTGTGTGTAGCACAGAATATTGTTTTACACAAGTCAAACATATTACATAAAAAGTGTAAATATATATAAAAATAAACAAAAAAGAAGTATTTTGTCCAAAAAAATGAGCTATAACAAATAAAGTATAAATATATACACTAAAAAAATTAGGTAAATATAGGTAAAAGTTCCAAAACTGCGGGTGCAGCGAAGTTTTAATAAAAAACACATAAAACTAAAAGTATCGGTACCGGAACCGGTACTTATTTAAAGAAAAAAATCGTCTCACAACAATTTTTTTCCAGTAATATTTTCTCAATTTAAAAACATGGATATTCGGAGAAAGTTTTATCTCCTCACTTAGTTCATTAAAACAATTGCAACCATTGTAGTAAAGGCTTCTTTGGTACAAAGTTGTTTGGTGAGATTGTGGCTGTACTAATCCTTTAAACCTTGTATTGTGGTTATGGTTGACTTGATTGTCAAGAAACCTATACTGATTCTTGTAAACAAATGTACAGACTCCAGAGTGTAGACACCTGCTATAGTTAATATTTTCAAATTTTTAAAAGTAGTACGACAGCTCTCACCAAAGCCTAAGCCAGCAATAATTCCCGTAGTATACTTCTGCAGAATGAATATTATTATATATGTACACTGTTACCCCAGTTTGTTACACCATATCCCAAATGTGAGTAGAAATTTGCATAACAGAGACTCATGAGTACATCACGACTACAGTGTAATGACATAAACCTCATGCGATAACAGTTGCTTCGCAATTTATTACACAAAATATTTATATGATTTTGCCAATCCAAGTATCTATCAAATGTTATGTCTAGCACTTTGACCGATTCACAGAAAATAATATCACTTCCATTAAACATTGACATATCCAGATTTCTGTGTAAAGTCAACAACAGCATATTAGTTTTATTTTTATTTAAATTAAGTTTGTTTTCCTCAGACCAATGCTGTGAGTACACTAACTCAGCGGAGTTTTTAATAACATTTAAGTCATTGTCAATGAAATATTTGTATCATCCACATAACAGGCATAGTGAATATTTGGGATTTTATTTAAATATGTTATTAAATCATTAGCAAAAATATTAAAAAGTAGAGGCCTCAAAACAGATTCCTGACGAACTCCATGCGTTATGTTGCATACATCACTAGTTATATCGTAGTTTAACGTTCTGTGTTCTATTGTTTAAGTAAGGAACAGAGGAGTAAGTTAATAAGAGAAATAAAAAAGGGGAGAACTGAACTCATGACTCCCATACATTGATAATAGCTTGGCACTTTAATGGTAGAAAGGACATAACCATGAGAATATGTTAAAAAAATGACAAAATTCATACAACGAGAGTTTTAGAAGAACATATAATCGTGCAACAACGAGAATGCAATTATATTGGCCGCTTTACACTCAGAGCAGGCAATGCTAGGAATATCACAAAAAACATTTTGCAGTTTCTACAGAAAACAAGATAACATAGTAGCCGTAGGATCTTATAGCACCAATACACATGTTGGTTGAACTGGATGAATTATTAAACTACTGGAAAAATACTTTCAAAGGTCATTTCACTGGTTGATTTGCTTATTATTATTTCCCCTTAGGCATCTTTTAACGCGACTAAATGTGGTAACTTCTGGACCTAGAGCTTTTTCAGGGTCATGGCTCATGAAACAATCAACTACTAGATATTATGAAAACTGATTTAAGCACAGATCAATCTTACCTATTGGACATAAATAGAGCTGTGATTAAGAGATATTGCTAAAGTTATTGGATAATCGCGACCTTGGAAAATCTCAACTCCCAGGACTCACTATCACAAATCGTTTTCTTCGGTTGTTTGTTGAAACTTGTCATCCATCTGAATAGCTTATTACCTTGGTAACTCATATTATTAAAGTTTACGTGTCAATGCAAGGATGGAGCTCGTCTTGTTTGGAAAATGACTTCCCTATCTCGCTACCTTTCTGAAAACCTCACACTACA
This sequence comes from Leptura quadrifasciata, assembly GCA_963675555.1. NCBI lineage: Eukaryota > Metazoa > Arthropoda > Insecta > Coleoptera > Cerambycidae > Leptura > Leptura quadrifasciata. The sequence goes on from OY776675.1 coordinate 114,912,525, forward strand.
GGTAGTTGATTCAGTAATTAAGAGAAAACTTACCGAATTCCGAAACTTACTCGTGGCAATGATAACTGAAGAAAGGAAACACGTCAGAAAACTTTGTCTCAGGCAAATATTAAAAGTCAGGAAAACGCAGACAGCAAACACATATTTCGTCAGAATATTTACAGTACCTAATCTAGATTTGAATGCAACAGATTTCATTGAACTGATAATTGGCAAAGTACAACTATTATTCATAAACCCCCATTTTAACAAAATTGACAGACAAAGAAGCCGTAACTGACGAAAAAATAAATAATAAATTACGATGGGTGTTCAAATGTCGTGGAAATTCCTAAATTTCCATGTCACACACAGTCAGTAGAAAGAATAGATGTGTGAAGCTTGTAACTGAAGCATCTGCTGCTGTATGTAGCAAGGAACGAAGAGACTGATCACTAAAATAGAGTCACGAACGTGCTACCTAAATTCGAATTAAAAAAGGACTTTTCGTTAATAAGATTTTTAATTTTCATTTTAAATAAGCAACAACAGTAACATTATTTGTGGTTTCGTTTAACATTAAAATATTAAAACATTTTGTATTTATTTCTTTTGTCTTGTTTTTCATTATTATTTTTGTTTTTTTTATTATTGTTTCTGTTTTTAAACACTACTTTAGACGTAAATATTAAAAACCTACACTAATTCATCATTTGTTTAATTTAGTAATACCTGAAGAGACACGAAGCTCACTCAAAGCTAATGAAAATTTAGGCCTTTAGGGTTGTCGTGAAATAGCAACTTTTGACCCCTATTGTATTATTATTTTTCCCTATCATTTTCGCTCCACCCTAATGAATATAATGTGCAGTATATTTGTTATTTTAGAATCATTATTGTCAATATTTTGATTTTGTGTTGGGACTTTTATCTTACTGATTTGTGACTTGTGTAAATAAAGCTGTGTAAATAAATAAATAAAAGTAAATGAATCCATATCGTTCGCAAAAGTTGAATTTGTTTTTTGAAGTTTAAAAGGGCGTAAGTGGTCTTTGTACCTGATTTCAAATAAACGACCAGTTTGACCTGTATAAGAGGCATTAAAATCCGGACATACTAGTTTATGAAACAATAAATGTTTAGAATATGGGGTTAGCAATGGGATCCCCGTTGAGCCTTCTTTTGGCCGATATTTTTATGTCTCACTTAGAAGAACAAGTAATCAATTCACAGTTAAGTAAAAAACATATCAAATTTTAGTATAGATATGTGAACAACGTGTTAACCTGCTTCACTGCAGAGAGGCAAGTAAATACTTTTTTAAATTACATAAATAGCATTCATCCCAATATTAAATTTGCAGCTGAGATAGAAAAAGATAACAAAAATCAACTCTCTGGACTTAACCATAACCCTAACCCACAAAGATATTAAAATTCACTTCAATACCTATAGAAAATTAACATTTACAGACATTACTACTTATAGACCCCTTCTCCACTACAGTACAATGTTACATTAAATCACAGAGTTCCAAAATTGTACCTAAAATACATGATTATACCATGTTCGCGAATCTCTGTTAATGCAAACCCTAACTTCAATAGCTGATTTCTCGAATACCTCTGTTCTAAACAATTTACGTAATGAAGACTTTTTTATGCGGAATTTTATTGGGAACATTTCTTGTAAGTATAATTTTTTTGTAGGACAAACGGTTTTCCAGAAAAACGCAGAAAACTACCGAATTGACTTTAGGGGTGTGTTACTTCCGCTTGTTGCTTGGGAACTTTTTATTTTCAAAGTACATCCCTTGGCAAGTTTAATCCCCAAGTGGCAAGTGATAATATGAATGGCCTATATATAGGTCAAACTGGTCGTTAATTTGAAATCAGGTACAAAGACCACTTACGCTCTTTTAGGCTTCAAAACCGAGATTCAACTTTTGCAAACGATATTCCAGAGACAAGTCATAATTTTCTGAATATAAACAATCTTAATATGTTACACGTGAAAGAAAAATGTTTTAAAATAAATTTGTTAGAGACAATAGAAATTATTCAATTTAATAAAAGTGCCGACAATAATCTTCTAAATGACTAGATAGACTATCGTTTTCCAATGTATTTGATTCCTGAAAACTAATTTGCATTTATTGTAGAGAAAAACGGTAAAAGAAAACAATCACAGACTTAGTGGGAATAGTGGTGGGTAGTAGCGATGCATCATCACGTCTTTTATGCCGCGTGCATTAAAATGAGAGAGAAGGTTTGGGAGGTTTGTCTTCTTAGCGTCTCACCTGGCCCTTCCCTTCTCGATGAAAGCTTTACTTCTTTTATATTGCGTGCATTAAAATGAGAGAGGTCAACTATGTGTTTGCAGGGCCTGCCTTCTTAACGTCTCACCTCGCACTCCCTTCTCAATTGTAGGTTTCCCGCATTATAGATCTTGGTAATGTTTACACATAATTTAATTAAATATCTTACATCCCTTTTCCTTTAATTTCTGAAAACTAATGTTCGTAACTTTAATGATAATCTTTATAATGTTTACTCTGAGAATGTATTTAAATATTTTGGCATTCCTTTGAATCATTCGTTTGACAATGGTACGCTAAGGACCGAAACTGGAGTAACATTCAAATTACTGATAGAAACAAAGTAAAGTGTTTTAATATATCGCCATGATTGACTATCATAAAGTAACGGCTTCCACAATAGCCATTTTTAATAAATTCATATTTCTGAAATCCTGGAACACTTTTATTAATAATTTATAAATATAACTTAATAAATTAATCACTACAAAAAGAAAAACAATCTATAATGGTGCAAGGCAGTAATCAGTTAACACTGAAGAAGACTTCGTAAATATCACATGCACTACGCGACCTTCCTGTTATAATCTAGAAATAATTTAGAGCAACTGACTCATCGAGTGCGAATTGTTCCATCATAATAAACGCCATATAAATTATGATAATGTCGTTATTAAATATAAAATGTATTCAATTTACAATGTAGTTTACTTTTATTTTACGTTCATCGACTAAATTAAAATTTATTTTATAGTACGGTATGTTTAGGCATTTGTTATTACTTTTATTGGATTATTATTGTTTCTATGTGGAATATAAGTACACATCTATAAATAGTACCAAACAACAATACTTTTACAGTTTATATAATTGTTGTTCCGTAATTTTGTGCTTATCATACTCTGATAAGCGGTTATGAAATTTATAATTACATAATATACTGATTAATTAAATTTGTTGACCACAGCTTTTTGATAATCTCCAATTATAAAATTACGACTACAAACACCGATATGTGACAAATAAATAGGTGAATATTACTTCAATAAATCTAAATATATACACAAATACAGTGGTTGCGTGATGTAAACAAAAAATCTAGATAGCTGTGGAATTATTTTTATTTGTCCAAAGACAATTAATAACAAGTTCACGGAACACCATCAAAATGAAATATCAATTCAAAAAACAATAAATAATAAAATCTAGCGTTCAAATTGGGTCCCATTTACTTCTGCTGTTACTCACGTACAAAACACGAAAATAAAAGAAAATCAGTATCCTACATTATCAACATGTTTTGCTGTTTATAGAATGGAAGTCCATTTTCGAAATGTTCTGGCAGCTGCTTAGGCTATGATACATTTTAGGTTGCACGAACTCAAAGTAAACAAATGATTTCGTTTGATATTAATGTCAGTAATTTTCCTTCATGGCATATTTATTTAATTTCCCTTTGCTCAAGTTTGTTTCTTTGTAACAATACTAACTCTGGTATTATTTTGTTCTAACATTTTGAAGAAGAATAACAAAAGAGGTTGTGGAGTCTAATAATAACAAAAACCCGAAATCGCGTGTTGCGAAGTTATTGTTCCTCATCAACGTAGCATAGATGAAATATTTATCGATCAGGAACAAAACTTAAGTGTTAAAACTACCTTGCTATTTTGAAAGACATAATGAGACAGTCAGCACATAAAGATCTATGTGTAACTAAATAAGTAAGTAATTTTATTCAAAGATAGTAAATTGGTGTCTAAATACAATTTTTCATATAAAATATTATATATGATACAGATGGTCCACCTAAACTTCTATAAAGTTTGTTTGTGGGTCATTGATATTCTTTATAGTATTAACTTAGATATTCTCTTAATTTCAAATATTTAATACAATTCAAATACTTACTTCTCTAGATACTAAAGCGTACTTGATGACAGAGGAGGAAGAGAAAACAATACTCTACACGACATAAATATATAAAATTCTTACAACTGACCAGTAATATAACAAGCATTTAAATCAATTTATAGTAAGGAGTCAAATATATTGCGGTTTTTAATTATTAATTTTTTAACTTCTGTCTTATATTTTTTTAAAAAATTTATTTCTTTTATATTTAAAGGAAGGCCGTTAAACAATTTATAGCCACGGAAGAATGCAAATCTTTGTGCATGGGCTTTATTAAATTTAATGTTTTTATTTTCTTTAAACCTCGTTAAATAATTAAGGGACTGATTAAATTTCTCCTCGATCTTAAAAGCCCACAACAAACAGTGGTATGAATAATGATTTCTTAATATAAGTAGGCCTGCTTCTTTATAAAGTTGTTCAAAAGAGAATAGAAAAATTTTTTTGAGCATTATTTTCATTATTGAATTTTGTGCAACTTGCAGGATATGTAGTGCGTTATTATATAATCCATCCCAAACTATAATACAGCAATTTAAAATCGACTCCACTAGCGAGTTATACAGGGTGTCTCACCGGGAACTGAATCGATCGATATAGAGAAAAGTACGCATCAGAAAATTTTGAAAATTTAGATAATTACTAATGTCGATGTGGCCAATCAAACTAAAAAAATACGGCGGAAGTGCCAGCTGCTTGTAATTATTTTAGTTTGATTGGCCAACTTTCAAAATTTACTTTTCTGTATATCGATCGATTCAATTCCCGGTGAGACACCCTATATACTATTAATAAGTTCTTTTGGTTAAAATATCCCTTAGTTGATAGAATTTATGCATTATTTGTTTAATTCTATTTGCTAAATAAAAAGCATGGTCCCCCCATTTTAGGTGTTGATCCACAATGATACCTAGATATTTGATACTTTTAACTTTTCTAATAGTGGATCATTGACAATTTTGTGTTTTTGAGCCAATTTCACTGTGCAGTGTTATATTTTGTTTCAGGATTTTATCATCAGTTGTAATTGTAAAAGCTATCATTTTTGTCTTATCTACGTTTAAACTTAAAAAATCTGAATTTAACCAATCACCAATCAATTTCAGGTTATTTTCAGATTGTTCGTATAAGCTGTCTCATGCCTCATCGGTAAATACAATTGCCGTGTCATCTGCACATGAGATTATGTTTGCTTTCAAACTTGGTATAGAAGCTTTATTTTTATTTTATATAAACTAAAAACAAAATTGGCCCAAGTGTGGTACCTTGGGGTACTCCCATGATTATTGTTAAATAATTACATTGTCTACTTTGTGCTGCCCTATTTCCATCTGACCATATGTCGGTGGGAATACTGTGTTCTAGTTTGTACTAAAACTTCGGTACTACATTCAAAGTAAAACACTTTGTTTATAAGTGATTTGAATATAGAAGTTGATGTTATTATTATCTTCACTCTCGTTAATTCAATGATTGTGTGATATAACAAGAGAACAAATCAATGTTTTCAGTAAAAAATAACTCCAATTAAATTATGTACGACTTAGAATTAAATAATGAGTAATAAATATAAATATATTGTCATAGTTGTAGTCGTTATATTATGAGTATCATTAGCCACTGGAATTTTAGTTTTTATTGAATTGAAATAATGGCATAGTAATTTAGAAGTTCATGTAGTTAGTAGTCATGTTACACAAGTTTTCTTCGGTAGGTAACAAATTTAATGATCAATTACTTATTCTGATGAAAGCTGACACATGTTACGTAAAATGTTCGTGTCACGTTGCAAGAACATGCCGTTAGGAAGATGATGACAGGTGAAAATGGGAGTATACTGTAATACATGTAATAATTAACAGTACAATATAATAAATATATCGAAGCACTTAATGTAGCATGAATTCTATTAATAAATGTATATCATTATAATATAGTACAAACTTGACCAATTACCTTTTGTATGTAGCCCAGTTGTAGAGACTAGTTTTGATGAAAAGTTAGAATTAATTGTTACCTCGCTAATTTTTCATGAAAGGCGAGCTTTTTGCTAGTAGAAGGTGATTCAAAAAAATTTACCCCCGCGAACCCTTATCAACTACCCCCTGAAACGGAAAAATTCAGTTTTTTGCTGTATCTCGAAAAATAATGAAAAATAAATAAACGGATAGCACCACGTGAAAGAGCGGGAACTTTTACAAAGAAATAGTACAAAAGATTTTTTAAATAAATTTTTCCCTTAGCATGAGACATTATTACAGTTCCCTCAAGATTTCAAGCGCGTCGCACAGGGAAATGAAGCATTTCTCGGCCGTCGCTACATAATAAAGACAATCTGAACCCATTAAAAAAGAAAAAAAAGGTAACATTTTAAAAAGGAAGAATTCAGCTTTTTCTAATTGCTTTTAATTTTTATAATTTGTATGTCTTATACCAAGCTCAACCATTTTTCCACTCTATACTAAAACATAATTATTAAATAAAATACTATTTAATAAAAAATTTTTTTTTTTACCTATAAGCCTTTACTTAAAACCCCTGGCAACTATGCTAATGGGTGTAACTGTTGAAAAATTATGAGTCGTGGGCTCTTTATGATTTACATGTGTGGGATGTCTTAAATTCTTTTTTTCAATGTGGATAATAAGAAAATTAATGGTCTTACTTTAAAAAATTGCCTAGAGGTCAAAAAACTAAGTTATAGTGAGTGAAACGTCTACAAGGAGAAAACATGCATGATGTATATGAATAAAAATTGTTTGTAATCGAGGCCAAGTAATTTAATAACTTTTCAAGTCGAGCATTTCATAAAATGCAATAAAATTTCTTGTACATATGATCTTGAGTAAAGGCTAGTAATCTAAATATTATTCTGATTGGCTATTATTTGTTGTAAGGAAAGTCTAACAGTACTTCGGCGTCTGTCGTGGTTGCTTGTTGCTGAAATTCTTCCCCAGGTGACATTAGATTAAATGATTGATTAAATAACATAAATATAATAAAATGCACTATAAATATAAATAAATAAACACCACAGAAATTAGACAACCCCCAATTCCAGAAGCCAGAGGCTTGTACGGAAGGGGGTTACACATTGAAAAAACGCGGACATACAACCATTTCCACCGACAGTACCAGTGCCGGAGCCAGGATTCGAACCCGGTGGCGCGACACCCGTGTGATTAATCGCGATTGCCACCTCGCGCCGTAACCCATGCGGCTGTTAACCAGACATTATGTTAAATAACCATGTGAATATCTCTTTCTTTATATTAGTGAGGTGGCTTAGACCTGTATTTTAAGATTACCTTACCTGGCGGATAAAAGCACCATATTTGGTATAAAGGTATCTTAGGGTATACTGATAATTGTTGGCCTACGAGCCCACTGGAATTTCTAAAAATTTTCATGTGCAGTAAATCCGAAATGGACGACAAATACGGTAACTGAACGATAACTGAATTACGGCGTTAAGCCAACTAAGTACACTACACACCTAATTTAGGGTAGTCTACATATTAAATAAAATACAATGAAATATATACATATCATTTATTACAGTAATATATAAGTCCAAATATAATGCTAATAACAGTCCCCAATAACAAAAAATTTTTTTTATAGTTACTTAGTCAATGGAATTTAGTATGCAATAGTTGTAATAAATTACACTTGCACTTGCAAAGTGGTGAGCCGTCCAGATTGGCTTACCCACATTTGCAGTTTTTGCAGTCTCCTTTGCAGGAACATTTAATGAACTCTGAAACCTTATTCCAAGCAAATTCCTGTGTTGTGTGTTTGTGTGCTGGTCGTCCAAGTACCTGCTTGATAAACTGCCCTTCGGAAATGTTGAAGCTTCTTGATCATTATAGGGTTACAACCAGAAGTTCCAGGTTCGAATCATTTCTAGGGTACGGATGTTTAGTGGCGGATTCATGTTACCGAGTTGGAAGGAGTAGATTAGATGGAGTTGTGTGAGAGGCAACACGGCTAGTCGCTGTACTACGAGTCTCAATTGCGGCAGATGGCAATGTCGTATGGAATGATAATTGTTGTGTAATTGCCTGTTTGTATGTGTCCTGGTTGAATGGTGGAATAGCTAATGCTAAGCTCTGCCAGGACGCTAATCTCAACACCAGAGATACACAGAGATACAATAGTTCTATACAATTTTAAAAATTTATGTGACGTTTGTTAATATCAATTTATTTTTTGTGGATCTGTAGGAATCTAAATGGTATAAATAAAAATTTATTGGGAAATATGCAAAAATAAATTTAGAATTACACTACAAACAAAAAACCAGTAGCTTTTAGTTATAACATTTTTAGAAATATTTTTTTCTTTTTCCAGTCTGGATGCCATTGCGTTGTCCGGATTCAAATAATTCACTATACAGGGTGGTTCATGAGGAACTGTACATTACTTGGGTATTCAGGAACAGCCATTGAAATGTTCCTGTCGCTCTTAATTTCTGAGATACTCACTGGTGAAACTCACTGGTATCGATATATGTTATTCCTCTTGTGCTCTTGATCAAAAGTCCTAATGGCCACGAGGTCGGAAAATGTACAGTCTTCCAGATATGGAGATTTTTTCACTAATAGTATGAAGCCATGGTCGCTGATTTCAAATCCGATATCAAAAGTAGCATTTGACAGTTGACAGCTGTCAGTGGCACTGTCAACTCGCTTTATTTTGGTCAATTTAAACTTGGTAAATAATGTTCAATATGGAAAAAAATTTAAAACTAAAGTTTTTTTTATTCCAAAGAAAGTGTAGCGTATAAATAAGTACACATTAAAATAGGAATCTTTAAACAGTGTTCTTTTTATTACAATTATAGTATGTCTAGATAGTTTGACATTTCTATGTTAGTTGTCATAAACATTAGAACTAGTGTACTTTTAATGGTTAACTTAGTCTGCAAATAATCATGCCTTATAATTTTACAAATGAGGAGTATGCTGATGTTATTTATGTTTATGGATTGTGTGATGGTAATGGTAGAAAGGAATACCATATTTGTTTTCCCAACAGTAGAACACCAAATCATCAAGCATTTTCAACTGTGTATCGCTATGCAAGGAAGCACGGCATGTTTCCATCATCAAAAGTGGAACGAAATATTGTTTAAAACGTTGAGGAGCAAGAAAATATCATTAATTTTGTTCAAGAACACCCTGAAGTGAGTATTTCATGTGCGGGTTTGGAGGAATCTAAATAAATATATATTACATTCATATTATATTCAGCAAGCGCAAAGACTTCGACAGGGTGACAATGTAAATAGGTTAGAATTTTGCCAGTGGATTATTGATTACAAACCGATTACATATCGAACTTTATTCAGAGACGAGGCCCAATTTACACGGGATGGCGTATTTAGTTAAAGAAATTCGCATAACTGGGCCGAAAACAATCTCCATGCTATAAGAGAAGGAAAGTGGATTAATTATTATGAACCGGGGTTCATAATAATTAATCCACTTTCCTTCCTTTTGGCTTTATATTTTACTAAATATAACTTAGTCTGAATAAGTCGCCACCAGATGGAGCCATTCACAAATTGCGGACGTTATCGTTCGTAATGAGAGCTAACAAGCTCGAAACTAGTCTGAGACTGGTGACACACGGCAGCTCTGCACTGTGGTCCTTTCTATAGGATTAATCTGTCTGCTAGGAACTTATTGCAGTCATATTTTTGTTGCGTTTTCCGATTAAAGACATAGTATGTCCCAAGTTTTAGTGCACTAGTTTTAATCGTTTTAGAAACGCACATTTTGCACCTCGATGGGTGGCAATGAATTAAGTTTCTTTTATAGGAATTATTGGTATTTTTGGTTTATGGTAGTATTTATTTACTACATTTTTATTTTCACTAAAAATATTCATTTGTTTTACTTAAACCCCTACAACCCTCAACATAAATTCTCGGTAAATGTTAGGTGTGGTATGATTAACAGCAACCTAATTGGCCCACGTGTTTTGCCGACAAGGCTAACTACAGAGATGTATTTAGCTTTCTTGCAAAATATTTTACCTGGTTTAATGTAAGGTATTAATATAAGAGGACAATACTTCCAACATGACGGAGCTCCTCCTCATTTTGGTATTGGGGTTAAAGGGCATTTGGATAATGAGTATCCAACCAGATGAGTTGGAGGCGTGGACCTCATCCTTGGCCGGCTAGATCACCAGATTTCAACCGAGCCGATTATTTTATTATTGGGATATCTTAAAACTGAAGTCTACATTGTCCCAATAATTAGTAGAGAACAGTTACTTCAGCGAATTATCCGCTGTAATGACCAAATTAGAAACAATCTTACGCAAATTATAAAATCTATTGGCAATTTAAATAAGCGCCAACAAAAATGTATGGAAGCTACAGGTTCTCATTTTGAAAATTTGCTCTAAGTATTTGTAATATTTTTAAATATACTTTTGTAAATATTTATTTGACCATTTTTATTTATTTTGAAAATTAATGTAAGCAAATGAAGCTGTTTTTCTCAAATTCCCCATTTTACCAAATTCAATCGCTTGAAAAAAATCAATAAAGGTGCGACAAAAAATCTAATTAGATGGTTTTGTTTAGAGATGTGTGGGCTTTTATAATTGGCAACTGAATGTTAAAGAATATATATACAGGGTGATATTTCTTACAGGAATCGGTAAAAACCAATTAAAAAATATATATAATAGGAATCTATCAACTGTGATAGGTGTATAAAGTGTCTAAAATTTAATCAAAATCCGATCAATAGTAAGGACGTTTTGACCAAAATAAATTTAGAGCAAAATCAGTTTATTACCCTGTATCTCAGAAATTAAGAGCGACAGGAAAATTTCAATAGCTATTCCTGAATACCTAAGTGATCCCCTACCGGCCTTGGAAGTATGTACAGTTGCTCATGAAACACCCTGTATTCTAGAAATTTAAAAAAAATACATGTTTAAATTTCCAATCCAGAATTGAGTTTAGGAAAACAAAATCACTTTAAAAATTAAGCCATATTTGAAATGTGTTGCAAAAATTTATATTAGCAAATACGATGTGATACGAGGTTATTTTATTATTTATACAACACTTAGGCCACTCAGTACGTGTGATTAAATAATTCTTGCATGGAAATACATTTTAATTATATAGGCATATAAGCAGTTATACAATAAATAATGAAATTATAATATCTGCATCCGGTACAAGTAGTAAAATTTGCCTTCAGTCATTCAAGGACAGACAGATGTTTTAAATGTGTATATAAGGCAGGTGCGCAAGGATATAAAAATAATTAAACATTTCATATTTTAAATTTTATTTTGTTACAAAATATATACAAATTCTGTTCTTATAAAATATATCAAAACCTACAATAAATAAGTATACATCGTTGTTAATTTTTGTATGAGCATCTTAAAAATAGGTTACATCTAAGCATCAGCATAATATAATTACTCATTATTTAAAAATATAGCTCTTGCACAATTTGATTTAAAGTGGAGGTACTCTAAGTATATGACTCTAAACTATAAATAGAACTGACAAAATATTCGAATAATTTGAATTATGATTCAGCTATTACCTAACATTCTATTAATACTGTAGAAGAGAGTTAAAATAGTTGCTATCAATTCGCGCATCCTCTATAAGTACGCCCCTGGTCAATAAGTAATGTCACGTTGAAAGTATTAACGTTCATATTTTCGTATCTTTTGTGTTCGCTAACTTTACGGAGCTAAATACAAGGTGCACACTCTTTCATGACTTGTACCTAAAATGTCAACAACTCTGAAGATAGATATTCGCAAAGCCAGCGGCAGACGCACGCGAGGTAATCATATCTTTCAAGTAAAAGCAAGGCTAATACAATATATATTTTTACTATATTATATTCAAATGTGTGGATTTAAACTTATACCGTACATAGTTAATTTTTTTCGCACACATATATCAGTTATTTTCTATTCTGTTTAGGTGATTACGGATGTTAGTTATTTTATTAATATTTAATTTCCGTTGTTATTTGGGCATTCACATGATTGGTCCTCAAAGGTGAGGAATATTGTTAAAGAGACGGAATTATACCCAAATTAAATATTGAAACCACTGCTACAAAGAGAGGAATATTGTGTAAAGATACCTAAACTTCGTTCTAACCATTAAAGTGCCTACCTGCGAAAATAATAATATACTGTATGGAAAGTGTTATTGTACTGAATGAGTAAGAGTCTGAGTCACTTGAGGAACTTAAATCAGTAAAAAAACAAATTAAGGAATTAATCGATTCACAAATTATTGCGAAACGCATTATTAACAATAAAAGGTAAGTATCCTTTATCTACTTCAATGTTTTACACTGATATCAATGTTGATGATAACAAAAATTTGCTGATAAATCCACCGATTCCATAACTCTTGTACACAACCAGGCACGTCAGTTGAACATAATAATATTGAAACTGTCGACAATTTTTATAAATCTTTAAAAGAAAAAATAAAATCTTAATTTACGACAGGTCCAGATATAATTCCAGTATTGTTGATAACAGATTGAGCATCTAGTGCTCATCAATATTTAAAATGCTCTATATTGCCACTAATATAACGATGTTTTTAGCTTTATATGCATAAAAAATTGAAATAGTTTCTTCCAGGTCTTGCCGTGGTCGTTGAACTTGACTTGACGTTTCGCTGATCATCCTGTCCGGACACTTTGTAGAAATTTTGGAAAACTTGGATATAACGAGTAGTGACATCAACGTTAGTTTGACGTCAAATTTTTGTTTACAAATGTACCAATCGAGGAGATAGTTAACCTGATACGCTAGCAACTTGTACCTAAAGGATTAAGAGAAGATATACCTGATCTGGCCCGATTGTGCTTGTCTACAACATATTTTCTGTGGAATGGAGACTTCTACGAGCAGAAGCAAGGAGCAACCATGGGATCACTGCTTTCACCTGTGATAGCCAACCTTTTCATGGAAACTTTAGAAGAAGAAGCTATACGCTGCAATGAGAACAAACCAAAGTGCTGGTTACGCTACGTAGACGATACGTTCATCATATGGCCACATGGAGAATTACCTTTATTTGTTTTCTTCGACCGTTTGAATAAACAGCATCCAAGTATCAAATCTACAATGGAGACCGAGCAAGTTAGAGCTTTACCTTTCTTAGATGTAGTAGTGAAAAGGTCACACAATGGCAAGCTGGCCCACGGCGTCTACAAAATGAAATCATACACCGATCGTTAACTGCATGCGACATCTCATCACCATCCACAACAGACGAGAGCGTAATCAGAACATTGGTACACAGAGCCCACACAATATACGACGACGATAACAAACTCGAGGACCTATAGAATATCCAACAAGCTTTAGAGTAGAACGGATACAATCAAAACAATATAAAACGAATAGTAAATAACCAGAGAAGAATAACAAAAGAAGAACAGCAACAACAAACAACGTATGCATGCCTACCCTAAGTCGCGGGCGTCACAGATAGGCCGAAGGTTTTATTCAAAAAGAAAGTAGGTGTACGGTTTCGAACGGTGAAGAAAATACAGCAGGTGCTTCCCCCAATCAAAGACCAAACCCAAACTGTTAACAAAAGGTATTTATCAGTTGAAGTGCACATGTGGTAGAGCTACATCGGGCAAACAGGATGGAGTATCTAGTGCAGAATCAAAGAACATCAGAGGAATACCAGATTTGGATATACAGATAGGTCGGCGATAGCAGAGCATATTCATTATAACGAGAATTATAAAATCGACTACGAGAACATGGAGACTGGCATTGCCAAGTACCAGTACCTTAGTAAGTCACGATTAACCAAACACGACGAATAAGCAGCGAAGCGAACCAAGCATGACGATAATGATCAGCGATGCGGCGACCACGGCAAGACCCCGAAGAAGCTATTTCATTGGACAACGGCCGTGAAAACCTGCAGGAAGGTATGGACCAATTATTACGACAGTATAGCACAGTACAGTACAACGGAAATCCACTGTCCAAATCTGTCTTATATAACACAATTCATAAGATAATCATCTGGTGACGGAGTTAAAACTGATATAAATTACATAGATTTTACTAAGGCTTTGGACATATTTCACCACGGCATTCATATCAGCACACTGTCCGTTAAACAAGCACCTACATATAATAAATGTGAAAGAAGATCCTGACTTGTCGGATGTGTAGAGTGGAGGATAGAATCATCACTCGTATCTTATGTTAAGGTATAGATATATCCAAAGGCAATTTCTAAAGCCGAAGAAGCTACGAGATCTACCCTGGAATAAACTGATATCCTGTGTTGAAAGCACAGACCATTTCTAGGTGATCATTGTATTGTGAAAAGTGCAATGTACCTATAGGTTCGAGTAATGCGTATCTTTGGATCTCCTCGCTTAACTAAATGATTAACTAAAGCTGCTTTCTGTCTATTTGTAAGATCGCAAATAGAATTCGGTTCAATCAAATGATACCTTCATAAAATATTCAAATTCGAAATCTAAAAAAAGTTCAAAAGAGGTTTCCAAAATACTGCAGATACAAAGATGATGGGATATATCCTGGCTTCTCTCACTCCGTCATGATCAACAGGTTTGCCTTGGATAGTCTGCAATATAGACAGGATAAAACACAATTCTTATTTCTGCATAAAATTTTAAATAAGGTCTTAAATTACCCTAATATATGTGTGTTTAAAAATTGTTAACCATTAGGGAGAAAACTGTATAAAAAGTTTTTAAATTTTAATTCCTTTTAAAATTCTTAACACGTCAGTTTTCGAGTAAAGCATTAATGATAGTAGCTTATACAAGAATCCGCTGCCCAAGGAATCACTACTTTCATATCCAGATGCTTGTATCCAAGTTTTATACACGCTAAATCCCAATATAATATTTTACTCCCTTTAATAATAGGGTGGAAGTGGCAACGGGGGTGGTAGAGGGGTGGCTAATGCCAAAAATATTTTTTTAGACGTTTCGTTTTTGTATACACACTAAATCACATTTTAAATTTTTTTACTCCCTTTCATAATAGTGTGGGGGTGATATTGGGGGTGATAGTGGGGGATGGATGATGAAAAAAATTTTTTTGAGGCATTGACTTTTCGTAGATGCCCTAAACTGTAATTTTATGAACTCTTAGGCGAGAGTAAGGTAAGGGTAAATAGGCAAAGCAAGCAGGTGCTTACTTGGCCTATTTACCTTTATTTACCTCATTTACCCCGAACCCTTCAACGGAATTAAATCAAAATATAATCTATTTCCAGGCCTCATTGCAATACATAAGTGTACCAAATTTCAAGTCAATATCAAAAATTGTTCCAGAATAAACGTGTGCACAAAAAAAGTTACAGACCGACACACAGAAATTTTTTTTCACTAAAATTTAAAATCTCGACGTTTCATGACATTTTAAGTATATTTTAATAAAATATATATATATATATATATATATATATATATATATATATATATATATATATATATATATATTTATATATATTTTTTTGCGTTACTATGCTTCCACTGGACGTGGAAGTAAATATCAGCACTCTAACTGCGGGGCCACAATCACAGTCGCGGCCTTTGAAAATCTGTTGCTGTTATTTTCTATATTTTCTTAATCCATACTGTGAATTCGTGATTTACTCGCCATTTTCATCGGTACTTCGCTATATTTTATATAAATCTCAGTTGAATATTTTTTGACGTAACACAACTTCTGGTTTAGGCATTTTAATTAATTTAATTAAAAACACTTCCGACAAGAAATATTCAGGTAAATTAACAATTTCACTTATGATTATGTATAAATTTTTATTTCTACCTAAAATTAGGGGATGTCTATTGCAATCTCGTTTATTTATACTTTTGTGGTAATATACTCGTTTCTTCTATTGACGGTTTTGAAAAAGTATCCACCTTGTACATCCGATTCATAAATATTGTGATTGCTAAACCTATTTGAATCTCCAAAATTTAAATAATTTGATCAGATTTAATAATAACTATGCTAATTTAAGTGTGACCAATATTACTTAATTTCTATTTTTACTAGTTATTAATGAATTATAAAATTGTAATTACATGACCATCAATTTGTAAATAATTTTTTTTAGATAGAATATAGTAAATGAATATGATAATTTTCAGCAGTAAATTAAAACATTCTAAATACATTCCTAAAACGTTACTTTACAGCATTATTTAAATATTGAAAGAAAAACCAGTGGTGTAGACAATAATAATTAATAAAATTCATATAACTGAAATATGTATTATGGTTAGATGAACTTAAAGCAATCTGCGTTGATCGGAAAACTCTTTTCGAATCATCAGAAATATTATTATTACATTAATAAAAAAACACAATCCTTTTAATTGAAAAATTTTAACTTAAATTCATCCAGTGCTACTGCATATGTTTTCTATCCGAGATGTTAGCTGGAAAAAGTTCCCAGTAATTCTATGAGTTTTAAAGTTTTCAATTTTTGAGGATGTATGTTCTTGAGAAGCTCGAAACTTCTTGGAAAATCGTCGTAGTTGATAAAAACATAAAAAATGTAAGTCTCTGTCAGGGACTTTTTGATAATGACGACAAAATGGGATGTGAACGTGGAAACGAGGAATTGTCATACAATTGGGATCATTTAAAATGCTGCCGTTAAAGACAATATAACGCACCTATGAAAAGTGTTACAAAAATTAAGAAAAAAATCACAGAATATTGTGACGAAATTTATAAACAAATTTTCTAACGCTCTATAATTACAATTGTTTTTCTGGAATAGTAATTAGTTTAGGTTTTTTGACAATTAATTTCTCTTTTTTAATCTTTTACGTAAATGGTATGGACTTCGAGAACGACTTAAAATTTTTTTCTCATTATTAATTACTGGTAATTAAAATAACTATTATTATGTTAAGTTAAATATGTTTATTAATTAAGCCAATAGCCATACAGAAGAGTTGGTAGATAAAATGAGAGAAAAATTTAAAATGTGCAATAAATATAGACTTATTTATTTGTATACTTATATACGGCGATTGGTTAGTTTTGACTATATAAATGGATAAGTGTGCTGAGCTTATGCAATTGTATATAAAAAAATTTCCTATGCCCTTAGAAATAGATATTAGTCTCAATTTCAGCAGTTAATTTACCATAAAAACATATCTTGATATTTTACCTCTTTGAGCTTATCTGGCATCAAATTTACCCCCACCAATTTATGCGGAAATTCAATTTTGTCTTTCTGATGATTCACTTAATCAATATTCAAAATTTGTGAGGTAATTATACAATTTCTAATAGGTCAAACTTGACATGTTCAGACGAGAATGGCATTTTAAATTTTTGTTTCAAATTTCATCCCACAACAAATACAAAATTTATCGATAACAATGTAAAAGAGATGTCGAATCCTGGATTTTCTGGAGAACAGAAAGATGTAGTGTAAGAGGAAATTGTAATAATATATTAAGAAACTACCTAAGTAATCGAATACAATGTGTACAAAGTTTTGGAAAAAACTCAGATGAGATTAGCGTAAATATTGGAGTTCCACATGGAAATGTTCTAGACTCGTTATTATTTTTTGTTATCGTACTATGATTTAGATAAACACGTATCAGTTACTTTGGCTATATTGGCAGATGGCACTATATTGTTATTTTATCAGAGAGATAAAATTGAAATGACTATTTTCGCAAATAAACAGATTTCCATGGTTACTATCAGTTGAACCATCATACAATAAACCCAGAGAAAACATACACCTTACAGTTTCATCCTCAACAATCTAATTATTTAAAAGTCCTTTTAGTGGAGCAATTTTTATTTCGCTCACTAAGCGCTTGTTTGCGAAAAAAACCATTTTGTGCGAGTGCTATCTTGTAGCAAATAAACAAATAAAAAAAAGTACGTTGGTCTGATCGCGATAGGTCAATTACACAGGAAGTTATCAGCATGTGAATTATTTTCATTTTCCACCTCACCCTTCCACTCCATCATGATAAAAAATGAATTTATATCTTTTAATTTTTGCACCTTGGATTCTAGATATCACACGAGTCAATGGTCTGACGTCTATGAGATTAGGAACAAAATTTGCTTATTTTCGTGAGCTCTTCATTTTTGGTCTGAAGATTTTTTTCGTCAGATCAAAAGCCACCGACTTATCTTCGAAAAGCCATTTTTTCCCATACATTTAACATGTCATTTCCCCCTCCCCCCTTTGGACAGAAGGATTAGTTGACCACTGCTCCTGGGAGGGCGTTTAGTTTCAGGGATAATTGTGCCCAAAGGGCTTAGTCCACTGAAGTTGTCGGACGAACTACCGAATGTTTGCGCCTCGAACTAGACAATATCCCAATAGACTAATTGTTGTTTCTTCGAGTAGAACGGAAGGTCCGTCGAGGGATTTGACCACAGCCACCCCTATCCCAGGGTTCCAACCCATGTAGGGGGTGGAAAATTGATATTTAATTTTTTAGGAAACTTTAGCTTTTATAGGAAGGTGGTAGGTGACCAGGATTGTGTAACCACCCCCCGGGGTTGTTTTCACCCTTCAACGAGGTGGAAAAATTGTTTCCATCTATTATGGAAAAATAGTATAAAATATATGTTTATTGAAGTATTTTATATATTGATTTTCCACCCCTTTGAAGGGTGAAAACAACCCCTACAACCCTGGTCATCTACCGCTTTCCTCAAAGAAACACCTCTTACAAAATATTAATTTTTTCCTAAGAAAAAAAATTTCTACCCCTTTGAAGGGTGAAAACATCCTCGGGGGTGGTTACACAACCCTAGTCACCTACCACCTTCCTCAAAGAAACACCTCCTATAGAATCTAAATTTTGTTCTTATAAAGACAAATATTAATTTTCCACCTCCTACAAGGATTGGTAGTCTGGGGCAGGGGTGGCTGAGTTCAAATCCCTCGAGGGACCTTCCGTTCTACTCAAGGGAACAACAATTAGTCGAAAAACTGGGGAAAGTAAACTGGTTCACGGAAAAGGGGACTTTAGGGATGGTTTTTGGTCAATTTGAAGGATTGCCGAGGTAGAAAAATTGGTTTGACCTCGGGAATCGATTCAGCATCCTCGAAAACGTGATAAGACATTGTTTAGTTCGAGGTGCAAACATTCATTTCGTTGTAAATCTCGATTCTTTAAATGGCTAACTTGCCAATTTTTCTGGTCTGCACTAATATGTCCCACCCGCTTATCCGCCGATTGCTGGTGTTTTATAATATTCAGTCTTGTAATTCAATCAACACATATATAACAGCTGATTAGTGACATTAGTGTTTTCTAGGGGTCTCAAGTCCAATTGATTGTACAAAACAGCGTTGCCACATTTGCTATTTTCAAGTGTGCGAAAAACAAATCTCGGATGGTGTTCGAAAATACCACCTCAGAACTATAAGCGAAATTTTTAAACGAGTCGGTTGCCTAGTATTTCGCATGCGACAAATTTCGATTAAGCTCTAAAATATGACCCCAGATCTGCTCCAATATTTGGTTATACTAAATGAAAAATCTATGCAACAAGTTACAAGTTATAAGCTACTGGGTATAAGTTTTAATAGAATAATGTTAATAAATAAAAAACAGACTACAAAAGTCAAATGAAGCTCGAGAATTCCCGAGTACCCAGGAATTGAAAAATAACGCACCTCAACCCCTGGGAATTATAAAATAACTGGAATATAGCAGCCCTATTACTGTAGCGTTGTAACTTGGGAAAATGTTCTTTTAGCATTTTACTAAGTAACATGACATTGAATTAACCAAACGAATTTTTAAATTTATTTTGTGAAATTTCTGTTATTTTAGTAACAAAACACGAACATGGTCTTACTTTAACTTAGAATGTATTTAAAATGTTTCATTTATGCTCCTTATTCACCATTTTAATTAACATTTCTGTGACAGTTAATATGCTTTTAAGTTTAGTAGCAACTTATAATGAATCCTCCTCAGATATATCTGGAAGAGGCGTAATTCTATTGCACCGAAAATAATTGTTAACTTTCACTTTGAATCATAATTCTGTTGTCTCTAGTTTCCGTATAGGCGGTGTAGGTAATGTTTGGTATACGTTTTGATTTCTGGAGTTGTTGATGTTTTGTTGCAGCTGCTCGATAGATTGCGTCGGTTCTCCACAACTCAGGACGTTCTCATCTAGCGAATCATGTTCTGATGTTTGACTAGAATGATAAAAATAAATTATCGCAAAGTAATATATAATCTAGTGTCTTTTGTTTTCTACGTCGGTAATTTTAATTGTCTTCTTTCTCTGGTATATAGTGGAGTAAAATCGGCCCCCAATTATGCCGTTTTAAAAAATTAAGGTATAACTAAATGGGACCTTCACCATCTTGTAGAACATAATTATGGCCATCCGAAATAGAATATTATAACTTTTCTTAGTAGGGCCGAATTTGGCAAAATCAAATTTTTCATGCCTGAGAAATAATTTGAAAAATGCGCTTTTTAAAACATACATTGCGCTATTAAATCAACGTTTGAGCTACCTACGATTATGAATTTTTGCAATCTTACTCAAATAATTATAGCCCTTCTATAGCTACTCTCCAAATTTTCAAATGTAAGGCCTTTTCAAGAAAATAAGCACTAAAGATGCCACTAGCAAATACGTGCATTGGAAACTTCACCATGGGAGCAAGTATGGTAATTATTCAAAATTTAGGTATGTACATATGAAGTTAAATGTATCTGGATCCGCGCCTGATTGTCCTGTACCTAATTGATTGAAAATATTAACTAGAAACACATGACATATAATACAGGGGCTGTAACAGAAAATAGTGGTGTTTCAGTATAATTTTAAAAACATTCTTTTCTTATCGAATTTTCTTTTACACTCCAAAGATAGAATTTTAAAGAAATTATTTGTGTATATGTTGTATAAGGTTTTAAAAATCACATTTCTATGAAAAATATGCTATCAAAATCTAGATCTACTGCTAATTTTTTCGACAGTTCTCAAACATCCTGTATAATAATAAATAGGTACCTGTCTGTATGGAAGTTAATTACTTCCACGTCCAGTGGGAGTATAGTAACGCAAAAAAAATTCGTCGAAATTTTAAATTTGAGCGAAAAAAATTCCTGTCTGTCTGTCTGTCGGTCTGTAACTTTTTTTTGTGCGCACGTGCACACTCTGGAACCGTTTATGATAGTGACTTAAAATTTGAAATTTGGTACACTTATGTATTATAACGAGATCTGGAACTAGATTATATTTTGATCTATTTCCGTTGAAGGGTTCGGGGGTATATGGAGTAAACAAGGGTAAATAGGCAAAGCAAGCAGGTAAGAGTCCATAATATTGAAATTTAGGGCATGTACGAAAAGAAAAGGTCTCAAAAGTTTTTTATCATCAACCACCCCCACTATCACCCCCAATACCACCCCCAATGCTACCCCATACTATCATGAAAGGGAGTAAAAAAATTAAAATATGATTTAGTGTGTATACAAGAACGAAATATCTGAAAATTTTTTTTTGAAAATTAAATTGGGATTTGGTGAGTATAAGAGAACCAAGGGCCTCTAAAATTTTTTTGGCATCAGTAGCCCCCAATGCTACCCCCATACTATCATGAAAGGGAGTGGAAAAAATAAAATATGATTTAGGTTGGTATTAATATTTCCTCGACTAATATACGAACTTCGACAAGATGTATGAAATTTAAAACTATTCAAACCAGACAATATTGCACTTTTATGAATAAGAATATTCTTGGTTAATTCATCTTGTCGAGATTAAGCTGTTTTTATTAAGCTTAGTAATCCTTTTTTGTTTTATTTGTTGACAATCATGTCATTGGGAGAGTCACAAAAATTTCCACAAATTATTCCTAACAAATTTTGCTCCATTTTGAAAAGAAATTAACTAAAATTATTTGTCTTCGCCTAGTTTTCATATAAAAATTTACCCACGAAACTTTATATGCCAAATTTTAAAACATAAGAAATAAACACGAAAGAGATTGATTACTCTATAATATCCCAGATACTTGCTCAATACATAATTAAACAGTGTACGACTGATCATCGAACGTTATTACAAAATACAGGGGGATTCCGCGGGTCCAGTGCATTATAATTATAAAAATGAAACGCATTAAAAATTCGATTTCTCGAAAATTAAGAGACCTATTGAGCTGAATCTTTTTTTAAAAACTTTTCTATAATTATGTCTACATTTAAATTCATATATACATAAATAAATTTTGAATAACTAACATACTTGCTCGCAATTGCTAGCGGCGATTTTGGGGCTTATTTTCTCGAAAAGGCCATACATTTTGAAAATTACTTCTCAGGCTTGAAAAAAGCGATTTTCAAAATTCCGCCCCACTAAAAAAGTTGTAGAAATCCATTTCGGATGGCCAAAATTAAGCCATACAGAATGGTGAAGGTTCCATTTGGTTATACCTTAGAAGAAACTACCAGAAATAAGCGAGATAGAGCAGCGATTTTACTCCACTATATATGTTTGTACTTTTTTGGAGTATATATACGTTGTTTGTCCTATATTTTTTTTGTAATAACATACTGGGCTATTTTTTTAAAGGACGTTCCCAAAAGGCAGTCGTTCTCAACCTACAAAAGGATCTCGCCTATGTAAATTATCATACTTACAATAAAAACTTGTTGAAAAGCACTGCAGTGTTTCGTTCCACTCCTTCTGCGCATAAACACAGAAATAAACCTACCGTATCGCTTGACTCAATCTGGCAATGTCTCGTTTTTATACTCATCAGAGCACGAGTTGTTGCTTTGGTTTAGTAGTCCATTTAATGAGGTACAAAAAAGGTCAAAACATCAAAAGTTTGTATGATCTTTTGCAATACATTTCCTCCCCAGTTTTCGAGGGTGAGAAAAACGATGGTGATGGTTTCGAGTTTTGAAATTCTTGCGTACTACCCCTATCAAGGAAAAACCACTCCTATTTTCGGCTTCTCGGTCTTGAGCTTGCGAGGGATCGTCGGATCAGGCTATTTTGTGAGGAATAATACCCCGGACCGACTCCCGGGGGTTGAAGCTACCCCCGCCTGTAAGAGCAATGTCTCTAAAAAATAAGAAAATAAGGACTCAACAAGATTTTTTCTTGGTATTCGAGGGCAGGGATCGTGATGGAGGTGCTCTTCTCTGCTCGCAAAACCGAAATCACTCGAAAAATGAAAAAAAAAACGGGCCTCTCATGGGTTTTCGAGGGCGATAATCACGATGTAGTATTTTATTTCACTCTACACTCTAGAAACTACCTCCAACGTATAAAACCACCCCTCTTCCGTGCTGTCGGTCATAGGAATGTGTGGATTCGACGGACTGGAGTTTTTATGGGAATATTAGGGAAACTAACCATTACTCAACGACAGTTGATCTAAGTAACCCCCGAGGACTACACAGATATTTTATAGAAAAAGGGGTATTTTTATAAATTGGGGGTAGTTGCGGGGGATAGGGTTTCGAGTTTTTAAATTCTTGCGTACCACCCCTATCAATAAAAAACCACTCCTATTTGCGACTTCTCGGACTTGGGCTTGCGAGGGATCGTCGGATCAGGCTATTTTTTGGGGGAATAATAATAAATTCAGCTAATTTACATTAGAGTACCCCGGAGCGACCCCCGGGGGTTGAAGCTACCCCCGACCGTAATAGTCATTAAAAAAATGAGAAAATACGGACTCGACAAGGTTTTTTTATGGGCTTTCGAGGACAAGGATCATGATAAAGGTGCTATTCTACAACATATCCTCCCGCAACTACTCCTAACGTATAAAACCGCCCCCTCTTCCATTTTGTCGAACGTAGGCACGCACAGATTCGTTTAATCGGGATTTCTATGGGTATATCAGGGCAACTAACCATTACTAGACTACAGTTGACCTAAGTAGCCCCTGGGGGTTGAAACCAACCTGCTCGCAAAACTGAAATCACACGAAAAACGGGAAAACAGGCTTCTCACGGTCTTTCGAGGGCGGTAATCACAATGGTGGTACTTTTTTCACTCTACCCTCTTGGAACTACTTCCAACATACAAAACTACTCCCTCTTCTATGCTCTCGGTCGTAGGCTAGGCATGCGTGGATTTGTCGGCGGGGGTCTTTATGGGGATATCAGGGAAGCTAACCATACTCAACCAAAATTGCCCTAAGCAACCCCCGGGGATTAAAGCTACCCTGTTCGCAACACCGAAAAATCACTGAAGGGTTTTCAAGGCGGGAATCACGATGGTGCTGTCAACTATAAACTATATGTGTAGTCCTCGGGGTTCGCTTAGATCAATTGTCTTTGAGTAATAGTTAGTTTCCCTGATATTCCCATAAAAACTCCAGTCCGTCGAATCCACACATTCTTACATTCCTATGATCGATAACATGGTAGAGGGGGTGGTTTTATACGTTGGGGGTACTTTCTAGAGTGTAGAGTGAAAAAAAATACTACATCGTGATTATCGCCCTCGAAAACCCGTGAGAAGCCCGTTTTTTTCCTTTTTCGAGTGATTTCGGTTTTGTGAGCAGTGAAGAGCATCTCCATCACGATCCCTGCCCTCGAATACCCAGAAAAAGCCTTGTCGAGTCCTTATTTTCTTAATTTTTAGAAATATTGCTCTTACGGGCGGGGGTAGGTTCAACTCCCGGGGGCCGGTTCGGGGTGCTCTAATGTAAATTAACTGAATTTATTATTATTCCCAAAAAAATCTATCCGTCGATCCCTCGGCAGCCCAAGGATCAAGGGGTCGGAAACTGGGGTGGTTTTTCCTTGATACGGGTAGTACGCAAAAATTTCAAAACTCGAAACCATCACCATCGTTTTTCTCACCCGCGACAACAGAGGGGAAAATGTATCGCAAAAGATACAATAGATAATAGCTCTCAAATTTTGAAAAAAATTGTAAGGAAATTATCAGTGTAATTGAATAAAACGTAGGTGAATATGGGAGTTATAAGACATTAGTATGTTAAAATAGGAATTTACGTGCTAATATTTACAAATTTAGTACCGCAACAGCTACTCAAATTTTTTCCACGTATACAGAACATTAATATATATATATATATATATATATATATATATATATATATATATATATATATATATATATATATATATATATATATACATTTTCAAAACAATCGTAAGAAAACTGTTTTGTTGGGAACGTCCTTAAAGATTTTCCGTCTTCGGATAGTCCTACTGTGGTTTCCGATACCACACATCAACTGAAGGAGGATTAATGATTGCAGAAAACGAATCTATTTTTTCGTCAATAAACAGTACTAGTTCGAAAAGTTGAGAAATTTAAACCTACCTGAATTCATCTGCATTTTTGTACCACTCATTTTCATAGGCTCTTAACCAAATGGGATTGCTGCCTTCCATACTATGTTTATTGGTATTCGGCACCCTTCCACTTAGTACACTTAATCCACGGCCGTCTATTTCCGAATCTGCACTTACTAAAATAAATTATTGTGAAATTCTAATGATATTAAATAAAGTTGTACTAACGAACCGTAGGCAGTTGCCGTGGCTGCTTTTAACTTTCTATGATATGTTTGTCTTTGGTTAATACAGAGTGCCAAACAAAGGAATAGAAGTAGAAGTAGAAATAGACAGGATGCCGTTAACCAAAACGTGGCACTCGCTTGTTGTAATTTAGTTTTCAAGGCAAGGGTGCTTCCAGGTTGTGTGTCCAACACGTTGAATTCCTACAAAAAGTTAATATAATTTCAGGAATCGCATCAGAAGGAAGTACAAACAACCTTAAATAAGTTGTCGAGCTTTTCAGTATTTTGATCCACTAAACGCAATACTTCGTCAACTTCCAAAATGGAATTGTCTTTTCTGTCTACAAGATGTAAATACAAATCTGTTCTGGTTTTATCCACTGTTCCATCATGATTTGCGTGAACACGAAATTCATCGATATTGACAATGGCTCCAGTCACGTTGCCTAAAACCCTACAAGAAAAGCAGATTATTATAAGCCAATATTTGAATTTCTTAACATTACTCTCTAAATGCTTCTATGCGGCTTCTTAATTCTGGAGGATGTTGTCGTAATACGAATCTAACTTTCTGATCTTCCCTAAGTAGGTAAATAAAGACTCTTGCCATATCTTGTAAACCTCCTGTATCATTAGCCAACACCTAAAAAATTCTCCATTTACAAAAAGTAGGCATAACATTAAAAACACTGACCATAAAATCGAAATACCCCTTCATCCCTTGTTGTGGATCAAAATTTAATTGAACAGCACCAGTATCCTTTTCCACGATGAAAGGTGACCTTTGTAAGTTCTCTAAGCCTTCGGTTAATGTCATTTGTATCTTGCCAATTAAATAGTAGGATATGGCAGCATTATCACCGGTGTCTGCGTCCTCTGCTCTCACGTGCATAAATTTCGTTCCAAAACTTGTTCCGGTACTAACACCACCGGTGAAAACCCTGTGAATGAATTTAGGGGCATTGTCGTTTATATCCAACACGTTGATCAAAACTTTTAACTGAGTGTCGTCATTTGAATCAAAGAAACTTTCATTTTCGGGCGCCTTGGAACAATCTTCTGTTGCCTTTATAAGTATCAAGTGCGCATCCTGCTTTTCTCTATCCAAGGGTTTGGTTACCTAAAAAAATATAATAAAGGTGCAGTGAAAAATAAAACGTTCTACAAATTAAGCGAGACAAGCAATAAATTTGGTCAAATTTGATGATATGTAGCACAATAAGTATTTATTTGCTTGATTATCGATTAATGTGCAAATTCAGAAGTTTCACTGGAAAACTGTTCACACGTGCTACTCAGTTCAATTCAATTCAAAACAGCTTTATTAAATATAATACAGAAATTACCGCCCCAGAAGCCGTCCCGGGGCCGACCGTGCAACCGCCGCACTGATCGCGGTGGTCGATTGCAAGACCGAGCGGACCGGGTCTGGCTTGGTTAAAAGAAAACAATCTTAAAACTTAACCTAAG
Source organism: Leptura quadrifasciata (assembly GCA_963675555.1). NCBI lineage: Eukaryota > Metazoa > Arthropoda > Insecta > Coleoptera > Cerambycidae > Leptura > Leptura quadrifasciata. The sequence goes on from OY776675.1 coordinate 114,939,797, forward strand.
CACCTTTTGCAACAAGCAAACTAAAATAGGTAATAACGTTCAATATAAAACTATCATTTTTTTTTTAAATCTTAAACATACATATTTTAAAAAACTGGCGCACTGTATCACTTTTAAGATTTTGCAGTTGACGCAGATACCTCAATCCAAATGAGGTATCTTCTGCGAAACGCATGAACGCTAGGCTGCATAGGGCTGTCCTAAACTTTTGGCTTTAAGAATTTCGATGAGAACGAATTTCGAATAGAAACGAATTTAAAAAACTAAAATGTACAAAGATAAAAAAAGAAAGAGCTAACGCGACAAAAATATATAAACAAAAAGGAAGAGGGGGATAGATAAGATTTAAAGTTAGACAAAGGTATTAAATATTAGTGAAGGTGGATAGGGTAAGCGAAAATTATAGTTGGTGAAGCTTGGCTACAGAGGTTGCCAGAAAATCGGTAACGTCTGGTATGGTAAGGGTTGTTTAATCCGAAATGGGGCATTATGCTGTCTAATTTGCGTTATGTGTCTTGTGAGTGGACTATCATCCAGCTTGAATAAATGGGAGTTTTGAGATATGCATTGGACGTAGTCCGCTATCAGGGTTATGTCATTTCAACGTGCATAGAGATCTCTGAGGGACGTGTACCTTCCTGAATTCGAAATGAGACACATGCATTTCTGCTCAAACACTTGAAGTTTTCTCATTATTGTGGCGGATATGTTGCATCCTGCCGACGCCTCGTATGTGAAGGACGGCCTGACCACAATCGTATACAACAATTTTTTATTTTGCATATTGAGTCTGCTACCCCTGACTATGAGCCAATGCAGACTTTTGGACAGGGGGTAGACGGTGCGTTTATATGAGTATTGAACGTTAATATTTGGTGGGGTTTCATCTCCAAGTACTTCACACATCTACTGGTTGGAATTTTATTTCTCCTGATAGAAATTGGTGTTAATTTTTATTCTCAGTAAAGCGACGCGTGAAGACAATCGCCTCCGACTTCTGAGCGTTCATCCGAATCTTCCACTGCTCGTAACAAGCCGTGGCACGAACCATGTGCGCATTCAGCAGCATGTTCGCTACTTGCGAGTTATGAGAATGCGCGTACATGGCGTGTCATCGGCGTGCTTGGCCAGCTTCGTATTCGGGAACTCTGGGAAATCGGGGACGAAGCTGTACAAGATAGGCTCGATCCTTGCGAGACTCCCGCGCGAATATCCTGCCGTGTTGGCAGCTTATTATTCACTCGCACTTGCAGGGATCTGCCCGTCAGGAACGAAAGAATAAGTTTAGTGAAGTAAGTTGCAAAGTTGTAGTGGTGTAGTTTGTATAGCAACTTAAGGATCAATATGATATCGAACACCTTCTCAATATCGAAGAGCACCACGGCGGTGTTCTTCCCGAGGTTATATTGTACTTTGACGTCGTTAACTATACAAACGACCTGCTGCACCGTGCTCTCCTGCTCCTCCTGAAGCTGAACTGGGACTCGTCCTCGATGTGGAGCTCCTCCTGAACAGTATTCAGTCTGATCAGGGAGCTTCTTCACCAATTTAGAGATCGCCGACAACAACGAGATAGGTCTGTAGCTGCCGATGAACTTTGCGTTCTTGTTCGACTTCAGGAGCACTATCATTGTCTGGGCCAGTGTTGTAGTCGCAGAATCGCATTAAGGATATACGTCAACTGCGCAATGCCTTTCCTCAGGAAATATTTGAGTAGCTTGTACTAGACGCCGTGTTTTTCAGGGGCTTTATTGTTTGATAGGTCCTCCATAATTTGAGATACCTCTGGAGGCTTGGTCATGACCTCCACTCGAGTCATTTGTACGTCACGACCAATAATTTCGTTAATGTCGTTCTCGATGCGGTTGTGCTCTAAATTATTTGGCGCGTTGTTATTGTGTATGCTTTCGAAATGTGTAGCTGGGTCGCTCACCTTTTGAGCGTCTGTCATCGAGGTCCGTCCGTTCGCACCCATCAACTTTTTAAGACCCTCGTCAAATTCCACAGCCAGTTGCCCTGAGGGTTCAACACTGCCAGTTTGTCCCCCCATTTCTGGTTCTTTGCAATGTTTATAGAGGTTCTGATCTGCCCTTGCAGCCTGACCATATCAATCTTAGCGTTGAAATCGCGATTTTGGTGCCAAAGCCGTCTAAGTCTATTTTTCTCTTAAATGTTTTGTATGACCGCTTCATCGAGTCGGTCTCTGTTCTCGTTCACAGTGATAGTGGTGGCAACAGTCTGCTTGGCATCCTGCAGCACCCTCATGAACTCCTCCACCGCATTTTCTAACTTCGCGGGCGTGCTGATTGTGTTGTTTAGTGTTAAATTTGTGTTGATCTGTTCTTTATAGAGGCGCCAGTTTGTGCCCCTACATGATGTGACTGTGCGTGTAATGTTCTCCCTTGACATACCGTCCAACTCGATTTAAATAGGGTTGTGATCGGACGTGAGTTCGTCCAGAGCTACGGGGGCCGTGGAGTTTCTCGCCCCCTTGTTGACTTCTACGTCAATTGTTTTGGGTGTTGTACCGTTGTCCCGGAAATGCGTGGGATCGTCCGGATTGTGCAGGATGACATTTCGACTATTCACATAGTCGAACAGAGTGTTGCCGTTCGCGTTGTTGCGATACCTAGCGTTAAGGTCGGCTGTGAGTAGACAGCGCGGGCTCGCATTCATCAAATTCTCCAGAATATTACAATCTGCAATACTAAGTCTACTCGTTGTGTTCTCCTTGCAAACTTTTAGGTGACAATAGAACTAACTCTATGGAATATATAGCAAAGTGCTTAGATATGATAACGTGAAAAAAAGTCAAATATGTAAGAAATATTGTGTGGCAATGTACTTCTATGAAAATTATATTATCTGTTTCCTATATTAACCCAGACAGATTTCCATTGATCTTCGGAAAAATTCTCACTGTGCTGTATATTATTTCAGGTTTTTAGGACCGGAATTAAGAAAACTTAAAATTGATTATGTTTCACTAGATACACAAATATTTAAAGAAGTTCTGATATAAAACTGATTTAACAGATTTATTTTACGAGAACTCTGTTGAATACTGTACAGCAGCGAAAATTCGGTAATATTTAATTTAAAAAATTTAGAATAAAGATTATAGTCTGAAAAAATTAAAACTAATTTTTATTTAAATCGTTTGACTAAAAAATTCACTTTTTGTTTAGGAAAATATATCGAAATGATTTTAAAATTACTTTTTACTAGAAACTGGTTTAGTCGAGAGTGAACGTAATATGCAGAGTTCAAAGAAACAACTATCTTGCCAAGCTAAGTTGTTTTCTCCATTATTTATAGCAAAAACGCCTTTGTTTGAGTTTTGACCGTTGCGTTTAACGGCCCTGCGGGTCTCGCCAGAACATTCTTTTGGAATCAATTCTATTTCGATTGGAGTTCTCTACCATTCCTGGTTTCTTCTTTAAATGCTAATTTTCTTATGAAATCACAAAATTTTGTTATCAAGAGATATAATTAAAGTTGCATAATCTCAGATAGATTTTTTTTCTCTTCAAACGTCAAAGGAACATGACTTTAATGACGAGTTTTGTGAACTTAAACTGTTATCTCTCTGCCACACCACCTGAATGGAAGCAAGCCTGGTATCTCTGCTCTCATTTCTCTAAACGGCCGTAACAGTCTTTTATTGCCGCTCACGGACGGAACTAAATGTAGTTGAAGAAAAAAGAACAGTATTTATTTAATTCATATGAGACGTTTGAAGAAATAATTGCATGTTTTATGAGGTGTAAAGTGAGTTTGTTCTTGCCAAATACATCTTCAACATAAAAATGTAACTTTTACTCCATACAAAACAATATACTACTGTTATTAATTAAGTCTTGCAAGATGTTTAATAATTTGTTATTTCTAAAATCTTAAACCTAACTCAGATGGGACGGATCCGAATTCAAACTATAGTCTACAGAACTTTGACATTAAGACACCGATGGCATTTGTTAGAAATGATTTGGCGTGAGCTATCTATGGTGGCTTCGTTTTAACGGAAACTTATTTGATTTAGTATGACTGAAATCTAAGATGAAATTAACGGAAACAACTGAGAATGATAAATTATATAATTTTGCAAAGATTTTAAATAAAATCAGAATTTATGACGTTTAATTGAGATTTTAGGAACTACTTTAAAATCAAAATTTTTGGAACTAAAACAAAATATTGTTCATGATTTTGAAAGGCCCGTCGTCGGCAAGGCAACGCCGATGAATCAGTAACTATAACTAAAAGTGGTTTTGGTAAGTATCTTAAATAAATTTCGGTTATTTAAGTACTTAAAATTTAAAGTGCGGCACGAGGTGTGACATTTAGTATTATACTCATTTTTAATAAGGATTTTCTATGAAATGATTAATTGTAAGTTTTTGTAACTGAATCGAATATTAATGAACAAAGGCAGATTTCTGGTAACGATTGTGAATTTCTCAGTTGAATTTGTGTCCTACATCTACAGATTTTTGGTAATCCAACTAAGAAGAAGACTTTCTATGATATTTTAAACCAGTTAAGTCATAAAGTGAATTTTTGTGTTAATTACTGTATTTTTAATTTAAATTTTTCAGCTGTAACTAAAAGGTACTGTAATACCAGCACATCTACCAGTATTCCGCAGCATACTAGTCCTCTTTGATGTTTCAATGAAAGTTCCAATGAGACAAGAAACATTTCTCTTAATAAACTTAACAAAAGTAGATTAATTTTTATGCTATCTGAAAAATTTGAAGTTGCTAATATCGACGTGAAATATGCTCAGAATGATACAGACGTTTTTATTATTGAAACTGTACTGGAGCAATATTATACAAATATAACAATTGTTCTTGCATTCAGTGAATGTGTGTGATATGACGTCTGCATTATTTAACAAGGGAAAAACAAAGGCTTTAAAGTCGCTTAAACACGTGATGATTTGACTAATTGTGCAGAGGTTTTAAAAATATCGCAATGTCCTCCACAACAAATTTTTTTATAATGGATGCGCTTATGGGGGATATCACATTAAAAGAAACGCATCTGGTAATCTACCTCAGCAGTAGTGGGAAAGAAATGCATTATATCAATGATGGTGTAACTTTGCAAGTCGTTTTCCTCAAGAACAATTGGTCTTACCAAAAAAAGTAATTGCGAGATATTTGAAAAAAAACCGTTTATCACTCTCTTTTAACCCCTATAAAAAAACTCATACAAGTGGTATCGCTGACAACTTTTGTGAGACAGTTTAAAATGATATTAGGCGCATACAAAAATCCAGCAATGTGGGATTTTTTTCGCAGAGTGGTCCTTTATTTGGCGACATAACGAACAAAAAAACTAAATGCCATACGATAGAAAAGAAATTACAAGACAGTGGCAATTATACAGAAACAAGACATACAGAGTTATTGCATATTTAAAAAAAAAGACATGTTATCTATCCATTCTGTTGTATGGATGGCTATCGACTGTACTATAAATATACTTGACGTAAGAACTTAATGTGACACAGGTAATTAATCATGTGTAAGGGTTCTAATGCAGACTCTAATTATAAAAAGGCCGACTATCAGATAGCTTAGTCCCCGCCAAATGTTAATATTTTAATCATGTTTATAATAATCCCGAAAGGGTTATTCATTAAATGAGATTATCGTGATCTTACATTAAGCGTAAGGATTATATCAAAACAATCGCCCATTTGAGAAAGGTTATATAAATTTTACGCCGCGCGCAGCATGCGTTTAAAACGGATATTCGTTGTACTATAGAACGCCAACACTATTGATTGCAGATTCTATTGGAGATATCTCTATCCATAGTAGATTTGCATATAAAGAAAATTTCTCGTAGTGTTATTTCACGTTCAGAAAATTGAATATTCAATAATAATGAAAATTTATAGCTTACCGTAAGCGTATGGTCTATTGGGTTTAAATGAAAGAGTCCATTTTCATTGCCACCAATAATATAATAACAAATAGGGGCTGGAGGGCCATCAAATTCAAATTCGTCTCTGTCAATTGTATCAGGCAGTTTTCTTATTTCAGATTCCGGTTGCGTATTTTCTAAAAAAATGTATTTTATATATAACATATTGATGTATTCAAATTTTTAATTGTATGTTAAAATTTTATACATAGCCATATTTTGACCACTAACCTGTAAAATTAACCATAAATTCATCTATCAAAAATTGCGGTTGATAATCGTTGATATTACTAACATATACGGTGAGATCTAGGTCCGAACTTAGTGGAGTTGGTACACCCAAGTCGTAGGCTTCTATACGTATCTGAAATTATTAATGAAGTAAACACTTACGTAATTTTTTTATTGCATGCGTAAAAATTTTTACTCAAACCTATATTGACTTACCAACGTTATTTATTTGTATAGAATCGGTTAATTGATATTATTATTATTTTCAAACTGCTTAGCTAAAACTGGCAGTAATAGTATATGCTATGCATATGCTACTTGTAATAATTTATGTCTATGCATGTATAGCGTTAGTTTTTTCATGTTTTCATATTTTCATGTTTTATGTTTTACATATTTATTACTATTATATATTTTTATGTTGACATGTCCTATATCATTGTCTATGATCGAAAGGATAAATAAAGATTATGGTTGTGATTATGGTCATGGTCATGGTCATGGTCATAATCATGATCATGAATACTTACATCATAGATTTTTTGCTTTTTCCTATTCAAAGGCAGACGTAATTCCAAAATCCCAGAAACTGGTTGCAAGTTGAAAAATTTCCAGTGTCCAGCGGGATCAGCTTTAAGGCGATATCTGATGGCTCCATTTGGTCCCACATCTTCATCTGTGGCACTAACTTGTACAAGTGCACTTCCTACTGTTGCATTCTAAAATATTTTCATTTATATAAGTTCAAATGAGTTAGCGCAAGAGAATTAGACAATTTCAAATCAAGGTTAATTTTAGAAAGGATGTAACCCTATACTACTAGCTCTTGTTATTTTTGCTGCTAGACGGGAAACACCCTTACACACGTCAACGTTGTGTACCATAAATTTGATAGTTTATTAAATAGTGGTACCCAAATTACCTCAGGAATTCTCAGCGTGGAGTTGTGTGGTGGGCTAATAAAAACTGGTGCATGATCGTTGTAATCGGTAACGCAAATTCTCATTGGTTCTTCTACTAAGTGACTAGGCATTCCCAAATCCTGTGCTCTCATTACCAAAGTATAATTACCATGCCTTCCTCTTAAAGATGTCGTTGTTTTAATATCTGCCGACCATTCGTTGATTTGTTGTAAATCAAACAGGTTTTGTTGATTTCCATCGGCTATGTCGATAATTACCTATAGGAAAAGAGGCAAATGAAAGTATCCTTTTGAAATAGGAAAATAGGTGGTATGTATTACTTGTCCATTAGATGATTCCGAGTCATCAATATCTGAGGCATGGACGGTTGTTATTGGTTGCCCAATCTCGTGAAATTCAGTTATATTTATGCAATATGGCGGGACATGCAATGTGGGTGCGTTGTCATTTACATCCAAAATAGTAACACTAAAATCAAACGTAACATTAAATCCATATTGTGTAACGTTAATTGTGGTGTTCTGTTAAAAGAAGAAATGAATATTGAATATATATTAAACAGAAAGACAAAGACATATTTGTTTAACTTCAATATTCATAATGTTCACACTGAAAGGAATTAATAAAAAAATAAGTAAAATCCATGATACTAAGGCATAAAGGTATGCTTAGACGCATGTATTGTTCTGTCCTTCTCTAATTAATGACGTAGTTCCGCGGCAACTGTCAATTTCACTAGGTCATTGTCAAACGAATGACAGATTTATAATAATTGTGATACGGGTATTTATGCCAGTTCCACCCTGACGTGACACAAAGAAAACTAGTCTTTTTTTCTAATTTTTATGGACAATATCCCAAAAACGGAACAAGTCCCAAAAATCTGTTTTATATAGATGGATACATTTTTTTATTGGGAATCAAAAGATATATAAATGAAAAGACATGAGCTCATAGTAAGATCTTGGAAAATACTTTATAACCATATAAGTCGCAGATTGGATTTTTTAACAACTTTGATGACACAGTCGGAACACCAATGCGTTATAAAGTCAAGGTCACGTTGAATAGCAGATAGCGGAGAAGAAAACAACTTGACATCATCAGCGTAGGAAAAAAGTGGGATAATGTACAATGATGCATTTGAGGCACGCAACTTAAAACTTTACGCTCATCGGAAGAACAGTTTCCTACACGCACAGATATTTCACAATCACTCAAGAATAACGTTAAAAGTTTTCCACGCTGTAGCCCCGTTGTGAACACTTTATCGAAGGCACGTGAAAAGTCTAAGTAAATGACATGCTGTGGTTGTCCGCTATGGGCAGGTTGAAAACTAACGAGTGGCTTGTCAAAAATCCATGCTAATGAGCCAGGATAATGTACCACTCTCCATCCATTTAATCACAATTTCACTAAGCGGTTTACAGGAACTAGTAGCACATCTAGACAAGTGAACCTCCTTACACGTGGATAATCAACATTTTATCACTTACGAGACACCCGCCAGCAAAAAAATTATGTCAAGAAATAATTTCTTCTATTACAGATTCACGTATCAAATTTAGTCCCAATCACTGAAAAATTGTTTTGAAAATATGTGTTGCTCGAGAGCGCCTTTACAAAACGTTTTTATATAGAAGTAACTTTGGTTGAATCATCCTATTTTGATCTCAGAAATATGTAATAGCGTTTTGTATAGACCTTTTAAAGATAATTATAAATTTTGAATATACAAGATTTCGGAAATTCTGAAACTATTAAATGATAAAATAATTTTGAACTACGTTATGTTTATTGGTACCAATTCTTGCAAATACTTACTTAATATGTTTAAAAGCATTTCGACTTTCACCACTGTTGAATCCATATTGATAATTATCCCACGCTTCTATAACTAATAAATAATTGGCTTTTTCTTCCCTGTCTAATTTATCAGCAATTTTTAAAGTTCCTGTATCGGCATCTAAACTAAACTTTCCTTCCGAGGATAGCCTATCCAGGAGAAATGTTATTTTACCAAATTCGCCAGAATCTGCATCTGATGCTTCAAGTTTTGCTATTTGCGTCCCTGGTGGTGTATCTTCAGGAACCATAACAGATTTGGGATCAGCGAGAAAATAAGGATTATTGTCATTCTCATCTAGTATTTGTATAAATAGCTCTACTCTTGAAGATCTAGATGGGAGGCCAGAATCGGTTGCTTTGACCTATGAAACCAAAACTCGTTTTATAATAATCAGCGAAATAAAAACCTCCAATGCATTTACCGTCAAGTTTAACCACTGATAAGATTCGTGATCAATTTTATTTGCGACAACTATGTCACCACTATCAGGATCTAAGTAGATTAAACTGGCTATTTCGAAAAGTCCGTCTAATGTGTATGTTATAGTCTTATTTTTATCGAGATCATCTGCTGTTACAGTACCTATTGCAATACCATGTTTACTGTTTTCTGTTACACTAAATTTATAGAACGGTTCTCTAAATTTTGGACTGTTATCGTTAACATCTTCAACTTCAATAGTTATAGTTGCTGAAATTATGAATTACTAACGACTTAAAAGTTTTTTACCAAATTACTTACTAGTTGCTATTTGAAGTCCTGTATCCGAATTAACATCTTCAACTAATAGCCCAACGTGAACGTTCTCTACAGTTTCTCTATCTAATTGTTTAGCAATAGACAAAACTCCGGTTATTGGTTCTAAGCTGAAGTAACTGGAACAGTCGTAGTCTACAGGTTTCAATAATATTCCCCTTTCGTTCTTGGCAGAACAGGCTTTAGTATCAATTTTATAAATAAGCTTTGCTGTTGTGTCTAGATCTTTCGCTTGTATTCTGGTAATGACAGTACCAACCTGCAACATAATTTGAAAACGTTTAATGTATTACAATATTTATTGACCTAATTTTATATATTATTTGTAACCAAGGTATTATACAGTCTGTCTCATTTAAAATGATGACACCTGGATAATTTTGTAATTTTTTGAAAATCGGATTTGAGCTTTAGCATAATTGTAAAGGTGTAAGGTATATTTTGCACGCCAACTTTGGTAAACTAATGTAGATTATGTATAGGTTTATTTACTGTGTAGTCTCTGTGTTATTTTCATCCTTATTTATCTATATTCATCAGATATTCATAAATAAATAAAATAATAATAATAATAAAAGAAAATAAAAAACTTGTAAACACGTTAACTATATATGTAAAGTTATACTTTTTGATACAATTTTCTCTATCTAGGAAATTTTATCAACGCTGTTGATCACAGCTGGAGGAATAGTACTACATAATACCTCTTGTTAGCCGTTCTTTTTGTGGCTGTCGTCGTTCTTTCCTTTTTATCGTATTTTTTATCGTATATAACTCATTACTTTTCTACTCTTCATAACAAACAAAAATTAGTTGAGATATGTCACACATTTTTCATGATAATGCTTGTGATTATGATTTATTATTTTAGGTCTGCATGAAGGTTACACAGCTTAATGTTAGCTCATTAGTTCCAAATTTTTGTGATTTTTCAAATTTAGTTAGGGAGAATGGCTTCGATATTGTATGTTTAACAGAAACTTTGTTGTTGACCAACATCAATTCCAATACAGTGCATATTCCGAACTATCAACTATACAGGGCGGATAGAAATGGCGGGCAGCGCGGAGGTGGGGTAGCAGCCTACGTGAGTAATAACGCAAGGTGTAAGGTTTCTGTAACCAATGTGGGTAATAGTTATGGTTTTTAACATTTATGGCTTAAAGTCTCTGCCAATAACCAAAAACTTACTATTGGCATTATATATCGGCCACCTGATAAAAATTTATCTACCTGTATTGAACAGTTAGATGAAATCTTATCAAATGTTATTCCCACAGTGGATCACGTAGTTGTGTGTGGCGATACTAACGTAAATCTATTTAATCATAATAATTTACTAACTAGGTGCTTCGATGCATATAACTTTGTACAGCTTATTAATGAGCCAACCAGAGTCACCGCAACTTCGCAAACTTTACTCGACCCAATTTTTGTTAGCGATGCGAGTATTGTTTCGGCACAGGGTATCATCAACGCAGATCTCATTTCGGACCACTGTTTAGTATATCGTAATTTAAAAACTAGGTCACCCAGAAAGAGTCAAAATATCATAATAATTAGGGATTTTAAAAATTTCAGTTATAACGATTTTCAGAATGACTTAAATAATCTCATGCTTAACGACATAATTTATCTTCCTAATATTGATGAAAGTTGAATTTTTAACTAATGTAATTTTATCTTTATATATATATATATATATATATATATATATATATATTTCCTTTGGAGATGTGATGGGGCATGAGCTAAGGAGTAAATCTAGCCCTAACATACATTATGCAAAGCTCAATAGTTTTTGAGATATTTCAATTTTTTTGTTTTTCTCAAAAAAGTAGATCTTAATGTCTTAAAAGTTAATTTCCGAAAAATCTACTTGACCTTTTTAAATTTTTTTTACTGGATTACTTGTCCAATATTATAGATATCGGTTTGGAATGAAAAATATCCGGAAACACTTCGATCATGTGAACATTTAAAAAAACTTGTAAAATTTTTTTTTTTAAATCAGTTATGAAATTTACCTATTAGGTTTTTTTCAAAAATATATTAATGTAGCACGCGTACAAATTATTATAATAACTTCCTTATTTCAATAGCTATCTAACTAGGCAGAAATGTTTAATGTACCCTTGATAGTTCTAATAAAAAATTAGTGAAGATAATGCTGGTGGCGGAATTTATTAAACGAATAATCGTTCATTTTCATTTAAGTCAGTCAGTCCTTGACTTTGACGTTTGTACATATATGTCATTAACTGACATTCTTATCTCCGTGTCCCTTAAGTTTGTTGGTCTTGTTAAATTAGTTATCGAAGATTTTGATTTTGCTCGTAGTTGTTGTTATTGTATTTTCTGTGCCATGGCCGCGTATGCCAACGCAGAATACGCTGATATCTTGTTCGCCTATGGATACTGTGGCGGCAACGCTGCTGAAGCTCGCCGAGAATATGGTGTTTGGTACCCTAACCGCCGCTTACCAAATGCACGTGTATTCAGTACGGCATATCGAAATATCGCTGAAACTGGCTCCGTGAAATGTAGAAGAAGTGACACTGGTGCTCCTCCCGTTTATGAACCAGATGATGAGGAAGAAATATTGAGGTATTTTGAGGAAGACCCAACTATTTCAACTAATAAAGTCGCAAGACTAACCGGAGCGTCACAATGGAAAGTTTGGTCTACGATACGTAGAGTTGGATGTCATCCTTACCACTATACCCCTGTCCAAGGCTTGGAGGAAGGTGATCCTGGAAGGAGAGTGGAATTCTGCCGCTTTATGTTAAATTCAGATGCAGAAAGTGCAAATTTTTTAACAGGTATTTTATGGACGGACGAGTCGAAATTTAATCGCGAGGGTATAACAAATTTTCACAACCTACATTATTGGGCAGAGGAAAATCCCAAGTTAACACGTGAAACTAGTTTCCAAATGAAGTTTTCTATTAATGTGTGGATGGGAGTCATTGGCCACTATTTAATAGGGCCACACTTTCTTCCTCAAAATTTAAACGGGGAAATCTATGAAACTTTTTAAAGAAATGATCTGGCGGTGATTTTAGAAGATGTTCCTCTCGCCGTCAGACAGCGAATGATGTTTCAGAACGACGGTTGTCCAGCACATTATCGGCTGAGAGTACGATAGTTACTTGATCAACGTTTCCCTAATCGTTGGATTGGAAGAGCGGGCCCAATACCTTGGCCAGCGCGATGCCCTGACTTAACACCCCTTGATTATTACGTATGGGGTCATAAGAAGGAGATGGTCTATGCTACGCCAGTCAATACTATAGAAAACCTTAGACAAAGGATAGTCGATGCTGCCCAACACATAAGGCATAATCTGTCAACCAGAGTAACAAGGACGGAAATAAGAAGACGCTGTCTGTATACGGAATAGGGGCTCCCATTTTGAGCAAGACATATAAAAAATAAAGTACAACTTTGAAATTAATGAAGAATTAAACTCTACTTTTAAAATGTTTTTTACTGTTTATCTAAAAATAAAATTCGTACTACTTGTGTTATTTTTACTAGTATTTTCTTAGAACTATTAAGGGTACATTGAACATTTGTACCTTGTTAGATAGCTATTGAAATAAGGCAGTTTTTATAATAATTTATACGCATGTTACGTTAATATTTTTTTGAAAAAACCTAATAGGTAAATTTCATAGCTGATTTTAAAAAAAATTTTTAAGTTTTTATTTCAGATGTTCACATGATCGAAATGTTTCCAGATATTTTTCATTCCAAACGGATATCTATAATATTGGACAAGTAATCCAGTAAAAAAAAATTTAAAAATGTCAAATAGATTTTTCGAAAATTAACTTTTAGGACATTAAGATCTACTTTTTGAGAAAAACAAAAAAAATTAAATATCTCAAAAACTATTCAGTTTTGCATAATATATGTTAGGGCTAAATTTACTTCTTAGATCATGCCCCATCACATCTCCAAAGGAATGTATCGAATTACCAGTAACCCTGTATAGATACATGCACCGCTGCGAACGATTAGGGTAATTAAACCTAAAGCACCATGGCTTACTGAAACACTCAAAGTTATGATGAAAGAGCGTGACAAGGCTTTAAGTAAATATAAGGAAACTAACAGCGACGAGCATTGGAATTATTATAAAACATTACGAAATTACACGTTAGCGTCTGTGCAGCGAGAGAAAAAGGCTTACTTAAGAGCTCTATTTAGAGATGGCAATGCTAAAGTGGGATGGAAAGGTTTAAAAACTTTGGGAGTACGGGCTTATAAAAATACCGTTTTCCTGCTCATTTACCTGACCTTGAGGAACTTAACAATTTTTTTGCTTCATTCGTAAATAGCAACCTCAACAATGACTGTACGGAAAAAAACTAATTTTTATAACACACACGGTCACCCCGCTAACAAAACTTTCCATCTCAAACTAGTTTCACCGGAAGGGATAAAAGATATAGTTTTTAATTTCACATCAAATGCATTTGGTAATGATGGTATTTCTCTAAAAATGTTACAATATTGTTAAGTTGAATTTTTAACTAATGTAATTTTATCTTTATATATTTATATATATATATATAAATAAATATAATTTTGGTTTTCTTAACTAGTCAGTCAAGACTACCCTTCTTCTTTATATATATATATATATATATATATATATATATGATATTACATATGATTTGCAGGAAACAACTACTCAGCGGGCAAATACCCCGACCTGCATTGGATTATACCTTACAAATCATGAATGGTAGCCAATGTCATTTGTCAATTCCCCGGCCAGACATAGACCGGTTTCTAACTTATTAGTTCTCATCAGTATGCCATAGGTCGTGGAACAGACAAATGACAGTGGCCAACATGCTAGTTTTATACAAACTGATGTAAATGGTGTATCGGTGAGAGGTAAGTGAATCAATCCTCTCCTCTGGTCAAATGCTACTATACACCAGACATCATAGATGTCTCCATGGTGTATAGCGACTTGCTATTTTGCAAGTACCGAGAGCGGCGACCTTCAGCCCTTGGTGGACTTAACCTATACTGATATTACATATGATTTGCAGGAAACAACTACTCAGCGGGCAAATACCCCGACCTGCATTGGATTATACCTTACAAATCATGAATGGTAGCCAATGTCATTTGTCAATTCCCCGGCCAGACATAGACCGGTTTCGAACTTATTAGTTCTCATCAGTATGCCATAGGTCGTGGAACAGACAAATGACAGTGGCCAACATGCTAGTTTTATACAAACTGATGTAAATGGTGTATCGGTGAGAGGTAAGTGAATCAATCCTCTCCTCTGGTCAAATGCTACTATACACCAGACATCATAGATGTCTCCATGGTGTATAGCGACTTGCTATTTTGCAAGTACCGAGAGCGGATATATATATATATATATATATGCACAGCGAACGATTAGGGTAAGTAAACCTAAAGCACCATGGCTTACTGAAACACTCAAATTTATGATGAAAGATCGTGACAAGGCATTAAGTAAATATAAGGAAACTAACAGTGATGAGCATTGGAATTATTATAAAACATTACGAAATTACACGTTAGCGTCTGTGCGGCGAGAGAAAAAGGCTTACTTAAGAGCTCTATTTAGAGATGGCAATGCTAAAGTGGGATGGAAAGGTTTAAAAACTTTGGGAGTACGGGCTTATAAAAATACCGTTTTCCTGCTCATTTACCTGACCTTGAGGAACTTAACAATTTTTTTGCTTCATTCGTAAATAGCAACCTCAACAATGACTGTACGGAAAAAAACTAATTTTTATAACATACACGGTCACCCCGCTAACAAAACTTTCCATCTCAAACTAGTTTCACCGGAAGGGATAAAAGATATAGTTTTTAATTTCACATCAAATGCATTTGGTAATGATGGTATTTCTCTAAAAATGTTACAATATTGTTAAGTTGAATTTTTAACTAATGTAATTTTATCTTTATATATTTATATATATATATATATATATATATATATATATATATATGCACAGCGAACGATTAGGGTAAGTAAACCTAAAGCACCATGGCTTACTGAAACACTCAAATTTATGATGAAAGATCGTGACAAGGCATTAAGTAAATATAAGGAAACTAACAGTGATGAGCATTGGAATTATTATAAAACATTACGAAATTACACGTTAGCGTCTGTGCGGCGAGAGAAAAAGGCTTACTTAAGAGCTCTATTTAGAGATGGCAATGCTAAAGTGGGATGGATAGGTTTAAAAACTTTGGGAGTACGGGCTAATAAAAATACCGATTTACCTACTCATTTACTTGACCTTGAGGAACTTAACAATTTTTTTACTTTATTCGTAAATAGCAACCGCAACAATGACTGTACGGAAAAAACTAATTTTTGTAACATACACCGTCACCCCGCTAACAAAACTTTCCATCTCAAACTAGTTTCACCGGAAAAGTTATAGTTTTTAATTTCACATCAAATGCATTTGGTAATGATGGTATTTCTCTAAAAATGTTACAATATTGTATCTCTTGCATCGCTCCTTATGTCACACACATAATCAACTGTTGCTTGGAGCAGGGTTATTATTTCCCTAATGATTGGAAAATGGCGTTATTGCAACCAATTCCAAAAATAAGTTTTCCAACTACTATTATTGATTTAAGACCTATAAGTATACTCCCTATATTGTCAAAAATCTTGGAAAGAACACAGCTAAATGACTTTGTAATGCTCAATAATATGCTTCCTGAATGTCAGTCAGGTTTTAGGAGGTCCCACAGTACTACTTCTGCTCTGTTAAATGTCACTGATGATATTTTTCAGGCACTAGATAAAAAACAAATAATAGATTTAGTACTCTTGGATTTTTCTAAAGCCTTCGATACGGTGGATCATCGTTTCATGATAGCTAAATTAAAATATATAGGCTGTGATAATTTTCTTGTTAATTTATTTAGCTCTTACTTTAGTAACCGTAAGCAGAAAGTCATGATCAATGGTCATTCGTCCTCTGTATCTTATATCACTAGAGGTGTTTCACAAGCTAGTATATTGGGGCCTTTGCTTTTCATTATTTACACCACTGATTTGTTTCATGACGTTCAACATTGTAAGATACAGGGATATGCAGACGACGCACAAATTTATTACAGCTTCGACATTAATAGTATACATGAAGCGCATCAATACCGATCTAAAAGCAGTATTTGACTCCTCTGTTTCACATAATTTAAAACTGATTGCAAATAAAACGTTTTAGATGCTATTCGGTAATAGTAAACATATTGAAACGATTTTGCCCAATGTTGAAATTAAAATAAATAATGATTTGTTGCCTTATACTATTAAACATAAAAATATTATCATTTTTGATCCGCGTTAAAGATTTGAGGCACACGTTAGCAGTTTGATAAGTAAATCATATTGCGCTCTTAAACTGTTTTATGCTAACAAACATATTTTAAGCTTTAATTTAAGGAAGACCTTGTGTGAGTATCTTGTGTTGGCTTTATTTAATTATGCTGATTTTGTTTATGGTCTTTGTGTCGATTCAATTAACCGATATCGCATACAAAAAGTTCAAAACACATGTTGTCGTTTGGTTTTTGGATTAAGAAAATATGATAGAATACCTGCGAATTTAAAGATTCTTAATTGGCTGCCTATGAGCCAAATTTGGGAGCTACACCTTTGTTCATCGTTTAATACTCCGAGGCGAACCCTCTTACCTCCGCTCAAGAATATCATATCGGTTCAACTTACACCCCATTAATGTTAAGTCTAACCGTGATTTGAATATGTCAAGATATCTTACGTCCACCTTTCGCCGGTCATTCTCCTATAATTCTGTTAAAAAATACAACCAAATCAATACAGAATTTAAAAGCTTAAGTTGTGCTGCTTTCAAACGTAAATTAAAGCATTATTACATACAATTTTTGACAGTTTAAATGATAGTGACAGTCATGTAATAGCGTGGGTATTGAGAACGGGTGTTTTATTTTTCTTTGTTTAGGTTATAGCAGTGGCTGGATCTTCCTTGAGTCGCTAGTCGATGTCCCCGTCTACGGGTTGCAGCACTAGGCACATGGGGGCATCGACTGGATGGCCTGTTGGAGATTCCGGCGCTGGTCATATTATATTAAGGTTTTTTTTTAATACCTTTATTTAACGTCGGCCTATTTCCGCTACCGGGGCCTGTCACCGACGCCTGTAGACGAGCAACCCCCAACCAGGAATTTTGCCGAACCTCTTCCCTTAAGAAGAGTAGGGATCTTTTACTTGCCTAATATTTAATAGACAAGGGACCGACGGCTTTACATCCCCTCCGAAGGATGGTATATCCTCTATACAACCCTCGCCTAAGGCTGTATAGCTTCCGTGCATACACTGATATACAAGCCGCTGGAAGATGTGTGAGGCGATGACGCGGTCTTCGTTGGAACAGTCACCCATCCAACTACTAACTGCGCCTGACGTTGCTTTACATCGCATATCAAAGTATGTATAGTAAAGACGCACCTACGCTCGCCCTATTATATTAAGGTATGTAGGAGTATTTTATATTTTTGTATGCCTAATATAGTTACAAATGTTGTTACATTGTATAGGTTATGTGTAAGAATAGCTTGCCAAGCTAAACATCGCCCATATTTGTGTAGTTTCTTTTTTTCTAATAAAGACGATTATTATTATTATTGTTGTAGTACCATATAAGACGTACATTTCGAAGTAACCAACTTAAATTTAATTAACAAGCTGAGACAGCGGCAGCCTCCCCAATTGGGGTCCATTTCCGATATTTTACTCCGTGTTGAAGATATCGAAAAAAGTAATTAAAACAAGTTGGCCAGAATCTATTTTTTCCGCAACGTCCACACACGGTTACAATTTTGGTTAAGTAAACTATTAAATGAAATGTCAATATTTTAAATATTTCAGCTCTATTGTGTATAGTTCTTAGTTTACAATCGTAAAATGCGTAAGTGCGTCTGCATTTAAGTGAAAAAATTGAATTAATAAGGTTATTTGGTGATGAGGTTCGTAGTAGCAGAGAGTAGCCGCAGAATTTAAACGAAGACACTCTTTACGGATCGATATTAGTCATAGAACTGCAACCGCAATAAATACTCCTTTCAATGAAACTGGCAGTGTTATTAAAAGATCTGAAAATGACCAACCTCGTCGAGTACATCCGCATCCTGAAGATAAAGTAATCTTAGCTGCAAATCAACGAATCCAAGATTGAGTCCACGAGATTTAACGTCTCAACTGAACATCGATAAAGAGAAAATTAGATGTTTCAGACGTCATAATATCAAGCCTTATAAACCAAAATTTCTAAACACTTTGAAAGGTGATGAAAATAAAAGATTAGATTATTGCTATTGGGTCTAACGAAATTTTTTAGGTGGGAAATTTGTAAATAAAATTTTGTTTGCTGATTTACTATTAATGGAGTGGTCTCTTCTCACAGCTGTAGATACTGGGCTACAGAAAATCCGCATTGGGTTATTAATTGTAAAGGCCAGTATTCAGAAAATATTACCGCATGGTATGGAATTTTAGGATACCGAACAATTGCTCCGTTTTCCTTTAATAACTCGTTAAATGTTGAGCGTTTAGTCAACATTCTGGATACGGAATTATGAGATGCAATTGACAATCTTCCTCTTAATATGAGACAGGAGATATTTCTCCAGCTAGATGGTGTGCCAGTTTATAATTCTATAATTGTTTGTCAGTGGTTGAACGAACTGTGGCTTTCTGGGTCCCTCGATATTACACCACTAGATTTTTATTTCTGGGGAACAGTGAAGAATAAAGTTTACAAAACAAGGCCCAAAAATCAAGAAGAACTTTGTGATAAAATAAGACGAGCTTGTCGCAATATCAACATTGCAGAGCTAAGAAGAGTAGCCAATCAGGTGGATTAGTTGAGAGAGGCTAATCTCAAAAGCTGATACCTTAAATTGTTGTTTCTTTAATTATGTCCATTACCAAAAGTTAATTGTTTGTTCTCTTTTCCCTTAAAATGTACTTTTTATCAAATTGACAATCCTGTTCAACATATTTTTTTCCATTTCAATGGCATCCTATTAAATTGGAAACCAAAAGTGTAACCGTGTGTGAACTTTGCGGAAAAATATTGAATTAAACTAAAAATTCGAATATCGTAATAAAATTTGGTGTTCGTCAAAATTGGCGAAAGTTGTTGTTGGGAAAATATCGGGAATGGGTCCCATTTGGGGGACTACCGTTGTCTCAGTTCGTTAATTAAATTTAAGTTGATTGGAAATGTACATCTTATATAGGACTAAAATTGTGCCAAAACTGAAATCCGGATTTCAAAAAATGACGAAGGTATCCGGGTATCTTCATTTATATGAGACAAACTGTATAACAATAATATTTAATGTAGTTATTTTGCAGTTGTATCCTATAAATATATTATATTTGTGTACCATGATAGAGTACAAAAGAGAGTATTTATTTTTATGGAGTTACAGGAAAGTCATTCCTTATAATAAAAACTTTGGCTTGACCTTGAACCAAAAAAATTATATTATTTTCTTGATTTTTATGGAGAGTGCTGAATTCTCTCAAAAATATTTAAGAAGATCAAAAGTAAACAATAATTTTTTAATAGTATCGAGAAATATTTTTTATATTGGAATTAAATACACATAGGCGAGGAGCCGGTGACACTGAAAGCACCGTCATAGCAGAATGGAAAAGTGTTTATGTGAATTGATAGGTAAAAATTATACGAACAATATAAGCTTAGTATGCGTAGATTTAAAAAGCCAAAAAAATGTTGAAAAATATTAATTACAAAAATGCAATAATGTTTTGCTGTCATCGCGGATATATTATTTTGTTCGTTTCAATGTGATCTTTAAAAATATCTTGGTATGCGAGCCCAAAAACTGCCGGAAGTATCCGGCATACCGGCTTTATTGCATGGTCTCTATTCACATCTATTACAGTACAAAAGTAGTACCTACCTTAAATAAATTTGTTTTAGAATAGAATAAAATGTAATTACTTTCTTAGATTTAAAATTATGTGAGGATAAATATGATCAAAGGAATTATAGGAAAATTTTTATGTTAGATGATTCAAACAATAAAATAAAATTGATATAATTAACAAAAGCATAGTATATTTATTAATAATCATCAAAGTCAATATCATCAATATTATAACGTCTTTCATCCTCTGATTCTACACTTTTTTCTTGATTTTGTTGGGAACCAACAATTTCTTCAACTTTTGAAGGTGTTGCTGGGCCTTTATATTACAATGGTTCAAGTTTTTATTTAATTGCTATCCACATTCGGTTAGTTCATATAAAGTACAAATCGGTTCAGTAGCATTTTGATATATATGAATCTGAATCTGAAAGCTTGCATGCCGGATACCTCGGGCAGTTTTTGGGCCCACATACAAAGATATTTTTAAAGATCACATCGAAATGAACAAAACAATAATAGTAAAAAGTGTGCACGTGATAATGGAGAAATTTTATCCCCTTTCACACACTCCGATTAGTATGCCCGACCCGTCCGGCCAAATAAAATGGTTTGCGTAATTTTTTTCTGAAAAGAGTACGAAATTTTCTATCAAATACACTACAAATAATCGTTATTGCCTTTTTACAATAATTGATCTTTTAAAATTTTTTTTCGGCTTTTTAAAACTACTCATACTAAGCTTATTTTGTTCGAATAATTTTTAACTATCAATTCACATAAAAAAATTCGATTCCGCTATGACGGAGCTTTTAGTGTCAGCGGCTCCGGGACTAATACACCACTTGATTGTTTATAAAAAATGTTACTTGTATGAAGATAAAATAAACAACAATCTACGCTGGAATTTGCATATCTATGAATTCAGTCTCTACTCTATTTTCGTTTTTTTTTATTCATTATGTAAGTTATGAACACCAAATTTCAAAAAATAAATTAACGGAGAGGTTTATTAACGACTTTCATTAGCAAACAATTTCCAAAAAAATGATTGCTTGAAAAATTGAAGTTTCAGAGCGAATCTTTTCATAGTTTTGTCCGGTTTCCTATATATTTGGTTACATCAAATTGATAATGGTAATTACCTGTGATGTTATTTATATTTATTATTTGTTTATGTTCACATAATACGTATTAAACATTCAAATAATAATTTCATTCATCTCATATAAATATAAGACACTATTTTATTAAAACAGAAAAGCTATTTTTATAATTTTGCATTTCCCAGATAACTGAAATTGTTTTTTTGTTTCCCCATCGTTCAACTTCGATCTATTTCTAACAATACCCATATAATGTAATACACTTTATAACAAATCTCGCTAAATGTACAACAGTAACTTAGCTACACAAAAAAAAACGCGAGTAATTCTAGTTAAACTTCCTGCCCTTCTTATTTTTTTTCACTTACAAAAAATTGGTTTTTAAATTTATGTATAGATTGTTATAATATTCAATATTGGAAGTTTTATTTTAATAAATCGATTAAGATTTTTATTATGTTTTTATTATATTATTTATGTCAGGACAATAGGATTTACCCTACGTTGTTTATAACTTTGTTAAATTTTAATGAGATCTAATTGGTTTTAACACATTAAATTTATTAACTAGAAAGATTTAAATTGTAACTAAACGAAAATTTTAAGTGTAATTATAAGCTGGATTTGCGTACGATTTTTCAACAGACATATTTTAAAAGAAGGCGAGATTTCAATAAGATTGGAGGGGGAGATAAAAAAAATTGAGTTGGAAGAATATTTTTTGAAATAAAATAATATTCAATTAGAAGGAAGATATAACAAACTAGTTGTAGGTTTTTTAAACTGATGGAAGAGAGTACTTGAAAGTGATAAGAATAAGAAGACAGAATTTTAGCTCGGTGGAGAATATTTTAATTTTGACAAGGCAAGGAAGTAATAGACGTCAAAGAGAAAATCTAATGAAATTGGGAAAAGACTTATTTTTTAATGTGAACCAGTGAGATTTAAGTGCTATTTATGACATAGGACTATAAAGGGATAAATTGTTAATATTATTGAGTTACTTTGCAAAGTAAAACTAAAGACAGTAAGGGCTCGAGCTGAGTGATAATTAAGATTGTTAATTTTAAGATACATTCATATGTGTACTTACAGATTTTCTGAAAATTAATATAGTTTGGTTATTAGGGTCCATTAGAGTTTTATGTCAAATCTTGATAATAACTAAAAATATAAGTTTTTGAACCCACTACCCTGAGATAAATAATAATGTACCTAAATTTGCAAAGAATAATTTTTTTTATTGTCAAATTGTACATAACAATATAATATATAATATATATACATATATAAGATAGAGAAGAACGAGAAGATAATAATTTGTTAACTAGTAACGGCCTAAAAGTGAACACGTAACACATCAAAAACAGTATATTCTCAATTTTGACATCAAAGTTATCCTTTTTAAAGATAAGCAAATACACATATTATTCTAGTTACTAAATCTTATGCGATGTTAAAGAAAATAATCGACATTCCAAAGCTATAATTATCGTTGTAGTAGAATATTAATAGAATTAATTGGTTAGGAATGATCTATAAGCGTAAATCATCGAGATATCTGGGTCAAGTGACAGGTGAAAGACATACTAAAATTATATTATATTATATAAAGGGTGTTTTGGAAAACGTAGCAACATATAGAAAATACGTCAAATAACAATTGAAAGCTCAACAAACCCATGTATTAACATCAATAATTTTTAACACTCTGGGTGTAGAAAATTACTTTTTAAAAACATTTCTCATAAAATCAAAACTACATCAATATCTACAACATATTGGATCAAAATTAGACATAACAACATTTTACAGATCAACAAATACGGTGAATATAGTCCTATTGTGATATTTTATAGGTGCCATGGAGACAACTGTTATTGAAGCTCCTGCTCCTAGTTCTTGTGAGATTAAGTTTTTCGACTTACTTTTGTGAAATATAATAGTTATTTCGGGCGAGAAAGATCCTTTGGCCGAGGTACACACAACATTTTTAGGCAACTATCACGTCACAAAAAATGACGTTTGTCGGATCTCTTTGTATTCACTTTTTTTCACCGCTTTTACTTCACGGCCGCATGTATCGATCATCAATAATATTTGAAATATGTCACGGCTTGTCAATAAACTATCTAGTGATAGTGAAATTTTGTCCATGTTTTCAGTAATTTATTCGAAACAATTTTAAAATAGTTCAAATGTG
Source organism: Leptura quadrifasciata (assembly GCA_963675555.1). Taxonomy (NCBI): domain Eukaryota; kingdom Metazoa; phylum Arthropoda; class Insecta; order Coleoptera; family Cerambycidae; genus Leptura; species Leptura quadrifasciata. Next base: position 114,963,782 of record OY776675.1, read on the forward strand.
CTTTTATAGGGCAGAATATTAAAACATAATATTTTTAGTTGCAAACTCCTTTATAAAATCCTTATTTTACTATGAGAAACGTAACCAGATTGCAACCAACAGCTATGTGCCCCGCCGAGCGCTGAATTACAAATCACAAACCTGGCGCGTTAAGTGTAATAATTGCATATTACCAACAGAACGCTAATGCTTCAATTGCAATAAACACTAGCCGAAGTAAATAGGATCTGTTCCCTTCACCAACTGATGACACCATTATTGGCAAAAAAGTCTCATAAACGGGGATTTTTATGAATATCAAAGCGCGAATCGATTTCTTTTAGTTGAAAAAATGATTCCGCGTTCTATACTAACATCGAACAATCAGTTTGTAACTCTCGTTTCGGGGCTGCTTTTTTGCCCGTAGGAGTGCGTCCGGTGGGTGGGGGGTACTGAGACTACTTGCATTCGATTAAATTTTACTCAGCTGTATTGCCATATGAAATTTTGCGCTCTTATTACTGAATTGCGACGGAAAATTATTATAAATATATTTTTTTCAACATATCAATTTGAAAATTGCCAGTTCATATTTTTCATACATGTTTTTTGATATAAAACATAATTTCCATTAGAGAACGGACATTAGGGAGTAACAAAATTAGCCTAAAAAAATATGCACAATTGAAATGCAAATACTGGGATATGCAACGATTAAAACGTCCGTTTTTATTTTTTGTCGAAGAAAAACTTTAGAAATGGACCGATAAATGTCGGAACGGACATTAGGGGACGACAGGAATTTCCACCTGTTTCCAGTTTTCAGTATTTAACCATTTACATCTTGACACAGCACAAAAAATTTCCGTTCTCATTTTTTCCTCAAACTATGCATATCTATCAACGCCAAGATATACAAAAAGGACATAAGGTTATTACTCAGATGACCCGTTATTTTTTACATGTACATGGGTACATTTTAACCAACGCTATCCAACGTTTTTAAGAAAATACTATTATGCTGAAAGTATCATAATTCCGTTAAAATCAAATTTTACTTTCATATTTTGGGATTTATATAGAGCATTTACGTTCCAAAAAAATTTCATGTATTATTTTAACTTACCGGTACATTTTCCTGAACACTAATACTTCCTGGGTCAAAGAATACTGGGTTTTTATTATTTACATCTAAAATTGTTATGTTTACAGTTACTGCGGCCTGCAGTTGGCTGTCTCCTGGTGCTCCATCAAGAGCTACGACATTTAACGAGTAATGCATCCTTCTAGGCTGGGTGAGATCGGGATCTAATGAGGCCCCACGTGCGACAGATATAATGCCAGTTTCTGCTCCAATAATAAATTTATCAGCTGCACCATTTTGAATTCTATAGACCACATGATTATTTGGTGAAGAGCCGTCTAAGTCATAAGCTTTAACCTGAAATTATTCTGTTGAAATGCTACCTAAAATAGGTATAAGACAATGTGAATGAAATTACTTGTAGTACCGAGGTTCCTCCAGGAAGAATTTCTGGTATTGACTTGTTGTAATACATCACCTCGAACATTGGTGCAAAATCGTTGACATCTTCAACATACACCAGAAATGGAACGTCACTAAACAGACTAGGTGTTCCCCAGTCTCTTGCCCGCACAGTCAAGTACAACGTTCTGATATTTTCTTTGTCTGAGCCTTTTAACTTTTCAAAATCTATCGGTTGATTTGGTGTGATTGTTCCTGTTATGCTGTCTATTGTAAAATTTTCTTTTAGTTCTCCGAATATTACATATTCTATTTCGCTGTTTTTTGTACCTATATAACATACACACAACATAATTTTATGTTGCAAGTTTGTTGTAAAAAGCTTGGACTAAAATGGGTTTAATTATTCAGTAAGAAATAAAAGGTAAAAAATCAGTATTAGCAAGAAGCTAGCTGCATTATTAAACCTTATAATGAACATGACTAAAAATCTTCAAAGATTAAACTTATGTCTTGACTCAGGCAGCAATAGGCGGAATATAAAAGACAGACTAAAAGAAATGCTAAAAGAAAAAAGGAAAAGCAACAGAATGGCTAAATCAAATCTCTAAACATTTGAAAGGTAATGTATGTATTTGCGGATATATATATATACAGGGTGTTGCATCATGAGAGGGACATAGCTTAATAGGAGGTAGAGAACATCAGTGGTAACCGGAACCTCCCATAGAAATGTCTCATTGGGCCTTCATTACGAAGTTACAGGGTGTTAAATAATTTTTGGCCAAACCTGTTTTTTGTCATAACTTTGACAGGGAATGAAATAACGGATTCATATTTGGTATGGCTAATGTACTAACGAGCCCCAAGAGGTACATGTATAAAAAAAATATATCCAGGTCCGGACTCACTATAATTTATGTTTCTTCTTTGCATCAATAAAACATCACCCTGTATATATTTTTTTTGAAATTTCGATACGATATTCGAAAAGAGCAAGAAAAAACAAACAAAATGGCCTATTTCATTTTTTTGTTACACCTTCGTGGTTATTTAAATACGTTGTTAAATGTGCAAGAAAATGGATTACAGAACCCTATTAAATGAGAGGCACGTGAAATAAATAGTTTTATAACTAAAATTTGCAAAAATTCTATTGAGCCTAGGTGGTCTGGGTGAATCCTAATTCCGGCACGTTTTAAAGGTCCATTTTGGTAAAAAACTGTGGTCCTAATAAGTAATCGGGTATGAAATAACAAAATTTTTAATCAATCACAGTAGGCTTGTTCAGTGACAGATAATAAAAAGAAATCTCCTAAACAGTTGAATAATTGTTTGTTAGTAATTTAATGTGTCAATAATCCGCATTTAGTTAGTGAAAACTTGTGAAAATATTTTAACTATGCCAGTAAAATTTACAAACGTGGCATATGCTGACATAATATTCATCTATGGTTTCTGTAATGGAAATGGTAGGTCGGCGGAAAGAGAATATCGGCTGCGTTTTCCTGATCGTCGATGCCCTAATCATAAAACCTTTAGTACGGACAGGACAACACGGAAAGTTTCCTACTTCTGCAGTTGTGGAGCGTGTTTTACAACAAGGTGTGCAGGAACAAAACAATATTATAAACGTAGTTCAAGAAAACCCAAATATGAGCACTAGACGAATCAGTTTGGCAACTGGTATTCCTCATTGGCGAGTATGGAGAACCCTAAAAAGACAACGTTACCATCCATATCATATCCAGCAGGTACAGCGTCTTCAACAAGGCGACGATATCCCCCGCCTGGCATTTTGTCATTGGTTGTCTAACCATCGCCCAGTCATTTACAGAACCTTATTTACGGATGAGGCACAATTTACAAGGGATGGAGTAAACAATTCACGAAATAATCATAAATGGGCACAGGAAAACCCACATGCGGTACGCCAACGCCGTTCGCAACACAGGTTTTCTGTAAATGTTTGGGTCGGACTTGTGAATAGACATTTGATAGGGCCACATTTTTTTGAAGAAAGATTGAATGGTGAAATTTACTTTGATTTTCTTCAAAACATTTTACCGAATATGTTAGAAAATATAAGGTAAGAGGCATGTTGTTTCAGCATGATGGGGCCCCATCACATTTTAACCTTCAAGTAAGAGAACACTTAAACAATGTGTATCCTAATAGATGGATTGGACGCGGGGGTCCACATGAATGGCCACCAAGATCTCCTGATTGTAACCCTTGTGATTACTTTTTATGGGGCCACTTAAAAAACGAGGTTTATAGCATTGAAATTGAAAGTAGACAACATTTAATCCAGCGCATCGTTACAACCTGCGACGAAATACGGAATAATCCAGAAATGATACGTCGAGCAATTGGTGACCTTTCTAAACGCGCAAGAAAATGCACAGAATGTGGGGGAGGACATTTTGAAAATTTACTTTAGTGTCAATTACGTTTTATTTTTAAACACATTTACATATTGTTTTGTTATTTATTGTTAATTGAATGGAAAATATTTTATTTATTTAGATTTTAGTTTGTTCTCTTCCAATTTTTATTAAGTATAAAATGTTGATGATTTCCTTGATCAAAGTAACTGGTTGCTTAGGCCTAAATGGTTTAAATTATCTGTCACTTTTATTCTTTGAACAAGCCTACTGTGATTGATTAAAAATTTTGTTATTTCATACCCGATTGCTTATTAGGACCACAGTTTTTTACCAAAATGGACCTTGAAAACGTGCCGGAATTAGGATTCACCCAGACCACCTAGGCTCAATAGAATTTTTGCAAATTTTAGTTATAAAACTATTTATTTCACGTGCCTCTCATTTAATAGGGTTCTGTAATCCATTTTCTTGCACATTTAACAACGTATTTAAATAACCACGAAGGTGTAACAAAAAAATGAAATAGGCCATTTTGTTTGTTTTTTCTTGCTCTTTTCGAATATCGTATTGAAATTTCAAAAAAATATATACAGGGTGATGTTTTATTGATGCAAAGAAGAAACATAAATTATAGTGAGTCCGGACCTGGATATATTTTTTTTTATACATGTACCTCTTGAGGCTCGTTAGTACATTAGCCGTACCAAATATGAATCCGTTATTTCATTCCCTGTCAAAGTTATGACAAAAAACAGGTTTGGCCAAAAATTATTTAACACCCTGTAACTTCGTAATGAAGGCCCAATGAGACATTTCTATGGGAGGTTCCGGTTACCACTGATGTTCTCTACCTCCTATTAAGCTATGTCCCTCTCATGATGCAACACCCTGTATATATAATTATGTGTGTACATGCAGGTGTGTATAGTTGTTCATAGATAAAACAACAATGTGCACACGAAAGGACACACACTAGTTTTTCCTTACCATTTAAATCGGCATCTCGTGCTTCTACTTTCATAGGATGCTCAAAATCAATTTTGTTTTCCAACAATCTAGCCTCGTATTTAGTCTGTGTGAAAAGCGGAGGATTGTCATTAATGTCTTCGATGTTGATAATCAACTGAACTGAATTACGGTTACCGTTTCCCAAATCATCTCTAGCTTCTACTGTCAAAAAGTGCCTGGAGACTTGTTCTCTGTCCCAGTTCGGCCCACCAGCTGTTTTTACTGTTATTATGCCAGAAGTGGGATGTAAATTTAACCTACAGATTAGGTGTAAATTAAATATTTTGAATAGCGCTTTTATATTTTTAATAATATATATTTTCTAAAATGAATCGAGAATACTCTGTAAATTGATCTGATATAATAAGAATAATAAATGTGTTTACAAAATATGCATTAGATACTTAAATGTTGTAAAAATTTCACAAAAGGTAACTACGGCCATAAAGGTAGTCTATTGAATATGAGGTGAACAATAATAACAAATAATTACAATAACAGGTAAAATTTAATTTTGATGTCTTTGCATAAACTTAACAAATCATGATTCTAAAAACTCGTAGCTTGTGCAAGGAATATGATTCAATAATATAAATTCATTCATTATGCGAGATGCTTAAAATACATTTTCTTATTTTGTTCGTTTACTTATATAATAGGAACATTTTTATTTTTGTCTTAAGAATATAACTATGATAATTCTTTTCTGTTATCGTATTTTAAAGTGGACACCATTTTCTTAATGCATACACAAGACGTTGCCTAACAAATCTAGTAGCTTTAATATAATTACATTGTTTAAATGTTTGGTAAGTTTAAAGGTTTTATAACTATTAGTAGCAATGTGTACTGTTTGGTTCACAACCCATAGTTTTTTCAAACATCACACGAAGTCTCAAAATGTACTAGATGGGCCAGTGTATGGTTATTGAAATTGTAATCAAATAGTATTACTTTTTATTTCGTTGTAGATGACATCATTTTACATTTCTGCTTCGTTGAAAGGTATTTTATGTATTATAAATCATCTAATAATAGTCTATGATTAGAGCTTCTCTATTTTACATTTCTAAGTGATTTTTTTATACACTAGACCACCCTCTAATAGGATTCACAATATTTTGTTCAGAGCAATCTGTTTCGCACGTAGCATTTGAATTTTAATTCAACCATGTATTAAAGAAAAACAGGCCGTGGATTTGCCTTAAGAAAATGGGTGCAATTCAATTCCTCATTGGAATTTAATAATATTCGTGAACAAGAAATAGTCCATTAACTTTTTCTTGTCCTATAGCCAGATACCTATCCTATTGAGCATAATTGGGATGCCCTTCAAAGAACTTTGAATGCTCACCAGAGGATTTGGTGTATTCTACAAATATATACGTACAAAAGAGTTACTAATACAAAATAAGTTCCTCAAATAAACGAATATCCTTCCAATGGTAAGGAAAATACATTTTCTTTTTATTTTTCTTTATGTTGGAATAACATACTGAAGATTATAAAAATAAATTCATTTTATTTTCAAGTATTGTATATTCTTACACTTATTATTATTCTTACTAAAATCAAATTCCAAGTAACTATAAGGGGCATATGAAGGGCATTCGTGCAAAACCCAATAATTCTACTTTTTACATTTCTCAGCAAATCGACGAAAATGTATACTACGCAATCGGTTGAATATTTTTAAATACATTTTTCACCAAAATATGTCTTAGAGGTTAGACTGAGGAATCCTAAAATTTTGGCAAAATTCAATGTGCAAAACTCTTTTTTAAAAAAACAAAAATAATTAATTTATCGGTTCTTGCACAAAATTGTTCGATTTATCGGCTGTTGCATGTGATTTCTGAAATTATACATTTTTTTCTTTTGATTTTTCTTTAATTGATTAAATAAATTCATTATTTTAAAATCATTACAAAAACTGCAGATAGTAATATAGTATAACTGTTTCAGGTTTGTCTCTGAATATTGGATTTATCAGCATTTGCTCGAAATCTTCGATTTATCGGTATTTGCTCGAAATAATCAAGTTCATTTTATGCGGGAAATTGCGATATTTTCTCGAGTCTCGTTTCATATATCGATAGATGACCCCTCAATTAGTAAGAAATGATGTATAACTCATTTTTCATCCAAACTGGATTTATCGGGCTTTGCAGGAATGATCCTCATACGATCTACGACCACGTTTTATACTTTTCGGTATTAAATACATTTAACATCTATAGAACAATCTGTTTCACATAGTTATAAGAATACTTACATATGGTCAATGCTTCCAGCTAGATTAGTATATCTAATACCTCTAGAACCAAAATTTCCGAAGTCATCATCCAGCGCTTGGACCCAAGCTACTGTAGTACCAATGTTACAATTTTCAGGTACAAAAACTTCGTAAATACTCTTCGTAAATTCAGGGAAATTATCGTTTCTATCTAATATGTTAACTATAACTGGTACTTCGCTAAATTTTGGATTGTGTTTAACAATTTCTTTCGCCACTATTGTAATATTTATCATTTTTAATCTCTCATAATCTAATATTGTACTATTCTGAACTCGTATTATGAAATTGGCTTCGTTCACAGCTTTACTTGGAGATATATCAAAGGCGTCACCTGCTCCTTTAACGTAAAGTTGAAAAGTCCCATTTATCCCCTAAAATTGAAATATTTACGTAAATAGCATCATGCTTTCTTAATAGTGCACACACCTGATCAAAATCTTGCACTTCTGGCATAGCACTCCCTAAAAACGTGAGCGGTGTATTTATGGGAGCATTCTCGGCAATTTCACATTCATAATGATCGTTTGCAAATTTTGGAATTTCATCGTTAACATCAGTGACCATTATTGTAACTTCTGTCGTAGTAGCTGGTGGTGGTGTAATTTTACTATCAACTTCTGTCGCCTGTTTAATATAACAGAGATAATAGAATTAATATAAATATGGAATTACTGGCATCTATTTTGTTTTTACATAATAATAATAAAATGTCTATTTCCACATGAAAGATAATAAAGTTATACTTAAAGGTATAGGAGGTCTGTAAGCCAGGTTTAACAAAAATCGAGTTGGCTACCATTATTTGGGACTAAACAGAGACTTAGATTTTTAGACTGTTCTGTATGTGAGTTAAAAGGAAATTACCTTCTGGATGTATCAGATCCCTAGCTAAAGGCGTTTTTTAGCCGCCATTTTGAAAATTTTCCACCTTTTTTACCCAATAATGCCCCAATCTCAGAAACCGTTGGTCTTAGATGAAAAATTGTTCTGAATGACATTTTACCTATATTTATTTTTATACCGGTTTAAGGCAGTTTAAGATTTTGTAAATAAAAGATTCTTCGAATGTTGCGTTTCTGGTTTTTGTAATATCATTTTTAAAATTACGATTCCCCATTATATTTGGTTTCATTTCAAGTTTGCCGGAATTTGATAAGAAAATAGTTTAAGAAGTGTAAGAAAAATGAAAAGAAGGAAGCTAGGGGAAAAATTGACGGAGAGCTATATTATATGCAGGAAAGAGTCGAATTTGAACGAACTAACCAGCCCTCGAGACAAGCGTTTCCGGGAAACGCTTTGTGAGGCTGCAACAGTGAGACAGTTTATCCCCATTTTATCATAACCTATGGCAAGGTAGTGCGACTGTACCAATATATATATATTACCATAACGAATGCAGGACATAATTCACCCACCCAAAATCCCTGCCAAAAATTACAACTACAACAGCTACGTCTTCAAAAAGAAGGGGAACAAACTTCCACGGAAGAAACCACTCCGGAATCAAAGTACTCCGTGAGGTAAGCTCCAAATGTTGCTGTGCAGTCCAGGGTTAATGATAAAACTTGCATTTTTTGTATGATTAAATCTGAATTGGGAAAGGGACAAATAGTCGTAAACCCTTAAAACCAGCAGTAGAACTTGGGGCTGACAAAATCATTCGTGAAATTGTTGCACAACGCCTAGATAACAGAAGATAAGATACCCGCGAACGTGGACAACTTATACCACATAGCCGAGAAGCACACTCTTAATATGATTTTTGATACAATTCGAAATGAACTTTTCACGAATTATTCCATTTGCAGAACTTTTTAACTAGTATTGTTTATGCAACCCAGAGGCATTCGAGACGTTTCAGATTCGACTTTCGAAGAAATCTAGAGTCAGAGTTCAACGAGTCATTGCATTTCATCACCGTATCACACCGAGTTTATCTAATGCCTGACAACTTTAAAGAAGAAGCTTGAAGCTCAGGCTGAGCAACAAAAACAAGAATATTGCCTTGCTTTTGCGAAACCAAATAAAAGGAACAGTCAAAGAACAATATTAGCCCCCACATCCAGAGGAATTAAATTCCGCATGCTTTTCCTTACCTGATGGTCTTCGAAATTGTCTGTACTGTACTTGGTGCAAAGCAAGATGCCTCACCTCGTATCATGAGGCTCACGTTATCTACTTCCCAAGGCATCATTGCTGCAGTAACTTGTGGTGTAGTCCTAACTCCTAAGCATGTTTTGATCCCTTAGGTTATCAAAACCTTGACATGCAATGTGAGTTTTATTGGAACAATGAATCGAATAGACCATGGATGTACATATTCATCTTTGGAGGAGATAGAAACCGCATACATCCTTCAATACCTACAGTACAGTACAATATTGACAGACAAGAAGAGATACTCAGCGGCGTAGGAACGTATCATCGTGTTAATGGCATAATTGTTCAGCCCTGATCCTTGTCATGTGTCCCACCTAAACCAAACGGAAGTGTTAAGAAGAAATATAAGAAGCGATGTATCTAACCAGTTGAGACACCCCTTCCCGTGTACACCGTAAAGAAAAGGTAAGGCCCACCTCCTGTCATTCCAGCTGATTTTTGCACTACATTATTGGGTGATGCAGCTCTCAATGCCCAATCTATTCTTGGACTGGATTCAATATTTTAACAAGAAAGGATATGCAAGTTACGAGAGACAGGATAGGATATCTTCCAATAGTCAATGCCCCTGCATCTGAAATGTCAACTGTGCAAGAAATTTTACGAAATTCCATCATCATCCAGGAATCGTTACACCTTGAGAACTACCTTCAAGTAATGTTAAAATAAAGATAAATTTTTTCACTGTTGCAGCATCACAAAGCGTTTCCAGGAACAGTTGTCTTGAGGGCTGGTTAGTTCGTTCAAATTCCACTCCTCGCATATAATACAGCTTCCCAACGATTTCTCTTCTAGCTGAACTAAATTAAGTAATGAGAATCGTAATTTTAAAAATTACATTATTTCAAAAACCAGCAATACAACATTCATAGAATCATTTTATTTAAAATTTCTGTCTTAAACTGTCTTAATCCGGTGTAAAAATTTCAGAGTTATAGGAAAAATTTCATTCTGAACAATTTTTGTCTAGGATCAACGGTTTCTGAGGTAAAGGTATAATTGGTCAAAAAGGTGAAACATTTTTTAAATTTTTTATGGGCTAAAAAACGTATTCAGCTGGCAATCTGAAATGTCCAGAAGGTGATTTCTCTCAACTCACATATAGGACAATCTAAAAACTTAGGTGCCGTTTAGTCCCACCTAATGATAGTGACCTCCTGGCTATAAAATTTGAAGTAATTAATAGACGAGATGGCGATATTTAACTGGGTTGCTCTTCCATATAACCACCTCTGCGAATAAACCAATTTATATATTCTTTTCAAATGCACAAGTGCACAAAATTTATAAAACAAAATTAATTTCTTTTACTAACTACATAGGTTTTGATCTCTTGCCTGAAAGTTACCATAGAAATGAGTTTTTTCATAGCTGCGTTATATGTTTTTATGGCGTTATAGCTGAACGAACATTGAAATACAGAAGAATTATGCTTGGGTACACTGAAAAGCAGACAATGAAGTATAGAACCTGCATCACTATCTTTAATCAGTTTATTTTATACATATGAGGGTATCTCAGAAGAATTAATTTTAAAAATATCACAGGGTTCATCCTCTAGCTGTAAACCATAAGCCATTTAGTATTTAGGATATAAAATAAAATACTACCGTTATTTGAAGAATGTATGTTCCTGAACCAGCTGGTAAAGCTTCTCTGTCCAAAATATTTGCTGTAAAAACTACTCCAGTGTCCTTTTCTATCATAAAAAGTTCAGATATTCTATTTAAGCCATTGGAACTAAGCGAGTAACGTATACGGTTGTTTATGCCACGATCTCCATCAACAGCGGTCACTAAAAACATAAAATACTTATGCTGAGTAATTGATTATTCTCCTTTTGCATAAATGAATGTTTATGAAATTTTTGTTTCAAAGAAAAATTGGAAAAATTTGATTTGATGATTGTCAGCAATGTTAAAATAGATTATATCTAATGTACCCGAGGAAACGGGGTCAATAAATAGTAGTGACTGAAAAATAGATCACAACTTTATAACCTAATAATACAGTCAATTAATTTGTGCTCAAAAGGGCCCCTAGCGGGAAAGTTGTCGGGTAGTTTGATTCTTCCATTCTGGACGTTTAGGAGTGCTGCATTCGAATCTGAGGTTTGCTAAAAAAATTTCGCGACGCAACATTGAAAAAAAAAATAAAAAAAGGTGAAAAATCTAATTTTCTTGCGGTTTTTTATAACTCGATTAACTTTTCACAAATAACCTTCTTATTTAAAATGAACGTGCATACAATTTGCTACAAATTTCATTATTTAGTTCTTTCTCTCCGACGAACCGTTCGAGCTCAAGCGCAAGTTAAATATTAGGGTATTTCGGCTGCATTCAAGAAAACCCACTTTTTCGAATCTAAAACTCTAATTTATTATTAAAGGCTGTCATTTAGTGAATTCCTCTTTGTTTCAAGTTGAATACAATACAATGTAGACTGGTTTCAACTGTTATGCCATCTCCAGTACTAAAAAAATCATTTTCAAAATCACATTGTATTTCAATACTATGCAAGTATAATTCCGTCTTGTATGTCCTTTCATTTTATTTATTCTCTACCGGCCTCACAAACGAGCCAAGACCAATTACGCCATCGTGTACCTGCGTTCCCAATTACAAGGCCCTTTGTATTGTTCACGAGGGGTCCCCCCTTCTACCCCACCAAAAAAACGAACCAGACATGCAGAAATTTGCAGCAGTTACGTATCATATTATGTCAAGTCATGGCTACCCTGACGAAGCTTGTGAAAACAGCAAGCGCATAGAACAATTGAGAAGATCATTTACAAAATCGATGATACCCACTGTCTCGCAGGAGAGTTTCCTCACAAATTCCAATAACAAGAGCCGGTTGATATCTATGCTAATAGAAAAATTTGACGATGCAAAAATGGATTTATAGCAAGCTGTGGAGGACTCTGATATCCTAATTATCACAACAGCTGTTATGTTGGTTCCGTCAACTGAATATGTGACAGTGGTGAGGGAAGATGTCGACCCCTTTTTGATTTTGGTTGGTCTCTGTAGCTCTGATATAAAGAATGTCTTCTTTTTGAAACCAGGAAAAGGAAAGGTATCTCAAACCCTCTATAATACTCATCTTGCCGCCAACAAAACCCTATCAGATAATATATTGTTCTTGCACGCGATGAGTGGTTGTGACACCACTTCTGCTGTGGTTAATTAGGGGAAACTGAAAATTTTCAAAGTCTTGCAGAAGAACAATGAGTTGCAACCAGTCATTGATCTTTTAAAGACCCTCAGGCACACCAGAATGAGCAGGAAACGTGTTTCTCATGGCTCTGTATGGGAAATGACATGAAACTAACCTGAATAATTTGAGATAAAGGCAATATGTATCTTCATCTACAAAAGTAAAAACCAACATTGCTTCAGTATCCCCCACCGAAGCTGCTGCACGACTCATTCACTGAGAGTTTACTTTCAGGTACAGCAGTGGTTGTTCTGTCAAACCATATTCGATGAGCAACAAAGAGACCCAAGCAAGTGGGGTTTGGAAAAAACAAGGAGTGGTCTCGTGCCAGTGCTAACTACATTCCAACTCTGCAACGGACTCGATACTCCGGCACATTTCTTGTAAATGTAAAAAAGTCTGCCAAGGCAATTGTAGATGCAGGAAGAGAGGCCTACATTGCTTCGTGATCTGCACATCGTGTGTGTGTGTGTGTGTGTGTGATAAAGTAGAACCCCTGGAAGACAGCATTGACATAGACGAAGAAGAGATCGAAGAAAGAGACCGAGAACAGACTGAAGAAAGACATTACACGATGCGGAAGGTTTTCTAATCTCACAATATATTTCGCAATCATTCATCTCTCCTTGAGATATTGTTACGTAAGGAGTATTCATATTTTAGGAGAAAACTATAAATCAGCTTTAGTAGGTTACATATTGATACAAATTATTTTTCCAAATTCTAAATTGATATACTTTGCAATAATATTAAACAAATATTGAGAACGGGACCTGACATTGAATTATTATAAACAAACAATAAATACGAACTTGTACTCAATAGGTAACCTGCTGAATAAGCATGTAGTAAAATTATAAATACGAATTTTGTTAATGCGGGCGTCAGTCGAATTCTTAAGACAGTCCTGTACTTAAGCGTTAAGAAGTGCGACTTCTTATCCTGACGCATCTCCCCACATCAGTGATATTGGTAAAAGCCCCCCATTTATTACTATTATTGTTGTGCCCGTTTGTACTGTGACACTGTTTGTTGTTATTTTGTTAATAAATTATATTTGTTTTAAATTCGTTTTCTACTTTGACTACCCAATCTCCCTCTCTCACAAGCCAAGTGGCCATCAGTCGCGGCTCTCCGAAAGGGGGCTCGTGACATTATGACCACAAGTTGTTGTTTTCTCACCACATCTTTCATTTTCCAGATGAATAAGCTCCGACACTGACTATTAGAACAACCTATACCTGTGTGAAGAACCGCCGCCGTCGAAGAACTTCAGCCAAGACCCTCTAAACGACAACGGCTTATATAATAATGTAATATATAATCATATGTAATATAATAAAATACCTAATATGTAATAATTTTTCTAGATTTTTCGTTGGAATTTCAACTTTTTTGTAACTGAATTTGTACAATTTCGGACTTCATTAAATAACTTGTAATTTTTGAAAAAATGTCCTGTGCCTTTACATATACGATCTCACAATAAGGTATGTGCAGAGAATTGGGAGGAATTCACTAATTGACAGTGAGAAAAAAAACTAAATACTGACATTTGTAGTAGATTTAATGTACTGTCATTTTGAATAGGGAGGTTATTTATGAAAAGTTGATAATATCCGAGTTATAAAAAAACTGCAAAAAAATGAGATTTTTTACCTTGTTTGCATTTTTTTCAATGTTGCGTCACAAAATTTGGTTAGTAAACCTCAGATTCGAATTCAACACCCCAAAAAACGTTTAAAATGAAAGAAATCAAAATTACCCCACAACTTTCCTGGTAAAAACAGAATTTGACTGGATTATAAAACGAAGGATACTAATATGAGATGTCGATTTAATATTATTGTAATATTATCTATATTATTTTATTTTTTATAAAAAACTTTTTTCTTTGTTGCATTTGTGACAATTTATTTTATATGAATTCATTTTATAACTTTAATTACAAAGAGATGAAGGATGATGAGGCAATTGAACATTATGTACAATAACTAGAAATAAATTCTATTGCGCAAGTTGCTTATAAATTGATGAAATAATTTTAAAAACACCGCCTTAATTATTTTATATCTATTAAAAAGAATTTATTGAAATTATCTATAAGTACCTTGCAACACAGATGTACCAATAGGACTATTTTCTTCAATTCTGGCAACTGGCGTGACCCTAAGAAATTCTGGCGGTTGATCCTCAATATCCTCAACTTTGATGAGAAGAGCGGCTGTTCCAGTGTTCACTCTTCCTTCTTTGGCTCTGTCAACTGCTAATATCTTAAGCTGGTGTACGGTTTGTCTTTCATAGTCCAGCGAACCTAAATTACAATTGCAAAAATTGGAATAATATGTTTTTTTTTGTTTTCTAGGTTTTCGCGGGTATTGAATGAAGTGATACTGTACTTCCGGGTGCCCTCCCGCGTCGATGGTCGACTCCTCCAGGAGTCACGGTTGTCTAAACGTTGTTCAGACAACCGTGACTCCTGGAGTAGTCAACCATCGACGCGGGTGAGCACCCGTAAGTACATAAATATATATATGTACTTACGGGTGCTCACCCGCGTCGATGGTTGACTACTCCATATATATATATATATATATATATATATTATATATATATATATATATGAAAAATACTAGGTTCTCGGGTTGAACCGCGTCTGAGATTGTTAATGTATATATATATATATACATATTATGTATTTCATTTTAATTTAATAATTGCTCAAAATTCCGCCCTCGAACCTCGACACATTTTTCGCAGCTTCGGATTAGTTCCTCATGGGTAGCTCTTCTAATTGAATCCTGTGAAAGGTTTTGAAATGCATTTCTTACTCTTTGCATACAATCTTCAATGGTTGTTAATGGGCTCTCATAAACTTTATTTTTAATAGTTCCCCAAATGAAATAATCCAGAACTGATAAATTGATAAAGCTAGCATTTGACATAAGATAATGACTGATTGTTTCTAATCATGGCTATTTTGATGAAATGATTACAACAATTCATGAATTTCTAATAAAATCGCAAATATTTCAAAAAGTTGTAACTTTAACCCCCACAATGCTAATACCAGAAAAAAGGAATTCAATTTTACACAACTTGACGTAAAAAAATATAGGGTGTTCCGTTTGACCTAAACAAGTTTTCGCGGTTTGAAGTTGACAAAATGTAACGCGAAAAATGGAACACTTGGTATGACATTATTGAATTTATTTCAGTTGTAGAAAGTAGTTCTCCTTGTGTTCTTTTTACGTGACAAGAAGTAAATGAGGATCTTTTACACGGAAAATGTTATAACGCTTCTTGCAAACCGTTGCACCTGCCAAATTTTCTATAAAATGTCAAATATCTCTCAAACGGCTAGGTTTAGGTATAGGATATGCTATATTTTCGACTCAGAATTTTATTCTCTTTTCGAAAACCCTAAAATATATAAGATGTTTCATTTGAAATAAGCAAGTTGATACCGACTTCCGGTATAAGCGGAAGTGCCAGCTGCTTGTAATTATTTTAGTTGGATTGGCCACACCGACATTAGTGCTATCTAAATTTTCAAAATTTTCTGATGCGTACTTCTCTCTATATCGATCGATTCAGTTCCCGGTGAGACCCTGTATAATAAAATTCAAATTTTGGCCACACTTGAAATTCTTGAAAAAAAGAAAAAATCAACTGCTCTACTACACACCCCCCGAGCCAAATTCTAAATCTGCCCATGACATTTTTTTTAAATAATTCAATTGCCTGTAAAATGAGCTCCAAGTGGCCTTCATACGATGAATGGTTCACGAGTTACAGCTATTTAAAGCTATGAGCAAAAATTTCTTCTTTATTATAGATTAAAATTGTCCTGAAAGAACTGTGCATATCAATTTTTTAAAAATTGGTTTTGACCGATATTTATTAGTTTATTATTAGTTTATATACATATAAAAGTGATGCAATAACATAAATCTTTCGCAAGGTATATTGTTCTTGAAAATCGTTTTTGTTCAGAAAAATTAAACCGATATTATTTTTTAATCCCCTTTTTTTTGTAATATCATCGCTTTTTTTTGACTTTACGACAAAAGTTCATAAGACCTAAACGAGAGCTTACAAGAAACGCTTTTTCGTGTATGATTTTCAATAAGTAGCGACAAGGAACTGACGATTGAAAATGCGGTTGATTTTTAATTTTTAGCAAACAGGCAATTTTCGTCACGTTTGAAGTACAAAAAGTACATTTAATAATATTTTTCAGTTTTTAAAGTATCAGAAGTTATTCTGTGAGCATTTCTGTGTCGTTTCATACTGGGCTCATATTTTAAAAAAAATTGTTATGCACAATTATAATAAAAGTAAATTTTTGCACATAGCTTTAGGCAGCTGAACTCGTGAACCATTCATCGTATGAAGTTCACTTGGAGCTCATCTTACAGATAATTTAATTCTCTTCAAAAAACCTTTAGTATCATTATTGCCTAAAGCGAATCAAAACATAGCTATTTGTCAAAATTCACTTGAAAATGACAATTTTTCATGTTTTCCCTTTTATCTCCATTCACTCGTTACCAAAACGATTTTGTACATACACCAACATATTCAAAATTTGATTCTCTTTAACTTTCATTAGATACACTATATGCGTACGATCTATTGTTTTCGAGTTTTTATCGATTCTATCATGAAACAAGTGTTCTGATAGCGCGCTATAAAAATGTTTAAAAATTCATATCTCTGCCAATATTGATCGAATGGAAATGAAAAATAAAAATAAATTGTTCGTAATCGAATTCTCTACAACTTTCATTTAAAACATTTTGCAATCCCAACGAGCATTTTTGAGATTTTACCGAAGAACGCACGCATTTCCGTTGCGTCGCAAAACTGTCAAAATTTCAGGAAAATCTATCTCGGCTCCAATAGGTCGTACGAAGTTGTGCGAATTTTTATTACCTATAATTTTCATGTGTACATATTTTACAGTAAAATTAATACTTTTCGAGTTTCTGCAAAAACCGATTTCTTTTATTTATTTTCCTCCCCCTCTCCTCCGCCGGCATGTACTAGTGGGGACCTTTGATATGTTAAAAAGTACCACAAAATAAACCTGTTCCCAAAATTTTAGTCCGCTCTGAATTGTTTCATTCAAATAGACAATTTTCGTTCCATTTTATTGGAATATTAAGCACAAATTCTAAATTATACAATTATTGTGAAAATAGAGCAAGTTGGTATTACAATAATCAAATATTATGTAATATATGAATAACTCCCGCTTTTACTGTATGCAAAACCGAGAGCCTAGGTGAAAATCTATCTGTTACTGCCGAAAAGCAGATTGTTGTTTAGCAAAAATGTGAATACTGGAAAGTGATGTATCGTCATTAATGCATGTTATCAGCAACACAGGATCCAGAATAAACCCCTGTGGGGAACGTTGTTGGCGCTTGGCAAGACATGAAATAAATAAATGAAGACTTTCCCTCTGAGCCCATAATACTCAAAGTTTTATTGAAACACCACAGTTAATAGTTATTATTAGCCGTTACTCGAGTCCGAGTATAAAAATGTTACAGTCGATAAATTTTGTACAATAAGAAACAAGTAAAAGGTGTAGTCTATTGTAATTCCCATTCATCTACGGTGCACACGACTATGGCTATAGAGGCCAATTCGGGAGAGCACATGTCGACCGCAGTCAGGACAAACATAGACCTGGTTAGGTCTTGGATTCGGCCTTCTTGTAGCAACATTTCCTTGATAGCTGGCCACAACCCCTTGCCATTCGGTTCTGTCCGCTGCAAGTTGTTCCCATTGCTCGTCTGCAATACCGCAGGATTTTAGATTTTCATGGAGAGCATCTTTGAACCTCTTTCGTTGACCGCCACGCCTTCTTCTACCGCTTAGCAATTCACCATAAAGTGTACATTTAGGAAGGCGGTTATCATGCATACGATGAACGTGACCTGCCCATCTTAGGCGTGCTCTTGAAATAAGCACCTCAATTGGAAGGCTGTTTGCTCTCCTGAGTACTTCCACGTTTGATATGTGATGGAACCAACGGATTTTCATCATACTTCTGAGGTGTCTTTGCTGAAAACGTTCTAATTCTTTCACATGACGACGGTAAGTGACCCAGCTTTCACATCCATATAGCAGTGTTGGAATGACAACTGCTCTGTAGACAGCCATTTTCGTTGACAAAGCAAGGTCGTGGTTGTCAAATACTCTCTCTCTAAGTCCCCAGAGTGCTCTAGATGCAGCGTTAATTCTATTGCGAATCTCGCTATCCATGTTTGCTTTGTCATTAACAACGTTGCCTAAGTAATTGAACTGATCCACCACTTCAAGAGAATTTCCGTTAAGTGCAATGTCTATTTGGTTCACTTGATGAGGAGTTGACATAATCTTAGTCTTTCCAATGTTGATTTTAAGTCCCAAGGAATCATAGCTCTGGGCATACACATCTAAAAGTTCTTGAATCTCTTCCGGCGTAGAGGCTAAAAGTGCACAGTCATCCGCATACTGGAGATCACAAATGAATCGTGTGCGTGTCTTCGTGAAAGCTCTAAAGCGCCCTATGTTAAAGAGACCGCCATCAAAACGGTATCTGAGACCTATTCCTCTGACTGTCAGTTTGTTGTCAACAATAATTGTTAGAGCAGTGGTAAACAAATTAAAGAGTAGGGGTGCCAGGACACATCCCTGCCTAACTCCAGTGAGGGTTTGGAAAGGTTCGGTTGCCTCATTATTATACATAACCTGGGCGTTATTGTTTGTATGTAGACTGCGACATACTTCCACAAATTTTCTAGGGATACCTAAGCGGAACATAATTTTCCAGAGCACTTCCCTGTCCACCGAGTCAAACGCCTTGGTTAAATCAATGAAGGCCATGTGAATTTCTCCTTGATGTTCGAGTGCTTTTTCTTGAAGCTGTTTAAGTGTGAAGATTAAATCCGATGTGCCTCGGTTTGGTCTAAAGCCACTCTGTGTTTCAGGAAGTAACTTTTCCATAACAGGTGTTAGCCTATTTGCCATCGCTTTAGTGAGTATCTTCCCTCCAACAGCCAGGAGAGCTATACCCCTGTAATTTCCACAGTCCGCAGCGCTCCCTTTGTTTTTGAAAAGGTTGATTAAAAGTGTATCACGAAACTCCTGCGGAGCTTGACCACTTTCCCACACGACATCAAACAGTTTTTTGAGGTAGGGTATGAGCTCTGACGACACAGCTTTAAAGATCTCAGCTGGGAGTGAGTCGGCGCCGGGAGATTTGTTATTTTTTAGCTGCCCAATGGCGGTTAAGATCTCTTCCGTTGTTAGTGGTTTATCAAAGTCTTCGAAGGTGTCATATTGAGGGATAAGATTTATAATATCATGATCGGCTTGACTTTGCTGGTTAAGAATGTTAGAGTAGTGTTCTTTCCATCGGGCTCTTATTTCCTGGTCTTCTTTGAGGAGATTTCCATTTAAATCTTTAATAGGGCACATATTTTTCCGACTGGGGCCGTACACTGCTTTTACTCCTTGAAAGAAATTCCTGTAGTCGTGTGAATCGGCGTACCTTTGAATTTCTCTAGCCTTGCTTGCCCACCACTCGTTCTTTATTCTTCTGATTTCGCGTTGCGTTTCATACTTAGATTGGGTAAAAGCTTCTGCTTTTGATGAGTCATTGGGGTGGTTGATAGCGTTTTGGAAGGCAGTATGTTTGCGGTCAAGAAGTTCTTGTATAAAAGCTTCATTATCATTGAACCAGTCCTCCTGTTTTTCTCTTGCTGCAGTGCCAAGAATTTCCTCACTCGCACTTTTTAAACTGTCTTTAATTTGTGTCCAGGTAGCAGCGACATCTACAGAATTAGTTTCTTCTAGTGCACTCAAATTCTCTTGAACTTTTTGCTTTAGCTGTTCGACGGTTTGTTGGTCACGCAATTTACTAATACAGAGACGGAGTCTACGTTTTACTTGAGTTCTTCGGTGTTTGGGCCTCATAACAATTTTCATTTTAGATATAACAGGACGATGATCGGTCCAACATTCGCTATCAATGCGCGCCTTTGTAATTTGGACGTCCTTGAGATGCTTCCTACGTACGATAACATAGTCCAGTAGATGCCAGTGACCTGATCTGGGGTGACGCCAGGTGCCTTTAAATTTATCCTTTTGTCGGAAAATGGTGTTTGTTATAACTAGATCATGTTCGGCGCATTTAGTTAGGAGTAGTTGACCGTTAGCGTTCGTGTTGCCCAAACCGTTCTTGCCTATGATGCCTGGCCAGGTGTCTGCATCTCTCCCTACTCTAGCGTTAAAATCGCCAAGAATAACGAGTCGTTCCGTTTTAGGTATTCTACAGAGGGTTTCTTCCAGCTGTTGATAGAAGCTTTCCTTGGTTTCGTGACTTGCATCCAGAGTGGGAGCGTAGGCGCTTGTTAGATTTACCGCGTTGCCATCTGATAGCTCATAGCGTAGCAGCATTAGACGCTCGGATAGGCCTTGTGGTACTTGTGTTAAGTTGGATACAAGTTGATTCCGAACGGCAAATCCTACTCCATGTTGTCTTCTTGAATTGGTGGGAAGATCTTTCCAATAGAAGGTGTAGTACTTTTCTTCGAGTTTCGCTGAGAGCTGCAACGTCAACATTGAGTCGGTGAAGTTCTCTATCTATGAGAGCAGTTCTTCTTTCAGGCCGATCGGTGCGAGTGCTGTCGTTCAAAGTACGAACATTCCAAGCGCCGTAGATGAAAGAATTAGTTTTGTTGGATTTAACTTGTCGGTGTTTTTTCGACATTCGATGAGGTGTCCCTGTGGGCACCCTCCCCCGGAGATCCGATCGGGAGGGTATTTTACCTCCGGATGATTTTGTCCCACTTGAACGCTCCATCATTTTTTTAAAGCCTTAATCGACTGAAAACGAAGCTGCATTTGAAGTTTTAGCTGGAGCAGGTATGCAACTGACCAGCTCGGTTGCGGAAGGCGAGTGGTGTGGTCCCATGGCACAGAAGGAGACTGCGACGATGGGGTAACCAAACGATTCCAAAAGCAACCTTTGTGTGCGGTGGGTTATTTTTACCGCACTCTTCGTGAGAAGGTGGATGTGCTCACGGCAAAAGGTAAGGGTTATTCCGCCCTTACTCGGTCGTTAGAGCCTCGTTAGTGAAAACAGGGCGCACCAAGTTCAAATTGAACTCATCGCGAAGGTGAGGTTAACAATTGAGTAGGAGAGGCTATAACTTGCGCTTCACTACCCCATTACACCCCCACAGTTAATAGTATGCCTTAGACATTTCTCAAAATTTTACAGTATATGGTTTACATACTTAAGACTTAATGTTCATCAATAGTAAATCTCTGTCTACATTCGAATTGAGTATCTGTAAATTCCTTGTTTTATTTACATACGACACTGCACTGGTTCAAAATACACCAGCAATATGTAGATATAATTAAAATAAGTTAGCAACGCCAGAAAATCTAAAAATCATTGTTATTATGTAGTCTCCCAAAAAGTGAATGAACTAATTAATCGTCCATGCCAATAAATAGATATTTTGAAAGAAGCAAACAATTTATTAACAAATGAAACTAACACTAATAACATTACTATATAAAATATATTATTTCATTTATTTCAATTATAAAAAATATATCGGAAAAATATGGCTAGATGTGTAAGCAATAACTGGTGATGATTTTTAATTATAGCATTTCTTGGCCGCAAAACATGAGTAGACAAATTGAGAGACAAAATAATATATTATTTTTGTCTTACATTTCCGAGAAAACACAACTTTTCGTGATAAAATTGTGCATATGAATCACGAATCTGCACTTATTTCAGTGTAAGTTAAATACATATTATTTTTAAACCACAAAAATAATGCAGTGGAATATTTTTGTTGCCTTGTGTATATTTATAAACACGTTCGTTTACATTGCCTGCCCATTCGACTGTATAAGTTAGCTAAAATCATCACAACCGAGTGATGACAAAGTTGCCTACCTATTAGGCGCACCACAGCCTTGTCTCCAACTGTGCTAACCGCAAACAAGGGTTTATCAGAATCGACTTCTTGTAGTTGGTAAACCACTTGACCGTAAGGACCCTCATCAGCATCAGTAGCTTCGAGACTTGCAATTGTTCCCGGCTCTGCATCCTCGCGAAGGGTTATGGAAGGCTGGTGACTTTTAAATATTGGCGTGTTATCGTTGACATCTTCGACTAGCAGCAGCAGACTCTGAGTAACGTAGTTACCGCGACCCAAGTGGCCATCGGTTAGGGTTAAAACTAAAGCGTATTCGTCTCGTTCCTAAAAAAGTAAGATAATTAGAGTCGAGTTCATTTATTATCAGCACTCAAAAAACGCAACAAAAACTTTACAAACTTTATGACATAATTTTATCTCGCCGTGGGCAAAGCGGCTATAAATACCCCAGTCTTATAAAAAAAGCCAAATTTGCCCTATTTTTTTTATAAAAAACGACAAGTCAGAGGAAAACTCAGTTTTCGGACCGTAGAATTTTCCAATTACGTTTTAGAGAAAAGTCGTATTAGTAAAAGTTGTATACACTAAAAAGACCTTTAATTTCATTTTTTATGAGTTAAAAATCGATAAATAAATTATCGAAATAATGGCGAAAAACCCTCTTTTTCGCACTATATAGCTAGAAATAATAAACAATACCAATTAAAGCATAGTCGTAGCAAATTTTTTAGTTTCAAATTATTGCAAAAAAAATGAGCTTAAAAAATAATCTTTTCATTAGCAGGCAAAAGTAGTCCAGATGACATTGCCATGTTTATTTACAAAGATTTTTTCCATATATTGGCTGACCCTCTACTAAGTATCATTAATACCTCGCTGCAAATTGGTATTGTTCCCGATGAATTGAAAGTCTCAACCATTGTTGTATTGAGAAAAGTTGCTAAAACCGTTAAAGCTGAAGAATTTCGCCCAATAAATATGCTTTCAGCATTTGAAAATATGCTGGAACAATAAATATGTTTTCAGCATATGAAAAAATTCTGAAAAAGTTGTATATATACAAATTTTAGAGTTTGTGAATGAAAACAAATTACTATGCAAATTCCAATCCGGTTTCAGAGAAGGATATAGTTGTGAAAGCGCTTTGCAGTATGTTATTAACGAATAGAAAAAGGCAAGCGATATTAGGCAAAGTAACTGGTATAATTTTCTTGGATCTTAAGAGAGCTTTTGAAACCGTAGATAGAGATAGATTGTTAGATAAATTGAAAGGATATGGACTTGAAGGAGTAGTACATATGTAGATAAGTAATTATTTGAGTGATAGAATGCAAAAAGTAAAGATTGGTGAGTATGTATTTAGTACAAAGAGTATAAAATAGGAATACCGCAGGGAAGTATTTTAGGTCCGCTGTTATTTATTTTATATATTAACGATATTGCAACTC
Organism: Leptura quadrifasciata; assembly: GCA_963675555.1. Classification (NCBI taxonomy): domain Eukaryota; kingdom Metazoa; phylum Arthropoda; class Insecta; order Coleoptera; family Cerambycidae; genus Leptura; species Leptura quadrifasciata. Next base: position 114,987,736 of record OY776675.1, read on the forward strand.
TGTTTAATAACTGCGGTTATCACTTATTTGCAGATGATGCAGTTATTTACATAACAGAGGAAAATAGTGCGTTATTGGTGAGCCGAATGAATGAAGTCTTGAAAGAAGTGAGTGACTGGTTAGAAGTAAATAAATTGAAGCTAAATGTATTTAAAATAAAAGGTATGATTATAGGAAAAAATAAATTTAAAAATGAAATATTAGAATTTAGAGTTTGTGTTGAAGCAATTCAGGTTGTTAATGAAATTAAATAATTAGGTATAATCATAGATGATAAACTTAAATTTAGCGGTCATATTAATTATGTGTGTAAGAAAGTAGCTAAAAAAAATTTTGAATTAAAAAGAGTCAGCTGGTACCTGTCTGCTACAAGTAGAATACTGGTATACTATTATATTACCTCATTTTAATTATTGTAGCACTGTTTTGTATCTTGCAATCGATGGTGATTTGGATCGTTTGCAAAAATTGCAAAATAAGGCCATGAGGGTTATATATATTAAGACGCAGTATTTATACTAGAGTAAATGACATGCTGAGATGAATGTACGAAATTATGTTGAATTCAATGTACTGATTTTCATACATAAAATAAGAATGAATTTAGTACCTCCTTATTTGCAAGACAATGTGCAAATATTTGAAGATTTGCATGATTATAACATAAGAGGTGGAAATAATCAATCTTCGCCAAAGGACTAAACACATACAGTAACCTCAGTAAAGAAGCTAAGGAGGCTCGTAACATAACTTCTTTCAAAAGAATAATTAAAAGTATGTACATACGAATTTGAATTTGATACAATAGAGTAATGAGAAACTGTGTTATTTAGAATATGTGTAAATTAAAATATGTAAATTTATATTATTTTTCCTATTCTCTTTTGGTTATATTCTGTAAAATGTATTGTATGGCAAAGTGCTAAATAAAAGGATTATTATATATTATAAGTATGCGAAATTTCAGCAAGATCGGTTTGATGGTTTATGAATAATGGCATTTGTTTATCCCAGAGAGCGCCTATTTAAACAATCGTCATAAGCAAGATAATGGATCTAGAGATGTTTAACAAAGTGGAATGGATTCTTAAAAGTTTGAACTACAAGGTAAGCTAAACAAATAAACTATTTGTTTTTTTGCTTATAAACAAATAGAATAACCTAGTTATTTTTTATGATAAACGATTGTAATTAGACCCATTGGAAAACCGTTTGAAAAACACGTATTTTTAAAAAAGTGAACCCTCTGCGACCAATAGCAGTCAAGGTAACAACTTAAAAAAAAAAAAAATAATATCTGTATTATTTATAAACATTTCAGGTAGCGACATTTTGAGATCGAAGCTTGAAATTGGCTTCTAAACAACGTAGAACCTTTATTTTTTAAATAATATATAAATTAATAATATTAATAAAGGTATCACAAAATTTTTGAATGAAATATAAAAATGATTGATCTTCCTTGTTCTCCGATTTATGTGGATTTTCTTTGGATTAAATTTTTTATAAGTGATATTCATTATAATTATTTTTAATGTAATAATTTTTAAATCGTTACAATCGTCTTAAAAATCAATCGTACGATAAATGTATTTGAAAAAAGAAAAAGAAAAGGAAAAATTTTGTATTTTCATTTAAAATAACAGTACAAATATGCTGGATACAAAGTCAGTTTCCAGCATGTGTGTATATGTAATAATACAAAAAAGGCGGTACTTTATGTAGTCGGGCAATTGGAGTTATTGGAAGAAATTGAAAAAAGGTCTAGGATAGAAAATTTAATTTTATTAGAGAATAAAATGTACTTTTTCCAAATTTAGTTTTACTTATCAAAATAAAATAATTTTAAATACTTATACAATTATGTAGATTTTATCGTAATATATTAATTTAACAATATTATTTAATAATAATTTGATGCGAATAAAATAAATACATAAACAAAATAAATATAGTGCACAGAAAAAAAATCAGTAATTTTTATGTTTAATTCGAAAATATTTTATTACGTACAAACGGCTGTTTCATTAATTTATAAGATAATTAGATTGTCAAAAATAACTAGTTCAGAACAAAATTGAAGGAAAAGTAAAAGATTTATTGCAAAATTTTAGCATTCACGTTGAAAATAAAGTATCGGTAATAAAACATTTTGATTTTTCCGGTATTTCCCAATTTTTCAGGGTAATGGAAATTAGCCAGTTGTTAGTATTAAGTCGGGTTACAACAAATTAAAAAAAATGAAGATTCTACGCTGTCTAGAAGCTGAGATACTGTAAAATTTTGATGCGCACTCCAATTTGAAGTTTCGACCTCAAAAAGTCGCCGCCCGAAAACAGAGCTCGGGCTGCTCTCCCCACCTCTTCACCACGGCGCTCTTGCAAGAGTACCATCACTTTCAAGGGCTAGATCTTCATACTCATTAAATAAATTGTATACTATCAATTGAATTATAAAGTATAGGTCTTCATTGAAAATCTGTGAAAATTTCAACTCTTAATGTTTATAAATAATAGAGGATATGATTATAAAAAAAATTGCTATCTTGACTGCTATTGGTCGTAGAGGATTCATTTTTTTAAAATACCTGTTTTTCAAATGGTTTTTCAATGCGCCTAATTACAAGCGTTTATCATAAAAAATAACAAAGTTATTCTCTTTGTTTATAAGCAAAAAAACACCCACGATCTAAACGGCCTTTTTTGCGTGAAATCGATCAATTTTCTATACACATAATAGATTAAAAGGTCAATTTGCTGTCGATGTAGCACAAAAAGTAATGGTATTTTAATGAGGTCGTAAAGTTTTTGTAGCATTTTTTGAGTGCTGATAATAGATGAAATCTGCTATACTAATCGTAATATTAATCAATAATCTCCTATAGACACATTATGTCTGACAGGGTGGTATTTACGTGGCTCTCATATGGTATTTTTCCTTAGTTAAAATTTTTAATTTCTGGTACTATAATAGCCACAAAATTGGCCAATCGGGGGAAAGCTTTCAACAGTGCGTTAATATTAAATAGAAATGTATAACTGAAAAATACCTCTCTGTCAAGTTCTTTATTGAGATAGACGTTGGCTTCTGAAGATGAAGTGCTCTCAATTCTAATTGCGTCACTTCCAGGAGACCCTCTTATTCCAAACTTCAATGAATCTCCATCCGCATCGAAACCTTTCAACTTATAAATTAATGTACCTAAAAAATAATACACATTTAAACTAGAGTCAGATGAGGATTTGTGATGTGAATTGTTTGATTTAAAATAGTTTGTTGTGCAACAAAATGGCCCCGTGAAAACTCCTTTAAACTAGTCTTTAGAACTGTTGGTCTTACGGTATTAAAATTTAAGAAAAAAGAATAAAAAATATTTTGGATTAAAAAACTTCCTCTACCTTAAGTCTCTGGTTAAATTTTATTTTGATTAATATCATGAGATAATAACCCTTATTAATACTAAATAATCGACCAAACCTCATCGCAGCAGGACAAAAGGTTTAGAAACTTAATCTAGGCCACCATCTTCAAATAATCCTAGCTCCGTTAGAAAGCATTTCTGGACAGATATCTACAAAAAGCTTTTTTTTTCGCGCGCGCGTGTTTACTAATAATAATTTTATTAACTTCTGGTAACATTTTAATAGCTGCTTTGACTTACAAAAATGAAAGAGTTAACACTTACCAGTTCAAATTGCAAATCAGAAGGATTGTTTATTAACAAAATGTTAAAACCCAAAAGTTAAAATATCTCAGCAAATATGTGTCAGAAACTACTGTATTTTTCAAGTTGTTCGTTTTACATAAACTTTTATAGCATGTAAAATATTTTATAATTGAAGTAAGCTTGCATATTAAAATTTAATTTGTTTAGAACTAATTTTTTTGAGAATTAAAAAAAAAAAAGAAATATTGAAGTTTTTTGTTCTCTGCAAGATGTCTTAACTACAATTTGAGCCGTCGTACACATTTTTCGGTTTTGATGGCAAGAATTTACAAGGGCGTAAAATTTTAACAACAACTACGGTTTTCAGGCTGATTCTGTGTCTACTCTGAATTGAAGTTTTAACTGAAGGTCATACTTTGTAGTAACTACATTTTGCCTGGGTTTCATTGAAATTTGTCATCTTTCTCAAAAATAATATGATTTGTTTGAAAATACCTAATTTTGCAATATTTCATTTTTATAAATAATAATAATTGGAGCGAATTCTAGTTTATATATTTTTGTTGTTCAACTCATAACAAATGTTTTTCATTTTGATCGTTTGTCCCGTAGGACTTATAGGCCTCTTGATATTTCAGAGAATCCGATGGAAAACGCTATGTAAAAACAATAATTATCTGAAAGGAAATTCCGGATCATTAATTGGTGATGATCAAATCTATAACGTAATTGTTACAACTCAACTTGACCCCTTGTCTAATTTCTGTGGCGCTTATTTATTTATTGTTATTATTTATAGCTTTGACAAGATATAACACTTCCAAGTTTTTGACACAGGAAATTAACAAGAATAGACAGAACCGACAGTAAAACTTCCCCCCTAAACGTTCGCCATGTTTTAGTAGTTTACTAATTAAGATTATATCTTGACTACTGTTTTATTTAAAACATAGTATTTCAGTCGCAAACTCATCTATAAAATCCTTATTTTACTATAAGGAAAATAACCAAACTGCAACCAACAACTACTCTCCGCGCTACGTGCCCCGCCCAGCTCTGAATTACAAGTTACGAGCCTAGCGCTTTAAGCGTAATAATTGCATATTACCAACAGAAGGTTAATGCTTCGATTGCAACACGCATCAGCCGAAAGGCTGATCCTACTTAAAGGAGCTCTCGTGGTAGTCATCCCACACCACTTGCAGACTGCAGTTTCGAGCTGTTGGCTCTTGTCAGCTCAAGATAGGCATGTGACGACCGACAGGATCCCTCGACTATTTGATACATCTCAGTATCCTTAGGATAGCGACATCCAAAATAGTCAGCAGGCGCCATCTAGCGGTATAGTGTCTATTGCATTCGAAAAATAAATAACCTGACTGGGCTTAGCATATTTCAAATATTCTTCTAGAGGGCACAATATTAACACATTATATTTCAGTCGCAAATTCCTTTATAAAATCCTTATTTTACTATAAGGAAAATAACCAGACTGCTATGTACCCCGCCGAGCGCTGATTACAAATTACAAGCTTGGCGCATTAAGTTTAATAATTGCATATTACCTACAGAACGCTAATGCTTCGATTGCCACAAACCTCAGCCGAAAAGTGAGGCACGAGAGATCCTTTAAGTAGGATCGGTCGTTGGGCTGGTGTTTGTTGCAAAACATTAGCGTTCTGTTGCTAATATTCAATTACTGTACTTAACGCGCCAGGCCTGTAACTTGTAATTCAGCGCTCGGCGAATCACATAGCCCAGAGAGTAGCTGTTGATTGCAGTCTGGTTATTTTTCTTATAGTAAAATAAAGACTTTATAGAGTTGCGATTGAGATATTATGTTTAATTATTCTGCCATGCAGAAGCACCTTTGAAATATTGTTTTATTTACACATGCATTTAAAGTTATCCATTTCACAAGCCATTCAAAACTATAATTTAGCAAAGTTATTTTGAAGATTTAATGTATAATTATTTCAAATACATCGCTTAAAATACTACCAAAAACATGGCTGAAAATCACTCGCTTTGATCTCTTTGAGATCAATATTCCGCCTTCCAATACCGTTTCCCCCCTCGTTAGTCTTCTGTCTTTTGCGAGCTAGCATCAGAAAAGATGTTTTTCACATTTTACAAGATTTTTAACTCCTTTAAGAAACAATATAGAAAAAATTCATACGAAGCTATCCTTAATATACTTTGGTCATCTCCCGAAATTTAGTCACAAGATAGATTCACCCTGTATAAAGTAATTCTGCATCCCGATAAATAGCAATATTTGACTGTAGGACCACAATATTTTGGCACGTGATGTATTGGTATTGTTATTGGAAACAATAGGGACCGTTATATTAGTACATAGAAACGGTAATTTAATGAAACATGAAGTAATAAATTTGAATTAATTTATGATGGTAAAATATCTTACCTACTGGTGTTTCTGCACCTTCTTTCAGTCTTAAAACAATCTCAGTCTGGCCATCAATTAAAAATCTAGGTGGCCTGTTACAATTAACTGATTTAACACTTATATTTAATAACAATAACATAACAATGCAAGAATTAATGCATGTTGCACGCCGCTCGATTTTAAATTTAATTTTTATAAAGTATCCACAAAAAGTCCTTATAACATTTTTAAATTTTATGTGGCGGTTATCCATCGTTTAACTCTTTGGCGAATATGATGACGTTTACGTGACTACATTTTAATGCTCAACTTGCTTTGTGTCCTCTTCATGTCCACGGTGAGCCCCTTGCTTAATGTTTTTGAATGAGCTCTCACTGAAACAAAAGAAATTATATTATTAAGTTATAATTGGAGCTTCATGATTTAGTTACATGTATATATGCATTGTTTTGCGATTTTCATTGTGGCAACGTCTAAAAGAATTATATATTATTAATTCTTTTAGACGTGCTTTATTACAAAATGCAATTACGATATTGACGCTGATTTCAATAGGTAGGATTAGCGTTTAATTCAGTATAAACAAAAAGTAATGTTTCTACGAAATATTACTCATAATTTTTTTAGTTAGTATTCATATTTTAATATTGCAATTGTTCAGAAAATGAATAGATATAGTTAGCTTTAATAAGATGTTGTTAGTAAAATATGGCCTTAAATTTATCATGACAGAATGTTTTAGATCCCATATTGCTCACGCCAACAATTTGCCAGATGCCTCTATAGCACTCCGCATTTTGCAGCTTACATTTTTATCTACAGATGCAAAGGCTTGATTTTTTTAACTATAAATTGTGACACTCTCATTCCATTACAGAGCAATTATAAACACATATGTCCAATGAATTAATCCTGAAGAAAATTTGCCGTGATACTAACAACAAAACAAAGCAAAGCAAAGTTCGTTGAATGTATTCAGTATTGTATTGTTTGTGCAAACCATATCAGTATATACCGGGTGAACCAGAAATTACCTACTCCCCCACTTTTTCTACAGTTTTAAAAATAAAATTCTGAAATTTGGGAAATCAAATAAAGATATCAATGGCCACATTTTGGCCATTCGGTGGTAAAAAGAATCACTTCCGGTATGGCCGGAAATTGTCACAACTTTGTTATTTTAACTAGCACCCTTTATATTTAAGTCACTTTTCTCGTAAATCTGTAATTTCTCTCTCCCACGCTTTTTTCAGATGGATGAAAAATAACCTTGGAAGTGCCATTTATTTGCTATTTCTAGTTGGCTCTGGAATTCAGGAACGAATTTAAAAATTTCGAAGTAGACTTTAAAATTGAATAGAGGAATTTGGCAAAAAATTAAATGTAAAATTGGCCTATTTTGTTGATCTGCTTGGATTTAGAAATGTTTTTCCCATTCTTCCATTTCATGGAAATTCAATTTTGTCATAACTCCAATTTTTCAAATAGTATCCTGTATGTTTTAATTTTATAACAGAAGCGGTTCGAATTGTGCCCATATCTTGCAGTAAGCCATGAAAAACAAATGAAAAATTAATTAATTAGTGCTTTATTCAAAATAAAATATGATTTACGATGCAATATACACAAAATGAAAAGATAGATTTACTTTTTAATTTACGGCGAATGTCAGAAAAATGCCCGAAAGATATCCTATCGTCGTCAGCCATACCGGCAGTATTTTAAAATTGTAGAAGAGTCATTCCGAAATGCAGAAAATACCCAAATGTTTCTACAAGAGAGTTGGCAAAAGAGATATATATTGGTCGTGAGACAGTAAGACGTATATTAAAAAAACATGATTTTAAATGCTACAAATGCCAATTGCATCAAGAATTATATAAAAACGACAGAAACAGAAGATTGATCTTTTGTAATTGGTTTACGCAACACGTATACTTAAACAATAAAATTTTATTTAGTGATGAATCTCATTTTACGAATAATGACATATTCAATAGACATAATCTACATTATTGGTCCAAAGAAAATTTACACGAAATGTTTGAAGGTAACCATCAGGATAGATTTGGAGTGAATGTGTGGACTGGAATATTCGGTACAAAAATTATTGGTCCCATATTATTTCAAGGACCACTAACCGTCGCGCGTACTTAAGCTTTTTGCAAAATGAAATAGAAAACGAACTGGATGAACTTTCCTTGGAAGATTTCAGAAATATGTACTCCCAACAAGATGGAGCACCGCCGCATAATGCTGGTTTTGTGAAAAATTACCTTAATGCAAAGTTTGACAACCGAGTAATATCTACTAATGGAACTATTAGGTGGCCTCCTAGGCTACCAGACCTAACACCACTTGCTTTTTTCTTTGGTGTTATTGTTAAAGGACACGACAAAACCCTCGATAAACTTTTCAAAACTGTATCAAAATCCTACATTTCGCATGAAAAGCGTGCTTCACGTAAAAATGCCGTTGGAAGAGGTTTTTATATTTTAAATCATATTTTCGTTCTACGGAGTGTCTTTTATGCAAAAATTTCAGAAATTCATCAAGGAGTGTAATTTTAGAAAGTGTAGTAAATGTCGCTGTACGGGGACATGATGTCGCCCCGATCAGCAAAATTTAGAAAGTGTAACTGAAATAAAATTTCGGAAATTTCAAAATTAAAAACGCTTTTACGAATCCACGTTGTGCAGCACTGCAACTCATGCGTTGTATTAAATATGAGGACAAGTTAATCCAGTCTCTAGGCAAAGTATATCGACAGTTTTAGCAAAAATAACCTTTAGCGACAAGGCTGATCATTCATTTTCTAGCAGTCGATTTTGATGAGAAAATGATGGATTTTAACGAGATTTGCCCTAAACCGGTTCCTCCGTGATTCGGTGTCAGAAAAGTATCTTTACCATGTACTCATATGTGCATGGGACCGCCTTGCCTGAACGTATGAATATATAATTGCTACAATATAATTCAAAGTCGTTGCGATTCAAGCATTTTTAAGCTCTGAGGAGCGAACCAAATTATAATTGAACTGATAGTACGTAAAAAGACAGGCAAGCAAGAGCCCACCAAAAATTTTTAAGCATTGAACTATTCTTGAATCTTTTTGTGTAATTGTTAGCTATAAACCGCACATTGGATGATAGTTGGTACATTATGAGTCCTTCCGTTTCTCGCTATGTGTTGTACATGGGCCAGACTATAGTTTGTCAATATATTTGTTAGTATTAGTGTTAGTATATAAGTGTTAGTATTTACTGTGTTAGATTTATAGTGTTACGACGTACAATTGGTAGCGTCAGTGAAGCAGATAAGCATAAACGAACAGTAAGTATAGATTTTGTATTATTTCCCGTCTGAAACAGTCGTTTTGAACCCTTTTTATGAACGTTTAATATTCATTTTTGGAAAATATAAGTCCTTCAGACGCGAAAAGATGGATCGTTCACATTATCTGAAGGACAAAGTATACTCAACGCCGTCTGCACCATTAGAAGAACTCCAAAATAAAATTTTAAATGCCTTTGAATCCATAACTCCAGTCATGTTGCAAAGTGTTATCAGATAAACTATTCGAAGAATGAACAAGGGTTCGGAAATGGGTGGGTGTCATTTTGAGCAACTGTTATTGTGTTGTTCTAATTATAATATTTATAAATTAAGTAAGTTGCTGTCCAGATAGGTGTCATAACTTATAAATTAGTTTTGATTGTGAGAATTTTAGTTTTTTTGTTAACGATTCGTCAACATTTTTGTTATATTTATCAAAATAAATTTTCTCTAACTACAAATAACTCATTCGTTTTTCATAGCTCACTGCAAGATATGGACACAATTCGAAGTGCTTCTAGAAAAAGCTTAATATTTATTTTAATTTATATTCAATTTTTAATCGGGAAAAAACCAATCTGAAGCAAATTTACCACTCTATCTGATAAAAAATAAAACATATAGGGTACTATTTGAAAAGAGAAATGGAAAAAACATTTCTAAATCCAAGCAAATGAACAAAATAGGCCAATTTTACATTTAACTTGTTGAGAAATACCTTTTTATTCAAATTCAAAGTCTACTTCGAATTTTTAATTTTCTGAATTCCAGAGCCAACTAGAAATAGCAAGTAAATAGCATTTCCAAAGTTATTTTTCATCCGATTTTAAATATGACAAAAGCGTGGGAAAGAGAAATTACAGCTTTACTAGAAAAGTGACTTATATACAGGGTGCTATTTAAAATAAGAAAGTTGTGACAATTTCCGGCCATACCCGAAGTGATTTTTTTCCACCGAATGGTCAAAATGTGGCCATTGATATACTTGATTTCCCAAATTTCAGAATTTGATTTTTAAAATTGTACTTTCTGAGGTATCCGGTATGCATTTTGATCAAATTAGAATAAAATCCATGTGACTTGACTGTAAGAATGTTTATACATTTTTTAGTGTATCGTCCTCTAGCATATGTAGCGAACTTGTAAAATTTTACCGGGAAAGTTAAATTGAATCTTATGATGCAAGTATGTGACTAAATTATTTAAGTGTGACGAGTGATTTCTTTGAGGTGAACTTCCTGCAATTAACGCATATATGCATAATATCAATATCACTTGCATCAAGTCATACAAAGTAAACAGCAATCTGTATCATTAATAATTATATCATAAGTGGGTAATTTTTTTCATTTTCATAAATATACACATTCCCTAATCGGTATCCCGTCCAGTGGTCAATGTCCGATGTTTAACCACGATTGGATACACTTCAGAAGTTTCGCAACAATCATAACAATAAACAGTTCTTTCCATATACGTATAAAAATTTCAAAAAATATATAACTAGTGTACATTTTAAAATACAGTTCATAACTACGCTACTTGTGTTACTAGTTCGCTAATAGTTGTAATGTTTTAAGTTGTACAACAACCTTAAGTAATTCGGCTATTATTTTATTATACTGGCTGAGTACGCTGATGGATTAAGTACAATAACATGAAAATATGGTAATTTTATGGAATCATCAAATAACTACTTTGATTTTAAAATGTTAAATTATGTTGAAAAAATAAGTTGAAGCTCTACGGGCGATGTACTTAAGAAATGTACACGGTACCATTTGAAAAAGTTAATTTCGGGCAATTTGTTGGTTTGGAGTTCGTTAAGTTTAAAATTTTGTCGTCATCAACATGTAATTGAATAGAATGGAAGAGAATGGATTATAATGGAGTAAAATCAAATAGAACGGAATATAATGGAATAGAATGGAATAGTATGGCATAGGGATGGAATAGAACAGTATTCCGTTCTAGTTTTAATTTGAGATGACAAAGTGCTAACACTTTTTTTGGGTTTTTGGCCTTGAAAAAAAATCAAAATAGATCTTGAAATTTTGCATTTCGATCTGAAATTTTGCGCCACGGTAGAGTTATTGAAATCGGCCGACAAATAAAAATTCTAGAGAGGTGCCCCAATTTTAAATGGGTCGCTCTGTGTATGTATATATTATGTAAGTACTGTGTGTACATATATATGTATATATGTGTACATATAAATGTGTATTTTTATGTGTATATAGTTGAAACAACAATGTGCACAAAAGAAGACACACAACTGCAATACTGAACCAAGGAAATACAAAACTAAGGGAACTCAGAGAAGGAATAATAATAATAATAATGTTTATTAAAAATAAAGATAGTACAATGCAATTGACAATAAACATATTTTCCAAATAAATATTGAAGTCTCACAGAAGTATTCTAATAGATACTTGTTTGTGAGTTTGATAGTGTGCTTATTTTTTAACCATGGATATATGTACACACATATAATACACACATACGTACATACATTAATACAATATTAAAAAACAAAAATGAATTAAAACACTTAGATGTATATACACACATACATACATATACACACATACTATACTATTTTTACCTATACATACAGAGAACATCACTTACTAGATAATGCAATTAGGTACATAAATACAAAAATATAGTAGATAAATAAATATAAATTAGATATACAATTAATAAATACATACCCATTTTTATTTAAGAAAAATTTAAAAAGTTGCCTTGTAAGATATTATTTATTTTTTCCCTAGGAGATTCCATAATCCATTTTTTTACTTTTTTTTTATACGTAAATAAATTACTTAAATTTAGGATTTTATCAGGTAGGTAATCATACAATTTTACAGCCAAATAGGTGTGATTCTTTATACCAACTGTTTTAGAAATTTTTGGCTTTGCTGTAACTATTTTCTTTGATCTGGTATCATAATTATGTTTTTTAAAATCAACGTTTTTGGCTTTTTGCAGGTTTACTAGAAGAGAGCATCCATATAATTGACGAATATCCATTACAGCCATTTCTTTGAATAAATTATTACTTGAATAAGTCAACTCTTTGTTTAATATAATTTTCAGGAACCATTTTTGCAAAACAACTAATTTATTCAAATAACAATTTGCTACCGCTCCCCAACCTATTATTTCATGTCAGGGGAGTTTGTACTAATGCAAAATATATTATTTTTAATTGGTCAATAATTAAATATTGCTTTAGGTATTTAAAACATGATAATAACTTTTTTCGTAACGTAATTTACTTGTAAGTCCCAACGAAGGTGTTTGTCAATTACAATGCCCAAGTATTTCATTGACTGTGCTTCCTCGATGGCTAAACTTGGAGTTATGTTCAAAGGACCAAAATTTGGGAGATTATTCACTAAGGATGTAAATGGTAGGTATTTTGTTTTTGTATTATTTATAGTCAGCCTATTTGCATCAAACCAGTTTTTAATCTTCTTAAAATCACATACTACCCTCTGTTTTAGGTCCTGCACTATAAAATATAGCGGTGTCATCAGCAAAGCTTAGAATTTCATCTGTACTATTTAAGGTAAGTAAACTGTTTATGTAGATGGTAAATAAAACCGGCCCTAAAAGAGTTCCCTGATGAACGCCCCATTTTATAATTTTTGGATTACTTATACTTTCATTTATTTTTACATACTGAGTTCTCCCTCTAAGATAGCTTTTTATAAGTTGGAAAGCATTTCCCCTGAAGCCTAGTTTTTGCACCTTTGTCAATAGACGTTTGTGACAGACAGTGTCAAACGCCTTTGCCAAATCTACAAAAATATACAAGGATGGCTTATTGTTATCTAGATTCTTGTAAATCAAAGCTGTTAAATAGGCAATAGCATCTTCTGTGGACTTTCTCTCCCTGAAGCCAAACTGTCTGTTAGAGATAATATTGAATTTATCTAAAAAATTTACAACTCTAATTTTTATTATCTTTTCCAACAGTTTGGCAACATTAGAAATAAGCGTAATAGGTCTGTAATTAATTAATTTTAGCTTATCACCATTTTTATATAGGGGTTTTATAACTCCAACTTTTAATATATTTGGGAATATTCCATGTTCAAGTGCGTTATTGATTAAATATATAAGTGGTTTGTTAATTTCACTCAAGGTCCGTTTCAGGGTTTCGGCTTTAATACCATCATAACCAGGTGCTTTTTTCTCTCAAACTATTTGTGATCTCTTTTAATTCAGTTTCGTTAGTGGGTTGTAAAAATATTGAATTTTCAAGGTTTATTTCATTATCCATAACTAAATCATTATTTTGTATTTGCTTTGCTAATGTTTCACCCATATTAATATAGTGCTGATTAAAAGCATCGGCTATATCTTTTTCATTTCTTATATTTTTACCATCTGATTCAATTTCATTTATATTAGTTTCGCAATTTATTTTATTACAAATTTTATTTACAGCACTCCAAAGTTCTTTTGTACAGTGCTTATTTTTCGTGATAATACTATTATAGTAATGCGTTTTAGCATTTTTTATCAGTTGCGTTAATTTATTTTTATATTTTTTATATTGACTGGCTAGTTCTGTATTATTTGGATTTTGTTTCAGTTTGTAATATAGAGAATTTTTCTCACTTACAGATTTGAGGAGTCCTGGAGTTATCCAGTCTTTTTTCACTTGGATATTGTTTGTTTTTTTACACTTTTTGTATTTTTGTTTATATGATAAGTAAATTTATCAATAAATAATTCCCACTGTATATTAATATCTTCCTTTTCATATAAATCTGCCCACTGTTCATTTTGTAAATCATATTTTAATTTTCCATAATCAATGTACCTCTTTACTACGTTATTTTTATTGACTATTGGATTTATGTTATAATTTGTTTGAATGAACCGAATAACCACAAAAAAACGGAAACTGGCAATTGAAAAAGCCAATTGCTAATGGCGAGAGAAGCAAATGGTAGAATTTATCACCAGAGCAGATATGAAATTACACCTCTACCTAAAGAATGGGGCGTAACCTTATAAATACCTCAACTGCTCTCAAAAACAATGAGACTAAAGAACGACAGCAAATGTGAATATTGATAGGAGGAAAAGCAATTATAAAAAGACACTAAAGTAAACAAGAAAACACGAGGACGGTAACTCAGTGGTTAGCGCGTCTAGTTTTCTCTTTAAGCATACCTAGCGTGGTAGGTTCGAGCCCCACCTACTGCGAAGTAATTATCAATTCTAAAATTATCCTCAAGAAGTGGTTCGGATCCTACTACAAACTACAGGGCCTCTTCTTCTTTACCTAGATCAATCCAGATCTCCTAGACTTAAGAGGGTCATTCAGTTAACTTGGAAGGTGATTAAAAATATTGTATAAAGGTTGCAATATGACAAATTCGAAAAAGGACCCAACATTCCTACTGAGGAAAATGCTAATATTAGACAGAAACAAACCATGCTGACGTGGGCAGTAACAATTTGAGAGGAGGGGGTCGGAGCGACACTTAAATATTGCGTCCTCATAGAAGGAAAAATTGACAGATCCAAGCATGCCTCCTTTTTTACACAAAAAGTACAGCAAACCAGTTTGGACTATTTTTAATGGGCCACACGCGTATATAGACCCGTCATATTTTACATTAAAAACCCAAAACGCGATGTAATGCTGCGTAATTCTTGAAAAACTGCAAAATTTTCGGACTTTTTTTAAATTTTTGCAGTTTAATTCACAAACTGTGCGTTTTTGGACATTAGTTGCTTGCCATTTTTAAAGCATATTAAATTTGTGACAATTTAAGCCCATCCACAGCTCCTTATGTCTAATAATCTTTAAGATGTGACACTTCAAAAATTGGCATTTTTTCCAAAAAATAAACATTTTAAGTTCTTCATTAGGAAAGCAAAATATTGGGATGATTGTTCCTTACCTTTGAACCGTGAAATGCGCATTTTTTGATAATACCTTTACCTTTGAGGAATGTAAATTTTACCAGATTTAATATTGTGGTATTGTGGAAACTATTTCTAAATTAAAATATTCATTTAAATTTTACTGAAATGCCAAAAAATATTTCCCACGAGATTACATCAACGTCGAGCGAGCATGTTTTGGTGGCGCAACAAAAAGTGGTAGTACCTACTTGTTTAACAATATAATTAAGTCACCTATCCATGTTTCCTCTATTGTGTAAATGAGATACAATATTTATTTAATTAGGTAATTCGCATGTCATTATAATATTAACTCTTTCAACCGGTATGTCTTGCTGGCAATGAAAAAAATTATACTATATTACTTATTGTCTTTCAGCAAACATATTATTAATTTATCTTGAACTGAAGAATATAAAATAGTTTTGATCTGAAAATCGGCCGGTAAATAGTGACTAATACAATGGTTTTAATAAAAGATAATTTTGAGTTAAGAGAGAGAGCATTATACAAATCTTATTCTTGCTAAACTGAACCACAAAATTCAATTTAATTTTGGCTTTGAAAAAAATCAAAATGGGTCTTGAAATTTTGAATTTCGATCTGAAATTTTGTACTATGGTAGAGTTATTAAAGCTCTACCATAAAAAAAGTTCAAATCAGCCAACAAATAAAAATTTTAGAGAGTTTAAATGGGTCACTCTGTATATTATTTTTTTCAGATTTCTGCATTTTCTCGTCACTGTTTCTTTTTTTTTATTTCGATACTTCTGCCCGTTTGTGTTCTGCATCTATTGTTGTTTGCCTGTGGTTATCGTATATTCTGTTCATATTTGTTATTTGTGTCCTATTTTCTTGAGTTTGGGCTCGTAAATAATTTTTCCTTGGCGTTTTTCTCTATTTTAAACTTATTATGTCTTCATCCTCCCACAACAAATTTACTATCCCTTAACTCTCTGGTAAGGCATTATCATCCCCGTTACTAGTATTTGCTTGAAAATTTCCTTTATTATTTTTCTGAAAGAAATTTGTAATATGTGTATTTTCAGCGTTAATGGTACGCTTTACCGTTATGGTCGCCATTGATGAGTGAAGCTTAAGAGCTTGCCGAAAGTTTGTCAACAATACTCTCAGAAGTGAATGGGCAAATATCAATGAACAATTGGTCACTGTGATTAAAAATTTATAACCTTGTATTTACTTTCTAGTGTTAAGATGTGTTTTGTATGAACTACTTAACACGTTTGAGATTCCCTCTAAGAAATAGATAACGAAATTAATTAAAAAATATACAAATATTTCGATATATGATACCAAAAGTGTTTCATGCAATATAGCAAAACATGCATTATTTAAGCAAATAAAATATTAAAAACTTGACTGATGAGTTGATTTTTCTCCTGTCGTATTTTTGCGGCGTTAAACTAAAGACAGGGAAAAGTTCAATAATAATAATAATATTTATTCACCAAAATAATTTGAACAAATGTAACATAAATATGGAAAACAATATATCTGTGTATATAGGGTAAATAAACAGAAAAAAATCCACAAAGGAGAAATTGCACGTGGATCAAAAACTGCGCATTGACCTGCATAGATAATTACATATTTTTACAATTCAATTTTATTTGAGAGTGGTGCGTAAAGTGAAATAATACTTATTGCTTTTGTTAAGATGTTTCTAAACTACATTAAACAACAATATATTACTATCACAAGCAGATAAAAGCAATAACAAAATAATATGCACTATACAAATAATAATTATAATAAATACAACGCCATATAAATAATAACTTATGCAACACGATATGAATGATAAACACAGTAAATACAACACTATATAAATCATTAATACAACAAATACAACAAATATAACAGTTTATATGTAATAGGTAATAATATACACTATATGCAATCTCTACTAGATTTTTTTTTAAGGCTGAGCAGGATTATTTTTTACATCAATCATGAGGTGAACTGACAATCTTGGAATTTCTAATACCCATTTTTTAAGGTTTTTCTTAAAAAGTTTAAACGAGTTAACATTTTTTAGAGATATCGGTACCTCATTATATATTTTAGGACCCAAGTAAATGTGACAGCGTTGTCCTACCGTCTTAACCATTTTATGTACTGCAATAGATTTTTGTCTATGTCGTGTATCATAACGATGAGCAATGATGTCTTTTGTGTTTTTATACTTGGCTAAGTATAACTTTTGCTAAATATTATTTTTATAATCCACTTTTGCATTACTTCAAGGTTTTTTATGTAACAATTTGTTACGCCTCCCCCCAAGCAATGATACCATAATATAAATGTGGTTGGACTAGTGCAAAATATATGGCTTTTAGGCGGTCTGTTTCAAAGATTCTTTTAAGACATTTAAATTTAGAAAGAAGTGATCTAAATTTCTTAACTAAAAAATCAATATGTTTATTCCATTTAAGAATAACTGCTAATAATTTAATATTTCGTATAAAAATGCAGATTATGCCCTCATATGTTATTATCTATGCACATGTCATTCAGTTAGAGTAAATGCAACTATCATTTCTTCTTGTATCACTAAAAAAAATAGGACAAGTCTTATAACGGTATTTTGCTAAAATCTAGTTGTGTACATCTAACTTTAATTTTTGTGACATTGTCAGTTAGTTGTCATAATTTATTGCAAGTGTGCAAAAACTAATATGCCTCATATAAGCGATTTAGTTAAATCTGGAGTTACTGCTATAATATTCACAAAAATTCGGTGTGTAATATTTTAAGAAAGTGGAGAATAAACGGTACGATTAGTAGAAATCCTGGATCAGGGCGACGAAGGATATCAACTCAACAACAAGATTTGCAATTGGTAAATGCTTTAGTAGAAAATCCATTTTACTCAGTTATTCAGGCTGCTGAAGAAACGAATTTTCCTGGATCGAGTAGTACTGGTCGCCGGCGAGTAAGAGAATCGGAGCTACGCTGTCATGCAGCAGCACAGAAATACTTACTTAAAGCTGAACATAAAGAAGCTCGAGTAGGATTTGCGCTTGAATTTTTAGCGCATGATGTAAATTTTTGGAACAATGTAATCTTTACAGACGAAAAAACTTTCCAGTCAACACACATGATGAGAAATATATAACAATGATAAAAGTGGTAGATTTTCCGTCAATATGTGGGCTTGGATATCGGTACGTGGTCCTGGTGTTTTGTGACATATTGAGGAACGATTTGATAGTCAAACGTATATTAGGATTTTAGACAATATTATGCTCACTTCTGTTCATATTTCAACAAGACAATTGTTCCGTTCATACTGCTCATACCGTCACTACTGATTTCAAGATAACATCATCAATATTCTTAGTTAGTCCAGTCATAGTCCAGATCTTAACCCTGTGGAAGAAGTATGGGGACTACTCGTAAGAAGTATCCAAAAACGAAATGTGAGACCACGGAATGTCGAAGAATTACTGGAAATAGTAAATAATGCATGGAAAAATATTATTACTAATGATTATTGTATAAGGTTATTTAATTCTATGTCAAACAGACTTATAGACGTTTTAAATAGAAATGGTGCAATAACGAAATATTAATAGTTAGTTTCTTGTTAAGTAGGATATCCTTTGTCCTTTGATCCAGGATTTCTACTAATCGTACCGTTTATTCTCCACTTTCTTAAAACGTTACACACCAAATTTTTGTTAATGTTATAACGCAGTGCAATTTGTCTCATTAACCATCCATCATTTACTATATCAATAGCTACAGCAATAAAATAAGAAATAAATTAAAAGTGATATCTGTTTTATTTCGGCTACTCATTACATATTCAAATAGAGACAGATTTACATTAGAAAAAAAAAGTTGTCCTATTTTTTCTGCTCACGACAGTACCAAGAGCTTCTTAGAAATGCGTGCATATATTATAGCGGACAGAAGTGAATTCCCCAGTTTTCAATGTTTTGTTAGATTAAAAAATTGAAGTACGCCTTCTTGGTCTGGAATTCAAGTTGCGAAATTCATAAATTTAGATTAAAATAAATCATAGAAGTCTGAAAATAATAACTAATCCAAGGTGTTAATTTCACAGTTTCCTTAGCTTTGCAATATGTTCATAAACGCTGTGAGCCGTTACAGAATATGTGCGTTAGAAAAATCCGTAATAAGGAAATAATATTGGTCAATCTCAAACACAATAAACCCAATATTGGGTACTGGGCTCCCTGTCGAAGAAAGATTAGCGGCGACACTGAAAGGAGACTAATTTATCTCTTTAATAATTAGGTTGTACATAATTATTAATTATTTATTTTTATGCCCACATATCGTCCGTCAATTATTTAAAAATTTGCTTACAAAAGTTAATAACGCGTGCCGTGCATCGAGTGAATATATTTTATTACATTAGAGACACAAAAAATTGTAAGTGCTAGAAATTTAATTAAAGGATACTCATAATTATAGTTAAATAAACAAAGAATAAATGGTTTAGCGTTAACAATATTGTTCAGTACATATTTAAGTATGCGTATCTAATATATGAAGAATATCATTACCCATATAAAAATAAATGATTACTTCAAGACGTGTTGCTTTTCTAGGGCATCTCAAAATTAAATTATCTAATATGGTTACACTTTTTATACGTGATTCTACTCGTAATGTTGTACTAACTGAAAAGTGTATTACTTCAACTTTCTTTACCGCCTGTAATTATCAAAGAAATGGTGTCACTTCGTGATGACAAATTGTCAGTGCCAGATAAATACTTATCAAATAATCCATCGATGAATCAAGATACCACAAAATAATTTTATCAGTCTTTCATAGCCTTTAATACGTAATTGGCTGGTGCCAACACCTTTTTGAAAGAAAAAAATTAACAGGCAAGGACCAGCCGGAATATTTAGTTAAGGTTATTATAAGTAAGAGATAAAGCAAAAATTAAAGACGATATAAAGTAAAATTGTGAAATGGAGGTACTGTTTAGGGGTTGAAGGTGGTGGACTTTCGACGAAACGTGACCTCCTAGCGGAAAATGTGCTTTATAAAAGTTGTAACCACACGTTTTAGTAGAAAATGGCGGAGAACCCATTTTTCGGTTTTTTATTTTTTTCTCTCGTAAAATAATTCAATTTACATGAAATTATATGAAAGTATACCTTTCTTGCATTGAATAAGCATGATTTTTTTGGGGTCTCGGAAACAAGTAGTTTCCGAGATATTGACATTTTTCGAAAAAAAAAAAAACAAGATTTTCCACGGGAAACTATATTGGTGTCTTTTTTTATTTAAATATTCTGCCTGTTCTCACTTTAACCGTTAAATGTCTACTTTAAGACGGTCTATATATATGTTGATGATTTATTTTTCATGAAACTGCTTAACATTGAGAAATACCAAAAAAATGACTTTTCGAATCACGAATTTTTTATTATTTTCGATTCTTTTTATTCTTTATGAAATAATGGATTATATTTCAATGACAGAATTTACTTCAATGTAGTATTACTAAAGTTGAATGAATTTAAGTGAAAAAAGTTTCATCCATTATTTACATAAATAATAAAAAAAAATTGAAAATAACAAAAAATATTGAAAAGTTCGTGACTCGAAAAGACATTCTTTTTGGTTTTCTCAATTTTAAGCGGTTTCATGAAAAATTAACCATCAACATATATAAACCATTTTAAAGTAGACATTCCAAAGGTTTAAATAAAAAAAAATCACTAATAAAGTTTTCCGTTGAAGAATTTGGTTTTTTGTTTTTTCTTTTTCGAAGAATGTAAATATCTCGGAAACTATTTGTTTCCCAATTTCCAAAAAATGATGCTCATTCAATGCAAATAAGGTATACTTTCACATAATTTCAGGTAAATTGAATTATTTTTAAGAAAGAAAAAATAAAAAACCGAGAAATCGGTTTTCCGCCATTTTCTCGAAAAATGTGAGGTTATGTTGGAAAAATTTTTACATGAAAATTTTATTTATTTTTTATTATTATTAGCCGTTACTCGAGTCCGAGTATAAAAATGTTACAGTCGATAGATTGTGTACAATAAAAAACAAGTAAAAGGTGTAGTCTATTGTAATTCCCATTCATCTACGGTGCACACGACTATGGCTATAGAGGCCAATTCGGGAGAGCACATGTCGACCGCAGTCAGGACAAACATAGACCTGGTTAGGTCTTGGATTCGGCCTTCTTGCAGCAACATTTCCTTGATAGCTGGCCACAACCCCTCGACATTCGGTTCTGTCCGCTGCAAGTTGTTCCCATTGCTCGTCTGCAATACCGCAGGATTTTAGATTTTCATGGAGAGCGTCTTTGAACCTCTTTCGTTGACCGCCACGCCTTCTTCTACCGCTTAGCAATGCACCGTAAAGTGTACATTTAGGAAAGCGGTTATCATGCATACGATGAACGTGATCTGCCCATCTTAGGCGTGCTCTTGAAATAAGCACCTCAATTGGAAGGCTGTTTGCTCTCCTGAGTACTTCCACGTTTGATATGTGATGGAACCAACGGATTTTCATCATACTTCTGAGGTGTCTTTGCTGAAAACGTTCTAATTCTTTCACATGACGACGGTAAGTGACCCAGCTTTCACATCCATATAGCAGTGTTGGAATGACAACTGCTCTGTAGACAGCCATTTTAGTTGACAAAGCCAGGTCGTGGTTGTCAAATACTCTCTCTCTAAGTCCCCAGAGTGCTCTAGATGCAGCGTTAATTCTATTGCGAATCTCGCTGTCCATGTTTGCTTTGTCATTAACAACGTTGCCTAAGTAATTGAACTGATCCACCACTTCAAGAGAATTTCCGTTAAGCGTAATGTCTATTTGGTTCACTTGGTGAGGAGTTGACATAATCTTAGTCTTGCCAATGTTGATTTTAAGTCCTAAGGAATCGTAGCTCTGGGCATACACATCTAAAAGTTCTTGAAGCTCTTCCAGCGTAGAGGCTAAAAGTGCACAGTCATCCGCATACTGGAGATCACAAATGAATCGTGTGCGTGTCTTTGTGAAAGCTCTAAAGCGCCCTATGTTAAAGAGACCGCCATCAAAACGGTATCTGAGACCTATTCCTCTGACTGTCAGTTTGTTGTCAACAATAATTGTTAGAGCAGTGGTAAACAAATTAAAAAGTAGGGGTGCCAGGACACATCCCTGCCTAACTCCAGTGAGGGTTTGGAAAGGTTCGGTTGCCTCATTATTATACATAACCTGGGCGTTGTTGTTTGCATGTAGACTGCGACATACTTCCACAAATTTTCTAGGGATACCTAAGCGGAACATAATTTTCCAGAGCACTTCCCTGTCCACCGAGTCAAACGCCTTGGTTAAATCAATGAAGGCCATGTGAATTTCTCCTTGATGTTCGAGTGCTTTTTCTTGAAGCTGTTTAAGTGTGAAGATTAAATCCGATGTGCCTCGGTTTGGTCTAAAGCCACTCTGTGTTTCAGGAAGTAACTTTTCCATAACAGGTGTTAGCCTATTTGCCATCGCTTTAGTGAGTATCTTCCCTCCAGAGCTATACCCCTGTAATTTCCACAGCCCGCAGCACTCCCTTTGTTTTTGAAGAGGTTGATTAAAAATGTATCACGAAACTCCTGCGGAGCTTGACCACTTTCCCACACGACATCAAACAGTTTTTTGAGGTGAGGTATGAGCTCTGACGACACAGCTTTAAAGATCTCAGCTGGGAGTGAGTCGGCGCCGGGAGATTTGTTATTTTTTAGCTGCCCAATGGCGGTTAAGATCTCTTCCGTTGTTAGTGGTTTATCTAAGTCTTCGAAGGTGTCATATTGAGGGATAAGATTTATAATATCGTGATCGGCTTGACTTTGCTGGTTTAGAATGTTAGAGTAGTGTTCTTTCCATTGGGCTCTTATTTCCTGGTCTTTTTTGAGGAGATTTCCATTTAAATCTTTAATAGGGCACATATTTTTCCGACTGGGGCCGTACACTGCTTTTACTCCTTGAAAGAAATTCCTGTAGTCGTGTGAATCGGCGTACCTTTGAATTTCTCTGGCCTTGCTTGCCCACCACTCGTTCTTTATTCTTCTGATTTCGCGTTGCGTTTCATACTTAGATTGGGTAAAAGCTTCTGCTTTTGATGAGTCGTTGGGGTGGTTGATAGCGTTTTGGAAGGCAATATGTTTGCGGTCAAGAAGTTCTTGTATAATAGCTTCATTATCATTGAACCAGTCGTCCTGTTTTTTACTTGCTGCAGTGCCAAGAATTTCCTCACTCGCACTTTTTAAACTGTCTTTAATTTGTGTCCAGGTAGCAGCGACATCTACAGAATTGGTTTCTTCTAGTGCACTCAAATTCTCTTGAACTTTTTGCTTTAGCTGTTCGACGGTTTGTTGGTCACGCAATTTACTAATACAGAGACGGAGTCTACGTTTTACTTGAGTTCTTCGGTGTTTGGGTCTCATAACAATTTTCATTTTAGAGGCAACAGGACGATGATCGGTCCAACATTCGCTATCAATGCGCGCCTTTGTAATTTGGACGTCCTTGAGATGCTTCCAACGTACGATAACATAGTCCAGTAGATGCCAGTGACCTGATCTGGGGTGACGCCAGGTGCCTTTAAATTTATCCTTTTGTCGGAAAATGGTGTTTGTTATAACTAGATCATGTTCGGCGCATTTAGTTAGGAGTAGTTGACCGTTAGCGTTCATGTTGCCCAAACCGTTTTTGCCTATGATGCCTGGCCAGGTGTCTGCATCTCTCCCTACTCTAGCGTTAAAATCGCCAAGAATAACGAGTCGTTCCGTTTTAGGTATTCTACAGAGGGTTTCTTCCAGCTGTTGATAGAAGCTTTCCTTGGTTTCGTGACTTGCATCCAGAGTGGGAGCGTAGGCGCTTATTAGATTTACCGCGTTGCCATCTGATAGCTCATAGCGTAGCAGCATTAGACGCTCGGATAGGCCTTGTGGTACTTGTGTTAAGTTGGATACAAGTTGATTCCGAACGGCAAATCCTACTCCATGTTGTCTTCTTGAATTGGTGGGAAGACCTTTCCAATAGAAGGTGTAGTACTTTTCTGTGAGAGAGCCTTCCTCCAAAAATCGAGTTTCGCTGAGAGCTGCAACGTCAACATTGAGTCGATGAAGTTCTCTATCTATTAGAGCAGTTCTTCTTTCAGGCCGATCGGTGCGAGTGCTGTCGTTCAAAGTACGAACATTCCAAGCGCCGTAGATGAAAGAATTAGTTTTCTTGGATTTAACTTGTCGGTGTTTTTTCGACATTCGATGAGGTGTCCCTGTGGGCACCCTCCCCCGGAGATCCGATCGGGAGGGTATTTTACCTCCGGATGATTTTGTCCCACTTGAACGCTCCATCATTTTTTTTAAAGCCTTAATCGACTGAAAACGAAGCTGCATTTGAAGTTTTAGCTGGAGCAGGTATGCAACTGACCAGCTCGGTTGCGGAACGCGAGCGGTGTGGTCCCATGGCACAGAAGGAGACTGCGACGATGGGGTAACCAAACGATTCCAAAAGCAACCTTTGTGTGCGGTGGGTTATTTTTTACCGCACTCTTCGTGAGAAGGTGGATGTGCTCACGGCAAAAGGTAAGGGTTATTCCGCCCTTACTCGGTCGTTAGAGCCTCGTTAGTGAAAACAGGGTGCACCAAGTTCAAATTGAACTCATCGCGAAGGTGAGGTTAACAATTGAGTAGGAGAGGCTATAACTTGCGCTTCACTACCCCATTACATTATTATCTACAACTTGCATATAGGACATTTTCCGCCAAGAGGTTGTTTCACCTAAAATCGCAAAGAAACACTTTCAACCTCTAAACAGAACCCCCATTTTACAATTTCACTTTATCTCGTATTCAATTTTGGTTTTTTCTCTTAATTATAACATTAACTAAATTTTCGAGCTGGTACTTGACTGTTAATATTTTTTATTAGCCTTCAAAACCCGCATTGGCATCAGCCTATAACCATTTTAGCAGAAACCTTAACTGCAAATAAAATTTGGAGAATTTTTCGTAACATTTTGAATTATGGCAGGTAAACAGAGCAATAGATGGACTAATTGACAGGTAGACATCACTGGTTGTACTTATGTGTTCTCATACTAATCTGAGTAAAAATATTTCGATCCAATATCTCCAAATATTTAATAAAATGGTTGCTTTAAATTTGCATCAATTAAGAAATACTTGGCTGGAGAGAATCATTCTGAAACTTAAGTTTTTCATGGCAATGCACCATACCGTACTGAAAGTCGTAAGTTACAGTTAAGACCCACTGACCCGGTGTGAATTTTTATTGATGTATATTTTACTATTTTTTGACTAAATAAATGTATAACGATGAGTAATTTGTTTTAGGTATATTTGAATATATAATGACTTATTAAGTAAAACAATTTTTATCCGTTTTTTCTTCTGCAGGCGTGCATTGATGGCAATTCTCCCCGGTTTGTCTTTGACAGACGCTACATAATACAGACGAATAGTGAGAACGAGGCTGCTGGCGAGGGTGTGATCAACATCTTCACAGACGGGTCAAAGAAGAAGGATGGGGCAGGATGTAGTATAGAAATCTGCAAATCCAATATAAATGGGCTATGAATAGACGAGCCAGCGTAGTACAAACGGAACTCGCCGGCATAACCATAGCTGCAAAAAAAATTGTTCGTAGACAAATTACGGGCAAAACAATCAGGATCTACATAGATTGTAGACAATCGTTACTAGCCCTGAGAAGTTACAAAATTACCACAGGAGCAGTATGGGAATGTCACCAAGCACTTGTAGGTGCCTCCAGCATGGATAACATACTGGTATGTTGAGTGAAAGGACACGCACAGTGTAATGGCAACAAAGTAGCCGACAGACTGGCTAAGAAGGCAGCAGGACTAAGTATCTTTGGACCAGGCCCAGCCAGTCTGCTACCGATCACAGCGATAATACAAATAATTAAAGAGAACACCCACAATTAATTCAAGAAACTGTGGGATGAAAGAAACGGCTGTCAGCTTGCTAGGGAACTACTAAAATATTCCAACAAGAGTACAGCAATGGACTACCTGGCAGTGTCCAGAAGGAACCTACGTTTTATAACGGGAATCCAGAATCCATAATATGAGATTAAGCGAAACACCTCCCTGTAGAGGTTGTGAACAAGAAGATGAGACGATTCAACATGTACTCTGTGATTGTTCTGCTATCTCATCAATCAGAGAATCCATTTTGAGAGAACGTTGGTCTACTTTCGTCGATGTAAGGGAGATGCCCCTAGGCAGCATCACCACCTATTTCGCAAAATCAGGTTGGTTGGAGGCCTAGGCGAGGGTCTGCCTAAAGGGAGGATGTACAAGGGGCCCAATGGGGCCTAAGTGCTGTGGTTCAATAATTTTTATTGACCACCCTCCCAACCAATTCCAGATTCCAGGGTATTCTTAGTTTCAGCAAAACAAACTCATTTTTCTATGTCGGGTAACTCCATGTAAAATTTTCTCCAGAAACTTATATTTACTCCACTAAGATAATTCACAAAATGTGAAATTTATCCGTGGGTATTCCTACTAGAGCATTTTTTCCCCCATTGTTTAAATGATTATAGTGTTGTATGTGAAGAAACCAAAACTGCTATAATTTGAAAGTACATTTCGTATAGGTATCAATTTCATTACATTTTGTTCCTTAAAGTTTTTAAGTAGTGAATAGTCTATATAAGTTTAATAGCCATTATTACATTATTTCGTTTCATTCTTGAATAATTATGTAAATGAAATTAATATTTTTTATCTCAGTTGCGGGACTATTAGCTATATATGTGGTCCCAGGTAGGTAAAACGTCTCTACCTTATTTATATTTTTTCTTATTCTTAAACTCTTAATGCAGTTTTCCCTATGTTTTATAACTATGATCAATAATTTGTTTATATTTGTTCTTTCTTGTTTAGGAAATATTGCTAACAATATAATTGTCTGGTATAGTATCGTTCAAATTCCCTGCAAATAAGAAATGCAACAAAAACTTTACGGTCTCATTAAAATACCGTTACTCTCTGTTCTACTCCGCCGGAAAATTGAATCATTTATCTTTATAGGTTTTTAATATACGTTGGCTTGTTTGGTGACACCATACCAACTGGTTCGTCGGCGTTAATAATGAGCTCGTTTTGTTGCATTTTTTATCTGTAGGGAGGCTTTTACATCGACTATACTGAAGACTTTGGCAAGTTTATGTGCGAATTGGTTGGGTGAGTTATTCTTTTATGTTTAATTTTAAATAGGTACGTGTTTTCGTAGAACTTCCAGGCCGTTTTTCTCTTTATTCTATTAGTTTTGTAAGACCTACTTTCTACCAGATTTAACCTAAATTGCTAGTGTCACTGCTTCCTCAGATTTAAATGTCTCACAGTATAAGTAAAATTAAACTAAGGCAATGGAAATATTTAAGAAAATTGTTGTTCCGTTAAGAATGCCAGATCAAAGTAGCGGTGTAGGTATATCATTGATTATCTTCAGCTGTTATTCAGTTAGACAAGATAATCATGCGTTTCTGTTTCATACACGAGAAACTACAATAAAATAATTGCTAATGGAGCGCAACGCTCACCGTAGAATTTCTTAATAATTTCACTATGATTATGCTTTTATAATTTATTGTAATCGTCATCAAATTGCTGCGATGAAATACTATTTTTTATGATAGGATTGGATTAAAGGCTAAATTCCACTTAGAATAATTTATTATTTTAAAAATATGTTGTGATATTTTAAAAACAGTATTCAATTTTGTTATAATAATTCCATTTAAAACATGGGGTCGAAACGTTCAGGGATCAAAATATTGATTTTGAAAAGCCTACAAGCTTATAATAGGAGTGAATGACTTTTTCAAAAAAATTATTTGATAATACCCATCATATCAACTCAATTCTTCAAGAACTACGCTCTTCAAAACTTCTCTGCAGCTGACAGTGGCCCAGGAGACGCTCAAAAGTGGTCAATGTCATCTTCTGAAATTGATCTAAGGAATTTTATCATTCTGTTGTAGACTAATAGAAGAAGATAAAACATAATTTTTATAAAAACTAACTATGTATTTTCTTATCGGTGGGCCTCTGAATTTGAGTAATGGCGAAATTACAATTTATGAAAACATTAGATAGATAGATAAATTTATTTTCCATTTAAACAGGTACAAAACTACAATTGGCATTTAATTCGCCAAAAAATGCTGTTATTTTGAATAAAACTAGAAAAATTTCTTTTAAAATAGATTAATACAGCTAAGATGTACAAACATGGCAAGGTTAAAATTTTAAGCTCTTTAAAAAATTGACGATAAGACGTTCAATTTGAAATTTGAATAATATTCCTTATATCCTTTTTCTGTAATTTAAATACACGTAAAATTAAATTTGAATTACCTCAATATAAAATAATATAAGTAGCTCTAGAAACAAATTGAGCATAATAATAAGCCAGTACTACAGATTTACTAGTCAACTCTCTTAGCCTGTATATCGCAAAACATACCGACGATGATCTGCTATACGGTTTTATGTGGGTTTCTCAAACTAAATCATATGTGTATTCCTAGAAACTTTGTTGTTTGAGTTTGCTGATTTGATTTACTTTCTATTTTAATTAAATAACTTTCACCAATACCTTTCTTATGAGGTGTAAATTTAAAAAAATACAGTTTTACGACTATTTAAGAATAGCTTATTATTATTATTATTATTGAAATAGTCAACAAATTTATTTAATAGGGACTGAGTAATTCTGACTAAATCCTGTGGCTCTTCGTCATGATATAGCAAGTTATTGCCATCAGCAAACATAATTAAATTTTTATTTTCTAGTTGTATGTTAGGAAGGCCATTAACGTACAATAAAAATGACAATGGGCCAAGAACAGATCTTTGAGGAATACCATATTCAAAGTTCAGTCTATCTGGCTTGACCCCATTTACGTCAACTAGTTGTTCCCTTTCTGTTAAATAAGAGTGTGTCCAGTTTTCAGTTTTCTCTCTAAAGCCATGCAGGTTTAGTTTTTTAACAGCAAGCATGATTAACCACGTCAAAGGCTTTGCTTAAGTCTATCAACACACCAATACACTTATTATTTTCATCGATACTTCTATATAATTTTGTAATAAAATCTAATAAAGCTGTTTCCAGAATCCATGCTATGCTGGATGTAATATTTTATAACGTGACATAAATGATACCATTTTGTTAATTATAACTCATTCTAATAGTTTAGAAATTACAGACAATACCAAAGTGCTTATAATAAAATAGTTATTTTATTAAATAAGCTTAAACCGCAAAAGAACGATGAATATTTGACAAACGCTCCATATTCACAGCTAAACTGAAATTTCTCGCAAACGCTTTGACAACTGGTTTAAATTTACATTTATCGCGATTTAAATTTATATTTCATTATATTACGACATGAATTAATTTTGAAAATGGATATTTTATTCTGTCGGGCCAGTTAAATGATACTTTTATCATTAAAAAATAATATATTAAATGCAAAAGAAAAGTTATAGAACAATTAGCAACTTAAACAATCAAGTTATGTTTGTTTCTCTTTATTAAGTCTAGGGTTACAGCCATCTTTCTGTTTATTTTATTACAATGAAATCATGCTGTTTTTCAGTTGATAGTTTGTATCGTTGAAAATGAGCCAGAAGGTAACTCCCCGAAAATATTTTGATTATTTAAAATTCTATCAGCGACATAACATAAACATGACATAAACGTACCACATAGAGTAAGCAACCCCAAAATCCACAGTCAATAGCTGTTCGGATGGGGGTTACATATTTGAAAAAACGCAGACAACATCCATTACCAACCGACATTGCCTGTGTCGGGTATCGAACCCAGAACACAGCAGGGTTTGACCAAGTGCGTTCGCCACTCAACCAATTACCAATTAAAATATCTGTATTAAATATTATATTTACATGTCATTGTTGCATTTATTTTATTTTATATATGATGCTATATT
This sequence comes from Leptura quadrifasciata, assembly GCA_963675555.1. NCBI lineage: Eukaryota > Metazoa > Arthropoda > Insecta > Coleoptera > Cerambycidae > Leptura > Leptura quadrifasciata. Next base: position 115,018,107 of record OY776675.1, read on the forward strand.
ATTATATACTTCCACAAAGTGAACATAACAATAATAGTTGAACCTGACAGTAACAGTAGCACAGGTGTTTAGAATGAATTAGGCCAGTGGCTGGCAAATTGTTTATAAATGCAATTAATTAAACTTTATTTTACTTGTAGTACTGCTGTTCTCCTGATCCAGATTGAGTGTATTTTGTTTGGTGACAGCACTACGGAGAGTCCTAAAAGCTTGTTATTTGAGCCATCTTTATCGATTTCGGATTATCGGCAACCGTAAAATTTCCTTCGTGTTAAGTTGTTGCTGTTCTTCTTAATATTTCGTTGCTACGGAGGGAGTTTAATCCGCATTTGCGGGATTTATGTGTGCACACGCTGGTTGACCACTTTTGCTTGGGAGTATCTTCACTGTCAATTGAGCTACACCGTTGTACAAGAATTTAGGTGGATTGTTTTTCTTAATAGTAAGAGGGTTGAAAGTTCCACGGACTGAGTTAGAACTTCCATGGTCTAGATTAGAAAGCTCCACAGACTAGGCTGAAACGTTCCACGATTTAGGGAGCTTATAAACCCACTACCATCATCTGTCCCCGAAGTCACCACTGTAGGGCTGCAGTCTCATCATTGTTGACATCTGGGTATCGTACCAAATTTGTGATAAGTGTTATTGTGTCCTTTGTCAAGAAACCACCTTCAGTGGTTCTGTGTTATAATATTTATTACCTTTTAACTTACATTTGTATATATATATATATATATATATATAAAACCAAGATTTTATTCTCTGATATTGATTAAATAAGTTCTCTAATGTAACCTAATTGTGGCCAAATTCTGTTTAGTTAACCCTTGTAAACCGAGTGTAGCTATAAAGGGGTATTTACCTTTATTTTTATGTTGTAACATATTGCGCAGAATATAGGCACATAATTGAACATCACCAGGTTCATGTTAGAGAACCAAAAGTGTAAACGTTATGATATAGTACATTTCATGTGGAAAGAAAATGTCATTATTTCTAACGCCAAAAAAATTTTTTCGTTCTTGTATACATTGTTTTTACTCCCTTTCATAATAATGTGGGGGTGGTGTTGGGGGTGACAGTGGAGGTGACTGATGCCAAAAAAAAATTTCGAGACCTACTTATCCCATTTACCCCCGAACTCTTCAACAGAATTAGATCAAAATTTAGTTCCAGATCTCGTTATAGTACATAACTGTACCAAATTTCAAGTCAATGTCATAAACGTTTCCGGAGTACACGTGCGCATAATAAAAAGTTACGGATCGACAGACAGAAAATTTTTTTTCGCTCAAATTTAAAATCTTGACGTTTCATGACATTTTAAGTCTATTTCAACAAAAAAAAAAAAAACTTTTTTGCTTTACTATACTTTCACTGGACGTGGAAGTAAAGTACGACTTGATTTAATTCTTCAAGAGTTAATACAAAAGACTTTCAACAAAAATGCGTTCTTCATCTTTCTTAATAACCGTGAAAGAATGCTGCATGCATTTTTTAATCTGGTATTGTTACTACAAAATGCTTATCCTCGACATCTTTAATTATCATTTTACACAACTCGATCTTCTCTCAAGAGCTAGCGAATCTCATAATCATAACAGCTTAGAAAAGTTTAATTCAAGTGATGAACGATCTGAACAATAATATTTCTACTAATTCGCATGGGGCAAAATTTCCTGAAGAAACAACAATAACCATGTTCTACTAATTATAATCCGTCAATAATCTATTTGTTCTAGAACCAAACCCTAAGATTTAATCTCTCTAACCAAGCTTGGTTTTTAGAAATGCGAAAACATTAATTTAGATTCACAGGAATCGTCTCATCTTGTGAATAATTGTGAGAGTACATTATAAACCGCGTAAACCAAGAAAGAATTAGTAATATGCAACTTAGATTGCCGCTTTAATTATTAATGAATTATATACTTTCTTCTTGCGGGCGATATTAATTGTTGCTTAATAATTGGAAAATAATAACGCGGAAATTAGATTTATCGGTTAATAATTCAGTGGCTTAGGTTTTATTTATATAACTAATAGTAGTTGCTAAAGTTACTTTCAGGTACAGAAACTTCAGATATTTAAGGAAATATATTTAAAAAAATTTAAAAAAATAACATCGAAGAAAAATATAACAATAAGATAAATTTTGATGATATATATTTTGAGTTGAAGGAATGATTGTTAATATTGTTCTGGAGATCAAGATACTTGCAAACGCAAATACAGTATTGTAGAGGCACTATTATTGGTTGCTGTATAAGGTTTTTATTTGTTACTCAAGAAGTGGGGGTGTGTAAAAATGGAACATACAGCTAAAGAGCGAAAGAAATATAACTACAGTAGAATATAATAATTTAACAGATAACAGATTCTTTAGACTAACAGGGCATTTCTTTTATTGTCTTTATAACTATGGAAATAGAAACCGAAAAAAAGTCAAACTATTATTTTTTGCATAGATATAAACCAGATGCGAAATACAAGATGATAAGATTATGATTATAGGAAGTATGTGTCTACCGAAAATAAATGAAGAGCAGGCCACTTCAATTCTACTAAACACGTGTAACAAAACACCTGTATATTTCAAAAACATAAACCTGCTATTTGTTGTGTTTATAATTTGAAACTAGGGCGCTTTAGAGCTTTCACGAAGACACGCACACGATTCATTTGTGATCTCCAGTATGCGGATGACTGTGCACTTTTAGCCTCTACGCCGGAAGAGCTTCAAGAACTTTTAGATGTGTATGCCCAGAGCTATGATTCCTTGGGACTTAAAATCAACATTGGAAAGACTAAGATTATGTCAACTCCTCATCAAGTGAACCAAATAGACATTACACTTAACGGAAATTCTCTTGAAGTGGTGGATCAGTTCAATTACTTAGGCAACGTTGTTAATGACAAAGCAAACATGGACAGCGAGATTCGCAATAGAATTAACGCCGCATCTAGAGCACTCTGGGGACTTAGAGAGAGAGTATTTGACAACCACGACCCTGCTTTGTCAACGAAAATGGCTGTCTACAGAGCAATTGTCATTCCAACACTACTATATGGATGTGAAAGCTGGGTTACTTACCGTCGTCATGTGAAAGAATTAGAACATTTTCAGCAAAGACACCTCAGAAGTATGATGAAAATCCGTTGGTTCCATCACATATCAAACGTGGAAGTACTCAGGAGAGCAAACAGCCTTCCAATTGAGGTGCTTATTTCAAGAGCACGCCTAAGATGGGCAGGTCACGTTCATCGTATGCATGATAACCGCCTTCCTAAATGTACACTTTATGGTGAATTGCTAAGCGGTAGAAGAAGGCGTGGCGGTCAACGAAAGAGGTTCAAAGACGCTCTCCATGAAAATCTAAAGTCCTGCGGTATTGCAGACGAGCAATGGGAACAACTTGCAGCGGACAGAACCGAATGGCGAGGGGTTGTGGCCAGCTATCAAGGAAATGTTGCTGCAAGAAGGCCGAATCCAAGACCTAACCAGGTCTATGTTTGTCCTGACTGCGGTCGACATGTGCTCTCCCGAATTGGCCTCTATAGCCATAGTCGTGTGCACCGTAGATGAATGGGAATTACAATAGACTACACCTTTTACTTGTTTTTTATTGTACACAATCTATCGACTGTAACATTTTTATACTCGGACTCGAGTAACGGCTAATAATAATAATAATTTGAAACTCTATGAAGTTCTTAAGCGTAACTGTAATTAAGAACTTAATAAAATTAGTTTTTGTAGTATTAAAATAATCAACCCACCTCCCCCTCACAACACTAACACAACCAATATATAATACTACAAGCTAATTTTTTGTGTGGCTTCCCCGCACCCCCTGACCATCACCGCTTCACAGGCATAAAAAGTTGACTTTTTGTGCCTGTGAAAAAAAAATGTGTGTTCGTTGCTAGGAATTTTTAAACTGCTCCGAGTCATATCGTCGTCGGTCTGAAATCCGAGACCTTCAGCCCGTGCATCAGGTCTACAATGCGACCTTATCAATACACGTGTTGCAAGAAATATAAATATACGATATGACCCATACTCATAAATATGGCATATAAAAGTGGGAAGTATATAAACAGAATTTATTACAAATAAAAATAATGCTTTAATCCAGTCAAAATGAGTAGCGCTAATATTTTCTATTACAATGGAATGTGTTTTGTGCAGCTGCTTTTCTTGCATTATTCAATGGGTATCCCAGTCAACGAAAAGGTACCCCTACCACGGTAGTACTACTAGAAGTAAAGACCAAATAGAAATTCAAGTAAAGTAATCAATTATTTACCTGCGTTTGGAAAATAAAGTTTTTCTCCAACAAATCCCGTGTTAGATTCCAATTGTGAAATCCAGCTTCAGACTTTTTGTTGTATTGTTATGAAAACAATGTTGAAACATTAACTGTACATGATTTCAACAATTTATAACCTGCAATATTTTGCTTTTGGCTATCATTATGTATTATTAAATGTATTTCACAATAAATCAGGTTTAAAATAAGTTCCACACGATTTTAGAAATTTCTGATTGGTAATATTTTATTTCTTACCATCTATCAGTGTATATTATTAGGAAAACTAGAAAAAAAAACTTAGTCTGTTAAAATGAATAAGAGTAAAAATCAGCTCTACATGATTTCATACATTTCTAATTTGTATTTTGTTGTGGTAATGTTAAAGAACATGCCAAAACCCTCGATGAACTTTTCTAAACTGTAACAAAATCCAACTTTTCGCATGAAAATCATGTTTCATGTAAAAATGCCGTTGGAAGAGGTTTTATACATTAAATCACATTTTCGCTCTACGGAGCGTTTTTTATTCCAAAATCTTGGAAACTTATCAAGGAGTGTAATTTTATAAAGTATGCTAAATGTCGCTGCATGGGGACGTAATATCGCCCCGACCGCAAAATTTAGAAAGTATAACGAAAACCGAAAATTTTGAAAATAAAAACCTTTTTACGAATCCACGTTGTGCAGCACTGCAACTCATGGCGTTGTGTTAAATATGAGGACAAGTTATCCAGTCTCTAGTCAAAATATTTCGAAAGTTTTAGCAAAAATAACCCTTAGCGTCGAGGGTGCCCTTTCATTTTCTAGCAATCGATTTTGACGGGAAAATAATGGCTTTTAAGGGTATTTGCCCTAAACCGGTTCCTCAGTGATTCGGTGTCAGAAAAGTATAGTTATCATGTAATCAGAACGTGCATGGGACCGCCTTGCCTGACCGTATGAATTTATAATTGCAGAATATAATTCAAAGTCGTTGCGATTCAAGCATTTTTAAGCTCTGAGGAGCGAACTAAATTGATATTCAACTAAAAATACCTCAATAGACAGGCAAGTAAAAGCCCAGCAAAATTATAAACATTGAACTTTTTACTGAACCTTTTTATGTAATCGTTAGCTATAAACCGCACATTGGATGGTAGTTGGTTACGTAATGAGTCGTTCCGTTCCTTATTATGTGTTGTACACGGGCCAGATTATAGTTTGTCAATACATTTTTCTTGAACGTTTTGTGAAACATAATTTTTTTAAAAAGATTTAATATATATTTTTGAGCATTATATTGTCTTTTTCTTGCGTTTTCAAAATTCTTTTTCAGGTTTAAGTTTAAGAAGATGTTAGTATTTACTGTGTTAGATTTATAGTGTTACGACATCCAATAGGACCATCAGTGAAGCAGTTAAGTAAAAACGAAACAGTAAGTATAGATTTTGTATTATTCTCTGTCTGAAACAGTCGCTTTAAACCCTTCTTTGTGAACGTTTAACATCCATTTTAGAAAGTATGATAAAACTCCTTCAGAAGTGTAAAGATGGATCGTTCACAGTAACAGTAACGCAATTTTTGTTATATTTTGTTCTCTACCATCAATGCACATTAATAGGAGAAATATTAGTAAAAATAAAATAAATAAGGATAAAAATAAGCTTTCACTATTATATGAATTTTTAATATGTATCAGAAAGTAAAGGTAGTCAGAAGGTGCAGGGGATTACGATAGTGGTAAAACGCTTTTTGTTATTGTCTTCCAGTTTGGTTTAAGCAAAGGTTATGTTGCTCATCATGAATTATAAACATGATGAATGATCAGGGGGCGCGGGGAAGCCACATAGAAAATTAGCTTGTAATATTATACATTGGAAGGGGGGGGGTGATTTCACTTATTTTTTCATGGTATCCTCCTTAGTTGAATTCACTTGACTTTTTTGGGAAAGGAGTATAGAAAATCGGTGAGTGCCTTACTACTGGTCTCGATGGTATCTAAGAACTTACTGATTTCGGTTTTCGACTTACGTATCCATCGACGTCATACTTCTGATTTTGAAGACGTATTTCCATCTAGTACACTAATCTGGTCGATAGCCGAGTGGGTTAAGGCGCGAGGTGGCAATCGCGATTAATCACACGGACATCGCACCACCGGGTTCGAATCCTGGCTCCGGCACCGGTACTGTCGGAGGAAATGGTTGTATGTCTGTGTTTTTTCGATGTGTAACCCCCTTCCACACAAGCCCTGGCTTCTGGAATTGGGGGTTGTCTAATTTCTGTGGTGTTTATTATTAATATAACCGGAATGACAGCTCTCAAAATTCATACATTAATAGCAATAATAAGAGAAGTTAAAGGAAGTTATTTATTTGAAAGATGAAACGATAAACAATTCATTTCACGTGTAATTACCAATGTTAAATGATTATGTTCCTTTTATAAAAGAAAATAAATATCCAGATGGCGCAGAAACCAATTTCTTATTGTATATGAATAAGGTCCTGTTTCTTGATTAATAACTCACATCAATACATACAGTTTGCAAATATTCCAGATTAGAAGACGTCTTATTTTTATCAGTTCTACAAAATAGTTTATATAATGCAGAAAATTAAATCCCACCACCGTATTAGATACATATCCAATGACTTTTAAAAGGTACTACGGCCGGGAACATTACAATCAAACCGCATATATGAAGTGTTGCAGGTACGATACTGGTCGTTCTTTAAGTTCAAGTCCAACTGGAGGCATCAAATTAACTTTCTTCTGATAAATAAGCTATAGATAAACGTATTCGTGAGAGATGGAACGGATTTCCTTCATTATTATTGTTTATGAACTGGATTTCAATTTCATCCGGTTGTTAGTGAATACCTAACGAAAAGAAAGTTCAATTTCCATATACATATAAACATTTACTGAATTGTTGGAATATTCTAACGAATTAAGAATTTAAACAAAGTTGTTTACTATATAAACGACACAGAATTCTCGTTTGGGTATTTGCTAAAATTTGATATATTATACTATGATACTGACTTGTGAGTTTTATTAAATATTAATTTTTATTATCATCAAAATGAAAATTTCGCATTTTTATATAATTTGCATAACATAGTTATATAATTTTTTATTATCATTATAATTTGAAATAAATCGATAAATTCTTTTAGTATCCTTTTTGTTAAACTACAATAGGCACCATTCTTGGTTGACCTCCCGACTTTTAGTTTAATTTTGAATGATGTCGACTCTTGATATCCGTGTATATGAGGCAGCACCGTCTTTTTTAAAATTAGACGATATCTTGCTTTCATAAAATAATTAAAATTGTCTCATTTCTAAATAATAGCTTAAAGTAGAAAACTCCTCAAAACAACGGCATTGGAAATTCAAAGTATGAAATCTGATCAAGAGTTATTATGAATATACGCAGAGAGACCGATGGACAGCTGGTCGTACATACGGACATACAATAGGGCTGAGGTTTTTAATTTAACATATTTTAGTCCTTGACCCGTCCCGTATATTAATTTGAGCGCATTATGTGCTTCTTGTACTTGTTTTAAAGCCCAGACCTTCATCAACAGTGACCCCCAAATTTTTGTTCTCATTTACTGATTCAACTACTTGAACCTCAATAGAAATTTGTATAAATCTTTTTATCTCATTTGCGTATTTTTTAGATCTGAAGATAATGACCTTCGATTTAGTTGGATTCATAACTAGACATTGATCACTGAACAGGTCTACAAAACGTTTTAAGTCTTTATTAACATGGCTACTGGTATTATCCATGTCATCTACTGGAAAACAATGATGGGGTTGGGCGTCGTCTGTGTAGAAGTAAGCTTGACAGTAAAAGAGATATTTGACCAACTATATAGAATATTCTATATATTAAAAGATAATGGGCCTAAGATAACCACTTTCGGTATTCCTGATTTGAGTGTTAAATAATCTGAGCTTTCATGGTCGATACAAACTTTTTCTATATATATATATATATATATATATATATATATATAGTCCTTAGGGAGCATCACAACTTCTTCAGGTTATCCGGAGTAATGCAGAATTGACAAGCATATGATAGTTAATGGTATCGAACGCTATAATCGAGTAGAACGAGTACACCAGTACACAAACCTTGATCAATCACCTCTAAAATATAATCTGTTACATTTTCGTACATGGAGCAATACATTATTATTCGATAAGTGTGCTTCTTCCAATAAGATTAGAAAACGTAGGCAATATATTATGGGGCGAAGATTTCGAAAATCTTCAGGAAAGAATGGTTGAGCCGATTTTGTTGTTATCTGCAGTTGCTCTTCAGAGTCTTTAGCTACTATTTGAAGTTACTTCCATAAGGATATTTGAATGTTAATTTTTTCCACCTAGATTTTAGAAATCGTTCCCCGGCCTATGGAGACAAATTTGGCTTGTGACCGAGTGACAAAGAATAAAAAAAAAACATACAAAAAAATTCATACATTATCTATTTCCTGGATATAATTCGAGGAAGAGTCTGAGAGATTCTTTGCACTATCATTGAAATTACTGTGCCATATTTCTCTTACAAAAGTAAAACCAGCCTTTAATAATTTAGGGACAAATAGATCTATAATTTTTTTATTATTTCCAAAGTTTTTAAGTTGTATTTCTTTTGGTAATAATTCGATTTAATAAATTTGTACTTTCTGTTTTTTCTCTCCGTTCGTCGGTGTTTATGATAAAATATAAACAAATCAAATATTTTCCCTATTTATATATGCAGAAATGTACCTGAATATGCTTAACACGATATTTGGATTTTATCCTGCAAATATTCTGATATACAGATAATATCTGCTACATGTTTTGTAGACTTTTCATTATTTGCTGTTAAACCGATATTTTAAAATAATCAATCACTATTTACATTCCTTCCAGTTTTTCATTTCAACTTCACCATATGTCTTCTATAATATACGTTTAATACATATTTATCTAAAAGAAAGTAATATAAACACATCATTTGCTTAAGTGAAACTTTAAATGCATCTAAAGTGTAACACTAACGACGTTCAATGAATTAACATGTATCATTACCATCGCAGTAAAAGGTACATGAATACATCTATCTGTAGCTGGTAGACTAGGTGGTATGGGCATTGTCGTTTCGAATTAAGTTCAGATTCGATTTTTGTGCTCAGTTCAGGAGAATCCATGTTACCAAACGGTAACCTGAGTTATTATTTTTTAAAACAATTTTATTTATGATAAATAGAAAAAACAATTTTCATCAGACAAACTTTTATTATATTTTTTGATCGATTTCCAACCAGAAATGTTCAATAACTTTTTCCGTAAAGCTACATATTTACATTACATATTATATACATTACAACTTCTACTTGACTGTTAAGAAATAGCCCAAGAATTTTTTTTAAACATTTCAGTGCAACAAATTAATTCTTGACAATCAAATATTTTTAAAATTTTCAATTTCCCTTTCTGAAGAATCTAAGACATTTATTAATAAAGAGTTATTGGGGTATAAAATATTTCTTTCGTACCTTTGACTTGAAGAGTTCTTGCGCCTACTTTAAGTGCAATAAGCACCGTTTACTGATTCTTCATCCGGTCCTTGATTATGATTATTTATTGTAAGATATGTACAAAGTATGTATTATTGCTTGGGTAAATCGAGAGTACAATCGTGCTCTTATCGACCCCAGTTCAAATAACTGAATCCTAAAAATAAATTCACGTATTCTATCACAATCCAATGTATCTTGGATACAAGCTGGTGCCAAACAAGCTCGATGTATACTGAAAATTTTGTCCAAAATATAGTAAATACAGTCTGGGAAATTGAGGAAGCTGATTTTGACCCATTTCTGTCCACAAACCTTTGCCTCGTCTTATATGCATGCGTTCTTGTTCAGGATTAACTCGTAACTAGAGGATAAATGTCAAACGAAACAATGGATATCCATTATTTCATTTGACATTTGTCCTGAAGATAAATGTTCATTCTGTGCCGATAAACAGAACCTAAACATGGTATTCTCTTTCTCCAGCAAACAAATTTGTTGCATATTGTTCCATTTCTATGGAAAATATCCCTTTATACGAGCCCAAAAGTATTTTCAATATTAAAATTTCCTCTCTACAGATTTTTTAATGTCGCTACTCAAATGAAAATATTTTTTGCACCAGGTATTTCATCTTTAGTACAATTGTATTTATGGCAACTGACTCACCATACATGTATAAAAACTCCCGATCGAATCTCGACCTCCGTAATCAAATTTGGTATTTTATATTAGAGACTTTAATTTTTGTACGTGTTTGAGTTGCATTGGTCGTTTTATTCTGCATATTTCGAGGATCCGCCTATCCCACGATTCATCACTGCCAGCATTGTAGTAGTTCTATATCTTGCAATATGCATCTCAAAGTATATTTAAACCTATCCTTTGTATATTTTACATCAAATCCTACCATAGATAGACAGTATGGGCGCTGTCGATTCGAATTAAATTCGGATTCGATTTTTTTGCTGGAATCAGTTTAGGACATAGTACTGATTATGAAAATCCATGTTATTAGACGGTAACCTGGGTCGTTATTTTTAAAACAATTTTATCTATGGCAAATAGGAAAAAAAAATTTCATGAAACTAATTTTTATTATATCTTTATATGTTCAATAACTTCCTTCGTAAACTTGATATTTTCAATGTTATTAATTTTTAAAAATAAAAAAATCGCCAATTTCCCGTTTAACGATCTAAAAGTGTAATAAAAAAATGTTTTTTTATAATACATAAATTTTTATAATATCATTAGACTTCGTATATTAATCTTCATTAAAGAAAATTGTCGATTTTTAATTCGTTATATATGTAAAAATTATTTGTTCTTACCCTTTCGTACGTGCCAGCTGTCCTAATTCTCTCCAAGTATTGTGCTGCTGTTTTATGTGTATCGTGCGATTTCTGTTTTTTATGTACCTATTGCGATCATTATATTGTGATATTATTAGGTTTCAATTCGGTCTAAATCATCCTGCCAGCTTTGACAACTATTCAAGGTATGAATTTCAGTGTGTATTTTTAAATCATCGGCAAAAAGAAGTTGATGGCATTGGACAATAGAACTTAAGTCATTAACGAATAAAAGAAATAACAGTGCACCTCAATTGGAACCTTGAGGGACCCCTGAGGTAATCACATATTTAAAGGAATTATACCCATTATAGGAAACATACTGTGATCTATTCTGCAAATATGATTCATTCATCTGATTGTCACAGCAAACAGTCCTAGCCTTTTAAGTAAAATGAAACGATCAATTGTATCGAAAGTCTTAGAGACCTCCCCTCGATTATCTAGATCGTTCGAAATATAGTGCGTAAGTACTGCCAAATTCGTTACTCAGATCTGTGACTCATAAATCCATGCTGTGATTGAGATAACATATTATTAACAGAAGGATAGATGCGATTATACAGAACCGCTTCAAAGAGTTTCGAATAGTTGGACAAAATACATATAGATCTATATGGGATTTATCATCACTTTTGAAAATAGGAACGATTTGGCTTCTTTCCGCCAATTTAGAAACACTGTTGTTTTTAAGGAGATATTAAACGATACATGCATAGGGGTGACAAGAACATTTATACAACATTTGATAATGAACTATGGTAGACTATCAGGACCTTACGTCATTTTGCTTTTTAGTTTGTTTGCTGCTACTAGATTTCATTTTCAGATACATATACGCTAATAATATTATTTAAGTAATCAACATTTGCGACAACATCAAACACTTCTCCAGTTTCAGGAGGAAGAAATAAACTTTTAACAAAACTACCAAATATATTTACGATATCCTGTGCCTTCATGAAGGATTCATTTTCATATAATACAGTCCCAGAAATTCTGAATGTGTTATTTTTTTATTTTACAAATGACCCAAAGTTCTGAGGATTACTATTGATTGATGCCTGAACATTTTCAACATATTTATCATAGGTAGTATTTATTTGTTCTTTTATTATACGTCTCAATGTCTTAAGTTCAATCAAATAATTCTCGTCATGATTTACTCTCTATTTTTTAATCGTCTAGCTTTTATTTTAATATTTTTAATAATCTCTGAGATAGTCCAATTTGGGACTGATGTTTATGCGTTTTATAAACAGGAACGTGCGAGTCAAATATATAACAAAGATATACAGGCTGTTCATTTATCAGAGCACTTGAGAATATCTCACTTAATATCGGTCGTACAAAAAAAAATATTTTTACAAAAATTGTGCCGATTTATATAACAATGGTTTGAAGACATTTGAAATCCATAGCCTACTTTAAGAGTTATGGCGGAAAATATCGAACATGGGGAAAACGTCTAGGCCAAATATTTGAAGAGATACGAGAAAAACTCTAAGGCAAAATTTTTTTGCAAAACAGAGTGTTTGAACGAGGTTTTATCTAATTTTTTTCAAAACCGCTATATTTTGAGATTTACTCTTCAGGCTGTCAAAAAAATTGTTTTGAAACGGGCTAGAAATGGCGCCATTAAATAGAGTATTTTCCTCGCTTTTCGACGATATATCACATGCCAGATTTATTCATTGGTACCACGTTAGTAATTATAAAAACATTTTTTTAAAATCAATACATTTTTTTTAACAAGCATTATACTAGCCGTGGAGAAGTATGATTAAATAACACGATAAAATAATTCAATAAGTTGTTCAAATCTTTGCTATAATAAAATATTAACACAATTAAGAAGAATAAAGTAAATTCAGGTAACAAAAACAAATTAATAATCAAGAAAGCAACATGGAGCAGTTATGGAAAGAGTATTCGCAGTTATGCCAATGTATAAGAGGTCCTCCATAAAAGCGTCACTCCTTGCTCAGACAGTTAAAATGTCTTTACCAATTAATTTAAGTATAATATCCATTTGTTTATATTTCATGATTTCACTATTATTTCAATTATTTTAAAATAGATGGTTATGAACAAATTTGACAATTTAATTTCTTGACAGATCATCTCAGTTAATACTTAAACTCTCACTCAGTCACACCCGTTTAAGAATTTAGAATTTTCAAAAATGATTTTCACTCACATTGATCGTTTTTTACATATTACCAATGCAATTTTAACTCTGGATTAGCTCAAGTAGAATATAGAAACAGATTTCCACAAGCACTACAGCCGAATAAAACTGTTCAGAAAATTAACTACAAAACTGAAAAATAATGGTTCATTTTTAAAGAAGAAGACAAGGTTGAACAGTGTTACTGATAATGTAAATAAGGTAAACCGAGTTATTAATTATGTACGAAATAAAAATACAGAAAATTTGGAAACATCATTAAGAGAAATTCAAATTGCTTATATAAATAAAACAAGTGCTAGAAAATTTTTAAAGAAAATGGTTACCCGGTTATAAAGCCAAAAAGGTTCACAATTTACAAGCGGGGGACAAACTAAGGAGGACTTTTTGTAGGTGGCTGTTTGAAAAGAAGCGTGCCGATCCATTAATATGTAGTAAAATACTTTGGTCCGACGAGGCAAATTTTTCCAATAATGGATTTTTTAATCGCAATATTCGTTACAAATGGACGTCTGAAAATACACACTGGCATAGAACGACTGGGTTTAAAAATCGTTTTTCATTAAATGTGTGGATAGGTATTTTAGGCACCAATTTAATAGGTCCTTATTTTTATGATGGTCACCTCAGTGGCCAAAGGCACCAAAACTTTTTGAGAAATGAATTTAATGAATTCTTAGATGACCTACCTTTAGAGAATCGACACAACTTTCAATATTTTCAACAAGATGGAGCTCCTCCCTACAATTCCCAGATTTGTCTAGATTATTTAGACGAAACTTTGCCTCAACATTGGATGGGTACCAATTGATTTATTCGATGCCCCTCGTTCTCCAGATATAACCCCAATGGATTTTTTCTATGGGGGTATATTAAAGATAAGGTGCTTTCGACGACACCGCAAAATGTAGAGAACCTAAAAGCTCGAAATCGACAGGCATATATTACAGTTATCCCCGAAATGCTGAGTAATGTTTTAAATGCAGTGCCTCGCCGCGCTCGATTGTGCATAAGAAATCGCGGTGGACAATTGATATGATATCTTAAAAATTATTTTGAGGATTAGATAAATATTAATGTTCTGTATGCTATATTATTCTTATTATTAATTTGTTTTTGTTACCTGAATTTACTTTATTCTTCTTAATTGTGTTAATGTTTTATTATAGCAAATATTTGAACAACTTATTTAATTATTTTATCGTTTTATTTAATCATACTTCTCGAGGGCCCTGATAAAATAGACAGCCTGTACACCCGGATTTTTATAGAAATCTGTTAAGTTGATAATATTGCCAGTCGAGCCGGAAGCGATAAAACTTTCAATTTATGTATTTAATAGCTTTTATTGACTATATAAGACCTGAACAAATTATATCAAAATCGCTTATTACATAAGGAGAAATAGGGAGGGAGTTTTTATTACACCCGGTGTAACGCAATTATTAATCTATCTTAGGTATAACATGCTAAAATTTCAGAAAATTAGAAAATTGTGTCGATGCCTAGAAACATTAGTGCCTAGATTTACACCTTTCAAGCAAGTCCCTACATACCGTTTGTTTATGTTACAACAGTTTTGTAGGATCAATCGTGTAGAGCACAAATGTTCTTAGATAATCCTTTATTTGTGAACAGAGTCGTGCTTGATCAATTTTCTTAGTGTAGAATTGGTTGGTTCAGTCAGCTGCCGCAAATAATATTGCGCTTTGCGAACTTCTTCACAATACCAACACAAAATAAATCGGTAAATTATCTGTTCTTACACATGGCTGATCAGTAAAAATTATAAAGTGAATGTGACTGTTTATTGATTGAAAATTTCACTCGGACTGGTTTGTCTATTTTCACAACGTAATTTTATTTAATTTCCAAATTTTACCGACTTGCATTATTACATTTAAATGGATTCCCAGTCACTTATAGTATATAATCAAATTTAGTCGATTTAGAAGAATGCCTTCAACCACAAACCACGAAAGGAGTTTCCTATTTGTTGTTTTTCATCCAACTCTGCTAATTGTACCGTCAAAAAACAACATTGTTCTAATTAGATCTCTTATGTAACTTGTTTTATAAAGGTATTACCATGTTTTCAGTTTTGTAGTCTAATAAGCATGACACGACAGCTTCTTTAACAGCGAAATAAGAACAGGCTAGTAATTGTTGATAAATTTTAAATAAAAATAGGTCTCGAGAGCAATGTAAACACTGAATCTTAATATATAAATGTATTCACAGATATTAAGAAATTCATGTTTTAGACTAATGAATAATATAATAGTAAAATAATCAAACAACATAGATTGTAGATTGTTTAAAAGATGGCTTGGTACTTAATTAGCCTTACTTCACCTCAATCTAAAAAAGGTTCTTTGAATTACCCTAAAATTAATTTTTGCTCCAGATTCCAAGACTTTTTACCAAGTTTGTGATTTTCCTGCAAGCTAGTTTCCCATGTCTTCAGGCGTTAATTCCGTCAGTTCCAAATACCTAATGCTAGTTAATAACATGTTCCACAGTCTCAGTTGCAGCAGGGTAGTATATGCATTTATCATCTACTACCTTGTCATGTTCTTGAGATGGTATCTCGTTGGAGGCCTGTAATCAGCTGTAATGGGGATTTTTCCAGTTAGGACAGGAAATTAAACAAAAAATGTAAAGCCGATTACAAAAACGGGTAAGTTTACATTTTATAACCTAGTTAAAAACATTGATTGGATATTTGTTGATGAAAAGGAGCTAGATATTAATTAAAAATTTCAGATATTTTTAGACAAAATACTAGAATGCTATAACATAGCATTTCTTGAAAAAAATTTATAAATATACACAATGCAAATGGGCCTATTCATCTATTCATCTATTCATCTATTCATCTATTCATCTATTCATCTATTCATCTACTCATCTACTCATCTACTCATCTACTCATCTACTCATCTACTCATCTACTCATCTACTCATCTACTCATCTACTCATCTACTCATCTACTCATCTACTCATCTACTCATCTACTCATCTGTTCATCTGTTCATCTGTTCATCTGTTCATCTGTTCATCTGTTCATCTATTCATCTATTCATCTATTCATCTATTCATCTATTCATCTATTCATCTATTCATCTATTCATCCATTCATCCATTCATCCATTCATCCATTCATCCATTCATCCATTCATCCATTCATCCATTCATCCATTCATCCATTCATCCATTCATCCATTCATCCATTCATCCATTCATCCATTCATCCATTCATCCATTCATCCATTCATCCATTCATCCATTCATCCATTCATCCATTCATCCATTCATCCATTCATCTATTCACATATTCAGGTATTCACATATTCATTTATTCACTTATTCATTTATTCACTTATTCATTTATTCGTTTATTCGTTTATTCGTTTATTCGTTCATTCGTTCATTCGTTATATTTGTTGATTCGTTCATTCGTTCATTCGTTTATTCCTTTATTTGTTCATCTATTCATCTATTCATCTGTTCATCTATTCATCTATTCATCTATTCGTCTATTCATCTATTCATCTATTCATCTATTCTTCTATTCATCTATTCATCTACTCATCTATTCATCTATTCATCTATTCATCTATTCACCTATTCATCTATTCATCTATTCATCCATTCATCCATTCATCCATTCATTCATTCACCCATTCATCCATTCATCCATTCATCCATTCATCCATTCATCCATTCATCTAATCATCTATTCATCTATTCATCTATTCATCTATTCATCTATTCATCTATTTATCTATTCACATATTCAAGTATTCACATATTCATTTATTCACTTATTCACTTATTCATTTATTCACTTATTCATTTATTCGTTTATTCGTTTATTCGTTTATTCGTTTATTCGTTTATTCGTTTATTCGTTTATTCGTTTATCCTTTTATTCATTTACCCGTTTATCCGTTTATTCGTTTATTCGTTCATAAGTTCATTCGTTCATTCGTTCATTCGTTATATTTGTTGATTCGTTCATTCGTTCATTCGTTCATTCGTTTATTCCTCTATTTGTTCATCTATTCATCTATTCATCTATTCATCTGTTCATCTGTTCATCTGTTCATCTATTCATCTATTCATCTATTCATCTATTCTTCTATTCATCTATTCATCTATTCATCTATTCATCTATTCATCTATTCATCTATTCATCTCTTCATCTATTCATCTATTCATCTATTCATCTATTCATCTGTTCATCTATTTATCTATTCATCTGTTGACATGACATGAAATTTTCAGAGAAGGAGGACAGAGCAAAAGGAAGATGTAGTGGGTGAAAGCCTGACCAGAGCTGTTACCGGAAAATGGGCAACACCTCATAAAATAGGGTGTATTATATTGCATGCTCCCTAAGTTGTGTAATACTGCAACTAACTGTATTTCAAGAAAGATATTAGTATTTATTTAATTCATATATAATGTTTGAAGAAAAAGTAATATATATATATATTCCATGTGGAGCAAAAATGATTTTTTGTATCTCGGCTGTTATTGTCCGATTTGAATGTCACTTTATCTCCATATAGAACAACATACTATTACTTTGATTTAAGAGTTCGTTTCTGCATTTACCAAAGCTGTTTAGTTATACTGGCAGTAAATACAAAGTTTTTATAATTGTTTTGAAATTTTAGTATAAAATCTGCAGAGTTGTCTCTTACATTTTGCTTTCAGGGAAAAATATTGCGTTATAGGTCAACTGCTTGTGCCACACAGGCAAAATTTCAGAAAATCTTGACCAACACTCCAAATGAATTTAAATTCAAACAGAACTTTGAATTCTATGGCTTTAGAGGTAGCTGATTTTAAATTCTGTGTCAAACGTATTGGAAACAGAATGGCAGCTCCAATATTGCGGTCTGAAATGAGAAAATGACATCAGAGGTTGATAAAAATTTGTAAATAAGGCTTTTTAAGTTCACTGATTTGATATCAGAAGTGTTACAAACAAAATGGTAGAATCAATATGAAGATGTGCTATAAGTCAGCAGGTCTTAAATACTACTCAACTTAAAACGATCTCTTCTTCTTCCCCTTCTTAGCGGTGCAATAATAAATCGCGACACTCAGGCCTTGTGGCCCATTGTGCATCCGCTAGCTGATCAGTGAATGTCCCCATCAAGGTCTGACTCCAGACCAAAGAACCGTTCCCAGCGGGGCATTCCTTATATCGTCCAGCATAGGGAAGCCTGCAGTTCATGAGACTGGGACAGGAGGTTAGGAGGCCAATGGAAATTTAACATTCTCTCACTTATAAAAGGTAAAGCTTCATCCGAATAATATTGAGTTCTTTATTAAACGTGTTGGGCGTTTGTTTAAGTAGAATCAATAAGGAACTGAATATAAATATTAAAATACATTCATTGGTTTTAATACATATAAGGTTTTTTGCTTATCTGTATGAACTAAATATGAAAATCTAGTCTAAAATATGTGTAATCAATGGTAAAATCATTAAATAACTTTGAAATATTTGCCTCGTATATCGTATTAGTGTTACTTATACTAAAGTTATTTCACAAAACAATAATTATTAGAAATCTAATAAACTAAATTTTCATGCATTCTGTGTATTTCTTAAGGATAATGGATATAATTGCTTTAATATTACTACTATTTGGATTCTATCATATTGCAATTCCCTTGGAAATATTCATTTACATTTGACAGCTTACTTTTATCACATTAAAGAATGATATACAATTCGTGCCCTCTTTTAGCGTAATGAACCAGTTCACTTTAAATTGCGTGTTCATATTCTGTAATTACATGCGAAATACTACAAAGAACTTGATATTTTGGCAGGTCATTTCCATTAACTTGTAAAACTAGTTCCAAAATCTGACAAATGCTATTAAGAAGTAGTCACCACCGTAATGGCAGTGTAGAGACATTTTTAAACATTCATAAACATCACTAATTTTTCGTATTTCTGAACAAGGTTTCATTTCATATTTTGGTCTATATTTTCAGTTAACATGAAAGGTAATTAAGTGAACTACTTGGTTGAGTTACTTTTAAATTTAGTTTGTAATTATTGTTCAGGTCTGTTCCCAGTTCTATGTCTATCAAGTTGCTAAATATTGTTATGTGATTATGTTATTATCTGTTAGATCCTACGAGTTTCTTGA
Organism: Leptura quadrifasciata; assembly: GCA_963675555.1. Lineage (NCBI taxonomy): Eukaryota > Metazoa > Arthropoda > Insecta > Coleoptera > Cerambycidae > Leptura > Leptura quadrifasciata. The sequence continues at coordinate 115,037,722 of OY776675.1, forward strand.
TAAATAATTTTTCAACTTGCAAATTATTTCATTTTGCATAATTATCAATAAAGCTGCGAAGAACTGAGTTTTTCATTTTACCTCTCTGCAAAAATCAGTGTTTCATGTATATTTAAAATAGAAAAAGTTCATCTTTTCCGTGCATCCACATAGGAAAACATTATCTGCGCTAACTTTCAGCGCCACAAAAACAATTAATTTGGTTAGAAAATAATCATAATATTTAATAAAATAAACATAATTAATACACTGTGTTGCAATCTGCATCATTAAATTGTTAAATTTTAGTCAAAATGTAACAATTAAGTCAATATGTGCAGCTCAACGCTTACGTGTTATGTTTGTAACCAAGGAGTCATACTGCTGGGAGGTAGGGTTAACAGCCCAGTCCATGCCCAGCTAAAGCCACGTCGCGGACCAGCTCGTGACACACACCGTAAACCGCCTGGGGCGACAACGACCCTCCGATCTAGGTCGGGGGTATGCCAGTCCAGGGGGCACGGGGGTCTTGGCTTAATTGCCTGGACCGCGTGGATGAAGTACCACTATAAAAACTTCCCCAATCCCAAGGTATTGTGCGCGCTGAAGGGTGCATGGTCGGGGGGGGGGGGGTCCGGCCGACAGCGACTAACCTCGGGGCACATGGCGCACCCCGTTGTATTAATGCCTTGCACGTACGCAGGGGGCTCCGTGCGTGTGGATCATCCTTTCCCCCTCACTCGTGGGAACAAATATGGAGGACCAACGTACAAAGACTAACACAGAGGCAGCCTCCTCAGGGAGTGGGACCTCTAAACCTACAGTACAGGAAGCAATGGACTGTACTGTGACCGAGAGAGCAAGCACCAGCCAAGTAGCCCAGGCAGACTTGGCAGGTAACGGCTCTAACACAAAAAGACTTTCGGGAGCCCAAAGAAAGAAGCTCACGAAAGCGGAGAAAATGGCTGCGGGGACGTGGACGGTGGAGAAGCCACGGCGACCGAAGCCAACAAAGAATCTGGGAGCAGCTCCGGCAAAATCCTCTAAGAGGCCAATGTCGGAGTCTCCCAGGAAACCAGATCCCAAAAGGGTGAGAGGTGCTACTGCACAGACTCACTCCTACAGGGATGCGATCACAGGTATCAGGATGGCTGTAATTCATGTCAACCATCCTGACACCTTACTGGATCAGGAGCAGTCAGACCTGATCCAGAAAAAACTGGTGGAGGCGATAGATGCCATTCCTCACGGGGGGGCGTCTCCGCGGTTCCAGCGGTTCCCAAGATACGAAGGGGGGTGCTCAGCATCACATGCGCGGACCCCTTTACGGAAAACTGGCTTGGGAACACAGTTCGCGGGATGAGGGGGCTGGGGGAGGGGGTGACAGTGACCGCTGTCAATACCAAAGACCTCCCAAAGCGTCCTAAGTTTCTCTTCTGGGCTCCCGAGCCAGTGGAGGAGAAAGTGGTCAGGGACCGTCTCAAGAAGCAAAATGCAGGCTTGAACACGGAGAAATGGCTACTGATGAGCCGCAGAGTCGAGGAGAAGGGGCAAACGCTGGCCTACTCCTTAGACGAAAAGTCGGTCCAGGTGCTTAAAGGTTTGGACTTCAAGCCCTATCTTGGCCTGGTGAGGGTATCCTTCAGGAAACTTCAGGAGAAGGAAAGAGGAGAACTCAATCCAGATGCTGAAGGTGGTGCAGATAAACCTGCATCATAGCAAGGCGGCCACGGCGGTCCTTGCTAAAGTTATGCAGGGGTGTGATGTGGCGCTGATCCAGGAACCTTGGATTCACAAGGGACAGGTAAGTGGCTTGAAGGGAGTTGGTGGTGAACTTATTTGCTGTAGAACCGCTGCAATTCCCAGAGCGTGCATAATAGTTAAAAATAACTGTAAAATAATGTCACTAATTGATTTCTGTTCTAGGGATCTAGCGGCAGTCAAAATCAGGGCTTCGTGTGGGGGTATGCCGAGAGAGTTTATACTGGCCTCTGCGTACCTTCCATATGATGACCCTGAGCCACCACCAACTAGAGCCGTGGAGGAACTGGTGAGGAGCTGTAGAGGAAGAGGATCTCAGTTCATCATCGGGTGCGATGCAAACGCGCATCACACGATCTGGGGAAGTACGAACACCAATATCAGAGGTGAGTCAATTTTTGAATTTATTATGGAATATAATTTAGACACAGCAAATGTAGGTAATACTCCGACCTTTGTAACTACACAAAGGCAAGAAGTGATAGATATAACAATAGGTACAACGTACGCGTGTAACCTAGTTAGCGACTGGCATGTGTCTGAGGAGGAGAGTTGTTCAGACCACAGACACATACGATTTAATATAACGGGTATGGACCGTGTGACTGAAACATATCGTAACCCACGTAGGACGGACTGGGAAGGTTACAAAGTAGACCTTGCCCAGGAACTTACCAGGGTTATGAACATTGTTAAAAATGAGAAGGATGTGGAGTTAGTTGCGGAACAAATACAGAACGCAATAATCTCCGCATATGAGAACAACTGCCCTCTAGTGGTAAGGAAATCCACTAGGAACGTGCCCTGGTGGAACAATGACCTTGCCACAAGGAGGAAGGAAGTGAGAAAGAAATTTAATATTGCAAAAAGATCAGCAAATTGGGATGATTACAGGTCCTCTTTGACTGAGTACAACCGAGCATTGAGGAAGGCCAAGAGAGACGCCTGGAGGAAACATTGCGAGAGCATCGAGTGTATCTCGGAATGTGCCAGACTCCAGGGAATTCTTTCAAAGGACAATCGGTGCGTAGTAAACTCTCTCTTAACTGAGAGAGGGAAATATACTGAAACAGGTAAAGAAACAATGGAGGAATTACTCCTCGTGCACTTTCCTGGTTCCACAATAATTGAAAAATCACCAGAGGAATGGCTAGGAACGGAACTGGAGACAACTGGTAACAGAGTCACCAGGGTGGACTGGGCAGTGTCTAAAAAGGTGATTGATCAATCGAAAATCAGATGGGCAATAAACTCGTTTAAACCGTACAAATCTCCGGGATATGACGGAATTTGGCCAATAATGCTTCAGCAAGGTTTAGACTTGCTAGCACCAAAGCTATGTATGCTCTATAGAGCCAGCCTTGCGCTGGGCTGTATACCAAAAATTTGGAAACCAGTTAGGGTGGTATTCATACCAAAGGCGGGGAGAAACTCCCACACTCACGCCAAGTCCTTAAGACCTATAAGTCTTATGTCATTCCAACTTAAGACGATGGAAAAAATGCTTGACAGACATATCAGGGATGATGTATTGGCTAGAAGCCCACTACATCAAGACCAATATGCATACAGAGCAGGCATGTCCACAGAAACGGCACTTCACCATTTAATTAGAAGGGTGGAAAAGACGTTGGAACATAAGGAGGTGGCACTGGGTGCCTTTCTCGACATAGAGGGGGCATTTGACAACACCTCCTTCAACTCCATCATCAGAACTGCAAGAGAGCGTGGCGTTGAGGACACCTGCTGCAGGTGGGTTGGCTGCATGCTCAAGGGCAGGATGGTATTTACTACCATGATGGGTGAAACTTTAGGTGCCTCAGTTGCAGGGGGTTGCCCGCAGGGGGGTGTGTTATCTCCCTTGCTATGGAACCTGGTAGTTGACGACCTATTAGTGTTACTTACCAATGAGGGGTTTGAAGCTCAGGGGTATGCTGACGATATAGTCATCATATCAAGAGGAAAGTTTAACAACATAGTTAGGGACCGTTTACAAAGGGCCCTGAATATGGTTAAGAAATGGACCGATGAAGAGGGGCTGAGAATAAGTCCCTCAAAGACTAATATCGTTCCATTTACTAGAAGGAGAAACCTGGAGGGATTGGGTCCTCTGGTTCTTCAAGGTACAATACTGAGGATGTCGGGGGAGGTAAAGTATCTTGGAGTTATCATAGACTCTAAACTTACCTGGAACCAACATCTAGACAGGGTAACACATAAATCGGTGGCCATATTGGCCACATGTCGACGATTATATGGCAAAACATGGGGGCTCAAGCCTGGTATGGTGCATTGGCTCTATACCAGTGTAATAAGACCCTCCATTACATATGCTGCCTTAGTTTGGTGGCCTAAAGCCACTCAAATAACTGCAGCCAACAAGCTAAGCCGGGTACAGAGACTGGCTTGCTTGGGAATCACGGGTGCCATGAAAAGCACCCCCACAGCAGCCATGGAGACCCTATTGGACCTCCCCCCACTCAGCGTAGTGATTCAGGGAGAGGCAAGAATGGGGGCATACAGGGTGCAAAACTCACGTGATGTGGTTCTCCACACAGGGGAGTCAGGACATATGAGGATAATCAACATTGTAGTAGATCCTCTATTGTGCATGAGGTCAGACTACATGATCCCAAAAATCACATTTAACAAGCCCTTCAGTATCTCTATCGGAGAGAGAGGGGATTGGTCAACAGGAGCTCCTGAGTTACTACGCAAAGGCCTGGCCTGGTATACTGACGGGTCCAGGATGGAATCAGGAGCTGGAGCAGGAATACATGGAGTGAGACCGAGGGCAAGTATAAGCCTTTCTCTTGGACTTCACGCTACTGTACTTCAAACTGAAATTCTGGCTATACTTGAGTGTATACGTGAGAATGTTAAACGACGATATGTGAACCAGCAGATCTGCATTGCATCTGACAGTCAGGCGGCACTAAAGGCATTAGCCTCTAACAAAGTGTCCTCCAGACTGGTATGGGACTGCCATAAAGAGCTCGAAGTTCTGGGTGAGCAGAACAGAGTTAAACTACTCTGGGTGCCGGGACACACCAGAATAGATGGCAACGAAAAAGCTGATGAACTTGCTAGACAAGGAGCAGCTAACAAATTCTATGGCCCAGAACCCGTGCTGGGCATTACCAAATGCTCAGCTAGAGAGGTAATTAAAGACTGGGTCAGGAATAAACATAATGATTACTGGAGGAACATACCAGGTAATCGACATGGGAAAACACTTATTGAAGGACCAAGCCCAAAACAAACTGCAGAACTGCTCCCAAAGAACAGGCTACAGTTGAAAATTTTAACAGGCCTCTTGACGGGACATTTTCCCGTTAAGAAGTACCTGCATAGAATTGGCAAGTTCGATGGCGACCTTGACTGCAAATTATGTGGCAAGGTACCAGAGACAGTAGACCATATCATATATGAATGTGAGGCACTGGCCCGCAGAAGATATAATATTTACGGGCAAACACAAACAGACCCGCAAAGCGTTAAAACTCGCCCATTCGTAGACCTGTATCACCTTGTCAGTGGCACAGGAGCATTAAAATGGGCAGTGTAAATCGAAACAGGGAGTGCACAATAAGCCCAAGAGGCTGCAGTGCCCTCGGAGTGTTACAGACGACCCTGTGGGGAGGGGTTTTAGTCAGTAAGAGTCTGACACTGACCCAACTTAGGTTAGGAGCCCATGAGGGTTTCCCCTCCTCGTCAAAAAAAAAAAAAACAAGGAGTCACGAGTACGAATCTTGGCTGGGGTATGGATGTTTAGAGGTGTTTTTCATGTGTTACCGAGTTTGTAGCAGTGTACTAGACGAGGTTGTGTGAGAGACAACACGGCTACTTGCTGTACTACTCCTGAGTTCGAGCCTTAGCTTTGACAGATGGCAATGTCGTAGGGAATGGTTGTTGTTGTATAATTGTCTATGTGCATGTGTCCTGGTTGAGTGGTGAAATAGCTAATGCTAAACTCCGCCAGGACGTTAATCTAAATAAGCCGTTAAAATAAAATAAAATATTTACCCTTTTTATGAAATTACCTGTCATAGATGTATTGTGGATGTCTACTTTGTCAATTATAATGAAATGGACCAAGAACTAGTGAATTTTTCAATGAACGTCTAAGAACTTCCTTCAACTTTTATGGTGCGTAGCCCTGTTTAAGAAGACAATCCTAAGCTGGGTCCTGATACTGGCGGTTTCGTATGAGGGCTATTTCTAAATTAATATCTTTGGCATCTAATAACCATTTTTCCAAAACTATAAAACATTCCATACTACACTCCACTACTCGATGTGCATTTCGCTAACCTTTTTTCAGTTTCAATCACCTGATGATGTTAACGTGGTTAGTGGAACGAGCGTCGAGTAGTGTATTTGAGCGTAGTGTTCAAGTATTTTGACCAGTTTTTACGGCGTCTCTCTGAAATCTCTATTTTAAATACTTGCTTAGTATGGTTCTTGTCTGTCGTATGTGTAAACCGAACAGCCCATGCTAGCTGTTGAATCTTAACAAATGACAACTTATTGGTATTGTCAATAAAGTTCAAATATTGCCTGTATTCACAAATTATACCATAAACTCTTCTCAGTATTTTCCTTGTAAAACCCCCAAGCCCTCTCCGATTGTAGTCGTTAAAACAGTATATTTCAATTTTCTTCAAACATCATTAAATTATGGAATTATTTCTTCGAATCTCCCTCTGTATATTCACTATCTATTTTCTTTTCGTATTATGTGAATTTTAGATATGACATGAAAAAAATTGAGAAATTTAGGATATAAACATTTCTATATCTATATACCGAGTGTCAACGGATCATGGTAGACCCATCTTTTTTCCTTATTTTTAAGAGTATCAGAATGAAACTTGGTAGATGCTTCATTTCCCTGTGGGACGCGCTTAAAATATTGAGCGAACTGTAATAATTTCTCATGCTAAGGGAAACATTTATTTAAAAAAACTTTTATACTTTTTTTTGTAAAATTTCCCGCTCTTTCACGTGGTGCCGTAAGTTTTTTTTTTCATTATTTTTCGAGATATTAGCAAAAAACTGAATTTTTCCGTTTCAGATGGTTGTTTATAAGGGTTCGCGGGGGTAAATTTTAGTAAACTTTTTTGAGTCACTTTCTACTAGCAAAAAACTAGCCTTTCATGAAAAAATTAGCGAGATAATTAATTCCGACCTGAAACCACTGGCAACTGTGCTAATATTGATACCTTATGTCCGTTTAGAGAAACATAAGTCGTTATAAATTTGTTGCAAACACTACTGCAATACTTACTTGACATACCTAACCATGCTATTTAAAATAAATTACATTTGGCTAGTTCACAGTTGAAGTGCCAAAAACTATTAAGGGTCACTATGTTTTAATAAACTACCAGATGAAAATAATAATTAAATGGTATATAAAAAAAACCTCTCCGTCAATTTATTTTTGAAATTGGCGTTTATAACTTACATAATGAATCAAAAAAACGAAAATAGAGGAGAGACTGAATTCATAGATATGCAAATTCCAGCGTAGATTATTGTTTATTTTATCTTCATACAAGTAACATATTCAAGTTTTTATAAACAATCAAGTGGTGTATTAGTCCCGGAGCCACTAAGAGCTCCGTCATAGTGGAATCGAATTTTTTTATGTGAATTGATAGTTAAAAATGTTGATACAATCTAATAATAAAATCGGCAGCTACTGGAAGCGGCTGGAACCTCCCCACTCGGTGGATCTTTTAAGCCGAAAAGAGCATTAAATTGTGTGACAAAACGGCACTAAACGCAAACCGATCTCATCCAAAACCTTTTCAGATTTTCTGGGGCACTAAAAAAACCCTCAACTTAATGAATTTACAATCATCTATGCGAGTTATTACCTACATTATAGCTCGTTCAATAATATACTATTAGGATATTAACAACTTTAACATCACTTGAACGACTAAGAAAATCTAGTTATCCTAAATACTACAGATTTGTAAAGCAACAAACTGAAAATTGGTAAAGTGATAATCTATAATAAATTCACCAACGAAGGTACAGAAAGCATATGATATTGATATTGTTACATCTACCTTTAAAGTTTGTGACAATCCACTAAATGTTACAAATATGCCGAAATCTTATTAACATGACATGACACCAACGTTATCGGATGACAAACGATGACAATGACAATCGTCAAAATTTACTCATTGCAATCCGATCGCTCGCGGCTGTCTTTGTTAAATGAAACATTAGCATTTCAGTAATTTTATTAGATTTTAGAGAAATATTTGTAGTTTAATTCTTCGTTCTTCGATTTGTCTGTATATATATTTAAAAACGGCACTAAACGTAATCCGCTCTACTTCTAAAGCAGTGAAGAAACCCTCACACGTGAATTGACACGTGATGTGATGAGTTTCACGACGTAACGGCTACGTGCATCGATCATGTCATGCGAAATGCGATCTATGCTTCATATTTGCTTTGTTTTTAATTTTTTTCACGGAAACCAAATCGAAAGGGTGGAAGTGTGATATATCGTTGCAATCAGAATTTTAACTGCTTTTCAATGGTTCCATTGCAAATTGAAAGTAATTATAAAATAAGAAACTTGTTGCATCAAAATGGCACTAAACGTAATCCGATCTCAACCAAAACCTTTTCAGATCTTCTGGGGCACTAAAGAAACGTACATGCCAAGTTGCATTCAAATCCGTTCAGTAGTTTCGGCACTATCGTGCTAACACACATGCACACACATACATGCATACACACATACACACACACACATACATTTTTCAAAAACAACTTTTTTGGGTTCCTAGGACCTCAAAACGTAAAGATTTGATGTTATCTCAAATTTCGTTTTTGAACCAATTTTAGTAACCTCTCATAATTTTATTGTGGAGAGGTTAAAACTTATCGACAAGACAGGTTTTGACCTGAAATAATTTATACATTTTAGGGAGGAGTAGGATACATTAGGTCGTTTAAAACATTTTATAATCTAGAGGTCTTATATCTAATCGAATAATTTCCATTTTCATCAAAGTATGAATTAGTCCTTTGTCTTTAAAATCTGCAAGTCAAACTTATTCATGAAAAATTTACATTCTTATTTTAAAAATATAATTGAACATCTACTTACCAATTTCTAATGATTTTTTAAAGGAACTATCTCAAAGCGAAAAAAATTCACAACAGATGTAATGGTATGAAACTGACTGAGAATGTCGAGCAAGGTAATAACATCTGATGTATTGTTCCGCAAATAAATGGAGCGAGTTATAGCGTTAAAACTTAAAACGCCCCATTGCGCCACATATCCCAATTAAATGTGCCTTCTCTCCTACGTTTCTGTAAATTTTTGAAGGTGGACGGTGGACTTTATATTTTTTCATATAATATTACATGCAGGTGTGTGTAGATTATGCAAATTTATTATGTAAATAAATGTCTGGCATTTATCTCTGGATGCACCTCACTTGTTCTTCGATTTGATTTTAAAGCCATATGATATACTGAACGTCCATATACGGTGAATTGAACTTCACTCTCAAATAGTTAATTCCGTTTATGTAAGTTATGAGTTATTGTGTCAGGCTGTAAAGTGTATACGATTGGAATTGAAACTGGTCAGTTTTAAAGCACAGGACCGTCAGTACTGAATTTGATATTTTGTCCTATATATTTGGCAATGGTATTGAGATTCGAACGGTAGTTGAAACTGTGCAGGCGAGTCCGAGACTGGCAATGTAATCAGCCTGAATGAATCATCTACGACTGCACTGGTTTAAAGGTAATAAAACGGACAGGCCTACTAGCACAAAAAAACTCGTAAATCGTTTCTTTATCTTGGAACGTGGAAGTCTAATATCGTGCTGTCTATGTGCCAGTGCAGCGCATAAATACCTATTATAATATCAAGCGTAGGAGTTTAGTTAGTTACTGTTCATATTTATAAATATTTACTACTGTATAAAAGGTAAAATATTTTAATTATTTACTAATTTACCATGGCTTTCTGGGGACCATTTGAAACAGAAGATAATATAATAACGCCCGAAAATCTTATCATTTTGTTATGACAAGCATTTCTATTTACCTCCGCCCATGTACAATAAAGAGATGCCGACTGTTTTTTCCGGCTTTTAGTTTTTATACGGTTTCAATTCCAATCGTATATACTTTACTATCGCACCTTATCAGTAGAATCAGAGACAATCTTATAGAGCACCAGCTTTAATATTTAGTCATAATGCATGTGGTAAGTCAAAGAATATCCAGACCTACGAACACATCTGATTTGGGGTAGATGATTCGAGAGTTATTGGTACATTATATTAAATATCTGTAATATGTATAAGAAAGTTATAGCTTAGGTTATCTGTATTTATAAAACGCCGTAGTGTCTGTTAACATTAATATTTATATTACGCAAATACTTCAATGCAGAGACAGGGGGTGAAAGTGAAATAGTTTTTCATTGAACTGAATGTAAATTAACGTCGATTTCTATTTTTCTTAATCACCCTTTAACTACACGTTATACAGTCAGTATGCGTTTAGATGTTTGTCGTAAAACTGAAAGGATGGTTTCAATTTAAACATACCCATTAGATAAATTAAATTCACATCAGGCATGCTATAATAGTTTGTTGTGTTTCTATTGAAGAATTCCACACCTGGGGTCATTCTATTTTAAAAATAGTCTTATGCTGTTTTAAATTCAGGAAAATATTGCTATATAGTCTAGTATACTTTGACTTGGCGTGTGTATGAGTTGATTTTGGGCGTACGATTTCATTTTCTCTTACACAGAAAATGAAAACAATAGCCCAAAGATATTGTCCATGTATGCCCATACATGGACAATGTCTTTATGGGCATACATGGACAATATCTTTGGGCTATTGTTTTAATTTTCTGTGTAAGAGAAAATGAAATCGTACGCCCAAAATCAACTCATAAACACGCCATGTTAAAGTATACTAGACCATACAACTACAATTAACCAGAAATTATTTAAAAATTACACTCTTATTTTCAATTCCAAAGTCCGTAAAACTGTATACACATATAAGTAGACCCGGCCCGACTCGATGTCGCCAAGTCTTTTAAATGTTAAGGTAAAAACGTAGATAAATTTCAAGTGGTGCTCAAAAGCGTCTTTAACATGAGTTGTTAATTCTTATATAATACTTGAAAATTTTTACAACACGAAAAGACATTAGCGAAGTCAGAGCATATCGAGTGTAATAGGACGACATTATGATGTCTAAAACAGAAATAGGGCATAGTTACTGAAGCTCCATTTCATATATCGTTCATAACATATGGGAGAATTGGACCTGTGATTTGGGAACCGCGTTACTGGAAGAACGGGATAAAAGCCAGGCGACGCTCGGCAGCGGGGCAGAAGAAGCTCGATGCCATACTCGTTCGCTGAGGGCAACTATCAGCAAATTTACTGCGACGCCGGACCAGATATCTGGGGGTGATTCAATGAGTTATCTCTGTGTATGCCGCACCAGTACGCTGGGGGCAACACATCGTAGTTATGCCCAGCACACTCGTGGAAACTCACTAGAAGTTTTGAATCTGCGGAGCACCTGCCTAGACTCCCGTAGACACTGCTCTGCAGCCATGAAGGGTCAGTTCACGCACGTCACGGAAGCTACCGTCGACCAGTCGAGGTCCCTAGTTCTGCGGAAGAACATAACTTAGCGATTTACACGGCAGCGCCAGATATTTCCGCTGACATAAGTTTCTAAAATTAATCTCTTGTTTATTTCGAGACTCTGCGTTATTATTTATAATTGAATTTACATTCTGGTTTCAAGGGGGTTGAATATTGATAATTTGCTAATTTGTAGTACCAAACGAAATATTAGGTTTTTATGAAATAATTAAATTTGATTTAAATTAGGAAACAAGATAATAAATTTATATTTCAATCTTTTCAGTTTCAAGCCATATAATCAAACTCAGTAAAGTTCACTGGTTATATATTTTATTAGGGAAGTTTACACTTGCTGCACTCACTAAATTAATAATTCAGAGTTATGCAAGAAACAAGATGTACTTTATCAGAGACTAGTCAAACTTCATGTCAATCATTATTCTGCAGTTTTATAAGACAAATAGGCGACCCTCGGGACCGCCACATCTCACGTAAGGTTTTGCAAGAAGACTTTATATTCAAAGTACACCAGGAAGATTTTCCTACTGTAACCACAAGCTTGTTTGATTGTTGCCGATTTTACCTACAATGAAATATTATAATTACATAAATTTGACGTATTATGCGCTAATAAAATTTGAAACATTGACAACGGTCTATTGATTATTCGGTTCTCGATTGGGGGGTCATTACAACGTGGGACGTTCAACTGGTCACTTGTTCGGTTGAAGGGTGATGCAATGCAAATTTCGACCATTCGCAGATTCCAGTCTCCGAGTGGTTGACAATCATATGCAACTTTCTGGTTGCTCTTCGATTTAATTATTTTAGGGAAATTTCCCCAGCATTCTAAAATATTTTACGTGAGTGTAAACCCTCATCTACTATATTTATAAATTAGTTTTATTCGTTAAAAAAAATACTGGTGAATTTACAAGAAATATTGATGTGTACAGATTGATGACAACAAGACACGGGAATGATCTCAGAATACCAGCACACCATCATAGTTTTTATGAAAAAAATCCATGTTATAACGCTATCAAAGCCTACAATGCCTTACCACAAGAATTAAAATCTATTAATAACATTCATACCTTCAAAAATCAACTTAAATTGTATTTACTTGAAAATACATTTTACTCTTACAGTGATTTTTTAAATGCATAAAACTTTTGTTAGTAACTTCAATAGTGCAACTGATTATAATGTTTTCTACAGTTTTAGTTTTAGGGTTGTTTTAGTTGTGTGTTTTCTTTTTGCTGCTCTCCTTGTTTTTATATATTTTATATATATTATATATTTTGTATTCTAATGTTTTATATTTTAATGTATTGTAATAACTTTTAATATTTAATTACCCTGACAATGCTAATGTCTTTTTTGTAAGATCTATAGCAATAAAGTTTATTCTACAGCACAATTAATATTATAAAGAGCGATTGCTCAAACTGTAATCTAAACAATAACAATCATTTTTACGATAATTGCCCAACACATATCAACTCAGAAATTCTATTGTATATTGCAGCGTAGGCTTTCCTATGTAATATTTAGACGATTGTCTCAAATATTTGGATTGTTTTTGATTTCGTGTACGGCTATGTGCCGCAACAATTATTATAAAATAAAACGGTTTTTTGGTGACTATTTTTCCCATCAATTACTGTTTTTTCTTTCAACCTTACCTGCCTAGCCATACAAATAATTAAATAAATAAATGATTTCATTCTAATCAAATAAATGCGAAACAGTCTTCCACTATAAATTTACAATACAAGCTTGAGTAATAAAATATGAACTAAATAACATACATGATAAACTAGGTCTCTCAATTGATAAACAGTGTGTGCAAACTTACAGGGTGTTTAAATTAATAGAGTGATTAATTTTTTCAGGTATATAGTATTGGATAGAAGCAAGTAATAATAAACTTTATATAAAAGAACCTGGGGTAATTAAAAAGGGTTACTACACACACAACGAAATTTGGGTCCTGAATTAAAACTAGACGATCACATAAATGGCCAATTTGTTTATTTATCTTAAAATAAAATCGAGATAAATAACTAATGGATGGAATTAAATAGGTTCTTGATTGTTTCACAATCAAGGATTTTTATTAGTAATCAACACACCTGGGGAATTTCACTATGGGTTTCCATTTTACGTCCCGTGTTTAATAAGGAACTATTATGTAATTCTTATCTCGAAATGAGAAAATACAAGAATAGACATGTGACTCTATAATTTAACTTTTCCAAGTATATGCAAAAAGAATAAAAAGAAGTAACGCGAACTTCAAACTGTAGTTTCATGTTCACTTATCGAACGATGTTAAATTTCTAATATTGCATTGGAAAGCTAATATAAAGCTCTAGAGTAAGCACGTAGTTAATGTACGGATGTTGTTTAAAACAGTGTATTCTGAGCTGCTAAAACATTTATTTAGAAAAGAAAATATAATTAAAAATATGACCGAAACACTTTTTGAGAATTATACAGATTTTAAATATTTGCTATATGCTAGATAACCTAACCAAAATATACTACATTGCATTTTAATATAGCGCGTAGAAATAGAAAACTTTTGCGAGTATTTTGTAATTCATAAATTTCGTTAGAAAATCAAGTACATAACAGGCACATGATTTCATGATAATTTGGTAGGAATATTTCCAACATATTTTAAATATTTTAATATACAAAATTTTACACAGTTGATTGTGTTTATCTTGGTATTCTTAAAGTTATTAGAAACATTATACTTCTTATAAGTTGTTCTAAAAGTTTATTGCATTTTATTATCGTTTAAAGAAGTTATTCAAATACAAGATGTGAATTTAACAGAATTGTTTACCAATTATTGACAATATATATTTTTCTCTAATTAGTGTATTGTTATGATTGTATTTTGCTTAACAGAATAGGTAAATCATTCACAAAAATTGTAAATAACAGTGGCCCGATGATACTCCTCTAAAGAACGCCCTAGCAGTACCCACCCTTCTTGAATAGTTCTCAAAGGTACTTTTAATATTAACTTAATATTAACGTTTGCGATCTATCATAGTTAAACATTATTTACTTAATAAAATATTGTTACTCAAACTATCAAAGGCTTCGTCGAGAAACAAACAAAAAATAAATTCCCCGCTCACCAAAGTAGTTGGTATATATTTGTCCATAAATATTTTCATTTACTGATAATTTATATTGCTCTATATTGCGTTAGATTCAAAGAGAATTGTTTTGCTTTTATGGACAAATATCAAACCGGAATCCAATGAGATTTCGATAAACTAACTCTTAAAAAACTTAAAAATTTTAAGCCATATCAGTACCAAATTTTAATCATATGTTGGTGACTATAAAAACACATTTTGGACAAAAAAGAAGGTTCTTTCCTACACAGGGTGTCCTATAATAACGTGCAAAAATTTAACTGTAGATTCCCTGTCGAAAATTAAGACGGGTTCTTCGTGTAAAATAACCCTTTTCTGTCCAGCTGCCCCTTAAAGGAGTGTGCCAAAAAACTGTTTTTAATTTCTCAAAATAACGTAATCTGAAAAAAAATAACGAAATTTGGTACATCCCGGTTATTCATCAAAAGGCATCTAACGAAATTGTTTCATTCACCTAGCGTATACATAAAGAGGTGAAATTAACTACCCTTTTTGAAATTTTGTGAATATCTTTCTGCCTGGTATTTTTTTTCAATTAAAAAATAAATAAATATTACGATTAATTTAGAAACGTTTTATCTCTTGAAAAATTTCGGAAAATCGACTCCCTCGGTAACCAGATATGAATCCATTAGACTTTTACTTTTGGGGCCACTTGAAAAAATGTTGTTTACTCCTCACCTGTCCCTAACGTCGAAGTTTTAAGAAGATTAGGCAATTACAAAATATAAATAATAATCCTTTAATTGACAGGACTGTCATTAATATGTCAAAAAGATTTTTGTCCATTTCAGACAGGCCTGTCTTATCAAAAGGTTTAAATTTTGCAATAAACCCGAAATCTGTTCCAAAATTTGATATAGTAGCGGCAATAGAAAAAACGTCTGAAAATTTACCAACAAATAATGGGAATGAAAATTAAAGATAATTTAACTCCAGAAAAAAAGTTATCGATAAATTCTTTAAAACGCGATGAAAGCATAAAAATATTGCCAGCAGACAAAGGTAATGCCACAGTCATTATAGATAAAGATATATATATATATATATATATATATATATATATATATATATATATATATATATATATATATATATAGAGCAACATTTACAGGACTTTATTTAAATACAAACATGAATTTAATGATTTTGAATGAAGGAACCTTACACCACATCATAGTAAGCCTCCTCATTTTTATGGCTTACCAAAGACACATAAACAAAATATTCCTTTAAGACCAATTGTTAGTTCTATTAATTCACCATTCATAATTTGGCAAAATATTTACTTAAAATTATTGATCCATTATCTGGAAATACCGATTCATCTATTAAAAATAGTAAAAAATTTATGAAAATGATATTCATGAATCACACCTGATGGTTAGTTTTGATGTAGTTAGTCTTTTTTACCAATGTTTCGGTAGATCAAATTTTAAAAATAGTTAAAGACAGGTTGCTAAATGATAATAATTTGGAAACTAGAACTAAATTAAGTGTAAATAGCATAATGGAACTCTTAACAATGTGTATAAAAACAACCTATTTTCAATTGGACAATGAGTTCTATTAGCAGGATTTTGGTATGGCTGTGGGGTCTGCATAATCACCAATTTTAAGCAACATATTTATGGAGAACTTTGAGAACACACATGTTCAAAATTGTATAAACAAACCGGTTGTCTGGTGGAAATATATTGACGACATCTTTGCAATTTGGCCTCATGGTGCCGATTTACTAGATAGTTTTTTGGAAAATATAAATAGTAAGGAACCGTCTATTAAATTCACATTAGAAGTAGAAAGTAGGAATGACCTACCGTTTTAATATGTTTTAATTAGAAGGGTAAATAATAGAATTGAAACAAGCATTTATAGAAAACCAACACATAGTAATAGATATCTAAATTTTAACTCAAATCAGTCAATAAATGTTAAAATGGGTGTTGTAAAATGTTTATACGATAGGGCCAAAATAATTTCATCTAATAATGAAATATTAAAAAACGAGAAAAAATATATCAAAGAGGTTCTAGTACAAAATCAATATCCTGAAGCCTATGTTGATAGAGTTTTCATAAATGTTGAAAATAGGGACAATCAGGTACAACAAGAACCTGAACGTCATTATACAGCAATAATTCCTTATGTATACGGACTATCGGAGAAGCTACGCCGTATAGATGACAAATTTGATGTTAGGACGATATTTCAAACGGGGAACACTTTAAGATTTATTTTAACAAAAACAAAACCGATAAACAGGGTGCAGAATTCAAGAGACTGTATTTACAATATCCCGTGTGAATGTGATAAATGTTATGTAGGCGAATCATCCAGACCTTTCAGTGTGAGGTTGGATGAGCACAAGAATTACATTAGAAAGAATGAAATTCAGAAATCAAAGATTTGTGAACATGCTTCGGAAAACGGACATAGAATAAACTGGGACTCGGCAAAAATTTTAACAAAACAAGCAGATACCAAAAAAAGAAAAATTAAAGAATCAGAAATAAGCTTATTAAATGAAGATAAGTGCGTATCGAATCGTTCTGTAGATATTTGTACAACCTGGCTACCAATGTTAAAAGAAGAACTTAACAAACTCAACATTATTTAAAAGAAAATATTATCAGTTCTGTGTTCCGTGTAAGTAGTAAGTATCTATGGAAATAACATAAACAGAACAGTATTTGACATACACAGCAAAATAAGAGTTCTTCCAAAAAAGCTTTGAAAACAGAAAGAGACTACTTTCCGAAACGTCGGCAAAATACATTATTTCTGTGTTTATTCCAATTTATATTATTTGCAAAACATAACCTCTGACTATTCCCTTGACGTAAACGTCACGGGCGCATAGGCTTTTTCCCAATAATTCTATTATTTTGTAGATTCGGTGATTTGTTTTTGAAGAGGATAACAATACATGTGGTAGAAAACCCAAATAATAGGGAAGAATATTCGTAGAATGCCACAAATAACTTGTATTCAAGTTGGAGATCGTCATTTTGAACAAATGCTTTAATATCTATAAACAACAATCGTTGTTTTCTTTTTTTTTTTATATACATTTATTTAACGTCGGCCTATTTCCGCTACTTAGGCCTATCACCGACGCCTGTAAACGAACTACCCCCAATCAGGAATTTTGCCGAACCCCTTCCCTTAAGAAGAGTAGGGATCTTTTACTTACCTAACATTTAATAGACAAGGGACCGACGGCTTTATATCCCCTCCGAAGGATGGTATATCTCTTATACAACCCTCGCCTAAGGTTGTATAGCTTCCGCGCATACACTGATATACAAGCCGCTGGAAGATGTGTGAGGCGAGAATGCGGTTTCCGTTGGAATGGTCACCCATCCAAGTACTAACTGCGCCTGTCGTTACTTTACATCGCATACCGAAGTATGTACATAGTAAAGACGCACCTACGCTCGCCCCGACAATCGTTGTCTTCATGTTTAAATGTTTTTACTATTTAAGTTCATCTTTTGTATTAGTTTTTTTTAGTTTACTAATAAATTTGCTTTTCAATAGTTTCGTCTTTAATTTGTAATGTCTCGTGCAATTTATAAGCACCAAATGATCATATCAGTACGTAATATTGTCAAATTATAATTTGACACCAGCCAACTTTTAATATTTTACACTAATATAATAATAATAATTGTTCTCATCGCTTTTGGTTGAACACTTAGGCAGATGTAATTAAATTTTCCTCTCAAAAATGGTCGATTTAACGAAATTCCTTGAAGAAAAAAAAGTTCCTGAATGAATCATACATAATGTTTACTAATTTTTTTTAATTGAATAAGAAAATAGCAGGCACAAAGATATTTACAAAATTTCGAGAAGGATAGTTAATTTCACCCCTTTGCGTACATGCTAGGTGGATGAAATGATTAGATGAGTTTTGATGAGTAACCGAGATGTGCCAAATTTCGTTTTCTTCCGATTACGTTATTTTGAGATAGAAATTAAAAACCGTTTTTTGGCACACCTCTTTAAGGGTGTGTAGCTGGACAGGAAAGGGTTATTTTGAAAAAATTTATACGAAGAACTAATCTTAATTTTCGACAGGGAAGCTACAGTTAAATTTTTTGCACATTATTACGGGACACCCTGTATATCCGTCCTATAAATGAGGAGAAATTTTTAACTCTTATTAGTCATAATTTTTGAAAAAATGACCGTAAGAAAAAATTGATGTAATTTTATATTCTTTACAAAATGCAATAGGTCTGATTCCGACCTAGTTAAACGTTAACATTTTATTCTCAAAAGACCGCACGTTTAATATGTTTTAAAAAATTATAAAAAAGTCCACAACAAATACAGAATCAGATTATTACAATCTAGGGTTTCCATTGCAACATAAGATATAAAAATCAGTTCCAAATCTATAGTTCACGAATGATTACTTACGCCAGTGACTAGCCTATTACTAATATTGGTACTACTTCCATGTATAATTATTATAACGGCAATTTGGTTCAATTTATTTCTACTTTACTATTTTTATATAATTTTAGATGCATTACAGGTAGGTACGTAAATTGATATTAATTCTAGCGGTTTCCGTGCGTTAGATCGTAATTAGAATTCCGCTTGACAGTGCTGTAGCAAAATATTTTATCATATACCTAACTGCAAATAACACGATTAATAATTATGCACAAGTTTTCGGTCCGATGGGTATTTAAGATTTCAAAAATTATGCTGTTACTGTTTGTACAGAATAATTAAACGGGTGAGATATACCGTTTAAAAATTTGCATTTAATTTTTTCACGTTTATCTTCTTGCATGTATCTACTGAAAATCATTCACACTAGTTTTGTAACTGTAAATTAAATTTTGTTTTATTCTCAACTTCAAGGTACTTCCTTATTTTACATACTCTTGTAATTATATTTTCTCTAAAAAATTTTTATTAGTTTCACTAGATAACAAGATACTTTCGCTTAAAAAAAATTACTACAGGTTCATTTACATGGCGAAAGTACACCCGTGAATTGATAGAATCACAAACTGAGGGCCAGTTACTAACTTCATTAGCTCAAACTTCAACAAATCGGATGAGTTAATTGCATGAGTGAATTAACCAGTAATCGACTTAGCTATTTCAAATTATCCTTATTTTACTGTCCACTGATTATCTCTCACCACTGAAATGGGCGAACCACTTAACCATAGAAGAATATATGGAACATCTGTAACCTTAATTATAAAAACTTGATGACTTTTTAAAACTTTATTAAATTGCCGTTGATGTCAAGGAAATACAATTTTCAATTTTACTCCTGCTGTATTGGGACAAAATGTTAAATTTTTTCAAACTAAATTAGATGTCATTCTACAATATGTCATATGGATCATGATCATGCAGCTCTAGACTGGACTAGACCATACCACCACAGATATTTTGCACAGCCGAGCTGGTCTCTCATCCAGACTCATCTGCTTTTATTTGCCCTATCGCCATTTAAAAACAAGAGTCAATAGTCATTACGAACTTGTAATTCTGTACACGGTTAGAGTAAGATAGTTTCCTTTTGAAGAAAATTTGGATATATTTTAGGTCTAATGGCATAGGTCTTATTTAAGAGTAGTACGGAAATTCGTAATAATACAAGATGCCTGCCATTCTTGTAACTAGCGACTGGCAAAGCTTCAACCAGGCATTAGTCTCCAAAAAACCTACTAAAAGCATTGCTAGATGACTTAGTGGACAGAGGAGAGTGGTGTTGGCAAATTAAAAATTATTAGGCATGGAAAAAGATTATTTAATGAGAAGTTGCAGAAAATATAGACAGTTAAAATCTGATGACGTTGACAGTCGCGGACAAACCCTTCAAATATTTGAACTAATTTTGAACTGTTCTTAAGTATTTACTGTAGCAAATGTAGATGTTGATGTCGTCTTGGAGAAAACTTATACTAATAATATGCATTATATATTAAATTTATCACAAAATCAGGTTTATATAAATTAGTGTTAGACTGAAAAGACTGGAGAAAGACTTTGTGATTTTCAAGACACTCTGTTAGATTATGTGTGTGGAAAAACACGTACAATGAAGAGTAAGTTGCATATCAATAAATTTTCTAGAAATTGACATTTGTAACTATACAAATATGAACTTTTTGTGTTTAACTGAAACGCATGCTGGAAGTGCTTCTATTATTAATAAGAATATCAGTGGTTTTTGTTTACGAGCGGTTACTGCAGAACTGTACATCAAAAAGGAGGGGTTGCCATATTCTCTAAGTCAGACCTAAATGTTAAAACATTGATCTTGCTAGATTTTGTGTAGAAAAATATTTTGAGGTCTGTGCTGTTCCATGGAAAGCAAATACTTCTTCCACAAGGATAATTTTAACCTATTATAGATCACCTAAGGGAGATCTAAATATATTTTTTGAAAATATTTTTAATGTATTTGAGTCTGTGTTTGTACATAATGCTAATATAATTTTAAATGGATATTTTAATTTAGATTCATCTTTCAATTCTAATAATGCTTATGCTTTTAAAAAGTTATGTGGTATTTAATTAGGATTTAATCTCATATTGATGATAAAACAGTCTACCCGTGTCACAGATTCTTCCTCAACTATTATCGATCACGTGTATACCAATTTAACAGATAATAGTTTAACATGCGTACTTGGTAATGAAATTTCTGACCATAGAACTGTTCTGTTTCAAATAAATTATGAACAAGAAATATTCCTTTCCAAACTTCATGCTACACGAGAAGTTATAGCGATAACGCTATTAACAATTTTCGGTTAGATCTTGTAAGTGAGGATTGGAGCCCCATCTATATCTCTTAAGATATAAATGAAGCTTACGAATATTTTCATGGAATATTTTTACATTATTTTAATACACATTTTCCTTGCCGAAAGTTTTATCAACACAGCAATAACTGTGGTAAGAAATGGGCAAATGATGAAGTAAAGGTGTCAAGTGTAAAGTTGAAAAACCTATAGAGCCTGAAAAATACATATCCCGAACTTGATTCTCTCTACAAATAGAATAAAAAAATTTAAAAACACGAATATAAAAATTAATGGCGTATTATACAATGATCCAGTGCTGGTAGCTTCTTCCTTCAATGATAATTTTGTAAATGCACCTTATCAAATAATGAGCCATTTACCTCCAAATAATAGCAAAAATAATATACTTGAACAACGTATTCCTATCCAAGAGCATTCTCTATTTATAGAACCTTTTGTCTGTGAAGAGCTTTTAAACTTATTGAATAATAAGTTAAAAAATAAAAAGTCGGCTGGCCCTGATGAAATCCTGGTTTATATTATAAAAAAATAATTGAAAAGGTGGTACCTATCTTTAAAAATCTAGATCTATAGAACATGGAAAACTGCAGACCCAATATTGTTCCATCTGGTTTTCAAAAATATTTGAATATAGTTATCAAGATCGACTGCTACAATTTTTAAACAAAAATAGTTTCATCACATAAAATCAACACGGATTTCGGTCAGGCATGTCAACTAACACAGCCATGCATTCTTTTCATGAGAGACTCATTGAATACATTGAGGCATAGTCGAAGAAATGAAGTACTAAGCAAGCTCAAATTGGCGCAGTAAGATGGATCGCGATGGGATTTTTTACATTCGATTCGTAATGCCGTCCCGAAACTTTGTGAAGATAGTTATTGAATGCATTTTGAATAAATAAATTATTGCAATAAAAATACTGATTTTAGAAAAGCAACGCTAAGAAGCATTAAATAACTATTTTACAACTCGGTCAATTATTATAGAAATAAGTCCAATTTTGTTACTCGGGGGTTTTGGGGGTCGCTGAGTACGACTATGCAGTCGGCGACAGCGTCCGACGCACCTGGGGCCCAGGGTGGGCGTCAAACACGTCGTCTTCTGGAGTTCTGCCTCCAATTTATAAAATACGGAGCCAAAATAATTACTCGGGGGTTTTGGGGGTCGCTGAGCACGATTATGCAGTCGGCGACGGCGTTCGAGGCACCTGGGGCCCAGGGTGGGCGTCAAGCACGTCGTCTTCTGGAGTTTTGCCTCTAATTTATAAAATACCAAACCAAAATACTTACTCGAGGGTTTTTAGGGTCGCTGAATACGAATGTGTATTCAGCAAGGACATATAAAAATATTGTTTTAAATGGTTTATGTTAAAAAATTTAAAGATTTATTTAAAAAAAATTTATATCACAAAGACAGTGTATTTTCGGGTTCTTCATCGCTTTCAGCATCACATTCTATACTTGCAAATTTATTTACATTCGTGCAATTGGCACCTGCACAATTTTTGCACGCTACACTACAAATCAAACCGTGTTTACGGCATCCACATGAAGTACCGTAGTCCTTTTTGCCAGTGCAAAAAATTATTTGTAAAATACTGGATGGGCCAGGGGGTTGCGTCATCCTAATGGGAACGAAAGACACATCTTTGCGTTCCCATACCCAGTCTACAGGATTTAGATTTTCGTCCTCTCCATACAGCCAACTTTGAACCTGCAGATAAACTCTTTTCAAATGTTGCGTTATCGTATCCACGGTTATCGCATCCAGGGTAGGGTTAGAAGTTTCGTGATAGTAAGTTGGATGCTAGTACCAACTGTGAAATATGTAAGGCGCCAAATTTAAAAGTGGACAGGGCTCGAAGCTACGTATGGATGAGCGACCCCCAAAACCCCAGAGTAACAAAATTGGACTTATTTCTATAATAATTGACCGAGTTGTAAAATAGTTATTTAATGCTTCTTAGCGTTGCTTTTCTAAAATCAGTATTTTTATTGCAATAATTTATTTATTCAAAATGCATTCAATAACTATCTTCACAAAGTTTCGGGGCGGCATTACGAATCGAATGCAAAAAATCCCATCGCGATCCATCTTACTGCGCCAATTTGAGCTTGTTTGGCCTGATTTTGTGCTTTCTCAGCGGGGCATTCGACCTGTGTGAATCATGATATATTATTGCGTAAACTATACTCATATGGTATCCGACAAATCAAATGATATATTAGAGGCTAAATGTAATATTTGTAGTTGGTATTGTTTTAATACATTGTTTCTTAATCCGCAGAAAACGCATTATATCAGATTTCACAACTGGCAAAAGAATTGTTTAAAATAAATATCAAGATAAAAGATGAAAGATGTTTCTCTCTCAAAGAAAGAAACAGTCAAATTGTTAGGCTTAACAATTGATGAATGTTTGAGTTGGAACGAACATTGTAATAATCTAGTAGCCAAATTAAATTTTTTGAATTATTTTTTTAGAAATTTAAAAACAGTTCTCTTAACTGATCAACTCATAAGTCTGTATCATGCGCAGGTAGGTTCAAGACTGAGATATGGGGTTTGCTCTTGGGACAACTCCACACTACCTTCAGATGTATTTGTTGCATAAAAACGCATATTGAGATATATTGGTGGAAATGGAATTCCAAGTACCCATACCCATACATGTAGGAATTTATTCAAAGAATATGGAATTTTGGCGCTTGTGGGAGTATTTATTTACGAATTATGTATATACGTTTTTATTATCAAACAAAAGTTCATTACAAATAAAGACTACCACGATATCAACACAAGGCAAACAAAAAATTTTCACGTACCTTTTTGTAAGTATAAAATAACCACAAATTCGCCTACTTATATAGGTCTCAATGTATATAATCATTTGCCTGACGATCTACAACAATTGAAAGATCTCAACCACTTTAAAAAATGTTTTAAAATGTTTTTAATAGACCAGTATTATTACACTATGAATAAGTTTTTTATAACTTAGATATTAAGCATATTAAACGATTCCTATACATGATGTACTGTGTCTAAAGGAAAATAAACATTATTATATTATTATTATTATCAAGATATGGTGAGTTTATTTTCGCCAATTATGAAATTAGAGATAAAAAGTAGCTCTTATTAAGACATTTGTTTAGAAACCTACATTTGAAGTACATTGTATATTTACTTGTTTCTATCATTTCCCAGCGGAATAGTTTACATTTTGGTGGGAATGAAGACTGATATAGAAGGGATATATTAAAATTAAAATACGATTAAAGTTAAATTTTTACAACATTAGTGGGTCATATAGAGGTATAATGGATGAAATATAACTAGTATATATATTCATATATTTATATTTTTAAGAATTACATTAATTAATTAGGCAATACACCGACAACATATTTAGGAAATCATATTTTAAATATTTTATTTTTAATTGGTTAAATTGTCACTGAAGTCGGTGAAATATTTGTCAAATCGATTTTAAAATCGATGAAATATGGTATGTAGTCAATATAGAATCAGAAATAAAATCTATGCTAATTGATGTATTATTTTAAATATTTAAACCTATATCTCCTTCCAATACAAGAGGTTCTTCTAGGACCCTCAGGGATATTTCCTATGGCGTTTATTATTATTAATTCTTATAAATTATCTAATTTGGGATAAGCATTTTACGCACAAAATTTTCGCAGTTGATAATGTTAAATAACACGCCAAAACCTTCGATAGACTTTTCGAAACTGTAATAAAATCCGGCACAAACATTTCGTATGAAAAACGTGCTTCACGTAAAAATGCCGTTGGAAGAGGTTTTTATACTTTAAATCACATTTTCGCTCTACGGAGCGTTTTTTATGCAAAAATATCAGAAACTCATCAAGGAGTGTAATTTTAGAAAGTATACTAAATGTCGCTGCACGGGGACGTAATGTCCGCCCGACCACCAAAATTTAGAAAGTTTTAACTAAAATCGACTTTAATTTCGAAAATTTCAAAATTGAAAACCCTTTTACGAATCCACGTTGTGCAGTACTGCAACTCATGCGTTGTGTTAAATATGAGGACAAGTTAATCCAGTATCTAGTCAAAGTATTTCGAGGGTTTTGGCGAAAATAGCCTTTAGCGACAACGGTAAACATTCATTTTCTAGCAGTCGATTTTGACGGCAAAATGATGGATTTTAAAGACATTTGCCCTAAACCGGTTTCTCAGTGATTCGGTGTAAGAAAAGTATCTTTACCATGTACTCAGATGTGCATGGGACCGCCTTGCCTGAACGTATGAATATATAATTGCCACAAAATAATTCAAAGTCGTTCCGATTCAGGCATTTTCAAGCTCTGAGGAGCGAACCAAATTATTATTGAACTGATAATACGTAAATAGACAGGCAAGCAAAAGCCCACCAAAAATTTATAACATTGAACTTTTCTTGAATCTTTTTGTGTAATCGTTAGCTATAAACCGCACATTGGATGGTAGTTGGTACATTATGAGTCGTTCCGTTCCTCACTATGTGTTGTACACGGGCTAGACTATAGTTTGTCAATACATTTTTCTTGAAAGTTTTTGTAAAACATAATTTTTTAAAGAGATTTAATATACATTTTTTGAACTTTATATTGTCTTTTTCTTGTGTTTCCAAAATTCCTTTTCAGATTTAAATTTAAGCAAGTGTTAGTATTTACTGTGTTAGATTTATAGTGTTACGACGTTCAATTGGTACCATCAGTGAAGCAGTTAAGCATAAACGAATAGTAAGTATAGATTCGTCCTTTAGACGCGAAAAGATGGATCGTCCACAATAACACTAAGAAATTGGTTTATTTAATTACTATTGTCATACCTACTACTGCCAAATTAGAATTTCAATATGAATTATCTGGTCAGAGTAGTCTTTTATTTTAACATGTTCGGGAGTCAAGTTGAGTTCACAATTCCGTTTTCGTTAGGTCAGCGTATTTAAATAATTACATTAATAGCAGAATTATTTCTATAGCAGAATTTTATTAATTTATTAATAATTATATTTTCAAACTAATTTTTATTTTATTGGAGAAATTGAGCAAATTTCAATAAAACTTATAAAAAATGTTGCTCTTATGGACTGCATCCTTCAATTAATGTTTCAGATTTCTCATTTGGAACAGCTGAAAATAGTTTTTGTTAATAAAAATTTACACGCTTGTGAAATCCTATAGTGTGGAGGCGCCCTATCCTGCTGGAACCAAACGTTATCGAACTCATCACCAGCAATCTCTTGTATTGCGGGAACTATTTGATTTGTCAACATTTCTAGGTATTTTTCTCCGTTCAAATTTCCATCTATGAAAAACGGCCCTATGATTCTATCCCTGAAAACTCCTGCATAAACATTTAATTTTTGTGGATACTGCGTGTATGTTTTAAGCATCCAGTGAGGGTTTTCGTCACTCAAATATCTGAAATTATGGCGATTAACTTTTCCACTGAGTTCGAAAGTTGCTTCATCTGAGAAGACAAGTAGAGATGACAAAAAATTTGGGTTTTGGTTGCTCCTTTCCATCATTAATTCACTAAATTCAAGTCGCCGATCAAAATCATCTTCATTTAACTCTTGGTGAAGGTAAATTTTGTAAGGATGAAATTTTAAAAGTTTCAAATTCTTATGAACTGAAAATGTGCTCATAACAAGCTGGTGACTGGCTTTTCTGATTGATAACCTTCGATTTTCAACAAATGCCTGGGCCACTTCCATTTGTCGAGCTTCCGATGTTTCAGATTTTGGTCTTCCAGATTTTGTGCGATTTTTATATGTCCTTGTATCTAGGAATCGTTTGATGGTACGGGACACAGTAGATTTCGAAATTCCCACTTGATCTACACGGAAAGTTGCGATGAATAAAATCACAACTTCATCCTAGGACCTTTCTTTATCGCCCCACCCTCGCATCATTAAAAGAGAAACTCCTCTCTCTTCCTCTGTTAAAGTAGCCATTATGCAGAAAAAAACGCGAGAACTAATGAAAAATGAAATAACTTTTTCCGTATAAAAGTGCGCTCCTGCTTCACAGATATTGTTTTTTAAACTGAATGTTTTTTTCTCAACACGAGTAGCTAGAGTTTGTAAATATTTACAAACTTATGGACGCTTAAGGTTTATTTCAATGTTGTGCGATTGCAGCGACACCTTGCGAGAATCGAAAAAAATGCCCGACATAAAATTCACGTATTTTTGGCCGTAAAATCCGAATCCGCTATAAAAAAAATAGGGATTTTCGTTACAAATTTCAAAGTTGCCCCCGCCCCATCCACTGGGTTAGGGGTGGGAGAGTCGAATCCAATGTCATTGGATAGATTTCGTAAAATAACAGATAGTGTTTTTCAGTTTTTGAATTAAACGTTTTTTTATGGGCACAAGACGCTACTCATGAAACAGTAATGTTTTCTTTTAATTTTTGCGATTACAGCGACACCATGCAAGAATCGAAAAAAATGTCCGGAATAAAATTTACGTATTTTTTGCCATAGAATCCACAGGGTGGTGGGTGGGAAGTCATTTTGGTATCAGTAGATAGTTTTTTGAAAAATTTTTGACCCGTATTTTTTTATTTTTCGATTTGATACAAACTGTCCGAGATTTTCCACCGTTCCCACACTTTTCCAACACCCGGTATGTTTAAAGACCCCTAAGGGCCCTTTGAAGGTAATATGCACATTTCGCATTTTTCAGGTGCTAATTTGATTTCAATATTACTGTAAAATTACTATACATTTTTCGTACCTATGAATATTTTCTATTGATTTTTATATTTTGTATTTTCTTCCCACAAAATAAATAGGCTCTTCCAGAAATCTTAAGGAAAATAGGGAAAATCTGAAAAGAGGGAAATTTTGTCGAACAGGGAAAAACGGTGAAAACTGGAATATCTAATGCTAAGGAATTAATTTATTATTACAGTATGGTTGTTGCATAATTCACGGACATTCTCGTACATGTTTACTTGCTTTTCTTTAGCTCACAATGCAGTATTTTTCATGTACAATGTTTGTTTTCAAATCTTGCATCCTTTATTTAACACACTTCCTGACATAAGCAATTGATGAAATTTTGCACAGTTACTAAGATCGGATGACAATACAACATTCCACCGTTACTTTTCCGTTACTACCCACGCGCAGGGGGCACGAGGGTGAAAATTGAATAATCTGCAAAACGAAGGAGCAAGAAATCAAAACAAATCGTTAAGAGACGAATTTTTATTGAGCGCTCTCTGGGAGGTAAACCCCACAAATACTTCCCGCGCCCCATCCTCAATTTAACCTAAATGTTATGTTATCTTTGAAAATCCAAATTAACCTACTAATTGAACTTAGGTAATGTATGTTAATAATTTAATTAAAGTATGACTAAAAAGTAGAAAATATATATAAAAAAAAAATTTAAACATGCTTTTCTACGAAAGCGCCTAAGGATCACAAAATTATAATAAAATTATTTTATTCAATATATTGGAAAAAAGTTAATATATATAAATAAATTTAATATATTGAAAAAATAATTAATATATTAATTTAATATATTGAAAATAATTTGACGTACTACTTTCGGTCAAATAACCAGGAGATCTAGAGTAAAGGGAACTATTAGCAGTGTTGCGTTTACAAAAAGTGCGTAATATTTACTACGCATACTCAAGCTTATTTTGATAAAATATCTGGCAGCCTTCATTAATAGTAATAATTGTGATCACTAGCATTAGATTAGGTATGTACACGTTCTAAGTAACCAACAACATGGATCGGGAGATTTATTGGACGTGTCAAGCAACTCTATTCATGATTTAATAAAGTACTATTTCATAAATGGAATGCACTATGATGAAATACTTGCTTTTTTGTATTTAAGACATAATGTAGAGATAAGTTTATCAACGCTTAAACATTAATTGAAAGGGATGAAATTGAACAGGAAGAGGGAGAGCAGACAGGACCGCAAGTAATTCAAAAGTTATTGGAGGATATCATATCGATACAGTTAAAGAAATTGGCGGATGCCCAAGACGAGTACGTTTTGATTATGGTACAGAAAATGTGTTCGTAGAAAAAGTCCAACAAATATTCAGGGAAGTACCAGTTGATAACTTCGGATAAGATTTTTGGAGATAAAAGTTTTATGTACGGAAGTAGTCAAAACAACCAGCGTATTGAAGCATGGTGGTCTGTATTGAAACATTCTGCTCAGTTCTGGATGAATGATGAAGAGTTATAAGAAAATGATCACTTTTCGGGTTCAGAACTAGACAAGTCTTTAATACAGTTTTGCTTCCTAAGAATTGTACAGGTAATTTTTTTTTTATTAAACCTGAATTCAAGATCCATTACATATGATTCTTTTGCAGGATGATTTAGAGCAAGCTGTTTATGAATGGAATATTCATAACATTAGTGGATCACGAAACGCAGTATCACCACGAGGGCGTCCTGCAATAATGTTCGAATTGCCTCAAATATACAATATCATCAATTTTGTATGCAATGTTGATAATTCTATAGTAGAAGCATGGGAAAGTCAATGTGTTTTTTTCATAATGCCATGTGAAACCGATATATATGAACTGTGTACTAGTATACGAAATAAAAGAAAGATAGAAATGCCACAAGATCCATACTCTGAATCAGAACTGTACCCATATTCAGTTAAGAACGTATTTTAAATTAGAATATAATATTTACTAACATAAATTTATGGACCTACCTATTTCTTTGGCAAACCTATCAATAATGAAGCGATGTATGCTGAAGTTAGTAGTTCAATAAATACTATAACATACTTTTCAGAATTTTATTAAATACTTATCTTATAAAAATATTAATTAAAAAAAACATAGAAAAACATAAACAAAATACCACAACGGAAAGGGAATAAGATAACATTCTAAATATGACAAGGTGTAACATAACAAAAAAAATGCATATAATGTAGGAGGAACAAAAAAGCACAATAAAACATTGCCAACCAGGACAAATAGTTCATTTTTTCGAAAAATCCCTCAGTACATTTTGTAAACGTGATAATTAGGAGAAAAATATTGCGAATTAGATGTTTATGTTTTGGAAAGCAAATTTTATTTGAAACCTGTTGAAAAAGGGGCATGAACGTGCCGAAAACAGGCCTTTTCACGTTTTCGCTGCGAAAGAAAAATTTTTTTTATACAAAAAATACTACGAAATAGCTCGTAAAAAGACGAAAAAAAATAGTTTTTGACAATTGAAATAGGTCAATAACTTTTTGCATAAAAAATTTAAAACCGCTAAATATGGCCATTTTTTGCAGTTATCGTACGAAGTTTCTCTTGCAGGCGGACTTGGAGCGCCGCTAAATAATTGCGCTTCCCCCCACCACGCGTCACTTCCCCTCCGCTCGAACGCCCAAACGTCCAAAATTCAGAAATAGCCAGATTTTCAAATGCGTTTTTGAGGTACTAAACGAAACCTTACGAAAATTTAAAGAAAATAGGGTTGTAGAGAATTTCATCAGGAACAAACAGCTTCTTGAAAAATTATTCTATGACCAGTTTTGACCATTTCCACGCCATTTTTCGGAAACACCTTATTTTACATTTTCGCTGTTTCCGCTAAAAGTTATTAATATTTTTGCATGAAATTTTTAGAGTAGGTAGATATCAATAACCTACAATTTAAGCTCCGAAACAACTTTCTACGATAATTACAGTCCCTGTAATTAAATAGTAAAAAATGGCTATATTTAGCGGTTTCAAATTTTTCGTGCAAAAAGTTATAGACCGATTTCAATGGTCAAAAACTCATTTTTTCATCTTTTCACGAGCTATTTTGTAGTATTTTTTGAATATAAAAAAAATTTCTTTCGCATCGAAAACGTGAAACCAGTTTTCGGCACATTCATGCGCTTTTTTCAACAGGTTCCAAATAAAATTTGCTTTCCAAAACTTATGCATCTAATGCCCACTATTTTTCTCCCAATTATCACGTTCACAAAATGCACTGAGGAATTTTTCCAAAAAATGCATTCTCCTTTGTTATCTTACCTGGATCAGTAGGTATTATCATCAGTAAATTTTGTGCTAAAATATCCAATCAATTCCTCTATACCAGGTCTTTCTGTTGGGTTGTGATTAAAACATCTCTGCAAAATGGGTTGAAAAAATGGTGGGAGAAAGCTAATATTTGGACTTTCAAAATTTTCTATTTTCTTTTTCATGGTTTCAGTGAAATCTTCTGCTACATCTGGCCATACATCGTCTTCAGAATGCGTCTCTAAGAACGTACATGCTAACGACCATATATCTGATGATATCGTGGCAGTCCCCTTACACAACCTTCCGTGACCATGTAGGCGATGGTTCCCTTTATTGAACCTTATTACCTGAACCTGTATACGGTATTTGTGATTTTTGTATCTTTTCTTTCATGGGGGAGTTGAAAAACGACTTTGTCGATACTTTCTCCTTTTTGATATTATATATGTATGTAACGTGCATGTATGTATTTCAAATAAAGAGTTATTATTATTATTATTTTTTTTTTTTTTAAACCAGTCGTCCTTCTCCCTGCCTCCGATACCAGAGAGGGTGCGCTGGGAGCGCCAGTAACCACTCTCTACACCGTAGAGTCAGTGATCACTGGTTCCGTGACTCGTGTGCCCTGAGCAGACGCAATGAACCAAGAATGACAGCCTTCTGCATTCTCCCGGCTAGGACTTCTGCCGATTGTCGGCATGCCGGTATGATGTTCAATTCTGAAAGCAGCGTGTGTCTCGTTCCACCGAGAGCTCCTATAATCAGTACCACCAGCTTGACAGTATGGTCTGGATACAGTCTGCGGAGTTCGAAGAGTAGGTCTCGATATTTTGTCCGCTTTTCTTCCTCCTTCAAGACAATGTTGTTCTCCGCGGGAGCCAAGAACTCTATGACGAACATTGTCTTGAGTTGGTGGTCTATGAGGGCTACGTCAGGCTTGTTTGCCTGTATTTGCCTGACCGTGGGAAACGAGTAGTTCCAATAAATTAGACACCTCTCATTCCCCACAACGGACTCAATATCCCCCGGAGCATAAGGCAGCACTGGTGTCTCGTCTATCTCATACGAGTGCCTCAGATGGTAGTAAAGCACTCGTAGTGCTCCGTCGTGCCTTTGGATATAGGCGGAGACTGCATATATCGGGCAGGCCGACAACAAGTGCATAAGCGTCTCCGGCGCTCTGCGGCAGGCCCTGCAGCTGACGTCAGCGACCTCCATACCCATGACACGACTTCGATAGACGAGGGTGTTGAATACACCGTCCTGGCAAGCCAATATAAATCCCTCGGTCTCAGACTTCAGCCCGGCTGACCTTAAGAAGGCGAAGGTCAGCCTTTCGGATAAGCCAAGTTCTTCTATATTTCTATAGAAGACACCATGCAGTGGCTTATCCGAATGGAGCTGCAGAAAGATGGTTTGTTCTGCAGCTTTTATTTGGGCTTTCCGCCGAGCGGGTTCCAACTCGGTGACAGAGTCGGGATTATCCCGCTCAACGTCGAAGATGAGACCGAGTTCATCGGCTGCTCTGCGTGCTGCCTTAAACAGAAAAGCTCCTACCCCTGCATTTTCATGGTCTCGGACCATGCAGAGGAGGGGATCCGAACTCCTGACGACCTTACAGGCTCCATCCAGCACCATCCTGCTGTGTAGACTCTCCAAGCTCAAGAGTCCACGGCCTCCCCGATGTCGTGGGAGATATAACCGTGGAACGGACGATTTAGGATGCAGGCTCCTATTGAGGTGCATCTTTCTCCGGGTTCCTACATCGAGTTGACGCAGCTCCTCTCGAGTCCACTTCACTACTCCAAAGGAGTAGAGAAGGATCGGAACGGCAAGTATATTAGTAGCAGACACCTTGTTCTTCCCCGACAGTTCTGAAGACCAGATCTGTCGGAGTCGGTGCTGATACTTGCCGCGGAGAGCGTTTTTCACTACACCCACTTCTTGGGTGGAGCGTTGCTCGACACCCAAGTAAGTGTACGACTCTCCGGCATCTAGGTGGTGTAGGATGCTTCCGTCTACGAGCTGCGCGTCCTCGCCGTAATCCCCACATCGTCCTCTCTTGAGATGGACCAGTGCACATTTGTCCAATCCGAACTGCATACCGACAGCCTGCGTGTACTCCTGTACCACCCTAAGGGATTGTTGGAGATCCCTTTCTCCGGAGGCATAAAGTTTAAGGTCATCCATATAAAACAAATGGGTGACCTTATGCCTCCTGTCGCCGGGGGT
The DNA here is from genome assembly GCA_963675555.1 of Leptura quadrifasciata. Taxonomy (NCBI): domain Eukaryota; kingdom Metazoa; phylum Arthropoda; class Insecta; order Coleoptera; family Cerambycidae; genus Leptura; species Leptura quadrifasciata. The sequence goes on from OY776675.1 coordinate 115,071,434, forward strand.
ACCACAGTTGTAACCGCGGGTTTTCCGGAGCGAGACGGATAATGGCAGTAGCGAGATGCAAAACAAAAGGGGGCTGAGGGAATCTCCCTGAAATACTCCCCTTTTGAACGTTACCGGCTCTGTTTGGACTCTATCATTACCATATGTTATGGTAAAGCGAGTCCTCCAGAGCGGCATCAGATCTTCAATGCATCTCACTACGGGACCGGCGACCGCAAGACATCGGAGCAAGTGTACAATAAGCTCATGAGATGTCATGTCAAATGCCTTGCGGTAATCGATCCAGGCCATGGAGAGATTCCGCTTATACTGCACGGAGTCCTGCGTGACACATCTGTCAATCAACAGGTTCTCCTTGCAGCCAGCGACATCTCTTTTCGACCCTCGTTGCTCATATATCCGTTCGTAAACTGGGTTAACTGCTTGGAGTACCCGCATGTACAAGATGCGTGTGAACACCTTGTAACATGCGTTTAAACAGGTTATCGGCCTATAGTTCTTTGGGTTGGACAAATCTCCGTTCTTGGGGATCAGCACTGTCCGCCCCTCAACAACCCAAGAAGGAATTTGCTGCTCCCCATTTAGCCAAGAATTAAAAATTCTGGCCAAATGGTGGTGGGTAGTGGTTAACTTTTTCCACCAAAAGTTATTAATCCCATCGGGACCTGGAGCAGCAAAATTCTTAGAGCCTTCAAGAGCTCTTCGAACCTCTTCTGGGGTTATTGGTTGGCACACCTCCTGTTGTAGATGAAGCCTTTGGCAAAAGGCTTCAAAGTGTGCCAGGGCCGGAGATTCTCTGTTGAGCGGAAGCCTCTGTTCGTACAACGTTTTCCAGAAAGTTTCCACCTGATCGACGGTCGGTGGATTGATTATTATTATTATTATTATTTATTAATTCATGAAGTTCGTTAACCTACGTATATCCATTCCAAAGCAATTACGAAATTATTCATCATCTAGCTCGTTAAAAAGTGCAAATTCACCACGTTCTTTCCTCATAATATATATTATAGCTCTCCGTCTGGCTTTTATTAGTATTTTGTCCATATTTAAAAAATGTGATTTACTTAATACATATTTTGCAAAACTTACTGAACACCGAAACAACCTGTAACGCACAAATCACTTATACTGGTTTGTGCTATTATAACTCTCTGAACAATGCACAAAATTCGAATTCGTGTTAACATATCGTGGTTAGTTGACCGAGTTTGGATCAGATATCGGTGCACAAAATATTCTACATATTGAATTTATTTTCAATATATTCAATTTTTTCCCAATATATTCTTTACTTTTTCAATATTTTGAATTATTTTCCAAAATGTTAAATTATTTTTCCAATATATTAATATTCTTCCCAATATATTGAATAAAATAATTTTATTATAATTTTGTGACACTTAGGCGCTTTACTTTTCTGTAAAAAGTAGAAAATAATAATAATGAACAACTTCAAGAAAAGCAAGGCCTGCGCACTACGCATGATTGTATGAAAGTGGTGGAATCGTTGTACACATACTGCCTTCAATCATGCGTACATAAGGATGATACATATACTTATATACAAAGTACGCACGCCTTGCTTTTCTTGCAGTTGTACATTATTATTTTTTTACTTTTTACCTTTAAGTACAACTTTTTACAGAAAGGCAAATTTTTATTTATTTTTTTTTCGTATAGAAGAAATTAACTTAACCAACAAAAATTACAACTGTTTTGACAGCTTAGAAAATTTTGGCATCAATAACTTATACAAAACAGAAAGCCTGGCGCTATGTGAAAAACTAACGAACATATTTCTATAAAATATTTACTGTTTGATAGATTATTCTCAATTTTTTAGTAGTTTATTTACGATTCAATCTCATGAACTCAACCCATTCAAAGATTTGATCCTTTTAAAAAAATGTCTAACTCGCGCAGAGAGCTTCAGATTTCTGGCCACTTCTTGCGGATTCTGGTCCAGTATGCCACGTTCAAAACAAACTCGCTATTCAAAAGTTTACTGGGCCTCTCTGTATCTTACCTTGCAAGCATCAGCCTTCCCTCAGCAACTGGTGTTAGTACTTCTTTGAATTTTAAGTAATTTTAAATAATTTTGCAAGAAGAAATTCTGTTAAAACTGAATCCTGACCTGCGCTGCGCTAAGATATAATCACGCAGTATATGTTGTAATGTAAAGTCAATTAAAATGAGATATAAATATTATTTAAAGCATGGCGTGAGTGAGAAAATTGTTTCATTACAATATAAATTTTTAATATTATACACCGTAGTTTGTGTGAAACTTTCACTCTCTAATTTAAATTAGGTGGAGTATCTATCATTATAATTTAGTAGCTATTGTTACAATTTGTGAATAAGACTTTATTTCATTTGGTAATATAGAAACTTGGATATAGTCATCAACAATCAACTGTAACTTATATTAAATTTATATCAAATGCAATATAATTAGGCCGGTTAGCGGGGGAGTCAAATGCATGAAATTCGAAACTTTTTATATCGATTACTTTATTAACTAATCAAAACGTACATTTTCAAAAAAATAGACCAATAGGATTTTTTTAAAGTGAGAAAAATGGCTAGCGATCAGTGGAAAAAATCGAGAAAACATAATATGTTACTTTTTCGCATTGGCCCTGTACTGTGTCAAACCAAAAAGTCATTGAAATTATTGAAATCTGACATTTCGCGTCTTCATCTTGATTTTCGTAGACAAAATGAATGAGAAATAGCGATTTGGTGATGTTTCACAAGAAAATATTAATGAAGCCGTTCCAGTTAAAACGAGAAACCCTAAAAACTCTATATTTAAACAATTTTTGCAAAGAGTAGCATTATTCCCTCGAAAAAAGATAGGACTACAAATGAACTTTATTTTGACTGACTGAGGTTATAACATGAAAAATTGAATAGAGAAGATTATAAAAAAGCTGTCATTAAAACAATGTGGAATGTAATTGCAAAAATTCTTCGAGAAACTTATTTCGAAAAATGTAATAGCAGTTTTAACCCACCCATTGATGTAGAATTTGAAAACGCGAGGAATGAAATATATTCAAATAGAAGAAGGCTTCAAGCTATTCCAGAAAAACGCAAACAAAGCTGAGTTGCCATTGAAAAAGAACATTTAAATGAAATGATGATGGTTTAGAATGAAGAAACGCCTAAGGGTTATAGAGAAAATGCCATGTGGTGGTGTTTGAACTTGCATGGAACGGAGGAGAGGCTGTTAAATATAAAATCGATCACTTTAGATTTGAAAAAAAACTGACGGAAGTTTTTTTTTATCATTTATTTAACGTCGACGTATTTCCCCTACCAAGGCCAATCACCGACGCCAGGGAATAAGTTCATCAGTGTAGGTGTTAAAGAACACGCCAAAACCCTCGATAAACTTTTCGAAACTAACAAAATCTGAAACATTTCGCATGAAAAGCGTGCTTCAAGTAAAAATGCCGTTGGAAGAGGTTAATTACATGTTCGCTCTACGGAGCCTTTTTTATGCAAAAATATCAGAAACTCATCGAGTGTAATTTTAGAAAGTATACTAAATGTCGCGGCACGGGGACGTAATGTTGCCAAGACCACAAAATTTAGAAAGTATAGCAAAAATCGAAATTTTGAAAATAAAAACCTTTTTACGAATCCACGTTGTTAAGCACTGCAACTCATGCGTTGTGTTAAATATGAGGACACGATAATCCAGTCTCTAGTCAAAGTATTTAGAGAGTTTTAGCGAGAATAGCCTTTAGCGTCGAGGGTGCCGTATCATTTTCTAGCAGTCGATATTGACGGGAAAATGATGGATTTTATCGGTATTTGCACTAAACCGGTTCCTCAGTGATTCGGTGTCAAAAAAGTGTAGTTACCATGTACTTAGAACGTGCATGGGGCCGCCTTGCCTGAATGAATGAATTTATAATTGCAGAATATAATTCAAAGTCGTTGCGATTCAAGCATTTTTAAGCACCGAGGAGCGACCAAAATTAATATTGAACTGAAAATATGTCAATAGACAGGCAAGCAAAAGCCCACCAAAAAATTATCAACATTGAACTTTTTACTGAATCTTTTTGTATAATCGTTAGCTAAAAACTAAACATTGGATGGTAGTTGGTACATTATGAGTCGTTCCGTTCTCACTATGTGTTGTACACGGGCCAGACTATAGTTTGTCAATACATTTTTCTTGAACGTTTTGTAAAAACATAATTTTTTAAAAGATTTAATATATATTTTTGAACTTTATACTGTCTTTTTCTTGTGTTTCAAAATTCCTTTTCATTTTTAAATTTAAGAAAGTGTTAGTATTTACTGTGTTGGATTTATAGTGTTACGACGTCCAATTGGTACCATCAGTGAAGCAGTTAAGCAAAAACGAACAGTAAGTATAGATTTTGTGTTATTCTCTATCTGAAACAGTCGATTTGAAATCTTCTTTGTGAACGTTTAATATCCACTTTGGAAAATATAATAAAAGTCCTTCAGACGCAAAAGATGGATCGTTCACATAGGCACTGGGACCCCTAACTTGGAAATTTTGCCGAACCCCCACAGTTTGTCGTGGGTAGGGATATTTTTTAACGTGCTCACATCGTAGACACACGGAACCCACAGTTTTACATATCTTTCGAAAGATGATGACGCGAGCAGATCCACTCATCCACTATATCTCATCGACTTGCTGTGAGCCGGTTTTGAATCCGGACCGTCTGGGTGAGAGGACGCGCCACTGCCCATCATACCACCAAGCCGACTGACAGAAGTTTAACTAATCGAACATAATACAATCCTATTTCTTCAGATACTGCAAGGAGGTAAAAACAAGCTTAGCGGTAGTAAGTGGCTCACAACTAATTTAAAAAAGCCTTCCCAATACATTTATTCAAAAAATTAATAAATAAACGATCAAATTCAATTCAAGTAGACAGATTATTTTTGATACCTAAATATACCTGGAACCAAGAAAATTCTAGTGGATGGTACAAAAATATGCCCATGGGAGAGGTCACCACAGCGGTGCCGCGTAAGTGATGGATGGCCTGACCACCATCGTTTGTTTTGTCTGTTAAGTTTGCTACGCCTGAAATTTTTTTATCAGATCATAAAGAAAATTTTAACCTTTATTTTAATAAAAAAAGAGTAAAATTTTTTTTCAAAATGCCCGATAAAATGCCCGTTTTATACAAATGCAAAAAATGGCCAAAATTGGTTTAATAAATTTTTTTTACGGTATCAAAAAGCTCGCGTCGAGGCATATCTTTTGAAAAAAATGATCCGTTTTGGACTTAAAGGCATAAAATGGCGGCCAATTCAAATTTTATATAACAAATTCAATTGCGCACACTGGGTTTAATAGTTTTGCACCAAATTTTGAGTGTGTTTTTGTTAGAGCAAAAGACAGATTTTCTGAAAGTTTGAATCTGATCGGTTCACCCAGCAGCTCTGTGCAGCAAAATGCACTCCTAAGACCACACGTAGATTTGTAGAAAATTTAATTACAAAGATTTTGCTTTTTTTGTCCCGATCGAACCTACATATGTCGAGTTATTCACATTTTTATGTTGAAAAAAGCGGTTAATTTTTTTTTATTGTTAATAACGATTGAAGCACAAGGCCTTTGAAGTACAAACATTTTTTGGGTACTCCTTAGCACTTCCCCAATAGTATTCAACCACAAAATTACTTATGAGAAAAGCTCCACTTCAAATCCTATTTTGACTGCATTGATATGCAATTATAATTTTATTTTATAAGTTATTGCTGTAGTATATTGTTCAGTTTCTATATGATCCTGACACTTACTCTTGCCTTCATAGGGTAGAAAACATCCCAGAGTTTAATGTTTTAAAAACTTACTTTTTATCGTTGCTGATTACGAATCAGCAGATAAAACTAAAAAATTGACAATAGCCACCCCGATACAGAGGGCGGAAATGGTGTTCAATTTATTATAAAGCAAGTAATTTAAACGGGAAAAAATTTACCAGCTTTTTAAAAAATAATAAATTTTTTGATACCGAGTCATAATTATATTTTGCTTCAGTTCATAGTCCCCCTAGTCCTTGAAAAGTTTCTGAACTATTGTAGAAGAACTGTATTTAGATCCATCCGAATATACTGATGAACAAACAAAACATCACGAATCGTCGATAATTAACAGCAGTATGAAGAATATTTCACTACGCTCGATATGATTTTGGGCAAATACCTACCATTCGTTACTGTGAAGACAATAAAGATTAAATCAAATGAATTATTCTAGGGATATAATATAGTAAAATTATTACTATGAATGAAAGAAAAACTATATTTAATATTTCTATTCTCAACTACCTTGATCTGCTATGGTTAAACATAATATCCTGTGACTGATTTCTCTACTCGAGCAGATAATAATTTGAATTATACCATTCTTCAATAATTTAAATCCGCAGATTTCTCTTAAATTAGAACATGTAATGAATCTCAGATACTATGCAAATTAAATCTGTTAATATAACTTATCAATGCCATAAAAGTATGTAAAATTATAGTTATCTATAATAACTATCTGTCCACTATTTTTGAAAGCAAACAAAAGTGTAGATGCAGATAATAATTATTATTATATGCACACAAAGTAGGACATTGTTTTTTTAAAAGCAACTAAATAAATTATAGATTGATCATTTTTATAATTTAAACCAATTATTTTCGTTTTACAATACAACTGCTCTAAGATATAAAATATGGATTCTGATATAGAAACGATTGCAAAAGGTTTTATTATTAGAGTAACAAGAGATTTCTAGACATTTGTGATTTTATGTTGAAAATATTACATTTCTTCTACTGAGGACGACAGTGATGCAACTGGATAAAAGTTGTTCGAATAATTGTCAAACTCTTAAACTAATGGCTCCAATAATTCATCGGTTCAGTTTTGGGTCACATTTATGAACTGGAACATATAGAACAGTAGCAGACTTTCAGTCTTTAGATAGCCAGTTGTTATTTATAGGTATTTATAGGCATAGAACTAGGGTAGTCGTGTTTGTTAATTTCTTAAATTGCAAAAAAAAATAAAATAAAAAAAATCGGCTTAATATCTTAAATTATTGAAAATCAATATTCATTACATTGGTTACATCAAAATATCTTGCGAAATTGAAGTCAAAATAAAGAGTAATTTTTTAAAGCCGAAACTTTCAAATATCTCGAATAATAAGACCTCTACGAAAAAATGTAATCGACGAAATTAAATCTTTTTCAATATTTCCTAGTGAGAACCTATGCATACGTTCTGCAATACGTTTGCAATAAAAAACAACACGTTTTCTTTAAATGGGGGGTAACACGGGTTTAGCAAAGAGAAGACGGTGGATACACGGTTTAACCCTTTCGGGGGTGGTTTTTGGTCGTCTGGGGGGTTGGCAAGTGTCGAGGAGGGGTATCGACATCACCATCGTGCTCAGCGTCCTCGAAAACGGGGGTAACGCGGGTTTAGCAGAGAGAAGATGGCCTATCCGCGGTTTACCCATTTCGAAGGTGGTTTTTGGCTGTTTGGAGTATTGGCGGGGATCCAGGAGGAGTCTCGACATCACAATCGTGCTCAACATCCTCGAAAATGTGGCAATACAGGTTTGGATAGTTGGAGACGGCGGATACGCGGTTTACCACTTTCGGGGGTAGTTTTTGGCCGTTTGGGAGGTGGGATGACCTCGGAGATAAATTTTACCACCGCCATCGTATTCAGCATCCTCGAAAACAGGGGAGAGAAAGTCTCGTTATGCTAGAAAAAAATCATGGTTTTCGAGGTTCTATCCGACTCACAGAATGCAGTAGATCTTCATGGCGTTGATTTTCAAAATCGGGTAACTTTTTGTCAGTGAGCACGTGAACAAATGCAACGAAACCCCATTTTTTTCCGTTACGTATTGTTCTCCGACGAATCGTCTTTTACAAACCACGGAACGGATAATCGACACAACATGCATTACTGGAGTGTTGAAAATCCGCACTGGCTTCGCCAAGTTGAATATCAGCGTCCTTGTACTGCCAACATGTGGTGTAGAATAACTGGCAACAAACTCATTGGCATCCACATTATTGACGGCAACTTGAACGGTGAAATATACCGAGACATTTTGGAAAATAAATTGCCAACGTTACTTGAAGATTTGAGCTTAGGAGTGTGACAGAACATGTGGTTTCAACATGATGGCTGTCCAGCACACCGTTCGGTGGTAGGGCACGTGAAGTACTTGACTGTGATTTCAATGGTCGCTGGATCGATAGAACTGGTCCGGTAAATTGGCCAGCTAAATCATCAGATCTTACATCGCCAGGTTTCTTTTTGTAGGGCCATCTCAGACAAAATTTACAAACAAGTACCAACAACACGTGTGAATGTGATTGAGCGAATCGGAAATGCTTGTGCCGAAATTGGAGGACACACTTCTCAGTTGCAACAGTTACTTCAAATTCGAATTAATATGCATTGAAGTTAATTGAAAGATGATGAGGCGAAGGGACTCTGGGTTATGCTAAAAGTAGTTTATTTACCAGCCATTTACATTTCTACAGGTAAGAATTTAATGTGGTATATTTTATTGCGAACGTATTGCAGAATCGTATGCACAGGTAGTCAATGAGAGACGAGCGTGAGTGCGTCTTTACTATGTACATACTTCGATATGCGATGTAAAGCAACGTAAGGCGCGGTTAGTAGTTGGATGGGTGACCGTTCCAACTTTTGTAGTATATTCCCCATACTACCAAAATGGCCGACCAAAAAATAACCAAAATTTGCCAAATAAATTGTTTGTCAAGGTCAACCTGGCAAACACCATAAAAAAGTCCTTAAGACACCTAACATACCAAAAAACTACAGTTTATAAGAAAAAAATCTGAGAAATTTCAAGTATCATCGATAATTCACCGACATTCAAATTCTATCATTAAATTAGCCAAAACACCCCATTCCGTCAAATTAACAACATAATTTTACAAACGACACCCCTTAAAAATACAGCCCCCTCAACATCTCAAATCATTCTCAATTACTCCCCAAACTTCAATCTATCAAAATTTATTTCACTTCCCAAATCATTCTACAAGCCCCCGTATCTTAATTTTCGCGTCAAATTCAATTTCCATAAAATATCTTTAAACTTCTTTTAATTATCTCCCCGGGCCGCCAATAAAACAACCTTCTTAGAATCAAGACCAGTTTACGTGTTCCCCATGAGTTGCTGGCCACTCGTCCCTATCTCCATTTAGTTATCCCACATTCAGCGTCTTTTTTTAATTAAAAAAAAACCTATGTCCAATTTACTAGTTCCCGTTTGGATGCTGGCAACTCGTCGCCAACTTCACTCCATTACCCTAAATAGGATTTTGCGTGACCTAAATAAATTTATCATGACCAAACCTAGTATCACATGTAACATTAAATGTAACATTAATATGGATTAAAGTCGAACCTTCAACGTTACTTTACGGGGCCCTTTCCAGACATCGGTCATACCCGCAGTTATAGTAAATATTTCCAAAACTAAATTAGATTCCGCTGACATTTTCATATCAGAATATTACACTTTTCATATCCGACATTCATATTTTCAATTAGAAATTCAAAAATTTAAGCCACTATTGCACAACATTGCACCATAATAGCCCAAATGAATATCCGGTACCCTTTTAGTTCTCATCCAGCTCTCATCCAGCTCTCGGCTACGTCGTGTCCCGTCAATTGTATAAAAGCAGAAGCGTGCCAAGCCCCCGGCAAGTTGTTTTCCCGGTGTATCTACGAATAAGTTCTTACTATCCGCGTTACCCTTTGGTCGCCACATAGCCTAAACCCAAAGTTGTGTTTTCCGGTGTAGCTAACGAAACCGAAAGCGTACCCGCGTCCTCTTCTTAGGCCGCCCCTAGTAAAAAATCGGTGTTTTATATTTTTGTTCAGCCAAAGTGCTACATTTTAAATCGCCCACGCGGCCCTAGTTTTTAGTAAAAATAAATCGTCTTCGTCTAAGGCAAAATTCTAAGTGTCGATACGTTACCTGAAAAGAAATTTGTTAATTTTAAATAATATAAATATTCAACTCTCGCATAAATAAAAAGATTATAATTTCGTGTTTTAAATACATTGTTATTATTTAAAGAAAAATATCTACAGGGTACTCTAAGGCCCAACCCAAGAAACCAAAAGTGAATAAATCACAGCCAGCTTATACAGGGTGAAGCTTTAAACCCTTACAATCAAATAAAAGCATATTTACGCTCTGAACTTATACAGGGTGTACCTATTGGCCGAATCCTTCCGTTTAAGGACATACCACCCCGACCTACCTTTTAAAGAAATTAAGTGCACCAGCGGCCTCTGGGAGTCTCAGACGAAGCTAGCCAGCCCAAACTTTTTATTTTCCCAACAACCAGAGGACCGTTCGTGTTCACAACGAAGACCGCGTCCACGCCTCACACATCTTCCAGCGGCTGGTATATCAGTGTACGCGCGGAAGCTATACAACCTTAGGCGAGGGTTGTATAGGGGATATACCATCCTTCGGAGAGGATGTAAAGCCGTCGGTCCCTTGTCTATTAAATGTTAGGCAAGTAAAGGATAAAGAGGTTGGACAAAATTAATGGTTGGGGGTAGCTCGTCTACAGGCGTTGGTGCTAGGTCAGTAGCGGAAATAGGCCGACGTTAAATAAATGTATAAAAAAAGGTCCACAGTGGGAGAAATCGAAAAAAAATTAATTTCATCTATCATGAGTCTAAAAAAATATTTCAGACAAATCCTATGTATTATTAGCCATAGAATCTGAATCTGCAATAAAAAAATAGGGATTCCTATATAAGATTTCAAAGTTACTCCCTTCTCGACCTACATAGGTTGACTAATTTTAGCAGTAATGTATTTTCTCCGCAGAATGATTAAATTTTGATTATGGACATTTTTTCGTAAAAGTTTCAAATGTTATACATATATATATGTATGTTAAAAAGTCTCGTAACAAATTATAAATATTGATATGAATATATAAAATACCTATAATATATAAATATTTGAATAAAAACCACTATATTTTTGAATTTAAATTGTTTTCATTATAAATAAATAAGTATTATTTCGTTTTCTGTCTAAAATGAAAAACAAAAATACGGCTTAATGGCATTTTCAGAACCTATAATTTCAAGACTAATTGCTGAAATATTAATTTCGAATGGAAATATGGGACTTCCTAGATTTTAATTGTTTATAATGAACAGTTTGATATTTTAACCTAAAATTATAATATTTTACTATATAGATCTTATGTTAATATAAAAATAAAGAAATGAAATGTTGTGTCTGTCAACTTTCATTTACATGTAAGATAAAGTTACATTTTGAAACGCTAGGCCCAAGTTACGAGCGAAAGGAAAACTTCATCGCTAGATGAATTAGAAAACTATTACTTTTCTTTATTGGATTGTACTACTGTTTTATTAGTCAACTATGCTTGCAGACGGGCCCATTGCTCTTATTTACAAACGTAGCAAAACATTTTTCTGTTAAGTGAATGACTCTTTTCCGCTCTTTTCGATTCTCTTATCAAATTTTCTGCATTGGGCAGAATATTTATCCACAAATTCTATCTACGCGAACTATTAATAAAACTCACCCCTCCAAACGATTCCATTAAAAATTTAAATTGACCACTGTTCATGAACCTAAGGATGTTACTGTTACTTAGAGAAACCCAGTGTATGTTATTTTTAAATTTATTTGTAAACAATGTAATGTATTAATATTTTTCATAAAGCTTTTTAATATTATTGATAATAATTATATTTTAAAAAATACTAAAACACCTTTGTTTTAATTTTCAATAATTATTCCGGATATACATTTATATGCATTTCCCACGAATGAACCTAAAACTATCATAAAAATGTATGGCTCCGTTGGCAGCGAACGCTGGAAGGAAACACCTTGTATGGAGTGTGGGTTATTACAATTGCTGATGATTACACCTCACGCATGTAGTTCTTTGTCAATAACTATAACACTGACTGCTTACGAGGTCATTGGCAAAAAAGGGGTGACTTATTAGTAACCGGAAGTATTTGTATTGCTCAGGAAATGAAGCCACGATAGCACGAAATCACGGAAACTGCGGATGGAACTTTAATTTCCATGTATCGCGAAGTACCCGCATATATTTTTATTGTATGCTTGGTAGCATATGGTGCTAAGAACAGGTGTATCCTACTGTTCATGATAGCACTAAATGTTCGTGTCCTATTTGTGATTGATTTACAACTAATAATGTACAAAGTGAAACCGAAACGAATAGCGAACTAAAATAAGATTACCTAAGCCATTTTTACAATTAAAATTAATACTGGTTGCTAGCGGAGAGTACCATAGGTATAATTTGAAGGGTGTTAGTGACCTCTAACTATTGGCGTGTTAGTTTTTAACTGCGAATTAGCATAGTGTTTTGGTTTGTTCGGTTGAGGGTCCTTTTATTTTTAATTTACTTTTTTATTTTAAAATTTTTAGTTCCCTAAGGAAATGAAGACTTGCGTAGTGATGCTACCGAGATGACAATCTCTTGTTTCTCAACTCGTATTACCTCACCAAGATGAAACGATAGACTATAAATCATTTATCGTAGAGTCGATGCGAACTAAAATATTTTCCTTTGTCCTGTCAGATCTCGAGGTTTTCTTTCGAGCCTCTCGTGTCTCGGAAAAAAAAATAATGCATTATTATGTACAGAAGAATTATGTGACGAATATTTTTAGTCCGAGGTCCGACGCTACACCCCTTTTATAGAGTGATTACTAAGAGGCTGAATTTTCGTGAGTGGCTTAGTTTTGACGAGTCTTCCAACTTTTCTCTCTGCTAAAATCCTCGGTATGGATATGCAAAGTTCTACGCAGCCGCTAAATATGTTGATCGTGGAACTGAGTTGATCCTGGAACTGATGGCGTAGGGCTGGACGACTTGCCAAAATATTTGTAGGACAATTTGACCATTCGATTTCAATAATATTGGTAAAACGATAGTGTAAAAATCAGCCCGTTAGCAATAAAATTTCAGACCTCGTTACTTTTTAGTTCGGTTTGCTATTAAAACGTGTTTTTTTAGTTTTTTAAATTATAATTTTTTTTTCATTGTTCCCACAAGTAATGGACAATTAAACGGTCAACCCACCCATAGGTCCGATATAAGGGTAAGGCTCTTATACAACATGGTGTGTCCGGTTCCCTTAGGTTGACACAAGCGACATGACATTTTTAGTCACCCTTTTGCCATTCATCCCTCGGCACGTTTCTAACCAATATATTGGATTGGGTGAATTTTAGCATCATGAACACCGATACATATAGAAACCAGCAATAATAAAATATATATTAATAACAGCGGCGTCTCCTGCAAAATCTTAACAATAGATTAGTCTTTTTTTATTTTTTATTTTATCCTGATGATCCTGATGAGGACATTAGGACAAAGTTGTCAAATTATTGTATTGTCATCGATCCTTGATAAATGTGCAAAGTTTCAGTTTAATCTGACGTCTTGAAGTGGGTGAGAATCACTTTCAAAGATTCCGTTACAAACAAACATACAGGTGAAGATAATAAAAGCGTGTTAAAAAGGGACGTCGGACCCCGAGCCATTTATTTGACTACCACAAGATTAATTAGTTTTTAAACTTTGATAAATTGAATCGCAATACATACAATAAATCAGAAGAAACCACTTAAACCCGCGATAAACAAACTAAAGCTTAGAACCACTCGAAATTTATTCTATTCGTGCTTTATGATCATCAAACCAGCCTTTAAGAAGAGATTCTCCGCTGGTATACTTATGGCCGCTGCTGCTAATAAATCTCTTCCGACAAATTCTATTTTGTTGCATCTTGTTGTTGTATCTTTTATGGTTAGATTTTCATCGCCGGTTGTTACTGATATTCGGTTCTCAAACTCAAATGTTTTTTTCCCAAGGACAGGTCCGACCTCATCCCCTTCCTCATCGTTTGCTATCACGAAATATAAGAGACACGGGAAGTAACAAAACAAGAGTAGTGACTCTCTCGCATCGTTTCAATTTCTCTTGTCGAGATACGACATAGAAATTTTCTTCTGGAAATCGAAATGGAACAAGATGATTCTCTTTCTCGATGAGACAGACATCCCTGCAGAATCAGTAATCTTGAAATTATTTAAAATAAGACGTTTTCGAGTAATCGACTTATAGGTCTCGACGCCAGGTTTTTGATGCCTTAAAAAATTTTCTTTAAAACCTATTTTTTGCATTTGTTTAAACCCAATTAACAAAAAATGAATTTTTTCGGCCGTTTTGAAAAGTTTTTTTATCAGATCATAAAGAAAATTGTAATACTTACCTTTATTTTAATTTTTTTTTTAAAGTATATTTTGGTCAATATTTTTTGTGCTATTTTTACTGCGCTATATTGAGTTTTACATATTTTTCATTTCTAGATACTGTACTAAAATGGTGTAAAACAAATTGCCAAGATACTTGTTTCAGCAGCTTTATAGATGGTATTTATTGTTATAAGTAACGTAACTCAAAAAAAAATGCGTGATATGATTTCATCGCCTCTGGTTACCATTTTAAATCCCGCAATAATGCATTTATGCAGTCAAATTTGGCTCACCGCACCAAAAATTTTACTAAGAATTTTTTAAATTTAGATAAAATTCTCTTTCAATATAAATATTGTTAACATATATTGTTGATAAATTCTGAAAACTAGAATTTTAAAAATTAAAATAAAAAAAACAAAACAAAATAAAATTTTAAATTCTTGTCTGCTCAGCGGCTTAATGCTTACAGGCTTGAGATTAAGGGATCCCGGGATCAAATTCTGGATAGAGCATGAATGTTTAGTGGCATTTTTCATGTGTTACCGAGTTGGTAGCAGTAGATTAAACGGGGTTGTGTGAGAGACAACACGGGTAGTCGCTGTGCCATTACCGAGTTCGAGTCTCAACTGCAGCAAATTAAAATGTCATAGGGAATGGTCGTGGTAGAATAGTTAATGCTAAATTCCGTCAGGACGATAATCTAAATATAATAGATAAAATATAAAATTAAAATGATATATTTAAATTCCCAAAGGTGTAATTTGAATTTTTCTTGTAAATAGGTTGATCTATTTGAGAAATAAATAAATAATTGCATGAATAAGGATCCTTATTAATTACCAGGTATCCTTTTTGTATATTTTTTGAATAGATGTAATGAATCATATAAATAAAAATAATTAAAAAATTTTTGCAAAACAATACATAATCTTCAGATGAATGATTTGATAAGAGTGTAGGTTGATACCATTCCAAATTAAATGTATTTTACTGATCCTGATTTTACTGAGTAAAATCCAGACTCCCTCATTTCAAATATTTTAATAATAACGGAGTAAGAACAGTTAACTTCTTTTCACAACATTTCCTAAGTAGACCAATAAATTAAATCATAGCATTATTATACATATATTTAAATGTATTATTTTAAAATACACGAGCCTCGCTCTTTTGATGCTCTTAATTCAGCCTGTTATTTACCGTAGAAAACTCAAAAAATACGTATTTCGTATTTTTTATTTGTCCATGCAATATAATAAACATGGCAAGAAATCCACCAAATAAGGAGAAATAAAAACTGTTTGAAGACGCATCCTAAATGCTTAAAAGTAATTACCTATTAGTTGTCTTAGAAATTGATGCGTTTCAATAATTTGTTGTTTTCTGTGTATTTTAAAAGTGGGTGATATGAATGAAAACGGTCTGTTTACAAATATCTCAAAAACTATTACTTCACCAACTTCAGAACATCTCAGCCTATTTTTATACCACGGTAACAACAAAAAGTCATTTTAGATGAAAATTGATACATGGTGTAACATAAAGTCGATGGTGATACCATTGGGATATCGGAAATTATGAGAGATAGAAAGTTGGATAGTAGCAAAATGGTCGTAAATTTAATTCTGACTTTGAATTTCTCGAGAAATCAAAGAGCTAACTATCATCGTTTCAGAATTATTTCCAAAAAATTGAAATTTCGCGTTTTAATTTTGACAGTTATCTGAAAAATAAATAATCACACACGAAGACAATACCTCAGTGTTTTCAATTATTGCGATGAGACCTACAGCTGCCAGTTTTCTTTGTTAGGCTTTTAATAAGTGTGAAATCTATATAAAATTCTTGTTCCCCTGATGCAGCATAAAAAAAACTGCCGAATAAGAGTTATTAATACATTTTATTAGCCGCCAGCGCATGGATATGCAGTCTTTTTCAGGTGTTAATGTTTCGAATAAATCTTTTAGATTAGATCATCAATTTCAGGAACAGACTTTTCATAAATATTATTTTGGCATAGCCCCTAAAGACAATACACGCATTGTTCAGAAGTTACACAAAAATTAGTTTAGTTTATAATTAATCAAAACACATCGATCTTTAAGATAACCTTCAAGATCTCCCGATTTTATACCCCTCAATTTTTAACTTTGACGCTATGCTATGAATTAAATGTAAAAGGAGCTTGTGCCAGGGCCGCTCTATATCAGTGAATCAAACAAAAATGGCCTTACATACTTCTTCGGGTCGCATGGGTCTCTCGGACACGCCTCCGGTCCCCCATACCAGACCTCGTAATAATATCGTCATATTCCCATATAATAAATAGGTATTATATTTTGAAATTTCACTTCATAGGAAGGACCTTTATTCAATCCTAATTAAAACTGACAAATAAAATAAAAGATAAAATCGTTAAGTTTGATTGAAAAACATTTTAGGGAAAGTCTCCAGAAGCACGAAATATTGAAATATTTAAAAACTTTTTGCAACTTGCATCCTGAGGAGCTTCGGCAGAATAACATTCTTAGCCAATCTAATGATTTAATTTTTAAAATAAACTAAAAGTTAAATTATTTTTTAAGATATAAATCATCAGATTTGCTAAGAATGTTATTCTGCCGAAGTTCCTCAGGATTGACAAGAAACTTACGAATATAGATAATTGATTATTCGTAAAACCAAAATTCTACTGCATATCGATTTAATATTTTCTAGTTGTCATAGGGTATTATTTAATCTCCTTAACATCAGAGATTAGATATCTACTGTAATTTGAAATAGTGACTATAAAATATGAAAAGATATTTATTCGTTTCCCTGTGAATTTTCTCATTTATTGACTGTTATTGCGCGAGTTCTATGAGTGACATTTATAAATAGCAAAAGAATTTTAGATAAATACTTATATAAAATATTATAAACAAATGACAGTTCTATTGTCAATATGGTAATGAAAACAAATTGTAAGCAAAACTCTGCTCTTCAGTCAATTTACCCTTTAAAATTGTAATATGCATATTTTAAACTATCTCAAAATCCTTAACTTACCTTATATTCTCAATACAGCGACGTAGATAGTACACCACAATTTTCTACAATGTCCTTTAATAACACCGTCCTATCCTGTCAACCAAGTTATCCTCTGTCAAAGCTCGGGCACCGTGTTTCAAAGCTTTACGCGCCGAGATGAAACAAATAGCGTTCGCGCACAGTACACGAAATACTTAGCCGAATATAAACAGATCAGTACTGCGTTTGAAACTGAAGTCGCGCTTCAAGCACTGGTAATGGATGGTGCAAACTAGAGCGTCAGTCCAACAGAGTGTGGCATTTTCATGTCATGCATTTGGTTTAGGGGGAGTTCTTCATGCGTGTCTTTATAGACATCAGTTCATTGTCGGTGTGCATTAATTCAAGTACTATCAAACGCATGGGTCGACTGCTTATGGCAAGCAGTCTCGTATGGGAGCCTCGAAAGGTCATTGTTATGTTTCCATTGTTGAACAGCGTTATTTTAGCATAATAATTGCTATTTTTATGTATTTACATAATTCGTGTTTAGAGAATTATCAAAAATAGAATGAAGGTGTTAATACACAAATTTAGATTATTGCCGATCAAAAATCTTGGTTTTCTTGAAGAAACTTTCACTCAGAACACAATTTCAATAATAGTTGGAAAAATATAAAATACTCTGGCATATGAATTTTAGGAGTAAAATATATGAATCATTGACCTGCAAAAAATATCAATGGATTTTTCCATTGATATGAATAGGTAAAGGAAATAACACAAGTAAAAACAGAGGACAACAAATTAATTACCAACGAAAAATAAATGTAAAGTTTTTGTTGTATACATCAGTAGCATAAACAAGAAACTAGCGAATATCACAACTAATAAAATTTCAATTCAGTTATAGCTACGTGATAGGGCTCTATACAGAGTGCCCCAACCAAAAGTAGGCACCCTGAATAACTTTGGAGATTGGTGAAACACGTCTACATTGTTTCCAAGGGGGGCATATTTTAATGTAATTCTTGTGTACCTATCATCATCCCTCTATCCTACACGGCCACCCCCTCATAAAATTCAAATGGCAAAGGGGGTCGAGTGATACATCTTTTGAAAGGTCTTCAAATTCTCTATATAACTCTGTATTTTTTAAAAACTTTTATCGATTCGTTCCTGCGAAATAGATTGTTCCATTATTTTAGGTTCGGGAAATAAAAATAAAAGAAGCAGTTTAAATTATCGTATGTATTGTTCAAAATGACCCCCACCGACTGCCATACAGTAGCGGTATAACCTGTCTTGAAATTCTGTACGAACATTTCCGAACACATCTGGGGTCGATAAATGGCATTCTCGAACAATTCTTTCACGTAACTCTTCCACAGATGCGGGTTTTGTTGCAAATACCTTCGATTTCAAATGTCCCCATAGAAAGAAATCCAAGGGAGTTAATCAAGTGACTTAGCAGGTCACTCCACAGGACCTCTTCTTCCAATCTATCGCTCATCAGGAAACCGATTATCCAAAAATTGACGGACTGCTATAGCAAAATGTGGAAGTGCCCCATCCTGTTGAAAAAACAATTCGCCCTATAAGAGATTATCGTCTTCTTCGAGGATTTGGGTAATCATTGGGTCGATGTTATTTTCGAAGAGATCGAGGTACCTTTCGCCATTTAAATTGTCAGGAATAGAACACGGTCAGACAATGTGATCCCCTAGGATGCCAGCCCAAACATTTAACTTCTGAGGCCTTTGAGTATGAATTTCCATGAACAAATGTGGATTGTAATACAAATGTGCTTCAAGAAGGCAGAATATTAAACTCTTTCGAACTGGTGTTTGTTGCAATCAAAACATTAGCGTTTTGTTGGTAATACACAGTTATTACACTTAACACGCCAGGCTTGTAACTTGTAATTCAGAGCTTGGCGGGGCGCATGGACCGGAGAGTAGCTATTGGTTGCAGTCTGGTTACGTTCCTTATAGTAAAATGAGGATTTTATAGAAGAGTTGTGACTGAAATATTATGTTTTAAATGTGGATTGGTTTCACTCCAATACCTACAATAATTGTACCTCTTTACCTCCCCATTTAAGTAAAATGTCGATTCATCAGAAAAACACGTATTGTACAGTAAGATTAGCATTACCCTTTAATTGTTTACTAAAAATCTCACAAAATTCAAGCCAACGATCGGGATTCGTGTGCCAATTTAAATTTATATGGATGAAATTTGTGTGCCTTCAGAATTCGACGAACAATGCTTCGTGATACATCGGAAGCCTCAGCTACTTTCCTGATCGATTGAGTATTAGTATCTATCTGCAAATGACCCAGAACTGCCCCTTCGACTACTTCATTCATAATCACCGAGTCACCGAGGTTCATGCTTTTTGTTTCCTACAGAACTTGATTCTATAAATTCTTTCAATAATTGTAAAACATACTGAGAACCAACCGTTCTATCTGGGTGATTTCTATTGAATGTACCTCCAGCAAAATTATCGTTTTTAAAATAAATGCTGACAATTTCTATTTTCTCCTGAAGGGTATAAACATTTTGAGAACTCACTCTGGTAAAATGTTTCTTGATTTAAAGTTGGTTGTGAACAAATTAATGTTCAAGGACTATCAAATACTTATGAGTCTTTTATTATTCTAAAACTAAACGGACAAGTAAAGTGTTTTTTTTGTCGAAAAAATTCGTGTTGATTTGAGAGCACTATAACATGTCGTTTTTTTATAAACTCCAATACCCAGTGGTGTGTATTTTACATTTTTTAAACGATTTCGATTGTGTGTAATCATCAAAAGTAAAATTTATTTTCCTTAAGAACGAATCGATAAAAGTTAAAAAAAATACACAGTTATGTAGGGAATTGAAAGACCCTTCAGAAGATGTATCACTCGACCCCTCTTGCCATTTGAATTTTTTGAGAGGGATGATGATAGGTATACAAGTATTACATTAGAATATGCCCCCCTTGGAATCAGAGTCGATGTGTTTCACCAATTTTTCAAAAAAATTTTATCTCCAAAGTTATTCATGGTGCCTACTTTTGGTTGGGACACCCTGTATACAATGTGTGTGATTTAATACAGCAACACCCTATTATTTTGGAATGCGCTGCCCAATTTATTAATAATAATAATAATAATAATAATATATAATAATAATAATAATAATAAATAAAGCAGGAGGGGCTAACTTCCATCTATTAAGCCTTTGGTGAGTAGCGCCACCACTTACTCCAGCTAGGGGTGCAAAACCGAACCGGCAGCCCTAGCGCACCCGGGAGGGGAAAGCATCTTCCCCTCTGGTGTCGGTCGTGGGCCTGCTGGGCTAACCACCCACAGGCTCTAACCTTTGGTTCCGGCAGGCCGAAGACTGGGCCCCCACGATCGACCCCGTTCGGATAGGGGTCAAGGGCAAGGTGGTGGGGCCCAACCGGATAGACCGCCCGTTGACGACGTACGCAATGAACAAGGACGCTTTGAGTGGACAGATGAACTGAGGGATGAGCTTCTGCATTGTTATGAAAGCAGTGAGCCCGCGCGGAGGGGGTACATGGCGCGGATGCATGCTCTGTGGTGTGAGAGGCTACCAGAGCATAGCGCCTTCACGCCACAAAATCTGCGTGACTATGTATCCCACCTTCGTAGTAGGGGCTACGTGAGGGCTGCTCCTGGGCCGGTGAATGAGGTGGCCGAAGAGCCGCCACATTCACCGGTTGAGGACGTGGCTCTCCTCGTTCCGCCAATACCAGAGGGCCTCAGTACCAGAAGGGGGTTACACCGTCTGAAAACCCCCGGGCCACAAGACCTGGCCAGAGTGGACGCTGAACTTCGTACAGCGCTACCAGAAGAGGCTGACATCTGGCACATAAATTGTGCCGTGTATGCCGCTGCTCAACGCTCGTCTCAGGTGGAGAGGCGAAATACCTCTTCCCCACAGGAGATAGCGCAGCGGCGCATACAAAAGATGGAAGCCAAGATCCAGTCGGCGAGGTAACACGCATCCCGTATCCAATGTGTGATGGGCTATATGGCGGCCAACAGGCCGTTCACGCCTAAAGTGCGTCGATTAGCCGCCAACTTAAGACGCGTCCATCACACACTCAATGAGGCAGTGCTGCGAACCACCAAACAGCACTGTCTCGACAGGATACGGATGCTAGTGACTTGCAAAAAGTCATTAGTGAGGCGGGCGAGGGGGCTTGCGGAAAATAAACTGTTCCGCGAGAAGCCCTCGCGCCTTTTCCAACCGCCTCCGCGTATTGTAGACAATCCGCCGACTGCAGATCAGGTGGAGAACTTCTGGAAAACGCTGTACGAGGAGAGGCTTCCACTCAACCGAGATTCTCCGGCCCTTGCACACTTTGAAGCCTTTTGTCAAAGGCTTCAGCAACCACAGGAAGTGTGCGAACCAATAACCCCAGAAGAGGTTCGTAGGGCTCTTGATGGCTCTAAGAACTTTGCTGCTCCAGGTCCCGATGGGATAAATAACTTTTGGTGGAAAAAGTTATCGAGCACCCACCACCATTTGGCCAGAATTTTTAATTCCTGGTTAAATGGGGAGCAGCAAATCCCTTCTTGGGTTGTTGAGGGGCGGACAGTGCTGATCCCCAAGAACGGAGATTTGTCCAACCCAAAGAATTACAGACCGATAACCTGTCTAAACGCATGTTACAAGGTGTTTACACGCATTTTGTACATGCGGGTGCTCCACGCAGTTGAACCGGTTTACGAACGGATATATGAGCAACGAGGGTCGAAGAGAGGTGTCGCTGGCTGCAAGGAGAACCTGTTGATTGACAGATGTGCAGTATAAGCGGAACCTCTCTATGGCTTGGATCGACTACCGCAAGGCATTCGACATGACATCGCATGAGCTCATTGTTCACTTGCTCCGATGTCTTGTGGTACCCGGTCCCGTAGTGAGATGTGTTGAAGAACTGATGCCGCTCTGGAGGACTCGCTTTACCATAACATCGGGTAACGATAGAGTCCAAACAGAGTCGGTAACATTCAGAAGAGGAGTATTTCAGGGAGATTCCCTCAGCCCCCTTCTGTTTTGCATCTCACTACTGCCATTATCCGTCTCGCTCCGGAAAACCCGTGGCTACAACTGCGGTACCCCCGGCGACAGGAGGCATAAGGTCACCCATCTATTTTATATGGATGACCTTAAACTTTATGCCTCTGGAGAGAGGGATCTCCAACAGTCCCTTAGGGTGGTACAGGAGTATACGCAGGCTGTCGGTATGCAGTTCGGGTTGGACAAATGCGCACTGATCCATCTCAAGAGAGGACGATGCGGTGACTATGGAGAGGACGCGCAGCTCATGGACGGAAGCATATTACACCATCTAGATGCCGGAGAGTCGTACACTTACTTGGGTGTCGAGCAACGCTCCACCCAAGAAGTGAGTGTAGTGAAAAACGCTCTCCGCGGCAAGTATCAGCACCTACTCCGACAGATCTGGTCTTCAGAACTGTCGGGGAAGAACAAGGTGTCTGCTACAAATATGCTTGCCGTTCCGATCCTTCTCTACTCTTTCGGAGTAGTGAAGTGGACTAGAGAAGAGCTGCGTCAACTCGATGTAGTAACCCGCAAGAAGATGCATCTCAATAGGAGCTTGCATCCTAAATCGTCCGTTCCACGGTTATATCTCCCACGACATCGGGGAGGCCGTGGACTCTTGAGCTTGGAGAGTCTCCATAGCAGGATGGTTCTGGAGGGAGCATGTAAGGTCATCAGGAGTTCGGATCCCCTCCTCTGCATGGTCCAAGACCATGAAAATGCAGAGGTAGGAGCTTTTCTCTTTAAGGCAGCACGGAGAGCAGCCGATGAACTTGGTCTCATCTTCGACGTCGAGCGGGTAAACCCCGACTCTGTCACCGAGTTGGAACCCGTTCGACTAAAAGCCCACATTAGAGCTGCAGAACACAACATCCTTCTGCAGCTCCATAAGGATAAGCCATTGCACGGGATCTTCTATAAAAATATAGAAGACCTCGGCTTATCCGAAAGGCTGACCTTCGCCTTCTTAAGGTCAGCTGGGCTGAAGTCTGAGACCGAGGGATTCATAATGGCTTGCCAGGATGGTGTATTTAACACTCTCGTCTATCGACGTCGTGTCATGGGTATGGAGGTCCCTGATGTCAGCTGCAGGGCCTGCCGCAGGGCGCCGGAGACTGTAATGCACTTACTGTCGGCTTGCCCGACATACGCAGTCTCGGCCTATATTCATAGACACAACGCAGCATTACGAGTGCTTTACTATCATCTAAGGCACTCGTATGGGATAGACGAAATACCAGTGCTGCCTTACGTTCCGGGGGATATTGAGTCCCTTGTGGGGAATGAGAAGTGCCTAATTTATTGGAACTACTCGTTTCCCACCGTCAGGCAAATACAAGCCAACAAGCCTGACATAGTACTCCTCGACCACCAACTCAAGACAATGTATGTCGTGGAATTCTCAGCTCCCGCTGAGAGCAACATTGTCTTGAAAGAGGAGGAAAAACGGACAAAATATCGAGATTTGCTCTTCGAACTCCGCAGGCTTTATCCAGGCCATTCTGTTAAAATAGTGGTACTGATTATAGGAGCCCTCGGTGGAATGAGACAGACGCTGCTTTCAGAACTAAAGATCATACCGGCATGCCGAGATTCGGCAGAGATCTTAGCCGGCAGAATGCAGAAGGCTGTCATCCTCGGTTCATTACGTCTACTCAGGGCACACGATTCGCGGACCCGGTAGTCACTCACCCCACGGGCGTGGGGAGTGGCTATTGGTATTACCAGCTCCCCTCTGTGAGGGTCGGAGCCACAGAGTAGGGTGACTGGTTTTTTGTAAAAAAAAAAAAAAAAAAAAATAACTCATTTATTATTTATCAATATGTACATACAAAATATTTAACAAAATAAAATTTAATTGTGATAAATAAGGTTCAGAATTCTGAAATAACAGATTCTGCTCTTCCACCAATACTCGGTAAATTATAAAATACAATTTATAAAGATGGAGAAATAGGAATGAAGAAAGAGAAAAAAGACAGAGAAAAAGCGGAAGGAAGAAAAAATGAAAACGTCGAAGAATTAATGTGATCGCTGGTTTTGCAATAAATGCTTCTTAAGTTTAATTTTGACCGAATTATATGATAAGTTAAGATCCATGTCACCAATTTTGTTAATACATTTTGCAGCGTTATATGAAAAAGACCGTTTAAAAATTTCTTTGCGGTGTTGAAGAATGGTAAGTATATCTCTTCTGCGAATATTCATATTGTGCACATCTGTTCTAAATTTTAATTTATCATGTAAATAAGGTGGTGATTTCAATTTTAAAATTTTGAAAAATAAGCAAGTCATGTGAAGTTGCCGCCGATTATACATACTTAACCATTTAATATCTTGCAGTTTATGAGATATTCGGTGGCGCCTTCTAATTCCATAAATAAGACGTAAACTGGAGTTTTGAAGTTTCTGTATGCGTCGAACGTCAGTGGCGTCTAAACAGGGTCCGTAAATACTATCACAGTGATTGAATTGGGATAATACAAGACAGTCGCATAAATTTTTTTTAATATCATGGTCTAAAAAGTGGCGCTGTGTATATATCATTTTTAAAGATAAATATCCTTTCTGCAATTTGCTTGTAACATGTTCTTTAAATCGAAGTTTACTATCAATTATAAGACCCAAACTTTTAGAATAATTTTTAAACGGTATTATATCATTCCCAATACGCAAACTAAGATCATTGTAAACAGTATTTCTTATATTTTCAGTACAAAATAGTACGGCACAGGATTTACTAGGATTAACAAATGGTTAACAGAAACGGTAAGAAGTGCATCTAAATCCTTGTTGATCAGTTGGTTGGATTCCTCTAAGTCGTTCAAATTGAAGGAACAATATAATTGTGTATCATCAGCGTAAAAGTGAAATTTACAAAATTTTAATGATTCGCAGAAAGTTGACGTATAAACTGTGTACAAAAGTGGACCTATGATACCTATATTATTTTTGTTTTTTGGGACTTAGTACTCGATGAGCTCTATTTGATCATTTAAAAAAAATCATTTTCATATTTTCAAAGCCTATTAAAGTCCCCTAAATGAGTCGAAATTTCAAGATCGACTATTAGACTTTTAAAAAAGTGGATATCGTATTCGAGTCGCAGTTATCTCAAATAGTTTTATGCAAAATTTTAGCTCGATGCCTCATATAGGGCGTTTGTTACTCAATCTCCAAATTTGAAAATTTTTCAATTTTCGACTGAACCTTTATAGAAGTCAGCACTCTCGTTCAATTCTTTCTCTTAATTCGTCAACATTTTGTGGTCTCGTGCGGTAAACTTTTTATTTTTAAATTCCACACAAAAAATCTAAAGGCGCCAGATCTGGCGAACGTGGCGGCCAATGAATAAGAGGGCTACTTCGTTTCATCCATCTGTTTGGAAAATTTTCATTAAGCCATCTATGTACAACCACCGAATAATGTATGGAGCACCATTTAGTTGAAAAACAACTTGTCTGTTTTCTTCCTCATTTAGTACTTCCATAAAATATGTGATCAAGAAATTAAGAAACCTTTCACTGTTTAATTTATCTTGGAAAAACGCTGGACCCACTATACGATTATTGAAGATCCCAGTCAGGGGCGGATATATCACCGGGCAGTTCGGTGTGGCGCACAGGGACCCCCTACCCCGGCCAGCCCCCGGACACGAAATCTAAAAATACCCAATCATAGTTTTGAAATTACCGCTGTTTTAACGAAACGGACAACTTTTTGAATTTATTATTAAGAATTATGCGTTTATGGAAGCAGAATATTGCGAGGTTTATACGGTTTTTCTTTTATTTTTTACCCTTCCTGAAACAGTTGCCTCTTTGGAACGATCTTTTAATAAACTTAAAATGATAAAAGACTGTATGCGATCTACAATAAGTCAGTAGCGATTGCGTAACTTATCAATATTGTCTATAGAAAAGAAAATGGCATCAAACTTAGACATCTTTAATTTAATAGATCGCTTTGCAAATGCCAAAGTTAGAAAAAGGGCGCTATAACATTCACAGATTCACGTTTTGCCTAATTAATCTGCGATACTATAATACTATACTTTCTAGTCTTTACTAGGTTTATAGCTAGTATATATAGATTAAAAAATGCTAGTATGGATTTAGACCGTTAGACCTAGACCTAGAACTTCTAGAAGGTTAGTATAGATTAAATTATTATTAAATTAATCTATACTAGTCTTCTAGTTCTAGGTCTTGATAGTTTAAGTTACGAAAAATATTTTTATTTTGTTTTATTTAGAATGTAGCTGTTTTTTCGCATGTACCTACAAATATGCAACTACCTATTTTTTTATTTTTTTTTTGTTATTAATTGTTTACGAATGAATTAAATAACCTAAACCATTTGTGCAGTCATATTTTAAATATTAGGGTTGAAGCCAAAGGGGCCCATAAGCACTTCTTGTACAGAGGCCCATTCTTGCCTAGATCCGCTACTGATCCCAGTTCAGACATTAACTTTTTGAGAATATTTGAATTTATCATCCAGTGTGGGTTCTCCTTTGCGCAGTACCGAGAGTTGTGAGTTGAAATCACATCATTAGTAGTAAATGTCGCCTCATCTGTGAAAAGAATATTTCTTTAAAAAATGTCGTTATTTAAATATTCGCCTTGACAGAACTCTATTCTCCTGTGCATAATTTCTGGTTTAAAGGGAAGTACTTTATTTTTTCTAACATGTGCGTATTTTTGATATACTTAAATATAAATCCCATGTAGCCTACCTCAAGGCAATTGTTAGATCGTCTTGGAAATATTGTAGAATTTCTCTGTCTGTCCCTTCGTTTCTCTGCTGTGATTTTCTTTTAAAGAAACTTTACCTGTTTCATTGAATATTGCGTTTATCCTGAACTCTGTTGTATAATGGATTGGTTCACGATCTAGATTTCTTCTACTGAATTCTTCAGCAGCTTCTCTCATTGATTGGGCATTATCACCAATTATACTAATAATCTATATTCTCTCAGCTAAGTTCAAATTTACCATTTTGAAAATAATTAATGACCGTTAATTCTTTACTTTTTAATTAAGTACCTGTTCTGACAGCTTATTCAATAAACGATATATGCCAATAATCTTGACTTGACATACAACACAGGAGAAAAACAAACAAGATTTTTATAAAGCTTACTATGTAGAAAATTTACATTCTGGGTAATTGGTATCAAGACACTGAATTGCAGGATTAAATGTAATTATTCATTAGGTGGAAAAGTGATTGGCCAATGAGGAAAATTCTTGAATAATTTAATCGACAAATTCTCAGATTGTGAATCATTCGATCAACTTGACAATAAATTGAGAACGATTGTCAATCATTGTAGATTTAGGATAACATTTAAAAGCATTTTTTACCTAACTCTCGTGGAATGGTTATTAAGAATATCGGTAGGGTAACATCTAGATAAAATAAGAATGAAAATGATTCATCAAACGTTATTCTACAATATTTCGAAGAAAATCCAACAACTATCTTGAGGCAGATTACACGGGGTTCACATATACGTAGATGGCTTAATGAACATTTTCCAAACAGATGGATAGGACGAAATAGCCCTCTTATTCATTGGCTGCCACGTTCGCCAGATCTAACACCTTTAGATTTTTTCGTGGCGAATTTTAAAAAGAAAAAGTTTACCGCACGAGACCACAAAATGTCGACGAACTAAGAGGAAGAATTGAACGAGAGTGCAGGGAAATAACGCCAGAACAATTAATCAGGATCCGTCAAAATTTGAAACGGCGGGGCGTTATGAAAAATTCATAAGGTGTGAAAGATGTTATATTATCCATTTTTAAATTAGTGTTGACTGCTGTTGTATTATGTGATGTTGTTCATGTTATTAAAAACACTAATTTTTCAACTTTTCTTTCATAAGATCATAAGAGATTTTTATACAGGTCCAGTGGAAAATTGAGAAATTTTCAAATTTGGCGAGTGAGTAACAAACATTCTATATGAGGTATCGATCTAAAATATTGCATAAGACTATTTGAGATACGGTATCCACTTTTCCAATAAAAAAATGCTTAATAGTCGATCTTGAAATTTCGACCCATTTAGGGGACCTTGGTAGGCCTTGAAAACACATAAATGATTTTAAAAAATGGATAAATAGAGCTCATCGAGTACTATGTCCCAAAAAAAGAAAAAAATTAAATCGAGCAGTGCGTTCTAAAATAACAGGGTGTTGCGGTGTTAAATCGCACACACTGTATATTTCCGAACTTAATGAAAGTGAAGAGGTCAAACAGGTCATTAGCACCCTAAAAAAAGATAAATTTCTAGGTTTAGATAACATTAGATTGGAAAAGTGGTGATAAAAATAATGTGCAGAACTACAGACCGATATCATTAATAACCAACCGGTCTAAGATCTTTAAAAAGATGCTAAAAAATATTACGGTCTTTTTAAATAAATACCAACTTCTCTCTGGTAGGCAGTTCAGATTTAAAGAGGTTAAGCCGACGAGTGATGCAATTGCAAAGTGTGCTGCAAAAAATATACAATGCAGTGGTTGAAGGTGAACCATCACCGTGAATATTTATTTGTCGACTTAGCTAAAGCCTTCAATACGGTTTGCCATAATAAGTTTTTTTTTGGCATTGAATTTTCTCCATTAGCCAATAACATTGTTAAAAATAATATCGCACGAGCCGCCTCTAAGCAGCTCGAAACACAAGGAGGAACGGGTGGTGGCCAAGGGCGAAGGGATGAAGGAGTTATGTCACAAGAGAGTTGCGAACATTATGTGAAGTGATGAACAGTGCCTAACTAACGATATACGTTTTCTCTTTTACTAGTTTGTTTATTTCTATCAGCTAAAATTACATAATATAAGTTTATTTACGAATACGGGGTTTCATTTTAACGAAGTAAAAATTTGTTTAAAAAAACATATTGTCTTTTTAATTCACTCAAACTAACCTAACACTCAAACTAACCTAACAAGACGACCGTATTACATAAAACGCAGGAAACTACACGAGGACACTCTCTTCTCGTCCAGGGGTCTGTCAGGACATTCTTATTATAACAATACACAGGTAGGCCTCAGATATGGGGATTATATCACAATAGGAAAGACATAAGGGGTATGAAGCTAATCTATTTTTTTTTAATAGACCATCTCGTATTAATTAAAGAGATAGTTTTATGGTGTTTAAAAATTTAACTAATATGCTATAGATAGGAATATTATTAAAGGATAATAGATACATGGCATTAGCTGGAAGAGGCTTTTATCATAGTGTTTGTAGCTATTTGGTGGTTCTTACAATTTAAGAAAATATGATCCAGATCATCTGTAGTACCGCATGTACTACAAGTATCTGTATCAAGTAATTCTATTTAACTGTTTTGGGAAGCAAGCGTGGCCAATCCTTATTCTGCAAATAGTAGTGATGAATTTTATAGGGGCATTAATAATACTCTTGTACCATGGTGATTTGGGAATCTGGTCTACAATTTGGG
Organism: Leptura quadrifasciata; assembly: GCA_963675555.1. Taxonomy (NCBI): domain Eukaryota; kingdom Metazoa; phylum Arthropoda; class Insecta; order Coleoptera; family Cerambycidae; genus Leptura; species Leptura quadrifasciata. The sequence continues at coordinate 115,101,412 of OY776675.1, forward strand.
TATATTGGCTCATTGGGTTACCCAACTCATAATTTTCGTACAGTTTTGATCAATTATTATACAGTTTGTATTTGTATAAATTTATACAGTCCGATAAACATATTTTAAGATTTAAATTCAGGTCAGATATAGCGCTTTCCTTAGCAAGATTGTCAATATGTTCATTATGAGGGATTCTAACATGGGGCTTTAACCCAAACAAAATTAACAAGAATATTATCTTTATTAAATTTACAAAGGAGACGATTATATGAAGAATATGTGAATTTGTGGGATTATGGTTGAATACTTCATGTTTTATACTTGCTGAGACACTCAAGGAATCTGTATAAATTACTGCTTGCTTGGTCTCATTGCTTTTAATATATTCTAAGGCCTTAAGGACCGCTATGGCTTCTCCAACAAATACAGATGTGTTTACTGGCAACTTTATTTTTAGTTCAAAATTTGTTTGATGGAATATATATAGCACATCCTATATTTTCAGAGATTTTAGAAGCATCCGTATAATATTTGGAGATATTTTTCGAATCTAAGTTCCAAATTTTTAAAAATATTCTGATTAATAACAGGAATATCTGATAATGTATAGTACGGTTCGTAAAATAGGTCCTGATGTTCTAAATTCCAGTATGGGATGCATGAGTATAAAAATAAATTACTCCTGTCTTCATTGGTTTGACGATATCCAGAACATAAAGGTGGTGAGTTTTTCTTTGACCAATAATTTTATATATTATACAAATGAGACCTATTCAAAATCGGTTAATTTGTTTATGAGTAATTGCAAAAAACATGCTAAAATGGCTGTTTTTTGAATTGTTGATAAACGATAGGATAGGATTTAGCTGAAAAAATAATTATAGAATAAATAGAAATACTACGGAAAACTCTATTTTCCTGTCACCTACTAACAAAAAAGAAATAAATACAATAATTCAACAACTTAAAAACAAGAAATCACCAGGTATTGATGAATTGAAAGCTGAAACATTAAAATTAATATCAGAGTATATAATCAGACCTGGTCGCACATATAATTAACAAATCTATGGAGTTAGGATACTTCCCGACAGAATTTAAAACATCAATAGTTGTACCAGTATACAAAAACGGTGAAAAAACTGAAGTTACAAATTACCGTCCTATATCATTAATAACAAATTTTAGTAAAATTTTTAAAAAAGTTTTGAAGGTACGATTGACGAGCTATCTAAATAAATATAAACTGCTATCAGAACTGCAATTTGGTTTCAAAGAAGGTAAATCTACACAAGACGCAATAAAAAATCTGACCACAAATATCTATGAGTCTTTGAATAAAAGTAAACCATCAATGTGTGTATTCCTAGATCTTGCAAAAGCTTTCGATACCGTTAGTCACTCCATACTATTAACAACAATGGAAGATTTAGGAATACGAAATAATGCCCTAAATATGTTCAAAATGTATTTAACAAATAGAAAACAATATGTTAAAATTGGTAATGTCCTAAGTAAGGAAGAGACAATTATATGTGGAGTGCCACAGGGAACAGTGTTAGGGCCAATTTTATTTACAATATACATTAACGGTATATTTTCATTAGAAACTGAAGGGAAAATTATAAGTTTGGCAGATGATACGGCCATTTTTTTTCGTGGTAACAATTGGACAGATTTGAAAAATACTGTAGAAAATGATATGAATATGAATGATAAATTATTATCAATAAATTTTAAAAAAACGTTTTATTTACCATTCTGTAGCTATAAAACATCCTTGCCGCTATTTCTATATATAACTGTACAAGAAAACTTTAGCATATTACCTGGATCGCAAATAAAATATTTGGGTATAATAATAGATAGCCACTTAAAATGGGAATCACACATTACCTACGTAATAAAAAAACTACGCTGTATATTATATAGATTCCGGCAATTAAAAAACATCTTAGATATAAGGCAAAAAAAGACACTTTATTATAGTTTGGTGGAAAGTCATTTATTATACGGTATTATAGGTTGGGGTGGAGTATCAAAAACTTACCATAATCCTTTAGAAGTTATTAAAAAAAAAATTATCAGAATAATTCTCCTTAAAGATAATCTATATCCTAGCGATACGTTATATCAGGAGTCTAATATATTGGACGTTAGACAACTGTTTTATATTAAGATAACAACAACACACCTGTAATCAATTGCCACATCAACAATTTTAAAATAATCAAGTAAAACTTTTGCATAGAATTTTTTGAACATTCTTCTGTAAATTCCAGCTAAAATCATTACTTAATATTAATAAACAACGCCACAGCGATTAATAAAAAATCTATCTCAGCTTCTATTGGTCGTGAAGACTTTTTAAATTCGTGAGAAAATGTCAGCTATCAGATGCTTTTATCAGCATTTCGATACCATGCACCGCCGAAGACATATTCTATTTGTTTTTAACGAAAAAATTAATGCTGACTGATAATCGTTTTCAACCCTTTAAAACCAATACTTCATTTGGTTCTTTTTGATATTGACAGTATAAATCATGAACTTTAATTTGCGCATCCGCAGATTGCTGTATAAAAGCCATACCGCTGAGAAATAGCATTAAAAAAAGTCAAAAGTTATTAACAAATTGATTGTGCAAAAACTATTCGACCATATGGCTCCCGATTTCGCGTACCTTTTCTTGCTTCAAGAGCCTTCTTTCCTTGTGGTAAGAAGTATATGAAGCATATTTTTCTATTGTTTATTAACAATTGAAAAAACCATTTTAGCATGTTTTTTTGCAATGACTCATGAACAAATTAACCGATTTTGATGAAATAGGTTTCATTCTGCAGGTTTTCTCAATGCGCACAACACTTTTTTTCTAAAATCAATAGTTTTTCTAAAACTCGAAAAAATTGAAGCCCAAGAAATCCTATATTTCTACCACCATTCTGAACATCCTGGATTCGGCTTATACCTAGAAACATTTTTCGTCGAAATCACCTCATTTTCATACTAATTCGACTGGAGTATTTGTCGCACTCTCGGCAAAGAGTTATGTAATTTCCACTCTCATGATGATTCTTTCAGAGCAAGGAACATGGATAAACGAAATACAACATTTTATAATTACTGTCGATATGCCTTCCTGTGGTACTAATTTTGAATACTACACTTCATTTTAAGATTTTACTATTGACCCATGAGATCTTAGCTTATCTTTCCAAGTCATTTTTAGTCACCCGTGACTCGCCTGACGAGCTTTGACAGCTGTTTCCTACGGGCTTTAACGAAACTAGGAATTAGTTTCCCATATTTTGGGTAGACTCTTCGCACCCATCGGATCAAGCAAGTTTTTGTTCCTTAAAATACAAACACAGAAACACAAGAGTGTAGAATTATGATAAAATTCGTATATTGGGTTCTTTAAAAAAATGTATTGTATAATAAATATAAAATAGTAAAGTGAGTTCCATTAATGTAGTCAAATTTCGTGGTAGTTCCGAAATGCTTTAGATGTTTTTCTTGATCCCTTGCCTGTAACGGTTTTGGATGGCAAAAATGGATTCAATAACAATAGAAACACACAGATCTTACATAGCTTCCTCTATTAAATATTGTAGCAAATTTTAAGTTATTATTTATTTAATCTCTTTTCTATTAGACGAAAGAAAACATTAGTAGCATTATCAATGTTTAAGAAAAATGGGTTTACAAGCTAGTATAAATTTAAGTTTTGCACCCACTAGAAAACTATTACTTTCCTTTACTTAAACAATCTACTAATTTTGTGGTTTCTATTTATTTTTCTCTATAGGTATAGTTAGAAATATATAATGAATTTTGTAATATATAAGAAACATATTTAAAAGAATAATTTCAAATTTGCTTATTTCCCAACTGATTGGCACTGACTGGACTGAATATAATAAGCCACCAACATTATTTCTTTCCCTTATTATTAAACTATTACACGCCTGATTTTAATATATACGTGCTAATTTTACTTTAATCAAATAATTATAAAAGCTAAAGGATTACTGATGTTATAAAACACTTTCTTCCAACTAATTGATTAAGTTTGGTTAATGCTTGAACGATTTTAACTGTCGCTTATTACAAAGAGCCTATGAAGAACATCAAATTGACTTGAATCTCGCTGAATACGTAACTCGATAGTAACAACCCGAAATCTAAACAAAATTCAGAAGAAGCAAGTTGGTATGTGAAATGACATCCACACTCTCAAATTGTTACCGAATAGAAAAACTTTTGAGCATACCAAAGATAGGAGGAAAACTTCTTGATTGTCTAATTACAATTTTATCATTCTTTTAAATAAATACATACATATTCTCTTAAGCACATTTTTATTAAAACGAGGTTGTAAGGTGTACGTGCTCTGGAACTAGAAGAAAATGTTTTAGATCCAGTTCTTGATGAGACAGCAGCTAGTATAAAAAAAGTATTTCCAATTCTACATTCCAAAAATAACCATATATTCTATTGCATTCTTTAAGAATAACTCCTTCATCTGTAGAACATTCAATGATAATAACATTTATTCACCAAAATGCACTTCCAATACACTTTTTAGCAGTTTTAATAGTTAAATAGCACTAGAGTATGTGTACTGTGTACCCATGTAATTTAAATGACTTTCAACTAAGTAAACAAATAGGGAAATCCACAGAGGGAGATCCTTGAAAGTGGATAGATTAATTTGAATACAATTTTTTTATCACAATAATAATATACATATACACAATAATAATATGAGTGTAAGAGAACGAATAGACACGAGGTGTCCGCAACTTGCGAATAGCTCCATCTGGTGACGACTTATTGCAATCAAGTTGGCGACAAACTCGGACTAAGTATATATTTAACAAAATATATAACTTCTTCAAGATTCTGGTTGGCCTGACCAAGACGGCGTGAAGGTATGTACCTTCCTTTTTCTTTTACTCATGACTTTGTCTCCTACTTTGAAAACGATTGGAGTGACGGCCTCTTTTGGCGCGTACTTCTGTTTGTAATTTTGTTGAGCCTGACGGGCTTCCTTGACTCGCTCGTATCGTGGAAGCGTTTGTTGCTTGGCTCTTTCTTGCCTCCAGGCATACAAATCCCATTCGCCTCTTTCGGCTGGGTCATATCCTAACACTATCATGCTGGGTGTTTGATTTGTAGCGGCGTTCCTACGATTTCTTAAGATATAAGTCATCTGATGCACGTAGCGATCCCAAGTGTCGTTTGGCTTTTTAAACAAGAGGGTGTTTAAAATTTTCTTACACTCCTGAACCCGTCGTTCCACGGGGTTGGACTGTTGATGATATGCCGGAATTAAGTAGCGTTCGATACCGTTTCTTTCACAAAACGTGATGTACCATTCGGAATTGAAATGACCACCATCGTCTGAAATTATGACTCGAGGGACTCCGAATCTTGCTACTATCTCTTCATCAATAAATTTGGCTATCGTTCTGCCATCGACCTGAATGTATGCCTTTGCCTCTATCCATTTACTGAATACGTCTTCGACGATAATCATGTATCTGTTTTCGGCGTCTTTAGTCCTCTGCAGCGGGCCAATTACGTCGACGCTCAAGGTTTCAAATGCATTTTGTGGTGCATGACTTCTAAGTGGAGCATTGGGTTGGGCTTGTCTTGTCTTTACAGACTGGCATATCAGACAGTCGTTTATGTATCTGCCTACGATTCTGGCCATATTATTAAAATAGTAGCGTTTTGCTATTTTCCTAAGAGTCTCGTCTCTTCCTGGATGACATGCTTCATCTCGGTCATGATAATGGTAAATCAATTCCTTAATTTTCCTCTTTGGAACTATCAATTTAAAATTTTGATCGCAATCTTTCAAAAGTACATCGTCTTGGACGTGAAAATTTTTCATAAAAATAAGATCCGCATCGGAACGTTGTTCCTGTTGAAATAGATCATTCCAACGGCGGATCTTGTCTTGAATATCTCTTGAACTCAATTGAGCCTGTACGATATCTTCGTATATTTCTGAATGCGTTAAAACAGAAATACGTTCTGGACACTTGTAATTTGGTAGGAACATTCTTTCCTCTTCATCGTCTGTCTCGACATACTGATTTTGTGGGTTACGACTGAGAAAACCTGCTAATAAATTTTCCTTTCCTGGACAGTGTTCAATTTTGAATGCATATTCTTGCAATAATAATGACCATCGTGTAAATTTAGTTTTGTCGTCCTTATGCTTGTTCAACCAAAGTAACGCCCTGTTGTCCGTCTTCACTAAGAACGGTTTGTCTGCTAAGTACATCTTGTATTTTTTAATATAGTTCACCACCGCCAAGCATTCTAGCTCGTTAATGTAACGTCTCTCTGATGGAGATAACGTGTTGCTTGCATACGAAATGATATATTTTTCGCCGTTGTCGCCTAATTGATATAATACTGCCGAAAGGCCTTGTAGGGATGCATCTGTTTGCAAAATGAACTGACGTGAAAAATCCGGCCGATGGAGTTCCAGCGGTCCGGATAATAATTCTTTTAATTTTCTAAACGCTTCATCGCATACATGGTTCCAGTGAAAACGATTTTCCTTCGAAAGAAGTTTCGTTAGTGGCTTCGTGATCATCGCCACATTTGGTAGATATTCTCTTACCCAGTTGCAAAGTCCTAGGAAACTTTGTAGCTGCCTTTTGGTGGCTGGAACGGGATAATTTTGAATTTGTAAGACATGTTTTTCTAATGGTCGGGAAGTATCAGTTCTAATTGTGTAGCCTAAATATTGGATTTCATTCGTCGCTATTACACACTTTTCCGGTGACACTTTTAGATTGTGTAGTCTTTCAAAGACTAACCTCAAGTGGGACATATGCTCCTTCACGTTTACGCTGTAAACGATTATATCATCTAAGTACACTTTACAGAAATGGTACAGGTAACCCGTTAAAACGTCCTTTGCCATGAATTTCTGAAAGGTACAGGGAGCTGTCTTGAGGCCGAAAGGCATGACATTAAATCTGTAAGCTGCCCCATCAGGAGTGGTAAAAGTTGAGAAATCTTTTGATGCTTCATCGAGCGGTATTTGCCAATATCCACTCTTTAAATCCAACACAGTAAAAATTTTCGAATTTCCTAAATCTTTAATACTTTCGTGTATTTTTGGTAAGACGGAAGCCTCGTCTTCAGTCATTTCGTTCAAGTGGCGATAATCGATGCAAAAACGTGGTTTCTTGTCTGATCGTTTTATTATCACGGGTGGTGAACTATATTGGGCAGTGCTAGGTTCAATGACGCCAGCTTTCAACATCTCTTCGATTTGGTCGTACATAATTTTCTTCGTACTCGGAGACATCGGATATGGTCTGATATTAAATGGTTTTGTATCCTTTACTATAATTTTGTGTTTAACAGTCACTGTGGTTGCTTGAGTCGGTTCCGCAGTGAACAGATCGAGAAATTCTTCGAACAGCGGCCGTAGAATTTTGTCTTTAATAACAAGCTCTTCAGGAAGCTTTGCCTGCTGTCTCTCCCTCTGAGAAGCTTGATTCCAGAAGACGGTAATATGCTCTTCCGTGCCGGCATATAGGCATTTTCGGCCATAATCATATGCGACATTGTTCATATATAAGAATGGTGATCCTAATATTATCGTTTCGTTCAAATTTTCGATTACTTGAAAATCAATTTCAAAAGAAGTGCCTGAAATTATTACTTTTAATTTTGTCGTTCCAAGAGAGTCCACCATTCGATCTCCGCACGCCATAGCAAATGATCGACGTGTCGTGAGATTTTTAAAATTATCCAACATCCTCGGATGGATAACGTTTCGTGTCGAGCCTGAATCAATCAGTGCGTCGACCGCATGTTCATTAATTTGAACTTTTATACGAGGCAAAGGGAACGCTTCGCTCATATAATTTATTGCTTCCTTCGTCTTGTGCAGAGGAGCGTCGTAGTGGTCATGAGTATTAGAAATGTTTAATGGACATTGCTGCCGCCTTGGTTCGGCCGTTGTGCCGGGGATCTTGCAGATTGACCCTGGCCTGGGTCTCTGGCCCCTTGAAAGTTTCCCGGTCTCCTGTTGAGATGAGGGCTATTCGGGCATTGGCTATGGAAGTGCCACTGCACTGTGTCTGTACAGTATCGGCACGGGGTTGCCGGTCGGTCGGGTACTCGGAATTTCCCCGATCCGCCATTAAAATTGTTTTGCCTGCGGTCAGGATTCACTGATCCGCTTGAAGAATTAGGCATAAAAAAAGGACGACCAGGCGCTCTGCCTGGACCGTCCTGTCGAGAGACATCCTCTCGGAAATGCACCCTCGGTGCTGTCGGAGTTGGGCTTCCATTGCTCCTGTTACTAGAATTTTGTTGAGTAAAACGTCCCGGCTCTTGATAGTAAGACGCGCGGGACAGACGTTGATCGATAAGCTGGATTAGCGACGTCTGTTCGTCAGCTGAATCCCGCTCGACGTTAGTAGCCGCTGCTATTAACATCTCTGTGGATGAAATTAGGTTGCTTCTCAAGCGTGACCTAATTTCTGGACGCAGTTGGTCCATGATGACCCGAGCTCTGATGGCTTCGGATTTGAAGGGATCAATACGATCGAAAAGACAGGTTTTCCTTGTGATAAACACTGCCGTGTCGTCTAAAGACGTTTGTTTGACGGCATACAGTTAAGCAATAGCCCGTGACTGTATGTCGGGAGAATTAAATCTCGTAAGGAATCTTTCCTTGAATAAGGCATACGAAGTAGTCAACGTCCTAAATTGTTCGGACCATCGTTGAGCTTCGCCCTTGAGTTGGCCGGTTACGTTATGGAGGCGATCATAGTCGTGGCTTATGCGAGCTCTGTCGAAATATTCCTCCATAATTTTCAGAAAAGCTTCTGGATCTTCATGATCAAGCCCATGGAACGTCACGTTCGGACATCTTTGTCTCTCATGGGGCGTACAGGTCGACACGTTCTGTATCGCCTGCACGAAGCCCTCTGCCATTTTCAGAAACATACTTTCCATCGAATTAGCAGTTTGTGGCTGTGAAGCAGATAAATTTGCATTATTTCCCTCTGGAAACAGTCGTTGTGGTTCTATCCCTCTAGATCCGTCGTCGACGAGCGGCGCGGTGACTCGCTCGTAAAATTCTCTTGGGGTCGACCCCTCGGAGTCTTCCGCCATGAATGAGAAAGGATTAGTTGGGTTTGGGGACGGCATGGTCCCTGCTCGGGCGCCATGTGAACGATCCATGCTTTGATGGAAGTCTGAAGGACGTATTTTATGCTCGAAAAACTTAGAAAAATTAAAAAAAATAGGAAAAAGAAAAAATTAATTTTCTTTTTCCTCAACCTTTTCTTAAATTCTAAATAATAATATTACGTTCACAAAATTTTTAGGGTTCAACGTGACTGTTTCAGACGGAGAATAATGGATAAATCATACTTACTGTCGTTTATGCTTAACTGCTGCTCTGATGATATCAATTGGACGACGTCGTAACACTATAAATCTAACACTGTCTGTATTACACTCTCTTAAAATTAAACCTGAAAAGGAATTTTGTTAGAAAACACAACTAAAAGACAATATAAAGTTCAAAATGTATATATTAAATCTTTTAAAAAATTTATGTTTTTTTACAACAACTTCTTTCCAGAGAAAATGTTAACAAACAATGGTCTGACCCGTGTACAACACATGGTGAGGGACGGGACGATTCATACGGTACCAACTACCATCCAATATGCAGTTTGATAAGCTAACGATGCACAAAAAGATTCAAGAAAAGTTTCATGTAACTGAAATTTTGGTGGGCTTTTGCTTGCCTGTCTTATAAACGTATTTATTAATTCACATAAATTTTGGTCGCTCCTCGGAGCTTAAAATTGCTTGAAGCGTCTCTACTTCGTTTGTATTATGCAATAACAAATTTTACGTTCAGGCAAGGCAGATCCCATGCACGTGTGAGTACATGGTATAGATACTTTTTTGACTCCGAATCACTGAGGAACCGGTTTAGGGCAAACCCCGTCAAAACGCATCATTTCCCCGTCAAATCCGACTGCTAGGAAATGATGGGGGTCCCATGTCGCTAAGGGCTATTTTCGCTATAACTTCCGATATACTTTGAATAGTCGTTGGACTAACTTGTCCTCATATTCAATACCTCGTAAGAGTTGCAGTGCTTGACAACGTGGATTCGTAAAAGGGTTTTTAATCTTGGAAATTTTGAAGTTCAAGTCCAATTTTAGTATACTTTCTAAAATTGGGTGGTCGGGGCGACATTACGTCCCTGTGCAGCGACATTTACTACACTTTCTAAATTAACGCTCCTTGAAGAGTTAGCGAAAATTTGGCATAAAAAATGCTCCGAAGAGCAAAAATTTGTTTCCAAGAATTAAAAACCTCCTCCACGGCGTTTTTACGTGAAGCACGCTTTTCTTACGAAGTATTTCCTAAGTCGGATTTTGTTACAACGTCGAAAAGTATATCGGGGTTATAGCGTTCTTTAACAAGGCTCGCGGTTTTAAATTTTTAACTGAAGTTGGTAAGTTTGGTGCGTACATATGTGGAAACCGCCGAGCATGCTAGGTTTGAAGTTGGGATCGATGTGACTTCTTCGAGCCGGGCATGCTTGAGCGTGTATGAACTTCTGAAAGGTATGTGATTTACTTTTATGTTATTTTATTTAAAAAAGTAACTTGTTAATTTATTGATATATACACTGTGCCCCGTAATAACGTGCAAAAAATTTCACTGTAGATTCCCTGTCGAAAATTAAGACGGGTTCTTCGTATACAATTTTTCAAAATAACCCTTTCCTGTCCAGTTACACCACCCCCTTAAAGGGGTGTGCCAAATAACGGTTTTTAATTTCTATCTCAAAATAACGTGATTACGTTATTTTGAGATAGAAATTAAAAACCAGTATTTTTCCGATTGGAAAAATACGGAATTTGGCACATCTCAGTTACTCATCAAAAGACATCTAACGAAATTATTTCTTCCACCTAACATGTACACAAATGGTGAAATTAACTACCCTTCTTGAAATTTTGTAAATATCTTTCTGTCTGCTATTTTTTTTAGAAACTTTTTGTCTCTTGAAAAACTTTCGTAAAATCGATAATTTTTGGGAAAAAAATTAAATTACGATCAATCAAGAGCGATGATCATAATTATACACTAATAAAATACTAAAAGTAGGCTGGTGTCTGTTCACTCCGCTCAATTTTTGTTTAGTTTAGTAATGGCTATTAATAATATATTTTTTTAATTATTTTACTTTTATTTTTTTGTAACGCACATAGTGTTATGGTCCTTGACGAGCCTTGATGTGCATTTTGTTATTGCATTAGCTTCAATTTGTTAAATTATTGTTCTTTAGTAGCAATATTTCAGTTGAAATTTAATCAAATTATAAAAATTTTGTTCTTTACATTTCTTTCCTATGGTGTATCAGTATTACAGTTTTTTCTTACCTTTTTTCATACGCTTCAGTTTGCTTGTTGAGTGCGACGATAAATTCCATTTAGTCCTTTCATTGTGTTCATATCAAACTACTTATTGAGAATTCAGGACCGGCTTTAAAATATTATTCTTTGATTTATTAAATAATAATTAGTTATTAGATTGGGATGAATTACCACCTGTTGATATTGTAAATCGTTGGAAAATTTATAAATCTGAATTTTCACAACTTTCTACTTTACAGATATTGCGCCCTGTAATTTTTAATTTATCCAGTAAATGTGAATTGCATGGCTTTAGTGATGGCTCTTTGAAAGGATATTGCTCAACCGCATATCTAAGAATTTATGAAAATAATATGATTTTTGTTAATTTAATAAGTGTTAAATCTAAAGTAACTCCATTAAAGCGTATATTTATACCGTGTTTAGAACTTTGTGGCGCATTTCTATTATCAAAACTTTTAGCTTTTATTTTAAATATTTTCCGCTTGAAATCAATTCTGAAGAAAGAAAAATAGCTTTATCTACTTTTATTTATATTGACTAGTTAAATATACTTTTGAATAAATTTTCATCTCTTGGAAAAATAAAAAGAATTGTAGCTTAGTACTTCGATTTATTCATTACTTAAAACATCCTCATAACAAACTAAATAACCAACCACATTTTAATGAATTAAATGCTTTAATAAAACACCTCAATGGGTAATTTGCCAGTCGTCGTGTGTCACCCAAGCTAATACAGGCGTAGACTTTGGACGACATTTTTCAGATACTCTTCGTAAAATTAGAGGTGCAAAAACTCACAATGGATATATACAGGGTGTCCCACGACGAACTGCGGCGATGATATCTCGAAAAGTAGACATCGGAAAATTTTGAAAATTTGGTAGTAAACTAATGTCGATGGGGGCAACTCGGATAAAATATTTTCAAGATGGTGGCACTTCCGGTTATACCGGAAGTCGATACCAACTTGCTTATTTTAAATGGGACACTCTATATATTATTACATTTTTGGATTGTACGCAAAATTCTAGGCTGATTTTGTGTATCATATCCTATACCTAGGTCTCTCCGTTTTTGAGATATTTCAATCTTTATGTCAAAAATGACGTTTGCGGGCCCTAAAAGAATTATCAATTTTTTCTGTAAGGAAACCTTTATTACCTAATTTGGGTTCGATTCTTTGTTGAAAAAGACCTACTTTAATAGATTTTTTATAATATTTTGATAAGTATTAATACTGAGTGTTCAAAACATAAGAATAAAAATGAAACTGGGAAAACTGTCAAAAATCAATTTTTTCAAATGGAAACCCCCAATTTTTATAATCTTATCTTATTCGCCATTAAAAATAAGGGTACGTTTGTATATGGATGTCTATTCCGAAAATTTTTAGTTTTCGAGATATTCCCAATTCAATATTTCTATATGGATATTTTGTTAATGTATGTAGCTGTCACTTACCATTTGACAAATATCAATTATCATGCCGGGGCGCTTAAATTATACGCACGAGGATTACTTAAATTTGTTTATAATCTATGGAGAATGTAACAAAGTTTTATCAAGAACGTGTGAAATATTTGCTAATAGATATCCAGAGAAACAAAAACCGTCTCCGAACAGTATTTAATGAATAATGGAGAATTTCAAAAAAATTTGGCACTGCAACAGTTCATAAAATAATTAAACAAATGTAACTTAGATACTAAAGGTTCTTACATAAAATACTAACAGTATAACTACTTATACTCAGGAAAATATTTTATTTTAATAAGTGTTCAAAGTGCCCACCCTGAACTTCCAAACATTTTTCGCACCTCTTGATTAGTTCGTCATGGGTGGCCGCTCTAATAGAACCTGGAGATAATCTTTCAAAAGCATTCCTTACTCTTGCCTGACAATCTTCCATTGTTGTGACTGGATTAAAATAAACCATATCTTTTATTGTTCCCCATATAAAATAGTCTAAGACAAACAGATCAGGAGAACGGGGAGGCCACAGAAAAGGCCCATTGTTAGCAATCCACTTATCGTAAAAAGTTTCTTCCAAGAAGTTGTTAACTATGAAGTTGCTGTGTGGCGGCGCGCCATCGTGTTGGTAAAATATTTGCCTATGTTCAGCTAGCGGTAAATTGTTCAAATATTCATTATCTAAATCTTATAATATATTCAAATATCTTTCATCTAAAAAAAAGTTGATACGTAATTTGAAAAACAGAAACTATTTAAATATTAATTCATTACCATTTAAGTTTTCTTCATAAAAATTAAGTTTTACGGCTCCATCATTTCTCACAGCACAGTACACATTAAATTGCCAGGTTTTTGGTAATTTCGCAATCTCACGGCATGGGGATTTGAATCACATCAAAAGTGGGAATTATGTCTGTTGAAAAGTCCATTTTTCGTAAATTTTGCCTCGCCAGTCCAAATTATGTTGTCCAAAAATCGAAAGTCGCCTTGTAACATTATTAAAATAAATTCGCAAAAGTGAACTCTTCTGGTCAAATCGGTGTCCTTTAGGTGTTGAACCATAGAAATGGAATAGGGATGGAATTTGTGTTTCAAAAGAATTCTATGAATAGAGTTCTTGGAGATTCCTGTTTGTAAGGCCACTTGTCTTAAAATAGGTCTTTTTCACAAAGAATCAAACCCAAATTAGATAATAAAGGCTTCCTTACAGAGAAAATTGATAATTCTTTTAGGGCCCGCAAACGTCATTTTTGACATAAAGATTGAAATATCTCAAAAACGGAGAGACCTAGGTATAGGACATGATACACAAAATCGGCCTAGAATTTTGCGTATAATCCAAAAATGTAATAATATATAGAGTGTCCCATTTAAAATAAGCAAGTTGGTATCGACTTCCGGTATAACCGGAAGTGCCACCATCTTGAAAATATTTTAGCCGAGTTGTCCCCATAGACATTAGTTTACTACCAAATTTTCAAAATTTTCCGATGTCTACTTTTCGAGATATCGATCGCCGCAGTTCGTCGTGGGACACCTGTCTTTTGTTTGTTTTCCACAAAGGCCTTACATTTATAATTAGCTTCTGATCTTAGTACAGAATGTTTTCTTGCCGATTTACGTAGATTCATTGCACGACGTGGCCGTTGTTCACATAATTATATTGACTGCGGTACGAATTTTGTAGGTGCCAATAAATATCTTATGAATATTATGAATGATGTTGCTGCTGAAGAAAAAATTAATTGGCATTTTAACCCGCCTTCTGCACCACACTTTGGTGGAATTTGGAAAGCTCGCATTAAGTCAGTAAAAACGCATATAGCTCGAGTCATTAGTTCACAAATTCTCACTTATGAAGAATTGTATACACTACTCATACAAATTTAGTCTCTCTTAAACTCCCGCCCGCTATGTGCGCTTAGCTCAATCCAAACGATTTATCCGCATTAACACCAGGTCATTTTTTAACGCTTGAACCACTCTCAGTACTACCTGATGAGGAATTTAAAGATGTGCCATTAAACCGTTTAAATCGCTGGCAACTTTTACAGAGACTGCATTCTGACTTCTGATCTCGCTATTCTCAGGAATATTTACATACCCTGCCTGCATCAAAGGAATAAATGAACTAATCCTGACAAACCATTATTACCAGGTGCTTTAGTTTGAATTAAAAATAATAATTTACCTCTGTTACATTGGCAATTAGCTAGAATAATAGAATTTCATCCTGGTTCTGATTGTGTGGCTAGAGTTGCAACTGTGTGTACTCCGCATGGCATATTTAAGCGTCCCTTGGTAAAACTTTGCCCTTTACCAAGTGATTAATTTATCGCATACTGATATAGTTTTGTATATAAGTATATTTTTTTGTTGCTTTTTGTTATTTCACTTTTATTTTTTTGTAACGCACAGTGTCAAATTATAATTTGACAATATTACGTTGTTCTTTGCCTTTGAAGTAATAAGATTATCATTCCTTACTACTTAATACTAGTAGTTTCATAATCAGATTTGCATAGTTTTAGTAATGAAGAATATGCAGACATACATTTAATTTATGGTGAATATAAAGAAAATGCTTTAGCGGCAAAAGAAGGATATCGTCATAATTTGCCTTCTCGTACTCTGCCAAATGTTCGTACTTTTTCTAGTATTCACTTGAGGTTAAGAGAAAGGGGATATTTTAAAAAAGAAGTCATAATTGTGGTTGTCGGAGACAAATAGGGGATGTAATGGAGACACAAATATTACATTATTTTGGTGAACATCCTGAATATAGTATTAGACAGGCTGCTCTTCAATTTCACATACCAAGAACATTAGTACGGAGGATTTTGAAAAGGCAAGGGCTTTACCCCTATCATTTACAGAGAATGTAAGAGCTGTTCTCTCGTAACTTTACAGTAAGACTTGATTTTTGTAGAATTATACTTAGAAAGCCGATAGATTATACAAGAAATGTATTATTCACAGATGAGTGTTGCTTTACTTGACATGGAGGTTTAAATTATCGTAACCAGCATTTATGGAGCGACGATAATCCTCACGCTGTTGTAAATGGAAGATATCAATACAACTTTTCAATAAATATTTGGGTCGGAATTATAAGCAATAAATTAATAAGACCTTTTGAGTTACCAAACAGATTAAATGGTCTAGCTTATTTAAACATTTTACAAAATGACCTGTATCAACTTATAGACGATTTACCTCTTGTATTACGTCAAACACTGTAATTTATGCAGGATGGTGCGCCACCTCATTATTCTTTAGACGTTCGAGAATGGCTACACTCAACATTTAGAAATCGATGGATTGGAAGGGGGCGAGAATCCACAATTAAATGCCTCCTCGGTCCCCAGATATGAATCCATTGGACTTTTACTTTTGGGGCTACTGGAAAAATGTTGTTTACTCGACACCTGTCTCCAACGTCGAAGTTTTAAGAGGGAATTTTTAATGCTGCCAATGAAGTTTGAAACTCTCCACATGTTTTAAATAGCTTGTATGGCAAGTTTAGGAAACGGTTGCAAACGTGTATTCAAGGTGAAGGTAGTCATTTTGAACAAATGTTTTAATATCTAAACACAACAATCGTTGTTTAAAATCGTGTTTAAATTTTTTTGTTGTTTAAATTCATCTTTTGTGTATTTTGTGTTAGTTTTTTTTAGTGTACTAATAAATTTGCTTCACTATACTTTCGTCTTTAATTTGTAATGTCTCGTGCAATTTATAAGCACCAAATTATCAGTACGTAATATTGTCAAATTATAATTTGACACCAGCCTACTTTTAGTATTTTACACTAATATAATAATTGTGCTCAACGCTTTTGATTGATCACTTAGGTAGATGTAATTTAATTTTTTTCTCAAAAATGGTCGATTTTACTAAATTTTTTTCAAGGGATAAAAAAGTTTCTAAATGAATTATAATAATTAGTTTTTTTTATTGAAAAAATAGCAGGCAGAAAGATATTTCAAGAAGGGTAGTTACTTTCACCCCATTGTGTATGCCCTAGGTGGATGAAATAATTTCGTTAGATGCCTTTTGATGAATAACCAAGATGTGCCAAATTTCATCTTTTTCCGATTACGTTATTTTACGAAGAACCATCTTAATTTTCGACAAGGAATCTGTAGTTAAATTTTTTGCATGTTATTACGGAACGCCCTGTATGCAGGTAGAAGTTTTGCGAAAAAAAAAAAAAAAATTTGAAATAACATGCCATGAAATATGTTCTCAGAACGTTAACCTTTTCCTGAATAATAATCTACAAGAATATGATGCATTTTGAAAACAACTTTATAATTATCATTGATTCGATTCCGATTACTCGTTGTTTATAGCGAATTTCATTCCAAGAAATTATTATTTTTGTTCCAGTACCTGTGCAGTGCTGATAAGTAACTGATACAGCTGCACGCAGATATTGTAATCTACAGGGTTTCCTTAAAGTCAGTTAAATAGATGATGATATCACCAATAAGAATCTGGAACAAGTCTATAACGTACTTGCTTTAATATTTGTCACTGTGCTTTATAAAAATATTCTTCCAGCGAAACGTGTTGATCAAATTTGAGACATAGATACTCACGTAGCACCAGTATGAGATGTCATAAGCCTTTACTCCCTAAATATACAGGGATGAAGATTGTGGGGGATAAGGTTAAAATAGTTAAATTATGTCCTTTCTCTAAAGCGATTTTAATGATTTTGATTAAATTTGACAATGCATAGTTCCTTAGTATCAGTATAATTACTCTAACGACTTTAAACAAAATTAAGACATGGATACTATGTTAGTACTAATATGAGATGACATTAATTTGTTATACCAAAAAAATGCAGGGAATGAGACCGTGGAGGACAAGGTAAAAAGAATTAAATATTTTTCTGACCAATTTCCAACATCTTTTGGTAGAACTAGAATGTAAGTTTTTAAAAAACTTTCTTCGTTCGAATGGGTATTTATTTTGGACTTATTAAATTTTGGAAATATACCACACAACTATAGTATTAAGAACTATGGAGTATTTGGTTTTATCAAGGATTGTTAGTGATTTAGTGGATAGAGTTTTCACCTCTCACTGCTATAGTCTTTACGAGCCGATTTACAGAAAATATAATTTTAACACCAGTTTTGATCAGGTGAAACCAAATTTCAATCAAAAGTACTTGAAGTACTTAGGGTTAGGCTTGAACAGTGACAAACAGTGCGACCAGTCTACTTTCTATCCAGAAGCCTGTACCCGCTCATGGTCAGAAGTAGCAAACTAAACAGACAAAACAAAAAACTGTTGTACACAATAGTGGTCAGGACGATCACGACATACGTGGTACTTATTTGAGTGGCGCAGCTCGTCGGTCATGACAATGAAGAAAGTATTAAAATATAAATTTATGCACCTCATATCTACCTCCCTAGACCTTTATGCACGTTGTAACATTACCCCAGTAACGGACTACGTCCATAAAATTTCTCTAAATTTCTACGTTTTCAAGCAAAGCGATAGCCCGCTAACTAAAATATAACAGAAATTAGGACAACATAAGGCACCGTTTCGAATAAAACATTTATTTTACCAGACGCTGCCCATTTTCCGGCAATATCTCTAACCAAACTTTCACATTCTAAAACCACACCTTGTTCAAACCTCCATTCTAAAATTTCATACCTTTAAATCTTTAACACTTTCCTGTCCATTTCTTCGGTTCTGTGTATTTCTTTTTTGTCTATGATCTTTACCCCTTCTAAATTTCTAAAGTTTCGTAACTTACTTACCATCCTTCTACCGTAATCTGCTTTTAGCAGTCTATTGTCTACATTAATTTGATTAAGAGAAATTAGAATTCCTGTTTCTTGATCATTTTTTATTCAAAAATGACAGTATTACACACAAAATTCTGGTACCAATTTAAAATATTTTCCTCTAAGACCTTGAGGCGGTTTTTGACATGAGTAGACATAATACGATGACATGACGAGTAATTATTTTTAGGCGACACCGGTAAAGTTTGTAATCAATTCAGCTGAAATATGCAAATATCTTTTCAAAATATTCACCGTTCTATACAACTTTAATTACAGGTACATACACTATGAAAATATAAATTACAGCTTCCTAATGCAATAACAAAATATCCGTACATAGACATAGGTAAATAATTTGGATTCAGTTTTAAATGAATAAAGTTGAATAAATTAGTCATACGTATTTGCATAATACAAGTTTCTTTGTACAGGGATTAATAATGTTCAACTTTAAACGATAAACATTATTTTGGCTAATTTTTATTTTTTTGAATCACATAAAAAGTGTTAATTCTGTAAATCGATTTATTTACATTTACCGAATTATAAGTCACATAAATATTTATTTAAATGATATCAAAATTATATTTAAAATTCATTTTAGAAAATTTCATCGTTTTTGGAGAATGCGCCAGGTTATTTCCAGTTTGAGTACCAGGTTAGAGCTGATAATTATAGTCTATATTTCATTTTGTAGGATGTAGGAATTTCAAATTTTAACACTGGTAGACACTGGGACACAATCAACCTGTATAGGTGCAACAGATCAGGCAAATTGAGTTTTCAGTATGGAGAGTTTCGGAACAGTAATTTTTTTATGGTCTAATAGCTCCATTTGTGTAGGATGAGCACAAAAAAGTGGGGTTTTCAAATGTATAGGAAGGAAGAATTATTGCTCCGTCAGGATCCCAAGCAACATTTCACCGACTACCGACTACTTCTTTTCAACATCAAAATTAGTGCAAATAGTAGTCGTATGGTAACTTAGATCTTATAGTCATTGACCTCGGAGTAACGTTCCTTGGACCTTGCAAGCCTACTATTTTAGTTTGGAACACCTACCAATGTTGGTTTGACGTCTGAAAATTACATATTTAAGTTTGATGTGTTTTTAAGTAATCTGCCAACGTTGATTAGACGTTAGTAACTGACTAAATAGAACTGGTTAACTTATGAGTAACTTTTCAGCGTCGATTAGACTTTGCCAACCGACCTGACAGATTTAGTTCTTTTTAGTCATCTGCTAAAGTCGATTAAACGTTAGCCATTGCTTAAATAAGCTCTTTAATTTTTCAGTAACCTACTAACGTCGGTTAGACCTTGGTTGGAGAGATATATATTTTTATATTCGTACATTTGTATAAGTTTAGGTTGTGTGTTATATTAACCGATTTACCTCTGCATTTGATTGGTGCCTTCTTGTCTCACTTTTAGAAGGTGGCCAATATAAAACATCATTTTCTTCCCACTAATATGGTACGGTTCCACACCATCGGTTTCCTTAATTTGAACAACTTTAAATGAGTGCATTGTAGATTGCAAATTGTATTCGTATAAAACAGAAAGGTTTTACTTGCATTCGTTACACAACCTTTTATTAAAAGTTCACAAGAGTTAGGACCTAACCTCAATCAATACACCGTCGATAATACAGTCACTTGTCTTTGGTCATTGCGCTGTATTATCATGTGTATTAAGGATTATAGGAAATAGTAGAATTTATGCACCAATTCTGGTTAGGTAAGAAGGTTTCATTCATGTTGGTATAGATTTCTGCACATAAGCCTACTAATAGTCAGTAATAGTAGAATCTTCTGAACTTAACGCCGCTGTTTGTAAAAATATTTTTGTATTTGTCACAATCCTAAGTTGGAATTGGTGTATTTATTTGTAACTTTCACGACAAATAGTCAAATTAAGTAAGTCGTAACTAATAAATACCGACTTCGCCACATTTATTGATTCTATCGAAATCAAGAATAGGCGTCCATGTTGGATAAACGTTTGTAAAGGTTTTAGAAACATTCAATTAACGGTTTAAAAAATAAAATACGCAATGAGAAGCAATTATTTATTCATTAAAATATATATGCGATATTTTTCAAAGTATTTTTATACGAACATTTTCTTTTTTTTGAAAGAAAATAAAAGTATTACCGCAAAGTTGGATTTATGTAAATATTTTCAACTTATTCTGACGGAGAATTTGGTGCAAATTAGGTTGGCGATTGAAACGATGATAAGTCAGTCTCCGACGTAGTAGCAACCCATATTTTATTGACCAATTTGGTATAGATATGAGTTGGCACGGCGTTTTGCATACGTCTCACACTGACTTCTAGTTGGGAATCCCAACGTTGGCTCGGCGTTAGAATGTTGCTTGGGACAAGGAATGCGATAAAGAGAAATTGCAAGAACGGTTAAGGTTACACAAGGGGTTGCTTCAAGAACCTACTGAAGCACATATCAAGGGGAAGTCGTGGAAAAGTTACCACAGAACAGCAGGACCGCTATTTTGCTCAAATGGCAAGAAAATATAATTTAGAGTTTAAGTTGGTGTTTGGCACATCAAAACTGAACAAATGAAGATTGGCGAAATATCTTAATTTCTGACGAAACGAATAGGCCTTCGATCAGACGATTGGCGATTTGAGCTTTAAGACATAGTGGGAGATAAGTTAAATTCATAGGTGCAATATGTGTCCCCAAATACAAAGGAGGAGCTTTATCGTGAGATTATAATGTATGAAAAACTCCATTAGTTCCCATGAAATAAACTTTAACAGGTCCAAGGATGTGATCGTTTCCATAAAAATGCCAAAATTATCTTTAACTTTGTCTAATTTCAACCAAATGGAGATTTCATTAAAAATTTAACTGAACGAAATCACACGAGAATATTTTTTTATAAAGGCAATATTTAGTCACCTGATGAAGCACACTGAATAGACGAAGTGAATCAATCAATTATCATAAAAGCGTTTCATGACGTCTGATCGAAATAAACTTTGTGGATAAGGTTCTGGTGTCATCTGCAGCGTAGGCAACCCCCGCACGTAAAGGAATTCTACACATCATATCACAAGCCAATTATGATTGAGAGGATACCAAATTTCATTCGATATATTAAGTTTTAATGTTAAACCTTATGTGTTTAACAAATTTCTATATAAAATACATAAAAACATTTTGGAAATCATATATTCTGTACTATTTTCATATTTGTTACAGTAATTTTTTTTTCGGCATTAGAGTTACATATAAGATTTAAATAGCTTCTAAAAATTTGTATACAAATTACAAATTTTTAAATATCACTTTATGCTTACTTGATGACCATACAGGATTTGAGGTTTCTAAAAATTTTGAGTTTAAAATTAGACAACTAGTAGTTGTATGACGTATTTTCCATACACCTACGACATCTACGTAAGATGCAAGGTCTGTGAATGTTTAATTTCTGCAGTATAATGCACCTCCACATGCAAGCAGAGTTGCCGAAATTTTTTTTAAAGGGCAGGTGTGACTGCTTTAGAGTGGCATAGTTGTTCACCTGATGTTAATCCGATAGCGCAATTGTGCAATATGATAAAAAGAAGGATTAGAGCGTGACAAAATAATCCTGGTAGTAGATTCAGACTAATTCAAGCAACTTTAGAGTATATTCTTCCACAAGAAGAAATTCTTGAGAAATCTTTTGAGCCAAAAAAACGTTCAAGAAATCAAGTGGGAGGGCCAACTTAACCCACACTAGCTATATACTGTTTATCTTTCGTCCAATGGGCCTTACCCCATCCAGCCCTTCATCCACTACAGTACAGTGTCTCGCGTCATAATTTACTGACTGGCACAAGGTAGGACTTAAGGACGTTCTCAACAAAAAAAGTTTTCTTAGGATTATCTTGAAAATGCATACATATAATTTTATTAACGCTCTGTATACGTGGGAAAAATTTGAGTAGCTGTTGCAGTACTAAATTTGTAAATATTAGCACTTAAAATTCCCATTTTAACGTACTGATGTCTTCTGATGAGTATAAATACGAGATATTGCCAGATTGAGTCAAGCGACGCAGTAAATTTATTTCTGTGCTTATGTGCAGAGGGAGTTGAGCGAAAAAGTCCAGTGCTTGTCAACAAGTTTTTATTGTAAGCATGATAGCTTACATACGGGAGATCCTATTGTAGGTAGAGAACGACTGCCTTTTGGGAACGTCCTTAATTTTTTCAATAATGCTCTATTTATTTATGTTTCTTAGTTATTGAGTCCAAGGAATCGAATCCTGATTAGGGTATGGATGTTTAGTGGCTTTCCTAATGAATTACCATGATGGTACCATGGACTAGAGGGGGTTGTGTGAAAGATAATGTGAACGATCCATGATTTAGGTGTCTGAGGGTCGATTTGTTACACTTTCTAAATGGGCTGTTAATAAGTTCACTTGACGGATTCGATTTAACTTAGGCAGACGGAAAATACAAAACATACTTACTTCGATTTTGCTCAACGGAATTCCCATTAACCACTAAAATCTTTTATTTACAAAATGTTTAATATCTACATTTCATTATTTGGCCTTAAGATAATATATTTATTTTATTTATTTCATTGTACACTCATAAAAATCCGACGCGTTACAATATATTAATAGTATAGAAACGACTCGGGGGCAGATGGAAGCAGTATATTATCAGCTCAAATTTAATAAATGATATTTAATCTGAATTTCATTAAAACATTCAATTTTATTTTTGTTATTTTTGGAATTTCATGGACATTGAAGGTGACCAGTTT
The DNA here is from genome assembly GCA_963675555.1 of Leptura quadrifasciata. NCBI lineage: Eukaryota > Metazoa > Arthropoda > Insecta > Coleoptera > Cerambycidae > Leptura > Leptura quadrifasciata. Next base: position 115,124,945 of record OY776675.1, read on the forward strand.
ATTATGTGATTTGTGTTTTTCTTGTGTTCAAACGCAGGGAAAAATACTAAAACCTGCTTAATCTGTCATGTAGTATAAAAACGAAACATTTATTGTGTATAAAATATATTTGGAGTTAAAGTTTTCTGTAGTTTATTAAAATAATATTAGGCATAAATGGAAGGAGGAAAGGGGGAAGAAGAGGTGGGATTTAGCGGAAAAAGATGTTACGCGTCTTAGCAATTCACTAAAAGGTATCAACTAGAACGTCGGTGAACTATCTTATAACACTTTATTTGCTAACACTTTAATTTCTAACACTTCTTAATTATCCTGAAAGGGAATGTTGTGAGTAATAACTCAGTAAGACACAATGAAAGAGTATAGGATTCAAGTAAATTTATATATTGGTCTTGTGGGAATATTTGTTAGTAAACAATATGTATGTGCAGAGGTATAAGGTTAACAAGAGTGTCGCGTCGGTCCATATCACATATGGTGAGGATTAGGATGACTCGGATAATGCAATCTCCCAATTCCCTCCAATAGTTTACGTTAAAGCAATCGACTGACACCAAAAATATTCAACTGAAAATTTTATATTAGCGACTTTTAGCTTGCCTGCCTTTATACGTATTGGTAAATTTTGGCCACTCTGTTAGCGAGTTTAAAGATGCTTGAATCGCAACAGATTAGAAAATTATTTTATATTCATACAAGGCAGTCCTATGCACTATGTACATGGTAAACGGTTTCGAATCACTGACAGGCAAATATGGCGGAAAGCATATAAGTTTACCGCCAAAAACGACTGCTCAATTTGAAAAATAATGATAAAAAATTTTGTCGTCCGCAAAACTTCTACTCCAACCATGCATAAGGAGCAGTGCTACACAAGATCGTAGATAATATTTTTGTTTGGAAGTACCCGGTTTCGAAACGGTTGCTCAATTCAAGCCTTTTCGTTGCAGTTACGGAATTTATGCCCCATGCAACATCTTTCGTTGCAGTTACAAAAATTACATCCCGTGGAATGTTCTTTGTTGTAGTTACACAAATTGCGCCCCGTGGCACTTCGTTCATTGTGACTACAAGAATTACACCCCGTGGGTCGGGACGTTCTTTGTTACGGTTCCAAAAAAATAAATTTTTGTTATAGTTTACAAAAACAACATTTAGCACGCATGTTTCGAGAACTTTTATAGCACTTCCAAGTCGGATTTCGTTGCAAAATCACTTCGAATGAGCTTTTTATGACTTCAAGCAAGATAATTTTTTATGCATTTAGGTAGGTTCTTTAGTAATAAGAAGTCTAGTCGCTGTATCACTCATGTGAGCCTCAGCTACGGCAGATAGCAATGTAGCAGGGAATAGTTGTTGTGTACTTGTCTTTGTGTGTGTGTGTGTGTGTGTGTGTCTTGCTTAAATGGTAGAATAACTATGGTTAAACCTCGCCAGGACGCTAACATAAATAAAATGATTAATAAAATATGTCTATTGGAATTTCTACATTTTCAAGCTTCAATAATTTTATCTGAACCAACCATATTTCGTCAAAACCAGAGACCCTCTATCTTAGATTTAATTATCACCTACTAGGTGGCCTCACATATATTTCACCAATTGGGAATTCCGATCATGTTGTCCTGGGGTCTAGCATTCAAATTCGTGTTAAAACAAATCTAGAAAAGAGTCTGTATACATCTCTTGATAGCGACTTATCAGCAGTTGAGCGGGATATGCTTTTAAATGTGAGAGCTATCGAAGTTTGTTGGAATATTTTTAAACAGAATTTCTTTAACGCTGTCAATAAGAATTTGCATTACAAAACTGTTGTAATAGTTCCATCAAAACCCTGGATCAATGAGGATATCATGACAATGATTAGGCATAAAAGAGCCCTATGGAAAATATTTAGACGCAGCAGAAGTGATGAGGATTTTCATGCCACCGACTGTTTTCAAATCACATGTCGCTGCGCGTATCACGCGCCAGGAATGAATTTGAACAAGGGTTGGTAGTTAGCAATGATCCCAAGAGAATGTACAAGTATATTCGCTGTCAACTAGACTCGACAGTTGCTATGCCTCAGCGCAGAAGGGCGGATGGATCCATTTCTAGTAGTCACAGCGAAGTAGCTTTGTTTGCTAACACTTTCTCTCAGACAATGGAATCTTCTGATGCTTTGCCCAACATTCATCATCTTCGTCGAGTGCCCGCTGATCTGACAAATATTGATTTCCAACAAGAGCGAATTGCTGAGAAAATTCGTGCACTAGACCCCGTCGGCTGCACCCGGCATTGATGAAATATCCACCGTATTGCTTAAAGTTCGCATAAATTTCATCTGCAAACCACTCAGTATAATAATGAAACTGTCCTTCGCTTCTGGAATATTACCTTTCGAGTGGAAACGAGCATGTATTAAGGCCATTTTTAAGATAAGGGATAAGTTCAGCTCTGATAATTCTAGTCCAATTAGTCTTACTTCCGTTGTTGCCAAGCTGATGAAACCAAATCATTGTGGATAGTATGTGACCTTTTCTGCTTATACAACAAATTATCCTACCGAACAACGTGCGTTGACATCGTATACCTAGATTTCTGCAAAGTGTTTGATAAAGTACCTAAAAACCGCTCGTTACAAAAACTGGAACAGTTTGGCATACGTGGGAGTTTAGCACACGTGGATTCGAGATTTCCTTCCGATCGAATGTTTTTTGTTAAAGTTGGACAGTTGGGGTTCCCTAGGGTTACGTCTTAGGACCTCTGTTGTTTATAGCATATACATCCAATCTGCGGCATTGTATCAAATCCCGTTGTTCTTTCTACGCAGACACAAAAAATTACTGCAACTCACTAGCGGATCACGTACAGATGCAATGAGATATATAGATCGCATGCAGAAGTGTGGAGTGAAATATGGTTACTTCCGTTAACCATCGATAAGTGTGCAGTGCTCCATTTAGGAGAACACAATCCACGCTTGGGGTACAATATTAACGGCAAACAACTGGGTTCATCCGACTCTCACGACGATCTGGAAGTCATCATTATAATTGAGTCCAGCCATATTGCACGACTAGTTAAAAAAACCAACACTAAAGTAAATCTTCTGAATAAAACTTTCGCCCGCTTGAATCCCACGACCTTATCCAAAATATATAAAACATATGGTCGTCCAGTACTCGAATTTGCGAACAGTGGTTTCCCACCTTAAAAAACGCGATTCAAACCTTTTAGAGAACGTTCAACGCCGCATAACTCGGACGGAGATTTGGACGTATCCGCCTATGTTACTAAGATTGGCTTACACAGTTCAAACTCACCTCAATGGCTGCCAGAAGACGTCAGGGCGACTTTATCACTACCAAAGGGATACGAAATGAATTATTTCCAATTCATAATTTATTTTCTCTCGCTAATTAAAACAGATTACGTGGACATCCATCCACTAGGGACCCCTTCGCAAATGCTTCATTTCAGTGCGTGTATTCGACGCGGGGAACAATTATACGTGTCTAAAAGAACGCACCAGACTTCTCAATTCGTCGACAGTTACCTGCAAAACATTTTTAAGTGGTTTTCATAGATTACGACCGACATTATCAAAATAGCGGCTGAAGAATTTCAGAATGTGAATCTGGGAATTCTTTTAACAAGCGCCATTGTTTTCAAAGGTGGCAGCTAATTAACAATATGACTGAAAACTTAATCATCTCCCAATGATGCTAACATGAGTGTGGAGCCTAATGCTCAAATGTTTTATGAAAGTGATTCTTAAACACTAAACACATTGATTTTGTAAAACTGACTACGAAAATGCCACCAAGCTTCGGACTCGGACTTCGCATACAATTGTCACCTTACACAGAAAAAAAGGCAATACAAGTTGAAGAAGATTCTCAGATAACTTTCCATGGTTCATGGTCTTACACTAATGGCATAGACTAGTAGGTAATAAAACTCTGCCGGTATCTAAGGTTAATTCTCTAATGTTTTGGAAAATAAAAATGCAGTATAAGATTGAATTCAACGATATTTATTTTTATCTTGTCTTTGGTTTTAAATCAAAACAAAACATTTGAAATATCTAAAAGTCTATATAAAATACAACATAATTTTTTCAACTCGTGACAAATGCATTTTATCCAATAAGACTGAACATACATTTAGTGTTTATCTCTATACTCTCAATTTACTTAAATATTGCTAAATTTAATAGATTTATTATATTCTCGATTTATATAGTCTTACAAAAAATAACACATTTCCTATTCAGGCAAAAATTTAGAATGTAATTTTTTAATAGTATAATTTTAATTGTTTAGAATACTGCATATTGAATCTAATTTTAAACATTCATTCTAATAATTTTCATGTAGCTACAATAGGGGTACTTATCTATAGTTGGACTTATACAACAAGTCCGTAGTTTTAACGTACCATAATATATTACAATACAGACTAGCTTAAATTCTAGATAAAAACAAAGAACAATTTAAAAATCATAATAAAATCACTATTAACAGGATACATAATTACAATAAATTTTAATCACATTTTATGCAGGAAAATTGTAAAACCATAATTATAAATAATTAAAACTATCACAACATTTTATCTCTTAAAAACATTTAAAAATATATAAAACGGCATTAAACTATGACATTAACAGAAAATAAATTTTTATTTAGCGAATAGTATATTTGATAGATGCTCTTAGAAGATAATCTTGTACTACAGTTGCTCAATTCTCCGCATTGCTTTTTGGACAGTCTTCAGTAGGTTTGACTCTTGATACGACTATACACACAGGACCCCTTACTATTCGGAGTAAATCTATTATTTCGTTCGTATTCATGTGTTCCACGCTTTCATCATTTACCTGCAACGTACAAAAATTGTTTATTAAAAGTTTATGCTCCAACAAATATTGTTTAACCAAACATTAGCTTAATTGAAAAATATTTTCTATAAACAGCAATGGAGGAATAAAAAGCGGATTTAGACAAAGGACCAATTTCTGCTTTCCTGTTTTTATTAAAGGCACAATGTTAAACCACAATTACTTGGAGCTTATGTAAAATCGTTGCTAGTTCTGACTATAAACCGATATATCGATAGGCAGGATAGTAATTCGTAAAAATTGTTAATATATTGTCTGAATACAAAAGTTCTACATATTGAAACAATATGAAATATTTTGCCAGAATATAACAGAAAATATTTTAATTCTTACAAAAAACTTGAGAGATAGTACAAATAAATATCGATGCCAATTTCCCTGCTATATGTCAGGATATATATTTTTATTTTAGAAATATAGTATTCACATTGCCTACAAAATAAATATCACACAGCACAATGTTGAAATTACTATAAATTTTAAATTATTCATAGATGTGGATTTCGGTATTTATTTATTCATTTAATTACGGGTAATACCCATTAACACTCTTATTTATAAGATTACAAAAAAGTTTACAAAAAAGAAAAACATAAAGCTAAATAATAACATAATTAGAACAAATAATATCAGCAATAATAAAATAGAACAACAAAGTGGCTTAACTAATGTAAAATCATATAGTGGAGAGCTGACGGACATCATGGTGAACGATAGATCAACATGTTCACTCATGGGTATCAATTCTTTGGTCTTTGGGTATATCAAAACCGATCGTCTGCCATCTCAAAATGGTAACATTAAGTTGTGGGGTGTATTAGAAAAGAGGTAGTTTTAGGTTTTGGTGAATCATAGTGATCAAGAAAAATAATGCAAAGGTGATTAAATACAACTAGTTTAGATGGTTTTTTTACCCAAGCAGACGATTTTTTCGGTAGCTTTGTATATAGCAGACGCCGCTGAAGATGGCAAAAATCACGTTTCGATGAATGACATTGATCAAAAATAATCGATTAGGTTTTTTATGCTGAAACAAAAAACAGGTCAGCATACTAAAAAATCGGTAACAACTTATGAGCAGACGCTGTCAAAGTGACACAAGTCTGATTTTGATGAACGACATTTATCAAAGAAAATAATCTCATATATTATATTGAAAACAACTATTTTACATGATATTTTACATGTTTGCTCAGATAAACAATTGTGGCAACTTTTGAGTAGAGGTTGTCAAAGATCTAGTGGTTATAAAATAAAAATCGGATTTTACATAGATTTATTGCTTTTATGCAAGTAAAAAACAGTCCAAAGTAACAAAAAAAAAGTAGAAACATATTATTTTCAAAACATATTGTAAAAGTAAACTAAAGTGTGTGAATATTAAAAAAAAAACAGTCATGTGGCAATAGTACACGGAACATAAAAATGGTTCATTAATAAAACTCAAAAAAACTAGAAACTAAAATGACACAGTGATATCACTCAATCATACATTAGTACTGTATCACAAGGAACTTATATAATTATAAAACGAAATGAATATTATCGACATTCATTAAAAAAAAAACATAAACTCTAGTATGTGAAAAATACGCAGAATACTAACCTACATAAATAAGTGTGGTAATATCACAAAAAACTTAAAAAGATTATTTTTAAAAGGAACAAAATAGGCAAATATAAAAATGAAAAAGTTTTGTACAGTACTTGTAGGTACACATGTAAAATAAAATAACCATAATACAAACCAAGATACAAGCATTCAGAAAAATATAAACATTTACAAAAAAAAGTACTACTTAACTCCATAAATCCCCGAAATAATTTTTCAATAATAATCTTCGTCGATGACTGACTCTACAAATGACAAATCGTTGTCACTTTCGGCATCGTCATTTTCGTTACTCGAATGCAGGATATCTTGTAATTTGTTGAACGTTTGTGGGCCTTTAAACCAACAAGGTTCATATTTGTTATTATTATATGTCCATCCATGGTTGATTGGCCTAACCTCAGTTGCATTTATCCATTTGGCTGCCACTTGATTGGTTCTGACCATTATTTCCATCAGTACCGCTCTCTCTACAAGGTGGAAAAACTTGGGCGTTCAGGGTCTTTTTTAAGACGAGGATTTTTGGTTGATTTACATTTGTATGTATCTACAAAGCAATATAGCCTTGCTTTGTTAGTATTGTTAACCTTTGGTCGAGCATATAACTTGTAAACATACTTCTCTATTACAGCAGAAGTTTTCTCCGAAATTGTTTTATTGGATCCCAGAAAATCAAATGCTAATTGGGTGTCTCTACAATTTGTCAATAATTTTAAAGGTTTGTTGTTCCTTTTTTCGTAAAATGCTGCTATATAATCGCAGCAGGTAAGAGCATGGAAAGCCGGTAATGTCTTACAGAGATTGGGCCCTAAAGTTGAATACGGAAAATGAGAAAATTATTAAAGAAATTGCCGAAGATTATTAGTTTGAGCTTGAAGAAGTAGATTCCAGAATTGTATTTTACCTAAAAAAATCTAAGTGCAATAATATTATAATAAGAACCTCAGATACTGACATTGCGATCATAACCCTATATGACATAGAAAAAAATCAACAAGAAAAAGAGGCTTTGGATGGAAACAGGACACGTGTCCAATAATTCTCTAAAATACGTTAACTTAAGTAAGTTGTATATTAGTTTGTATTATGTTTATTTTATTTTATGTGTGTACCGTTCAAAACTTTCTCAATTTTATATTTGCCTGTTTTGTTCCTTTTAAAAATACCCTTTTTACGTTTTTTGTGGCATTACCCCACTTATCTTATCACTATCTTATCTTAGGTCAGTATTCTACGTATTTTTCATATATTAGAGTTTTTTTTAATGTATGTCCATAATACTCACTTCGTTTTATAATTATATAAGTTCCTTCTGATACAGTTACAGGTTACAGGTAACCTTACGAAACTTAAGTATTATTGCATACAAAATTAATTTGTTAAAATGGATATTTATTTAACAAAAGGGAAAGTACAAATAATTAAATGCCATCAATTTCATATCATCTCGTGATTCTAACCCATATTGCATATGTATATAAATCTAGAGCATTCTTCTATACGGCTAGTAGCCTTCCAAATACGGCATATATAAAGTAGTCTGTCTTATTATTTTTCCCGAGAAGGTTGGTTAATAGTAATATCTCCTACTATTATTATGAAATCTACCTCATGATATATGCCTTCCCGTTCACATAAAAAAATTCGTCAAAGTATTTTACATTAATGCTAGGTTGCTTACATTAAATAATAAACAGTCCAATGTTACATTTTTTAAAATTAAATTTATCTAAAACTGTTCTAGGCCCATGTCAAATTGCTCATTTCATAATAAATTTTATATCGATATATTTTTAAATAGACACCCAATCCACCACCACGTATAGGTCTGTCTAATCTTATAGACTGACAGCCATTAATTTGAAAATATTCACTTGGTTAGCCGTCCATTAACTATGTTTTAGTAACGCCTACAATATCAAATTGATATTTTTGTACAATATGATAAACGAGGCAAACTCTATGTTCGAAGAGCGTATGATTACATGCGCAATAGACAAATTTAGTTTTTTTCTTTCTTTATTTGAGGTAATCCATTAAAATACTTAATTTTTCAGTTTCTTCTCATACTCCAGCTTAAAGAACGGATAATAATTTCACATCACCGTAAACATTAATAGGTATTGCATGACATGTATTAAAATAATGTTTGCTTGCATGGGATCTATAGAGGCAATCACACTGAATATGTACACATCCTGAATCACATGTCTATGAATGTTTTAAGATTTCGACCAACATCTATAATGACAGGTGCGTTGTTTCACTTGATAATGTAAAAATATAGATGATAGTTGTACTGTAAGTAATGGGCAAAAATCTGTCCTGTTTTGAAAAACGTGATAAAACTGATATTGAAAATTACAGACCTGTAGTTATCCTGTGTAATTATGGCAAAGTCCTTGAAACTGTCATATACTCAACTTGTCTACAGTCAACACGAGTTTTTGGTAGGTAGATCTACAATTACCAGCTTGGTAAGTGTTACATATTTCATCGCAAATACGGTGGATAACTGTGGTCAAACAGATATAATTTATACAGACCTGTCTAAAGCATTTGACAGACTGGACTCTTATCGCAAAAGTTGTCAGTTTTTTGTCAAGTCTCGACTTTATAAGTTTTCTTGAGTCATATCTTTGTAACAGAACATATTAATCTTGAAGTATCACGGGCTTTCATCTATTGAAGTATTAGCGACGCGACGTCAGGAGTTCCGTAGCGCTCTATTCTAGGCACACTGTTATTTATAATTTTCATTAATGATATTTGCTGAGGTTGATCTTAAATTGTTTGCATCTGCTAACTGCGAAGAAGACTGCCATCGATTATATGTCCTCTCGCGTGAAAATAATACCCTAACATATCAAAATGTAATGCGATGATCTTAACGAGGAGAAAAAACTCGATAAACTCTTCCTAAAAAGCAATGAAATGATTACTAGATGAAATTCAAGGTTCTTGGAGTAATTTTTGACTCAAATTTAACTGCCCATCTAGATCACATAACTGGTTATGCCACAGAAATCTAGGCTTCATTATGCGAAAGATAAAGCTTCTTAAGATATTTCCACATTTTCTCTCCTGTTTAATACTTTTGTACGGCCAAAACTGGAATACCGTGGTATTGTCTGGAATCCACAACAAAATATTCATATCTTTAATTTGCAACAACGGGTTCAGAGGCACGTTCAATATCTTTCATTCACAGCTGACGAAATTTATCCTACCAGGGGCACATCACAATCTAATTTATTAGCCAGATTTAACCTAAATGACGTAGAGTCTACTTTTCTGTGTTGTTTCTGTATGAACTATGCACAAGTAATACAAACTGTTCTTATATTCTTTCAATGTTCAGTCTTTTTTAACTCGCTCATACGCCCTATTCTACTTGGCTACTCCAAAAACAAATGTACTAAAATCTTCTCTTATTCACAATATGTGCTCAAATTGCTTAAGCTGTCAGTTCAACCTTGATATTTTTAATTGTAGTATTAATAATATAAAACAATGAATTTTTAAATCACTCTTAAGTTAACTTTCAGTTCCTGTGCTATATCGCTGTTTAAACTATTTTCTCATATTGCCTTCCTCTCTTTAGATTAACAGTAATTACTCTCTCTAAAATATTTAGTAAAAAAATTGTACTGTGCACTGTGTATAAAATAAATAAAAACAAAACAGTGTCTTTCTAAAAACCAATATTTATCGTCACATCTAACCGGGAATATGATACAGTTTTTAAAAAAGTTCAAATATTTACTGGCATATTCTGGTAAAAGATTTCATTTTAGGACAAACTGTACTTAAACAATAAGGGATCAAGTTATTTACTGGTTAAAAATGTCACAACTACGTTACCTTTCAAATATTCTTACCTTAATGACACGATCCCCCGGTTTTAATCTTCCATCTTTTGCAGCTACACTATCTGCGTAGACAGCGCTTACATAAGTTACTCCAGCAGCTCCTTGTAAACTAAATCCCAATCTGCTATTCCAACCCCTATTTAGTTCTATGGCAAGGACCTGGAATTATACAGACTTTTAGTAAGTGCTTATATGGCTACCGCGCTTTAATTAACATTAATTTCTGCCATAAGGAGAAGTATTTTTTTTACTTTCTTTTGCACAGGCATAATGTCTTACACTATATAAGTGAATTGAATTTGAATTTAGTGAATTACAGTTGCAACTCCTACAAATAAGTACCATCTACATTACCTACATCAGTGTAAAAATAATTTAACATCGTATGGCCTGCTTGCTATGTTTATATCTTAATAGCTTACACACGGAATTATAAAGAATGTTGGCGTTAAAGATTAATCTTTTATCATCTTCTCTATGTCAAAAACGCCTTAAATGTTTACAAACATTTTGCGTTCGTTGCTTGCCTTTAGGTTTCACACAATATTATCTGGAGTGCCTCTAGGTTCAAACTTTGGACCGTTCTTCTTTCTATGCGTAGTTAATGATATCATAGGGGTAAGTTCAACAGTCTAGCTGTCAGCTATTTGTCGCCGACTTCAAGATATATAAACGCATAAATAATATGTTAGACTGTTACTTACTGCAATAGTATATTGTGCAATAAGTGTGATAAGTCGTCTATTGCCCACGAGAACGGAGTTGGGTCAAGTGGGCAATAGACGACCGCATGAATTGCTCATACTATTTTTTTATTACAAATGCAGGATAAGTACTATCTTTTCGCACGGTTTTTAATTATTCATACTGTTTTATTGACTTTTAGTTGATATAAATAACTATCAACTGATCAGCTGTCACTTAGATGTCACTTTTTTAAAATAATACTTGTGTGTTTTATTGTCAATTTGCGGACGACAAATGTGATTCCGCACGCAAGTAAATATTTTTGCGTGTTTTATTTTCAATTCGCGTGTGCGTGATTACCGCACGCAAATATAATAGAGTAGGTAAACAGCTATTTATTGCCCTAAAAAGCGTGCGCATGAGTAAAAAAAATTAGATTTAGACAATGGGCGGCAGAGAATGGTTTATTCTTTAATGTAAAAAAATTTCACCAGATGACTTTTCCACGGAAAGAATTAACAATTGTTTTTAGCTATAATATTAACAGTTCATCGCTACCGGTTAAAAATAATATTAAGGATCTTGGAATTATATCTGACTCTGAGCTAACTTTTAACTCACATGGTTTCAAAAGAATTTATAGGATTTTAGGATTTGTTAAAAGAAATTCCTGTAACTTCAAAGAACGCTAATTCAGCTATTTAATGTATATGTTAGGAGCATAATTGAATATGCTTCAGTTATTTGGTCCCCCTTGAAGGAAGTAACACTGAGGGAAATATGAGGCTTAGACTAAGAAGCCTTAGTTTTTTCAATTTAGTAAATACTTGTTATCCTTTATTATTATTAGCCTTTACTCGAGTCCGAGTATAAAAAAATGTTACAGTCGATAGATTGTGTGTAATAAAAAACCAGTGAAAGGTGTAGTCTATTGTAATTCCCATTCATCTCCGGAGCACACGACTATGGCTATAGAGGCCAATTCGGGAGAGCACATGTCGACCGCAGTCAGGACAAACATAGACCTGGTTAGGTCTTGGATTCGGCCTTCTTGCAGCAACATTTTCTTGATAGCTGGCCACAACCCCTCGCCATTCGGTTCTGTCCGCTGCAAGTTGTTCCCATTACTCGTCTGGAATACCGCAGGATTTTAGATTTTCATGGAGAACGTCTTTGAACCTCTTTCGTTGACCGCCACGCCTTCTTCTACCGCTTAGCAATTCACCATAAAGTGTACATTTAGGAAGGCGGTTATCATGCATACGATGAACGTGACCTGCCCATCTTAGGCGTGCTCTTGAAATAAGCACCTCAATTGGAAGGCTGTTTGCTCTCCTGAGTACTTCCACGTTTGATATGTGATGGAACCAACGGATTTTCATCATACTTCTGAGGTGTCTTTGCTGAAAACGTTCTAATTCTTTCACATGACGACGGTAAGTGACCCAGCTTTCACATCCATATAGCAGTGTTGAAATGACAACTGCTCTGTAGACAGCCATTTTCGTTGACAAAGCAAGGTCGTGGTTGTCAAATACTCTCTCTCTAAGTCCCCAGAGTGCTCTAGATGCAGCGTTAATTCTATTGCGAATCTCGCTGTCCATGTTTGCTTTGTCATTAACAACGTTGCCTAAGTAATTGAACTGATCCACCACTTCAAGAGAATTTCCGTTAAGTGCAATGTCTATTTGATTCAATTGAAGAGGAGTTGACATAATCTTAGTCTTTCCAATGTTGATTTTAAGTCCCAAAGAATCATAGCTCTGGGCATACACATCTAAAAGTTCTTGAAGCTCTTCCGGCGTAGAGGCTAAAAGTGCACAGTCATCCGCATACCGGAGATTACAAATGAATCGTGTGCGTGTCTTCGTGAAAGCTCTAAAGCGCTCTATGTTAAAGAGACCGCCATCAGAACGGTATCTGAGACTTATTCCTCTGACTGTCAGTTTGTTGTCAACAATAATTGTTAGAGCAGTGGTAAACAAATTAAAAAGTAGGGGTGCCAGGACACATCCCTGCCTAACTCCAGTGAGGGTTTGGAAAGATTCAGTTGCCTCATTATTATACATAACCTGGGCGTTGTTGTTTGTATGTAGACTGCGACATACTTCCACAAATTTTCTAGGGATACCTAAGCGGAGCATAATTTTCCAGAGCACTTCTCTGTCCACCGAGTCAAACGCCTTGGTTAAATCAATGAAGGCCATGTGAATTTCTCCTTGATGTTCGAGTGCTTTTTCTTGAAGCTGTTTAAGTGTGAAGATTAGATCCGATGTGCCTCGGTTTGGTCTAAAGCCACTCTGTGTTTCAGGAAGTAAGTTTTCCATAACAGGTGTTAGCCTATTTGCCATCGCTTTAGTGAGTATCTTCCCTCCAACAACCAGGAGAGCTATACCCCTGTAATTTCCACAGTCCGCAGCGCTACCTTCGTTTTTGAAGAGGTTGATTAAAAGTGTATCACGAAACTCCTGCGGAGCTTGACCACTTTCCCACACGACATCAAACAGTTTTTTGAGGTAGGGTATGAGCTCTGACGACACAGCTTTAAAGATCTCAGCTGGGAGTGAGTCGGCGCCGGGAGATTTGTTATTTTTTAGCTGCCCAATGGCGGTTAAGATCTCTTCCGTTGTTAGTGGTTTATCTAAGTCTTCGAAGGTGTCATATTGAGGGATAAGATTTATAATATCGTGATCGGCTTGACTTTGCTGCTTAAGAATGTTAGAGTAGTCTTCTTTCCATCGGGCTCTTATTTCCTGGTCTTCTTTGAGGAGATTTCCATTTAAATCTTTAATAGGGCACATATTTTTCCGACTGGGGCCGTACACTGCTTTTACTCCTTGAAAGAAATTCCTGTAGTCGTGTGAATCGGCGTACCTTTGAATTTCTCTGGCATTGCTTGCCCACCCTCCTTTATTATATTTAATATAGACAAACAATTATTATTCTTCCCAAGTAAATTACTGTATGAAAATAATAGATTTAGTTGAGAGAAAGATATTCGTTTCTCCCAAATTTACTACAATATTACATTTATTTCCTAGAAATAAATATATCAGCAAATAGTTAATCATACATAATACGTGAGTCAAATATTTAGTTCTGTAGAGTAAATATTTACTTCTGAAATCTAAATGATCAAATGTAGCCCTTTGCCGTCGAAAAATTATACTGCGTACCTTATTGTTTTCGTTGTAGATGCCATTAAGTGATCCCAGTTTTCTTCGCAATTCGTAGTGTTGTTGTCTGTTTAAGGTGTTTATTTTTGAGAACGGATAATAGTGATGGAATTAAGTGAATTTAATGTAATATTGGGGCCCTGGATGCCTACTGCAGATCTTTAAATGTATGGACTAGTCTAGACTATTGGTGAGTTCGCCATTGTATTCATTCTACTATTAGCAAAGTTGTCATGCACGTGCATTATTAGATATTCAATATTATGTGCATTATATCATATCTGACTATCCTGGAATGCGAATACGGATAGTTTGGTTTATGATAGGTACGTTTATGCATGAAAATCGGCCTACTTTGGTAAATTCAAACGCAGTTTTGGGACAAAATGGAGTATACTAAAAAAGTTAACAGTTAATCAGTACTGTGTTTGCGTGTACATTTTAGGTAACACCAGCCTACGTATGTAATTATAAATTTACTTTTTCGGTAATTTTTTAAAATAAAACACCGTAATACAATATAATGTTTTATTTGTTTGTTTAATGCTTTATTTTACAAGTATTATTAAATCCAAAAATTTACTCGGCACTTATTGTTTATTAATTGCATTTTCTAACGTCATGCTATATTTTATCGATTTAAATAAACGATGAACGTCATATTGACATTGTATATAGTGCATTAAAATACAGCTATTGCATTTATAATATTATGATATAGAAATTAAAACTAAAGAATATATAAAAAAATAAATAAAACTTTTTTAAGATCCAAAACGTTATAGTACTCAAATCGATAGATTCATATTTTCTTTCAACTGACTTATATATTTGTAAACAAAACAACTATACATATACAGTGTGTTCCCGGTTTATGTGTCGAAGAGAAAAATGGTTTTATTTTAATGTTTGAAAAAAATGACAGTGAAAGAAAAGGTTTTATTTATTAAAAGATAAACTTTCACATAATGAAAAGCAGAATTTAATGTTAGTTTATTGGTTTGTTTGAAAAAGTTCATGATATCCAAAAAAATTAAGAAATATCTAGCTAGATTAAACTACCTTCGTTTAAGACCAAATATATGTATATATTGGAATGGCAAGACAGCCAAATTCAAAAGTTGATAAATATGTAAAATTTGAAAAAACATAGAATTTTTAAAATTTTTACATTTCATTACAAATTCTTTTATAAAATGTGACTGTATCTTGCAACTTAGGTACTTGGCATTCTGCGCTTAATCAAAAATCAAACTAGTTTGGTCTTAATTAACATTTCTTATATTTTGGATATCGTGCAAGTTCAATTTTGTTTTCCATTATCGTAATAATACAATTGAGAGAGTGGAAAAGCGTGTCATATATACTTGTACTACAAAAAAATATGACATTTACTGCTTTAATATATCGTACGAAATATTACTAAACGAATTTAGTTTTGTGGAACTATATTATTTTTAAGTGTTATCTATTTTTCTTTTTTCGTTATATTGTAAATTGGTGTTGTGTACTTAAAAATAACTTAATCACATATGAATGTCTAATTTTTAAGTAGATTTAAGATTGTAATCGATTATTGTAATTTTCTGTAGATTATATCTGCTATACAGGGTGGGCCATTAATAATAGGCCATAGTTCAGGGGTAGATTCTTTGGGCCAAAATATGAGGATATAACCAAATATGCTTTAGTAAAATGTTACTGTGGAAAAAGATACAGGATGTCAAAGTTCAAATTGATTTTTCGTTTTTTTGCAATAACTCAATAGCCTCTTGATTGACCTTCGCCCAATTTGCTAGATGAACTTTTTTTGTTTTAAGAAACAATAATGTGTGTGTAACACGTACATCACCTTAGATCATAGAGGGCGCCGCAGGACCTGCATCTGATGATGATTTTTCTTCATATGTTTTTTTGATGAAACGTTGTGGTACTTCTGACCAGAAAATCTGATGAGGGCGTCGTTTCCACGTATAAAAAGTACACTTGGTAGAACTTGATAGCTCCAACCGTTCTCGAGGAAAGTGCCGTTAAACATTTCAATATTTTTTTGAAAGACAAATTCAAATTTAATGAAACAAAGTGTATTTATTGAAAAAAGTACAACACGTACGGAAAAACAAAATCGTAATAACAGCGTAAACTCTTTCTCACTTTCTTATGAACTAATGTATTAATTTCATGGTTTTGAGATAAATACATAAATCAAGATTGTCTAAAATAAGGATCTAATCTTATTAGAAGACCAAAAAATACCGTAAAAGTTGACTTAATGACATTATAAACTTTCCCCCCATGCAAAAACACTATTGCTGCAACTTAGAGTAAATGTTCGATATGGTCTCCACCTATTTCTATGCCTTTTCGAATTCTATTCATAAAAGATTTTCTTACATTGAAAAATACATTTTCCTATCCTCTAATAAAATTCGCTGCTTTTTGTATTATGTTCCACAGTTCTTCTATTGAGTTGATAGTATTTGCTTAGACTAAGGACTTCATATGTTCCCACACATAATACCAAAGGATTATAATCAGGACTCCTTGGTGGCCA
This sequence comes from Leptura quadrifasciata, assembly GCA_963675555.1. Taxonomy (NCBI): domain Eukaryota; kingdom Metazoa; phylum Arthropoda; class Insecta; order Coleoptera; family Cerambycidae; genus Leptura; species Leptura quadrifasciata. The sequence goes on from OY776675.1 coordinate 115,141,734, forward strand.
AGCAAACTCACTTCCGCGACCGATACATCTGCGTGGGAAAGCCTCATCAAGATAAATCCTGACTTCAATGGAGAAATGAGGGGGAGTTCCACCTTGCATGAACCACATTCTGTTCCGTATGTCTAGCATGAAAGCATGTAATATATCAGCAAGATTATTTTGAACAAAAAACAGATAAGTCTGTCAATTTAAATTTGGAGGAAGGACAAATGGTCCCAATAATTGATCGCCGATGATACCACACCAAACGTTAATCTTAAATTCTTGCTGCAAATACCTTTCTTTAACGGCATGAGGATTTTCTACTTGCCAGTAATGGGTATTTCTCCAGTTAAAAATGCCTCGGCGAGTAAAAGTGGCTTCATCGGTAAATAAAGTGTTCTTAACAAAATTTCGATCCCTGTTTATTTAGAACAAATTGAGAAAATTGTAGCCTTTGTGGAAGAACACTTCGAAGTAAGTTTTGTACAGGAGTGAGATGATATGGGTAGAAGCGTTCTTTACGTGAGACCCTTAGGATAGATTGGTTACTCACCACTGTTGCCGCCGCTAAATGACTTGAGCTGACTTGAGGACCATCATCCACACGAGCTTCTTCTTCTGGAGTAATTCGTTTCGGTCGTTCTACATCGTTTTTATGGCGAAATGAACCCATTTCTCCCAAACGACGAAACAGGTCTTTGAAATTCTTATGGTCTGGCTGTATTCTATTTGGATATTGCAGTGAGTATCTCTTCGCTACAGCACGTCCGCTAAAATTATTTTGTGCGTAAACATGTATCATATCCCTCATTTCCCTATTTGAAACATTATTATGTCTAGGCATTGTGAATAAAGAAGTTAAAGAAATTAGCTCGAGCAGCACAAGAACAAAATAAAATGATTAAATGACGCAAATGATAGAACTAAAACGTAACCAAAGCACACTTTTCAATAAATACAGTTTGTTTCATTAAATTTGAATTTGTCTTTCAAAAACTTATTGAAATGTTTAACGGCACTTTCCTCGAAAACGGTTGTAGTTATCGAGTTTTACCAAGTGTATCTTTTATACCTAGAAATGACGCCCTCATCAGATTTTCTGATCAGAAGTACCACAACGTTTCGCCAAAAAAAAAAAATGAAAAAAATTCATCATCAGATACAGGTCCTGCAGCGCCCTTTATGATCTAACCTGATGTAATACATAAATTATTGTTTCTTAGAATAAAAAAAGTTTCTCTAGCAAATTTCTAGATCTAGATCAGTCAAGAGGCTGTTGAGTTACTGCAAAAAAACGAAAAAAAAAATTTGAACTTTAACACATTGTATATTTTTCCACAGCAACATTTTACTAAAGCATATTTGGTTATATCCTCATATTTTGGCCCAAAGAATCTATCCCTGAACTATAGCCTATTATTAATGGTCCACCCTGTATAATAAAAGTGAAATGCTGTTCGTTGGCAAGCGCATCACTTGAGAATGGCTGGACCGATTTGGTTATTTTTTTTTTTTCAATATTCGTAATAGTCCGAATAAGGCTTTTATGGAAAGAAAAATTGAAAAAGTTGCCCGGAAAATTGAAAAATTCTGGAAAAAGAAAGTGCTTTTCGTGACAGGGAATGTTCGTTGTGACAGCACGTCTGTTGGGTCCGCTAATTACTAAATAAATACATAAATATTAATTGTTATATTTAGATCCACTCTGTATACCCTGTACAAAAAATTACGTATTATTTTGAATATAAATAGGTAACTTTCCGCCATTCCTTTGACTAATATTGATTAATTGGTGTGTCATTTTCCACTTAAGAAAGAATAAAAGTTTTTTTTGTTATTGGTGCACTTTTTGCTATTTCACATAGTATCAATAAATCATCTGCTTCCCAGTATTTTTATTAGTCGATTTTTTGTGATATTGTTTGCTTTCATATTAGATATAAATTATTTTAGCACATTTATTTGATATTTATTCGTAATTGAAATTTTACTATTCAATAAATTATAAAAAAAAATTCTGTTAATTTGATAACTAGTATAACACAGATATTAAAGAATACCTCTTTGTCCGTAATATCATCCAAAAAGCCGGCTTCAACTTTATAATCTGTCATATTACATTTAAAACTTATGATCGTCTACTCGTCAACAATTTTTACATTCTAGTCTATATAATTTAAATGACACTGTGTTCACAATTTTTACATTTTATGGCACTTTTCACCACTTTGTTACAGCGTTAACAGAAGCTATCTGAAGCGTTCAACGTGTGTCAACTATAATTGTAAAATTATGTTTTGAAATAAAAGTTTCTATATAGGTTTTTTTGGTATTTCAACGGTGGCTCGTCATCTGGAGATAGTGGATTTATGATGGAATAGAAATATTTAAGCTTCAGTTACATGTTCTATTGCGGCCTAAAAAATTTAATCGATTTTTCTATCAAGTAGCATGTCTTTTCGAAATAAAATTTATTATAAATGGGAGTTTGCACGTCAGTTATGTCAATTGCATTATTTTGACAAGAAATCATTGGTGTTCATATTTAACTTAGGAAAAAAGCTAACAAATAATTCAGGAATTTTAAAAAAATTATTTTAAGAAAACAACAAAACAAGTACTTATAGTTTGTTAAACAAGGCTAGCCTCCACAACACATATCAGATGAAGTTAGTTGCAGCAAAGGAGCCAAAAATTATTAATGAACTGATAAATAAAAATGTATTTTTACTTAATATGACAATGACACTGACAGTAAAGCAATAGTCTTGTTGTTGATGAATAGAACCATATTTGCAACGGGGAAATCTGTCGATGACTTTTTTTCGGCAGCAGTAGTATTTGATGACTATTTTCAAATATAAATATTCAAAGCACAGGGAGTAAATAACCATAAAGTCATACTTTTTTTACGTTTGAAGAAAAAATCAATTTTTAAATTGTTGGAGAGGATGATTTGTTTATTTCATAATCAGATATTTAATAATAAGGGCGGAATAACCCTTACCTTTTGCCGTGAGCACATCCACCTTCTCACGAAGAGTGCGGTAAAAATAACCCACCGCACACAAAGGTTGCTTTTGGAATCGTTTGGTTATCCCATCGTCGCAGTCTCCTTCTGTGCCATGGGACCACACCACTCGCCTTCCGCAACCGAGCTGGTCAGTTGCATACCTGCTCCAGCTAAAACTTCAAATGCAGCTTCGTTTTCAGTCGATTAAGGCTTTAAAAAATGATGGAGCGTTCAAGTGGGACAAAATCATCCGGAGGTAAAATACCCTCCCGATCGGATCTCCGGGGGAGGGTGCCCACAGGGACACCTCATCGAATGTCGAAAAAACACCGACAAGTTAAATCCAAGAAAACTAATTCTTTCATCTACGGCGCTTGGAATGTTCGTACTTTGAACGACAGCACTCGCACCGATCGGCCTGAAAGAAGAACTGCTCTAATAGATAGAGAACTCCACCGACTCAATGTTGACGTTGCAGCTCTCAGCGAAACTCGATTTTTGCAGGAAGGCTCTCTCACAGAAAAGTACTACACCTTCTATTGGAAAGGTCTTCCCACCAATTCAAGAAGACAACATGGAGTAGGATTTGCCGTTCGGAATCAACTTGTATCCAACTTAACACAAGTACCACAAGGCCTATCCGAGCGTCTAATGCTGCTACGCTATGAGCTATCAGATGGCAACGCGGTAAATCTAATAAGCGCCTACGCTCCCACTCTGGATGCAAGTCACGAAACCAAGGAAAGCTTCTATCAACAGCTGGAAGAAACCCTCTGTAGAATACCTAAAACGGAACGACTCGTTATTCTTGGCGATTTTAACGCTAGAGTAGGGAGAGATGCAGACACCTGGCCAGGCATCATAGGCAAGAACGGTTTGGGCAACATGAACGCTAACGGTCAACTACTCCTAACTAAATGCGCCGAGCATGATCTAGTTATAACAAACACCATTTTCCGACAAAAGGATAAATTTAAAGGCACCTGGCGTCACCCCAGATCAGGTCACTGGCATCTACTGGACTATGTTATCGTACGTAGGAAGCATCTCAAGGACGTCCAAATTACAAAGGCGCGCATTGATAGCGAATGTTGGACCGATCATCGTCCTGTTGTCTCTAAAATGAAAATTGTTATGAGACCCAAATACCGAAGAACTCAAGTAAAACGTAGACTCCGTCTCTGTATTAGTAAATTGCGTGACCAACAAACCGTCGAACAGCTAAAGCAAAAAGTTCAAGAGAATTTGAGTGCACTAGAAGAAACCAATTCGGTAGATGTCGCTGCTACCTGGACACAAATTAAAGACAGTTTAAAAAGTGCGAGTGAGGAAATTCTTGGCACTGCAGCAAGTAAAAAACAGGAGGACTGGTTCAATGATAATGAAGCTTTTATACAAGAACTTCTTGACCGCAAACATATTGCCTTCCAAAACGCTATCAACCACCCCAACGACTCATCAAAAGCAGAAGCTTTTACCCAATCTAAGTATGAAACGCAACGCGAAATCAGAAGAATAAAGAACGAGTGGTGGGCAAGCAAGGCCAGAGAAATTCAAAGGTACGCCGATTCACACGACTACAGGAATTTCTTTCAAGGAGTAAAAGCAGTGCACGGCCCCAGTCGGAAAAATATGTGCCCTATTAAAGATTTAAATGGAAATCTCCTCAAAGAAGACCAGGAAATAAGAGCCCGATGGAAAGAACACTACTCTAACATTCTTAACCAGCAAAGTCAAGCCGATCACGATATTATAAATCTTATCCCTCAATATGACACCTTCGAAGACTTAGATAAACCACTAACAACGGAAGAGATCTTAACCGCCATTGGGCAGCTAAAAAATAACAAATCTCCCGGCGCCGACTCACTCCCAGCTGAGATCTTTAAAGCTGTGTCGTCAGAGCTCATACCCTACCTCAAAAAACTGTTTGATGTCGTGTGGGAAAGTGGTCAAGCTCCGCAGGAGTTTCGTGATACACTTTTAATCAACCTCTTCAAAAACAAAGGGAGCGCTGCGGACTGTGGAAATTACAGGGGTATAGCTCTCCTGGCTGTTGGAGGGAAGATACTCACTAAAGCGATGGCAAATAGGCTAACACCTGTTATGGAAAAGTTACTTCCTGAAACACAGAGTGGCTTTAGACCAAACCGAGGCACATCGGATTTAATCTTCACACTTAAACAGCTTCAAGAAAAAGCACTCGAACATCAAGGAGAAATTCACATGGCCTTCATTGATTTAACCAAGGCGTTTGACTCGGTGGACAGGGAAGTGCTCTGGAAAATTATGTTCCGCTTAGGTATCCCTAGAAAATTTGTGGAAGTATGTCGCAGTCTACATGCAAACAACAACGCCCAGGTTATGTATAATAATGAGGCAACCGAACCTTTCCAAACCCTCACTGGAGTTAGGCAGGGATGTGTCCTGGCACCCCTACTTTTTAATTTGTTTACCACTGCTCTAACAATTATTGTTGACAACAAACTGACAGTCAGAGGAATAGGTCTCAGATACCGTTTTGACGGCGGTCTCTTTAACATAGGGCGCTTTAGAGCTTTTACGAAGACACGCACACGATTCATTTGTGATCTCCAGTATGCGGATGACTGTGCGCTTTTAGCCTCTACGCCGGAAGAGCTTCAAGAACTTTTAGATGTGTATGCCCAGAGCTATGATTCCTTGGGACTTAAAATCAACATTGGAAAGACTAAGATTATGTCAACTCCTCATCAAGTGAACCAAATAGACATTACACTTAACGGAAATTCTCTTGAAGTGGTGGATCAGTTCAATTACTTAGGCAACGTCGTTAATGACAAAGCAAACATGGACAGCGAGATTCGCAATAGAATTAACGCTGCATCTAGAGCACTCTGGGGACTTAGAGAGAGAGTATTTGACAACCACGACCTTGCTTTGTCAACGAAAATGGCTGTCTACAGAGCAGTTGTCATTCCAACACTGCTATATGGATGTGAAAGCTGGGTCACTTACCGCCGTCATGTGAAAGAATTAGAACGTTTTCAGCAAAGACACCTCAGAAGTATGATGAAAATCCGTTGGTTCCATCACATATCAAACGTGGAAGTACTCAGGAGAGCAAACAGCCTTCCAATTGAGGTGCTTATTTCAAGAGCACGCCTAAGATGGGCAGGTCACGTTCATCGTATGCATGATAACCGCCTTCCTAAATGTACACTTTATGGTGAATTGCTAAGCGGTAGAAGAAGGCGTGGCGGTCAACGAAAGAGGTTCAAAGACGCTCTCCATGAAAATCTAAAATCCTGCGGTATTGCAGACGAGCAATGGGAACAACTTGCAGCGGACAGAACCGAATGGCGAGGGGTTGTGGCCAGCTATCAAGGAAATGTTGCTGCAAGAAGGCCGAATCCAAGACCTAACCAGGTCTATGTTTGTCCTGACTGCGGTCGACATGTGCTCTCCCGAATTGGCCTCTATAGCCATAGTCGTGTGCACCGTAGATGAATGGGAATTACAATAGACTACACCTTTTACTTGTTTTTTATTTTACACAATCTATCGACTGTAACATTTTTATACTCGGACTCGAGTAACGGCTAATAATAATTTAATAATAATTTTGTGGTAGTGTATAGTAAAAATTAAACTTTTGCCTGTCATTATTAGCTGTCACTATGAAGTGGCAACTTAGTGGGAAATTTTTGGGACGCATCTCTATGGTGTGACTTTGATGTCGTTGCCAAGATAAAACACGATGTCATAGTCACTAATGTACATTTTCGCAAGTTTGCTATAGTTCAAACCACGAATATTGTCGTTCACGCCATTATCTTTAATTTCCGAATCAAATCGACTTAAGTTCACACAGAATGGCACACATCGGCCTATCAACGTTTGCAAAGAGACATTTTCTTTTATGAAAATATGTGGACTGGAATAGCATGCAATAAAATGAATGTTAACATCCGCTACCACATTTAATTTTGCAATTCACCTCGCGGATTGCTTGCAAAATTAAAAGCAGAACACTTTTACGTCTTTCCTGATTTAGATGATCAACTAATTTCTCTGGCTATTGTATTCAGTCTTTTGCTGGAAATTTTGAGGTTAGTTTATTTATAAAGAGTAAAACTAAAGCACTCGCAAACTATTTGCTTAGCTAATTGTAGGAAATTTAAAATATTACAATAAGAAACAGTAAAAACGAAAGGAAATAGAAAATCAATAAATTTAACGATTGATTGCCAAAAATTTTGAGGGTGGGTCAAATTTTGGAGGTGGGCCAATTGCCAAAAACTTGATTGATTGAATACACTTAAGGCATCCAATTAACACCTGTCCGAAGGCTTCCTTTGATGTATGCCGGCAAAATTGGCGGCTTCCTTTGATCTCATTTATTTTGTTTTAGATAAAAATAAAAGTTTTGAAAATTCCCACGGTCAACAAAATGTTTCCGGGCTCAACCGACGCCATATCTACTACTTCTAATTGGACACTGAATTGACAGAGACAGTATACTGAACGTTGGTTGCGGTTACAACTAGGGGTTGTACTATTCATTTATAAAATGCATCGTTACGCTTGGAACTTCTGTCGTAGTCCCGACGGACGTGACTTTCTGTTATTTATATCCTATGCGCTTTGTATTTACAAAGTTAGAAAATCTGATGTCTTTCATAAGTACAGGGTTATTCACTATGTATTGACCTCCCTTTATTTATGTTATTATTGAAAATAGAAAAAAGTTTTGTATACAAATACAAAACAAAATACAAAAAAAATACCTATATTTGATTGAAACGTGATCAAAAAAACAATATCATGTATAGGTCACGTAATACGAAATAAATATATGTTCTTTTAAATAGAATACCCTATATATTATTGCATTTTCGAGAAGTCCTTTTTTCCTTGATTTCAAACATGTAATATTGTATAGGTCTATCTTAAATATTTCTTGACATATTTGACATTCAAAATGCAAATGAGCTGCTTGATTACAAGAGTGAGCCATACATATCAAAACACAAGTGAATCAAAAATAACAAGATAGGCCACGATAATTTAATATATATATATATATATATATATATATATATATATATTAATCCTACTTACTCCTCTTTCGGCTGATGTTTGTTGTAATCGAAGCATTAGCGTTTTGATGGTAATATGCGCCAGGCTTGTAACTTGTAATTCAGCGCTCGGCGGGGCACATAGCCCGGAGAGTAGCTGTTGGTTGCAGTCTGGTTACGTTCCTTATAGTAAAATAAGGATTTTATAGAGGAGTTTGCGACTAAAAATATTATGTTTTAATATTCCGCCCTCTAAAAGCACATTTGAACTATACATGATATTGTTTTTTGATCACGTTTCAATAAAATATAGGTAAGATCCTACAACTTTTATATAAAACTTTTTTTTCTATTTTCAATAATAACAGAAATAAAGGGGGGATTAATATATAGTGAATGACCCTGTATATAATTGATGACGTGATGACAACATTCGTGATTTTAACTGCATGTTATTTAGTTTATTGGGAATATACATGCGATACTTCCATAGAGGTTCAAATAAAAAGACCAGTTAAATTGTAGATTTTGAAGAAAAGTACATTATTTTTAATATATTATGTATATTGTAACCTCCTTCATTGAAAGTGGGGTGAAATAAAGTAGGTTAAAGAAAATGCATTTTTGAAAATTTTCTTTTTAGAAAATAAAAATGTAATTCTGAAATTCTGAAGAATATCATCATAAACTACATTAAAAAAACTAACGTACAGTAATTCCTTTATACTTAGCGAAGGGTTCATAATCTGCCATTTTTCCATTCAATTTGACTTCAATTGGTAAAGAATTTCGAAAACCATTTACTTTCAACGGTACGGGTGGGAGTGTTTCCAATGCGACAAAGTGTGCCTACGTCCTATTTCGCTGTTTCCGTTTAGATTTGAGACACCCTGATATTACCAAGTTAAGTAGAATATTCGTGAAAGCACATCAGGAAAGTGAATATGATTTTGAGTCACCAGACACTTTTCGTAGAAAACATTTTTTTGTAATCAGGGGGTCTAAACACATAAGAATCAATAATTAGACATCCCCTGGGAGTTGTCGTCGAAAACAGTTAATTTACATCAATTTAACTGAATTGATTTCCGCATCGTCTTATATTTAAAGCTGTAATATTTGGAGAGTAAATAGATACATACCTCGTATTCTTCCTTCATGGGATTTTGATGGATCTCGCTTTTGGGAATAGTTTCTTCTTCGTCTTGCAGAACAACATTTTTCCATTTCTTCATGTTAGTGTCGTCTGTCTTAGGTTTTGCTGTCGCAGCAGAATCAATTGTATCCACACCTATTTGGGGATGAGCTGACTGGTAGGCTGGATTCCTATAGCTAAACGCAGAATTGTCTATGGGGATATGTGGCATACTTGCAGGTTCTTGGGGAAAACTGTCCCCGCACTCCACGTCGGTACTTTTAACATCATCATTACCTAAGTTATATGTTAAATTAGGTGCATCCAGTACTTCTGGATCCAAGTTATTTAATTCATAGGCATTGTGTGCTAGCGAGAAATTAAATCTAGGTTTTCTAGCGGCGACAGGAGTTTGGTTTGGATTGTATAGATCTAAAGAGCTCGGACGAGATGGTTTGTCACCATCGTCGGATTCAATAGAGAAGAGGGAATTGAAGGCATCGTCGTCAAAGGGATGTGAGCATTGTTGGAGTAAGCCTTCGTGGAACTGTTCATCATTTATCATGTATTTAGTGGAAGAGTCTGTGATGTGTGAAGCATCGGAAGGACAGGGGTGACGACGCAGTCTTCTAGGTGATGCGTTTGGAGATAAGGAACGTCTGTAAGTGTCTTGATTACCTGGAATCAGCTTTCGGACTGCTATGTCGTTTAGCATATCAACTGCTTCTTGCCTACAAATGAACGGAATATAATATATAAGTATACTATATATTTGGCTATGTAGCAAAACACTATATCATAGAATGAGTGTTTATTTCAATATAAGATGGGCCAGAAAAAGTGGAATTATTTAACTGCCTGTAACTTTTCATATTTTTAAACAAATTTTAAGAATATTTGATGGAATCTTGGAGCTATTTGGTATAGTATATTGTTTCATATGGAGTAACAGTGACATCATTTGTGTCGAGAATATACTTGACAAGAACAACCGAGTCACGAAAAATCACTACACAATATATATAACATAATCCTTCTTTCAGGATAACGTTGGTGATATATTCCATTGGCAAGTAAACTACTTCTGTCTGACTCGCCCAAAACAAGAGTCATGTCTACAAGTTCCGCTTTATTAAAATTCACATTGTATGTGTTTTTCATTTCTACAACACATCGTCGAAAAATATATACAGTGTTCCATTTGAAAAAATTGAGAAAATTCAATTTAAAAAGTTCTTAATTGAAAAATAAAAACTTATTTATTTATAAAACGAAAATGGTTACACTTAGCCACAGGGAAGCACTTTCAAAAAATGTTCGTTTTTTGTTTCTACACCACATCGTCGAAAAATATAAAGGGTGTTCCATTTGAAAAAATTGAGAAAATTCAATTTAAAATGTTCTTTATTGAAAAATAATTTTTGGCCACCATGTACATTTTAGGAAATGAAAATAATTGAAAAACATTAATTAGATGTCTCGTAACTGGTATTCACATAAGTTTTTCTTAAGACCCATAATTATGACTGTGGTGATTTTTTTAATATCCATCTGCAGATTGCATTATTTCAACAAAAAATTCATTACATCCAAGTGGTTGGGAGATATTCAATGATATTAGCATGAATATCTCCCAACCATTTGGATAAGGAGAGGAATAAGTAGAGCCTAGAAAGAGGCTTAAAAAATGTACTGATAAAAAAAACGCACTTGGTCTTGTAATTTCATCTTGGCTCGCCCTGTATGTCCGAAAATAATTTCCAGTTATACTTTTTTATCTAGTTTACTTGCAATTTTTTAAAAACTACGCACTATTGCTACACCCTGTATACCAGATTACTTAAATATATATACATACATACATATGTATACAGAAACATACATACAAAAACTTTACTATAGGGATGAATATAAATTTTACGGCTCTATTTTATTTTGCATTATAAATCTATAGAGTATTTAGTATACTTCTTTATTTTATTTTATTAATACTAATAGATTGGGTGAATTTATAGGTAATAAAAATGTTTTACGGGTAAACTCATTTAACATTTCTGTAATATCCTAGCGTCTTAAAGGACATTCCATTAAACAGTGTTGTGTTGTAAATTGCCTACTTCTCCACAACTGCAGTATGGATTGTCTTTGAGATTTAATGTATACTTATATTGGGGATTTGGGGATAAAGACAGTGTGAGCTTCTAATTCGGTATATCATTCTTATGAAAGTTCGGTTAGTTTCCCCATTAAACCACGGATGTGTGAACTTAATTTGTGTTTGGAGTCTTTTATGATTTTGTCCTGCTGGATAGTTTACGCAATGTTGCTGCCAATTTTGTCTGTGGTTTTCTTTTATTATTCTGTTAATATCTGTGTCAAGAATTTTAAATCACCATATTCTGTCACTTCCTTTGCTAATTTGTCCACATGTTCATTTTGTATGATACCTGCATATCCCTTTATCCATGCTATTTCGAGGATTTTGTTTTGTTGAATCAACTGGTTGTATATTTTTATTATGTCAATTATTATGTAATTTGCGTCAAATGTTGGGTTGCAATTTTGTATCTTTAATACTGTGCTCTTACTGTCTGTGAATATAACAATTATTTATTGTTATTATCATATTCTAAGCAGTACTTGATTGCTATAAGTTCTGCTGTATAAATGGACATGTTGTTTGGTAAGATGTACTTTTTAGAGAAAATCTCATTTTCATGGTATATGGTATATAGCACAGCCGGTTCTGTTATTTTTAAGCGAGCCGTCGGTGAATACGTGTTCGTAATTACTCCAATTGGTATCTAATTTTGTTTTAAATACTTTGTTTAAAAGTGCGTTATCTTCGAAATCTATATACGTTGTTTTAGGTACTTTTTCATAATTTGAATATTCTGGTGTGAAGCAGGGAAGAATGTCAGACTCATGTATTTCTTCTTAAAATTAAGATATCCACGTGTAGATTTCTACTACCAACGGTAATTGTTTCTTTTTCCAGTATTTTGTTGTGTGATCCAGTATCGTTAATAAATAATAATAATAAATAAATAAATACACCACAGGTAATGACGACCCCCTTTATCCCGGAAGGCTCTAGAAGAGCCTTGTGTGGGAGGGGGCTACACATTTAGAGACAAGGGACACACACCCAATATTCATGTATAGTGAAAAAATCCCTCTCACAGTATTTTCCACTGCCACGACCGGGGATCGAACCCGGAACTTTTGGGTGAGAGGCAAGTGCGCTCACCTCTCGACCATCAGTCATACTAATTAATTTACGCATATTTTCCATAGCAGCCTTATTTTTGGTATATAGTTTGAGAAGTAAGTTGTCGCTTAGCTTTTGCCTTCTAAGATGCAGGGGCGGTTCGACACATTTGGATTCCATGATATTTATAGGGGTGCTTTGGAGAAATCCTACACGGGTCTGAGACTTTTATTTTTGATTTGCTCTATTTTTTGGAGGTGAGTTTTGGCCGCCGATCCGTAAAACATAGAAGCATAATCTAAAATAGATCTGACTAAGGATCGATAGAAGATGAGACATATATTAGGGTCAGCTCTCCATTTTTGGTGACTAAATACTCGTAAAATATTCAGTGCATTTTCACTCCTTTTGCAGATGTAACTTATGTGTTTTGTATTTGATTTCGAGATTAGATAATTTGATGGTGTTAGGGGGATCTTTTTCTTGTGAAAGTACATATTGCCGATTTGCCTTCAGATATTGAAGATCCGTTTTGGTCGAACCATATTTCTGCTTTTCTAATAACATTTCCTAACATTGTGTTGCAACGGTTGATATCACTTCCTTGCGCTCTAATTGCATAATCATCGGCAAATTGATACATTTTGATTTTGGTATCGGTAAATAATAGTTCGAAGTCATATGAATATATTATGTATAACATAGGACTTATAATACTCCCTTGGGGTAGACCCGTTCATGTTTGTCTCGGTCCAATCAGTTTATCAAAAGTTTTTATGAAAATGCTTCTGGAACAATGGAGCTTATGAATATGCGAAATAAGCTCGTTGGGTAGTCCAATTTGTTTCATTTTTTCTGAGAGGATGTTAAGGTTGACTTTATCATATGCCCCAATGACCTTTAAGAAAACTACACTGATTGGTTCATTTTTTGTGAAGCCTAACTGAATGTCCGATACTAAGCTGGCTAAGTTTTCCTGTGTCGAACAACCTCTTCTGAAGCCGAACTGAGATTTTGGGAGTATGTATGCAATAAAACGATTTTTTCAAATATAAAACATATACTTCCACATTAAAAAATATTTTTACTTTGGTACAGAATCGGTTTTTCTCCCAATTGCAATTTTTTTCACTGTATAAACCTTCCTAATTGAATAATTTCAATTTCGAATCCTACAAGCACTTTTACATTCAAAATATAATTAAATTCGAATTTTACAAAAAAAATCTGTTTTGCATCTTGAACATGAAACATTATGCAATATTAGCCAAGAATTTGTTAATTAAGGCCTAATATTGAAGCCAAATGAATAAATATTCAAATATGTTTGCAAAATTTGGTGAATATCAGAATTTCTCTTACCCATGACAAAAATATGAATTTACTGGATACCCAATTAAAAATAATACGTTATAGTATAGAAAGAAGCCTTTTTAGTAGGACTAGCAGTAATTACCATATTTTCGTACAACACTGCGTTATTTGATCAGAACATACACTAACCTATCACGTGTTATCTTTGTCCTACTGTTAGTAATCAGTTTAGAGTATTAGTGAAACTGACATTTTCATGGCACAGGACTAAAAAACCCTGCCAGACAATTTGTAGGAGGCCTAGATTTATACATTCTAAATCCCAATGTAATATTTTATTCCCTTTAATAATAGAGTGGGGAGTGGTAGAGGGAGTGGCTAATATAAAATAAACATTTAGAAGCCCTTGGTTCTCGTATACACAATAAATTCCAATTTAATTTTTTATTCCCTTAAACAATAGGATTTGGGTGGTAAAGCGGATTGTAGAGGGGGTAACTAATGCCAAAATAAATTTTGGAGGCCCTCGGTTCTCGTACACACACTAAATCCCAATTTAATTTTTTACTCCCTTTAATAACCCTGCAATGGGGGTGGTAGGAAGGTAGCTAATGCCAAAAAAATTCTAAACTCCCTTGGTTCTCGTATACACACTAAATCCCAATTACATTTATTACTCCCTTTAATAATAGGGTGGGTTGGCAATGGGGGTGGTAGAGGGGGTAGCTAACGCCAAAAAAATTTTTTGAGACGTTTCGTTCTTGTATACATACTAAATCACATTTTAATTGTTTTACTCCCTTTCATAATAGTGGACTCTTACCTGCTTGCTTTGCGTTACTCTACTTCCACTAGACGTCGAAGTAAAACTAAGGAAGGATAGATTTACATTAATTTCCCTAACATTAAATATTACAATAGTGGATTTTATTTAGAATATGTGTAACAATAGATATTATTTTGAACATTTCATCTATACGTTTTTGATTATGTGTTTTATGGAAATATTCCACTTCCTCTCCACCATTCGCCTTATTCATCGTCTCAAGATTATCTTTGGTACATTTCTTCAGGCTATTTTAAACTGCGTTTTATTTGTCTGTTTATTTCTTAATCTGAGATAGGGATTATAGTTTGGAAAAAAAGATAGAAATTATAAACAATTCCAACTCGTTATTGTCTGGCCCTTCTAGTTAACAAACATAACGAATTAATCACCTTAAATGTGCCTTTCGGGAAAATGAAGTTCTTGGAGTAGTTTCAGATGGGGAAAGCGCAGCAACGGGCGTCTGAGCTGAATCTCTATATAAACGTAATCTGACTATTTCAGAACATTGCCTTAAATACTGAACTGCTTCTTCATGGGACATGGGTGATATTTCTACATCATTTACCTGAAAAGGCGCGTATATTACTTGATTATAGAAAAGTAAATTAAACTAACATTTGAACATTTGATTAAAACCAAATGAATTGCAGTCGTAGAAAACCTAAATATCTATTACCGGAATAAATAACTGTAAACTTACGGCGATTATTTTGTCACCGGCTCTAATCCGTCCATCAGTTAAGGCAGGCTCCCTAACCAAGGCTCGAACATAATGACCCAACGCACTGTCATCTTCTTTGCGTAGTGTGAAGCCAAGAGATCCTTGAATTTTTTTAAGCGTAACTTCAAATTCCTGAAAACCAATATTAATAGATAGAAAATGCTCTGAATGCGGTTGAAATATTTAATGTAATACTGACAGCAATGCAGTTTTTACAAGTACTAAAACATAGAACACTCGATGCGCCAACCAAAATGGCATCATCAGGAAATGATTAAATTTATTTTTAACTACTTCCACACGATACCAGCTTAGTTTGTGATATTTTCTTAAAATTAGTTACTTGAAAGTAAGAAGAGACACAAATAAAATAAGGAAACTTAATAAAATGATATACTGAGATTATCTTCAAATGTAAAAATGCTTGGAAAAAAATGTATAAAAGATAAATCAAATGACACTGAATTCCGTTGGTCCCATATTACACATGATGAGTACAGTGAACTTCTTGGGAGTTGTTTACAACTATCATCCAACAGTTACTGAAAGCATTTAGCAGCAAACAGTTCAAAATTTAATAATTGCAATTCAGGACTTCTCATTTATCTGTCTATTTGTATTTCTATAAATTGAATCACCTATAGATAAGGTTTGAAGTACTTGCAACGCAATGAATTATAATTTACGTTTTGGCAATATAATACCATATGTAATATATTCAAAACTATTTTTTTAACAAGCGAGAAATGCTCACGATGCAAAAATGGTTACCCGACCATTTGAATACTCCCACCGGTTCTTATGTACTTATCGGAATTTATTACTTTCTTTTAAAAAAGCGTAAGGATCACCGACCTCTGTTCTTTCAATTAGATTTAATCTAGAGTCGATCAAATGTGACGAATGTGTGACGTTATCGCTTTGATGTATTGTAGCATCTCGTATTGTTGAGCCATAAAATTTAATTGTTATGATAACCAAACTACAAAGCGATATTTGCTTATTCCTTCAGAACTACACGTCCATTGATCCACAGGCAGAAATTCACAAACTAACTAGTCGTATTTATTAAAATTATTGAGATTTAAAAGTGTTCCTGGAGGAAAAAGCTACAAAGGGTGTCTCACCAAGAACTGCATCGATCGATATAGGGAAAAGCACGCACTATAAAATTTTGAAAATTTAGGAAGCTACTAACGGCAGTGTGGTCAATCCAACTAAAATAACTACAAGCATCTGGCACTTCCGGTTATACAGGAAGTCGATACTAACTTGCTTATTTTAAATAAAACACACTATATATTTGAGGGTTTTCGAAAAGAGCATAAAATTCTGAGTAAAAAATATGTAGGATATCCTATACCTAAACCCAACAGTTTCAGAGATATTTGACATTTTAAACAGAATTTGATAAGTGTAACGGTTTACATTTATAACTTTCTTGGTGTAAAAGATACTCGTTTGCTTTTTGGCATGTAAAAAGAACACAAGGAGTGCTGCTACAATTAAATTACCTTCAATAATAGTATATCAAGTGTTCCATTTTTGACGTTACATTTTGTAAACTTCAAACCGCGAAAACTTGTTTAGGTCAAATGGAACACCCTATATTTTTTTCTGATACTAGCATTGTGGGCGTTTAAGTTGCAACTTTTTGAAATATTTGCGATTTTCTTAGAAATTCAAGAATTGTTAATAGAAATTTTATCAAATTAGCCATGATTGGAAACAATCAGTAATTTCAGTCATACTCTTATGTCAAAAAACGCCAGGACATTTAAATTACACCCACGAAGACTTTTTGAATTTGCTTATTATTTATGGAGAATGTGACAAAGTAATATCAAGAACTTGCAGTATATTTGTTACAAGATATCGACAAAAACGGAAAATAACACTAGTAATATGCCTATAAGAGCTTTCGTACACCAATGAAACATCAAACATGCAACATGCGACATGAGATAAATACCGCTAGTAGGCTTGTGCTGCGTACAACCATTTAAACACACAGATACAGTTGGAACTATCGTACTTACAACATATACTGCGTGCGGTTTTAAGTTCATGTCTCGCTTTAGTAATGTTGCATGTTTGAAGAGGTTTTGTCCTAAAAAAATATTACACTAAAATGGCTGAAAATCCTGTTTTCAATATTAACTGTTAAATTAATCGAAAAATACCCTTGCATATGGAATTTTATGTTGACGGAGTACAGCAAACACAATTTGACAGAAAAAGCTGTGTGAATGTGGCAAATGAAATATAGGATTCAGGTAAATTATTATTAGCCGTTACTCGAGTCCGAGTATAGAAATGTTACAGTCGATAAATTGCGTACAATAAAAAACAAGTAAAAGGTGTAGTCTATTGTAATTCCCATTCATCTACGGTGCACACGACTATGGCTATAGAGGCCAATTCGGGAGAGCACATGTCGACCGCAATCAGGACAAACATAGACCTGGTTAGGTCTTGGATTCAGCCTTCTTGCAGCAACATTTCCTTGATAGCTGGCCACAACCCCTCGCCATTCGGTTCTGTCCGCTGCAAATTGTTCCCATTGCTCGTCTGCAATACCGCGGGATTTTAGATTTTCATGGAGAGCGTCTTTGAACCTCTTTCGTTGACCGCCACGCTTTCTTCTACCGCTTAGCAATTCACCATAAAGTGTACATTTAGGAAGGCGGTTATTATGCATACGATGAACGTGACCTGCCCATCTTAGGCGTGCTCTTGAAATAAGCACCTCAATTGGAAGGCTGTTTGCTCTCCTGAGTACTTCCACGTTTGATATGTGATGGAACCAACGGATTTTCATCATACTTCTGAGGTGTCTTTGCTGAAAACGTTCTAATTCTTTCACATGACGACGGTAAGTGACCCAGCTTTCACATCCATATTGCAGTGTTGGAATGACAACTGCTCTGTAGACAGCCATTTTCGTTGACAAAGCAAGGTCGTGGTTGTCAAATACTCTCTCTCTAAGTCCCCAGAATGCTCTAGATGCAGCGTTAATTCTATTGCGAATCTCGCTGTCCATGTTTGCTTTGTCATTAACAACGTTGCCTAAGTAATTGAACTGATCCACCACTTCAAGAGAATTTCCGTTAAGTGTAATGTCTATTTGGTTCACTTGATGAGGAGTTGACATAATCTTAGTCTTTCCAATGTTGATTTTAAGTCCCAAAGAATCATAGCTTTGGGCATACATATCTAAAAGTTCTTGAAGCTCTTCCGGCGTAGAGGCTAAAAGTGCACAGTCATCCGCAGGTCATGCGGAGGTAAATATACACAGTTTTATTTAAATTACTTTATTGTTCACAGTTTTATATACATCACTTCATTTGCAAGTGACTATGCGTATTTCCATTGTATTGGTATCGATCCTTCCGGCGTCATAAAATATGCAGCTAACGATTTACGAAGTTTCATAGCTTTTGTTCTTTCCTGATATTAGTCTGCAACCTCATTGTGCCCCTCATGATACAAGTATTTCAAATGCACACTCGATACTCTTTCTTCCTCATGAAAGCCTGAAGTTGAAGATTCTTCTTGTACCGTTTAAAACTTTTCGCGAATAAGGCCTCATTAAAAATGGCGTTAATGGAAACGCTTCATCTGCACATACATAATAAGGGAAAGGCTCTTGGTGATGGGTATCTAGCTTTTCTATTTTTGGTCCTATAAGTTCCACCAACACTTTAAAACTTTCCTGGCTCATACTGTAATATTCTTTAAATTTTTTGGGATTCAGGGACAACTGCTCCTGTCCAATAGTTACAGGACTATAGCTTAGATTATGTACAAATAACGGATGAATCCAATACCGACGCGACGCAACCTTTTTCGTTTACGTCGCAAAAATTGCCAAGCTACTACGACATCCTCCTCGCCTGATGACATCTTGAATACTGCAAATGTAGTTGTCGCACTAGTCTACAGAGTTTAGCAACATGCGGTATTTACCTCATGTTGCATGTTGCGTGTTTGATGTTTCATCGGTGTACGAGAGCCCTAAATTGAATTGAAGATACTTTGAATAAACTCAAATAGCTTAGACAAAATAATTTTAATTTAATAATTCTTCAAAATCCCGCCCTCAAACCTCCACACATTTTTCGCATCTTCGGATTACTTCTTCATGGGTAGCTCTTCTAATTTTTTTTAAATGAATTTTTACTCTCTGCATACAATCTTCAATAGTTGTTTTCATATACTTTATTATTAATAGTTCCCAAATAAAATAATCTAGAATTGCTAATCGGGCGAACGAGGAGGCCATAGGAAGGTCCATTATTGGCGATCCACTGATCGTAAAAAGTTTCTTGTATTAAATACGCGTTATGTGAGGAAGTACCGTCGTGCTGATAAAAAATGTTGGACGAAAGCTAAATTTTCTAAATAGCTATTATTCAAAATTTGCAAAATATTTAGATCTTTCACAAAAAAAAAACAAAAAAAAAATAACTATAATAATATATATTAGCAGAGGCAGATATCTTTTTAACTTACTGTTTAAATTTTCCTGATAAAATTCTAATGCCACCACTCTGTCGTTTCTTATGGCACAGTAAACATTAAACTGCCAACTTTCTTGCAAATTTCCCCCTCTGAATACATGGAGATTCAAGTCACTCCAATAATGCGAATTGTATCGATTAAAAACTCCAATTTTGGTCAATTTAGCTTCATCTGACCACATAATATTTCCCAAATCAATACAGATCTTATTAGAATAAATTCACAAAAATTTTATCTTCTTAGGAAATCTATTTCTTTTAATCGTTGAATCATTTGGAACGAAAGCGGGTGAAATTTATGTTTAATTAAGATTCTGTGCACTGAGGTCTTGCATAGTCCCGATTCCATAGCTGCTTGACTCAATTACATCATACGAAGGGCTTCCGCGGTCGAATTCTTGCCATGTAATCCAACGCATTTAGTGAAAAATTAGCCGAATCTTCAGACCAATTCATACAAAAGCAAATGATAGTTTTCCAGGTAGGTTGTGGTGTCCTAAATACTCAAAAATACATTAGACCAAAAAGAAAGTTATGAAAACAGTTTTTTGATCTCAGTGTTGTGAAAGCTGTTTAGGTAAAAATATTAGCCATACACACATACCCAAGTAAATTCGATTCCATTGATTTCAGATTTCCAATTAAATTTAAAATTGTTAAAACTGTGTTTTGGTAACTTCGGCGCCCTCTACCGTTCGAAAATTAACTTCTCGACAACGCGGCACTTACCGAAAATATGTAGAATTTTACTTACAACATTTTTTGTTCAATAACTTTCTCCGTGTGACCAATAGGACATGAGATAAAACGATCCAAAAAAATTTCCAGATGGTGGCTGAGTGAAGCAAAAGAGGGGGAGGTCACCTTTTTGGTTTTAGACCTTCTAAGTAGTTCTGATAACAATGAGCGTCACAAATTCGATTGTGCAATTTTTCCAGGTTAAAGTACAATTTGATTGTACTATTTGAGAACTTATTCAGGACGACAGCACAACCTACCTGAAAAACCATCATTTGCGTTTGTATGCACTGGTCTGTAGAAAAATACTAAATGCAGTGGATTATTGACAGATCCATAGTTTTTAAAATTATCCAGTATGCGTTTTACAGTGTTTGGTGACGGTTTCCGTTTTTGTGGCTATCGAGTAGCAAATGTGCTACAAGTTCTTGATTCACTTTATCACATTCTCCATAAATAATAAACAAATTTAAAAGTCTTCGTGGGTGTAATTTAAACGTCCTGGCATTTTTGAACATAAGAGAATGACTGACATTACTGATTGTTTCTAATCATGGCTAATTTGATAGAATTCTTACTAACAATTCTTGAATTTTAAGAAAATCGCAAATATTTCAAAAAATTGTAACTTAAACCCCCACAATGCTGTATCAGAAAAGAAGAAATTTAATTTTATATAACTTGATGTAAAAAATATAGGGTGTTCCATTTGACCTAAATAAGTTTTCATGGTTTGAAGTTTACAAAATGTAACGTCAAAAGTGGAACACTTGGTATACTATTATTGCATGTTATTCAATTGTAGATTGTAGCTCTCTTTGTGTTCTTTCTACATGCCAAAAAGCAAATTAGTATTTTTTACACGAAGAAAGTTATAAAGCTTATTGCAAACCATTATTCCTGTCAATTATTTTTTTAATGTCAAATATCTCTGAAACAGCTGAGTTCAGGCATAGGGTATCTACATGTTTTTCACTCCGAATTTCATGCTCTTTTCGAAAACCCTGAAATATATAGGGTGTTCCGTTTAAAATAAGTAAGTTGGTATCAACTTTCGGTATACCCGCAAGTGCCAGAATTATTTTAGTTTGATTGACCACACTTCATTAGTATAGATATTAGTATATCGATCGATGCAGTTCCTGGAGAGACACCTTGTATACGTTTTTTTATTTGTCTCCATATTCCTCATTAACAGTTTTTTATGACATAAAACTAAGTACACCTTGTATAAAGTATACTAGAAAAATTAATAGGTTGGCAATAAATTAGATCTGCAATAAAATCTTTTACTGAAGCAAAGATAATAATGGTAACGACTAGGGACAATATGTATAGCGGAGAAGCTACTGCCGTTATTGGATTTTCCCTACTGGCTCTTAAAACAACAAAGCAATATTGGTTATAAACCGAAACAATAATAATTGTACTTACCCCATGGTAATAATCATCTTCGGGGGTGCTGTAAATCGCTGAAGGCAGATTGAGACTACTAGGAGGTTCTCGACGGGGAGGCGGAGGAGGAACTTCGGATATAGGACTTACACAATTTAATACGTCCGGAGGCGGCCTACAGATTTTCAGGTCGACTTGATTAGGTGCGGTTCTTAATACTTCTAAAGCCTCCTGAAATTTACATATCTAATTAAATTACGCCATTAATGTCTTAATTTGCGGGTCTCTAATGAACAGAACATGTAAATTTACTGGGGTTTTCTCTATATAATTTTATTATTCAATAAGTTATGCAATTTTTACGTAGCAAAAATGTGATGTTTTAGTGATATTTTACTTATGGTCAAATGGTCCTGAAACACTATATAAAATTGATGATTTTTAAATACATGATAAATAAAAATAAACTTAAGTTGAAGTGCGCAAAAACAAGAATTAGAAAAAATAAGTCGAAATCAAAACATATTTATTCACTTCTGTCTTCTCCATCTTTGTCAATACATATAATTTGGTGGAGACAGTCCACAACTTAAAACTCTACGGATGGGAATCGCTAATAGCTTTTGATGCGTGCAGATGATGCCTCGTGCATCGATTATAAAACGTGAGAAAAAGGCAAGCGAAAGAAGTATTAAATTAGAATATGACTGTACCTTGCGAAACATTTATAATGCTCTAGAACCACAAAATAATGAAAATAAAACCTTGCTTATATTGTCTCACATTTTAAATTTAATGTAAAATTTTCATTAAGGTTTGCGTCTGACAGGAAGATATTTACTTTCTTAAAACATTCTGCCTTATACAACTATGTCATTACAAGATTAATGGCGTTAGTAGAGAATTAATTACAAATTTAAAATATAGCACACAGGGAACAATGCAGCAAAAAGTATGATGAGCAGGATAATGTCTTTCTTGTCATCATGCTATCCTTGGCAGAAATTTCCTAGGAAGTAAAGTAGTTTTTTGTTAAAGCAACCCTAAAGCCAAAATGCTACATCACTTGGAATATCTGAGAATTTTATCTTAGAGATAAAAAAGTTGAGTGATTGTTGGGAAATGGGTCAACGAAAACTTACTATGTGATAAAATAAATATTAATGTATTATATAGGCGAAGTTCCACTGGTCAATTCTCTTCTGGAAGGGGTAGTATAAGCATAATTAAAAATAAGAAAAATAATTTGTCACTTTATCCGACATATACCTAGGATTAACATTTGTTCAAATAAATACAGCTTCTGTTGCAAAAACAGTTTATTTACATAAATAATTGACAAATTGCCATCTAAATAGTATTTAAAAACGGCGATCAAGAAAATAATTATTTCTCTAGGACCCGCAAGGCCAGTTTAAGTGTTTTTGCAAGAAAATAGAATTATAAAAATAAATTATTACACAGATCTAGCTTGAATTCTACAGAATTCAGCAACAGGCATCCTAATAAGCCTCTAGTTAACAGTACTTGTTCGAATTGGACATTTCCAACTATTGCTCATTCGTGATGTGTTTGTGTCTATTAACCCTTTCAGTTCCACTTATCAAAACTGAAAGAACCCTCGTAGTATATCTGTCCCTCTACAGGAACATGCTTTTGTTCAGGATTAAGTAAATTAAAAAAAATAGATGTGTACTTCAGGGGTACCTAAGACGGTGTCCCTTGAAGGGACAGATATATGCTGAAAGGCTTAAATATCTGTTTTATATTACAATTATTTTGTATTTGTCTAAATATAATTTCAAACTATTTTTCTTTAATCAACTGATAAGGACTCAAGTTTATGTCATCATTACAGGAGTAACGTGTATAAAGATCGTCTGCAAACTGTTTCCACGGTAGCTAGAGGGGGGTTTAGGGGTGCTAAGCACTCACTAAATCCAAATTAGCACCCCCTGACCAAGTCGAGGACTGGCAAATGTCCGACGTAATCAGTGGACTTAAAGACAAATAAAATTCATTCAAAAACTATTATAAATTATTCAAATAGCTCTTATCATACCAGTTAGCTTTGCATCGTGTGAAAGGTTGTTCTTCACTATAAGAAGAATAAAAAATTGGCTCGAGGCAGTGTGGAACACAATAGGTTTAGCAATCTAGCACTTCTAAATATTGAAAATGAGCGAGCTAAAAATTTAGACCCAGAGGAAGTACTAGATGAATTTGTAAGAAGAGGGAATCAAAGGCTTAATCTTACTATGTAAAGGCATTCATTGAAGGTATGTACTGTTACGTATCTTTAACTGATATTTCAGGTGTTAACTATCTTATGTTTTACTTTTTAGATTTGATATAATATTTGTCGTTCCTTATCTTCAGTTATTGGTGACCAGCAGATATGGTTCTCAAAATTAAATTATTTTCAAAATTTGTTTTTTATGTAGCTGTAGATAAATTAAAAATAAATGGAAATGTATAGATAGGCACTCGCAAATTTATTTAGATACACATAAATATATCTATATTATCATACCTCAACGGTTTCATAGAAAACCTTTTGTTAGAGGTGTCACATATTTTATAAAATCATACCCGTCCCCCTTTGAAAAGCGTCAGCAAGGAACTTCAGCACCCCTTAATTTTTAAGGCTAGCTACATCCTAATTGAGTTATATTTTGCATTGTTTTAAACAAGTACTATATTAAAACATAATATTTTTAGTCGCAAACTCGTCTATAAAATCCTTATTTTACTATAAGGAACGTAACCAGACTGCAAACAACAGCTACTCTCCGGGATATGTGCTCCGCTGTGCGCTGAATTACAAGTTACAAGCCTGGCGCGTTAAGTGTAATAATTGTGCATAATACCATCAAAATGCTAATGCTTCGATTGAAACAAACACCAGCCGAAAGACTGATCCTAATTAAAGGAGCTCTCGTGCCAGTCGTCACACACCGCTTTCAGACTGCAGTTTCGAGCTGTTGGCTCTCGTCAGTGCAAGGTAGGCATGTGACGACCGACACGAGGATCACTTGACTATTTAGTACATTTCGGTATCTTTGGGACAGCGACATGCAAAATAGTCAGCAGGCGCCATCTAGCGGCCCAGTGTCTGTTGCAATCGAAAAATAAATAGCCTGACTGGGCTTAGCATAGTTCAAATGTGCTTTTAGAGGGCGGAATATTAAAACATAATATTTTTAGTAGCAAACTACTCTATAAAATCCTTATTTTACTATAAGGAACGTAACCAGACTGCAACCAAGAGCTACTCTCCGGGCTATGTGCCCCACCGAGCGCTGAACTACAAGTTACAAGCCCGGCGCGTTAAGTGTAATAATTGCATATTACCATCAAAACGCTAATGCTTCGATTGCAACAAACACCAACCGAAAGACTGATGGCTGTGTGATGATGAGGCATAGTTAATTTTAATTTATATCGAATATCCCTGGAGCTGTTCTAGCTATAAATTTATTTAAGGGCAGAGGAGGAGTGAGGGGTATTTAACAAATATTGTATGAAGGTACCAAGGTGATGTAGTACTCCGTTTGACATTGTTAACCATTTAAGATTATTAATTTTTGCAGACACCGAATCAAATCTTCGTAGTCCAAAAATTAGTCTACAGCAAGAGTTCTGAATTTTTACCGCCCGATTTTTATGTAATATAGATAGGCAAAGTCCGTATATGAAGTCGGCATAATTAAAGTGAGACAAAACCAATGTCTCACATAACAATATTTTTAGATTAAAATTTATTACATGATGATTGGCAGAAATGAGTTTTAAAGACGAATACGACTATTGCATTAACTTTTTGATGTCCATCAAAACGTAAATTGCTGTCTAAAATTACACCTAAGTTGGAAATCGAATTAACTAAAGGCAAAGATACACCCTTAATATTAATGCGCTAAGCGGTAGAAGAAGGCGTGGCGGTCAACCAAAGAGGTTCAAAGACGCTCTCCATGAAAATCTAAAATCCTGCGGTATTGCAGACGAGCAATGGGAACAACTTGCAGCGGATAGAACCGAATGGCGAGGGGTTGTGGCCAGCTATCAAGGAAATGTTGCTGCAAGAAGGCCGAATCCAAGACCTAACCAGGTCTATGTTTGTCCTGACTGCGGTCGACATGTGCTCTCTCGAATTGGCCTCTATAGCTATGGTCGTGTACACCGTAGATGAATGAGAATTACAATAGACTACACCTTTTACTTGTTTTTTATTGTACACAATTTATCGACTGTAACATTTTTATACTCGGACTCGAGTAACGGCTAATAATAATAGTAATAATAATAATAATAATTATTATTTTTATTACCGAATAACATAATGAAAGATTTAGTAGAATTAAGTTTAAGGTTATGTTCCTTTGACATTTGATTAATAAAAGCTTAGTCACTATTAATATTTTCAAATGCCTCAGGGTGATTTGTGTGATTAAAATGAATATACATTTGAGTGCCATTAGCGTAAACTTGTATTTGCCCATGTTTAATAGAAGTTAAGATATCAGATGTATAGATAATAAATAAAACAGGTCCCAAGACTGATCCCAGAAGCACTCCTGATAATATATCTAAGCTTGAAGAAAGTAATTCGTTAAATGAAATTCTTTTAGATCTACCTGATAAATAAGAATTAATTAAAGAAACAGATTCGTTATTAAAATATTTAAGTTTCGCACATATGAGTGGATGGTTAATTGTGTCAAAAGCTTTAAAGAAATCTAGAAACACAAGCACACTCATCTGTAACATTTGCTATAGCAGTTGGGGCACTATAGCCTTTTCTAAATCCGCATTGAGAGTCAGGAATAAGTCTGTTTCATATGAAGTACTCGGAAACCTGATCATGTAGCACATTTTTAAATACTTTTGAGATTGTGGATAATATACTTATTATTCTAAGATCTGAATAAAACATAACATTTGCTTTTTTGGGTAAGGGCCTGCCCATTGACAATTTCCATTGAGCAGGAAAATAGTGTTTCTCAATACAACAATTGATTATATGAGTTAGGAACTTATCAATATAAGGGCTGCAGTATGTTAACATTGAAGCAGAAATACCATCAATACCATAAGCATTAGACTTTAATTTATTTATAATTTTATTAACTTCCTTAGTTATTGTTAGCTGAAAATAAAATTTGTTATTGCTATCAAATACATTATTGTTGTAAAATTCGATTTTATTATAACAAATGTTGGATGTTGACTGTAAAAATGTTGCAAAATAATTGTTTATTTCATCAGGATTGGAAAACTGATCAGGAATTGTAAAGTTTTGATCAGATCGAATACTTAAATTTTTTAAGGCTGACCATGTGTTACGAGAGTTATTCTCCTTACATACTGTACTAAGGTAGGCCCTTTTTTCAGATCTAACCAAGGCAACTGTATAATTTCTTAATTCTTTATCTCACCCAATCATTTTCAGTCTTAGTTGATTTATATTTTTGCAAAGCAAGGTCTCTTTCCCTCATTATTAGCTTTAAGTTATGAGTAAGCCACGGCGCTTTAGGTTTTGTTATCCTGACACGTTTAAGAGGAGCATGCATTTCACAATATACCATCATGTGATCAGAAATATTGTCAGCATTTAAAGTACCGCAGGCTTGAAGAAATAAGAATAGGATTAATTAATATGCTAGTGCTGCCATTAATTGTCGTAGGCTCATTTAGAATTTGTAAAAATTGTAAGATTGACAAGGGCTAACAGGGTTAGACACATTAAAAAAGTCAACATTTAAATCTCCCACACAGACAACTTCATCACAGGTAGGACACAAAGTGGATAAGATATTGTCAAAATCATCTATAAAGTATTAATGTTGGTATTGGGTGGTTTATAAAATGCACCTACTGCCAGAGTAAACGAATTTAATTTAAACTTATTAAAAATGTGTTCTAATTGCAATACAAACAAACTTAGAACATCGCACATTTTCAATATAATTTCAACTACTATCTTAGAATAGAATAAAATTATTTATTGATATAATAATAATAATTTCTTGTCCATTATTAATAACAGCACATTACTAGTGTATCTCTCCATATGGACAATAAATTGCTATTATTATATCCGTAGACAATTTTACCGCATTCTAAGATATGAGATGAAATTATATTGAAATTGTAAGTTGTTTTAAGTTTATGTTTGTATTGAAATTGTATATATTTAATTTGAATACTACAATAAAAACAGGTTGCCTGAAGAAGACAACAAAACGGGTGTCGAAACGTTGCCTAAAGATATTTGCATTGATTTGGAAAACGAGCAATTATTTTTCTACCCGTTCAAAAATGTACATTATAAAATTGAACAAGAATGTAAAAACCGCTGAACAGGGTGATTCACTATAAATGTCGCCCCCCCCCTCTAACTTGGTTATTTCTGGACCGATTCGAGAATTTCAAAAACCAGATTAAATCATTTTCTAACAAGTTTTTATGCGTCATATTGAGAAAATAATGACGTCCAAATCTAACGATATACACGGTGTGACTTGATTTTTTTTAAATGGAACACCCTGTATCTAACTAGAGAATCGCATTCCTCATTTTTTGCTGATTTCAAAAATATAATGTTTCACATGGCTATCTTCTATAGTTTTTCTAATATTTACAAGAATGTCGATAATTTATAAATTAGAAACTGATCAGAAAATTTTAAGTAGGCATTGAAAACAATAAGACACCCAATATTAATCTGAACTATGACAGTTAGTAATTTTATATTACCGAAAGAGAAAGTTTATTGTTATAGATTTTGTATCATGCCATTGTAGATTGTAGATTGTTTTACGGAGTCGTTTGGCTTCGAACAGCCTTACTTCACTTCGACCTAAAAGATCTTTTGTGATTTACCCTACATCTAGTAATTACCTAGAATTTCCAGACTTTTTACAAACTTGTGATTTTCCTGGGAGCTAATTTCCCTATGTCTTCAGGCGTTAATTCCGCCTGTTCTAGGAACTTTAGCCTAGTGCGGACTAACACCTTGCATTCGCAAAGTATGTGTTCCGCAGTTTCAATTGCAGTATCGAAATATCTGCATTTATTATCTACCGCCTTACCCATATTTTTGAGATGGTATCTCAAAGGGCAGTGGCCAGTTGGAAGGCCTGTGATTAGCCTTAATTCGGACTTTTCAAGATCGAGAAGCCTTGTGGCCATTCTTTGTCGAATAAGGTATAAACTTTTTCGCTTGTCTTTGGCCTGGAGTATTCTTCCAGTAGGACTTTTTCTGATCCTTTTCCCATTCTTGGATCTCCTCCGCTATATGTCCCTTGGCTAGGCCACAAAACGGTTCGGGTCCAATGAACGGTGCTTCAGCTCGTTTTTTGCAAGGCTATCAGCAAGTTCATTTCCTTGTACTCCCTCATGCCCTGGCACCCACATCAAGGCAACCTTGTTGTTATTAGCCAGTTGCTTGAGGGATTGTCTACATTCCCAGGTAATTTTAGATTCAAAGGTATAGGACCTTAGAGCCTTTAGTGCTGCCTGACTATCTGATAGTCTTTGCCCTTCAGATGCCTTTATTTAGGCATACCTGGGCACACAGATCTATCTATAAAATAATTACTTTAATTTTTCTGTTGCTTTCCTTTACTAAATTTCTTGTTTTGTCCACTATTAGGTATTGCAGTATATGCACTTTGCCACACGTGTCCTATGTGAGCCGTTCGAAGTAGATGCTGCTGCAATTCACGCAATTCAGGTGGTAGGATACATGCGTCGAAATCTAACAAATTTTGCTTAAATGCATCTGTCCTTTTAGACGATACGACATCTCTTCCCTCTGAGATCTGTTTGTATTTGTTATAAAGTTCAAAGTTGTATCATCTTCTCCACATACCATTCTCGCAGATAGCGCCTAATATTCTGTTTAGGATCTTACGCTCAAAGGTTAAGCAGTAGGTTTTCGTATAACTTAGAGATTGTCCATGTTTCGGATCCATATGTTAGGACTGGTAGGATAAGAGTTTTATAGATGGTAAGTTTTATTTTTTGGCTAAATTTCGGCTCCTCAATTGTTTACTTAGGCCAAAGTAACATTTGTTCGCTAGGACAATCCATCTTTTGATTTCTTCAGAGATAGAGTTGTCGTGGATAACCAGCGAAACCAAGTATGTAAACCATTGAACGACTTCGAAATTAAAGTTGTCAACATAGTTTTGCCCCATGTTTCTGGCTCTGTTGTTAGGTGTTGATGCCATAAGTTTAGTTTTGTCTTCGTTGATTCAGAGGCCCATGTTTTCAGCAGCACTTGAAAACGTTGCACACATCTCTTTAGCTTTGCGCGGGGTGCGTGCCATCAGGTCCAGATCATCCGCATATTACAAGATTTGTGAGGATTTGTTAAAGATGGCTCCTCAAGCATATCTTACGGCTTTTCCAGCGCTATGTTAAAAGAAGCCATTCCAGCGTATCTACTCGTCTCAGTCCTATATTGCTTTCAAAGTTTTCCGATAGGTCGGACTGTATTTTAATTTTGCACACCACTTTGGATATTGTAGCTTTGACTAATCTTATTAATTTCTAAACTCATCCATTGCTGCGTAGGGCTTGTGAATTTATTAGATTTCTCTAGCATCTGGCGCAGTATATAAATCTGGTTTGTTATTGATCAGCCAGTTCTAAATCTGCACTGGTATTCGCCAAGAAATACCTCAGAGTACTCACTTAATCGGTTATACAGAACACTGGAAAATATTTTGTAGATGGTGTTAAGAAGAGTTCCCTCTGTAGTTTTTGCATTCAAGTTGGTCTCCCTACTTGTGTAGATGACAAATAATTCCAATGCACTATTAATCTGGCATTTGTTTATCGGCCCAAGCTCTAATTATTATTTTATATATGGTGTCTGTAAATCTTTCACCTCCATATTTAAGGAATTCTACAAGGATGCCATCACTTCTCGGATATTTGTTATTTTTGAGGCGTTTAATAGCGTCCTTTATCTCCTACTTCGAGGATGGTGGTACCTGTGCATTTTTTCCAGTCAGTGGGAAAGGTGCATTTTGTTCAGCATTTTCACGACATAGCAGTTCTCTAAAATGTTCCACCCATGTTTGTAGGACATCTGATCTGCTGTTAACACATCCGCCCGACTACCCCCGAGGAAGTCAAGGAAATCCTTAGGAGCCTAAAGCCGTGAAAGGCTCCGGGATGTGACAAGATAGGAAACATCGCTCTCAAAAAGCTACCCAGGAAAGGAGTAGCGGCGCTAGTCAACATCGTAAACGCGATGTTAAGGTTACGGCATTTTCCAGCCAGGTGGAAAAAGGCCGACGTCATTATGATCCCTAAACCAGGGAAAGAACTAATTTTCCCGTGTTCTTACAGGCCCATCAGCCTCCTCCCAGCCATGAGCAAGGTTGCAGAACGGGTCATCTTGAAGAGGCTCAGAGAAAAGACAGAAGAGCTGAATATCATCCCGGATGAACAGTTCG
This sequence comes from Leptura quadrifasciata, assembly GCA_963675555.1. Lineage (NCBI taxonomy): Eukaryota > Metazoa > Arthropoda > Insecta > Coleoptera > Cerambycidae > Leptura > Leptura quadrifasciata. The sequence goes on from OY776675.1 coordinate 115,173,128, forward strand.
CGTACCGAACAGGACATTCCACCGAACTCCAAGTACTTCGCCTCACCGAGGAGATTACTAAGGGGTTCAACCAGCGGCAAGTCACCGCGGCGCTGTTCCTAGATGTTGCCAAAGCGTTCGACAGGGTCTGGCACGACGGCCTCCTAGCTAAAATGATGAGTATGGGTTACCCCATCGAACTCGTCAAACTAGTGAGGTCCTACCTGCACCGCAGACAGCTAAGGGTCAAAATCTCGGACCAACTCTCCACTTACAGGACCGTGGAGGCGGGAGTCCCGCAAGGTTCGGTGCTGTCACCGCACCTGTTCGCTATCTACACCTCAGACCTCCCCAGGACCGACCACACAGCCCTGGCCCTGTATGCAGACGACACAGCAATAATTGCCAGATCCTGGAAAGCCAGGGACGCAACCAGAAAACTCCAGGAAATGGCCACACTCCTGGAAGAATGGTGCACGAAGTGGAAAGTCGCCGTCAACGCCGACAAAAGCCAAGCCATACTCTTCAGACGAGTGCGGAAAGAAATTCCCACAGGACACGTCTCCATGAACGGCGAGGACATCCAATGGCACGACACCGTCAAATACCTTGGTGTGGTCATGGACAAAAGCCTAACGTGGAGACAGAACACGGACGCTATTACAGCCAAGGCGCGGCGCACAAGAGCCCTCATCTACCCGATGATGGGAAACGGTAGCCGTCTCAACCTGAGGAATAAGCTCACGCTTATCAAAACCCTCATCAGGCCGCAGCTGACGTACGCCTCGGTAGCGTGGGGTTACCAGGCAAAGTCCTACATGAAGAAAATCCAGGCAGTGGAAAACATCGCCCTCAGGACGGCGGTCGACGCACCATGGTACGTGAGAAACGCAGACATCGTCAGAGACCTGGAGTACACCACGGTCACTGAAGTCATCCGGGAACGAGCGAAGAAGCTGTACGCCCAAGCAGAGGAGCACGGGAACCCGCTAATCAGACAGGCCACTGATTACGACCCTGCCGACGCCCCGAGGCACAAACGGCCGAGGGTACAGCTTCTGGACAACGGGTGAGTATAACTTATATTTCCCGCTAACCGATCTGTTTCAGATACCCCAGGACAGACCACCACTACCAGAGACATGACGTTTTTCTACTCAAACCCAACCTCCTTGCGGGCGTCGGACAACATACCGTCCAACGCCCGTTGTCCTACCTGCTCCGTGGAGTCCGAAAGTGCTAAAAAAGCACTTAGGGTCTCCACACTCCCGAGCTACACAGCTCATATCCTTACCTTTCCGATGATCCGGGGTAGGACACACCTTTACTGTGTCCTACGTACCGGCAGTCAATCCCAGCCAAAACTTCCTAAAACCCAACTAGACCGATGACTACCCACGGGGGTGACAAGCTGGCGAAGAAAGAAAATATCAAGACAAGAAGAGCGCCAGAAGAGACCTCTGCCAGCGAGGTTGAAGAGCCAGGACCAGGGGAGGTCCGCAGAAAATACCACGACACATCTCGCATTTGCGGGCTGGGTCTGGTAGAAGTAAGCGGGCCCACCTATCACGAAGGCCGGTCCAGGTCTACAGAGATAATCTAGGAGCAAAGAGTAGTAGTCCTACTCGGCCCTAGTTATCGAGACCGTCATCAAGCCAATGGATATTGGCGCGCTGTTAACAATGTGCCCATCTTTGTCCTTGCACATGGTAATCTTGGTTTAAACTCCTTTCTTGAGGAGTTAAGAGTTTTGTAGAATTTTCTTGTTTCGTTTTGTCCTCTCAGTGCTTCGAGATCTTCCAGAGTATGGATTGCAAAGTACCGTTTTTGCCTCCGATGTACACGTTATTCTTATCTTCTAAGACTTTTATATCTTGCCTCTCTTTCCCGGGTTCTCTTTTGTTACATAAGTTTATATGCATCGTTTTTTTGTCGAGTGACCTCTTTGCATTCGGCATCGAACCAATCGTTGCTCGAGGGAGGGTTTAAATGGTTTTATTTTGTTTCTTGTAAAGCATCTTCTGATGTTTTCTTTAGAGATATTTAACTTAGACTGGCTGTTTTCAAGCTCGAATGAGGATTATTGTGGAAACATTCCAATACTCGCTCATTATTTCTAATTTCCTTGTGTGGATTATTTCTGTTTTTAAGAATATGCTTTGACACACCACCTGTTTGAAAATTTTATTTATACGATGAACAGTACCGCTACTCACTGGTCTATTAGGATGTATATTATTAAATTCTTTAGCAGCATCTCTTGCGGAAAGAATATTATCGCCAACAAGATGCACAATTTCAATTTTGTCTCTTAAATTTTTTTGTTCCATAATCCCAACAGTATGTTGTAAAACTTTCATAGTATTCTTGTACACAACTCAAATCTGACAAGACTAATGCTTTAACTAATTTTTGTGACATTTTCTAATTTTTATTCCATGAATTACTTGATAAGAATAAATAAAGTAATAAAAACAATATGATTTTTCTCGTGATTTTTTACTTTAATCACGGAATTATTAATAAGCAATATTTCTTTATGAAATTTTGTAAGGGCTCTTTTCAGAGCCGGGAGCTTAACTCAGATTTTTTTTATAAAAAAATCGCTAATACAATTTAGTGACTTTTCACCCCAAGAAATTACACAGTCGGCCTTGATTTTCGTTAAAAAATGTGACACACTTTATCCTACTGCAGTTATCCACGCTCTACATGAAAAAAAAGTCAAAATAGGATGATAAATAAATTTTTCCTAGTGGTGTACAGCTTTCAAGTGGGTCACACTGTATATTCATCACTCTAATATAGTGAAAAATAATTGTTCAATGACTAATTGTTGAACTAAATTTTAACGATATTTAGCAGTCAATGGTGGTTTGATTATTTGCGTATACAAGAAAAGTAATTGCCCGTCAGGCTAACTACAGGATTAGGGTTTTAAATACCTACTTTGCCGCTTAATGAATTTACTATAAAACAGCACTTTGGGTATAAATTGAAAAGTTAGACGTCCGTTCCGTTTAAAAGAGATAGAGATCCTGTCCTAGAAAGCTATTAGAACTAATTCATTGCAAATGCACTGTAAACTGTACTAAATAGTGCGGTTGTTTTAATGGGGAATTAAAGTTCAATGATATATTCCCCAATTATTGTAGAAATTATTTTAACCAGAATAATTATCATTATCTATGTAAGAATAAACTAATAATAAAATCGTTCCTCACATGGTCAAAAATTAGCTGCGTATAAGTTGCAGAAATATATATTTTATTAATATTGGGACATGCATCTTATAAATTTTATTGGTAGTAATGTCCAAGACATTGAGTTAGGACCCAGACAAATATCAAATCATTGTTACGTCCACGTCCAGTGGAAGTATAGTAACGCTAAAAAATATATATATATTTTTTGTTGAAATAGCCTTAAAATGTCATGAAATGTCCAGATTTTAAATTTGAGCGAAAAAATTTCCTGTCTGTCTGTAACTTTTTCTTGTGCGCACGTTTACCCTGGAACCGTTTATGATATTGACTTGAAATTTGGTACACTTATGTATTGTAACGAGATCTGGAATTTTGATCTAATTCCGTTGAAGGGTCCGGGGATAAATGGGGTAAATAGGCAAAAGAAGCAAGTGAGAGTCCATAAAATTGCAATTTAGGTTATGTACGAAAAGTTAAGGTCTCAAAATTTTTTTTGCCATCAGCCAACCCCCCCCCCCAATACCACCCCCACACTATTATGAAAGGGAGTAAAAAAATTAAAATGTGATTTAGTGTATATACAAAAACGAAACGTCTAAAAAAATTTTCTTAACGTTAGCTACCCCCTTTACCACCCCATTGCCACTCCCACCCTATTATTAAAGGGGGTAAAAAAAATTAAAATGTGATGTAGTTTGTATACAAGAACGAAACGTGTAAAAAAAAATTTTTGGCCTTAGCTGCCTCCTCTACCACCCCCATTGCCACCCTCACCCTAGTATTAAAGGGGACAAAAAAAATTAAAATGTGATCTAGTGTATATACAAAACGAAACGCCTAAAAAGTTTTTTTTGAGTTATCCACCCCCTCTACCACCCCCATTGCCATCTCTACCCTATTATTGAAGGGGCCAAAATTAAAATGTGATTAGTATGTATACAAGAACGAAACGTCTAGAAAAAATTTCTTGGTGTTAGCTACCCCTTCTACCATTCCACTGCCATCTCCACCCTATTATTGAAGGGGGTAAAAAAAATTAAAATGTGATTTAGTGTGTATACAAGAGCGAACCGTCTAAAAAAAATTTTTTGGCGTTGGCTACCCCCTCTACCACCCCCACCCTATTATTAAAGGGAGTAAAAATTAAATTGGGATTTAGTGTGTATACGAGAACCAAGGACTTCTAAATTTTTTTTACATTAGCCACCCCCTCTACCACCCCCACTCTATTATTAAAGGGAATAAAATATTACATTAGGATTTAGTGTGCATAAGACTTGGATACAAAATCTGGATGTGGAAATAGTGATTCCTTGGGCAGCGGTTTTTGAATAGTTTTAGAAATGGAACATGGTGAGATTGGCTATATAAAAATCTATAAAATCCATATATAATATTTTGATATTACCAGAAAGCAATACATATCTGTATATATAGATACAACACCAAATATTTTATCAAAATGTATCAATAACTATTTTAACTTTCTAAAAAAATGATCAGAGATAAATACAAACACATATACATCCCTCCAATAAATCAGAAATATTTTCTTTAGAGGAATATACGCTTGCGCATATTTGTGAAGTTATTTCCAAAAGTTTTTATTAACATAAAATAAAATAATAAATATAGGAATCAAATTAGACTTACGAGATAGTTAAACACATCACTAAGAAAATAGTTGGCAACTAGTGATAATATGAAGTTAAAAAGTTTTATTAATGGCCCAAGCGAAATAGGGAGAAGAATCTGGAGGCAGCACCATTCGTTTCATCAAGCTGTAGGTTTCGACGCGCTAGGCATTAATTAAACGAAGTTTATTTATTAAAAAGTGTGCTTTGATTACGTTTTAGTTCTGTCATTTACGTCATTTAATCATTTTATTTCGCTCTTGTGTTCCTCGAGCTAATTTCTTTAACTTCTTTATTTACAATGCATAGACATCCAAGAGAATAGACCATAAGAATTTCAAAGATCTCTTTCGTCGTTTGGCAGAAACGGGTTCATTTCGCCATAAAAACGATGTACGACAACCGAAACGAATTACTCCAGATCAAGAACTAGAAATTTTAGTTTGTGTGGATGAAGATCCTCAAGTCAGCTTAAGTCGTTTAGCGGCGGTAACAGGGGTGAGTAAATAATCTGTCCTAAGAATCTTAAGAACGCTTCTACTCATATCATCTCACTCCTGTACAAAACTTACTTCGAAGGGATCTTCCACAAAGGCTACGATTTTGACAATTTGTTTTAAATAAACACAACAGGAATCGAAATTTTGTTAAGAATACTTTATTTACTGACGAAGCAACTTTTACTCACCGAGGCGTTTTTAACTGGACAAATGCCCATTACTGGGAAGTAGAAAATCCTCATGCCGTTAAAGAAAGGCATCTTCAGCAAGAATTTAAGATTAACGTTTGGTGTGGTATCATCGGCGATAAATTATTGGGACCATTTGTCCTTCCTTCAAATTTATCTTGTTTGTTATTTCTTAAAAATACTCTTGCTGAATATTACATGCTTTCATACTATACATACGGAACAGTATGTGGTTCATGCAACATGGAGCTCCACCTCATTTCTCCATTGAAGTCAGGAATTATATTGATGAGACTTTCCCACGCAGATGGATCGGCCGAGGAAGTGAGTTTGCTTGGCCACCAAGGAGTCCTGATTATAGTCCTTTGGATTATTATGTGTGGGGACATATGAAGTCCTTAGTCTCTATAAATACTATCAACTCAAGAGAAGAACTATGGGGCAAAATACAAAATGCAGCGAATTTTATTAAGAGGACAGGAAATGTATATTTCAGTGGAAGAAAATCTTTTATGAATAGAATTAGAAAAGGCCTAGAAGTAGGTGGAGAACCTATCGAACATTTACTCTAAGTTGCAATGGAGTTTTGGAATGGGGGAAAGTTTATGTCATTAAGTCAACTTTTACGTTATTTTTTGGTCTTACAATAAGATTAGATCCTTATTTTAGACAATCTTTTGATTTATGTATTTAACTCAATACCATGAAAATAATCCATTAGTTCATAAGAAAGTAAGAAAGAGTTTACGCTGTTATTGCGATTTTGTTTTCCCTTACGTTTTGTACTTTTTTCAATAACTACACTTTGTTTCATTAAATTTCAATTTGTCTTTCAAAATATTATTGAATTGTTTAAAGGCACTTTACTCGAAAACGGTTGAAGTTATCAAGTTCTACCAAGTATACCTTTTATACTTGGAAATGACGCCCTCATCAGATTTTCTTGTCAGAAGTACTACAACGTTTCGTAAAAAAGTAATATGAAAAAAATTCATCATCAGATACAAGTCTTGCGGCGCCTTCTATGATCTAACGTGACGTAATCCATAAATTATTGTTTCTTAGAATAAATAAAGTTCCTCTAGCAAATTTGGCGAAGATCACTCAAGAGGATGTTGAGTTATTGCAAGAAAACGAAAAAATAATTTGAAATTTGACACCTTGTATCTTTTCTACAGCAACATTTTACTAAAACATATTTGGTTATATCTGGGTGCCAGACTTTGTCAAAAGCCTGGCTAACATTTAGGAATGTAGCGCTGCAGTATTATAGGCGATTCTCCATATATTTGTTTATTACGTATACAATTCTATGGCATTGTTGAATCGTGGAGTGTGACGGTCTAAATTCAAATTGATGAGCTGGCATTCAGTCCTGTGTATCAATTTCTGCACTGATTCGTTTAAGAATGACTTTCTCGAGCAATTTTGATATTGTTTATAGCAAGATTGTTGGGCGATAGTATGCAATATTAGTAGCGTCTTTATGAGGCTTAGGGATCATAATTATTTGTGCAATTTTATTGCTTTGGACCAATACTCCAATTTTATTATTGCACTGCATAAATACATAAATAGTCTTAAGTCTTCTTTTGGTAGTTCTTTAAGAATTTTAGAGCGGTAATAAGAACAACAAGTCCTGGTGATTTTTTTGGATTAAGTGTCTTAATTTCTTCTTTGATTTCACTTAAAGAGATTGCTTTAATGCGAAATTTGAATGTAAAACTTTTTTTTCCTTATGGTTCTAAAAATTCATATATTCTTGAGAAAACGCAAGATTTAATACTTATAAAAATTGAAGTGCAGCAGTTACCTACAGATGGCTGCACGTAATCGTTACGTTATTCAATTTTCTTCTGAGGTAGCAAATACATTAAAAAAATAAAAATGTATGTTATTGGACGACATCAGAAGTGTAAATCATCGAATGAAACGTTAGATATTTATCCTCATTATTTTTTAGCAAATCGCATTGCTTACAATGCTAGCGTAAAGAAGACGAGAGACATAAAATCTACAGCAAATAAGGATATCGTCTGCGTGCATTGTTAAAAGTGTCGCTCCCTTTCAGACATGTTCTTTAACTGATTAATATTCAAAGAGCGTAATGCTTTGACCTTAACTCCTCAGCGGATATAAATCACAAGTTACACCCTAAGCAATGCTTTTTGCAGTGATTTTCTGCAAGTTGTCTTAGAGAAATTGATATTTAGTACAGATCAAATGACATAAATAGTTACTAAGTTTTTATCGATCGATCGGTGTACCAACTTTATTATTGTTATAAAGATTATATATAACGATATATGATCTAATTCGGAAATTTATTCACTAATTTGAATAAAACCGTATTACTTCTAATTCAATTTATCAACAATTAGTAGATACGTTGTATGCAACAACCGAGCTAATTTAATATGCGTACCTATATAAATTCTCTTTTGTTCCAACTAATTTAGATACAACGCCGCAAATTAGATACAGAGTTCATATAACAATAGAATTTGATTTAACATAAATACGCAAATATTATGTTACCCAAAATTGAAAGTGTGTCATCTACTAAGTATTTATATAATATAAAATAAAAAATTGCACAAAATTAATACGGTCTAAAATAAATAATGAACAGGAACTAATGCCATGGAAGTCAGGGGTTAATCAAATCTATACAAAATAGGGACAAATTAAAGCAAGCATTATTAAAATATCCAAATAATTTAGAAATAAAAATTAAATACACAAAGCACAGAAATATGATAAACAAATTAATTAGAAAAAGTAAGAGTGAACATTATAATGTTCAATTCAAAGAAGCTAGTAACAGGAATCAACAAATGAAAATATAAAACAATAATAAACCAAATTCACAAACAGCAAATAAAGTATTAACAGAACCCAAACAGATTGCTTAACAATTTAACACCTCTTTTTCTGAAATTGGACACAAAATGGCTCAAGATATAATAAAAACCGCTGCCCACGGAATCACTACTTCTACATCCAGATCTTGTAGCAAAGTCTTACACACTAAATCCCTATGTAATATTTTCCCTTTAATAATAAAGTTGGGGTGATAGAGGGGATGGCAAATGTAAAAAAAAAATTTAGAAGTTAGTATATAAATTTTATCATCTTTGTGAATACATGAATTTACGTTCGCTCATAAATATTTATAAAGCCTTAGTAGACTCTATAATTAAGTATGGTTTAATAATTTGGATCGGGACATATGACAGTACTCTAAAAACCCTTGAAATAATTCAAAGATAAAAACCTTGCTATTATTCAACACAATGAATATTTGAAAATATTAAAGTATTGGGTATTGACAGAGACATTCTGAATTATGTACAAAAAAACCCAAAATAAAGAATAAATCAGATCATAATTACTTAACTCGTTCGATGGCAAACAAAGAAAGTATAAGACCAAAACCAACAAATACAGCCCTCTCAAAGTATATAGATTATACGGGAATTAAATTGCATATCGTCTTACCTGCATCAATAAAAGACATAAAATACTTAAAGAAATATAAGAGAACTAAAATATACAGGGTGGGGCAATAGTGCGTCCGACCACGATATCTCGAGTTCTATGATAGCTAGAAATTTTTTTAAAAATTGCAAGTAAACTAGATAAAAAAGTCTATAACTGGAAATCATTTTCGAACATACAGGGCGAGCCAAGACGAAATTACAGGACCAAGTACCTTTTTTTTAAATGGAATGCTATGTATATGAATACATTTCTTGAAGTCTCATTCTAGACTCTATTCATCCCTATATTAGAATTGAATATCTCCCAACCACTTGGATGCAATGAATTTTGTTGTTGAAATAATGCAATCTGCAGATGGATATTTAAAAAATCACCACAGTCACAATTATGGGTTTTAAGAAAAATTTATGTGAATACCAGTTACGAGACATCTAATTAATGTTTTTGAATCATTTTCATTTCCTAAAAATGTACAGGGTGGCCAAAAATAATTTTTCAATTAAATACATTTTAAATTGAATTTTCTCAATTTTTTCAAATGGAACACCCTGTATATTTTTTGACGATGTGATGTAGAAATGAAAAACGAACATTTTTTGTAAGTACTTCTCTATGGCTAATTGCAACCATTTTTTAAAAAATTTCTAGCTATCGTAAAACTGGAGATATCGAGGTCCGACGCACTATTGCCCCACCCTGTTTGTAAATAAAATTATAGATAAATTTAAACAAATTTTGAGAAAATAATATATTTGGTTACGCTCTGTACTCGATTCATTCCACTAGTATAGATACTTTTTATTTTATTTTTCGATATTTTTTTTTTTGTATTTAAATGTATGTACAAATATATATACATATTTTTAGTGCTCGGTAATTAAACACATTAAATAATTATGCATAGATAGACACAAGACAAGTTCCCTGTGAGCTTAGGTGTCATATTTGAACCTTTTAGTGTTTAGTATATAAGTATTTGATACTTAATAAATAACAATATTTAAATGTTTTCTATGAATAAGTTAACAACACAATTATAAGAGCTGATACAATCCTTAAGCAAATAATCTATACTATCATGTTAATTGCTTTCAATTTCGGGTACTGCGATTCAAAGCCGCAATGTGAAAGGGGAATCAAAACTTTATTTCGGCCAGTAGTAAATATTTTTTTAAAAGTTTCAAGTTAGAAAACTTATTGGAGCCGTAAACTTACTCTGAAAACAATAACAAAAAAAGACTAGAAGTAGTGAATAAGTTATAAGTTGGTCATGCTACGGCAGAGAGGTGTGTAAAATTAACGGAAGACTACATTAAATTATTCACGAAGAGCGAACAACAAAAACAGTATGTTCTGGAAATTGCAGGTGATTACCGCCGTCGGTTTCCCGGCTACAAGAAACAGACTTTCTCTGAACGTCGACAATAATAACTATAAATCTTTTATTCACTTTTCTTATACCTGTGTATAGATCAGAGAGGGAAAGGAACAGACGTAAAAGAAATTAAAGAAAATGTAACAATGCCTAAGATTTGCCCATAAGTAATTATAGAAATTATTAAAAATTATAAAAAATAATAAGGCAACATATATTCTACACGACGGAGTTAATAAAATACAATACTTAACACTAGATATCATTAAATATTAATCAACACTGAATATAACCAATAACTTTGGCTATAATTGACCAATTTACTATATGCACGTAATTATTGGATGCAGTTCCATTGTTGCCATTTCTAATTAAATTAATCATTTTTAGACATTGCCCACGTTAATAAACTGTGGTGATGTCATATTTTAAATTATGCGTCATGGTACTCGCATCTAATTGGTACAGCAACTCATTCTAGTCATAAAGTCTCTAGTTATTTTTTATAAATTCACGCTATGGAGTTATAAGCCTGTCTTTGAACTTTAACTTTAAAAAACATTCATGTACGATTGATTTGATAAGTTCTATTTAAAATGCCAAATACAAGTACCAAAGAGGTGTTACCAACGGAGCTGTCGTCAATAACGTTGCAAAGTTTCAGCGAAAGTAATATAGTAGTTTATAAAGAGCAATAGTAACTGAAGGAAATGTAAAACATCATTATTATGTTATAGGTTGTTTAAAGCATCTAGAGTCTCCAACATAATTACTACACTATAGTCTTATGAGTAATACCTAGGAAAGGCCAATGTTGCAGGGGCTATGAAGAAAAATATTTGTGTAGTGCGCGAAACCAAAATTGAGAAGGGGGTGCGCACATGGCGGAAGAAAGCGGACCACATGGTTGACCTTCTCTCTCATTTTAATGCACGCGACATAAAAGACGTAAGAGGTGATGATGCATCGCCACTGCCCACCACTATTTCCACTACGTCTGTGATTGTTTTCATTTATCGTTTTCCTCTACAATAAAAGTAATGTTACACTTTCTAGCGGTGGAAACGTAAATAGTGCAATATACAACTGTATTGGTGGAATATCTTTCAAATGTAAATAACACATGTTTTGCCTTACTACGGCAACTGCTTGATTTTGTTAGATCTGGAGCTTATCGATTTTTTCCGATACTGCTTTTATTTTTGCAATTTTTAATGCAGCAGCTTATTCCACCACTTATGTTCCATTTATTTTTTACATTTTCCTTAATTAATTTTAATTTTGTATCGTGACGTGACCGTAGAACAAATATTTTTATCGTGACAGAACATAACCATCAACCAATGAATGATGAACACAGATGTGTATTATTGTGTATGTGATTTGTGATGATGAAAGAACTATTTAAGTTGTGAGTATAATGGCGCATAATTTAAAATATGACGACATAACGATACGTTATTTGTTTTGGCAGTATCTAACCTTGATTTTTTTTTTTTACAAAATGGTAACACTGGAAACGCATCCAAAAATTACTGCATATGGTCAATTGGTAGGAGTTACAGTTAAGGCCGAATCATACTGTAGGTCAAGTCACGGTCTAATCACGGTCCGTTCACAGTCAGACCAAATATTCTGGCATGTATTTTACATTATTCACATTGTAAGGTAAGGTCAGATCACGTGCCAGTCAAGTGACCGCTGTATTTCTTTCCAACGATATTTTGATCTGACTGTGACTGCATCGTTGGCAGAAAAACACAAGTGTGTATACGAAACGGTCGACGTGCAGATCAGCATTTTTATTTTTTGACGTGCACTAGAATGCACGAGCAATTGATTGAATTTGTCCGAAGCCATGAAAATTGCTAAATTTTGCAGATAAAAGGTATTCAGACAAGGCTCACAAACAGAAACTTTCGAGAGATAGCAGAGGAACTACAAAAAAGTAAGTACAGTATAAAAGAATAATTTCTTATAGAGGGTTTTTAATAAACACAACATATTTAAATATTATGAATATAAAGTAATACAATAATATTTTAAATATGACATTTGCCAAGGAACTGCTCCGGTTTCGGAATTAAAGTATGTCTTAAGAGTCTCCCTACGGTGTACTCTCCTCACATATCTTCCAGCGGCTTATATATCAGTGTATGCGCGGAAGCTATGCAACCTTAGGCGAAGGTTGTGTAGGTGATATACCATCTTTCAGAGGGGATGTAAAGCCGTCGGTCCCTTGTCTATTAAATGTTAGGCAAGTAAAAGGTCCCTACCTTTCTTAAGGGAAGATGTTCAGCAAAATTTCTGGTTGGGGGTAGCTCGTCTACAGGGGTCGGTGATAGGCCTCAGTAGCGGAAATAGACCGACATTAAATGCAGTTCTTCTAGCATAACCTCCTTGTCTAGATAAATTATTTAGGATACTTCCTTGTTCATTTGTATTTTCTGTCACTGATTCAGGTGGTATAGATGTTATAGAAGTATTTCCACGAAGAAAATTATGTAAAATGCATGTTGTCAAAATAATGTTCTCAACATTACCTGGTTTAGAATGCATTTTTCTTAAATATATGCGAAATGTCTGTGCCAATATTCCAAAGGCATTTTCAACAATTCGACAAACACGAGAAAGGCGATAATTAAAAATTCGTTTAGTTGAATCACTATTTGCGTGAAATTCAGAATAAGGCTTCATTAGATCGGTTTTTAAAGGAAATGCCGAATCTGCTCTAATAACATGAGGTACAAGTACATTTGTTCCGGGAAGAATTTCGGCCTCTGGAATGTGTAATTGTCTATTCTCCAAACCTCTGCTTAATTTGGAATTTGCAAAGATACTCCCATCGCTGTATTTACCATATGACCTTATATCTACGGCAAACTTATAATTGGAATTACCAAAGCTAATAACACCACTGAGATTTTTTTTTTAATTAAAAAAGTTAGAACCGCTGTTATGTGGCGCAACTATCTCAATATGCTTGCCATCTAAAGCGCCGATGCAATTAGCAAAATTCCATAGGTCCTAGAATTTCATTGCAATATCTTCCCAATCATTTTTCTTTGGCGCCATTCTGACAGTAAATTTTTAGTAATTGTCTCACAAACTCCACACACAATATTCTGTAAAGTTGAAACATATTGAAATTGCCACAGATTTTTACTCCTGCTAGTGATCGTATCGCGACTTTGACTATGCCGTGTGAACACTGACACATTTGATCTGACTGTGACCGGATCGTGACCAGACCGTGTCTAGACCTATAGTATGAATCGGCCTTTAGGCGTGGCCGACTGCGAATATACTTGTTTTATGATCATATTACACCATGACGCACGGTACAATTTATCTTTACGTGGTGCCTTGAGACTAAGAAGACATTCAACGTATAGTTCGAACGATTTGACTTATTTTTGGATTAATACAGTTTGATTAAGGTGTAAGCCCCTTTTCACACTGGGCGATTTAGCAGCGCGATTTAGTAGTACGACTTGTAGTAGTCTTCTTGAAGGAGACAACCCTACGCTGGGTCCGGATCTTGGCCTTTTCGAGGGCTATTATTTACCAGTCAATATCCTGTCCAGTCGAAATAAGAATAAAAATTTGGAGGCAGCATTTTTTTTACAAAAATTTGTAAGGCAAAATTGTATTGGGGAGAAGGGGGTTAAGTATATATGTATGTTTTTTTTCGATAATTTTCGTGCACTCCATAATAAAATCAAAATAAAAAAAATGTTCGCAATTAATTTTTTTTTTATTTTTCCAACCGCCTCATAGCAATAAATGAAAAGCGATCCCGAAAAAAAAGTGTAAAATTGTGAAAATCTGATAATATACAAAAATCCATGTAACTTACTGTTTTGAAAAAGATTCTTTTCTAAATTAACAAAAAAAAAAAGAAATAGGAATATATTAGTTTATTTTTCAGAGGTGTGTTACCCGTATATTTCGAGATTTCCAAGAAATAAAGGTCAAAATTATAACAATTCATTTGAAACTTTTAAACGTAGGTGTAGTTACTAAAGTCGGAAAATTTGTGATACAGTTGTACCGAGAGAGATAAAGCCAATTAAAAAGAAACATATAAAATCACTGTAATTATTTCAATGCTGCTCATTATAAGCAAGAACAATAAAGCTAAGTGAAAAATACACGATTCAACAGATTCAAAAAGTAGGCTATATCGTGGGCTCATTGCAGGTATATATACCGTAAAAATGAATATTTTACAAAAATGTATAAGAACTCTACACCAACGATGTTTATTAGTGGAACTATGTTGCCCAACATTATAATCTACTAACAGTCAAATAGTATTAGATACAATCCCCGACCTCAACCATTATTTCAAGGTGGTGGTGGGAAAATTTTATGGCTGGCTCATGGAACTCGATGCATTATTATTTATGAATCCACGATGAATACCTGTGCCAGAAATCAGCTTTAAACCATTTTTTATCTTCTGTCAAGCATTCCACAGTTCCTGCTTACTGCGGTATTATAATAATTAATTTAATTTCCCATGAATTTTATTTGGGTTAACGGGCATGAGTGCATGTGAAAAATTGCAGTGAAGTTCAGTGAAGTCATGGGTGATATTTTAGTGTCACCATTTGGATAATATAGGCTTAAGATTTCGAATTGCAAGAAAGGCAAAAAAAAAAACGTTAATCTGTCAGTAATTCATATTAAAACAATTCCAATAATACTCGCACCGTATCGTTCAGAAATAATAAAAATAGTAGATAAAAACTAGGATTCCAATTCAGGTGGAATTATGTTTTCGGTTAAGCCGACTTTTACATTCTGCTACATTGACTGGGTAATTTTCTGTTATAAAATTTACTTACGTAATTTGTGAGGCCCGTAAGCGTAATTCCATTAGCTTCTAGCAAGAGATCCCCTACATTTAAAAGTCCACACCCTGACGCAGGCTGATGTGGAAACAGTCTTTTGATACGGATAAGGCCAGGCCAAGATCCAGAGCTATCTATTCCACCAGTAACACTCAGTCCCAAACCTCTCGTGCCTTTGGTTAACTTCACAGTGAACGTACTATCTGAAAAGAAATTGAGAAATCATTAATTTATATTGAAAATGTAAACGGTGTTTATTTTAAGTGGTCTAAGTGATGTAAACCGTTTTATTTTAGAGGGCAGGTAACACGTTTTATGAAGAGACACGACAAAAATTTTAGTTTGTAATGAAAAAAAATTGTCAATAAGCATATTGATACTGTATGTAAAAAATTTAAATAGAGCTTATTTTGGCAACCTATGTTACCTCCTTTCCCTTATTATTTATTTCTGAGAAAAAATTGAGGCAACATATGCGGACGACTAGCTGGTTTAAGTCGGAGCAGAGAGCCGTGGATCCAGAGTATTCGTAAGAGTGGAGAAACTTACCCTTTTTGATATGTACAGCATAAGCGACAGATTTCTGTTTATTTCGAGAAAAGGAGACAAAGAAAAAATTGATGTTCAATTGGGCACCATCTATAATGAAAATAAGTAGAATTGTCTCTTTTTCTCGAATAACCAGTCTAGTATAGATCAGACTGAAATTGTTGGCAAGAGAAATAAAAAGATTGTTTAAAATGAATGTTAAAATATATTACATGAATAATAGACAAATCGGTGTGTAAAGACTAATTGAAATTTAAAAAAGATGGATATATAACAAATTTATACCAGGATCCTAGATTGACTATTGTTGAGGTGACTGGTTACGGGACAACAATCCAGGCCCACAATTGTCTCTTGTTGCGAGAATGGATTCCAAAGTTTCCTTGGCAATTTACGTCTCTTAATCAAATGGAGTGAAAATCGTAGGAAAATTAACCAACTAGGTGGTTTATGAAAAGTTAACGAAATTTTATCTATATGAAAGATAAGCTGTGCAAAAGCTATGCAGGAATGAAGAAGCTATGCAGAAACATATACAGAAATGTATAAGTATATATGTGCATAAACATATAAGTACATATAAATATATAGAATATCTAAGAACTTAAATATCTAGGTATATAAACTGATTGCATGAACTATAAATTGCCAAAAAATGAAAAAGAGAGAAAAAAATATTTTAAAACCATGTGGTACATATAGTAGTTTAACTACTTATTAAATTAAAAAGAATTGACCTTGAATTTACATTTATTTTAAAAATAATTGAAATTACATCAAAGACAAAAATTGAAGATTAATTAAATTTTAAATGAGTAATAAATGAAATTACCTGGATGTTGTTGTTAATGCGGATATAAAAATGTAATATCAATTACTGAAGTCCACAGTTAAAATTTATATACGTTCGAATCAGTACAAAGGCTGCAAGCAAATGATTTCCTGGTGAGTTTTACTGATAAAGTAAACTTTTTTTGTCTTACTTACTGGAAAATAATGTTACCAAATAAACTAAATCTAATTCCCTAATTAAATTGAAAGCCATAAAAATCATGGCCATCTATCAATGGTTGAGTTAAGCGCAACAACTTGCAGGTCGCAAATTCTACAAGTTCCTTTACTCACAACTAAAATAGTGGCATATGATCGATAAAAGGAATCTATAATAATAGTTTTTATTACTTCCATACCACAGTTGATTTGCCTTTGCCTCAGTTTGTAATTTCTATTTTGTACATAACCAACAATATGAACAGCTGTAAATAAATGGTAAAACATATTGTGAGAACTCAGTAAATATATAACATCTTATAGGATATACTGTATATAGTAATGAGAAAAGGTAAGGAAAATAACCATATGTACTTACATAGTAAACAAAAATATAAATTGAAATATAGGTATCTGATGTAAATAAATGTTTTGTAGACAATTGTTTCCTGGGATAATGCTGTATAGAACGGAAATACATAATAGTGTAGAAAAACATGACTGAGTTCCTAAGATATAATATATGTACATAAAACTGTGTGAAATGGTTTAGCAGTTATACAAGTAAAATTCTGTTAGTTGAAAACAGTTTCACTTACAAAAACTGAATCAAAAATGCTACACAGATTGTGCGAAACATAAACAAAACACTAGTTTTTATATAAAACTGTTAAATGGACATAAGCCATGTAACGCCTACAAATGGAAGACACTTTGGAAGAAAATTGTCTACTAAATATTTTTATGATGCTTTGGCCTACACACATTTCATTAAACATTATGAGTTGGGGATGTGGCAGAGAAATAATTAGGGTATTTATTTTACAAAAAATACTAGCTAGTTTAATATTTAATTTATGATCTAGTGAAAGTTGTAAAACGACTATCAAAAAGATTTTTTTAACTCTGGGTGTACATATTTAAAAGTTTTATGCACACTAAACAAAGTTAGAAAATGTTTGTTCAAATATCAGATACCCATTTACATAATACTAGACATGGAGAACTCAAAATAATTCCAAATCATAAACTATTACTTCTACACATTATCCACGGAACAACTATGTCAGTAGTTTATACAACACATTACTAACAATAGTGCGTGAAAGCAACCGCACTAAATTATTTAAGAATAGAGTTAAAACCACTTTAGTGGAAATCGATTTCTAGAACATTGTTGAGTTTGTGTCCACTATGTCTAGGGTGTGATTTACCTAATTCTTTTACATATTTGTATGTAAAAACGTAATTTTAGATATGTGTATAGTTCAAGTAATAAGTTCCCGATACATTAAAAACTTTACGACCTCATTAAAATGCCATTACTCTTTGTGCTACCTCGACCGCAATCATCTCGCTTACCTTTATAGGTTTTTAATGTGCGTCGTGAGTCGTTTGATAGAGGCATGCCGCCGTGGCCCGCGGCGATAATAATTATGTCGTAAAGTTTTTGTTGCATTTTCTATGTCTCGGGAAGTCCTTGCTTGGACTGTACATGTATTTCATTTGGTATTTACTTTATATTGTTACTTATTGTTATTTATAGTTTATTGATTTTATACTGACATACCATATGCACCATGAGTATATCTGTAAGGCTAATAATGTTATTATTATTAAAACTTTTATACTGTAGAGGCATTACATAACTCAATAAAGTAATATATAAAATTCTCTCTAATATACTATATACCAGGCCAGTCATTACATCGAAGCATTATTCGGAGAATGCCAGAGTGGCTTTAGACCAATTTTTACACTGCGCCAAATACTACATAAAACTAATGAATTTAACATCGTTACATTGGATCTCTGTTCAGATTTCAAAGCTGCATACGATAGTGTTATCAGACCCAAACTATTTGAGACCATACACAAATTTGGAACTAAGAATACCCTGATGTTTCTACTTCGAGTAGGTGGTTAATCCTTTTTTCACGGAAAAGGGGTAAATTGGTAATTTTTAAGGGTAGTTTTTCAGTTTTAATTTATTTTGGAAACTTTAAAATACTTGGTAACGGTACCCTTTTATTGCAGATGTTCAAGGAACCTTCAGTTCAAATTTCGTGAAAATCGGTTCACCACCTCTCACGATATGTATATAAATATACTGAAAAAAAAAACATCAAAAATTGAATTACGGCTAATTTGGCCAAAACTAAACCAAATTTGATGAAATTTTACTCGAAAGTAACGTATAGAGCCAAGAAATAGCCTGCCAAATTTTAGCAAAAAATATCCAACAGTTTGCCCGCAATTCCATTTTTAGTCCAAATTCCACAAAATTTTCAAAACTTTCCCCAATTTGTCGAAATGGTCGAACGTAGTTCAGAATTCCAAACTTAAGCTTAAGGCATGGAGATGCGCTGGCATGTCTCCTTTCCAATATTGCCCCAGAAAAAGTAGTAAAAACTGCAGGTTTGGATAATAGAAGCACTATATATAATAAGCCACTTAAAATATTACCACACGCAGATGGATTAGACCTAGTTGTCCGTAATCTACGGGAAACTACAGAAGCATCTACGACTTTCTCTAATGCAGTAGAGAATATAGGCTTGAGAGTCAATGAGGAGAAAAAACAAAAATTATGTCAACAGCACCAGACAATAATTAATAGGACTCGAAATATTGGTCAAAATATCACAAATGGACATCACATTCTTACATACCCTGGTAAATAGTGAAAACTTAATATCAGATGAAACAAAGGAATAATATTGGCCAATAGAGGCTACTTTGGAAAACTAATATAAGACCTTCCAGTGCTGATATATGGATCTAAAACGTGGACACTTAATAAATCAGATAAAAACCTACTTGTAATATTCGATCGAAAAATTTTTCGAAAGATATTCAGTACAGAAGGTACAATTTTTGAATTATACTGTAAGTACGGAAAAGTAACAAAAGGCACGAACGTAGTAATGCACATTAGGATTGGTCGCCTTAGATGGACATGGACATTGTAAGGGCCAACGAAAACTCCCTGCCAAAAAGAATGATTATGCTAGAACCGGCAGAAACTTGAAGAAGAGTCAGACTCAAACTGCGATGGAAGGATGGAGTGGACGAGGGCGTAAGAAAAACTGATGCATCTAATTGGCAGAAACTGGCAAGAGATAGAGGCCAATGGTGGAATAGACTTGGGAAAGTCGGGGCACACTGCAGATAATATTTGGTTTAAACAAGATGGCGTTTCACTCTATTTTGGACTTGCCGTGAGAAACCATTTCAGTGAAACGTTTTCAGAAATATAAATAGACAGAAGAAGATCTAGTGAGTGGCCGCCACGTCTACCTGATTTAACCCCATTGAATTTTTCTTATGGGGTTGTCATAAAAGCAGAGTGTATGTAAATACAAGACGAAATACAAATCATAACGTCAGGCGTAATTGAAAATGTAATTGATGGTTTCGAACATCGTATTGGCCATTATCAAATGGTTAACGGTGTACATTTTGAACATTTATTGTAAAAAAATGAAGTGCTTATTTGCGAATTTTGTTTAATATTGTACATCTCAAGCTGTGTAAAGAAAATTTGAAAAATAAAAATCATTTGATTTGACTCGCAACAATTTTAAAGATGTTTTTTGTGCTAATTCTAGACAATCGGTGTGCACATTCCAGTTTTGATCTAATAAAAGAGTAAAACAGGGTAATTAAAGAATCGGTGCTTGAAAAGTCATGGCTACTGCGCACGATAAATCCGTAAGTCTTATTACGTTCGCTCACAAAGGTTTCTATGTGATTAACAAAGGAAAGTTTTCTATCGAAAATAATATCGAGGTCGTGAAATGTATTAGGTCTTATTAAAGCCGTATTTCCAAGGCGATAATCAAACATTACTAAAGATTTATTTGCAGAATAGGATATTATTTTACACAGGTTGTTTGAAATGCTATATTTCGACCACTTGTACGTTATTTTGAAGGCACAAACCGTCTTTATTGCATTCAACAGTGAAAAGTATTTTCACATCATCTGCGTAAAGTACATAAAAAGAATCCAAAATTAAGTAGTTTATTTTTGAGTTCATTTTACTTTTAATTCTAGGGTGATTTACGGACAGTTTGATACATTTCTCTAGTCCAGTCTAATCTTTGTTGTTTTATGTTTATAAGACGTTAAAGTACTTTTAAACTATATAATTGTGTCTGATTGGACTATGTTGAAAAACAATTTGAGGTTTGAAAACATTGTAAAGGTAAATGTTGTCATTTTCAAGGAAGATATAATCAGCAGAAAGGCAAAATCATCAATATATTATTTGATAGTGGTAGTAAAAACCTATTTTAAGGGGGAGTAGTATTTGTTCACGTTGACCATACGTCTTTATTTCCTAAGGGCAAATCGTGGCATTAGGTAGCACAGAATGTATGTCATAGGATACCGATCTCATATCACAACTTCCCACAATAAAAATATACATATATACAGGGTGAGCCACGGTGAGTGGAGTATTAAAAGTATATAGAGAACGAATCAACCGACTGCGTTGAAATTTTGGTTACCAAGATAATCGTGTGTGATCTCTCCAACTAAAATATTTTCAAAAGTGCGGTGTTGCCACTTACACGTAAAGCTGGCAACATTTTCATTATTTTTAATGGTATGTATATTTTTCAGCACCAAATATTTCTCAGCTTCTAATATCATGCAATGATATGCCACAACTAGACTGTTTATTGCTACAAATTAAAATTCCATACTTTGCCACTTTTCACGTACTTCTTGTGTACAGAGCGCCAGACATATCGAGAGAAGACTCTAAACTTCTGTGCAATAAAATCGAGGCATTGAGCTGGTCCTTGGATAACCTCCTTGTCGTAGGAGATTTCAAATTTAGAGCAATTACCTGGCCACTAAGTGATCCGTTAAACTCTGAATATGCAACTGCAGATTTTACCAACATGATTTTAGCCACGGGCCTGATTCAACATGTCACTGGTTATACAAGACACCGTCATAATCAGGGCCCGTCCCTCATCGACCTTGTAATAACCAATGTCGACAATCTCATTGGCCCTCCCAGCATTGCAACTCCTCTGGGCAAATGAGACCACGTTTGTATTGAGTTTAATATGCAGTTCTTCCCTCATGTATGTTTCAATGATTTCAGTAAAAAATTAAAATTTCATCGAGCTGATTACACTACGAACGAACAATTGATTAACACGAACTGGTTCCAAGATTGTGCAAATAAAGAAAACCCAGAAGCCCTTTGGTGTAGCTGGCTGAATACAATTTTAAACGTAATCCCTGCCCATACTCCAACTTTTACGAATAGAACTGTGTACAAAAAGCAGTGGATTAATAAGGAACTACACGATATGTCTTTAGAAAAGAAGGCGCTGTGGCAACGGTATACACGCTCAAATTCTCCAGAAGATTATCAACTCCACCGATCTTTTTCCAATCGTCTCACAGGACTTCTTCGTAATGCTAGAACCAACTAGTCAACAAAGGGCTCAAAGCGTTCTACAAATATACACGTTCTCGTTTAACGAGTGTCCATACCGTTAAGAAAGCCAGATGGAAATTTTTGTAGGGAAAACAAGAAAGTGGCGAATACTTTTGCGGATATGTTTTTGAAGTATATACGGTGGATTCTGGCACAAAATCTCCTCCCCTGGACTTGAACACTCGCTCAAACATATCAATTGAAAACATTAATATTATTTCAGAAATAGTCCTGGAGCATTAGCTAAATTACGTACTGACTCTTCACCCGGAGATGACACAGTTAACCCTTTGTGAATCACTTTGTCAAATCATGATTAAATCCATGGATAGTGGTATAGTTCCTGGTGACTGGAAAAATGCCAGCGTGACGCCTATTTATAAAAAAGGTGACAAACTTTCCAGCTGCAATTATCCGACAGTGGACAACCGTTAGATGTGGTTTACTGGACTCTTCACGTGCCTCAACAAAATGCCGACAACCAGACTACTGTACAAACTTGAACATTTCGGAGTGCGTGGAAAACTTTTAACATGGATTGATCATTCTTGAGTGATTGTGAGTTCTCTGTGCGTGTAGGAAACTGCTCTTCTGACAAGCGTAATGTTTTAAGTGGCGTACCTCAAGGCTCGGTACTAGGCCCGATCCTGTTCTTGATATACATGTCAGACTTAACGCAAAATTGCGCATCATCTACTCTTTCCTACGCTGATGGTCTTAAGCTGTTTTTTTCACCATCACCTGATATTCAACACGACCTTGCGTTGGTGTTCTAAGTGGCTGATTCCTGTGAACAATGCAAAATGCTGTGTACTGCATATAATAATAATAATAATAAAAAGTCTTTATTTCCAGAGTATTGTACATACAAAAACACAATACATGTGGAAAGGGCGAAGTTTAGCTTAAAACTACTTTATACTTAGTAGTATGTCTAAACATAATCCAAAATTGAACTACACCGTTAACGTGAACTTATAACCGTCTCAGAACAAAGTGACCTTGGTGTTATAGTGACAGGCTCATTGTTCTGGAGTGCTCATGTTACCAAAGTGATTAAAAAATGCAATCAGTTAATTTATATGGTTAGAAAGTCGTTCCAAGATCTTATAACCGACTCATTTCTTAAAATTTATAACTCGTATATTCGCCCACATCTCGAGTTTGCTGTAGCCATATAGTCTCCTGTTTTAAGGCAAGACATCAAAAGGCTCGAAGGTGTCCAAAGACGTGCAACCAATCTCCCTCGAGTTTTATAAAATCATCCTTACGAAGCTCGTCTCAGCATTCTCAAACTTCAAACAAGACGAATGCGTGGTGATCTCATTACCACATTCAGGTTACTCCAAAGAGAAATGTACTGCCCAGAGGATATTTTTACACTTAATGTGGATCCCCGCCTACGTGGCCGCGCCATGAATAAAAAAAATGTGAATTTTCATGTGCGTAGTAGGCAAACATTTTTGTCTAATGGAGTCTTTGAAAAGTGGAACGCGTTGCCGGATAGTATTGTCACTGCTCCGTCTCTGAATTCGTTTAAAAGTAGACTTGATCATTTTTTGAATACTGTGCCGGTACAATATTAATGTTAATAAGATTTATATCTGCAAGTTACAGTATTTAAAACAAATAATCAATTGTTAATACTGCTTTCAAGCTTCACCTCTTATTTTCTGTAATAATAATAATGAATAGAATGGATGCCGCAAGGGCATAAGAGGATGCAAGGAATAACACCGCAGGCTCGGAGGAAGTCACACCACATATCCATCGGGTGGGTGGATTACAAAAAAAGCATTCGACTCCGTGCCCCACTCCTGACTCAGACGTCACGGAAAGACCGACGAGATAAAGATACGCAGGGGCATTTTTCAAGGTGACAGCTTAAGCCCCCTTTGGTTTTGCTTAGCGCTAACTCCCATTAGCAGAATGCTTAGAACTGCGGGAATTGGATATACTGTACAGAGAAAGCCATATGTGCGAATATCACACCAGTTCTATATGGATGACTTAAAACTATACGCATGAAGACGAAGAAATGAAGATCAGCTGCAGAGTGAATTTGAACTAGTTAAGACATTCAGCGACTGCATGCATATGGAATTCAGTTTGGATAAATGTGCAGTAGTCCACGCTCGAAGAGGTTAAGACCAAGGCAACGAGCTGCAATTCAGCGGAGGCACTGTTGTACAAGGCCTGGGTGGAGAAAATAGCTACAAATATCTGGAACTGTTGAAGTTGTTAGGCATCACTGAAGTAACTGCAAGAAAGCAGGTTGAGAACAAAGTGCTCTCCAGAGTGA
The DNA here is from genome assembly GCA_963675555.1 of Leptura quadrifasciata. Taxonomy (NCBI): domain Eukaryota; kingdom Metazoa; phylum Arthropoda; class Insecta; order Coleoptera; family Cerambycidae; genus Leptura; species Leptura quadrifasciata. Next base: position 115,197,681 of record OY776675.1, read on the forward strand.
ATAAGATCTGCAAATCGCTCATTAGTTCGAGAAATAAGATAGCCGCAATCAACTCTTGGACAATCCCAGTGGCAGCATACACTTTTGGATTGGTGAAGTGGTCCGATATTGCGTTGCAAGTGTTGGATAGGAAAATAAGAACCACTCAGATAAAACACCGTATGCATCACCCAAGAAGTTCTACTGAGAGTCTTTATCTCTCACGAAATCTAGGAGGCAGGGGGGTTACTTAATATGGAAGTGATGTGTAGACGGCAGGAAGAGCGACTAAGGAAGTACTTCCTAGATAATCACAGCAATTTCCACAGAACTATCTGCACAGTTGACAAAAATTACAGCCCACTCTGCTTGGCCAAACAAAATCACATACCCCGATATGCTGCGCCCCAATACCGTATAGCCGCTTGGAGACAAAAAGAACGGCACGGAAGATACGCCGAAATGGTTATGTCTGACAACGTTGACTGCAAAAGCTCCACTCAGTGGCTTAGTTCTTTAACTCACCCTGTATGATATTCGAAACATTTGATTAATGAAGGAGATGCCTCCAGGCCTTGCCTAGCCGCAACTAAAAAATTATCTTTTAATTGCTGCGTAGGTAGGAGAAAACACAATTTACTGAAAGTCAAATTTTTTCAATAAATTATAAAAGAATTATTATCTCGGAAACGGCTTGAGATAGGTATAGGCAAATATTAACAAAAGTTACTCAGAAAGAGACGACTATCCAAAAAATGCAACAATTTATAGGGTATTCCATTTAAAATAACGAGGATGTTGCAGTTTTACGTGCAAGTGGTAACACATCACTTTCGAAAATATTTTAGTTGGAGAGATCATACTCGATACTTGGTAACCAAAATTTCAAACCAATCGGTTGATCCATTCTCCATATACTTTTAATCCTCTACCCACCGTGGCTCACCCTGTATAATATGACATAAACATTTACTACTTTTTCTATTGGTTTGTTAAAACAATCAAACTAAAAACCTGCCATCCCAAAGGTATACCTTATACAAGCTTTGTTAATTTTGAAAACCGTACCACTTACCACCATATGAACAAAGTCAATGCGACGGCGATTAAAAGTGATTTATGTCGCGGCGCCTTAAGTCGTATCACGACATTGAATGAGAACCACTTACTTTACTTACCGTAACACTATGTATTGTGTTTTACAGCCTTGAGATACAAATATTAATGGTTTAGTTGATAGTTGAATTATTTTATATATATACTGTTACGTGTCTAACCGGTATTAGATACACCCTTGCGTGTCTACTCGAAATATTTACGACAAAATTGCGTTTGGAATTTTTTACTAACGATACAATTGCTAGATGAATTGTTAAAACTATAATTCACAACAAGCAGGGCTATATTATGAAAGGGGCATGTTATCTAATCATTTAATTAACTTCGGCCTCTTTCCTCTGCCACTACCAGTCACAAACTTTAAAAAACAAACTAATCAGTTTCTATGAAAACAATACCTCATGTGAGGCATTTGGTAAGGATTTTTCACATGCTCACAACGCAAATACACGAATTCCACAGATTTACTTTATTTTATCTTTTCTGTCTACGATCGGGTCGGTCATTCATTATATAGTCGGACAGACCGTATGTTACACTACTACCCAGATATTATATCTCTTCTAGAAGACTCGTTAAAATTGTAACACTGACAGATGATCTAAACACGGATTTTGCAATTGAAACCTAAGCTAAATACAAATTGAAAGTATTTTCGGTTCATACAATATGACTTCTGCTGTGCGCGTATTCACTCGAGTTACTTCTCAGTCTCCAAACATGATAGACCATATTATTACAGATATGGAATAAAAATACTCAGTAGAACTGATTCTCAAATATCGGATCATAAGACTGAAATATCATATATTCATTAGACCAATACTGCTAGTTCATAATATGTTGTTAAGCCAAGACTCTAGCGTACTCGATAACTTATGCGCATGTACTGATCCCTGACAGATGACTAAATCAGGATGCGTATTATAATTTTCGTCGAGTATAAAATTAATAAAAACAATTTTAGAATGTTCCTTATAACATAATAGCCCAGTTGCCAGGGGTATTAGGTCGGAATTAATTGTTACCTCGCTATTTTTTTCATCAAAGGCTAGCTTTTTGCTAGTAGAAAGTGACTCAAAAAAAGTTTACTAAAATGTACCCCCGCGAAACCGGAAACAGAAAAATCAGTTTTTTGCTAATATCTCGAAAAATAATGAAAAAAAAAAAACGGATAGCACCAACTGAAAGAGCGGGAAATTTTACAAAAAAATAGTATAAAAGTTTTTTTTAATAAGTTTTTCCCTTAGCATGAGAAATTATTACAGTTCGCTCAATATTTCAAGTGCGTCGCACAGGAAAATGAAGCATTTCTTACGGAAGCCCGGTCGTGCAATCTGACTTCCGAGATCCGAGTTCGGTGTTCATGTTAAAGAACACGCCAAAACCCTCGATAAACTTTTCGAAACTGTAACAAAATCCGAAACATTTCGCATGAAAAGCGTGCTTCACGTAAAAATGCAGTTGGAACAGGTTTTTATATTTTAAATCATATGTTCGCTCTACGGAGCGTTTTTCATGCAAAGATTTCAGAAACTCATCAAGGAGTGTAATTTTAGAATGTGTAGTAAATGTAGCTGCACGGGGACGTAATGTCGCCCCGACTACCAAAATTTAGAAAGTATAACAAAAATCGGAAATTAAAAACCGTTTTACGAATCCACGTTGTTAAGCACTGCAACTCATGCGTTGTGTTAAATATGAGGACAAGTTAATCCAGTCTCTATTCAAAGTATATCGAGAGTTTTAGCGAAAATAGCCTTTAGCGACAAGGGTCCCCTATCATTTTCTAGCAGTCGATTTTGACGGGAAAATGATGGGTTTTAACGGGATTTGCCCTAAACCGGTTCCTCAGTGATTCGGTGTCAGAAAAGTATAGTTACCATGTACTCATATGTGCATGGGACCACCTTGCCTGAAGCTATGAATTTATAATTATTGCTATAATATAATTCAAAGTCGTTGCGATTCAAGCATTTTAAGCTCTGAGGAGCGAACCAAATTATAATTGAACTAAGTAATACGTAAACAATAGCCCACCAAAAATTTTTAAACATTGAACTTTTCTTGAAACTTTTGGTGCAATCGTTAGCTATAAACCGCATATTGGATGGTAGTTGGTACATTATAAGTCGTCCGTTCTCACCATGTGTTGTACACGGGCCAGACTATAGTATGTCAAAACATTTTTCTTCAAATTTTTGTAAAACATGATTTTTTAAAAGAGATTTAATATACGTTTTTTGAACTTTATATTGACTTTTTCTTGTGTTTTCAAAATTCCCTTTAATTTTAAGAAAGTGTAGTATCTACTGTGTTAGACTGTACGACGTCCAATTGGTACCATCAGTGAAGCAGTTAAGCATAAACGAACAGTAATTATAAATTTTGTATTATTCTCCATCTGAAACAGTCGTTTTGAACCCTTATTTGTGAACATTAATATTCATTTTTGGAAGATATAGTAGAAGTCCTTCAGATGCGAAAAGATGGATCATTCACATTCATACGTCACATCTCAGAAATTTCAACTTAATACGTCACAACTCGGAAATCCTAACCTAAAACGATATACGTACCTATCATGTCATAATATAGGTATTCTATTACTGAGGAAACCGTGTAATCTCTTCTATAAACAAATATTATCGAGTTTATGAAACTGTGTATTCATTCATATTTGCCGAAAATCTAATACTTATAACTACCTACTACACAATATGGCTGAAAATATATAAAATAAATGAAATACCTAGCATTATATGTGACCTCGCCTAGGTAACATTTATCTGCTTTTCTATCTATACAATCATATTAATTATAAATACTTATATAACTAAGTACCTAGGCAAAGAGTAGACCTAGGTATGTAAATTTTTGTTCTAGGTTCTCATTTTATAGCAATTTATCTTGTGAAGACTTCAGAGACACCTGAACACATTTAAACTTGTTTAAGGTTTAAGTACACGTTTGTATACAGTTATGTATTCAATACAATTGGGACAAAAATGAACTATATATTTAATGATGTAACAACTATTTAATATCTCTTATTAAATAAACAGCTCTCGATACATCGAGGTCCGACGTACTATTGCCCCACCCTGTATACAATACAAATATAATTCAGACTAAACCCAACTGTTACACAGATGCGACATTTTTAACATTAATAAATAAATAAATAATAATAAATAACACCACAGGTAATTCCGACCCCCTTTATCCAGGAAGGCTCTAGAAGAGCCTTGTGTGGGAGGGGGCTACACATTTAGAGACAAGGGACACACACCCAAAATCCGTGTATAGTGGAAAAATTCCTCTCACAGTATTTTCCACTGCCATGACCGGGAATCGAACCCGGAACTTTTGGGTGAGAGGCAAGTGCACTCACCTCTCGACCACTAGTCATATTTATTATTAAGCTAATATTATCTGCAAAAGTGATCACTTGAAAGTACCAGTTTGATTTACTCGTCCATAATAAAGATCGTGAAAATTACAGTTAAAAGTCGATATACTTTGCCTTTGGTATAATAACAACTACATAACTTGGCACAAAATAAATATTTCGACACGTTAACAATTGTTATGGTAAAATAAATAAAATTGTGAAAATCTAAACTCAGTGTTTTGTTAAGTAAAATATTAAGATAGATTTTCATCAAGTAAAAGCCGAATCGGTCAACTATTAGTTATTTGTTGGGCAAATAATATTTGATCTCTGAAAGTGTACCTCGATTAACAGATAGGTAGAGACGTATGTAGCAATAGACTTCTTGCCTATGCATTTATTTTCAGCATTTAACGGTAGTATTCCCGATATTAAAATGATTACTGACTCAATTCGAACACTTGAAGTTTCTTAAAATTGAAAAAAAAAACAATACTGACATACAAGCGTATGAGAAAGCATTCTCCTTGGGAAAACAAGCAGAACCAGCGAAACTGTTGCAAGCATTGAACTTTTAGTATTTTAACCTTCAGACAACAGTAATATAGCGAAACTAGACGATAAAGGGCGTCCATCCGAGACACTCCAAATCCTTTCAAATGAAAAATTTGAAATTAAAAACCTGCCAACAAATAGGTCGTTGCGAAGGACATGATAATATGGTTATGTTTTAAATTTATGGTAGGATGCCAGTATTAGAATTGAAATTAAAAAAAATGTTTTTCTTTATTTACATGTTATGTTGATAATTTGTAGGATACCAGTGTGGGTAATACAACTTAAAAAAATCTAAATATACTGCAGTATTATAAGTTGGTCTGCTGATTAATTAGTCATCGTAAGGCAAAATATCTGCATCGTTACTTTAATTGTATTATGCGGTTTAACGATAGATAATTATAATAAAATAAGATCGGTATTCCATATACGGTTTAGCCATTCTAATGCGATAGCTCAATTATGATGCTCGTAAAGTTATAACCTCTGCCGGCGTTACAGATTTACATCATTATTTAGTTAAATGTCTGTAAAATATTTCATAGCTCAATATTATTATACCGGTTGACTCTATAATATCGGGTAAATAGTAAGTAAACAATTCAGCCTCAATCAGGCAGATTGAATATGCTCCTTGACTCATCACAAAAGAGATCAATATTGGACTACTGTTGATTCATTACAAGTTTAGTTAGTATCCACATAAGTCAGATTATTATAAAAAACTGTGCAACAAAATGTCAAAAAAGAGAAATACTTGTCTTACTTTTTCCACATTGATCAACTAACTTTTTTTTATTTAGACTTACATTTGAAACCACAATATAAACATCATGAACAGTTAGCCACCCCCTGTTTAATTACTGAAGAAAAGTCCTTGATCGTGAAGCAATCAAGAAGATATTTAATCTTATCCACTAATTATTTATCTCAATTTTAGGTTAAGATAAATAAACAAATTGGCTAATTATATGATCAGTAGAGGAAGTTAGCCGTAGGTCGGTCTCCCCCCACCACTGACCTTGACCGTGCACCTGTGGTCCGTTCCTTCAAGGCCACGGTGGCACCGTAGGTTCGCATAGCATATACCGTGACCTTGACCTTGGACGGCCGCAGTGCGTTTCGACTTCAAGGGCGCAGTGTTGCTGTTACCCAGAACGATCACTTGCGGTGACCTTGGCCTTGGCTAACACTATTAGAGAATGCAAGGACGGAGCTTCCTCCTTGCCACGCAACTTGACCTCTAAAATTACATTAGTTCAATACGTACACAGTAAAATGTGGTGGGGTTCTATATTTTGTGACGTAGTATACTTTTTCTATAAAAAAAGCACGGACTATTAGAACAAAATCATATTTAGTCTGGTTCACCTACAGTTAATAAGTGAGCATAGTGTTGTGATCTGAAATATTTTAAGTAAGCAAAGTTCTGTAATATTTCTTGGTTAGTAATTCTTTCACTGTACTCAACTACTTAAATATGACTACCAATATCGATTTATTAGCCCTTAATGAACTTATTATTAAAGATACTGAAGTTTTAGACCAAAAACCTATTTCATCGTTAATTTTAAATAAGGTTTACGCCATTAAAAAAATGTTAATGCTTAATACACGTTTTGGAAAATCGATATTAGTACATTTATTTGATGAAAGTACAAGTACTACCTTTAAATCATTTTTGCCTAAACGTATTGCTGAACTATTAAATATAACTTTTATAGAAGAAATAAATTCGTCTAGTGGTAAATATGCGTTGATTTATTTAGGAGAGAATTCACCCATTTATACCGGTGCCAAATCAAGGTCACTAATAAAATTCGAAATTATTGCGTGATTTAAACTATTTAAAATATTTGTATACTTTAAATTATCAGTCCAATAAATAAGGTATAGTGAAAGTATAACTTAGTCTGAAATATTACAAATACACTACAATAGTAGTAGAGATGTAAGTAGTTTTATCACATATTTGATAACTTGTTCTAATTTTATTTATGTAATTTCTAGCCTCACTATAACTGGCAAGAATGTGGATGCAATATTCAGCAGAACGTTGGGTAAGGGCAGAAGACATTAATTCGGCAATTGAAAGACTATCTTCTGTACTAGGCGACTTAAGTATGGATAGACTCCATGCAATAAATTATGATCTGAATTACTGCTTCGATGCTGAAAAAGTTAAACAGCTTAATGAGGATTCTGAGAGGTATTACAGAGGTGCACAACTATGTGGTAAATTCTCTCGTGGTATTGTGAATTTAGAAGAATTCTGTGAGCAACTAGTAGAAATAAATTTAAAACATTTCCTATGTGACATAGAAAAATACTTACCTAAGAAAATTATTGAAAAGTATCAACTCGACCAATCTGATGAAGAACAGGATGAAGACAACTCAATTAGTAGTTAATCACTTATTGTAATTCTTCTGTTAATAATATTAATATGTAAATGGTGTAATAAAATTATTATTATTGAAATATAGTTGTTTTTATTTTTAAAATTAAAATTGAAATAAATGAAACACATTATTAGATTATACATTAATTTATTTATAATTATTTTTGGTGACATAAATTAAAAAATATTAATTATTAATCCTAAATATAAACATATTTAAAGATATTTATTTTAACTCTATATTTAAATCTATAATACATTTGTTAAGAAAGTGAACGTTTGCAAGAGAGCAGTGATTATATTTTGGTTGGGTGTGTTCCATACATCTTGGTACCTTTAACGATTTTAGATTGGGTATGCAGGGTGAGAAGTCATCTAGATCTATAACTCTATTCCATTTTAGATGATGCTGTAGAACATTTTTCTTGAATTTGCCTTTGCATACAATTATAACATCCTCTGACAATACATTGCGTCGAAAATTATTAACTGCGTTTTGACAAAGTCGATGAAGTATTAGTGGGAATTCTGACAGTTGAATATATCCATCACTCCATTTTATGCCCCCATGGTAGTTGTTTTCTAACCATCGGTAGTGAGTCTGTTCACCTTGGGTTAGTGATGAGAAAGGATTTGGTGGTTTGAAGAAATAGTGTGCTTGCTGATTAGTGTTACAACATAGAACAGCTAATTCTTTAACGGTAAAATCATTTGTTTTATATTGAAACCCCTGCAAGTCAACTATCAAAGTAGGAAATTGGCTACCTAATGACGTCATGGTAATAGGTATTCGTTACTTAGCACCAGCAATGCCACACTGAACTGAACCATCTAATGCGCTATAACTTAAATACGCATCGTGAAGTATAAGTGCATATACTCGAGTTTGTTCGGGAAACTTCGTCTTCCGTGTCTCAAATTCAATTTTTATATCGACGGTGGATGATTTCATTGCATCTGGTTGGTGTGAGCAATCAATAACAAACAATGGATTTTTTCTGAATTCGCCAAGGTCCATCATAGGTTCACTCATATCTTTATCGTAATAACTACGTTGGAAATTTTCATAGGCGTAGTAGGCTGCAGAGTCGAGTTTCTTATCGAAATTTAAATTCCAACGTTCATATGGAAATACTTCGGCATTTAAATATAGCCGAATATTATTTATATCTGCATATATAAAACTTGCGGCGTCCTTGGTTCTGTCACTAGAGTTGCCATTGTTTTGAAATCCGATAATGATGTATCGAGGTCTCTCAAGACTGTTAGTGGTTTTAACAGCCCATATATCAGAAGCAGTATCACGTAGAGTGGGTAGCTCATAGAGATCCCACATACGGTAAGCCATTTTAACTTTAGCATTATTACTGCTCGTATCAATTTTCTTTAATAGTTTAACCTTTTGTCTAACTTCAGGCACAATATGTCTTATCTTCCATTCGATTTTGTTAATTTCTAACTGTGCATCAACTTCTCCAATGTAAGAGTCTTTAAAGGAACGTGCTATAATTAAAATTAATTCCTGTTTTGTATTTAAAATACCTTTGGTATAATCTTCTGCAAAACCCATGAGGTACTTAAGAGGGAGTTTACCGCTGAAAACGTGGCTGGTAGTATCTAAAATATCCTGTTTTTTCTCGGTGAGACCCCAACCTATAGTTAGTAGCGATGGGAGGGATGTTTGTCCATATGACACCCTAGTTTTCATTGTAGTAGTGATGCCAGGCTTCCTAACGACAGCGACCTGTTCACCACCCATTTCATATCTTATTTCTTCGAAGAGAAAAGCTAGCGCATTGTTAGATAGATAACACTTCTTGGTAACATCACTAGGGGTAAATTTTCCTTCTATATAAATGTAACTCTCTGTAATGTCAAGTATTAAGTCCTGAAAATTGACAGGAATGCGTACTTCATCAGAGTTTCTATAATATGGTGAACCGTGTGGTTTATATGTATGCTCATGTAAGCTAACGAGTGACTGATCGAATACAGGTTCCTCGAACACCTCAAGTTTTTCACTAGATGTAAAAGTCACCATTATTAACTATTTTTCTCTCAGTTTCAATCCGATGGATCGAAGAAATGCACGGTCTTTAGCTGGCAGGTTATGTCTTAACCGTTTAAGCTCTACACGTTGAATGAGTCGATTTCCGCAGTCATTAGTCTTTTTATCGTCAATCACATTGAAACGATTGTGTGCTAATCGTTGTTGATTATATCGGAAACCCATTGTGTTTGCGATTTTAAAACTGTTTCAATTCTAGCTTTACGATAATCTTCTCACCACGAAAATTGATTAAATCTCCATTATCATCCAATATGCGTAGTGTAATGTTGTCGATAAACTGACGTCCTTCAGGTCTAACAGGCAAATATATGATGTTCGCTGGCTCTCTGGTAAGTTTGTAACCTGGTTCAACGTCTATGTCGAACTCGAAAAGGGTATGGGATTTAAGGGTATTCAGATATGCTCCAGAGATAATGTTGCAATCTACACGTAAGTAGTGTCTTAATGACAGAGGTTCGGAGCGGAGCAGTGATCAGTGATCAGATTAGGGGTGGGGGGCAATTAGTGTGGTGGGGGTAAATATGGTGGTGGGGGGCAATTAGTGTGGTGGGGGTAATTAGAATGGTGGGGGGTAATTAGATTAGTGAGAAGTAATTAGAGTGATGGGATATAAGTATGGTGGTGGGAGGTAATTAGACTGATATGATGTAATTAGAGTGGTGGGAGGTAATTAAGGGGCGGGGCTTAGGGGATGGGACGTTAGAGGGCGGGGCCTATGAAAGGTGGTAGTGGTGGGGGGCAATTAGGATGGTAATTAGATTAGTGAGAAGTAATTAAAGTGGCGTGATGTAATTGTTGTGGTGGGGGGCAATTGGATTAGTAAGAAGTAATTAAAGTGGCATGATGTAATTGTGGTGGTGGGGGGCAATTAGATTAGTAAGAAGTAATTAAAGTGGTGTGATGTAATTGTAGTGGTGGGAGGTAATTAGAGTGATGTGATGTAATTGTGGTGTGATGTAATTGTAGTAGTGGGAGGTAATTAGGGTGATGTGATGTAATTGTGGTGGTGGGGGGCAATTAGTGGAATGATCTGTAATTAGAGTAATTGCATGATGGATAATTATTGTGGTGGGAGGTAATTAGAATGTTGTGATGTAATTGTGGTGGTGGGAGGTAATTAAAGTGGCCTGATGTAATTGTAGTGGTGGGAGGTAATTGTAGTGGTGTGATGTAATTGTAGTGGTGGGGGGTAACTAGAGTGGCCTGATGTAATTGTAGTGGTGGGGGGCAATTAGTGGAATGATCTGTAATTAGAGTAATTGCATGATGGATAATTAGAGTGGTGGGAGGTAATTAGAATGGTGTGATGTAATTGTAGTGGTGGGGGGTAACTAGAGTGGCCTGATGTAATTGTAGTGGTGGGGGGCAATTAGTGGAATGATGGGTAATTAGAGTAATTGCATGATGGATAATTATTGTGGTGGGAGGTAATTGTAGTGGTGGGGGGTAACTAGAGTGGCCTGATGTAATTGTAGTGGTGGGGGCAATTAGTGGAATGATGGGTAATTAGAGTAATTGCATGATGGATAATTATTGTGGTGGGAGGTAATTAAAGTGGCCTGATGTAATTGTAGTGGTGGGAGGTAATTGTAGTGGTGTGATGTAATTGTAGTGGTGGGAGGTAATTAGAATGGTGTGATGTAATTGTAGTGGTGGGAGGCAATTAGTGGAATGATGGGTAATTAGAGTAATTGCATGATGGATAATTATTGTGGTGGGAGGTAATTAAAGTGGCCTGATGTAATTGTAGTGGTGGGAGGTAATTGTAGTGGTGTGATGTAATTGTAGTGGTGGGAGGTAATTAGAATGGTGTGATGTAATTGTAGTGGTGGGGGGCAATTAGTGGAATGATGGGTAATTAGAGTAATTGCATGATGGATAATTATTGTGGTGGGGGTGACTCAATTAAGGTGGTGTGATGTAATTGTAGTGGTGGGGGGTAATTGGAGTGGTGTGGTAATTAGAGTGATGGGATGCAATTAGAGTGGTGGGTGGTAATTAAAGTACTGTGGTAATTAGAGGACAATTACAGGTAATTTAAGTAAAAATAAAGGTATTGCAGTAAAAATAATGGTGATTAAAGCAATTATGGTCAATCCATCCGTCTAGTCGTTCGTATGCAGACAGTTAAATAATTCTCTATTATGTTGTATTGTCTTATTGCACTTTGTATTTTTTTACGATGAGATAACAAACATTCATTCTTTATTTACCTGCCTTATCCTTATGCTGATAAACAATTGCGACCTATCTACATTATCTTTATACCGATCAACAATTATTTTACCTGTCTTATCTTTAGGGACATCTGTCTTATCCTATGCTGATTTATGAGATGTACATTTACTACCTGCCTGTCTTATCCACCGAGATTTTATCAGTGAATTTGTGAAAGGGAACATTTACATTGTTATTTCAGTACCTGCAGCGTACCCTCTTTATGGCTTTTATGTACTTAACATCTTGACATCACAAGTGAGGAGAACGTGTTGCTGTTTATTTTAGTTTTTATTTTTTGAATTGAAACACATGATTTACATTTTCTTATATTATTTATTACCTATTCTGTCACATTACTATTTTCATACTATTTATTATCTATTCTAATACATTACTAACTAATAGTCTTTTTATTTTATCTTGCACCAAAAAATCCACCTTGAACTGATCCATCCAATGCATTATAGGTCAAGTAGGCATCGTGAAGTATAAGTTCAGGAGCTTTATTTTTTGTCTCAAACTCTATTAGTATGTCAACTCTATGGTGTGGTAATAATTAGAATGGTGGGAGATAATTGCATTCTTCTGATCCATATTTTTTATTTATGTCTAAACAGTTAATGAATATATATTACAAATCAAAATTATCGCGTTCTGATTCAGACTCATCCAAATCAACACTATCCCATCCCGCTTCAGGCTCCTCCATGTTCAAACGTCTAGCGTATTTTAGTAAAATGTCCAACCTCTTTTCACTATTATCTTCATCAAGTCGATGATGCCCCCAAGCCAAAGTATATACATCATCGGGTATAACATACCTCTTGTCATCAGCAGACGATAGGGCTACTTTATTTTTGAGTTCAGTGTGAATGGTATGTAAATCAGATTTAAATATGGACATTTTACGGAATATTAATCCGCCATTTTCAACAACTTGAACATAATCAGAAAAATTAATTTGATGTTTTACTACACTTTTGGAAACACCTTTTGCCTTTTTCGTAATGTCGTCAGCTTTAACACAGTAGGCTTTCGCACCAGTTCCATAAAAGCATTCTATTGGTCTTCCAGCATACTCATCTTTCATTTTCCCTACTACAGATATAGTTTTAGGCATGTTATGATTGTTGTATGCGCCATAATTTGAAGTGTCGAAGAAGTGAATGTTTTTCTTGATATCATCATAAACGTTTTCTGTGAATATTTCTAAAATTAAACTATCAGTGTCTGTGTATAAAACAGTCGCGTCATCTCCATACATGGGTTTAATGTAACCATATAAAAATTCGTAGATTATGGTTTTGGAAATATCTAAAATTGAAAAACCTGCATAAAGTGGTTTATCGTAAACAACTTTTAATTTTTCCAAATGCACTGCCACTAGATTTTCATCAAATACTGAGCAAGACTTAAAATACGGCCTGGCTATTAACGCCCTGGCGCCCAAAGTACCTTTTCTGTTTTCCCAGCACGAACAGAGTTTAATATTTTGTCTTTTATCGACGTTTTCCATCGTTTTGCCGAAAATTGAATTCACCATGAGCTTAAATAGGTCCTTTTCAAACTCGTTTCGAGCGGAATTACGAAGTGTTGTATTTAAGTCAATATATGATCCAAGCCAGGCGGACTGAGAGAATTCTATTATCCTATGCACGTTCTTTAATATCAGGCCATATTTCAAACATTGTTTCAGATTTTTGTAGTGAATGATATATTTATGTTTATCTCGTAAGTTTGGAATTAATTTTGGAGCTTTACTTTTGGGAGGGATCATACTCTCTGGGCAAAACGGCAGTTCGTTATGGTCATCGTGCAAGTGTAGAGGATATTCCAAGTCGACTTCTAAAACGTATCCTTTGGGTGAATCTTTTCCAATCAGGGAACAATCAAATTTTTTGATTTCCTCTCTCTCAAGCCATCTGAAGTCACTAGTCGGTAGCATTTCTTTCATAGCTGCTCCGTACAGATTTGTAGCATCAAGATAGACGATGTACGACGATTCTTTGGTGGAGTCATAGTTTAATAGATATTTGTTGTTCGCTATAGACTTTCTCTTTGAACATTGCGATACACCGCCACGAATACCTTTTCTAAAGAAGTGCACAGTATCCACATCAGTCAGAAGTTCCAGTTCGATCTGTGTATATCGCAACATGGTATCCCAGCTCAAAGAAGGTGCTGTTAAATAATGAGCAGGATCTAACTTGTAGTGCTTCAAACATACCTTTCTAAAATTTTCAAACACATCTGCTAATAAAAATATATCTGATTTCAGATAGATATCTGCGTATTCTCCCAATGTATTGCATTTAAAGACACTCCACACTTTATTGGCTCGTTCATAATCCTTATCAGAAAGAGATTCGTTGGTTAAGTAGTTGTAAAATAGGTCTTTGGACGGTAACTGGGTTTCTTCCAATTTTTCAAAAGAGCTCATATAATTGTAAGGAAAAACCCCCTTCTGTCTTATTAAATCGAATTCCTCATCGTTTTGAAAATACTTTCTAGTTTCAACACATTGATCGGATACTAAACTCTGACTCAATTTATCGAGGGACCTTGATAAAAATCGAAAAGAGTCCACAAATTTCAACCTCAGGTATGTGTGCGGTATATTGGGATTCGCAGATTTCTCTACAATGATTGACTTTGAGAACGAAATGTATTTCTCCTTGGTTTGGGCTATTACGGAAACATGCTCTTTTTGGGATGCTAACTTCTTAATGAATAAATGACTATCATAGTTTGTCAAATTGTGGAAGAACACAGGTATAGATTTCGGCACTTTATAGTTTAAATTACAAATAGAGTGTGCAGCCGCGCGGAAGCGTCCTGTTAAATGGCAGTGATCACGCACTTTTTTGTCCTCAGGCTTGAAGGGTTTTGTGCAAATATGGCAGCATACCGCATTTTCATATTCGACTTCTTCTTGGGCTGAAAGAGGGAACATCTTTTTCACATGCTTTAAATGATTCTCATACAAGTTTAGAGCCGTTTCATCCAACCTTTTAATGAACACTTCAGCGGCATCAGGTCCTCTGTATGTTACAAATTTTGAGTACTTATCATCGAAATTACATTTTACATAAAAGCCGAAAGAATAGGGTTGGTGTTCACATACTTTAACTGTGAATGACTTATCATCACAAGGTTCATTATGGTCGATGGGTTTCAGTAAACTTTCGAAATCGGCATAAATCACAAATGGCACTGGTAATTGTCTTTCAAAGTTTATAAACTTAAGAATATTTTCAGGTACTGATTCACCATATTTATTAATTTTTATGTCAGTAGATGGTAGTTTCGTATAGGTATGATTGCAGTCATTTTTTTCATGCATTTTTAGATGTTCTTCTTTTCTAAACGGCTGCAAACACCCATCACAGATATGTAATCGACCATCGTGGTTTGATATTTGTTTTGAAACCAATTTTGATAAATTTTGTATAAGACAATAATGATTGTTACCCACATCATCCGATATAAGTAACAGATTAACGTGTTTGGCTTGGCGATGTGAAGTAAAATGTAATGGTCCCACAACTTCAGTAATAGTATTACCATCTTTGAATTCTGATTCAAGGCCAAACACATTCACGGAGATGTTATTAATTTTTTCAAACTTCGCAATGTCCTTCAATTTGACAGGAAATTCAATGTCTCTAAAACTTAACATGGTATCATAATGTGGATATGAACATGTCATCGTTGGAGCATGCTTTACAGGGGAAATGGCTGCAATTACTGACCAAGCAAAGCATGCATTGTCCCTATTTTGTATATTTAAAACAGCGCTCTTTTGTTCTATGTCTTTGGGTAGCCTGATATAAGATGACGCCGACATTGATGCAAGCTTATTTATGTTTACATCGAGGAACATTATATGTTTCAGCGTCCACCCCGAATCTTTCTCTTGGAATTCAGAGGCTTGTGTAGTCATCTCATCGCCAAACTCTTCGAAAATCTGATGTAGATCTGTAGAAATGGTGATTATTTTATTTTTGGTATTAAACGATTTGATATCGGATAACTCCTTTTCAGGTATTTCATAAAGCCCAAATATTTCAAAATTTATCTTGAGGGTCTGGTATTTCTGCAAGTATTCCTCGATTATATTCAACACTTTTTGCTCCACTTCTTTCAAAAAATCAGTATAATCAATATGGTTTCTTGGACTGTTAAAACGGTAGCTAGCTATTCTGTCTTTGAAAGCACTATGTAGTTTATCGACACCATTTCCTAAACTGTTATCAATAGGGCGGTTAATTTTTTTTCTGTTAATTAATAACGTATTTTTCAGACCGTTGCATCTATTATTAATATGACGTTTTAAGTTGAAAGATGATGAAAAGTTCTTTCTACAATATTCACAAGTTTTTGAACCACTCGGAGAATTTTGTTTTCTGTTCATTACAAACATCTCATTCGACACGGCACATCTGTTATTATTAATATGTCGTTTTAAGTTAAAAGATGATGAAAAGTTCTTTCCACAATAATCACAAGTTTTTGAACAATTAATACCGCTTGTCGAAGGCACACTATTAAACTTTTGCTTCTTGCTTGGTGGTTCACTTCCAATCTCTCGCACTTTACTATCTTTTACAATGGTACAGTATTGGCGAATATGTCGAACTAAATTGCTTTTTGTTGAAAAAACTTTCTCGCAGTAACTACACTTCATTGTTGTATAAGAATTTACACGATACTGATGAATGTGTCTAATCGTCCGCATTATATAGCATCCGGAGAACAGAGTGGAGGTGGTGGAGGGCAATTGCAGTGGGGGAAGGTAATTAAAGTGGGGGGACGTTAGAGGGCGGGGCCTAGGACTGGTAGTGGGGGTTAATTGAAGTGGCGGGGATAGATAGGCGTTAGTTGAATATACTAATAAGCCACACCTCCTCTACAATTGTATTAACAATAGATGAAGTATTTTATTGTATTATTTTTAGAGGACTTTATATATACGTTTAGAAATATAAAGTCCTCTAAAAATAATACAATAAAATACTTCATCTATTGTTAATACAATTGTAGAGGAGGTGTGGCTTATTAGTATATTCAACTAACGCCTATCTATCCCCGCCACTTCAATTAACCCCCACTACCAGTCCTAGGCCCCGCCCTCTAACGTCCCCCCACTTCAATTACCTTCCCCCACTGCAATTGCCCTCCACCACCTCCACTCTGTTCTCCGGATGCTATATAATGCGGACGATTAGACACATTCATCAGTATCGTGTAAATTCTTATACAACAATGAAGTGTAGTTACTGCGAGAAAGTTTTTTCAACAAAAAGCAATTTAGTTCGACATATTCGCCAATACTGTACCATTGTAAAAGATAGTAAAGTGCGAGAGATTGGAAGTGAACCACCAAGCAAGAAGCAAAAGTTTAATAGTGTGCCTTCGACAAGCGGTATTAATTGTTCAAAAACTTGTGATTATTGTGGAAAGAACTTTTCATCATCTTTTAACTTAAAACGACATATTAATAATAACAGATGTGCCGTGTCGAATGAGATGTTTGTAATGAACAGAAAACAAAATTCTCCGAGTGGTTCAAAAACTTGTGAATATTGTAGAAAGAACTTTTCATCATCTTTCAACTTAAAACGTCATATTAATAATAGATGCAACGGTCTGAAAAATACGTTATTAATTAACAGAAAAAAAATTAACCGCCCTATTGATAACAGTTTAGGAAATGGTGTCGATAAACTACATAGTGCTTTCAAAGACAGAATAGCTAGCTACCGTTTTAACAGTCCAAGAAACCATATCGATTATACTGATTTTTTGAAAGAAGTGGAGCAAAAAGTGTTGAATATAATCGAGGAATACTTGCAGAAATACCAGACCCTCAAGATAAATTTTGAAATATTTGGGCTTTATGAAATACCTGAAAAGGAGTTATCCGATATCAAATCGTTTAATACCAAAAATAAAATAATCACCATTTCTACAGATCTACATCAGATTTTCGAAGAGTTTGGCGATGAGATGACTACACAAGCCTCTGAATTCCAAGAGAAAGATTCGGGGTGGACGCTGAAACATATAATGTTCCTCGATGTAAACATAAATAAGCTTGCATCAATGTCGGCGTCATCTTATATCAGGCTACCCAAAGACATAGAACAAAAGAGCGCTGTTTTAAATATACAAAATAGGGACAATGCATGCTTTGCTTGGTCAGTAATTGCAGCCATTTCCCCTGTAAAGCATGCTCCAACGATGACATGTTCATATCCACATTATGATACCATGTTAAGTTTTAGAGACATTGAATTTCCTGTCAAATTGAAGGACATTGCGAAGTTTGAAAAAATTAATAACATCTCCGTGAATGTGTTTGGCCTTGAATCAGAATTCAAAGATGGTAATACTATTACTGAAGTTGTGGGACCATTACATTTTACTTCACATCGCCAAGCCAAACACGTTAATCTGTTACTTATATCGGATGATGTGGGTAACAATCATTATTGTCTTATACAAAATTTATCAAAATTGGTTTCAAAACAAATATCAAACCACGATGGTCGATTACATATCTGTGATGGGTGTTTGCAGCCGTTTAGAAAAGAAGAACATCTAAAAATGCATGAAAAAAATGACTGCAATCATACCTATACGAAACTACCATCTACTGACATAAAAATTAATAAATATGGTGAATCAGTACCTGAAAATATTCTTAAGTTTATAAACTTTGAAAGACAATTACCAGTGCCATTTGTGATTTATGCCGATTTCGAAAGTTTACTGAAACCCATCGACCATAATGAACCTTGTGATGATAAGTCATTCACAGTTAAAGTATGTGAACACCAACCCTATTCTTTCGGCTTTTATGTAAAATGTAATTTCGATGATAAGTACTCAAAATTTGTAACATACAGAGGACCTGATGCCGCTGAAGTGTTCATTAAAAGGTTGGATGAAACGGCTCTAAACTTGTATGAGAATCATTTAAAGCATGTGAAAAAGATGTTCCCTCTTTCAGCCCAAGAAGAAGTCGAATATGAAAATGCGGTATGCTGCCATATTTGCACAAAACCCTTCAAGCCTGAGGACAAAAAAGTGCGTGATCACTGCCATTTAACAGGACGCTTCCGCGCGGCTGCACACTCTATTTGTAATTTAAACTATAAAGTGCCGAAATCTATACCTGTGTTCTTCCACAATTTGACAAACTATGATAGTCATTTATTCATTAAGAAGTTAGCATCCCAAAAAGAGCATGTTTCCGTAATAGCCCAAACCAAGGAGAAATACATTTCGTTCTCAAAGTCAATCATTGTAGAGAAATCTGCGAATCCCAATATACCGCACACATACCTGAGGTTGAAATTTGTGGACTCTTTTCGATTTTTATCAAGGTCCCTCGATAAATTGAGTCAGAGTTTAGTATCCGATCAATGTGTTGAAACTAGAAAGTATTTTCAAAACGATGAGGAATTCGATTTAATAAGACAGAAGGGGGTTTTTCCTTACAATTATATGAGCTCTTTTGAAAAATTGGAAGAAACCCAGTTACCGTCCAAAGACCTATTTTACAACTACTTAACCAACGAATCTCTTTCTGATAAGGATTATGAACGAGCCAATAAAGTGTGGAGTGTCTTTAAATGCAATACATTGGGAGAATACGCAGATATCTATCTGAAATCAGATATATTTTTATTAGCAGATGTGTTTGAAAATTTTAGAAAGGTATGTTTGAAGCACTACAAGTTAGATCCTGCTCATTATTTAACAGCACCTTCTTTGAGCTGGGATACCATGTTGCGATATACACAGATCGAACTGGAACTTCTGACTGATGTGGATACTGTGCACTTCTTTAGAAAAGGTATTCGTGGCGGTGTATCGCAATGTTCAAAGAGAAAGTCTATAGCGAACAACAAATATCTATTAAACTATGACTCCACCAAAGAATCGTCGTACATCGTCTATCTTGATGCTACAAATCTGTACGGAGCAGCTATGAAAGAAATGCTACCGACTAGTGACTTCAGATGGCTTGAGAGAGAGGAAATCAAAAAATTTGATTGTTCCCTGATTGGAAAAGATTCACCCAAAGGATACGTTTTAGAAGTCGACTTGGAATATCCTCTACACTTGCACGATGACCATAACGAACTGCCGTTTTGCCCAGAGAGTATGATCCCTCCCAAAAGTAAAGCTCCAAAATTAATTCCAAACTTACGAGATAAACATAAATATATCATTCACTACAAAAATCTGAAACAATGTTTGAAATATGGCCTGATATTAAAGAACGTGCATAGGATAATAGAATTCTCTCAGTCCGCCTGGCTTGGATCATATATTGACTTAAATACAACACTTCGTAATTCCGCTCGAAACGAGTTTGAAAAGGACCTATTTAAGCTCATGGTGAATTCAATTTTCGGCAAAACGATGGAAAACGTCGATAAAAGACAAAATATTAAACTCTGTTCGTGCTGGGAAAACAGAAAAGGTACTTTGGGCGCCAGGGCGTTAATAGCCAGGCCGTATTTTAAGTCTTGCTCAGTATTTGATGAAAATCTAGTGGCAGTGCATTTGGAAAAATTAAAAGTTGTTTACGATAAACCACTTTATGCAGGTTTTTCAATTTTAGATATTTCCAAAACCATAATCTACGAATTTTTATATGGTTACATTAAACCCATGTATGGAGATGACGCGACTGTTTTATACACAGACACTGATAGTTTAATTTTAGAAATATTCACAGAAAACGTTTATGATGATATCAAGAAAAACATTCACTTCTTCGACACTTCAAATTATGGCGCATACAACAATCATAACATGCCTAAAACTATATCTGTAGTAGGGAAAATGAAAGATGAGTATGCTGGAAGACCAATAGAATGCTTTTATGGAACTGGTGCGAAAGCCTACTGTGTTAAAGCTGACGACATTACGAAAAAGGCAAAAGGTGTTTCCAAAAGTGTAGTAAAACATCAAATTAATTTTTCTGATTATGTTCAAGTTGTTGAAAATGGCGGATTAATATTCCGTAAAATGTCCATATTTAAATCTGATTTACATACCATTCACACTGAACTCAAAAATAAAGTAGCCCTATCGTCTGCTGATGACAAGAGGTATGTTATACCCGATGATGTATATACTTTGGCTTGGGGGCATCATCGACTTGATGAAGATAATAGTGAAAAGAGGTTGGACATTTTACTAAAATACGCTAGACGTTTGAACATGGAGGAGCCTGAAGCGGGATGGGATAGTGTTGATTTGGATGAGTCTGAATCAGAACGCGATAATTTTGATTTGTAATATATATTCATTAACTGTTTAGACATAAATAAAAAATATGGATCAGAAGAATGCAATTATCTCCCACCATTCTAATTATTACCACACCATAGAGTTGACATACTAATAGAGTTTGAGACACAAAAAACAAAGCTCCTGAACTTATACTTCACGATGCCTACTTGACCTATAATGCATTGGATGGATCAGTTCAAGGTGGATTTTTTGGTGCAAGATAAAATAAAAAGACTATTAGTTAGTAATGTATTAGAATAGATAATAAATAGTATGAAAATAGTAATGTGACAGAATAGGTAATAAATAATATAAGAAAATGTAAATCGTGTTTCAATTCAAAAAATAAAAACTAAAATAAACAGCAACACGTTCTCCTCACTTGTGATGTCAAGATGTTAAGTACACAAAAGCCATAAAGAGGGTACGCTGCAGGTACTGAAATAACAATGTAAATGTTCCCTTTCACAAATTCACTGATAAAATCTCGGTGGATAAGACAGGCAGGTAGTAAATGTACATCTCATAAATCAGCATAGGATAAGACAGATGTCCCTAAAGATAAGACAGGTAAAATAATTGTTGATCGGTATAAAGATAATGTAGATAGGTCGCAATTGTTTATCAGCATAAGGATAAGGCAGGTAAATAAAGAATGAATGTTTGTTATCTCATCGTAAAAAAATACAAAGTGCAATAAGACAATACAACATAATAGAGAATTATTTAACTGTCTGCATACGAACGACTAGACGGATGGATTGACCATAATTGCTTTAATCACCATTATTTTTACTGCAATACCTTTATTTTTACTTAAATTACCTGTAATTGTCCTCTAATTACCACAGTACTTTAATTACCACCCACCACTCTAATTGCATCCCATCACTCTAATTACCACACCACTCCAATTACCCCCCACCACTACAATTACATCACACCACCTTAATTGATTCACCCCCACCACAATAATTATCCATCATGCAATTACTCTAATTACCCATCATTCCACTAATTGCCCCCCACCACTACAATTACATCACACCATTCTAATTACCTCCCACCACTACAATTACATCACACCACTACAATTACCTCCCACCACTACAATTACATCAGGCCACTTTAATTACCTCCCACCACAATAATTATCCATCATGCAATTACTCTAATTACCCATCATTCCACTAATTGCCTCCCACCACTACAATTACATCACACCATTCTAATTACCTCCCACCACTACAATTACATCACACCACTACAATTACCTCCCACCACTACAATTACATCAGGCCACTTTAATTACCTCCCACCACAATAATTATCCATCATGCAATTACTCTAATTACCCATCATTCCACTAATTGCCCCCACCACTACAATTACATCAGGCCACTCTAGTTACCCCCCACCACTACAATTACCTCCCACCACAATAATTATCCATCATGCAATTACTCTAATTACCCATCATTCCACTAATTGCCCCCCACCACTACAATTACATCAGGCCACTCTAGTTACCCCCCACCACTACAATTACATCACACCATTCTAATTACCTCCCACCACTCTAATTATCCATCATGCAATTACTCTAATTACAGATCATTCCACTAATTGCCCCCCACCACTACAATTACATCAGGCCACTCTAGTTACCCCCCACCACTACAATTACATCACACCACTACAATTACCTCCCACCACTACAATTACATCAGGCCACTTTAATTACCTCCCACCACCACAATTACATCACAACATTCTAATTACCTCCCACCACAATAATTATCCATCATGCAATTACTCTAATTACAGATCATTCCACTAATTGCCCCCCACCACCACAATTACATCACATCACCCTAATTACCTCCCACTACTACAATTACATCACACCACAATTACATCACATCACTCTAATTACCTCCCACCACTACAATTACATCACACCACTTTAATTACTTCTTACTAATCTAATTGCCCCCCACCACCACAATTACATCATGCCACTTTAATTACTTCTTACTAATCCAATTGCCCCCCACCACAACAATTACATCACGCCACTTTAATTACTTCTCACTAATCTAATTACCATCCTAATTGCCCCCCACCACTACCACCTTTCATAGGCCCCGCCCTCTAACGTCCCATCCCCTAAGCCCCGCCCCTTAATTACCTCCCACCACTCTAATTACATCATATCAGTCTAATTACCTCCCACCACCATACTTATATCCCATCACTCTAATTACTTCTCACTAATCTAATTACCCCCCACCATTCTAATTACCCCCACCACACTAATTGCCCCCCACCACCATATTTACCCCCACCACACTAATTGCCCCCCACCCCTAATCTGATCACTGATCACTGCTCCGCTCCTCCGCTCCGAACCTCTGTCATTAAGACACTACTCACGTATCATCCTTACTTTCATAATATCAACAGGTAATGTTGATTCATGATTAGTGTTTGGATGCAAATAAGTCGATTCAAATCCCAATAAATTACCAATAGAGTTTGCTTGTGTAAAGTCAATTCCATATTTTGACCAAATCTCACACTTTAGCGTATTGTTGTTCGCTCGCAGTCGAAATAGTTTTTCTTTTTCCTCTTTCTTATCACCGGGCATAGCTTTCAGTATTGCACGATATATCTCTTCAATTTCATAGGCTCCGCAAGGTATGTGGATAAGTGTGGGGGCTACTGTTGGTCCAATTCGATAGCAAAAACGATTGTTGGTTTCGTCCACATTGAATATAGAATTGTAAGAATAGAATCCTGTTAATCCTAACCCATATCGACTATTAGTATCTAATTCAATGGGAGGATAAAACTCAGCACTGAGCACACTAGATCGGTTTGATAGAGTGAACGTATACGACATGACTGATGATATTTAGTGTTCTCTCATGAATTTATTGTGAACTACAGCAATAATCGTGGTGTAATCTTCGTTTTTTGCTGGATGACGGAGACGTTTGTATCTCATTATTTGATGCAACATTGACATCGCGCACTTTACAGTAGCAGCAAAATATTCTTCGAGGCGGCGGCCCATCATTAACATCAACACTGCTACCACCGCCATCATCATCATCATCATGATAATGTTCTTGACAGTATTGATATTTTAAAATATCAATATCATTCTGGAGATGTTGGGGTAGTTTGTCCCATACTAATGCAATTTCATGTGCAGCACATCCAATCATTACTTCTTTAGGCATATTTGCCAGTTGTTGTTTGCTCATCTTCAATAGACTGCGTAAACGGGAGAATGCGATTAGTGATTGACCCATCTGCTTGATGCTTTCCCGATCCATTTCAAGGTCTGCAGATGTTATTTCACAAGCGTTTGTATTTATTTTGTAGTGAGAAACTTCAAACACAAATGACCACACCACACTGTGTTAAAATTTTGTTGGCGTTCATAGTTATAGTAAATTTTGTCGGTCGACTTTGAACCTCTGCGCAGATATAAAACTAATTCTGTCGGTGGGGGTAAATCACCAAAACTATCGAAATATGTGACTAAACTACCACGTTTTTTAA
The DNA here is from genome assembly GCA_963675555.1 of Leptura quadrifasciata. NCBI lineage: Eukaryota > Metazoa > Arthropoda > Insecta > Coleoptera > Cerambycidae > Leptura > Leptura quadrifasciata. The sequence continues at coordinate 115,222,311 of OY776675.1, forward strand.
ATGCAACCCAGTGTGTTCCAGGGCCATTTATACTGTCTAGATTTATGATGGCCGACTCATTATGACGTGGTCCAGAATATGGCAGAGTGTCCCGCATAAATATCCCCCGAAAATAGGGCACTTTCATCTTCTCTGCATAATATTTAAGATCGATATTAGTGAGAGGTTTTCGGGGTAGAGCATCTAGAAGTTTTTTGAACTTTGTGGTTTTAGATAAAGTCCTAGTCCTTTGCGATATGGTTTTAAATATAGCCCTTTACCACTTTTTCCTATAGAAATCGCCTCCATCTGCCTATTATGGCGATTTTTTTCAGCTAATTCCTCTCTACTCGTTTTAACATCATTTACAGCTTTAGCTATACCAGCAGCAGTGCCAGCTAAACTACCCAAAGCTGATAATCCAGCAAAAATGGGTATTAATGGTAGAATTCCACCCACTTTCGGTATTGGTATTATCCTAGGTGTACGAATATTACGTTTTCCACCAGCTGCTCTCATGTGTCGTCGTGCTGCTTGAAGCGCAATTTGCGTAACTTTTTTTGTGTCCTTAGCGATTTTTCGTTTACCACCGGCTTTACGTATGTCATCACGTACTTTACGTACTATTCCAGCACCAAAAGCTATATTTCTAGTTTTTTTCTTGTTTTTCTTTTTAATTATACGTTTCTTTGTAGTACGGGGTGTTGTTGACGTACAACCCATACCAAGACGTTGCTTCCCCTTCATTATAGTTGTAATTAACCACGCGGCGGCCTTTTCTTTGAAACTTACGTCTTTTGATTTAACTCGTTTCCAGGCAGCTTGTTCAAGTTGATAGTCTGCTTTGTGTCGGGCTGCTAAATTACTGGTGTTTTGATCGTATGCAATATCGTGCTGCTTGCATGCAGCATCGAGTTTGTTTATGCCTGGATCACCTCGGGCTAATCTTTTTTGTAATTTGGTGCCTGGACCACAATACTGGTAACCTCCCGGTAAGTGTAGTTCAAATGGGAGCTTATTTATTAGAGAATTGACTACCCCCTTACCAATCTTTAAACCACGACGATTTTCACGTGTGTGCTTCTCGGTTGACACCATTTAAATAACAATCACAATACGTACATCTATTTATATAGTATCCATCCGTGCTACGATGCGCATTGTGAAGCAGAAACAGAAACTTGCTGTAGATAATTTAGATGAAAAAGTAGGGTGTGGACTACAAGTCGAATCACGCCATGGCCCGCTACTTCCCTCAACTATTCGCGGACTCTTAATAGGTCCAAGTGGTTGTGGCAAAACAAATTTACTAATAACTTTGCTTACTCATCCACTTGGGCTACGTTTTTCAAACATTTACTTATATTCAAAGTCCTTACATCAACCCAAGTATGAATATTTACGCGATATATTAGCACCGATTACGGGGCTAGGATATTACACCTTCAGTAACAACGCGGAAATAGTGCAACCATCCGACGCTGAGCCTGAGTCTATATTTATATTTGATGATGTTATATGTGAAAAGCAAGATGTTATTCGAGCATACTTCTCAATGGGGCGTCATAAACATGTAGATTGTTTCTATTTGGCACAAACGTATTCCCGCGTCCCTAAACAGTTGGTAAGGGATAATAGTAATTTCATAGCAATTTTTAAGCAGGATGATATGAATTTACACCACATTTTCTCAGACCATGTCTCACCGGATGTGACTTATAAAGAATTTCAAGAAATGTGTGCAGAGTGTTGGAAAGACAAATATGGGTTTCTTGTAATTGACAAGGATAGAGAAGCAAATGAAGGGAGATATCGCAAAGGACTTGATAGTTTCATATATCCATGAAGTATTGTAATTAAAATTTTAATTGGTCTACAGATAGCATCGGGATAACTTCAGCAGCGAGGCTGCATTTATTAGACATGAATGACAATGGTGAGAATAAACTCAGTAGTGCTATAGGTAGAAACATGAGAGAAGAAATAAGACTGAAACGTGAATTGATTGAGGCCACCGATTCAGTGCGCAAAAAATTCAACTCTGTGAAGAGAAGAAACGTTGAGAATCAGTTAACACTCGAAAAAATTTATGAACCCATAACAAAACCATTAAAGGTTATATCATCTGCTTCACATAACCAATCGCTAACACAACCTCAGAAACCAACACAACCGATAGAAAGTGCAAGAGCTAGTACTAGTACATTTAAAGCAACACCTGAAACTAGTGATGAAGATGGTGACAAAAATGCAAGTCAACAATATTTTTTGGAAACACCACCGGGATCGTCGTTAATGAGCACTCCATGTTCAGAAAGTTCTATTAGTGGCGCAGAAGGAAAATGTGATATAGTGCAAACACATTTAGAAAATCTGAAATTCGACAATGCTAGGTATGATACTATATACGGTGTACGTTTAGACCCCCATACAGAAAAACTACAAATGGGTAATGCTGAAATACGCTTTTCTAATGGAAATATCACATTGTGGCGTGGAACTAAGAAGGTGGGGACGTATTCTGGCAGTCCTAAGTTATATGATATGATATTTATGAAACAACCACAAATTTCGCGTAGTAATGAGGCTATTATTGGCGACAAAGAGTGTCAATTATATGGTGGGATTTTAAAACAGACAAAAGCACCATATAAAAATTATGATATGAAACAGGGTTTGAATAAAGCTAAATGGAAGAAATTCACTAATATTATAGAACCATTGGTATCTTCTACAGTTGTGACGAGATCTAAAACTGGCTTAGGTGTTCCTATTAATAAATTATACAATAATAGAGGTGTTGACTATGTATATTGGAATAAACCGAAAGAACTGGTGGACCGCCTACGCCTGCTCTATAGCTCAAAAATGGTTGGTAACAATGGTGTCAATAACGAAATAGTCAGTTTATTGGAAGAAATGAAGGAAGAAAGGATAATCTATTAGTGAAGTTAAAATTCATTTCACACTTATTTAATTAGTATAAAATATTGTGAAATGCTTAAACGGGGTCAGACGTAAACAGAAATGGCTGTTGTAAACAACACAATTGACAAGTTCGGTAGACGAAGAAGTAATAGTAATAAATCGATTATCGTACATGGACCTCCAGGTATTGGTTTTAAGCTTACCGCAGATAATCAATTTGATATGCAAAATAAGCGTTTACTGAACATTGGTGAACCAATAAATCAAAAAGATGGTGTAACTCGTAACTATGTAGACGAAAATATCGATAAATGTATAAAAGACATTAAAAAGTCACACATTGCTTTTATGGAGAATCAGTGGACTGAATATAGTAAGTTTGTACACAGCAAAATTACCGAGATGATTAATGACGCTCTGCAACACATTAATAAAGAAATTTCTGGAGTTAAGAAATTAACCGAGGACAATTATACTATTTTATATGATGCAATAAGCAAAGTGCACCACATTCTCGATGAATCCCGTCTGAAAGGTATGACAGTGCGACAGAAATCACTTGGAAATATTGTGGCACAAGCTGGGAGGAACGATCGTAATCAACAAGTGATAGATGAAATAGTGGCTGAAGTCACGGACAACGCTGCTACATTAGGAAAAAAGTGAAAAAACAGACCTAAATTATCTATATAAACGCCTGACTTAAACTTCAATTATGGTGATTAGTAATGAGAAATTACAAGTTGTTAACGAATTGCATAAAGCTTGTAGGAGAAATTTCCGTAGAAGAAGAACAATAATCAAAGGTTATGGTGACTTATGGCAAATGGATTTAGCTGAAATGCAACCATACGCTGATGAAAACAATGGTTATCGATACATTCTCGTAGTGATCGACTGTTACTCAAAATATTTGTGGACTAAACCTCTAAAAAATAAAACTGGTGTTGAAATTACTAAGGCTATGAGAAGTATTTTACAAGAATCAAATTATTCTCCTAAAAATCTACAAAGCGATCAGGGTACGGAATTTTACAACAAAAACTTTTCTGCTTTAATGAAACAGTACATCATTAATCATTACTCCACGTATAGTACGAAAAAAGCAGCAATTGCAGAAAGAGTAATACGAACATTAAAAACCTGGTTATATAAAGAATTCTCAGCTAGAGGTAAATACAAATGGGTTGACATTCTATCCGACATTACAAAATTGTACAATAATAAAATACATCGTACGACTGGTATGAAACCTGCTGATGTTAAACCAACTACACGTTTAAATGCTTATAATCACATTAAAATTGCTTTGAAACCTAAATTTCGTATTGGCGATATAGTTCGAATCAGTAAATATAAAGGTATATTTGAAAAGGGGTTCACACCAAATTTTTCAACTGAACTTTTCAAGATCGTTAAAATAAATGTAACAAATCCCACAACATATACACTCCAGGACATTCATGGCCAACCAATAAAGGGGTGCTTTTATGAAATGGAGCTACAAAAAGCTAAATACCCTGATGTCTACTTGGTGGAAAAGGTTTTAAGAAGGAGAGGGAACAAGGTTTTTGTGAAGTGGCTCGGATTCTCTAATGACCACAACTCTTGGATTAACGAAGCAGCTCTTATTTAATATTGTCACATTCTTTATATAAAATGTGTATATTTATAACAACTAATATTTTACTTATGTTTAGAAATTTCATAATAAAATGTGTGTATTCCATTAATATTTGTTTTATTTATTTTCCCCATATAAGACTCCAAAGCCTTAGTAATTATATACACATTAACGAAAAAATATATACAAATGCAAATTTGTTAAAATTTTTGAATTAATTTTTACTCCTAAAAATTATTAGATGAAATCAAGAAAATCATTTTAATAAATTTTATTGAGAAGAAAATATTTACAACGAATTATAGATTAAATATATTTATTTAAAACGTATATAATACAGAAAAAATACAAATACATATTTATGGAATTAATCAGATGAAATCCCCCCGTCTCGACAGTAACGCTTCCTGACAGAAACATTCTCTGTTGTGTTTCATCACACCTCCATAAATATGTCCAACATATTCACAAAGTAAAACACTGTATGTCTTCTCGTCTCTGCATTTGCTGCAAATATTGTTCCAACAATCACCAGTGTACTTGTTGCAAACCAGACACCGCTGCCTCAATGGGTGCTCCACCTTGCATGTCTCACAAACATCTCGGATAATTCCGTCGTGGGTTGTAGACACTTGTAGCACTCTTGCTCCAGACGCTCACGTGATGCTGCTTTTCGGACGGTATTCACTGGCACTGGATTTTCTTTTATACAATTTGAACATAGTCCAGTACATGGATTAATTTGCTGCTTTGCCCAGAATTGGGAACAATTATAGCACAGAATTGCACCATCCATACTATATGGATATACGGCGATTGTTGGTTTCGATTGCCACTCTCTTGGACAAGACATTGCTGTTTTAAAAACAAGTGTACGGTATGACAGCTGAATAATAACTGAGTTCCTCCTCATGGCCTTGTTTGTTTAAGTAGTAGCTGGAATTGCCGATATTAGAGCCATGGTATGTCGTTAGAGATGATGTGACGTCACCAGCAACATGTTTAAAAGAGGAGGTGTAACTCCACGTTAGATCAGTTGCTTTGCAAACTTCAACGTTGATCATTCCGTCTACTGTCTTATATATTCTTTTCCAAGTATTAATATGGCTGCTGTACCTGCTGGTTGGGCTAACCTCAGATTCCTGGACTGGTTAGCATCCCTAGATGTCCTCAACAATATATGGTACCTTGAAGAGGTAGAGGACGACTTGGCTGCTCCCGAAGACGACGAGGTAGAAGTTGAAGACGATGAGGAAGACGATGAGGAAAGCGACGAGGAAGACGATGAGGAATTTTTTGACGCTGAAGAGGGTGCAGACGATTCGAGTGATGATGAGGGTATCGTCGTAGATGTTCCCCACCAAAGAGGGCAGCGGTGGATAACATCAGAATATTTAGCAAGGGTGAACCCAATGGATGGCATCTTCTGCACCACCATGACCTTTGTTGCGGTCCAAGTAGTGGGTGGTATGGAATACAATCTTTGCCACGGATGTTTTCTGGGATACTAGTCTAGGGTGGATCCTGGGAGACATCGTCATGTGGACTACCATGCCACTACAAGGATAATGAGAGGCAGGCGGGGATATTGTAAATCTTGCAGAGATCCACTCTATCAGATTAGGCGAGTGGAAATCTGCAATATTTGCAATATGGACAGATAATTTGTAGTTTTTTTTGTAAATATGTATATATCTCTTAGTTTATTGTAAATAATTATGTAATTAGTTTTAGTGATAAATAAATGTATATATTTAATTTTTAGTTTATTGTAAATATTATATAACTAGTTTAAGTGTTAAATAAACGTTAAATTGAATCTTATTTTTTGTTTTATTTACTAAATATTTAAATGTAAGTAACACAATGTTACTAGAGAAATCTGTGTTTCACTTCGATTATTGCTTATGTTGACAGTGCTATTGATATTGATGGTGTTAAAAATATGAGTATTAGGACACTTTCTACTCTTATTTGTGTGAGTAGTGAGGTGGGGAGTGATGAGGTGGGGGTGGTGGTAGGGGCTACATATACATAAGAAAGCCCTCACCATCCTCAGTTTACTTTCTACGCTCCAACATGTCTGAAGTACAAGACAATACTGTATCTTCCACTTCAACCATGTTCGTTTTGTGCGAAAGGTATCGTGCCTACCTGCAGCGCGTTAGAGAGGCGACAAGGGGTGGTGTAGCAGATAGCACCACCTCACCAGAAGAATACCAACCATTGGAGAGGTCTCCGTCCACATGGTCGATGGATACTGTGCCCAATGATGATTCCGAAGACGAGATGGATGGAGTAATTCTGGAGGAATCATCGACGGACACAGCGGAATCGTCTGACTCGGAAGATGATGCAGCCATTCTGGTGGAGGAATCTACCGATGAAGATGAGGATGCAGCCATTCTGGTGGAGGAATCTGCCGATGAGGATGCAGTCATTCTGGTGGAGCATGATTCGGACGGATAATTCTGTTTTATTTTATGTATATATATTTTTGTTATTTATAAATAAATGTATTAAGAGTTATTCTTTTTTTATTTCATTTCATATACAATAAATAACAGTAGTAAAGTAAAGAATAAAAAATTGCTTTAATATAAGAAATAACGGGGTACTTATTTAAGTAAATTGGTTATTCGTATTTGGACTGTCGGTCAAAAGTGTTGCAAAAGGTGTATCGAGGTCACAGTTGTCCTCCAGTACCGTTTCTACTCACTTCCGACCTTTAGTTTTGCCGCAGCAGACTTTTTCCCGGAACGGCTAGTCGTATCGCTCCGAAAGTGGTTGCAATCGCTTCCCAGTGATCGATTTAGTCGAAAACGATACCTCGTGTGTCCTCGGGCGTCTTCGGGTGGCTTCGGGAAACTTCGGGAGTGTTCGGCATGAGTTCGGCTTTTCGCTTAAAATTGCAGCCTTTGCATGTGTGAACTCCCCTGAAACTTGTTTTGATTTTTTTATTCCTCCAATCCTTGACAAAACAGTGAATAACGCGTTCGGTAGTGTTCGGATCGATTCGGAAATTATCGGAATCGATTCCCAGTGGTCAGTTTAGTCCAAAATGACCCCTTACGCGTGTCTGAGTGTACTTTGGAAGTTTTTCAGTTGTTTATATATGTATATATTTTTTTTTGTCCAATATTTGTGTATAAATAAATGTATTAAAATTTATTTTTTATTTCATCTACGATGAATACAACAGTTCTAATCTAATTATATACTTAAATACACAATTTACCAAAAATTCCATGAAATATATATATAAACTCGCGTTATAGGTAAGTATAAGATTAAAGTATAAGAGTTTCCTAGGACCAAGGTAGCCCAGTGGTAACGTGGCTTGCTTTGTAAACTTTGTGAACGAAGGTTTGGTAGTTCAATCCCTAGCACTTGCAGGGATTTTTTTCAACACGTAAATTATAAAATTATAGAATTATAAAATTATAAAATTATAGAATTATAAAATTATAAAATTATAAAATTATAAAATTATAATTATAAAATTAAATAACAATTTTCCGCTATGTGAATTCTATACTTAGTAGTTTGTTGTCAGTTAAATAATTATCATTTATTTAAAAAGTTAGAGTCGAAAGAGGAAGCAGAAAGTGGTTTAATGCATATATATTATCGTTGGGACAATAGTCACAAAAACCCATATTATTTTATAACAATTGTTGTAGCAAATCGCCAAACATGAAGCTAACAACAATCCAAGTATTTAAGACAATTGTCGAAATATTATATAGAAAGTTTACGCTGTTATAATGTTGCAGAGTTGGCAAATAACAAGAACCATATTATGCAATAGAATTTCTGAGTTACATTGATTGAAATTAGAGTTGGGAAATTGTCGATAAACTGATTGTTATTGCTTGAGATTAGAGTAGGAGCAATCGTTCAGATAATCATATTAATTGTGCTGTGGATGAGAGTCTACACTCACGTAAAATCTTTTAGAATGCTGGAGAAAGCTCCATATAGTAACTGAATAGAAGAGCAATCAGAAGGTTGTGTATGATTGTCAACAATACGAAGACGCGAATCCGCGAAGGTAGAAAGTTGCGTTACATCACCCTTCAGTTGAACAAGTGAACAGACAATACTCTGAAATATCCTACGTTGTAACGGAATCTTAATCGAGAACCGAACAGCCAATAGACCGTTGCCAATATCTCAAACGTTTGTTGGCGCATGATACGCAGAATTCATTTAATTATAATATTTTATTGTAGGTAAAATTGGCAACAATCAAACAACCTTGTGGTTACAGTAGGAAAATCTTCCTGGTGTACTTTGAATAAAAAGTATTCTTGCAAAATCTTACGTGAGATGTAGTGGACACGAGAGCCACCTATATGTTTTATAAAACTGCAGAATAAAAATTCATATGAAGTTTGACTGGTCCCTGATAAAGTTGTCTTTACATAACCCTAAATATATTCATTTAGTGATAGTAAATCGTAATTCAAACGTAAACTTCCCCAATAAAGTATTTAAGAATGTGAAATTTTACCTAGTCTCATTATTATTATCGAAATTAATAACTGAGTAAATTGTTCCATAATTTTATCCTACTTGCTTGCTAAAAGTCAAAACTAATATTTCATAAAAAATTTATGTTTCTTTTAGTACCACAAACACGCAAGATATCAATTTCACACTCGAAACCAGAATATATATTAAATTTTTAGGTAACCCAGACTCTGAAACAACTTTACCTGAGGCAATATAAACCTCTACGCCTTTCTCCGGGACTCTATCGGCGTCCTCGCCTTTACTTGCGTAAGTTACCATTTTATTGTTGAAGTGACCGGCAGCGTTGCCTTGAATATTGCAATCTTGTGGAAGTAAAATACTGTCCTTGTAGATGATTCGGACGACAATTTCGATGAAAATAATACTCCGTAGGATCGCCTCTAATACCCAGACTAGGTAGATTATTTCCGGTTAGTACAAAGATTCGTTATGTGGAAATACCTTGTGCAGCATATAATTTGGTCATAAGCCCGCAGAAGGAACACTCGTCGACAGATATGTAGTTCGAAGATCAGTAATGAATCCGGCTCGCTCTTTTATATGATTAGCGACAGATAGCGGCAGGGAGGGAATGATACTTTTTTACCTCTTTTAAATGCTGTTTATATCTACATTCCATCCAGTCTGATTTCCTTTTGCACTCGGCCCAATATCACGCTGACCTATTTTGTGTATAGTGGATTGGTCTTGTTTATTTAACACAATTTAGAAAAGAACTAACACCTTATGCTGAAGGCGATTTTTAAACGTTATTTCATATTTATCTAAACTTGTCTCGAGATGTCTCACCTTGAAATAGGTGGCAATTATAGTTGATTATTGTAGTATTTAATTTATAAACACATTTTTTTGTATATTACAAGTTTTAATATTATTATTATTATTAGCCCCATTACTCGAGTCCGAGTATAAAAAAATGTTACAGTCGATAGATTGTGTGTAATAAAAAACAAGTAAAAGGTGTAGTCTATTGTAATTCCCATTCATCTACGGTGCACACGATTATGGCTATAGAGGCCAATTCGGGAGAGCACATGTCGATCGCAGTCAGGACAAACGTAGACCTGGTTAGGTCTTGGATTCGGCCTTCTTGCAGCAACATTTCCTTGATAGCTGGCCACAACCCCTCGCCATTCGGTTCTGTCCACTGCAAGTTGTTCCCATTGCTCGTCTGGAATACCGCAGGATTATAGATTTTCATGGAGAACGTCTTTGAACCTCTTTCGTTGACCGCCACCCCTTCTTCTACCGCTTAGCAATTCACCATAAAGTGTACATTTAGGAAGGCGGTTATCATGCATACGATGAACGTGACCTGCCCATCTTAGGCGTGCTCTTGAAATAAGCACCTCAATCGGAAGGCTATTTGCTCTCCTGAGTACTTCCACGTTTGATATATGATGGAACCAACGGATTTTCATCATACTTCTGAGGTGTCTTCGCTGAAAACGTTCTAATTCTTTCACATGACGACGGTAAGTGACTCAGCTTTCACATATATATAGCAGCGTTGGAATGACAACTGCTCTGTAGACAGCCATTTTCGTTGACAAAGCAAGATCGTGGTTGTCAAATACTCTCTCTCTAAGTCCCCAGAGTGCTCTAGATGCAGCGTTAATTCTATTGCGAATCTCGCTGTCCACGTTTGCTTTGTCATCAACAACGTTGCCTAAGTAATTGAACTGATCCACCACTTCAAGAGAATTTCCGTTAAGTGTAATGTCTATTTGGTTCACTTGATGAGGAGTTGACATAATCTTAGTCTTTCCAATGTTGATTTTAAGTCCCAAGGAATCATAGCTCTGGGCATACACATCTAAAAGTTCTTGAAGCTCTTCCAGCGTAGAGGCTAAAAGTGCACAGTCATCCGCATACTGGAGGTTACAAATGAATCGTGTGCGTGTCTTCGTGAAAGCTCTAAAGCGCCCTATGTTAAAGAGACCGCCATCAGAACGGTATCTGAGACCTATTCCTCTGACTGTCAGTTTGTTGTCAACAATAATAGTTAGAGCAGTGGTAAACAAATTAAAAAGTAGGGGTGCCAGGACACATCCCTGCCTAACTCCAGTGAGGGTTTGGAAAGGTTCGCTTGCCTCATTATTATACATAACCTGGGCGTTGCTGTTTGTATGTAGACTGCGACATACTTCCACAAATTTTCTAGGGATACCTAAGCGGAGCATAATTTTCCAGGGCACTTCCCTGTCCACCGAGTTAAACGCCTTGGTTAAATCAATGAAGGTCATATGAATTTCTTCTTGATGTTCGAGTGCTTTTTCTTGAAGCTGTTTAAGTGTGAAGATTAGGTCCGATGTGCCTCGGTTTGGTCTAAAGCCACTCTGTGTTTCAGGAAGTAACTTTTCCATAAAAGGTGTTAGCCTATTTGCCATCGCTTTAGTGAGTATCTTCCCTCCAACAGCCAGGAGAGCTATACCCCTGTAATTTCCACAGTCCGCAGCGCTCCCTTTGTTCTTAAAGATGTTGATTAAAAGTGTATCACGAAACTCCTGCGGAGCTTGACCACTTTCCCACACGACATCAAACAGTTTTTTGAGGTAGGGTATGAGCTCTGACGACACAGCTTTAAAAATCTCAGCTGGGAGTGAGTCGGTGCCGGGAGATTTGTTATTTTTTAGCTGCCCAATGGCGGTTAAGATCTCTTCCGTTGTTAGTGGTTTATCTAAGTCTTCGAAGGTGTCATATTGAGGGATAAGATTTATAATATCGTGATCGGCTTGACTTTGCTGGTTAAGAATGTTAGAGTAGTGTTCTTTCCATCGGGCTCTTATTTCCTGGTCTTCTTTGAGGAGATTTCCATTTAAATCTTTAATAGGGCACATATTTTTCCGACTGGGGCCGTACACTGCTTTTACTCCTTGAAAGAAATTCCTGTAGTCGTGTGAATCGGCGCACCTTTGAATTTCTCTGGCATTACTTGCCCACCACTCGTTCTTTATTCTTCTGATTTCGCGTTGCGCTTCATACTTCGATTGGGTAAAAGCTTCTGCTTTTGATGAGTCGTTGGGGTGGTTGATGGCGTTTTGGAAGGCAATATGTTTGCGGTCAAGAAGTTCTTGTATGAAAGCTTCATTATCATTGAACCAGTCCTCCTGTTTTTTACTTGCTGCAGTGCCAAGAATTTCCTCACACGCACTTTTTAAACTGTCTTTAATTTGTGTCTAGGTAGTAGCGACATCTACAGAATTGGTTTCTTCTAGTGCACTCAAATTCTCTTGAACTTTTTGCTTTAGCTGTTCGACGATTTGTTGGTCACGCAATTTACTAATACAGAGACGGGGTCTACGTTTTACTTGAGCTCTTCGGTGTTTGGGTCTCAACAATTTTCATTTTAGAGACAACAGGACGATGATCGGTCCAACATTCGCTATCAATGCGCGCCTTTGTAATTTGGACGTCCTTGAGATGCTTCCTATGTACGATAACATAGTCCAGTAGATGCCAGTGACCTGATCTGGGGTGACGCCAGATGCCTTTAAATTTATCCTTTTGTCGGAAAATGGTGTTTGTTATAACTAGATCATGTTCGGCGCATTTAGTTAGGAGTAGTTGACCGTTAGCGTTCATGTTGCCCAAACCGTTTTTGCCTATGATGCCTGGCCAGGTGTCTGCATCTCTCCCTACTCTAGCGTTAAAATCGCCAAGAATAACGAGTCGTTCCGTTTTAGGTATTCTACAGAGGGTTTCTTCCAGCTGTTGATAGAAGCTTTCCTTGGTTTCGTGACTTGCATCCAGAGTGGGAGCCTAGGCGCTTATTAGATTTACCGCGTTGCCATCTGATAGCTTATAGCGTAGCAGCATTAGACGCTCGGATAGGCCTTGTGGTACTTGTGTTAAGTTGGATACAAGTTGATTCCGAACGGCAAATCCTACTCCATATTGTCTTCTTGAATTGGTGGGAAGACCTTTCCAATAGAAGGTGTAGTACTTTTCTGTGAAAGAGCCTTCCTCCAAAAATCGAGTTTCGCTGAGAGCTGCAACGTCAACATTGAGTCGGTGAAGTTCTCTATCTATTAGAGCAGTTCTTCTTTCAGGCCGATCGGTGCGAGTGCTGTCGTTCAAAGTACGACCATTCCAAGCGCTGTAGATGAAAGAATTAGTTTTCTTGGATTTAACTTGTCGGTGTTTTTTCGACATTCGATGAGGTGTCCCTGTGGGCACCCGCCCCCGGAAATCCGATCGGGAGGGTATTTTACTTCCGGATGATTTTGTCCCACTTGAACGCTCCATCATTTTTTTTAAAGCCTTAATCGACTGAAAACGAAGCTGCATTTGAAGTTTTAGCTGGAACAGGTATGCAACTGACCAGCTCGGTTGCGGAAGGCGAGTGGTGTGGTCCCATGGCACAGAAGGAGACTGCGACGATGGGGTAACCAAACGATTCCAAAAGCAACTTTTGTGTGCGGTGGGTTATTTTTACCGCACTCTTCGTGAGAAAGTGGATGTGCTCACGGCATAAGGTAAGGGTTATTCCGCCCTTACTCGGTTGTTAGAGCCTCGTTAGTAAAAACAGGGTGCACCAAGTTCAAATTGAACTCAACGCGAAGGTGAGGTTAATAATGGAGTAGGAGAGGCTATAACTTGCGTTTCACTACCCCATTGCACACCACCCCACCCGACCCATTACACAGTTTTAATATAAGCCAAGTTTTTTTGGTTACATTTGTATACCTGACCTATGAAAATTGATTAATAGCCGACGATTATGATAATTTTAATAATAATCTGATCAGTAAATAGCAGCCTTGTCCTGTTGTTTTAAAAAATCGCGATGAAATGATAGTACATACTACTGTCCTGCTATATTCAAATTTAAAGCATACCCAAACGTAGCGTGAAATTTTCGGCCATACAGACACAACTGATACTGTGTGCTTTTTACTTGTTTTTCTTTAACTCTGTGTTTTTTTAGTTTTCACGATTGTCTTCAAATCTTGAATTCTTTATTTAACACACTTCCTAACATAATCAATTAATGGAATTTGGACAGTTACTAAGATCGGATGACAATACAGTATTCTACTGTTACTATTGGAAATATCCGCACGTAGGGGGCGCGAGGGCACAACTGATTAAACATACTATCCAATCGGCACCATCAGATACTTCTAGATCTGTTTTTTCCCGTGCGATATTAGTTCCGTGACATAACGAAATTCCGTTACGGTTAAGTTCTATACGTTATAAACAATTAAATTATGACTAAAAAGTAGAAAATAAAAATGTATATATTAAAAACTTGCTTTTCTGTGAAAAATCGTGCAAACAAGTACAAAATAATGTACGACTGCAAGAAAAGCAGGGTATACGCACTTTGTATGATTGTACGCATGATGGTATAAAACGGGTGGAATCATTGCATACATATTGCCTATGCGTACAAAAGATGATACATATACTTGGTGTGCTCGCCTTGCTTTTCTTACAGTCGTACATTATTATTTTTCACTTTTTAATACGATCTTTTACAGAAAAGCAAATTTTTAATTTTTTGAATTTTTTATTTATTTAATATATCAACTCAACCCACTGAATCGGGGATATGCCTTATGTTTAAGTCGCCATCGACTGGGATTGAAATAAAGCATATACATAGTTGTTTCATACCATAGAAAAAAAAAACCCAGAGCGAGCATCTTGCCTATGCACAGTTGCCTGTTTTAATATGTACTCGTTCTGAGCATTTTGCAAAATGGTATATAATATTTATATAATAGGTAAATAATATAAGGCAATGTATATAAATAACTAATTATGGATGAATTAACTAAGCTCGACGTTTGTGATGTGGTGTCCATCCAAATGTACAACAGTATATTAGATTAAGTTGGTGGGCTTCCATTCATAACTTCATACCCCAAGTCATAAAAGTAAACAGGTAACCTTATTTTAATTATCTTAGACAGTAACCTAAGTGAGTATTTTAGCGCCATCAAGGACAACAAAGTAAAACCAAGAGAGCATCTATACGTTATTCAACGTTTATTTATAATATATATCAAGTCCAATCCAAGAGGATTACTGTAATACAGTTCCGTAAACGTAAACTAAAGGTTATTAAAAGTATTATGAACTTAATCCCAAAATAATACAATTCTAGGTACACTAAACCTGAATAAATTTTGGTGCACCTCTGAAATAGACAAATACAGGAAATTCATAACACCTCCATCTCATAAAACTAGTCATTATGAACGGTCTTTTAGTTTTAATATATCTAAATTTTATAATACTGTACCTATAAATATCAAACAACAAGATTAGTGTGGGACTGCTTTACGGCCCTTACAGAGCTGAGAAGTCAGAACAGAGTGAGAGTGACCCTAGCATGGGTACCAGGACACAAGGGACACTGAGGAAACGAAAAGGCTGATCAACTGACCAGGGAAAGCGCATTTGAAGCCCCAATAGGACCCGAGCCCTGAATGTTTAAAAGTCGGAAAAGTGATTCCGATCCATAAAAAAAATGATGCCCAAACACTGGAAAATTATAGACCAATAACCATTCCCACAGGTTTTTCAAAAATTATTGAATATTGTTTCCTGAACAGACTATTGTCTTTTCTAAATAGTTATGATATAGTATCAAATAATCAACATGGTTTCTTGTCAGGGAAATCTACCATAACTGCTGTTCACTCGTTCTATGGAGAAATTATGAAATACATTGAGGCAGGCGAGTGCCCCATTGGGATCTTTTGTGACCTTAGCAGGGCATTCGACTACATCGATCAC
This sequence comes from Leptura quadrifasciata, assembly GCA_963675555.1. Classification (NCBI taxonomy): domain Eukaryota; kingdom Metazoa; phylum Arthropoda; class Insecta; order Coleoptera; family Cerambycidae; genus Leptura; species Leptura quadrifasciata. Next base: position 115,238,134 of record OY776675.1, read on the forward strand.
GAAATACTACTCACCAAGCTGTCTATGTATGGTGTAAGAGGCATATCATTGGATTGGATTAAGAGTTATCTTCTTAATCGTAAACAATATGTGTCCCTTATTGATAATGAATCTAGCACTGTCAGATATGTTAATTCAGAGTATGTCGATATTAACATAGGAGTACCACAGGGCTTGATTTTGGGCCCGGTGTTATTGATGCCTTGACAACCTCCGCTAACTTCACCATTTACGCTGACGATACGTCAATTATTATATCTGACAGAAGTGAAGAGTCGTTAAAAATCAAATGTACCACAATATTACATAAATTAAATGAATGGTTTAGCCGGAACAGTCTTCATTTTACTGCTAATAAAACTCAGGCACTGAGATTTCATAACAGACAAAAAACATGTGATAACCTGGAATTGCAAATGGACACCCAGAAATTGTCATGTAAAAATGAACAAGTAAAATCTTGGGAATACACGTGGATGAATGTTTAAATTGGAAGATCCATTGTGAAAGTGTTATATCTAAATTAAATTCTATAGTCTTTCAGTTTAGAAGTATAAGAAATGTACTAAATATTGATCAGTTGCTAAAGCTATATTACGCTCAAGTCGATTCAAGACTTCGTTATGGTATTTGCTTCTGGGGCGCCTCCACCTTATCACTTAATGTTTTTATAGCTCAGAAGCGGGTTATAAGGTGTATGACTGGTATATTAAATACTGACTCGTGTAAAAATATATTTAAAAAATACAAAATTTTCTCTTTTTATATATGAGCTTTGTTTGTATATATTCAAAAATAAGGATAGATTTTTATATAACAAAAATGTGCACGCTATTAATACAAGACAAAACATGATTTTCATATACCATTTCAAAGATTAAATGTAACGATCAATTCCCCTAATAGTCTGGGACTAAAGGTTTACAACAAATTACCTCTTGACATCAAAGAAAGTAGTACTTTTTTTTTTAATTTAAGAAACGTTTAAAAACATATTTAGCTGATAAATGTTTTTATAGATTGGATGAATACTTCTGTATGTAATTTTAATTCGTTTATACGTTATATACATTATATATCCTATTATTATTTATTTATATTTCGACCGACTGGTTTATACTGTGCTGTTTATATTTGTTATACATTACTTTGTGCGTTTTGTAATTTACAATTTTGACTTGTTCTATCCAATATTCTGTAATTGGCTTTGAATTAATAAAGTATTTATCTATCTATCTGTAGCGTCACAAAGCCATGCATACGAGCAGCCCTTCGGGAATGGGTGCAAAATAAATCTCTGGAATGATGGAGGAACCTCCCAAGACAGAGACAGGCCAAAGAGTTCGTTAAAGAACGTTTGGCCAAATTTACGGAAGATTTACTAATCCAGAATAGGAAGGCCATCAGTAATAGTAGGCCTTCCAACTGGATATTTCCGGCTCAATAGACACATGAGTCTAATGGGCCTGGCAGAGGACGCAACAAGCAGGTTTAGTCAAGAGGAAGAGGAAACCTCAGTTCACGTATTATGCCACTGTGAAGGCTTTACGAGACGGAGATTCCAAGTACTCGGAGAAGAAAAACCAAAGGCAGACAGTTATACAAAAGGGCCTTTATCAAAGCTTTGGAGTCTAGTACAAAGGACAAAGCTGGATGAGGTACTATGAGGAATGTATTCTAGGAGCACCACAATAGACCTGAAAAGGTCGCGGTGGTAAAGGCTAAATGACCAGCTCCTTTATTAATCTTATCTAATCTAATCAAACAACAAACTGTGCGAAACTTTAAAGTCCACATATCAATGCATTTTTACTATAGTAACTATCACTATTTGGAAACATAAAAATTTATATTTTAATACTTATTCACTTTCAATTTAATTTTAGTTTAGCTATAAGTCCCCTTGAAATATATTTTGTTTAGTTTGTCTAGGTGAGTGTATTAAAATGGGGGGCAGGGCTCGTCTCTGCTTGAACATAACCTAGTGGTTTTCCTTTGTATCATTTTCTTTTGTAGAACAATTCCATGTATTTTATTGTAAATTGGGAAAGAAGGTAAATTTATTATTATTATTATTAATATTTTTCAAGAACTCAACCCCACCCGTTGACACAGCGTATCCGTAACTATTCTTTACATTTCCTCATAAATATCTCCCAGATATCGTGTCAAATGAACTATAATTTCTACACAACCTTTATTCTCGTTCTAACCCTCCGTCATTTTCTAAGCTAGCTACGTTGAGAAGGGACGGTTAATTACTCCAGCACACAATATCTGTAGCTACTCGTACTTTGTAGTGCCTTTGCGTGATCCCTGACATTATAACGTTTTGCACAATTTAAACTGACTCGTGCTATTTTGATACAGAACTCTGTTCTACACAAAAACTTTATTGCACGTCCTTGATTTCCGATAAAATTACTTGCATTATTTCCTAAAAAATAAAAATGCAAGAAAATGTTATGGGAACGATACAACTACAAATTACATTTAAGAAATAAAACAGCAACATTGAAACCTCGATTGTATACGTGTACAACTAAGAAAAATCTGATTTTAAAAAGTTAAACTCAAATTGAATTGTGTTTCAACTCATTGTAATTCTTGCCTCGATTTTAATTTACATTTCATGGAAACGGTTGAAGATTTTCTGAGTTCAAGGTGCGCTGTAAGTAAATGGAATCTGGCAATTTGAATTTCAATATGTTTGTCGTCGTCAATTCGTTGGGTTTTTACTTAATATTATAGCTTTTAAAACTGTAAAACAAATGTTAAAGTTTACCACAGTTCCGCAGATGGCAGCATTTTCTATTTGCACGCAAATTAAAAAATTACTAGACGTTCAGATCAAGAAGTGATAATGTAGTGTCAGAAATATGATGTACATTAGTTTAACAAGTGCTATATTGGACTCTTGAGAACAAAAATTTTAATAACTTTTGCGATCTTATGCCGTTATTTATAGTAATTAAATAAAAATAAACAATGTAAGTGGCACCAGAGAGCTTGATGATAAAAACAAATTACTTGTGAACAGGTGATCATGATCATGTCAACTTAGTGCAGGCTGAGTCATAGTGTTTCGACTCGTCATATGCACCATTTTTTTAAATTAAAAAGAATTATAGAATACGCATAATTTCCTTGTTGAAATCTTTCCAGAGAGACATCAATTTCGTTTATTTATAATTCACATTTTAGAAGTGACTGAAGGGAACATATATTTTTTAAATTATTTTCAAAAACCAATTTTTTCTAGACTGCTTAATATGTGAAATCCATTGTATAGAACTTTTTGTCATATTTGTTTTAATAATAACAACGACAATAATCGCCGGAGACAAAAGGATTTATAACAGGATTGTCAGTACTAGAAAATACAAGAAATATATTCTGTCCCTGATGCGAACCATATCTGCAGAAAATGCAAATTGGAGGCAGTCTCGGTTTGACTTGTATTTAGGAAAATCATACAAAGAAAATTAACACTGAAGTCGGACTTATTCTCTTTATACCACTCACACACACAGCAGTTTTTGGAAATTATGGAACACTATTACACCTAGGCAGACTAATCTAGTCCGATAGAAGTCTAAACCACAGAACCTCTCTGAAATGCTGGTGATTAAGAAAAACGATAAGGATACCATTGGACATTGGATGCTCCATAACCAGAAACATGCCGAAAACATAAATGGAAAAGTTAGATCTCATATTTATTACTACTAAGAAGCGCACAATAATTGTTAATATTGTATAATATAATTTTTGGAGAGCAGGTTATTTGTAATTGTTTTTTTAAGTTAACCGGGAATAGATGTTACGTTTCACGCCTGCCTGAGCGTATTATAGGTAGTATTGGTTCTGTACGCATTTGTTTAGGGAATGACAGAAAATACACGGGCTGCAGCTAAAATATTTTTTCATTTACTTATTCAAATATTAAGAACCCACGAAGTATCTACAACCTAAATAGTACAAAGTGGCGACGATCTCTGGTTATAATAAGTTAAATTAAAAGTAAATATCAAGCGGACTGAGAGTGGAACAATACGTTTTGAACTATGACTAATGCAATCCAATCTAAAACTTCTTTATTAAAATTAAAAATATAAAAGTACCTACTCACGACCTATCCCGGAACCGATCATGCAACCATCGCGTTGATCGCGACGGCCGGTTTCAGGACCGGGCGGAGCAGACCTGGTTCGGTTGAAACAACAATAAAAATCTTAAACTTAAACAAATTCTGCTAAAAGACAGATTAAAAAAGCGGTGTCATTAAAATATATCTAAAAAACAGACTTAACAAAACTAAAAATTACATAATAAATTAAAAACTCGCGTACAAATCACTTTTGAATTTTGTATCTGATGCCAGCACCTCAATTTGAACGAATCGTCTTCCACGAGATACGCAATGCTGGGCTGCGTATGACTGGTCTAAACTTTGATTTTTAAAATTTTGATTGTATAATATTTTGACTTTAGAGACAAAAATGTACAAAAAGAAACCAAGAAAAAACAAACGCGACAAAAAGGATACAAACAGAAAGGAATACGGGGACAGGAAAGATTTAAAGATACGAAAGGTATGAAATATTAGTAAAGGTGGATAGAGTAAGCAGATGTTATAGTTGGTGAAGTTTGGTTACAGGGGTTGTCGGAGAATCGGTAACGTTTGGTAGGGTAAGGGGTGTTTATTCAGAGATTGGGCATTATGCTGTCTGATTTGCGTTATGGGTCTTGTTAGCGGAATATCGCCCAGCTTGAATGAATAGAAGTTTTGAGGGATCTGCTGAACGTAATCCGCTATCGGGGTTATGTCATTGCAAAGTACGTATAGGTCTCCGAGGGAGGTGTGGTCGATATGTTGCACCACACCGGCGGCCTGACCACCATTGTGTACAACAATTTATTTTGTCTGTTAAGTTTGATACCACTGACCATGAGAGCGGATACAGACTCCTGGTCAGGGAGTAGACCGTCCGTACCATCTCATTTACATGGGTGTTACGTCAGTCTTTGGTCCAGTCTAACACCCAAGTACTTAACGCATCTCTTAGTTGGAATTTTGTTTCCCCTGATCGAAACCAGCGTTATGATTTTATTGTTTGTAAACTAACGCGTGAAGACTATCGCCTCGGACTTCTCAGCGTTTATCTTAATCTTCCACTCGTCGTAATAAGCCGTGGCGTAGGAATTTTCAGTCCAAGTGATAACGATTAGAGGATCTGTCAAGATCAATTAAATCAATATTTCTTTATAAATGGTATTAAAGAAGATGAGGAAAAGCGTGGAGTTTTACTAAATATGTGTAATGCATGCATGTTAAAACATAATATTTTTCGTCGCAGATTCCTCTATAAAATCCTTATTTTACTATAAGGAACGTAATCAGACTTTAACTAACAGATGTTATGTGCCCCGCCGAGCGCTGAATTACAAGTTACAAGCCTGGCGCGTTAAGTGTAATAATCGCATATTACCAACAAAACGCTAATGCTTCGATTGCAACAAACACCAGCCGAAAGACTGATCCTACTTAAAGGAGCTTTCGTACCGGTCGTCACACACCACTTGCAGACTGCAGTTTCGAGCTGTTGGCTCTCGTCAGTGCAAGGAGGGATGTGACGACCGACACGAGGATTACTTGACCATTTAGAACATTTCGGTATCTTTGGGATAGCGACATGTAAAATAGTCAGCAGGCGCTATCTAGCGGTCCAGTGTCTGTTGCAATCGAAAAATAAATAGCCTGACTGGGCTTAGCATAATTCAAATGCGCTTTTAGTGGGCGGAATATTAAAACATAATATTTTTAGTCGCAAACTCCTCTATAAAATCCTTAATATATGTTGATTAGCAATTTATATTTGCTGGATAAGCCAGAAACAGAAGATTTTAATTCTTTAAAGACAATGTTTGATAAACATTTCACACCTCTCAGGTTAACTTTTTCAGAAAGGGAAGTATTTTACTAAACTAAGAAACACATGGAAGACTCTATTCACGAGTGGGCAGTCCCGGTAATACAATTAGCAACAAAATGTGAAATTTTAAATGCACAATTGGAAATGGCATTACGCGACCGGTTTGTATGTGGCTTGCCAAAGGGTCTTATAAAAGATAGGCTTTATGCAGAAGAACCTGTGGAGTTAACTTTCCAGAGAGCAGGCAGGAAAAACGGAGGCGAGCTGTAAATAGAAAGGAATTACAATTAAATTGGAATCTCGTGCCGAAGATGTGTATTTTACGCGTAGAGGATCAAAAGGGTATATTCATTTGCAACTAAAAGAAGGTGCTGAACCTAGATATTTTAAAGCTAGAATAGTACCTTTTGCTTTGAACGGGAAAGTAGAACTAGAAGTTGATGGGTTAGTTAGTTCAAATATTTGGTGACTACAAAATTATATTAAATCCAGATGTAGAAATAGATAAATTTCCTTTACCGCGAGTGGATGAATTATTCGTAAAGGAGGTACAGGTTGGAAAATATTTCACAAAATTATTAGGTTTATCAAGTACATTAAATTATAAATACCATACATATAAATAAATAACATTTAAGATGACATAATGGAAAAATGGCGAAGATCAGATGGTAGTGAGTGGCACTACCTCTGTTTTTCATCTTAAGCATATAGCATACTATAATAACTATAACATACACATAATACACAACCCATAAGAACAGTACAACTTATAAACAAGTAAACAATGATACATATAAACATATCCTATAACTCAATTACAATGCAACGCAATAACAATGCAGGAAAACGAGAATAAGGAACATGCCATTTCCCCCTTTTCCCTTCCTTTCTTTTCTCTTTCCCTTTTTCTTTCTTGCCTCCTCCCTTTTTTCTTGTACCTTTTTATCTTTTTCTTTTTCTTCTTTTCTCCTTTATCTGTTTTTACCCATTATCTCGACTATATTTGCATAATAGAAATTTTTGGTATAATGTTTAAATGTCGATAATGATTTGTTTTTATAGATGGTACGTAATTGTAAATTTTGGAAATTTGGTAAGTAAATGAACGTTTGAATAATTCAGTGCGGTGCGTGGGAGGTGTTGGGATTCCTTTAAATCTGGTGTTAAGGATATGAACATTTGACCTATACGATATTTTTTTAATGTAGATAATTTGAAATTTTATTTATAATGACTTTGTGAAATAAGAACGCCGAGTGTAAGAAAGGACGTTTAACCATGGTAAGCCATCCAATTTCATTAAGTTTATGCGAAATACCCTGCCGGCGCCGGACACCTAAAATTAACCTTAAACAGAAGTTCTAAATAACCTGTATTTTACGGGAGTCCTCAGAATCTAAACACGGACCATTTTGACTTTTTTGAATCTAATATTCCCAATTGCAACAAGTCTCTGTATTTGTCACCAGTCAGTGGTCTTGATGTGGAATCACTTGTGGATCAATTAAAATCTTCAAACTCCAGGGGCCATGACAATATTTCTAACAATTTATTAAAAAAAATGTAAACATGTCATTAGCTGTCCGCTAGCCTATATAATAAACCTTTCCATAGAAAAAGGTATATTTCCTAGTCAATTTAAACTGGCAATTGTGCATCCCCTATACAAAAAGGGAGATCCAAATGATTATAATAATTATAGAGCTATCAGTTTACTATGCAGCTTTTCAAAACTTCTTGAACTCCATCTCAAGTATCAGTTATCAAATTTTTCCCAAAAAAATAAGTTGCTTCCTCCCGGGCAAACACGGTTTCACCGCAAACAAAAGTACTGAGTCTGCATTATGCGAATTCCATCATAACATTGTTAAAGCGTTAGATAATAAAAAAATTTATGTAGGTCTTTTTATAGATTTCTCACGAGCTTTTGATTTGGTTGATTATCAGTTGCTCATAGCTAAACTTGCACGATATGGTGTTAGAGGAACGGCGTTGTAAATATTTACCTCCTATCTTGACAATAGGTCTCAAATTGTAAAAATGGAAGACGGAGTAGAAAGTAAAGCTTGTGCTATTAAATAAGGAGTTCCTCAAGGTTCAATCCTGGGATCACTTCTGAATATACTATTTGCTAATAATATAATTTATTATTTACAAAAAATACCTAAAGTTCATGTTGTTTGTTATGCCGATGATACTAAAGTTTTAATTACAGGAAATAACCTAACTGAGGCAAAGATGACCACTGAAAGGGTATATGATGAAATAATATGCTGGGCAAAAAAAATAACTTTAATCTAAACAAAACAAAAACGGTTTCAATTCAATTTTCACTAAGTAACAATACCGAAACCTTCAAACTCTTTGAGGGGACTGACTCTGAAATAGCAACCTGTGACGTTATTAAACTTTTGGGTGTTACTTTTGACAAACACATGCAATGGACATGCCCAAATTTGTGCAAACAATTAAGAACTAGCTGCTACGCTTTAAAATTCATGTCAAAACACTGCAGCCAGGACATTCTTAAAACGCTCTATTATGCCAATTTTCAATCCCATCTCAGGTACAGAATCATGAATTGGGGTAATAGCGTAAGTGTAAATAAAGAATTCTTGTTACAAAAGTATGCTGTCCGAATTTTGTCCAGTCTGAGTTACAGAGAAACTTGTCGGGATGCCTTCAAACAGTTACAAATTCTAACAGTTGCTAACCTATATATTTTTGAGGTATGTTTATATGTCCATAAAAATAAATCTATATTTATAACAAATCAAGCCAGACATTTACATAAAACAAGATCCAGAGATCTTTTACTTCCCGATTCTCATAGAACAAGTATGTTCCAGAAAAGCTTTCTGTACCAGGGCTGTAAATTATACAACTCTCTGAAGACATTAAAGTCTCTGGCAGTATACACATTTTCAAACACAAACTCAAAAGATTGTCACTCGAGAAAAACTGTTATACTATTGATGAGTTTTTTAGTTAATTTGCAAAAAAAAGACATAGGATAGGGAATATCTGTTTATATGTTTTATACATTTATATGTTATTTTCCTTAACCTGACTTGTGTACAAAATAGTTTGTATGTGCAAATACGTTTGCAATATTTGATCAATTTTTCTTTTTTCAATGATTTTCGCTTTTTGACACTTTCTTCGCCGATCTTTTGTACATTTTTTTGTATATCTTTTCAATGGAGAAATAAATATTATAATTATTATTATTATCCCGAGTCAGCAAAGTTAAATTTTGATAAAACAAGAGATTCATATAGTATTCTTTTAACCCTTTATTTAAAAAATGGCGGCTATTAAAATCATTTTTAAATTCATGAACCCTGTGCGAATACAGTTGTTAATATGAGGATTGAATCTCAACCCCGTGCCAAAAGGTTAGGCCTAGACTCTTTGTGGATTTAGAGGGCCAATATATGGTGGCCGTTTACATTAATCTGAAGTTGTTCTGCTAGAACTGATCTTATATTTTGAGGCCCAAAAATAAGCATGGCAATTTTATCGACATTAATATTCAAGACATGATTTTTAGATGTCTCTACTTGAGCCGCAATGTCTAGATTGATAATAGTCTATGCCTCGACATGTTTAGAGGGATCAAAAGAGAGGTATAAAATCTGGAGTATATAAATATACAGCAGTGGACCTATGATAGATGCTAGTGGAACTCCCGACGACACATTGAGGGGAGCAGACACATCATTGTTGTCAATTATAACTCTTTCTGTTCGGTTGGATAGGAAACTGCGTTATTTAGACGGATAGATTTCAATACAGCCAAAAGTATTTCATGATTGATAGTGTCGAATGCTTTCGAAAAGTCAAAAATGACTAACACTGTAGCCATTTTTTATCAGTCTCCTCAATATGTCATCAGTGATGTTCAGCGGTGCTGTTTCACAGCTATGGAGCGGGTAAAAACCTGATTGAGCCGACGGAGCTGCGAGTGAGTGAAAATATAACTTTAGATTGGTATCAAATACGAAATTCGTGTTTGTGTGATCCAATATTTATGAAAATTTTTAGATATATGAATGTTGATCGGTTTAAAAAAATCGAGTCAGAATTAAAACCGTATTTTGTTTTTATAAATAGATATCCTCCATCTGGAAGAATCTGAAAAGGATTAAAATCCTTTCAGTGCTTACATATGGATCTGACACGTGGACACTTAGAAAATCAGACGAAAATCTGCTACTAATATTCGAATTAAAAATTCTTCTAAAGATATTCAGCATAGTATTTGAAAATGGTACGTAGCGCAGAAGGTAAAATTTTGACTATACTCTAAGTATGCAGAAGTAGAAGAGGCAAGAACGTAGTAACACACATTAAAATTGGTCACCTTAGATGGGTAGGGGACATTGCAAGACCAATGAAAACTTGGCAGCCACCAAAAAGATTTGTTCATGATTCCCTCAATTGTTACTATTCACGTGTAGCGTGGTTTTCTTACTTTAGTTTGTTACTGTTTGGTAACAGTGCCTTATTATTGTTTTCGTGAATAGTTGAGCTATTTGCATGGTTATTGTTCTATTTTGTAGGTAGAAATTTGGTTCCATTTAAGTACTGGCGATAATTTCTACTGCTTGATCCTCTAGCAGTTTCATTTCTATTTATTTTGTTTTTTTATATTTATTCTGTTCGTTCTTGCGCCGAGTTTATTCCTTCCTTTACTTTATTATTCAATTTGGCAGTTGTGTTGATCTAATCTGCTCATGTTCATATTGTTGTTTCTTACACATATTGGTCTATGTGTAAGAAAGAACAATATGTGTAAATTGTGCAGACAAGTGCAGAGCATTTCATTGTTTGTAAAAATCTATATTTAGATCCATATACTTTAACACGAGCTAGATCATTCTAGTTTATCTAAGGCAGGTTATGTGCTTCTTAGGCCTGACTGAATTAGGGCTTCTCTTTTGTCCAACTTAATTAATTTTGTATTATTTAATTGGTTATAACTTATATACAGATAGATCATAATTTTTTGACTTATCTAATTTGTTTAATGTGTCATTAGAAGGTATTTTGATTAGGCACTACGAGTGGAATCATAATTAATTTTACATTTTCTACTGAGATTAACAAAATATGTCTGCGTAAGTGTACGTTGAATGGCATAATTTAGAGATAAAATATTACGTTACTACAACTGCTACAGTTACGGAACATGTTTTTATCTCTTGAATATAACAGTGAGATACTTTCTGAAATAATATCCATCTGCATGTATGAGATAAAGCTTATGTGACATGATATCCTTTTATTTGTTGTGAAACTTAAATCTCATAAAATTCATTTAAAATTTATTCCACTCGTTAGTAGCGTATATTATTACATGAAGCTTATATACATTGTATACATATCATATAAATCAGTGCCGTACTAGCAACTTTACAAAGATGTATCGTCGGGTGCCAAGCGCAACCCGTGTACGGATGAAATTTTAAACAAATTAATTTGTATCCGTAGCCGTTGTAATTATATTTACAGACAGAAACTGCATATTAATGTATTCGCTGCTATTATACTGCAGAGCTGCAGAAAAAAATAATAATATTCTTTTTATTAATAACGTTTTTAAATAATTTTTTTAAAATGTAACCTTTTTTGTTATATATTTACACTGCATTCTCAATAGCGAATTAGTCAGAGTCACCCGAATTACTGATATAAAATAAATTGTCTAAAAAATGATGATAGAACACACTTGATAAAAAATACAACGATTTGTGGAATTGTACTTTTCTGCATTGATTCTGTTTTCACTTCAGAAAAAGACTATAAATAATAAATAACACATCACAGATAATTACGACCCCCTTTATCCCGGAAGGCTCTTGAAGAGCCTTGTGTGGGAGGTATATAACAAAATAGTAAAAGTGTTGATGGCTTCGAAGCAGCCAACGCAAAAAAATTGGAAATAATTTTGCAGATATCTGTAAAAGTTTGAGGACCAAAAATTATTTTAGTATTGAAGATACTTCTGGACACCGAAGCACCAGAGGAGAATGAGAGAATACGACTAGGAGAGTATATATTTTATTAGCGCGCAGTCGGTGGTTGGTTGATTAATGTGTCTGTATATTTATGGGTAGTTATGGATTGTACATTAACGGAACAAAACCACACGAGAATATTTTTGATGTCATTAAATAAATATAATCGGCCGATGCCTAAATACTCGCATATTAATTGTCTCAAGTGGCATTAGATACGAACCTACTGATGACTATTGAATACGCGAAGTGAATCAGTTAAATGAAAATAGCAGTTAGCAATTTTACGTGGGTATAGGCACCGCTTGCTGTAAGAATGTCAAAAGAACTTTAGTTTTATGAAACTTGAAATATAAGCCTGATGATGCCTGCTGAATGGTCGAAGTCATCAGTCATCAGTTTCACGAAAACGCTAGTATTTCAATTTCATGATGTCTGATCGAAGTAAAATTTTACGTGGATATATTAGGCATCGAATGCGATCGTTTGTCGTCAAAATGCGAAAAGGACCTTACGATGAAGCAAAGATTCATTAAAATATTAACCTATCAAAACCACAAGAGAATATATTTGAATGTCCATATTTGGTCACCTAATGATGCCCACTAAATAAGCAAAGTGAGTCAGTTCCATGAACACAATTCATTACATCTGATCGAAATAAAATTTCTGGCTAAATATTAATACAAAAATGAGAGTATTGCTTTTGGTGTGGTATATAAATCACCAATTTTGAATAATAAATAATTTTTTGAGCAATTTGAGAATACTCTTATTATCTACTAAATTTGATGATGTAATGTGTACTGGAGTCTTCAATATTAATATGTTAAATATTGAAAATATGCACGTAAATAATTTATTGTCAGTTCTAGAACAATTTTGGGTCAAAATCTACATCAAGTGATCTTGTGATGGTCACTAGTGAGAAAAAAGTCATGGAAAAACTTGTATTGGATAGTGATATATCTGATCTTTGAATGGTTTGTTTTAAAGTAAAGGTGAGTGGTGGGATTAGTTAACCAAGAATTTATACATATAGAATATTTAATAATTTTTTCTACAACTCTTTTCGTATTGATCTTCTCAGTATACCATGGAATTATAATATTCTACATACAAAGCATAGATGAAAAAGTAACATATCTTGCCCAAAATATAGTAGCGCTATCCGATTTACATGCACCCCTTGTAACATCAAAATTTACCGAACCTTTCGCACCATGGCTAACGTATAATAAAACTAATAATGTCCTCGCGGGATGATATATTATAGCGTTACAAGAAAACCAAAGATAATAATCACTGGTAGTTTTACAAAGAGCTTAGAAATTATGTTATTCAATCAATTTTTAATAATACCAGTCGCAATGAACATTGGAAGCTTTTAAGGAATATTATGTTGTCACAAAATAAAAATTGAGAAATTCCGGAACAGCTGAAAAATGTAAATGAAATAAATAATTTTTTAAGTAATGCAATGTACTCTTATGACATCTGACTCACTATTAAATTATTACAGAAATAATCGTCTTAATAATAATAACTTTCAATTTTAAACTGTAAGCGATTTTACAATTCTAAAAAATTAATGATATCTTTACAAAAGGTGTAAACTCTAAGCTTCCGAAGTTGTGTTGACCTTATATAATTCCACATATCACTCATATAATTAATTATTTTTTGTCTAATAATATTTTTCTTACGTTATAGAAGATTGCGGCCATTAACTACTGTCCCAGTTAAAAAATATAATCCAATCTCACTGAATACAAAAATCTGCGTAGAATAAGTATACCAACAATATCTAAAACTATCAAAAAAATCATAGAGCTGCATTTAATGGAATATTTGACATTAAATAAGTTGTTACATATCATTCAATCTGGTTTCAGGCCAGGATATAGTTGTACCACGGCTCTTTTAAATATAATGGATGGCATTATTACCGCCTCCGATAAAGGAAATTGTACCGGGTTAGTTTTGCTCGATTTCAGTAGAGCTTTCGATGTGCTCAACCATGGGATATTATTACATACTCTAAAGACTTCGGGCTTTTTGGAAATGCTATTGAAATGTTTAAAAATTACTTAAATAATAGAGAGCAGAAGACTGTTTGACATAATGTCAGAAATTGTAGCGTTAAAAACTGTAGTACCACAAAGACTCATACTTGGCTCTCTGCTGTCTACGATATATACCAGTTACCTAGTTAACTGTTTGAAATATTGTCAAATTTACTTATATGCAGACGACTCTCAGTTTTGTTACTCTTTTTCCCCTTCAGATGTTTGAATGGCCCAACGATCGTTTTTGGACCAAGAACATAGAGGAAGTTAAAAATGAAATAAATATAACAATATAGATAATTCTCAAATTCAAAATCTCAAAAATCACTACGAAAAATGTATGCAAACATAAAATTAATATATATGCAAATAGGCACTCTATACCTCAAAAAACTAAAATCATGCTTTGCGAGTCTCTTTTTCCATCATTATTTAATTATTCTGACATGTTATGTGGGCCCTCCTGTAACTGTTTATATAAACTTAAAATACAAAAGGTGCAAACTATCTACAAAAAAATAAAATTCAGAACAGATGTACATTGGTGCATACCCTTAATATTAGATTTAAGGGAATATCACCCCCAACACACCAACTGAGACTATTTAAACGGTCATACAGCTACCAGATTTGCAAGGTCTACAATGCCATCGAAAATAATTTAAAGAAAATGAGTACACGCCAATTTTAAATAAAATTTAAAAAAAATACTACTTAGCAGTCAAATTCAATAGAGTTAAAGCTCTTTCTTTGTCTCGTGTTATAAGTTAGTCATAAAAAAATATTATTTATTCTATATATTTCATTTTTTTGATGTAAACGCCATTTTAACTAGATTTACTAATTGTATTAGTTCTTGGATAAATGGAAGCACAGTTGTTACATGCTTTTTGTCTGTGCCAACATGAATTTCGTCATTTATTTTTCGTACTGCTAAGATTATATGTATAATTTTTTTGTGTTTATTTGTTTTTCTTTTTGAAACATTGCATGATGTATGTATGATAAATAATAAAGATATTTATTATTACTATTATGTATTAGTCCTAGGCGTCATTTTCAGCGCCGCGCATCCCCCCCACCACCGCGTTAAGATGATTATAAGAGTTACCATCTGCTTTTTGCAAGCGGTCTTACATAATTTGATAGAGTAGTTTTCTGGCATTACACTTAGACATAAAACCGTAAAAGATCCTAATTTTTTTTATAAAAATTGTAAATTTCTAAATATCACGTTCCAACGGAAACCGCGTTCTCGCCTCACACATCTTCCAGCGGCTTGTATATCAGTGTATGCGCGGAAGCTATACAACCTTAGGCGAGGGTTGTATAGGAGATATACCATCCTTCGGAGGGGATGTAAAGCCGTCGGTCCCTTGTCTATTAAATGTTAGGCAAGTAAAAGATCCCTACTCTTCTTAAGGGAAGAGGTTCGGCAAAATTCCTGGTTGGGGGTAGCTCGTCTACAGGCGTCGGTGTTAGGCCTCAGTAGCGGAAATAGGCCGACGTTAAATAAATGTATAAAAAAAAAATATCACATGTTTATACCTAACAACTCAGCAAAGCATGGTATAAAAGTGTTACAGATTACTTTTTTGGAAGGATGGAGACAGAGCAACAAATTAGCACAGAATGTGATTATGAACTTGGAAGACCAACACACAACATAGATATAAATGTGATGATTGACATTTTGTGTACTTCAGTACCATTAAAAGGGAAACACCTTAACGGGTACTCTAAAAACCAAAGCTGAAATTCCTCCCGTTTCCACCAAACAAAACAAAACTTTCCTCAAATGTGTTAGGAGTGCTTCAGAAAAAACGATAAGCTTGTATCACATGTCCCAAAAAAGTCAAAAGCGGCCACACTATTGAGTAAGCCTGATAAGGTTTTGTTCCACAATGTGACAAAAGTCGTTATCGATACTCTAAATAAACTATGTGCTACATATAATGCGCAAAGAGGAAGTCGAAAATGGCCAATGGTCATTTTCTACCTCATTGTACACATAATTGTAAATAGAATTATAGTCTTCAGCAAAGTAAATCCGAGCTACTTGAAGGAGACAAAGTATAGACGATGATTATTTTTTATTAGAGATATGGATGAAGCTTTCGCAAAACCTCATATTTCAAAAGTGCGGAGAGCCCCAGATGATCATTGGTAAGACTCAGTTTGACACTTTGTCAAGTAAAATGTAATATTTGTTCTAGAAGCAATGATATCAAGACTTTCGACCAGTGTTATCAAAACAATTGCAAAAAATGCGTGTAAAGATCATTGTTTTTTTTAACATTTATTTAACGTCGGTCTATTTGCTTTGCCTCACGATGCATTTAATATATTTGATTTTTCTCTATATTTTTATCACATACAATAATTGTTGTAAACGTCTGTATTCTCTTTTACTTATATTTTATTTTTTGTATGCTTGTTTGTTTGTTACTCTTTTCTATTTATTGTATCTTGTGACTTTTACATATAGGTATATGTTTTATATTGACGTTTCATATCTGTAAAATGTACAGCTCTATATGAATGAATAAATTATTATTATTATTATTATTTCCGCTACTGAAGCCTATCACCGACGCCTGTAGACGAGCTACTCCCAACAAGAAATTTTGCTGAACGTCTTCCCTTAAGAAGAGTAGGGATCTTTTACTTGCCTAACATTTAATAGAGAAGGGACCGACGGCTTGATATTCCCTCCGAAGGATGGTATATCACCTACACAACCCTCGCTTAAGGTTGCATAGCTTCCGCGCATACACTGATATTCAAGCCGCTGGAAGATACGTGAGGCGAGGACACGGTCTTCTTTGTGAACACGAACGAGCCCTCTGCATTGGAAAAAAAATTGCTTCAGTGCTGAGCAAGAGCTGAGATCCTAGGGGGCGTTCGTGCACTTAATTTTGATATGAGAAGCCTTTTGGTTCGATTTCTGTAGTTGTAGTTAGAGTCAATTGCTACACCCTGTATAATATGGTCTGGAATTGTTGTAACACTTTGTTTTAAAATTTACTCTTGTTTAGCACTGTATAGTCTTCTTTAGTTCTGACAGGGTCAACGACTACACCCTGTATATGGTTTTCTTGAAAAACCAACACTTGATTTAAACGAAAGCACAAAATTATTTATTCAGCACAGAGTTTAAAAAGGGAATTATTTTATTTAACAAGTTTCCTTTTTGGAAATAGAAACTAATCGACAACAGAAATTCTCTAAGTCTTTAAATCTTCTGTAAAACTATTTTTTAAGAAAAGGTTTTTTCGAAATTAAATCTGAAAAAATTCACTTTAAAAAGTTAAACCGCGAAGGCGAAATAAAATAAGGGGGCCACTTAAGGCGAAGTACTTTCTTAAAACTAAATGGGGTCACTTAAGGCGAATACCTAGAACTACCTTTTTTTAACCAGGTTTTGGTCTGGGCAGCTAGGTCTAAACAGTTAGTCACGAAAAGTATGCAGGTACGGGGAATAAGAAAGCCTAACTAGACGGTGGGTATCTACAACTTTAGTTAAATAGTAACCAGACCGATGCACTAGTAAAATCAGCTTATTACACTGAAATCACTTTTAAATAACTTTTTCTACTAAACCAATTCTCGAGTACTTAACACAGGCGTCACCGTCAAAACTGAACTTACATTGGGCTTGCTATGCTCGGGTATTTATACATTTAGAAAGGTGCTTTTTTCGTGCAACATTGAGTCTCGCGTTCCGTTTTAAAATGTCTGGAAAAGCTGGATATTTGCACCGTGCGGGCGAGGATGAGTCATCGATTGCGAAATATTGTACCATACTGAAAAATTTAAATTTCGGAAATGAAACCTATATGGAAAAATCGGCAATGAAAAGGGGATTTTTTTATATGAGAACGAAGTTGATATCTAATCGGGTTTGGGAGTTATTGAAGTTTGATTGAAATAATCTGAAACGACCCCGTAGAGAATCACGGAGGTCCAATGTTTACTTAGTTGAAACGATATGAGAATGTTCCCGATAGAGGCGAGGTGACTGGAAATAAGATATGAGAATGTTCCTAATAGGCACGGGTCGAGTTTGAGCGGAGATATCGGTTGCAATGGGAATCGAGATATTATATGCGATACGAGGGGTGATCAAAAAGTGGTGAAATTTAAAATAGCAATCGGGTTGCAAGAAATTGATGAGACTAAATAGAACGTTAAGACTCGAGGTACGGAACGCGGTTTAATGTATACGAGAGGTTGTCAAAAATTAACAAAATTTTTGAATGTAAAATGGTTTATAGAAAGTTAACGAAATGAAGTAAAACGTTAGGTACGGACAGTAATTTTGGTCTTGTCGATGAATATACGGGGGTTATATTTTTAAGGGGTGTTTTTTGTAATGGATCTTTCGTAAAATGTCTAGTATGATAGAATTATCGAGTGTTTGTGAATTTTTTCAGATTTTTGTGACCTTGAATGTGGTTTTTTGGTGTAAACTGTGTCTGGTTAACTTTTTTTATATGGTTTGCCCTGGTGCATGAATCGATATGATTTTTTGATTAATTTAATTTTTATTTTTTTATTTTTTGACTTGTAGGGGAGATACCCTACAACATTTGAAACAGTCGCCCATCTAAGTACTAACCGCGCCTAACGTTGCTTTACATCGCATATCGAAGAATGTACATAATAAAGACGTATCTACGCTCGCCCCAGATCGTTATATTATTATGAGTCTTAGTCGATGGTTCTCTTATTTCAGAATAAGCTGACATTGAGTGGTATGCATCAACACACGGTTGTATTCAAAATGTGAATGTAATTTTTTATCAACTTGATTTTGGAGTCATTGTGACATCACAGTGCACAAGTGATACCAGAAAGTTTAAGTAATTTTCTGCTTGTCATCGTTTTGTGTATGAATGTAATTTGACGATAACAACTCTTTGTGCTTTAAAAGGTGACATGTATAAGATTTTTTTTTACAAAACATTTCGATAACAGCAAAATCGTTATTATACTACTACCTTATTTAGCTTTGAGTGCGCTACTGTGGTAACGACGAACAAATTTTTTTATACTTTACTGCAAAGTCACGAACTTGAACTGCAAGTGAAGTGCTAAATTTTAGACGATAAATGCAAATTTGATATTCTAAGCCATACTGGTTAGCTATCTTCTTGCACATTATCTACAAACTTAACCGAGCTATTATTCTGCAGACGTATAGGATTGTCTAGAAATAAAGGAATAGAAGTGACGTTATACATTTTTAGCAAGCTGTGCACAGTCATAAACACATAATGTTACGACGTACTACATCATCAAAATTTACCATCCGTAAATTAAAGTTAAACTTGTGCCGTTAATTCCTAAATTCGTGAACTTTACACTCTACTATTATATAAAGAAAATTATAGAACTCTGCTCAGGTATCACGCAGCAATGTGATATTTTTCACTTCACATTTTATTAAGTGAATCAGTTGTTGTAACTGGCATCGGAAGTTATCGGTTGAGATATATTGAATCTGTAGGAAGGTTAAACTATTTGACCATTTTTTTTTACATTATTAACATTTCTTTATACTTTATAAGTTTAAAATAAAGTTTCTGTAAAGTTCCTCAAATGAAGATAAAACAAAAGTATTAAAATATAAAGCATGTTTAACTCGAATCATCCAATTATTATAAAATTTACGACCAAGTGGTTTTTAATGATAGGGATTTAATAACCAGTTTTACGACAAAGAGCTTCTGTTTAATAATAATAATAATCGTTTATTGTCCAACAGGCTCACGCCCAATTACAGGACACTTTGGAGTGTACAAAATAAAGTACAACTAACTAACTAATCCAAAAACTAAAAATAGGAGAAGAACAAAAGAAACAAATACAATAAGAAAAAATGCAATAGAGACCACAAATGTAAAGAAATATAGCTTATATATGACAAATGAGAGTAAAAACAGTTACATAAAATTTATAATTACCTACATCTAAATATTTGAAGAGTTAAAATATCACAATTTCAATTAATTGTAAGAATACATACATAATGGCATCTAAAAATAATAGTGTCTAGTTAAACCCGATTGTAACATATATTTTTCAGTTTGTTTAAATTACATTGGTTAATGTCGTATAATGACTAATACTATTGAAATTAATGCACATTGTGTGTATTAGTGAATTAGAAAACACATTTGTTCTAGCTGTATCGATATGAAATGTGAGATTTTGCCTCAAATGTTGCCTTGGAACTAAAAAAATTAATGCAGCCAGAAGGTCACAACAATCGATTTCATTGTGTATCAGTTTATAAAGAAAAGCTAGGGAGTTATATTTGCGACGAGTTTCCAAATATTGGAGGTTAAAACATTGGAGTAAATAATTATTATCCATTCCCCGCTCAGGATAATTATTTGTAGTCTTAAAATACAAAATTTTGAAAAATCTCCTTTGCACGCTTCCTAAGGCATATTTGTGACAATAATTGAGGCCTTATTCTAGTTTAGATCTTACGTATGGGGCATATAGTATTTTGAAAGTAGCAGTATTTGTAAACGATAAACAGTTACTTACGTATTATCAATCCAAGCATTTTCTGCTCAGTAGAAAAAATTATAATAAACGTTCCACATGTTACCAATTTTGAAATGATGTTCCCACTCATCCTAAAACTGCCGGTGTGATAGATGTAAAGGCAGTTATTATTCTTTCCTTTATATTTGTACTGTTGGTGAGTCTCTATAAACAATTTACTTCACGTATCCCCATAAAAAGAAATCCATTTTTTAAGATCTGTGGACCTAGCAGGCCATTTAGTGGGTCCATTTCTTCCAATCCACTGATTAACGTAGGTCTCTAACTACATATAAATAATGTGGTGGAGCTCCATCTTGCTGAAACCACATCCTATTTCGAATTCTTTCAGGGAGATTTACCAATAATTGTGGCAGATAGTTTTCCAAAAAATGAAGATAAATAGCTCCAGTCAATGTACCATGAAAGAAATGTGGCCCTATTACATGTTCTCCAATAATTCCACCCCAAATGTTTATAGACCATCTGTGTTGGTTATCAACTTGAATAAAAAAGTGAGGATTTTCCGAAGCATAATAATGGAAATTGTGCCTATTAACAAATCCATTTTTATGAAAAGTTGCCTCATCGCTGAATAAAATAGTATTGAAGAAGTTGACATCATGTTGCATTTCATATCTGGCATAATTACAAAATTGTTGGCGCTTTTGAAAATCGTCATCAGATAATTCCTGGTGCATTTGAATATGATATGCATGTAACTTATATGTTTTTAAGACTCGACCCATAGACCGTCTACTTATTCCTACTAATGAGCTCACTTCTCTTTGACTAACATGAGGATTCTCAACCGTTGCCAGCGCCACAGAAAACTGATTTTCTTCGTTCACAACACGTTTTATTCTTTCACTTTTTTTATATTCGACATTTCCAGTTTCCAGAAATCTATCGTGGAAGATTTGGAAGCTGCTAACATCAGGAATCCTTCTTTCAGGATAACGTTGGTGATAAATTCTGTTGGCAAGTAAACAATTTCTGTCTGACTCGCCCAAAACAAAAGTCATAGCTATAAGTTCCGCTTTATTAAAATTCATATTGTAAAATTCCAAATATTTTAAATTCAATACAAATTGTAACGACCGATAAGTGTGATAGATGCTCTTTTGTACACGACAATTTATACCAAACTGAGGTTTTATTGCTTGTCGAATAACGAAAACAGCAAAAAAATGTACAAAAAAACATGACAGTAAAGGACCGGTTAAATACTATTTACTCATTTCAATGGATTGGAAGAAATGGTCCCACTAAATGGCCTCATTTCAAAATTGCATAAAGACGTGTGTCAATCAAAATGGGAAACATGTCGAACACCTATTATACATTTTTCTAATGAATTATTTGAGGGAACATCTCTATTTAAGTTTATTCTTGAATTTGACATTTATTTATAAAACGAAAATGGTTGCAATTAGCCATAGGGAAGTACTTACAAAAAATTTTCGTTTTTCATTTCTACATCACATCGTGGAAAAATATACAGGGTATTCCATTTGAAAAAATTGAAAAAATTCAATTTAAAATATTCTTGATTTAAAAATGATTCAAAAACATTAATTAGATATCGCGTAACTGATATTCACATAAGTTTTTCTTAAAACCCATAATTGTGACTGTGATGATTTTTTAAATACCCATCTGCAGATTGCATAATTTTAACAAAAAAATTCATTACAACCAAGTAGTTGGAAGATATTCAATGCTAATATAGGAACGAATAGAGCCTAGAAAGAGGCTTCAAAAAATGTACTGATGTACATAGCATTCCATTTTTGAAAAAGGCACTTGGTCCTGTAATTTCGTCTTGACTCGCCCTGTATATTCGAAAATAATTTCCAGTTATAGACTTTTTTATCTAGTTTACTTGCAATTTTTTAAAAAAATTTCAGCTATCGTAGAACTCGAGATATAGAGGTCCGACGCACTATTGCCTCACCCTGTATAGTTAGTTTGATACAGTAATGTTGTCGTTGTTTGCTTAGTTCTTTGTTTATATCTCGCAATTATTAACTAGTTACTTTATTTCAGACAAAAATTAAAATGATTTTATATCAGCCAAAAGCAAGTCACTGTTCTCTCATTTCAAAATTGATGATAGCTTTCTCAACGAGGGTTCTTATTCATGGGCGAATAATGCTTGGTTTCTAGACGTCAAAAAGACTGTCTCAATGCGTGAACGATACAGCTGATAGGGGAAAAGTTGGAGGACTTTCATGGTTTAATTATTACAGCTGGTTAAGGAGGAACAAAAACAATTTTTGTTACGTTGTGTACAAAAACACACAAATCTATTAGATTAGATTAGATTAGATTTATTTCCCAAAAATTAATGTTACATAACAATAATAATGCAATATGCTCATATAAGTACATACATGATATGGTGCGCCTTAATCAAGACATAAGGGAAAGAGCATTTACTTAAATAGGTTCAATCTTAATAAAAATACAATGCACATACTTAAATAAATTCAGACATTATAAATATACAATAATACAATGCTTTAGAAGTAAACCCTTTGAAAACCTTTTATGGATTAAATATTGTAGTAAAGTATTCTTCTAAGGTATAGAACACATAATTATTTAAAACATTCTTTAGCCTAATTTTGAATAAGTTTTCGCTGTTTATGCAAGTAATAGAATTTGGTAGGTGATTATAAATTTTTACTCCGGAGTATAAAGGACCTTTCCTATTTGTGACATATCTATAGTTTGGTGCAATTAGTTTTGTATTAGATCTGGTATTGTAATCATGGATATCAGCGGATGTCGATATTGTGTTTCGTTTTCTGTAAATTATTATAGATAATTTATATATATAAATATTAACTACAGTTGGTATATGTGCGTTTTTGAACGCCGTTTTACAGGATTCTCTCGGATGAATACCACAAATTGTTCGCACAGCACGTTTCTATGTCACTAAAATTTTTTGAAGACAAGTTGCGTTTCCCCAAAATTCTACACCATATTGCAGTATGCTTTGAAAATATGCAAAATACACAGATAGTGCCGCTGCAATGTTGATATTTTCTTTGATGTTCTTTATTGCATAAATTGTACGTCCAAGTGTTTTATTTAAATCAGAAATATGCGTCGACCAATTTAACGATTTATCAATATATATTCCTAAAAATTTAGTATCAGTTACTGATATTATTTGTCCTAGATCAGTTTGAATATTTATATCTAAGGCTGGTGTGTGGGATTTTTCAAATGTTATATTCATTGTTTTTTCAACATTTAAGAGCAGTTGAGTTTAAAAAGCAAACATTGAAAAGAAAAAATCCATAATAATTCTTCTTTTTATGTAAAATAGTAATAAATATCCATTTTGAATAAATTGGGGTCTTACTTATCAAAGAAACTAATTAAAAAATAATTTCATAGTAATCCCAGCACAAGTTCTCAAGTTTAACTTGAACCTCAAGTCGGCGCCGATTATTATCGTTATCCTATGGCAGTAATATTTTTTATTTATGTAATTAAGGTCAAATAGATGAAAATTTAAGGGTATCCGTCTCAGATTTCGCAAATAAAATCGTCGCTAATGTTCACCCTAGTGTCCACCCTGTACATTTTCCACTGAAAGTTTTCTGGTGTCGTCGTTCTTGGCACTAGCATCAACTACCTAATGCATGTAATTTTCCTTCATCACGCAGTTTATTAAACATAGCGTCTACAGACATACGGACATACTTACGAAATTTAAAGACTTTCATTTTTTTTAGTTTACATAACCAGAAGCGTGAACATCCAAAGAAATCTCACAAAGTGATTTTTTCACGATCAAAATACTTCCCTTCGGTAAGCTCAGAAAATAATATAAAGTTTATATCTTTGTACGGTCATATATCAACTTGCAATAAATAAGTAAGTAGGCCTGAGGCTCAAATGTTTTATTTCTCTGTATGTGATATGTAAAACTACTGTTTCCGGCCGGTTATCTTCCCCGGAGGGCAGTTAGGGAAACGATACGCCTCACTATTAGCGTTTCTTAGTACACCCTGAAGACGAATTGTGCGGAACTCACTATATTATATGGTAACATGAACATATAGGGCATGTCAGTATGTCATCAAACCAATTTTTGCACAGGATGCAAGCCATTTATAATCTCGTTTGATTTCCAATAATAAAATAGGATGATTTATTATTTGCTGTGAAAAATGTCTTTTGTTCAGCGAACATAGTAAGAATCTTTCCGTAAAATTTCAGAGGAAATTGAAACCAATAAAAAGAACCATGAGCCAGGATAATTTTTTACTGACGAATAAATTTAAATAACGTGGGATTAGCACCGACAAAGCATTTTTGTTTATAAAATTTAAATACCAGGATGTGTGCAATAATACAGTAAAATAATCTTAAAGTAGACTATATACTTTTAAAGAATTGTTATTAATATATTTCTGAGGAAAATATGCATTTGCCATAAAACCTGTTACAAGAACATAAAAAGGTTTTATATAGTATACAGAAATACCTAAATGCAGATATATCTACTTAATACAATAACAAATTTCAAACAAGAGTATGCAAGTTACTGAATATTACATTAAATTCACTCAATTCAATCACTATTATCCATTCTCAAAAATAAACACCCTAAACAGACTAAAACACCACGAATTGCGAAGAAAGCTGGGATCACTTAATGGCGTCTATAACAAAAACAATAAGGTACACAGTATAATTTTTCGACGGCAGAGGGCTACATTTGAACATTTAGTTTTCAGAAGTAAATTTATTAATGGGTAATAAATATTTACTCTACAGAACTAAATATGTACCTCACGTATTATGATTAACTCTTTACTGATATATTTATTTCTAGGAAATAAATGTAATATTGTAATAAATTTGAGAGAAACAAATATCGTTTTCTCTCAATTAAATCTATTATTTTCATACAGTAATTTACTTAGGAAGAAAAATACGGCGGAAGTAAATCATTTTGTTTAGTTGAATATTTGGAATATTCTTGCCAAAACAAAACTTTTAAAAATAATTGTTTGTCTATATTAAATATAATAAAGGATAACAAATATTTACTAAATTGATAAAACTAAAGCTTCTTACTTATATCAAGCCTCATATTTCCCTTAGTGTGGTATATTACGTAATAAGTGTTGTAAGAAGCATATTATGCACGAATGGAAAAATTCGTGTACTATACTTGACCTTGCTATAGTACCTTCCTTCTATCAGTACTATAAAAAAAGTTTCAAAATTTTATAAATAAATCAAACTTCATGTGTACCATGTCAAAAGTATAAAAAAAAGTAATTACCATACTCAGATTAATAAAAAAATGCAGTTTTCCAAAAACAATTCTGAAAAAATTCACCAAACATTCAAATTCACTATTTTAGGATTCGATCCTGTTCAAAGAACCACCTTAAAAATCTCAGCCCTAAATAATCTTAAAATATATCAAAACTACTTTCCCTACCTTTATTCACAACATCCCATTTCGTTTCGATAATTTTCCACAACCCGTTTTCTATTTCAATCTTCATTATTTATTGATCGCCCCTGGTAATATATCAAAACGGCTTTCCCTACCTCTAGTCACAACATTCAATGAAGAAGATGCGTGCATTTTAAAAGTGCTTGAATTTATTATTTTTCCATAATAACATTATATAAGTTGATAATATAATAAAATAAATTCATAGAAAAATTTCGTTTCGTAAATATTCGACATTAAAATATCATTTTTTATGTAAACGAAACCACGTGACTGAAAACGCTATGATATTGCCTTGACGTCATTTTGACGTCACTAATTTGCTCTGAGTTTGCGAATTCACGTTGTTATCGTTAATCCTGTTATTAACCATTGGTTAATATGCCTGATAATGATTTCATAAGATGCTTAGTATTAATCTATAGCCACAGCATTCCTTTTAGATATTTCAACATTTCAATAATAACAACGTGACGTCATCTGGCACATACGATGTCACTTGGCATGGAGAGATCGTTCAATGGTTTTATATTCACCCAAAATAAATAATTATTTTTTTAGCCCTCAATTTTAACAAAAAAAAAAAAGGAAAAATACGAGGAAGCATATTTTTCTGTCGTCTATCTATCTGTGATATAAAAAAATAACATGCAACTTCCTCATTTCATTAAGTTAATTTTCTACAATCCGTTTTCTATTTCAAATTTCACTATTTATTGATCGCTCCTCGTAATACTACATACAATATCAGGATTCCCGTTGCAACCGATATCATAACTTATTTTCGTTCCATTCACCTCGCACCTATCGGGAACATTCTCATATCCTATTATTCACCTCGTATTTATCGGAATCATTCTCATATCTTTGCAACCGTAAAACGTCGGACCTTCGTTGCGACTTTACGGGGTCGCTTCGAAACCGTTTAATTTCCAAACAATTAAATCTTAATACCTTAATAACTTCTAAAGCCGAATAGATTCAAACTTCATTTTTATATCAAAATTTTTTTATTGGAAATTATGTTGATTTTAAACTTGTTTATACAATAATGGCTATTGTAGAACTGACCTATTCTAGCTTTTATTGAATTAATATGATTTAGAAAATAAACCGAACATTGAGCACCTTTTTTGCGCATCTTGGAGGAACGACTTTCGTCAAGATTTTTCGTTATGGCTTGTACAGTCGTGAGCAAAAAAAATAGGACAAGTCTTATAACGGTATTTTGCTAAAATCTAGTTGTGTACATCTAACTTTAATTTTTGTGACATTGTCAGTTAGTTGTCATAATTTATTGCAAGTGTGCAAAAAACTAGTATTCATCATATAAGCGATTTAGTTAAATCTGGAGTTATTGCTAAAGCAGAAGATGGATGGTCAATGAGACAAATTGCACTGCGTTATAATATTGACAAAAATTCGGTGTGTAACATTTTAAGAAAGTGGAGAATAAACGGTACGATTAGTAGAAATCCTGGATCAGGGCGACGAAGGATATCAACTCAACAACAAGATTTGCAATTGGTAAATGCTTTAGTAGAAAATCCATTTTACTCAGTTACTCAGGCTGCTGAAGAAACGAAATTTCCTGGAACGAGTAGTACTGGTCGCCGGCGGATCAGAGAATCGAAGGTACGCTGTCATGCAGCAGCACAGAAATACTTACTTAAAGCTGAACATGAAGAAGCTCGAGTAGGATTTGCGCTTGAATTTTTAGCGCGTGATGTAATTTTTTGGAACAATGTAATCTTTACAGACTAAAAACTTTCCAGTCAACACACAGCTGTCGTATTCGTGTTTACCGCCCTCCGAATATTCGATTCGATGAAAAATATATACGATTTAATAGTGAAACATATATTAGGATTTTAGACAACATTATGCTCCCTTCTGTGTCACAATTATTTCCTAATAATGAGTTCATATTTCAACAAGACAATTGTTCCGTTCATACTGCTCATACC
Source organism: Leptura quadrifasciata (assembly GCA_963675555.1). Lineage (NCBI taxonomy): Eukaryota > Metazoa > Arthropoda > Insecta > Coleoptera > Cerambycidae > Leptura > Leptura quadrifasciata. Next base: position 115,266,190 of record OY776675.1, read on the forward strand.
GTAACTAACTGGTTTCAAGATAACAACATCAATGTTCATAACTGGCCCAGTCATAGTTCAGATCTTAACCCTGTGGAAGAAGTATGGGGACTACTCGTAAGAAGTATCCAAAAACGATATGTAAGACCACGGAATGCCGAAGAATTACTGGAAATAGTAAATAATGGATGGGAAAAATATTATTACTAATGATTATTGTATAAGATTATTTAATTCTATGCCAAACAGACTTATAGAAGTTATAAATAGAAATGGTGCAATAACGAAGTATTAATAGTTAGTCTCTTGTTAAGTAGGATATCCTTTGTCCTTTGATCCAGGATTTCTACTAATCGTACCGTTTATTCTCCACTTTCTTAAAATGTTACACACCAAATTTTTGTTAATGTTATAACGCAGTGCAATTTGTCTCATTAACCATTCATCATTTACTATAGCAATAACTACAGCATTAAAATAAAAAATAAATTTAAAGTGATATCTGTTTTATTTCGGCTACACATTACATATTCAAATAGAGACAGATTTACATTAGAAAAAAAAAGTTTTCCTATTTTCTTCTACTCACGATAGTACAGTATATAAGGTTGATAGTTGTGCCATGACAATCAAGCCAGATTTTTTAAAATCCTTTGAGAGAGCCAAAGCATTTAAAGTGCTCGTATTTTATAAGAGTAAAGGTCTCCGTGACTGTACAGTTTCACCAGCCAAAAAATAAAAAACTTCGCGTATTAATTTTGTGTATAAATTTGGCTCAACTCTACAATAACATTAAAATTATTTCGGAGCGGAATTTTACGAACAATTTTAAAATGCTCTTGACGATTTATATAATTTCGTTGGCAGCTAACTAGGCATCAGTTTAAGTTGACTTTTCAGTACAATAGATCTTAATCTTCGGTAGATATTTTTTGGAATTAAAATATTTGATTTCACGATATTTATATGTTTATTGCTAAAAGATTCTACGATTAATGTTTCCATTAAAATGACAGCTGAATCTGTCTAATCAAAGGACCTGCTGCTCTCCCTTGGATTGTAGAATTAGTTTTACTTGAATTTTATAGGAGAATATTAAGATTATTTTTATAATTTTTGTCAGTTTCACTAAGCTTGCAGTTTGAGTGAATTTTTATTTGTTTAATTCTGTATTTAGGGGGCGAGCGTAGGTGCGTCTTTACTATGTACATACTTCGGTATGCGATGTAAAGCAACGACAGGCGCAGTTAGTACTTGGATGGGTGACCATTCCAACGGAAACCGCGTTCTGGCCTCACACATTGTAACACCCCTTGGCTTAAAACCAGGATGTGTTTCAATTATGCGAACGGCAGCTCTGGGTTATGGGAAAGCGAGGTCGTGGTTCGATATTTACTCGTTTGTTAACTTGCAAAAAAAAAAAAAAATAGTGAATATATATATAAACAAAAAAATAGATGTTCAGGGCGCCACCTTAACTTACTATATGAACCATGAGTATTGTGAAAGCTAAGGAAAACAATACTGAGTACTTAAGTTATGTAATAAGCTCACCAATAATATATATCCAGCTAAATGAGTAGAAGAAAGGAAACACACATGTTAATAATAAGTTGACTTTAATATTTGACAATGGGACAGTTGAATGATTTATTTAGCAATAGCAAAAAAATTTAGTTAAGTTGAAATTTGAATGATTGATAAAAAAATATTAAATTATGACAAGGTTTAACAAGTATTATTTAAGAAAATTTTATGTAAAAATATTTATGTGAAAATGTATGAATCTTTGAAAAATGTTAAAATTTAATTAAAATGGTACCATTTCTTACAAGTAAAAAAATATATGAAAAGTAGAAATTTAAATCAAACAAAATGTTATAAATAATACCACTCAACAGAAGGCCCTGGTGTAACTTTGTTCCAGAATCAGGTATGACTGCAGGGACCCCTCTACAACACGCTGCCTCCACTCTCAAATTGTCTCCACTGTCTACGTGGTCCAAAAAAAAAATCGACGACTCGGATTCTTTCGCTTATTGACCTCTTGCTTCTTAAAATAATACCATCTGTGTGTGGCCGTTACATCGGAAAGATGATATACCAATAATGATATCACACCAAATAAAATTGCCTCATATGAGGGATACTGGCAACCCTAAGATATAAAAAAATACACCTTACAAAATGAAATTCAAACGGATTCGCAAGACTTACCCCAAGTGACCTGTGGGGGCTCAGTATCGATTATAAGCCTAAGCTTATGGCGTGAATAAAAAATAAGGCTTGACCAAATTTACTAGTTAGGCTACTGCCCCAAGCCTAAGCACTACCGGCTCCTTCAATGGATCACGCTTAAAAGGGCTGCTAAGATGGCTTAGCTTTCTAACGCGGTCTTGCGAATTTAAAAAAACTAACGATCCCTACACGCAGGTCTTAATTACCAACTCAAATCACAGAATTGTGCTCTTGGCAAAATCGAACTATAAGAAGAAGAAGAGGAATTTAAAATATCTAAAATTTAACCTTAAAATAGAGAGTGTGCTACTATGTGCTTCTGAAGAAATAAATAAAACAAGTTCATAAGAAACAGGCTGTTAAACCAGCCAGGAAGAGAAGACGTCGTATGTTTACTATATTTCGGTGTTAACTTAAAATGAGGTGTCAAGTGCTTTTCAACCTGAACAAGTTATAATTGCAGTGTTAATTGTCTGAAACGGTGCCGCATTATTTTCATTATTATTTACTTATATATTTAACTGCATGTGGAGCATGTTTTTGCAGGAAAGAAAGAATAAAAAAAATATTTATATTTGTCTAATAAATTCCTTTTCAGGAGATTTTTCACTGCAACCAGTAATACATTTATCCACATACTGGGTGACCTAACTCACTATGCACCAGTTTACTTTTTAAATTGATTACTATGAAAAATGTAGCATATGCAATGCTACACTATCTTCCAGCGGCTTGTATATCAGTGTATGCGCGGAAGCTATACAATCTTAGGCGAGGGTTGTATAGGAGACATACCATCCTTCGGAGGGGATGTAAAGCCGTCGGTCCCTTGTCTATTAAATGTTAGGCAAGTAAAAGATCCCTACTCTTCTTAAAGGAAGAGGTTCGGCAAAATTCCTGGTTGGGGGTAGCTCGTCTACAGGCGTCGGTATTAGGCCTCAGTAGCGGAAATAGGCCGACGTTAAATAAATGCATATATAAAAAAAAAAATTCTGTATTTAACTCGTTTAGTACTTTTAACTCCCGTTCACTATCCTTATAGTTTCATTGTCTTGCCATTTGTTTACTTCATTCTGGTATTGCTGAGATATTATACGTTTCAAATTGGTATTGTTTTGATTTATTGCTTTTGACAAAATATATTTTTCATGCAATCAAAAATTGTAGACTGTACACTTGACCACTGATTGTTCTTCAATACTACACAACTCGCACGCTTTAATATATCTTTGATTTTTATTTGATGGCTCAATTTCGTCGTCATCACACGATGGTGGGTTGTTCATTATATAGTATATATAATTCAGCTTAACTATTATGGCATCAGGGGTTTACCACTGAATCTATTTCATTCTTATCATTACAACAGGAAATAATGTGTACCTATTGGCAACACTTTTTCTGAATTTTTTAAAAATTAAATACGGAGTGCCTTAAGGCTCCATTCTGGGGTCCGTATTACTTATTTTATACCTGAATGATTTTTTGCATTTTATGTCACCTATAAAAACTATTGCCTATGCCGATGATACCTCCATACTCGATTTTAATTTAAGCCATAGTAATTTAAATTCCTTCCTTGTATATGTATAGCACCTTAGTAGAAATACATAAAAATAAATAAATAAACACCACAGAAATTAGATAGATATTAGAATAAAAGCATATTTGCAGCTAATTCTGATTTTCACAATTATGAAACAAGATCTGCCTCGCATCTCAGATAACCTCGTCTTAGATTAACAAAATAAAAAAAACACTTCAAATCTTTAATTATATACTCATATTCCTGATGACATAAAATCTCTTAATTTCAATTGCTTCAAATATAAGATGAAAAGACACTTTTAAATTAGCTTATGTTCTGAAGAAGAATTATTTAATACTGTATTTAAAATTTTTGTTGTCATTTGTTGAGATCTCACTGTCCTCGTCAGTACTCTATCCCACTTTTTGAGACGCACTGTAAAGCACCTCATGGTATATGGCATCGTATGTTTAGTAATTTATTTGCGCTGCCATGATCGTTGTAATTGTATAATATTTAATTATAATATAATATACTATTATTCATTATTGTTTTTATAGAACTTGACTACACTATATTTTTATGTTGTGAATATTCATTTGTATTGTATTGTCTTTTTTTTATACCCAAATTTTATTTGTATTTATATTGTCTACATTTACTGTCACACGTTTGTACAGACTTGCCAAAAACAGATTTTTTTGTAACTTGGTTAAAAAAATATTTATATTTCTTTTCTTTCGTTCTAATTAAGCAGAGAATTATAAAGTCATTAACCTCTATAAATTATCTAAATTTGTTATGACTTTATTTATGGTTTCCCAGGTTCCATCTTTGTAAAAAATGGCAGTGATATCAGCGGACTGAGATATGTTAATTTTATCAAAGCACTTGGATCTTTTGTTACAGACTTGTGTAGCAACATATTTAAGTTTTCTCTAGATGCAATCTCTTTAAGTATCTGGAAAATGGAGAGAAAATGCTTTGAATGACTATTACAATCTCAGTTTTTATATCACTAGAAGTTGCTGTTATTGCAAAGGAATAAACGAAGATCTGGTATCTTTGCCTTTAGATGCATAAAAGGTGCACTATTCTCCTTTCCTTCCTTTGCAGGCAAAATATATTCCGTATTATGTTCAGGGGCAGGACGAGCACTCTCATGACAGATGAATAATAATATGTATACTATTCACTACCCCTCAATTGCTTTCGTTATTTTAGACCCGTTTTTGCTGTTTTGAGCACTTTCTTAGAAAGCGTAATCAAAACTTCACAGGGTTGTATGAAGAGAAACCACATTATTATATTGTAGGATATTAAATTGATCAGAGTCTATGTATAACATCCGTATATTTTTTTTACTACTTGTTAGTGTAATTACATTGATATTTAAGTAAAAGCAGACAAACATTTTATTATTGTGTAAATGGCGTATGGCGTGAAATACATGTGCTTAAGTGGATGTTAGATATAAATCCATGTTTCGTGCCTCGAGTTTATTAGGTGGTCTTCACTCAATGCTGCTAGTTCTCTGCCTCGATATTCCGCATAAAAAATATTTCATATTTCAATCAGAATCAATCAAAACTCTAATGCTTCTGGATGGAGTTCGATTCCATTATAAAAAATATGAATACAATACAAATCCATTATATATATCGGCGATAATACCCCAGAGTAATGCAATAAGAGCGGATTTTATTTCGTTATTGATTTGACAGGCAAGAAATACATGTGAAAAAAGATTTGGTGTAAGATATTATGGTATCAGAGATGCCTCTGATGAATTGTAAGTAAAAATTTAATTGTTTTTAGATATTTAGTGACAAATAAGAATCGTTTAACTAAATATAATGCAAATATAAGGAATAGGAAACAAATAAAAAACAATGAAATTACAACTCATCTAATGGCAGTAAATATATTTTTTATTATACCTATGTTTTTGAAACTAAAAAGCATGTAAAATCGGGCATTTAAAGCACTAGAGCTTTAAATTTGCTTAGCTAACAACCAATTTTAAACAATGATAAATATATAGGTAATCAAAACGAATCTTCATTTACTCAAATGAATATGAATCTTACAGTCATGTTCCACATGTTGCCCATTTTGATTGACAGACATCTCTATGTGCTTTTGAAATGAGGTTCCCACTGTTCCTAAAACTGCCGGTGTGATAGATGGAAAGGCAGTTATTATTAATTTCTTCATATTTTGTACTGTTGTTGGTGTGTCTCTATAAACAATTTCCTTCACGTATCCCATAAAAAGAAATCCATTTTTGTAAGATCTGGGGATCTAGCAGGCCATTTAGTGGGTCCGTTTTTTCCAATCTATTCATTAGGGTAGGTATTATTTAAGTGGTCTCTAACTGCATTTTAATAATGTAGTGGAGCACCATCTTGCTGAAACCACATCCCATTTTGAATTATTTCAGGGAGATTTACCACTAATTGTGGCAGATAGTTTTCCAAAAAATGAAGATAAATAGCTCCAGTCAATGTACCATCAAAGAAATGTGCCCGGCCTTATTACATGTTCTAAAATAGTTCCTCTCCAAATGTTTATAGACCATCTGTGTTGGTTATCAACTTGCATAAAAAAGTGAGGATTCTCCGAAGCATAATAATTGAAATTGTGCCTATTAATAAATCCACTTTTATGAAAAGTTGTCTCATCACTGAATAAAACAGCATTGAAGAAGTTGACATCGCGTTGTATTTCACCTCTGACCCAATTACAAAATTGTAGGTGCTTTTGAAAATCGTCACCAGATAATTCCTGGTGCATTTGAATAATGATATGCAAGCAACTTATTTATTTTTAAGATTCGATCCACAGACCGTCTACTTATTCCTACTAATGAGCTCACTTCTCTTTGACTAACATGGGGATTCTCAACCGTTGCCAGCACCACAGAAAACTCATTTTCTTCGTTCACAACACGTTTTTTTCTTTCACTTTTTTTATATTCGACATTTCCAGTTTCCAGAAATCTATCGAGAAGGTTTTGGAAGCTGCTAACATCAGGAATCCTTCTTTCAGGATAACGTTGGTGATAAATTCTATTGACAAGTAAACAATTTTTGTCTGACTTGCCCAAAACAAAAGTCATGTCTACAAGTTCCGCTTTATTAAAATTCATATTGTAAAATACAAATTGTAACGACCGATAAGTGTGATAAATGCTAATTTGTACACGACAATTTATACCAAACTGAGGTGTTATTGCTTGTCGAGTAACGAAAACAGCAGAAAAATGTACAAAAAAACATTACAGTAAAAGACCGGTTAAATACTATTTACTCATTTCAATGGACTGGAAGAAATGGTCCCACTAAATGGCCTCATTTCAAAATTGCATAAAGACGTGTGTCGATCAAAATGGGCAACACGTCGAACACCTATTATAAATTTTTCTAATGAATTATTTGAGGAACCTCTTTTTTGTTTATTCTTGAATTTGACACTTATTTATTTATAAAACGAAAATGGTGGCAATTAGCCATAGAGAAGTACTTTCATAAAATGTTCGTTTTTCATTTCTACATTACATCGTCGAAAAATATACAGGGTGTTTCAAGTGAAAAAATTGAGAAAATTCAATTTAAACAGTTCTTAATTGAAAAATAAACACTTATTTATATTTATAAAACGAAAATAGTTGCAATTAGTCCTAGGAAAGTACTTACAAAAAAGGTTCGTTTTTCATTTCTACATCACATCGTCGAAAAATATACAGGGTGTTCCATTTGAAAAATTGAGAAAATTCAATTTAAAATGTTCTTTATTGAAAAATAATTTTTGGCCACCCTGTACATTTTTATTAAATGAAAATGATTCAAAATTATTAATTAGATGTCTCGTAACTGGTATTCACATAAGTTTTCCTTAAAAGCCATAATTGTGACTGGTGATTTTTGAAATATCCATCTGCAGATTGCATTACATCCAAGTGGTTGGGAGATATTCAATGCTAACATAGGAATGAATAGAGCCTAGAAAGAGGCTTCAAAAAATGTACTGATATACATAGCATTTCATTTTAAAAAAGCCACTTGGTCCTGTAATTTCGACTTGGCTCGCCCTGTATGTTCGAAAATAATTTCCAGTTACAGACTTTTTTATCTAGTTTACTTGCAATTTCTAGCTATCGTAGAACTCGAGATATCGAGGTCCGACGCACTATTGCCCCACCCTGTATAAAAAATTAATATCACGAGTCTTGAATTAACTCTAATGCTCTAGTTAACATGTTTTTGTTTTGAGATAATTGCAAAAATTCGTAGAAATAAACATTAAAAGTTAAAGTTAAAAGTTAAGTTAAACTAACCCAGGTTTTAGTATATATTGCAACAACTAATTTCCAAGTACTTAATTTTGACAGTAACTAAAATAAATCATGAGGACAAAGAACCTCGTGGAGCACATAAAAAAAATTCACTGCTAAAAACATGTTTTGTGACAGTCTCCAAATAGTTCAACAGAAAATGATTGAGGTGAATACGTAGAAATCAATCAAGCATTGAATAAAAAATGTATCGGAATGCAGAGTGAATTTTGTTTATAATGAAACAATGACACTTTCTTGATTTAATTTTATGGTTAGATGAAACTAATTTCAAGGTTGTTGGTATGGTCAGGCCACTGAATTTATATCAAATTAACATTTTTAACGTGTGCATTCTTTAAGTAAAATAAAGAAAAAATTAAGACGGCCATTGTTTAGCCAATAGCCGCGTTGATTAAGGCGCGAGGTGGCAATCGTGATTAATCAAACCTGTATCGCGCTATCGAGTTCGAGCCCCGGCACCGATACTGGCACTATCGGAGGATATGGTTGTATGTTCGTGTTTTTCAATGTGTAACCCCCTTTCGCACAAGCCTCTGGCTTCTGGAATTAGGGGTTGTCTAATTTCTGTGGTGGTGGTGTTTATTTAATATCTCTGTCGTACTGCCACTTTTTCAAAAAGAAACGCAAGCCCTCATAAGAGATGTTTTTATTATCATAATTAAGAAGAAAAAGAAATGTAATATACTTACTTATGCGAGTAAGTAAATAATATTAGTCTTTATTCGACAAGCCCTACTTGTTAACTCGATAAGGCGACTCAAGAAGTCTGATTATGTACGAGTTGTGGTACTCGCTTGGTCAAATGCCAGACAAGTACCTACCTACAAAAAAAGTTTAGAGAATTTGAAAAAAAAAACAGGAAAATATAAGTAGATATTCAAGGCGCCACCGTGGTTTGCTAAAGATTTACCAAACACTGTAAAAACTGCGGGAAAAAATACTTTGTTACTTTGAATTAATTAAGCTCATCTATGTATTTGATGGACAGGAAGCAGGAGAAAAACGAACACATGCTAATATGTCATAGAAACTTTTATGGCTGAATGTAAATCTGAATAAGTTATGACGTCATCGGCATTTTCTTTAAAAGGCAACCTCCATTTTAAAAAATATCATTTGAAAGAGCACATTTTTCTGCATACAGTACATTAAATTCTACGGCATATTGCGTGTTGAAATAATGGAAAAAAAACAATTTATTTAACGTTAATAACTTAAGGTGAAAGCCTCGTAGAGGTACTTTTTGCGGCTTACACTTTTTTCGTGTTTACGCTTTTTTTTCATTTACTTTAGAAACGCGGACTTGACGGTAACATGTTAGTTTTTGCTTGTTACATTGTATAATAATGAAAATAAGTTCCGAGATTGTGGTCATATAAGAGATAATTTCACGAGCGGTCGTCCTACAATTTCCGAAAATAAACAGTAAGATGTTTTACTGACAATGGAGGAAGCACAATTCTCACAAACCAAATCGTGAAGTCGCAGAATAAATGGCATCCATATAAAGTGAATTTAGTTCAAGAGTTTAACGAAGATGATTTCGACCGCAGATTAAAATTTTGCGAAACTATGATGGAACAATATAATACCAACCAAGTTTCTTAAATCGAGTTTTCTCTCCGATGAGTCCACCATCTGTTTAAATTGCGCAGTAAACTTGCAAAATTGTCGATATTGGTCACATGAAAAGCTGCACTGGATGATGGAGACACATACCCAATTTCCATATGAAGTTCATTCAATTCAATTCAAAACTTCTTTATTTGACATTAGCTTATGCAACTACCTCCCCAAGCCCTAACCCGGGTCCAGCTGTACAACCACTGCGCTGTTCGTTGTGGCAGATTGGAGGCCTGGACGGATTAGGGCTAGTTCGGCTTTAAAACAATTAAAACTTATACCCAGGCTCCTTCTGCAGGATGCAGTTTAAAATAGGTGATAAAATTTACAAACATCTAACAAAAGGATCGAACAAAACTTAGAACTTACATTTTATTAGTCACTCACGCACTTCATTGTTTTTAATCTCTCTGTTGCGCTGGTACCTTAATCTGGACGAAGAACCATCTGCGAGGCATGCAAATGCTGGGCCGCGCATAGGCTGACCTAAACTTTGGTTTTAAACATTTTGGTTTTCGGAAAGTTTTGATTTTGTTATAAAATTTTGATGGAGAATGAATTTAGCGAGAAAAATGCACAAAAGGAAAACAGGAAACAAACTAGACAAAATGAAATAAACATAAAGGAAGAGAAAGACAAGAAAAATTTAAAGATGTAAAGTATGAAATATCAGTAATGTGGATAGGGTAAGCGATAGTTTAGAGTTGCTGAAATTTGGCTACAGAGGTTGCTGGAAGATCGGTAACGTAGGGTGTGTTTAATCCGAAATGGGGCATTATGCTGTCTAATTTGCATTATGTTTCTTGTTAGCGGACTATCGCCCAGTTTGAAAGAGTACAATTTCTGGGAGATATCCTGAACGTAGTCCGCTATTGGGGTTATGTCGTGGCAAAGTGCGTATAGATCTCTGAGGAAAGTATACCTTCCAGAATTTGATATGAGGCGCATAACACTTTTAGTTTTTCCATTGCCGTGGCCGACATTATCCATGAGCGGATACAGACTCCTGGAAAGGGAGTAGACCGTCCGCACCATCTCATTTATATGCATGTTAAACGTCAGTCGCTGATCCAGTCTGATCTCCAAGTACTTCACGTACCTCGTGGTTGGAATTTTGTTTCCCCGGATCGAGACTGGCGTTGGAATTTTATTTTCAGTAAAACGGCGCATGAAGACTATCGCCTACGACTTCTCAGCGTTTACCCGAAACACCTACTGGGCGTAATACGCCGTGACATGGGCCATGTGCGCCTTTAGCAGCATGCTGCTTAGGCGTTGTGCGAATGCGCGTACATGGCCGTGTGGTCGGCGTACTTGGCCAGCTCGTATTCGGAAACTCTAGGAAGTCGGAGACGTACAGATTGTACATCTTTGGCGACAGGCAGGATTCTTACGGGACTCCCGCGCGAATGTCCTGCCGTCTTGAGAGTTCATTATTACGCGAATCTGTAGGGATCTGCTCGTCAAGGACGGGTGAATGAGTCTGTCTTATGAAGTAAGTCGGAAAGTTGTAGTCGTGTAGTTTATAGAGTAACCCTGGGATCCAGAGGGTATCGAACGCCTATCCATTTCGAGGAGCACCATGGTGGTGCACTTCCCGAGCCTGTACTGCATTTTGACGTCGTTAACTATCCAAACGGCTTGCTGCCACTGTGCTTCTGCCCATCCTGAAGCCAAATTGGGTCTCATCGTTGATGTGAATGTGAATTAGACCCGAAAGAAACACTAATGTTTTGCAAAAATTTCAATGTCGACTGGGCATTGTCAAGAAGCAAATGGCATGCAATTTAAACATTTAATTTAATTATTTTTGCTACATTTATTATTTTTTTTATTTTTGTTTTATTGCATTGTTATAAGTAATTAAGATTCTTTTGCTCAACTATTTTGTCATGCGCATTGCCATAGAATTTAGCGGATTGTAGTCAGAAAAATGTGCTCGTTCAAATGATATTTTTAAAAATTGTTTGCAGAAAAAAAAATTACATGAAAAAAATTGAGAAACGTATTCAAAAATCGACATGTCTCTGCGTGTCACTTGCTCCGCAACTATTGTAAGGAATTTGTTCCAACCTTTACGTGCTTAATGTATATATTTGTTTAGTACATGATATTAGTACAAGTCTGGGATGTTTTAACAGAAAGGCAGACATATATTTAATCAATGTTCACCACACACGGAGCATTCCTGTATTCTAACAAATCCTCCATTCACCGCCTCTGATTGCATGCCAGGGCGGTCTTTATACATGACTAATGAATGAAACTTCACTGCAGTTACGAGCATTTAGTCCTACTTCCATAATAAGCATGCAATATTTTATAGATAAGCCAGGTTTCTTTCATTAATTTTTCTTCCAATAAAGTGATCGTACCTATAAAGGAGAAGAAAAATTACGACTTTAATCCCTTTCGGGGTGGGCGCTGTCATTAATTAACTTCATCTTCACGTTCCTTTAGTGACAGGTTTCCCTAGACCCTTCGTCTTCCCGGATTCTGCTCTATATCACTACTAGAAAGAAATAACCCGCTTAAACCTTTTTAATATTTAATCTCCAGAGTAGAAACATGTCGTTTATTAAAATAAACGTTGCCTTTATACAAGTTTAATGGTGTATTATCATATAAATAAATGTCATTTACAATTTATTCTATTTACACCTGGATGAGGATGATTAACAATGAGATGAAACAAAGTAGATTATTGCCTCATTTAAAGACAGTCGGCAACGTATTAAAAAAACATTGAATAATTGTTATACATTCACAAGTTTACAGCCAGACTCCTGCGTAGTGGTTCAATGCGTAGCATTAGGCTTGTACTAAAAATTTTCTATATTATTATTCCTGCATGTTAAACAGATGATGATTCGAAATGCTCCGATTGTTCCGTTCTCCAGCGATTGCAAATAATTATTGTAAAACTCACTTTTGATTATAGATATATAAGTCAAATTCAATTTATTGCTTGGTGCCTAATTAAGCTTCCACCGCGCCAGTACATTTTTAAATAAAATACTAATGGTATTATCAAAGGAAAATATATTTAGGAAAACTGTAAATTTTGCCAAAAATAACAAACTAGTATAGTAAAATTCACAGCTTTTCTGCACATAAAAATGAAATAAAAACTTTACGAGTTAACGCCGTTGGACCATTCGGTATGGTGTTACCAAAAAAATCCGACGACGTACAAAACCTCTAAAAGTAAGCGACTCAATCTGCAGACGAAATAGTACAGAGCCGTACTTAAGATTCGTACGTGTTAGAATGTACATATTAATAATACTAGACTATAAGCTGTTAAAATTGAACGACTGAGTTGCTGATCTAAATATTTCAAGTGCGTTTCTGCGCGCAATTATTTTTGCGACTAGTTTAACAGTATTAAATGAGGTCGTAAAGTATTTTTTACCTTTTTTACCTACACCGTAAGTCTGCAGGTTACTATAGCATATGTTTTGAATAAAAAAAAATAGTCCCATTCAGAGAATACAGAAATACTCTAATTTTATTTTAAGGGATGATCTTCAACCCATATCTTGTGAGAAAATGATGATAAAATGTTTAAAATAACGTCAAATAGTTTAAATTTTGAGTTAACAAATATTATTATTCGAAAATTTTGTCTTCAAGATTTCCACTATTAACTCTACTGTATTATATATTAACTAACGTATCAACCCACTGTAAAACCTTCTGTATATATGTCTCATATTGTATTACTTTTTATGTGATTGCTATTCGTCAATACTCAATCTCACCAAAGCATTTCTGTGGAATAATAAAAAAGTACGAACAAAATTGAATTAGTTTCCAGACCACAGTTATTAGATTTTGTCAGCATATTACAGACAACGAAGTTTAGGAGATAGTCAAAGTCAAAGAAATAATAAAGGGACAAACAAGTTCAAAGTCGAGTATCATTATATGGAGTGGTTTTCCAGTTCGTTAAAAACTTTTGAAGAGATGAAAGACAAAATTAGTGACACTGTTTAAGTTAAAAGAAATATACAGAGTGTACTGATAATCCGTGTACTGGTGCTACCATAGGATCTTGTGTTTGTGGGCTTGTGTTATGGTTGCATTTTGCAAAATTTCCTGTATCATTTTGTACCTAATATCTGAAAAATTATATTAAAATGGCTGCTTACGTCAATTTCCTCTGTCACTATTTTGTTTCTTGAGCTTATAATTCTTATACATTATGTGCTCTTTTCATTCCTTGATCTCTATATTAAAATTATTATATATTAAACCAAATCAAATTCAATAAGATCCACGCATTGTTAATATGACATTTTAAAACGAAAAATTCATCATATAATTAATTGGAAATTTTCTAGTTCATAAAGGAATATATTCGCCGAAATAAGTATACCTCTATCTTAAGCAGTTGCTGTAGCCCAAAGGCACAGGCAGTATGTAAAGTTAAAATTAGCAAGTCTGTTATCTACCTCGTTCTTTATTGGGTTGAAGTAATAAAGATGTAGATAAATAACACCTAAAAATATTATATGAAAATCGTTCTACTCTCATCCGGAAATTAAAATTTTACTCTGGCCGCACGAAAAACCTCAGTATATTGTGCGTCATTAGCCGTAAAATAAATTTTATCAACTTTTCCCTTTTTTAATGACTTTAAAAGGCTCCTGTAAAATTCTCATTAGCAACACATAAAATCGGGTACAATCGAGATAACATACATAAAAAGTTCTAGCTACATATGGAAAATGAGGCTGCTATTTATATATCACTTAGGGAGAAAAGTTCTGTACATAACTTCCCTGTCACGGTAATATTTTTAATTTTTTAAAATGGTTCAAGGAGTAGGTGTAAAAAGCTTGTTTTACAATTAGAAATAAAACGCAACGTGTGAACTGGTACCTTCTGACAAATTATCGAAACAGAAATTAAAATAAAAATATATGCACAATTCAGAAAAAGTATTACCAACTAACACAGCACAAAACTTTTTACAGAAAGTGAGGTCGTAGTAGGCGGTCTGGTCGTTAAAGTACGCTTTACTAACAGGGTTAGAAAAAACGTTTAGAACTCTAAAATAAAACAGATTTTGCAGCACTACAAATAAACTGCTCAGTTTAATGCATGTGGCCACCAAATTCTATTATAATATAAAGTCAAGTATAATCTGTTTATCTATGTACAATGTTGTATACCATTGTGAGACCATCGTGGCACTTTTCCACAAACTCCAAAATAATACATTTGTTTAAAACATCACACTGCATTTTAAACTGTGTTTTAAACAGTTGTTTAAAACATTTTGTTTTAAAGATGCCAACCCTATTTACTAACCTCCCTTCATTACGAATTTAACAAGATTATTTGAGTACTCTTAGACCTGTGTGTACTACTTTATTTCTAGGCTTCTGTAGAAGTAACGTGGTAACTCTTTCTCGGTAATTTTCTCCATTTCAAAAAATGTTAGCTCTACTTCCAATTAGACAGAAAAATGAATATTAAAATACCACGAACACGAATCAAGTAGCGCAAATGCCAACCGAATGACTCAATGCTTAACCAATAGGCTTGTAGTCGCGACAGCGACATTGAAAAATGTGGCCTGTCACGTACATAATATGTCCCTATGGTGTGCAAAAATGGCCCATCTGTTAACCCCACATTTGTTCAGTAATGTGAGTAATCGTGTGTAGTGGTGTCGCTGAAAATGAATTTTAATGAGGAAAAAGGTAATGAACCATAATTATTATAATAGATTCATCACAAATTACGTATACTTTATGGGCCATTGTCGTTGGGAATTAAAATAATTTCAGTTTCATTTCTATTATACACGTGTGTTGATTAAATTCCTTTAAACCATTTTTCAGCTTATGTTTTCAATGGTCACGGCTTGTCGTAAACAGGTATATTTCAAGGCATACATTTAATTTTTTCGATACTAAAGAATACATGTTAATAATAGACATAATAAATAATAAATAAACACCACAGAAATTAGACAATCCCCAATTCCAGAAGCCAGGGCTTGTGCGGAAGAGGGTTACATATTGAAAAAACGCGGACATACAACCATTTTATCCGACAGTGCCTGTGCCGGAGCCAGGAGTCGGACCCGGTGATGTGATGCCCGTGTAATTAAGCGCGATTGCCACCTCGCGCCTTAACCCCTCGGCTATCGATCAGACAATAACGAATCTTGCAGAAATTTGCAATAATGATTGAAAATTAATATATTTTATAGATAATTTAATGGATACAACATCGTGGGGCATGAGATCAGTTTGGCTGGAGAATTGAAATCTAGGAATCGGAAGATGGGCCCGAGAAGGAACAAAAATGAAGCTCTATGAAGTTAGCACTACCACTTAATACCAATAATTATAGTTTTCTTTGTTGCGGTGAGGAAACTTTTGTAGCTCTTTATTTTTTAAAATAACCCATGGTAATGCCAACTTGATAGTCAAGATAGCATTAACGCTCACAGAAACCGTTTTAAAAAGTACGCAAACATATCCTTATCATAAAAATAATTTGTTGCGCACGATTAATAACAAATAAGTCATTAAAAAAAATTATAATGACTTCTGGTGGAGCGGAGCGAGTTTGGCAGTCAAGACAGCATTAAAATTCATGAAAATAGCTTTTAATAATAATTAATAAATAATCGATCGTCAATTTATGGTTTCTTGTTATACTTACCTAGCATATGACCGTGACTTCGATGTAATAGAGAAGCGCAATTTATTTTCAGTGATATTTATATTGAGTGAGACCAATTGAAGAATGACAAAAAAAATCCATTTGTTGTCGCTGTGATGGAAGCTTATTAACCCATGCGAAAAAGATGTAACAACCAGAAAAGAAACTATAAATAAACCAAATGAATTGCTTTAGAATACAATGATTGAAGTTCTGTGCGGATACTCCGTATACATACCATTCATCACGGATTTTACAATCATTTGCAAGAATCATATTATCATGATGATCGAAATGAAGAAGATTTGGAGTGGATATGTATTGAAGTGAAGGCAAGTGACCGAATCTTACACGATGACAAAAGCGATTCAGTTATAAGGGAACCAGGGACAAGAAAACCAGGATGCTCCTGAAAAATTCCTTTCTGAAGTATCAAGAAGCACAAAAAACAGAAAAATATCAATACACATGATTAGTTTAATAACGATGAAGTAGATTTTTTAATCATCTTGCACACATTGTAGAGAGTATGTAGAATCCATGTTCTAGACCTCCAATCCCTTGGCAAATTTTTGTGTGGCCGAAAAAACCACGAATTTTTAGCACTTTTTCAGCTTGTGGCCTATACCTTAAAAACAATGCATCCAATCGAAAAGTCATCTATTATCAAAATGAAATGCATTAAATTTCGCTTCGAATGAGTACCTCAAAGTTGAAATTTCATCAAGAGGTATGGACGTAATTGGTAGTCGAATAACAACAATTTTTACCAACTTGTAAAAAATCGTTTGAAGACATCAGGTTCTTCAGCAGACATCATTTTCAGAGAAGAAACAAATGTTGCAGAATCAAGGAAGAGTTTTTTGCAAACGAGAGCAACAACAAGAAGAAGAATTTGATTTTGATGCTTATACAAAAATTTAAAGGAGGAATCCAAGCGCAACAGGCAGAACAAGATGCAGATTGATTAATTGTAGAAATAGTTATTTCCCAAGCAGCAAAATCCGGCAGTGTGGCAATTGTCAGCGAGGACATTAACTTTCTCGTTCTCCTAACGGTCTTCGAAAACAAGTACGAGAACTTGGACTTCCACAAAACAGGGAAAGGGAAAAAGCAGGTTTATGGTACTCAAACACTTCCTTCAACTTTGATCCCACACATGTCCTCTTCATGAATGCATTTACTGGATGTAACACCACGTCATTATTTTTTAGTCACGGGAAAGTAAATCTTTTATCCCTCATTGAGCAACATCCACACCTGAAAGCACAAGCAGCTACATTTCTCGAGCCATCTGTTTCTCAAGACTTGATAGAACATGCAGGGGAACAGCTGATTTTGGCAGTGTACGGACAGATGCACAGTGGGCCTATAGACGAGCTGAAATACAACTTTTCATAAAATCCGCCTCAAAAAAATCGTTCAACCTAGCACGGTTGCCACCAACATCAGATGCAGCAAGGTGGCACTCAATGCGCGCATACCACCAAATGCAAACTTGGCTGGGAAACGTAACAAACCCACGCCAATGGAGTTGGAAGAAAGACTTGCCAGGCTTATTATCTATAACAATGTCAAAGGATGCTGGACCCAACATGCTGCTAAAAATGGTTTCGTGTACATGCAAAAAAGGTTGCATTGCAGCAATGCAGTTGTTGGAAATCAAGCCTGAACTGCTCTTTGACCAATCAATCAAATCAAATTTATTTGTCGTTAAAAGTACAAAAGATCTACTCGGATACTCGCACCTGATCCAGCCGAATATCCAGGGTACGAGGGCACCGTGGTATTTGAGAGGTTGGAACGGAGCGAGACCGAGATAGAGTTTGAAATAATTAAAATCTAAGGCACTACTCCTACCTGCGTAGCAAGTTTATTAGGGCGCGATAAACAGAATGTCCAGGTGACTTAACTAAACTAAGAATATAAAAAACAGTTAACTTATAAAACATTGAGTAGGTTGTTGGCTGCTGAGACGGGAAAAACTCACTGAAAAAACCCGCTAGAGGCAATGGAATACTGAGCGAGAGCGGCTATGCCAGCCGTTAAATTTATGATAAAATTTCTAATTTTGGTTCGAAATGTTGTAGTTATTTTGAATAGTTTTGCTTGACTTTAAGATAGTAATTCAAAACAAAAAGGTAACAAAAACTGACAAAAATAAAGGACGGTTAAAGTGAACAGAAAAGGTTAAGAAATTTACTGTAAATATAATATTTTGGTAAGGGGTCGGATAGCTATATATGCTGTCGAAAGATGGGTAGCTCCTGGTACGGTAATTTGTGTTTAATCCGAAATGGTGCATTATGCTCTCTTATTTGTGTGATGTTAGTTGTTAGCGGACTATTACCAAGTTTGTATTGATAAAACCTTTGAGAAGTGGTTTTAATGAAGTCCGCTAGTGGAACGATGTCGTTACAACGGGCGTACAAGTCTCTGAGGGAGGTGTATCTGCTTGAGTTGGAAATGAGGCGAAAGAACTTGCGTTCAAGAATTGAGAGTTTCTTTATTGTCGTTGCCGACGCGCTGCACCACGCCGGAGCCGCGTATGTAAGGGCCGGCCTCACGACGGCCGTGTAAATCAACTTTTTGTTGTTTCTGTTTAGTCTGCTATTCCCTGCCATCAGAGGGTACAGACTCCTAGACAGGGAGTATACTTTGCGTATCGTCTCGTTTATGTGCTTGTTGTAGGTCAGTCGGGTGTCTAAATGAACCCCCAGATACTTCACGGTTTCTTTTGTTTTAATTTTCACCCCCCTGATCGAGATTGGAGTAATAATTTTGTTTTTCGTGAAGTTCTGGAAAAAAACCATGGCCTCTGATTTCTCCTCGTTGATCCTTATCTTCCACCGGTCATAGTATGTCGTGGCACGAGCCATGTGGGCTTTCAATAGCATATTCGCCGCCTGGGCGCTATGGCTGTGTGCATACATAGCCGTGTCATCGGCGTACAATGCCAATTTTGTATTCGGAAAGGAGGGGAAGTCAGAGACATATAAATTAAATAATTTTGGTGCGAGGCACGACCCTTGCGGGACTCCCGCACGAATGTCCCGCTCCGTGGAGAGTTTGTTGTTGACTCGCACTTGCAGCGTTCTGCCTGTCAAGTACGAGTGTAACAATTTGATAATGTAGCCAGGAAAATTGTATTCATGTAGTTTGTATATCAGTCCCGGGATCCAGACGGTATCGAATGCTTTCTCAATATCTAGCAGTACCATCGTGGTGCTCTTCCCGAGGTTATATTGGACCTTGATATCATTAACTATTCTAACGATCTGTAGCGTCGTGTTGCGCCCCTTCTTGAAACCGAATTGATGCTCATCGTTGATGTGAAGTCCTTCCTGCACAGAATTAATTCTGCTTAGGACGACCCTCTCCACCAACTTAGATATCATCGACAGCAATGAGATTGGTCTGTAACTGCCGGCAACTCTGGCATTCTTATTCGGCTTCAAGATGGGAACTACCACAGCGCATTTCCACTGGTGAGGCCAGTGCTGTAATCGTAGAATTGCGTTAGTGATGTATACAAGCTGAACAATACCTTTCCTCGGTAAATATTTAAGGAGCTTATTATCAATGCCGTCTTTCCCCGGCGCTTTCTTGTTCGCTAAGGTTTTAATTAGCTGCGTTATTTCAGAGGGCTTGACCATGATATTTAAAAATTGTTCGTCGGTAATTTCAACGGCATGGCCAATAATTTGTTCTGTTAGGTTTTGTATGCGGTCATGCTCGAGATTATTTGGTCCGTTGGCGTTATGTACGGTTTCAAAATTGTCAGCTAAGTGATTCGCTTTTTGGCTGTCGGTCAAAAATATCCGTGTGTGATTTTGAGTGGTTAGAGCGGGCATGGTTTCCCGCTTACATTTTAAGGCTCTGGTCAGCTTCCACAGCGAATTGTCTTGAGGATTCAAAGCTTCTAGCTTTTCACCCCATTTCCTGTTTTTTAAGGTGCTAATGGTTGCTCGAATTCGCCCTTGCAGTCTCATCATCTCAACCTTAGCGTCGGCATCACGATTTTGCTGCCAACGCCGTCTGAGTGCGTTCTTTGTGCGAATGTCCCGTATGACCGCCTCGTCGAGTTGGTCTCTGTACGGATTTATCGTTATTGTTTCGGTAACACCCCTCTTGGCATGCGCAACAATTCGGTGAATTTATCCACTTCATTCTCCAGTACAGCGACGGTGTTGATGTTATTGTTTAGTGTCAAATGACTATTTATATGTTGTTTGTATGCCCTCCAATTCGTATTTTTGTAAGATGTAACCCTGATCGTGTTGTCTTCCCTCGACATATTCTTTAACTCTAAAAGAATTGGGTTGTGATCGGACGTCAGTTCCTCCAGCGTTACAGGTAGCGTGCAGTTTGTGACGCCCTTGTTGATCACTATGTCGATGGTCGTTGGTGTACCGCCGTTGTCAGGAAAGTGAGTGGGCTCATCGGGATACTGCAGGGTGACGTCGTTGTTGTTGACAAATTCAAAAAGAGTGTTACCGTTTGCATTATTACGGTGGCAGTTCCATGCATGATGCCTGGCATTAAGATCGCCTATGAGGAGGCAGCGTGGGCCCGCATTCATTAAATCATCAAGACAACCCGCTGTGAAGCCGTTCGCAGGGCTGTTGTACGCGGCAATAATGCTTATGCCGCCGTCCAACGTCACATTCACGTTCTCTACAGTGGTGTTCCGCAAAGTACGATGAGTGTGCGCAATATTTGACTTTATAAGCACGGCCACTCCACCCCCTCTGTTGTTGTTGTTGTTGTTGTTGGCCCTATCTTGTCGTATTGTCGTATACCCCCGAATGCGCAGCTTGTCACGTCTGATCAATTTTGTTTCGTTGAGAAGCATAATGTCGATTTTATGCCTCGTTAGAAAATTTATGAGAAAAGGAATTTTGTTACCAATACCATTTGCGTTCCAAGAACAAATAGAAAATTTATTCGGCATTGTATGAGATATCGGTCATGAAATTGAAAAATACCTCAAACTTGTCTCTTTTAGTAAGGCATTGCGACAACAAGCTAGTGAGCTTTCTTACCTGTCTCAGCATGTCCTCTAAATCAATCAATTTCGTGAGGTTACGAAATTCCTCCCGCACTTCTGCATATATTCCGATTTCTCTTGTTGTTCCTGATGAAGTTTCTGGTTGTCTGGGAGTTGAGGGTGTGGGCGTTGTTTTCGGAGTTGTTGATGGTTGGAGGGGAGGGAAATCTTTAGTGCTGATGCTGGGTGCCAGTTGTGTTTGCTTGTTGGACCACGCGTTTTCCTTAGGGGGTGGTGCAGCAACGTATCTCATTTCAGGAGGTGGTGGTACTATCGGATATCTATTATTTTCTAGAGTTTGAATTTTTCGTTGGTATGTTGAACATGATGTGTTGTTCGCAGGGTGCGCTCCGCCACAATTTGCACATTTGGCTGGTAGGTTGGGGTCTTTCGTACAATCTTTCGTCAAGTGAGAGGCAGCACATTTGGGACATCTAGGAATAGCGTGGCAGTTGCTAGTTGCATGTCCCCACGCCTGACATCGGTGACACTGAATTATAATTTTATTGTTTACATGACGATCCCATCGTATCTTTGTATGCTGAACAAATCTAATTTGTTCCATTGTCTTAAGTGTGATGTCTGACGTTGTGATTACTAAGTATGCGGGATATTTGGTACCTCTCATCCTGTATACATTCTTGATATGTAGTAATTCATTTTCATTTAGTTCGTTTTTGATTTCTTCTGATTCAATTTCTTGGTGCAAACCCCTCAGCACGAAAGCATGTTCTTTTTCATCTTTCCATGTAAAGGTGTGAAATTCAATATTTTTATTTTTAAACATCTCCTTACAAATGACCCAGTCTTCTTTATTACTAACATATAACCCAAAAGAATTTGGAGTATTGTTCCAGTGGAATGGAGCCTTCAGTTTCGATTTTAGTAGGTTGTTCATCATCTTAATTTTTTCAAATTGTCCATGTACTACAATGGGAGGTGGTTTTATTTTCTTGATAGTATTCTGTGTTGTCTGCTGAGTTATTGTGTGTTGTGTCGGTTCTTGATGCATATCATCGTTTTGTGTTTCTTTTCTGTCCAGGCAGTGGAATTTGTTCTTTATGTCTAAGCTTGATGGTGTGGCTTTGGGTTTTAAATTTTTACCTGATGGATGTGTAATTTTTGGATCCACTTCATCTTGAATTCTCCTCTTCTTCATTTTGAAGGGGGTATTGTCTTCAATAACATTGTTGTTTCTAAGGGCTTGGCTATTCTGGCTAACTTCGCTTGCTTCAGATTCCGTATCTGAATGACTATTCAAATTTCTTTTTAATTGTTGCGGTCTAATTTTTCTCTTTATTGTTTTTCTGTCAGATTTTCTGGGCACTTTGAAACTTGATTCATGTTCTGATTCTGACTGAATGGAGGATTGTTGATCAAAATCCATGTTTGTCTGAATATTTTCATAGGAAACTGTTGAATGTGTGATCCCAGAATCGATATGGAGAGGATTCTGGGATGTGCTCGCTATATTGTGATCCATACTTGGCTCTTTAAACTAGCAAGTCGCTTTTCCGTCAAGTGTAAAAGCGATAATAATGTTTTCTGTTTGTTTTATATATATATATATATATATATATATATATATATATTTTTTTTTGTCCTTCGCGCACTTAATGTTTATTGGATATATCTTTTATTTTATTTTCGATCACAAAACTTTAACCGTTTCGACCAAGTTTTCCGAGTGGCGAGACTTGCCAAAAATTGTTCATGAACTGGTGTCAGATTTGACGTCTGTCACATTTTTATCTCACTATGATAATATTTTAGAAATATCAATTAACTAACTACTGTCAGTAGTGACAGATTCGGTTAAAAACCGGCCGCGAACAGGATGGTTCGTGAAAAAATTTATATTTAAATGTCAATGTCACAATATTTTTGAAATTAATGTTTTCTTTTTTGAAATTACTCACAATTTAGGGCAGTGCCTTCACAACCCGCGCATTGCGGGGGAGCTTATTCACGCTTGAATCTATATTAGGTGTCTATTTTCACAGTTCTCTTTCACTTATTTACACTTTTTTGCACACGATTTGAAAGGTGACGCTTATCACAAATTTTAGCGACGCGACGCTCTTTGACCTGTAAATACTGCTCTCGCCCCTCATGTCAGAACGCTCCTGAGATTGAGTTCGATTAAGATGAAGACGACGACGAAGATTGCTTCGAGCTTGAGGAAGTTGGTGCTGCATTGAATTAGGAATATAAGATGTAGTATTGCAATACGAGGACATCAGTCAGCCCCAATCCAAACAGATTCGACTACTATAACCACTACATGCAAATAATTCGTTTTTTTCCAAAATTCATTTTTACTTCATTTTAGTTTTTTCTTACACCTTGTATTTTTCTTGCACTTTGTATTTGTTTAATTTTTTTTACACTTTGTTGTATTACTACAACTGGGTAAATTTTTATTTTTGGTTAATAAATTTTCGGCCTTTCTTTACATTATGTTTTTATTTCGACAACCCATCTCTACAACTTTCATTCTATGGATTTTTTCATTTAGATTAGCCGTTTCAGAGCTGAAGACATTAAAAAAGTTACCCAGTGTGAATTTTTTACAAGTTGGTAAAAATTGTTGTTATTCGAATGCCAATTACGCCCATACCTCTTGATGAAATTTCAACTTGGAGGTACCCATTCGAAGCGAAACTTAATGCTCTTTTTAATTTTGATAATAAATGACTTTTCGATTGGATGCATTGTTTTTAAGTTATAGGCCACAAACTGAAAAAAATGCCAAAAATTCCTGGCTTTTTCGGCCATACAAAAATTTGCCAAGGTTTGGAGGTCTAAAACTTGAATTCTACATACTTTCTACAATATATGCAAGATGATAAAAAAAAAATTACTACCTCGTTTAAAGTAACTATCACCCCCTTTCGATGATGCCGTTCCTGGACTAGATCATAGTTTTCAATACGCTGTTGATTATTTTTTTAAGTTGATTATTTGTTCCTTTCCAAAGTCCTTTCTTCGTAAATTAATAACGGTTTCATTCATCTTTGTTAATAATATCATGGCTCCAGTGACGTGTGTAATATTCTCAGATATTTTTATTCTTCCATGCTGGACTAACGTTATTTGAACGATGAAAATTATAGATATGTACTGTGCAGTATTATTGTTTTTGTAGAATCTCATCAAACGTTGCAAACCTCCTCATGTATATGTCTTAAATTAAAAATTGTTCCAATTTCGTATAAAATCGCTTTGATTGGAAACTTAACATATTAGCAATGTTCGAGAAAATACATGTTCATGTGTGGTGGCCTGCCATGGGAAGCCAAAAGATATGAGAAAATATATTTCTGACTATCAAAAGAACGTGTGTATAGATTTCAACCTTCTGGAACTTTTACGAAACGAATATGGAACCTATAAACATAGCTAAAACGGTAGCGTTGATGAAACCATTGACTACAGTTATATTTTTCTGTATTACCAACATAAATTTAAGAACTGCTATTATACAAAGCTCTCTCTATCTTACACACAGAACCCTCCAAACTTAAATGCTAGAGTATCTCCTTGACTAGGGTACCCCTCCTGAGATAAGCATGGTATCAAGTTCGTTTGGAACTTAAATTTATTCGTTAGAGATTTTGATGAAGTTAGTGAATTAATTAAATAGTTTTAAGAGGCAGTCTTTGAAACAGTGAACTGTTGTAAGTACGTACACTCAGGCAAATTTCAAGTAGTCTCGAGTACTTAAGGTAGTTAATGTTACTCTTATTATTTTAAATAATTTAACAGTATCAAATAATTAATATATATTTCAATTGATATTAATTATTCAAGTTTCTTGTAGTAATTACATTAAACCTTTCTATGCAAATAACGTGAGACTTCTATTATATGTTAATAACGCAGAATATGCATATTACAAAAATATTAAAAGTTTTAGCAAACCAAAAACATATTCTTTTGCCCAATTATAATTCTTAAATGTTTGTGATGCACCAGAAAAGTTCTTAGATCTTTTATTACTCTTACTGTTGTTTCCTAATACTAGTGGAATCCCAACTCACGGCCCGCTAGATTAGAATGGTGGCTTTTTCATCAGAACTTACTACCAGCCAATCAGTTTGGATACAGAAAAGGCTTTGGAACTATTGATGTCGCGTCCACCCTAACTGTTGATATTCAGAATTGTTTTTCATATAACAATTATTTATGTGCTTTATTCTTGGATATTAAGGGAGCTTATGACTCTGTCGACTTGCAAATATTGGAAAAAAAATCTGCGAATTTTTCTTCTTCCCTAAGCAAACTGCTAGGTCTATATCTTTTCTCCGGACGAATAATTTATTTGAGAAATAACAAAAATGAGAAAATTGACACAGATATAACAACCTAGGATACCCCAGGGCTCCGTGTTAAGCCCTCTTCTGTTCAATTTATATACTGCTGACTTACATCAATTTCAGAACATAGAACAT
The DNA here is from genome assembly GCA_963675555.1 of Leptura quadrifasciata. Classification (NCBI taxonomy): domain Eukaryota; kingdom Metazoa; phylum Arthropoda; class Insecta; order Coleoptera; family Cerambycidae; genus Leptura; species Leptura quadrifasciata. The sequence goes on from OY776675.1 coordinate 115,292,109, forward strand.
ATTGTACAATATGCAGATGATTTCTGCCTTTACGTGGAAAATAAAAATTATAATAGTGCAGTAGAGCTGCTAGATTTTGGTGTTTCTAAAATAAACCAATGGTTCATTTCGAATGGCCTAGATATCTCTCAAGAGAAATCTGTTTTTTGTGTCTTTACCCGGCACAATATCCCTAATATTTTAAATATCCAACTGGGGTTATATACTTTCTCTTGTAAACTACAAGTTAAATATTTAGGGATAATTTTTGATAGAAAACTAACATGGAATCCATTTATTGAATCGATCACTACAAAATGCAACAAAGGTTTTCTAAAAATGGTTACAAAAACTGCATTACTTTTTTATAAATGTTACATAAGATCTATAATCGATTATGGTTGTATAATGTATGGGGCAGCAAGTATATCTTCATTAAAATGTATAGACATAATACAGCGCAAAGCGCTTAAAATCTGTCTTGGTGCAATGAAATTCACTCCAATTGATGCCTTACATGCAGAAGCCTTGGAACCTCCTCTTTCGATTAGAAGAGATATGTTAAGTAGAAAGTTTATCATGAAACAAACCTTCCATTCTATACCTTTGCTAACCAAGTTCCTAAACGCCTTTGATTTAACCAACAAATATTAGATTAAGAAAAGTTCTCCCCCACGTTGCTTAGTCTACAGGGACAATACTGTGTTGCTTCAAAGTATTGAACATAGTGACATATCTGAAATCAGCTACTTTAGTCTGGTTTCACATGTAAATATTATTACACCAATCTACAGCGAGAACCCTCAAGTTAGTACTAATATTTTACTTAATGTGCTTAATCAATTTAATGAACCAGAAATTATTTATACAGACGCTTCAAAATCTGTATCAGGTACTGGTGGAGCTTTTCTGGTTCCATATAAAAAATATGAATCAAATTTTAAATTGAACTTACATTGTTCCATCTTCACGGCAGAAGCCATAGTCATATATCAAGCTTTGAAGTATGTTGAGAACGCAACCTCTAAAATCTCGGTCATTCTCTCTAATTGTCTTTCGGTTCTCAATGGAATTAAACATACATGCTCCTTTAGTTATAAAGGCAATCCATATTTGTACAAAATAAAACAATTAATACTTCAAATTACGTCAACTGGAAGGAACATTTACTTTGTTTGGGTGAAGGCTCATGTTGGACTTGAGCATAACGAACAGGTTGACCTCTTGGCTAAGGACAGCTGCAATTTAGAATATTCTCTGGATGACAAGTTATGTATAGGTGACATATTCAACGTGTTAAAGTTAGAGTCAAGAAATAAATGGTCTGGTTTATGGAAACAACTCTGTTTCATAAATCCCTCGAGGTACACTTCCATTCATACCGACATCCCGATAAAATTTTTTCACGATGAACTTCTTGCCCAAAGAAAATATATAACTACTCTGATATGCTTAAAATTTGGTCACGCTTGCTACCCATCTCATTTGTTTCAAATTGCGATAAATGCGAACACTGTAATGTCATAGGAGACCTAGATCACGTGTTTTTTGGCTGTGTTAAATATAAAGATGCATCTACGAAATTTGTGCAAAATATTACCAAAAATTGTGATATCATAGCTCCATTTAATTTACTTAGCCTGTTGGTGATAGGATCAAATAAGATATACAACTGCATTGTAGACTTTATAAAAGAAACCAAAGTTAAGTTATCGATTAAATTCGTACACCCTATGTTTTCCCTGTGTTGGTTATCCCTACTTACCGAGGTCTACCCAGTCTTGACTAAGTTATAATAATGTCCTGATTGACACCTGGACGAGAAACGTGTGACCGTCTTTTCCTGTCATTTTTAACTAATATCTCTGTCGGTTCGAGTTAGTTTTAGTTTTTGGTACAAAAAAATTATTTTTCTTTGTTTTTTGTTTTTTTTTATTGCATACTCAAATTATTATTGGCTGCATGGTTTACGGCTCAAAACCATTGGGAAAAAAACCCACGGCGCGGCAGGAAAACTGGTGAGCCCTGTACCCCAGGCGGTATCTACTTAAAATCAGCTATGTTTGGGTGAATCGGGTAGTATGGCAGATTTTTAGCTTAATCGCTCCTAAAAATCATAAAAAATTATAATTTCACTATGCGCTTGTCAGCGTTGCAAAAGTTTAAAACAAACTGTTTGAAACACATGTTCTATACCTGTTTAAAACACGCTTGAATACTAAACATAAATAGTTTAAATCATATTTTAAACATTTGTTTTAAACATGTTTAAAATGAAATTGTCTTTTATTGATTTTTGATAATAAATTAAAGCTGCGTACTAACATAAAGTTTCTTCATTTATAAAAGTAACAAACAAACAGTAAATGGGCAGTGCGTCTTGGTGATACAAAAGTTAATAGCAAAAAACCTGTTAACTATACATCTAATTATAACAAAATTTATTCAATGTTAAATAGAATAAATCGATACTGTCACAGCAATTCTGTCAACTCGGTTATTAGTGCTGTGAAAAGAGATTAAAAAAGTCGATTTAGATCTGGTTCTGTTGAGGTGAGACAGTTAAAATCTAGTAAACCTAGGAGGTAAGGAAATTCAACTGATTCATTGATTAGGTTAAACAAAAACAAAATATCAGCATTAAATCGTCGCTTTTCCAGTGATGTCAGGTTAAATTTACTCAGTAAAATTTTTTTATAACCTAAGTCTAACTTAAAAGCGTAGCTTCTTATAAACCTTTCTTGGATTCGTCGAATTGAGTCAATGTGAAGTTGATAATGAGGTGACCATACCATTGATGAATATTCTAGACCGGAACTGACCAAAGAAATATATAGTAATTTGAGTACATCCGGGAAAAATCTTTACTATGCCGTACGATAAATCCAAGTTGCTTGTAACCATTAGATGCTATGTTGTTGATGTGGGACCGAAAGTCTAAATGAGAGTCCAAGGTAACCCCAAGATCGCAGATCTCCGTGACACGTAGGAGTTGCTCATTGTTGACATGATATGAATAAAGCTGAAGTTATCGAGATTTAAAATGTAATGATCAGTGCAACTCCAGACACCAGGAAGATATATAGGGTGTAGCTTTTAGCACTGTCCAATATCTTCAAGTGCAACCCCCTCACTTTTTCAGACTCTACAAATTAAGTGCATCGACTACCTTAGGAGTCTCAGCTAAGCAGTCCACGCAGCAATCCTTTTATTTTTCAATCCCTTTAAGGTTCGTTGGTGTTCAGTGAACGGTATCTCATTTCGCAGTCCTGGTTGAGTGGAAGAGTAGCTATAGCAGCTAAACTCCGCCAGGACGTAAATATAAAAATAGCATATAAAAAAAAAAAAAATTAAAATTTTTTTAAGTCTTTGAACGTCGCCATTTTTCCTATGCGTTTCAGCAAAAAATGTTTTAGACAAGTTGTAGGGCTAGATGAGTACTATCCAATGATTTATCGCATGTACATATTTGATTCTAAATAAAACTTTTAAATTTTTTTATTATTTTTTGGAGCGATTAAGCCAAAAATCTGCTATACTACCCGATTCACCCAACCCAAAACAAATATCGCCTGCGCTACTGGCATAACACCTCGACCCAACATATAAATCTATCACATAGATATTAATATATAATTATGTTAAATAAAGTTCGTATTTCAATAACAGATGTGTGGGCTGGGGTGATTTGAACAAGAATTATTGGGGACCTATTTTCTTTCAAAGGACCTTTGACAGGGAGAAATATTTAGAATTCCTATAAAATTATATTGAAGAAATGTTGAAGGACTTACTATTTGCAGTTTCAGAACAAATGTATTTTCAACAAGATGGGGCTCAGTCTCATAATGCCGCTCAGTTATGATCCATTTAGTGAACCGGTATAATGGGCAAGTAATTGTAACAATTGGATCTGTACATTGAATTGTCCGCATACCAGACCTAACCATTTTAGATTTTTTTTGTGTGGGGTTATGTGAATGGAAGAGTTTTTATGCACTCCCTCAAATACTGGAAATTTTACAAAATCGTATTCACGAAGTATTTGAACGTATAATTCCTGCTATGTTGCGAAATGTTATGCGAAACACCATTGGCCGAGCCAGAAAATGTCAAGAAGAAGGAGAGGATGCAGTTTGAACATTAACTATCTTTTAATATACTTATAATATGTTTCTTATTGTTAAAATAAATAATTTCGCACAGAACACTTGTCACTTGCAGCGTTTTTTGCTGACAAAATGAATGTTTTGAATGTAGTTTTATTCAATTTCCATGGCATACTTACTTGATAAGCGTATTTTCTCTATATTTTAATTATTATCAAGGGCGGATCTAGGATGAATTCAAGGGGGGGGGGGCTTCATAGACTATAGAAAGAAAAACAATAGGCGCTGCAGGCGAAAATTTTACATTTTTCAAGGTCAACAGCCTAAAATGAAAAGTTAGAAATCACCTTAGTGCGAAGTTAAATTGAAGTTGGCGGTATTGTCAATTTATTTTTAAGTACCTACTCTGCTACTAAATGTGATTAAACCATTAACGAGTTTATCACAGTTTCCTCTTTACTTTGATATTAGGCATTGCCTTGTTACTCTCATATAGAGAGAATACGGTGATAAAGTCATTAATGGTCACATCATATTTTTAACTTATTTTCTTCAAAAATCTTAGTATTATTATTGTTGCAATTATTGAGCCCCTGCAGCACCCCCATAGATTCGCCCTTGATTATTATCCACCAAGTAGTTAGGTTAATATCAAACCGATTTTCGACTTTCGTCGTTTATCAATGGATTTGTCGTAGAAATTAGTATGTAACTACTGGGTGTCAAGATGTTGCCATTTGTTGTGGTTTTTGATGATTCCATTGACATCCGCTATGTTACCTTGTTGCCGTATTAGGAAATCGTACAAGATATTGTTCCTTGTTTAAGTTAATACTGTACTCATAAGTAATGAATAATGATATTTCATAAATATGATTTGATAGTAGAAAATTATAAAAGCCTACAATCAAAATGCACCTATATGGAAGAACTACATTTACGATATACAAAGGTAAATTATTAAATACTGAAACGCATTAAAAATAAAAATCAGTGAATGCACTAATTGTCTATTAATTATTAAAACGCTACAGTAAACCTTTGACCAGTTTTATAATCAACTGCTCGCCGCGTACATATTCCCAGCCCAGCATTTTGCTATTCTCTTTAACACGAACCACGCTAATTAACGTATTGTAGTAAAGAAACTTTGCATGAGCAAAAAGAAGAATAAATCCTGTCAGATAAAAGCACAAACAATTACTTTGATATTGCAAATGATCTTAAATGGAAATAAATGCTGTCTCCTTTCAAAATTAATTGGAGTGAATAGTCTTAAATCAATGAAATTTGATTTACTACTTGTACCATAATAAAGCATTAAAATAATAAATCATCTTACTCTTCCAGCTGCAACAGTTTTACATTAGCTTATGCTATGGATGAATAACATATAGGTATATTTTGACCATGTTTCAATTAGATCGTTTCACTTTAAATTGTCCTGAGGTTATTTTTACTTTCCAATATACGTAGTATATAATGAAAGTATCGTCATCGTGCAAAAATTCGAGTTTGAATTTTTGATGAATTTACACGTTTTCAAGTCCCCTGAACCCAAAAAAGTCTCTAAATTCATTTTCCATCAAAATTTTATAACAAAATCAAAGTTTTCCGAAAACCAAAATTTTTTTTTAAAAACCAAAGTTTAGGCCAGCCTATGCGCAGCCCGGCATTTGCACGTCTCGCAGATGGTTCCTCGTCCAGATTGAGGTACCAGCGTCAACACCCAAATTAGAAACAGTGAAGTGCGCGAGCTACCTTATAAAAATGTAATTTTAAGTTTTGTTAAATCTGTTTTTTTAGATGTTTGTAAATTTTATCACCTTTTTTAATCTGCATTATGCAGAAGGAGCCTAGGTATAAGTTTTAATTGTTTTAAAACCGAACCAGGCCTAGTCCGCCCGGTCCTGCAATCCGCCACAGCGAATAACGCAGTGGTTGCACGGTCGGTCCCGGGTTAGGCCTTGGGGAGGTAATTATTGTATAAGTTACTGTTAAATAAAGAAGTTTTGAATTGAATTAAACCCAAAAAAGTGGTAAAAAATGTCTGTCTGCCATCTCAGGCCGCTCCTAAAGCCCAAACCACTGGATCGATTTTGTTCAAATTTTACATGTGTATTCAAGACGGCCACACCTCGAGGCCAAATTGCAAAGTCGGTCCTAGCTCAAATGTGGGGGAAGTAAACCCCTAAAAACTTGAAAAAAAATTAGAAAATAATTTTTTTCTCTAAAACGGCACTAACGATTTTGATTCATTTTGATACATAAATATTCCCTTAGTATCAGCAAGATGACATAACCAGTTGCTCCCAGAAAATGCAGGGAGGGGTGCTACGGGTGTGAGCTTTAAAGAATTTAATAATGTTTTATCTAAAACGGCTGTAACGTTTTTTGATCAAATTTGACATACAGTTACTTCATTACTTTATTTAATATTTAATCTTTTTTTCAATTTTATAATGTAAAAAAAAGTAAGTAAAAAAAAATTGAACCTCTCCCGGTTTCGAACCCAAGATCTCAGTCTTACGAGGCAATACCAATATACCAATATATTTATTTGCTCTTTAAAATAATACAATGCATTGCCAGGCCCCGGCCCAGAGCCAATCCGCCAACAGGGTGCGAAGCATGCCAGCAAAGCATTGATCGGTAATGGGAATAGAAAACAAGTATCAAGTATTCTTTTCTGCATTGAAACTGCGACAGGTTTTTGACCATTTTGGTTAAAAATCATAAGGATGTTAAAGAAATCTTCGTTTGTATAATCATTTTCCATTTTCGTCGCTATCTTTGTGCGAACTGACGCCAGAAAACTTTGAACGCCAGAAAACTTTGAAACGCTAATTTCAATCATAGTGGAGCAAAAATAGCCCAAAATAAGGCGATAGAGAACATTTTACATGGAACAACGCGACATTGAAAAATAAGTTTGTTTTGGTGAAACTAGGAATATGAGTTTCCTACTTCGAGTAGGTGGGGAACCCTTTTTTTCGCGGAGAAGGGGTAAATTGATCATCTTTAAGGGTGGTTTTCAGTTTTAATTTATTTTGGACACTTTAAAATTCTAGTTAAGAAACTATCACGAAACTAGAATGGTACCCTTTTACGTTTTCATATATTACTTTATATTTTCATGTTTTCCCAAATAGTTCTTATACAAGGTGGTCCAAAATTGTCTCTTGATATTTGCAGCTGATAGTACATCCAAAAATAATGGTAGTCTTTTATATAAATTTATTTCCGAAAATGAATAATAAGGGAGATAATATGTCCCTTAAAAGGGAGATAGTCAATTTCAGTTGTTCTGCAATATCTTCCGACTCCCATAAAATATCAAATTTATATTTTAAAATTAGTCATAGACCATCAGAACACTAGTTTATATTGTATCAAACAAACACTTTCGCTTAAGGGGTAGTTTTAAGGGGTGACTGTCAGTATTTTCCTCATAACTTTTTAATTTTGTCATATTTGTAAAAATTATTATAAAAAACAAATTTTCAGATCCTTAAAAATAAAAAGGTATCCTTACTGCATTTCAATAAATAAAGTCGTTCTCTAGAAATTTATATTTAAAAACCGCAACTCAAGAAATCACTACTTTCACATCCAGATTTTGTATCCAAGTTCTCTACACACTAAATTCCAATGTAATATTTTACTTCCTTTAATAATAGGCTGGGGGTGGCAATGGGGGTGGTAGAGAGGGTAGCTAATGTCAAAATAAATTTTAGAGGCCCTTGGTTCCCGAGCTTACACTAAATCCCAATTTAATTTTTTACTCCCTTTAGTAATAGAGTGGGGGTGGCAATGGGGGCGGTAGAGGTGGTAGCTAATGCCAAAATAAATTTTAGAGTCCCTCGGTTCTCGTATACATACTAAATCCCAGTTTAATTTTGTACCCCCTTTAATAATAGGGTGGGGATGGAAATGGGGGTGGTAGAGGCAGTAGTTAATGCCAAAATAAATTTTAGAGGCCCTTGGTTTTCGTACACCCGCTAAATTCCAATTTAATTTTTTACTCCCTTTAATAACAGGGTGTGGGTGGCAATGGGGGTGGTAGAGGGAGTAGCCAACACCATAAAAAAATTTTGAGACGTTCTTGTATATACACTAAACCACATTTTAATTTTTTTTTACTCCCTTTCATCATAGTGTGGGGGTGATAGTGGGGGGTGGCTGATGCTATTGACTTTTTGTACATGCCCTAAATTGCAATTTTATGGATTCTTACCTGCTTGCTTTGCATATTTACCCCGTTTACCCCGAAACCTTCAACGGAATTAGATAAAAAAATAATCTACTTCCAGATCTTGTTATAACACATAACACTTATTTCAAGTCAATATCATAAATGGCTCCAGAATAAACGTGAGTACAAAAAAAAGTTACAGCCAGACAGAAATTTTTTTTCACTCAGATTTCAAATCTCGACGTTTCAGAACATTTCAAGCCTATTTTTTTAAAAATTGCGTTACTATATTTTCACTGGACGTGGAAGTAAAACAACGTGTATTTACAACACTTTATTAATAAATTCTTTTACACATGAAGAATGCTTTAAAATATTATTTTGACATTTCTGTTATTTATTAGACATTGATTTTTTTTCCAAATAATTGTTTAATTGTTAATATTATTTAAACATGGGAACAGACGTAGTTTTGACTTTGGGAGAATGTTTTGGTAATGCTAATGCAGCTCTGAAATGTTATAAAGATAAATTGCTGAACAGAGATATTCCTGATGCCAAAACTTTTTTAAGTACAGAACAGAGAAACAGAGTCGCTGGCCGTCCAAAAAACGCAAGAGCTGTTGAATTTGAAGAAGAGATATTAGATATTTTCACCAAAGCGTTTTAAGACTGCTACATGAACAACAATTGCACCAGTTTCATTACTGAAAAACTCATGAAGACAATCTGAGGATATGCCAATAAGAGTTGATTTTTTACGAGTAGTTACTTGAACGAACGGAAAATGGTCCAGATTTTTTAAGAAAAATATTTTTGCTGACGAGGCTACATTCATGCGACAAGGCATGTTTTTTTTTTCAACATTTATTTAACATCAGTCTATTTCCGCTACTGAGGCCTAACACCGATTCTTGTAGGATCAGCTACCTCCAACCAGGATTTTGCCGAACCATACCAGAACATGTAGAACATGGTTACACAACCACTGCCCTAATAGATGGATTGACCGGGGTGCAGATGCACAGATCAAGTGGCCTGCTCGGTCTCAAGGCATGTTTTTTTTTTCAACATTTATTTAACATCAGTCTATTTCCGCTACTGAGGCCTAACACCGATTCTTGTAGGATCAGCTACCTCCAACCAGGATTTTGCCGAACCATACCAGAACATGTAGAACATGGTTACACAACCACTGCCCTAATAGATGGATTGACCGGGGTGCAGATGCACAGATCAAGTGGCCTGCTCGGTCTCAAGGCATGTTTTTTTTTTCAACATTTATTTAACATCAGTCTATTTCCGCTACTGAGGCCTAACACCGATTCTTGTAGGATCAGCTACCTCCAACCAGGATTTTGCCGAACCATACCAGAACATGTAGAACATGGTTACACAACCACTGCCCTAATAGATGGATTGACCGGGGTGCAGATGCACAGATCAAGTGGCCTGCTCGGTCTCCTGACTTAACTCCTCTTGATTTCACTGTGTGAAGTTATATAAAATCACGAGTTTATAATACCTACTCAAACCTACCAATCCCTACCTACACGATTGCATAGTTGAAAGAAAAAAAACGAACAAGCGTTTAGAATGCTTAGAATGTTTATTAATAAAATGTTGTAAAAACATGTTGTATCTTAAATATAAATTACTCGAGAATGGCTTGGCGTATCGAAATGCAATAATTTTTAGAAATATGAAAAAAAATTAAAATACTGACAGTCACCCCATAAAACTATTCCTTAAGCAGAAGAGAGAGTTTGACTGATACCATGTTAACTGGTGTCCAGATGTCCTATGATTGAGTTTAAAATATGAATTTGATATTTTAAGGGAGCCGGAAAATACTACAGAAAAACATAAATTTATTATCTCCATTTTACAGGGTATATTACTTATTACTCATTTTCGGAAATAAGTTTACATAAAAATTTTGGATGTATTATCAGCCGCAGAAATATCATGAGACAATTTTGGACCACCTTGTTATAACTTTACTATAAATTGCAGTATAATTTCATGAACAATAAACGTTAATGTTCAAAATAAATCAAATTGGTTAATAAGTTATTGTTAAAATTTTAGTAATTCTATATTTTCTTTGCAAATGTAACTAACGTACGTTAATTTATCATTATGTTACTGCAATGTTTAATATATTAAGTACTTGTTTATAAATATTTCTTCTAAATATTTCTTTTTAATAAAAGTTCTAATATATGTCATCCTGATAATCTATTTGTCCAACCAGTAATAAACTATAAATAACCATTATAATATATAATTTGCAGGAAACAACTACTCAGCAGGCAAATACTCCGACCTGCATTGAATTACACCTTACAAGTCATGAAAGAATGGTAGCCAATATCATTTGACAATTTCCTGACCAGACATAGACCGGTTTCGAACTTATTAGTTCTCATCAGTATGTCATAGGTCATGGAACAGACAAATGATAGTGGCCAACCTGCTAGTTTTATACAAACTATAGTTAATTGAGTAGTGGTGAGAGGTAAGTGAATCCTCCCATATGGTCAATTGCTACTATACACCATAGATGTCTCCTTGAGCGTATAGCGACTTGCGATTCTGCAAGTTCCTGAGAGCGGCGACTTTTCAGTCCTAGGTGGACTCAACCTACTGTTATAATATATGATTTACAGGAAACAACTACTCAGCGGGCAAATACCCCGACCTGCATTGAATTACACCTTACAAATCATGAAAGAATGGTAGCCAATATCATTTGTTAATTCCCTGACCAGACATAGACAGGTTTCGAACTTATTAGTTCTCATCAGTATGCCATAGATCATGGAACAGACAAATGAGAGTGGCCAACCTGCTAGTTTTATACAAACTATAGTTAATTGAGTAGTGGCGAGAGATAAGTGAATCCTTCTCATATGGTCATCAATTGCTACTATACACCATAGATGTCTCCATGAGCGTATAGCGACTTGCGATTCTGCAAGTACCTGAGAGCGGCGACCTTTCAGTCCTAGGTGGACTTAACCTACTGTTGTAATATATGATTTGCAGGAAACAACTACTCAGCGGGCAAATACCCCGACCTGCATTAAATTACACCTTATAAATCATGAAAGAATGGTAGCCAATATCATTTGTCAATTTCCTGACCAGATATAGACCGGTTTCGAACTTATTAGTTCTCATCAGTATGCCATTGGTCATGGAACAGACAAATGATAGTGGCCAACCTGCTAGTTTTATACAAACTATAGTTAATTGAGTGGTGGTGAGAGATAAGTGAATCCTCTCATATGGCCAATTGCTATTATACACCATAGATGTCTCCATGAGCGTATAGCGACTTGCGATTCTGCAAGTACCTGAGAGCGGCGACTTTTCAGTCCTAGGTAGACGTAACCTACTATTATAATATATGATTTGCAGGAAGCAACTACTCAGCGGGCAAATACCACGACCTGCATTGAATTGCATCTTACAAATCATGAAAGAATGGTAGCCAATATCATTTGACAATTCCCTGACCGGACATAAACCGATTTCGAACTTATTAGTTCTCATCAATATGCCATAGGTCATGGAACAGACAAATGATAGTGGCCAACCTTCTAGATTTATACAAACTATAGTTAATTGAGTAGTGGTGAGAGGTAAGTGAATCCTCTCATATGGTCAATTGCTACTATACACTATAGATGTCTCCATGAGCATATAGCGACTTGCGAATCTGCAAGTAACTGGGAGCGGCGACCTTTCAGTCCTAGGTGGACTTAACCTACTGTTGTAATATATGAATGATTTGCAGGAAACAACTACTCAGCGGGCAAATACCCCGACCTGCATTGAATTGCACCTTACAAATCATGAAAGAATGGTAGCCAATATCATTTGTGAATTCCCTGACCAGACATAGACCGGTTTCTAACTTATTAGTTCTCATCAGTATGCCATAGCTCATGGAACAGACAGATGATAGTGGCCAACCTGCTAGTTTTATACAAACTATAGTTAATTGAGTAGTGGTGAGAGATAAGTGAATCCTCTCATATGGTCAATTGCTACTATACACCATTGTTGTCTCCATTCAATTTTCTGTTCACAACGCATAACAAATTAACAACACCGCATTTTACACATTTCTTGTCAAGGCATAATTATGGCAACCACTGACACAGATTTTCCTGTACAGCCATATATATGGCAACATTTTCACACACTTCAGGAGAATATATAATTATGGCTTCCGATGCCATAAACATCTTTTTTAAATAACTTAAGTTCTAGCGTGTGTAAACCAATATTTTCTATATTCACACACTTATTAGAAAAGCAGCCATTAAATTAGGGAGTTTTACTAGTTATGCCACAATTGAGGATAATGCATGCGTTGCCATTAACATTGCCGGACGTGTAAGTGTGTGTGTGTGTGTGTGTGTGTGTGTGTGTGTGTGAGAGAGAGAGAGAGAGAGATTTATTGATGTTGCGGTACATGGTACTTACACAAGTCAATATATACCAATAAAATCGTGTTCAAATATTGATATAAAATATAAATATATGTCCCTTAAAATATAGATAAATAGACCTAAGATTGTTATTTACTTCAAATTAAATTCGTTCACTGCTGTTAAACGTGTAATTTAAATATTCGTCGTATGAATAACATGCTTTGCTTAATAGAATTTTTTTTACTTCTTTCTTAAACTGACTGGAGGGTAACATTTTAAATGTGGAGGGCAGCAGATTATAAAACTTTAGGGCAATGTAGTTTAAACTTTTTTGACTTTTGGACAATCTGCAGAAATTTGGGACTAACATATTACTTCCCCGAGAGTATTATTATTATGTACGTCTCTATGTGCATGGAATTCGCCTAAGTTATTTTTAACATACATTACACATGCAAGTATAAACATACACGGAAAAGTAAGTAAATCATTATTTATGAAAGAGATCTTACAATCATCTCTGTAGCCAATTCCATCCATAATCCTTACAGCTCTACGCTGTAATCTAAAAATCCGGTGCCATGAGGATGCATATCCCCAAGCTAAAATAGCATAAGTCATTATTGAGTGACACAGAGCATAATAAACTGTTTTTAGCGTGGGTTTTGAGACACAGTCGTCTAATAGTCGTAGTAGGTAGATATCACTAGATAGTTTATTTGCCACTGAATCAATGTGATAATTCCAGCTAAGAGTGGGGTCATGGTCACACCCAGAAATCTGACAGTTTCGGGATTATCGAAATTTATATTCCTTAAGGACAAAATCATCGTTTGTGTCTTAGACAGATTTAAGCTAAGCCCGTTGCATGAGAACCATTGCTCAGCCTCTGACTGAGCAGCACGACCCACGTGAATGACCTTATTCAGTATTTTGCCAGTATTAGAAATTGTGGTATCATCTGCAAAAAATATAAAGTCAGCGAGTGGTACATTGATTGATAAATCGTTTACATAAATTAGGAAGAGTAAAGGACCCAAAACTGATCCCTGCGGCACACTTATGTCAATACACATTTCTCGCGATATCCCATTATCACATTTGACTCTTTGAGTTCTTCCTTTTAAGTATGGTTCTATCATTTTAGTGCTATTAAAATCAAAATTGTACTCTTTGAGCTTCCTAATTAATAGATCGTGCTGAACACAGTCAAAGGCTTTGCTTATATTATATTATATTAGATCACAAAAGGTGGTATTCACCCTTTTCGAAACATTCAGTGACTTTCTCAGTAAAATTCAATATTGCATCAATAGTACTCTTTTTGGATCTGAAGCCATATTGCGACTTCACAAATAGATCATTATTTTCAAAATAGGCTGTAATTCTTGATTTAAGAACTTTCTCGAATACTTTAGAAAATATGGGTAGTAGCGATATGAGTCTAAAGTTCGATATATCATGGGGATTTCCTTTTTTATGTATGGGGAGTATAAGTGCTTTTTTTAGGCTGTCAGGAAATATTCCTTCTATGATAGCTAGATTTATTAATTTGGTTAATGAGACGATAATAAGATTTTTAATATGTTTTATGAGATCAACATTAAAACCATAGATATCTTTACTGTATATAAATATGCCGAAAAAATTTGATGAAATTTTAGACTAAAGTAACCTATATAACCAAGAAATAGTCTGCCAAATTTTAGCAAAAAATATCCAACAGTTTAGCCGTAATTTTTGGTAAAAATTTCAAATTTTCAAAACATTCCCCAATTTGTCCAAATGGTGGAACGACTTTTTTTTACCAAAATGAAGGTATTCTTATATACTTTCACATGATATAACTAAAAAATAACTTTTTTTAATTTAGCTGATTTTTTGTCATTTTTGGTATATAGCGCGCGGCGATTTCCCGTCATTTTCAGTATTATACGTATGTGCGCACAAGTATACGTGTAATTATTCACTATAAAAATTTCATTATTAATAATAAAAAGTGATTGTGAGCTATAGTGTTTCATTTGAAAATCGAAAGTTGACGTCACTTCCGTTTAGACGGGAAGCAGCTGAAAGATGAAAGCAAAGTGCATTAGATGCAAAAATATCTCTAAGTATCTTTAATAATAAGCGAGGAAAAGATGCTGTACGAACTAAAGAAATCACCGGATATACGACCCTTAAAGAAGAACCATTTCTATATACATTTAGAGACTTTCAATGCAGATAAGTTTCAATGACATTTAGCAAGTCTCCCCATTTTAAAATATAGTTTATCCCTGCTGTTCTCTTCAAAGTCGATTATCTAAATCATCATTTGTTAGTTTTATTTGATCAACACAAACTGTTAGAATATGAATATGTTGTTGACAAAAAAATGTTAGTTTTATGATGACGATAAGAGACAGAGCAAAAACTACTTTTAGGCGCAAATGCGTACCAATGAAAAGAGGGGAACTAAAATTGTTAAATATATCTAAAAAAATAAATAAATATTACCGCATACAGTAAGGAGCAATTAATAGTAATCATTCCAATGACGGCACTTCAAACATTTGTGCGGATAAAACGAAAAATAGTATATCAACTCATTCAACGAATCTTATATGCAAACCGAAATTCTCATTCCAGCTTATTACTACTGATGATCTGCGAAATGTTATCCTAAATTTAAAAACTCCCTCAACTGGACGTGATGATTTAACGACATTATTTGTAAAACTTAGTTATCCATTAACATCGAAAGTCATTACATTTCCGGGGGTATGGAAGAACTTCAGGTTTAGTTAGGCTTAAATTAATTAAATTAACCGATGGTTTTGCAAAATAATATAAAGCTGCTTCTTTCGACCTTTTTTTAAGTTTCTAGTTGAATTTTAAAAATAACTGGGGTATTCGTAACTTAATAGGTATTTTTATAATTTAGTGATGTATGAAAATCTTAGTAATTTGCGTTCTGCTATTTTATAGTAAAGTTATAGAGATGTATAAAGGTTTTCTCAACAATTTACTAATGATGGTCACTCCATTAATGCGCCGAGTTTTAGAAACACTATTGCTATATCTACAACAACCGCACGAGAAAATGTATTTACATATTCAGCTTCTGGCCTGTTTCATTGCAACTGCAGAGCAGCAGTTCCAACTAGTGTGTAGCAATTATTTTAACGATATACTTTTGGCGAGCGCAAATCCTGCTGGGAAGTGGATTGAGTCGTCTGATTTTACTACGAACGCTAGAGCAGGAGTACTCATACAGGGGCTAGCATTACTTCAAAATTTAGAGATAACAAAGATGACAAATATATGGAAGGAAGATTTGATAAATTTGTAGATTATATTAATAATTTCCATGTACCCTTTTCCTATGAAATGTGGAAATAAATAAGCAGCAAAATGTACACCACTATTAACAAATAGTGGGGTGATAACTAACGCATCCGTGACAATTTGGACAAACTGTCCCATTTAAGAATAAATAAGTTTTTCTTTATTTTTTTTGTAAATCTGCCGAACAACAAAAACTTTAAAAACCGCCGTTGGAAATTCTCCAAAATTTTAATGTGAACATATATATAATATATATAACCTGGTTGCCATATTAAAGCAGTATACTCAAGTTTAGATTTCGCAAATGCATTAAAGAATAGTATTATTATCTGGTCTTTACTATGTACATATTTCCATGTGCGATGTAAAGCAACGTTGGGCGCGGTTAGTACTTGGATGGGCGAGCGTTTCAAATGTTATAGTATATTCCCGATATTAACAAGATGACCGGTGAAAAATTACTAAAATTTTCCATATAATTCAATCGTTAGGGTCAACTTGTCAAAACCCATAAAAAAAGTCATTAAGACCCTCGCAGAACTCAAAAATCTCAATTTTTGAGAAATAATTCTGAGAAAATTCACGCAGCATTGATAATTCACAAATAATCCGAATATATCAACAAACTCATTCTAATATTAAAATTCATCAAAATACACCAAAAATCTTACAAAAGACTGCCCTAAAACATACAGCCCCTTCATCCTCTCGAATCACTTCTAAATTACTCCCCAACAAAAATCAAGTCAAAATAGTTTAATTCACTTTCAAAAATTTTTTACAGGCTCAATTATCTTCCATTTTACTTCAAACTCAACTTTCTATTAATATATCAAAACATCTTTCATTCACCTTCCCAAGCAGCCCATAAAACATTCGTCCCAAATTAAGTCCAGTTTACATGTTCCCACTCTAAAATTAGCTTCCACTCAGTTCAAAAATCATAAGTCCAATTTACATGTTCCCTATCGAGTCTAGCAACTCGTCGCTATCTTCATTTCGATTATCCCTAAAATTGGCTTCCACTCCGTTCAACACCGGCGATACCATACCCTCAATATGACTTAATATAACATCAAATATGGATTAAAGTACAGCTCTTAACGTTACCTCACGGGACCAATTCAATTTACCATGTTATTCAGACAGTTATCGTTCCTATTTCTAAAACAAAAATAGAATCTACTGACATTCATATATCAAAATGTTCCATTTTTCATCGCGGTTTTAGTGATATAATTTTCAACCCGAAATTCCAAAATTTCAGTATTTATTGCGCAATATTTCGCAATTTGAGCCCCATAGAGCGGCTGGCGACCGATCCGGCTCTCATCCAGACTTCCGCAACCCACGTCTACATCGTCAGTATAAATATGGGAGACGCCAAGTTCCCGACAAGTGGTGTTTTCGGCATACTTAGTGACAAATAAATCCAGTGCCCGTATTATCTCTTCAGTTGCCCCAACGCATAAATCCAAGTGCGTCTTCTGGTGTATCTCGCGAATTTAAATCCAGTGCCCGTGCATCTTCCTAGGCAGATCCTAGTAAAAAAGTACTCTTATAAAATCGTCCCAGTGCATAAATTCTGTAAAATCAAATCGCCATTGCGCATTAAATTAAAAGTGAATTTTCTCAGTTTTAAAAAATCATTCAACAAAGCAAGTAAAAAAAAAAGTAAAAAAGTTTTTAAACGTAAATAAATACCTTGTTAATTTTCGTTCTAAATCAAAGCGTTTAATTTAAAACAGTGCAAAAATATTATACAGGGTGTAACCTTTGACCCTGCCAGCTGAAATAAAAAACAAGTGGCAAGTAAATTAAATAAAATTAATTTCGAGTGTAAATCAGCTCTGAAAGTATACAGGGCGAAGCATTTGGCCCGTTCCATCTTTTCAAGAACTAACCAC
Source organism: Leptura quadrifasciata (assembly GCA_963675555.1). Lineage (NCBI taxonomy): Eukaryota > Metazoa > Arthropoda > Insecta > Coleoptera > Cerambycidae > Leptura > Leptura quadrifasciata. The sequence continues at coordinate 115,310,077 of OY776675.1, forward strand.
CCCAACTTCGAATCAAACAAAATAAAGTATACGAAAGGCCTCTACAGTATCACATAAAGCTCTCCAGCCAAAAATATTTTATTTTTTCCAGGCCAGAGGTACCGTTCGTGTTCACAAAGAAGACCATGTCCTCGCCTCACATATCTTCCAGCAGCTTCTATATCAGTGTATGCGCGGAAGCTATGCAACCTTAGGCGAGGGTTGCGTAGGTGATATACCATCCTTCGGAGGGGATGTAAAGCCGTCGGTCCCTTGTCTATTAAATGTTAGGCAAGTAAAATATCCCTACTCTTCTTAAGGGAAGAGGTTCGGCAAAATTCTTGGTTGGGATAGCTCGTCTACAGGCGTCGGCGATAGGCCTCAATAGCGGAAATAGACCGACGTTAAATAAATGTTAAAAAAAAATAATATCTGGATGTCGGTAAAGGAGTTACTTATAACAAAATCCAAACTTTTGTAGTTGGTCTTAATAGTTTCAGTAACATGTCTGTTCCGTCTTCATTTATTCCTTTTTTATTCTTTTTTATTTTTATTATATAATTTATTCATTCATTTCTATAACTATATATTTGCTGTTTCATTTACTCATGAAAATAGCCGTGCCTTTCTAATATTTCTATATAATTTAACCCCCCTAAGTACGCAGTTTCTGATGGGATAACGTGGGGTGACCTTACCTTCCCTTTTCGTGTTGAAAAGAAGAGGTCCGTCCACCATATACAGACAACAGATTTCGAATATATATATTTCGCTTAATGGGTACTGATAACCACGCATTATTTGTGTATTCCATCATAATTATTGTTTACCATCGACCTTTTATTTGTAAACCATTTTTACGTTATTGTGTGTGTCACGGGAGAGTTTCTAGCCTTCTATTGGTTTGTTTGCAAGTGGATTATCTAACAAGAAGCAGGTGGAACCCTTCACATCGCATCCAAGTGCTGGCCGCTGAATAAATGAATAAAACTTCTTAAAAAAAATAACATATATTCAATCAAGTTGAGAACACTATTCTGCATCTAGACCTCCTCATCTGTGTAAGAAGAAGTCAGAAAATGATGACAAAAATGTGTACCAGTAGAAGGTCTACATGTAGAACTGTGTTGAACCATACTATATGTATGTACTTAAAATAGCTGCCGAAGAGGATATGGAAGTGTTCTACGAAGATCTAGAAATTTTACTATGTTATTCTAAGCTGGAAAACTATCGGTATGATGATGATGGTAAGATGGTATCGGTAAGATGATCACTTGCAAGCTACTGTCGGTAAATATAGTATCGGAGAATGAAATGAAACGAGAGAGCCTGAGGCAATTTTGGTGGTGGATATACAGTACGGGGATCGCTACAAGGCGTATACGAAAATCCTATCCTATGTATGACCCTTTGCAATTTTACTCTGCGGATAAAAGGGGCAACAAATACTTTACCAGCTCAATATTAACGACATTAAACTATTCGGTATGGTGTCATCAAATAAGATGGCGTCTTCTAATGAAGTGTGATTAGAGAGGGGCGATCCAATGGGCTGTACGCTGGCGCTGCTGTGATTGTCGATGTTATGGTTTTATTTATTATTTACTAGAGTCCGTTGCGCTTAAGTCACAGATAACCTTACGAAATTTAAGTATTATTGCACTCAAAATAATATTAACCTGTTAAAATGGATATTTATTTGACAGAAGATAAAGTACAAAAAATTAAATTGTACTATGGTGGGCATGCATGATCACTGCATAATACAATAAATTGATTTATTGCAGCATACGAAAATCGACCCATCTCCACTTATTTTGAGAAAGATACTTTTGTTTATTTTGGTTATTTGTTGACCACCATAATTAATTTCAACGAATTAATATTTTGAGATGATACGTGGTAATTCGTAAATTCCTTATTTGATGACCGGTCACCTACTTTCACTCCAAATACATTTACATTACTAACTGCAGCGGATCGACCAGCTGTTATGCCTATGCCCCACCATTCATTTCATATCAGCTCTTGATTCTAACCCATATTGCACACGTACATAAGTGTATAACGTTTCCTATACGCCTAGTAGCGATCCCCGCACTGTAGAAACCTGATTCAATATATTATAATAGGAGTTCTGCGGACAGAGACAAATAATTAACTTCTGCCCATCATCACTATCGGTTCTGCTTTAAAAATCAAGCTTAAAGGACATATAAGTGAAATCAATCCACTAAATGTTGAAGATTTAAATTCCCTATCCCTTATACGTAAGAAACAATGAATAAAAAGCTGAAACTCTAAGAAAACCGGCTTTATACGACTTAATGATATTCAAGGCCGTTCATTTATATGAATAATTGATTATTTTTAGAAAGCATACCTTATCAAACTAGATTTGCAATAAAAACTGTAATGGAAAAGTAAACAGAAGAAATTTGAACTTGCTTCATTTCTAATTATATAAAATATTTCAGAATCACTTTATTTTATAAGTAGAAACGATTATAAAAGACAAATGAAAACATTTTTGATGGAAAAGCGAGGGCTTTAGACAAGTAATCGATGTAAACTTCTAAAAATAAATCGAGAAAATTCAAATTAATTTTACGAAATTGATTAGTAAGACAAACACAAGTGAAATTAAATTAGGAAAACAGAATTAATATAAAATATAATATAGCCTGTGGCCCATATACGAAAATATATATTACTTGATTTCATGCCAAAATAACAGTGTTAAATTCCATTCGTTTGAGCTTATCCCTTTTACTTTTAAGAATTATATTACCTATGATCAGTAATAGGGTTTTCCTACAACAAGTATGGTTTATATTTTAAGTCGTTACTTCCTATACGTCTGAAAATTTTCCAGACTATGTTCTCGCTATGAAAAGGGAGAGAGGTAACTACTAATAGGCCACTACTAATGGGGTGTAATGGGGTAGTGAAGCGCAAGTTATAGCCTCTCCTACTCAATTGTTAACCTCACCTTCGCGATGAGTTCAATTTGAACTTGGTGCACCCTGTTTTCACTAACGAGGCTCTAACGACCGAGTAAGGGCGGAATAACCCTTACCTTTTGCCGTGAGCCCATCCACCTTCTCACGAAGAGTGCGGTAAAAATAACCCACCGCACACAAAGGTTGCTTTTGGAATCGTTTGGTTACCCCATCGTCGCAGTCTCCTTCTGTGCCATGGGACCACACCACTCGCCTTCCGCAACCGAGCTGGTCAGTTGCATACCTGCTCCAGCTAAAACTTCAAATGCAGCTTCGTTTTCAGTCGATTAAGGCTTTAAAAAAATGATGGAGCGTTCAAGTTGGACAAAATCATCCGGAGGTAAAATACCCTCCCGATCGGATCTCCGGGGGAGGGTGCCCACAGGGACACCTCATCGAATGTCGAAAAAACACCGACAAGTTAAATCCAACAAAACTAATTCTTTCATCTACGGCGCTTGGAATGTTCGTACTTTGAACGACAGCACTCGCACCGATCGGCCTGAAAGAAGAACTGCTCTAATAGATAGAGAACTTCACCGACTCAATGTTGACGTTGCAGCTCTCAGCGAAACTCGATTTTTGGAGGAAGGCTCTCTCACAGAAAAGTACTACACCTTCTATTGGAAAGGTCTTCCCACCAATTCAAGAAGACAACATGGAGTAGGATTTGCCGTTCGGAATCAACTTGTATCCAACTTAACACAAGTACCACAAGGCCTATCCGAGCGTCTAATGCTGCTACGCTATGAGCTATCAGATGGCAACGCGGTAAATCTAATAAGCGCCTACGCTCCCACTTTGGATGCAAGTCACGAAACCAAGGAAAGCTTCTATCAACAGCTGGAAGAAACCCTCTGTAGAATACCTAAAACAGAACGACTCGTTATTCTTGGCGATTTTAACGCTAGAGTAGGGAGAGATGCAGACACCTGGCCAGGCATCATAGGCAAGAACGGTTTGGGCAACATGAACGCTAACGGTCAACTACTCCTAACTAAATGCGCCGAACATGATCTAGTTATAACAAACACCATTTTCCGACAAAAGGATAAATTTAAAGGCACCTGGCGTCACCCCAGATCAGGTCACTCGCATCTACTGGACTATGTTATCGTACGTAGGAAGCATCTCAAGGATGTCCAAATTACAAAGGCGCGCATTGATAGCGAATGTTGGACCGATCATCGTCCTGTTGTCTCTAAAATGAAAATTGTTATGAGACCCAAACACCGAAGAACTCAAGTAAAACGTAGACTCCGTCTCTGTATTAGTAAATTGCGTGACCAACAAACCGTCGAACAGCTAAAGCAAAAAGTTCAAGAGAATTTGAGTGCACTAGAAGAAACCAATTCTGTAGATGTCGCTGCTACCTGGACACAAATTAAAGACAGTTTAAAAAGTGCGAGTGAGGAAATTCTTGGCACTGCAGCAAGTAAAAAACAGGAGGACTGGTTCAATGATAATGAAGCTTTTATACAAGAACTTCTTGACCGCAAACATACTGCCTTCCAAAACGCTATCAACCACCCCAACGACTCATCAAAAGCAGAAGCTTTTACCCAATCTAAGTATGAAACGCAACGCGAAATCAGAAGAATAAAGAACGAGTGGTGGGCAAGCAAGGCCAGAGAAATTCAAAGGTACGCCGATTCACACGACTACAGGAATTTCTTTCAAAGAGTAAAAGCAGTGTACGGCCCCAGTCGGAAAAATATGTGCCCTATTAAAGATTTAAATGGAAATCTCCTCAAAGAAGACCAGGAAATAAGAGCCCGATGGAAAGAACACTACTCTAACATTCTTAACCAGCAAAGTCAAGCCGATCACGATATTATAAATCTTATCCCTCAATATGACACCTTCGAAGACTTAGATAAACCACTAACAACGGAAGAGATCTTAACCGCCATTGGGCAGCTAAAAAATAACAAATCTCCCGGCGCCGACTCACTCCCAGCTGAGATCTTTAAAGCTGTGTCGTCAGAGCTCATACCCTACCTCAAAGAACTGTTTGATGTCGTGTGGGAAAGTGGTCAAGCTCCGCAGGAGTTTCGTGATACACTTTTAATCAACCTCTTCAAAAACAAAGGGAGCGCTGCGGACTGTGGAAATTACAGGGGTATAGCCCTCCTGGCTGTTGGAGGGAAGATACTCACTAAAGCGATGGCAAATAGGCTAACACCTGTTATGAAAAAGTTACTTCCTGAAACACAGAGTGGCTTTAGACCAAACCGAGGCACATCGGATTTAATCTTCACACTTAAACAGCTTCAAGAAAAAGCACTCGAACATCAAGGAGAAATTCACATGGCCTTCATTGATTTAACCAAGGCGTTTGACTCGGTGGACAGGGAAGTGCTCTGGAAAATTATGTTCCGCTTAGGTATCCCTAGAAAATTTGTGGAAGTATGTCGCAGTCTACATACAAACAACAACGCCCAGGTTATGTATAATAATGAGGCAACCGAACCTTTCCAAACTCTCACTGGAGTTAGGCAGGGATGTGTCCTGGCACCCCTACTCTTTAATTTGTTTACCACTGCTCTAACAATTATTGTTGACAACAAACTGACAGTCAGAGGAATAGGTCTCAGATACCGTTTTGATGGCGGTCTCTTTAACATAGGGCGCTTTAGAGCTTTCACGAAGACACGCACACGATTCATTTGTGATCTCCAGTATGCGGATGACTGTGCACTTTTAGCCTCTACGCCGGAAGAGCTTCAAGAACTTTTAGATGTGTATGCCCAGAGCTATGATTCCTTGGGACTTAAAATCAACATTGGAAAGACTAAGATTATGTCAACTCCTCATCAAGTGAACCAAATAGACATTACACTTAACGGAAATTCTCTTGAAGTGGTGGATCAGTTCAATTACTTAGGCAACGTTGTTAATGACAAAGCAAACATGGACAGCGAGATTCGCAATAGAATTAACGCTGCATCTAGAGCATTCTGGGGACTTAGAGAGAGAGTATTTGACAACCACGACCTTGCTTTGTCCACGAAAATGGCTGTCTACAGAGCAGTTGTCATTCCAACATGGATGTGAAAGCTGGGTCACTTACCGTCGTCATGTGAAAGAATTAGAACGTTTTCAGCAAAGACACCTCAGAAGTATGATGAAAATCCGTTGGTTCCATCACATATCAAACGTGGAAGTACTCAGGAGAGCAAACAGCCTTCCAATTGAGGTGCTTATTTCAAGAGCACGCCTAAGATGGGCAGGTCATGTTCATCGTATGCATGATAACCGCCTTCCTAAATGTACACTTTATGGTGAATTGCTAAGCGGTAGAAGAAGGCGTGGCGGTCAACGAAAGAGGTTCAAAGACGCTCTCCATGAAAATCTAAAATCCTGCGGTATTGCAGACGAGCAATGGGAACAACTTGCAGCGGACAGAACCGAATGGCGAGGGGTTGTGGCCAGCTATCAAGGAAATGTTGCTGCTAGAAGGCCGAATCCAAGACCTAACCAGGTCTATGTTTGTCCTGATTGCGGTCGACATGTGCTCTCCCAAATTGGCCTCTATAGCCATGGTCGTGTGCACCGTAGATGAATGGGAATTACAATAGACTACACCTTTTACTTGTTTTTTATTGTACACAATTTATCGACTGTAACATTTTTATACTCGGACTCGAGTAACGGCTAATAAAATAGGCCACAGGCCAGCACGTGTAATTTATTGTCGAAAGTATTTCAAAACTAATAGGAATAAGTTTGTACAATGTTATAATCCTGGATCAGTCGATTTTCCCTAAAATTCTATAGTCTCACAGTAGTACCCTACTATGGGACCTCATACACTTGCAGTATTTATCAATGATGTTGCTAGCAACTAAACTGCTACACGTAAATAGCAACAATCGAGAGAATAATGAATAAACTAGGAAAGGACCAAGAACACTGAGAGCGAAGAGCATGAAAAAAGAAAAATGTTATAGAGAAGCAACAATGTTTATTCGTTACCACATTCTGGAATGAATGAGGCAGAAGTCTCAAAAGAACAAATCTAGAAGCAAACACTCCATATCATAAAAGCGATAGTTACTGAGATATATGAAAAAATAGGAAGAAAAAAACGGAATTTTTAGTAATTATTTCACATTTTGTTTAATAAAAAATTAAGCCCATGTTTTCAAACTAGCGCATAGTGAAATTATTATTTCTTATGATTTTGAGGAGCGATTAAGCCAAAAATCTGCCATACTACCCGATTTACCCAAACATAGGTGGTTTTAAGCAGATATCGCCTGGGCTATTGATTCCAAACAGTTTTAAACTCGAATACGCATCTGCTGGATGGAGTCCATATACTGCATATACTATTTATCCGTTAAAAAGTTCAACGCCATTTTTTATAATTAGCAAGTTTCACCCTAGATAACCCTAATCCACTCAAAAGCACTCCAGAAAAAGTATTTTATGAGAGGTTTAAAATGAGTAGTTTAATTAGAAGCCGAGCTTGCAGTTGGTCATTATTTTACATACAGTTATGCATAGTCATGATCAAATTAACTGTGCTACCTCCGCGCCGTATCGCTTCTAGGGCTAGAAGTAACCAATTGTTTTGTATTCAAAATCACAGAACAAATATTTAAACGTTCTGCACTGTATCAAATGACAGGTAACTATTTAAATATTGAATCCCCACTTGACATACTTTCTCATATTCTTCATTGTAATATAAGATATACTACAAAATAAACATTTATGAAATTACTTTATTTAATTTCTTTGTCTTATGTATTTTTATCTCTCATGCTTTTAAACTGTTTTTTAGATTATCTTTTTTATGTCTCACTTCGCTTATATCAATCATATTTTTGTTCACGTCTTTACACGCTTTTATTCTTACTTCGCTTCCTCTGTTTGTTTTATTGTTTGGCTCAAATAATTTGGCATAATGACGTATTGTCTACGATAATAGAATTAGTTTGACTGATTCACCAATAATTAATGTATTAATATTGTCTAATTTTAATTTTACATCAGAGCTCGTAACTGAGACTTTAACAAATTTTGTGCCTGTCGTATACTATTCGATGTAATGTAATAATGATCAAATAGCACTGTTGTTGCTTTGTTGCTGTTTTGACCAACCTGTACTCTGTAGGTGAGTGAGTCCGGCAATTCCAGACGAGCCACAAAACTGGCGTTTACTCCGAATAAGATATGTTATTTTTTCTTCAAACGTTGATTAGCTATAAAAAACAAATAGCTAATGCCAATGCACAGCCGTCTGAAATGTCAAACTTTTATGTCATGAAGTGAGTTAGAAATGTCACAATTTTCTGACATTTGAAGAAAAAATATTTTCTGGTGTTTAATACATTTTCGATAAAAGTGATTTTTTTTTAATATATATTTATACAACGTGTCCACGATAAAGCGGTATTATTATAGGTGTAAATAATTTTTTAAAATTTATTTTAAAAATTTTGCGCCTGCTTCACTCAAGAATTATTTTTAGTAAGTTATAATTTAAAAAATTTACATGTTCTCATACTCAATTGTGTGAGTCTAGAAATTACCAGTTTTTCAGTTTTTGAAAAAAAGATTATTATAAATTTTTCACAAATAATTTTGTTCTAGAAATGCTAGCTTGGATTAGTTTCAAACTATAATACATTGTAGATGTTGAAATGCTTATCAGGTAATACTTTCAAGAGACCGCGCTTACTCTATCAAGCAAAAATATTTGTTTGCAATTTTGAACAAAAAATTATGTTGAGTTACAGTTGAGGGACAACTGCAAGTATTTCATGAAATAGTCTTTATACTTTAGTAATACGCACTAAAAAGTCTCAGAGGGATTGAAGTGATGGAACATACTTAAATAAAAATTAAAAATCAGCAGTGGTGGTCCTTTGCCTTTTTATATTACATCAAGGCAGTCAAATAATATTATAAAAACAAGTTTCTCATAAACAGAAATATTCGTTTTTATGAGGCGAGTGGTCGAGATAGCCGCCTTAAGAGGTCCCTATGCCTATGTAGCAATCTTGATCACTGTCTTCGTTAATAATAATATTCACTCCGTAAGTAAAAAGGTTACTTAATATCTGGGAGGGTTTTATGCCCCTAGATTGATATCAACCGTACGATAAGTAGTATATAGGGACACCCCCAGAAAGTCGCTTAAAAATAGGGGTAAGTGACCACGCAGTTCTAATGGCTGAATCCAGTTTTTCTTCATGCTTTCGAAGTCGCTGAACACGAATCTAATATTAGTTTTGCAAAAAAAATGGGGCGTCTATGTATAAAATCGTATTTTTGTAAAAAATAAAAGAAAAAAATTTCATACTTCTTCACATTCATCTCGCGGTATTGTTAAAGAACACGCCAAAACCTTCGATAAACTTTTCAAAATTGTAACAAAATCCGACTTTGCGAAACATTTCTCATGAAAAGCGTGCTTCACGTAAAAATGCCGTTGGAAGTTATTTTAAATCATATTTTCGCTCTACGGAGCGTTTCTCATGCCAAAATCTTGAAAACTCATCAAGGAGTGTAATTTTAGAAAGTGTAGTAAATGTCGCTGCACGGGGACGTAATGTCGCCCCGACCACCAAAATTTAGAAAGTGTAACAAAAATCGAAATTTCAAAATTAAAAACCTTTTTACGAATCCACGTTGTGCAGCACTGCTACTCATGCGTTGTGTTAAATATGAGGACAAGTTATTCCAGTCTCTAGTCTCAAACTATTTCGAGAGTCTTAGCAAAAATAGTCTTAAAGGGGACCATTCATTTTCTAGTAGTCGATTTTGACGGGAAAATGACTGATTTTAACGGGCTTTGCCCTAAACCGGTTCCTCAGTGATTCGCTGTCAGAAAAGTATCTTTACCATGTACTCAGACGTGCATGGGACCGCCTTGCCTGAACGTATGAATATATAATTGCTGCAATACAATTCAAAGTCGTTGGGATTCAAGCATTTTTAAGCTCCGAGGAGCGAATCAAATTATTATTGAACTGATAATACGTAAGCAGACAGGCAAGCAAAGGCCCACCAAAAATTTATAAATATTGAATTTTCTTGAATCTCTTTGTGTAATCGTTAGCTATAAATCGCACATTGGATGGTAGTTGGTACATTATGAGTCGTTTCGTTCCTCACTATGTGTTGTACACGGGCCAGACTATAGTTTGTCAATACATTTTTCTTGAACGTTTTTGTAAAACATGATTTTTTAAAGAGATTTAATATACATTGAACTTTATATTGTCTTTTTCTTGTGTTTTCAAAATTTCTTTTCAGGTTTAAATTTAAGAAAGTGTTAGTATTTACTGTGTTAGATTTATAGTGTTACGACGTCCAATTGGTACCATCAGTGAAGCAGTTACGCATAAACGAACAGTAAGTATAGATTTTGTATTATTCCCCGTCTGAAACAGTCATTTTGAACCCTTCTTTGTGAATGTTTAATATTTATTTTTGGAAAATAGAATAAAAGTTCTTCAGACGCCAAAAGATGGATCGTTCATAATATCTCCGACAGTTTTAATTGTTTCATTTTGAAATTGTAAGCATTTATTTCTCAAAGTATGTAAAAATAAGACTTGTCCGAAATTCGCGCGACATTTATTTAATTTGGCGACGAATTTTCAAAGTTGCACTGCCAGGGTTTGCAAATTTTTACAAACTATCGCAAAAGTTGAGTGAGGAAGTTTCGAATTTTAAATAACTAATTATCCAACATTAAAATATAATACATCATGATGTTTTGTGGAAAATTTCAGTCTTTCATATTTAAATTAAAAAAAGATATGCGCGTTCAAAATTCAGCGTCGAGTCCGAGCGCGCGCGCTTGCTCGGAGTAATGTCAAAAAATGTAGGTAATAGTGTGTGCTCATATTTGTGCATGCTTTGACCGGTTGTGATACAACTTCAGCATTATTTTATATTGGCAAAAAGACTGTTTATGCGGCTATGAAACAGGGGCGGTCATTCATGGAGGGGGACACTTATAGGTAAAAATTTAATCACTTACTAAACAAAATTTAAATTTATTAAAATGAAATATATAAAAACGCTTATAAAATAAAACATATACTCATAAAAAGACATACACAACATACAACATAGCACAGTATTTTTATAATGAAACTATAAAATAAAATCTAAATTCCTCTTCCTACATTTTGAAAAACGCTCAATTATATTGTCAATATTAATTCATTTGGAACAAATCTTACTCAAATATAGAGCAAAATAAGAAGTACTTATGGTTAAAAAAAACGTCCGCCCCCTACAAATGCAAAGTCACCTGTAATACCAAGATAAACGAAAAAAGTGAAAAAAATCATATTAAGCATTTTTTTATCGAAAAAATTTATTTATGAAAGTTGTTCAGAATTGTCTGTAATCCAAAATTTCATCAAAATTTAGAAAAATAATTTTATTGAAAATGTCAGTGCGAAAATATCATTTTAAATAATTTACAGATTATTTGACAAACACCTGACAGTTTGCGTTTAATTTAAAACAAAACACACTTTTCTAAGCAAAGAAACACGTTACAATTATATTTTTGGACTTGGACATTATTTTAAACAAAATGTCTATAAGTCGAGGCAAGAATTCAAGCGATGCACGTCACAAATCGATTCTATAAATAAGACAATACTGCTAAGAATCATGAAGCCCCATTGAACTTTACCTATTTCTGAAAAAAGTTTAATAACTGGGTGTCAAGAATTATTCTTTTTAACGTAATTAATGATTAAAAATTATGTTAATACTAAAATTTCTTTAATGAGATCACTCGTGACGTGCATCGCTTGAATTCTTGCCTCGACTTTTAATAAGGTTTTCTGATTTTTTCCGTTAATTTTGGCATTGTAGGTAGCTTTGCATTTGTAGAGGGCGAATATTTTTTTGGCCATAGGTAGATCTTACTTTGTTTTATATCTGAGTAAAATTTGGCTCAAATTGGAAAAAAAAGAAAAAAATTAAGGGCGTTACAATCTTAAGACATGCTGTGTATAAAATATTATTATTTTAGCAATCACTAAGTAGTCAATTTATAGTAAAATAGTAATTTCTTAAATTTAAATAAAAAATGGGAATACGGCTGCCTGAACACAGTAATTTATTCTAGAGTTAAATGGAGACAGTATTATATTTAGCTCGAATAAATGATTTACCGATCGATACTGCCCTAGAAATCGTTAGTCTTTTTGTAGCTAATTTATACGATCCTTAAAAAAAATTAAAAGCAATGCGTACTCATGTTAACTCCTTGTGTTATAATACCGCTAAACTTCCCCCGAGCTCTTTGGCAAGTAAATGAATGGAAACAAGCTACTGAATCAATAATTGTTTCCGAAGACGTGACAAAGTTTGGATAGTCGATAGAAGACGAAAAATTAAATTTTGATTACTACGAAGGACCCACTGCAATACAAATTTTACAAAAATATTTCTGTTCTTCAGTGGGAAAAATGCTTGCTCAAATGTGATTTGTCCTTGCGTTGTATCTCATTTGAAATGCTGTGATGTTTGTAGTTGTAAGGATTGTTGTAGTGATATTGATGAATTAAATGAATAATTTTGGCAATAAATAGTTTTCATTTGGATAAAATTTAATATTTATATACTCGATACATTTTACAAACACATAAAAAAATAATTTATACATATCTATGTGATTTATAATGTAAAATAGTCTAAGCCATCCCCGCCAAAGCAATCAGCGCGTGTTGATCGCGCGCGCTCGAACTCGACGCTGAACTTTGAACGTGCATATCTTTTTTTTATTTAAATATAAAATGCTGAAACTTGCCACACAACTTCATAATGTATTATATTTTAATGTTAGATAATTATTTATTTGAAATTCGAAACTTTCACACTCAACTTTTGCCATGGCATCTAAAAATTTACAGAACCTGGTAGTGTTATTTTGAAAATTTGTCACACAATGTCGAGGGAATTTCGAACAGGTCTTATTTTCAAGCACAGACTTTGAGGAATAAGTACATCAAATTTCAAAATGAAACAATTAAAACTGACTGAGATTTTTCGAGTTAAATGTGAAAAAGCATGAAATTTTTTTATTTAATTTTTCACAAAAACATGATTTTATACAAGGACGCCCCAGTTTTTTGCTAAACTAACTTCAGATTCGTATTCAGTGACCTCGAAAACATAAGAAAAAACTGGATTTAGCCATTAGGACTGCCATGGTCACTATGGGCTCATTTTATGGGTGCTTCCCGCTCGCCTAGTATACTATCGTAGCTGTGTGAGAGTAGCAACTCACGGTTATCGTACCATTTGCAGTCACAATGTCACAATAGTATCTGCTAATTCCAGATATCCCTGAAATATTAGATGGATATTCTATGAAACAACGATATATCTTTTTTGAAATATGTTTTGATTTTATTTGGACTTGGATATTGGATCTATCTTTAACAAAACTAATGTTTATCGACCCATCAACATATAATCACCACTAATTTTTAATTTTATTTTTCTTTAAGTATGTTCCATCAATCACTTCGATCCCTCTGAGACTTTTTAGTGCGTATTACTTAAGTATAAACATTATTTCACGAAATGCTTGTAGTTGTCCCTCAACTGCAACCCAACACATTTTTTTGTTCAAAATTGCAAACAAATATTTTTGCTTGATAACATTTCTTAGAAAAAAAATTATTTGTGAACAATTTAAAATAATCTCCGTTTCAAAAACTGACAATTTCTAGACTCTCATAATTGAGTATGAGAACACCCATATGTAGAGCACAATCCACAATAAAAATTAGCGAAATCCGAGCTGAGGCCATTTTTATACCATTACCCGGCTATAGCCTTTGATAACTATTTTTTTATTTATAAAATTTTTATATTTATAAGATTTTAATGCTTCATGCTAGATTCGCCAGTGCCATAACATTCTGCTAGATACGCTTTTTCTTGTAAAGTTGACATATTTAAAGCAAAAAATAAATTTTTCTGACACAAAGACGGATCAGTATTATTTTTGTTTTCTTAAAACATTAAAATTGTATACGTAAAAAACAGCAGCGGCACCCCTTGGCTATAGCCTAGGTTAGCCCATAGAGTAAATCCGGCGTTGGATAAAAATACAAATTATGCTTTACTTTAAATTAGACTTCAAAAGTATTTAATCTTATTTTATTCAAAAGGAGTTCTCTAATATTTTGATTCCCTAACGCCTCTTTATTACACTATATAAAACTTATTTAATCGAACTGCAAGCATTAACCATAAATTTTATATTACGCACCTGGAGTTATAAAGGGGTAACACGCGTGGGGTTCAAGATGATGGTGGCATTGCTGGTCGTGGTCGGGCAGAGGCGGTGGGTATTCCTCCTCGGGGGACCGTTCCGATCCATAACCCTGGTCACAAAGTGCCGTTTGGGTATCTGAGAATTTCCAGTGTAGCGGCGCTCCGTCTCCCAAAGGTGGTATCCTGTCGACCTGAAAATATTCAATATTCATATGAGTCTCTCGGCTTTTCAAATTATTCCGCTTGATTTACTGTTATATGAGATTCTGAATGAATAAATTGAAACAAATTTGTGAGTATACAGTGTGTTCTAGATTGGACCATTACCTCTGTGTTATCAGTTATTATTGAGTATAGGAGGGTCGTTGAATAGTAGAATATTGTGGATATGCAGCTTTTTGATTTCATATCCGTCGAAAACTCAAATGTGGGTAATCTTCCTAGTGCTTGAATTGTTTCCGGAAATTTTTTCGAGATCCGAATTTTCATTTCCGGATTTTTTATTCAAGAGTGAGGGAGATCCGGTAAGAAAATTTATAGACCAAAATTACTTGACAAAATAAACTTTAGAAATGTCTGCAAAATCTTGTAGGCTGGTGCCGGTGTTACATCTGATGCATAAATAAGATTTCGATATATGTTCCTGACAGAAAAATACTGAGATAGTCAGAAAAGAGGTGGACAAACTAATTCCAACAAATACGAAAAGATCTAAGGCGACTATATGGAAACAGTTTTTAGAATTTTGCCAGGAAAAATCATACAAAATTGAAGGAGGAACCTCTGCTGTAGAACTGGCTGCAATTTTGGAAGATTGGGGGTTTAATATGAAGAAAACAAACTCGGAAGAATATAAAGAAGGATATAAAAATTGTCGATTATTTTAAATATTTACATACCGTTAAAATTATCAAGATATGTGCTTCTTCCAATATCAGGTCAAATATAATCCTTTCTCAGACGTTAAGTTTGCTGCAGCAAGAGCTGCGTGTCATGCGAAACGCCGACAATTGCAAAGAGATTCCACAAAAAAAAAAACTAATGTTGCTGCTCTTACTAATGAAGAGTATAATAAAATTTAAAAAATATGGGATGAAAATGAATCTGCTGGCTTTTTCCATGTAATATCACACGAACTCGCGTGGAGAGGTAAGAGATAATGGCTAAAGTGTAACATTTTTCTCCCACAAGGGAGAGTTCACAGGAAGAATTGAATATAACCCTGTGTTTACTAGAACAATCCAAGGCGGATCAAGAAAACTAGCCGATAGTAAATGGTCAATAAGAAACATAAAAAATCTTGATGAATGCCCTGTACGAATATATGAAACATTTTTGGAAAAACGTGAAGATCTAACAGTGGATAGGAAAATTTTTCGAAAGGATGGAATAAGGATAGCCCTGTTGGTAAAAACACAATTGCTTTTCGGTTAAAAGAATCTGCATCCAAAATAGGAATTGATGTTAAGAAAATCAAAGCAACAAATCATTCTGCGAGAGCCACGGCAGGGAAAATTTTGGCAAAAGAAATGATGTTCAGAAACAATAAATCATTAAAATTATTGGTCACAGCAATTCCCAGTCCATAAAGCCCATTCCTTCAGATGGATATGGATCACCACCAAAATATAATTTACACCATGAGAGGTGAACAATCTTTGGGAAACAGTCAAAGCCATAGGCAAAACAAATATATAGGAGTTGAACAACGCCAAGAATAAAAAAACATCCGAATAATGTTTATAATAATTGCGTGTTCAATATTTCCAATAATTAAAAGAGTTGAAGTAATAACTACTTTTAAGTATAATTACGTTTTAAAAAAAATTAATGTACTTATTTTGGTTACTTTATTATATTACAAAAAAAAATTATTTTTTAAAAAGTTTTTATTTAAATGCTCCAAAAAGTAGAAAATAAACTTTAACGTAAATGAAATGCATCATTTTGTTACATTATATAATTTTTTTATGATACAAAAGCTTGTCGCGAGATTTTCTTGTGTGAAGGAGATTGCTCGTGACAAGCATTTATATCATAAAAGAAATTATATAATGTAACAAAATGATCCATTTGATTTACTTCAAAGTTTATTTTCTACTTTATAGAGCATTTAAATAAAAGCTATTTTTAAAGATATTTATTATATAATTTTATATTTTACTTTTAGTCTTTTGATATGCTGCAATCCACAGATATCGATTTTGAGACAAATCGAATCATAAACGGTAAAGCCGTCCGCCATCTTGAATTAAATCTTTGACTACAAATTCGTAATCCGCGACCCCGAAAACCCGGAGATATCGATTTTGATCTATATGACAAATGTCGTCAGCCATATTGGCGCCGCCATTTTAAATTTCTGAATTTTGACAAAGAATTAATTCATAATTATTAGCAATCTCGAAAACCCCAGATATCGATTTTGAGTCGAATCGGATCATACACGATAAAGTCGTCCGCCATCTTGAAGCCGCCATCCTAAACTAAATTTTTGACTAGAAATTCGTTATCGGCGAACCCGAAAACCCCAGATATCGATTTTGATCTAAATGACAAAAATCGTCAACCATATTGGTGCCGCCATTTTGAATTTCTGAATTTTGACCAAGAATTCATAATTATTAGCGATCTCGAAAAATCTCCAGACATCAATTTTATCGGCGAACCCGAAAATCCCCAGATATCGATATTGATCGATTTAGATCTAAATGACAAAAATCGTCAGCAATATTGGCGAGCCGCCATTTTGAATTTCTGAATTTCGTCCAAGAATTCATAATTGGCGATCTCAAAATCCCCAGATATCGATTTCGAGTCGAATCGGATCATGAACGATAATATCGTCCGATATCTTGAAGTGACCATCCTGAACTAAATTTTTGACTAGAAATTCGTAGTCGGCGAACCCGAAAACCCCCAGATATCGATTTTGATCGATTTAGACCATAAATGACGAAAGTCGTCCGCCATATTAGCGCCTCCATATTAAATTTTTAAATTTGGACCAAGAATTCATAATTGGCGATCTCGAAAGTTTTTTCTTATATGAAAATGTTCAAACTAGGGAAATTTTCACTCATTAATCACATACGTAGGTGCTCATGGGTCAGTAAGATTTCCAAAAAATTTGATGTTTGTCATAGCCATAATGACAAAATAGACGTATATGAGTAAATAAATATAATAAATAAATAACACCACAGGTAATTACGACCCCCTTTATCCCGGAAGGCTCTAGAAGAGCTTTATGTGGGAGGGGGCTACACATTTAGAGACAAGGGACACACACCCAATATCCGTGTATAGTGGAAAAATCCCTCTCACAGTATTTTCCGCTGCCACGGCCGGGGATCGAACCCGGAACTTTTGGGTCAGAGGCAAGTGCGCTCACCTCTCGACTATCAGTCATTGGCTAATAATGATTGGTATAAAATTTTCAAAATAATATTTTCCATCCTAAAATGTGTAATTAAGCAGCTTTTAAATTTTTACAAAAATTAGTTTTCGTACATGAGACTACACTTTGCCTACAAGGAACTAAGATGGTGGCGACACAGGACAACAAAGAGGTGAAAATATGTAAATTTACCCACAAATATATTACCCTCTTCGTTTTTCAATACTGAGTTAAACTTCGAGTCAATTAACTCTTGCTAGCAATTTAACTCATGGTTAAGTTCGTATTAGTGTCACTACTGTTTTTCATTAAAGATAGTTAACTCTACGTTTGTCAAATATTTTATTAAGTTGGTATGAGAAGTATGAATTTAATTTGCATTTTCAGAATTTTGTGTTACTAATCTTAGCCTCTTCTGATAGTTGTGTACCAACGTGGAGACCTAAATTTCTGGCATAGTTTCTAACTGCTACATCTTAGCTTTATTTGTTAACGGATCAACGGAAGACCTGTAGATTTGCTTGGGTTGGTCTCCAAGCAATGTTTTTGGGACAAGGTAATAGGATTCTCTACAACATTATGTATTAATTGAACATCATTGTCAAGTTCAGATAGTTTGAAAGGACAATAAACTTGAGTACGATGCGTATGAAAATTGCGCAATGCTGAAGACTCTTCTTTATGAAGAAAGAATATATAGAAAATAATACAGGGGCTAGTACAGAGACTTGTGGTACTTTGCCACTAATATCCAAAGAGTCAGACGGTGTCTGGTTCCTTATTGTTGAAAAACTTTTTTTTCTGAAGTATTTGATAGCAAAATGTACTTTTTTTCTGAAGTATTTGATATCAAAATGTCGGTGAGAATAATTTCTATTAAAATAGTATAATAAGCCATAATGGTTTCATTTGAAAAAAAAACCTATATTCGAAAACCATTTCAGAGATATTTAAATGGCTGTAAAAGACAAGTCAGCTGATTTAATATAATGATATTATTTTTCCAATATTTAATGACTCAGAAAAAAACATTTTTCAACAGTCATGGTTGCCTAGTTGCCAAATTAAACTCTCCTCAAAAGAGATTTGTTGCCTATATCTTTTCCTCAAAATAGTACGTACTATCGCATGTAGAATAAATCCCTGAATCCAAAAATGTAAAATTATACCGGGTGTACTATTTAAAAAACAGAACTTGAGGCCATTTCCGGTGAAACCGTTTTAATAGCATGTATTAATTCAAATTTATTTGTTATCTCAATCTCCAGAATTTTAAAAAAATATCCTAAAAAAACAAAAAGTTATAGGCACCGGTATGATCTATATATATTCATATAAAGCTCCCCAGCTAGTTTTCGCGATAACGAAATGAGATATTAAAATTCTACAAAAGCCAGTGGTTAGATATTCTTGGCGACTTTATTTTGTCTTTAGGAGGAGAGCGTAGGTGCGATTTTACTTTACAATTGTACATATATGTCGATATGTGAAGTAAAACAACGTCAGGAGGGTTTGGTACTTGTATGAGTGACTGTTTCAAAGGAACACATGTCCCTGCCCCACATCTTCTAGTGGCTTGTATATCAGAAGTTATGTAATTTTAGGCGAGGATTGCGTAGTGGATACACTATCCTTCGGAGAGTATGTAAAGCTGTCGGTTCCTTGTCTATTAAATGTTAGGTAAGTAAAAGATCCCTACTTTTCGAAAGAGAGGGGGTTCGGCAAAATTAGTGGTTGGGGGTAGCTCGTCTACAGCCGTCGGTGATAGGCCTCAGTAACGAAAATAGGCTGGAGTTAAATAAATGTATAAAAAAAGTCTTTCAAATATTACCAATTACAGTGGCCTGCGGCGTCGCAACGCCAGAAATAAATTTTTCTATGACAGAACTTAGGAAGAATATTATTAAAGTATGTTTCATTCTAAGAATTTTTTGTAGTACACACCTTTTCATCAAAACCAGTGGTTTTATCTGGTATTTTTCTATTATTTAATGTTTCAAAGTATGATTTGGATTAACTTCCCTGTTTTTTGTTAAGTATTTGAACTAGTGGCACTAAGTATAATTTAATAATATAAAGTCAAGCAGGTAATTTACGAGGTAATTTATTTTGAAGTAAAATCTGTACGACTTATTTTTAAAGTAAATGTTCCAAATTGTTTCCTCCTTTCAATAAGGTATTTCTGTTTACTGTGGCGACACTCACATATATATCACATATTTTGTTATTTTGTCAGAGTTAAAGCCATTAATGTATCGAAGGCTTTAGAAAAATCGGTATATATAACATCAACCTGACCTCCGTCATATCATCGTCGCGTCTCCATAATAAACTAGGTTATGTGAGGCTAATTTGTATCCATTCACCTATCAGCAGGAGACTTAAATGAGTACCACTCTTGGGCCAAATTTTTTTTAAAGAAAAATTGCTTCGCCTTACGGGTCTCGAACCTACTTCGCTAGGCAACTCAGTTTGCTAGCCCAGACGCTTTAACACACTGAGCTACCGACCCCCGACTATGACGATGAATACAAACTAGGAATTGGTCCATAATTTTTAACAGCAGATTTGTCATCATTTTTATAAACGGACCGAACTTTGGCTTTCTTCCACAGATCAGGAGAAGTTGTGACTTGAACTGATAATTTGAAAATTGCTGATAAATGACAAGCCCTATTTGCTTGTCCAAGGAAGATTGAATTGAATAATCATCATTTCCAATATTTTACTAAAAATATCCATAAATTCTAAATAACTGAACAAAATTTGAGATGAAAAACGATTTAAGTTTTACATAATTTTGTTTTTGAGTACATAACCACCAAATCTATATGTATAAAAATCGTTTACATATACATGAAGAAAACTCCAGAAGACTATAAATATCACGTCGCTGTTGAAATTTTCTTCTATTCACGAATTGTTCAAGTAATCATTTCAAAGACAAACAGTCGTATAAAATACAGTTAGAACAAACACTATTTTATGGAACAAATGAAAGAATTAAAAATATAAAGCCATGATAGAATGTCATTAAACTAGATAATAGAATTAATACTTCAGTATATCTGAACGTGTTTGGACCAAATGAAATATCCATTTTATATATTTATATTATTACTGCCTTCTTTTATATGACTCGTTCTCCTGTAATTGTATATACTTTTATAGATATAATCAATAGGAAATAATGTTGAATATAAAATTTTATAACGTCGTGTTCTTGTATGCTTAAGCATAACCCTTGGGAATATTTTCTCTATTTTCTTTCTGTTCTATATTCATTGTTATTCAACGCGAAAGTTAGTTGAGTTCTAGTAAATTAGCCATATTCTTGTCCAGATCTAATAAGTAGGTATAATTTTGTGTTATTATTCTCCTTCTCTAGTAATGTCTAATTTAAAATTTTTGTGGTATCAGGTACAAAAAACAAACATATAAGTATAGGCATTATTTTGAAGTTCAAATTAACAGTAGGAGTAGTTTTAGAATAAAATATTCATGTTGGGTTACTGTTTTCGAACGAAAAATATGCCTGATGTCTTTCTATTTTACGAGGGCGACACCAAATATCTCGCTTAATATCTATTGTGGAAGAATAAAGTTTCAAAAACAGTTATCCCATTTTTTGTTAGCTATATTTCAGTTAAAAGAAATTTGAAATCCATAGCCTACTTTTTGAGATATATTACAAAAACCTAAAAAATAGGAAAGTCACAATTATAGCTTCCATATTTGAGGAGATACGAAAAAAGTTAAAGGGATGAAAGTTGACAGCAAAGACAATAGGAATGATAATGTGCATAAAAAATTCGAAGAACGCAGTTGGCTTTGAGATATGCTCTTGTGCAAAAATGAAAAGAGCAAGTCTCAAAGTAGGATATGACTTCATCAATTCCGTTTATTTTTTCTCTTTCCAACGATATAAAACATGTCACAAAATTTTAACTGATAGTGTCAATATTTAATATTTTACGAAAACCACAATTCATATCATTGAATCCTAAAAATTATCTATTAATGCAGTCAAAATAAGATTTGAAGTGGAACTTTTTCTATAAGCAATTTTATGGTTGGATCCTGCTGGTGAGATGTTAAGGAGTACCCAAAAATATTTATTTTTGTGCTTCAAAGCCCCTGTGCTTCAATTGTTATTAACAGTTTAACTTTTTGTGAATGTGAATAACTCGAGATATATAAGTCCGATCAGGACAATATAAAAGAAACAAAATCTTTGTAATTAAATTTTTTACAAAAGTGAAGAAACTGGCCAAAAATAGTTTTTTCTTCGTTTTACTGCCCAGAGCCTCTGGGTGTACCAATCAGCTTTAAACTTTCAGAAAATCTGCCTTTTGCTTTAACAAAAACACTCTGAAAATTTGGTACAAAAATATTAAACCCAGTGTGCGCAATTGAATTTGTTATTTGAAATTTGAATTGGCCGCCATTTTATGCCATTAAGTCCAAAACGGATCATTTTGTTTCAAAAGTTAGGTCTTGACGCCAGCTTTTTGATGCCGTAAGAAAAATATTTTTAAATCTATTTTGGCCATTTTTTTGCATTTGTTTAAAAACCCAATTAACAAAAATAAATTTTATCGGCCATTTTGAAAAAAAAATTGACCGAAATAAACTCTTTCTTTTTATTAAAAAATTTTTCTTTGTGATCTGATTTAAAAAAATTAATTTTTTTGAAAATGGCCGAAAAAAATAATTTTTTTGTTTATTGGGTTTTAAACAAATGCAAAAAAATGCCAAAATAGATTAAAAAAAGAAAATTTTACGGCATCAAAAAGGCATCGAGGCCTAACTTTCTAAAACAAATGATCCGTTTTAGACTTAATGGCATAAAATGGCGGCCAATTTAAATTACAAATTCAATTGCGCACACTGGATTTAATATTTTTGCACCAAATTTTCAGGGTGTATTTGTTAAAACAAAAGGCCGATTTTCTGAAAGTTTCAAGCTGATTGGTTCACCCAGCGGCTCTGGGAAGCAAAATGAAGAAAAAACGATTTTTTGCCAGTTCTGTCACTTTTGTAGGTTATAGTTGCGCTCCTAAGACCTACACTAAACGTAGATTTGTAGAAAATGTAATTATAAAGATTTTGTTTCTTTTATGTTATCCGGGTCGGACCTATATACCACGAGTTATTCACATTTTTAGGTTGAAAAACACGGTTAAAAAAATTAAATTGTTAATAAAAATTGGAGCACAGAGTCTTTGAAGTTCAAAATTTTTTGGGGTATTCCTGAGCACCTCCCCAACAGTATCCAACCATAAAATTGCTTATGGAAAAAGTTCCTTTATATTGATTTATTGTGCTATTTTTACTGCGCTATATGTCATAATAGTAAAAATTCGCTTTATAATAATTATAATTCAGTAATTATTTATTACAATTTAATACAAACAAACAAATATCTCATAAATAAAAATACAAGTACAAAATGAACATAAAAAAAAACGAAAAACTATGTATAACAGTACTACCTACTACCATGCTGAAAAGAAAACGTGTATTTATGTTTCTATCTAAAAATGCTCAAATTGTGCACCATGCATTCTAATACATAAACGGTCTCTACGAGACACCTCACGCATTACATTTTGGAGCATTTCAGGAATAATTGCTCACGTGTTTCTAATTCTGGTTTTGGTATCCTCAATATTTTCAGGGGAAGTTTGAAATACCTTGTCTGTAATGTAACCCCAGACGAAAAAATCCAAAGGAGTAATATCTGGTGATCGAGCTGGCTATAGAATGGGTTTTTTTTTATACTCGGACTCGAGTAACGGCTAATAGAATGGGTCCATAGGTGCCTATCCATGTATCTGGCATAATTTAATTTAAACAGTTTGTACATATTACAGCAGTGTGAGATGCAGCCCCATATTGTTGAAAATATGAATAATTTAATCTTTTTGCCACTGTTAATTCGTAAAGAAAATCTTGAATTTCGTTTTGCAGGAAATTAAAGTACCCACGAACGATTAATTTGCCATCACAAAAATAAAGTCCAATTACTTTAGTCCTTAAAAGATCCACCCAAACATTCGTACAAAATCTTTCTTGGAAAGAAGTCTCTCTGCACCAATGTGTATTTTCTCGTGTCCACTTATAATGCATATTTCTATTGAAAAAATCATTATTAGAAAAATTTGATTCGTCCGACCAAAGAATTTTGCTACCTGTCAGTGCGTTATTCCTTTTTTTATTTAACAACCATCTACAAAATGTTACTCTCCTCGGCTTATCTCCCTCATTTAATGTTAAACTTTCATCATTTTGTAGCATCAAAATCCGTTTTTTTATTAAATATTTTTCTTGCATTGTATTTTCTTATGTGACAGTTTCTCTGAATTTGTCTCAAAGAGGCTTCTTCATTTTGGTTAACATAGTTCAATAGTCTATTCACTTTTGTTACATTATCCGCAACATGCCCTCGCCTTATTACTTTTTTTGAAAATGGACCGTGCGTTTTTAGATTTTGAATTAACTTCCTAAACATACTTCGATTTGATTGCGGAGCATCTGGAAATCTATCTCCGTAAACCGCGACTGCCATCTCAGCGTCAAAATTACACTGACAATAAATGTTAGTCACATCGAATTTGTTATTATTGATGTACACTATAATTACTTATATAAAACTTGTCTTGGAACTCGACAACGCACCATACAACATACAACAGTGACAATCTGTCAAAGTTAATAACTGCATACATTGTTGGAAAGAGAAAAATAAACGGAATTAATGGTGTCATGGTCCACTTTGAGATTATTATTTTCTTTGCCGTCAACTTTCATTCCTTTAGTTTTTTGGTATCTCCTCGAATAAGGAAGCTGTAACCGTTTGTGGTTTTCCTATTTTTCAGGTTTTTGTAATATATCTCACAAAGTAGGCCATGGATTTCATATTTCTTTTTACTGAAGTATAGCTCACAAAAAATGGAATAACTGTTTCTAAAACTTTATTCTTCTACAGTAGATATTAAGCAAGATATTGGGTGTGGCCCCGTAAAATAGACAGATAGTATACAGCTATTCGGATTAGGGTGTCCCAAGAACAAAATCGATGATTTTTTTTTTTCGAAATCAGACGTATATCCTCTATTTTTTTTCTATTTGATCTTAATTGCATAAATAAAAAGCATTACTGCAATAGGATAGCGATAACCCGTGCCAACTTGAGGTCAAACTTAAACTTGAGAACTTGTACTGGGATTACTATGGAATAATTTTAGAATTTATGTTTTTTTTTGATAAATAAGATCCCAGTTTATTGAAAACAGATATTTATTACTATTTTATATGAAAAGAAAAATTATTATGGATATTTTCTTAAAAAAAAACAGTGTTGCGGACCTCTAGCGTATACGACCCACCATACGCCATAGCTTTGTGGGCCGCATAATAACCGCTACGTCCGTAGCAGAGTTTCGCTATTGTCCACGGGAGGCGCGATATACTTCCAGCTGGTGAAAAGGAGAGAGATATTTTTGATGGCGGTATGCGGTTGATAATCTCACAAAACTCGTTTTATCCGAGGCATCCTGGTGGATTTTGGTATTGTCAACACAGGAAAATTTTCTCCATCTGTTGTTCCGTTTAGCAGAATATTTTGTTGTTGTGAGTACATTTTAACTGCGGAAGCAGGATATTTAAGTATACAAGGTAAGTTAACCTCTTCACGCCATCTTACTTATTATGAGCGAATTATCATCTGCATAAAGATTTAGCATATGACTAATAATATTAGGTAGTTTGTTAGTGAACAATAAAAATAGAATTGGGCCCAAAATTCTATTGGCTATGATGTAAAATAAAAAAATAAAAATAACATCTACACATAAAACCAATCAATCAATCAATCAATACAACTTTATTAAGAATAAAAATTTACATCTGCCTCCCCAGAATCCACCCCGAGACCTACCGTGCAACCACCGCGTTGTTCGCGGTGGAGGATTACAGGGTTGGGCGGAATGGGACTGGTTCGGCTAAAAGACAATTAGAAACAGTTAAACCCAAACACCTTCCATCGCAGAAATTAGGTTATAAAATTAAAACATATCTGAAAACAGACTTAATAAAACTTAAAACTACACCTTTTAAAAAGTCACGCACTGTCACTGATTAAATTTTGATTCTGACGCAGGCACCTCAACTTGTACAAGGTGCCTACCGCGAGGTATGTCAATGCGCGTGGCTGGCCTAAACTTTGATTTTAAAAATTTTAGTTTTACGAAATTTTGGTTTGGTGAAATTTTTTATGTGAAATGAATTTAGAAAATAAAAATGCACAAAAAGAAAATAAACCAACAGAACAAAAAGAAACAAACATAAAGAGAGAGGGGGACAGGAAAGATTTAAAGATACAAAAGGTATGAAATATCAGTAAAGGTAGATAGGGTAGGCGGAAGTTATAGTTGTTGAAGTTTGGCTACAGAGGTTGCTGGAAGCTTGGTAGCGTCTGGTATGGTAGGGTACACATAAAACCAGTTGACCCGTATTTCTTTCAATTTTTTAATATTGGTTTATGATAAAGAAAATCATGCAGTTAAAACTACGTTCAAACGATTAGATATTGCCACAAATGTTTGGGCTATTCTATTGTCTATGATGTAATAGCGTAATCAGCAGAGAAACTAGAGAAACGTTTTTTCTACGCCTATTATGTAAAATGAGCATTATGATGTCGATTATAAGTAAGGAATGACCTATATTCCAGTGGCTGATACGTAATATTTATTACATGCCTCTAGAATGTAATAAGTATAGGTGGCGCCATCCAGTAGTAGCGCAATTTGTAATACTGTTTGCGTTTCTGTTGACAGTTGATGTTTCTATTGACAGTTAATGTTTCACCGTTGCAGTTGTAAAACAAATAGACATATAGACACAAATAAACCTAATTTATAGGCGTAGAATAAGTATAGTCTGTAATTCGTTTGGAATGGCATATTCTGCGCTCGCGGACCGTCCCCATCGCTTCGCTCGGGTGACAAACTCGCGCAGGATATGCTTCATTCCAAACTTATTACAGAATATACTATTCTCTGCTAACTTGGCATTTTTCTTAGTGACACATTTCATAGCAGTGCACCACTTTTGTCTAGCTTTGGAATACCTTGGAACGCTAAAGAATACTTTATTGGTAGTTTTTATCCTAGTACTTTTACATTTAGGCATAATACAATGTTTGTAACTCGTAATTATTATGTTACTCACTAACTCATTAACCAAATAATAGAAACAGAAACAAGAAATTGAGATTGACCTAGTAAACAGTACGTACACAATTAATGACGTGTAACGTCACAGCTATTGGCGCCAAATCCGCTGATTCGAAAAATTCAAATTCTTTGCCGAAGAAAATTTTTTTTCTTCGCTATATTAAAATTTGAAACATCCTGATTTTTACATTTTCATAAATGTTTTACTGATGATTGATGTATTAATTTTATTCTCATATCTATATCCTTAATTGAATATCTGAAATCCACGATTGCGCCATGAGCTTCTCTGATATTTATTTACATCCATTCTCTGCATCATCATTTAAAGCTGTTTGTTTCTTACGGTTGAACTATGCATATTTTCCTCAAAAGCTTTTAATAAAGCAAGTATGACATTTTCCACTTGGAAAAATACGACTCTTTGCCGCCATTCATGAAATTCTTATTTTATAACTATATTCTGAAAATCAAATATTCTATGTGCACAAGGGTTTACGCGTCCTGTCAAACTCTTGTGTCGGCGACGCCTTCATCCTAAATGTGTGATATGACGTAGTTCAGTTGAGGATCTTGAGGATTCAATTCAGAAAGCTCGGGATTGGCAGAATAAAAAAGTCTCTTTATACATAAGAATATATTCAATTTGAGAGCGAGCGGACTTTAACTTTTGTCAGAAAAAGCTCGATGTAAAAGCATATTTAACTGACTGAAATGATTTAAATGATTATATTATTTTACAACAGAAATTTCATAATTATACTCTTATAATTATAAATAAAATATCAGCAGATCAGATTTTGTTGAATTACTCTTAATTCAACAAAATCTGATCCTCCTCCTGCATAAACCTTACAACTTTATTTGGAAAGAAAATGAGCGATATACTTAAAATTTGTCTATGTAATACAAATTTTAGCCAAATCATTTTTCATCACGTCATGGTATATACATACAGGGTGTCTCACAGGGAACAGAATCGATCGATATAGAGAAAAGTACGCATCAGAAAATTTTGAAAATTTAGATAATTACTAATGTTGGTGTGGCCAATCCAACTAAAATAATTACAAGCAGCTGGCATTTCCGCTTATACCGGAAGCCGATACCAAGTTGCTTATTTCAAATGGAACACCCTATATATTTTAGGGTTTTCGAAAAGAGCATAAAATTCTCAGTCGAAAATATATAGCATATCCTATACCTAAACCTAGCCGTTTCAGAGATATTTGACATTTTATGGAAAATTTGACAGGTGCAACGGTTTGCAAGAACCGTTATAACTTTCTTCATGTAAAAGATCCTCATTTACTTCTTGTCACATAAAAGTAATACAAGGAGGACTACGTTCTACAACTGAAATAAATTCAATAATATCATACCAAGTGTTCCGTTTTTCGCGTTACATTTTGTCAACTTCAAACCGCGAAAACTTGTTTAGGTCAAATGGAACACCCTGTATTTTTTATGTCAAGTTGTGTAAAATTAAATTCCCTTTTTTCAGATAGATTGTGGGGGTTAAAGTTACAATTTTTTGAAATATTTGCGATTTTATTAGAAATTCATGAATTGTTGTAATCATTTCATCAAAATAGCCATGATTAGAAACAATCAACAGTCATTATCTTATGTCAAAAAATGCCAGCACGTTTAAATTATACCAACGAAAACTTTTTAAATTTGTTTATTATTTATGGAGAATGTGATAAAGTAATATCAAGAACTAGCAGCGCATTTGCTACTCGATATCCAAAAAAACGCAAAATAACACTAACACTGTAACATGCGTATTATTCGAATTGAAGATATGGCATGAACTAAAATAGTAGAGATAAGATCAATTTAAAATATGATTTCATTTTAATTTAATAATTGATCAAAATTCCGCCCTCGAACCTCGACACATTTTTCGCACCTTCGAATTACTTCCTCATGGGTAGTTCTTCTAATTGAATCCTGTGATATGTTTTGAAATGCATTTCTTACTCTCTTCATACAATCTTCAATGGTTGTTAATGGGCTCTCATAAACTTTATATTTAATAGTTCCCCAAATGAAATAATCCAGAACTGATAAATCGGGCGAGCGAGGAGGCCATAAGAAAAGTCCATTATTGGCAATCCATTGATCATAAAAGTTTCTTGTAAATAATTATTAATTAAATATGCGTTATGTGGGGGAGCACCGTCGTGCTGATACAAAATGTTTCTATGTTCGGCGAGAGGTAAATTTTCTAAATAGTTATTATTCAAGTTTTGTATAGATATTCAGATATCTTTCACCTAAAAACAAAAATTTACCTATACATATTAGCAGAAGAGAAAATTTAATTTACCGTTTAAATTTTCTTGATAAAATTGTAATGCCACCACCACTCTATCGTTTCTTATGGCACAGTAAACATTGAACTGCCAACTTTCCTGAAGTTTCGTTCTCTGAACATATCCATGTTCCATTTGACCTAATCAAGTTTTCGTGGTTTGAAGTTGACAAAATGTAACGCGAAAAACGGAACACTTGGTATGATATTATTGAATTTATTTCAGTTGTAGAATGTAGTTCTCCTTATATTCTTTTTATGTGACAAGAGGCAAATGAGGATCTTTTACACGAAGAAAGTTATAACGGTTCTTGCAAACCGTTGCACCTGTCATATTTTCTATAAAATGTCAAATATCTCTGAACCGGCTAGGTTTAGGGATAGGATATGCTACATATTTTCGACTCAGAATTTTATGCTCTTTTCGAAAACCCTAAAATATATAGGGTGTTCCATTTGAAATAAGCAAGTTGGTATCGACTTCCGGTATAAGCGGAAGTGTCAGCTGCTTGTAATTATTTTAGTTGGATTGGCCACACCGACATTAGTAATTATCTAAATTTTCAAAATTTTCTGATGCGTACTTTTCTCTATGTCGATCGATTCAATTCCCGGTGAGACACCCTGTATATTATTTATTTATTTAATAATACAAGTAAATGTTTATAAATATAAGAGAAAGAAATGTAGAAATATCAGTATGTGACATGGATAAATAGAAATAGAGATAAAAACAAAGCGAAGTTTAAATTTATGCAATTAATCTTTTTATCTCAGATACATTGCAGTGCAAAATATAAAACCAACCTTGAAGATTATTATAATTTTCATACATTTTATATAGTGGCCAGAATTTCTGAGCGTTAGTTCTGGAATTCGGCAAATAGAATAGTGAATTTTGCTTGAAACCAGGTCTAGATATTCGAAAATTTAATATGTTCTATATAGCGCCGTAATCTGTTCTATTATGTAATACTTTAAAAAGAAATATTTGCTGTGCTATAGTTCTGCGTGCCGCTAGATTCGAAAATGAAAATCTATTTAAAAGCGCAGTATGAAAAAAACCAATAGCAATGTAAACACCATCTTCCTTATAGCATATTTTTTTAAGAACCGCCTCTGAATGCTCTATATCGATGTTTTGTATATGTATGTTATAGGGAGGAGACCAGATAATTGACGAATATTCCAATTTGGATTAAACATAAGATTGATATAGTAGAGTCAGTGTGTTAATGTCATTAAAATCGTGGGAACACCTTATTATAAATCCGAGTGTTATAAAGCTTTTATTGATGATTGTACCTACATGACAATTAAAGTATAGCTTGCCGTAAAATGTTACACTGAGGTCACAAAATGTTGATGGACGTGTAAGCACTGAATTTTCTAAGCAATAATTAAATTCGATACATTAATGTTTGTTGGTAAATGTAAGATTATTACGTATTTACGTATATTTATTTGCTGATTTTATCTATCGCAGTTTGTAAAGCCACACAATCACTTTCATCATTTATTTTATTGTACAATTTCATATCCTCAGCATATAAAAAACATTCGACACCCAATTTAACTGCAATGTCATTAATGAAGGTGTTGAAGAATAATGGGCCTTATACAGATCCCTGAGGTACACCTGAAGTAGATACAAATTCAGCAGACCGTTGACCACAGTATTTGATATGGTGGTGTCTATTTTCCGGATATGATTTGAAAAAAAAAACAACAAATCCAAACTTCTTGGCTTCTTCAAAGTTTGGAACATACAATACCATGATCAAGTCTGTCAAATGCTTTAATGAAGTCTGTGAAAATTACATCAACTTGTGAGTTACCGTCTATAGCCTCAGATATATATTGGGTTTTACAGAAAAGATTTGTTGAAGTAGACCTTCCCTTGAAAAAAATCGACCGATATTCAGTAATGCGGTTCTTTGCATAAAAAAATGTTGGGTCATATAACAATATTTCGAGGGCTTTAGAGAAATTGTTGGTAACCGTTACAGGTCTGCAATCCTTAATATTATTTTTGTCTCCTTTTTTATATATATATAGGGATTCTTTTAGAACACTTTAAAACATCAGGAAATATGGCCAAATTAATTAAAAATGTAAAAAGAGTTGTAAATACACTAGCACAATCATGTAATGTAAAAGCTGGAATTTTATCAGGGCCCATCGTATAGTTGGATCGATGATTGATTTTTCTTAAAGAATTCAAGACTTCATGTTCAGTAAATTGTTTAATTGTTAAAACATCAGTATTTGCATATTCTACATTGCCCTCAACTGATACATTAGAGGTGATATATGAACTGCAAAAATATTGAGCAAAGCCATTTACTAACTAATAACATCAATAATAAATCAGTTCATTTTAATGAATTTTTTTGAAAAGATTCGCCGGTTGTAACGTCTAGAATTACAAATCTAGCTTGGTGGTTAACGAAGAGTATTGAAAAATAAAAAAAAATAAGGGACATATTTCTCCTTCAATTAAAAATTGTCAATCCTTCCTATCACTAGGAATATTATAAATGCCACAAAACGTTACTAATCGAGCAGAGAGTAATGAAGAAAATATATAACAACTGTAAAAAATTAATGTTTTTCAGGTTCAGATAATTTAAAAAATTATTTTAAATAACATAGCACATGAATAGCAAAAAATACGAATGGATATTAAAAAACTAGCGTAAATAGTGCATAATATGTCTGTTTTTGAAGACGTATTTCCGTTTAGTACACAAATATAACCGAAATGACAGATCTCAAAATTCAAACATCAATAGCAATGCCACAATAAGATGATAAGTTAAAGACAGGTATTTATTTGAAAGATAAAACGTTAACCA
Source organism: Leptura quadrifasciata (assembly GCA_963675555.1). NCBI lineage: Eukaryota > Metazoa > Arthropoda > Insecta > Coleoptera > Cerambycidae > Leptura > Leptura quadrifasciata. The sequence continues at coordinate 115,342,158 of OY776675.1, forward strand.
ATTCATTTCGCATATAATTACCAATGTTAAATGATTATGGTTTTTTTTATAAAATAATAGAAATATCCAGATGGCGCAGAAAGCAATATCTTGCCGTATATGAATAAGGTCCCGTTCCGCTCGAACATTAGCTGCGAAACCCGATCGGGTTTCTTGATATAGTAGGCAGTAGGAAAGTTAAATGTTTGCTTAACTGCAGGATAACTAGAGATAACATTTTCAGTTCGATACCATCCGTACCCTTAGCATTAGATTTAATACGATTTATATTTTTAAAACTTTATCTACAGGTACCTTAGCAAAATTAAATTTTGTACTAATATTAGGAGAAACTTTATTAGAATAAGAATCAGAAAAAGAATATCCCTGTTCTAAACAATTATTAACAATATGTGTGATGTAATCTGTTAGCGGTGGAATGTACAACTTTACCATTTGTAATGAAACACCATCTTAGCCGTTTGATTTTATTTTATTGATAAAATTAATAACTGGAGAATTGTCAACAAGCCGGAGGATAAAGTTCAATTCATTATTTACCTTGTTATTGCTGTAATAATTAATGTCACAAAACAATCGTTATTTGTACTAAATGACGACAAGAGATGCATTACATAATTCGAGAGCTAAGTATATATATTATTTTAAAAGTCTGATTATGAAAAATGAATTATGTGTGAATGACGAATTATCAACTATTATGAACATACGTAAGATACAAAAACATATTCGGTGAACGGTGTTTCCTTACACTTTTTCTATAAAAGGCATAGAACGAACCTCGTCGATGGGCGGCTTCTCACATTCGTGATGATTGTTATTACAGCCATTCGATTCTCTCTCGTCCAAGTAACTGGGCAGGCTACCGCATATCTTTCCATCGCCATGCCGCCCTTTTCCATTACAAATACTGCCGCTTGATTGAGATCTTCGACCCGATAAACCCTTGGCCGAATGCCGGCTTACGTTCGCCCCCATCTTCACATGATCGTTGGAGGAAAGGCGCCGCACCAGCTGCAGTAAGTCACTACCACCGCCACCACTGCCTTTTTGGGTAGTGTGATCGTTAATCAAGTGACCTGAAACAAAAATAAGTTTCGATTAAATCTTAAGTACTTCAAAGCAGCTGGATCTGTCTTGAAATAATACTCCCAAAAAATTATACATAAGTGTTAAATAATAATAATAATAATAAATGTGTTTTTATTTTCATTTTTCATTATTTTTCGTTCGAATAACCAAACCCAGAGCTCCCTGGTTAACAGACAATTTAAAATATGCTATGAACTTAAGAGACAAAGCTTTTAAGAAATTTAAGAGAAATAAAAATATTACCGATTGGGAACATTACAAAAATCTCAGAAATTATGTAAATGCAGCTGTAAACACGGAAAAGAAAGCTTATTTACAATTTCGTATTGAGAATAATAATTGCAATTCGCTATGGCGAGATTAAGGGTTAAGTGTAAGAATAGCTAGATATACTAGCTAAACTTCGCCCTTTACTCAAGTTACTGTGTATGTTATACCTGTATCTTAGTGTAATAAAGACGTTTATTATTATTATTATTATTTGTCTGATTTAAGTATATATTCCAAGATTCGAAAAACTGTGATACCAGAACATTTATCTAATGTTAATCTTATAAATCAGTATTTTATTACATCGAATATTACCAATGACCCCGACTTGGAGTTGCTTAATTATTATTCAAATAACTTAAAACCTAATGTAGGCCATTTTGAATTCACCTTAACTTCAAACGAGGAGGTGAGGAATATATTAAATCAAAATCTAATGCAACTGGTGCAGATGGTCTAAATATTAAATTGGTTTTGCATTGTTGCCCTCTAATTATCCAATTCATCACACATATAATTAATTCATGTATCCTGCAAAATATTTTTCCTACTCAGTGGAAAGCTTCCCATGTTATACCTTTACCTAAAAAAGTTAATCCTCAAGAATTAAAAGACCTTCGACCTATAAGTATTTTAAGTGTATTGTCTAAAGTTTTTGAAAAGGTATTATATACCCAGTTATGTTCTCATGTGGAACTGTTTAAAATACTACCAGATACTCAATCAGGATTTAGGAAGTATCACAGTTGCGCGACAGCCTTACTTAAAATAACGGATGACATATTACATGCCACTGATGATGGAAATTTAACAGCATTAGTTCTGTTAGATTATACCAAAGCTTTTGACACTATAAATTATAATCTGTTATTAGCCATTTTAACCCACATAGGAGTAGGACAAAATTCCACCGCACTTTTCTTTAGCTATCTCCATAATCGACGGCAAATAGTTAAAATTAATAACCAATTTTCTCAGCCAATAACTATTACCTGTGGTGTCCCTCAGGGCTCTATACTAGGCCCATTACTGTTCTCAGTATATGCTTCATTTCTTAAAAATAGCTTAAGTCACTGTTCATCTCACTATTATGCAGACGATACTCAAATTCACTATTCTTTTAAATCTGAGGAAATAGATAGAGCGGTAGAAATTCTTAACAACGATATAAAAAATTTAATAGATCTATCCCATAAACACTGCTTGAAAATTAATCCTGCTAAATCAGCTGTTTTACTGTTTGGGTCTAAGAATAAGAGAAAGACGGCTCTAGAAAACTTAAAAATTAAAGTGGAAAATAACGAGTTGCAAATAGTTGATTACACAAAAAAATTTGGGATTGGTAATGGGCTACAATTTGCGATTTACTCAACACGTAAATCATATGACCAGAAAGTCTTTTAGTAACCTTAAACTTCTGTATGGATGTAGATATATTTTAAATAAAAAAAGTAAAGTCATTTTATCAGAAGCACTAATTTTAAGTCATTTAAATTATGCCGATGTTGTTAATGGCCCATGTCTTACAGTAATGGATGCTAACCGTGTTCAAAGAATACAGAACTCATGTGTCAGGCTTATTTTTGGTTTATCGCGATATGCTCATACTTCTTCAAAGTTGAGAGAAATCAATTGGCTAAATATGATGGAACGCAGGTATCTTCATTGTGCTTGTTTATATTACAAAATAATAAATAAGAAAACTCCTATTTATCTATATAAGAAAGTCAAATACCGCAGAGATATTCACTTAGTTAATACGAGGGGTAAACATAAATTACAAATACCTAAACACAAATCATCATCGTTCAAAAAAGCCTTTACATATAACTTATCTAAAGTCCTAAACTCGATACCACTAGATTTTAATACATTGTCTTTTAGAAATTTTAAAATGAAGTTATCTGAAATTATGCTATCTGGTCAGTTCATTTTATGAACTTGGGGTGACCTTGTTCAGGAGTGGAATTTCGATGGGGAAATATTTGTTACGGCTGGAAATAGTGAATATCTCTCTCTCCCCCCTCTTGAGTAGGGTCACCTTAAGGTGTAGTAGTTGTTGTTAATTTGTCCGTGTATGTTCATAGTTATATTATAAGTACTGTTATTTTAGAATTTATATCTGTTCACTGTCCTATTTGTTTTCTTCTTTACACACATTTTTATATATATTATGTAGCTGCTAGAAGATTTAAGTTAAGTTTAGGTTAGTCAAAGGTTAAGTGGTAGAGCAGGACCTCACATGGAACCGCATGTGAGCTACTGAACTTCGCCTTTTAAGTTAACCGGCATTCTGTTGCAATTATATATATATGTATTTTACATGTACTGGTTTGCTTAATAAAGTCAATTATTATTATTATTATTATTATTATTATTTAGTTTAAAAATGTAAACGGCGGCGTTCATGTATATGATGTTCCAAGCAACCATAAAAAAATATCAATAAAGTTAATATTAAGAATAATAATATGACTAATCATGCATAAGAATCATTAGATGGCAATAATTTAATTAAGTAATTTAAGTTAATTTTCTCTATTTAGTATCAGGGATTTGACCAGTTCTCTAAAAGTGGCAACATTTTTGGAGTCCTTAACCATCTAAGGTATCTTATTACATATGCAAACCGCATCATAAGCAAAACTTCTTTTAAATAGAGCAAGTTCTGTGTTTAGGTACTCTGAATAAATTACAGAAACGACTGGGGCGGTGTTGGGTATCATCACCAGTTACAAGCATTGAAAATAAATATTCTGGACATTGCGTTTTAATAATATTATATACAGGGTGTAACGCAACTTTCCCGAAAAATTTGAACCATAGATGCACCTTTAAATAAGAAGTCGATTTCTTAAAAAAAAATTTAATAAAAGTCCAACACAAAAAAAGATACAAATTGTTAAAATTACAAATTAATGGAAGTGTCAAAATAACGTACTATTTCTATAAAAACTGTTGAGAGTTCTGTCCAATGACATTCAAACACACCTGAACCCGTCCAATTCAATTTTGTCACACTAGCTGAAGTGTTCTCCCTTCCTGCTGTTCCCGAAGACGCAGATTATGGACAGTTGTTGTGATACGTTCGCGTAATACATCGATATTTTCAACTTCGGTTTGGTAGACTTAATTTTTTAAATATCCCCACAAAAGGAAGTCAAGAGGATTTAGATCCGGGGACCGCCGAGACCAAGCTACAGATCCACCTCGTCCGATTCAACGTATTCCGTTTAATTGGGTCAAGTAACCAAGGACTACTAAACGAAAATTTGGGGGCGCATCATCACGTAAAAACCACATCCAACTTCGGACCTCCAAGGGCACATCTTCAAGAAGACCAGGAAAATCATTACGGAGAAACTCCAGATATTGCAGACTATCCATCTGATTTGGCAATATGAACGGACCAATTAGGCGTTCATCGATGTTCAAAGTGATTCCGAACTACTTGATGAGGATTCTCAATGGCCTAAACGTGTATATTATGTAGATTGGTTATACCATTACGCGTAAAAATAACTTCATCAGTGACCAAGACATCGACAAATTTTCATTAATTTGTGACTTGAACAATTTGTATCTTTTTCTGTGTTGAACTTCTATTACTTTTTTTTTGAAGAAACCGACTTCTTATTTAAAGGTGCATGTATAGTTACAATTTTTCGGATAAGTTGTGTTACATCCTGTATAAGACATACCGTATGTACTATGGACTTCTTATCTTCTATTTAAATTTAACCATCTAGATTCCTGAAATTTGGTAGTGATCAAACTTGCGGAGATTATAGCAGATCCTTACATAAGCATTTTGTATTCGCTGCAAGATAATCTTATCCCCCGCAGTTAAGGCAGGCCAGTAATACGTGATAAAATTAAGGACTCACATAGTTTCAGTTTCACATCCACCCTCAGAACGTTTCTATACATGTGAACTAACTTTAATTTTATACAGAACTCCTGTATGATATAGCTGACAAGTTGATATCTAAGAAAAGATACTTGGATTTATGCTTTGCTAAAATCGGGTAAGATTAAGCATGAATTTAGACTAGAACCAGAAGCCTTAAAAATCTCATCAGTGACATGCAGTAGAGCAGTTGTAGTGCTGTGGTGAGATCTGAATCGAAACTAATTAGGAGGTAACATTTCTTTTGTTGCTAGAAACTTATGAATCTGCTTCCTTATTATGTTCTCTAAAATTTTGGATACTGTAGGTAAAATGCTAATAGGTCTGAAGTGAGTTATACCGTTGGATTACTGATTTCGGGAATTGGCAACATGTTGGCAAATTTCCACACAGTAGGAAAAATAATTAAAACGAGACACTTACACTTATCAACTATAAAACTTAAAACTTCGCGAAGCTCTGGCAATAATAGTTCTAACATTCTATGATCAATATTATCAGATTCTTTCGCATTGGATTTTATAGAATGAAAAGGCCTTTCAACTGCTTCAGGTGAAACTTCCTCAAATGAGAATTGAGTCATATTATCCACTTGAATTTCATTATATTTATCTACATATGGATTGTTGTTGACATTGACTACTTGCGGCACATTATTTATAAAGAAATTAAAAACCGTTGGTTCAAATATGTTAGTCGAAATAGGACTACTGTTGTTATTATTTATATTTAAATATTTTAATGATGTAAATGCTGATAATGTTATTGCTGTTGGATATTATTACCAGGACAAGCATACTCTTAAGTTATTATGATGTAGTAACATACATGCAAATACAGTTATTCAGAGTTTATATTTGATAATATAAAACATTGGAGTTGACACGACCAAAAAGTGATAAATAGATTGGGCAGTTACTTGATAAAAGTCCATAATAAGAGAATAATAAGAAACTTCACTAGTTTTTTGATGTCCGATTTATTTATTTATTAACATAACAATTGTTTCTCCCCACAGTGGCTTCTTCAAATAATGAGTAGCTACTTACTAATTTTACAACGCACATAATTGGGCTTATATGATAAAATTTAAGACTATTAAGATATTCTGTTTACAGTTCCAGAATGCAGTGCAGAAAAAGGGATATCTAAAATATATGTCTTAAGATAATACGCTCAGAGTTAACTTATAGACTAAATATTATTTTTGACATTTTAGACTTTAAATTAAGAACACAAATCGACAATTTAGTTCATATTAAATTTAAATACTAAAACGAAAAATTAGTCCAGCGTTAAAAAATAAATAAATTGAAGATATAGTATCAGAATCATTCTCATAACATAAATTTTATAAAAATTTGAAACTTTAACCAATGGATAAAGAAACAAGAATATTGGAAAAAAGATTTAAATACAACAATAAACAAAAAAATAGAATATCTAGGAGTAGAAACTGATATAGTTTTATATAATTCATTGAATAATATATCAGACAAACATATAACAGCTAAAATTATTAAAGATAGTTTTTAAAAAATCATTCAGGACCACAAAAATATAAAATCAATAAAAAAACAAAACAGTAAACAACGATAAAATTTTCACAAATGCCGACGAAGGTAATACGGTCATTGCTGTAAATAAAGTACGGGAGAGGGGGCACATGTGGACAGTAAAAATTTGGCGGTTGTTCATAAGTCTAAAAATTCGAAAACAATCTGACAGGTGTCTCTAGTTGTGCTAATATACGTATTATAATTTCAAATCTCGCAGGTTGACATGTTTGTATTTAGTAGCTAAGATATTGTTTGTTAGGTGTAAACTAAATCTTTTATAATGAAGTAGTTTCTTCTGGGTCTTGCCGTGGTCGTCGAACTTGACTTGACGTTTCGCAGATCATCCTGTCAGCTTCTTCAGAAGGGTTCTAAAGACTGAATTTGTTATGTTACACTCTTCGTTATATATCTAGGTGCCGCTTCGCTTCGCTGGTCATTGGTCGTGCTTGGTTCGCTTCGCTGCCCATTCGTCATGTTTGTTTGACCGTGAGTTACTACGGTGCTGGTACTTGGCAATACCAGTCTCCACGTGTTACTAAGTCGATACCCATCCTCTCTGTTAAAGTTGTTCACGTTTTTCATAATTTCCAGTGATTCCCTAATGATTCGCGGATAGTAGCGCGTATTCCTGTCAAATATATTGACGTCCTCGTAGTCGATTTTATGGTTCTCGTTAATATGGACTATCGCTGACCGATCCGTGTATCCAAATCAGGTATTTCTCTGGTGTTCTTTGATTCTGCACTGGATACTCCATCCTGTTTGTCCGATATAGCTCTTACCACATGTGCACTTCAACTGGTAAACACGGGGGCGAGCGTAGGTGCGTTTTTACTATGTACATACTTCGGTATGCGATGTAAAGCAACGACAGGCGCAGTTAGTACTTGGATTGGTGACCATTCCAACGGAAACCGCGTTCTCGCCTCACACATCTTCCAGCGGCTTGTATATCAGTGTATGCGCGGAAGCTATACAACCTTAGGCGAGGGTTGTATAGGAGATATACCATCCTTCGGAGGGGATATAAAGCCGTCGGTCCCTTGTCTATTAAATGTTAGGCAAGTAAAAGATCCCTACTCTTCTTAAGGGAAGAGGTTCGGCAAAATTCCTGGTTGGGGGTAGCTCGTCTACAGGCGTCGGTGTTAGGCCTCAGTAGCGGAAATAGGCCGACGTTAAATAAATGTATAAAAAAAAAAAAACTGGTAAACACCTTTTGATAACAGTTTGGGGACAGGGTCTTTGATTGAGGGAAGGATCTGCTGTATTTTCTTCACTGTTCGAAACCGTACACCTACTTTCTTATTGAATAAAATCTTCTTCAGCCTATCTGTGACTCCCGCGACGTAGTGTAGGCATGCATACATTGTTGGCTGTTGCTGTTCTTCTTTTATACTTCAGTAAATTCAGTTTTTCAAGTAAGTACAAAGTAATTTTTTAAATGTTACATATTTATCTTTTGTATATACTATTTAGTTACAGTGTGATATCTTTGTTTTATTATTAAGATTTGTTGTTGATTTGCAATTGGTTATATAACCAAAAACCGCGACTTGGGGTACATGTGGACGCATGAATACGGGGCGGCGCATGTGGACTGTCCACATGTGCCCCGTTTTAGTTATAACGTTTAGTGCTATCATATATATTTTTTTTTTTTTAGAATGGTGAGAACTTACAAATGAATAACTAATAGGGCCAATATTGATGAAGCCCGTGTTACGAGTGCCTTAACAGAAATAAAGAGTGGAAAACTGTCGATTTGGGCTGCAGCTGCAAATTTTAATTTAAGAAGTCAATGCTACATAAACGATTAAAGAAGGAGCGAAATAGAGGAGAGGATTTGGGTGCCGAGACAGAAGAGATAGTTGTACATACTAAATCTAAATATACTAGTAATCAAGTTTTCACAGCACAAGAGGAAAAATTGTTAAACACGTATTTACTCAAATGTTCGTCTATTCACTATGGTTTAACTTATCGTCAAACTAGAGCACTTGCTTATGAGTATGCTGTCAGTTTAAATGAAAAATTTCCCGATAAATGGCATGATGAGAAGCAAGCAGGAATTGACTGGATGAAACCTTTTATGAAAAGAAACAAAAACATATCGTTGGGAAAGCCGGAAAATACTACTCTTGCTCAAATACCTTCATTTAATAACTGGAACCAAACCGTATATTAAACATAGATGAAACCAGAATAATTACGGTTTTGTCTTGCCCCAAATTATTAACACAGAAAGGAAAAAAACAAGTGGGTCAGATTGTTTCAGCGGAGCGTGGTCAACTAGTAACATTAGTGAGAATGATTACAGCAAATGGAAACGCGCTTCCACCGATATATATTTTCCCAGAGTCAATGCTAAAGAACATTTTCTAAACGGAGGACCTGTTGGAGCATTAGCTTTCGCTAACAAAAGTGGCTAAACAAGAGAAAAACCAATTTTATTACTTATAGATATTCTTAAGACGCATATCTCGTTAGCAGCTATTTCTTTTTGCAAAGAAAATGGAATGGTCTTTTTTTTCTATACGTTTATTTAACGTCGGCCTATTTCCGCTACTGAGGCCTAACACCGACGCCTCTAGACGAGCTACCCCCAACCAGGAATTTTGCCGAACCTCTTCCCTTAAGAAGAGTAGGGATCTTTTACTTGCCTAACATTTAATAGACAAGGGACCGACGGCTTTACATCCCCTCCGAAGGATGGTATATCTCCTATACAACCCTCGCCTAAGGTTGTATAGCTTCCGTGCATACACTGATATACAAGCCGCTGGAAGATGTGTGAGGCGAGGACGCGGTTTCCGTTGGAATGGTCACCCATCCAAGTACTAACCGCGCCTGTCGTTGCTTTACATCGCATACCGAAGTATGTACACAGTAAAGACGCATCTACGCTCGCCCCTTGGAATGGTCTTACTTTCACTACCTCCACACTGCTCTTATAAACTGCACGGTACATTTAAATCCATGCTGAAAACATCGTTTAATAATCAATCATATGGCCGGGAAAATCAATTTCAATATACGACATTCCTACACTATCAAAACAACCATTCCTTATCAGTTTTACCTCAAAGAATACTACCAAAGGATTTGAAGCATTCGGTTTATGGCCGCTAAATGATTTAATTTTTACTGACGTTGGTTCTGAAGGCTCTTATGTAACCGACGGACCAATGAATGAAACACTGAAATACCAATTACAAAACCCGGACCATCAGGTATAACGCAAGTGACACCTGAAGTTGTCAGACCATTCCCCAAGGCATTACCTAGGAAAAAGACAGGCAGTAAGAAAGGAAAATCATGTATCTTTACCAACATACCAAAAATAGAAAAACTTAAAGAGGAACATGCCCTAAAAATACAAAAAGATAATGAAAATCCTACAAAAAGAAAAGAAAAAACATTGAAACGGGTTATATTTCAAGAAAGTTCATCTGAGGATGAATCCTGGAGTACACAGATTCCACCGACGACGATGTCATTGCAGATGAAGTAATTTCAGATAACGACACCGATGGATGCTGCTGAGAAAGGACTTTTAGATGACGACATAATCAATGTCGATGATTACGTACTCGTCAAATTTGCAACAAAAGAAAGATTTGTTGGAGGGTATGAAGTGGAGTTTTTACGAAAGCAATATCTTTCTGGACATTCTCGTTTCCTACGACAAACGACAAAGAAGTTATTAAGATGGAAGACATCGTTTTAAAGCTGCCAAAACCGCCACAGTCAAAAGGAACAGCTAGAACGTCTTCTTTTATCGAATTTGGCATTTCTCTGAAAATGTATAATTTTATATGATTATTTTGTTATACACAACTACATTGTAACTCAACATTTATCGTTTCTTTTAATATTTTATAGTAATAATATAATATATAAATAAATATACATGCATCTAGAAATTACTGCTACTGTCCACATCGACCCTTTTCTCAGTTCACATGCACCCACCGTTGGGGCACGTGTGGACATTTGCAACTTGTTCTCCAATTGCCCAAATATATAAATTAATGTTCTTTTGACTTCTAATATTACTAATAAAGTGTTAAGGACACATTGTTTTGCTCGAAAATTGCGTTAAAACAAACTCATAATAAGAAACAAAAAATGTGTTACATTTTGAAAAAACAAAAATTTAAGGTACTTGTACGTTTTCTCTGAAAGCATTAGTTCAAAATCACGTCTATTCTTTGGTTGCATTGTCAGCTTTCCCTTTGTGATCTGTATTTATTTCAGTACATTTCTCATGTCCAAATACCCGGTATCATCGCAACGTCTTGATCGAGTTATTTGGGTTGGCTTAGATTTTTAGTGTATAACTTGGTTTCGTCTATAAATTAATAGCAATTAGCTAACATTCAAGTTTCGTTGCTTGACATCTAGTCAAAAACCGCAGACATCTATAATCAGGCAATTTCTAGTTTGCTTGTCTTTCACTACTATATTTAGATTCTTTCGAAAATATGTCTCTTCGTTTGTATTTGTGTATCTTACATAATTATTTCTCTATCATTATCTATAATGCGTTCTGCGTATATGGTGGATGATTCGTCGTTAAATGTTACAGTATCTATACCTTGAACTGATATTAAAGTATATACGATTGGAATTGAAACTGGTCAGTTTTAAAGCACAGGACCGTGCGTACTGAACTTAATATTTTGTCCTATATATTTGGCAATGGTATTGAGATTCGAACGGTAGTTGAAACTGCGCAGGCGAGTCCGAGACTGGCAATGTAATCAGCCTGAATGAACCATCTACGACTGCACTGGTTTAAAGGTAATAAAACGGACAGGCCTACTAGCACAAAAAAACTCGGAAATCGTTTCTTTATCTTGGAACGTGGAAGTCTAATATCATGCTGTCTATGTGCCAGTGCAGCGCATAAATACCTATTATAATATCAAGCGTAGGAGTTTAGTTAGTTACTGTTCATATTTATAAATATTTACTACTGTATAAAAGGTAAAATATTTTAATTATTTACTAATTTACCATGGCTTTCTGGAGACCATTTGAAACAGAGGATAATATAATAACGCCCGAAAATCTTATCATTTTGTTATGACAAGCATTTCTATTTATCTCCGCCCATGTACAATAAAGAGATGCCGACTGTTTTTGCCGGCTTTTAGTTTTTATACGGTTTCAATTCCAATCGTATATACTTTACATATATTATATAATTTTATTTTTCAGGTAGTTTGTTGTGGTTGTCTGATTCTGAGAAGTGATTATTATGGAAATTCTCTTTCTCCTTTAATCCATCCGTTTTTGAGTTTTGCGAATGTCCGATGTATGTTGTTTTTCATTTCTTTGTTGAATTGTCAGTCCATTTTCTTTCCCAACCACGTGTGTTTAATACCGTTCACAAATTTTTCCTTTTCAATACTTATTTTTGTGTGTGTGTAAGCTTCAGAGGTGCTGCTGCTATACATTCTACTTCTTTTTGTGTGTGTATGTCTGGTTTTTCTTTATTACCATTATTAACGAAAATATTTAAATACGATTTATGGCGAAGTTTCCCACAACAGGTATATACAAAATGTTTATTTATTTCAATCCTTCCTTAACAATATTCCACTTTTCGTTCAATCCTCTCCCGAAAACACGAAATATCCTTAGCATTTTGTTCACTCAATTTTTACTTCGTATATGTATTCACATTTTATAATTTTCAATTTGACTGCTGTTTTCATATTACAGAAGCAAATTTTTGCAATGAAATTTATTTCGTTTAAGTACAATAAAGTGGCCTAGTTTTTTCATCCTGCGGTTGAAGGGGTTCCTTTCATGAAAAATAAATTATCTCTTCACCGTCGAGAGTGGCGTCATAAAAACATATCCGTATAATTGAGATGGATATATTTAACTGTTTGTTATGCAAATGCAGTGGTCACGTTAAGTATTCTCAATTAGATTCATTATTTTTGGAATAGTAATTAATTGTTAATTTTGAGGAAATAGAACTTTCCGTTATTTCTATATCGTAAAAAACGAATGAGTTTACAATATTGTGTGATATCATTGTTTTAAAGTTTGAAACATCCACAGCACCACAACTCAATTTGAGATAAGCGAAGTTAAATTTTCAGAGCAAATTTTATGGGAGATGACTTGACAACATGATATTTATATGATTGTGTCAAGTTTAGAGTGCCCAGAAATGAATAAAAAAAGTAAAAATGAATAACAAGATACATCAAATCGTACGACAAGTAGCGACTGTATGCAATATACTTTAACTTACTGTGACCGGTAGGTACATCTGCAAATAACTTAATTACACATAAAAAATCTCATACAAATAAAAGTACCACTCTCGTCCACAAATAAACTAAAATTCTCCTTGAATGTTAATTAATATAACTGACACCGCTTGCAGTGCATCCATCTGACTACTGCATTTCCATAACGAGTAAAATTAAATTAAACCAATTCAATTTTACGGAGTTGTTTTCACGAAGCCACTCTCGACGACGAAGAGATAATTTATTTTTCATGAAAGGAACTCTTTCAACCACAACGTAATAAAAACTGATATACTCAAACGCTTCGAGAAAAAATTACTTTTATTTAAATTATACCGAGATCCACGCAGATGCTACACTTTATCCAATTCACGAGTATAAAACTACATCTATTACGATATTTTACGCAAATTAAATAGGGGAACTACAACGGTGATGTAAACAAGACAGAATTTTTTAGACCTCAGACACATTAAGGCATTTATAAAACACATATAGATATTACAAAACGCACAAAGTAATGTATAACAAATATAAACAACACAGTATAAACCAGTCGGTCGAAATATAAATAAATAATAATATGATATATGATGTATACAACGTATAAACGAATTAAAATTACATACAGAAGTATTCATCCAATCTATAAAAACATTTATCAGCTAAGTATGTTTTTAAGCGTTTCTTAGATTCAAAAAAAGTACTACTTTCTTTGTTGTCAAGAGGTAATTTGTTGTAAACCTTAAGCCCCAGACTATTAGGGGAATTGAACGTTACATTTAATCTTTGAAATGGTATATGGTTTTTATCTTGTATTAATAGCGTGCACGTTTTTGTTATGTAAAAATCAATCCTTATTTTTGAATATATACAAACAAAGCTCATATATAAAAAGAGACGGTAATGACAAAATTTTGTATTTTTTAAATATATTTTTACACGAATCAGTATTTGATATACCAGTCATGCACCTTATAACCCGCTTCTGAGCTATAAAAACATTAAGTGATGAGGTGGAGGCGCCCCAGAAGCAAATACCATAACGAAGTCTTGAATCGACTTGAGCGTAATATAGCTTTAGCAACTGATCAATATTTAGTACATTTCTTATACTTCTAAACTGAAAGACTATAGAATTTAATTTAGATATAACACTTTCACAATGGATCATCCAATTTAGACATTCATCCACGTGTATTCCCAAGAATTTTACTTGTTCATTTTTACATGACAATTTCTGGGTGTCTATTTGCAATTCCAGGTTATCACATGTTTTTTGTCTGTTATGAAATCTCAGTGCCTGAGCTTTATTAGCATTAAAATGAAGACTGTTCCGGCTAAACCATTCATTTAATTTATGTAATATTGTGGTACATTTGATTTTTAACGACTCTTCACTTCTGTCAGATATAATAATTGACGTATCGTCAGCGTAAATGGTGAAGTTAGCGGAGGTTGTCAAGGCATCAAGATCATTCATATAAAGCAGGAATAACACCGGGCCCAAAATTGAGCCCTGTGGTACTCCTATGTTAATATCGACATACTCTGAATTAACATATTCGACAGTGATAGTTTCGTTATCAATAAGGGACATATTGTTTACGATTAAAAAGATAACTATTAATCCAATCCAATGATATGCCTCTTACACCATACATAGACAGCTTGGTGAGTAGTATTTCGTGATCGATGCAGTCGAATGCCCTGCTAAGGTCACAACAGATCCCAACAGGGCACTCGCCTGCCTCAATGTATTTCATAATTTCTCCATAGAACGAGTGAACAGCAGTTATTGTAGACTTCCCTGAGAAGAATCCATGTTGATTATTTGATACTATATCATAACTATTTAGAAAAGACAATAGTCTGTTCAGGAAACAATATTCAATAATTTTTGAAAAACCTGTGGGAATGGTTATTGGTCTATAATTTTCCAGTGTTTGGGCATCATTTTTTTTATGGATCGGAAACACTTTTCCGACTTTTAAACATTCAGGAAACTTTCCGGTTGAAAATGATAGATTCACCAAATAAACTAATGGTAACGCTAAAACATCCAGTATTCGTTTTATTAAGAATACAGGTATATCGTTATACCCTGAGGAGTGTTTGTTTTTGAGTTTCCCCATCAACAATTCGCATATTTCCATTTCAGTACACGGTCTCAGTACTATTGTGTTTAGCTGTGGCAAAATATTTTGAGTAATTGTATTTTCATTATAATTTTGTGGAATTTGGCTTAATACATCTGTGGCAGAATTTTTAAAATACATATTAAGTATGTTGGCAACCTCCATTTGTTGTTCTATGACTACACCATTATCTTTTATTGAAATATTTTTCAGATGTTTTGTTTTATTAGAGAGTTCAGAAACTATTCTCCAGGCTGACCTAGCAGGATCGTTAGAATTATTTATTTTATTTTGATAATATAATTTCGTAGTAGATTTGGTTAAAATATTATATAGTTATATAGTTAGTTCAAGCCAGGAGCGACTTTATGCAAGAGATTATATAAAACTGTACGTCATTCGGTGCAACATATTTTGTATGTGACAGCATAAAACCCTTCCAATTGCGTACAGCAGCTGTTTTTTGTGCGACAGCAGAGAGTTACGAGTTTGGAGTGTGAATTAATAGATGGCGCCACTTGGTTGCTAAAAAGTCACTTCAGACTTTTGCCCAGCCAAGAAGGTAAATTTTTGCTAACCATGTTTACTGAAAGTTTGAAAATGATTGAAAAAAAAAAATAATGATTACTTATTTGAAGATATAGGATAGATTTATTATGGAAATAAAAATCTAGTAAATTAAACACTACGGTAGGCCAAAAATATCACTAATTCCTACAAAAAGAACTGAACTCATTGCCACCCATCAAGGTGAACAATGTGCCTTTCCAAAGCGATTGAAAATAATACCTTAAAACTTGCGACATACTACCTCTTCAATCGGAAAACGCAAACAAAAATCTGATTGCAATAAGCCCCCCGCAAGACAGATTAATTCTATAGAAAGGACCACACCGCAGAGCTGTCGTGTATCACCAGCAGCAGACTAGTTTCGAGCTTGTTAGCTCTCATCGGTACGGCATAGGTAAACACACGACAGCACTACACCGTTCTCCAGTCTATCAAATTACAAACGACAACGTCCGCAATTTGTGAATGGCTCCATCTGGTGGCGAATTATAATGTATAGCTGGTATATCGGCAGATCACAAAGGTTGACTTTTGATCGTAACGTAACCAAAAAAATAGCCAGTCCCAAACACACTGTAAGTTTTACAAGTATGAGCACAACCTAATAAGATACAAAAGTAAAACTCAGCCCTAGAAGTAGAGAGTAGCTCATGAATTCAACAGAAAAAAAAAACCAGGAGGCTTGTCCTTGAGCAAATAGAAACTAAAATTCTGAGATGGTAGCTAACCAAGCTTTCACACATAAGAAATACTAAGTTCGGTTAACAATATGCCCAAAACAAAATTGGGTTGAACACATCAAAAAGAGAAACGTCCTCCGCACACGTGTTCCGCCATCTTTTACCCGAAATTTAACATCTTTTCAGTGCTGCTATCTTAAACTTAGTCTCAGAAGATCAGCCACGAGATCACAAGGAAATATATTCACATTCAAACAGAAAACAACCCCTACCGATAAAATAATAATAATAATAAAATTAATGAATGCTAAACAAATAAACAATCTGAAATTGAATTAATTGACATTCATCAGACAATTTTATCGTCATCAGTAACACAACAGTATGTACAACTCGAGTGTGCCTAGTTGCATACTCATTGCCTCCATATAACTTTAGAACTTAAAATGTCACATCGGATTAAATTTATTGGGAATATAAAAAAAAATCAATAATTTAATAATAAGTTGGTTTCCTATACGCCACCTTGCCTGAATCACCCGACATTACCGTAGAACGGTAGCTTTTCTATCTAAACTTAGGGAGATGTTTGGTAACGCATGGTTTTTGCAATCGTCTCTCGGACTATAGCCATAGAATCGTTAGTATTAAATAGAGTGCTTTCATTTCCACCGTAGCCACCATCAATATTTTTATACCTTAAATAAATACTGAGTAAAAACGTCAGTTTATTTATCGAGGGCCAGAGAAAAACATTTAGTACGACATTCAGTGTAAAAAATAAATTGAAGTATAATTTTCCTAATGAGTGTTTTTCTACGTCAAAAGTTTTTTAATATCTTGTAAATGAATTTAACATAGTGTAAAAGTGATTATATTAAACATGACTAGAAAAGTACGTTAATTTGCATAACACGTTGCATAATTTCATTATACATGAAATCATTCTCCTTTTTAATAAAACAATGCCAACAACTAGAACACAGCCAATATTAATAAAAATATGCCCCGGCTAGACACTGAAAACTTGAGTAAATGGAGTACGTAATACAGCTCACGCTTAATGAAAGTTTTGTCAATTGTGCGGATTATATCCACCCCAGTACCAATGTTAGGATGTTGGGAAATTTAGACAATGTATAACTACACTGGGAATTTTGCTGAAACTTCTATATAAGGCGGATTCAGGCCAAACAGTGAATAATGGAACAGAGAAGACTAATGCACATGTAAGAATATTTAGCTTAAGAAGCTAAGACGCCAGGTTTATAAGCTGTAACCCTCGCATTAATGAATCGATAACATCACAGATAACTTTAGATAGATTTAATACTTACAGGGTGGACTAAAGTCGATGAGATTTGAGGCTTTTATACAGGGTATTAAGTACGTTAAGAAAATTCATTAAGTGAGTATATGACATTACTTATCATTAGCATAAGATAATATAACCCGGTACTCTCTAAAAATGCAGGGACGGTGGATGTGGGGGATAAGGTTAAAATAATTAAATCATTTCCTTTCTCTAAAACAGTTTTAAAGATTTTGATTAAATTTGACACATGGATACCTCTTTAGCATCAGTATAAGATGACGAGATAGTTGCTTATAGAAAATTCACGAAAGGATCTTGTAGGAGGTGCAGTTATTCATTCTATAATTGTTCCAACAATTTTGATCAAAAGTAACATAAAGGCACTATTTCAGTACTAGTATGATATGACATAACCTGTTATACCAAAAAATGCAGGAGCTGAAGTTGTGGAGGATATTGTTTCTCTAACCGATCAGTATCGCAATATCTGTATTTATTATCTATCGCCTTGCCCATATTCTTGAGATGGTATCTCAAGTGGCAGTGGCCAGTTAGAAGGCCTGTGATTAGCCTTAATTCGGGCTTTTTCAGTTCGAGAAGCCTTGTGGCATTCTTTATCGAATAAGTTATAAACTTTTTCGCATGTCTTTGGCCTGGAGTATTCCCCAGTAGGACTTTTTCTGATCCTTTTCCCATTCTTGGATCTCCTCAGCTATATGTCCTTTGGCTAGGCTACAAAACGGTTCTTGTCCAATGAACGGTGCAATGCAGCTCCTTTTTTTGCAAGGCTATCATATCAGCAAGTTCATTTCCTTATGCTCTGGCACCCACATGGCACCCCCATGCTCTGGCACCCACATCAAGATAACCTTGTTGTTATTAGCCAGTTGCTTCAGGCATTGTCTACATTCCCAGGCAATTTTAGATTCAAAGATATAGAACCTTAGAACCTTTAGTATTGCCTGGCTATCTGATAGCATATAGATCTTTGCCCTTCGGATGCCTTTATTTAGGCACACCTGGGCACATAGATCTATGGCATAAATTTCTGCCTGAAAGATGATTGGGGTGTTACCGAGGGCTTTGTCTAGCCTACAATTCGGCCCTGCTACTCCCACTCCTGCCCCTTCAGCCATCTTGGATCTATCTGTATACCAGATAAGTGACCCCTGTTCCAATCGCAGTGACTCCATCTTGCTCGTCTGACGACTTTCCAATTGAAGCACGTCAAGCGGGTAGTCAAAGTCTTGTTTGACTGGTATTGAGTCAGTGGGTTTGGCCATGGACTTCAAATGGATTACCTCCAGAATCCTTAAGTGACCAGCCAGATCGCCTGATTTGAATTTATGTGCTTGGTGCAGTCATAAGGCACTGAGTGCCGCCTCCTTCCTTACATGTAAATGCAAGGGAAGTAGGTCAAGCATAGCCTCCATAGCTGCTGTGGGACACGAGTGCATTGCTCCTGTAGTCCCTAAACAGGCAAGGCGTTGCAGTTTCTGAAACTTTCCCTGCGCTGTTTTTTCCTCTGTTTTTGGCCGCCATACGCATGATGCGTAGGTTACCATAGGTCTGACAACCGAAAGATAAGACCAATGTTTCATTTTCGGTCTTAGACCCCAAGTCTTACCAAACAACCTACGACAGATCCATATTGCCGCTGTTGCTTTAATAAGAGTCCTTTCCAGATGAGATTTCTAGGTAAGTTTTTGATCCAGAATTATTACTCCTAGATATTTGACCTCACTGAAAAGATTTATTATCGTTCCATTCAGTACAGGAGTTCTAAGATTGAGTCTTCTCCTTTTACTGAACGGGACAATAGTTGTTTTGCTCGGATTGACATTGAGCCCCTCTGACGAGCACCATTTGGATATTATATTTAAGGCAATTTGCATGAGGTTGGAAATCATGACCTCATTCTTGCCTCTCACAGTGACGACCAGGTCATCTGCATATCCCTGGACGTCAAAGCTTGAATTACTCATTTTATGTAGGAGATCATCGACCACCATTGACCACAGCAAGGGTGATAGGACTCCACCTTGTGGACAACCCCTGACTGCAGTCACCGTAGCCGACTCATACCCCACACATTTATGGTAATAATTCTGCCTTTGAGCATGGATTGTATCCATTTAATTGTAGGTAACTATATTCCCTTTTTTTCCGCGGCTTTTTGTATGGATTCATAGGAGGTGTTGTCAAAAGCACCCTCTATATCTACGAAAGCACACATAGCCACTTCTTTTGCTGTAAATGTCTTTTCAATGCCTTGAACCAGGCAATGTAGAGCATTTATTAATTTGCCAGGTTGATAGGCAAATTGTTTTGCGTGAAGCGGTGTTCCTGTAAGGATTTCGCTTCTAATATGTTGATATAAAAGTTTCTCCATTGTTTTTAAGAGAAATGAGGTTAAGCTAATGGGGTGGTACGACTTAGGCTCGTCTGGTGAACGTCTGCCTATTTCGGAATAAACGCCACCTTAACTTCCCTCCAAGCTTGGGGAATATACCCCCGTATATAGCTTGCTATAAATATACTTCTCAGGCTTGGGACAAGCTCTCCAATTCGTATTCAAGTAGGGCAGGGAAGATACCATCTCTGCCCGGTGATTTAAAGGGTTTAAAAGTTGATACCGCCCATTTAATTTTGTTGTGGGTGAATATTTTTCTAGCCAGGCGTTTTCCTTCTCTGGTAGGACGATGAACATCCTTATCCAAGTAGTCCTGTAGAAATTCACCTTGAATTATGCGAGAGCCTGGGAAATGAGTGTCTAAAAGCAACCTTATGTTTTCCTACCGACTCTCGGTGTGTTTACCATCGGGCTTTTTTAGTAGCCCTATTCCATTTGAGTGGTCTTTTGCAAGGATTTTTTGTAGGTGGAACCTATTTAACTCGTCCTTGGAAACCAGCTTCCCAGAAATTAAGATTAATTTGATGAAAGACAACCCGCGAAAACCATGGCTAACCAAAAGCATTCATACATCTTGTAAACATAAAAACATTTTAGTTCTTATCAAAAAGTGCAGTAATGATAAAGCCATCACTGAACATATAACAAAATATTGCAAAGTTTTAAGACAGTTAATAAAAATAGCTACATAAAAGTATTTTACTAATGAGATAAATCAGTCATATAATAAAATTAAAACAACCTGTCATTATTAAAAAATAATACAGAAAGTTATGAAAATGTTTCAGTTATGGAAAACGATAAATTATTAATAGATCCAGATTCTGTCGCAAACAAATTTTCTACATTTTTCTCCACGCAAGCTACAAATTTAACCGCATTATTAAAAAATCATACATCCTTCAAAAATTATCTGGTAAATTCAAAATTTAATAACACTTCTTCCTTTTTCTTCAAGCCCGTCACTGAAAACGATAACTGAGAATTGGAAAGATATTAAAGCCAAAGCATTATTGCGGTTCTAATGGTATTCCCGTTACAATAATAAAAGAAAATATTCATTTATTAAAAAAACCGCTAACCTACCTTATTAATTTGTCATAAAGTACAGGCCAGTTTCCCGGTAAATTCAAACTAGCAGTTGATAAACCATTATTTAACAAAGTGGAAAATTTGAAATAAATGAATAAGAACCGATCTCTCTTCATTCGACTTTTCGTCCAAAATTTTGGAAAATGTTGTGTAGGAACAGTCGGTAATTTATTTATACAAACACATTATATTGAGTACCACGCAATTTAGCTTACAAAAAGGGAAAAATACTAATGAAGCCATATCCACATCAATAAAAAAATATCGGATACGCGCAGGAAAAGGAAGTTACTCTAGGTATTTTTTGTAATCTGTCAAAGGCCTTTGACTGCGTGGACCATACTATTTTACTTGAGAAACTTAATCACTACTCTATAAGAGCTGCAGTGGTTTGAGTCTTATTTGACGGGTCGCAAAATTCTTATAGAAATTGAACAAGATTTTATTAGTAAAGTGAATTCCGCGGAAAATATAGTAAAATACGGTGTTACACAAGGTTCCATATTGGATCCAATCCTCTTTCTGATTTATATTTTTTTTCTTTATTTGCTGACGATGCAAGTATCACCTTAAACAATAAAAATTACGAGGACTTAATAAGTCAAATATCAATGAACAAAATTATTGATTGGTTTAGTGCAAGTAAATTGTTGTTGCATGTCAACATGACATTTCAAACTTCGATAGAAAGAAACACAGATATAAGTACTACAAATGTTATCATCAGCTCTACAAACGATATAAAATTTTTGAGAGTTCAAATTGACAAGTAACTGAAATGTGCATGTCCATGTTTCTGATTTAAATAACAGATTATCTAAAGCTGTTTATGCTATATTATGTTACCAATGTGCACTTAATGTTTACTATGCATGTTTCCATGGCTTATTACAGTATAGTCTGGAATTTTGGGGTGGAAGTAACTTATCACAAAAAGAAAGAGTATATACTGTAAAATTCCAAATATTTTAAATTCAATACAAATTGTAACGACCGATAAGTGTAATAAATGCTCCTTTGTACACGCCAATTTATACCAAACTCAGGTTTCATTGCTTGTTGAATAACGAAAACAGCAAAAAAATGTACAAAAAAACATTACAGTAAAGGACCGGTAAAATACTATTTACTTATTTCAATGGATTGGAAGAAATGGTCCCACTAAATGGCCTCATTTCAAAATTGCATAAAGACATGTGTCAATCAAAATGGGCAACATATCGAACACCTATTATAAATTTTGGTGGTGATTTTTTTAAATATCCATCTACAGATTGCATTATTCCAACAACAAAATTAATTACATCCAAGTGGTTGGGAGATATTCAATGCTAATAGGAATGAATAGAGCCAGGAAAGAGATTTCAAAAAATGTACTGATATACATAGCATTCTATTTTAAAAAAGCGCTTGGTCCTGTAATTTCGTCTTGGCTCGCTCAGTATGTTTGAAAATAATTTCCAGTTGTGGGCTTTTTTATATAGATTACTTGCAATTTTTTAAAAAATTTCTAGCTATCGTAGAACGCCAAAGGTACCTTTGAAACTATTATAATAAATAATATATAAACACTACAGAAATTAGACAATCCCCAATTCCAGAAGCCAGGGCTTGTGCGGAAGGGGTTACACATTGAAAAAAACGCGGACATACAACCATTTCCTCCAACAGTGCCAGTGCCGGAGCCAGGACCCGAACCAGGTGATGCGATGTCCGTGTGATTAATCGCGATTGTCACATCGCGCCTTAACACACTCGGCTATCGACCAGACTTATTAATTATAATACATTGAATGAATTCTGCGTTGCCTCCTTGTGAAACATTATTCAATAGTTTAAGTACAAGTGCAATTAATATATGCTTTTTAAATGCTTCAAAATGTTTTATTAAAACTCTACACGTGTTCCGGCTTCTTAGGCCTTTATCAAGAACATCCTCTTACTCTATTCAAAAAGCATACTTTAATTGTACTGGTACATAAAATATTGATTTTAACACCGACCTTAATATATAATTATATATATGATATGAATTTCATATTAGTTTTATAATTTTTTTAAACTATTACATTTTATTATTTAATTTATATATTAATATTTAAATTATATCATTATAATGCACTACTCAAAATGTGCATAACTAATTTTGCTGTAAACTACCATTATCCGTCGAATTACTAAAATGCCTTGTATATGACATAATTGGATATGTTTGAGTGGAGACCGTTGAAATTTCAGTACACTTTATATTATGCATCTGCAATCTACATAGTCAAATATGTTGTAATTGCATTCCGACAAAACTTTAATAAATCGTGCATTAAGTTGGAAACTAGTTTGTTGAATGCGTTGTAGATTAAGTACATAATAGTAGTTATACCAATTATTTTGTATAATAAACCACTAGCAACCGACATTGTAATCAATTTCTCATATTTCCTAAGAAGGAGTTATCTTTCAGTTGCAATCTCCAATTATATTGTTTTCTATTATCGGCATTGTCTTCTGAGCTTACTAATTGGCTTCATCCTGAACTTGTGCCGTTTATCCGCGGGTTGTTCGATGGCGTAAGCTGATAGGCAAAAGACTCACACGAGAGAAGCCTTTAAATTCTTGCAACTGCTTGTTGATTATATCCTCGTTAAGGAAATAACTCCCGCTGAGAATACTCATCCTATTCATAGCCATGAACAAGGACCTGTGCCAAATAATATCGCAATTTTGAATACATCAAGTAATGCAATTAATAAATCAAAAATTAACTAACAACAGCTGAAACTATATCGTTGTCAGAAAATGATGTACTGTAATGGGATGTTGTTCTAGGAATGTCAAAAGAAAATTATGCAAAAGTAAATGTGGTTCGTCAATAATGTTGATAATTTAAAAAAAGTAATTTTACACCTTTTACGGTGTTTTGCAGAGAACCAATCGCTCGATAAGTAGTATAAGTACAACCTTCATATCAAAAATACATAAATATCATAAAGCGTTGTACTTTTTCCAAATCGTGTGGGGTCCAAATTGTTAACTAATATTCAGGCTTTGATCTGAGAACAGAATCAGAATTTATTTGCGTTTAATACTTTATAAAATGTTTTACAAACGTCAGGTACATGAGATAAAATAGATATATAACAAACAAAACATAGAGAAATAAATTACATACAATAAGTAAAATCCAAGCACAGTACTTACTACAAACTAAAATAATAAAATGTATAATAAACATAATAACAATGGTCAAGATAAACTATAGGAACAAACAACATTTTAAAACTTTAAAACTCATTTATATGTTTAACAATAAAGCAAGAAATATAGTATATATACCCCAGAGATGTCATATCGGAGGTTAAGAAGTCATAAATGTTGTAAAATGCGTTATGGTGTAGATATGTTTTATACTCGTTTTAAATCTACCAAGAGGGAGATTCTTGACGTGTTAGGGCAACTTGTAAAATTTAGGCCCATAATAATTTCTACCGTTTTTACTCGAATTTAGTTTGAAATATTCAGTTCTTATGTTTCCCGCACCACGAGTATTATGATCGTGATAGTAGGTTTGAGCTGTACTTCTCTATGTATTGTTTAACATATAAGATACAGATAATATAAAGCGAAAGTAATCTCGACATCAATAAATTTTTGTTTTACGTTATCGCGGCAACCCATATTAGTGATAATGCGGACTACTCTCTTTTGCAATCCAAATATTCTAGCTGCTTTTGGTGCATGACCCCCGCCCATCAAACCATATGATATTTGAGTCACAAACAAGGCGAAATCAGGCAGTTTTAATCACATTATGTGGGACTGATTTATCTAATGTCCGGATAACAAAAATATTTTTTGATAATTTTAAAAATTGCCGGCGGAGAGCTTGATCTGAGACCCCCGAGGGTATTCGTGCACTTAATTTTGAGTTAGAGAATCTTTCAGAGAAATAAAAGTTTTTTGTCTCAGGGCCAATGCTTCACCCTGTATAAGACGTCGATGCACTTAACTTTTACTTAAAAAGCTTAAAATTCACTTTTAAAAATGTGGCAGGGTACTTTTTGGTTCACCCTGTATACTGTCGTCGAGAATAACACACTTGTTTTAAAAACGAAACTAA
This sequence comes from Leptura quadrifasciata, assembly GCA_963675555.1. Taxonomy (NCBI): domain Eukaryota; kingdom Metazoa; phylum Arthropoda; class Insecta; order Coleoptera; family Cerambycidae; genus Leptura; species Leptura quadrifasciata. The sequence continues at coordinate 115,367,589 of OY776675.1, forward strand.
AATTTATTTAATTCACCTCACAACTGTTTAAAAAATGGTTTAAAATAACTAAAAATATATTCTGAATAAGATAACTGTTCAACAGCGAATTTGCGTCGAAGGAAAAAAAATGAACTCGATTTGTTAGAAAAGTTTTAAAAAAGTCACTTGAATGGCGAAGTAGCCGGTTAAAATAATAATAATAAAAAAAAACACTAAAAATATTTTAAAAAGCACTAGTTCAGACATTATGGATGTTTTTACTTGAACTACCACGTAAGATATGAGTATAAACAACGCGACACTGATGACTTGACTTGCTCGAGCTTCATCTCGCCCGAGCTTATATATACTCTCGTGAAATTTCGTTATTCGTGCCCCATCGAGTCAGGCAGAAACGTTTTTTAGTAATCTGTATACGTCCCCAAACTGCGTGCGGGCTTGGCCTAAAACCGGTTGATTGTCCTAGCCATTCAGTGCACATATTAAAGAACACGCCAAAACCCTCGATGAACTTTTCGAAACTGTAACAAAATCCGACATTTCGCATGAAAAGCATGCTTCGCGTAAAAATGCCGTTGGAAGAGGTTTTTATGTACAAATTCACATTTTGGCTCTACGGGGCGTTTTTATGCCAAAATCTTGGAACCTCATCAAGGAGTGTAATTTTAGAAAGTGTAGTAAATGTCGCTGCACGGGGATGTAATGCCGCCCCGACCACAAAATTTAGAAAGTATAACGAAAACCCTTTTGCGAATCCACGTTGTGCAGCACTGCAACTTATGCGTTGTGTTAAATATGAGGATAAGTTATCCAGTCTCTAGTCAAAGTATTTCGAGAGTTTTAGCGAAAATAGCCCTCAGCGTCGAGGGTGCCCTATCATTTTCTAGCAGACGATTTTGACGGAAAAATGATGAGTTTTAAGCGTATTTGCCCTAAACCGGTTCCTCAGTGATTCGGTGCAGAAAAGTAGTCACCATGTACTCAGATGTGTATGGGACCGCCTTGCCAGAACGTGTGAATCTATAATTGCAGAATATAATTCAAAGTCGTTGCGATTCAAGCATTTTTAAGCTCCGAGGAGCGATCAAAATTGATATTGAACTGAAAATACGTCAATAGACAGGCAAGCAAAAGCCCACCAAAATTATAAACATTGTACTTTTTACTGAATCTTTTTGTGTAATCGTTAGCTATAAACCGCACATTGGATGGTAGTTGGTTACATTATGAGTCATTCCGTTCCTCACTACGCGTTGTACACGGGTCAGACTATAGTTTGTCAATACATTTTTCTTGAACGTTTTTGTAGAACATAATTTTTTTAAAGATTTAATATATATTTTTGAACTTTGTTGTCTTTTTCTTGTGTTTTTTCAAAATTTCCTTTCAAGTTTAATTTTAAGAAAGTGTTAGTACTTACTGTGTTAGATTTATAGTGTTACGACGTCCAATTGATACCATCTATTTTATTAAGGAAGTTATTTGGTGATTTGTAAAAACATAAATTTTAAAACTTCAGTAAGCGACTGTACTAATTGTTCCCCAGTCCGGCATTTATCCACGGAGGTGGACGTAGGTTTTAGCATGGTCTAAGTATAATAAGTGCTGTGGAATGTAGATCTTTTATACCTTACTTGGTGCACTGAATGTTTAAGAAACAGAAACAAATATTGATATGCGGTTGTGGGATAGACGTGTAGAAAGATAAATAACCATTTGCTATTTACACACAATTACGGGTAGACTTGAGATCGCGGAAATGAATGCATGTAAAATTTTTATTTAAATGAATTAAAATTTGATGTAAAAAGTGGAGTGTGACTGTCTTGAAGGTTTCGGCGATAGTTTAGGCATCTTTGGGAATTATCGAATGGGGCTGAATTTTTTCGAATTTTTAAGAGAAAAATTGTAGTTTTTGATAAATCTAAAATAGAAGGACTCTTTTTTTATGGGGTTTGGCATCATTTTGACAGGATCTGGAATTTTTTCGAGTTATTTTTTTCTGATGCATAGCATACACTACAACTACCCCGGTTAAGTGTAGGGCCCAGGAATTTTGTCATCTCTGGATTATCGAATGTGTCGATGTCTCTGTGAGAAAAAATAACATTGATGGTTTTATTTTCATTCATACATAATTTGTTGATCAAGAACCAATTTTGAGGATTTGACTGCCCTTCCACCATGAGCCTCTTGATTCATTATCTTGATGTCATTGATGTTTTTCGTGAGCTGTTTCAATGCTGATGTCGTCAGCAAAAAGGAGAACCTCAAGTTCAGGTATTCCCAGCTTTATATCTCTTATATAAATAAAAAAAGAGTAAGAGGCCCAATGCTGATCCCTGAGGGACTCCTCTGTTGATAATTTTTATATCTGACACAGCACCATTCAAGCATGTGTACTGATTTTTGTTACGTAAGAAAGCATTTATGATCTTCAAGCTAGCTTTACTGAAATTGTAATATTTTAATTTATCCAGAAACACCTGGTGTCAGAGAGTCGAAGTTGAATGCATTCTGTAGTCACATACCCTTTTCCTGACATTCCACTATAGGTTCTATCAGTTATAGTATAGCAGCATTGGTGGATTTTTTCATTCCAAAACCATCCTAATTTTGATAATAAAATTATTATTATTTTGGGATATTGTTCTGAAATTATAAACTACCTTTGTACCTTCCTTATGAATGGGCACAATTTTGGAAATTTTTTGCACATTGGGATATATACCCTCTTTTATACAGTCGTTAATGAGTTTAGTAAAGGGAATGAATATAATATTTTTTATATGTTGTTACGGGGTTAATGTATATGCGACCCACAACGCATATTTGTGTTTCGCGGGCCACATATCGCCAACAGCCTCGAGCCGTTGGTCGCACAGATTTGGCTTCTGTCCGCTAGGAGCTCCTAGGAGAGGTCACGTGCCTTCAGGCTTGTTGAAACTAAAGATAAAAGGTGAGCTGCGGTACACTGTCGATAATTCTTGAAACTTAATTTATTTAACTCTTGTTGGATTTTGGGATTATCGACAACAATAAAATTTCCCCCGCTTTGGCTGTTTCTGTTTGTCAGAGAATTTTGATGTCTTATCTGCATTTGTGCGGGATTTAGGTGTACAGGTGAGTTAACCTTATTATCGCCATTTTATTCGGCCTTACCCACGTGTTTCAAAAATTTATAGACTGGTTGACCACTTTCCTTTGGAAATATCTCGTTTGCTAGAGAGGTGAACTCAACCCTGTTAATTGAGCTGCAGCATTCTACCGGAGTTATCCGGATTGTACCCTCGTGGAATCAGAGGTAAATTATTTCTTTTGTGAATTATATCTGATTTCAATTGCTCTCATTAGGCACGACTTATGTGCATTTCCGACTGTGCAAATTAAATGGGTGTATCTTAGGGTCCACGGACCAGGTCAAAACCTTCCACGGACTAGGCGTAGTAATATTTGTTTTTTATTAACGTACTTTTGTATATATTTAAAGATTTTACTCATTCATTATTACTTAAGTTCGTTCTCTAATGTAACCCATTGCGGCCATATTTATTAGTCATTCCTCACGCCAACCAAGTGTAGCTACACGAGGGCAATTTATCCTTTATCAGAATATAGCCATATAACTACACATCGCCGGGTTCATATTAGAGAACCATAAGTTGTAAATACAGTAATATAGTCCATTCATGTTGAGAGAGAGTGTGTTATTATTTCGTCTACGACCACTAAGAATGGCACCCTCAGCGGCTTTATGTTAAATAAACTGAAAACTTTTAATAGTTTATGTTAAACTTGGGCTTGGCGCCCTGAGATTTCTGAGCTAGTGAAATTTTTGTCCTGAGCACGCTACTTTACTTATCCGGGCTAAGGAGTGTCCACGATCTGCTACGCACAGCAGCCCAAGTGTGTTTGCCTTTTGTATTATCTTGCAACCCCTACGTCCTCACAATAAGAGGGGCGATAAACCCGTAGCAATGTTATATTGTAGTTACCGACATACTGCAATTATCACTACTTTCTTTTATTTCTAAGCTTGTTTATTATATCTCGCACATCATTAAAACTAACATTGGAAAATTCAAAAGCAGGAAAATTGACATGCTGCTTAAGAAAATCGGTTACGTTATTTTTAGTAGTAGGCAAGTTCTTAATAATGTCATCTGGGGCATTTGCAAAGTATTTATTTAAATCGTGGATGTCAACATCTACATATACTGGTGTTTTTTTAATGATCTATTTTAATTAATAACATCCCAATAAGATTTTGGTGTGTTAACTGCCTTTTCTATATAATCGCTATAGTAGCGTCTTGCATAATTAAGTTTCCGCCTGTACTCTTCTTTGACGTAACAGTATCTTAAAAGTGTGAAAAGGCATTAGAATGTTTAACTATGAATCTATGTCTTACTAGATTTCGTGTTAATATGCTTATTGAGAGAAAGAGCTTTATAACGTCACGCCGCGTTCGGACTTAATGTAAAAAGAATAACATTGCATTTCTGTATATTTAATGGAATATTGTATATGGTACACCAGTTACTAAGTTAAATTGGGGTTTCCTGTAAGAGAGAGTATTAATTCTAGTAAAAATCTGTAAATCATCGACGTGTGCATTAAATAATTAACTTCATTGAAAAATATTATGAAAAACAGTGGGCCAAGCATTGACCCTCGAGGTACTCCAGAGGAAGTAACATATATACACTGTTGCGTAAGGTAGATAAGAGGACAAGTCACTAGCAACCAGTCGATTGTCATTTTTTCTGACAGCTAAGCGGCAATAAAAGCAATCAGTTCCATGCAAATCAATTCAAGATTAGTGTGGGACTGCTTGACGGCCCTTATATAGCTGGGAAGTCAGAATAGAGTGACCAGGACACGAGGGACACAGAGGAAACGAAAAGACAGATGAATTGGCCAAAGAAGGTGTGGCAAAGCCATGCATACGAGCAGCCACTAAGAAATGGATGCAAAATAAATCTCTGAAATGGTGGAGAAACTGCCCAAGGCAGAGACAGGTCAAAGAGTTCATTAAAGAATAATCGACCAAATTCACGGAAGATCTACAAAGTCAGAAGATTGTGGGCCTCCTAACTGGGCACTGCCGGATCAATAGACAAATGAGTTAATGGGCCTGGCAGAGGACGCAATATGCAGATTCTGTCAATAGGAAGAGGAAACCCCGGTTCACGTATTGTGCCACTGTGAAAGCCTAGCGAGACTGAGATTGTAAGTACTCGGAGAAGAAAAATCAAAGGCGGATAGCTACAGAAAAGGGCCCTTATCAAAGCTGTGGAGTCTGGTACAAAGGACAAAGCTGGATAAGTTACTATAAGGAATGTATTCTAGGAGCACCACAATAGATCTTAAAAGGTCGCGGTGGTAAGGGCCAAACAACCAGCTCCTCTATTTATCTATCTATCTAAGAAGGAGATATTTCAGTTATAATCAGATATTACCTAAAGGAAATAATTTGTGAGTAGTTCTGAAAATTTTTCACTAATGTGGTCGTATTTTCTTAAATTAAATATAAGTCGACAGAATGTATTTTGAACTTCTTGGATACATTGTTTGTTTACTGTATCTGAAAATGGATAGACAGTACATGGTGTGACAGTAGTAAAAAATAGGTAGAACAATCAACACAACACAGTTTTTTCTTATTTTAAAATTAAGAATTTGTTTGTTGGCGTATAATAATTTCATATATATATGTATTAAAATATAATATTTTTACGACCTCCCCCCCACTTACCGCCATGTTGCAAAATTTTTGAATCATTTTATCTTGTGTTCTATTGGTCTCACCGAAAACTTATTCAACAAAAAATATTGTAAATAAAATTCTACATATTTTCGGCAATTGCCGCGATTCTGCGAAGTTAAAATTTCGAGCGGTAGAGGACGCCATTACCAAAAACAGTTTTCTTCAAAATTTAATTGGAAATCTAAAATCAATGGAATCGAATTTAATTGGATATGTGTGTATTACTAATATTTTTACCTAAACAGCTGGTAAGTTGAATTTCACAACACTTCTTTCAAGAAACTGTTTTTTGGTAACCTCTTTAAAAAAAATGTCATTTATTTAAAAACAATGGAGTGTATTTATCTATTTCTTATTATTTTTGGTCTTTTTTGTTATGCAATAGTGTTTTAGTCCTAGGGATTTAGAAAAAGAGGAAATGAGGGAAGGAGAGAGGGGGGAATGGACGGTATATTGAACGGAGAGGGGGGGGGGGTCTATCAGTATTGTCAGTTGCGTTACCGTCTTTCGTATAATAGGGCTTTTTGATGAATTAGTCTGTGTGTGTGTGTGGGTTTGTCCTGTATGTGTACGTCCATTAGATGACTTAGATGACGTCAATTCTGACTGCTGAATCTTATTTTGGAAAAATTTCTGGGAGGTCTCCACAATGAAGTTCTCCATCATAGAGCCTTCCTATGAAGTTCAACATTCGGAAACAGTCTAAGTATTTTGTTTTGCGTAGTCTGCAGTCGATTGCACAGCGTGTTTGAAATAAAATTTCAGAGCACGCAGACGTATGTTAGTATTGAAGTACCCTGTATATACCCCATATACAAATTTAATTTTTACTATTTATTTTCTAAATTCAAGTAATAAGGCATAATCAATTTACGTTTGTCTACCCATTTAATATTGAACAGAGTATAGTTACCAGAATGCATTTTAAAATTACATTCTTTTAAAGCAACATTTTTACGAGAGAATCCAGCTAAAATAAGTCAAGCCATTATATTTGTTTACAATATGAGCAATAAGTTTCAAGTACTTCAGTCGCATCAAATAGGGCAAGAAACTATGAAGCTAGTATTGAAATTTATAATGTAAACATTTCCAAGCGTGAGACCACAAATCCGAAGCTTCCCATGTGATTGGTGACGTCATTTTTAACATATAAGAGGACCAGACTGTTCACCTGGGGGGAGATGGGATTGTAATCACACCAGAGCTACATCTCAGGACTTCATGTTCGCTGTACTTATGGTATAATTGTGTGGTTATTTGTATAACTGCGAGTTCAACAATATTTTGATCTACTTATTCGTTCCACTTATTTTGTCCCAGTAAACACACCTGAGTTATATCGCAGGACTTCATGTTCGCTGTACTCGCTGGATTATTTTGGGGCCAATTTGCCAAGTAATGCCACACAAAATGCACTCTACGTCTACACCAACTTATCTGACTATTTAGCACGCAATTGCACAACGCCAACATAATTTGCTAAGTATTTTTACTTGATTAATTCTCAGCTTATTATTGAATCTGCATTCTGGTTACTGGGTGTCTAAAAAGGGTTTAAATTGGCACATTTGTGGTACTAAAAGAATATTCGCTTTTTTATATTAGTTTTGATTTTAACAAGAATATAAGATAAGGTTATATTACAGTTTACTTAGTTATGAATTCATTCACGAGTTTAATTAAAAAGTTTCACATTCTGAATATTTTACTAGGGAAATTTGCGTTTGTAAAATAACAAGTTTATATTCAAAAACTATATATTTTCAGCGTTTATGCAATAGCAAGAAACTATAACTTCCATTATTTCTCATTTGGGTATTAATAAAACCACCGTCTGTCTAATTTTAACATGTAAAATGTCACAGTAATGTTTCATTACAAATCATTTAGTGAGAGTTCTCACCAGCAATCTATCTGGTTTTCTATGGTTGTTTAATAACAATACATCCAGTTAATTACCTTGCGCACACAATCTGTACAGGCCACCGGTCAGTATTGGGTTAATTAGCCCGTAAACTTTTTCGTATTCTGAAGGGTTTACTTTTCGTCGAGTACTGAACCGGGACGTCTCGTTTGTTTGAATTAGATCTGCCCACTCTCTTTTACGTTATTGGACAGTCATACAAAATTTGGTACACTGCTTGCTTAATTATAATCAAAGGATTTTCCTCAACATTTCTAAATAACTTTCAGACAAAATAACAATGCATATTTTTGTCTAACAGAGTTCTTGTTATTGCATAGAAGCACTCAGCATATCTATAGTATGGTCATTACTATAGAGACGCAAATTTTCCTATTATAATATTTAGACAATTGTCTCAAACATTTCAATTATTTTTTATTTCATGTATAGCTATTTATTGCATCAATTTATATAAAATAAAACGGTTTTTTTACTATTTTTTCCCATCAACTACTGTCTTTCCTTTCACCTTTACCTTTTTCGTCATACAGGTAATGAACTGAATGAATTGTTTCATTTCAAATCAAAACATCAGACTTCAACTACAAATGTACAGTGCAGTCTTGGGTAATAAAATATTACATAAATAACATATACAATTAACTAGGTCTCTCAATTAATATACAGTGTGTTCAAGTTTACCAGGTATTTAAATTAACAGAATGATTAATTTTCTAAGGTATACAGTATCAGACAGAAACAAGTAATATTAAACTTTGTATAAAAGAACCTGAGGTAATTAAAAAGGGTTACTACACACACAAATAAATTTGGGTCCTAACTTTGTAGAACTTGACGATCGCGCAAATGGCCAATTTTATTTATTTATCTTTCAGATAAATAAATAGTAATTAGTTTACTGGTGACATAATTACTAGTATTTCTTTTAGTAAATATACAGTGGGGGTCACAAACTTCTCATTGGTACAATTACCAGTACTTTATGTGTAATAAAACCACATACCCCACAAACGTTTCATTGGTGCTGTGACCAGGACTTTATGTGTAATCAAGACACATACCCCCACAATCGCGTCAGTATCGGTTTAAATATCAATTGATATACAGTTAGTTTGTTGTCCATTGTCAATTTACTTCGTCCATTAATGAGGAGATAAAGTTTATTCATTGTCGCGTATGTCCTGTTAAGCGCCTGTGTTATGTGGGGACCGAAACTAGGTATCTTACCAGGTCTCAAGCCTAACGCGTACGTGCTGAGCTATTCAGCCGATTAGATAACAGTCGTGTGAAAATTACTTTCTGTGTCAAATGAAGACAATCCTCATAAAATTCTTAACAATTTTAATTTTCAACAGCATGCACGGTCCTACCTTATCATTGGGAAACACTCCTAACTAAGTTGATTATAACGAATTATTTCACTTACTTCTATTGAAAACAGCAGGAGAGACGATCACATACAATTTTTTAATGTTTATTTGGGACATGTAACTACAACACTATTCATTACAATTTGTCCGTGGCAGAAATATATTATTAACCATGATTCTGGGAGATTACACACAAAACCAAATAACGATTGATAATATTCGATTATATACAATAAACTTACATCAAATTATACCAAAGCTTAAAATAAACAAACAGATAATAATATGGTTAAAACATTATATTATCACTAGTAAAGTTATGCACAACGATCTTGTTAGTTCAACGCGAGGAAACTAAGCTAAAGGAAGTTATAGTTATTATATTTTCAATCAGAGAGCGCCGGAAGTAGTTTTACAATGTCCATTTCACTTTGAAGGACATTATCATTCAATAAAAGAAATTACTATCTATAACATTACCTGAATAAGAAATCTCTGTAGATCTTAGCACTATATCCGGTACCTAATTACTTTTAAATATATTTCCAAGAAAATAACTAAAAATTTATTCAAACCAAAACCATTAAAGTTTCACTCACATAGCACATTTCAGAGATATCCATTTCCTGTTTTTCAGTCACGAATTTCCCTACACCTAGTTAAACGAGACGTCCGGCACTTTGATTTTAATGAATAATTGATTACAACTGACAATTGCTGAGTGCCGTAAAAGTCTATACTCAACTGACTTTAAAATTCTGGAACTTCTTATCTTAATGCATTTTCGTAGCTTTCTATGAATTAAAGCATAGGGTGTGATTTCTAATATTAAATAATATTGTTGAGGATAATGCAGTTTTGGTGAATATACTATAAGACAAAGTGACATTATGTCTAAAGAGGTTTTGCTGAAATTTCAAACTATAAAAAACAGCTAAATACTATTTCCGTTGTATGATATAATAATCAGTACAAGGGGCTGTAGAACAACTAAGAACAAATTAGAATCATTGTAACGGAAGTCAAATAATAATAAAATAATAAATTTAAATAATGTATCCAAGACTATCCTGGAATGTGGTTGAAAACTTGACTAAGAATTTGAATAGTCAACTAATAAAAGCAAATTTTAATGGAAACATACAAGTTAGGTCTATTAAACTCAATAATTTATTATTGATGCAGCAGTGAAATTGATCAATAAATTTCCTAAAATTCTCTTTAATATGTGTCACAATAAATCCATATAATTTAAGTTTCGAAACTAATAGCCTATGAGCCAGGTCTAACAAACATCGAGTTGATTACCGTTAGGGGGCACTAAACGGCGAGTTAAAAGGAATCACCTTCTGAACATTTCAGATTCCCAGCTAAATATGTTTTTAGCCGCCATTATGAAAATTTTTCAGCTATTTGATCCAATAATTCTTGTATCTCAGAAACTGTTGGTCCTAGATGAAAAATACTTCTTCGTAAAGATGCCTAGAATGAAATTTTACCTACTACTATGAATTTTTTTTACAGGTTTAAGGCAGTAAGACAGAAATTGTAAATGAGATGATTTTTTGAATATCACGTTTCTGGTTTTTGTAATAATATCATCTTTCAAAATACGATTTCCCATTATTTGGCTTCATTCCAGTTTGCCGGAATTTGCTGAGAAAATAGTTTGAAGTGTAAGAAAAATGAAAAGAAGGAAACTAGAGAAGAAATTGATGAAAAGTTGTATTATGCGGGAAAGAGTCGAATGTGAACGAACTAACCAGCCCTCGAGACAACCGTTCCCCGGAAACGCTTTGTGAGGCTGCAACAGTGAAACAGTTTATCCCTATTTCAACGTTACATCAAGGTAGTTCTCATGGTATAACGATTTCTGGTTGGTGATTGAATTTCGTAAAATTTCTTGCACAGTTGCAGGGTCATTGAATATTGGAAGATATTCTACCATGTCTCTCATTATTTGGATATCATTTCTTGTTAAAGTATTGAATCCAGTCCAAGAACAGATTATCTGGTTGTGTCTGTCATGCGCGCGCAAGTGAATCCACAGAATATTCCAATGAAGAGCGTTGAGAACTGCATCACCCAATGAAGTCCAAAGATCAGCTGGAACGCCGAGTAGTGGGTCTTGCCTTTTCTCTATGGTGTACACGGGAGTGAGTGTCTCAATTGGTTCGATAGATCGCTTCTTTTCTTTCTTATTGACACTTCCGTTTGGTTCAGGTAGAGCACATGACAAGGATCTGGGCTAAACAATTACGCCATTAACACGGTGAGATATTCCTACGCCGCTGAGTACCTCTTCTTGTCTGTCAATATTGTCATACACCAGTACTGTAGGTATTGAAGGATGTTTGCTGCTCGGAAGAGGCACTCCATTTCTGTTTACTGTACTAATTTTATCAATACACAATGTGGTTTCTATCTCCTCCAAAGATGAGTATGAACATCCATGACCTCATCGGTTCATTGTTCTAATAAAACTCACATTGCCTGTCAAGGTTTTGATAAACCGAGAAATCAAAACATGCTAGAGTTAAGACTATACCAGAAGTTACTGCAGCAATAATGTCTTGAGAAATAAATACCGTAAGCTTCATGATAAGAAGTGAGGCCTCTTGGTTTGGTTTCGCAAAAGCAAGGCAACATCATTAATCACAGATTCTTGTTTTTGTTGCTCAGCATGAGCCTCAAACTTCTTCTTCAAAAGTATATATTCGGTGGCGATTGCTTCGACTCCCAAATTGTTAGGCATGATATGAACTCGGCGTGATATTGTGATGAAATGCAATGACTCGTTGAACTCTGACTCTAGATGGTGATTTTTAGTCGAATCTGAAACGTCTGGAAATGCCCTTGCATAAACGATTTTGGAACGAGTTGAGAAGTCAGTTCTGCAAATGGAACAATTCGAGGATTTGAGAAAAGTTCATTTCGAATTGTATCAAAAATCGTATTAAGAGCGTCTTTCTTTCTATATTTGGTACAAGTTGTCCACGTCGCGGGCATCTTTATCGCGCGTGTAGTCTTTGTAACACGTTTTATGGCAATGTGTTTCAGCTGCCACGATATATCTTGATGTTACTAACTATATTCTGTTATCTAGGCGTTGTGTAACGATTCACAAATGGTTTTGTCACCCCTAAGTTCTATTGCTGGTTTTAAGGGTTCACAAATATTTGTCCCTTTCATGTACCTAGATTTTTCATGCAAAAGTCTTATCGTAAACTCTGAACTGCGCAGTAACATTTGGAGCTTGCCTCTTCCTGCCTGTTTCTTCCATGGAAGTTTGTTACTCTTCTTTCGAAGACGTACCTGTTGTAGCTGTAATTTTTGCCAGGGATTTTTAGTGGGTGAATTGTGATCTGCATTCGTTGTGATATATACACACTTTGGTACAGTCTTGAGGTAATGCTAAAATAGGAATAAACATTCTAAAAACCTAAGTGCCGTTTAGTTCCACCTAATGGTAGTGACATCCTGATTGGCTCACGAACTATAAAGATGTCAAATAAATAAACAGTGAAAAGTGGGAATCCCTCAAGGAAGCATAATAGGGCTGTTATTGGTTAACGTCTATATTAATAATTTGCGAACTTTATTACATAACAGCAAACATTTAATGACTATGTAGACGATACCACCTTGCTCGTAAAAGTAACAAATAACTTTTGGATGGATGGATCAGTTGGATGGAAATTATTTCAGGCAGAAACGTAAGATACTTCCACCTTAATGGCATAAGCAAAGCAATCGGAGAGAAGAAATCTCTCGTTCTACTTGCTTTTCTTAGTTTCACTGGATGTGACATATATCAGCCTTTCTCGACCGAGAAAAGAAAACGTGGAATGCTTGATCCTAACGTGACACTACATCTACCTATCTATGTAACACTACACCCATTTACAATGACTGAAGCAGATTCTGCAAATCTCCAGTTGCTGGAACATTTTACCATTATTATGTACCACAAAGCAAGTACTTTAGAAAAAGTGAATGACATCAGACGGAAACTATTCTGCCAAAGGGGAAGAATGTTGGGAGCATTGCCACCAACCCACAATGTATTGCAGCATTCTAAGCGGACGCAACATGAGGCTGGAATATGGTTAATAGAGACACTCAAGCTGCAAACATGTGTAATGCAAGATGTGCATGTAAGAAGAAAGGCTGGAGGTACACAGAACTGCGCAGTTATAGTTCAAGTAATAAATTCCCGAGACAGAAAAACCTAACAAAAACTTTACGACATAATTATTATCGCCGCGGGGCATGGCGCTAGTTGAAATAAATAGATCCCAGTAAATAAAAAACGCAAAAAAAACTTCACGACATAATTATATCGCCGCGGGCCATGGCGCCAAGCCTGAAATGAAAAATTCTCGACGCACATTAAAAAAGCGAGTCAATTTGTGAACAGCACAAAAAAGAGTACAGCCAAACTTGCAAAAACAACCGTAGCAACCTTTTTTGCAGAGAATATAAAGCGCTTCAATTGTAGTCGGTTGTAAATTTACTGGACAGTCAAATAACGCAACAAAAACTTTACGAGCCTATTATTAACGCCGGTGAACGATTCGGCATGGTTTCATCAAACAAAGCCGATGTACATTAAAAACCTATAAAGAAAAGCGATTCAATTTGCAGGCGAGATAGTACAGAGAGTATCGGTATTTTAATGAGTTTTTGTTGCATTTTATGACTGCCCAGTAAATCTACACCCGACTGTAAGTATAGAGATGTATATTCCATGAGAACAACTATAAAGACGCTATATAGCGAAAAAAGCGTAATAAACCTACATTTTTCAAGGTAGCCCCAGGGTGGTGGGTGAAGTGGATACTACTGAAAATTCAAGGCCTAAAACTGTAGTCAACTGGTTCGGTAATTTTTGGGTATGTAACAGTTCATCAGCCAACAATCAACAGGCAAAAAAGCCGGCTGAGTGGCTCAACGCTTACTTGTTAGGCTTGCAACCAAGGAGTCCCGCGTTCGAATACTAGCTAGAGTATGGATGTTTAGTGGTGTTTTTCATGTGTCAATTAGATCAACTGTATACTAAAGAGTATGTATAGAAAAAAAGCATTCCCCTGGTATAGTCCAAGTAAGGACTTCCCTGCACTCAAAAAAACGCAACAAAAACTTTACGACATAATTATTATCGTTGCGGCCATAGCGGCATGCCCGTCATCAAACGACCCGACGCACCTATAAAGGTAAGCGAATCAATTTGCCAAGAGCAGTACAGAGAGTACCGGTATTTTAATGAGGTCGCAAAGTTATTGTTGCGTTTTTTATGTTCCGGGAACTGATTACTTCAACTATAAAAGTAAATTGTGCATACTAATGCTCGTGTTTGTCCCTCGATGGTTTTATCTGTATATGTATTATTAAAATTTTTCATTGGTGTTAGAAAATAATTAAATATTTCTTGCAATAAAAAGGAAAGGGTGATTAGACACATTCTATTTTTCTTTCTTAATGTAGAATATATTCTTACGTACATTTATACGTAAACTTACATATTACTTATCTACCAAAATAATTAATAAACTTGTCAAGTACTATCAAATTCAATCGGATGCTCAAAAAATTAACATTAAGGGAACTCAATAAGGGGATATCACTTATGGAGTGATGACATCATGCTGACAACACATTAAGAGGCAAACAGTATCGTAAAATCGATCGACACGAGTATTACCTTAAATCGTATAGTGAATCCTTATATTTCGGTAAGTATACAACTGCTATTTGCTGAAGATTTACTGTAATAAAGTAATAAAGTTTAGTTATATAATACATCATAATTATACAAAATATAAAATTATTAGTAAATATTTTTATACTTGTAAATTGAACAACACATAAATGATGATAATTAATTGTACTTAAAAATCACAACTGTTTTCTAGCAACAGTTGCACAAGAGATTAATATATTTATATTTTTAGATGTAATGAATGTGTGATGTATGAACAGTATTTTAAAAGATTTTCGATAAAATTAACACCTTTAGTATTAGCCATAAAGAATAAAGTTTCGAAGCTTGCTGCAACCTACTGACGAATTAAATTTTAGTTCAGTCAAAAGATTTTTTAATGTTTCTCTACAGTAGAATATAAAATGTTAGAGATTACATACCTAATAAGACCTAGAGTAGAATTTTTGGTCGATTATACATTGTTTTCTCGCAGCAATGATAAAAATTGTAAATAATACAAGCAGGTCTTTGTGGATAGTTCTTTGCCAGTTCTTGTGGAAAACAATTTAAAAGTTACAAAAAAGTTTAACATAACGTTTGTATTTAAATGTTGTCCTAAGTTTAATAATAATAACAATTTACTTTTAAATTATTGAATGGGGTTCTCTTTTGAAGTTGTATTAGATACATTTATTTTACATCTTATAATACTCCATAGCTAGTCAACATTACAAAACATTATTGATTAATACTAGGTCTTTGCTGTTAAAAATACACATATTGCAGCAATCAATCATTATAATACAATAGCAGAGATAGTAAACACATTTCTTTTCGAGTTGAAACAAATTTCTTATTGCCCCTCACATACTAAATAATATAATTATTTTGCTCTAAATTTCACAAGCCAGATTAGTATATTGTTTGTTTTATTTCTCATACTTTCCACGTCAAATACATTCACTTATCTCCAAATTTCACTCGAATGGTTAATGACTCCGTTGTTTATTTACCCGATCATGATAACATTGATAACGATACAGTAATAATATAGAGAATTGCGTGAATACGTCACAACATAAGCATTTGTTTGGAAATATAAAAGTATATTTACTTTTACAAAAGTGGCATAGTATAAATTATATAAATAAGGTTAGCAACTCAGTATGTAATAGATTAAATAAATTAGGTATTAATACAATGTCAACGAATAGAAATAATTTAGGTCGCTTGTTGGTTAATAATAAAGAAAAGACAGAAGACGACTGTGATGCCGTTTATATAGGTCAGAGTGGCAGTAGCATAGATGTGAGATTAAGAGAACACAAAAAGTCTATTTTATACAATAAAAATCAACTGGTTTCGCATTGCATTGCAAAATCACTTTTTTAACGGTAGTAGTGTTAAACTTTTGCATAATGCAAACAAAGGAAAAATCCTAGACATGCTTAAAATTTTAGAAATTAAGTAGACCCTAAGAAACCATAAAAACGTCACAAACCCACAAGCAGAATTATGAACAACCCTGTACTAGACACTGTAATAAAATTAAAATTAAGTTCGTAGTTCCAGGCTGTATTGTTAAATTTAAAGAAATAGCAAATCAAGTTATTATCCCCCTCTAAGTAGGTAGAATATTTCCAAGATGTATATTGTGAACCAACACTTTCAGGACAGTTTTTAAGACTTTTTGATAATGGTCGCAAGACCGAAACATATGCCAGACAAAACCGAACAAAACTCATGAAACGATAAACCAAGTGTGTATTGTAACTATTCTTTTGAATATTTATAATTATTCTAGTGAATATGATTCATCAAGAACCTACCGCAGATTCAATCCAATTAATAAAAAGTTTGTAAACTTAAATTTCCTGTAGTCCAGAAGATGAGTATTGACCTACACGTTGTTTATTGGAGAAAAAGTGACAATTGTAATCACAAGGAAGGACCTGATTTGATGAAAATTATAAGAAAGTAATATACCTATAAACAGCAATTTCTTTCACATAATGGAATTTGTAGCTTTATCGTCATTCTGTTGAATTTTTGGAATATTCACTGGTTATTTGTTATAATAATAATAATAGTAATAATACGTATTTACTAGCAATGAATAGCTATTTACAAGATAATTATATCTAATATACATACAAAATAAAAATAAGATTAATCGTATAAGATAATAACAACTACTAATGCCAACTACAAGCATATCTTATAAATGTTTCAAAATTCTTTTGCAATATAATCAAGAATATAATCAATTAATTTTTCTGGAACATTATCATCTTTTGTAATTTTTTAGATGGCAAGTTATTGTATAATTTTAACCCTTTTAAAAATACAGATCTCTCGGTGCTAGTTTTGTTAACTGTGTCAATGAAAAAATAATTCCCATTTATTGTTTGATAATTATGAACCTCATATATACTTTTTAAATTATTATACTTATTATACAAGTATGCTGGCAAAAGTCGGTGTTTAATTATAAATATCAAAATTATTGCTTTTTATCAATTATTTGATATACATTCATGAAATTCAGAACATCATTTTTTTGGAGTATATTGATTACATTTTAGAATTATCCGCATTGCTCTGTTTTGTACTTTTTGCAGTTCTCGAATTTGATTTTTATTCAGGAGAAAAAGTACTAAAGGGCAGAATTCAAGATGTGAAGCAATGATTCCTTTATATAAAATGATTTCTGTATTACATACTTAAACTGTCATCTACTCTGTATAAAAGTGATACCTTCTTTGACATTTTATTCATGATATACATAGCGTGACTCTTAAATGTTAAATTCTCATCTTACGACCCCACAAGATATTTCATTTCATGCACTTGTTCCATTATAATTTGATTAAGTTTTATAGTATTGTTATTTCAATGAATATTGTTTAGTACATATTTACTGCCAATTGCATAAATTTAGATGTATTGACATTTAGATATAAACTATTGTCACCTAACCATTCATAAATGTTGCATAATTCTAAATTAATTGTTTGAATTAACTCGTTTACATTTTTACCAACGATATACAACATAGTATCATCAGCAAATATACATATTTTAAATCCTTCATACATTTCCCTATGCCATTTATATATATCAAAAATAAGATTGCGGTACCTCATGATAAAGAAGTCGAGTTTTGGATGGTTTGAAATGATTCACATAAATATGACTGGAACCATTTAAGCATATTGTTTTTCCAAAGTTCTCTTGTATTGTTATCATTTTCGTCTAATATATTATTAAAATATTTTCTTTTTTCCTGTCTTATCTTCCTACCGTGTTTCTCAAACTTTTATATTCTTCCCAATCCTGGATATTTTTAATTCATTGTATATGTTTTTAATAAGCTATTTCAAAACCTATATGTACGTTATACTCCTTGAAAATTTTGTAATATTGTGTATATTGTAATTATTCAATATTTTTGTTATTATGTATAGTGTATTTCTCATACCCTGTAATTGGAACATGTTCTGTTGGGTAGTGTATAATAATGAAAATAAAATAATACATTTTGAAAACTAATGGCAGTATTAAATACCAAATATTTTTTCTAACTGATACATAAATGCTAAAACAATACACTGGACTTTGTTTAATATAGATAATACGTAATATAATTTTATTTATTATCCGTTCACTCCAGTTATATTTTTCATGTTCCTTCGCATTTTTCCGTCATAATTTAGGTTAATGAGTGTTGTAGCGAAAGGGGACGGATTCAACATAAAACGTCTCATCTTCTCGCATAATTATAAATTACAAGCTAAAGAAACGATTAATCCACGTTGAAACATTTTACAGTGTTCAAACATGTTTAATTAAGAATATATTAGGTAGGTAATTATTAAATCAGATGTGATATATAACTTTATTTTAACCCAATTTTACAATATTATTTTTACAGTAATTATTTTTTATTGTATAAATGCCCAATGCAATGACTTCATAAGGGAATTGTTTTGTGTCTTAACATTTTACTAAAATATTGTTTTATGTAATGTTAGACAGCATCATTATTAACAATTAACAATGTGGGTTCTATTTAAGTGTTACTAACAACTAAAACTAACAATAGAATAATTATAAATATTCAAAAGAATAGTTACAATACGCACTTGATTTATTGTTTCATTAGTTTTGTTCAGATTTCTCTGTCACATGTTTCGGCCTTGCGACCATTATCAGTCTCAAAAACGGTTTTTAAGGCCAAACATATGTCAGAGAAATATGAACAAAACTAATGAAATAATAAACCAAGTGCTTATTGTAACTATTCTTTTGAATATTTATAATTATTCTATTGAATATGTTTCATAAAGAACCTACCGCAGATTCCATCCAATTAAAACTAACAAATAAAAGACTAATATTTAATAATTATTAATAAGTGTTCTAAAATTATGGAAATAAAATGCAATAATTAAGATAAAAGTTATGAGAATATTTGTTCGAATAAATGTAAATTATGCATGGTAAATATTGACAACTTTTTACAGATTAACTTGCAATTTTTATTACTTTTATGTATTCAGGAATAATATTATGTATTTTAGACCTGTAAAGCCAATAGATTTTTTTTTATAAATTAGAATTTGGTCTCGAAGTAAAAAGAGCATTAAGTTAATTTTGCCTTGTATTGTGTATGTGGTTTGTTGGTACACTTAGTTCACTATTTCTGTAGGTAAATTTGGCTACATTAAGGATATATAATCCATTTAAATTCAAGACATTACTATCTAGAAAAATTTGTTCTGTTGAATATCTTCGATTTTTCCATACCATTACTTTAGGATGCTATATATCCCATCCCATATTACAATGCCGTAGGTAAGTATGGATTCTACCATCTATTTATATGTCATTTTTAATATATTAATTGCAAGAATGTTGCGAAGTTTATATAACATATGGACAAGCATAGCCTTATGTATTAACATATTCGGCATGGTCATGCCATCTCATTGTTTCATGTATTGTAATAAGATCCAGATATTTAATGTTTGTTATGTTTTCAATTACATTTTCGCATGTTTATTAAGTCAAATTTTTCGTGGAACTTTAAATTGTCAATTTTGGGTTGTAGTCTTGAGCTACTGCTGAAAGTAATGAACTTTGTTTTTGAATTACTGAGACTTAACAGATTATTGTCCATCCAACATTTAATTCTATAGTCTTTTTTCGCTTTTTTCGTTGACCTCAGACAAATCTGTACCGCAGAACGTTAGAGCAGTATCATCAGCATATGCTAGGATATCCCCACTTATACACTTCCAGCATGTCATTTATGTAGAAAAGGAATAATTGCGGACCTTAAACTGCTCCTTGTGGAACACCATATGTCATATTTTCTGGACTACTTAATGTTTTATTATTTTTTACTAAAACTTTTCGATTTGATAAATAGCTTTTTAACCAATCTAATGCTACTCCTCTAATTCCGTATTTCTTCATTTTTCCAACAATAGTTTTCACTATCACACATTTTAATGCAGTATTTTAAAAAAGAAATGCCACATAATCCTCCCCCCTTGCAGTGGATCATGATACGGTAAAAATTCTGAGCTCCACACCAAAATTATCACACCTCCAACCCACAACTTCTACTGTTTTCGGCTAGTAAAGCAGGGTAATTAAGGAAAAAGTAGAAAGCTAAATTTTCCTAAGCGATTTGAAAATTAACAGCTATATTCTTAGTGAAGCAAACCCGAGAACTTTCCTAGGTACAGCATCTACCGCAAAGATCAGCCCAGGGTAGTAATACTACGCTTATGACAATCTAAATAGATGCTAGCAATAGTCTTCGATATTTTAAGAAGTTTACAGACTATAAAATTAAAGCCTTCCCTGACAAATTTATACTTTCGATTAAATTCGATGAATTGCAATTTGGAGGTTTTCTCCTTACAGTTTGATTCTCCATCACACACAGTAGGTAGTTCACTGTTTGTCCACTTCACCAGAATGAGTAGAACCCCCGCCCCCCCCCCACAACAAATAATGGACATTGGAAGTCTTTAAAAATTCATTCACACTGAAGGAGAATTACAAGGTAAAAAGCTTCAGTGACTCTCAAAACTCAGTTTACATCTCCCGGATTGACTTTAACTCCTGTATATTTTATTAGTTTTATAAAGAAAACCTCACCGATTGATTTATTTTACTTTATTTTGAAGATATGCAACTTACAGATACCTTAAATGGAAATTTGTATTAAGATTGCCACTGATAAAACAACTACCCCTCATGCGGAGTGGTTATGGGAGTGGAATATAATCCTCGAAATATGTTGAATTTTGTGTACAATATTTTCAATTAAAACTCGTAATGCTACAACATAATGGATTACTGAGTGGTGACTAGTTACGTAAATAAAGATGATATCCTATCTAAATGGCTTTGGCGCCAGTCTTTTAAACGCTTTTTAATTTTCAATATTTTTGATTTCCACATGTGACCCATAAGTGAATCATCCTTATCATGCTAGAAGTGGAATTTTCGATAAAACGCGATGACTATAATAGTTACAATCGTTTGATAATTGTACTTTTATTGTTGTCAGGACGTCGAACTTTATTAACATGACTATACAATTTATAACAAAATTATTTAATAGTAATGAAGAATTTTACGACAAGTTAAGAGATAAAGCCCTATATAAATTTTCTATAATATTCTACGTATTATAAAGATTTAATTTTTTTTACAACATGCCATTCGTAATGAAAAAAATCTAATATAAATTTAAAAATTTCAACAGAGTAATCTGAAGTATTATGGAAAAAACAAGATAACTTAAGTATTTACGCAAAGAGAAAAAGTGTGATATTTCTTCTACCACAGGCAATGCGAATGACATTAATGAATTTTTATTAAATTTATAAAGTGTAATGTAGTATGTACTGTTATGCAGATGACACCTAATTGTGTTTTTATTCTAATCCGAAGATAAATACGTTAATTAACAATGATATTCATGTAAAAGTTTCTCACAGACACATCTTAATTTTATCTGGGAGAAACAGGGATCGAAGTCACTATAAAAATTCAATAAATATAAAGATTGATGGTACGCCACTGAAAGGCGTTAATGACGCAAACAATCTGGAACTTCAGTTGGACATAAAATTAATACTTAAAAAATATATTAACATGTATAAAAAAGAAAATGGCTCTATCTCACTTTTCATACTGTGATGCATGATGTGGTGTATAGTCCTTGCTTGGATTTGTTAACATTCAGAAGAATACAATTGGTGCATAATGCATGCACAGTTTGCTACAGCAGTATGGTCGATTTAGTTTTTTTTATATTTATTTAACGTCGGCCTATTTCCGCTACTGAGGCCTAACACCGACGCCTGTAGACGAGCTACCCCCAACCAGGAATTTTGCCGACTCTCTTCCCTTAAGAAGAGTAGGGATCTTTTACTTACCTAACATTTAATAGACAAGGGACTGACGGCTTTACATCCACTCCGATGGATGGTATATCCCCTATACAACCCTCACCTAAGGTTGTATAGCTTCCGCGCATACACTGATATACAAGCCGCTGGAAGATAAGCGTGGGTGCGTCTTTACTATGTACATCGATATGCGATGTAAAGCAACGTAAGGTGCGGTTAGTAGTTGGATGGGTGACCGTTCCAACGAAGACCGCATCCTCGCCTCACACATAGTCGGCAAAAAACCTAAAATGATGCCGTGTTCTCTAGTCAATTGGAGATAAAGAAAGAGGGATAGGGTTGACTTCAGTTTCTATCAACCTTAATGTTTCTTGGCTGACAGTAATCATATCATTCGTTCGTAATTCACCATATTATATTGTACGCAATGAAACCGGCTCTGTACTTAAGTAGCATGTGTGGTATTTTAATAGGGTCACAAAACCGTCGTAAAACTATCGGCAACAAAGACCGTGTCAGCGCGGCCAGTCATTTAAACCAATAGGGGAGGCATAAAAAAACTTGAATATATTGAAAATTTGAACAGAAAATATGAGTATAGAAATCTTTACAAAAGAATCATCAAAGAAAAGCTCTTAAACCTCAAGCAAAAAATTATGACCGAGGATGGAACCCTATTAAATAAGAAATAGAAGTATTAAAACGATGGCAAGAAAATAGGAATGCAGACGCAGGTATAAATTATGAAGAACTGGAACAAGATGAAAGTGTACCACTAACGTTAGAAGTATATAAGCAATCCGCACATGGCAGAAAAATTCTTGTCGCTCTTTTGCTGATACAAATATGGCAAACACGTACCCTACCTGAGGAATGCAATACCGGGATTATTTGCCCCATACATAAAAAGGGAAGTGTGCTGGAGTGTTCAAATTTTAAAGATATCTCCCTGTTAAATCTTATCCTTGATACTCTATGACAGGCTGACACCTCACATAGAAAACACTGTAGATTCATACCAAAGAGGCTTTTTGAAAATACGACAGAATTTGGCATTGACTGCCATTATATATTTGTAAACCTTAAAGCAGTTTATGGAGCCATCGACAGAACTCAGCTATGATTCAGCTTCGAGTATCAAAAATCTTTGTAGAATTAATCAAATTGATAATGGGATAAGTCGAATGAGCGAGCACAAGGGGACCTGTCAGACCGATTTAACGCCAATAGAGGCTTACGTCAAGGAGATGCATTGTCTTATGCATTGTTTAATTTTGCATTCGAAAAGGTTATGAGAGACTCAGGAGTAAACTTAACTGGCTCAATATACACTCGAGGTCTACAAACATTGGCATATGTTGATGGCATCGCAGCAGTTGGAAGAACTCAGCAAGAAGTGATCGAATCTTTCACGTATATCAAAAACTCTGAAAATATGGGATTCACTGTGAACTTTCAAAAAACCCAATTACATGTCAGCAGCACACATACCTAGAAGCTTAGATGCTAAACAGGCCAACCAGAAGATGAAGGCGGGGGCGACCAAAACTTAGATACCCAGATAATGTGGAAGAAGATCTGAATCTGGTGAGAATGAGGGGATGGGGATGGCGGTCCTTCGACAGGGAAAGCTGAAGGGAAGTTCTGAAGTAGGCCAAGGCCCACGAAGGGCGGTAGCGCCATCTATGAAGATGACTTTTGTGTTTCTTTTATTAGTTTTGTAGTTCCACATTTTGTACAGGACATAATATCTTGATTTATAATTAATTATTTTGGTAGTAAAAAGTTGTAGTCCAGTCCTGATATAAAAGAATTTGAAGAAGGTTTTCTTCTCCTGATTTTATTTTAAATTTGATAAGTTTTGAATTTCACTTTTTATGAATCGATTTATATGGTTATCAGCAGGCGATGAATTGTTTATTTAATTAATAGCTCTAATAGTTGTGCAATTTAGTAAACCTTGTGTTAGAAGGATATCAGAGAGCTACAGCTTTTACACTGCATAAAAAGTTTCAAATTAAAACACTTTCATTTGGAGATAATACAAATATTCTAGAGAAAACTTATATTACTATCTACACACTATTCACATACAATCATATGAATTAGTTCTTGTTTTTAACTTGTAATGTCTTGTCTTTTTGTTTTAGCGATTGATGTGTCTATTAGTGTCATTGTAATTTTAACTTATTATCGTTTATTTTATAATGTTAGTATAGAGATAATTGTGATATACACTTTCCCATTTATTCTTCTTTCATATATATATATATATATATATATATATATATATATATATATATATACATATATTTACTACTATTTTGTATTATGTGACTTACTTATACATTTATCGTAAATGGCCAATAAATAGTCTATTTTATTCTATTGTATATCTACTTGTAACGCAAATAAAGATCTTTATTATTATTATTATCACAAATTATAATAGCTTACGATTTGATACGAAAAGTTTTTGTATATCTATAAAAACGTAACAATTTAGACTAGGACGCATGACCGTCCTTTAAGCATTATACATGCCACCAAGTTGCATTATTACGCAAACTTGTGATCTTGCATGCTGTTAGATTAGGTTTTATTAGACTGCTGCTACCTCTATCATCATAATTGTTTAATATATTAATCCAAAAGACTTTTCTCTACAGTTAATAACTAATGTTGATTAACATTAATGGAAAATTGCCGCACAAAGATTACAAGGCATGAAACATTGAAGAATTATGGTACGTATCTAATAAGTTCTTCATTTTAAAATTTGCATGCGCCGTAACGAGAATTTATAAGCTCCCCTGCAACTATTTTAATTGCTATTTATGATTTTATAGGCTACCAAGTTAATCGTATAATTTGCTGTTAATTTCAGTTATGTGATAGATAACGTTAACTTCTTTTAACATTTAAAAACCATTTTATGATGCAAGCGACTAATTAACTATACGATATATTTTACTGCAGATATAAGATAAGTGGGAAACACCGTATCGTTAAGTTGTTTGTTTTTGTTATTATACTACGGTGGAATGATGCCTGCAACGCGCGGAGTTATGTTCCATATGAATTTAATTGTTATAGCCATCAAATAAGCAATACAAATACGAACCAGGGCAACTATGACTTTTGGAACGCATGTCTTATGTCAGAATGTAATGTCAAATGCTGTAAAAGTAAATTCAAGTTGAATTGGTTACCGATTTCTTTAATTTTAGTGTTCAAAATGCTTTCTTTGGAAAAAGAATGTTCTTATTAGAATCATATCTTAGAAATAAGTTCAAAAATACTTTCCCTAGATTTGAGGAAAATATTTTGACTACGCTTCCAAAGAAATGATGTTAAATAAGTTAGAATTTATAAGGTATTAGAAGTATAGTATTTGATATAAAGTCTTCTTGCAGTTCTTACTTAGCAAACAGGTATCAGTGTCTACGTCACAAAGATAAACTTAGCAACATGTTAGTAGTGAAACACCATGTTACGTAGGGAAATGTACTGGAACAATTGCTATTTTCAATGTATATGAATGACTTACATAATGTTCAATCAGCATTATTGGAAGGTTTTCGTTTTGAATCATCACTCAATGATGTTAACGTGATTTGCGAAACGCAAGTAGTGCGTTGTAAAGCCGGGTTCAGACTACAGCTGTCACATGTCACACAATCTGTGAGTTACATATCACGTTGCATTGAGTGCGCGATGGCGATCCATTAGTATTAGTATACTTAGTTAAACTGCAGCTCAATCATAGTAGCAGATAACTGCATATTTGACTGAATTTTTATTGATACTGTCGTGAGCAGAAAAAATAGGACAACTTTTTTTTTCTAATGTAAATCTATCTATTTGAATATGTAATGAGTAGCCGAAATAAAACAGATATCACTTTTAATTTAATTTTTATTTTAATGCTGTAGTTATTGCTATAGTAAATGATGGATTGTTAATGAGACAAATTGCACTACGTTATAATATTAACAAAAATTTGGTGTGTAACATTTTAAGAAAGTGGAGAATAAACGGTACGAGTAGTAGAAATCCTGGATCAAAGGACAAAGGATATCCTACTTAACAAGAAACTAACTATAATATTTCGTTATTGCGCCATTTCTATTTATAACTTCTATAAGTCTGTTTGGCATAGAATTAAATAACCTTATACAATAATCATTAGTAATAATATTTTTCCATGCATTATTTACTATTTACACTAATTCTTCGGCATTCCGTGGTCTCACATTTCGTTTTTGGATACTTCTTACGAGTAGTCCCCATACTTCTTCCACAGGGTTAAGATCTGGACTATGACTGGACCAGTTAAGAACATTAATGTTGTTATCTTGAAACCAGTTAGTTACGGTATGAGCAGTATGAACGGAACAATTGTCTTGTTGAAATATGAACTCATTATTAGGAAATAATTGTGACACAGAAGGGAGCATAATATCGTCTAAAATCCTAATATACGTTTCACTATTAAATCGTTCCTCAATATGCCACAAAACACCAGGACCACGTGCCGATATACAAGCCCACATATTGACGGAAAATCTACCATTTTTATCATTGTTAGATATATATATTTCTCATCGAATTGAGTATTCGGAGGGCGGTAAACACGAATACGACTGCTGTGTGTTGACTGGAAAGTTTTTTCGTCTCTAAAAATTACATTGTTCCAAAAATTTAGATCATGCGCTAAAAATTCAAGCGCAAATCCTACTCGAGCTTCTTTATGTTCAGCTTTAAGTAAGTATTTCTCCGCTGCTGCATGACAGCGTAGCTCCGATTCTTTTACTCGCCGGCGATCAGTACTACTCGATCCAGGAAAATTCGTTTCTTCAGCAGCCTGAATAACTGAGTAAAATGGATTTTCTACTAAAGCATTTACCAATTGCAAATCTTGGTGTTGAGTTGATATCATTCGTCGCCCTGATCCAGGATTTCTATTAATCGTAGCGTTTTTTCTCCACTTTCTTAAAATATTACACACCGATTTTTTATCAATATTATAACGCAGTGCAATTTGTCTCATTGATCATCCATCTTCTGCTTTAGCAATAACTCCAGATTTAACTAAATCGCTTATATGAGGCATATTAGTTTTTTGCACACTTGCAATAAATTATGACAACTAACTGACAAGGTCACAAAAATTAAAGTTAGATGTACACAACTAGATTTTGGCAAAATACCGTTATAAGACTTGTTTTATTTTTTCTGCTCACGACCGTACGTAACCCAACCCCACTTTGAAGTTGTATAAGTTTGTCACAAATTTTATTTCATCTTGGACATGCCGCTGAAAGTTCCGTCTCTGCGTTAGATAGATAGATCCCGCTAACAATCTAATAGAAATCATTTACAATAAAAGAATTATCTATTTATAGTCCAAGTAAGGACTTCCCTGCACTGAAAAAACGCAACAAAAACTTTACGACATAATTGTTATCGCCGCGGGCCATGGCGGCATGCCTGTCACCAAACCATCCGACGCATACCTATAAAGGCAAGCAAGTCAATTTGCGAGCAGCAGTACAGAGAGTACCGGTATTTTAATGAGGTCGTAAAGTTTTTGTTGCATTTTTATGTGCCGAGAACTGATTACTTCAACTATACCTACCTGGCGCAGTTCACATGTCAGTTACTTCTACCCGTTGGACACAATTATCCTAGGTTACCAGGAAACGTAGTATTTAACATTATTTATAGTATAAACGCGTTTAAAGTCTCTAAATCAAAATATTTCTTATACATTTATATAACGTCGACCTATTTCCGCTACTGAGGCCTATCGTCGACGTCTGTAGACGAGATCCCCCAACCAGGAATTTTGCCGAATTTCTTCTCTTTCGAAGAGTAGGCCTAACATTTAATAGACAAGGGACCGATATACTTACATCCCTTAAGAAGGATGGTATATCTACTACGCAATCATCGCCTAAGATTGGATAGCTTCTGCGCATACACTGATATACAAGCTGCTAGAAGATGCGAGACAAGGACACATATTCCCTTTTGACCGTAATTACACCGAACTATTATTGAAAAGCGCATTTATGCCTTCAGATATATTACTTAAACGCTCTGAAATTACGAAATTTTAAGTTGCATGTCGATTTAATTGAAGAAATTTAAAAGGTGCTTAGATTATCCTTTTTTGGAGGAGATATGCTCAGGACTGGAGGCTTTACAAAATATACTGAATAGATCACTTTTTAAATTTCATAAATAACCTGAAAAGAAATTTTGACAATTGTGAATGTAGGAATTTCACATAAATAAATGTATTTTCCATGAGTTCTTCAATTTGTATTTTCCTAGTCTAATTGCTTTGTTATATAATATCATTAAAACAAATATCCTATAATGTGGATAATTTGCTTAAATACATACTTCTAATTTATGCTGTACAAATAACAACATGGAAAGTATCTATGTGCGCATGATTTAATTAAAATAAATGTAAAAGTTACTGGAACTTTTACTAAAATACCACAATTAGTTGAAGTAACAGCTGTGTGTAACAGCAAAAATAACATATCGGATGCGTCTGTAAAAAAATCGTGTGGAATGGTAAATCTTTCATTCATTAGTTAATGTACCTACCACAAAGCTAATTAAAATATAAATATTAGTTTTACCTTAACTGATACGTTGTACATCACAAAATTTTATTACTAATTTATGTTCAATTACTAATTTTAAAATGAAGATTTTGGCAGCTCCCTTTTGATTAGTTTTCTGTTTAGTGTCGCGACTTTAGAAGATATCAATGAGTTTTGTTTTTGTAGCTAAGGTGTTCAACTATTGGTATCGATTTTAAAATCCTATCTTTGTTGTTAAAAGGGTCATAGTATATCGTTAGATACGGAGGAAAAGTGAAATTTTGTGTGTCGAGAACGGGAACACTACGAGACCTTGCGCTATATAGAATATATCTTTTTCCTCAAACGTCGAATATGAATGAAATAATGCTGCTATTTTTTTGTTCAAATAGTTTCAATGCTGCTCGTGAGCTGAAGTAAGTTTTAGTGCCGCGGCTCAAAGTTCTAAGGGAGGTAGTAAAAGATTTGTAGTGTCGCTCAGTTACACAGAAATGATAGCTAAGTTCACAAACCTTGTTATTATCATGCTATTTTAACGTTTGCGGAAAAAAATATCGTAATCTTTAAAGAAATGCATGCATGCCTTTTTATAATGTGAGATAGGAATTTGATATTTATTTTTTATTAAATGTAATTGATAACAATGTAAAGTTTTTGCCTGGTTATTCAATGTAACACGATTGTTTAATGCTCTAAGATTGTTTGAAAGATTGCATTACAGATATAGGATGGGTTGTCTTCATAATATAGATGATTTGTAAATTTACAATAAAATCGCTCAGAGTATTAGGTAAAAAAAGAGATTTCTGCAACATTTCTAAGAATTTAGTAGCGTACAGTAACTTGAATCATGTAAGTAAAATTTTTTGTATGCATTTAATACGATGGGATGGCAATAGTCGATATGTTAAATTCTTCAGGCTCTTTGGTGATTAACATTGAACACACCAGATATTTCTTACACTAATTTCTTTGTAATTTTTCGTGCTAGCTTTTATGTTACAGCCATCAGAGATTCTACAACATCCACAACTGTACTTGGTAAGTTAATAGTTTTATAAAGACATTGGTGGATAATAACAAATAAATGGCTACGGGGTATCCATCGCTGTGAGAACTTTCCTCATCAGTAAGCCTAAACCTGGCTTTAATTGTATTTTTATTAAATGCAAAACAATACATTAAATTCATCTAGGCAGTTTGGGCTATTTCAGTATTTTTATTTGTTTAGCTATTAATTTATTTTCCTTCAAATTCTACTGACAACGCAAACTGTGTTCGATCATAAGAAAAATCCAGGCGAATTTACAAGTCCCAACGGATGGCCTAGTGAATGATTACGCAATTTTATTTTATTTTACTTCCACGTCCAGTAACGCAAAAAAAATATTTTTTTTTTTTTGTTGAAATAGGCTTAAATTATCATGAAAGGTCGAGATTTTAAATTTGAGCGAAAAAAAATTCCTGCCTGTAGGTCTGTCTGTAACTTTTTTGTGCGCACGTTTACTCTGGAACCGTTTGTGATATTGACTTGAAATTTGGTACACTTATGTATTGTAATGAGATCTGGAACTAGATTTTGATCTAATTTCGTTGAAGGGTTCAGGGTAAATGGGGTAAATAAAGGTAAATAGGCAAAACAGGCAAACAAGAGTCCATAAAATTGCAATTTAGGGCATGTACGAAAAGTTAAGGTCTCAATAAAATTTTTGGCATCAGCCTCCCCCCCCCACTATCATCCCCAATACCACCCCTACACTATTATGAAAGGGCGTAGAAATTAAAATGTGATTTAGTGTATTTACAAAAACGAAACGTCTAAAAAGTTTCTCTAGCGTTATTTACTCCTCTACCACCACCATTGCCACCACCCCCCACCCTATCATTAAAGGGGGTAAAAAAATTAAAATGTGATTTAGTGTGTATACAAGAACGAAACGTCTAAAAAATTTTTGGCGTTAGCTACCCCCTCTACTACCCCCATTGCCACCCCCACCCTATTGTTAAAGGGAGTAAAAAATTAAATTGGGATTTAGTGTGTGTACGAGAACCAAGAGCTTCTAATTTTTTTTACATTAGCCACCCCCTCTACTACCCCCACTCCATTATTAAAGGGAATAAAATATTACTTTGGGATTTAGTGTGCATAAGACTTGGATACAAAATCTGGATGTGGAAGTAGTGATTCCTTGGGCAGCGGTTTTAAGGATTATTTTAAGGACTATTTTCTAGTTTCCAAATTATAAATTTTTCTCATAAAATAAACATTGAAATGTTTTGAAACGATACGATATATTCAATTTCGCAGAGGAACATACACACTCCACTGCTGTTACAAGGCTACTAATAACTAATACATTTGCAGACGCTGTCCTGTGTGTGACCTTGTCTAACAGTGTTACCAGATTATTTGATTTATCATGGAAACAGTTTTTATTTTATAAATCTAGTTCTTATTCATTTTTCGAATACTACAAAACCAAATTAACTGAAAATATTATTTCATTGTTCAGAAAAGGTTTAAAAACCTAAATTAGGTAATTGCAAATTGCGCTCAATTTTTCGATGACCGAAAAGCATTTGCATTCTATGCAAAATTCAGTGTAGAAATAAATTATGCATCCCAATGTTCCAAGATGCTTAAAACCTAAGCCGTGTATGATTGGTTCATGTTATGTCACCGTATATTAAAAATATTATTGCTTTGCAAAAAATTTAAATTTTACACTTTTTTCCGTATCGTTTAATAAAAGAGTTAAAATGATGTTTTTCAAAAGTGTATGCAATTTGAAGGAGGGTGACTATTGTTTTAAAATAAATCTCTAAATTATTTTCAAACGCATGTTGATGACTTTATAATTTATCCGAAAATAGCGCACTTTATTACATAAAGAAGTAATTACATGACCCATCCGAAAATGCTTACGCATTGGCTTGAGATCAATAGATCCCGGGTTCGAATCCTGGCTAGGGTATGGAAGTATGGATGTATTCTGTTCTGTTCACTTGTTCGTCTAATATAAAACTGTCCTCCGTACGCGGCTTTCACACCTTATATACTGAGACTCTTTGCTCTCGAACGTTCCAGTCTATCCTTCGCGGCATTTCTGGCCCTTCTCGTATATTCTATGATGCACTGGCGTAGGCGTGCACATAACAATAACAATTACAATTAGGTAGTCATAGATCTATCACTATAATTTTATATTAAGAGGAACTAAGCTACTTTACACTCTCATCTGCCTGGTCTGACATACATAAACATATTTTTTCATTGAACTGAAAATCATACCTCTCAATCTCAAGTAATTATGATGAGCATTTGATGTATTTATATAATTACGTTTGAAATGCAGATTCGCCACTTTGTATTGTGACATGAATACTTATTACACCTGATTTATCCATAATTGGTGTGAACGTTAACGATAACAATTTGCCAATAAAGCGATGATTCAATCACGTTAGGATTAATAGGGGTAATACGTTTGTCACATACAACTGAGATGGAGTAATTTAAACTGTGCAGGACCGAACGATATATCTCTCAGAAGCTTTCCAATTCTCTACATAACTATCTTTTTTTATTTTTGAGAAATGTCAGTTTTAGCTATATTTTATTTTGGACATATACTCTTAATATAGTTCAAATGTGCTTTTAGAGGGCGGGATATTAAAACATAATATTTTGAGTTGCAAACTCCTCTATAAAATCCTTATTTTACTATAAGGAACGCGTAACCAGACTGCAACCAACAGCTACTCTCCGGGCTATGTGAATTACAAGTTACAAGCCTGGCGCGTTAAGTGTAATAATTGCATATTACCATCAAAACGCTAATGCTTCGATTGCAACAAACACCAGCCGAAAGACTGATCCTACTTAAAGGAGCTCTCGTGCCAGTCGTCACACACCACTTGCAGACTGCAGTTTCGAGCTATTGGCTCTCGTCAGTGCAAGGTAGGCATGTGACGACCGATACGAGGATCATTTGACCATTTAGTAAATTTCGGTATCTTTGGGATTGCGACATGTAAAATAGTCAGCAGGCGCCATCTAGCGGTCCAGTGTCTGTTGCAATCGAAAAATAAATAGCCTGACTGGGCTTAGTTCAAATGTGCATTTAGAGAGAGGAATATTAAAACAATATTTTTAGTCGCAAACTCCTCTATAAAATTCTTATTTTACTATAAGGAACGTAACCAGACTGCAACCAACAGCTACTCTCCGGGCTATGTGCCCCGCCGAGCGCTGAATTACAAGTTACAAGTCTGGCGCGTTAAGTGTAATAATAATTGCATATTGCCATCAAAACGCTAATGCTTCGATTGCAACAACATAGTGGAGAATTTATTTTCGTGTTATTTCATCAACAAAATGTTACTTTTTTGTTGTATGTCTTAGACATTTGAATTTTAAAAGTAGAACTTTGTCGGCTCTATCAACATTAGGCGTAGTGCAGGGTAGTACACTGTAAAAGTTGTCAAATAACATTGGCCTACAAAAAATATTTTCTTGTATGAAACTATGATATAAATTTGTTAACAGTAAATTCTTGTATAGTGCGTAGTTCAAATATGACCACAAACAATATTTAACAACACATTACAGCTACATTTAAACTCATCGTCATTAGCCGTTAGTAGTATTGCTATTAAAGCTATAAAAGCAATTCTAGTTTCGCTGCATCTTATTAGATTTCTAATATGTTGCAACTAACTCATGCAATTTCTTAGCCAACATATGGTCAAATATAAGACCCGCTCTACACTGTGAAGTGCCTTCTGCGCCAACCGTGGAATATGCAAAAAGACGAAAAACCAATTATCCACTTCCACTTTAAACTTTCAATCTAGATCAGAGAAAGTTACACAGACGAAATAGACCACATAATTATAAACGAAGCATTTGTTTTTGGGTTTAAAAGTGGGTGGTGCTTTCATGACTTTGAAAAAGTCAGGTGACAGCAGACCATAATGCGAAAATGAAAAAATGCATTCCAAGTAAAGAAAATGTTCGACCTGCTTCATTGGAGGAACCTAAAAAAAAATATTGCGTTTCCGTTACCCAGACAACTGGATCTTATCATTCATTAAAGCATTAGAGAAGGATGACTTGGATTCGCATATTTAAAGTGTAAGTTTTTAAAAACATCATAAGCGTAGTTGGAAGAAAGCATATTGGCCGGAAAGTATTACTGAGAAATTCAGAATTAGTAAAATATCTTAATAGTTTCAATTAAAGGCTTGGAAACCATTTAGAAGTGCTGTTCTCATTGAACAAAATAGTGATAAGCTTTTGAATCTGAACAATACAATATCTCTCGCATTCACATTTACATTTTTTTGCATTGAAATTTAGATTTGTTAGCGATGAACAATGTGAAAGATTTCATCGAGTATTGGTTGTAATGGTTGATCTTGATGTACTGAACACAATAATTTATAATATGCAATAACAAACACATCATGGGCGAAGTTATAAAAAATTCCATAAGCGAATAAAACCGATCCAGGATAACTCAGACAACCTTTCCAGTTTAGAAACAAATACATTTTAAAAAGCATCGAGTTGAATTTTTTACTTTTACTAAAAACCTAGCCCATTCCCTCACAGATTCTCTGTCTGCATTTTCTAGGAAGAACTAGGAGAATTTAGGCATGTCATATTGCAGTTTTGGAGAAAATAATAATTTAAGCTCTGCCCCTCACAACCTTTTCCAACAATTTTTTGTACACAATCCTGCAACATCCCTCCTTCGATTTCTAGAAGCAACTAGTTATGCTATCAGAAAAAAAAATTAATTCTTTTAACCTTTCTTCTTCTTTAACTACATCTTTTAAGGATAATGCGTCACGTTAGGGTAGCCAAGGTATTAAACTTAATCAAACACTTCATGGCCCTTTTTGAGGAGAAAACTCTTTAATTCTTTAAATCACATCCCCTGTCTTATCCCGACTTTAAACAGCAGACAGCCATTTTTTAAAAACCACTTTTTAAGCTTCGGGCGACCTGAAAACTCGTGAATTCACAAAAACTCAAAATCGATTTTTTGCACGACCACAATTGTGTATAGTAAGTACATAGTATATGCTATATACATGGGAAAGTATAAGGGTATCGTCAGTTATATTGAGGCGCAATCCTTGACAATCTAGAAAATATTTCTCTAGTCGGCATCACCATGGTGATGCCAAGACCTCTCCTCGACCTCCGCCAACCCCCCAACTGCCAAAACCGTCCCCGAAAGGGGTAAACCGGGAATAGGCTCAGCATCCTCGAAAACGGGGGAGGGGCATAGTCTCGTTAGGCTAGGAAAAATTCATATTCCTGTCCGACTTAGAGAACGCACTATTTCTTCAACTCGGTGAAGCTGCCACATCTATTTGCGTAATTAAAATATTTTTGAACACAAATTGTCTGCCCATTGTCTGTTCGCATTTGCTTGTCAGTTGCTTTCGTGTGGCCATTGCTTTAGGTAATGCTCATCTCAGGTCATTTGTTGCAAAAGAATGGATCTGAATCATATGAACAATATTGTAATACAAACGTCAAATTTAATTTATATTTCTGTAATGTTATTGTACTTTCCTATAATATATCACACTAAATTGTACTATGATCAAATAACTAGATACGGTCATTGAAGAATTGATAACACATGCTGCAATATCGTTCTCGTATATAGCAAGTCAGTTAATATACTTACCGGCTGTAATAGCACAATGTATTCTTTCAAAGGGAGAAAAAACTATCTCTAACACTCTTGCGTACCGTTAATATTAAAGAAATACGTTCCCAATACCCTTAGTAATCAGATATATTTCAATTTACACCGCTTGTATGGTCGTAACAGTTTTAAAGGTGTTTTAGATTCTGGAAGTATATTTAAAAACTATAAAATAGACTTGAAATTTGTAGGAGCGGTTTTAAGGCTGAATGTAGTTGAGGCATGAGTAAGTTTATTTGTTCAATAATATCGGACAATCAATATCTGAGTATAAAATGTTTATATAAAATGATTATGCCATTAGCACATTATTATCCATATTCCAATCGGTGGATAAACAAGATCTTCAATAAAACTTAGGTACTTTGAAAACCGTCTAGAAATGTTTTCTATGCTGTGTATATATATTTGGCAGCAGGGATTCCAAACTTCTAGCTAGTGTGTCATATAGAGTTTTAATTGTATTTATATTTCTCATATATACAATATTTCTTATAAGGAAACCAAGTATTCTAAAAGAAGAGGTAGTAATGTTAGCAATATGATTAGAGAAACTTAGGTGTTGACAGAAAGTAACTAGATAGTAACCTAGATTTTTGAAAATGTTTTGTCTACTCAAATTAGGGAGTATAAAATAATTATACCGAACGGTAGTTTGACGTTTTGAGTACGTAATTACTTGTTTTTACCAACTTGTTTTTTACACATCAATTTTGAATGAATTTGACATCATTCTGCAAAACTAAGCGGTATGCGTTATGTTATTAAATATTTTTAAATCGTCAGCGACATCAAGACAGGACAGTGAAGGTCAAGCACAATGTCCTCCTTTATAAAGACGTTGAACAGTATCGGACCAAGAACCGATCCTTGCGGTGCGCAATACAATGAAATGAAGCTTTCCCACTTGTAACCCTGGTATATGAACGTCTATTAATAAGACGTGATTTGAAAAAATGTACAAGCGGAATCCAAAAAAACGAAGGAGGCAAGCTTGTTAAGTATATTGTCAATTTTGTCGAAAGCTTTTGAAAAATCTGTATAAATGACGCCTGCATGTCCGTCACTATCTATTACATTCGGCAGATCCTCCGTGATGCATTTTAAGTTGGTAGATGTTGAGCGACCTGGAATGAAGCCATATTAGTGCATGCTAAACTAGTTTTTTATTTGGGGTAATATTGAATTATGTAGCATTAGTTCAAATAATTTGCCAAAATTGTATATTATTATAATTGGTCTGTAATTTACTATTTCAGATTTAGGCTATCCTTTATGTACGAGGCATAGTTTGGATATTTTCCACTGTTTATTATTATTATTCTTTATGTTTGTTATTATTATTATTTCATGTTCAGTACCTTATGCTTTATGTTTGCTATTATCTTCATGTTCACTACCCTTTAAAATTACATATATACGCTATTGGCTTATGGATAACGTAGGAACTCATTAGTCCCTATAAGTAACTCTTAGACCACATGTCAAGTGGAGGGATGTTGAGGGTGAAACGGACAGTTACCTAAGAACCTATGCAGTGTATGCATCGAAAAATTAAATCAGTGTATGTAAAATCAAAGTAATAAACGCAGTATAGAATTCGAGTTGTTTTATTACCAAACATCCACTGTTCGGGAAAAGCCTTAGAGAGTTTATTGAGAGATTAAACATGAATAATAATAGTTTTGAAAGTACAAATCTGCAATTCTCAATAAAAATGCTGGTAGGTCTATTGTGAATATTGGTTTAATTTTTTTAAACGCAGTCAATACATCATTTCGAAAAGCTGTAGATTATTGTTGTTATTGTCATAATGAAATTGTACAGGAGCAATTCAACTATTAGATGATGTAAAAACCGATTGAAAGTGCGTTAACTACAGTCTGAGGCTCGCTGGAAGTAACACCGTCATATTTCATTATATCCAGAATGTAACTTGACTTTTTCTTGGAATCCGCATACCACCAAAACTGATTTTGAATTAGATTTTAAGTTATTTTCAATCTGTGTTCCATTATAATCTCTCCACGGCACTTTCTTTGCATTTGATTTCTGTTATTATATGTTTATTAAACCATGGTAAA
Source organism: Leptura quadrifasciata (assembly GCA_963675555.1). NCBI lineage: Eukaryota > Metazoa > Arthropoda > Insecta > Coleoptera > Cerambycidae > Leptura > Leptura quadrifasciata. The sequence continues at coordinate 115,405,222 of OY776675.1, forward strand.
TACTTATATAATTTTGGGCGAGTTTTAAGTTCATGATTTTCAAGAATATCCTGAATTATAGGATAAAAAACATCAAAAACTTGATTTACATCTTCGTAATTATATAGAATGTTCCTTCCAGTCGGCGTTTAAAAACACCTCATATAATTTAGGTAAATCCGCTTTCCTGGATGAAGTTATTTAAATGTAAAACTTTGTTCGATAAGTTATCAGCACCAATACAATCGTATATCACCAATGGACCCAAACTCGAACCGCTTTGCATGGAAATTTTAAGTACTTAATATGAAACTAACTTTAAAGGTAGGTCTAAAAGTTGCGTATCAATAAAGAAATTAGTAGAACGTCCTGGATCCCTGTCTAATGTCTTTTACTTTATTTGGCAAGTTTCACTTTAAGAAAACTCTGTTTATAATTGGTAATAACTAAAAAAATAGATATATAAATTTATATAATGTGTACATGTATTCTAAGGAAGGTTGCTTTAAAGATAGCGTAAGGACACCTCCTTCAAACTTTTTAACTTGACCTTTAACTTAATAAAAACGTAACTCATTTGGTATCAGTAGATATTCTAATTATAATTATTTATTTTGGACTTGGATGGCATTAGATTGAAAAGGTGTACGTCGCATATTATAGACTGAAAATATATGAACAGTTTAATTTACATACATTCATCAACTATAAAGAGTTACTGTTTTGCGTAAATCCTACATCAATGGAAAATAAGTCTTGAGTGTTGTAATTATTCGTCTAGATATGACATTAACTGAAAGTATACTAATATGCTACCTATATGATAAGTTTTGACAGATCTGAAACCACAAATAACAAGTATGAAGTTAATAAACAGATACCGCTACCGCACAGTTATTGAGTAAAAAAACTTAAACCATTATAAAGTAGCTATAAAAATTGAGTTAAATTTGAATAAACCACTTACCATATTTATTCTCATACTTTGATTTACTTCCTTTATAAGTGCACGCACTACTAGATTGTCTGTTAATGCAGATTAAGGAGCACATTATATAAATTTAAATAACAGATCATTACTCCAATTAACTACTTCCTCTAAAGTAACTAACACTAACATATTTATAAATTCAATTGCAGTATAACTTAATTATAGACCGCGTCAATATAACTGTCTATATTATACGACGGCGAACGCCGAGTTCGAGCGTAGCAGGTGTACTAAAAGAAAACAACTAACACACTACTCTAAACATGAATGGATATTTCGTATAATGTGGAATCGTCCCAATTCACACGTTTCCTTTCACACTTCATGTTATTTGTTTATCCAATAGTTATTATGATGAAGACAAAAAGCTAAGAATTATCGTCATCGTCACAATTTTCTTTTTGAATATTGCCACGTTAACGGTGTCTTTTCTTTCCGAAAAGCGCGCTCTCAAACAAAATTAAACATTTCCGAAAATTAAAAACTAAAATTCTATTATACGTGCACTTTTAAATATAGTAATGTCCATCAAGTTAGCATTAACGTATAGAAATTTTGCAGTGTCAAACATGTGTCGTGCTTTATTAAAAAAAAAAACATGGTAATGCCAACTTGATGGTCAAGTTAGCATTACCACATTCCGAAACGGGCTAAAATGGTGGAAAAAAGAGCTCTAAATACCAAAATAATTCGTCGTGAGCGGAAAATCACAGCTTGATGATTTACGGGGGTGGTTGTGCTGAATACACAGAAATATATATTAATTACCCTATTTTTGCATAATATAATTTTGCAACAAATTTCTCAAAAAATATTGTCCAAAAAGACACTCATTGGTGATTTACGGGGGTGGCAATGCAGAGTACGGAGAAATAGTTATTAAGGTATCAAGGGTGTTATAAGGATAATAACGCACCGAGGTCGACAGTGTACTTCTCGTGGGCCTCTGGCCCGAGCGAATGTACGTCGACCGAGGGCGCCATTATCCTATAATACCCGTTGTGCCTTCAACGTTTAACTACAAGCCTGTTATTTCATTCGATTTTTTGTTATATATTTACGATTTATTAATTTGACATTTATTATGTTCAGAACGATTTGACTTAAAAGAGAGTAAAAATCAACATTGTTTGTAAAAGCCGCCGTTGCATTTTGTTTGTCAATAATGCTGTCATCATTTAATTGTTTTGGGTTGTATTGTAGTGAAAATGTTAGAAGATAATCTATCTGAAGAAGTGTTCTTAAAGGCTGTAAAAGCAGCCGAGGCACTTGTGCCTCATAAAACCAAAAAGGTATATGAGAAAGATACTACCGCTTTGAGGAAGAGAGAAAACTCTTTATAATGCCCTAGAGCGTTACAGATATTCATAACGTTAAAACATTACTCACCCTAATCATAATAATTTAAAGGTCATACGCTTAGGCAGATTCACGCCAAATAAATCGCGCCCTATCAAGGTAATGCTAGATAATGAAGAGCTAGTTAAGCAAATCATTCGCAGGAGCAAGGGTATGAAGAGCCATGATCAGTTTAAAGGTATTTCTATATCATACGATAAAACTCCCAGACAAATGGATCAATACCAACAGATCAAATGGAATTTAAATGAAAGAATAAAAAACGGCGAAACTAACCTAAAGATAATGTATGTTAATGGCACCCCAATTATCAAGTCTTTAAACCAATAAACTTACCCAATTACGATAAAGTTATAAATGTGCATTGTTATTACCAAAATGTGAATGGTCTTCTTACGAAAACTCAAGACTTTTATAACGCAGTCTCAACCCTCGAATATGACCTCATATGTTTGACAGAATCAGGACTGTCTTCTAACATTAGTAACGACGAGTTGTTTCCTGTGTCCTACTCAGTCTTCAGAAGTGATCGGAAGTTTGAAATTACTGGCCATCAACGAGGAGGAGGCGCTCTTCTTGTAGTTATAGGCAATTTTAAAGTGGTAAAACTCAATTTAGAACCTGTAAGTGTTGTACCCGGCATAGATGTTGTTGGATCTAAGTTAACGACTCACTCTTCTTGTGTTTGTGATTTATATTCCCCCTCCAATCTACCATATGGGAATTCGAATTATTTTTTGATACTTTTGAGAGGCTACCGTTTTTCGAAAATAACCATAAAATTTTAGTTTGCGGCGACTTCAATATACCTAGTTTCAATTCTGATCCTAATGATTCTAGAGTAAAATTAATTAATAACTCTATACAGTACTTAGATTTAAGGCAATTTAACTTTATAACTAATGCTAATCATAGACTGCTTGACTTGATTTTAGCAAACTTTGAATGTAATGTTTCTAGAGATAGTGTACCTTTACTTAGTGAGGACAGGCACCACCCATCATTATCAATTCATTTGAAATTAGAATGTAGATGTAAAAGTAACTTACCGATGCAGCATGATGATCAAATGTATAACTTTAAAAAAGCTGATTTCATACTTCTCTACGATAAACTTCTTCGGGTCGATTGGTCATATCTAGAAGTATACAGCAACGTCAATGATGCTTGTGACCAATTCTATGCAATTCTACATTAAATTTTTGATAAATGTGTACCAAAATTTAGAAAAACTAACAGAACTTTTTCACCTTGGTTTAACTATGAAATAAAAAACAATATTCGTATCAAGGAAGTAGCACTAAAAAATTATAAGAAATATAATAATGATCACTATCTACGCGGGTTTTAAACACTTAGAAGTACAATCAAACGTCAAATTGATAGTGCATACAAACAATATGTCTCAAACATTGAAAATGACATTTCTGGTAATCCATCTAAATTCTGATCATTTGTCCAGTGTAAGAGAAACAAATCTCGAATTCCAGGAATATTAAAATATAACGATGCAATTTTTGACACGTCACAAAACATAGTCAATGGTTTCGCGGATTTTTTTTTCCAGTATATATACTCAGTCTAACCATCCCCTGTTAAGCAACCTCGTATCAAATCACGGTAATTGTATAAATATTATTCACATCACAGAGGATGACATTATAAAGGCGATAAAGAAACTAAAAAACAAAATGACTTCCGGTATAGATAATGTCCCGAGTTTTCTTGTACGAAATTGCGCCATGGTATTTGTTAAACCACTATATTTTATTCAATCTTCTTGATACATCCAGGTTTCCAGACATTTGTAAAGTTACAAAAATCTGCCCAATTTTGAAATCTGGCGATCCCTTTTGTCTTAGTAACTATAGATCCATAGCAATCTTAAGTAATTTTGTGAAAGTCCTCGAAATAATATATGAAAATATCTATAATGAAACTAAAAGTTTAATATCCCCATCACAACATAGTTTTATGACGAAAAAATCAACAGTAACAGATTTGGCTGTCATTACACAGTTTATTTGTAATTCCCTAGACGATGAAGGCCAGGTTGATGTAATATACACAGATATTCAGAAAGCTTTTGTTACAATTGATCACAATTTATTGTTAAATAAATAGCTTAATTAAGTTATTTACATCATAATTATCGTTGCGTAATCAATATGTCTATTATGGTGGTCACTTATCTCAAAGATATGTTGCTACATCGGGAGTTCCGCAGGGGTCTAATTTGGGCCCGCTGCTGTTTCTGATCTTTATTAACGACTTATCATCAAAAATTAAATGTGAACATCTTCTGTTTGCATATGACCCCAAAATCTATGTAGAAATAACAAGGATTGAAGATTGCGTGATTCTATAAAATGAGCTCGATAGAGTAGTTGCATGGTGCACCAACAATTCATTGAAATTGAATGTATCTGAATGCAAATATTTAACTTTTACTCGCAAATTAAACTTTGTTCAATTTAATTATAATATAAATGGCAACCTTATTGACCGTTGTAGGGAATTTAAGGATCTAGGAGTTATTTTTGATTCTCAATTAAGTTTTTCACAACACATCAACTATGTAACTCAATCAGCGTCTAAACTACTTGGATTTTTTTCGAGAAACTGAAGTTGCTTTTCTAAGATCGAAAGCATTAAAATTTTATTTTATTCATTTATTCGAAGTAAATTGGAATATGCAGCTCTAATTTGGTTCCCAATTTATAATAATGCTATCCATTCCATCGAATCGATTCAGAGAAAATGTATGAAATTATTTTTTTTAAGCGTCACGGTTTTTATCCTTCGAGAGGTATCGACAATAAAATCTTACTTGATAATTTTAATATGATTTCCCTGTATGATCGAAGAAAAGTTATTGCTATCTCATTTCTTTATAATTTATTAAATAATACCACTGATTGTCCAGCACTATTAAGCAGAGTAAACTTTTTAGTTCCTAGACCTACGTCACGTCACTCTCAAGCATTCTATTGTTATTTTGCACGAACGAATGTAATGTATAAATCACCAATTATTAATATGTGCAAAATTTTTAATACTATATCAGATCGATGTGATATCAATTTTAACAGCTCAAAATTCATCATTGATATATATACTATAGAAATGTCACTGATTGAATGCAAATTGTATGTAATGTACCATCTATGGAATAATTAAATATTTTTTACCGATGTATTAGTATGCTAACTTACTATTAAGTACTGTATATATTAATGCTTTATGTGCTAGTTTTTTTAATTGTTATTGTTTATTTATTATATTGCTTTTCCTGTAATTGGGTTTTATACCTGTTGGAAATAAATGTCTATTATTATTATTATTATAACGCCCTAGGGCGTTATTTTTCATTTAATGTATCTCAAAATAGGGTGGTTATTGTAAAATAACAGACTTATAGGACATTAAATGTATTAATGTAATATAATCTTGCAACAAATTCCTGAAAAAGAATCAGTCCAAAAAACCACCTCTTGATGATTTACGGAGGTGGTAGTGCTAAGCACGAAGAAATGTGTATTCATTCTTCTATTTTTGCGTATTAATTCTTATATTTCTGCGTAATAGAAATTCGCGACAAACTGTCTTCTGGCACGACAAATTCGTAGGACACAAATTCCTGAAAATAATCAGTACGACAATTTCATGAAAAAGAATTGGTCCAAGAAATCATCCCTTGATCGTTTAGGGTGTGGTAATGCTGAGTTCGGAAAAAAAAAAATTAATTTATCTATTTTTGCAAACTAAAAATTTGCGACAAATTGTTTCGTGGCACGACAAGATCCTAAACCACTTACGACGAGTACTCACCACGTAGTGGGTTGCACGTGCGCAACCGCGTTCCGGAGCTCACGGGAGCGACGGATGGTTCGATCAAATTTATTATTCTCAATCAGTCCTAGGGCGATTGAAGCAAGAAAACCGCCCAGATTTAATAGGAACCTACTATTACCTGGTGATCCCACTTCAACAAGTGGCACGTCATTAAAATTAATAAGGTATATATTACAAATAACAAAAGGACAACCTCCAATTATAGTAAAGCTAGATAAATCGATTTAAACGCAAATAACACGAATAATATCTTATGACATATGTATGTACAGTGGACAATTTGGTACCAAACGTGACATCACGGGCAGCGTACAACACTTATGAATTATGTAACTTATACAACATATATGTAGACCCTCCTATATAGGATATTTTCTATTTAATATGTGAGCCGATACCCAACCCCTTTACCTTCTAACAGCGGTATTAATGACTACTCGTACACGCTTTTTACTGTTGTCGTGAGTATCAGTCAGTTATTTACTCAAAAATACATACAAAATAGATATATCGTCACCATACAGTGGTTTACTTATCTCCAATAAAAAGGGAATATATAGGTGATTGCTTCTGGTCACCATTCAGCAGCTCGCAGGCATTCGGTATTGTGACTATCCACTAATACAGGCTGATTCCTCAATAACTACTAACATACACAAGGATATTTGGTGCCTCCAACATTCAGCAACACACTAGGTTGCACCATGGACTGCGACACAACTCAAGCTGGGAAATTCTTGTCCCCCGTAAGAACTCTACAATTATATTCATTTATTCATTTGATATGGCTTCAACTCACCGACCACTGTAAAACCTACCTCTAGAGGTTCGCGAGGGTATAAAAAACAGTCACTAAAAATCCTGATCTCCCAGTAAATTCCAGTACACAATGATCTGGATGGTAACACGCTAGAATTACGAATGTTAAGTGAGCGTCAGACGGCGTGTGAAAAAGTCAATGTACTTATAAGGCAGACTAAGTTAACCTGTTGAATTGTTCCAATTCCTAAATATGAATCTCTAAAATATGCAATCCACAAGGTAATCGTAATCACGGTGCCTTTAAATCAACTTCGCTACCATGCCCATCTATCTCGATGCACCATATATCCTGATCCGGGGAAACAAAATTCCAACTAAAAGGTTCGTGAAGTACTTGAGGGTCAGACTGGACCAGCGACTGACGTTTAACACGCATATAAATGAGACAATACGGACGGTTTACTCCCTGTCCAGGAATCTGTAGGGGTAGCAGACTTAACCGACAAAATAAAAAATTGTTGTACACAATGGCGGTCAGGCTGTCTATCACATACGCGGTGCGCCGGTGTGGTGCAACATACCGACCACGACAATGAGAAAACTAAAAGTGCTTGAGCACAAATTTATGCGCCTCATCTCTAATTCTGGAAGGTACACCTCCCTCAGACTTATACGCACTTTGCTACGACATAATTCCAATAGCGGACTATGTCCAGAACATCTCACAAAAATTCTATTCTTTCAAGCCGGGCGACAGTCCTCTAACAAGAAACACAACACAGATTAGACAGCATAATCCCCACTTCGGATAAAACACACACTACCATACCAGACGTTACCAATCTTTCGGCAACCTCTGTAGCCAAACTTCACCAACTATAACTTCCGCTTATCCTATCCACCTTTACTGATATTTCATACCTTTTGAATCTTTAAATCTTTCCTGTCCCCCTCTTTCATTCTGTTTGTTTCTTTTTAGCCCGTTTATTTCTTGTATTCTTTTTGTACATTTTTGTCTCTAAATTCATTTCTATCCAAAAATTTTCAACAAAAAAACTAAAAATTTAAAAACCGCAGTTTAGGCTAGCCTATGCGCAGCCCGGCGATTTCACACCCCGCGGAAGGCTCATCGTTTATGCTGAGGTGTCAGCGTCAGTGTCAAAATTGCTTGGTGAAAAGTTTTTGAAAAATGTGTAGTTCTTAAGTTTCACAAAATCTGTTTTTTAGATATATGTAATTTTAATACCTTTTTTAATCTGTTTGTTAGCAGAAGGAGTATAGGTTTTAAGTTCTAACTGTTTTTTAGCCAAGCCAGACCCAATCCGTCTGGCCCTGCAATCAGCCACCGCGAATCGCGTGGTAGTTGAACGACCGCACCCGGAGTGGGTTCTGGGGAAACAACTGTAATTAAAATTGCAAATAAAGTTATATTGAATTGAATTGAATAAATCATGTGTTCTATTCGAGTCACACTATCAAAAGACAATTCAAGATATCAACCAACCAAAATCTCGGAAGCAGGCAGGGACAGAATTGCCACTAATTTGGTACCCCTGACAAAAAGACGAAGTTGCCTGTACTGGTAGTTTCACCGCTGTCGCTATTGTTACTGTCAGTAGCTGTCGAATGAACATTTGTTTGTCATCTTATATCTCAATCAGAAACTATAGTTGATATTTAACGGTGGTATAGCTCTATAAGTTTTCACACAGCAGAGTAAACGATTCTTACCTAAACTGCCCAGGAGCACTTAGCTACAACCTTTAAACAACTAAATCACCTTTGTCCAACGTTTTACAAGGAAAATTCATCTGATTATATGAATAACAAGTGGCTAATTATTATCAAGACTTCCATATGGTACATAAGTAACTAACCTGCATATTTACAAGCGGTGTACTGAACCCGTTCCAGTCATTATATGAAAGCTTATCACTTGCATTGTAATATATCCACAGGTAGGATGAGGTTGTTCTGTGATGGTTGGATATTTGTTAACCCTAAGTACTATTTCTTTTTAGTATTGTTGAGGCAAGGACCTTTTATGTTTACCGCTGTCTGCGCTATCAATTCCTATACCTTATGGCATCAGCTTAACTCCAGCTACTAATTCCATAAGGGTATCAACCCTATGTAGGACAAAATAAGTTCACCGATAGAGGGAAAGCTGACTATAACAGAGTATCGTAGACGTTGAGAATATTCACTGCGGTTACTTCATAACCGTCTTTCCTTAAATGCTAGTAAATGTAATGTCGCCTTTCTCACGTAAGTCAGACCCCATATTTTTTAATTATAACTTGGATAACTGTCTTTTAGGTCTTTAGGACTTAGGAGTTATATTCGACTCAAAATTAACTTTCTCAAAACATATTGAAGAATGCGTAACTGAAGCTTACAAATCCTTAAGTTTTATTCTGCGCAATGGAGACTTTAAAAATTTGCCTAATCTTCGTCTTTTGTTTATTGCAGTTATTAGATCCAAATTGGAATATGCCTCCATTGTTTGGAGTCCATGTTATAATGTGCACATTACTTTACTTGAGAAAGTTCAGCGACGTTTCTTCCAGTGCGCAATATTTATAATAGAAATTAACTATCCGTTAAAGGCTACACATCAGGAGTTATTCTTGGATCAGTCTACTAAGGAGACGGGTAATGTTTAAAAAAAAATTTTTATATAAAATTATTAATACCGAGATCAACTGTCCTCCAATCATTTCACTCATTAAATACCAGATCTCTTTAAATTATAATAACATAGAGCACAGATTGAATATTTTTAACTGTAAAATTAGTGATATAAAAAATATTTTTTCTACTCCAGTGTAACAGTTTTTATAGTTTTTTTCTCTTGTTTTATCTGTTTTAAACATGTCTAGTGTACACGTATTTGTGCTGTATTATATATATACCCATAAAAAGAAATCCATTTTTGTAAAATCTGGGGATCTAGCAGGCCATTTAGCGGGTCCATTTCTTCCAATCCATTGATTAGGGTAGGCATTATTTAAGTGGTCTCTAACTACATTTAAATAATGTGGTGGGGCACCATCTTGCTGAAACCACAACCTATTTCGAATTCTTTCAGGGAGATTTACCAATAATTGTGGCAGATAGTTTTCCAAAAAATGAAGAAAAATAACTCCAGTCAATGTACCATAACAAAAATGTGGCCCTATTACATGTTCTCCAATAATTCCTCCCCAAACGTTTATATACTATCACTGTTGGTTATCGACTTGCATAAAAATAATGGAAATTGTGCCTATTTTTATGAAAAGTTCACCACCTCATCACTGAATAAAACAGTATTGAAGAAGTTGACATCATGTTGCATTTCACCTCTGGCCCAATTAGAAAATTGTAGGCGCTTTTGAAAATCGTCATTAGATAATTCCTGGTGCATTTGAATATGATATGCATGCAACTTATTTGTTTTTAAGATTCGACCCACAGACCGTTTACTTGTTCCTATTAATGAGCTCACTTCTCTTTGACTAACATGGGGATTCTCAACCGTTGCCAGCACCGCAGAAAACTCATTTTCTTCGTTCACAGCACGTTTTATTCTTTCACTTTTTTTATACTCGACATTTCCAGTCTCCAGAAATTTATCGAGAAAGTTTTGGAAGCTGCTAACATCAGGAATTCTTCTTTCAGGATAACGTTGGTGATAAATTCTATTAGCAAGTAAACAATTTCTGACTGACTCGCCCAAAACAAAAATCACGTCTACAAGTTTCGCTTTATTAAAATTCATATTGTAAAATTCAAAATATTCTAAATTCAATACAAATTGTAACGACTAATAAGTGTGATAAATGCTCCTTTGTACACGACAATTTCTACCAAACTGAGGTTTTATTCCTTGTAGAATAACGAAAACAGTAAACAAATTTACAAAGAAACATTGCAGTAAAGGACCGGTTAAATACTATTTACTCATTTCAATGGATTGGAAGAAATGGTCCCACTAAATGGCCTCATTTCAAAATTGCATAAAGAGGTGTGTCAATCAAAATGTGCAACACGTCGAACCCCTATTATAAACCTTTCTAATGAATTATTTGGGGAGCCTCTTTTTTTAAGTTTATTCTGGAACTTGACGCTTATTTATTTATAAAACGAAAATGGTTGCAATTAGCCATAGGGAAGTACTTACAAAAAAATGTTTTCATTTCTACATCACATCGTCAAAAAATACACAGGGTGTCCCGTTTGAAAAAATTAAGAAAATTCAATTTAATATGTTCTTAATTGAACAATAATTTTTGGCCACCCTGTACATTTTTTGGAAATGAAAATGATTCAAAAATATTAATTAGATGTCTCGTAATTAGTATTCACATAAGTTTTTTTTAAAACCCATAATTGTGAATGTAGTGATTTTTATAATATCCATCTGCAGATTGCATTATTTCAACAAAAAAATTCATTACATCCAAGTGGTTGGAAGATGTTCAATGCTAATATAGGAATGAATGGAGCCTAGAAAGAGGCTTCAAACATACCATTAAAAAAATGATCTCGAAGATGCTCCGCTGTAGCGAGTCACCTTGTATAATTCAAAATATTTTTAAAATGTGCGCCTTTTGGCACTATATCTCTTGCATAAAAAAATAATTTTGCGAAGTGTTCTAATAAGGCCGATATTGGATTTTGACGCATTATTGGGACACCCTGTATATAAGAAATCTAGGCAATTCTTGCACTTAACGGAAATGATTTTTCTAGAATCAAATCAACTTTGTAGTAAAAGTATAAATAATAAAAAAGTTTAGTTGGAAGAAAATTAAAATTAATTTTTTAGCCTCTCTCCGCACGTTTATTTGCTGAGACATATTTCTTTTAATGGCTAACCTTTGTACATGTCTACGGACAGAATACAAAATAAAATCAGCCGCTATAACTTGGGGGATTAATAACAATTTAAACTACAGGAACACAGCGGTTGACAAAGCCAAAAAGCTTAAAGACAATCGAGTATTATTCTTTAACGAGACGAAACTAATAGTAGGGTGTAATCAGAGCTGTATGTAAGGGGTCATAGTAATAAAAACCTATAGAAACCACACCCGTCTTGTTCCTTCACCTTTACTCTCATTATTAAGTTGCAACGGCAAGATGAATCGGACCATCTAACATCTAACGAAACTTAACGAAGTTTATTCTTCTAAGGGTTTAAAACTTTGGCAATTTGCGGCGTAACAAGGTGGTATATTGTGCCAAAAGTCTAGAAAGCGGCGAACTAATATCTGATGCTCTACTTTTTGTTACCCTCTTTAATAAGAGTCACAGTAAAGATTCTTGCGAAACATATGTTAATCCACAGGATATTCTTCAGTGCATATTAATAAGAATTTCAGGTATCCAGTTGGACAACAGTTTTTTAGAAGGAGAAATAATAATAAATACACCACAGGTAATGACGACCCCCTTTATCCCGGAAGGCTCCAGAAGAGCCTTGTGTGGGAGGGGGCTACACATTTAGAGACAAGGGACACACACCCAATATCCGTGTATAGTGGAAAAATCCCTCTCACAGTATTTTCCACTGCCACGACCGGGGTATACAGGACGTTTCTAAAAGGTCTGTAAAAAAAACAACCACATATTCCTGAGGCCAAAATAGGACCGATATAACCAAAGTTTTAGATATGGATATATCAAAAAATGCTTCACTAAGGTGCTGCCAAACGACTTGCCTTTTCATTGCCTTTCTTTACAATTTCTGTTCTTAGTATTTCATAAACAGCCGAAGAGCATATAGGGAAGATTCTTCTACATTTCGAAGAGCATTAACATTATTTTTGGCTTCGGTAACGGCAGTTATACAAAATTGGTTGTGATTTACTATATAATATGTTTTAAACTAAAAGAAAAACATTCTAGTATCGTTGAGTCGTTTATGTGAAACTTGGAATTCAATATAGTGATAAATTCAACAGTGTCGGTATAGATATAGTCTAAGGAATATTAAGTCCGATCACTAGTGAAATGCAATAAAAATCCCCGTCCTGCCGACACCCGTCTCTCGCCCAGAGATTCGCTTGCTCAGCAAGCAGCCCCTCTCTATAGTACTGTACACAGTGTCCTCGCATAGAGTTGTACTAGGTTCGCCAAATAACGTGTTTAAGTGAATATTGATAATTATTATTGTGATGGCTTCTAATGGTTATTATTGCTGTGTCAATGATTGTAATATTAATAATATACAAAATAATGTTGCGATTAAAAAATCCATTATTGGAAAAATTTGCCTCGTCGGGCCAAAGCATTTTACTACATATTAATTGATCGGCACGCTTCTTTTCCAACAGCCACCTACAAAAAGGTCGTCCTCCTTGGTTTGTCCCCCGCTTGTAAATTGTGAACTTTTTCGGCTTTACAACACCGGTAACCATTTTTCTTTAAAATTTTTCTAGCACTTGTTTTATTTATATGACAAGCAATTTGAATTTATCTTAATGATGTTTCCAAATTTTCTGTATTTTTATTTCTTATATAATTAATAACTCGGTTTACCTTATTTACATTATCAGTAACACTGTTCAACCTTGTCTTCTTCCGAGTCTTCTTCTTTAAAAATGAACCATTATTTTTCAGTTTCGTAGCTAATTTTCTGAACAGTTTTATTCGGCTGTAGTGTTCGTGGAAATCTGTTTCTATATTCTACTTGAGCTAATCCAGAGTTAAAATTGCATTGTCAATATATAACGAACATATTATAACGATCAATGTGAGTGAAAATCATTTTTGAAAATTCTAAATTCTTAAACGAGTGTGATTGAGTGAGAGTTTACGTATTAACTGAGATGATCTGTCAAAAAATTAAATTGTCAAGGTTGTTCATAGCCAACTATTTTAAAATAATTGAAATAATAGTGAAATCATGAAATACAAACAAATGGATATTACACTTAAATTAATTGGTAAAAACATTTTAACTTTCTGAGCAAGGAGTGACGCTTTTAAGGGGGACATCTATACATTGGCATAACTGCGAATACTCTTTCCATAATTGCTCCATGTTGCTTTCTTGATTATTATTTTGTGTTTGTTACCTGAATTTATTTTATTCTTCTTAATTGTGTTGATGTTTTATTAGAGCAAAGATCTGAACAACTTATTGAATTATTTTATCGTTTCATTTAATCATACTTCTCCACGGCAAGTATAATGCTTGTTTAAAAAAAAATTATTGGTTTTAAAAAAATGTTCTTATAATTACTAATGTAGTACCAATGAATAAATATGGCATGTGATATATCGCTGAAAAGGGAGGAAAATACTCTATTTAATGGTGCAATTTCCCGCCCGTTTCAAAATAATTTTTTTAACAGCCTGAAGAGTCAATCTCAAAATACAGCGGTTTTGAAAAAAATTAGATAAAACCTCGTTAAAACACTCTGTTTTGCAAACAAATTTCGCCTTGAAATTTTTCTCGTATCTCTTCAAATAACGGAGATATTTGGCCTAGACTTTTTCCGCATTTTCGATATTTTCCGCCATAACTCTTAAAGTAGGCCATGGATTCCAAGTGTCTTTAAACCATTTTGCATAAATCGGCACAATTTTCGTAAAAATATTTTTTTTTGTACGACCGATATTAAGTGAGATATTCTCGATTGCCCTGATAAAATGGACTGCCTGTATATATTCAGAACACATAGTTCACATCCGTTGAAAGATGGTGATTGGGCAGGTTTGCTTATGATTTGTAAACATAGCTTTTATTCAGTTTAGATATATAATTCAGTAGACATACGAGCATAGTGAACTTATAATCAATTGATATATTTGTGTTTATCATTATTTTTATATCCCTCATTATTTTACACTAGCATATAACAATCCTACCTATTTATTGTGCGTATTGAAGGACAAATAAAACTAAAAATTATTTCTCTTTAACTAGAGACCCAAACATAAGAAAACAATTAGAACCAATGGTCATAAAAATGCATTAAAAAAAATATATGAACTGAAAATGTCATTTAATATATCTTTACAAAACTCAGTAAAATAGGCACACCTTTTAAGATGATAGCTGATAAATTGACATTATCTAAGTTGTAAAAAGTCGGGATTTGCTAAAATACTCATATTAAGAAGAGAGAAATGTTTATGTCATGTAAATGTTATATTAAAAATAAGCTTCATCCTCTTTATATAAAATCTATATAGCTACCTATGTAAATTAGGTGAAGAGTTTGTTAAAGTAATTAATTATGTAAAATCTAATTGTCATAATTTTGCTGTACCGCTAACGACGCGGCAGCTCCATTATATTATTAGAGGGTAACATCTGAATTTCCGCTTCAGTCGTAACTGACGGTATTGACATAACACAATCGTATCTAACTGTGTACAATGTGGTTAATTGGGATCCATTTTGTTAATTACCAGTGCTTGATATTCGATATAATTTTGGTGTTTGTATAAATAACAAATGGGGACAAAAATAATTTAATCTGCTTACGATATTTCTAAAACTAATGTACATCTTCATAAAAAAAATATTGTTCTTATAAAAATAAATAAATAACACCACAGGTAATTACGACCCCCTTTATCCCGGAAGGCCGGAAGAGCCTTGTGTGGGGCCTTACATTTTCATTCTCTCCATAGACATTTCTAAACATAAAACCGTTTAAAATCCCGTTTGTGTGATTAATAATAACTAATCATATTAAAAGTTTTGTAAAGTAGACAAGAAATTTTTCTTCAAATAATAATAATAATACAGTGCAAATTATTCATCACCAAAAATTACTTTATCAGGTGTTGAAACTGAGTTCCATGCAATGATAAAGATGCGTTTCAAACGTTTGAATAATATTACAAAAATTTGTGGCGTTAAGTGTTGACATTCTTCAACAATCTTCTACAAAAAAGTCTGGTGATTGAGGTGGCCATTCTATTATTGGACTTCATCTATTTATCCAATGAACGGGAATGTATCATTAAGAAATATATAGACAGTCGCAGCAAAATGTGAGCGGGCTCCCTCTTATTGAAGTGCAAGGAGACTTTCAGACTCACGTCGTTTTCTAATATTTCAGTTATTTGTGGATCAACTCCATCTCTAAGTAATTGCAAATAAGATGCACATTTAGGTTTTCGCCAATATAAAAATATATTCCTAAAATCGACGACAATAAGTGAAGAAACTATTTTTATATCAAATTAAAAAACAACTGTACGACTCATCCAGATAAATTAACTGCTAAAACAGTAAAAAGCATTCCCATTAACCCATAATCTGATGACTGTATTAAACTAAGCAATTACATACCCCCGTCTGTAATTAACAATATTGCAAAGATCTTTGAGAATACCATAAAAACAAGACTAATTGAATTCCTTCATGCTCATAATGTCATCACAAACAGATAATTTGATTTTGTACAGAACTTAAACACCGAAAATACTGTTGTCGATTTTTTAGAGAAGGCGGTTGCGGCTTTGGATGAATCATCGCCGAGTTTGGTAGTTTTCCTAGATCTGGCCAAATCCTTCATATAAAACAAGGAACAGTATTGTTACTTGTGTACATGAACAATATCACAAAATAACTTCACTGTTCATCTCATATGTTATGCGGATGATATTGCTATAATATTCACAGAAAAAAATGGGAAAATGTTATACTTACCGCTGGATTCGGCTTACAATATTCACCAAAATAAATTTTACGATGTAACGACCTCGTCTAACAAACTAACAAAAAAACACACACAAATATACAAAATTTCTGTCAATAGCTTCTTAGCCTCATAAAAACTACGTTTAAGCAATATCTCGATTTTTGCTCCACGTACCATCATGGCGCCGGAACCCATTCTTTCGGAATTTCCGAAAGTTCGCACTGGGAGCCAGACCTGGTCACCAAAATTGCTGCCAAGGGTATTGTTTAATTTTTCAAGACGTCTGAAAACATGTATCACATGTATAACAAAAAAGTTCTTTAAAAATCCTATATCAAATCTCAATTTGAGTTTAACAAGGAATATGAACGCCCGGCCCGGGATATGACCCTTACTCCCCATGCACCTATTGATAAATAGCCAGCAAAAAAGCTAGCGTAAGACATTTTTGCAGCGGAATCACGGACTAAAATCTCCCATAGAAGGGGCAATAAAAGTTCTGATGGCTTCGAGGTAAGGCTCCAAGTCTCGAATGCATTTTTATCCCTACCGCAAAAACAATAAACTGTATCACATCCTGTAAAAGCAAGGAGCATCAGAAGTGTATGTTACATTGCAGAACATACGATAGCATAATAGTATAGTCGAGACCAGATTTACGGTGCCTCAAAAAATACAACAAAACTTTACGACTTCATTATTATTACCCTCGGGCTATTCGGCGTGCTGTCATCAAACAAGCCTACGCACATTAAAAACCTATAAAGGCAAGCGAGCCAATTTGCGAACGAAATAGTACAGAGCCGTACTTAAAATATTAAATTAAAAAATATTTAACTGAGTGGAGCGAAAACGATATAAAATTGTGTAAATTTTTTTTTTTTGAGGTATAACCAAGTGAGACCTTCATGGCATCATTAGATAGGTTACTGAGGTGAGAATTTACACTCACGTAAAATCTTTTAGAATGCTGGGGAAATCTCCCTATAGTAATTAAATAGAAAAGCAACCAGAAGATTGTCTATGATTGCCGAACATACGAAGCCGCGAATCCACGAAGGTAAGAAAGTGGTGTTGCATCACCCTTCAATCGAAATAAGTGACCAACAACTGCCTGAAATATTCACTTCCCTCGTTGTAACTGAACCCAATTGAGAACAGAACCAGCCAATGGCCGTAGTCAATGTTTCAAACCTTTGTTCATGTAACTATAATATTTTACAGTAGGTAAATATTTCTGGTGTACTTTAAATATAAAGCATTCTAAAAAAACCTTACATGAGATGTGGTGGAAACGAAAGTTAACTATTTGTTTTATAAAAATTGCAGAATAATAATAGACATTAAGTTTGACTAGTCTGTGATAAAATACCTTGTTATTGCATAGCTCCAAATATATAGTCCCCGAACATAAAATCGTGAACGAAACCATAACTGAACAGCTGGTAATAACACTAATAACATTATCAGAGTTAAAAATCAAAGATAATAAATATTTCATAAAAAAAAATCCTATATACTTTTAGTACCACAAATGCGCCAATTTCCCATATTACACCCCGTCGAAACCAGAATATGAATGCAATTGCAAATAATAAAATAGAGTCGAAATAACAAATTATCACCTTTAGAATTTCAGGCCAGCTGAATTTCTGTGCGCTCTGTATAGCGTTATATCGCCCATGAATGCTCTCCCCCAGATTCTACATGTTTAACGTACTCGTCGGACATGTGGCAATTGTCCATCATCTAGGATTTCCGATGCTTCGTACTGCGACAAGTCGGTGGCTGAGAAGAATTCGTTAAAATAAGATGTACACATACGAATGCAAAACATATATTTCAATTACTAGAGAAGTCTTAATAGCACGAGCTGTTATATGTTACTTATTCTTCCCAATACACAGCTGTACCAAAGTTCGTTTAGCATTGTGATCTTACTGCTACAATTAACGACAGGGACCAGCACATCATTATTCTGACGAGCAAAGTGAACTGGTATCTCTACCTCTGCTGGAAGCTGGCAGTCGGCAGAGTTCTTCTTTGTTTGTTCGACGAGTCTAAAAGAAAATTAGAATATTTTTTGCCGATTTTGGTAGCCAGAGATATATAGACTTTCTGTTCCCATCACCACGATGTATTCGGACTTTGTAAGCTGGGTGGATTATATACGTCCCACACTATTTTGACTCGTTAGGTTGAGACCAATTCCCTATTCAGAAAAGGAAGAGGGCATGCTTTACATAATACAATGTATAAGCCCTTCCATAAGAACGCCTATTAAATAGCATGAATTATTAGTCATATTGAAATTAATAACAATAAAAAAGTGGAAACTTGAACATTCCCTATACCTATATTACGTATTCAGGTAGAACCAGATATAATATGTAAGTATATTATTTTACTTTTATCGTATACAGAACAGTTTCAGAATAAACATTACTTTAAGAAAGCATTAAACGCCTTTAGATACGGAACATATGGAATTACTATCTATTCTGTAATGACTTCGGTGTTATTTATAAACAGTTATTGCGGTTAAATGACCTAAACTCAGTATTGCATTTATTATTAATACTCATATAAAATGTATTAATTAAATAATGATTGAAGTACTTGGAGGAACATGTTGCGGTTCGCATTTTGATTAATTTCGATTTGTTATGGCTAGTTAAATTTATGATAAACTATGTATATAATATCGATTCGGCACGTACTATTCTTTAAAAAATGCCTAATAAATATTTAGTCTGTTTTGTACTTGTCTCATAGTCATATAATACTTAATCCGAGGCTAATCGGAATAATTTATTTAATAAGAGAATTTTTAATTATATATATTATACAGGGTGGGGCAATAGTGCGTCGGACCTCGATATCTCGAGTTCTATGATAGCCAGACATTTTTAAAAAAATTGCATATAAATTAGATAAAAAAACTCTATAACTGCCTACAAGTGCCTTTTTTAAAATGGAATGCTATATATATATCAGTACATTTTTTGAAGTCTCTTTCTAGGCTCTATTCATTCCTATATTAGCATTGAATATCTCCCAACTACTTGGATGTAATGAATTTTCTTGTTGAAATAATGCAATCTGCAGATGGATATTAAAAAATCACCACAGTCATAATTAAGAAAAACTTATGTGAATACCAGTTACGAGACATCTAATTAATGTTTTTGAATCATTTTCATTTCCTAAAAATGTAGAGGGTGGCCAAAAATTATTTTTCAATTAAGAACATTTTAAATTAAATTTTCTCAAATTTTTCAAATGGAACACCCTGTTTATTTTTCGACGATGTGATGTAGAAATGAAATACGAACATTTTCTGTAAGTACTTCCCTATGGCTAATTGTAACCATTTTCGTTTTATAAATAAATAAGTGTCAAATTCAAGAATAAACTTAAAAAAAGAGGTTCCCTCAAATAATTCACTAGAAAAATTTATAATAGATGTTCGACGTGTTGCCCATTTTGATTAACGCACGTCTTTATGCAATTTGGAAATGAGGCCATTTAGTGGGACCATTTCTTCCAATCCAATGAAATGAGTAAATAGTATTTATCCGGTCCTTTACTGTAATGTTTTTTTGTAATTTTTTTGCTATTTTCGTTATTCGACAAGCAATAAAACCTCAGTTTGGTATATATTGTCTTGTACAAAGGAGCATTTAACACACTTACACAATTATCGCATTTATCGGTCGTTACAATTTGTATTGAATTTAAAATATTTGGAATTTTACAATATGAATTTTAATAAAGCGGAACTTGTAGACATACATGACTTTTGTTTTGGGCGAGACAGACAGAAATTGTTTACTTGCCAATAGAATTTATCACCAACGTTATGCTGAAAGAAGGATTCCTGATGTTAGCAGCTTCCAAAATCTTCTCGATAGAAACTGGAAATGTCGAATATAAAAAAAGTGAAAGAATAAAACGTATTGTGAACGAAGAAAATGAGTTTTCTGTGGTGCTGGTGTTAAAGAACACGGTAAAACCCTCGGTATACTTTTCGACGTTGTAACAATATCCGTCTTAGGAAATATTTCGTATGAAAAAATATCGTGCAAGAGGTTTTTAATATTTGTAATCATATTTTCGCTCTACGGAGCGATTTTTATGCAAAATTTTCAATAACTCCTCAAGGAGCGTCATTTTAGAAAGTGCAGTAAATGTCGCTGCACAGAGACGTAATGTCGCCCCGACACCAAAATTTTATAAACTATAACAAAATTTGACTTTAACTTGGGAAATTTTCAAAATTAAAAACCCTTTTACGAATCCACGTTGTCAAGCACTGCAACTCATACGAGGTCTTGAATATGAGGACAAGTTAATCCAGCGTCTATCCAAAGTATATCGTGAGTTTTAGCGAAAATAGCCCTTAGCGACATGGGACCCCCATCGTTTCCTAGCAGTCGATTTTGATGGGGAAATGATGAGTATCTTTACCATGTACTCATATGTGCATGGGACCGCCTTGCCTGAACGTATAAAATTGTAATTGCAGAATACAATTCGAAGTAGTAGCGCTTCAAGCATCTTCAAGCTCTGAGGAGCGACCAAAATTGATATTGAAATACAAATACGTGAATAAGACAGGCAAGCAAAAGCCCACCAAATTTCAGAAACATTGAACTTTTCTTGAATCTTTTTGTGTAATCGTTAGCTCACAAAACTGCATTTTGGATGGTAGTTGGTACATTATGAATTGTTCCGTTCCTCACCATGTGTTGCACACGGGCCAGACTAGTGTTTGTTAAACATATTTCTTAAAAGTTGTTGTAAAACCATAAATTTTTGAAGAATCAATATAGTGCAGTCATTGAAGCTTTATACCTCAGAAATATTTTACTATGAACCGATTTACATGAAATTTTGGAATTAGGCTTATCTTACCCTTAACTTCAAAAGTGATATTGACCCGACCTCCGTTCTTACCCTGGGGGTGGTTGCCACCCCTTCTCGTTAGTGTAAATTTTTTTGGTCAAAATAATTCTAAGCAAAAAGTGTCCTATAAAGTTTTTCAAAAATTCAATAGTTTTCAAGTTATTGGCGATTGAAAACTCCGAATTTTCCCACGTTTTTCAACGGTTTTTTGCAAATATCTAAAAAAATATGCGTTTTAGCGATAATTTTATAATAAACAAAATTGGTTTTTTAAAGAGTGTTCTAAGTGCAATATTAAGCGAGATATAGAAGATAAAAGCCGTTTTTTTTTTGTCTGAACTTTAATCGATGTATTCAATGCCATCTAGCTGACAACGGATACATTTTATCCATATGACAATGAGAAACTTTTTTATAGTGCTTAAAATAATCTTTAAAATGAGCAGTGTTAAAAGTCTTTTGCATGTAAAGTGAGTGAGTTGTAATGAAAAAAAGAGGGACATCTAATATTTTTTTTAAAAAATCGATGTGTTTCATAAGTGCCATTTCCACCAAAATTAAAATTAATCGTATTACGTCTAGATTTAACTTTAATATGAAGAGTTTATTGGATTCCAGCCGTTCGGCTGCTTTGGAATGCATATTTTTCAAAAAAATCACGATTTTAAGAAGAAATTTTTTTTTTCATTTTTTAAAATAACACCTTTTTTTCATAATATTTCAAAAATAATGAAAGATACGTAAAAAACTGTAATGATAAAAAATGTAGGTCTTTTTTTGGCAAAAATTTTGTTTTTTGTTTTTTTTCTGTCAGACCAAGATATGACTGTTTAAAGAGCGCGCGGTAGCGCAATCACAGTCTCTCTCGAGCCCTTTGACCCTTCACCGTTTCAAAATGAAGGGTTTTACACTACATGTCGTAATGAAAAAAGTTGTAGCTCTTTCAATTACCTTTAAAATGGGTTTTTTAAAGTTGTGATAGCTTTAAAATTGAAGGAGTTATGGTCCAAAAACTAAACATTTTTTTTCTATTTAGTAAAATGAAAATTTCGGAGCACAAAAATTTGGAGCAGAGTGAAAGTAAAGAATAATATGAACCCAAAACTATTGTTTTATATATATATATATATATATATACAACAAATACAACACCACAGGTAATTACGACCCCCTTTATCCCGGAAGGCTCTAGAAGAGCCTTGTGTGGGAGGGGGCTACACATTTAGAGACAAGGGACACACACCCAATATCCGTGTATAGTGAAAAAATCCCTCTCACAGCATTTTCCACTGCCACGGCCGGGGATCGAACCCGGAACTTTTAGGTGAGAGGCAAGTGCGCTCACCTCTCGGCCACCAGTCATACATATCCATATATGACATATATATCGGAAACATACGCACGAATACATACAAACGTTCATATATGTATATCCAATAAAATCCAATCCAATAAAAACTGCAGATCCACCTGCACCGCAAGATTTACTTAAAATGATTTTTTGCAACTGTAAAAAAGGTTGCGGAGCCACTTGCGGATGCCGAAGAGTCGGGCTGTTTTGCAATGTAACTTGTGGAACATGCAGTGGAGATAACTGCCAGAATAGCCCTCCAATTGACCCAGAAGAAGATCTTGATTACGACAGCAACTCCGATATTGAGTCATGAACGATTGGTGTAATAGTTTTTTTATGTATTGTAATGCTCTTGTTGCAGAATTTTTTATAATTAATTACTAATTTAATCTAGTACATTTCCAGATAACTTGTAAGTTTATATTTTATTCAATAAAAAGTGTCTGATTACTTACTCTATAATTAAATTATTTTTAATTGTATAAACACATATTTTCAATGTTTTAATTTAGGGGTAGTTTTAAGGGTTGAAAAGCTAAACATATGATAGTCATTTTCGAGAACGTGGAACAACATTTAAATCATTTTGAGTTCATCAAAAGAAATTTTTTTATACAATTTTTAATTGAGGGGTTGTTTTTAAGGGTTGAAAAGTTAAAAATATGATAATTAAGGTAGAGAACGTAAATAATATTTACTCTATATTTAAATCTTTTTAAGTTATACAAAAGTATTTTTTGTAATTTTTTTCAATTTAGGGGTCGTTTGCAGGGGTTGTAAAGTTTTTTAGGGTTTGAAAATAGGTTAAACATGATATAATTGTGTTAGATAACACTTTACGATTTCAGTCCTTATTATTAAATACGTTTTCTAGCGATAAAATGGCTCAATGTCAATTTCTTCATTAAGGGGTCGTTTTCACCCCTTAAAAATAAAAAACGGAGGTTGGGTCAATATCACTTTTGAAGTTAAGGGTAAGATAAGCCTAATTCCAAAATTTCATGTAAATCGGTTCATAGTAAAATATTTCGGAGGTAAGACCCTATTTTTCGCTTCAATGACTGCACTAATATATATTTTTGAACTTTATATTGCCTTTTAATTGTGTTTTCTAACAAAATTCCCTTTCAGGTATAATTTTAAGAAAGTGTGGTACATCCAGTGTTAGGTTTATAGTGTTACGACGTCCAATAGATACCATTAGAGCAGCAGTTAAGCAAAAACGAACAGTAAGTATAAATTTTCATATTATTCTCCGTCTGAAACAGTCATCTTGAACCCTAATTCTTGTGAACGTTAACATTCACTTTTGAAATATATTAAAAGTCCTTCAGACTCCAAAAGATGAATCGTTTACACTGGCAGCGGCTGAGAATCTCCATGTAAGTCAAAGAGAAGGTAGCTCATTAGTACTAATAGTCTAGCCGATATCCGCGTGGGTTAAGGCGCGAGGTGGCAATCGCAATTAATCACAAGGGTATCGCGCTACCGGGTTCGTATCCCGACTACAGCACTGGCACTGTCGGAGGAGATGGTTGTATGTCCAAGTTTTTCCAATGTGTAACCCCCTTCCGCACAAGCCTCTGACTTCTGGAATTGGAGGTTGTCTAATTTCTGTGGTGTATATTTATTTATATATAAGTGGACGGTCTGTGGGTCGAATCTTAAAAACAAATAAGTTGCATGCATATCATATTCAAATGCACCATTATCTGATGACGATTTCAAAAGCGCTTACAATTTTGTAATTGGGCCAGAGGTGAAATGCAACATGATGTCATCTTCTTCAATACTGTTTTATTCAGTGATGAGGCAACTTTTCATAAAAATGGATTTGTTAATAGGCGTAATTTCCATTATTATGCTTCGAAAAATCCTCACTTCTTTATGCAAGTTGATAACCAACACAGATGGTCTATAAACGTTTGGGGAGGAATTATTGGAGAACCTGTAATGGAGTCACATTACCATTCACATGGTACTTGGTACATTAACTGGAGCAATTTATCTTCATTTTTTGGAAAACTATCTGCCACAATTATTGGTAAATCTCCCTGAAAGAATTCCAAATAGGATGTGGTTTCAGCAAGATGGTGCTCCACCACATTATTTAAATGCAGTTAGAGACCATTTAAATAATACCTACCCTAATCAATGGATTGGAAGAAATGGACCCACTAAATGGCCTACTAGATCCCGAGCTCTTACAAAAATGGATTTCTTTTTATGGGGATACGTGAAGGAAATTGTTTATAGAGACACACCAACAATAGTACAAAATATGAAGGAAAGAATAGTAACTGCCTTTACATCTATGACGCCGGCAGTTTTAGAAACAGTGGAAACGTCATTTCAAAAGCGCATAGAGATGTGTGTCAATCAAAATGGGCAACATGTGGAACATTTATTATAATTTTTTCTACTGCGTTATTTGAAGAAACCTCTTTTTTTAAGTTTATTTTTGAATTTTGTAATTATTGCTCAATAAAACGAAATTGGTTGCAATTAGCCCTAGGGAAGTACTTATAAAAAATGTTCTTAATTGAAAAATAATGTTTGGCCACCCTGTATATTTTTAGGAAATGAAAATGATTCAGAAACATTAATTAGATGTCTCGTAACTGGTATTCACATAAGTTTTTCTTGAAACCCATAATTATGACTGTATTGATATTTTAATATCCATCTGCAGATTGCATTATTTCAACAGAAAAATTCATTACATCCAAGTGGTTGGGATATTCAATGCTAATATAGGGATGAATAGAACCTAGAAAAAGGCTTCAAAAAATGTACTGATATACGTAGCAATCCATTTTAAAAAGAAGCACTTGGTCCTGTAATTTCATCTTGGCTCGCCCTGTATGTTCGTAAATAATATCCAATTATAGACTTTTTTATCTAGATTACTTGCAATTTTTTAAAAAAATTTCTAGTTATCGTAGAACTCGAGATATCGAGGTCCGACGCACTATTGCCCCACCCTGTATAGTTCATAATCATTTAGTTTATGCACATTTTCCTAGTCATCCCTCAATTACGTCTGTTTCAATACATGATGGTGAATTATTTAAAAAATATAATAGTGTTAATGTGCCGCCCTCTAACGGAGAGAGGGTAAATCATTCCAGATAACAGAGTGAGAGAAGGCCTGCCTAATTGGCTACCGGTAAAGCGGCGCCATCCCTGGGCCAACTGGCGCACTGCCATTACCACAGATACGAGAAAACGGTGAAATATTCTAAATGGACTATAAAGATCTCGAGTCACAGACTGGAAAGATCGGGAATAAAGCGCCACTGAGATATATAAGGAGTGGATCCCGATCACGGGGTACAATTTTATATTAGATGAACAAGTGAACAGATAAAATAAAGAACAGTAATAAGTTGTGAATTATATTAGTGTCTATAACAGATCAAAGTTGTAATTAGTGTTATGATAACGACTAATTACTATAATTAAGCATTAAATAAAGTAGCGACTAGTGAAAATTCTTGTCATAATTATATGAACCTTCGCTGGAGATTATAAACAATACATCTATTTGGTATTTATAAACTGTTTGTAAAATAATTGTTTGTTATTTTTGAGAGTTTGCTGAGAAGACTAATATTATTCAAGTGAAAAAATCTGCTACAAAAAAATTCAACAATGCTGATTTTTAAATTTTTATTTTGTAGACAGCTTTGTTCAGTTTTGACAGGCTTTGATATGGAAGAGCTAAGGCGAAAGGATATTTTTAATTTGTAGCGAGGATTGTTGACCCTTAAATGTTTTGTTTATAGAAGAAATTAGATGAAATGATGGTGGTAGGATCATACAGAAAGTGAAGGTCTGCTGTGACAAAGTAAAAATTATAGAAAATTATTGACGTGAGAGTATTGTTATTTCCCAGTTTAAAGTGAAATCAGGCAATTTTTGTTTTTGTATCGTATAGTAGCAGTAGTAAGAGTGAAACAATTTCAAAAGAAATAATTCCGAGCAGAGGGAGAGTAGATATATGGACGGATTAGAAGCCACTTTTTCAGATTGTGTGGTAAGTGTAGGTGTTCCACAAGGTATTGTTCTGGGCCCACTTTTATTCTTAATGTTTGTGAATGACCTTACATCTCACGTGGAAATTAGTTCCAATTGTTCAATTTTCAGATGATACTTCAGCTGTTATAACTGAACCTAGCGTCACTATCACTTAGATCAACAAAAGTGGTTCAGTGGAGTAAAACCAATACTCTAAAACCTAATGTGGATAAAACGCTAGTACTAGACAAATGTAATTTTAATGACTATAAGCGATAAGGTTGGTGGTAAGTCTATTGAACAAACCAAATTCTTAAAAGTAACTCTTAATAAGGATTTGCTTTCTATCTGGGTGATTTTTATTGAATATGCGCTCCGTAGCTCTAGCACAATTATTGTTTTTAAAATAAACGCTGACAATTTCTATTCTCTCCTGAAGGATATAAACCATTTTTAGAACTCACTCTGGTAAAATGTATCTCGATTTAAAATTGGTTGTGAACAAATTATTATGTAAGGACTATCAAATACTTATAAGCCTTTTATTATTTTAAAACTAAACGCACAAGGAAAGTGTTTTTTGTTGAAAGAACTCGTGTTGATTTGAGAGCACTAAAACATGTACCTAGTTCTTTTTATAAATTCCAATATCCAGTGGCGTGTATTTTAGATTTTTTAAACGATTTCGATTGTGTGTAATTATTGAAAATAAAATTTGTTTCCTTAAGAACGAATCGATAAAATTTAAAAAAATACACAGTTATGTAGGGACTTGAAAGACCTTTCAAAATATGTATCACTCGACCACTTTGCCTTTTTTGAGGGGATGGCCGTGTAGGGTAGAGGGATGATGATAGGTATATAAGTATTACATTAAAATATGTCCCCCTTGGAAACAAGGTCGACGTGTTTCACCAATTTCTCAAATTTTTTTTATCTCTTATTAAAGATATTCATGGTGCCTAATTTTGGTTGGGACACCCTGTATAACAGACGTGTGCAGTAAATGTAGTATTACTATTTCGATACATTAGGTTGATTGGAAGATTACACTCGTGAAGTATAGGGTCGTGCTCTTAATCGGAGACAGAATGTGTTGAAAACACCTAATTATTCCGTTGATTTGCATAGGAGAACACTTAATGGTTTATCTTTGCGGTAATAAACATTCGAGGATACTTTTTAATGCCATTCATCTCCTAAAGCTCGTTAATATTTAAGATGCATTACGCAAAATAGATAGTAGCATGTTAATTCGAATTCCGTTTTGTTGTGGTTATTTTGCATAGATTAGACCTGAAGCGATGCACTTTAATTTGCAAGTTTAATGGCAACTAATAATGCAGCGAAATAATGCTGTATCGCTCTAAATTGTTATTTATTAGGTCACGACTTTTCATTAATAACTCATTGGCAACCTCTAGGTAATTCCTTACTTATATCGAGGCACATTTATTAATTTAATAAATTACACTTAAAGTGATTCAAATGGAGCGATAATTCAAAGTAAACACTGCCGCTCAACTTTAATGATGGTTAATTCGATGCCCGCTGAAAGCGTACGGCAACGGATGCGGCTACATTTTTTATTTATATAACAAAATATATTTGCTGCGAGTAAATGATGATAAAACATCTTAAAGAGACGTTTTATTTGAAATTAAGGCAACTTCAACTACGTAGTGTAACAAATACAAGGTGTCAGAATTAAATTCGTTTTCATTTAAACCTGACAACTTTTGAACGAGCATTTTAGGCTTGGGATAAATGTGGATTCGTCAATAGATATGGAGGAAATGATGCAGCGGGCAGCGTTCGTTAATGTTTAATATATTCGTTAATATTTCAAAGCTATTGATGCAGATATTGAGCTTATGTGTCAATTATCTCGCTACAATGTTCGCCCTATGAATGATGTACTGAGTGTTAATTTGGTAAAATTATGGGTGACCAAGTTCACATTGATCGGTTCAGCTGTGATAATTGAACTATCGGGACTTATAAAGACACCTGAATATGTTAATGTCCATCATAGTCTACGGCATTCAATCGCAATAACCTGTCTTTCCTCAATCTTCATACTCATTTGTTCACGAGTAATTTAGAATCTCACCCGTAAAAAGCTATGAAGATGTAATCTTTCTAAAGCTGGATTACCGTTGGAGGAAAAAAATGAAAAATTGTTGAGTAGAGATAAATGAAAACAGTGACTTAAACATTATTTCTAGTGAAAGGAATTCATTTCATCTCCCAACGATCCGTTAATAATCATAATTATCCATGTTGAGCAATTAATTCTGAAACTTTGTTGCGCAATATCAGATGCCGGCATAATATACGCGGTAAATGCTTAATATGTTAAGCAATCTGTGCCAGACAAAATATGAAATATTGGTCACAATAACATAAAAATTTATTAAGAGAGGGTAATTATCAAGATCGATTCGGTTTCAATGTTTGGCTTGGAATAATCGGTAGTACAATCTTTGATCACATAATATTTGAGGGACCCTTGACTGGTTCCAGATACTTAGGATACCTGCAAAAGGAGATTGAGGACATTTTAGAGGAATTACCTTTGGATTTAGAACAGGGAGTGTATTTCCAACAAGATGGCGCTCCTCTCCATAATTCAAATATAGTAACCGATTACCTTCAATAATGTTACCGTTTTTATGTTTCAAAAATTATATTGTACAGGTACCTTCCGTCTCGACCAAAGCATTCTTGCAATATCTATTCCATGTGGTTTAAAACTGTTACGCACATCTAAACACTTTAATTTCTGTCCGTATTTCTTATTTCAACTCATGTAAAGTGCCAGGAGTATTAACGTAAACTTTAATTTTGAGATATTCCCCCAAAAAAGATTTCATTGGGGTGAGGTCTGGAGACCTAGCCGGCCAGTGTAGGTCTCCAAAGCGGGATTTGAATTTTCCGGGAAATAATTCTCGAAGGACTGTCATAGACCCCGACTGTATATGCGGAGTCTCCATCCTGTTGAAACCATGTATCTTGATTAAAGCCATTAAATTCGTGCAGCTGAGGTACGAATAATCTCGAAGCATTGCACAATAATGATTACTATTTACAAGAAAGGCTACGCCTCGTTGACTCTCAAGAAAGTACGGGTAGTCCTACGATAGATATTGCGCACCGTACTTGTCGCCTTTGGACTTTGTTGGAGCATTTCGTGTTTTCCCTGGGATGTTCTGATACCCAATAGTGAGTTATGTTTCTTTGAACGTGAAAACCGTTTTTAAAAAACTAATGAATTTATTCAGACACAAAAATTTGACAAATTTGCACCATTTTACAATTAGTATAATCTGCAACTGAACTAAAATAATAATTGTTTTACATGGATGTTGTTCGTACATGGTTATCAGCTGATATATCTTATTTCGTTGACGGTCGATGGTTCACAGGTTCATAACTAGCAACAATTTTGCTTATCAAAGGCACCTGAAGAATGAAAGTGCACCTCGCACTTAAAAATAATTCTGTTAATTCGGTCGTTTGCAAAAGATCTCTTATCAATGTTTCAGCGAAAGAATGTCTCTTTATGAAGGCATCTGGATTCAATTCTTGTACTATTTAGATCTTATATGGTTGAAACATCAAACTCTCTTCAAAGTTGTTTGTGTAGATTATTTGCGCATATGCTCAACTTGTGCTATTTTATTGGTTGATCTTTTTGGATTTCAAATGATCGGCGCACGTACAACGTCAACACTTTCAAGAGACATTGCAATCCCTGGACGACTACGTAGTTCCAAGTTTACGGCTGACGATGTCTTTCTAAACCTCCGCACACACGATTTCAGCAGATTTTTATTAGTGGCATTTTCCACACGCCTAATATTGAAGTGAGTAATGTAATATCTAGAATTACGGTACAGATACAAATGGCAATAAAAACTTTACGAGCTCATTGTTAACGCCGGTGAACCATTTGGTATGGTGTCATCAAACAAGCCGACGTACCTATAAAAACCTATAAAAGTAAGCGATTCAATTTGCTGGCGAAATTTTAATGAGGTCGTAAAGTTTTTATTGCAGTTTTTATCTGCACAGTAAAATTGCAAACGCCTATATAAAATCTTCGTCTTGAATCCGTGAAAGAACTCCTTATGTAAGTCTCGATAATGAACGCGCGATGTGTATCTGACCAGAGGTTCACTATAGCCAAATAACCCGCATTAATCTACTATCGAACGCCGCTATAACTAACCCAATCCCTCGACCTTATACGGTTGACAAGTAAATCTAAAGGTTGGAATCTGGAATTAGTTGGGAGGGTGGTCAATAAAAATTACTGAACCACAGCACTTAGGCCCCATTGGGCTCCTTGTACATCCTCCCTGTAGGCAGACACTCGCCTAGGCCTCCAACCAACCTAATCTTGCGAAATAGGTGGTGATGCTGCCTAAGGGCATCTCCCTTACATCGGCCAAAGTAGACCAACGTTCTCCCAAAATGGTTCTCTGATTGATGAGACGGCAGAAAACTCACAGAGTACATGTTGAACCGTCTCTTCTTCTTGTTCACAAGCTCTACAGAGAAGTGTTTAGCTTAATCTCATATTATGTAGATGTTTTCATAGCGGACAGTGTCCAGTCTGGATTCTCATTATACAACAACGTAGGTTCCTTCTGGATATTGCCAGGTAGTCCACTGCTGTACTCTTGTTGGGATATTTTAGTAGTTCCCTAGCAAGCTGACAGCTGTTTGTTTCATCCCACAACTGTTTAAATTTATTGTGGATGTTCTCTTTCATTATTTGTATTATCGCCGTGATCGGTAACAGGCTGGCCGGGCCTGGTCCAAAGATACTTACGCCTGCTGCCTTCTTGGCCAGTCTGTGGGCTACTACACTATGCTTGTCTTTTTGCTCAGCATACCAGTATGTTATTCATGCTGGAGGCACCCACAAGTGCTTGGAGACATTCCCATACTGTTCCTGTGGTATTTTGTAACTTCTCAGGGCTAGTAATGATTGTTTACAATCTGTGTAGATCCTGATTGTTTTTGCCTGTAATTTGTCTACGGACAATCTCTTTTGCAGCTATGGCTATGCCCGCCAGTTCCGTTTGTACTACGCTGGCTTTATATTGGATTTGCAGACTTCTGGAGCATATTCCACATCCTGCCCCATCCTTCTTTTTTTATTCGTCTGTGAAGATGTTGATCGCACCTTCGCCAGTAGCCTCGTTCTCACCATTCGTCTGTATTATGTAGGGTTTGTCAAAGACGAATCGGGGAGAAATGTCATCAGTGCACGCCTGTAGATGAGGCGTCTTTCTGACAGCCTTATTCCACAGGCGACTTCTAAAGGTTGATGTTAATTTGCTTTTTAACAATTTCATAAGGTAAAAATTGAAGTCCGCATCACTAGTTTGGAATCAGGGTTATAATAGGTAGAGATAGATTCGCTAGAAAATAAAATAGCAATAATAATTTATTTATTGTTAATTTTCAAAAAAACATCAACACCAAACAGGTGAGGTATATTACACAGAAACTTAAACTAAAAAGATGTAGAACACGCTAAAAATAAAACGAATTTTTGGGCATAATATATCAGGTGCGGCATTTAACTTGAGGGAGCGACTTATCTCAAGACCAATGCGTTTTATACAAAAATATTCAAATTAAAATTGTTAGGTATCGAGGGAGAAACAAAGTGATGGTCTTGGTTTTTTACCTTGGCCACGTTTTCAGATATTAATCCCCTGACAAAATTTTTGATTATCATTAGTTAACCAAAGCCATTAACTTTAGAAAGGAGCATAACAGAAAATAATATTTTTTGTCGTTATAAAATTTGAGAATCCAAAATTCCCCTGCCAAGAGAAAGAGGAAACCCCAGCACACGTACTATGCTCAAGGGCTAACAATTAATTAGGGATTATTAAACCATTAAAACAAAAAAATTATATAAGTATTTGCAGATAAGTCACTCTCGTCTTCTTGCCTAACTTGTTCTAGCCCTTCTTAGGAGAGGGGGAGGGGGTTAATTACCACCTACGCCCTTGACTATGCCTCTGTGAAAGCCTAATGATACTATGATTCTATCTGCTTAGTACTTAGTGAGAAAAATCAAGGGCTGGTAAGCTATATTAAGAGGACCTTATCAAACGTATGAAGTCTGATACAAAGCTGGATAATGTGTTCTAAGGGATATGATACAGGTGCGTTAAAATAAATCTGTAAATGATCGCGGTGGTTAAGCCAAATCAGACAGTTTTTTTATGCTTCATCTATAACCTAATAAATGCAAGCGAGCATACCTAGGGAAGTG
This sequence comes from Leptura quadrifasciata, assembly GCA_963675555.1. Lineage (NCBI taxonomy): Eukaryota > Metazoa > Arthropoda > Insecta > Coleoptera > Cerambycidae > Leptura > Leptura quadrifasciata. The sequence continues at coordinate 115,438,407 of OY776675.1, forward strand.
GGTTCGAGCCCCACCTACTACAAAGTAATTTTCAAATATAAATTACCCCCAAGAAGTGGTTCGAATCCCACTATAAACTGTAGGGCTTCGTCTCCTTTCTCACACAAGTCTAGACTTAAAAGCATCATTCAAGTGATCTGGAACGCGGTTAAAAAAACATTGGATTATTCTAGAATAAAACCAACTTCCATTAATACACCCATTAAATTAATATACTAAACCGATTTATGATTTGTTAAATATTATTTTCAGAATATATTTCATATTAAAGTGTTTACCAATGCGGGCAGAGTAAACGAACACCAATCAATAACAAATAATTATACTTAAAATACCAGTTATTAATGACTGCGTTTAGAATGTTTCAGTTCAGTGAACAGAAATTAAAATGTTTTCAGAGTGTTGCACATTGTGACTTTTCTATCTTTAGCTTTTATGCAAATTAAATTTATAAATTTTAGTAAGGCTATTACAACTTGTCTTCTGTACGTTTACCGTGGAAATGATAACACCAAGAAAATGAATTACATTTAGTATTTGAAATAATATATTTTCATTTGCACACCATTTTAAAGTATGGATTTTTACATCGGAATGGTTTCATATAGACTAGTAACAATAAGGCATTAAGAGATTGATTTTGATTTGATTTACCAGCGACCGGTGTGTTACCAATCCCCTAAAATCGCATTGTGCCGTGATATGAAGTGTTAATGCTCCTGTGATTTTTTTTTTCTAGAATTGCTCTAAGTTTTCTGTTTTCTCGGTTTCTGATTCAGGCAGCACATATATCATTATAGTTTCATTGAGGTATTACTTTCTTTTTTCTTGCTCTTAGTTCCCAGTGTGCTTGGTTTCTCTTCATGTTGTCCATGTTGTTATGTCACCCTTGTTGTTCAGCAGTAGCTATTTTTTCAATAAAAGTGTGTTGTGTCCACTTTCTAGACTTGCCTCAGCTATTTCATTGTGTACGTTGGTATCCTTTTATAATTAAGAAAACTTTAAGAGATCGACAAAAATAAAAATTAAGACACACATTGCTCAATCAATGAAATTAAAAAATATTTCGGTTGTTTTAAATATTAATTTTATTATCTAAATCACCTCTTGGCATGTCCAGTAAAGTTATGCTCGGCTTATAAGGGCCGTAAAAAAGATTCCAAACAGGATGATTTTTCAGAGGGACTGCCTCCTGTGTATCCAACCGAAATATCACCTTCGAACTGCTGGTACGATTTTCGCCATAGGGGTGGTTTCCTAAACATTTTTTTAGAGCAAAATGAGAGGATCAAATTCTGAACAACTTTTCCTTATACAATTTGTTTCTAACTCTAATACTTAACGAGTTATTGCGCATTATGTGACAAAAATTGCGCACGCTGCAGAGGTGGTCTTGTAAACATGTTTTTAGAAAAAAAATGACCTTAATAAAAGTTGTAGAGGATCAAATTCTGAACAATTTTTCTTTATAAATTTTTTTGTATTGAGGTCATCTTGCTCTAAAAAAAGTTTAGGAAACCGCCCCTATTATAGCGCAAATCGTACCAGGAGTTCGAGTGCGATCTTTCGGTTCGATACTCAGGAGGCAGTCCCCAAGCAACCCTGAAAAAATCATCCTGTTTGGAATATTTTTGTAATGACATCTTTATTGGATTAATATCAGATTAATAGTATTCCGGTAATTAGGTATTGTTGGTAGGAAATAATTCAAGGATGATTTGTTTGCTTAAACCACTTGCAAGTGTTAAAAAATATAAAACTGTAGATTTATCGTTTCCATCGTGTCTTATTTTAAGACAAAAAAGCTGAGAAAATGATATGTAAAAGTAAAAAATTTTAGGTTAAGAAAACTAAAAAAACACATAGCAAACCGAACTAAAAAGTGAAAAATAATGTTTAAATATTAAGATTAATTTTATTGTAAAAAGCGTGGGTGCTTGATACCAATTGTTATAAACCCCACGTTTTTTATAATAAAATGAATCTTAATATATAAACATAATTTTTTACTATTGAAGCGCTTGTGGGGTACCCTGTATAATTACTAAAAGAAATCCTGGTAATTTGTCACCAGTAAACTAGTTACTATTTATTTATCTGAAGGACAAACAAATAAAATTGGCCATTTGCGTGATCGTCTAGTTTTATTAGTGTTAAACCCAAATTTTCGTTGTGTGTGTAGTAACCTTTTTATAATTACCCCAGGTTCTTTTATATAATGTTTAATATTACTTGTTTCTATCTGATACTATACACCCTAGAAAATTAATCATACCTGGTAAACTTGAACACACTCTCTATTCATTGAGAAACCTAGTTAAATATATAGGTTATTTAGGTAGTATTCTATTACTCAAGATTGCACTGTACATTTATAGTTGAAGTTTGTTTTCTATGTTGCTTTGAAACAAAACCATTTATTTAGTTTATTACTTATATGACGAAAAAGGTAAAGGCGAAAGAATAAGACAATAATTTATGGGAAAAAATAGTAAAAAAAAACATTTTATTTTATATAAATTGATGTAGCAAATAGCTGTAAATGAGATAAAAAATAATCCAAATATTTGAGACAATTGTCTAAATATTATAATAGGAAAATTTGCGTCGCTATAGTAATGACCATACTATAGATAAGCTGATTGTTTTAATGCAATAACAAGAACTGAGTTAAACAAAAGTATTCTGTGTTTTTTAAATAGTAATTAGAGTTGTGGCAACGGCCTGGTAATGATAATCTATAATTAGAGCTATTAGTAATCGCTAGGTAATAATGAATCGAATGCAAAACAAAGCACAAAAATCATGTCATGTTTGTACATTATGAAATTTAAGTTGAAAAATGAGCGTTAAATACTCATGGAAAATATCATAGAGTGTTGAGGAAATATCCTATGATTATAATTAAACAAGCAGTCTACCAAATTTTGTATGACTGTCCAACAATGTAAATCGGGGTGGATAGATGTAATTCAAACAGACGAGACGTCCCGGTTCAGTACTTGACGAAAAGTAAACCCTTCAGAATACGAACAAGTTTACGGGCTAATTAATTAAGTGGATGGATCGTTATTAAACAATCACAAAAAACCAGATAAATCGCTGGTGAGAAACCTCACACAATGGTTTGAAATGCAAACATTACTATGACATTTTACATGTTAAAATTAGACAGACGGAGGTTTTAATGGTACCCAAATGAGAAATAATTAACTGCAATAATTACTTGAATTTGGAGAAATAAACAAGAAAAAATTAAATTTATGTATGGGGTATATACAAGGTATTTAATTATTATAAGCGTGTTTTTTTAGTTTTTTTAAACTATATTTTTTTTAGTCACCCTTTTGCCATTCATCCCTCGGCACGTTTCTCACCAATAATAAAATATATATTAATGGCAACGAATCCTCCGCCAAAATCTCGAGATTTTTTGTCGACAATAGATTAGTCATTTTTTCAATTTTATTTTGTCCTGATGATTCTGGTGAGGACATTAGGACAAAGTTGTCAAATTATTGTATTGTCATCGGTCCTTGATAAATGTGTAAAGTTTCAGTTTAATCTGACGTTTTGAAGTGGGTGAGAATTACGTTCAAAGATTCCTTTACAAACAAACAAACGAACATGCGGGTGAAGCTAATATAAAGCGTGTAAAAAGAGATTGTCTTAACTTGAATATATTCCGAAATACAGAACTCCAAGAACCTCCAGTTTGTTTTAATTTTTGGGCAAATTAGTTTTTGAAATACCCTTGTTCTTGATGATTATATGCAGTCTTTCAGGGTTGACTTAAATATGCAAAATTTCTAAAGTCAAGAAAATAATTCTTTAACCCTAATTGGTCGCGGGCTGTGACTTCTTAAATTAGAACATGATTGACTGCTCTTCAAGCTTAATATGAAATGTAACGCTGTTTCAAAATGAGAAAATTATAATATTAGATGTATCTGATGCACTAAAATATTAGTCCCCTTCAAAATAATAGTATTGAAAGCATTGTTGAAATAGGGGATGTGAAAGTCAATTATCTATAGACATTTCAAAACAGGAAAAAGGAGACATTGACTATTCAAAATCATAGCTGAGGAAGCCAAAAAACATTTCTGATGAATACTTAAAAAATGTTATTGACTTCAATTACCTTATTTAAAAAAGTAAAATCCAAAATCGAACAAGTTTTGCTTGAAGCTATACGTGTACTTAAAGCCGATGATTTACCACAGAGCATCAGAGACAAGTTCTACACTCCATGAAAAAAGTTGCAAAAAAAGGGTAAAACACAAAAGTTCTGTGTTCTGTGTACCCCCCTATTTTGAAGAGCTCTGAACACGGTGGTGATATTTAGGTTCCCACCCCTCAGCAAGTAACCCTAAACTCCCACCCTTATTTCACGTTTTTTTCATCGTAGGCATGTAGATCGGTTTTTTTGGCATTATTCGGGAAGGCCGTATGAAATTTAACCACACAACATCTTATCCACCTCCGAGGTTGAAACTACCCCCTCCCCTAATACTAAAATATCTCCAAGAAATTTAAATGCAAGAAAATTTGTTTATCCCCATTTTCGAGGGTGTTCAACATGATTCATTTCTTCTTCACCCTCCACCCCTAAAACCACCCCTTTTTCATATTTATTAATACTGGGCATGTTGAGACTCGTTGGATCGGGGTTATTAAGGGGATTTCAATATTGTGAATTGTGTGACGAGACATGTCATAAACACCGTAGAAATAAATATTACCACCGTGTTGAGCACCCCTGAAAAAGATCTTGTATGGTTAGATTTCATACAGCCTACAAAAATCTTGTCCAAAAAAACCAATCCGCATGCCTACGATGGAAAAAACGCTAAATAGGGGGAGAGATTTCCAGATGCTCCACAGCCAAATCAAACTATGTTAGGAATTTAGTTCAAAATCTAAAAACGCACGGTTCATTTAAAAAAAAAATAGTAAGGCGAGGGCATGTTGCGGATAATATAAGATAAGTGAATAGATTATTGAATTGTTAACCAAAATGAAGAAATCTCTTTGAGACAAATTCAGAGTAACTGTCGCATAAAAAAAGACAGCGCAAGAAATATATTAAAAAACTGATTCTGATGCAACAAAATGAAGAAAGTTCAACATTAAAATGAGGGAGATAAGCCGAGGAGAGTAAGATTTTGTAGATGGTTGTTAAATGAAAAAAGGAATGACCCGCTGATATGTAGCAAAATTCTGTGGTCGAACGAACCAAATTTTTCTAATAATGGATTTTTCAATAGAAATATGCATCATAAGTGGACATGAGAAAATACACATTGGTGCAGAGAGACTGCTTTCCAAGAAATATTTTCTAGGAATGTTGGGGTGGGTCTTTTAGGGACTAAAGTAATTAGACCTTATTTTTATGATGGCACATTAACCGCTCGTAGATACCTTAATTTCCTGGAAAATGAATTTCAAGATTTTATTTATGAATTAACAGTGGCAGAAAGATTACATTTATCATATTTTCAACAGGATGGGCTCCACCTCGCACTGCTGTAATATGTACGTAATGTACAAATTATTTAAATCAAGTTATGCTAGATAGGTGGATAGGCACATATGGATCCATTTTATAGCCAGCTCGATCACCAGATATTACTCCTTTGGATTTTTACAAGGTATTTCAAACTGCCCCTGAAAACATTAAGGACATCAAAACCAGAATTAGAAACGCATGTGAGCCAATTACTCCTGAAATGCTCCAAAATGTAATGCGTGAGGTGTCTCGTAGAGCACGTTTGTGAATGCATGGTGCATAATTTGAGCATTTGTAGTTAGAAAAATAAATACACACATTTTCTTTTCAGTATGGTAATAGGTAGCTTAGTTTTTCGATTTTTTTGGATACTCATTTTGTACTTGTATTTTTATTTATGAGATATTTGTTTGTTTGTATTAAATTGTAATAAATGATTACTGAATTATAATTATTATAAAGTGAATTTCTACTATTATGGCATAGCTGGTTTTTACGATTCAATTATATGAATTGTGGTTTTCGTAAAATATTAAATATTGACACTATCAGTTAAAATTTTTGTGACATGTTTTATATCGTCGGAAAGAGAAAAAACCGCTGGCCAAGGAATCACTACTTCCACATCCAGATTTTGTAGCCAAGTCTTATACACACTAAATCACAATGTAATATTTTATTCCCTTTAATAATGAAGTGGAGGTGATAAAGGGGGTGGCAAATGTAAAAAAAATTAGAAGCCCTTGGTTCTCGTATTATTATTATTATTAGCCGTTACTCGAGTCCGAGTATAAAAATGTTACAGTCGATAAATTGTGTACAATAAAAAACAAGTAAAAGGTGTAGTCTATTGTAATTCCCATTCATCTACGGTGCACACGACTATGGCTATAGAGGCCAATTCGGGAGAGCACATGTCGACCGCAGTCAGGACAAACATAGACCTGGTTAGGTCTTGGATTCGGCCTTCTTGCAGCAACATTTCCTTGATAGCTGGCCACAACCCCTCGCCATTCGGTTCTGTCCGCTGCAAGTTGTTCCCATTGCTCGTCTGCAATACCGCAGGATTTTAGATTTTCATGGAGAGCGTCCTTGAACCTCTTTCGTTGACCACCACGCCTTCTTCTACCGCTTAGCAATTCACCATAAAGTGTACATTTAGGAAGGCGGTTATCATGCATACGATGAACGTGACCTGCCCATCTTAGGCGTGCTCTTGAAATAAGCACCTCAATTGGAAGGCTGTTTGCTCTCCTGAGTACTTCCACGTTTGATATGTGATGGAACCAACGGATTTTCATCATACTTCTGAGGTGTCTTTGCTGAAAACGTTCTAATTCTTTCACATGACGACGGTAAGTGACCCAGCTTTCACATCCATATAGCAGTGTTGGAATGACAACTGCTCTGTAGACAGCCATTTTCGTTGATAAAGCAAGGTCGTGGTTGTCAAATACTCTCTCTCTAAGTCCCCAGAGTGCTCTAGATGCAGCGTTAATTCTATTGCGAATCTCGCTGTCCATGTTTGCTTTGTCATTAACAACGTTGCCTAAGTAATTGAACTGATCCACCACTTCAAGAGAATTTCCGTTAAGTGTAATGTCTATTTGGTTCACTTGATGAGGAGTTGACATAATCTTAGTCTTTCCAATGTTGATTTTAAGTCCCAAGGAATCATAGCTCTGGGCATACACATCTAAAAGTTCTTGAAGCTCTTCCGGCGTAGAGGCTAAAAGTGCACAGTCATCCGCATACTGGAGATCACAAATGAATCGTGTGCGTGTCTTCGTGAAAGCTCTAAAGCGCCCTATGTTAAAGAGACCGCCATCAAAACGGTATCTGAGACCTATTCCTCTGACTGTCAGTTTGTTGTCAACAATAATTGTTAGAGCAGTGGTAAACAAATTAAAGAGTAAGGGTGCCAGGACACATCCCTGCCTAACTCCAGTGAGGGTTTGGAAAGGTTCGGTTGCCTCATTATTATACATAACCTGGGCGTTGTTGTTTGTATGTAGACTGCGACATACTTCCACAAATTTTCTAGGGATACCTAAGCGGAACATAATTTTCCAGAGCACTTCCCTGTCCACCGAGTCAAACGCCTTGGTTAAATCAATGAAGGCCATGTGAATTTCTCCTTGATGTTCGAGTGCTTTTTCTTGAAGCTGTTTAAGTGTGAAGATTAAATCCGATGTGCCTCGGTTTGGTCTAAAGCCACTCTGTGTTTCAGGAAGTAACTTTTCCATAACAGGTGTTAGCCTATTTGCCATCGCTTTAGTGAGTATCTTCCCTCCAACAGCCAGGAGAGCTATACCCCTGTAATTTCCACAGTCCGCAGCGCTCCCTTTGTTTTTGAAGAGGTTGATTAAAAGTGTATCACGAAACTCCTGCGGAGCTTGACCACTTTCCCACACGATATCAAACAGTTTTTTGAGGTAGGGTATGAGCTCTGACGACACAGCTTTAAAGATCTCAGCTGGGAGTGAGTCGGCGCCGGGAGATTTGTTATTTTTTAGCTGCCCAATGGCGGTTAAGATCTCTTCCGTTGTTAGTGGTTTATCTAAGTCTTCGAAGGTGTCATATTGAGGGATAAGATTTATAATATCGTGATCGGCTTGACTTTGCTGGTTAAGAATGTTAGAGTAGTGTTCTTTCCATCGGGCTCTTATTTCCTGGTCTTCTTTGAGGAGATTTCCATTCAAATCTTTAATAGGGCACATATTTTTCCGACTGGGGCCGTACACTGCTTTTACTCCTTGAAAGAAATTCCTGTAGTCGTGTGAATCGGCGTACCTTTGAATTTCTCTGGCCTTGCTTGCCCACCACTCGTTCTTTATTCTTCTGATTTCGCGTTGCGTTTCATTCTTAGATTGGGTAAAAGCTTCTGCTTTTGATGAGTCGTTGGGGTGGTTGATAGCGTTTTGGAAGGCAATATGTTTGCGGTCAAGAAGTTCTTGTATAAAAGCTTCATTATCATTGAACCAGTCCTCCTGTTTTTTATTTGCTGCAGTGCCAAGAATTTCCTCACTCGCACTTTTTAAACTGTCTTTAATTTGTGACCAGGTAGTAGCGACATCTACAGAATTGGTTTCTTCTAATGCACTCAAATTCTCTTGAACTTTTTGCTTTAGCTGTTCGACGGTTTGTTGGTCACGCAATTTACTAATACAGAGACGGGGTCTACGTTTTACTTGAGTTCTTCGGTGTTTGGGTCTCATAACAATTTTCATTTTAGAGACAACAGGACGATGATCGGTCCAACATTCGCTATCAATGCGCGCCTTTGTAATTTGGACGTCCTTGAGATGCTTCCTACGTACGATAACATAGTCCAGTAGATGCCAGTGACCTGATCTGGGGTGACGCCAGGTGCCTTTAAATTTATCCTTTTGTCGGAAAATGGTGTTTGTTATAACTAGATCATGTTCGGCGCATTTAGTTAGGAGTAGTTGACCGTTAGCGTTCATGTTGCCCAAACCGTTCTTGCCTATGATGCCTGGCCAGGTGTCTGCATCTCTCCCTACTCTAGCGTTAAAATCACCAAGAATAACGAGTCGTTCCGTTTTAGGTATTCTACAGAGGGTTTCTTCCAGCTGTTGATAGAAGCTTTCCTTGGTTTCGTGACTTGCATCCAGAGTGGGAGCGTAGGCGCTTATTAGGTTTACTGCGTTGCCATCTGATAGCTCATAGCGTAGCAGCATTAGACGCTCGGATAGGCCTTGTGGTACTTGTGTTAAGTTGGATACAAGTTGATTCCGAACGGCAAATCCTACTCCATGTTGTCTTCTTGAATTGGCGGGAAGACCTTTCCAATAGAAGGTGTAGTACTTTTCTGTGAGAGAGCCTTCCTCCAAAAATCGAGTTTCGCTGAGAGCTGCAACGTCAACATTGAGTCGGTGAAGTTCTCTATCTATTAGAGCAGTTCTTCTTTCAGGCCGATCGGTGCGAGTGCTGTCGTTCAAAGTACGAACATTCCAAGCGCCGTAGATAAAAGAATTAGTTTTGTTGGATTTAACTTGTCGGTGTTTTTTCGACATTCGATGAGGTGTCCCTGTGGGCACCCTCCCCCGGAGATCCGATCGGGAGGGTATTTTACCTCCGGATGATTTTGTCCCACTTGAACGCTCCATCATTTTTTTAAAGCCTTAATCGACTGAAAACGAAGCTGCATTTGAAGTTTTAGCTGGAGCAGGTATGCAACTGACCAGCTCGGTTGCGGAAGGCGAGTGGTGTGGTCCCATGGCACAGAAGGAGACTGCGACGATGGGGTAACCAAACGATTCCAAAAGCAACCTTTGTGTGCGGTGGGTTATTTTTACCGCACTCTTCGTGAGAAGGTGGATGTGCTCACGGTAAAAGGTAAGGGTTATTCCGCCCTTACTCGGTCGTTCTCGGTGGTTCTCGTATACCTACTAAATCTCAATTTAATTTTTTCTTCCCTTAGATAATAGAGTGGGGGTGGCAATGGAGGTGGTGGAAGGGGTAACTAATGCCAAAATAAATTTTAAAGGTGCTTGGTTCTCAAACACACACTAAATCCCAATTTAATTTTTACTCCCTTTATTAATGGGATGGAGGTGGCAATGGGGGTGGTAGAGAGGGTAGCTAACGACAGAAAATTTTTTTGAGACGTTTTGTTCTTGTATACACAGTAAATCACATTTTATTTTTTTTACTCCCTTTCATAATAGTGTGGGGTGGTATTGGAGGTGACAGTGGGGGTGGGGGGGGTGGCTGATGCCAAAAAAAAATTTGAGACCTTGACTCTTCGTACATGCCCTAAATTGCAATTTTATGGACTCTTACCTGCTTGCTTTGACTATTTACCCTTATTTATCCCATTTACCCCCTAACCCTTCAACGGAATTAGATCAAAATATAATCTAGTTCCAGATCTGGTTACAATACATAAGTGTACCAAATTTCAAGTCAATATCATAAACGGTTCCAGAGTAAACGTGTGCACAAAAAAGTTACAAATAGACACAGACAGACAGACAGACAGGAATTTTTTTTTGCTCAAATTTAAAATCTCAACGTTTCATGACATTTTAACCCTATTTCAACAAAAAAAATTATAATTTTTTTTGCGTTACTATACTTCCACTGGATGTGGAAGTAAAATAAACGGAATTAATGATAATGGCTTACTTTGAGATTTGATCTTTCCATTTTTGCACAAGAGCGCAGAGCCAACTGCGTCTGTATATAAGCATGATGATTTTACATCTAAGGCATTACAAACATAATGTGCTAGGCATACTATAGCATTTTCGATAGATTTGCCTTTCTGGAAGCCAAACTCTCTTTGTAACTTATATAGAATGATGTCCTCTGACTTGTCCCAATGAAAGTATCGAATACGGTCGAAGGGATTAAGATTTAAATCCCATCAATAGCCCTTTCAGGCAGTTGTCAGACTTTTGTTTCAAATTTTTTATTAGAAAATTAAGTAAGTACAATGGCTGGCACTTCTTAGACTAGTTTGAATATGTCTATGCTACGAAAATCTATTGCTTTCACGTAACATATCAGTTTGGTAAAATTTGCTTTTGTAATTATTAAAACTGAGGTAGTTTTTCTTAGCCTATATTGAATTGCTAAACATCATTCTGTCATTAGCATATACAAAGGTAAGTTATGAAGTGTTTCTTAACGTAAAAAAATAGCAATTAAATTAGTACTATGTATATTTAAATAGAAAATAGTGGTTACCAAAAATGATAAAAGTAAGCAAATCATTATTCATTTGTAAAAGCTCCATTTAATAAATTGTCCTCTAACAACTTTCCTGAGACATGGTGAATGAACCAATATATTATAAAATTGTCTTGCACAAGTGTATATTTGACAAAGATACTTTTACTTTGAAGTTCGAAAATATTCTAAAGGAGAATAACAATAATAAAGTATCACAGCTGTCTATATTTTATTTCCAAATAGATGGCACGAGAGATATATAAGAGGCTTTTATAATAATTTTATTATTTACAGATTATCTCGATTTTATTGTATCGAAAGGAAATATCACATTGTATAGAGAGGAATTAGGGAACACAATATAACAAATACTTATTTGGTGATGGTCTATTTTTATAGCATTAAGTTCTACTTCAATAACGGCACGTTATTCTGTTATTCCGCTTTTTTATATTTCAAATCGGAAAGTCACTGTGTCATTTATCTATTATGTTTTTTATAGTACAGAATAAAAGTTAACGAGATGGATAAAATGCTCACTCAGTTCAATGATCCTCATGTGCGCTCAATTTGACGATTTAATACGTAGACAACACAACAACTTGACAAACGGATCTCAAAGGTAGATTTTACTGAAAATATTGTATTTTATGTGATACTTAAGAGGAAAGGAACCTATGGTTGATGGAATGATTCCTGATAAATTATTCATTTTTGAATCTAAGATTTTAGGTTAAAAAAATAATACAAATACGGGTTACGTACTTGGTTAATAACAATTCTCCGGAGATAAAACATAAAAATAAGGCGTAACCAGCTTGATAATAAAAGTTTCTTGTATATGGCGAAATATTGAATTTTCTATAAATTATAAGTTTAGACACGATTTAAATTTCAATATCAATGATATACAATTTTTAAAAAAATGATGTAATAGATTTTTAAGTAAATATGATTTACGACTGTAGTATATAATGTAAAAAAAATATCGATAAACACCTGCTAATAAGAATTAGATTTAAAAAACATTTAAGGACACGTTTATATAAAGTTTATTTCATTAATAGAGTATCAAGTATACCAAAAATAACAAATAGTATGAACAGATAGCGAAAACATCCTCAGTATGAATAGCTGTCTCGATTCAAAATTTAAATCTTTTGTTATGACATTCACATTTATTAATTAGTTTTATTGATCTTAAACTTGTCAATTAGAAGCAGTATTTGCGGTGTATTTATATCACAAAATATTCTATATAGTCATTTGTAAGGCCCTAAAGTAGAAGAATTAGTATCAGGTTCCTATAAAAAAATGTAGTCTATTACTTAAGATAGTATAAAAATGTATTACCTATTTCTGAATTCATACAAATCTTCTAGTAATCTCAGGTAAAGTTTGTTATTTGAAAATTAAATTAGTTTATTCTCAAGTCATAGTTGTTGTTATTGGTAAAAAGGAGTAGTACTCCAGGCATTTTAACTGTAAAATTGGCCTCTGTGCTAAATTCGTGCCTTACGAAAAATTTTTTTTTCATTGTATTCATTTGGACATCTTGAATGACACTTGCTAGTTACATCACGATACACCTGCAGAATTTCGTGAAAACCACGTCGGAAGGTCGCGGAAACCGCGGATTCGCGATTAACTCAGTTTTTATGTTTCGACTCCGTTAACCACGACTTTCTCATAAAGAAAATTGATGCACTAGGAATTAGAGGGACTTTGAATAAATGGGTAGCATCATTTATAAGTGAGAGAAAAATTGTTGTTAATATAGACAACAATTTCTCCCTCCCATACAACAATAATATTGGTCTACCCCAAAGCGCTATCCTCTCTCCATTACTGTTCATAATGTTTGTCAACAACTTAGAAACATACATTAGTTCAAATATTAAATTGATATTGTACGCAGATGATGTTTCAATCGGACTCGAAGCCGATTCGCCTGAAAAATTGAATATAAAGGCAAATGAGCTATTAACTGAATTCACGTCGTGGTGCGCGCGGAATCAGTTAATACTGAATTTAAACAAGACTTCGTATATACAGTTTTATAAAAGACGTGAGCCACCAGTTCTAAAACTGACAAACAGTCAAGGGACTGTCACCCGTTCTGCAACTATACAGTTTTTAGGCCGTACATTAGATGAAAATCTCACCTGGAGTAATCAGATAGAAAATGTGTGCAAAAGTAAAAAAGTATTTTTTGCAATTCGTAATCTAAAACCAATATTGCCAAAGGCGCAACTATAGAATGTATATTACAGCCTTGTCTATTCACATCTCAGATATCTAATTATCCTTTGGGGGGTAGGTGCAGAATCCGAGTTTTTATTTTACAAAAAAAATCATACGCCTCATGTTTTCACTTATGCCTCTAGATTCGTGTCGACCTATATTTATTGAGAACAATATATTGACATTTACCTCGATTTTTATCTTTGAAGCTGCTGTGTTTGTATACCAGAATAAAAGTAAGTTTTCCCCGAACTCAAGAAAACATACACATAATACCCGCACGGCAAATCAGATATCAATTGAAAATTACAATCTTTCTCTGTTTAAAAAAAGCCCATATGTATGTTGTGCCAGCATTTTTAATAACTTTCAAATAATATAAAAATAACAAAATCTGTGTATGTTTAAAACAATCTAAGCAAATATTTAATAAAACAATGCTACTCCAATATCCAAGAAGCTTTTAACAATGTGGAGACGAACGGTACTTCATGATCATGATGTACGTCCTATAATACATATTTGTATTTTATTATCTGATTTTTGTGATATATGTATTTTATTATTTTAACTGTTTTAATATTTGTATTTTTATATTCCTTCCTATTATTTGGGTTTTCTACCACATGTACTATTATCCTCTTCAAAACAAATCACCGAATCTACAAAATAATAGAATTATTGGAAAAAAAAGCCTCTGCGCCCGTGACGTTTACGCCAAAGGAAAAGTCAGAGGTTATGTTTTGCAAATAATATAAATCGGAATAAACACAAAAATAATGTATTTTGCTGACGTTTCGGAAAGTAATCTCTTTCCGTTTCCAAAGCTATTTTTTGAAGAACTCTTATTTTGCTGTGTATGTCAAATACACAGCTTTAAGATTCTGTTTATGTTATTTCCATAGATACTTACTACTTACACAGAACATAGAACTGATGATATATTTTAGATAATGTTGAGTTTGTTAAGTTCTTCTTTTAACATTGGTAGCCAGGTTGTACAAATATCTACAGAACAATTCGATACGCACTTATCTTCATTTAATAAGATTATTGCTGATTCTTTAATTTTTCTTTTTTTGGTATCTGTTTCTTTTGTTAAAATTTTTTAAAAGAAACAGATACCAAAAAAAGGAAAATTAAAGAATCAGCAATAATCTTATTAAATGAAGATAAGTGCGTATCGAATTGTTCTGTAGATATTTGTACAACCTGGCTACCAATGTTAAAAGAAGAACTTAACAAACTCAACATTATCTAAAAAATATCATCAGTTCTACGTTCTGTGTAAGTAGTAAGTATCTATGGAAATAACATAAACAGAATCTTAAAGCTGTGTATTTGACATACACAGCAAAATAAGAGTTCTTCAAAAAATAGCTTTGAAAACGGAAAGAGATTACTTTCCGAAACGTCAGCAAAATACATTATTTTTGTGTTTATTCCGATTTATATTATTTGCAAAACATAACCTCTGACTTTTCCTTTGGCGTAAACGTCACGGGCGCAGAGGCTTTTTTTTTCCAATAATTCTATTATTTTGTAGATTCGGTGATTTGTTTTGAAGAGGATAATAGTACATGTGGTAGAAAACCCAAATAATAGGAAAGAATATTCGTAGAATGCCACAAATAACTTTCAGACAATACTTATATTTGTATTTTATTATACCATTTTATCTTATATAATTATACCTACCTATTCTCTTGTTTGTGAACACACTTTAAATATTTTATATGTGATTTTATGAACTAGCACCTAAGTACATTTATATTTGACTTATCACACCCGTACCCAACTATAGCTGACGTGAATAAAGTATTATTATTAGGCCCAAATGAGAACAACACCTATTATAAAAGTTATACATCTGTAAATTCTCTACCTTAAAGATCCTATACATTTTTATTGTACGCCTAAACGTTTTGGAAATACGACGCGGACTAAGTGAAAAATTTATTTAGTTTCGTTTTTTTTATATTTTTTAAATATTTTTTGTTATATTGGACGGCACAGAATTGTTGAGATGTGCTATTGATTCTCTCAAGTTGCCTTGAACCGCTTGTAGCTGCCAACAGCTGTCACATTACCACAGACTCCCTCCAGTTTATACCTGATGTAACGGCTTCGGGTTGTTGGTTTACTTGTCAACGAATTCAGTCGAAAATCGTTCATACCGAAGGAAGCGATGACGAACCGCACTTGATTCTTCATCCTGTGCAGTTCATTTCGATGAAACCATGGAAGTACAGATGAACCAGGAGAAGTTCCTAGCTAATAGCTCGAATAAAAAGTAATTAATTGGGAAGCTTATGAAACAATTAAATATTGCCAACATTGGAATCAAATGAGCCCGGGATAATGCCGATGTCATCATTGTTGAGACAGAAATTGAACGATCAACTCAAAACACTACCGCCATCGTCGAAGAAGATATTGGCTTGTTGGTCATTTTACTTTGGCAGCAGTAATATCATCTTCAAAAAAACCAAGGAAAAGGAAAAGTCGAAACAAAACATTATTCTACTGCCAGCCTGGACAAATATCCAAATTGCTTAAAGCATATTTTGTTTTTGCAAGCCCTGACAGGAAGCGATACCATCTATGCCTTGTTTCACAAAGGGAAAACTCAAGTTTTCAAAATGTTTCAGAAACGGCCGGATTTACACCCTACAGCACGTATTCATGCAAGAAAATTACCCTTTGAACGAACTGATTTGTAATGGAATGAAGATTATTCTTGCAATATATGGTGCTCCCAAAACGGAAACTTCATAGACAATTAGCGATATTTACGATTTGCCAAAACTACAAAACTTTCAACATCTGTAAAATTATCATCACTTCCTCCAACACCTTCAGCAGCTCAACAGCATTTGTGTAAAGTGTATTATCAAGTTCAAATATAGGGGCGAGCGTAGGTGTGTCTTTACTATGTACATACTTCGGTATGCGATGTAAAGCAACGACAGGCGCGGTTAGTACTTGAATTGGTGACCATTCCAACGGAAACCGAGTCCTCGCCTCACACATCTTCCAGCGGCTTGTATATCAGTGTATGCGCGGAAGCTATACAACCTTAGGCGAAGGTTGTATAGGAGATATACCATCCTTCGGAGGGGATGTAAAGCCGTCGGTCCCTTGTCTATTAAATGTTAGGCAAGTAAAAGATCCCTACTTTTCTTAAGGGAAGAGGTTCGGCAAAATTCCTGGTTGGGGGTAGCTCGTCTACAGGCGTCGGTGATAGGCCTCAGTAGCGGAAATAGGCCGACGTTAAATAAATGTATAAAAAAAAAAAAGTTCAAATATGGCTGAGAAAAGACATTGATCCTGAGCAGTGGGGCTGGATTAAGAAGAATGATATTTTGCTGCCAGTACGAACACAGTTACCACCAGCACCAGACATATCGTTAAATTATCAGAATGAAAGTAATAGCAAAGATTTGTCATTGGACTATAGCGTTTCAGATACCGAAGAAATCGGAAATATTGACTAATTTAAGATCCGGCATGGATTAGGCATCCTGAGGAAATCATCTAAAAAAAAATTTAAAATAAAAACTCTGAGCATTCTACATCTAAGGGGGTACGGAGATAAATGCATTTCTTGACTGACTTATTCACTGTAAATAAATGTAAATAAAATGTATAAGACATTCTGGTAGAGAATAAAGATCACTGGGCTCTATAACAGTAATATTTAGTTTCCATTCTGAGACATAGAAAGCAAAATAATTACGAAATATGTGGTGCGAAAGAGGATTGGCATTTTTCACTTACTCCGAGTCGTATCTCCAAAACATTCAGGCGTACGAATAAAATGTACAGGACCTTTAACGTAAATAATTTACAGATGTACAACTTTTATAACAGGTGTTGTTCCCGTTTGGGCCATAAAAACTGAGTTAATCGCGAATCCGCGGTTTCCGCGACCTTCCGACGCGGTTTTCACGAAATCCTCCAGGTGTATCGTGGCGTAACTACCAAGTGTTATTCAAGACGTCCAAATAAACA
This sequence comes from Leptura quadrifasciata, assembly GCA_963675555.1. Taxonomy (NCBI): domain Eukaryota; kingdom Metazoa; phylum Arthropoda; class Insecta; order Coleoptera; family Cerambycidae; genus Leptura; species Leptura quadrifasciata. The sequence goes on from OY776675.1 coordinate 115,455,877, forward strand.
CAATAAAAAATACTTTTTTCGTAGAGCACGAATTTGGCAGCAAAAGTCTAAAACGCCTGGATAATAAAGCCTTTTTATACGAGGGCATTAGGTAAGATAGATGCCAGTCCATTAAATCTTCTGAATGCGTTTACACATAAGCTAGTGTTCTAGGCAGACAGGATCACGTTAAATAATACAAAATATACATCTACAACGCTAGACGCAATTTACTGGTCACTGGTCTGGGGCTCTTATTGGCTAGGGCTAGGAATGCACATTCACATTTGGCCAAATAGGTGAGCCAGTCCATTAGAAATTAGAAAGAATGGCTTGAGTAATGACTTGATGACATTCCATTGTCTCGGTATGTCTATTTACATAGGGACATTATTGGATTGTCTTAATCGACTGGCTTATCTAATGGCATCGTGTAAAAGGGCTTATAGGGAAAAGTATAAAATCTAAATAGGTTAGAAACAAGTCAGCGCTGTCAAGTTTAGTTAGCACTAAAGCTCAACAAGTGTGTCAAAGTTCACATTAAACTCATTCGATTAAATAACATGTAACTGGATCACATAAGATAACTAGCGTTCCACTAATTGGAGTAGAGATTTGGGATTGCTTATATGTGAAACATGAATATTTTTCCGGCTTTGTGGTTTTCCTTTCCAAAATTGGTCTGCGAAAAAGTAGAAAAAATACTCATCAATTTACCCAAAGTGACGAAAAGCAATGAGGTTAGGTACGCTGTTTTTTTCTCAATTTTCGTTTAATTCCAAAGCGATTTTAAGGTGTATCATTTCAGCTATGGTATTGTTCCTACTCCGAACCATGCGCGAGTTCAATTTATAGTCAAATCATATTTCACAATTAATTACATGTACATTTTCCTAGTACAAACCAATAATTAAACAAGTAAATATTATTAATATTAAAAGAAAAGAAAAATAAAGTATATTACTTGAAGCATCTATGCTAAGAGCATGTGTTGTGCTATTTGTTTGTGAAGGTTTATTACTAATTACCTGTGACCGAATGCACTACGTGAACAATAGTGAATAGTATGGAGAAATAGACTTGCCTTTACATCTATACATTATATTATTAACTAATTAATCAATTAATTAAACAATCTAAGGATATTTAAAAATGTAATTTTTAACTGTAATAAAAAAATAAAAAAAAGAGAGCTTTATTTGAATATTTCAGAAAATTTTTCTTTATTTTCCAATATGAATGTTTTGGTTCTTTTAGAGAAATTGTGATATTTACTTGTATGCCTAATTTCTGGAGGAATTTTGTTGTAAATTTTTGGCCCTAAATAACTTATAAATAACTGACAAACATTCTTATCGAATCTTGGCCTTGTTAAGTTTTGATTAATATTAACTCGCGTTTCATATCTATGTAATATTGAATTTTTGTTATTTTTGTATGTGAAAAGGGATACGTAGTGAATATATAAGTAGCGTACCTCAAATATTTTATATGTATTGTATAACACAACCGCCTCATAAGCCTCATTAGATAATTTTGCGTAACTTGTAATGGCTGCAATGTATTATTGTAAGTTCCACCCCAGCAATGTAGACCATATTTGAGTGGTGATTCAGCAAGTGAACTATAAACTATCATTATATTTTGCCGGTTAAGGATAGATCTCAATGTGTAAAATTTGTATAATAGTTTCCTTAAGCGGTTGTTTACATAATTTGTATGATTACCCCATTTTAAGTGTTGGTCCACCATTAGTCCCAAATATTTAACATGATCTGATCTATTTATACTGTCAGTTGTATTCCCTATATGAATAATATCTTTTGATGGTAAATCTGCTCATGTTGGCGAAAATGTTAAAAAAGTGGATTTTTTTGTATTTAATGTTAGCTTATTGTTTTGTAGCCAATTACTGATTAGGCCCAACCCTCTTTCTGTTTTTTCAGTTGCTAGTTCCCATGTATCACCTGAAAACAGTAGTGCAGTGTCATCAGCATATGAGAAAATACTCCCTCCTGTGATCAGGGTAAAAATTGAGTTGATATATAGTAAAAAGAGGATTGGTCCCAATACAGTTCCCTGGGGTATACCTATTTTAATAATACCTTTCTCACTATAAACCTCGTCTATTTTAACGAATTGCTCACGATCGGTAAGAAAGCTTTGGAAAACATTTGATACAGCACCTCTAATACCAATATTATTTAAACCATCAAGTAACTTTTTATGTGGCACTGTGTCAAATGCTTTTTCTAAGTTAAGGAATACTCCGATGGTTTTTTTGCCTTCATTAAATCCATTTATTATTTTATTAGTCAGATTGAATAAGGCCGCCTCTGTACCCCTACCTTGCAAGAATCCAAATTGGTTGACATTTATTTGATTATGCTCTTTGACAAAGTTAAGCAACCGCGTCTTTAGATATTTTTCAAAAATTTTTCCTACCACATTTATCAAGCTAATAGGTCGATAATTATTTTTATCCTTTGGGTCTCCTGATTTATAAATAGGCACCACAATTGATGTTTTGAAATTTTTTGGGACAATACCGGTGTTAAATATTTTATTTATGATGAAGACAAGTGGGGCCAAGATATGCTTATGAATTAATTTTATAATATCCGGGGGCAGTTTTAGTTTTCAATGACGCTATGTGTTCTATTAGTTCCTTTTCTCGTACTGGATTTAAATACATAGAATTAGAGGGTGACGTTAAATTAATTTTATTTGGTATGTTATTATTCTGTTTTATCTCATTTGCCAGTTTTAATCCTATGTTTATAAAATGCGTGTTAAATTCATTAACTATAGTTTTAGAGTGTGTAATTAATTTATTATTTTTTGAAAGAATTGATTTTATTTCATTAATTTTTCCGTTTCTTTCATTGGTGGCTTCGGATATTATATTCCATATCTGTTTGTAATTATTATGAGAATTTTGTAATTTTGCTTTGTAATAATTGTTTTTAGTTAGCCTTATCAGATTATTTAAATGATTTCTATATTGTTTATACTGTTCGTATAAAATTTGATTATTTTTCTCTTTTAATACCTTTTTCTTCAAATAATCACGATGACGTATACTTTTAATTAGACCATTTGTTATCCACGGTTTAATTTTAACATTTTTTGGTTTAACATTTTGTGTTTTTGTGCAGTTGTCTATGTACTGTTTACTTTATTTACAAATATTACACTGGCCTTATCTACATTATTTTCAGTTATAACATCCTCCCAAGTTTCATTAATTAATAATGTGTTTAATTTTTCAAAATCGATTTTTTTTAATTTGAAACCTTTGTTAGGTTTTTTTATATTTTCGTCAAAACTAATATTTAATAATATTGGATAGTGATCGGTAATATCAGATTTTATAACGTATGGATTGTATTTCAGAGTGGATTTATTACTGACGAAAATATGATCTATACAGGATGTACCGTTTAATGTTTCCCTCGTAGGTATATTTATATATGAAATAAAGCCATAGGTACTAAGTAGGCTTAAGTAACTGGATGTGATATTACTATCTCTGTCCAATATACTCAAATTTATGTCTCCAATAATTATTTCAGTTTAATATTTTTGTATAGAATTAATATATGTATCCAACTCATTTCAAAATATTAGTAGATCAGATGATGGTGGGCGATATATCCCTATGCACCCAAAGCTATGTTTCTCGATATTAAACTGAAGTCTTATTAGCGTTATTTCACTTAGTTTTATATTTTCGATTGAAGCATTTAAATTATTTTTAACATAAAGGACCATACGATCATTTTGATTAAAAGCTGCTTCATTGTAAAATGCCTTATACCCCGTCAAATTGAAATTATTCATATTACTAACCCTCCAAGATTCGGAAAGAAACAATACGTCTATATTATTTATCTGCTCTAAAAACACCTCTAAATTATTAAAATTTTGTTGTATTGTATTTAAATGTGTTATATTTATGGATTTCTCTGATTGAATACTCTCATCTATACTGGAAAATGTTTTAGTTGCAATATTGAAAGAATTTTGTAAAATTTGTATCAGCTCATTTGCCATTTTTCCTTTTACCGATATGATTTTTTTTACAAGTTAGTGCAAAGATAGTGAGTGAAATTCACTTACCTATAATATGCAGATATAAAGACAAGCTTTATACCTATTTATAGCAATGTTGAATTAATTTAATTATATGTTTAACAGTACAAAGTAATATAAATTAGGTTATTTATTTATTTCTAAGAATTATAAGTAGATAATATTTAGACATCCTGTATATATATATATATAAATATGTACCCAATTGTAAAAAAACTATGCTATTACGGGCGGAGGTAGGTTCAATCCCCGGAGGGTCGGTCCGGGGTATTCTAGTGTAAATTAACTGAATTGATTATTATCCCCCCCCCCCAAAAAAAAAACGATCGACGAGCCCTTGCAAGCCCAAGACCTAGAAGCCGGAGATTGGGGTGGTTTTTCCTTGAAAGTGGTAGTACGCAAGGGTTTCAGAACTCGAAACCATCACAAGCGTTTTTTTCACCTTCGAAAACGTGGGAGAAAATGGATTGCAAAGATCCTGATATTCCAGACATCATTAAATGGACTAATTATTCTATTATTATTTTGTACAATTTTATTAAATGTTGCAATTCTTATGAACGTTTTATAAAACGTTTCTTAACTTTTACATTATCTGCAAAATTTCTTCGAAAATAGTAGTATTTTTCATCTAGCTCACACTAAGTTCCTTGCTCCTTCAGTTATTATGCACGACGGATAGATGCACAAATAGACAAACGAGCAACGAGCAGACAAATGAACTTGTAAAGTTGTTCAGAATTGGATAAATCATACGACATATTTCCTTACGCCTGAAAAATGCAATAAACTCTTTCTGCAAACTATATAAATATGCCAGTAGTAACTGAAAGAATGAACCAAAAAACAATAAAACTGCCTTTATTACTTGCGGAGCTTTCCACTTAATATTGGACGTTTCCAAATACAATGACGTTGTATATCATTATTGTTTTGAAGATGCTTTACCGCAAACTTGAGGGAAGCGGATATTAACTCTGTCTAGGAGCAATCATGGCATTTTGTGAATAGGATCTCAACTTTGGTAATAATAGCAAAGTAAATGTAATTTAGGTAACTATGTACACTAATTGGATTGTCAGACAACGTATGCAACAGTTTCAATCAGTTTACGAAAATGCTGACGTCATATTATTCTTAAATCATATTTGAAGGGTGTAAAGTGATATAATATCTAACTGCAAGCTTAATATTTATAATGACAGCTTAAAAAGTAACCATGAACCAAATTTTTATATTAAACTAATAATAGGTAACCTTCTGTTACATTCACATAACAGAGAGAAACAATAATACCTCCATTATATTACCCTAAGGTCATTTCAAACCGTGACACATAATAATGGTGGCGTGATCAGTTTATAAAACAATACCTTTCTTGTACATGCATTTGTGTTTTAATAGTACATCTTCTTAATGTTTCCTTCCTTCGTTTTTGTGCTACGACATTTTTGTTCAAAGAAAGGCGCATGTTATTTGTTATTAATTCAACCATTGACATTTACTTGTGTCATGTTTAATTGCTAGTAAAATGGACAAAACTTCATCTGGAAGCGCATTGAATCTTTGAATACCTGAAATTACATTGCTTTTAAATATAAAAATTCAATTTCACAGTGTTTTACAAAATTATGGACAAAGATGCCCATATTCTAAATCGACATAATCAAATTACATGTAACCACACTGACAGGTTTTTAGTTCTCGAAATCGGGGAACGGCGTTCTCGTGAAATAACTGGGCCATGTTCTTGTCAAAGTACCCACCAAAACATATCTAAATTCATCACATTTGAAATCAGAAAAAAATCTCATCGAAGAAATTTTGCGTAACTATCATGGAATCCAAAATATTTTTCTTGAACAGTACACGAAACGTGAAAACATCGTCGGAATATATTTTCCAAAGTACAAGGAAAAAGGACATATTTTTTAAATTTTATTTTGCGTAACTGCACCGAAAACCCAATATTTTGCAAATCATCATAAAAATCTATTCCGAGAGAGGAATTATATTAACTGTAACAAACGACGTCCCGTGGATGAAAGTTTTTTTCAATTTATACAAAATTTTTATTTTTGCGAGACTGCAATGAAAGCTGAATTCTTCCTTTTTAAAATGCTACTTTTTTTTCGTTTTTAATGGGTACAAATTGTCTTTATTATGCAGCGGCTATCCTTAAGAAGCTCCAACTTGAGCCTTGGTACACATTTCTCAGTTTTGATGGCAGAAATTCACAAGGACGCAAAGTTTTAGAAATAATTGCGTGTTTTAGCCGTTTTAATAAACATATTGATATGACATGTTACTATTGATTGTACTCTATAAGATCTACATGTTCCCTTAGTTTCATTGAAATTTATGCATTATTGCCGAAAGTACAATATTGTGATTAAAAATATCTAATTATACAATATTTAATTTTTTTAAATAATAACAACTGAGATGAATTTTAGTTTAAACACATCTATTGTGCAACTCATAACGAGTATTTTCCATTTTTGCTAGTTCCCATAGGACTCTCAGATCCCGAGATTTAAAAATAACGATGGAAAACACGCCCTCAAAAATTAAATTGTTTAAATAAATAATACACCGACTTCGTTGAAACACAAGCTGAACTGTGACCTTCATTTGACTCCCTAAACACCTCCTGACCAGGCAATTTCACATTTCGAATTTTTGAAGTCCTAATTTAACTCCACTATAAAGGCCCTTAAGGTTCACGTACTACTAATATTTTTTTCCAAGATTAAGTTTTTTTCTTTTAATTCTTCTGAATTATAATGTCCAATTTTTGAAAAAATCGATTTTCTTGTACCCCCACATGTACACTACTGCGTGATGGGTTAAGTAAAATTAAAAAAAGATGATTTTTGAGTTAAAAATAGTAAGAATTAGTAAATATCACAAAATGTATACTTATTCACAACTGTGGATACAGTGTTTAAAATTGTATTTAAGTTTAGAAACATTACGCTTCCGGGAACAGAAGTAGAGGGGATATGCGGGTTCTGGACCACTTTTCCATGTTATTTCTTATGAAGCTTAATTCTGTAGAATTTTGATTCGGGACAATGAGAACGGTGTGGATTCGGGATAATGAAAATTCGGGATTTTGAGAAATCATAAAGCCCTGAATACTTTGAATTAATGGGATTCGAGAAATTGGGAACGGTCATTTTAATTTATAAAGAATAAAAAAAGCCCAGCAGGTGTGCAGGATTGAACCCGGACAATTTGATTGTAAGACGTGCAATTACCAATTAAAATTCTTTATTGCCTATTTTGATTATAATTGTGCCCTAACTAATTATTCGATTTATATCAATATTTGATTTGACAACATATATTTATCTAAATCGAATAACTAGTAAAGGCGGAATTATAATCAAAATAGGCAATAAAGAATTTTAATTGGTAATTGTACGTCTTACAATCAAATTGTCCGGGTTCAATCCTGCACGCCTGCTGGGCTTTTTTATTCATTATAAATTAAAATGACCATTCCCGAAACCCATTTCCCGAACCCCATTAATTCAAATTATTCAGGGCTTTATGATCTCTCAAAATCCCGAATTCGCATTATCCCGAATTCAGGTGAACGATTCATCTTTTGGAGTCTGAAGGACTTTTTATATATTTCAAAAATGAATGCTAACGTTCACAAAATAAGGGTTCGAAACGACTGTTTCAGACGGAGAATAATATGAAAATTTATACTTACTGTTCGTATTTGCTTAACTGCTGCTCTGATGGTATCTATTGGGCGTCGTAACACTATAAACCTGACACTGCAAGTACTATAACACTTTCTTAAAATTATACCTGAAAGGGAATTTTGTTAAAAAAATACAATTAAAAGACAAATAAAGTGTACAACACATGATGAGGAATGGAACGATTTATAATGTACCAACTACCATCCAATATGCAGTTTTGTGACCTAACGATTACACAAAAAGATTCAAGAAAAGTTTATTAAAATGTTTATAAAATTTGATGGGCTTTTGCTTGCCTGTCTATTCACGTATTTGTATTTCAATATCAATTTTGGTCGCTCCTCGGAGCTTGAAAATGCTTGAATCGTAACGACTTTGAATTATATTTGGGCAATTACAATTTCATACGTTCAGGCAAGGCGGTCCCATGCACATATGAGTACATGGTAAAGATACTTTTCTGACACCAAATCACTGAGGAACCGGTTTAGGGCAAATCCCGTTAAAACTCATCTTTTTACCGTTAAAATCGACTACTAGGAAATGATAGGGGTCCCATGTCGCTAAGGGCTATTTTCGCTAAAACTCACGATATACTTTGAATAGAGGCTGGATTAACTTGTCCTCATATTTAATACCGCGCATGAATTGCAGTGCTTAACAACGTGGATTCATAAAAGGGTTTTTAATTTTGAAATTTAGGTGGTCGGGGCGACATTACGTCCCTGTGCAGCGACATTTACTACACTTTCTAAAATGACGCTCCTTGAGGAGTTATGGAAATTTTTGCATAAAAATCGCTTCGTAGAGCGAAAATATGATTAAAATATTAAAAACCTCTTCCACGATATTTTTACGTGAAGCACGCCTTTCATGCGAAATATTTCCAAAGTTGGATTTTGTTACAACGTCGAAAAGTATACCGAGGGTTTTACCGTGTTCTTTAATATCCACACCGTTCTCATTGTCCCGAATCAAAATTCTGCAGAATTAAGCTCCATAAGAAATAACATGGAACAGTAGTCCAGAACCCGCATTGCCCCTCTACTAACAGAGTTTCAACCTGCATCGAAAATTACAACTCTCCATAAGCTTAAATTATCGCGGTTTGGTCGAGACAACGTTAATCGAGCTTCTGCTAAACGATAACGGTGACAGCACAAGTCAATTAACAATATGTGGATAGTGGCATGCGGGGGATTATGATGAGTGAGACAGCAATATGGAATGCAATTACACATATTGCTACGAGTTACACGTACATAAACAAATAGATACGTTGGATCTTAATGATTATCAGATATTACGTAACGAAATCACTTGGGCTACTGTGGCGTAGCAGATATCGTAGGCAAACTTGACCCGGAAAGTGATGTACGTGCCTACGATAAAATTTCTCTAGCTCAGACTATCTCAGGGCGTTAAGCCCAAGCTTACGCAAACTATGATAAATTATTAGTTTACTTACTTAACAAATCACTGAGTTTTTCCAGATGTAGTGGTCGCAGACGAAACAATGGCACTTTCTTTAAAAATGAAATGCACTATATTAAACAATTTACAAAATTGCTTCTTTAGCATGTAACCTGGTGATGTTCACAAGGTGTGGCAAATTTCTCGCTTAAAAAGTTATAACATTCGTAAAATGCCTCGTGTAGCTACACATCGGTTTACAATATGATCATGAATTGTCATAAATTCTGCCACAAAGGTTTGATTTAAAGAACCTCCTTAAATATATGTAAATATATGCATAAAATCTCTAAATATGTACAAGTTAAAAATATGCAAAAGTATGAATTGAAAATCCAGCCGAACCACTGAAGGTGGTCCCCGGTAAGTAAAAATAATAAACACACAACACTTATTCAGGGTGGTACGATACCGAGTCCGGACGTGGAGGAACTGTAGCCCTACGTAGATGTCTTCGGGACACAAGAAATGGACCCAAGGATGGGGTTGATGGTAGCCTCACCAGCCCTGGAACCTTCCACTGTGTGTGGATGCCTCGTCAGTGGAACTCTCACTGAAGTGTGTAGAAGCCCCGTCCGTAGAACCCTAAAGATATCACGATTTAAATTTACAAAGTCAGAAATGCACGTGAAGCGTGCTTAATGTGAGCAATTCTGACATAACCTACACAAGGAATATAATTTACCTCACTGATGAGGGAACAATCCACCAAAACTCCTGGAAGCCACAGTCGGATAAATGGGGTCGAGTCCGCCTTTTAAGTTGACACTGTATTCCCCAAAGGAGAGCCTGCAAATTTGCGAAACACGTGGGTAGAGAACGGGCAAGATGGCGTGAAGAGGTTAGCTTACCTTGTGTAATTTAATATCCTGCTTCCGCAGATAAAATTTACTCACAAACACAAAATATTCCGCTAAACGGAACAACAAGAGATTGAGGAAATTTTTTTGAGTTGATTATTCTAAAATCCACGAGGATGCCTTGGATAAAACTAAGGTTCACAGAATAACAACTAATTACCCCCAATCACGCCAAGCCAACAAAAATGGTTCCCTTCGTTTTCCGCTGCTGATCACGTGTCGCCCTCCCGTGGAGAATAGCGAAATGTGTTTCGGACGTGTAGCAGTTGTTATAATGCGGCCCACAAAACGCTAAAGCGTATGGTGGGTCGCATACGCTAGAGGTCCGTAACAATATACTTGCGCCTCTTATAGGATTTATCACTCAACGCTACTACCTACTACCATACTGAAAAGACAATGTACGTATTTAGTTTTCTAACTACAAATGCTCAAATTGTGCGCCATGCATTCTAATACACAAACATATTCCACGAGGCACCTCACGCATTACATTTTGGAGTATTTCAGAAATAATTGTCTCACATGTGTTTCTAATTCTGGTATTGATGTCCTCAATATAGGTAGTATTTAATACCTTGTCTTTAATGTAACCCTTTAATGTAACCCCAGACGAAAAAATCCAAGGGAGTAATATCTGGTGATCGAGCTGGCCATACATGGATCCATAAGTGCCTGTCCAGCTATCTGGCATAACTTGATTTATATAATTTGTACATATTACAACAGTGTAAAGTGGAGCCCAATCTTGTTGAAAATATGAATAATTTAATCTTTTTGCCACTATTAATTCATAAAGAAAATCTTGATATTCGTTTTGCATTAAATTAAGGTATCTATGTGCGGTTAATTTGCCATCATAAAAATAAAGTCCAATTACTTTAGTCCCCAGAAGATCCACCCAAACATTCGTAGAAATCTTTCTTGGAGAGCAGTCTCTCTGCATCAATGTGTATTTTCTCGTGTCCACTTATAATGCATATTTCTATTGAAAAATCCATTATTAGAAAAATTTGATTCGTCCGACCAAAGAATTTTGCTACATATAAGCGGGTCATTCCTTTTTTTATTTAACAACCATCTACAATATCTTACTCTCCTCGGCTTATCTCCCTCATTTAAATGTTGAACTTTCCTTATGTTGTAGCATCAAGATCCGTTCTTTTAAATATTTTTCTTGCACTGTCTTTTTTAGGCGACAGTTTCTCTGACTTTGTCCCAAAGAGGTTTCTTAATTTTGGTTAACATAATTCGATACTCTATTCACTTTTCTTACGTTATCCGCAACATGCCCTCATCTTACTACTTTTTTGAAAATGAACCGTGCGTTTTTAGATTTTAAACTAACTTCCTAAACATAGTTCAATTTGGCTGCGGAGCATCTGGAAATCTATCTCCGCACTGACAATGAATACTAATCATATCGAATTTGTTATTATTGGTGTGCACCATAATTACTGATATAAAACTTGTCTTAGAAATCGACAACGCAACATGAAACAAACAACAGTGACAATCTGTCAGATTTGCTAATAGTATACAGTGTTTTTCATTAATCATGGCACAGATGATTTTTATGATTTAATGATATGAATTGTGGTAAAATATTAAATATTGACAAAATAGAGAAGAAATAAACAGAATTAATGGTGTCAGGGCCTACTTTGAGATTTGTTCTTCTCATTTTTGCACAAGAGCGTATATCAAAGCCAACTGCGTTTTTCGAATTTTTTGATACACATTATTATCCTTATTGTCTTTGCCGTCAACTTTCATCCCTTTAACTTTGTTCGTATCTCATCAAATAAGGACGCTATAACCGTTTGTGGTTTTCTTATTTTTCAGGTTTTTGTAATATATCCCACAAAGTAGGCTATGGATTTCAAATTTCTTTTTACTGAAATATAGTTCACAAAAATGGGATAACTGTTTCTAGAACTTTATTCTTCTACAATAGATATTAAGCGAGATATTTGGTGTGGCCCTCGTAAAATAGACAGACGGTATATAAGCATAAAACCTTTTAGCTTCCCACCCCACGAACAATTAGACTGAAATTCTCGCTCTTGTACTTTATGAACAAGAGTTCCATATCTATTGAGAACATATTTGACATATTTCATTCAAATTTTACAAATATTGAATGTATTTTATCATAGCTGTCTCTGTACCTGTTTATTATTCCTTCATTTCTTATGTATCCAGGTATATATATTTTTACTTCTCTACTATATTTTGTAAATGCTGTCATGAATTTTTCCCACCTCGTAATTGGTTTTTAGTATGGTAGTAGTGTACCCAAATAAATATATATTTGGCTTTAGAGTTTTCAATTAATAGAAAGTAGCATAAACAAGACATTCCTTTTAGAAATTACTGACATAAAAGAAATACTTTTTATCTTATGTATGGTCCAATATTTATCTTCTTATAATTTTTAAATTTCTCACAATAGTATTTTCTTTTTTATAAGTATTGCATCATATTTAACAGTGAATTCCTGCTGGGTTCATCCTGCCTATATTACATTATTCAACAAATCAATAGGGGGCGAGCGTGGTTGCGTCTTTACTATATGCATACTTCGATATGCGATGTAAGGCAACGTTAAGGCGCGGTTAGTAATTGGATGGGTAACCGTTCCAACGAAGACCGCGTCCTCGCCTCACACATCTTCCAGCGTCTTGTATATCAGTGTATGCGTGGAAGCTATACAACCTTAGGCGAGGGTTGTATAGGGGATATACCATCCTTCGGAGGGGATGTAAAGCCGTCCCTTGTCTATTAAATGTTAGGCAAGTAAAAGATCCCTACTCTTCTTAAGGGAAGAGGTTCGGCAAAATTCCTGGTTGGGGGTAGCTCGTCTACAGGCGTCGGTGTTAGGCCTCAGTAGCGGAAATAGGCCGACGTTAAATAAATGTATATAAAAAAAAACAAATCAATAAATACGAAAAGGCAAATTATTTTCATGTCGGTGTTATTTCACTACTTATATTCTCGCAAATATTATCAGATGTTCTATATACTTTTTGCCACTTGCCTGCCAAATATTTTAAAATTATTTTGCCTCTATTTACCAAATCCTCGTATTTGCCACCACTCAAACACCAAAGCTAATTGCCACTTCTTATATTTTTGCTTAAGTACTTATCATTTGTCCAATAATAATGTAAACATCGGTATCGGGAAGAAAACTAAATATTAGGTTTTTTCATCAACTCTATCCAGTTAGCAAATTAGCACCGTATCTGGTAATTGAGATGAACGCAGTCATTGGCACCGTCTGAGAACATATACAAATATACAGCCATTTCGAAAAGGTCCGACTCTTTCATCATTCAACAGCAAATGAATAGTAGCATGTTAAGGTGACCCTATAATTGAACTTCTTGGAAAGTAGTTGATTTTCTATTTCCTCGTGAAATATGTTGTCCGAGAGCGCAATGGCAAATTTATTGTTTCATAAGCTTTTTAATTCGTGCTGTGAGTCATAGATTTACATTCCAATCGTTCCATTGTGAGCGGACCGTGACAGGCATATTTTTCGATATCTAGCCCCAGGCTAGGATCATAAATCAGGTAGGTAAGTATTTCAAACTGTACACAATGTAACTAAAATAACAGGAATCTCAGTTAAAATGGATGGGGATAATACAAAATATTTACGTGCGGATGGGGGTGATAAAAGTATTTCGTAAAATGTTACTTGTTGAAATATTAAGAATAATGTATTATAAACACGCACATCCTAAGGCTTTTAATTTAACATCTTAAGAGAAAGCAAAGTGCAGTTTAATTAAACCCCAAAAAATACATAAGTTATTTATGTTTTGAGGGCGTAAAATTTCTTCAACTCGAGTGGTGCGACTGTAAATGTATGATGAGGGTGGATGACTGCGCTCGAGGTGCATATATTATTTTTTAGGCAACTGTCACAAAAAATGACGTTTATCGGATCTGACAGCATTCCTAATGTGTCTTCTCCTTATATTCATTTGTCAATCTTATTTTTTTGGCCGCTTTTACTTCACGACCGCATGTATTACATGATCTATCTCGGCTTGATCCGAAATTTGCTTGGCCTCGGTGGCAAGCTTCCGATTTAGTCGAGAAAAATTAACTTTATGACCTTGAAATAGTATTTGTGTATCAAGATCGTAAAGTTGATCTTTCTCGCCTGAATCTGAAGTTTGCGGCCGAGGCAGGGCCAAAGCTAAGCAAACTTCGGATAAGACCGAGGTGCACACAACATTTTTTAGGCAACTGTCACAAGAAGTAAAATAAAATATTTTTAACATTGTTTCGTACAAATTACTGGAAACATCGACAACATTTTGCAAGAAGCCTACTAGGCTGACAGTTTTTTCAAGTAGATAACGAAAACAAATTAAGACGTCACTAGATAGTTTATAGTGACATATTTAAAATGTTAATAACGATCAAGTAATAATACATGATGCTGTGAAGAGCGGCTGTGAAGTAAAAGCGGCAAAAAAATAAGATTAACAAATGAGTACAAAAAGATGACACTTTGGGAATGCTGTCAGATCCTATAAACGTCATTTTTGTTAGAATATTGTGCCCCTGCCATTCATTCAGTAAAAAAAAATATTAACACAACTCTCGGCACAACTAAAGTTTCATCATCTTCTCGGTACGTAATTCTTCTGTTAAACTAGCATACGCAATTCCTTGTTTTAAAGATGTAAAATCTGACCGATCGTAAAAAGATTCTACTTTTTATTTTTTCATGAAACCATCGATTCCAAAGAACACTCCCATTTTTTTTGTTAAAGACTGTTAGGTAAACTCTAACTTCCTTAATGGGTTTCAAATCTTGTTTCTATTATTTAAATACCAATAAATTACTTATTATTCTGAATACAAAATACAAACAATGTTTAAAATATGTTTATACATTCTCCGTTACTAAAACCACCATTGTTAATCATTTGTATAAAATTGTAATAATCAATTCGATAAACGATTTAATTCGCCAGTTTTTATTGACATTACTCGTTTAAATACTTATATTTAATTAATACTTGAAACTGATGTAATGCCAGTGCCAATTTTAAAATTTCTGTGTTGTATAATTTTACAAAATTATCTGGTTGGCGAAGAGCCGTTGTACAAGATGTTGTGACACTTAAAATACCTATGTACCATTTGCCTACAATGAAAATGTTATGGCATTTATATACAATACAACTATAGTTGGGTCCAGCAGGTAAATAACTTTGGGCCAATGTCGCTTACGTATAACTATAACATAAAATACAAACAATATCTACCTGCTGCTATAAACATTGTTTCCGGCAATGGCAATTATTGTTAATTTTTATTAAAATATTTTACTCTTATCTATTGCGAATAGAGTAATTATATTAATAGTGAATGAGATTTGAAATATCTGCCATGTGCCATGTAAATGAAAAATAAAACTGGACCAATGATTAAACACTGTGATACAATAAAATAATTTATTTCGCACGAGCTGTTTATGATACTAGTTGGTAGGTACCTATCAAAAATGATAGGTACCAACTAGATTGATCACAGTATCAAAGCTACGGCTATGGATTTTATCATGCACTTTGGGTCCTGCATAAAAACCAGAATAAAACGAAATTACTTAAAATAAAAATAGACACTTAATTCATCACAATTTTGAGAATTCTGTGCTGGCCAAACGTTAAGGAATTATGACTATCTTTAACCATCTTAAAGTAAGTATAATAACTTAAAAATTTTCATTCAATCAACATGACTTTTATATACGGCTCGCGATAATGGAAAAGTTTTTCTTAGTGCCTTATAAATTTCCTAAGAGTAGGTACTAGGTATGCCAAGATTGAAGCATTTTCAAGAATTTTAGAAGTTATGGTCATTCTGCAGTTTGTCCACTTCTCGACTTTTGAGAATTAATAAGAGTTATATGAAGCGTTCTTGACTAATAAACGTTGCGCAAATGTATAATAATTGAAGAAATTCACAGGAAAGTAGAGCGAATAGGGGTGCTGGGTGGGTGAATATGAAGATGAAAACACGACGGTTTTAGGTCACTTTGAAACGATTAACATTGAAAAAGTCCCTTTAGGCAAGGGTAAATAAGAGTCATGCATAATTTTAACTGTTTATTACTGCAATTCATTGATTTCATTGAGTTCCGTCGTGCCCTAATAAACATTCAAATTTGTGATGATGATTATTATTTTTGAGAAAACATTTGTAGCTCTCTATTTTAAAAAATAACCCATTGTAGTGTTAACTTCACAGTGAAAATATCATTACCACACAGATATCATTTTAAAAAGTGCATAAACATTTTCTTATCGAAAAAATAATTTGTTGAGAATTTGTTGCGGTGAGAAAATATTCGTAGCTCTTAATTTTTAAAAAATAACCTATGGTAATGCTAACTTCACAATGAAGATAGCATTACCACTCACAGAAATCTCTTTAAAAAGCGCACAAACATGTTCTTATCATAAAAATAATTTGTTGAGAATTTGTTGCGGTGAGAAAACATTTGTAGCTCTTAATTTAAAAAAAATAACCTACGGTAATACCAACTTCACAGTGGAGATAGCATTACCACTCACAGAAATGTCTTTAAAAACTGCACAAATACTTTATCATAAAAAGAATTTGTTGCGATGAGAAAACATTTGTAACTCTTAATTTAAAAAAAAAATAACCTATGGTAATGCTAACTTCACAATGAAGATAGATAACATTACCACTTACAGAAATCACAAAAAGTGCACAAACATTTTCTTATCATAAAAATAATTTGTTGCGAATTTATTGCACACGATTAATGGCAAAAAATTAACGAAAAAAATGTTTTGATAATCAAGATAGCATTAAAACTGATTAAAAATCACATTTAAAGATAATTTATAAATAAGAACGATCAAAAAAATTGTTTTTTAAAAAAGGACCGGAAAAATCGATATAACATTGAATTTTCAGCACAACCTGGCATTACCACCTACAAATATGGTTGTAAAAGCATTTTTTCATGTTTTTCACTTCAACGATTTGTAGAGTATGATGTATGAATTTGTTGTGCTGAATAATAATTTGTTGCGAAACAAGGTTTCGCAAAAATCGATAAAATGTTGAATTTTAAGCGCAACCTGGTTTTAAATATGTTTTTCACTTTGACGATTTGTAGCGTGTGGTGTACAAATTTGTTCCGCCAAGTCATAATTTGTTGCGAAACAAGTTTTCGTGAAAATCGATAAATCGCTGAATTTTCAGCACAACCTGGAATTACCACTGCCAAAAACCGTTGTAATTGCATTTTTTTAAGTGTTCTTCATTTCGACGATTTGTGCTTTTTCATTCCTTAAAAAACATTTTAAATATTTATGCAATAAAATGGAACGTCTGCTTTTATGAGTAAACTGCTACCACTTTTCAATATAAATCCCAGTAGTCCACGTTTTGTTCTCAAAATCTTCTGAAACCTGTTGACTTATCCTTTCTTGTCTTGCACAGTTTGTGTTTCATTTTGTAAACAATGCACCCGGAATCGTTCAGTCACGATTGCAAACTTTTTTAAAGCTAATATTTAAACAACTTTTTTGATCGTTCTTATTTATAAATTATTATTAAAAGTGATTTTTCATAAGTTTTAATGTTATTTTGATTATCAACTTCGTATTACCAGAAGTTATTAGAAAAAACATTTTTTCCCCGTTGTTTTCATTAATTCTTTGCTATTAATCGTGTGCAATAATTTCGCAACAAATTATTTTTATAATGAGAAAATATTTGTGCACATTTTAAAGCGATTTCTGTGAGCGGTAATGCTATCTTCACTGTGAAATTAGCATTACTATAGGTTATTTTTTTAAAACAAAGACCTACACATTTTTCTCTGGCCTCAACAAATTCTTAACAAAAAAAGTTACAATTAATTGGGCCAAAACTATTTCAAAATTTTAAAGTGGTAGTGCTAACTACACAGAGCTGTTTTTACGCTTCATATAACTCTATTATGTATGTATCCGCAAAGAAAATTAAAAACCGAGAAGTGGACAAACTGCAGAATCACCGAAGTTATTTTGCATTTTACTATTTTCTCTTTAAATATAAAATTGTTCATTGTCTTCAGAAAAACCTTGATTTAATGCATTATCATATACCTAAACCAACCGGTATTCTAATCATTTCATCAATATATATTAAAAATAGTATCACTGTGCCCTGTGATACGCCTGTTTGTACATATGATTTTACTTCTACGATTTAATGGCAATTCGTCTGTTCAAATGTGCTTTTAGAGGGCGGAATATTAAAACATAATATTTTTAGTCGCAAACTCCTCTATAAAATCCTTATTTTACTATAAGGAACGTAACCAGACTGCAACCAACATCTACTCTCTGGACTATGTGCCCCGCCGAGCGCTAAATTACAAGTTACAAGCCTGGCGCCTTAAGTGTAATAATTGTATATTACCATCAAAACGCTAATGCTTCCATGCAACAAACACCAGCCGAAAGACTGATCCTACTTAAAGGAGCTCTCGTGCCAATCGTCACACACCACTTGCAGACTGCAGTTTCGAGCTGTTGGCTCTCGTCAGCGCAAGGTACGCATATGACGACCGACACGAGGATCACTTGATCGTTTAGTACATTTCGGTATCTTTGGGATAGCGACATGTAAAATAGTCAGTAGGTGCCATCTAGCGGTCCAGTGTCTGTTGCAATCGAAAAATAAATAGCCTGACTGGGTTTAGCATAGTTCAAATGTGCTTTTAGAGGGCAGAATATTAAAAACGTAAGTTACAAGCCTGGAACGTTATGTGTAATAATCGCATATTGTTATTGAAATGTACTAAATAGTCAAGTGATCCTCGTGTCGGTCGTCACATGCCTACCTTGCACTGACGAGAGCCAACAGCTCGAAACTGCAGTCTGCAAGTGGTGTGTGACGACTGGCACGAGAGCTCCTTTAAGTATGATCAGTCTTTCGGCTGGTGATGCAATTGAAGCATTAGCGTTTTGATGATAATATGCAATTATTACAATTAACATGCCAGGCTTGTAACTTGTAATTCAGCGCTCGGCGGGGCACATAGCCCGGAGAGTAGTTGTAGATTGCAGTCTGGTTACGTTCCTTATAGTAAAATAAGGATTTTATAGAGGAGTTTGCGACTAAAATATTATGTTTTAATAATTCGTTTGTTGTATCTTATTATTTTTTATATCCTTTGAGTAGGTATAATACCTTCATCATTAATTTCTACATCTAGTCTCCCCACTTTCTGCATTAATATTTCCCATATCCTTAACTATATCTCAGATATTCTTAAATATTTACCTACTTAACAATCTTAGAATAATATCTATAATATGTCAGTAATTTATCAATTTTTTCAATCCAACGTCATTTTAATTTTTAGTTTATTTCTATTCATCTCTAGGTCTTATCGAATCTATAGTAATCCAAGGCTTTTATTTATTTATTGTCGAGTTTATTGTACATTTTATCAGACTTGTCAATATGCAGTTATTATTCTTATAATATTGTTCAGACTCATATCATCTGTCTTATTAGTTTTATAAATATCCTCTCAGGTTTCAGTCTGCAAGAACCTTTTTGATTTATCATAGCCTATTTCTTTGCTATTGAATTGTTTACTAAAAACTGTTTATTGGAATTCGCAAATAAATTGTTTAATTTCAAATTCTAACAGTAGCTCTATATATAGTACTATAGTAATACCAAAATAAAGTCGACAACCACTACTTCGTCATTCACTTAAATTAAATATTTCATTTACAACAGTGATTGCTCATCACGATCCAATAATTTTATATAAAAATAGCTCGAACTCACTTTCTGAAATTGTTTTTATTTGAATTGTAATATGGTTACATACCCTACATACCTAAATGATAATCCAACATATTCACTCAATAAATAGTCACAAAATTCACTCCTCGCCGATTTATAACAATTATTGTCCAACACCAATATTCAGCAAAAGCGAAAACAGATTACGTTGAACATCTCAAACTGACATCGTACACGTCCGAACTTCATAAAAAGTGTATTCAACCCAACGGCGTTCGCATTAAACAACCATCTAGAACGGCATTTCATCAGTCATCACACAACACAAATACTTTCACTGGATGAAACCGATATAAAATCATTACAAGATCATACTTTATCCTATGTTAAGTAATAATATTCCAAGTGTTCGCGATTTCAGATAAAAACACACTAGTCTTTCTAACCTCAAACGTCTCTGCTCGAACTCCGGCTTCTTGAAGGCATTCTCTAAGACACATAAGGTGGGGAACTCCTGAGAGGTGACTGTACAATACCGTCTGTTCTGTGTTCATAAACCCGTAGAATTTCCGAAGGTATCCGCACAGAATAGGCAATAAAATCAGTGAGAAACATACCTCCGCCTTTACGTACTCGAAAGTCCTTTGGTATGCCAAACCATTTATTTAAAAGTAGGTAAAAGTAGTTGTGAACTGTTAATTGCTGTGTGGCTGTGCCGTCATTATTCGTCTAGATGTATTATTTGCTTACTAATTTTTCTTTATATTTAAATGATACGGAAAGTCATTGTCTTTACGTATGATGTTATATCATTATGTAAATATGAGGACGGTTGTCATAAATAACTTGCATACTTGGGAGCATTGAAATACCTACTCTGCAGAAATAGTTGCTCTCGTAAACATAAAACTCAGTACATATGAGATAAGAAATCTCTATTTTTTAATTATTGTTACACGCTATTGTTTGGGATAAATCTTCTAATCGATGTTTCACCCACTTTTCCTGTACTTAGAAATTTGGCACAATAACGCAATGGCAATATAATAAGAGTCGAGAGAGTTTTAAACTAATTTAATTTCTACTTTTTGGTATTTCGGATTCGAATATTATTTCCAAAAATTTTCGTAATTTTCTGCTTTATTTAAACCAGCAGCGGTTAGAGAATTTCTATTTTTCTGGAGTCATGATCTTAACTCCTAACTCTTCACTTGTCGCGTCGTTATCATCTCTCTCAATGTCAAGGCGAGTACATGTTAAGGACTGAATTGCATGGTGATGGTCAAACTGCCATGTCGTTAATATACACTAATAAATGTGAAAGCAAGTACATACTAGAACCAAATGGCATCGGGTGATTAAAATGTCATACTGCTAAAAGAAAACAAACTGTTACGCAAAGAAAAAACAATTAAGGATGACTAAGAAGAAATGTTAAATGAGCTAATGAAAAGGACCGGAATAGAAGAGTATGTGAATAAAGAAGCAATAAAACAGCGGGACTCTAATAGTAATCCACGTGCTTTAGTTGAAGCTATAAGAATTAACAAACGTCTAGGCATAAAAGATGCTGTTTATATAAATTCTTTACGTGAAAGGTAGGGTTATTAAATATATTTGTGGGCAAATGTTATAGCCGCTGTTATCTACCTTACTCGACTCGGTGATACTGATCACCTAAACTCGACGAAATAAATAATTATTTTATTTTGCTAGTACAGCTCAGAGTACCCGATGTGTCGATCTACATGGATGGTTCAAAAATGGAATGTGAATCCAGGCCTGGAGTTTAATCAGGAACACTAGATCTACACTCGACAATACCGCTAGGCATATATACCACTACATTCCAGGTGGAGCTAGTGGGAATCACACAAGCGGCAATAAAAACATCCGCGGAAAAACGGTGCGCATATTTATGGATAACAAAGCGCCTCTGCTTCCCCCAATCAATTGTAGGATTGACTCAGGTCTGGTCGTACAGATCAGAGCTTCTTCTTGCATAAGGAAGTAGCGAAGGTAATGAGAAGGAGGACGATTCAGCCCACAAAAAATGAAGGCGCCTTGTATGGTACAGAACCTACGACTCCCTCAGACTCGGTTCCCCATATTCTGAGAAGCTTAAACGCCACGTGGACTAGCCTAAGCAGCTAGAGATACAGCGGAATGGCTTCGACTACTTGCAATAGTAAACTAGGCAAACACTGTCTCCAGGTGTCCAGGAAGAATCTGCATGTGTATATGGAATCACTAACAGGACACTGCAGATTAAATAAGCACCATCATACACAACTCCAAGTGTAGAGGGTGCATTCTAGTCGACGAAACTGCCAAGCATGTCCTGTCAACAAAAAGGATCGATTCATGTTTGGGGGAATTCTGGTCCAATGTAGATAGCACTCAGCCCGGTTCCCTCAAGTTTATCACAAGCATTGGTTGGCTTGAGGAATCTGCCGTACTACAGGAATGCGGAAGTAGCATAAAGGACCGACTTTCGAGGCATGAGAGCACGTAGCACCCCCAACCCCCATCATTAACAATCCAGATCCAATACAGGTAGAACCATGACAATATCATCTGTTCAAACCTTCTTGTAGAGGCCAAATGAAGGTGTTGGCCTTTCTTCTTTCTTAAGAATCTTATTTTCAAATTGTCTTCATCTGTTTGGAGTATTTCCTCCATGTGGTTTGTTTTTCTATTGAAAAATATCATAATATCCATTTACCCACCTTTGGCTTTTCTGGCTCTTCTTCCGGCACAATGTCTTCATCATGCTGTTAAACAAATTCTTCCAAGTTTCAAAATCATTCTCTGAATCATGTAATGATAGTACTATGATGCTTTTCGTCACTTGAATAATCATGTCTCTTGGGCTTTTCAGGCTTTTCCTCAAATCATTTAATGGCTTGTTTCGGCCTAAGTATTTGTACTACTGTTCCAACAACCATTTGTTTTTAAAAAATTGTTAACGGGAAAATTCAACTTTCATAGGTCTCACACCAATTTTTGTAAGAGGAACCTACAGTGTTCCAACTTTACTGTCTACGTTATTTATTTCGAAAATACAAGGTTTTTCTTTCTAAAAAGCTTTCAATAATCCTTATACAGTCATTGCCGGAATAAATATAAAAATTTCAATAGAAAACGTAATCCATTTTTCAAGATAAAATGCGCTGCCATTTACTACTACGCTTGATATTTTCAATAGACGTAATACTCAGACATTCTGGCAAGACCTCCTATGCAAATCATCATCATCCTAAATCAATTTGAAATACTTTTGAAACTTTTTTTAATCATTTATTTAACGTCGGTCTATTTCCGCTACCAACGCCAATCTCCGACGCCAGAGGATAAGCTCATCAGTGTCTGTGTAGGTACTGGGACCCCTAACCAGAAAATTTTGCCGAACTCCCACAGTTTGTCGTAGGGAAGGGATCTTTAACGTGCCCACATCGTAGATGCATGGAACCCACAGTTTTACATCTCTTTCGGAAGATGGTGACACGAGCAGATCCGCTCATCCGCTATAGCGACCTATTCACATATGTGCAGCGGATCTGTCTGACGGACGTGTGTATCCACGTGCTCGACGTACATGTCGTGCTCGCCCGTGGTCCAAGATGACGAGCACCGACAGCGAGCCTGACCGATACGCATGTGTGTATCGGTGTACAGATTTGTTTGCCGGACATAAAATTAAAATTGCATGCCACATTTGTTTTTAGGCAACTGACTCAAAAAATGAGGTTTATCGAATCTGACAAAATCACATTGTACTCATTTGTCAATCTAATTTTTTTGGCCGCTTTTACTTCACGGCCGCATTTACTTCACAGCCTCATGTATTAATTCATCATCATTAATATTTAAAATGGATTTAGGCTTAAAGAAAAACTATAAGTTTCGCATGTGAATATGCCGCTTTTATCTCATCGACTTGTTGTGACCCGGTTTTGAACCCGGGCCGTCTGCATGGGAGGACGCGTCACTTCCATCACCGCACCAAGCCGAAATTTTTTAAAACTTCATGAGTTTCATTTACTCAAAATTCTCACTTACCCACTGCACCTTAACTAGTTCCAAGATGCATACGTCTAAACTCTGATATAGAAGAACTGAGTATGGTTTTGTTTTTGCCAAATACAGCTGTAGAATATAGAAGTCACGGTTAATTAGAAGAAAAATAATAAACAGTGGAATGCTTGGAAACTGAAAAATGTAAGTAAAAATATTTGTGTTATATACAAGATATGTAAAAAGAGTAGGAAATGTTCTATAAAAACGTATCTAACAATGCTTCGTTAATCACATATGCCTGATTGTCACGAAAACACTTTAGTAATAATTTATAGATTTGAATTGACATTAAACCTCACTATATCTATAGGCAAGTAAACGAACATAAGATTGTTTCTACATATTTATTTCCCATTTTTAGTAGTACTCATAGTACTGGGTGATGATTTTGTCCAAAATACTTGTCATTTCTGAATCTCATAGTCTATACGTACCAGAAAATTTCAGTTAGAAAATATTAACCAATAGAGAACATATTACAAAAAAAGGCAATAATATACAAAATGACTATCTTGGTTAATGACAGACTTTATCTACGGCCAAGATCATAATATATCTTAATATATTTCTGCTTCTGTAAACGCGAACAAGGTATAGTCATATTTTTTTTTTTAGGGTTTATCAATTACAGCAGTAATTATTAAGAAATTAAATGTATTCCAAAAGCTGGAAATAGGAACGAATAGTTACCGTTGTTTGTAAATTAAGAATTAAAAACTATCACTTTTTTATTCAATAATCAAATATAATAAAAATCTACTGTATTATTATTAGATTACTAATAAAAATACTTACGATAATAGTTCAGACAAACGGCACAGGGCATTACCTGCAAAGAAAAAATGAAACGTTAAACATATAAAATTATTTTCAACTCTATTTAGTCTGGGGTGTAACAGGATCATGGTATACCCCCGTTTCTCCTTTAGTTTTGAAGATAATTGATTTACATTTAGGATATACTACATACATAATTAGCGGCACTTTTTTGACATACAACTGATTTTTTTTTCACTTCCAGTACACCCTGTATATGGTTGCATTTTTGAATTCTGCAAAATTTTTTGAATCCAATGATGCCAAATAAGTGACATTTCAAACATCAATTTTTTTATAATATAATTTTTAGTTTTCCATTTAAGTGTGCCATGACGGTTCCGATTTATTCTAAATGACCCGTGTAATGCTACAAAAATAGAAATCCCGCGAAAAACACTAAATTACGTGATTTATTAGTACTATTAACAAGGAATTTATTCATATGTCGCATTAAAATGTGCGATAAATACAAATAAAATTACAGCTAAAAGAAAATAAGGAAATACAATTTTATTCTAATTACCTGGTTACACAAGATGGTTTTGGAATACAAAAAATTAACACAAAACATTACAAAAGTTGTTCAAAATGCTGTCCATTAACGTCAATGCACTTCTGAATTCGCATAGCTGTTTCTCGAAGAACGTTCGCCAATTGCTCAGCCGTTATGCTATTAATTGCTCGTCTTACTCGTAGCTCCAGGTCTTCACAGGTTGTAACGGCGCCGGCGGTTGCATAGACAATATTTTTTAAATGACCCCAAACAAAGAAATCAAGGGGCGTTAAGTCAGGTGACCTTGGATGCCATCTCACAGGACCATTCGTCGAAATTACGTTTTCTCCGATTCTACGTTGAAGGTAATCAATTATTATCCTTAAATTATGGAGAAGAGCGTCATCTTGTTGGAAATACATTCCCTGTCCTAAATCTACAGGTAACTCATCTAAAATGTCCTCGATCTCATTTTCCAGAAATCTCCAGTATCTGGCACCAGTCAGAGGTCCTTCAAATATAATTGGACCAATGATTCTACTACCGATTATTCCAAGCCAAACATTGAAACCGAACTGCACTTGAAAGTTACCCTCCCGTAATAAATTTTGATTTTCTTATGACCAATATTTTGTATTTTGTCGGTTAAATAATCCCAAATTTGTAAACCTAGACTCGAACGAAAATAAAATCAGTCCCAAAAAATCATTGCTGGTTATTATACAAAATCCATTTGCCATATTCCATCCTACTTTCGTAATCACTTCCGTACAAATGCTGGTGCAATTGGTATTTAAGAGATTTATAGTGGTATTTGTGTAAAATTCGGCTTACTGTTTGGTGACTGATGTCCAATTCAAACCCAACTTGCCTTAAAGAAACAGCCTTGTCAACTTTTATTCGACCCAAAACATTAATTTCCGTTCCTTCGTCAATAATGAAGTTTTCTTCGGGATCATTGTTGGGCTCTCTTCGAAATTGGAACACGTTTAAAATAATTTTTCGCTGGACATTGTCTATCAGGATATCATCGGTAGCCGCAACTGCATTTCTTTTACATTCCCCATAAATAATTAACATGTCTCTTTTTCATCTCTTGTATAAATTTGCGGCATTTTGAACACAATTAACAAGAATTTTAAACAATTTTAAAAGACATAATAAAAACACCGTTAAACCAAAAAATGCTTGACAAGTTAAATATTTCATTGTTTTCAAAGCCACCTTCTTCACTTCTTATTTTCTTTTAGCTGTAATTTTGTTTAAATTTATCTCACATTTTAATACGACATATGAATAAATTCCTTATTAATAGTAGTACCACGGTACCGATTTGGTTCCATTTGAAACAATTGAGTTTTGCCCCAAAAACAATTTTGGTGAATTTTATTTGTTCATAAATCACGTAATTTAGTATTTTTAACGGGATTTAGATTTTTGTAGCATTACATGGGTCATTTAGAATAAATCGGAACCGTCATGGCACACTTAAATGGAAAACTACAAATTATATTATTTGGCATCCTTGGATTCAGAAAATTATGCAGAATTCAAAAATGCAATAATATAGAGGGTAATCCATTTAAAAATCAAAAGTTAGTGTCACTTCTGGTGAAACCGGAAGTGAAAAAAATCAATTGTATATCAAAAAGTGCCGCTTATAATGTATGTAGTATATCCTAATTTCAATCAATTATTTTCAAAACTAAAGAAGAAAAGGGGGGTATACCATGATCCTGTTACATCCGGCATTTTACTATTATTATTATTACCATAACTATAATAAGTGGCATTACATATAAGCAAATGGTAATAATATATCAAAATATAGAACAAGATTCGTAGAAAATAAATAAAAGCTTGTAAGATATCATGTGGGTGTATCATGCAGGCTCAATTATTGTAGTTCACAGCTTTGAGGAATAGAAATAAAAACGAAAATTTTAACAAATTAATTAAATCAGTTTCTTAGTTTCTTTCTTTGACCTATTCCAGTCTTATCGTTACGTTCCTAGTTTTAGTATAGTATGATGATATCGTTGGTAATCCATAGCATTGTATATTCCTTTAAAAATATAAAGATGGGTAAACACGTGAGCATACAAGCCAGGAAGGGTAAGGATACACATTAGTGTTTTAGTACGACCAAATTCGTCACGTATTCAAGCGAATCAGTATCGATTTTTCAGTGTATGAACTTTACGTGACGGTAGATGTCTTTCTCCAAGACACTTCTTTCTGTGTAGGTATATTTTGAGATTAGCTGCTGCAATAATATTATTACCAAAATCCATAGTGGTAAGCTTATATTTCTGCCGGCATCGTAGTAACCTTTATTTCTATGCTGTCAAAAGGTGGTAGATTTGTCTTGTTACAAAAGGTAAATAATGTGTCTTTTCGAAATTTACCGTCAGTAATCTCTGATCAAACTAGTTTTTTATCTCAGAAAGGTCATTTTCGGCTTCTTCTTTTAATTCTTTCTACGAGTTAGCTGCGTAAAGAATTGCAGTATCGTCAACAAATCCTATGATTTCTCGCTCACTCTGTGTTGAGAACAATCCGTTTATGTATAGTGAAAACAGTGTTGGACCTATGACAGTTAGTACCTTATGGAACTCCACAATCTATTAACAACGGATCGCTCAATACTTTATTTACTTTTACACGCTGGTGTCTATTGGTAATATAGCTTTTGAAAAGTTTTAAACAAATATTCCTAACGCCAATGTCTTCCAGTGACTATAAGAGCATTTCGTGACTGACCGTATCAAATTCTGTTGATAGGTCCAAGAATACGCATAAACAAGGTTTGCTCTTATTTAAAGCAGAATACATATATACATTTTTTTAATATGCCACATTTTTCACTACACAACACTCGTGACCATACCACATTTTAAATTACTTTCGAACGCATCAAGGAATTGCTTGTCCACTGATATTGTGAATTTTCTCTATAATCGAGGTCAGGAGTCGGAAGGGGTACCTCTCTTTTGCCAGAGCGCCAATATAGAGACCCCCCTATTTTCGAGGTCGCTGAACACGATGGTGGGGTCCCACAATTTTTTTTCCTCGGCAACCCCTTCAAATTGGCCAAAAACCACCCCCAAAGTGCCCTTTTCCGTGAACCCGTTTATTTTCCCCAGTTCTTCAACTAACTGTTATTCCCTCAAGTAGAACGGCAGGTCCCTCGAGGGATTTGACCTCAGCCACCCCTACACCAGGCTTCCACCCCTCTAGGAGGATGAAAAATTGATATTTTCTTTGTGGAAAGAAAATTAGTATTTTACAGGAGGTGTTTCGGTGAGGAAGGTGGTAGGTGATCAGGGTTGTGTAACCATCCCCGGGGGTTGTTTTTACCATTGAAAGGGGTGGAAAAAAAATTTTTTTTGGGAAAAAAATTATATTTTGTAGGAGGCGTTTCATTGAGGAAGGTGATACGCCTACTACAAAATATTATTTTTTCCCACCCCTTCGAAAGATGAAAACAACCTCCGGGGTTGGTTATACAACCGTGCTCGCTCACCTGCCACTTCCTTAACACCTCCTACGAAATAATAATTTCATTAAAGAAATATCAAATATCCACCCCTTTGAAGGGTGAAAATAACCCCCGGTGGTGGTTACACAATCCTGGTCACCTACCACCTTCCTCAAAGAAACGCCTCCTACAAAATATTATTTTTTCTCAAAAAAAAATTTACACTCCTTTGAAGGGTGACAACACCCCCGAGGATGGTTACACAACCATGGTCACCTGCCACCTTGCTCACAGAAACACCTCCTGTAAAATATCAATTTTTTTTTCAACAACAAAAATTTCTATTTTTCAATCCCCTAGAGGGTTGGAAGCCTTGCGTAGGGGTAGCTGAGATCAAATCCCTCGAGGGACCTTCCGTTCTACTCGAGGAATAACAGTTAGTCGAAAATAAACGGGTTCGCGGAAAAGGGCACTTTGGGAGTGGTTTTTGGCCAATTTGAGGGGGTTGCCGGGGAAAAAAATTGCGGGACCCCCACCATCCTGTCAGCGACCTTGAAAACGGGGAATGGTCTCTAGACTGGCGCTCTGGCAAAAAAAGCAAAAACCCCCAAAAATCCCGACTCCTCACATCTTTTCAGCACACAGGAAGATATACGAATTATCCGCTATGACTAAAAATGATTTGTAACTATAAAATAATATAATATCTATTTTTAATTCAGAAAAAGTATTTTACGCCACTTCTGAAGATGAAGTTAACTGAATTGGAGCCTTTAACTGAATGGAGGGCCTTAGGCTAGTACCTAGTTATGCCATATGGTTAATGCGGTTTGGTTTGATGGAGAATTTTTTGGATTCAGGGCAGGGGACCTAAAAACGTATAAATATATGAAAAAGTAAAACTCAATATCGACTTTTTGCTCGATCGCAATGCCGATATACTACGTATGTGGGAAAGTAAAAAGTGAATCGTCAACAAAAAGCATTGCTGATAAGTTCGGTACACAAGATTGTAGGTCGCTTATATTGAGCAAAAATAAAAGTGAGCTTCCCCACTTTCTATTCTACCGCATTCCGTTTGTGATTATTCCGATGGTTCTGAATGTTTACTTACAATCATTTGCTATTCCCTATCCACTAAATAACTTTGAAACCATTTAAATGTTACACCAAATATGCCAAAGAATGCTATATTTATAAAAATATTTCCTAATTTACGATGTCGAAAGCTTTGGAGAAGTCACATTCTTCACCAACTATTTGATAATGAGAGTAAAGATTTTTTACAATTGTTTCAGTTATGTTATATACTAGACAATTGTTTGTCACTTAGAAATTCATATTATCTCGATTTTATTATATAGAGCAGCTTAAATACCTCAATAATCTTTTGTTAATCATAAGTTTTTAAAATTTGTTTGATAATGTAATTAATAAGGAAATGAGTCGATAATTTAAGAGATTGAGGTATTCAGTTCTTAAATAGTGGCACAAGACATCTCAAAAGCACTCTGGAAAACACCCTGTATAAAGGATTATTTTCTTATGTAACTTTACCGAAAATTCTTCTCTCTCTATTAATTTTTACTGAAATGAAAAAGTTTGTAGGCATATTTTTAACAACTACTTTTCCGATGATATTTTTAAAATGGTGCCTTCAGTTGGCGAGTTGCAGACCATGCATATTAACGTAGTAAAATTAGTTATCTTTTGAGTAGATCCTACGTGAATAACTTTTGGCTCATAATAATGATGATGAAAAATAAAAGAAAACATAACTTTTTTACAGTACTTCTGATACACAATTCTCTTATCAATGATTATTACTAAATTTGTCTGTCAGTTATAATAAATAAATAAACACCACAGAAATTAGACAACCCCCAATTCCAGAAGCCAGGGTTTGTGCGGAAGAGGGTTACACATTGAAAAAACGCGGACATACAACCATTTCCTCCAACAGTGCCAGTGCCGGAGCCAGGATTCGAAACCGGTGGTGCGGTGTCCGTGTGATTAATCGCTATTGCCACCTCGCGCCTTAACCCACTCGGCTATCGACCAGTTATAATAAACCTTTTGTATTAAATATGTAGTTAAAGCCTCAGTTAAAGCTATACGAGTCATGTTGTTCTTCTTTTTTATTGTTATAACCTATTAGATTCGAAAAATGGTTTGAAAGTACCTTGATGATAAAATCGTGGCACTTGGGATTTAAGTATAAGTGAATTAATACATAACTTTTACTTCTTTCTTGTAAAAGTAAGATATAAAAAATTCATGAAGGAATAGTTCGTTTCAAAGCATAAATACTAAATTACGTTCTGTCGCCATTGTATTTCTTTATTTACTAATCAGATAAGACTTGTTTATTTTCTTTTGATTTATGAGTGAGATAACGACGATGAAATATCTTTGAATATGTTAAGGTCTGTTAAGTTTGTATCTATTTGCCAAATACTTTAAGAGAGGGTCCACTTGAAACGAGACACCATACAGACGCCACCCTACTCGAGAGAAATTTAAATGTAGCCGTTTCACACGATTTTATATACTTGAAAGGAATTGATAGCACAAGTACCTTATTGAACATTTTTATAAGTAACCGATATGTTGGAAAAATAGACACTATTAGTATATTTGTCTATACGTAATTAGTAACCGTAAATACAAAGGAGTTATTTCAGAAAATAGTACTCAGTAAATAAAAATTATACTTACAATAATTTTTAATAAAGTTATAATAATTTATTATTGTATATAATTTATATTACGGAAAAACTTTTCAAGTTCATTATTGTACAGTTAAGACCAGGTTTAATTAACTTACATACAAAAAGCATATAAATAATTTTGAATAATACCTTCATAAGAAAGTTAAAACAATAATAACACTTCAAGTCTGATATACAGGGTGGGGCAATAGTCCTTCGGACCTCGATATCTCGAGTTCTATGATAGTTAGAAATTTTTAAAAAAATTACAAGCAAACTAGATAAAAGTCTATAACTGGAAATTATTTTCGAACATACAGGGCGAGCCAAGACGAAATTACCTTTGCCTTTTTTTAAAATGGAATGCTATGTATATCAGTACATTTTTTGAAGCTTCATTCTAGGCTCTATTCATTCAATCTGTAGATGGATATTAAAAAAATCACCACAATTACAATTATGGGTTTTAAGAAAAACTTATGTGAATACCAGTTACGAGACATCTAGTTAATGTTTTTAAATCATTTTCATTTCCTAAAAATGTACAAGGTGGCCAAAAATATTTTTTCAATTTAGAACATTTTAAATTGAATTTTCTCAAATGGAACACCTTGTATATTTAGACAATGTGATGTAGAAATGAAAAACGAACATTTTTTGTAAGTACTTCCCTAGGGCTAATTGCAACCAATTTCGTTTTATTGAGCAATAATTACAAAATTCAAAAATAAACATAAAAAAGAGGTTTCTTCAAATAACTCAGTAGAAAAAATTATAATAAATCCACATGTTGCCCATTTTGACTGACACACATCTCTATATGCTTTTGAAATGGGGTTCCCACTGTTCGTAAAACTGCTAACATCAGGAATCCTTCTTTCAGGATAACGTTGGTGGTAAATTCTATTGGCAAGTAAACAATTTCTGCCTGACGCTCAAAACAAAAGTCATTTCTACAAGTTCCGCTTTATTAAAATTCATACTGTAAAATTCTAAATATTTTAAAATCAATACAAATTATAACGACCGATAAGTGTGATAAATGCTCTTTTGTACACGACAATTTATACCAAACTGAGGTTTTATTGCTTGTCGAATAACGAAAACAGCAAAAAAATGTACAAAAACATCACAGTAAAGGACCGGTTAAATACTATTTACTCATTTCAATGGATTGGAAGAAACGGTCCCACTAAATGACCTCATTTCAAAATTGCATAAAGACGTGTGTCAATCAAAATGGACAACACGTCGAACACCTATTATAAATTTTTCTAATGGGTTATTTTAGAGAACCTCTTTTTTAAAGTTTATTCTTGAATATGACACTTATTTATTTATAAAACGAAAATGGGAAGTACTTACAAAAAATGTTGTTCAATTTAAAAAGTTCTTAATTGAAAAATAAACACTTATTCATTTATAAAACGAAAATGGTTGCAATTAGCCATAGGGAAGTACTTACAAAAAATGTTCGTTTTTCATGTCTATATCACATCGTCGAAAAATATACAGGTTGTTCCATTTGAAAAAAATGAGAAAATGCAATTTAAAATGTTAATTGAAAAATAAACACTTATTTATTTATAAAACGAAAATGGTTGCAATTAGCCATCGGGAAGTACTTACAAAAAATATTCGTTTTTCTTTTCTACATCACATCGTCGAAAAATATATTGGGTGTTCCATTTGAAAAAATTGAGAAAATACAATTTAAAATACTCTTAATTGAAAAATGATTTGTGGCCACCCTGTACATTTTTAGGAAATTACAATGATTCAAAAACATTAATTAGATGTTTCGTAACTGATAACATAAGTTTTTTTTAAAACCCATAATTGTGACTGTGGTGACTTTTTTAATATCCATCTGCAGATTGCATTATTTCAACAAAAAAAATGTACTGATATACATAGCATTCCATTTTAAAAAAAGGTACTTGGTTCTGTAATTTCGTCTTGGCTCGCCCTGTGTGTTCGAAAACAATTTCCAGTTATAGATTTCTTTATCTAGTTTGGTTGAAATTTTTTAAAAAATTTCCAGCTATCGTAAAACTCGAGATATCGAGGTCCGACACACTATTGCCACACCCTGTATAGAGGAAAATACAACTTAAAACTCTATATCTCCAACCAAACTCGGTCAGCCTAAATTTCTCAATGTCTCAGCATATTTCATTGCTGCAATCGCATACACACTTTGACAAATGGAATAAAATTCACTATTAGCCATTTTTTCAACAGTTTACGGAATATTTTTTAAAGCTAATAAGCAAGATTCCACTCTACCTCTTTCGATTCTGCTTTCATTCAATATTGAGCTTTAATATTAATTTTATTCTGAAAAAATATCTGCTAAATTAGACCATATTTGAGAATTCAACGTTGAATGGAATGTTATATCAAGAAATAGCTTCGTAAATTTGAAAAACTGGAATTCAGGTAAATATGTAGGTAAAAACGTATTGTGTATAATTGAAGTATTTAGTTCCCGGCACATAAAAAACGCAACAAAAACTCGACCTCATTAAAATACCGATACGGTACTTTTTGTACTGCTGCTACCTTTATAGGTTTTTAATATGCGTCGGGTCATTTGATCACATGCATGCCGCCATGGGCCGTGGCAATAATGATTATGTCGTAAAGTTTTTGTTGCGTTTTTTGAGTGCAGGGAAGTCCTTACTTGGACTACACTTGCTAGCTTGAAAACGGGGTCTTTTACAGATAATAGGTACTGAACGTAAATAAAAAATCTTTCTCTTACGTTCATATAGCAAAAAGTATATAATTTCATTAACAGCTATCCGTGGTGTAGTGGTTGAGTTGCATGATTCTCTACCCAATCCGCCTTTACTGACATTTCATACCTTTCATATCTTTAAATCTTTCATATCTCTCTCTTCCTCTCAGTTTATACATTTTGATTCGTGTTCTTGATCTATTTTTGTGCATTATTTGTTTCTGTTTTTGTTATCGTTCTCTTTTTGTGCATTTTTTCACTCAAAATTAGCTTTCTCTGAAACTCATAATTTCGATAAACAACAGACCACAGTTTAGGCAGCCTTGCGCAGCCCTGCAGTACCTCATTTCGGTGAAGGTTCCCCGTTTTAGATTTGGGTACCTGTGTCAGCAGCAAAATTAGTTCAGTGCCGTGCGACAGCTTCGAGTTTCTATCTAAACTTTATTAAATTTTATTTTTAAAATGTTTTTTCAATATATTGTTCTTTTTAATTTGTCTTTAGCAAAAGAAGTCAGGACTTCTCTCCCCATTTTCTTTTAGCCGAGCCGGAGCCGCCCGTATGTATTAATTCTAATAAAGTCTGTTTGCTTGTTTGCCCGATTCTCACGCGTGAGATTGAGGGTTCGAATCAAGTCTGTAATTTTTTTTTTCTGCATTTTGTACAAAATGTATTTCGGCTCGATTAGCAACTAAAATACCTAATACGAACATTTATTTATAAAGTAAGATCCTAGGGCTCCCAGAGGCTACGTAATTTCAGCAAAGCTAAGATTTTCACAATAAATGTGTAATATGTAGGTAAAAACGCATGGGAACTTACTTTTACGTTAAAGTAGCATAGCTGGTTTTTATATATGTTTTACACAATATTATTAAGAACGAACATTTATTGTTGCCAGACGCTTTCCGAGGGTCCTAACTCCGCTCTCTGGGATCTTACTCTATAAAGAAATGATCGTATTAGGTATTTTAGTTGCTAATCGAGCCGAAATACCTCTCGTACAAGATGTAGAAATAATAAAGTTTTGATTTGATTCAAACCCTCAATATCACGCGTGAGAATCGGGCAACTCAACCACTACACCGCGGACGGCTGTTAACGAAATTACATACGTTTTGCTATATAAACGTAAGAGTAAGATATTTTATTTACCTTCAGTACCTATTACCTGTAAAAGGGCCCCGCTTTCAAGCTAGCAAGTACGCAATACGTTTTTACCTACATATTACACATTCATTATGAAAATCTTAGCTTTTCTTAGCGGCTCTGGGATCTTAATCTAATAGTATCTTATACAAATAGAACAAACTAATTCTAGACAGAAACTTTTACAAAAACGGGTAAGTATGTTTTGTTGGTTCTATAATGTTTATTGTGTAACTTATATTTGTTTTGAAACAAAAAGCCATTGTGATATTTCAGTTTGTTGTACCATGAATGTATGGCACTACGAGTGATAATACCTCTTTCTGAGATTGTGACTCTTATCATGCATTATATTATCATTTCCACGGGACAGTGACATAGAACAGCCCCCATTAAATTGTCAAACATTAATTGCAGAGCGTGAATATATTTACTAACAGTTAATGTCCATAGCTTCTAGGTTTAATTATAATGTCTATATCAATTAAGCTTTCCAGAAAATTGTATAAAAATGTGACATGTTTAATATTATGCTGTGAACCGCTTGTATAAACATTAATTGTTATCATATACTTAATAAATATGGAACAAGCTTGTTGTAGTAGCATAATTTGTATATTTAGTTATAACGGGTGTCTCAATAAGAGCGCCGGATTTAATGTTAAAAAAACACTTTTCTTTTGAAATTAAGCGAATATTTATATTTCAACGTGAAGGAGGATAGTTGCGATTAAACATGAAATACTACATCCGGCATATGGCCACCATGAGACCTCTGGCACATGGTCATTTTCTTCATAAAATTTTGAATAACTTTTTCGCATATCTGTGGCGTTATTTCCGAAATAACGCTCTGCATCTCTTCTTTAAGGCGTTCAATTGTTTGTGGCTTATTCTCATACACCTTGTCCTTCAGATAACCCCAAAGAAAGTAATCCATCGGCGTTAAATCGCACGACCTGGGTGGCCAATGTTGATCACTAAACCGAGAAATGACACGGTGTGGAAACCTGGTCCGCAGTAACGCCATTGTTTCGAGAGCTGTGTGGCAGGTCGCACCTTATTGTTGGAAAAACTTATCATCCACATCAATTCGATCCAATTCGGGCCACAAAAACTCGGTTAACATTTCGCGATACCGCACACCATTAACAGTTAGCGCACTTCCAACCGCATTTTGAAAGAAATACAGTCCAATCACTCCGTCAGCCCTAAATGCACACCAAACAGTTACTCGCGGTGGTTAAGTTGGTTTCTCTAATATTACACGATGATTTTCAGCACCCCAAATTTGGCAGTTCTCTGCTTATTTACATACCCGTTTAGTTGAAAATGTGCCTCATCGGAGAAAATGATTTTCTTAGAGAAATCCGCATCAATTTCATGGTGCTTCAGCACCCAATCAACGAATCTACGTCGTTGCGCATGGTCCCTTGGCTTGATTTCTTGCGTCAATTGAATCTTATATGCGTGCAAATGAAGATCTTTTGTTAAAATTCGTTGCAGAGTGGGTCTGGTAATGTTCAATTCTTGACCACGATGCCGAATGGAATGGAATGAGTGTCTGGATTCTCGGCCACTTTCTCTCACTGCGGCTATGTTTTAGAGCGACGCAATCTGCGAACTGTTTCAGCACAAATTTCACCACTTTTGTAGTGAGTTTTCACAATAATTAAACGTTGCTCCTTTGAATACTGCTGCATGACTCCTAATCCCGTGGTTTGTACATGACAACTGTCAACGAATGAACACCGAGTTAATCACACAAACCAAATGGCGGCAAATTCAAATCCGGCGCTCTTGTTGTGACACACTTTATATTTAAATAAGCTGTCCTACAAATTAACAAAAATTTCTTTACAGCGTAAAGTATAGCATAACAAAACGGGAACATCAAATATGGAGGAAAATAAGACTGAAACCGACTTACTTATAATAAATACAATATTGTGGTTTTTTAAAAAATCTGGACATTTATACTCTTAAGGGCCAGTTTATCAATGCAAGGTTAACTCGTAACCAAAGGATAAATATCTAACAAAACAATAGATACCCATTGTTTCGTTTGACATTTATCCTATAGTTAAGTGTTAAACCTTAATTGATAAACCATAAGCGAAATTTATTTGTCTTGCTTTCAAATAAGTTATCAAAGCATCTTCCTATACCAAAATCTAACCTAAAAACCAGAGAAGAAAAGATTATAGAAAATAAAAAAAATGATATACCAGGTCACACGCTTCTCGTCCTGCGGTCTGTCAGGACATTTTAAAGTAAACAATACAAGGAGTAATCTCTTAAATCATCATAAAAGTGCAGCCTCGACGGTGAAAAATATTCTACAACATCCGCGTAAGAACAAATTCTTGTGAAATATCAAGACTTTGAACGAGTCGTTAGGAAATAAAGAAAGGTTAAAAAGATATGTAATGTATATTGGACATTCGGAACGTCAAGTTATAACCAAGACTTAAGAAACCCATGATTCATCTCAGATATAGAAGAATCGACAAGTTTAGTACTGCTCAGTGTGGCCTGAGGTTATCATAGAATAAATACTAATAACCCATTTTACAAATTCACATCTAACTAATAAAACGGCAACACAAATTAACATCACAGAAAAATCTGCAAGAGTCACAAAATCTATCGTTGGTATTTGTTAGCGTCGAAAAAATACGTTATCAAATGCTTAAATTGTATTAAGAGCAACTCGGTAGGCGTTGATCTTATTTATTTTAAGAGTAAACATTCACTGGGCACTCAAAAAATGCAACAAAAACTTTACGACCTCATTAAAATATCGTTAAACTAGTCACAAAAATATTTGCGCCCAGGCACGCACTTGAAATATTTAGATCAGCAACTCAGTCGTCCAATTTTAACAGCGCGTTACTATCTATATTATGAATATGTACATTCTAATACATACGAATTTTAAGTTCGGTTCTGTTCCATTTCGTTCGCAAATTGACTCGCGTACCTTTATAGGTTTTTAGTGTGCGTCGGTTTGTTTGATGAAAACATGCCGCATGATCCAACGGCGATAATAATGAGGTCTTAAAGTTTTCGGTGCGTTTCTCGAGTACCCAGTAAATGTGTACTCGACTAAAAGCTTTTTATTCAATTAACCATCTCATCTTCATCATGAACAGTGCTCTTACCATTGCAGTATTTCCTGAGACATGGAAATAGGCTAACGTTTTACCTTTAGCTAAAATTTCAAATCCTACAGAATTTGTCAGCAGTTTTAGAGGGTTTAATGAAAACTCAGATAATCCAGTGTGTGTTTCATAATAATATAGTGCCCAACTCACAGCCAGGTTTTAGGGAATAGCATAGCTCGACTACTGCTCTAGCTACAACAACTGATGTTCTAATCTGAGCCAAGAATGCAGGCAAAATAAGCTACTTAGTGTTATTAGATTACAGCAAGACATTTGACACTATGGATCCCAATATCTGATGCGATAAATTCTATTATGGTTTTTCTCAAAATTTTATCACTTTCATCAAGAGCTTGTAACGTTTCAATTTTGTTTAATTTAGTTAATTTTAATATAACCCCTTGTATATGCCGCTCCTTGGATTTATATGTTAATTTTATAGAGTTAGAGCGCCTAAAAGTATGCAACCAGCGGTGCGCTACGGAATCGTATATTTGGAAAATCAGGAAATAATCACCTTAAAATTTCGTATTGGTCATTTTAAATCCTTTCAATTTTATACATCAAGCTTGTCTTAATATAAGGAATATCCGTAAAAATAAGCATCATATTATATATAATTAATAGGTATTGCCATTATATTTCTGCCATTATCATGTATAGTTTTTCGTATTTTATCGCGAAGTTTTTGTGAGCGAAGGATAAAAACAGGCGTTCGAGTCAGTTACCACGTATTTCTGGTGTGTTAATGAGTGCAATCCACATTTTTCTATATGTTTAACACACTGAGGTGTTCATTTTGGATATAATTAGAAAGATTGTGTTTATATTGTGGCCGTGTGCTTATGTAAGTTTTTGGACGGGGCACAATATCGGCTGTATTGCTGGATTTGAGGGCATTTGTTACCCCTAATTAACACGTGGTAATCAACCAAGCTCTTGCCTATAGCTTTGGTTACTTCAAGCCACCCTCCATCTACGTAAGTTATTACATTTTTCTTCTTTTAAATGACTGGTTAATGGTAATTTCGTGAATCCTTGTTATAGGGCTTTTCTTCTTTTCCCTGGCTTCTTTCACTTTTTGGTGCAGTAATTTTGGTTTCTAATTTGGGATATTTCTGATATCAAGCTA
This sequence comes from Leptura quadrifasciata, assembly GCA_963675555.1. NCBI lineage: Eukaryota > Metazoa > Arthropoda > Insecta > Coleoptera > Cerambycidae > Leptura > Leptura quadrifasciata. The sequence continues at coordinate 115,495,598 of OY776675.1, forward strand.
CCGTTAGAAGACCTATTGAAGTTCCTGCGTTCCAGTTCGTTATTTTGGAATTTCTGAAATAGATGCAGTATACCGGCTGTCCTGGACGATCGACCATTGGAGCCGCCATTTGCAGTAATCTCGTGCGAGGACGACATTAAGCAGATAAGCTGTATTTCTTTGAATTTTCTGTATTTTCTATATACTATTTTAATATTTTGCATTTATTCATATTCATTTGTGTACCAAATAATCTATTACATATTAGTAGTGCATTTTTGTCTGCTACTAATTGAATGGCCGTCTTTTTAGGCCCTTGCGCTAAATTTCAGTGATTAATTCATTTGTCTTGACAAAATCTTGACCTGTATTAATATATTTATTTAATTTTTTTTGGTATTTACTATCATTTTGCAGATATAATTATTACGTCATTTTTTTTTTAAATAAATTATATTGTGCGCCAACCATGATCACGTGCGGACATTTAATCATTGGTTTACCACTATATATATTTTTTTTATATATCTATATATATTTCAACCTAAACATTCACGAGCGGGCATTCATTATTATTAGCTTACAACTTTGTTTTTTTATATATATATATTTCAGAATGGTAGAAAATTAAAGTAGATTTTATATACTTTGGGAATCATTTATTTTTGTAGAATATGCGTTCAAAATATATTCAGTAGAGAAAATTAAGGCAATTGACACCTGATATCGATTTCGTGGTCCAATTATATATATTTCTATTTGGGGTGCTTGAAGTTTTGTAACCGAACTTTAAGCCACTACTTGGAAACGTAGGGCAATTTAGGTTACTGGCGCCCTGAGCTGCTCAGTTGTATATTGAGTAGTTCTAAATAACCGCACGGCCAGCTCCGGCTGTAAGCTAGCCAACGTTTCTCTCAAGAATTTGGACACACCACCATCGAGAGGTAGGTTAGGACCTAATATCTCTCTATAAAATTTTAGTAAGGTGACAAGCTATTTACACAATAGGTGCCAATGTATAGTATATGGTAATTACATATCAGAGTCACGCTATGTTAATTTAAGTGTTTCTCGGGGATCCATACTTGGACCCTTGTTGTTTTCAATATACATATCAGATTTCCATAAAGTAATCAAAAACTGCAATATACACAATTATACTGATGACACGCAGGCTTATATTTTATATTTGCCATTGACGATAGCTTACCAAGTAGAGAAAAAATCAACAACTTAATAATTAAATTGATTGATATATCGGCAGCTCCTAATCTTAAATTAAACGCTAGCAAATCATCGGTTATGTTGTTTGGAAAAAACATAAAGAGACCATGTAATTACTTTATTTTTAAATAAAGATAAAGCAAAAAATTTAGGCTTGCGGATTGGCTCAGATCTGCGATTTACGCAACACGTGAATTACTTATGTAAATCTTCAATTAATATACTTAGCCAACTTTATCCTCACAGGCAAATAATAAATTCATAATTTAAACTAAACATATGCGAAACCTTAAGTATATCTCCGTTAACATAATTTGCTGCGATGTATGGACCGGTTCTGCTAAAATTTGACTCTGAAAAATTACAGAAGCCGCAAAATTCATGTTTCAGGCTTGCCTGTGGTACAAAGTAATATGAGCATATCAATTTTAACATAGCTGACTCAAAAAAACGAAAACTTGACAAGCTTAGAAATGTTCACTTGTTGTCTCTGGTTCACAAAGTATTGCTGTCTAATATGTCAACTTATTTTTAACTTAAATTAGACCGGTATATAGATGTGAACAGTTTTAACACTCCCAATAAGTTTGTATTAATCATACCTAAACACTCCACTGCCATGTTCAAGCAACGCTTTACATATGTAGCATGCAAACTGTACAATGCCTTATAGTCGAGCTCAGATTTACGGTGCACTCAAAAAGGCAATAAAATTTACGACTTTATAGGTTATGTACGTCGGCTTGTTTAATGACACCGTACCGACTGGTTCACCGGCGTAATTAGCTCGTAAAGTTTTCGTTGTATTTTTTATTTGCAGAAACGCTTTGAGCGATACTATACCTGCGCTATTCCAAAATTATTCAATAGTGAATTTCAAGAAAAAGTTAAAAGCTTTCTTTTTGGAATAATAATTGTTTTTGTCATACACAGAGTGGCCTTATGTAATTTGTGGACGATTTGTAATTTTTGGTATTACAAATGAATAAAGACGTGTTATTACTATTATTATTAAATTAAGTTTAGCTTTAACAATCTCTATCTGATATTAACTTTGTTGGAAAATCACATGTATTTTAGTATTCACTTTTTTAACGCTTGCAAATACTATTTTAGTGTGTAGTAGTAAATTTTAAAGAAAGTACAAGTTTTCTACAACAAACTAGATTCAATAGAGTGATGAATATAAGCATAGTATAACTGTGTATAAATGCTTCCATAATGCATCAGCACCAGTAATCAGTAGTTAGTTGAAATGTTTAATCTGTTTTAAAGCCGCAAAGACTTATTTAAATGAAATTCACACGTATTTAACATCAAGCGACAGTATCGCAAAAACTTCTCCTAGGAGAAGGGTAATTTACTGAACATTGCAAATCATGTTAGACAAGTACTTACTATTACGTACTCTTAATATCCAAATCCCAAAAAATATCCAGTATGTATTTAGATCCGAGCAGAACTTGTACATAATTCTTATATTCACAAGTATTTTCGAGTAAAAAGATCCCATCATAGAAATCAATATTATTACAAACAAATGGTAATAAACTTTGAGCCATAACAGTTATTAGTACATTGAAGTAAATTAAAAACAAGTTTTACTTTTACAATGCATATTATGGGGTCCTTTACCGAATGTTTCTTGATGTGACAACAATCTATTTTCTCTGGATAGCGAGTATCCTAATCATAAATACATGTATATACAGCTAGGATATTCAATCTATCTCAACGTGTCACTTCTTGACTCTATTCACGCCACTAAACCACTGACTGGATCAATTCTGAATTCAAGACCGCTATATTCGCTTGAGAGCTATTAGATACCCATGCCTTCCGTGCTGTTAAAAATGCAATAGACACACATCATATCTCCGCATTAAGGAACTAAATTACACTACTTTAGTTGTACCCTTCAGCAAAAAATAATTTTGTGGCCACCAATTGAAACAACTTTTATTTTTACTCTAAATGTCTTTAAGAACGCTTGTACCTAAGTACCCTAGCTAGCTCAACAGCAGGGGTGAGGGAAATACTGGATTAAAGAGAAACAAACAATGTAAAATTAATCCTATATTACAACAATAAAATTCATGACCCTGAGACCGTGGAACATTAAAATATATCGATATCAAAAACAAGAGTTCTTTAAAATATACGGTATTCGAATAGGCAATCAAAGGCATAGAAAAATAACTAAACCAATAACATGGAATTTTTTATACAAAAAGCAATTTACAAATATGAACAAAATCCAGAGTATATCTGAAGCCAAAACTCATACTCAGATACTCAGACATTAACACACAATCATAATTTTAAAAGTCAAAATCTTGAAAAGAAAATCGGTAAAAAAGCCGAAAACCATTGTGTGAACTTAACAAGAACGTACTTACAGATTATGATGCACTTTGTTACATGAAGCAATAATTGACACTGACGGAAATCTTCCAAATATCTACTTGGAGGGCATAGTGTTCGAAAATTTACAATCTAACCCCTAACTCGCGAAGGGTTGCACGCACTAGCCAAGTTTCTATGCACCAAAGAGCTTTTATTTCACTAGGAAAGTATCTGAGGTTTAAAATTTGATAAAACAGTACAGTATATGGACCAATACCGTAAAATATAACATAACTTAACGTGAGTATCTTGTAATATTGCGTACTTGCTGTTTACACTATAAATAAATGGCGTCTTTCACTAACCGAAAAAAACTTCTCTCTAAAATGGAACTCACGAGGTTATTATCGCCTGACTTTAACTTCAAGATGAATCAACAACTATCTAACAACTTTCAACATTAATTCGGGGTAATAAAGCAATTTACTTATATCTGAAAGGAAGCCTTCAATTCAGAGCTCCCGTTCGGCTTCACATATCGCCGCCCATCTTGCCGGCTTCTTTCTCGTGATCCCCTTCGCGCATTCTCTATTTCTCATCAAAACGAAGTTAAATACCGAAACCAATCAGGGAATCGGATCCAAAAATGCACCAATCATAGCCTTAGCAGTGAATATGAATATGCCGCAAGGCAACAAGCTTTGTTTTTACCGATTTAATGTACGACATTTTACTAATATTTTGCAAAGTTTACACACGATAAAAATATACCGTTACACAATATAGTCCGTTGAACTTCAGGTGTTGTTTCCTGAAAGAAAAAGAAATGAAACTAGTAGTATCTAAGTCAATGTGTTAATAAATGATTCGAGTTAGTATGACAAGCTTGATTACGTCAATACAGCATGATTATTAACCAAATGTGTCCCACTTCGTAAAAGCATCGAGAACACCAACGGAACTTGTGTCGAAAAAAATCACGGCAGGAATTTTTTTAGACTGCTTCTCTTGGTGTGATTCAAAATGCTACATAATTTTTTACGCCAATCTTTTTCACACTTATAATCTGTAACTAACATTTTGAATCTAGAATCCGAATCTATTATCTTAATACTCGATATACGTAATAAGGTATGAAACGAAAATATAAATATTTCTTTTTTCGCATCATTTTCATTTTTACGTTTAAAATATTGAGATTTTTATGGCCTCAACCTTTTGTTTAGCTTTGGATGTATCTGAGTATATCTCCATAATAAAACTTTTTTTAGTTTATTCTTGTCACATGAACACTATCTACTTCAATATTTATGTAATATTATATCCTAGGCACTAATTCAGTTTTATCGATATTTATAGAAAAATTATTGTCTCTTGCTAATCTAAAGTTTTCTGCGCATTCTTCCATTGTTCTAACAAGAATGAGAGAATCATTGAGACATGTCGAATATATTATATTTGTTGATCTTAAAAAACAATCTAAAAGTGAAAAAAATGTAAAATGACTATTTTTAAATCTGCTAGCGAAAAGGAATCTAATTTCTTGAATCCAGTTTAGAAAAACAAAAGACAATAATAGAATGCGGGTTTTCACGGCCGTTGTTTAATGAAGTAATTTCTTCCGGGTGTTGCCGTGGTCGTCGAACTTGACTTGACGTTTCGCTGATCATCCTGTCAGCTTCTTCAGAAGGAGTCTAAGGGCTAAATTTGTTGTGTTACGCTCCTCGTTATATACCTAGGCGTCGGCGTCGCTTCGCTGGTCATTCGTCTCTCAGTAGAGTAGCAGACGCAAATCGAAAACCAAAAGGTAGTAACTTGAATTGGTATATTTCTATTCTCAAGCTTTAAATGTCACCACATTTGTTATTAACACTATCTAATGTGTTTATAAAATTTGTTCTTGAACTTTCAATATCGCTGTATTTCTTATTAACAATAATATTGTCCCGCAACGTATTATGTATCTCTTCCGATACTTTATCTCTATATTTAAAAGGAATGGGATGGGGCTTGCATCGAAACTCTTTAGTTGCATCAGCTTGTAAATTGTGTACATATTTTCTCGTGATTTGAGATTCAAAATTAATTAAGTTTTCATGACGCTTTAAAATGACAAGCCCTCGATTTCTATATTCTGATGGACATTCAAAACTTATTACTTGATTAGATTTTATAGATTGTGTCACTACATCAATCTCCGCATTGTGGATTTCATTGGCATTTACGCAAAATCCAATGAAATTTACCACTTTATTACCAATCTCTAAACATATACTTTTAAAATCTAGGAAACCCGCTGTTTCTCCCCCAAATGTCAGCACCAAGAATTATATCAAACTGTAATTTTGGCATCAATAGAAATTCACTATTTACAATAAAATCTTGGATATTGATATCCACATTTAGTATTCTATTTAATTCCCCAAGTTTCTTTCCATTTGCATTATTCAAATTAATCTTAGAGGTCACCTACGATGCTAAATTATATGAAAAAATCATAGTAGACATTTTTTAATTAAAAAATTTAGCACCGTAGATGGATTTGCATTTAAAGATGGAAAGTGATTTTGTGATCTTAAATAGACCTTGATGACCTTTATCTTTTGAGATCAGTTTGATTTAAATCGGACAAAAAACAAAAGAATTATTACGCTGTTGCACTCTTAAGTGAGACACACTGTATGTAATCAAAACAGCGTTGACATGAGGTAAATTTTTACAACAATTTAATTCTTACTCTTATTATTACTACTTCGTAAAGGCGGCTCTATATTAATGCCAGCCATGATGACCTGCGAAAGTCCAAGTACGTGAGCACGGATGGTTTTCGTGCCTGTTCGCGGGTATTTACGTCACTTCACGCTAGTCCTCCGGTCGGTGTCGGTATTTTGTACCCCCGACAAAAGATTCGCATACCGCGAATGAGAAAGTTATCTACATTCACGGAGTCGCTTGTTGTTCAGTTCAATAACGTGCAAGAAGCAGTTGGGATTAGTATTGGGCGGCTGGTCAAAGAAAAATATTGAGCCACAGCACTTACACATACACAAGGCCTCCCACCAACCTAGTCTTGCGAAGTAGGTGGTGATGCTACCTATTGGCATATCCGTTACATCGACCAGAGGAGACCCAACGTTCTCCCACAATGGATTCTCTGAATGATGAGATGGCAGATCAGTCACAGAGAACATGTTGGACCGTCTCATTTTCTTGTTTGCAGTTTCTGCAGAGTGGTATTTCGCTTAATCTCATGTGGTATAGATGTTTCTTTAACGGACAATGTCCAGTCTGGATTCCCGTTATAAATCGTAGGTTCCTTCTGGATATCGCCAGGTAGTCCATTGCTGTGCTCTTGTTGGGATATTTTAGTAGTTCCCCAATACGCTGACAGCTGCTTCTTTCATCCCACAGTTTCTTGAATTCGTTGTGGTTGTTCTCTTTAATTAATTATGTTATCGCCGTGATCGGTCACAAACTGGCTGGGCTTGGAGATGTTATTCATGCTGGACGTACCTACAAATGCTTGGTAACATTCCCATACTGCACCTGACCTGTGGTAATTTTATAACTTCTCAGGGCTAGTAGTGATTGTCTGCAATCTGTGTAGATTCCGATTGTTTTGCCCGTAGTTTGTCTGGGGACGATCTCTTTTGCGACTATGGTTATACCCTCTAGTTCCGTCTATATTATGCTGGCTCACCTATCCATAATCCATTTATATTGGATTTGCAGGCTTCTGGAATATATTGCACATACTCTCCAATCTTTCCTTTTGATCCGTCTGTAGAGATGTCGATCACACCTTCACCAAAAGTTTCGCTTTAATTTTTCGTCTGTATTATGTAGTCTCTCGAAGACGAACTGGAGAGAAATACCATCTGTACACGCCTGTAGAAGAGGCTTCCTAACAGCCTCACTCCATAGGTGACTTCTGGCCTCTCCATAGCCTTACACTTGTATGTCAACGGATTTGAGGCATACCATTGTGGTCAGAACCAATTCTCCTAGATATATATATCTAGTGGTGGCAGACACAGCATTAGCTCCATAGCTCTCGCTGGTGTTGTTCGTATAGCTCCGGTTATGCTTAGGCAGGTAACTCTCTGCGCTTCGCTGAGTTTGACTATAGCTGTAGCCTGCTGCTCTTAGACTACCAGAACACAGCTCCATATATTGTCATTGGTCTTATGAAGGTAGTGTATATCCACATGACCACTTCCCAAGATTTCCCGACGGTCCTGCGACACTGCCCGTAAGAAATGAAAGCCTTCTTTAGTCTTCCAACTAACTAATGTTTCCATGTTAGTGTGGCATCGAAGGTTACTCCAAGGTATTTCACTTCTGATGCGAAACTTCGTGTTGTATCTAGGAGGACAGGTGCCTTCAGTGCTGCTGGTTTCCTTCTTCTTGTGAAGAGATCTCCGTCTTCCGGAAGAAGCGGTTACAAATAAACGTAAAAATTAGTTCGTGCTGGAACGACGAATTAGTTAACATTTCTATGAAGCGGAACCAAGAGAGAGACGTAAAACATCCTTATTTTTTTTTGTACCGAATACGCACAAAACTGTATTACGCCATTGCATACAAAATCACAGCAGCAGCTATTTCAGCATCCATTTCGAACCAGAACGTAAACCGTGAATGTAGAGAAACATATGCGGTCTCGCGGAATTCACGGCGTGAATTCTCGCCGCGAGTGTAGAGCCGCCCTAATGAAATTAATACCTTATACAAAACATTTTTGCAAAACAGTTGATGTATTACTATCGGACAATATTTTTCAGAAAACAACTGAGCTCCCAGAAGTTCAGAAAAACGAGTTTCGGGCATTGTCTGAAGATTCATCTGCAATGAATGTGCAATATGAAAGCTGGAATGTTCAGTTTACAGGAGACGTAGATGGAAACAATTTTTACACATTTCACTGTAGATGAATTATCCGCAATGCACGTCCTCAGCTTAAAGTTTATTTTCGCCTTAAGACATGTGTCGATTACTGTTGTATAATTTAGTGAGATAATAGTCCATTACTATAAGAAGCACTGTAAATCAGTTTTTTAAACACCAAAATTTTCACGTCTTCACTGGCTGGCACAAAATAATACAATGAATAATTTTAAGAGTGTATTAGGCGCGTTAGATATAGTAGTGCAACTTCTTATTTTTAAACGTTTTTGTGCTGATCTGCATGTTTTAGTATGTATTAGTGACAACACTGAAGAATAACCGCACAACATTTTACATACGGATTAAGTGAACCAGTCACAAAACTTATTTGCCAAATAAACCCATAGTTGTACAATATGAAATTTATGAATAATTATACAAAAAATTTATATTTAATATATATTTAAAAACAATTTACTACTACTATTTTACTATTTGCGATACATCAAAATGCAACAATTAAAGGAAACAGAGAAATGTGCGTCTAGTTTAATTTTATTAACACATTCTAAAAACGTTAATTACTTTCCAATTAGAATGCAGACAAGCATTTCGCAAATGTAGGAATAAAATAGGTCGTTAGCGATTTCAGGTTCCTAATCGCTTTGTTCTCTGTCTCTTGTTTTGTCAACTGTGCTCACGTAATTGTTGAACAAAGCGAGGGCGTAGAACTGCAGTCTCCGCAAGGAACACCGTTAATTAAGAATAGCAAGGACAGTTTTTATCATTAAAGAGTTAAAAGTGTCCCTTTAATTTATATGTTATGGTGATGTTATATTCTCAAAGTTGACACTATATATTGTCAAAAATTAAACACATATATAATTGGTTTTTAATTAATAACTTGATCCAATATACAGAGCGTCTCTAAAATGTCGTTAAAAAAAGTCTTAAGATCGATCGAAATAGTGGAATTTAAACAAGCTTACCTCCGTTTAAAAATAGCTGGGCTAAGGCGCTGTCTTCGATTTTTTTTTCCTGCGAGTAAAGGGGGAGTTGTTGCGGACCACTAGCGTATGCGACCCACCATACGCCTTAGCGTTTTGTGGGCCGCATAATCAAAACTGCTACGTCCGTAACATATTTCGCTATTCTCCACGGGAGGGCGATACACTTGCGGCACGTGAAAAGCAGAGAAACGGAAGGCAACCATTTTTGTTGGCGGATATAGTTGATAATTCTACGAACCTCGGTTTTTCCAAGGCATCCTGGTGGATTTTGGAATTATCAACCCAAGAAAATTTTCTCAATCTATTGTTCCGTTTAGCGGAATATTTTGTGGTTGTGAGTAAATTTTAACTGCGGAAGCAGGATATTTAATTATACAAGGTAAGCTAACCTCTCCTCTTTTACACACATCAGTGAAGTACCACGGATGGGGCATCCACACACACAGTAGAAAGTTCCAGGGCTGGAGAGGCTATAATCAACCCTATCCTTGGGTCAATTTCCTTTGTCCCGAAGACATCTCCGTAGGGCTGCAGTTCTTCCACGTCGAAGTCGGTATCGTACCACCCTATATAAGTGTGTTGTTTTGTTTTTACTTACCGGGGACCACCTTCAGTGGTTCGGCTCGGTTATATCAATTCATACTTTTGTATTTTAACTTGTACATATTTAAAGATTTTATGCATTTATATTTATTTAAGGCGGTTCTCTAAATCAGACCCATTGTGGCAGAATTTATGACCATTTATGAGGACATTGTAAACCGAGGCATTTTATTAATGTTGTAACTTATTAATCGAGAAATTTGCCACACCTTTTGAACATCGCCAGGTTACATGCTAGAGAACCAATATCTGTAAATTGTGTAATATAGTGCATTTCATTTTTAAAGAAAGTGTCACTATTTCGTCTGCGACCACTACGTATGGAAGATTCAGTGATTTATTAAGTAAGTAATCATAGTTTATGTAAACTTGGGCTTAACGCCCTGAGATAGTCTGAGCTAGAGAAATTTTATCGTAGGTACGTACATCACTTATCCGGGTTAAGTTTGTGCCCTACGATATCTGCTACGCTACAGTAGCCCAAGTGATTTCGTTATGTATTATCTTGCAACCATTAATATCCAACGTATTTATTTGTTTATGTACGTGAAAATCGTGGCAGAATGATAACTATCTTCAAAAAGTTTGTTTTACATATCTAAAAATTACTTTTGGCGATTAAGATTAAATTTAGGAAGTGAATCTGGAATAGAAGAAGCTGTCTCTTCACATAATGTTCTGATCGTAAATTTCACGTATGTGGCCGAAAGTTGGTCAACCACATGCAAGAGACTGGATAAACAGAAAAAAATGCAAGATGTCTTTTTTATACATAATTTTATGACATTTATTTTTATAAACAAGTGTTTTAGTCAAAAGGTTAATGAGAAAGAATATATTTGTGAAGATTTCTTAATATTTTACGGACTGTCAAAAAATTCACGGTCAATCGATGAGTATATCTGACAAATTATTCACAACTATTAAATAAAAATGTATACCGTATTTAGTTCGTTTGGATCCTTTCCGAGGTGAGACTCAACGCGAACTGACCGGAAACGTATCCGCACCAAATAATTTGGCATGAATATTTTTCGACATCTTAGAAAAAATTCGGTAGGTGAAACCTTTCCATGCCTTAAACCTAGAAACTGCCGGGTCACTAAGTATTTAGCACAAAACCAAAGGGTAACTGTTTTTTATTTATATTGTTTACCTTACTTTTCGTCACAATAGCTTATGAATAAGGCTAATGAATATTTTTTTCTTGAAATGTCTGGGAAAAATAATGTATTAGTACTACACTAGTATATTAAATTTTATTTCCAACGGCGTCAACATTATCGCATGTAAATTGGTTTCACCACGTAAATACACATAATTAAATTTGACTTTGTCTAATCCTTGCTCATTTAACTGTCGTCCACGTTTGGAAAATATTAAAGCCTCTGGTCTTTAATTGTTCAATACAATTTTGGGTCGAACCTTAAATTCGTATCTCTTGTTCGGTCTACAGTCTGAAATAGCTTTCATGCATGCTTAAAAAAGTCAACTTTTAGTGATGGTTTACGAGCGTACAATATTTTTCCTACTGAAATTAAATCCACTGGTAGTTCAAAACTCTTTACTAAGAATGTTACAAAATTATATACAGATGTTAGAGCACAATAGAGGTTATGTACAAAATTATTTTAGTATTGTAAATAGTTTATGCTAAATAAAAAACTATTTTACTCCATTCAACGCGACCTTTATGGCGTATTGGTGCTCCGATTGGTTCATTATACTGTACAATACAAAATACGTACATCATATAACCAAACATAATCCAGAATTAAATTAAGACGTTAACGGAAATGATCATCATGAAGTGATGAGCAGAATGACTTTGGGGTTATAATGATAGACCCATTTAGCTCAGTGAACTAAGCCCAAAAAAGGCCGCTCGGAGGAAATAAATCATGTCCTCCCAGATTTTCGTACAGTGGTAGGGGGTACCTCCCTGAACAATATACTGAAAGTCGAGGGTCGAAAGGTCAGTTTCCACATTTTTCGTGAATATCTTGAAAACGGCGGCCACTAACGGAAAAAGTATCATATACAAAATTAAAGTAAATTAAATTTCATACCAAAATAGTCTATTCATTTTTTTTCTACGATCTACTAAGATACAAAAAAATGGAAAATTCTGACTTTTTAAATAATCACTACTATAAAAACCATAAATACATTTGGGCTATGCCGAGCCCTTGCCCGTGACGCGATAACGACGGCCGAGGTCAGTCACCCCCTCCTGAGTATTGTGCGTCTCTCACCGGTTACCATCCGACGCATGTGTGCCGATCTTCACGCTGCAGGTGCGATCTATCATGAAAATTGCCACAAAAAATTTTTCATAGTGTCTGAACGAACCTCGAGGAAAAGAAGACGACCAGAGGATGAAGGAGTTTCTGAGGCAATAGACGAGATAATTCGATATATTGAAGAAAACGGTGAGTGCCAGTTCTCCTTGGACAAGTCAAAAGAGCAAGTTCGGAAAAAAAGAGAATGAAGGACAAATATAAGGACCGCATTGTTTCAGCCGAATAAGTAATAAAAAAACTGTTGTGTGCTTTCGCGCTACAGGTGAAAAAATCTTGATTGAATGTTGTATTCTTCGAGGTCCAAAGACCCACAAACAGAACTCCAGAGAATGGTCAGGCAGCCAAAATAATATTGGAGGATATTGAGTCAATGGCATATGACAAATCTGTTTTTCCACCTGCTGAAAAATTCTGTAGTAGCACAAAGGAAATGGTACCTTATACGCTCCAAGTCTTTATGTACTGCTTAGCAACAACGAAAAGGGCGAAACTCAAAGTAGAAAAGAAGCTGACTGCTATATCACATGCCTTGATTGCTCCCATTCGCCCTCGATCTTTTGTATCTCTTATTATACACAGTGTCACCCTGTTCATCCATAGACAGTTTGGGTCAAAGGACTTGGTTGAAATACTTGCAAGTTTGGGATTTAGTGGAAATTATCGCGAAGCTCAACAGCTAGAACTATCACTTGTCTACCACCCTGAAGTGCCTGCTCCAAAGAAAATATTCTGTTAATACATCTTCGACAATGCCGATTTCCCGCTCACCACAACATACCCAGTAGCTCCAGAAGTCAGTTTGAATAATATTTTCTGCCGATGTTCCACTGGATGTGGGGTCGTTGTAAATGCAGGAAAGCTAAGACCCGGTGTTCGATGGTGTGTGACATGTGCCACGACACATGTACCAATGGTGCCCCAGTAGAGGATTTACTCGAGGACTATGAATATTCCGATGACTTTGACGATTTTCTCTTTTAACATTTATATGAGTATTAACCATGAAATACTTACTTTTGCTATCATTTCTATTCACTTTGCTCGAATAAAACGTGTTTTTCAGACTTTCCGATTTTTCCACCTCCGTATCTCGGTAAGTATTAATCGTAGAGAAAAAATGAATAGCACTATTTTGATAATAAATTTAATTTATTTTAATTCTGTGTATGGCACTTTTTCCGTTAGAGGCCGCCGTTTTCAAAATATTCACGAAAAATGTGAAAACATACTTTTCGACCCTTCCACCTCCCAACGCTCACACCCCAACGGTCAGGACTTTTAGAATGTTGTTCAGGAAGGTACCCCCTACCACTGTACAAAAATATGAGACTACACGATTTATTTTCGCCCATTTTCCTTCGTTGACTGGACTAATTGTTATAGAGTGGACATGTTACCAAAATATTTAAAAAAGGCAATTAGATGATTTATATCATCAAAGTCTTCCTAGGTCCCTATTTACGACTCATTCCTCAAAATCCACGACTCATATTCGTCCAGAATTTGAATTTATTTCAGCTAAATGGTCTCCTATTCTAAAGTAGGACATCAATAGACTGGAAAGTGTTCAAATATGTGCAACTGAGCTTCCCCGAGATATACAACACTTTTCTTACGAAACTCGCCTCCTTTATCTTAAGCTTCAGTCACTGGAAGGAAGACGAATGTGTAGCGATCCCTTGAAAACACACAGGAGTCTACATAGAAAAATCTACCATCCAAAGGTTTGTTTGATCACGCCTTGAATATAGAAAAAGAGAATTTATAATCAAAGTTCAACAAGTTTGTTTATGAGCTTCAGTTCATGTTTGTAATAATAAAAATGATAACAAAATTGACATTTTGAAGCCCCAAAGTAGATAATGAGAAACACCGGTAAGTTATATATAAAAAGAAAAATCTTAGTATAGATATAATTCATAAAATAGGCGATGAAAAGCCTACACTTCCGATTCTCTCCACCATGCGCATCAGCTGGTTTCGTCAATATTCGATAGCACTTAACAAAGAAACCCCACGAGACAGGATCATATCTTCACTCCATGCATTAGAAGTCAATTCTCATGAGTACCAACGTAAAAGCTCCAATTAATAACAATACATTTTTATAAATGTAACACTTCCATAACAAATTCACAAATCCTTCATTTTGTATCGTGGGCGCATTGAAAATACCTCTCACAGTTGCTAGTTTTCTAATTTGAAATGAAATAAAAATTAACAAAATATAAATCCAACGCGAAGTGGATTGATGATTTCAAAAATAACATCGGACACGTTTATTTTGTTTCTGTTGCTATGACTTATATCAAATTTTTTCGAAATCTTACTCACACGAGCACCTACCTATGTGATTAACAAGAGGAAATTTCCCTAGTTTGACAGCAATGATTAGACGATAGCGTTTATATTATGAAAAGTATTTTTATATTTATTTTAAATTAAATTAATATAATTGAATTAGTTAGAGATGCGAGGGTGGGGCGATAAAGAAAGGTCCTATGATGAAGTTGTGATTTTATTCAACGAAACTTTCCGTGTAGATCAAGTGGGAATTTCGAAATCTACTGTGTCCCGTACCATCAAACGATTCCTAGACACAAGGACAAATAAAAATCGCCCAAAATCTGGAAGACCAAAATCTGAAACATCGGAAGCTCGACAAATGGAAGTGGCCCAGGCATTTGTTGATAATCGAAGGTTATCAATCAGAAAAGCCAGTCAACAGCTTGATATGAGTGCATTTTCAGTTCATAAGAATTTGAAACTTTTGAAATTTCATCCTTACAAAATTCACCTTCACCAAGAGTTAAATGAAGATGATTTTGATCGGCGACTTGAATTTAGTGAATTAATGATGGAAAGGAGTAACCAAAACCCAAATTTTTTGTCATCTCTACTTGCCTTCTCACATGAAGCAACTTTCGAACTCAATGGAAAAGTTAATCGCCATAATTTCAGATATTGGAGTGACGAAAACCATCACTGGATGCTTGAAACACACACGCAGTATCCACAAAAATTAAATGTTTGGGCAGGAGTTTTCAGGGATCGAACATAGGACCGTTTTTCATACATGGAAATTTGGAGAATGGAATGGAGAAAAATACCTGGAAATGTTGACAAATCAAATAGTTCCCGCAATACAAGAGATTGCTGGTGATGAGTTCGATAATGTTTGGTTCCAGCAAGATGGGGCTCCTCCACACTATCGGGATATTGTTAGGCACTATTTCAATGGTACTTTCGAAAATCGATGGATAGGTCGAAGAGGAACTATTGAATAGCCAGCAAGATCTCCCGGCCTCGCGCCACTTGATTATTTTGATTGAGGCTACGTGAAGGGTAAGGTTTATTTCACTAAACCTCGTGATTTGGAAGAGCTGAGGCAACGCATAATAAACATTTTTACAGAAACACCATTTCAAATGATAAGAAGTGATATTGAAAATTTTTACGTTCGTCTCGGACAATGCCAATAAGTCAATGGGCACCATTTTGAACACCTGCTATAATCTTGAAATTAAAACCTGCTAATGTAGCAGTTAAGCTGTGAACTAATTGCCTCAACTGGCCGAAATCCTCACCTTGCCTTAAATGGCTGAGTTACCTCCATGCCTTCACTGGTTGGGATCAAGAACTTGTCTGAAGGGCTGAATTAAGAGGTAAAACCACTGTTAGTTTTTTTTTTAAATCGAGTTTTTTATTGCCTTGTAAAAAATGTAAATTGAAAATTACTAGCTGCTAATAAATTTATAGAATGTTAATAGTTGTTGTAATTTCCACACGACCTTGTAAAATCACTGTTCTCAAAACACCTCGGGGAATCATTCACTCTGAGATCAGTAGTTTTACTTTTCGTATTTTTTTTAGTATGCGTTTTAAACTTTCATGTTTCCACTCAATTGTTTGCGATTGCAGCGACGCCTTGCGAGAATCGAAAAAAATGCCCGATATAAAATTCACGTATTTTTGGCCGTAGAATCCGAATCCGCTATAAAAGATAGGAATTTTCATTACAAATTTCAAAGTTGCCCCCGCCCCACCCACTGGGTTAGGGGTGGGAGAGTCGAATGTCATTGGATAGATTTCGTAAAAATAACAAATACGTATTTATCAGTTTTTGAATTGGACGTTTTTTTATGGGCACAAGACGCTACTCTTGAAACAGTAATTTTTTCTTTTCATATATTGCGATTACAGCGACACCATGCAAGAATCGACAAAAATGTCCGGATTAAAATTTACGTATTTTTGTCGTACAATCCGATTCCGCAATAAAAAACAGGGATTTCCATTTGAAATTTTAAAGTTGCCCCTCGCCCCACCCACAGGGTGGTGGTGGGTGAGGTCATTTTGGTATTAGTAGATAGTTTTTTGAAAAATTTTTGACACGTATTTTTTTATTTTTCGATTTGATGCAAACTGTTCGAGATTTTCCACCGTTCCCATACTTTTCTAACACCCGGTATATTCATACAAAGCGGATGTACATGTGAATACATGGTAATAAAACGTTTTTGCCACCGAATCGCTGAGGAACCGGTTAAGGACAAACACGCGGAAAACATAGTTTTCCGCCAAAATCAATTACAAAAAATAGACATGTACCCTAAAAATTTTGCTTTTCATACCAAATCCCTCTTAAAATTTTGAATTCGAAACTTTTAACTTATACTCATATTTAATACAACGCATGAGTTGCAGTGCAGCACAACGTCGGTTCATAAAAAGAAGGTTTATTATGGAAGTAAAAGTTGAATTTCATGATAGCTGCTAAAATGTTGGTGGCCGGCGCGACTTTACGCCCCGTGCAGCGACATTCATATTAGTTTCTAAAATTACACTCCATGGAGCGACAATTTTATTTTTGCATAAAAAACGCTGCGAGGAGCGAATCTTTGTAATACCTCCTAGAACCATCCTCCGACGGCGTTTTTATGTGGAGCACGCGTTTCATACAAAATATTCGCGAAAGTCGAGTTTCGTTGCAGTTTTCAATAATTTCTTTGAAAAGATTGCAAGTGAAAATGTTCAAGTAATAATCCTTTTGTGTTATTTTCTTGTATTCTATTTATTCTAAGAGATAAGTTATCCATCAGAAAAAAAATTAAAGAATTAATTGTCAAAAGTGACAAGATTAGGTGTAGGAAAGTTATTACAATGTCTATATAGTGTTAATAGTCATGGAAAGCCTAACTGTGAGAGAGGAAATAGAAATTGTACATTCTATTGGTGATAGTGTGCGTACGACAAGAGAAGCTGCGATTGAATTCGATAATAGACAGCCAGCTAGATGAGTAAATCGAAGTAATGTACAATGCATTATTGAAGTTTCAATGAGACAGGTTGTGTTTCAAAAAACTTGCTTAGAACCAGGTATTATGGACGTCGTGACAATTTGAGAAATATTGACTGAATTTTAGGATATTATATCAATAACCTCCGGGTTAGTATGAAAACGGCTAGTCTAAACCTTAATATCTCTAGAGAGACTTTTGGAAGATGCCTGAAAAAACAAAACAAAACAAAGACTTACAGGCCAAATAGTTTGTATACATTAGAAGTGAAACACGAGGAAAGATGATTAGAGCTTTACTATTGGCTGCAGAGGGAATATATAAACAGTCTTAAGTTTTTGAATGAAATTTTATTCAGCGATGAAGCAACATTTACGACAAATGGGGTGGTTTCATGTCAAAATTGCCGTCATTGGTCAGTTGAGAATCCGGAATTCGTCATAAATGCAAGGTCAGTATTCGCCAAAAATTAACATTTGGTACGAAATACTAAATGACAAAATAATTGGTCCTTCCTTCTTTGGCGATAATGTGAATGCAAATGTGTTTTTAAATAAGATTAAAGTTCTCTTCATAACATTGTTTAGTAAGAAGATAGCTAAATGAACATTTTGAAAATCGCTGGATAGGGTGAAATAGTCCTTTGATTGAGTGGTTGCCGAGATCCTCAAACTTGACGCCACTCGGTTTTTTACTTTGGGGTTTAATGAGGCAAAACATTTACAAACAAGGCCACAAACTGTACAAGAACTACGAACTAGGATAATGCAAGCCTGTGCAAAAATTATTCCAGAACAAATACGAAACGTTACTATGAATGTGTGTTCTCAATAAGTTAATTGTTACAATCTAGGAAGTTATAATATTTTAACTTAATTCTTATTTATCAATTTTAAATTTATTACAATCAGATAAGTAAAGTTAATTAACCATGATCAACTGAGTGAAATTGTAACAGAATCAAGCATGTTTTACTAGCTAATAAATTCTTGTATTAACCATTCGATGTACAAATATTCTCTATGTGTTATCTATCCAAAGTTTAATATGCTTTTCGTATAATTTTAAATGTTTTGGTATTTTTCATTGTAGGTGGTAGCATAGCAATTAACCTTGGGGCTAGATAGGTATGATTTTCTTTATCCTATGATATTTCTTGCGAATTGCTTTGTAGTGAGCACGTTTTTTGCGCGAGTGTTATATGTATGTTCTCTGAATTTTATATTTTGTGTGTTTTTAAATGTGTTAATTAATGTTTGCCGGCAAAATAATTGTCCAAAGTCCAACTTTTTCACTTCACTGTAGAGCATTCCTGTAGAATATGTCATCTTTATCATAAATAATTTTAAGAAACCAAATTTTTCCGATAGCATTTTATTGCTCCGCCCCAACCAATTAATCCATAGGATATGTGGGACTGTATTAATGAATAATATAATAATAAGAATATTCAGTTAAGACAGATCTAGGTACTGTTTTAAATTTTTAAATCTAGGCAGAAAGCTCCTTATTTTTCTAATAATATTATTTATTTGAAGATCCCATTTTAAATGACTATCTAATATTATGTCCAAATATCTGGCTGAATTCGCTTCCTCTACTACTATTACGTCATCATCATTCATCGACTTAAAGTTTAGTCGGCCAAAATTTGCAAAGCGATTATGGTATGATATAAAGGAAAGATAATTAGTTTTGTTGTAGTTTATAGTAAGTAAATACGTGTCAAACCATTTCTTGACGGTTATAAAATCTTTTTCAGCCATTTCTTGGATTTTTCTAAAAGTTTCCCCGGTATATACAATGGCCGTGTCATCAGCAAAACTAAGGATCTTTTCGTCAGATGGCAATCTTAGAAGTCATTAATGTAGATATTAAATAAGATTAGCCCTGGAACTGCTCTTTGTGGAACATCGCTCATAGTGCCACCTTTTTGTCTTCTATCAACTTTTTGTTCTCTGTTATTAAGATAAGTTTTAATGAATTTACCCGGAAATCTATTTTTTCTAAATTATTTAACAATCTTGAAGTGGTTTGGATCCCACTACAATCTGTAGGGCCCAGTCTCTTTAACTCACACAAATCTAGATCTCCTAGACTTAAGAGGGTCACTAAGTTGATCTGAAAGGCGGTTGGAACATTTGTAACATCTTGGTTGACTAATGGCATCAAATGCCTTTGTAAGCCAATAGTCCATTTAAAGAGTAGGCGCAAACATTCGGTAGTTCGTCCGGCTACAATGCAAATACATATATTTTACTGATGCCTAAGGATTTAAACAAATCACTGACTTTAATAAAATATTAACCATGTGACATATTTTTTCATAACAAATATATTGATTTAAAAATGTTCCAGATAATTTTCATCACACTGAACATAATTTAAAAGTTATTTTATAATCCGCCAAAAAATGGCGTAATAAGTAAGAAGTATGCAGAAAATATACTTACTACGTCAAAATATTCGCAACTAACATACAACTGGACCTAATCAGCTGCTAAATGACTTACTTTATTCTACATATAGTAGACAGAAAATTACGATGCATTATACATAGAGTGAGACTTACCCAGGCATTTTAGGAACTCTAACGCCATTTGCATTATTTATGAGATGAGTTAAAGCTAGACAGATGGAAAATTCCTTTCGCGCTTAAGAGGGATAGAATAAGTCTTTGATTTTAGGCTGTAGCTTCGCTAATTTGCTAACATCGATTGGTTGAAAATATATTCAGCATTATTTAGCAAGAAATATACAATTAATATAACAGGGTAATGTATCTCATAGTCTATGTGGGCATACTACTTAGGTACGTATGGATTTTCTTTTGTTCTCTGCTAGATCGTAAATGGCTGAATTTATTTTCTTGAAACAAATTTAAATGATCATTTTTAATTCTAAAAGTGTAATTGTGAAGATGAAATTCTAAGATACCGAATGGTGGGCACTGGTCGCTATCTTTTCGAAATAAAAAATTTCAAAATTGTTGAAATCTGTCAAGTATCGTATCACAGGAGTTAGAAAGAGGATCGCAATTGTATACATGTTGTAGAGATATGTAAATAAAATAACAATAGAAGCAATACTTACAGGGAAAAAAAATCTAAAAAATTAACCGCCCTCAAGAAAGAACTGAAATCACAATTTATTATTATTATTATTTTATTTTTGTAGCTTCCACTTAAGAAATCTGCGTGAAACAACTCGGAAAGCTTCCTTTTTCAAACTAAAGAATTGTCCATATAAGCTCATACGGAAGCGCTGAGGGGCCAAGATAAACTTCTTTTTTTTAAGTCGCTTGTTAGACGCGTTTAAGTCGACTAACAGAAACGTTACTGTTAGGCGAGTTTAATAACGACTAACAGATGCGCGACTCTTAGGCACGTTTATCTCGACTGTTAGACGTGTTTAATTCGACTAACAGGTGCGTTACTGTTAAGCGAGTTTAAATTCGACTATTAAGCACCACTCCATAGTTGAATCTATTTTCACCATAATATGTCTAGCGCCTGCGCAGTAAACACGGACGTGTTAGTTTGATGGGTACTTGGATGGTTTCCCCGTTTCAAGGATATACAGTGTAATCGCTCCACCCTTTAGTGGCTTATATATAAATGTATGCGCAGAAGCTATAAAATCTTAAGCGAGGATTGCGTAGCGAATATACCATTTTTCGGAAGGGATGTAAATAAGCTGTTGGTCCTTTATCTACTAAATGTTATACAAGTAAAAGAACCCTATACTCTTCGAAAGAGAAGAATTTGGCACAATTTCTGGTTGGGGTTAACTCGGCTACAGGCGTCGGTGATACGCCTTAGTAGTGGAAATAGGCCGTCGTTAAATGTTTTCTTAACCGCCTCTCAAGTTACCGAAGTAACACCCTGGAAGATCTCAAGGATCTTGTGCTAGGCAAAGAGAGACGAGGCCCTACAGTTTAATGTGTACTCCGAACCACTCTTGGGGCAATTTTTTTTTAATGAAAAATTGTTTTGCCTTGCGGGAATCGAACCTACAGAACAATGAACACGCCTAATAGTCGCGATAAACATGCCTAAGAGTCGCGCGTCTGTTAGTCGATATTAAACTCGCCTAACAGTAACGCACCTGTTAGTCGAATTAAACACGTCTAACAGTCGAGATAAACGTGCCTAAGAGTCGCGCGTCTGTTAGTCGAATTAAACACGTCTAACAGTCGAGATAAACGTGCCTAAGAATCGCGCATCTGTTAGTCGTTATTAAACTCGCCTAACAGTAACGTTTCTGTTAGTCGACTTAAACGCGTCTAACAAGCGACTTAAAAAAAAGAAGTTTATCTTGGCCCCTCAGCGCTTCCGTAAGCTCATGCATTAAGAAACGCGTGGTCATGAATTTATATATATATATATATATATATACAGGGTGTTGCACCATGTGATCTACTATGAAATCAGTGTTCATTGCCTCTCAAAATGAGATGCTAATGATATACTTTGAATTTTTTTTAAGTTATATGTATTTATACATATTGAATTTATGCATAAATTTGTCCATATACATAAAGTTCCAAATACATAAAGTTATATATATATATATATATATATATATATATATATATATATACAGGGTGTTGCATCATGAGAGGGACATAGCTTAATAGGAGGTAGAGAACATCAGTGGTAACCGGAACCTCCCATAGAAATGTCTCATTGGGCCTTCACTACGAAGTTACAGGGCGTTTTATAATTTTTGGCCAAACCTGTTTTTTGTCATAACTTTGACAGGGAATGAAATAACGGATTCATATTTGGTACGGCTAATGTACTAACGAGCCCCAAGAGGTACATGTATAAAAAAAATATATCCAGGTCCGGACTCACTATAATTTATGTTTCTTCTTTGCATCAATAAAACATCACCCTGTATATATTTTTTGAAATTTCGATACGATATTCGAAAAGAGCAAGAAAAAGCAAACAAAATGGCCTATTTCATTTTTTTGTTACACCTTCGTGGTTATTTAAATACGTTGTTAAATGTGCAAGAAAATGGATTACAGAACCCTATTAAATGAGAGGCACGTGAAATAAATAGTTTTATAACTAAAACTTGCAAAAATTCTATTGAGCCTAGGTGGTCTGGGTGAATCCTAATTCCGGCACGTTTTAAAGGTCCATTTTGGTAAAAAACTGTGGTCCTAATAAGTAATCGGGTATGAAATAACAAAATTTTTAATCAATCACAGTAGGCTTGTTCAAAGAATAAAAGTGACAGATAATTTAAACCATTTAGGCCTAAGCAACCAGTTACTTTGATCAAGAAAATCATCAACATTTTATACTTAATAAAAATTGGAAAAGAGAACAAACTAAAATCTAAATAAATAAAATATTTTCCATTCAATTAACAATAAATAACAAAACAATAACTAAATGTGTTTAAAAATAAAACGTAATTGACACTAAAGTAAATTTTCAAAATGTCCTCCCCCACATTCTGTGCATTTTCTTGCGCGTTTAGAAAGGTCACCAATTGCTCGATGTATCATTTCTGGATTATTCCGTATTTCGTCGCAGGTTGTAATGATGCGCTGGATTAAATGTTGTCTACTTTCAATTTCAATGCTATAAACCTCGTTTTTTAAGTGGCCTCATAAAAAGTAATCACAAGGGTTACAATCAGGAGATCTTGGTGGCCATTCATGTGGACCCCCGCGTCCAATCCATCTATTAGGATACACATTGTTTAAGTGTTCTCTTACTACTTGAAGGTTAAAATGTGGTGGGGCCCCATCATGCTGAAACAACATGCCTCTTATACCGATATTTTCTAACATATTCGGTAAAATGTTTTGAAGAAAATCAAAGTAAATTTCACCATTCAATCTTTCTTCAAAAAAATGTGGCCCTATCAAATGTCTATTCACAAGTCCGACCCAAACATTTACAGAAAACCTGTGTTGCGAACGGCGTTGGCGTACCGCATGTGGGTTTTCCTGTGCCCATTTATGATTATTTCGTGAATTGTTTACTCCATCTCTTGTAAATTGTGCCTCATCCATAAATAAGGTTCTGTAAATGACTGGGCGATGGTTAGACAACCAATGACAAAATGCCAGGCGGAGGATATCGTCGCCTTGTTGAAGACGCTGTACCTGCTGGATATGATATGGATGGTAACGTTCTCTTTTTAGGGTTCTCCATACTCGCCAATGAGGAATACCAGTTGCCAAACTGATTCGTCTAGTGCTCATATTTGGGTTTTCTTGAACTACGTTTATAATATTGTTTTGTTCCTGCACACCTTGTTGTAAAACACGTTCCACAACTGCAGAAGTAGGAAACTTTCCGTGTTGTCTTGCATACTGGAACACCGTACTAAAGGTTTTATGATTAGGGCATCGACGACCAGGAAAACGCAGCCGATATTCTCTTTCCGCCGACCTACCATTTCCATTACAGAAACCATAGATGAATATTATGTCAGCATATTCCACGTTTGTAAATTTTACTGGCATAGTTAAAATATTTTCACAAGTTTTCACTAACTAAATGCGGATTATTGACACATTAAATTACTAACAAACAATTATTCAACTGTTTAGGAGATTTCTTTTTATTATCTGTCACTTTGAACAAGCCTACTGTGATTGATTAAAAATTTTGTTATTTCATACCCGATTACTTATTAGGACCACAGTTTTTTACCAAAATGGACCTTTAAAACGTGCCGGAATTAGGATTCACCCAGACCACCTAGGCTCAATAGAATTTTTGCAAATTTTAGTTATAAAACTATTTATTTCACGTGCCTCTCATTTAATAGGGTTCTGTAATCCATTTTCTTGCACATTTAACAACGTATTTAAATAACCACGAAGGTGTAACAAAAAAATGAAATAGGCCATTTTGTTTGTTTTTTCTTGCTCTTTTCGAATATCGTATCGAAATTTCAAAAAAATATATACAGGGTGATGTTTCATTGATGCAAAGAAAAAACATAAATTATAGTGAGTCCGGACCTAGATATATTTTTTTTATACATGTACCTCTTGGGGCTCGTTAGTACATTAGCCGTACCAAATATGAATCCGTTATTTCATTCCCTGTCAAAGTTATGACAAAAAACAGGTTTGGCCAAAAATTATAAAACGCCCTGTAACTTCGTAGTGAAGGCCCAATGAGACATTCTATGGGAGGTTCCGGTTACCACTGATGTTCTCTACCTCCTATTAAGCTATGTCCCTCTCATGATGCAACACCCTGTATATATATATATATATATATAACTTTATGTATTTGGAACTTTATGTATATGGACAAATTTATGCATAAATTCAATATGTATAAATACATATAACTTAAAAAAAATTCAAAGTATATCATTAGCATCTCATTTTGAGAGGCAATGAACACTGATTTCATAGTAGATCACAGCAACAAAACACATTCATTGTATTTATAAAAAAATTTTCAGACTACATTCAAAAGTAAATAAACTGGACAATTCACTGAATAATAGAAATCTCCATACTTCAGAAGCCTAGCAATGTGTTTTGTTTGTTGGCTTATTCAATTTTTATGTGATAACCAAAGTAAAAACAATTATCTTTTATAACAATTAGCAAAACTTTGCAACCTGCTGCAAAATTCAATAAAAAAATATCATTGACTGGGTTATGCCCATGAATACTTTTCCCACTCTTTCCTCCACTGTTCCCCCATGTGTACCATCACCTTCCTTCAGCCTAGCACGATCTCACTTCAACTGTTTCCCATCTTCCTACAATTTTCTCCACCTTTGCACAATCGTCTTTCACTTTTTCGCTACATTCACCCACTTTGCTTCATCTTGCCCTACCTTATCGCACCTAGCACTACTTTCTCTCTCTCTCTTGCTCCATCCCAATATCTTCTCATGTTTACCCCATCTGTCACTTTCCAACCATATTCCACTATTACCACCATTTCCATTTGCCCTTATCTTACCAGCACGACCTTCCACCTTCTCTTTACATTTGCACATGCGCATTGTCTCCTTCACCTACTCCTAGCTTTGAATCTTTCCTCTTCTCTGTCTCATCGACGCCTTATTCCGCCTTTCTACTATTTTTTCATTCATCTTACATTCCCAGTTTTTCGCGATCTTCCATTACCTCACCGCCGCCTCCCTCTTTTCTCAACAGCCTCCACTTTATACCATGTTCTGCACAATCTACCTCTACCTTCCAACCACCTTCTACCATTTCACCAAATTTGCTAACTTCCATCATCCTCGACTACTCTCTAATAATTTTCCACTATCTTCCCACATTCCTGTTCCCTTCGTTTATCGTTCTACGATCTTCCATCGCCCTTTTTCATCATCTTTCAGCTGACTAGAGAGTTTCATCAAAATATATTGAGCTCTTTTTGGGATATAGTTGAACAAATACGCAGACAAATAAAAATTCTGAAAATACGTACCCATTAAAAACGAAAAAAAAACAAAGGTGGCATTTTAAAGAAGAAGAATTCAGCTTTCCAATGGTATACTCACTTTTAATCTTTTAATTTTTATTTCTTATAAATTGCAAGTGAAAGTTAAGCTTTATCATTTTTTTCCACATTATATTAAAACATAAATATTAAATAAAATACTAATTTAAAAAAAAATAGTTTGTTCACTTACTTAAGATTAATTTTTATGCTCTAAAGTATCCAGGATAAAAACAAGTTTCAAATCATTGGTATTTCTTCCATTTCTTAGGGTTAGGAAATTTTCACTTGAAAACTTGTCTAAAACGGTCAAAATGGCTTGTAGGTAAAAAAAGGTAGTCTTTTTAACCTACAATTAATTCCGACTTAAAACCCCTGGCAATTGGGCTATACGTGGAATGCCAAATAACGCGTAGAAAAAAATTCCATCTCTTGTACTTTTGGTCATCAAAAAAGGTCGCTGGCCCTCAGGCTATAAGACCGACTTATAAATAGTATTGTGAGTGAAGGAAGCGAAAAGAAAGAAAACAGTGGTGTATGAGTCTTAATATTTTAAGCACATAGTTTGTAATACATGCTTCTTAGTCACAATATCGAAATATGCTTAACAAATTCTCACTTTTCTAAATTTTATACAATTTCTAATTTATTACAGGGTGGACTATCTAAAATTCACTTTGATTTCATGGATTAATTTTGAGATATTTTAAAGGTTCAAAAACCATAGTTTTTCAAATGTCCCTAAAATTCAGTCCAATTAATTCCAATTTCGACCTATTGTTGTTTAATTTCTCCCCACGAGGAGAAAAAATACAAGGTGGGTATTTTTCGAAAATAGAAGTCCTCCCGGTAGGAAAACTACTAAACCAACTTTCAGACATCGAAAAAATATAGAGGAAACAACGTTACGCTCACGACGAGACATATACCATAACACATATTCAAGAAATTGGTGGAAGAAGCGGATCCCAAAGAAAGAACAGAACATTAATTAACACAAGAACTTGGCCGCTGCCTGACATAAACTGGTATAAACCTATCATTCTCTTTCAGTATTGATTACGTTTTCGTGTTAAATTTTACTTCTGATAATACAAACTAATTTATAAAGGTATAACTAATATCAATATAAAATAAGGAAAATTAATCATGCAAGTAAATCAAGAATTTAATTTTTAGTTGTTCATTAAGTTGGTACAGTAGAATACAAAATGTTAAATATTTTCTGCACACTAATAAACCTGTAAATAACATGTAAAGAATTTATTCAGCATTTATCTTTTCACAATGATTTTGATGTACAATTTTAATTTTAATTAAAAGAATTGTTTATTTACCGCTGTTTCCCGTGTTTGCAAAGCTACAATTAATTAGCGTAAAACAAACTTACAGTATCACGTTCATTACATCATTTTTTGATTTTTTAGCAGCAGCTAGGGAAATTATAACTGTCATGGACATATTCTGGTATACAGTTGCGGCCTGAATAAATATTTGTTCTCTCTAAATCTACCGAACGCGAAATTGTTATATTGAGAGGACTTGATTAAAACATTCAATTCAGTAATTATAAATTATTTTTTATACAGTCTGCCGCACTTAAGAGTGTAACACCCTTATTATAATGAAGTTAATTTTAAATGGGAAATTTGGTATATGTTTTTAGTTTAATTTTGTGTCTGAAGAATATATTTTATTTTTATTGTAACGCCGCTATTTCGTTGGTGCAACTTACACTATATATTGTAGTACAAGCGGGTTTTTGCCTCGAGCACCAGTTTCTATTTGAAGTGCAGAAACACCACTGTCTCTATTAATAATACAATAAAGGCCCCAAATAGAATCAGTGAAGTCGGATTATTACCAGGGGTCGAAACGTAGGCCGTCAAGGAATGGGCAGCTGTAATGATTTTATTATTCGTAAGACTTTTACTATTTCGGGACAGTACAGATTAGAGAATAGAGACTCAAAATAAGGCACACAAAACAGTTTAATAATAAATATTTACAGTTCCAAGTAAAAATAAATCTAATTACGATATGTTAGGTATCTTAAGAAATGTGTATATTTATATTTACAGATAAAACATAAAATAGTACAGGTAAATTAATATTTCAAATGTATTAAAATTTTTAATTACCCAAGTAAAATTTCGAATTTCAGTTAGTTATAATTTTCCCCCTTTTTTATTTCTTTAATTAAAATTTCGACTAATATTGAACCTGGTACTTATACAAAGTGAGTAGTAAGTAAGTGAATGATATCAGGTAAATGCAAATTGAAAAATGAAATCAAATGACTAGCAAAGAAAGACCGGCAGTATGACACGTGCAACACGTGCAAATTTATGACAGACAAACTATTATTAAAACTTTGAAATTTCTAGCAAGAATAAAATGACCTTTTTTATATTATGAAATAGCTAATTTTGCGAACTTGACGTGGTGAACCCGGTGATAGAATGTTTTATTATGGAATAAGACGGTACGTCTCACCTCGAGTGTCCCACTTAAAGGCAGCGTCCCCGACTGAGAATTTTGCGGAAAATAAAAAGATATAACTGCTACTGTACAGAAAATTTTACTAGCAAACAGGTTCAAACGTCAAGCGTTATTTGACTAGATACTAATTTGTCCTTGTTTATTTTTACGATCGTGTTTGATATTAATTTATTACAGTTCGGCTCAGTGGGAGTGTCCCACTTAAAGGCAGCGTCCCCGACTGAGAATTTCACGAAAAAAAAATTATTTGTAAAATTAAAATCAAATCACAATAAATTGTATTAACATTTCGGTGCACACCTCTGGAGTGTCCTACTTAAAGAGAGCGACCCCTGAGGGTATTATCCACTGTAAAATATCTCCCCGGAGTTACTAGACACGACCGGTTTATTGAAAATTACTACAAGTTACTGAAGGCACAAGTTAACAAAATATAACTAACACAAATTAAAAGTTATTTACAGAAAATACCGGAAATAGTCCAAAATTACCAAGAAAATAAATATGAACTCAGAGCAGTGAAATATTACCAAAAGTCGACTGGTCAGGTCGGGAATAGGAAATCAAAGATACCTTTAGCAGAGGACCTAGGCAGGATATCCCCGTGTTAAGCTACAATTCATCCTGTCGGACGCACATTGCGCTAACATATGTGAGTCAGGCAGTCATCAATTTATTGACGGTGCCGGTGTAGCAAAATGTTTATAACCGGTAACGTCAATTGATATAAACAATAAATTCTGGACAATTGAAATCGCTGGGATCGATTGCAAATCAAACAGTTACATGATTTCAGAAAAAGAATGAATTTAATAGGCCCGGTATTAATAGTTATAATTTTAAATCAAAAGTATTATTTTTGAAGCCGGTGCATATAGAAAATTTTGAAGCGTTAATTAATTTAAACAACTGACTCTCACGGTTTAAACTACTTGCAATCAGTTTGTAATTAAAACTTTACCTCATACTTGAAAAGAACTGAATTCTATCGGCCCTAGTTTATTATTTATTCATCTAAATAAAATTAGTGTGTTCCAAATGGTTCCCTCATGACTTTTAAAAATAATCTTTCACTGAAATTAAATTGCTTGAAAGCGATTCCTTCACAATTTACCCTACATTTTTAAAATATACCCGGTGGATAAAAAAAAAACTATTACTTTTAATGCAAATTAAAATGAATATTTTTCAAACAAAAATGACTTCATTACATTATCAAACCGGGGACGATTAAATTCGGGTTTTTTTAGTAACCAGGTAAAGTTTTAATTTCAAACTGATTGCAAGTAGTTTAAACCGCGAGAGTTAATTGTTTCAATTAGTTGACGCTCGAAATTATCAATATAAACCGGCTTCAAAAATAATAATTTGAATTATTAATACTGAGGCTATTAAATTTGTTATTTTTCCGAAATAATATAAGTAATTTATTTGCAATCGATCCCAATCACCTAAATTGTCCAGAAATTGCTATTTATAGCAATTGACGCTACCAGTTATAAACATTTTTCTACGCCGTCGATTGATGACTGATGGTTCACATGTTATACTTTATATGAGGATAATTGGAACTGGTCAGTGTTAAAGCACAGGGCCGTGCGCACTGAACTTGATATTTTGTCCTATATATTTAGCAATGGTATCGAGATTCGAATGGTAGTTGAAACTGTGCAGGCGAGTCCGAGACTGGCAATGTAATCAGCCTGAATGAACCATCTACGACTGCACTGGTTTAAAGATAATAAAATGGACAGACAGCATAAAAAAAACTTGTAAATCGCTTCTCAATAGTCAAAGGTAGACTTCTACTGTGCTGCAAATGTGCCAGTGCAGTGCGTAAATACCTATTATAATATCAAGCGTAGGAGTTTAGTTAGTTATTGTTCATATTTATAAATATTTACTACTATATAAAAGGTAAAATATTTTAATTATTACTAATTTACCATGGCTTTCTGGAGACCATTTGAAACAGAGGATAATATAATAACGCCCGAAAATCTTATTATTTTCTTATGACAAACATTTCTATTTACCTCCGCCCATGTACAATAAAGAGATGCCGATTGTTTTTGCCGGCTTTTAGTTTTATACGGTTTCAATTAAATTCGTTTACACTTTACCGCGCAATGTGCGTCAGGCAGAATGAATTCTAGCCCAGCACGGGGATATCCTGCAGCGGCCTGCTGCAATGCTGCAAAAGGTCTGTTTGGTTCCCCACGCCCGACCTGACCAGTCGACTGTTTGGTAAGAATTCACTAATCTGAATTCATATCTATTTTGTGGTAATTATTTTGGACTTTTTTGGCATTTTTCTGCAAATAATGTCTCTTGTCTCTGTTATATTTTGATAAATTCTGCCCTAAGCAACTAGTAATTTTTAATTAACCGATCGTGTCAAGTAAATTAGGGAAGACATTTTAACGTGAATAATACCCTCAGGGGACGCTGCCTTTAAGTGGGAACCTCCAGAGATGTTACGCCGAAGTTCTATATTGCAAATTGCAATTTTATTTTAATTTTGCCAAACGACTATTTTTCAGTGAAATTCTCAGTCGGGAACGCTGCATTTAAGCAGGACACTCCGCCTGGGACGAACTATAATAAATTAATAACATACACGATCGTAATAAGCAAAGACAAATTAATATCTAGTAAAATAAAGTTTGACATTTAAATCTGTTTGCTATATACAATTTCTGTACAATAGTAGTTATATCGGGTTTTTGTCCGTAAAATTTCCGGGTTCACCAAGTCAAGTTCGCAAATCTAGCTGTTTCATAATATCAAAAGTTACTTTATTGTTAGAAATTTCAAAATTTGAATAATAGTCTGTCTGTCCTAATTTAGTTCAAATTACATTACTGCTGCATGTGTCAAACCGCCGGCTCTGCTTTGCTTCAAATACATGTCACTTGCTTTCATTATTCATTTTGCACTTACATGTTATCATTTACATCAAAAACTACCCTAGAAAACCAAGGAATATACGAAATCCCGTGCCAAGATTGCAACAAATCATACATAGGACAGACCAATAGACCTATTAGTGTAAGAAAGGAAGAAAATATAAATGCAGTACGAAAAGAGGAGAAAATATCGTCCCTAGCACAGCATATAAAATCCACAGGACACAAAATAGACTTTGACAACACCAGAACAGTAGCTAATATCGAGCATTATAGTAAGAAATTTTCAAGTAAGAAATTTACAGAGGGAAAAACGAATAGTCACCTACCTGGTGTAAAATTGGAGATCTCCAGATCGGAGTCACCGTGGGAAAGCATATCTGCAGGAGATCCCACAATTGGGTTTATCATAAAATCCAATTGGATAGAGTAAGAAAAGTTAAACTTTTATCTTTAATATATGTGATAATAAAGAGTTTGCTATTCAAAACTACAAACATTACCTGAATAAAGACAATAAATACTATGACATTTTACGCAATTTGAAGGTAAATTGTGTAGAAACAACAGGTGCCTAGGTATACCCTGAGAGAAGTCTCATAGCTTATTTAAAATTACATTAAATAAAAGCACATTGATTGATTAAAACTGGCCAGCTAATGAGGCGGCATCGACATAGTTAAGTATATCATATCAATATATATGCAAATATCTTGAAATACCTACCATACCGTAAGTTGATTTTTTCTTTGAACTGTAAATATTCTCAATATATTATTAAAACGTTTTGTGTGCCTTATTTTGAGTCTCTACTCTAATCTGTACTGTCCTGACCAGTAAGTGTTACAAAAATAAAATCATTAGAGATGTCCATTGCATGAAAAAGATGTCCTAAGTTTCGACCCCTGATAATAAACTGTCTTCACTGATTTTAGCTGGGGACTCTATCATACTGCGGAAGAGAAAGTGGTGTTTCTACACTTTAAAACAGAAACTACCGCTCGAGGCAAAACCCGTTTGCATCGATCCTAAAGTGCAAGTTGCAGCACCGACATATCAGCATGACATTATAACTTTTTGCTTTTCTTTCCAATTTGAACCAAATTGTAGTCAAATATAGAAGGAAGTAGGATCTACTTATGGCCAAAAACATTCGCTCCCTACGAATGCAAATCTACTTATGATACCAAAATACATGAAAAAGAAAATAATATTAGCATTTTTTATAGGAAATTTTTATTGATGAGATTTGTTCGCAATTGTCCAAAAACATAACTCCAAAATTTCGTCAAAATTTGAGCTATAAAATTTAATCGTCATGATAACCAAACCATAAAGCGATATTCTCTTATTCCTTTACAACTACACGTCCATTGATAGACAGGCAGGCGCTTCCAAACTAATTGGTCAGATTTATTAAAATGACTTAAATATGTTAATTTCTTCAGTGTTCCTAAGGGAAAAAGTTATATATATTTTTTGTTTGTCTGGTCGTTCCCCATTAACAGTTCTTTTTTTAATGCCACAACTGTTTACAATCGTAAATATATATATATTTATCATTTTTAGCACCATATTGTATACTACAATTGTATTCTATAGAGGACAAAATAAAATTTGAATAACATAACAGAATCCATAGGAAATGACCTCACAATTCATTGAATATTCTTGACATGTGTTTTTCTTTAAAAATAAGAAAGCTTAGAACAATCCCTTACGTATGAATTAAACAAAAGATATCACTTTATATTTGGGGGTCGAAACCAATGGCTGACAATAAAAAGTAGATCAAGCAAGCGCCTTTTCCTTTTCCTCATATGTGAACCGTCTGCTATATTTTTATAACTTATTTGTTCACGTACCGAATAGATTCACTTTATTTCTATTTACTTTGCGAGTCTCTCCAGATATCTGAAATAAGTGACATTTTAGAGCTAAACCTGCGAATTGTATCTGTTTTATAGGTATTGTTTCTTTCTTATTCCTGCAACAATATTTAATTATATTAATGTAGACCAAACGATAGATAGATATATAGACTGTAGATATATGCATAAAACATACTTATAGAAATACAAACATAAAGAATAATATATAATAAATTTTATACAATCAACAATTACATCCGATGTCAGTTACATTCTACATTATGGTTTAAACGAAGCAGGCTACAACCTACCCTCATTTTTAATTTTATACATAAGTATTAAGTATGTGTTTTTTAACTTTCCTTTAAATGTAAAATAAATCCCACAATTTTTTATTTCTGTTGGTAGAGTATTAAATATATTTAGACCTTGATATAATATAGTCTATAAAAAAGTCATTATTCAGTCTAGCATTATTTG
Organism: Leptura quadrifasciata; assembly: GCA_963675555.1. NCBI lineage: Eukaryota > Metazoa > Arthropoda > Insecta > Coleoptera > Cerambycidae > Leptura > Leptura quadrifasciata. The sequence continues at coordinate 115,529,468 of OY776675.1, forward strand.
AATGAATATTATTACTTTTTAGGTTTTTTAGGTTTTTCCATTTTTGTTTCCTGCATATATGATTAATAAAAAATAACAACGCCATAACGAGACTTTAATAATATTTATTTAACTACTTGCAGAAAAATATACACATAACTTTGTTTAAACTTGAAGGAGAGCAAAAATAATAGTTTAATAAATAAAAATTTCTAGGAGCATTTATTTACGGCATCCACCGGCCAACCTAACTTATTACGGTGAAAACCATATAGAGTTCGGGACCTAACATTGTATGCACGTTGTGTAGTATTATCAATGTTTTATCCTAGGGCAAAATAAATTCAATGAAATGAATTGTACTTACAAAACTTAATAAAAATCTTCTAATTGGTAATTGGTATTGACAAATTGTCTTGTAACCTAGAGGACGCACGATCGATTCCACGCGCTTGCTCGGCTGTTCTATTTATTATAAACTAAAACGACCGTTCCTAATTTACCGAATTTCATTAATTCAAATTATAAGTAATTATTACACATTAATATACATATTCGATAGTGTTATTTAGGGCTTGTATGATTTCTCAGAATCCAGAATTCTCACTATATCGAATCCACTCCATTCTCATTGTTCCGAATGAAAATTCTGCAAAAATGAACCTCCATAAGAAAATACATAGGTCTTTGTCCCCGAACTGCCCTAGCTTACCTGCTAATGTTCCAAGACTTTCGATTTTTGGACAACATAATTTGGACTGTCGAAGCAAAATTATGAGATTGCGAAGTTATCAAGAAATTTGGCAATTCAACGAGTACTGTGCTGTGAGAAATGAGTCGTAACACTATATGTTTATGAAGAAAACTTAAATGGTAATGAATTAACACTTACATAATTTCTTTTTTCAAATTACGTATCAACTTTTTTTAAGAGAAGGATATTTAAATATATTACAAGATTTAGATTTAGATAATGAATATTTGAACAATTTACCGCTAGCTGAACATAGACAAATATTTTACTAACACGATGGCGCCACATCACACAACAGCTTCCTAGTTAACAATTTCCTGCAAGATACTTTTTACGATAAGTGGATTACTAACAATGGATCTTTTCTGTGGCCTCCTCGTTCTCCTGATCTGTCTGACCTAGACTAGTTTATACGGGGAAAATAAAAGACATGGTTTATTTTAATCCAGTCACAACAATGGAAGATTGTCAGACAAGAGTAAGGAATGGTTTCGAAAGATTATCTCAAGGTTCTATTAGAGCGGCCACCTATGACGAACTAATTCAGAGGTTCAAATGTGCTTTTAGAGGGCGGAATATTAAAACATAATATTTTAGTCACAAACTCCTCTATAAGAATCCTTATTTTACTATAAGGAATGTAACCAGACTGCAACCAACAGCTACTCTCCGGGCTATGTGCCCCGCCGAGCGCTGAATTACAAGTTACAAGCCTGGTGCGTTAAGTGTAATAATTGCATATTACCATCAAAACGCTGTAACGTACAACTTACTTTTACAGCTACTCAAAGTTGAGTTACATATTAAACCAGCTGCCGTGATGTCAGCGGGTATGCTCCGACTAGACACAGAGGAGACGGGTGGTGGAGTTCCTTTCATAGGTTTACAAATTTAAATATATATGCCCTACTGGGCAAATATATCTGGGCGCCAGGTAAATTTATAATTCAAATCAAATGCACAATACTCGAAATATTTGAATATTGATCGTGAACAACATGGCGCGGCTTAAGCGCAACACCCCTTTTCTGTAAGAAAATATTTTGACCGTGGTAAAAAAAAAGTTATACCTAATGCTAACTTATTGGTCCACCCTATAGATGCAAACAATATAATTGAGTAAGTACATAAAATAATGATATATATTATACAATAATATATATTAGGAAATCTAAACAACAACAGAAATGATATCTTAATTCAAGTTCTCAGATTTCAAAAAAAATATCTAGTAATGTATTTTACTTCTGGCATTCGTTAGAATTGAATTTTAAACTCCATTAATTTAGAAGTGATTCTTCTTTAACTATTATGTATATAGGTGGTGGTTTTCTTAGTAATAGTTTAGTTTAGATTCTAGGATTAAGTTGATTTAGTTTTAAGAAAATTATGTTGTGTGATTTAATCCCAGAATATTTTTTTAAACCCAATAATTCAAAGATAGAAGTTAAATAAGAAAATTAAAAAAACTATTCTATTCAAACTTGAGATTCCTGGTTGCCCCAAATGGTGGTTCAAATCCTGCTGGTTTGAAAATCTCCCTGGTAACAAAAGTCAGCGTGGTGGGCTAAGTAGACCACAGCGAAACGCAACGGATTCCCTCGTCTACAACCCAAATCCTGACCGCCTCAATTTTACGTGCCAGATCTAAGCTTCCACTAAGCAGGGTTAAAATTATTTCCAAATACAGACTCCAAGAGAAAATAACTCTCCGGAAGGACCCTGTTCCAGGGCTTTCTTCACTATACCTATATTTTGATAATATGAAATCCACAACTGTGACTACCATGTGGTTAGGTGTATTGAGGGAAATAATCCTCTTAAATAGTATGTAATTCCAAAAATACTTATCAATACAAATAGTTCTGAATCCTCCACAATGGAATTACATTAATTTTTCCACAAAAATTTAAAAAAATTCATAAATTTTGTGGGGAAGCTGCCTCGAACACCGCTCGAAAGAAAGATGATGAAAAGAACGTGCCAAAAGAAATTATCGCGATTACCTATAAGATCCTAAAATCCTATGTTGAAAAAAAAGCGCCTTAGAAATCTTAGCATCTACAAAACCCAAGCTGTCTAAAAATCTATACGAACCAATTAAGTATCTCTGCAACTCGTCAATAGATGTCGCACCCCGTGAATTTACTTCTAATTTACTTTCTTCAGATTATCAATTGTTTCGATGTAACAACATTGTCTGCTTTCTTACCTGTTAGATAAAATTAAAATGCATGAATAAGAAGGAATTAATGATTAAGTATTGTAGTTAACCTTGAAATTCCTTATCTAAAATAGGCAGTTGGTCAATCTGGGCAGACTTTCTACTTCTGTTTTCTGTTCTCTGATTTAATTTGACATTTATGTCAACAAAATGCAACCGGCATTCATTATTTATTTATTGGAAATATTAACAATTATGGAGAAAGGCAGAAGGGAATATCTACTACGTGTATTGAGAAAGGTAAGTAAAAAAGTACAATACCCCTGCTATCCCATCCAAATAATTCTTCGAGAAATGTCCAACTACTGTAACCAATTTATAATAATTAATATATCTATTTCTTTTAGGTGTTCCAAAGCTTATAGTGGTTTGTGCAGAACGAATAAGTGATGCCATAATCCTACAAAATGCGAAGTATATTGCACAATAGTGTAAATATTCTATTCATGAGAAATTCGTAACTAATTTGAACTAAAAAGGTAAGGTTCATGCATTCAGACAATCTTATTTCTAGAGTAATTAATTTAAAAAATCATTCCAGGCATTAAATAAAACAATCTCGAGCAAAACTAATTGCTAAGTATGTTGTTGAGGGAAGTGTTAAAAATCGAACTCTAATGTACAACCCTTCAACTTCAAGGTATATGAACAACACATTACAACAAAAACAACCTAAATACAATCCAAAACCACCTAGACTAACCTACAATGTTATTTTGGGTTCAGCCACCGACAGGATTATTATTCCGTGATGACCAAAATCAAATTATATACATCATCTCATCAAATCAGCCAGAAATTGAGCACTTTTATATACAGTATTTTTAGGGCAAATTTATATCGTTACAACGCTAATGCTTCGATTGCAACAAACACCAGCCGAAAGACAGATCCTACTTAAAGGAACTCTCGTGCAAGGTAGGCATGTGACGACCGACACGAGGATCCCTTGACTACTTGACACATTTCGGTATCTTTAGGGTACCGACATATAAAATAGTCAGAAGGCGCCATCTAGCGGTCCAGTGTCTGTTGCAATCGAAAAATAAATAGCCTGACTGGGCTTAGCATAGTTCAAATGTGCTTTTAGAGGGAGGGATATTAAAACATAATATTTTTAGTCGAAAACTCCTCTCTAAAATCCTTATTTTACTGTAATAATATGTTTCGCACTCAATGCCGTCATAGCCAACTAACAGCAATTCAACTTAACATCCATAGGAAAATCCACATATAAAAATATTGAATTGGCAATATTTCGAAAACAAAAAATTTTCGGAATAGACATCCATACATAAACTTACATTTATTTTTAATGGTAAATAGGATAAGATTATAAAAGTTAGGAGTTTCCGTTTAAAAAGTGGATTTTTGACAGTTTTCTCAATTTCACTTTTATTCTTATTTTTTGAACACTCTGTATTAATACTTATCAAAATATTATAAAAACTCTATTAAAGTAGTTCTTTCTCAACAAAGAATCCAACTTAAATTAGATAATAAAGCCTTCCTTATAAGAAGAATTGATAATTCTTTTAGGGCCTGCAAACGTCATTTTTGACATAAAAATTAAAATATGTCAAAAACGGAGAGAGTTAGGTATAAGACATGATACACAAAATCGGCCTACAATTTTGTGTACAACCCAAAAATGTAATAATATATAGGGTGTCCCATTTAAAATAATTAAGTTAACATCTACTTCCGGTATAACCGGAAGTGCCGCCATCTTGAAAATATTTTAGCCGAGTTGCACCCCATCGACATTAGTTTACTACCAAATTTTAAAAAAATTCCAATGTCGAGGTATCGATCGCCGAAATTCATCGTGGGACACCCTGTATAATGTACTGTTCTTTTGAAATGCTACAAATGTATACTATATGTAATGTAGTTAAAAAAGTTCCATTCTATTCTATTTTTTATAATATGTAATGGGTACCCCACACTTTTACTTTTAGTCACATAGACCCAAAAATTATGTGTTAATTTTAGTATACTTTAAAATAGAGTGTGTTTGAAATTTTCTTTAATACTTTTAGTATTAGATTTTAATATATCGCATCATTCAGACCTAATAATTTTCGCCATCGAGCAGAAAGGTACATACTATTGGTAGATATTTTAGTCTGTTAAACACGTTTGCAGTGAAATCGTGTGCTTGACTAATTACCACGTTGTACGAAAACCGAAATAAATGTACATTATAAGCATTTCAATTAAACACTCATTAAATTTTTCTACTGCTATTTGGAAAAAGATCCTACATCATGGCCGTGATAAAGAGATTTGCAAATTTAATTTATTTCAATGCTGCATTTGCGCGTATTTATCTTAGCAAGTCGACAATGTTGGCAACTTACAATTGTAAAAGTTGGCCATGAATTATACTGGTTGTGGTTTTATTCCCTTGGGCTTACATTTGTCCTGCATTCAGAACAAACCCAATTTTACTTTATATGTTCTAGTGGAATTTTTATAGGGCGCACTTTAATTTGTACGTGAAACTTTATACCACACATTTGGAGCAGACAATAACAAATTTTAACTAAAACCAGGAATTAGCGGGAAAAATATAATAGGAGATTTCTTATGCAAAACATGAAAAAGTTTAGTAATTAAAACGTCACTGTATTCAAATTACTTGAGCTCGCAGCGCTCAATTTGAAAATTAAAGCCGTAAGCCTTTTGTCATGCTATATTTAATTTGTCAAATATTATGAAATTTTGTAATCTGAATACTGCACAAAAAATTAAAATTAAAATTAATGACAAATATGCTTTACTTATCAAATATTTCTAGAACATTTTTGCTTTTTTAGTCCATCTACTTACTGTGAGCACAATCCTCAAACACTTTGGATATTAATATACAGGGTCCGCCACTTAAAGCTCCCTAGATCAGTACTTCTTTATTTTTTAAACGACGGCCGTGTCCAACATATCAAATTGTAGGTATTTATAAGTTCTTTATGTACACATACAGATTAAAAAAAAATTGAAAAAATTGTTACGAAAATAAACTCGAAAATAACTTAAGAGAATCTTTGAAAAGAACCATTGGGAAGTAGGAAAAGAGGAAGGACGCACCTCAGAGAGCAGGACAGAGTTAGTCAAAATCCTCAATAACAATTAGTTATAAGTTTGAGTCTCTTGGCTAAAGGAGTATATCCAAAGCCAAAACTGGAAAAAAAAAATTAGTTATAAGGAACTGGAAAGCAAAGCTCACAAAGGGCTGTAAACTTATGATGATAAGGTTAATTTTAAATACTCATTTCTCAGGGTACTGGGAAAAATCCTTTCGGGCTCATATAATATACCTGAAATATCGTAATATAACTTCATATGGCGCATTTTTCAAAATTGTAATTTTTTTTCTTTAAGGAATCATATATATTCAAAAGTTTATATTGGAATAAATGAATGCTGCAGGCGGTCGAAGAATCCTATTAATTTTTTTTACTAGATTCGTTAAAAACGAGTACCTTAACATTGAATTTTTATGACCATGCATTTTTTGGAAGCTTTTACCCATATCTCGGCATATTTATATCGAAAAAAGATTTAATAGGGCTCAAATTTTAGGCATAGTCTAGTTCATCTGTTCTCGGCACTCAAGAAACGCAACAAAAACTTTACGATCTCATTAAAATACCGGTACTCTTTGTACTATTTCATTCGCAACTTGACTCGCTTATCTTAATAGGTTTTTAATGTGCGTCGGCTTGTTTGATGATAGCATACCGCTTGGCCCAACGGCGATAATAATTATGTCGTAAAGTTTTTGTTGCATTTTTTGAGTGCCGAGAACTGATGAACCCGACTATAACTGTATAACTTTATAGAATGTCCTGAAGGTAAACTCATTGTTTTTGAATAAGTTGCGAATTTAGAAAGTAAAAATCAATTTATTTAAAGCGATGAAAAAATATCAAGTAAAAATTAAAAATTTCATAAACTTTTTTCCTTTATATTTCCTATAGGCGACGCGCACGTGATGTCACATTCATACCTTGGAGGATAAATAAATACTAACCTTAATATTTTTTGGGCTTGTTTACATGTGAAAAGACTTTCCTTGTGGCTTATATCTGTTTGTACATTCGTGATAACCATGATATCTTGATAAAATATTAAGGTAAGAGTGTAATAATTATATATTTATTCAAAAATTATAATATTCTAACAATTGATTGCAGAAACATGGACATGAGTAGTTATTTACAGCTTGATAAAATTCATCAAGATTTATTTCAAAAATATCTCTGTTGGGTATAGATCTATACATACACACTTCGTTTAGAAGATTGTTTTGCGGATATAGAAGACTTCCCAAAATGTTATATCCTGATATAGTAATGTGTCTTGTATATTCTAAAAGTGCTTTTACGATGGACGAAATGAAAGCGTACAAAAGTCTTGAGGCATATAATCAAACAGTATGGGTGGGGTGAAAAAAAAAATGAGTAAAGCAGATCGATTCAAACGTTTTAGTTTTAGGAAAAGTAGGTATTGTACCCTTAGACCATTCAATGTACCATTAAGCGTAAGTGGTATATTGAATGATCTAAGATTGTACCTAACTTTTTATTTATAATGCATTTAACAATTATCCTGTTTATTTAATAAAATATTTCTTATAAAATTTTGTTTTATTTAAACATTTACCTACTCCTATCTTATAAGTTAAATCCGAATGTGGAAAAAACATTATTATTTTAATTAAGATTATATTTTTGGTAAATATTCATAAGTTATATTAGTAACAATATTTTTGGTTGAATAGTAATTGGTTGAATAAGGCAATCTTTATATTTTCTTTCTCAACGGCTCAACGCCTAGATTCAAATTTTACGGTTCCAAAATTATATAATCGATCAATAAAGCTCTTTGTAAACGTATTGCTTTTCTAACCAAAACAGAGTCAAAGTAACACAATAAGGTGAAAGTTCGATTTATTAAAGAAAGATGACATACTAGGAAAGATATCTTTAAAAATTCTATAACATATTACGTATCTTATATTTACGAGGATTGAAATCATTGAACTTCTCATGCTCCTTCTTGTGCTATGATCTGGGGATGGATTGTATTCACATTCAGAAATATCATATTATTTATTTAGGAGTAATTTAACATATAAACACTTAAAAAATTCGTTTATTATCGAAAAAATTTGACTCCTACATCTCGTGCTGCCATAAATAAATAAATATACACCAAAGAAATTAGACAATGGCAATGGTACCACAGTTAAAAGCAGCACAAAAAGAAGGCATATTAATACTTATTAATTATATTTACCAATATAAACCTCCATCTAAAAATAAACGTTATAAATAACTTGAATGTTAATAATAAACCTTAAACACCGTTTGTTTACATAAAAATACTGTCAGCAATAGGTTATTTTACGTCCAGGGTAAGCCAGCTGTCAAATCGTGCGCGTCACCTATTATCGAACAAATCAACATTCAAAGAATGTATTGAAGACACTTCTTTTCCAGAATTTTAGTAAAAATGCCCTGACATTTATTGATTTTTTGAGATTTCCTAGACTATTCCCTAACTGTTTTTAATTCCCCGACTTTTCCAGGTTTTCTATATTTTCCAGATTACTGGGCACTTTGCTTCCGCTAATTCAGCCCCTTTTAAAGCATGGTAATTAAGCTTTTTTTAAGTGTTAACGAAATAGTTAAATCAATTTTCTGAAATTAGCGAAGAAAGAACAGTCATAGCCTGGCTATTGAATTTTTAACAACTTCTTGAATAAAGTAACAAAAGTCTCCATAAAACCGCCAACCGCAAAACTGTCAATTTTCATTAAAAAAATTTAAAAAACATTGAGCGGAATCGTTTTAACTTTTAGAGACTTGTGGGTGGCTGGAAAAATTCTATAAAATTTTAATATACACGGAAACTGTTTTTTTTTAAATCACTCATGAGCAATATCAAATAAAATTATTTCATTGAATGATTTACCTTAAATAGTATGATTTCCTGAAATAAATCATGATTTTTTGAGGCAAGTATTTGCTACAGCTTACAAACACCAACTTCAATTACATCAGATATCTTTTATGTTGCTTTGAATACCTGGATTGTCGTCGAAGAAAGCCATTTTCATTTTTTGAGTATTATATTAAGCTAACATTTTAGCTGTCATTCTGCTAATACTTTAAGAACACACTGAGGCAAATATGAGGCTTGAAATAAGTAAGCCGTCGTCTTTTGAATTTTATAAATATTTGTTATACTTTATTATATTTAATATAGACAAAATTTTTTTTTAAAAGTGTTGTTATGACAAGAATATACCAAATGTTCAATTAGAAGAAAATGACTGTATGAAAATAATAGATTCAGTTGAAAGAAAGATATTTAGTTCTATAGAGTAATATTTACTACCCATTTATTATTTACTTCGACCATTCCAACGGAAACCGCGTTCTCGCCTCACACATCTTCCAGCGGCTTGTATATCAGTGTATGCGCGGAAGCTATACAACCTTAGGCGAGGGTTTTATAGGAGATATACCATCCTTCGGAGGGGATGTAAAGCCGTCGGTCCCTTGTCTATTAAATGTTAGGCAAGTAAAAGATCCCTACTCTTCTTAAGGGAAGAGGTTCGGCAAAATTCCTGGTTGGGGGTAGCTCGTCTACAGGCGTCGGTGTTAGGCCTCAGTAGCGGAAATAGGCCGACGTTAAATAAATGTATAAAAAAAAAAAATATATTTACTTCTGAAAACTAAATGTTCAAATGTCGCCCTCTGCCGTCAAAAAAATATACTTACTGCGTACTTTATTGTTTTCGTTATAGAGGCAATTAAGTGACCCCAGTTTTCTTCGCAATTCGCGGTGTTTTAGTCTGTTTACGGCGTTTATTTTTGAGAATGGATAATAGTTATTGAATTAAGTGAATTTAATGTAATATTAGCAAAGTTGTCATGCGCACCATTATTATATTTTTTATATTATATGCATTATATCATATCTGACTATCCTAGAATGCGGATAATTCTGTTTATGATAGCTACGTTTACGAAAATCGGCGTATTTGGTAAACTCTATCGCAGTTTTGGAACAAAATGCCGGAGTATACTAAAAAAGTTAATGAGTACTGTGTGTGCGTATACATTTTAGGTAACACCAGCCTACTTATGTAATTATAAATTTTCTTGATCTGTAATTTTTTAAATGCATATATTTTATAATAAAACATTGTAATACAGTATATTGTTTTATTTGTTTGTTGAATGTCTTATTTTACAAGTATTATAAAATCCAAAATTTACTCGGTACTCGTTTTATATTAATTGCATTGTCTAATATCATGTTATATTTTCTTATGTCATGCTATATTCTTGATTTAAATAAACGGTGACAGTCCTACTGACAGTGTATAGTGCATTAACATACAGGTATTGCATTTATAAGATAGAAGCACATGGAGATGAAAAATAAAGAATATATAAAAAAATATATATAAAACTTTTGTAATGTCAAAAACGTTATAGTAGTCAAATCAATAGATTCATATTAATCTTTCAATATTTTAAAAATGACAGTGGAAGAAAAGGTTTTATTTATTGAAAGATAAAGGTTCACATAATGAAAAGCAGAATTTAATGTTGATTTATTGGTTTGTTTGAAAAAATACACCATATATAAAAAAATTAAGAAATATCTAGCTAGATTAAACTACCTTCGTTTAAGACCAAATCCCAAATATATGTATATATTTTGTATATATATTGAAATGGCGAGTGAGTCAAATACAAAAGTTCAAATTTTTTAAAATATAGAATTTTTAAATTTTGATTACAAAATTTCATATAAAATGTGACCGTATCTTGCAACTTACTTGTCATTTTGTTCTTAAACAAAAATAAAACTATATAGTTTGGTCTTAATTAACATTTCCTTTATTTTTGGATATCCTGTAAATTCTGCTTTCCATTATATAAATCTTTCCGTTTCAAAATTTATTTATCTCAATTAAATCATTCTCTCAGTGCAGGCTATACTTTCTTCGTTAGAGTCGTTCGTTCTAGAATGGTTTAAAAGTAATGTATAGAAACGGATTGCCGAGGCAAATGATTGAAAGTGAAAATATTTTAATTTAGTAATTCATGTAAGTAGGCTTTGACCATTATAAAGCAAGTAATCCAATTAGTAACGCATATTAATAGCAAAATTAAGTTACGTGTAATAAAAAAAATATTAAGTACGTACTTATTACTATATGGTAATTTTAAGTCAAAGCCAATATCGTCTTATAAATTATTTTATGATAATGAACTAGAACCATTCATAATAACATGTTTTAATGTTACTAAACGACATTTAGAAACTTATTACAGCTACAAGTATTAAACAAATATCATTAATTTTTTTAAATCTAAATGGTGGGTAGGGCATTACAACTTATAAATATGACAAATAACTTTTTCCAATTTGGGATATTAAACAATATAATAATTATAAATATTCAAAAGAATAGTTACAAATATGCACTCGGTTTCATTAGTTTTGTTCAGTTTTGTCAGACATATGTTTCGGCCTTGCGACAATTATCAAAAATTCTTAAGACTCTTTGATAATATGATAATGATAATATACATAAAAAATTAATATCATTGAGGAAATTTCCTTGCGCCCAAAAACAATAATCTAGCCTTCTCAAATTGTCGCCTTCGAACAAAGTATGTAGGTATTCTGGTTTGAACGCTTTTAATCTGTTTCTTTTTAGGCATCTCCAAACTTTAGTTTTCTCAATGTTTAAATGACGTGCTACATTTCTGATACTGGCATGAGGATCTTGCCTAAATGCTGCAATTATCAGTTCATCATAGTGATATCTAACATTATGGTTTATAACATAATCTCTTGGCCTAGGCTTTCGAACGTTACTGGTATCGTTGAACAAATTATTAGTAATATGCCAGTGAATAGTGAAAAATGTTACATTAATTCTAACATTTTTGAAACTTTGTCGCCTGTTGAAGTACCAACCAAAAGAAAACTATAAAATATTGCAACTCGATTCTAAGTCGACAACATTGTTAATATCGCGAAAAGTTAATTTAAGCAATATCTCGCCCAAGCAACACATGATGGTTTAATAAACGTTTATTATATGAAATTACGGTTTAAATTTCGTTATCGTATATTTAAACAACGTCTATGAAAAGCGTTTATTTCATAAACGATTTTTCTACATGTATTATAAATGTATTTCTTCGAAAATGTTTGGAGTAACACAGAATATTTGAGAAATAATTAATTGAGAGTTGAGACTACACTTCCGTCAAATATTTAAATTATAAATTGGAGAAATTGACACCACTTGCATTTTTTCAGCCATATTAGAGTTTTTAATATACGAGTTTTAAATGTATACGATAAATATATACATTTTTTATAGGCATGTCATAAACAATTGCAACTAGAAGTTCGAAGATTATAACAATATCTGGAAATATGAGTAAAATATTTACATAAATCAAAATTTGTTATAGATAGATGATGAATGAAAATATTTGTTCAGTAATATTGCAGTTTATAATATACGGTTTTTAAACGTATATCAATCTGCATTGATTTCGCAGTCGCCAGTAACCGGGTTAGTATTGTTGTCTTTGTTGCAGAATACATAAGCAATTCTCATAAATATATGCATCTCTCTCATTGACTCAACAGTAAAGCTGGTGAGCAACCGCGGATCGTTGTGTTAATTGCTGTTTCGTGTGGTGGTAGTCAACCTTAGTAATGTGGCCTTGTGATCGAAACAAAGAATATTTACTTGTTTGTTTTTGCGTATATATTATTTGATTGAAATTCAACAACTGTTATGTTAATGCCTTATCCTTGAGTTATCACGTTGTAGTGCGTTAAAGTTACAAGAATGAACCAACTTGTGATTGGTAAGAATTATTGTTTATCAGAGCGATTTCATAGTAACTGCATTTTTTTTATCACAGAAGGTGTAAAACGCATGACTAGCGTTGAAGGCATGGATGAGATCACTGACAATAAAATTAGAGGGACGATTCAAGATTGGTTGAAGCTTGCCAAAAGCCGCTATAGTTACAATAATAATAATAAATAGACTCTATTTTTGGATAAAATTATTATTAAAAATAAAGAGTAATGAACAATGTTGTGTTTTGTTATCGTTGTCAAACATCCTAGGTCCCCAAGGGTGAAATAGTAAATGATAAAATAGTTTTACGTATTTAGCCAATCCCGCAGAACAGGTAAAGCTTAATATAATAAAAAAAGCTAGTACTAAATAATAAATATTTAAAAAAATTACTATCTGCATACATATATAAAATTGAATTAGGGGCGAGCGTAGGTGCGTCTTTACTATGTACATACTTCGGTATGCGATGTAAAGCAACGACAGGCGCAGTTAGTACTTCGATGGGTGACCATTCCAACGGAAACCGCGTCCTCGCCTCACACATCTTCCAGCGGCTTGTACATATGCGCGGAAGCTATACAACCTTAGGCGAGGGTTGTATAGGAGATATACCATCCTTCGGAGGAGATGTAAAGCCGTCGGTCCCTTGTCTATTAAATGTTAGGCAAGTAAAAGATCCCTACTCTTCTTAAGGGAAGAGGTTCGGCAAAATTCCTGGTTGGGGGTAGCTCATCTACAGGCGTCGGTGTTAGGCCTCAGTAGCGGAAATAGGCCGACGTTAAATAAATGTATAAAAAAAATAAATAAAATAAAATTGAATTATTTTTCCTTGATATCAGTAGTTGTATGTAGGAGGTTTAACATATGTACTTTAAAAAAATTGGAGATTATAATATTAACTTTCGAATTTAAAAACTGGTACCTTCTATCTTTTTTATAGAGTTGTAGACCGATCAATTCTAAATAATTTTGCAAAGTGAAATGTATCGCAAGTCAAAAAAAAATTTTAATTCTAATTTCCCTGTTATAAAAAATTAATATATTTTACAACATAAGGTACTTAGAAATTAATTTGTTTTAATGTCATCTTATTATTGTTATGCAGCAATATATATTAACAATTTTATCATAAATAGCAAATGATTTCTGATTTAAGACATGATTTGACTTGCAAAGTTATTTGAAATCGATTAGTCTATATTACTGTATAACAGAATTTCCCATTTAAATTTTGAAAGTTAAAGTAATTTTGGTAAAAATAAAGTGATGGAAACTATTTAATCATTTATTAAATAAGCTCTTAGTTTATAAAACAATATAAAAAAAGGTCTAAAGAACTTATAGCGCATATTTATTAACAAAGATACAAGGGTGGATTCCCTTTAAAAAATCTTTTTATTCTAAATTTTTTTGAGAAAAACTAAATTCTTCAGAAAATTCAGATTTTCAAGAGAAAAATAATTTAAATAAAAACAATTATAATTTACGATAACAACTAATTTCCTTTTAACTATGATACTTCACCAGCTTTATGATCCTTTGAAACGTCTATATTTTTAATTTGAAATATGTTCACCTTACGCGAAGTCAGATATTTATATTCTCTGAATATATTACCTAAATTTTAATTGGCATTGCCAAAAAAGTTTGATAAGCTGAAGCAACATATAAAAAATTACTTTCTCAAAAAATTTAAAATAAAAAAGTTTGTAAGTATTAGATATTCCATACAGGGATACCCTATGTATGTATGAATTACAGTGAATAATAAAGGTTTATTACACGTAAACCAGCAACTGGAGAAAAGGTTTTTCATAACCGTGAGAAAAACCTTTACATCATACGTATTATCGACGTTTATTTGAGGTTCCACATAAAAGTATATATCTCGTATATGATGTGACAACAGTATAACGTTTTCTTAAGACTTCCAGCTGCTTATATATCAGTGTATGCGCGGAAGCTATACAACCTTAGGCGAGGGTTGTATAGGGGATATACCATCCTTCGGAGGGGATGTAAAGCCGTCGGTCCCTTGTCTATTAAATGTTAGGCAAGTAAAAGATCCCTACTCTTCTTAAGGGAAGAGGTTCGGCAAAATTCCTGGTTGGGGGTAGCTCGTCTACAGGCGTCGGTGATAGGCCTCAGTAGCGGAAATAGGCCGACGTTAAATAAATATATTAAAAAAAAAATGTAGCGCGGACATTCGAACGTTGAATATAGGTTACAATAAACATTATATATACCAGTCGTATAAACGAAATCAAAATGTTTATTAAACCATTTGGTGTTGCTTGGGCGATGAATAAAAATGTAACACCGTTGCAAATTGGATAGAATTTGTATTACAATAATCAAAATATAAAGTTACATTTGCAGCACCTTATGATTTAACATTTTTTTTGCATCAAATATTGCAAACACATTATATTAACATGCTTGCAAAACTATGGTGTTCCTGCTAAAATCGTCTTACATGACTACGTAAGTTTGCAACCCTACCGGATGAAGGCGTGGTGCATTTTTTTTTAAATTTACAACTTAGCTGATTATTACTTACCTAAAAAAGATTCCAAAAAATAGTAACATATGTACAGGCGGATTGCAAATGATCGTATCCGTAAGTGAAACGCGCTCTCCCGACGTCGGCAGATTGATAAACTTTGCAATAAATAATTTGTCACAAATTTTTTACTATCAAAATAAAATTAACATCACTGCAAATTTTACATCGAATTCTATGGACATTGTTAAACGTTCATTCGAATTTGCAACTCTTCATGTCAGTGGCATATTGCTGTAAATAATATGCCACTATCTAAGATTAGCAAAATGGTCTAAAAAATTTTATAACACGCCTGCAAAAATTAAATTAATGCGATTATATAGTTTTTAGTAGAACGGTAAATTTGCAGTCAATAGGAAGTTGATGAACATGTGAAAACGAAAGTGAGGAGACATTCACCAAATATTAGATATTGTTATTAGATGTTTTCGTGACAACTGTGGTGGGAGATAGGAATGAGGGTCATCGAGTTTTGTGATCTTTGAGTCAGTTGAGTCAGTTTTCGTCGCGCTTCGTACGTACTACGGGATGGAAGCTGGAAACTCAAGGCCTAATTAATGCTAGTCATGACCATGAAAGAAGCTGCTCCCTCTGAATTGCTCCAGTTTGTAACGTGTAGGTGCGAAAAAAGTTGCACTTCCGGACGGTGCAGTTTCCGAAAGAGCGGTTTGAAATGCTTCGAAGCATGCTATATAATTTTGCCATGGACAGTCATGTGAAAATGCAAAAAAAACAGCTCAGTGAATATGATGATGGACCAGAACTTGAAATGGAACGTTGGCTTACTCAAAGTAACCAAAAAGGTCAACCTCTGGATTGTAATTGACATGATATCGAAGAAGGATGAAGACGAGCTGTCCCAAGATGATGAAGGAAAGACTTATGCAGAATCTGAAATCGCAAGTAGATACGAAGAAACTTCATCGGACGCCGAAAGACCTTTGAGTGGATCGCCATACCGAAAAAGAATACGACTTGAAAATATCTTGTAAATTTAACTTATAAATTTAAAAAAATAAATTTGTTAATAAAATGCTTTGTTATAGTAAGTACGTTTAATGTTTTCTCAAAAATTCATTCAGTAAAGAAAACTTTGTAAGGTTTTAATTTTATAAAAGATGTTGCAATATATTTGATCCCCAAAAATATATAATATTCGATAAATATTTCCTCACTTTCGTTATCATAATTATGTTCCTCAACTTCCTATTAACTGCAAATTTACCGTTCCACAAAAAACTATATAGTCGCATTAATTCCAAGTTTGTAGGTTTGTTTTACAAATTTTTGAACCATTTTGTAACATTATGATTATAAAAAGTTACATACAACATGCCTCTCACATGAAGAGTTGCAAATTCGAATGAACATTTAATAACGTTTATATAGTTCGATGTAAAATTTGTAGTGATATAAATTTTATTTTGATAGTAAAAATTTTGCAACAAATTATTTATTGCAAATTTGATCAATCTGCCGACGTCTGGGATTGCTGCAAAATGGAGAGCGCATTTCAGTTTACGAATGCGGTCATTTGCAATCCGCCTGTACATTTGTTATTATTTTTTGGAATATAAATGATAATCTACAATTTGTAAATTATAAAAAATGTACCACACCGCCATCGGATAAGGTTGCAAACTTACACTTACATGTAAGGCTATTTTAGCAAGTAGACTGCAGTTTTGCAAGCATATTAATATTATAGTTCAAATGTGCTTTTAGAGGCCGGAATATTAAAACATAATATTTTTAGTCGCAAACTTCTCTATATTCTCTCCTTGTAACTCATTGTAACTTGTAATTCAGCGAGCGCTCGGCGGGGCACATAGCTCGGAGAGCAGCTGTTGGTTGCAATCTGGTTACGTTCCTTACAGTAAAATAAGGATTTTATAGAGGAGTTTGCGACTAAAAATATTATGTTTTAATGTTAATATTATGTTTCCAAAATTTGGTGCAAAAATGTTACTTATTGATAATTAATTATTATGCCCGGATCATAAGGTGCTGCAAATTTACCTTTATATTTTGAATACTGTAATACAAATTGTATCAAATTTGCAGCGGTGGTACATTTTTGTTTGTCGAGATATTGCTTAATTTAACTTTTCGCGATTTTAACAATGTTTCTGACCTTGAATCGAGTTGCAATATTTTGAAGTTTCGTTTGGATTACTACTTCATCACGTGGCATAGTTTCAAAAATGTAAGAATTAATGTTAAATTTTTAGTTTTCACGTATCTATTCACTGGTCTACAATTGCTACTGTTTTAACGTGGATATTTGCTCGCTCTGGATGCCGTGCGTTAAAAACTCGTGTAGCCTCTGCGAATGATATATTTTTACCTACAATACGAATTGTTTCCACTTTATCGTGCCATTATTAAATAATAAAAATTTTACTAATGAAATGTCACCCAAACTTCAAAGTAATTTTGAATTGTCATGGCCAACTTATGTTTAAAAGGCAAATGTAGAAATTTAGAGAAAATGTACTTTGCTGTTATTTTGTTTACGAACATCATGTAAAAGGTGGGTCAAATTCTAACCTTATTAGTGTCATTTTAGAAAACATAAGCAATTGGATATCGGTCAAATTTCGTAAAAGTTGCACATATGGTGTTTATCATTAAAATTGAGAGTATTAAATTTGTTTAAAAGGTGAAATTTTATTTACTTACTACATAAACACCACATACACTATCTTTTTGAAATTCGGTACTGGTGGGTTTTTGATAACGATGAATAAGATTATGACATTGTTTTACAGTTCAAACTTTGCCTAATATTTGTTTTTTAGAAAATTGGGTCCATTTTTCTTCATAACGACGAACGAAACTGATGTATTTTTAAATATTTTACCGTAAGAAATTGTTTATTTGTTAACGAATTGCATACAAATTCACAAAGTACAAATCTGAATCGTTTACATGAACATAAAAACACAAGAACCTAACCTAACTTATTTCCATTCCTAATATCTCAATTCAAAGGTTACTTTGGGTTCATTAGTGAATATTTCCAATGAATCTTTTTGCATTTTTAGCGACAAAAACCTTGCTCCCCCAACTTAAAATCGCCTTTTACGGCAAAACCAAAATCTTTAGCAAAAAACCCTATTAAATTTTGCCCATTTTCGCAGAAGTCACTAAACTGAACTATTACCTCCTCACTTAATTGTGCTTAATTTTCCTAATTTTGCTGCACTTCAAATAAATTTTCTTTACCCACAACACTCAAATCTACAGCACACATCCAGCGGTAAAAAGTATGGTTATGATTTTCGGATACCTACAAAAATAAGACAGTAGTCCGCTATTTGAGGACCTTGAACAAATGGAAATACGGGAACGCAAGTTGCGGAATTATAGCCTATAGAATAGAGGTCCGCAAACTGCTCATATATTTTACATTTGAGGACTCCCAGTGAACAAGGATAAAGATACGCAATTTGTGGACCCCGAGACTCTTACTTATATTAATGCATCTAAATACGCTAGAAAAAAGAAAACAAAAAAGTATCTATAATAGTGGAATGAATCGAGTACAAAGAGTAATTATATTATTTTCTCAAAATTTGTTCTGTCTATATTTTCAATTACATATATTTTAGTTCCCCTCTTATATTGTTTAAAATATTTTATGACTTTCATTGATACAGGTAATAAAATAAAAATACTGTCATTGGCCATAAAAGATGATTTTCTCTGAAATATCTAATTAAGCATGTCATTTATATAAAAGGATTGGACCTGTAACTGTTCCTTGTGGTATTCCATGTGTAACTAGTTTTTCCTTACTTTTTCTGAATCTATGCCAACAATCTGTTTTCGATTTGTCAAATACTTTATGTATAAATCACACTATATGCCTCTGTAACCATATGTATCTAATTTTCTTGGTAACTTTTCATGAGAAATCGTGTCAAAAGCCTACCCATAAATGCAAGAAAAACAATGTATAACTTTATAATATTACATACACCGCATTCTTTTATTCATCGATGAGTCGTAAGCTTTCATCGAAAATTCACTCTATCTTTTTTTATTCTTAAGGATAAATAAAGAATGAATGTTCGATGAAAGCGCACGACTCATCGATGAATAAAAGAACACGTACATACATTATCATTTTCATTATTGTGGCACGATATTGTATATGGCTAATATGATCGATCTAGAACAATAATTACAAATGATACAAAATAAAGCAATAAGAGTTAACAATATAATTTAGTTTTTACACCAGAATAGATATGTTAAAATGTTTGAATTGAATGAATGAAGTATATTTTCATTTTCATATATAGAATCAAAAAGACATCTTTCCAGGTTATTTAAAAAATATTTTAACGAAATTACGAGATGTGCACAATTGGAATACCTGCATAAATGTTGAAAATAGGGACAGTCAGGTATGACAAAAACCTGAATGTCATTACACAGCAACAATTCCTCATGTATACGGACTATCGGAGAAGCTACACCGTATAGGTGACAAATTTGATGTTAGGACGGTATTTCAAACGGGGAACACTTTGAGATCTATTTTAACAAAAACAAAACCGATAAACCGGGAGCAGAATAGAAAAAACTGTATTTACAAGATCCCGTGCGAATGTGATAAATATTATGTAGGTGAGTCATCCAGATCTTTCAGTGTGAGGTTGAATGAGCACAAGAATTACATTAGAAAGAATGAAATTCAGAAATCAAAGATTTGTGAACATGCTTGGGAAAACAGACATAGAATAAACTGGGACTCGGCAAAAATTTTAACAAAAGAGGCAGATAACAAAAAAAGAAAAATTAAATAATCAGCAATAATCTTATTAAATGAAGATAAATCCATATCGAACTGGTCTGTAGATATTTGTACAACCAGGCTACCAATGTTAAAAGAAAAGCTTAACAAACTCAACATTATCTAAAAGAGAATATTATCAGTTCTGTGTAAGTAGTAACTGTCTATGGAAATAACATAAACAGAATATGTGTATTTAACCCACACAACAAATAAGAGTTCTTTAAAAAAAGCTTTGAAAGTGGAAAGAGACCACTTTCCGAAACGTCAGCAAAATAAATTATTTCTGTATTTATTCCGATTTATATTATTTGTAAAACATAACCTCTGACTGCTTCTTTGACGTAAACGTCGTAGGGGCTTTTTCCCAATAATTCTATTATTTTTAGACTCGGTGATTTGTCTTTGAAGAGGATAATACATGTAGTAGAAAACCCAAATGAAAAGAAAGAATATTCGTAGAATGCCACAAATAACTTTCAGTCAATATATACATTTGTCGTCTACAACCTTGTCAATATTATATATCTCAAAGGGTAGTGGCCTGTTATCAGCCTTAATTCGAACTTTTTAAGTTCGAGAAGCCTTGTGGCGTTCTTTGCCATATAAGTTTAATAAACTTTTTCGCTTGTCTTTGGCCTGGAGCATTCCTCGAGTAGAACTCTTTCTAATCTTTTTCCCATTGCTGGATCTCCTCCGTTATGTGTCACTTAGCCAGGCCACAAAACGGTTCAGGTCCAATGAATGGAGTTTCAACTCCTTATTTCGCAAGGCTGTCAGCAAGTTCGCTACCTTGTAAGTAGATAGGCTATAAGAGTTCAACAGCAATTTCCCATGTATTTTCTTATGGAGGTTCATTTTGCAGAATTTTCGTTCGGGACAATGAGAACAGGTGGATTCGAGACAATGAGAACGAGTGGGTTAGGGGCAATACGCTCTCTTTATCGGCACATGTCAAAGGAAGCCGTCGTCACCTTTGTCAACATATATCAAACGGAGACGTCGCGTAGCTGTTAATTAGAGAAGATGTCTCAGTCGGTGTTATTTCAATGAAAGCGGGTGGTGTTAATTAAACGTATACTTATACAAGCTTCTGACTGGTTAGCCCGAGATTCGTGAAATTAGGTATGGTCATTTTAGCTTTATAATGAATAAAAAACCAAGCAGGGTGATTTGATTGTAAGACAAACGTCATATCGTTGAGACATCACGATACTTCTTTGACATTGTTTTATACAAGCATACTAGACAGGGGTTACATAGGTATAAGGATACCCTTGCTCATATACACTTTTCGCTGCATATAATATAGTAAACTGTTGATAAATTATACTTTATATAATGAATTATATTCGAGGATATGATACTAGAGAATATATATTAGATTAATATGTTTAGTGTGTGGTTACAACATATAATTTGATATAATGGGATTAGGGATGTTGGGAACGATGGTTAATATGAAATAAAATACAATGTTTCAGTCGCACACAATTTTATTTTATTTAGTAATAATATAGGAACACACATCATGGGGAATAGATAGATATCTAAATATATAATTTTAAAACATAGGGCTATACGTGTTATACATTAACAAATCATATACTTATTATTTTTGAAAATTAAGTACAGCAATTATCAACCATAATATATAGTAATACTACTTTATTTACAAATAAACGTTCATTAAGTAATTGCCTAAGTATAACTAAATACAGTAATAATATACAATTTTACATAATTTATAGAAAAGTTTAACAAACAAATATATACAGAGTACAAGAGCAACCCAAGATGAAATTGCAAAGGAAATAGAATTAAACCATATTTTATATTAACTAAAATAATTAACGGTATATAATAGAACTTAGAAACTATATAAATAATTTAGAAAAAATTCATACAACAATATAAATTTTTATTAGGCTAATTAATATATTGATTAACATATTACATATATAATAGAATATTTTATTACATGTCCATTATAGTATAATGACCCCATGGTAAAGTTTCAAACGAATCCTTAAGTAAATATCTTTTGTCATCGTGAGGGCTTAAAGCAATTTTGGTTTGCGTGATAGTATTAACTGAGTACTTTTCAGATTTAATTAAATTTTGATTTACTGTTTTTTCAGTTGAGTTATATAAACATTCTGTGTAATCATCAAAAGTAATTTTATTTTTAACTATTGATTTTTTTATACCTTTTATTTTTTTGGTTTTGTCTATTCCTTGAACTCTAACTGCGTACATTTTAGATCTAAGTCCTACAAATTCCGTCATTATAGATCCATTCTGTTCGTCTTTCATTAAACCAATGACCTTTTTATTAACACGAGGTATACCATAAACATTATCTTCAGGATAGTCACTGGTGTCAAAATATTTAAGTACGTCGCGTTTGATTGACGGGTATATATCATCGATATTTATTTCATATATCAAACTATCAGTGTCCGTATATAAAATACTGCAGTTCTCACCAAACTCTCTTCTCATATAATCATAGTGGAAACTATAAATAGTTGTTTTAGCCAAATCTAATATACACATACCAACATATATGGGCTTATTAAAATAAATTTCTGTTTTGTTTAATTCTATGGCGACGAGATTCTCATTAAATATACATGCAGACTTAAATTCTGGTTTAGAAATCAATGCTTCCGCAGCATATCGTCCATCCCATTTAGTAACTAATTTAACATTACTATGCTTGCGTATATTCTCCATAGTTTTTCCGAAAACAGCATTGTTCATAAGTTTAAATAAATTTTTTTCAAACTCGTTTTTTGCGTTTGCGCGTAATTTTGTATTTAAATCTATATATTTTTTTAACCAAGGTGACTGTTTGAATTTTAAAATTCTATGAATCCTTGTAAGCGTCACACCCAGTGCTAAAGCCTGCTTCAAATTCCTATAATGAATTATATATCGTGTTTTATTACATAACGTGGCCATCAGTTTTTGTTCTCTTGACCCCGGTGGTGACTTATGTTCAGCACATAGTGGTAAATCTTTATGTGCATCGTGTAACATCTCGGGATATTCCAGATCTACTTCAAGAATATAACCTTCTGTCGAATCATCTGTAATAGACGTTACATTAAAATTTTCCAAATATTCAACCCACTCGAAACCGCCATAAGGCAGATTCTGTTCCATTGACCAGCCATATTGGTTATTTATGTCGTAATACATTAAATAATTACTAAATTTAGATGGATTATAATCAGACATATATTTATTATTAGCCTTCGCATAGCGCTTTGAGCATTGGCTTAGTCCACCGCGAATACCTCGTTCTATGAATAAAATCTTATCTATATCCGTAAGAAGCTCTAAATCAACTTTAGTATATTTAAGCATACATTCCCACGCATATCCAGGTAATGTATAGTAATTCGCGGGGTCTAGTTGATATGTTTTGCGACAGCTTTGTCTGAATTGTTCAAAAATTTCCGCTAGTAATAAAATATCGGTTTTTAGATATAAATCACCATAGTCTCCTAAATTATGGCATTTAAATGTATTCCATATGTTCTGCGCATGTCTATAATCCTCATCGCTAATATTTCTATCGTCTAATTTATTATAAAAATCTGATTTAGCAGGTAATTCTGAATAATTTAACTTTTCAAAGGAGTCTATAAAGTCATATGGAAATACACCTTTTCGAGTCAGTAAATTAAGTTGATCACAAGATAAATAATGGAATTCGCGTTTTAATATATGAAAATTTTCTAAATAAGAAGCTAACACATCTAATGGAGAAGCCATAAATCTAAAGGAGTCTATAAATCTAAATTTAATAAGTCTTTCAGATACATGTTCAGTAAATGATATATATCTTTCTTTGTTTATAGGTAGTAATTCTATTCTCCTCTCAATCGCTGTAGCAATCTGTTCAATTATAAAAAAAGCATCATAATTGCTTAAATTGTGGAAAACAACTGGTACCGCGTGACTATCTTGAAAATTTAGGTTACAGGCTTCGTGGGCAGGGCCTCGGTATTTCCCAGTGAAATGACAGTGATCTCGCACTTTCTTATCGTTAGGTTTAAAGATTGCTTCACAAATATGACAGTGAGTAGCATTATTAAACATAAAATTTTGAACGAAGGATAATGTTTCCATAGGTAGAGGACACAGAAACACAGTTTCCAAATCCTCAGATAATTGATAAAGCTCATCAGCAAACCATTGCACGCAGCTCTCACCTCGATAAGATTTATAAAATGATAAAGTGTCATCATACGAACATTTCATATAATATCCTATACTATAGGGAACATGTTTTTGGTACTTTTTTTCGTTTGATTTTTTATTTTCCTCACTTATCGGTTGTAATACACATTCCAAATCCGCATAAATCACGAATGGGGTAGCTTCCCTGCGTTTATAATTTTTAAAATGTACAATTTTGTTATCTTCATTAGGCAATCGAATTTTACAAAAGTTTTGGTTTTTACAGTCTTCAATATGCTTTTCCAATATTGTTTCAGTGTGGAAGTAATGCAAACATCGATCACAAAAATATTTCTTCCCATTATATTTAGATATCTGAGTTGACAGAAGACGAGATAAATTCTTTATCCAAACAAAATGATACCGCACTTGGTCAATTTGTTCATCTGCTCCACTATCATCTTCGTCGTAATATATATTCTGAATCATAAGTAAATTGACGTGTGTATTTTTCTTCTCGCTAGTTAGATATCCGGGTAACACTTTAAACTGCTTCTTTGTTTTATTTAATATGTATACATTAATCGATATATTGTTTTGTTTTTCAAATCTCGGTATTTGTCTAAAACCGATTGGAAATTGTATTCCAGTTAAATTGAGTACTTTTGAATAGTGTGGATATGATGAGATACGATGCGCAAATCCGTCACGAGCTGGATATAACGCAGAAACAACACTCCATATGAAGCATGCATCATCATCATTCTGAATATTCACGCATGCATGTTTATTCTTAATCACTTTCGGTAGCTCAATATATGACGATCCAAGTTGGGGTGTAAATTTGTTTATATTGACAGCCAGATTAACAATTTTTAACAATGTCCATCCACTATTTTTGCACTGGAAGTCCTCTAGATCAGCTAAAATTGGGTGTTGCACGTTTTCTAAGAACCATTTATTCAAATCTGTATCTTTATATATAGGCACATTCCTAGTATTCATATATTTGGATTCGTGTATTACATCTTCAGCTTTATTAATTGTGAATTCACCACAAAACACCGTGTTGACCTTAATAAACCCATTCTTTTTGAGAGCATTTATAATACGTCTTCGAAAGATGGTTTTACAATCCTCTAAAAACAATTTAGGATCCATATGTTTCAAATTTGCAATAACACCAGTTCTAATACGACCACCAAATGCAGAATTCACGTCGCTCCATTTTACACGACAACTCGCTGTTTGTTTTCTTTTATTATCTTGATAGCCATCTCCAGTAATTTGCAAAGACTTGAACATTTCACGAAAGCTTTTAATTTGTCCAATAGAAGTTGTTAAATGTTGTCTTTCACCCAAACTTTTGGCAGATTTGAGCAAAGAATTTAAACGTCTACTTGATCTATTACACTCCTTAATACCCAGTTGAATGTCTAATATGTTTCCAGATTCGGATTTTGCAAGCATAGCGGTAATATTTTTAACCATTACTAAAGCTGTACTACTAGACATGTTGATGAGATTTCAACAATTTCAGGTGTTTACAAGGCAAACAGTTAGGACACACTAATATGATGCAACTGCAACTACTTATTATATATAGTTCAATATAAGTCGCCTGACAATAATTTTCCAGCAGCGGTGTAGAGCGTGCTGTATTGTGATATTTTGCCTCTGTTTCAATATAAGCGAGTCGAAATAAATTCTCACGTCTTAAAGCTACTAATGTTCGACTAACAATGATGACCTTTCAGGGGAGGATTATGTATATAAATATGTTCAGAAGTTCTGCTTTGGTGACTTCGGTGACATATAACCTAATCACAAACACACCTGTAACAAAAAAATATCTGTAAAAATATCGTTCTCATGTTGCATAATATTTAATAAAGTTTGATTAGAGGAGCGCGTCAATGACGTAAATTAATTTTTAAAACTAAACTGGTGATGTTGTTTATCTAATCGGATTGTCGACAATTGGGACACTAATGCGGATATACCTGACTCTTATTATGGTGACTGCCTCTTTTGTAGGGAGGACTAAAGGACACCAAGAGTCGATACTGACTCCATGTAGAAGTGCGTTGCATAGCCGTATTATCGACTTTTTACATCAATCTCAGCGAGATGATAACCAATTAGAAAAACATTCTAGAATCTGAATAATAAATATCTTCAATAGACAACGTTACTATATTTTTACGCTGTCATACGTTCTTAAATAACTTTGATCAATGTTATTATTCTTACCACAAACTTTGTTCCAATAGACCACCTGCCGTGGTATATAGCATCGAATCGGAACTATGCCATCAGAGTGCTAAGAGTAAAGTTTATGCCAAGAAAAATACCATTCACTAAAGAAAAAAATTAATTTTGTTGATAGCATGGACGCTTGAAACTATTCAATATTATCTATGATGACGGCGGCAGATTAGCGTTTTTTAATCATTTATGGACTACACACAGTCTTATACTTACTTTACTTGACACTTACCTCAATGAATACAGCCTTCCTTGTAAATGGGTTAGACTAACACATAGGCTCTTCACCCTGCGAGCTATTGACGACTTATAAGGGCCCAATAAACATTCAAGTGCTTGATTCCGCTCATTAAAACACATACATATAGAGTTTCTTCTTACTACATACATATATCGTTGTCTATCTGAAAAACAGGAAGGTAATATTATCAAACTTAAATAGTCTTTAAAAATAGTGTGCTTTGGTATAATGTGTCATTACGTTCTCTTATCATCTATTTATAATTTGTGCTATTATTAATACATGTACACGATAAACTTCACATCACCACGCTTAGACTGTTCAAGAAGTTAGAGCAGTTTCAAAACACAAATATATTATATGAAAAGGTAAAAGAAGATAAAATGATTGAATTTATTATATTTTCGGAAATATATAACATATATATTATGAGCTATGCAATCATTAATTACGTATCAAATTGCCTGCGGATAACCCCAAAGCTTATAATAAATATAGTAAAATTTCTTGAAGGTGCGATGTTTAAGTGATTTTTCTATAAGCGACAATATATTAAATAGAATAACACAATACACTTCAGAAATCATTAACAACTGTTGCATATGTATTGACTCGCATTTTGGTTCTATATGAGGATCTAGACCAGAAAAACGGTTACTTTTAGGCAAAAATCTATAAAATCGGTATTTTTCAGGTTAAGTTCTGACAGAAAATAAATCAGACTGAAAACGTCTACCTCCCAGTCTATCAAAGGATAACATATTTATTATATCAGGTATGTCACGCGTTATAATAAATAAGACGTATATTAAAAGCATCATACATATAATATAAAACAAAAAAAACTCAAAAGATAGCTAGCTGTAAAACTAGAAATTGTTTTATTCAATAAGTTATTATAATGCAAAGAACAAAATAAACATCATTTCTCTTTACACTTTTGCGGTATAAAATATAGCAGAAGAAAATATTTTCTCAAACATTGCATTATTTTTACATTAGAATTGATTATAATAAAAGATTATCGTTATTAACGTTATAAAATATTCAAAATCAAATCATTTGAAGTTAGCAATTCTAAACAAATATAAATCGATAACTAATAATAGGGATTTATTATAATATCGTGGTATCAACAGCATATTTTTAGGTACCTAATAAGATTCCTAATAGTATATAAAATATATAACATTACATTATGCAATTGATAAATAATTATTTTAAATTAAAAGTAATATTTTTTCAATGAGTGTATTTAATTTTAATATCTAAGACGTACCTATAATTGTGAAAACTCACGTGTATGCAACAAATCAATCAGCGAGCGAATGAATTGTCTGCTCTTATTATAGGAGTAAACTGTTAAATAGCTAGATATGAGTAGAAAACAAACTGCATAGACTTAAACGAAAACACAAACTAAAGTAATCGAGCTCTGTCCGCTTATTTTTATAGTAATAATATCGCCCCAGGCAAGAGGAACACCTGCATGTCAATTAATACGGCGTTATACTACAATGCAGCGACTTGTGCCAGCATGTCGGGAGCAATAGAGAGGGGTTTTTATTACTAGATACATATAATCACTAAAACATATTTTTAATGTAATGCGGTTCTAGAATAATGCATTCGCCGTAATATATCATCAAAGTTTACATATTAATGAACAATTAACATCATTTCCTCTAAAAGAAACAATAAATTCTTTATGTTTGAAACATTATAATTATAAATAGCTACTTTTCTATTAAAATAAGACTAAGAAATGAGATATATACTATAAAAACCATTTATTCGAACGATCTGACAATATAAATATGGCTATGTGCAAAAATATTATAATAATAATACATATATCTACATATTATCAAATAATAATTTAAATATTTTTATTATCAATGATGCTAATGAAGTTTATGTATAATAGTAAAAGTTATTACCTTGCGTAACTTTAATGGTCACTTCGATAAGAAAGATCAAGAAGTTCGTACCATTTATATATTTGTGTTGGGGGGTTTGCGTCATTTGGTTTTTTTCTACCATTCACGATAAAACACTTGTCAATAATCGTATAAGCAATAAATATATCTACAATTTTCTTGACTTTTCAACAACAAATGCGATGAGATACATTTGCACTGTAAGACATCAAATAAATGATTATTAAATGTTGAAATAGTCTTATTTATTGCGGCTAATTACTATTAATTACCCATACCAGACGGACAGAAGCAGGTGGACAGACGGACAGTTGGGTTAGATCAAGTTTCGCGAAACAGTTAGGTTTGATCAGGTTTCGCGAAACCTGATCAAACCTAACTGTTTCGCGAAACCTGATCAAACCTAACTGTTTCGCGAAACTTGATCTAACCCAACTGTCCGTCTGTCCACCTGCTTCTGTCCGTCTGGTATGGGTAATTAATAGTAATTAGCCGCAATAAATAAGACTATTTCAACATTTAATAATCATTTATTTGATGTCTTACAGTGCAAACGTATCTCATCGCATTTGTTGTTGAAAAGTCAAGAAAATTGTAGATATATTTATTGCTTATACGATTATTGACAAGTGTTTTATCGTGAATGGTAGAAAAAAACCAAATGACGCAAACCCCCCAACACAAATATATAAATGGTACGAACTTCTTGATCTTTCTTATCGAAGTGACCATTAAAGTTACGCAAGGTAATAACTTTTACTATTATACATAAACTTCATTAGTATCATTGATAATAAAAATATTTAAATTATTATTTGATAATATGTAGATATATGTATTATTATTATAATATTTTTGCACATAGCCATATTTATATTGTCAGATCGTTCGAATAAATGGTTTTTATAGTATATATCTCATTTCTTAGTCTTATTTTAATAGAAAAGTAGCTATTTATAATTATAATGTTTCAAACATAAAGAATTTATTGTTTCGTTTAGAGGAAATGATGTTAATTGTTCATTAATATGTAAACTTTGATGATATATTACGGCGAATGCATTATTCTAGAACCGCATTACATTAAAAATATGTTTTAGTGATTATATGTATCTAGTAATAAAAACCCCTCTCTATTGCTCCCGACATGCTGGCACAAGTCGCTGCATTGTAGTATAACGCCGTATTAATTGACATGCAGGTGTTCCTCTTGCCTGGGGCGATATTATTACTATAAAAATAAGCGGACAGAGCTCGATTACTTTAGTTTGTGTTTTCGTTTAAGTCTATGCAGTTTGTTTTCTACTCATATCTAGCTATTTAACAGTTTACTCCTATAATAAGAGCAGACAATTCATTCGCTCGCTGATTGATTTGTTGCATACACGTGAGTTTTCACAATTATAGGTACGTCTTAGATATTAAAATTAAATACACTCATTGAAAAAATATTACTTTTAATTTAAAATAATTATTTATCAATTGCATAATGTAATGTTATATATTTTATATACTATTAGGAATCTTATTAGGTACCTAAAAATATGCTGTTGATACCACGATATTATAATAAATCCCTATTATTAGTTATCGATTTATATTTGTTTAGAATTGCTAACTTCAAATGATTTGATTTTGAATATTTTATAACGTTAATAACGATAATCTTTTATTATAATCAATTCTAATGTAAAAATAATGCAATGTTTGAGAAAATATTTTCTTCTGCTATATTTTATACCGCAAAAGTGTAAAGAGAAATGATGTTTATTTTGTTCTTTGCATGATAATAACTTATTGAATAAAACAATTTCTAGTTTTACAGCTAGCTATCTTTTGAGTTTTTTTTTGTTTTATATTATATGTATGATGCTTTTAATATACGTCTTATTTATTATAACGCGTGACATACCTGATATAATAAATATGTTATCCTTTGATAGACTGGGAGGTAGACGTTTTCAGTCTGATTTATTTTCTGTCAGAACTTAACCTGAAAAATACCGATTTTATAGATTTTTGCCTAAAAGTAACCGTTTTTCTGGTCTAGATCCTCATATAGAACCAAAATGCGAGTCAATACATATGCAACAGTTGTTAATGATTTCTGAAGTGTATTGTGTTATTCTATTTAATATATTGTCGCTTATAGAAAAATCACTTAAACATCGCACCTTCAAGAAATTTTACTATATTTATTATAAGCTTTGGGGTTATCCGCAGGCAATTTGATACGTAATTAATGATTGCATAGCTCATAATATATATGTTATATATTTCCGAAAATATAATAAATTCAATCATTTTATCTTCTTTTACCTTTTCATATAATATATTTGTGTTTTGAAACTGCTCTAACTTCTT
The DNA here is from genome assembly GCA_963675555.1 of Leptura quadrifasciata. Classification (NCBI taxonomy): domain Eukaryota; kingdom Metazoa; phylum Arthropoda; class Insecta; order Coleoptera; family Cerambycidae; genus Leptura; species Leptura quadrifasciata. Next base: position 115,560,730 of record OY776675.1, read on the forward strand.
GAACAGTCTAAGCGTGGTGATGTGAAGTTTATCGTGTACATGTATTAATAATAGCACAAATTATAAATAGATGATAAGAGAACGTAATGACACATTATACCAAAGCACACTATTTTTAAAGACTATTTAAGTTTGATAATATTACCTTCCTGTTTTTCAGATAGACAACGATATATGTATGTAGTAAGAAGAAACTCTATATGTATGTGTTTTAATGAGCGGAATCAAGCACTTGAATGTTTATTGGGCCCTTATAAGTCGTCAATAGCTCGCAGGGTGAAGAGCCTATGTGTTAGTCTAACCCATTTACAAGGAAGGCTGTATTCATTGAGGTAAGTGTCAAGTAAAGTAAGTATAAGACTGTGTGTAGTCCATAAATGATTAAAAAACGCTAATCTGCCGCCGTCATCATAGATAATATTGAATAGTTTCAAGCGTCCATGCTATCAACAAAATTAATTTTTTTCTTTAGTGAATGGTATTTTTCTTGGCATAAACTTTACTCTTAGCACTCTGATGGCATAGTTCCGATTCGATGCTATATACCACGGCAGGTGGTCTATTGGAACAAAGTTTGTGGTAAGAATAATAACATTGATCAAAGTTATTTAAGAACGTATGACAGCGTAAAAATATAGTAACGTTGTCTATTGAAGATATTTATTATTCAGATTCTAGAATGTTTTTCTAATTGGTTATCATCTCGCTGAGATTGATGTAAAAAGTCGATAATACGGCTATGCAACGCACTTCTACATGGAGTCAGTATCGACTCTTGGTGTCCTTTAGTCCTCCCTACAAAAGAGGCAGTCACCATAATAAGAGTCAGGTATATCCGCATTAGTGTCCCAATTGTCGACAATCCGATTAGATAAACAACATCACCAGTTTAGTTTTAAAAATTAATTTACGTCATTGACGCGCTCCTCTAATCAAACTTTATTAAATATTATGCAACATGAGAACGATATTTTTACAGATATTTTTTTGTTACAGGTGTGTTTGTGATTAGGTTATATGTCACCGAAGTCACCAAAGCAGAACTTCTGAACATATTTATATACATAATCCTCCCCTGAAAGGTCATCATTGTTAGTCGAACATTAGTAGCTTTAAGACGTGAGAATTTATTTCGACTCGCTTATATTGAAACAGAGGCAAAATATCACAATACAGCACGCTCTACACCGCTGCTGGAAAATTATTGTCAGGCGACTTATATTGAACTATATATAATAAGTAGTTGCAGTTGCATCATATTAGTGTGTCCTAACTGTTTGCCTTGTAAACACCTGAAATTGTTGAAATCTCATCAACATGTCTAGTAGTACAGCTTTAGTAATGGTTAAAAATATTACCGCTATGCTTGCAAAATCCGAATCTGGAAACATATTAGACATTCAACTGGGTATTAAGGAGTGTAATAGATCAAGTAGACGTTTAAATTCTTTGCTCAAATCTGCCAAAAGTTTGGGTGAAAGACAACATTTAACAACTTCTATTGGACAAATTAAAAGCTTTCGTGAAATGTTCAAGTCTTTGCAAATTACTGGAGATGGCTATCAAGATAATAAAAGAAAACAAACAGCGAGTTGTCGTGTAAAATGGAGCGACGTGAATTCTGCATTTGGTGGTCGTATTAGAACTGGTGTTATTGCAAATTTGAAACATATGGATCCTAAATTGTTTTTAGAGGATTGTAAAACCATCTTTCGAAGACGTATTATAAATGCTCTCAAAAAGAATGGGTTTATTAAGGTCAACACGGTGTTTTGTGGTGAATTCACAATTAATAAAGCTGAAGATGTAATACACGAATCCAAATATATGAATACTAGGAATGTGCCTATATATAAAGATACAGATTTGAATAAATGGTTCTTAGAAAACGTGCAACACCCAATTTTAGCTGATCTAGAGGACTTCCAGTGCAAAAATAGTGGATGGACATTGTTAAAAATTGTTAATCTGGCTGTCAATATAAACAAATTTACACCCCAACTTGGATCGTCATATATTGAGCTACCGAAAGTGATTAAGAATAAACATGCATGCGTGAATATTCAGAATGATGATGATGCATGCTTCATATGGAGTGTTGTTTCTGCGTTATATCCAGCTCGTGACGGATTTGCGCATCGTATCTCATCATATCCACACTATTCAAAAGTACTCAATTTAACTGGAATACAATTTCCAATCGGTTTTAGACAAATACCGAGATTTGAAAAACAAAACAATATATCGATTAATGTATACATATTAAATAAAACAAAGAAGCAGTTTAAAGTGTTACCCGGATATCTAACTAGCGAGAAGAAAAATACACACGTCAATTTACTTATGATTCAGAATATATATTACGACGAAGATGATAGTGGAGCAGATGAACAAATTGACCAAGTGCGGTATCATTTTGTTTGGATAAAGAATTTATCTCGTCTTCTGTCAACTCAGATATCTAAATATAATGGGAAGAAATATTTTTGTGATCGATGTTTGCATTACTTCCACACTGAAACAATATTGGAAAAGCATATTGAAGACTGTAAAAACCAAAACTTTTGTAAAATTCGATTGCCTAATGAAGATAACAAAATTGTACATTTTAAAAATTATAAACACAGGGAAGCTACCCCATTCGTGATTTATGCGGATTTGGAATGTGTATTACAACCGATAAGTGAGGAAAATAAAAAATCAAACGAAAAAAAGTACCAAAAACATGTTCCCTATAGTATAGGATATTATATGAAATGTTCGTATGATGACACTTTATCATTTTATAAATCTTATCGAGGTGAGAGCTGCGTGCAATGGTTTGCTGATGAGCTTTATCAATTATCTGAGGATTTGGAAACTGTGTTTCTGTGTCCTCTACCTATGGAAACATTATCCTTCGTTCAAAATTTTATGTTTAATAATGCTACTCACTGTCATATTTGTGAAGCAATCTTTAAACCTAACGATAAGAAAGTGCGAGATCACTGTCATTTCACTGGGAAATACCGAGGCCCTGCCCACGAAGCCTGTAACCTAAATTTTCAAGATAGTCACGCGGTACCAGTTGTTTTCCACAATTTAAGCAATTATGATGCTTTTTTTATAATTGAACAGATTGCTACAGCGATTGAGGGGAGAATAGAATTACTACCTATAAACAAAGAAAGATATATATCATTTACTAAACATGTATCTGAAAGACTTATTAAATTTAGATTTATAGACTCCTTTAGATTTATGGCTTCTCCATTAGATGTGTTAGCTTCTTATTTAGAAAATTTTCATATATTAAAACGCGAATTCCATTATTTATCTTGTGATCAACTTAATTTACTGACTCGAAAAGGTGTATTTCCATATGACTTTATAGACTCCTTTGAAAAGTTAAATTATTCAGAATTACCTGCTAAATCAGATTTTTATAATAAATTAGACGATAGAAATATTAGCGATGAGGATTATAGACATGCGCAGAACATATGGAATACATTTAAATGCCATAATTTAGGAGACTATGGTGATTTATATCTAAAAACCGATATTTTATTACTAGCGGAAATTTTTGAACAATTCAGACAAAGCTGTCGCAAAACATATCAACTAGACCCCGCGAATTACTATACATTACCTGGATATGCGTGGGAATGTATGCTTAAATATACTAAAGTTGATTTAGAGCTTCTTACGGATATAGATAAGATTTTATTCATAGAACGAGGTATTCGCGGTGGACTAAGCCAATGCTCAAAGCGCTATGCGAAGGCTAATAATAAATATATGTCTGATTATAATCCATCTAAATTTAGTAATTATTTAATGTATTACGACATAAATAACCAATATGGCTGGTCAATGGAACAGAATCTGCCTTATGGCGGTTTCGAGTGGGTTGAATATTTGGAAAATTTTAATGTAACGTCTATTACAGATGATTCGACAGAAGGTTATATTCTTGAAGTAGATCTGGAATATCCCGAGATGTTACACGATGCACATAAAGATTTACCACTATGTGCTGAACATAAGTCACCACCGGGGTCAAGAGAACAAAAACTGATGGCCACGTTATGTAATAAAACACGATATATAATTCATTATAGGAATTTGAAGCAGGCTTTAGCACTGGGTGTGACGCTTACAAGGATTCATAGAATTTTAAAATTCAAACAGTCACCTTGGTTAAAAAAATATATAGATTTAAATACAAAATTACGCGCAAACGCAAAAAACGAGTTTGAAAAAAATTTATTTAAACTTATGAACAATGCTGTTTTCGGAAAAACTATGGAGAATATACGCAAGCATAGTAATGTTAAATTAGTTACTAAATGGGATGGACGATATGCTGCGGAAGCATTGATTTCTAAACCAGAATTTAAGTCTGCATGTATATTTAATGAGAATCTCGTCGCCATAGAATTAAACAAAACAGAAATTTATTTTAATAAGCCCATATATGTTGGTATGTGTATATTAGATTTGGCTAAAACAACTATTTATAGTTTCCACTATGATTATATGAGAAGAGAGTTTGGTGAGAACTGCAGTATTTTATATACGGACACTGATAGTTTGATATATGAAATAAATATCGATGATATATACCCGTCAATCAAACGCGACGTACTTAAATATTTTGACACCAGTGACTATCCTGAAGATAATGTTTATGGTATACCTCGTGTTAATAAAAAGGTCATTGGTTTAATGAAAGATGAACAGAATGGATCTATAATGACGGAATTTGTAGGACTTAGATCTAAAATGTACGCAGTTAGAGTTCAAGGAATAGACAAAACCAAAAAAATAAAAGGTATAAAAAAATCAATAGTTAAAAATAAAATTACTTTTGATGATTACACAGAATGTTTATATAACTCAACTGAAAAAACAGTAAATCAAAATTTAATTAAATCTGAAAAGTACTCAGTTAATACTATCACGCAAACCAAAATTGCTTTAAGCCCTCACGATGACAAAAGATATTTACTTAAGGATTCGTTTGAAACTTTACCATGGGGTCATTATACTATAATGGACATGTAATAAAATATTCTATTATATATGTAATATGTTAATCAATATATTAATTAGCCTAATAAAAATTTATATTGTTGTATGAATTTTTTCTAAATTATTTATATAGTTTCTAAGTTCTATTATATACCGTTAATTATTTTAGTTAATATAAAATATGGTTTAATTCTATTTCCTTTGCAATTTCATCTTGGGTTGCTCTTGTACTCTGTATATATTTGTTTGTTAAACTTTTCTATAAATTATGTAAAATTGTATATTATTACTGTATTTAGCTATACTTAGGCAATTACTTAATGAACGTTTATTTGTAAATAAAGTAGTATTACTATATATTATGGTTGATAATTGCTGTACTTAATTTTCAAAAATAATAAGTATATGATTTGTTAATGTATAACACGTATAGCCCTATGTTTTAAAATTATATATTTAGATATCTATCTATTCCCCATGATGTGTGTTCCTATATTATTACTAAATAAAATAAAATTGTGTGCGACTGAAACATTGTATTTTATTTCATATTAACCATCGTTCCCAACATCCCTAATCCCATTATATCAAATTATATGTTGTAACCACACACTAAACATATTAATCTAATATATATTCTCTAGTATCATATCCTCGAATATAATTCATTATATAAAGTATAATTTATCAACAGTTTACTATATTATATGCAGCGAAAAGTGTATATGAGCAAGGGTATCCTTATACCTATGTAACCCCTGTCTAGTATGCTTGTATAAAACAATGTCAAAGAAGTATCGTGATGTCTCAACGATATGACGTTTGTCTTACAATCAAATCACCCTGCTTGGTTTTTTATTCATTATAAAGCTAAAATGACCATACCTAATTTCACGAATCTCGGGCTAACCAGTCAGAAGCTTGTATAAGTATACGTTTAATTAACACCACCCGCTTTCATTGAAATAACACCGACTGAGACATCTTCTCTAATTAACAGCTACGCGACGTCTCCGTTTGATATATGTTGACAAAGGTGACGACGGCTTCCTTTGACATGTGCCGATAAAGAGAGCGTATTGCCCCTAACCCACTCGTTCTCATTGTCTCGAATCCACCTGTTCTCATTGTCCCGAACGAAAATTCTGCAAAATGAACCTCCATAAGAAAATACATGGGAAATTGCTGTTGAACTCTTATAGCCTATCTACTCTTGTACTGCTGTGAGCAAAGAAATATAGGACAACTATTTTTTTCAATGTAAATCTGTCTCTATTTGAGTATGTAATGAGTAGCCGAAAATGACAATGACAATGTCACAAACTAGATTTGAGCAAAAATACGTTACAAGACTTGTCCCATTTCATTGCGCACGACATTACTACCTTATGCCCTTGCACCCAAATTAAGGTAACCTTGGTGTCGTTAGCCAGTTGCTTTAGGGATTGTTTACATTACCAAGCAATTTTAGACTCGAAGGTATAAGACCTTTTAATGCTGCCTGGCTATCCGGTACTACATAGATCTTTGCCCTTTAAATACCTTTAGTTAGGCATTTCTGGGCACATAGGTCTATAGCATAAATTTCTGTCTGGAAGATGGTTGGAGTGTTACTGAGATTTCTGGACAGCCTACATTTAGGCCCTGCTACACCTACTCCGGCCCCTTCAGCCATCTTAGATCTATCTGTATACCAGGTGAGTGACCCTTGTTCCAATCGTTGTACCTCCATCTTGTTCCTCTGACGGTATTCAATCAGCACGTCAAAGTCCTGTTTAATTGGCATTGAGTCAGTGGGTTTGGTCATGGACTCAAAGTGGACTAACTCCAGAATCCTTAAGCGACCAACGAGATCGCCTGGTTTATATTGATAGTAAGTTCGATTATATTTAACCATTAGTGACCACTAATCATGTAAACAGATTTATGTTCTCCCCATTCTGCATATTATCAAATTGGGGTAATTTGTAACACGACATTTATGTACAGTCATAGCAGAAGAAGATGATCTAACATGCCGATTATTGCATATACTATATTTGCACAAAGCACTGTCATTTACTTTTTCTGACGACAAAAAACACTAGTGCTAGTATTGTGGTAATAAATACAGTACTCATTAACCCTCGGTGTAATTTGTTACTGAGTAAAGACGGTAACAATATACAAAAGATATTTAGTTAAATTTTCATTCAGTTTATTTAATAGCAATTTTGTTACCCATATTTTAAATAATTACAATTTTAGCATAATGATTACGCGTTGTTCGATTACATTATTTATTCATAATTGTGGGATACAGCACTACAATTCTTATCAAGGTAAACGCAAACCGAGTAACCTTTATACTCACTTAATCTGTCTAAATACGTATTTGCAGCATAATGAAAATTTGCATACTTACCGATTGGAAAACTTCGTGTATATATCCCACTTATTAACATGATATTGCTCGTATTATTCCAGATATTTACGATTTGCATAAAATTCAATGGGGTGTTTATTAGTTGCTTCGGCCTTAGGGCGTAGAATCGGCGTTTATGCCAATTTATGTACCTACGTAATTAATATTCATTTTGGTTGCCGTAAAAAGTGGTTAAAACGTATCATATTTACCATGAGGGGAGTTAACCATCGATTCAGTAAAAAAACTCAAGGAAAAATATCTAAAAACTGCACATTCGATTCCGATTAATTTAATTGGTTAAATTTTATGTATTTGAATGTTGTTATATTAGACCAACCAAAGAAGAAGTTGAAAAAACATTAATACATGCAGTTTTGAAAATAGTCATACTGTCAATTGTCCTGTCAGACATACTAAACTCCCGGAGAGATGGGGGGCGCGTTGAGCTTTCGCCGCCATTTTAATTTTAAGTCCAATTTATCCGTTTTTTGTAAATATCTCCGAAACTAAGAAACTTTCGGAAAATACCATCCTATACTAAATTAAAGGGCATTAAGTTGTCTACCGAGAAAATTTTATTCATTTTTGTACTAGCTCCAACGATTACTGAGATATCGACTCCAAAGTTAATAAATTTAAAAAAATTGTCAAACAAAAGTGAGAGTAGGCTATTGATTACGTCAAAAAAACAAGCAAATAAGGAACTAAGACGTTGAAGGGTTTTTATTGCATAAATCGTTTAATTGGTCACTTAAATTGAGAAAACTGGAGAATGCTATTAAAATAAAGGGTGCAAATTGGAGATAGGGTTGAAAATGCAAGCCTTTCAGTTTTTTAAATATAACTTCACATTCAGGTATAGTTTTGTAGAGAATCAAGTTTCCCATCGAAAAGGCTTATTTTAAAAAATAAAATCATGTTTTATGCGAGAAAACAATTTAAAAACGCAAAAAATCCAATTTTTTGTTTTTTTTTTACTTTTTCGCCTATAACTTTTTTTGAGCAGATATAGATATAGGCATTGCTTTGTAAAAAAAAAAAATTGATGAAAGTTCATTTAAAATGGTGGTCTCAAAAATATTTTTCGATGGAAATTCACTGAGATATAGTTGCTCAAATTAGCCATTTCTTTAGATTTTTATCGCATTTACCTTGATATTGTTTTAAATCTTATTTTTTATAACAAAATTGATTTTTACTCAATCAAACAATGTATTTCAAGTCAATCTGTTAATAACGAATAATTGGTTCTTTAAACAAAGTAACGATAAATTATTCTTAAATATGACTTTCGTATCTATCTTAAATATTAAGATTTGTATGAATATATTTAAAATGAATTGGGGGTTGAGAAAAATCAAAATATGGCTTGCGGATATACCGGAGGTTGTCATGGAAGCTGTGATTGTAGAAAACTAGAACTATCTTGGTCTATGTTCTACAAATAATATATGGGTGTCAATTGTGATAATATATAAGCAGCAGAGATTGCAGAAGAGGATGTCCTTGTAGACGTGGATGAAGATATTGATATTCAATTTGAAAATTTAAGAGATGGAATGATATGTTTATAATTTGCAAATAGTTTAATAAAATATTCTTACTTGAATAAGCTTTATTGAATAAAATCCTCAAATTTACTAAAATTATAATATATTTATTGGAAAAAAGACAAATCTGTATATATCAGATAGATAAAAAATCAATATTTCAGTATTGTCACATTGTTTAAAAAACCACCACAGTTTTACATGTTTGTGAAAATAATTATTCATTATTAACAAATTAACTTGAATCAACTTGTTTTATTAAGTAAAAATCAATTTTATTACAAGAAATAAAATTCAAAACAATATCAAAGTAAACGCGATAAAAATCGAAAAAATGGCTAAGTTTGAGCGATCATATCTCAGTCAATTTTCATCGAGTGCCTATACCTACCTATATCTGTTCAAAAAAAAGTTATAGGCAAAAAAGTAAAGAAAACAAAAAATTGAATTTTTGCTTTTTTATAGTTGTTTTTTTAAATACCTTTCGCACAAAACATTGCTCTCTTTTTAAATAAGCAGCCATTTTGATGGGAAATTTGATTCTATATAAAAACTTTCCTATTAACTATTCCTGAATTTTGCTTCGTTTTCGAGTTATATTTAAAAAACTGAAAGGATTGCATTTTCACCCCTATCTCCAATTTTCATCCTCTAATCTAATCATTTTAAATGACAAATTGAATGATTTATGCAATAAAAACGCTTGAACATCTTAGATCCTTTCTATATGACAACCTATAGCCTATAAATTTCAAAATTATTTCTAGTAAAATTGTGCGTCTAATGGTTTTAACTCTTTCAAATATTACCTCTAAGCCATCAGTTATAATATGATGCTTTAAACATTTATACCTAATTCATAGATTAAATATATAAGGCGAAACAGCATAGCACACGAAGGTTATTGGAAACTAATAAAAATACACCCACCAAAATAGTTACCTTCGACATTCATTCCGTGTCAATGATCTTTTTAAAAATAAGACTTATTCGACGTGTAATTTGCATAAGAATGACATCATGTGAACATCAAGCTCAATATACAATATCCACACCTACAATAATATCAAAATGTTTTTAATAATACCTTTTATTTAAAAACATTTGTAAAACTATTAGAGATGCCTCGGTTTAATAAGTTTCTATACAATTGTTGAACATAGTTCTTGCAGTATTTCTAAGATAAGTTAATTTTCTTGATAAAATTATTATATTCTTTAATTTAATCATCTCTCGATGGTGCCAGTATGTAACCGACCAATGCGAGTTCTAAAAATATGCTTCAAGTTTGATATCAATTTGGGGTATGGATGGTCTACCCTCGGCCTACTGAGGTCCATCAACAATGCCGCAGTCGAGATACCTCCAATCAGGAATATTATCAGAACTATTCTTTTTTAGAAAAGTGGGGATTCTTTGCTTACCTAACATTTAATAAACATGAGGTCGTCAGCTTTACATCCCCCCCCTCCCCCAACTACTGCGCATACGCTGGGAATAGTTGTTTGTGTTTTGTCGATTTTTGTGTAGTCAAATGTATGTATGATAGCGTCTTTCACTGTATATAGGTAGTTTTGGTGCAGTAATCTGTATGTGTGTTGCGGGTTATTATATCGTCGTCTGTCTGTTATGTCTTGCGTCATTTTCGATTGCTGTATTATGGTTGAGAACAACTTTTGTGTTGCCTCCGTAATGAATTCTCTTATGATTGCTATTTTAACGTTGTCATATAATACAGCAAACTTACATACACTTACATCTTGTTGTCTGCTGTGAGTGTGTTGCGTCTGTTGATTAGTGGGTAAAGTTTATTCAGCGTTGCGTAATTTTTACTAATAGTCTGGGTATCGAAATAATATATGTATATAGTAGAGACACACCTACGCTCGGATAAGATATACAGGGTGGGGCAATAGTGCGTCGGACCTCGATATCTCGAGTTCTACTATAGCTAATTTTTTAAAAATTGCAAGTTAACTGGACATTTTAAATTGAATTTTATCAATTTGTTCAAATTGAACACCCTGTATAAACGAGTATGGTTGCAATTAGCCATAGGGAAATACTTACAAAAAATGTTCGTTTTTCATTTCTACATCACATCGTCGAAACATATACATTACATTTGAAAAAATTGAGAAAATTCAATTTAAAATGTTCTTGATGGAAAAATAATTTTTGGCCACCCTGTACATTTTTAGGAAATGAAAAGGATTCAAAAACATTAATTAAATGTCTCGTAACTGGTAGTCACATAAGTTTTTCTTAAAACCCATAATTGTGACTGTGGTGATTTTTTTAATATCCATCTGCAGATTGCATTATTTCAACAAAAAAATTCATTACATCCAAGTGGTTGAGAGATATTCAATGCCAATATAGGAATGAATAATAATAATAATAATAATTTTATTGTCCATGCGATCATACAAAAAATGATGTGGGACAAGTCAAGAGACAATAATGACGATACAACAAAGCATAATATTAAGGTATAAATCAGTCAAAATACAATTGTAAAATTAAAATAGTAATACAGATTAAAAAACATATCTGTAAAGGGCAAAATGCATAAAAAATGAATAAAAATATAAAAACAAGAATACAAGAATGAACAATTAAAATACATAATTTAAAAAGTCAGATATGGAATAAAAACAATTATCTACTAAAATATTTTTTACAGCATTTTTAAAGCATTTAATAGAATTAATTTTTTTAATGTGGTGTGGAAGCTTATTGTATAATATGATTCCCATGTATCTCGGACTTTTCTTATATTGACAATGTATGAATTGGAATTAGCAAATCGTTCAGAAAGCGAGTTTGATATTCATGGAAAAATTTATTCCTTATAAAATCTTCAAGATGGAGTTTTACAAATACTACTATTTGTAATATATACACGCATGCAACTGGTAAGATTTTTAGTTCTTTAAATATTTATGCATGAAGAATATTTGCTTGCACCAGTTATGCATCGAACTGCCCGTTTTTGTATTTTAAATACTCTATCAACATGGTGTGAAGAGCCCCAAAAAATTACACCGTAAGTTAATCTAGAATAAAATTGAGCATAATAAAATGACAAAATAACTGGTCTATTCACAATATCACTCAGCCTATACAATGCAAAGCAAACCGATGCCAGCCTTTACACAAAACATCAACATGATACTCCCAGCTCAGAGCGTTATCAATATATACTCCTAAAAATTTAGTTGACTGTACTTGTTCCAGAGAGGTACCATCAATTTTTAATAAATTGCTTGCATTATATTGCATTATTCTAGGAGTAAATTGAATAAACACTGTTTTGTTTTTGTTTACTAGCAGCTTATTTTTCTGAAACCATGCTACAAGCTTGATTAACACATTTTGAGCAGTCTCCCTTAGATTTACCATGTCAGTACCCCGAGATAAGTAAGAAGTGTCATCTGCAAATAGAGTTAAGTTATTATCTCCAACAATTCTTGGCAGATCATTCACAAATAATACAAACAATAATTGCCCCAGGACTGAGCCTTGGGGCACTCCACGAGACAAATTCAATACACTAGAAAGATGACCATTTAATGAGACTTGCTGCCTCCGATCAGAGAGATATGACTTTAACCAGCAACCACAATGGCCCCTAAAACCATATTTATATAATTTTTGGATCAATATCTCATGGTCAACAAGACCGAAAGCTTTACTTAGGTCCAGGAATATTCCCATACATTTCATATTGACATTCAAATTCTCATATAGTTTGTCTAAAAAGTCCAGAATAGCCGACTCTGTCGATCTGCCCTTTCGAAAACCATATTGCATATCGCACAAGATGTTGAATTTCGATATGAATGAAGTCATTCTATTAAACATGACCCTCTCCAATATTTTAGAGACAGCCGATAAAACTGAAATAGGACGATAATTATCGAAAGATGATCTATCACTTCTTTTGTACAAAGGAACGACCTTAGCTGTTTTCAGCACATCAGGAAATGAACCTTCAGCAAGTGACCTGTTAATCAGATATGTTAATGGCTGCAAAATATGGTAAACTATAGATTTCAGCATGTTGGTGCTAACATTGTCAATACCACAAGAATTAGAAGATTTTAGATCCCTGATAATATTAAATAATTCGTTTTCAGAAACCGGTTCCAAAAATAATGTTGGATAATTATTCAATAAATTAAAATTGGTATCAAATTCATCATAGAATAGAGCCTAGAAAGAGGCTTAAAAAAATGTACTGATATACATACATTTTTAAAAAAAGGCACTTCGTCCTGTAATTTCGCCTTGGCTCGTCCTGTATGTTCGAAAATAATTTATATAAATAATTTTTTATCTAGTTTACTTGCAATTTTTTTAACAATTTTTAGCTATCGTAGAACTCGAGATATCGAGGTCCGACGCACTATTGCCCCACCCTGTATATTCCATTCAGACTCCGGACAGAGTTAATTATGTTTCAAATGTATTACAAGACTAATATAAGAAAAAACTCGCCAAGTATTTCTTCTGTCTTTTGATTCTAACCTTTAATTAAAATAATAAAAAGTCGATTGCATGTGATATTTAAATATATATAATTATAGGCAACATTTAGTTTAATAAATGTTATATAATAAGTTTCTCTATGTACTCTGTATAGCTAGTTTTTACAAGTATACTGGCACAATGTGAAGTAATTGTAAATGTAAATATCTAGCCTTTCCTTCTTTAAGCAAAACCTGGTGATACATTAAATATGTTAATTGGTAGACAGCAAACTTCACATAAAATGAATTGGATTATATCAATTTTTTCCCAGGTTGAAGCAAAATTAAACTTAATATATGCGTATGCCTTTCCATTTTATTACCAATATCTTAAATCAGTCAATAAACTTAGAGATGATTATCTAAAATTTTTATTTAATACCACCTATTCTTTTGTTTGAAGACATCTTGGTCGTGGTTTCTGTGTATATGGCACTAAAAGTGGCTCTAAGGCAAATCGCTATCCGATATCCACTGACTTATGGCCTTGACAACTACATTGACGTATAAATTGAGAAAACGTGTATTCACCATCCACAAAACGACTTTTTGAATATTTTTATTTTTATAGAAAAGGCAGAAAGGTGCTGAGGATTCGTTTCCTAATAATCTGTATTTGAAAGGCATGATGTGAATGAAATATCTTTTCTAATATAGCTTAAGGCGATATTGTTTTATTTTCAAGCATTTCATGGCGAATATACCAAAAATACTGCCTTTCTAAAATGTACAAGATGGAATTAATATGAACAACGTTGCAATTTTTACAGAAACTGCCTTTTACAAATACACGTCCCAATAATGCGTCAAAGTTCAATACCGGCCTTATTAGAAGGTTTTTAAAAATTATTTCTTTATGGAAGTGGTATAGTGTCAAAAGGCGCAAATTTTAAAAATATTTTGAAATATACAGGGTGGCTCGCAACAGCAGAACATCTTCAAGGTAATTTTTTACGTGGAACATCCTATATATTTTTACATTTATGAATTCAGCGTAAAATTGCCTTTCCAACTATCTCCAGATTTTTTTGTTTTTGCAGTGGTGTTGCAGAGTTATTCGAAAAAATATGAAAATTTTGGTCAGAAGGTTTAACAAATTAATCCGCTGTGTGTGAATTACTATTAATTAAGAAGATTTATTGTGAAATTATGTAGACAAGGGATTTACTAGAATAACGCAACCACCAAATATTGATTACAATTATACAGGGTGTATTTTATACTAGCGCTAATTCAGGACGTTTCAAAGAGAATTTTCTCAATTTTTTTCAAATGGAACACTCTGTATATTATTTTATTTTTGAATTGACACGTTAATTCTCTACGATTTTTGTTATAATATCCTACACCAAAAATCGATATTTCCAGAGATATTATTACTTTTTCATTAAAAACCGCTGAATTATAATTTCACATTTCGAACTGATCTATATGATTTTGGCATAAAGTGAGAATAATTGAAAGTAGTATTAAATTTTGTTTGGGTGCATCTTGATTGCATCAGTATATTTTTTCACAGTTTACTTAAATCACATTTGAGCCTATCTTAAAAATGTATAAATAATCGTTTAATATTAAAAAAAGTTGACATAAATAATAGGAATAGAAAATACGGTATTAGGTAATACAAAATTTGGCACTATCTTAAAAATTCAAAGTTATTTTGAACCTAATTTAATGAAATAGATAATATCTACTATATATATATATAGCAATGTTCAAAGTGGCCTCCCAGTACGTCTATACATTTCTGTAGGCGGTTTTCGAATGGCCTACCAACTTTTCTTAAAATATCTACAGCAATTTCCTGAAAAACTTCCCTTATTCTTTCTTTCATATTTCCCTTTGCAGTTATAGGAGCTTTGTACACTTGCTCCTTAACATAGCCCACAGAAAGAAGTCTATTTTGATCAAATCAGGACTTCTTCTAGACCAACTATGGGGTCCTTCTCTTCCTATCGAATCATTTGGAAAAGCGCCATTTAAATGTTCGTGAATAGCTGCAGTGTGGTGCACAGGTGCTCCTTCATGGTGGTACCATATTTTCACCTTAATATCCCTGGGGACATTCTCCAGTAATTCTTCCAAGCTGTCTTGCAAAAATTCCAAATAAATTTGACCATTCACACGTCCATCAAAAAAATGTGATCCTATCACATATTCCCCAACAATTCCTCCCCAAACATTCAACGGCCACCTTGTTTGGCTATTTGTTCGTGAGATGTAGGGATTGGTTCTGTCGTAATAATGAAAATTATGACGATTAACATGTCCATTTTTATGAAATGTTGTTTCATCGGCAAACAAAAAAATGTCCTTGTTGTCCTATTGTTTGTTTTGTTCATTGACAAAATTGTATTCGGTTTTCATAATCCCTAGCAATCAGTTCCTGCATTAGTTGAACGAGCTAGGGATGAAATTAGTTTTTTTGTAGGATTCGATAGACTGAAGATCGGCTTATATCGTTTTCTCTTGCCAATGTTCTTATACTGCGATGAGGAATTTCAATCATGCTGAAAAGTATGAGTATTTCTACATTTACTACATATTTTGCTTGTCTATTTTTCTCATATTCCACTTTCTCCGTATTGTCAAGTCATTCCATCAACCTCTCAAATGATTTTTTAGAGGTCTATCTTCTTCCGGATATCGCTCCTTATAAACTCATGTCGATAGCAAATAATTTTTATGACTCGCACCCAGAACAAAAAAAGAATACTACCAAAATAAAATCAATAACTCTGATAATGGCAAATAAACACACGAATTTGAAAAATTTAGGTATAAAAAATAATGGTGTGACAATAGACGATCCAATTCTTGTAGTTTCAAACTTTAATAATTTTTTTATAAACGCCCCTAACGAAATTATTAAATAAATTCAAAAAAAAAACCGAATTAGCAATAGTAACCATGTAGACAATTATGTTAATCAACATAGCTTATTTATAGAACCTTTTCTATGTGAGGAATTAACGAATCTTTAAGCAATAAATTAAAAAATAAACAATTATCGGGTCCCGATGAAATTCCTGTTTTCTTAATAAAAAAAATATTGTCATGTCAACGATTGTAAAACCCTTAACATACCTAGTAAATTTGTCGTTTCAAGCGGGGGCATTCCCAAAATGCTTAAAATTGGGAAAAGTAATTCCTATACACAAAAAACATGACACAGGACATGGCTAATTATAGACCAATAACAGTACCTTCAGATTTTTCTAAAATGTTTGAATATTATTATTTAAACCGTATGTCAAATATTCCCAAAAAATACAAAATTCTTACTGAAAATCAACATGGTTTTCGCACTCCTAAGTCGACGAGCACTGTCCTGTATTCCTTATATAAATGGGTTATTGATTATATCGACGCAGGTGAATGTCCAGTTGGGTGTTTTTGCGACCTGAGCAGGGTGTTTCACTGTGTAAACCACGATAAATTTCTTAATAAATTGTCAAGCTATGGTATCAGGGGCGTCGCCCTTGACTGGGTTAGTTCGTTTCTGAATAATATGAGCCAATACGTTAGTGTGACATTCCGTAAGGAAGGTACTATAAGTAGGTTCAACTCAGAGTCCGGTGAAATTAATATCGGGGTTCCGCAGGGTTCTATCTTAGACCATGTACTGTTCTTATTATACTCTAATGACCTTGATACCTTAACCTCAGAGGCATCTCTTACTATGCATGCAGATGACAACTCGTTCATCTTGTCAGATAATTATACATATTATGAGGTTTCACAAAAGACAGAAATCATATGCAAACTTAAATCTATTTATTAACGGTACACGTTTGAATCAGGTTGACAGTATACGTTTTTTGGGCATCCATTTAGATAAATGTCTAAATTGGAAACAGCATTTCAACTACCTAACAGCCAAATTAAATTCAATATTTTATTTATTTAGAAATTTGAAACCAGTTCTAAGCAAGGAGCAACTAATAAATCTATATCACGCTCAAGTTGGATCTAGATTGAGATACGGTGTTTGTTTCTGCGATAATTCCAACTTATCACCAGATGTATTTATAGCACAAAAGCGAATTATAAGATGCATAGAGGGAGTCTCTAATACCTATTCTTGTAGAGAATATTTTAAGAAACACAAAATATTAACACTATTTGGTTTATTTATTTATGAATTATGTGTATTCCTGTATGTCAACAGATCTCGTTTTAACACAACCGATAAGGTTCACTCTATCAACGTAAAGAATAAGAAACATTTTTATATACCATTTTGTAAATATAAAATATCCTCAAATTGCCCAGACTATATCGGACTTAAATTATTTAACCGTCTACCAGATGAGTTAAAGCAGATTAAACCTTTACATAGTTTTAAATCTGAGCTTAGAGAATTTCTGGCAAATAAATGTCTCTATTCCATCAGTGAATACATAGATTAGATTTAAGTTAACAATTGTGACGATTCCTATACAACTTGTATTGTCTAAAAGGAAAATCGACCATTTATTTCCTCGAAAAATTCATTATTGGAAAGTGTTAATTTTAAACTGATTTATAAATTTAAAAAAAGTGTAAATACTTTGTCACAATAGTTAATAATGAAACGTCAATAAGACAACTTTCAATTATTCTCACTGTATGTCAAAATCATGGCTAATAGATCAGTTCAAAATGACGTAATTAACAGTTTTTAAAGGAAAAGTAAAAATATCTCTGGAAATATCGATTTTAGGTATAGGATATTATTTACCAACATCTAGAGAATTAACGTGCCAATTCAAAAATACAATAATACACAAAGTGTTCCATTTGAAAAAATATGAGAAAATTCACTTTGAAATGTTCTGAATTAGCGCTAGTATAAAATAGACCCTGTATAATTAGAATCAATATTTGGTGGTTGTGTTGTAGTAAAGTGTATACGACGGGAATTGAAACCGTATAAAAACTAAAAGCCGGCAAAAACAGTCGGTATCTCTTTATTGTACATGGGCGGAGGTAAATAGAAATGATTGTCATAATAAAATGTTAAAATTGTATTCATTTTTATTATTTTTTGTTTATTAGTTTCATTTCGCCAATAACATATTTTTGAGGTATTGTATCAGTTTTAGATATAAAGTCTAAATATTTAAATTTATTGGTTTTAGTTTTAAAGTTAACCCAAATTATATTGAAATATGTTATTGCTCAGCAAGGACCAACGAGAAGGTATGAACATATCTTGCCAGGAGGGGATGGGACAGGTTAGATTAACGAGGGGCAACGATTTTAGTCAAAAATAAAATAAAAATTTAAGTTTCTTCTAAAAAAAAACGTAAGTTTCTTGAACAAAGCAAAGAATTATTATATGAAAACAAAAATAAATATTTGTATATATAAAACATAAATTAAAACAAAATTAAAATATTTCTCTAGAATGAAATAACTTAAATTAAAAATTCTTGTCAACTAAATAAAATATATTCCACGAAATATAACAATAAAAAAGTGAATGAAAAAATGAAGAAAAGTTAAATGTTAATTGACGCGTTCGAATCTTCACTTTCTGAGGAGGAATCATTATCCAGTTGAATTAAAATCGGCGCACTAGGGGGTAGCGTTGAATATCGATTTTCTTCTCCAATTACATGCCTAACGCAATTTTTCCATAAATCAGTATTATTGTCAATGTCATTTATTACTTCTCTTATATGATCAACTACTATTGCGCTTAACGTTGGAGAGTTATTACATTTTCGTAAACGTACTTTTAGTGTTCCCCAAATCATCTCGATAGGATTAAATATGCAATAGTATGGAGGTAACCGCAAAAGTGTATGACCGTGTATATTGGATAAGTTATCAGTAACATATTCCTTTTTGAAATTCTGTTCTTTTATTCTTTTCAGTAATTCACGTTTTATTGGAACATTTACAGGAATTTCCATTTTTTTTTCATGAATTTTAAAATGTCTTCCTTTTTTGTGCTGTTATTTGGTATTTTATTTAATATACGCGAGTAATGAGAAGCATTATCTAATACAATTGCCGAATTTGGCGGAATATTTGGTAGAAGCTGTTGAGAAAACCATTTTTTGAATTGATCGGCTGTCATGTCTTCGTGATAGTCTGCAGAAGACTGCGATATTTTTTTGGCCGACAAGAGCAACGCATTGGATACAAACCCATTTTCACTTCCCGTATGAAGTATGATAACGCGTTTTCCTCTAGAACACGGAGTATTTAAAACACAATTGTGCGAACTATCTACCCAACCATACTGAACAACATCATGCGTCAAACCACGTCTCGTCTAGATACACTATATGCCTGTTTAGTTTACGATATTCTCTAATTTTTTCCAAATAATCTACTCGAAGTGAAACTATACGTCGCGATTCCATAATTACCATACGACTGTCAAGTTTTTTATGTTTAAAACCGTATTCTAATAAGACATTTCGTAGTGTATCTAAAGACCTATAATTATAATCAGGATAATCGCTCAATTTTTCTTGAATCATTTTTAACGTAGGAACTATATTTTCTTCATACATATTATATATTATACGCCGTATTACATCTCTAGTGGCATCATCAATATTTTTTAATTTCGTATTTTTCCGTTTCCTCTTTGCGCTGTGATCTATAACATCGCCTTCTTGAATTACGCGATAAATTGTTGATTTTGATATTTTAGTTAATTCGTTAATACGTCGTATTATTTCTTTCTCACATTGTTCAGGATTTTCGCTTTTCAAACATTCATGTATATTTAAAATAATACGTTGACTTTGTACGTGTAAATCTTGGTTTTTAAACTCTAAATTTATTTCGGCTTTTTCGACAATAACCGGTTCAACTATTTCGGGATTTTCGGGCGTTATTATATTATCCTCTGTTTCAAATGGTCTCCAGAAAGCCATGGTAAATTGGTAAATAATTAAAATGTTTTACCTTTTATACGTGGTAAATATTTATAAATATGAACAGTAACTAACTAAACTCCTACGCTTGATATTATAATAGGTATTTATGCACTGCACTGGCACATAGACAGCACGTTGTTAGACTTCCACGTTGACTGATAAGAAACGATTTACTAGTTTTTTGTGCTGGTAGGCCTGTCCGTATTATTACCTTTAAACCAGTGCAGTCGTAGATGGTTCATTCAGGCTGATTACATTGCCAGTCTCGGACTCGCCTGCACAGTTTCAACTACCGTTCGAATCTTGATACCATTGCCAAATATATAGGACAAAATATCAAGTTCAGTGCGCACGGTCCTGTGCTTTAAAACTGACCAGTTTCAATTCTGGTCGTATTTACTATACATCCCTTGTCTACATAATTGCAAAATAAATCTTCTTAATTAATAGTAATACACAGCGAATGAATTTGTTAAACCTTGTTACGACCAAAATTTTCATATTTTTTCGAATAACTCGGCAACCCCACGTCAAAACAAAAAAATCTGGAGGTCATTGGAAAGGTAATTTTACGCTGACTTTATAAATGTAAAAATATATAGGATGTTCCATTTAAAATGACCTCGAAGATGATCCGCTGTAGCAGTCACCCTGTATATTTCAAAATATTTTTAAAATGTGCGCCTTTTGACACTATACTTCCATAAAAAAATATTTTTCCAAAGTCTTCTTATAAGGCCGATATTGGACATGGATGTACTATAAGGACACCCTGTATGTGGCATAGCGTTTTATATTTAATAATCCATGTTTCGGGAAATCGCCTACGCTTAGGTGCCTCTATGCAGCAGACAGCGGCATTAAGCGGAAAAGCAATATCGCGAGATTAAAAAAAATATAGCAATCATAGGAGAATGATAAATTTATAATAGCTTCGCAATACCAATGAAGGAAATGTTTTTTGAATTTCCATTTAAATTTAGAAAGATCACACTTCACTTCACTTCCAGTTGAATACTGAGCTAGAAACAACCCTTCAAATTATTTAAAAATATGAACTCTGAAACGACAAGCCAGCGCATTTTCGTTATTAAAAAAAACTGATAACTCTTATCTTCTTCTTAATATAAATTTTCAGTGGCTTCCCATCGGATCCTGGGGTAGAAATACCCTCGAAATAATGTAAAAATTCATAAACTAAAAGCCAGCGTACATTTTTATTTTTTGGGAAATATTTGCAAGTTGTAAATTCTAATCCGAATTTTCATTGACTTGAAATGGGATCCTGGGATAGAAAGAAACAACACTAGAAGTTGCTTAAAACATCATTACTCTGAAACTAAATCCTGCGCATTTTTTTATTCTTAAAAATTGATAGGAATATTAGAAATCTTAATATAACTTTGTAATAACTTTCAATGGGATTCTGGGGAATAATTTTTATTACTTTGAAACTACAATCCAGTCACATTTTCATTCTTAGAACAAATTGACAGCAATATTAGAAAACTTAATATAAATCTTCGATCATTTTCAATGGGATCCTGGAGTAGAAAGAAGCCTCTATATCATTTAAGAAATCATAACTCTGAAACTAGCCAGTGCAGATTTTCATTCATAAAAAAATGATAGTAATGTTAGAAATCTCAATATCAATGTTCATTGATAATGGAATCCTGGGGTAGAAACAATCCTATTAATACAAATTTTTCGTAAGAATGAAAATGATATGGTTTTGAAAATTATTTCGAGTATTCTACAGTGTGTCTCAATTTTCACCACTACACTCCAATATCTCGGCCATTTGTCGATCGATTTAGATCAAATTTGGTATACTTCTTCTGTTTCAGATTGTGATTAATCAATAAATCAATAAGGCTTTATTCATGATAAAATACAAAAGCGCCTCCCAGAACCTATCACGTAACCGAACATGCAATCATCGCGTTGATCGCGGGGGCAGATTGCAGGGTTGGGCGGAATAGGCCGGGTTTGACTAAACAAACATGGATAAACATTTAAAACCTAAACATACGCAGATAAAAGATGGTATTAAAATTACTAATATCTAATAACAAAAGATTCAACAAAACTAAAAACTACACTACTTAAAACTCTCGCACAAAACGCTTTTTAATTTTGTATCTGACGCATTCACCTTAACTTGAACGAGGTGCCTTCCACGAGATGCGTCAATGCTGGGCTGCGCAGGGCTGGCCAAAATTTTGATTTCGAGAATGTTTTGATTTGGCAAAAGATTTTAATGATGAGAAATGAATTTAGAGACAAAAATGTACAAAAAGAAAACAACAGAAAACAAACGCGACAAAAAGGTTACAAATAGAGAGAAAGAGGGGGCCAGGAAAGATTTAAATATAGACAAAGGTATCAAATATCAGTAAAGTTGGATAGGATAAGCGGAAGTGCCCAATGAACACTCGACGTCCAATGGACATCCATTTATATCCATTACAGGTCCAGATGTCCAAGGACATATCTTGGACATCCGTTGGACTTAAATACATAGACATCCATTTAATATCCATATGATTAACATTCTGGACATGGTATTCAACCAATGGACCATGGACATATTCTGGACATTCAATGGACGTCCATTTAATGTCCATAAAATTAGTTTTTTTGATATATATAATAAACAGAAATTGACCCATGCTTGTACATATCGGGATCGGCTCGCGATGAGACGTATTTTAAAACAACCCGCCAGAATTAAACCTGCTTCATAGGTTAGCAAGATTCTTCTAACTCTTTTGATATAAGCGTTATTTTTGAGGACGGCCGCCCGCTAATTCATTTAAACTTGGCGGGCGTATTTAGTATTATTCGCAACAAATCGGTTAGATACTAGCGCCACCGATATGCACCCATCTGCAGTACTATTATTATTATCTGTCGAATGTCGAATGTGTTGGAATTATAGTAAAAGCCAAAAAGCTTCGATTTTATTAATTAGTTAATTGTATGATATACATTTATTTTTATTGTTCAGTGTACCTATATAAAGTCATTATACGTACGTATTTGTTCTGACGGAGCGCTTTAGTAGAGGTAAGTACATTTTATATTGTCTTTTAATAAGTAACCCTGCAAAATGTCTAAAGTGTCAAAAAAACATTACAAAATTGCAAAGTTAAATTCAGACATGGCCATAAAAAGTAACTATTCTATATCAGAGTTAGAAAGCAATATAATATATGTGATTTTGATACGCGTGCGCCTGCAACCGTGGGAAATTTAAATATTAATTCTGACACTGACTGCAATAATACTAGTGTGTACCATCACCTATTTATACTTCGGATGAAAGTAGCATAAATTCGGTAGATACAAACTCGAATGAAAATGATACGGTTTCTGATCAATTTCTCGATGAAAATCTGCAAATGACACAGTGGGCTCTAAAACGTATTTATTATAAATGAATGATTTTTTCTTTTAGACTAATCACATATTTTGTTTCTGATTCCTCATTTGTTTCGGGAGCCTAGGAAATTTTTGACAGTAAGGTAATGAAGAAAGACATAGAAGAAAACATAAGAAAATGGTTGAGGCGAGCCAGAGAAAGGAAAGACTATGTGGCCCAGAGAAAGAAAAGACAAATTGAACATATTTGAAACGAAAAATTAATATTGAATATAAATATCATTTTATATTATATAAACTATATCGATAATTATATGTGTTCGGTATTTATTGACACTTACTTAATACTTTTAGAATGTACAATTTTTTAAAACTCATCTCAATGTGATTTTTATTTTATAAATATTAGTTAATTCTAAAAATTCTTCGTGGCAAATAATTGAAAAAAAATGATTTACTTTTAAAAGGTTTTCGAATTTGCTATATGGACATATTTTTGTTTTGTTTTTTGTATAAAACACCAAGAAAAAAATTTAATGCACGAAATTACGACCATTAGAATTCCACCTTTTGGAAATTAATAAATTTATTTAGCTTCCAAAATGTATTACAAAGATCACTTGTACTTATATAAAAAATAAAAATATATACCCAGCAATTTGCTTACCTCCTTTTAAACTTCATTCATTTTTTCTCAATTATTTACTCTGATAAATGTTTAGAAAATGGATAATTATTTTTATCTGATATTTACAAACATAAAAATTACATTCCTAAACAGCACAAAAGGTCCAATGGATGTCCACCAGACAAACAATGGATACCCAACGGACGTCTAGTAGAGTCCAGAAATGGACATTAATTAATGTCCATTTCTGGTCCATACGTGGATCAGTTTTGGACATCCATTGGACGTCCATTGAGTGTCCATTGTTTGTCTGCTGGACATCCATTGGATGTCTATAATCTTAAATGAATTAGTCCAATGGATGTCCATTGGATGTCCATTGAACCTTGTTGTGCTGTTTGGGTTATGGTTGGTGAAGTTTGGCTAGAGGTTGCCGGAAGATTGGTAAAGTCTGGTATGGTAGGGTGTTTTATCCGAAATGGGGCATTATGCTGTCTAATTTGTGTCTTGTTAGCAGACTATCGTCCGGCTTGAACGATTGTGATTAAAAAGTTATTTAAATTTTTTTTTTTCGAAATTAAATACGCCTACTATGATCAAAAGTAATTGGCAAAAATCAGGAATTTATTATTATTATTATTTATTAAGATACAGTTTTGGCTTTTACAGAATCTTGTTCGGCACGACCTAAAACCCCTGTATACCAAATTTCGTTAAAAAATATTCATTCTTTTGTAAAAAAAATCATATCTAAAATTTGAATAATGATCACCCTACTATTCGAGTTATTTATTGTCGGATATTTATATAACTTGGTAGTTGTATAAAAATGACGGTAATTAAGCATTAAGGCACATTTTTTTATCCAAAACACTATTATGAAATGAATATTTGAAAATTTGTAGCTATATTTTAAAATACTTAAAACTCAGCATACCAATATCTTTGTTAACATGGAGTGATTTGAGTAGGTTAATAATGAG
This sequence comes from Leptura quadrifasciata, assembly GCA_963675555.1. Lineage (NCBI taxonomy): Eukaryota > Metazoa > Arthropoda > Insecta > Coleoptera > Cerambycidae > Leptura > Leptura quadrifasciata. The sequence goes on from OY776675.1 coordinate 115,586,123, forward strand.
AAAAGGCATGTACCCCCCCCCATATGCCCCATGTATACCCCCCACTCCTCCCCCCACCCCGAACGTGATTGGTCGATGGGAGGGGATAAGCTCCGCCCACCTAAGCGGATTGGTTGAGTGGAGGGGATAAACCACACCCCTCATAATATGATTGGTCGATTGGTGGGAGGTGAATATCAACCCACTTATTGTGATTGGTCGAGATAAATCCCACCCATGTATTGTAATTGGTCGATGGAGGGGATAAGCTCCGCCCACATAAGCGGATTTGTTGAGTGGAGGGGATAAGTTCCGCCCACCTAAGCGTATTGGATGAGTGGAGGGGATAAACCACACCCCCTCATATGATTGGTCGATTGGTGGGAGGTGCGCAAAATGGTGGTGATATTATGGTACTCTCTTACAGACAGATATCAACTGTTCTGTCTGACCGGAAAACATAACTAGAGAGTTCAAATACCTCCCAATAAAATTATCTTTTAATATATAAATTCCTTAGACACCGCCAATATTGCGTACTAATATTCGTGTCTCAAAGGTATTTCAAGAAACTTCTAAATTTCAACTATTCAAGATGAACGAATACAGCAGTGTATTGCCTGAGCTGAAGTTTGACTTATTTAATAATTTACCTCCAGCTCCGCAGAATAAAAACGATTTAGTGATACTAGGAGAAAGAAGACATAAGTTAAATAAATCGAGGAGCAAGTATGTGTCAACGGGGTTATCAAGTGACTTGTGTTATAATCCATGTGTAAAGCTGTGTGGAAATAAAAATGGTGCAATAATTTTTGACGAAACGGATTGGAACCATTTTCTCACTTTTCAAGGATATATTACTAATTATGTACATACCAACGATAACATTCAACCAATAAATGCTGAGAATTTTTCCATACAATTTGAGCAATTTTCCAATTCTACAGTTATAAAAATTATAAAGAATAACTCATATGTGTACTTGGGTTATGAATCAATCTGCAAGTTATGGGAAGTGTTACCACTTGTTAAGTATGGCATTGACATGTTAAAAAGACAACAGTTTATAAATTATTTCAAGAATGTCAAGAGAGAACTACAACGTCAAGGAGGAAATATATTTGAAAATGCTCTAAACATTATTCAACACAAGAGTTGCAGTGATGAAAATGCTTATATGCTCATGGAACTTGTTTATATTTATCCAGATTTATTCAAAGCCGAATGTTTAATTTAAGAGATATTAAAATGATTGGTTTTGTAAGTTAATATATGTGTAAGTCATTTACGAATTCCTTTTTATTATTTTATAAAGTATATGAAATAATGTATAAAATATGTACAAAATATATAAATAAAAAAACATGTATTACTTAAGACATTTGTTTTATTAAGATAAAGTATATGCAGAGTATTATTATACAATTTGATTTTTCGAAATCCATGAATTATATTTTTTGTCTAATCCAAGCCATTTAACATAGAGTTTGGTCCCCTTTTTTCTTATAATCTTCTCCACAAGATATACATCTGGATATTTTACTTTCTGAAGTTCATGCTCATAAAAACCTCCTTGAATTTCGTCACCATTTTGATCTTCTAATAGAAATGTTCTAGGATTACTTTTGTTAATTTTTCTGATTTGGAAAATTTCGTTCGACCAGTTAGGAGTGTAACCTTTTGAAAAAGCTTCTCGATATTTACTAATTCTTACATAATCATTGACTTTAAATTTTCGTTTCCGTGGATCAATTGTTTTCAGATGACTATAGGCAGTTTGTAATAAATATTTTTCATTTTTCTTTTTAACATTTTTTGGTTTCATTCCAATAGTCCTGTGTTTGGTGCTATTATATTCGGCAACAATATCTGGTAAGATATATAACCATTTGTAGTTTCCTTGTAAGCTGAACTGCTTCCACATTTTATTTTTTAAAGTTCTATTCACTCTTTCTACAACACTTGCTTTAAGATGTGTGTAAGAACTATAGTGGTTAATTTTCAATTTATCCGTTAATTTTTTAAATTTTTTATTGTAAAATTCTTTACCCATATCGGTCTGTAAATTCTTGGGTGGTGTGCTCATCTGTGACAGGATTTTGTTCATTGCTTCTACAACTGCTTTTCCACTTTTATTTTTGACAGGTTCACACCAAACAAATTTTGAAAATACGTTAATAACCACTAAAATATATCTATAGCCTTTGTTTATTTTAGCATATCGACCCATTTCAACAAGATCTGCTTGAATAAGGTCATTAAGGCCTTTAACAATTACTCTCCTTCTTTTAAAATACTTTCTGGCAGGCTTATGAATTTCGTTGACTATTTCCTGTTTAACGTTAATCATTTTTAGCTATTGGACACTGTAGTACAATTTGGACGTACAGAGGATCTTTATTTTTTGCGTAAAACGTAAACTTATCTTCCAAATTTACAATTTTCCCCACAAGTTCTTCTGCTGTAACTGCAACTGTATTCAAGAAAATTTGGGTACTAGCAGGTAAAATCTCTATATTTTCAATTTTACCAGATATAGGGCATTTGTATTCTGTTGTATTGTTCTCTAATGTATAAAAAAGTACACTTTGAGATTTCTGTAAACGACCTCGAATATTTATAACACATTTGCTATGATGTGAGGAAGGCTCACAAATGTAAAAGGGTGATGTTAATAGGGGTGATGGGAGAATTGCTGATGAATATGAAATTACTTCATTCTTTAACATATGCCTTCCAAATTTATTAATTGGCATGGTGACAGTCTCAAAGTCTTATACTGAATGATATATCAATATTTCACGTAAACTATTTATCTTATTATTTTACCCTCCCTCAATTGTTCTATTATTGAGGTTATCTCATTATTATGCCCGGTATTTCCTGCTAATTGTGATGCTATCAATAGTCTTAAACGATCTACAAGTTCATTGTAGTCATCAAAATGCTTATATTCAATCTTCTTATTATTGAATTCCATCGTTTTTAGATTTCCACCTCTCTTATTTTGGCTCCTTGTTTTTATTGCTTGCGTCCTAGGAAATGAACTAGATCTCGATATTTGTGTCGCTGTGGGTAATGCTAATGCTGATTTTTTTGGGATAGTGTTTTTTTTATTGTTTTTTTCTTGAGCCATCGAATGTAAATTAGTAACTCGTGGTTTAATAATATCTATAAATTTAGATGCACGTGACGTCGATAAACCTTTCTCGTGATTGTACCCTAAGTAATGAGCATTGGTCCTTTTAATTATATCGATATATTGATCTAAATCAGTTGGTCGATAACCCGCTGGATGCTTTTTAAACATCAGTTCATACAATCCTGGTGTACCCGTATATTTAAACTCGCCATTAATAATAAAGTCAGCGCCGTCAAAATCAATAGTTGCATCACCAATCGCATATTTTTTGGCAAAAGGGTCGAAGTAAACACCGAAAGTATCATCATATTCATTTTTTACATCTTCGATTTTTCCTTCTATGTATGCTCGCGGTAGAGGTTTCTTAAATTGCTGTAAATATTTTTCATGTTCTGCAGCTGTCGATGTATCTGCTATCGTTGGCTGAGAAGTTTCATCAAATAAACTTTCACTGAACTCGGGCCTTACTTGAGTCGGGTCATACTGAAAAGTTTCGTCTTCCAAATGAACAGGTGTAGAAGTGTGATAATACTCAAGAGGAGTTTGACCAATTGATCGAGTATTAAGACTATCACGGCTTATTTCTTCTTTTAATTCTTTTTTCAAATATGGTTTTTTCGAAGCACTTTCTGTTTTAATAAGAGTTGACACCAAATCTTTAAGAGGTTCAGTTATCGGTTTGTAAGTTTTCTCTAACTGTGATTGTGATTTGTCGATATCTCTTTTCAAACTTCTGTATTTTTGTTTCAGCGCCTCTCTTGTTTTTAAAAGCTGTACTGCCACTCGATTATCCATGATTACTGACTGAGGGGCTCAGTGTTGAAACCTTATATTTGAACGAATTTATCGAATCCCTTCCGATATCTTCCAGAGTTAACAGCGCAATCTTTATCTATTACCACAAACCCGTATTTATCTTTCCAACAAAATGCACAGAGCTCCCTGAAATCTTGAAAACACATATCCACGTTTACATGATCATCATAAATATGTTTCAGATTGGTCATATCTTGAGGGAATATCACAATAAGGTTAGCATTATCTCTACATAGTTGTTTGGGAATGGCGCTGTATGTCTGACATAGGTAAAAACAATCAGTGTTTTTATGACGTCCAAAACAAAAATAGCTTTTAATGATATTTTGATTACAAGAAGCTAAATCATCAAATATTATCACAGAATTCGGTTTTATTTCTTCTGGAGGTATTACTGCATCCCCATCATTATATTCGAAATATCCAATTTCATTTATAGGTTTCATAAGCATTCTCAAGTACTCATATTTCGGTTGATATAGGGACTTAGAATATAAGTAAATATTTTCAAACCGTAACCCATTGGGATGTTCTAATAAACTGAGCATCACATTTGTTTTTCCGCACCCTGAGCTTCCTACCAAAAGTCCTCGTTTCGATTGTCCACCAAATAAAATGCCGTGCTTTTGAATGGTGCTGGTCTTGGAAACGTCATCATGATCTGCTATCGGTAAAACTGTTTCTTGCTGATGAATCCGCATTTCAGGCAGCTATTAATTAGTACATATATCTAGAAATTATTTTGAAGTGGATTTTCATTACAATGAGAACTACGGTAAACTGACTGGACATCACATCCTGCAGATATATATACGGCTACTTTACAAAACATGTTTTATTGTTTATGTCAGTTGTATTATAATGGTTCGCAGAAAGTCTTCTCCACCTAGTAGTATTGGAAGTGCTAAGAAGAAAGGACGTGGTCTGCTTAATAAAATCATCGATAAACTTCCAGTGGAGTTACATTTGCCTACTTATAATTATTGTGGACCTGGAACAAAACTTTCAAAGAGGTTACAAAGAGGGGATAAAGGAATTAATCCGTTGGATGAGGCCTGCAAAGAGCACGATATAGCGTATTCTAAATTTCAAGACGTCGAGCGACGAAATCAAGCTGACAGAGAATTAGCTGAAGTCGCATTTAAACGTGTAAAAGCATCCGACTCAGGTTTCGGTGAAAAAATCGCCGCATTGGGAGTCGGTGGGGTGATGAAATTAAAGAATAAGTTGGGAATGGGCCTCAAACGCCGAGGAAGTCGTTCCTCAAAGAAGAAAGGTGGAGAAATAAATGTTAAGCTTGGTATAAAGAAAAAATCAAAGTCAAAGAAGCGGAGGAGAAGAATTATAGCTACCCCAAAAACAGGTGGATTTATCCCATTCCTTTTACCTCTTTTGGGAGCATTAGGAGCTCTCGGAGGAGGTGCAGCCGGCATTGCAAAAGCAGTAAATGACGCTAAATCAAATCGGGAACAGGCCGCTGAACAAAAGAGACATAATTTAGCAATGGAGCAAGCTTCAAAAGGGACAGGATTATATCTAGGTCCTTACAAAAAAGGCTCTGGATTATATTTAAAAACATATCCAAAAAACTCCCAATAAAGCTGCCTCACCGACCACTGACTAATTTAGATCTAATGAAATATTCAAAAATGCTTAAAATTCCTCATTTTCGCGGTGTTTTTATGAGAGATACGCTTCCTAAAATAATAAATAAAAATGAGACCGGTATAATAAATCTAGATACTGATGATGGTGAGGGAACTCACTGGGTAGCGTACACCAAGAAAAACAAGGAAATAATTTATTTTGACAGTTATGGAAATTTAAGACCTCCAAAAGAATTAATAAAATATTTTTTAAGTGACGGCGGCTTGAATAAAATTAGATATAATTATGATTCTATGCAAAACTATAATTCATATATCTGTGGACATTTATGTCTCTCATTTTTGTATAATCAATATAAACAACAGATTTTTAATGGTGGGAGGTGAACACCACCTGACGTCAACATAGATTATTAATTTATAAGAGAAAATAATTGGATAGCCATCTAAAAGGCATTTCTCAATGTGTGGTGAAGAGTGTAGATTGGAAAAATCAATTATGCAGACATTTTGCGCATGCATGGAAGACTCTTCAGTTGTAACAAATAATACAGGACTGTATAAGTCATTCGATGAACGTTTACTGTCGTTTAAAAGATGGAATGGCGCTGTGGATCCTGCGGACCTCGCCTTGGCCGGATTTTATTACAGCGGCTGCCATGATGTAGCCAGTTGCTTTTGTTGTGGCGTCGAAGTATATAGGTGGGAGGCAAGCGACATACCTATCACTGAACATTTGAAATTTTCAGCAAATTGTTCCTACGCAAAATTAATGAAGAACCTATTGCTGCGAAATATAAAGGAGGGGCACACGTGTATTACAAAAAGCCATACGATTAATTGTAAAAGTGGATTCAAGTGGCTTGTGATAATAAGCTTTCATCTAATAAGCATCTGCCTGTTTATGATACTTAGCATATGTTTTTATAATTAATACAAGAAAATAAATTATACATCTGTAATAATACATTCAAAAAATGCCCGTCTGTATATGGATTTGTCTAAGATGTAAAAGTGTTTTAGAAGAATATAGTGCACCCAAGGATACTAAAATATATACTGTCTGTGCTAATTGTGATGTAAATTGTACAAAGGCGAGTGCTGCCTAATATGTTTGTTTTTTAAGTAGTTTTCAACCTGATCTATATATGCAATAATCATCTGTATATTTAAGAATGTAACTTAGATTGTGGTTTATAATAAATATCTTTATAATAAGTAATTTGTTTCAATTTATATACCTTTCCTCAAGTTCAGCACTATGTTCTAGTACTGATTATATTATTTATTTTTTAATTTGAGAAATAGTGTTTAAAGTTGATTAAAAAAAATATTACAATTTGAAATATACTTACTATTTTTCAATGTCAATTTCATTCTACCATTTTTTCAAAGCACACATTAACTTCATAAATTTATTACATTTTTTATGAAGTCAAATTTAACCAGAGTATAAAAATATGTTTCACTATTCGAAACACATTGGGTGTTGAAAATATTTTTTTGTTTATAATTTTTTCAGTCAATTTGTTTAATTTTTTTTATACTTTTTTGTTACTAAAATTGTCCCTGTCTGCTTTTAAGCATATTGTATTTTTTTGGGACTTAGAAACCTGATATAAAATAAGAAATAAGAGAAAATAGTAATTTTAATATATTTTATTATATACAAACAAGAAATAAACTACAAAAAATGTCTACTCATCATTTAGAGGAATATTATGCATAAAATCTTTACATTTTTCTAATTCTGTGTTCACTGCACCGATCTTCGCCTCCAGCGTGTCAGCGTCTTGTGATATAACTTGCTGCCGGTGGCGAAGTCGGTGCAGGTGCTGTAGCATTCTTGATTTCCCTAGTTTCAGTCCTTGAGCGTATTTTGCCGTGTTATTAACCAGGAATTCCCGCGTGGCCCGCTCGTACTGCTTTTTTCCACGAGCCATCTTTTGTTCCGCCTTCTGGACATCATTCCGAATTAGGCTCAGCCACCCATCCAATTCGAACTGCAGAAGTGCCTCGTCTTCTGCCTTTCGGTATGCTGCCCTCTGAGACCGCGTAGATGATGTTGACGGCGCTGGCGTTACAGCATCTTCCCGCCCAGACACTATAAAGAAATAACAAATTAGATACCCAATTATTTAACCGGAAAATAAAAATGCTGTACCTGGTTGTTGTTGTGGTCCCAATTCCGCAGGCAGTCCAATGGGCCTGAGATCCTTGAATGACCCTTCTATCACTTCGATTCCCGATCCAATGCTCGGGGCTGCCTCATTATTCAGGTGCTTCACCATTTCCTCTTCAAATGTTATATTTGAGAATAAGTCCTCATCTCTCATGGCGGCAAGATTAGCATCTCTAATGGCCGATGCGACACTTTGGTAATGGTACATCTTGGAATAAAGAAAATAGGAGTACGCGAAACCACGAAAACTAAACTTACAACAGAATTAAAATATTTACACTTAAAAATAATTAACACTAAAAAACTTAATACGAAAATAATTAATACTAAATAAACGATTTAAACTCTAATTAATTCGGATTAAATAATTAACTAAGTAAAACTACTATTTAAACGCGAACTTTAAAAACTGAAAAAATTAGATTAAATAATAATAAAGCAACTAAACCGACACTAAATAAAAAGACTTAAACACGAACTTAAATGAAACCGAAAACTATATTAAAAAATAACTGTAAAGACTAAATAAGGTATATATAAAAAAATTAAAGGAAAGCGTGCGAATGCGGAGAGCTGTAGATACAGAATGAACTGTAATGCTCGTCAAATATTAAGTAAGGCACAGTCCCCCCTCATACCAATTGCGGTGGGGCGATTGAACAGCAGTAAGTGCGAGTGAAATAAACTGCATTATATGAAATTGATTAAACAGCATTTAATGAATGTCAGCGAGGTTGGTCACCTATGTGGCGTGATCGTACATTTTCCGGTGTTATATTACGTTGCATGTATACCGACTTGTGATTTAACGTAATGTTCAAGTTATGACTTAAATAATTTAAAATATATATTATTCACTGTAACAAATACCACATTTTATATTCTAAGACAATGTTTTTTGGTAATTTCACTGTTAGTTCCTAATTCCAGGAACCTTCTAGAAATTTTTGGCTAAAAATCAATTACATACAATGTCTCATTGCACCTGTACAGAACAGACCACATTTTTTAAATATTCTTGTAAATACGAGAACTTCAGTTACTCAAATTTTTATTTCAAATTTTATATACTTATATGTAAAAATAATGTGGTAGAATATTTCTTGTTAATGTACATGTTAATTACTGCAAGCAAACAAACTGTTGTATTTTACATATAATATATTTAATTTAGGCATAATATTTAGACTTTCAATTATTATGCGAGGTGAATTTTTCAAATAGTCTCTATAAATGTAGGAATATTATGCGCCCTCAACTAAGCTGGTCGAACCTTGAAAACGTTTTTTGGGTGTCAAATTACAGCCAAAATATGACTTGAAGACGCTGTTTGGGTGTCAAATTACAGCCCAAATCAATATTTTTTGTAATTCGGTATAAGAATACCGCCGAAGCCAAATTATTGTCCAAAAATCTTTGACTTTGCCAAAATACTCCCGAAATTAAATTTGTTCGTAAATATTTGACCTTGTCTTCATTTTCGGCTGTCAGAATCTGCCGAAACCAAATTTTTGTGTGAATATTTAACCTCGTATTCATTTTTGGGTGCGAAAATACTACCTAAACGAAGTTACTGTTTAAAGCTTTGAACATGACTACATTCTAGGGTGCCAAAATACTCCCGAAATTAAATTTGTTCGTAAATATTTGACCTTGTCTTCACTTTCGGCTATCAGAATACTACCGAAACCAAATTTTTTGTCTAAAATCTTGAACTTGTCATGCATTTTCTTTCGGATGATCAAATTACTGCCGCAACGACGTTTTTGTCTAAAAAATTGATTTTATTTGCATTTTTTCAGGAGATCAAATTACCACCAAGTTAATTAAGTGGTGGGAGAGGGTGAGGTATATAAAAATGAATGTGAAATCGATTAAAGCATTAATATCAGACTTTTCCTTAAATACAGTTATTTGGTGTCGAATATAGTTCCTTGTAAAAACTATAATTTACAATGCAGTGCCCCCAGTGTAAAAAACAATTTTCATCAAAAAGCAGTTTGTCACGTCATCGTCGTGAAAGCTGCGCCTATAGAGAAATAAGTGTACATAATGCCCCGAAAAAAATCAAACTAAGCAATTGGAGTAAAAAATGTGATGGAGAGCCCCTAAATGCTGCTGGTCCTTCTGGTGTACAGTTTCATGCTGAAAAATATAATAACGAATTTGAAAATCTACCCGGACCTTCTGGCATGCAGAATCATTCAAAATCTCAGGAAATTATTATTCATTGCCCGCAATGCTATGAAAAAATACCTAAAAATAAATTAATGGGCCATTTGAAATGTTCATCTCACAAGAAAGTCATCAATATTGTGGAAGATGGAGTAGAAAAACTTCAGAGCGCATTCAAGAGCCGAATTTCGAGTTACCGTTTTTCTACAAAAAAGCAGCACACAGATATCTCTCTGTTTTTGGAAGAAGTAAAAGTAAAAGTTATCTCAGTTATTGAGAAGTATATTAAAACATTCTTCACCATAAAAATTAATATGGAATTATTTGGATTTTATGTTATTGAGGAGAAAGAATTGTCAGATATTAAATCATTTAACACTAAAAATAAAATTGTGACACATTCATTGGATTTATCAAACTTGTATAACGACTTCAAAGAAGAGATCATAGAGAAAGCATCAACTTTCCAGGAGCGAGATTCAGGTATGTTTAAAAAAATTTGTATTAATCACAGTTTACGTATAATATCCATATTTTCATTTTTTCAAACATATTAAACATCTTTTAGGATGGGCTCTGAAGCACGTTAGTTTTCTCGAAGTCAACTTGAACAAATTCAACCCGTTATTCGCATCATCATACATCAAGTTACCTAAATCTATTGAAAATAAGAGAGCTGTTTTGAATATTCAAAATAATGATAACAAGTGTTTTGCTTATGCTGTCAACGCTGCAATCTTCCCAGCGGATGGACCTCCTCATGAAGTGGCATCCTATCCTCATTATTCAACATTGCTCAATTTTGAAGGTATTGATTTTCCTGTCAAATTACATGATATTCAGAAATTTGAAATTTTAAATAATATATCTATAAATGTTTTTGGAATAAATAATCAATACGAAAATGGTAAAATGGTTAGCGAAATTGTGGGCCCTCTACATTTCACAAATAAAAAACAAAATACACACGTAAACCTATTGCTAGTTACTGATATTGATGGTAATAGTCATTACATACTTATTAAAGACTTGTCACGATTAGTCTCTAGCCAGAGATCTAAGCATCACGGTAGAAATTATATTTGCGACGGTTGCCTATTGTTTTTTAATTCTCCTGAGAAATTGAATGCTCATGAAAGAAATGACTGTAATCGTTTATGCACTATACTACCAGACCCAGAACCTAAAATCAATAAATGTGGGGAACTAATTGCAGGAAATATCTTGAAATTTGTTAATGTCGAGAAACAATTACCGGTTCCTTTCGTGATATACGCAGATTTTGAAAGTTTGTTAAAACCAATTCATTACAATGAACCATCTGACAGTAAATCTTTCTCCGTTAAAACTTATCAACACGAGCCGTACTCATTTTGCTTCTACTTAAAGTGTAATTTTGATGATAATCTTTCCAAACTTGAATATTATCGAGGTATTGATGTTGTGGAAGTTTTCGTTAAAAGACTGGATGAGCTTGTCTTACAATTATATCAGAATCACTTAAAAAATATAGTTGAAATGAAACCATTATCTCAGAATCAACAAGATATTTTCAATAATAGCCAAATTTGCCATATATGTGATAAACCTTTTGAGGATGGCGATGAGAAGGTCCGCGATCACTGTCATCTTACTGGCAATTTTCGTGGACCTGCGCATTCGCATTGTAATTTGAATTTTAAGATACCTAAATTTATACCAGTGTTCTTTCATAATTTAACTAATTACGATTCCCATTTATTTATTAAAAAATTAGCTTTAAAGCAAGAAAGTATACAAGTTCTTGCGCAAAATAAAGAAAAATATATTACATTTTCCAAACAAATTCTTGTAGATCAAATCAATGATAGAAAACCGAAAAAAGTTTTCATAAAATTAAGATTTGTCGATTCTTTTCGCTTTTTACCAGCTTCCTTGGATAAACTAAGCCAAACGCTAGAAACACATCAATGCCTCGAAATAAGAAAATTTTATACCGATGACCTGCAATTCAATTTATTAAGACGTAAAGGTGTCTTTCCATATTCTTACGTAGATTCACTGGAAAAATTGGATGGTACCGAATTGCCATCAAAAGACGAGTTTTTTAATATCTTAAGTGGCGAATCAATTTCTCAGGAAGATTATGATCGGGCTTGTAATGTCTGGAATACATTTAATTGTCAAACTCTCGGCGAATATTCGGATATTTATTTAATATCAGATGTGTTGCTTCTTGCCGATGTTTTTGAGAATTTTCGACAGATATGTCTACGGACATACAAATTAGATCCTGCACAATATTTAACAGCGCCATCATTGAGCTGGGATGCTATGTTGCGAAAAACTGGTATCGAACTTGAGCTTCTGACTGATATTGATATGCTTCACTTCTTTAGGAAAGGGATACGCGGCGGTGTTAGCCAATGCAGTAACAGAAAAGCTGTCGCTAATAATTCATTAATTTCCAATTATGATCCATCAAAACCAACGTCATATATATTATATCTAGATTCTACCAACTTATACGGAAGCTCAATGAGTCAGAGTTTGCCAACGGGTGATTTTAGATGGTTGAAAGGCTATGAAATTGAAAATTTTGATTGCACTAATCTCGATAATAATTCTCCAAAAGGTTATATACTGGAAGTAGATTTAGAATACCCACAGCATTTACACGACAAACACAATGATCTACCGTTTTGTCCGGAGACCTTTGTACCCCCGGACTCAAAAAATTCAAAATTAATATTAAATTTACATGATAAACATAAATATATTACCCATTACAGAAATTTGAAACAATGCTTAGAACATGGATTAATACTTAAAAAAATACATAGAGTTATAGAATTCTCACAATCTGCTTGGTTAAAAACATATATAGATTTGAATACTGAACTTAGAAACTCTTGTAAAAATCCGTTCGAGAGAGATCTTTATAAATTTTTAATAAATTCAATATTCGGAAAGACAATGGAAAATGTAGATAATAGGGTTGATGTGAAGTTAGTATCACATTGGAGAAATAGTATAGGTAGTATAGGTGCTGAAGGATTTATTGCAAAGCCCAATTTTAAATCCTGTAGTGTATTTTCAGAAAATTTAGTAGCAATTCAAATGTCACTATTAAAAATATTTTATGATAAACCGCTCTATATAGGCTTCACCATTTTAGATATATCAAAAACTATAATATATGACTTTTTTTATAACTTTATAAAGAAAAACTATGAGGATAAAGCTGTTCTCTGTTACACGGACACCGATTCATTAATTTTACAAATTCACACCGAAAATGTTTACGATGATATTAAAACAAATATAGAACTCTTCGATACATCTAATTTTTCAATTCCAAACGTACACAACATCCCGAAAACGAGGTCAACTCCAGGGAAAATGAAAGACGAATATGCCGGTACACCGATAGAAAGCTTTTTCGGTACTGGGGCGAAAGCTTACTGTATTAAAACAAATGATAATGTTATGAAAAAAGCCAAAGGGGTATCAAAAAGTGTTATTAAAAATCAGTTGCATTCAGTGGATTATAAACAAATTGTAGAAGACGGCGGTCTCATATACCGAAAAATGTATGTATTTTCTTCACATCTGCATACAATATATACTGAGTTGAGAAATAAAGTTGCGCTTTCCGCACATGATGACAAGCGTTATGTTATACCGGGAAGCACAAAAACTCTTGCTTGGGGACATTACTCTATCCCTAATTTCCTCAATAACGCTAACCATAATACTAATGATGATGCTTTAACGATTCTTTTAAGGGCATTTGATGAGATTATTGAACAGGAAAATCATGATACCGACTTTGATTTAAATTTATTGTAAGTTTTTTTGTTTTAGTGCAAAAAATGTTTTGTACTTATTTCAATCTTCAAAAAATTTGTTTTTTAATACCAGTATCCATTTTTGTTTTACTGTAAAAATGTTTATAATTTTAATATTCAAAAATTAGCTTTTGAAATTATTAACTTAGAATCTGGTGTGAGAAATTTAAGTCAGAAATTTTCAAATCTTCAATTCGATGCAGAGCATGAGGCAGTATATGGAATGGGAAGATTTTACTCTGAAGATGAATGTAATGAACTGGCTAAAAAATATGAAGTGGGCCATGAAGTTTGTCGAAAATTTTTGGAAAAGAGAATATGTGAGGGATGTCTCGTCCAAGAATTAATTAAATTAGGCTTGGGTGAATTTTTGCATCGAGTAAAACAATATTTGGATCCAGAACTTGCAAGCAGAATATTTCAAGAGGAGAACTGAATTATTTAAATATTTTATATTGTATTGTATTCCAAAATTTGCATTTTATATAAATATCCATTTTGTTTGTAAATGTTACGAAATAACTACACAAAAAGTTTATAATTTCAGTCTGTATTTTAGGAAAGGTCTGATATTAATCAAATAAATTATCAATTTAAAAAATTGTTTTATTTCAAATCCTATGCATTATTGTAATAATAGATATTTTTATTCTTTTTTCAAACACTTCACTGTATAATATATAATTTGGAGAAAATAATGAACGTTCGCAAGTTGAATAGAATTACAGGATGTGAAAGTACAATGAACTGCTGATGTTGCATGTTACATAATACCGGATATAACAGTATAATGAACTGCTAACTTTGCAAGTTGAATAAACTTCTGACATTACGAGTTAAGTAATACCGGATGTATCAGTACAATGAACTGCTGATGTTGCATGTTACATAATAATACCGGATATAACAATATAATGAACTGCTAACTTTGCAAGTTGAATAAACTTCTGACATTACGAGTTAAGTAATACCGGATGTATCAGTACAATGAACTACTGACATAAGCTGCATAAAATGCCGGATGTGTCAGTATAATGAACTGCTAACTTTATAAGTTGAATGAACTGCTGACATTGTAAGTTAAGTAATACCGGATGTATCAGTACAATGAACTGCTGACATAATCTGAATAAAATGCCGGATGTGTTACAATAAACTTGTAAATTGAATAAGTTATGACATACTTAAGTACAATAAACTGCTGACTCCACAAATGTGGTCAAATAGGCATGTCTGAAATAATGTGGGAGGTATGATCGTTCACTATAAATCTGGAATATTAGTAGAACTCGTCAGTTAACAGTTTTTTACTTCATCCGAAATAAAGTTAATATCGAAAGATGTGGATGTGCTACGTCAAAGAAGTTGAGATTACGGACTTAGAAAGTGGTGTCCGCCATTTAAGTCAGAAATTTTCAAATCTTCAATTCGATGCAGAGCATGAGGCTGTATATGGAATGGGAAGATTTTACTCTGAAGATGAATGTAATGAACTAGCTAAAAGATATGAAGAGGGCCATGAAGTTTGTCGAAAATTTTTGGAAAAGAGAATTTGCGAGGGATGTCTTGTCCAGGAGCTGATCAAATTGGGGTTAGGTGGATTTTTGCATCGAATAAAACAATATTTGGAGCCGGAACTTGCAAACAGGGTACATCTTCAAGAGGATAACTGAATTATTTAAATATTTTATATTGTATTGTGTATTGTATTGTATTTTGTGTTATTATTTGCAGATATTAAAAATAAAAAAAAACAAAATTCTCTTTGGTATTATTTATTACAAAATCAAGAAATAAAATTTTCATACAAATAATAGACATTAGAAAGTGCACACATACATTTATTATTTGAATGGTAAAAACATTTTGGGATCGACTTCTTTAAAGTTGGTCGTTCGTCAAGTTCTAATACAGGTTGGGTGATAAAGTGTCTGATGTAGTTTGCTTTTTCGTTTCCTTTTACATAAACGCAATCTGCCACTGAAGTCAAATCCTGAATAATTTGACCGAACATATGCAATGGTGTAAATCCATCAGCCCATTTGATGCCGTGATGATTTCTTGTTAGCCATGTAACTTGCTTTTCTATCTCTGGTGAGAGTAAGTTAAATGGGTATGGTGGTCTAAAAATATAGTGGCACATTTTTACACCGTCATAGCCTGCGAGCTCTTTAACAATAAATTCGTTGTTTTCTATTTTAAATCCTTGAATGTCCACAACCAGCTTCATAGTTTTAGATTATGCAATTTTTTTAAAACTGTTTTCTTCATGCAATAAAATTCCACTATTTTTCTTAAGTATTTCAGTTTTTTTCTGTGTTCCTTCAATAGTCGCACATATTCTGATCTCCTTATCATACTAACTTACTTCTTCGAACTAGTTTTTGTTTATGCCAGCAAAGAGAAACGTGTAGTGCGCATGTCAATGTTGACGTACAATTTTAGTTAAAGGGTTATAAGTGAAATGTTTCTCATGTAATATAAGACAATATGCAGTAATATCCGAAGTAGTGGGGATATCCGTCTCAAACTCTATTCTCATGACCACTGACCCCGTTTGTATAACTTCTTTTTGACGTGAACAGTCGATATGCGTTATTGGTGCATAAGCCTTAAATTCTCTTGGATTAAGAATAGGCTGATTTATTTTGTGATGATAGTAAGATTCCTGAAAATTTGCAAACATGTCATAGAGGGTTGCGTATTTATTGCTTTTAAAGTCTAAGTATAAATCGTTATATGGGTATCTTTCAGAATTTAAGAAGACTCTTATGTTTCTAAGTCCACAGTCATCGAATTTGCTCATATCAGTTGTAATTTTCCCTTTTCTATCTTTCTGAAATGCTATTATTACATGTCTAGGAGTTTCTACCTTAGTAGACGTCTTAACAGGCCATGTATGTCTGCTTGACGGAGGTAGAGATGGATATTCAATTAATTCCCAGCTTCTAAATTTTATAGGGAGGTCTACATTACGACTTATAAGTTTATTCAACCTAAGCTGTTCTGACATATTAACAGTGACATGAGGGACCCTCCAAAATAGTTTACTAATAATAATTTTAGGTTTTTCAGCTTCATCGCTACTTGTAATGCTGTCTAGATCATTACTGTTACGTATTAATACTAATTCTTGTCTCATATTAATGACAATTTTTCGAAAATCTTCAAAAAATCCAACTAGTAGTTTTAATGGAATGCAAACATTGAAATTTCCTTTTACATCGGCTATAATTTTTTCACCCACGCCTGTTTTCTTTTTTGGAAACCATCCAGCATTTTGCATGGAAATACTTTCATTTTCATTGTATGATATATAATTCTTTAAAGTTGAAACTAATCCAACATTTCTCGCTCCATCTATTACAATTCCATTCATTTCATATCTAATTTCACGAAACAAAAACGCAATACCATTATTAATAAACTCCAGTGCAACAGTCTCAGTTCCATCCTCTTTCATTAATTTTCCTTCGATGTACAAATAACTATTGCACGGTGCAGTATAAGCATCTAAATCTTGAATAGGGATTCTTATTTCATCATTGTAATCCAAAGTTCCGGATATATTGGATTGATATGTATGGAACTGATACTCCGCAACAGAGTTGTCGCTAAAGGGCTGACCAGTAATATTCAGTAAATCCATTATACTAAAACTTCCAATCCAACTGATTTTAAATATTGACGATTTTTTAATGTTAATGGTTCGATATTTTTTTTAATACTGTTGATTTCCTTCTTTCTAGCTCTTTTATAGTATGGCTGATGCTTGTAAACGGATGACGTTGAATTAAATATCAGCACCATTTAATTATTTGATTGATTTTCTAAGATGGAGTCTAACAGTTAAAGTCTCTTTTTGAAAATTAACAAGTTGCCCTGCTTGGTCTACTATTTTGACAGTGATGTTGCTAATAGTTTTAACGCACACTGGGAAATAAATAATATTCAAAGGTGACTCCACTATTTTATACCCAACAGGCACTGTTGGAAAAAACTGATGAATAATATGTACAGGTTGTCCATTAGAAAAAGAACCTACTGCAATGCTGCAATCGACACAGATAGCATTCACTTTAGATATCTTTACGGTATTATCGGAAGTATTGCTATCATTAACCTTTAACTCTCTCTTCTCGAAACCTAATACTGGACCTATCGAATCTTTCACGTTGAAATTAATTCTCGTATTTGCACGTATAGTGACTTTAGAAGTATTAATATCTGTGGTAATTCTGATAACTGCTTCATCATCTTCTTCGTTTATTTTGTTTACTATGAATTTTATAATGTCATCAATTTCATAACATCCCTCAGGAATTTCAGTTATATGTTCATAATTTTCTCCCCATGCAAATTTATTATTACTGTTGTCAATATTTGGAATAATATTATATGTATCAAAATTTACTAATCCAATTTCATAATCTATTTCATCATCTAAATATATTGGTGGATTGAAACTGTAATTTAATACGGAAGATTCTGCACTAAGAGTGAAAGTAAATGACATATTTACACATTAACGGTTTATAATGAAATGATCCTAAGATGCATGCATACGAAGGTTCACCTCCCGCCAATCCACCAATCATATGAGGGGGTGTGGTTTATCCCCTCCACTCATCCAATACGCTTAGGTGGGCGGAACTTATCCCCTCCACTCAACAAATCCGCTTATGTGGGCGGAGCTTATCCCCTCCATCGACCAATTACAATACATGGGTGGGATTTATCTCGACCAATCACAATAAGTGGGTTGATATTCACCTCCCACCAATCGACCAATCATATTATGAGGGGTGTGGTTTATCCCCTCCACTCAACCAATCCGCTTAGGTGGGCGGAGCTTATCCCCTCCCATCGACCAATCACGTTCGGGGTGGGGGGAGGAGTGGGGGGTATACATGGGGCATATGGGGGGGGGGGTACATGCCTTTTCTCATTATTAACCTACTGATTTGGAATGGATTTGAGAATTGTATCGAATTTTTTAATTACTTTTTAATCACAATCTGACACACAAAAATTGTACCATTGTCATATTAATATTATGTATTTTTGAAGACGGTTCACTTTTTAAAATCCATATTACATAATATAATTAATTTGAGGAACTAACCATATTTACTTCAAACTCTCTCAGCTTTAGGAATCAAGAAAAAGTGTGGTACACCTGTGCGTTCGCATTATGTCTTGGTCTTGACACTCTAGACGAGAGCTCAAGGCACAATAAACACCCAATTGTATGACTCACTGAACATAAGCATCACAATTCACTTTCTGGACCAGTTTGCTGTCACTCAGTCGAGAAGCAATGGATTCGATGACTATCGTTTACAGAGAGGTCATTCTCTACCTTATTTGTATCAGCAAGTCGGTCAATGAAACCCTCAGTGTTGTGAGAGGCAAAAAGTAAAAAATGAAAAAGTAATTTCAAAGAAAAGGTTTCATTAGTATGGATATGGAATTTGTTTGTATTATAGTACGCTCATTTAACTGAATATTTAATTTTATGAGTGCTTTCTACCGTGGCACAGTGAGGCATTTTGAAGAATAGCTGGCGAAAATTCAAAATATCTAGCATGTATGTTAAAATAATATTCATAAGTTTTTGAACTCGCTGATTACGAATTCGATGTTAGAAGTGGCGTAGTCAATATGGCCAACTAAAACCTCAAAAAACTAAATAACCTGAAATTATAATTTCACAAACAATATAGAGACTTAAATATGGGGGATTAAAGATTTTTTAAAAAATTGTTCCTCAATTAGCAATACTTTGTCGATTTTAGTTTGGGAAATATTTTTGAAACTATGCTGTGTGAGAGTAGAATGTATATACTAGTTTATTTTAAGGTGGCCATATCCAACATATCCATAAGTTTGCAAACAACTGAAATTATTGAGTGAAAGTTCATATCACTACACCTGTCATAGTTTTACTTAGGTAGTCTTATATATTTTTTTTCATTCTGATATTATGATTTATCAGTAGGTACTCTATTCTTCATTGATATGACGCCAATATCGGCCTAGGCCGAAAAAAAATTATCAGCCAAGGCCGCTATTGTATGCAAGGCTTACAAATCATCGTTAAATACTAAAGTATTTACGGTATAATGAAAAATACTGAACGACACACGGCCGATACGCAAATAACAGACAAGATTGAAGTTTTTACAATCGAGGCGAAGCCGACTATCAATCGCGCCCTTATGACGTTAATAACTATACCAATATATGTATTAAAAAAGTTATGGCCAAATATAATAAATATTTCCTTATCGGATCTTTCTCTCTTGGATATACCCACCTTAATACAGGCCATAAATCTAGGAGTATACAAAGTGGACCATTAATAATAGGCCATAGTTCAGGGGTAGACTCTTTGGGCCAAAATATATGAGGATATAACCAAATATGCTTTAGTAAAATGTTGCTATGGAAAAAATTCAAATTATTTTTTCAAATAACTCAAAAGCTTTTTGATTGATCTTCGCCAAATTTGCTAGAGGAAATTTTTTATTCTAAGAAACAATAATTTATGTATTACATCACGTTAGATCATAGAGGGCGCTACAGGACCTGTATCTGATCATGAATTTTTTCATATTTTTTTTACGAAACGTTGTGGTACTTCTGATCAGAAAATCTGATGAAGAAGTAATTTCCACGTATAGAAGGTACACTTGGTAGAACTTGATAACTCCAACCGTTTTCGAGGAAAGTGCCATTAAACATTTCAATAATTTTTTGAGACAAATTCAAATTTAATGAAACAAAATGTATTTATTGAAAAGTGTGCTTTGGTTACGTTTCAGTTCTGTCATTTACGTCACTTAATCATTTTATTTTGTTCTTGTGGTTCTCGAGCTAATTTCTTTAACTTCTTTATTTACAATGCCTTGACTTCATATCGGGAAATTCGGGGAAATGAGGGATATGATATGTGTTTACGCACAAAATAATTTTAGCGAACGTGCTGCAACGAGAATATTCTCATTCCAATATCCCAATAGAATACAGCCAGACCATAAGATTTTGAAAAATCTGTCTCGCCGTTTAGGAGGAACGGGTTCATTTCACCATAAAAACGATGTAGGATCATCGAAACGAATTACTCCAGATCAAGAACTAGAGTGTGGATGAAGATCCTCAAGTCGTTTAGCAGCGGCAACAGGGGTGAGTAAACAATCTGTCCTAAGAGTCTTACGTAAAGAATGCTTCTACCCATGTCATCTCACTCCTGTACAAAACTTACTTCAAAGGGGTCTTCCACAAAGGCTACAATTTTGTGAATTTGTTCTAAATAAGCACAAGAGGGATCGAAATTTTGTTACGAACACTTTATTTACCGACGAAGCAACTTTTACTCGCCGAGGCGTTTTTAACTGGAGAAATACCTATTACTGGTAAGTAGAAAATCCTCATGCCGTTAAGGAAAGGTATTTTCAGCAAGAATTTAATAACGTTTGGTGTGGTATCATCGGCGATCAATTATTGGGACAATTTGTCCTTCCTTCAAATTTAAATGGACAGTCTTATCTGTTTTTTCTACGAAATACTCCTGCTGATATATTACATGTTTTCATGTTAGACATACGGAACAGATTGTGGTTCATGCAAGATGGAGCTCCCCTCATTTCTCAACTGAAGTCAGGAATTATCTTGATGAGACTTTCCAACGCAGATGGATCGGTCGAGGAAGTGAGTTTCCTTAGCCACCGAGGAGTCCTGATTATAATCCTTTGGATTATTATGTGCGGGGACATATGAAGTCCTTCTCTATGCAAATACTATCAATTCAAGAGAAGAACTATGGGACAAAATACCAAACGCAGCGAATTTTATTAGAGGACACGAAAATGTATTTTTCAATGTAGTAAAATTTTTATGAATAGAATTAGAAAAGGCATATAAGTAGGTGGAGACCATATCGAACATTTACTCTAAGTTGTGGCAATGGGGTTTTTGCATGGGGGAAGTTTATAATGTCATTAACTCAACTTTTACGTTATTTTTTGGTCTTCTATTAAGATTAGATCCTTATTTTAGACAATATTTTGATTTATGTATTTAACTCAATACCATGAAAATAATTCATTAGTTCATAAGAAAGTGAGAAAGAGTTTACGCCGTTATTACGATTCTGTTTTCCCTTACGTTTTGTACTTTTTTCAATAAATACACTTTGTTTCAATTCAAATTTATCTTTCAAAAAATCATTGAAATGTTTAACGGCACTTTCCTCGAAAACGGTTGGAGTTATCAAGTTCTACCAAGTGTACCTTTTATAAGAAATGACGCCCTCATCATATTCTCTGGTCAGGAGTACCACAACGTTTCGCGAAAAAAAATATGAAAAAAATTCATCATCAGATACAGTTCCTGCGGCGCCCTCTATAATCTAACGTGATGTAATACATAAATTATTGTTTCCTAGAATAAAAAAAGTTCTTCTAGCAAATTTGGCGAAGATAAGTCAAGAGGCTTTTGAGTTATTGCATAAAAACGAAAATATAATTTGAACTTTGACAGCCTGTACCTTTTTCCACAGTAATATTTTACTAAAGCATATTTGGTTATATCCTCATATTTCGCACAAAGAATATACCCCTGAAATATGGCCTATTTATTAATGGTTCACCCTGTATATATATGCGTTACGTAAAATAAGAACAAAATTATAGATTTAATAACGCTTTGTTTCCAAGTTAAACGAGCAAAAATCGTGTGCACCTACTTGTATCAATATTGCTTTCTAATGTTTCTCGAGTTTAGAAATATATAATTTTAATTTGAAACATTTGTAGATCCATATAATTTCCTCTAGTTGACATTTTACCGCTGTCTTTGACATGGTTTTGTCAGATAAATCGATAATATTTGTTGCTATGATAGAGAAAGACGATGAAAAAGATGGATTTTTATGGGAGGAAGGGGAATGTATCTCTGCAATGAATCTCAGTTGGCCCTTGTATTTTAAATTACAGGTTTCCACGTTTTCAAAATATTTAAAACAAATCCTACAACGTGTCTGAATCTCCTTTCACGCTTATTTCATGAATTGAAAGGACGTAAATGCGGAGTAATATAAACCATATTGGGGCACGATTGTGGAATATCGTACACAGCAGTTTTCAATGTAAATGGTATTTGCCTTCTTGTCAATGAGAGGGTCTGTGCAAATACAAAATAACTTACCTATGTAGCTTAAGTGCGATAGAAACATAGGTTAAGAAATCAGTATTTTAGTATTTTATCCAGGTATTTTTTAAAGGCATTTAACTGTTTTAAATAATAAAAAGCTTTTTGTAAATATTACTAAGGTAACCAGATACAATTTATTATTGTACCCAAATGTAGGACTGAAATTAAAAAGTAACATAAATTAAATGATTTTCATTGATTTCCATCATTTTTCTTTTTAATTAGTAGGCATCATAAAGGTTTTAGTAGGTCCAGATTCGTTTGAAAATGATTATCTAAACGAAAAATAAACAAGATAAAATGTTTATAACTAAATTTTATATAAAATGTACTAAAAAAGTCATAAGCGTACCATTAAAAAGGAGGTAAGAAGGGTTGTTTACCCCCCACTTTTAGAATACTTAATTTTAAAAAGTATTTACTTTAAATTATTACACATTTCAGTTTACCAGAATTGAAAAAAATATCTACGACCCTCTGCACAATATTAAGAAAATAAACATATTTAAAATCAACTTTAGAGGGCTGTTATTTTCATCGAAGTGTGATTTTCGATGAAGGTAAATTAGGTTGTATCGGTGTTCTGATATACCACCAATACTTTATTTATTAGGTAAGTCAGATATATTTTTCCCAGATTGTGCATTTCAATAGGTTTAAATTCTGATGATTTATTTTTTACTTCTAAAGTATGTAACTCATACCCATGTTGTTTAGGAATACTTTCAATAATTTCTTTAATACTGCCTACAAAATATTCATTAAACTTTTCCTCTGTTATAAAGTCTTTTTCAATTATTTCATTCCTAAACTGGATGCCGAGTGTCTTTTTGATTTGACATATTTCTTTCAATGATTTCCACATACTTTTTAGTCATTTTTATTATCGTTGATTTTTCGTTCATAATCCCGTTGTTGTCTTCTTCGAGGTCTTCTTACGAGTCTTCTTAGTAATGATATTACCTCGATTCGTTTTTTCCCAGTCTTCAGTTACTTATTGATGCAGCTCTGGTCCCTTTCTCACATCCATTCCAGACTTTCTTGATTTATTCATTTCTTCTCTGGATAATGAATTGGCACTTTCGTTACTTTTACAGGACAAATTTTATCTAGTGACTTAGATATAGTGTTCACAAAATTATCAGCTAATACGTCTATATCTGATACTGTATTATCCCATTCTGCATTACTTAACAAATTCTAGAAAGTTTCTTCGTTAAAGTTCTTATAACACCTTTTTTGTATTTCTACTACTTGCCACTGTTTTTTTTAATTGCCAAATTTACTAAAATATTTGCATAATTTGATATTGTCGGAGTGTGATTAACTTGGTTCTGAGTCCGTGGTTAAATAATTGATATATTTTTTAAACACGCCCTGTAGATTTGCGAAGTTTGAACTCCATTTCTCTCTATAATACATTTGACAATATAGACAAAATGACAATAAATCTTGTGTAAATTCTTGCGAATTGTTTTATTTAGATATAGGCTGTACCAAAGTTTCTACAATTAGCTGGACATATACTTTTCTATAAACATCAATAAAAATGTAATAGTAAGCCCCTCGTAACCTTCTGCATTTGATTTTATGCTGTAGAATATTTTTTTCAAATTAATCTGCGCTTGGACTTAGATTGCTACTGTAAAAGTCAACACTGTTATTAGACTAGGAACAGAAATCCATATTCGAGCTGTGAGGAGCATTTCGTATAACAATTTGGCAACCGGCAACCTCTAAAAAGGTATTTTAGACCTCTTTGAATCCGAGACTGTCTGTTGCCAGATCTAAAAATAAACCAGAAACTCGTTATTCAAGATGACGTCCAGGATGGCGGCAATTTTTAAGATATTCTTAATATGAACTTATAAAAGAAATCTGGGGGTTGTCGACATCGTTAAATCCAAATTTGATAATACCATATTCTTATGGGTCACCGGAAGTCCGTAAAGCTGATGGTCAATATGGCGGCTATTTTTAAAATGTTGCAAATATGTACTTATAGAGGGATTCCAGGGCGTATCGGGAGTTTTCGACACCGCTGAAACTAAATATGACAATATCACAGTCAAAAACCCCACTATGAGTCAATAATTCATGATTGTGGTCAGTGTCAAACGTTTAAATGCCACAAAATGAAAGTATTTTTCCACCTCCGACGTGAGCGCTTTCCTTATACGCTTCTTTATCAGTTTAGTAAGCCTAGGAAAAGCCAAAAGCATTACGTTATTAAAT